>JBANSL010000004.1:0-10000000 GCA_037127255.1 Persicaria tinctoria
AATAGGGAATATTGCTCTCTGATTCAATAAATACAATATAAAACTTGTATCTACCAAGTTACATATGTCGCCATTTTTTAAGTCCGTCGCATATGTCGCCATTTTCTCATAGAGTACTGTACACGAAAATATATCGAAATCTTAAGCTATCCAAAATGGCAGAGCCTCAACTCTAATGACTCTGTAACTTGGTAGATACAAGTTTTATATTGTATTTATTGAATCGGATACCAATATTCCATGTTTTAAGTCTGTCGCATATTTCGCCATTTTCTAATAGGGTACTGTACACGAAAATATATCAAAATCTTAAGCTATACAAAATGGCAGAGCCTCAACTCTAATGACGATGTAACATGGTAGATACAAGTTTTATATTGTATTTATTGAATCGGAGACCAATATTCCATGTCTTAATTCCGTCGCATATTTCGCCATTTTCTCATAGGGAACTATACACGAAAATATATCGAAATCTTAAGCAATCCAAAATGGCAGAGCCTCAACTCTAAAGACTCTGTAACTTGGTAGATACAAGTTTTATATTGTATTTATTGAATCGGAGACCAATATTCCCTATTTTAAGTCCGTCGCATATTTCGCCATTTTCTCATAGGGTACTGTACACGAAAATATATTGAAATCTTAAGAAATCCAAAATGGCAGAGCCTCAACTCTAAAGACTCTGTAACTTGGTAGATACAAGTTTTATATTGTATTTATTGAATCGGAGACCAATATTCCCTATTTTAAGTCCGTCGCATATTTCGCCATTTTCTAATAGGGTACTGTACACGAAAATATATCGAAATCTTAAGCAATCCAAAATGGCAGAGCCTAAACTCTAATATCTCTGTAACTTGGTAGATACAAGTTTTATATTGTATTTATTGAATCGGATACCAATATTCCCTATTTTAAGTCTGTCGCATATTTCGCAATTTTCTCATAGGGTACTGTACACGAAAATATATCGAAATCTTAAGCTATCCAAAATGGCAGAGCCTCAACTCTAATGACTCTGTAACTTGGTAGATACAAGTTTTATATTGTATTTATTGAATCGGACACCAATATTCCATGTTTTAAGTCCGTCGCATATTTCGCCATTTTCTAATAGGGTACTGTACACGAAAATATATCAAAATCTTAAGCTATACAAAATGGCAGAGCCTCAAATCTAATGACGCTGTAACATGGTAGATACAAGTTTTATATTGTATTTATTGAATCGGACACCAATATTCCATGTCTTAAGTCCGTCCCATATTTCGCCATTTTCTCATAGGGTACTGTACACGAAAATATATCGAAATCTTAAGCAATCCAAAATGGCAGAGCCTAAACTCTAACGACTCTGTAACTTGGTAGATACAAGTTTTATATTCTATTTATTGAATCGGAGACCAATATTCCCTATTTTAAGTCCGTCGCATATTTCGCCATTTTCTCATAGGGTACTGTACACGAAAATATATTGAAATCTTAAGAAATCCAAAATGGCAGAGCCTCAACTCTAAAGACTCTGTAACTTGGTAGATACAAGTTTTATATTGTATTTATTGAATCGGAGACCAATATTCCCTATTTTAAGTCCGTCGCATATTTCGCCATTTTCTCATAGGGTACTGTACACGAAAATATATCGAAATCTTAAGCAATCCAAAATGGCAGAGCCTCAACCCTAATGCCTCTGTAACTTGGTAGATACAAGTTTTATATTCTATTTATTGAATCGGATACCAATATTCCCTATTTTAAGTCTGTCGCATATTTCGCAATTTTCTCATAGGGTACTGTACACGAAAATATATCGAAATCTTAAGCTATCCAAAATGGTAGAGCCTCAACTCTAATGACTCTGTAACTTGGTAGATACAAGTTTTATATTGTATTTATTGAATCGGAGACCAATATTCCCTATTTTAAGTCCGTCGCATATTTCGCCATTTTCTCATAGGGTACTGTACACGAAAATATATCGAAATCTTAAGCTATCCAAAATGGCAGAGCCTCAACTCTAATGACTCTGTAAATTGGTAGATACAAGTTTTATATTGTATTTATTGAATTGGAGACCAATATTCCCTATTTTACGTCCGTCGCATATTTCGCCATTTTCTCATAGGGTACTGTACACGAAAATATATCGAAATCTTAAGCAATCCAAAATGGCAGAGCCTCAACTCTAATGACTCTGTAACTCGGTAGATACAAGTTTTATATTGTATTTATTGAATCGGATACCAATATTCCATGTTTTAAGTCCGTCGCATATTTCGCCATTTTCTCATAGAGTACTGTACACGAAAATATATCGAAATCTTAAGCTATCCAAAATGGCAGAGCCTCAACTCTAATGACTCTGTAACTTGGTAGATACAAGTTTTATATTGTATTTATTGAATCGGAGACCAATATTCCATGTCTTAAGTCCGTCGCATATTTCGCCATTTTCTCATAGGGTACTGTACACGAAAATATATCGAAATCTTAAAGCTATCCAAAATGGCAGAGCCTCAACTCTAATGACTCTGTAACTTGGTAGATACAAGTTTTATATTCTATTTATTGAATCGGATACCAATATTCCCTATTTTAAGTCTGTCGCATATTTCGCAATTTTCTCATAGGGTACTGTACACGAAAATATATCGAAATCTTAAGTTATCCAAAATGGTAGAGCCTCAACTCTAATGACTCTGTAACTTGGTAGATACAAGTTTTATATTGTATTTATTGAATCGGAGACCAATATTCCCTATTTTAAGTCCGTCGCATATTTCGCCATTTTCTCATAGGGTACTGTACACGAAAATATATCGAAATCTTAAGCTATCCAAAATGGTAGAGCCTCAACTCTAATGACTCTGTAACTTGGTAGATACAAGTTTTATATTGTATATATTGAATCGGAGACCAATATTCCCTATTTTACGTCCGTCGCATATTTCGCCATTTTCTCATAGGGTACTGTACACGAAAATATATCGAAATCTTAAGCAATCCAAAATGGCATAGCCTCAACTCTAAAGACTCTGTAACTTGGTAGATACAAGTTTTATATTGTATTTATTCAATCGGAGACCAATATTCCCTATTTTAAGTCCGTCGCATATTTCGCCATTTTCTCATAGGCTACTGTACACGAAAATATATCGAAATCTTAAGCAATCCAAAATGGCAGAGCCTCAACCCTAATGACTCTTAAGCAATCCAGAATGGGTTTGTTTGTGGTGCGTTCTTTTTGTTTTGTGTCTTGGCCAGGCATTTTGCAAAGAGGATAGGCCTATTTTTAGCTAACTCCAAGAAGGTTCACGAGTGCCAATTACATCCAAGAGTTGGGGTTGTTCAGAGACTACGCCACTACTTTCTCTTGAGTTAAACGCTTGTTCCTAAATGCTTGATCACATTGTGAGTTTTCTCTGCCTCTTTAATTATTTTTCTTTACTTTGAGGACAAAGTAAAATTTTAAGCATGGGGTGGGAAATTCCAGTGTAGCTCCATCTTTATATATATGTTAGTTTTCTGTTTTTTTTTCTTTCAATTTTTGTTATGCATTTAGATGTTATTAAGATACCTATCTTGGTTTAGTTTGTCCGCTAATTCATTTTTATGATCTTAATCGCATAAATCCCATGATTTGATTGAATTGCTTGAAAATGATTTTGGAGCATGATTTGAGAATATAATTGAGCAAGTACGGTTCATAGTTGAGGTTAAATTGAAATCTAAAAAAATATAACCTTGTGAGTTTGTTTTGGCCTTATAGGGACTATTCATATTATTCCCTTTTGCTTTTATTGTGTGATTATACTCTCCATATGCTTCTTATTTCAATACCGTATTGCACATGTTTGTTGCTTGTGAATTTCAAATGATTGAGGCATGTTTTATTTAGCCATATTATACCCTATCTACCTTACATATTATCCTGTGCTTGAAGCCCGTCTGAGCCTTAAAGCCTATTTTTTTGATAGCTCCACAAAAATATATCATAGCCAATGATTAGCCTGACCCTATCCGGGAATTAGGAGTAGAATTGGTGAAAAATTTATATGTTGGAGTTGTTTTGAGTAAAGATGATGTATGTAAGGTTGTACATTGCGAGAGGCATAGCCAAAATAAGGTAACCCTTCTTGCATAATAGAGATGACTTGTTACTATGGGCCTAAGGAGGATAAAATTCACTTAGGAGTAAAAGTCTAGTAAGCTTGGACCTAGGGAGGATAAAATTCACCTAGGGGCAAAAGTAAGCATAAAAGAAAAAAAGTCATCATACAAATGAAAAAAATGCATAAGTGTATGGCTATTGAAATCGAAAAGTGCTTATTGATGTGCATTGGAGTTTATGTTATTGGAATGGTTTGCGAAGTATGAAAGTTTTGGTGTTGTTCTGGTTGGTTGTTATTCCTTTTTCCCGGATTTTTAGCACCACAAGCCTAAATATTTCCCATGCCTTATGTTCCTACCAAAGCCCCATTATAACCCTATAAAAGTCCTCATGATGTCGTTTGCAAGTAATGACTTTCACGGTGTATAAAACATTTTGGATTGAGTTGAGAGTTGTACTTTAAAGCCTAAACACATGAGAGCTTGAGTGAAACACATTATCCCGGTGAGGTTGGATTAAATTTGCCTTTACTATTTGATCGCTAATATACTTGCTAGGATATTTGTTCTCTTATTCATGGCTCCTACTATGTGATGTTGCTTTTCTAAAATTAAAGCATGAAGATCTTATTTGTGGGATGATTAATTCTATATTTGTTTTTCATTGCTTGAGGACAAGCAAAAGTCTAAGCATGGGGTAGTTTGATAGAGTCTATTTTAGTCATGTTTTTAGAAAAGATTTGCATATCAATTTAGAGCATGTTTACCTATTTTATAGCTTAATTTATATTATTTGGTTTTCGGAGTCTACACTAGTATTTTTATATATTTCAGGTATTTTCGGGTTGGATCGTATGAATTCAGAGGTTGATTGGTTGATCGCAATTTGAAAGACAAGATGGGCTAGCTACGTAAATGGGTTGATGATCGTACGCGGAGGAGATGGGCTCCGAACGGTAGGACGTGGGTTCAAGTGTTCAACAAGTCCAATGATTGGCTGAGTGTTGCGTAACATATATGTTTAGATAGATTAGATAGATATAATAATAATAATAATATATATCCGTAGTAGATTAGATAGATTTAGGTTAGGATAGTTTATGTTATATATATATATTCATTCTATTCATACGGCAGAAGGGAAGCCGTGTGATCGGCCAACAGTTTGTTTCACCTCTTAACCCTAATTGTCTTTTGTTTTATTTTTATGAAGACCTAAAATCTCTCGTTTCGTCTACAATTGGAAGCTTTGGTTGGATTGATTGTGAGTTTCTAATTCTCGTTCCTTAATTCCTAATTTGAATGTTTCGACTTCTTTGTGCTTGATTGTCTATTGTTCTATTCTATCTAGCCCGCGCAACTAGTTAGAATCAATTCAATTGCTAGGGTTTTGTAGATTCCTGGTTGTGAACCTTAACCTAAGTGGCAAACTTATTCCTTTAGGGCTGGTTGAACTAATTGAATGAGTAGGAAGTTGAATGTGTTGTTAAATCCCTCTTTAGGGACTGCAAATACCTTGGCTAATCTCTGAACTTAAAGCTATCAATTGGGTTAAATCCTTCTTTAGGGACTGTTCGATTGATAAGGGTTGCTAGGACTGGTTGGACTAGTAACTATATTAGGTCGGGACAAGGGCATTCATAGGAAACCTAAAAGGACAAGAGGAAGTTACAATGATCGTTTCAACCAACTAAAGTGGATAATTGTAGATGAAACTATTTTATTAATCGTTATCTTCATTAATTTGTTTATAGTTTATTTTAGTTTATTTCTTATTTTCACCACCCAAAAACCCCCCGTTTGATACTAATTGGTAAATAAACTTAACTTAGAAATAACTTGATTCTCTGTGGGATCGACTCGTGCTTACCACGCTACATTAGGTAGGTAGGTTCGAAATTATTTTGATACGGTTAACGCGACTAAAAACCGCTCATCAAATTGGCGCCGTTGCCGGGGAATCAAGCTTATTTCTTTATTTTGTATATTTATTGATTTTTGTGCATATATCTAACCCGTTGTGAGCCTATCTTACGGTTCACAACACCCTTGCTACTAACTTTTTCAAGATGTTGAGATTAGCGCAGTTTGAAGGTGAGAACTTTCACCAATACTTCACTAGATTGCATGAGTATGTTGACGACCTTGGTTCATGGGGTTATCAATTCAGCATCCGAGATATGATTATTTGCATACTTGATGGGATGACTGTTGAGACGCGAGCACTTGCTGAGTACATGAGTAACGGAGGCCTGAAACGGTTAGGAGGATTGTCGGGGTTGTGGGATTTTTTCTGTTATATGGATAACCGTGTTTCACAAGAAGTCTTGCTCGCTACGTCTTCTTCGCCGTTGGAGGACTCTGTCACACACCTGGAGGATCCATTGCACACTCTTACTCAAGTGGTGCAGCAGTTAGAGGAAAGAAAAATGAACCGAATCGAAAAATTGGAGGAGCAAATGAGCCGCTGTAAAAACTTGGAGAATCAGATGAGCCAACTCATTCAAATTTTAAGTGCAAAAGGTGAGACAGAAAGGAGCTTCGAAGAAGAAGAGGAATTGGTTGCAGACAACGATAGTGTCTTCGACGATGGAAGAGAAGGTCTAATGCTTCATGACTTGGAATCTCATGAGTCGACGCATGAGGTTACATGTGACGTGTCTCCTACTCCATCTGCATCATCCATTCTGAGCTCGCCCATTGATGAACCAAGTCTAGAGCCATCAACTGAGGCTCAAGAGATAATAAAGGTAAACTTTTGCAATCTTGAAGGTAATGGTGATTATGTTGATCCTTTTGATTGCTATTTTGAAAAGCCACCAGCGGAACTGTGCTGGTGGTATCATATTCCTTCTGCAGAGAGTCATGCTAGACTATTTGATAGATTGAAAGGGGTCTTAAGTTCCACATTTTATGTTTTCAATTTATTGTGCTATGACGTGCCTTGTAAGATGTGTGCACAGGAATATGATAGACTACTGAGGGCGTTAACAATGTCTGATCTTAGAAAGAATTCTTTTTATTTCTTTTTATTTTTAATTAGGATTAATTTTCAGTTTTTTTTATTTTCGTTAAAAAAAAAAAAAAAAAACCTATTCCCGTGTCCCTCTTCCTTTCCTCTCTTTCTCTCCCCGTCTCAAACAACAGCCGCCACCGCTCCTCGTCTCGGCGCCCTCTTCCTCTCCACTCCAGTTCAACTCCGGCCATCTGAGGTTGTCGGCGATACATCGCTCAGCGCCGCCCTTTACCACCGTCTTTCCTCCTCACCGGGATCCTCCCTCGAGCCGGCTTTCTTTTCCATCTATCTCCACTCGCCCTCGTCGGATCTTTCATCTGCCACCACTGGTTTCCACCTCGCCTGCAAGCCGCCTCTGGTCGCCAGCAATCACCATCTGCCAGCAGCAACCCTTCTTCACCGCATCACCCCGCTCCCCTCTCGCTGGTATCCCGTCAATTCCCGGTAAGTACAGGTATGTCTTTTAACTTACCCACTGCCGACTTGTGTCCTTGTGATTTTTGAGGAAAATATAATTCACATATTTAGTTTTAGATGAGAAGTCAATTGCTTCGGAGGGGTTTCAATTGATTTATCTTGTTGGCTCTTAAATTTATAGATTGGTTTGCTTTGATTTTTGGTTTCACAGCAGCTAATGCGTTCAATTATGGATCTGATATATGTTTTTGATCAATGTTCTGGACTTGAATGTGTGTTTCATGTGATACGTTTACTGAGTCTGGTTGATCATCAACACCTTTTTTTTTATCATCAAGAATTTGGGGCTGCTGTGTTGCTTTGATTTTCTTGGATGATATATTTTTCTTGGTTGTTGGAATGGGTTTGTTTGTGGTGCGTTCTTTTTGTTTTGTGTCTTGGCCAGGCATTTTGCAAAGAGGATAGGCCTATTTTTAGCTAACTCCAAGAAGGTTCACGAGTGCCAATTACATCCAAGAGTTGGGGCTGTTCAGAGACTACGCCACTACTTTCTCTTGAGTTAAACGCTTGTTCCTAAATGCCTGATCACATTGTGAGTTTTCTCTGCCTCTTTCATTATTTTTCTTTACTTTGAGGACAAAGTAAAATTTTAAGCATGGGGTGGGAAATTCCAGTGTAGCTCCGTCTTTATATATATGTTAGTTTTCTGTTTTTTTTTTTCTTTCAATTTTTGTTATGCATTTAGATGTTATTAAGATACCTATCTTGGTTTAGTTTGTCCGCTAATTCATTTTTATGATCTTAATCGCATAAATCCCATGATTTGATTGAATTGCTTGAAAATGATTTTGGAGCATGATTTGAGAATATAATTGAGCAAGTACGGTTCATAGTTGAGGTTAAATTGAAATCTAAAAAAAATCCCACTATATATCGAAATCTTAAGCTATCCAAAATGGTAGAGCCTCAACTCTAATGACTCTGTAACTTGGTAGATACAAGTTTTATATTGTATTTATTGAATCGGAGACCAATATTCCCTATTTTAAGTCCGTCGCAAATTTCGCCATTTTCTCATAGGGTACTGTACACGAAAATATATTAAAATCTTAAGAAATCCAAAATGGCAGAGCCTCAACTCTAAAGACTCTGTAACTTGGTAGATACAAGTTTTATATTGTATTTATTGAATCGGAGACCAATATTCCCTATTTTAAGTCCGTCGCATATTTCGCCATTTTCTCATAGGGTACTGTACACGAAAATATATCGAAATCTTAAGCAATCCAAAATGGCAGAGCCTCAACCCTAATGACTCTGTAACTTGGTAGATACAAGTTTTATATTCTATTTATTGAATCGGATACCAATATTCCCTATTTTAAGTCTGTCGCATATTTCGCAATTTTCTGATAGGGTACTGTACACGAAAATATATCGAAATCTTAAGCTATCCAAAATGGTAGAGCCTCAACTCTAATGATTCTGTAACTTGGTAAATACAAGTTTTATACTGCATTTGATGAATCGGAGACCAATATTCCCTATTTTAAGTCCGTCGCATATTTCGCCATTTTCTCATAGGGTACTGTACACGAAAATATATCGAAATCTTAAGCTATCCAAAATGGCAGAGCCTCAACTCTAATGACTCTGTAACTTGGTAGATACAAGTTTTATATTGTATTTATTGAATCGGAGTCTAATATTCCCTATTTTACGTCCGTCGTATATTTCGCCATTTTCTCATAGGGTACTAAACACGAAAATATATCGAAATCTTAAGCAATCCAAAAGGGCAGAGCCTCAACTCTAATGACTCTGTAACTTGGTAGATACAAGTTTTATATTGTATTTATTGAATCGGAGACCAATATTCCCTATTTTAAGTCCGTCGCATATTTCGCCATTTTCTCATAGGGTACTGTACACGAAAATATATTGAAATCTTAAGAAATCCAAAATGGCAGAGCCTCAACTCCAAAGACTCTGTAACTTGGTAGATACAAGTTTTATATTGTATTTATTGAATCGGAGACCAATATTCCCTATTTTAAGTCTGTCGCATATTTCGCAATTTTCTCATAGGGTACTGTACACGAAAATATATCGAAATCTTAAGCAATCCGAAATGGCAGAGCCTCAACCCTAATGACTCTGTAACTTGGTAGATACAAGTTTTATATTCTATTTATTGAATCGGAGTCCAATATTCCCTATTTTAAGTCTGTCGCATATTTCGCAATTTTCTGATAGGGTACTATACACGAAAATATATCGAAATCTTAAGCTATCCAAAATGGTAGAGCCTCAACTCTAATGATTCTGTAACTTGGTAAATACAAGTTTTATACTGCATTTATTGAATCGGAGACCAATATTTCCTATTTTAAGTCCGTCGCATATTTCGCCATTTTCTCATAGGGTACTGTACACGAAAATATATCGAAATCTTAAGCTATCCAAAATGGCAGAGCCTCAACTCTAATGACTCTTTAACTTGGTAGATACAAGTTTTATATTGTATTTATTGAATCGGAGTCTAATATTCCCTATTTTACGTCCGTCACATATTTCGCCATTTTCTCATAGGGTACTGTACACGAAAATATATCGAAATCTTAAGCTATCCAAAATGGTAGAGCCTCAACTCTAATGATTCTGTAACTTGGTAAATACAAGTTTTATACTGCATTTGATGAATCGGAGACCAATATTCCCTATTTTAAGTCCGTCGCATATTTCGCCATTTTCTCATAGGGTACTGTACACGAAAATATATCGGAATCTTAAGCTATCCAAAATGGCAGAGCCTCAACTCTAATGACTCAGTAACTTGGTAGATACAAGTTTTATATTGTATTTATTGAATCGGAGTCTAATATTCCCTATTTTACGTCCGTCGCATATTTCGCCATTTTCTCATAGGGTACTGTACACGAAAATATATCGAAATCTTAAGCAATCCAAAATGGCAGAGCCTCAACTCTAATGACTCTGTAACTTGGTAGATACAAGTTTTATATTGTATTTATTGAATCGGAGACCAATATTCCCTATTTTAAGTCCGTCGCATATTTCGCCATTTTCTCATAGGGTACTGTACACGAAAATATATTGAAATCTTAAGAAATCCAAAATGGCAGAGCCTCAACTCCAACGACTCTGTAACTTGGTAGATACAAGTTTTATATTGTATTTATTGAATCGGAGACCAATATTCCCTATTTTAAGTCTGTCGCATATTTCGCAATTTTCTCATAGGGTACTGTACACGAAAATATATCGAAATCTTAAGCAATCCGAAATGGCAGAGCCTCAACCCTAATGACTCTGTAACTTGGTAGATACAAGTTTTTTATTCTATTTATTGAATCGGAGTCCAATATTCCCTATTTTAAGTCTGTCGCATATTTCGCAATTTTCTCATAGGGTACTGTACATGAAAATATATCGAAATCTTAAGCTATCCAAAATGGTAGAGCCTCAACTCTAATGATTCCGTAACTTGGTAAATACAAGTTTTATACTGCATTTATTGAATCGGAGACCAATATTCCCTATTTTAAGTCCGTCGCATATTTCGCCATTTTCTCATAGGGTACTGTACACGAAAATATATCGAAATCTTAAGCTATCCAACATGGCAGAGCCTCAACTCTAATGACTCTGTAACTTGGTAGATACAAGTTTTATATTGTATTTATTGAATCGGAGTCTAATATTCCCTATTTTACGTCCGTCGCATATTTCGCCATTTTCTCATAGGGTACTGTACACGAAAATATATCGAAATCTTAAGCAATCCAAAATGGCAGAGCCTCAACTCTAATGACTCTGTAACTTGGTAGATACAAGTTTTATATTGTATTTATTGAATCGGAGACCAATATTCCCTATTTTAAGTCCGTCGCATATTTCGCCATTTTCTCATAGGGTACTGTACACGAAAATATATTGAAATCTTAAGAAATCCAAAATGGCAGAGCCTCAACTCCAAAGACTCTGTAACTTGGTAGATACAAGTTTTATATTGTATTTATTGAATCGGAGACCAATATTCCCTATTTTAAGTCTGTCGCATATTTCGCAATTTTCTCATAGGGTACTGTACACGAAAATATATCGAAATCTTAAGCAATCCGAAATGGCAGAGCCTCAACCCTAATGACTCTGTAACTTGGTAGATACAAGTTTTATATTCTATTTATTGAATCGGAGTCCAATATTCCCTATTTTAAGTCTGTCGCATATTTCGCAATTTTCTCATAGGGTACTATACACGAAAATATATCGAAATCTTAAGCTATCCAAAATGGCAGAGCCTCAACTCTAATGACTCTGTAACTTGGTAGATACAAGTTTTATATTGTATTTATTGAATCGGAGTCTAATATTCCCTATTTTACGTCCGTCGCATATTTCGCCATTTTCTCATAGGGTACTGTACACGAAAATATATCGAAATCTTAAGCAATCCAAAATGGCATAGCCTCAACTCTAATGACTCTGTAACTTGGTAGATACAAGTTTTATATTGTATTTATTGAATCGGAGACCAATATTCCCTATTTTAAGTCCGTCGCATATTTCGCCATTTTCTCATAGGGTACTGTACACGAAAATATATTGAAATCTTAAGAAATCCAAAATGGCAGAGCCTCAACTCCAAAGACTCTGTAACTTGGTAGATACAAGTTTTATATTGTATTTATTGAATCGGAGTCTAATATTCCCTATTTTACGTCCGTCGCATATTTCGCCATTTTCTCATAGGGTACTGTACACGAAAATATATCGAAATCTTAAGCAATCCAAAATGGCAGAGCCTCAACTCTAATGACTCTGTAACTTGGTAGATACAAGTTTTATATTGTATTTATTGAATCGGAGACCAATATTCCCTATTTTAAGTCCGTCGCATATTTCGCCATTTTCTCATAGGGTACTGTACACGAAAATATATTGAAATCTTAAGAAATCCAAAATGGCAGAGCCTCAACTCCAAAGACTCTGTAACTTGGTAGATACAAGTTTTATATTGTATTTATTGAATCGGAGACCAATATTCCCTATTTTAAGTCTGTCGCATATTTCGCAATTTTCTCATAGGGTACTGTACACGAAAATATATCGAAATCTTAAGCAATCCGAAATGGCAGAGCCTCAACCCTAATGACTCTGTAACTTGGTAGATACAAGTTTTATATTCTATTTATTGAATCGGAGTCCAATATTCCCTATTTTAAGTCTGTCGCATATTTCGCAATTTTCTCATAGGGTACTGTACACGAAAATATATCGAAATCTTAAGCTATCCAAAATGGCAGAGCCTCAACTCTAATGACTCTGTAACTTGGTAGATACAAGTTTTATATTGTATTTATTGAATCGGAGTCTAATATTCCCTATTTTACGTCCGTCGCATATTTCGCCATTTTCTCATAGGGTACTGTACACGAAAATATATCGAAATCTTAAGCAATCCAAAATGGCATAGCCTCAACTCTAATGACTCTGTAACTTGGTAGATACAAGTTTTATATTGTATTTATTGAATCGGAGACCAATATTCCCTATTTTAAGTCCGTCGCATATTTCGCCATTTTCTCATAGGGTACTGTACACGAAAATATATTGAAATCTTAAGAAATCCAAAATGGCAGAGCCTCAACTCCAAAGACTCTGTAACTTGGTAGATACAAGTTTTATATTGTATTTATTGAATCGGAGTCTAATATTCCCTATTTTACGTCCGTCGCATATTTCGCCATTTTCTCATAGGGTACTGTACACGAAAATATATCGAAATCTTAAGCAATCCAAAATGGCAGAGCCTCAACTCTAATGACTCTGTAACTTGGTAGATACAAGTTTTATATTGTATTTATTGAATCGGAGACCAATATTCCCTATTTTAAGTCCGTCGCATATTTCGCCATTTTCTCATAGGGTACTGTACACGAAAATATATTGAAATCTTAAGAAATCCAAAATGGCAGAGCCTCAACTCCAAAGACTCTGTAACTTGGTAGATACAAGTTTTATATTGTATTTATTGAATCGGAGACCAATATTCCCTATTTTAAGTCTGTCGCATATTTCGCAATTTTCTCATAGGGTACTGTACACGAAAATATATCGAAATCTTAAGCAATCCGAAATGGCAGAGCCTCAACCCTAATGACTCTGTAACTTGGTAGATACAAGTTTTATATTCTATTTATTGAATCGGAGTCCAATATTCCCTATTTTAAGTCTGTCGCATATTTCGCAATTTTCTCATAGGGTACTGTACACGAAAATATATCGAAATCTTAAGCTATCCAAAATGGCAGAGCCTCAACTCTAATGACTCTGTAACTTGGTAGATACAAGTTTTATATTGTATTTATTGAATCGGAGTCTAATATTCCCTATTTTACGTCCGTCGCATATTTCGCCATTTTCTCATAGGGTACTGTACACGAAAATATATCGAAATCTTAAGCAATCCAAAATGGCATAGCCTCAACTCTAATGACTCTGTAACTTGGTAGATACAAGTTTTATATTGTATTTATTGAATCGGAGACCAATATTCCCTATTTTAAGTCCGTCGCATATTTCGCCATTTTCTCATAGGGTACTGTACACGAAAATATATTGAAATCTTAAGAAATCCAAAATGGCAGAGCCTCAACTCCAAAGACTCTGTAACTTGGTAGATACAAGTTTTATATTGTATTTATTGAATCGGAGACCAATATTCCCTATTTTAAGTCTGTCGCATATTTCGCAATTTTCTCATAGGGTACTGTACACGAAAATATATCGAAATCTTAAGCAATCCGAAATGGCAGAGCCTCAACCCTAATGACTCTGTAACTTGGTAGATACAAGTTTTATATTCTATTTATTGAATCGGAGTCCAATATTCCCTATTTTAAGTCTGTCGCATATTTCGCAATTTTCTCATAGGGTACTGTACACGAAAATATATCGAAATCTTAAGCTATCCAAAATGGTAGAGCCTCAACTCTAATGATTCTGTAACTTGGTAGATACAAGTTTTATACTGCATTTATTGAATCGGAGACCAATATTCCCTATTTTAAGTCCGTCGCATATTTCACCATTTTCTCATAGGGTACTGTACACGAAAATATATCGAAATCTTAAGCTATCCAAAATGGCAGAGCCTCAACTCTAATGACTCTGTAACTTGGTAGATACAAGTTTTATATTGTATTTATTGAATCGGAGTCTAATATTCCCTATTTTACGTCCGTCGCATATTTCGCCATTTTCTCATAGGGTACTGTACACGAAAATATATCGAAATCTTAAGCAATCCAAAATGGCAGAGCCTCAACTCTAATGACTCTGTAACTTGGTAGATACAAGTTTTATATTGTATTTATTGAATCGGAGACCAATATTCCCTATTTTAAGTCCGTCGCATATTTCGCCCTTTTCTCATAGGGTACTGTACACGAAAATATATTGAAATCTTAAGAAATCCAAAATGGCAGAGCCTCAACTCCAAAGACTCTGTAACTTGGTAGATACAAGTTTTATATTGTATTTATTGAATCGGAGACCAATATTCCCTATTTTAAGTCTGTCGCATATTTCGCAATTTTCTCATAGGGTACTGTACACGAAAATATATCGAAATCTTAAGCAATCCAAAATGGCAGAGCCTCAACTCTAATGACTCTGTAACTTGGTAGATACAAGTTTTATATTGTATTTATTGAATCGGATACCAATATTCCATGTTTTAAGTCCGTCGCATATTTCGCCATTTTCTCATAGAGTA
This sequence comes from Persicaria tinctoria, assembly GCA_037127255.1. Lineage (NCBI taxonomy): Eukaryota > Viridiplantae > Streptophyta > Magnoliopsida > Caryophyllales > Polygonaceae > Persicaria > Persicaria tinctoria. The sequence goes on from JBANSL010000004.1 coordinate 15,351, forward strand.
CTGTACACAAAAATATATCGAAATCTTAAGCTATCCAAAATGGCAGAGCCTCAACTCTAATGACTCTGTAACTTGGTAGATACAAGTTTTATATTGTATTTATTGAATCGGAGACCAATATTCCATGTCTTAAGTCCGTCGCATATTTCGCCATTTTCTCATAGGGTACTGTACACGAAAATATATCGAAATCTTAAGCAATCCAAAATGGCAGAGCCTCAACTCTAATGACTCTGTAACTTGGTAGATACAAGTTTTATATTGTATTTATTGAATCGGATACCAATATTCCCTATTTTAAGTCTGTCGCATATTTCGCAATTTTCTCATAGGGTACTGTACACGAAAATATATCGAAATCTTAAGCTATCCAAAATGGCAGAGCCTCAACTCTAATGACTCTGTAACTTGGTAGATACAAGTTTTATATTGTATTTATTGAATCGGAGACCAATATTCCCTATTTTAAGTCCGTCGCATATTTCGCCATTTTCTCATAGGGTACTGTACACGAAAATATATCGAAATCTTAAGCTATCCAAAATGGCAGAGCCTCAACTCTAATGACTCTGTAACTTGGTAGATACAAGTTTTATATTGTATTTATTGAATCGGAGACCAATATTCCATGTCTTAAGTCGGTCGCATATTTCGCCATTTTCTCATAGGGTACTGTACACGAAAATATATCAAAATCTTAAGCTATCCAAAATGGCAGAGCCTCAACTCTAATGACTCTGTAACTTGGTAGATACAAGTTTTTTATTGTATTTATTGAATCGGATACCAATATTCCCTATTTTAAGTCTGTCGCATATTTCGCAATTTTCTCATAGGGTACTGTACACGAAAATATATCGAAATCTTAAGCTATCCAAAATGGGAGAGCCTCAACTCTAATGATTCTGTAACTTGGTAGATACAAGTTTTATATTGTATTTATTGAATCGGAGACCAATATTCCCTATTTTAAGTCCGTCGCATATTTCGCCATTTTCTCATAGGGTACTGTACACGAAAATATATCGAAATCTTAAGCTATCCAAAATGGCAGAGCCTCAACTCTAATGACTCTGTAACTTGGTAGATACAAGTTTTATATTGTATTTATTGAATCGGAGACCAATATTCCATGTCTTAAGTCGGTCGCATATTTCGCCATTTTCTCATAGGGTACTGTACACGAAAATATATCGAAATCTTAAGCAATCCAAAATGGCAGAGCCTCAACTCTAATGACTCTGTAACTTGGTAGATACAAGTTTTATATTGTATTTATTGAATCGGATACCAATATTCCCTATTTTAAGTCTGTCGCATATTTCGCAATTTTCTCATAGGGTACTGTACACGAAAATATATCGAAATCTTAAGCTATCCAAAATGGGAGAGCCTCAACTCTAATGACTCTGTAACTTGGTAGATACAAGTTTTATATTGTATTTATTGAATCGGAGACCAATATTCCCTATTTTAAGTCCGTCGCATATTTCGCCATTTTCTCATAGGGTACTGTACACGAAAATATATTGAAATCTTAAGAAATCCAAAATGGGAGAGCCTCAACTCTAAAGACTCTGTAACTTGGTAGATACAAATTTTATATTGTATTTATTGAATCGGAGACCAATATTCCCTATTTTAAGTCCGTCGCATATTTCGCCATTTTCTCATAGGGTACTGTACACGAAAATATATCGAAATCTTAAGCAATCCAAAATGGCAGAGCCTCAACCCTAATGACTCTGTAACTTGGTAGATACAAGTTTTATATTCTATTTATTGAATCGGATACCAATATTCCCTATTTTAAGTCTGTCGCATATTTCGCAATTTTCTCATAGGGTACTGTACACGAAAATATATCGAAATCTTAAGCTATCCAAAATGGGAGAGCCTCAACTCTAATGACTCTGTAACTTGGTAGATACAAGTTTTATATTGTATTTATTGAATCGGAGACTAATATTCCCTATTTTACGTCCGTCGCATATTTCGCCATTTTCTCATAGGGTACTGTACACGAAAATATATTGAAATCTTAAGAAATCCAAAATGGGAGAGCCTCAACTCTAAAGACTCTGTAACTTGGTAGATACAAATTTTATATTGTATTTATTGAATCGGAGACCAATATTCCCTATTTTAAGTCCGTCGCATATTTCGCCATTTTCTCATAGGGTACTGTACACGAAAATATATCGAAATCTTAAGCAATCCAAAATGGCAGAGCCTCAACCCTAATGACTCTGTAACTTGGTAGATACAAGTTTTATATTCTATTTATTGAATCGGATACCAATATTCCCTATTTTAAGTCTGTCGCATATTTCGCAATTTTCTCATAGGGTACTGTACACGAAAATATATCGAAATCTTAAGCTATCCAAAATGGTAGAGCCTCAACTCTAATGACTCTGTAACTTGGTAGATACAAGTTTTATATTGTATTTATTGAATCGGATACCAATATTCCATGTTTTAAGTCCGTCGCATATGTCGCCATTTTCTCATAGAGTACTGTACACGAAAATATATCGAAATCTTAAGCAATCCAAAATGGCAGAGCCTCAACCCTAATGACTCTGTAACTTGGTAGATACAAGTTTTATATTCTATTTATTGAATCGGATACCAATATTCCCTATTTTAAGTCTGTCGCATATTTCGCAATTTTCTCATAGGGTACTGTACACGAAAATATATCGAAATCTTAAGCTATCCAAAATGGGAGAGCCTCAACTCTAATGACTCTGTAACTTGGTAGATACAAGTTTTATATTGTATTTATTGAATCGGAGACTAATATTCCCTATTTTACGTCCGTCGCATATTTCGCCATTTTCTCATAGGGTACTGTACACGAAAATATATCGAAATCTTAAGCTATCCAAAATGGCAGAGCCTCAACTCTAATGACTCTGTAACTTGGTAGATACAAGTTTTATATTGTATTTATTGAATCGGATACCAATATTCCCTATTTTAAGTCTGTCGCATATTTCGCAATTTTCTCATAGGGTACTGTACACGAAAATATATCGAAATCTTAAGCTATCCAAAATGGCAGAGCCTCAACTCTAATGACTCTGTAACTTGGTAGATACAAGTTTTATATTGTATTTATTGAATCGGAGACCAATATTCCCTATTTTAAGTCCGTCGCATATTTCGCCATTTTCTCATAGGGTACTGTACACGAAAATATATCGAAATCTTAAGTTATCCAAAATGGCAGAGCCTCAACTCTAATGACTCTGTAACTTGGTAGATACAAGTTTTATATTGTATTTATTGAATCGGAGACCAATATTCCATGTCTTAAGTCCGTCGCATATTTCGCCATTTTCTCATAGGGTACTGTACACGAAAATATATCAAAATCTTAAGCTATCCAAAATGGCAGAGCCTCAACTCTAATGACTCTGTAACTTGGTAGATACAAGTTTTTTATTCTATTTATTGAATCGGATACCAATATTCCCTATTTTAAGTCTGTCGCATATTTCGCAATTTTCTCATAGGGTACTGTACACGAAAATATATCGAAATCTTAAGCTATCCAAAATGGTAGAGCCTCAACTCTAATGACTCTGTAACTTGGTAGATACAAGTTTTATATTGTATTTATTGAATCGGAGACCAATATTCCCTATTTTAAGTCCGTCGCATATTTCGCCATTTTCTCATAGGGTACTGTACACGAAAATATATCGAAATCTTAAGCTATCCAAAATGGCAGAGCCTCAACTCTAATGACTCTGTAACTTGGTAGATACAAGTTTTATATTGTATTTATTGAATCGGAGACCAATATTCCATGTCTTAAGTCGGTCGCATATTTCGCCATTTTCTCATAGGGTACTGTACACGAAAATATATCAAAATCTTAAGCTATCCAAAATGGCAGAGCCTCAACTCTAATGACTCTGTAACTTGGTAGATACAAGTTTTTTATTGTATTTATTGAATCGGATACCAATATTCCCTATTTTAAGTCTGTCGCATATTTCGCAATTTTCTCATAGGGTACTGTACACGAAAATATATCGAAATCTTAAGCTATCCAAAATGGGAGAGCCTCAACTCTAATGATTCTGTAACTTGGTAGATACAAGTTTTATATTGTATTTATTGAATCGGAGACCAATATTCCCTATTTTAAGTCCGTCGCATATTTCGCCATTTTCTCATAGGGTACTGTACACGAAAATATATCGAAATCTTAAGCTATCCAAAATGGCAGAGCCTCAACTCTAATGACTCTGTAACTTGGTAGATACAAGTTTTATATTGTATTTATTGAATCGGAGACCAATATTCCATGTCTTAAGTCGGTCGCATATTTCGCCATTTTCTCATAGGGTACTGTACACGAAAATATATCGAAATCTTAAGCAATCCAAAATGGCAGAGCCTCAACTCTAATGACTCTGTAACTTGGTAGATACAAGTTTTATATTGTATTTATTGAATCGGATACCAATATTCCCTATTTTAAGTCTGTCGCATATTTCGCAATTTTCTCATAGGGTACTGTACACGAAAATATATCGAAATCTTAAGCTATCCAAAATGGGAGAGCCTCAACTCTAATGACTCTGTAACTTGGTAGATACAAGTTTTATATTGTATTTATTGAATCGGAGACCAATATTCCCTATTTTAAGTCCGTCGCATATTTCGCCATTTTCTCATAGGGTACTGTACACGAAAATATATTGAAATCTTAAGAAATCCAAAATGGGAGAGCCTCAACTCTAAAGACTCTGTAACTTGGTAGATACAAATTTTATATTGTATTTATTGAATCGGAGACCAATATTCCCTATTTTAAGTCCGTCGCATATTTCGCCATTTTCTCATAGGGTACTGTACACGAAAATATATCGAAATCTTAAGCAATCCAAAATGGCAGAGCCTCAACCCTAATGACTCTGTAACTTGGTAGATACAAGTTTTATATTCTATTTATTGAATCGGATACCAATATTCCCTATTTTAAGTCTGTCGCATATTTCGCAATTTTCTCATAGGGTACTGTACACGAAAATATATCGAAATCTTAAGCTATCCAAAATGGGAGAGCCTCAACTCTAATGACTCTGTAACTTGGTAGATACAAGTTTTATATTGTATTTATTGAATCGGAGACTAATATTCCCTATTTTACGTCCGTCGCATATTTCGCCATTTTCTCATAGGGTACTGTACACGAAAATATATCGCAATCTTATGCAATCCAAAATGGCAGAGCCTCAACTCTAATGACTCTGTAACTTGGTAGATACAAGTTTTATATTGTATTTAATGAATCGGATACCAATATTCCATGTTTTAAGTCCGTCGCATATTTCGCCATTTTCTCATAGAGTACTGTACACGAAAATATATCGAAATCTTAAGCTATCCAAAATGGCAGAGCCTCAACTCTAATGACTCTGTAACTTGGTAGATACAAGTTTTATATTGTATTTATTGAATCGGAGACCAATATTCCATGTCTTAAGTCCGTCGCATATTTCGCCATTTTCTCATAGGGTACTGTACACGAAAATATATCGAAATCTTAAGCAATCCAAAATGGCAGAGCCTCAACTCTAATGACTCTTTAACTTGGTAGATACAAGTTTTTTATTCTATTTATTGAATCGGATACCAATATTCCCTATTTTAAGTCTGTCGCATATTTCGCAATTTTCTCATAGGGTACTGTACACGAAAATATATCGAAATCTTAAGCTATCCAAAATGGTAGAGCCTCAACTCTAATGACTCTGTAACTTGGTAGATACAAGTTTTATATTGTATTTATTGAATCGGAGACCAATATTCCCTATTTTAAGTCCGTCGCATATTTCGCCATTTTCTCATAGGGTACTGTACACGAAAATATATCGAAATCTTAAGCTATCCAAAATGGCAGAGCCTCAACTCTAATGACTCTGTAACTTGGTAGATACAAGTTTTATATTGTATTTATTGAATCGGAGACCAATATTCCATGTCTTAAGTCGGTCGCATATTTCGCCATTTTCTCATAGGGTACTGTACACGAAAATATATCGAAATCTTAAGCAATCCAAAATGGCAGAGCCTCAACTCTAATGACTCTGTAACTTGGTAGATACAAGTTTTATATTGTATTTATTGAATCGGATACCAATATTCCCTATTTTAAGTCTGTCGCATATTTCGCAATTTTCTCATAGGGTACTGTACACGAAAATATATCGAAATCTTAAGCTATCCAAAATGGGAGAGCCTCAACTCTAATGACTCTGTAACTTGGTAGATACAAGTTTTATATTGTATTTATTGAATCGGAGACCAATATTCCCTATTTTAAGTCCGTCGCATATTTCGCCATTTTCTCATAGGGTACTGTACACGAAAATATATTGAAATCTTAAGAAATCCAAAATGGCAGAGCCTCAACTCTAAAGACTCTGTAACTTGGTAGATACAAATTTTATATTGTATTTATTGAATCGGAGACCAATATTCCCTATTTTAAGTCCGTCGCATATTTCGCCATTTTCTCATAGGGTACTGTACACGAAAATATATCGAAATCTTAAGCAATCCAAAATGGCAGAGCCTCAACCCTAATGACTCTGTAACTTGGTAGATACAAGTTTTATATTCTATTTATTGAATCGGATACCAATATTCCCTATTTTAAGTCTGTCGCATATTTCGCAATTTTCTCATAGGGTACTGTACACGAAAATATATCGAAATCTTAAGCTATCCAAAATGGGAGAGCCTCAACTCTAATGACTCTGTAACTTGGTAGATACAAGTTTTATATTGTATTTATTGAATCGGAGACTAATATTCCCTATTTTACGTCCGTCGCATATTTCGCCATTTTCTCATAGGGTACTGTACACGAAAATATATCGCAATCTTATGCAATCCAAAATGGCAGAGCCTCAACTCTAATGACTCTGTAACTTGGTAGATACAAGTTTTATATTGTATTTATTGAATCGGATACCAATATTCCATGTTTTAAGTCCGTCGCATATTTCGCCATTTTCTCATAGAGTACTGTACACGAAAATATATCGAAATCTTAAGCTATCCAAAATGGCAGAGCCTCAACTCTAATGACTCTGTAACTTGGTAGATACAAGTTTTATATTGTATTTATTGAATCGGAGACCAATATTGTAACGGCCCGGAATTATGATTTCCGGGTTACGTTTCAAGGGATAAAACCCCTTGTTCGGATCTTGCAATTCAGGTACGGGTTGAGTTTTAAAACAAAATATTTGTACTAAAAGAAGGGATTTCGAACCCTTAAAGATCGCGGATCCATTGGAGATCAAATACCTGCCTTAGTCTAATCGTGAAATCGAGCGAAAGCAAAAATAAGGTTGAGTTTAAATACCATCCGAAAGGGAGTATTAAAAGAGAGGAAGTGTGGTGGTCTCTCAACCTCTCGATCTAACGCCAAAAGTCTGAACCCGCCAAGCATCCACATAAGCAACGATAACGGCTAGTGATTACCTGAATCTAAAAAAAATGAGGGGGATCTGGGTCAATCATCAGGTCACTCATGCGCGTATGTAAACACACTCTGAGAGGCATATAATAAGCATCCTACTCTTAAGATGAAATGCGTAATGCCATGCGTAAATTAAATCACGTATATATATTGACAGTTTAATATAATGCAGAAAGCGATAAATGGATCCACACAGAATGCCAAGTGGCATGTCCCTCTCGTACCTCCACCCCCCTTCCGATAGGGCGGACACTGGCCAGTTCGGTGCTATAGCATAGCAAATTCCTCGTGGTGGTGCACAACCCACGGCATCATCATATCATATCATATCATATCATCGCTTGCCCGATGGTGTTGGGCTATCATATCATGCTCATATAGACTCGATTGACCCAGGGTACCCGATGAGGCTGGGCTACCCTATGACCCTAGCAAAGACTCTAGGACTATCACAGATAACGGCCGTTCTCTTGCAAGGACATATAGCAATCATATGATTTTCATTTTAGCTCCTAAGCATGATTCTAAGTCGTATGGTGCATGGACACTAGCCTACTATATAACACCCAGTGCATAGAGCGCCCATCATGAGTAAGTTCAAAGAACTTACCTGGAGTAGCAGATCAGCAAGATGAAAAGCAGCAAGATATAAGCAAGCAGGTTACAGATCACCTAGCAATTATTAATAAATATGCATAAGTAAACTGCACAAAACGGGATCCATTTACCACTACATAACATGCCCACCAATCCATTAATCATAGCATCATCAACATTCTTTATCTCAACTTATGGCAACATCTTATATCATCTTATTCCATTGTCATTTCCATAACTGACTCAATCATACTTCAATCCATAAAATCTCACTCGCTAGTCCAGTTGTTAGCCAAAACAATTACTTCAAGTTTATACTTAGCCATTTCTAATTTATAAAATATTTAATCTTTAAAAATACTTTCAAAAAAAATCCATTTAAATAATCCCGACATACTTTACTTTAATTAAAATCACCATTCTAGGGATTTAAGTAACTTTCAACCGTTACAAAATAATTCGATTTATATACTTTAAAACCGACCCCTTTTTAAATATCGACACATAAATCGATTTCTAAAATAATCAATTATCGGAAATTGGTTAGACAATTAATTAATAAATTAAATAAATAAATAACGAATAACCCGAACCGAACCAACGCTTTTAGCCCAAACCGAACCGAACCCGCAAATAAAAACTCAACCGGTTTAATATTAAAACAATTAATTATATAACATCACAAGGAGGTGGGGCCTCCAAGTCATCCCCTTCCTCCCGATTCAAATTGAAGCCTCCCGTCCGAGCTTGGTCGGCCTGCCGCTGCTCCGCCGAGGAATCCCGCCGGCGAGCTTGTGCTCCTCCTCCCGGCCTCCTTCACCGGCGTCTCACTGCGCCCAGCTCCGCCCCACCCTCGCTCACACTCCCACAGCTCTATCGCACCCTCTCTGCTCGCTCGGACTCTCGCTCAGCCCTCGCACTCACGGACCTCGCCCTCGACTCGCCGGAACTCTCGAGCTCGCCCACTCTCCCCACACTCAGATCTCACACCCTCTTCCCGACTACTCTAAGCGGAAAAGGAAGGACGAAATTGAAACAAGGAAGGAAGCAAAGGTACGGGAGCTCACCGAGGTGATTTCGCGGACGTCGGAGCTTCGACTGGTGTTCTGGGCATCGCCGAGGGCTCTCGATGGCTCGTCGGACCTACGTCGGACATGGGTGAGCGTGATGGTGAAGCTCGAGGCTGATTCCGATCGAAAACGGAGGAGAATCGCTTACCAGAAAGTGGTTCGCGCTCGAACAGGAGAGGTGGACTTCGGTGGCTCGGCAGCGGCGCTGGGAGCTTCTAGGCTGCTCCGGCTACTGGTGGTGGCTCCGAGGGGTGCGTGGGTCCTTCCGCTGGCAGCTCGAAGTGGAAGGACGGAAGAAGGAGGAGGAGACGGTGGTGTGTGTGGTGGTTGAAGGTGCGGCGACGATGATGAAGTGATGGTTATGGTGGCGACGTCGGTGGTGGTGAATGATGGAGTGCAGCAGGACATCAGGGAGGGGTTGAAGAATTTAGGGGAGGGAGAGGTGTGAAGTGATGGGGAGTGGGTGAGGGATAGAGACATTTAGAGTGTGGGAATGGTTAAAACCAATACCCGGAAATAAATCACGAATACGCGAATTTTGAACCCCGAAATTAGTTCGTGATAGTTAGTTTCTTTGAATCTCGTTTTCTCGATTAATTAGATTTATAAAATCGAAAAGGATAACACACCACGATAATTATTTTGAATTTTTGAGGTAAAAGAACGGAAATTGTTCGTTAAATTTATACTCCGGTCGGAATCCGCTAAACAAGTTTTAAAACCGACTTAATTTCATTTTTAATTCTCTTATTCCAGAAAATTAGGATTTGAAAATCCGAGCCTTTACATCATCCACCTCTAAAAACAAGTCTCGTCCTCGAGACTAAAAAAATCTTAAAACCGGGGATGAAGTTTGAAATTGGTGAGTCCAAGGATCATGTCATTGATCCCGTGAACACCTCATAAGTGCCCCTATGAGATCCTCACAGTACCGTTGCCGTGATCATAATATCCCCAATAGACCGTAGTAAGAATGTAATATGGGCCCCTATCACATCCTTACTCCGACTCTTTGGCCATATCATAACTCAAATATTATTATCCACTTCGTGAGGCGTCATAATGTAAATCCAGTCCCGAATGATTCAAAAGAGTTTTGCAAATGGAAATATTGACCTCGAAATCGTTAAAATTCTTGATAGGATTTATTCTTTTAAAATCCAAGTTAGTATTTTTCAAATCCGTTTCAAATCTTCAAATTCGACGTTAGTCAAGCAATTTCACATCACGAGAGGTGGAATCATCCACCTCTAAAGACTAATCTCATATTCTCTTCCTAGTTTCCGAATCAGATCAATCATCATTCTCCACTCAGTATGAACAAAAGGAACCAACTCATCAACTCATAACATCATCAGCCACATCTCATGTGGCAAATCTCAACATCAATCATGATAATCTCAACCACATAACATTTTTACCCTATAACATAAATCATACCATCCATTCGGAACATGTCCAAAGCAATAACTAAATCTCAACGTCATACCACGAGTCGTAAGGCATATCTACATCATACTGAAGGAATCACAAGTCCATGATCGAATTCTCATAAGTTATCATGCAAGCACACATGTCAAGAGATCAATGGGCTAAGTGTCACAGGGTTAGTATGTCAGTACACATCAATTCTCAAAATCGCATAACATCGCACTACAAGTAGAACCAGTCATAGCAGATTTATCATGTCAACATATCAACACATCAAGGCCATGCCTATTAAGATTCAGAAAAGGAAGTTCAAGTAGTATATAATTCACCAACATGTCAGCATGCCCTAAAAGACATCACCTCAACTCATCATAATATCGAATGACGATCATTTAGTAACCAGGCACCATTGAGTCATGTTCATCATTTAACGTATCAATAATCATGCTTAACTATATAATACAACATCATGCTTTCATATAATAACACATCATTATCTCATATATCCTATCGCAACACATCCTAACATTCTTCTATAACAACATAACAGGATAGCAAAGCATCAATATATCATGATAACATTTGTCACTTTCAACTATATTTCAATATTGCGTATCAACATGTAGTATCGTTCCATACCAAGTTTCTCATGGTCGCTATCTAACATCATGCCAGTACATATTAACAAGTCATGTAAGCAAGAAAATTACCAAATTATCATCAGTCAACAAGTCTCAATTTGCTATTATGCTCAAAATTATTGCAAAACACCACATATGAACATAGTCAATTCAAGCTAGCAAGTTTCAACATAGCCTTATCAGATAACAATTCAGGTTCCTCAGCATTCGCAGTTCATACTTTTATAGGCACAAGAGTTCAGATCATGCTTAGCAATATAGGGTAGGAAAACATCGAAACATCATGGTACATGAAAACTATAAGACATCGAATCATATCATCATAGACAATGGATGATCATGCAAGATTCATTACCAGGTCAGCACATCAACACATAAATTCCATCGTCATATCAATGAAATACCATCATCAACTAATTCAGAGAGGATTAAGAGTTAGAAGGGAGGACACTCTCGCTTGTAAGTCATATCGTACCCAGTAATCATCATCCTCAAAACGTGTTTGTCCTGCTAAAATCATTGATCCTGAGGCCCGTGGGTTATGGGCCCACGCCTTCGCGGCGTTGCTCTATCGCTATCGGACTTCCCATTTCCTCTTTCATGCGGTCGCTCGTCCAACGTGTCGCGTAGGAGTTCAAGTTAGCGAAGATAGGGGAGGGACAAGAGCGGACAACCCAATGTTCCTTTCGGAACAAACACAGACCAATCCTAAAGATGACAACTAGAGACGAAACTCCGACCTGAGAATAGCAACGATGCCCTTATGGAAGTCTATTAAGTTATAATCGCGACAAGCAAACACGAATTCATCACGGAGCATGTCAATCACACTAATCCACGCTAACATGTAACTATATCGGGGGAGCAACATTCGTATTAATTTCCAACGACACGATCGATTCCTATACTGATGCATGCGAGACAATATAGTAGTCTATTATTCCATGAAAGCAGATATCCCTAGCAACTTAAACAAGTTATGCGGAATCAAGAATGATCATGCAGGATTCGAGGTCATGTGGGATTTAACGACGATGACGAGTATGGTGTATATGAACGAATGCACAAGCATGGTGTACGCATCAATAGGTGAGGTCAAATATGGCCTGGCGAGGTGTAATATAACAACCAGATTAAGCGTCATACGAGAACACATAGGAGCAACCTAGTAACTATCTCATCCGAACACACTGGTCATATAATAGGTCAAACATGGTACGTAATCATACGACGATATACATTTAGAAAACACATGTCCTACATTATACTAGCGACACATAATGTGATACAAGCATAGTCAAGAGTCATTAAAAGGGGTTCAACAGGATGTTCACGAAACATGAGGCATCATCAAAAGTAACAAGATGGACATCATGTGCAATAGATTATAATCATGCTAGGAACGAATCATCATAGGGCACATATAAGGGTACAATAGTTATCATATCATAGAATAGGTAAAAGATGTAATCATTTAGCGAGTCATATTGGAAATCATAAGCCCTACATGATACTACTAGCACATAACGAATCATGACCACAATCAAGGTAACTCGACTAAATTTATTCTAACATTCACGCGTCATGCATATGCGAAATGATATAACGTGGTGTGTGATCATGCGAGGTGCCAAGTCATACATCTATGCCAGCACTAGAGGAATTCATAAGGTAATAGGGGAAACACTCCCGAGCGATAACATGTAGGCATGCTAGGATAAACCATCATATAAAGCAACTGATCATCGAATTCAACATCAATCTAATTTGCATGAGTAAGATATTTCAAGGTGATAGAAAGAGGGAAGGATCACACTATGAGAGACCCAACTCGAGAGGGAATCAACAATAATGCAAGCAAGGTATAAATTCGCACAAGTCACAACCAATGGTCCTACATGATACTAAAGACTTAACATGACATTCGATACATACATGCGCTTGAATGACCAACACATCGATGTGCAAGAAATCCTATGAACATAATCCGTCGATATAGAAGCATGGGAGGAATATAGCAATTCATAATACAAGCCTACGCAACAGGCAATATGACTAGCATACAAGGTATGTATTCCAACTCAACAACCATTTGAATAAGGCATGCATTTACCAAGACATCACGTCAAATAGCATGATCACAATTGAAATACTAATTTAGTCAATAAACCATGGGTAACATCAAATAATCATGCAGGGGGAATCATCTTACGACATTCATACAAGGGAAGTGTAGCACACTATCATGGGCCTAATCTAGGGGAAGACAATAACTATATACAGACACTTATCATGCAATTCATGCTTCAAATCAGTCGTTAGTTCGACCAATACAACAGGTCAATTAGACATGCGAAGGCGACATATAAGGAGGACATGAATCAAGGTGCAACATGGGACCTAATCAATGGGGCAAGCATGGGTACAGAATGTCATACAACCACAAATTTACATTAAGGATCATCATCTTAACATGTACTGGGAATTACGTATCATATAAGGCATGTTGACATCAAGTTATAACACATATTCATCAAGTATGTAACTCACTCTATCATGACACTAGAACTGAACGATCACACTATTATGAACCTATTTACAGGGAGAACATTAATTATGCGACTTCCTACACATGACATTTACATTCATGCATTGGTATGACGATGCAACATACTGAGTAGGGCATGATGGGATGATAGAGACATAACACGTGTAACTTGGACTCACACAATGGCCATCATGAACATTATAGCATGCATTCATCAAGACTCAATTATACCACATATTCCCCATCCAACGCAACTAATCACACAACAATATCAAGTGAAAACAACCAACAATCATTAATCTGATGAATACAAAATAGATGGGCATGTTGTAGATTCTTGTCATAAAACGAGTAATAAGCATCAAGGCTTCATCCACTAGTATGCTAAAGATATCATTTACAGGCATTCATACGAAGAAGAGTTTATCACACTATCATGGACCTAACCCAGGAGAAAACAATTATCATGTAGGTTTATATCATGTGGTTTATATGCTTCCAATCAATCATTAGTACAATTAATATAATAAGTCAAGTAGGCATGCTATGACAACGTAATCACGATAGAGAGTGAGACATAACACGAGACTTGATCAATGTAACTAATCACAGATGTAATAACATGAGCAACATTTTACAATTAAGCATTTTGCAAGATACATGCAGGAGGTTACAAAATCATGTCATGCAGTTCAGAGAGAGTCACCATTACAACCGGACAGAGATCCCTAAGGGCAACCATTGACCTTCCCGAACTGACTCATCACCCCTATTTCTCGTGGGACCTTGGTACGTACGACTCTTTGTGGTAAGAAAACCTCGGTTGATCATCATAAGAATCAAGGAAGACAACCCCGGAAACACCTTACTTTTGACTCAAAATGACATCAAGGACTATCTTCCAATACTCACTCAGACAACCTCCATATACATACATGAGTTTCTGACGCAATGTGTTTACCAACCCGATTCCGATGAAAGATACTGACATCCGGGAGAAAGACTCGATAGAACCGTCAAAGGGTTAACAAACATAGTGGAAGGGGCTATTTCACACAAGCTGGGTTGACCACATAGAATTAAGGGTACTCCCACTATCCCGTTTGTACAGATCAGTCGAAACACGTTTAATTGTTAGGCATACCAATCAGACTTTAGCAGATCAAGCACTCAGCATAGAATTAGTCAATGACAATTATAATGAACTCCTTCGAGGGAGGTCATACTCAGTCTCAATATATAAAGCACATCAAGCTATCTAATGTCGCTCTTCAAGGAGCGACTGACCGGAGGGGCAAAAACCTCGCGATCCTACCTAACTCGCCACTCCAACCACCTTGGTGCAATCTCCTTGGAGTCTTCCGGACCCTCTGTAAAGAGCAAGCTAGTATTTTGCCTACCGTTCCCAACTACACCCAATAGGGGGGGTCTAGCGCCTTTACTACCCAATCGTGTCCCCGTTTTGTCGATTCTCCTTTTTTATTACAACTCGAGTTCATTACTTAGTCCAATTTTAGTTAAGCACATTAAATTCATTTTGCCCCTCTAAATCCTTTTCAAAAAGTCCTTGAAACTCGTGGGCGGTTTTCAAAACACACACTCGACCCTTGTGTACCCGAATTGCACAACCTAAGCTCTGATACCATCTTTGTAACGGCCCGGAATTATGATTTCCGGGTTACGTTTCAAGGGATAAAACCCCTTGTTCGGATCTTGCAATTCAGGTACGGGTTGAGTTTTAAAACAAAATATTTGTACTAAAAGAAGGGATTTCGAACCCTTAAAGATCGCGGATCCATTGGAGATCAAATACCTGCCTTAGTCTAATCGTGAAATCGAGCGAAAGCAAAAATAAGGTTGAGTTTAAATACCATCCGAAAGGGAGTATTAAAAGAGAGGAAGTGTGGTGGTCTCTCAACCTCTCGATCTAACGCCAAAAGTCTGAACCCGCCAAGCATCCACATAAGCAACGATAACGGCTAGTGATTACCTGAATCTAAAAAAAATGAGGGGGATCTGGGTCAATCATCAGGTCACTCATGCGCGTATGTAAACACACTCTGAGAGGCATATAATAAGCATCCTACTCTTAAGATGAAATGCGTAATGCCATGCGTAAATTAAATCACGTATATATATTGACAGTTTAATATAATGCAGAAAGCGATAAATGGATCCACACAGAATGCCAAGTGGCATGTCCCTCTCGTACCTCCACCCCCCTTCCGATAGGGCGGACACTGGCCAGTTCGGTGCTATAGCATAGCAAATTCCTCGTGGTGGTGCACAACCCACGGCATCATCATATCATATCATATCATATCATCGCTTGCCCGATGGTGTTGGGCTATCATATCATGCTCATATAGACTCGATTGACCCAGGGTACCCGATGAGGCTGGGCTACCCTATGACCCTAGCAAAGACTCTAGGACTATCACAGATAACGGCCGTTCTCTTGCAAGGACATATAGCAATCATATGATTTTCATTTTAGCTCCTAAGCATGATTCTAAGTCGTATGGTGCATGGACACTAGCCTACTATATAACACCCAGTGCATAGAGCGCCCATCATGAGTAAGTTCAAAGAACTTACCTGGAGTAGCAGATCAGCAAGATGAAAAGCAGCAAGATATAAGCAAGCAGGTTACAGATCACCTAGCAATTATTAATAAATATGCATAAGTAAACTGCACAAAACGGGATCCATTTACCACTACATAACATGCCCACCAATCCATTAATCATAGCATCATCAACATTCTTTATCTCAACTTATGGCAACATCTTATATCATCTTATTCCATTGTCATTTCCATAACTGACTCAATCATACTTCAATCCATAAAATCTCACTCGCTAGTCCAGTTGTTAGCCAAAACAATTACTTCAAGTTTATACTTAGCCATTTCTAATTTATAAAATATTTAATCTTTAAAAATACTTTCAAAAAAAATCCATTTAAATAATCCCGACATACTTTACTTTAATTAAAATCACCATTCTAGGGATTTAAGTAACTTTCAACCGTTACAAAATAATTCGATTTATATACTTTAAAACCGACCCCTTTTTAAATATCGACACATAAATCGATTTCTAAAATAATCAATTATCGGAAATTGGTTAGACAATTAATTAATAAATTAAATAAATAAATAACGAATAACCCGAACCGAACCAACGCTTTTAGCCCAAACCGAACCGAACCCGCAAATAAAAACTCAACCGGTTTAATATTAAAACAATTAATTATATAACATCACAAGGAGGTGGGGCCTCCAAGTCATCCCCTTCCTCCCGATTCAAATTGAAGCCTCCCGTCCGAGCTTGGTCGGCCTGCCGCTGCTCCGCCGAGGAATCCCGCCGGCGAGCTTGTGCTCCTCCTCCCGGCCTCCTTCACCGGCGTCTCACTGCGCCCAGCTCCGCCCCACCCTCGCTCACACTCCCACAGCTCTATCGCACCCTCTCTGCTCGCTCGGACTCTCGCTCAGCCCTCGCACTCACGGACCTCGCCCTCGACTCGCCGGAACTCTCGAGCTCGCCCACTCTCCCCACACTCAGATCTCACACCCTCTTCCCGACTACTCTAAGCGGAAAAGGAAGGACGAAATTGAAACAAGGAAGGAAGCAAAGGTACGGGAGCTCACCGAGGTGATTTCGCGGACGTCGGAGCTTCGACTGGTGTTCTGGGCATCGCCGAGGGCTCTCGATGGCTCGTCGGACCTACGTCGGACATGGGTGAGCGTGATGGTGAAGCTCGAGGCTGATTCCGATCGAAAACGGAGGAGAATCGCTTACCAGAAAGTGGTTCGCGCTCGAACAGGAGAGGTGGACTTCGGTGGCTCGGCAGCGGCGCTGGGAGCTTCTAGGCTGCTCCGGCTACTGGTGGTGGCTCCGAGGGGTGCGTGGGTCCTTCCGCTGGCAGCTCGAAGTGGAAGGACGGAAGAAGGAGGAGGAGACGGTGGTGTGTGTGGTGGTTGAAGGTGCGGCGACGATGATGAAGTGATGGTTATGGTGGCGACGTCGGTGGTGGTGAATGATGGAGTGCAGCAGGACATCAGGGAGGGGTTGAAGAATTTAGGGGAGGGAGAGGTGTGAAGTGATGGGGAGTGGGTGAGGGATAGAGACATTTAGAGTGTGGGAATGGTTAAAACCAATACCCGGAAATAAATCACGAATACGCGAATTTTGAACCCCGAAATTAGTTCGTGATAGTTAGTTTCTTTGAATCTCGTTTTCTCGATTAATTAGATTTATAAAATCGAAAAGGATAACACACCACGATAATTATTTTGAATTTTTGAGGTAAAAGAACGGAAATTGTTCGTTAAATTTATACTCCGGTCGGAATCCGCTAAACAAGTTTTAAAACCGACTTAATTTCATTTTTAATTCTCTTATTCCAGAAAATTAGGATTTGAAAATCCGAGCCTTTACAAATATTCCATGTCTTAAGTCCGTCGCATATTTCGCCATTTTCTCATAGGGTACTGTACACGAAAATATATCGAAATCTTAAGCAATCCAAAATGGCAGAGCCTCAACTCTAATGACTCTTTAACTTGGTAGATACAAGTTTTATATTGTATTTATTGAATCGGATACCAATATTCCCTATTTTAAGTCTGTCGCATATTTCGCAATTTTCTCGTAGGGTACTGTACACGAAAATATATCGAAATCTTAAGCTATCAAAAATGGCAGAGCCTCAACTCTAATGACTCTGTAACTTTGTAGATACAAGTTTTATATTGTATTTATTGAATCGGACACCAATATGCCCTATTTTAAGTCCGTCGCATATTTCGCCATTTTCTCATAGGGTACTACTGTACACGAAAATATATTGAAATCTTAAGAAATCCAAAATGGCAGAGCCTCAACTCTAAAGACTCTGTAACTTGGTAGATACAAGTTTTATATTGTATTTATTGAATCGGAGACCAATATTCCCTATTTTAAGTCCGTCGCATATTTCGCCATTTTCTCATAGGGTACTGTACACGAAAATATATCGAAATCTTAAGCTATCCAAAATGGCAGAGCCTCAACTCTACAGACTCTGTAACTTGGTAGATACAAGTTTTATATTGTATTTATTGAATCGGAGACCAATATTCCATGTCTTAAGTCCGTCGCATATTTCGCCATTTTCTCATAGGGTACTGTACACGAAAATATATCAAAACCTTAAGCTATCCAAAATGGCAGAGCCTCAACTCTAATGACTTTGTAACTTGGTAGATACAAGTTTTTTATTCTATTTATTGAATCGGATACCAATATTCCCTATTTTAAGTCTGTCGCATATTTCGCAATTTTCTCATAGGGTACTGTACACGAAAATATATCGAAATCTTAAGCTATCCAAAATGGTAGAGCCTCAACTCTAATGACTCTGTAACTTGGTAGATACAAGTTTTATATTGTATTTATTGAATCGGAGACCAATTGTAACGGCCCAGAATTATGATTTCCGGGTTACGTTTCAAGGGATAAAACCCCTTGTTCGGATCTTGCAATCCAGGTACGGGTTGAGTTTTAAAACAAAATATTTGTACTAAAAGAAGGGATTTCGAACCCTTAAAGATCGCGGATCCATTGGGGATCAAATACCTGCCTTAGTCTAATCGTGAAATCGAGCGAAAGCAAAAATAAGGTTGAGTTTAAATACAATCCGAAAAGGAGTATAAAAGAGAGGAAGTGTGGTGGTCTCTCAACCTCTCGATCTAACGCCAAAAGTCTGAACCCGCCAAGCATCCACCTAAGCAACGATAGCGGCTAACGGTTACCTGAATCTAAAAAAAATGAGGGGGATCTGGGTCAATCATCAGGTCACTCATGCGCGTATGTAAACACACTCTGAGAGGCATATAATAAGCATCTTATTCTTAAGATGAAATGCGTAATGTCATGCGTAAATTAAATCACATATATATACTGACAGTTTAATATAATGCAGAAAGCGATAAATGGATCCACACAGAATGCCAAGTGGCATGTCCCTCTCGTACCTCCACCCCCTTTCAATAGGGCGGAGACTGGCCAGTTCGGTGCTATAGCATATCAATTTCCTCGTGGTGGTGCACAAACCACGGCATCATCATATCATATCATCTCATCGCTTGCCCGATGGTGCTGGGCTATCATATCATGCTCATATAGACTCGATTGACTCAGGGTACCCAATGAGGCTGGGCTACCCTATGACCCTAGCAAGGACTCTAGAACTATCACAGATAACGGCCGTTCTCTTGCAAGGACATATAGCAATCATATGATTTTCATTTTAGCTCCTAAGCATGATTCTAAGTCGTATGGTGCATGGACACTAGCCTACTATATAACACCCAGTGCATAGAGCGCCCATCATGAGTAAGTTCAAAGAACTTACCTGGAGTAGCAGATCAGCAAGATGAAAAGCAGCAAGATATAAGCAAGCAGGTTACAGATCACCTAGCAATTATTAATAAATATGCATAAGTAAACTGCACAAAACGGGATCCATTTACCACTACATAACATGCCCACCAATCCATTAATCATAGCATCATCAACATTCTTTATCTCAACTTATGGCAACATCTTATATCATCTTATTCCATTGTCATTTCCATAACTGACTCAATCATACTTCAATCCATAAAATCTCACTCGCTAGTCCAGTTGTTAGCCAAAACAATTACTTCAAGTTTATACTTAGCCATTTCTAATTTATAAAATATTTAATCTTTAAAAATACTTTCAAAAAAATCCATTTAAATAATCCCGACATACTTTACTTTAATTAAAATCACCATTCTAGGGATTTAAGTAACTTTCAACCGTTACAAAATAATTCAATTTATATACTTTAAAACCGACCCCTTTTTAAATACCGACACACAAATCAATTTCTGAATAATCAATTATCGGAAATCGGTTAAACAATTAATTAATAAATTAAATAAATAAATATATAACGAATAACCCGAACCGAACCAACGCTTTTAACCCAAACCGAACCGAACCCAACCAAACCCGCTAACTAATCCCAATCCGGTTAAATAAACCCACCCAAATAAATTAAAAGGTTGGAGGGCCCCACATAGCCATGCTGGTCTCCTTCCTCCTCCGGATTCAAGCGACGATGTCCCGCACCCGCACCCTGCTCGAGCCTTCGATGCCGCTGGCGCCGCCTTTTCCGTGCCCAGACTCACCCGGACTCGGACTCGGACTCGGACTCGGAATCCCGCCTCCCACGCTCCTGCTCGCTGCTCGCTCGCGG
The DNA here is from genome assembly GCA_037127255.1 of Persicaria tinctoria. NCBI lineage: Eukaryota > Viridiplantae > Streptophyta > Magnoliopsida > Caryophyllales > Polygonaceae > Persicaria > Persicaria tinctoria. The sequence continues at coordinate 36,426 of JBANSL010000004.1, forward strand.
TCGCTCGCCTATACTCAGCCTCGCCTCGCTTGCTCCTGCTCGCCGGAGTTCTTGCCGGAGCTCCGCCTGAGTTCACACGCGCCACCCGACACCCCGCACTCAGCTCACGCACACTCGACACTAGCCCTTAGCCCAAACCCAGTCAGAAATCGGATTAAAACAGAGGAGGAAAGATGGAACTCACCGAGGGATTTCGCGACTTCGGAGCTCTCGATCGGAGGTCTGGGCATCGTCGGAGGCTCGCGATGGCTCGTCGGATCTGTGTGGGATATTGGTGAGCGTGATGGTGAAGCTCGAGGGTGGTTTCAATCGAAGACGGAAGAGAAACGCTTACCGGAACGTGGCTCGTGCTCAAACAGGGGAAACGATGATTCGGTGGCTCGGCAGCGGCGCTGGTGGCTCCTGGGCGGACACTGGGCTTCGATGGTGGTGGAGTATAGCCGCTGCTGCTGGTGTCTCGCAGAAGGAGGAGAAGGATTGGAGGTGATGGTGCTCGGTTACTTGTGGTTGCGAAACAGGGGAGAAATGGAGGCGATGGCGGCTCTGAGCTCTCCTGGGCGGATCCTGGATGGACGACGACGACGAGGTGCTGGGATGGTGGTGCAGAAATGGTGATGCTCAGCTGAGAAGGGGGAGATGGTGATGGAGGAGAGATGCAGTGATTGTGGCGTGAGGTGATGGAGATTGTGACGATGGGGATGGTGAAGGGAAATGGGGATGGTGAATTGATCATCAGATCGGGGATGTCGACGGGTGATGGGGAGCAGGTGAAGGGGATGGTGAGATTGTGTGTGGGATTGGTTAAAACATTACCCGAAAATAAATTTCGAATACGTGAATCTTGAACCCCAAAATTAGTTCTCGAATGTTAGTCTCTCTGAATCTCGCTTTCTCGGTCAATTAGATTTTAAAAATTGAGAAGGATATCGTAATCCGATAATTATTTTGAATTTTCGAGGTAAAAGAACGGAAATTGTTCGTTAAATTTATACTCCGGTCGGAATCCGCTAAACAAGTTTTAAAACCGACTTAATTTCATTTTTAATTCTCTTATTCCAGAAAATTAGGATTTGAACATCCGAGCCTTTACATCATCCACCTCTAAAAACAAGTCTCGTCCTCGAGACTAAAAAAAATCTTAAAACAGGGGATGAAGTTTGAAATTGGTGAGTCCAAGGATCATGTCATTGATCCCGTGAACACCTCATAAGTGCCCCTATGAGGTCCTCACAGTACCGTTGTCGTGATCATAATATCCCCAATAGACCGTAGTAAGAATGTAATATGGGCCCCTATCACATCCTTACTTCGACTTCTCGGTCATACCATAACTCAAAAAGCATTACAGCATCTCCACTAGGTCTTAGCAAGAAGTCTATAAGGGCCCCTATAAAATGTTTGTATCCACTTCGTGGGACATCATAATGCAATCTCGGTTAATTTCCAAGAGCGTCCTTTGTTTGAAAAGGTTTGGTCTCAAAATCATTGAAGTTATCAATCGCGTTTGATTTCTCTACATCCAACTCCGTCCTTTTTTAAACACCATTCAAAATTCCCTAACCCGACATTAATCAAGCAATTTCACATCACGAGAGGTGGAATCATCCACCTCTAAAGACTAATCTCATATTCTCTTCCTAGTTTCCGAATCAAATCAATCATCATTCTCAATTCAGCATGAACAAAAGTAAACCAACTCATCAACTCATAACATCATCAGCCACCTCTCGTGTGGCAAATCTCAACATCAATCATGATAATCTCAACCACATAACATTTTTACCCATAACATAAATCATACCATCCGTTCAGAACATGTCAAAAGCAATAACAAAATCTCAACATCATACCACGAGCCATAAGGCATATCTACATCATACTGAAGGAATCACAAGTCCATGATCGAATTCTCATAAGTTATCATGCAAGCACACATGTCAAGAGATCAATGGGCTAGGTATCACAGGGTTAGTATGTTAGTACACATCAATTCTCACAATCGCATAACATTGCACTACAAGTAGAACCAGTCATAGCAGATTTACCATGTCAACATATCAACACATCAAGGTCATGCTATTAAGATTCAGAAAAGAAAGATCAAGTAGTATATAATTCACCAACATGTCAGCATGCTCTGAAAGACATCACCTCAACTCATCACAATATCGAATGACGATCATTTAGTAACCAGGCACCATTAGGTCATGTTCATCATTTAACATATCAATAATCATGCTTAACTATATAATACAACATCATGCTTTCGTATAATAACACATCATTATCTCATATATCTTATCGTAACACATCCTAACATTCCTTTATAACAACATAACAGGATAGCAAATCGTCAATATCTCATGATAGCATTTGTCACTTTCACTAGATTTCAATATTGCATATCAACATGTAGTATTGTTCCATACCAAGTTCCTCATGGTCGCTATCTAACATCATGCCAGTACATATTAACAAGTCATGTAAGCAAGAAAATTCCCAAATTATCATAAGTCAACAAGTCTCAATTTGCTATTATGCTTAAAATTATTGCAAAACACCACATATGAACATAGTCAATTCAAGCTAGCAAGTTTCAACATAACCTTATCAGATAACAATTCAGGTTCCTCAGCATTCGCAGTTCATACTTTTATAGGCACAAGAGTTCAGATCATGCTTAGCAATATAGAGTAGCAACACATCAAGACATCATATTATGTAAGAACTGCAAGGCATTGAATCATATAATCATAATCACTAGACCCTCAGGCCACATTTATTACCAAGTAAGCACATCAACACGTAAACTTCATCGTCAGGTCAGTGCAATATCGCCATCAACTAATTTCGAAGGATTAAGAGTTAGAACGGAGGACACTCCCGCTCGCAAGTCATAGCGTACTCAGTAATCGTCATCATCAAAACGTGCTTGTCCTGCCGAAATCGTTGATCCTGAGGCCCGTGGGTTATGGGCCCACGCCTTCGCGGCGTTGCTCTATTGCTATCCGACTTCCCATTTCCTCTTTCATGCGGTCGCTCGTCCAACGTGTCGCGTAGGAGTTCAAGTTAGCGAAGATAGGGGAGGGACAAGAGCGGACAACCCAGTGTTCCTTTCGGAACAAACACAGACCAACCCTAAGATGACAACTAGAGACGAAACTCCGACCTGAGAATAGAAACGATGCCCTTATGGAAGTCCATTAAGTTATAATCGCGACAAGAAAACACGAATTCACCATGGAGCATATCAATCACACTAATTCACGCTAACATGTACCTATATCAAGGGAGCAACATTCGTATTCATTTCCAACGACACGATCGATTCCTATACTCATGCATGCGAGACAAGATAGTAGTCTATTATTCCATGAAAGCAGATATGCCTAGCAACTTAAGCAAGTTATGCGGAATCAAGAATGATCATGCAGGATTCGAGGTCATGTGGGATTTAACGACGATGACGAGTATGGTGTATATGAAAGAATGCACAAGCATGGTGTACGCATCAATAGGTGAGGTCAAATATGGCATGGTGAGGTGTAACATAACAACTAGATTAAGTGTCATATAGTAGGTCAAGCATGGCACGTAATCATATGATGAGGTACATTTAGAAAGTGCATGTCCTACATGATACTAGCGACACATAATGTGATACAAGCATAGTCAAGAGTCATTAAAATGGGTTCAATAGGATGTTCACGAAACACGAGGCATCATCAAAAGTAACAAGAAGGATATCATGGCAATAGATTATAATCATGCTAGGAACGAATCATCATGGGACACATATAAAGGTACAGTGGTTATCACATCATAGAATAGGTACAACATGTAATCATTTAGTGAGTCATATTGGAAACCATAAGCCCTACAGGATACTACTAGCACATATCGAATCATGACCACAATCAAGGTAACTCGCCTAAATTCATTGTAACATTTATGCGTCATACATATGCGAAATGATATAACGTGGTGTGTAATCATGCGAGGTGCCAAGTCATACATCTATGCCAACACTACAGGAATTCATAAGGTAATAGGGGAAACACTACCGAGTGATAACATGTAAGCATGCCAGGATAAACCACCACATAAAGCAATTGATCATCGAATTCAACATCAATCTAATTTACATGAGTAAGATATTTCAAGGTGATGGGAAGAGGAAAGGATCACACTATGAGGGACCTAGCTCGAGAGAGAATCAGTAATAATGCAAGCAAGGTATAAATCCGCACAAGTCACAAACAAGGACTCTACATAATGCTAAAGGCTCAACATGACATTCGATACATACATGCGCTTGAATGACCAACACATCCATGTGCAAGAAATCATATTAACATAGCCCGTCGATATAGAAGCATGGGAGGAATATAGCAATGCATAATGCAAACCTACGCAACTGGCAATATGACAAGCATACAAGGTATGTATTCCAACTCAACAACCATTTTAATAAGGCATGCATTTACCAAGACATCACGTCAAATAGCATTATCGCAATTGAACTACTAATTTAGTTAACAAACCACGGGTAACATCGACTAATCATGCAGGGAAAATCATCTTACGACATTCATACAAGGGAAGTGTAGCACACTATCATGGGCCTAATCTAGGGGAAGACAATAACTATATACAGACACTTATCATGCAATTCATGCTTCAAATCAGTCGTTAGTACGACCAATACAACAGGTCAATTAGACATACAAAGGCGACATATAATCAGGACAAGAAGCAAGATGCAACACGGGACCTAAGCAATGGGGCAAGCATGGGTACAGAATGTCATACAACCACAAATTTACATTAAGGATCATCATCTTAACATGTACTGGGAATTACGTATCATATAAGGCATGTTGACATCAAGTTATAACACATATTCATCAAGTATGGAACTCACTCTATCATGACACTAGAACTGAACGATCACACTATTATGAACCTATTTACAGGGAGAACATTAATTATGCGGCTTCCTACACATGACATTTACATTCATGCACTAGTATGACGATGCAACATACTGAGTAGGGCATGCTGGGATGATAGAGACATAACACGTGTAACTTGGACTCACACAATGGCCATCATGAACATTATAGCATGCATTCATCAAGACTCAATTATACCCCATATTCCCCATCCAACGCAACTAATCACACAACAATATCAAGTGAAAACAACCAACAATCATTAATCTGATGAATACAAAATAGATGGGCATGTTGTAGATTCTTGTCATAAAACGAGTAATAAGCATCAAGGCGTCATCCACTAGTATGCTAAAGATATCATTTACAGGCATTCAGACGAAGAAGAGTTTATCACACTATCATGGACCTAACCCAGGAGAAAACAATTATCATGTAGGTTTATATCATGTGGTTTATACGCTTCCAATCAATCATTAGTACAACTAATACAATAAGTCAAGTAGGCATGCTATGGCAACGTAATCACGATAGAGAGTGAGACATAACACAAGACTTGATCAATGTAACTAATCACAGATGTAATAACATGAGCAACATTTTACAAATAAGCATTTTGCAAGATACATGCAGGAGGTTACAAAATCATGTCATGCAATTCAGAGAGAGTCACCATTACAACTGGATAGAGATCCCTAAGGGCAACCATTGACCTTCCCCAACTTACTCATCACCCCTATTTCTTGTGGGACCTGGGTACGTACGACTCTTTGTGGCAAGAAAACCTCGGTTGATCATCATAAGAATCAAGGAAGACAACCCCAAAACACCTTACTTTTGACTCAAAATGACATCAAGAACTACCTTCCAATACTCAATCAGACAACCTTCATATACATACATGAGTTTATGACGCAATGTGTTTACCAACCCGATTCCCATGAAAGATACCGACATCCGGGAGAAAGACTCGATAGAACCATCAAAGGGTTAACAAACATAGTAGAATGAGATATTTCACACAAGCTGGGTTGACCACATAGAATTAAGGTTACTCCCACTATCTCGTTTGTACGGATCAGTCGATACACATTTAATTGTTAGGCATACCAATCAGACCTTAGCATATCAAGCACTCAACATAGAATTAATCAATGACAATTATAATGACCTCCTTCGAGGGAGATCGTACTCAGTCTCAATATATAAAGCACATCAAGCTATCTAATGTCGCTCTTCAAGGAGCGACTGACCGGAGGGGCAAAAACCTCGCGATCCTACCTAACTCGCCACTCCAACCACCTTGATGCAAATTCCTTGGAGTCTTCTGGACCCTCTGTAAAAAGCAAGCTAGTATTTTGCCTACCGTTCCCAACTACACCCAATAGGGGTGGTCTAGCGCCTTTACTACCCACGCGTGTCCCCGTTTGGTCGATTTTCCTCATTTATTACTAGTCGAGTTTATTACTTAGTTCAATTTTAGTTAAGCATCTTAAATTCATTTTGCCCCTTTAAATCCATTTCAAAAAGTCCTTGAAACTCGTGGGCGGTTTTCAAAACTTACACTCGACCCTTGTGTACCCGAATTGCACAACCTGGGCTCTGATACCATCTTTGTAACGGCCCAGAATTATGATTTCCGGGTTACGTTTCAAGGGATAAAACCCCTTGTTCGGATCTTGCAATCCAGGTACGGGTTGAGTTTTAAAACAAAATATTTGTACTAAAAGAAGGGATTTCGAACCCTTAAAGATCGCGGATCCATTGGGGATCAAATACCTGCCTTAGTCTAATCGTGAAATCGAGCGAAAGCAAAAATAAGGTTGAGTTTAAATACAATCCGAAAAGGAGTATAAAAGAGAGGAAGTGTGGTGGTCTCTCAACCTCTCGATCTAACGCCAAAAGTCTGAACCCGCCAAGCATCCACCTAAGCAACGATAGCGGCTAACGGTTACCTGAATCTAAAAAAAATGAGGGGGATCTGGGTCAATCATCAGGTCACTCATGCGCGTATGTAAACACACTCTGAGAGGCATATAATAAGCATCTTATTCTTAAGATGAAATGCGTAATGTCATGCGTAAATTAAATCACATATATATACTGACAGTTTAATATAATGCAGAAAGCGATAAATGGATCCACACAGAATGCCAAGTGGCATGTCCCTCTCGTACCTCCACCCCCTTTCAATAGGGCGGAGACTGGCCAGTTCGGTGCTATAGCATATCAATTTCCTCGTGGTGGTGCACAAACCACGGCATCATCATATCATATCATCTCATCGCTTGCCCGATGGTGCTGGGCTATCATATCATGCTCATATAGACTCGATTGACTCAGGGTACCCAATGAGGCTGGGCTACCCTATGACCCTAGCAAGGACTCTAGAACTATCACAGATAACGGCCGTTCTCTTGCAAGGACATATAGCAATCATATGATTTTCATTTTAGCTCCTAAGCATGATTCTAAGTCGTATGGTGCATGGACACTAGCCTACTATATAACACCCAGTGCATAGAGCGCCCATCATGAGTAAGTTCAAAGAACTTACCTGGAGTAGCAGATCAGCAAGATGAAAAGCAGCAAGATATAAGCAAGCAGGTTACAGATCACCTAGCAATTATTAATAAATATGCATAAGTAAACTGCACAAAACGGGATCCATTTACCACTACATAACATGCCCACCAATCCATTAATCATAGCATCATCAACATTCTTTATCTCAACTTATGGCAACATCTTATATCATCTTATTCCATTGTCATTTCCATAACTGACTCAATCATACTTCAATCCATAAAATCTCACTCGCTAGTCCAGTTGTTAGCCAAAACAATTACTTCAAGTTTATACTTAGCCATTTCTAATTTATAAAATATTTAATCTTTAAAAATACTTTCAAAAAAATCCATTTAAATAATCCCGACATACTTTACTTTAATTAAAATCACCATTCTAGGGATTTAAGTAACTTTCAACCGTTACAAAATAATTCAATTTATATACTTTAAAACCGACCCCTTTTTAAATACCGACACACAAATCAATTTCTGAATAATCAATTATCGGAAATCGGTTAAACAATTAATTAATAAATTAAATAAATAAATATATAACGAATAACCCGAACCGAACCAACGCTTTTAACCCAAACCGAACCGAACCCAACCAAACCCGCTAACTAATCCCAATCCGGTTAAATAAACCCACCCAAATAAATTAAAAGGTTGGAGGGCCCCACATAGCCATGCTGGTCTCCTTCCTCCTCCGGATTCAAGCGACGATGTCCCGCACCCGCACCCTGCTCGAGCCTTCGATGCCGCTGGCGCCGCCTTTTCCGTGCCCAGACTCACCCGGACTCGGACTCGGACTCGGACTCGGAATCCCGCCTCCCACGCTCCTGCTCGCTGCTCGCTCGCGGTCGCTCGCCTATACTCAGCCTCGCCTCGCTTGCTCCTGCTCGCCGGAGTTCTTGCCGGAGCTCCGCCTGAGTTCACACGCGCCACCCGACACCCCGCACTCAGCTCACGCACACTCGACACTAGCCCTTAGCCCAAACCCAGTCAGAAATCGGATTAAAACAGAGGAGGAAAGATGGAACTCACCGAGGGATTTCGCGACTTCGGAGCTCTCGATCGGAGGTCTGGGCATCGTCGGAGGCTCGCGATGGCTCGTCGGATCTGTGTGGGATATTGGTGAGCGTGATGGTGAAGCTCGAGGGTGGTTTCAATCGAAGACGGAAGAGAAACGCTTACCGGAACGTGGCTCGTGCTCAAACAGGGGAAACGATGATTCGGTGGCTCGGCAGCGGCGCTGGTGGCTCCTGGGCGGACACTGGGCTTCGATGGTGGTGGAGTATAGCCGCTGCTGCTGGTGTCTCGCAGAAGGAGGAGAAGGATTGGAGGTGATGGTGCTCGGTTACTTGTGGTTGCGAAACAGGGGAGAAATGGAGGCGATGGCGGCTCTGAGCTCTCCTGGGCGGATCCTGGATGGACGACGACGACGAGGTGCTGGGATGGTGGTGCAGAAATGGTGATGCTCAGCTGAGAAGGGGGAGATGGTGATGGAGGAGAGATGCAGTGATTGTGGCGTGAGGTGATGGAGATTGTGACGATGGGGATGGTGAAGGGAAATGGGGATGGTGAATTGATCATCAGATCGGGGATGTCGACGGGTGATGGGGAGCAGGTGAAGGGGATGGTGAGATTGTGTGTGGGATTGGTTAAAACATTACCCGAAAATAAATTTCGAATACGTGAATCTTGAACCCCAAAATTAGTTCTCGAATGTTAGTCTCTCTGAATCTCGCTTTCTCGGTCAATTAGATTTTAAAAATTGAGAAGGATATCGTAATCCGATAATTATTTTGAATTTTCGAGGTAAAAGAACGGAAATTGTTCGTTAAATTTATACTCCGGTCGGAATCCGCTAAACAAGTTTTAAAACCGACTTAATTTCATTTTTAATTCTCTTATTCCAGAAAATTAGGATTTGAACATCCGAGCCTTTACACCAATATTCCCTATTTTAAGTCCGTCGCATATTTCGCCATTTTCTCATAGGGTACTGTACACGAAAATATATCGAAATCTTAAGCTATCCAAAATGGCAGAGCCTCAACTCTAATGACTCTGTAACTTGGTAGATACAAGTTTTATATTGTATTTATTGAATCGGAGACCAATATTCCATGTCTTAAGTCCGTCGCATATTTCGCCATTTTCTCATAGGGTACTGTACACGAAAATATATCAAAACCTTAAGCTATCCAAAATGGCAGAGCCTCAACTCTAATGACTCTGTAACTTGGTAGATACAAGTTTTTTATTCTATTTATTGAATCGGATACCAATATTCCCTATTTTAAGTCTGTCGCATATTTCGCAATTTTCTCATAGGGTACTGTACACGAAAATATATCGAAATCTTAAGCTATCCAAAATGGTAGAGCCTCAACTCTAATGACTCTGTAACTTGGTAGATACAAGTTTTATATTGTATTTATTGAATCGGAGACCAATATTCCCTATTTTAAGTCCGTCGCATATTTCGCCATTTTCTCATAGGGTACTGTACACGAAAATATATCGAAATCTTAAGCAATCCAAAATGGCAGAGCCTCAACTCTAATGACTCTATAACTTGGTAGATACAAGTTTTATATTGTATTTATTGAATCGGAGACCAATATTCCCTATTTTAAGTCCGTCGCATATTTCGCCATTTTCTCATAGGGTACTGTACACGAAAATATATCGAAATCTTAAGCAATCCAAAATGGCAGAGCCTCAACCCTAATGACTCTGTAACTTGGTAGATACAAGTTTTATATTCTATTTATTGAATCGGATACCAATATTCCCTATTTTAAGTCTGTCGCATATTTCGCAATTTTCTCATAGGGTACTGTACACGAAAATATATCGAAATCTTAAGCTATCCAAAATGGTAGAGCCTCAACTCTAATGACTCTGTAACTTGGTAGATACAAGTTTTATATTGTATTTATTGAATCGGAGACCAATATTCCCTATTTTAAGTCCGTCGCATATTTCGCCATTTTCTCATAGGGTACTGTACACGAAAATATATCGAAATCTTAAGCTATCCAAAATGGTAGAGCCTCAACTCTAATGAATCTGTAACTTGGTAGATACAAGTTTTATACTGTATTTATTGAATCGGAGACCAATATTCCCTATTTTAAATCCGTCGCATATTTCGCCAATTTCTCATAGGGTACTGTACACGAAAATATATTGAAATCTTAAGAAATCCAAAATGGCAGAGCCTCAACTCCAAAGACTCTGTAATTTGGTAGATACAAGTTTTATATTGTATTTATTGAATCGGAGACCAATATTCCCTATTTTAAGTCTGTCGGATATTTCGCAATTTTCTCATAGGGTACTGTACACGAAAATATATCGAAATCTTAAGCTATCCAAAATGGTAGAGCCTCAACTCTAATGACTCTGTAACTTGGTAGATACAAGTTTTATATTGTATTTATTGAATCGGAGACCAATATTCCATGTCTTAAGTCCGTCGCATATTTCGCCATTTTCTCATAGGGTACTGTACACGAAAATATATCAAAACCTTAAGCTATCCAAAATGGCAGAGCCTCAACTCTAATGACTCTGTAACTTGGTAGATACAAGTTTTTTATTCTATTTATTGAATCGGATACCAATATTCCCTATTTTAAGTCTGTCGCATATTTCGCAATTTTCTCATAGGGTACTGTACACGAAAATATATCGAAATCTTAAGCTATCCAAAATGGTAGAGCCTCAACTCTAATGACTCTGTAACTTGGTAGATACAAGTTTTATATTTTATTTATTGAATCGGAGACCAATATTCCCTATTTTAAGTCCGTCGCATATTTCGCCATTTTCTCATAGGGTACTGTACACGAAAATATATCGAAATCTTAAGCAATCCAAAATGGCAGAGCCTCAACTCTAATGACTCTATAACTTGGTAGATACAAGTTTTATATTGTATTTATTGAATCGGAGACCAATATTCCCTATTTTAAGTCCGTCGCATATTTCGCCATTTTCTCATAGGGTACTGTACACGAAAATATATCGAAATCTTAAGCAATCCAAAATGGCAGAGCCTCAACCCTAATGACTCTGTAACTTGGTAGATACAAGTTTTATATTCTATTTATTGAATCGGATACCAATATTCCCTATTTTAAGTCTGTCGCATATTTCGCAATTTTCTCATAGGGTACTGTACACGAAAATATATCGAAATCTTAAGCTATCCAAAATGGTAGAGCCTCAACTCTAATGACTCTGTAACTTGGTAGATACAAGTTTTATATTGTATTTATTGAATCGGAGACCAATATTCCCTATTTTAAGTCCGTCGCATATTTCGCCATTTTCTCATAGGGTACTGTACACGAAAATATATCGAAATCTTAAGCTATCCAAAATGGCAGAGCCTCAACTCTAATGACTCTGTAACTTGGTAGATACAAGTTTTATATTGTATTTATTGAATCGGAGACCAATATTCCCTATTTTACGTCCGTCGCATATTTCGCCATTTTCTCATAGGGTACTGTACACGAAAATATATCGAAATCTTAAGCAATCCAAAATGGCAAAGCCTCAACTCTAAAGACTCTGTAACTTGGTAGATACAAGTTTTATATTATATTTATTGAATCGGAGACCAATATTCCCTATTTTAAGTCCGTCGCATATTTCGCCATTTTCCCATAGGGTACTGTAGACGAAAATATATCGAAATCTTAAGCAATCCAAAATGGCAGAGCCTCAACCCTAATGACTCTGTAACTTGGTAGATACAAGTTTTATATTCTATTTATTGAATCGAATACCAATATTCCCTATTTTAAGTCTGTCGCATATTTCGCAATTTTCTCATAGGGTACTGTACACGAAAATATATCGAAATCTTAAGCTATCCAAAATGGCAGAGCCTCAACTCTAATGACTCTGTAACTTGGTAGATACAAGTTTTATATTGTATTTATTGAATCGGAGACTAATATTCCCTATTTTACGTCCGTCGCATATTTCGTCATTTTCTCATAGGGTACTGTACACGAAAATATATCGAAATCTTAAGCTATCCAAAATGGTAGAGCCTCAACTCTAATGACTCTGTAACTTGGTAGATACAAGTTTTATATTGTATTTATTGAATCGGAGACCAATATTCCCTATTTTAAGTCCGTCGCATATTTCGCCATTTTCTCATAGGGTACTGTACACGAAAATATATCGAAATCTTAAGCAATCCAAAATGGCAGAGCCTCAACCCTAATGACTCTGTAACTTGGTAGATACAAGTTTTATATTCTATTTATTGAATCGGATACCAATATTCCCTATTTTAAGTCTGTCGCATATTTCGCAATTTTCTCATAGGGTACTGTACACGAAAATATATCGAAATCTTAAGCTATCCAAAATGGCAGAGCCTCAACTCTAATGACTCTGTAACTTGGTAGATACAAGTTTTATATTGTATTTATTGAATCGGAGACTAATATTCCCTATTTTACGTCCGTCGCATATTTCGTCATTTTCTCATAGGGTACTGTACACGAAAATATATCGAAATCTTAAGCTATCCAAAATTGCAGAGCCTCAACTCTAATGACTCTGTAACATGGTAGATACAAGTTTTATATTGTATTTATTGAATCGGAGACCAATATTCCCTATTTTAAGTCCGTCGCATATTTCGCCATTTTCCCATAGGGTACTGTAGACGAAAATATATCGAAATCTTAAGCAATCCAAAATGGCAGAGCCTCAACCCTAATGACTCTGTAACTTGGTAGATACAAGTTTTATATTCTATTTATTGAATCGAATACCAATATTCCCTATTTTAAGTCTGTCGCATATTTCGCAATTTTCTCATAGGGTACTGTACACGAAAATATATCGAAATCTTAAGCTATCCAAAATGGCAGAGCCTCAACTCTAATGACTCTGTAACTTGGTAGATACAAGTTTTATATTGTATTTATTGAATCGGAGACTAATATTCCCTATTTTACGTCCGTCGCATATTTCGTCATTTTCTCATAGGGTACTGTACACGAAAATATATCGAAATCTTAAGCTATCCAAAATGGTAGAGCCTCAACTCTAATGACTCTGTAACTTGGTAGATACAAGTTTTATATTGTATTTATTAAATCGGAGACCAATATTCCCTATTTTAAGTCCGTCGCATATTTCGCCATTTTCTCATAGGGTACTGTACACGAAAATATATCGAAATCTTAAGCAATCCAAAATGGCAGAGCCTCAACCCTAATGACTCTGTAACTTGGTAGATACAAGTTTTATATTCTATTTATTGAATCGGATACCAATATTCCCTATTTTAAGTCTGTCGCATATTTCGCAATTTTCTCATAGGGTACTGTACACGAAAATATATCGAAATCTTAAGCTATCCAAAATGGCAGAGCCTCAACTCTAATGACTCTGTAACTTGGTAGATACAAGTTTTATATTGTATTTATTGAATCGGAGACTAATATTCCCTATTTTACGTCCGTCGCATATTTCGTCATTTTCTCATAGGGTACTGTACACGAAAATATATCGAAATCTTAAGCTATCCAAAATTGCAGAGCCTCAACTCTAATGACTCTGTAACATGGTAGATACAAGTTTTATATTGTATTTATTGAATCGGAGACCAATATTCCCTATTTTAAGTCCGTCGCATATTTCGCCATTTTCTCATAGGGTACTGTACACGAAAATATATCGAAATGTTATGCAATCCAAAATGGCAGAGCCTCAACCCTAATGACTCTGTAACTTGGTAGATACAAGTTTTATATTCTATTTATTGAATCGGATACCAATATTCCCTATTTTAAGTCTGTCGCATATTTCGCAATTTTCTCATAGGGTACTGTACACGAAAATATATCGAAATCTTAAGCTATCCAAAATGGTAGATCCTCAACTCTAATGACTCTGTAACTTGGTAGATATAAGTTTTATATTGTATTTATTGAATCGGAGACCAATATTCCCTATTTTAAGTCCGTCGCATATTTCGCCATTTTCTCATAGGGTACTGTACACGAAAATATATCGAAATCTTAAGCAATCCAAAATGGCAGAGCCTCAACCCTAATGACTCTGTAACTTGGTAGATACAAGTTTTATATTCTATTTATTGAATCGGATACCAATATTCCCTATTTTAAGTCTGTCGCATATTTCGCAATTTTCTCATAGGGTACTGTACACGAAAATATATCGAAATCTTAAGCTATCCCAAATGGTAGAGCCTCAACTCTAATTATTCTGTAACTTGGTAGATACAAGTTTTATACTGTATTTATTGAATCGGAGACCAATATTCCCTATTTTAAGTCCGTCGCATATTTCGCCATTTTCTCAGAGGGTACTCTACACGAAAATATATTGAAATCTTAAGAAATCCAAAATGGCAGAGCCTCAACTCCAAAGACTCTGTAACTTGGTAGATACAAGTTTTATATTGTATTTATTGAATCGGAGACCAATATTCCCTATTTTAAGTCTGTCGCATATTTCGCAATTTTCTCATAGGGTACTGTACACGAAAATATATCGAAATCTTAAGCTATCCAAAATGGTAGAGCCTCAACTCTAATGACTCTGTAACTTGGTAGATACAAGTTTTATATTGTATTTATTGAATCGGAGACCAATATTCCCTATTTTAAGTCCGTCGCATATTTCGCCATTTTCTCATAGGGTACTGTACACGAAAATATATCGAAATCTTAAGCTATCCAAAATGGCAGAGCCTCAACTCTAATGACTCTGTAACTTGGTAGATACAAGTTTTATATTGTATTTATTGAATCGGAGACCAATATTCCCTATTTTACGTCCGTCGCATATTTCGCCATTTTCTCATAGGGTACTGTACACGAAAATATATCGAAATCTTAAGCAATCCAAAATGGCAAAGCCTCAACTCTAAAGACTCTGTAACTTGGTAGATACAAGTTTTATATTATATTTATTGAATCGGAGACCAATATTCCCTATTTTAAGTCCGTCGCATATTTCGCCATTTTCCCATAGGGTACTGTAGACGAAAATATATCGAAATCTTAAGCAATCCAAAATGGCAGAGCCTCAACCCTAATGACTCTGTAACTTGGTAGATACAAGTTTTATATTCTATTTATTGAATCGAATACCAATATTCCCTATTTTAAGTCTGTCGCATATTTCGCAATTTTCTCATAGGGTACTGTACACGAAAATATATCGAAATCTTAAGCTATCCAAAATGGCAGAGCCTCAACTCTAATGACTCTGTAACTTGGTAGATACAAGTTTTATATTGTATTTATTGAATCGGAGACTAATATTCCCTATTTTACGTCCGTCGCATATTTCGTCATTTTCTCATAGGGTACTGTACACGAAAATATATCGAAATCTTAAGCTATCCAAAATGGTAGAGCCTCAACTCTAATGACTCTGTAACTTGGTAGATACAAGTTTTATATTGTATTTATTGAATCGGAGACCAATATTCCCTATTTTAAGTCCGTCGCATATTTCGCCATTTTCTCATAGGGTACTGTACACGAAAATATATCGAAATCTTAAGCAATCCAAAATGGCAGAGCCTCAACCCTAATGACTCTGTAACTTGGTAGATACAAGTTTTATATTCTATTTATTGAATCGGATACCAATATTCCCTATTTTAAGTCTGTCGCATATTTCGCAATTTTCTCATAGGGTACTGTACACGAAAATATATCGAAATCTTAAGCTATCCAAAATGGCAGAGCCTCAACTCTAATGACTCTGTAACTTGGTAGATACAAGTTTTATATTGTATTTATTGAATCGGAGACTAATATTCCCTATTTTACGTCCGTCGCATATTTCGTCATTTTCTCATAGGGTACTGTACACGAAAATATATCGAAATCTTAAGCTATCCAAAATTGCAGAGCCTCAACTCTAATGACTCTGTAACATGGTAGATACAAGTTTTATATTGTATTTATTGAATCGGAGACCAATATTCCCTATTTTAAGTCCGTCGCATATTTCGCCATTTTCTCATAGGGTACTGTACACGAAAATATATCGAAATCTTATGCAATCCAAAATGGCAGAGCCTCAACCCTAATGACTCTGTAACTTGGTAGATACAAGTTTTATATTCTATTTATTGAATCGGATACCAATATTCCCTATTTTAAGTCTGTCGCATATTTCGCAATTTTCTCATAGGGTACTGTACACGAAAATATATCGAAATCTTAAGCTATCCAAAATGGTAGATCCTCAACTCTAATGACTCTGTAACTTGGTAGATACAAGTTTTATATTGTATTTATTGAATCGGAGACCAATATTCCCTATTTTAAGTCCGTCGCATATTTCGCCATTTTCTCATAGGGTACTGTACACGAAAATATATCGAAATCTTAAGCAATCCAAAATGGCAGAGCCTCAACCCTAATGACTCTGTAACTTGGTAGATACAAGTTTTATATTCTATTTATTGAATCGGATACCAATATTCCCTATTTTAAGTCTGTCGCATATTTCGCAATTTTCTCATAGGGTACTGTACACGAAAATATATCGAAATCTTAAGCTATCCCAAATGGTAGAGCCTCAACTCTAATTATTCTGTAACTTGGTAGATACAAGTTTTATACTGTATTTATTGAATCGGAGACCAATATTCCCTATTTTAAGTCCGTCGCATATTTCGCCATTTTCTCAGAGGGTACTCTACACGAAAATATATTGAAATCTTAAGAAATCCAAAATGGCAGAGCCTCAACTCCAAAGACTCTGTAACTTGGTAGATACAAGTTTTATATTGTATTTATTGAATCGGAGACCAATATTCCCTATTTTAAGTCTGTCGCATATTTCGCAATTTTCTCATAGGGTACTGTACACGAAAATATATCGAAATCTTAAGCTATCCAAAATGGTAGAGCCTCAACTCTAATGACTCTGTAACTTGGTAGATACAAGTTTTATATTGTATTTATTGAATCGGAGACCAATATTCCCTATTTTAAGTCCGTCGCATATTTCGCCATTTTCTCATAGGGTACTGTACACGAAAATATATCGAAATCTTAAGCTATCCAAAATGGCAGAGCCTCAACTCTAATGACTCTGTAACTTGGTAGATACAAGTTTTATATTGTATTTATTGAATCGGAGACCAATATTCCCTATTTTACGTCCGTCGCATATTTCGCCATTTTCACATAGGGTACTGTACACGAAAATATATCGAAATCTTAAGCAATCCAAAATGGCAAAGCCTCAACTCTAAAGACTCTGTAACTTGGTAGATACAAGTTTTATATTATATTTATTGAATCGGAGACCAATATTCCCTATTTTAAGTCCGTCGCATATTTCGCCATTTTCCCATAGGGTACTGTAGACGAAAATATATCGAAATCTTAAGCAATCCAAAATGGCAGAGCCTCAACCCTAATGACTCTGTAACTTGGTAGATACAAGTTTTATATTCTATTTATTGAATCGGATACCAATATTCCCTATTTTAAGTCTGTCGCATATTTCGCAATTTTCTCATAGGGTACTGTACACGAAAATATATCGAAATCTTAAGCTATCCAAAATGGCAGAGCCTCAACTCTAATGACTCTGTAACTTGGTAGATACAAGTTTTATATTGTATTTATTGAATCGGAGACTAATATTCCCTATTTTACGTCCGTCGCATATTTCGTCATTTTCTCATAGGGTACTGTACACGAAAATATATCGAAATCTTAAGCTATCCAAAATGGTAGAGCCTCAACTCTAATGACTCTGTAACTTGGTAGATACAAGTTTTATATTGTATTTATTGAATCGGAGACCAATATTCTCTATTTTAAGTCCGTCGCATATTTCGCCATTTTCTCATAGGGTACTCTACACGAAAATATATTGAAATCTTAAGAAATCCAAAATGGCAGAGCCTCAACTCCAAAGACTCTGTAACTTGGTAGATACAAGTTTTATATTGTATTTATTGAATCGGAGACCAATATTCCCTATTTTAAGTCTGTCGCATATTTCGCAATTTTCTCATAGGGTACTGTACACGAAAATATATCGAAATCTTAAGCTATCCAAAATGGTAGAGCCTCAACTCTAATGACTCTGTAACTTGGTAGATACAAGTTTTATATTGTATTTATTGAATCGGAGACCAATATTCCCTATTTTAAGTCCGTCGCATATTTCGCCATTTTCTCATAGGGTACTGTACACGAAAATATATCGAAATCTTAAGCTATCCAAAATGGCAGAGCCTCAACTCTAATGACTCTGTAACTTGGTAGATACAAGTTTTATATTATATTTATTGAATCGGAGACCAATATTCCCTATTTTAAGTCCGTCGCATATTTCGCCATTTTCCCATAGGGTACTGTAGACGAAAATATATCGAAATCTTAAGCAATCCAAAATGGCAGAGCCTCAACCCTAATGACTCTGTAACTTGGTAGATACAAGTTTTATATTCTATTTATTGAATCGGATACCAATATTCCCTATTTTAAGTCTGTCGCATATTTCGCAATTTTCTCATAGGGTACTGTACACGAAAATATATCGAAATCTTAAGCTATCCAAAATGGCAGAGCCTCAACTCTAATGACTCTGTAACTTGGTAGATACAAGTTTTATATTGTATTTATTGAATCGGAGACTAATATTCCCTATTTTACGTCCGTCGCATATTTCGTCATTTTCTCATAGGGTACTGTACACGAAAATATATCGAAATCTTAAGCTATCCAAAATGGTAGAGCCTCAACTCTAATGACTCTGTAACTTGGTAGATACAAGTTTTATATTGTATTTATTGAATCGGAGACCAATATTCTCTATTTTAAGTCCGTCGCATATTTCGCCATTTTCTCATAGGGTACTGTACACGAAAATATATCGAAATCTTAAGCTATCCAAAATGGCAGAGCCTCAACTCTAATGACTCTGTAACTTGGTAGATACAAGTTTTATATTGTATTTATTGAATCGGAGACCAATATTCCCTATTTTACGTCCGTCGCTTATTTCGCCATTTTCACATAGGGTACTGTACACGAAAATATATCGAAATCTTAAGCAATCCAAAATGGCAAAGCCTCAACTCTAAACACTCTGTAACTTGGTAGATACAAGTTTTATATTATATTTATTGAATCGGAGACCAATATTCCCTATTTTAAGTCCGTCGCATATTTCGCCATTTTCCCATAGGGTACTATAGACGAAAATATATCGAAATCTTAAGCAATCCAAAATGGCAGAGCCTCAACCCTAATGACTCTGTAACTTGGTAGATACAAGTTTTATATTCTATTTATTGAATCGGATACCAATATTCCCTATTTTAAGTCTGTCGCATATTTCGCAATTTTCTCATAGGGTACTGTACACGAAAATATATCGAAATCTTAAGCTATCCAAAATGGCAGAGCCTCAACTCTAATGACTCTGTAACTTGGTAGATACAAGTTTTATATTGTATTTATTGAATCGGAGACTAATATTCCCTATTTTACGTCCGTCGCATATTTCGTCATTTTCTCATAGGGTACTGTACACGAAAATATATCGAAATCTTAAGCTATCCAAAATGGTAGAGCCTCAACTCTAATGACTCTGTAACGTGGTAGATACAAGTTTTATATTGTATTTATTGAATCGGAGACCAATATTCTCTATTTTAAGTCCGTCGCATATTTCGCCATTTTCTCATAGGGTACTGTACACGAAAATATATCGAAATCTTAAGCTATCCAAAATGGCAGAGCCTCAACTCTAATGACTCTGTAACTTGGTAGATACAAGTTTTATATTGTATTTATTGAATCGGAGACCAATATTCCCTATTTTAAGTCCGTCGCATATTTCGCCATTTTCTCATAGGGTACTGTACACAAAAATATATCGAAATCTTAAGCTATCTAAAATGGCAGAGCCTCAACTCTAATGACTCTGTAACTTGGTAGATACAAGTTTTATATTGTATTTATTGAATCGGAGACCAATATTCCCTATTTTACGTCCGTCGCATATTTCGCCATTTTCTCATAGGGTACTGTACACGAAAATATATCGAAATCTTAAGCTATCCAAAATGGTAGAGCCTCAACTCTAATGATTCTGTAACTTGGTAGATACAAGTTTTATATTGTATTTATTGAATCGGAGACCAATATTCCCTATTTTAAGTCCGTCGCATATTTCGCCATTTTCTCATAGGGTGCTGTACACGAAAAATATATCGAAATCTTAAGCTACCCAAAATGGCAGAGCCTCAACTCTAATGACTCTGTAACTTGGTAGATACAAGTTTTATATTGTATTTATTGAATCGGAGACTAATATTCCCTATTTTACGTCCGTCGCATATTTCGCCATTTTATCATAGGGTACTGTACACGAAAATATATCGAAATCTTAAGCAATCCAAAATAGCAGAGCCTCAACTCTAATGACTCTGTAACTTGGTAGATACAAGTTTTATATTGTATTTATTGAATCGGAGACCAATATTCCCTATTTTAAGTCCGTCGCATATTTCGCCATTTTCTCATAGGGTACTGTACACGAAAATATATCGAAATCTTAAGCAATCCAAAATGGCAGAGCCTCAACCCTAATGACTCTGTAACTTGGTAGATACAAGTTTTATATTCTATTTATTGAATCGGATACCAATATTCCCTATTTTAAGTCTGTCGCATATTTCGCAATTTTCTCATAGGGTACTGTACACGAAAATATATCGAAATCTTAAGCTATCCAAAATGGTAGAGCCTCAACTCTAATGACTCTGTAACTTGGTAGATACAAGTTTTATATTGTATTTATTGAATCGGAGACCAATATTCCCTATTTTAAGTCCGTCGCATATTTCGCCATTTTCTCATAGGGTACTGTACACAAAAATATATCGAAATCTTAAGCTATCCAAAATGGCAGAGCCTCAACTCTAATGACTCTGTAACTTGGTAGATACAAGTTTTATATTGTATTTATTGAATCGGAGACCAATATTCCCTATTTTACGTCCGTCGCATATTTCGCAATTTTCTCATAGGGTACTGTACACGAAAATATATCGAAATCTTAAGCTATCCAAAATGGTAGAGCCTCAACTCTAATGATTCTGTAACTTGGTAGATACAAGTTTTATATTGTATTTATTGAATCGGAGACCAATATTCCCTATTTTAAGTCCGTCGCATATTTCGCCATTTTCTCATAGGGTGCTGTACACGAAAAATATATCGAAATCTTAAGCTACCCAAAATGGCAGAGCCTCAACTCTAATGACTCTGTAACTTGGTAGATACAAGTTTTATATTGTATTTATTGAATCGGAGACTAATATTCCCTATTTTACGTCCGTCGCATATTTCGCCATTTTATCATAGGGTACTGTACACGAAAATATATCGAAATCTTAAGCAATCCAAAATAGCAGAGCCTCAACTCTAATGACTCTGTAACTTGGTAGATACAAGTTTTATATTGTATTTATTGAATCGGAGACCAATATTCCCTATTTTAAGTCCGTCGCATATTTCGCCATTTTATCATAGGGTACTGTACACGAAAATATATCGAAATCTTAAGCAATCCAAAATGGCAGAGGCTCAACCCTAATGACTCTGTAACTTGGTAGATACAAGTTTTATATTCTATTTATTGAATCGGATACCAATATTCCCTATTTTAAGTCTGTCGCATATTTCGCAATTTTCTCATAGGGTACTGTACGCGAAAATATATCGAAATCTTAAGCTATCCAAAATGGTAGACCCTCAACTCTAATGACTCTGTAACTTGGTAGATACAAGTTTTATATTGTATTTATTGAATCGGAGACCAATATTCCCTATTTTAAGTCCGTCGCATATTTCGCCATTTTCTCATAGGGTACTGTACACGAAAATATATTGAAATCTTAAGAAATCCAAAATGGCAGAGCCTCAACTCCAAAGACACTGTAACTTGGTAGATACAAGTTTTATATTGTATTTATTGAATCGGAGACCAATATTCCCTATTTTAAGTCTGTCGCATATTTCGCAATTTTCTCATAGGGTACTGTACACGAAAATATATCGAAATCTTAAGCTATCCAAAATTGCAGAGCCTCAACTCTAAAGACTCTGTAACATGGTAGATACAAGTTTTATATTGTATTTATTGAATCGGAGACCAATATTCCCTATTTTAAGTCCGTCGCATATTTCGCCATTTTCTCATAGGGTACTGTACACGAAAATATATCGAAATCTTATGCAATCCAAAATGGCAGAGCCTCA
The DNA here is from genome assembly GCA_037127255.1 of Persicaria tinctoria. Classification (NCBI taxonomy): domain Eukaryota; kingdom Viridiplantae; phylum Streptophyta; class Magnoliopsida; order Caryophyllales; family Polygonaceae; genus Persicaria; species Persicaria tinctoria. The sequence continues at coordinate 59,283 of JBANSL010000004.1, forward strand.
ACCCTAATGACTCTGTAACTTGGTAGATACAAGTTTTATATTCTATTTATTGAATCGGATACCAATATTCCCTATTTTAAGTCTGTCGCATATTTCGCAATTTTCTCATAGGGTATTGTACACGAAAATATATCGAAATCTTAAGCTATCCAAAATGGTAGAGCCTCAACTCTAATGACTCTGTAACTTGGTAGATACAAGTTTTATATTGTATTTATTGAATCGGAGACCAATATTCCCTATTTTAAGTCCGTCGCATATTTCGCCATTTTCTCATATGGTACTGTACACGAAAATATATCGAAATCTTAAGCTATCCAAACTGGCAGAGCCTCAACTCTAATGACTCTGTAACTTGGTAGATACAAGTTTTATATTGTATTTATTGAATCGGAGACCAATATTCCATGTCTTAAGTCCGTCGCATATTTCGCCATTTTCTCATAGGGTACTGTACACGAAAATATATCAAAATCTTAAGCTATCCAAAATGGCAGAGCCTCAACTCTAATGACTCTGTAACTTGGTAGATACAAGTTTTTTATTCTATTTATTGAATCGGATACCAATATTCCCTATTTTAAGTCTGTCGCATATTTCGCAATTTTCTCATAGGGTACTGTACACGAAAATATATCGAAATCTAAAGCTATCCAAAATGGTAGAGCCTCAACTCTAATGACTCTGTAACTTGGTAGATACAAGTTTTATATTGTATTTATTGAATCGGAGACCAATATTCCCTATTTTAAGTCCGTCGCATATTTCGCCATTTTCTCATAGGGTACTGTACACAAAAATATATCGAAATCTTAAGCTATCCAAAATGGCAGAGCCTCAACTCTAATGACTCTGTAACTTGGTAGATACAAGTTTTATATTGTATTTATTGAATCGGAGACCAATATTCCCTATTTTACGTCCGTCGCATATTTCGCCATTTTCTCATAGGGTACTGTACCCGAAAATATCTCGAAATCTTAAGCAATCCAAAATGGCAAAGCCTCAACTCTAAAGACTCTGTAACTTGGTAGATACAAGTTTTATATCGTATTTATTGAATCGGAGACCAATATTCCCTATTTTAAGTCCGTCGCATATTTCGCCATTTTCTCATAGGGTACTGTACACGAAAATATATCGAAATCTTAAGCAATCCAAAATGGCAGAGCCTCAACCCTAATGACTCTGTAACTTGGTAGATACAAGTTTTATATTCTATTTATTGAATCGGATAACAATATTCCCTATTTTAAGTCTGTCGCATATTTCGCAATTTTCTCATAGGGTACTGTACACGAAAATATATCGAAATCTTAAGCTATCCAAAATGGTAGAGCCTCAACTCTAATGATTCTGTAACTTGGTAGATACAAGTTTTATATTGTATTTATTGAATCGGAGACCAATATTCCCTATTTTAAGTCCGTCGCATATTTCGCCATTTTCTCATAGGGTGCTGTACACGAAAAATATATCGAAATCTTAAGCTACCCAAAATGGCAGAGCCTCAACTCTAATGACTCTGTAACTTGGTAGATACAAGTTTTATATTGTATTTATTGAATCGGAGACTAATATTCCCTTTTTTACGTCCGTCGCATATTTCGCCATTTTATCATAGGGTACTGTACACGAAAATATATCGAAATCTTAAGCAATCCGAAATGGCAGAGCCTCAACTCTAATGACTCTGTAACTTGGTAGATACAAGTTTTATATTGTATTTATTGAATCGGAGACCAATATTCCCTATTTTAAGTCCGTCGCATATTTCGCCATTTTCTCATAGGGTACTGTACACGAAAATATATCGAAATCTTAAGCAATCCAAAATGGCAGAGCCTCAACCCTAATGACTCTGTAACTTGGTAGATACAAGTTTTATATTCTATTTATTGAATCGGATAACAATATTCCCTATTTTAAGTCTGTCGCATATTTCGCAATTTTCTCATAGGGTACTGTACACGAAAATATATCGAAATCTTAAGCTATCCAAAATGGTAGAGCCTCAACTCTAATGACTCTGTAACTTGGTAGATACAAGTTTTATATCGTATTTATTGAATCGGAGACCAATATTCCCTATTTTAAGTCCGTCGCATATTTCGCCATTTTCTCATAGGGTACTGTACACGAAAATATATCGAAATCTTAAGCAATCCAAAATGGCAGAGCCTCAACCCTAATGACTCTGTAACTTGGTAGATACAAGTTTTATATTCTATTTATTGAATCGGATAACAATATTCCCTATTTTAAGTCTGTCGCATATTTCGCAATTTTCTCATAGGGTACTGTACACGAAAATATATCGAAATCTTAAGCTATCCAAAATGGTAGAGCCTCAACTCTAATGATTCTGTAACTTGGTAGATACAAGTTTTATATTGTATTTATTGAATCGGAGACCAATATTCCCTATTTTAAGTCCGTCGCATATTTCGCCATTTTCTCATAGGGTGCTGTACACGAAAAATATATCGAAATCTTAAGCTACCCAAAATGGCAGAGCCTCAACTCTAATGACTCTGTAACTTGGTAGATACAAGTTTTATATTGTATTTATTGAATCGGAGACTAATATTCCCTTTTTTACGTCCGTCGCATATTTCGCCATTTTATCATAGGGTACTGTACACGAAAATATATCGAAATCTTAAGCAATCCGAAATGGCAGAGCCTCAACTCTAATGACTCTGTAACTTGGTAGATACAAGTTTTATATTGTATTTATTGAATCGGAGACCAATATTCCCTATTTTAAGTCCGTCGCATATTTCGCCATTTTCTCATAGGGTACTGTACACGAAAATATATCGAAATCTTAAGCAATCCAAAATGGCAGAGCCTCAACCCTAATGACTCTGTAACTTGGTAGATACAAGTTTTATATTCTATTTATTGAATCGGATACCAATATTCCCTATTTTAAGTCTGTCGCATATTTCGCAATTTTCTCATAGGGTACTGTACACGAAAATATATCGAAATCTTAAGCTATCCAAAATGGTAGAGCCTCAACTCTAATGACTCTGTAACTTGGTAGATACAAGTTTTATATTGTATTTATTGAATCGGAGACCAATATTCCCTATTTTAAGTCCGTCGCATATTTCGCCATTTTCTCATAGGGTACTGTACACGAAAATATATTGAAATCTTAAGAAATCCAAAATGGCAGAGCCTCAACTCCAAAGACACTGTAACTTGGTAGATACAAGTTTTATATTGTATTTATTGAATCGGAGACCAATATTCCCTATTTTAAGTCTGTCGCATATTTCGCAATTTTCTCATAGGGTACTGTACACGAAAATATATCGAAATCTTAAGCTATCCAAAATTGCAGAGCCTCAACTCTAAAGACTCTGTAACATGGTAGATACAAGTTTTATATTGTATTTATTGAATCGGAGACCAATATTCCCTATTTTAAGTCCGTCGCATATTTCGCCATTTTCTCATAGGGTACTGTACACGAAAATATATCGAAATCTTATGCAATCCAAAATGGCAGAGCCTCAACCCTAATGACTCTGTAACTTGGTAGATACAAGTTTTATATTCTATTTATTGAATCGGATACCAATATTCCCTATTTTAAGTCTGTCGCATATTTCGCAATTTTCTCATAGGGTATTGTACACGAAAATATATCGAAATCTTAAGCTATCCAAAATGGTAGAGCCTCAACTCTAATGACTCTGTAACTTGGTAGATACAAGTTTTATATTGTATTTATTGAATCGGAGACCAATATTCCCTATTTTAAGTCCGTCGCATATTTCGCCATTTTCTCATATGGTACTGTACACGAAAATATATCGAAATCTTAAGCTATCCAAACTGGCAGAGCCTCAACTCTAATGACTCTGTAACTTGGTAGATACAAGTTTTATATTGTATTTATTGAATCGGAGACCAATATTCCATGTCTTAAGTCCGTCGCATATTTCGCCATTTTCTCATAGGGTACTGTACACGAAAATATATCAAAATCTTAAGCTATCCAAAATGGCAGAGCCTCAACTCTAATGACTCTGTAACTTGGTAGATACAAGTTTTTTATTCTATTTATTGAATCGGATACCAATATTCCCTATTTTAAGTCTGTCGCATATTTCGCAATTTTCTCATAGGGTACTGTACACGAAAATATATCGAAATCTTAAGCTATCCAAAATGGTAGAGCCTCAACTCTAATGACTCTGTAACTTGGTAGATACAAGTTTTATATTGTATTTATTGAATCGGAGACCAATATTCCCTATTTTAAGTCCGTCGCATATTTCGCCATTTTCTCATAGGGTACTGTACACAAAAATATATCGAAATCTTAAGCTATCCAAAATGGCAGAGCCTCAACTCTAATGACTCTGTAACTTGGTAGATACAAGTTTTATATTGTATTTATTGAATCGGAGACCAATATTCCCTATTTTACGTCCGTCGCATATTTCGCCATTTTCTCATAGGGTACTGTACCCGAAAATATCTCGAAATCTTAAGCAATCCAAAATGGCAAAGCCTCAACTCTTAAGACTCTGTAACTTGGTAGATACAAGTTTTATATTGTATTTATTGAATCGGAGACCAATATTCCCTATTTTAAGTCCGTCGCATATTTCGCCATTTTCTCATAGGGTACTGTACACGAAAATATATCGAAATCTTAAGCAATCCAAAATGGCAGAGCCTCAACCCTAATGACTCTGTAACTTGGTAGATACAAGTTTTATATTCTATTTATTGAATCGGATAACAATATTTCCTATTTTAAGTCTGTCGCATATTTCGCAATTTTCTCATAGGGTACTGTACACGAAAATATATCGAAATCTTAAGCTATCCAAAATGGTAGAGCCTCAACTCTAATGATTCTGTAACTTGGTAGATACAAGTTTTATATTGTATTTATTGAATCGGAGACCAATATTCCCTATTTTAAGTCCGTCGCATATTTCGCCATTTTCTCATAGGGTGCTGTACACGAAAAATATATCGAAATCTTAAGCTACCCAAAATGGCAGAGCCTCAACTCTAATGACTCTGTAACTTGGTAGATACAAGTTTTATATTGTATTTATTGAATCGGAGACTAATATTCCCTATTTTACGTCCGTCGCATATTTCGCCATTTTATCATAGGGTACTGTACACGAAAATATATCGAAATCTTAAGCAATCCAAAATGGCAGAGCCTCAACTCTAATGACTCTGTAACTTGGTAGATACAAGTTTTATATTGTATTTATTGAATCGGAGACCAATATTCCCTATTTTAAGTCCGTCGCATATTTCGCCATTTTCTCATAGGGTACTGTACACGAAAATATATCGAAATCTTAAGCAATCCAAAATGGCAGAGCCTCAACCCTAATGACTCTGTAACTTGGTAGATACAAGTTTTATATTCTATTTATTGAATCGGATACCAATATTCCCTATTTTAAGTCTGTCGCATATTTCGCAATTTTCTCATAGGGTATTGTACACGAAAATATATCGAAATCTTAAGCTATCCAAAATGGTAGAGCCTCAACTCTAATGACTCTGTAACTTGGTAGATACAAGTTTTATATTGTATTTATTGAATCGGAGACCAATATTCCCTATTTTAAGTCCGTCGCATATTTCGCCATTTTCTCATATGGTACTGTACACGAAAATATATCGAAATCTTAAGCTATCCAAACTGGCAGAGCCTCAACTCTAATGACTCGGTAACTTGGTAGATACAAGTTTTATATTGTATTTATTGAATCGGAGACCAATATTCCATGTCTTAAGTCCGTCGCATATTTCGCCATTTTCTCATAGGGTACTGTACACGAAAATATATCAAAATCTTAAGCTATCCAAAATGGCAGAGCCTCAACTCTAATGACTCTGTAACTTGGTAGATACAAGTTTTTTATTCTATTTATTGAATCGGATACCAATATTCCCTATTTTAAGTCTGTCGCATATTTCACAATTTTCTCATAGGGTACTGTACACGAAAATATATCGAAATCTTAAGCTATCCAAAATGGTAGAGCCTCAACTCTAATGACTCTGTAACTTGGTAGATACAAGTTTTATATTGTATTTATTGAATCGGAGACCAATATTCCCTATTTTAAGTCCGTCGCATATTTCGCCATTTTCTCATAGGGTACTGTACACAAAAATATATCGAAATCTTAAGCTATCCAAAATGGCAGAGCCTCAACTCTAATGACTCTGTAACTTGGTAGATACAAGTTTTATATTGTATTTATTGAATCGGAGACCAATATTCCCTATTTTACGTCCGTCGCATATTTCGCCATTTTCTCATAGGGTACTGTACCCGAAAATATCTCGAAATCTTAAGCAATCCAAAATGGCAAAGCCTCAACTCTTAAGACTCTGTAACTTGGTAGATACAAGTTTTATATTGTATTTATTGAATCGGAGACCAATATTCCCTATTTTAAGTCCGTCGCATATTTCGCCATTTTCTCATAGGGTACTGTACACGAAAATATATCGAAATCTTAAGCAATCCAAAATGGCAGAGCCTCAACCCTAATGACTCTGTAACTTGGTAGATACAAGTTTTATATTCTATTTATTGAATCGGATAACAATATTTCCTATTTTAAGTCTGTCGCATATTTCGCAATTTTCTCATAGGGTACTGTACACGAAAATATATCGAAATCTTAAGCTATCCAAAATGGTAGAGCCTCAACTCTAATGATTCTGTAACTTGGTAGATACAAGTTTTATATTGTATTTATTGAATCGGAGACCAATATTCCCTATTTTAAGTCCGTCGCATATTTCGCCATTTTCTCATAGGGTGCTGTACACGAAAAATATATCGAAATCTTAAGCTACCCAAAATGGCAGAGCCTCAACTCTAATGACTCTGTAACTTGGTAGATACAAGTTTTATATTGTATTTATTGAATCGGAGACTAATATTCCCTATTTTACGTCCGTCGCATATTTCGCCATTTTATCATAGGGTACTGTACACGAAAATATATCGAAATCTTAAGCAATCCAAAATGGCAGAGCCTCAACTCTAATGACTCTGTAACTTGGTAGATACAAGTTTTATATTGTATTTATTGAATCGGAGACCAATATTCCCTATTTTAAGTCCGTCGCATATTTCGCCATTTTCTCATAGGGTACTGTACACGAAAATATATCGAAATCTTAAGCAATCCAAAATGGCAGAGCCTCAACCCTAATGACTCTGTAACTTGGTAGATACAAGTTTTATATTCTATTTATTGAATCGGATACCAATATTCCCTATTTTAAGTCTGTCGCATATTTCGCAATTTTCTCATAGGGTACTGTACACGAAAATATATCGAAATCTTAAGCTATCCAAAATGGTAGAGCCTCAACTCTAATGACTCTGTAACTTGGTAGATACAAGTTTTATATTCTATTTATTGAATCGGAGACCAATATTCCCTATTTTAAGTCCGTCGCATATTTCGCCATTTTCTCATAGGGTACTGTACACGAAAATATATCGAAATCTTATGCAATCCAAAATGGCAGAGCCTCAACCCTAATGACTCTGTAACTTGGTAGATACAAGTTTTATATTCTATTTATTGAATCGGATACCAATATTCCCTATTTTAAGTATGTCGCATATTTCGCAATTTTCTCATAGGGTACTGTACACGAAAATATATCGAAATCTTAAGCTATCCAAAATGGTAGAGCCTCAACTCTAATGACTCTGTAACTTTGTAGATACAAGTTTTATATTGTATTTATTGAATCGGAGACCAATATTCCCTATTTTAAGTCCGTCGCATATTTCGCCATTTTCTCATAGGGTACTGTACACGAAAATATATCGAAATCTTATGCTATCCAAAATGGTAGAGCCTCAACTCTAATGACTCTGTAACTTGGTAGATACAAGTTTTATATTGTATTTATTGAATCGGAGACCAATATACCCTATTTTAAGTCTGTCGCATATTTCGCCATTTTCTCATAGGGTACTGTACACGAAAATATATCGAAATCTTAAGCTATCCAAAATGGCAGAGCCTCAACTCTAAAGACTCTGTAACTTGGTAGATACAAGTTTTATATTGTATTTATTGAATCGGAGACCAATATTCCCTATTTTAAGTCCGTCGCATATTTCGCCATTTTCTCATAGGGTACTGTACACGAAAATATATCGAAATCTTATGCAATCCAAAATGGCAGAGCCTCAACCCTAATGACTCTGTAACTTGGTAGATACAAGTTTTATATTCTATTTATTGAATCGGATACCAATATTCCCTATTTTAAGTATGTCGCATATTTCGCAATTTTCTCATAGGGTACTGTACACGAAAATATATCGAAATCTTAAGCTATCCAAAATGGTAGAGCCTCAACTCTAATGACTCTGTAACTTGGTAGATACAAGTTTTATATTGTATTTATTGAATCGGAGACCAATATTCCCTATTTTAAGTCCGTCGCATATTTCGCCATTTTCTCATATGGTACTGTACACGAAAATATATCGAAATCTTAAGCTATCCAAAATGGCAGAGCCTCAACTCTAATGACTCTGTAACTTGGTAGATACAAGTTTTATATTGTATTTATTGAATCGGAGACCAATATTCCATGTCTTAAGTCTGTCGCATATTTCGCCATTTTCTCATAGGGTACTGTACACGAAAATATATCAAAATCTTAAGCTATCCAAAATGGCAGAGCCTCAACTCTAATGACTCTGTAACTTGGTAGATACAAGTTTTTTATTCTATTTATTGAATCGGATACCAATATTCCCTATTTTAAGTCTGTCGCATATTTCGCAATTTTCTCATAGGGTACTGTACACGAAAATATATCGAAATCTTAAGCTATCCAAAATGGTAGAGCCTCAACTCTAATGACTCTGTAACTTGGTAGATACAAGTTTTATATTGTATTTATTGAATCGGAGACCAATATTCCCTATTTTAAGTCCGTCGCATATTTCGCCATTTTCTCATAGGGTACTGTACACAAAAATATATCGAAATCTTAAGCTATCCAAAATGGCAGAGCCTCAACTCTAATGACTCTGTAACTTGGTAGATACAAGTTTTATATTGTATTTATTGAATCGGAGACCAATATTCCCTATTTTAAGTCCGTCGCATATTTCGCCATTTTCTCATAGGGTACTGTACACGAAAATATATCGAAATCTTAAGCAGTCCAAAATGGCAGAGCCTCAACCCTAATGACTCTGTAACTTGGTAGATACAAGTTTTATATTCTATTTATTGAATCGGATACCAATATTCCCTATTTTAAGTATGTCGCATATTTCGCAATTTTCTCATAGGGTACTGTACACGAAAATATATCGAAATCTTAAGCTATCCAAAATGGCAGAGCCTCAACTCTAAAGACTCTGTAACTTGGTAGATACAAGTTTTATATTGTATTTATTAAATCGGAGACCAATATTCCCTATTTTAAGTCCGTCGCATATTTCGCCATTTTCTCATAGGGTACTGTACACGAAAATATATCGAAATCTTAAGCTATCCAAAATGGCAGAGCCTCAACTCTAATGACTCTGTAACTTGGTAGATACAAGTTTTATATTGTATTTATTGAATCGGAGACAAATATTCCTTATTTTACGTCCGTCGCATATTTCGCCATTTTCTCATAGGGTACTGTACACGAAAATATATCGAAATCTTAAGCAATCCAAAATGGCAGAGCCTCAACTCTAATGACTCTGTCACTTGGTAGATACAAGTTTTATATTGTATTTATTGAATCGGATACCAATATTCCATGTTTTAAGTCCGTCGCATATTTCGTCATTTTCTCATAGGGTACTGTACACGAAAATATATCGAAATCTTAAGCAATCCAAAATGGCAGAGCCTCAACCCTAATGACTCTGTAACTTGGTAGATACAAGTTTTATATTCTATTTATTGAATCGGATACCAATATTCCCTATTTTAAGTCTGTCGCATATTTCGCAATTTTCTCATAGGGTACTGTACACGAAAATATATCGAAATCTTAAGCTATCCAAAATGGCAGAGCCTCAACTCTAATGACTCTGTAACTTGGTAGATACAAGTTTTATATTGTATTTATTGAATCGGAGACCAATATTCCATGTCTTAAGTCGGTCGCATATTTCGCCATTTTCTCATAGGGTACTGTACACGAAAATATATCGAAATCTTAAGCTATCCAAAATGGCAGAGCCTCAACTCTAATGACTCTGTAACTTGGTAGATACAAGTTTTATATTGTATTTATTGAATCGGATACCAATATTCCCTATTTTAAGTCCGTCGCATATTTCGCCATTTTCTCATAGGGTACTGTACACGAAAATATATCGAAATCTTAAGCTATCCAAAATGGCAGAGCCTCAACTCTAAAGACTCTGTAACTTGGTAGATACAAGTTTTATATTGTATTTATTGAATCGGAGACCAATATTCCCTATTTTAAGTCCGTCGCATATTTCGCCATTTTCTCATAGGGTACTGTACACGAAAATATATCGAAATCTTAAGTAATCCAAAATGGCAGAGCCTCAACCCTAATGACTCTGTAACTTGGTAGATACAAGTTTTATATTCTATTTATTGAATCGGATACCAATATTCCCTATTTTAAGTCTGTCGCATATTTCGCAATTTTCTCATAGGGTACTGTACACGAAAATATATCGAAATCTTAAGCTATCCAAAATGGCAGAGCCTCAACTCTAAAGACTCTGTAACTTGGTAGATACAAGTTTTATATTGTATTTATTAAATCGGAGACCAATATTCCCTATTTTAAGTCCGTCGCATATTTCGCCATTTTCTCATAGGGTACTGTACACGAAAATATATCGAAATCTTAAGCTATCCAAAATGGCAGAGCCTCAACTCTAATGACTCTGTAACTTGGTAGATACAAGTTTTATATTGTATTTATTGAATCGGAGACTAATATTCCCTATTTTACATCCGTCGCATATTTCGCCATTTTCTCATAGGGTACTGTACACGAAAATATATCGAAATCTTATGCTATCCAAAATGGTAGAGCCTCAACTCTAATGACTCTGTCACTTGGTAGATACAAGTTTTATATTGTATTTATTGAATCGGATACCAATATTCCCTATTTTAAGTCTGTCGCATATTTCGCAATTTTCTCATAGGGTACTGTACACGAAAATATATCGAAATCTTAAGCTATCCAAAATGGTAGAGCCTCAACTCTAATGACTCTGTAACTTGGTAGATACAAGTTTTATATTGTATTTATTGAATCGGAGACCAATATTCCCTATTTTAAGTCCGTCGCATATTTCGCCATTTTCTCATAGGGTACTGTACACGAAAATATATCGAAATCTTAAGCTATCCAAAATGGCAGAGCCTCAACTCTAAAGACTCTGTAACTTGGTAGATACAAGTTTTATATTGTATTTATTGAATCGGAGACCAATATTCCCTATTTTAAGTCCGTCGTATATTTCGCCATTTTCTCATAGGGTACTGTACACGAAAATATATCGAAATCTTAAGTAATCCAAAATGGCAGAGCCTCAACCCTAATGACTCTGTAACTTGGTAGATACAAGTTTTATATTCTATTTATTGAATCGGATACCAATATTCCCTATTTTAAGTCTGTCGCATATTTCGCAATTTTCTCATAGGGTACTGTACACGAAAATATATCGAAATCTTAAGCTATCCAAAATGGTAGAGCCTCAACTCTAATGATTCTGTAACTTGGTAGATACAAGTTTTATATTGTGTTTATTGAATCGGAGACCAATATTCCCTATTTTAAGTCCGTCGCATATTTCGCCATTTTCTCATAGGGTACTGTACACGAAAATATATCGAAATCTTAAGCTATCCAAAATGGCAGAGCCTCAACTCTAATGACTCTGTAACTTGGTAGATACAAGTTTTATATTGTATTTATTGAATCGGAGACTAATATTCCCTATTTTACGTCCGTCGCATATGTCGCCATTTTCTCATAGAGTACTGTACACGAAAATATATCGAAATCTTAAGCAATCCAAAATGGCAGAGCCTCAACTCTAATGACTCTGTAACTTGGTAGATACAAGTTTTATATTGTGTTTATTGAATCGGATACCAATATTCCATGTTTTAAGTCCGTCGCATATGTCGCCATTTTCTCATAGGGTACTGTACACGAAAATATATCGAAATCTTAAGCTATCCAAAATGGCAGAGCCTCAACTCTAAAGACTCTGTAACTTGGTAGATACAAGTTTTATATTGTATTTATTGAATCGGAGACCAATATTCCCTATTTTAAGTCTGTCGCATATGTCGCCATTTTCTCATAGAGTACTGTACACGAAAATATATCGAAATCTTAAGCTATCCAAAATGGCAGAGCCTCAACTCTAATGACTCTGTAACTTGGTAGATACAAGTTTTTTATTCTATTTATTGAATCGGATACCAATATTCCCTATTTTAAGTCTGTCGCATATTTTGCAATTTTCTCATAGGGTATTGTACACGAAAATATATCGAAATCTTAAGCTATCCAAAATGGTAGAGCCTCAACTCTAATGACTCTGTAACTTGGTAGATACAAGTTTTATATTGTATTTATTGAATCGGAGACCAATATTCCCTATTTTAAGTCCGTCGCATATTTCGCCATTTTCTCATAGGGTACTGTACACGAAAATATATCGAAATCTTATGCTATCCAAAATGGTAGAGCCTCAACTCTAATGACTCTGTAACTTGGTAGATACAAGTTTTATATTGTATTTATTGAATCGGAGACCAATATTCCCTATTTTAAGTCTGTCGCATATTTCGCCATTTTCTCATAGGGTACTGTACACGAAAATATATCGATACAAGTTAAGCTATCCAAAATGGCAGAGCCTCAACTCTAATGACTCTGTAACTTGTATCTACCAAGTTACAGAGTCATTAGAGTTGAGGCTCTGCCATTTTGGATTGCTTAAGATTTCGATATATTTTCGTGTACAGTACTCTATGAGAAAATGGCGACATATGCGACGGACGTAAAATAGGGAATATTAGTCTCCGATTCAATAAATACAATATAAAACTTGTATCTACCAAGTTACAGAGTCATTAGAGTTGAGGCTCTGCCATTTTGGATAGCTTAAGATTTCGATATATTTTCGTGTACAGTACCCTATGAGAAAATGGCGAAATATGCGACGGACTTAAAATAGGGAATATTGGTCTCCGATTCAATAAACACAATGTAAAACTTGTATCTACCAAGTTACAGAATCATTAGAGTTGAGGCTCTACCATTTTGGATAGCTTAAGATTTCGATATATTTTCGTGTACAGTACCCTATGAGAAAATTGCGAAATATGCGACAGACTTAAAATAGGGAATATTGGTATCCGATTCAATAAATAGAATATAAAACTTGTATCTACCAAGTTACAGAGTCATTAGGGTTGAGGCTCTGCCATTTTGGATTACTTAAGATTTCGATATATTTTCGTGTACAGTACCCTATGAGAAAATGGCGAAATATACGACGGACTTAAAATAGGGAATATTGGTCTCCGATTCAATAAATACAATATAAAACTTGTATCTACCAAGTTACAGAGTCTTTAGAGTTGAGGCTCTGCCATTTTGGATAGCTTAAGATTTCGATATATTTTCGTGTACAGTACCCTATGAGAAAATGGCGAAATATGCGACGGACTTAAAATAGGGAATATTGGTCTCCGATTCAATAAATACAATATAAAACTTGTATCTACCAAGTTACAGAGTCATTAGAGTTGAGGCTCTACCATTTTGGATAGCTTAAGATTTCGATATATTTTCGTGTACAGTACCCTATGAGAAAATTGCGAAATATGCGACAGACTTAAAATAGGGAATATTGGTATCCGATTCAATAAATAGAATATAAAACTTGTATCTACCAAGTTACAGAGTCATTAGGGTTGAGGCTCTGCCATTTTGGATTGCTTAAGATTTCGATATATTTTCGTGTACAGTACCCTATGAGAAAATGACGAAATATGCGACGGACTTAAAACATGGAATATTGGTATCCGATTCAATAAATACAATATAAAACTTGTATCTACCAAGTGACAGAGTTATTAGAGTTGAGGCTCTGCCATTTTGGATTGCTTAAGATTTCGATATATTTTCGTGTACAGTACCCTATGAGAAAATGGCGAAATATGCGACGGATGTAAAATAGGGAATATTAGTCTCCGATTCAATAAATACAATATAAAACTTGTATCTACCAAGTTACAGAGTCATTAGAGTTGAGGCTCTGCCATTTTGGATAGCTTAAGATTTCGATATATTTTCGTGTACAGTACCCTATGAGAAAATGGCGAAATATGCGACGGATGTAAAATAGGGAATATTAGTCTCCGATTCAATAAATACAATATAAAACTTGTATCTACCAAGTTACAGAGTCATTAGGGTTGAGGCTCTGCCATTTTGGATTGCTTAAGATTTCGATATATTTTCGTGTACAGTACCCTATGAGAAAATGACGAAATATGCGACGGACTTAAAACATGGAATATTGGTATCCGATTCAATAAATACAATATAAAACTTGTATCTACCAAGTGACAGAGTTATTAGAGTTGAGGCTCTGCCATTTTGGATTGCTTAAGATTTCGATATATTTTCGTGTACAGTACTCTATGAGAAAATGGCGACATATGCGACGGACGTAAAATAGGGAATATTAGTCTCCGATTCAATAAATACAATATAAAACTTGTATCTACCAAGTTACAGAGTCATTAGAGTTGAGGCTCTGCCATTTTGGATAGCTTAAGATTTCGATATATTTTCGTGTACAGTACCCTATGAGAAAATGGCGAAATATGCGACGGACTTAAAATAGGGAATATTGGTCTCCGATTCAATAAACACAATGTAAAACTTGTATCTACCAAGTTACAGAATCATTAGAGTTGAGGCTCTACCATTTTGGATAGCTTAAGATTTCGATATATTTTCGTGTACAGTACCCTATGAGAAAATTGCGAAATATGCGACAGACTTAAAATAGGGAATATTGGTATCCGATTCAATAAATAGAATATAAAACTTGTATCTACCAAGTTACAGAGTCATTAGGGTTGAGGCTCTGCCATTTTGGATTACTTAAGATTTCGATATATTTTCGTGTACAGTACCCTATGAGAAAATGGCGAAATATACGACGGACTTAAAATAGGGAATATTGGTCTCCGATTCAATAAATACAATATAAAACTTGTATCTACCAAGTTACAGAGTCTTTAGAGTTGAGGCTCTGCCATTTTGGATAGCTTAAGATTTCGATATATTTTCGTGTACAGTACCCTATGAGAAAATGGCGAAATATGCGACGGACTTAAAATAGGGAATATTGGTCTCCGATTCAATAAATACAATATAAAACTTGTATCTACCAAGTTACAGAGTCATTAGAGTTGAGGCTCTACCATTTTGGATAGCTTAAGATTTCGATATATTTTCGTGTACAGTACCCTATGAGAAAATTGCGAAATATGCGACAGACTTAAAATAGGGAATATTGGTATCCGATTCAATAAATAGAATATAAAACTTGTATCTACCAAGTTACAGAGTCATTAGGGTTGAGGCTCTGCCATTTTGGATTGCTTAAGATTTCGATATATTTTCGTGTACAGTACCCTATGAGAAAATGACGAAATATGCGACGGACTTAAAACATGGAATATTGGTATCCGATTCAATAAATACAATATAAAACTTGTATCTACCAAGTGACAGAGTTATTAGAGTTGAGGCTCTGCCATTTTGGATTGCTTAAGATTTCGATATATTTTCGTGTACAGTACCCTATGAGAAAATGGCGAAATATGCGACGGATGTAAAATAGGGAATATTAGTCTCCGATTCAATAAATACAATATAAAACTTGTATCTACCAAGTTACAGAGTCATTAGAGTTGAGGCTCTGCCATTTTGGATAGCTTAAGATTTCGATATATTTTCGTGTACAGTACCCTATGAGAAAATGGCGAAATATGCGACGGATGTAAAATAGGGAATATTAGTCTCCGATTCAATAAATACAATATAAAACTTGTATCTACCAAGTTACAGAGTCATTAGAGTTGAGACTCTGTAACTTGGTAGATACAAGTTTTATATCGAAATCTTAAGCTATCCAAAATGGCAGAGCCTCAACTCTAAAGACTCTGAAACTTGGTAGATACAAGTTTTATATTGTATTTATTGAATCGGAGACTAATATTCCCTATTTTACGTCCGTCGCATATTTCGCCATTTTCTCATAGGGTATTGTACACGAAAATATATCGAAATCTTAAGCAATCCAAAATGGCAGAGCCTCAACTCTAATGACTCTGTAACTTGGTAGATACAAGTTTTATATTGTATTTGTTGAATCGGATACCAATATTCCATGTTTTAAGTCCGTCGCATATGTCGCCATTTTCTCATAGAGTACTGTACACGAAAATATATCGAAATCTTAAGCTATCCAAAACGGCAGAGCCTCAACTCTAATGACTCTGTAACTTGGTAGATACAAGTTTTATATTGTATTTATTGAATCGGAGACCAATATTCCATGTCTTAAGTCCGTCGCATATTTCGCAATTTTCTCATAGGGTACTGTACACGAAAATATATCGAAATCTTAAGCAATCCAAAATGGCAGAGCCTCAACTCTAATGATTCTGTAACTTGGTAGATACAAGTTTTATATTGTATTTATTGAATCGGAGACCAATATTCCCTATTTTAAGTCCGTCGCATATTTCGCCATTTTCTCATAGGGTACTGTACACGAAAATATATCGAAATCTTAAGCTATCCAAAATGGCAGAGCCTCAACTCTAATGACTCTGAAACTTGGTAGATACAGGTTTTATATTGTATTTATTGAATCGGAGACTAATATTCCCTATTTTACGTCCGTCGCATATTTCGCCATTTTCTCATAGGGTATTGTACACGAAAATATATCGAAATCTTAAGCAATCCAAAATGGCAGAGCCTCAACTCTAATGATTCTGTAACTTGGTAGATACAAGTTTTATATTTTATTTATTGAATCGGAGACCAATATTCCCTATTTTAAGTCCGTCGCATATTTCGCCATTTTCTCATAGGGTACTGTACACGAAAATATATCGAAATCTTAAGCTATCCAAAATGGCAGAGCCTCAACTCTAAAGACTCTGTAACTTGGTAGATACAAGTTTTATATTGTATTTATTGAATCGGAGACCAATATTCCCTATTTTAAGTCCGTCGCATATTTCGCCATTTTCTCATAGGGTACTGTACACGAAAATATATCGAAATCTTAAGTAATCCAAAATGGCAGAGCCTCAACCCTAATGACTCTGTAACTTGGTAGATACAAGTTTTATATTCTATTTATTGAATCGGATACCAATATTCCCTATTTTAAGTCCGTCGCATATTTCGCCATTTTCTCATAGGGTACTGTACACGAAAATATATCGAAATCTTAAGCTATCCAAAATGGCAGAGCCTCAACTCTAAAGACTCTGTAACTTGGTAGATACAAGTTTTATATTGTATTTATTGAATCGGAGACCAATATTCCCTATTTTAAGTCCGTCGCATATGTCGCCATTTTCTCATAGAGTACTGTACACGAAAATATATCGAAATCTTAAGCTATCCAAAATGGCAGAGCCTCAACTCTAATGACTCTGTAACTTGGTAGATACAAGTTTTTTATTCTATTTATTGAATCGGATACCAATATTCCCTATTTTAAGTCTGTCGCATATTTTGCAATTTTCTCATAGGGTATTGTACACGAAAATATATCGAAATCTTAAGCTATCCAAAATGGTAGAGCCTCAACTCTAATGACTCTGTAACTTGGTAGATACAAGTTTTATATTGTATTTATTGAATCGGAGACCAATATTCCCTATTTTAAGTCCGTCGCATATTTCGCCATTTTCTCATAGGGTACTGTACACGAAAATATATCGAAATCTTAAGCTATCCAAAATGGCAGAGCCTCAACTCTAATGACTCTGAAACTTGGTAGATACAGGTTTTATATTGTATTTATTGAATCGGAGACTAATATTCCCTATTTTACGTCCGTCGCATATTTCGCCATTTTCTCATAGGGTATTGTACACGAAAATATATCGAAATCTTAAGCAATCCAAAATGGCAGAGCCTCAACTCTAATGACTCTGTAACTTGGTAGATACAAGTTTTATATTGTATTTATTGAATCGGATACCAATATTCCATGTTTTAAGTCCGTCGCATATGTCGCCATTTTCTCATAGAGTACTGTACACGAAAATATATCGAAATCTTAAGCTATCCAAAATGGCAGAGCCTCAACTCTAATGACTCTGTAACTTGGTAGATACAAGTTTTATATTGTATTTATTGAATCGGAGACCAATATTCCATGTCTTAAGTCCGTCGCATATTTCGCAATTTTCTCATAGGGTACTGTACACGAAAATATATCGAAATCTTAAGCAATCCAAAATGGCAGCGCCTCAACTCTAATGATTCTGTAACTTGGTAGATACAAGTTTTATATTGTATTTATTGAATCGGAGACCAATATTCCCTATTTTAAGTCCGTCGCATATTTCGCCATTTTCTCATAGGGTACTGTACACGAAAATATATCGAAATCTTAAGCTATCCAAATGGCAGAGCCTCAACTCTAATGACTCTGTAACTTGGTAGATACAAGTTTTATATTGTATTTATTGAATCGGAGACTAATATTCCCTATTTTACGTCCGTCGCATATTTCGCCATTTTCTCATAGGGTATTGTACACGAAAATATATCGAAATCTTAAGCAATCCAAAATGGCAGAGCCTCAACTCTAATGACTCTGTAACTTGGTAGATACAAGTTTTATATTGTATTTATTGAATCGGATACCAATATTCCATGTTTTAAGTCCGTCGCATATGTCGCCATTTTCTCATAGAGTACTGTACACGAAAATATATCGAAATCTTAAGCTATCCAAAATGGCAGAGCCTCAACTCTAATGATTCTGTAACTTGGTAGATACAAGTTTTATATTGTATTTATTGAATCGGAGACCAATATTCCCTATTTTAAGTCCGTCGCATATTTCGCCATTTTCTCATAGGGTACTGTACACGAAAATATATCGAAATCTTAAGCTATCCAAAATGGCAGAGCCTCAACTCTAAAGACTCTGTAACTTGGTAGATACAAGTTTTATATTGTATTTATTGAATCGGAGACCAATATTCCCTATTTTAAGTCCGTCGCATATTTCGCCATTTTCTCATAGGGTACTGTACACGAAAATATATCGAAATCTTAAGTAATCCAAAATGGCAGAGCCTCAACCCTAATGACTCTGTAACTTGGTAGATACAAGTTTTATATTCTATTTATTGAATCGGATACCAATATTCCCTATTTTAAGTCTGTCGCATATTTCGCAATTTTCTCATAGGGTACTGTACACGAAAATATATCGAAATCTTAAGCTATCCAAAATGGTAGAGCCTCAACTCTAATGATTCTGTAACTTGGTAGATACAAGTTTTATATTGTATTTATTGAATCGGAGACCAATATTCCCTATTTTAAGTCCGTCGCATATTTCGCCATTTTCTCATAGGGTACTGTACACGAAAATATATCGAAATCTTAAGCTATCCAAAATGGCAGAGCCTCAACTCTAATGACTCTGTAACTTGGTAGATACAAGTTTTATATTGTATTTATTGAATCGGAGACTAATATTCCCTATTTTACGTCCGTCGCATATTTCGCCATTTTCTCATAGGGTATTGTACACGAAAATATATCGAAATCTTAAGCAATCCAAAATGGCAGAGCCTCAACTCTAATGACTCTGTAACTTGGTAGATACAAGTTTTATATTGTATTTATTGAATCGGATACCAATATTCCATGTTTTAAGTCCGTCGCATATGTCGCCATTTTCTCATAGAGTACTGTACACGAAAATATATCGAAATCTTAAGCTATCCAAAACGGCAGAGCCTCAACTCTAATGACTCTGTAACTTGGTAGATACAAGTTTTATATTGTATTTATTGAATCGGAGACCAATATTCCATGTCTTAAGTCCGTCGCATATTTCGCAATTTTCTCATAGGGTACTGTACACGAAAATATATCGAAATCTTAAGCAATCCAAAATGGCAGAGCCTCAACTCTAATGATTCTGTAACTTGGTAGATACAAGTTTTATATTGTATTTATTGAATCGGAGACCAATATTCCCTATTTTAAGTCCGTCGCATATTTCGCCATTTTCTCATAGGGTACTGTACACGAAAATATATCGAAATCTTAAGCTATCCAAAATGGCAGAGCCTCAACTCTAATGACTCTGAAACTTGGTAGATACAGGTTTTATATTGTATTTATTGAATCGGAGACTAATATTCCCTATTTTACGTCCGTCGCATATTTCGCCATTTTCTCATAGGGTATTGTACACGAAAATATATCGAAATCTTAAGCAATCCAAAATGGCAGAGCCTCAACTCTAATGATTCTGTAACTTGGTAGATACAAGTTTTATATTTTATTTATTGAATCGGAGACCAATATTCCCTATTTTAAGTCCGTCGCATATTTCGCCATTTTCTCATAGGGTACTGTACACGAAAATATATCGAAATCTTAAGCTATCCAAAATGGCAGAGCCTCAACTCTAAAGACTCTGTAACTTGGTAGATACAAGTTTTATATTGTATTTATTGAATCGGAGACCAATATTCCCTATTTTAAGTCCGTCGCATATTTCGCCATTTTCTCATAGGGTACTGTACACGAAAATATATCGAAATCTTAAGTAATCCAAAATGGCAGAGCCTCAACCCTAATGACTCTGTAACTTGGTAGATACAAGTTTTATATTCTATTTATTGAATCGGATACCAATATTCCCTATTTTAAGTCCGTCGCATATTTCGCCATTTTCTCATAGGGTACTGTACACGAAAATATATCGAAATCTTAAGCTATCCAAAATGGCAGAGCCTCAACTCTAAAGACTCTGTAACTTGGTAGATACAAGTTTTATATTGTATTTATTGAATCGGAGACCAATATTCCCTATTTTAAGTCCGTCGCATATGTCGCCATTTTCTCATAGAGTACTGTACACGAAAATATATCGAAATCTTAAGCTATCCAAAATGGCAGAGCCTCAACTCTAATGACTCTGTAACTTGGTAGATACAAGTTTTTTATTCTATTTATTGAATCGGATACCAATATTCCCTATTTTAAGTCTGTCGCATATTTTGCAATTTTCTCATAGGGTATTGTACACGAAAATATATCGAAATCTTAAGCTATCCAAAATGGTAGAGCCTCAACTCTAATGACTCTGTAACTTGGTAGATACAAGTTTTATATTGTATTTATTGAATCGGAGACCAATATTCCCTATTTTAAGTCCGTCGCATATTTCGCCATTTTCTCATAGGGTACTGTACACGAAAATATATCGAAATCTTAAGCTATCCAAAATGGCAGAGCCTCAACTCTAATGACTCTGAAACTTGGTAGATACAGGTTTTATATTGTATTTATTGAATCGGAGACTAATATTCCCTATTTTACGTCCGTCGCATATTTCGCCATTTTCTCATAGGGTATTGTACACGAAAATATATCGAAATCTTAAGCAATCCAAAATGGCAGAGCCTCAACTCTAATGACTCTGTAACTTGGTAGATACAAGTTTTATATTGTATTTATTGAATCGGATACCAATATTCCATGTTTTAAGTCCGTCGCATATGTCGCCATTTTCTCATAGAGTACTGTACACGAAAATATATCGAAATCTTAAGCTATCCAAAATGGCAGAGCCTCAACTCTAATGACTCTGTAACTTGGTAGATACAAGTTTTATATTGTATTTATTGAATCGGAGACCAATATTCCATGTCTTAAGTCCGTCGCATATTTCGCAATTTTCTCATAGGGTACTGTACACGAAAATATATCGAAATCTTAAGCAATCCAAAATGGCAGCGCCTCAACTCTAATGATTCTGTAACTTGGTAGATACAAGTTTTATATTGTATTTATTGAATCGGAGACCAATATTCCCTATTTTAAGTCCGTCGCATATTTCGCCATTTTCTCATAGGGTACTGTACACGAAAATATATCGAAATCTTAAGCTATCCAAATGGCAGAGCCTCAACTCTAATGACTCTGTAACTTGGTAGATACAAGTTTTATATTGTATTTATTGAATCGGAGACTAATATTCCCTATTTTACGTCCGTCGCATATTTCGCCATTTTCTCATAGGGTATTGTACACGAAAATATATCGAAATCTTAAGCAATCCAAAATGGCAGAGCCTCAACTCTAATGACTCTGTAACTTGGTAGATACAAGTTTTATATTGTATTTATTGAATCGGATACCAATATTCCATGTTTTAAGTCCGTCGCATATGTCGCCATTTTCTCATAGAGTACTGTACACGAAAATATATCGAAATCTTAAGCTATCCAAAATGGCAGAGCCTCAACTCTAATGATTCTGTAACTTGGTAGATACAAGTTTTATATTGTATTTATTGAATCGGAGACCAATATTCCCTATTTTAAGTCCGTCGCATATTTCGCCATTTTCTCATAGGGTACTGTACACGAAAATATATCGAAATCTTAAGCTATCCAAAATGGCAGAGCCTCAACTCTAAAGACTCTGTAACTTGGTAGATACAAGTTTTATATTGTATTTATTGAATCGGAGACCAATATTCCCTATTTTAAGTCCGTCGCATATTTCGCCATTTTCTCATAGGGTACTGTACACGAAAATATATCGAAATCTTAAGTAATCCAAAATGGCAGAGCCTCAACCCTAATGACTCTGTAACTTGGTAGATACAAGTTTTATATTCTATTTATTGAATCGGATACCAATATTCCCTATTTTAAGTCTGTCGCATATTTCGCAATTTTCTCATAGGGTACTGTACACGAAAATATATCGAAATCTTAAGCTATCCAAAATGGTAGAGCCTCAACTCTAATGATTCTGTAACTTGGTAGATACAAGTTTTATATTGTATTTATTGAATCGGAGACCAATATTCCCTATTTTAAGTCCGTCGCATATTTCGCCATTTTCTCATAGGGTACTGTACACGAAAATATATCGAAATCTTAAGCTATCCAAAATGGCAGAGCCTCAACTCTAATGACTCTGTAACTTGGTAGATACAAGTTTTATATTGTATTTATTGAATCGGATACCAATATTCCATGTTTTAAGTCCGTCGCATATGTCGCCATTTTCTCATAGAGTACTGTACACGAAAATATATCGAAATCTTAAGCTATCCAAAATGGCAGAGCCTCAACTCTAATGACTCTGTAACTTGGTAGATACAAGTTTTATATTGTATTTATTGAATCGGAGACCAATATTCCATGTCTTAAGTCCGTCGCATATTTCGTAATTTTCTCATAGGGTACTGTACACGAAAATATATCGAAATCTTAAGCAATCCAAAATGGCAGAGCCTCAACTCTAATGATTCTGTAACTTGGTAGATACAAGTTTTATATTGTATTTATTGAATCGGAGACCAATATTCCCTATTTTAAGTCCGTCGCATATTTCGCCATTTTCTCATAGGGTACTGTACACGAAAATATATCGAAATCTTAAGCTATCCAAAATGGCAGAGCCTCAACTCTAATGATTCTGTAACTTGGTAGATACAAGTTTTATATTGTATTTATTGAATCGGAGACCAATATTCCCTATTTTAAGTCCGTCGCATATTTCGCCATTTTCTCATAGGGTACTGTACACGAAAATATATCGAAATCTTAAGCAATCCAAAATGGCAGAGCCTCAACTCTAATGACTCTGTAACTTGGTAGATACAAGTTTTATATTGTATTTGTTGAATCGGATACCAATATTCCATGTTTTAAGTCCGTCGCATATGTCGCCATTTTCTCATAGAGTACTGTACACGAAAATATATCGAAATCTTAAGCTATCCAAAATGGCAGAGCCTCAACTCTAATGACTCTGTAACTTGGTAGATACAAGTTTTATATTGTATTTATTGAATCGGAGACCAATATTCCATGTCTTAAGTCCGTCGCATATTTCGCAATTTTCTCATAGGGTACTGTACACGAAAATATATCGAAATCTTAAGCAATCCAAAATGGCAGAGCCTCAACTCTAATGATTCTGTAACTTGGTAGATACAAGTTTTATATTGTATTTATTGAATCGGAGACCAATATTCCCTATTTTAAGTCCGTCGCATATTTCGCCATTTTCTCATAGGGTACTGTACACGAAAATATATCGAAATCTTAAGCTATCCAAAATGGCAGAGCCTCAACTCTAATGACTCTGAAACTTGGTAGATACAGGTTTTATATTGTATTTATTGAATCGGAGACTAATATTCCCTATTTTACGTCCGTCGCATATTTCGCCATTTTCTCATAGGCTATTGTACACGAAAATATATCGAAATCTTAAGCAATCCAAAATGGCAGAGCCTCAACTCTAATGACTCTGTAACTTGGTAGATACAAGTTTTATATTGTATTTATTGAATCGGATACCAATATTCCATGTTTTAAGTCCGTCGCATATGTCGCCATTTTCTCATAGAGTACTGTACACGAAAATATATCGAAATCTTAAGCTATCCAAAATGGCAGAGCCTCAACTCTAATGACTCTGTAACTTGGTAGATACAGGTTTTATATTGTATTTATTGAATCGGAGACCAATATTCCATGTCTTAAGTCCGTCGCATATTTCGCAATTTTCTCATAGGGTACTGTACACGAAAATATATCGAAATCTTAAGCAATCCAAAATGGCAGCGCCTCAACTCTAATGATTCTGTAACTTGGTAGATACAAGTTTTATATTGTATTTATTGAATCGGAGACCAATATTCCCTATTTTAAGTCCGTCGCATATTTCGCCATTTTCTCATAGGGTACTGTACACGAAAATATATCGAAATCTTAAGCTATCCAAATGGCAGAGCCTCAACTCTAATGACTCTGTAACTTGGTAGATACAAGTTTTATATTGTATTTATTGAATCGGAGACTAATATTCCCTATTTTACGTCCGTCGCATATTTCGCCATTTTCTCATAGGGTATTGTACACGAAAATATATCGAAATCTTAAGCAATCCAAAATGGCAGAGCCTCAACTCTAATGACTCTGTAACTTGGTAGATACAAGTTTTATATTGTATTTATTGAATCGGATACCAATATTCCATGTTTTAAGTCCGTCGCATATGTCGCCATTTTCTCATAGAGTACTGTACACGAAAATATATCGAAATCTTAAGCTATCCAAAATGGCAGAGCCTCAACTCTAATGATTCTGTAACTTGGTAGATACAAGTTTTATATTGTATTTATTGAATCGGAGACCAATATTCCCTATTTTAAGTCCGTCGCATATTTCGCCATTTTCTCATAGGGTACTGTACACGAAAATATATCGAAATCTTAAGCTATCCAAAATGGCAGAGCCTCAACTCTAAAGACTCTGTAACTTGGTAGATACAAGTTTTATATTGTATTTATTGAATCGGAGACCAATATTCCCTATTTTAAGTCCGTCGCATATTTCGCCATTTTCTCATAGGGTACTGTACACGAAAATATATCGAAATCTTAAGTAATCCAAAATGGCAGAGCCTCAACCCTAATGACTCTGTAACTTGGTAGATACAAGTTTTATATTCTATTTATTGAATCGGATACCAATATTCCCTATTTTAAGTCTGTCGCATATTTCGCAATTTTCTCATAGGGTACTGTACACGAAAATATATCGAAATCTTAAGCTATCCAAAATGGTAGAGCCTCAACTCTAATGATTCTGTAACTTGGTAGATACAAGTTTTATATTGTATTTATTGAATCGGAGACCAATATTCCCTATTTTAAGTCCGTCGCATATTTCGCCATTTTCTCATAGGGTACTGTACACGAAAATATATCGAAATCTTAAGCTATCCAAAATGGCAGAGCCTCAACTCTAATGACTCTGTAACTTGGTAGATACAAGTTTTATATTGTATTTATTGAATCGGAGACTAATATTCCCTATTTTACGTCCGTCGCATATTTCGCCATTTTCTCATAGGGTATTGTACACGAAAATATATCGAAATCTTAAGCAATCCAAAATGGCAGAGCCTCAACTCTAATGACTCTGTAACTTTTTAGATACAAGTTTTATATTGTATTTATTGAATCGGATACCAATATTCCATGTTTTAAGTCCGTCGCATATGTCGCCATTTTCTCATAGAGTACTGTACACGAAAATATATCGAAATCTTAAGCTATCCAAAATGGCAGAGCCTCAACTGTAATGACTCTGTAACTTGGTAGATACAAGTTTTATATTGTATTTATTGAATCGGAGACCAATATTCCATGTCTTAAGTCCGTCGCATATTTCGCAATTTTCTCATAGGGTACTGTACACGAAAATATATCGAAATCTTAAGCAATCCAAAATGGCAGCGCCTCAACTCTAATGATTCTGTAACTTGGTAGATACAAGTTTTATATTGTATTTATTGAATCGGAGACCAATATTCCCTATTTTAAGTCCGTCGCATATTTCGCCATTTTCTCATAGGGTACTGTACACGAAAATATATCGAAATCTTAAGCTATCCAAATGGTAGAGCCTCAACTCTAATGACTCTGTAACTTGGTAGATACAAGTTTTATATTGTATTTATTGAATTGGAGACTAATATTCCCTATTTTACGTCCGTCGCATATTTCGCCATTTTCTCATAGGGTATTGTACACGAAAATATATCGAAATCTTAAGCAATCCAAAATGGCAGAGCCTCAACTCTAATGACTCTGTAACTTGGTAGATACAAGTTTTATATTGTATTTATTGAATCGGATACCAATATTCCATGTTTTAAGTCCGTCGCATATGTCGCCATTTTCTCATAGAGTACTGTACACGAAAATATATCGAAATCTTAAGCTATCCAAAATGGCAGAGCCTCAACTCTAATGATTCTGTAACTTGGTAGATACAAGTTTTATATTGTATTTATTGAATCGGAGACCAATATTCCCTATTTTAAGTCCGTCGCATATTTCGCCATTTTCTCATAGGGTACTGTACACGAAAATATATCGAAATCTTAAGCTATCCAAAATGGCAGAGCCTCAACTCTAAAGACTCTGTAACTTGGTAGATACAAGTTTTATATTGTATTTATTGAATCGGAGACCAATATTCCCTATTTTAAGTCCGTCGCATATTTCGCCATTTTCTCATAGGGTACTGTACACGAAAATATATCGAAATCTTAAGTAATCCAAAATGGCAGAGCCTCAACCCTAATGACTCTGTAACTTGGTAGATACAAGTTTTATATTATATTTATTGAATCGGATACCAATATTCCCTATTTTAAGTCTGTCGCATATTTCGCAATTTTCTCATAGGGTACTGTACACGAAAATATATCGAAATCTTAAGCTATCCAAAATGGTAGAGCCTCAACTCTAATGATTCTGTAACTTGGTAGATACAAGTTTTATATTGTATTTATTGAATCGGAGACCAATATTCCCTATTTTAAGTCCGTCGCATATTTCGCCATTTTCTCATAGGGTACTGTACACGAAAATATATCGAAATCTTAAGCTATCCAAAATGGCAGAGCCTCAACTCTAATGACTCTGTAACTTGGTAGATACAAGTTTTATATTGTATTTATTGAATCGGAGACTAATATTCCCTATTTTACGTCCGTCGCATATTTCGCCATTTTCTCATAGGGTATTGTACACGAAAATATATCGAAATCTTAAGCAATCCAAAATGGCAGAGCCTCAACTCTAATGACTCTGTAACTTGGTAGATACAAGTTTTATATTGTATTTATTGAATCGGATACCAATATTCCATGTTTGAAGTCCGTCGCATATGTCGCCATTTTCTCATAGAGTACTGTACACGAAAATATATCGAAATCTTAAGCTATCCAAAATGGCAGAGCCTCAACTCTAATGACTCTGTAACTTGGTAGATACAAGTTTTACATTGTATTTATTGAATCGGAGACCAATATTCCCTATTTTAAGTCCGTCGCATATTTCGCAATTTTCTCATAGGGTACTGTACACGAAAATATATCGAAATCTTAAGCAATCCAAAATGGCAGAGCCTCAACCCTAATGACTCTGTAACTTGGTAGATACAAGTTTTATATTCTATTTATTGAATCGGACACCAATATTCCCTATTTTAAGTCCGTCGCATATTTCGCAATTTTCTCATAGGGTACTGTATACGAATATATATCGAAATCTTAAGCTATCCAAAATGGCAGAGCCTCAACTCTAATGATTCTGTAACTTGGTAGATACAAGTTTTATATTGTATTTATTGAATCGGAGACCAATATTCCCTATTTTAAGTCCGTCGCATATTTCGCCATTTTCTCATAGGGTACTGTACACGAAAATATATCGAAATCTTAAGCAATCCAAAATGGCAGAGCCTCAACTCTAATGACTCTGTAACTTGGTAGATACAAGTTTTATATTGTATTTATTGAATCGGAGACCAATATTCCCTATTTTAAGTCCGTCGCATATTTTGCCATTTTCTCATAGGGTACTGTACACGAAAATATATCAAAATCTTAAGCTATCCAAAATGGCAGAGCCTCAACTCTAATGACTCTGTAACTTGGTAGATACAAGTTTTTTATTCTATTTATTGAATCGGATACCAATATTCCCTATTTTAAGTCTGTCGCATATTTTGCAATTTTCTCATAAGGTATTGTACACGAAAATATATCGAAATCTTAAGCTATCCAAAATGGTAGAGCCTCAACTCTAATGACTCTGTAACTTGGTAGATACAAGTTTTATATTGTATTTATTGAATCGGAGACCAATATTCCCTATTTTAAGTCCGTCGCATATTTCGCCATTTTCTCATAGGGTACTGTACACGAAAATATATCGAAATCTTATGCTATCCAAAATGGCAGAGCCTCAACTCTAATGACTCTGTAACTTGGTAGATACAAGTTTTATATTGTATTTATTGAATCGGATACCAATATTCCATGTTTTAAGTCCGTCGCATATGTCGCCATTTTCTCATAGAGTACTGTACACGAAAATATATCGAAATCTTAAGCTATCCAAAATGGCAGAGCCTCAACTCTAATGACTCTGTAACTTGGTAGATACAAGTTTTATATTGTATTTATTGAATTGGAGACCAATATTCCATGTTTTAAGTCCGTCGCATATGTCGCCATTTTCTCATAGGGTACTGTACACGAAAATATATCGAAATCTTAAGCAATCCAAAATGGCAGAGCCTCAACTCGAATGACTCTGTAACTTGGTAGATACAAGTTTTATATTGTATTTATTGAATCGGATACCAATAGTCCCTATTTTAAGTCTGTCGCATATTTCGCAATTTTCTCATAGGGTACTGTACACGAAAATATATCGAAATCTTAAGCTATCCAAAATGGTAGAGCCTTAACTCTAATGACTCTGTAACTTGGTAGATACAAGTTTTATATTGTATTTATTGAATCGGAGACCAATATTCCCTATTTTAAGTCTGTCGCATATTTCGCAATTTTCTCATAGGGTACTGTATACGAATATATATCGAAATCTTAAGCTATCCAAAATGGTAGAGCCTCAACTCTAATGATTCTGTAACTTGGTAGATACAAGTTTTATATTGTATTTATTGAATCGGAGACCAATATTCCCTATTTTAAGTCCGTCGCATATTTCGCCATTTTCTCATAGGGTACTGTACACGAAAATATATCGAAATCTTAAGCTATCCAAAATGGCAGAGCCTCAACTCTAATGACTCTGTAACTTTGTAGATACAAGTTTTATATTGTATTTATTGAATCGGAGACTAATATTCCCTATTTTACGTCCGTCGCATATTTCGCCATTTTCTCATAGGGTACTGTACACGAAAATATATCAAAATCTTAAGCAATCCAAAATGGCAGAGCCTCAACTCTAATGACTCTGTGACTTGGTAGATACAAGTTTTTTATTCTATTTATTGAATCGGATACCAATATTCCCTATTTTAAGTCTGTCGCATATTTTGCAATTTTCTCATAGGGTATTGTACACGAAAATATATCGAAATCTTAAGCTATCCAAAATGGTAGAGCCTCAACTCTAATGACTCTGTAACTTGGTAGATACAAGTTTTATATTGTATTTATTGAATCGGAGACCAATATTCCCTATTTTAAGTCCGTCGCATATTTCGCCATTTTCTCATAGAGTATTGTACACGAAAATATATTGAAATCTTAAGCTATCCAAAATGGCAGAGCCTCAACTCTAATGACTCTGTAACTTGGTAGATACAAGTTTTACATTGTATTTATTGAATCGGAGACCAATATTCCCTATTTTAAGTCCGTCGCATATTTCGCCATTTTCTCATAGGGTACTGTACACGAAAATATATCGAAATCTTAAGTAATCCAAAATGGCAGAGCCTCAACCCTAATGACTCTGTAACTTGGTAGATACAAGTTTTATATTCTATTAATTGAATCGGACACCAATATTCCCTATTTTAAGTCTGTCGCATATTTCGCAATTTTCTCATAGGGTACTGTATACGAATATATATCGAAATCTTAAGCTATCCAAAATGGTAGAGCCTCAACTCTAATGATTCTGTAACTTGGTAGATACAAGTTTTATATTGTATTTATTGAATCGGAGACCAATATTCCCTATTTTAAGTCCGTCGCATATTTCGCCATTTTCTCATAGGGTACTGTACACGAAAATATATCGAAATCTTAAGCAATCCAAAATGGCAGAGCCTCAACTCTAATGACTCTGTAACTTGGTAGATACAAGTTTTATATTGTATTTATTGAATCGGAGACCAATATTCCCTATTTTAAGTCCGTCGCATATTTTGCCATTTTCTCATAGGGTACTGTACACGAAAATATATCAAAATCTTAAGCTATCCAAAATGGCAGAGCCTCAACTCTAATGACTCTGTAACTTGGTAGATACAAGTTTTTTATTCTATTTATTGAATCGGATACCAATATTCCCTATTTTAAGTCTGTCGCATATTTTGCAATTTTCTCATAGGGTATTGTACACGAAAATATATCGAAATCTTAAGCTATCCAAAATGGTAGAGCCTCAACTCTAATGACTCTGTAACTTGGTAGATACAAGTTTTATATTGTATTTATTGAATCGGAGACCAATATTCCCTATTTTAAGTCCGTCGCATATTTCGCCATTTTCTCATAGGGTACTGTACACGAAAATATATCGAAATCTTATGCTATCCAAAATGGTAGAGCCTCAACTCTAATGACTCTGTAACTTGGTAGATACAAGTTTTATATTGTATTTATTGAATCGGAGACCAATATTCCCTATTTTAAGTCCGTCGCATATTTCGCCATTTTCTCATAGGGTACTGTACACGAAAATATATCGAAATCTTAAGCAATCCAAAATGGCAGAGCCTCAACCCTAATGACTCTGTAACTTGGTAGATACAAGTTTTATATTCTATTTATTGAATCGGATACCAATATTCCCTATTTTAAGTCCGTCGCATATTTCGCCATTTTCTCATAGAGTATTGTACACGAAAATATATTGAAATCTTAAGCTATCCAAAATGGCAGAGCCTCAACTCTAATGACGCTGTAACTTGGAAGATACAAGTTTTACATTGTATTTATTGAATCGGAGACCAATATTCCCTATTTTAAGTCCGTCGCATATTTCGCCATTTTCTCATAGGGTACTGTACACGAAAATATATCGAAATCTTAAGTAATCCAAAATGGCAGAGCCTCAACCCTAATGACTCTGTAACTTGGTAGATACAAGTTTTATATTCTATTAATTGAATCGGACACCAATATTCCCTATTTTAAGTCTGTCGCATATTTCGCAATTTTCTCATAGGGTACTGTATACGAATATATATCGAAATCTTAAGCTATCCAAAATGGTAGAGCCTCAACTCTAATGATTCTGTAACTTGGTAGATACAAGTTTTATATTGTATTTATTGAATCGGAGACCAATATTCCCTATTTTAAGTCCGTCGCATATTTCGCCATTTTCTCATAGGGTACTGTACACGAAAATATATCGAAATCTTAAGCAATCCAAAATGGCAGAGCCTCAACTCTAATGACTCTGTAACTTGGTAGATACAAGTTTTATATTGTATTTATTGAATCGGAGACCAATATTCCCTATTTTAAGTCCGTCGCATATTTTGCCATTTTCTCATAGGGTACTGTACACGAAAATATATCAAAATCTTAAGCTATCCAAAATGGCAGAGCCTCAACTCTAATGACTCTGTAACTTGGTAGATACAAGTTTTTTATTCTATTTATTGAATCGGATACCAATATTCCCTATTTTAAGTCTGTCGCATATTTTGCAATTTTCTCATAGGGTATTGTACACGAAAATATATCGAAATCTTAAGCTATCCAAAATGGTAGAGCCTCAACTCTAATGACTCTGTAACTTGGTAGATACAAGTTTTATATTGTATTTATTGAATCGGAGACCAATATTCCCTATTTTAAGTCCGTCGCATATTTCGCCATTTTCTCATAGGGTACTGTACACGAAAATATATCGAAATCTTATGCTATCCAAAATGGTAGAGCCTCAACTCTAATGACTCTGTAACTTGGTAGATACAAGTTTTATATTGTATTTATTGAATCGGAGACCAATATTCCCTATTTTAAGTCCGTCGCATATTTCGCCATTTTCTCATAGGGTACTGTACACGAAAATATATCGAAATCTTAAGCAATCCAAAATGGCAGAGCCTCAACCCTAATGACTCTGTAACTTGGTAGATACAATTTTTATATTCTATTTATTGAATCGGATACCAATATTCCCTATTTTAAGTCCGTCGCATATTTCGCCATTTTCTCATAGAGTACTGTACACGAAAATATATTGAAATCTTAAGCTATCCAAAATGGCACAGCCTCAACTCTAATGACTCTGTAACTTGGTAGATACAAGTTTTATATTGTATTTATTGAATCGGAGACCAATATTCCCTATTTTAAGTCCGTCGCATATTTCGCCATTTTCTCATAGGGTACTGTACACGAAAATATATCGAAATCTTAAGTAATCCAAAATGGCAGAGCCTCAACCCTAATGACTCTGTAACTTGGTAGATACAAGTTTTATATTCTATTTATTGAATCGGATACCAATATTCCCTATTTTAAGTCTGTCGCATATTTCGCAATTTTCTCATAGGGTACTGTACACGAAAATATATCGAAATCTTAAGCTATCCAAAATGGTAGAGCCTCAACTCTAATGATTCTGTAACTTGGTAGATACAAGTTTTATATTGTATTTATTGAATCGGAGACCAATATTCCCTATTTTAAGTCCGTCGCATATTTCGCCATTTTCTCATAGGGTACTGTACACGAAAATATATCGAAATCTTAAGCAATCCAAAATGGCAGAGCCTCAACTCTAATGACTCTGTAACTTGGTAGATACAAGTTTTATATTGTATTTATTGAATCGGAGACCAATATTCCCTATTTTAAGTCCGTCGCATATTTTGCCATTTTCTCATAGGGTACTGTACACGAAAATATATCAAAATCTTAAGCTATCCAAAATGGCAGAGCCTCAACTCTAATGACTCTGTAACTTGGTAGATACAAGTTTTTTATTCTATTTATTGAATCGGATACCAATATTCCCTATTTTAAGTCTGTCGCATATTTTGCAATTTTCTCATAGGGTATTGTACACGAAAATATATCGAAATCTTAAGCTATCCAAAATGGTAGAGCCTCAACTCTAATGACTCTGTAACTTGGTAGATACAAGTTTTATATTGTATTTATTGAATCGGAGACCAATATTCCCTATTTTAAGTCCGTCGCATATTTCGCCATTTTCTCATAGGGTACTGTACACGAAAATATATCGAAATCTTATGCTATCCAAAATGGTAGAGCCTCAACTCTAATGACTCTGTAACTTGGTAGATACAAGTTTTATATTGTATTTATTGAATCGGAGACCAATATTCCCTATTTTAAGTCCGTCGCATATTTCGCCATTTTCTCATAGGGTACTGTACACGAAAATATATCGAAATCTTAAGCAATCCAAAATGGCAGAGCCTCAACCCTAATGACTCTGTAACTTGGTAGATACAAGTTTTATATTCTATTTATTGAATCGGATACCAATATTCCCTATTTTAAGTCCGTCGCATATTTCGCCATTTTCTCATAGAGTATTGTACACGAAAATATATTGAAATCTTAAGCTATCCAAAATGGCAGAGCCTCAACTCTAATGACTCTGTAACTTGGTAGATACAAGTTTTACATTGTATTTATTGAATCGGAGACCAATATTCCCTATTTTAAGTCCGTCGCATATTTCGCCATTTTCTCATAGGGTACTGTACACGAAAATATATCGAAATCTTAAGTAATCCAAAATGGCAGAGCCTCAACCCTAATGACTCTGTAACTTGGTAGATACAAGTTTTATATTCTATTAATTGAATCGGACACCAATATTCCCTATTTTAAGTCTGTCGCATATTTCGCAATTTTCTCATAGGGTACTGTATACGAATATATATCGAAATCTTAAGCTATCCAAAATGGTAGAGCCTCAACTCTAATGATTCTGTAACTTGGTAGATACAAGTTTTATATTGTATTTATTGAATCGGAGACCAATATTCCCTATTTTAAGTCCGTCGCATATTTCGCCATTTTCTCATAGGGTACTGTACACGAAAATATATCGAAATCTTAAGCAATCCAAAATGGCAGAGCCTCAACTCTAATGACTCTGTAACTTGGTAGATACAAGTTTTATATTGTATTTATTGAATCGGAGACCAATATTCCCTATTTTAAGTCCGTCGCATATTTTGCCATTTTCTCATAGGGTACTGTACACGAAAATATATCAAAATCTTAAGCTATCCAAAATGGCAGAGCCTCAACTCTAATGACTCTGTAACTTGGTAGATACAAGTTTTTTATTCTATTTATTGAATCGGATACCAATATTCCCTATTTTAAGTCTGTCGCATATTTTGCAATTTTCTCATAGGGTATTGTACACGAAAATATATCGAAATCTTAAGCTATCCAAAATGGTAGAGCCTCAACTCTAATGACTCTGTAACTTGGTAGATACAAGTTTTATATTGTATTTATTGAATCGGAGACCAATATTCCCTATTTTAAGTCCGTCGCATATTTCGCCATTTTCTCATAGGGTACTGTACACGAAAATATATCGAAATCTTATGCTATCCAAAATGGTAGAGCCTCAACTCTAATGACTCTGTAACTTGGTAGATACAAGTTTTATATTGTATTTATTGAATCGGAGACCAATATTCCCTATTTTAAGTCCGTCGCATATTTCGCCATTTTCTCATAGGGTACTGTACACGAAAATATATCGAAATCTTAAGCAATCCAAAATGGCAGAGCCTCAACCCTAATGACTCTGTAACTTGGTAGATACAAGTTTTATATTCTATTTATTGAATCGGATACCAATATTCCCTATTTTAAGTCCGTCGCATATTTCGCCATTTTCTCATAGAGTACTGTACACGAAAATATATTGAAATCTTAAGCTATCCAAAATGGCACAGCCTCAACTCTAATGACTCTGTAACTTGGTAGATACAAGTTTTATATTGTATTTATTGAATCGGAGACCAATATTCCCTATTTTAAGTCCGTCGCATATTTCGCCATTTTCTCATAGGGTACTGTACACGAAAATATATCGAAATCTTAAGTAATCCAAAATGGCAGAGCCTCAACCCTAATGACTCTGTAACTTGGTAGATACAAGTTTTATATTCTATTTATTGAATCGGATACCAATATTCCCTATTTTAAGTCTGTCGCATATTTCGCAATTTTCTCATAGGGTACTGTACACGAAAATATATCGAAATCTTAAGCTATCCAAAATGGTAGAGCCTCAACTCTAATGATTCTGTAACTTGGTAGATACAAGTTTTATATTGTATTTATTGAATCGGAGACCAATATTCCCTATTTTAAGTCCGTCGCATATTTCGCCATTTTCTCATAGGGTACTGTACACGAAAATATATCGAAATCTTAAGCAATCCAAAATGGCAGAGCCTCAACTCTAATGACTCTGTAACTTGGTAGATACAAGTTTTATATTGTATTTATTGAATCGGAGACCAATATTCCCTATTTTAAGTCCGTCGCATATTTTGCCATTTTCTCATAGGGTACTGTACACGAAAATATATCAAAATCTTAAGCTATCCAAAATGGCAGAGCCTCAACTCTAATGACTCTGTAACTTGGTAGATACAAGTTTTTTATTCTATTTATTGAATCGGATACCAATATTCCCTATTTTAAGTCTGTCGCATATTTTGCAATTTTCTCATAGGGTATTGTACACGAAAATATATCGAAATCTTAAGCTATCCAAAATGGTAGAGCCTCAACTCTAATGACTCTATAACTTGGTAGATACAAGTTTTATATTGTATTTATTGAATCGGAGACCAATATTCCCTATTTTAAGTCCGTCGCATATTTCGCCATTTTCTCATAGGGTACTGTACACGAAAATATATCGAAATCTTATGCTATCCAAAATGGTAGAGCCTCAACTCTAATGACTCTGTAACTTGGTAGATACAAGTTTTATATTGTATTTATTGAATCGGAGACCAATATTCCCTATTTTAAGTCCGTCGCATATTTCGCCATTTTCTCATAGGGTACTGTACACGAAAATATATCGAAATCTTAAGCAATCCAAAATGGCAGAGCCTCAACCCTAATGACTCTGTAACTTGGTAGATACAAGTTTTATATTCTATTTATTGAATCGGATACCAATATTCCCTATTTTAAGTCCGTCGCATATTTCGCCATTTTCTCATAGAGTACTGTACACGAAAATATATTGAAATCTTAAGCTATCCAAAATGGCAGAGCCTCAACTCTAATGACTCTGTAACTTGGTAGATACAAGTTTTATATTGTATTTATTGAATCGGAGACCAATATTCCCTATTTTAAGTCCGTCGCATATTTCGCCATTTTCTCATAGGGTACTGTACACGAAAATATATCGAAATCTTAAGTAATCCAAAATGGCAGAGCCTCAACCCTAATGACTCTGTAACTTGGTAGATACAAGTTTTATATTCTATTTATTGAATCGGATACCAATATTCCCTATTTTAAGTCTGTCGCATATTTCGCAATTTTCTCATAGGGTACTGTACACGAAAATATATCGAAATCTTAAGCTATCCAAAATGGTAGAGCCTCAACTCTAATGATTCTGTAACTTGGTAGATACAAGTTTTATATTGTATTTATTGAATCGGAGACCAATATTCCCTATTTTAAGTCCGTCGCATATTTCGCCATTTTCTCATAGGGTACTGTACACGAAAATATATCGAAATCTTAAGCAATCCAAAATGGCAGAGCCTCAACTCTAATGACTCTGTAACTTGGTAGATACAAGTTTTATATTGTATTTATTGAATCGGAGACCAATATTCCCTATTTTAAGTCCGTCGCATATTTCGCCATTTTCTCATAGGGTACTGTACACGAAAATATATCGAAATCTTAAGTAATCCAAAATGGCAGAGCCTCAACCCTAATGACTCTGTAACTTGGTAGATACAAGTTTTATATTCTATTTATTGAATCGGATACCAATATTCCCTATTTTAAGTCTGTCGCATATTTCGCAATTTTCTCATAGGGTACTGTACACGAAAATATATCGAAATCTTAAGCTATCCAAAATGGTAGAGCCTCAACTCTAATGATTCTGTAACTTGGTAGATACAAGTTTTATATTGTATTTATTGAATCGGAGACCAATATTCCCTATTTTAAGTCCGTCGCATATTTCGCCATTTTCTCATAGGGTACTGTATACGAAAATATATCGAAATCTTAAGCAATCCAAAATGGCAGAGCCTCAACTCTAATGACTCTGTAACTTGGTAGATACAAGTTTTATATTGTATTTATTGAATCGGAGACCAATATTCCCTATTTTAAGTCCGTCGCATATTTTGCCATTTTCTCATAGGGTACTGTACACGAAAATATATCAAAATCTTAAGCTATCCAAAATGGCAGAGCCTCAACTCTAATGACTCTGTAACTTGGTAGATACAAGTTTTTTATTTTATTTATTGAATCGGATACCAATATTCCCTATTTTAAGTCTGTCGCATATTTTGCAATTTTCTCATAGGGTATTGTACACGAAAATATATCGAAATCTTAAGCTATCCAAAATGGTAGAGCCTCAACTCTAATGACTCTGTAACTTGGTAGATACAAGTTTTATATTGTATTTATTGAATCGGAGACCAATATTCCCTATTTTAAGTCCGTCGCATATTTCGCCATTTTCTCATAGGGTACTGTACACGAAAATACATCGAAATCTTATGCTATCCAAAATGGTAGAGCCTCAACTCTAATGACTCTGTAACTTGGTAGATACAAGTTTTATATTGTATTTATTGAATCGGAGACCAATATTCCCTATTTTAAGTCCGTCGCATATTTCGCCATTTTCTCATAGGGTACTGTACACGAAAATATATCGAAATCTTAAGCTATCCAAAATGGCAGAGCCTCAACTCTAAAGACTCTGTAACTTGGTAGATACAAGTTTTATATTGTATTTATTGAATCGGAGACCAATATTCCCTATTTTAAGTCCGTCGCATATTTCGCCATTTTCTCATAGGGTACTGTACACGAAAATATATCGAAATCTTAAGCTATCCAAAATGGCAGAGCCTCAACTCTAATGACTCTGTAACTTGGTAGATACAAGTTTTTTATTCTATTTATTGAATCGGATACCAATATTCCCTATTTTAAGTCTGTCGCATATTTTGCAATTTTCTCATAGGGTATTGTACACGAAAATATATCGAAATCTTAAGCTATCCAAAATGGTAGAGCCTCAACTCTAATGACTCTGTAACTTGGTAGATACAAGTTTTATATTGTATTTATTGAATCGGAGACCAATATTCCCTATTTTAAGTCCGTCGCATATTTCGCCATTTTCTCATAGGGTACTGTACACGAAAATATATCGAAATCTTATGCTATCCAAAATGGTAGAGCCTCAACTCTAATGACTCTGTAACTTGGTAGATACAAGTTTTATATTGTATTTATTGAATCGGAGACCAATATTCCCTATTTTAAGTCCGTCGCATATTTCGCCATTTTCTCATAGGGTACTGTACACGAAAATATATCGAAATCTTAAGCAATCCAAAATGGCAGAGCCTCAACCCTAATGACTCTGTAACTTGGTAGATACAAGTTTTTTATTCTATTTATTGAATCGGATACCAATATTCCCTATTTTAAGTCTGTCGCATATTTTGCAATTTTCTCATAGGGTATTGTACACGAAAATATATCGAAATCTTAAGCTATCCAAAATGGTAGAGCCTCAACTCTAATGACTCTGTAACTTGGTAGATACAAGTTTAATATTGTATTTATTGAATCGGAGACCAATATTCCCTATTTTAAGTCCGTCGCATATTTCGCCATTTTCTCATAGGGTACTGTACACGAAAATATATCGAAATCTTAAGCTATCCAAAATGGCAGAGCCTCAACTCTAAAGACTCTGTAACTTGGTAGATACAAGTTTTATATTGTATTTATTGAATCGGAGACCAATATTCCCTATTTTAAGTCCGTCGCATATTTCGCCATTTTCTCATAGGGTACTGTACACGAAAATATATCGAAATCTTAAGCTATCCAAAATGGCAGAGCCTCAACTCTAAAGACTCTGTAACTTGGTAGATACAAGTTTTATATTGTATTTATTGAATCGGAGACCAATATTCCCTATTTTAAGTCCGTCGCATATTTCGCCATTTTCTCATAGGGTACTGTACACGAAAATATATCGAAATCTTAAGCTATCCAAAATGGCAGAGCCTCAACTCTAATGACTCTGTAACTTGGTAGATACAAGTTTTTTATTCTATTTATTGAATCGGATACCAATATTCCCTATTTTAAGTCTGTCGCATATTTTGCAATTTTCTCATAGGGTATTGTACACGAAAATATATCGAAATCTTAAGCTATCCAAAATGGTAGAGCCTCAACTCTAATGACTCTGTAACTTGGTAGATACAAGTTTTATATTGTATTTATTGAATCGGAGACACATATTCCCTATTTTAAGTCCGTCGCATATTTCGCCATTTTCTCATAGGGTACTGTACACGAAAATATATCGAAATCTTATGCTATCCAAAATGGTAGAGCCTCAACCCTAATGACTCTGTAACTTGGTAGATACAAGTTTTATATTGTATTTATTGAATCGGAGACCAATATTCCCTATTTTAAGTCCGTCGCATATTTCGCCATTTTCTCATAGGGTACTGTACACGAAAATATATCGAAATCTTAAGCTATCCAAAATGGCAGAGCCTCAACTCTAAAGACTCTGTAACTTGGTAGATACAAGTTTTATATTGTATTTATTGAATCGGAGACCAATATTCCCTATTTTAAGTCCGTCGCATATTTCGCCATTTTCTCATAGGGTACTGTACACGAAAATATATCGAAATCTTAAGCTATCCAAAATGGCAGAGCCTCAACTCTAATGACTCTGTAACTTGGTAGATACAAGTTTTTTATTCTATTTATTGAATCGGATACCAATATTCCCTATTTTAAGTCTGTCGCATATTTTGCAATTTTCTCATAGGGTATTGTACACGAAAATATATCGAAATCTTAAGCTATCCAAAATGGTAGAGCCTCAACTCTAATGACTCTGTAACTTGGTAGATACAAGTTTTATATTGTATTTATTGAATCGGAGACCAATATTCCCTATTTTAAGTCCGTCGCATATTTCGCCATTTTCTCATAGGGTACTGTACACGAAAATATATCGAAATCTTATGCTATCCAAAATGGTAGAGCCTCAACTCTAATGACTCTGTAACTTGGTAGATACAAGTTTTATATTGTATTTATTGAATCGGAGACCAATATTCCCTATTTTAAGTCCGTCGCATATTTCGCCATTTTCTCATAGGGTACTGTACACGAAAATATATCGAAATCTTAAGCAATCCAAAATGGCAGAGCCTCAACCCTAATGACTCTGTAACTTGGTAGATACAAGTTTTTTATTCTATTTATTGAATCGGATACCAATATTCCCTATTTTAAGTCTGTCGCATATTTTGCAATTTTCTCATAGGGTATTGTACACGAAAATATATCGAAATCTTAAGCTATCCAAAATGGTAGAGCCTCAACTCTAATGACTCTGTAACTTGGTAGATACAAGTTTAATATTGTATTTATTGAATCGGAGACCAATATTCCCTATTTTAAGTCCGTCGCATATTTCGCCATTTTCTCATAGGGTACTGTACACGAAAATATATCGAAATCTTATGCTATCCAAAATGGTAGAGCCTCAACTCTAATGACTCTGTAACTTGGTAGATACAAGTTTTATATTGTATTTATTGAATCAGAGACCAATATTCCCTATTTTAAGTCCGTCGCATATTTCGCCATTTTCTCATAGGGTACTGTACACGAAAATATATCGAAATCTTAAGCTATCCAAAATGGCAGAGCCTCAACTCTAAAGACTCTGTAACTTGGTAGATACAAGTTTTATATTGTATTTATTGAATCGGAGACCAATATTCCCTATTTTAAGTCCGTCGCATATTTCGCCATTTTCTCATAGGGTACTGTACACGAAAATATATCGAAATCTTAAGTAATCCAAAATGGCAGAGCCTCAACCCTAATGACTCTGTAACTTGGTAGATACAAGTTTTATATTCTATTTATTGAATCGGATACCAATATTCCCTATTTTAAGTCTGTCGCATATTTCGCAATTTTCTCATAGGGTACTGTACACGAAAATATATCGAAATCTTAAGCTATCCAAAATGGTAGAGCCTCAACTCTAATGATTCTGTAACTTGGTAGATACAAGTTTTATATTGTATTTATTGAATCGGAGACCAATATTCCCTATTTTAAGTCCGTCGCATATTTCGCCATTTTCTCATAGGGTACTGTACACGAAAATATATCGAAATCTTAAGCTATCCAAAATGGCAGACCCTCAACTCTAATGACTCTGTAACTTGGTAGATACAAGTTTTTTATTCTATTTATTGAATCGGATACCAATATTCCCTATTTTAAGTCTGTCGCATATTTTGCAATTTTCTCATAGGGTATTGTACACGAAAATATATCGAAATCTTAAGCTATCCAAAATGGTAGAGCCTCAACTCTAATGACTCTGTAACTTGGTAGATACAAGTTTTATATTGTATTTATTGAATCGGAGACCAATATTCCCTATTTTAATTCCGTCGCATATTTCGCCATTTTCTCATAGGGTACTGTACACGAAAATATATCGAAATCTTATGCTATCCAAAATGGTAGAGCCTCAACTCTAATGACTCTGTAACTTGGTAGATACAAGTTTTATATTGTATTTATTGAATCGGAGACCAATATTCCCTATTTTAAGTCCGTCGCATATTTCGCCATTTTCTCATAGGGTACTGTACACGAAAATATATCGAAATCTTAAGCAATCCAAAATGGCAGAGCCTCAACCCTAATGACTCTGTAACTTGGTAGATACAAGTTTTATATTCTATTTATTGAATCGGATACCAATATTCCCTATTTTAAGTCCGTCGCATATTTCGCCATTTTCTCATAGAGTACTGTACACGAAAATATATTGAAATCTTAAGCTATCCAAAATGGCAGAGCCTCAACTCTAATGACTCAGTAACTTGGTAGATACAAGTTTTATATTGTATTTATTGAATCGGAGACCAATATTCCCTATTTTAAGTCCGTCGCATATTTCGCCATTTTCTCATAGGGTACTGTACACGAAAATATATCGAAATCTTAAGTAATCCAAAATGGCAGAGCCTCAACCCTAATGACTCTGTAACTTGGTAGATACAAGTTTTATATTCTATTTATTGAATCGGATACCAATATTCCCTATTTTAAGTCTGTCGCATATTTCGCAATTTTCTCATAGGGTACTGTACACGAAAATATATCGAAATCTTAAGCTATCCAAAATGGTAGAGCCTCAACTCTAATGATTCTGTAACTTGGTAGATACAAGTTTTATATTGTATTTATTGAATCGGAGACCAATATTCCCTATTTTAAGTCCGTCGCATATTTCGCCATTTTCTCATAGGGTACTGTACACGAAAATATATCGAAATCTTAAGCAATCCAAAATGGCAGAGCCTCAACTCTAATGACTCTGTAACTTGGTAGATACAAGTTTTATATTGTATTTATTGAATCGGAGACCAATATTCCCTATTTTAAGTCCGTCGCATATTTTGCCATTTTCTCATAGGGTACTGTACACGAAAATATATCAAAATCTTAAGCTATCCAAAATGGCAGAGCCTCAACTCTAATGACTCTGTAACTTGGTAGATACAAGTTTTTTATTCTATTTATTGAATCGGATACCAATATTCCCTATTTTAAGTCTGTCGCATATTTTGCAATTTTCTCATAGGGTATTGTACACGAAAATATATCGAAATCTTAAGCTATCCAAAATGGTAGAGCCTCAACTCTAATGACTCTGTAACTTGGTAGATACAAGTTTTATATTGTATTTATTGAATCGGAGACCAATATTCCCTATTTTAAGTCCGTCGCATATTTCGCCATTTTCTCATAGGGTACTGTAGACGAAAATATATCGAAATCTTATGCTATCCAAAATTGTAGAGCCTCAACTCTAATGACTCTGTAACTTGGTAGATACAAGTTTTATATTGTATTTATTGAATCGGAGACCAATATTCCCTATTTTAAGTCCGTCGCATATTTCGCCATTTTCTCATAGGGTACCGTACACGAAAATATATCGAAATCTTAAGCTATCCAAAATGGCAGAGCCTCAACTCTAAAGACTCTGTAACTTGGTAGATACAAGTTTTATATTGTATTTATTGAATCGGAGACCAATATTCCCTATTTTAAGTCCGTCGCATATTTCGCCATTTTCTCATAGGGTACTGTACACGAAAATATATCGAAATCTTAAGTAATCCAAAATGGCAGAGCCTCAACCCTAATGACTCTGTAACTTGGTAGATACAAGTTTTATATTCTATTTATTGAATCGGATACCAATATTCCCTATTTTAAGTCTGTCGCATATTTCGCAATTTTCTCATAGGGTACTGTACACGAACATATATCGAAATCTTAAGCTATCCAAAATGGTAGAGCCTCAACTCTAATGATTCTGTAACTTGGTAGATACAAGTTTTATATTGTATTTATTGAATCGGAGACCAATATTCCCTATTTTAAGTCCGTCGCATATTTCGCCATTTTCTCATAGGGTACTGTACACGAAAATATATCGAAATCTTAAGCTATCCAAAATGGCAGAGCCTCAACTCTAATGACTATGTAACTTGGTAGA
Source organism: Persicaria tinctoria (assembly GCA_037127255.1). Classification (NCBI taxonomy): domain Eukaryota; kingdom Viridiplantae; phylum Streptophyta; class Magnoliopsida; order Caryophyllales; family Polygonaceae; genus Persicaria; species Persicaria tinctoria. Next base: position 104,122 of record JBANSL010000004.1, read on the forward strand.
TACAAGTTTTTTATTCTATTTATTGAATCGGATACCAATATTCCCTATTTTAAGTCTGTCGCATATTTTGCAATTTTCTCATAGGGTATTGTACACGAAAATATATCGAAATCTTAAGCTATCCAAAATGGTAGAGCCTCAACTCTAATGACTCTGTAACTTGGTAGATACAAGTTTTATATTGTATTTATTGAATCGGAGACCAATATTCCCTATTTTAAGTCCGTCGCATATTTCGCCATTTTCTCATAGGGTATTGTACACGAAAATATATCGAAATCTTATGCTATCCAAAATGGTAGAGCCTCAACTCTAATGACTCTGTAACTTGGTAGATACAAGTTTTATATTGTATTTATTGAATCGGAGACCAATATTCCCTATTTTAAGTCCGTCGCATATTTCGCCATTTTCTCATAGGGTACTGTACACGAAAATATATCGAAATCTTAAGCAATCCAAAATGGCAGAGCCTCAACCCTAATGACTCTGTAACTTGGTAGATACAAGTTTTATATTCTATTTATTGAATCGGATAACAATATTCCCTATTTTAAGTCCGTCGCATATTTCGCCATTTTCTCATAGAGTACTGTACACGAAAATATATTGAAATCTTAAGCTATCCAAAATGGCAGAGCCTCAACTCTAATGACTCTGTAACTTGGTAGATACAAGTTTTATATTGTATTTATTGAATCGGAGACCAATATTCCCTATTTTAAGTCCGTCGCATATTTCGCCATTTTCTCATAGGGTACTGTACACGAAAATATATCGAAATCTTAAGCTATCCAAAATGGCAGAGCCTCAACTCTAAAGACTCTGTAACTTGGTAGATACAAGTTTTATATTGTATTTATTGAATCGGAGACCAATATTCCCTATTTTAAGTCCGTCGCATATTTCGCCATTTTCTCATAGGGTACTGTACACGAAAATATATCGAAATCTTAAGTAATCCAAAATGGCAGAGCCTCAACCCTAATGACTCTGTAACTTGGTAGATACAAGTTTTATATTCTATTTATTGAATCGGATACCAATATTCCCTATTTTAAGTCTGTCGCATATTTCGCAATTTTCTCATAGGGTACTGTACACGAAAATATATCGAAATCTTAAGCTATCCAAAATGGTAGAGCCTCAACTCTAATGATTCTGTAACTTGGTAGATACAAGTTTTATATTGTATTTATTGAATCGGAGACCAATATTCCCTATTTTAAGTCCGTCGCATATTTCGCCATTTTCTCATAGGGTACTGTACACGAAAATATATCGAAATCTTAAGCAATCCAAAATGGCAGAGCCTCAACTCTAATGACTCTGTAACTTGGTAGATACAAGTTTTATATTCTATTTATTGAATCGGAGACCAATATTCCCTATTTTAAGTCCGTCGCATATTTTGCCATTTTCTCATAGGGTACTGTACACGAAAATATATCAAAATCTTAAGCTATCCAAAATGGCAGAGCCTCAACTCTAATGACTCTGTAACTTGGTAGATACAAGTTTTTTATTCTATTTATTGAATCGGATACCAATATTCCCTATTTTAAGTCTGTCGCATATTTTGCAATTTTCTCATAGGGTATTGTACACGAAAATATATCGAAATCTTAAGCTATCCAAAATGGTAGAGCCTCAACTCTAATGACTCTGTAACTTGGTAGATACAAGTTTTATATTGTATTTATTGAATCGGAGACCAATATTCCCTATTTTAAGTCCTTCGCATATTTCGCCATTTTCTCATAGGGTACTGTAGACGAAAATATATGGAAATCTTATGCTATCCAAAATTGTAGAGCCTCAACTCTAATGACTCTGTAACTTGGTAGATACAAGTTTTATATTGTATTTATTGAATCGGAGACCAATATTCCCTATTTTAAGTCCGTCGCATATTTCGCCATTTTCTCATAGGGTACGGTACACGAAAATATATCGAAATCTTAAGCTATCCAAAATGGCAGAGCCTCAACTCTAAAGACTCTGTAACTTGGTAGATACAAGTTTTATATTGTATTTATTGAATCGGAGACCAATATTCCCTATTTTAAGTCCGTCGCATATTCCGCCATTTTCTCATAGGGTACTGTACACGAAAATATATCGAAATCTTAAGTAATCCAAAATGGCAGAGCCTCAACCCTAATGACTCTGTAACTTGGTAGATACAAGTTTTATATTCTATTTATTGAATCGGATACCAATATTCCCTATTTTAAGTCTGTCGCATATTTCGCAATTTTCTCATAGGGTACTGTACACGAACATATATCGAAATCTTAAGCTATCCAAAATGGTAGAGCCTCAACTCTAATGAGTCTGTAACTTGGTAGATACAAGTTTTATATTGTATTTATTGAATCGGAGACCAATATTCCCTATTTTAAGTCCGTCGCATATTTCGCCATTTTCTCATAGGGTACTGTAGACGAAAATATATCGAAATCTTATGCTATCCAAAATTGTAGAGCCTCAACTCTAATGACTCTGTAACTTGGTAGATACAAGTTTTATATTGTATTTATTGAATCGGAGACCAATATTCCCTATTTTAAGTCCGTCGCATATTTCGCCATTTTCTCATAGGGTACGGTACACGAAAATATATCGAAATCTTAAGCTATCCAAAATGGCAGAGCCTCAACTCTAAAGACTCTGTAACTTGGTAGATACAAGTTTTATATTGTATTTATTGAATCGGAGACCAATATTCCCTATTTTAAGTCCGTCGCATATTCCGCCATTTTCTCATAGGGTACTGTACACGAAAATATATCGAAATCTTAAGTAATCCAAAATGGCAGAGCCTCAACCCTAATGACTCTGTAACTTGGTAGATACAAGTTTTATATTCTATTTATTGAATCGGATACCAATATTCCCTATTTTAAGTCTGTCGCATATTTCGCAATTTTCTCATAGGGTACTGTACACGAACATATATCGAAATCTTAAGCTATCCAAAATGGTAGAGCCTCAACTCTAATGAGTCTGTAACTTGGTAGATACAAGTTTTATATTGTATTTATTGAATCGGAGACCAATATTCCCTATTTTAAGTCCGTCGCATATTTCGCCATTTTCTCATAGGGTACTGTACACGAAAATATATCGAAATCTTAAGCTATCCAAAATGGCAGAGCCTCAACTCTAATGACTCTGTAACTTGGTAGATACAAGTTTTTTATTCTATTTATTGAATCGGATACCAATATTCCCTATTTTAAGTCTGTCGCATATTTTGCAATTTTCTCATAGGGTATTGTACACGAAAATATATCGAAATCTTAAGCTATCCAAAATGGTAGAGCCTCAACTCTAATGACTCTGTAACTTGGTAGATACAAGTTTTATATTGTATTTATGGAATCGGAGACCAATATTCCCTATTTTAAGTCCGTCGCATATTTCGCCATTTTCTCATAGGGTACTGTACACGAAAATATATCGAAATCTTATGCTATCCAAAATGGTAGAGCCTCAACTCTAATGACTCTGTAACTTGGTAGATACAAGTTTTATATTCTATTTATTGAATCGGATACCAATATTCCCTATTTTAAGTCTGTCGCATATTTCGCAATTTTCTCATAGGGTACTGTACACGAAAATATATCGAAATCTTAAGCTATCCAAAATGGTAGAGCCTCAACTCTAATGATTCTGTAACTTGGTAGATACAAGTTTTATATTGTATTTATTGAATCGGAGACCAATATTCCCTATTTTAAGTCCGTCGCATATTTCGCCATTTTCTCATAGGGTACTGTACACGAAAATATATCGAAATCTTAAGCAATCCAAAATGGCAGAGCCTCAACTCTAATGACTCTGTAACTTGGTAGATACAAGTTTTATATTCTATTTATTGAATCGGAGACCAATATTCCCTATTTTAAGTCCGTCGCATATTTTGCCATTTTCTCATAGGGTACTGTACACGAAAATATATCAAAATCTTAAGCTATCCAAAATGGCAGAGCCTCAACTCTAATGACTCTGTAACTTGGTAGATACAAGTTTTTTATTCTATTTATTGAATCGGATACCAATATTCCCTATTTTAAGTCTGTCGCATATTTTGCAATTTTCTCATAGGGTATTGTACACGAAAATATATCGAAATCTTAAGCTATCCAAAATGGTAGAGCCTCAACTCTAATGACTCTGTAACTTGGTAGATACAAGTTTTATATTGTATTTATTGAATCGGAGACCAATATTCCCTATTTTAAGTCCGTCGCATATTTCGCCATTTTCTCATAGGGTACTGTAGACGAAAATATATCGAAATCTTATGCTATCCAAAATTGTAGAGCCTCAACTCTAATGACTCTGTAACTTGGTAGATACAAGTTTTATATTGTATTTATTTAATCGGAGACCAATATTCCCTATTTTAAGTCCGTCGCATATTTCGCCATTTTCTCATAGGGTACGGTACACGAAAATATATCGAAATCTTAAGCTATCCAAAATGGCAGAGCCTCAACTCTAAAGACTCTGTAACTTGGTAGATACAAGTTTTATATTGTATTTATTGAATCGGAGACCAATATTCCCTATTTTAAGTCCGTCGCATATTCCGCCATTTTCTCATAGGGTACTGTACACGAAAATATATCGAAATCTTAAGTAATCCAAAATGGCAGAGCCTCAACCCTAATGACTCTGTAACTTGGTAGATACAAGTTTTATATTCTATTTATTGAATCGGATACCAATATTCCCTATTTTAAGTCTGTCGCATATTTCGCAATTTTCTCATAGGGTACTGTACACGAACATATATCGAAATCTTAAGCTATCCAAAATGGTAGAGCCTCAACTCTAATGATTCTGTAACTTGGTAGATACAAGTTTTATATTGTATTTATTGAATCGGAGACCAATATTCCCTATTTTAAGTCCGTCGCATATTTCGCCATTTTCTCATAGGGTACTGTACACGAAAATATATCGAAATCTTAAGCTATCCAAAATGGCAGAGCCTCAACTCTAATGACTCTGTAACTTGGTAGATACAAGTTTTTTATTCTATTTATTGAATCGGATACCAATATTCCCTATTTTAAGTCTGTCGCATATTTTGCAATTTTCTCATAGGGTATTGTACACGAAAATATATCGAAATCTTAAGCTATCCAAAATGGTAGAGCCTCAACTCTAATGACTCTGTAACTTGGTAGATACAAGTTTTATATTGTATTTATTGAATCGGAGACCAATATTCCCTATTTTAAGTCCGTCGCATATTTCGCCATTTTCTCATAGGGTACTGTACACGAAAATATATCGAAATCTTATGCTATCCAAAATGGTAGAGCCTCAACTCTAATGACTCTGTAACTTGGTAGATACAAGTTTTATATTGTATTTATTGAATCGGAGACCAATATTCCATATTTTAAGTCCGTCGCATATTTCGCCATTTTCTCATAGGGTACTGTACACGAAAATATATCGAAATCTTAAGCAATCCAAAATGGCAGAGCCTCAACCCTAATGACTCTGTAACTTGGTAGATACAAGTTTTATATTCTATTTATTGAATCGGATACCAATATTCCCTATTTTAAGTCCGTCGCATATTTCGCCATTTTCTCATAGAGTACTGTACACGAAAATATATTGAAATCTTAAGCTATCCAAAATGGCAGAGCCTCAACTCTAATGACTCTGTAACTTGGTAGATACAAGTTTTATATTGTATTTATTGAATCGGAGACCAATATTCCCTATTTTAAGTCCGTCGCATATTTCGCCATTTTCTCATAGGGTACCGTACACGAAAATATATCGAAATCTTAAGTAATCCAAAATGGCAGAGCCTCAACCCTAATGACTCTGTAACTTGGTAGATACAAGTTTTATATTCTATTTATTGAATCGGATACCAATATTCCCTATTTTAAGTCTGTCGCATATTTCGCAATTTTCTCATAGGGTACTGTACACGAAAATATATCGAAATCTTAAGCTATCCAAAATGGTAGAGCCTCAACTCTAATGATTCTGTAACTTGGTAGATACAAGTTTTATATTGTATTTATTGAATCGGAGACCAATATTCCCTATTTTAAGTCCGTCGCATATTTCGCCATTTTCTCATAGGGTACTGTACACGAAAATATATCGAAATCTTAAGCAATCCAAAATGGCAGAGCCTCAACTCTAATGACTCTTTATCTTGGTAGATACAAGTTTTATATTGTATTTATTGAATCGGAGACCAATATTCCCTATTTTAAGTCCGTCGCATATTTTGCCATTTTCTCATAGGGTACTGTACACGAAAATATATCAAAATCTTAAGCTATCCAAAATGGCAGAGCCTCAACTCTAATGACTCTGTAACTTGGTAGATACAAGTTTTTTATTCTATTTATTGAATCGGATACCAATATTCCCTATTTTAAGTCTGTCGCATATTTTGAAATTTTCTCATAGGGTATTGTACACGAAAATATATCGAAATCTTAAGCTATCCAAAATGGTAGAGCCTCAACTCTAATGACTCTGTAACTTGGTAGATACAAGTTTTATATTGAATTTATTGAATCGGAGACCAATATTCCCTATTTTAAGTCCGTCGCATATTTCGCCATTTTCTCATAGGGTACTGTACACGAAAATATATCGAAATCTTATGCTATCCAAAATGGTAGAGCCTCAACTCTAATGACTCTGTAACTTGGTAGATACAAGTTTTATATTGTATTTATCGAATCGGAGACCAATATTCCCTATTTTAAGTCCGTCGCATATTTCGCCATTTTCTCATAGGGTACTGTACACGAAAATATATCGAAATCTTAAGCTATCCAAAATGGCAGAGCCTCAACTCTAAAGACTCTGTAACTTGGTAGATACAAGTTTTATATTGTATTTATTGAATCGGAGACCAATATTCCCTATTTTAAGTCCGTCGCATATTTCGCCATTTTCTGATAGGGTACTGTACACGAAAATATATCGAAATCTTAAGTAATCCAAAATGGCAGAGCCTCAACCCTAATGACTCTGTAACTTGGTAGATACAAGTTTTATATTCTATTTATTGAATCGGATACCAATATTCCCTATTTTAAGTCTGTCGCATATTTCGCAATTTTCTCATAGGGTACTGTACACGAAAATATATCGAAATCTTAAGCTATCCAAAATGGTAGAGCCTCAACTCTAATGATTCTGTAACTTGGTAGATACAAGTTTTATATTGTATTTATTGAATCGGAGACCAATATTCCCTATTTTAAGTCCGTCGCATATTTCGCCATTTTCTCATAGGGTACTGTACACGAAAATATATCGAAATCTTAAGCAATCCAAAATGGCAGAGCCTCAACTCTAATGACTCTGTAACTTGGTAGATACAAGTTTTATATTGTATTTATTGAATCGGAGACCAATATTCCCTATTTTAAGTCCGTCGCATATTTCGCCATTTTCTCATAGGGTACTGTACACGAAAATATATCGAAATCTTATGCTATCCAAAATGGTAGAGCCTCAACTCTAATGACTCTGTAACTTGGTAGATACAAGTTTTATATTGTATTTATTGAATCAGAGACCAATATTCCCTATTTTAAGTCCGTCGCATATTTCGCCATTTTCTCATAGGGTACTGTACACGAAAATATATCGAAATCTTAAGCAATCCAAAATGGCAGAGCCTCAACCCTAATGACTCTGTAACTTGGTAGATACAAGTTTTATATTCTATTTATTGAATCGGATACCAATATTCCCTATTTTAAGTCCGTCGCATATTTCGCCATTTTCTCATAGAGTACTGTACACGAAAATATATTGAAATCTTAAGCTATCCAAAATGGCAGAGCCTCAACTCTAATGACTCTGTAACTTGGTAGATACAAGTTTTATATTGTATTTATTGAATCGGAGACCAATATTCCCTATTTTAAGTCCGTCGCATATTTCGCCATTTTCTCATAGGGTACTGTACACGAAAATATATCGAAATCTTAAGTAATCCAAAATGGCAGAGCCTCAACCCTAATGACTCTGTAACTTGGTAGATACAAGTTTTATATTCTATTTATTGAATCGGATACCAATATTCCCTATTTTAAGTCTGTCGCATATTTCGCAATTTTCTCATAGGGTACTGTACACGAAAATATATCGAAATCTTAAGCTATCCAAAATGGTAGAGCCTCAACTCTAATGATTCTGTAACTTGGTAGATACAAGTTTTATATTGTATTTATTGAATCGGAGACCAATATTCCCTATTTTAAGTCCGTCGCATATTTCGCCATTTTCTCATAGGGTACTGTACACGAAAATATATCGAAATCTTAAGCAATCCAAAATGGCAGAGCCTCAACTCTAATGACTCTGTAACTTGGTAGATACAAGTTTTATATTGTATTTATTGAATCGGAGACCAATATTCCCTATTTTAAGTCCGTCGCATATTTTGCCATTTTCTCATAGGGTACTGTACACGAAAATATATCAAAATCTTAAGCTATCCAAAATGGCAGAGCCTCAACTCTAATGACTCTGTAACTTGGTAGATACAAGTTTTTTATTCTATTTATTGAATCGGATACCAATATTCCCTATTTTAAGTCTGTCGCATATTTTGCAATTTTCTCATAGGGTATTGTACACGAAAATATATCGAAATCTTAAGCTATCCAAAATGGTAGAGCCTCAACTCTAATGACTCTGTAACTTGGTAGATACAAGTTTTATATTGTATTTATTGAATCGGAGACCAATATTCCCTATTTTAAGTCCGTCGCATATTTCGCCATTTTCTCATAGGGTACTCTACACGAAAATATATCGAAATCTTAAGCAATCCAAAATGGCAGAGCCTCAACCCTAATGACTCTGTAACTTGGTAGATACAAGTTTTATATTCTATTTATTGAATCGGATACCAATATTCCCTATTTTAAGTCCGTCGCATATTTCGCCATTTTCTCATAGAGTACTGTACACGAAAATATATTGAAATCTTAAGCTATCCAAAATGGCAGAGCCTCAACTCTAATGACTCTGTAACTTGGTAGATACAAGTTTTATATTGTATTTATTGAATCGGAGACCAATATTCCCTATTTTAAGTCCGTCGCATATTTCGCCATTTTCTCATAGGGTACTGTACACGAAAATATATCGAAATCTTAAGTAATCCAAAATGGCAGAGCCTCTACCCTAATGACTCTGTAACTTGGTAGATACAAGTTTTATATTCTATTTATTGAATCGGATACCAATATTCCCTATTTTAAGTCTGTCGCATATTTCGCAATTTTCTCATAGGGTACTGTACACGAAAATATATCGAAATCTTAAGCTATCCAAAATGGTAGAGCCTCAACTCTAATGATTCTGTAACTTGGTAGATACAAGTTTTATATTGTATTTATTGAATCGGAGACCAATATTCCCTATTTTAAGTCCGTCGCATATTTCGCCATTTTCTCATAGGGTACTGTACACGAAAATATATCGAAATCTTAAGCAATCCAAAATGGCAGAGCCTCAACTCTAATGACTCTGTAACTTGGTAGATACAAGTTTTATATTGTATTTATTGAATCGGAGACCAATATTCCCTATTTTAAGTCCGTCGCATATTTTGCCATTTTCTCATAGGGTACTGTACACGAAAATATATCAAAATCTTAAGCTATCCAAAATGGCAGAGCCTCAACTCTAATGACTCTGTAACTTGGTAGATACAAGTTTTTTATTCTATTTATTGAATCGGATACCAATATTCCCTATTTTAAGTCTGTCGCATATTTTGCAATTTTCTCATAGGGTATTGTACACGAAAATATATCGAAATCTTAAGCTATCCAAAATGGTAGAGCCTCAACTCTAATGACTCTGTAACTTGGTAGATACAAGTTTTATATTGTATTTATTGAATCGGAGACCAATATTCCCTATTTTAAGTCCGTCGCATATTTCGCCATTTTCTCATAGGGTACTGTACACGAAAATATATCGAAATCTTATGCTATCCAAAATGGTAGAGCCTTTACTCTAATGACTCTGTAACTTGGTAGATACAAGTTTTATATTGTATTTATTGAATCGGAGACCAATATTCCCTATTTTAAGTCCGTCGCATATTTCGCCATTTTCTCATAGGGTACTGTACACGAAAATATATAGAAATCTTAAGCTATCCAAAATGGCAGAGCCTCAACTCTAAAGACTCTGTAACTTGGTAGATACAAGTTTTATATTGTATTTATTGAATCGGAGACCAATATTCCCTATTTTAAGTCCGTCGCATATTTCGCCATTTTCTCATAGGGTACTGTACACGAAAATATATCGAAATCTTAAGTAATCCAAAATGGTAGAGCCTCAACCCTAATGACTCTGTAACTTGGTAGATACAAGTTTTATATTCTATTTATTGAATCGGATACCAATATTCCTTATTTTAAGTCTGTCGCATATTTCGCAATTTTCTCATAGGGTACTGTACACGAACATATATCGAAATCTTAAGCTATCCAAAATGGTAGAGCCTCAACTCTAATGATTCTGTAACTTGGTAGATACAAGTTTTATATTGTATTTATTGAATCGGAGACCAATATTCCCTATTTTAAGTCCGTCGCATATTTCGCCATTTTCTCATAGGGTACTGTACACGAAAATATATCGAAATCTTAAGCTATCCAAAATGGCAGAGCCTCAACTCTAATGACTCTGTAACTTGGTAGATACAAGTTTTATATTGTATTTATTGAATCGGAGACTAATATTCCCTATTTTACGTCCGTCGCATATTTCGCCATTTTCTCATAGGGTATTGTACACGAAAATATATCGAAATCTTAAGCAATCCAAAATGGCAGAGCCTCAACTCTAATGACTCTTTAACTTGGTAGATACAAGTTTTATATTGTATTTATTGAATCGGATACCAATATTCCATTTTTTAAGTCCGTCGCATATGTCGCCATTTTCTCATAGAGTACTGTACACGAAAATATATCGAAATCTTAAGCTATCCAAAATGGCAGAGCCTCAACTCTAATGACTCTGTAACTTGGTAGATACAAGTTTTATATTGTATTTATTGAATCGGCGACCAATATTCCCTATTTTAAGTCCGTCGCATATTTTGCCATTTTCTCATAGGGTACTATACACGAAAATATATCAAAATCTTAAGCTATCCAAAATGGCAGAGCCTCAACTCTAATGACTCTGTAACTTGGTAGATACAAGTTTTTTATTCTATTTATTGAATCGGATACCAATATTCCCTATTTTAAGTCTTTCGCATATTTTGTAATTTTCTCATAGGGTATTGTACACGAAAATATATCGAAATCTTAAGGTATCCAAAATGGTAGAGCCTCAACTCTAATGACTCTGTAACTTGGTAGATACAAGTTTTATATTGTATTTATTGAATCGGAGACCAATATTCCCTATTTTAAGTCCGTCGCATATTTCGCCATTTTCTCATAGGGTACTGTACACGAAAATATATCGAAATCTTATGCTATCCAAAATGGTAGAGCCTCAACTCTAATGACTCTGTAACTTGGTAGATACAAGTTTTATATTGTATTTATTGAATCGGAGACCAATATTCCCTATTTTAAGTCCGTCGCATATTTCGCCATTTTCTCATAGGGTACTGTACACGAAAATATATCGAAATCTTAAGCTATCCAAAATGGCAGAGCCTCAACTCTAAAGACTCTGTAACTTGGTAGATACAAGTTTTATATTGTATTTATTGAATCGGAGACCAATATTCCCTATTTTAAGTCCGTCGCATATTTCGCCATTTTCTCATAGGGTACTGTACACGAAAATATATCGAAATCTTAAGTAATCCAAAATGGCAGAGCCTCAACTCTAATGACTCTGTAACTTGGTAGATACAAGTTTTATATTCTATTTATTGAATCGGATACCAATATTCCCTATTTTAAGTCTGTCGCATATTTCGCAATTTTCTCATAGGGTACTGTACACGAACATATATCGAAATCTTAAGCTATCCAAAATGGTAGAGCCTCAACTCTAATGATTCTGTAACTTGGTAGATACAAGTTTTATATTGTATTTATTGAATCGGAGACCAATATTCCCTATTTTAAGTCCGTCGCATATTTCGCCATTTTCTCATAGGGTACTGTACACGAAAATATATCGAAATCTTAAGCTATCCAAAATGGCAGAGCCTCAACTCTAATGACTCTGTAACTTGGTAGATACAAGTTTTATATTGTATTTATTGAATCGGAGACTAATATTCCCTATTTTACGTCCGTCGCATATTTCGCCATTTTCTCATAGGGTATTGTACACGAAAATATATCGAAATCTTAAGCAATCCAAAATGGCAGAGCCTCAACTCTAATGACTCTGTAACTTGGTAGATACAAGTTTTATATTGTATTTATTGAATCGGATACCAATATTCCATGTTTTAAGTCCGTCGCATATGTCGCCATTTTCTCATAGAGTACTGTACACGAAAATATATCGAAATCTTAAGCTATCCAAAATGGCAGAGCCTCAACTCTAATGACTCTGTAACTTGGTAGATACAAGTTTTATATTGTATTTATTGAATCGGAGACCAATATTCCATGTCTTAAGTCCGTCGCATATTTCGCCATTTTCTCATAGGGTACTGTACACGAAAATATATCGAAATCTTAAGCAATCCAAAATGGCAGAGCCTCAACTCGAATGACTCTGTAACTTGGTAGATACAAGTTTTATATTGTATTTATTGAATCGGATACCAATATTCCCTATTTTAAGTCTGTCGCATATTTCGCAATTTTCTCATAGGGTACTGTACACGAAAATATATCGAAATCTTAAGCTATCCAAAATGGTAGAGCCTTAAATCTAATGACTCTGTAACTTGGTAGATACAAGTTTTATATTGTATTTATTGAATCGGAGACCAATATTCCCTATTTTAAGTCCGTCGCATATTTCGCCATTTTCTCATAGGGTACTGTACACGAAAATATATCGAAATCTTAAGCAATCCAAAATGGCAGAGCCTCAACCCTAATGACTCTGTAACTTGGTAGATACAAGTTTTATATTCTATTTATTGAATCGGATACCAATATTCTCTATTTTAAGTTCGTCGCATATTTCGCCATTTTCTCATAGAGTACTGTACACGAAAATATATTGAAATCTTAAGCTATCCAAAATGGCAGAGCCTCAACTCTAATGACTCTGTAACTTGGTAGATACAAGTTTTATATTGTATTTATTGAATCGGAGACCAATATTCCATGTCTTAAGTCCGTCGCATATTTCGCCATTTTCTCATAGGGTACTGTACACGAAAATATATCGAAATCTTAAGCAATCCAAAATGGCAGAGCCTCAACTCTAATGACTCTGTAACTTGGTAGATACAAGTTTTATATTGTATTTATTGAATCGGATACCAATATTCTCTATTTTAAGTCTGTCGCATATTTCGCAATTTTCTCATAGGGTACTGTACACGAAAATATATCGAAATCTTAAGCTATCCAAAATGGCAGAGCCTCAACTCTAATGACTCTGTAACTTGGTAGATACAAGTTTTATATTGTATTTATTGAATCGGATACCAATATTCCCTATTTTAAGTCCGTCGCATATTTCGCCATTTTCTCATAGGGTACTGTACACGAAAAATATATCGAAATCTTAAGCTACCCAAAATGGCAGAGCCTCAACTCTAATGACTCTGTAACTTGGTAGATACAAGTTTTATATTGTATTTATTGAGTCGGAGACTAATATTCCCTATTTTACGTCCGTCGCATATTTCGCCATTTTCTCATAGGGTACTGTACACGAAAATATATCGAAATCTTAAGCAATCCAAAATGGCAGAGCCTCAACTCTAATGACTCTGTAACTTGGTAGATACAAGTTTTATATTGTATTTATTGAATCGGAGACCAATATTCCCTATTTTAAGTCCGTCGCATATTTCGCCATTTTCTCAGAGGGTACTGTACACGAAAATATATTGAAATCTTAAGAAATCCAAAATGGCAGAGCCTCAACTCTAAAGACTCTGTAACTTGGTAGATATAAGTTTTATATTGTATTTTTTGAATCGGAGACCAATATTCCCTATTTTAAGTCTGTCGCATATTTCGCAATTTTCTTATAGGGTACTGTACACGAAAATATATCGAAATCTTAAGCTATCCAAAATGGCAGAGCCTCAACTCTAATGACTCTGTAACTTGGTAGATACAAGTTTTATATTGTATTTATTGAATCGGAGACTAATATTCCCTATTTTACGTCCGTCGCATATTTCGCCATTTTCTCATAGGGTATTGTACACGAAAATATATCGAAATCTTAAGCAATCCAAAATGGCAGAGCCTCAACTCTAATGACTCTGTAACTTGGTAGATACAAGTTTTATATTGTATTTATTGAATCGGATACCAATATTCCATGTTTTAAGTCCGTCGCATATGTCGCCATTTTCTCATAGAGTACTGTACACGAAAATATATCGAAATCTTAAGCTATCCAAAATGGCAGAGCCTCAACTCTAATGACTCTGTAACTTGGTAGATACAAGTTTTATATTGTATTTATTGAATCGGAGACCAATATTCCATGTCTTAAGTCCGTCGCATATTTCGCCATTTTCTCATAGGGTACTGTACACGAAAATATATCGAAATCTTAAGCAATCCAAAATGGCAGAGCCTCAACTCGAATGACTCTGTAACTTGGTAGATACAAGTTTTATATTGTATTTATTGAATCGGATACCAATATTCCCTATTTTAAGTCTGTCGCATATTTCGCAATTTTCTCATAGTGTACTGTACACGAAAATATATCGAAATCTTAAGCTATCCAAAATGGTAGAGCCTTAAATCTAATGACTCTGTAACTTGGTAGATACAAGTTTTATATTGTATTTATTGAATCGGAGACCAATATTCCCTATTTTAAGTCCGTCGCATATTTCGCCATTTTCTCATAGGGTACTATACACGAAAATATATTGAAATCTTAAGAAATCCAAAATGGCAGAGCCTCAACTCTAAAGACTCTGTAACTTGGTAGATACAAGTTTTATATTGTATTTATTGAATCGGAGACCAATATTCCCTATTTTAAGTCCGTCGCATATTTCGCCATTTTCTCATAGGGTACTGTACACGAAAATATATCGAAATCTTAAGCAATCCAAAATGGCAGAGCCTCAACCCTAATGACTCTGTAACTTGGTAGATACAAGTTTTATATTCTATTTATTGAATCGGATACCAATATTCCCTATTTTAAGTCCGTCGCATATTTCGCCATTTTCTCATAGAGTACTGTACACGAAAATATATTGAAATCTTAAGCTATCCAAAATGGCAGAGCCTCAACTCTAATGACTCTGTAACTTGGTAGATACAAGTTTTATATTGTATTTATTGAATCGGAGACCAATATTCCATGTCTTAAGTCCGTCGCATATTTCGCCATTTTCTCATAGGGTACTGTACACGAAAATATATCGAAATCTTAAGCAATCCAAAATGGCAGAGCCTCAACTCTAATGACTCTGTAACTTGGTAGATACAAGTTTTATATTGTATTTGTTGAATCGGATACCAATATTCTCTATTTTAAGTCTGTCGCATATTTCGCAATTTTCTCATAGGGTACTGTACACGAAAATATATCGAAATCTTAAGCTATCCAAAATGGCAGAGCCTCAACTCTAATGACTCTGTAACTTGGTAGATACAAGTTTTATATTGGATTTATTGAATCGGATACCAATATTCCCTATTTTAAGTCCGTCGCATATTTCGCCATTTTCTCATAGGGTACTGTACACGAAAAATATATCGAAATCTTAAGCTACCCAAAATGGCAGAGCCTCAACTCTAATGACTCTGTAACTTGGTAGATACAAGTTTTATATTGTATTTATTGAGTCGGAGACTAAAATATATGCGACGGACTTAAAATAGGGAATATTGGTCTCCGATTCAATAAATACAATATAAAACTTGTATCTACCAAGTTACGGAGTCATTAGAGTTGAGGCTCTGCCATTTTGGATAGCTTAAGATTTCGATATATTTTCGTGTACAGTACCCTATGAGAAAATTGCGAAATATGCGACAGACTTAAAATAGGGAATATTGGTCTCCGATTCAAAAAATACAATATAAAACTTGTATCTACAAAGTTACAGAGTCTTTAGAGTTGAGGCTCTGCCATTTTGGATTTCTTAAGATTTCAATATATTTTCGTGTACAGTACCCTATGAGAAAATGGCGAAATATGCGACGGACTTAAAATAGGGAATATTGGTCTCCGATTCAATAAATACAATATAAAACTTGTATCTACCAAGTTACAGAGTCATTAGAGTTGAGGCTCTGCCATTTTGGATTGCTTAAGATTTCGATATATTTTCGTGTACAGTACCCTATGAGAAAATGGCGAAATATGCGACGGACGTAAAATAGGGAATATTAGTCTCCGACTCAATAAATACAATATAAAACTTGTATCTACCAAGTTACAGAGTCATTAGAGTTGAGGCTCTGCCATTTTGGGTAGCTTAAGATTTCGATATATTTTTCGTGTACAGTACCCTATGAGAAAATGGCGAAATATGCGACGGACTTAAAATAGGGAATATTGGTATCCGATTCAATAAATACAATATAAAACTTGTATCTACCAAGTTACAGAGTCATTAGAGTTGAGGCTCTGCCATTTTGGATAGCTTAAGATTTCGATATATTTTCGTGTACAGTACCCTATGAGAAAATTGCGAAATATGCGACAGACTTAAAATAGAGAATATTGGTATCCGATTCAATAAATACAATATAAAACTTGTATCTACCAAGTTACAGAGTCATTAGAGTTGAGGCTCTGCCATTTTGGATTGCTTAAGATTTCGATATATTTTCGTGTACAGTACCCTATGAGAAAATGGCGAAATATGCGACGGACTTAAGACATGGAATATTGGTCTCCGATTCAATAAATACAATATAAAACTTGTATCTACCAAGTTACAGAGTCATTAGAGTTGAGGCTCTGCCATTTTGGATAGCTTAAGATTTCAATATATTTTCGTGTACAGTACTCTATGAGAAAATGGCGAAATATGCGACGGACTTAAAATAGGGAATATTGGTATCCGATTCAATAAATAGAATATAAAACTTGTATCTACCAAGTTACAGAGTCATTAGGGTTGAGGCTCTGCCATTTTGGATTGCTTAAGATTTCGATATATTTTCGTGTACAGTACCCTATGAGAAAATGGCGAAATATGCGACGGACATAAAATAGGGAATATTGGTCTCCGATTCAATAAATACAATATAAAACTTGTATCTACCAAGTTACAGAGTCTTTAGAGTTGCGGCTCTGCCATTTTGGATTTCTTAAGATTTCAATATATTTTCGTGTAAAGTACCCTATGAGAAAATGGCGAAATATGCGACGGACTTAAAATAGGGAATATTGGTCTCCGATTCAATAAATACAATATAAAACTTGTATCTACCAAGTTACAGAGTCATTAGATTTAAGGCTCTACCATTTTGGATAGCTTAAGATTTCGATATATTTTCGTGTACAGTACCCTATGAGAAAATTGCGAAATATGCGACAGACTTAAAATAGGGAATATTGGTATCCGATTCAATAAATACAATATAAAACTTGTATCTACCAAGTTACAGAGTCATTCGAGTTGAGGCTCTGCCATTTTGGATTGCTTAAGATTTCGATATATTTTCGTGTACAGTACCCTATGAGAAAATGGCGAAATATGCGACAGACTTAAAATAGGGAATATTGGTCTCCGATTCAAAAAATACAATATAAAACTTATATCTACCAAGTTACAGAGTCTTTAGAGTTGAGGCTCTGCCATTTTGGATTTCTTAAGATTTCAATATATTTTCGTGTACAGTACCCTATGAGAAAATGGCGAAATATGCGACGGACTTAAAATAGGGAATATTAGTCTCCGATTCAATAAATACAATATAAAACTTGTATCTACCAAGTTACAGAGTCATTAGAGTTGAGGCTCTGCCATTTTGGATAGCTTAAGATTTCGATATATTTTCGTGTACAGTACCCTATGAGAAAATGGCGAAATATGCGACGGACTTAAAATAGGGAATATTGGTCTCCGATTTAATAAATACAATATAAAACTTGTATCTACCAAGTTACAGAGTCTTTAGAGTTGAGGCTCTGCCATTTTGGATTTCTTAAGATTTCAATATATTTTCGTGTACAGTACCCTATGAGAAAATGGCGAAATATGCGACGGACATAAAATAGGGAATATTGGTCTCCGATTCAATAAATACAATATAAAACTTATATCTACCAAGTTACAGAGTCATTAGGGTTGAGGCTCTGCCATTTTGGATTGCTTAAGATTTCGATATATTTTCGTGTACAGTACCCTATGAGAAAATGGCGAAATATGCGACGGACTTAAAATAGGGAATATTGGTCTCCGATTCAATAAATACAATATAAAACTTGTATCTACCAAGTTACAGAGTCTTTAGAGTTGAGGCTCTGTCATTTTGGATTTCTTAAGATTTCAATATATTTTCGTGTACAGTACCCTATGAGAAAATGGCGAAATATGCGACGGACTTAAAATAGGGAATATTGGTCTCCGATTCAATAAATACAATATAAAACTTGTATCTACCAAGTTACGGAGTCATTAGAGTTGAGGCTCTGCCATTTTGGATAGCTTAAGATTTCGATATATTTTCGTGTACAGTACCCTATGAGAAAATTGCGAAATATGCGACAGACTTAAAATAGGGAATATTGGTCTCCGATTCAAAAAATACAATATAAAACTTGTATCTACCAAGTTACAGAGTCTTTAGAGTTGAGGCTCTGCCATTTTGGATTTCTTAAGATTTCAATATATTTTCGTGTACAGTACCCTATGAGAAAATGGCGAAATATGCGACGGACTTAAAATAGGGAATATTGGTCTCCGATTCAATAAATACAATATAAAACTTGTATCTACCAAGTTACAGAGTCATTAGAGTTGAGGCTCTGCCATTTTGGATTGCTTAAGATTTCGATATATTTTCGTGTACAGTACCCTATGAGAAAATGACGAAATATGCGACGGACGTAAAATAGGGAATATTAGTCTCCGACTCAATAAATACAATATAAAACTTGTATCTACCAAGTTACAGAGTCATTAGAGTTGAGGCTCTGCCATTTTTGGTAGCTTAAGATTTCGATATATTTTTCGTGTACAGTACCCTATGAGAAAATGGCGAAATATGCGACGGACTTAAAATAGGGAATATTGGTATCCGATTCAATAAATACAATATAAAACTTGTATCTACCAAGTTACAGAGTCATTAGAGTTGAGGCTCTGCCATTTTGGATAGCTTAAGATTTCGATATATTTTCGTGTACAGTACCCTATGAGAAAATTGCGAAATATGCGACAGACTTAAAATAGAGAATATTGGTATCCGATTCAATAAATACAATATAAAACTTGTATCTACCAAGTTACAGAGTCATTGGAGTTGAGGCTCTGCCATTTTGGATTGCTTAAGATTTCGATATATTTTCGTGTACAGTACCCTATGAGAAAATGGCGAAATATGCGACGGACTTAAGACATGGAATATTGGTCTCCGATTCAATAAATACAATATAAAACTTGTATCTACCAAGTTACAGAGTCATTAGAGTTGAGGCTCTGCCATTTTGGATAGCTTAAGATTTCAATATATTTTCGTGTACAGTACTCTATGAGAAAATGGCGAAATATGCGACGGACTTAAAATAGAGAATATTGGTATCCGATTCAATAAATAGAATATAAAACTTGTATCTACCAAGTTACAGAGTCATTAGGGTTGAGGCTCTGCCATTTTGGATTGCTTAAGATTTCGATATATTTTCGTGTACAGTACCCTATGAGAAAATGGCGAAATATGCGACGGACTTAAAATAGGGAATATTGGTCTCCGATTCAATAAATACAATATAAAACTTGTATCTACCAAGTTACAGAGTCTTTAGAGTTGAGGCTCTGCCATTTTGGATTTCTTAAGATTTCAATATATTTTCGTGTATAGTACCCTATGAGAAAATGGCGAAATATGCGACGGACTTAAAATAGGGAATATTGGTCTCCGATTCAATAAATACAATATAAAACTTGTATCTACCAAGTTACAGAGTCATTAGATTTAAGGCTCTACCATTTTGGATAGCTTAAGATTTCGATATATTTTCGTGTACAGTACCCTATGAGAAAATTGCGAAATATGCGACAGACTTAAAATAGGGAATATTGGTATCCGATTCAATAAATACAATATAAAACTTGTATCTACCAAGTTACAGAGTCATTCGAGTTGAGGCTCTGCCATTTTGGATTGCTTAAGGTTTCGATATATTTTCGTGTACAGTACCCTATGAGAAAATGGCGAAATATGCGACGGACTTAAGACATGGAATATTGGTCTCCGATTCAATAAATACAATATAAAACTTGTATCTACCAAGTTACAGAGTCATTAGAGTTGAGGCTCTGCCATTTTGGATAGCTTAAGATTTCGATATATTTTCGTGTACAGTACTCTATGAGAAAATGGCGACATATGCGACGGACTTAAAACATGGAATATTGGTATCCGATTCAATAAATACAATATAAAACTTGTATCTACCAAGTTACAGAGTCATTAGAGTTGAGGCTCTGCCATTTTGGATTGCTTAAGATTTCGATATATTTTCGTGTACAATACCCTATGAGAAAATGGCGAAATATGCGACGGACGTAAAATAGGGAATATTAGTCTCCGATTCAATAAATACAATATAAAACTTGTATCTACCAAGTTACAGAGTCATTAGAGTTGAGGCTCTGCCATTTTGGATAGCTTAAGATTTCGATATATTTTCGTGTACAGTACCCTATGAGAAAATGGCGAAATATGCGACGGACTTAAAATAGGGAATATTGGTCTCCGATTCAATAAATACAATATAAAACTTGTATCTACCAAGTTACAGAATCATTAGAGTTGAGGCTCTACCATTTTGGATAGCTTAAGATTTCGATATATGTTCGTGTAAAGTACCCTATGAGAAAATTGCGAAATATGCGACAGACTTAAAATAGGGAATATTGGTATCCGATTCAATAAATAGAATATAAAACTTGTATCTACCAAGTTACAGAGTCATTAGGGTTGAGGCTCTGCCATTTTGGATTACTTAAGATTTCGATATATTTTCGTGTACAGTACCCTATGAGAAAATGGCGAAATATGCGACGGACTTAAAATAGGGAATATTGGTCTCCGATTCAATAAATACAATATAAAACTTGTATCTACCAAGTTACAGAGTCTTTAGAGTTGAGGCTCTGCCATTTTGGATAGCTTAAGATTTCGATATATTTTCGTGTACAGTACCCTATGAGAAAATGGCGAAATATGCGACGGACTTAAAATAGGGAATATTGGTCTCCGATTCAATAAATACAATATAAAACTTGTATCTACCAAGTTACAGAGTCATTAGAGTTGAGGCTCTACCATTTTGGATAGCATAAGATTTCGATATATTTTCGTGTACAGTACCCTATGAGAAAATGGCGAAATATGCGACGGACTTAAAATAGGGAATATTGGTCTCCGATTCAATAAATACAATATAAAACTTGTATCTACCAAGTTACAGAGTCATTAGAGTTGAGGCTCTACCATTTTGGATACCTTAAGATTTCGATATATTTTCGTGTACAATACCCTATGAGAAAATTACAAAATATGCGAAAGACTTAAAATAGGGAATATTGGTATCCGATTCAATAAATAGAATAAAAAACTTGTATCTACCAAGTTACAGAGTCATTAGAGTTGAGGCTCTGCCATTTTGGATAGCTTAAGATTTTGATATATTTTCGTGTATAGTACCCTATGAGAAAATGGCAAAATATGCGACGGACTTAAAATAGGGAATATTGGTCGCCGATTCAATAAATACAATATAAAACTTGTATCTACCAAGTTACAGAGTCATTAGAGTTGAGGCTCTGCCATTTTGGATAGCTTAAGATTTCGATATATTTTCGTGTACAGTACTCTATGAGAAAATGGCGACATATGCGACGGACTTAAAAAATGGAATATTGGTATCCGATTCAATAAATACAATATAAAACTTGTATCTACCAAGTTAAAGAGTCATTAGAGTTGAGGCTCTGCCATTTTGGATTGCTTAAGATTTCGATATATTTTCGTGTACAATACCCTATGAGAAAATGGCGAAATATGCGACGGACGTAAAATAGGGAATATTAGTCTCCGATTCAATAAATACAATATAAAACTTGTATCTACCAAGTTACAGAGTCATTAGAGTTGAGGCTCTGCCATTTTGGATAGCTTAAGATTTCGATATATTTTCGTGTACAGTACCCTATGAGAAAATGGCAAAATATGCGACGGACTTAAAATAGGGAATATTGGTCTCCGATTCAATAAATACAATATAAAACTTGTATCTACCAAGTTACAGAATCATTAGAGTTGAGGCTCTACCATTTTGGATAGCTTAAGATTTCGATATATGTTCGTGTACAGTACCCTATGAGAAAATTGCGAAATATGCGACAGACTTAAAATAGGGAATATTGGTATCCGATTCAATAAATAGAATATAAAACTTGTATCTACCAAGTTACAGAGTCATTAGGGTTGAGGCTCTGCCATTTTGGATTACTTAAGATTTCGATATATTTTCGTGTACAGTACCCTATGAGAAAATGGCGAAATATGCGACGGACTTAAAATAGGGAATATTGGTCTCCGATTCAATAAATACAATATAAAACTTGTATCTACCAAGTTACAGAATCATTAGAGTTGAGGCTCTACCATTTTGGATAGCTTAAGATTTCGATATATGTTCGTGTACAGTACCCTATGAGAAAATTGCGAAATATGCGACAGACTTAAAATAGGGAATATTGGTATCCGATTCAATAAATAGAATATAAAACTTGTATCTACCAAGTTACAGAGTCATTAGGGTTGAGGCTCTGCCATTTTGGATTACTTAAGATTTCGATATATTTTCGTGTACAGTACCCTATGAGAAAATGGCGAAATATGCGACGGACTTAAAATAGGGAATATTGGTCTCCGATTCAATAAATACAATATAAAACTTGTATCTACCAAGTTACAGAGTCTTTAGAGTTGAGGCTCTGCCATTTTGGATAGCTTAAGATTTCTATATATTTTCGTGTACAGTACCCTATGAGAAAATGGCGAAATATGCGACGGACATAAAATAGGGAATATTGGTCTCCGATTCAATAAATACAATATAAAACTTGTATCTACCAAGTTACAGAGTCATTAGAGTAAAGGCTCTACCATTTTGGATAGCATAAGATTTCGATATATTTTCGTGTACAGTACCCTATGAGAAAATGGCGAAATATGCGACGGACTTAAAATAGGGAATATTGGTCTCCGATTCAATAAATACAATATAAAACTTGTATCTACCAAGTTACAGAGTCATTAGAGTTGAGGCTCTGCCATTTTGGATTGCTTAAGATTTCGATATATTTTCGTGTACAGTACCCTATGAGAAAATGGCGAAATATGCGACGGACTTAAAATAGGGAATATTGGTCTCCGATTCAATAAATACAATATAAAACTTGTATCTACCAAGTTACAGAATCATTAGAGTTGAGGCTCTACCATTTTGGATAGCTTAAGATTTCGATATATTTTCGTGTACAGTACCCTATGAGAAAATGGCGAAATATGCGACGGACTTAAAATAGGGAATATTGGTCTCCGATTCAATAAATACAATATAAAACTTGTATCTACCAAGTTACAGAGTCATTAGAGTTGAGGCTCTGCCATTTTGGATTGCTTAAGATTTCGATATATTTTCGTGTACAGTACCCTATGAGAAAATGGCGAAATATGCGACGGACTTAAAATAGGGAATATTGGTCTCCGATTCAATAAATACAATATAAAACTTGTATCTACCAAGTTACAGAATCATTAGAGTTGAGGCTCTACCATTTTGGATAGCTTAAGATTTCGATATATTTTCGTGTACAGTACCCTATGAGAAAATGGCGAAATATGCGACGGACATAAAATAGGGAATATTGGTCTCCGATTCAATAAATACAATATAAAACTTGTATCTACCAAGTTACAGAGTCATTAGAGTAAAGGCTCTACCATTTTGGATAGCATAAGATTTCGATATATTTTCGTGTACAGTACCCTATGAGAAAATGGCGAAATATGCGACGGACTTAAAATAGGGAATATTGGTCTCCGATTCAATAAATACAATATAAAACTTGTATCTACCAAGTTAAAGAGTCATTAGAGTTGAGGCTCTACCATTTTGGATAGCTTAAGATTTCGATATATTTTCGTGTACAATACCCTATGAGAAAATTGCAAAATATGCGACAGACTTAAAATAGGGAATATTGGTATCCGATTCAATAAATAGAATAAAAAACTTGTATCTACCAAGTTACAGAGTCATTAGAGTTGAGGCTCTGCCATTTTGGATAGCTTAAGATTTTGATATATTTTCGTGTACAGTACCCTATGAGAAAATGGCAAAATATGCGACGGACTTAAAATAGGGAATATTGGTCTCCGATTCAATAAATACAATATAAAACTTGTATCTACCAAGTTACAGAGTCATTAGAGTTGAGGCTCTGCCATTTTGGATTGCTTAAGATTTCGATATATTTTCGTGTACAGTACCCTATGAGAAAATGGCGAAATATGCGACGGACTTAAAATAGGGAATATTGGTCTCCGATTCAATAAATACAATATAAAACTTGTATCTACCAAGTTACAGAATCATTAGAGTTGAGGCTCTACCATTTTGGATAGCTTAAGATTTCGATATATTTTCGTGTACAGTACCCTATGAGAAAATGGCAAAATATGCGACGGACTTAAAATAGGGAATATTGGTCTCCGATTCAATAAATACAATATAAAACTTGTATCTACCAAGTTACAGAGTCATTAGAGTTGAGGCTCTGCCATTTTGGATTGCTTAAGATTTCGATATATTTTCGTGTACAGTACCCTATGAGAAAATGGCGAAATATGCGACGGACTTAAAATAGGGAATATTGGTCTCCGATTCAATAAATACAATATAAAACTTGTATCTACCAAGTTACAGAGTCATTAGAGTTGAGGCTCTGCCATTTTGGATAGCTTAAGATTTCAATATATTTTCGTGTACAGTACTCTATGAGAAAATGGCGAAATATGCGACGGACTTAAAATAGGGAATATTGGTATCCGATTCAATAAATAGAATATAAAACTTGTATCTACCAAGTTACAGAGTCATTAGGGTTGAGGCTCTGCCATTTTGGATTGCTTAAGATTTCGATATATTTTCGTGTACAGTACCCTATGAGAAAATGGCGAAATATGCGACGGACTTAAAATAGGGAATATTGGTCTCCGATTCAATAAATACAATATAAAACTTGTATCTACCAAGTTACAGAGTCATTAGAGTTGAGGCTCTACCATTTTGGATAG
This sequence comes from Persicaria tinctoria, assembly GCA_037127255.1. Taxonomy (NCBI): domain Eukaryota; kingdom Viridiplantae; phylum Streptophyta; class Magnoliopsida; order Caryophyllales; family Polygonaceae; genus Persicaria; species Persicaria tinctoria. Next base: position 129,819 of record JBANSL010000004.1, read on the forward strand.
CATAAGATTTCGATATATTTTCGTGTACAGTACCCTATGAGAAAATGGCGAAATATGCGACGGACTTAAAATAGGGAATATTGGTCTCCGATTCAATAAATACAATATAAAACTTGTATCTACCAAGTTACAGAGTCATTAGAGTAAAGGCTCTACCATTTTGGATAGCATAAGATTTCGATATATTTTCGTGTACAATACCCTATGAGAAAATGGCGAAATATGCGACGGACTTAAAATAGGGAATATTGGTCTCCGATTCAATAAATACAATATAAAACTTGTATCTACCAAGTTACAGAGTCATTAGAGTTGAGGCTCTACCATTTTGGATAGCTTAAGATTTCGATATATTTTCGTGTACAATACCCTATGAGAAAATTGCAAAATATGCGACAGACTTAAAATAGGGAATATTGGTATCCGATTCAATAAATAGAATAAAAAACTTGTATCTACCAAGTTACAGAGTCATTAGAGTTGAGGCTCTGCCATTTTGGATAGCTTAAGATTTTGATATATTTTCGTGTACAGTACCCTATGAGAAAATGGCAAAATATGCGACGGACTTAAAATAGGGAATATTGGTCTCCGATTCAATAAATACAATATAAAACTTGTATCTACCAAGTTACAGAATCATTAGAGTTGAGGCTCTACCATTTTGGATAGCTTAAGATTTCGATATATTTTCGTGTACAGTACCCTATGAGAAAATGGCGAAATATGCGACGGACTTAAAATAGGGAATATTGGTCTCCGATTCAATAAATACAATATAAAACTTGTATCTACCAAGTTACAGAGTCATTAGAGTTGAGGCTCTGCCATTTTGGATTGCTTAAGATTTCGATATATTTTCGTGTACAGTACCCTATGAGAAAATGGCGAAATATGCGACGGACTTAAAATAGGGAATATTGGTCTCCGATTCAATAAATACAATATAAAACTTGTATCTACCAAGTTACAGAATCATTAGAGTTGAGGCTCCACCATTTTGGATAGCTTAAGATTTCGATATATTTTCGTGTACAGTACCCTATGAGAAAATGGCGAAATATGCGACGGACATAAAATAGGGAATATTGGTCTCCGATTCAATAAATACAATATAAAACTTGTATCTACCAAGTTACAGAGTCATTAGAGTAAAGGCTCTACCATTTTGGATAGCATAAGATTTCGATATATTTTCGTGTACAGTACCCTATGAGAAAATGGCGAAATATGCGACGGACTTAAAATAGGGAATATTGGTCTCCGATTCAATAAATACAATATAAAACTTGTATCTACCAAGTTAAAGAGTCATTAGAGTTGAGGCTCTACCATTTTGGATAGCTTAAGATTTCGATATATTTTCGTGTACAATACCCTATGAGAAAATTGCAAAATATGCGACAGACTTAAAATAGGGAATATTGGTATCCGATTCAATAAATAGAATAAAAAACTTGTATCTACCAAGTTACAGAGTCATTAGAGTTGAGGCTCTGCCATTTTGGATAGCTTAAGATTTTGATATATTTTCGTGTACAGTACCCTATGAGAAAATGGCAAAATATGCGACGGACTTAAAATAGGGAATATTGGTCTCCGATTCAATAAATACAATATAAAACTTGTATCTACCAAGTTACAGAGTCATTAGAGTTGAGGCTCTGCCATTTTGGATTGCTTAAGATTTCGATATATTTTCGTGTACAGTACCCTATGAGAAAATGGCGAAATATGCGACGGACTTAAAATAGGGAATATTGGTCTCCGATTCAATAAATACAATATAAAACTTGTATCTACCAAGTTACAGAATCATTAGAGTTGAGGCTCTACCATTTTGGATAGCTTAAGATTTCGATATATTTTCGTGTACAGTACCCTATGAGAAAATGGCAAAATATGCGACGGACTTAAAATAGGGAATATTGGTCTCCGATTCAATAAATACAATATAAAACTTGTATCTACCAAGTTACAGAGTCATTAGAGTTGAGGCTCTGCCATTTTGGATTGCTTAAGATTTCGATATATTTTCGTGTACAGTACCCTATGAGAAAATGGCGAAATATGCGACGGACTTAAAATAGGGAATATTGGTCTCCGATTCAATAAATACAATATAAAACTTGTATCTACCAAGTTACAGAGTCATTAGAGTTGAGGCTCTGCCATTTTGGATAGCTTAAGATTTCAATATATTTTCGTGTACAGTACTCTATGAGAAAATGGCGAAATATGCGACGGACTTAAAATAGGGAATATTGGTATCCGATTCAATAAATAGAATATAAAACTTGTATCTACCAAGTTACAGAGTCATTAGGGTTGAGGCTCTGCCATTTTGGATTGCTTAAGATTTCGATATATTTTCGTGTACAGTACCCTATGAGAAAATGGCGAAATATGCGACGGACTTAAAATAGGGAATATTGGTCTCCGATTCAATAAATACAATATAAAACTTGTATCTACCAAGTTACAGAGTCATTAGAGTTGAGGCTCTACCATTTTGGATAGCATAAGATTTCGATATATTTTCGTGTACAGTACCCTATGAGAAAATGGCGAAATATGCGACGGACTTAAAATAGGGAATATTGGTCTCCGATTCAATAAATACAATATAAAACTTGTATCTACCAAGTTACAGAGTCATTAGAGTAAAGGCTCTACCATTTTGGATAGCATAAGATTTCGATATATTTTCGTGTACAATACCCTATGAGAAAATGGCGAAATATGCGACGGACTTAAAATAGGGAATATTGGTCTCCGATTCAATAAATACAATATAAAACTTGTATCTACCAAGTTACAGAGTCATTAGAGTTGAGGCTCTACCATTTTGGATAGCTTAAGATTTCGATATATTTTCGTGTACAATACCCTATGAGAAAATTGCAAAATATGCGACAGACTTAAAATAGGGAATATTGGTATCCGATTCAATAAATAGAATAAAAAACTTGTATCTACCAAGTTACAGAGTCATTAGAGTTGAGGCTCTGCCATTTTGGATAGCTTAAGATTTTGATATATTTTCGTGTACAGTACCCTATGAGAAAATGGCAAAATATGCGACGGACTTAAAATAGGGAATATTGGTCTCCGATTCAATAAATACAATATAAAACTTGTATATACCAAGTTACAGAGTCATTAGAGTTGAGGCTCTGCCATTTTGGATTGCTTAAGATTTCGATATATTTTCGTGTACAGTACCCTATGAGAAAATGGCGAAATATGCGACGGACTTAAAATAGGGAATATTGGTCTCCGATTCAATAAATACAATATAAAACTTGTATCTACCAAGTTACAGAATCATTAGAGTTGAGGCTCTACCATTTTGGATAGCTTAAGATTTCGATATATTTTCGTGTACAGTACCCTATGAGAAAATTGCGAAATATGCGACAGACTTAAAATAGGGAATATTGGTATCCGATTCAATAAATAGAATATAAAACTTGTATCTACCAAGTTACAGAGTCATTAGGGTTGAGGCTCTGCCATTTTGGATTACTTAAGATTTCGATATATTTTCGTGTACAGTACCCTATGAGAAAATGGCGAAATATGCGACGGACTTAAAATAGGGAATATTGGTCTCCGATTCAATAAATACAATATAAAACTTGTATCTACCAAGTTACAGAGTCATTAGAGTTGAGGCTCTGCCATTTTGGATAGCTTAAGATTTCAATATATTTTCGTGTACAGTACTCTATGAGAAAATGGCGAAATATGCGACGGACTTAAAATAGGGAATATTGGTATCCGATTCAATAAATAGAATATAAAACTTGTATCTACCAAGTTACAGAGTCATTAGGGTTGAGGCTCTGCCATTTTGGATTGCTTAAGATTTCGATATATTTTCGTGTACAGTACCCTATGAGAAAATGGCGAAATATGCGACGGACTTAAAATAGGGAATATTGGTCTCCGATTCAATAAATACAATATAAAACTTGTATCTACCAAGTTACAGAGTCATTAGAGTTGAGGCTCTACCATTTTGGATAGCATAAGATTTCGATATATTTTCGTGTACAGTACCCTATGAGAAAATGGCGAAATATGCGACGGACTTAAAATAGGGAATATTGGTCTCCGATTCAATAAATACAATATAAAACTTGTATCTACCAAGTTACAGAGTCATTAGAGTAAAGGCTCTACCATTTTGGATAGCATAAGATTTCGATATATTTTCGTGTACAGTACCCTATGAGAAAATGGCGAAATATGCGACGGAATTAAAATAGGGAATATTGGTCTCCGATTCAATAAATACAATATAAAACTTGTATCTACCAAGTTACAGAGTCATTAGAGTTGAGGCTCTGCCATTTTGGATTGCTTAAGATTTCGATATATTTTCGTGTACAGTACCCTATGAGAAAATGGCGAAATATGCGACGGACTTAAAATAGGGAATATTGGTCTCCGATTCAATAAATACAATATAAAACTTGTATCTACCAAGTTACAGAATCATTAGAGTTGAGGCTCTACCATTTTGGATAGCTTAAGATTTCGATATATTTTCGTGTACAGTACCCTATGAGAAAATTGCGAAATATGCGACAGACTTAAAATAGGGAATATTGGTATCCGATTCAATAAATAGAATATAAAACTTGTATCTACCAAGTTACAGAGTCATTAGGGTTGAGGCTCTGCCATTTTGGATTACTTAAGATTTCGATATATTTTCGTGTACAGTACCCTATGAGAAAATGGCGAAATATGCGACGGACTTAAAATAGGGAATATTGGTCTCCGATTCAATAAATACAATATAAAACTTGTATCTACCAAGTTACAGAGTCTTTAGAGTTGAGGCTCTGCCATTTTTGATAGCTTAAGATTTCGATATATTTTCGTGTACAGTACCCTATGAGAAAATGGCGAAATATGCGACGGACTTAAAATAGGGAATATTGGTCTCCGATTCAATAAATACAATATAAAACTTGTATCTACCAAGTTACAGAGTCATTAGAGTTGAGGCTCTACCATTTTGGATAGCATAAGATTTCGATATATTTTCGTGTACAGTACCCTATGAGAAAATGGCGAAATATGCGACGGACTTAAAATAGGGAATATTGGTCTCCGATTCAATAAATACAATATAAAACTTGTATCTACCAAGTTACAGAGTCATTAGAGTTGAGGCTCTGCCATTTTGGATAGCTTAAGATTTTGATATATTTTCGTGTATAGTACCCTATGAGAAAATGGCAAAATATGCGACGGACTTAAAATAGGGAATATTGGTCTCCGATTCAATAAATACAATATAAAACTTGTATATACCAAGTTACAGAGTCATTAGAGTTGAGGCTCTGCCATTTTGGATTGCTTAAGATTTCGATATATTTTCGTGTACAGTACCCTATGAGAAAATGGCGAAATATGCGACGGACTTAAAATAGGGAATATTGGTCTCCGATTCAATAAATACAATATAAAACTTGTATCTACCAAGTTACAGAATCATTAGAGTTGAGGCTCTACCATTTTGGATAGCTTAAGATTTCGATATATTTTCGTGTACAGTACCCTATGAGAAAATTGCGAAATATGCGACAGACTTAAAATAGGGAATATTGGTATCCGATTCAATAAATAGAATATAAAACTTGTATCTACCAAGTTACAGAGTCATTAGGGTTGAGGCTCTGCCATTTTGGATTACTTAAGATTTCGATATATTTTCGTGTACAGTACCCTATGAGAAAATGGCGAAATATGCGACGGACTTAAAATAGGGAATATTGGTCTCCGATTCAATAAATACAATATAAAACTTGTATCTACCAAGTTACAGAGTCATTAGAGTTGAGGCTCTGCCATTTTGGATAGCTTAAGATTTCAATATATTTTCGTGTACAGTACTCTATGAGAAAATGGCGAAATATGCGACGGACTTAAAATAGGGAATATTGGTATCCGACTCAATAAATAGAATATAAAACTTGTATCTACCAAGTTACAGAGTCATTAGGGTTGAGGCTCTGCCATTTTGGATTGCTTAAGATTTCGATATATTTTCGTGTACAGTACCCTATGAGAAAATGGCGAAATATGCGACGGACTTAAAATAGGGAATATTGGTATCCGATTCAATAAATAGAATATAAAACTTGTATCTACCAAGTTACAGAGTCATTAGGGTTGAGGCTCTGCCATTTTGGATTGCTTAAGATTTCGATATATTTTCGTGTACAGTACCCTATGAGAAAATGGCGAAATATGCGACGGACTTAAAATAGGGAATATTGGTCTCCGATTCAATAAATACAATATAAAACTTGTATCTACCAAGTTACAGAGTCATTAGAGTAAAGGCTCTACCATTTTGGATAGCATAAGATTTCGATATATTTTCGTGTACAGTACCCTATGAGAAAATGGCGAAATATGCGACGGAATTAAAATAGGGAATATTGGTCTCCGATTCAATAAATACAATATAAAACTTGTATCTACCAAGTTACAGAGTCATTAGAGTTGAGGCTCTGCCATTTTGGATTGCTTAAGATTTCGATATATTTTCGTGTACAGTACCCTATGAGAAAATGGCGAAATATGCGACGGACTTAAAATAGGGAATATTGGTCTCCGATTCAATAAATACAATATAAAACTTGTATCTACCAAGTTACAGAATCATTAGAGTTGAGGCTCTACCATTTTGGATAGCTTAAGATTTCGATATATTTTCGTGTACAGTACCCTATGAGAAAATTGCGAAATATGCGACAGACTTAAAATAGGGAATATTGGTCTCCGATTCAATAAATACAATATAAAACTTGTATCTACCAAGTTACAGAGTCTTTAGAGTTGAGGCTCTGCCATTTTTGATAGCTTAAGATTTCGATATATTTTCGTGTACAGTACCCTATGAGAAAATGGCGAAATATGCGACGGACTTAAAATAGGGAATATTGGTCTCCGATTCAATAAATACAATATAAAACTTGTATCTACCAAGTTACAGAGTCATTAGAGTTGAGGCTCTACCATTTTGGATAGCATAAGATTTCGATATATTTTCGTGTACAGTACCCTATGAGAAAATGGCGAAATATGCGACGGACTTAAAATAGGGAATATTGGTCTCCGATTCAATAAATACAATATAAAACTTGTATCTACCAAGTTACAGAGTCATTAGAGTTGAGGCTCTACCATTTTGGATAGCTTAAGATTTCGATATATTTTCGTGTACAATAACCTATGAGAAAATTGCAAAATATGCGACAGACTTAAAATAGGGAATATTGGTATCCGATTCAATAAATAGAATAAAAAACTTGTATCTACCAAGTTACAGAGTCATTAGAGTTGAGGCTCTGCCATTTTGGATAGCTTAAGATTTTGATATATTTTCGTGTACAGTACCCTATGAGAAAATGGCAAAATATGCGACGGACTTAAAATAGGGAATATTGGTCTCCGATTCAATAAATACAATATAAAACTTGTATCTACCAAGATACAGAGTCATTAGAGTTGAGGCTCTGCCATTTTGGATTGCTTAAGATTTCGATATATTTTCGTGTACAGTACCCTATGAGAAAATGGCGAAATATGCGACGGACTTAAAATAGGGAATATTGGTCTCCGATTCAATAAATACAATATAAAACTTGTATCTACCAAGTTACAGAGTCATTAGAGTTGAGGCTCTGCCATTTTGGATAGCTTAAGATTTCGATATATTTTCGTGTACAATACCCTATGAGAAAATTGCAAAATATGCGACAGACTTAAAATAGGGAATATTGGTATCCGATTCAATAAATAGAATAAAAAACTTGTATCTACCAAGTTACAGAGTCATTAGAGTTGAGGCTCTGCCATTTTGGATAGCTTAAGATTTTGATATATTTTCGTGTACAGTACCCTATGAGAAAATGGCAAAATATGCGACGGACTTAAAATAGGGAATATTGGTCTCCGATTCAATAAATACAATATAAAACTTGTATCTACCAAGATACAGAGTCATTAGAGTTGAGGCTCTCCCATTTTGGATTGCTTAAGATTTCGATATATTTTCGTGTACAGTACCCTATGAGAAAATGGCGAAATATGCGACGGACTTAAAATAGGGAATATTGGTCTCCGATTCAATAAATACAATATAAAACTTGTATCTACCAAGTTACAGAATCATTAGAGTTGAGGCTCTACCATTTTGGATAGCTTAAGATTTCGATATATTTTCGTGTACAGTACCCTATGAGAAAATTGCGAAATATGCGACAGACTTAAAATAGGGAATATTGGTATCCGATTCAATAAATAGAATATAAAACTTGTATCTACCAAGTTACAGAGTCATTAGGGTTGAGGCTCTGCCATTTTGGATTACTTAAGATTTCGATATATTTTCGTGTACAGTACCCTATGAGAAAATGGCGAAATATGCGACGGACTTAAAATAGGGAATATTGGTCTCCGATTCAATAAATACAATATAAAACTTGTATCTACCAAGTTACAGAGTCATTAGAGTTGAGGCTCTGCCATTTTGGATAGCTTAAGATTTCAATATATTTTCGTGTACAGTACTCTATGAGAAAATGGCGAAATATGCGACGGACTTAAAATAGGGAATATTGGTATCCGATTCAATAAATAGAATATAAAACTTGTATCTACCAAGTTACAGAGTCATTAGGGTTGAGGCTCTGCCATTTTGGATTGCTTAAGATTTCGATATATTTTCGTGTACAGTACCCTATGAGAAAATGGCGAAATATGCGACGGACTTAAAATATGGAATATTGGTCTCCGATTCAATAAATACAATATAAAACTTGTATCTACCAAGTTACAGAGTCATTAGAGTTGAGGCTCTACCATTTTGGATAGCATAAGATTTCGATATATTTTCGTGTACAGTACCCTATGAGAAAATGGCGAAATATGCGACGGACTTAAAATAGGGAATATTGGTCTCCGATTCAATAAATACAATATAAAACTTGTATCTACCAAGTTACAGAGTCATTAGAGTTGAGGCTCTACCATTTTGGATAGCTTAAGATTTCGATATATTTTCGTGTACAATACCCTATGAGAAAATTGCAAAATATGCGACAGACTTAAAATAGGCAATATTGGTATCCGATTCAGTAAATAGAATAAAAAACTTGTATCTACCAAGTTACAGAGTCATTAGAGTTGAGGCTCTGCCATTTTGGATAGCTTAAGATTTCGATATATTTTCGTGTACAGTACCCTATGAGAAAATGGCGAAATATGCGACGGACTTAAAATAGGGAATATTGGTCTCCGATTCAATAAATACAATATAAAACTTGTATCTACCAAGTTACAGAATCATTAGAGTTGAGGCTCTACCATTTTGGATAGCTTAAGATTTCGATATATGTTCGTGTACAGTACCCTATGAGAAAATTGCGAAATATGCGACAGACTTAAAATAGGGAATATTGGTATCCGATTCAATAAATAGAATATAAAACTTGTATCTACCAAGTTACAGAGTCATTAGGGTTGAGGCTCTGCCATTTTGGATTACTTAAGATTTCGATATATTTTCGTGTACAGTACCCTATGAGAAAATGGCGGAATATGCGACGGACTTAAAATAGGGAATATTGGTCTCCGATTCAATAAATACAATATAAAACTTGTATCTACCAAGTTACAGAGTCTTTAGAGTTGAGGCTCTGCCATTTTGGATAGCTTAAGATTTCGATATATTTTCGTGTACAGTACCCTATGAGAAAATGGCGAAATATGCGACGGACTTAAAATAGGGAATATTGGTCTCCGATTCAATAAATACAATATAAAACTTGTATCTACCAAGTTACAGAGTCATTAGAGTTGAGGCTCTACAATTTTGGATAGCATAAGATTTCGATATATTTTCGTCTACAGTACCCTATGAGAAAATGGCGAAATATGCGACGGACTTAAAATAGGGAATATTGGTCTCCGATTCAATAAATACAATATAAAACTTGTATCTACCAAGTTACAGAGTCATTAGAGTTGAGGCTCTACCATTTTGGATAGCTTAAGATTTCGATATATTTTCGTGTACAATACCCTATGAGAAAATTGCAAAATATGCGACAGACTTAAAATAGGGAATATTGGTATCCGATTCAATAAATAGAATAAAAAACTTGTATCTACCAAGTTACAGAGTCATTAGAGTTGAGGCTCTGCCATTTTGGATAGCTTAAGATTTTGATATATTTTCGTGTACAGTACCCTATGAGAAAATGGCAAAATATGCGACGGACTTAAAATAGGGAATATTGGTCTCCGATTCAATAAATACAATATAAAACTTGTATCTACCAAGTTACAGAGTCATTAGAGTTGAGGCTCTGCCATTTTGGATTGCTTAAGATTTCGATATATTTTCGTGTACAGTACCCTATGAGAAAATGGCGAAATATGCGACGGACTTAAAATAGGGAATATTGGTCTCCGATTCAATAAATACAATATAAAACTTGTATCTACCAAGTTACAGAATCATTAGAGTTGAGGCTCTACCATTTTGGATAGCTTAAGATTTCGATATATTTTCGTGTACAGTACCCTATGAGAAAATTGCGAAATATGCGACAGACTTAAAATAGGGAATATTGGTATCCGATTCAATAAATAGAATATAAAACTTGTATCTACCAAGTTACAGAGTCATTAGGGTTGAGGCTCTGCCATTTTGGATTACTTAAGATTTCGATATATTTTCGTGTACAGTACCCTATGAGAAAATGGCGAAATATGCGACGGACTTAAAATAGGGAATATTGGTCTCCGATTCAATAAATACAATATAAAACTTGTATCTACCAAGTTACAGAGTCTTTAGAGTTGAGGCTCTGCCATTTTGGATAGCTTAAGATTTCGATATATTTTCGTGTACAGTACCCTATGAGAAAATGGCGAAATATGCGACGGACTTAAAATAGGGAATATTGGTCTCCGATTCAATAAATACAATATAAAACTTGTATCTACCAAGTTACAGAGTCATTAGAGTTGAGGCTCTACCATTTTGGATTGCTTAAGATTTCGATATATTTTCGTGTACAGTACCCTATGAGAAAATGGCGAAATATGCGACGGACTTAAAATAGGGAATATTGGTCTCCGATTCAATAAATACAATATAAAACTTGTATCTACCAAGTTACAGAGTCATTAGAGTTGAGGCTCTGCCATTTTGGATTGCTTAAGATTTCGATATATTTTCGTGTACAGTGCCCTATGAGAAAATGGCGAAATATGCGACGGACTTAAAATAGGGAATATTGGTCTCCGATTCAATAAATACAATATAAAACTTGTATCTACCAAGTTACAGAATCATTAGAGTTGAGGCTCTACCATTTTGGATAGCTTAAGATTTCGATATATTTTCGTGTACAGTACCCTATGAGAAAATTGCGAAATATGCGACAGACTTAAAATAGGGAATATTGGTATCCGATTCAATAAATAGAATATAAAACTTGTATCTACCAAGTTACAGAGTCATTAGGGTTGAGGCTCTGCCATTTTGGATTTCTTAAGATTTCAATATATTTTCGTGTACAGTACCCTATGAGAAAATGGCGAAATATGCGACGGACTTAAAATAGGGAATATTGGTCTCCGATTCAATAAATACAATATAAAACTTGTATCTACCAAGTTACAGAGTCATTAGAGTTGAGGCTCTACCATTTTGGATAGCATAAGATTTCGATATATTTTCGTGTACAGTACCCTATGAGAAAATGGCGAAATATGCGACGGACTTAAAATAGGGAATATTGGTCTCCGATTCAATAAATACAATATAAAACTTGTATCTACCAAGTTACAGAGTCATTAGAGTTGAGGCTCTACCATTTTGGATAGCTTAAGATTTCGATATATTTTCGTGTACAATACCCTATGAGAAAATTGCAAAATATGCGACAGACTTAAAATAGGGAATATTGGTATCCGATTCAATAAATAGAATAAAAAACTTGTATCTACCAAGTTACAGAGTTATTAGAGTTGAGGCTCTGCCATTTTGGATAGCTTAAGATTTTGATATATTTTCGTGTACAGTACCCTATGAGAAAATGGCAAAATATGCGACGGACTTAAAATAGGGAATATTGGTCTCCGATTCAATAAATACAATATAAAACTTGTATCTACCAAGTTACAGAGTCATTAGAGTTGAGGCTCTGCCATTTTGGATTGCTTAAGATTTCGATATATTTTCGTGTACAGTACCCTATGAGAAAATGGCGAAATATGCGACGGACTTAAAATAGGGAATATTGGTCTCCGATTCAATAAATACAATATAAAACTTGTATCTACCGAGTTACAGAGTCTTTAGAGTTGAGGCTCTGCCATTTTGGATAGCTTAAGATTTTGATATATTTTCGTGTACAGTACCCTATGAGAAAATGGCAAAATATGCGACGGACTTAAAATAGGGAATATTGGTCTCCGATTCAATAAATACAATATAAAACTTGTATCTACCAAGTTACAGAGTCATTAGAGTTGAGGCTCTGCCATTTTGGATTGCTTAAGATTTCGATATATTTTCGTGTACAGTACCCTATGAGAAAATGGCGAAATATGCGACGGACTTAAAATAGGGAATATTGGTCTCCGATTCAATAAATACAATATAAAACTTGTATCTACCAAGTTACAGAATCATTAGAGTTGAGGCTCTACCATTTTGGATAGCTTAAGATTTCGATATATTTTCGTGTACAGTACCCTATGAGAAAATTGCGAAATATGCGACAGACTTAAAATAGGGAATATTGGTATCCGATTCAATAAATAGAATATAAAACTTGTATCTACCAAGTTACAGAGTCATTAGGGTTGAGGCTCTGCCATTTTGGATTTCTTAAGATTTCAATATATTTTCGTGTACAGTACCCTATGAGAAAATGGCGAAATATGCGACGGACTTAAAATAGGGAATATTGGTCTCCGATTCAATAAATACAATATAAAACTTGTATCTACCAAGTTACAGAGTCATTAGAGTTGAGGCTCTACCATTTTGGATAGCATAAGATTTCGATATATTTTCGTGTACAGTACCCTATGAGAAAATGGCGAAATATGCGACGGACTTAAAATAGGGAATATTGGTCTCCGATTCAATAAATACAATATAAAACTTGTATCTACCAAGTTACAGAGTCATTAGAGTTGAGGCTCTACCATTTTGGATAGCTTAAGATTTCGATATATTTTCGTGTACAATACCCTATGAGAAAATGGCGAAATATGCGACGGACTTAAAATAGGGAATATTGGTCTCCGATTCAATAAATACAATATAAAACTTGTATCTACCAAGTTACAGAGTCTTTAGAGTTGAGGCTCTGCCATTTTGGATAGCTTAAGATTTTGATATATTTTCGTGTACAGTACCCTATGAGAAAATGGCAAAATATGCGACGGACTTAAAATAGGGAATATTGGTCTCCGATTCAATAAATACAATATAAAACTTGTATCTACCAAGTTACAGAGTCATTAGAGTTGAGGCTCTGCCATTTTGGATTGCTTAAGATTTCGATATATTTTCGTGTACAGTACCCTATGAGAAAATGGCGAAATATGCGACGGACTTAAAATAGGGAATATTGGTCTCCGATTCAATAAATACAATATAAAACTTGTATCTACCAAGTTACAGAGTCATTAGAGTTGAGGCTCTACCATTTTGGATAGCTTAAGATTTCGATATATTTTCGTGTACAATACCCTATGAGAAAATGGCGAAATATGCGACGGACTTAAAATAGGGAATATTGGTCTCCGATTCAATAAATACAATATAAAACTTGTATCTACCAAGTTACAGAGTCTTTAGAGTTGAGGCTCTGCCATTTTGGATAGCTTAAGATTTTGATATATTTTCGTGTACAGTACCCTATGAGAAAATGGCAAAATATGCGACGGACTTAAAATAGGGAATATTGGTCTCCGATTCAATAAATACAATATAAAACTTGTATCTACCAAGTTACAGAGTCATTAGAGTTGAGGCTCTGCCATTTTGGATTGCTTAAGATTTCGATATATTTTCGTGTACAGTACCCTATGAGAAAATGGCGAAATATGCGACGGACTTAAAATAGGGAATATTGGTCTCCGATTCAATAAATACAATATAAAACTTGTATCTACCAAGTTACAGAGTCATTAGAGTTGAGGCTCTACCATTTTGGATAGCTTAAGATTTCGATATATTTTCGTGTACACTACCCTATGAGAAAATGGCGAAATATGCGACGGACTTAAAATAGGGAATATTGGTCTCCGATTCAATAAATACAATATAAAACTTGTATCTACCAAGTTACAGAGTCTTTAGAGTTGAGGCTCTGCCATTTTGGATAGCTTAAGATTTCGATATATTTTCGTGTACAGTACCCTATGAGAAAATGGCGAAATATGCGACGAACTTAAAATAGGGAATATTGGTCTCCGATTCAATAAATACAATATAAAACTTGTATCTACCAAGTTACAGAGTCTTTAGAGTTGAGGCTCTGCCATTTTGGATAGCTTAAGATTTTGATATATTTTCGTGTACAGTACCCTATGAGAAAATGGCAAAATATGCGACGGACTTAAAATAAGGAATATTGGTCTCCGATTCAATAAATACAATATAAAACTTGTATCTACCAAGTTACAGAGTCATTAGAGTTGAGGCTCTGCCATTTTGGATTGCTTAAGATTTCGATATATTTTCGTGTACAGTACCCTATGAGAAAATGGCGAAATATGCGACGGACTTAAAATAGGGAATATTGGTCTCCGATTCAATAAATACAATATAAAACTTGTATCTACCAAGTTACAGAATCATTAGAGTTGAGGCTCTACCATTTTGGATAGCTTAAGATTTCGATATATTTTCGTGTACAGTACCCTATGAGAAAATTGCGAAATATGCGACAGACTTAAAATAGGGAATATTGGTATCCGATTCAATAAATAGAATATAAAACTTGTATCTACCAAGTTACAGAGTCATTAGGGTTGAGGCTCTGCCATTTTGGATTTCTTAAGATTTCAATATATTTTCGTGTACAGTACCCTATGAGAAAATGGCGAAATATGCGACGGACTTAAAATAGGGAATATTGGTCTCCGATTCAATAAATACAATATAAAACTTGTATCTACCAAGTTACAGAGTCATTAGAGTTGAGGCTCTACCATTTTGGATAGCTTAAGATTTCGATATATTTTCGTGTACAATACCCTATGAGAAAATTGCAAAATATGCGACAGACTTAAAATAGGGAATATTGGTATCCGATTCAATAAATAGAATAAAAAACTTGTATCTACCAAGTTACAGAGTTATTAGAGTTGAGGCTCTGCCATTTTGGATAGCTTAAGATTTTGATATATTTTCGTGTACAGTACCCTATGAGAAAATGGCAAAATATGCGACGGACTTAAAATAGGGAATATTGGTCTCCGATTCAATAAATACAATATAAAACTTGTATCTACCAAGTTACAGAGTCATTAGAGTTGAGGCTCTGCCATTTTGGATTGCTTAAGATTTCGATATATTTTCGTGTACAGTACCCTATGAGAAAATGGCGAAATATGCGACGGACTTAAAATAGGGAATATTGGTCTCCGATTCAATAAATACAATATAAAACTTGTATCTACCAAGTTACAGAATCATTAGAGTTGAGGCTCTACCATTTTGGATAGCTTAAGATTTCGATATATTTTCGTGTACAGTACCCTATGAGAAAATTGCGAAATATGCGACAGACTTAAAATAGGGAATATTTGTATCCGATTCAATAAATAGAATATAAAACTTGTATCTACCAAGTTACAGAGTCATTAGGGTTGAGGCTCTGCCATTTTGGATTACTTAAGATTTCGATATATTTTCGTGTACAGTACCCTATGAGAAAATGGCGAAATATGCGACGGACTTAAAATAGGGAATATTGGTCTCCGATTCAATAAATACAATATAAAACTTGTATCTACCAAGTTACAGAGTCATTAGAGTTGAGGCTCTGCCATTTTGGATAGCTTAAGATTTCAATATATTTTCGTGTACAGTACTCTATGAGAAAATGGCGAAATATGCGACGGACTTAAAATAGGGAATATTGGTATCCGATTCAATAAATAGAATATAAAACTTGTATCTACCAAGTTACAGAGTCATTAGGGTTGAGGCTCTGCCATTTTGGATTGCTTAAGATTTCGATATATTTTCGTGTACAGTACCCTATGAGAAAATGGCGAAATATGCGACGGACTTAAAATATGGAATATTGGTCTCCGATTCAATAAATACAATATAAAACTTGTATCTACCAAGTTACAGAGTCATTAGAGTTGAGGCTCTACCATTTTGGATAGCATAAGATTTCGATATATTTTCGTGTACAGTACCCTATGAGAAAATGGCGAAATATGCGACGGACTTAAAATAGGGAATATTGGTCTCCGATTCAATAAATACAATATAAAACTCGTATCTACCAAGTTACAGAGTCATTAGAGTTGAGGCTCTACCATTTTGGATAGCTTAAGATTTCGATATATTTTCGTGTACAATACCCTATGAGAAAATTGCAAAATATGCGACAGACTTAAAATAGGGAATATTGGTATCCGATTCAATAAATAGAATAAAAAACTTGTATCTACCAAGTTACAGAGTCATTAGAGTTGAGGCTCTGCCATTTTGGATAGCTTAAGATTTCGATATATTTTCGTGTACAGTACCCTATGAGAAAATGGCGAAATATGCGACGGACTTAAAATAGGGAATATTGGTCTCCGATTCAATAAATACAATATAAAACTTGTATCTACCAAGTTACAGAATCATTAGAGTTGAGGCTCTACCATTTTGGATAGCTTAAGATTTCGATATATGTTCGTGTACAGTACCCTATGAGAAAATTGCGAAATATGCGACAGACTTAAAATAGGGAATATTGGTATCCGATTCAATAAATAGAATATAAAACTTGTATCTACCAAGTTACAGAGTCATTAGGGTTGAGGCTCTGCCATTTTGGATTACTTAAGATTTCGATATATTTTCGTGTACAGTACCCTATGAGAAAATGGCGAAATATGCGACGGACTTAAAATAGGGAATATTGGTCTCCGATTCAATAAATACAATATAAAACTTGTATCTACCAAGTTACAGAGTCTTTAGAGTTGAGGCTCTGCCATTTTGGATAGCTTAAGATTTCGATATATTTTCGTGTACAGTACCCTATGAGAAAATGGCGAAATATGCGACGGACTTAAAATAGGGAATATTGGTCTCCGATTCAATAAATACAATATAAAACTTGTATCTACCAAGTTACAGAGTCATTAGAGTTGAGGCTCTACAATTTTGGATAGCATAAGATTTCGATATATTTTCGTCTACAGTACCCTATGAGAAAATGGCGAAATATGCGACGGACTTAAAATAGGGAATATTGGTCTCCGATTCAATAAATACAATATAAAACTTGTATCTACCAAGTTACAGAGTCATTAGAGTTGAGGCTCTACCATTTTGGATAGCTTAAGATTTCGATATATTTTCGTGTACAATACCCTATGAGAAAATTGCGAAATATGCGACAGACTTAAAATAGGGAATATTGGTATCCGATTCAATAAATAGAATATAAAACTTGTATCTACCAAGTTACAGAGTCATTAGGGTTGAGGCTCTGCCATTTTGGATTACTTAAGATTTCGATATATTTTCGTGTACAGTACCCTATGAGAAAATGGCGAAATATGCGACGGACTTAAAATAGGGAATATTGGTCTCCGATTCAATAAATACAATATAAAACTTGTATCTACCAAGTTACAGAGTCTTTAGAGTTGAGGCTCTGCCATTTTGGATAGCTTAAGATTTCGATATATTTTCGTGTACAGTACCCTATGAGAAAATGGCGAAATATGCGACGGACTTAAAATAGGGAATATTGGTCTCCGATTCAATAAATACAATATAAAACTTGTATCTACCAAGTTACAGAGTCATTAGAGTTGAGGCTCTACAATTTTGGATAGCATAAGATTTCGATATATTTTCGTCTACAGTACCCTATGAGAAAATGGCGAAATATGCGACGGACTTAAAATAGGGAATATTGGTCTCCGATTCAATAAATACAATATAAAACTTGTATCTACCAAGTTACAGAGTCATTAGAGTTGAGGCTCTACCATTTTGGATAGCTTAAGATTTCGATATATTTTCGTGTACAATACCCTATGAGAAAATTGCAAAATATGCGACAGACTTAAAATAGGGAATATTGGTATCCGATTCAATAAATAGAATAAAAAACTTGTATCTACCAAGTTACAGAGTTATTAGAGTTGAGGCTCTGCCATTTTGGATAGCTTAAGATTTTGATATATTTTCGTGTACAGTACCCTATGAGAAAATGGCAAAATATGCGACGGACTTAAAATAGGGAATATTGGTCTCCGATTCAATAAATACAATATAAAACTTGTATCTACCAAGTTACAGAGTCATTAGAGTTGAGGCTCTGCCATTTTTGATTGCTTAAGATTTCGATATATTTTCGTGTACAGTACCCTATGAGAAAATTGCGAAATATGCGACAGACTTAAAATAGGGAATATTGGTATCCGATTCAATAAATAGAATATAAAACTTGTATCTACCAAGTTACAGAGTCATTAGGGTTGAGGCTCTGCCATTTTGGATTACTTAAGATTTCGATATATTTTCGTGTACAGTACCCTATGAGAAAATGGCGAAATATGCGACGGACTTAAAATAGGGAATATTGGTCTCCGATTCAATAAATACAATATAAAACTTGTATCTACCAAGTTACAGAGTCATTAGAGTTGAGGCTCTGCCATTTTGGATAGCTTAAGATTTCAATATATTTTCGTGTACAGTACTCTATGAGAAAATGGCGAAATATGCGACGGACTTAAAATAGGGAATATTGGTATCCGATTCAATAAATAGAATATAAAACTTGTATCTACCAAGTTACAGAGTCATTAGGGTTGAGGCTCTGCCATTTTGGATTGCTTAAGATTTCGATATATTTTCGTGTACAGTACCCTATGAGAAAATGGCGAAATATGCGACGGACTTAAAATATGGAATATTGGTCTCCGATTCAATAAATACAATATAAAACTTGTATCTACCAAGTTACAGAGTCATTAGAGTTGAGGCTCTACCATTTTGGATAGCATAAGATTTCGATATATTTTCGTGTACAGTACCCTATGAGAAAATGGCGAAATATGCGACGGACTTAAAATAGGGAATATTGGTCTCCGATTCAATAAATACAATATAAAACTCGTATCTACCAAGTTACAGAGTCATTAGAGTTGAGGCTCTACCATTTTGGATAGCTTAAGATTTCGATATATTTTCGTGTACAATACCCTATGAGAAAATTGCAAAATATGCGTCAGACTTAAAATAGGGAATATTGGTATCCGATTCAATAAATAGAATAAAAAACTTGTATCTACCAAGTTACAGAGTCATTAGAGTTGAGGCTCTGCCATTTTGGATAGCTTAAGATTTCGATATATTTTCGTGTACAGTACCCTATGAGAAAATGGCGAAATATGCGACGGACTTAAAATAGGGAATATTGGTCTCCGATTCAATAAATACAATATAAAACTTGTATCTACCAAGTTACAGAATCATTAGAGTTGAGGCTCTACCATTTTGGATAGCTTAAGATTTCGATATATGTTCGTGTACAGTACCCTATGAGAAAATTGCGAAATATGCGACAGACTTAAAATAGGGAATATTGGTATCCGATTCAATAAATAGAATATAAAACTTGTATCTACCAAGTTACAGAGTCATTAGGGTTGAGGCTCTGCCATTTTGGATTACTTAAGATTTCGATATATTTTCGTGTACAGTACCCTATGAGAAAATGGCGAAATATGCGACGGACTTAAAATAGGGAATATTGGTCTCCGATTCAATAAATACAATATAAAACTTGTATCTACCAAGTTACAGAGTCTTTAGAGTTGAGGCTCTGCCATTTTGGATAGCTTAAGATTTCGATATATTTTCGTGTACAGTACCCTATGAGAAAATGGCGAAATATGCGACGGACTTAAAATAGGGAATATTGGTCTCCGATTCAATAAATACAATATAAAACTTGTATCTACCAAGTTACAGAGTCATTAGAGTTGAGGCTCTACAATTTTGGATAGCATAAGATTTCGATATATTTTCGTCTACAGTACCCTATGAGAAAATGGCGAAATATGCGACGGACTTAAAATAGGGAATATTGGTCTCCGATTCAATAAATACAATATAAAACTTGTATCTACCAAGTTACAGAGTCATTAGAGTTGAGGCTCTACCATTTTGGATAGCTTAAGATTTCGATATATTTTCGTGTACAATACCCTATGAGAAAATTGCAAAATATGCGACAGACTTAAAATAGGGAATATTGGTATCCGATTCAATAAATAGAATAAAAAACTTGTATCTACCAAGTTACAGAGTCATTAGAGTTGAGGCTCTACCATTTTGGATAGCTTAAGATTTCGATATATGTTCGTGTACAGTACCCTATGAGAAAATTGCGAAATATGCGACAGACTTAAAATAGGGAATATTGGTATCCGATTCAATAAATAGAATATAAAACTTGTATCTACCAAGTTACAGAGTCATTAGGGTTGAGGCTCTGCCATTTTGGATTACTTAAGATTTCGATATATTTTCGTGTACAGTACCCTATGAGAAAATGGCGAAATATGCGACGGACTTAAAATAGGGAATATTGGTCTCCGATTCAATAAATACAATATAAAACTTGTATCTACCAAGTTACAGAGTCTTTAGAGTTGAGGCTCTGCCATTTTGGATAGCTTAAGATTTCGATATATTTTCGTGTACAGTACCCTATGAGAAAATGGCGAAATATGCGACGGACTTAAAATAGGGAATATTGGTCTCCGATTCAATAAATACAATATAAAACTTGTATCTACCAAGTTACAGAGTCATTAGAGTTGAGGCTCTACAATTTTGGATAGCATAAGATTTCGATATATTTTCGTCTACAGTACCCTATGAGAAAATGGCGAAATATGCGACGGACTTAAAATAGGGAATATTGGTCTCCGATTCAATAAATACAATATAAAACTTGTATCTACCAAGTTACAGAGTCATTAGAGTTGAGGCTCTACCATTTTGGATAGCTTAAGATTTCGATATATTTTCGTGTACAATACCCTATGAGAAAATTGCAAAATATGCGACAGACTTAAAATAGGGAATATTGGTATCCGATTCAATAAATAGAATAAAAAACTTGTATCTACCAAGTTACAGAGTCATTAGAGTTGAGGCTCTACCATTTTGGATAGCTTAAGATTTTGATATATTTTCGTGTACAGTACCCTATGAGAAAATGGCAAAATATGCGACGGACTTAAAATAGGGAATATTGGTCTCCGATTCAATAAATACAATATAAAACTTGTATCTACCAAGTTACAGAGTCTTTAGAGTTGAGGCTCTGCCATTTTGGATAGCTTAAGATTTCGATATATTTTCGTGTACAGTACCCTATGAGAAAATGGCGAAATATGCGACGGACTTAAAATAGGGAATATTGGTCTCCGATTCAATAAATACAATATAAAACTTGTATCTACCAAGTTACAGAGTCATTAGAGTTGAGGCTCTACAATTTTGGATAGCATAAGATTTCGATATATTTTCGTCTACAGTACCCTATGAGAAAATGGCGAAATATGCGACGGA
This sequence comes from Persicaria tinctoria, assembly GCA_037127255.1. NCBI lineage: Eukaryota > Viridiplantae > Streptophyta > Magnoliopsida > Caryophyllales > Polygonaceae > Persicaria > Persicaria tinctoria. The sequence goes on from JBANSL010000004.1 coordinate 151,723, forward strand.
CTTAAAATAGGGAATATTGGTCTCCGATTCAATAAATACAATATAAAACTTGTATCTACCAAGTTACAGAGTCATTAGAGTTGAGGCTCTACCATTTTGGATAGCTTAAGATTTCGATATATTTTCGTGTACAATACCCTATGAGAAAATTGCAAAATATGCGACAGACTTAAAATAGGGAATATTGGTATCCGATTCAATAAATAGAATAAAAAACTTGTATCTACCAAGTTACAGAGTCATTAGAGTTGAGGCTCTGCCATTTTGGATAGCTTAAGATTTTGATATATTTTCGTGTACAGTACCCTATGAGAAAATGGCAAAATATGCGACGGACTTAAAATAGGGAATATTGGTCTCCGATTCAATAAATACAATATAAAACTTGTATCTACCAAGTTACAGAGTCATTAGAGTTGAGGCTCTGCCATTTTGGATTGCTTAAGATTTCGATATATTTTCGTGTACAGTACCCTATGAGAAAATGGCGAAATATGCGACGGACTTAAAATAGGGAATATTGGTCTCCGATTCAATAAATACAATATAAAACTTGTATCTACCAAGTTACATAATCATTAGAGTTGAGGCTCTACCATTTTGGATAGCTTAAGATTTCGATATATTTTCGTGTACAGTACCCTATGAGAAAATTGCGAAATATGCGACAGACTTAAAATAGGGAATATTGGTATCCGATTCAATAAATAGAATATAAAACTTGTATCTACCAAGTTACAGAGTCATTAGGGTTGAGGCTCTGCCATTTTGGATTACTTAAGATTTCGATATATTTTCGTGTACAGTACCCTATGAGAAAATGGCGAAATATGCGACGGACTTAAAATAGGGAATATTGGTCTCCGATTCAATAAATACAATATAAAACTTGTATCTACCAAGTTACAGAGTCATTAGAGTTGAGGCTCTGCCATTTTGGATAGCTTAAGATTTCAATATATTTTCGTGTACAGTACTCTATGAGAAAATGGCGAAATATGCGACGGACTTAAAATAGGGAATATTGGTATCCGATTCAATAAATAGAATATAAAACTTGTATCTACCAAGTTACAGAGTCATTAGGGTTGAGGCTCTGCCATTTTGGATTGCTTAAGATTTCGATATATTTTCGTGTACAGTACCCTATGAGAAAATGGCGAAATATGCGACGGACTTAAAATATGGAATATTGGTCTCCGATTCAATAAATACAATATAAAACTTGTATCTACCAAGTTACAGAGTCATTAGAGTTGAGGCTCTACCATTTTGGATAGCATAAGATTTCGATATATTTTCGTGTACAGTACCCTATGAGAAAATGGCGAAATATGCGACGGACTTAAAATAGGGAATATTGGTCTCCGATTCAATAAATACAATATAAAACTTGTATCTACCAAGTTACAGAGTCATTAGAGTTGAGGCTCTACCATTTTGGATAGCTTAAGATTTCGATATATTTTCGTGTACAATACCCTATGAGAAAATTGCAAAATATGCGACAGACTTAAAATAGGGAATATTGGTATCCGATTCAATAAATAGAATAAAAAACTTGTATCTACCAAGTTACAGAGTCATTAGAGTTGAGGCTCTGCCATTTTGGATAGCTTAAGATTTCGATATATTTTCGTGTACAGTACCCTATGAGAAAATGGCGAAATATGCGACGGACTTAAAATAGGGAATATTGGTCTCCGATTCAATAAATACAATATAAAACTTGTATCTACCAAGTTACAGAATCATTAGAGTTGAGGCTCTACCATTTTGGATAGCTTAAGATTTCGATATATGTTCGTGTACAGTACCCTATGAGAAAATTGCGAAATATGCGACAGACTTAAAATAGGGAATATTGGTATCCGATTCAATAAATAGAATATAAAACTTGTATCTACCAAGTTACAGAGTCATTAGGGTTGAGGCTCTGCCATTTTGGATTACTTAAGATTTCGATATATTTTCGTGTACAGTACCCTATGAGAAAATGGCGAAATATGCGACGGACTTAAAATAGGGAATATTGGTCTCCGATTCAATAAATACAATATAAAACTTGTATCTACCAAGTTACAGAGTCTTTAGAGTTGAGGCTCTGCCATTTTGGATAGCTTAAGATTTCGATATATTTTCGTGTACAGTACCCTATGAGAAAATGGCGAAATATGCGACGGACTTAAAATAGGGAATATTGGTCTCCGATTCAATAAATACAATATAAAACTTGTATCTACCAAGTTACAGAGTCATTAGAGTTGAGGCTCTACCATTTTGGATAGCATAAGATTTCGATATATTTTCGTGTACAGTACCCTATGAGAAAATGGCGAAATATGCGACGGACTTAAAATAGGGAATATTGGTCTCCGATTCAATAAATACAATATAAAACTTGTATCTACCAAGTTACAGAGTCATTAGAGTTGAGGCTCTACCATTTTGGATAGCTTAAGATTTCGATATATTTTCGTGTACAATACCCTATGAGAAAATTGCAAAATATGCGACAGACTTAAAATAGGGAATATTGGTATCCGATTCAATAAATAGAATAAAAAACTTGTATCTACCAAGTTACAGAGTCATTAGGGTTGAGGCTCTGCCATTTTGGATTGCTTAAGATTTCGATATATTTTCGTGTACAGTACCCTATGAGAAAATGGCGAAATATGCGACGGACTTAAAATAGGGAATATTGGTCTCCGATTCAATAAATACAATATAAAACTTGTATCTACCAAGTTACAGAGTCATTAGAGTTGAGGCTCTACCATTTTGGATAGCATAAGATTTCGATATATTTTCGTGTACAGTACCCTATGAGAAAATGGCGAAATATGCGACGGACTTAAAATAGGGAATATTGGTCTCCGATTCAATAAATACAATATAAAACTTGTATCTACCAAGTTACAGAGTCATTAGAGTTGAGGCTCTACCATTTTGGATAGCTTAAGATTTCGATATATTTTCGTGTACAATACCCTATGAGAAAATTGCAAAATATGCGACAGACTTAAAATAGGGAATATTGGTATCCGATTCAATAAATAGAATAAAAAACTTGTATCTACCAAGTTACAGAGTCATTAGAGTTGAGGCTCTGCCATTTTGGATAGCTTAAGATTTCGATATATTTTCGTGTACAGTACCCTATGAGAAAATGGCGAAATATGCGACGGACTTAAAATAGGGAATATTGGTCTCCGATTCAATAAATACAATATAAAACTTGTATCTACCAAGTTACAGAGTCTTTAGAGTTGAGGCTCTGCCATTTTGGATAGCTTAAGATTTCGATATATTTTCGTGTACAGTACCCTATGAGAAAATGGCGAAATATGCGACGGACTTAAAATAGGGAATATTGGTCTCCGATTCAATAAATACAATATAAAACTTGTATCTACCAAGTTACAGAGTCATTAGAGTTGAGGCTCTACCATTTTGGATAGCATAAGATTTCGATATATTTTCGTGTACAGTACCCTATGAGAAAATGGCGAAATATGCGACGGACTTAAAATAGGGAATATTGGTCTCCGATTCAATAAATACAATATAAAACTTGTATCTACCAAGTTACAGAGTCTTTAGAGTTGAGGCTCTGCCATTTTGGATAGCTTAAGATTTCGATATATTTTCGTGTACAATACCCTATGAGAAAATTGCAAAATATGCGACAGACTTAAAATAGGGAATATTGGTATCCGATTCAATAAATAGAATAAAAAACTTGTATCTACCAAGTTACAGAGTCATTAGAGTTGAGGCTCTGCCATTTTGGATAGCTTAAGATTTCGATATATTTTCGTGTACAGTACCCTATGAGAAAATGGCGAAATATGCGACGGACTTAAAATAGGGAATATTGGTCTCCGATTCAATAAATACAATATAAAACTTGTATCTACCAAGTTACAGAATCATTAGAGTTGAGGCTCTACCATTTTGGATAGCTTAAGATTTCGATATATGTTCGTGTACAGTACCCTATGAGAAAATTGCGAAATATGCGACAGACTTAAAATAGGGAATATTGGTATCCGATTCAATAAATAGAATATAAAACTTGTATCTACCAAGTTACAGAGTCATTAGGGTTGAGGCTCTGCCATTTTGGATTACTTAAGATTTCGATATATTTTCGTGTACAGTACCCTATGAGAAAATGGCGAAATATGCGACGGACTTAAAATAGGGAATATTGGTCTCCGATTCAATAAATACAATATAAAACTTGTATCTACCAAGTTACAGAGTCTTTAGAGTTGAGGCTCTGCCATTTTGGATAGCTTAAGATTTCGATATATTTTCGTGTACAGTACCCTATGAGAAAATGGCGAAATATGCGACGGACTTAAAATAGGGAATATTGGTCTCCGATTCAATAAATACAATATAAAACTTGTATCTACCAAGTTACAGAGTCATTAGAGTTGAGGCTCTACAATTTTGGATAGCATAAGATTTCGATATATTTTCGTCTACAGTACCCTATGAGAAAATGGCGAAATATGCGACGGACTTAAAATAGGGAATATTGGTCTCCGATTCAATAAATACAATATAAAACTTGTATCTACCAAGTTACAGAGTCATTAGAGTTGAGGCTCTACCATTTTGGATAGCTTAAGATTTCGATATATTTTCGTGTACAATACCCTATGAGAAAATTGCAAAATATGCGACAGACTTAAAATAGGGAATATTGGTATCCGATTCAATAAATAGAATAAAAAACTTGTATCTACCAAGTTACAGAGTTATTAGAGTTGAGGCTCTGCCATTTTGGATAGCTTAAGATTTTGATATATTTTCGTGTACAGTACCCTATGAGAAAATGGCCAAATATGCGACGGACTTAAAATAGGGAATATTGGTCTCCGATTCAATAAATACAATATAAAACTTGTATCTACCAAGTTACAGAGTCATTAGAGTTGAGGCTCTGCCATTTTGGATTGCTTAAGATTTCGATATATTTTCGTGTACAGTACCCTATGAGAAAATGGCGAAATATGCGACGGACTTAAAATAGGGAATATTGGTCTCCGATTCAATAAATACAATATAAAACTTGTATCTACCAAGTTACAGAATCATTAGAGTTGAGGCTCTACCATTTTGGATAGCTTAAGATTTCGATATATTTTCGTGTACAGTACCCTATGAGAAAATTGCGAAATATGCGACAGACTTAAAATAGGGAATATTGGTATCCGATTCAATAAATAGAATATAAAACTTGTATCTACCAAGTTACAGAGTCATTAGGGTTGAGGCTCTGCCATTTTGGATTACTTAAGATTTCGATATATTTTCGTGTACAGTACCCTATGAGAAAATGGCGAAATATGCGACGGACTTAAAATAGGGAATATTGGTCTCCGATTCAATAAATACAATATAAAACTTGTATCTACCAAGTTACAGAGTCATTAGAGTTGAGGCTCTGCCATTTTGGATAGCTTAAGATTTCAATATATTTTCGTGTACAGTACTCTATGAGAAAATGGCGAAATATGCGACGGACTTAAAATAGGGAATATTGGTATCCGATTCAATAAATAGAATATAAAACTTGTATCTACCAAGTTACAGAGTCATTAGGGTTGAGGCTCTGCCATTTTGGATTGCTTAAGATTTCGATATATTTTCGTGTACAGTACCCTATGAGAAAATGGCGAAATATGCGACGGACTTAAAATATGGAATATTGGTCTCCGATTCAATAAATACAATATAAAACTTGTATCTACCAAGTTACAGAGTCATTAGAGTTGAGGCTCTACCATTTTGGATAGCATAAGATTTCGATATATTTTCGTGTACAGTACCCTATGAGAAAATGGCGAAATATGCGACGGACTTAAAATAGGGAATATTGGTCTCCGATTCAATAAATACAATATAAAACTCGTATCTACCAAGTTACAGAGTCATTAGAGTTGAGGCTCTACCATTTTGGATAGCTTAAGATTTCGATATATTTTCGTGTACAATACCCTATGAGAAAATTGCAAAATATGCGACAGACTTAAAATAGGGAATATTGGTATCCGATTCAATAAATAGAATAAAAAACTTGTATCTACCAAGTTACAGAGTCATTAGAGTTGAGGCTCTGCCATTTTGGATAGCTTAAGATTTCGATATATTTTCGTGTACAGTACCCTATGAGAAAATGGCGAAATATGCGACGGACTTAAAATAGGGAATATTGGTCTCCGATTCAATAAATACAATATAAAACTTGTATCTACCAAGTTACAGAATCATTAGAGTTGAGGCTCTACCATTTTGGATAGCTTAAGATTTCGATATATGTTCGTGTACAGTACCCTATGAGAAAATTGCGAAATATGCGACAGACTTAAAATAGGGAATATTGGTATCCGATTCAATAAATAGAATATAAAACTTGTATCTACCAAGTTACAGAGTCATTAGGGTTGAGGCTCTGCCATTTTGGATTACTTAAGATTTCGATATATTTTCGTGTACAGTACCCTATGAGAAAATGGCGAAATATGCGACGGACTTAAAATAGGGAATATTGGTCTCCGATTCAATAAATACAATATAAAACTTGTATCTACCAAGTTACAGAGTCTTTAGAGTTGAGGCTCTGCCATTTTGGATAGCTTAAGATTTCGATATATTTTCGTGTACAGTACCCTATGAGAAAATGGCGAAATATGCGACGGACTTAAAATAGGGAATATTGGTCTCCGATTCAATAAATACAATATAAAACTTGTATCTACCAAGTTACAGAGTCATTAGAGTTGAGGCTCTACAATTTTGGATAGCATAAGATTTCGATATATTTTCGTCTACAGTACCCTATGAGAAAATGGCGAAATATGCGACGGACTTAAAATAGGGAATATTGGTCTCCGATTCAATAAATACAATATAAAACTTGTATCTACCAAGTTACAGAGTCATTAGAGTTGAGGCTCTACCATTTTGGATAGCTTAAGATTTCGATATATTTTCGTGTACAATACCCTATGAGAAAATTGCAAAATATGCGACAGACTTAAAATAGGGAATATTGGTATCCGATTCAATAAATAGAATAAAAAACTTGTATCTACCAAGTTACAGAGTCATTAGAGTTGAGGCTCTACCATTTTGGATAGCTTAAGATTTCGATATATGTTCGTGTACAGTACCCTATGAGAAAATTGCGAAATATGCGACAGACTTAAAATAGGGAATATTGGTATCCGATTCAATAAATAGAATATAAAACTTGTATCTACCAAGTTACAGAGTCATTAGGGTTGAGGCTCTGCCATTTTGGATTACTTAAGATTTCGATATATTTTCGTGTACAGTACCCTATGAGAAAATGGCGAAATATGCGACGGACTTAAAATAGGGAATATTGGTCTCCGATTCAATAAATACAATATAAAACTTGTATCTACCAAGTTACAGAGTCTTTAGAGTTGAGGCTCTGCCATTTTGGATAGCTTAAGATTTCGATATATTTTCGTGTACAGTACCCTATGAGAAAATGGCGAAATATGCGACGGACTTAAAATAGGGAATATTGGTCTCCGATTCAATAAATACAATATAAAACTTGTATCTACCAAGTTACAGAGTCATTAGAGTTGAGGCTCTACAATTTTGGATAGCATAAGATTTCGATATATTTTCGTCTACAGTACCCTATGAGAAAATGGCGAAATATGCGACGGACTTAAAATAGGGAATATTGGTCTCCGATTCAATAAATACAATATAAAACTTGTATCTACCAAGTTACAGAGTCATTAGAGTTGAGGCTCTACCATTTTGGATAGCTTAAGATTTCGATATATTTTCGTGTACAATACCCTATGAGAAAATTGCAAAATATGCGACAGACTTAAAATAGGGAATATTGGTATCCGATTCAATAAATAGAATAAAAAACTTGTATCTACCAAGTTACAGAGTCATTAGAGTTGAGGCTCTACCATTTTGGATAGCTTAAGATTTTGATATATTTTCGTGTACAGTACCCTATGAGAAAATGGCAAAATATGCGACGGACTTAAAATAGGGAATATTGGTCTCCGATTCAATAAATACAATATAAAACTTGTATCTACCAAGTTACAGAGTCTTTAGAGTTGAGGCTCTGCCATTTTGGATAGCTTAAGATTTCGATATATTTTCGTGTACAGTACCCTATGAGAAAATGGCGAAATATGCGACGGACTTAAAATAGGGAATATTGGTCTCCGATTCAATAAATACAATATAAAACTTGTATCTACCAAGTTACAGAGTCATTAGAGTTGAGGCTCTACAATTTTGGATAGCATAAGATTTCGATATATTTTCGTCTACAGTACCCTATGAGAAAATGGCGAAATATGCGACGGACTTAAAATAGGGAATATTGGTCTCCGATTCAATAAATACAATATAAAACTTGTATCTACCAAGTTACAGAGTCATTAGAGTTGAGGCTCTACCATTTTGGATAGCTTAAGATTTCGATATATTTTCGTGTACAATACCCTATGAGAAAATTGCAAAATATGCGACAGACTTAAAATAGGGAATATTGGTATCCGATTCAATAAATAGAATAAAAAACTTGTATCTACCAAGTTACAGAGTCATTAGAGTTGAGGCTCTGCCATTTTGGATAGCTTAAGATTTTGATATATTTTCGTGTACAGTACCCTATGAGAAAATGGCAAAATATGCGACGGACTTAAAATAGGGAATATTGGTCTCCGATTCAATAAATACAATATAAAACTTGTATCTACCAAGTTACAGAGTCATTAGAGTTGAGGCTCTGCCATTTTGGATTGCTTAAGATTTCGATATATTTTCGTGTACAGTACCCTATGAGAAAATGGCGAAATATGCGACGGACTTAAAATAGGGAATATTGGTCTCCGATTCAATAAATACAATATAAAACTTGTATCTACCAAGTTACATAATCATTAGAGTTGAGGCTCTACCATTTTGGATAGCTTAAGATTTCGATATATTTTCGTGTACAGTACCCTATGAGAAAATTGCGAAATATGCGACAGACTTAAAATAGGGAATATTGGTATCCGATTCAATAAATAGAATATAAAACTTGTATCTACCAAGTTACAGAGTCATTAGGGTTGAGGCTCTGCCATTTTGGATTACTTAAGATTTCGATATATTTTCGTGTACAGTACCCTATGAGAAAATGGCGAAATATGCGACGGACTTAAAATAGGGAATATTGGTCTCCGATTCAATAAATACAATATAAAACTTGTATCTACCAAGTTACTGAGTCATTAGAGTTGAGGCTCTGCCATTTTGGATAGCTTAAGATTTCAATATATTTTCGTGTACAGTACTCTATGAGAAAATGGCGAAATATGCGACGGACTTAAAATAGGGAATATTGGTATCCGATTCAATAAATAGAATATAAAACTTGTATCTACCAAGTTACAGAGTCATTAGGGTTGAGGCTCTGCCATTTTGGATTGCTTAAGATTTCGATATATTTTCGTGTACAGTACCCTATGAGAAAATGGCGAAATATGCGACGGACTTAAAATAGGGAATATTGGTCTCCGATTCAATAAATACAATATAAAACTTGTATCTACCAAGTTACAGAGTCATTAGAGTTGAGGCTCTACCATTTTGGATAGCATAAGATTTCGATATATTTTCGTGTACAGTACCCTATGAGAAAATGGCGAAATATGCGACGGACTTAAAATAGGGAATATTGGTCTCCGATTCAATAAATACAATATAAAACTTGTATCTACCAAGTTACAGAGTCATTAGAGTTGAGGCTCTACCATTTTGGATAGCTTAAGATTTCGATATATTTTCGTGTACAATACCCTATGAGAAAATTGCAAAATATGCGACAGACTTAAAATAGGGAATATTGGTATCCGATTCAATAAATAGAATAAAAAACTTGTATCTACCAAGTTACAGAGTCATTAGAGTTGAGGCTCTGCCATTTTGGATAGCTTAAGATTTCGATATATTTTCGTGTACAGTACCCTATGAGAAAATGGCGAAATATGCGACGGACTTAAAATAGGGAATATTGGTCTCCGATTCAATAAATACAATATAAAACTTGTATCTACCAAGTTACAGAATCATTAGAGTTGAGGCTCTACCATTTTGGATAGCTTAAGATTTCGATATATGTTCGTGTACAGTACCCTATGAGAAAATTGCGAAATATGCGACAGACTTAAAATAGGGAATATTGGTATCCGATTCAATAAATAGAATATAAAACTTGTATCTACCAAGTTACAGAGTCATTAGGGTTGAGGCTCTGCCATTTTGGATTACTTAAGATTTCGATATATTTTCGTGTACAGTACCCTATGAGAAAATGGCGAAATATGCGACGGACTTAAAATAGGGAATATTGGTCTCCGATTCAATAAATACAATATAAAACTTGTATCTACCAAGTTACAGAGTCTTTAGAGTTGAGGCTCTGCCATTTTGGATAGCTTAAGATTTCGATATATTTTCGTGTACAGTACCCTATGAGAAAATGGCGAAATATGCGACGGACTTAAAATAGGGAATATTGGTCTCCGATTCAATAAATACAATATAAAACTTGTATCTACCAAGTTACAGAGTCATTAGAGTTGAGGCTCTACCATTTTGGATAGCATAAGATTTCGATATATTTTCGTGTACAGTACCCTATGAGAAAATGGCGAAATATGCGACGGACTTAAAATAGGGAATATTGGTCTCCGATTCAATAAATACAATATAAAACTTGTATCTACCAAGTTACAGAGTCATTAGAGTTGAGGCTCTACCATTTTGGATAGCTTAAGATTTCGATATATTTTCGTGTACAATACCCTATGAGAAAATTGCAAAATATGCGACAGACTTAAAATAGGGAATATTGGTATCCGATTCAATAAATAGAATAAAAAACTTGTATCTACCAAGTTACAGAGTCATTAGGGTTGAGGCTCTGCCATTTTGGATTGCTTAAGATTTCGATATATTTTCGTGTACAGTACCCTATGAGAAAATGGCGAAATATGCGACGGACTTAAAATAGGGAATATTGGTCTCCGATTCAATAAATACAATATAAAACTTGTATCTACCAAGTTACAGAGTCATTAGAGTTGAGGCTCTACCATTTTGGATAGCATAAGATTTCGATATATTTTCGTGTACAGTACCCTATGAGAAAATGGCGAAATATGCGACGGACTTAAAATAGGGAATATTGGTCTCCGATTCAATAAATACAATATAAAACTTGTATCTACCAAGTTACAGAGTCATTAGAGTTGAGGCTCTACCATTTTGGATAGCTTAAGATTTCGATATATTTTCGTGTACAATACCCTATGAGAAAATTGCAAAATATGCGACAGACTTAAAATAGGGAATATTGGTATCCGATTCAATAAATAGAATAAAAAACTTGTATCTACCAAGTTACAGAGTCATTAGAGTTGAGGCTCTGCCATTTTGGATAGCTTAAGATTTCGATATATTTTCGTGTACAGTACCCTATGAGAAAATGGCGAAATATGCGACGGACTTAAAATAGGGAATATTGGTCTCCGATTCAATAAATACAATATAAAACTTGTATCTACCAAGTTACAGAGTCTTTAGAGTTGAGGCTCTGCCATTTTGGATAGCTTAAGATTTCGATATATTTTCGTGTACAGTACCCTATGAGAAAATGGCGAAATATGCGACGGACTTAAAATAGGGAATATTGGTCTCCGATTCAATAAATACAATATAAAACTTGTATCTACCAAGTTACAGAGTCATTAGAGTTGAGGCTCTACCATTTTGGATAGCATAAGATTTCGATATATTTTCGTGTACAGTACCCTATGAGAAAATGGCGAAATATGCGACGGACTTAAAATAGGGAATATTGGTCTCCGATTCAATAAATACAATATAAAACTTGTATCTACCAAGTTACAGAGTCTTTAGAGTTGAGGCTCTGCCATTTTGGATAGCTTAAGATTTCGATATATTTTCGTGTACAATACCCTATGAGAAAATTGCAAAATATGCGACAGACTTAAAATAGGGAATATTGGTATCCGATTCAATAAATAGAATAAAAAACTTGTATCTACCAAGTTACAGAGTCATTAGAGTTGAGGCTCTGCCATTTTGGATAGCTTAAGATTTCGATATATTTTCGTGTACAATACCCTATGAGAAAATTGCAAAATATGCGACAGACTTAAAATAGGGAATATTGGTCTCCGATTCAATAAATACAATATAAAACTTGTATCTACCAAAGTACAGAGTCATTAGAGTTGAGGCTCTGCCATTTTGGATTGCTTAAGATTTCGATATATTTTCGTGTACAATACCCTATGAGAAAATGGCGAAATATGCGACGGACTTAAAATAGGGAATATTGGTCTCCGATTCAATAAATACAATATAAAACTTGTATCTACCAAGTTACAGAATCATTAGAGTTGAGGTAAGATTTCGATATATTTTCGTGTACAGTACCCTATGAGAAAATGGCGAAATATGCGACGGACTTAAAATAGGGAATATTGGTCTCCGATTCAATAAATACAATATAAAACTTGTATCTACCAAGTTATAGAGTCATTAGAGTTGAGGCTCTACCATTTTGGATAGCATAAGATTTTGATATATTTTCGTGTACAGTACCCTATGAGAAAATGGCGAAATATGCGACGGACTTAAAATAGGGAATATTGGTCTCCGATTCAATAAATACAATATAAAACTTGTATCTACCAAGTTACAGAGTCATTAGAGTTGAGGCTCTACCATTTTGGATAGCTTAAGATTTCGATATATTTTCGTGTACAATACCCTATGAGAAAATTGCAAAATATGCGACAGACTTAAAATAGGGAATATTGGTATCCGATTCAATAAATAGAATAAAAAACTTGTATCTACCAAGTTACAGAGTCATTAGAGTTGAGGCTCTGCCATTTTGGATAGCTTAAGATTTCGATATATTTTCGTGTACAATACCCTATGAGAAAATTGCAAAATATGCGACAGACTTAAAATAGGGAATATTGGTCTCCGATTCAATAAATACAATATAAAACTTGTATCTACCAAAGTACAGAGTCATTAGAGTTGAGGCTCTGCCATTTTGGATTGCTTAAGATTTCGATATATTTTCGTGTACAATACCCTATGAGAAAATGGCGAAATATGCGACGGACGTAAAATAGGGAATATTAGTCTCCGATTCAATAAATACAATATAAAACTTGTATCTACCAAGTTTCAGAGTCATTAGAGTTGAGGCTCTGCCATTTTGGATAGCTTAAGATTTCGATATATTTTCGTGTACAGTACCCTATGAGAAAATGGCGAAATATGCGACGGACTTAAAATAGGGAATATTGGTCTCCGATTCAATAAATACAATATAAAACTTGTATCTACCAAGTTACAGAATCATTAGAGTTGAGGTAAGATTTCGATATATTTTCGTGTACAGTACCCTATGAGAAAATGGCGAAATATGCGACGGACTTAAAATAGGGAATATTGGTCTCCGATTCAATAAATACAATATAAAACTTGTATCTACCAAGTTATAGAGTCATTAGAGTTGAGGCTCTACCATTTTGGATAGCATAAGATTTTGATATATTTTCGTGTACAGTACCCTATGAGAAAATGGCGAAATATGCGACGGACTTAAAATAGGGAATATTGGTCTCCGATTCAATAAATACAATATAAAACTTGTATCTACCAAGTTACAGAGTCATTAGAGTTGAGGCTCTACCATTTTGGATAGCTTAAGATTTCGATATATTTTCGTGTACAATACCCTATGAGAAAATTGCAAAATATGCGACAGACTTAAAATAGGGAATATTGGTATCCGATTCAATAAATAGAATAAAAAACTTGTATCTACCAAGTTACAGAGTCATTAGAGTTGAGGCTCTGCCATTTTGGATAGCTTAAGATTTCGATATATTTTCGTGTACAATACCCTATGAGAAAATTGCAAAATATGCGACAGACTTAAAATAGGGAATATTGGTCTCCGATTCAATAAATACAATATAAAACTTGTATCTACCAAAGTACAGAGTCATTAGAGTTGAGGCTCTGCCATTTTGGATTGCTTAAGATTTCGATATATTTTCGTGTACAATACCCTATGAGAAAATGGCGAAATATGCGACGGACGTAAAATAGGGAATATTAGTCTCCGATTCAATAAATACAATATAAAACTTGTATCTACCAAGTTTCAGAGTCATTAGAGTTGAGGCTCTGCCATTTTGGATAGCTTAAGATTTCGATATATTTTCGTGTACAGTACCCTATGAGAAAATGGCGAAATATGCGACGGACTTAAAATAGGGAATATTGGTCTCCGATTCAATAAATACAATATAAAACTTGTATCTACCAAGTAACAGAATCATTAGAGTTGAGGCTCTACCATTTTGGATAGCTTAAGATTTCGATATATTTTCGTGTACAGTACCCTATGAGAAAATTGCGAAATATGCGACAGACTTAAAATAGGGAATATTGGTATCCGATTCAATAAATAGAATATAAAACTTGTATCTACCAAGTTACAGAGTCATTAGGGTTGAGGCTCTGCCATTTTGGATTACTTAAGATTTCGATATATTTTCGTGTACAGTACCCTATGAGAAAATGGCGAAATATGCGACGGACTTAAAATAGGGAATATTGGTAACCGATTCAATAAATACAATATAAAACTTGTATCTACCAAGTTACAGAGTCTTTAGAGTTGAGGCTCTGCCATTTTGGATAGCTTAAGATTTCGATATATTTTCGTGTACAGTACCCTATGAGAAAATGGCGAAATATGCGACGGACTTAAAATAGGGAATATTGGTCTCCGATTCTATAAATACAATATAAAACTTGTATCTACCAAGTTACAGAGTCATTAGAGTTGAGGCTCTACCATTTTGGATAGCATAAGATTTTGATATATTTTCGTGTACAGTACCCTATGAGAAAATGGCGAAATATGCGACGGACTTAAAATAGGGAATATTGGTCTCCGATTCAATAAATACAATATAAAACTTGTATCTACCAAGTTACAGAGTCATTAGAGTTGAGGCTCTACCATTTTGGATAGCTTAAGATTTCGATATATTTTCGTGTACAATACCCTATGAGAAAATTGCAAAATATGCGACAGACTTAAAATAGGGAATATTGGTATCCGATTCAATAAATAGAATAAAAAACTTGTATCTACCAAGTTACAGAGTCATTAGAGTTGAGGCTCTGCCATTTTGGATAGCTTAAGATTTCGATATATTTTCGTGTACAATACCCTATGAGAAAATTGCAAAATATGCGACAGACTTAAAATAGGGAATATTGGTCTCCGATTCAATAAATACAATATAAAACTTGTATCTACCAAGTTACAGAGTCATTAGAGTTGAGGCTCTGCCATTTTGGATTGCTTAAGATTTCGATATATTTTCGTGTACAATACCCTATGAGAAAATGGCGAAATATGCGACGGACGTAAAATAGGGAATATTAGTCTCCGATTCAATAAATACAATATAAAACTTGTATCTACCAAGTTTCAGAGTCATTAGAGTTGAGGCTCTGCCATTTTGGATAGCTTAAGATTTCGATATATTTTCGTGTACAGTACCCTATGAGAAAATGGCGAAATATGCGACGGACTTAAAATAGGGAATATTGGTCTCCGATTCAATAAATACAATATAAAACTTGTATCTACCAAGTAACAGAATCATTAGAGTTGAGGCTCTACCATTTTGGATAGCTTAAGATTTCGATATATTTTCGTGTACAGTACCCTATGAGAAAATTGCGAAATATGCGACAGACTTAAAATAGGGAATATTGGTATCCGATTCAATAAATAGAATATAAAACTTGTATCTACCAAGTTACAGAGTCATTAGGGTTGAGGCTCTGCCATTTTGGATTACTTAAGATTTCGATATATTTTCGTGTACAGTACCCTATGAGAAAATGGCGAAATATGCGACGGACTTAAAATAGGGAATATTGGTAACCGATTCAATAAATACAATATAAAACTTGTATCTACCAAGTTACAGAGTCTTTAGAGTTGAGGCTCTGCCATTTTGGATAGCTTAAGATTTCGATATATTTTCGTGTACAGTACCCTATGAGAAAATGGCGAAATATGCGACGGACTTAAAATAGGGAATATTGGTCTCCGATTCAATAAATACAATATAAAACTTGTATCTACCAAGTTACAGAGTCATTAGAGTTGAGGCTCTACCATTTTGGATAGCATAAGATTTTGATATATTTTCGTGTACAGTACCCTATGAGAAAATGGCGAAATATGCGACGGACTTAAAATAGGGAATATTGGTCTCCGATTCAATAAATACAATATAAAACTTGTATCTACCAAGTTACAGAGTCATTAGAGTTGAGGCTCTACCATTTTGGATAGCTTAAGATTTCGATATATTTTCGTGTACAGTACCCTATGAGAAAATTGCGAAATATGCGACAGACTTAAAATAGGGAATATTGGTATCCGATTCAATAAATAGAATATAAAACTTGTATCTACCAAGTTACAGAGTCATTAGGGTTGAGGCTCTGCCATTTTGGATTACTTAAGATTTCGATATATTTTCGTGTACAGTACCCTATGAGAAAATGGCGAAATATGCGACGGACTTAAAATAGGGAATATTGGTAACCGATTCAATAAATACAATATAAAACTTGTATCTACCAAGTTACAGAGTCTTTAGAGTTGAGGCTCTGCCATTTTGGATAGCTTAAGATTTCGATATATTTTCGTGTACAGTACCCTATGAGAAAATGGCGAAATATGCGACGGACTTAAAATAGGGAATATTGGTCTCCGATTCAATAAATACAATATAAAACTTGTATCTACCAAGTTACAGAGTCATTAGAGTTGAGGCTCTACCATTTTGGATAGCATAAGATTTTGATATATTTTCGTGTACAGTACCCTATGAGAAAATGGCGAAATATGCGACGGACTTAAAATAGGGAATATTGGTCTCCGATTCAATAAATACAATATAAAACTTGTATCTACCAAGTTACAGAGTCATTAGAGTTGAGGCTCTACCATTTTGGATAGCTTAAGATTTCGATATATTTTCGTGTACAATACCCTATGAGAAAATTGCAAAATATGCGACAGACTTAAAATAGGGAATATTGGTATCCGATTCAATAAATAGAATAAAAAACTTGTATCTACCAAGTTACAGAGTCATTAGAGTTGAGGCTCTGCCATTTTGGATAGCTTAAGATTTCGATATATTTTCGTGTACAATACCCTATGAGAAAATTGCAAAATATGCGACAGACTTAAAATAGGGAATATTGGTCTCCGATTCAATAAATACAATATAAAACTTGTATCTACCAAGTTACAGAGTCATTAGAGTTGAGGCTCTGCCATTTTGGATTGCTTAAGATTTCGATATATTTTCGTGTACAATACCCTATGAGAAAATGGCGAAATATGCGACGGACGTAAAATAGGGAATATTAGTCTCCGATTCAATAAATACAATATAAAACTTGTATCTACCAAGTTTCAGAGTCATTAGAGTTGAGGCTCTGCCATTTTGGATAGCTTAAGATTTCGATATATTTTCGTGTACAGTACCCTATGAGAAAATGGCGAAATATGCGACGGACTTAAAATAGGGAATATTGGTCTCCGATTCAATAAATACAATATAAAACTTGTATCTACCAAGTAACAGAATCATTAGAGTTGAGGCTCTACCATTTTGGATAGCTTAAGATTTCGATATATTTTCGTGTACAGTACCCTATGAGAAAATTGCGAAATATGCGACAGACTTAAAATAGGGAATATTGGTATCCGATTCAATAAATAGAATATAAAACTTGTATCTACCAAGTTACAGAGTCATTAGGGTTGAGGCTCTGCCATTTTGGATTACTTAAGATTTCGATATATTTTCGTGTACAGTACCCTATGAGAAAATGGCGAAATATGCGACGGACTTAAAATAGGGAATATTGGTAACCGATTCAATAAATACAATATAAAACTTGTATCTACCAAGTTACAGAGTCTTTAGAGTTGAGGCTCTGCCATTTTGGATAGCTTAAGATTTCGATATATTTTCGTGTACAGTACCCTATGAGAAAATGGCGAAATATGCGACGGACTTAAAATAGGGAATATTGGTCTCCGATTCAATAAATACAATATAAAACTTGTATCTACCAAGTTACAGAGTCATTAGAGTTGAGGCTCTACCATTTTGGATAGCATAAGATTTTGATATATTTTCGTGTACAGTACCCTATGAGAAAATGGCGAAATATGCGACGGACTTAAAATAGGGAATATTGGTCTCCGATTCAATAAATACAATATAAAACTTGTATCTACCAAGTTACAGAGTCATTAGAGTTGAGGCTCTACCATTTTGGATAGCATAAGATTTTGATATATTTTCGTGTACAGTACCCTATGAGAAAATGGCGAAATATGCGACGGACTTAAAATAGGGAATATTGGTCTCCGATTCAATAAATACAATATAAAACTTGTATCTACCAAGTTACAGAGTCATTAGAGTTGAGGCTCTGCCATTTTGGATTGCTTAAGATTTCGATATATTTTCGTGTACAATACCCTATGAGAAAATGGCGAAATATGCGACGGACGTAAAATAGGGAATATTAGTCTCCGATTCAATAAATACAATATAAAACTTGTATCTACCAAGTTTCAGAGTCATTAGAGTTGAGGCTCTGCCATTTTGGATAGCTTAAGATTTCGATATATTTTCGTGTACAGTACCCTATGAGAAAATGGCGAAATATGCGACGGACTTAAAATAGGGAATATTGGTCTCCGATTCAATAAATACAATATAAAACTTGTATCTACCAAGTAACAGAATCATTAGAGTTGAGGCTCTACCATTTTGGATAGCTTAAGATTTCGATATATTTTCGTGTACAGTACCCTATGAGAAAATTGCGAAATATGCGACAGACTTAAAATAGGGAATATTGGTATCCGATTCAATAAATAGAATATAAAACTTGTATCTACCAAGTTACAGAGTCATTAGGGTTGAGGCTCTGCCATTTTGGATTACTTAAGATTTCGATATATTTTCGTGTACAGTACCCTATGAGAAAATGGCGAAATATGCGACGGACTTAAAATAGGGAATATTGGTAACCGATTCAATAAATACAATATAAAACTTGTATCTACCAAGTTACAGAGTCTTTAGAGTTGAGGCTCTGCCATTTTGGATAGCTTAAGATTTCGATATATTTTCGTGTACAGTACCCTATGAGAAAATGGCGAAATATGCGACGGACTTAAAATAGGGAATATTGGTCTCCGATTCAATAAATACAATATAAAACTTGTATCTACCAAGTTACAGAGTCATTAGAGTTGAGGCTCTACCATTTTGGATAGCATAAGATTTTGATATATTTTCGTGTACAGTACCCTATGAGAAAATGGCGAAATATGCGACGGACTTAAAATAGGGAATATTGGTCTCCGATTCAATAAATACAATATAAAACTTGTATCTACCAAGTTACAGAGTCATTAGAGTTGAGGCTCTACCATTTTGGATAGCTTAAGATTTCGATATATTTTCGTGTACAATACCCTATGAGAAAATTGCAAAATATGCGACAGACTTAAAATAGGGAATATTGGTATCCGATTCAATAAATAGAATAAAAAACTTGTATCTACCAAGTTACAGAGTCATTAGAGTTGAGGCTCTGCCATTTTGGATAGCTTAAGATTTCGATATATTTTCGTGTACAATACCCTATGAGAAAATTGCAAAATATGCGACAGACTTAAAATAGGGAATATTGGTCTCCGATTCAATAAATACAATATAAAACTTGTATCTACCAAGTTACAGAGTCATTAGAGTTGAGGCTCTGCCATTTTGGATTGCTTAAGATTTCGATATATTTTCGTGTACAATACCCTATGAGAAAATGGCGAAATATGCGACGGACGTAAAATAGGGAATATTAGTCTCCGATTCAATAAATACAATATAAAACTTGTATCTACCAAGTTTCAGAGTCATTAGAGTTGAGGCTCTGCCATTTTGGATAGCTTAAGATTTCGATATATTTTCGTGTACAGTACCCTATGAGAAAATGGCGAAATATGCGACGGACTTAAAATAGGGAATATTGGTCTCCGATTCAATAAATACAATATAAAACTTGTATCTACCAAGTAACAGAATCATTAGAGTTGAGGCTCTACCATTTTGGATAGCTTAAGATTTCGATATATTTTCGTGTACAGTACCCTATGAGAAAATTGCGAAATATGCGACAGACTTAAAATAGGGAATATTGGTATCCGATTCAATAAATAGAATATAAAACTTGTATCTACCAAGTTACAGAGTCATTAGGGTTGAGGCTCTGCCATTTTGGATTACTTAAGATTTCGATATATTTTCGTGTACAGTACCCTATGAGAAAATGGCGAAATATGCGACGGACTTAAAATAGGGAATATTGGTAACCGATTCAATAAATACAATATAAAACTTGTATCTACCAAGTTACAGAGTCTTTAGAGTTGAGGCTCTGCCATTTTGGATAGCTTAAGATTTCGATATATTTTCGTGTACAGTACCCTATGAGAAAATGGCGAAATATGCGACGGACTTAAAATAGGGAATATTGGTCTCCGATTCAATAAATACAATATAAAACTTGTATCTACCAAGTTACAGAGTCATTAGAGTTGAGGCTCTACCATTTTGGATAGCATAAGATTTTGATATATTTTCGTGTACAGTACCCTATGAGAAAATGGCGAAATATGCGACGGACTTAAAATAGGGAATATTGGTCTCCGATTCAATAAATACAATATAAAACTTGTATCTACCAAGTTACAGAGTCATTAGAGTTGAGGCTCTACCATTTTTGATAGCTTAAGATTTCGATATATTTTCGTGTACAATACCCTATGAGAAAATTGCAAAATATGCGACAGACTTAAAATAGGGAATATTGGTATCCGATTCAATAAATAGAATAAAAAACTTGTATCTACCAAGTTACAGAGTCATTAGAGTTGAGGCTCTGCCATTTTGGATAGCTTAAGATTTCGATATATTTTCGTGTACAATACCCTATGAGAAAATTGCAAAATATGCGACAGACTTAAAATAGGGAATATTGGTCTCCGATTCAATAAATACAATATAAAACTTGTATCTACCAAGTTACAGAGTCTTTAGAGTTGAGGCTCTGCCATTTTGGATAGCTTAAGATTTCGATATATTTTCGATAAATACAATATAAAACTTGTATCTACCAAGTTTCAGAGTCATTAGAGTTGAGGCTCTGCCATTTTGGATAGCTTAAGATTTCGATATATTTTCGTGTACAGTACCCTATGAGAAAATGGCGAAATATGCGACGGACTTAAAATAGGGAATATTGGTCTCCGATTCAATAAATACAATATAAAACTTGTATCTACCAAGTAACAGAATCATTAGAGTTGAGGCTCTACCATTTTGGATAGCTTAAGATTTCGATATATTTTCGTGTACAGTACCCTATGAGAAAATTGCGAAATATGCGAGGCCATTTTGGATTCCTTAAGATTTCGATATATTTTCGTGTACAGTACCCTATGAGAAAATGGCGAAATATGCGACGGACTTAAAATAGGGAATATTGGTAACCGATTCAATAAATACAATATAAAACTTGTATCTACCAAGTTACAGAGTCTTTAGAGTTGAGGCTCTGCCATTTTGGATAGCTTAAGATTTCGATATATTTTCGTGTACAGTACCCTATGAGAAAATGGCGAAATATGCGACGGACTTAAAATAGGGAATATTGGTCTCCGATTCAATAAATACAATATAAAACTTGTATCTACCAAGTTACAGAGTCATTAGAGTTGAGGCTCTACCATTTTGGATAGCATAAGATTTTGATATATTTTCGTGTACAGTACCCTATGAGAAAATGGCGAAATATGCGACGGACTTAAAATAGGGAATATTGGTCTCCGATTCAATAAATACAATATAAAACTTGTATCTACCAAGTTACAGAGTCATTAGAGTTGAGGCTCTACCATTTTGGATAGCTTAAGATTTCGATATATTTTCGTGTACAATACCCTATGAGAAAATTGCAAAATATGCGACAGACTTAAAATAGGGAATATTGGTATCCGATTCAATAAATAGAATAAAAAACTTGTATCTACCAAGTTACAGAGTCATTAGAGTTGAGGCTCTGCCATTTTGGATAGCTTAAGATTTCGATATATTTTCGTGTACAATACCCTATGAGAAAATTGCAAAATATGCGACAGACTTAAAATAGGGAATATTGGTCTCCGATTCAATAAATACAATATAAAACTTGTATCTACCAAGTTACAGAGTCTTTAGAGTTGAGGCTCTGCCATTTTGGATAGCTTAAGATTTCGATATATTTTCGTGTACAGTACCCTATGAGAAAATGGCGAAATATGCGACGGACTTAAAATAGGGAATATTGGTCTCCGATTCAATAAATACAATATAAAACCTGTATCTACCAAGTTACAGAGTCATTAGAGTTGAGGCTCTACCATTTTGGATAGCATAAGATTTCGATATATTTTCGTGTACAGTACCCTATGAGAAAATGGCGAAATATGCGACGGACTTAAAATAGGGAATATTGGTCTCCGATTCAATAAATACAATATAAAACTTGTATCTACCAAGTTACAGAGTCATTAGAGTTGAGGCTCTGCCATTTGGATAGCTTAAGATTTCGATATATTTTCGTGTACAGTACCCTATGAGAAAATGGCGAAATATGCGACGGACTTAAAATAGGGAATATTGGTCTCCGATTCAATAAATACAATATAAAACTTGTATCTACCAAGTTACAGAATCATTAGAGTTGAGGCGCTGCCATTTTGGATTGCTTAAGATTTCGATATATTTTCGTGTACAGTACCCTATGAGAAAATTGCGAAATATGCGACGGACTTAAGACATGGAATATTGGTCTCCGATTCAATAAATACAATATAAAACTTGTATCTACCAAGTTACAGAGTCATTAGAGTTGAGGCTCTGCCATTTTGGATAGCTTAAGATTTCGATATATTTTCGTGTACAGTACTCTATGAGAAAATGGCGACATATGCGACGGACTTAAAACATGGAATATTGGTATCCGATTCAATAAATACAATATAAAACTTGTATCTACCAAGTTACAGAGTCATTAGAGTTGAGGCTCTGCCATTTTGGATTGCTTAAGATTTCGATATATTTTCGTGTACAATACCCTATGAGAAAATGGCGAAATATGCGACGGACGTAAAATAGGGAATATTAGTCTCCGATTCAATAAATACAATATAAAACTTGTATCTACCAAGTTTCAGAGTCATTAGAGTTGAGGCTCTGCCATTTTGGATAGCTTAAGATTTCGATATATTTTCGTGTACAGTACCCTATGAGAAAATGGCGAAATATGCGACGGACTTAAAATAGGGAATATTGGTCTCCGATTCAATAAATACAATATAAAACTTGTATCTACCAAGTTACAGAATCATTAGAGTTGAGGCTCTGCCATTTTGGATTGCTTAAGATTTCGATATATTTTCGTGTACAGTACCCTATGAGAAAATTGCGAAATATGCGACGGACTTAAGACAAGGAATATTGGTCTCCGATTCAATAAATACAATATAAAACTTGTATCTACCAAGTTACAGAGTCATTAGAGTTGAGGCTCTGCCATTTTGGATAGCTTAAGATTTCGATATATTTTCGTGTACAGTACTCTATGAGAAAATGGTGACATATGCGACGGACTTAAAACATGGAATATTGGTATCCGATTCAATAAATACAATATAAAACTTGTATCTACCAAGTTACAGAGTCATTAGAGTTGAGGCTCTGCCATTTTGGATTGCTTAAGATTTCGATATATTTTCGTGTACAATACCCTATGAGAAAATGGCGAAATATGCGACGGACGTAAAATAGGGAATATTAGTCTCCGATTCAATAAATACAATATAAAACTTGTATCTACCAAGTTACAGAGTCATTAGAGTTGAGGCTCTGCCATTTTGGATAGCTTAAGATTTCGATATATTTTCGTGTACAGTACCCTATGAGAAAATGGCGAAATATGCGACGGACTTAAAATAGGGAATATTGGTATCCGATTCAATAAATACAATATAAAACTTGTATCTACCAAGTTACAGAGTCATTAGAGTTGAGGCTCTGCCATTTGGATAGCTTAAGATTTCGATATATTTTCGTGTACAGTACCCTATGAGAAAATGGCGAAATATGCGACGGACTTAAAATAGGGAATATTGGTCTCCGATTCAATAAATACAATATAAAACTTGTATCTACCAAGTTACAGAATCATTAGAGTTGAGGCGCTGCCATTTTGGATAGCTTAAGATTTCGATATATTTTCGTGTACAGTACCCTATGAGAAAATTGCGAAATATGCGACAGACTAAAAATAGGGAATATTGGTATCCGATTCAATAAATAGAATATAAAACTTGTATCTACCAAGTTACAGAGTCATTAGGGTTGAGGCTCTGCCATTTTGGATAGCTTAAGATTTCGATATATTTTCGTGTACAGTACCCTATGAGAAAATTGCGAAATATGCGACAGACTTAAAATAGGGAATATTGGTATCCGATTCAATAAATAGAATATAAAACTTGTATCTACCAAGTTACAGAGTCATTAGGGTTGAGGCTCTGCCATTTTGGATTACTTAAGATTTCGATATATTTTCGTGTACAATACCCTATGAGAAAATGGCGAAATATGCGACGGACGTAAAATAGGGAATATTAGTCTCCGATTCAATAAATACAATATAAAACTTGTATCTACCAAGTTACAGAGTCATTAGAGTTGAGGCTCTGCCATTTTGGATAGCTTAAGATTTCGATATATTTTCGTGTACAGTACCCTATGAGAAAATGGCGAAATATGCGACGGACTTAAAATAGGGAATATTAGTCTCCGATTCAATAAATACAGTATAAAACTTGTATCTACCAAGTTACAGAGTCATTAGAGTTGAGGCTCTGCCATTTTGGATAGCTTAAGATTTCGATATATTTTCGTGTACAGTACCCTATGAGAAAATGGCGAAATATGCGACGGACTTAAAATAGGGAATATTGGTATCCGATTCAATAAATACAATATAAAACTTGTATCTACCAAGTTACAGAGTCATTAGAGTTGAGGCTCTGCCATTTGGATAGCTTAAGATTTCGATATATTTTCGTGTACAGTACCCTATGAGAAAATGGCGAAATATGCGACGGACTTAAAATAGGGAATATTGGTCTCCGATTCAATAAATACAATATAAAACTTGTATCTACCAAGTTACAGAATCATTAGAGTTGAGGCGCTGCCATTTTGGATAGCTTAAGATTTCGATATATTTTCGTGTACAGTACCCTATGAGAAAATTGCGAAATATGCGACAGACTTAAAATAGGGAATATTGGTATCCGATTCAATAAATAGAATATAAAACTTGTATCTACCAAGTTACAGAGTCATTAGGGTTGAGGCTCTGCCATTTTGGATAGCTTAAGATTTCGATATATTTTCGTGTACAGTACCCTATGAGAAAATTGCGAAATATGCGACAGACTTAAAATAGGGAATATTGGTATCCGATTCAATAAATAGAATATAAAACTTGTATCTACCAAGTTACAGAGTCATTAGGGTTGAGGCTCTGCCATTTTGGATTACTTAAGATTTCGATATATTTTCGTGTACAGTACCCTATGAGAAAATGGCGAAATATGCGACGGACTTAAAATAGGGAATATTGGTAACCGATTCAATAAATACAATATAAAACTTGTATCTACCAAGTTACAGAGTCTTTAGAGTTGAGGCTCTGCCATTTTGGATAGCTTAAGATTTCGATATATTTTCGTGTACAGTACCCTATGAGAAAATGGCGAAATATGCGACGGACTTAAAATAGGGAATATTGGTCTCCGATTCAATAAATACAATATAAAACTTGTATCTACCAAGTTACAGAGTCATTAGAGTTGAGGCTCTACCATTTTGGATAGCATAAGATTTTGATATATTTTCGTGTACAGTACCCTATGAGAAAATGGCGAAATATGCGACGGACTTAAAATAGGGAATATTGGTCTCCGATTCAATAAATACAATATAAAACTTGTATCTACCAAGTTACAGAGTCATTAGAGTTGAGGCTCTACCATTTTGGATAGCTTAAGATTTCGATATATTTTCGTGTACAATACCCTATGAGAAAATTGCAAAATATGCGACAGACTTAAAATAGGGAATATTGGTATCCGATTAAATAAATAGAATAAAAAACTTGTATCTACCAAGTTACAGAGTCATTAGAGTTGAGGCTCTGCCATTTTGGATAGCTTAAGATTTCGATATATTTTCGTGTACAATACCCTATGAGAAAATTGCAAAATATGCGACAGACTTAAAATAGGGAATATTGGTCTCCGATTCAATAAATACAATATAAAACTTGTATCTACCAAGTTACAGAGTCTTTAGAGTTGAGGCTCTGCCATTTTGGATAGCTTAAGATTTCGATATATTTTCGTGTACAGTACCCTATGAGAAAATGGCGAAATATGCGACGGACTTAAAATAGGGAATATTGGTCTCCGATTCAATAAATACAATATAAAACTTGTATCTACCAAGTTACAGAGTCATTAGAGTTGAGGCTCTACCATTTTGGATAGCATAAGATTTCGATATATTTTCGTGTACAGTACCCTATGAGAAAATGGCGAAATATGCGACGGACTTAAAATAGGGAATATTGGTCTCCGATTCAATAAATACAATATAAAACTTGTATCTACCAAGTTACAGAGTCATTAGAGTTGAGGCTCTACCATTTTGGATGGCTTAAGATTTCGATATATTTTCGTGTACAATACCCTATGAGAAAATTGCAAAATATGCGACAGACTTAAAATAGGGAATATTGGTATCCGATTCAATAAATAGAATAAAAAACTTGTATCTACCAAGTTACAGAGTCATTAGAGTTGAGGCTCTGCCATTTTGGATAGCTTAAGATTTCGATATATTTTCGTGTACAATACCCTATGAGAAAATTGCAAAATATGCGACAGACTTAAAATAGGGAATATTGGTCTCCGATTCAATAAATACAATATAAAACTTGTATCTACCAAGTTACAGAGTCATTAGAGTTGAGGCTCTGCCATTTTGGATTGCTTAAGATTTCGATATATTTTCGTGTACAATACCCTATGAGAAAATGGCGAAATATGCGACGGACGTAAAATAGGGAATATTAGTCTCCGATTCAATAAATACAATATAAAACTTGTATCTACCAAGTTTCAGAGTCATTAGAGTTGAGGCTCTGCCATTTTGGATAGCTTAAGATTTCGATATATTTTCGTGTACAGTACCCTATGAGAAAATGGCGAAATATGCGACGGACTTAAAATAGGGAATATTGGTCTCCGATTCAATAAATACAATATAAAACTTGTATCTACCAAGTAACAGAATCATTAGAGTTGAGGCTCTACCATTTTGGATAGCTTAAGATTTCGATATATTTTCGTGTACAGTACCCTATGAGAAAATTGCGAAATATGCGACAGACTTAAAATAGGGAATATTGGTATCCGATTCAATAAATAGAATATAAAACTTGTATCTACCAAGTTACAGAGTCATTAGGGTTGAGGCTCTGCCATTTTGGATTACTTAAGATTTCGATATATTTTCGTGTACAGTACCCTATGAGAAAATTGCAAAATATGCGACAGACTTAAAATAGGGAATATTGGTCTCCGATTCAATAAATACAATATAAAACTTGTATCTACCAAGTTACAGAGTCTTTAGAGTTGAGGCTCTGCCATTTTGGATAGCTTAAGATTTCGATATATTTTCGTGTACAGTACCCTATGAGAAAATGGCGAAATATGCGACGGACTTAAAATAGGGAATATTGGTCTCCGATTCAATAAATACAATATAAAACTTGTATCTACCAAGTTACAGAGTCATTAGAGTTGAGGCTCTACCATTTTGGATAGCATAAGATTTTGATATATTTTCGTGTACAGTACCCTATGAGAAAATGGCGAAATATGCGACGGACTTAAAATAGGGAATATTGGTCTCCGATTCAATAAATACAATATAAAACTTGTATCTACCAAGTTACAGAGTCATTAGAGTTGAGGCTCTACCATTTTGGATAGCTTAAGATTTCGATATATTTTCGTGTACAATACCCTATGAGAAAATTGCAAAATATGCGACAGACTTAAAATAGGGAATATTGGTATCCGATTAAATAAATAGAATAAAAAACTTGTATCTACCAAGTTACAGAGTCATTAGAGTTGAGGCTCTGCCATTTTGGATAGCTTAAGATTTCGATATATTTTCGTGTACAATACCCTATGAGAAAATTGCAAAATATGCGACAGACTTAAAATAGGGAATATTGGTCTCCGATTCAATAAATACAATATAAAACTTGTATCTACCAAGTTACAGAGTCTTTAGAGTTGAGGCTCTGCCATTTTGGATAGCTTAAGATTTCGATATATTTTCGTGTACAGTACCCTATGAGAAAATGGCGAAATATGCGACGGACTTAAAATAGGGAATATTGGTCTCCGATTCAATAAATACAATATAAAACTTGTATCTACCAAGTTACAGAGTCATTAGAGTTGAGGCTCTACCATTTTGGATAGCATAAGATTTCGATATATTTTCGTGTACAGTACCCTATGAGAAAATGGCGAAATATGCGACGGACTTAAAATAGGGAATATTGGTCTCCGATTCAATAAATACAATATAAAACTTGTATCTACCAAGTTACAGAGTCATTAGAGTTGAGGCTCTACCATTTTGGATGGCTTAAGATTTCGATATATTTTCGTGTACAATACCCTATGAGAAAATTGCAAAATATGCGACAGACTTAAAATAGGGAATATTGGTATCCGATTCAATAAATAGAATAAAAAACTTGTATCTACCAAGTTACAGAGTCATTAGAGTTGAGGCTCTGCCATTTTGGATAGCTTAAGATTTCGATATATTTTCGTGTACAATACCCTATGAGAAAATGGCAAAATATGCGACAGACTTAAAATAGGGAATATTGGTCTCCGATTCAATAAATACAATATAAAACTTGTATCTACCAAGTTACAGAATCATTAGAGTTGAGGCTCTGCCATTTTGGATTGCTTAAGATTTCGATATATTTTCGTGTACAGTACCCTATGAGAAAATTGCGAAATATGCGACGGACTTAAGACATGGAATATTGGTCTCCGATTCAATAAATACAATATAAAACTTGTATCTACCATGTTACAGAGTCATTAGAGTTGAGGCTCTGCCATTTTGGATAGCTTAAGATTTCGATATATTTTCGTGTACAGTACTCTATGACAAAATGGCGACATATGCGACGGACTTAAAACATGGAATATTGGTATCCGATTCAATAAACACAATATAAAACTTGTATCTACCAAGTTACAGAGTCATTAGAGTTGAGGCTCTGCCATTTTGGATTGCTTAAGATTTCGATATATTTTCGTGTACAATACCCTATGAGAAAATGGCGAAATATGCGACGGACGTAAAATAGGGAATATTAGTCTCCGATTCAATAAATACAATATAAAACTTGTATCTACCAAGTTACAGAGTCATTAGAGTTGAGGCTCTGCCATTTTGGATAGCTTAAGATTTCGATATATTTTCGTGTACAATACCCTATGAGAAAATTGCAAAATATGCGACAGACTTAAAATAGGGAATATTGGTCTCCGATTCAATAAATACAATATAAAACTTGTATCTACCAAGTTACAGAGTCTTTAGAGTTGAGGCTCTGCCATTTTGGATAGCTTAAGATTTCGATATATTTTCGTGTACAGTACCCTATGAGAAAATGGCGAAATATGCGACGGACTTAAAATAGGGAATATTGGTCTCCGATTCAATAAATACAATATAAAACTTGTATCTACCAAGTTACAGAGTCATTAGAGTTGAGGCTCTACCATTTTGGATAGCATAAGATTTCGATATATTTTCGTGTACAGTACCCTATGAGAAAATGGCGAAATATGCGACGGACTTAAAATAGGGAATATTGGTCTCCGATTCAATAAATACAATATAAAACTTGTATCTACCAAGTTACAGAGTCATTAGAGTTGAGGCTCTACCATTTTGGATAGCTTAAGATTTCGATATATTTTCGTGTACAATACCCTATGAGAAAATTGCAAAATATGCGACAGACTTAAAATAGGGAATATTGGTATCCGATTCAATAAATAGAATAAAAAACTTGTATCTACCAAGTTACAGAGTCATTAGAGTTGAGGCTCTGCCATTTTGGATAGCTTAAGATTTCGATATATTTTCGTGTACAATACCCTATGAGAAAATTGCAAAATATGCGACAGACTTAAAATAGGGAATATTGGTCTCCGATTCAATAAATACAATATAAAACTTGTATCTACCAAGTTACAGAATCATTAGAGTTGAGGCTCTGCCATTTTGGATTGCTTAAGATTTCGATATATTTTCGTGTACAGTACCCTATGAGAAAATTGCGAAATATGCGACGGACTTAAGACATGGAATATTGGTCTCCGATTCAATAAATACAATATAAAACTTGTATCTACCAAGTTACAGAGTCATTAGAGTTGAGGCTCTGCCATTTTGGATAGCTTAAGATTTCGATATATTTTCGTGTACAGTACTCTATGAGAAAATGGCGACATATGCGACGGACTTAAAACATGGAATATTGGTATCCGATTCAATAAACACAATATAAAACTTGTATCTACCAAGTTACAGAGTCATTAGAGTTGAGGCTCTGCCATTTTGGATTGCTTAAGATTTCGATATATTTTCGTGTACAATACCCTATGAGAAAATGGCGAAATATGCGACGGACGTAAAATAGGGAATATTAGTCTCCGATTCAATAAATACAATATAAAACTTGTATCTACCAAGTTACAGAGTCATTAGAGTTGAGGCTCTGCCATTTTGGATAGCTTAAGATTTCGATATATTTTCGTGTACAGTACCCTATGAGAAAATGGCGAAATATGCGACGGACTTAAAATAGGGAATATTGGTCTCCGATTCAATAAATACAATATAAAACTTGTATCTACCAAGTTACAGAATCATTAGAGTTGAGGCTCTACCATTTTGGATAGCTTAAGATTTCGATATATTTTCGTGTACAGTACCCTATGAGAAAATTGCGAAATATGCGACAGACTTAAAATAGGGAATATTGGTATCCGATTCAATAAATAGAATATAAAACTTGTATCTACCAAGTTACAGAGTCATTAGGGTTGAGGCTCTGCCATTTTGGATTACATAAGATTTCGATATATTTTCGTGTACAGTACCCTATGAGAAAATGGCGAAATATGCGACGGACTTAAAATAGGGAATATTGGTCTCCGATTCAATAAATACAATATAAAACTTGTATCTACCAAGTTACAGAGTCTTTAGAGTTGAGGCTCTGCCATTTTGGATAGCTTAAGATTTCGATATATTTTCGTGTACAGTACCCTATGAGAAAATGGCGAAATATGCGACGGACTTAAAATAGGGAATATTGGTCTCCGATTCAATAAATACAATATAAAACTTGTATCTACCAAGTTACAGAGTCATTAGAGTTGAGGCTCTACCATTTTGGATAGCTTAAGATTTCGATATATTTTCGTGTACAGTACCCTATGAGAAAATTGCGAAATATGCGACAGACTTAAAATAGGGAATATTGGTATCCGATTCAATAAATAGAATATAAAACTTGTATCTACCAAGTTACAGAGTCATTAGGGTTGAGGCTCTGCCATTTTGGATTGCTTAAGATTTCGATATATTTTCGTGTACAGTACCCTATGAGAAAATGACGAAATATGCGACGGACTTAAAACATGGAATATTGGTATCCGATTCAATAAATACAATATAAAACTTGTATCTACCAAGTGACAGAGTCATTAGAGTTGAGGCTCTGCCATTTTGGATTGCTTAAGATTTCGATATATTTTCGTGTACAGTACCCTATGAGAAAATGGCGAAATATGCGACGGACGTAAAATAGGGAATATTAGTCTCCGATTCAATAAATACAATATAAAACTTGTATCTACCAAGTTACAGAGTCATTAGAGTTGAGGCTCTGCCATTTTGGATAGCTTAAGATTTCGATATATTTTCGTGTACAGTACCCTATGAGAAAATGGCGAAATATGCGACGGACTTAAAATAGGGAATATTGGTCTCCGATTTAATAAATACAATATAAAACTTGTATCTACCAAGTTACAGAGTCTTTAGAGTTGAGGCTCTGCCATTTTGGATAGCTTAAGATTTCGATATATTTTCGTGTACAGTACCCTATGAGAAAATTGCGAAATATGCGACATACTTAAAATAGGGAATATTGGTATCCGATTCAATAAATAGAATATAAAACTTGTATCTACCAAGTTACAGAGTCATTAGGGTTGAGGCTCTGCCATTTTGGACTGCTTAAGATTTCGATATATTTTCGTGTACAGTACCCTATGAGAAAATGGCGAAATATGCGACGGACTTAAAATAGGGAATATTGGTCTCCGATTCAATAAATACAATATAAAACTTGTATCTACCAAGTTACAGAGTCATTAGAGTTGAGGCTCTACCATTTTGGATAGCTTAAGATTTCGATATATTTTCGTGTACAATACCCTATGAGAAAATTGCAAAATATGCGACAGACGTAAAATAGGGAATATTGGTATCCGATTCAATAAATAGAATAAAAAACTTGTATCTACCAAGTTACAGAGTCATTAGAGTTGAGGCTCTGCCATTTTGGATAGCTTAAGATTTCGATATATTTTCGTGTACAATACCCTATGAGAAAATTGCAAAATATGCGACAGACTTAAAATAGGGAATATTGGTCTCCGATTCAATAAATACAATATAAAACTTGTATCTACCAAGTTACAGAATCATTAGAGTTGAGGCTCTGCCATTTTGGATTGCTTAAGATTTCGATATATTTTCGTGTACAGTACCCTATGAGAAAATTGCGAAATATGCGACGGACTTAAGACATGGAATATTGGTCTCCGATTCAATAAATACAATATAAAACTTGTATCTACCAAGTTACAGAGTCATTAGAGTTGAGGCTCTGCCATTTTGGATAGCTTAAGATTTCGATATATTTTCGTGTACAGTACTCTATGAGAAAATGGCGACATATGCGACGGACTTAAAACATGGAATATTGGTATCCGATTCAATAAACACAATATAAAACTTGTATCTACCAAGGTACAGAGTCATTAGAGTTGAGGCTCTGCCTGTAAAGGCTCGGATTTTCAAATCCTAATTTTCTGGAATAAGAGAATTAAAAATGAAATTAAGTCGGTTTTAAAACTTGTTTAGCGGATTCCGACCGGAGTATAAATTTAACGAACAATTTCCGTTCTTTTACCTCGAAAATTCAAAATAATTATCGGATAGTGATATCCTTGTCGATTTTAAAAATCTAATTGATCGAGGGAGCGAGAGCCGGGAAAACTAACTTTCGGAAACTAATTGCGGGTTTCAAATTCGCGTATTTGAGATTTCTTTCCGGTATTTATTTGACTAAGGTTTTAACCAATTCCACACTCAATCTCCCTTACCTTTCCCTACCTTACCCTGCAGACCATCCCCTCCTGCCTATTTCATCGACATCCCCCACCTGCTCCACGCCTTGACCATTCCGCCATCATCGTCTCTCCTGTTTTACCGAGAGGAAGAAATCCCAAGCCACCTCTTCCTCCTTGCTTCCTCCTGTCCACCTTGAGCCAGCTGCGGGAGTCCTCCTCGACACCTCCTTGTAGCCATGGGCAGCAGCGGTAGCAGTAGGAGCTGGAGACGAAGCCGCAGCCCCGCGAGCAGTCGTCAACGTCGGTGTCAACCGCGTCCTGTTTTCCCGAGCCTAGAGGCAGCCCCGAGGCGTCCAGCAGTCCATACACTCCCACTCCACCTCCATCGACGTCCATCGACACACCGGAGCTACCTAGGAGCCGCCCAGCGCCGCCGCAGAGCCACCGGAGCTCCAGTTCTCTGTTCGAGCTTGAACGCCGCTTCGGTAAGCCGTTCTCCCCCGTTTTCGATCGGAATCGTCCTCGAGCTCCACCATCACGCTCACCCATGCCTGATGCAGGTCCGATGAGCCATCGCAAGCCACCGACGACGCCCATAACTCCGATCGGGAGCTCCGAAGTCGCGAAAAATCCATCTCGGTGAGCTCCGAATTTATCCTCGTTTCGATTCTTTTTTTTCAGTCTTTTTCGATGCTTATGGGTCGGGAAGAGAGCGTGAGCTGAGTGCGGGTTGATCGGGCGTGCTCGAGAGCTCCGGCGAGCTCGAGAGATCCGGCGATGCGTGAGTGTGAGTCGAGCTTGAGTGCGAGGAGCGGGCGATGCGTGAGATGTGAGCGTGAGCCACACTAGGCGTGGGAGGTGCGAGAGTCCGGTCTGGGCGAGTCCGGGCGAGCAGGCGAGCAGACGGGAGCGCAAGAGGCGGCCGGCATCCAGCGTCGCAGCGCAGGCGGGAGCAGTTCGATCAGCCGAAATTGAAGGAGGAAGAAGATGAAGGCGGGCCTCTCCTGCCCAGTCAGCGTGGGCCCTCGCCCAGTCAGCCCCGTGGGCCCTCCGTTCTTTTAATTCATTTCGATGTTTGCCGGTTTGGATTTGGGGTTTTGGGTTCGATCCGGTTTGGGTTAAAAGCGTTGGTTCGGCTTGAGTTTATTTGTTATTTATTTATTTATTATTAGATTTATTAATTAATTGCTTAACCGATTTCCGATAATTGATTAATTAGAAATTTATTTGTGTGTCGGTATTTAAAAGGGGTCGGTTTTAAAGTATATAAATTGAATTATTAAGTAATGGTTGAAAGCTAATTAAGTCCCTAGAATGATGATTTTAATTAAAGTAAAGTATGCCGAGATTATTTAATCGGATTTTTGAAAGTAGTTTTAAAGATTAAATATTTTATGTATTAGAAATGGCTAAATATAACTTTGAAGTAATTGTTTTGACTAACAACTTGACGAGCTAGTGAGATTATATGAATTGAAGTATGATTGAGCCAGTTATGGGAATGACAATGGAATAAGATGATATAAGATGTTGAGATAAGTTGAGATAAAGGATGCTGATGATGCTATGATTAATGAATTGGTGGGCATGTTATGTAGTGGTAAATGGATCCCGTTGTGTGCAGTTTACTTATGCATATTTATTAATAATTGCTAGGTGATCTGTAACCTGCTTGCTTATATCTTGCTGCTTTTCATCTTGTTGATCTGCTACTCCAGGTAAGTTCTTTGAACTTACTCATGATGGGCGCTCTATGCACTGGGTGTTATATAGTAGGCTAGTGTCCATGCACCATACGACTTAGAATCATGCTTAGGAGCTAAAATGAAAATCATATGATTGCTATATGTCCTTGCAAGAGAACGGCCGTTATCTGTGATAGTCCTAGAGTCTTTGCTAGGGTCATAGGGTAGCCCAGCCTCATCGGGTACCCTGAGTAAATCGAGTCTATATGAGCATGATATGATAGCCCAGCACCATCGGGCAAGCGATGAGATGATATGATATGATGATGCCGTGGTTTGTGCACCACCACGATGAAATTGATATGCTATAGCACCGAACTGGCCAGTCTCCGCCCTATTGAAAGGGGGTAGAGGTACGAGAGGGACATGCCATTTGGCATTCTGTGTGGATCCATTTATCGCTTTCTGCATTATATTAATCTGTCAGTAGATATATATGTGTGATTTAATTTACGTATGGCATTACACATTTCATCTTAAGAATAGGGTGCTTATTATATGCCTCTCAGAGTGTGTTTACATACGCGCATGAGTGACCTGATGATTGACCCAGATCCCCCTCATTTTTTTAGATTCAGGTAACCGTTAGCCGCTATCGTTGCTTATGTGGATGCTTGGCGGGTTCAGACTTTTGGCGTTAGATCGAGAGGTTGAGAGACCACCACACTTCCTCTCTTTTATACTCCTTTTCGGATTGTATTTAAACTCAACCTTATTTTTTGCTTTCGCTCGATTTCACGATTAGACTAAGGCAGGTATTTGATCCCCAATGGATCCGCGATCTTTAAGGGTTCGAAATCCCTTCTTTTAGTACAAATATTTTGTTTTAAAACTCAACCCGTACCTGGATTGCAAGATCCGAACAAGGGGTTTTATCCCTTGAAACGTAACCCGGAAATCATAATTCTGGGCCGTTACAAAGATGGTATCAGAGCTCAGGTTGTGCAATTCGGGTACACAAGGGTCGAGTGTGTGTTTTGAAAACCGCCCACGAGTTTCAAGGACTTTTTGAAAAGGATTTAAAGGGGCAAAATGAATTTAAGGTGCTTAACTAAAATTGGACTAAGTAATGAACTCGAGTTGTAATAAAAAAGGAGAATCGACGAAACGGGGACACGATTGGGTAGTAAAGGCGCTAGACCCCCCCTATTGGGTGTAGTTGGGAACGGTAGGCAAAATACTAGCTTGCTCTTTACAGAGGGTCCGGAAGACTCCAAGGAGATTGCACCAAGGTGGTTGGAGTGGCGAGTTAGGTAGGATCGCGAGGTTTTTGCCCCTCCGGTCAGTCGCTCCTTGAAGAGCGACATTAGATAGCTTGATGTGCTTTATATATTGAGACTGAGTATGATCTCCCTCGAAGGAGTTCATTATAATTGTCATTGATTAATTCTATGCTGAGTGCTTGATATGCTAATGTCTGATTGGTATGCCTTACAATAAAATGTGTATCGACTGATCCGTACAAACGAGATAGTGGGAGTACCCTTAATCCTATGTGGTCAACCCAGCTTGTGTGAAATAGCCCCTTCCACTATGTTTGTTAACCCTTTGACGGTTCTATCGAGTCTTTCTCCCGGATATCAGTATCTTTCATGGGAATCGGGTTGGTAAACACATTGCGTCAGAAACTCATATATGTATATGGAGGTTGTGTGAGTGAGTATTGGAAGATAGTTCTTAATGTCATTTTGAGTCAAAAGTAAGGTGTTTCCGGGGTTGTCTTCCTTGATTCTTATGATGATCAACCGAGGTTTTCTTGCCACAAAGAGTCATACGTACCAAGGTCCCACGAGAAATAGGGGTGATGAGTCAGTTTGGGAAGGTCAATGGTTGCCCTTAGGGATCTCTGTCCGGTTGTAATGGTGACTCTCTCTGAACTGCATGGCGTGATTTTGTAACCTCCTGCATGTATCTTGCAAAATGCTTATTTGTAAAATGTTGCTCATGTT
Source organism: Persicaria tinctoria (assembly GCA_037127255.1). NCBI lineage: Eukaryota > Viridiplantae > Streptophyta > Magnoliopsida > Caryophyllales > Polygonaceae > Persicaria > Persicaria tinctoria. The sequence goes on from JBANSL010000004.1 coordinate 189,363, forward strand.
ATTACATCTGTGATTAGTTACATTGATCAAGTCTTGTGTTATGTCTCACTCTCTATCGTGATTACGTTGCCATAGCATGCCTACTTGACTTATTGTATTAGTTGTACTAATGATTGATTGGAAGCGTATAAACCACATGATATAAACCTACATGATAATTGTTTTCTCCTGGGTTAGGTCCATGATAGTGTGATAAACTCTTATTCGTATGAATGCCTGTAAATGATATCTTTAGCATACTAGTGGATGACGCCTTGATGCTTATTACTCGTTTTATGACAAGAATCTACAACATGCCCATCTATTTTGTATTCATCAGATTAATGATTGTTGGTTGTTTCACTTGATATTGTTGTGTGATTAGTTGCGTTGGATGGGGAATATGTGGTATAATTGAGTCTTGATGAATGCATGCTATAATGTTCATGATGGCCATTGTGTGAGTCCAAGTTACACGTGTTATGTCTCTATCATCCCAGCATGCCCTACTCAGTATGTTGCATCGTCATACTAGTGCATGAATGTAAATGTCATGTGTAGGAAGCCGCATAATTAATGTTCTCCCTGTAAATAGGTTCATAATAGTGTGACCGTTCAGTTCTAGTGTCATGATAGAGTGAGTTCCATACTTGATGAATATGTGTTATAACTTGATGTCAACATGCCTTATATGATACGTAATTCCCAGTACATGTTAAGATGATGATTCTTAATGTAAATTTGTGGTTGTATGACATTATGTACCCATGCTTGCCCCATTGCTTAGGTCCCGTGTTGCATCTTGCTTCTTGTCCTGATTATATGTCGCCTTTGTATGTCTAATTGACCTGTTGTATTGGTCGTACTAACGACTGATTTGAAGCATGAATTGCATGACGGGAGTTTGTATATAGTTATTGTCTTCCCCTAGATTAGACCCATGATAGTGTGTTACACTCCCCTTGTATGAATGTCGTAAGATGATTCCCCCTGCATGATTATTCGATGTTACCCATGGTTTATTGACTAAATTAGTATTTCAATTGTGATCATGCTATTTGACGTGATGTCTTGGTAAATGCATGCCTTATTCAAATGGTTGTTGAGTTGGAATACATACCTTGTATGCTAGTCATATTGCTTGTTGCGTAGGCTTGCATTATGCATTGCTATATTCCTCCCATGCTTCTATACCGACGGGGTATGTTAATATGATTTCTTACACATCGATATGTTGGTCATACAAGCGCATGTATGTATCGAATGTCATATTGAGCTTTTAGCATCATGTAGGGTCATTGGTTGTGACTTGTGCGAATTTATGCATTGCTTGCATTATTGCTGATTCCCTCTCGAGCTAGGTCCCTCATAGTGTGATCCTTCCCTTTTTCTATCACCTTGAAATATCTTACTCATGAAAATTAGATTGATGTTGAATTCGATGATCGATTGCTTTCTGTGATGGTTTATCCTAGCATGCTTACATGTTATCACTCGGTAGTGTTTCCCTATTACCTTATGAATTCCTCTATTGCTGGCGTAGATGTATGACTTGGCACCTCGCATGATCATACACCACGTTATATCATTTCGCATATGCATGATGCACGAATGTTAGAATGAATTTAGTCGAGTTACCTTGATTGTGGTCATGATTCGATATGTGTTAGTAGTATCATGTAGGGCTTATGATTTCCAATATGACTCGCTAAATGATTACATGTTGTACCTCTTCTATGAGGTGATAACTATTGTACCTTTATGTCTGTCCTATGATGATTCGTTCCTAGCATGATTATAATCTATTGCCCATGATGTCTTTCTTGTTACTTTTGATGATGCCTCATGTTTCGTGAACATCCTGTTGAACCCCTTTTAATGACTCTTGACTATGCTTGTATCACATTATGTGTCGCTAGCATCATATAGGACCTGTGCTTTCTAAATGTATCTCATCGTATGATTACGTGCCATGCTTGACCTATTATATGACCAGTGTGTTCGGATGAGATAGTTACTAGGTTGCTCCTATATGTTCTTGTATGACGCTTAATCTGGTTGTTATGTTACACCTCGCCATGCCATATTTAACCTGACCTATTGATGCGTACACCACGCTTGTACATTCGTTCATATGCACCATACTCGTCGTCGTCGTTAAATCCCACATAACCTCGAATCCTGCATGCTCATTCTTGATTCCGCATAACTTGCTAGGCATATATGCTTTCATGGAATAATATACTACAATCTTGTCTCACATGCATCCGTATAGGAATCGATCGTGTCGTTGGAAATGAATACGAATGTTGCTCCTCTGAAATAGGTACATGTTAGCGTGGATTAGCGTGATTGATATGCTCCATAATGAATTCGTGTTTGCTTGTCGCGATTATAACTTAATGGACTTCCATAAGGGCATCGTTGCTATTCTCAGGTCGGAGTTTCGTCTCTAGTTGTCATCCTTAGGGTTGGTGTGTGTTTGTTCCGAAAGGAACATTGGGTTGTCCGCTCTTGTCCCTCCCCTATCTTCGCTAACTTGGACTTCTACGCGACACGTTGGACGAGCGACCGCATGAAAGAGGAAATGGGAAGTCGGATAGCGATAGAGCAACGCCGCGAAGGCGTGGGCCTATAACCCACATGCCTCAAGATCAACGATTTCGGCAGGACAAGCACGTTTTGAGGATGACGATTACTGGGTACGATATGACTTGCAAGCGGGAGTGTCCTCCCTTCTAACTCTTAATCCTCTCTGAATTAGTTGATGATGGTATTTCATTGGTATGGCGATGGAATTTATGTGTTGATGTGCTGACCTGGTAATGAATCTTGCATGATCATCCATTGTCTATGATGATATGATTCGATGTCTTATAAATTTCATGTACCATGATGTTTCCATGTTTTGCTACCCTATATTGCTAAGCATGATCTGAACTCTTGTGGCTATAAAAGTACGAACTGCGAATGCTAAGGAACCTGAATTGTTATCTGATAAGGTTATGTTGAAACTTGCTAGCTTGAATTGACTATGTTCATATATGGTGTTTTGCAATAATTTTGAGCATAATAGCAAATTGAGACTTGTTGACGTACTGAGGATAATTTGGGAATTTTCTTGCTTACATGACTTGTAAATATGTACTGGCTTGATGTTAGATAGCGACCATGAGGAACTTGGTATGGAACAATACTACATGTTGATATGCAATATTGAAATCTAGTGACAGTGACAAATGCTATCATGATATATTGATGATTTGCTAACCTGTTATGTTGTTGTAGAAGCATGTTAGGATGTGTTGCGACATGATATATGAGATAATGATGTGTTATTATATGAAAGCATGATAATGTATTATATAGTTAAACATGATTATTGATACGTCAAATGATGAACATGACTCAATGGTGCCTGGTTACTAAATGATCGTCATTCGATATTGTGATGAGTTGAGGTGATGTCTTTTAGGGCATGCTGACATGTTGGTGAATTATATACTACTTGAACTTCCTTTTTCTAAATCTTAATAGGCATGGCCTTGATGTGTTGATATGTTGACATGATAAATCTGCTATGACTGGTTCTACTTGTAGTGCGATGTTATGCGATTTTGAGAATTGATGTGTACTGACATACTAACCCTGTGACACCTAGCCCATTGATCTCTTGACATGTGTGCTTGCATGATAACTTATGAGAATTCGATCATGGACTTGTGATTCCTTCAGTATGATGTAGATATGCCTTATGGCTCGTGGTATGATGTTGAGATTTTGTTATTGCTTTTGACATGTTCTGAATGGATGGTATGTGGCTATTCTTGAGGTGATTATGTTATGCTATTTAGACGTGAGGTGCTATTGCTATTCGATATATATACATGATGCTTGATGATGGAAATGATAGAAACTGAACTGTTGAACCTTGATTCTGACTTGGAACCTAGGAAGGGAATATGGGATTAGCCTTTAGAGGTGGATGATTCCACCTCTCGTGATGTGAAATTGCTTGACTAACGTCGAATTTGAAGATTTTGAACGGATTTGAAAAATACTAACTTGGATTTTAAAAGAATAAATCCTATCAAGAATGTTAACGATTTCGAGGTCAATCTTTCCATTTGCAAAACTCTTTTGAATCATTCGGGACTGGATTTACATTATGACGCCTCACGAAGTGGATAATAATATTTGAGTTATGATATGGCCAAAGAGTCGGAGTAAGGATGTGATAGGGGCCCATATTACATTCTTACTACGGTCTATTGGGGATATTATGATCACGGCAACGGTACTGTGAGGATCTCATAGGGGCACTTATGAGGTGTTCACGGGATCAATGACATGATCCTTGGACTCACCAATTTCAAACTTCATCCCCTGTTTTAAAATTTTTTTTTTTAGTCTCGAGGACGAGACTTGTTTTTAGAGGTGGATGATGTAAAGGCTCGGATTTTCAAATCCTAATTTTCTGGAATAAGAGAATTAAAAATGAAATTAAGTCGGTTTTAAAACTTGTTTAGCGGATTCCGACCGGAGTATAAATTTAACGAACAATTTCCGTTCTTTTACCTCGAAAATTCAAAATAATTATCGGATAGTGATATCCTTGTCGATTTTAAAAATCTAATTGATCGAGGGAGCGAGAGCCGGGAAAACTAACTTTCGGAAACTAATTGCGGGTTTCAAATTCGCGTATTTGAGATTTCTTTCCGGTATTTATTTGACTAAGGTTTTAACCAATTCCACACTCAATCTCCCTTACCTTTCCCTACCTTACCCTGCAGACCATCCCCTCCTGCCTATTTCATCGACATCCCCCACCTGCTCCACGCCTTGACCATTCCGCCATCATCGTCTCTCCTGTTTTACCGAGAGGAAGAAATCCCAAGCCACCTCTTCCTCCTTGCTTCCTCCTGTCCACCTTGAGCCAGCTGCGGGAGTCCTCCTCGACACCTCCTTGTAGCCATGGGCAGCAGCGGTAGCAGTAGGAGCTGGAGACGAAGCCGCAGCCCCGCGAGCAGTCGTCAACGTCGGTGTCAACCGCGTCCTGTTTTCCCGAGCCTAGAGGCAGCCCCGAGGCGTCCAGCAGTCCATACACTCCCACTCCACCTCCATCGACGTCCATCGACACACCGGAGCTACCTAGGAGCCGCCCAGCGCCGCCGCAGAGCCACCGGAGCTCCAGTTCTCTGTTCGAGCTTGAACGCCGCTTCGGTAAGCCGTTCTCCCCCGTTTTCGATCGGAATCGTCCTCGAGCTCCACCATCACGCTCACCCATGCCTGATGCAGGTCCGATGAGCCATCGCAAGCCACCGACGACGCCCATAACTCCGATCGGGAGCTCCGAAGTCGCGAAAAATCCATCTCGGTGAGCTCCGAATTTATCCTCGTTTCGATTCTTTTTTTTCAGTCTTTTTCGATGCTTATGGGTCGGGAAGAGAGCGTGAGCTGAGTGCGGGTTGATCGGGCGTGCTCGAGAGCTCCGGCGAGCTCGAGAGATCCGGCGATGCGTGAGTGTGAGTCGAGCTTGAGTGCGAGGAGCGGGCGATGCGTGAGATGTGAGCGTGAGCCACACTAGGCGTGGGAGGTGCGAGAGTCCGGTCTGGGCGAGTCCGGGCGAGCAGGCGAGCAGACGGGAGCGCAAGAGGCGGCCGGCATCCAGCGTCGCAGCGCAGGCGGGAGCAGTTCGATCAGCCGAAATTGAAGGAGGAAGAAGATGAAGGCGGGCCTCTCCTGCCCAGTCAGCGTGGGCCCTCGCCCAGTCAGCCCCGTGGGCCCTCCGTTCTTTTAATTCATTTCGATGTTTGCCGGTTTGGATTTGGGGTTTTGGGTTCGATCCGGTTTGGGTTAAAAGCGTTGGTTCGGCTTGAGTTTATTTGTTATTTATTTATTTATTATTAGATTTATTAATTAATTGCTTAACCGATTTCCGATAATTGATTAATTAGAAATTTATTTGTGTGTCGGTATTTAAAAGGGGTCGGTTTTAAAGTATATAAATTGAATTATTAAGTAATGGTTGAAAGCTAATTAAGTCCCTAGAATGATGATTTTAATTAAAGTAAAGTATGCCGAGATTATTTAATCGGATTTTTGAAAGTAGTTTTAAAGATTAAATATTTTATGTATTAGAAATGGCTAAATATAACTTTGAAGTAATTGTTTTGACTAACAACTTGACGAGCTAGTGAGATTATATGAATTGAAGTATGATTGAGCCAGTTATGGGAATGACAATGGAATAAGATGATATAAGATGTTGAGATAAGTTGAGATAAAGGATGCTGATGATGCTATGATTAATGAATTGGTGGGCATGTTATGTAGTGGTAAATGGATCCCGTTGTGTGCAGTTTACTTATGCATATTTATTAATAATTGCTAGGTGATCTGTAACCTGCTTGCTTATATCTTGCTGCTTTTCATCTTGTTGATCTGCTACTCCAGGTAAGTTCTTTGAACTTACTCATGATGGGCGCTCTATGCACTGGGTGTTATATAGTAGGCTAGTGTCCATGCACCATACGACTTAGAATCATGCTTAGGAGCTAAAATGAAAATCATATGATTGCTATATGTCCTTGCAAGAGAACGGCCGTTATCTGTGATAGTCCTAGAGTCTTTGCTAGGGTCATAGGGTAGCCCAGCCTCATCGGGTACCCTGAGTAAATCGAGTCTATATGAGCATGATATGATAGCCCAGCACCATCGGGCAAGCGATGAGATGATATGATATGATGATGCCGTGGTTTGTGCACCACCACGATGAAATTGATATGCTATAGCACCGAACTGGCCAGTCTCCGCCCTATTGAAAGGGGGTAGAGGTACGAGAGGGACATGCCATTTGGCATTCTGTGTGGATCCATTTATCGCTTTCTGCATTATATTAATCTGTCAGTAGATATATATGTGTGATTTAATTTACGTATGGCATTACACATTTCATCTTAAGAATAGGGTGCTTATTATATGCCTCTCAGAGTGTGTTTACATACGCGCATGAGTGACCTGATGATTGACCCAGATCCCCCTCATTTTTTTAGATTCAGGTAACCGTTAGCCGCTATCGTTGCTTATGTGGATGCTTGGCGGGTTCAGACTTTTGGCGTTAGATCGAGAGGTTGAGAGACCACCACACTTCCTCTCTTTTATACTCCTTTTCGGATTGTATTTAAACTCAACCTTATTTTTTGCTTTCGCTCGATTTCACGATTAGACTAAGGCAGGTATTTGATCCCCAATGGATCCGCGATCTTTAAGGGTTCGAAATCCCTTCTTTTAGTACAAATATTTTGTTTTAAAACTCAACCCGTACCTGGATTGCAAGATCCGAACAAGGGGTTTTATCCCTTGAAACGTAACCCGGAAATCATAATTCTGGGCCGTTACACTGCCATTTTGGATTGCTTAAGATTTCGATATATTTTCGTGTACAATACCCTATGAGAAAATGGCGAAATATGCGACGGACGTAAAATAGGGAATATTAGTCTCCGATTCAATAAATACAATATAAAACTTGTATCTACCAAGTTACAGAGTCATTAGAGTTGAGGCTCTGCCATTTTGGATAGCTTAAGATTTCGATATATTTTCGTGTACAGTACCCTATGAGAAAATGGCGAAATATGCGACGGACTTAAAATAGGGAATATTGGTCTCCGATTCAATAAATACAATATAAAACTTGTATCTACCAAGTTACAGAATCATTAGAGTTGAGGCTCTACCATTTTGGATAGCTTAAGATTTCGATATATTTTCGTGTACAGTACCCTATGAGAAAATTGCGAAATATGCGACAGACTTAAAATAGGGAATATTGGTATCCGATTGAATAAATAGAATATAAAACTTGTATCTACCAAGTTACAGAGTCATTAAGGTTGAGGCTCTGCCATTTTTGATTACTTAAGATTTCGATATATTTTCGTGTACAGTACCCTATGAGAAAATGGCGAAATATGCGACGGACGTAAAATAGGGAATATTAGTCTCCGATTCAATAAATACAATATAAAACTTGTATCTACCAAGTTACAGAGTCATTAGAGTTGAGGCTCTGCCATTTTGGATAGCTTAAGATTTCGATATATTTTCGTGTACAGTACCCTATGAGAAAATGGCGAAATATGCGACGGACTTAAAATAGGGAATATTGGTCTCCGATTTAATAAATACAATATAAAACTTGTATCTACCAAGTTACAGAGTCTTTAGAGTTGAGGCTCTGCCATTTTGGATAGCTTAAGATTTCGATATATTTTCGTGTACAGTACCCTATGAGAAAATTGCGAAATATGCGACATACTTAAAATAGGGAATATTGGTATCCGATTCAATAAATAGAATATAAAACTTGTATCTACCAAGTTACAGAGTCATTAGGGTTGAGGCTCTGCCATTTTGGACTGCTTAAGATTTCGATATATTTTCGTGTACAGTACCCTATGAGAAAATGGCGAAATATGCGACGGACTTAAAATAGGGAATATTGGTCTCCGATTCAATAAATACAATATAAAACTTGTATCTACCAAGTTACAGAGTCATTAGAGTTGAGGCTCTACCATTTTGGATAGCTTAAGATTTCGATATATTTTCGTGTACAATACCCTATGAGAAAATTGCAAAATATGCGACAGACGTAAAATAGGGAATATTGGTATCCAATTCAATAAATAGAATAAAAAACTTGTATCTACCAAGTTACAGAGTCATTAGAGTTGAGGCTCTGCCATTTTGGATAACTTAAGATTTCGATATATTTTCGTGTACAATACCCTATGAGAAAATTGCAAAATATGCGACAGACTTAAAATAGGGAATATTGGTCTCCGATTCAATAAATACAATATAAAACTTGTATCTACCAAGTTACAGAATCATTAGAGTTGAGGCTCTGCCATTTTGGATTGCTTAAGATTTCGATATATTTTCGTGTACAGTACCCTATGAGAAAATTGCGAAATATGCGACGGACTTAAGACATGGAATATTGGTCTCCGATTCAATAAATACAATATAAAACTTGTATCTACCAAGTTACAGAGTCATTAGAGTTGAGGCTCTGCCATTTTGGATAGCTTAAGATTTCGATATATTTTCGTGTACAGTACTCTATGAGAAAATGGCGACATATGCGACGGACTTAAAACATGGAATATTGGTATCCGATTCAATAAACACAATATAAAACTTGTATCTACCAAGGTACAGAGTCATTAGAGTTGAGGCTCTGCCATTTTGGATTGCTTAAGATTTCGATATATTTTCGTGTACAATACCCTATGAGAAAATGGCGAAATATGCGACGGACGTAAAATAGGGAATATTAGTCTCCGATTCAATAAATACAATATAAAACTTGTATCTACCAAGTTACAGAGTCATTAGAGTTGAGGCTCTGCCATTTTGGATAGCTTAAGATTTCGATATATTTTCGTGTACAGTACCCTATGAGAAAATGGCGAAATATGCGACGGACTTAAAATAGGGAATATTGGTCTCCGATTCAATAAATACAATATAAAACTTGTATCTACCAAGTTACAGAATCATTAGAGTTGAGGCTCTACCATTTTGGATAGCTTAAGATTTCGATATATTTTCGTGTACAGTACCCTATGAGAAAATTGCGAAATATGCGACAGACTTAAAATAGGGAATATTGGTATCCGATTCAATAAATAGAATATAAAACTTGTATCTACCAAGTTACAGAGTCATTAGGGTTGAGGCTCTGCCATTTTTGATTACTTAAGATTTCGATATATTTTCGTGTACAGTACCCTATGAGAAAATGGCGAAATATGCGACGGACTTAAAATAGGGAATATTGGTCTCCGATTCAATAAATACAATATAAAACTTGTATCTACCAAGTTACAGAGTCTTTAGAGTTGAGGCTCTGCCATTTTGGATAGCTTAAGATTTCGATATATTTTCGTGTACAGTACCCTATGAGAAAATGGCGAAATATGCGACGGACTTAAAATAGGGAATATTGGTCTCCGATTCAATAAATACAATATAAAACTTGTATCTACCAAGTTACAGAGTCATTAGAGTTGAGGCTCTACCATTTTGGATAGCTTAAGATTTCGATATATTTTCGTGTACAGTACCCTATGAGAAAATTGCGAAATATGCGACAGACTTAAAATAGGGAATATTGGTATCCGATTCAATAAATAGAATATAAAACTTGTATCTACCAAGTTACAGAGTCATTAGGGTTGAGGCTCTGCCATTTTGGATTGCTTAAGATTTCGATATATTTTCGTGTACAGTACCCTATGAGAAAATGACGAAATATGCGACGGACTTAAAACATGGAATATTGGTATCCGATTCAATAAATACAATATAAAACTTGTATCTACCAAGTGACAGAGTCATTAGAGTTGAGGCTCTGCCATTTTGGATTGCTTAAGATTTCGATATATTTTCGTGTACAGTACCCTATGAGAAAATGGCGAAATATGCGACGGACGTAAAATAGGGAATATTAGTCTCCGATTCAATAAATACAATATAAAACTTGTATCTACCAAGTTACAGAGTCATTAGAGTTGAGGCTCTGCCATTTTGGATAGCTTAAGATTTCGATATATTTTCGTGTACAGTACCCTATGAGAAAATGGCGAAATATGCGACGGACTTAAAATAGGGAATATTGGTCTCCGATTTAATAAATACAATATAAAACTTGTATCTACCAAGTTACAGAGTCTTTAGAGTTGAGGCTCTGCCATTTTGGATAGCTTAAGATTTCGATATATTTTCGTGTACAGTACCCTATGAGAAAATGGCGAAATATGCGACGGACTTAAAACATGGAATATTGGTATCCGATTCAATAAACACAATATAAAACTTGTATCTACCAAGGTACAGAGTCATTAGAGTTGAGGCTCTGCCATTTTGGATTGCTTAAGATTTCGATATATTTTCGTGTACAATACCCTATGAGAAAATGGCGAAATATGCGACGGACGTAAAATAGGGAATATTAGTCTCCGATTCAATAAATACAATATAAAACTTGTATCTACCAAGTTACAGAGTCATTAGAGTTGAGGCTCTGCCATTTTGGATAGCTTAAGATTTCGATATATTTTCGTGTACAGTACCCTATGAGAAAATGGCGAAATATGCGACGGACTTAAAATAGGGAATATTGGTCTCCGATTCAATAAATACAATATAAAACTTGTATCTACCAAGTTACAGAATCATTAGAGTTGAGGCTCTACCATTTTGGATAGCTTAAGATTTCGATATATTTTCGTGTACAGTACCCTATGAGAAAATTGCGAAATATGCGACAGACTTAAAATAGGGAATATTGGTATCCGATTCAATAAATAGAATATAAAACTTGTATCTACCAAGTTACAGAGTCATTAGGGTTGAGGCTCTGCCATTTTTGATTACTTAAGATTTCGATATATTTTCGTGTACAGTACCCTATGAGAAAATGGCGAAATATGCGACGGACTTAAAATAGGGAATATTGGTCTCCGATTCAATAAATACAATATAAAACTTGTATCTACCAAGTTACAGAGTCTTTAGAGTTGAGGCTCTGCCATTTTGGATAGCTTAAGATTTCGATATATTTTCGTGTACAGTACCCTATGAGAAAATGGCGAAATATGCGACGGACTTAAAATAGGGAATATTGGTCTCCGATTCAATAAATACAATATAAAACTTGTATCTACCAAGTTACAGAGTCATTAGAGTTGAGGCTCTACCATTTTGGATAGCTTAAGATTTCGATATATTTTCGTGTACAGTACCCTATGAGAAAATTGCGAAATATGCGACAGACTTAAAATAGGGAATATTGGTATCCGATTCAATAAATAGAATATAAAACTTGTATCTACCAAGTTACAGAGTCATTAGGGTTGAGGCTCTGCCATTTTGGATTGCTTAAGATTTCGATATATTTTCGTGTACAGTACCCTATGAGAAAATGACGAAATATGCGACGGACTTAAAACATGGAATATTGGTATCCGATTCAATAAATACAATATAAAACTTGTATCTACCAAGTGACAGAGTCATTAGAGTTGAGGCTCTGCCATTTTGGATTGCTTAAGATTTCGATATATTTTCGTGTACAGTACCCTATGAGAAAATGGCGAAATATGCGACGGACGTAAAATAGGGAATATTAGTCTCCGATTCAATAAATACAATATAAAACTTGTATCTACCAAGTTACAGAGTCATTAGAGTTGAGGCTCTGCCATTTTGGATAGCTTAAGATTTCGATATATTTTCGTGTACAGTACCCTATGAGAAAATGGCGAAATATGCGACGGACTTAAAATAGGGAATATTGGTCTCCGATTTAATAAATACAATATAAAACTTGTATCTACCAAGTTACAGAGTCTTTAGAGTTGAGGCTCTGCCATTTTGGATAGCTTAAGATTTCGATATATTTTCGTGTACAGTACCCTATGAGAAAATGGCGAAATATGCGACGGACTTAAAATAGGGAATATTGGTCTCCGATTCAATAAATACAATATAAAACTTGTATCTACCAAGTTACAGAGTCATTAGAGTTGAGGCTCTACCATTTTGGATAGCATAAGATTTCGATATATTTTCGTGTACAGTACCCTATGAGAAAATGGCGAAATATGCGACGGACTTAAAATAGAGAATATTGGTCTCCGATTCAATAAATACAATATAAAACTTGTATCTACCAAGTTACAGAGTCATTAGAGTTGAGGCTCTACCATTTTGGATAGCTTAAGATTTCGATATATTTTCGTGTACAATACCCTATGAGAAAATTGCAAAATATGCGACAGACTTAAAATAGGGAATATTGGTATCCGATTCAATAAATAGAATAAAAAACTTGTATCTACCAAGTTACAGAGTCATTAGAGTTGAGGCTCTGCCATTTTGGATAGCTTAAGATTTCGATATATTTTCGTGTACAATACCCTATGAGAAAATTGCAAAATATGCGACAGACTTAAAATAGGGAATATTGGTCTCCGATTCAATAAATACAATATAAAACTTGTATCTACCAAGTTACAGAATCATTAGAGTTGAGGCTCTGCCATTTTGGATTGCTTAAGATTTCGATATATTTTCGTGTACAGTACCCTATGAGAAAATTGCGAAATATGCGACGGACTTAAGACATGGAATATTGGTCTCCGATTCAATAAATACAATATAAAACTTGTATCTACCAAGTTACAGAGTCATTAGAGTTGAGGCTCTGCCATTTTGGATAGCTTAAGATTTCGATATATTTTCGTGTACAGTACTCTATGAGAAAATGGCGACATATGCGACGGACTTAAAACATGGAATATTGGTATCCGATTCAATAAACACAATATAAAACTTGTATCTACCAAGTTACAGAGTCATTAGAGTTGAGGCTCTGCCATTTTGGATTGCTTAAGATTTCGATATATTTTCGTGTACAATACCCTATGAGAAAATGGCGAAATATGCGACGGACGTAAAATAGGGAATATTAGTCTCCGATTCAATAAATACAATATAAAACTTGTATCTACCAAGTTACAGAGTCATTAGAGTTGAGGCTCTGCCATTTTGGATAGCTTAAGATTTCGATATATTTTCGTGTACAGTACCCTATGAGAAAATGGCGAAATATGCGACGGACTTAAAATAGGGAATATTGGTCTCCGATTCAATAAATACAATATAAAACTTGTATCTACCAAGTTACAGAATCATTAGAGTTGAGGCTCTACCATTTTGGATAGCTTAAGATTTCGATATATTTTCGTGTACAGTACCCTATGAGAAAATGACGAAATATGCGACGGACTTAAAACATGGAATATTGGTATCCGATTCAATAAATACAATATAAAACTTGTATCTACCAAGTGACAGAGTCATTAGAGTTGAGGCTCTGCCATTTTGGATTGCTTAAGATTTCGATATATTTTCGTGTACAGTACCCTATGAGAAAATGGCGAAATATGCGACGGACGTAAAATAGGGAATATTAGTCTCCGATTCAATAAATACAATATAAAACTTGTATCTACCAAGTTACAGAGTCATTAGAGTTGAGGCTCTGCCATTTTTGATAGCTTAAGATTTCGATATATTTTCGTGTACAGTACCCTATGAGAAAATGGCGAAATATGCGACGGACTTAAAATAGGGAATATTGGTCTCCGATTTAATAAATACAATATAAAACTTGTATCTACCAAGTTACAGAGTCTTTAGAGTTGAGGCTCTGCCATTTTGGATAGCTTAAGATTTCGATATATTTTCGTGTACAGTACCCTATGAGAAAATGGCGAAATATGCGACGGACTTAAAATAGGGAATATTGGTCTCCGATTCAATAAATACAATATAAAACTTGTATCTACCAAGTTACAGAGTCATTAGAGTTGAGGCTCTACCATTTTGGATAGCATAAGATTTCGATATATTTTCGTGTACAGTACCCTATGAGAAAATGGCGAAATATGCGACGGACTTAAAATAGGGAATATTGGTCTCCGATTCAATAAATACAATATAAAACTTGTATCTACCAAGTTACAGAGTCATTAGAGTTGAGGCTCTACCATTTTGGATAGCTTAAGATTTCGATATATTTTCGTGTACAATACCCTATGAGAAAATTGCAAAATATGCGACAGACTTAAAATAGGGAATATTGGTATCCGATTCAATAAATAGAATAAAAAACTTGTATCTACCAAGTTACAGAGTCATTAGAGTTGAGGCTCTGCCATTTTGGATAGCTTAAGATTTCGATATATTTTCGTGTACAATACCCTATGAGAAAATTGCAAAATATGCGACAGACTTAAAATAGGGAATATTGGTCTCCGATTCAATAAATACAATATAAAACTTGTATCTACCAAGTTACAGAATCATTAGAGTTGAGGCTCTGCCATTTTGGATTGCTTAAGATTTCGATATATTTTCGTGTACAGTACCCTATGAGAAAATTGCGAAATATGCGACGGACTTAAGACATGGAATATTGGTCTCCGATTCAATAAATACAATATAAAACTTGTATCTACCAAGTTACAGAGTCATTAGAGTTGAGGCTCTGCCATTTTGGATAGCTTAAGATTTCGATATATTTTCGTGTACAGTACTCTATGAGAAAATGGCGACATATGCGACGGACTTAAAACATGGAATATTGGTATCCGATTCAATAAACACAATATAAAACTTGTATCTACCAAGTTACAGAGTCATTAGAGTTGAGGCTCTGCCATTTTGGATTGCTTAAGATTTCGATATATTTTCGTGTACAATACCCTATGAGAAAATGGCGAAATATGCGACGGACGTAAAATAGGGAATATTAGTCTCCGATTCAATAAATACAATATAAAACTTGTATCTACCAAGTTACAGAGTCATTAGAGTTGAGGCTCTGCCATTTTGGATAGCTTAAGATTTCGATATATTTTCGTGTACAGTACCCTATGAGAAAATGGCGAAATATGCGACGGACTTAAAATAGGGAATATTGGTCTCCGATTCAATAAATACAATATAAAACTTGTATCTACCAAGTTACAGAATCATTAGAGTTGAGGCTCTACCATTTTGGATAGCTTAAGATTTCGATATATTTTCGTGTACAGTACCCTATGAGAAAATTGCGAAATATGCGACAGACTTAAAATAGGGAATATTGGTATCCGATTCAATAAATAGAATATAAAACTTGTATCTACCAAGTTACAGAGTCATTAGGGTTGAGGCTCTGCCATTTTGGATTACTTAAGATTTCGATATATTTTCGTGTACAGTACCCTATGAGAAAATGGCGAAATATGCGACGGACTTAAAATAGGGAATATTGGTCTCCGATTCAATAAATACAATATAAAACTTGTATCTACCAAGTTACAGAGTCTTTAGAGTTGAGGCTCTGCCATTTTGGATAGCTTAAGATTTCGATATATTTTCGTGTACAGTACCCTATGAGAAAATGGCGAAATATGCGACGGACTTAAAATAGGGAATATTGGTCTCCGATTCAATAAATACAATATAAAACTTGTATCTACCAAGTTACAGAGTCATTAGAGTTGAGGCTCTACCATTTTGGATAGCTTAAGATTTCGATATATTTTCGTGTACAGTACCCTATGAGAAAATTGCGAAATATGCGACAGACTTAAAATAGGGAATATTGGTATCCGATTCAATAAATAGAATATGAAACTTGTATCTACCAAGTTACAGAGTCATTAGGGTTGAGGCTCTGCCATTTTGGATTGCTTAAGATTTCGATATATTTTCGTGTACAGTACCCTATGAGAAAATGACGAAATATGCGACGGACTTAAAACATGGAATATTGGTATCCGATTCAATAAATACAATATAAAACTTGTATCTACCAAGTGACAGAGTCATTAGAGTTGAGGCTCTGCTATTTTGGATTGCTTAAGATTTCGATATATTTTCGTGTACAGTACCCTATGAGAAAATGGCGAAATATGCGACGGACGTAAAATAGGGAATATTAGTCTCCGATTCAATAAATACAATATAAAACTTGTATCTACCAAGTTACAGAGTCATTAGAGTTGAGGCTCTGCCATTTTGGATAGCTTAAGATTTCGATATATTTTCGTGTACAGTACCCTATGAGAAAATGGCGAAATATGCGACGGACTTAAAATAGGGAATATTGGTCTCCGATTTAATAAATACAATATAAAACTTGTATCTACCAAGTTACAGAGTCTTTAGAGTTGAGGCTCTGCCATTTTGGATAGCTTAAGATTTCGATATATTTTCGTGTACAGTACCCTATGAGAAAATGGCGAAATATGCGACGGACTTAAAATAGGGAATATTGGTCTCCGATTCAATAAATACAATATAAAACTTGTATCTACCAAGTTACAGAGTCATTAGAGTTGAGGCTCTACCATTTTGGATAGCATAAGATTTCGATATATTTTCGTGTACAGTACCCTATGAGAAAATGGCGAAATATGCGACGGACTTAAAATAGGGAATATTGGTCTCCGATTCAATAAATACAATATAAAACTTGTATCTACCAAGTTACAGAGTCATTAGAGTTGAGGCTCTACCATTTTGGATAGCTTAAGATTTCGATATATTTTCGTGTACAATACCCTATGAGAAAATTGCAAAATATGCGACAGACTTAAAATAGGGAATATTGGTATCCGATTCAATAAATAGAATAAAAAACTTGTATCTACCAAGTTACAGAGTCATTAGAGTTGAGGCTCTGCCATTTTGGATAGCTTAAGATTTCGATATATTTTCGTGTACAATACCCTATGAGAAAATTGCAAAATATGCGACAGACTTAAAATAGGGAATATTGGTCTCCGATTCAATAAACAAAATATAAAACTTGTATCTACCAAGTTACAGAATCATTAGAGTTGAGGCTCTGCCATTTTGGATTGCTTAAGATTTCGATATATTTTCGTGTACAGTACCCTATGAGAAAATTGCGAAATATGCGACGGACTTAAGACATGGAATATTGGTCTCCGATTCAATAAATACAATATAAAACTTGTATCTACCAAGTTACAGAGTCATTAGAGTTGAGGCTCTGCCATTTTGGATAGCTTAAGATTTCGATATATTTTCGTGTACAGTACTCTATGAGAAAATGGCGACATATGCGACGGACTTAAAACATGGAATATTGGTATCCGATTCAATAAACACAATATAAAACTTGTATCTACCAAGTTACAGAGTCATTAGAGTTGAGGCTCTGCCATTTTGGATTGCTTAAGATTTCGATATATTTTCGTGTACAATACCCTATGAGAAAATGGCGAAATATGCGACGGACGTAAAATAGGGAATATTAGTCTCCGATTCAATAAATACAATATAAAACTTGTATCTACCAAGTTACAGAGTCATTAGAGTTGAGGCTCTGCCATTTTGGATAGCTTAAGATTTCGATATATTTTCGTGTACAGTACCCTATGAGAAAATGGCGAAATATGCGACGGACTTAAAATAGGGAATATTGGTCTCCGATTCAATAAATACAATATAAAACTTGTATCTACCAAGTTACAGAATCATTAGAGTTGAGGCTCTACCATTTTGGATAGCTTAAGATTTCGATATATTTTCGTGTACAGTACCCTATGAGAAAATGACGAAATATGCGACGGACTTAAAACATGGAATATTGGTATCCGATTCAATAAATACAATATAAAACTTGTATCTACCAAGTGACAGAGTCATTAGAGTTGAGGCTCTGCCATTTTGGATTGCTTAAGATTTCGATATATTTTCGTGTACAGTACCCTATGAGAAAATGGCGAAATATGCGACGGACGTAAAATAGGGAATATTAGTCTCCGATTCAATAAATACAATATAAAACTTGTATCTACCAAGTTACAGAGTCATTAGAGTTGAGGCTCTGCCATTTTGGATAGCTTAAGATTTCGATATATTTTCGTGTACAGTACCCTATGAGAAAATGGCGAAATATGCGACGGACTTAAAATAGGGAATATTGGTCTCCGATTTAATAAATACAATATAAAACTTGTATCTACCAAGTTACAGAGTCTTTAGAGTTGAGGCTCTGCCATTTTGGATAGCTTAAGATTTCGATATATTTTCGTGTACAGTACCCTATGAGAAAATGGCGAAATATGCGACGGACTTAAAATAGGGAATATTGGTCTCCGATTCAATAAATACAATATAAAACTTGTATCTACCAAGTTACAGAGTCATTAGAGTTGAGGCTCTACCATTTTGGATAGCATAAGATTTCGATATATTTTCGTGTACAGTACCCTATGAGAAAATGGCGAAATATGCGACGGACTTAAAATAGGGAATATTGGTCTCCGATTCAATAAATACAATATAAAACTTGTATCTACCAAGTTACAGAGTCATTAGAGTTCAGGCTCTACCATTTTGGATAGCTTAAGATTTCGATATATTTTCGTGTACAATACCCTATGAGAAAATTGCAAAATATGCGACAGACTTAAAATAGGGAATATTGGTATCCGATTCAATAAATAGAATAAAAAACTTGTATCTACCAAGTTACAGAGTCATTAGAGTTGAGGCTCTGCCATTTTGGATAGCTTAAGATTTCGATATATTTTCGTGTACAATACCCTATGAGAAAATTGCAAAATATGCGACAGACTTAAAATAGGGAATATTGGTCTCCGATTCAATAAATACAATATAAAACTTGTATCTACCAAGTTACAGAATCATTAGAGTTGAGGCTCTGCCATTTTGGATTGCTTAAGATTTCGATATATTTTCGTGTACAGTACCCTATGAGAAAATTGCGAAATATGCGACGGACTTAAGACATGGAATATTGGTCTCCGATTCAATAAATACAATATAAAACTTGTATCTACCAAGTTACAGAGTCATTAGAGTTGAGGCTCTGCCATTTTGGATAGCTTAAGATTTCGATATATTTTCGTGTACAGTACTCTATGAGAAAATGGCGACATATGCGACGGACTTAAAACATGGAATATTGGTATCCGATTCAATAAACACAATATAAAACTTGTATCTACCAAGTTACAGAGTCATTAGAGTTGAGGCTCTGCCATTTTGGATTGCTTAAGATTTCGATATATTTTCGTGTACAATACCCTATGAGAAAATGGCGAAATATGCGACGGACGTAAAATAGGGAATATTAGTCTCCGATTCAATAAATACAATATAAAACTTGTATCTACCAAGTTACAGAGTCATTAGAGTTGAGGCTCTGCCATTTTGGATAGCTTAAGATTTCGATATATTTTCGTGTACAGTACCCTATGAGAAAATGGCGAAATATGCGACGGACTTAAAATAGGGAATATTGGTCTCCGATTCAATAAATACAATATAAAACTTGTATCTACCAAGTTACAGAATCATTAGAGTTGAGGCTCTACCATTTTGGATAGCTTAAGATTTCGATATATTTTCGTGTACAGTACCCTATGAGAAAATTGCGAAATATGCGACAGACTTAAAATAGGGAATATTGGTATCCGATTCAATAAATAGAATATAAAACTTGTATCTACCAAGTTACAGAGTCATTAGGGTTGAGGCTCTGCCATTTTGGATTACTTAAGATTTCGATATATTTTCGTGTACAGTACCCTATGAGAAAATGGCGAAATATGCGACGGACTTAAAATAGGGAATATTGGTCTCCGATTCAATAAATACAATATAAAACTTGTATCTACCAAGTTACAGAGTCTTTAGAGTTGAGGCTCTGCCATTTTGGATAGCTTAAGATTTCGATATATTTTCGTGTACAGTACCCTATGAGAAAATGGCGAAATATGCGACGGACTTAAAATAGGGAATATTGGTCTCCGATTCAATAAATACAATATAAAACTTGTATCTACCAAGTTACAGAGTCATTAGAGTTGAGGCTCTACCATTTTGGATAGCTTAAGATTTCGATATATTTTCGTGTACAGTACCCTATGAGAAAATTGCGAAATATGCGACAGACTTAAAATAGGGAATATTGGTATCCGATTCAATAAATAGAATATGAAACTTGTATCTACCAAGTTACAGAGTCATTAGGGTTGAGGCTCTGCCATTTTGGATTGCTTAAGATTTCGATATATTTTCGTGTACAGTACCCTATGAGAAAATGACGAAATATGCGACGGACTTAAAACATGGAATATTGGTATCCGATTCAATAAATACAATATAAAACTTGTATCTACCAAGTGACAGAGTCATTAGAGTTGAGGCTCTGCTATTTTGGATTGCTTAAGATTTCGATATATTTTCGTGTACAGTACCCTATGAGAAAATGGCGAAATATGCGTCGTACGTAAAATAGGGAATATTAGTCTCCGATTCAATAAATACAATATAAAACTTGTATCTACGAAGTTACAGAGTCATTAGAGTTGAGGCTCTGCCATTTTGGATAGCTTAAGATTTCGATATATTTTCGTGTACAGTACCCTATGAGAAAATGGCGAAATATGCGACGGACTTAAAATAGGGAATATTGGTCTCCGATTTAATAAATACAATATAAAACTTGTATCTACCAAGTTACAGAGTCTTTAGAGTTGAGGCTCTGCCATTTTGGATAGCTTAAGATTTCGATATATTTTCGTGTACAGTACCCTATGAGAAAATTGCGAAATATGCGACATACTTAAAATAGGGAATATTGGTATCCGATTCAATAAATAGAATATAAAACTTGTATCTACCAAGTTACAGAGTCATTAGGGTTGAGGCTCTGCCATTTTGGACTGCTTAAGATTTCGATATATTTTCGTGTACAGTACCCTATGAGAAAATGGTGAAATATGCGACGGACTTAAAATAGGGAATATTGGTCTCCGATTCAATAAATACAATATAAAACTTGTATCTACCAAGTTACAGAGTCATTAGAGTTGAGGCTCTGCCATTTTGGATAGCTTAAGATTTCGATATATTTTTGTGTACAGTACCCTATGAGAAAATGGCGAAATATGCGACGGACTTAAAATAGGGAATATTGGTCTCCGATTCAATAAATACAATATAAAACTTGTATCTACCAAGTTACAGAGTCATTAGAGTTGAGGCTCTACCATTTTGGATAGCTTAAGATTTCGATATATTTTCGTGTACAGTACCCTATGAGAAAATTGCGAAATATGCGACAGACTTAAAATAGGGAATATTGGTATCCGATTCAATAAATAGAATAAAAAACTTGTATCTACCAAGTTACAGAGTCATTAGAGTTGAGGCTCTGCCATTTTGGATAGCTTAAGATTTTGATATATTTTCGTGTACAGTACCCTATGAGAAAATGGCGAAATATGCGACAGACTTAAGACATGGAATATTGGTCTCCGATTCAATAAATACAATATAAAACTTGTATCTACCAAGTTACAGAGTCATTAGAGTTGAGGCTCTGCCATTTTGGATAGCTTAAGATTTCGATATATTTTCGTGTACAGTACCATATGAGAAAATGGCGAAATATGCGACGGACTTAAAATAGGGAATATTGGTCTCCGATTCAATAAATACAATATAAAACTTGTATCTACCAAGTTACAGAGTCATTAGAGTTGAGGCTCTGCCATTTTGGATAGCTTAAGATTTCGATATATTTTCGTGTACAGTACCCTATGAGAAAATGGCGAAATATGCGACATACTTAAAATAGGGAATATTGGTCTCCGATTCAATAAATACAATATAAAACTTGTATCTACCAAGTTACAGAGTCATTAGAGTTGAGGCTCTACCATTTTGGATAGCATAAGATTTCGATATATTTTCGTGTACAGTACCCTATGAGAAAATTGCGAAATATGCGACATACTTAAAATAGGGAATATTGGTATCCGATTCAATAAATAGAATAAAAAACTTGTATCTACCAAGTTACAGAGTCATTAGAGTTGAGGCTCTGCCATTTTGGATAGCTTAAGATTTCGATATATTTTCGTGTACAGTACCCTATGAGAAAATGGCGAAATATGCGACATACTTAAAATAGGGAATATTGGTCTCCGATTCAATAAATACAATATAAAACTTGTATCTACCAAGTTACAGAGTCATTAGAGTTGAGGCTCTACCATTTTGGATAGCATAAGATTTCGATATATTTTCGTGTACAGTACCCTATGAGAAAATGGCGAAATATGCGACGGACTTAAAATAGGGAATATTGGTCTCCGATTCAATAAATACAATATAAAACTTGTATCTACCAAGTTACAGAGTCATTAGAGTTGAGGCTCTACCATTTTGGATAGCTTAAGATTTCGATATATTTTCGTGTACAATACCCTATGAGAAAATTGCGAAATATGCGACATACTTAAAATAGGGAATATTGGTATCCGATTCAATAAATAGAATAAAAAACTTGTATCTACCAAGTTACAGAGTCATTAGAGTTGAGGCTCTGCCATTTTGGATAGCTTAAGATTTCGATATATTTTCGTGTACAATACCCTATGAGAAAATTGCAAAATATGCGACAGACTTAAAATAGGGAATATTGGTCTCCGATTCAATAAATACAATATAAAACTTGTATCTACCAAGTTACAGAATCATTAGAGTTGAGGCTCTGCCATTTTGGATTGCTTAAGATTTCGATATATTTTCGTGTACAGTACCCTATGAGAAAATTGCGAAATATGCGACGGACTTAAGACATGGAATATTGGTCTCCGATTCAATAAATACAATATAAAACTTGTATCTACCAAGTTACAGAGTCATTAGAGTTGAGGCTCTGCCATTTTGGATAGCTTAAGATTTCGATATATTTTCGTGTACAGTACTCTATGAGAAAATGGCGACATATGCGACGGACTTAAAACATGGAATATTGGTATCCGATTCAATAAACACAATATAAAACTTGTATCTACCAAGTTACAGAGTCATTAGAGTTGAGGCTCTGCCATTTTGGATTGCTTAAGATTTCGATATATTTTCGTGTACAATACCCTATGAGAAAATGGCGAAATATGCGACGGACTTAAAATAGGGAATATTGGTATCCGATTCAATAAATAGAATATAAAACTTGTATCTACCAAGTTACAGAGTCATTAGGGTTGAGGCTCTGCCATTTTGGACTGCTTAAGATTTCGATATATTTTCGTGTACAGTACCCTATGAGAAAATGGTGAAATATGCGACGGACTTAAAATAGGGAATATTGGTCTCCGATTCAATAAATACAATATAAAACTTGTATCTACCAAGTTACAGAGTCATTAGAGTTGAGGCTCTGCCATTTTGGATAGCTTAAGATTTCGATATATTTTTGTGTACAGTACCCTATGAGAAAATGGCGAAATATGCGACGGACTTAAAATAGGGAATATTGGTCTCCGATTCAATAAATACAATATAAAACTTGTATCTACCAAGTTACAGAGTCATTAGAGTTGAGGCTCTACCATTTTGGATAGCTTAAGATTTCGATATATTTTCGTGTACAGTACCCTATGAGAAAATTGCGAAATATGCGACAGACTTAAAATAGGGAATATTGGTATCCGATTCAATAAATAGAATAAAAAACTTGTATCTACCAAGTTACAGAGTCATTAGAGTTGAGGCTCTGCCATTTTGGATAGCTTAAGATTTTGATATATTTTCGTGTACAGTACCCTATGAGAAAATGGCGAAATATGCGACAGACTTAAGACATGGAATATTGGTCTCCGATTCAATAAATACAATATAAAACTTGTATCTACCAAGTTACAGAGTCATTAGAGTTGAGGCTCTGCCATTTTGGATAGCTTAAGATTTCGATATATTTTCGTGTACAGTACCATATGAGAAAATGGCGAAATATGCGACGGACTTAAAATAGGGAATATTGGTCTCCGATTCAATAAATACAATATAAAACTTGTATCTACCAAGTTACAGAGTCATTAGAGTTGAGGCTCTGCCATTTTGGATAGCTTAAGATTTCGATATATTTTCGTGTACAGTACCCTATGAGAAAATGGCGAAATATGCGACATACTTAAAATAGGGAATATTGGTCTCCGATTCAATAAATACAATATAAAACTTGTATCTACCAAGTTACAGAGTCATTAGAGTTGAGGCTCTACCATTTTGAATAGCATAAGATTTCGATATATTTTCGTGTACAGTACCCTATGAGAAAATGGCGAAATATGCGACGGACTTAAAATAGGGAATATTGGTCTCCGATTCAATAAATACAATATAAAACTTGTATCTACCAAGTTACAGAGTCATTAGAGTTGAGGCTCTACCATTTTGGATAGCTTAAGATTTCGATATATTTTCGTGTACAATACCCTATGAGAAAATTGCGAAATATGCGACATACTTAAAATAGGGAATATTGGTATCCGATTCAATAAATAGAATAAAAAACTTGTATCTACCAAGTTACAGAGTCATTAGAGTTGAGGCTCTGCCATTTTGGATAGCTTAAGATTTCGATATATTTTCGTGTACAATACCCTATGAGAAAATTGCAAAATATGCGACAGACTTAAAATAGGGAATATTGGTCTCCGATTCAATAAATACAATATAAAACTTGTATCTACCAAGTTACAGAATCATTAGAGTTGAGGCTCTGCCATTTTGGATTGCTTAAGATTTCGATATATTTTCGTGTACAGTACCCTATGAGAAAATTGCGAAATATGCGACGGACTTAAGACATGGAATATTGGTCTCCGATTCAATAAATACAATATAAAACTTGTATCTACCAAGTTACAGAGTCATTAGAGTTGAGGCTCTGCCATTTTGGATAGCTTAAGATTTCGATATATTTTCGTGTACAGTACTCTATGAGAAAATGGCGACATATGCGACGGACTTAAAACATGGAATATTGGTATCCGATTCAATAAACACAATATAAAACTTGTATCTACCAAGTTACAGAGTCATTAGAGTTGAGGCTCTGCCATTTTGGATTGCTTAAGATTTCGATATATTTTCGTGTACAATACCCTATGAGAAAATGGCGAAATATGCGACGGACTTAAAATAGGGAATATTGGTCTCCGATTCAATAAATACAATATAAAACTTGTATCTACCAAGTTACAGAGTCATTAGAGTTGAGGCTCTACCATTTTGGATAGCTTAAGATTTCGATATATTTTCGTGTACAATACCCTATGAGAAAATTGCGAAATATGCGACATACTTAAAATAGGGAATATTGGTATCCGATTCAATAAATAGAATAAAAAACTTGTATCTACCAAGTTACAGAGTCATTAGAGTTGAGGCTCTGCCATTTTGGATAGCTTAAGATTTCGATATATTTTCGTGTACAATACCCTATGAGAAAATTGCAAAATATGCGACAGACTTAAAATAGGGAATATTGGTCTCCGATTCAATAAATACAATATAAAACTTGTATCTACCAAGTTACAGAATCATTAGAGTTGAGGCTCTGCCATTTTGGATTGCTTAAGATTTCGATATATTTTCGTGTACAGTACCCTATGAGAAAATTGCGAAATATGCGACGGACTTAAGACATGGAATATTGGTCTCCGATTCAATAAATACAATATAAAACTTGTATCTACCAAGTTACAGAGTCATTAGAGTTGAGGCTCTGCCATTTTGGATAGCTTAAGATTTCGATATATTTTCGTGTACAGTACTCTATGAGAAAATGGCGACATATGCGACGGACTTAAAACATGGAATATTGGTATCCGATTCAATAAACACAATATAAAACTTGTATCTACCAAGTTACAGAGTCATTAGAGTTGAGGCTCTGCCATTTTGGATTGCTTAAGATTTCGATATATTTTCGTGTACAATACCCTATGAGAAAATGGCGAAATATGCGACGGACGTAAAATAGGGAATATTAGTCTCCGATTCAATAAATACAATATAAAACTTGTATCTACCAAGTTACAGAGTCATTAGAGTTGAGGCTCTGCCATTTTGGATAGCTTAAGATTTCGATATATTTTCGTGTACAGTACCCTATGAGAAAATGGCGAAATATGCGACGGACTTAAAATAGGGAATATTGGTCTCCGATTCAATAAATACAATATAAAACTTGTATCTACCAAGTTACAGAATCATTAGAGTTGAGGCTCTACCATTTTGGATAGCTTAAGATTTCGATATTTTTTCGTGTACAGTACCCTATGAGAAAATTGCGAAATATGCGACAGACTTAAAATAGGGAATATTGGTATCCGATTCAATAAATAGAATATAAAACTTGTATCTACCAAGTTACAGAGTCATTAGGGTTGAGGCTCTGCCATTTTGGATTACTTAAGATTTCGATATATTTTCGTGTACAGTACCCTATGAGAAAATGGCGAAATATGCGACGGACTTAAAATAGGGAATATTGGTCTCCGATTCAATAAATACAATATAAAACTTGTATCTACCAAGTTACAGAGTCTTTAGAGTTGAGGCTCTGCCATTTTGGATAGCTTAAGATTTCGATATATTTTCGTGTACAGTACCCTATGAGAAAATGGCGAAATATGCGACGGACTTAAAATAGGGAATATTGGTCTCCGATTCAATAAATACAATATAAAACTTGTATCTACCAAGTTACAGAGTCTTTAGAGTTGAGGCTCTGCCATTTTGGATAGCTTAAGATTTCGATATATTTTCGTGTACAGTACCCTATGAGAAAATTGCGAAATATGCGACGGACTTAAGACATGGAATATTGGTCTCCGATTCAATAAATACAATATAAAACTTGTATCTACCAAGTTACAGAGTCATTAGAGTTGAGGCTCTGCCATTTTGGATAGCTTAAGATTTCGATATATTTTCGTGTACAGTACTCTATGAGAAAATGGCGACATATGCGACGGACTTAAAACATGGAATATTGGTATCCGATTCAATAAACACAATATAAAACTTGTATCTACCAAGTTACAGAGTCATTAGAGTTGAGGCTCTGCCATTTTGGATTGCTTAAGATTTCGATATATTTTCGTGTACAATACCCTATGAGAAAATGGCGAAATATGCGACGGACGTAAAATAGGGAATATTAGTCTCCGATTCAATAAATACAATATAAAACTTGTATCTACCAAGTTACAGAGTCATTAGAGTTGAGGCTCTGCCATTTTGGATAGCTTAAGATTTCGATATATTTTCGTGTACAGTACCCTATGAGAAAATGGCGAAATATGCGACGGACTTAAAATAGGGAATATTGGTCTCCGATTCAATAAATACAATATAAAACTTGTATCTACCAAGTTACAGAATCATTAGAGTTGAGGCTCTACCATTTTGGATAGCTTAAGATTTCGATATATTTTCGTGTACAGTACCCTATGAGAAAATTGCGAAATATGCGACAGACTTAAAATAGGGAATATTGGTATCCGATTCAATAAATAGAATATAAAACTTGTATCTACCAAGTTACAGAGTCATTAGGGTTGAGGCTCTGCCATTTTGGATTACTTAAGATTTCGATATATTTTCGTGTACAGTACCCTATGAGAAAATGGCGAAATATGCGACGGACTTAAAATAGGGAATATTGGTCTCCGATTCAATAAATACAATATAAAACTTGTATCTACCAAGTTACAGAGTCTTTAGAGTTGAGGCTCTGCCATTTTGGATAGCTTAAGATTTCGATATATTTTCGTGTACAGTACCCTATGAGAAAATGGCGAAATATGCGACGGACTTAAAATAGGGAATATTGGTCTCCGATTCAATAAATACAATATAAAACTTGTATCTACCAAGTTACAGAGTCATTAGAGTTGAGGCTCTACCATTTTGGATAGCTTAAGATTTCGATATATTTTCGTGTACAGTACCCTATGAGAAAATTGCGAAATATGCGACAGACTTAAAATAGGGAATATTGGTATCCGATTCAATAAATAGAATATAAAACTTGTATCTACCAAGTTACAGAGTCATTAGGGTTGAGGCTCTGCCATTTTGGATTGCTTAAGATTTCGATATATTTTCGTGTACAGTACCCTATGAGAAAATGACGAAATATGCGACGGACTTAAAACATGGAATATTGGTATCCGATTCAATAAATACAATATAAAACTTGTATCTACCAAGTGACAGAGTCATTAGAGTTGAGGCTCTGCCATTTTGGATTGCTTAAGATTTCGATATATTTTCGTGTACAGTACCCTATGAGAAAATGGCGAAATATGCGACGGACGTAAAATAGGGAATATTAGTCTCCGATTCAATAAATACAATATAAAACTTGTATCTACCAAGTTACAGAGTCATTAGAGTTGAGGCTCTGCCATTTTGGATAGCTTAAGATTTCGATATATTTTCGTGTACAGTACCCTATGAGAAAATGGCGAAATATGCGACGGACTTAAAATAGGGAATATTGGTCTCCGATTTAATAAATACAATATAAAACTTGTATCTACCAAGTTACAGAGTCTTTAGAGTTGAGGCTCTGCCATTTTGGATAGCTTAAGATTTCGATATATTTTCGTGTACAGTACCCTATGAGAAAATTTCGAAATATGCGACATACTTAAAATAGGGAATATTGGTATCCGATTCAATAAATAGAATATAAAACTTGTATCTACCAAGTTACAGAGTCATTAGGGTTGAGGCTCTGCCATTTTGGACTGCTTAAGATTTCGATATATTTTCGTGTACAGTACCCTATGAGAAAATGGTGAAATATGCGACGGACTTAAAATAGGGAATATTGGTCTCCGATTCAATAAATACAATATAAAACTTGTATCTACCAAGTTACAGAGTCATTAGAGTTGAGGCTCTACCATTTTGGATAGCTTAAGATTTCGATATATTTTTGTGTACAGTACCCTATGAGAAAATGGCGAAATATGCGACGGACTTAAAATAGGGAATATTGGTCTCCGATTCAATAAATACAATATAAAACTTGTATCTACCAAGTTACAGAGTCATTAGAGTTGAGGCTCTACCATTTTGGATAGCTTAAGATTTCGATATATTTTCGTGTACAGTACCCTATGAGAAAATTGCGAAATATGCGACAGACTTAAAATAGGGAATATTGGTATCCGATTCAATAAATAGAATAAAAAACTTGTATCTACCAAGTTACAGAGTCATTAGAGTTGAGGCTCTGCCATTTTGGATAGCTTAAGATTTCGATATATTTTCGTGTACAGTACCCTATGAGAAAATGGCGAAATATGCGACGGACTTAAAATAGGGAATATTGGTCTCCGATTCAATAAATACAATATAAAACTTGTATCTACCAAGTTACAGAATCATTAGAGTTGAGGCTCTACCATTTTGGATAGCTTAAGATTTCGATATATTTTCGTGTACAGTACCCTATGAGAAAATTGCGAAATATGCGACAGACTTAAAATAGGGAATATTGGTATCCGATTCAATAAATAGAATATAAAACTTGTATCTACCAAGTTACAAAGTCATTAGGGTTGAGGCTCTGCCATTTTGGATTACTTAAGATTTCGATATATTTTCGTGTACAGTACCCTATGAGAAAATGGCGAAATATGCGACGGACTTAAAATAGGGAATATTGGTCTCCGATTCAATAAATACAATATAAAACTTGTATCTACCAAGTTACAGAGTCTTTAGAGTTGAGGCTCTGCCATTTTGGATAGCTTAAGATTTCGATATATTTTCGTGTACAGTACCCTATGAGAAAATGGCGAAATATGCGACGGACTTAAAATAGGGAATATTGGTCTCCGATTCAATAAATACAATATAAAACTTGTATCTACCAAGTTACAGAGTCATTAGAGTTGAGGCTCTACCATTTTGGATAGCTTAAGATTTCGATATATTTTCGTGTACAGTACCCTATGAGAAAATTGCGAAATATGCGACAGACTTAAAATAGGGAATATTGGTATCCGATTCAATAAATAGAATATAAAACTTGTATCTACCAAGTTACAGAGTCATTAGGGTTGAGGCTCTGCCATTTTGGATTGCTTAAGATTTCGATATATTTTCGTGTACAGTACCCTATGAGAAAATGACGAAATATGCGACGGACTTAAAACATGGAATATTGGTATCCGATTCAATAAATACAATATAAAACTTGTATCTACCAAGTGACAGAGTCATTAGAGTTGAGGCTCTGCCATTTTGGATTGCTTAAGATTTCGATATATTTTCGTGTACAGTACCCTATGAGAAAATGGCGAAATATGCGACGGACGTAAAATAGGGAATATTAGTCTCCGATTCAATAAATACAATATAAAACTTGTATCTACCAAGTTACAGAGTCATTAGAGTTGAGGCTCTGCCATTTTGGATAGCTTAAGATTTCGATATATTTTCGTGTACAGTACCCTATGAGAAAATGGCGAAATATGCGACGGACTTAAAATAGGGAATATTGGTCTCCGATTTAATAAATACAATATAAAACTTGTATCTACCAAGTTACAGAGTCTTTAGAGTTGAGGCTCTGCCATTTTGGATAGCTTAAGATTTCGATATATTTTCGTGTACAGTACCCTATGAGAAAATTGCGAAATATGCGACATACTTAAAATAGGGAATATTGGTATCCGATTCAATAAATAGAATATAAAACTTGTATCTACCAAGTTACAGAGTCATTAAGGTTGAGGCTCTGCCATTTTGGACTGCTTAAGATTTCGATATATTTTCGTGTACAGTACCCTATGAGAAAATGGTGAAATATGCGACGGACTTAAAATAGGGAATATTGGTCTCCGATTCAATAAATACAATATAAAACTTGTATCTACCAAGTTACAGAGTCATTAGAGTTGAGGCTCTGCCATTTTGGATAGCTTAAGATTTCGATATATTTTTGTGTACAGTACCCTATGAGAAAATGGCGAAATATGCGACGGACTTAAAATAGGGAATATTGGTCTCCGATTCAATAAATACAATATAAAACTTGTATCTACCAAGTTACAGAGTCATTAGAGTTGAGGCTCTACCATTTTGGATAGCTTAAGATTTCGATATATTTTCGTGTACAGTACCCTATGAGAAAATTGCGAAATATACGACAGACTTAAAATAGGGAATATTGGTATCCGATTCAATAAATAGAATAAAAAACTTGTATCTACCAAGTTACAGAGTTATTAGAGTTGAGGCTCTGCCATTTTGGATAGCTTAAGATTTTGATATATTTTCGTGTACAGTACCCTATGAGAAAATGGCGAAATATGCGACAGACTTAAGACATGGAATATTGGTCTCCGATTCAATAAATACAATATAAAACTTGTATCTACCAAGTTACAGAGTCATTAGAGTTGAGGCTCTGCCATTTTGGATAGCTTAAGATTTCGATATATTTTCGTGTACAGTACCATATGAGAAAATGGCGAAATATGCGACGGACTTAAAATAGGGAATATTGGTCTCCGATTCAATAAATACAATATAAAACTTGTATCTACCAAGTTACAGAGTCATTAGAGTTGAGGCTCTACCATTTTGGATAGCTTAAGATTTCGATATATTTTCGTGTACAGTACCCTATGAGAAAATTGCGAAATATGCGACATACTTAAAATAGGGAATATTGGTATCCGATTCAATAAATAGAATATAAAACTTGTATCTACCAAGTCACAGAGTCATTAGGGTTGAGGCTCTGCCATTTTGGATTGCATAAGATTTCGATATATTTTCGTGTACAGTACCCTATGAGAAAATGGCGAAATATGCGACGGACTTAAAATAGGGAATATTGGTCTCCGATTCAATAAATACAATATAAAACTTGTATCTACCATGTTACAGAGTCTTTAGAGTTGAGGCTCTGCAATTTTGGATAGCTCAAGATTTCGATATATTTTCGTGTACAGTACCCTATGAGAAAATTGCGAAATATGCGACAGACTTAAAATAGGGAATATTGGTCTCCGATTCAATAAATACAATATAAAACTTGTATCTACCAAGTTACAGTGTCTTTGGAGTTGAGGCTCTGCCATTTTGGATTTCTTAAGATTTCAATATATTTTCGTGTACAGTACCCTATGAGAAAATGGCGAAATATGCGACGGACTTAAAATAGGGAATATTGGTCTCCGATTCAATAAATACAATATAAAACTTGTATCTACCAAGTTACAGAGTCATTAGAGTTGAGGCTCTACCATTTTGGATAGCTTAAGATTTCGATATATTTTCGTGTACAGTACCCTATGAGAAAATTGCGAAATATGCGACAGACTTAAAATAGGGAATATTGGTATCCGATTCAATAAATAGAATATAAAACTTGTATCTACCAAGTTACAGAGTCATTAGGGTTGAGGCTCTGCCATTTTGGATTGCTTAAGATTTCGATATATTTTCGTGTACAGTACCCTATGAGAAAATGGCGAAATATGCGACGGACTTAAAATAGGGAATATTGGTCTCCGATTCAATAAATACAATATAAAACTTGTATCTACCAAGTTACAGAGTCATTAGAGTTGAGGCTCTGCCATTTTGGATTGCTTAAGATTTCGATATATTTTCGTGTACAGTACCCTATGATAAAATGGCGAAATATGCGACGGACGTAAAATAGGGAATATTAGTCTCCGATTCAATAAATACAATATAAAACTTGTATCTACCAAGTTACAGAGTCATTAGAGTTGAGGCTCTGCCATTTTGGGTAGCTTAAGATTTCGATATATTTTTCGTGTACAGCACCCTATGAGAAAATGGCGAAATATGCGACGGACTTAAAATAGGGAATATTGGTCTCCGATTCAATAAATACAATATAAAACTTGTATCTACCAAGTTACAGAATCATTAGAGTTGAGGCTCTACCATTTTGGATAGCTTAAGATTTCGATATATTTTCGTGTACAGTACCCTATGAGAAAATTGCGAAATATGCGACAGACTTAAAATAGGGAATATTGTTATCCGATTCAATAAATAGAATATAAAACTTGTATCTACCAAGTTACAGAGTCATTAGGGTTGAGGCTCTGCCATTTTGGATTGCTTAAGATTTCGATACATTTTCGTGTACAGTACCCTATGAGAAAATGGCGAAATATGCGACTGACTTAAAATAGGGAATATTGGTATCCGATTCAATAAATAGAATAAAAAACTTGTATCTACCAAGTTACAGAGTCATTAGAGTTGAGGCTCTGCCATTTTGGATAGCTTAAGATTTTGATATATTTTCGTGTACAGTACCCTATGAGAAAATGGCGAAATATGCGACGGACTTAAGACATGGAATATTGGTCTCCGATTCAATAAATACAATATAAAACTTGTATCTACCAAGTTACAGAGTCATTAGAGTTGAGGCTCTGCCAGTTTGGATAGCTTAAGATTTCGATATATTTTCGTGTACAGTACCATATGAGAAAATGGCGAAATATGCGACGGACTTAAAATAGGGAATATTGGTCTCCGATTCAATAAATACAATATAAAACTTGTATCTACCAAGTTACAGAGTCATTAGAGTTGAGGCTCTACCATTTTGGATAGCTTAAGATTTCGATATATTTTCGTGTACAATACCCTATGAGAAAATTGCGAAATATGCGACAGACTTAAAATAGGGAATATTGGTATCCGATTCAATAAATAGAATATAAAACTTGTATCTACCAAGTTACAGAGTCATTAGGGTTGAGGCTCTGCCATTTTGGATTGCATAAGATTTCGATATATTTTCGTGTACAGTACCCTATGAGAAAATGGCGAAATATGCGACGGACTTAAAATAGGGAATATTGGTCTCCGATTCAATAAATACAATATAAAACTTGTATCTACCATGTTACAGAGTCTTTAGAGTTGAGGCTCTGCAATTTTGGATAGCTTAAGATTTCGATATATTTTCGTGTACAGTACCCTATGAGAAAATTGCGAAATATGCGACAGACTTAAAATAGGGAATATTGGTCTCCGATTCAATAAATACAATATAAAACTTGTATCTACCAAGTTACAGTGTCTTTGGAGTTGAGGCTCTGCCATTTTGGATTTCTTAAGATTTCAATATATTTTCGTGTACAGTACCCTATGAGAAAATGGCGAAATATGCGACGGACTTAAAATAGGGAATATTGGTCTCCGATTCAATAAATACAATATAAAACTTGTATCTACCAAGTTACAGAGTCATTAGAGTTGAGGGTCTACCATTTTGGATAGCTTAAGATTTCGATATATTTTCGCGTACAGTACCCTATGAGAAAATTGCGAAATATGCGACAGACTTAAAATAGGGAATATTGGTATCCGATTCAATAAATAGAATATAAAACTTGTATCTACCAAGTTACAGAGTCATTAGGGTTGAGCCTCTGCCATTTTGGATTGCTTAAGATTTCGATATATTTTCGTGTACAGTACCCTATGAGAAAATGGCGAAATATGCGACGGACTTAAAATAGGGAATATTGGTCTCCGATTCAATAAATACAATATAAAACTTGTATCTACCAAGTTACAGAGTCATTAGAGTTGAGGCTCTGCTATTTTGGATTGCTTAAGATTTCGATATATTTTCGTGTACAGTACCCTATGATAAAATGGCGAAATATGCGACGGACGTAAAATAGGGAATATTAGTCTCCGATTCAATAAATACAATATAAAACTTGTATCTACCAAGTTACAGAGTCATTAGAGTTGAGGCTCTGCCATTTTGGGTAGCTTAAGATTTCGATATATTTTTCGTGTACAGCACCCTATGAGAAAATGGCGAAATATGCGACGGACTTAAAATAGGGAATATTGGTCTCCGATTCAATAAATACAATATAAAACTTGTATCTACCAAGTTACAGAATCATTAGAGTTGAGGCTCTACCATTTTGGATAGCTTAAGATTTCGATATATTTTCGTGTACAGTACCCTATGAGAAAATTGCGAAATATGCGACGGACGTAAAATAGGGAATATTGGTCTCCGATTCAATAAATACAATATAAAACTTGTATCTACCAAGTTACAGAGTCATTAGAGTTGAGGCTCTGCCATTTTGGATAGCTTAAGATTTCGATATATTTTTGTGTACAGTACCCTATGAGAAAATGGCGAAATATGCGACGGACTTAAAATAGGGAATATTGGTCTCCGATTCAATAAATACAATATAAAACTTGTATCTACCAAGTTACAGAGTCATTAGAGTTGAGGCTCTACCATTTTGGATAGCTTAAGATTTCGATATATTTTCGTGTACAGTACCCTATGAGAAAATTGCGAAATATGCGACAGACGTAAAATAGGGAATATTGGTATCCGATTCAATAAATAGAATAAAAAACTTGTATCTACCAAGTTACAGAGTCATTAGAGTTGAGGCTCTGCCATTTTGGATAGCTTAAGATTTTGATATATTTTCGTGTACAGTACCCTATGAGAAAATGGCGAAATATGCGACGGACTTAAGACATGGAATATTGGTCTCCGATTCAATAAATACAATATAAAACTTGTATCTACCAAGTTACAGAGTCATTAGAGTTGAGGCTCTGCCAGTTTGGATAGCTTAAGATTTCGATATATTTTCGTGTACAGTACCATATGAGAAAATGGCGAAATATGCGACGGACTTAAAATAGGGAATATTGGTCTCCGATTCAATAAATACAATATAAAACTTGTATCTACCAAGTTACAGAGTCATTAGAGTTGAGGCTCTACCATTTTGGATAGCTTAAGATTTCGATATATTTTCGTGTACAATACCCTATGAGAAAATTGCGAAATATGCGACAGACTTAAAATAGGGAATATTGGTATCCGATTCAATAAATAGAATATAAAACTTGTATCTACCAAGTTACAGAGTCATTAGGGTTGAGGCTCTGCCATTTTGGATTGCATAAGATTTCGATATATTTTCGTGTACAATACCCTATGAGAAAATGGCGAAATATGCGACGGACTTAAAATAGGGAATATTGGTCTCCGATTCAATAAATACAATATAAAACTTGTATCTACCATGTTACAGAGTCTTTAGAGTTGAGGCTCTGCAATTTTGGATAGCTTAAGATTTCGATATATTTTCGTGTACAGTACCCTATGAGAAAATTGCGAAATATGCGACAGACTTAAAATAGGGAATATTGGTCTCCGATTCAATAAATACAATATAAAACTTGTATCTACCAAGTTACAGTGTCTTTGGAGTTGAGGCTCTGCCATTTTGGATTTCTTAAGATTTCAATATATTTTCGTGTACAGTACCCTATGAGAAAATGGCGAAATATGCGACGGACTTAAAATAGGGAATATTGGTCTCCGATTCAATAAATACAATATAAAACTTGTATCTACCAAGTTACAAAGTCATTAGAGTTGAGGGTCTACCATTTTGGATAGCTTAAGATTTCGATATATTTTCGCGTACAGTACCCTATGAGAAAATTGCGAAATATGCGACAGACTTAAAATAGGGAATATTGGTATCCGATTCAATAAATAGAATATAAAACTTGTATCTACCAAGTTACAGAGTCATTAGGGTTGAGCCTCTGCCATTTTGGATTGCTTAAGATTTCGATATATTTTCGTGTACAGTACCCTATGAGAAAATGGCGAAATATGCGACGGACTTAAAATAGGGAATATTGGTCTCCGATTCAATAAATACAATATAAAACTTGTATCTACCAAGTTACAGAGTCATTAGAGTTGAGGCTCTGCTATTTTGGATTGCTTAAGATTTCGATATATTTTCGTGTACAGTACCCTATGATAAAATGGCGAAATATGCGACGGACGTAAAATAGGGAATATTAGTCTCCGATTCAATAAATACAATATAAAACTTGTATCTACCAAGTTACAGAGTCATTAGAGTTGAGGCTCTGCCATTTTGGATTTCTTAAGATTTCAATATATTTTCGTGTACAGTACCCTTTGAGAAAATGGCGAAATATGCGACGGACTTAAAATAGGGAATATTGGTCTCCGATTCAATAAATACAATATAAAACTTGTATCTACCAAGTTACAGAGTCATTAGAGTTGAGGGTCTACCATTTTGGATAGCTTAAGATTTCGATATATTTTCGCGTACAGTACCCTATGAGAAAATTGCGAAATATGCGACAGACTTAAAATAGGGAATATTGGTATCCGATTCAATAAATAGAATATAAAACTTGTATCTACCAAGTTACAGAGTCATTAGGGTTGAGCCTCTGCCATTTTGGATTGCTTAAGATTTCGATATATTTTCGTGTACAGTACCCTATGAGAAAATGGCGAAATATGCGACGAACTTAAAATAGGGAATATTGGTCTCCGATTCAATAAATACAATATAAAACTTGTATCTACCAAGTTACAGAGTCATTAGAGTTGAGGCTCTGCTATTTTGGATTGCTTAAGATTTCGATATATTTTCGTGTACAGTACCCTATGATAAAATGGCGAAATATGCGACGGACGTAAAATAGGGAATATTAGTCTCCGATTCAATAAATACAATATAAAACTTGTATCTACCAAGTTACAGAGTCATTAGAGTTGAGGCTCTGCCATTTTAGGTAGCTTAAGATTTCGATATATTTTTCGTGTACAGCACCCTATGAGAAAATGGCGAAATATGCGACGGACTTAAAATAGGGAATATTGGTCTCCGATTCAATAAATACAATATAAAACTTGTATCTACCAAGTTACAGAATCATTAGAGTTGAGGCTCTACCATTTTGGATAGCTTAAGATTTCGATATATTTTCGTGTACAGTACCCTATGAGAAAATTACGAAATATGCGACGGACGTAAAATAGGGAATATTGGTCTCCGATTCAATAAATACAATATAAAACTTGTATCTACCAAGTTACAGAGTCATTAGAGTTGAGGCTCTGCCATTTTGGATAGCTTAAGATTTCGATATATTTTTGTGTACAGTACCCTATGAGAAAATGGCGAAATATGCGACGGACTTAAAATAGGGAATATTGGTCTCCGATTCAATAAATACAATATAAAACTTGTATCTACCAAGTTACAGAGTCATTAGAGTTGAGGCTCTACCATTTTGGATAGCTTAAGATTTCGATATATTTTCGTGTACAGTACCCTATGAGAAAATTGCGAAATATGCGACAGACTTAAAATAGGGAATATTGGTATCCAATTCAATAAATAGAATATAAAACTTGTATCTACCAAGTTACAGAGTCATTAGGGTTGAGGCTCTGCCATTTTGGATTGCTTAAGATTTCGATATATTTTCGTGTACAGTACCCTATGAGAAAATGGCGAAATATGCGACGGACTTAAAATAGGGAATATTGGTCTCCGATTCAATAAATACAATATAAAACTTGTATCTACCAAGTTACAGAGTCATTAGAGTTGAGGCTCTGCTATTTTGGATTGCTTAAGATTTCGATATATTTTCGTGTACAGTACCCTATGATAAAATGGCGAAATATGCGACGGACGTAAAATAGGGAATATTAGTCTCCGATTCAATAAATACAATATAAAACTTGTATCTACCAAGTTACAGAGTCATTAGAGTTGAGGCTCTGCCATTTTGGGTAGCTTAAGATTTCGATATATTTTTCGTGTACAGCACCCTATGAGAAAATGGCGAAATATGCGACGGACTTAAAATAGGGAATATTGGTCTCCGATCCAATAAATACAATATAAAACTTGTATCTACCAAGTTACAGAATCATTAGAGTTGAGGCTCTACCATTTTGGATAGCTTAAGATTTCGATATATTTTCGTGTACAGTACCCTATGAGAAAATTGCGAAATATGCGACGGACGTAAAATAGGGAATATTGGTCTCCGATTCAATAAATACAATATAAAACTTGTATCTACCAAGTTACAGAGTCATTAGAGTTGAGGCTCTGCCATATTAGATAGCTTAAGATTTCGATATATTTTTGTGTACAGTACCCTATGAGAAAATGGCGAAATATGCGACGGACTTAAAATAGGGAATATTGGTCTCCGATTCAATAAATACAATATAAAACTTGTATCTACCAAGTTACAGAGTCATTAGAGTTGAGGCTCTGCCATTTTGGATAGCTTAAGATTTCGATATATTTTCGTGTACAGTACCCTATGAGAAAATTGCGAAATATGCGACAGACTTAAAATAGGGAATATTGGTATCCGATTCAATAAATAGAATATAAAACTTGTATCTACCAAGTTACAGAGTCATTAGGGTTGAGGCTCTGCCATTTTGGATTGCTTAAGATTTCGATATATTTTCGTCTACAGTACCCTATGGGAAAATGGCGAAATATGCGACGGACTTAAAATAGGGAATATTGGTCTCCGATTCAATAAATATAATATAAAACTTGTATCTACCAAGTTACAGAGTCTTTAGAGTTGCGGCTTTGCCATTTTGGATTGCTTAAGATTTCGATATATTTTCGTGTACAGTACCCTATGTGAAAATGGCGAAATATGCGACGGACGTAAAATAGGGAATATTGGTCTCCGATTCAATAAATACAATATAAAACTTGTATCTACCAAGTTACAGAGTCATTAGAGTTGAGGCTCTGCCATTTTGGATAGCTTAAGATTTCGATATATTTTCGTGTACAGTACCCTATGAGAAAATGGCGAAATATGCGACGGACTTAAAATAGAGAATATTGGTCTCCGATTCAATAAATACAATATAAAACTTGTATCTACCAAGTTACAGAGTCATTAGAGTTGAGGCTCTACCATTTTGGATAGCTTAAGATTTCGATATATTTTCGTGTACAGTACCCTATGAGAAAATGACGAAATATGCGACGGACGTAAATTAGGGAATATTAGTCTCCGATTCAATAAATACAATATAAAACTTGTATCTGCCAAGTTACAGAGTCATTAGAGTTGAGGCTCTGCCATTTTGGATAGCTTAAGATTTCGATATATTTTCGTGTACAGTACCCTATGAGAAAATTGCGAAATATGCGACAGACTTAAAATAGGGAATATTGGTATCCGATTCAATAAATAGAATATAAAACTTGTATCTACCAAGTTACAGAGTCATTAGGGTTGAGGCTCTGCCATTTTGGATTGCTTAAGATTTCGATATATTTTCGTGTACAGTACCCTATGAGAAAATGACGAAATATGCGACGGACGTAAAATAGGGAATATTAGTCTCCGATTCAATAAATACAATATAAAACTTGTATCTACCAAGTTACAGAGTCATTAGAGTTGAGGCTCTGCCATTTTCGATAGCTTAAGATTTCGATATATTTTCGTGTACAGTACCCTATGAGAAAATGGCGAAATATGCGACGGACGTAAAATAGGGAATATTGGTCTCCGATTCAATAAATACAATATAAAACTTGTATCTACCAAGTTACAGAGTCATTAGAGTTGAGGCTCTGCCATTTTGGATTGCTTAAGATTTCGATATATTTTCGTGTACAGTACCCTATGAGAAAATGGCGAAATATGCGACGGACGTAAAATAGGGAATATTGGTCTCCGATTCAATAAATACAATATAAAACTTGTATCTACCAAGTTACAGAGTCATTAGAGTTGAGGCTCTACCATTTTGGATAGCTTAAGATTTCGATATATTTTCGTGTACAGTACCCTATGAGAAAATTGCGAAATATGCGACAGACTTAAAATAGGGAATATTGGTCTCCGATTCAATAAATACAATATAAAACTTGTATCTACCAAGTTACAGAGTCTTTGGAGTTGAGGCTCTGCCATTTTGGATTTCTTAAGATTTCAATATATTTTCGTGTAGAGCACCCTATGAGAAAATGGCGAAATATGCGACGGACTTAAAATAGGGAATATTGGTCTCCGATTCAATAAATACAGTATAAAACTTGTATCTACCAAGTTACAGAATAATTAGAGTTGAGGCTCTACCATTTTGGATAGCTTAAGATTTCGATATATTTTCGTGTACAGTACCC
Source organism: Persicaria tinctoria (assembly GCA_037127255.1). Taxonomy (NCBI): domain Eukaryota; kingdom Viridiplantae; phylum Streptophyta; class Magnoliopsida; order Caryophyllales; family Polygonaceae; genus Persicaria; species Persicaria tinctoria. The sequence continues at coordinate 230,903 of JBANSL010000004.1, forward strand.
TATGAGAAAATTGCGAAATATGCGACAGACTTAAAATAGGGAATATTGGTATCCGATTCAATAAATAGAATATAAAACTTGTATCTACCAAGTTACAGAGTCATTAGGGTTGAGGCTCTGCCATTTTGGATTGCTTAAGATTTCGATATATTTTCGTGTACAGTACCCTATGAGAAAATGGCGAAATATGCGACGGACGTAAAATAGGGAATATTGGTCTCCGATTCAATAAATACAATATAAAACTTGTATCTACCAAGTTACAGAGTCATTAGAGTTGAGGCTCTGCCATTTTGGATAGCTTAAGATTTCGATATATTTTCGTGTACAGTACCCTATGAGAAAATGGCGAAATATGCGACGGACTTAAAATAGAGAATATTGGTCTCCGATTCAATAAATACAATATAAAACTTGTATCTACCACGTTACAGAGTCATTAGAGTTGAGGCTCTACCATTTTGGATAGCTTAAGATTTCGATATATTTTCGTGTACAGTACCCTATGAGAAAATGACGAAATATGCGACGGACGTAAAATAGGGAATATTAGTCTCCGATTCAATAAATACAATATAAAACTTGTATCTACCAAGTTACAAAGTCATTAGAGTTGAGGCTCTGCCATTTTGGATAGCTTAAGATTTCGATATATTTTCGTGTACAGTACCCTATGAGAAAATTGCGAAATATGCGACAGACTTAAAATAGGGAATATTGGTATCCGATTCAATAAATAGAATATAAAACTTGTATCTACCAAGTTACAGAGTCATTAGGGTTGAGGCTCTGCCATTTTGGATTGCTTAAGATTTCGATATATTTTCGTCTACAGTACCCTATGGGAAAATGGCGAAATATGCGACGGACTTAAAATAGGGAATATTGGTCTCCGATTCAATAAATATAATATAAAACTTGTATCTACCAAGTTACAGAGTCTTTAGAGTTGAGGCTTTGCCATTTTGGATTGCTTAAGATTTCGATATATTTTCGTGTACAGTACCCTATGTGAAAATGGCGAAATATGCGACGGACGTAAAATAGGGAATATTGGTCTCCGATTCAATAAATACAATATAAAACTTGTATCTACCAAGTTACAGAGTCATTAGAGTTGAGGCTCTGCCATTTTGGATAGCTTAAGATTTCGATATATTTTCGTGTACAGTACCCTATGAGAAAATGGCGAAATATGCGACGGACTTAAAATAGAGAATATTGGTCTCCGATTCAATAAATACAATATAAAACTTGTATCTACCAAGTTACAGAGTCATTAGAGTTGAGGCTCTACCATTTTGGATAGCTTAAGATTTCGATATATTTTCGTGTACAGTACCCTATGAGAAAATGACGAAATATGCGACGGACGTAAAATAGGGAATATTAGTCTCCGATTCAATAAATACAATATAAAACTTGTATCTACCAAGTTACAGAGTCATTAGAGTTGAGGCTCTGCCATTTTGGATAGCTTAAGATTTCGATATATTTTCGTGTACAGTACCCTATGAGAAAATTGCGAAATATGCGACAGACTTAAAATAGGGAATATTGGTATCCGATTCAATAAATAGAATATAAAACTTGTATCTACCAAGTTACAGAGTCATTAGGGTTGAGGCTCTGCCATTTTGGATTGCTTAAGATTTCGATATATTTTCGTGTACAGTACCCTATGAGAAAATGACGAAATATGCGACGGACGTAAAATAGGGAATATTAGTCTCCGATTCAATAAATACAATATAAAACTTGTATCTACCAAGTTACAGAGTCATTAGAGTTGAGGCTCTGCCATTTTCGATAGCTTAAGATTTCGATATATTTTCGTGTACAGTAAGTACCCTATGAGAAAATGGCGAAATATGCGACGGACGTAAAATAGGGAATATTGGTCTCCGATTTAATAAATACAATATAAAACTTGTATCTACCAAGTTACAGAGTCATTAGAGTTGAGGCTCTGCCATTTTGGATTGCTTAAGATTTCGATATATTTTCGTGTACAGTACCCTATGAGAAAATGGCGAAATATGCGACGGACGTAAAATAGGGAATATTGGTCTCCGATTCAATAAATACAATATAAAACTTGTATCTACCAAGTTACAGAGTCATTAGAGTTGAGGCTCTACCATTTTGGATAGCTTAAGATTTCGATATATTTTCGTGTACAGTACCCTATGAGAAAATTGCGAAATATGCGACAGACTTAAAATAGGGAATATTGGTCTCCGATTCAATAAATACAATATAAAACTTGTATCTACCAAGTTACAGAGTCTTTGGAGTTGAGGCTCTGCCATTTTGGATTTCTTAAGATTTCAATATATTTTCGTGTAGAGTACCCTATGAGAAAATGGCGAAATATGCGACGGACTTAAAATAGGGAATATTGGTCTCCGATTCAATAAATACAGTATAAAACTTGTATCTACCAAGTTACAGAATAATTAGAGTTGAGGCTCTACCATTTTGGATAGCTTAAGATTTCGATATATTTTCGTGTACAGTACCCTATGAGAAAATTGCGAAATATGCGACAGACTTAAAATAGGGAATATTGGTATCCGATTCAATAAATAGAATATAAAACTTGTATCTACCAAGTTACAGAGTCATTAGGGTTGAGGCTCTGCCATTTTGGATTGCTTAAGATTTCGATATATTTTCGTGTACAGTACCCTATGAGAAAATGGCGAAATATGCGACGGACTTAAAATAGGGAATATTGGTCTCCGATTCAATAAATACAATATAAAACTTGTATCTACCAAGTTACAGAGTCATTAGAGTTGAGGCTCTACCATTTTGGATAGCTTAAGATTTCGATATATTTTCGTGTACAGTACCCTATGAGAAAATTGCGAAATATGCGACAGACTTAAAATAGGGAATATTGGTATCCGATTCAATAAATAGAATATAAAACTTGTATCTACCAAGTTACAGAGTCATTAGGGTTGAGGCTCTGCCATTTTGGATTGCATAAGATTTCGATATATTTTCGTGTACAGTACCCTATGAGAAAATGGCGAAATATGCGACGGACTTAAAATAGGGAATATTGGTCTCCGATTCAATAAATACAATATAAAACTTGTATCTACCATGTTACAGAGTCATTAGAGTTGAGGCTCTGCAATTTTGGATAGCTTAAGATTTCGATATATTTTCGTGTACAGTACCCTATGAGAAAATGACGAAATATGCGACGGACGTAAAATAGGGAATATTAGTCTCCGATTCAATAAATACAATATAAAACTTGTATCTACCAAGTTACAGAGTCATTAGAGTTGAGGCTCTGCCATTTTGGATAGCTTAAGATTTCGATATATTTTCGTGTACAGTACCCTATGAGAAAATTGCGAAATATGCGACAGACTTAAAATAGGGAATATTGGTATCCGATTCAATAAATAGAATATAAAACTTGTATCTACCAAGTTACAGAGTCATTAGGGTTGAGGCTCTGCCATTCTGGATTGCTTAAGATTTCGATATATTTTCGTGTACAGTACCCTATGAGAAAATGGCGAAATATGCGACGGACTTAAAATAGGGAATATTGGTCTCCGATTCAATAAATACAATATAAAACTTGTATCTACCAAGTTACAGAGTCATTAGAGTTGAGGCTCTACCATTTTGGATAGCTTAAGATTTCGATATATTTTCGTGTACAGTACCCTATGAGAAAATGACGAAATATGCGACGGACGTAAAATAGGGAATATTAGTCTCCGATTCAATAAATACAATATAAAACTTGTATCTACCAAGTTACAGAGTCATTAGAGTTGAGGCTCTGCCATTTTGGATAGCTTAAGATTTCGATATATTTTCGTGTACAGTACCCTATGAGAAAATTGCGAAATATGCGACAGACTTAAAATAGGGAATATTGGTATCCGATTCAATAAATAGAATATAAAACTTGTATCTACCAAGTTACAGAGTCATTAGGGTTGAGGCTCTGCCATTTTGGATTGCTTAAGATTTCGATATATTTTCGTCTACAGTACCCTATGGGAAAATGGCGAAATATGCGACGGACTTAAAATAGGGAATATTGGTCTCCGATTCAATAAATATAATATAAAACTTGTATCTACCAAGTTACAGAGTCTTTAGAGTTGAGGCTTTGCCATTTTTGATTGCTTAAGATTTCGATATATTTTCGTGTACAGTACCCTATGTGAAAATGGCGAAATATGCGACGGACGTAAAATAGGGAATATTGGTCTCCGATTCAATAAATACAATATAAAACTTGTATCTACCAAGTTACAGAGTCATTAGAGTTGAGGCTCTGCCATTTTGGATAGCTTAAGATTTCGATATATTTTCGTGTACAGTACCCTATGAGAAAATGGCGAAATATGCGACGGACTTAAAATAGAGAATATTGGTCTCCGATTCAATAAATACAATATAAAACTTGTATCTACCAAGTTACAGAGTCATTAGAGTTGAGGCTCTACCATTTTGGATAGCTTAAGATTTCGATATATTTTCGTGTACAGTACCCTATGAGAAAATGACGAAATATGCGACGGACGTAAAATAGGGAATATTAGTCTCCGATTCAATAAATACAATATAAAACTTGTATCTACCAAGTTACAGAGTCATTAGAGTTGAGGCTCTGCCATTTTGGATAGCTTAAGATTTCGATATATTTTCGTGTACAGTACCCTATGAGAAAATTGCGAAATATGCGACAGACTTAAAATAGGGAATATTGGTATCCGATTCAATAAATAGAATATAAAACTTGTATCTACCAAGTTACAGAGTCATTAGGGTTGAGGCTCTGCCATTTTGGATTGCTTAAGATTTCGATATATTTTCGTGTACAGTACCCTATGAGAAAATGACGAAATATGCGACGGACGTAAAATAGGGAATATTAGTCTCCGATTCAATAAATACAATATAAAACTTGTATCTACCAAGTTACAGAGTCATTAGAGTTGAGGCTCTGCCATTTTCGATAGCTTAAGATTTCGATATATTTTCGTGTACAGTACCCTATGAGAAAATGGCGAAATATGCGACGGACGTAAAATAGGGAATATTGGTCTCCGATTCAATAAATACAATATAAAACTTGTATCTACCAAGTTACAGAGTCATTAGAGTTGAGGCTCTGCCATTTTGGATTGCTTAAGATTTCGATATATTTTCGTGTACAGTACCCTATGAGAAAATGGCGAAATATGCGACGGACGTAAAATAGGGAATATTGGTCTCCGATTCAATAAATACAATATAAAACTTGTATCTACCAAGTTACAGAGTCATTAGAGTTGAGGCTCTACCATTTTGGATAGCTTAAGATTTCGATATATTTTCGTGTACAGTACCCTATGAGAAAATTGCGAAATATGCGACAGACTTAAAATAGGGAATATTGGTCTCCGATTCAATAAATACAATATAAAACTTGTATCTACCAAGTTACAGAGTCTTTGGAGTTGAGGCTCTGCCATTTTGGATTTCTTAAGATTTCAATATATTTTCGTGTAGAGTACCCTATGAGAAAATGGCGAAATATGCGACGGACTTAAAATAGGGAATATTGGTCTCCGATTCAATAAATACAGTATAAAACTTGTATCTACCAAGTTACAGAATAATTAGAGTTGAGGCTCTACCATTTTGGATAGCTTAAGATTTCGATATATTTTCGTGTACAGTACCCTATGAGAAAATGACGAAATATGCGACGGACGTAAAATAGGGAATATTAGTCTCCGATTCAATAAATACAATATAAAACTTGTATCTACCAAGTTACAGAGTCATTAGAGTTGAGGCTCTGCCATTTTGGATAGCTTAAGATTTCGATATATTTTCGTGTACAGTACCCTATGAGAAAATTGCGAAATATGCGACAGACTTAAAATAGGGAATATTGGTATCCGATTCAATAAATAGAATATAAAACTTGTATCTACCAAGTTACAGAGTCATTAGGGTTGAGGCTCTGCCATTCTGGATTGCTTAAGATTTCGATATATTTTCGTGTACAGTACCCTATGAGAAAATGGCGAAATATGCGACGGACTTAAAATAGGGAATATTGGTCTCCGATTCAATAAATACAATATAAAACTTGTATCTACCAAGTTACAGAGTCATTAGAGTTGAGGCTCTACCATTTTGGATAGCTTAAGATTTCGATATATTTTCGTGTACAGTACCCTATGAGAAAATGACGAAATATGCGACGGACGTAAAATAGGGAATATTAGTCTCCGATTCAATAAATACAATATAAAACTTGTATCTACCAAGTTACAGAGTCATTAGAGTTGAGGCTCTGCCATTTTGGATAGCTTAAGATTTCGATATATTTTCGTGTACAGTACCCTATGAGAAAATTGCGAAATATGCGACAGACTTAAAATAGGGAATATTGGTATCCGATTCAATAAATAGAATATAAAACTTGTATCTACCAAGTTACAGAGTCATTAGGGTTGAGGCTCTGCCATTTTGGATTGCTTAAGATTTCGATATATTTTCGTCTACAGTACCCTATGGGAAAATGGCGAAATATGCGACGGACTTAAAATAGGGAATATTGGTCTCCGATTCAATAAATATAATATAAAACTTGTATCTACCAAGTTACAGAGTCTTTAGAGTTGAGGCTTTGCCATTTTTGATTGCTTAAGATTTCGATATATTTTCGTGTACAGTACCCTATGTGAAAATGGCGAAATATGCGACGGACGTAAAATAGGGAATATTGGTCTCCGATTCAATAAATACAATATAAAACTTGTATCTACCAAGTTACAGAGTCATTAGAGTTGAGGCTCTGCCATTTTGGATAGCTTAAGATTTCGATATATTTTCGTGTACAGTACCCTATGAGAAAATGGCGAAATATGCGACGGACTTAAAATAGAGAATATTGGTCTCCGATTCAATAAATACAATATAAAACTTGTATCTACCAAGTTACAGAGTCATTAGAGTTGAGGCTCTACCATTTTGGATAGCTTAAGATTTCGATATATTTTCGTGTACAGTACCCTATGAGAAAATGACGAAATATGCGACGGACGTAAAATAGGGAATATTAGTCTCCGATTCAATAAATACAATATAAAACTTGTATCTACCAAGTTACAGAGTCATTAGAGTTGAGGCTCTGCCATTTTGGATAGCTTAAGATTTCGATATATTTTCGTGTACAGTACCCTATGAGAAAATTGCGAAATATGCGACAGACTTAAAATAGGGAATATTGGTATCCGATTCAATAAATAGAATATAAAACTTGTATCTACCAAGTTACAGAGTCATTAGGGTTGAGGCTCTGCCATTTTGGATTGCTTAAGATTTCGATATATTTTCGTGTACAGTACCCTATGAGAAAATGACGAAATATGCGACGGACGTAAAATAGGGAATATTAGTCTCCGATTCAATAAATACAATATAAAACTTGTATCTACCAAGTTACAGAGTCATTAGAGTTGAGGCTCTGCCATTTTCGATAGCTTAAGATTTCGATATATTTTCGTGTACAGTACCCTATGAGAAAATGGCGAAATATGCGACGGACGTAAAATAGGGAATATTGGTCTCCGATTCAATAAATACAATATAAAACTTGTATCTACCAAGTTACAGAGTCATTAGAGTTGAGGCTCTGCCATTTTGGATTGCTTAAGATTTCGATATATTTTCGTGTACAGTACCCTATGAGAAAATGGCGAAATATGCGACGGACGTAAAATAGGGAATATTGGTCTCCGATTCAATAAATACAATATAAAACTTGTATCTACCAAGTTACAGAGTCATTAGAGTTGAGGCTCTACCATTTTGGATAGCTTAAGATTTCGATATATTTTCGTGTACAGTACCCTATGAGAAAATTGCGAAATATGCGACAGACTTAAAATAGGGAATATTGGTCTCCGATTCAATAAATACAATATAAAACTTGTATCTACCAAGTTACAGAGTCTTTGGAGTTGAGGCTCTGCCATTTTGGATTTCTTAAGATTTCAATATATTTTCGTGTAGAGTACCCTATGAGAAAATGGCGAAATATGCGACGGACTTAAAATAGGGAATATTGGTCTCCGATTCAATAAATACAGTATAAAACTTGTATCTACCAAGTTACAGAATAATTAGAGTTGAGGCTCTACCATTTTGGATAGCTTAAGATTTCGATATATTTTCGTGTACAGTACCCTATGAGAAAATTGCGAAATATGCGACAGACTTAAAATAGGGAATATTGGTATCCGATTCAATAAATAGAATATAAAACTTGTATCTACCAAGTTACAGAGTCATTAGGGTTGAGGCTCTGCCATTTTGGATTGCTTAAGATTTCGATATATTTTCGTGTACAGTACCCTATGAGAAAATGGCGAAATATGCGACGGACTTAAAATAGGGAATATTGGTCTCTGATTCAATAAATACAATATAAAACTTGTATCTACCAAGTTACAGAGTCATTAGAGTTGAGGCTCTACCATTTTGGATAGCTTAAGATTTCGATATATTTTCGTGTACAGTACCCTATGAGAAAATTGCGAAATATGCGACAGACTTAAAATAGGGAATATTGGTATCCGATTCAATAAATAGAATATAAAACTTGTATCTACCAAGTTACAGAGTCATTAGGGTTGAGGCTCTGCCATTTTGGATTGCATAAGATTTCGATATATTTTCGTGTACAGTACCCTATGAGAAAATGGCGAAATATGCGACGGACTTAAAATAGGGAATATTGGTCTCCGATTCAATAAATACAATATAAAAATTGTATCTACCATGTTACAGAGTCATTAGAGTTGAGGCTCTGCAATTTTGGATAGCTTAAGATTTCGATATATTTTCGTGTACAGTACCCTATGAGAAAATGACGAAATATGCGACGGACGTAAAATAGGGAATATTAGTCTCCGATTCAATAAATACAATATAAAACTTGTATCTACCAAGTTACAGAGTCATTAGAGTTGAGGCTCTGCCATTTTGGATAGCTTAAGATTTCGATATATTTTCGTGTACAGTACCCTATGAGAAAATGGCGAAATATGCGACGGACTTAAAATAGGGAATATTGGTCTCCGATTCAATAAATACAATATAAAACTTGTATCTACCAAGTTACAGAGTCATTAGAGTTGAGGCTCTGCCATTTTGGATAGCTTAAGATTTCGATATATTTTCGTGTACAGTACCCTATGAGAAAATTGCGAAATATGCGACAGACTTAAAATAGGGAATATTGGTATCCGATTCAATAAATAGAATATAAAACTTGTATCTACCAAGTTACAGAGTCATTAGGGTTGAGGCTCTGCCATTTTGGATTGCTTAAGATTTCGATATATTTTCGTCTACAGTACCCTATGGGAAAATGGCGAAATATGCGACGGACTTAAAATAGGGAATATTGGTCTCCGATTCAATAAATATAATATAAAACTTGTATCTACCAAGTTACAGAGTCATTAGAGTTGAGGCTCTACCATTTTGGATAGCTTAAGATTTCGATATATTTTCGTGTACAGTACCCTATGAGAAAATTGCGAAATATGCGACAGACTTAAAATAGGGAATATTGGTATCCGATTCAATAAATAGAATATAAAACTTGTATCTACCAAGTTACAGAGTCATTAGGGTTGAGGCTCTGCCATTTTGGATTGCATAAGATTTCGATATATTTTCGTGTACAGTACCCTATGAGAAAATGGCGAAATATGCGACGGACTTAAAATAGGGAATATTGGTCTCCGATTCAATAAATACAATATAAAACTTGTATCTACCATGTTACAGAGTCATTAGAGTTGAGGCTCTGCAATTTTGGATAGCTTAAGATTTCGATATATTTTCGTGTACAGTACCCTATGAGAAAATGACGAAATATGCGACGGACGTAAAATAGGGAATATTAGTCTCCGATTCAATAAATACAATATAAAACTTGTATCTACCAAGTTACAGAGTCATTAGAGTTGAGGCTCTGCCATTTTGGATAGCTTAAGATTTCGATATATTTTCGTGTACAGTACCCTATGAGAAAATTGCGAAATATGCGACAGACTTAAAATAGGGAATATTGGTATCCGATTCAATAAATAGAATATAAAACTTGTATCTACCAAGTTACAGAGTCATTAGGGTTGAGGCTCTGCCATTTTGGATTGCTTAAGATTTCGATATATTTTCGTGTACAGTACCCTATGAGAAAATGGCGAAATATGCGACGGACTTAAAATAGGGAATATTGGTCTCCGATTCAATAAATACAATATAAAACTTGTATCTACCAAGTTACAGAGTCATTAGAGTTGAGGCTCTACCATTTTGGTTAGCTTAAGATTTCGATATATTTTCGTGTACAGTACCCTATGAGAAAATGACGAAATATGCGACGGACGTAAAATAGGGAATATTAGTCTCCGATTCAATAAATACAATATAAAACTTGTATCTACCAAGTTACAGAGTCATTAGAGTTGAGGCTCTGCCATTTTGGATAGCTTAAGATTTCGATATATTTTCGTGTACAGTACCCTATGAGAAAATTGCGAAATATGCGACAGACTTAAAATAGGGAATATTGGTATCCGATTCAATAAATAGAATATAAAACTTGTATCTACCAAGTTACAGAGTCATTAGGGTTGAGGCTCTGCCATTTTGGATTGCTTAAGATTTCGATATATTTTCGTCTACAGTACCCTATGGGAAAATGGCGAAATATGCGACGGACTTAAAATAGGGAATATTGGTCTCCGATTCAATAAATATAATATAAAACTTGTATCTACCAAGTTACAGAGTCTTTAGAGTTGAGGCTTTGCCATTTTGGATTGCTTAAGATTTCGATATATTTTCGTGTACAGTACCCTATGAGAAAATGGCGAAATATGCGACGGACGTAAAATAGGGAATATTGGTCTCCGATTCAATAAATACAATATAAAACTTGTATCTACCAAGTTACAGAGTCATTAGAGTTGAGGCTCTGCCATTTTGGATAGCTTAAGATTTCGATATATTTTCGTGTACAGTACCCTATGAGAAAATGGCGAAATATGCGACGGACTTAAAATAGGGAATATTGGTCTCCGATTCAATAAATACAATATAAAACTTGTATCTACCAAGTTACAGAGTCATTAGAGTTGAGGCTCTACCATTTTGGATAGCTTAAGATTTCGATATATTTTCGTGTACAGTACCCTATGAGAAAATTGCGAAATATGCGACAGACTTAAAATAGGGAATATTGGTCTCCGATTCAATAAATACAATATAAAACTTGTATCTACCAAGTTACAGAGTCTTTGGAGTTGAGGCTCTGCCATTTTGGATTTCTTAAGATTTCAATATATTTTCGTGTACAGTACCCTATGAGAAAATGGCGAAATATGCGACGGACTTAAAATAGGGAATATTGGTCTCCGATTCAATAAATACAGTATAAAACTTGTATCTACCAAGTTACAGAATAATTAGAGTTGAGGCTCTACCATTTTGGATAGCTTAAGATTTCGATATATTTTCGTGTACAGTACCCTATGAGAAAATTGCGAAATATGCGACAGACTTAAAATAGGGAATATTGGTATCCGATTCAATAAATAGAATATAAAACTTGTATCTACCAAGTTACAGAGTCATTAGGGTTGAGGCTCTGCCATTTTGGATTGCTTAAGATTTCGATATATTTTCGTGTACAGTACCCTATGAGAAAATGGCGAAATATGCGACGGACTTAAAATAGGGAATATTGGTCTCCGATTCAATAAATACAATATAAAACTTGTATCTACCAAGTTATAGAGTCATTAGAGTTGAGGCTCTGCCATTTTGGATTGCTTAAGATTTCGATATATTTTCGTGTACAGTACCCTATGAGAAAATGGCGAAATATGCGACGGACTTAAAATAGGGAATATTGGTCTCCGATTCAATAAATACAATATAAAACTTGTATCTACCAAGTTACAGAGTCATTAGAGTTGAGGCTCTACCATTTTGGATAGCTTAAGATTTCGATATATTTTCGTGTACAGTACCCTATGAGAAAATTGCGAAATATGCGACAGACTTAAAATAGGGAATATTGGTCTCCGATTCAATAAATACAATATAAAACTTGTATCTACCAAATTACAGAGTCTTTGGAGTTGAGGCTCTGCCATTTTGGATTTCTTAAGATTTCAATATATTTTCGTGTACAGTACCCTATGAGAAAATGGCGAAATATGCGACGGATTTAAAATAGGGAATATTGGTCTCCGATTCAATAAATACAGTATAAAACTTGTATCTACCAAGTTACAGATTCATTAGAGTTGAGGCTCTACCATTTTGGATAGCTTAAGATTTCGATATATTTTCGTGTACAGTACCCTATGAGAAAATGCCGAAATATGCGACGGACTTAAAATAGGGAATATTGGTCTCTGATTCAATAAATACAATATAAAACTTGTATCTACCAAGTTACAGAGTCATTAGAGTTGAGGCTCTACCATTTTGGATAGCTTAAGATTTCGATATATTTTCGTGTACAGTACCCTATGAGAAAATTGCGAAATATGCGACAGACTTAAAATAGGGAATATTGGTATCCGATTCAATAAATAGAATATAAAACTTGTATCTACCAAGTTACAGAGTCATTAGGGTTGAGGCTCTGCCATTTTGGATAGCTTAAGATTTCGATATATTTTCGTGTACAGTACCCTATGAGAAAATTGCGAAATATGCGACAGACTTAAAATAGGGAATATTGGTATCCGATTCAATAAATAGAATATAAAACTTGTATCTACCAAGTTACAGAGTCATTAGGGTTGAGGCTCTGCCATTTTGGATTGCTTAAGATTTCGATATATTTTCGTCTACAGTACCCTATGGGAAAATGGCGAAATATGCGACGGACTTAAAATAGGGAATATTGGTCTCCGATTCAATAAATATAATATAAAACTTGTATCTACCAAGTTACAGAGTCTTTAGAGTTGAGGCTTTGCCATTTTGGATTGCTTAAGATTTCGATATATTTTCGTGTACAGTACCCTATGAGAAAATGGCGAAATATGCGACGGACGTAAAATAGGGAATATTGGTCTCCGATTCAATAAATACAATATAAAACTTGTATCTACCAAGTTACAGAGTCATTAGAGTTGAGGCTCTGCCATTTTGGATAGCTTAAGATTTCGATATATTTTCGTGTACAGTACCCTATGAGAAAATGGCGAAATATGCGACGGACTTAAAATAGGGAATATTGGTCTCCGATTCAATAAATACAATATAAAACTTGTATCTACCAAGTTACAGAGTCATTAGAGTTGAGGCTCTACCATTTTGGATAGCTTAAGATTTCGATATATTTTCGTGTACAGTACCCTATGAGAAAATTGCGAAATATGCGACAGACTTAAAATAGGGAATATTGGTCTCCGATTCAATAAATACAATATAAAACTTGTATCTACCAAATTACAGAGTCTTTGGAGTTGAGGCTCTGCCATTTTGGATTTCTTAAGATTTCAATATATTTTCGTGTACAGTACCCTATGAGAAAATGGCGAAATATGCGACGGATTTAAAATAGGGAATATTGGTCTCCGATTCAATAAATACAGTATAAAACTTGTATCTACCAAGTTACAGATTCATTAGAGTTGAGGCTCTACCATTTTGGATAGCTTAAGATTTCGATATATTTTCGTGTACAGTACCCTATGAGAAAATGGCGAAATATGCGACGGACTTAAAATAGGGAATATTGGTCTCCGATTCAATAAATACAATATAAAACTTGTATCTACCAAGTTACAGAGTCATTAGAGTTGAGGCTCTACCATTTTGGATAGCTTAAGATTTCGATATATTTTCGTGTACAGTACCCTATGAGAAAATTGCGAAATATGCGACAGACTTAAAATAGGGAATATTGGTATCCGATTCAATAAATAGAATATAAAACTTGTATCTACCAAGTTACAGAGTCATTAGGGTTGAGGCTCTGCCATTTTGGATAGCTTAAGATTTCGATATATTTTCGTGTACAGTACCCTATGAGAAAATTGCGAAATATGCGACAGACTTAAAATAGGGAATATTGGTATCCGATTCAATAAATAGAATATAAAACTTGTATCTACCAAGTTACAGAGTCATTAGGGTTGAGGCTCTGCCATTTTGGATTGCTTAAGATTTCGATATATTTTCGTCTACAGTACCCTATGGGAAAATGGCGAAATATGCGACGGACTTAAAATAGGGAATATTGGTCTCCGATTCAATAAATATAATATAAAACTTGTATCTACCAAGTTACAGAGTCTTTAGAGTTGAGGCTTTGCCATTTTGGATTGCTTAAGATTTCGATATATTTTCGTGTACAGTACCCTATGAGAAAATGGCGAAATATGCGACGGACGTAAAATAGGGAATATTGGTCTCCGATTCAATAAATACAATATAAAACTTGTATCTACCAAGTTACAGAGTCATTAGAGTTGAGGCTCTGCCATTTTGGATAGCTTAAGATTTCGATATATTTTCGTGTACAGTACCCTATGAGAAAATGGCGAAATATGCGACGGACTTAAAATAGGGAATATTGGTCTCCGATTCAATAAATACAATATAAAACTTGTATCTACCAAGTTACAGAGTCATTAGAGTTGAGGCTCTACCATTTTGGATAGCTTAAGATTTCGATATATTTTCGTGTACAGTACCCTATGAGAAAATTGCGAAATATGCGACAGACTTAAAATAGGGAATATTGGTCTCCGATTCAATAAATACAATATAAAACTTGTATCTACCAAGTTACAGAGTCTTTGGAGTTGAGGCTCTGCCATTTTGGATTTCTTAAGATTTCAATATATTTTCGTGTACAGTACCCTATGAGAAAATGGCGAAATATGCGACGGACTTAAAATAGGGAATATTGGTCTCCGATTCAATAAATACAGTATAAAACTTGTATCTAAAAAGTTACAGAATAATTAGAGTTGAGGCTCTACCATTTTGGATAGCTTAAGATTTCGATATATTTTCGTGTACAGTACCCTATGAGAAAATTGCGAAATATGCGACAGACTTAAAATAGGGAATATTGGTATCCGATTCAATAAATAGAATATAAAACTTGTATCTACCAAGTTACAGAGTCATTAGGGTTGAGGCTCTGCCATTTTGGATTGCTTAAGATTTCGATATATTTTCGTGTACAGTACCCTATGAGAAAATGGCGAAATATGCGACGGACTTAAAATAGGGAATATTGGTCTCCGATTCAATAAATACAATATAAAACTTGTATCTACCAAGTTATAGAGTCATTAGAGTTGAGGCTCTGCCATTTTGGATTGCTTAAGATTTCGATATATTTTCGTGTACAGTACCCTATGAGAAAATGGCGAAATATGCGACGGACTTAAAATAGGGAATATTGGTCTCCGATTCAATAAATACAATATAAAACTTGTATCTACCAAGTTACAGAGTCATTAGAGTTGAGGCTCTACCATTTTGGATAGCTTAAGATTTCGATATATTTTCGTGTACAGTACCCTATGAGAAAATTGCGAAATATGCGACAGACTTAAAATAGGGAATATTGGTCTCCGATTCAATAAATACAATATAAAACTTGTATCTACCAAATTACAGAGTCTTTGGAGTTGAGGCTCTGCCATTTTGGATTTCTTAAGATTTCAATATATTTTCGTGTACAGTACCCTATGAGAAAATGGCGAAATATGCGACGGATTTAAAATAGGGAATATTGGTCTCCGATTCAATAAATACAGTATAAAACTTGTATCTACCAAGTTACAGATTCATTAGAGTTGAGGCTCTACCATTTTGGATAGCTTAAGATTTCGATATATTTTCGTGTACAGTACCCTATGAGAAAATGGCGAAATATGCGACGGACTTAAAATAGGGAATATTGGTCTCCGATTCAATAAATACAATATAAAACTTGTATCTACCAAGTTACAGAGTCATTAGAGTTGAGGCTCTACCATTTTGGATAGCTTAAGATTTCGATATATTTTCGTGTACAGTACCCTATGAGAAAATTGCGAAATATGCGACAGACTTAAAATAGGGAATATTGGTATCCGATTCAATAAATAGAATATAAAACTTGTATCTACCAAGTTACAGAGTCATTAGGGTTGAGGCTCTGCCATTTTGGATAGCTTAAGATTTCGATATATTTTCGTGTACAATACCCTATGAGAAAATTGCGAAATATGCGACAGACTTAAAATAGGGAATATTGGTATCCGATTCAATAAATAGAATATAAAACTTGTATCTACCAAGTTACAGAGTCATTAGGGTTGAGGCTCTGCCATTTTGGATTGCTTAAGATTTCGATATATTTTCGTCTACAGTACCCTATGGGAAAATGGCGAAATATGCGACGGACTTAAAATAGGGAATATTGGTCTCCGATTCAATAAATATAATATAAAACTTGTATCTACCAAGTTACAGAGTCTTTAGAGTTGAGGCTTTGCCATTTTGGATTGCTTAAGATTTCGATATATTTTCGTGTACAGTACCCTATGAGAAAATGGCGAAATATGCGACGGACGTAAAATAGGGAATATTGGTCTCCGATTCAATAAATACAATATAAAACTTGTATCTACCAAGTTACAGAGTCATTAGAGTTGAGGCTCTGCCATTTTGGATAGCTTAAGATTTCGATATATTTTCGTGTACAGTACCCTATGAGAAAATGGCGAAATATGCGACGGACTTAAAATAGGGAATATTGGTCTCCGATTCAATAAATACAATATAAAACTTGTATCTACCAAGTTACAGAGTCATTAGAGTTGAGGCTCTACCATTTTGGATAGCTTAAGATTTCGATATATTTTCGTGTACAGTACCCTATGAGAAAATTGCGAAATATGCGACAGACTTAAAATAGGGAATATTGGTCTCCGATTCAATAAATACAATATAAAACTTGTATCTACCAAGTTACAGAGTCTTTGGAGTTGAGGCTCTGCCATTTTGGATTTCTTAAGATTTCAATATATTTTCGTGTACAGTACCCTATGAGAAAATGGCGAAATATGCGACGGACTTAAAATAGGGAATATTGGTCTCCGATTCAATAAATACAGTATAAAACTTGTATCTACCAAGTTACAGAATAATTAGAGTTGAGGCTCTACCATTTTGGATAGCTTAAGATTTCGATATATTTTCGTGTACAGTACCCTATGAGAAAATTGCGAAATATGCGACAGACTTAAAATAGGGAATATTGGTATCCGATTCAATAAATAGAATATAAAACTTGTATCTACCAAGTTACAGAGTCATTAGGGTTGAGGCTCTGCCATTTTGGATTGCTTAAGATTTCGATATATTTTCGTGTACAGTACCCTATGAGAAAATGGCGAAATATGCGACGGACTTAAAATAGGGAATATTGGTCTCCGATTCAATAAATACAATATAAAACTTGTATCTACCAAGTTATAGAGTCATTAGAGTTGAGGCTCTGCCATTTTGGATTGCTTAAGATTTCGATATATTTTCGTGTACAGTACCCTATGAGAAAATGGCGAAATATGCGACGGACTTAAAATAGGGAATATTGGTCTCCGATTCAATAAATACAATATAAAACTTGTATCTACCAAGTTACAGAGTCATTAGAGTTGAGGCTCTACCATTTTGGATAGCTTAAGATTTCGATATATTTTCGTGTACAGTACCCTATGAGAAAATTGCGAAATATGCGACAGACTTAAAATAGGGAATATTGGTCTCCGATTCAATAAATACAATATAAAACTTGTATCTACCAAATTACAGAGTCTTTGGAGTTGAGGCTCTGCCATTTTGGATTTCTTAAGATTTCAATATATTTTCGTGTACAGTACCCTATGAGAAAATGGCGAAATATGCGACGGATTTAAAATAGGGAATATTGGT
This sequence comes from Persicaria tinctoria, assembly GCA_037127255.1. Classification (NCBI taxonomy): domain Eukaryota; kingdom Viridiplantae; phylum Streptophyta; class Magnoliopsida; order Caryophyllales; family Polygonaceae; genus Persicaria; species Persicaria tinctoria. The sequence goes on from JBANSL010000004.1 coordinate 248,933, forward strand.
CTCCGATTCAATAAATACAGTATAAAACTTGTATCTACCAAGTTACAGATTCATTAGAGTTGAGGCTCTACCATTTTGGATAGCTTAAGATTTCGATATATTTTCGTGTACAGTACCCTATGAGAAAATGGCGAAATATGCGACGGACTTAAAATAGGGAATATTGGTCTCCGATTCAATAAATACAATATAAAACTTGTATCTACCAAGTTACAGAGTCATTAGAGTTGAGGCTCTACCATTTTGGATAGCTTAAGATTTCGATATATTTTCGTGTACAGTACCCTATGAGAAAATTGCGAAATATGCGACAGACTTAAAATAGGGAATATTGGTATCCGATTCAATAAATAGAATATAAAACTTGTATCTACCAAGTTACAGAGTCATTAGGGTTGAGGCTCTGCCATTTTGGATAGCTTAAGATTTCGATATATTTTCGTGTACAATACCCTATGAGAAAATTGCGAAATATGCGACAGACTTAAAATAGGGAATATTGGTATCCGATTCAATAAATAGAATATAAAACTTGTATCTACCAAGTTACAGAGTCATTAGGGTTGAGGCTCTGCCATTTTGGATTGCTTAAGATTTCGATATATTTTCGTCTACAGTACCCTATGGGAAAATGGCGAAATATGCGACGGACTTAAAATAGGGAATATTGGTCTCCGATTCAATAAATATAATATAAAACTTGTATCTACCAAGTTACAGAGTCTTTAGAGTTGAGGCTTTGCCATTTTGGATTGCTTAAGATTTCGATATATTTTCGTGTACAGTACCCTATGAGAAAATGGCGAAATATGCGACGGACGTAAAATAGGGAATATTGGTCTCCGATTCAATAAATACAATATAAAACTTGTATCTACCAAGTTACAGAGTCATTAGAGTTGAGGCTCTGCCATTTTGGATAGCTTAAGATTTCGATATATTTTCGTGTACAGTACCCTATGAGAAAATGGCGAAATATGCGACGGACTTAAAATAGGGAATATTGGTCTCCGATTCAATAAATACAATATAAAACTTGTATCTACCAAGTTACAGAGTCATTAGAGTTGAGGCTCTACCATTTTGGATAGCTTAAGATTTCGATATATTTTCGTGTACAGTACCCTATGAGAAAATTGCGAAATATGCGACAGACTTAAAATAGGGAATATTGGTCTCCGATTCAATAAATACAATATAAAACTTGTATCTACCAAGTTACAGAGTCTTTGGAGTTGAGGCTCTGCCATTTTGGATTTCTTAAGATTTCAATATATTTTCGTGTACAGTACCCTATGAGAAAATGGCGAAATATGCGACGGACTTAAAATAGGGAATATTGGTCTCCGATTCAATAAATACAGTATAAAACTTGTATCTACCAAGTTACAGAATAATTAGAGTTGAGGCTCTACCATTTTGGATAGCTTAAGATTTCGATATATTTTCGTGTACAGTACCCTATGAGAAAATTGCGAAATATGCGACAGACTTAAAATAGGGAATATTGGTATCCGATTCAATAAATAGAATATAAAACTTGTATCTACCAAGTTACAGAGTCATTAGGGTTGAGGCTCTGCCATTTTGGATTGCTTAAGATTTCGATATATTTTCGTGTACAGTACCCTATGAGAAAATGGCGAAATATGCGACGGACTTAAAATAGGGAATATTGGTCTCCGATTCAATAAATACAATATAAAACTTGTATCTACCAAGTTATAGAGTCATTAGAGTTGAGGCTCTGCCATTTTGGATTGCTTAAGATTTCGATATATTTTCGTGTACAGTACCCTATGAGAAAATGGCGAAATATGCGACGGACTTAAAATAGGGAATATTGGTCTCCGATTCAATAAATACAATATAAAACTTGTATCTACCAAGTTACAGAGTCATTAGAGTTGAGGCTCTACCATTTTGGATAGCTTAAGATTTCGATATATTTTCGTGTACAGTACCCTATGAGAAAATTGCGAAATATGCGACAGACTTAAAATAGGGAATATTGGTCTCCGATTCAATAAATACAATATAAAACTTGTATCTACCAAATTACAGAGTCTTTGGAGTTGAGGCTCTGCCATTTTGGATTTCTTAAGATTTCAATATATTTTCGTGTACAGTACCCTATGAGAAAATGGCGAAATATGCGACGGATTTAAAATAGGGAATATTGGTCTCCGATTCAATAAATACAGTATAAAACTTGTATCTACCAAGTTACAGATTCATTAGAGTTGAGGCTCTACCATTTTGGATAGCTTAAGATTTCGATATATTTTCGTGTACAGTACCCTATGAGAAAATGGCGAAATATGCGACGGACTTAAAATAGGGAATATTGGTCTCCGATTCAATAAATACAATATAAAACTTGTATCTACCAAGTTACAGAGTCATTAGAGTTGAGGCTCTACCATTTTGGATAGCTTAAGATTTCGATATATTTTCGTGTACAGTACCCTATGAGAAAATTGTGAAATATGCGACAGACTTAAAATAGGGAATATTGGTATCCGATTCAATAAATAGAATATAAAACTTGTATCTACCAAGTTACAGAGTCATTAGGGTTGAGGCTCTGCCATTTTGGATTGCTTAAGATTTCGATATATTTTCGTGTACAGTACCCTATGAGAAAATGGCGAAATATGCGACGGACTTAAAATAGGGAATATTGGTTTCCGATTCAATAAATACAATATAAAACTTGTATCTACCAAGTTATAGAGTCATTAGAGTTGAGGCTCTGCCATTTTGGATTGCTTAAGATTTCGATATATTTTCGTGTACAGTACCCTATGAGAAAATGGCGAAATATGCGACGGACTTAAAATAGGGAATATTGGTCTCCGATTCAATAAATACAATATAAAACTTGTATCTACCAAGTTACAGAGTCATTAGAGTTGAGGCTCTACCATTTTGGATAGCTTAAGATTTCGATATATTTTCGTGTACAGTACCCTATGAGAAAATTGCGAAATATGCGACAGACTTAAAATAGGGAATATTGGTATCCGATTCAATAAATAGAATATAAAACTTGTATCTACCAAGTTACAGAGTCATTAGAGTTGAGGCTCTGCCATTTTGGATAGCTTAAGATTTCGATATATTTTCGTGTACAGTACCCTATGAGAAAATGGCGAAATATGCGACGGACTTAAGACATGGAATATTGGTCTCCGATTCAATAAATACAATATAAAACTTGTATCTACCAAATTACAGAGTCTTTGGAGTTGAGGCTCTGCCATTTTGGATTTCTTAAGATTTCAATATATTTTCGTGTACAGTACCCTATGAGAAAATGGCGAAATATGCGACGGATTTAAAATAGGGAATATTGGTCTCCGATTCAATAAATACAGTATAAAACTTGTATCTACCAAGTTACAGATTCATTAGAGTTGAGGCTCTACCATTTTGGATAGCTTAAGATTTCGATATATTTTCGTGTACAGTACCCTATGAGAAAATGGCGAAATATGCGACGGACTTAAAATAGGGAATATTGGTCTCCGATTCAATAAATACAATATAAAACTTGTATCTACCAAGTTACAGAGTCATTAGAGTTGAGGCTCTACCATTTTGGATAGCTTAAGATTTCGATATATTTTCGTGTACAGTACCCTATGAGAAAATTGTGAAATATGCGACAGACTTAAAATAGGGAATATTGGTATCCGATTCAATAAATAGAATATAAAACTTGTATCTACCAAGTTACAGAGTCATTAGGGTTGAGGCTCTGCCATTTTGGATTGCTTAAGATTTCGATATATTTTCGTGTACAGTACCCTATGAGAAAATGGCGAAATATGCGACGGACTTAAAATAGGGAATATTGGTTTCCGATTCAATAAATACAATATAAAACTTGTATCTACCAAGTTATAGAGTCATTAGAGTTGAGGCTCTGCCATTTTGGATTGCTTAAGATTTCGATATATTTTCGTGTACAGTACCCTATGAGAAAATGGCGAAATATGCGACGGACTTAAAATAGGGAATATTGGTCTCCGATTCAATAAATACAATATAAAACTTGTATCTACCAAGTTACAGAGTCATTAGAGTTGAGGCTCTACCATTTTGGATAGCTTAAGATTTCGATATATTTTCGTGTACAGTACCCTATGAGAAAATTGCGAAATATGCGACAGACTTAAAATAGGGAATATTGGTATCCGATTCAATAAATAGAATAAAAAACTTGTATCTACCAAGTTACAGAGTCATTAGAGTTGAGGCTCTGCCATTTTGGATAGCTTAAGGTTTTGATATATTTTCGTGTACAGTACCCTATGAGAAAATGGCGAAATATGCGACGGACTTAAGACATGGAATATTGGTCTCCGATTCAATAAATACAATATAAAACTTGTATCTACCAAGTTACAGAGTCATTAGAGTTGAGGCTCTACCATTTTGGATAGCTTAAGATTTCGATATATTTTCGTGTACAGTACCCTATGAGAAAATTGCGAAATATGCGACAGACTTAAAATAGGGAATATTGGTCTCCGATTCAATAAATACAATATAAAACTTGTATCTACCAAATTACAGAGTCTTTGGAGTTGAGGCTCTGCCATTTTGGATTTCTTAAGATTTCAATATATTTTCGTGTACAGTAACCTATGAGAAAATGGCGAAATATGCGACGGATTTAAAATAGGGAATATTGGTCTCCGATTCAATAAATACAGTATAAAACTTGTATCTACCAAGTTACAGATTCATTAGAGTTGAGGCTCTACCATTTTGGATAGCTTAAGATTTCGATATATTTTCGTGTACAGTACCCTATGAGAAAATGGCGAAATATGCGACGGACTTAAAATAGGGAATATTGGTCTCCGATTCAATAAATACAATATAAAACTTGTATCTACCAAGTTACAGAGTCATTAGAGTTGAGGCTCTACCATTTTGGATAGCTTAAGATTTCGATATATTTTCGTGTACAGTACCCTATGAGAAAATTGCGAAATATGCGACAGACTTAAAATAGGGAATATTGGTATCCGATTCAATAAATAGAATATAAAACTTGTATCTACCAAGTTACAGAGTCATTAGAGTTGAGGCTCTGCCATTTTGGATAGCTTAAGATTTTGATATATTTTCGTGTACAGTACCCTATGAGAAAATGGCGAAATATGCGACGGACTTAAGACATGGAATATTGGTCTCCGATTCAATAAATACAATATAAAACTTGTATCTACCAAGTTACAGAGTCATTAGAGTTGAGGCTCTGCCATTTTGGATAACTTAAGATTTCGATATATTTTCGTGTACAGTACCCTATGAGAAAATGGCGAAATATGCGACGGACTTAAAATAGGGAATATTGGTCTCCGATTCAATAAATACAATATAAAACTTGTATCTACCAAGTTACAGAGTCATTAGAGTTGAGGCTCTACCATTTTGGATAGCTTAAGATTTCGATATATTTTCGTGTACAGTACCCTATGAGAAAATTGCGAAATATGCGACAGACTTAAAATAGGGAATATTGGTATCCGATTCAATAAATAGAATATAAAACTTGTATCTACCAAGTTACAGAGTCATTAGGGTTGAGGCTCTGCCATTTTGGATTGCTTAAGATTTCGATATATTTTCGTGTACAGTACCCTATGAGAAAATGGCGAAATATGCGACGGACTTAAAATAGGGAATATTGGTCTCCGATTCAATAAATACAATATAAAACTTGTATCTACCAAGTTATAGAGTCATTAGAGTTGAGGCTCTGCCATTTTGGATTGCTTAAGATTTCGATATATTTTCGTGTACAGTACCCTATGAGAAAATGGCGAAATATGCGACGGACTTAAAATAGGGAATATTGGTCTCCGATTCAATAAATACAATATAAAACTTGTATCTACCAAGTTACAGAGTCATTAGAGTTGAGGCTCTACCATTTTGGATAGCTTAAGATTTCGATATATTTTCGTGTACAGTACCCTATGAGAAAATTGCGAAATATGCGACAGACTTAAAATAGGGAATATTGGTATCCGATTCAATAAATAGAATATAAAACTTGTATCTACCAAGTTACAGAGTCATTAGAGTTGAGGCTCTGCCATTTTGGATAGCTTAAGATTTTGATATATTTTCGTGTACAGTACCCTATGAGAAAATGGCGAAATATGCGACGGACTTAAGACATGGAATATTGGTCTCCGATTCAATAAATACAATATAAAACTTGTATCTACCAAGTTACAGAGTCATTAGAGTTGAGGCTCTGCCATTTTGGATAACTTAAGATTTCGATATATTTTCGTGTACAGTACCCTATGAGAAAATGGCGAAATATGCGACGGACTTAAAATAGGGAATATTGGTCTCCGATTCAATAAATACAATATAAAACTTGTATCTACCAAGTTACAGAGTCATTAGAGTTGAGGCTCTACCATTTTGGATAGCTTAAGATTTCGATATATTTTCGTGTACAGTACCCTATGAGAAAATTGCGAAATATGCGACAGACTTAAAATAGGGAATATTGGTATCCGATTCAATAAATAGAATATAAAACTTGTATCTACCAAGTTACAGAGTCATTAGGGTTGAGGCTCTGCCATTTTGGATTGCTTAAGATTTCGATATATTTTCGTGTACAGTACCCTATGAGAAAATGGCGAAATATGCGACGGACTTAAAATAGGGAATATTGGTCTCCGATTCAATAAATACAATATAAAACTTGTATCTACCAAGTTATAGAGTCATTAGAGTTGAGGCTCTGCCATTTTGGATTGCTTAAGATTTCGATATATTTTCGTGTACAGTACCCTATGAGAAAATGGCGAAATATGCGACGGACTTAAAATAGGGAATATTGGTCTCCGATTCAATAAATACAATATAAAACTTGTATCTACCAAGTTACAGAGTCATTAGAGTTGAGGCTCTACCATTTTGGATAGCTTAAGATTTCGATATATTTTCGTGTACAGTACCCTATGAGAAAATTGCGAAATATGCGACAGACTTAAAATAGGGAATATTGGTATCCGATTCAATAAATAGAATAAAAAACTTGTATCTACCAAGTTACAGAGTCATTAGAGTTGAGGCTCTGCCATTTTGGATAGCTTAAGGTTTTGATATATTTTCGTGTACAGTACCCTATGAGAAAATGGCGAAATATGCGACGGACTTAAGACATGGAATATTGGTCTCCGATTCAATAAATACAATATAAAACTTGTATCTACCAAGTTACAGAGTCTTTAGAGTTGAGGCTCTGCCATTTTGGATAGCTTAAGATTTCGATATATTTTCGTGTACAGTACCCTATGAGAAAATGGCGAAATATGCGACGGACTTAAAATAGGGAATATTGGTCTCCGATTCAATAAATACAATATAAAACTTGTATCTACCAAGTTACAGAGTCTTTAGAGTTGAGGCTCTGCCATTTTGGATTTCTTAAGATTTCAATATATTTTCGTGTACAGTAGTACCCTATGAGAAAATGGCGAAATATGCGACGGACTTAAAATAGGGCATATTGGTGTCCGATTCAATAAATACAATATAAAACTTGTATCTACAAAGTTACAGAGTCATTAGAGTTGAGGCTCTGCCATTTTTTATAGCTTAAGATTTCGATATATTTTCGTGTACAGTACCCTACGAGAAAATTGCGAAATATGCGACAGACTTAAAATAGGGAATATTGGTATCCGATTCAATAAATACAATATAAAACTTGTATCTACCAAGTTAAAGAGTCATTAGAGTTGAGGCTCTGCCATTTTGGATTGCTTAAGATTTCGATATATTTTCGTGTACAGTACCCTATGAGAAAATGGCGAAATATGCGACGGACTTAAGACATGGAATATTGGTCTCCGATTCAATAAATGCAATATAAAACTTGTACCTACCAAGTTACAGAGTCATTAGAGTTGAGGCTCTGCCATTTTGGATTGCTTAAGATTTCGATATATTTTCGTGTACAGTACCCTATGAGAAAATGGCGAAATATGCGACGGACTTAAAATAGGGAATATTGGTCTCCGATTCAATAAATACAATATAAAATTTGTATCTACCAAGTTACAGAGTCTTTAGAGTTGAGGCTCTGCCATTTTGGATTTCTTAAGATTTCAATATATTTTCGTGTACAGTACCCTATGAGAAAATGGCGAAATATGCGACGGACTTAAAATAGGGAATATTGGTCTCCGATTCAATAAATACAATATAAAACTTGTATCTACCAAGTTACAGAGTCATTAGAGTTGAGGCTCTCCCATTTTGGATAGCTTAAGATTTCGATATATTTTCGTGTACAGTACCCTATGAGAAAATTGCGAAATATGCGACAGACTTAAAATAGGGAATATTGGTATCCGATTCAATAAATACAATATAAAACTTGTATCTACCAAGTTACAGAGTCATTAGAGTTGAGGCTCTGCCATTTTGGATTGCTTAAGATTTCGATATATTTTCGTGTACAGTACCCTATGAGAAAATGGCGAAATATGCGACCGACTTAAGACATGGAATATTGGTCTCCGATTCAATAAATACAATATAAAACTTGTATCTACCAAGTTACAGAGTCATTAGAGTTGAGGCTCTGCCATTTTGGATAGCTTAAGATTTCGATATATTTTCGTGTACAGTACCCTATGAGAAAATGGCGAAATATGCGACGGACTTAAAATAGGGAATATTGGTCTCCGATTCAATAAATACAATATAAAACTTGTATCTACCAAGTTACAGAGTCATTAGAGTTGAGGCTCTACCATTTTGGATAGCTTAAGATTTCGATATATTTTCGTGTACAGTACCCTATGAGAAAATTGCGAAATATGCGACAGACTTAAAATAGGGAATATTGGTATCCGATTCAATAAATAGAATAAAAAACATGTATCTACCAAGTTACAGAGTCATTAGAGTTGAGGCTCTGCCATTTTGGATAGCTTAAGATTTTGATATATTTTCGTGTACAGTACCCTATGAGAAAATGGCGAAATATGCGACGGACTTAAGACATGGAATATTGGTCTCCGATTCAATAAATACAATATAAAACTTGTATCTACCAAGTTACAGAGTCATTAGAGTTGAGGCTCTGCCATTTTGGATAACTTAAGATTTCGATATATTTTCGTGTACAGTACCCTATGAGAAAATGGCGAAATATGCGACGGACTTAAAATAGGGAATATTGGTCTCCGATTCAATAAATACAATATAAAACTTGTATCTACCAAGTTACAGAGTCATTAGAGTTGAGGCTCTGCCATTTTGGATAGCTTAAGATTTCGATATATTTTCGTGTACAGTACCCTATGAGAAAATTGCGAAATATGCGACAGACTTAAAATAGGGAATATTGGTCTCCGATTCAATAAATGCAGTATAAAACTTGTATTTACCAAGTTACGGAATCATTAGAGTTGAGGCTCTACCATTTTGGATAGCTTAAGATTTCGATATATTTTCATGTACAGTACCCTATGAGAAAATTGCGAAATATGCGACAGACTTAAAATAGGGAATATTGGACTCCGATTCAATAAATAGAATAAAAAACTTGTATCTACCAAGTTACAGAGTCATTAGGGTTGAGGCTCTGCCATTTCGGATTGCTTAAGATTTCGATATATTTTCGTGTACAGTACCCTATGAGAAAATTGCGAAATATGCGACAGACTTAAAATAGGGAATATTGGTCTCCGATTCAATAAATACAATATAAAACTTGTATCTACCAAGTTACAGAGTCTTTGGAGTTGAGGCTCTGCCATTTTGGATTTCTTAAGATTTCAATATATTTTCGTGTACAGTACCCTATGAGAAAATGGCGAAATATGCGACGGACTTAAAATAGGGAATATTGGTCTCCGATTCAATAAATACAATATAAAACTTGTATCTACCAAGTTACAGAGTCATTAGAGTTGAGGCTCTGCCATTTTGGATTGCTTAAGATTTCGATATATTTTCGTGTACAGTACCCTATGAGAAAATGGCGAAATATGCGACGGACTTAAAATAGGGAATATTGGTCTCCGATTCAATAAATACAATATAAAACTTGTATCTACCAAGTTACAGAGTCATTAGAGTTGAGGCTCTGCCATTTTGGATTGCTTAAGATTTCGATATATTTTCGTGTACAGTAACCTATGAGAAAATGGCGAAATATGCGACGGACGTAAAATAGGGAATATTAGACTCCGATTCAATAAATACAATATAAAACTTGTATCTACCAAGTTACAGAGTCATTAGAGTTGAGGCTCTGCCATTTTGGATAGCTTAAGATTTCGATATATTTTCGTGTACAGTACCCTCTGAGAAAATGGTGAAATATGCGACGGACTTAAAATAGGGAATATTGGTCTCCGATTCAATAAATACAATATAAAACTTGTATCTACCAAGTTACAGAGTCTTTGGAGTTGAGGCTCTGCCATTTTGGATTTCTTAAGATTTCAATATATTTTCGTGTACTGTACCCTATGAGAAAATGGCGAAATATGCGACGGACTTAAAATAGGGAATATTGGTCTCCGATTCAATAAATACAATATAAAACTTGTATCTACCAAGTTACAGAGTCATTAGAGTTGAGGCTATGCCATTTTGGATTGCTTAAGATTTCGATATATTTTCGTGTACAGTACCCTATGAGAAAATGGCGAAATATGCGACGGACGTAAAATAGGGAATATTAGACTCCGATTCAATAAATACAATATAAAACTTGTATCTACCAAGTTACAGAGTCATTAGAGTTGAGGCTCTGCCATTTTGGATAGCTTAAGATTTCGATATATTTTCGTGTACAGTACCCTATGAGAAAATTGCGAAATATGCGACAGACTTAAAATAGGGAATATTGGACTCCGATTCAATAAATAGAATATAAAACTTGTATCTACCAAGTTACAGAGTCATTAGGGTTGAGGCTCTGCCATTTCGGATTGCTTAAGATTTCGATATATTTTCGTGTACAGTACCCTATGAGAAAATTGCTAAATATGCGACAGACTTAAAATAGGGAATATTGGTCTCCGATTCAATAAATACAATATAAAACTTGTATCTACCAAGTTACAGAGTCTTTGGAGTTGAGGCTCTGCCATTTTGGATTTCTTAAGATTTCAATATATTTTCGTGTACAGTACCCTATGAGAAAATGGCGAAATATGCGACGGACTTAAAATAGGGAATATTGGTCTCCGATTCAATAAATACAATATAAAACTTGTATCTACCAAGTTACAGAGTCATTAGATTTGAGGCTCTGCCATTTTGGATTGCTTAAGATTTCGATATATTTTCGTGTACAGTACCCTATGAGAAAATGGCGAAATATGCGACGGACGTAAAATAGGGAATATTAGACTCCGATTCAATAAATACAATATAAAACTTGTATCTACCAAGTTACAGAGTCATTAGAGTTTAGGCTCTGCCATGTTGGATAGCTTAAGATTTCGATATATTTTCGTGTACAGTACCCTATGAGAAAATGGCGAAATATGCGACGGACTTAAAATAGGGAATATTGGTCTCCGATTCAATAAATGCAGTATAAAACTTGTATTTACCAAGTTACGGAATCATTAGAGTTGAGGCTCTACCATTTTGGATAGCTTAAGATTTCGATATATTTTCATGTACAGTACCCTATGAGAAAATTGCGAAATATGCGACAGACTTAAAATAGGGAATATTGGACTCCGATTCAATAAATAGAATAAAAAACTTGTATCTACCAAGTTACAGAGTCATTAGGGTTGAGGCTCTGCCATTTCGGATTGCTTAAGATTTCGATATATTTTCGTGTACAGTACCCTATGAGAAAATTGCGAAATATGCGACAGACTTAAAATAGGGAATATTGGTCTCCGATTCAATAAATACAATATAAAACTTGTATCTACCAAGTTACAGATTCTTTGGAGTTGAGGCTCTGCCATTTTGGATTTCTTAAGATTTCAATATATTTTCGTGTACAGTACCCTATGAGAAAATGGCGAAATATGCGACGGACTTAAAATAGGGAATATTGGTCTCCGATTCAATAAATACAATATAAAACTTGTATCTACCAAGTTACAGAGTCATTAGAGTTGAGGCTCTGCCATTTTGGATTGCTTAAGATTTCGATATATTTTCGTGTACAGTACCCTATGAGAAAATGGCGAAATATGCGACGGACGTAAAATAGGGAATATTAGACTCCGATTCAATAAATACAATATAAAACTTGTATCTACCAAGTTACTGAGTCATTAGAGTTGAGGCTCTGCCATTTTGGATAGCTTAAGATTTCGATATATTTTCGTGTACAGTACCCTATGAGAAAATGGCGAAATATGCGACGGACTTAAAATAGGGAATATTGGTCTCCGATTCATCAAATGCAGTATAAAACTTGTATTTACCAAGTTACAGAATCATTAGAGTTGAGGCTCTACCATTTTGGATAGCTTAAGATTTCGATATATTTTCGTGTACAGTACCCTATCAGAAAATTGCGAAATATGCGACAGACTTAAAATAGGGAATATTGGTATCCGATTCAATAAATAGAATATAAAACTTGTATCTACCAAGTTACTGAGTCATTAGGGTTGAGGCTCTGCCATTTTGGATTGCTTAAGATTTCGATATATTTTCGTGTACAGTACCCTATGAGAAAATTGCGAAATATGCGACAGACTTAAAATAGGGAATATTGGTCTCCGATTCAATAAATATAATATAAAACTTGTATCTACCAAGTTACAGAGTCTTTGGAGTTGAGGCTCTGCCATTTTGGATTTCTTAAGATTTCAATATATTTTCGTGTACAGTACCCTATGAGAAAATGGCGAAATATGCGACGGACTTAAAATAGGGAATATTGGTCTCCGATTCAATAAATACAATATAAAACTTGTATCTACCAAGTTACAGAGTCATTAGATTTGAGGCTCTGCCATTTTGGATTGCTTAAGATTTCGATATATTTTCGTGTACAGTACCCTATGAGAAAATGGCGAAATATGCGACGGACGTAAAATAGGGAATATTAGACTCCGATTCAATAAATACAATATAAAACTTGTATCTACCAAGTTACAGAGTCATTAGAGTTGAGGCTCTGCCATGTTGGATAGCTTAAGATTTCGATATATTTTCGTGTACAGTACCCTATGAGAAAATGGCGAAATATGCGACGGACTTAAAATAGGGAATATTGGTCTCCGATTCAATAAATGCAGTATAAAACTTGTATTTACCAAGTTACGGAATCATTAGAGTTGAGGCTCTACCATTTTGGATAGCTTAAGATTTCGATATATTTTCATGTACAGTACCCTATGAGAAAATTGCGAAATATGCGACAGACTTAAAATAGGGAATATTGGACTCCGATTCAATAAATAGAATAAAAAACTTGTATCTACCAAGTTACAGAGTCATTAGGGTTGAGGCTCTGCCATTTCGGATTGCTTAAGATTTCGATATATTTTCGTGTACAGTACCCTATGAGAAAATTGCGAAATATGCGACAGACTTAAAATAGGGAATATTGGTCTCCGATTCAATAAATACAATATAAAACTTGTATCTACCAAGTTACAGAGTCTTTGGAGTTGAGGCTCTGCCATTTTGGATTTCTTAAGATTTCAATATATTTTCGTGTACAGTACCCTATGAGAAAATGGCGAAATATGCGACGGACTTAAAATAGGGAATATTGGTCTCCGATTCAATAAATACAATATAAAACTTGTATCTACCAAGTTACAGAGTCATTAGAGTTGAGGCTCTGCCATTTTGGATTGCTTAAGATTTCGATATATTTTCGTGTACAGTACCCTATGAGAAAATGGCGAAATATGCGACGGACGTAAAATAGGGAATATTAGACTCCGATTCAATAAATACAATATAAAACTTGTATCTACCAAGTTACTGAGTCATTAGAGTTGAGGCTCTGCCATTTTGGATAGCTTAAGATTTCGATATATTTTCGTGTACAGTACCCTATGAGAAAATGGCGAAATATGCGACGGACTTAAAATAGGGAATATTGGTCTCCGATTCATCAAATGCAGTATAAAACTTGTATTTACCAAGTTACAGAATCATTAGAGTTGAGGCTCTACCATTTTGGATAGCTTAAGATTTCGATATATTTTCGTGTACAGTACCCTATCAGAAAATTGCGAAATATGCGACAGACTTAAAATAGGGAATATTGGTATCCGATTCAATAAATAGAATATAAAACTTGTATCTACCAAGTTACTGAGTCATTAGGGTTGAGGCTCTGCCATTTTGGATTGCTTAAGATTTCGATATATTTTCGTGTACAGTACCCTATGAGAAAATTGCGAAATATGCGACAGACTTAAAATAGGGAATATTGGTCTCCGATTCAATAAATATAATATAAAACTTGTATCTACCAAGTTACAGAGTCTTTGGAGTTGAGGCTCTGCCATTTTGGATTTCTTAAGATTTCAATATATTTTCGTGTACAGTACCCTATGAGAAAATGGCGAAATATGCGACGGACTTAAAATAGGGAATATTGGTCTCCGATTCAATAAATACAATATAAAACTTGTATCTACCAAGTTACAGAGTCATTAGATTTGAGGCTCTGCCATTTTGGATTGCTTAAGATTTCGATATATTTTCGTGTACAGTACCCTATGAGAAAATGGCGAAATATGCGACGGACGTAAAATAGGGAATATTAGACTCCGATTCAATAAATACAATATAAAACTTGTATCTACCAAGTTACAGAGTCATTAGAGTTGAGGCTCTGCCATGTTGGATAGCTTAAGATTTCGATATATTTTCGTGTACAGTACCCTATGAGAAAATGGCGAAATATGCGACGGACTTAAAATAGGGAATATTGGTCTCCGATTCAATAAATGCAGTATAAAACTTGTATTTACCAAGTTACGGAATCATTAGAGTTGAGGCTCTACCATTTTGGATAGCTTAAGATTTCGATATATTTTCATGTACAGTACCCTATGAGAAAATTGCGAAATATGCGACAGACTTAAAATAGGGAATATTGGACTCCGATTCAATAAATAGAATAAAAAACTTGTATCTACCAAGTTACAGAGTCATTAGGGTTGAGGCTCTGCCATTTCGGATTGCTTAAGATTTCGATATATTTTCGTGTACAGTACCCTATGAGAAAATTGCGAAATATGCGACAGACTTAAAATAGGGAATATTGGTCTCCGATTCAATAAATACAATATAAAACTTGTATCTACCAAGTTACAGAGTCTTTGGAGTTGAGGCTCTGCCATTTTGGATTTCTTAAGATTTCAATATATTTTCGTGTACAGTACCCTATGAGAAAATGGCGAAATATGCGACGGACTTAAAATAGGGAATATTGGTCTCCGATTCAATAAATACAATATAAAACTTGTATCTACCAAGTTACAGAGTCATTAGAGTTGAGGCTCTGCCATTTTGGATTGCTTAAGATTTCGATATATTTTCGTGTACAGTACCCTATGAGAAAATGGCGAAATATGCGACGGACGTAAAATAGGGAATATTAGACTCCGATTCAATAAATACAATATAAAACTTGTATCTACCAAGTTACTGAGTCATTAGAGTTGAGGCTCTGCCATTTTGGATAGCTTAAGATTTCGATATATTTTCGTGTACAGTACCCTATGAGAAAATGGCGAAATATGCGACGGACTTAAAATAGGGAATATTGGTCTCCGATTCATCAAATGCAGTATAAAACTTGTATTTACCAAGTTACAGAATCATTAGAGTTGAGGCTCTACCATTTTGGATAGCTTAAGATTTCGATATATTTTCGTGTACAGTACCCTATCAGAAAATTGCGAAATATGCGACAGACTTAAAATAGGGAATATTGGTATCCGATTCAATAAATAGAATATAAAACTTGTATCTACCAAGTTACTGAGTCATTAGGGTTGAGGCTCTGCCATTTTGGATTGCTTAAGATTTCGATATATTTTCGTGTACAGTACCCTATGAGAAAATTGCGAAATATGCGAGAGACTTAAAATAGGGAATATTGGTCTCCGATTCAATAAATATAATATAAAACTTGTATCTACCAAGTTACAGAGTCTTTGGAGTTGAGGCTCTGCCATTTTGGATTTCTTAAGATTTCAATATATTTTCGTGTACAGTACCCTATGAGAAAATGGCGAAATATGCGACGGACTTAAAATAGGGAATATTGGTCTCCGATTCAATAAATAC
Source organism: Persicaria tinctoria (assembly GCA_037127255.1). Classification (NCBI taxonomy): domain Eukaryota; kingdom Viridiplantae; phylum Streptophyta; class Magnoliopsida; order Caryophyllales; family Polygonaceae; genus Persicaria; species Persicaria tinctoria. Next base: position 265,250 of record JBANSL010000004.1, read on the forward strand.
AATATAAAACTTGTATCTACCAAGTTACAGAGTCATTAGAGTTGAGGCTCTGCCATTTTGGATTGCTTAAGATTTCGATATATTTTCGTGTACAGTACCCTATGAGAAAATGGCGAAATATGCGACGGACGTAAAATAGGGAATATTAGACTCCGATTCAATAAATACAATATAAAACTTGTATCTACCAAGTTACAGAGTCATTAGAGTTGAGGCTCTGCCATGTTGGATAGCTTAAGATTTCGATATATTTTCGTGTACAGTACCCTATGAGAAAATGGCGAAATATGCGACGGACTTAAAATAGGGAATATTGGTCTCCGATTCAATAAATGCAGTATAAAACTTGTATTTACCAAGTTACGGAATCATTAGAGTTGAGGCTCTACCATTTTGGATAGCTTAAGATTTCGATATATTTTCATGTACAGTACCCTATGAGAAAATTGCGAAATATGCGACAGACTTAAAATAGGGAATATTGGACTCCGATTCAATAAATAGAATAAAAAACTTGTATCTACCAAGTTACAGAGTCATTAGGGTTGAGGCTCTGCCATTTCGGATTGCTTAAGATTTCGATATATTTTCGTGTACAGTACCCTATGAGAAAATTGCGAAATATGCGACAGACTTAAAATAGGGAATATTGGTCTCCGATTCAATAAATACAATATAAAACTTGTATCTACCAAGTTACAGAGTCTTTGGAGTTGAGGCTCTGCCATTTTGGATTTCTTAAGATTTCAATATATTTTCGTGTACAGTACCCTATGAGAAAATGGCGAAATATGCGACGGACTTAAAATAGGGAATATTGGTCTCCGATTCAATAAATACAATATAAAACTTGTATCTACCAAGTTACAGAGTCATTAGAGTTGAGGCTCTGCCATTTTGGATTGCTTAAGATTTCGATATATTTTCGTGTACAGTACCCTATGAGAAAATGGCGAAATATGCGACGGACGTAAAATAGGGAATATTAGACTCCGATTCAATAAATACAATATAAAACTTGTATCTACCAAGTTACTGAGTCATTAGAGTTGAGGCTCTGCCATTTTGGATAGCTTAAGATTCCGATATATTTTCGTGTACAGTAACCTATGAGAAAATGGCGAAATATGCGACGGACTTAAAATAGGGAATATTGGTCTCCGATTCATCAAATGCAGTATAAAACTTGTATTTACCAAGTTACAGAATCATTAGAGTTGAGGCTCTACCATTTTGGATAGCTTAAGATTTCGATATATTTTCGTGTACAGTACCCTATCAGAAAATTGCGAAATATGCGACAGACTTAAAATAGGGAATATTGGTATCCGATTCAATAAATAGAATATAAAACTTGTATCTACCAAGTTACTGAGTCATTAGGGTTGAGGCTCTGCCATTTTGGATTGCTTAAGATTTCGATATATTTTCGTGTACAGTACCCTATGAGAAAATTGCGAAATATGCGACAGACTTAAAATAGGGAATATTGGTCTCCGATTCAATAAATATAATATAAAACTTGTATCTACCAAGTTACAGAGTCTTTGGAGTTGAGGCTCTGCCATTTTGGATTTCTTAAGATTTCAATATATTTTCGTGTACAGTACCCTATGAGAAAATGGCGAAATATGCGACGGACTTAAAATAGGGAATATTGGTCTCCGATTCAATAAATACAATATAAAACTTGTATCTACCAAGTTACAGAGTCATTAGAGTTGAGGCTCTGCCATTTTGGATTGCTTAAGATTTCGATATATTTTCGTGTACAGTACCCTATGAGAAAATGGCGAAATATGCGACGGACGTAAAATAGGGAATATTAGACTCCGATTCAATAAATACAATATAAAACTTGTATCTACCAAGTTACAGAGTCATTAGAGTTGAGGCTCTGCCATGTTGGATAGCTTAAGATTTCGATATATTTTCGTGTACAGTACCCTATGAGAAAATGGCGAAATATGCGACGGACTTAAAATAGGGAATATTGGTCTCCGATTCAATAAATGCAGTATAAAACTTGTATTTACCAAGTTACGGAATCATTAGAGTTGAGGCTCTACCATTTTGGATAGCTTAAGATTTCGATATATTTTCATGTACAGTACCCTATGAGAAAATTGCGAAATATGCGACAGACTTAAAATAGGGAATATTGGACTCCGATTCAATAAATAGAATAAAAAACTTGTATCTACCAAGTTACAGAGTCATTAGGGTTGAGGCTCTGCCATTTCGGATTGCTTAAGATTTCGATATATTTTCGTGTACAGTACCCTATGAGAAAATTGCGAAATATGCGACAGACTTAAAATAGGGAATATTGGTCTCCGATTCAATAAATACAATATAAAACTTGTATCTACCAAGTTACAGAGTCTTTGGAGTTGAGGCTCTGCCATTTTGGATTTCTTAAGATTTCAATATATTTTCGTGTACAGTACCCTATGAGAAAATGGCGAAATATGCGACGGACTTAAAATAGGGAATATTGGTCTCCGATTCAATAAATACAATATAAAACTTGTATCTACCAAGTTACAGAGTCATTAGAGTTGAGGCTCTGCCATTTTGGATTGCTTAAGATTTCGATATATTTTCGTGTACAGTACCCTATGAGAAAATGGCGAAATATGCGACGGACGTAAAATAGGGAATATTAGACTCCGATTCAATAAATACAATATAAAACTTGTATCTACCAAGTTACTGAGTCATTAGAGTTGAGGCTCTGCCATTTTGGATAGCTTAAGATTCCGATATATTTTCGTGTACAGTACCCTATGAGAAAATGGCGAAATATGCGACGGACTTAAAATAGGGAATATTGGTCTCCGATTCATCAAATGCAGTATAAAACTTGTATTTACCAAGTTACAGAATCATTAGAGTTGAGGCTCTACCATTTTGGATAGCTTAAGATTTCGATATATTTTCGTGTACAGTACCCTATCAGAAAATTGCGAAATATGCGACAGACTTAAAATAGGGAATATTGGTATCCGATTCAATAAATAGAATATAAAACTTGTATCTACCAAGTTACTGAGTCATTAGGGTTGAGGCTCTGCCATTTTGGATTGCTTAAGATTTCGATATATTTTCGTGTACAGTACCCTATGAGAAAATTGCGAAATATGCGACAGACTTAAAATAGGGAATATTGGTCTCCGATTCAATAAATATAATATAAAACTTGTATCTACCAAGTTACAGAGTCTTTGGAGTTGAGGCTCTGCCATTTTGGATTTCTTAAGATTTCAATATATTTTCGTGTACAGTACCCTATGAGAAAATGGCGAAATATGCGACAGACTTAAAATAGGGAATATTGGTCTCCGATTCAATAAATACAATATAAAACTTGTATCTACCAAGTTACAGAGTCATTAGAGTTGAGGCTCTGCCATTTTGGATTGCTTAAGATTTCGATATATTTTCGTGTACAGTACCCTATGAGAAAATGGCGAAATATGCGACGGACGTAAAATAGGGAATATTAGACTCCGATTCAATAAATACAATATAAAACTTGTATCTACCAAGTTACAGAGTCATTAGAGTTGAGGCTCTGCCATTTTGGATTGCATAAGATTTCGATATATTTTCGTGTACAGTACCCTATGAGAAAATGACGAAATATGCGACGGACTTAAAATAGGGAATATTGGTCTCCGATTAATCAAATGCAGTATAAAACTTGTATTTACCAAGTTACAGAATCATTAGAGTTGAGGCTCTACCATTTTGGATAGCTTAAGATTTCGATATATTTTCGTGTACAGTACCCTATCAGAAAATTGCGAAATATGCGACAGACTTAAAATAGGGAATATTGGTATCCGATTCAATAAATAGAATATAAAACTTGTATCTACCAAGTTACAGAGTCATTAGGGTTGAGGCTCTGCCATTTTGGATTGCTTAAGATTTCGATATATTTTCGTGTACAGTACCCTATGAGAAAATGGCGAAATATGTGACGGACGTAAAATAGGGAATATTAGACTCCGATTCAATAAATACAATATAAAACTTGTATCTACCAAGTTAAAGAGTCATTAGAGTTGAGGCTCTGCCATTTTGGATAGCTTAAGATTTCGATATATTTTCGTGTACAGTACCCTATGAGAAAATGGCGAAATATGCGACGGACTTAAAATAGGAAATATTGGTCTCCGATTCAATAAATGCAGTATAAAACTTGTATTTACCAAGTTACAGAATCATTAGAGTTGAGGCTCTACCATTTTGGATAGCTTAAGATTTCGATATATTTTCGTGTATAGTACCCTATCAGAAAATTGCGAAATATGCGACAGACTTAAAATAGGGAATATTGGACTCCGATTCAATAAATAGAATATAAAACTTGTATCTACCAAGTTACAGAGTCATTAGGGTTGAGGCTCTGCCATTTCGGATTGCTTAAGATTTCGATATATTTTCGTGTACAGTACCCTATGAGAAAATTGCGAAATATGCGACAGACTTAAAATAGGGAATATTGGTCTCCGATTCAATAAATACAATATAAAACTTGTATCTACCAAGTTACAGAGTCTTTGGAGTTGAGGCTCTGCCATTTTGGATTTCTTAAGATTTCAATATATTTTCGTGTACAGTACCCTATGAGAAAATGGCGAAATATGCGACGGACTTAAAATAGGGAATATTGGTCTCCGATTCAATAAATACAATATAAAACTTGTATCTACCAAGTTACAGAGTCATTAGAGTTGAGGCTCTGCCATTTTGGATTGCTTAAGATTTCGATATATTTTCGTGTACAGTACCCTATGAGAAAATGGCGAAATATGCGACGGACGTAAAATAGGGAATATTAGACTCCGATTCAATAAATACAATATAAAACTTGTATCTACCAAGTTACAGAGTCATTAGAGTTGAGGCTCTGCCATGTTGGATAGCTTAAGATTTCGATATATTTTCGTGTACAGTACCCTATGAGAAAATGGCGAAATATGCGACGGTCTTAAAATAGGGAATATTGGTCTCCGATTCAATAAATGCAGTATAAAACTTGTATTTACCAAGTTACGGAATCATTAGAGTTGAGGCTCTACCATTTTGGATAGCTTAAGATTTCGATATATTTTCATGTACAGTACCCTATGAGAAAATTGCGAAATATGCGACAGACTTTAAATAGGGAATATTGGACTCCTATTCAATAAATAGAATAAAAAACTTGTATCTACCAAGTTACAGAGTCATTAGGGTTGAGGCTCTGCCATTTCGGATTGCTTAAGATTTCGATATATTTTCGTGTACAGTACCCTATGAGAAAATTGCGAAATATGCGACAGACTTAAAATAGGGAATATTGGTCTCCGATTCAATAAATACAATATAAAACTTTTATCTACCAAGTTACAGAGTCTTTGGAGTTGAGGCTCTGCCATTTTGGATTTCTTAAGATTTCAATATATTTTCGTGTACAGTACCCTATGAGAAAATGGCGAAATATGCGACGGACTTAAAATAGGGAATATTGGTCTCCGATTCAATAAATACAATATAAAACTTGTATCTACCAAGTTACAGAGTCATTAGAGTTGAGGCTCTGCCATTTTGGATTGCTTAAGATTTCGATATATTTTCGTGTACAGTACCCTATGAGAAAATGGCGAAATATGCGACGGACGTAAAATAGGGAATATTAGACTCCGATTCAATAAATACAATATAAAACTTGTATCTACCAAGTTACTGAGTCATTAGAGTTGAGGCTCTGCCATTTTGGATAGCTAAAGATTTCGATATATTTTCGTGTACAGTACCCTATGAGAAAATGGCGAAATATGCGACGGACTTAAAATAGGGAATATTGGTCTCCGATTCATCAAATGCAGTATAAAACTTGTATTTACCAAGTTACAGAATCATTAGAGTTGAGGCTCTACCATTTTGGATAGCTTAAGATTTCGATATATTTTCGTGTACAGTACCCTATCAAAAAATTGCGAAATATGCGACAGACTTAAAATAGGGAATATTGGTATCCGATTCAATAAATAGAATATAAAACTTGTATCTACCAAGTTACTGAGTCATTAGGGTTGAGGCTCTGCCATTTTGGATTGCTTAAGATTTCGATATATTTTCGTGTACAGTACCCTATGAGAAAATTGCGAAATATGCGACAGACTTAAAATAGGGAATATTGGTCTCCGATTCAATAAATATAATATAAAACTTGTATCTACCAAGTTACAGAGTCTTTGGAGTTGAGGCTCTGCCATTTTGGATTTCTTAAGATTTCAATATATTTTCGTGTACAGTACCCTATGAGAAAATGGCGAAATATGCGACGGACTTAAAATAGGGAATATTGGTCTCCGATTCAATAAATACAATATAAAACTTGTATCTACCAAGTTACAGAGTCATTAGAGTTGAGGCTCTGCCATTTTGGATTGCTTAAGATTTCGATATATTTTCGTGTACAGTACCCTATGAGAAAATGGCGAAATATGCGACGGACGTAAAATAGGGAATATTAGACTCCGATTCAATAAATACAATATAAAACTTGTATCTACCAAGTTACAGAGTCATTAGAGTTGAGGCTCTGCCATTTTGGATTTCTTAAGATTTCAATATATTTTCGTGTACAGTACCCTATGAGAAAATGGCGAAATATGCGACGGACTTAAAATAGGGAATATTGGTCTCCGATTCAATAAATACAATATAAAACTTGTATCTACCAAGTTACAGAGTCATTAGAGTTGAGGCTCTGCCATTTTGGATTGCTTAAGATTTCGATATATTTTCGTGTTTAGTACCCTATGAGAAAATGGCGAAATATACGACGGACGTAAAATAGGGAATATTAGACTCCGATTCAATAAATACAATATAAAACTTGTATCTACCAAGTTACAGAGTCATTAGAGTTGAGGCTCTGCCATTTTGGATAGCTTAAGATTTCGATATATTTTCTTGTACAGTACCCTATGAGAAAATGGCGAAATATGCGACGGACTTAAAATAGGGAATATTGGTCTCCGATTCATCAAATGCAGTATAAAACTTGTATTTACCAAGTTACAGAATCATTAGAGTTGAGGCTCTACCATTTTGGATAGCTTAAGATTTCGATATATTTTCGTGTACAGTACCCTATCAGAAAATTGCGAAATATGCGACAGACTTAAAATAGGGAATATTGGTATCCGATTCAATAAATAGAATATAAAACTTGTATCTACCAAGTTACAGAGTCATTAGGGTTGAGGCTCTGCCATTTTGGATTGCTTAAGATTTCGATATATTTTCGTGTACAGTACCCTATGAGAAAATGGCGAAATATGCGACGGACTTAAAATAGGGAATATTGGTCTCCGATTCAATAAATACAATATAAAACTTGTATCTACCAAGTTACAGAGTCTTTAGAGTTGAGGCTCTGCCATTTTGGATTTCTTAAGATTTTAATATATTTTCGTGTACAGTACCCTATGAGAAAATGGCGAAATTTGCGACGGACTTAAAATAGGGAATATTGGTCTCCGATTCAATAAATACAATATAAAACTTGTATCTACCAAGTTACAGAGTCATTAGAGTTGAGGCTCTACCATTTTGGATAGCTTAAGATTTCGATATATTTTCGTGTATAGTACCCTATCAGAAAATTGCGAAATATGCGACAGACTTAAAATAGGGAATATTGGACTCCGATTCAATAAATAGAATATAAAACTTGTATCTACCAAGTTACAGAGTCATTAGGGTTGAGGCTCTGCCATTTCGGATTGCTTAAGATTTCGATATATTTTCGTGTACAGTACCCTATGAGAAAATTGCGAAATATGCGACAGACTTAAAATAGGGAATATTGGTCTCCGATTCAATAAATACAATATAAAACTTGTATCTACCAAGTTACAGAGTCTTTGGAGTTGAGGCTCTGCCATTTTGGATTTCTTAAGATTTCAATATATTTTCGTGTACAGTACCCTATGAGAAAATGGCGAAATATGCGACGGACTTAAAATAGGGAATATTGGTCTCCGATTCAATAAATACAATATAAAACTTGTATCTACCAAGTTACAGAGTCATTAGAGTTGAGGCTCTGCCATTTTGGATTGCTTAAGATTTCGATATATTTTCGTGTTTAGTACCCTATGAGAAAATGGCGAAATATACGACGGACGTAAAATAGGGAATATTAGACTCCGATTCAATAAATACAATATAAAACTTGTATCTACCAAGTTACAGAGTCATTAGAGTTGAGGCTCTGCCATTTTGGATAGCTTAAGATTTCGATATATTTTCGTGTACAGTACCCTATGAGAAAATGGCGAAATATGCGACGGACTTAAAATAGGGAATATTGGTCTCCGATTCATCAAATGCAGTATAAAACTTGTATTTACCAAGTTACAGAATCATTAGAGTTGAGGCTCTACCATTTTGGATAGCTTAAGATTTCGATATATTTTCGTGTACAGTACCCTATCAGAAAATTGCGAAATATGCGACAGACTTAAAATAGGGAATATTGGTATCCGATTCAATAAATAGAATATAAAACTTGTATCTACCAAGTTACAGAGTCATTAGGGTTGAGGCTCTGCCATTTTGGATTGCTTAAGATTTCGATATATTTTCGTGTACAGTACCCTATGAGAAAATGGCGAAATATGCGACGGACTTAAAATAGGGAATATTGGTCTCCGATTCAATAAATACAATATAAAACTTGTATCTACCAAGTTACAGAGTCTTTAGAGTTGAGGCTCTGCCATTTTGGATTTCTTAAGATTTTAATATATTTTCGTGTACAGTACCCTATGAGAAAATGGCGAAATTTGCGACGGACTTAAAATAGGGAATATTGGTCTCCGATTCAATAAATACAATATAAAACTTGTATCTACCAAGTTACAGAGTCATTAGAGTTGAGGCTCTACCATTTTGGATAGCTTAAGATTTCGATATATAGTGGGATTTTTTTTAGATTTCAATTTAACCTCAACTATGAACCGTACTTGCTCAATTATATTCTCAAATCATGCTCCAAAATCATTTTCAAGCAATTCAATCAAATCATGGGATTTATGCGATTAAGATCATAAAAATGAATTAGCGGACAAACTAAACCAAGATAGGTATCTTAATAACATCTAAATGCATAACAAAAATTGAAAGAAAAAAAAAACAGAAAACTAACATATATATAAAGACGGAGCTACACTGGAATTTCCCCACCCCATGCTTAAAATTTTACTTTGTCCTCAAAGTAAAGAAAAATAATGAAAGAGGCAGAGAAAACTCACAATGTGATCAGGCATTTAGGAACAAGCGTTTAACTCAAGAGAAAGTAGTGGCGTAGTCTCTGAACAGCCCCAACTCTTGGATGTAATTGGCACTCGTGAACCTTCTTGGAGTTAGCTAAAAATAGGCCTATCCTCTTTGCAAAATGCCTGGCCAAGACACAAAACAAAAAGAACGCACCACAAACAAACCCATTCCAACAACCAAGAAAAATATATCATCCAAGAAAATCAAAGCAACACAGCAGCCCCAAATTCTTGATGATAAAAAAAAAGGTGTTGATGATCAACCAGACTCAGTAAACGTATCACATGAAACACACATTCAAGTCCAGAACATTGATCAAAAACATATATCAGATCCATAATTGAACGCATTAGCTGCTGTGAAACCAAAAATCAAAGCAAACCAATCTATAAATTTAAGAGCCAACAAGATAAATCAATTGAAACCCCTCCGAAGCAATTGACTTCTCATCTAAAACTAAATATGTGAATTATATTTTCCTCAAAAATCACAAGGACACAAGTCGGCAGTGGGTAAGTTAAAAGACATACCTGTACTTACCGGGAATTGACGGGATACCAGCGAGAGGGGAGCGGGGTGATGCGGTGAAGAAGGGTTGCTGCTGGCAGATGGTGATTGCTGGCGACCAGAGGCGGCTTGCAGGCGAGGTGGAAACCAGTGGTGGCAGATGAAAGATCCGACGAGGGCGAGTGGAGATAGATGGAAAAGAAAGCCGGCTCGAGGGAGGATCCCGGTGAGGAGGAAAGACGGTGGTAAAGGGCGGCGCTGAGCGATGTATCGCCGACAACCTCAGATGGCCGGAGTTGAACTGGAGTGGAGAGGAAGAGGGCGCCGAGACGAGGAGCGGTGGCGGCTGTTGTTTGAGACGGGGAGAGAAAGAGAGGAAAGGAAGAGGGACACGGGAATAGGTTTTTTTTTTTTTTTTTTAACGAAAATAAAAAAAACTGAAAATTAATCCTAATTAAAAATAAAAAGAAATAAAAAGAATTCTTTCTAAGATCAGACATTGTTAACGCCCTCAGTAGTCTATCATATTCCTGTGCACACATCTTACAAGGCACGTCATAGCACAATAAATTGAAAACATAAAATGTGGAACTTAAGACCCCTTTCAATCTATCAAATAGTCTAGCATGACTCTCTGCAGAAGGAATATGATACCACCAGCACAGTTCCGCTGGTGGCTTTTCAAAATAGCAATCAAAAGGATCAACATAATCACCATTACCTTCAAGATTGCAAAAGTTTACCTTTATTATCTCTTGAGCCTCAGTTGATGGCTCTAGACTTGGTTCATCAATGGGCGAGCTCAGAATGGATGATGCAGATGGAGTAGGAGACACGTCACATGTAACCTCATGCGTCGACTCATGAGATTCCAAGTCATGAAGCATTAGACCTTCTCTTCCATCGTCGAAGACACTATCGTTGTCTGCAACCAATTCCTCTTCTTCTTCGAAGCTCCTTTCTGTCTCACCTTTTGCACTTAAAATTTGAATGAGTTGGCTCATCTGATTCTCCAAGTTTTTACAGCGGCTCATTTGCTCCTCCAATTTTTCGATTCGGTTCATTTTTCTTTCCTCTAACTGCTGCACCACTTGAGTAAGAGTGTGCAATGGATCCTCCAGGTGTGTGACAGAGTCCTCCAACGGCGAAGAAGACGTAGCGAGCAAGACTTCTTGTGAAACACGGTTATCCATATAACAGAAAAAATCCCACAACCCCGACAATCCTCCTAACCGTTTCAGGCCTCCGTTACTCATGTACTCAGCAAGTGCTCGCGTCTCAACAGTCATCCCATCAAGTATGCAAATAATCATATCTCGGATGCTGAATTGATAACCCCATGAACCAAGGTCGTCAACATACTCATGCAATCTAGTGAAGTATTGGTGAAAGTTCTCACCTTCAAACTGCGCTAATCTCAACATCTTGAAAAAGTTAGTAGCAAGGGTGTTGTGAACCGTAAGATAGGCTCACAACGGGTTAGATATATGCACAAAAATCAATAAATATACAAAATAAAGAAATAAGCTTGATTCCCCGGCAACGACGCCAATTTGATGAGCGGTTTTTAGTCGCGTTAACCGTATCAAAATAATTTCGAACCTACCTACCTAATGTAGCGTGGTAAGCACGAGTCGATCCCACAGAGAATCAAGTTATTTCTAAGTTAAGTTTATTTACCAATTAGTATCAAACGGGGGGTTTTTGGGTGGTGAAAATAAGAAATAAACTAAAATAAACTATAAACAAATTAATGAAGATAACGATTAATAAAATAGTTTCATCTACAATTATCCACTTTAGTTGGTTGAAACGATCATTGTAACTTCCTCTTGTCCTTTTAGGTTTCCTATGAATGCCCTTGTCCCGACCTAATATAGTTACTAGTCCAACCAGTCCTAGCAACCCTTATCAATCGAACAGTCCCTAAAGAAGGATTTAACCCAATTGATAGCTTTAAGTTCAGAGATTAGCCAAGGTATTTGCAGTCCCTAAAGAGGGATTTAACAACACATTCAACTTCCTACTCATTCAATTAGTTCAACCAGCCCTAAAGGAATAAGTTTGCCACTTAGGTTAAGGTTCACAACCAGGAATCTACAAAACCCTAGCAATTGAATTGATTCTAACTAGTTGCGCGGGCTAGATAGAATAGAACAATAGACAATCAAGCACAAAGAAGTCGAAACATTCAAATTAGGAATTAAGGAACGAGAATTAGAAACTCACAATCAATCCAACCAAAGCTTCCAATTGTAGACGAAACGAGAGAGTTTAGGTCTTCATAAAAATAAAACAAAAGACAATTAGGGTTAAGAGGTGAAACAAACTGTTGGCCGATCACACGGCTTCCCTTCTGCCGTATGAATAGAATGAATATATATATATAACATAAACTATCCTAACCTAAATCTATCTAATCTACTACGGATATATATTATTATTATTATTATATCTATCTAATCTATCTAAACATATATGTTACGCAGCACTCAGCCAATCATTGGACTTGTTGAACACTTGAACCCACGTCCTACCGTTCGGAGCCCATCTCCTCCGCGTACGATCATCAACCCATTTACGTAGCTAGCCCATCTTGTCTTTCAAATTGCGATCAACCAATCAACCTCTGAATTCATACGATCCAACCCGAAAATACCTGAAATATATAAAAATACTAGTGTAGACTCCGAAAACCAAATAATATAAATTAAGCTATAAAATAGGTAAACATGCTCTAAATTGATATGCAAATCTTTTCTAAAAACATGACTAAAATAGACTCTATCAAACTACCCCATGCTTAGACTTTTGCTTGTCCTCAAGCAATGAAAAACAAATATAGAATTAATCATCCCACAAATAAGATCTTCATGCTTTAATTTTAGAAAAGCAACATCACATAGTAGGAGCCATGAATAAGAGAACAAATATCCTAGCAAGTATATTAGCGATCAAATAGTAAAGGCAAATTTAATCCAACCTCACCGGGATAATGTGTTTCACTCAAGCTCTCATGTGTTTAGGCTTTAAAGTACAACTCTCAACTCAATCCAAAATGTTTTATACACCGTGAAAGTCATTACTTGCAAACGACATCATGAGGACTTTTATAGGGTTATAATGGGGCTTTGGTAGGAACATAAGGCATGGGAAATATTTAGGCTTGTGGTGCTAAAAATCCGGGAAAAAGGAATAACAACCAACCAGAACAACACCAAAACTTTCATACTTCGCAAACCATTCCAATAACATAAACTCCAATGCACATCAATAAGCACTTTTCGATTTCAATAGCCATACACTTATGCATTTTTTTCATTTGTATGATGACTTTTTTTCTTTTATGCTTACTTTTGCCCCTAGGTGAATTTTATCCTCCCTAGGTCCAAGCTTACTAGACTTTTACTCCTAAGTGAATTTTATCCTCCTTAGGCCCATAGTAACAAGTCATCTCTATTATGCAAGAAGGGTTACCTTATTTTGGCTATGCCTCTCGCAATGTACAACCTTACATACATCATCTTTACTCAAAACAACTCCAACATATAAATTTTTCACCAATTCTACTCCTAATTCCCGGATAGGGTCAGGCTAATCATTGGCTATGATATATTTTTGTGGAGCTATCAAAAAAATAGGCTTTAAGGCTCAGACGGGCTTCAAGCACAGGATAATATGTAAGGTAGATAGGGTATAATATGGCTAAAGAAAACATGCCTCAATCATTTGAAATTCACAAGCAACAAACATGTGCAATACGGTATTGAAATAAGAAGCATATGGAGAGTATAATCACACAATAAAAGCAAAAGGGAATAATATGAATAGTCCCTATAAGGCCAAAACAAACTCACAAGGTTATATTTTTTTAGATTTCAATTTAACCTCAACTATGAACCGTACTTGCTCAATTATATTCTCAAATCATGCTCCAAAATCATTTTCAAGCAATTCAATCAAATCATGGGATTTATGCGATTAAGATCATAAAAATGAATTAGCGGACAAACTAAACCAAGATAGGTATCTTAATAACATCTAAATGCATAACAAAAATTGAAAGAAAAAAAAACAGAAAACTAACATATATATAAAGATGGAGCTACACTGGAATTTCCCACCCCATGCTTAAAATTTTACTTTGTCCTCAAAGTAAAGAAAAATAATTAAAGAGGCAGAGAAAACTCACAATGTGATCAAGCATTTAGGAACAAGCGTTTAACTCAAGAGAAAGTAGTGGCGTAGTCTCTGAACAACCCCAACTCTTGGATGTAATTGGCACTCGTGAACCTTCTTGGAGTTAGCTAAAAATAGGCCTATCCTCTTTGCAAAATGCCTGGCCAAGACACAAAACAAAAAGAACGCACCACAAACAAACCCATTCTGGATTGCTTAAGAGTCATTAGGGTTGAGGCTCTGCCATTTTGGATTGCTTAAGATTTCGATATATTTTCGTGTACAGTAGCCTATGAGAAAATGGCGAAATATGCGACGGACTTAAAATAGGGAATATTGGTCTCCGATTGAATAAATACAATATAAAACTTGTATCTACCAAGTTACAGAGTCTTTAGAGTTGAGGCTATGCCATTTTGGATTGCTTAAGATTTCGATATATTTTCGTGTACAGTACCCTATGAGAAAATGGCGAAATATGCGACGGACGTAAAATAGGGAATATTGGTCTCCGATTCAATATATACAATATAAAACTTGTATCTACCAAGTTACAGAGTCATTAGAGTTGAGGCTCTACCATTTTGGATAGCTTAAGATTTCGATATATTTTCGTGTACAGTACCCTATGAGAAAATGGCGAAATATGCGACGGACTTAAAATAGGGAATATTGGTCTCCGATTCAATAAATACAATATAAAACTTGTATCTACCAAGTTACAGAGTCTTTAGAGTTGAGGCTCTGCCATTTTGGATTTCTTAAGATTTTAATATATTTTCGTGTACAGTACCCTATGAGAAAATGGCGAAATTTGCGACGGACTTAAAATAGGGAATATTGGTATCCGATTCAATAAATAGAATATAAAACTTGTATCTACCAAGTTACTGAGTCATTAGGGTTGAGGCTCTGCCATTTTGGATTGCTTAAGATTTCGATATATTTTCGTGTACAGTACCCTATGAGAAAATTGCGAAATATGCGACAGACTTAAAATAGGGAATATTGGTCTCCGATTCAATAAATATAATATAAAACTTGTATCTACCAAGTTACAGAGTCTTTGGAGTTGAGGCTCTGCCATTTTGGATTTCTTAAGATTTCAATATATTTTCGTGTACAGTACCCTATGAGAAAATGGCGAAATATGCGACGGACTTAAAATAGGGAATATTGGTCTCCGATTCAATAAATACAATATAAAACTTGTATCTACCAAGTTACAGAGTCATTAGAGTTGAGGCTCTGCCATTTTGGATTGCTTAAGATTTCGATATATTTTCGTGTACAGTACCCTATGAGAAAATGGCGAAATATGCGACGGACGTAAAATAGGGAATATTAGACTCCGATTCAATAAATACAATATAAAACTTGTATCTACCAAGTTACAGAGTCATTAGAGTTGAGGCTCTGCCATGTTGGATAGCTTAAGATTTCGATATATTTTCGTGTACAGTACCCTATGAGAAAATGGCGAAATATGCGACGGTCTTAAAATAGGGAATATTGGTCTCCGATTCAATAAATGCAGTATAAAACTTGTATTTACCAAGTTACGGAATCATTAGAGTTGAGGCTCTACCATTTTGGATAGCTTAAGATTTCGATATATTTTCATGTACAGTACCCTATGAGAAAATTGCGAAATATGCGACAGACTTAAAATAGGGAATATTGGACTCCTATTCAATAAATAGAATAAAAAACTTGTATCTACCAAGTTACAGAGTCATTAGGGTTGAGGCTCTGCCATTTCGGATTGCTTAAGATTTCGATATATTTTCGTGTACAGTACCCTATGAGAAAATTGCGAAATATGCGACAGACTTAAAATAGGGAATATTGGTCTCCGATTCAATAAATACAATATAAAACTTTTATCTACCAAGTTACAGAGTCTTTGGAGTTGAGGCTCTGCCATTTTGGATTTCTTAAGATTTCAATATATTTTCGTGTACAGTACCCTATGAGAAAATGGCGAAATATGCGACGGACTTAAAATAGGGAATATTGGTCTCCGATTCAATAAATACAATATAAAACTTGTATCTACCAAGTTACAGAGTCATTAGAGTTGAGGCTCTGCCATTTTGGATTGCTTAAGATTTCGATATATTTTCGTGTACAGTACCCTATGAGAAAATGGCGAAATATGCGACGGACGTAAAATAGGGAATATTAGACTCCGATTCAATAAATACAATATAAAACTTGTATCTACCAAGTTACTGAGTCATTAGAGTTGAGGCTCTGCCATTTTGGATAGCTAAAGATTTCGATATATTTTCGTGTACAGTACCCTATGAGAAAATGGCGAAATATGCGACGGACTTAAAATAGGGAATATTGGTCTCCGATTCATCAAATGCAGTATAAAACTTGTATTTACCAAGTTACAGAATCATTAGAGTTGAGGCTCTACCATTTTGGATAGCTTAAGATTTCGATATATTTTCGTGTACAGTACCCTATCAGAAAATTGCGAAATATGCGACAGACTTAAAATAGGGAATATTGGTATCCGATTCAATAAATAGAATATAAAACTTGTATCTACCAAGTTACTGAGTCATTAGGGTTGAGGCTCTGCCATTTTGGATTGCTTAAGATTTCGATATATTTTCGTGTACAGTACCCTATGAGAAAATTGCGAAATATGCGACAGACTTAAAATAGGGAATATTGGTCTCCGATTCAATAAATATAATATAAAACTTGTATCTACCAAGTTAAAGAGTCTTTGGAGTTGAGGCTCTGCCATTTTGGATTTCTTAAGATTTCAATATATTTTCGTGTACAGTACCCTATGAGAAAATGGCGAAATATGCGACGGACTTAAAATAGGGAATATTGGTCTCCGATTCAATAAATACAATATAAAACTTGTATCTACCAAGTTACAGAGTCATTAGAGTTGAGGCTCTGCCATTTTGGATTGCTTAAGATTTCGATATATTTTCGTGTACAGTACCCTATGAGAAAATGGCGAAATATGCGACGGACGTAAAATAGGGAATATTAGACTCCGATTCAATAAATACAATATAAAACTTGTATCTACCAAGTTACAGAGTCATTAGAGTTGAGGCTCTGCCATTTTGGATTTCTTAAGATTTCAATATATTTTCGTGTACAGTACCCTATGAGAAAATGGCGAAATATGCGACGGACTTAAAATAGGGAATATTGGTCTCCGATTCAATAAATACAATATAAAACTTGTATCTACCAAGTTACAGAGTCATTAGAGTTGAGGCTCTGCCATTTTGGATTGCTTAAGATTTCGATATATTTTCGTGTTTAGTACCCTATGAGAAAATGGCGAAATATACGACGGACGTAAAATAGGGAATATTAGACTCCGATTCAATAAATACAATATAAAACTTGTATCTACCAAGTTACAGAGTCATTAGAGTTGAGGCTCTGCCATTTTGGATAGCTTAAGATTTCGATATATTTTCTTGTACAGTACCCTATGAGAAAATGGCGAAATATGCGACGGACTTAAAATAGGGAATATTGGTCTCCGATTCATCAAATGCAGTATAAAACTTGTATTTACCAAGTTACAGAATCATTAGAGTTGAGGCTCTACCATTTTGGATAGCTTAAGATTTCGATATATTTTCGTGTACAGTACCCTATCAGAAAATTGCGAAATATGCGACAGACTTAAAATAGGGAATATTGGTATCCGATTCAATAAATAGAATATAAAACTTGTATCTACCAAGTTACAGAGTCATTAGGGTTGAGGCTCTGCCATTTTGGATTGCTTAAGATTTCGATATATTTTCGTGTACAGTACCCTATGAGAAAATGGCGAAATATGCGACGGACTTAAAATAGGGAATATTGGTCTCCGATTCAATAAATACAATATAAAACTTGTATCTACCAAGTTACAGAGTCTTTAGAGTTGAGGCTCTGCCATTTTGGATTTCTTAAGATTTTAATATATTTTCGTGTACAGTACCCTATGAGAAAATGGCGAAATTTGCGACGGACTTAAAATAGGGAATATTGGTCTCCGATTCAATAAATACAATATAAAACTTGTATCTACCAAGTTACAGAGTCATTAGAGTTGAGGCTCTACCATTTTGGATAGCTTAAGATTTCGATATATTTTCGTGTATAGTACCCTATCAGAAAATTGCGAAATATGCGACAGACTTAAAATAGGGAATATTGGACTCCGATTCAATAAATAGAATATAAAACTTGTATCTACCAAGTTACAGAGTCATTAGGGTTGAGGCTCTGCCATTTCGGATTGCTTAAGATTTCGATATATTTTCGTGTACAGTACCCTATGAGAAAATTGCGAAATATGCGACAGACTTAAAATAGGGAATATTGGTCTCCGATTCAATAAATACAATATAAAACTTGTATCTACCAAGTTACAGAGTCTTTGGAGTTGAGGCTCTGCCATTTTGGATTTCTTAAGATTTCAATATATTTTCGTGTACAGTACCCTATGAGAAAATGGCGAAATATGCGACGGACTTAAAATAGGGAATATTGGTCTCCGATTCAATAAATACAATATAAAACTTGTATCTACCAAGTTACAGAGTCATTAGAGTTGAGGCTCTGCCATTTTGGATTGCTTAAGATTTCGATATATTTTCGTGTTTAGTACCCTATGAGAAAATGGCGAAATATACGACGGACGTAAAATAGGGAATATTAGACTCCGATTCAATAAATACAATATAAAACTTGTATCTACCAAGTTACAGAGTCATTAGAGTTGAGGCTCTGCCATTTTGGATAGCTTAAGATTTCGATATATTTTCGTGTACAGTACCCTATGAGAAAATGGCGAAATATGCGACGGACTTAAAATAGGGAATATTGGTCTCCGATTCATCAAATGCAGTATAAAACTTGTATTTACCAAGTTACAGAATCATTAGAGTTGAGGCTCTACCATTTTGGATAGCTTAAGATTTCGATATATTTTCGTGTACAGTACCCTATCAGAAAATTGCGAAATATGCGACAGACTTAAAATAGGGAATATTGGTATCCGATTCAATAAATAGAATATAAAACTTGTATCTACCAAGTTACAGAGTCATTAGGGTTGAGGCTCTGCCATTTTGGATTGCTTAAGATTTCGATATATTTTCGTGTACAGTACCCTATGAGAAAATGGCGAAATATGCGACGGACTTAAAATAGGGAATATTGGTCTCCGATTCAATAAATACAATATAAAACTTGTATCTACCAAGTTACAGAGTCTTTAGAGTTGAGGCTCTGCCATTTTGGATTTCTTAAGATTTTAATATATTTTCGTGTACAGTACCCTATGAGAAAATGGCGAAATTTGCGACGGACTTAAAATAGGGAATATTGGTCTCCGATTCAATAAATACAATATAAAACTTGTATCTACCAAGTTACAGAGTCATTAGAGTTGAGGCTCTACCATTTTGGATAGCTTAAGATTTCGATATATAGTGGGATTTTTTTTAGATTTCAATTTAACCTCAACTATGAACCGTACTTGCTCAATTATATTCTCAAATCATGCTCCAAAATCATTTTCAAGCAATTCAATCAAATCATGGGATTTATGCGATTAAGATCATAAAAATGAATTAGCGGACAAACTAAACCAAGATAGGTATCTTAATAACATCTAAATGCATAACAAAAATTGAAAGAAAAAAAAAACAGAAAACTAACATATATATAAAGACGGAGCTACACTGGAATTTCCCCACCCCATGCTTAAAATTTTACTTTGTCCTCAAAGTAAAGAAAAATAATGAAAGAGGCAGAGAAAACTCACAATGTGATCAGGCATTTAGGAACAAGCGTTTAACTCAAGAGAAAGTAGTGGCGTAGTCTCTGAACAGCCCCAACTCTTGGATGTAATTGGCACTCGTGAACCTTCTTGGAGTTAGCTAAAAATAGGCCTATCCTCTTTGCAAAATGCCTGGCCAAGACACAAAACAAAAAGAACGCACCACAAACAAACCCATTCCAACAACCAAGAAAAATATATCATCCAAGAAAATCAAAGCAACACAGCAGCCCCAAATTCTTGATGATAAAAAAAAAGGTGTTGATGATCAACCAGACTCAGTAAACGTATCACATGAAACACACATTCAAGTCCAGAACATTGATCAAAAACATATATCAGATCCATAATTGAACGCATTAGCTGCTGTGAAACCAAAAATCAAAGCAAACCAATCTATAAATTTAAGAGCCAACAAGATAAATCAATTGAAACCCCTCCGAAGCAATTGACTTCTCATCTAAAACTAAATATGTGAATTATATTTTCCTCAAAAATCACAAGGACACAAGTCGGCAGTGGGTAAGTTAAAAGACATACCTGTACTTACCGGGAATTGACGGGATACCAGCGAGAGGGGAGCGGGGTGATGCGGTGAAGAAGGGTTGCTGCTGGCAGATGGTGATTGCTGGCGACCAGAGGCGGCTTGCAGGCGAGGTGGAAACCAGTGGTGGCAGATGAAAGATCCGACGAGGGCGAGTGGAGATAGATGGAAAAGAAAGCCGGCTCGAGGGAGGATCCCGGTGAGGAGGAAAGACGGTGGTAAAGGGCGGCGCTGAGCGATGTATCGCCGACAACCTCAGATGGCCGGAGTTGAACTGGAGTGGAGAGGAAGAGGGCGCCGAGACGAGGAGCGGTGGCGGCTGTTGTTTGAGACGGGGAGAGAAAGAGAGGAAAGGAAGAGGGACACGGGAATAGGTTTTTTTTTTTTTTTTTAACGAAAATAAAAAAAACTGAAAATTAATCCTAATTAAAAATAAAAAGAAATAAAAAGAATTCTTTCTAAGATCAGACATTGTTAACGCCCTCAGTAGTCTATCATATTCCTGTGCACACATCTTACAAGGCACGTCATAGCACAATAAATTGAAAACATAAAATGTGGAACTTAAGACCCCTTTCAATCTATCAAATAGTCTAGCATGACTCTCTGCAGAAGGAATATGATACCACCAGCACAGTTCCGCTGGTGGCTTTTCAAAATAGCAATCAAAAGGATCAACATAATCACCATTACCTTCAAGATTGCAAAAGTTTACCTTTATTATCTCTTGAGCCTCAGTTGATGGCTCTAGACTTGGTTCATCAATGGGCGAGCTCAGAATGGATGATGCAGATGGAGTAGGAGACACGTCACATGTAACCTCATGCGTCGACTCATGAGATTCCAAGTCATGAAGCATTAGACCTTCTCTTCCATCGTCGAAGACACTATCGTTGTCTGCAACCAATTCCTCTTCTTCTTCGAAGCTCCTTTCTGTCTCACCTTTTGCACTTAAAATTTGAATGAGTTGGCTCATCTGATTCTCCAAGTTTTTACAGCGGCTCATTTGCTCCTCCAATTTTTCGATTCGGTTCATTTTTCTTTCCTCTAACTGCTGCACCACTTGAGTAAGAGTGTGCAATGGATCCTCCAGGTGTGTGACAGAGTCCTCCAACGGCGAAGAAGACGTAGCGAGCAAGACTTCTTGTGAAACACGGTTATCCATATAACAGAAAAAATCCCACAACCCCGACAATCCTCCTAACCGTTTCAGGCCTCCGTTACTCATGTACTCAGCAAGTGCTCGCGTCTCAACAGTCATCCCATCAAGTATGCAAATAATCATATCTCGGATGCTGAATTGATAACCCCATGAACCAAGGTCGTCAACATACTCATGCAATCTAGTGAAGTATTGGTGAAAGTTCTCACCTTCAAACTGCGCTAATCTCAACATCTTGAAAAAGTTAGTAGCAAGGGTGTTGTGAACCGTAAGATAGGCTCACAACGGGTTAGATATATGCACAAAAATCAATAAATATACAAAATAAAGAAATAAGCTTGATTCCCCGGCAACGACGCCAATTTGATGAGCGGTTTTTAGTCGCGTTAACCGTATCAAAATAATTTCGAACCTACCTACCTAATGTAGCGTGGTAAGCACGAGTCGATCCCACAGAGAATCAAGTTATTTCTAAGTTAAGTTTATTTACCAATTAGTATCAAACGGGGGGTTTTTGGGTGGTGAAAATAAGAAATAAACTAAAATAAACTATAAACAAATTAATGAAGATAACGATTAATAAAATAGTTTCATCTACAATTATCCACTTTAGTTGGTTGAAACGATCATTGTAACTTCCTCTTGTCCTTTTAGGTTTCCTATGAATGCCCTTGTCCCGACCTAATATAGTTACTAGTCCAACCAGTCCTAGCAACCCTTATCAATCGAACAGTCCCTAAAGAAGGATTTAACCCAATTGATAGCTTTAAGTTCAGAGATTAGCCAAGGTATTTGCAGTCCCTAAAGAGGGATTTAACAACACATTCAACTTCCTACTCATTCAATTAGTTCAACCAGCCCTAAAGGAATAAGTTTGCCACTTAGGTTAAGGTTCACAACCAGGAATCTACAAAACCCTAGCAATTGAATTGATTCTAACTAGTTGCGCGGGCTAGATAGAATAGAACAATAGACAATCAAGCACAAAGAAGTCGAAACATTCAAATTAGGAATTAAGGAACGAGAATTAGAAACTCACAATCAATCCAACCAAAGCTTCCAATTGTAGACGAAACGAGAGAGTTTAGGTCTTCATAAAAATAAAACAAAAGACAATTAGGGTTAAGAGGTGAAACAAACTGTTGGCCGATCACACGGCTTCCCTTCTGCCGTATGAATAGAATGAATATATATATATAACATAAACTATCCTAACCTAAATCTATCTAATCTACTACGGATATATATTATTATTATTATTATATCTATCTAATCTATCTAAACATATATGTTACGCAGCACTCAGCCAATCATTGGACTTGTTGAACACTTGAACCCACGTCCTACCGTTCGGAGCCCATCTCCTCCGCGTACGATCATCAACCCATTTACGTAGCTAGCCCATCTTGTCTTTCAAATTGCGATCAACCAATCAACCTCTGAATTCATACGATCCAACCCGAAAATACCTGAAATATATAAAAATACTAGTGTAGACTCCGAAAACCAAATAATATAAATTAAGCTATAAAATAGGTAAACATGCTCTAAATTGATATGCAAATCTTTTCTAAAAACATGACTAAAATAGACTCTATCAAACTACCCCATGCTTAGACTTTTGCTTGTCCTCAAGCAATGAAAAACAAATATAGAATTAATCATCCCACAAATAAGATCTTCATGCTTTAATTTTAGAAAAGCAACATCACATAGTAGGAGCCATGAATAAGAGAACAAATATCCTAGCAAGTATATTAGCGATCAAATAGTAAAGGCAAATTTAATCCAACCTCACCGGGATAATGTGTTTCACTCAAGCTCTCATGTGTTTAGGCTTTAAAGTACAACTCTCAACTCAATCCAAAATGTTTTATACACCGTGAAAGTCATTACTTGCAAACGACATCATGAGGACTTTTATAGGGTTATAATGGGGCTTTGGTAGGAACATAAGGCATGGGAAATATTTAGGCTTGTGGTGCTAAAAATCCGGGAAAAAGGAATAACAACCAACCAGAACAACACCAAAACTTTCATACTTCGCAAACCATTCCAATAACATAAACTCCAATGCACATCAATAAGCACTTTTCGATTTCAATAGCCATACACTTATGCATTTTTTTCATTTGTATGATGACTTTTTTTCTTTTATGCTTACTTTTGCCCCTAGGTGAATTTTATCCTCCCTAGGTCCAAGCTTACTAGACTTTTACTCCTAAGTGAATTTTATCCTCCTTAGGCCCATAGTAACAAGTCATCTCTATTATGCAAGAAGGGTTACCTTATTTTGGCTATGCCTCTCGCAATGTACAACCTTACATACATCATCTTTACTCAAAACAACTCCAACATATAAATTTTTCACCAATTCTACTCCTAATTCCCGGATAGGGTCAGGCTAATCATTGGCTATGATATATTTTTGTGGAGCTATCAAAAAAATAGGCTTTAAGGCTCAGACGGGCTTCAAGCACAGGATAATATGTAAGGTAGATAGGGTATAATATGGCTAAAGAAAACATGCCTCAATCATTTGAAATTCACAAGCAACAAACATGTGCAATACGGTATTGAAATAAGAAGCATATGGAGAGTATAATCACACAATAAAAGCAAAAGGGAATAATATGAATAGTCCCTATAAGGCCAAAACAAACTCACAAGGTTATATTTTTTTAGATTTCAATTTAACCTCAACTATGAACCGTACTTGCTCAATTATATTCTCAAATCATGCTCCAAAATCATTTTCAAGCAATTCAATCAAATCATGGGATTTATGCGATTAAGATCATAAAAATGAATTAGCGGACAAACTAAACCAAGATAGGTATCTTAATAACATCTAAATGCATAACAAAAATTGAAAGAAAAAAAAACAGAAAACTAACATATATATAAAGATGGAGCTACACTGGAATTTCCCACCCCATGCTTAAAATTTTACTTTGTCCTCAAAGTAAAGAAAAATAATTAAAGAGGCAGAGAAAACTCACAATGTGATCAAGCATTTAGGAACAAGCGTTTAACTCAAGAGAAAGTAGTGGCGTAGTCTCTGAACAACCCCAACTCTTGGATGTAATTGGCACTCGTGAACCTTCTTGGAGTTAGCTAAAAATAGGCCTATCCTCTTTGCAAAATGCCTGGCCAAGACACAAAACAAAAAGAACGCACCACAAACAAACCCATTCTGGATTGCTTAAGAGTCATTAGGGTTGAGGCTCTGCCATTTTGGATTGCTTAAGATTTCGATATATTTTCGTGTACAGTAGCCTATGAGAAAATGGCGAAATATGCGACGGACTTAAAATAGGGAATATTGGTCTCCGATTGAATAAATACAATATAAAACTTGTATCTACCAAGTTACAGAGTCTTTAGAGTTGAGGCTATGCCATTTTGGATTGCTTAAGATTTCGATATATTTTCGTGTACAGTACCCTATGAGAAAATGGCGAAATATGCGACGGACGTAAAATAGGGAATATTGGTCTCCGATTCAATATATACAATATAAAACTTGTATCTACCAAGTTACAGAGTCATTAGAGTTGAGGCTCTACCATTTTGGATAGCTTAAGATTTCGATATATTTTCGTGTACAGTACCCTATGAGAAAATGGCGAAATATGCGACGGACTTAAAATAGGGAATATTGGTCTCCGATTCAATAAATACAATATAAAACTTGTATCTACCAAGTTACAGAGTCATTAGAGTTGAGGCTCTACCATTTTGGATAACTTAAGATTTCGATATATTTTCGTGTACAGTACCCTATGAGAAAATTGCGAAATATGCGACAGACTTAAAATAGGGAATATTGGTATCCGATTCAATAAATAGAATATAAAACTTGTATCTACCAAGTTACAGAGTCATTAGAGTTGAGGCTCTGCCATTTTGGATAGCTTTAAGATTTCGATATATTTTCGTGTACAGTACCCTATGAGAAAATGGCGAAATATGCGACGGACTTAAGACATGGAATATTGGTCTCCGATTCAATAAATACAATATAAAACTTGTATCTACCAAGTTACAGAGTCATTAGAGTTGAGGCTCTGCCATTTTGGATAGCTTAAGATTTCGATATATTTTCGCGTACAGTACTCTATGAGAAAATGGCGAAATATGCGACGGACTTAAAACATGGAATATTGGTGTCCGATTCAATAAATACAATATAAAACTTGTATCTACCGAGTTACAGAGTCATTAGAGTTGAGGCTCTGCCATTTTGGATTGCTTAAGATTTCGATATATTTTCGTGTACAGTACCCTATGAGAAAATGGCGAAATATGCGACGGACGTAAAATAGGGAATATTGGTCTCCAATTCAATAAATACAATATAAAACTTGTATCTACCAATTAACAGAGTCATTAGAGTTGAGGCTCTGCCATTTTGGATAGCTTAAGATTTCGATATATTTTCGTGTACAGTACCCTATGAGAAAATGGCGAAATATGCGACAGACTTAAAATAGCGAATATTGGTCTCCGATTCAATAAATACAATATAAAACTTGTATCTACCAAGTTACAGAGTCATTAGAGTTGAGGCTCTACCATTTTGGATAGCTTAAGATTTCGATATATTTTCGTGTACAGTACCCTATGAGAAAATTGCGAAATATGCGACAGACTTAAAATAGGGAATATTGGTATCCGATTCAATAAATAGAATATAAAACTTGTATCTACCAAGTTACAGAGGCATTAGGGTTGAGGCTCTGCCATTTTGGATTGCTTAAGATTTCGATATATTTTCGTGTACAGTACCCTATGAGAAAATGGCGAAATATGCGACGGACTTAAAATAGGGAATATTGGTCTCCGATTCAATAAATACAATATAAAACTTGTATCTACCAAGTTACAGAGTCTTTAGAGTTGAGGCTCTGCCATTTTGGATTTCTTAAGATTTCAATATATTTTCGTGTACAGTACCCTATGAGAAAATGGCGAAATATGCGACGGACTTAAAATAGGGAATATTGGTCTCCGATTCAATAAATAGAATATAAAACTTGTATCTACCAAGTTACAGAGTCTTTAGAGTTTAGGCTCTGCCATTTTGGATTGCTTAAGATTTCGATATATTTTCGTGTATAGTACCCTATGAGAAAATGGCGAAATATGGGACGGACTTAAGACATGGAATATTGGTGTCCGATTCAATAAATACAATATAAAACTTGTATCTACCATGTTACAGCGTCATTAGAGTTGAGGCTCTGCCATTTTGTATAGCTTAAGATTTTGATATATTTTCGTGTACAGTACCCTATTAGAAAATGGCGAAATATGCGACGGACTTAAAACATGGAATATTGGTGTCCGATTCAATAAATACAATATAAAACTTGTATCTACCAAGTTACAGAGTCATTAGAGTTGAGGCTCTGCCATTTTGGATAGCTTAAGATTTCGATATATTTTCGTGTACAGTACCCTATGAGAAAATTGCGAAATATGCGACAGACTTAAAATAGGGAATATTGGTATCCGATTCAATAAATACAATATAAAACTTGTATCTACCAAGTTACAGAGATATTAGAGTTTAGGCTCTGCCATTTTGGATTGCTTAAGATTTCGATATATTTTCGTGTACAGTACCCTATTAGAAAATGGCGAAATATGCGACGGACTTAAAATAGGGAATATTGGTCTCCGATTCAATAAATACAATATAAAACTTGTATCTACCAAGTTACAGAGTCTTTAGAGTTGAGGCTCTGCCATTTTGGATTTCTTAAGATTTCAATATATTTTCGTGTACAGTACCCTATGAGAAAATGGCGAAATATGCGACGGACTTAAAATAGGGAATATTGGTCTCCGATTCAATAAATACAATATAAAACTTGTATCTACCAAGTTACAGAGTCTTTAGAGTTGAGGCTCTGCCATTTTGGATTGCTTAAGATTTCGATATATTTTCGTGTACAGTTCCCTATGAGAAAATGGCGAAATATGCGACGGAATTAAGACATGGAATATTGGTCTCCGATTCAATAAATACAATATAAAACTTGTATCTACCATGTTACATCGTCATTAGAGTTGAGGCTCTGCCATTTTGTATAGCTTAAGATTTTGATATATTTTCGTGTACAGTACCCTATTAGAAAATGGCGAAATATGCGACAGACTTAAAACATGGAATATTGGTATCCGATTCAATAAATACAATATAAAACTTGTATCTACCAAGTTACAGAGTCATTAGAGTTGAGGCTCTACCATTTTGGATAACTTAAGATTTCGATATATTTTCGTGTACAGTACCCTATGAGAAAATTGCGAAATATGCGACAGACTTAAAATAGGGAATATTGGTATCCGATTCAATAAATAGAATATAAAACTTGTATCTACCAAGTTACAGAGTCATTAGAGTTGAGGCTCTGCCATTTTGGATAGCTTTAAGATTTCGATATATTTTCGTGTACAGTACCCTATGAGAAAATGGCGAAATATGCGACGGACTTAAGACATGGAATATTGGTCTCCGATTCAATAAATACAATATAAAACTTGTATCTACCAAGTTACAGAGTCATTAGAGTTGAGGCTCTGCCATTTTGGATAGCTTAAGATTTCGATATATTTTCGTGTACAGTACTCTATGAGAAAATGGCGAAATATGCGACGGACTTAAAACATGGAATATTGGTGTCCGATTCAATAAATACAATATAAAACTTGTATCTACCGAGTTACAGAGTCATTAGAGTTGAGGCTCTGCCATTTTGGATTGCTTAAGATTTCGATATATTTTCGTGTACAGTACCCTATGAGAAAATGGCGAAATATGCGACGGACGTAAAATAGGGAATATTGGTCTCCAATTCAATAAATACAATATAAAACTTGTATCTACCAATTAACAGAGTCATTAGAGTTGAGGCTCTGCCATTTTGGATAGCTTAAGATTTCGATATATTTTCGTGTACAGTACCCTATGAGAAAATGGCGAAATATGCGACAGACTTAAAATAGCGAATATTGGTCTCCGATTCAATAAATACAATATAAAACTTGTATCTACCAAGTTACAGAGTCATTAGAGTTGAGGCTCTACCATTTTGGATAGCTTAAGATTTCGATATATTTTCGTGTACAGTACCCTATGAGAAAATTGCGAAATATGCGACAGACTTAAAATAGGGAATATTGGTATCCGATTCAATAAATAGAATATAAAACTTGTATCTACCAAGTTACAGAGGCATTAGGGTTGAGGCTCTGCCATTTTGGATTGCTTAAGATTTCGATATATTTTCGTGTACAGTACCCTATGAGAAAATGGCGAAATATGCGACGGACTTAAAATAGGGAATATTGGTCTCCGATTCAATAAATACAATATAAAACTTGTATCTACCAAGTTACAGAGTCTTTAGAGTTGAGGCTCTGCCATTTTGGATTTCTTAAGATTTCAATATATTTTCGTGTACAGTACCCTATGAGAAAATGGCGAAATATGCGACGGACTTAAAATAGGGAATATTGGTCTCCGATTCAATAAATAGAATATAAAACTTGTATCTACCAAGTTACAGAGTCTTTAGAGTTTAGGCTCTGCCATTTTGGATTGCTTAAGATTTCGATATATTTTCGTGTACAGTACCCTATGAGAAAATGGCGAAATATGGGACGGACTTAAGACATGGAATATTGGTGTCCGATTCAATAAATACAATATAAAACTTGTATCTACCATGTTACAGCGTCATTAGAGTTGAGGCTCTGCCATTTTGTATAGCTTAAGATTTTGATATATTTTCGTGTACAGTACCCTATTAGAAAATGGCGAAATATGCGACGGACTTAAAACATGGAATATTGGTGTCCGATTCAATAAATACAATATAAAACTTGTATCTACCAAGTTACAGAGTCATTAGAGTTGAGGCTCTGCCATTTTGGATAGCTTAAGATTTCGATATATTTTCGTGTACAGTACCCTATGAGAAAATTGCGAAATATGCGACAGACTTAAAATAGGGAATATTGGTATCCGATTCAATAAATACAATATAAAACTTGTATCTACCAAGTTACAGAGATATTAGAGTTTAGGCTCTGCCATTTTGGATTGCTTAAGATTTCGATATATTTTCGTGTACAGTACCCTATTAGAAAATGGCGAAATATGCGACGGACTTAAAATAGGGAATATTGGTCTCCGATTCAATAAATACAATATAAAACTTGTATCTACCAAGTTACAGAGTCTTTAGAGTTGAGGCTCTGCCATTTTGGATTTCTTAAGATTTCAATATATTTTCGTGTACAGTACCCTATGAGAAAATGGCGAAATATGCGACGGACTTAAAATAGGGAATATTGGTCTCCGATTCAATAAATACAATATAAAACTTGTATCTACCAAGTTACAGAGTCTTTAGAGTTGAGGCTCTGCCATTTTGGATTGCTTAAGATTTCGATATATTTTCGTGTACAGTTCCCTATGAGAAAATGGCGAAATATGCGACGGAATTAAGACATGGAATATTGGTCTCCGATTCAATAAATACAATATAAAACTTGTATCTACCATGTTACATCGTCATTAGAGTTGAGGCTCTGCCATTTTGTATAGCTTAAGATTTTGATATATTTTCGTGTACAGTACCCTATTAGAAAATGGCGAAATATGCGACAGACTTAAAACATGGAATATTGGTATCCGATTCAATAAATACAATATAAAACTTGTATCTACCAAGTTACAGAGTCATTAGAGTTGAGGCTCTGCCATTTTGGATAGCTTAAGATTTCGATATATTTTCGTGTACAGTACCCTATGAGAAAATTGCGAAATATGCGACAGACTTAAAATAGGGAATATTGGTATCCGATTCAATAAATACAATATAAAACTTGTATCTACCAAGTTACAGAGTCATTAGAGTAGAGGTTCTGCCATTTTGGATTGCTTAAGATTTCGATATATTTTCGTGTACAGTACCCTATGAGAAAATGGCGAAATATGCGACGAACTTAAAATAGGGAATATTGGTCTCTGATTCAATAAATACAATATAAAACTTGTATCTACCAAGTTACAGAGTCTTTAGAGTTGAGGCTCTGCCATTTTTGATTGCTTAAGATTTCGATATATTTTCGTGTACAATACCCTATGAGAAAATGGTGAAATATGCGACGGACTTAAAATAGGGAATATTGCTCTCTGATTCAATAAATACAATATAAAACTTGTATCTACCAAGTTACAGAGTCTTTAGAGTTGAGGCTTAGCCATTTTGGATTTCTTAAGATTTCAATATATTTTCGTGTATAGTACCCTATGAGAAAATGGCGAAATATGCGACGGACTTAAAATAGGGAATATTGGTCTCCGATTCAATAAATACAATATAAAACTTGTATCTACCAAGTTACAGAGTCTTTAGAGTTGAGGCTCTGCCATTTTGGATTGCTTAAGATTTCGATATATTTTCGTGTACAATACCCTATGAGAAAATGGCGAAATATGCGACGGACTTAAGACATGAAATATTGGTCTCCGATTCAATAAATACAATATAAAACGTGTATCTACCAAGTTACAGAGTCATTAGAGTTGAGGCTCTGCCATTTTGGATAGCTTAAGATTTCGATATATTTTCATGTACAGTACCCTATGAGAAAATGGCGAAATATGCGACGGACTTAAAACATGGAATATTGGTATCCGATTCAATAAATACAATATAAAACTTGTATCTACCAAGTTACAGAGTCATTAGAGTTGAGGCTCTGCCATTTTGGATTGCTTAAGATTTCGATATATTTTCGTGTACAGTACCCAATGAGAAAATGGCGAAATATGCGACGGACTTAAAACATGGAATATTAGTATCCGATTCAATAAATACAATATAAAACTTGTATCTACCAAGTTACAGAGTCATTAGAGTTGAGGCTCTGCCATTTTGGATTGCTTAAGATTTCGATATATTTTCGTGTACAGTACCCTATGAGAAAATGGCGAAATATGCGACAGACTTAAAATAGGGAATATTGGTCTCCGATTCAATAAATACAATATAAAACTTGTATCTACCAAGTTACAGAGTCTTTAGAGTTGAGGCTCTGCCATTTTGGATTTCTTAAGATTTCAATATATTTTCGTGTACAGTACCCTATGAGAAAATGGCGAAATATGCGACGGACTTAAAATAGGGAATATTGGTCTTCGATTCAATAAATACAATATAAAACTTGTATCTACCAAGTTACAGAGTCATTAGAGTTGAGGCTCTGCCATTTTGGATAGCTTAAGATTTCGATATATTTTCGTGTACAGTACCCTATGAGAAAATGGCGAAATATGCGACGGACTTAAAACATGGAATATTGGTATCCGGTTCAATAAATACAATATAAAACTTGTATCTACCAAGTTACAGAGTCATTAGAGTTGAGGGTCTGCCATTTTGGATTGCTTAAGATTTCGATATATTTTCGTGTACAGTACCTGATAGAGTCTATTTTAGTCATGTAATTGCATATTATATTAGGTCATTTTCATGCATATTTTACATATTTTATAGTTAATTTAGTATTATTTAGTTTTTGGAGTCTACACCTTTGTTTAATCTAATTCCAGGTAT
Organism: Persicaria tinctoria; assembly: GCA_037127255.1. Lineage (NCBI taxonomy): Eukaryota > Viridiplantae > Streptophyta > Magnoliopsida > Caryophyllales > Polygonaceae > Persicaria > Persicaria tinctoria. Next base: position 297,463 of record JBANSL010000004.1, read on the forward strand.
TTTTGGCATTTGACAAATTAAACGAGATGGGAGCGAGACTCAACTGGTTAATTGGGCTGATGATCGAATTTCTTTGAAAGAGGGATATGCGCTTCCAAGGTCGGCGGCCCACTGCAAGCCTGCCACCATTTATTAGAAATTAAAATTAGGATTAGATTAAATTAGTTATGTTAGTAGTATTATATATTTTTATATTATAGATATATTACGATAGATAGATTAGGATAGGTTGTTCATACTATATATTCATTCACACCGTAGCCGACTTAGAACATACCGGCCGCGTGACTAACTCTTCCACCGTATAACCCTAAACCTCTTTGTCTTATGTTTTGTCTTATTTTTATGGAGATCTAAACTCTCCCGTTTCGTCTAAGAATTGAAGCTTTGGTTTGATAAAGTTGTGAGATTTCTATTCTTGTTCTATTCCTATTGATTCGTATTGATTCTTTTGCGATTATTATTGATTTCTTCTAGTTCGTACAACTAGTTGAGATTATTGCTAGGATTTTGTAGATTCCTCGTAGCGAACCTTAATCCATAGTAGCAATCATGCCTTTTTAGGACTCGTAGGACTAAACTGGTGTGTAGAGAATCAACTATATGTTAAATGCTGACTCGTAGCTTGGTGTTGCATATATCCTGGTTAATCCTTAATCTTAATGCTACTATTAGGTTAAATCTTGACCGTGTTAAGGTTATCTAATTAGTAAGGGTTACTAGGACTCGTAGGACTAGTAATTTACACAAGATCAGGACAGGAACAATAATAGGATGAAAAGAGAACTTGAAGAAGAATCGATGATCAACCGGTCAAATTAAAGTGGATATTTGTAGATGAAACTAACTTCTTAATTGTTATCTCTGCTAGTTGTTTATAGTTTATTTTATTTTATTTCTTATTTCAACCACTCAAAAACCCCCTTTCATTTAATTGGTAAATAGACTTAACTTAGGAATAACTTGATTCTCTGTGGGATCGACTCGTGCTTACCACACTACATTAGTTAGTAAGTTCGAATTTATTTTGATACGGTTAATGCGACTAAAAATCGTCCGTCAAATTGGCGCCGTTGCCGGGGATTCAAAGTTTATTTCTTTGTTTTGTGTGTTTGCCGATTATTGTATATAACTTAACTTTGTTGTGAAACTATCTTACGGTTCACGACACCGTTATTACTAAAAACCCTTATTACTAACATTTTAAGATGAGATTAATGCAGTGTCAAGGAGAAAATTTTCACCATTATTTCACAAGAGTGCATAATTTATTGGATGCCCGTTATGCAAGGGGTTACCAAGATAGTTTGCAAGATATGGTTGTTTGTGTACTTGAGGGCATGACTCCTGAGACCAAAGAACTTGCCGAGTCTATGAGTAACGGAGGCTTGGCAAGTTTCAACTTATCAGGGATGTGGGATTTTTTCTGCTACATGGGTCACCAGGTGGAGCAGGAAGAAGCTTTCACATGCCAGGTTATGTTGGAGGAGATGCTTAAAAGGATGGAGCGAATTGAGGAACAATTGAACCAACTTGATCAACCGGTGAGAGAGTTGGTAGTAGAGCAATGCTTTATTCCTCAAGTTGATAAAAGCCAAGACACAAACAATGATGTTTTGATCGATGAGAGCCCGATGCTCCATGACATGGAGTCTCATGAGTGCACGCATGAGGATCCATCTGTTTTGGCTCCTATTTCATCGGAAGAAATCATCCCTGATTTGTCTATCAATGAATCATTTACCGAGCCGATTTCTGTGGCTCTCGGAGAAGGTATTGATATTTCTTACACTTTTGTGAATTTTGGTGAATATACATACCCTTGGGAGCATTACTTTGAGAAGCCACCAGCGGTACTGTGTTGGTGGTATCACATTCCTTCGGTAGAGAGTCCTGATAAATTGAAAAGGATTTTAACTTCTATATTATATAATTTCAGTTTATCATTATATTATATATACTTACTTGATATGTTTGCACAAGACTTTGACAAATTACTGAGGGCGTTAACAATGTCTGATCTTAGAAATGTTAGTAAGAATCAAGGTATGTTTTTTTTTTTATTCTTTTTATTTTAAGTTATGATTAATTTTTATATATTTTCTTTTAAATTATTTTCGAAAAAAAATAAAAATAAAAATAAAACTGAAGGCTCCCGTCTCCCTCGTTCTTTCTTGAATCCGCTTGAGCGCCGCCCCACTTCCGACCGCCCGTGCTCTCCCTCCTGCGCTCGCCTCCTCCTTCGGTGCACACGAGGCCGCCGTCGGGCTGCCATCTCGCCTCCTGTCGCCGGATCTGTCTACTGCGAGTCGCCATCTGCTCCAATCAGCCCTAGAGGTCATGCTCCGATTTAGCCGCCACCCGAATCCATCGCCGGCGGTCCCTCTCACCCACCGCATCGTCTTGTCCGCGCCACCCGCGTCGGTTGCGTCTATCCAGCCACACCACCACCCCATCAGCGCAGCACCAATGCTCCCTCTCGGATCTACTGCTTCCATCGCTCTGCTCCAGTCCGACGCGCCATTGTTATTGCCCCGTGTAGCCGTGATTCATCTCAATTGGAGTCCAATTTTGGTTAGTTAAATGCAGGTAGTTTCTCCCTGGGCTAAGTGTTTATCGATTTCGATTTTGGGATCTTTCAGACCGATCGTGTGCTTACTTATGTTGAACTGATTGAGTCATGCCTGATTTTGCTTTAAATTTGCGATTGAAATTGTTGAGTTGATAATTGATAATGTGCTAGGAATTTTATTGTGCTGAACTTATGCTTGAGAGCTGCTAGATCGAAGTTTCTGCACATGTTTGTTACTTCTTTGCTGATTTGGCTAGGTAATGTGAGAGATCCGTGAATTAGAGTGAGTTTGATAGTTGGTTCTCATTGTCATTACTCATCCTAGGTTTGCTCCCTGTAGCTGATTGATTTCTTCTTGTTATATTTGAAATCGGCTGAGTAATTTTATTTAGTCTACAGTGCTAATATCAATATAAGCCTAGATACTTTGAGATGGTGCCCATGTTTCAATCTTTGCTTGCTAGTTCTTCCTCCCTGAAATCACTTGACATTCATGTTTTAAATTTGTCATTCTTCTCTGTCGAGATTGAGTGAAATCTATTGCTAATTATTGGGATTTAGTTGGGTTGATTGAGATCTTACATAGATTGGTTGTTGCTTTGTTTTTCTGGTTGCACAGTAGCTATTGAGTTCAGTTCTGGATCTGGTATATGTTTTTGATCAATCTGCTGGACTGTGTATTTCCTATGATGCATTCATTGAGTCTGTTTGATCATCAACACCCTTGCGCTGCTGTGTTGGTCTTGTTTCTGGCCATTTTTATGCTTTGGTTGTCCCATATAGTTTTGATTTCATGCCTTAGTTAACCTTAGCTTTTTGCTGGACTATATGTGTGGAAGTAACTGAATTTTAGAGTTGGATTCATCACTTTAGCTATTGATTTTGGGCTGTGTTTTACACCTAATTTTTCTTGGAAGTTTCCGTTGCTTGATTGAGAAATACAATACTCTACTAATGGCTAGACTAGTTGATGTTGTGAGGGGATTGTGCACACTCTTATGCTCCCGTGCTTGTCTCATGCTCCCTGTGGCCACCAAAACGTTATGATTTTTCTTTATACTTACTTAATGGCTGAGCTTGAGTTACAAGGATGTTTTTTTTTTAGCTTGAAATATATTCTCTTGCTTGGATAGTTGGATTGCATTTGCTTGTTGTGTTTCTATGCTTTTAATTTTGGCCAGGACAAATTGCAAGGGGATATGTCTTTGTTTTTTTCTGACTCCAAGAAGGGATTTGCTGCTGATTTTTCCAAGAACACCTTGTTTTCTTCCTTCCTCCAGATTTGAATTGAGCTAAATGGTTGGCCGGAATGCCTGATTACTTGGTGATTTTCCTTTACCTCTTTCATTTTTTTTTTCTTTAGTTTGAGGACAAAGTAACATCTTAAGCATGGGGTGGGGAGTTCAAATGTAGCTCCATATTTATATATGTTAGTTTTTTTTGTTTTGTTTTTTTCAATTTTTGTTATGCATTTCATTTCATTATAGGTTGCATTATAGATATTTATATTTGATAATTATCTCATGTTCATATATAAGTTATTGAGTCTTTGTTTTTTTTTATTTGTTAGTTTTTCATTTTAGTTTTGTTAGGAAAGATATTTCTATGATTGGTATGACCTCGATGATGATATATGGTTTTTCATGGCTGAAGAGTTAATAAATCTGACTTTTAATTGAATAACGACACTTGTGGGATTTCCATAGATGATCTAGATTATGAGCTTTAGTTATAACTTGATTATTGGTTGGATGTTCAGATTAGAGCAATTTTGAAAAATTTTATATGATTTCTATTGTATATGTCTAAACCCCTGATGAAAAGCACAAGTAAATTCGATTATCTGATTGATGTGATTTTTGATGTAATTTGATATGTGTTGGGTTGATGAGTGTAAGGAGGATAAAATTCACCTACACCGCTCGAGGAGGATAAAATTCACTCGAGTGAAAAGAATCATCAATAAACCAAGCTTGATAGAAATGTTCGAGGAGGATAAAATTCACTCGACAATCATGAGAAAAAAAAATACGGTTAGTAACCGATCCTGCTTGTGGAGGATAAAATTCACACTAGGAGGAAGAGAAAGTGTTTAGAAACAAAAGAAAAAATGAGCTTTATTGAAAATCCGAAGTAGAAAAGGCCTAGTAATCTATGGGTGTTTATGACGATTTTTAAGTGCTTAACGAATTTGATTGCTCAATACATTCTGAATGCAAGCATCCCCTGAACCTAATTGGAGTTTAAAACAATGAGTATGAAGGGTTTGATGTGGGTCTCATAGTGTCCTAACTATTTTGAGCATTAACATAATAAATACTCTTGTAGCCATGAGAACCATACTGATGAGTGATCATTCATAAAAATTTCCTTGAGTCTGTTGTCTTTCTTTTTGAGTTGTCTTTGTTTTGTGGTTAGTTTGATTGGGGACAACCAAAAGTCTAAGCATGGGGTAGTTTGATAGGGTCTATTTTAGTCATGTAATTGCATATTATATTAGGTCATTTTCATGCATATTTTACATATTTTATAGTTAATTTAGTATTATTTAGTTTTTGGAGTCTACACCTTTGTTTAATCTAATTCCAGGTATTTTTGGCATTTGACAAATTAAACGAGATGGGAGCGAGACTCAACTGGTTAATTGGGCTGATGATCGAATTTCATTGAAAGAGGGATATGCGCTTCCAAGGTCGGCGGCCCACTGCAAGCCTGCCACCATTTATTAGAAATTAAAATTAGGATTAGATTAAATTAGTTATGTTAGTAGTATTATATATTTTTATATTATAGATATATTACGATAGATAGATTAGGATAGGTTGTTCATACTATATATTCATTCACACCGTAGCCGACTTAGAACATACCGGCCGCGTGACTAACTCTTCCACCGTATAACCCTAAACCTCTTTGTCTTATGTTTTGTCTTATTTTTATGGAGATCTAAACTCTCTCGTTTCGTCTACGAATTGAAGCTTTGGTTTGATAAAGTTGTGAGATTTCTATTCTTGTTCTATTCCTATTGATTCGTATTGATTCTTTTGCGATTATTATTGATTTCTTCTAGTTCGTACAACTAGTTGAGATTATTGCTAGGATTTTGTAGATTCCTCGTAGCGAACCTTAATCCATAGTAGCAATCATGCCTTTTTAGGACTCGTAGGACTAAACTGGTGTGTAGAGAATCAATTATATGTTAAATGCTGACTCGTAGCTTGGTGTTGCATATATCCTGGTTAATCCTTAATCTTAATGCTACTATTAGGTTAAATCTTGACCGTGTTAAGGTTATCTAATTAGTAAGGGTTACTAGGACTCGTAGGACTAGTAATTTACACAAGATCAGGACAGGAACAATAATAGGATGAAAAGAGAACTTGAAGAAGAATCGATGATCAACCGGTCAAATTAAAGTGGATATTTGTAGATGAAACTAACTTCTTAATTGTTATCTCTGCTAGTTGTTTATAATTTATTTTATTTTATTTCTTATTTCAACCACTCAAAAACCCCCTTTCATTTAATTGGTAAATAGACTTAACTTAGGAATAACTTGATTCTCTGTGGGATCGACAAGCTGTCCTCCAGGTCGACAAGACAGTAATGAAAACAGAAAGTGAAGAACAAAAGCAATCAACTCGACAAGATCAGGCAACTCGACCTCGACAAGAGGTACTCGACTTCGACAAAGAAAGGTAAAGACAGAAACTTGAAAATAGACAAAGGCAGAAGCAAATCAACTCGACCTAGACGAAGACCTACTCGACTTCGACCACGGTTCCTCGAGATCGACAAGATCTCCTCAAGGTCGACTAAAACAGTAAAAGACAGAAATTTAAATTGCAGAATTTCGAAACACAGAACTTAGAGAAACGAGGTAAATTCAATATATTAAAAGACCTCCAAGGCTAGGGTTTCAACACCACAACGGTAACCATGCAAAACAATACATAAAGGCATAAAAGATCATGCTTTCCATCAAATAACTTTCGTCATTAACAACTAGGCATATAGAGGCTCTCGTATAAACCCTAATTGTTACTAACCCTTTTTCACATAATTAATCCAAGTTGTATTAAGATCACTTTCGTTTCAATAATACAAACAAGGATCACCTTCAACTCTCGCAAAAGAATCATGCTTTATAGGGATAGAAGATAAATCGCACAAAAGATCTGACCTTTATCGCATCGCCTCACATGGCCACCGTCGGGCTCACCCCAGCCCCAGAAGTGGGTGGACTACTCACGCCTCATCGCAATTGCAGACATTGATTGATGAAAAGAAATAACTTGCATTAAACTAAATTCCAAGACTTTACAATCCCGGCAATCCAACTCTCGTCGAATGCCAAAACCCTAAAACCTTCGAACTCCCTAAACCGTCTCTGTGGAACTACTTGTCTTTCTCTGAAATTGAATGATTGAAAAACCAGCCCCTAGGGCTTTATTTATAGCCTTCATTCCCTAGCTATTCTAGGAAAGAAGATTGCTATTTATATCTAAAATTATATCTACTTGCTTTAAAGATAAATAAAATGTTTAATGGAATTAAATCCATAAGGGAAAAGATAAAACTAAATATGGAAATATGTCTTCATGTTGATAGATCTTGCTCCTTGATGATAGAACTTGATAGATCGGATAGAATCTTCGGCCAAGTCGACTCCTTCGCGCCCAAGGAATCCAAATCCTAGTCGAACAACTCACGTCGAGAAGATTCTGGAACTGGCTCTAGTCGACTTCGAGGAAGCTTCGTCGACCTCGACAAGGGTGGCTCGTTGAGTGGACTTCCTAGGGTTGGTGTGCTCGATGTGGCTCGGACTGGGCTCCTGGTGCTTGTCGACCTCGAGTAACCCTTGTCGATGTCGAGTAGACTGGCTCGCCGACTAGGGTTTCTCGAGCGTCTTTCCTCGATGGGCTTCGGATCTGGACTCAGGCTCGTCGATCTCGACCATGCCTAGTCGACCTCGAGTAGGGTTGTGGTCTGCGTCTTCGTCCTCGGCCTCGGCTTGCTCTTCTCCTCGTCGACTCCGGGCATGACTTAGGGTTTTTGTCGACCTCGACCAGTGGCTCGTCGAGATCGAGTAAGGTCCCGGAGTCTGGGTTGTCTGGCTTGCTCGATCAGGTCTTGTCGATCAAGGTTGGTCGGCCAAGTCTTGTCTAGGTCGAGTAGACTTACTCGAGATCGAGTAGACCTGACTCCTAGACTTGTTCCGCTGCTTTGACCTTGGACTTCTGTAGTGGTTTTCCGAGCTTTTCCGACCTTCTGTAGAATTGCTGTAAAACGCCTCGATTTCTGCGATTTAAACAGAAATTGGTGTAGATTCCATAATTTGGCAAATAAACATAAATTACACAGATTCTGTACTATCTAATCCCAAATGAATGCAATGTATACAGAAATTGATATAAAAGTTACTGTAAAACATGGCAGATTCCGCTCACAACAAACACCCCATACTTAAGCTTGCTTGTCCTCAAGCAATACTTTTATTTGTCATTCAGGGGAAGAAATCAAAACTCTCAACATCTTAGATTCATTCTCATATAACCCTGCAATCAATTACCATCCTCGAAAAGGTACTAGTGTAACAGATTCATGCATGTGCAAATATACAAAAGCAACATCTACTCACAAAAGGAGGGTTATGCACATATAATTTTATATGACAAAGCATTAATAATCAAGAAGACTTTAATTTAGCTCATGAAGGAGTAGAATGGTAAAAGGCTAAAATGTGGGCAATTTTTGGCAATGTGGTGCTTTTATGATCCGGGGAAATGGAGTATTTCCAAACTGATTTTCATACCACATTCTTCCTCATAAGATTCATCACCTTTCATAATGCTTTTTCTCAATAATAATGCTTTTACCTCTCTAACCTCAGCACTGCCTTCTCGCGAGTCGCAAACATGGGTGTCATGAATGACCCCTTATACTTAGTGCTTTGGACTCCTCACAATGTGTCCCATCTCTCCAAACTATTATCTCAGAGAGCAGGGTCAATCTACCTTTATCTCCTGAGGTGATTGGATTTTTTCTCACTCATTAAATTTTCCATATATTTCAAACAATTTCCTTCCAAACTCCATATATGATCACAACACAAACACCATATGATAATCTCCATAATGTAACATCATTCTCAACATAATCCCCGGATAAGGTAAAAAATGGCAATTATTTAGATCATGTGGAGCAATATATGAAATAAGGCATATTATGGCTCTTGTGATGCATAGGCATAGGTAAGGCTAGGAATTTCAAACAATGAGCATTATATGGAAATATAAAGTCCTCCATCATCTTATCATGCAACATGTCAAAAGCAACTTCAAATTTTACCTCCTTTCATGGTTTTCAAGAAAATATGCACTTCATTGTGACTTCCCTTTACTAGGCAATTTCATGCTATATCTCTAATGAATCTAATTTTGCATCGTCGAGTTCAATATAAGCTTCCATGACATTAATCAAAATTTTCAATGGGGGTCATTTTTCTCAAACTTTGGAAAACATGCATATAAGCACATAAATCAAATAATGCATTCCAAAATAGCCATGTAGCAATTCAAAGCAATAAGTTCTAAATATGCACAAATAATGTCAAATATGGCAATTATGCATGAAGTAAGCCCTTCTCCCACCCCATACTTAAACATTACAGTGTCCCCACTGTATAAAAACAAGGTAAAGGGTAAAGAAAGAAACTCACAAGACATGTGTGCAGAGCTGCAAAATTTTGAATGGAGCACCTCCTTGTTCGAGTATGACTATAGCTTTGATTCTATCCATGGACCTGAAAAGTAGAAGACATATGCCAACAAAAGGAAAAAACAAAAACCAAAAACAATGTTCAAAACCAAAAACAAAGTCTCAAATGTCCTAAAAAGTCTATGTACATGCTCTAGATTTTAGAGTCGCTAGGCCGACTTCCATTAATGCTCAAGGTGGCATCTGTAGAGCCCATGTAGCTTGGGCCTCAAATAGGACTCCATTCTTGTCCATCAGCTGTAATCCTCCAGAATGGATCTTGTTCACCACGAACGGTCCCATCCGTTTCTTGTTGAATTTGTTGGGAAACCAATGATCCTTTGACTTAGAGACATAGAGCTTGTCTCCAACTTCATACTCCTTAGGCTCGTCATTGGAAGTCCTGCACAATCGCACATACCAAGGCAAACCTCTCCCATGTATAGATAAATCTTTAATGGAAATAGGAGAAGAGAGATCCATACCTTGGCTTACCTTCGCAGAAACGGAATCGGGCACCACAGTGTTTGGTCGATCTCGACTAGGGCTCCTCGAGATCGACGAGTCTGCTGGTCCTGGTGGTGGTCTGGTCGAAGAGTCAGAAGTCGAGGAAGAACAGGTCTTGTCGACCTCGAGTTGGCTGGTCGACCTCGACAAGGGATCTGGTCCTGGTGGCTGGATCGAGGAGGAAGAAGTCGAGGAAGGGGGCTTGTCGACATCGACAAGACTGGTCGACCTCGACGAAGACTCTGGCTCTGGTGGCTTGCTCCTCGAGAAAACAGGGTCTAGTGGCGCCGATTAGTGGTCGACCTCGACGAGCCTTGTCGAGATCGACGAGGGTTTCTCTCCTGGTTGCTGCGGCGTCGAGGAAGACAGGTCTGGTCTCCCTGAGTTTTGGTCGATCTCGACAAGATCTTTGTCGATCTCGAGTAGGGATGGTTCCTCCGGTTTGCTGCTCGACGAAGCTGGTGCTGGTGGAGTCGCCTTGGTCTGGTCGAGATCGACTAGGGTTCTACTCGATGTCGAGGAGCCCTGGTCGATCTTGACCCCATACTTAGCTCCTGTGTTCTCCTTGAGAATTGCCATGATCTCCTCCACCTGGGCCTCCATGTCCCTCTTTTCCAGCTCCTCAGGGGTCATATTCCTGACCTTGGGTTCCCCGCAGGTGATGTAGCCAGCTGAGATAGATTTGACCTCTTCCATCGGACCCGTATATCTTTCAGTTTTGTTGAAGGAATACTCAATTACTTCATCGTTGATGTTGAAGGTGAGCACTCCTTTCCGTACACTTATGTTGGCATCCACAGTCGCCAAGAATGGTCTCCCTAGAATAATTGGACAAGCAGGATCTTCTTGCATATCAACAATTAAGAAATCAGCAGGGACGAAGAATTTACCTACTTGTACTGGGACATTTTCCACCATGCCTGTTGGAATGACCACCGTCTTGTTGGCCATGTATAGTCTAGCATCCACAGGCTCCAGGGCACCTATCTTAATCTTGGACCAAATCGTTAAAGGCATAATACTGACACTAGCTCCAAGATCACATAGGGCATTAATTTTGTATGGACCAAATCCAATAGTTATAGCAAACTTACCTGGATCCGGCCTCTTCTCCAGTATGTCCAGATGGCTGCACTCCTCTGTGATTTCTGCCATCGATCGCTTTTTGCTCAGAATCTCTTTCAGGAACTTGACATAGGACGGCATTTGATTGAGAGCTTCTGTGAAGGGGATGGTGACGTTGAGCTTTTGAAGCATCTTGATGAAGCGCTGAAACTTTTTCTCCGCCGGGTCCTTTAGAGATTTTGTTGGGAAAGGCAGCTTCTTTTTCTGAGTCGGAGCCAGAACAGACGTCGGAGTTGCTGCAGATTTCTCTACCAGGGGCTCCTCGACATCGACCAGACCTTTGTCGACATCGACTAGATTGGGCCCAGTCGAGTTGCTGTTCGGCGCAGACGACGATTCTGGAGATTTATCCTCGACCTCGAGTAGACCTTTGTCGAGGTCGACTAGGCTTTGGTCGAGATCGACGACGGGTTTATCGACCTCGACTTGCTGTTCCTCGCTGTTCTGCTGCTTTCCAACTTCTGGCTCTTGAAGTTGATGGCCGCTTCTGAGTTTTACAGCAGCGATGTGTCCAGTCTTTCCCTTTGGATTTGGTTCTGAAGATCCAGGGAGAGCGCCTGACTGTCTGGGGATTCCTGCTGCTAGCTGACCAATCTGTGTATCAACTGATTTCCGCCAGATATCAATTTCCCCAAGCCTAGAGTTGACACCTTGCATCTGAGTATAGACGGAGTTGAAAGATTGCCTAGTTTCAACGTGATTCCTCCGCATCTCCTCCAGGACTGTCTGTATATCATCCTTTTTCTGGTCCCTTTCAGGATGTCCTGGAGCTCTGTAGGGCGGGGGGTTCCTAGGGACTCCTTGGTTCCACTGTGGTTGCTGAAACCTTTGGTCCCCCATGTAGCGATTGGGACCCCCCTGCGTAAGCTGCTTCCTCATGATGCTCTGCCAGCCTGACTTGCTCTGTGTGTGGGCACTCAGGAGTGGTGTGCCTTTGCGATCCGCATTCTATGCAAGGCTGGTTGACAGAGAGATACTTTACTTGCTTGATGAGCTTCCTATTCTGATCTCTGTAGTATTGCTCCCTGACATCTGGATCAATCTCCTTAGGAGGCTCATATAGGGGCATGGATGGTGCTGGCCTGGCGTATGGGTTCTCTTCATAGGTTACAGTAGACCCATACTTGTTGTCGTAGGTAGTGAGCTTCTCTAGCACACCCCATGCGTCACTTGGAGGCATCGTCAGATACTCATAGCGAGTATAATTGTTGATTCTGTCCTTAGTGACTTGATCCAGCGAGTTGAAGAAGATCTCCTGAATGATGTAGGGTGGCTGTCCATGAGTAGGGCAAGATCGCATAAGTTCCTTATAGCGCTCCCATGCCTTTGCCAGCGGTTCCCCTTTCTGCTGTTTAAAGGCGGTGATTTTCTGGCGGAGATGTGCTGTTTTGGCTGGTGGAAAGAATTTGTTCAGGAACTCTTGCTCTACTTGGGCCCAGGTTGTTAGTGATCTTGCTTTCAGCCCTTCCAGCCATTTCAGTGCAGGCCCAGCAAGAGACCAGCGAAAAGATTTCATCTTGACATATTCCAAGGTTGTACCTTCTGCAAGAGTACGACACATATCATGAAAATTAGTAATATGTTCAAGAGGGCACTCATTAAATCTACCATAAAAGGCATTATTTTTAAGCTCTATAAGAAATTGAGTACGAATTTCAAAAGAGTTTTCAGGGATTAGAATCGCCGATTCAGGCACGACGAGTGTTGGATGCATATAATCCTCTGCTGTGGTCGGATATTGGGCAAGCTCAGCTTCTGCTTGCCTTGCGCGTTCAGCTTCTTGTTCCCTTCTTGCTCACTCAGCGGCGAGAGCGGCATTGTTGGCTTCTATTTCCGCCCTAAGCCTCTGGATCAGCTGCTCCTGTGTTTCAGCGACCGACATGGCTCTTTGCAGTTTATTTCTGACGTGTAGAAGGCGCTCTGGGTCGTCTAAGCCGTAATACTCAGGTGGGAGACCAGAACGGCGCATACACCTGAAAAGTGACTCAAAGAAACAGTGAGATCTGACTACCTAAGGCGTGAATGATTGCTTCCCCGGCAACGGCGCCAATTTGTTGACTAGGCAGGAGTTGGTCAAGTATTGAAATAGATATCAAATAAAGTTCAGATAGACTCCCCTGTCTCAGCAAATAAATACAAGACTTCCTCCCGTTGTAGTAAGAGATAAGTCAGGATCGAATCCACGAGGAAGCACGTCAGCAGTTCTTTAGTAGCTGTAAATCTCACAAGCAGCAGCAGAAAGACAGAAACACGAGCAGAAATAGAAAGAAACAACTAAACCCGGCAAGGGCAACTAAAATAAAAGCAAATAAACAAAACAAAGACAGAAATAAAAGCAAAACAAAGATGAAAGCAAAGACAGAAAGTAACTCGAGGACACAGAAGCTGGTCGATCTCGACAAGCTGTCCTCCAGGTCGACAAGACAGTAATGAAAACAGAAAGTGAAGAACAAAAGCAATCAACTCGACAAGATCAGGCAACTCGACCTCGACAAGAGGTACTCGACTTCGACAAAGAAAGGTAAAGACAGAAACTTGAAAATCGACAAAGACAGAAGCAAATCAACTCGACCTATACGAAGACCTACTCGACTTCGACCACGGTTCCTCGAGATCGACAAGATCTCCTCTAGGTCGACTAAAACAGTAAAAGACAGAAATTTAAATTGCAGAATTTCGAAACACAGAACTTAGAGAAACGAGGTAAATTCAATATATTAAAAGACCTCCAAGGCTAGGGTTTCAACACCACAACGGTAACCATGCAAAACAATACATAAAGGCATAAAAGATCATGCTTTCCATCAAATAACTTTCGTCATTAACAACTAGGCATATAGAGGCTCTCGCATAAACCCTAATTGTTACTAACCCTTTTTCACATAATTAATCCAAGTTGTATTAAGATCACTTTCGCTTCAATAATACAAACAAGGATCACCTTCAACTCTCGCAAAAGAATCATGCTTTATAGGGATAGAAGATAAATCGCACAAAAGATCTGACCTTTATCGCATCGCCTCACATGGCCACCGTCGGGCTCACCCCAGCCCCAGAAGTGGGTGGACTACTCACGCCTCATCGCAATTGCAGACATTGATTGATGAAAAGAAATAACTTGCATTAAACTAAATTCCAAGACTTTATAATCCCGGCAATCCAACTCTCGTCGAATGCCAAAACCCTAAAACCTTCGAACTCCCTAAACCGTCTCTGTGGAACTACTTGTCTTTCTCTGAAATTGAATGATTGAAAAACCAGCCCCTAGGGCTTTATTTATAGCCTTCATTCCCTAGCTATTCTAGGAAAGAAGATATCTATCTATATCTAAAATTATATCTACTTGCTTTAAAGATAAATAAAATGTTTAATGGAATTAAATCCATAAGGGAAAAGATAAAACTAAATATAGAAATATGTCTTCATGTTGATAGATCTTGCTCCTTGATGATAGAACTTGATAGATCGGATAGAATCTTCGGCCAAGTCGACTCCTTCGCGCCCAAGGAATCCAAATCCTAGTCGAACAGCTCACGTCGAGAAGATTCTGGAACTGGCTCTAGTCGACTTCGAGGAAGCTTCGTCGACCTCGACAAGGGTGGCTCGTTGAGTGGACTTCCTCGGGTTGGTGTGCTCGATGTGGCTCGGACTGGGCTCCTGGTGCTTGTCGACCTCGAGTAAGCCTTGTCGATGTCGAGTAGACTGGCTCGCCGACTAGGGTTTCTCGAGCGTCTTTCCTCGATGGGCTTCGGATCTGGACTCAGGCTCGTCGATCTCGACCATGCCTAGTCGACCTCGAGTAGGGTTGTGGTCTGCGTCTTCGTCCTCGACTTCTCGGCTTGCTCTTCTCCTCGTCGACTCCGGGCATGACTTAGGGTTTTTGTCTACCTCGACCAGTGGCTCGTCGAGATCGAGTAAGGTCCCGGAGTCTGGGTTGTCTGGCTTGCTCGATCAGGTCTTGTCGATCAAGGTTGGTCGGCCAAGTCTTGTCTAGGTCGAGTAGACTTACTCGAGATCGAGTAGACCTGACTCCTAGACTTGTTCCGCAGCTTTGACCTTGGACTTCTGTAGTGGTTTTCCGAGCTTTTCCGACCTTCTGTAGAATTGCTGTAAAACGCCTCGATTTCTGCGATTTAAACAGAAACTGGTGTAGATTCCATAATTTGGCAAATAAACATAAATTACACAGATTCTGTACTATCTAATCCCAAATGAATGCAATGTATACAGAAATCGATATAAAAGTTGCTGTAAAACATGGCAGATTCCGCTCACAACAGGTATCCGATTCAATAAATACAATATAAAACTTGTATCTACCAAGTTACAGAGTCATTAGAGTTGAGGGTCTGCCATTTTGGATTGCTTAAGATTTCGATATATTTTCGTGTACAGTACCCTATGAGAAAATGGCGAAATATGCGACGGACTTAAAATAGGGAATATTGGTCTCCGATTCAATAAATACAATATAAAACTTGTATCTACCATGTTACAATTAAAAATAAAAGAACTTGAAGAACTCTTTATAAAATCAGTTTGTTCAGATTCCCCAACAGCCTTTTGGGAAAGAAAAAGACATCAAGTATCCTTACCTTATGAGAAAGAATTTAAAGAAATTAATATTCCTACTAAGGCTAGACCAATACAAATGAATTTAGAATTATTAAATTACTGTAAAGAAGAAATAAAGTCCCTTCTAAACAAAAAATTAATTAGAGAATCAAAGTCTCCTTGGAGTTGTGCAGCTTTTTATGTTAATAATCAAGCAGAAAAGGAAAGAGGAACACCTCGTTTAGTTATAAACTATAAACCACTTAATAAAGCTTTACAATGGATAAGATATCCTATTCCAAATAAGAGAGATTTACTTAACAGACTCTGTAACTTGGTAGATACAAGTTTTATATTGTATTTATTGAATCGGAGACCAATATTCCCTATTTTAAGTCCGTCGCATATTTCGCCATTTTCTCATAGGGTACTGTACACGAAAATATATCGAAATCTTAAGCTATCCAAAATGGCAGAGCCTCAACTCTAATGACTCTGTAACTTGGTAGATACAAGTTTTATATTGTATTTATTGAATCGGATACCAATATTCCCTATTTTAAGTCTGTCGCATATTTCGCAATTTTCTCATAGGGTACTGTACACGAAAATATATCGAAATCTTAAGCTATCCAAAATGGCAGAGCCTCAACTCTAATGACTCTGTAACTTGGTAGATACAAGTTTTATATTGTATTTATTGAATCGGAGACCAATATTCCCTATTTTAAGTCTGTCGCATATTTCGCCATTTTCTCATAGGGTACTGTACACGAAAATATATTGAAATCTTAAGAAATCAAAAATGGCAGAGCCTCAACTCTAAAGACTCTGTAACTTGGTAGATACAAGTTTTATATTGTATTTATTGAATCGGAGACAAATAATCCCTATTTTAAGTCCGTCGCATATTTCGCCATTTTCTCATAGGGTACTGTACACGAAAATATATCGAAATCTTAAGCAATCCAAAATGGCAGGGCCTCAACTCTAATGACTCTGTAACTTGGTAGATACAAGTTTTATATTGTATTTATTGAATCGGATACCAATATTCCCTATTTTAAGTCTGTCGCATATTTCGCAATTTTCTCATAGGGTACTGTGCACGAAAATATATCGAAATCTTAAGCTATCCAAAATGGCAGCGCCTCAACTCTAATGACTCTGTAACTTGGTAGATACAAGTTTTATATTGTATTTACCAATTTACAGAGTCTTTACAATGGATAAGATATCCTATTCCAAATAAGAGAGATTTACTTAACAGACTTTTTGATTCTAATATATATTCAAAATTTGATATGAAAAGTGGATTTTGGCAAATACAAATAATAGAAGAAGATAGATATAAAACAACCTTTACAGTTCCTTTTGGACATTACGAATGGAATGTAATGCCATTTGGATTAAAAAATGCACCATCAGAATTTCAAAAAAATAATGAATGATTTATTTAATCCATACTCTAAATTTATAATAGTCTATATTGACGATGTTTTAATATTCTCTAAAACCATAGAAGAACATTTTAAACATCTAAATACTTTTTTATATATTATTAAGAAAAATGGCCTAGCAGTCTCAGCCCCAAAAATAAAATTATTCCAAACCAAAATAAGATTTTTAGGACATAACATTTATCAACAAATAATAAGACCAATCAACAGAAGTATAGAATTCGCCAATAAATTTCCAGATGAAATAAAAGATAAAACACAACTTCAAAGATTCTTAGGATGTTTAAACTATATTTCAGATTTTTTCCCTAACCTAAGACAAATGTGTACCCTTTTATTTCAAAGATTAAAGAAAAACCCTAATCCTTGGACAAAAGAACATACTAAAATTGTACGAATGATAAAAGAAAAGGTTAAAACCCTTCCATGTACAAATATTCCTCATCCTTCTGCTTTCATGATAGTTGAAACAGATGCGTCAGAAATAGGCTTCGGAGGAATATTAAAACAAAGACTACAAAATTAAACTAAAGAAACCTTAGTAAGATATTATTCTGGTGTTTGGTCTGGACCACAAAAGAATTACAGTACTGTTAAAAAAGAAGTTCTTTCTATAGTTTTATGTATTTCTAAATTCCAAGATGATCTTTATAATAAAAAATTCTTACTTAGAGTCGATTGTAAATCGACTAAAGAGATTTTACAAAAGGATGTTCAAAATTTAGTTTCTAAACAAATTTTTGCCAGATGGCAAGCCATAGTCTCAGTATTTGATTTTGAAATAGAATTTATTAAAGGAGAAAAGAATTATTTACCTGATTTTCTTACAAGAGAATTTTTACAGGGAAAACAGCACAATGAAATTTATTTATAAAACATGGAAGGAGAAGATTGAACAAGATTTATGGATTCCCGCAGTACAAGATGTGATAGACATTTCAGTCCTCCATGGCTATCCTAATCAAGAAATGATTGATTTTCTTAAAAAATTAAAATTAGAAGCCAGAAAGAGATTAAATAAAATTCCATTCTGATAAATATTTCAATTATCAACTGCCTTCTTACAAAAGAATTTATACAGATTTTTAAATGAAGACTATCATCATTAATCCTCATTTCAAGCCATTGAGAGAAAAGATAGAGCAAGAGTTACAAATACCATTTCTCCGTACAATGCTCAGACTATCTATATTACGTGGAGATCCAGATTTTAATCTAATAGTGGTTATTGACCAAAGATTACAAATTGCAGATAAGAGATTTTGGAGTATTCCATTCTAATTGAATCCAGTAGCAGAAAACAGATCCCACAAGATTATGAGCTTGTTCCTACAAGTTCAGCAATTGTCCCAATTCAAAATCAGTTCCAATCTCTTTCAGAATTTCCTCCTCTCTCATATCAAGAAGCTCTTTTTAGTCCAAAAACTCCTGCTAAGGCAATTCCCAAAAGAGACACTTCTTATTTCAGATATGTTACAAAACAAAATCCCATACAAGAAGTCTACCTTACCCCAGAACATGAAGTCCTTTCACAAACACAAATAGAACCTTTTATTACCAAACTCTTCCCTACAGACTTCCAATGGTTTCCAGATGATTTAAGAAAGACTAGAAGATTCTATGAGCTCATCCTCATAGACTCTGGTTCTGCTGAAATCATCCACAGAATGTGTGAGTCGGATACAAAAAAGATCAACTTCTCTAAAATAAAGATTCTTCAAGTCCTCACTGTTTCCGACTGGAGTAGCCCTTGGGATCTTAAACCCTTTACGGTTCCTCAAGCCCTTCCTGGCTACTCTTACATAGACTACAAAAATACTTGGTATTACACATTATTGCTAAGACCCTATAGTCATTCTTGGTTCATCTTCTTTGACAGAAGATGCAATGACAATATTCCAGTATCGTTCTATCATTGGTGGTATCACTTTGGTGCTATTGATGATATTTACCCAGATCTCGCAAGAGTTACTTATGATTATTATTGTAAGCATTCTCTAAATTCTCTGGAGGACAATCATGTTCAAGTTCTAAAGTAGTTGGAATAGTTATATCATCCCATTTAATAAGTTTAGGAGTAAATATTGTAGATTTTTCAGCTTCTAACTGAAGTAAAGTTGTTTCTCCTCTTGGAACAGGAGGGATTAAACATCTCAGATCTGTTAAAGAAGTTAAAAGTCTATAATGAACTCTATATATTATATCAAAATTCTTTGATAATTGTTTGAAGTTATCTTTTAGGATTTTTACATCTAAAGTTAACGTCTGAGTAACCCTAGGGTTTGTAAGATCAACATGAAAATTAGGTGAACAATTAAAATAGACTGGTCCATTACATATATTTGTCTGAATTATAGCTATTAACGAGTCTTTGTAAGATTTAAGTCTATCATCTCTTAAGGCTATGAAAATAGGAGTATCAATTCCATTTCTGGCTAACGGTTTTAGAGCAACTTGTACCAAACCTAGATGAATATATCTGTAACCTTTTGTTTGATATTTTCTTAGTGATAAAGAAGATAAAAGTTGTAAAGATTGTTGTTCTTTACTAAGACTAATAGTTTCTTCATGACTTCTTACACTAAAAGCTGTTTTAAAGTCTATAATTCCAATTCTATAAATTGACTCTATATTCTGATGAGGAATGGACCAATCAACCATATTGTTTTCATCATTTGTATACAAATTTTCATTACTATGCACAACAGGGTTACTGTTAGAACTAGAACCCCTAGAAAGCATTCGTCTAAACTGTAAAGCCATATTTCTATTAACTCCTTGATATTACAAATTCAGTGTTTAACACTATAGTTGGCGTGGGACCATCGACCGGGACCACCCATAACCACGGGCTGACCAAACGGTTTTACGATTAAACCAAGCACGCACACGTAAATAGTGTTAATATGAACGGTAATTTAAACAGTAAAAAGAAATATAATTTAAGGTTTAGAGTAATACTTCTACTGGCTCTGATACCAATCAGCTTACCGCGTGAGATTTGCTACACGGCTTGTATTTTTGTGGGAGATTTCAGGTTAATGAAGGAAGTGTCATTTCTAGTGCTCCAAAAGGACTGAAACTTTGTGGTTATCTCTAATATAACCAATAAGGTGGGTAAACGCTAAAAAATGGGAATGTGAAGGCTAATACGATCAGCTTACCGCGTGAGATTTGCAACACGGCTTTTATTTTTGGAGGAGATTTCGGGTTAATAAAGGAAGTGCCATTTCTAGTTCTCCAATAGGGCTGAAACTTTGTGGGTAGCTCTAAAATAACCAATAAGGTGGGGAAACGCGAAAAATTGGGAATTTGGAGGCTACTACAATCAGCTTACCGCGTGAGATTTGCAACATGGCTTGTATTTTTGTGAGAGATTTCGGGTTAATGAAGGAAGTGTCATTTCTAGTGCTCCAAAAAGGTTGAAACTTTGTGGGTAGCTCTAATATAACTTATAAGGTGGGGAAACGCTAAAAAATTGGAATTTGGAGGCTAATACGATAAGCTTACCGCGTGAGATTTTCTACACGGCTTGTATTTTTGTGGGAGATTTCGGGTTAATGAAGGAAATGCCATTTCTAGTGCTCCAAAAGGAATGACACATTGTGGGTATCTCTAATATAACCAAGAAGGTGGGGAAACGCTAAAAAATGGGAATTTGAAGGCTAATACGATCAGCTTACCGCGTGAGATTTGCAACACGACTTGTATTTTTGGAGGAGATTTCGTGTTAATGAAGGAAGTGTCATTTCTAGTGCTCCAAGAGGGCTGAAACTTTGTGGGTATCTCTAATATAACCAATAAGGTGGGGAAACGCAAAAAAATGGGAATTTGGAGGCTAATACAATCAGCTTACCGCGTGAGATTTGCAACACGACACTTATTTTTGTGGGAGATTTCGGGTTAATGAAGGAAGTGTCATTTCTAGTGCTCTAAGAGAGCTGAAACTTTGTGGATAGCTCTAATATAACCAATAAGGTGGGGAAACGCAAAAAAATGGGAATTTGGAGGTTAATACGATCAGCTTACCGCTTTAGATTTGCAACACGGGTTGTATTTTTGGGGGAGATTTCGGGTTAATGAAGGAAGTGCCATTTCTAGTGCTCCAAAAGGAATGAAACTTTGTGGGTATCTCTAATATAACCAAGAAGGTGGGGAAATGCTAAAAAATGGGAATTTGAAGGCTAATACGATCAGCTTATCGCGTGAGATTTGCAACACGACTTGTATTTTTGGAGGAGATTTCCGATTAATGAAGGAAGTGTCATTTCTAGTGCTCCAAGAGGGCTGAAACTTAGTGGGTATCTCTAATATAACCAATAAGGTGGGGAAACGCAAAAAAAAGGGAATTTGGAGGCTAATACAATAAGCTTACCGCGTGAGATTTGCTACACGGCTTGTATTTTTGTGGGAGATTTCGGGTTAATGAAGGAAGTGTCATTTCTAGTGCTCCAAAAGTACTGAAACTTTTTGGTTATCTCTAATGTAACCAATAAGGTGGGTAAACGATAAAAAATGGGAATTTGAAGGCTAATACGATCAGCTTACCGCGTGAGATTTGCAACACGTCTTAAATTTTTATGGGAGATTTCGGGTTAATGAAGGATGTACCATCTCTACTACTCCAAAAGGGCTGAAACTTTGTGGGTAGCTTTAATATAACCAATAAGGTGGGGAAACGCTAAAAAATGGGAATTTAGAGCCTTATACGATCAGCTTACCCCGTGAGATTTGCAACACGGCTTGTATTTTTGTAGAAGATTTCAGGTTAATGAAGGAGGTACCACCTCTAGTGCTCCAAAAGGGATGAAACTTTGTGGGTAGCTTTAATATAACCAATAAGGTGGGGAAACGTTAAAAAATGGGAATTTAGAGGCTAATACAATCAGCTTACCCAGTGAGATTTGCAAAACGGCTTGTATTTTTGTGGGAGATTTTGGGTTAATGAAAGAGGTACCATCTCTAGTGCTCTCTAAAAGGGCTGAAACTTTGTGGGTAGCTTTAATATGACTAATAATGTGGGGAAACTCTAAAAAACGGGAATTTAGAGGCTAATACGATCAGCGTACCGCGTGAGATTTGCAACACGGCTTGTATTTTTGTGGGAGATTTCGGGTTTATGAAAGAGTTACCATCTCTAGTGCTCCAAAAGGGCTGAAACTTTGTGGGTAGGTTTAATATAACCAATAAGGTGGGGAAATGCTAAAAAAGTGGAATTTGGAGGCTAATACGATCAGCTTACCGCGTGAGATTTGTCACACGACTTGTATTTTTGTGAGATATTTCTTGTTAATGAAGGAGGTACCATCTCTAGTGCTCCAAAAGGGCTGAAAATTAGTAGGTAGGTTTAATATAACCAATAATGTGGGGAAACACTAAAAAATTGGAATTTGGAGGCTAATACGATCAGCTTACCGCGTGAGATTTGCAACACGACTTGTATTTTTGTGAGATATTTCGTGTTAATGAAGGAGGTACCATCTCTAGTGCTTCAAAAGGGCTGAAACTTTGTGGGTAGATTTAATATAACCAATAAGGTGGGGAAACGTTAAAAAAATGGGAATTTGGAGGCTTATACGACCAGCTTACCGCGTGAGATTTGCCACACGGCCTATATTTTTGTCTGAAATTTCGGGTTAATGAAGGAGGTACCATCTCTAGTGCTCCAAAAGGGCTGAAACTTTGTGGATAGCTTTAATATAACCAATAAGGTGGGGAAACGCTAAAAAAATTGGAATTTGGAGGCTAATACGATCAGCTTACCCAGTGAGATTTGCAACACGGCTTGTATTTTTGTGGGAGATTTCGGGTTAATGAAAGTGGTACCATCTCTAGTGGTCCAAAAGAGCTGAATCTTTGTGGGTAGCTTTAATATGACAAATAAGGTGGGAAAACTCTAAAAAAATGGGAATTTGGAGGCTAATACGATCAGCTTACCGCGTGTGATTTGCAACACGGCTTGTGTTTTTGTGGGAGATTTCGGGTTAATGAATGAGGTACCATCTCTACTGCTCTAAAAGGGCTGGAACTTTGGGGGTAGCTTTAATAAAACCAATAAGGTGGGAAAACACTAAAAAATGGGAATTTAGAGGCTAATACGATCAGCTTACCCTGTGAGATTTGCAACACGGCTTGTATTTTTGTGGGAGATTTCAGGTTAATGAAGGAGGTACCATCTCTACTGCTCTAAAAGGGCTGAAACTTTGTGGGTAGCTTTAATACAACCAATAAGGTGGGGAAACGCTAAAAAATTGGAATTTGGAGGCTAATACGATCAGCTTACCTCGTGAGATTTGCAACACGGCTTGTGTTTCTATGGGAGATTTCGGGTTAATCAAGGAGGTACCATCTCTAGTGCTCCAAAAGGGCTGAAGTTTTGTGGGTAGCTTTAATATAACCAATAAGGTGGGGAAGCACTAAAAAATGGGAATTTAGGGGCTAATAAGATACGCTTACCCCGTGAGATTTGCAACACGACTTGTATTTTTGTGGGAGATTTCAGGTTAATGAAGGAGGTACCATCTCTAGTGCTCTAAAAGGGCTGAAACTTTGTGGGTAGCTTTAATATAACCAATAAGGTGGGAAAACTCTAAAAAATGGGAATTTGGAGGCTAATACGATCAGTTTACCGCGTGTTATTTTCAACACGGCTTGTATTTTTTTGGGAGATTTCGGGTTATTGAAGGAAGTGTCATTTTTAATACTCCAAAAGGACTGAGATATTGTGAGTAGCTATAATATAACAAATAAGGTGGGGAAACGCTAAAAATTGGGAATTTGGAGGCTAATACAACCAGCTTACCGCGTGAGATTTGCAACACGACTTGTATTTTTGGGGGAGATTTCGGGTTAATGAAGTAAGTGCCATTTCTATTGCTCCATGAAGGTTGAAACTTTGTGGATATCTCTAATATAACCAATAAGGTGGGGAAACGATAAAAAAGGGGAATTTGGAGGTTATTACGATCAGCTTCCCAAGTGAGATTTGCAAAACGGCTTGTATTTTTGTGGGAGATTTGGTGCTAATGAAGGAACGCCATTTCTAGTCCTCCAAAAGGGCTGAAACTATGTGGGTAGCTCCAACATTACCAATAAGGTGAGGAAACGCTAAAAAATGGGAATTTGGAGGCTAATACGATCATCTTACCGCGTGAGATTTGCAACAGGGATTGTATTTTTGGGGGAGATTTCGGGTTAATGTAGGAAATGTCATCTCTAGTGCTCCAAAAGTGCTGAAACTTTGTGGGTAGTTCTAATATAAACAATAAGGTGGGGAAACGCTAAAAAATTGGAATTTGGAGGCTAATACAATCAGCTTAAGCCGTGAGATTTGCGACATGGCGTGTATTTTTGTGGGAGATTTCGGGTTAATGAAGGAGGTACCATCTCTAGTGCTCCAAAAGGGCTGAACTTTGTGGGTAGCTTTAATATAACCAATAAGGTGGGGAAACGCTAAAAAAATGGAATTTGGAGGCTAATAGGATCAGCTTACCCCGTGAGATTTGCAACACGGCTTGTATTTTTGTAGAAGATTTCGGGTTAATGAAGGAGGTACCACCTCTAGTGCTCCAAAAGGGCTGAAACTTTGTGGGTAGCTTTAATATAACCAATAAGGTGGGGAAAAGCGAAAAAATGGAAATTTGGACGCTAATACGATCAGCTTACCCCGTGAGATTTGCAACACGGCTTGTATTTCTGTGGGAGATTTCGGGTTAATGAAGGAGGTACCATCTCTAGTGCTCCAAAAGGGCCGAACTTTGTGGGTAGCTTTAATATAACCAATAAGGTGGGGAAACACTAAAAAAGTGGAATTTGGAGGCTAATAGGATCAGCTTACCTCGTGAGATTTGCAACACGACTTGTATTTTTGTGGGAGATTTCGGGTTAATGAAGGGGGTACCATCTCTAGAGCTCCAAAAGGGCTGAAGCTTTGTGGGTAGCTTTAATATAACCAATAAGATGGGGAAACGCTAAAAAATTGGAATTTGGAAGCTAATACGATCAGCTTACCGCGTGAGATTTGCAACACGACTTATATTTTTGTGGGAGATTTCGGGTTAATGAAGGAGGTACCATCTCTAGTGCTCCAAAAGGGCTCAAGATTTGGGGGTAGCTTTAATATAACCAATAAGGTGGGGAATCGCTAAAAAATGGGAATTTAGAGGCTAATACGATCAGCTTACCCAGTGAGATTTGCAACACGGCTTGTATTTTTGTGGGAGATTTCGGGTTAATGAAGGAGGTACCATCTCCAGCCCTCCAAAATGGATGAAACATTGTTGGTAGCTTTAATATGACTAATAATGTGGGGAAACTCTAAAAAATGGGAATTTGAAGGCTAATACGATCAGCTTACCGCGTGAGATTTTGCAACAAGACTTGTATTTTTGTGGGAGATTTTAGTTTTTGAATGAGGTACCATCTCTAGTGCTCTAAAAGGGCTAAAACTTTGTGGGTAGCTTTAATATGACTAATAATGTTGGAAAAATCTAAAAAACGGGAATTTAGAGGCTAATACGATCAGCGTACCGCGTGAGATTTGCAACACGGCCTATATTTTTGTGGGAGATTTTAGGTTAACGAAGGAGGTACCATCTCTAGTACTCTAAAAGAGCTGAAACTTTGTGGGTAGCTCCAATATTACCAATAAGGTGAGGAAACGCTAAAAAATGGGAATTTGGAGACTAATACGATTATCTTACTGCGTGAGATTTGCAACATAGCTTGTATTTTTTATGGAGATTTCGGGTTAATGAAGGAGCTACCATCTCTAGTGCTCCAAAAGGGATGAAGCTTTGTGGGTAGCTTTAATATAACCAATAAGGTGGGGAAACGCTAAAAAAATGGGAATTTAGAGGCTAATACGATCAGCTTACTGCTTGAGATTTGCAACACGACATGTATTTTTGTGGTAGATTTCGGGATAATGTAAGAGGTACCATCTCTAATGCTCCAAAAGGGCTGAAACTTTGTGAGTAGCTTTAATATAACCAATAAGGTGGGGAAACGCTAACAAATTGGAATTTCGAGGCTAATACGATCAGCTTACCCCGTGAGATTTGCAACACGGCTTATATTTTTGTTGGAGATTTCGGGTTAATGAAGGAGGTACCATCTCTAGTGCTCCAAAAGGGATGAAGCTTTGTGGGTAGCTTTAATATAACCAATAAGGTGGGGAAACGCTAAAAAATGGGAATTTAGAGGCAAATACGATCAGCTTACCCCGTGAGATTTGCAACACGGCTTGTATTTTTTTGGGAGATTTCGGGTTAATGAAGGAGGTACTATCTCTAGTGCTCCAAAAGGCCTGAAACATTGTGGGTAGCTTTAATATAACCAATAAGGTGGGTAAACTCTAAAAAATGGGAATTTGGTGGCTAATACAATCAGTTTACCGCGTGTTATTTGCAACACGGCTTGTATTTCTGTTGGAGATTTCAGGTTAATGAAGGAGGTACCATCTCTAGTGCTCTAAAAGGGTTGAAACTTTGTGGGCAGCTTTAATATAACCAATAAGTTGGGGAAACTCTAAAAAATGGGAATTTGGAGGCTAATACGATCAGTTTACCGCGTGTTATTTGCAACACGGCTTGTATTTTTGTGGGAGATTTCGGGTTATTGAAGGAAGTGTCATTTTTAATGCTCCAAAAGGACTAAGACTTTGTGGGTATCTCTAATATAACCAATAAGGTGGGGAAACGCTAAAAATTGGGAATTTGGAGGCTAATACAATCAGCTTACCGCGTGAGATTTGCAACACGACTTGTATTTTTTTGGGAGATTTCGGGTTAATCCATGAAGGTTGAAACTTTGTGGATAGCTCTAATATAACCAATAAGGTGGGGAAACAATAAAAAAGGGGAATTTGGAGGTTATTACAATCAGCTTACCAAGTGAGATATGCAACACGACTTGTATTTTTGTGAGAGATTTAGTACTAATGAAGGAAGGCCATTTCTAGTCCTCCAAAAGGGCTGAAACTTTGTGGGTAGCTCCAATATTACCAATAAGGTGAGGAAACGCTAAAAAATGGGAATTTGGAGACTAATACGATCATCTTACTGCGTGAGATTTGCAACACGGCTTGTATTTTTGGGGGAGATTTCGGGTTAATGAAGGAAATGTCATCTCTAGTGCTCCAAAATGGCTGAAACTTTGTAGGTAGTTTTAATATAACCAATAAGGTGTGAAAACGCTAAGAAATGGAAATTTGGAGGTTAATACGATCAGCTTACCGCTTGAGATTTGCAACACGACATGTATTTTTGTGGTAGATTTGGGGTAATGAAGGAAGTGACATTTTTACTGCTCCAAAAGGGCTAAAACTTTGTGGGTAGTTCTAATATAACCAATAAGGTGGGAAAACGCTAAAAAATTGGAATTTGGAGGCTAATACGATCAA
The DNA here is from genome assembly GCA_037127255.1 of Persicaria tinctoria. Classification (NCBI taxonomy): domain Eukaryota; kingdom Viridiplantae; phylum Streptophyta; class Magnoliopsida; order Caryophyllales; family Polygonaceae; genus Persicaria; species Persicaria tinctoria. Next base: position 324,842 of record JBANSL010000004.1, read on the forward strand.
CTCAGCCAGTGAGATTTGCAACACGGCTTGTATTTCTTTGGTAGATTTCGGGTTAATGAAGGAGGTACCATCTCTAGTGCTCCAAAAGGGCTGGAACTTTGTGGGTAGATTTAATATAACCAATAAGGTGGGGAAACACTAAAAAAATGGTAATTTAGAGGCTAATACGATTAGCTTAACCCGTGAGATTTGAAACACGGCTTGTATTTTTTTGTGAGAATTCGGGTTAATGAAGGAGGTACCATCTCTAGTGCTCCAAAAGGGCTGAACCTTTATGGGTAGCTTTAATATAACCAATAAGGTGGTTAAACGCTAAAAAATTTGAATTTGGAGGCTAATACGATCAGCTTACCGCGTGAGATTTGCAACACGGCTTGAATTTTTGTTGGAGATTTCGGGTTAATGAAGGAGGTACCATCTCTAGTGCTCCAAAAGGGATGATGCTTTTTGGGTAGCTTTAATCTAACCAATAAGGTGGGAAAACGCTAAAAAATGGGAATTTAGAGGCTAATACGATTAGCTTAACCCGTGAGATTTGCGACACGGCTTGTATTTTTGTGGGAGATTTCGGGTTAATGTAAAAGGTACCATCTCTAGTGCTCCAATAGGGCTGAAACTTTGTGAGTAGCTTTAATATAACCAATAAGGTGGGGAAACGCTAAAAAATTAGAATTTGGAGGCTAATACGATCAGCTTACCCCGTGAGATTTGCAACACGGCTTGTATTTTTGTGGGAGATTTCGGGTTATTGAAGGAGGTACCATCTCTAGTGCTCCAAAAGGGCTGAAACTTTGTGAGTAGCTTTAATATAACCAATAAGGTGGGGAAACGCTAAAAAATGGGAATTTAGAGGCTAATACGTTCAGCTTACCCTGTGAGATTTGCAACACGGCTTGTATTTTTGTGGGAGATTTCGGGTTAATGAAGGAGGTACTATCTCTAGTGCTCCAAAAGGGCTGAAACTTTGTGGGTAGCTTTAATATAACCAATAAGGTGGGGAAACTCTAAAAAATGGAATTTGGAGGCTAATAGGATCAGCTTACCCCGTGAGATTTGCAACACGGCTTGTATTTTTGTAGAAGATTTCGGGTTAATGAAGGAGGTACCACCTCTAGTGCTCCAAAAGGGCTGAAACTTTGTGGGTAGCTTTAATATAACCAATAAGGTGGGGAAAAGCGAAAAAATGGAAATTTGGACGCTAATACGATCAGCTTACCCCGTGAGATTTGCAACACGGCTTGTATTTCTGTGGGAGATTTCGGGTTAATGAAGGAGGTACCATCTCTAGTGCTCCAAAAGGGCCGAACTTTGTGGGTAGCTTTAATATAACCAATAAGGTGGGGAAACACTAAAAAAGTGGAATTTGGAGGCTAATAGGATCAGCTTACCTCGTGAGATTTGCAACACGACTTGTATTTTTGTGGGAGATTTCGGGTTAATGAAGGGGGTACCATCTCTAGAGCTCCAAAAGGGCTGAAGCTTTGTGGGTAGCTTTAATATAACCAATAAGATGGGGAAACGCTAAAAAATTGGAATTTGGAAGCTAATACGATCAGCTTACCGCGTGAGATTTGCAACACGACTTATATTTTTGTGGGAGATTTCGGGTTAATGAAGGAGGTACCATCTCTAGTGCTCCAAAAGGGCTCAAGATTTGGGGGTAGCTTTAATATAACCAATAAGGTGGGGAATCGCTAAAAAATGGGAATTTAGAGGCTAATACGATCAGCTTACCCAGTGAGATTTGCAACACGGCTTGTATTTTTGTGGGAGATTTCGGGTTAATGAAGGAGGTACCATCTCCAGCCCTCCAAAATGGATGAAACATTGTTGGTAGCTTTAATATGACTAATAATGTGGGGAAACTCTAAAAAATGGGAATTTGAAGGCTAATACGATCAGCTTACCGCGTGAGATTTTGCAACAAGACTTGTATTTTTGTGGGAGATTTTAGTTTTTGAATGAGGTACCATCTCTAGTGCTCTAAAAGGGCTAAAACTTTGTGGGTAGCTTTAATATGACTAATAATGTTGGAAAAATCTAAAAAACGGGAATTTAGAGGCTAATACGATCAGCGTACCGCGTGAGATTTGCAACACGGCCTATATTTTTGTGGGAGATTTTAGGTTAACGAAGGAGGTACCATCTCTAGTACTCTAAAAGAGCTGAAACTTTGTGGGTAGCTCCAATATTACCAATAAGGTGAGGAAACGCTAAAAAATGGGAATTTGGAGACTAATACGATTATCTTACTGCGTGAGATTTGCAACATAGCTTGTATTTTTTATGGAGATTTCGGGTTAATGAAGGAGCTACCATCTCTAGTGCTCCAAAAGGGATGAAGCTTTGTGGGTAGCTTTAATATAACCAATAAGGTGGGGAAACGCTAAAAAAATGGGAATTTAGAGGCTAATACGATCAGCTTACTGCTTGAGATTTGCAACACGACATGTATTTTTGTGGTAGATTTCGGGATAATGTAAGAGGTACCATCTCTAATGCTCCAAAAGGGCTGAAACTTTGTGAGTAGCTTTAATATAACCAATAAGGTGGGGAAACGCTAACAAATTGGAATTTCGAGGCTAATACGATCAGCTTACCCCGTGAGATTTGCAACACGGCTTATATTTTTGTTGGAGATTTCGGGTTAATGAAGGAGGTACCATCTCTAGTGCTCCAAAAGGGATGAAGCTTTGTGGGTAGCTTTAATATAACCAATAAGGTGGGGAAACGCTAAAAAATGGGAATTTAGAGGCAAATACGATCAGCTTACCCCGTGAGATTTGCAACACGGCTTGTATTTTTTTGGGAGATTTCGGGTTAATGAAGGAGGTACTATCTCTAGTGCTCCAAAAGGCCTGAAACATTGTGGGTAGCTTTAATATAACCAATAAGGTGGGTAAACTCTAAAAAATGGGAATTTGGTGGCTAATACAATCAGTTTACCGCGTGTTATTTGCAACACGGCTTGTATTTCTGTTGGAGATTTCAGGTTAATGAAGGAGGTACCATCTCTAGTGCTCTAAAAGGGTTGAAACTTTGTGGGCAGCTTTAATATAACCAATAAGTTGGGGAAACTCTAAAAAATGGGAATTTGGAGGCTAATACGATCAGTTTACCGCGTGTTATTTGCAACACGGCTTGTATTTTTGTGGGAGATTTCGGGTTATTGAAGGAAGTGTCATTTTTAATGCTCCAAAAGGACTAAGACTTTGTGGGTATCTCTAATATAACCAATAAGGTGGGGAAACGCTAAAAATTGGGAATTTGGAGGCTAATACAATCAGCTTACCGCGTGAGATTTGCAACACGACTTGTATTTTTTTGGGAGATTTCGGGTTAATCCATGAAGGTTGAAACTTTGTGGATAGCTCTAATATAACCAATAAGGTGGGGAAACAATAAAAAAGGGGAATTTGGAGGTTATTACAATCAGCTTACCAAGTGAGATATGCAACACGACTTGTATTTTTGTGAGAGATTTAGTACTAATGAAGGAAGGCCATTTCTAGTCCTCCAAAAGGGCTGAAACTTTGTGGGTAGCTCCAATATTACCAATAAGGTGAGGAAACGCTAAAAAATGGGAATTTGGAGACTAATACGATCATCTTACTGCGTGAGATTTGCAACACGGCTTGTATTTTTGGGGGAGATTTCGGGTTAATGAAGGAAATGTCATCTCTAGTGCTCCAAAATGGCTGAAACTTTGTAGGTAGTTTTAATATAACCAATAAGGTGTGAAAACGCTAAGAAATGGAAATTTGGAGGTTAATACGATCAGCTTACCGCTTGAGATTTGCAACACGACATGTATTTTTGTGGTAGATTTGGGGTAATGAAGGAAGTGACATTTTTACTGCTCCAAAAGGGCTAAAACTTTGTGGGTAGTTCTAATATAACCAATAAGGTGGGAAAACGCTAAAAAATTGGAATTTGGAGGCTAATACGATCAACTCAGCCAGTGAGATTTGCAACACGGCTTGTATTTCTTTGGTAGATTTCGGGTTAATGAAGGAGGTACCATCTCTAGTGCTCCAAAAGGGCTGGAACTTTGTGGGTAGATTTAATATAACCAATAAGGTGGGGAAACACTAAAAAAATGGTAATTTAGAGGCTAATACGATTAGCTTAACCCGTGAGATTTGAAACACGGCTTGTATTTTTTTGTGAGAATTCGGGTTAATGAAGGAGGTACCATCTCTAGTGCTCCAAAAGGGCTGAACCTTTATGGGTAGCTTTAATATAACCAATAAGGTGGTTAAACGCTAAAAAATTTGAATTTGGAGGCTAATACGATCAGCTTACCGCGTGAGATTTGCAACACGGCTTGAATTTTTGTTGGAGATTTCGGGTTAATGAAGGAGGTACCATCTCTAGTGCTCCAAAAGGGATGATGCTTTTTGGGTAGCTTTAATCTAACCAATAAGGTGGGAAAACGCTAAAAAATGGGAATTTAGAGGCTAATACGATTAGCTTAACCCGTGAGATTTGCGACACGGCTTGTATTTTTGTGGGAGATTTCGGGTTAATGTAAAAGGTACCATCTCTAGTGCTCCAATAGGGCTGAAACTTTGTGAGTAGCTTTAATATAACCAATAAGGTGGGGAAACGCTAAAAAATTAGAATTTGGAGGCTAATACGATCAGCTTACCCCGTGAGATTTGCAACACGGCTTGTATTTTTGTGGGAGATTTCGGGTTATTGAAGGAGGTACCATCTCTAGTGCTCCAAAAGGGCTGAAACTTTGTGAGTAGCTTTAATATAACCAATAAGGTGGGGAAACGCTAAAAAATGGGAATTTAGAGGCTAATACGTTCAGCTTACCCTGTGAGATTTGCAACACGGCTTGTATTTTTGTGGGAGATTTCGGGTTAATGAAGGAGGTACTATCTCTAGTGCTCCAAAAGGGCTGAAACTTTGTGGGTAGCTTTAATATAACCAATAAGGTGGGGAAACTCTAAAAAATGGGAATTTGGAGGCTAATACGATCAGTTTACCGCGTGTTATTTGCAATACGGCTTGTATTTCTGTTGGAGATTTCAGGTTAATGAAGGAGGTACCATCTCTAGTGCTCCAAAAGGGCTGGAACTTTGTGGGTAGCTTTAATATAACCAATAAGGTGGGGAAACACTAAAAAATGGGAATTTAGGGGCTAATAAGATAAGCTTACCCCGTGAGATTTGCAACACGACTTGTATTTTTGTGGGAGATTTCAGGTTAATGAAGGAGGTACCATCTCTAGTGCTCTAAAAGGGCTGAAACTTTGTGGGTAGCTTTAATATAACCAATAAGGTGGGGAAACTCTAAAAAATGGGAATTTGGAGGCTAATACAATCAGTTTACCGCGTGTTATTTGCAAAATTGCTTGTATTTTTGTGGAAGATTTCGGGTTATTGAAGGAAGTGTCATTTTTAATGCTCCAAAAGGACTGAAACTTTGTGGGTAGCTCTAATATAACAAATAAGGTGTGGAAACGCTAAAAATTGGGAATTTGGAGGCTAATACAATCAGCTTACCGCGTGAGATTTGCAACACGACTTGTATTTTTGGGGGAGATTTCGGGTTAATGAAGTAAGTGCCATTTCTATTGCTCCACGAAGGTTGAAACTTTGTGGATAGATCTAATATAACCAATAAGGTGGGGAAACGATAAAAAATGGAAATTTGGAGGTTATTACGATCAGCTTACCAAGTGAGATTTGCAACACGGCTTGTATTTTTGTGGGAGATTTAGTGCTAATGAAGGAAGGCCATTTCTAGTCCTCCAAAAGGGCTGAAACTTTGTGGGTAGCTCCAATATTACCAATACGGTGAGGAAACGCTAAAAAATGGGAATTTGGAGACTAATACGATCATCTTACTGCGTGAGATTTGCAACACGGCTTGTATTTTTGATGGAGATTTCGGGTTAATGAAGGAGGTACCATCTCTAGTGCTCCAAAAGTGATGAAGCTTTGTGGGTAGATTTAATGTAACCAATAGAGCGGGGAAACGCTAAAAAATGGGAATTTAGAGGCTAATACGATCAGCTTACTGCTTGAGATTTGCAACACGACATGTATTTTTGTCGTAGATTTCGGGTTAATGTAGGAGGTTCCATCTCTAGTGCTCCAAAACGGCTGAAAATTTGTGAGTAGCTTTAATATAACCAATAAGGTGGGGAAACGCTAAAAAATTGGAATTTGGAGCCTAATACGATCAGCTTACCCCGTGAGATTTGCAACACGGCTTGTATTTCTATGGGAGATTTCGGGTTAATGAAGGAGGTACCATCTCTAGTCCTCCAAAAGGGCTGAAGCTTTATGGGTAGCTTTAATATAACCAATAAGGTGGTTAAACGCTAAGAAATTGGAATTTGGAGGCTAATACGATCAGCTTACCGCGTGAGATTTGCAACACGGCTTATATTTTTGTTGGAGATTTCGGGTTAATGAAGGAGGTACCATCTCTAGTGCTCCAAAAGGGATGAAGCTTTGTGGGTAGCTTTAATATAACCAATAAGGTGGGGAAACGCTAAAAAACGGGAATTTAGAGGCTAATACCATCAGCTTAACCCGTGAGATTTGCGACACGGCTTGTATTTTTGTGGGAGATTTCGGGTTAATGTAGGAGGTACCATCTCTAGTGCTCTAAAAGAGATGAAACTTTGTGAGTAGCTTTAATATAACCAATAAGGTGGGGAAATGCTAAAAAATTGGAATTTGGAGGCTAATACGATCAGCTTACCCCGTGAGATTTGCAACACGGCTTGTAATTTTGTGGGAGATTTCGGGTTAATGAAGGAGGTACTATCTCTAGTGCTCCAAAAGGCCTGAAACTTTGTGGGTAGCTTTAATATAACCAATAAGGTGGGTAAACTCTAAAAAATGGGAATTTGGTGGCTAATACGATCAGTTTACCGCGTGTTATTTGCAACACGGCTTGTATTTCTGTTGGAGATTTCAGGTTAATGAAGGAGGTACCATCTCTAGTGCTCCAAAAGGGCTGGAACATTGTGGGTAGCTTTAATATAACCAATAAGGTGGGGAAACACTAAAAAATGGGAATTTAGGGGATAATACGATAAGCTTACCCCGTGAGATTTGCAACACGGCTTGTATTTTTGTGGGAGATTTCAGATTAATGAAGGAGGTACCATCTCTAGTGCTCTAAAAGGGCTGAAACATTGTGGGCAGCTTTAATATAACCAATAAGTTGGGGAAACTCTAAAAAATGGGAATTTGGAGGCTAATACGATCAGTTTACCGTGTGTTATTTGCAACACGACTTGTATTTTTGGGGAGATTTCGGGTTATTGAAGGAAGTGTCATTTTTATTGCTCCAAAAGGACTAAGACTTTGTGGGTAGCTCTAATATAACCAATAAGGTGGGGAAACGCTAAAAATTGGGAATTTGTAAGCTAATACAATCAGCTTACCGCGTGAGATTTGCAACACGACTTGTATTTTTTTGGGAGATTTCGGGTTAATCCATGAAGGTTGAAACTTTGTGGATAGCTCTAATATAACCAATAAGGTGGGGAAACGATAAAAAAGGGGAATGTGGAGGTTATTACGATCAGCTTACCAAGTGAGATTTGCAACACGGCTTGTATTTTTGTGAGAGATTTAGTGCTAATGAAGGAAGGCCATTTCTAGTCCTCCAAAAGGGCTGAAACTTTGTGGGTAGCTCCAATATTACCAATGAGGTGAGGAAACGCTAAAAAATGAGAATTTGGAGACTAATACGATCATCTTACTACGTGAGATTTGCAACACGGCTTGTATTTTTGGGGGAGATTTCGGGTTAATGAAGGAAATGTCTTCTCTAGTGCTCCAATATGGCTGAAACATTGTAGGTAGTTTTAATATAACCAATAAGGTGTGAAAACGCTAAGAAATGGAAATTTGGAGGTTAATACGATCAGCTTACCGCTTGAGATTTGCAACACGACATGTATTTTTGTGGTAGATTTGGGGTAATGAAGGAAGTGACATTTCTACTGCTCCAAAAGGGCTAAAACTTTGTGGGTAGTTCTAATATAACCAATAAGGTGGGGAAACGCTAAAAAATTGGAATTTGAAGGCTAATACGATCAGCTTAGCCCGTGAGATTTGCAACACGACTTGTATTTCTTTGGTAGATTTCGAGTTAATGAAGGAGGTACCATCTCTAGTGCTCCAAACGGGCTGGAACTTTGTGGGTAGATTTAATATAACCAATAAGGTGGGGAAACACTAAAAAAATGGGAATTTAGAGGCTAATACGATTAGCTTAACCCGTGAGATTTGAAACACGACTTGTATTTTTTTGTGAGATTTCGGGTTAATGAAGGAGGTACCATCTCTAGTGCTCCAAAAGGACTGGAGCTTTATGGGTAGATTTAATATAACCAATAAGGTGGGGAAACACTAAAAAATTTGAATTTGGAGGCTAATACGATCAGCTTACCGCGTGAGATTTGCAACACGGCTTATATTTTTGTTGGAGATTCCGGGTTAATGAAGGAGGTACCATCTCTAGTGCTCCAAAAGGGATGAAGCTTTGTGGGTAGCTTTAATATAACCAATAAGGTGGGGAAACGCTAAAAAATGGGAATTTAGAGGCTAATACGATCAGCTTAACCCGTGAGATTTGCGACACGGCTTGTATTTTTGTGGGAGATTTTGGGTTAATGTAAAAGGTACCATCTCTAGTGCTCCAAAAGGGCTGAAACTTTGTGAGTAGCTTTAATATAACGAATAAGGTGGGGAAACGCTAAAAAATGGGAATTTAAAGGCTAATACGATCAGCTTACCCTGTGAGATTTGCAACACGGCTTGTATTTTACTGGGAGATTTCGGGTTAATGAAGGAGGTACAATCTCTAGTGCTCCAAAAGGGCTGAAACTTTGTGAGTAGCTTTAATATAACCAATAAGGTGGGGAAACACTAAAAAATTGGAATTTAGGGGCTAATAAGATAAGCTTACCCCGTGAGATTTACAACACGACTTGTATTTTTGTGGGAGATTTGAGGTTAATGAAGGAGGTACCATCTCTAGTGCTCTAAAAGGGCTGAAACTTTGTGGGTAGCTTTAATATAACCAATAAGGTGGGGAGACTCAAAAAAATGGGAATTTGGAGGCTAATACAATCAGTTTACCGCGTGTTATTTGCAACACGGCTTGTATTTTTGTGGGAGATTTCGGGTTATTGAAGGAAGTGTCATTTTTAATGCTCCAAAAGGACTGAAACTTTGTGGGTAGCTCTAATATAACCAATAAGGTGGAGAAACGATAAAAATTGGGAATTTGGAGGCTAATACAATCAGCTTACAGCGTGAGATTTGCAACACGGCTTATATTTTTGTGGGAGATTTAGTGCTAATGAAGGAAGACCATTTCTAGTCCTCCAAAAGAGCTGAAACTTTGTGGGTAGCTCCAATATTACCAATAAGGTTAGGAAACGCTAAAAAATGGGAATTTGGAGACTAATACGATCAGTTTACCGCGTGTTATTTGCAACACGGCTTGTATTTCTGTTGGAGATTTCAGGTTAATGAATGAGGTACCATCTCTAGTGCTCCAAAAGAACTGAAGCTTTTTTGGTAGCTTTAATATAACCAATAAGGTGGGGAAATGCTAAAAAATGGGAATTTATAGGCTAATACGATCAGCTTAACCCGTGAGATTTGCAACACGACTTGTATTTTTGTGGGAGATTTCGGGTTAATGTAGGAGGTACCATCTCTAGTGCTCCAAAATGGCTGAAACTTTGTGGGTAGCTTTAATATAACCAATAAGGTGGGGAAACGCTAAAAAATTGGAATTTGGAAGCTAATACGATTAGCTTACCCCGAGAGATTTGCAACACGGCTTGTATTTTTGTGGGAGATTTCGGGTTAATGAAGGAGGTACCATCTCTAGTGCTCCAAAAATGCTTAAACTTTGTGGGTAGCTTTAATATAACCAATAAGGTAGGGAAACGCTAAAAAATGGGAATTTAGAGGCTAATAAGATCAGCTTACCCCGTGAGATTTGCAACACGGTTTGTATTTTTGTGGGAGATTTCGGGTTAATAAAGAAGTTACCATCTCTAGTGCTCCAAAAAGGCTGAAACTTTGTGGGTATCTTTAATATAACCAATAAGGTGGGGAAACGCTAAAAAATTGGAATTTTGAGGCTAATACGGTCAGCTTACCCCGTGAGATTTGCAACACGGCTTGTATTTTTGTGGGAGATTTCGGGTTAATTAAAAAGGTACCATCTCTAGTGCTCCAAAAGGGCTGAAACTTTGTGGGTAGCTTTAATATAACCAATAAGGTGGGGAAACGCTAAAAAATTGGAATTTGGAGGCTAATACTATCAGCTTACCGCGTGAGATTTGCAACACGACTTGTATTTTTTTGTGAGATTTCGGGTTAATGAAGGAGGTACCATCTCTAGTGCTCCAAAAGGGCTGAAGCTTTGTGGGTAGCTTTAATATAACCAATAAGGTGGGGAAACGCTAAAAATTGGGAATTTAGAGGCTAATACGATCAGCTTACCCTGTAAGATTTGCAACACGGCTTGTATTTTTGTGGGAGATTTTGGCTTAATGAAGGAGGTACCATCTCTAGTGCTCCGAAATGGCTGAAGATTTGTGGGTAGCTTTAATATAACCAATAAGGTGGTGAAACGCTAAAAAATATGAATTTAGAGGCTAATACGATCAGCTTAACCCGTGAGATTTGCAACACGGCTTATATTTTTGTGGGAGATTTCGTGTTAATGAAGGAGGTATGATCTCTAGTGCTCCAAAAGGGCTGAAACTTTGTGGATAGCTTTAATATAACCAATAATGTGGGAAAACGCTAAAAAATGGGAATTTGGAGGCTAATACGATCAGCTTACCGCGTGAGATTTGCAACACGGCTTGTATTTTTTTGTGAGATTTCGGGTTAATGAAAGAGTTAACATCTCTAAAGCTCCAAAAGGTCTGAAACATTGTGGGTAGCTTTAATGTGACCAATAAGGTGGGGAAACGCTAAAAAATGGGAATTTAGATGTAAAGGCTCGGATTTTCAAATCCTAATTTTCGGAAAAAAGGAAATTAAAAATGAATTTAAATCGAACTAAAAGCTCGTTTAGCGGATTCCGACCTTAATATATATAAAATTTGACGAATAATTTCCATCATTTTACCTCGAAAATTCAAAATAATTATCGGATGGCGATATCCTTTTCGATTTTAAAAATCTAATTGATCGAGAAAGCGAGAGTCGGGGAAACTAACATTTGAGAACTAATTATGAGATTCAAAATTCACGTATTCGAGATTTATTTCCGGGTGTTCGTTTAACCAAATTCATACTCAATCTTCACCCACTCCCTCCTCCTATGTACCTTACCCTGCTCGTGACCATCCCTCTCCCTCTGTATATCTTTCACTTCAATCCTCACCCATCCCTCTCCGGTTCTTCATTCATCATCATTCACCATCTCACGCCATCACTATCTCCTCCTCACCATCACCCCGCAGCCGCTGTCACCATTGTCACTTTCTCCATCAACACCAAACGCCACCATTGTTTTGCTGCTCCCAGCTTCACCATCTTCACCCAGCACCACCACATCCTCCCCTCGTTAAATCCCGACGTCCACGAGCACCCTGAAGCAGCCCCAAAGGCTTCCCGTCGCCACCACTGAGCCACCGGAGGTCCACTACCCCATTCGAGCGCGAACTCCGTTTCGGTAAGCCGTTCTCCTCTGTTTTCAATCGGAATCGTCCTCGGACTTCACCATCATCCTCCCCCATGTCCCACGCAGGTCCGACGAGCCATCGCGAGCCACCGACGAAGCCCAAAACTCCAATCAAAGCTCCGACGTCCGCGAAACTACCCCGGTTAGCTTCGACCCTCCCTTCTCATTTCTCGGTCGTCGTTTTCAATTCTTCCGTGTATGTGATAGTTGGGGGAGGGTATCGGTGGGGTCGAGGGTGAGATCGAGCTCGGTTTCCGACGAGCGAGAGTGCGAGGGCGGTTGGGAGTGAACGGCGAGACGAGCTCGAAAGGCAAGCTGAGAGGGCGAGGGCTATGAGCGCTGGCATGGGCGAGTGTGAGGGAGCTGTGGGGAGTGGCGGGGGTGCGATCAGTGAGCGAAATCGAGAGCCGGAGCGCCGAGGAGCTGGGCGCAGTTGCAGGTGCGGTTCGGAGTTGATCGGAGCACTGACGAGGCGGGCTTTGTTTTGAAACCTGGAGGAGGAGGGAGGCTGACGTAGGTTGTGGACCTTGCTAACATTTCATATAGTATATATATATTGTTATATAACGGTTGGGGATTAATAATTAGTGGGTTGGGTTTGGTTTGGTTCGGTTCGGGTTATCCGTTTAATTATTTAATTAATTAGTGGAATTAAAAATATTATATATATAATATTATTTGAGGTTTTAAGAGATAAAATATTATGTCGGGAGATTTATAAAGGATTGGTTTTATCGAATAGAAACGGGTTGGAATTATTTCATAAAGGATGTAGAAATACTTTATAAGGGCGTTTTATTAAATGGTGTTTTAAAATATAACATAAAATCATTGGGATTTAGAAATAAATTATTAAGACTCGTCGATTTAAAAAGAGAATTTGGAAAAGAATTTCAAGGTCGGAAAATGATTTAATAAATAATAGAAAAAGGGAATTTTGCTAACACTTTCAAGGGTCGGGATTCTAACGCGGATTTGACACAGATTTGAATCTAAACTTGGGAATAAGACTTATTCGATGATTAACTAGCATGATAATATGAGTGTTATACTAACGACATGATATTTGTGACTAATAACATGACTTGCAGTGATTTACTATATGAGATTAAATGTTAGATATTATGATGTTGATATATATCTGTATGCAAAGTGTGAGTATGAAACGGTAATATGTGAAATTGGCTAAGTATGATATGGAGGTTGTCATGAGCTGATGATGATGATGTTATGATCGAATTGAGAAAGATGTTAATTTATGAGACAATATGAGAAATGAAGATGAGATGATAATGTTAATAATGACAAGATCGTTGAGTTATCATATGTGTGTATCTTACATGTTTCATATGTGACTTGTGTGCTTTGTATAAATTAGACTTAGACTTATTATGTTATTTATGGGATTACTAGGTGATCTCTAATATGTTGGATTGCTTGCCATTGCTGATCATTGTTTGGATTCTGCGCTTCTCCAGGTAAGTTCTTTGAACTTACTCATGATGGGCGCTCTATGCACTGGGTGTTATATAGTAGGCTAGTGTCCATGCACCATACGACCTAGAATCACGCTTAGGAGCTAAAATGAAAATCATATGATTGCTATATGTCCTTGCAAGAGAACGGCCGTTATCTATGAAGTAACTAGAGTCTTTGCTAGGGTCATAGGACGACCCAGTCCCATCGGGTCCCGTCCTGAGTCAATCGAGTCATGGGAGTTCCTTTACTTATATTATGAGCATGATTGCGAAAGCTGCCTGCGGGCTTTATTATTTCTTATGGGGCGGGTTGGGCATGCGTGCCGCCCGATTATTATGGAATGAATTCACGAGCTGGCCAGTTTCCGCCCTATCGAAAAGGGGTGGAGGTAGGAGAGGGACATGCCACTTGGCTTTCGGTGTGGATCCATTTATCGCTTCCTGCATTATATTTAACTGTCAGTATATATATATATGTGTATATATGTGATTTAATTTCCGCACTGCATTACACATTTCATCTTAGGGATAGGATGCTTATTATATGCCTCTTAGAGTGTGGTTACACACGCGCATGAGTGACCTGATGATTGACCCAGATCCCCCTCTTTTTTTTAGATTCAGGTACCCGTTTCACTCCTTGATTTCGTGTTGTTTTGACGGGGTCCATTCATATGGCGGAGAGTGAGTGTTGAACTATGACTTCACCAGATTTACACTTTTTGAGATTTTTTTTCCTACTTATACTCTGTTTGACCCGGCCTTGCCGCGGAACTGGTTGTATCATTTTCAGCACTTATGTCCTTTGCATGATAAAATGTTTTCCGCGTTGTAGACTTAGGACAGGTACAGGGGTTTACCCCGGTGTCTCCAACGGACTTACAGGATTTGGGTGCGAAATCCCGCTTTAAACTACAAATCTTCGGTTTCAAACCTTCAACCTGTACCCGGAGCGCAAGATCCTAACGAGGGGTTTTATCTCTCGAAACGTAACTCGGGAATCATAATCCCGGGCCGTTACAAAGGTGGTATCAGAGCTGAGGTTTCGCAATCCGAGTACAATAGGTTGAAGAGGTTTTGAAAATCGCCCAATGTTTTCAAATGGTTTTGGAAAATATTTTATAAGGGGCAGAATGAATTTAATTGGACTTAAAACCTAAAATGAATAAAGGGGAAATAATCTCGTGGGTAGAGACCCAAGCGGTAGACATCCCTTATGGATGTAGAATTCGGGGAACGGTAGGCAAAATACTAGCTTTTATTTACAGATGGGCCTAGAAGACTCCAAGGAACACCACGGAGGTTGGAGTGTGGAGTTAGGAGGCCGTGAGGTTTTTCCCCTCCGGTCAGTCGTCCATCGAAGGACGACATAGATCGTCTCTATCCTTACGTTTATATATGTACATATATGCAATTGGGCTCGAGGGCGATCCTCCTCGAAGAGGATCATATTAATCTTGTTGATTGCTTATGTGATGAGTGCTATTGTGCTTAGGATAGCGAACTAATCAGTATTCCTTGACTTGAATCATGTGTTGAATAACCGTGCAAACGGGATAGCGGGAGAAAGCCTTGTTCTTATGTAATCAGAATTCTTGTCTTATTGGAATAACCCTTACATAATTCAAACCCCTGGTGGTTTTGACTCTGTCATCCGTCCCACCAAAATATCTAGATATGTGATGGCTGATATGCTGAGCTGGTAGTGAGTAATTGCCTGATTGTCTTGTGTCTATGATGATGTGCCTTGATGCTTGAGTATACTGATTTGCTAATGAGTAAGGTATGAGGTATATATATGTTGGATGGTTCTTCTTTCAGGAACATGGGTCGAGAGATTCTTCGGTAAGCTAGGTCAGAAAGTGGCAGAGGGATTGAAGTCTTTGTTCTTGGTCATGAGATGAGCGAGAGGGTGTGCAGGATGGATGCATTAACTTAGGTAGAGCCGAGGGAGTTGAGACTGGTCAGAGATAGTGTCCAGTGAGTATAGTTGAGTTCCAAGCAGGTCTTAGTTGAGGAGTGGAGTAGTATGGCGAGACTTCAAGGGAAATGTCCTGGTGAGAAGTGGTAGTCTAGGCAGGTAGTGTGTGCGGGTAGTATAAGATATTGGTTGGCTGAGTTCTAGACTAGCTTCTTTAGGGTGATCTTGAGATCGGGTCTGGGTAGAGGTAGTTAGGATAGTTGTAGAGGTGGATGGGCGAGCTAGGAGTTGATCAGGGGATTCTTGAAGGGAGGTGTTGTGAGACGGATTGGTGTGCCAAGGAAGGTGTCTAGATAGTCTAGGAGCAGATCGTGGGCGGAGTCGAGGATGATCGGTTAAGGAACGTCTAAGGAATTGTAGAATTTGGGACTAGGTGGTGTGTGCTGTGAGTGGGAGCAATTTCGGTAAGGGATGAAGTTGAGGAATTTCCAAGGAAGAGTAGTATGAGGTTGCTTGGGAAATTATCGATCGGGATATTAGGTTGTTCATATCAGGGTTGTTCATGTGATGAGTATTTGAGGTTATTTAGGTAGGATTGGTAATGTTTGGGGAATTTATGAGTGAAGGATTTCTAGCTGCGTTGTTGGAGGATTTTAGCATAGGGAATGACTCAGGATTTATGAGTGGATGTTATTGTGGCTATTGAAGTATTTGAGGACGTGAGATGAATCTTTAAGGAAAGGCTGGTAGCTAGGCAAGGATGTAGTTGAGATTCCTAGTAAGACTGTGCGCTTAAGGTTGAGATAGGAAGATTATGAGCATGGATTTGGGAGCTAGGCAAAGCAGAAGGTATTGAGGACGCTAGAGGATAAGAGATTTTAGAAGGCTGGTGAAGTTGTGGTATTTAGGAAATTCGGACGAGGATGTCATAGGAATTAAGTGAAAATGATGATCGGTACATAAAGGTTTAAGCGGTAGAGATTTTGAAGTTTGAGGAAGCGTGATCTGAGACAATTTGGGGAAACATGCGGATTTGAGGGAACTAGTCATGGTAGAGTGTGCTGGGAAGAGGATCTAGAATGGGTCGGCTTGAGGGTCATGGTGATTCGTGGTTGGGAGTCCCACTAGTTGGGATCTGCGTTAGAATTGGTCAGGGGTGTCAGGTGTGAGATGGTCAGCATGGCTTGGGTCCTTAGAGGTGGATGGTTAGTGAGAGGGGTTAGTGGTGTGGGAAGTATGATTGGGTTAGCAAGGTGATTCGAGATGTCTCTTTAGGGGATGATGTTCAGGTGGAGTCTTGGTAGTAGATCGAGTTGTTCAGCTTGTCGGAATGAGGGAATTTTGTGATTTGGGAACTCCGAGAGATAGTTTTAAATAGTCGAGTGGAAGGTAGGACTTGAGATCGGGATGTCGAAGTGGATTGGCTCTTAGATGGCTTGATGGCATAAGAGTTGAGATACCTAGTAGTTGGTTTGGGTATTCGACCTAGATTGCGAATTGTTATGAGGCTAGAAGGGTTGTATGTGAGCAGGATACAATGATGCCTAGAACTGGTAGTGGATTGAGTTGGTAGACCTTAGTGAAGTTGATCTTAGTGCGAGGGATGGTGAGTAGTAATCTAGTGTATACTTTACTTGGGGCCGAATGTTGTGCGAATTCCATGTTATAGACGATGTTGATTCTCTGATGTGTTGTCGTTGACAATAGAGAACTGTTAGTACTAACATAGTATCCCTGAACTCGATGGAATGCTACTGTACGAAAGCACTTATTTGCCTCTAATGCGATGACGCTTGGTAGTTAGAATGAGTATGATGTACTTATCTGAGTGATATAACGTGCTTATTTGATTGATATGGTGTGTAACTTCCATGAGATGTTGTGATAAATTCTACCATATATGATACGATGCCAGATATGCTATGGTATGTGGTTATTCTTGAGGTGATTATGTTATGCTATTAGATGTGAGGTGCAATTGTTATTCGATATATATACATGATGCTTGATGATGGAAATGATAGAAATTGAACCGTTGAACCTTGATTCTGACTTGGAACCTAGGAAGAGAATATGATATTAGCCTTTAGAGGTGGATGGTAAGATGAATGGAGAAGTTGGGAATGCTTTTGACTAATGCCGAATTAACTTGAAGTTTTGAACGGTGTTTTAAAGAGGAAGTTGTGATGTTTTGAGTTATGATATGACCGAGGAGTCGGAGTAAGGATGTGGTAGGGGCCCATATCACATTCTTGCTACAATCTATTGGGGATATTATGATCACGACAAAGGTACTGTGAGGATCTCATAGGGGCACTTATGAGATACTTACGGGATCAATGACATGATCCTTGGACTCAAAAATTTCAAACTTCATCCTCTATTTTAAAATGATTTTAGTCTCGGGGACGAGACTTGTTTTTAGAGGTGGATGATGTAAAGGCTCGGATTTTCAAATCCTAATTTTCGGAAAAAAGGAAATTAAAAATGAATTTAAATCGAACTAAAAGCTCGTTTAGCGGATTCCGACCTTAATATATATAAAATTTGACGAATAATTTCCATCATTTTACCTCGAAAATTCAAAATAATTATCGGATGGCGATATCCTTTTCGATTTTAAAAATCTAATTGATCGAGAAAGCGAGAGTCGGGGAAACTAACATTTGAGAACTAATTATGAGATTCAAAATTCACGTATTCGAGATTTATTTCCGGGTGTTCGTTTAACCAAATTCATACTCAATCTTCACCCACTCCCTCCTCCTATGTACCTTACCCTGCTCGTGACCATCCCTCTCCCTCTGTATATCTTTCACTTCAATCCTCACCCATCCCTCTCCGGTTCTTCATTCATCATCATTCACCATCTCACGCCATCACTATCTCCTCCTCACCATCACCCCGCAGCCGCTGTCACCATTGTCACTTTCTCCATCAACACCAAACGCCACCATTGTTTTGCTGCTCCCAGCTTCACCATCTTCACCCAGCACCACCACATCCTCCCCTCGTTAAATCCCGACGTCCACGAGCACCCTGAAGCAGCCCCAAAGGCTTCCCGTCGCCACCACTGAGCCACCGGAGGTCCACTACCCCATTCGAGCGCGAACTCCGTTTCGGTAAGCCGTTCTCCTCTGTTTTCAATCGGAATCGTCCTCGGACTTCACCATCATCCTCCCCCATGTCCCACGCAGGTCCGACGAGCCATCGCGAGCCACCGACGAAGCCCAAAACTCCAATCAAAGCTCCGACGTCCGCGAAACTACCCCGGTTAGCTTCGACCCTCCCTTCTCATTTCTCGGTCGTCGTTTTCAATTCTTCCGTGTATGTGATAGTTGGGGGAGGGTATCGGTGGGGTCGAGGGTGAGATCGAGCTCGGTTTCCGACGAGCGAGAGTGCGAGGGCGGTTGGGAGTGAACGGCGAGACGAGCTCGAAAGGCAAGCTGAGAGGGCGAGGGCTATGAGCGCTGGCATGGGCGAGTGTGAGGGAGCTGTGGGGAGTGGCGGGGGTGCGATCAGTGAGCGAAATCGAGAGCCGGAGCGCCGAGGAGCTGGGCGCAGTTGCAGGTGCGGTTCGGAGTTGATCGGAGCACTGACGAGGCGGGCTTTGTTTTGAAACCTGGAGGAGGAGGGAGGCTGACGTAGGTTGTGGACCTTGCTAACATTTCATATAGTATATATATATTGTTATATAACGGTTGGGGATTAATAATTAGTGGGTTGGGTTTGGTTTGGTTCGGTTCGGGTTATCCGTTTAATTATTTAATTAATTAGTGGAATTAAAAATATTATATATATAATATTATTTGAGGTTTTAAGAGATAAAATATTATGTCGGGAGATTTATAAAGGATTGGTTTTATCGAATAGAAACGGGTTGGAATTATTTCATAAAGGATGTAGAAATACTTTATAAGGGCGTTTTATTAAATGGTGTTTTAAAATATAACATAAAATCATTGGGATTTAGAAATAAATTATTAAGACTCGTCGATTTAAAAAGAGAATTTGGAAAAGAATTTCAAGGTCGGAAAATGATTTAATAAATAATAGAAAAAGGGAATTTTGCTAACACTTTCAAGGGTCGGGATTCTAACGCGGATTTGACACAGATTTGAATCTAAACTTGGGAATAAGACTTATTCGATGATTAACTAGCATGATAATATGAGTGTTATACTAACGACATGATATTTGTGACTAATAACATGACTTGCAGTGATTTACTATATGAGATTAAATGTTAGATATTATGATGTTGATATATATCTGTATGCAAAGTGTGAGTATGAAACGGTAATATGTGAAATTGGCTAAGTATGATATGGAGGTTGTCATGAGCTGATGATGATGATGTTATGATCGAATTGAGAAAGATGTTAATTTATGAGACAATATGAGAAATGAAGATGAGATGATAATGTTAATAATGACAAGATCGTTGAGTTATCATATGTGTGTATCTTACATGTTTCATATGTGACTTGTGTGCTTTGTATAAATTAGACTTAGACTTATTATGTTATTTATGGGATTACTAGGTGATCTCTAATATGTTGGATTGCTTGCCATTGCTGATCATTGTTTGGATTCTGCGCTTCTCCAGGTAAGTTCTTTGAACTTACTCATGATGGGCGCTCTATGCACTGGGTGTTATATAGTAGGCTAGTGTCCATGCACCATACGACCTAGAATCACGCTTAGGAGCTAAAATGAAAATCATATGATTGCTATATGTCCTTGCAAGAGAACGGCCGTTATCTATGAAGTAACTAGAGTCTTTGCTAGGGTCATAGGACGACCCAGTCCCATCGGGTCCCGTCCTGAGTCAATCGAGTCATGGGAGTTCCTTTACTTATATTATGAGCATGATTGCGAAAGCTGCCTGCGGGCTTTATTATTTCTTATGGGGCGGGTTGGGCATGCGTGCCGCCCGATTATTATGGAATGAATTCACGAGCTGGCCAGTTTCCGCCCTATCGAAAAGGGGTGGAGGTAGGAGAGGGACATGCCACTTGGCTTTCGGTGTGGATCCATTTATCGCTTCCTGCATTATATTTAACTGTCAGTATATATATATATGTGTATATATGTGATTTAATTTCCGCACTGCATTACACATTTCATCTTAGGGATAGGATGCTTATTATATGCCTCTTAGAGTGTGGTTACACACGCGCATGAGTGACCTGATGATTGACCCAGATCCCCCTCTTTTTTTTAGATTCAGGTACCCGTTTCACTCCTTGATTTCGTGTTGTTTTGACGGGGTCCATTCATATGGCGGAGAGTGAGTGTTGAACTATGACTTCACCAGATTTACACTTTTTGAGATTTTTTTTCCTACTTATACTCTGTTTGACCCGGCCTTGCCGCGGAACTGGTTGTATCATTTTCAGCACTTATGTCCTTTGCATGATAAAATGTTTTCCGCGTTGTAGACTTAGGACAGGTACAGGGGTTTACCCCGGTGTCTCCAACGGACTTACAGGATTTGGGTGCGAAATCCCGCTTTAAACTACAAATCTTCGGTTTCAAACCTTCAACCTGTACCCGGAGCGCAAGATCCTAACGAGGGGTTTTATCTCTCGAAACGTAACTCGGGAATCATAATCCCGGGCCGTTACATTAGAGGCTAATACGATCAACTTACCGGTTGAGATTTGCAACACGGCTTGTATTTCTGTGGGAGATATCGGGTTAATGAAGGAGGTACCATCTCTACTGCTCCAAAAGGGTTTAATCTTTGTGGGTAGCTTTAATATAACCAATACGTTAGAGAAACACTAAAAAATGGGAATTTAGACGCTAATGCGATCAGCTTACCCCGTGAGATTTGCAACACGGCTTGTATTTTTTTGGGAGATTTCGGGTTAATGAAGGAGGTACCATCTCTAGTGTTCCAAAAGGGCTGAAACTTTATGGGTAGCTTTAATATAACCAATAAGGTGGGGAAACACTAAAAAATGGGAATTTAGGGGCTAATACGATAAGCTTACCTCGTGAGATTTGCAACACGGCTTGTATTTTTGTGGGAGATTTCAGGTTAATGAAGGAGGTACCATCTCTAGTGGTCTAAAAGGGCTGAAACTTTGTGGGTAGCTTTAATATAACCAATAAGGTGGGGAAACTCTAAAAAATGGGAATTTGGGGGCTATTACGATCAGTTTACCGCGTGTTATTTGCATCACGGCTTGTATTTTTGTGGGAGATTTTGGGTTATTGAAGGAAGTGTCATTTTTAATGTTCCAAAAGGACTGAGACTTTGTGGGTAGCTCTAATATAACCAATAAGGTGGGGAAACGCTAAAAATTGGGAATTTGGAGGCTAATACAATCAGCTTACCGCGTGAGATTTGCAACACGACTTATATTTTTTTGGGAGATTTCGGGTTAATGAAGGAGGTACCATCTCTAGTGCTCCAAAACGGCTGAAGCTTTGTGGGTAGCTTTAATATAACCACTAAGGTGGGGGAAACACTAGAAAATGGGAATTTAGAGGCTAATACGATCAGCTTACCCAGTGAGATTTGCAACACGACTTGTATTTTTGTGGGAGATTTCGGGTTAATGAAGGAGGTACCATCTCTAGTGCTCCAAAAGGGCCGAAACATTGTGGGTAGCTTTAATATGACCAATAAGGTAGGGAAACGCTAAAAAATGGGAATTTAGAGGCTAATACGATCAGCTTAACCCGTGAGATTTGCAACACGACTTGTATTTTTATGGGAGATTTCGGGTTAATGTAGGAGGTACCATCTCTAGTGCTCCAAAATGGTTGAAACTTTGTGAGTAGCTTTAATATAACCAATAAGGTGGGGAAACACTAAAAAATATTAATTTGGAGGCGAATATGATTAGCTTACCCCGTGAGATTTGCAACACGGCTTGTATTTTTGTGGGAGATTTCGGGCTAATGATGGAGGTACCATCTCTAGTGCTCCAAAAGGGCTGAAACATTGTGGGTAGCTTTAATATAACCAATAAGGTAGGGAAACGCTAAAAAATGGGAATTTAGAGGCTAATACGATCAGCTTACCCCGTGAGATTTGCAACAAGGCTTGTATTTTTGTGGGAGATTTCGGGTTAATAAAGAAGTTACCATCTCTAGTGCTCCAAAAGGGCTGAAACTTTGTGGGTTGCTTTAATATAACCAATAAGGTGGGGAAACGCTAAAAAATTAGAATTTGGAGGCTAATACGATCAGCTTACCGAGTGAGATTGGCAACACGACTTGTATTTTTTTGTGACATTTCGGGTTAATGAAGGAGGTACCATTTCTAGTTCTCCAAAAAGGCTGAAGCTTTTTGGGTAGCTTTAATATAACCAATAAGGTGGGGAAACGCTAAAAATGGGAATTTAGAGGCTAATACGATCAACTTATCCAGTGAGATTTGCAACACGGGTTGTATTTTTGAGGGAGATTTCGGGTTAATGAAGGAGGTACCATCTCTAGTGCTCCAAAAGGGCTGGAACTTTGTGGGTAGCTTTAATATAACCAATAAGGTGGGGAAACACTAAAAAATGGGAATTTAGAGGCTAATACGATCAGCTTACCCTGTGAGATTTGCAACACGGCTTGTATGTTTTTGGGAGATTTCGGCTTAATGAAGGAGGTACCATCTCTAGTGCTACAAAAGGGCTGAAACCTTGTATGTTTTTGGGAGATTTCGGCTTAATGAAGGAGGTACCATCTCTAGTGCTACAAAAGGGCTGAAACCTTGTGGGTAGCTTTAATATAACCAATAAGTTGGGGAAACGCTAAAAAATTGGAATTTGGAGGCTAATACGATCAGCTTACCGCGTGAGATTTGCAACACGACTTGTATTTTTTTGGGTGATTTCGGGTTAATGAAGGAGGTACCATCTCTAGTGCTCCAAAACGGCTGAAGCTTTGTGGGTAGCTTTAATATAACCAATAAGGTGGGGAAACTCTAGAAAATGGGAATTTAGAGGCTAATACGATCAGCTTACCCAGTGAGATTTGCAACACGGCTTTTATTTTTGTGGGAGATTTTGGGTTAATGAAGGAGGTACCATCTCTAGTGCTCCAAAAGGGCTGAAACATTTTGGGTAGCTTTAATATGACCAATAAGGTGGGGAAACGCTAAAAAATGGGAATTTAGAGGCTAATACCATCAGCTTACCGCGTGAGATTTGCAACACGGCTTGTATTTCTGTGGGAGATATCGGGTTAATTAAGGAGGTACCATCTCTAGTTCTCCAAAAGGGTTGAATCTTTGTGGGTAGCTTTAATATTACTAATAAGGTGGGGAAACTCTAAAAAATGAGAATTTGTAGGCTAATACGACCAGCTTACCGCGTGAGATTTGCATCACGCCTTGTATTTGTGTTGGAGATTTCGGGTTAATGAATGAGGTTCCACCTCTAGTGCTCCAAAAGGGCATGAACTTTGTGGGTAGCTTTAATATAACATAGAAGGTGGGGAAACACTAAAAAATGGGAATTTAGAGGCTAATACGATCAGCTTACCCCGTGAGATTTGCAACACGGCTTGTATTTTTGTGGGAGATTTTGGGTTAATGAAGGAGGTACCATCTCTAGTGCTCCAAAAGGGCTGAAACTTTGTGGGTAGCTTTAATATGACTAATAAGGTGGGGAAACATTAAAAAATGGGAATTTGGAAGCTAATACGATCAGATTACCGCGTGAGATTTGCAACACGGCTTGTATTTCTGTGGGGAGATTTCGGGTTAATGAAGGAGGTACCATCTCTAGTGCTCCAAAAGGGTTGGAACTTTGTGGGTAGCTTTAATATAACCAATAAGGTGGGGAAACACTAAAAAATGGGAATTTAGAGGCTAATACGATCAGCTTACCCTGTGAGATTTGCAACACGGCTTGTATTTTTTGCGGAGATTTCGGCTTAATGAAGGAGGTACCATCTCTAGTGCTACAAAAGGGCTGAAACCTTGTGGGTAGCTTTAATATAACCAATAAGATGGGGAAACGCTAAAAAATTGGAATTTGGAGGCTAATACGATCAGCTTACCGCGATATATTTGCAACACGACTTGTATTTTTTTGGGAGATTTCAGGTTAATGAAGGAGGTACCATCTCTAGTGCTCCAAAACGGTTGAAGCTTTGTGGGTAGCTTTAATATAACCAATAAGGTGGGGAAACACTAAAAAATGGGAATTTAGAGGCTAATACGATCAGCTTACCCTGTGACATTTGCAACACGGCTTGTATTTTTTGCGGAGATTTCGGGTTAATGAAGGAGGTACCATCTCTAGTGCTCCAAAAGGGCCGAAAAATTGTGGGTAGCTTTAATATGACCAATAAGGTAGGGAAACGCTAAAAAATGGGAATTTAGAGGCTAATACGATCAGCTTAACCCGTGAGATTTGCAACACGACTTGTATTTTTATGGGAGATTTCGGGTTAATGTAGGAGGTACCATCTCTAGTGCTCCAAAATGGTTGAAACTTTGTGAGTAGCTTTAATATAACCAATAAGGTGGGGAAACACTAAAAAATATTAATTTGGAGGCTAATATGATTAGCTTACCCCGTGAGATTTGCAACACGGCTTGTATTTTTGTGGGAGATTTCGGGCTAATGATGGAGGTACCATCTCTAGTGCTCCAAAAGGGCTGAAACATTGTGGGTAGCTTTAATATAACCAATAAGGTAGGGAAACGCTAAAAAATGGGAATTTAGAGGCTAATACGATCAGCTTACCCCGTGAGATTTGCAACAAGGCTTGTATTTTTATGGGAGATTTCGGGTTAATAAAGAAGTTACCATCTCTAGTGCTCCAAAAGGGCTGAAACTTTGTGGGTTGCTTTAATATAACCAATAAGGTGGGGAAACGCTAAAAAAATAGAATTTGGAGGCTAATACGATCAGCTTACCGAGTGAGATTGGCAACACGACTTGTATTTTTTTGTGACATTTCGGGTTAATGAAGGAGGTACCATTTCTAGTTCTCCAAAAAGGCTGAAGCTTTTTGGGTAGCTTTAATATAACCAATAAGGTGGGGAAACGCTAAAAATGGGAATTTAGAGGCTAATACGATCAACTTATCCAGTGAGATTTGCAACACGGCTTGTATTTTTGAGGGAGATTTCGGGTTAATGAAGGAGGTACCATCTCTAGTGCTCCAAAAGGGCTGGAACTTTGTGGGTAGCTTTAATATAACCAATAAGGTGGGGAAACACTAAAAAATGGGAATTTAGAGGCTAATACGATCAGCTTACCCTGTGAGATTTGCAACACGGCTTGTATGTTTTTGGGAGATTTCGGCTTAATGAAGGAGGTACCATCTCTAGTGCTACAAAAGGGCTGAAACCTTGTGGGTTGCTTTAATATAACCAATAAGTTGGGGAAACGCTAAAAAATTGGAATTTGGAGGCTAATACGATCAGCTTACCGCGTGAGATTTGCAACACGACTTGTATTTTTTTGGGAGATTTCGGGTTAATGAAGGAGGTACCATCTCTAGTGCTCCAAAACGGCTGAAGCTTTGTGGGTAGCTTTAATATAACCAATAAGGTGGGGAAACTCTAGAAAATGGGAATTTAGAGGCTAATACGATCAGCTTACCCAGTGAGATTTGCAACACGGCTTTTATTTTTGTGGGAGATTTTGGGTTAATGAAGGAGGTACCATCTCTAGTGCTCCAAAAGGGCTGAAAAATTTTGGGTAGCTTTAATATGACCAATAAGGTGGGGAAACGCTAAAAAATGGGAATTTAGAGGCTAATACCATCAGCTTACCACGTGAGATTTGCAACACGGCTTGTATTTCTGTGGGAGATATCGGGTTAATTAAGGAGGTACCATCTCTAGTTCTCCAAAAGGGTTGAATCTTTGTGGGTAGCTTTAATATTACTAATAAGGTGGGGAAACTCTAAAAAATGAGAATTTGTAGGCTAATACGACCAGCTTACCGCGTGAGATTTGGATCACGCCTTGTATTTGTGTTGGAGATTTCGGGTTAATGAATGAGGTTCCACCTCTAGTGCTCCAAAAGGGCATGAACTTTGTGGGTAGCTTTAATATAACATAGAAGGTGGGGAAACACTAAAAAATGGGAATTTAGAGGCTAATACGATCAGCTTACCCCGTGAGATTTGCAACACGGCTTGTATTTTTGTGGGAGATTTTGGGTTAATGAAGGAGGTACCATCTCTAGTGCTCCAAAAGGGCTGAAACTTTGTGGGTAGCTTTAATATGACTAATAAGGTGGGGAAACATTAAAAAATGGGAATTTGGAAGCTAATACGATCAGATTACCGCGTGAGATTTGCAACACGGCTTGTATTTCTGTGGGGAGATTTCGGGTTAATGAAGGAGGTACCATCTCTAGTGCTCCAAAAGGGCTGGAACTTTGTGGGTAGCTTTAATATAACCAATAATGTGGGAAAACACTAAAAAACGGGAATTTGGAGGTTAATACGATCGGCGTACCGCGTGAGATTTGAAACACGGCTTGTATTTTTTGCGGAGATTTCGGCTTAATGAAGGAGGTACCATCTCTAGTGCTACAAAAGGGCTGAAACCTTGTGGGTAGCTTTAATATAACCAATAAGATGGGGAAACGCTAAAAAATTGGAATTTGGAGGCTAATACGATCAGCTTACCGCGATATATTTGCAACACGACTTGTATTTTTGTAAGAGATTTCGGGTTAATGAAGGAGGTACCATCTCTAGTGCTCCAAAACGGTTGAAGCTTTGTGGGTAGGTTTAATATAACCAAAAGGGGGGGAAACGCTAAAAAAGTGGAATTTGGAGGCTAATACATTCGGCTTACCGAGTGAGATTTGCAACACGGCTTGTATTTTTTGTGTGAAATTTCGGGATAATGAATAAGGTACCATCTCTAGTGCTCCAAAAGGGCTGAAACTTTGTGGCTAGCTTTAATATAACCAATAAGGTGAGGAAACGCTAAAAAATGGGAATTTGGAGGCTAATACGATCAGCTTACCGCGTGAGATTTGCAACACAGCTTGTATTTTTGTGGGAGATTTAGGGTTAATGAAGGAGGTACCAACTCTAGTGCTCCAAAAGGGCTAAAACTTTGTGGGTAGCTTTAATATAACCAATAAGGTGGGGAAACGCTAAAAAGTGGGAATTTAGACGCTAATACGATCAGCTTACCGTGTGAGATTTGCAACACGACTTGTATTTCTGTGGGAGATTTCGAGTTAATGAAAGAGGTACAATCTCTAGTGCTCTAAAGGGGCTGAATCTTTGTGTGTAGATTTAATATGAGTAATAAGGTGGGGAAACTCTAAAAAATGGGAATTTGGAGGCTAATACGATCAGCTTACCGCGTGAGATTTTCAACACGGCTTGTATTTCTGTGGGAGATTTTGGGTTAATGAAGGAGGTACCGTCTCTAGTGCTCCAAAACGGCTGAAACATTGTGGGTAGTTTTAATGTGACCAATAAGGTGGGGAAACGCTAAAAAATGGGAATTTAGAGGCTAATACGATCAACTTACAGCGTGAGATTTGCAACACGGCTTTTATTTTTCTGGGAGATATCGGGTTAATGAAGGAGGTACCATCTCTAGTGCTCCAAAAGGGTTGAATATTTGTGAGTAGCTTTAATATCACTAATAAGGTGGGGAAACTCTAAAAAATGAGAATTTGTAGGCTAATACGATCAGCTTAACGCGTGAGATTTGCAACACGGCTTGTATTTCTGTTGGAGATTTCGGGTTAATGAAGGAGGTACAATCTCTAGTGCTCCAAAAGGGCTGGAACTTTGTGGGTAGCTTTAATATAACCAATAAGCTAGAGAAACACTAAAAAATGGGAATGTAGAGGCTAATACGATCAGCTTACCCTGTGAGATTTGCAACACGGCTTGTATTTTTGTGGGAGATTTCGGGTTAATGAAGGAGGTACCATCTCTAGTGCTCCAAAAGGGCTGAAACTTTGTGGGTCGCTTTAATATAACCAATAAGGTGGGGAAACGCTAAAAAATTGGAATTTGGAGGCAAATACGATCAGCTTACCGCGTGAGATTTGCAACACGACTTATATTTTTGTGGGAGATTTCGTGTTATGAAAGAGGTACGATCTCTAGTGCTCCAAAAGGGCTAAAACTTTGTGGATAGCTTTAATATGACCAATAAGGTGCGGAAACGCTAAAAAATGGGAATTTGGAGGCTAATACGATCATCTTACCGCGTGAGATTTGCAACACGGCTTGTATTTTTGTGGGAGATTTCAGGTTAATTAAGGAGGTACCATCTCTAGTGCTCTAAAAGGGCTGAAACTTTGTGGGTAGCTTTAATATAACCAATAAAGTGTGGAAACTCTAAAAAACGGGAATTTGGGGGCTAATACGATCAGTTTACCGCGTGTTATTTGCAACACGGCTTGTATTTTTGTGGGAGATTTTGGGTTATTGAAGGAAGTGTCATTTTTAATGTTCCAAAAGGACTGAGACTTTGTGGGTAGCTCTAATATAACCAATAAGGTGGGGAAACGCTAAAAATTGGGAATTTGGAGGCTAATACAATCAGCTTACCGCGTGATATTTGCAACACGACTTGTATTTTTGTGGGAGATTTCGGGTTAATGAAGTAGGTACCATCTCTAGTGCTCCAAAAGGGCCGAAACATTGTGGGTAGCTTTAATATGACCAATAAGGTGAGGAAACGCTAAAAAATAGGAATTTGGAGGCTAATATGATTAGCTTACCCAGTGAGATTTGCAACACGGCTTGTATTTTTGTGGGAGATTTCTGGCTAATGATGGAGGTACCATCTCTAGTGCTCCAAAAGGGCTGAAATATTGTGGGTAGCTCTAATATAACCAATAAGGTGGGGAAACGCTAAAAATTGGGAATTTGGAGGCTAATACAATCAGCTTACCGCGTGAGATTTGCAACACGACTTGTATATTTGTGGGAGATTTCGGGTTAATGAAGTAGGTACCATCTCTAGTGCTCCAAAAGGGCCGAAACATTGTGGGTAACTCCAATATTACCAATAAGGTGGGGAATCGCTAAAAAATGGGAATTTGGAGGCTAATATGATCATCTTACCGCGTGAGATTTGCAACACGGCTTGTATTTTTAGGGGAGATTTCGGGTTAATGAAGTAAGTGTCATTTCTAGTTCTCCAAAAAGGCTGAAACTTTGTGGGTAGCTCTAATATAACCAATAAGGTGGGAAAACGCAAAAAATTGGATATTTGGAGGCTAATAAAATCAGCTTACCACGTGAGATTTGCAACCCGGCTTGTATTTTTGTGGGAGATTTCGGGTTAATGAAGAAAGTGCCACTTCTAGTGCTGCAAAAGGGCTGAAACTTTGTGGGTAGCTCTAATATCACCAATAAGGTGGGGAAACGCTACAAAATGGGAATTTTGAGGCTAATATGATCAGCCTGCCGCGTGAGATTTGCATCACGGCTTGTATTTGTGTTGAAGATTTCGGGTTAATGAAGGAGGTACCATCTCTAGTGTTCCAAAAGAGCTGGAACTTTTTGGATAGCTTTAATATAACCTATAAGGTGGGGAAACACTAAAAAATGGGAATTTAGAGGCTAATACGATCAGCTTACCCCGTGAGATTTGCAACACGGCTTGTATTTTTTTGGGAGATTTCGGGTTAATGAAGGAGGTACCATCTCTAGTGCTCCAAAAGGGCTGAAACTTTGTGGGTAGCTTTAATATAACCAATAAGGTGGGGAAACGTTAAAAAATGGGAGTTTGGAGGCTAATACGATCAGCGTACCGCGTGAGATTTGCAACACAGCTTGTATTTTTGTGGGAGATTTCGGGTTAATGAAGGAGGTACCATCTCTAAGGCTCTAAAAGGGCTGAAACATTGTGGGTAGCTTTAATATGACTAATAATATGGGGAAACTCTAAAAAACGGGAATTTTGAGGGTAATACGATCAGCGTACCGCGTGAGATTTGCAACACGGCTTGTATTTTTGTAAGAGATTTCGGGTTAATGAAGGAGGTACCATCTCTAGTGCTTCAAAAGGGCTGAAACTTTGTGGGTAGCTTTAATATAACCAATAAGGTGGGGAAACGCTAAAAAAGTGGAATTTGGAGGCTAATAGGATCAGCTTACCGCGTGAGATTTGCAACAAGACTTGTATTTTTGTGAGAGATTTCGGGTTAATGCAGGAGGTACCATCTCTAGTGCTCCAAAAGGGCTGAAACTTTGTGGGTAGCTTTAATATAACCAATAAGGTGGGGAAACGCTAAAAAATGGGAATTTTGAGGCTAATACGATCAGCGTACCGCGTGAGATTTGCAACACGGCTTGTATTTTTGTAAGAGATTTCGGGTTAATGAAGAAGGTACCATTTCTAGTGCTCCCAAAGGGCTGAAACATTGTGGGTAGGTTTAATATAACCAATAAGGTGGGGAAACGCCAAAAAAGTGGAATTTCGATGTAACGGCCCGGAATTATGATTTCCGGGTTACGTTTCAAGGGATAAAACCCCTTGTTCGGATCTTGCAATTCAGGTACGGGTTGAGTTTTAAAACAAAATATTTGTACTAAAAGAAGGGATTTCGAACCCTTAAAGATCGCGGATCCATTGGAGATCAAATACCTGCCTTAGTCTAATCGTGAAATCGAGCGAAAGCAAAAATAAGGTTGAGTTTAAATACCATCCGAAAGGGAGTATTAAAAGAGAGGAAGTGTGGTGGTCTCTCAACCTCTCGATCTAACGCCAAAAGTCTGAACCCGCCAAGCATCCACATAAGCAACGATAACGGCTAGTGATTACCTGAATCTAAAAAAAATGAGGGGGATCTGGGTCAATCATCAGGTCACTCATGCGCGTATGTAAACACACTCTGAGAGGCATATAATAAGCATCCTACTCTTAAGATGAAATGCGTAATGCCATGCGTAAATTAAATCACGTATATATATTGACAGTTTAATATAATGCAGAAAGCGATAAATGGATCCACACAGAATGCCAAGTGGCATGTCCCTCTCGTACCTCCACCCCCCCTTCCGATAGGGCGGACACTGGCCAGTTCGGTGCTATAGCATAGCAAATTCCTCGTGGTGGTGCACAACCCACGGCATCATCATATCATATCATATCATATCATCGCTTGCCCGATGGTGTTGGGCTATCATATCATGCTCATATAGACTCGATTGACCCAGGGTACCCGATGAGGCTGGGCTACCCTATGACCCTAGCAAAGACTCTAGGACTATCACAGATAACGGCCGTTCTCTTGCAAGGACATATAGCAATCATATGATTTTCATTTTAGCTCCTAAGCATGATTCTAAGTCGTATGGTGCATGGACACTAGCCTACTATATAACACCCAGTGCATAGAGCGCCCATCATGAGTAAGTTCAAAGAACTTACCTGGAGTAGCAGATCAGCAAGATGAAAAGCAGCAAGATATAAGCAAGCAGGTTACAGATCACCTAGCAATTATTAATAAATATGCATAAGTAAACTGCACAAAACGGGATCCATTTACCACTACATAACATGCCCACCAATCCATTAATCATAGCATCATCAACATTCTTTATCTCAACTTATGGCAACATCTTATATCATCTTATTCCATTGACATTTCCATAACTGGCTCAATCATACTTCAATCCATATAATCTCACTAGCTAGTCAAGTTGTTAGTCAAAACAATTACTTCAAAATTATACTTAGCCATTTCTAATTCATAAAATATTTAATCTTTAAAAATACTTCCAAAAATCCAATTAAATAATCCCGACATACTTCACTTTAATTAAAATCATCATTCTAGGGACTTAAATAATTTTCAATCGTTACTAATTAATTCAATTTATATACTTTAAAACCGACCCTTTTTAAATATCGACATAAATCGATTTCTAAATAATCAATTATCGGTTATCGGTTAAACAATTAATTAATAAATCTAATAAATAAATAAATAGCAAATAAACTCAAACCGAACCAACGCTTTTAACCCAAACCGAACCGAACCCGCATAAATCTCAACCGGTTAAACAAAATAAAGAAACAAAGGAGGTGGGCCACGTTTGCTGACTGGGCAGGGGATGGAGCCCACGGCTCATCTTCCTCCTTCAACTTCGACAGGATTTGCAGCTCCCGCCTGCTGCTCGCGACACAGCTCGACGCCGATGCCTCTCACGCTCCCGCATGGTGGCCTGCTCGCCCGAACTCGGACTCTCGCAGCTAGGCCCTCGTCGTCTCCTCCTCGCTCACCCTCCCCGCTCCCACACAGCTGCACTCGCCCGCGCGTACAGCTCGCCTCTGTCGCACACGCCGCCCTCGAGCTCGCCGTAGCTCTCGCCTGAGCTCACGAGCTTCCCCCGACGCCCCACACTCAGCTCACACACACTCAACACTCGCCCACACCCCGACCCAAGTCAGAATCAAATTGAAACAGAGGAAGAAAAAGGCGGAACTCACCGAGGAGGTTCGCGACTTCGGAGCTCTCGATCGGAGATCTGGGCGTCGTCGGTGGCTCGCGATGGCTCGTCGGACCTGCTTCGGACATGGGTGAGTGTGATGGAGGAGCTCGGGGGTGATTTGGATCGGAAACGAAGGAGAACGACGTACCGGAACGTGGCTCAAGCTAAACAGAGGAAATGACGGTTCGGTGGCTCCTGGACGGCGTTGATGGCTCCTGGGCGGCCCTGGGGTGGCGCTGGACGTCGGTGGAGGGGACTCGCGGTGCTGTTGCTGCTGCTCTTCAAGGAACAAGGAGGGACGAAGGTGGAAGAGGTGGTGAGTGACGGTGAAGAGTGCGAACGATGGTGGCGACGATGTTGGTGATGGTGATTGCAGCTGGAGGTGACGATGGGGAGAGGGTGATGGTGATTGGTGAAGTAGCGTGAAATGGTTCCTCCGGATGGTGATGGGAGAGGGAGGGAATGGGTTTGGAAGGGTAAGGTGAGGTGATGGGGTGGGTGAGAATGGAGTGTTGAATTGGTTAACCCAATACCCGGTAAATCTCGAATACGTAAATTTCGAACCCCGAAATTAGTTTCTGACAGTTAGTTTATTTGAATATCGTTTTCTCGATTAATTAGATTTATAAAATCGAAAAGGATATCACACCACGATAATTATTTTGAATTTCCGAGGTAAAATGGCGGAAATTGTTCGTTAAATTTATACTCCGGTCGGAATCCGCTAAACAAGTTTTAAAACCGACTTAATTTCATTTTTAATTCTCTTATTCCAGAAAATTAGGATTTGAAAATCCGAGCCTTTACATCATCCACCTCTAAAAACAAGTCTCGTCCTCGAGACTAAAAAAAATCTTAAAACAGGGGATGAAGTTTGAAATTGGTGAGTCCAAGGATCATGTCATTGATCCCGTGAACACCTCATAAGTGCCCCTATGAGATCCTCACAGTACCGTTGCCGTGATCATAATATCCCCAATAGACCGTAGTAAGAATGTAATATGGGCCCCTATCACATCCTTACTCCGACTTCTTGGTCATATCATAACTCAAAAAGCATTACAGCATCTCCACTAGGTCTTAGCAAGCAATCTATAAGGGCCCCTATAAAATGTCTGTATCCACTTCGTGGGAGTCATAATGCAAGCTCGGTTAGAAAATTTCAAGAGGTTTCATAGTTTGAAAAGTTTTGGTCTCAAAATCATTGAAGTTATCGATCGCGTTTGATTTCTCAAAACCCAAGTTAGTCGTTTTTAAACACCATTTAAAATTCCCTAACCCGATGTTAGTCAAGCAATTTCCAAATCTCAGGAGGTGGAATCATCCACCTCTAAAGGCTAATCCCATATTCTCTTCCTAGTTTCCGAATCAAAACAATCATCATTCTCAACTCAACATAAACAAAAGTAAACCAACTCATCGACTCATAACATCATCAGCCACCTCTCGTGTGGCAAATCTTAACATCAATCATGATAATCTCAACTAGTCAACATCTCAACCGCATAGCATGTTTACCCATAAGATAAATCATACCATCCATTCAGAACATGCCAAAAGCAATAACAAAATCTCAACATCATACCACGAGCCATACGGCATATCTACATCATACTGAAGGCATCGCAACTTCGTGATCGGATCCTCATAACTTATCATGTAAGCACACATGTCAAGAGATCAATGAGCTAGGTGTCACGGGGTTAGTATGTCAGTACACATCAATTCTCACAATCGCATAACATCGCACTACAAGTATAACCAGTCATAGCAGATTTATCATGTCAACATATCAACACATCAAAGTCATGCTATTAAGATTCAGAAAAGGAAGATCAAGTAGTATATAAATCACCAACATGTCAGCATGCTCTGAAAGACATCACCTCAACTCATCACAATATCGAATGACGATAATTTAGTAACCAGGCACCATTAAGTCATGTTCATCATTTAACGTATCAATAATCATGCTTAACTATATAATACAACATCATGCTTTCATATAATAACACATCATTATCTCATATATCTTGTCGTAACACATCCTAACATTCTTTTATAACAACATAACAGGATAGCAAATCATCAATATATCATGATAGCATTTGTCACTTTCACTAGATTTCAATATTGCATATCAACATGTAGTATTGTTCCATACCAAGTTCCTCATGGTCGCTATCTAACATCATGCCAGTACATATTTACAAGTCATGTAAGCAAGAAAATTCCCAAATTATCATCAGTACGTCAACAAGTCTCAATTTGCTATTATGCTCAAAATTATTGCAAAACATCATATATGAACATAGTCAATTCAAGCTAGCAACTTTCATCATAACCTTATCAGATACCAATTCAAGTTCCTTAGTATTCGCAGTTCATACTTTTATAGACAGAGGAATTTAGATCATGCTTAACAACTCACCTTAGCAACACATCAAGACATCATGGTATATAAGAACTGCAAGGCATTGAATCATATAATCATAATCAATGGACCCTCAGGAACCATTCATTACCAAGTCAGCACATCAACACGTAAATTTCATCGTCAGGTCAGTGCAATATCGCCATCAACTAATTTCGAAGGATTAAGAGTTAGAACGGAGGACACTCCCGCTCGCAAGTCATAGCGTACTCAGTAATCGTCATCATCAAAACGTGCTTGTCCTGCCGAAATCGTTGATCTTGAGGCCCGTGGGTAATGGGCCCACGCCTTCGCGGCGTTGCTCTATCGCTATCAGACTTCCCATTTCCTCTTTCATGTCGTCAATCGTCCAACGTGTCGTGTAGGAGTTCAAGTTAGCGAAGATAGGGGAGGGACAAGAGCGGAAAACCCAATGTTCCTTTCGGAACGAACACACACCAACCCTAAGGATGACAACTAGAGACGAAACTCTGACCTGAGAATAGCAACGATGCCCTTATGGAAGTCCATTAAGTTATAATCGCGACAAGCAAACACAAATTCATTATGGAGCATACCAATCACGCTAATCCACACTAACAGGTACCTATTTCAGAGGAGCAACATTCGTATTCATTTCCAACGACACGATCGATTCCTATACTGATGCATGCGAGACAAGATAATAGTCTATTATTCCATGAAAGCAGTTATGCCTAGCAAGTTATGCGGAATCAAGAATGAGCATGCAGGATTCGAGGTCATGTGGGATTTAACGACGATGACGAGTATGGTGTATATGAACGAATGCACAAGCATGGTGTACGCATCAATAGGTGAGGTCAAATATGGCATGGCAAGGTGTAACATAACAACTAGATTAAGCGTCATACGAGAACATATAGGAGCAACCTAGTAACTATCTCATCCAAACACACTGGTCATATAGTAGGTCAAGCATGGCACGTAATCATATGATGAGGTACATTTAGAAAGTGCATGTCCTACATGATACTAGCGACACATAATGTGATACAAGCATAGTCAAGAGTCATTAAAAGGGGTTCAATAGGATGTTCACGAAACATGAGGCATCATCAAAAGTAACAAGAAGGACATCATGGCAATAGATTATAATCATGCTAGGAACGAATCATCATGGGACACATATAAAGGTACAGTAGTTATCACATCATAGAATAGGTACAACATGTAATCATTTAGTGAGTCATATTGGAAACCATAAGCCCTACAGGATACTACTAGCACATATCGAACCATGACCACAATCAAGGTAACTCAACTAAATTCATTTTAACATTCATGCGTCATGCATATGCAAAATGATATAACGTGGTGTGTAATCATGCGAGGTGCCAAGTCATACATCTATGCCAGCACTAGAGGAATTCATAAGAGAATAGGGAAACACTACCGAGTGATAACATGTAAGCATGCTAGGATAAACCATCACAGAAAACAATTGATCATCGAATTTAACATCAATCTAATTTTCATGAGTAAGATATTTCAAGGTGATAGAAAGAGGGAAGGATCACACTATGAGGGACCTAGCTCGAGAGGGAATCAGCAATAATGCAAGCAAGGTATAAATTCGCACAAGTCACAACTAATGGTCCTACATGATACTAAAGGCTCAACATGACATTCGATATATACATGCGCTTGAATTACCAACACATCGATGCGCAAGAAATCATATTAACATAGCTCGTAGGTATAGAAGCATGGAAGGAATATAACAATTCATAATGCAAGCCTACGCAATAGGCAATATGACTAGCATACAAGGTATGCATTCCAACTCAACAACCGTTTGAATAAGGTATGCATTTACCAAGACATCACGTCAAATAGCATTATCACAATTGAACTACTAATTTAGTCAACAAACCACGGGTAACATCGACTAATCATGCAGGGAAAATCATCTTACGACATTCGTACAAGGGAAGTGTAGCACACTATCATGGTCCTAATCTAGGGGAAGACAATAACTATATACAGACACTTATCATGCAATTCATGCTTCAAATCAGTCGTTAGTACGGCCAATACAACAGGTCAATTAGACATACAAAGGCGACATATAATCAGGACAAGAAGCAAGATGCAACACGGGACCTAAGTAATGGGGCAAGCATGGGTACAGAATGTCATACAACCACAAATTTACATTAAGGATCATCATCTTAACATGTACTGGGAATTACGTATCATATAAGGCATGTTGACATCAAGTTATAACACATATTCATCAAGTATGTAACTCACTCTATCATGACACTAGAACTGAACGATCACACTATTATGAACCTATTTACAGGGAGAACATTAATTATGCGACTTCCTACACATGACATTTACATTCATGCATTGGTATGACGATGCAACATACTGAGTAGGGCATGATGGGATGATAGAGACATAACACGTGTAACTTGGACTCACACAATGGCCATCATGAACATTATAGCATGCATTCATCAAGACTCAATTATACCACATATTCCCCATCCAACGCAACTAATCACACAACAATATCAAGTGAAAACAACCAACAATCATTAATCTGATGAATACAAAATAGATGGGCATGTTGTAGATTCTTGTCATAAAACGAGTAATAAGCATCAAGGCTTCATCCACTAGTATGCTAAAGATATCATTTACAGGCATTCATACGAAGAAGAGTTTATCACACTATCATGGACCTAACCCAGGAGAAAACAATTATCATGTAGGTTTATATCATGTGGTTTATATGCTTCCAATCAATCATTAGTACAATTAATATAATAAGTCAAGTAGGCATGCTATGACAACGTAATCACGATAGAGAGTGAGACATAACACGAGACTTGATCAATGTAACTAATCACAGATGTAATAACATGAGCAACATTTTACAATTAAGCATTTTGCAAGATACATGCAGGAGGTTACAAAATCATGTCATGCAGTTCAGAGAGAGTCACCATTACAACCGGACAGAGATCCCTAAGGGCAACCATTGACCTTCCCGAACTGACTCATCACCCCTATTTCTCGTGGGACCTTGGTACGTACGACTCTTTGTGGTAAGAAAACCTCGGTTGATCATCATAAGAATCAAGGAAGACAACCCCGGAAACACCTTACTTTTGACTCAAAATGACATCAAGGACTATCTTCCAATACTCACTCAGACAACCTCCATATACATACATGAGTTTCTGACGCAATGTGTTTACCAACCCGATTCCGATGAAAGATACTGACATCCGGGAGAAAGACTCGATAGAACCGTCAAAGGGTTAACAAACATAGTGGAAGGGGCTATTTCACACAAGCTGGGTTGACCACATAGAATTAAGGGTACTCCCACTATCCCGTTTGTACAGATCAGTCGAAACACATTTAATTGTTAGGCATACCAATCAGACTTTAGCAGATCAAGCACTCAGCATAGAATTAGTCAATGACAATTATAATGAACTCCTTCGAGGGAGGTCATACTCAGTCTCAATATATAAAGCACATCAAGCTATCTAATGTCGCTCTTCAAGGAGCGACTGACCGGAGGGGCAAAAACCTCGCGATCCTACCTAACTCGCCACTCCAACCACCTTGGTGCAATCTCCTTGGAGTCTTCCGGACCCTCTGTAAAGAGCAAGCTAGTATTTTGCCTACCGTTCCCAACTACACCCAATAGGGGGGGTCTAGCGCCTTTACTACCCAATCGTGTCCCCGTTTTGTCGATTCTCCTTTTTTATTACAACTCGAGTTCATTACTTAGTCCAATTTTAGTTAAGCACATTAAATTCATTTTGCCCCTCTAAATCCTTTTCAAAAAGTCCTTGAAACTCGTGGGCGGTTTTCAAAACACACACTCGACCCTTGTGTACCCGAATTGCACAACCTAAGCTCTGATACCATCTTTGTAACGGCCCGGAATTATGATTTCCGGGTTACGTTTCAAGGGATAAAACCCCTTGTTCGGATCTTGCAATTCAGGTACGGGTTGAGTTTTAAAACAAAATATTTGTACTAAAAGAAGGGATTTCGAACCCTTAAAGATCGCGGATCCATTGGAGATCAAATACCTGCCTTAGTCTAATCGTGAAATCGAGCGAAAGCAAAAATAAGGTTGAGTTTAAATACCATCCGAAAGGGAGTATTAAAAGAGAGGAAGTGTGGTGGTCTCTCAACCTCTCGATCTAACGCCAAAAGTCTGAACCCGCCAAGCATCCACATAAGCAACGATAACGGCTAGTGATTACCTGAATCTAAAAAAAATGAGGGGGATCTGGGTCAATCATCAGGTCACTCATGCGCGTATGTAAACACACTCTGAGAGGCATATAATAAGCATCCTACTCTTAAGATGAAATGCGTAATGCCATGCGTAAATTAAATCACGTATATATATTGACAGTTTAATATAATGCAGAAAGCGATAAATGGATCCACACAGAATGCCAAGTGGCATGTCCCTCTCGTACCTCCACCCCCCCTTCCGATAGGGCGGACACTGGCCAGTTCGGTGCTATAGCATAGCAAATTCCTCGTGGTGGTGCACAACCCACGGCATCATCATATCATATCATATCATATCATCGCTTGCCCGATGGTGTTGGGCTATCATATCATGCTCATATAGACTCGATTGACCCAGGGTACCCGATGAGGCTGGGCTACCCTATGACCCTAGCAAAGACTCTAGGACTATCACAGATAACGGCCGTTCTCTTGCAAGGACATATAGCAATCATATGATTTTCATTTTAGCTCCTAAGCATGATTCTAAGTCGTATGGTGCATGGACACTAGCCTACTATATAACACCCAGTGCATAGAGCGCCCATCATGAGTAAGTTCAAAGAACTTACCTGGAGTAGCAGATCAGCAAGATGAAAAGCAGCAAGATATAAGCAAGCAGGTTACAGATCACCTAGCAATTATTAATAAATATGCATAAGTAAACTGCACAAAACGGGATCCATTTACCACTACATAACATGCCCACCAATCCATTAATCATAGCATCATCAACATTCTTTATCTCAACTTATGGCAACATCTTATATCATCTTATTCCATTGACATTTCCATAACTGGCTCAATCATACTTCAATCCATATAATCTCACTAGCTAGTCAAGTTGTTAGTCAAAACAATTACTTCAAAATTATACTTAGCCATTTCTAATTCATAAAATATTTAATCTTTAAAAATACTTCCAAAAATCCAATTAAATAATCCCGACATACTTCACTTTAATTAAAATCATCATTCTAGGGACTTAAATAATTTTCAATCGTTACTAATTAATTCAATTTATATACTTTAAAACCGACCCTTTTTAAATATCGACATAAATCGATTTCTAAATAATCAATTATCGGTTATCGGTTAAACAATTAATTAATAAATCTAATAAATAAATAAATAGCAAATAAACTCAAACCGAACCAACGCTTTTAACCCAAACCGAACCGAACCCGCATAAATCTCAACCGGTTAAACAAAATAAAGAAACAAAGGAGGTGGGCCACGTTTGCTGACTGGGCAGGGGATGGAGCCCACGGCTCATCTTCCTCCTTCAACTTCGACAGGATTTGCAGCTCCCGCCTGCTGCTCGCGACACAGCTCGACGCCGATGCCTCTCACGCTCCCGCATGGTGGCCTGCTCGCCCGAACTCGGACTCTCGCAGCTAGGCCCTCGTCGTCTCCTCCTCGCTCACCCTCCCCGCTCCCACACAGCTGCACTCGCCCGCGCGTACAGCTCGCCTCTGTCGCACACGCCGCCCTCGAGCTCGCCGTAGCTCTCGCCTGAGCTCACGAGCTTCCCCCGACGCCCCACACTCAGCTCACACACACTCAACACTCGCCCACACCCCGACCCAAGTCAGAATCAAATTGAAACAGAGGAAGAAAAAGGCGGAACTCACCGAGGAGGTTCGCGACTTCGGAGCTCTCGATCGGAGATCTGGGCGTCGTCGGTGGCTCGCGATGGCTCGTCGGACCTGCTTCGGACATGGGTGAGTGTGATGGAGGAGCTCGGGGGTGATTTGGATCGGAAACGAAGGAGAACGACGTACCGGAACGTGGCTCAAGCTAAACAGAGGAAATGACGGTTCGGTGGCTCCTGGACGGCGTTGATGGCTCCTGGGCGGCCCTGGGGTGGCGCTGGACGTCGGTGGAGGGGACTCGCGGTGCTGTTGCTGCTGCTCTTCAAGGAACAAGGAGGGACGAAGGTGGAAGAGGTGGTGAGTGACGGTGAAGAGTGCGAACGATGGTGGCGACGATGTTGGTGATGGTGATTGCAGCTGGAGGTGACGATGGGGAGAGGGTGATGGTGATTGGTGAAGTAGCGTGAAATGGTTCCTCCGGATGGTGATGGGAGAGGGAGGGAATGGGTTTGGAAGGGTAAGGTGAGGTGATGGGGTGGGTGAGAATGGAGTGTTGAATTGGTTAACCCAATACCCGGTAAATCTCGAATACGTAAATTTCGAACCCCGAAATTAGTTTCTGACAGTTAGTTTATTTGAATATCGTTTTCTCGATTAATTAGATTTATAAAATCGAAAAGGATATCACACCACGATAATTATTTTGAATTTCCGAGGTAAAATGGCGGAAATTGTTCGTTAAATTTATACTCCGGTCGGAATCCGCTAAACAAGTTTTAAAACCGACTTAATTTCATTTTTAATTCTCTTATTCCAGAAAATTAGGATTTGAAAATCCGAGCCTTTACATTCGAGGCTAATACGATCAGCGTACCGCGTGAGATTTGAAACACAACTTTTATTTTTGTAAGAGATTTCGGGTTAATGAAGGAGGTACCATCTCTAGTGCTCCAAAACGGCTGAAACTTTGTGGATAGCTTTAATATAACCAATAAGGTGGGGAAACGTTTAAAAATGGGAATTTGGAGGCTAGTACGATCAGCTTACCGCATGAGATTTGCAACACAGCTTGTATTTTTGTGGGACATTTCGGGTTAATTAAGGAGGTACCAACTCTAGTGCTCCAAAATGGCTGAAACTTTGTGGGTAGCTTTAATATAACTAATAAGGTAGGGAAACGCTAAAAAATGGGAATTTAGACGGTAATACGATCAGCTTACCGTGTGAGATTTGCAACACGGCTTGTATTTCTATGGGAGATTTCGGGTTAATGAAACAGGTACAATCTCTAGTGCTCCAAAAGGGCTGAATCATTGTGTGTAGATTTAATATAACTAATAAGGTGGGGAAACTCTAAAAAATGGGAATTTGGAGTCTAATACGATCAGCTTACCGCGTGAGATTTGCAACATGACTTATATTTTTTTGAGAGATTTCGGGTTAATGAAGGAGGTACCATCTCTAGTGCTTCAAAAGGGCTGAAACTTTGTGGGTAGATTTAATATAACCAATCAGGTGGGGAAATGTTAAAAAGTAGGAATTTGGAGGCTAATACGATTAGTTTACCGCGTGAGATTTGCAACACGACCTGTATTTTTGTGTGAAATTTCGGGTTAATGAAGGAGGTACCATCTCTAGTGCTCCAATAGGGCTGAAACTTTGTCGATAGCTTTAATATAACCAAT
This sequence comes from Persicaria tinctoria, assembly GCA_037127255.1. NCBI lineage: Eukaryota > Viridiplantae > Streptophyta > Magnoliopsida > Caryophyllales > Polygonaceae > Persicaria > Persicaria tinctoria. The sequence goes on from JBANSL010000004.1 coordinate 367,363, forward strand.
AAGGTGGGAAACACTAAAAAATGGGAATTTGGAGGCTAATACGATCAGCTTACCGTGTGAGATTTGCATCACGGCTTGTATTTTTGTGGGAGATTTCGGGCTAATGAAAGAGGTACCATCTCTAGTGCTCCAAAAGAGCTGAATCTTTGTGGGTAGCTTTAATATGACTAATAAGGTGGGGAAACTCTAAAAAATGGGAATTTGGAGGCTAATACGATTAGCTTACCGCGTGAGATTTTCAACACGGCTTGTATTTCTGTGGGAGATTTCGGGTTAATGAATGAGGTACCATCTCTATTGCTCCAAAAGGGACGGAACTTTGTTGGTAGCTTTAATATAACCAATAAGGTAGGGAAACACTAAAAAATCGGAATTTAGAGGCTAATACGATCAGCTTACCCCGTGAGATATGCAACACGACTTATATTTTTGTTGGAGATTTCGGGTTAATGAAGGAGGTACCATCTCTAATGCTGCAAAAGGGCTGAAACTTTGTGGGTAGCTTTAATATAATCAATAAGGTGGGGAAACGCTAAAAAATTGGAATTTGGAGGCTAATACGATCAGCTTACCCCGTGAGATTTGCAACACGGCTTGTGTTTCTGTAGGAGATTTCGGGTTAATGAAGGAGGTACCATCTCTAGTGCTTCAAAAGGTCTTAAACTTTGTGGGTAGGTTTAATATAACCAATAAGGTGGGGAAACGCTAAAAAAGTGGAATTTGGAGGCAAATAGGATCAGCTTACCGCGTGAGATTTGCAACACGACTTGTATTTTTGTGAGAGATTTCGGGTTAATGCAGGATGTACCATCTCTAGTGCTCCAAAAAGGCTGAAACTTTGAGGGTAGCTTTGACAGGCCTAAAGTCGTTATGCCAAATCAAAGTAAATTCCTAAGATGCAAACTATAACAAGTATAGTAGGTAAGTTAGGGTCGAACCCACAGGGAAACAGAATCAATTGTAAGAGCAAGTATTATTACCCAAAGGTAACTGATTAAAGGGGGAGTTTTGTGTGTGAGAAATAGTAACAGAACAAGTTGCAAGTAAAGGTTGTGAATATATGATGGAAAGGTATCACACCAGGTAATTATCCACACAACAATTGAGATGGTTCATCATCGCATTCTATGAATCTCAAGTTCTAATGTCCAGTAATTGTTCTCAATTCAGATCGTGTAATAGCTTTTAGTCCTACCAGTCCTAAATGTAAAGGCTCGGATTTTCAAATCCTAATTTTCTGGAATAAGAGAATTAAAAATGAAATTAAATCGGTTTTAAAACTTGTTTAGCGGATTCCGACCGGAGTATAAATTTAACGAACAATATCCTTTTGGATTTTAAAGATCTAATTGATCGAGGAAGCGAGAGTCGGGGAAACTAACATTCGAAAACTAATTTTGAGATTCAAAATTCGCGTATTCATGATTTAATTCCGGGTATTTGTTTAACCAATTCCACGCACAATCCCTCACCCACTCCCATCACTCACCTTACCCTTCAAATTCAACCCACCCCTCACCTTGTCATTCCCTCATCGTCATCACCCTGTCACCCGTCACTCTTCTGTTGCGCTTCCTCCCTCCATCCTTCATCTCCTCCATTGGCAGTCCTCCATCCCCACCTGTGCACATCGACAGCAACATACACCATCACCATCTCCTGCTCAACACCTCAAACTCCTCCACGCCCCTGTTTTCACGAGCCCCGAATTGAGCTCCGATAACCCATTTCTTCTTCCTCTTCAAAGGGCAGCAGCAACAACATCACCCTACATCTCCCTCGACGTCCACCAGTAACTCGAGGCAGCCCAAGGAGCCCTGAACGCCACCACCGAGCCACCGAGGCTTCGTCGCCCCGTTTGAGCGCGAAATCACCTTCCGGTAAGCCGTTCTCCTTCGTTTCCAATCCAAACCACCCTCGAGCCCTACCATCATACTCACCGACATCCGACGCAGGTTCGAGGAGCCATCGAGAGCCTCCGACGATGCCCAGAAATCCGATCGAAGCTCCGACGCCTGCGAACACCCCGGTGAGCTTCGTCCCTTACCTTTCCTTTGCCCATTCCATTCCTTTTGTTCCTTATGGTCGGGGAGAGGGTATGAGAGTCGAGTGTGGGAAAGGATGGCCAAGCTCGAGAGCTCCGGCGAGCTCGAGAGCCCCGGCGAGGGTCGAACGTGAGTTCGAGTGAGGCAGAGGCGAGCGCGAGAGCGGCTGGGAGCGTATGTGGGGGTGCGACTGGGCGAGTGTTAGTGAGTTGCAGGCGGGGAGTGTCCGGGTGATGCGGAAGAGTTGAGGCGGACGCGGCGTCGCGCTGGGAGGAGCCAAGGCGGCGGAGGCAGGCGTCGAGCCCTGCAGGCGAGCAGGCGGGAGTTTGAAATCGGAGGAGGAAGAGGAGATGTGGGCTCCATCCGCTGCCCAGTCAGCACCTGTGGGCCCCCATACTAACATATATACATTGTATTGTGTTTAATGCTAATCGGTTGGGATTAATTAGCGGGTTTGGTTGGGTTCGGTTCGGCTCGGGTTAAAAGCGTTGGTTCGGTTCAAGTTTATTCGTTATTTATTTATTAATTAATTGCTTAACCGATAACCGATAATTGATTATTTAGAAATTGATTTGTGTGTCGGTATTTAAAAGGGCTCGGTTTTAAAGTATATAAATTGAATTATTTAGTAACGGTTGAAAATTATTAAGTCCCTAGAAGGATGATTTTAATTAAAGTAAAGTATGCCGGGATTATTTAATCGGATTTTTGGAAGTAGTTTTAAAGATTAAATATTTTATGAATTAGAATTGGCTAAGTATAATTTTGAAGTAATTGTTTTGACTAACAACTTGACTAGCGAGTGAGATTTTATGGATTGAAGTATGATTTAGCCCGTTATGAAAAATGACAATGGAATAAGATGATATAAGATGTTGAGATAAAGGATGCTGATGATGCTATGATTAATGGATTGATGAGCATGTTATGTAGTGGTAAATGGATCCCGTTGTGTGCAGTTTACTTATGCATATTTATTAATAATTGCTAGGTGATCTGTAACCTGCTTGCTTATATCTTGCTGCTTTTCATCTTGCTGATCTGCTACTCCAGGTAAGTTCTTTGAACTTACTCATGATGGGCGCTCTATGCACTGGGTGTTATATAGTAGGCTAGTGTCCATGCACCATACGACTTAGAATCATGCTTAGGAGCTAAAAATGAAAATCATATGATTGCTATATGTCCTTGCAAGAGAACGGCCGTTATCTGTGATAGTCCTAGAGTCTTTGCTAGGGTCATAGGGTAGCCCAGCCTCATCGGGTACCCTGAGTCAATCGAGGCTATATGAGCATGATATGAAAGCCCAGCACCATCGGGCAAGCGATGAGATGATATGATATGATGATGCCGTGGGTTGTGCACCACCACGAGGAAATTGATATGCTATAGCACCGAACTGGCCAGTCTCCGCCCTATTGAAAGGGGGTGAAGGTACGAGAGGGACATGCCATTTGGCATTCTGTGTGGATCCATTTATCGCTTTCTGCATTATATTAATCTGTCAGTATATATATATGTGATTTAATTTACGTATGGCATTACGCATTTCATCTTAAGAATAGGGTGCTTATTATATGCCTCTCAGAGTGTGTTTACATACGCGCATGAGTGACCTGATGATTGACCCAGATCCCCCTCATTTTTTTTAGATTCAGGTAACCGTTAGCCGCTATCGTTGCTTATGTGGATGCTTGGCGGGTTCAGACCTTTGGCGTTAGATCGAGAGGTTGAGAGACCACCACACTTCCTCTCTTTTATACTCCCTTTCGGATTGTATTTGAACTCAACCTTATTTTTGCTTTCGCTCGATTTCACGATTAGACTAAGGCAGGTATTTGATCCCCAATGGATCCGCGATCTTTAAGGGTTCGAAATCCCTTCTTTTAGTACAAATATTTTGTTTTAAAACTCAACCCGTACCTGAATTGCAAGATCCGAACAAGGGGTTTTATCCCTTGAAACGTAACCCGGAAATCATAATTCTGGGCCGTTACAAAGATGGTATCAGAGCTCAGGTTGTGCAATTCGGGTACACAAGGGTCGAGTGTAAGTTTTGAAAACCGCCCACGAGTTTCAAGGACTTTTTGAAATGGATTTAAAGGGGCAAAATGAATTTAAGATGCTTAACTAAAATTGAACTAAGTAATAAACTCGACTAGTAATAAATGAGGAAAATCGACCAAACGGGGACACGCGTGGGTAGTAAAGGCGCTAGACCACCCCTATTGGGTGTAGTTGGGAACGGTAGGCAAAATACTAGCTTGCTTTTTACAGAGGGTCCAGAAGACTCCAAGGAATTTGCATCAAGGTGGTTGGAGTGGCGAGTTAGGTAGGATCGCGAGGTTTTTGCCCCTCCGGTCAGTCGCTCCTTGAAGAGCGACATTAGATAGCTTGATGTGCTTTATATATTGAGACTGAGTACGATCTCCCTCGAAGGAGGTCATTATAATTGTCATTGATTAATTCTATGTTGAGTGCTTGATATGCTAAGGTCTGATTGGTATGCCTAACAATTAAATGTGTATCGACTGATCCGTACAAACGAGATAGTGGGAGTAACCTTAATTCTATGTGGTCAACCCAGCTTGTGTGAAATATCTCATTCTACTATGTTTGTTAACCCTTTGATGGTTCTATCGAGTCTTTCTCCCGGATGTCGGTATCTTTCATGGGAATCGGGTTGGTAAACACATTGCGTCATAAACTCATGTATGTATATGAAGGTTGTCTGATTGAGTATTGGAAGGTAGTTCTTGATGTCATTTTGAGTCAAAAGTAAGGTGTTTTGGGGTTGTCTTCCTTGATTCTTATGATGATCAACCGAGGTTTTCTTGCCACAAAGAGTCGTACGTACCCAGGTCCCACAAGAAATAGGGGTGATGAGTAAGTTGGGGAAGGTCAATGGTTGCCCTTAGGGATCTCTATCCAGTTGTAATGGTGACTCTCTCTGAATTGCATGACATGATTTTGTAACCTCCTGCATGTATCTTGCAAAATGCTTATTTGTAAAATGTTGCTCATGTTATTACATCTGTGATTAGTTACATTGATCAAGTCTTGTGTTATGTCTCACTCTCTATCGGGATTACGTTGCCATAGCATGCCTACTTGACTTATTGTATTAGTTGTACTAATGATTGATTGGAAGCGTATAAACCACATGATATAAACCTACATGATAATTGTTTTCTCCTGGGTTAGGTCCATGATAGTGTGATAAACTCTTCTTCGTCTGAATGCCTGTAAATGATATCTTTAGCATACTAGTGGATGACGCCTTGATGCTTATTACTCGTTTTATGACAAGAATCTACAACATGCCCATCTATTTTGTATTCATCAGATTAATGATTGTTGGTTGTTTTCACTTGATATTGTTGTGTGATTAGTTGCGTTGGATGGGGAATATGGGGTATAATTGAGTCTTGATGAATGCATGCTATAATGTTCATGATGGCCATTGTGTGAGTCCAAGTTACACGTGTTATGTCTCTATCATCCCAGCATGCCCTACTCAGTATGTTGCATCGTCATACTAGTGCATGAATGTAAATGTCATGTGTAGGAAGCCGCATAATTAATGTTCTCCCTGTAAATAGGTTCATAATAGTGTGATCGTTCAGTTCTAGTGTCATGATAGAGTGAGTTCCATACTTGATGAATATGTGTTATAACTTGATGTCAACATGCCTTATATGATACGTAATTCCCAGTACATGTTAAGATGATGATCCTTAATGTAAATTTGTGGTTGTATGACATTCTGTACCCATGCTTGCCCCATTGCTTAGGTCCCGTGTTGCATCTTGCTTCTTGTCCTGATTATATGTCGCCTTTGTATGTCTAATTGACCTGTTGTATTGGTCGTACTAACGACTGATTTGAAGCATGAATTGCATGATAAGTGTCTGTATATAGTTATTGTCTTCCCCTAGATTAGGCCCATGATAGTGTGCTACACTTCCCTTGTATGAATGTCGTAAGATGATTTTCCCTGCATGATTAGTCGATGTTACCCGTGGTTTGTTAACTAAATTAGTAGTTCAATTGCGATAATGCTATTTGACGTGATGTCTTGGTAAATGCATGCCTTATTAAAATGGTTGTTGAGTTGGAATACATACCTTGTATGCTTGTCATATTGCCAGTTGCGTAGGTTTGCATTATGCATTGCTATATTCCTCCCATGCTTCTATATCGACGGGCTATGTTAATATGATTTCTTGCACATGGATGTGTTGGTCATTCAAGCGCATGTATGTATCGAATGTCATGTTGAGCCTTTAGCATTATGTAGAGTCCTTGTTTGTGACTTGTGCGGATTTATACCTTGCTTGCATTATTACTGATTCTCTCTCGAGCTAGGTCCCTCATAGTGTGATCCTTTCCTCTTCCCATCACCTTGAAATATCTTACTCATGTAAATTAGATTGATGTTGAATTCGATGATCAATTGCTTTATGTGGTGGTTTATCCTGGCATGCTTACATGTTATCACTCGGTAGTGTTTCCCCTATTACCTTATGAATTCCTGTAGTGTTGGCATAGATGTATGACTTGGCACCTCGCATGATTACACACCACGTTATATCATTTCGCATATGTATGACGCATAAATGTTACAATGAATTTAGGCGAGTTACCTTGATTGTGGTCATGATTCGATATGTGCTAGTAGTATCCTGTAGGGCTTATGATTTCTAGTATGACTCGCTAAATGATTACATATTGTACCTGTTCTATGATGTGATAACTATTGTACCTTTATATGTGTCGCTAGTATCATGTAGGACATGTGCTTTCTAAATGTATCTCATCATATGATTACGTGCCATGCTCGACCTATTATATGACCAGTGTGTTTGGATGAGATAGTTACTAGGTTGCTCCTATATGTTCTCGTATGACGCTTAATCTAGTTGTTATGTTACACCTTGCCATGCCATATTTGACCTCACCTATTGATGCGTACACCATGCTTGTGCATTCGTTCATATACACCATACTCGTCATCGTCGTTAAATCCCACATGACCTCGAATCCTGCATGCTCATTCTTGATTCCGCATAACTTGCTAGGCATAACTGCTTTCATGGAATAATAGACTATTATCCTGTCTCGCATGCATCAGTATAGGAATCGATCGTGTCGTTGGAAATGAATACGAATGTTGCTCCTCTGAAATAGGTACCTGTTAGTGTGGATTATCGTGATTGATATGCTCCATAATGAATTCGTGTTTGCTTGTCGCGATTATAACTTAATGGACTTCCATAAGGGCATCGTTGCTATTCTCAGGTCAGAGTTTCGTCTCTAGTTGTCGTCCTTAGGGTTGGTGTGTGTTCGTTCCGAAAGGAACATTGGGTTGTCCGCTCTTGTCCCTCCCCTATCTTCGCTAACTTGAAATCCTACACGACACGTTGGACGATTGACGACATGAAAGAGGAAATGGGAAGTCTGATAGCGATAGAGCAACGCCGCGAAGGCGTGGGCCCATTACCCACGGGCCTCAAGATCAACGATTTCGGCAGGACAAGCACGTTTTGATGATGACGATTACTGAGTACGCTATGACTTGCGAGCGGGAGTGTCCTCCGTTCTAACTCTTAATCCTTCGAAATTAGTTGATGGCGATATTGCACTGACCTGACGATGAATTTACGTGTTGATGTGCTAACTTGGTAATGAATGGTTCCTGAGGGTCCATTGATTATGATTATATGATTCAATGCCTTGCAGTTCTTATATACCATGATGTCTTGATGTGTTGCTAATGTGAGTTGTTAAGCATGATCTAAATTCCTTTGTCTATAAAAGTATGAACTGCGAATGCTAAGGAACTTGAATTGGTATCTGATAAGGTTATGATGAAAGTTGCTAGCTTGAATTGACTATGTTCATATATGATGTTTTGCAATAATTTTGAGCATAATAGCAAATTGAGACTTGTTGACGTACTGATGATAATTTGGGAATTTTCTTGCTTACATGACTTGTAAATATGTACTGGCATGATGTTAGATAGCGACCATGAGGAACTTGGTATGGAACAATACTACATGTTGATATGCAATATTGAAATCTAGTGAAAGTGACAAATGCTATCATGAGATATTGACGATTTGCTATCCTGTTATGTTGTTATAAAGGAATGTTAGGATGTGTTACGATAAGATATATGAGATAATGATGTGTTATTATACGAAAGCATGATGTTGTATTATATAGTTAAGCATGATTATTGATATGTTAAATGATGAACATGACCTAATGGTGCCTGGTTACTAAATGATCGTCATTCGATATTGTGATGAGTTGAGGTGATGTCTTTCAGAGCATGCTGACATGTTGGTGAATTATATACTACTTGATCTTTCTTTTCTGAATCTTAATAGCATGACCTTGATGTGTTGATATGTTGACATGGTAAATCTGCTATGACTGGTTCTACTTGTAGTGCAATGTTATGCGATTGTGAGAATTGATGTGTACTAACATACTTACCCCGTGACACCTAGCTCATTGATCTCTTGACATGTGTGCTTACATGATAACTTATGAGAATTCGATCATGGACTTGTGATGCCTTCAGTATGATGTAGATATGCCTTATGGCTTGTGGTATGATGTTTAGATTTTGTTATTGCTTTTGACATGTTTTGAAGGGATGGTATGATTTATGTTATGGGTAAACATGTTATGTGGTTGAGATTATCATGATTGATGTTGAGATTTGCCACATGAGAGGTGGCTGATGATGTTATGAGTTGATGAGTTGGTTTACTTTTGTTCATGCTGAGTTGAGAATGATGATTGATCTGATTCGAAAACTTAGGAAGAAAATACGGGATTAGCCTTAGAGGTGGATGATTCCACCTCTTGAGATTTGAAAATTGCTTGATTAACGACGGGTTAGGGAATTTTGAATGGTGTTTAAAAAGGACTGAGTTGGATTTAGAGAAATCAAACGCGATTGATAACTTCAATGATTTTGAGACCAAACCTTTTCAAACAAAGGACCCTCTTGAAAATTTCTCACCGAGCTTGCATTATGACTCCCACGAAGTGGATACAGACATTTTATAAGGGCCCTTATAGACTGCTTGCTAAGACCTAGTGGAGATGCTGTAATGCTTTTTGAGTTATGATATGACCGAGAAGTCGAAGTAGGGATGTGGTAGGGGCCCATATTACATTCTTACAACGATTTCTTGGGGATATTATGATCACGACAACGATACTGTGAGGATCTCATAGGGGCACTTGTGAGGTGCTTACGGGATCAATGACAAGATCCTTGGACTCACCAATTTAAAACTTCAATCCCCTGTTTTTAAAACGATTTTAGTCTCGGGGACGAGACTTGTTTTTAGAGGTGGATGATGTAAAGGCTCGGATTTTCAAATCCTAATTTTCTGGAATAAGAGAATTAAAAATGAAATTAAATCGGTTTTAAAACTTGTTTAGCGGATTCCGACCGGAGTATAAATTTAACGAACAATATCCTTTTGGATTTTAAAGATCTAATTGATCGAGGAAGCGAGAGTCGGGGAAACTAACATTCGAAAACTAATTTTGAGATTCAAAATTCGCGTATTCATGATTTAATTCCGGGTATTTGTTTAACCAATTCCACGCACAATCCCTCACCCACTCCCATCACTCACCTTACCCTTCAAATTCAACCCACCCCTCACCTTGTCATTCCCTCATCGTCATCACCCTGTCACCCGTCACTCTTCTGTTGCGCTTCCTCCCTCCATCCTTCATCTCCTCCATTGGCAGTCCTCCATCCCCACCTGTGCACATCGACAGCAACATACACCATCACCATCTCCTGCTCAACACCTCAAACTCCTCCACGCCCCTGTTTTCACGAGCCCCGAATTGAGCTCCGATAACCCATTTCTTCTTCCTCTTCAAAGGGCAGCAGCAACAACATCACCCTACATCTCCCTCGACGTCCACCAGTAACTCGAGGCAGCCCAAGGAGCCCTGAACGCCACCACCGAGCCACCGAGGCTTCGTCGCCCCGTTTGAGCGCGAAATCACCTTCCGGTAAGCCGTTCTCCTTCGTTTCCAATCCAAACCACCCTCGAGCCCTACCATCATACTCACCGACATCCGACGCAGGTTCGAGGAGCCATCGAGAGCCTCCGACGATGCCCAGAAATCCGATCGAAGCTCCGACGCCTGCGAACACCCCGGTGAGCTTCGTCCCTTACCTTTCCTTTGCCCATTCCATTCCTTTTGTTCCTTATGGTCGGGGAGAGGGTATGAGAGTCGAGTGTGGGAAAGGATGGCCAAGCTCGAGAGCTCCGGCGAGCTCGAGAGCCCCGGCGAGGGTCGAACGTGAGTTCGAGTGAGGCAGAGGCGAGCGCGAGAGCGGCTGGGAGCGTATGTGGGGGTGCGACTGGGCGAGTGTTAGTGAGTTGCAGGCGGGGAGTGTCCGGGTGATGCGGAAGAGTTGAGGCGGACGCGGCGTCGCGCTGGGAGGAGCCAAGGCGGCGGAGGCAGGCGTCGAGCCCTGCAGGCGAGCAGGCGGGAGTTTGAAATCGGAGGAGGAAGAGGAGATGTGGGCTCCATCCGCTGCCCAGTCAGCACCTGTGGGCCCCCATACTAACATATATACATTGTATTGTGTTTAATGCTAATCGGTTGGGATTAATTAGCGGGTTTGGTTGGGTTCGGTTCGGCTCGGGTTAAAAGCGTTGGTTCGGTTCAAGTTTATTCGTTATTTATTTATTAATTAATTGCTTAACCGATAACCGATAATTGATTATTTAGAAATTGATTTGTGTGTCGGTATTTAAAAGGGCTCGGTTTTAAAGTATATAAATTGAATTATTTAGTAACGGTTGAAAATTATTAAGTCCCTAGAAGGATGATTTTAATTAAAGTAAAGTATGCCGGGATTATTTAATCGGATTTTTGGAAGTAGTTTTAAAGATTAAATATTTTATGAATTAGAATTGGCTAAGTATAATTTTGAAGTAATTGTTTTGACTAACAACTTGACTAGCGAGTGAGATTTTATGGATTGAAGTATGATTTAGCCCGTTATGAAAAATGACAATGGAATAAGATGATATAAGATGTTGAGATAAAGGATGCTGATGATGCTATGATTAATGGATTGATGAGCATGTTATGTAGTGGTAAATGGATCCCGTTGTGTGCAGTTTACTTATGCATATTTATTAATAATTGCTAGGTGATCTGTAACCTGCTTGCTTATATCTTGCTGCTTTTCATCTTGCTGATCTGCTACTCCAGGTAAGTTCTTTGAACTTACTCATGATGGGCGCTCTATGCACTGGGTGTTATATAGTAGGCTAGTGTCCATGCACCATACGACTTAGAATCATGCTTAGGAGCTAAAAATGAAAATCATATGATTGCTATATGTCCTTGCAAGAGAACGGCCGTTATCTGTGATAGTCCTAGAGTCTTTGCTAGGGTCATAGGGTAGCCCAGCCTCATCGGGTACCCTGAGTCAATCGAGGCTATATGAGCATGATATGAAAGCCCAGCACCATCGGGCAAGCGATGAGATGATATGATATGATGATGCCGTGGGTTGTGCACCACCACGAGGAAATTGATATGCTATAGCACCGAACTGGCCAGTCTCCGCCCTATTGAAAGGGGGTGAAGGTACGAGAGGGACATGCCATTTGGCATTCTGTGTGGATCCATTTATCGCTTTCTGCATTATATTAATCTGTCAGTATATATATATGTGATTTAATTTACGTATGGCATTACGCATTTCATCTTAAGAATAGGGTGCTTATTATATGCCTCTCAGAGTGTGTTTACATACGCGCATGAGTGACCTGATGATTGACCCAGATCCCCCTCATTTTTTTTAGATTCAGGTAACCGTTAGCCGCTATCGTTGCTTATGTGGATGCTTGGCGGGTTCAGACCTTTGGCGTTAGATCGAGAGGTTGAGAGACCACCACACTTCCTCTCTTTTATACTCCCTTTCGGATTGTATTTGAACTCAACCTTATTTTTGCTTTCGCTCGATTTCACGATTAGACTAAGGCAGGTATTTGATCCCCAATGGATCCGCGATCTTTAAGGGTTCGAAATCCCTTCTTTTAGTACAAATATTTTGTTTTAAAACTCAACCCGTACCTGAATTGCAAGATCCGAACAAGGGGTTTTATCCCTTGAAACGTAACCCGGAAATCATAATTCTGGGCCGTTACACTAAAAGCACTTATCACTAAATTACAAGGGAAAACCTTCACCAAATAATAAAGCAATAGCATTCAAACATGAATTATAATGAGATACAAGCGATTCTAACAACCCGTTAAAATAGCCTGTAATCGAATCTCCCTCACAATCTACCACAAGCAACCCGTGTATGGAGATTGTGTTTGCTACAATGAATCTACAACCCCAAACCTGGAATTGGAAACCCTAGCAATATGACTAGTATCGATAAACCTAGGTGATCAATCCAGATAAATAAATAATAAGCAATCAAGCAATAAGCTCAGGAGATCGAAACAATTAACAAAGGACGAACAAGCGTAGAATACTCACAACCAAATCAATTGAAGGCTTCAAAGAACCAAGTGTAACAAAGGAGAGTTAGTTCTCCATAGGGTTTGTGAGATGAACAAAAGGGAAAATACGTCTCTGGAAAAATAACCTCAATCTTCTCTACTGCCTTCTCGGCCTATATAACCTAATAAAATCGGGTTTAACATCCCGTACAATTATAATAATAAAATATTAAAACTAATAAGAAAAACAGAATCGGATAAGAATCCGTCTTCAGGACTGACGCGGGCGCGCCAGCTTGGATCTTGCTTCTTCTGTCTGTTCAGCAGCGCGGCCACTTCCTCCTAGCAGTGTGGTCGCGTCGGGTAGCAGCGCGGGCGCGCCAGGTGCAGCGCGACCGCGTCAAGTTGCAGCGCGGGCACGTCATTGGTTTTTCCCGAAAATTCCGTCTCGAATTAGCTTTCGACGTCAACATGAAAGTTGTAGCTCTCTGAAAGAGCTTTCCAACGCATGGTCATAATAGTCGATCGGACAACCGAGGCCTCCAGAAAGTGCAAAACAAGTTCAGCATGTCTGGCGACAATTTCTGCAGACTTGTTCTTCGTTTAGGTTCGCTTCTTCTTCTCAGGACCTCTTGAGATCTTCATGTAAGCTTCTTCGATCAACTAGACATTCTCATCAAATGCGTTATCAACTCATGTCTTCTCCTCAGATCTACCATTACCTGAAATAATCAATAAAAGCGTGTAGATTCCGACTCCGACAACATAGAGAACTAATATGCAAATCATGCTTAATCCATCCATGAAATGCATCTTAACTAAGCTAAATGCAACCTATTATGCCTACCTAAATGCATGCTATCAAGCTTTAATATAACCAATAAGGTGGGGAAACGCTAAAAAAGGGGAATTTTGAGGCTAATACGATCAGCGTACCGCGTGAGATTTGCAACACGACTTGTATTTTTGTAAGAGATTTCGGGTTAATGAAGAAGGTAGCATCTCTAGTGCTCCCAAAGGGCTGAAACTTTGTGGGTACGTTTAATATAACCAATAAGGTGGGGAAACTCTTAAAAAATGGAAATTTGGAGTCTAATACGATCAGCTTACCGCGTGAGATTTGCAACACGGCTTGTATTTTTGTGGGAGATTTCGGGTTAATGAAAGAGGTACCATCTCTAGTGCTCCAAAAGAGCTGAATCTTTGTGGGTAGTTTTAATATGACTAATAAGGTGGGGAAACTCTAAAAAATGAGAATTTGGAGGCTAATACGATTAGCTTACCGCGTGAGATTTTCAACACGCCTTGTATTTCTGTGGGAGATTTCGGGTTAAAGAATGAGGTACCATCTCTAGTGCTGCAAAAGGGATGGAACTTTGTTGGTAGCTTTAATCTAACCAATAAGGTAGGGAAACACTAAAAAATCGGAATTTAGAGGCTAATACGATCAGCTTACCCCTTGAGATATGCAACACGGCTTATATTTTTGTGGGAGATTTCGGGTTAATGAAGGAGGTACCATCTCTAGTGCTGCAAAAGGGCTGAAACTTTGTGGGTAGCTTTAATATAATCAATAAGGTGGGGAAACGCTAAAAAATTGGAATTTGGAGGCTAATACAATCAGCTTACCCCGTGAGATTTGCAACACGGCTTGTGTTTCTGTGGGAGATTTCGGGTTAATGAAGGAGGTACCATCTCTAGTGTTCCAAAAGGGCTGAAGTTTTGTGGGTAGCTTCAATATAACCAAAAAGGTGGGGAAAAACTCAAAAATGGGAATTTAGGGGCTAATACGATCAGCTTACCCCGTGAGATTTGCAACACGGCTTGTATTTTTGTGGGAGATTTCAGGTTAATGAAGAAGGTATCATCTCTAGTGCTCCAAAAGGGCTGAAACTTTGTGGGTAGCTTTAATATAACCAATAAGGTCGGGAAACTCTAAAAAACGGGATTTTGGAGGCTAATACGATCAGTTTACCGCATGTTATTTGCAACACGGCTTGTATTTTTTGGGAGATTTCGGGTTATTGAAGGAAGTGTCATTTTTAATGCTCCTAAAGGACTGAGACTTTGTGGGTAGCTCTAATATGACAAATAAGGTGGGGAAACGATAAAAAAGGGGAATTCGGAGGTTATTACGATCAGCTTACCAAGTGAGATTTGCAACACGGCTTGTATTTTTGTGGGAGATTTAGGGTTAATGAAGGAAGTGCCATTTCTAGTCCTCCAAAAGGGCTGAAACTTTGTGGGTAGCTCCAATATTACCAATAAGGTGAGGAAACGCAAAATGGGAATTTGGAGGCTAATACAATCATCTTACCGCGTGAGATTTGCAACAAGGCTTGTATTTTTGGGGGAGATTTCGGGTTAATGAAGGAAATGTCATCTCTAGTGCTCCAAAATGGCTGAAACTTTGTAGGCAGTTTTAATATAACCAACAAGGTGGGAGAACGCTAAGAAATGGAAATTTGGAGGTTAATACGATCAGCTTACCGCTTGAGATTTGCAACACGACATGTATTTTTGTGGTAGATTTCGGATTAATGAAGGAAGTGACATTTCTACTGCTCCAAAAGGGCTGAAACTTTGTGGGTATCTCTAATATAACCAATAAGGTGGGTAAACGCAATAAAATGGGAATTTAGAGGCTAATACGATCAGCTTACCTAGTGAGATTTGCAACACGGCTTGTATTTTTGTGGGAGATTTAGGGTTAATGAAGGAAGTGTCATTTCTAGTGCTCCAAAAGGGCTGAAACTTTGTGGGTAGCTCCAATATTACCAATAAGGTGGGGAAACGCTAAAAAATGGGAATTTGGAGGCTAATATGATCATCTTACCGCGTGAGATTTGCAACACGGCTTGTATTTTTAGGGGAGATTTCGGGTTAATGAAGTAAGTGTCATTTCTAGTTCTCCAAAAAGGCTGAAACTTTATGGGTAGCTCTAATATAACCAATAAGGTGGGAAAACGCTAAAAAATGGATATTTGGAGGCTAATAAAATCAGCTTACCGCGTGAGATTTGCAACCCGGCTTGTATTTTTGTGGGAGATTTCGGGTTAATGAAGATAGTGCCACTTCTAGTGCTGCAAAAGGGCTGAAACTTTGTGGGTAGCTCTAATATCAACAATAAGGTGGGGAAACGCTACAAAATGGGAATTTTGAGGCTAATATGATCAGCTTTCCGCGTGAGATTTGCAACAAGGCTTGTATTTTTGGGGGAGATTTCGGGTTAATGAATGAAGTGCTATTTCTAGTGCTCCAAGAGGGTTGAAACTTTGTGGATAGCTCTAATATAACCAATAAGGTGGGGAAACTCTAAAAAATGGGAATTTGGAAGCTAATACGATCAGTTTAACGCGTGATATTTGCAACACGGCTTGTATTTTTTTGGGAGATTTCAAGTTATTGAAGGAAGTGTCATTTTTAATGCTCCAAAAGGGCTGAGACTTTGTGGGTAGCTCTAATATAACCCATAAGATGGGGAAACACTAAAAATTGGGAATTTCGAGGCTAATACAATCAGCTTACCGCGTGAGATTTGCAACACGACTTATATTTTTGGGGGAGATTTCGGGTTAATGAAGGAAGTTCCATTTCTAGTGCTCCAAGAAGGTTGATACTTTGTGGATAGCTCTAATATAACCAATAAAGTGGGGAAACGCTAAAAAAAGGGAATTTGGAGGCTAATACAATCAGCTTACCGCGTGAGATTTGCAACACGGCTTGTATTTTTGTGGGAGATTTCGGGTTATTGAGGGAAGTGCCATTTCTAATGCTCCAAAAAGGTTGAAACTTTGTGGGTAGCTCTAATATAACCAATAAGGTGGGGCAACGCTAAAAATGGGAATTTGGAGGCTAATACGGTCAGCTTACCGCGTGAGATTTGCAACACGGCTTGTATTTTTGTGGGAGATTTCGGGTTAATGAAGGAAGTGATATCTCTAGTGCTCCAAAAGGACTGAAACTTTGTGGGTAGCTTTAATTTAACCAATAAGTTGGGGAAACGTTAAAAATCGAAATTTGGAGGCTAATACGATCAGCTTACCGTGTGAGATTTGCAACAAGGCTTGTAGTTTTGTCGGAGATTTCGGGTTAATGAAGTAAGTGTTACTTCTAGTGCTCCAAAAAGGCTGAAACTTTGTGGATAGCTCTAATATAAGCAATAAAGTGGGGAAACGCTAAAAATGGGAATTTTTAGGCTAATACTGTAACACCCCCTTTTATAACCCAAGAGAATGTCATAGCGCCAGTGATTACTCGGACTTTAATGTCTTTGTAACCACCTTAGGCTTATAGGGACATGCAACCATGCTCTCATAAACAAGATGATAGTAACTAAATGCATATAGAAACTACAATTAAATTGCGGAAGGCTTGAATTATATAAAAAGAATAACTATGTATTAATCATTCCTCTAAAATTGAGGATTTAAATTTACTACCTGATAACATTACGGTGGAAGACTTTTAAATTTAATAAAGGATTTAAACTCCTATTCAATATATCTAGAAATTTAAAATGTAAATACAATGTTAAAATAACTTAAATGTCTTCTTAACTTCTCTTCATCTTCTCTTCCGAGACTCGACCTAAACCTGCCGTCACAAACAATAGGACGGTTAGTTCGTAAGAACTAGCAAGCAACGACTCGAAAACTGGGACTACTTTTGATTCAAACTCAGTGACCATCATAAGGTATGAATCTAAACCCAAATTTGATTATTGGGAATATTTTATGCAGGCTTAACATTTTAAGACAAGACTCTTGTGACACGGATAATCCAGTAGGATTGAGTAACAAAAGATGCGAGCGACAAACACTCTTAGGAACCATACTCCGATTACAGATGGAATATGATATAACTTGAATTAATTGTGATCACTATAAAGCTTTGTTCTCACTATGTTAACAAAATATATGTATATCACACACTTCACTCACTTCCTCACGTTGAGTAGCTTAACCACAAATTTATTTAACACACACTTCACTCACTTTCTCACGTTGAGTCGCTTAAACACAAGTTTATATGCTTTACACGTTTACCACTCTTAATATGAGTCGAATGCTTTACATCACACATTGTTCATTATAATATGATACCGGCCCCGCTCTCACTAGCAGATAGCAGCCTACTACCAGAGGTAGTGTAACATTTATCTACGGAAATGTGTTAGTTTCATGAAACCCTTTATAGACCGGGCACACACAGTCCCGACCTGTTTCCATTATTTTTATTACTTTACATATTGCATTCACTTTGCTTCGCATTGATTGACACGTTTTATTTGATTGATCTTGATTCAATTGAGTTACAATCGTAACACACTCTCCTCACATTGTTAACTATTTACTTAAGACATCCTAGGTGATCACACAACACAATATAACCCATGTTAATTTATAGGTAATATGGATGCCAAATGAAATTAAAGCAATTACAATAAAAGGATGGAAACATCAAAGAAAATGCATGTTCCATACCTAACCAATTAGCATGAAAGAACAAGAATAGATCATGCTTCAAATAAACTATGGGTAACTAAATTATTATTATATTATTTTAAGGTCACCCAATTAAACTTTCCAAACTCAAACTGAATGGTAAATAAGTCACACAAGTAGGTGAATTGCAATTTATTTATTTTAATTAATTTGGCAAGCATTTCAAGGAAGGAAAACAACAAAACACGAAGGCACTGAAATGAGCGGAAAGGCTTGGAATGTCACTTGCCTGATTCGTCTTGTTGGATTTCAATACCAACTATGGACTTCAAAGCACTTGGTGACATGGTTAACGAAGTCTACGAATGAATCAATGCTATCTTCTTTGGAATCTTGACTCATTGTGGAAGGGTAAGGATTTGACGATAGCGCTGCGGATTAAAGAGATTACCAGAGTTAGAACAACATCTAAAACTGTGGGGTAATTTCTGAAATTTTTAAAAACTAAAAACAAGGGCATGTTTTGTAACAACGGAAAAGTTGGGAGGTTAGGCGTAATTATACCATCTCTTTCAAGTTTCAACAGCTCGACAGGTCCCGTCGCGCAGATTCAACAGTGGGTTTCAGCGATCTTCCGGCAGCTCGTTCTCCTTGCACAGAGCTCTGTTTGATGCTTATGACCTATCAAACCGACGAGTGCAATCTCTACTTCAGCGTGGTTGTGTTCGTTTTGTCGAAAGACAAATGACAATGTCGAGACAAGTGCTTGAACAGTGGCTGCGATTTGAACAAAATAGCACACGCACACACGTGCTTGGTTAAGTAAGTTCGACCCCAAATTGATACGGTTTAAGATTAACGAATCGAGTTTGTTTTAACTTACCGATTGAACATGGATGTGTGATGTTTGATAGACCTAGGGTCGCAGTCCCAATCGATGACTAAAACCGCAACTTCTGATGCATAAACATCCTCACTTGGTTAATTTCAATCGGATCTTCGACCCCGAAACAGAAACTAAGGAATTAGGGATCGCTTCACTGACTGATTATAGTGAATGGATATGCAGGGTTGATGTTAATTAATCATATGATGTAGTCGATTAATTGGCGGATTGAAATCTGAAATGATATTCGAATGATAATATCTCATCGAGGTATATTCGGGGACATAGGACAGAGGCGTCAGAACACCAAAGAAGCTCTGAGTAGCGGAGTTGGAAAGATGGCATTGCAAGTTTCATGCATTAACTAGTAGCAGTCACAGGGGTGCAATGTAGTGACAATGGGGATGCTCAGAAGTCAGAAGTTGGCCCCGTGTGCAGTTTTTTCTCCAGAATCTGGTTAACTGCAGCTCCTTAGGGGATGTTTTCGACCACGAAAACATTGGAATCTCGACAAGCTTTCTCAAAGAACGATGTAGGGTGTCAGATCATCTATAAGAAGAGCCATCAACGGACTTTGTTGAAGAACCATGGCCTTCTAGAAACAGCCCGGATAAGTGGAAGTCCTAAACAGAATATATGGATTAAAACATGATTTGCTAAAGACATGGTAACTTCCTCATACAAGATCCAAATTCCGAAAGGTAAGAAGCTACGGAAAGTAGACTTACTGATCTTCGATTTGAAATAAGGATCACATAAAGTTGTTGAGAATCAAGAGAGAACGGAGCCGCGCAAATTGCAGCAGTCTTGACATCGGAATTTTGAGCACCTACCACCGCTCGCGAGGAGGTCCTGTTTGTCGCATCGTGGAGACCAGCCCGTTACTTAAATGACTATAATGACTGAATAGAAATTATAGAGAATGTTGCAAAAAAGAACCTTTATGCAGAAAGGTATAAAAGAGGAGAACAGTGGGAGGCGTTGTGGTGGTGACAAGAGATCAACGTAGTTGCTGTCAAAAATTAAGCAACTTGCAGCATAACCCGATCAACTGTACAAGTCATGGGTTTCTATCGAAAATCTAGGTAGATAGGATTGTAGAGGAGGAAACGACGAAGCCATAGCAATTTGAATCGGTTGATTTGGTGAAGTAACGAAGCGGAATCGATGAAAACTAGTTTTAGGGTTTTTCAGGTTCGCCTTTTTTGTTTATGCACGAAGATATGGGATGAGTTCCGAGAGTCTCTAGGGTTATAACTAACCGAAAATCCCATGTATATAATCCCCAATGGATAGATTTGGTTAGAACGAACTCAAAAGATCGAATTTTGTGGATTTCTACCGTGAATGGATAGAGGAAGGATGAGGAGTTGTCTGATCCGGTTTCAGATCCGGATCTAAACCGGGTCGGAGCTTATTGGTTTAAAATTGGGCCTCCGGTTTGGGTTGGGTTAAAGGTCACGTCAATTCTTTTGCTTTTGTATTAATAAATAGGTATAATCAGGTATAAATTCTATTATAAATATAATACGTAACAAATATAGTTTTATTTAAATTTGATTATTATTTTTATACCTTATTTTAATTTTGATAACATATTACTGTTAATACTATGAATATAAAAGTATACATCTTTGAATAAAATACTCTTAAAATCTTTATTTTTATACAACATCAAATACTTATAAAAATTTATATAATCAACTTAAAAGTTAAAAATAATGTTGAAACTAGTTTTCACATAATAATAATAATAATAATAAAATTCTAACTATTAAAAAAATTATTTATTTAAATTATAAACGAAATACCAAAAAATAATTTGGGGCATTTCAAATACGATCACCTTACCGCATGAGATTTGCAACACGGCTTGTATTTTTTTGAGAGATTTCAGGTTAACGAAGGAAGTGACATTTCTAGTGCTCTAAAAAGGCTGAACATTTGTGGGTAGCTCCAATATAACCAATAAGGTGGGAAAACGCTAAAAAATGGGAATTTGGAGGCTAATAAAATAAGCTTACCGCGTGAGATTTGCAACACGGCGTGTATTTTTGTGGGAGATTTCGGGTTAATGAATGAACTGTCATTTCTAGCGCTCCAAAAAGGTTGAAACTTTGTGGATAGCTCTAATATAACCAATAAGGTGGGGAAACGCTAAAAAATGTGAATTTGGAGGCTAATACGATCAGCTTACCGCGTGAGATTTGCAACACGGCATTTATTTTTGTGGGAGATTTCGGGTTAATGAAGGAAGTGTCATTTCTAGATCTCCAAAAAGGCTGAAACTTTGTGTGTAGCTCTATTATAGCCAATAAGGTGGGAAAACGCTAAAAAATGGGACTTTGGAGGCTAAAACGATCAGCTTACCGCTTGAGATTTGCAACACGACTTGTTTTTTTGTGGGAGATTTCTGGTTAATGAAGGAAGTGCCATCTTTAATACTCCAAAAGGGCTAAAACTTTGTGGATAGCTTTAATATAATCAATACGTTGGGAAAACACTAAAAAATGGGAATTTGGAGGCTAATACGATCAGCTTACCGCATGAGATTTGCAACACGGCTTGTATTTTTGTGGGAGATTTCGGGTTAATGAAGGAAATGTCATCTCTAGTGCTCCAAAAGGGCTGAAACTTTGTGGGTAACTTTAATATAACCAATAAGGTGGGGAAATACTAAAAAATGGGAATTTGGAGGCTAATACGATCAGCTTACCGCATGAGATTTGCAACACGACTTGTATTTTTGTGGGAGATTTCGGGTTAATAATATAAGTGTCATTTCTAGTGCTCCAAAAAGCCTTAAACTTTGTGGGTAGATCTAATATAACCAATAAGGTGGGGAAACGCTAAAAATTTGAAATTTGGAGGCTAATACAATCAGCTTACCGCGTGTGATTTGCAACACGGCTTGTATTTTTGTGACAGATTTCGGGTTATTGAAGGAAGTGTCATTTCTAATGCTCCGAAAAGGCTGAAACTTTGTGGATAGCTCTAATATAACCAATAAGGCGGGGAAACGCTAAAAAATGGGAATTTGGAGGCTAATACGATCAGCGTACCGTGTGAGATTCGCAAAATGGCTTGTATTTTTGTGGGAGATTTCGGGATAATGAAGGATGTGCCATCTCTAGTGCTCGAAAAGGTTGATGCTTTGTGGGTAGCTCTAATATAACCAATAAGGTGGGAAAACGCTAAAAAATGGGGATTTGGAGGCTAATACAATCAGCTTACCGCGTGAGACTTGCAACACGGCTTGTATTATTGTGGGAGATTTCGGGTTAATGAAGGAAGTGTCATTTCTAGTGCTCCAAAAAGGTTGCAAATTTGTGGGTAGCTCTAATATAGCCAATAAGGTGGGTAAACGCAAAAAAAATGGGACTTTGGAGGCTAAAACGATCAGCTTACCGCTTGAGATTTGCAACACGACTTGTTTTTTTGTGAGAGATTTCTGGTTAATGAAGGAAGTGCTATCTTTAGTACTATAAAATGGCTAAAACTTTGTGGATAGCTTTAATATAATCAATAAGTTGGGAAAACGCTAAAAAATGGGAATTTGGAGGCTAATACGATCAGCTTACCGCATTAGATTTGCAACACGGCTTGTATTTTTGTGGGAGATTTCAGGTTAATAAAGGAAATGTCATCTCTAGTGCTCCAAAAGGGCTGAAACTTTGTGGGTAACTTTAATATTACAAATAAGGTGAGGAAATACTAAAAAATGGGAATTTAGAGGCTAATACGATCAGCTTACCGCATGAGATTTGCAACACAACTTGTATTTTTGTGGGAGATTTCGGGTTAATGAAATAAGTGTCATTTCTAGTGCTCCTAAAAGCCTGAAACTTTGTGGGTAGATCTAATATAACCAATAAGGTGGGGAAACGCTAAAAAATTGGAATTTGGAGGCTAATACAATCAGCTTACCGCGTGAGATTTGCAACACGGCTTGTATTTTTGTGGGAGATTTCGGGTTAATAAAGGAAGTGCCATTTCTAGTGCTCCAAAAGGGATGAAACTTTGTGGATAGCTCTAATATAACCAATAAGGTGGGGAAACGCTAAAAATGGGAATTTTGAGGCTAATACGATTAGCTTACACCGTGAGATTTGTAACAACGGCTTGTATTTTTGTGACAGATTTCGGGTTATTGAAGGAAGTGTCATTTCTAATGCTTGGAAAAGGCTGAAACTTTGTGGATAGCTCTAATATAACCAATAAGGTGGGGAAACGCTAAAAAATGGGAATTTGGAGGCTAATACGATCAGCTTACCGTGTGAAATTCGCAAAACGGCTTGTATTTTTGTGGGAGATTTCGGGATAGTGAAGGATGTGCCATCTCTAGTGCTCGAAAAGGTTTGATGCTTTGTGGGTAGCTCTAATATAACCAATAAGGTGGGAAAACGCTAAAAAATGGAGATTTGGAGGCTAATACGATCAGCTTACCGCGTGAGACTTGCAACACGACTTGTATTATTGTGGGAGATTTCGGGTTAATGAAGGAAGTGTCATTTCTAGTGCTCCAAAAAGGTTGCAAATTTGTGGGTAGCTCTAATATAGCCAATAAGGTGGGTAAACGCTAAAAAATGGGACTTTGGAGTCTAAAACGATCAGTTTACCGCTTGAGATTTGCAATACGGATTGTATTTTTGTGGGAGATTTCGGGATAATGAATGAAGTTCCATCTTTAGCACTCCAAAAGGGCTGAAACTTTGTGGGTAGCTTTAATATAATCAATCAGTTGGGGAAACGCTAAAAAATGGGAATTTGGAGGCTAATACGATCAGCTTACCGTGTGAGATTCGCAAAACGGCATGTATTTTTGTGGGAGATTTCGGGATAATAAAGGATGTGCCATCTCTAGTGCTCGAAAAGGGTTGATGCTTTGTGGGTAGCTCTAATATAACTAATAAGGTGGGAAACCGCTAAAAAATGGGGATTTGGAGGGTAATACGATCAGCTTACCGCGTGAGACTTGCAACACGGCTTGTATTATTGTGGGAGATTTCGGGTTAATGAAGGAAGTGTCATTTCTAGTGCTCCAAAAAGGTTGCAATTTTGTGGGTAGCTCTAATATAGCCAATAAGGTGGGTAAACGCTAAAAAATGGGACTTTGGAGGCTAAAACGATCAGCTTACCACTTGAGATTTGCAACACGGCTTGTTTTTTTGTTGGAGATTTCTGGTTAATGAAGGAAGTGCCATCTTTAGTACTCCAAAAGGGCTAAAACTTTGTGGATAGCTTTAATATAATCAATAATTTGGGAAAACGCTAAAAAATGGGAATTTGGAGGCTAATACGACCAGCTTACCGCATTAGATTTGCAACACGGCTTGTATTTTTGTGGGAGATTTTGGGTTAATGAAGGAAATGTCATCTCTAGTGCCCCAAAAGAGCTGAAACTTTGTGGGTAACTTTAATATAACCAATAAGGTGGGGAAATACTAAAAAAATAAGAATTTGGAGGCTAATACGATCAGCTTACCGCATGAGATTTGCAACACGACTTGTATTTTTGTGGGAGATTTCGGGTTAATGAAATAAGTGTCATTCTAGTGCTCCAAAAAGCCTGAAACTTTGTGGGTAGATCTAATATAACCAATAAGGTGGGGAAACGCAAAAAAAATTGGGATTTGGAGACTAACACAATCAGCTTACCGCGTGAGATTTGCAACACGGCTTGTATTTTTGTGGGAGATTTCGGGTTAATGAAGGATGTGCCATTTCTAGTGCTCCAAAAGGGATGAAACTTTGTGGATAGCTCTAATATAACGAATAAGGTGGGGAAACGCTAAAAATGGGAATTTTGAGGCTAATACGATCAGCTTACACCGTGAGATTTGCAACACGGCTTGTATTTTTGTGACAGATTTCGGGTTATTGAAGAAAGTGTCATTTCTAATGCTCCGAAAAGGCTGAAACTTTATGGATAGCTCTAATATAACCAATAAGGTGGGGAAAACCTAAAAAATGGGAATTTGGAGGCTAATACGATCAGCTTACCGTGTGAGATTCGCAAAACGGCATGTATTATTGTGGGAGATTTCCGGATAATAAAGGATGTGCCATCTCTAGTGCTCGAAAAGGGTTGATGCTTTGTGGGTAGCTCTAATATAACTAATAAGGTGGGAAAACGCTAAAAAATGGGGATTTGGAGGCTAATACGATCAGCTTACCACGTGAGACTTGCAACACGGCTTGTATTATTGTGGGAGATTTCGGGTTAATGAAGGAAGTGTCATTTCTAGTGCTCCAAAAAGGTTGCAAATTTGTGGGTAGCTCTAATATAGCCAATAAGGTGGGTAAACGCAAAAAAAATGGGACTTTGGAGGCTAAAACGATCAGCTTACCGCTTGAGATTTGCAACACGACTTGTTTTTTTGTGAGAGATTTCTGGTTAATGAAGGAAGTGCCATCTTTAGTATTATAAAATGGCTAAAACTTTGTGGATAGCTTTAATATAATCAATAAGTTGGGAAAACGCTATAAAATGGGAATTTGGAGGCTAATACGATCAGCTTACCGCATTAGATTTGCAACACGGCTTGTATTTTTGTGGGAGATTTCAGGTTAATAAAGGAAATGTCATCTCTAGTGCTCCAAAAGGGCTGAAACTTTGTGGGTAACTTTAATATTACAAATAAGGTGAGGAAATACTAAAAAATGGGAATTTGGAGGCTAATACGATCAGATTACCGCATGAGATTTGCAACACAACTTGTATTTTTGTGGGAGATTTCGGGTTAATGAAATAAGTGTCATTTCTAGTGCTCCTAAAAGCCTGAAACTTTGTGGGTAGATCTAATATAACAAATAAGGTGGGGAAACGCTAAAAAATTGGAATTTGGAGGCTAATACAATCAGCTTACCGCGTGAGATTTGCAACACGGCTTGTATTTTTGTGGGAGATTTCGGGTTAATAAAGGAAGTGCCATTTCTAGTGCTCCAAAAGGGATGAAACTTTGTGGATAACTCTAATATAACCAATAAGGTGGGGAAACGCTAAAAATGGGAATTTTGAGGCTAATACGATTAGCTTACACCGTGAGATTTGTAACACGGCTTGTATTTTTGTGACAGATTTCGGGTTATTGAAGGAAGTGTCATTTCTAATGCTCCGAAAAGGCTGAAACTTTGTGGATAGCTCTAATATAACCAATAAGGTGGGGAAACGCTAAAAAATGGGAATTTGGAGGCTAATACGATCAACTTACCGTGTGAAATTCGCAAAACGGCTTGTATTTTTGTGGGAGATTTCGGGATAGTGAAGGATGTGCCATCTCTAGTGCTCGAAAAGGGTTGATGCTTTGTGGGTAGCTCTAATATAACCAATAAGGTGGGAAAACGCTAAAAAATGGAGATTTGGAGGCTAATACGATCAGCTTACCGCGTGAGACTTGCAACACGACTTGTATTATTGTGGGAGATTTCGGGTTAATGAAGGAAGTGTCATTTCTAGTGCTCCAAAAAGGTTGCAAATTTGTGGGTAGCTCTAATATAGCCAATAAGGTGGGTAAATGCTAAAAAATGGGACTTTGGAGTCTAAAACGATCAGTTTACCGCTTGAGATTTGCAATACGGATTGTATTTTTGTGGGAGATTTCGGGATAATGAATGAAGTTCCATCTTTAGCACTCCAAAAGGGCTGAAACTTTGTGGGTAGCTTTAATATAATCAATCAGTTGGGAAAACGCTAAAAAATGGGAATTTGGAGGCTAATACGATCAGCTTACCGTGTGAGATTGACAGGCCTAAAGTCGTTATGCCAAATCATAGTAAATTCCTAAGATGCAAACTATAACAAGTATAGTAGGTAAGTTAGGGTCGAACCCACAGGGAAACAGAATCAATTGTAAAAGCAAGTATTATTACCCAAAAGTAACTGATTAAAGGGGGAGTTTTGTGTGTTATCAATGGTGACAGAACAAGTTGCAAGTAAAGGTTGTGAATATATGATGGAAAAGTATCACACCAAGTAATTATCCGCACAACAATTGAGATGGTTCATCATCGCATTCTATGAGTCTCAAGTTCTAATGTCCAGTAATTGTTCTCAATTCAGATCGTGTAATAGCTTTTAATCCTACCAGTCCTAAAAGCACTTATCACCAAATTACAAGGGAAAACCTTCACCAAATAATAAAGCAATAGCATTCAAGCATGAATTATAATGAGATACAAGCGATTCCAACAACCCGTTAAAATAGCTTGAAATGAATCTCCTTCACAATCTACCACAAGCAACCCGCGTATGGTGATTGTGTTTGCTACAATGAATCTACAACCCCAAACCTGGAATTGGAAACCCTAGCAATATGACTAGTATCGATAAACCTAGGTGATCAATCCAGATTAACCAATAATAAACAATCAAGCAATAAGCTCAGGAGATCGAAACAATTAACAAAGGACGAACAAGAGTAGAATACTCACAACCAAATCAATTGAAGGCTTCAAAGAACCAAGTGTGACAAAGGAGAGTTAGTTCTCCATAGGGTTTGTGAGATGAACAAAAGGGAAAATACGTCTCTGCAAAATAACCTCTTCATCCTCTACTGCCTTCTCGGCCTATATAACCTAATAAAATCGGGTTTAACATCCCGTACAATTACAATAATAAAATATTAAAACTAATAAGATAGGAAAAGTCGGATAAGAATCGGTCTTCAGGGTCCGACGCGGGCGCGCCAAGTGCAGTGCGGGCGCGTCAGCCTCTTCTTTTCTTCTTCCTTCTGGTGCAGCAGCGCGGCCACTTCCTCCTAGCAGCGTGGGCGCGCCAGTAGCAGCGCGGCCGCGTCACTTTGCAGCGCGGGCACGTCATTGGTTTTTCCCGAAAATTCCGTCTCGAATTAGCTCTCGACGTCAACATGAAAGTTGTAGCTCTCTGAAAGAGCTTTCCAACGCATGGTCATAATAGTCGATCGGACAACCGAGGCCTCCAGAAAGTGCAAAACAAGTTCAGCATGTCTGGCGACAATTTCTGCAGACTTGTTCTTCGTTTAGGTTCGCTTCTTCTTCTCAGGACCTCTTGAGATCTTCATGTAAGCTTCTTCGATCAACTAGACATTCTCATCAAATGCGTTATCAACTCATGTCTTCTCCTCGGATCTACCATTACCTGAAATAATCAATAAAAGCGTGTAGATTCCGACTCCGACAACATAGAGAACTAATATGCAAATCATGCTTAATCCATCCATGAAATGCATCTTAACTAAGCTAAATGCAACCTATTATGCCTACCTAAATGCATGCTATCAGAGATTCGCAAAACGGCATGTATTTTTGTGGGAGATTTCGGGATAATAAAGGATGTGCCATCTCTAGTGCTCGAAAAGGGTTGATGCTTTGTGGGTAGCTCTAATATAACTAATAAGGTGGGAAACCGCTAAAAAATGGGGATTTGGAGGGTAATACGATCAGCTTACCGCGTGAGACTTGCAACACGGCTTGTATTATTGTGGGAGATTTCGGGTTAATGAAGGAAGTGTCATTTCTAGTGCTCCAAAAAGGTTGCAATTTTGTGGGAAGCTCTAATATAGCCAATAAGGTGGGTAAACGCTAAAAAATGGGACTTTGGAGGCTCAAACGATCAGCTTACCACTTGAGATTTGCAACACGGCTTGTTTTTTTGTTGGAGATTTCTGGTTAATGAAGGAAGTGCCATCTTTAGTACTCCAAAAGGGCTAAAACTTTGTGGATAACTTTAATATAATCAATAATTTGGGAAAACGCTAAAAAATGGGAATTTGGAGGCTAATACGATCAGCTTACCGCATTAGATTTGCAACACGGCTTGTATTTTTGTGGGAGATTTTGGGTTAATGAAGGAAATGTAATCTCTAGTGCTCCAAAAGAGCTGAAAATTTGTGGGTAACTTTAATATAACCAATAAGGTGGGGAAATACTAAAAAAATAAGAATTTGGAGGCTAATACGATCAGCTTACCGCATGAGATTTGCAACACGACTTGTATTTTTGTGGGAGATTTCGGGTTAATGAAATAAGTGTCATTCTAGTGCTCCAAAAAGCCTGAAACTTTGTGGGTAGATCTAATATAACCAATAAGGTGGGGAAACGCTAAAAAATTGGGATTTGGAGACTAATACAATCAGCTTACCGCGTGAGATTTGCAACACGGCTTGTATTTTTGTGGGAGATTTCGGGTTAATGAAGGAAGTGCCATTTCTAGTGCTCCAAAAGGGATGAAACTTTGTGGATAGCTCTAATATAACGAATAAGGTGGGGAAACGCTAAAAATGGGAATTTTGAGGCTAATACGATCAGCTTACACCGTGAGATTTGCAACACGGCTTGTATTTTTGTGACAGATTTCGGGTTATTGAAGAAAGTGTCATTTCTAATGCTCCGAAAAGGCTGAAACTTTATGGATAGCTCTAATATAACCAATAAGGTGGGGAAAACCTAAAAAATGGGAATTTGGAGGCTAATACGATCAGCTTACCGTGTGAGATTCGCAAAACGGCATGTATTATTGTGGGAGATTTCGGGATAATAAAGGATGTGCCATCTCTAGTGCTCGAAAAGGGTTGATGCTTTGTGGGTAGCTCTAATATAACTAATAAGGTGGGAAAACGCTAAAAAATGGGGATTTGGAGGCTAATACGATCAGCTTACCGCGTGAGACTTGCAACACGGCTTGTATTATTGTGGGAGATTTCGGGTTAATGAAGGAAGTGTCATTTCTAGTGCTCCAAAAAGGTTGCAATTTTGTGGGAAGCTCTAATATAGCCAATAAGGTGGGTAAACGCTAAAAAATGGGACTTTGGAGGCTAAAACGATCAGCTTACCACTTGAGATTTGCAACACGGCTTGTTTTTTTGTTGGAGATTTCTGGTTAATGAAGGAAGTGCCATCTTTAGTACTCCAAAAGGGCTAAAACTTTGTGGATAACTTTAATATAATCAATAATTTGGGAAAACGCTAAAAAATGGGAATTTGGAGGCTAATACGATCAGCTTACCGCATTAGATTTGCAACACGGCTTGTATTTTTGTGGGAGATTTTGGGTTAATGAAGGAAATGTAATCTCTAGTGCTCCAAAAGAGCTGAAAATTTGTGGGTAACTTTAATATAACCAATAAGGTGGGGAAATACTAAAAAAATAAGAATTTGGAGGCTAATACGATCAGCTTACCGCATGAGTTTTGCAACACGACTTGTATTTTTGTGGGAGATTTCGGGTTAATGAAATAAGTGTCATTCTAGTGCTTCAAAAAGCCTGACACTTTGTGGGTAGATCTAATATAACCAATAAGGTGGGGAAACGCTAAAAAATTGGGATTTGAAGACTAATACAATCAGCTTACCGCGTGAGATTTGCAACACGGCTTGTATTTTTGTGGGAGATTTCGGGTTAATGAAAGAAGTTTCATTTCTAGTGCTCCAAAAAGGTTGCAATTTTGTGGGAAGCTCTAATATAGCCAATAAGGTGGGTAAACGCTAAAAAATGGGACTTTGGAGGCTAAAACGACCAGTTTACCGCTTGAGATTTGCAACACGGCTTGTTTTTTTGTTGGAGATTTCTGGTTAATGAAGGAAGTGCCATCTTTAGTACTCCAAAAGGGCTAAAACTTTTTGGATAGCTTTAATATAATCAATAATTTGGGAAAACGCTAAAAAATGGGAATTTGGAGGCTAATACGATCAACTTACCGCATTAGATTTGCAACACGGCTTGTATTTTTGTGGGAGATTTCGGGTTAATGAAGGAAATGTCATCTCCAGTGCTCCAAAAGGGCTGAAACTTTGTGGGTAACTTTAATATAACCAATAAGGTGGGTTAATACTAAAAAATAAGAATTTGGAGGCTAATACGATCAGCTTACCGCATGAGTTTTGCAACACGACTTGTATTTTTGTGGGAGATTTCGGGTTAATGAAATAAGTGTCATTCTAGTGCTTCAAAAAGCCTGACACTTTGTGGGTAGATCTAATATAACCAATAAGGTGGGGAAACGCTAAAAAATTGGGATTTGAAGACTAATACAATCAGCTTACCGCGTGAGATTTGCAACACGGCTTGTATTTTTGTGGGAGATTTCGGGTTAATGAAGGAAGTTTCATTTCTAGTGCTCCAAAAGGGATGAAACTTTGTGGATAGCTCTAATATAACGAATAAGGTGGGGAAACGCTAAAAATGGGAATTTTGAGGCTAATACGATCAGCTTACACCGTGAGATTTGCAACATGGCTTGTATTTTTGTGACAGATTTCGGGTTATTGAAGAAAGTGTCATTTCTAATGCTCCGAAAAGGTTGAAACTTTATGGATAACTCTAATATAACCAATAAGGTGGGGAAAACCTAAAAAATGGGAATTTGGAGGCTAATACGATCAGCTTACCGTGTGAGATTCGCAAAACGGCTCGTATTTTTGTGGGAGATTTCGGGATAGTGAAGGATGTGCCATCTCTAGTGCTCGAAAAGGGTTGATGCCTTGTGGGTAGCTCTAATATAACCAATAAGGTGGGAAAGCGCTAAAAAATGGGGATTTGGAGGCTAATACGATCAGCTTACCGCGTGAGACTTGCAACACGGCTTGTATTATTGTGGGAGATTTCGGGTTAATGAAGGAAGTGTCATTTCTAGTGCTCCAAAAAGGTTGCAAATTTGTGGGTAGCTCTAATATAGCCAATAAGGTGTGTAAACACTAAAAAATGGGACTTTGGAGTCTAAAACGATCAGTTTACCGCTTGAGATTTGCAATACGGATTGTATTTTTGTGGGAGATTTCGGGATAATGAATGAAGTTCCATCTTTAGCACTCCAAAAGGGCTGAAACTTTGTGGGTAGCTTTAATATAATCAATCAGTTGGGGAAACGCTAAAAAAATAGGAATTTGGAGGCTAATACGATCAGTTTATCGCGTGAGATTTGCAACACGGCTTGTATTTTTGTGGGAGATTTCCGGTTAATGAAGGAAATGTTATCTCTAGTGCTCCAAAAAGGCTGAAACTTTGCGGGTAGCTTTAATATAACGAATAAGGTAGGGAAACGCTAAAAAACTAGGAATTTGGAGGATAATACGATCAGCTTACCGCTTGAGATTTGCAACACGGCATGTATTTTTGTGGGAGGTTTCGAGTTAATGAAGGAAGTGCAATTTCTTGTGCTCCAAAAGGGCTGAAACTTTGTGGGTAGCTCTAATATAACCAATAATGTGGAGAAAAGCTAAAAAATGGGAATTTCGAGGCTAATACGATCAGCTTACCGCGTGGGATTTGCAACACGGCTTGTATTTTTTTGGGAGATTTCGGGTTAATGAAGGAAGTGTCATTTCTAGTGCTCCAAAAAGGCTGAAACTTTGTGGGTAGCTCTAATATAACCATTAAGGTGGGGAAACGTTAAAAAATGGGAATTTGGAGGCTAATACAATCAGCTTACCGCGTGAGATTTGCAACACGGCTAGTATTTTTATGTGAGATTTCGGGTTAATGAACGAAGTGCCACTTCTAGTGCTACAAAAAGGTTGAAACTTTGTGGTAGCTATAATATATCCAATAAGGTGGGGAAACACTAAAAAATGGGATTTTGGAGGCTAATACAATAAGCTTACCGCGTAAGATTTGGAAAAAGGCTTGTATTTTTGGGGGAGATTTCGGGTTAATAAAGAAAGTGTCATTTCTAGTGCTCCAAGAGGGCTGAAACTTTTTGGGTAGCTCTAATATAACCAATAAGGTGGGGAAAAGCTAAAAACTGGGAATTTGGAGGCTAATACGATCAGCTTACCGCGTGAGATTTGCAACACGGCTTGTATTTTTGTTGGAGATTTCGGGTTAATGAAGGAAGTGCTATTTCTAGTGCTCCAAAAAGGCTGAAACATTGTGGATAGCTCTAATATAACCAACAAGGTGGGGAAACGCTAAAAAATGGGAATTTGGAGGCTAATACGATCAGCTTAACGTGTGAGATTCGCAAAACGGCTTGTATTTTTGTGGGAGATTTCGGGATAGTGAAGGATGTGCCATCTCTAGTGCTCGAAAAGGGTTGATGCTTTGTGGGTAGATCTAATATAACCAATAAGGTGGGAAAGCGCTAAAAAATGGGGATTTGGAGGCTAATACGATCAGCTTACCGCGTGAGACTTGCAACACGGCTTGTATTATTGTGGGAGATTTCAGGTAAATGAAGGAAGTGTCATTTCTAGTGCCCTAAAAGGGCTGAAACTTTGTGGGTAGCTCTAATATAACCAATAAGGTGGGGAAACGCTAAAAGATGGGAATTTGGAGGCTAATACGATCATATTACCGCGTGAGATTTGCAACACGGCTTGTATTTTTGTGTGAGATTTCGGGTTAATGGAGGAAGTGCTATTTCTAAATCTCTAAAAGGGCTGAAACTTTGTGGGTAGCTCTAATATAACCAATAAGGTGGCAAAACGCTAAAAGATGGGAATTTGGAGGCTAATACGATTAGCTTAGCGCGGGAGATATGCAACACGACACGTATTTTTGTGGGAGATTTCGGGTTAATGAAGGAAGTGCCATTTATAGGGCTCCAAAATGGCTTAAACTTTGTGGGTAGCTCCAATATAACCAAAAATGTGGGGAAACGCTAAAAAATGGGAATTTTGAGGCTAATACAATCAGCTTACCGTGTGAGATTTGCAACACGGCCTTTATTTTTGTGGGATATTTCAGGTTAATGAAGAAAATGTCATTTCTAGAGCTCCAAAAAGGTTGAACCTTCGTGAGTAGCTCAAATATAACCACTAAGGCGGGGAAATGCTAAAAAATAGGAATTTGGAGGCTAAAAAAATAAGCTTACCGCGTGAGATTTGAAACACGACTTGTATTTTTTTTGGAGATTTCGGGCTAATAAAGGAAGTGCCATTTCTACTGCTCCAAAGGGGCCGAAACTTTGTGGGTAGCTCTAATATAACCAATAAGGTGGGGAAAAGCTAAAAAATAGGAATTTAGAGGCTAATACGATCAGCTTACCGCATGAGATTTGCAACACGGCTTGTATTTTTGTTGGAGATTTCGGGTTAATGAAGAAAGTGTCATTTCTAGTGCTCCAAGAGGGCTGAAACTTTTTGGGTAGCTCTAATATAACCAATAAGGTGGGGAAAAGCTAAAAACTGGGAATTTGGAGGCTAATACGATCAGCTTACCGCGTGAGATTTGCAACACGGCTTGTATTTTTTTGGGAGATTTCGGGTTAATGAAGGAAGTATCATTTATAGTTCTCCAAAAAGGTTGAAACTTTGTGGGTAGCTTTAATATAACAAATAAAGTGGGGAAACGCTAAAAAATGGGGATTTGGAGGCTAATACGATGAGCTTACCGCTTGACACTTGCAACACGGCTTGTATTATTGTGGGAGATTTCGGGTTAATGAAGGAAGTGCCATTTCTTGTGCTCCAAAAGGGCTGAAACTTTGTGGGTAGCTCTAATATAACCAATAAGGTGGAGAAAAGCTAAAAAATGGGAATTTCGAGGCTAATACGATCAGCTTACCGCGTGGGATTTGCAACACGGCTTGTATTTTTGTGGGAGATTTCGGGTTAATGAAGGAAGTGCCATTTCTAGTGCTCCAAAAAGGCTGAAACTTTGTGGGTAGCTCTAATATAACCATTAAGGTGGGGAAACGCTAAAAAATGGGAATTTGGAGGCTAATACAATCAGCTTACCGCGTGAGATTTGCAACACGGCTAGTATTTTTATGTGCCACTTCTAGTTCTACAAAAAGGTTGAAACTTTGTGGTAGCTATAATATATCCAATAAGGTGGGGAAACACTAAAAAATGGGATTTTGGAGGCTAATACAATACGCTTACCGCGTAAGATTTGGAAAAAGGCTTGTATTTTTGGGGGAGATTTCGGGTTAATGAAGAAAGTGTCATTTCTAGAGCTCCAAGAGGGCTGAAACTTTTTGGGTAGCTCTAATATAACCAATAAGGTGGGGAAAAGCTAAAAACTGGGAATTTGGAGGCTAATACGATCAGCTTACCGCGTGAGATTTGCAACACGGCTTGTATTTTTTTGGGAGATTTCGGGTTAATGAAGGAAGTATCATTTCTAGTTCTCCAAAAAGGCTGAAACTTTGTGGGTAGCTTTAATATAACAAATAAAGCGGGGAAACGCTAAAAAATGGGAATTTGGAGGCTAATAAAATGAGCTTACCGCGTGAGATTAGCAACACGGTATGTATTTTTGTGGGAGATTTCGGGTAAATGAAGGAAGTGCCATTTCTAGGGCCCTAAAAGGGCTTAAACTTTGTGGGTAGCTCTAATATAACCAATAAGGTGGGGGAAACGCTAAAAGATGGGAATTTTGAGGCTAATACGATTAGCTTACACCGTGAGATTTGTAACACGGCTTGTATTTTTGTGACAGATTTCGGGTTATTGAAGGAAGTGTCATTTCAAATGCTCCGAAAAGGCTGTAACTTTGTGGATAGCTCTAATATAACCAATAAGGTGGTAAAACACCAAAAGATGGGAATTTGGAGGCTAATACGATTAGCTTAGTGTGTGAGATTTGCAACACGGGACGTATTTTTGTGGGAGATTTCGGGTTAGTGAAGGAAGTGCCATTTCTAGTGCTCCAAAATGGCTTAAACTTTGTGGGTAGCTCCAATATAACCAACAATGTTGGGAAACGCTGAAAAATGGGAATTTTGAGGCTAATACAATCAGCTTACCGTGTGAGATTTGCAACACGGCTTGTATTTTTGTGGGAGATTTCAGGTTAATGAAGAAAGTGTCATTTCTAGAGCTCCTAAAAGGTTGAACCTTCGTGAGTAGCTCCAATATAACCAATAAGGTGGGGAAATGATGAAAAATAGGAATTTAGAGGCTAAAAAAATAAGCTTACCTCGTGAGATTTGCAAAACGGCTTGTATTTTTGTTGGAGATTTCGGGCTAATGAAGGAAGTGCCATTTCTAGTGCTCCAAAAGGGCCGAAACTTTGTGGGTAGCTCTAATATAACCAATAAGGTGGGGAAACTCTATAAAATGGGAATTTAGAGGCTAATACGATCAACTTACCGCATGAGATTTGCAACACGGCTTGTATTTTTGTTGGAGATTTCGGGTTAATGAAGGAAGTGCTATTTCTAGTGCTCCAAAAAGGCTGAAACATTGTGGATAGCTCTAATATAACCAACAAGGTGGGGAAACGCTAAAAAATGGGAATTTGGAGGCTAATACGATCAGCTTAATGTGTGAGATTCGCAAAACGGCTTGTATTTTTGTGGGAGATTTCGGGATAGTGAAGGATGTGCCATCTCTAGTGCTCGAAAAGGGTTGATGCTTTGTGGGTAGATCTAATATAACCAATAAGGTGGGAAAGCGCTAAAAAATGGGGATTTGGAGGCTAATACGATCAGCTTACCGCGTCAGACTTGCAACACGGCTTGTATTATTGTGGGAGATTTCGGGTTAATGAAGGAAGTATCATTTCTAGTTCTCCAAAAAGGCTGAAACTTTGTGGGTAGCTTTAATATAACAAACAAAGTGGGGAAACGCTAAAAAATGGGAATTTGGAGGCTAATAAAATCAGCTTACCGCGTGAGATTAGCAACACGGCTTGTATTTTTGTGAGAGATTTCAGGTAAATGAAGGAAGTGTCATTTCTAGTGCCCTAAAAGGGCTGAAACTTTGTGGGTAGCTCTAATATATCCAATAAGGTGGGGAAACGCTAAAAGATGGGAATTTGGAGGCTAATACGATCATATTACCGCGTGAGATTTGCAACACGGCTTGTATTTTTGTGTGAGATTTCGGGTTAATGGAGGAAGTGCTATTTCTAAATCTCTAAAAGGGCTGAAACTTTGTGGGTAGCTCTAATATAACCAATAAGGTGGCAAAACGCTAAAAGATGGGAATTTGGAGGCTAATACGATTAGCTTAGCGCGGGAGATATGCAACACGACACGTATTTTTGTGGGAGATTTCGGGTTAATTAAGGAAGTGTCATTTATAGGGCTCCAAAATGGCTTAAACTTTGTGGGTAGCTCCAATATAACCAAAAATGTGGGGAAACGCTAAAAAATGGGAATTTTGAGGCTAATACAATCAGCTTACCGTGTGAGATTTGCAACACGGCCTGTATTTTTGTGGGATATTTCAGGTTAATGAAGAAAATGTCATTTCTAGAGCTCCAAAAAGGTTGAACCTTCGTGAGTAGCTCAAATATAACCAATAAGGCGGGGAAATGCTAAAAAATAGGAATTTGGAGGCTAAAAAAATAAGCTTACCGCGTGAGATTTGAAACACGACTTGTATTTTTTTTGGAGATTTCGGGCTAATAAAGGAAGTGCCATTTCTAGTGCTCCAAAGGGGCCGAAACTTTGTGGGTAGCTCTAATATAACCAATAAGGTGGGGAAAAGCTAAAAAATGGGAATTTAGAGGCTAATACGATCAGCTTACCGCATGAGATTTGCAACACGGCTTGTATTTTTGTTGGAGATTTCGGGTTAATGAAGAAAGTGCCATTTCTAGTGCTCCAAGAGGGCTGAAACTTTTTGGGTAGCTCTAATATAACCAATAAGGTGGGGAAAAGCTAAAAACTGGGAATTTGGAGGCTAATACGACCAGCTTACCGCGTGAGATTTGCAACACGGCTTGTATTTTTTTGGGAGATTTCGGGTTAATGAAGGAAGTATCATTTATAGTTCTCCAAAAAGGTTGAAACTTTGTGGGTAGCTTTAATATAACAAATAAAGTGGGGAAACGCTAAAAAATGGGGATTTGGAGGCTAATACGATGAGCTTACCGCTTGAGACTTGCAACACGGCTTGTATTATTGTGGGAGATTTCGAGTTAATGAAGGAAGTGCCATTTCTTGTGCTCCAAAGGGGCTGAAACTTTGTGGGTAGCTCTAATATAACCAATAAGGTGGAGAAAAGCTAAAAAATGGGAATTTCGAGGCTAATACGATCAGCTTACCGCGTGGGATTTGCAACACGGCTTGTATTTTTGTGGGAGATTTCGGGTTAATGAAGGAAGTGCCATTTCTAGTGCTCCAAAAAGGCTGAAACTTTGTGGGTAGCTCTAATATAACCATTAAGGTGGGGAAACGCTAAAAAATGGGAATTTGGAGGCTAATACAATCAGCTTACCGCGTGAGATTTGCAACACGGCTAGTATTTTTATGTGAGATTTCGGGTTAATGAACGAAGTGCCACTTCTAGTTCTACAAAAAGGTTGAAACTTTGTGGTAGCTATAATATATCCAATAAGGTGGGGAAACACTGAAAAATGGGATTTTGGAGGCTAATACAATACGCTTACCGCGTAAGATTTGGAAAAAGGCTTGTATTTTTGGGGGAGATTTCGGGTTAATGAAGAAAGTGTCATTTCTAGAGCTCCAAGAGGGCTGAAACTTTTTGGGTAGCTCTAATATAACCAATAAGGTGGGGAAAAGCTAAAAACTGGGAATTTGGAGGCTAATACGATCAGCTTACCGCGTGAGATTTGCAACACGGCTTGTATTTTTGTGGGAGATTTCGGGTAAATGAAGGAAGTGCCATTTCTAGTGCCCTAAAAGGGCTTAAACTTTGTGGGTAGCTCTAATATAACCAATAAGGTGGGGAAACGCTAAAAGATGGGAATTTGGAGGCTAATACAATCAGATTACCGCGTGAGATTTGGAACACGGCTTGTATTTTTGTGTGAGATTTCGGGTTAATGGAGGAAGTGCTATTTCTAAATCTCTGAAAGGGCTGAAACTTTGTGGGTAGCTCTAATATAACCAATAAGGTGGTAAAACACCAAAAGATGGGAATTTGGAGGCTAATACGATTAGCTTAGCGCGTGAGATTTGCAACACGGCACGTATTTTTGTGGGAGATTTCGGGTTAGTGAAGGAAGTGCCATTTCTATTGCTCCAAAATGGCTTAAACTTTGTGGGTAGCTCCAATATAACCAACAATGTGGGGAAACGCTGAAAAATGGGAATTTTGAGGCTAATACAATCAGCTTACTGTGTGAGATTTGCAACACGGCTTGTATTTTTGTGGGAGATTTCAGGTTAATGAAGAAAGTGTCATTTCTAGAGCTCCTAAAAGTTTGAACCTTCGTGAGTAGCTCCAATATAACCAATAAGGTGGGGAAATGATGAAAAATAGGAATTTAGAGGCTAAAAAAATAAGCTTACCGCGTGAGATTTGCAACATGGCTTGTATTTTTGTTGGAGATTTCGGGCTAATGAAGGAAGTGCCGTTTCTAGTTCTCCAAAAGGGCCGAAATTTTGTAGGTAGCTCTAATATAACCAATAAGGTGGGGAAACTCTAAAAAATGGGAATTTAGAGGCTAATACGATCAACTTACCGCATGAGATTTGCAACACGGCTTGTATTTTTGTTGGAGATTTCGGGTTAATGAAGGAAGTGCTATTTCTAGTGCTCCAAAAAGGCTGAAACTTTGTGGATAGCTCTAATATAACCAACAAGGTGGGGAAACGCTAAAAAATGGGAATTTAGAGGCTAATACGATCAGCTTACCGTGTGAGATTCGCAAAACGGCTTGTATTTTTGTGGGAGATTTCGGGATAGTGAAGGATGTGCCATCTCTAGTGCTCGAAAAGGGTTGATGCTTTGTGGGTAGATCTAATATAACCAATAAGGTGGGAAAGCGCTAAAAAATGGGGATTTGGAGGCTAATACGATCAGCTTACCGCGTGAGACTTGCAACACGGCTTGTATTATTGTGGGAGATTTCGGGTTAATGAAGGAAGTATCATTTCTAGTTCTCCAAAAAGGCTGAAACTTTGTGGGTAACTTTAATATAACAAATAAAGTGGGGAAACGCTAAAAAATGGGAATTTGGAGGCTAATAAAATCAGCTTACCGCGTGAGATTAGCAACACGGCTTGTATTTTTGTGGGAGATTTCCGGTAAATGAAGGAAGTGTCATTTCTAGTGCCCTAAAAGGGTTGAAACTTTGTGGGTAGCTCTAATATAACCAATAAGGTGGGGAAACGCTAAAAGATGGGAATTTGGAGGCTAATACGATCAGATTACCGCGTGAGATTTGCAACACGGCTTGTATTTTTGTGTGAGATTTCGGGTTAATGTAGGAAGTGCTATTTCTAAATCTCTAAAAGGGCTGAAACTTTGTGGGTAGCTCTAATATAACCAATAAGGTGGCAAAACGCTAAAAGATGGGAATTTGGAGTCTAATACGATTAGTTTAGCGCGTGAGATATGCAACAAGGCACGTATTTTTGTTAATGAAGGAAGTGCCATTTCTAGGGCTCCAAAATGGATTAAACTTTGTGGGTAGCTCCAATATAACCAAAAATGTGGGGAAACGCTAAAAAATGGGAATTTTGAGGCTAATACAATCAGCTTACCGTGTGAGATTTGCAACACGGCCTGTATTTTTGTGGGATATTTCAGGTTAATGAAGAAAATGTCATTTCTAGAGCTCCAAAAAGGTTGAACCTTCGTGAGTAGCTCAAATATAACCAATAAGGTGGGGAAATGCTAAAAAATAGGAATTTGGAGGCTAAAAAAATAGGCTTACCGCGTGAGATTTGCAACACGGCTTGTATTTTTGTTGGAGATTTCGGGCTAATGAAGGAAGTGCCATTTCTAGTGCTCCAAAGGGGCCGAAACTTTGTAGGTAGCTCTAATATAACCAATAAGGTGGGGAAACTCTAAAAAATGGGAATTTAGAGGCTAATACGATCAACTTACCGCATGAGATTTGCAACACGGCTTGTATTTTTGTTGGAGATTTCGGGTTAATGAAGGAAGTGCTATTTCTAGTGCTCCAAAAAGGCTGAAACTTTGTGGATAGCTCTAATATAACCAACAAGGTGGGGAAACGCTAAAAAATGGGAATTTGGAGGCTAATACGATCAGCTTACCGTGTGAGATTCGCAAAACGGCTTGTATTTTTGTGGGAGATTTCGGGATAGTGAAGGATGTGCCATCTCTAGTGCTCGAAAAGGGTTGATGCTTTGTGGGTAGATCTAATATAACCAATAAGGTGGGAAAGCGCTAAAAAATGGGGATTTGGAGGCTAATACGATCAGCTTACCGCGTGAGACTTGCAACACGGCTTGTATTATTGTGGGAGATTTCGGGTTAATGAAGGAAGTATCATTTCTAGTTCTCCAAAAAGGCTGAAACTTTGTGGGTAACTTTAATATAACAAATAAAGTGGGGAAACGCTAAAAAATGGGAATTTGGAGGCTAATAAAATCAGCTTACCGCGTGAGATTAGCAACACGGCTTGTATTTTTGTGGGAGATTTCGGGTAAATGAAGGAAGTGTCATTTCTAGTGCCCTAAAAGGGCTGAAACTTTGTGGGTAGCTCTAATATAACCAATAAGGTGGGGAAACGCTAAAAGATGGGAATTTGGAGGCTAATACGATCAGATTACCGCGTGAGATTTGCAACACGGCTTGTATTTTTGTGTGAGATTTCGGGTTAATGTAGGAAGTGCTATTTCTAAATCTCTAAAAGGGCTGAAACTTTGTGGGTAGCTCTAATATAACCAATAAGGTGGCAAAACGCTAAAAGATGGGAGTTTGGAGTCTAATACGATTAGCTTAGCGCGTGAGATATGCAACAAGGCACGTATTTTTGTTAATGAAGGAAGTGCCATTTCTAGGGCTCCAAAATGGCTTAAACTTTGTGGGTAGCTCCAATATAACCAAAAATGTGGGGAAACGCTAAAAAATGGGAATTTTGAGGCTAATACAATCAGCTTACCGTGTGAGATTTGCAACACGGCCTGTATTTTTGTGGGATATTTCAGGTTAATGAAGAAAATGTCATTTCTAGAGCTCCAAAAAGGTTGAACCTTCGTGAGTAGCTCAAATATAACCAATAAGGTGGGGAAATGCTAAAAAATAGGAATTTGGAGGCTAAAAAAATAGGCTTACCGCGTGAGATTTGCAACACGGCTTGTATTTTTGTTGGAGATTTCGGGCTAATGAAGGAAGTGCCATTTCTAGTGCTCTAAAGGGGCCGAAACTTTGTGGGTAGCTCTAATATAACCAATAAGGTGGGGAAACGCTAAAAAATGGGAATTTAGAACCTAATACGATCAGCTTACCGCATGAGATTTGCAACACGGCTTGTATTTTTGTTGGAGATTTCGGGTTAATGAAGAAAGTACCATTTCTAGTGCTCCAAGAGGGCTGAAACTTTTTGGGTAGCTCTAATATAACCAATAAGGTGGGGAAAAGCTAAAAACTGGGAATTTGGAGGCTAATACGATCAGCTTACCGCGTGAGATTTGCAACACGGCTTGTATTTTTTTGGGAGATTTCGGGTTAATGAAGGAAGTATCATTTCTAGTTCTCCAAAAAGGCTGAAACTTTGTGGGTAGCTTTAATATAACAAATAAAGTGGGGAAACGCTAAAAAATGGGAATTTGGAGGCTAATAAAATCAGCTTACCGCGTGAGATTAGCAACACGGCTTGTATTTTTGTGGGAGATTTCGGGTAAATGAAGGAAGTGCCATTTC
Source organism: Persicaria tinctoria (assembly GCA_037127255.1). Lineage (NCBI taxonomy): Eukaryota > Viridiplantae > Streptophyta > Magnoliopsida > Caryophyllales > Polygonaceae > Persicaria > Persicaria tinctoria. Next base: position 409,724 of record JBANSL010000004.1, read on the forward strand.
TAGTGCCCTAAAAGGGCTGAAACTTTGTGGGTAGCTCTAATATAACCAATAAGGTGGGGAAACGCTAAAAGATGGGAATTTGGAGGCTAATACGATTAGATTACCGCGTGAGATTTGCAACACGGCTTGTATTTTTGTGTGAGATTCCGGGTTAATGGAGGAAGTGCTATTTCTAAATCTCTAAAAGGGCTGAAACTTTGTGGGTAGCTCTAATATAACCAATAAGGTGGCAAAACGCCAAAAGATGGGAATTTGGAGGCTAATACGATTAGCTTAGCGCGTGAGATTTGCAACACGGGACGTATTTTTGTGGGAGATTTCGGGTTAATGAAGGAAGTGCCAATTCTAGTGCTCCAAAATGGCTTAAACTTTGTGGGTAGCTCCAATATAACCAACAATGTGGGGAAACGCTGAAAAATGGGAATTTTGAGGCTAATACGATCAGCTTACCGTGTGAGATTTTCAACACGGCTTGTATTTTTGTGGGAGATTTCAGGTTAATGAAGAAAGTGTCATTTCTAGAGCTCCTAAAAGGTTGAACCTTCATGAGTAGCTCCAATATAACCAATAAGGTGGGGAAATGCTAAAAAATAGGAATTTAGAGGCTAAAAAAATAAGCTTACCGCGTGAGATTTGCAACACGGCTTGTATTTTTGTTGGAGATTTCGGGCTAATGAGGGAAGTGCCATTTCTAGTGCTCCAAAAGGGCCGAAACTTTGTGGGTAGCTCTAATATAACCAATAAGGTGGGGAAACGCTAAAAAATGGGAATTTAGAACCTAATACGATCAGCTTACCGCATGAGATTTGCAACACGGCTTGTATTTTTGTTGGAGATTTCGGGTTAATGAAGAAAGTACCATTTCTAGTGCTCCAAGAGGGCTGAAACTTTTTGGGTAGCTCTAATATAACCAATAAGGTGGGGAAAAGCTAAAAACTGGGAATTTGGAGGCTAATACGATCAGCTTACCGCGTGAGATTTGCAACACGGCTTGTATTTTTTTGGGAGATTTCGGGTTAATGAAGGAAGTATCATTTCTAGTTCTCCAAAAAGGCTGAAACTTTGTGGGTAGCTTTAATATAACAAATAAAGTGGGGAAACGCTAAAAAATGGGAATTTGGAGGCTAATAAAATCAGCTTACCGCGTGAGATTAGCAACACGGCTTGTATTTTTGTGGGAGATTTCGGGTAAATGAAGGAAGTGCCATTTCTAGTGCCCTAAAAGGGCTGAAACTTTGTGGGTAGCTCTAATATAACCAATAAGGTGGGGAAACGCTAAAAGATGGGAATTTGGAGGCTAATACGATTAGATTACCGCGTGAGATTTGCAACACGGCTTGTATTTTTGTGTGAGATTTCGGGTTAATGGAGGAAGTGCTATTTCTAAATCTCTAAAAGGGCTGAAACTTTGTGGGTAGCTCTAATATAACCAATAAGGTGGCAAAACGCCAAAAGATGGGAATTTGGAGGCTAATACGATTAGCTTAGCGCGTGAGATTTGCAACACGGGACGTATTTTTGTGGGAGATTTCGGGTTAATGAAGGAAGTGCCAATTCTAGTGCTCCAAAATGGCTTAAACTTTGTGGGTAGCTCCAATATAACCAACAATGTGGGGAAACGCTGAAAAATGGGAATTTTGAGGCTAATACAATCAGCTTACCGTGTGAGATTTTCAACACGGCTTGTATTTTTGTGGGAGATTTCAGGTTAATGAAGAAAGTGTCATTTCTAGAGCTCCTAAAAGGTTGAACCTTCATGAGTAGCTCCAATATAACCAATAAGGTGGGGAAATGCTAAAAAATAGGAATTTAGAGGCTAAAAAAATAAGCTTACCGCGTGAGATTTGCAACACGGCTTGTATTTTTGTTGGAGATTTCGGGCTAATGAAGGAAATGCCATTTCTAGTGCTCCAAAAGGGCCGAAACTTTGTGGGTAGCTCTAATATAACCAATAAGGTGGGGAAACGCTAAAAAATGGGAATTTAGAGGCTAATACGATAAGCTTACCGCATGAGATTTGCAACACGGCTTGTATTTTTGTTGGAGATTTCGGGTTAATGAAGGAAATGCTATTTCTAGTGCTCCAAAAAGGCTGAAACTTTGTGGATAGCTCTAATATAACCAACAAGGTGGGGAAACGCTAAAAAATGGGAATTTGGAGGCTAATACGATCAGCTTACCGCATGAGACTTTTAACACAGCTTGTATTATTGTGGGAGATTTCGGAATAGTGAAAGATGTTCCATCTCTCGTGCTCGAAAAGGGTTGATGCTTTGTGGGTAGCTCTAATATAACCAATAAGGTGGGAAAGCGCTAAAAAATGGGGATTTGGAGGCTAATACGATCAGCTTACCGCGTGAGACTTGCAACACGGCTTGTATTATTGTGGGAGATTTCGGGTTAATGAAGGAAGTATCATTTCTAGTTCTCCAAAAAGGCTGAAACTTTGTGGGTAGCTCTAATATAGCCAATAAGGTGGTTAAACGCGAAAAAATGGGACTTTGGAGTCTAAAACGATCAGTTTACCGCTTGAGATTTGCAATACGGATTGTATTTTTGTGGGAGATTTCGGAATAATGAATGAAGTTCCATCTTTAGCACTCCAAAGGGGCTGAAACTTTGTGGGTAGCTTTAATATAATCAATCAGTTGGAGAAACGCTAAAAAACTGGGAATTTGGAGGCTAATACGATCAGTTTATCGCGTGAGATTTGCAACACGGCTTGTATTTTTGTGGGAGATTTCCGGTTAATGAAGGAAATGTCGTCTCTAGTGCTCCAAAAAGGATGGAACTTTGCAGGTAGCTTTAATATAACGAATAAGGTAGGGAAACGCTAAAAAACTGGGAATTTGGAGGCTAATACGATCAGCATACCGCTTGAGATTTGCAACACGACATGTATTTTTGTGGGAGCACTACTACATTTCCAAGCCTAATGTAACATTTTTTGTGTAACATTTATGTAAATTGTTACCATAAGTATCTATTGTAACATATTTTAACTTTCATTAACAAATTGTTACATTAGCACAAAATGTGTTACATTGGATGTAACATTATTTACACTTATGTAACACCTTTGCAAATGTAACATCTTTTTTGTTCTATTGTAACACATTCTAATAAAAATAAAATAAACATAAAAATAAAAGAGGAGCCTAAATAGTGGGATTTAATTTTAGTTAAGAAGATTAATTATTCTTAATGTCAATTTTACAACTACTAGGCACTCTAATTCATGCCATAGATATGACATGACACAATTTTATTTATATATTTTAAAATATAATTTATTTCATATTTTATAAAATATTTATTTATTTTACTATTCCATTCAAGGGTTTTTTTCCTAGTATTTCAGTATTTATAGTTTTCATATTGGATTATTTATGGATCCAATCTATTATATTTATTAGTAATAATAAATTTTAAATTCTAAAAGAAATATTTTTCCACATTTTTTTATATCTATTTTCTTTATTTTCTACTAATATATTTAAATTCAAATTTAATAACTTTGATAAATCCATTATGGTGTAAAACTTAAAAACAATCTGGTTTGCATATTGTTTCATCTATTTGTTTATTGAATAAAGTCATAATATTATTAATGTTTTAAATTTTAAAAGAAATATATTTTCAATATATTTTTATCTATATCTTTTTTAATGTTACCACTTTATATTAAATTTAATAAAATTTTCTAACTAATAAATGTTCTAAATAAATTTTATAATATATTATTTTAAAATAATTTTTTAAGAAATAAATAACTAATTAAATTTAATGCAATTAATTCCCTTAATGTAATGTATTTTGAGCATATTAAAATGATATCTAGGATCTCACTATCCAAATTTTTTCCTAATAAAAAAAATAAAAAAAAATAAATTTGTTGAATTGTCTTTTATAAAAATAAAAATTGCCGTTTATAAATTGAAAAAGAAGAAGATATGATTTTAGGAGGGAATTTAAGGACAAAATAAAATTTTAGGAGGGAGTTAAAAATTAAAGACGAATGTGAGAAACCCTAGCCAAACCTCACGCGTTCAGATATGAGGAGCCTCCAGCTCTCCTCTCTCTCTCCTCGGAAGAGCTTTGAACGCTTGAAGCTTCCATGGCTTCCTTTGTCCTCGCCCCTCCCGTTCTCCGTTGTGGTCGAGGCTCGCAGCCATGGCGGTGGCGTCCTCAAGCCGGAGCAGCACCCCTTCTCGCCCAAAACCCGGATCCAAGCCGCCGCCACCATCTCCGTTTTCCCTGACGACCTCGAGCTTCTCCCTCAGACGCCGGCAATCTTCCTTGAAGCCCCGACACCCTCGCTCTCCTTTAGCTCTCTTCTCTTCAATCCCGATTGCTCGAGGCGCCGATGAAGCTCCGATCCTCATCTCCGCTCCCACGTCCTGGCGCTGAGCCCGGTAAAAGAGGGAAAGCGAAGCCACCTCCTCATCTCCGCTCCCTCGTCCTGGCGCTAAGCCCCGGTCGAAGAGGTAAACCGAAGCCACCTCCTCCTCCCATTCCAAGTGATGCAGCTCCCACGCCCCTGAGCCGTGGGTCCGAATTAACAAAATCGGGGGTATACAATCTGTCTCTTACCTTGTTATTGGCTTTAATGGTGTTTAATTGAGTTCTCATTTGGTTTTAGTATTTACCTAATTAAGTGATTTGAATATGGTTCGATCTGATTTGTTGTCTCAATCGAATTGGATTAGTATGATTGTTTTGGGTTGCTTTGGTCTTGATGGTTGGTGTTGTTGTGCAGAATGATGGGAACTTGATTATAAAGTTTTATTTCCATCATTAGAGTACTAGACACATTCAACATTATTCTCATGCATGACTTGCTTATTGCTGTATTTACTTTGTTGATAAACTTGTCATGTTTTGTTGTTAATCATAATAAGCGAATACACATCGTCACATTTTTGAGCTACTAATCAAGAATAGTTAAATATCTATACTCAGGTGACAGTCAATATCGTACTGGGTTCTAGTGCACCACCACTTAGAGTGAAAATTCTCAAGGCCCCTGATTCTTTGTCAAAAAGTGCTATTATTAAGGATAAGGTTTTTAATCTTATCTTTTCACATTTATTTTTATGCATATTCCTTTCAGTTACTAGAAGATTATTTATTGTGTATGAGTTGTACTTGCTTCTGTATCTTGAATTCTTATTGGAAGGGGCATGGGAGGGTTGAAGGAGGAAGGGGGATAATTTGAGTGTGGAAAATGAAAGTTGGTGTAATCAGACGATGTGGAAATGTTTGGTAATTGATTACTAACTTGAGTTTTCTATCTAATACATTTTATAATCTGCTTAATGTAGGAACTCAGTTTTGATTCTTCGAATGACCTTCATGTTTTGGATGTCTTCCCGGAAAATGCTGATATTAGCATCTACAAATGTAAAGGCTCGGATTTTCAAATCCTAATTTTCTGGAATAAGAGAATTAAAAATGAAATTAAGTCGGTTTTAAAACTTGTTTAGCGGATTCCGACCGGAGTATAAATTTAACGAACAATTTCCGTTCTTTTACCTCAAAAATTCAAAATAATTATCGTGGTGTGTTATCCTTTTCGATTTTATAAATCTAATTAATCGAGAAAACGAGATTCAAAGAAACTAACTATCACGAACTAATTTCGGGGTTCGAAATTCGCGTATTCATGATTTATTTCCGGGTATTGGTTTTAACCATTCCCACACTCTAAATGTCTCTATCCCTCACCCACTCCCCATCACTTCACACCTCTCCCTCCCCTAAATTCTTCAACCCCTCCCTGATGTCCTGCTGCACTCCATCATTCACCACCACCGACGTCGCCACCATAACCATCACTTCATCATCGTCGCCGCACCTTCAACCACCACACACACCACCGTCTCCTCCTCCTTCTTCCGTCCTTCCACTTCGAGCTGCCAGCGGAAGGACCCACGCACCCCTCGGAGCCACCACCAGTAGCCGGAGCAGCCTAGAAGCTCCCAGCGCCGCTGCCGAGCCACCGAAGTCCACCTCTCCTGTTCGAGCGCGAACCACTTTCTGGTAAGCGATTCTCCTCCGTTTTCGATCGGAATCAGCCTCGAGCTTCACCATCACGCTCACCCATGTCCGACGTAGGTCCGACGAGCCATCGAGAGCCCTCGGCGATGCCCAGAACACCAGTCGAAGCTCCGACGTCCGCGAAATCACCTCGGTGAGCTCCCGTACCTTTGCTTCCTTCCTTGTTTCAATTTCGTCCTTCCTTTTCCGCTTAGAGTAGTCGGGAAGAGGGTGTGAGATCTGAGTGTGGGGAGAGTGGGCGAGCTCGAGAGTTCCGGCGAGTCGAGGGCGAGGTCCGTGAGTGCGAGGGCTGAGCGAGAGTCCGAGCGAGCAGAGAGGGTGCGATAGAGCTGTGGGAGTGTGAGCGAGGGTGGGGCGGAGCTGGGCGCAGTGAGACGCCGGTGAAGGAGGCCGGGAGGAGGAGCACAAGCTCGCCGGCGGGATTCCTCGGCGGAGCAGCGGCAGGCCGACCAAGCTCGGACGGGAGGCTTCAATTTGAATCGGGAGGAAGGGGATGACTTGGAGGCCCCACCTCCTTGTGATGTTATATAATTAATTGTTTTAATATTAAACCGGTTGAGTTTTTATTTGCGGGTTCGGTTCGGTTTGGGCTAAAAGCGTTGGTTCGGTTCGGGTTATTCGTTATTTATTTATTTAATTTATTAATTAATTGTCTAACCAATTTCCGATAATTGATTATTTTAGAAATCGATTTATGTGTCGATATTTAAAGAGGGTCGGTTTTAAAGTATATAAATTGAATTATTTATTAAGTGTTGAAAGTTATTTAAGTCCTTAGAATGATGATTTTAAATTAAAGTAAAGTATGCCGGGATTATTTAATCGGATTTTTGGAAGTAGTTTTAAAGATTAAATATTTTATGTATTGGAAATGGCTAAATATAACTTTGAAGTAATTGTTTTGACTAACAACTTGACTAGCTAGTGAGATTATATGAATTGAAGTATGATTGAGCCAGTTATGGAAATGACAGTGGAATAAGATGATATAAGATGTTGAAATAAGTTGAGATAAAGAATGTTGATGATGCTATGATTAATGGATTGGTGGGCATGTTATGTAGTGGTAAATGGATCCCGTTTTGTGCAGTTTACTTATGCATATTTATTAATAATTGCTAGGTGATATGTAACTTGCTTGCTTATACCTTGATGCTTTTCGTCTTGCTGATCTGCTACTCCAGGTAAGTTCTTTGAACTTACTCATGATGGGCGCTCTATGCACTGGGTGTTATATAGTAGGCTAGTGTCCATGCACCATACGACTTAGAATCATGCTTAGGAGCTAAAATGAAAATCATATGATTGCTATATGTCTTTGCAAGAGAACGGCCGTTATCTGTGATAGTCCTAGAGTCATTGCTAGGGTCATAGGGTAGCCCAGCCTCATCGGGTACCCTGAGTCAATCGAGTCTATATGAGCATGATATGATAGCCCAGCACCATCGGGCAAGCGATGAGATGATATGATATGATGATGCCGTGGTTTGTGCACCACCACGAGGAAATTGATATGCTATAGCACCGAACTGGCCAGTCTCCGTCCTATTGAAAGGGGGTGGAGGTACGAGAGGGACATGCCATTTGGCATTCTGTGTGGATCCATTTATCGCTTTCTGCATTATATTAAACTGTCAGTATATATATGTGATTTAATTTACGCATGGCATTACGCATTTCATCTTAAGAGTAGGATGCTTATTATATGCCTCTCAGAGTGTGTTTACATACGCGCATGAGTGACCTGATGATTGACCCAGATCCCCCTCATTTTTTTAGATTCAGGTAACCGTTATCCGCTATCGTTGCTTATGTGGATGCTTGGCGGGATCAGACTTTTTGGCGTTAGATCGAGAGGTTGAGAGACCACCATACTTCCTCTCTTTTATACCCCGTTTTGGATTGTATTCAAATTTAACTTCATGTCTGCTTTCGCTCGATTTCACGACTAGACTAAGGCAGGTATTTGGTCCTTAATGGATCCGCGATCTTTAAGGGTTCGAAATCCTTTCTTTTGGTACAGATATTTTGTTTTAAAACTCAACCCGTACCTGGATTGCAAGATCCGAACAAGGGGTTTTATCCCTTGAAACGTAACCCGGAAATCATAATTCTGGGCCGTTACAAAGATGGTATCAGAGCTTAGGTTGTGCAATTCGGGTACACAAGGGTCGAGTGTGTGTTTTGAAAACCGCCCACGAGTTTCAAGGACTTTTTGAAAAGGATTTAGAGGGGCAAAATGAATTTAATGTGCTTAACTAAAATTGGACTAAGTAATGAACTCGAGTTGTAATAAAAAAGGAGAATCGACAAAACGGGGACACGATTGGGTAGTAAAGGCGCTAGACCCCCCCTATTGGGTGTAGTTGGGAACGGTAGGCAAAATACTAGCTTGCTCTTTACAGAGGGTCCGGAAGACTCCAAGGAGATTGCACCAAGGTGGTTGGAGTGGCGAGTTAGGTAGGATCGCGAGGTTTTTGCCCCTCCGGTCAGTCGCTCCTTGAAGAGCGACATTAGATAGCTTGATGTGCTTTATATATTGAGACTGAGTATGACCTCCCTCGAAGGAGTTCATTATAATTGTCATTGACTAATTCTATGCTGAGTGCTTGATCTGCTAAAGTCTGATTGGTATGCCTAACAATTAAATGTGTTTCGACTGATCTGTACAAACGGGATAGTGGGAGTACCCTTAATTCTATGTGGTCAACCCAGCTTGTGTGAAATAGCCCCTTCCACTATGTTTGTTAACCCTTTGACGGTTCTATCGAGTCTTTCTCCCGGATGTCAGTATCTTTCATCGGAATCGGGTTGGTAAACACATTGCGTCAGAAACTCATGTATGTATATGGAGGTTGTCTGAGTGAGTATTGGAAGATAGTCCTTGATGTCATTTTGAGTCAAAAGTAAGGTGTTTCCGGGGTTGTCTTCCTTGATTCTTATGATGATCAACCGAGGTTTTCTTACCACAAAGAGTCGTACGTACCAAGGTCCCACGAGAAATAGGGGTGATGAGTCAGTTCGGGAAGGTCAATGGTTGCCCTTAGGGATCTCTGTCCGGTTGTAATGGTGACTCTCTCTGAACTGCATGACATGATTTTGTAACCTCCTGCATGTATCTTGCAAAATGCTTAATTGTAAAATGTTGCTCATGTTATTACATCTGTGATTAGTTACATTGATCAAGTCTCGTGTTATGTCTCACTCTCTATCGTGATTACGTTGTCATAGCATGCCTACTTGACTTATTATATTAATTGTACTAATGATTGATTGGAAGCATATAAACCACATGATATAAACCTACATGATAATTGTTTTCTCCTGGGTTAGGTCCATGATAGTGTGATAAACTCTTCTTCGTATGAATGCCTGTAAATGATATCTTTAGCATACTAGTGGATGAAGCCTTGATGCTTATTACTCGTTTTATGACAAGAATCTACAACATGCCCATCTATTTTGTATTCATCAGATTAATGATTGTTGGTTGTTTTCACTTGATATTGTTGTGTGATTAGTTGCGTTGGATGGGGAATATGTGGTATAATTGAGTCTTGATGAATGCATGCTATAATGTTCATGATGGCCATTGTGTGAGTCCAAGTTACACGTGTTATGTCTCTATCATCCCATCATGCCCTACTCAGTATGTTGCATCGTCATACCAATGCATGAATGTAAATGTCATGTGTAGGAAGTCGCATAATTAATGTTCTCCCTGTAAATAGGTTCATAATAGTGTGATCGTTCAGTTCTAGTGTCATGATAGAGTGAGTTACATACTTGATGAATATGTGTTATAACTTGATGTCAACATGCCTTATATGATACGTAATTCCCAGTACATGTTAAGATGATGATCCTTAATGTAAATTTGTGGTTGTATGACATTCTGTACCCATGCTTGCCCCATTACTTAGGTCCCGTGTTGCATCTTGCTTCTTGTCCTGATTATATGTCGCCTTTGTATGTCTAATTGACCTGTTGTATTGGCCGTACTAACGACTGATTTGAAGCATGAATTGCATGATAAGTGTCTGTATATAGTTATTGTCTTCCCCTAGATTAGGACCATGATAGTGTGCTACACTTCCCTTGTACGAATGTCGTAAGATGATTTTCCCTGCATGATTAGTCGATGTTACCCGTGGTTTGTTGACTAAATTAGTAGTTCAATTGTGATAATGCTATTTGACGTGATGTCTTGGTAAATGCATACCTTATTCAAACGGTTGTTGAGTTGGAATGCATACCTTGTATGCTAGTCATATTGCCTATTGCGTAGGCTTGCATTATGAATTGTTATATTCCTTCCATGCTTCTATACCTACGAGCTATGTTAATATGATTTCTTGCGCATCGATGTGTTGGTAATTCAAGCGCATGTATATATCGAATGTCATGTTGAGCCTTTAGTATCATGTAGGACCATTAGTTGTGACTTGTGCGAATTTATACCTTGCTTGCATTATTGCTGATTCCCTCTCGAGCTAGGTCCCTCATAGTGTGATCCTTCCCTCTTTCTATCACCTTGAAATATCTTACTCATGAAAATTAGATTGATGTTGAATTCGATGATCAATTGTTTTCTGTGATGGTTTATCCTAGCATGCTTACATGTTATCACTCGGTAGTGTTTCCCTATTCTCTTATGAATTCCTCTAGTGCTGGCATAGATGTATGACTTGGCACCTCGCATGATTACACACCACGTTATATCATTTTGCATATGCATGACGCATGAATGTTAAAATGAATTTAGTTGAGTTACCTTGATTGTGGTCATGGTTCGATATGTGCTAGTAGTATCCTGTAGGGCTTATGGTTTCCAATATGACTCACTAAATGATTACATGTTGTACCTATTCTATGATGTGATAACTACTGTACCTTTATATGTGTCCCATGATGATTCGTTCCTAGCATGATTATAATCTATTGCCATGATGTCCTTCTTGTTACTTTTGATGATGCCTCATGTTTCGTGAACATCCTATTGAACCCCTTTTAATGACTCTTGACTATGCTTGTATCACATTATGTGTCGCTAGTATCATGTAGGACATGCACTTTCTAAATGTACCTCATCATATGATTACGTGCCATGCTTGACCTACTATATGACCAGTGTGTTCGGATGAGATAGTTACTAGGTTGCTCCTATATGTTCTCGTATGACACTTAATCTAGTTGTTATGTTACACCTCACCATGCCATATTTGACCTCACCTATTGATGCATACACCATGCTTGTGCATTCTTTCATATACACCATACTCGTCATCGTCGTTAAATCCCACATGACCTCGAATCCTGCATGATCATTCTTGATTCCGCATAACTTGCTTAAGTTGCTAGGCATATCTGCTTTCATGGAATAATAGACTACTATCTTGTCTCGCATGCATCAGTATAGGAATCGATCGTGTCGTTGGGAATGAATACGAATGTTGCTCCCCTGAAATAGGTACCTGTTAGTGTGGATTAGCGTGATTGATGTGCTCCATAATGAATTCGTGTTTGCTTGTCGCGATTATAACTTAATGGACTTCCATAAGGGCATCGTTGCTATTCTCAGGTCAGAGTTTCGCCTCTAGTTGTCATCCTTAGGGTTGGTGTGTGTTCGTTCCGAAAGGAACATTGGGTTGTCTGCTCTTGTCCCTCCCCTATCTTCGCTAACTTGAACTCCTACACGACACGTTGGACGATTGACGACATGAAAGAGGAAATGGGAAGTCTGATAGCGATAGAGCAACGCCGCGAAGGCGTGGGCCCATAACCCATAGGCCTCAAGATCAACGATTTCGGCAGGACAAACACGTTTTGAGGATGATGATTACTGGGTACGATATGACTTACAAGCGAGAGTGTCCTCCCTTCTAACTCTTAATCCTCTCTGAATTAGTTGATGATGGTATTTCATTGATATGACGATGGAATTTATGTGTTGATGTGCTGACCTGGTAATGAATCTTGCATGATCATCCATTGTCTATGATGATATGATTCGATGTCTTATAGTTTTCATGTACCATGATGTTTCGATGTTTTCCTACCCTATATTGCTAAGCATGATCTGAACTCTTGTGCCTATAAAAGTATGAACTGCGAATGCTGAGGAACCTGAATTGTTATCTGATAAGGCTATGTTGAAACTTGCTAGCTTGAATTGACTATGTTCATATGTGGTGTTTTGCAATAATTTTGAGCATAATAGCAAATTGAGACTTGTTGACTGATGATAATTTGGTAATTTTCTTGCTTACATGACTTGTTAATATGTACTGGCATGATGTTAGATAGCGACCCTGAGAAACTTGGTATGGAACGATACTACATGTTGATACGCAATATTGAAATATAGTTGAAAGTGACAAATGTTATCATGATATATTGATGCTTTGCTATCCTGTTATGTTGTTATAGAAGAATGTTAGGATGTGTTGCGATAGGATATATGAGATAATGATGTGTTATTATATGAAAGCATGATGTTGTATTATATAGTTAAGCATGATTATTGATACGTTAAATGATGAACATGACTCAATGGTGCCTGGTTACTAAATGATCGTCATTCGATATTATGATGAGTTGAGGTGATGTCTTTTAGGGCATGCTGACATGTTGGTGAATTATATACTACTTGAACTTCCTTTTCTGAATCTTAATAGGCATGGCCTTGATGTGTTGATATGTTGACATGATAAATCTGCTATGACTGGTTCTACTTGTAGTGCGATGTTATGCGATTTTGAGAATTGATGTGTACTGACATACTAACCCTGTGACACTTAGCCCATTGATCTCTTGACATGTGTGCTTGCATGATAACTTATGAGAATTCGATCATGGACTTGTGATTCCTTCAGTATGATGTAGATATGCCTTACGACTCGTGGTATGATGTTGAGATTTAGTTATTGCTTTGGACATGTTCCGAATGGATGGTATGATTTATGTTATAGGGTAAAAATGTTATGTGGTTGAGATTATCATGATTGATGTTGAGATTTGCCACATGAGATGTGGCTGATGATGTTATGAGTTGATGAGTTGGTTCCTTTTGTTCATACTGAGTGGAGAATGATGATTGATCTGATTCGGAAACTAGGAAGAGAATATGAGATTAGTCTTTAGAGGTGGATGATTCCACCTCTCGTGATGTGAAATTGCTTGACTAACGTCGAATTTGAAGATTTGAAACGGATTTGAAAAATACTAACTTGGATTTTAAAAGAATAAATCCTATCAAGAATTTTAACGATTTCGAGGTCAATATTTCCATTTGCAAAACTCTTTTGAATCATTCGGGACTGGATTTACATTATGACGCCTCACGAAGTGGATAATAATATTTGAGTTATGATATGGCCAAAGAGTCGGAGTAAGGATGTGATAGGGGCCCATATTACATTCTTACTACGGTCTATTGGGGATATTATGATCACGGCAACGGTACTGTGAGGATCTCATAGGGGCACTTATGAGGTGTTCACGGGATCAATGACATGATCCTTGGACTCACCAATTTCAAACTTCATCCCCGGTTTTAAGATTTTTTTAGTCTCGAGGACGAGACTTGTTTTTAGGGGTGGATGATGTAAAGGCTCGGATTTTCAAATCCTAATTTTCTGGAATAAGAGAATTAAAAATGAAATTAAGTCGGTTTTAAAACTTGTTTAGCGGATTCCGACCGGAGTATAAATTTAACGAACAATTTCCGTTCTTTTACCTCAAAAATTCAAAATAATTATCGTGGTGTGTTATCCTTTTCGATTTTATAAATCTAATTAATCGAGAAAACGAGATTCAAAGAAACTAACTATCACGAACTAATTTCGGGGTTCGAAATTCGCGTATTCATGATTTATTTCCGGGTATTGGTTTTAACCATTCCCACACTCTAAATGTCTCTATCCCTCACCCACTCCCCATCACTTCACACCTCTCCCTCCCCTAAATTCTTCAACCCCTCCCTGATGTCCTGCTGCACTCCATCATTCACCACCACCGACGTCGCCACCATAACCATCACTTCATCATCGTCGCCGCACCTTCAACCACCACACACACCACCGTCTCCTCCTCCTTCTTCCGTCCTTCCACTTCGAGCTGCCAGCGGAAGGACCCACGCACCCCTCGGAGCCACCACCAGTAGCCGGAGCAGCCTAGAAGCTCCCAGCGCCGCTGCCGAGCCACCGAAGTCCACCTCTCCTGTTCGAGCGCGAACCACTTTCTGGTAAGCGATTCTCCTCCGTTTTCGATCGGAATCAGCCTCGAGCTTCACCATCACGCTCACCCATGTCCGACGTAGGTCCGACGAGCCATCGAGAGCCCTCGGCGATGCCCAGAACACCAGTCGAAGCTCCGACGTCCGCGAAATCACCTCGGTGAGCTCCCGTACCTTTGCTTCCTTCCTTGTTTCAATTTCGTCCTTCCTTTTCCGCTTAGAGTAGTCGGGAAGAGGGTGTGAGATCTGAGTGTGGGGAGAGTGGGCGAGCTCGAGAGTTCCGGCGAGTCGAGGGCGAGGTCCGTGAGTGCGAGGGCTGAGCGAGAGTCCGAGCGAGCAGAGAGGGTGCGATAGAGCTGTGGGAGTGTGAGCGAGGGTGGGGCGGAGCTGGGCGCAGTGAGACGCCGGTGAAGGAGGCCGGGAGGAGGAGCACAAGCTCGCCGGCGGGATTCCTCGGCGGAGCAGCGGCAGGCCGACCAAGCTCGGACGGGAGGCTTCAATTTGAATCGGGAGGAAGGGGATGACTTGGAGGCCCCACCTCCTTGTGATGTTATATAATTAATTGTTTTAATATTAAACCGGTTGAGTTTTTATTTGCGGGTTCGGTTCGGTTTGGGCTAAAAGCGTTGGTTCGGTTCGGGTTATTCGTTATTTATTTATTTAATTTATTAATTAATTGTCTAACCAATTTCCGATAATTGATTATTTTAGAAATCGATTTATGTGTCGATATTTAAAGAGGGTCGGTTTTAAAGTATATAAATTGAATTATTTATTAAGTGTTGAAAGTTATTTAAGTCCTTAGAATGATGATTTTAAATTAAAGTAAAGTATGCCGGGATTATTTAATCGGATTTTTGGAAGTAGTTTTAAAGATTAAATATTTTATGTATTGGAAATGGCTAAATATAACTTTGAAGTAATTGTTTTGACTAACAACTTGACTAGCTAGTGAGATTATATGAATTGAAGTATGATTGAGCCAGTTATGGAAATGACAGTGGAATAAGATGATATAAGATGTTGAAATAAGTTGAGATAAAGAATGTTGATGATGCTATGATTAATGGATTGGTGGGCATGTTATGTAGTGGTAAATGGATCCCGTTTTGTGCAGTTTACTTATGCATATTTATTAATAATTGCTAGGTGATATGTAACTTGCTTGCTTATACCTTGATGCTTTTCGTCTTGCTGATCTGCTACTCCAGGTAAGTTCTTTGAACTTACTCATGATGGGCGCTCTATGCACTGGGTGTTATATAGTAGGCTAGTGTCCATGCACCATACGACTTAGAATCATGCTTAGGAGCTAAAATGAAAATCATATGATTGCTATATGTCTTTGCAAGAGAACGGCCGTTATCTGTGATAGTCCTAGAGTCATTGCTAGGGTCATAGGGTAGCCCAGCCTCATCGGGTACCCTGAGTCAATCGAGTCTATATGAGCATGATATGATAGCCCAGCACCATCGGGCAAGCGATGAGATGATATGATATGATGATGCCGTGGTTTGTGCACCACCACGAGGAAATTGATATGCTATAGCACCGAACTGGCCAGTCTCCGTCCTATTGAAAGGGGGTGGAGGTACGAGAGGGACATGCCATTTGGCATTCTGTGTGGATCCATTTATCGCTTTCTGCATTATATTAAACTGTCAGTATATATATGTGATTTAATTTACGCATGGCATTACGCATTTCATCTTAAGAGTAGGATGCTTATTATATGCCTCTCAGAGTGTGTTTACATACGCGCATGAGTGACCTGATGATTGACCCAGATCCCCCTCATTTTTTTAGATTCAGGTAACCGTTATCCGCTATCGTTGCTTATGTGGATGCTTGGCGGGATCAGACTTTTTGGCGTTAGATCGAGAGGTTGAGAGACCACCATACTTCCTCTCTTTTATACCCCGTTTTGGATTGTATTCAAATTTAACTTCATGTCTGCTTTCGCTCGATTTCACGACTAGACTAAGGCAGGTATTTGGTCCTTAATGGATCCGCGATCTTTAAGGGTTCGAAATCCTTTCTTTTGGTACAGATATTTTGTTTTAAAACTCAACCCGTACCTGGATTGCAAGATCCGAACAAGGGGTTTTATCCCTTGAAACGTAACCCGGAAATCATAATTCTGGGCCGTTACAACAAATTTGTTTTTGAGGTAATTTTTTTCTGTCCAAATACATATCGTTTATCTGATATTCTTCAATCTTTAATTGATTTCGAGGATCTGTATTGCAGGTTGTTCTTCATGAACAAGATCAAAAAAACATATATGCCACTCAAATGCTTATATATGTTACAGGAGCTATCAAAGTGGATGGCTCAGAGATAGCAATACTTGACAGTGATCTGGGCAGTGTAGAATCACAGAAAAAGTGAGTTCTCATTGTTAGTAATAAGCTACTTAGAAGTTTTGCTACTATTATTGCTCTTTATTGAGAGTGGAGGGGACATATTTTGTTTCCTTTGAAATGGTTAGGCATTTTGTGATCCTGTAAATTATCTTTCTTCCTTTGAAATGGTAACCTTTTGGCTGTATAGGTATGTGTCACTATGAGAAAATCTGCCACTGGCTACTTGTTCATTCAATCATTAATAGAATTCATCATTTTGTATAATTTCACTAAAAACTCGACTTGGTTCATTTTATTTGATGCAATGAGAAGATTGCAAATCTCTCCTTAGCCTGATCATAACTCATATATGAATTTACAACTATAAATTTTATACTTGCTATTTATCCTTGAGATTTCTGATTTCTGATTGTATAATTTAATATCATTACATGTGATACATAAGATTTCATTTGGTTTGGGATGTTTATCTCTAGTTATGATGTCATTTGCTTCAAACTTATGATTCTTTGTTTCATGATACTTGTTGATTTGTTTTGCCTGTAGGACCCCATGAAAGACATTTGTAATGTTATACTTTGAAGATATCATGGCTTTGTAACTTCAAGGTCTAGAAAACAGCTCACTG
Source organism: Persicaria tinctoria (assembly GCA_037127255.1). Taxonomy (NCBI): domain Eukaryota; kingdom Viridiplantae; phylum Streptophyta; class Magnoliopsida; order Caryophyllales; family Polygonaceae; genus Persicaria; species Persicaria tinctoria. Next base: position 427,014 of record JBANSL010000004.1, read on the forward strand.
ATATTGCCGGCTCCTTAGCGAAGTGAAAGAGGTAAGAGATCTACACTCAAACCTTTTATCACTTTCCCCCCCTTGGCTAATCATCGCCCATTTTTTTAGCAAAACAGATGCGATTGTTTTGCATTTTATGGTCTAGAGATGAATGCTTCTTGTGGTTGTAATGTGTCAATATTTCTTATCTTCTGTATAGCATGTTTCTGATTGGAAAGGATGCATTTGCCCTTTTTCTGGTTTATGCTGCCATGTTCTTTTATGATTAAAAACAAAAGCCTGAGGAGTCATGCAGTTGATGTCCTTTCCATTTGACAACACTGATCCAAGGCTTTGCTTAATTACTTCGATTTCATTGTTTTTAGGGCTGCTTTGTTGATATTCATGCAGATTGCATTGTTAAGAACATGTTGCTTAAGGCTATTACTTGATTAAGTGATCTTCTGAAAACCTCAATAGGTAAATTTATCATTTGTGGCCTGACTTATTGACTATGTGGATAGATTTGAAAGTAGCTACAGGACCATATATAGTTTGTCCCACTCGTTTTTTTTTTTTTGTGTGTTTCTGGTTCTTTTTTCACAGATGTGCAGATTAAAAAGCCAACGAAGGGTTTCACAATAGGACACTTCCAAAGAAGGATTGGCAAGCAAGGACATGATAATGTTCGAGATACCTCGGAAGTAGAGGAGAATAACAATAAGTAACCATTGGAGGCATTATCTACCAATGTTATTTCTATCATCATTAGTTTTGACATGCTACTTGTATAAATGTTGAGGGTTGCAAGCCTAGCAGGACAAAACTAGTGTGTATATATATAATTATGCACATGCATGCTCAATAAACTCCCTTGGATATTTTTTTAATGGAACTTTGATTTTGGATAATGTATGTTAGTGTTATTATTACTAAATATTTTAGATTATTCTTATATATTAATATGATATGTGATATATATTATATATTGTATATAATTTTAATATAATAAATTGATAAATATCTATTATATTAAATTTAATTGATCAATGTAATACTTGGAATTAAAAGTAACATTTTTCTTGAAATGTAACATTGTTCTTTAGATGTAACATATTTGGTTAAAGGTAACACCCTATTAAAGTAACATTTATTTGAAAATGTAACATTAAATTCAAATGTAATAGTTTTTGAATCAAATGTAACATTTAGATTCATCAATGAAATAGTGTTACACTAAGGAATAGAAACTGTTACATTAGGTCAAAGGCAACGGCCGCAAATGTAATCCTCAAAAAGTGTTACCTTTTCCCCTAATGTAACATATTTAAGGTATAATGTAACAAATATTGGTGATACATTAGGTCTTGATATGTAGTAGTGGAGGTTTCGAGTTAATGAAGGAAGTGTCATTTCTTGTGCTCCAAAAGGGCTGAAACTTTGTGGGTAGCTCTAATATAACCAATAAGGTGGAGAAAAGCTAAAAATTGGGAATTTCGAGGCTAATACGATCAGCTTACCGCGTGGGATTTGCAACACGGCTTGTATTTTTGTGGGAGATTTCGGGTTAATGAAGAAAGTGCCATTTCTAGTGCTCCAAAAAGGCTGAAACTTTGTGGGTAGCTCTAATATAACCATTAAGGTGGGGAAACGCTAAAAAATGGGAATTTGGAGGCTAATACAATCAGCTTACCGCGTGATATTTGCAACACGGCTAGTATTTTTATGTGAGATTTCGGGTTAATGAACGAAGTGCCACTTCTAGTGCTACAAAAAGGTTGAAACTTTGTGGTAGCTATAATATATCCAATAAGATGGGGAAACACTAAAAAATGGGATTTCGGAGGCTAATACAATAAGCTTACCGCGTAAGATTTGGAAAAAGGCTTGTATTTCTGGGGGAGATTTCGGGTTAATGAAGAAAGTGTCATTTCTAGTGCTCCAAGAGGGCTGAAACTTTTTGGGTAGCTCTAATATAACCAATAAGGTGGGGGAAAGCTAAAAACTGGGAATTTGGAGGCTAATACGATCAGCTTACCGCGTGAGATTTGCAACACGGCTTGTATTTTTGTGAGGGATTTAAAGCAAGTAACCCCCGCCCCGGTTTGGTTTGCTAGCCTAACCCACTAACCGGTTCTAATTGAAAGGGTTAGACCCCCCCCTCAAAAAAATGGGAAGGTAGCCGGTTGGGAAAGGGGGGTGGAAACCGGTTGTTGGGAGTCAATTAAGAAGGGAGGGAGGAGGAGAGAGAGGGCAGTTTTAAAAACCTGTCACATCTTTGCTGTGGAAAACACAGAGAGAGAGAGAGAGAGAGAGAGAGAGAGAGAGAGAGAGAGAGAGGAGGGAGTGGAGAAGGCAGAAAACCGCCATTTTTGAAACGAAAACGAGAGAGGAGAAGAAGGCAAAGGAAGAAGACGAACATGGGAGTGCGGAGGAGAAGACGGCGCCGCATTGAAAGCCAGTAAAGGAAGCGTGTAGAAGACGACCCTGTGGGTGTTTAGAAGAGAGAGATCGACCGATTTGAAGTAAGTAAACCCTAACCCTACCGATTTTGTACTGATTGCAGAAATTGAAAGGATGAGGGACCATTTGAAGACCCTAATTTGTTTGCCATGGTTTGCAATTGGATGAAATAACGGGTGGAGTATCCGCCCCTGTCATGTGGGATGTAACAGGCGTCTAGTATGAAAACAATGGGTGGAAATGTGGGAACGGGGGTGTTCGAGTTGGGGAGAGAATGGAAGTACCATTGTGGTGATGATATGGTAAAGGGCTTGAAGGAGGAAGCAAATTAGGGGAAATCGATACATGTATTGTGTGAATATTTGGGAAATTGGTGAAATTGGGGAAAATGTGGGAATTGGGGAAATTGGTGAGATTGGGGAAATAGGATATAGAGAGGGAAATCGGGGAACCTAAATATGTTTAAAAAAAAATCAGGAACAAGTTATTGAATGTAAATGCTGTTACATTGTAAACTGTCATGTTTTTAATATTTACTTGCCATGTGTAATAGGTTTGCTGTCATGTTTAATTGCAAAATTGCGCGGCTTCTATTTTGTGGAAGCTATAAAATGGTTATAATGCTCAGGTGATAAGTATAAGATAAGATATGGTGAGGCTAGAAAGTTACTGGCATTTGTGATAAGGTAGTGCAGGAAAGATATGGTGTCTGTCATGTGAAAATGGTCACTTGACATGTTAAAATTGTCACTTGACATGTTATATGAACTTAACGTCATGTGCATTGTGACATGTGTGATGAAAATCTGCAAATGTTTGAAGAATGCTAAAGTATTGCTCCCCAACCTGCAGGGTATCAAACTACAACATGAGTGATTCAGGAGAAAGAAGGGTAACGGAGACACCGACAACAGGCGAGGTATGGTTTGGCTAGTGTCGATCAAGGGTAGAGTGTTTTACAGATGAGTCGGTCTAACATTCCACCCCACTGTGCAGGCGATATATGCTGTCCCCGAGGACAAGCATTTCAAATGTAGGTGCAATCAATATGCCAGGCCCAATGTTCTTGCAAAGCTAGACAAGTACCTGAGCCCGTCGGACTGGAAGCGTCTTTGTGAAAGCCAGTTTGGCGGCATTGCGAGGCTCGGGGCCAAAGTTGAGTTCCCCGCCCAGCTAGTCCACTACGTCCTGCAGCGGCAGTTGCGGTCGGAAAAGGAAAAAGAAACGTGGTACATGATCCAGGGGTCTATAGTCCGGTTCTCCATTGCGGAGTTCGCGCTAGTGACCGGACTGAATTGCTCGGCAAACGTGGCGAGGACCGTGGACAATGCGGCGGACAAGGCTGCCTACTTCGAGTTCTTAGGCAAGGAAAAGATGAGGATGGAGGCCTTCGAGACAGAGTACACAGTGGCGATGAAGTCAGAGCGTTCGGCTGCAAGACGCTTTAAGTTCGCGCTCATATTGCTGGTGGAGGCGGTGCTGTTTTCGAAGGAACCCCGTAACTATATTCACGGGTGGGTTGTAAACATGGTGTCTGACACCGAGGCGTTCTTGCGTTACCCGTGGGGGCGACTGTGCTACGAACGAACCCACGATTTCCTCTACCGGTGTGTTGAGCGCAAGCTCCAGCACGGGGTCAGCAGCTCTCGGCCGTCGTACTTGTTAGCCGGCGTCCCCCTTGCATTCCAGGTATGGACATAAATCTCACATGACAAATAGTGATTTAAATTGGACACTGCCTCCTGGTAACTGGACACGATTAAATGCAAAGTGTCGACATGTCATCACCTAGTTTGTTTTGTTTGTTTGTAGTTGTGGGTGTACGAGGCTCTGCGGCCAGTTGCTAGACAATTTGCTGAGACCAGCAAAAGCGCAAGCACAACCTACCCTCGGTGCCTGAGATATAAGTCGATAGACCACAACATGATGTACAATTCTCTTGCCTCCCTCATCCAGCAGTCGAAGGAAGAGTTGGGCATGTTCGACGAGGTGGACGTTGTTCGGACATTCCTTCTCTCGGATGCAGAGGAGGTCAGGAAGGGGGTTATTGTTGGCGCCATGTACGCGACAGAGAAGCCGGATAAGTTCTTCGACGACCTCGTGGAGGAGTATAAAGCCAAACATGCGCCGAGCACGACGGAAGCATTTGGGTCAGGCACGAAGGGTGAGGGAAGTACGACGGCTTCCGAAGTGGATGTGTCAAGGATTTTGTCAAAGATGGATGATCTAGGGACGATGTTATTGGCAACGTTTACCGAGAGGATAGAAAGGATTGAGGCATCGATGCAGGAGCTGAGAAGGGAGGTGAGGGGGAAGAAGCGAGGTGAGGACGAGGTGACACACTCGCAGGACAGGCATGGAACTTACAGTGAGGAAACCGAAGATGTTGAGTTGCAACCAAAGGAAATGGGTACGAAATCGGGTACTGATGCAGGTGAAGATGAAACCACCAAGACAACTTCTGAGGTAAGTACCCTAACTGAAACCGTGATGTAAATTTTTTGAATGACGGTCACACTAACTCATAATCTGTAGGAGATGGGTAAGAGTAAGGGACCAGTTGATGGGGAGCCCGAAATGGAGAAGGATGCTGATCAACAAGAACCCCCCAAAGAAACACCCACCACACAGGTTAGTTATCCCTGTCGTACTGCGATGTGACTGTTGATAATGGTGTCGAGTCTAAGTTCCTTCGCATATTTGCGCAGGGTGAGACTGATAGCACAGGGCCAACTAAAATGGTAGGGGCTGCCGGGCTTGAGGCAGTAGCAACCACTACCAATGTCACAACCGCTGAGGTAAGCCATCTGTCGCCTAGTGTCATGTGAAGATTGTTAGTTGTCATGTCAAAATCTGTTGTTGTCATGTAGGAGGACCCAGCTACTGAGGATGAGGTCTTAGCTGAGGGGTCTAAGACTGTGGCCAAAGGGCCTGGGGAAAAGTCAACCATCTCCGAGCCAGAAGCACCAACGACAAAGGCAACCCCTGAGGTAGGACGTGTTAATGCAACTGTCATGTCAAAAAAAGTTATGTGTCATGTTATTTTACCCTTGTGTCATGTGAAGATTGTTAGCCGTCATGTCACAAATCTGTTGTCATGTAGGAGGACCCGGCTACTGAGGATGAGGTCTTAGCTGAGGGGTCTAAGACTGTGGCCAAAGGGCCTGGGGACAAGTCAACCATCTCCGAGCCAGAAGCACCAACGACAAAGGCAACCACAGAGGTAGGACGTGTTAATGAAACTGTCATGTCAAAAACAGTTATGTGTCATGTTATTTTACCCTTGTGTCATGTAATCAACCATAGGAGGCACAGGAGGAGGCCGTACTTCCCCTTCAGCGTAAGGGCGGAAGGGTGAGGCGAGCGCCTGCTACGTTAGAGGGCCACGAAGTTACTCAGTCGGTGAAGAAGTCGCGTGTCGACACGGGGAACAAGGATAAGGAGGTGGTTGAGGACGTGACGAAGGGGCAGAAGAAGACGCGGGCCGCCAAGGGGAAGAAGGTGATTGTGGGGGTTGACGCTGTGGCCTTGGGCCTGATGACCAGGGCTGAGGTGGACGCATTCACCGAGTGGATGACCACCGACGACGCCCAAGGGACTGAACCCGCACGTACAATGCTGGGCACCCGCCTTGAGAGGGATTTCTTGGGGGACCTAAAAACGCCAATGAAAGTTGTGGGCTCAGAGGTAAATTTCGGCCACCCGTTCTCCGATAACTTGACATTTTTTTGGTTGACTGGACACGTGTTCCTTGTTTGCAACATATCGACGAAGCATGCGGCATCCTCCGAAAGGAGGTAGCCAGCGAGTCGAAGTACGCAGGCGTCGATCCCTACTTCGGGGTCCTGCTGCAGAGACAAACCGGTATGCCCGTCGACGAGGAGTTGGAGTACTACTTCAGCGGTATGTTGCTGGAGAGGTGTCCGAAGCCTTGGGCGAGCGTCGACCGTGTGTTGGCCCCATGGAATCTGAAGGACAACCATTGGGTAGCGGTTGAGATCGACCTGGCCGAGTGGACTGTCCGTGTGTATGATCCGGACACTCGTCTCACTCCTGAGCGACATTTGCCAGGCCTTCTGAAGCCCATCACGCACACCCTTCCCCCGCTAATGGATGGCCACCAAGAGTTGCACGCCAAGCATGCCGGGAAACTGCCCCAGCCGTTCAAGTACAACCGTGTGAAGGGGATCCCTCAGAACAAGCAATCGTAAGTCGTCGTAGTCCATCTTCTGATTTATATTGTAATTAGTGCGCATTAGGTTTGACACATACTTTTTGCGGCACAGAGGAGACTTCGGCCCCTACGCTATCCGTTTCTTGCAGATGCTCGCATCAGGCGACCGCGCATTCAAAGGGGTGGACGACGCTTTTATCGATGCTTACCGCCTAGTCCTATGTGTCGCCATCTACCACCGTGGATTCTGTCCCAGGCCCGATCCTCAGTAGACATTGGCTCCGTCCTTTTTTTACAAAAACATTGTTGTTTGTACTGTTATATGCGCATGTTGTTGGTGGCTAGAACAGTTATGCTTTCGTAGGATTTCATTTGGTTGACTTTGGCATCGACGGTATGTCGTTTTGGGAAACCTAGGGCTCAGGTTTTAAAACTATGATGTCTTGTTGTTTTTGAAACTATGTAGGTTGTACGATGGTTGACAGTTATATATTTACGTCGTCCACATTTCCACTGAAAATGCACAATTCAAACATGTCATGTCCAAAATATCTCCTGCCAAGTTTATATCACTGCATGTCAAGTACAAAATGACATAGCTGCACCCAGGCCCAATAAGCCGTAATAACAAAACACGGGCGACGTCCATACTTCAATGTAAAAGGGGGAGCGATAAAGTTTCCGAATAAGTTACCCCTGCCTACAAACCGCGTGAAATACCTACTGGCTTCAAAATGCACAAAATATGTCATGTCAAAATAGCTATCCGTCATGTCTACTTCATTATCTGTCATGCCAAAATATGTACCCGTCATGCCAACATACCACCTTTTTCTTCACTATGTGCGGCGCCTTTTCGGGAACTTCCTTTCCCACTGAGACAGGTACCTAGATGTCTTCGGCCTGCCAGGGCGTACCTTGATAAGTGGGGGGAGGCAAGTCTCCTTGGCGATTGCCTCGGGCACCCTCCAATTCTCTCGCGACGGGACTGGGTAGATCACGTCATTGTAGCACGCACGCCACGCGTCTACCTTGTACAAGTCGTTGACGAGCGAGTACACATTCATCCCGTGCATTTGGGATGCTGCCATTGCGTGCGCGCATGGGTACTGGTCTACGTTGAAGCGTCTACAGCTGCATAAACGTCCTACTAGGTTTACAAGCCATGTGGAGGTTCCCTTGCGTACCTCGTACTCATGTGCACTCAGCTGTCTGACGCCCATGGAAAGGGACTGAACGAAGTTTGCTCTGATGGCGTTACCAACCCAGTCGCTCACGACTTTCCCCTCCTCGCCGCTTGCCTTCCTATGTTTGACGAACCACATGCCGACGGTCTCAAGGATGGCATCTACAAGGGCTGTTAGCGGCAAATCTCTAGGATATTTGAACACCGAGTTCAAGCACTCGGAGTTATTAGTGGTTGTGATGTTGTACCTGTTCCCAGTGTAGAAAGCCCTTGCCCAATTGCTGAACCCGGCCTCATTCAGATATGGGCCCGCTCCGGGAACCCGTGCACAGAACTCCGGGTACAACACCTGGAACTCATCGTACGTGTAAGCTTTACCCATCGTCATGAACTCGTCTTGCAAGCCCCCGCACTTGAACCGGAAACGGACGTTTTGAAATAAGTGATATGTGCATATGCCATGCTTCGCGAAGATGTAGCTATCCCGTATGCCCTTCAGGATGCTCATGTGGCGGTCAGATACCCACAGCAGATCAGTCGTGTCTTCAACGACACGCAACATCTGCCTGAAGAAGAACCCCCAAGACCCATCATTCTCGTCGTCAACCATGGCGAAGCCTACGGGGTAAATGTGGTGGTCAGCGTCTTGTGCAGTAGCAAATAGCAAGCACCCTCGAAATTTCCCCTTCAAGAAGCTCCCTTCCACCGATATAACCTGGAGAATAAACATCTTGATGAGCTAGATCTGTCATGTCTAGGCAAACAGTGGTCATGTGATATTAGTATAGGCGTCATGTTTCTAGTAAATGAGCGTCCTGTTAAATGTAAGGAAGGACTTACCTTCCATAGGTGGGGGATAGCCCTCCGCCACGCTCCAAGACTCACAAACGCATACTTGAATCGCCCCTCCGCGTCGCGTTCTATCCTCGTGTACGTCCCAGGATTGGCCTGATCCAGCATGTACATGTACGAGTACATGCTCCGATAACTTTCCTCGTCCGTTCCGTACACTATGTCCCTCGCACTCAACTTGGCTCGGCGCGCCTTCCAGTAGCTGCATGTGACCCCCAGCTGCGACTTCATCATCCTCTGCACTTGATCGGGATCGAGGGGCTTCTTCGACCGTCCGAAACTGAACATGCCCATTCACACACATGTGTCCAGTGAAGTTAGTTGTGTGTCCAGTGAAAATATAACTGTGTCCAGTTACACTAGTTGTGTGTCCAGTTAAGAAAGTTGTGTGTCCAGTGACTGAAGTTGTCCAGTGAATGCAGTTGTGTGTCCAGTTACTAGTGTTGTGTGTCCAGTGTGTATATCTATATGTCCAGTGGAATTTAGGCAAGAGTCCAGTTAAGTTTTGCGTATTGGGGCACATACCTTTCGACAATGCGACGCCCCAGCTGCGTGTATGACGCACTGCGTTTTTGGGTGATCGCCTCGTCCAGCGAGCACGTGTGGTCGTCCACAAGCTTTCGGATCTTCCACAACCCCGTTCCCTTGTAAGTCGAAGCCCGACATGACCACTTGCAGTTGCGAGCAGCGCACCCTACAACATACAAGGTCTTCGTTCACTTCTTCACCTTCGTCGTGAAGCAGCGAGTCAGACCCGCCCACGCTACGAGTTCCTGCACATCCTCCTTCCTCCGAAACGTTTGTCCCTCCCGGAGCGTAATACCATAGTGGCTGGTATCCAATGGGTTCCCCGCGACCATTGGTTCACTTTCAGCAGGCTTCGGAGAAGTGGTCGACTTACATTTTCGTCTTTCGTATGCTTCCTCGACTTCCCTCACCGCTCGCTCCGCCTCATAATCCCATGACCAAGACTTCGTCGGACCAGAACTACCGTGTTCAACTTTAACCACTTTTGGGATTGCATCATCCTCGTCGGAGGAGCTACCAAGGTCAATGGCTCCATCTTCCATGTCACTGCTGACATATATGATCTGCTTCCCTTTATTCACTGCGTTGGCATTCTTTTCCCTCTTCACAAACTCCAACTCTAACTCCTCATTTATCCCTAACCGGTCAGAAGTCTCCTTTAACTGGACAGTTGTTTGTGTTAACTGGACATCAGATGATTCCACCTTGACAGCTGTTTGATTTAACTGGACATCCGATGATTCCACCTGGACATACGTTTGTTTTACCTCGACAATTTTTTCTCCCAAATCTTCGTCTTCTTCGACAAGCCCCACAGGGAGATCTGAATTTGGGTGATCTTCTTGGGTCACGGGCGGACCAGTTAACGGCACAACAACATCCTCCAAGCCTGCAGGAGACAAACCACCACCGTCTGAGTCATCCGTTGTCGATTCTTGTGCTTCGGGCACGTCTCCACCAACCTTGCGTCGCAGGGAGACATTGAGGTCGATAGGCCAATTTCGTTCTCCAGACAGCCCGTTTACAAACTTGTAGGCCTCCAAGTCTTCGTCATCCCCGATAGCAAACGGCCTGGACCCTTCCTTCTTTGGCTTTACATATGTGAGCTCCACATCATTTCTCCCATCGACATTAAACTTGTCCATCACCTGTTTCTTCAGCTTTACGTAGTCAATCCTTTCGTCCACCACCATGGCTTTCTGGCTCCTTGTTCCCGTGAAGACCCAAGTGCCGCCTTCACACGCCCACCATCCTCCAAACAATACAGTGATACAAAGTGATGATTTTTCCCCTGTTGCATTTCATAGGTAGGCACAAATTATTTTGTATCGACGGTATTTACATATGAACAACACTTACCAAACATAGAGAGAACACTTACCCATTTATGTCCGATCAGAGGAATGTACAGTTAATACCAACACGTGTCCAGTAAGTACGATATAACCGTCTAGTGAAAAGTGGCTTCGTACAAGTAAACCGTTTGATGGGGACCAGGCCCACTTGCTTCTTCTTCAATGGATTCTCTCTCTTTCTTCAGATTTTGTGAGTAAAAGTGACGCCCAGAAATTCTCTCATCTCTTTATATAGACCACACATCATTTGACACCTACCCTCTTTCTTCTAATCAAATGCCGGCATTCCCCTTCTTCAAGTTCCATTTCCCCTGCAATTCATTAATGGGAGGTAATGATTTCCCTCAGACATTCTTCAAAGCTTATATACCCCCCCCCCCCTCCTCCCTCCCTTTTACCTCTTTTTTTTGGCGCCATCCCTGGGCGGGAACAATTGCCTCCCTCCGATTTACTATACACAGCTGCTTCATCCCTCTCCCTCTCTCTACCTGTCTTTTCAATATTGATCAGGTATTTCACCCTCTCTCTCTCTCACACACAGACTCTCTCTCTCTCTCTCTCTCTCTCTCTCTCTCTCTCTCTCTCTCTCTCTCTCTCTCTCTGTCTTTTCCTCGTTTTTCCTTCTCTCTCTCTCTCTCTCCCTCTCTCAGTTGTCCAGCTGTAATACCCACACTGTCCAGTCCCCCCCCCCCACTTACCTGCTACCCATTGAGGCAAAAATCCGGATATCCGGATTTTAGCAAATTTTTTCCGGATGGGGTTATGTGTGCAAGGGTTTCACCAAAATGGGCTATTTTAGCAAATTTGCCTATTTTTGTGGGAGATTTCGGGTAAATGAAGGAAGTGCCATTTCTAGTGCCCTAAAAGGGCTGAAACTTTGTGGGTAGATCTAATATAACCAATAAGGTGGGGAAACGCTAAAAGATGGGAATTTGGAGGCTAATACGATCAGATTACCGCGTGAGATTTGCAACACGGCTTGTATTTTTGTGTGAGATTTCGGGTTAATGGAGGAAGTGCTATTTCTAAATCTCTAAAAGGGCTGAAACTTTGTGGGTAGCTCTAATATAACCAATAAGGTGGCAAAACGCTAAAAGATGGGAATTTGGAGGCTAATACGATTAGCTTAGCGCGTGAGATTTGCAACACGACACGTATTTTTGTGGGAGATTTCGGATTAATGAAGGAAGTGCCATTTCTAGTGCTCCAAAATGGCTTAAACATTGTGGGTAGCTCCGATATAACCAAAATTTTGGGGAAACGCTAAAAAATGGGAATTTTGAGACTAATACAATCAGCTTACCGTGTGAGATTTGCAACACGACCTGTATTTTTGTGTGAGATTTCAGGTTAATGAAGAAAATGTCATTTCTAGAGCTCGAAAAAGGTTGAACCTTCGTGAGTAGCTCCAATATAACATATAAGGTGGGGAAATGCTTAAAAATAGGAATTTGGAGGCTAAAAAAATAAGCTTACCGCGTGAGATTTGCAAAACAACTTGTATTTTTGTTAGAGATTTCGGGCTAATGAAGGAAGTGTCATTTCTAGTGCTCCAAAGGGGCCGAAACTTTGTCGGTAGCTCTAATATAACCAATAAGGTGGGGAAACGCTAAAAAATGGGAATTTAGAGGCTAATACGATCAGCTTACCGCATTAGATTTGCAACACGGCTTGTATTTTTGTTGGAGATTTCGGGTTAATGAAGAAAGTTCCATTTCTAGTGCTCCAAGAGGGCTGAAACATTTTGGGTAGCTCTAATATAACGAATAAGGTGGGGAAAAGCTAAAAACTGGGAATTTGGAGGCTAATACGATCAGCTTACCGCGTGAGATTTGCAACACGGTTTGTATTTTTTTGGGAGATTTCGGGTTAATGAAGGAAGTATCATTTCTAGTTCTCTAAAAAGGCTGAAACTTTGTGGGTAGCTTTAATATAACAAATAAAGTGGGGAAACGCTAAAAAATGGGAATTTGGAGGCTAATAAAATCAGCTTACCGCGTGAGATTAGCAACACGGCTTGTATTTTTGTGGGAGATTTCGGGTAAATGAAAGAAGTGCCATTTCTAGTGCCCTAAAAGGGCTGAAACTTTGTGGGTAGCTCTAATATAACCAATAAGGTGGGGAAACGCTAAAAGATGGGGATTTGGAGGCTAATACGATCAGATTACCGCGTGAGATTTGCAACACGACTTGTATTTTTGTGTGAGATTTCGGGTTAATGGAGGAAGTGCTATTTCTAAATCTCTAAAAGGGCTTAAACTTTGTGGGTAGCTCTAATATAACCAATTAGGTGGCAAAACGCCAAAAGATGGGAATTTGAAGGCTAATACGATTAGCTTAGCGCGTGAGATTTGCAACACGGGACGTATTTTTGTGGGAGATTTCGGGTTAATGAAGGAAGTGTCATTTCTAGTGCTCCAAAATGGCTTAAACTTTGTGGGTAGCTCCAAGATAACCAACAATGTGTGGAAACGCTGAAAAATGGGAATTTTGAGGCTAATACAATCAGCTTACCGTGTGAGATTTGCAACACGACTTGTATTTTTGTGGGAGATTTCAGGTTAATGAAGAAAGTGTCATTTCTAGAGCTCCAAAAAGGTTGAACCTTCGTGAGTAGCTCCAATATAACCAATAAGGTGGGGAAATGCTAAAAAATAGGAATTTAGAGGCTAAAAAAATAAACTTGCCGCGTGAGATTTGCAACACGGCTTGTATTTTTGTTGGAGATATCGGGCTAATGAAGGAAGTGCTATTTCTAGTGCTCCAAATGGGCCGAAACTTTGTGGGTAGCTCTAATATAACCAATAAGGTGGGGAAACGCTAAAAAATGGGAATTTAGAGGCTAATACGATCAGCTTACCGCATGAGATTTGCAACACGTCTTGTATTTTTGTTGGAGATTTCGGGTTAATGAAGGAAGTGCTATTTCTAGTGCTCCAAAAAGGCTCAAACTTTGTGGATAGCTCTAATATAACCAACAAGGTGGGGAAACGATAAAAAATGGGAATTTGGAGGCTAATACGATCAGCTTACCGTGTGAGATTTGCAAAACGGCTTGTATTTTTGTGGGAGATTTCGGGATAGTGAAGGATGTGCCATCTCTAGTGCTCGAAAAGGGTTCATTCTTTGTGGGTAGCTCTAATATAACCAATAAGGTGGGAAAGCGCTAAAAAATGGGGATTTAGAGGCTAATACGATCAGCTTACCGCGTGAGACTTGCAACACGGCTTGTATTATTGTGGGAGATTTCGGGTTAATGAATGAAGTGTCATTTCTAGTGCTCCTAAAAGGTTGCAAATTTGTGGGTAGCTCTAATATAGCCAATAAGGTGGTTAAACGCGAAAAAATGGGACTTTGGAGTCTAAAACGATCAGTTTACCGCTTGAGATTTGCAATACAGATTGTATTTTTGTGGGAGATTTCGGAATAATGAATGAAGTTCCATCTTTAGCACTCCAAAGGGGCTGAAACTTTGTGGGTAGCTTTAATATAATCAATCAGTTGGGGAAACGCTAAAAAATTGGGAATTTGGAGGCTAATACGATTAGCTTAGCGCGTGAGATTTGCAACACGGCACGTATTTTTGTGGGAGATTTCGGGTTAATGAAGGAAGTGCTATTTCTAGTGCTCCAAAATGGCTTAAACTTTGTGGGTAGCTCCAATATAACCAACAATGTTGGGAAACGCTAAAAAATGGGAATTTTGAGGCTAATACAATCAGCTTACCGTGTGAGATTAGCAACACGGCTTGTATTTTTGTGGGAGATTTCAGGTTAATGAAGAAAGTGTCATTTCTAGAGCTCCAAAAAGGTTGAACCTTCGTGAGTAGGTCCAATATAACAAATAAGGTGGGGAAGTGATAAAAAATAGGAATTTGGAGGCTAAAAAAATAAGCTTACCGCGTGAAATTTGCAACACGGCTTGTATTTTTGTTGGAGATTTCGGGCTAATGAAGGAAGTGCCATTTCTAGTACACCAAAGGGGCCGAAACTTTGTGGGTAGCTCTAATATAACCAATAAGGTTGGGAAACGCTAAAAAATGGGAATTTAGAGGCTAATACGATCAGCTTACCACATGAGATTTGCAACACGGCTTGCATTTTTGTTGGAGATTTCGGGTTAATGAAGGAAGATCTATTTCTAGTGCTCCAAAAAGGCTGAAACTTTGTGTGTAGCTCTAATATAGCCAATAAGGTGGAGAAACGCTAAAAAATGGGAATTTGGAGGCTAATACGATCAGCTTACCGCTTGAGATTTTCAGCACGGCTTGTATTTTTGTGGGAGATTTCGGGGTTAATGAAGGAAGTTTCATCTCTAGTACTCCAAAAAGGCTGAAACTTTGTGGGTAGATTTAATATAATCAATAAGTTGGGGAAACGTTAAAAAATGGGAATTTGGAGGCTAATACGATCAGCTTACCACGTGAGATTTGCAACACGGCTTGTATTTTTATGGGAGATTCCGGGTTAATGAAGA
The DNA here is from genome assembly GCA_037127255.1 of Persicaria tinctoria. Taxonomy (NCBI): domain Eukaryota; kingdom Viridiplantae; phylum Streptophyta; class Magnoliopsida; order Caryophyllales; family Polygonaceae; genus Persicaria; species Persicaria tinctoria. Next base: position 442,018 of record JBANSL010000004.1, read on the forward strand.
AAATATCATCTCTAGTGCTCCGAAAGGGCTGAAATTTTGTGGGTAGCTTTAATATAGCAAATAAGGTGGGGGAAACGCTAAGAAATGGGAATTTGGAGGCTAATACATCAGCTTACCGTGTGAGATTTGCAACACGGCTTGTATTTCTGTTGGAGATTTCGGGTCAATGAAGGAATTGTCATCTCTAGTGCTCTAAAAGGGCTAAAACTTTGTGGGTAGCTTTTTTGTCCCCCATAAGGTGGGGAAATGCTAAGAAATGGGAATTTGATGGTCAATACGATCAGCTTACCGCGTGAGATTTGCAACACGGCTTGTATTTTGTGGGAGATTTCGGGTTAATGAACGAAGTGCCACTTCTAGTGCTCCAAAAGGGCTGAAACTTTGTGGGTAGCTCTAATATATCAAATAGGGTGGGGAATCACTAAAAAATGAGAATTTGGAGGCTAATACAATAAGCTTACCCCGTGAGATTTGCCACACGGCTTGTATTTTTGTGGGAGATTTCGGGTTATTGAAGGAAGTGCCATTTCTAATCCTCCAAAAAAGTTGAAACTTTTTGGGTAGCTCTAATATAACAAATAAGGTGGGGAAAAGATTAAAAAAATGGGAATTTGGAGGCTAATACGATCAGCTTACCGCGTGAGATTTGCAACACGGCACGTATTTTTTTGGGAGATTTCGGGTTAATGAAGGAAGTTCCATTTCTAATGCTCCAAAAAGGGTGAAACTTTGTGGGTAGCTTTAATATAACCAACGAAGTGGGGAAACGCTAAAAAATGGGAATTTGGAGGGTAATAAAATCAGTTTACCGCGTGAGATTTTCAACACGGCTTGTATTTTTGTGGGAGATTTCAGGTAAATGAAGGAAGTGCCATTTCTAGTGCTCTAAAAAGGCTGAAACTTTGTAGGTAGCTCTAATATAACCAATAAGGTGGGGAAACGCTAAAAGATGATAATTTGGAGGCTAATACGATCAGATTACCGCGTGAGATTTGCAACACGACTTGTATTTTTGTGTGAGATTTCGGGTTAATAAAGGAAGTGCTATTTCTAGTGCTCTAAAAGGGCTGAAACTTTCTTGGTAGCTCTAATATAACCAATAAGGTGAGGAAACGCTAAAAGATGGGAATTTGGAGGCTAATACGATCAGCTTACCGCGTGAGATTTGGAACACAGCTTGTATTTTTGTGGGAGATTTCAGGTTAATAAAGAAAGTGTCATTTCTAGGGCTCCAAAAAGGCTGATCCTTTGTGAATAGCTCCAATATATACAATAAGGTGGGGAAACGCTAAGAAATAGGAATTTGGAGGCTAATAAAATTAGCTTACCGCGTGAGATTTGCAACACGACTTGTATTTTTGTTGGACATTTCGGGTTAATGAAGTAAGTGTCATTTCTAGTGCTCCAAAAGGGCCGAAACTTTGTGGGTAGCTCTAATATAACCAATAAGGTGGGGAAACGCTAAAAAATGGGAATTTAGAAGCTAATACGATCAGCTTACCGCATGAGATTTGCAACACGGCTTGTATTTTTGTTGGAGATTTCGGGTTTATGAAGGAAGTGCTATTTCTAGTCCTCCAAAAAGGCTGAAACTTTGTGGGTGGCTCTAATATAGCCAATAAGGTGGGGAAACGCTAAAAAATGGGAATTTGGAGGCTAATATGATCAGGTTACCGCTTGAGATTTGCAACACGACTTTTATTTTTGTGGAAGATTTCGGGGTTAATGAAGGAAATGCCATCTCTAGTACTCCAAAAAGGCTGAAATTTTGTGGGTAGCTTTAATATAATCAATAAGTTGGGGAAACGCTAAAAAATGGGAATTTGGAGGCTAATACGATCAGCTTACCGCGTGAGATTTGCAACATCGCTTGTATTTTTATTGGAGATTCCGGGTTAATGAAGGAAATATCATCTCTAGTGCTCCAAAATGGCTGAAATTTTGTGGGTAGCTTTAATATAACCAATAAGGTGGGGAAACGCTAAGAAATGGGAATTTGGAGGCTAATAAATCAGCTTACCGCATTAGATTTGCAACACGGCTTGTATATTTGTGGGAGATTTCGAGTCAATGTAGGAATTGTCATCTCTAGTGCTCCAAAAGGGATGAAACTTTGTGGGTAGCTTTTTTGTCACCCATAAGGTGGGGAAATGCTAAGAAATGGGAATTTGATGGCCAATACGATCAAGTTACAGCGTGATATTTGCAACACGGCTTGTATTTTTATGAGAGATTTCGGGTTAATAAATGAAGTGTCATCTCTAGTGCTCCAAAAGTGTTGAAACTTTGTAGGTAGCTTTGGTATCACCAATATGGTGGGGAAATGCTAAAATGAGAATTTTGAGGCTAATACGATCAGCTTACCACATGATATTTGCAACACGGGTTGTATTTTTTTGGGAGATTTCGGGTCAATGACAGAACTGTCATCTCTAGTGCTCGAAAAGGGCTGAAACTTTGTGGGTAGCTTTCGTGTCACCATAAAGGTGGGGAAATGTTAAGAAATGGGTATTTGAAGACCAATACGATCAGCTTACCGTGTGATATTTGCAACACAACTTTTATTTTTCTGAGAGATTTCGGGTTAATGAAGGAGGTGTAATCTCTAGTGCTCCAAAAGTGCTGAAACATTGTAGCTCACTTTGGTATCACCAATAAGGTGGGAAAATGCTGAAAAATGGGAATTTGGAGGCTAATACGATCAGCTTACCGCCTAATATTTGCAACACGGCTTGTATTTTTATGGGAGATTTCGGGTTAATGAAGGAAGTGTCATCTCTAGTGCTCCAAAACTGCCGAAACTTTGTAGGTAGCTTTGGTATCCTCAATAAGGTGGGAAAATGCTAAAAAATTGATATTTGGAGGCTAATACGATCAGCTTATCGTATGAGATTTGCAACACGGCTTGTATTTTTTGGGGAGATTTTAGGTTAATGAAGGAAGTGCCATCTGTAGTGCTCCAAAAGGGTTGAAACTTTGTGGGTAGCTTTAATATCACCAATAAATTGGGGAAATGCTAAAAATTGTGAATTTGGAGGCTAATTCGATCAGCTTACCGTGTGAGATTTGCAATACGGCTTGTATTTTAAGTGATATTTCAGGTCAATGAGGGAAGTGTCATCTTTATTGCTCCAAAAGGGATGAAACTTTGTGGCTCGCTTTGTTATCACCAATAAGGTGGGGAAATGCTAAGAAATGGGAATTTGAAGGCCAATACGACCAGCTTTCCGTGTGAGATTTGCAACACGACTTGTATTTTTTTGGGAGATTTCGGGTTAATGATGGAAGTTTCATCTGTAGTGCTCCAAAAGGGCAGAAACGTTTTGGGTAACTTTATTCTCACCAATAAGGGGGAGAAATAACAAAAAAAAATTGGGTATTTGGAGGCTAATAAGATCAGCTTACCACGTGAGATTTGCAACACGACTTGTATTTTTATGGGAGATTTCGGGTTAATGAAGGAAGAGCCATCTATAGTGCTCCAAAAGGGCTGAAACTTTGTGGGTAGATTTGGTGTCACCAATAAGGTGGGGAAATGCTAAGAAATGACAATTTGAAGGCCAATAGGATCAGCTTTCCGCGTGAGATTTGCAACACGGCTTTTATTTTAAGGGAGATTTCAGTTCAATGAATGAACTGTCATCTCTAGTGTTACAAAAGGGCTGAAACTTTGTGGGTAGCTTTGGTGTCACCAATAAGGTGGGGAAATTCTAAGAAATGGGAATTTGAAGGCCAATACGATTAGCTTATCGCGTGAGATTTGCAACACGGCTTGTATTTTTGTGGGAGATTTTGGGTTAATGAACGAAGTGTCATCTCTAGTGCTCCAAAACTGCTGAAACTTTGTAGGCAGCTTTGGTATCACCAATAAGGTGGGGAAATGAAAACAAATGGGAATTTGGAGGCTAATATGACCAGCTTACCGCGTTAGATTTGCAACATGGCTTGTATTTTTATGGGAGATTTCGGGTTAATGAAGGAAGTGCTATATGTAGTGCTTAAAAAGGGTTGAATCTTTGTGGGTAGCTTTAATATCACCAATAAGGTGGGGAAAAGCTAAAAATTGGGAATTTGGAGGCTAATACGATCAGCTTACCGCGTGAGATTTGCAACACGGCTTGTATTTTAAGGGATATTTCAGGTCAATGAAGGAAGTGTAATCTCTATTGCTCTAAAAGGGATGAAACTTTGCATCTAGCTTTGGTAACACCAATAATATGGGGAAATGCTAAGAAATGTGAATTTGAAGGACAATATGATCAGCTTTCCGCGTGAGATTTGTAACACGGCTTGTATTTTTACAACACAGACCATTGATAAGTTTGGATAAAGTATGCAAACAAAAGAATAAAGGGTGTATAGAAAAACGTGGAATCAGATTGCACTCGTTCAGGTTAGGCCTTATTTAATTAGGTCGAAGTGGTCAATTAAAATCAGTTCAAGGAAGAACGGATCTAGAACGATCCAAAAACTGAAATAAAAAAGAGAATGTTGTCCATATTAGGATACTAACATAATATTGTGTTAAATATGTAATTCAAGTTCATTGTCAAGTATGCTTATTAAGTTAGTTATGATGTATGTAGGACTAGCTGATGTATGACAGTTAGGAAGTTTGTTTAAGTATCTTGTAAGACTGCAGTTATGCAGTTATGTTTGTGAAGTAGTGCTCGACTTAGTGGTGGAGCAGTTATCATGTTGTAGGGGTATGTAGTTCAGTTTTCAATCAATAAAAGGTGTGAGGTAGTTTTACAATTGTGTTCATCCTTCTATCTAGTTTCTAAGTGTTTTTTAATTGCTCTCTCTTTCTCAATCAGTTACAGCTTGAGTTTCTGGTGTGTTGATCTTTGTGATCCACCAGTTTTGTTCCAACATTTGGTATCAGAGCCTACAAAGGTCTTTGGTTGGGTTGCTGTTGGGGGATTGAGTGGTGAGGATTCAAACACAAGGGAAACACAGAGTGAAAAGTTTGTTGTGTAAGAATGCAGAATAATGGGAGCAACAGTCTTGGCAATCCTCAATTACCAGTGTTCAAAGGTGTTAACTATCACTTTTGGAGCCTGAAGATGTCTACACTCTTCAAGTCACAAGAGATGTGGAGTCTGGTGGATGAAGGATTTGAAGAATCTCAACCTCCTGAACCAGATCAGCGGCTGAGAGAAAAGAGAAAGAAGGATTCCAAGGCACTTTTCATGATACAGTCTTCCCTGGATGAAGAAATATTTCCAAGAATTGCAGCTTCTTCAACATCGCATGAAGCCTGGGAAGTGCTCAAGAAGGAGTACATGGGAGATAGAAAGGTTATCACAGTCAAATTGCAGTCACTCGGGAGGGATTTTGAAACACTGATGATGCAAGAGAAAGAGAATGTGCAAGTGTATCTATCTCGGGTGTCAGGTATAGTGAATCACATGAGATCTTATGGTAAGAATATGAGTGCTGAGAAAATTGTGAGTAAGGTACTAAGGAGTCTCACTAGGAAGTTTGATCATGTGGTGGCAGCCTTGAGGAATCTAAAGACTTAGCAGTCTATAGATTTGAGGAGTTGGCAAGTTCACTGCAAGCACCCGAAGATAGGCTTAGCAGAACTAGTGATCAGGAGGATGAGACGTTGCTGCAAGTTAAGGAGGAAGCTGCTAAAAACAAGCCTGAAGGCTTAGGAAATAGGGGAGGTCACTGAGGATAATATAGAGGTAGAGGTGGTCAAAGAGGTAGTTGGAAAGGTAGAGGAATAAGAGGCCAAGGTAGAGGCCAAGAGAGTGAATCAGGGAGAGATCAAGGAAGAGAGTCATGGAGAGGACAGAGCAGTGACTCAAGATCTCGAATGAGTAACATCAACTGTTACTATTGCAAGAAGTATGGTCATAAAGAAGCTTATTATATTGTTGGGATAAGCTAGAGAAGTAGAACAAATCTGTGAACTACTTAGAAAAGGTAGAGCATGAAGATAAGTTGTTCATTGCTCTAACCTCGACTTCAGACACCTCATATGCCATGTGGTATCTAGATAGTGGGTGTTCAAACCACATGTCAAGCTCAAGAAAGTTGTTTAGGGAGCTTGATGATACATAGAAGAGTAAGGTCAGACTTGGAGATGACAAAATATTGCAAGTGGAAGGCAGAGGTACAATAGCAATCAAGTATGTGAAAGGTAGAGAAAGAACCTTGAGTGATGTTCAGTTTGTACCTGGTTTAGCCCACAATCTTCTAAGTGTGGGTCAATTGCAGCAGTCAGGATACACCTTGTTGTTTGATGATGATGCCTACATCATTAGGGAGAATAAGACATGTCAAGTCATTGTAAATGTGTCAATGACCAAAAATAGAATGTTTTATTTGGATTTGGGTTCAAATGTCAGTAGAGCTATGGCTGCAAAAGGGTGTGAGGAGACAAGGCTGTGGCACTAGAGGTATGGACATTTGAATATGCAAAGCTTGAGACTGTTGAGCACAAAGGAAATGGTTAAAGGTTTGCCTAGAGTTGATGATCTTGAGTTTTGTGAAGGTTGTGTATATGGGAAGCAACTCAGAGGATTATTTCCAAGTGGTTCAGCATGAAGAGCAACTGAGTGCCTAGAGTTATTACATGCCGACCTTTGTGGACCAATGCAAACCGAATCAATGGGAGGAAGCAAATACTTTTTGCTCATAACTGATGACTTCAGTAGAATGAGCTGGGTATTTTTCTTGAAGTTCAAGTCAGAAGCATTTTTAAACTTCTAAAGATTCAAGGTGTTTGCTGAAAATGAGTTAGAAAAGAAGGTGAAGGCTCTCAGAACAGATAGAGGTGGAGAGTTCTTGTCAAAGGAATTCAATGATTTCTGTGCTGAGCACGGAATTAGAAGGGAGACAAATGCACCTTATACTCCTGAGCAAAATGGAGTAGCTGAAAGGAAAAATCGAACAGTTGTGGAGATGGCTAGGAGCATGATGAAAGCAAAAGATGTTCCTAACAAGTTTTGGTATGAAGTTGTAGCAACAGTTGTGTATATACTGAACATTTCACCAACCAAAGCAGTTGAGAACAAGGCCCCACATGAGGTCTGGAGGGAAGTGAAGCCAGGTGTGGATCATTTGAGAGTGTTCGGATGTGTGGCTTATGTGTTGTGTTGTGAGCGAAATTTGCCATGTTTTACACTTAATTTTATATCGATTTCTGCATACGTTGCATGCATTTGGGTTTAGATAATACAGAATCTATGTAGTTTATGTTTATTTGCCAAATTATGGAATCTACACCAGTTTCTGTTTAATTCACAGAAATCGAGGCGTTTTACAGCAATTCTACAGAAGGTCGAAAAAGCTCGAAAAACGGCTACAGAAGTCCAAGGTCAAAGCAGCGGAACCACTCGAATCAAGCCAAGAACCCAGGCTACTCGATCTCGAGTAAGCCCTAGTCGACATAGACAAGCCTGGCCGACCAGTCTTGATCGACGAAGCCTGATCGAGAAAGCCAGACACCCAGCTCCGGAAGTCTGCTCGATCTCGACAAACACTGGTCGAGGTCGACAAAGCCCAGCGCCAGCACCCGGAGTCGACGAGGAGAAGCTGCCCGAGAAGCCGAGGGCGAGAAGCCGAGCACCACCCAACTCGACCTCGAGGAGCCCTTGTCGAGATCGACCACCGAGTCCGAGCCAGTCCGAGAAAGAGTCCTCGACGAACCACCAGAGAGCCATCGTCGACCAACTTTGGTCGAGATCGACGAGCTCTTGTCGAGGTAGAGGAAGACCATGACGAGCCACATCGAGCACCAGCAAGCCGAGACGATTAATCCTACTCGAGGTCGACAAGCCGTGGTCGAGGTCGAGTAGAGCCGCGTTCCAGAATCTTCTCGACGTGGCCTGTCCGATTAGAATTGGCTTTGCTTGGGCGTTAAGGCGGAAGATTCTATCCGATTTGATCCAGTTCTATCTATGGAAGGCGATCTATCAACATGAAGACATATTTCCCTATTTAGTTTTATCCTTTCCTTATGGATTTATTTCCATTAAAACATTTATTTATCTTTTATGCCTTTAGATATAATTTTAGATAAAGATATATATCTTCTTTCCTAGATTAGCTAGGGAATGAAGGCTATAAATAAAGCCCATGGGGCTGGCTTTTTTGATTCATTCCAAATCCAAGTTACAGACAATACAAGTAGAGTAGTTTAGGAGTTCTAAGGTTTTTAAGGTTTTGGCTTACAGCGAAAGTTGATTGCCAAGATTGTAAAGGCTTTGAATTTAGTTTATGCAATTCAGTTTCTTTCATCAATCAATGTCTTTTATTGCGATGAGGCGTGAGTAGTCCACCCACTTCTGGGGCTGGGGTGAGCCCGATGGTGGCCATGTGAGGCGATGCGATAAAGGTCCGATCTTTTTGTGCGATTTATCTTCTTTCCCTATGAGCATGATTCTTTTGCGAGAGTTGAAGGTGATCCTTGTTTGTATTATTGAAGCGAAAGTGATCTTAATGCAACTTGGATTAATTATGTGAAAAGGGTTAGTAACAATTAGGGTTTATGCGAAAGCCTCTATATGCCTATTTGTTAATAACGAAAGTTATTTGATGGAAAGCATGATCTTTTATGCCTTTATGTGTTGTTTTGCATGGTTATCGTTGTGGTGTTGAAACCCTGGCCTTGGAGGTCTTTTTAGCATATTGAGTTTATTTCTGTTAAATTTCTGAATTCTGTCGAAAATCTGCAAGTTTCTGTTTTCTGTTTCTTGTCGACATAGAGTAGCTGTGGTCGAGATCGAGTACTGTGCTTGTCGATCTCGAGTAGGGCTTCGTCTAAGTCGAGTTGATTTGCTTCTGTCTTTGTCGATTTTCAAGTTTCTGTTGATCACTGCTTGTCGATCTCGAGGAACTGTGGTCGAGATCGAGTTGGTTTGCCTTTGTCGAATTGTTTGTTTACAGTTTCTGAGTTTCTGCTGTCGATCACCTTAGTCGACCTAGAGGACAGCTACTCGAGGTCGAGTAGCTTCTGTGTCCTTGCTTTTAGTTTCTGTTTTGCTTTGTTCTTTACTTCCTTTGCTTTACTTTCTGTCTTTAGTTTCTGTCTGTGCTTTTGTTTTTAGTTGCCCTTGCCGGGTTTATTTGTTTCTTTTCTGTTTCTGCGATTCTGTCTTTCTGCTGCTGTTGTGAGAATTTACAGCTACCTGAGAACTGCTGACGTGCTTCCTCGTGGATTCGATCCTGACTTTTCTCTTACTACAACGGGAGGAAGTGTTGTATTTATTTGCTGAGACAGGGAAGTCAGTCTGAACTTAATTTTATATTTATTTCATACTCGATTACCTCCTGCAACAACAAATTGGCGCCGCTGCCGGGGAAGCAATCATTCGCGCCTTAGGTAGTCAGTTCTCACTGTTTCTTTGAGTTAGTTTGCAGGTGTATGCGTCGTTCTGGTCAAACACCTGAGTTTGATGCCTTAGACGAACCGGAACGCCTATTTCACATCAGAGCTAAACTACAAAGAGCCATGTCAGCTGCGGAGACACAGGAACAGCTGATCGCTAGGCTTACCAGGGAACTCGCCGCAAAGGATGCCGCTATCGCCAATGAAAGGACAGCGAGGGAACAAGCAGCTGAGCGCGCAAGGCAAGCAGAAGCTGAGCTTGCCCAGTACCCAACCACTGTAGAGGATTATATGCATCCAACGCTCATCGTGCCTGAATCGGCGATTCTAATCCCTGAAAACTCTTTTGAAATTCGCACTCAATTTCTTATAGAGCTTAAAAATAATGCCTTTTATGTCAGATTTAATGAGTGTCCTCTTGAACATATTACTAATTTTCATGATATGTGTCGTACTCTTGCAGAAGGTACAACTCTGGAATATGTCAAGATGAAAGCTTTCCGCTGGTCGCTCGCTGGACCTGCACTGAAATGGCTAGAAGGGCTGAAACCAAGATCAGTTACCACATGGGCCCAAGTAGAGCAAGAGTTTCTCAACAAATTCTTCCCACCTGCCAAGACAGCACTTCTCCGCCAGAAAATCACCGCCTTTAAACAACAGAAAGGGGAACCACTGGCGAAGGCATGGGAACGCTACAAGGATCTTCTGCGATCTTGCCCTACTCATGGACAGCCACCCTACGTCATTCAAGAGATCTTCTTCAATTCTCTTGATCAAGTGACTAAGGACAGGATCAACCAGTATACTCGCTATGAGTATCTGACGATGCCGCCAATAGACGCCTGGGGTGTGCTAGACAAGCTCACCAACTACGACAACAAATATGGGTCTACTTCAAATTATGAGGAGAATTCATACGCCAGGCCAGCACCATCCATGCCCTTATATGAGCCACCTAAGGAGATTGATCCTGATGTTAGGGAACAATACTATAGAGACCAGAATAGAAAGCTCATCAAGCAAGTAAAATATCTCTCTGTCAACCAGCCTTGCATAGAATGCGGATCGCAAAGGCACACCACTCCTGAGTGCCCACACACAGAGCAAGTCAGGCTAGCAGAACATCATGAGGATGTAGCTTACGCAGGGGGTCCCAATCGCTACATGGGGGACCAAAGGTTTCAGCAACCACAATGGAACCAAGGTGTCCCTAGGAATCCCCCGCCGTACAGAGCTCCAAGACATCCAGAAAGGGACCAGAAAAAGGATGAAATACAGACAGTCCTGGAGGAGATACGGAGAAACCACTCAGAAACTAGGCAATCTTTCAACTCCGTCTATACTCAGATGCAAGGTGTCAACTCTAGGCTTGGGGAAATTGATACCTGGCGGAAAACAGTTGATACACAGATTGGTCAGCTAGCAGCAAGAATCCCCAGACAGTCAGGTGCGCTCCCAGGATCTTCAGAACCAAATCCTAAGGGAAAGACTGGACACATCGCTGCTGTAAAACTCAGAAGCGGCCATCAACTGCAAGAGCCAGAGGTCGGAAAATAGCAGAATGACGAGGAACAGCAAGTCGATCTCGACAAGACAGTAGTCGATCTCGACAAAGCCTTCGTCGATCTCGACAAGGTCGTGGTCGACCTCGAGGAGAAGATTCCAGAATCCTCGTCTGCGCCGAACGGCAACTCGACTGCACCCAATCTGGTCGACCTCGACAAAGGTCTTGTCGATGTCGATGAGCCCCTGGTTGAGAAATCTGCAGCAACTCCGACGTCTGTTCTGGCTCCGACTCAGAAAAAGAAGCTGCCTTTCCCCACAAAATCTCTAAAGGATCCAGCGGAGAAAAAGTTTCAGCGCTTCATCAAGATGCTTCGGAAGCTAAACGTCACCATCCCCTTCACAGAAGCTCTCAATGAAATGTCGTCTTATGTCAAGTTCCTGAAGGAGATTCTGAGCAAAAAGGCCGGATCGGAGAAGTGCAGCCATCTGGACATATCGGAGAAGAGGCCGGATCCAGGTAAGTTTGTTATAACTATTGGATTTGGTCCATACAAAATTAATGCCCTATGTGATCTTGGAGCTAGTGTGAGTATAATGCCTTTAACAATTTGGTCCAAGATTAAGATAGGTGCCCTGGAGCCTGTGGATGCTAGACTATACATGGCCAACAACACGGTGGTCATTCCAACAGGCATGGTGGAAAATGTCCCAGTACAAGTAGGTAAATTCTTTGTCCCTGCTGATTTCTTAATAGTTGATATGCAAGAAGATCCTGCTTGTCCAATTATTTTAGGGAGACCATTCTTGGCGACGGTGGATGCCAACATAAGCGTAAGGAAAGGAGTGCTCACCTTCAACATCAGCGATGAGGTCATTGAGTATTCCTTTAACAAAACTGAAAGGCATACTGGTCCAATGGAAGAGGTCAAATCTATCTCAGCTGGCTACATCACCTGCGGGGAACCCAAAGTCAGAAATATGACCCCTGAGGAGATAGAAAAGAGGGATATGGAGGCCTAGGTGGAGGAGATCATGGCAATCCTCAAGGAGAACAAAGGAGCTAAGTATGGGGTCAAGATCGACCAAGGCTCCTCGACATCGAGTAGAGCCCTAGTCGATCTCGACGAGACCAAGGACGCTCCACCAGATCCAGCATCGTCAAGCAGCGAACCAGAGGAGCCACTCTTGCCGACCTCGAGTAGGCTTGTCGAGGTCGACCACCAGCGCCCTACTTCGACAGGTCCTTCCTCGACGATGACAACATCGGATCCAGGAGCCTCGTCGATCTCGACAAATCTTGTCGAGGTCGACCGCAACTCGGAGCCACCAGTCCCTGCTTCCTCGAGCGCACCACCAAAGCCAGGAGAGCCCTTGTCGATCTCGACCACCCTTGTCGAGATCGACCACCAGACGAGGAGCCCAGTCCCACCTCCCTCGACGAGCAGGCCACCGGGAGCAGAGTCCTTGTCGATGTCGAGTAGTCTACTCGAGGTCGACGAGCCGCTTTCTTCATCGACTTCTGCCTCTTCGACCAGACCACCACCAGAACCATCAGACTCGTCGATCTCGAGGAGCCCTAGTCGAGATCGACCAAACACCGTGGTCCCCGATTCCGTGTCTGCGAAAGTCAGCCAAGGTATGGATCTTTCTTCTCCTATTTCCATTAAAGATTTATCTATACATGGGAGAGGTTTGCCTTGGTATGTGCGATTGTGCAGGATTTCCAATGATGAGCCAAAGGAATATGAAGTTGGAGACAAACTCTATGTCTCTAAGTCAAAGGATCATTGGTTTCCTAACAAATTCAACAAAAAGCGGATGGGACCGTTCGTGGTGAACAAGATCCATTCTGGAGGATAACAACTGATGGACAAGAATGGAGTCTTATTTGAGGCCCAAGCTACATGGGCCCTGCAGATGCCACCTTGAGCATTAATGGAAAGTCGGCCTTGCGACTATAAAATCTAGAGCATGTACATAGACTTTTTAGGACATTTGAGACTTTGTTTTGTTTTTGGTTTTGAACACTTTTAGTTTTGCTATTATGGGTATATGTCTTCTACTTTTCAGGTCAATGGATAGAACCAAGCTACTAGGAGGTGCTCCATTCGAAATTTTGCGGCTCTGCACTCATGTCTTGTGAGTTTCTTTCTTTACCCTTTACATTGTTTTTTATATACAGTGAGGACACTGTAATGTTTAAGTATGGGGTGGGGGAAGGGCTTACTTTGTGCATAATTGCCATATTTGACATTATTTTGTGCATATTTAGAATTTATTACTTGGAATTGCTACATGGCTATTTTGGAATGCATTATTTGATTTATGTGCTTATATTGTCATGGAAGCTTATATTGGACTCGACGATGCAAAATTAGATTCATTAGAGATATAGCATGAAATTGCCTAGTAAAGGGAAGTCACAATGAAGTGCATTATTTCGTGAAAACCATAAAAGGAGGTAAAATTTGAAATTGCTTTTGACATGTTGCATGATAAAATGATTGAGGACTTTATATTTCCATATAATGCTCATATTGTTTATATCCTAGCCTTACCTATGCTTATGCATCACAAAAGCCATATTATGCCTTATTTCAAATATTGCTCCACATGATCCAAATATTGCCATTCTTTACCTTATCCGGGGATTATGTTGAGAATGATGTTACATTATGGAGATGTTATATGGTTGTTTGTGTTGTTATATTTGGAGTTTGGAAGGAAATTGTTTGAAATATATGGAAAATTTAATGAGTGAAAGAAAATCCAATCACCTCAGGAGATAAAGGTAGATTGACCCTGCTCTCTGAGATAATAGTTTGGAGAGATGGGACACATTGTGAGGAGTCCAAAGCACTAAGTATCCGGGGCCATTCATGACACCCATGTTTGCGACTCGCGAGAAGGCAGTGCTAAGGTTAGAGAGGTAAAAACATTATTATTAAGAAAAGCATTATGAAAGGTGATGAATCTTATGGAGAAGGAATGTGGAAATTCAGTTTGGAAATACTCCATTTCCCCGGATCATTAGCACCACATTGCCAAAAATTGCCCACCTTTTAGCCTTTTACCAATCTACTCCTTCATGAGCTTAAATTAAAGTCTTCTTGATTATCAATGCTTTGTCACATAAAAATTGTCTGTGCATAACCCTCCTTTTATGAGTAGATGTTGCTTTTACATATTTGCACATGCATGAATCTGTGACACTAGTACCTTTTCGAGGATGGTAATTGATTGCAGGGACATATAAGAATGAATCTAAGATGTTGAGAGTTTTGATTTCTTCCCCTGAATGACAATTAAAAGTATTGCTTGAGGACAAGCAAACTTAAGTATGGGGTGTTTGTTGTGAGCGAAATTTGTCATGTTTTACACTTAATTTTATATCGATTTCTGCATACGTTGCATGCATTTGAGTTTAGATAATACAGAATCTATGTAGTTTATGTTTATTTGCCAAATTATGGAATCTACACCAGTTTCTGTTTAATTCGCAGAAATCGAGGCGTTTTACAGCAATTCTACAAAAGGTCGAAAAAGCTCGAAAAACGGCTACAAAAGTCCAAGGTCAAAGCAGCGGAACCACTCGAATCAATCCAAGAACCCAGGCTACTCGATCTCGAGTAAGCCCTAGTCGACATAGACAAGCCTGGCTGACCAGTCTTGATCGACGAATCCTGATCGAGAAAGTCAGACACCCAGCTCCGGAAGTCTACTCGATCTCGACAAACACTGGTCGAGGTCGACAAAGCCCAGCGCCAGCACCCGGAGTCGACGAGGAGAAGCTGCCCGAGAAGCCGAGGGCGAGAAGTCGAGCACCACCCAACTCGACCTCGAGGAGCCCTTGTCGAGATCGACCACCGAGTCCGAGCCAGTCCGAGAAAGAGTCCTCGACGAACCACCAAAGAGCCATCGTCGACCAACTTTGGTCGAGATCGACGAGCTCTTGTCGAGGTAGAGGAAGACCATGACGAGCCACATCGAGCACCAGCAAGCCGAGACGATTAATCCTACTCGAGGTCGACAAGCCGTGGTCGAGGTCGAGTAGAGCCGCGTTCCAGAATCTTCTCGACGTGGCCTGTCCGATTAGAATTGGCTTTGCTTGGGCGTTAAGGCGGAAGATTCTATCCGATTTGATCCAGTTCTATCTATGGAAGGCGATCTATCAACATGAAGACATATTTCCCTATTTAGTTTTATCCTTTCCTTATGGATTTATTTCCATTAAAACATTTATTTATCTTTTATGCCTTTAGATATAATTTTAGATAAAGATATATATCTTCTTTCCTAGATTAGCTAGGGAATGAAGGCTATAAATAAAGCCCATGGGGCTGGCTTTTTTTATTCATTCCAAATCCAAGTTACAGACAATACAAGTAGAGTAGTTTAGGAGTTCTAAGGTTTTTAAGGTTTTGGCTTACAGCGAAAGTTGATTGCCAAGATTGTAAAGGCTTTGAATTTAGTTTATGCAATTCAGTTTCTTTCATCAATCAATGTCTTTTATTGCGATGAGGCGTGAGTAGTCCACCCACTTCTGGGGCTGGGGTGAGCCCGATGGTGGCCATGTGAGGCGATGCGATAAAGGTCCGATCTTTTTGTGCGATTTATCTTCTTTCCCTATGAGCATGATTCTTTTGCGAGAGTTGAAGGTGATCCTTGTTTGTATTATTGAAGCGAAAGTGATCTTAATGCAACTTGGATTAATTATGTGAAAAGGGTTAGTAACAATTAGGGTTTATGCGAAAGCCTCTATATGCCTATTTGTTAATAACGAAAGTTATTTGATGGAAAGCATGATCTTTTATGCCTTTATGTGTTGTTTTGCATGGTTATCGTTGTGGTGTTGAAACCCTGGCCTTGGAGGTCTTTTTAGCATATTGAGTTTATTTCTGTTAAATTTCTGAATTCTGTCGAAAATCTGCAAGTTTCTGTTTTCTGTTTCTTGTCGACATAGAGTAGCTGTGGTCGAGATCGAGTACTGTGCTTGTCGATCTCGAGTAGGGCTTCGTCTAAGTCGAGTTGATTTGCTTCTGTCTTTGTCGATTTTCAAGTTTCTGTTGATCACTGCTTGTCGATCTCGAGGAACTGTGGTCGAGATCGAGTTGGTTTGCCTTTGTCGAATTGTTTGTTTACAGTTTCTGAGTTTCTGCTGTCGATCACCTTAGTCGACCTAGAGGACAGCTACTCGAGGTCGAGTAGCTTCTGTGTCCTTGCTTTTAGTTTCTGTTTTGCTTTGTTCTTTACTTCCTTTGCTTTACTTTCTGTCTTTAGTTTCTGTCTGTGCTTTTGTTTTTAGTTGCCCTTGCCGGGTTTATTTGTTTCTTTTCTGTTTCTGCGATTCTGTCTTTCTGCTGCTGTTGTGAGAATTTACAGCTACCTGAGAACTGCTGACGTGCTTCCTCGTGGATTCGATCCTGACTTTTCTCTTACTACAACGGGAGGAAGTGTTGTATTTATTTGCTGAGACAGGGAAGTCAGTCTGAACTTAATTTTATATTTATTTCATACTCGATTACCTCCTGCAACAACATGTTGGTGAATCTGAGGCAAAAACTTGATGATAAAGCCGAGAAGTGCATCTTCATTGGGTATACTTCACAAACTAAAGCATACAAGTTATATAATCCAAAGAGTTAAGGGTTATAATAAGCAGAAATCTTGTGTTTAACGAGGAAGATGTGTGGAAGTGGGAGTCTGTGAATGGTGGAAATGAGATTCCTGTGGAAAGCTCATTTGAAGAGGGTGAACCCAATAATGTCAATGATGATGATGGTGGAATCTCTAGGCCAGGAACTCCTTCAACACCAACAGACTTGTTCAGTTCATCCAGTGATCACAACTCACTTTCATCTAGCATGTCAAGTGGATCCAGTGAGTCACCTCCAAGAAAGTTCATATCTTTAGCATATATATATATATATATATATATATATATGCAAGTTGTGGCTTAGCTTTGATGATCTCTGATCCCACCTGTTTTGATGATGCAAATGAAGAAAGTGTGTGGCAAGAAGCTATGAAGGAAGAGCTGAGATCCATACAGAAAAATGAAACCTGGGAGTTGATTGAATTGCCTCAAGGAAAGAATGTAATAGGACTCAAGTGGGTCTTTAGAACTAAGTATAACTCAAATGGGAGTATACAGAAGCAAAAAGCCAGATTGGTTGCAAAGGGGTATGCACAACAAGAGGGCATAGATTTTGAAGAAACTTTTTCTCCTATGGTTAGGCTTGAGATAGTGAGAGTTGTGCTAGCCTTAGCAGCATAGTGTAGACTGCATGTGTATCAGTTGGATGTAAAGTCAGCCTTTCTGAATGGGGAGCTGCAGGAGGAGGTGTTTGTAGAGCAACCTTAAGGCTTCATCAAGTCTGGTGCAGAGATGAAAGTGTATAAGTTGAAGAAGGCTCTTTATGGCTTAAAACAAGGTCCAAGAGCATGGTATAGTAAGATTGACACATTCTTTCTCGAAAATCAGTTTGAGAGAAGTGAAAATGAACCTACCCTATATGTCAAGAAGGGAAGCAAGGGTGAGTTCATAGTGGTATGTCTATATGTAGACGATATCATCTATTTCAGCAACTCAGAAAAGATGTTAGAGCAGTTCAAAGGATCCATGATGAGTAGGTTTGAAATGACTGATTTGAACCTATTGCAATATTTTCCGGGTTTGAAAGTGAAGCAAGGAGAAGATGGCATCTTCTTGTGTCAAGAGAAGTATGCAAAGGATCTGCTAAAGAAGTTCAACATGGAGAAATGTGAAATTTCTCAGACTACTATGAATATGAATGAAAAAATGCAGAAGATGGATGGCACTGGGAAGACTGATGAGAAGCTATAGAGGAGTCTAGTAGGAGGCTTAAACTACCTTATACACACAAGGCCTGATATAGCCTATTGTATGAGTGTAGTGTCTCGATATATGCATGATCCTACCAAGCAACAGTTGGGAGCAGCAAGGAGGATACTAAGGTATGTTGCTGGCACTCTAAAGCTTGGGCTTTGGTATGAAAGTGTAGAAGATTTCAACCTGGTTGGCCACACAGATAGTGACTGGGCAGGGTGTTTGGATGATAGGAAGAGCACCTCAGGCTCAGTATTTGGGCTTGGATCAAGAGCTGTCACTTGGAGCTCAAAGAAGCAAGACACCATAACACTATCCTTTTCAGAGGCAGAGTATGTTGCAGCAGGTGCAGCTGCAAGGCAAGCTCTATGGCTAGCAAAGCTATTGTCTGATCTTGGGTGCAAGCAGACAAAGGCCACTGAGATCTGGTGTGACAGTAAGTCAGCCATTGCAATGACCAGAAATCTTGTCTTCCATGCAAGGACAAAGCACATTGAAGTGCAGCACCATTTCATCCGAGAGCTTGTGCCAGAGGAGAAGGTTGTGCACATGTTTTGTGGAACTAATGAGCAAAATGCAGATATGTTTACAAAGTCTTTAAATTTTGCAAAGCATCATTTCTTTTTGAATAGGATTGGAATAAGGAACTTGAATTAAGGGGAAGTTCAGTGTCAAGTAAGCTTAGTAAGTTAGTTATGATGTATGTAGGACTAGCTGATGTATGACAGTTAGGAAGTTTGTGTAAGTGTCTTGTAAGACTGCAGTTATGCCGTTATGTTTGTGAAGTAGTGCTCGACTTAGTGGTGGAGCAGTTATCATGTTGTAGAGGTATGTAGTTCGGTTTTCAATCAATAAAAGGTGTAACGCAGTTTTACAATTGTGTTCATCCTTCTATCCAGTTAATTTCTAAGTGTTCTCGAATTGCTCACTCTTTCTCAATCAGTTACAGCTTGAGTTTCTGGTGTGTTGATCTTTGTGATCCACCAGTTTTGTTCCAATATATTGTGTATATTTGGAAATTAGGGGTATGATATGTAATTACGGAGAAGTTTAGTTCTATATATAAAGAACTTTTCCGAACGTCACAACTCACAACTAGCTTGTAACAAACTATTGTTTCATCTTAAAGAACTTTTCCCAACGTCACAACTCACAACTAGCTTGTAACAAACTATTGTTTCATCTTTTTCTTCGGTAATCAAGATCTCGTATGGAGATTGTTCAAGTTTGGTTCCGCATCGAATTTCCGAATGTGTTACATGCTTAATTAATTTGAAGACTAGCTAGCTTTGTTATATGCGCCAGTACTCTACATACTCGATCATGTGGTGCCCGATTACACGCCCTATATAACAACGATTTCAAGGACTAGGTAATATAGTAGGAGAGAAACTCAGATGGAGACGGATGGATTTGGCTGATCAATTAATTAATAGGGGCGGCATGGCCCGCAAGTATCTTGTTCTTGAGATAACCATTTGGACTTGTTTTCTGTTGCAGCTCCAGATCCATACTAGTAGCCATGTCTTCCTCGACCGCCATGCTCACCATGTTGCCTTGTTCGTTACTTGTGACTTTAGCAGCCTCTTTGTTCTTTCCCCACAAGACTGCATAGAGTCCCAGCACTATGAGCACAGATCCAATCGCACTGCAGGCCGGCGCGCCGTCAACCAATGCAACCAACATAAAACACCAAACAATGTAATTAATTGATTAATAAGAAACAGGCCCAGGATATAATTTTTACAAGTAATTAATGCTTAGCCTTAATATATGTGGGGGGAGAGAGATAGAGATAACGTACGTTCCGACGTATAATTTTTCGTCAAGTAAAGCCCAGCTAAGGAATGCCACGATAACGAGCAAAAAGGGGTTGAAGACGGACACATAGAGAGGTCCTTTCATTTGGATGGCCCAAGTCATGAGACAGAATGCTAATCCGGAACCAATGGCTCCCTGTTTTTTTGGAGGAAATTAATGTATAACATATATATATATATAATTGGACTGGTGTATTTATATATAATGTATAATTTAATTGAAACGAACTATATATATACCGCATAGAGGGAGGCAACAAGGCGGATAGGTGGGAACAACGCCCATGTGGACCTGTTGTGGTTCAAGGACAGGGCAGCGCAAGTGCATTGGAAGGCCGACATTAAACACATTAGTGTCGTGGTCGTATACGGTGCATCAAAACTCTGCCCCATTTTTGCCTGAGAGAGTGATCGACGATCCACTACTTGTTACCGATCGAAACAACAGATATGATGTATGCATGCATGGTAATTATTTAATTAATTAAGATTGATTGATATCGAGTACCATGATCTCGATCGATCGACCATCTTACTTGAATGATGAACCAAACAGACCAACAGATGTTGCTTCCGAGAACAAGGAAAGGGCCGAGCAGGAGGTTTACGACTCCGGAAGAGCTCGAGGCTGAGACATTGGCTGTATTTTGCAGTGCATCCGCATAATTCCATCGGAGCTTAGATTCTCCGATTCCAATTACTTGACCATGGTAAAATGACAGCAACATTGCTCCCCCAATGCAAACCGTTGTTCCTATTATCTTAGCTTGCCCCGACCAGCTCCTTAGTCCCACTTTCTCCAACCTATACATACATAATACATATATTTATTTATTTATTTATTTATTTTTTACACGTACAAAATATTCGATCAAACATTAAGATTGAAAAAATGTACATACCCGAAAGGGATCGCAAGCAAGAATGTGAATGCAGGAAGTACGTTGTTAAGTGCACATCCAACGGTCGCAGTGGTGTACTTTAGTCCCACAAAGTATAGAAGTTGATTTCCTGTGGCTCTGCATCCACGGATCAAATCAATGTTAATTATATACGTACAGTGTATATTATACGTACGTCCATTACACGCTTGCTAATTAAAACAAACGTACACTGGTCAAATTTCATAATATATGAGGCATTTTCTCAACTGATGGGTTCAATTCAATGAGGTACCTACTATACTTACCCAAAAAGAGAACATAAAAAGATCTGGAACAGAATTTGTTTGGTAATCTCGGGCATCACATTCCTGCACGTACACCCAAAAATATATAACAATGAATTAACCATTAAAGTGCAGCTATATATACATATATATTACATACAGATCCTTGAGATATGATGTAGCTACAAGTTAATACTGACCTATATATATAAATATATGAATTACTACGTATTAAACAAATTCTACTTCCCGGCCAAAAAAAAAAAATCAAATTCTACTTGTGCACAAATAAATAAATAAATACAGAGTACAACGACTACTACACCAAAAAAGATGTCACATTGGGAATGTAGGAATTGATATCGATCGAAGCAGTGAATTTAATAAATAAGACCAACCTTCACCCACTTGATCAGTTGATCGAGGCTTGTATATATTTGTAGCAAAAACCAAAATTCACTAATTAAATATTTCAAATTAAATACGGGTACAAGCTTAGTTTAGATGATCAATATTCTCGTTAATTGAAAGAAAAGAAAATTACCTATATTTTTTTTAAATTGTTAAATTTTAATGCAATTATAATACAAAAATAAGTAAAATAAAGAAATTGTTGGGTTTTTTTTTTTGTGAAATCTATGGTGTGTTTGGATTTTCAATGTATCTATATATCTCCTTAATTCAAAATACTTTCCACTTACACGCTTCCTATTTTCTCCCTTTCAACCGATCCCATTTTTTTTTTCTTTTTATTTTTTGTTTTTCATTTTCCAAACCAAAACAATCAATCACAAGAAAGGAAATTTCAGTCGCCTCCTTCCTCTAGACGGCTCCTCCTTCTCCAATCAACTCAGTTGTCGCTTCTCACCTCCTCTTCCTCGCCTTTTCACTGATTTCGCTCACCATCTTTGTCTAATCGCACAATAAATCGAGGGACTAGACTTATAACTCCAACTCGGGCTCCTAGATCGTCACTAAGTTAAGACCATGAATCATCACCCTCAATGACAATGCCGACGATTGGAACTTGGTTGACAGCCTCTAATTCCTTCTCCTTCCCGATCTTGACTCTCAGCGATTGTAATTTAGGAATCGTAAGCCCCAACCCGGCCTTTCTTTGAGTTTGATCCTCTCTCCTATTCTTTTTTTTATTAAAAATTAGGGTTTGCCTTTGTTTGATCAATTTGAGTTCGTATCTTTGTTTAATTGTCTTAAAATATGGATTTTATGTGTTTCTTTGGGCGTGACTTGTCTTAAAGGTATCCCGCTGCCTCCTTGGGTCATGACTACTCCGAGGGCTTGCTTTAGGTCGTGCCCTAGAACTAAGGTTTGTCCCTAATTTATGTCTTTTTCATTTTGTTTCTAATATTCAGGATCTTTAAATTTCTTCTTAATTTCAGCCCAATTTTGTATACTCAAGTCTCACTTCCCTAATTTCTATCTTCATTCTGTGCCATAGAACACTTCATTACGGACAAACACATTGCTTTTTTTTGGTAAACATCATTCCTTTTTTTTTTTTTTTAATCTTTTCATTGACCATCACATTATATTTAATTCATTTTTAGTTCATTGACCAATTTGTAAACTGACTCAAAACTCCAAAGAAAGCTAGAGGGAAGTTGTTTTTTTTGGTGTGTGTGGAAGATAAACTAGAAGAAGGTTTTCATTAGTTTAAAGAACTTGCATCATGCATGCCTATCATCTGCATCATGTAACATAAAAATCATTCTCATCCTTAACCCATGACTTCACACGTCTGCACCATGCAACCAAAAAAGTAATCTCTGAATTCATATAGCCTTGAGTCATTATGAGTGTATACTAATTATAATTCCTCAATTATTTGTCTGTATTGTTTTCTAGAATTCATCCGCTCAACGATACATCTGCTAAGACTCCAGATTGCTGGCCGAAATTAGTTTCTTGACTAATACTCAGGTTTGCTTTTAGACTTCATGGTTGGTGACTAAAGTGATTTGCTCTCTTCATAGACGTTTGATTCTTGATTTTTTCTAGTGACTAAAGTGATTTGCTCTCTTCATAGACGTTTGATTCTTGATTTTTTTCTAAAATACATTTTTTTTTATCATTCAACATCGATAAATCTCGATAAATCTATAATTCATAGAATCATAGACGTTTGCTTCTAGACTTCATGGTTGGCCGAAATTAGTTTCTTGATTAATGCTCAAGATTGCTTTTAGAGTTGATGGTTGGTGACTCAAGTGATTAGCTCTCTTCATAAACGTTTGATTCTTGATTCTTTTCTAAAATACATTCTTTATCATTCGGCATTTATAAATCTATAATTCAATTATTTCATTCTATTTATGAAATTCAGCAGCGGTAAATCTGTTCTACAATTCATTTCTTTAACTCAATTTCTAAAATTCATCTATATATATTCAGTTTATAAAAATCAGTCATGTTATTTTATTCTAACATTCAGTTTATGTAATTCAGTTTCCTTAATGCTGCTTCTAAAATTCAGTATCTTATTTATTAAGCTTTAACTATACCTTATTACTTCTTCAATTGCACATTCTTACTAATTTCTTTCGTCCAGTTTGCCTTAGTTCACCCGTGCATACCCTAAAAAATTGTCAGATTACACCTATACATGGTAAAAAAAACATTCTTCGATTTTATTTATCAAGCCTTTTCCCTTCAATTTTTTTCCCTTGCGTTTTTTATATTGTGTTTATGTGTTATCTTTCGATCAATGTAACAATTTTTTTGGGGGTTTATTCCTTAGGCAACATTCAATGTAGAAGACTCGATAGAACAGCTCACATTGAAGGAGCTGAGCTTAGAATGAGCTGATCGACAACTATCAATTGCATCTAAGCGTCAAGCACAAGAACAAGCTCTTTCGGTGTGCCCTACCCCAAATTCATCCAAATGGCCTATACCTCCTAGGCGTGTTCCTCCTGGTATTATCATTGCTCAATATATAAAGATATCAGTTTATGTTATTTTCATAAACATGCATAGGTGGTATTATTATTGTTCACCTCCTCACTAAAATATACAAACTATTAAGTATATCCAAAGCTACTCTTTTGGGTTTAGATTATTGTTAAGCCCTTACATTACTATTTAGATATTGCCTTTTTTATTTCTACTGATTTAAATTTTGCTTCTTTCAAATGACTCTGGTTGCTGCTAGCTTCTTCCTCAACATGAGTTTGGGTTGATTTTGAGAAATCTAATGATTTTGTTGTAGGGGAAAGCAATGGTACGAGCCTGGTTGGTGGAAATTAGGGGATCAGAAGTGCAATAACAATATCTATTATCTACACGTACTATATGTACTGTCAATTATTTTTGAGTTTTGCCTTTTTAGCTGATGATAATGGCGGTTGCTTTTATAACATTGTTTCATCTCTGTTTAGTTTTGGCTGATTTAGATTTTGAGATAAAGGAATATTATATCAAAAGAAAAGTTGTAGTGACAAAGTGAGCAACAATGCAGAGTGCACATGCTCAGGCCTGGCCCAAGGGGGTGGCCAAGAGCGGCGAACGCCTAGGGTCCATGGAATTTAGGGGCCCATAACATGGAATCTATCTATAATACTATTATCTATAGAAGCAGTAACTAGTTTGTCCAAATAGCCCAGCTGGTTTGTATGGGAGATGTATAGGGCATTTTTTAGTATGGGGGATCTGGGTTTGATTCTTCAAACTTCCCATTTCACCATTTTATTTCACATTTACAGTACACCTTGTCCCTCTTTCAATCTTTTTTTTTTCCGAGTAGTTTTTTTGGTGTTTTTAAAAACTTAATTGATTAATCACCTCTTTGAAACATTTTAAGCACTTCTTCAAATTATTTTTAAAAAAAATCAAGTGCATTGAAATTTTTATTTAGAATTCCTAAAAAGTACTCTTAAAATAACTTATGTTGAGTGAAAAAACTATGTCTAAAAGTTTGATAGTACTAAATATATTTCTTGTATTTGTGAGTGCCACTAAAACTTTTACTTCTTCAGATATTTTTTCGTATTTTATATATAGTAAATGTGATTAAATTTACCTAGAATTTTATTAGCTGGCGATAAAATATATTAGATTATATGAAAATTCACATAGTTGTACTAAATGCTTTATTAATACTCGACTTTTCAAAACTATACTATAATTTGTAGAAGGGCCTCAAATTTTTGTTTCGCCAAGAGCCTAGATATTGATAGGACCGGCCTTGCACATGCTACATATTTAGGTCTGTTTGTAGTATCCGAACTAGCTTTTTCTTTTTTTGGAATGAAAGTTGATATATTTCCAACAGCTTTGTGAAGCATGAATGTATGATGCAAACGACCCATTCTCTTTTTAGTTTGAATTGAATTAAAAACACTAATGCTTCCCCTGACCTGAGCCATTTGAGTGTTTTTCCCATCTCTATAATGTTAAGAGTTACTCAAAATGTATTCTCACAAGCCTTTTAGTTGGGGTAACATGGTGCTATCCTAAGTAATCTTTTGTTGTCTTCCTTATGTAAGTTAATTGCATACTTTTGTTCATTATTCAAAATTTTCTATTTACCATTTAATATGTAACACATTTATTCTTAATGTATAAGTGATATCCAACATACAAATTAATCCCTTTGTATATTTTTTTTCCAGGATTTGCAGGGATGAAGTTAACTTATGTTCTATTTGTGAACACCTATGTCATCCCTGAACAATATTATTGTATTAAAATTTTTGAACATTTTTTAAAAATCTGTACGCTTGGTTCTTCCTTATAATAAAATATATTATATTCTTTTTTTTTTCTCACAAATGCGCCATTACGCGGGAATTCTACTAGTTATACTTATAACCATAAACACTTGTAAAGTGTTTGATTTAAAAAATATATAAGATATTTAAAATAATGTAATTTTAAAATAAACTATGTTATGTGTAAATGGATTATATTAAGTGTATAAGGTAACTACAAATTTAAAATAATATTGAATATTTGATTTAGACAATCTATACAACATTTATTTTAAATTCATATTATTTGAAATAAATAAAAAATTAGTTAAACATGTAAACACTTTCAAAGAAACATAAACATTTTCTAATCCAAATTAACACGTCCTAAAATTTATAGACATTTTAATATTTACTTATTTATTACAGAAATATGTTGGAAATGCTGTAATTTCTGTGGAGGGAGAAGGCGACGCATGCATTTGGTGCAGCAGAGGAACGGCTAAACGGCCCATCTCCCGCCGCTGACACCCGTACTTCTTCTTTTGGTTGAAGGTGCGCCGGTTACCCATCCCAATATTTACTCTATAGAATGAGATGAGTACTCTGAGAAATTTGTGGAGTTAAAAAGATCTTAATTGTAAAAAGTCGATCAACAGATAAAAAAAATCAAGTTATTTTTTCTTTTCCTAGTTGTCCCAAATTTTTTTTCTTTTTTTCTTTTTTTCTTTTTTTCTTTTTTTTTTCAGAGGAGAAACTCTATTGATAGAATAATTTTACTTTTTTTTTATCAAACGAATAATTTTACTTTGAAATCCACTCGAACAACGGAACAAGACCCATGCACACATTGCTTTGTTTGCTCAGGGTAGGTTTTTTCGATCTGTAATTCCTGTAATGTATGCATAACTCTTGTTCATAATGTAGAATATTTAATTAACGTATTTCCTAGTTTAAGATTATTTGAATTAGTTACCTCAAAAAAAAAAAGATTATTTGAATTGTAAGTTTATTCATGGAAGGCCAATTAGAATATGGTGTACACGTGTCCAATTCAAACAAGCGCTAAACTGCTAAGCTTAGTGATAGAATGCGTACATAGATGGATAGATGAGCAAGAAAGCTATATACATTATACATATATATATAGCACTTGCTTGGCATGCCTGGACTCTTGAATTGAAACAAAAAATAAATAAAAATAATGAAATGAAATAATATATAATGATAGAAAAGGATATATACCTTTCAAGGTAAAAAGCGAAGGGGGCTGTGACAAAAGTGGCAACGATCTGTCTATAAGCAACGAGGATGAAAGGATCCATGTCTGCTTCCAATGCAACCTTAGAGAGGATGTTCATACCTGCGTAGCCGAGCTGCACCGCCACCATCGCCAACAGCGGCCACACCGTCTCCCCTGACGGCCGCCTCAATCCCAATTTCATTTTCATCATCCTCATCCTCATATATATTAATTAAATTAATATATATTCAATTTATGTGTGTGTGATGGAAGAAATATATATATATATATATGGAATATATATTATACACGGAGGAGACGGAGGAGCTAGAGCAATGCAAGTTGTGCACGAGAAGTAAGTAATGTATATATGGAAAGCAACGCTAGTCTGGAGATGGAAGCAAGATATATATTTGTAGAACCATAATTAATGAATATGCATATCCCTCTGTATCTGTATATATAGTATACAGAGGGAGAATTGAATTGGGAGAGGGGGAAAAAGAGAGTGTGTGGGTGAGATCCGATAGGGGCTGTAGGGGGGATGATAATGGTATTGCGCTATTGGTGATTTGGTGGGGTTACCGGTTACGTACGTTCTCTATTAATTCAAGTCATTAAAACTCCCCCATTTTCAGACTTAAAAGGGGAGGTTTCTTTTGCAAGATTAGTTGATCTGCGTGGGACTTACTTTCACATCCCACGCCGCCCATACCCGCTAATCCCCACTTTTATTATGGGAAATTCCAAATGGTGCTATCAACTTTTACAAATTTTGCTTCATACACAAAGTTTTAAAAAATTCTGCATGCTACCCACATGATTTCGTAAAAGTATATGTGATACTCATATCTGCTTTTATTTTGAAAATTCAAGATTTTGATTTTAAAAAATTCTATAAATTTTCTATTAGTTTGAATATTTCTAAAAACTATTTTTTTAAAATTTCTATTAGGTTGAATATACATTGATGCCATGTCCCTTATTCTATACCCTTCTAGTCAGCTTGTCCTCGTTTTATTCTTCTGTGTTGTTATTATTGGGTTCATCGGAAACATTCTCTCGACTTGGTCGAGGCAGGAGTGCGTGCATCCGGACCCTCCAGACCCCACTTCAGTTTGGGATACACTGGGTTGATGTTGTTGTTCTTAGAGATAATACAACCCATTTTTTCCCCAAAATCTTACGATATATAATTAACTTTGATTTGTTCTCAATGTTTAGTTTTTTTAAAGGAAAATTGACTAAAAATAATACGAACTATTATCCATGAATCAATATTAATACGAACTTTGAAAATTACTAAAAGATAAAAAAAAAAACTATTCCACATTAAACCAATTTTGATATGAGATAATTTTTCAGCTAACTTTTTGGCATAGCAACCGGGAGTGTAGAAAATTAATGATATGGTGCCACATCATTAAATTACCAAAATTTTAATGTTTGTAAGAAAAAAATATAATTTTGAGTATACATTGGATTTTAGAGTTAACTTACTTATATATCTAATATATATCAATATTAGTATTCTTTTATAAAAAAAATATTTCGGTATTTAATGAAGTGACTCCATACCATTTTTCAAATTTTAATACTCAATCAAAGGTGTAATATTTTATTCTAATGATGCATAATAGTCGAATTGTAAGATGTTGTTATATAAGCTAATTTATCAAATCTTTGTGTACCATATGAAAATTGCAAAACTTAGTGTCACCATAAGAAATTTCCCTTTATTTATTTATTACTCTCAAGAATAAAATATTTAATTTTTTACTATTTTATATATTGTTAATTATTATTTTTTAAAAGTTGTAGATTTTTTAGTTTTTTTTCCTTTGAAAAAACAATATGAAATAATTATTAGTTTGTTGAGTTTAAAACCCCTATTAGAGATGAGTCGAGTTAAATCATCCATTTAAATTTATAAAGTTCTTGTTTTTTTTATATGAGTAGTAGAAAAGTACTCTATTGGATAATTTTTGTATTATATTATTTGTTAAGAAATGAAATTTTTAATTAAGAAAAATATTGAAAAAATACCCTAAATTTTGGATTTGTTGTGCTATTAAGTATTTATTAATTTATTATAATTTTAAAATATAATGGAACATGAATTGAGAAAATAGAAAGAAATGGCTCTAATGGAATTCGAATTTAATTAGGTGAAATGCAATCGATTAAAGTAGTGATTGAGCAAAAAACTTATGGAGGGGGAGGGGCGGAATTTTAAACAAGTTGTTCAGTCCCTTTTCGATAGATTTTTTCTTTAGTTTAGCGGTCTAAAACTATGAAAAAGATAATATTTTAGTTTGAAGTTGTGCTACTAACGGTTGTATATTTGTTCTCTTTAAACGAACAAAACGATGTCGTTTTAGTCTATAACAATATTGTTTTTGTCTAAAAAAGATATCATTTAAAACTTAATGCAATATGTAACTTGTTATTCTCTTACCATGCAATAGAGTATAACAAAATTAAAAAAAAATTGCACAATTTTATTTTTTATCTAATTGTTGAATATAGTCATATAATCTCTTATTTTAAAACTCTTGGGTTGAATTTTATATCAAAATATCAAGTTAAAAAATATAAAAGTATCATATATTATTAAAAGACATTTCAAATAATTAACCTAGCTATTTTTAATTGTCAAGCATTTTAACTTTGGGGCATTTTCTAGAATGGGCATATTTAAGACTTTTATTAGTAAATTGTCCACCAATGTTTCCAAATTGCCAAAATGTTCACCTCCCTTCCCTTGCCCCCTTTTCCCCTATGCCCCCCCCCCCCCCTCACGTGTGCCTAGACATGAGCATGGGCCGGGCCGGTCGGGCTTAGGCTAGGCCTTAATTAACCAAAATTTCAACCCATTACACCGGATCAGACTTGGGCCAGGCCCGATTTTTTAGCCTAGTGCCTTGCCCAAGCCCAACCTCATTGTCGGGCCGGGTCGTCCAACGGGCCAAGCGGGCCCAACGTCTCAAATTCATTTTTTTTATATCCGAAATCGAACTAATTTTTTTTTAAAAAAAAGAAGCAAATCACAAATTATACCAATACTTTCAAATGTGAGGCAAATCTGGACACAATATTAACTTACTAACAAATGCAATACAAAGTTATATATATAATGTAATACAAAGGGATATATATGCTGTATAGAAAGTTATATATACATGTTAACGTGTATATATATTATAACTATAGTGTATATTTACACTATAAATGTATATATATATCAAATGTAAATGTGTATGTCCCATACACTAAATATATAATTTCAAATATGTGTGTGTGGCAGCTGTGTGGGAATGTCATTATGTAAATATATATACACAATGTAATTACATATATATGTGTATCTGATGTCCGCATTTTTAGTCTTATTTTACATCATGTTTTCATTCCATTTAAATCATTTTATTAGCATTTGTGTTGGAAAAGTGTGTCGTTTGTGTTGATTTTCATATTTTTCTAGATATGGATGTCTACACAAGCTTTGGTGGTGTTTTGTAGGTTTTGAAGCTAAAAAGAGGCAATTCTAGAGCTTAAGGAAGAGTGAAGAATGATGGAAAAAGGGCACAAAAAGATTGACAATCAAACAAGTAAAAATGGAGAAGAAGTGTGCAACAGACCCTCGACATCGACACCCTGACCCTCGATGGCGACACCCAGCGAATTCCAGTAGCAGTGCGTTCGAACAGACCCTCGGCGCCGACACCTAGACCCTCGACACCGATACCCTGCGCATCAGGAGAAGTTTTTGCGGGCTGATTTTATTACTTAATGGGCTTTTTAATTAGGGTTTTAATCTAAATCTCCTTTAGAATCTTTTAGTTAGATAGACTTGGGATATTTTATCCATCCTTAGATAGATTATATTACTCCTTCTGTCTCAAAATTTAGGCCGTTTGACTTTTTGGCACGCTTTTTAATGTGTTAATTCTATGAAATATTATTATTTTTCAAAATTTTTAAAATAATTTCAAACTTATTAGTAATAAGTTTCAAATTTCTTAAAAAATTTTGAAAAAAAATTTAATATTTCATAGAGTTTTTAACACATTAAAAAGCGTGCTAAAAAGTAAAACGACCTAAATTTTGAGACAGATGTAGTATTTTCTTAAGATAAAATCTCTTTCCTTGGAGATTAAGTCTTAATTTCTATCTTTAACAGCTGAATTTACAGCGGAAGGAACGTGCGTTTTTGGAGTTTTTAGTTGAAGAATATTGAACGTTAATTTGAGGTTTGGTTTTATGCAATTTAAGATTATGAATTCTTCCATTGTTTTTGTGTTTTTCTTTGCAATGAGTGAGTAGTTCCCCCATCTTCTAGGGTTGGGGTGAACCCAACAATGAGCATGTGTGTGAATGAATGAATCTATACTTATTTGATATTTTTATCTTATTCTACCCATGTGCTTAACCCTTATATGAAAGTTTAATGGAATTTATTGTTGCAATTGAATTGAAAGAAGAGATTGTTAACATTGATAGTAATTAGGGATCTTTGACGAAAGTGAAAGGGATCTAATTAAGGAAAGGTAGAAATGAATAGGTTTTTTGTGATCACCTCTATTATCTATTTGTTGAGTATGCGAAAGCTATCTCTTTAAGATAAAAGCATGATTTCTCATATAATTAATTGATTTATACATGTGTTTGTTGTTGTGGTAAGCCCTAATCTTGGAAGTTCTTTCTCATATATTACATTCGTGTTATTTACTTGCTACTTGAGCCGATTTGAGTGAATTGTCATAAATTACAGCCGCCTCTTATGCCTTAATCCCCTATTTTCGACCATAAAAACAACTAGGATAGGACCGCTGACATACTCTCTTGGATCGACCTTGATTTCCACTATACTATAGAGGGATTCGAGCATAAATTTATTTGATTGGAGTGAGCATAGGCATCGATCTCCCCACACGCACGTCAGTATCCTCGTTCCGTGTTCCGTTTCACACAATTTTTGCGGGACGGGTACAAGATTTGCGGGATTTGTGCCCACCGCTAGAAATTATGTATATATTTTTATTATCTTATATATATATATATATATATATATATATATATATATATATATATATATAGGGGGAGGTTTAAGTGGAAACACCCCTTCCCATAGAAACCCTCTTATCATGGAAACTTTTAATCTTAGGCCTTCCTTTTAGATCAATGGTTCTAATAAAACAATGGCAATTTTGAAATTTATGTGAAGTCTAGGCCTTTTTTAAAAAAATACTTAAAAAATCATATCAAACCCCCCTCTCAGACGCCAGACCTATCTCGCTCCTCTCTCAGTTATCACGCACAACGTACTCTTCACATCCGATGCACTACAAAAAAAAATTAAATTCGCCACACTATCTAGCTTCGGCAGAGGCTTAGCGTGGCAATTGATACCCTTTTGCCACGACATTAGCCACGACAAGCCTCCAATCCGGAAAAAACAAGGACATTAGCTACTGATGGTAGCTTCGGCAAGATTGCCGTGGCTATTGGGTCGACTTTGCCACCCCTACTAGCAACGACAGTAAAGTTCCCGTGGCTAAAACGTATAGTATTATTTTGTATTTATTTTTATTTAAAAAAAAACCCTAAAACGTTTATATTCCTCCTCACTCACTACGCTTTCAGATCTAGAAACCCTTCCTCGCTCTTCTGTTTGTCCATCTATCTGACCCTCAGATCCATCCATGGCCGCCCTTGTTCCTTCCTATCTTGTTCATCTTCGTCCGCCATTGAAGACCAGAGGAAGGTTTGCGTGACACTTCGACCTCTCGATATATTGTCCTTCCTGGCTTTCCGTCTCATGTCCATCCTCATATCTCTCTCGCCTTCACTCCTCCCGCGTCCCCCTTCTTCTCCTCTTTCCTCCCGGCGCCGGCAGGAGCTTCGATCCCCGTCAACCGGAGTTCGATGTGAAGACGATGGCCGACTCCCGGCCCTCTCCTCCTCTTGGATTGTCGCCGAATCTGAAGCCAACCAATGCTCCTCGCCTCCAGATCTGAAAACCCCTAACCCACCACCCTCCGTTATTCGTCCTCTCCTCCTCTACTTTCAGATCTGAAAACCCTAGCCTCACTCACCACCACCGCCTCGCCGCCTTCTCTAGTTACCTCACTCACCACCGCCTTGCTGCCACCACTGCCCTACGCTGTAAAATAACCTCACTCTCTTCGACTTCTCATCATCAGCGGCATCTCTCTCATCCACCTTCGTTTGTGCGTTGAAGCCCCGCGTCGCTGGTAACTCTGCTTATGTGTTGATCGACATCTTCCTTGTTTCTCTGGAATCTCTATTTTCAAGTAATCTTTTCAAACTCCTTTCATTTTGATTCAAGAGATCTGAGCACGATTTGAGTAGGGTTTGATTTGGGGAAAAGTTACTGTTTGGTTAGGGTTTGGTTCAAGAGATCTGTAGGGCCCAAAAATGTAAAGAATCACCCCTTCTACTTATGATATGTGGATTGATGGATGCACTAACTTAGAAGTAGCAAACAACTCCATCTAACCTATCAAACTCATATAGAATAATAATACATTTATGCAAAATCCTAGTTTTGCAGTTCTGAAGATCAAGTTAATAATTTCCATTCTTCTATTAGGTTGGAATCGTGAAAGAAATAAGAGAGTCAATGCTGGAAGAAGTTGATTTCAATAAGGAAGCCACAAAAATTGAGTAATGCCTTGTCTCTTGTCTAATTTTTTCTTTCTATCTTTCTTGTAAAGTTTATACTTTTAAGACTACTTTCTTGTGGTGATTAATTTTTATTAAGAATAAGAACTGCCTTGACAACTTAGTATGCTTCTTTTTATGGAGGTTGTCTACCTTTATACATTATATCTGGTAAATAGCTTTTACACCTTGTGCTCATTCAGTATCAAATGTTTTGATGCAATGTTGATCTACAAAAATACAGTTTGTTTTAACACTTGTTCTGTCATAATTTTTGTAAGAATTCTACATGAGGCACAAAGATGAGACTCCCATTAGCTCTGATGCTGAAAAGCAGCGAGTGGTTCAATGCTTGCAAGCAGCCATTTAGAGAAGAACTTCTCAAGTATAATTGTTTTCTGTTCTCACCATTTTAGACTTCCAAGTTCCCATAGTGAGAGTTGGATTTAGGAGGTTACTTGTCAACTTTATGGTTATCTAGTATGAATCTAACATAGCAATTCTTAACAGGATTTAGGAGGTTACTTGGCATATGACAATTTTATACCCTGTTCAATTATTCTTTTTGTTGAGAAAACAAAGGCTATCAGACCTTGCATGCTCTTTAATTTGTTAGATATTCATATGGCCTTAGGAAGTTTCCACCAAGTTATTGGAATCTGCCAAGTCGATGCACTTAAAATAAGAGAAACCACTCAATGGAGGGAAAGCTCCTAAGCAAACCTACTGGAAACTTAAGTATTATAAGGAGGAGATGAAAATTGAGTTAAGCCGATTGAATGCTTTGCCTTGAGGATTATTGACTCTGTTGCACCTGCTTTCACTGCCGATGTGATTAGTCAACACCTTTTTTATTGGTTACTATTTTTATGGAAGTATTCAGGTCTGAATAATTTTATCAATGCACACTGATCATATAGACTTTTTATTCTTTTTTTTTTATGATATCTTAATAACTCAATCCATGCTGAACTTAATTTGTGGTCTAACAGGTAAAGAAATGGATGCATTGGGAGCAATCTATTAGGAATGAATATTAGGTATGAATATTCCTCATCCAAGGAAAACTATTGGGTGTAATTTTGCATTATTGTTTATGATGATTCATGGTACTCTGGTTTTTTTTAGAGAAAAAAATTAAGAAAATGACATAGAGAAGTAAGCATCTGCAGGAAGTGTTGGTAAATTTTGGGATACTGTCGGTCTGTGATATAACTGGCATGTTGATTGGTGAATTGCAGGTTGTAGATCACTCTTTCTTCACATCCCAATCAACTCCAGCTCTCCACCAAGCAACTGGATCACCCTGTTTACATCCACTCTCAGTGTCAATGCTTGGAACCAGCTGTTTTTCTTGCTTTTGTTACTCATTAGTGCCTTTTTTTACTCGATTCTTCCTTCATAAGAGCGTCTCTTTGCTTGTGTTGTTGCAGGTCTAGCAGCGATGAAGAACGTGCAGATATTGACTGGGATGGCCTTGGGTTCGGTCTTGTACCTACAGACTTCATGTACACCATGAAATGCTCAACATATGTGAACTTCACCAAGGGCCAACTCTGTCGCTTTGGGAAAATTGAGCTCAGTCCTATTGCATGTGTCTTAAACTATGGAC
The DNA here is from genome assembly GCA_037127255.1 of Persicaria tinctoria. Lineage (NCBI taxonomy): Eukaryota > Viridiplantae > Streptophyta > Magnoliopsida > Caryophyllales > Polygonaceae > Persicaria > Persicaria tinctoria. Next base: position 476,956 of record JBANSL010000004.1, read on the forward strand.
AGGTCAGCTATTTCTTCATGTTGTTTCATTGTTTATTGCAGCTTCTCTACCAAAGTGAAACACATAAAGAATATGTAGTAACTTCACCAAGGACATAACAATCAAGGCATCTTTTGTTCCCTCGTTTTCAACTACACAACTCCCTTTTCACCCCTTTCTTGAAACATGAGGGGCACTTGTTGTCTCTTGTGCAGGTTGATGGAGACGTTTCCATGGAGGACGTATTTGTCGAGATTGATGCTGCACTTGGCTAGCTTCTTGAGGAAAAGTCAGCTGCAGGAAGGACTGAGGCGTCATAGATTCTTCACAAGGGTAGAAGAAAAATGCTAGAGGTTCTTGTGAGTAGATAGCATCTAATGAATTATCTTGTTTTTGGAATCCTTTAATTCTATGATTTGGAATCCTTTTAACTCTTTCCGAACTCTATCCTTTAACTCTTTCTGGAATCCTTTGAATCGTTCATCTATGACTTGGAATCCTTTATCAATTTATTAGACTATGATTATGATTTCTGAGTAATTGATGATGAAGTTAGGCTGTGAAAAGCACAAAGAAGGTTGAATTGGTTGAGCATGAAAATTGTAGCTTGCTGAAATTTGAGCTGCTTATGTTTCCTTTACAACTAAGTCTGTGACCATATGTAAGAGACAGTATTAGTGTCGTTGTGCAAACATGATGTGCTTCTCGCCATATTTGTATTTCCTGGATTTGTTTATATGTTTCAGACTTATTTAGAGCAGTGGATGGAATGAGTTGGTGATATGTAATATAGAATCAATTAAGAAATATGTTACTTTCGTCATTTTAAGACATGATTTAGTATTTCTTGTGTATCAGTTTCTGGAATTGACCTGCAGATTCTATGTTTGTATGACTTTGTGTAGGCTGTCTTCATTTTTTAAAGTAAATGTTGTTTCTGTTCAATGTGTATGCATTTACTATCTTTCTTGTGCATGATTGTTTTGGTATGTGTGCTAGTTACTATCTCGTCTCTTGGTGATGTTCTGTTTTATGAGGAAAAATAGTTTCATGTATCTATGTACCCAGTTTATATGTTAGTTACTATCTCGTCTCTTGCTGATATTCTGTTCTTGAGCATGGGGTTGTTATTTTTCTTTATTTGATGCCAGATCAAAAGATAATGTATGTTATCTGCTTGAAACCCTTATGACTCATTTGCACCTGTGTATATGTAGGCTTTGCTATATATTGCTGCTGAAGATGAAGCTTTCATGGCTTTGAATAGACCGATGGATGCATCTTGCTGGCAGAAAGCTATCTCATTGTTTGAGTCACCTTTTTCTTTTCTTTTCTTTTATAAAAAAAGGCACTTTATAGCCTGGTTTTGTAGTTTTTTGACATTTGATTATATATGTAAATTTTGTATAATTAATAAAATTTTGATATTTTTTTTGGAAATATGTAAATTGTGTATTATTTTATTTTTTTTAAAAAAAATATTGGACTTTTTAGCCCGGGTCTGAAAAATCTGGGCTAAAAAGCAGGGGTTTTTTTTTTATTTTCCACCCACGTTCTAGCCACGGCAGCTTGCCGTGGCAGAGTCGTCGTCATTTTCAGCAGGGGTCGCTTGCCGTTGCTTTTGCCGTGGCTAATATCCTTGCCACGGCTAGTAGCCGAAGCTACTAAATTTTGCCACCGCCCAGTTCGCCACCCCCCTATTTGCCGTCGCAGAGCCGAAGCTACAGGCCTTTTGCCACCACAAAACAGCCTTTTGCCACGGCATTTTTCCGAGGCTAATTTAATTTTTTTTTGTAGTGATGGTACATCGCACAATCGCCGTTCGTGATTTCCGTCGTCGCCGACGCCTCTGACTTCCTGTTCATCCAGCGTCGGCGCAACCTCCTCTTCCTCTTCCGATTCCTTCCGGTCACCGCCACTGCATCTGTGTTGCTGGTCTCCGTCTCTTCCTCTATTTTATTATCATTAGATCCCTTCATCCCCAATTCGATTTTATTATTAGTATCATCAGGTTGTCAATAGATATGCGATTTTGATGTCCTCGATCGCTCTCCGCCTCTCCCCTACTTGTCAGGTTCGGATTTTGATTTTTTGTCAGGTTCAGGATTTTGATTTTGATTTTAATGTTGTCAATTTTGTTTCCTCTTGTGGTTTTGTTTTCATCGCTTAATTGAGAGGATGACGAGACTAAGAAGTTAATGAGAAGTGAAACTGAGAATTAAATTTGTTTTGTTTCATTGAGGAGTGTAAGTTTGAGATTACCTCCTTGTTTTGTTTCACTGAACTGGGTAAAAATTCTAAAGGAAAGGGATCTAACAATTTATGACAGCAAAGGGAAAAAATTCTGACTGTAAAGGGCTCTAATAATTTGTGACAGCAAAGGGCAACAATGCTGCAAGCCAAGGAATTTGACGGGAATGTTTTTAAAGTCTATTAGCTCAATGGAAGAGCAATGTGTTATTATAAACATGATGTGGGTTCGAATCCCATATTGGCTTTCTCTAAACCTCGTTGGCACTAATTGAGCTGTTAGTTTTCCATCTTCTGTGTTTATTCATAAGCATAAAAGTAAGAGCTGGCAATAGGGACAACAATAGCTCAATTAAGAGCTAACAACAACAATGTTAGAAGCAATTTGAACAAAACAACAATCTGAACAAAGTTGTCCTAAACAATAATCTGACAACAAAGTATCACAAAACACATAAAAACAGTCGAATGAAAAAACAAAGAAAAAAGGTAGTTTGCAATCACTTCTTTAAACAAGTGCGACTATTATGGTTTCCTTCTCCACATGTTTTTTAATCTGATGTGTAGAGAAAGTCTATATGGGATTCAAACCCATATCATGTGTATGATAACACATTGCTCTTCCATTGAGCTAATAGAATTGAAAAATATTCATAAATAAGCAGCAAACACTTAGCTTAATTTATTTTCAGCAGATACATTGATCATATATTGAACCATAGCAGATACATTGATCATATCTTGAACCATTCAAGTGAAAGAAGCAACAGCCAAATACATTCAAGTGAAACAAGCGCTTAGCTTAATTTATTTTCAGCAGATACATTGATCATATATTCATATCTTGAACCATAGCAGCATAGCAAGTTCAAATAGGGTATTGCAACATTAGACATACAACTCCATCATTGATGGCAGTACTAATATGACATGCAGATTAGACAAACAGCTCCAATTCAAACCAAATCTAGAGCTCCAATTCACATTTACTAATCTGGAACTTCAATATATATGACCTGCGGATTAGACAAACAGTACTAATATGACCTGCACATTAGACAAACAACTCCAATTCAAACCAAATTTGGAACTTAGTCATACCAAATCTCATATACATATTCATGGAGCATTCCTTCTTCCTTCTTCTGCTTTAGCAGAGCATTCCTCCGTTCCAATGCTGAAACACTAGGACTCCAGGCACCTATCAAAGATCGATTTCATTATCAATCGATCTTTGATCGATTGATAAGGAAATGCTCCATAATCAGACAACAGATGTACAATAACCGTCGTCTCCTATTGACCATGATAGCGTCTATTCTAGCATTGTCTTTGAGCACTCTTGGGTAGAGTTTAGGGCATTTTACTAGAGCATCCTACCTATTTCTTAGCCATTTGTGTTCCATTTCGAGGAATCGGTGTCTACCGCTAGTTTGTTGTGATTTCAGGTACTTTTGAGCAGTTTTGGAGCCGATTCAAGAGCTAAAGGATAAGGAGGTGATTAGAGGCGCTTCCATGTGGAAATCAATCATCAAAGACAGGCTAAAGGGGTCGAGAGATGAGCAAAAATATGAGACAAGATGCAAGCATATCAAGTGAATCACTCATAGGAGCTCAGACGATGTAGCACGACTCACGTGATGGCCTTCACAAGGGAATTTGTGCAATTTTCAGCTTCAGCATGCTGTCACGACTCGTGGGAGGCCTTCACGAGTCGTGACAGATAGACTCATCTCTTTGAGGCGTCTGCAAGCTATCACAACCCGTGACAAACTCTTCACGAGTCGTGACAGTGCCAGATCAGCCCAACCTTTCACATTTCCGTGTTTGTTTGGATGAATTAAAACCTTGGTAATTTCCAGATTTTTGGGGAGGAGTTACGTTTTTGGGTTTTTAGAAGAAAGCTCAGGCCGAAATTGGACATTGTAGGGGAGCTTTTTGTGTGAACTTTGGAGACTAGGATTTTGGAGAAGACAACTCGTTCGATCTATCAAATTTCGGTAAAGTTTATTTTCATCTCTATTGTTCTATGTTTGTCTTGCCGAATTTGATTGAATCAAGCATGTACTTTTCCATGAGTGGCTAGACTTCTTGTTCTAGGGTTGAGATTGTCCCGACAATGCGGAAATAGGCTTGTTCTTAGTATCTCTCGAATGATTCCTGAATTAGGTTGTGGTTTAATCATGTTGTGCTTATTCTAATTGATGTGAGTCGATTAGATCCGATTTAGGGTTTGAAATTGAAAGACTAAAACACCTAAATTGGAATTTAGATGGTGAATTAAGACCGAAAGGCGATTAGGATCCATCAGAACTACATGATTAAACCCGAAGTTTATTGATCAAAAGTGAAACTAAACTTCTTGAGGATTCCTAGGTTATCATTGATATTTTGGGCAATTTTGATATTATTCGGAGCCGAAAGGCGAAGTTAGTATGACTATTGCCTAAAACTCTACGAACTTAAAGGGCCTAAATCGGTTGCTTGAGCCCGAAAGGAGAATTGCTAACCGATTTAGACACATTCGCGCTAAACCCGAAAGGTGATGCGTGATTACCTTAGATAACCTACCTTCACAATTTGATTTTGAAATCACTCGAGCAAGAAAATATTTTATGCCTATTGACGATGCATTGTTGGTATATCCTTAATCCTAGAACGTTTTCCCATATATATTTCATAATACTAAATTGATTTTCTTGGTTACTTTACACACAAACACTCTCAAATCTGCTTGTTTATTCTGAACTTGGTCGAACTAGCTCGAAATTACAATCGATACTCCATTGGTCCTTGTGATACGACACTCAATATACTACAACTGAACCCCATACACTTGTGGGTGTAGGTTTTAGCCTATCAAGTTTTTGGCGTCGTTGCTGGGGACCGGTGCTAGTATCGATCGTCTTTTTGACAACTAGTTCACTAAGTTCTTTTTGTTGCTTTGATTTTCTTTCTTTTTGTTTTTGGTTTCAGATAAGCTCTTTTGAAGATGAGTCATGTTCCCTTCGGTGATGTTTGTGCATCTTTTGGTCATGCCACTCGTGATCATCAGTTCTCTGTTTATGGGACATATGCCTATTGCGAGTTTTGTGGTGGTTTTGGACACACAATTACTGAATGCCCGGTTTTGCTAGCTCCCACCTCTCATGATGCAGGTTTCATGTACCGCATTTGCAATCCTGATGGGCATTATGAGTGGGAGCACACTTATGAAAGAGATTCAGTCGAGCTTGAGTGCCAAACTTCGCAACCTTCTCCTGATCCAGAGCCTTATTCACATTCATCCATTGATGAGCTAGTCGCTAGGATAGCAGAGCTAAAAGCTGAATTAGCGCAACACACATTGAATGCTCTAGCTATTCCGGAGAGTCTCCCAATCCAAACAGATGTCAATGACAATGAAAATTGCACTGGTGTTTCTTTTGAGATTGAGGAAATTTTGGAAGAGCATATGCAGTTGATGGAGCCAGAGATTGATTTTGAGGAGGATGAACCCAAAGAAGAGACCCAATTTGTTTTTCACCAAGCATACATGGTGCCATCACTGTTTTATGAAGGGATGGTTCAAGAAAATGTTGATCAACAATTTGGGGCATTTGTTGGAATGCTTGCAAAATGGCACAAGGAGGAGATATCAAATAAAGTTCCTGTTGACATACCGCCTCCCATCAAGTCCCAAGAGGTGATCTTATTATTTGAAGACGATGGTGAAAATGAAGGCACAAAGGGCCAATGGGATGAGAAGAGGAGGAGCACACGCCTATGGAGCTTGAGCAATATGCGATCTAAATCATGTCGCTCCAAGAAGACCCTGATGGAAGGAGCCTAAAAGGACATAACTTGAGTCCTCTTATACCATATTGAGAGTCACTCACATGATTGCTTAATCTCTTGAACTTGCATTAGAATCTGGGTTGAAGCTATTCTGTGCATATGCATGACTTTGATGTGATAGAGGCATGATATTTATTTCTGAGCCTATTTTTCCTTCTTTTTCCTTGTCCAATACTAATCCTCTGCTTGACAGCCCATTGAGCCTTTAATTGCCTATTTTTGTAGCTCCTCAAAACATCTTGAACCTTATTATCAGCCTATTACCCATCCGGGAGTTAGGACCATGAGTAGTGATGGTTTATGGAGTGTGATGGTTGTTGAAAAATTGAATGTTGAGTATGGATAAGAAATGGAAGAGTTGTCTTGATACTGATGATTTAGTATGGATAAGAAATGGAAGAGTTAGGACCATGAGTTAGGACCGATCGCTTATTGCTTGAGCAATAAGCGATCTAAATCATGTCGCTCCAAGAAGACTCTGCTGGAAGGATGGGACGAGCGATGGATCGTTCATTCGGGTCGATTTAAGCTTCTCGAAGGTAATAAGGGTCGACTTCAGACCTTAAACTAGCGCTTTTCGGGAGGCAACCCGAGGTATGTTTTCTTTATTTTTAGTTTTTAGTTTTTTTTTTCTTTTGTTTTTTTAGGTTGATTTGCAAAAGTGCAAGTATGGGGTGGAGAGTGCGCTATATTGAGAATATTGTTTGTGTTTTGAGCTGAATTGAAGGTGTTTGACACCTATCTACTAACCCCCATCTTGCCGAGTTTGTTGCTTCTTTGTGTTGGTTATCTTGTCTAGGCTTGGATGCAAATGGCTCTAGCTTTGCTACCTACACATGCTCTACATGTTGAAATTGTGAGTATTCACATCTCTTATGATTATTTTGCACATTGAGGACAATGCTTTGTCTAAGTATGGGGTGGGGGTGAATACTTCACAATTTTTGCAGTTTTTGTGTCTATTTGGCCCGCGCTTATGGGAATGTTTGATGACTGCTTGAGCATTGAGTCATTTCCTTGTTTGACTAGCTAGATTGTATACTCTCTTGCTTGATCTTATGTGTATCTTGCCTCATACTTGGATACTCGAGCTTGATTTTATGGTTGGGACCGCATTATTTGGTTTATGTGCACAATTGAAATATGATTGAGGAAGTTTTGTTAGCCCATTCCTCCTTACCTAACCTTGCATTTGATAATCTCCTTGAAGCCTTCTGAGCCTTAGAACCTTGTTTCTTTGGTAGCTCCACAAGACTTTCATAGCCCGCTATTTGCCTTTACCCAATCCAGAATTTTGGGTCATGGTGTTGTATTTTGTTGTGTGGATGTGCTTCAAGTGTGAGGTGATTTTTCATGATTGTGATAAAAAAAATCTTGGGATAAGAGGAGAATAAAATTCACTCTTGAGCAAAAGTCAAGAAAAAGAAAAAAATACGGTTAGTAACCGATCCTTCTTGTGGAGAATAAAATTCACACAAGTAGGAAGAAGTGCAAAGCGAGGATGCCGAGACATTTAGTAATCGGGTGCATTCATCACAAATGTTTGTATTCGTGTAAAATGGTGTCGAGGCTAGAGAGGTAAGAAAAAGAGTGAAAAAGGAAAAGAATTTTTTTTTTTTTGATGTGGTTGAAAAAAGTGAACATGAAAAAGTTGTTATGATGGAGTTTCTTTGGTGGATTGGTATGAGTTTGATTCTTTGAAAGTGTGTGTTTTTTCCGATTGTTCTCGAATGATCGTTTTTCCCGGATTTTAGCACCACATGGCCTGAAATTTTCCATACCCAGCTGTTTCCACCTTAACCTCATCATAACCCTATAAAGCCCTAATGATTTTGTTGTGTGCGTATTTTCAAGCGGTGGAGATTATCGAGATTGTTCAAGCTTTGTGGATGATGAGTATTGAGGTCGAGATGTAAGTGAAGTGCATTAGAGGATTTTGGTGTTATGATGTGCTAGTCAAGCTTGATTGTTGACAATGATTTTCTAGGACGGCATTCGTTCGATATTTCTATTTAGCAGACGCTACCTTGTGGTTTATTATCTTAGTCTTGCTTGGGGACAAGCAAGGGTAAGTATGGGGTATTTTGATAGCGTCTATTCTAGAATTGTCTTTGAGCACTCTTGGGTAGAGTTTAGGGCATTTTACTAGAGTATTCTACCTATTTCTTAGCCATTTGTGTTCCATTTCGAGGAATCGGTGTCTACCGCTAGTTTGTTGTGATTTCAGGTACTTTTGAGCTGTTTTGGAGCCGATTCAAGAGCTAAAGGATAAGGAGGTGATTAGAGGCGCTTCCATGTGGAAATAAATCATCAAAGACGGGCTAAAGGGGTCGAGAGATGAGAAAAAATATGAGACAAGATGCAAGCATATCAAGTGAATCACTCATAGGAGCTCAGGCGATGTAGCACGACTCACGTGATGGCCTTCACAAGGGAATTTGTGCAAGTTTCAGCTTCAGCATGCTGTCACGACTCTGGAAAGCATACCCAATTTCGAAAGGGCTGTAGTGGTGGAGAAAGCGAATGGGGATAGTAACCTGGGCGCCTGATCTTTTCTCTAATCTTTCCCACTTACTGTGTTATTTGTTAATTATTACTTTAACAATGAGTAACCCTATTAACTTCATGTTTTGGAATTGCTTTGGAGCAGGAAAAAAGAGCTTTAGAAGGGCTATCCGCTACATCAGGAGAAAGTTCACGGTGGATGTCTTGGCTCTTGTTGAAACCAGGGTCTCGGGATGTAGTGCGGATGAGGTCTGCGCTTACCTCAAATTCCCGAACTGCGTGAGAATTGAGGCCAGGGGGTTCGCCGGCGGGGTTTGGCTCCTTTGGGACCCACAGAAATGTGATCTGACGATCCATGAAAGAGATGCTAATTTCATCCATGGCTCTTGGAAAGTCGGGGACTCTAGGGCTCACGTCATTGCTGTGTACGGCCCCCCTAAGGTGGAAAGGCGGGTAGGTTTCTGGGCTGACCTGGAAAACTGTTTAGATAACATCACTGGCCCTATCTTTATGGGGGGAGATTACAACTGCATTCTTGATTCTTCTGAGACTTAGGGTGGCACTGGCTTGGTGCACGCAGATGCCCCCCGGACGAGACAAGTTATGACTAAGTTCAATCTTATGGACATGGGTTACACGGGCCAAGACTTTACTTGGAGTAAGGTTGTGACAGGGGGGGCTAATGTGTCTAGGCGTCTCGACCGCGTCCTTACGAACCTGGAAGGGCGCCTACAATGGCCGGATGCTAGGGTGAGACACCTCCCGCGTTACTCTTCCGATCACTGCCCCCTATTTCTTGAAGTCTGTCCGAGTATCGTGAGAAATGCCAAGAGAAGGCCTTTCAGATTCGAAGCAGCTTGGATGACTCATGAACAATTTCCTAGCTTCATTAACTCGAAATGGAGAAGGGATTGTGAGGCCCCGGCTGCGCTACATGAGCTAAGTATAGACCTGACTAAGTGGAACAAGGAGGTGTTTGAAAGGATCCAAGTCAGAAAGGACACCCTCATGAGGACCCTTGGTGATGTTCAGAAAATGCTTGCGAGATCCCCGACGGATGGCCTGAAAGCTAAAGAAGCCGAGATCACTAGAAGCATCGATGAAACCCTTGAGCAGGAAGAGATTTTGTGGTTTCAGAAATCGCGCGAGAAATGGCTCACGCACAGCGACAAAAACAACAGGTTTTTCCATACTTCGACTATCATTCGACGTAACCGTAATAGAATTGATGGGCTTAGAAACGAGAATGGAGACTGGATTGACTCGAATTTGGAGATGGAAGACCTTGCTGTTGGGTTCTTTGAAGATCTCTATAGAGCTGATGCCGACCAGGGTGTGGATGCACTACTCCCTAGCAGCTTCCCGCGGCTTGAACAGGACTGCTGGAGTAACACCTGCGCCCCGGTCTCAAGTGAGGAAGTGCTCGCTGCGTTTAAAGGAATGGGAGCGTTTAAAGCGCCAGGCCTTGATGGGTTTCAGCCGGTTTTCTTTCATAAGTGTTGGGAAACTATTGGTCCATCAACCACGGAGTTTGTCAAGGATTTCTTTGTCTCGGCCACCTTGCCTGTAGGAGTTAACGACACGCTGATTGTCTTACTTCCAAAGGTTGGGAAGCCTGAGAGGATTCAACAATTCTATCCGATAAGCCTTTGTAACGTTATATACAAGGCCATCTCTAAGGTGTTGACGACCCGTTTGCAGCCTATTATGGAGAAGCTGGTTGGTCCTCTACAAGGAAGCTTCGTACCAGGAAGGTATATTTCTGATAACATTATTGTTGCTCAGGAAGTCGTTCATTCTATGAGGAGGAAGAAAGGGGTGAGGGGTTGGATGTGCCTTAAGCTCGATCTTGAGAAAGCGTACGATAGGCTCAGTTGGGACTTCATTGAAGACACTCTAGGTCGTGCGGGTCTACCGGTTTCTCTTGTCCGATGGATCATGGAATGTGTCTGTACACCCCGTATGCAGGTTCTATGGAACGGTGAAGTCTCTAAGCAATTTATCCCTACTCGGGGCATACGCCAAGGGGACCCGATATCCCATTTTTTATTCATTCTATGCATGGAAAGGCTGATTCATATTGTCTTAGAAGCTGCTAAACGTGGAGATTGGAAAGCTATTCGGCTATCGAGGGGAGGACCTAGGCTCTCACATCTTTTCTTCGCAGATGATATATTGTTCTTTGCCGAGGCGTCGATGGCCCAAGTTAAGGTCATCAAAGACTGCCTTAAGGACTTCTGCAAAAGCTCCGGTCTCAAGGTTAGTCTTTCCAAATCCAAGGTTTTCGTTTCTAACAATGTAAAACAGGATCTGCGCTCAAGAATCCAAGCGGAGGGAAGCATTGAGGTCACAAAGAGTTTAGGATCCTATCTGGGGATCCCGCTGCTTCAAGGGAGAATATCCGAGCAAGACTTCAAGCCTATCTTGGACAGGTTTGCCTCGAAACTCGTGGGATGGAAGTCGAGCACGCTTAGTTTCGCGGGGAGAGTTACGCTCACCCGGGCGGTCCTCTCGACCCTCCCCGCATATACTATGTCATCGATGATTATGCCTACCGGTGTTTGCAAAAAAATGGAGAAGATCTGTAGAGATTTCCTAAACCCACAGCCGAGAAAAGAAAGATGCAAAAGGTTGCTTGGGCGGAGATCGCTAAACCCAAGAATCTTGGAGGACTTGGAATCAGGAACATGGAAGATGTCAACATCTCACTCATTGCGAAGACGAGTTGGAGGCTTGTCGTCGGAGAGGAGGGGCTGTGGAAAGACATACTCACTAGTAAGTATGTTGGTAAGGCACTTGGCAGCTCGGCGGCGGCGTCGCACATATGGAAGGGATTAACTAAAGCTGTGGAAGTTGTTATTACCCCGAATATCAAATGGAATGTCGGAAATGGGCAGAATATCCGGTTCTGGGAGGATCACTGGCTGGGTTCTGCTAAGCTCGAGAATCTGAATCCTAGACAGGAAGACAATCCGAATCCTACTAAAGTGGCGGATTACTGGCTGGCGAACGGCGGATGGGACTGGGGTAAGCTTAAGGGATCCCTATCTCACTACTCACGTATGCTGCTGGCGGCTACCGCTGTCTCGGAGGTGGGAGATTCTTTCTCTTGGGCTGGGAGTAAGAGCGGTGAGTACTCGGCTAAGGCGGGCTATGCGGCCATTCAAGATTTTGAATTTATGCAGGGCATGGATACCGTTTTTTACAAGTGCATATGGAAGCTGGAAGTCCAAGAAAGGGTGAAGCAATTCATATGGATGGCCAGCAAGGGCGGATTGATGACGAATCAGGAACGGACAAGGCGTCACTTGGGTAATTCTGATATTTGCCCAATCTGTAATATTTGTGTTGAATCCCTATTACACTTGTTTAGAGATTGTGGGGCTGCTGAGGTTTTCTGGATGCAGGTCCGAAGAGCTAGGAGGGATGTGGGGGATGATCTTCCATTCCCCTCTTGGATGCGAGCAAACATTGTCTCCAAGGAAGTTTGGGCTAATGATGTGAATTGGAGTGTTGTCTTTGCGTTAGCCATCTGGAGGTTATGGAAGCGCAGAAACGAGATGACCTTCAAAGGAAAATGGTTACCTGAAGTCACCTTGGAAGCTTGCATCAAGGAAGAGGCGGAGTACAAAAGAGCAAGGAAGGGGATGCTCGGGAAACAAACGGCGTCGAGCAGAGTGCCGAAGGAGGTTGGGTGGCAAAAACCGGCGACAGGTTGGGTGAAATTAAATTCCGACGGCGCGGTTAAGAGTTGGGGAACGGCATCGGCGGGAGGAGCTCTGCGTGACTGCCAGGGAAACTGGATTCATGGGTTCGTGCATCACATTGGGACGTGTTCGGTGGTCTCTGCGGAGTTATGGGGCGTTGCTGATGGTTTGGATCTGGCCTGGAGTCTTGGCCATAGGAAGGTTGTGTTTGAGACTGACTCGAGGACCGTGATCGAGCTGATTAAGAGTAGAGTCAAGTCTACGCATCCGTGTTTTAGCCTGGTGTCCCGATGCCAGAGCTTCCTTAGTAGGGAATGGTCTATCCATTTCCGTCATGTGTTTAGAGAGGCTAACTGTGTGGCCGACTTTCTGGCTGACATTGCCTCTTCTTGTAGCTTAGGCGTCTCGCTCCTTGACTCCCCTCCGGGGGGCTTGGAGCCTCTTTTATTAGCTGATGTACAGGGGAACACAAGGTCTCGCCTATGCCCTGTAGAGGACCCTCCGTGAAGGTGTTGCTGGTTTTGGGCGGGGCTTTCTCCTGTGCACTTGGCCCCGTTGTAAACTCTCTGTTTGGTTTTATTTAACGGTTTGTGGAGCCGCTTCTCCCCGTTTACGCACCAAAAAAAAAATTGAGATCGATAGCATCGGTGTTTTTTTGATGAGATCGGAGAGATGATCGGCACTGAATATCTGTAATCGGCGTTGAGTAGGAGAGAGAGCGTGCATAGGGGAGAGAGCGCGCGCGTAGGAGAGAGCGCGTAGAAACAAAGATATGCAGTATATATTGTGGACATTTCAACAATTTGTCCCAAAATGTGGACATTTCACCAATTAGGACAACTTTTTTGGACATTTCACAAATTCCCCCAAACAATTAGTATAAAATAATGTAAAGGAGGTGGGACCCTCATCTTCTCCTTCTTCATTTCAAATGAAGATCCCCGCCCCGGGGCCTCCTCCTCGGTTCATCGTGCCTGCTCGACCGCTTGAGCCCGAAGCTCCGTCCTCGACTTCTAGCTCATCTAGCCCCACCTCGATCTCTCTCTCTAGCTCACCCTCTCATTCTCCCCAGCTCGCTCGGGTGCTGCTCCCTCGCTCTCGCTCTCCTCTCACTCACGTTTGCTCACTCAGTTCGCCGGACCTCTCTTGAGCTCACCGGAGCTCTCGAGCTAACCCAATCGTCCTGCACTCAGCTCTCGCTCACTCGCCACTCGGAGATAGCCCGACCCAAGGACTTAATCGAATTGAAACAAAGGAGGGAAAAGTGGAAGCTCACCGAGGATGTTCACGACTTCGAAGCTCTCGATCGGAGTTCTGGGCGTCGTCGAAGGCTTGCGATGGCTCGTCGGACCTGGGTCGGACATGGGCGAGCGTGATGGTAGGGCTCAAGAGTGGTTTGGATCAGAAACAAAGGAGAACAGCTTACCGAAGCGGCGAAGCACGCTCGGACAGGGGAAGGAGCTTCGGTTTCTCAACGGCAGCTCCGGTGGTCCCTGGGCGGCTCCAGGGTGGCGCTGGGCGGATCCTACTGTTGCTGGTAGTTCCAAGGAGGTGTCGAAGGCTGCCGATAGTCCTTGGGTGGAAGGAGAACGAAGGAGAAAGAGGTGGGCTTGGTTGGCTTCTTGCGGCAAAACAAGGGAATGAAATAGCGACTGCGGTGGTCGTCGACGATGGTGGCGGGGAGGCTGATGGTGGCGTTGACTAATGCGGTGATGAGGAAGAAGAAGGAGTGGTGGTGATGAGTTGAGAAGGTGATGGTGGTGATGGCGTGAAAAGTGGCGAGGAGCGCGAGACGGTGATGAGGAAGATGTTGTCAATGGGTGATGGTAAGGAGGTGAAGGTGATGGGTTGAAATGGGCAGGGGATGGATTTGAGTTTCAGGGTAAGGTGAGGGAGTTGGTGGGACTGAGTGTTGAATTAGGTAATCAATACCAGTAAATAAATTCCAAATACGCCAATTTCAAATCACGAAATTAGTTCTTGAATGTTAGTTTTCTCGAATTCCGCTTCCTCGATCAATTATATTTTTTAAATCGAAAAGGATATCGTTATCCGATAATTATTTTGAATTTTCGAGGTAAAAGGGCGAAAATTGTTCGTCAAGTTTTATATCCCGGTCGGAATCCGCTAAACGATTTTTAAATCCAATTTAAATTCATTTAACATTCTCTTTTTTTGAAAAAATTAGAATTTGAAAATCCGAGCCTTTACACAAACTTCATCAATCTTATAAGCATAAGGACATGAAATTGAAAAATTCAGCAAGGAAGCAAGGGAGATACAAACATGCTCATACCTATGCATATCAAGCAAGCCTACAAAATCAAAGGCGGAGAGAAAATTTTCACAAACACCTTGTGTGCACCAAGGTTTCTCCGACAACCAAAAGAATTTATTCTTAAATCAGCCGAACTAGAGACTCTTAGCTAATCTAATTTCCATCAATTCAATCAAAAACCTAACCAATCTATATAATCTATATCTATATCTATATATCTATATAATTACTTAAAACCAAAGACTTTTCGCTGATGTGTCGCCTCCTCCTTAACCCACTCCTCCTTATCAAATGAGATTTTTTTCTTCTTATTATCTTTTTGCCTATTTTCCTTCCCATTTCCCCCCTTTTATTTTTTTACCCATTTACTAACCATGGCCATTTATATCTATATCTATATAATTACTTAAAACCAAAGACTTTTCGCTGATGTGTCGCATCCTCCTTAACCCACTCCTCCTTATCCAATGAGATTTTTTTCTTTTAATTATTCTTTTTTCCTTTTTTCCTTCCCATTTTTCCCCTTTTATTTTTTTAACCATTTACTAACCATCTATATAATTTATTCTTAAATCAACCCAACTAGACTCTTAGCTAATCTAATTTCCATCAATTCAATCAAA
Organism: Persicaria tinctoria; assembly: GCA_037127255.1. NCBI lineage: Eukaryota > Viridiplantae > Streptophyta > Magnoliopsida > Caryophyllales > Polygonaceae > Persicaria > Persicaria tinctoria. The sequence continues at coordinate 492,135 of JBANSL010000004.1, forward strand.
AACCTGACCAATCTATATCTATATATCTATATCTATATAATTACTTAAAATCAAAGACTTTTCGCAGATGTGTCGCCTCCTCCTTAACCCACTCCTCCATATCCAATGAGATTTTTTTCTTCTAATTATTCTTTTTGCCTTTTTTCCTTCCCATTTTTCCGCTTTTGTTTTTTTTTACCTATTTACTAACCATCTATATCTATATATCTATATAATTACTTAAAATCAAAGACTTTTTGCTGATGTGTCGCCTCCTCCTTAACCCATGCCTCCTTATCCAATGAGATTTTTTTCTTCTAATTATTCTTTTTGCCTTTTTTCCTTCCCATTTTTCCCCTTTTATTTTTTTACCCATTTACTAACCATTGGGTTTAATTTAAAACATTGAATTAAATTTAATGTCTATTATTAATACATATATCTTTATATATTATAATAATAATTTATATCAATATAATATCTTAATTTAAAAATATTTTTTATGAAGCCTAACTTTAAGGTAAATATTTTTACCATTTTCTTAAAATTTTTAAGTCTACCTTCATTATTTTATCCTAACTTTTATTAATATTTAATAATATTAATTTGTTATGTTATCAAAATTTTATTTAATAAAAATCGTGTCATGGCTTGGGAATTGCACTAGTTTAGCTAAATTCTTGACTGCATCATCAAATATCACCACATCACATTAATTGGGACTTACCTCCAACAGATGACGAGCAAGGGATTGTTCGAATCTCATATCCAAGGGGCTTTTGCGACAAATGGCGTACGAGCTTCGACCTTCATTTACTGCTAATAGTTTTCAGATGAAGAAGCGTAGAGAGAGGAGAGCAAAGAGACGGTAGTGATGAGAAAGAAGGACTTAGGGTCGAAAAGTGGAGGTGGTGAGTGAGGGCGAGAGAGGAAGCGAACGAGGGTGAGCCAAAACTGAAGACAGTGGAGGGTGACGTGGAACAGCGAGGAGCGACAGGCGGATGCCGATGAAGAGGGAGGAGAGAGATGAGAGATTGAGAGAGAAGGACTGCCATGGGAGCAAGGAGGGAGCACGGACGATGTTATGAGAAGTGAGAAACAGATATTACTCGTAAACGCGTACATAATCCGCGCTTAATTAATCCATTTTCATTATAAGAGGCTTTTTCATTTTAAGACTCTGTTTCATTTGAACCATTACCTATATATATATGTGAAAAGGTTCAAATGAAAATGGGGCTTAAAATGCAAAAATCTCTTAAAGTGAAAATGGGTTAAATGGTAGGTTCGAGTCGCGGAGCCTGTTCACACGTGTATGGGCCGAATCAAATTCACTGATTCAAATTGCTTCCCCTCTCTCCTTCTCCTCTTCTCGTTCATCCCTATCAGATCTGAAAAACAAACGTCTTCCTCTTTCTCGTTCATCTCTCTCAGTCTCCCATGGTGTTGGCGGCGACGAAGGGGCTGGGTTTCGTGGCTTTTTTGTTGGTTGTTCACCATGGTTGCTGCGTGGTTGCACCGAGTTTGAAGAAGGAACATAATAGAAAATCACAAATTGTTATAATTAACTTTCAATTGTCCGAATTTCTCCTAGCTGGATGTAAAATTTTCTAGAATCGGGATGATCAATCAATTTACAGACAACATCAGATCTAAATTGTCAAATTCATTGATACCAGCATGTTTAAAAGGAAAAACCAAACAACTTTTAATGGTCTAATTGAATATAGAGGAATTCACTAAACAAATATAACATCCCAGTACTTGTTTCTCTTTTCATCTACAACTAGAAGATATCGGATGGTTTAAGGTTGATACTGATTTTGATTTCTATCTTGTGGTGATTAATTTTATGTGTTGATGTGAATTAAGAAAATGGAGAGTGATAAGTTAGAGAAAATTAAAGAAAAGATGGAGACGATGAAGGAGACGAAGAAGGTTGAAACGGAGAATTAAACCACTGAGCAGGTAAAATGACCTGAATTTGTGTGTTTATTAGCAGATCAATTGAGCTCTTTGGTTGTTTGGGAAGTTTTCATGTAAAGCTTGGATTCTTGTTTCGGCTTGATTTGAATTACATATTTTTTAGGTTGAACAATAAATACACATCACTAGCACTATCTAGCCCTTCTTAACTGTGACTCTGAAACAGAACTTGAACCATAAAGAGAACTATGATATATTCTGTCAGTAGACATGTCAATTTCGTATTTACTGCACAAATCATCAGGGGAATTCCTTTGATGGCTTAAAAGAAATGCATATCATGCACCACTTTTCTTTGCAAAAGTGTTGTAGTGGCTTTATGTGTGGGCTGCAATAGTTTGGTTTTGTAAGCTATTTTGTAATGATTGATTTTATAATGATTGACCCCATTGGCTATTTTGTAAGCTGTTTTGACATAATCATTTTAGCCTTTGAAAGTCTATTTGTTAGTTTGTATTAAACAAAGGTTTGATATCTTAATAGGTAATACTGCACGAGTTTGTATAGAACAAATGGGTTTGAGAGTCTATTTGATGTTTCTATAGCTAAACGTCCTCGCATCAGGGGCGATGTCAGTTCATTTCCTGATTCTTCATTGCCAACGGAGAGAATAAATCTATTTGATGTTTCTGCTGCTGAAGATTATATATGTGTGTGTGATTGGGTGGGGGAGCATCTGAATTGTAAGGAGGCTACTACTGAGGCTATACATGATGTGTTTAGTGTGGATTCTATCTCACATGGGGTGCAGAATGTAGAAACTAGAGCACGAGATGGGAGCGGTTGCAAAACAACAAGACAATTGGAGAAAACGAGCAAAGCTTACGCAGTTCACGAATCTGAAAGATCATGTGTTGATGCATGATGCTTGTCTTCCTTCTTATGCAACTCTGAACCTCGTGCGGGGGTAATAGAGCTCATACGATGGAAAAGGGTGTGTTCGTGATGAATAAGGAAGGAGAAAGAATGAAAAAGTCGGGTGGATTTTGCTGATGCTGTTCACCGAGAGAGAGACCAAGTTATGACAACAAACAAAGAAATATGCCCAGGACATGTTATGGGTACGGCTGGCTGCAATTACTGGTGTGAGGAGTGTGCTGGGAATGTGAGAGGGTTAACGTTATGGCAGTACATAGAAAGCATTGATTGATTCCTTTCTGACTCAAACAATGTAGTTAAATTTTCAATGGATCTAAGAGATAAGCTGTTTGCAAAGAAGCTATTGTTGATAGAATTACCAACCATTGAATTGAATTATACTGTTGCTTTTAGTACATGTATGAAACTTTTTTTTTATGTCCGCTTTTAAAACTTTTAAATGACAGATTCTGAATTTTGGGTTTTGCTAACTTATTGGAGCTCAATAGATATTATTCTTGTGTATTGATTCTTTTTTATTCTGAACTCTGGGTTTCATCACCAGGTTTTGTAGCCTCATATTACACGTGCAGATGAAGTGTTTTTAGAAGCACGGGTTCTAGCTGAGGTATCTTTATTGGCTGATAAAGTCAGAGTGATGTCTGGTAGACGAGCTGTTGCAATGGCAACCGGTGTAATTGATCGGAACTATAAAAAGGTGCAGCCATTAAAACACATGCAGTTTAACTTTTAACTATATATATAAATCGAATCAATGGATGGATGATTGTATACAATTTTGTGATTGTCATATTATTGATTTTAAGATATGTAAATGTAATTTAGGTTTGTTAATGGTATGATTAATTGTGTTGAAAAAGGAAAAAATCATATTTTAGATTTCTTTAAAAAAATCAAATTTATGAAACAAATAGGTAATAAAGTGCATGTATAAGATAATAAATTGCATGGATAAAATATAAAGTGCATACACATGAACTAATCTTAATGGACTCAAATTGGATATCAAGTCTATTTGCATTAGCTCTGGCATGAGCTTTAAATGGTAAGTTTGATATTTTTTTTACTTTACAATTTTATTCTGACAAAGTATTAGGCATAAAAGGATGAAGTGCATGAATAAGATTATAAAGTGCACAATTAAGATTATAAAGTGCATAAATAAAATGATAAGGGGCAAGAATAAAATGATGAAGCGTATGAATAATAATATGAAGTGCACAACTAAGATTAAAAAGTGCATAAATAAAATGATAATGTGCAAGAATAAAATGACAAAGTGCATAAATAAGATGATAAAATGCAAGAATAAAATGATGAAGTGTATGAATAATAATATGATGTTCATGAATAAGATTATGAATTGCACAATTAAGATTGTAGAGTGCAAAAATAAAATTGTACTGAAATAATAAAGCGTCATGCACAAAGATGCAGATTCAAATCTCGTATAGGCTACTTAATATATAGTTCAGGTTACTTTTGAGAGTTTGGGTTCAACTCTGGAGTAGTTTATGCATAAAGATGTGGGTTCGAAATCGATTTTTTTTTTACGTATAACAATTTCAAATTAAAGTGCATAATTAATATTATAATGTTCATGAATAATATTAGAAAGTGCATGAATAAGACTATAAAATGCATGAATAAGATTATAAAGTGCATAAATAAGAATTATTAAATTACTAGGTAAATAAGATTATAACTTATAAAGTGTAAGAATAAAATGATAAAGTGTATGAATAATAATATGAAGTGCATGAATAAGATTATGAAATTCACAATTAAGATTATAAAGTGCATAAATAAAATGTTAAATTGCAAGAATAAAATGATGCATTGTATGAATAATAATATAAAGTGCATAAATAAGATTATTTAGTGCACAATTAAGATTATAAAGTGGAAAAATAAGATCATAAAGTGCCTGAAAGATACACAAGTAACACAAGATAGACTTTTGAAATTAGATTAAAAAGTGCAAGGATTATATTATAAAGTGCACAAATTAGTTTTAAAAGTGCAAGAATAATATTATGAAGTGCACAAATTAGATTAAAAAATGCAAGAATTCGGTCGTCAAATGAGTACCGAACACCAAATTTTAGGGTATGTCGTTTAGGATTTAGGATTCAGGGGTTTCAATTGGTGACATTATTTTTCGCTTATTGGCATAGAAAATTATAACGGTTTGCTCTCAAGTTGTGTGTCTGAAAAAAGGAACTTCTTCAAAGATTCATCAACAAAGTGCAAATGTGCATCAGCAGAGTGCAGTTGTGCATCAATAGAGTGCAGATGTGCAGATTGACTCTAGTGAAGTACTAACTCAAGCAAGGTGATGTGTCAAAGAATGTTTGTGCTTGGGATGAGAGATGCTAGTGATGTTCCATCACAAAGAGATCAAGCGAACCCGAAACCCTAAATTGTTTTCTATATTCAAAATATCCAAATATGCCAAATAGTGGCTAAAAATAGCAGTGTTTTAAAAATCGCGCCTAGGCGCCGCCTGGGCGCCGCCTAGGCGCTAGGCGGGACGGGACCTAGGAATTTTTAAGCCTAGGCGGACCTCTAGGCGGAAATTCGTCCAGGAACCGCCTAGTCCCGCCTAGGCGCCACCTAGGCATCGCCTGGTCCTGCCTAGGCACCGCCTGGGCCCGACTGATCCCGCCTAGGCGCCGCCTGGGCCCGCCTAGGCACCGCCTAGTCCAACGATTATTCAATTTGCGCTTCTAAGCATATGATTAGTTGACTTAGGGTTTTTTTATCCCCCATGCCGGGATGCATTTTCTTTTCAGTCGAACTTATAGTTTTGGATTTTAGGAGGTTTAGAGTTGTTAGTCAGACATGTACTTTTGCGTTTATTTACTTTAGTGTTAGTTAACTACTACAAATTTGGATTTATGAGTGATATTATGGATTATTATTACATTATATGAATTATTGACAAGTTTTATTCGTCAAAATATAAGGAAATAATCAAGTTTGTTCTAAGTCCGCCTAGGCGCCGCCTAGGCACCCAGGCGGCCACCCACCGCCTAGCGCCGTTTAGAACATTGAAAAATAGTTATAACTCTGAATATGCAAATTTTAGTCTAGTGTTTGAACCGATGGGCAGCCCTACGTTAACGTCCAAGCACTAATATATTATATATAGGTCAAGGAAACAACTCGATAATATTTGGCTCAAACATAATCAGAAGGAAAAAAAAAACACAAAAACAATCACCTTATAATCTAGCTCACGGTAGACTGAATTTTGCTTATGGTAAGTTGATAGCTTCAAGGAGAGATGTGCAATTAAAGAAATATAGCATAATAAATCAAATAAACAAGTTGCATAATGTTGTACAGAGATGTGTAATGTCTTTGGGTGCTGAGGAATATATTAAAAGCCGATGTTGCAAAAAGAAGTTATAAAATTGCTCACACCACATTTTATTTTCTTGATTGAACTAGTATACTAATAGTTTCTGAATTCCTATTTTCTTGTCTTGGTTCCCTTCATTGCATTCTTCAATCTTCAGGAAGATACTCATCAATTTCCTCCTCTTTTTTGTTCTCCAGCTGTACAAACATTTTAATTTTTTGTTTCACCTCCTCTCCTCGTTGCTTGGCTCCACAACTGGCATTAATGTCCACTTCTTCTGTCACAGAAATTCCAGCAACAGTAGGAATTACACGGGTGACAGAAAACGCAGCGCTGTCCTCCTAATAATTCCCTTCATCAACACATATACCATGAGCACTAGTGTTGCACACATTAGTGCTATTTTTCCCTCCTTATAGTGCAGCCGAGCAGCTAACGTCTCTACCAACAACTAAACCTCCCCCCTTAGTCGCTCCAGTTGTCCTGCAGACAGCAGTAACACCCTCTCCATGTTCTGGTGCAACCACACCCGCCTCTATTGCACTCAATTCTCCATATATCTTGTCCTCCTTCGGATCAAGGCCCTGAAATGCGAGTGAAAAGGCCATCAATAAAAAAAATGAAACAGACCCTCAAAGCTAAGTAATTCATTTTCAATTTTCCTTGCCAAAAACAGAATGCAAAGCTGTAATTCTACAACTGTCTATGTCAAATCATTTCTCAAATCTCAAATGGTGTAGTTCCAAAGCAATTAAAAGCACAAATCCATCAAAATTTGATCACAAAATCGCTTACTTGAAGGGTACGACAAAGGGGCCTAATAGTGGCCTTCGCAGCATGTGCACCAAGCCAAGGGGTGTGTCTCCATACAAGTTCCCATTTCAGCCAGGGTGGACTTTACTACCACCAGTCGCAAGCTCAACATACCATATATCAGGGTTCATCTACCATAGCACAAATCCACTGGACTCCACGTCCTTAGAGGAGCCCCGGTTCCTTATGACCTTCTCGGGTGTTTCCACATCAGAAGCTAACATCTTCACCTTCCCCATTTCATAAGGTAACATCCGAATCCAGGGATTGTAGAAGGAACAATATTTTCAAATAAAAGGGGGGAAATCTTACAGTTGACAATCCAAGAGCCTGATGTTCATCTCTGCAGACTTTCGAAGCATATGCCTCTCAGGTGCATAGCTGACTGATTTTTTCATATCTTTGCGGTTATTTAACATCTTTGCAGATAGCTATTTCACATCTGGATGAAAGAGCTTGATGTTCATCTCTACAGATAGTTATTTCACATCTTTGCAATTATTTTTCAGACGCACAATAAGTCAGAAACTATGGACTTTTGTACGAATCTGGGGCAACTAGAACACTAAGAAAACCCTAATACTCAATTTTGTACTAATTTGAGGCGCTAAATGGTAATTCAGTCACTAAAACTTATGAATTGGGGGAAATTTTGATTAATTGAGCACAATTTCAACCTTACCGAGTTGGATGAACGGCCAGGGAAGAGTTCGCCGACTCAATTGAACCTCCGAGATGGTCGAATCGAATGCGAGAGGAAGAAGAATTTCTTCACCGATGTTCTTCATTCCATCGCTTCTTCATCCGCTTTCCATCGCCAATTGCGGAGAGAGAGAGAGGAGGGATTGAAATTCGGTTAGGGTTCCAACAACGGCGGAGATGATGAGGAAGGCGGAGGATGAGGAGGAATTGGTGACGTGACTGACGTCGGAGGGAGGCTCGCTGCTGGCGGCCGGTGGGAGCCGGGAGGCTTGCCGCTGGCGACCGGTGGGAGGCTGGGAATCTCGGGGAGGGAAGGAATGAAGGTGAGAAGGTCGGGCAGTTTATTTGTTCAGCGTGTGAATGGTTCAGTCCATTTTTTCGGTTCATCCCGGTTCGGTTTTTTTAAATTAAGATCTGCGCGCACAGTTAAACACCAAAATCCTATTTTCACTTTAAGCTATATTTTCATTTTAAGCCCTTTTATATATATATATATATATATATATATATATATATATATATATATATATATATATATATATATATATATATATATATATATATAATTCTTATTTAAAATATATGTAAGAAAATCAATTTTCTTAAAATTTTATAGGATGATATTTAAATAAACCAAATAAAAATATATGGTATACTCCGTACGTACTAAATGAATACCCACGGCTGTTGTTGGTAGGTTGGAACACCATTAATTCACCACCAAACATCCATAAATATTAGTAAATTTTCCATGTATAAGAGGAGGGCGTCTATTAGGGTTTACCCACACATACATACCACATCTTACACCCACTACCCACAGTCCCACACCACACCAAATGAAGAAACAAATTAAAGTGGTTGTTGTTGTTGGGGTCATCCTCACCCTGCTTGCGCTTCTACTGATGGATGTCCAAGGAGCAAGACTTGTCCCCAACGACGGCAAGAAGGACGGAGATGATGCTCATCCGGCTGGGAAAGGAGGAGTAGTGGATCATCCGGAGAACATATATGGAGGAGTGGGTGGGGTAGGAGGCGTTATCCCCATCCCTAACCCTGGCGGTGGTGGTCCCCAGCCTGTGGTGGTGTCTGGAGGTACCTCCTTCAACTGCCCCTATCCTGGATTGGCCGTCGGCTGTACTATCACCGTCCACCCTACTTTCCCAGGCGGTGGTGCAGGGGCCGGTGCTGGTGGCACTCCTTGAACGTACTACTCCCAGTTTCAAGCATGGCACTGGGATATGGATGGGTTCACTGAATAGCAGCTAGGCTAGCTGGCTTTTGATGATGTTGTACGTTGTTCTCTACTTATTAAGTTATTTAAAACTTAAGACTCCTTTAATTTGTATTAGTGACGAGTGTCATTAATAGTGTGTGTGTGTACCGTGCAATATTAATATTGTGTGCGCGCGCGGTTTGTTAATTAGTTTTGTTTCACTTAGTTAACTAGGAGATTCAGTGTTGTTTTTCGATCTGTTTAATTGGGGCTTTTAATTTTCTTGTGGATTTTCTACTTAATTTATAATTTATTATTAGTACTTGTATTTTTTTTTATAATTGTCTTGGCTCAGTGGTATTCCCAACTAAATTCCTCATTTCCCTTATGTTCTAGGTTTGATTCTCCATATAGCCAATTTTTCATCATCTATTTTTTAAGTCTTTTAAACATCTTCTAATTGTCTTGTCCAAATGAAAAAATATTTTAGTTATGGGGGCTTCTTATTAATTATTTTTATTTGCTATTTACAAACCCTTATATTGGAGTATAATTTATGATATTTTAAGATTTTGCACATATATTAAAAATTTTATTTGTAAATTATAACTTTACATAATAAATGAGTTTTTTAATTTGAAAAAATTTTAGCATCTATATTGATATAAACATAAAGCGTTAAAATAAATGACTTCAAATTTAATAGGAAGAATTCCTATATTAAATTTATTTGATCTTTTTTTATTATCTTATTTAAAAAATATATATTTATTTTACACTAATGTATGTGATACATGTTTTTGAAAGATTGAAAATGTAATTAATACTCAATCCGTATCAAAATAGTTGATGTTGAACTTGTTAACACGTTTTTTAACAAGTTAAAAATTATATAAAATATTTTTTTTAAGAATTAGCATGTCGAAAAAATATCAAAATTTTAAAGATTGAGGTAATATTGAAACGTGCCTCCAAAATTTATTGGACGGCCCTGTATAACTCAATTAAGATCGAATGATCATTTCATTATAAACACTTGTTCAAACAAGCACAACGTTTTTTTAAAAAGCGCTTTCATTAGAATCATTTTCAAAAAAAAAATAGAAAAAGGTGAAAATTAGTGAATTAATAATAATATAATATAATGCTTTGGAAAATAAACCCTAGTCTTCCAATTTCCAGCGGCCGTTTCATTCCAAGTTCCCATTCTCGTTGAAATTAACCTCCCACCCCCTTCAAATTAATCTTAAATGGTGTTATATAATTCCCTAAAGTCCAATCCCTCTCCTTCGATCTCCATCATCAAGCCGACCCACCGACGCCGGCCACCAAGCAAGCCGCTTCCGGCACTACAAAAAAAAATTGCATTAGCTACCCCACTTTAGAAACGGCCTGATTTTGCCGTCACAAATGCAGCTATTTTGCCACGGCTGAGCATCGGCATTGATACGCTCTCCGGCTTTTGTGAAGGCTGGGCATTTGCACCACTACCTTTTGCGACTGCAAGACATTGCCGTTTCAAAATTACAAACCTTTTTAAAAGAAAAAAAAAGTTCTAAAAACAAATGCTCCGTATAAACCTACTTCCCTTTTTATCTCTCAGCCTCTCATCTACTTGCAACCCTCTCTCTCATTCATTAGCCGCCTCCAAAGTCCAAACCCTTCCAATCTCTCAGATCTGTGTTTGAATACAAATCCTCACCTCCTCCTCCCATGGAACCTAGATCTCCATCTCCCTTTCTCTCTCCCTCATTCGTCCTCTCAAATCTCAATCTCAGATTCTCATATCTCCCTTCTTCTTCCTCGCGCAGCGCCTCTTCATCTCGAGATATCCATCTCTGTCTCACTTCTTTCGTTCTCCCCCTTTTACGTTTCAGTCCAAAGCCAAATGTGTATATTTTGCTCTCTTCCGATGCCGATGCCGGAAGGCCAAAACCTTCTCCTTGCTATTGCCGGCGCCAGGTCGTAGACAATCAAAGAGTCGTCACTAACGCAGCCTTGAAAGGTAATTGTTCTTCTCCTCAATTGTAGTTGTAGATCTGAGTTAGGGCTTACATTATGTGGGATTCTAGTTTCAGTTTAGGGTTTATTTACTGTTGGTGGTGTGGAATTAGGGTTTTTGTCTTGTTCGTTTGGTACTAAGGATTCAGGGTGAAACTTGTATTTTTTTTTTTTACGAATGTTCAACTTCAAAAAGTCTTAATCATGTTACTAAGGAGGCAATAGGTTGATTCTTTTGAGAGTAGGATCCACCGCCCTGCTCGCTATTTACCAAGGAGGTAATGGGTTGATCTATTTACTTATTTATCATTTATACAAGTTTACATTTGAATTATAACATCCCTTTAAGAAATCTACGAGGGTCATGAATTTCTCATAGTGTAGTGCCCTATGGAAGTCCACTAACCCGGCCTAAGATGTAAATGATAATGTCCTAGTTGATAATTAAGCTTAATATATGCTGAAAATGATTATTTTTTTTGGATTTCTTTAAATTTCATTTGTTTTAGATTTTGTAACCTTTTCTCTTGCCTATACTCAAACACAACCTTCTCCCATCTCTAGGTTAAACACTCAGTCACTTAGATTCTTTGACATAATCATTTTTTTTGCCTCATGGATGGCTTAAATCAGTCCCAATATGAAGGTGAGCCGAGATGTTGAGTTGGAGAACCTAGAGGTAATAGTACTTGCCTTCTCATGGATTTAAAATTGAGTATGAATGTTGAAATGATATAATCTGCATTGCGAGCATGAATGTTGACATGATATAATATGCATTGCTTCTCTAGACTAAATTTTATTTGTATTAGTTTCTCTCAGGTTCTTTTTATTCAATTTTTTTTATTAAATACTACTTCTATAGGTTCTGTTTCATATCACTATCATTCATTTTCATAATCAACTAATTTTATATGTTATCCTCTCTGTGTGGAATAAAACAATCATGGAGATTTTTATTTTTATTATCTATTTCTTGTATTGCAATTGCATTGTCTATCCCAATGTATTTCTTTCTTAAAAATGAGTGTGCAAGTGTTGTCTTATTATTTTATTGAGAAATATTGTTCATTGCTTTGTTTCTTAATGGCCATTTCCTTTTATGTTTCTCTGCTCGGGGTGCAACTTGGAACAAGTTTAGGGTGCTTGTTTGTTGGGTTTTGCTCTTCGACTTATTCGTAGTGTGCTCACTTTGACTATTGTGTTTTGCCCTTTTGCAGACGATATCTTTCTTTTGGTGGCATGCTTCTTTTTATTCGTGATAAATTCTGTGAACTTTTTCTTAATATGACAAATAATGCATTCGAAATTCTTTTGTTATGCTATAATATGGTTTCTTATGTTAAAATTGTGAATTGTATGATTAGAAAATTCTCAAGTCTGACTGAGCCAACTCTGAGTGCAGAAGTTGAGTTGATTTCGAAAATAGGAGAGAAAAAAGCTTGGACAAAACCACCTATCCAAATGGAGTTTCAGGCATCTTATTAGACTTTATCCACATGGCATCACTTGTTCTTCTTCCTCTTCTATTTATCATTTGCTTCGTCTTCACCCGAGTCATCTGATTCCCCTTCTCTCTCTGATTTCTCAAGTAATGACAGGAGCAGGAGGAAAGGAGCGTGGCCAAGGACGGCGCCACCGGATGTTACGGTGGCCAAGGTGTTCAGAACTTAAGCAATCCAAGCCAAATAATAGTGGAAATCAAACCGGCGGTATCCGATTTTTCATCTTTTCACTACTCAAGGAGTCAGGAGTGGTATGGTGGCCGGATCTTACAAGTGCAAAAACTCGTTCGAATTTGCCATGGTAGTACTGATAATGGGGTATTGATTCTCTTAACACTTCACGTCTCTTATTTTTCAGATATGGCCTTCGTTTTCCTTGATGATGCTTCTGATTTGGTTGTTTCGTTTGATAGTCTGTGGTTATAGTTGCGTTGTAGTTCGATTTTAATTGTGAAATTTTAGTTTTTTGCTCATCATTTGGCCACATGAGTGGTCGTTACAAGGAGTACGAGCTTATTTGCTTATTCTCTTATTTCTCAAAGGTACAGTATGTAAAATATCTAACCTTTTTTTCTTACCATTGCATGGGGCCATGGGCTACAGACCAGGCTGTGAATGTCATGTATATATATATTGAGTTATTGATCTCGGTATTTTATTTTGACCCGTTTTTATCCTGAATGATGTGAAACATGAATGCTTTGTCGTCTTTGTTTTCTGAAGAACCTTTATCATCTAGAATTGTATTGCTCCTCATACCAATTTTGTGGATAGAAGGAAAATACACATTTAAAGAACAATACCAATTACATGTGTTTTTTCATATATTGTTAATGATTCATTGCTAGAAATGCAGTCATGATTCTTAATGCATTCACGTGACTCTCTCATACTTGACATAAAAAACTTGAAAATATATCCTCTTTATAATGATTTCTAGGCAAATTAGTAACATGATTGCATGACTTTCTTGGAGGTTGAGATTGAATGATAAAGTTGAAATTGAATCTAGGATGCACAAATGCACGTGGTTCTTTCCTACTTGTCTCTTTTATGATATGGGTCTTAGGATGGCGATAGCTAGTGGATACACGTATACAATCCACCTTGCTTTTGTTATTGATGTTCTCTTTCTCCTTCTTGCTTGATTTTCTTCTAACTCTTTTCATTTTGATCTCTGTTTCTACTAATTTTTTGTGGTTCTTTGTTGGGCATTGTCTTTGCTTGATTCACCTATCATTTAGTTTAGTAATCTATTACCATCCTTTGTTAACTAAATGAGTTAGTAACTTCCAGATTTTGTCTATACTGCTAATGACCTAATGATTTAAGTAAGTGTTATTGGTTTTATATAACAAGTCTGACACTAGGATAACTAAGGTTTACTAAGTTATTTTGAAGCATGTCGACTCATTTAGTAAGTTCTTATTGTTTATTTTCTGATGTGTATTTCTAAAAGTGAATTATTTTAATGTTGACTCGTTTATTTAATTATTAGCGAAGTACTTTGCTTGCCTGGTAGCTAAATCTTGATGCAGATCAAGCAATGAAATAGCTTACAAGTTTCCCCCTAGGAATTACAGGCATCAAGTAGTTGGGCCCGTGAATAGCTGGTTGACCTGGCGAGGAGTGTTAAAATAAAGGGAATAACCCTTTGTTCTAGTTGTCAAATTCTGAGTTCTGGGGTTTCCCTGAGGCTTTGGATCTCTGTGTGTGTGTTTTCTGAGTATGGTTTACTCTTTAATCCTTCACCCTGTCTAATCGATCTTGTAAAGCATTGCAAATATCTAAAATGTGGCATGTGTGGTTATTCTTGACTTTTGAGTGATGAAAGTAATTTTCTCTACGGAAGACAACTCCACTTGAAATGAAATTCAATCACTTTTTTCTATTGCTCTTCTTAACTCATGTTGTACACTGTTTGCTTTAGACACTAAAACTTATAATGTTTGTTTCGACATCTGTCATTAAACAACTGTGATGGTTGAAGCATCCATTTTGGCATTCAGAAGCCATCCAGTTACTTCTGCCTATTTTTACCAAGGATACATCCCATGTTTTCCAGCCTAGCTAAAGTGCTCATATCATAATATGATTTTCTAACAGTTAGAAACTTGTTTCTTGAAGGTACTTGCGAAATATTTTCCCAAAGTTTTATCAGCAACTCCGCAACTCCTTCAATAGGTCAACAAGGGAAGGCTTTGCGTCGCCAGCAGCAAAGAGATTCACAAGATTCTGCTTAAGTTTGTGAAGAAAGTAAGTCTATTTCATACATTTTATATTGCTTAGAAAAACATGAGTACGAAGTAGGTGGTTTATGAGACTCTAGAAGTTCAGTCATCAATTAAGACCAGTGAATCTTGTGTTTAGCCAATGCAATTTCTACCGTAGAGAGCGTGAGTCTCTGTCTGTTTGACCCTTCCCACCAAATTCTTTGGAAGCAAATAGGAAAAAGCTCATCTGAGTGACCCATTGCCTTATTGTTTTCCTTTTTGCTGATTCATGCAACTTCATGTTCTCATGAAATTGATGAGTGTAACCAGACAGCTTTAATGCTTTAATGTAATTTGTAAATTATCTAAAAGGTACAAGTCTTAGTGCCAGGTATGAATTCACTTCCCTGCTAGGTTGCTTATAATTCTCTTGTAGGCTTCATGTTTAAACTAAAACACATGCCTAGCATTTCCATCTCACAACTCATCAATACTAGGATAACAAAAGTTACACAAAGTCTGATAAAAAAAAGTCTTGAATATATGAGATACATCACCAAGTCTTGTTAGAGATGAGCAAAAAAACATCACAAAGTCTTGACTTAAATCTTTAGAAAAAATATCATAAAGTCTTCATCTTGAATCATTAGAAAAGTACTACAGATTTCTTTTGTGGACCAAAAATGTCCTAAATTAACTTTAACATGTTACTTATGGTGGTAGCTTGATTCTTCAATATTTCATTCACTTGCATTGGATATTAATCTTGCTTAACCATATGTAGTTGGACAAATACATGCTCTTTTTAATCACTTGCTAGCTGGATGAATGAGGGGGGAAATGGTAGAGGGATATGAAGGATGGAATAGAGTTTCTCTTGTTAATTTTTAAGCCTATTAGCTCAAATAGTAGAGCGATGTGTTATTAATACACAAAGATGCGGGTTCAAGTCCCGCATAGGCTACTATAATTCTCATTTGTTTTTTTCTAAAAAAAAAATTGATAAACCAATTAGCAACGGTAAGGTATGGAGTCGCAAAAAATCCACTGGCAGGTCAGAAGGGAAAAGGCGGGAAAAAGGGCGCCAAAAGGTGTTTTAAGCCATTTGGCTGAATTTCAATTTCAGTTAATGCCGTCGCTAAGATCCGTCGCTAATAATTTGCGACGGCATATTTCGTCGCTCAATATTATTTGCTACCCTAGGGCTAGCTACCGATGGTTTGCCGTCGCCTAGCCGTCCCAAATGATTTTTTGCGACGGCAATCCTGGTTTTTGCGACGGCAAAGAGCCGTTTCTAAAGCAATTTTTTTTTGTAGTGCGGTGGACTGAGCCGCCCAAGTTCAATCTCCTTCACTTCCACTTCTGACGCCGGCCACCCTAAGCCCATCTCCTTCGATCTCCTTCTCCACTTCGCTTCCGCTTCTGACACCGGTCACCAAGTCCATCTCCTTCGATCACGTACTTCGCTTCTGCTTCTGACGCCGTCTACCCAAGTCCATCTCTGTTGAGAGATGTGAATGAGACCAAAATTGTCCCACATCGAAAGCTGAACATAACAAGCTCTAGTATATGAGCCGGTGGGCTACTCCTTCTATTACCAATTGGTTTTAGAATGGAACCTCACTCGGTTTGTGTGCTAGGCTACTAGTGCATGTGCGCCCGTGCACACGACCCCCAGTCATCGGTCCGAGTCGGATTTTGATAATCTCCTTCGCCACTTCTCTTTCGCTTTTGACGCCGACCACGTACCCCAAGTCCTTCTCCTGATTTTTCGATCTGTGTTTCGACCTCTAGGGTTGTAACTAGTTGAGGGTTTTTTTTTCATTCAGTTTCTCTAAGATTTTTTTTAATTTGTTGTTAGATTGCAGGGGTTTGAGAGACATGAGTTTTTAATTATTTGTTCAATTTTCAGGTACATTTGTAGACTTCATGTACAAATTAATCAGTAATTCTCCTTATATGCCATTAATTTAATTAGGTGTTCTTGTTTATGAGTGTTTGATAGCAATACTAGCTAGTGGAGAAGGATGTGGTGTCTTGTGGTTTCAAAGATTGAAGGAGGAGGGAAAGTTTGCCAATGACTAGAGAAGGATAAGTTTAGACTGCAAAACCACTGGCACAATTGTGCCTACAGTGGTATTCATGAGGTTTTTCTTTTTTTTTAATAAAAAAAATTGCACAACGGTTGTTTTAGAAAACCGTTGTGCATTTGCAAAATATTTAAGAAAAAAAAGAAACATAGTGCTTTTTACAAATAAGCGTTGTCCTTGTGCTTTTCACAATAATTTTTAAAAAAAAAAACACTCTTAAATATCTCTCGGCGTTTTGATTAACAACACAAGCGTTGTCCTTCCCTAATAAAAAACCGCTCTTAATGAGCCGATTTGTACTAGTGATTCCTCATTCATTTGTGCAATCCTGTGATTTTAAAAAATAGTTCATTCTTTGAGTTATCGTTTATACTTTATATGTAAATATGTAATATCAAATATGAAAGGGAAGAACTCAAGCACTCTTATGAAGGAGAGAAAGTTCATATTTGCAATACCATGGGTGAGATTCTTGTGTAACAACTTGGTCACTATCATTGTGTTTCCATAGCGAAAAAAAAAAATTGCCATAGACTATATATCTCTGTTAGTTATTTTTTTGTTGACGATAAACTTCTGTTTGATCAGTACACAAATCAATTTCTTAGCATTCATTTGATAGTCAAAACCTGCTTTGATCATTGTGGCTTGTTGGCATG
Source organism: Persicaria tinctoria (assembly GCA_037127255.1). Classification (NCBI taxonomy): domain Eukaryota; kingdom Viridiplantae; phylum Streptophyta; class Magnoliopsida; order Caryophyllales; family Polygonaceae; genus Persicaria; species Persicaria tinctoria. Next base: position 509,545 of record JBANSL010000004.1, read on the forward strand.
ATTTGTATCTTATTTTGAAACATCCAAGAATAAGATTCATGTTGATTTTAGGAAGTCGATTTGTATGGTGTCCTTTTGGATGCTGAACTTTATTTTGAAGGGACATGTAATGAAAAATTCCCTAGTACAAAATCTTTATAGAAGAAGATCTTAGTACTATGTTGGTTTAGTTCATCCATTCAAGCCATTAACTTAATGGAGTTCTTGCATACTTTATGTAGTGGTATGGAATTAACTCAGAGGGCCTTGAAATCTTCTGCAAAAGTTGGTTGCTTGAAGATGGTTCTATGGAATGATTTGTTTTTGTCATGGCTAAGGCAACACCTGCACATTCTTCTTCCACTATGCCAGATTGCACCTCAGGCGACAGACCATGGAGCTTTCGTCGCCTAAGTTCAGTTCCGGCGACGAACTTATAAGTGTTCGTCGCCTAAATATCCCAATACCTAAATACGGTCGCCTGAATATAGTTTCAAAGATTAGATTTAGGCGACGAATTAGTTTCAAAGTCCGTCGCTTGAACATATTTTAGACGACGAACTTATTTCAGGCGACGAACATTTATATAAATACGGTCGCCTGAATATAGGCTCCAGTTATGGTTGTCAGAAATAACTCATTTAGGCGACGAACATATAAATTTCGTCGCTTGAAAGATATTTAAGGGGACGAACATATAAATTCCGTCGCTTGAAAGATATTTCAGGAGACGAACATATAAATTCCGTCGCTTGAATGATATTTCAGGTGACGAACATAGGTTTCCGTCGCTATAATGATTTTTCAGGCACCAAGATTTTTCGCCTAAATTTTTGTAAAAATTTAAAATAAATTCAGGTGACCAATATTTAATTCTAAGTCCGTCACTTGAAAACTTATAATCTTATTATATTTATAATTTTATTATATTTTAATACAACCATATTCATTAGGTAATATTCATAATATTTCTATAAAACAATACTAAAGTATTTAAGTAGAGATATATTTATCATGTTTTTATATGAGTTCATGTATTTGTTAATAATATATTCATATATGTATGAATATAATATGAGTAATAACTGATAAGTCATAAAACATTCAAATATATCATGCTGTAATCAATAAATTTGTAATGTTATAATCATATTGTTATAAAATCATAACTTATAATGTCATGAATTATAAATTAATTATGTAATATTTTTTTAAAGTTAAAATACATAGTATAACATTAATTAGGTAATTTTTTTTATAAAACCATACTAACTAACGTTGTATTTGTAAAAATAATTTGTAATGTTATAATCTATATAGATGTAAATTAAATTTCCAAATGATCATTTATTCTTCTTTTTTTTTTTTTTTTGCTCTTAGCTCCTAAAATGTTAATTATTTTTAAGAAGTCTAAAATAAATGGAAATATAAAAAGCCTAGTTTTTTTAACAAATCTAATGAATTTTGATAAACTAAAAAATCTTATAATTATACCATAGAAAAGCTTTGAAATTTTGAATCCATTATACTAAGAATGATATTGAGAGCTTTAAAACTTTAAATCCATTGTGATGGATGTCATATGTGAAATTCTAATTTCCGTTAAAGTTTAAGACTACGAATAATATTGAGAGTTTGATTGTTAATATATTTTATAATAGATATCACATATAAATTTTCAATTTCCGTTTGAGATTGAGATCAATATCGAAATTGAGATTGAGATCAATATCGAAATTGAGATTGAGATCAATATCAAGATTGAGACTGAGATTGAGATTTTGGTTGACGAATATAGATTTTGTGATAGATGTTATATATGAATTTCTATTTTTCATTTGAGTTTGAAATTGATGTTAAGATTGATATTGAGAGTTTGGTTGTTATATATAGATTTTATGATAGATGCTAGTATGCTACATATAAATTTTCAATTTTCATATGAGTATGAGATTGAGATCAATATCGAGATTGCTATTGAGATTGACGTTGTGATTGATATTGAAATCGAGATCAAGATTGAGATTTTGGTTGAAGAATATAGATTTTGTGATAGATGTTATATATAAATTTATAATGTCCGTTTGAAATTGAGATTTTAACTAAAACATTTTGATAGAAACATTTCTAATCTTTTATTGAAATTGAGATTGAGATTTTGGTTATTATATATAAATATTGTGATAGATATTATATATGAATCTCCAATCGATCATTTTATTTATAAATTCATAAAACAAGAATTGAAGGCCTTAAGATGTTAAATTTTATAATAATGACTTATAAGATGTATAAAATCAATATAGATGTAAAATTTTCAATTGATCGTGTATTCTTGATATTTTTTTTGCTCTTAGCTCCTAAAATGTTAATTGTATTGTCATATATAGATAGATTCTTATAAAATAATAAAAAATTTAGTTAGATCAATTGAGATTGAGATCGAAATCGATATCGAGATTGATGTTGAGATTTTAATTTGGTTGTTAATATAGATTTTGAGATTGAGATTGAGATCAATATCGAGATTAGATTGACATAGTGATTGGTATTGAGATCGAGATCAAGATTGAGATTGAGATTTTGGTTGATAAAAATAGATTTTGCGATAGATGTTATATATGAATTTCTGATTTCCATTTGAGTTTGAGATTGAGACTAAGATTGATATGGAGAGTTTGATTTTTAAATATAGATTTTATAATATTATATATATTTCCAATTTTCATTTGAGATTGAAATTTAGATCAATATCGAGGTTGATATTGAGATTGACATTGTGATTGATATTGAGATCGAGATCAAGATTGAAACTGAGATTGAGATTTTGGTTGATAAATATAGATTTTGTGATAGATGTTATATATAAATTTCTAATATCCATTTGAGATTGAGATTGAGATTTTGGTTGTTATATATAGATATTGTGATAGATATTATATTGAATTTCCAATTGATCATTTTTTTTTATAAATTCATAAAACGGGAATTGAAGGCCCTAAGATGTTAAATTTTATAATAATGACTTATAGGATGTATAAAATCAACATAGATGTAAAATTGAATTAATTGGATAGATTTTCAGAAAAGAAGTCTATAATAATAAGTGTAGAACCTATTCTAATAAGAATAAATAATATATAATGTTCCAATTAAACTTCAACCATGTAAGAGTAGAAAAAACATTATTTATGTATTTATATAATAATAAGTATAGAACATATCCTAATAAGAATAAATAATAATATAAACAATCAAAAGATTATATCATATAAATTTTCATAGACATCATCATTTTTTATTTAAAAAATCAATATCTTAAATTGTTGTTAGTCGAGATCGACTATGCTAGTCGAGATCGACCAAGATCCTCGGGAAATTTGTTGTTAAGGAGTGAATCGAGTATGAAATATAATGAAATAGATCAAACCAGACTTAGGCCCCAGCAAATAAATACAAGACTCCTCCAATGCAGTAAGAGAAAGTCAGGATCGAATCCACGAGGAAGCACGTCAGCAGTTCTCAGGTAGCTGTAGATCTCACAGACGAAGCAGCAAAAAGACAGAAACAAGGAAGCAAGGAAAGAAACAGAAATAAAACAGAAAATAACAAACAAAAGCAATGAACTAAACGAAGTCAGAAAAGACAAAGCAAAGCATAAACTAAATCGAGGACACAGAAGCTACTCGATCTCGACCACAAGCTCCTCGAGATCGACAAAGGTAAGTCGACAGAAACAGAAAAATCGAAGACGACAGAAGAAAACACAACTCGAGATAGACTGGACCCTACTCGAGATCGATTAGGTGGTACTCGATCTCGACAAGCTCTCTTCTATGTCGACTAAGAATGCAGAAAACTCAGAAATTTAAATTGCAAATTCTCAAACCCAAACTCAGATTTTTGACGAAATAAATCAATATAATGAAAGACTCCCAAGACTAGGGTTTCAATCACCACAACGATAACCATGCAAAGTAACACATAAAGGCATAAAAGATCATGCTTTCCATCAAACAACTTTCCTTGTTAACAAATAGGCATATAGAGGCTTTCGCATAAACCCTAATTGTTACTAACCCTTTTTCACATAATTAATCCAAGTTGCATTAAGATCACTTTCGCTTCAATAACACAAACAAGGATCACCTTCAACTCTCGCAAAAGAATCATGCTTATAGGGATAGAAGACGAATTGCATAAAAAGATCTGACCTTTACCCCATCACCTCATATGGCCACCGTCGGGCTCGCCCCAGCCCCAGAAGTGGGTGGACTACTCACGCCTCATCGCAATAACAGACATTGATGTATAAAAAGAAACTTTCATTAACTAAATTCAAAGCCTTTACAATCCCGGCAATCAACTTTCGCAGAAAGCCAAAACCCTAAAAACTTTAGAACTCCTAAAACTCTATGTGTAATTGTGTCTCTGAATTGGAATGAATGAAAAACCAGCCCATAGGGCTTTATTTATAGCCTTCTAATCCTTGCTAATCAAGGATAGAATCTTCTATCTATATCTACTTAAAGCTAAAAGATAAATAAAATGCTTTAAGGAAGTAAATCAACAAGGAAAAGATAATTCTAAAGTGGGTAAGTCTTCATGTCTTGATAGATCTCCTTCCATAGATAGAACTTGATCAAATTTGGATAGAATCTTCCTCCTTCGGCCCCAAGGAATCCCAGCTCGACTAGGATAGCTCTCGACGACGCGTTGCTGGAAACTGGTCTACTCGACATCGACAAGGGTTAGTCGACATCGACTAGGACTCGTCGTCTTGGCTAACTGGTGCTCGACGTGGCTCGGTCTTGGCTCCTGACGCTCGTCGACCTCGAGTAGCCTCAGTCGACCTCGAGTAGGAAAGTTTTGCCGACTAGGTCTCCTCGGGTAGGTGTGCTCGACAAGCTCGGATCTGGGCTCTGGCCTTCGTCGATCTCGACTAGGGCTTGTCGAGATCGAGTAGAGGTGTGGACGAAGACGACTCTCTGGTGGCGTCGAGGACTCCTCCTCGGCATGGACTAGGACTGGCGCTGGGCTTACTCGACCTCGACAAGGGTCTCCTCGAGATCGAGTAGAGTTGCTCGGCCTCCTCGTCCTCTCCGGGTGTGATGTCTGGGCTTCGTCGATCTCGACCAGGTCTTGTCGAGATCGAGTTGGGTCCGGAACTTGGTTGGTCTGGCTCTCGACCTTGCTCCTGATCGACAAGGCTTGCTCGGACATGCTCGTCGAGATCGAGTAAGAGCTACTCGAGATCGAGTAGCCTGGTTTCTCGGCTCGATTCGGCTGGTTCCGTTGCTGCTTTGCCTTTGGACTTCTGTAGTGGATTTCCGAGCTTTTCCGACCTTCTTTAGAATTGCTGTAAAATGCCTCGAAATCTGCGATTTAAACAGAAACTGGTGTAGATTCCATAATTTGGCAAATAAACTTAAACTACCTAGATTCTGTACTATCTTAGCCCAAATGAATGCAATGTATGCAGAAATCGATATAAGCTTTGCGGTTAAACATGGCAGATTCAGCTCACAACAAAAAATCATTTTTTTGTAAGAATCAATATCTTAAATTGTAAGAATGAACTAATTTTTTGAATAAAAATAATAACAATGTATCTAATTAGATTAACCATTTTAAAATTAATATATCATTTAAATTTACATAAAAGTTATTTTTTTATATATAATTCTTCAAGAATAGGAAAAAACATGGAAAATTGAAAATTAAATACACTTTAATTTTGCAAAAAAAAAAACTGAAGAAACATTAAAACAAAAACAAAAAAGATGAAAAATAAAAGGGATTTTTTGCTAAATGGCCATTTTGGATCCAATTTTTAAGTTATAAGCCACAAGGGTGGCATTATTAGGTAATATGCCACATTTTCCAATTATACCCTGCCTTACTAATCCCCTTTTTTATTCACATCAACGCCCTCCTGGTTCTCCCTCCTTCCCGCGTTCTCCAATCTCCGACGCTCTTCCTCTCGGCCTCTCCTTCGACATCCACCCCGATCAATCCCGGTGTTCCTCCTCAAGCATCCGCCGCCACCGTCGCCACCGTCGCCGCCCCAATTTGGTGGAGACCAATTCAATTGGTGGAAGAACAGAGAGATTCGAAGCCGACTACATCAACGCTCCTCCCCCCACCGCCGCCGGTGACGCCCCCAGCCGAAGCCTCAGACCGAGGGATCCGAAGCCGAGGCGGCGGGATCCAGATCCGGCCGGCTTTTCACAGTCGGATGCTTCACGGAGGAGAAGGCGAAGGCGATCCAGATCAAAATTGTAGAAATCTGCTCCGAATACTGAAAATGGAGGACGATCGGGAATCTACTCAATTATGTTTATCTTCTCTCTCCACGAACACCCCAATCCCTTCTTTCGTACTCGAATCCGAGTTCAAACCGGTCGATTTTTAATTAATTTCCATGCTAACAGGACAACGATCAGATTTGGGAAGCAAAAATACATGTAAAGCGGTGGACTGGTGGAGAAGGGATTTTTCACTGTATAAAGGTGTCAACCATCACAAATGAATAAATGAATGACATAAACAATGAGCTGTCAACCACCACAAATGTCTTGACGTGGGCTTGCTACAAGTTGGGTTTGGATAAAGGTGTGTGAGTTGGGCTATATGATCCACTAAATTCCCATCCACCATGATTACATAATGTAAAGTGGCGGAGAAGGGATTTTTCATTGTGCACATAAATATGACATTGGTATTTCGATATACTAAGGTCATAAACACTGTAACCAAAATAAAAAAAAAAGATTATAGATACTGTAATCAAAATAAAAACACGGTTATAGACACTGTAACCACTATAAAAACAAAGTCATAAACACTGTAATCAAAAGGAAAACCATATAGACGATGTAACCAAAATAAAAACATGGTCATAGACACTGTCACCACTATAAAAATAGGGTCATAGACACTTTAATCAAAGAAAAACCTTAGGACAAAGGGAAGCACAAACACTATAGGGGCTAATGAAAGCCAAAATACATGTGATGACAGTTTTCTCTAATTTCTAATTTCTAGTTTTCTAGATTTTTTAAAAGTAGTGTCACCAAAATAAATAAAAATGTACCTACAGTTGTCACCACAATAAAAATAGGATCATAGACACTGTAACCACTATAAAAACACGGTCAAATACACTGTAATCAAAAGGAAAACCCTATATATGATGTAACCAAAATAAAAACAGCTTTATAGACATTGTCTCCACTATGAAAAAAGGTTCATAAACACTGTAATCAAAAGAAAATCCTAGGAAAAGAGAAGTACAAACCCTATAAGGGCTAATGAGGAGCCAAAATACATGTGGTGACAGTTGTTCTCTAATTTCTAATTTCTAGTTTTTTAGATTTTTTAAAATTAGTATCACCACAATAAAAAAAATTAAAAATGTAACTACTATTGTAACCACTATAAAAAAAATAAAGTCATAGATATTGTCACCACTATAAAAACATGGTCATAGACATTGTAATCAAAGGAAAATCATATCATAAAGGAAGCACAAACCCTATAGGGGCTATTGAAAAGCCAAAATAAATGTGGCGACAGTTCTCCTCTAATACATGAATGGGTAAGAGTGTCATAGACACTGTAATCAAAATAAAAAGTGTCATAGCCACTGTCACCACTATAAAAATAAAGTCATAGACACTGTAATCAAAAGAAAAACTCTATAGGCGCTTTAACCAAAATAAAAATAGCTTTATAGACACTGTCACCACTATGAAAAAAGGTTCATAGACACTGTAATCAAAGGACAACCCTAGGAAAAGGGAAGCACAAACCCTATATGGGCTAATGAGAAGCCAATATTCATGTGTTGACAGTTCTCCTCTAATATATGAATGGGTAAGAGAGCCATAGACGCTGTAATCAAAATCAAAACAGTGTCATAGCCACTGTCACCACTATAAAAACAAATCCATAGACACTGTAATCAAAAGGAAAACACTATAGACGCTGTAACCAAAATAAAAACAGCTTTATAGACATTGTCTCCACTATTAAAAAGGTTCATAGACACTGTAATCAAAGGAAAACCCTAGGAAAAGGGAAGCACAAACCCTATATAGGCTAATGAGAAGCGAAAATACATGTGGTGACAGTTCTTCTCTAATTTTTAATTTGTAGTTTTTTAGATTTTTTTAAAGTAGTGTCAACACAATAAAAAAATTAAAAATGTAACTACTATTGTAACCACTATAAAAAAATAAAGTCATAGATACTGTCACCACTATAAAAACACGGTAATAAACACTGTAATCAAAAGGAAATCATATGATAAGTGAAGCACAAACACTATAGGGGCTAGTGAGAAGCCAAAATAAATGTGGTGACAGTTCTCCTATAATAAATAAATGGGTAAGAGGATCATAGACACTGTAATCAAAATAAAAAGTGTCATAGCCACTGTCACCACTATAAAAATAAAGTCATAGACACTGTAATCAAAAGGAAAATTCTATAGACGCTTTAACCAAAATAAAAACAGGGTTATAGACATGGTCACCACTATAAAAAAAAGGATCATAGACACTGTAATCAAAGGAAAACCCTAACACAAGTGAAGCACAAACCTTATAGGGCTAATGAGAAGAATATATTCATGTGGTGACAATTTTCCTCTAATATATGAATGGGTACGATGGACATAGACGCAGTAACCAAAATAAAAATAGGGTCATAGATACTGTCACCACTATAAGAACATGGTCATAGACACTGTAATCAAAGGGAAATCATATCATAAAGGAAGAACAAACCCTATAGGGACTAATGAGAAGTCAAAATAAATGTGATGAAAATTCTCCTGTAATACATGAATGGGTAAGGTCATAAACACTGTAATCAAAATAAAAACAGTGTCATAGCCACTGTCACCACTATGAAAACAAAGTCATTGACACTGTAATCAAAAGGAAAACCCTATAGACGCTGTAATAAAAATAAAAACAGTTGTATAAACACTGTCACCACTATGAAAAAAGGTTCATATACATTGTAATCAAAAGAAAACCCTAAGAAAAGGGAAGCATAAACCTTAAAGGGGCTAATGAGAAGCCAAAAGAACATGTGATGTACAATATGATTTAGGGTTTAGGGTTAAGTCTTTAGGGTTTAGGGCCAAGGCCCTAAACCCTAAATCCTAAACCCTAAAATGTTAAGTACAGTATGTCGTTAAGAGATGATTACTGTCATCAAATGGAAAACCTTAGGACAAGGTAAGCACATACCCTAAAGGGGCTAATGAGAAGCCAAAAGACATTAGGTGAACAGTTCTCCTTCAATATATGAATGAATAAGAGAGTCATATCCACTGTCACCACTATAAAAATCGGGTCATAGACACTGTCACCACTATGAAAAAAAGGTCTTAGACACTGTAATCAAAGGAAAACCCTTATAGTGTTATAACCAAAATAAAAACAAGGTCATAGACACTGTCACCCCTATGAATAAAGGGTCAAAGACACTGTAATCAAAGAAAAACCATACGATAAGGGAGGCACAAACCCTATAGAGGCTAATGAGAAGCCAAAATACATGTGGTGACAGTTCTTTTCTAATAAATGAATGGGTAAAGGGATCATAGACGTTGTAATCAAAATATAAATAGAGTCATAGACACTGCCACCACTATAAAAACAAGGTCATAAACATTGTCACTAAAATAAAAATGAGGTCATAGACACTGTCACCAATATAAAATAGGGTCATAAACACTGTAACCAAAAGAAAAAAAATTGGTCACTTCATCTCAAAATCCATGCCATTACGTATTTGCACAAAATTTCATCTCAAAATCCGCCAATTTCTATCAACATATGGTAGGCCGTTACTTGTTAAACATAAATAAAACATTAAGAATGTAAGCTATGGAGGACCTCTTGGTGACAGCAAAATCAAGTGCAGTTTCATTGTAAATCAAATATCAATTAATTAATATTCCATGAAAATTAGATTGTAGGCCATGTTGGGCCGTAGTTCATATTTTTTGGTTTGACTTGCCTCTACACATAATTTGTTCACAAAGAGGGCTGATTTTGAAAAGCTTTTGTTTACAACTAAGAACCAATCTTTTAGATGTTTGGTGACACTGTAACATGTCCGTCGAGCGCCTTCGTTTGAGACTTTTGATCAATTTGGGCACACGATGATGAGATTGAGAAGATTAATGCCATTCCACTATTTCAAACACAGGAAGATCAACTCACTGATTACACAATTTTAATGGTGTAATCAACCGTGAATGTGCACACTGAGATAATTGATTACACAATTTCAATGTGCACACTGTAATCAATAGCAGCAAAACCCAACCCAAAGTGAAATCACTAGTGAAACCACATCTCTGCAGAAATTATCACATCACATATGCATCTGCTTCCTTTGCCTCCAGAGAATCACATCTGCAACATCAGAAATTGAGGATCACTAGGGAATCTATGGCGCTCCAAGGTTATAGATCTGAACCAAGAAGGGCGGGGGAGGGCGGTTGGTGGAGGAAGACAGCACCGGCGTAGGTTGTCGAAGAAACCGAAGTCGAAGTCGCTGGTGCCGGGCAAAAACCGAAGTCGCTGCAGCAGAGGGATTCCAAAAACCGAAGTCACTGGTGCCGGATTCCAAAAACGAAATCGAAAGTTAGGGTAGCGGATTCGACAGCGAGGTCGGAGCCGAACCAATAGAAGGGGAGGCCGACGAGGAGGGAGAAAGAGAGACCGGTGGCGAGCAATCTGGAGGGGAGGAGGAGGTGATCGGCAGCGGCGGAGGCGCAGGAGGAGGAAAAATCCACCGGTGATGGAGAAGGCCGGAGAGAGAGAAATGGAGAGGAGACGGAGAGAGACGGTATCTGGGAACATGAAATTAATTGAGGGAGGGGTATAGGTAAGGGTAAAAGGGGTATTATGAAAATATTTTGGCCATTTACTAGCAAAGAAAAGCCTTTAGGCCATTCAAAATAAAATAAGGGGAGGGAAAATAGAGTAGAGGCGGCAAATTTGGGAGGAGAGGCGGGCAAGTAACAAATTGAAAATCAAATTGAAATTGAAGCGGGCCGGTTTTAAAATGAACTTGGACGCGTTTAGGGTTTCTAAAATCTAGATCCAATATCTCACTACCGTATCCCTTTATTCTTTTCCTCTCTCAGTGCTCTCACTACCGTCTCAGTGTTCTCGTCGTTCTACCTCCCTCAATACCGCCTCTCTGCAATCTTCAATCTTCAATCTTCCTTCCACTGTTCTTTCTCTCTCACTTGTTCTCCACATCTCTCTTGCCCTCGATTTGGATCACTCCCTCGACCCTGCGTGCTATCATGGAGATGGAGAACAAAGGGGAAGGTCGAGACTCGTTCCCGTCCATCAGTCGCCGTCAACTCTCCACCAGACCGTCTGCTTCTCAGATCTGGCACCACCGTTGACAAGGGGAAGGTCGAGCCTCGTTCTCGTCCACTAGTCGCCGCCATTTTCTCGTGCATCAGTCTCCGGCAACACGGTAACTATCATCTCATCCTCCATTCAGATCTGAGAACCCGCCCCCCACTTCTCTATCTCCCCTCATCTGAGAAGCTGCCCCCATTGTAACCCATCTTCTCTATCTCCATTCAGATCTGTTCATTCTGGTTGTAGTGGGGCTTCATTTGATTTGGTTCACTTGTATTCGGTTTTGATTTGGTGAGTTGCTTTTATTTTTTCATGATTTTTCTTTTGTATTTGTTCTTTATAGTTGTACTGGGTATTGATTGATGAGATGTGTATTTGTTTTAATTTGCAGGTTCGGGCTCATCGGTTGGATTTGGCCTTAGGGATTGAAGATGAATGGAAGATTAATAAAAAGATGTGTATTAGGGTAGCACCGTGGTAGCTAGGTTTTTTAACTCAATTTTGTACTTCATTAAGGTTCAATTAGTGTTGATGTGTATTTGAAAAATCACTTTGTAAAAAATATGATTTATTGTGTAATATATCACATTTTATTTATATATATATATGCATATTTTAATTTAATTATTATATACAATATATATATATATTTTTATATATGTATATTTTAATTATAAATTGTCAATCAAAATATTTATTATAAAAAATAGCCACTTCAATCGAAAAAAAAACCCAGACTTTATTTAATGATTCAGGAGACGAACATATTTCGTCGCTTATGCTAGTGGGCGGGCTTGGATGGGTTTGGAAAGCCCTTTGGGGTCTGACAACGTTTTCAGGTGACGAACCATTTTTCGGTCGCCTAAGACTCATCAGGCGACGAGCATCTTTATTACCGTCGCCTGAATACTCCAGGGATGAAAGTCAACGGACGGTGGTTCAGGAGACAATTTGGGTCCGTCGCCTGAGTTGTAAATTGGCATAGTGTTCGAAGGTATCCGTCTAATTGTGGCCGCCTTATATGACAAGGATTTGAATCTCTCTTAACTTAAAGCTTCACAAAGGAGCCTACAAATTGGAACTGCATAATTAGGCAACTAGTTAATAGTCATAGAGGACTGGATATCTGGAATTGTGTGTTACTGATTAGCGCACAATTCTCTTGTTTCAATTTTTTGCTATTTCTTATTTCTTGATGAAAAATGTTGGCATGAACTACAAGTCTACAATCCAATTTTTCAGGGATTGTGAGAAAAAATGCTTAATCTAGTTATGCTATTTTTGCTATATATGGATCACCCTGGTTTTGGCCTTTCTGATGGATTGCATGGATACATTCCATCCTTCGAGGACATAGTCGATAATCAATCGAACAATACACAAAGATCAATGGCACATGCATCAAACATGACTGATTTCTCAAATTTGTGTATATGTCCTGAATGTCCATTGAGGTTTTAGATAATTGCTTCATTCCTCAAATGTTAGTTTTGTCATTACGAGCAACAAGAAGACCAGAGTTGAGAGGCTTACCCCGCTTTATAATCGGGCAGTGCATGGGGGGAGCAATTGCCTTGAAAGTTCATATCAATTAAAGAACCACATGCTTGAGATGGGATGCATCTTGTAGCCCATGTGTAAATTAAGCTAATGCTTTTTGTTTAATGGTACCCATTGTGCAAATTGTAAAATTTTGTTATTGTAGTGTTTGCGTTTTAAGAGTCTTAGAGTAGTAATCAAATCTAATTTAGGTTCAAGTCGCCTCTGAAGTCTAACCGTCAATTTGCTTCCAAGATTGCAGAGGAAGCGATGCCACCTGAAGTGCTGTTGAAGGCGCAAGATGCAAGATGGCAATCGTATCGATCAAGATGACGCAATTAGCAGCATACTCTTAGAGGGCTTGCGAGGAGTATAGAAACTGGAATATATTAACCATTCCGGAATGGCTCACCGGAAAGGACTTGTGGGTAGTACCCATAGGTTCCCGGTTCGAACCCCGGAATGGCCGCTCTTTATTTACCAATTCAAGGAATATATTGAAGAATACTTTAATTAGTAGAAAATATTAAGAAAAATCAAAATTATATCAAGAAAATAAGTAATTTTTTATATGTATATATTAAAATAATTTTTTGTTTAAATATATTGAAGAATACGTTAAATTTGTTATTTAATAAAACATTTTTAATAGAATAAAACTAAGAGAAACAAATACTATTGAAAAAAAATGAGGGTATATGGCTTTCAACTTATGAAATGCCCCTCCTTACCAACTAGACTAAGCTGACTAAGTAATTCATTACTCTTTTTTATCCCTAAAATTAGTAAAAATTAGAAGAAGAAAACACTACTAGAAAATGCGCATATACTCTCGAAACTAACCTAGAACATAGCCTCAATATTAGCCTTGAAATTATATTACCGCCGAAAATGCCCTCAAAGCCGACCTCAAGACACATTTTGAGGCGTAGAGGAGGGAGGTTAAATGTGACCTCGAATAATAACCTCGAAATAATGTTTTCGGGGGTAAGATAGCCTCCAAATAATTTCGAGGGCAATTTCGAGATCATTAGTATCGAACTATTTCGTAACTAAATTCAGTGCTATTTAGCCTTCAAATTGTCTGCCAATGTAATTGGTAGGTATTTTCGAGGGTACAGATTTCGAGGCTAAAATAGTATCGATTCATAGCGTCAAAATAGTTGAAGGGCAACGGGTGATAGTACAATAACCTCCAATTTAGCCTCTAAAATATTTTTGGAGGCTAACTTACTCTCGAAACAATAGTCTCGGGTTAATATTCGAGGCCACGTTTAACCTCCCTCTTCTACGCCTCGAAATGTGTCTTGAGGTTGACTTCGAGGGCACTTTCGACGGTAATATATTTTCGAGGGCACTCTATCAACTCATTTTATAGTCAATTTGAGGTTAAATTTAATATTTTGGTTGGCAAATTTCAGGTTAAGTTTAATAAACATTATAAAATTTGTTGCCGAATTTGAGGTTAAATTCATTAGCGTCTAATGCATTTTTATTTTTGAATTTATGCATGCATAAAACATAGATTTTACTTTAAATAACACCAATAAATAAAGAAAACATTAAATGCTTAAAAAACCAATATTTCATAATTAAACCATGCACAAAATGCTAGTTCAACCATACCTACAACCATAAACATGTCCTTGTGGCACAAAAGGTACTACCTCCAAGTTATAACCCAACTAATTAGATCAACCAATATATATTCCCACCCAACCATCTAAAACAAAAGGTGCAAATCAAGTCCAAAATATTTGCACACCAATTAGTGTAATGGTTAGTTTTTACACTATATATCCACCATACCCATACTACCTAAGAGAGAGTTTGCAAGACCGGATGAAGATGATGAAGCTTGACCTACTTGAAGGAGACGAATGATGGTGGATTGGAACTCTTGTTGGTTCTTTACAAGTTCAACAACGGTACTTCGTAGCTCTTGTACCTCATCTCGAATGCCTTGATCTCGAGCTTGATGATGAACTTGAGAAGGGGTAGCACTTACCTTGCCCGTACGAATAAGGCCTTTACCCTCTTCTCCCAATCCATAAAGTCTTCCATTAGATGGTCCACCACATATTTCAGCCCAAATCTTTTTCTCCTTGTCTCTCTCTTGATGTTCACATTCACCATCTTCTGAAATGGGCTCGGCTTCTTTTTGAGTAGCAACAAGCTCTTCATATTTCTCCTAGATTTTCAACAAGCAATTAAATGAACAAAGCCAATAAAAACATGTCAAAAGTGCAACAACTTGAACTTTTCGGCAACAATTACAGCTGTAAAACAGCTTGTTTCAATTCAATTTGATTCAGCCAAAGTAGCAACCAACAACTTGTTTAACAACACAAAGAAACAAGCTATTTACCAACATCAAACAAGCTGTTTTGCAACATTAAAAAAAATTATTTTCAGCAAGCAACAAGCTGTTTTGCAGCACAAAGCAACAAGTTATTTAATAGCACAAAGCAAAAAGTTGTTTATCAGCACAAAAGCACAAACCAAGCTGTTTATAGCATCCAAAAAAGCTATTTTCAACGACTTCACTTTAACATCATCAACAAGCTATTTTTCAACAATAAAAACAAATGACAATGGGCAAATAGAAGGACACTAACCACAATGGCTTTAGGCTCAGATCCTATCCAAACCCCATCTTTTGAGTACAACCTTTGCACCATTTCAGAAATCCTTGGCCTCTTTCCTTCCTTAACCTCCTAAGAACCACATATATAAAACACGATGTTTAAAAACAAAATAAATAAAGCTCAATAAAAGAACTAACATTTAGCAAACACTTGAATTTGTATGTTTTCTATGTTTTTGTTTGGTTGATATAAGGCAAGGGTGTATGTTTTCAAAGTGAAAATCAACAAGTATATGTTTTTTAAGTACACATTTAGCAATTCAATCAAATTAAATGAAAGTATATATAATTTAAGTAAAAAAATCGGCAAACATAAACAAAACCACACAACTAGAAACCCTAAACATAAGTAAACTCAGTAGGAAGTTTATAGAGTTACAACTACATCAATCCATTTTGTCAACTTTCGAGAACCCCGATGATAGACACCAGAATCAATTGCCTTTTGAGAAGCTTTGTTTCGCTTGTTAACAACAGCTTGGTGGATCATAGCCGGATCAGTTACTCTTTTCTTTTCAATTCTAGCCCATTGGTCTTTCGTAACGAAGTCGGGAACGGTCTTCCTCTTACGATGCCCCTTGAAGACAATGGCAATGCGATCTGCTGCTTGATCGAGGAATGCTTTTTGCATTTTCACATCAAGGACATCCCAATAAAAACGCTTCTACATTAACACAAAACAGTGAAAGAATTACTAATTAAGTTATTGTAATCACATTGAAGTAATGTGTTAACAATATAAAGCTTGTAGATAAAATATCACCTTAAACTCTTGAAACCATACTTTTTTCACATCTCCAAGAACTTTACTCACGCTTGTCCAATCGCCCTTGCAGTAACCACGAACGATCTCAGTCATCCTTTTGTATGTCGGCTGATAGGGCTCAAAGCAACTGTACAATAAAGAATAATATGAAATTAAGAAGAAAAAAAGGTGGATGAAAATATTAAAAAATGTCCAATAAAATTTAAAGTACAAATTCAAAACATACTAAACATCAGGCCCGGAAATCCCCACATATTCCTTCTACTATTCGCCATCGGGAGGTAGATCATTTGATCCAATTGATCTAGCAGCCGGAGTATGAGCAGAGCCGTGATCATCCTCATTCATCGGAGTATTAGGCTGCGTGCCATTAGCGGTTGTGCTATTAGGTTACGTGCCATCCGTGGTTGTGCTATTAGGTTGCGTGTTTTGAGCTGATGTTGTATTAAGATGCTTGCTTCTAGCAAGTGTGGCATTAGGTTGTGTGCCAGCAGCCGTGGAAGTAGGGGCTAGGACAAGACGTCTAGGTGAGCCACTAGGATTTGTGGAAAACAAATTGCGTTGAAGAACAAGACGTCGTTGTCCTTTTTCACAAGGCGGCATAATGTTCCTAAAAACAAGTAAGATTGAATTTGAATCATAACTTTAAATCAAGTTAGTGCAAAGTAGAACCTACTGTAAAAGGAAAACACCAGCTGCATTCATCCACTCATAAATGGCAGAAATCTAATCACAACTAATAGATTATTGGCTCCTAATTAATTCTTATCATTCCTCTTTATGTTGATAATAACCTAGAATTTGAAATTATAGTAAATGCATTACTAGAGCAAACCCATGTATAAATACTGGCCACGATGAGTATTGTTGACCACTCATACCAAAAGGAGCAAATCCATCTGAACATATACCTAACCTGACATTTCGAACCTCTGATGCAAAATCTGAAAAAGTACTGTCAAAATGCTGCCAAGCCTCTGCGTCAGAAGGGTGACAAATGAACCCTTCTTCGGTTTCATGCTCAGCATGCCAACGCATGTGTGGGGCGGTGTCCTCCATTGCATATAATCGTTGCAAACGTGAGATCAAGGGCAAATAGCGAAGCACCTTTCAAGGAACGGACCTCCCTTTTGCGGTCATCTTCTGCTTGTACCTAGGACTATTACAAAACTTACAATGTGTGGCATTACTATCCTCCTTCCAAAATAACATGCATCCTTCGGCACACATGTGTATCTTCTTCATTGGCAAGCCCAAATCTGCAACCAACTTCCCACTCTCATAGTAGTTCGTAGGAAGATTATGGACACGTGGTAAGAGAATACCCACGTCATGCATAAGTCTATCATATCCTACATGTGGCAAGTTATAATCGGCCTTGAACGATAAAAAAATTACTGCAGACAATTGTGTAACAGCACATCCATAAAAAACAGGATCTTCTGCCGCCTTCAACACATCAAAAAACCTCTCAGATAAATACGAAGTGTTATCATCAATAAAAACAGAATTTGTTGTTTGATGTGGCATGTTCATTTCTTCTGTAAGCCCTATTGTGCTTTCCAACCCCTCTCTCTCTCGTTGTTTATATCAATAGAAGGATCGTCTGAAGTGCCAACAGCTGAAGTACCAACATCAAACCACTGAGGAGGAACAAAACTAGGCCCAACTGCATCAAATACCATTCTGTGACAAGGATTAAAATTATCAAATAGATCCATTCCTACTCCAAAGAAGTTCAACTCGTTCATGCTCGAACTAGATTGATCTTCGGTTGGAAGGGTTGGAATAAATGGTGGTTCTCCGTGAGAAATCCACCGATAATAATTATCAACAAAACCTTTTTTATAAAGATGAAGACGTACCGTTTCAACATCTTTAAATTTTTTATTCGTACATTTTGCACAAGGACACATGATCTTCTCATTGCCCATAAATTGGACTTGTGATTTTGCAAAATTGATGAATTCTTCAACTCCATCGAGAAATAATTCATTCCAACCACCTCCATGTGGCAAAGACCTCATGTACATCCACTCACGGTTACTCATCTACAAGAGGAACAAAAAAATTAGAGTGCGATAAGTACAACAGAACAAAATACCGGTAAATAGTTAAAAAAAAAAAGTTCTACATTTACCCAGGAACACACTCTTGTTCGCGCCCTCAAATCGATTATTGGAGGCTATATTTAGCATCAAATTTGCCTTCGAAACCATAATATTGTTGCTACTGGGAAAGGGTTTATGCCCTAGTTTACCCTTGAAATTATGAACTCGACAACATATTCGATATTAATATTTACATAGTATGTGACTCCATTTTCAACCTATCTCTCTAACGATTTCTAAATCATATAAATTTTCTTGCTTTTCCACCATTTAACTTGTATGAAAATAAGAAAATAAATGTCAAAATGATTATATATACTTACCAGAAATGAAGATCAAATACCACTCTTGATCGAATTGAAGAAAACTTGCAAAGTGGAAAGTAGATAGAGAATTTGAGAATGGTTGAACGTTGTGGATTGGAGAAAGAACAATGGGAAGATAGAGATGAACCTCGTACAAATTGGTAAAGCAACATAGGTAGTTAAGGGCATTTAATGCATTAAATACGGGTAGACAGATTTACCCTCGAACTTGCCCTCGAAGAAAATTCAATTTTTCGAGGTTATATACCTAGAAATATACCTTCCAATCCATAATTAGAGGTTATTTAGCTACGTTGTTAGCACCCAAAAAAATCGTAACTATTTAGGATCAAACATACCCTCAACATTAGCCTCGTAATATATATTAAGTTTTTACACCCTCAACCCTACCATCCAAAAAATATTTGATCCTATCTGCCCTCGAATATAACCTCCGGTTTACCCTCTAACAACTTCATTACTAATTTCACTTGGCCATAGCTACAAAAATGTGCCCTCGACTTTCATTTCGAGGGTATTGGCTACGATTGTACCCTCGAAATAATTGGTAGCCAAAACCTTCGAGGCTATACAACGTATTTCTAGCAGTGAAAATCGCAAAAAAAAAAATAAAAAATTCACGGTTTTTTCTTTCAAATTAGGGGGAGGCTAATGCCACCTCGAGCCCCTCTAGATCTGCCAATGTGTATAGTAATAGAAGCCATATATGATTATGATGATGATAAATTGATATGTGTTTGAACTTTAAAGTTGTGTTATGAGTCGATCATGCACAAATTTGTTATTCAACTGTAACTCTTAGAGCTCGTTTGGTTGTCAACCTAAAAACCCAGGAAGTAGAACTTCCCAGGAAGTAGGAGAAATTCCTGTGTTTGGTTGGTGTTTTTGAAATAAAAAAAACTCAGGAATTTAACTTTCCGGGAAGTTGAATTCCCCCAAAATGGAGGAAGTTCACTTACCTAGTCTCCCCTACGTAAGTTCAACTTCCCCCATTTTTAACTTGGAAATTTTCATTTCCTGCATTTAATCTCCTAGAATAAAAAATCAACCAAACATATTTTTAGAATTCCCGTCAATTGGATTTCCCAGGAATTCAATTCCCATGAAGTAACTTTCCGGAAATTTTAATTCCCACATTGAACCAAACGAAACCTTACTAATGCTACTGTACTCTTGCCACCTGCAAATTTGGGATAAGGAGATGAATCACTGCCTCAAGAAAACATGCATTACTTAGGTTTATCCATATTCACAAATTGGTTCTGTTTGCCACTGATAAAAATAATGTTTCTTTAAACAACAACAACAATAATGATCAGTTAAACCTCGATTGGTGTGATGTCAAAGCCTACGCATCTAGAGATTATGTTATCCTTTTTTTCTCCCTCCATTTCAAAATAAGTGTCGTTTGTCTTTTTTCTGCACGTTTTTTGAGGAGGTAAAAACCCTATAAAATATTATTTTTTTAATTAATTTTTTTTAATAATTTCATAATCGGTATTCATAAATATAAACTTATAAAAACAAATTTATTAAAAAAAATAATATTTTATATAGTCTTTACCTACTTGAAATACGTGCAGAAAAATCAAACGACTTTTATTTTGGAATGGAGGGAGTATCATTTTATTTCTTCGTGTGTTGCTAGTGTAGGTGGAGTCTTGCCTGCCTTTGATGACTTGTCATGAGTCATTAGAAAACATCATCTCGACTTAGTCGGAGACTCTGTTTTGAATGTGATATACTGGGATTATATATTGTTGCGGTAGGCGTGATATCAAAGATAACGCGCGCATCCATTTCCCAATCAAGCCAAGAGAATGTTTTCAGCCGACCGATAGTTAACGTAGCTGAAAGATAAAATTAATACACAAGGAGATAACCGAAAAGGCAATTTAAAAAAAAGGAAGATAATAGGAAATGGTCGAGCCCAGATAGAGGACAAGACTAAAATCGAGGATGCTCATGCATCAAATTAACCATCCTAGCTAGGAGGGAGTATGTTGGTTTATTCAAATTTCATTGTTGTAGAGTTTGCAGCAAATCCCCCACAAATAAAGTAACAAGAAAATAGCAATAGCATCTGGCATCAAGCTAGGAGGACTAGGAGTGAGTAAGCATAGAGCAAGTGAAGCCATCCCGAACAAGCTGGTTCACCGCATCCCTGAACCTGTGGTAATCAGCATCTGTGTTGTAAACCTGATGAGAGATCCGAGCATAACCGGTAACACAACCGCCCTTGTCGTTGTCGTTGTCGTTGTCCTTGTCCTTGTCCTTTGGCAGAGGTGAGCGATAGTATATTGGAACCTCCACATCAAACCTCTCCCTCAGATGTGACCTCAGCTTCATTGTGTCCTCCTCGCTCTCAACTCCAAGGCAAGCAGGCAAGCCCACCATCATCATACTAGCGCACATCTCCGGCGCGCATCCCAGATGGGTTCCCCAGGCTTGTGCCAACATCTTCCCCTTTTCCACCACCGCGTCGTGATTTCTCTGAATGATCCCCTCCATCCCGCCCTCAAACCTGCTGACGAACTCCAGCACCTCCGGAACAACCAGCTGGGAGCTGTAATCCCTGGTCCCCACCCACGCACTCTCCACCGGCAACCCTTTCCCGTACTCGCTCGACACCACCGGATGATGGATATCCTCGGCCAATTCGTGGCCGTTCCGAACGTACAGCAAGGCAACTGAGGGCGGGCAGAACATCCACTTGTGGAGGTTGCTGGCGTAGAAATCGGCCCCAATTTCCTTCATATCAACCCCGCGGGTGCACCCAATCCCATGGGCGGCGTCGATGAACACTTTGTCAACCCCTTCCTCCCTGCAGATCCGGACCAATTCCTTGACAGGGATAACCACGCTAGGCATCGATGTGATGTGATCAATGACCGCAAACCTAACCCTGCGATTCTCGGATTTGGCTTGGAGGAGCGAATTCCGGAACTCGGCAATGATCTCTTCGTTGGAGTGGACAGGGAAGGGGAGGGGGACTTCGATGACGTGGCCGCCGGCGCGGGAGAGGTAAGCGCGGACGGACTTCTTGACGGAGCCGTAGGCGTAGTGGAGCATGATGGCAGCGTCGCCTGGGGGGAAGCGGCGGGAGATGTGCTGGAGGACGATGGCGGTGGCGGTGGTGGCGTTGTCGACGAGGGAGATCTCGTGGAGGTGGGAGGCGTTGATGAGGGGGAGGAGGAGGCGGCGGGAGGAGTCGATGGAGGGGCGGAGGAAGCGGGAGTAGAAGAGGTCGGGCTGGCGGAGGAAGCGGAGCTGCCAACGACGCTGGGAGGAGAGGACGGAGGAGGGGCAGCAGCCGAAGCTGCCGTTGTTGATGCGGGCGACGGAGGGGTCGTGGTGGGAGAACTCGCGGAGGAGGTCGGCGCCTGTGGATGTGGGGGTGGAGAGCCTGGGCTTCTTGAGGGAGGGGAGGTCGGCGTTGTAATCATAATCATCGTCAGAAGTGATTAGCGTGCAATCGTCGGAGGCCATGGAAATCAGGAAATGGAGGGAGGGAGGGATACGACTTAATTTTAATTAGAACTTTAGAAGGGGGTTTGCAATCGTCGGAGTTTCTAATTTAATTTAATTACAGTGCGGTGTGCGGCCTATTTGGATCGAGAGAGAGGGAGAGAGAATTGAGATTGTCTGGAGTTTGGTATTTTGCATCGACGTCCCAACTCTTTCAACTATGGATCGGATTGGATTGGATTTGACTTTAGAGGATTATTTAATTTTAATTTTCTACAGTATTAGTTCCCCTGTAAATTTGCTTTTTCTATTACTGTACGGAGTATTATTTAATTTCAATTTAATGGTGTTGATAAGATTAAGGGTGCATTTACGTTATTAAATTAAATTGCTTTTCCTTACTTTTTAAATGCCTACTGGGTATTATTACTGACGATTTTAAGTGTTACTATGTGCGGGGATTCTTGTTTAGACTTTAGATTAATCGGCAATCCATCAATCATGTAGGCGTAGATCGCATCACCCTCTTTAATTCTTAGAACCAATTATTTCATTTTTAAGGTATTCCTACTCATCATCCACCTCAAAATGCTCATGTCTTTTTTTCTGGACGAATTACTTCTTCCTCCTCCTCCTCCTCTTCTTCTTCTTCTTCTTCTTCTTCTTCTTCTTCTTCTTATTATTATTATTATTATTATTATTATTATTATTTATTTTTTATTATTATGATTATTATTATTATTATATTAACCAATTACCATTTACAAGAAATTAGTGGGTAGCCGAGATACTATCTGGGCACCCACTCTCTTAGCGATAATAAAACTGAATCTAGTAAAAATATAAGCAGCAGCATGAGCCCCGACATCCTGAGATACAGAGAATTTCTGAATCCGCTTCAGCAAAGCAACCGCATCTGCATCTAACTCCCCCAACGAAGAGAAGGAGAAGGGTAGGAAACCATAACCAGCTGGCGTGCACAAATCTCGATACTTGGCACACTTACGCCGAGCAGCATCAACAACAACACGACCAGGCACAAAGTCAGACATCCCAGACTGAGTCAAAGGGGAGGATCCCGTCAGATCGATACAAACATCCCGCCCTCTGTCCCAAGAATAAAGTAGCAAATCCGACGGAAGAAGAGGCTTATCATGCCCATCAACCAAACCAATATCAACCTCCTTACCGGCAGAAATCTCAGACCTGTAGCAGATATCCAATAAGGTGTCGCGAACGAGGTTATGTCGATGTTTAATGCCCACTAAACCAGCGCAAGATACGGCATGGTCACCGTAGACATCACCATTAAAGACCCGAGAGCAAGCTGGGCAGGGCCTAGACACCGTGAACAACGGAACACCTAGTCGATAGCTAAGTGCACTACGATAGGTCCTTCCATTCATAGTCTGCCCCAACCCAGAAATAGGAATTGCATGCAACCTAGGGTGGCTCAAAAGGTCCGATACGGCCCGAACCGAACCGACCCAAACGGGTCGGGCCGGAACCGGCGGCCCGAATTTTTTGGAAGCATGGCCTGAAGCCCGAACCGAGAACCGAATTTCCGGTTACGGTTTTTTCGGTTTTCGGCCCAAAAAAACCGAATAGGGCGGGGCTAAAGTGTTAATTTGTCCCAAAAAAAACTGTAAGGTTGTATCCTTTGTACCCTAAAAAAACCCTAAATTTCTCCCAACTCACAAATCTCACAACAATCAAAATTTGACATCCAAATCTGAAATTACAACAAAGGAAAAACTGAATTTTTTTTAAAAAAATTCGTTGTTCAGTCACTCTCCCTCCCTGAGTGTCGTTGTGCTCCTCATCTTGTGCTACACTGCTACTGCGCTGCTGCTATGGGAGGGCCGGAAGGGGACTTTGTGAGCAGATCCGGCGGACTCGGGAGAGCCGAGGAGGAGAGAGTCTCGCCAATGGACCGAGTGCTCATGTGCTACTGCGATACTGCTGTGGGAGGGCAGGAGGGGGACTATGTGATGCGGGCTGCGAGATCCGGCGGTTGAGAATGCGAGTGGACTCGGGAGGAGGAGAGGCGCCGCCGGGGAGGAGAGGATCTGGCGGGACTCAGCAATCGGGACTCGAGGGAGGAAAAGAGGAGTAGAGGAGAGTCAGGAGAGTAGGAGACTAGTACTGGACTAGGAGGCGCTGGTAGGCTTGTAGGTTTTTAGGCTTTTTAGCAGAGTCTAGGTTTAGGGTAAATATATTAAAAAAAACGGTTTTTCGGGCCAAATTCGATTTTTTCGGTTCGGTTACGGTTTTTGGCCCGAAACCGAATTTTGGATTTTGTAGGACCGAAGCCCGAACCGAGAAATGACGGGCCTGCCCGAAACCGACTTTTTCGGTTCGGTTTCGACTCGGTTTTCGGGCCGGGCCATATTCTGAGCAACCCTAACGCAACCAGTCAGAGGAGTGAGCACCCTGTTGAGACTTCCATAAAACCACCTGTCGTGGAGTCAAAGAGAAAACAGATTCCGATGTAGCAGCAACCTTCGTGAAATATATATCTGACAATTTCTTCATAAGTTTAGGGGCAGCGATTTCACTAGGGTTGCGTAGAATGTCAGAACACGTGGTCTCATTAAAAACACACGAAGCATCATCAAAAGCAGGGTCAACATCAGTGATACCAGAAGGATGTAAGAGCTTAGCTTGCAACTTAACAGACTGCAAACGAGATGCCAAAAAAGCATAATGTAGGACATCCCCAACAGCATACACTCCGAGCCCACCAAACAGAAAAGGGAAGGTGGCCAGCCGCCACTGCCAATCCCCAAACCCAGGCCCAGATGCAGTGACAATACGCTCTAAGCTAGAACGGAGTGCCATATCAAATGAAAGTTGGGCCGGCCCAAAGACACGGGGGGAACAAGTACGCAACGCAAAGTAAAATTTAGAAATACCCGTGAAAGCCCGAAGCAGAAGCAACTCGCACTAGGGGTCATCAATCTTTGCGACAGAATCCATAAGCTCTATGGTCCTAGTCACTCTCTTCATCAAAAGGTCGCTGCTGAAACTAGGGCATACACTGACAGGCCCACCCAGAACTTTGACACCGCGCGAAGGTCGAGCAATAGAGGGAGGGAAAACACCAGGGAGCCGACTCCTGGGGTCTTTTGTAGGCCAAAAAAACCTCAGTCTTATCCACATTAAGATGAAGGTCAAAGTGGGGACCATCCTCCATAATCAGATCTAAAACCTTCCCCACCACTAAAGTGTCTCCAACAATAGTGCCATCATCTAAGTACCACGCCTGCATACTCAGGTACGTCAAAAGAGTCTCTGATCTTGCACACCAAGGGATGTAATACTAAGGCAAAAAGAAGAGGGCTTAGAGGATCTCCTTGCTGAACCCCTCGACAAGACCATAAGCTATGCTCCCCAAAATACAACCGGGCAGGGTTAGAGTAACAAAACTCCACCCAACGGGACAAAACCGGGTAATGACGACGGACTTCCTGTAACATGGTCACACGATCAACTAAGTTGAAAGCATTCTGGAAGTCGACCATCAACATGGAAAGACCCTCCTCACCACCACGAGCCTCAACAAACCGATTCAAAGCATGCAGAATAGCCTCCCCCCCACTGGATACCCCGACCCCAAATTGGAGGCCCGCAAAATAACCAGACAAAGTAGGACCGGCCAAACAAGCCCCAACCTTAGAGACAAGGCGTCTCCACACGGTACCAACAACAATAGGACGTATACCACCACCCGGTTTAACAAGAGGCGTGAGAGAAGCACTGGCAATGTACTCGCCCAGAGCTTGCGGACAACGACCCTCAAGAAAAAGATTGATCACTCGAGTAATAGAGACGATCAAATCATCTGAAATAGCAACAACTGCTCCACCCAAACAATCCAAAAGATGTTGAGCACGGAACCCATCCCTCCCACATGACGTGCCACGCGGAAAACTCCGAATCATATCCAAAACAACTACCGAAGAGGCAAGAAGGGGATGGTGATCCACAGGCAAAGGCGGCAAGTTGGGAGACGAGGCAATGGGGTGCTTATCCTGCAAAGCTGCAAGAGTGGCATCAGAATAAGGTGCAATGCCTGATGAGGAAAGCACCCGAACAGCGGCAGTGTAGTGACCATCACAAAGCTTCCTCCGACATTGCCGGAGGTTAAGCTCACTCAAATCAAGGTCCTCATCCACGCTAAAAGACGGAGGGACTTCAGCTAAGGTCTCCTGTATAAGCTGCAAACTGCCGCCAGGCACACTCCACGTGTGAATAGCACTAGCAACACTCTCCTCCTGACGCTGACGCTTGACAGCAGTCCTACACTCAAGATTACTCCTTGGGGAAAAGGTCTTAAGTATACAAAGAGGCATCACAAGCAAGCGAATCCAACAAGAAAGGTCACCAGGAGAGTCTGCCGCATCGTCTTATTATTATTATTATTATTTATTATTATTATTATTATTATTATTATTATTATTATTATTATTATTATTTATCTTTATCTTTATCTTTATCTTATAATTTTAGTCTCTAACTTAAAAACTCATGATGTTTAATGAGTCCAAAAAGTATGGGAACTTGCTCCGAGAGACCAATTGATGAACATATATCAAGATTATTATTGAGAAAATTTTGTATATTATACCTTTTACACATTTAATTAAGTAATTATCCCCTTTCAAAGTTTTGTTGATCGACTATCCTCCTTTGAAATTTAATTAGCCCCCTATACCCTATTCAACTTTCCCTCTCCCTCCGTCAGTTCTGAGCCTCCCATGGCGATTCTCGATCCCCTTCTCTATCAACCTCCGATGGCCTCCTTTCGGACCGTTCCATGGCATATTGCTGGCCCTCACCCTCTCCGTTCTGGCCTGAGACACAAGACCTGCCTCAAACGGCTTTAATCATGCCCTAATGGTTTCCCCAATTTCCTCCTGAATCGTCGAATGGTTCCCGGCGCAAAGCGCCTGCCTCCTCCAACGCAAAGCACTTGTTTGTGTGCGATTTCTGAATTGTGGATTTTGGAGCGATGAAAGGCGGAACACAGTGTAAACAGATGAAGGAATGTTTAACGATTTCAATTTTCGAAGAGATGCCTTGGTTAAGGCTCTCACTACAGGCTCTCACTGCTTTTCTATTATTGCGCGCAAGTGTCATTTTTGAATTGTGATTTTTGATCTTCCTATTGCAGACTTTGGCGAGTTCTTCAAGCAGGGCGATCCTGGTTAGGGCTTTCTCATTCTCTCTCCCTCTTTCTTTCGGAATTTTATTTTATGCATGTCAATGGTGGATAATCGATGTTTCAGTGTGCCTTTGTGTTGAAATTGCTTGATTATGGCAACTCTGAACCTGTGTTAAGATGATTAAAATAGATGGATTTTCAGTACACTTACGCTAGGGTCTTTGATCATTCTTAGTTCTGGTTTTTGCTGTGTAAAGATGACAGTAACACTACTTGCTGTTTATGTGAGTGAAATAATTGTCTATCACTTTCGTCTGCAAGTCATCCCCACTTCTCATCATGTGGAACTTGAACATATATGATTGATTTTAATTGTATTAGAATTAGAATTGGAGGTGATTGTTCTTTTTGTACGCTTTGCGTGGGAACATATTTGGATGAGGATTCTGTTTGCATAAAATATTCAACCGGAAATTTTAGGCTGGAGAAAATTCTGTCCAATTTAATACGAGTATTAGAATAATATTGGACCCTCTATCTAGTATCTAGTGTATACTCAATACTAGATAAGATCAAACTCAGAAGACATATATTGTATTGGCATCACCCACCTGGAAGTGATATGATGATGTTGATTATTGTGGCCCATTTTAGGTAGAACTTTTTGTTGCATGAAATAGAATGTGCAGAGACAGCTTAATGATGGATAGGTTGCTTCTATTTCACAATTCCCTGGATCATGAATTTTGTACATCATTAATAGGTTAGGGTAAATCGAGTCTAGGATTCTAATGTCAAATATGAACATGTGAGTTCTATTTCCTCGTGTGATATGAACATGTACTATTCCAGTTCTTACTCTTTTTTTTTAACGTTTGCATGCAATATCTCCCTATATTTTCAGGGATGAAGCCGGGAGTTTATGCACTTGAGCTCATACAAAATTACTAGTCGTTTACATCAAATAGTGACAGTTGTAAAGCAAATGTCATAGAGGCTCTGAAACAAAGTGCTTCGAGCGTTCAATCTCCTGGTTTAGCTTCAGTTTTAGTTGCTCATTTTGTTTGATAAGGAGGTAATATTTCTTGCCAGCATATATTCATTAGATATACAATATATATGAATATTGGAGTTTACTTATTCATCTCCCTTTTCCTCTGGTACTGTTCAATCTTAATTAGTTGTTGCTAACATTTGTGGGATATTGATGCTCACCTCAAAGTCTTTTGACTGATTTTTAGGGGCTGTTATCAACAACTTTTTACTTATTTGGAATTAGGACCTTACATATCAAGGAAGTTCTACTTAGTTATATGTTTCTATTGGTAATTTTGCATGAACATTGGTATTCATTTAACTTTCTAGTACAAGTTGGCATCTAAGCATGGTTGTTATTGATATTTGTCTTTGTGGAGTACAACATGTCTCTTGTGATGTAGGGTTGAATCATTGATCTTTTCCAACTTAGTTTAACTGTCATAGCTGTCGATGTCCCGATGGGAATCAATCTGTTGTTGTTCATTTGGAACCACCACCTGATTCCATCCACAAATGGAAGAACAAACATCCAGAGGTTCCAAAAGTCTTTACGGATATACGAATTTCATGTTGGAATTAGTGGGAAAGAGCCTAAATTAACTTTTTAATGATTTGTGTAAAAGGTAACTTATCAATCAAACTTCATTTGATTAATTTAATTTGTTCTGATTGGTCATTTACATTGATATTTCACCTTTCCCGTTTCATGAATGCAAGTCCTCCCTCACATTAAAGAAATGCAATCCAAATGCAATCCAATTATTTGGAATTATGGAGCATAAAGATTGTTATGCTACTAGCTATAGAGTGAGCTGATCATTAGTTTTATATCTTTTTCATTTTATCTAGATCACTTAATTATTAATAACCAGGGATTGATGCTTAACATGATATAAGAAGTTACAAGTTAGGTGTATGCATTCGATGGAGATACATAACAAAACTGTGATGTCGATCTGTGTTAGTAAAGGTGGGAAGGTATTATGTGATGAATCTGATCAGTTTAGGCTATTGAGTGTGTCTCTTGATGGATACGTGAAGGTGTTTGATTACTAAAAGATGAAGACCACTTTCACGATAAGGTTTCCGCAACCTCTTCTGTCTGTTGGATTGTTTCCATATTGCTCGACAATGGTGATTGGTACTGCTAATGGGATATTTGATTTCGATGATGGCTTTAGCTTACAATACCTTCATGTCACTAGACTGGATATGGCTTTTGTTGTGATGAACAAATTTTCATAGCTAAGTTTATGCATGAGCCCAAACTCATTCATTGGAAGGAGTTTACATATGTTCATTTCCTCTAGGAAAAACCTCAGCAAGATATATAATCCCATGAAGACAACCATTCAAGCTGAAGACAAGGAAGAGGGCCCAAGAAGATAGTCCAATGTAACCTTAACTTAGAATGATATGTTGTATGCCATCTCAGTATTCATATAGTATAATGTAATATTATCATCTTCAATCAATGAAAATTGTGTAAATAGTAATCCCAATATATACCACAGTAATGGAATTTGCTTCATCATATCATGTGGATTTCTCTAGCTAATAGGGAGTGGGTTTGGTTTTCTTTTATGAGATAGAAGAATATGCTAAATGTAGGAAGCTTTTTACATAGGACAATTTATGTAATATGAAGAGTACACTCAAAGGAAACAAAACATTAAGAGAAAACTTGATCATACACAAATGTCTGATTCATGTGTCATCATAAATAAAACTCGGTCATACAAGGACGGTTATTAGATTCTTATATATGTGTCATCAATTAAAATGTCACCAAAGAAGTGTTATCACATTTTATGCTAATTTGTTATAAAAATGTCATCAACAAAGAATGTCGTCAACAAATAATTGTAACATCCCTTCTTAGAACACCGAAGAGATGTTGCAGCGTCAGCAATTACTCGGACTTTAATGTCCTTGTAACTGCCTTAGGCTTATAGGGACATGCAACCATGCTCCCATAAACAAGATGATATTAAGTAAATTATGAATTTAACGGAAGACTTAAATAAAAATCAATCGTCTAAAATAAAGTAACCCAAAGTAATGGGTCCGATCTTAATATTTAAGTAGTTTAAATAATAGCAGCGGAAATATCGTTAAAAGAGTTACAGCGGAAATAATAAACTTTAATACAAGAAATTTTTATGAATTTATACCTTAAAACAAAACTAGAACAAAAATATTAGACTTCTTTATTCTTCGGCGCCTCAAGACCGTTTACCTAAAAATGCGGATTAGTGGCTGAGGTATAGTTTGCAAACCAGGGACCCCAGCCATCCAAGGGAAGAAAAATAGGACAGTTAGTCTTTTTACGACTAGCAAATGGCATAAAGTAAAATGTCCAAGACTCTGTCTACCACCCATTGACCATAAAAGGGTATTGAACTATTGATGATTGTAGACTAAAATATAAATTAAGAGTAAATCTTGATGTAGAAACCTGAATCCTTAGATTAAAATAATGTAACCGGATGATCCATAAGGACCGAGTGGTTGAATTGGATGCGGGTCCGAAAACCCTAAGGAATCATATTCCGAGTACGGAATGAATATGATATAACTTCACTGAAAAATGGGTCACCTAATAAAATAATGTACAACACAATAGTAATAATAATACAATTATACACAACTTTATTATTTACTTAGGACATGTGATACCGGTCTCGGCTGCATATAACGGGCAGACGACCTACTACTCGTAGGTAGTGTACCCATTCGAGAGATTTGCAATTTCAAAGGGGCATCTCATGAGACGTTTATAGAGCAAGGTATACTCAACCTTGACCTGACTTTACCATTTTCCATTTATTAATTTAACACAACTCAACAATAACAATACTGCAATAGTAATACACAATCACATTAATTCACTATTCCATCCTAGGTGACCACAAAAGACAATGTTGTGCACTTTAAAACTATAAGATGCACAAAATAATATAAATAAAAAGCATGGATATCGAAGACAATTAATATACCATACTTAACTAGCATGAAGGGAATAAAATGGGCAAATCATTCTTTGGGGAAGTTCGGGCATTTAATATAATTGTCTCAAGTCATGGGATCAAATTATAATTACCCGAGTTGTCATGCTATGTGAGATTAAGAAGTTGATAAATAGCAACAATCAGATCTAACTTGCATATTTACCACAAATTCATAGCATGGAATAAAAGACACGAAAGACAAGACAACATTTGATAAAGGCACGAAATTGCAAAAATGCACTAATTGGACCAAACCACTTGCCTTAACTCTACAAAATGGTTCAACGAGACTGAGGATAATAATTTGATATGCTACCTGAGATTTTACAGGTTTATAAAAGGGTATTAGTAACTTTTCAAAAATTACAGAAACGGCCCCGTAACTTTTAGAAACGCAAACTTACCCTTTATTTCTTTCGACAGAAACCAAATCTGTAAACAAGCAATCTCATGAGCCTAAATGAATTCCAACTAATTCAAGATGACATATAGATTAGTGTAAGGTCGACTACTCAATCAAGACTCGAGAGAATGCGAGAAACGGAGCGGATCTTACCCAAACGAGAGTCGAAAGCGACCAAATTTCGAATCTATGATCCCTTTCTATGGTATGGATCTGTAAAGGAAGGATTTATAAGAATTAACAGGCCATCGTTCGAAAGAGAGAAAGAAAAACGTATGAAAACCACGTTTTTCTGCACATCAGAAAAACTGATCACCGGTGAATTTCGGGGCTGTGGTGTGAGTGCCTCAAAGTAGGGGTGGGCAGGGGACGGGACGGGACGGGATTGAGCCGGGACGGGGCTCGTCCCACGAAATTTTTACGGGACGGGATTGGGACGGGATTGACACTTTTTTTTCGGGACGGGATCGGGACGGGATGGTGTCTGGACGGGACGGGACGGGCCTTGTCCCGCATATAAAAATAATAAAATATTATATAAATTTGCAAAGTGAAAAATGCTTTCATAATTCATTAATTTGTATAATATGTTGAATACGGTATTATTCTCAACTATATTATTCAATAATAATAATAATAATATTATTATTATTATTATTATTATACTATTATTAATTCATACAATGATTGTATAATTAGTTATAATGTTGAACATATTTGGCTACATTATCTTACTAGATCGGGATGAAAAGGGATTGAGACGAGATTCACCAGATATTGTCTCATTATCGATTGATAATTGGAAAAAATACCGTATTTAGGTATTTGCTTCTTGTTACGAGGCTTCCAACTAACTTTATGTAAGCCATCTTTATAACGATAATAATGATTATTATAATGATAAAAAAATAATAATAATAAAAAATAATAATAACAATAATAATAATGCCACGTTATAATTAAAATAATAATAATAATAATAATATTACTTATTTTTATTGTTATTATTATAAAATAATTATACTTTACAGGAAAAAAATATAATATGATGATATAGTAATAATAATAATTTTATTATAAAGTAATATTATTATTTAATTATATTATAATATTATATATTATTATTATTATAATAATAAATTATTATTATAAATTGAAAACTATTATTATAATTATAAATAATATTTGCTCATATAATAATAATATTATTATTATAAATGGAAAATTATGATTATAATTATAATTATAATATTTTCTCAAAATAATAATACTAATAATATATTATTATTATTCTATAATATTATAATATTATTATTATAAAAAATATTATTATTATTATTATTATTATATGCGGGACGGGACGGGATTTACGGGATCCCACCGGGATCGTCCCGCGTTTCGTCCCGCATAATTTTTGCGGGACGGGATCGGGACGGGATTCGCTATTTTGTCATAAATCCCACCGGGATCGGGACGGGATCGGGACGGGACCGGGACGGGATCGGGATTTGCGGGATTTATGCCCACCCCTACCTCAAAGTGTTTCTGAGTAAGGGAAAAGTTGGGTTCGATAGAAGGTGATGCAGATAGCATGTAGATGTTGAAATCAGAGGCGTCGGAGCACTGTGGTGGCGGTGGAAAGGCCCGACAAGGGGGCTTTCGAACAAAGTTCTGCAGAGACTTCGGGCAGCGATTCCAGCCACTTCCCGACGAGCTGCTGTGTCGGGGCGTTCAAGGTCATATCCTGGGTGTTGGAGGAGACCTGTGGTTGTGGTCGTGGGCTCTTGTGTCGCCGGAATCGTGATCGAGCACGATCGGAATGAACGGATATCGTGTGTGTTTGCTTCGACTTTGGCCACAAAGACAGGTATATGTATGTATACACTTGTGTATATAATGTG
This sequence comes from Persicaria tinctoria, assembly GCA_037127255.1. Classification (NCBI taxonomy): domain Eukaryota; kingdom Viridiplantae; phylum Streptophyta; class Magnoliopsida; order Caryophyllales; family Polygonaceae; genus Persicaria; species Persicaria tinctoria. The sequence goes on from JBANSL010000004.1 coordinate 543,309, forward strand.
TTGTACTTGTATCATATATTTATTTATGTACATACATAAACAAATTTATATCTATATATAATTAGTTACACACTAATTTACCTATGTAGAAATATTATTTATAAAAAATTTCTTTATTTAGATAATAGTACTGATTTTTATTTAATTTGAATTACAAAAATTAAATATAATTATTCTAAAACCTTACATTAGATATTTTATGTGAACTAATAAATTTTGAATAACTTATTTTCACCAAATTTAATATAAAGAGAGTTTGTTTATTTTAATTAACACTGAAATACACAAAAATACTTTAGGGTATTTCAATAATGTTATCAAAAATGATTGAGATCAATGAGGTGTAATCACAAATGTCATCGTTGAATAAAAGTTATTAATAAAAGATGTCATCAATTAAGTTTAATCACATTTTATGCCGTTGTATCATCAATGGTATAAATTTTGAAAATTAAAAAAAATGTCACCACAAATGATTGCATCAATGAAGTGAAGTGTAATCACAACGTGCCATCAGTATATAAAAGTAGAATCAACGAAATTATATCGATATATAATTGATTATATTAAAAAAGTTGCATCAAACAATTTGATTAAAAAAATGCCATGAAATAATTACATTAGAACAATGACATAAAAACACTAATTAAAAAAAATGGCATCACATTACAGAAAAAATTGTATCAAACCACTACTTTGAAAAAATGTCATCACATTAGAGAAAAAATTGTATCAAACCACTACTTTGAAAAAATGGCATCATGGTAAAAAAAAATTGACATAAAAAATTGCATCAAAAAAAGTGGCATCAATGGTCAAGGGTGAAAAAACGGTATCCTAAAAAAGTGACATCAATGGTTAATGTGGGAGGTAGGAAGAGAAGGAAGGGAATGTAAGGAGGGAGGGGTACACCCCACCTAATTTATTATGTTTAGAGTCTAATTACCTAATTAGGTTTTCATAAAAGTTGTATTATTATCAAAAATACCTAAAGGTGGAGCTAAAGAGGGTCTGGGGGGTCACGTGACCCCCCCCCCCTCATTCGAAAAATTACCTAGGTGTATTCTCTTTGTCGATAGCTTCGTTTTGATATATAATACACTCTAATCAATTATAGGTGTATTAATCAATTTAATTATATTTCAATAGACTATAATAATTTTATACTCCCTCCGTTCATTAATAAGTGTCGTTTGACTTTTTGACACGTTTTTTGAGGAGCTAAAACTATTTAAAATATTAACCTTTTTATTATTTTTAAAAAAATAATTTTAAACTTATAACTAATATGTATAAAATTTTAAAGAAAATCACTTAAAAACTTTATATTTTATATAGTTTTTAACTCCTTAAAAAATGTGTCAAAAAAGTCAAACGTCACTTATTTCTAAACGGAGATAGTACTATTTTACTTAACTTGACATTCACATATTATAATTCATCTCGAGAGCATCGAAACCATAGGTTATATTACTTATTATTAGAATTTGGTAAGAAATTACGCAACTTTAAAATTTTTATATCTAGTTATACATTATTACACGTTAAGAATACAATGTTTATTTATTGCGTTTTATATCCTTATTTTCATTTTATATCTTTGTAGTAGTTTGTAATAGCGTTTGACACTAATTTGTACTATTGAATACATTCACTACTAGAAATTTGTTATTTAAAATCGGGTAATAGCCGATGTCTTTCAAAAAAAAAATCGATGTCTATGTGAGGGATGTAAAAAGTCAAAAGTATTTCACATCGGCCAGAACCTGATGTCTTTGTATGTTATAACATCGTTTATATTTTTAAATCCGATGTCTTTGTTATCCTATAACATCGATTATAAAATATAATCGATGTTATAACATACAAAAACATCGGCTATTACCCAATGTTAAAACGTTTCGACTTTTTACATCCCCACATAGACATCGTTTATTTTTTTTTAAAGACATCGGTTTTTTCTCCAATTCAGCTAACAAATACAGATTAAACTTTCAATGCAGAATAGACTTCAGCTATCTAGCAACTTAATATGACATGTCAAAGAAAGATCTTATGAGCCTTAGTTATTCACATAGGCTTACCTCGACATTTCTCAGCTACATTATTGAGAAGATCCAAATTTTTAGCCAGATCAGCAATGCATGCAATCAGCTTGTCAGCATTTTGTCTTGGTCTCTTCATCTCCAAGGTGTTGTTGCAGGAGGATGGTCAAGTATGAAATAAATATGAAATATAGTTCAGATTGACTTCCCTGTCTCAGCAAATAGATACAAGACTTCCTCCCGTTGTAGTAAGAGAAAAGTCAGGATCGAATCCACGAGGAAGCACGTCAGCAGTTCTCAGGTAGCTGTAAATTCTCACAGACACAGCAGAAAAGCACAGACACGAAGACAAAAGCAGAAATAAAATAGAAACAAATAATCACGGCAAGGGCAACTAAAATAAAAGCAAATAACAAACTAAAAACAGAAAGCAAAGACGAAACAAAGCAAGGCAGATAACTCGACAACAGCTAATCGACAACAGCAAAGTACTCGACCAGACAACTCGACCGAATCTTGTCGACACAGACTTATCGATATCGACAAGTACTCGACACAGCAACAGATCGACAAAGGCACAGAAAACTCGATCTCGATGAAAACTTCTCGACGTCGACAACAGGGCTCTATGTCGACAAGCTTCTTCGATCTCGACAAGTAACAGAAAACTAAATTGCAAAGCTTTTCGGACAGAAACGAATTTTTACCGAAATAAAATCAATAAACTAAAGGCTTCCAAGGCTAGGGTTTCAACACCACAACAGTAACCATGCAAAGTAACACATAAAGGCATAAAAGATCATGCTTTCCATCCAAATAACTTTCGTTATTAACAAATAGGAATATAGAGGCTTTCGCATAAACCCTAATTGTTACTAACCTATTTTCACATAATTAATCCAAGATGCATTAAGATCACTTTCGCTTCAATAACACAAACAAGGATCACCTTCAACTCTCGCAAAAGAATCATGCTTATAGGGATAGAAGACGAATTGCATAAAAATCTGACCTTTATCGCATCGCCTCACATGGCCACCGTCGGGCTCACCCCAGCCCCAGAAGTGGGTGGACTACTCACGCCTCATCGCAATCGCAGACATTGAATTGATGAAAGAAACTTGCGTTAAAATAAACCAAAGTTTACAACCGCTCGAAGCCAACTCCGCTCTCGCTTCACAACTCCAACCGGCTGCTCACTCTCTCTCTCTACTACTTCTCCTACTTACTTCTCTCTGAAATTGAATGAATAAAACTGAGCCCCCTAGGGCCTTATTTATAGGCTTCTAATCCTTGCTAATCAAGGATAGAAGATATCTATCTTTATCTAAAACTATATCTAAAACTTAATGATAAATAAATAACATAGTGTAATTAAATAAAATAGATAGACTAGGATTATATCTAATGTGTGGACATCTTCTTGGATAGATCTTGATAGATTCGGATAGAATTCGTCGAATCTTGGCTTGCAAGTATCCAATCCCGCTCGGACTTCTCCTCGATCTCGGCTTCTGGACTCCTCGACAATCTTCTCGACATGTCTCCTCGATATCGACAAAAGTTGTCGATGTCTAGAAGTTTCTTCGTCTGGTGCTCGTGCTCGACGTCTAGAACACATGTCGAGTTGATAACTCCTCGATGTCGACAAATCTTGTCGATATCGATAACTTTCCTCAGCTCCCAGCTCTGTTCGTAAAACGCACTTTCCCGATGCCTCGGTTGTCGGATTGACGCATATGACCATGCGTTGGAAAGCTCTTTCCGAGGGCTACAACTCTAATGAAGACATCACAGCCTGATTCAGAATGATGAATACCAGAAATTGGCCTTCTCTCCAGCTGCACCATTCTTGGCTTCTCCATGACTTTCCTTTAAAATCCAAAATGCGTTCGATTTCTGCGAAATATGACAAAAACTTGTGTAGACCTCCATATATTGCAACTAAGCATAAACTACACATATTTTGTATCATTCAAGCCCAAATGCTTGAAATGCATGCAGAAATCGATATAAAAGATAATGTAAAACATGGCTAATTAGGCTCACAACAAACACCCCATACTTAAGCTTGCTTGTCCTCAAGCAATACTTTTATTTGTCATTCAGGGGAAGAAATCAAAACTCTCAACATATTAGATTCATTGCCATATAACCCTGCAATCAATTACCATCCTCGAAAAGGTACTAGTGTCACAGATTCATGCATGTGCAAATATGTAAAAGCAACATCTACTCATAAAAGGAGGGTTATGCAAAAACATTCATAAGTGACTAAGCATTGATAATCAAGAAGACTTTAATTTAAGCTCATGAAGGAGTAGATTGGTAAAAGGCTAAAAGGTGGGCAATTTTTGGCAATGTGGTGCTTTTGATCCGGGGAAATGGATCACTTTCAAACTTTGAGTTTCATATCACATTCCTTCTTCCATACAATTCATCACCTTTCATATTGCTTTTTTTTTTCAATAATAATGCTTTTACCTCTCTGACCTTAGCACTGCCTTCTCGCGAGTCGCAAACATGGGTGTCATGAATGGCCCCGGATACTTAGTGCGTCGGACTCCTCACAATGTGTCCCATCTCTCCAAACTATTATCTTAGAGAGCAGGGTCAATCTACCTTTATCTCCTGAGGTGATTGGATTTTCTTTCACTCATTAAATTTTTCATATATTTCAAACAAATTCCTTCCATACTCCAATAATGATAAGAATCACAACAACCATATAACATCTCCATAATGTAACATCATTCTCAACATAATCCCCGGATAAGGTAAAGAATGGCAATTATTTAGATCATGTGGAGCAATATTTGAAATAAGGCATATTATGGCTTTTGTGATGCATAAGCATAGGTAAGGCTAGGATTATAAACAATGAGCATTATATGGAAATATAAAGTCCTCCATCATCTTATCATGCAACATGTCAAAAGCAACTTCAAATTTTACCTCCTTTTATGGTTTTCAATAAAATATGCACTTCATTGTGACTTCCCTTTACTAGGCAATTTCATGCTATATCTCTAATGAATATAATTTTGCATCGTCGAGTTCAATAAAGCTTCCATGACGTTATTCAAAATTTTCAATGGGGGTCATTTTTCAAAACTTCAACGGGGGTCATTTTTCAAAACTTTTTGGAAAACATGCATATAAGCACCTAAATCAATAATGCATTCCAAAATAGCCATGTAGCAATTCTTAAGAAATAATGCACATATATGTCAAATATGATCAATATGCATGATGTAAGTCCTTCCCCCACCCCATACTTAAACATTACAGTGTCCCCACTGTATAAAAAACAATGTAAAGGGTAAAGAAAGAAACTCACAAGACATGAGTGCAGAGCCGCAAAATTTTGAATGGAGCACCTCCTAGTCCGAGTAAGCTTTGGTTATATCCATTGACCTGAAAAGTAGAAGACATATACCCAAAAACAACAAAAACCAAAAAACAATGTTCAAAAACAAAAAACCCAAAACAAAGTCTCAAATGTCCTAAAAAGTCTATGTACATGCTCTAGATTTTATAGTCGCTAGGCCGACTTTCATTAATGCTCAAGGTGGCATCTGCAGGGCCCATGTAGCTTGGGCCTCAAATAAGACTCCATTCTTGTCCTTTAGCTGGATCCCTCCTGAATGGATCTTGTTCACCGTGAATGGTCCCATTTTCTTCTTATTGAATTTGTTAGGAAACCAATGATCCTTTGATTTAGAGACATAGACCATGTCTCCTAATTCGTATTCCTTTGGATCGTCATCGGAAATCCTGCATAAGCGCACATACCAAGGCAAACCTCTCCCATGTATAGATAAATCTTTAATTGAAATAGGAGAAGACAGATTCATACCTTGGCTTACCGTTGTGGATTCGGATTCGGGAACCACTGGATTTTGTCGACATCGAGCAGTGTTACTCGACATCGATGAAGTTGGCTCATCTGGTGGACTGCAAGTCGAAGAAGGAGACGTCGAGGAGACCAAGATCTTGTCGACATCGACAAGATTTGTCGACATCGAGTTGTTCTCGACTTCCAGTAGATTTCTCGTCGATGAAGGTGGAGTCGAGGAAGGAGGTGTCGAAGAAACTCGGATCTTGTCGACTTCGACAAGAGTTGTCGATGTCGAGGAGCTACTGTCTTCAGTTGGGTTTCTCGTCGAGGGAGGTGGTGTCGAGGAAGCCTCAATCTTGTTGATATCTACAAGTGTTGTCGATGTCGAGTTGTTCTCTGGTTTCAGTGGCTTACTCGACGATGTTGGTGGAGGTTTCTGATCTTTGTCGATGTTGACTAAACTACTCGATCTCGAGGAGTTTAGTCGACTACGACCCCATACTTAGTTCATGTGTTCTCCTTGAGGATTGCCATGATCTCCTCCACCTGGGCCTCCATGTCCCTCTTTTCTAGCTCCTCGGGGGTCATATTCCTGACCTTGGGTTCCCCGCAGGTGATGTAGCCAGCTGAGATAGATTTGACCTCTTCAATCGGACACGTATGCCTTTCAGTTTTGTTGAAGGAATACTCAATGACCTCATCGCTGATGTTGAAGGTGAGCACTCCTTTCCTTACGCTTATGTTGGCATCCACCGTCGCCAAGAATGGTCTCCCTAGAATAATTGGACAAGCAGGATCTTCTTGCATATCAATAATTAAGAAATCAGCAGGGACGAAGAATTTACCTACTTGTACTGGGACATTTTCCACCATGCCTGTTGGAATGACCACTGTGTTGTTGGCCATGTAAAGTCTAGCATCCACAGGCTCCAGGGCACCTATCTTAATCTTGGACCAAATCGTTAAAGGCATAATACTAACACTGGCTCCAAGATCACATAAAGCATTAATTTTGTATGGACCAAATCCAATGTTTATAGCAAACTTACCTGGATCCGGCCGCTTTTCCAGTATGTCCAGCTGGCTGCACTCCTCTGTAATTTCAGCCATTGATCGCTTTTTGCTCAGAATCTCCTTTAGGAATTTGACATAGGACGGCATTTCATTGAGAGCTTCTGTGAAGGGTATGGTGACATTCAGCTTCTGAAGCATCTTGATGAAGCGCTGAAACTTTTTCTCCGCTGGGTCCTTTAGAGATTTCGTGGGGAAAGGCAGCTTCTTTTTCTGACTCGGAGCCAGAACAGACGTCGGAGGCGTTGCAGACTTCTCGACATCGATTTGAGACTTCTCGACATCGACAAGTTCCTCGACATCGACAAGTTTTCTCGACGTCGAGTTACTGTTTTGTCCAGAAGCTGGTCGATCAGGGATTTCCTCGACATCGAGAAGTTTTTTGTCGACATCGACAAGATTCTTGTCGACATCGAGTTGTTCTTCAGCGCTGTCCTGCTGTTTTCCGACCTCTGGCTCGCGTAGTTGATGTCCGCTCCTGAGCTTTACAGCAGCTACATGTCCAGTCTTTCCCTTAGGATTTGGTTCTGAAGATCCAGGGAGTGCGCCTGACTGTCTGGGGATTGCTGCTGCTAGTTGACCAATCTGTGTATCAACTGTTTTCCGCCAGATATCAATTTCCCCAAGCCTAGAGTTGACACCTTGCATCTGAGTATAGACGAAGTTGAAAGATTGCCTAGTTTCTGAGTGGTTCCTCCGTATCTCCTCCAGGACTGTCTGTATATCATCCTTCTTTTGATCCCTTTCTGGATGTCCTGGAGCTCTATAGGGCAGGGGGTTCCTAGGGACACCTTGGTTCCATTGTGGTTGTTGAAACCTTTGGTCCCCTATGTAGCGATTGGGACCCCCTGCGTAAGCTGCATCCTCATGGTGCTCTGCCAATCTGACTTGCTCTGTGTGTGGGCACTCAGGAGTGGTGTGCCTTTGCGATCCGCATTCTATGCAAGGCTGGTTGACAGAGAGATACTTTACTTGCTTGATGAGCTTCCTATTCTGGTCTCTGTAGTATTGCTCTCTAACATCAGGATCAATTTCCTTTGCTGGCTCATAGAGAGGCATAGATGGTGCTGGCCTGGCGTATGGGTTCTCTTCATAAGTTGCAGTAGACCCATATTTGTTGTCGTAGTTGGTGAGCTTTTCTAGCACACCCCATGCGTCACTTGGCGGCATCGTCAGATACTCGTAGTGAGTATAATTGTTGATTCTGTCCTTAGTGACTTGGTCAAGAGAGTTGAAGAAGATCTCCTGAATGATGTAGGGTGGCTGTCCATGAGTAGGGCAAGATCGCAGAAGTTCCTTGTAGCGCTCCCATGTCTTTGCCAGCGGTTCCCCTTTCTGCTGCTTAAAGGCGGTGATTTTCTGGCGGAGATATGCTGTTTTGGCAGGTGGGAAGAATTTGTTCAGAAATTCTTGCTCTACTTGGGCCCAGGTTGTGAGTGATCTTGCTTTCAGCCCTTCCAGCCATTTCAGTGCAGGCCCAGCGAGAGACCAGCAAAAAGATTTCATCTTGACATATTCCAAGGTTGTGCCTTCTGCAAGAGTACGACACATATCATGAAAATTAGTAATATGTTCAAGAGGACACTCATTAAATCTGCCGTAAAAGGCATTATTTTTAAGCTCTATAAGAAATTGAGTGCGAATTTCAAAAGAGTTTTCAGGGATTAGAATCGCCGATTCAGGCACGACGAGCGTGGGATGCATATAATCCTCAGCAGTGGTTGGATATTGGGCAAGCTCAGCTTGTGCTTGTTCCTTTTCTGCTCTCTCAGCGGCGAGAGCAGCATCCCTGGCGGCTAGATCCCTGGTAAGCCTAGCGATCGGCTGCTCCTGTGTTTCAACGTCCGCCATGGCTCTTTGAAGTCTATTTCTGATGTGTAGAAGGCGCTCTGGTTCTTCTAAACCGTAGTACTCAGGTGGGATACCAGAACGGCGCATACACCTGAAAAGTAACTCAAAGAAACAGTGAGAACTGACTACCTAAGGCGCGATTGATAGCTTCCCCGGCAACGGCGCCAATTTGTTGTTGCAGGAGGATGGTCAAGTATGAAATAAATATGAAATATAGTTCAGATTGACTTCCCTGTCTCAGCAAATAGATACAAGACTTCCTCCCGTTGTAGTAAGAGAAAAGTCAGGATCGAATCCACGAGGAAGCACGTCAGCAGTTCTCAGGTAGCTGTAAATTCTCACAGACACAGCAGAAAAGCACAGAAACGAAGACAAAAGCAGAAATAAAATAGAAACAAATAATCCCGGCAAGGGCAACTAAAATAAAAGCAAATAACAAACTAAAAACAGAAAGCAAAGACGAAACAAAGCAAGGCAGATAACTCGACAACAGCTAATCGACAACAGCAAAGTACTCGACCAGACAACTCGACCGAATCTTGTCGACACAGACTTGTCGATATCGACAAGTACTCGACACAGCAACAGATCGACAAAGGCACAGAAAACTCGATCTCGATGAAAACTTCTCGACGTCGACAACAGGGCTCTATGTCGACAAGCTTCTTCGATCTCGACAAGTAACAGAAAACTAAATTGCAAAGCTTTTCGGACAGAAATGAATTTTTAACGAAATAAAATCAATAAACTAAAGGCTTCCAAGGCTAGGGTTTCAACACCACAACAGTAACCATGCAAAGTAACACATAAAGGCATAAAAGATCATGCTTTCCATCCAAATAACTTTCGTTATTAACAAATAGGAATATAGAGGCTTTCGCATAAACCCTAATTGTTACTAACCCTTTTTCACATAATTAATCCAAGATGCATTAAGATCACTTTCGCTTCAATAACACAAACAAGGATCACCTTCAACTCTCGCAAAAGAATCATGCTTATAGGGATAGAAGACGAATTGCATAAAAATCTGACCTTTATCGCATCGCCTCACATGGCCACCGTCGGGCTCACCCCAGCCCCAGAAGTGGGTGGACTACTCACGCCTCATCGCAATCGCAGACATTGAATTGATGAAAGAAACTTGCGTTAAAATAAACCAAAGTTTACAACCGCTCGAAGCCAACTCCGCTCTCGCTTCACAACTCCAACCGGCTGCTCACTCTCTCTCTCTCTACTACTTCTCCTACTTACTTCTCTCTGAAATTGAATGAATAAAACTGAGCCCCCTAGGGCCTTATTTATAGGCTTCTAATCCTTGCTAATCAAGGATAGAAGATATCTATCTTTATCTAAAACTATATCTAAAACTTAATGATAAATAAATAACATAGTGTAATTAAATAAAATAGATAGACTAGGATTATATCTAATGTGTGGACATCTTCTTGGATAGATCTTGATAGATTCGGATAGAATTCGTCGAATCTTGGCTTGCAAGTATCCAATCCCGCTCGGACTTCTCCTCGATCTCGGCTTCTGGACTCCTCGACAATCTTCTCGACATGTCTCCTCGATATCGACAAAAGTTGTCGATGTCTAGAAGTTTCTTCGTCTGGTGCTCGTGCTCGACGTCTAGAACACATGTCGAGTTGATAACTCCTCGATGTCGACAAATCTTGTCGATATCGATAACTTTCCTCAGCTCCCAGCTCTGTTCGTAAAACGCACTTTCCCGATGCCTCGGTTGTCGGATTGACGCATATGACCATGCGTTGGAAAGCTCTTTCCGAGGGCTACAACTCTAATGAAGACATCACAGCCTGATTCAGAATGATGAATACCATAAATTGGCCTTCTCTCCAGCTGAACCATTCTTGGCTTCTCCATGACTTTCCTTTAAGCTCCAAAATGCGTTCGATTTCTGTGAAATATGACAAAAACTTGTGTAGACCTCCATATATTGCAACTAAGCATAAACTACACATATTTTGTATCATTCAAGCCCAAATACTTGAAATGCATGCAGAAATCGATATAAAAGATAATGTAAAACATGGCTAATTAGGCTCACAACACAAGGCTTCTTCATATTTCATGCGAGCACAGCCGAGCAGGCATGTTGGCTGTTTTCTGACTGAGTTTCCGACAATTGTGGTATGGATTAATTGTCTGTTGTCTCATAGTTTTGCAATCAGCAGCTGCTTCCTCTTCTCAGCACCGCTTATGACGTTGTTGTGCTCGTTCTTTGCTGATACATGCTCCTAATTTGTGAAGGAAATAAGAGATCAATATATGAAGCAAAAACGAGATAAAAGATCAAAGTATAACAGATATGGTAATCAATACATTAACTTGTGTGTTGTAGTAGGAGATTATTACCGCTTCTAAGATTCAGACGTCCACCAAATGTAATCCATCCATGAGGAATGGAAGATAATGGGTTGGATAACTATTGGTTTGAAGATTTACATTCGAGAAATTATTACTGATGGGCTGAAGATTATTACTGATGTTAATAAGCAATATAAGTGCAGGAAATTTACATTCGGGAATCAATCAGGCAGTAGAGGATATAGTAATATAATACGCGAAGAAAGGCTCAAAAAGAAGTGTTATGTTCGGGAATCAATCAGGTAAAAGAGGATATAGTGCTAACTTCTAAGTAACTCAAGTAACTAAAAAATTGGATCCTTTTACACTAAAAAATGAACAATCTCAATTAAGCAGCTACTTGGCACCATAGAAGTGCATCGGGCCATGCAAAATATCAGGCATGGATTCATTAAATTGCAAAACCTAAGCTTTAATCTGAAGGAATACATGAACACTCTTTTTTAGTTTGATAACATTCTCATGATGTCACACTATTTTAGTTTCATAACATTCTCATGATGGATCTTCTTTAGAATATTGATTTCACGAATGGAAGTGATTGGAAACTAGGCAAAATAAAGAAGTTAATTAAGCATCATGTAGAGAGAAACCCCAAACATAGTGCTAACTGCTACGTAACTCAAGTAACTAAAAGATTCGATACTTTTACATTGAAAAATGAACAATCTCAACAATAAATGAAGCAACTACTTGGCACCATAGAAGTGCATTAGGTCGTTCAAAATATCAAGTATGGATTCCTTAAATTACAAAATCTAAGCTTTAATTGGAAGGAATACATGAACACCCCTACGAAAGAAGTACTAAATTACTAATAAACCCATTTGAATATTGAGAAAAAGGAAACAAACACTTAAATCATTCCAATATAAATCGTTCTAATACAAACCTAGTTTCAAAAACAAAACCATCAACACCTGAATAGAATTGGAACAAGTACATATTCAATTTTTGAAAAAAAGAGAGGTTTGCCCCAAAAACATCCAGCAATTGAACAAAAGAACAAGAGTACCAAATGCAAAAGAGAGTCAAATTGTTATATCACTAACTACTAACAAGTCTATCTCAAAAATAATACTCAAGAAACTGTGAAACAAGAAGAAAACTGAAATCATACTGTTTTGTGAAATTGCAATAGAGTCTGGAAAATTGAACCATCTTATCTTTGACAGTCCAATGCAAATTTAAACATTAGATTAGAAATGGTAACACACTAGAGCTATTGAACCCTAATATCTCAATTAAAAGTAAAAACAGATAACACTAAAAAAAAGAAGAAAAATAATCACCTATATCTCTAATTTATGAGAAGAAAAATAATCACCTTTGAGAGAGCCAAAGGAAGGTAGAGTTACCCTCTGAACAAGAATCCAGACTTTGTTAGGAGTTCAAACAACAACAACAAATTTGACAGTAACTAAATTGAATCCAAGCTATCGAATGACAATCATCAAATTATCAGAGGAATAATCTCATAAACATTACAAAACACAAAAAAAAAAAGCAACACTGCAAAATTTAGGGTCCAACAGGAGTTGAGCAAATTATAGACAAATTAGAAGGGAAAAAAGGAGATAGAAAACCTACAAAATGAAGGAGCAAGTACCTCAAACAAATTATTCTCGAGTGGCAGCAAAGCGGCGATGTACGTTGGTGGCGTCGAAAGAAGAGAGCTCTTGGTGATGTGGGTTGGAGCACGGCCGCACAAGTGCTCAGCAATCTGAAGGCGAAGCCCTAAGCACGATTCAGATCTGACATGGATGGAGAAGAGATGCGTGAGTTCAGATCTGAGATGGATGGAGAAGAGATGCCTTTTCACCTTGGGTTGGAATGGAGAAGAAGAATGAGATGCGGGTCAGATCTAAGAATCTGAGACCGGTTTGACCCCAAAACACAACAAACCCTAGATCTACAAAAAAAACAAAATCGCACAGTCAAGAATCAGAGATATCCAAATCGGAATTGGCCATAGATTCGAGCAAGCAAAGCAAAAGAGAAGAGAAACAAGAGAAGGAAATAGAGAAGAGAAGAGAAGAAGGATACGCACCTGCCCCAGATCGAACAAAGAGTGTTGTTTGCCAGAGAATGGAGTTGGAGATGGGATCTGGCCAACGGAGAGGTTAGGTTTCCTGGCTTCCATGGACGAGTGAAGTTGTGAAGCACGTCGGAGTCGGGTTTCCTTCAGAGTGTATGAATAAGAATGGAGGAGAGTGTTTCACTGTTTCAGATCTAGAGAATTTGGGGATTTCGCTGTCGCGGGGAGGAGGGTTTGGAAGAGGGATTGAAAGCGGGGGGAGGGGTTCTTTTTTCTTAAAAAAAAAAAATTGAAGTGTTGAATTATTTCGCGTGTATTTCACATGGGCGGGACAAATCTCGGGCTTATTATTTTCCAAAAACTTTTTTTTAACATCGGTCAAAAAATAGTACGATGTCTGTTTTATTTTCAACATCACAAATTTATTAACCGATTTCAAAACATTGTTTTATATGGTAGGTTTTTCTTACCGATGTTAAATAATAAAATTCTAGTAGTGATTGTCTGTTTTACGACTTTTTTCTCGATCTTATTGTCTACCTACTACTATGGTGACCCCCCGCTCAAAACTTTCTGGTTCCGTCCCTAACAATACCTACTCCACTTGATATAGACGTTAATAGCCTAGTACATAAGCCGAGCGAAGTTTCATCCTAAAACCAATTGGCATTAGATGTGGTAGAACCCCTAGCTTATATACTAAGGCTTTTTTGTTCATATAATCAAGGTGAGACTCTTTTTGGTCTCTTAACATTCTTTTCATTCTCAACACTAACCCTTGGAGACATTAATGATTACATACAGTAATATACAACGTACTCCACATTCACTTTTGAAGCCGAACCCTTTACTGGCCAACAAATTGAGAGAGATGGAACAAATATTTAATGATGATCGAGTGGAACATGCCCGCCTTCATTCATTAAACGTAAGTATAGAATTACCCATGCCAGCATATGTCCATATCCTAATCGAGCTTAATTAGGTTGCAGATAGAGGCGCTTTCCATGAAAATGCCTCCTCCATCTTACATACAACGTACATACTAATACTAAGGTATTAGGTATGTTGTAAATCAGTCCTCCAAACATCACATCCCAATTCACGAATCACGATGATGACTGATGAGTACGTCGTTGATATGCTATGTGAATTAAGTTGGGCCCATCTCCAATGCGATGCCCTCTTGTTATGTTACTGCTTTGGGTGGGTTATGTCCTTATTGGGCCAGTTGCTTCTGGGCTGTGACGCCCAACCAAAATGGATTTGAATTCCAAACCAAAAAGAAAATAATTCCCTAAACATTAATGATACATGTCACAATTCACAATTCACAATTCACAATTCACAATTCACAATTCACATGATGATGGATTAATGAGACAAATGCAATTAAGAGAAAATTTGTTGAAATATCATCTTTTACTAATCAATGAGGTAATTAGCATCTTTTAATTTTTTATTGGCCGTTCTAACACCTCTTTAATTGTTTCTAGCCGCATAACATCTTTCTTCTTCCTCGCTTCTCCTTCGTCTTTCCCAACCGGGATTAGTCTCTCCCAACCAGCGTCGGCCACCGAGCTTGCAACCACAGTAGTGGCGAGCTTCCTCACCGAAACCGTTCCCCGCCCCTTGGCTCCTCTCCTCACCTTCCAACCCTGAAGCTCGTCCATTCCTCCCGATTTCAAACCTGATTTTTCAAATCTCGAAATCGAATCCCCCAATTTCCTCCAGTAATCACATCATGCCGCCGAATGGTTCTTCAGATCCGGTATGAAATCTCACTCTTAATCGATTTGCTTTGGTTGTTCTTTTTTGATTTGGGATTTCGAGTTGGATTGGTACTACTAGGGTTATTAGGTGCGAATATTTGTGGAAAAATTGGGGCTTTTCGCCTTGAGTCGATAATGGTAGGATTCGTTGTTCTGAATGGAATCTCGACTGGACTGTTGAATCTCGGTTGTATGCTGTCAAATATAGGGGTCTAAGATTTGGAGAATCAAAATGGAGAGTGAAACCGAATTCAATACAAACATGTAGAAGAACTTGCACCTATAGATTTGAAATTGATGAGTGTTTTCTTCATCTTCTAGAGAGTTTTCCGAATTAAAACTGATGAGTGTTTTATTCGTCTTATGCCCGGGTTGTGGTTCCTTACCAGATTTGAAATTGATGACAACCAGGTGGAAGAACTTGCACCTATAGATTTTACTTCTGTCTTCCATGTTTTAGAGCTGCTTTATTGTTTGTTTATAGATTCATGTGAATGAATGAAGTTCCGATTGTTAACAAATACTTGTGATTTTCTGTTTGGTAATGTGAATTTGCCTGCAGTACCTGACTTTATATGATTGATATGCAAACATGTTAAATTAAGCAACTTTGTAAAAATCAGGTTTTCCCTATTTTATAATCTATGATCTCATGCATTCAGAATGAGATGGATTCAAGTATCTTCACTGGTCCATTTTACTTTTTGACATATTTCTAGTTTGATATATGACATATTTCTTGGTTACAGTTTAATGTGATGTATTTCTAGTTTGATGAATGCTGGAGTCAGACCTAAAATTTTGCTTCTATACACTCCAGGTCGGTGACAACTACTACATGCCAGGCTTGAAGAAGGCAGCGCTTGCAAGGCTGAGCGTTGTGAACAGGAGCCTTCAGGTTGCGAAGTCGGGTGTTAAAAAGAAGACAAAGCAAGCAACTAGGATCCATGGCTGGAAGTGAAGTTCTTGGTAATATGATTTCGTAAGACTATCATCAGCTATTATCCGAATTTTCATTTACCTTGAAACTATTTGGTTTTTATTTTGTTCCTCTGGAGACAGATATTGCTGTATTTTTGTTTCAGACATGAATAGATGTTCCCTGGGATTCTCAAGTTAATTGGGAGTGTAGATTCAAGTTCATGGTCTCCTAAAATGACTAGTAAAATGATTTGAGTGGACACATCCCTTACCCTTTTCTTGCTAAATTAACTTTGCTTCATTTCAACCCCACTTACTCTTGGTGTTATGTGTCCTCTTTACATTGATGTGCAGCCTAATGTCGAGTCCAGGTAGAAGGGTTTTAAGTCTTCTTCAAACAGGGTTGATTGATATACTGATGTGCTAAATCTGTATAACTTTCAAAAAGAATTATTGTATCTTTTTTCCTTCTTAGTTGTGAACTAAATGAGGGTAAAGATGCACT
Organism: Persicaria tinctoria; assembly: GCA_037127255.1. Lineage (NCBI taxonomy): Eukaryota > Viridiplantae > Streptophyta > Magnoliopsida > Caryophyllales > Polygonaceae > Persicaria > Persicaria tinctoria. Next base: position 559,747 of record JBANSL010000004.1, read on the forward strand.
GGTGTCTTGTCTTGTGTATATTTATTTGATAAGCACTCATTGGTACAATTAATCTTGTATTTTGAATCTAGGATTTAATCTAGTATTTATTCTTATGAGACTTTGGTTCCAACATCTTTGTATCATGTGAGTGGTGTAGCATACTATCATGTTCTTGCACCGTTTTCCATGTTCTTGCTTAAATTTGCCATCTGCCGTGTGTGAATTGTCTTGAACCGATTTCCATTGTGGTTTATGTGACAGTGGTGGATAAACTGAGCTGTGTAGCTTCTGGAATCACTGTGTATAAACCGAAGACATAACTATTAAGAATAATGAATTCCTTGAATTCTGGTCATAAGCTTAGTTTCTTGCTTTGCAACTTGCTGTCATGTGAATTTTAACATAAGCTCTAAGATGAAAATGAGTTCTGATGAGATTTCTGAACCCAAGCTTAGCCCAGGCTCTACTTGATTGACTGTGTATGTTTTGTGTCTTGCAGAACTTGAGAAGCACATTCCTGATCTCCATGTTCTTATAACAACACCATTCCATCCAGCTTATGTCACATTCCTGATCTTCAAGAAAGACAGGGATGGTTACTGGAAGTGGTTTGCTGGTAACTTGGCATCTGGTGGTGCTGCTGGTGCTTCATCTCTATTGTTTGTGTACTCTCTGGATTATGCTCCTACAAGGCTGTACAACGACGCAAAGGCAGCAAAGAAGGCCGGAGAGCGACAGTTCAACGGTTTGGTTGACGTGTACAAGAAGACCATTGCCTCTGACGGTGTTGCTGGACTTTACCATGGATTCAACATCTCATGTGTTGGAATTGTTGTTTACCGTGGTCTCTACATTGGAATGTATGATTCCCTGAAGCCAGTGCTGCTGACTGGAGATATGCAGGTAAATCACCAATTTCTTTGGATGTAGTCAAGTTTTCTGTAGTTTAGATCAACTCTATTATCATGTTAACTCATCCTTCAACTTCTCTGGCTTTGAATGTTACAGGATAGTTTCCTCCTCGGATGGGGTATTACCATTGGTGCTGGGCTTGCTTCCTACCCAATCGATACCGTTCGTCGTAGAATGATGATGACCTCCGGCGAAGCTATCAAGTACAAGAGCTCCTTGGATGCCGTCAACCAGATCCTCAAGAACGAGGGCGTCAAGTCACTATTCAAGGGTGATGGTGCCAACATCCGTCGTGTTGTTGCAGGCGCTGGAGTCCTTGCCGGGTACGACAAGCTTCAGGTTATCGTCTTGGGTAAGAAGTACGGATCTGGAGGCGGCTAATTCTCATTAGATGATGATGACAAAGTTGAGAGGGAGCTGTCTTTTTACTATTTGATAATAATTTATTTGGAACAATCTGAGCCTTTGCTTTTTGCCAAGGGTTTTGATACTCTCAAATTTCATTGGAACAATTTCCTTGTAACTGTCATTCAGATTGAAGGAATCTGAAAATTTTGGATTGTTATTCCTCAAAGGGCTCTGAGTTTTATACTCCATTTCATTTAGTCTACAGAGACCATTTTCATGTGCGCCATAATAATTTGAACACCATTTTTAGTTGCTTAGTGCTGTTGATTTTTTGGTATTAATTGATGTTTTCCTCTACATGTTTATAATTCTTTTGGCATCTTTCATAGGCCATACACATTACATCCAATCTACCATACAGTCAAAAATCTTTGATGTCACCACAAGTGATTGCATCAATTAAGTGTAATCACAAACGTGTCATCAGTAAACAAAAGTAAAATTGATGAAAATATATCGATATACAATTGATTAAATTAAAAAAAATGGCATCAAACGGTTTGATTAAAAAAATGGCATCAAATAATTACATTAGAAAAATGGCATCAAAATACTACTTTGAAAAAGTTACATCACATTAAAGAAAAAAATGTCATCAAAACACTACTTTGAAAAAAAAAATTGGGAGCACAGTAAAAATATCATCAAAAAATTGACATGAAAAAAGTGTCATCAATATTCAACAGTAAAAAAAAATGGCATCAATGGTCAACGTGATATCATAGTGAACAAAAAAATGTCATCAAGGTTTTGGAAAAAATGGCATTAAAAAAGTGTCATCAATCAATTTTATTAGAGGCATCAAAGCGAAAAAATGGCATCATGGTAAAAAATGGCATCAAAGCGAAAATAAAATGTAATAAAAAACGGCATCAAAACAGCAAATAATGGCATCATGGTAAAAAATGGCATCAAAAAAAGTGGCATTATTATTAAAAATAAAAAAAAATCCGAAAAAGTTGGTCAACGGTCAACGTTGACCCTTAGTAGTCAATTTGGGAAGGGTGTTATGTTAGCTAATTAATTTTATTTGGGTGCTAGTTAGCTAATGAGATATTCATAATGTGCTATTTGTCAAAATAACCCTGCAATTAATACATTAAAAAAAAATGGGCAGGAGGATATGTGCCCATCCATAACATAAGCTATAGCTAGCTAGGAATTGAATCAACCAAGAGACGAATCGAAAGAGAAGAGATTGCAAATCAACCAAATTAAACGAAGACGTACTACGTCGATGGATCGGAGAGAAGAAATACATATTTAAAGGATCGGAGCAGATCGATCGATGAGTAACACAGTAGTGATCGAGGCAGAGGTACGAGAAGCCAACTCCAACTGTTGTAGTAGCTCGATCACTAGCTACTGCGCGCATATGCCTTACTGGGTAAGCACCCAAAGAGCGTAAATGACGCCAGGGATCCAACCCAGGAGTGTGAGCACCAAACAGATCCAAAACTCATTCCTCAAATCGTACCTCAGCATCACTCCCAGAGGGGGCAATATTATTGCCAGGATTATCTCTACGAATCTTGATGACCCCATTTTATTTCTATCCACCACTACTCCCAGACTCTAACCTGTTAGATCATGAGATTGATTGTAATGTCCTCCTTGAGGGTTTCCATTCATTGATATAACATATATATAGGTTACAAGGTATTGGGCCTTAACGGGCTTTCAGCCCACTATACAATAGGAGACCTATGTAATCTATCAAACCCCCGCAGTCGAAACGGGAGGGGTCCGTACAGTGAGACTGGAACGAAAATCAATGAATAACTGTCTAGGTAAACCCTTGGTGAATATATCAGCGTACTGATAAGAGGACGGGACATGTAGAACGCGGACATGTCCAATGGCAACCTTGTCCCTGACGAAGTGGAGATCAAGCTCAATGTGCTTCGTGCGTTGATGTTGGACTGGGTTGCTAGCCAGGTAGACGGCGGAGACGTTGTCAGTGTAGACCAGAGTGGCCTTCTGTAAGGGGCATCGTAGCTCAAGCAGGAGATTGCGGAGCCAAGAGCACTCAGAGACAACGTTGGCAACACCCCTGTATTCGGCTTCAGCGCTGGAGCGAGACACGACGGACTGACGTTTGGCTGACCAAGACACAAGAGTGTCATTGAGGAAGACACAGTAACCAGACGTGGAGCGACGTGTGTCTGGACAACCACCCCAATCCGCATCAGTGTATGCCATAAGATCAAGCTTAGAGGAAGGAGTGATGGTGGTGCCGAGCTCGAGGGTGCCACTGATGTACCGAATGAACAAGCAGATCTGCTGGACGGCGTAACTGATATCAGGCCTGGTGAAAGTGAGATACTGAAGAGCACCAGCGAGGCTCCTGTACAGTGTTGGATCATCAACCAAAGGACCCGAATGAGCACTGAGCTTGTTGGATGTATCGACTGGGGTTGCGACGGGATTGCAGTTGACCATCTTAGCACGAGCAACAATCTCAGCAGCATACTTACTCTGTGAGAGAAACAGACCAGACGCATGTCGCTGAACGGCAACTCCCAAGAAGTAAGACAGCGGACCCAGATCAGACATGGAGAATTCGGCACTCAATCTCGAGATGATGGACGTTCGAAGAGCATCAGAAGAGGCGGTGAGAATGATGTCGTCGACATAGAGCAGCAGGAAAGCCAAGTCCGAGCCTCTGCGATAGATAAACAGAGACGTATCCGATCGGCTGCCAGTGAAACCCAAGCGGAGCAGATGAGAGGCAAACCGCTGGAACCATGCCCGTGGAGCCTGTTTCAGACCATACAGAGAGTGCTTGAGGAGACAAACATGCTTTGGACGCTCAGCATCAGCAAACCCCGGAGGCTGAAACATGTAAACCGTCTCATTCAGATGACCATGCAGAAAGGCGTTCTTGACATCCAGCTGATGGATGCCCCAGTTGCGCGACAGAGCCAGACTCAGGACCACTCGGATAGTGGCAGGCTTGACCACAGGGCTGAAGGTCTCATCACAATCAATACCTGCCTGCTGAGATCTACCGTTCACCACCAGACGGGCCTTGTAGCGCTCCAATGTCCCATCAGAGCGGAACTTGTGACGGAAGAGCCACATACAGCGAATGACGTTCGCCTCAGGAGGGCGAGGAACAAGAACCCAAGTACCATTCTTCGTAAGGGCCCTGTATTCGTCGAGCATAGCCGCCTGCCAATTCGGGTCTAGGAGGGCTGTTTTGTGGGAGGTGGGAACGGGGGAGAGGGAGGTCTGGGTGGAGGCAGAGGGGGAAGGGGAGTCGGGAAGGATGGGGGCAGGAGAGGCGAAGGACGCGGGCACGCCAGCCGGGGACGCGGGCGCGCCAGGTCGGGGCGCGGGCGCGCCAGGGCGGGGCGCGGGCGCGCCAGGTTGGGGCGCGGGCGCGCCTGCTTGGGGCGTGGGCGCGCCATCTTGGGGCAGGGATGTTGGCGTAGGGGATGTGGGGTGTATGGCGGGGTGATGGTCGGTGGTCATGGAGACGATCTGTCGGGGTCTGAAGACACCGGAGACGCCGCGGGTGTGAGGTCTGGTTGTGGGGGGTGGCGAGGGAGGTGGGGGAGGGGGAGACGCAGGAGCACCGGGAGAGCTCTGGGGAAGAATGAAGTGAGGAAATGGTGACTCAGACTCTGACGACGACACAGGGGGTGTGGGAGATGCGAAGGGAAATCGCGACTCATCAAAGGTGACATGGCGAGAGAGAATGATCCTGTGAGTCTTGATATCAAGGCAAATATAACCGCGATGACCAGACGGGTAGCCAAGAAAGACACAAGGGGTAGAGCGAGGGTAAAGCTTATGGGGGGCGGTGGATGCTTGATTGGGAAAGCATAAGCAACCAAATGTACGAAGGTGATCATATATGGGCAAAGCAGAATACAGTGCCTGAAACGGTGAGCGATGGTTGAGGGTGGTGGAAGGGAGAATGTTGAGGAGGTAGCATGTGGTGGCCAAGGCGTAGGGCCAATAAGGGAGGGGAATGGATGCGTGGAAGAGAAGAGTGCGCATCATATTGGTGATGGTGCGGATGATTCGTTCGGCTTTGCCATTTTGTTGCGAGGTGTAGGGGCAGGATAAGCGATAGGAGATCCCATTGGTATTAAAGAAAGTGTGGAAATCTTTATTGTCAAATTCACGGCCATTGTCGCATTGGAAACACTTGACAGAGGTGTGAAACTGTGTTTTAATGTAAGCATGGAATTTGACAAAGATAGGGAACACTTGAGATTTAAAGTGCAAAGGGAAAACCCATAAGAAGTGTGTAAAATCATCCAGAAACAAAAGGTAATACTTATGACCCTCCTTGCTAGGCACAGGAGATGTCCAAATATCACTATGAATAATATCAAAGGGTGCGAAAGTAGTGTTTAAAGAACGCTGAAACGGAAGTCTGGCATGCTTGCCTAACTGACAAGACGAACATAAACCAGAGCGGTGCTCTTTATTACAAATGACAAGACTCTTAGAACGAAGTAAATCTAAAACTGCAGGACTGGGATGACCAAGACGAGCATGCCAAAGACTGGATGATGATGCCGAGAGGGCGACTGGACTTGACGGGCTGGATGGTGAAGGCGACGACACAGGATAGAGCTCCCCAGTGCTATTACATCTCAGGCGAGTAACCCCCGTAGTAAGATCCTTCACAGAGAAACCAAATGGATCAAACTCAAGAGAAACATCATTGTCAGTGGTAAACCGACGGACGGAGATAAGGTTTTTGACAAGTTTGGGGGCAATAAGGACATTGTTTAGGTGCAAAGGGTTGGTAGGGGTTGGTAGTGTGGTGTGGCCAATGCCCGAAGTAGCAAGGCGACCACCGTTGCCAACGATAATAGAATGAGCAGGACCCTTAAAAGAATGAGATGAGAGAGTACCTGAGGAGTTCGTCATATGAGAGGTAGCGCCAGTGTCCATGTACCAAGAGCCGTCAGGAGGTGTCAGCTGCATGGAAGAGAAGGCGTTGTGCACATCAGTCGGGTATGCCTGATCGGATGATGGACGGGGAGCAGGACCCAACAAGCCCTGCTGGCGGTTGAGATATGGGGCAGGTCCACGAAACGACGCACCGGGGTAGCCATAGGGCATCCAAGGAGGGTAGCCAGGGTTGGGGTACCAAGAGGGGTGGCGGTTATCATGTTGCTGCGGGCGCCAGGTGCTGCGGCCGCCGCGGCCTCTGCCGCGGCGCCTCTAGGTCCTTGCTGATCGTTGGTGCGGCCTGGCTGGAGGGCGAGTTGCTCGATGATGTCGCTGGATGAGACCAATGCCGTCTTGTCTTTGGCGGCGTCGGTTGTCTGACGTTGAAGGCGAGTCTCCTCCAGGATCAGTTGAGACCGGGTCTTCTCGAATGTAGGGAGAGGCTCTGTCTGCTGAATATGAGTAGCAGCAGCGTTGTATTCGGAAGGGAGACCAGAGAGAACCTGAAGAACCAGACGGGTGGCACTGGGTTTGGAGTCGACAGCGTCGAGCTGATCAGCCAGGGTCTTGATGTGCTGACAGTAGGCAGATATCGACGGAAAAGAGGAAAGCTTGCAACCTGAGAATTCGTGCTCGAGATAGACAGCACGGGTGGACTTGTTGTCTTGAAAGAGATCCTGAAGTTTCTTCCAAGCTTGCAAGGCGTTGTCTTTGGGGTCAAGGATAGTGGTCAATAGATCTTTTGAGATGGTGTTAAAGATCCATTGAAGAACAATGGTGTCAAGTTGAGCGAAGAGATCGTCGTCTTCGCTTGCAGGGCGGTGAGCGGAGGAGTCAATGCGATGATAAAGGGTTCCATCCTAAAACCAATTGGCATTAGGTGGGGTTGCCCACTAGGTTATATGCTAAGGCTTTTTATGTTTCACACTTTCAATGTGGGACATTTTGTCTCTTCACATTTCATTCTCAACACGCCCCCGCAAGTGCAACTAGGGTCGTTTTTCGCCTCTAGTTGACACTTGGACATCGGGTCTAGCATCTCATTCTCTTTTTAGCTAGCCCAGGATCGAGAGTCGGGCCGTTTGGCTTTTCCGCTCTGATACCATGTTAGATCATGAGATTGATTGTAATGTCCTCCTTGAGGGTTTCCATTCATTGATATAACATATATATAGGTTACAAGGTATTGGGCCTTAACGGGCTTTCAGCCCACTATACAATAGGAGACCTATGTAATCTATCATAACCCTATAACCCTAACCCAGAGTGGAGTACGTACTACGCCCTCTATCTATCTATCTACCTCTATATATATATATATATATATATATATATATATATATATATATATATATATATATATATATATATATATAGAGAGAGAGAGAGAGAGAGAGAGAGAGAGAGAGAGAGAGAGAGAGAGAGAGAGAGAGAGAGAGAGAGAGACGTTAATGAATTCAATTCTATTCAATACTTTTTTTTTTTTTTGGAAGCAAGATAATAATTCGGTTCTCTAGACAGGCCTAAAGAACCGAGAGACCGGACAAGCCGGTGGATGGACTAACCATCATGTACAACATAAGCAAATGACAGAAATGAAACGATAACAAATAAAATCCGGATAAAGCCGGATTCTAAACAGAAAATAAAGGAGATGATAAACCAACACAAGCCGGATTCAATACGTGTATGTATGGAGTAGGTTTGAGCAAATATATTAATAATTAATTCCGTAATTAATAATCGAGTGAAATAAATAAAAAGAAAATGAGTCACAACACATACTTCAAAATCAATTCATATTCGATAATTTTATAAACCATGTCCATGTACGAATCTTACGTAAATAATTAAACTAGATTAGTATTAGACATTTAATATCACTATCATTTAATTACATATTCGATAATTAGTATTAGGCGTTTAATTAAATTATACTACGTATTAATTAGTAGGGTACGTATTAATCATTCATATTCGATAATTTTATAAATCATTCATATTTGATATTCGATAATTTTATCGATTACTATCATTAACTTACAAAATTAGTATTAGGTGTTTACTATATAAATTTAACTCGGTTATAAAATCAAAAGAAAAAAAAATATAGAAAAATTATGTCATTAGAAAACAAACTCATTTGTTCGGTCTTTTTTTAATCTCTTTGCATGAAGAGGATTATTGTTACTAATTAATAACTTAACAATTGGGAAAATATAATTTGGTTAATCATACATTAATACACTAAATGATATGGCTGACACAGTACGGTATCATGGTAAATTTTCGATTACCACGTACCGTACCGATACCTCTCGGTATGGGATTTTCTGTACCACGTACCAACCGACTAGTTTCGGTTACCGAAACTATCGGTTACCGAATATCGGTACCGTGGTAACCGAAGACACTATTTTCATGCCTAAATTTGCGTTTTATACACTGTGTTACCATCGGTACCGACGATACCGATGATACCGATATTTAATTTATTTTTTTAAAAATAAATATATATTCGGTACAACGGTACCAAATGTAGTCTACATCCCTACACAATATTTATTTTTTTAAAAAAATAAATAAATATATATTCGGTACCGACGGTACCAAGGTATTTGGGTTGTCCATACCGTGTACCGTACCGACTAGCCTTGATACCGAGATCTCGGTTACCGATTCAGTCGATTACCGACTTATTAATACCAATGTCCGATTAATACGGTTGGTATAGTAATTTTCCTACCACCGACCATGATAATAAAGTTAGTTGGTAAGGTAAGACCCATCCGTCATTCATTTTTTTTATCTCGAACTTTCACCATACGGAGTATAATAAATAATTGAAGAATTGGGCAGATCGTATGAGTCGGTCAGCCCTATGTTGGGAGGGAGATATTTCTGAATAAGCCTAAATACATACGTGTCGATCAAAGGGAAACGCCGGGTCCATCATATCTTATCGATCCATCATCTGATCAAATATACGGTGAGATCGATCGCTCGACTCGTCCATATAGGTAGCTCCAAATCCAATTTTGGAAATATGTGTTTCATTTTTTTTTTGGTGTCCTGTCTTTTTCCCAATTCTAACTTTTATATATATATATATATATATATATATATATATATAGGGTCGCGCTCCGGTGAAAACCAAAATTGCGGTGAAAACTGTGAGGACTATTTTGATTGGATTAGACATTACACGCTCCCCTCCTTCATTTCAAAAGCGCGTCTGTCGCTTCATAATGAATACGGAGTACGTAAATAAGAAGTGCGCGCGTGGTTTTTACCTGTGTAATCGAACACGGGACCCGTAATACAGGGAGAATTAGGCCCAACCAAGCCAAGTTGCATTTAATAGCCAAATTGCACCTGCTTAATTTTTACTCTGTAGTCTGTACTCCGTAGTAGGGGTTTATATAGCCAAATTGCACCTGCTTAATATATATACAAAAATCCATAAGCATATTAGATGCGAATTGATTTTTTTATATATAAATATCAATTTGATATTTTTTTATAATGTTGGTTTAAGATTTTTTAAAACTTGAACCATAGTTATATATATACCCCTAAATTCCTATCTTGATGGCATATATTTCATGTTTGTTTATTATAAAATAAAAAAGGTTAAAAATTTTATTAAGTAAGTTACAGATTTTAAAATCTTGAACCCATAATTATTAAAAATAAATTGGTAATTTTTTTTATCAGGTATGTTGAAGATTTTTAATTTTTGAACCCATAGCTATATATAGCCCTAAAGTAACATCGTGATGTCTTACATTTCATGTTAGTTTATTAAGTAGATTTAAGTTTTTATTATTATGTATTGTCTCCATTTAAAGTATGTTCAAGATTTTTAAATTTTGAACTCATAGTTATATATAGCCATAAATTGACATCTTATAATGTTACTACTATCTTCATTTTTTTTAATGATTTGTTGTCCCCATTTAAAGTGTTTGATAAACATTGCTGCCTTACATTTCATGTTGATTTATCTAGTAGGTTCAATTTTTTGTAATGATGTATTGCCTCCATTTAAAGTAGTTCTATATTTTTAAATCTTGAACTCATAGTCATATCTAGGCTAATACATGTCTTGTAATGTTACTACCATATTCATTTTCTTTTCATAACGTGCTACCTACATTTAAGTAGATTCAAGATTTAAAAATCTTGAACCCATAGTTATATAAACCCCTAAAGTGTTTGATAATCCTGAGCTCGTAGTTATATATACTCTAAAATCATGTCTTGTAATGTTACTATAATCTTCTTCTTTTTTCATGATGTGCTGTCTACATTTTACTAGGTTCAAGATTTAAAAATCTTGAACCCATAGTTATATAAACCCCTAAAGTGTTTCATAATCATGAACCCATATTTATATCTAGTCTAAAATCACGTCTTCTAATTTTACTACTATCTTCATTTTATTTTCATGATGAGGTGCCTACATTTAAGTAGGTTCAAGATTTAAAAATCTTGAACCCATGATTATATAAACCCGTAAAGTGTTTGAAAATCTTGAACCCACATTTATATCTAGCTTAAAATCATGTCTTGTAATATTACTACTATCTTCATTTTCTTTTTATGATGTGTTGCGTATATTTAAGTAGGTTCAAGTTTTAAAAATCTTGAACCCGTAGTTATATAAACCTTTAAATTCCTATCTTACATTATATGTACAAGTCTAATGCCTTAAGTGAACTCATAGTTATATATAGTCCTAAAGTGACGTCTTGATGTCTTACATTGCATGTTGGTATATTAAGTAGATTCAAATTTTTATGATGATGTATTGCCTCCATTTAAAGTAGGTTCAAGATTTTTAAATCTTGAACTCTTTGTTATATATTGCTCTAAAGTGACATCTTGATGCCTTACATTTCATGTTGGTTTATTAAGTAGATTTAAGTTTTTACATTGGTGTATTGTCTTCATTTAAAGTAGGTTCAAGATTTTTAAATCTTGAAACCATTGTTATATAGCCCTAAAGTGACATCTTGATGCCTTACATTTCATTTTGGTTTATTAAGTAGGTTCAAGTTTTTATGACGGTGTATTGCCTCCAATTAAAGTAGGTTCACGATTTTTAAATCTTGAACCCATAGTTAAATCAGTTACAAAGATCGACTTTGATCTAAGAAGGTTTCTTTGTTCTAATGAGATCAGCTTGTCCTTTTTTCTATCACTCTAGTTAAGAATAGCTCGAAGGGATAACTTGTGGATCCCTACATTGGCTTGCATTCTAGTTTTCATTGGTTGAGGATAGGAATATAGGACACAACATTGATAGTTTAATATGAAACACAAGTTGTAGGTTGTTTCTTCCTTTCTATAGCAAAGCCAACAATCTCAATAAAATCTTGAATAATTTTGTGCCTATTCTTTTTTTATAATTATGGGTTCAAGATATTAAAATCTTGAACCAACTCAATAGGATTATAATACCAAAGCCAAAAATCTCAATAACTATCACAATTACAAATTGGTGTAGCACCTCGGAACAACTCAGAACTTTAATTTGATGGAAACTTTAGAGTTGGTGCCTGACCAAAAATAAACATACATCATCCATTAATGTACAAAAATGTCATGACAACAGCAGCTCATAAAGACAAAATTTGATGGGAACTTCATGGCAGCAACTCTAGCCTTCAGTTTGCACCAAACAGACTTCCAGTTCAGCCTAAAATCAACCAACAATCATGCCCAAACAGCTCTCAGAAAATTGCTTTGGAGAACAAAACTTAGATCAACACACTTTTTTTGGCCTCTCCAAATAGCTTCAGCAAAAAGCAAAAAATAGGACGTTAAACTCATAGAAATCAGCAACAATTAGGTTTCATATTTTTTATCAAAGCTCAAATGAAACCATCTACATGTAAATAGTAGAACATGAACGTGTGGTAAAAGGATCCTTGAATTGGTAAATAGAGAGCGGTCATTCCGGGGTTCGAACCGGGGACCTATGGGTACTACCCACAAGTACTTTCCGGTGAGCCATTCCAGAATGGTTTAAAAGGATCCTACACATTAAATGAAAACATCTACATGTAAATAAATTTGTTGCAATCAAAGTTTGCAAATACCAGGCACGTAACGCACGTTTAAAATTAAGTAAACTTTCTTTAACCTGCTTTTAAAAAGGAGGAAAAGGAAGGAGGATTACCATAGCCTTGTTGGAGTAGAGACTCCGATAAGTGCAGGAGATGTTTGAGATCTTAGTATTGATGAAGCCGGTCCAGTTGAACGACAACTCGGTCAGTGATGCCATAGATATATATACACCTTCATTTATTAATGGAAATATAATTATTAAAGATGCATCCAATTCCAAAAAGCAATTAATCAAATACAAAACAAATTTGCATTATGCATTCAGTACAAAATTTGAGTGGCTTTATTTATAATTTACGCCTAAGCAATTAATCAAATACAAACCAATTTTTGATTCCTAGATGTCAAAAGGAAATTAAATTACAGTAACAGTACAAATCTTTCATCACCAACAATTGACTTTCACAGAATTGAAGGTAAAGAATCAGTTCAAGCCAGATGATAATCACAACACTTCAACACATGGCTGCCTAGAAATGCATTTAGTTTGTGAAGCAGATCAAGCCAAACATCAAATTGAAAGGGTAAATACCCAATTTCAAATACAGAAGCAAAAGGCTACAAAACTTAACTCTCTTGTAAATTTTGGTGACGAGATTCCTCTAGATACATTCAAAGCTCCCTAACAAACAAGTGCTAAATTCCAATCACTGTGTTTCAATGCAATAAAACAACAATACAATCACAAGCCAAATCTGATATAAAAGGAACACAATCCACAACAGATGACCAACACCATCCAAGTAAAAACAGAAAACCCTAAACTGATACTTGTTCTAAGTCAATACATAAAGAGGGTAAAAGAAAGGAAGTGTGTTTTTTCACCAGCTCCTGATCTTCAACGTCCATGAGGTACTCCTGGATCGAAACGGTCGGCTCAGCTTCCTCCCCGAACGTATAAGCCATCTCTCGCCACCCTCTCGCTACGAAATCTGCAATCCATCAGGCACCACAAAAACCCCCCAAAATTTCGTTGCGGAAACCCTAGATTCGCTTGCTCAGCAATTTACCGCACAAAAGATGGATCGAAATCCAGCGACGGGCATACGGATACCTAGAGCACTGACTGCAAAGATGAATGCGAAGAGAGAAAGGGCGTAGGGAGAAAGAGAGGTATTTGGGTATGTGTGCGTGTATGGGTGTCGATTTGGGGAAAGTAGGAAATGGAGAGATTGAGACGATGGAACATCTGGATGGCAGGTTGAGCAGGACACCTCTCTTCTTCGTTCGATAGAGAGACTCCTCTCTTCGACGGGAATGTGTGGGGAAGGGAAAACACAGAACTACTCGTGAAAAGTTCACACGCGTCCTTTTTTTTCTTTCTTTTTTTCTATTTTCTAAATTTCGACCAATAAGATTGCTCCTCACGGTTTTCACCCTAATTTTTGGTTTTCACCGGAGTCAATCCGTATATATATATATATATATATATATATATATATATATATATATATATATATATATATATATATATATATATATATATATATAGGTAAAGGTTCAAATGAAAATGGGGCTTAAGATGAAAATCCTCCTTAAAGTGAAAAAAGTCTAATTTGGATGTAAATGGGCCTAATTTAAATGTAAATGGGCCTAATTAAATGAGTAATGAATAAATGGGCCTAATTTTGGTGTAAATGGGCTTAATTTTATGAGTAAATGGGAAAATGGTTAAATGTCCCTAATTATGGGGTAAATTTCACACGCCTCCCCAAACTTTCCATTCGTACGAATATTGCCCTTATTTCAATTATGAAAATTACAGATTTTAGCCCGTAATTTTTATTTGAAATAATATTGTTAGGTGCAACTATAATATTAAAAAAATACAACAAGAATGTTACATTATAGTTTTTGTCTTTATTTTAAAAAGGGAAAAAGATGAGATTATAAAATATAAAGTGAACAAATAATACAATAAATGTTATTATTAATAAATGTGCATTTTCATAATGTGTCATACCAAAAAATTTCTTTATGGACCGCTATTTTATGACAGTTTTGTACTTTAATGCAACATGTGCCATTAAAAGCATATTAGCTCAAAAAATGGTATAGTGATGTGCCCATGCACAAAGGTTCGAGTTCAAAATCCCGCATAAGCTATTTATGGTTGCTTTTTTTGTGTTCCCGTTCATGAATACGATTATAAAGTGCAATAATAAAATAATAATGTGCACAAATAAGATGATATAATGCATATATAACATTATATTGCGCAAATATAACTTTAAGTTGTGCAAATATAACACTATGTTTTGCAAATGTAACATTATATTGTGCATATCTAATAATATAATGTTACGTTGTGCACAAATAATATTATGTTGTGCGAATATAACATTATATTGTGCAAATATAACTTTAAGGTGTGCAAATATAACACTATGTTTTGCAAATGTAACATTATGTTGTGCATATCTAATAATATAATGTTACGTTGTGCACATATAATATTATGTTGTGCGAATATAACATTTTATTGTGCAAAATATAACTTTAAGCTGTGCAAATATAACACTATGTTTTGCAAATGTAACATTATGTTGTGCATATCTAATAATACAATTGTGCAAAAGCAATAAGATAGGATTGTGCAAAAGTAGTATACATTTGTGCATAACTAAGATTATAACGTGCATGATTAACAATTTGTGATTGTTGCGCTCTTGTCTATTATGTAACCTATGTGGGATTTGAACCCACATCTTTGTGCAAACGCACATTGCTCTACCAATTGAGCTAATAGGCTAAATTATGATTTTCATGCTAAAATAGAAGAACCTAATCGACCTAAAGCATATCGCAACAAAATTCTAAAATCCAATTAGCTCATGATTCACAACCAATTTGACAATGCTATGAACATGAAATTAGCTCCAAATCAACCCAACATCACAACCATATAATCAATTTCAATCAATTTGGATGTTGGCAAAAAAAACCCCAAATTCTAAAATATATCGCAATAAAATTCTAAAATCCAATTAAATCATGATCCATAAACAATTTGACAATGCTATGAACATGAAATTAGCTCCAAATCAACCCAACAACACAACCATATCATCAATTTCAATCAATTTGGCTTTTGGAAAAAAGCCCCAAATTCTAAAGCATATCGCACTATAAAATTCTAAAATCCAATTAGCTAATGATCTATAAACAATTTGACAATTATATGAACATCAAATTAGCTCAAAATCAACCCAAAAACACAACCATATCATCAATTTCAATCAATTTGGCCTTTGGCAAAAAGCCCCAAATTCCGCTCCTAAATCAAACCCTAGGTTTTCAATCTCAACCTAAATCATTCAAACAATCTAAATAATTGTAATAAACAAGTTTAGGGATAGAAATCATACCAAATTCGAGTTGAAACAAGGAGCAAAATCGGGATTTCGAAGGTATTCCGAGCCAAAAATGTCGAACAACACTTATGGGGGAGATGGGCTCGGTGTGAGCTCGGCTGGGCTCGAACCATGTGGGTTCCGGTCTCGGGGGGTGCAGCTGAGGGAGGGGGTTCGAGCAGGTGGTGGCTGGTGGCCGGAGGTGGCTCGTGGGGCGGCGTGGGAGGCCGACAACGAAGCTGTTGCTGGGCGCGAACAAGTGGCTCGAACAGGGCCACGTTTGGGCTCGAGGGTGGCTCGAACAGGGCCAGGTCTGGGCTCGGGGGTGCGCACAGCGGTGGGCTCGAGGGCGGCTAGTCGCTGGTGGCCGGAGGTGGCTCGAGGTGGGTGTGGGTGCGGGAATCCGAGAGCGCTACTTGCCTCCTTCTACACGCGGTATGTTTTTTTCACTTTAAGCATTATTTTCATCTTAAGCCCTTTTTTCACTTTAACCTCACCCTATATATATATATATATATATATATAGAATATTCATCTTAATTATTACTACTTATGTTGTTGGAAAGAGTTATCTCTTTCTACTAAAATAAATTTATGGTTGCAAGTCAAACCATAAGGGAAGAGGTTAAAAGGAGTTAACTCTTTTTATTAAGGTAACATCATTCACCACAAGTGATCCTCACCTTTTTATTACTATATTTATTTTATATATTAATTATTCAAATGTATTTATAATATATATTTATTATTATTCTTTTCAAATAATAATTATACCAGTAATTTTATTTTACTTTTCTCCACAATTTGAGGATAATTTTTTCCTATATATATACACATCTTGACCTATTATATCGTTTGCACTTCTTTTTCATATTTTATTCTCATACACTAATGTAATTATTTTTGTTATTTGCTTATAATATACTGTTATTATTACTTTTTATTTTTCATCTAATTTAATAAAAATTATTAATATCAAGCACTTTTTAATTTTATTTTTAAATAAAACTAATGAGATGGAAAAAGTGATGGAACAAGGTTACCCCATGGTTGTAAGATAAACCTCTTAAGAAGAGGTAGAAAAAGTACAAAATTATTTAAAGAAAAAAATAAATAAAGTGTTAAATGATGATAAGTGGATAAAAATTTGAATAAAAAAGAGGTTATCTCTTATGGTTGTAATATTGTATAGATTGTAAATCTAGTGGTGCCTTTGTGTAATAAAGAGGAAGTTAGATCTCCCTCTATAAATACATTCCTTCTGTAACAGAAAGGATCAATTCAGTTGAACATTTTGATGAAACACTCTCTCTCACTCTCTCTCTCTCTCTCTCTCTCTCTCTCTCTCTCTCTCTCTCTCTCTCTCTCTCATTCTTGCTTCCGCCTCTCTCTTCTTCCTCTTCCTCTGATCGATCTTAGATCAATATGGTATCAGAGCTTTGATCGAATCAGATCGAGCCTAGCCGTCGTCTGTTGCTGTGATTGCTATGTCGCATCTGTCTGCATCGAATTCTCGAATCGGCATCAATGGCGACACCACCAAATGAGCATCGTCGGCGTGATCTAATCTCTTCAATGGATTTGCAGAATCCCTTGTTTCTTCACCCATCTGACAACTCAGGTATGGTTCTCACATCCCTACAACTTTATGGTGAGAATTACATGCGCTGGAAACGAGCCATGACAAAGGCGTTGTCGGTGAAAAACAAATTGGGAATTGTAGATGGAACTCTGGTTGAAACTGTAGAAAACTCGCTGCAATGGCAGCGATACAATGACATTGTAGCTTCTTGGATCTTAAATTCTGTGTCTAAGGAGATTTATCTGACTCTGGATGTCTTCGATTCGGCAAAGGAGATGTGGGATGACCTGAGCGAAAATTTTGGACAAAGGAATGGTCCATTGATTTTCCAGGTCAAGAAGGATATCCAAGAATGCAGGCAAGGAGGAGCTAAGGTGTCTGATTACTTCACCCAGCTTAAGGGACATTGGCAGCACTTGTCTGGAATTGTTGCACCAATCAGGTGTAATTGCGGAAAGTGTGAGTGCCAGGTCTCAGAGAGACTTGAAGCTGCTGATCAAGAAGACAAGCTTATGAGGTTTCTAATGGGTCTGAATGAACAATATGCTCCTGCAAGACGTCAGTTCTTGTTGTCCACACCTCTACCTACAGTTGGCCAAGCACATGCGTTGCTAGTTCAAGATGAGACAAGCTCTTCCATGTCTCATACCCCTGGGCAGCAAGGAGACTCAACTGCTTTAATGGGAAAGCAAGGAAGTAGTGACAAGGACAAGCCTAGAAGGGAAAAGTGTCAACACTGCAATGGGAATCACAGATCAGACAAATGCTGGGAGATGTTCGGGTATCCTAGCTGGCACTCTAAAAGCAAGATCAAGCCTCAGATAGGAGCTGATAGGAAGGGAAAGGAAAGAAATGTAAGGGCCAATATGGTGGAAAACAAGGAGAATTCACCAGATGGTCTTCGTGCATTTCAAAACCTCTCAATTGAGAATCAGAAGATGATGACTTCTATCTTGCAACAGCTTATGAATCAAGCTGAGAAACCAGCTGATAGTCACATGGCAGGTAAAGTTCTCAGCTGTAGTGCCAAGGCATGTATGTTGCTGTGTTGTAGTGCTTCTAAGAATCCTAGAATTTGGATCTTGGATAGTGGTGCCACAGACCACATGACTTGTTATTTAACCCTCATTGAAAATCCCACTTCTGTCTTAGATTCTACTGTGATTCATGTTGTGAGCTGAATCTGTCATGTTTTACACTTAAGTTTATATCGATTTCTGCATACATTTCATTCATTTGGGCTAAGATAGTACAGAATCTATGTAGCTTATGTTTATTTGCCAAATTATGGAATCTACACCAGTTTCTGTTTAAATCGCAGAATTCGAGGCATTTTACAACAATTCTAAGGAAGGTCGGAAAAGCTCGGAAATCCACTACAGAAGTCCAAGGTCAAAGAAGTGGCGGAACCGGTCAAATCAAGCTGAGAGCCAAGGTCACTCGATCTCGAGTGGACCCTACTCTATCTCGACGAACCTTCCCGAGCACAAGCCTTGTCGACTAGGAGCAATGTCGAGAGCCAAGCCAACCCAGCTCCGGAAGTCTACTCGATCTCGACAAGACCTAGTCGAGATCGAAGAAGCCTAGACGCCACACCCGGAGTCGAGAAGAGGAGCTGATCGAGAAGCCGAGGACGAAGACGCCGATCACAATTCTAGTCGATCTTGATGAGACCTTGTCGGGATCGAGGAGCCACCCAGCGCCTGTCCGAGTCCATGCCGAGGAGCCCTAGTCGACATCATCAGCGAGCCATCCTCGACCACACCTCTAGTCGACCTCGAGGAGACCTAGTCGAGATCGATGAGCACTAGGAGCCCAGATCCGAGCCTGTCGAGCAGAGTCACCCGAGAAGTCCCGTCGACGATGAATCCTAGTCGAGATCGACAAGCCCTTGTCGAGATCGAGTAGACCAGATTCCAGAAATGCGTCGACGTGAGCAGTCCGAGTAGAGTTAGAGTTAATTGGGCA
This sequence comes from Persicaria tinctoria, assembly GCA_037127255.1. Classification (NCBI taxonomy): domain Eukaryota; kingdom Viridiplantae; phylum Streptophyta; class Magnoliopsida; order Caryophyllales; family Polygonaceae; genus Persicaria; species Persicaria tinctoria. Next base: position 579,004 of record JBANSL010000004.1, read on the forward strand.
CGAAGGAAGTCGAGAAGGCTAAGATTCTATCCAAATTGATCAAGTCTATCTATGGAAGGAAGATCTATCACCATGAAGACATATTACCTAGTTTAGATTTATCTTTTCCTTTTAGATTAAATTCCTTTAAACATTTTATTTATCATTAAAGCTTTTAGATATAATTTTAGATATAGATAAAAGATTCTATCCTTGATTAGCAAGGATTAGAAGGCTATAAATAAAGCCCTAGGGGCTGAGCATTAGGCATCTCATTCCAGTTCAGAAACACAATTCAATTCCAAGGAGAAGTTTTAGGAGTTCTAAGGTTTTTAGGGTTTTGGCTTCCTGCAAAAGTTGATTGCCGGGATTGTAAAGGCTTTGAATATAGTTTAATGGAAGTTTCTTTTTATACATCAATGTCTGTTATTGCGATGAGGCGTGAGTAGTCCACCCACTTCTGGGGCTGGGGTGAGCCCGACGGTGGCCATGTATGGTAAACGCAGTAAAGGTCAGATCTTTTTATGCAATTCGTCTTCTATCCCTATGAGCATGATTCTTTTGCGAGAGTTGAAGGTGATCCTTGTTTGTGTTATTGAAGCAAAAGTGATCTTAATGCAACTTGAATTAATTATGTGAAAAGGGTTAGTAACAATTAGGGTTTATGCGAAAGCCTCTATATGCCTATTTGTTAATAACGAAAGTTATTTGATGGAAAGCATGATCTTTTATGCCTTTATGTGTTACTTTGCATGGTTATCGTTGCGGCGTTGATACCCTGGTCTTGGAAGGCTTTTAGCATATTGAGTTTATTTCTGTCAAATTTCTGAGTTCTGTCGAGAATCTGGGATTTACAGTTTTCTGAGTTTTCTAGTCGAGATAGAGTAGAGCTTGTCGAGATCGAGTAGGACTGCAGTCGATCTCGAGTGCGGTTTGTCTAGGTCGAGTTGAGCTTCTGTCATCGATTTTAAAGTTTCTGTCTTTGGCTGTTGGTAGTCGACCTCGAGTAGGTTGTAGTCGAGATCGAGTACACCTCTGTCTTGCTTTGTTCTTTACTTTCTTTCGCTATTTTCTGTCTTCGCTTTTGTTTCTGTTTTGCTTTGTCTTTTCTGCTTTTATTTCTGTCTTTTTGTTGCTTGTCTGTGAGATCTGTTGCTACCTAAGAACTGCTGACGTGCTTCGTCGTGGATTCGATCCTAACAACCTTCTACTACAACGGGAGGAAGTCTTGTATTTATTTGCTGAGACAGGGAAGTCAGTCTGATCTTTATTTTATATTTATTTCATATTTGACCATCCTCCTGCAACAACAATTCATCTTCCTGATGGAAGTACCAGCAACATCACCCACTCAGGAACTGTCAAACTACTAAAATCCCTAGACCTGCATCACACCTTTTTCATACCAAACTTTAAATTCAATCTCATATCACTAAGTCGTCTCATTCAAGACTTAGCCTGTCACATTCATCTCATTGAGGATAAACTGTTTGTGCAAGACCCAATAATGAGGAGAATGATTGCAATTGGTAAGGAGTTTGGTGGCCTGTACTACCTGGTTCCTGAAGACCAAATGGAGAGCATCATTCAAACCTCTAGCTTCTGTAAAGCCATTCTCTCATGTAATCTCCTACCATCTGCAAACACTTCTCATACTTTACTTATGTTCTTACCAAATACTTGTAAATCTGATGCTAGTACTCTATGGCATCTTCGTCTAGGACATGCTCTTTTGAGCAAATTGAAACACATTTATGAGATTCAAATAAATGATGTTGATTTCTTATGCTCTGTGTGTCCTATTGCCAAACAAACCAGAAATTTTTTTCCCTCTAGTACATCTCATGCTGATTGTGTGTTTGAGTTGATCCACTGTGATCTATGGGGACCTTATGACACTCCCACTTACAATGGACACAAGTATTTCTTAACCATTGTAGATGACAAAAGTAGAAGTGTGTGGGCTTACCTCATGAAAAACAAAACTGAAATTGTCAGTCATCTCAAAGCCTTCATCCAAATGATTGAAAACCAATTCTCTATTACTGTCAAAACTGTGAGGAGTGATCAAGGGGCTGAGTTCTTTAACTCTGAAACACATGAGTTTCTGTCTTCAAAAGGAATTGTTCATGAGAGCTCCTGTACTGCTACACCTCAACAAAATGGGAGGGTTGAGCGCAAACACAGATATATCCTTGAGGTAGCCAAAGCTCTCAGATTTCAAGCTGCCTTACCCATAAAATTCTGGGGTGATTGTGTCCTTACAACAACCTATGTCATAAACAGACTTCCCTCAGCTATCCTCAAACACAAAACACCCTATGAGATACTCTACAACAAACAACCTGGCCTGCACAGACTAAAAGTCTTTGGGTGCCTGTGTTTTGTTTCTACAGCCAGTGGTCCCAGGAAGAAATTTGATGCAAGGTCTTTCCCATGTGTGTTTGTTGGGTATCCTTATGGGTTTAAGGGTTACAAAGTGTACAGCCTTCTCACACATAAAACCATGATCGGCAGAGATGTGCTTTTCCATGAGCATATATTCCCATTCAACACTACACCATCTCAGGTGCAAAAGCCTGTGTGCACCTCTCCAAACACTACCTATGACCACACAGATGATCTTGGTATCTCTCTACCAAACACTCTACCTATTTTTCAACATGTGGAATTAGAAAACCACACCAGCCCTCCAAGTTTAAATCCCTCCTCTTCTACTGAATCTCTTGTAGATTACTCTCCCTCACCTGTGCCCCCTAGCTTTGATGAGATACCTCATCCTCCACAAAATATCCCCAGCACCAGACACTCTACAAGAAACACCAAACCTCCATCTTGGTTGAAGGACTATGTATGCCAGGTCACCTGCACCAAACCAATTGCAGCATCTCCAAGTAAGACTACCTCACCCTATCCCATTTCATCTTTTCTATCCTACAAAAATTGTTCCCCATTATATCACAAGTTCATTTGCAATGTGGCCACTCTATCTGAGCCAACTTATGTTGCTGAAGCTCTCAAAGATCCTGACTGGTGTAAAGCAATGCTCACTGAGCTTAATGCTTTAGAGAGCACAGGTACTTGGAAGATTGTGACTAAGCCTGTTGATGTCTCCACTGTAAGCTGTAAATGGTTGTTTAAGCTCAAGCTCAAAGCTGATGGCAGCCTAGACAGACATAAGGCAAGGTTGGTTGCTCGAGGATTCTCACAAATTGAAGGGATACACTACAATGAGACCTTTGCTCTAGTTGCCAAGATGATTTCAGTCAGAGCTCTTCTATCTGTGGCAGCTGCAAATGGGTGGTCTATATCTCAACTTGATGTTACAAATGCCTTCCTACACGGGGATCTTGAGGAGGAGGTTTACATTAGCTTACCTCCTGCTTATCTACCGTTAAAGAAACATCAAGCTTGCTCTCAGGAGGAGTCTATGAGGTATGATAGCTCACTTGATAAAGAAAACAAGTTGGTTTGCAAACTGGAAAAATCCTTGTATGGATTAAAGCAAGCTCTTAGGCAGTGGTTTGTGAAGTTCTCTCAAGCTGTGAAAAATGCAGGCTATGTGCAATCAAAAGCAAACTACTCCCTATTTGTCAAGAAGACAGCATACACATTCACTGCTCTACTAGTGTATGTTGATGACATGGTCATCACAAGAAGCTGTGAAAAGGAAATTCAAGCTCTAAAAGCTCATCTAAATAGGCATTTCCTTATGAAGGACTTGGGACATATCAGATATTTTCTGGGCATAGAAGTGGACAGGACAGAGGATGGCTTCCACTTAAACCAGAGAAAATATACATTGGAGCTACTCAAGAAAGCTGGCATGTATGAAGCCAAGTCAGTAAATACTCCACTAGATCCCAAAGTGAAATTGTCCTTAGAAGGAACAAGTGATGTGGTAGATATCAATGCCTATAGAAGAATAGTGGGAAAGCTGATTTATCTCACAATTACAAGACCTGACATATGCTATGCAGTTCAAGTGTTGATCCAATTCATGCATCAACCAAATGATACTCATTGGCGAGCAGTCAAGCATGTGCTCAGGTATCTAAAGCAGGCTCCTGGTCAGGGAATGTTGATGTGCAAGAAATCTGATCTAAAGCTAAGTGCTTTCTGTGATGCAGACTGGATGAGTTGCCTAATGACCAGAAAATCCCTTAATGGATTTTGTATTATGTTGGGTAACACACTGATTTCATGGAGGACGAAAAAGCAAACTTATGTAGCCATGTCCTCTGCTGAATCTGAGTATAGGTCAATGGAAACTACTTGCTGTGAGATAACATGGATTGTTAGATTACTTGAAGATTTGAGCATCAGTCATAAGGATCCAATAAAGCTGTATTGAGACAATCAAGCAGCTATCCATATAACTAAGAACCCAGTATATCATGAGAGAACCAATCATATAGAAGGTGATTGTCACCTTGTGAGAGATAAGCTAACTCGAAGTGAGATTACACTGGGTTACATCCTAACTGGGGAACAGCCAGCAGACGTGTTCACAAAGGCCATCTCCTATGATCAGTACATGAAGAATTTGAGCAAGTTAGGCATTGTGAATCTGTTTTCTAATGCCAAACTTGAGGAGGAGTAATATTGTATAGATTGTAAATCTAGTGGTGCCTTTGTGTAATAAAGAGGAAGTTAGATCTCCCTCTATAAATACATTCCTTCTGTAACAGAAAGGATCAATTCAGTTGAACACACTCTCTCTCTCTCTCTCTCTCTCTCTCTCTCTCTCTCTCTCTCTCTCTCTCACACACATTCTTGCTTCCGCCTCTCTCTTCTTCCTCGTCCTCTGATCGATCTTAGATCAATAGGTTGCACATGCTTTAAGAGCATGCACAGTAGAGGGCCCGGGCCTCGGGCCCTTAACTTATTTTTCCTCTGCCACATCAGCTTAAGGGCTTCGTTCCATTTTTTTATTATTTGCACCCTCATCAGAGAGCCCCACTCTCGGACCCTTAAGTTACATTTTACTATATACCTTTTTAAAAAATAACATATGCAAAATGGGTGTCTATGGATAGATAAAATGAATTCACACTTGAATATAATTTTTATTTTATTTTATAATTATAGAAAATGTCTAAAAAATATTTTTTATAGGGTTAATTCACATGTATTGTCGTTGTACGTGATAAGGGCTTCACTTTTTGAGCTCTTGTATAAGGGCTTCCGGGATGGGGCTTTTAGCCATTTTGCTTTTGCTTTTATATTTTTTACTTAGTTGGCAATTTTAAGGACCTAGAGGCCCTCCAATGCACATGCTCTAAAGGCTCTTTAAGCCATCCTAATTCCTAAATCAGCATTAAAAAAATTTAAAAAAAAGAAAAAAGAAAAACAGGTAAGGGCTCGGTAATTGAGGCCGTTAAGCCTCATGTGACTTCCACTTGCCCAAATTAACACCCATTTTGCATCCCTTTAAATCAGTTTTAGGCATTTTTTTTGTAAATAAAAAAAAATTATTTTAAAGTGTGAAATAATTTTATCTACTCATAGACATCCATTTTACATATGTTTTTTATTTTAAAAATTATGCCAATAATACCCATATATGGAGTATTATTGTTCCCTTATAAAAAAACCAATTTTTCGACCCATTTCACATTTTAATAATAATAATAACAACAATAACAATAATAATAATAATAATAATAATAATAATAATAATAATAATAATAATAATAATAATAATAATAATAATAATAATTTTATATTTTATAGAGTTGGTTTTACAATTAAGAGAGGGGTTGAAGATCAATTTGTTACGAGACTTCCAACTAACTATATGTAAGCCATTTTTATAATAATAATAATAATAATAATAATAATAATAATAATAATAATAATAATAATAATAATAATAATAATAATAATAATAATAATAATAATAATAATAATTGGGTAATTGAAAAAGGTAGCTAGTAAAAAGCAGGCCCGATCCGAGTAATTTATAGGCCCTTGGGCAAAATAGAAACTAAGAGCACCCACATTGGGGTGTTTTAAAGATGAAAATAAGGAACTTATCAATAAAATAACAAAGGAGGAATGTATTTTGGTAAGAAATGATTTGATGGGTTCGATCATTAGTAAGAAACCCCTAAACACCCAATAAATAAAAAGGTGGAAAACATGAGTGAGAGGGGAGGAAAGAGAAAGAGAGAGGTTTATGGTAAGTGGTGGGGCTATTTTTAATTTTATATTATTTGTTTATAATAAAATGGGTTGTAGGGATGTGAGTTAAAAATTAAGTTGGTTTCTTAAGGAGAGAGAAAAATAAAAATGGGAGTTAAGAAATCGAATCGGGTTCCATGGATGCGGATGCTCTAAGGCCCCTAATGAAATATTTTTATAATAAAAAAAAAGAAGCAAAAGGGTAATAAATCTAGATTTGAGCCTACAACTATGTGATATAATCAACATAAATCTACCAACTGGGCTATTTAATATGTTTGTTTATGTTTTGTAGATATATTACTACTCCCTCCGTTGCAAAATATAAGGGTTTTTGCTTTTTGGCACGTTTTTCAATGTGCTAAAAACTCCATGAAATATTAAATTTTTATTAAATTTTTTTACATAGTATTATACATATTAACAATATGTATAATACTATGTAAAAAAATTTAATAAAAATTTAATATTTCATAGAGTTTTTAGCACATTAAAAAACGTGCCAAAAAGCAAAAACCCTTATATTTTGCAACGGAGGTAGTACTATTTTAAATTTACTTATTATGGGCCCCTAAAATTTAGGGGTCCTAGGCCGTCGCCCCTCTCGCTCACTCCTTGGGTCGGCCCTGCTAAAAAGTAACTGAAGAGTCTGAGAGTTGGACTCTCAGATGAGAGTGCAAATAAATAATGAAAAGATTAAATAAGGTCCTTAAACTGATGTGATAAAGAAAAAGTAAGTTAAGAATCCGGGTTTCGGACTCTGCTGTGCATATGCTCTTGTGATTATTTATACATAAATTACGTATAGATGAATAAAAATGTGAAATAGGGCCCTTAAGCTGATGTGGCATATGAAAAATAAGTTAGGAGCCCGAGAGTTAAGGGTCTCACGGTCTACGAATGTTCATGCTCTGATAGCTAGCTAGGTTAAAAAACCAGGATAACAACCGAAAATCCCTCTTTGTCTCTCTCTCTCTCTCTGGCGCTGATGGTGCTTAGCTGGTATGAGATTGGATTGATGGAGGAGTCTATCTGGCGGGAGGGGCAGAGTAGGCCTATGCATGCCGGCCATATATATATATATGATACATTAATACTCGGTAGTATATATTTCCCTTTGATCGACACGTACGCTTGCGCAATAATTAATATTGATATTTAATTGTAATGAAGAATCGATCCCATGGGCATTGATTGGCAGTGGCAGTCGCAGCCCCACCCCCGGCCAGCTCATCCATCAATTCGTTACTCCATCCATCCATCCATCTGTAGATATGATCGAATCTCTCCGTCGATCTATATATATAATACAATACTCCCATAAGGCCATATGCACAGCACAGCATATAATCCATATATCATATTTATGCATATGCTTGTTTCTGAATTCAACGTATACACATTCATTGATCGATCCATATTAATTAATTAATTATATACATTATTCGTGTAAGTTAAATATATTAATTTATCAAAGAATTGAATACGTACGAATCGAACAAGTCAGAAGAAGAAGAAGAAGAGCATAGAAGAATAGAAATTAGAAATAGAATGGGGTCATCAAAATTCGTAGAGATCATCCTGGCAATCATATTGCCCCCTCTCGGAGTCTTCCTCAAGTACGAGTTGAAGGTATGTATATTATTTCCTCAAATCTCCGATCATCCATCAATTTAATTATACTTAATTTCATTAATTGTATTTGCATTTGCATTTGGGTGGTGCAGGTTGAATTTTGGATCTGTTTGGTGCTGACCCTCCTCGGTTGGCTCCCTGGTGTCATTTACGCTATTTGGGTTCTCACCCAATAGTATCAGTCACTCCCAAATCCCAATCCTAGCGCAGCTTCATACCATGTAATAATCTATCTAACTAATTACATTTTCCATGCCATTCAATTCCTCTCTATAACTTAATTACTCCCTATTAAGCCTCATTGTATCATACATGTGAGGCTGGTTTAGTGGTAAATTGGTGTTTTGTTAATTGCTATGTATATATGTAAAATATTGAATGTGAAAACGTACGTACGGCAGGTGGAGTTCATCAAATGGTAATAATGCCAAGTATAGCAGTTGGAGGAGGATTAATACAAGTACAACAAGTGCTACTACTATTACTAGTACTGGAGGCGGAAGAAGGCCGGTTGATGATGGAATAATAAGGGCTTGGACTTCATCTCTTGTCTGCCTCAATGTTTTACTCATCTGCTCCTTTCTTCTCTTCCTCACCGTCGTTTTCGTTAGTTTGATCTGATCCATATATCATTCTCTCATCCATCTATCGCGTTGCATCTTTCTTCTCTATTTCATTTTTATGTATTCATTCCATTAATCTCATCAATCCATCGATCAGCATCGTCATTTTGTTTAATTATGCAGCTATGAGTTATATTATTTATGTATTGATTTCATCAATAAAATCTGTTGTTCCCTTGGCTCTCAAACATTCCTTGCAAAACAACTGACATTCAGATTTCTAGAAATGGAACTCGTGTTCCATTTCTTTCCTTTGTAGATGGCAAATTGATCTTTTCAAAAGCAACCCCGGAAGCCTACAGAACGATGAAGAATATAATCGACGACTACGGCAAGATCTCAGGCCAAAAAGTAAAATTTTAAAAATCCACATTCCAAACCACAAAAGAAATTACAAACGAACAATGACAACGAATTCAATCATGTCTACACATAACCAATCAGGTTGCTCTGAAAAAATATATTGAATTCCCCATAGTCAACGGTAGAGTAAATAAAGATACATTTGAATAAGTCATTGAGAAAACTAAGAACCAATTAACAAATTGGAGAGCAAATGAACTCACCCAACAAGGTCAATGTGCGGTACTAGTGAAAGCAAACCCAGCGGCGAAACCAACCTACATTATGCAAAATTTCATGTTTCCCGCCAGCATTCATAACGACTTAGACCGCCTTAACATATATTTCTTCTGGAATAAAGACCCTCAATACAAGTCCCTAATTAGGTGGGATAAAGTTTGCGGGCCAGAGAGAGAAGGATGGCTCGGAATTTATAAGACCAAAGATATGAACAAAGCGTTAGAAATGAAATTGCTTTGGAAAATCCTGACGAAACCGCAAAATGAATGGGTTAAAATTATCCAACATAAGTATCTTAGAAATGTGAGTCTCTAGAACTACCAACGGCGTAGAAATTCCTCTTGGAAATGGGCAAGACTAATGGACGTCAAAGTGCTGGACTTATCCCGCCTGTCATGCGGGTAACCCGGGTTCGTTCCCCGGCAACAACGATAATCTATATTTTTGTCCACCAAAAAAAAGTGCTGGACTTATTTGACAAGTTGAAAACGGAAAATCCATAAGATTTTGGAAGGATAACTGGATCCAAAATGAAGGGAACCTTCGAGAAAAATGCACATTGGACCAAGTTGATGAACAGGAGACTATTGACCAATTCATGAAGCCAGATAATACTTGGGATAGAGAAAAAGTGAGTAACTGCCTACCGCCGGATATTGTTGAAAAAAACTCTAGATATCTCTATCCCCTCAAATGAAATGGAAGATAGACTATATTGGAAACCTAGCAAAATTGGGTGGTTTTCGACTGCTAGCGCTTTAGACCACGTCACGAAAACCAAAAAGACTAACTCTAACCCACTAGACTGGATAGGGAATATTGATTGCCCGCCTAAAATTAAAAATGTCTCATGGAAAAACCTACTAAATGGAACCCCGAGAAAAGTCAGACTACAAGATAAATGGATTCATATGCCCCTGGAATGCCCCTTATATATATGCTCCAATCATGAAGAGAATAACACTCATCTCTTTTTAGAATGTGAGATTTCCCTGTCTTTCATCGGGAAATTCAATATGCAATTTGAACGAATGATATGAAACACTGACAAAGGAAACAAATTATATAAGGACATAATCTCGGATATATTCCACCAATTACTTTCGGAACTAAAATCGATCCTTGTCTTTACCCTTTGGGGTATATGGTCAATGAGAAACAAAATAATTTTTGACAACAACAATATCAGAATAATGGAAGATAGGAAAAAAAATACAATAAAGGAGTACTTGGGGAAGAGCACAAACTGATGAACAAGAAGATGACTCTCACACGTTAAGGCCTACCCCCCGAAAAAAGATAAAGACAAAACCGAAAGTAGTTCCATGCAAAAAGTTTGCCGATGATTATGTCAAACTTAATTTTGATGGTAGGGTCCTTTCATGTGGTGCTCGTTGCCATGGTTTTGTCAGTTGTGCAGGCGGAAAGCTATGGTCTTATTGATGGCCTCCTAGAAGCTTCGAAGCGGGCTCCACTAAAGGTTGAAGGTGATTGTCTCACCGTCATCAATGTCTTGCAGGGCCTCTGACAGTGCCCGTGGGAGATTCAGATGACGACGTCGGATGTTCTTGGCCTTTGTCGATCCTTCGAGAGGGTCACCTCACATTTTCAGGGAGGGTAACCCAGGTGGCAGATCGGCTGGCGCATCTGGGTTTGTCATCGCATTTGGTAGCTGACTATGTTCCAACAGAGATCACTGATCGTTGGGACGACATGCGGTGGTTTAACCGTTGTTAATATAAAATACAATGATTCACATTCAAATTTCTTACATGGCCAAGCAATTCAAGTATAATAGACCCCAACATAATTTAATTAAGCGACATTTATGTTAATGTGAAAGTTATTTAGCCTTTTTTTTTCTTCTAATTCTTCTAACAATAAAAGTGTTTTATATATGCATAATGGATTGCAAATATGTCAAAATTATTATCTAAAAAGTACATGTTAAAAAAGTTCTCGACAAATGGGATAGAGAAACGTATGATAGAAATTAATACTACTCCATTATCAATACACCAAGATCATCAAAGATATGTACGAAGGTGCGATGACTAGTGTTGTCACCTTGGTAAGGGACACTAAATAGTTTCATGTGAGGGTAGGGCTTCATCAAGGATTGGCCCTTAGTCATTTCCTTTTCACTTTGGTCATGGACGTAGTGTCGGGTCCTATCTAGGATGAGGTCCCATGATGTATGCTCTTTGCGAACGACATTGTGTTTGTGGATGAGGAGAGAGCTGGGGTGAGTAATAAGTTAGAGCCGTGGAGAGAGACGCTGGAAGGCAAGAGTTTTAGACCGAGTAGATCAAAAACGGAATATTTGGAGTTCAGCTTGTGAGGAGAGGAAGACGTGGAGAAAGACGTGATGTTGTGTGACAATGTTGATATGGGGTGAGCCGTAGAATATCCCGATCATCGACAACAAGACTCAAAACAAGAAAAGAAACAAGAAACGATGCAAGATTCAAGAACTTGATGCAAGAACAATGCAAGAAGAACAAGCAAAGGATGCAGCTGCAATGATGGTGGAAGACTAAAAAATTAGAGATGCAAGACACGGTAAAGGGATGAGATGATCTATATTAAACAAGACAGAGACCCTTGACTCAAAGGCCAAAAACTAAAACCAATGACCATATAACCCAATCTCTACAACCTTACACAACCAAACAGACTACTTAGAGGCACAAAGAAGAGGCTCGTGGATACCTAGGATTACCAAGCTTCGCGAGATTGACAAATACAAGGCAAACCAAGCGGAAACAAAAACTAATTGCAATCGAAAAGGCTCTAGCTTGATCGATTTTCTTTCTCTCTATTGTGTTTCACACAAACTGATTTTTCATTGAATAGAAGAGATGTGCGTTCTACAATGTTGAAAGCCTTACTTATAACCCTAAAAGGCCGAAATTAAAATAATAATAATAATAAATAAAAGAGTTTTTAAAATAAATCTCTAAAATACCTAAAATAGCTTAAGCAACTTGCCAAGGATAGTAAAAACTGGCCTCATAGAGTAAGGGTCAGTTTGGCATCGGTTAGGTGTCGGTGTGGCTTGAACTTCAAGATCATTCGATGCTAGTCCACACAAATGTTCGCAGGGGCTCCTCTTGTAGTTGGGCTACGCTTGATGATAGAACATGGCTCATGAACATGAATGAATCTCTTTAATTTGAAGCTTCTTGGCACGAACTCGAGTCATAGGTCCATCATCAAGTATGATAGGTGTGCCCAGATGTGTCTTGGACGGTCCCGCATCAGATGTTGTCCCGAGAAAGGATATCTTCAAGTGGTTAGGGTCGGTAATGCAGAGTGACGTAGGTGTGGATATAGATATCAGTCATCAGATTCAGAGGGGATGGCAGAAGTGGAGAGTTGCGTCAGGAGTCTTATGTGATAGGAAAGTGCCCCCAAAGCTCAAGGGAAAATTCTACAAAGTGGTAGTTAGACCTCCTATGTTGAATGAAGTTGAGTATTAGGCGACTACAAAGTAACAAGAGCAGAGGCTAATGGTGGCAAAGATGAGGATGATCAAATGGATGAGTGGACTTATTAGACTAGGCATGATCAGAAATGAAGTTATCAACGACAAAGTGGGAGTAAGCACTAAATGAGATAAGTTGCGAGACTTCGTTGGTTTGGTCATGTGTAGAAGAGAGATCTGAGCGCGCCAGTTCGTAGGTGTGACATTTTGGAGATCGATAGAGTACGACGGAGCAAAGGGAGACCGAAGAAGAGTTGGAGGGAGGTGATTAGATGAGATTGTGCCCTTCTGAACCTTAACGAGAGCATGGTTATGGACATAACGGATAGGAGGAGCATCATCCATATCATTTAGGGTTAGATTGGGCCTCAAAGGAGTGGCAGAGTTCGTGTCCCCCCTCGCACACCTTGTCATTATCCTCTTTAGTTTCGTTTGTTACACTTGTCTTTTTGTTTTTATCTTCTTTAGTTCCGTGTGTTACACTTGTCCTTTTGTTTTTATATGAGTTTATGTTGGTGTTTGGGCCACTAGGAAACACTCTCTCGACGATGTCGGGGAAAGAGTGTGTACAACTTGGTCTCCTAGACCCTGCTCCAGCGGGATATACTAGGATTGTTGTTGTTGTTGTTATTGTTGTATCAATACAATTTAGACAAATATTTTTTTTGATAAGGTAAAATTTTGACTGGCCGAAACCTAGCCGAATGCATTCTACAGGATGAGGTCTAACAGACCTGGATGTGTTTCAAATCCACGCCCTTGCAAAGAGCGGCTAAGGTGTGCAACCTTATCATCCACTTTGTTCCCAATGCGGGGGATATGCGAGAAGGATACTTCATGAAAGTATTGGAGGATTATTTTGATATCTCCCATAGTCAATTCAATCTCCCAATGACATTTTCCTTTCTGTGCTAGGTGGTTGATGATGATCTGTGAATTTCCTTCTAACACGAGTTTTCAGATCTGAAGATCTCTAGCCTTAATTACTCATTCTCTCAAGGCGAGTGCTTCTTCCATAAGAGGAGATTGTTTACCTATATGTTTGTATCCCAACATAATAGGTTCCCCTCCCAGTCCCGGATAATGTACTCCGTCGTGCTTCCGTCCAAATTTGAAGATGATCCATCGAAATTTATTTTCATGACTCCTCATCCCGGTTTTCTCCACTTAATTTTTGTTTTATTTATTTTTCGGCTTGGCTTGTCTTTTGTATTTTCTATCCTTATGTCCTCCTCTTGTTTACATGCTTTTCTCCAATTCTCATACAGAGCATTTATGAAAAAAATGAACTTCCCTATTTGATGGAATATGGTTCTTTCAGAAGGTAATCTGATTTCTATAAAACCAAATGACCCACCATTTGAGTGCTAATTCTTCCTTTTTAGTGGGATTAAGTTTATCACCTAATGTGCTCATGGTTACTTTAATGTCTCTTCTGTTGTTTAGTATGCTGGGTATGATGTGGTGGATTGCCTGCATCCGTAGAGCTGGATAATTTGCAAAACAATATTCAATAAAAAGATGTGCTTCATCTTCAAAATGGTGGTTACATAATTTATAGGGGATTGGAACAGTAACACCTCTCTGGTATAATCGAGTTGTTATTAGAAGCCCTTTTTGAACTAGTTTTCGTAGGAAGTTTTTAATCTTTGGGGGAATATTTAGCTTTCATATCCATGAGTTGGGGTCGACTGGCATATTATCAGAGTTTGCAATTAGTTTCATTGCACTTGCTATTGTGAGTCAGCGCGCCCTCTCAATCCAGCCACCATAAGAGTCTATCTGGGAGTGGCGAGACGGGGATAGGGATTTCTTTTATTTCATGTATGATTGCGTTAACAACATCACGGTTTAGCTTCTCAATCCACCATTTTTCGTTTATCACACAGACTGACCTTTTGGTTAATGCTTATACCTTAGGTGGGTTTATTCTCCCTAAAAGAAGGGTCATCGACAACCAATTCAATTGTCTGTCCAGAAGTTAAGGGATCTTCCATCTCCTACAGACCAAATTAGGCCTTTTTCTGAATTTGTCAATGAATCGACTTAGGTTTCTCCACTGCCATGATGTATTGCCCTTTGTTTTATATGTGTGTTTTTCAGGTATTTATACCTTATCAGGTTAACCCAATAATTATCAGTTCAGCAAGGATTTTCCATAGTAATTTGATTTGGAGAGCCTCGTTCATATCCTTCGATTTTCGAAGCCCTATCCCACCTTTACTTTTTGGCTTGCAAATTCTATCCCAACTAATTAGTGGTCTATGTTAGATATATTTGTTCCAGAAAAATGTTCTGTTAATTTGGTCTCGTTCTTTGTGTATATTTGGTCGGTAACATAAAACTCTACACCATGTAAACAGGTTTTGATGATAGATTTGAATTAATAAATGATGTTCTCCCTTGCTGAGAGAGCGCATTTGCTCTCCACTTAGAGAGTTGTTCTTTTCACTTGCATGTACAGTTTCTTCAAAAGTTTCTCGTTTCACTTTTTCGTTAATAATGGGGTAACACATATATTTTTCTAATGCTCTTCTGTGAGCAATTTGTAAATTGCATTCAAGTTCTTGAACTCTAGTTCTGGGCACACCACATGTTGTTTGAAAGGAGGATTTGTGAAAGTTAACCTTCTGGCCCGAGTACTTATAATATTCATCAATGATATTTTCGCTTCCAGTTGAAGTGGCTTTCGCAAAAACCATGATGTCGTCCGCAAACGCCAGGAAAGGAATGGAGAGACCGTCTCTACCAAACCTAAACCCCACAGTTCTGGTTCACGAGGAAGCCTCCTCTACTAGTTTTCTGGCATGGATTTCCGCCCTCGGTATGGATAAAACTGGAGATAATGGATCACCCTGGCGGAGACCCTTAGTTGGTTTGAATAAGTCCACACGGTCGTATGCTTCTTCCATGTCCCTAGATTTATCGCCATCCAACCTTCGTTTCCTTTTCTGTTTTTGAAAGTGTGGAAGATCTCACGTGCTATCATAATGTTGTCCTGAATAGTGCGATCAGATACAAACGCTCCTTGTAATGGGTGTATGAGCTTCTCTATCACTTTTTTTAGATGATCAGTTATGATTTTTGAAATAAGCTTATATATAGTTGAGCAAATGCTAATTGGTATATAATTGTTTGTTGTAGTTGGGTTTTCACATTTTGGTAAAAGGGTAATAAATGTGTGGTTTATCTGTTTGAGCAGTTTACCTAATTGAAAGAATCTTTTGACTGCTTTTATCACTGATGGGCCAACAATGCCCCAATAAGTTTTATATAATTCAACTGTCATCCCGTTGAGATTGGACCCGGGGACTTATTTTTTCGCTATCCATAATTGAGGGAGTTATCAAGGATAAGTAATCTAAGAGGTTTGATCTATTCTCCCCATCCTTTTTAAATCGTCTTTCAAAATCTTATTGAATTTCCTTCCTGACATTTTCTTCCCCAACAATTTGGTTCCATTTCCTGTTGTAATATTTCGAATAATCTTTGTATTTCTTGTTCCCGTTGCTATCCTATGAAAATAGCCAGAGTTTGTGTTAGAAAGTTTTAGGTGTTTAACTTTTTCTTTTTGATTCCAGAATTTCTTGTGGAAATTCAACATAAGCCGGCCTTCTTTTCTTAAGTAGTTGTGTTTGTTTATCCATCATATATGAATCTGTTTTGAGAAACTAAATTCATCTTTTGTATCTTGAGAATGCTACATTCGACATCCTTTAGTTGTCGGGAAATGTTTCCGAAGGTTTTCATGTTCGATTCCTTAGCTCTCACCTTTAAAATTTTTGTCTTAAATGATACTTGAAACATTGCTGAACCGCTACAGCTTGCTCTCCAGGTTTGTTTAACTATATTACGGAAATCGTTCCTCTGTAACCACATGTTTTCGAGTTTGAATTTAAACTTGAAAACATGTGGTTTAACTATTTCACCATTTCTTAGATCAAGAGAGATGGGACAATGATCAGATGATGGTGTGTATTGAGAAAATATGCATAATGACAGCTATTTAGTGGAGTATTTGATAGTCCAGAAATCAAGTAATGGATGGAAACTGGAAAGAGATGAGATCAAACTAAGAATCGATAGGACAAGGAAACGTACAAGCTAAGCCCTTATTATACACGGATCGGAGCAATGTATATTACTACTCTACAAGTACCTTTTTTTTTTATAAGGAAAGAATTCGGGTGGTGGTTAGTCCACCCGATAGCATCCCGAAGGATGAGATCACGATGATCTAAAAGAAATACAAATACAGAATACAACAAAAGAAACACCCTAAACAAGCTCGGAAAAACCCCAACCCTAAGCAAACAAGCGGTCACAACATTGAGAGGAAGGAAGCCCAGCGTAGTACTAGTTATCGCCAAGCAACACGTACTATTATCCCTCCGGCATGCCATCCAACCTCCATATTTTGCTTCATTTATTCCCGTTGAGGTGAAATTGAAATTGAATGAGCTCCACACCAAACCTGCATGATCACCCACATGTTTTTGCATTCATTTATATACATATCTACATCAAATATAAACCAAGTGTCAAACAGACTGTTAGTCTCAGTAAGTCCTATCGGCTATCTGAGAAAAACAAATTATTCCTTCTAAATTTATTAATTAAAATGGAGCATTTAAACTAGCCAAAAAAACAATGACATATCTAGTTATGCAATTTTTTTTTCTATTTATGCACATCGGCCTTTAAACTAGTACGGTAAGTTTTGATACTCCGTATTTTTAAACAATTTACTCCTATATGATTTTTTTATACCCCTGTCGAATGATCCAGACTCCACGCATCTTTGGTGGAACCCGCATGGAAGAAAACATTTCGATTGGACATGACAAGCCACCAATATATCATGATTCACGATTTGGATTATTTGCTTTAGGTCAAGTTGCGTAAATCCACCCTTAAATTAATAGTCCGTATTTTCATAAAATCACCATTTAAATGACTTTTTTTTATTATCAATCAACCACTCCTAAATATATTACTTTTAAATATAACTTAAATTTAATAAATTATAATTTTCATTATTCCTACCAAATATTTTCTATTATAAATGTCATTCTTAGATCAAATTTTATATTTTTCTTTTAATATTTTTATAAGATTATTCATTATTTTACACATAAATTTTAAAAAAGTCTTCTAATTTTTATTCCTATGAAAAATTCTTTAAAAATTACTCCATCCGTTTGAAAATATAAGTCATTTACTATTCACGCACGTTTTCTTAGCATGATGAAAACTATATAAAACTAGTGTAAGTTCCGTCCCGTGTACGGAGAATACATTAATACATTATTATAAATAATAGGTATTTTTCAATAAATAAATAAATAATAATCTAAATATAAATCATTTTTCAACAAAAAATAATATAGACATAAATAAAATTATTTCGACGGATTATAAAAAAAATCTAAATATATTTTATTTAGATTCTCTTAAAATATAAATAAAATTCCTATTTATAAGATAAATTTTTTTTCTAACCTACATTTAGTTGAATATCATGTAATTTAATAGATAAATGTTTTTTAAAAAGATTTTAATATTTTGTTATTAAATATATATATATATATAGTATATATTTATTACGTTATCCACAGGTTAATTTTTTCCACCAAAAAATAATCTATATATAAATAAAATAGCACTTATCAAATATTATATATTTATCTATTAATATTTTGGTAAGTATGGCTATGAAGTATATTTTTTATTTATATTTATGTAAATTAACTAAAATATAAATATATATAGATAGATATATTGTGGATTAAATAACTTTCTATAAACTATGATATCATATTATTTTATTAATTTTTTTTTCTAGAATCAACTACAACGCGCCACGTAGGATTTTTGTCCCAAGAATCAACCACAACGCGCCACATAGGACGCTATGCATCGGTTTTAGTATATGTATATAGATAGATAGATATATATCAATTTATTTATTAATTTTTTTTAATAATCTTGTACTTATTAGTAAGAAGTATGAGATTATTTTAAAAAAATTGATATTTTATATAGTTTTTATCATCTTAAGAAATCGTGCGTGAATAGTAAATGACTTATATTTCCAAATGGAAATTTTCTTTCAATATTTAAAAAAAAGTCTTAATCGTGCTACACAAATATATATAAATTATTAAATTATTTTATGGATTTTTGTAATAAAAAATCATATTTATAACAAAATTTATGGTTTTCTTTCAATATATTTTATAAAAATTTCTTTATTATATATACCCAGAAAAAAAAATTCTCAAAAAATATTTCACCACCTTCTAACAATTCTTGCAGCCGCTACTGCCTATATATATAGAGAGAGAGAGAGATATTGTATGCATTAATTTATATGGATAAGAACCTTAATTGGAAAAGATTCTCTACCAAATAAATAAGCGACACTATTGAAAAAAGATAAAAATAATTTAAATTTGGGGAATTTTTTTCGATTGACCTTGTTATCCTTGAATAGGTAAATAAAGAACGGCTATTCCGGGGTTCGAACCGAGGACCTATGGATACTACCCACATATCCTTTCCAGTGAGCCATTCCGAAATGGCACCTTGTTATCCTATATATGCCTTTGGAGCATATGATAGAAAACCGGTTAATAATAAACTGAGGAAATTAAAAAGGAAATGGGAAAGGATATATGAATAAAAAGTACGTACGAAGGCGGTAGGCGGTAGGCGGTAGGCGTAGGTAGGTAGTTTAGTCTACTGGGTGAGAACCCAAATAGCGTAAATGATACCAGGGAGCCATCCGAGGAGGGTAAGCAACACACAGATCCAAAACTCAATCTTGCATCCGAACTTGAAGAACACTCCAAGAGGGGGCAATATGATTGCCAGGATGATGTCTATGCATGTGGCTGTCCCCATGATCGATCAAATTTTCTTCTTCTCGAGAATTGCTCGATCTCGATCTAGCTAGCTAATTCCTTTTCTTCAATTCGATCTTTATAATTTGATGGATCGATGGCTATCTAGGTTGAAGGTAGCTGCATATGTATATATAGAGAGAAAGAGAGTGTGTGAAAGATACTTAGTCGTAGCAGATAAGATATGATATTAGAAATATGGATGGATGGATGGAGTAGTTGTAGCTGTATGAGCTGGCCAATGCGTGTATGAAGCGTGTCTGTAGAAAACTCCCCCCTCCACCCTCCACTTACCTTCATTTCTTCAATCCACCATATCATATATTCACATCATATCATTTCGATCTCAGATCAATTCAAGGTTTACGCGCGTTAATCAAGGTTATTATTATTAATTGGATACGGAGTATTGATTAATCACCTCACCAGTCAGCCCAGAATATTGATTAATTGGATATTGATTAATCAATGTTATTATTATTAATTCGAGGTCCCAATCTATATCTATCTCTCTACGGTATATATCTATATTAAAAAAGAATCATTTATACCACGTTAGCAAGCCATCAGAAATAGAGTCTATTGAAGAACAAGAAGAAGAGTTGGGTCCTCAAGGCCCAAATACACAAGCCCAACTAGTAGTTAGAAAGATAGCAGCCCATTTCCTGAGTCTTTAGATGTTCGAGAATGTTACAATTTGGTACACCTGTATAGTTTCTGGCATTATCTTCTAGACGATCATTCGTGTATATATAGAATTGTAAAAACCGTTATCAGAATCAATGAAAATCACACAATAATTCAGGGCAAATCCCACTATGGTATCAGAGCTGTAAGACGACAAACGTCGCTCTAACAGCAGGGCTCCCACCATGGCAAATCCAAATCCCATAGAAACCCTAGAAACCCTTACCCAGCAGATTCAAGCCTCCATGACTGCTATCTCATCTTCAAATCCTCCCTTGCCGAATTTCTCACATCTAAACATAATCAAATTAACCCCCTCCAATTTTCCAACTTGGCTCAAACAAATCTCCCCCTACATGCGTTCACAGGGGCCGATGTCGTTTGCTGATGGTTCCCTTCCGTGTCCTCTACCCAGTGCTCTAGGGGATAACACCTCTGCGCGCCATTGTTGATTGGCAAGCGAAGGATCAACCGGTGCTCGCGATCTTGTCGGCTTCTCTTACCGAGCCCGTGATGGTGCAGATCCTGGATTGCGAGACTTCCCATCAGGTTTGGGACAGACTTCACCGGTTGTATGCTGCTCGTTCTAATGCTCAGGTTGTACAAACTCGGCTCCAACTAGCGAGTCTCAAGAAAGGGGATGAAACTTCCTCCGATTCTTCAATCGGGCAAAAGGTTTGATTTTACAACTTCAATCTGCTGGACATCATGTGTCTGATGCTGAGTTTGTTTCTTACGTGCTTGCTGGCCTTGGATCCGACTATGAAGCCATGGTAACCACAATTTCCACTCAGCATGTCCGTCCTGATCCCCATGAGCTTCTCTCGTTTCTTCTTCTTCTTCAAGAGGGCCGAATCAATCGGAACAATTCCACCACTCTCAACTCCTCCCAAATGACCTTAAACATAACCTCAACCAATGATTCAACCCCAGATCTGAACTTTACTTCTTCTGGTCAAGGACGAGGCAGAGGCTCCTTCCGTGGTGGTCGAGGAGATTCTGCTCGTGATGGCCACGGCCGAGGGGATGACCGTGGTGGTCGGTCTTCTTCCAGGGGAGGCCGTAATGATGGTTATCCTAACCAATCCTTCTCTGGTGCACTCGACAATAGACCCATATGTCAGATTTATGAGAAGCGAGGGCACTTTGCTCTCAGGTGCTGGAGTAGGTTCGATCAAGCATACCAGGCGCCTCCTCCCCGAAATTTCCAAGCCAACAACACCATGTCCCGGTTCCCGGACACAGCCGCTACCCACCACTACACACCGGATGTTGGTAATATGAGATTTGATCGTCTACCGTATGAGGGAAGTGATTCCATCTCACTTGGGGATGGCTCGTCCATTCCAATCCATCACCATGGTTCCTCCTTCTTAAACTCTCATTCTCGTCGTTTTTATCTGACAAATCTTCTTCATTCCCCTTTACTTACCAAAAATTTAATTTCTGTGAATCGTTTTTGCAAAGACAATCATGTCTATTTCCAGTTTCATGACTCTTACTTCTTAGTCTGTGATGCTCTTACACAAGAAACGCTTCTCAAGGGGGCCGTTAATGGTGGCCTTTATGAGTGGCCCAGCTTTTCATCACTAGCGCCTTCACCATCACCAAACCTGCAATCCACCACCCTTTGTTCATCATCATCTCCTTTGTCTACTTCCTGGCATGAGAGATTAGGCCATCCATCACCCGCTGTCGTCTATCAAGTTTGTCTCCAGAATCGTTTAGCCCATGTTGGCCCAAATAAGGTTCCTTATGTGTCTTGTTCTTGGGCTAAGGCCCATGCCTTGCCTCAAAAACCAAGTGTGTCTAAGTCTAGTAAAGTTCTTCAACTCTTGTTTATGGATGTTTGGAGCCCGGCCCATCATCAATCTATCAATGGCAATCGTATTATGTTTCAATTGTTGATGATTTCTCCAAATTCATGTGGTTGTTTCCCTTTCAATCAAAATCTCAAGTTCCATTTCTCATTATAATTTCATTAATCTTGTTACCAATTTCTTTGGTGAAAATGTGATATCCGTCCAAACGGATAATGCAACGGAATTCAAACCACTTAGCCATCTCTTTCAAACAAAAGGCATTTCTCACCGGTTGTCTTGCCCTTATCCTCATCAACAAAATGGAATGATTGAATCTCATCATCGGAGAATTGTTGACATGGGCCTTACCCTTCTCAAACATGCCTCGCTTCCCCTCCGTTTTTGGGACTTTGCCTTTCAAACCGCGATCTATCTCCAAAATCGCCTTCTCACTCCCACATTAAATAACCGATCTCCTTTTTCCATCCTATTTCACAAACCACCCGAATACTCATTTCTCAAAACCTTTGGATACTTATGCTTTCCAAACCTTCGGCCATATCACAAACATAAACTTGAATTCCGTTCCTCACCTTGCCTCTTCTTGGGCTATTGTTCTAACCACAAGGGTTATATTTGTTTTGATTGGGTGAACAAAAAATTTTATACACCTCGGGATGTCATGTTTCATGAAACATTGTTTCTGTTTGCCTTACTACAGACTAAACCACCCTTGCTTACACCTCATGAGGCACAGTTGCCCTTGTTTACAAGCCAACAGGGCTCGACACCACAGACAAGCCCGTCTCCACAAACAAGCCCATCTCCACAAATAAGCCCATCTCCACATAGAAGCCCGTCATTTGAGGCTTCCTCTTCTGTGCCGTCCTCTTCGGAGCCTACTGCCGATGCCCTTGCCGTCTCTCCTCCTCAGATAGCCCTAACTCACCCTATGCTCGCTCGCTCTAGAACCAATGATTCACGAACTCTCATACGGTCTGATGGGACAATTCCTTGGGCTCAATTATCCACCACTATGGTCATATCAGAGGAACCCCTCTCCTTTAATTTACTGAAGCATCCAAATATCCTAACTGGAAGAGAGTCATGCCAAGTGAATTCCGAGCGTTGCTCGACACAAATACTTGGACATTAGTCCCTGCTTCTCCCTCTTACAACATCCTTGGTGTCAAATGGGTGTTTAAAACTAAACGCCGAAGTGATGGATCGATTGAGCGTCGGAAAGCTCGATTAGTGGCCAAAGGATATCATCAACTTCACGGGGTTGATTATGAGGAAACATTTAGCCCTATTGCCAAGCCCTCAACAATACACCTTCTCCTTTCCCTCGCGGCCATGAATTGCTGGACCACCACTCAATTGGAGATCCAGAATGCCTTTCTTCACGGCTCCCTTGATGAAGAAGTCTACTGTGTTCAACCTCCTGGGTTTGTCAATCCCTCTTTTTCGTCTCATGTTTGCAAAATTAATCGTTCTTTGTATGGTCTTAAACAATAGGGGTGTGCATAAAACCCCGAAATCGAAAACACGACACGAAAAAACCCGAAACCGAAAAAACATGACACGATAACGACACAAACCGAGAAAACACGGCTCTAAACGATTTGTGTTCGGTCGGGAAAATCGTCTTGTCGGGTACCCGACACGAACCGTTTAATTTTTTTTTTTAATTTTAGATCCGGTGGAATTAGTACTTGTATAACTAAGATCCCATAAATAACAAAATGTTCCATTGGCTCAATTGGTTCAAGGTAAGCGGGAGGAATGGGCTTTTTCAGCAGATTCAAGTTCGAATCCGGAATTCCCCCGTGTGTCTCATTTTTTTTTACCAAATTACTTTTCTTTTCTTTTAAATTAAAAGCTTTTTTTTTTACCAAATTAATTTCTTTTTCTTTTAAATTAAAATTAAGCACTCTAATTGAAACCCTAGAAGTATCAGTCGCCGCTCTCTCTGTCTCATTTTCACAGACTCAGCTTCTCCTTCAACGTCTTCGCTCAGATCTCCGTCTCTCACTCCCGACGTCCGGCTCGAGCTCTCGGCCTCTCCACTCCCGTGGAGCCACCCTCGCCTTCCCCTTTCCATCTCTCTCCTTGCATCCTTCTTGTTCTCCTTACATCGAGCTTCGCCCCGCCCGACGCCCGACCTTGCTTCGAGTTGATTGCTCGAGTTATCGACGATTCCCCTTTGTTTCGATGGATACCGAGTTCCCCGACGTCGTCTACAAGACAAGCCCACCGCCAGCTACGTCGCTGCCGACCGCCACCCTTCCGATCTGTACCGTTTTTTGAAATCGAACGTCGACGCTTTGGAACTCATCCAGGTCGGCTTGATTCTCACCGATTTTGACGGAAACCTCCCGAATCTAGGCTCCGGCGGCGGTCGCTACATCTGTGAGTTCAATTTTAGGGGTTCCGATCTGTACTGACTCGATCGAGCTACTCAGGCAGGAGTATAACAACACGGACAACCAAAAAAAAAATGGTTCGTGTCGGGTACTCGGGTTTATATGGTTCGTGTACGGTTCGGAGGATTTGGCCTTAACGGTTCCGGGTACCCGACACGATTAACCGGTTCATATCGGGTACCTGGTTATGCACACCCCTATTAAACAAGCACATAGGGCTTGGTTTGCTCTTCTCACTGATGCCTTAGTTTCCATGGGTTTCACTCAATGTTCTGCAGACAGTTCTCTCTTCTCCTATCGCTATGGGAATCACTGTGTTTTCATATTGGTATACGTTGATGATCTCTTGATTATTGCATCTAACCCCTCATTAGCAACAAAGTTTGTGTCCTCTCTGTCATTGCAGTTCCCTGTTAAAGATCTCGGCCCTGCATCGTTTTTCCTGGGTATCGAAATCACTCGAACCACAGATGGTTTTGATCTCTACCAATCAAAACATATCTCTGAGGTTGTAAAGAAAACTGGGATGCTCAACGCCAAGGCTGTGACGATTCCCATGGCCACCAATTCTAATCCCACGGACAACTTCCCATCAATGACAGACCTGGCGCTTTATTGGAGTACAGTTGGAAGTCTCCAGTATTTGGGTTTCACAAGGCCGGATATCGCCTTTGCTGTCAATAAAGTCAGCCAATTTATGCACAATCCCAAGGAGGTTCACTGGCAAGCAGTCAAACGCATACTGCATTATCTCAATCATACGAAATTCTACAAATTTCACATTTCTGCGCAGGGCTCTAATGAACTGTCTGCTTTCTCCGATGTGGATTGGGGCAGTGATCGTCAAGACAGACGTTCCACCAGTGCATATTGTGTGTTTCATGGCCCGAATCTGATATCTTAGATATCGAAAAAACAACAAACTGTTTCTCGATCATTAACCGAGGCTGAATACCGAGCTCTGGCTTTAGCCACTTACGAGACCTTGTGGCTCCAATCCGTCCTAGCAGCTATTGGCTTCAAGCTTCCTCATGCTCCGACACTTTGGTGTGACGATCTCGGTGCCACCTATTTGGCTATCAACCCCGTTTTACACCATCGTATTAAACATCTCTCCATGAACTTCCATTTCGTGAGAGAGAGGGTTGCAAATCGTTCGCTCAAGGTGGCCTTTGTCTCTGCAAAAGACCAGGTGGCTGATATTCTCACAAAACGGTTATCATCTGCAACTTTCATCTCAAACCGCTCCCATCTCTGCGTTCGCCAGATCGGAGTGCAGGGGGGTAGTAGCAAGCCATCAACAATCTCTATTGAAGAGCAAGAAGAAGAGTTGGGTCCTCAAGGCCCAAATACACAAGCCCAACTAGTAGAAAGATAGCAGCTCATTTCCTGAGTCTTTAGATGTTCGAGAATGTTACAATTTGGTACAACTATATTGTTTCTAGCATTATCTTCTAGACGATCATTTGTGTATATATAGGACTGTAAAAACCGTTATCAGAATCAATGAAAATCACACAACAATTCAGGGCAAATCCTACTACATATGTCGTTAAAAGTTATTTGTCAAAATAGTATTTACATATTATCAATTTATTATGGCAACTATATTTTCTAATATTACATCCGTCTTCCAAAACTTGTAATTTTACTTTTGGCACGTTTTTTAAGAACGGTAAGAACTGTATAAAATATCAATGATTTTATCAATTTAAAAAAAATAATTTTATATTTAATACGATTATCTATAAAATTATGAAAAAAGATTATTAAAAAATTAATATTTTATAGAGTTTTTTGCTTCTTAAAAAACATGTCAAAAAGCAAAACTACAAGTTTTTTGAGACAGAGGGAGTATTATTTTTTTTGAAAATTTTTGTAATATTAATTACCCAATATTATTTGATGGTACATTTTTCAACCAATGAGATTAATTCAAAGCTTTTATCTTTCACTATTTATTATTTATTTTTATCATTATCTTTTTAACCCAATTGTATTTTTTTTCTATTATTTTTAACACATTTACTAATCAATGAGTTTAATTCAAAATATTGAATTAAATCTAATTAATGTCTATAATTAATCTATATCAAAATATTATTTATAAAAAAAGCGCCATGGTACGGGGATGTAGTAGTTCTTTTCATGCCCTCAATTTAGTTGTTGTCCCCATTGACTTTGTTAATCGTTTGGGCCTTTTTCTTATTTTCACAAAACAAAAGGCCGAATTGTACAATATATATATATAAGGGAGAGTTTGTGAAATGTCTAAAAAAGTTGCCCTAAATGGTGAAATGTCTACAATATAACACCCACTCATACGCTCCTACGCGTTGCTCTCTCCTCCTAGCTCTCTGCTCAACTGCTTGCCGATCACTCTCCGATCCCATCAAAACCACCGATTTTGACGTTTCTCCAATCGAATCAAGTAAGTATAGCATTCCAGTAATGATTGAGTTCGAAACTGCATTGAAATCACATGAAATTTGCGCCTTTGGCGCAAATTTTCTTCGATTTTTGACGTTTCTGAGTAGATTCTGAAGTATACAATCGAATCTAGAGACCAGTGCATTGGAATCACAGAAAATTTGTGCCTATTTTTGAACTGTCGGAGTTGATTTTGAAGTCTCCAGTGATTCGTTGCTAATTTTGTTGATTTCCTTATCAATCGATCGAAGATCGATTGATAAGGAAATCGAACTTTGCTTCTGCTGAGCGATTTTGTTGCTAATTTTTCCTATTCTTTTGTCTTATGTTTTGCACATAACCTGTTTGATGAAATGCCCCAATAGGTTGAGTGCCTCTATGGAGCCGAACGAGCTCAAGATTATGACTTCTGAGCAGTTCTGGATTTTATATGCCAGAAATTCAAGATTCTGGATTTGAAATGGATTTCGCTGCCTGCTTTTTCCTCTTTGCTTTTGATCATCTTTGATATGGTTCTATAAGGCAACGACAATGCTGAATTGTTGATTCAGTATGTTTTAAGGGTTTTTGATGGTTTTGTAGATTCCTAGTTGTGAACCTTAATCTAAGTGACAAACTTGTTCCTTTAGGGCTGGTTGAACTAATTGAATGAGTAGGAAGTTGAATGTGTTGTTAAATCCCTCTTTAGGGACTGCAAATACCTTGGCTAATCTCTGAACTTAAAGCTATTAATTGGGTTAAATCTTTCTTTAGGGACTGTTCGATTGATAAGGGTTGTTAGGACTGGTTGGACTAGTAACTATATTAGGTCGCTACAAGGGCATTCATAGGAAACTTAATAGGACGAGAAGAAGTTACAAGGATCGCTTCAATCCAATAAAGTGGAAAATTGTAGGTAGAATTGCTTTGCTTTCTTTACTTTGCTTTGTAAAAGGCGGAACTTTTACACACTCAAAACCCCCTCTTTGTTTACTTGATTGACACTAGAATCATACTTGAATTAAGAATTTCCTTGTGGGATCGACCTCTTTCTTATTGCTATACTAGTTATAGGTTTGAGATTTACTTTGGCGGATCAACGACATGTTTTCCCTCCGTCAAATTTGGCGCCGTTGCCGGGGAATTTTTATTAATTCTTGTGTGTTTTTAGTGTTGATTTTGGTGTGGACCATCTTATAGGGTCCATACATGTGCTACTAATTCTTCTCTGTAGAAAGCATTGCAGAGATGGTGAACGGCGCAAATCGTACTCTAAAGGAGCTTACTGCTCCTGATCTGGCACAACAACCCTTAGCAATCCAATTCCCTGCGCTGGGGCAATGAGTCAACTTTGAGCTTAAGTCTGGGGTAATTCATCTTCTACCAAAGTTCCATGGGTTGAGTGGGGAGGACCCCCACAAGCATCTGTCTGAGTTCCATACTGTGGTAGTTGGGATGAAACCTGAGAATGTCACTGCAGAGCAAATCAAACTGAGAGCTTTTCCCTTCTCTTTGAAGGATGATGCGAATGAGTGGTTCTTCTATCTACCACCTGGATCTATTACTACTTGGGCTAAGATGAAGAGAGTCTTCCTAGAGATGTACTTCCCTGCAACAAAGCTAAATGCCTTGAAAAGGTCAATCAACAGCATTGAGCAGTACGCGAAGGAGTCTATTCATGAGTACTTTGTGCGTTTCAAGAAACTCTGCGCTAGCTGCCCATGCCATGGGTACTCTCAGAAGGATCTGGTTCTCTTCTTGTTCAATGGGCTTACTGATGGAGAGCGCAAAACGGTGAATTCCTGTTGTGGGGGAAACCTGCTGAATAAGACGCCTGCTGCAGCTTGGGAAGTGTTTAAGGAGCTCTCTGAGGGCTCTAGGCAGTTCAACAAGAGAACTCGTGCTAGAGGTGTACTTGCTATTGATGCCCTAGTGGCTGCATTACAGACTGATATGGCAGAGATGAAAGAGATGCTCAAGAAGCTGGTAGTTGACAGAGCATCTCAGCAGTTGAAAGCATGTGAATCCTACAGCGATACATCCCACCCTATGGATATGTACTCAACTTTGCAAGATCCTAGTATTGAGTTGAATGCAATTGGGAATTTTGCTCCACAAAGGCCTAGGCAAGGCAACTTTGGTAATCTTGGGTACTTCAACAATAATAACTACAATGGAAGCTATCAGTAGGGTAATGGTTATGGCAACTACCAAGAACCTTTCAATCAGCAAGGGGGGCAACAAGCAAAGCCCCACCAACAATTTGAACCTCGACAGGGAGGCCAACCACACTCCAATGAGATTATTGAGGATCCAATACATAAATTGTCACGGCTGGTCTTGAAGGTTGAGAAACAACAATCGGACCGGATCACAAATTTGAAGAATCAACTGAGTCGGCTCATTCAGGTCTTAAGTGCGAAGGAGGCAAACGATTCAGGGAAGCTTCCATCGCAAACGGTTGAGAATCCTAAGGAGAGTGTCAGTGAAATAACGCTTAGGAGTGGCAAGGAACTGGTTGTCACACCTCAAAAGGACGATGAAGAAACAATGGACGATGAGATAGAAGTACTAGAAGAAGAAGACGGAACTCACAGCGTGCGGCGCCCGCAGCACCCTTGCGGCGCCCGCGTCATAACAATGGAGTTGCGCCCGCAGCAATTTGCAGCGCCCACCGCCAGTGCCCCCATCGACCTATCGGTGCCAGCTCTGAAGGATACAAGAAGGTATGAGACCGATAAGGAGATTTTTGAGACGTTCAACAAGTGCGAGGTAAATATTCATTTACTCAAATTGATTAAGAGCATTCCTAGATATGCTAAATTTTTGAAGGAATTGTGCACCATCAAGAAGAAGCAACGATTAAAAAAGAAGGAAAAGGTAAGTTTGAATGAAAATGTCTCTGCTATGTTGCAAAGGAAATTGCCTGAAAAATGTGGAGACCCAGGTATGTTTACAATTCCATGTGCAATTGGGAATATTAGATTCAAACAAGTCATGTTAGATCTAGGAGCCTCAATTAATGTTATTTCCTATAACATGTATATGTCTTTGGGTTTGGGTGCTCTGACTGAGACTGGGGTTACAGTGCAACCTGCTGATCGATCACAAATCAGGTCAAGAGGCGTTGTTGAAGATGTTTTGGTTATGGTAGATGATTTGTTTTTCCCTGTTGATTTCTTTGTTTTAGATATGGAGCAGGGAGCCTCAGAAACACCCATTATACTAGGAAGACCATTCCTAAAAACTGCGAAAACGAAAATTGATTGTTGTGAGGGTTTATTGACTATGGAGTTTGATGGAAGAAAGATAGAATTCTCTCTCTTTAATCATGACAAACTTTCTCCTGAAAATTCTTTAGATATGCCTATTGCTAACAATATGGATCGCAACAATAATTTTCGTGATTTGTTAGAAATACCTGAGGAAAATAGTTTATGGAAATTTGAGCCCTCTAACAAATTGAAATATTTTTTGATTCCAGGACAACCCCCAGGACTAGCTCAAGGAGAGAAGCTAAGGGTAATGGATGAATGTTGGAAAAGAAAGCTACACCTTCCAAGGGTGCCCGCATTTGTCAATGAAATAACAGGTGTAGGTAACCCTGGTGGAGGAACCTAGGCCAATCAAGGGTCATTACGTCGAGCCAACGACTTGAAACAAAGGCGCTTCTCGGGAGGCAACCCGAGGTAAGTTTTTCTTTCTTTTTCCTTTTTCTTTTCCTTCACCCTGATTATATTTGATTTACTTTTCTTGTCTTTATTGTTTCATTGAGGACAATGAAAACTTTAAGTGTGGGGAGAGGAATTCTGTATATAAAGATGCATATAGGAGATCATATTTAATTTTCTGCATCATGTTTAAGTTTCTGTAATTTCTGTTTAGTTTAGTTAATTTTAAATTTTAAATTTTCGTATTTAAAAAAAAATCCAAAAATCCAAAAATAAGCATGCATTGCATACATATATGTTATTCAAATACCGATCTTGCTTAGTTTGTCCTCTATTTTAAATTTCAAGCATGATTCATAAAAACCTCATGGAGTTCTGAATGTTTTGATTATTGTTTGTATTTGATTTTTGTGGAACATGAGCTAGCGAATATAATTGAGCAGGTATGATTGAGCTAAAGTATATTGAAGTCCTAAAAACATGACCTTGTGAGAATGTTTAGCCTTATTTGAATTCTTTTGCTCAGTTGTGTGAATTACTCTCCTAGTATTGCTACCTCTTGGCATTGACTGCAATATCTATTTTTAAAGACCGGTGCACATGTTTGATTGCTTGCGGAGTTTATGTTTATATTTTGAGTCTTTTATTTGAATTTGTGCATATTTAGTTAATAAGGTGGCAATGGTTGATGCACTTAGTAACCGGGTCTACGCATGACACACATGGGCATGATTCGCGCAAAAAGGTGTTGAAAACTATCCACTAGGAAAGAAAGCTTGATCATTGAGTAACCAGGTTCATTCATGACACCCATGTTTGCAACTTGCGTCAAAAGATGTTCAAGTGGACTTCATTTTAATAGGTTGAGGTGTTGATAGACCGGGGCCTTTCATGACACCCATGTTTGCGCTTCGCGTAAGGAAAGCACCAAGACAAGAAAAAAAAAAAAAGAGAAAAGAAAACAAAAGAAAAAAAAAAGTGTTGCATTTTATTTTCTTTATTGTGTCCCGCGAGTAATGACATTTCGGTAGAGAATTGGTGATATGGTGGTCAATGTCTATGAGCTTAGTGCATGATTGGTTTGAGTTGAGAGTTGTATCTTAAAGCCTAAACACATGAGTGAAACACATATTTTTGGTGAGGTTGGATGATGTCTACTTCGAAGCTTTGATCACTAAAATACATGATATGACGTTTGTTTGCTTGATTCATGTGTTCACTTGCTATGATGTTGCTTTTTGATAAGGTTGAAACTTGAAGGGATTTCCTCTGGGATGCGTTGATTCATTTTTATTCGATCATTGCTTGAGGACAAACAAATGTTAAGTGTGGGGGAGTTTGATAGCATGCATTTAGGTAGGCATAATAGGTTGCATTTAGCTTAGTTAAGATGCATTTCATTGATGGATTAAGCACGATTTGCATATTAGTTCTCTATGTTAGTGGAGTCGAAATCTACACACTTTTATTGATTATTTCAGGTAATCGTGGATCCGATGATGAGACATGGGTTCATAACGCATTGGATGAGAATGTCTAGTTGATCGAAGAAGCTTACATGAAGATCTCAAGAGGTCATGAGAAGAAGAAGCGAACATAAACGAAGAACAAGTCTGCAGAAGTTGTTGTCAGACATGCTGAACCTGTTTTGCACTTTCTGGAGGCCTCGGTTGTCCGATCGACTATTATGACCATGCGTTGGAAAGCTCTTTCAGAGAGCTAAAACTTTCATGTTGACGTCGAGAGCTGATTCATGATAGATTTTCCGTGAAAAGCCCCTGGCTGCGGCCGCAGCAACCTTGCGGCGCCCGCGGCCAATCAATTTGCAAAGGGTTGGAGGAAACAGTGTGCGGCGGGCGCAGCACCGCAGCATTGGTCGTCAGCGTTAATTCACAGCGTTTTGATTAATGAAAAACCTAAAACTTATTTATTTCTTTCATGGCCAACTTTGACGTTTTAAAAGGCCAAGTTTCATGTTATTTTCATGACTTCTATTCTATTCTTTCATCAGACACTTTAGAGATTTTGAGCGATGTCCTCCATGAGGAACTAAACTCATCTATTCTGCCTGCAATTTGAAGTTTTATTCGGATTGATTGTGAGTTTCTAATTCTCGTTCCTTGTTTCCTATATTTGAATGCTTCGACTTCTTTGTGCTTGATTGTTTATTGATTTGTTCTATCTTGTCTGGCCAACTTGTTAGATCAATTCAATTGCTAAGGTTTTGTAGATTCCTGGTTGTGAACCTTAACCTAAGTGGCAAACTTGTTCCTTTAGGGCTGGTTGAACTAATTGAATGAGTAGGAAGTTGAATGTGTTGTTAAATCCCTCTTTAGGGACTGCAAATACCTTGGCTAATCTCTGAACTTAAGGTTATCAATTGGGTTAAATCCTTCTTTAGGGACTGTTCGATTGATAAGGGTTGCTAGGACTGGTTGGACTAGTAACTATATTAGGTCGGGACAAGGGCATTCATAGGAAGCATAATAGGACGAGAAGAAGTTACAAAGATCGCTTCAATCCAATAAAGTGGAAAATTGTAGGTAGAATTGCTTCTCCAAATTGTCTAAAAACCAAATTCCTTTGCTTTGCTTTCTTTACTTTGCTTTGTAAAAGGCGGAACTTTTACACACTCAAAACCCCCTCTTTGTTTACTTGATTGACACTAGAATCATACTTGAATTAAGAATTTCCCTGTGAGATCGACCTCTTTCTTATTGCTATACTAGTTATAGGTTTGAGATTTACTTTGGCGGATCAACGACAGGTTTTCCCTCCGTCATCAAGCCAAAGCTCGAGCTTTATGCTCAGTTCACGAGCCGAGCATGAAAAATTGCACATTCAAACTAAAATTGCACTTTTTTTCTCGTGTCAGCCCTTTTTGAAATTTTATACCGGTGTGAAAATATAAGGTCATTTTGTACAAATATAATATTGTGTTGTGCAAATATAAGCTTATGTTGTGCAAATATAAATTTATAAAATCACACTTTTAAATTTTGTATTTGAGTTATAAAATAAGAATATGTTGTGCAATTATAAGCTTATGTTGTCCATGGGGAATGATGCTCTCTGCTAGGTTGTTGGGACTAGATCAGTCAGGCTTTGGACGTACAGATGATGGAAAATTTCTCACATTGGAGGATGTCAAGCACGTGTCATCCATGACGAAGAATTTGATATCCCTAACGATATTAGACGATAAGGGGTTTAGACGTTCAGTTACACGGGTTATGATGGAAAGTTGTGTGTGTCCAAAGGCTCTAATGTTGTTCTGCAGGGAGTCAAGTGGGGAAAGGTAACTTTGTATACCCTACAAGGCTCCTTAGTTACAGGTGCTGCAATGGTTGTTTATGTTGGGGTTCAGGAAGCTGATCTGACCAGGAGTTGGCATATGAGTTTGGCTCATATGAGTGAACGGTGGCTGCAAATTCTCTCGAAAGCACATCTTCTGGTAGGCCATAAGGCTCGAAGCCTTGAGTTTTTTTAACATTATGTGTTGGGAAAATTCCATCGCAACAAATTTCCTAAAGCAGTTCGTCAGACAAAGGGCACGTTGGAATATATCCATTAGGACTGCTGGGGTCCTTCACGTGTTCAGTCCTTCGGCGGTCAGATGTATTTTCGGTCATATTCCTTATAATAGGACTTACAAACACATGCTCGGTATTTCTGTCAAAATAGGAGGTTCGTTGGTCCGATTAGGGAGTTCGAGCACTTGTTGGAAATCTAACTTTAAGAGCTATGACTTTACTATGGATGAATTTTGTGAAAACCTCCTCGATGATGCCCAAAAAAGTCATTTTTCTATAAGTTTTTAATCTAGACAAATTATATGCTTTTTCTAAAGGGGGTGGTAGTCCAAGAAAAAATCACAAAATTTTAAAATAAATGAAAATCCAATACCTTTTTCTTTAGGCAAGGTGTGATGCTATTAAGGCTAGAAGTCCAAAAAACATTCACCCGGGATGTCAAAAAAAGCCCCGGAAAGAAGGTCATATTCCTTACAATATATAGGACTTACAGACACATGCTCGACACTTTTGTTGAAACAAAAGTGCGGTTGTCCGATCAAGGAGTTCGAGCACTTATTAGATAGCTAACTTCAAGAGTTACAACTTTACTATGGATGAATTTTGTGAAATTCTCATCAAAAATGACCGAAAGAATCATTTTTCTATTAGTTTGTAATCTGGACAAATTATATGTTTTTTCCACATGGGATAGTCCATGAAAAAAATCACAAAATCTCAAAAACAAAATCCAAAATCTTTTGTTCTAGGAAAGATGTGACACTATTAGGGCTGGACGTCCAAAACACACACACATCCGGGACGTCAAAAAAGCTCCGGAAAGAAAGTTATATTCCTTACAATAGGACTTACAAACACATGCTCGGTATTTCTGTCGAAACAGGAGGTACGTTTGTCTGATCAAGAAGTTCGAGAACTTGTTGGAAAGTTAACTTCAGTAGCTACGACTTTATTGATGAGGACTTTTGTGAAATCCTCATTGAATATGCCAAAAAAAATCATTTTTCTATCAGTTTATAATTTAGACAAATTCTATACTTTTTTCAAAGATGGTAGTCCACTAAAAAATAAAATAAAATGAAAATCCAAAATCCTTTGTTTTAGGCAAGGTGAGATTCTATTAAGGTTAGATGTCCAAAAAATACCAACCCGGGATGTCAAAAAAAGCCCCGGAAAGAAGGTCATATTCCTTACAATAGGTCTTACAAACAAAGGCAGAGCTAGGGGGGTCCTAGGGGGTCACGTGACCCCCTCATCATCCGACAAATTACCTAGGTGTATTCGATCTCCTCGTCGATATCTTCTATTTAATATATAATACGCTCTAATCCGACATCTGAGTAAAAAGTTATGAATGTTTGAAAATTACAGCAGTATTAATCACTTTAGTTTTATTTCAATATACTATAATACTTGAATATTTTACTTAAATTGACTTTCACATATTATAATTCATCTCGAGAGCTTCGAAACCATAAGTTATATTACTTATTTTGAAAATATGGTAAGAAGTTACTCAAGTTAAAAAAAATTTATCTAGTTATACATTATTACATGTTAATAATGCAATTTTTATTTATTGTGTTTTATATCTTTATTTTTCGTTTTTTGTCCTTATTTTCGGTTTATATATTTGTAGTATTTTCGAAACCATGGTGTTAGGATTAGAATAATAGGGGGTAATATGTGTAATTACTAAGAAATTAGAGAATGGGTTATAAATACCCAAAAGGGTCTTCTTGTAAGGACTATCAATGAATTCCATAATACGTTCTATCTTCTTCATCTCTCGCTCTCTCTAATATCTCGTTCAATCTCCTCACCTCAACCTCTCAATAATCCATGGAAGATCTAGGATCCTAACAAATTGGTATCAGAGCCTTTCAGTTCTTCGACCAGAGATGTACAATTGGAATCACAGATTCATCGAGGAATGGCAAGCTCCGGTCAGCGAGAGTTTCGGTTTCTCAGGGAGCGGGAGGAATGCTCCATTCTCGTCAAGATCAGATTTAAACTCTACGAAATTTCAACAGATGTGTTGTTGGAGGTGTTCTCTACCTGTGGCCACGTAGAAACGTTGGAAAATTTCAGATCTGGAGAAGAGTTCCATTCTAGGGTTTGCTTTGAGGATAAAGATTCGGCAACGCGGGCACTCAATTGGTACAATGGAAGATGCATATATGGTTTATGGTGCGAATTGGAACTGGTTCAAGGATTCCAGGTTACCGATCGATCGAAGAAGACTGATGTTCTGACCCAAGAAACAGCAGAAGTTGAAGTGGATCGACGACAACCCAATCATTCAAGAGTCACCAAGAAGTGTCTGACGGGAAGGGACTGACGCCTCAAAGAAAGAAATCGTCGAGGCCTTCGGGGAACAAGAAGTTGCATATTCGAGAATTGAAATCGACAGGGATCTCACAAACCAGGAGAATTGCTTCCAAGATTACGATAAATGTTGCGAGTTGGAACTATTTCATGCTTCGAAAATCAGTGACAGATGGGGTGAAATCAAGCTCGCCCTAATGGAAGACCACGACGACTCAAGTGCGTCAGGAATCAAAGCGACGACAGCAGACGAGAAGCGCATAGAAGTCTCGATTGCAAACGCGAATCTGGAAATTCAGATTCAGTTTGGATCGGAGATGGATGATGTCAAGAAACTCCCAAATTCAGAAATCCTTGAGCCATCAAAGGTAAAGTCTGATCCCTTCGAGACACCTCCTTTTGATTATATTGCTAAAAAAATAGGAGAATTGGTTGTGCTTTTAATTGAATTGATGGAAATTAGGCTAGTCAGTGCCAAGAATGTTAGCGAGACTGGTTTGAGAATTGATTCAATTGCTAGTCTGAGAAACCTAATGAGTGCCCACAAGGTGCTTGCTAAAATGACAGATTATACAACTGTGTGGTTGGAGTCCAAAAAGTATCTTGGGCTGTTAAGGGCAGATCGAAATCTTGCCTGGGACGAACAGTGTTGTTATCTTGAAGTAGCTAGGGGCATGAATTTAGTTTTTGACCTAGGAGGGAGGTTCGTTGATTTTGAGAATTGGGGCACTGAATCATTCACGTTTGAAGTTTCTGATCAGCAGGATGGTAGTTCCAGTTTGGATAGTGCTTACGGTAATCTCATGTTTACTAAAAATATGCCAAATTTGTTTCCGTATGATAGAGGAAGGGATAGCATTGAATCCACTAATGTTGTTCAAGTTCAATTGAATTCAGCTATGGAATCAGTGATCTTGATTTTTGATCTTGGTGGAGGTTTTTCTCTAATGGTTAATCTGAGATGCTCCAACTGTTAAATGTTGCTATTTTTGCTTCTATAAAATCAGCTTAGAAGTTGCTGCTGCTATAGAGAGTTGGAATAAGCTTTTACATTTTTACTGGGAAGCAACACATCAAAACAGATATAAGGAATTTGGGGATGATGCAGATCAAGGGAATCTGAATTTTTACTGTCATAATGTTCCAAATCTGGCTATTCGGGTGCAGATCAAGAGAAGCATGGTGGATGGGCAATTTCCAGTAGCTAATAGTACTACTTAGGAGCAACTTTCAGCTTCATATATATATGGTTGTTGTCAAAAGTAGGAGGTCAAGTGTTGCAGGTACCCAATTTTGTTTTTACAGGAGGTCAAGTTGCTTCAAGTACACATTTTGTTTTTTAAAGGAGATTGGATCGTGAATGAGGCTGGCAAGGACTTATGCAGTGTTTTGTGGGTTGTTGTGGATTATTGGTACTCCTTTAGGCACGTCAGGGTGGCTACTAGGGTGCAAGTCAGTGCATCTACAGATTAGGAAAAATGATGAAAGCAGAGCAACTTGGAATGCCAACCTTCTGCAGAGCACTCTTGGTTCGTGTGTTTGGGAGGTTTTAGTTGATCTAGAATTCACTTGTTGGTGATGTAATAGCAACTGCAGGCATGCTACTTGATGTTGCTAAAACCAACCCCGCAAGAATACGGTGTCAATTGTAGTATTCAAGTATCGTATCACAAGGACTGGTGGAGTGTCAATTATTAGCTTTAAACCAGTTTGACCAAGCCCAAAAGTAGCAGACAATTTAAGAGAAATTGAAATTGAAAGTGACAAATAACAATAGAATGTTGAGAAATATATATGTGAGAGACATTCCAGGGCTAGGAATTCTGCGAACGATGCATCCTCAATAGAATAAAATGTAGTCTCACCCGAATCATTTCCAATTCTATGTGAAGGTAGGTTATCTAATGTAATTGCAAATCTCCTTTTGGTCTCAATGCAAATGTGTCTGAATTGGATAACAATCTCCTTTCGGTCTCATGCAACCAATTCAGACCCCTTGAGCTCTTAGAATCTAGGTGATAATCATATCAATATCTCCTTTCGGTCTCAATCAATATCAATACAACCTAAGATTTCTACGACAACCTATTGATCCTCAAAAAGCTTAATTCACTTTCGCACAATTAAACTTTAGGTTTAATCCTATAGTTCTGATGGATCAGATCACCTTTCGGTCTCAATTCACCATCTAAATTCCAACTTAGGGTTATCTTCTTTCGATCTCAAACCCTAAATCAGGTCTAATCAATTCACATCGATTAGATTAAGTACAATAGGATTAAATCACAATTCAAATGAGAAATCATTCGGGTGATATAAAGAGCAAGTCTATTTCTGCATCGTCGGGATTATCCCTAACCCTAGAACAAGGAGAACTAGCCTAGCATGGAGATTTTCATATTCAATTCAACTAGACTAAGCATAGAAATCAAATACAAACAAGAGATAAGAGTAAAAGTACCAATTCTGAGTTGAAATGATTCGAATCTCCTCTTAGGGTTCTCACCAAGTTCTCCAAAGCACTCAACAATGTCCGATTTTTCCGGTCCCCTGGTTCTCTAAAAAACGTCCCTTAAATACCCCCTCCATAAAAATAAATTAAAAACGGAAGAAAAAGGGTTCAGGGGACGACACTCGGGCATAACACATCTCGAGTGTCAAAGGCACTCGGCCGAGTGTTTGGTTCTGTAAAGCACTGAAGGCCACTCGAGACCATAACCGCCCGAGTGTATAGGGCACTCGGCCGAGTGGGTGTTATTTCTCGCTTTTGAGGGCCACTCGAGCATACAACTACTCGAGTTCACATTCACTCGACCGAGTGTTTGGGCTTCCTTACTTCTTTGTCTTTTGCCAAGCTCGTCACAATTCCGTTGCTCCACATCCTTGATTTCGCCCCTCACTCTCGCCTGCGCCACCACCGGCGCCACCAGCCGCTGCCCTCATGTCCAGCAGCGCACCTGCCGCCACCAGCCGCCGCCCTCGTCCCCAGCAACAGCAGCCCGCCTCGTTTCTTTTTCTCCTCTTTCTTCCATTGCTAGTGTTTTTCCCCTCTTTTCCTTCAAGAACTTGGTAAGTCTCCTCCTCTTCTAATCTATTTTGCTCAGATTCGGTTACTTCTTCAACTAATTTGAGGTTTGAGTGGTTGTTTTGAGGAATTGAAATTGTTAGGGTTTGTGGAGATTGAGTTGGGGGAAAATTGGGGTTTTGAGGATTGGATGAGTTTATTAGTGAATTTGTGCTTGTACATCTCTTGAGTTTGTTTGTTAATGGTTAATGAGGAAATGTGGTTGAATTTTTGAGGAAATTATCTTGTGGCTTGCTTGAATTTTATTGAGCTTGAGGGTGTTGTTAGGGTGATTTTGTACCCATGGTTTACTTAAAATTCTTGTTATGGGGTAAGTTTGCATAAATTGATGATCTCTTATTGGAATTGGGGGTGTCTATTTGTTGAGTTTTTATTATGTGAATTGTGGGAGTTAAATAAAATGAGAATATTTCTTTGTACTCCTTGTTTGAAATTATTTGATGGTGCTCTTGAGTAAAGATTGTGGCTTCTTGGAGCTTTGTGCATGGACCCTGAGCCAGAGAAACAATCTGTATATGTTCCGCCTCCCGCTTACAAGCCACCCCTTCCTTTTCCACAGAGAAAGGCTCAGGCCCAAATCGAAAAGCAGTATGGGAAATTTTTGGAGGTGCTGAAGAAGCTTTACATCAACATTCCTTTCACTGATGCTCTATCTCAAATGCCATCCTATGTAAAGTTTCTGAAGGAGATCTTGTCAAACAAGAGGAAGCTTGAAGAGTGTCAGACTATCTCGTTGAATCGGGAGTGCAACGCTCTCATTCAGAACAAGCTCCCTCCTAAGCTTGAAGATCCTGGGAGCTTCTGTGTCCCTATCACCATGGGAAACTTCACCTACTTTGGCCTTTGTGATTTGGGGGCTAGCGTGAGTATCATTCCCCTTTCCATCTGCAAGAAGCTAGGATTGGGAGACCCCAGACCAGTCCGGATGACGCTCTGCATGGCTGATAGGTCGATTAGACATCCATCAGGTATACTGGAAGACATTCCTATTCAGGTTGGTAATTTTTTCATCCTAGTAGACTTTATAGTTCTTGATATTGAAGCAAATTGTCCTGTACCTATTATACTAGGAAGGCCCTTCCTAGCTACTGCAGGTACCAATATAGATGTCAAGAACGCTGTTCTTACCTTCACTGTGGGAGATGAAAAACTTGAGTTTAATTTTTCTAATGCTATTAAACAACCTGCTTTTGAGGATGAGTGTTACAGGATTGATGTGGTAGATGAAGGAACTCAGGTTGATATGAAGGTGGTGGTCGTTCAAGACCCTCTGGAGCTTTGTTTGACTGAAAGTGTGACTGAAGGCGATGAAGATGAACTACTTGCTGCTGTAGTTCAGGATTTAGAAGTTGCTGAGGAAGATCCTGAAGCGGTGTTTGAGGTCTTGAAGGAAGATGACGGAGACTCTAAGGGCGAAGCTAAAGGAGCACCAAAAGTGGAGTTGAAGCCACTTCCATCCACATTGAGGTATGAGTTTTTAGGCCCTGATGCTACTTATCCTGTGATTGTGAGTGATACTCTGAATCCTGATGAAACTGAGAAGTTGTTGCATGAGCTTAGATTGCATAGAAAGGCCATAGGATACTCAATTGATGATTTGAAGGGGATTAGTCCCTCAATGTGTATGCACAGAATTTTAATGGAAGATGATCATAAACCCTCCATAGAGCATCAAAGAAGACTTAACCCAAACTTGAAAGAGGTTGTGAGAAAAGAAGTGCTAAAATTGTTAGATGCATGCATTATTTTTCCTATTTCTGACAGTAATTGGGTGAGTCATGTGCATGTGGTCCCTAAGAAAGGTGGGATGACAGTTGTAAAGAATGAAAGGAATGAATTAATTCCCACTAGGACTGTCACAGGGTGGAGGATGTGCATAGATTATCGGAAGTTAAATGCTGCAACCCGAAAGGACCACTTCCCCCTCCCTTTCATCGATCAGATGCTTGAAAGATTAGCTAGGCATTCTTATTACTGTTATTTGGATGGTTACAGTGGTTCTTTCAGATTCCCATCCATCCGGATGACCAGGAAAAGACTACTTTCACGTGCCCTTATGGCACCTTCGCTTACAGAAGGATGCCTTTTGGCTTGTGTAATGCCCCTGCCACTTTTCAGCGCTGTATGATGGCCATTTTTTCTGATTTCATAGAGGACATAATGGAAGTTTTCATGGATGACTTTTCTGTGTATGAATCTTCTTTCGATAACTGCTTGTCTAACTTATCTCGAGTTTTGCAGCGTTGTGAAGAGGTCAACTTGGTTTTAAATTGGGAGAAATGTCATTTCATGGTGAAGGAAGGGATTGTCTTAGGCCATCTAGTGTCAAATCGAGGTATCGAGGTGGATAAGGCTAAGATAGACTTGATTGAGAAATTGCCACCTCCTACATCGGTTAAGGGAGTTAGGAGTTTTTTGGGTCATGCTGGGTTTTATAGGAGGTTTATTAAAGATTTTTCAAAGATTTCAAAACCTTTTACCAATATACTCCTAAAGGATGTTGCGTTTAACTTTTCTCCAGAGTGCCATGAGTCTTTTTGCAGGTTGAAGCGGGCATTGATTTCAGCCCCCATAATGCAATCGCCTGACTGGGATCTCCCTTTTGAGATCATGTGTGATGCCAGCGATCATACAGTTGGGGCTGTTCTGGGCCAAAAGAAAGACAACAAGCTTCATGCAATCTATTATGCTAGCAGGACTTTGGATGAAGCTCAGAGGAACTATGCTACCACCGAAAAAGAGTTACTTGCTGTCGTCTTTGCTTTCGGAAAGTTTCGGTCATATTTGGTAGGTGCCAAAGTTATTGTGTCTACTGATCATGCTGCGATCAGGTACTTGCTGCATAAGAAGGATGCTAAACCTCGTCTCATTCGATGGATCCTCCTCCTCCAAGAGTTTGACTTGGAGATCAAGGA
This sequence comes from Persicaria tinctoria, assembly GCA_037127255.1. Taxonomy (NCBI): domain Eukaryota; kingdom Viridiplantae; phylum Streptophyta; class Magnoliopsida; order Caryophyllales; family Polygonaceae; genus Persicaria; species Persicaria tinctoria. Next base: position 621,257 of record JBANSL010000004.1, read on the forward strand.
CAAGAAAGGGACTGAGAATCTGGTTGCTGATCATTTATCTAGGCTACCGCCAGAGCAGTTAGAGCACACTACTACTGAGCCTCCCATCAATGATTCTTTCCCCGGCAACGACGCCAAAAACTTGATGTTGCTAAAACCAACCCCGCAAGAATACGGTGTCAATTGTAGTATTCAAGTATCGTATCACAAGGACTGGTGGAGTGTCAATTATTAGCTTTAAACCAGTTTGACCAAGCCCAAAAGTAGCAGACAATTTAAGAGAAATTGTAATTGAAAGTGACAAATAACAATAGAATGATGAGAAATATATATGTGAGAGACATTCCAGGGCTAGGGATTCTGCGAACGATGCATCCTCAATAGAATAAAATGTAGTCTCACCCGAATCATTTCCAATTCTATGTGAAGGTAGGTTATCTAATGTAATTGCAAATCTCCTTTCGGTCTCAATGCAAATGTGTCTGAATTGGATAACAATCTCCTTTCGGTCTCATGCAACCAATTCAGACCCCTTGAGCTCTTAGAATCTAGGTGATAATCATATCAATATCTCCTTTCGGTCTCAATCAATATCAATACAACCTAAGATTTCTACGACAACCTATTGATCCTCAAAAAGCTTAATTCACTTTCGCACAATTAAACTTTAGGTTTAATCCTATAGTTCTAATGGATCAGATCACCTTTCGGTCTCAATTCACCATCTAAATTCCAACTTAGGGTTATCTTCTTTCGATCTCAAACCCTAAATCAGGTCTAATCAATTCACATCGATTAGATTAAGTACAATAGGATTAAATCACAATTAAAATGAGAAATCATTCGGGTGATATGAAGAGCAACTCTATTTCTGCATCGTCGGGATTATCCCTATCCCTATAACAAGGAGAACTAGCCTAGCATGGAGATTTTCATATTCAATTCAATTAGACTAAGCATAGAAATCAAATACAAACAAGAGATAAGAGTAAAAGTACCAATTCTGAATTGAAACGATTCGAATCTCCGCTTAGGGTTCTCACCAAGTTCTCCAAAGCACTCAACAATGTCCGATTTTTCCGGTCCCCTGGTTCTCTAAAAAACGTCCCTTAAATACCCCCTCCATAAAAATAAATTAAAAACGGAAGAAAAAGGGTTCAGGGGACGACACTCGGGCATAACACATCTCGAGTGTCAAAGGCACTCGGCCGAGTGTTTGGTTCTGTAAAGCACTGGAGGCCACTCGAGACCATAACTGCCCGAGTGTATAGGGCACTCGGCCGAGTGGGTGTTATTTCTCGCTTTTGAGGGCCACTCGAGCATACAACTACTCGAGTTCACATTCACTCGACCGAGTGTTTGGGCTTCCTTACTTCTTTGTCTTTTGCCAAGCTCGTCACGATTCCGGTGCTCCACATCCTTGATTCCGTCCCTCCTAGTGCATCTTTGATGCCTTCCGAGGGCACCGAAAAGCCTCGAAGCTTGTCATTCTCCATTAGCTCTCTCATTGACACCAAAACCACTCAAAAGCACCTGAAATCATAACAAACGAGCGGTAGACACCGATTCTACCAAACTAAACCAAAAAGGGCCAAAAATATATATAATAGTTAACTCAAAGGCTCTAAACCCGATGCAAACATGCCCTATATTCATCGCTAAATAGATGCTATCACTACTAAGCTTGAATCATGTACAAAGAAATTGCCATATATTTGAATTGTTTTGTACGTAGTATTTTTTTTTAATAAGCTGGAGGACAAGCTTTCTTTAAGGAGGGGAGTATTGTTAGGATTAGAATAATAGGGGGTAATATGTGTAATTACTAAGAAATTAGAGAATGGGTTATAAATACCCAAAAATGTCTTTTTTTACGGACTATCAATGAATTACAGAATACGTTCTATCTTCTTCATCTCTCGATCTCTCTAATCTCTCGTTCAATCTCCTCACCTCAACCTCTCAATCATCCATGGAAGATTTAGGATTCTAACACATAGGTTGACACTAGTTTGTATTATCGAACACGTTGTGTTTTACGATTTTTTTCTCGATCGTAATGTCAACTACTATGGTGATCCCCCACTCAAAACTTTCTGGTTCCGTCCTTACTTACAAACACATGCTCAGTATGGCTATCGAAGTAGGAGTGTTGACGGGTAAATTTTCACGGTTTCAAATCGCGCATGTCTTTTGAAAATATCAAGTGGGCGTTGTATGAAACCGGATCCTCAAATATTCTGTGGACTATATTTATAGCCCATATTAGAGAACTCATATTACTAATATATATATATATATATATATATATATATATATATATATATATATATATATATATATATATATATATATATATATATATATATATATATATATATATATACACACTATCATATATTAGTACGTGACTAGTGTAGGTCTCGTCCCGTGCACGGAGAATACATAAATACAATATTATAAATGATTTAGATAGATTCTAAGAAATAAATAAAATAATAATAATCTTAATATAAATAATTTACCGACCAAAAAAATAGATATAAATAAAATTAATTCAATAAATTAAATATTATATATCTAAATATCTTTTATTTAGATTCTCTCAAAATATAAACAAAATTCACAACGCGCCAAGTAGGATTTTTCATCCTAGATTCAACCACAACGCGCCACATATGACGTTATACATCGGTTTTATTATATGTATATAGATAGATAGATAGATAGAATAGAATAGAATAGAATAGAATAGAATAGAATAGAATAGAATAGATTGAGTGTGCAATTAAATGAATGAAACAATGGGGGCAAAAGGAAACAATGAAATAACTTAAGCCTTAAATATGAAATTGGCCGCATTTGATTGTGTGCCCAATAAATTAGTTGCCTAATCAAAATTAAAGAGAATAAGGTAACAACTGAAATTAAAGAGTGAAACGGCTGGTATAATTGCCAAAGGTGAACGGCTAAATTAAATGTCGGAAGCCGTTACATCTGCACCCTTCTTTCTGAGCATGTATATACGATACATTGTGGAGAGGCCAGAGCTCTGCTCAACAAAACAAAAAAAAAGAAGGCATAATATATATACAAATTGGGGGAGATGCCACAGGCTGCACAGCTTCACCAAAACAAAATGGAGGAATATAGAAATAAGGGGGCCGGAGCTTTATCCATTTTAAAAAGGGGCGGCAAGTGAAGGTTTAGGCGGCAGGGTCATCATCACCCGTACCAATGGCAAAGTGCAGAGATGGCCTTGACCAAATTAAGGCATATGACGGAGGTTCTCGGACACTGTGTGAGGCTACAATGAAGATGGAGGAGGTGACGAGCTAGGCCCGCTGCTACTACCATGAAGGCGGGGAGTGTCCACAAATGAAGTCCATGCATGGTGACAATGACCCTGACTTGTAGTCGGGAGGATCCGAGTAATCTTTCGGGATTCGTGCGGTTCCAACCACTACGCCATCCGAGTAATCTTTCACCCCTTGCATCGTAGAGGGCTTGAAACATTCCGTTTCGCCTTCTACATTGAATATATTGAAGCCCTATAGTTTGGCTTGAAACATTCCGTTTCGCCTTCTACAGGGAAGACCCGTAGTTTGACGAACTCGGAGTGGTATGAAACATTCCATTTCGCCCAGCCCCATAAACAGTCACCGAGTTTGGCCTCAGGTCTTTTGTTTCAAGGAGTTAAAGCTATAAGTGAGCAATAAAAGAATCGTGATTCAAAAATGAAGAAAAGGAGCCATCCTCCTCACACGTACATGCCATCACCTGTTGCTACAAGGCTATGCAAGGGGTATGCCGGATGAAACGACGGCAAAAACGAAACTATGTGGTGGCCGCAGCAAATGCCAGAAGTTGGCCTGTCGACCAACTTTGGAGGATTCCTGCACAACATAGCATAATTTGTGCGCTCGACGATGATCTTTGCGTGCCCCCAATCAAATCTCCAACTTTGCGCCATACCAAATACAACCAAAGGCCAAAAACTTCCCCTAAGGATTGATCGAGTCAGTCTCGAACACCTCGCAAAAAGAGCCACGAAGAGCATATATATGCTATATAACAAAAACATATATATATAGCAGTCAAGTTGACGATACTATTGTGAACAACTCCATCTATATACAAGTATAAAGAGAGTTGGAATCAATAGAAGACACTGCAAAGACAGCGTCCAAACAAAGAGCAATAAAAACGGAGCTCTATAGCAGTGGTGGCAAAGCAGCGAAGTTGACACGTTCATGCAGTTTCTGCGAAAGAACTGCCCAACAACCCATTTTAAGGCTCCATTACGTTCAGATCAGAGGGTATATAAGCCAACAAAAACTTTTGATCGATAGAGAACATCACAAGGAACATGTAGGAATAAAAATCAATGAAAACGGAGTTCTGTAACAGCAGTGGCAGGGCTCAAAATTTGACACTTTCACGCAGTTTCTGTGAAAGAACTGCTCAGCGCCCACTTTAAGGACCTATTGCGTTCAGCTCCGGGAGTACATGAACCAACAGAAACTAGTGATAGATAGAGGACATCACAAGGAACATGGAGTAATATAAATCAACAAAAACGGAGCTTCGTAGTAGCAATGGTGAGGCTCCAAAGTTGCCATGTTCACACAGTTTCTGCAAGTTCTTTTGCAATGGTCCGGGTCCGTTCATGGTGAGCGGCTGCATCAACACTTTCCAGAGAGCCTCCTATGATGATGGGGGAGTATAATGGCAATGCTTGGAAGCCTTGGTCATGCCCGTCAAAGCGTCCCTCGAGCTCCTCACATACGCAAGTCTAGTTCGACGACTAAGTCGGATGGAATTCGACACGCGATCTCAACACAAAGTCACATCAGACCAAGTTGAAATTATCCGCAAGAACTTTGGTGGCTTAACGCTCTCGAGAAGCTACTCGATCTGCATTAAGATCGACAATTGTAAAGGAATAATGTTTGCAGAGAAAGATGTATTGTTCTTCTCATTGATTTCTGTATATATAGAGTACAAGGAGATTATAGTTTGACCTAAAGGGATTTGGAATCAAATCCTATCTGTAACAAACAGAATAAGAGATATGATAAATACAAATAAATACAATTTTCTAACAGGCCCCCGCAAGCTCATGAGCGGGAGCAGACATGTAGCTTGGAACTCAACGAATGGAACCGATGATTGCCGACAGCTTTGGTAAATATGTCTGTGATCTGATCAAGAGAACGAACATGGCGAACCGTAAGATCTCCAGAAGCAACCAGTTCACGGACGAAATGATAGTCAATCTTGATGTGCTTGGAGCGCTGATGTAAGACCGGATTTGCAGACAGGAATGTAGCACTGAGGTTATCACAGAAAAGAATGGGCGGCCGAGCAAAAGGGATTTCCATCTCCTGTAACAATTCTTGCAACCACAACAACTCAATAGTAGTGAAAGCAATAGCCCCGTATTCGGCCTCAGTACTCGATCTGGCAACCACAGTCTGCTTCTTGGAGGACCAACTGATGAGGTTGCCACCATAGAACACTGCAAAACCATTTTGAGATCGGCAATCATCTAGATCGGAAGCCCATCCAGCATCAGAAAAGGCAACAAGGCGATCGTCAGTGGCTTTGAAAAGAGACAAGCAGACGCAATGTACGTAGCCTTTCAAGTAGCGCAGTATGCATTTCACAACCGACCAGTGCACCTCTGTGGGGTTGTGCATAAACTGACAGACACGATTGACCGAATAAGACATCTCCGGTCCAGTGATCGTGAAATATTGTAGAGTCCCAACAATTTGACGATACAAATGAGGGTCGGAACAAGGATTGCCGGATTGAATGAGACGTGACCTAGGCTCGGCTGGAGAGGAGATGGGCTTCGCATCGGTCATGCTGCATCTATCCAAGATGTCCGCAATATACTTCTGTTGATTGAGATGAATAGCAGAGGGAGTGCGAACAACCTCAATGCCGAGAAAGCAGCTCAGAGCCCCAAGGTCTTTCAATGAGAAGGCACGATGGAGACTAAGTACAAACTCGTCAATGAATGTGGTATGAGATCCCGTGATAATAAGATCATCGACATAAATCAGAACACAGACCACATCAGTGCCATACCGCTTGATAAATAGAGATGAGTCAGAGACACGACCTTTGAAACCTTGCCGAGTGAGGGCGTCCTTGAGCTTCTGAAACCAGGCTCTGGGGCCTGTTTGAGGCCATACAAAGCCTTTCGGAGCCGACATACATGAGTAGGACGATCGGAAGCAACAAATCCTTGCGGTTGGGTCATGTAAACAGTCTCGGCCAGGTCGTCGTTCAAGAAGGCATTATTAATGTCAACCTGACGGAGGGGCTAGGGCCTTGTAAGGGCGAGACCAAGGATAAGGCGGATGGTTGTTGGCTTGATAATCGGACTGAAGGTGTCGAAGAAATCAACACCAACTTCCTGACTGAACCCCTTAGCAACCAGACGCGCTTTGTAACGCTCAATAGAACCATCAGACTTGTGCTTGACCCTGTAAATCCACTTGCAACCAACAATGTTAGCACCAGGAGGGCGGGAAACTAAGTCCCACGTCCCATTTCTCATTAAGGCATCATATTCTACATGCATAGCATGTTACCAGTGAGGGATTTTTGTGGCTTGATGAAAGAAATTTGGTTCAAGGGATGCAGTAAGGGCAATGGGTAAAGGATATTTGGAGGAGTAAAACACACTTGGCTTGAGAGAGTTTGTGGAAGCTCTTGTAGCCATGGGATGAGTGGAGGTGTCGGAAGGACGAAACCAAGAAGGGGCGGCTAGGGACTGATCCGGGGAGGATGGGGGCGAGGCATGTGAGGAGGAATCAGTGGGAGGGTCCTGTGAAGCGGCCGAGGTACTGTCTTGCGAGGAACCCAGAGAGGAGGACCGTGTTGAAGACGGGGAGGACTCGGACACTAGTGTGGTGATGGAGGACTGAGACGAGTGAGACAGAGGTGCTAGTGGAGTGACGGGGGACTGAGACGAGGGAGACGAAGGTGTTGGTGTGGGTGCGGGAGGTGACTCCTGGGCAATAGGAGCTGCCGATGGGTGTGACGCAGCCTGGTGAAGAATGTGAAGAGGAGATGTGTGAGTGACGGGAGGGGATGCAACAGGTGAGGGTGCTGAATCGACTTCAACTGGAAACTGAGTTTCATCAAACACCACAAACCCAGAGATATAGAAGCGATGTGTGGGAACATGAAGGCAAAGGTATCCCTTATGTTTCGAACTGTAGCCCAAGAAAATCCATGGGAGCGACCAAAATTCAAGTTTAGTGTTGGTATAAGGGCATAAGACGAAGCGGAAGGATGTTAAGGAAACTCTATTTATATCTATTATTTAGTGTTTTAATATTTTAGTTGATATTCTATTATTTTAGGAAAATAGATATATCTTTTATTTTAGGTAGAATCTAGAGGGTTATTTAAAGGAGAACTCTCTGTCATTGAAAGGACATTCAATATTATTCAGAAGCTTTTGCTCAAACCCTAAGACAAGTTCCTCTTGCGTTCTTGCTCGTACGATTGCGATTTCAATCCGTTTGTGCCGATTTGTCTCTCTGGTTATCTATCTCGCGGAGTAGGTGATCCAAGGAGAAAGTCCACGTCCTCTTGATCCAAGACGGGCTTGAATCAAGTTGTAGAAGGAGGTCTTTTGCTCAGGGACTTGTGCCGACGAGTGGTTTAATCTCTTAGGTATAAGTATTCCGGCCAACTGATTGCCTTTGAACCCCATATCTTTACTTTCGCTGAATATGTCGTATTTTTAACATCTGTTTTTATCTGAAAACTGATGTCGTTGAGTCTTCTGTCATCAGTCCGAATTATCAAACCGACGTCTAATCTTCTATTTGTGTTTGTTTTGGGAGCCTTTGTTGGAACGATCAGACAACCCCGCATCAAGATCAGCCACGCCTCAGCAGCGGTAGTGGCCCTGGCGACATGAGCCAGAAGCGGAGTGGTGAGAGTAGATCGAATCCAAAGAAGGACGAGACGATCCTTGCAAATCCAAGCGTGGAATAAGTGGTGGTGGTGGTAGGGGTCGGTGGGATGGTGGCCGGTGGGGGTTTGATGACTGAATCGAGAAACGAATCCAAGTCAAAGGCTTCAAGGGCAGAACGAACAGTATTCCATCAAAAAGAATAGTTGCTCCGATCAAGACGGATAGCAAGTCATACAAATGTCGAGTCCAGTCGCAAGTTCCAAATCAAATTCATACCTTTGAACTACGAGAGATTTGATTCCGTCATCACGGATACGTAGGAAACCCATATTTGGGTCCAATCACAAACCTCAAAGAAAAAAAAATCAAACTCGATACTCTATCGAGTTGAAACCCAAACACATAAACCTAAACACATATACCCAAACACATAACCAAATTCAAATCAGGCACCAAGTCTAAACCAAATCAAATCCAAAATCCTTACCATATACCAAACCAGACACAAAATCTAACCAAAACATCCACAAATACAGAAACCCTATATTTCTTCTAACTACGTTGGACTTGATCCTTCCCATGAAGGTATGTAGGCAACCCTCATCAACGGGTGCAGTCCAAACCACCGAAAACCCAAATCCTTGTCCTCTTAAAGTACCCCATAATTTAAAATTGTGAAGAAGTATAGATAAGGGTCGAACTTTATTTAAAAAAAATTCAAATTAAAATGTGGTATGTGAGATTGTTCCTTTAACAATTTTTGCTTAACAAGGAGGTGTGTTGGTCCAATTAGGGAATTCGAGCACTTGTTGGAAAGATAACTTCAAAAGCTATAACTTTGCTGAGGATAACTTTTGTGAAATTCTTCCCGAAGATGCCCCAAAAAAATGGTGAAGAGAAGAGCGTTCATCCTGTTGACATCTGGAGTGGAGAAAAATGGTGAAGCCCGGTAGGAGAGATTTGTTTCTGCTTTTAGGTGTAGTATAGATTATACTCCCTCCGTCCAAAAATACATTGACTTTTATTATTCATACACGCTTTTTAGGAGCTAAAAACTATATAAAATATTAACTTTTTTATTAATTTTTTTTAATAATTACAAACTTATTATCAATAAGTTTGTAATTATTAAAAAAAATAATAAAAAAGTTAATATTTTATATAGTTTTTACCTTCTTAAAAAAGTGTATGTGAATAGTAAAGTCCATGTATTTTTGGACGGAGGTAGTATTATTCTACAATAAAGATGTGATTTATAAACATCAAACTAAGATTGAGGACACCCATGTGGCAATGTCTCTAGTCCATCTTCTTAATGGCCCAATTAAGTAGGACAAACCTACCTTTTTCAATCAAAATATCAAATTAAATTGAATTTTAAGGACCAAAAAATTTTAAATTGAATTTAATTAAAAGCCCCTTCACCCCTTGTCTTGCTTTCTTAACACTGACATAGATTTTTTCCTACTAATTTGCCCAATCGACATTTATAATTTCATAAAATTGTTTTTTAGCTTTATTGCAGTAATTTAAATCGTCAAAAAAAATGGGTAGCCAAATCTTCTCCCCTCTTTAACCGGTCCACCACCTCCACTTATTTTTATTTTTACTTCATTTTTATTTTTATTTTTTTGTGAGACAAAATCTTAAGTTTGTCTATAAGGTTAAGGAAAAGTTTCATAAGATCAAAACCTTTAAAACTATTCACGATTTAAAAAATAATTACAAAAGTAGGTATCGATTGAAACAATTTGTTAAAATGTTCAAACTTGTGAAGGAGAACAGAAACCCGTAGTTTCAAACCGCGGTTTTCTTTGAAAACTGCAAAAAAAAAAAAAAAAACGGTAAACCGTGGTTCTACATTTTTTATTTTATTTTAAAAAAAAAACTAATCCCCATTTCATGGGAGAGAGGAGCGGGCCGAGCGGAGGGGGGGAGAGGCGGTAGTGGTGCGAAGGAAGACAGAGGAGGAGGGCGGTGACGATGGCAGCGAAGAGGAGGAGAGAGAAGATCCAAGCAGAGGGAGAGCGGTGGAGGAGCGGATGACCATAGTGGTTATTGGTGGAGATCCAAGTGGCGGATTGGTGAAGGAGCTGAGGAGATCCAGGCGGCGGTTCTTGGTGGAGAGAGTCTGAAACGATAGATATATAGATGTGGTGGTTAAACCAAATATACAAAAGGTATGACCAAACAAAATGTCATACAGAAAATAGGTATCCTACCCAAAAAGATGATTCGTATACCATCTAAAAGTCAGCTGAGCTACCCACCTGAATCCTACGACTAGTATCTACCTCTGTCAACCTCCAAAAAGACAAAATAGAAGTCCTCTAATACCCAACTTCTCTATGCAATCCTCTCCTCTCAACAACAACCCCCACCCCCCCCCCCCCCCCCCGAAGGCCATATTTGTCAACTAGCGTCTTAGACTTCCATCTGGCAGAAATCTGAGATCTATAGCTGGCCATAATCATCTTTGCGCACTCTTCAGGTTTGAACTCTTCTTGCCTGAATCTCACTACATTCCTCCCCTTCCAAGTGTAGTAAATCAGAGCCTCAAACGTCATCAACTTCGCTTGATACAACTGCGATTTATGTACCTTATCAGATCCACAAGCAAACCAAGCCAGCCTGTCCCCTATGGTGTTGAATTTGCAGTAGATCCCAATCCACCCGAAAACCATGTCTTGTACATCTTGGATTGCAGGGTAGCTGAACCACAAATGGTCCTCATTCTCTTATGCATTACGACAAAGCACACATTCCGCCACTTCAATGCCTCTCCAGTGTTTCATTTTCTCTCCCGTCTGTAATCTTTTCTTAGCTTCCAACCAAACAATAAATGCCCACTACCTACTCTAAAGTCGACCCCATATCAGCCCACCCAATCCACTTCTGCTGGTCTGCTACGTAGGAGCTCATACACCTTGGAGCAAGAGAAGCCTCATTCCGGCTTGCATATCGGCTCCATATCAGTGGATGTAATACTGTCAACCCCAGAGCATCCTTTAACTCATTTCTGATCGAGATGATTTGTCTCCACAAACCAGATTCACGTGACCTGACAGACATGTCCCAATTCTCCCCTTCCCTTAGGTGATTGCTAAGGCACCACTTGAACCACACACTCTTCTTCTGTAAAACTGATTCCCCGAACAGCTTGAGAAGCGATAAAATCTTCGACATCAATACGTTGCAAGGCCATGACGGAGGAGTTGGACAATATTGAGGAGGTCGGGGGAGAGAGGAGCGGGCCGAGTGGAAGAGGAGAGAGCGGTGACATCTTCGACACTGATCCAATCTCCATCGTTCCCCGACGCCCTAACCACCGCCCTCCAACGCACTCCAATCCAGTCTCCATCCCTGTCATCGCCACCACCTACCCGACTCGAGTACCACTGTCATTGCCACCGCCCTCATCCTCTCTAGCTTCCTTCGCTGCCATCGCCACCGCCCACCTGGTCCGCACCTTCCTTCGCTGCCACCGCTCCGCACCTCCCTCCCTCTTCTTCGCTGCCATCACCACCGCCCACCGGCCTGCTTCTCTGTCACTGCAAATCTGCAATGGGGATTCAATTTTTAACAAGATTTTAAAAAAAAAAAGTAGAACCGCGGTTTACCTTATTGTATATTTCTTTTTTAATTTCTACGTAGTATATAGTTTTCAAATAAAACTGCGGTTTCAACCGGCGGTTTTCTGTTCCCTGACAATTTTGAATATTTTGACAAATTGTTTTAATCGATGCCTATTTTTATAATTATTTTTTAAACCGTGAATATTTCGAAAAAAAATCATAAAATCCATCACAAACCAAAAAGAAAAAAGAGACAGATGTAGGAGGTAGACAGTAGGTTGTTTATTTGTTACTACTCCGTAAGTGTTCTGAGAGCAAGTCCAAGAGATATTGTAGAATAGAGAAATCTCAAAAATTTGGAGAAAGTGAGTGTTTTACATCCCCAAAATTCCTCTATATTGATCTGTAAAATAGAGAAATGGGAGAAAACATAAATTGTTTCTCTAAATTTAGAGAAAGAGAGAAGGAAAATAGAGAAACTGTAATATTAAAATTTTGGGTAATCTAGGAAAAAGAAAGAGCACGGCCCTTGCCTCCATCAATTTGTTCAACATACAAGCAGTTCGCCATCTACCTCTGACTATGGTGGGATTCTATTCAAGTAAACGCGTGTCAACCACCCAAAGTCCCAAACGTTAGTATCCCTCACTTCTGGATTCGTCTTCTAGCTCTCTCGCTCGCTCATCTTCCTCTTTGTAGTACGGATGACACCGGAGACGAGCTCTGCAAATGAGGATCTGACGGAGGAACTGGAAACAGCAGCGTCAAAGAAGCCCGTGTTGAGACTCGAGAGAAAGGGTTTGTTCCTAATTCGATTTTTCAAGGGTTTTACCCAATTCGATTTTCTTGCTTTGCTGTTGTGTTCATACGATTAGATTATTTTCTGCGTCTATTGCTTTCAATTAATTGTCATTGACTAGGAAAGAGTCACATTTGGCCATTGAGACTAGCAAACATAGAGCCTTGAAGGAGCACAACAGGATGAGTGATGACAGTAAGTGTTGATTGTTATATTATCACTATATGCTAAACAATTTTGTGGGTAATTAAAACTCTCAAATAAACTTGCTTCTGCTTGGGCATTCAGAATGAGTGGTGACAGCAAATTGTTGATTGAGTTGGGTGAAGGTCTAGAAGAACCCGTTGTTGCAACTTGCTACTGAGCTAAGATTGAGGATTGGTGCAAGTCAACTTGAATAATGTCATTTTGTTGTTTCAAATGTAATTTTGCTAAATGTCCATTACTTTTGCCGGTTTGTTATATGCACGGCGCCATATCGCCATACGCACGGTGGAGGTGTCGGACTCCGAGACCGGCATACATTGTGGAGGTGTCGGACTCCCAGACCGGCATACGGCTATGGCGGTGTCGGACTCCCAAACCTGCATCCAATGCCCGAGGTAAGTTCGAAGCCTATTTATAACAAAGCGATGCCCGAGTTAAACCACAAAGTTTTCGATTCAAAATCCAAATTCTAACATCAGAGGAAATGGCGTTACCGGAAGAAGATGGCGGAGGCGTTTTACCGTTCGACATTTTTAGCTATAGCGATCCGGAGGAGCTCGTGAAGAAGATCGGGGTTAAGTTAATATTGTTACAGCGTATCGTTTATATATAGCGGAACCTTTATATAATTATGTTTGAATAGAATCATATTATAGCATATAGCGGAACCTTTATGTAATTAGGTTTGAATATAATCATATTATAGCATATAGCGGAACCTTTATATAATTACGTTTGAATGATTATATTATAGCATATAGCGGAACCTTTATACAATTAGGTTTGAATTTAATCATATTATAGCGGAACGTGTATATAGAGGTAACATTTATGTCATTAAGTTTGAATGTATATGATGGTTTTTCTCGAAACATAAGATAGCATAGTTTTGTAAAACGAAAGCATCATATAATATAGCATTTTGTGATAATATAATCCAAAAAAGTTCTTAGTACATAAGTGACATTATGCAGGAACAAAACCAACCTCTAGATGTGGGTACAGAATATGGTTCGATGTTTACAGTCGATGGTTATTGGGCTGATCAAGAAAACATGAAGGCATAGGCTAGATACGTAGGGAAGATTAAGAATATGGTACTTGTGATCACTCGGTCATGGAAGAACCAAATGAGTGGTTTGGGTACCTTTCGTCTAGTGTGTGATAAGTACGGAGGGGGTAGAGATATTCCAGATGTCGACAAGGATTTTCCGCCTGCAGTGAGTAGGCGCGGGAAAACGACAAAGATCGGATGCATGTTTCAGCTAGAGGGTCGTCAAAATGATGCTGACAATTGGACCATGAAGGTTATATGCGGTGTGCATAACCACAAGCTAAACGATGTGATGTTAGGACATCCCTATGCTGGTAGATTAACTCCAGATCAACATCGGCAGGTTCGACGTGATACAGTGATTGGGATAAAACCGGGGGATATGTTGCGCGGGATGAAGTATGATGATCATGACTACGTGACTGACATTCGTCAAGTCTACAATGCACGAGCCCAGTTGCGGAGAACCGCTGCAGAAGGACGGAGGGACCTGCCTCAAGCGCTTCACAAACTCAAACAAAAGGGATACTTTATCGCCACACGGAATTCCTCTAAAGCAGGAGTAGACGAGGTTACTGATGTGTTTTTGTCCCATCCGAACTCCCGACATCTTCTGATGTTGTTTCCGTATGTTATCGTGATGGACTCGACCTACAAGACGAACGAGTAAGAGGAATCACATTACTGTCGACTACTTTTATATATGTCATACGTTGTAGTAAATTGTTTGACTAATTCATTAAAATGTTAGGTACGAAATGTCGTTGCTGGAGATCGTAGGGATTACTAGCACGAAGAACACATTTGCAATTGCGTTCGTATTCATGGCAGGCGAGAGCGCAGAACACTATAGTTGGGCACTAAGGCGACTACGCTATTTGTGCAGTCAACAACTCCCAGAAGTAATTTATACAGACAGAGAGTTGGGTCTTATCAAGGCTCTTCGGGAGGAGTTACCCACGGTAAAGCATATGTTGTGCACTTATCATATTATGTGCAACATTGAAATGAAGGGTAGGATCACGAAATCTACCGAGAAGCGAAACGCCTTCTACAATGAATGCAAGGCCTTATTTGAGTCAAAGACAGAAGAAAGTTATGAAGGTCGTCTACAAGTGATGAAGGCGAAATGGGAGGCACGATGGGGTCTTATGAAGTACCTTGAAGACACATGGCTGACAGAATTCAAGGAGGCGATAGTTCGTGCATGGGTTGATAAGTTCCTACATCTCGGGCTACGAACTACGAATAAGTAAGTAACATTGAATCGTATAAATTCGTAATAATTATAATATGTAAGAATCCTACATAACCGAGGTAAAATAATTGTTATGATACAGTGCCGAGTCCGCACATGCAAAATTAAAGTCCATGCTAGGGACGGATATTGGTGGGTTCGTTGACGTTACAGATTGCATTGACAACTTGGTCAACGAACAGGTAGACCAACTCAGAGGGTTCCTTGAGAAGTCAAGGCTAACAATCAAACGGTGTGTCATGAGTGAACTAATATTTGCCCCGCTATTGATGCTGGTGACTGATGAGTGCTTCGATCTTCTGCTGGCCAACTACAACACGGCGAAGGAACTCCCGGCTAGTCATGACGGTGTCTGTAGGGATCGCTATTGGAGGGACGCTTATGGGGTACCATGTGTACATGAGTTCTTAGAGGCGATCGCAAACAGGCAACCTATTAGGCCCTCGCAAATTCATCCCTTCTGGAAGCAAGTAATGCGGGATCCTACAATTCCTCCCGAAGATTCAAGTGGCGGCAACGATGGCGCCACTCCTAACAGTCAGGAATATGTCAGCCTTCGGAGGGATATTGATGGCAACAACCTCACGCCCGATCAGCAGGATTTGATGGGCGAGGCATACTTCAACATGAACAACCCTGGGTTGTCTACCATGAGAGAGCCAACAGGGATCCATCGAAAGGGTCGTCCCACGGGGAGACGATCATTGCAGCGTGACCCATCTGGTTTTGAACACGGGAGACGAGAGGCTGCCTCTCGGGCGCGTGGTAGAGGTCGATCAAGAGGTAGAGGTCGGCAGACAGATCGGGATGTTGATCCTTCGGTATTGTTGACAACTCACATCCATAACTTCATGCTCCCCTTTGTTGATAGAAGTACCCAGGTTTCAGCTGATGGTCATTGCGGTTATCGGGCCTTAGCGGCTGTGCTGGGGTATGGAGAAGACCAGTACATGCGAGTCAGAAGAGAGGTCGCGCAAGAGCTTAGAGGGAATCGGTGGCTGTATCAACCAGCAACCCTATTACACTCCATTGACGATCTTATCGAGAATGTCGATCTGCAAGACTCAGGTCCTTGTTTACATCGTCATCAAAACTGGATGGAGGCACCTATGGTCCCCCTTGCTGTAGCAACCTTGTACAACAAGGTCGTTGCTGTCCTAAGTGTCGACAATCCTCACACCTGCTTTCCTATTGTCGCGAATGGGTCGAACCAAACTCCACCAACTGAGGTGATTACAGTTGCCTGGCTAGCAAGAGTCCATTGGACCCCCGTGTGGCTGAAGGAAGGGTCACCACTTCCACCTACTGCAGTTGAATGGTCTCACTTCCACCACCCAAGTGTGAATAGGTGGGATACCCCATTCAACGACCGCATTCAACAATACTTGAACTACCTTATAGTTGAAAGGGCAACTCAGTAGTTGTGATGCTATTATATTCTGGGATCGCACTTATTTTAATTTAAATGATCTAGCATCGGAATTTGTAATCTCATTCAATATCATATGTGTAGCAATCTTGAAGACCCACAATGTGTTTTCAAATTTCATCAATCAATACCAAAACACAGTACATGATTCGAAAATACAACTGTTGTGAACCTAATTTGCCATGTTTTACACTTAATTTTATATCGATTTCTGCATACATTGCATACATTTGGGTTAGAATAATACAGAATCTGTGTAGTTTACACTTATTTGCAATATATGGAGGTCTACACAAGTTTTGGTTATATTTCGCAGAAATCGGACGCACTTTGGAGCTTAAAGGAAACTCATGGAGAAGCCAATAATGGTGCAGCTGGAGAAAAGGCCATTTTTCACCATTCTTCGTTCTGAATCAAGCTTTGATGTCTTCATGAGAGTTGTAGCCCTCGGAAAGAGCCTTCTAACGCATGGTCATATGCGTCAATCCGACAAACGAGGACTCGGGAAAGTGCGTTTCAAGAACATAACAGAAAGCTGAGAGAACTCTACTCGAGATCGACAAGCCTCTACTCGATCTCGACAAGGGCTGTTCGACCACACCTGGTCGAGTAGGGCTGGTCGAGGACACTGAGTCAGAGACAACCCGACTCCCGGAACCCTACTCGATCTCGAGTAGACTTGGTCGAGATCGACGAGCCATGTCCGGAGTCGACGAGCTGTGCCGAGCCGAGAAGCCGAAGACGAAGACGCAGACCACCTCTACTCGAGACAGAGTAGAGCTACTCGAGATCGACTAGACCTCCGAGCCATGTCCGAGCCTTGTCGAGCACCGGCTACTCGAGACAGACGAGGGCTACTAGAGATAGACGAGGGCTACTCGAGATCGACAAGGCCGTGGTCGAGGTCGAGTAGACCCAGTTTCCAGAAACGCTTCGTCGTGACAAGTCCTACTCGGTTTAGCTTTACTTGGGCATGAAGGAATCCGAGAATGGCCGAAGATCTATCCAAAGTTGATCAAAGTCTATCTATGGAAGGAGATCTATCAAGACATGAAGACTTACCCTATTTAGTTTTATCTTTTCCTTTAAGATTTATTTCCTTAAAACAATTTATTTATCTTTAAGGCTTTTAGATATAATTTTAGATATAGATTTAGATAGAGATAGATGATTATTTCCTTGATTAGCAAGGTTTGATCACTATAAATAAGGCCCTAGGGGCTCAGTTTCATTCATTCAATTTCAGAGAAAGACAAGTAGTTCCACAGAGACGGTTTAGGGAGTTCGAAGGTTTTAGGGTTTTGGCATTCGACGAGAGTTGGATTGCCGGGATTGTAAAGTCTTGGAATTTAGTTTAATGCAAGTTATTTCTTTTCATCAATCAATGTCTGCAATTGCGATGAGGCGTGAGTAGTCCACCCACTTCTGGGGCTGGGGTGAGCCCGACGGTGGCCATGTGAGGCGATGCGATAAAGGTCAGATCTTTTTGTGCAATTCATCTTCTATCCCTATGAGCATGATTCTTTTGCGAGAGTTGAAGGTGATCCTTGTTTGTGTTATTGAAGCGAAAGTGATCTTAATGCAACTTGGATTAATTATGTGAAAAAGGTTAATAACAATTAGGGTTTATGCGAGAGCCTCTATATGCCTATTTGTTAATGACGAAAGTTATTTGATGGAAAGCATGATCTTTTATGCCTTTATGTGTTACTTTGCATGGTTATCGTTGTGGTGTTGAAACCCTGGCCTTGGAAGTCTTTTAATATATTGAAGTTTATTTCAGTCGAAAATCTGAGTTTCGGTTTGAATTCTGCAATTTTAAAGTTTCTGTCTTTTACTGTTTTTACTCGACATAGAGGAGATCTGGTCGATCTCGAGGAGGGCTTCGTCTAGGTCGAGTTGATTTGCTTCTGTTTTGCTTTGTTCTTTACTTCCTTTGCTTTATTTCTTGCTTTGTTCTTTGCTTTTGTTTTAGTTGCCCTTGCCGGGTTTATTTGTTTCTTTTCTTGCTGTGTTTCTGTCTTTCTGTTGCTTCTGTGAGAATCTGCAGCTACCTAAGAACTGCTGACGTGCTTCCTCGTGGATTCGATCCTGACTATTCTCTTACTACAACGGGAGGAAGTCTTGTATTTATTTGCTGAGACAGGGAAGTCTATCTGAACTATATTTCATATTTATTTCATACTTGACCATCCTCCTGCAACAACAATTTGGCGCCGTTGCCGGGGAAGCAATCAATCGCGCCTTAGGTAGTCAGTTCTCACTGTCTCTTTGAGTTAGATTGCAGGGTGTATGCGTCGTTCTGGTCAAACACCTGAGTTTGACAGCTTAGACGAACCGGAGCGCTACCTACACATCCACTCCAAACTCAAAAGGATCATGCCGCTATCAACGCTAAAGATGCTGCTATCGCCGCTGAGAGAGCAGCAAGGGAACAAGCACAAGCTGAGCTTGCCCAATATCCAACCACGGCAGAGGACTACATGCACCCAACTCTCGTCGTGCCTGAATCGGCGATTCTAATCCCTGAAAACTCTTTTGAAATTCGCACTCAATTTCTTATAGAGCTTAAAAACAATGCCTTTTACGGCAGATTTAATGAGTGTCCTCTTGAACATATTACTAACTTTCATGATATGTGTCGTACTCTTGCAGAAGGTACAACTCTGGAATATGTCAAGATGAAATCTTTTCGTTGGTCGCTCGTTGGACCTGCACTGAAATGGCTGGAAGGGCTGAAGGCAAGATCACTCACAACCTGGGCCCAAGTAGAGCAAGAGTTTCTGAACAAATTCTTCCCACATGCCAAAACAGCACATCTCCGCCAGAAAATCACCGCCTTTAAACAACAGAAAGGGGAACCGCTGGCAAGGGCATGGGAGCGCTACAAGGAACTGCTGCGATCTTGCCCTACTCATGGACAACCACCCTACATCATTCAGGAGATCTTCTTCAACTCTCTTGATCAAGTCACTAAGGACAGAATCAACAATTATACTCGCTACGAGTATCTGACAATGCCGCCAAGTGACGCATGGGGAGTGCTGGAGAAGCTCACTACCTACGACAACAAGTATGGGTCTACTACAACTTATGAAGAGAACCCATACGCCAGGCCAACACCATCCATGCCCCTCTATGAGCCATCAAAGGAGATTGATCCAGATTTCAGGGAACAATACTACAGAGATTAGAATAGGAAGCTCATCAAGCAAGTCAAATATCTCTCTGTCAACGAGTCTTGTATTGAATGCGGATCGCAAAGGCACACCACTCCTGAGTGCCCACACACAGAACAAGTCAGGATGGCAGAACACCATGAGGATGCAGCTTACGCAGGGGGACCAAATCGCTACATGGGGGACCAAAGGTTTCAGCAACCACAGTGGAACCAAGGTGTCCCTAGGAATCCCCCGCCCTACAGAGCTCCAGGACATCCAGAAAGGGAACAGAAAAAGGATGATATACAGCTGGTCCTGGAGGAAATACGGAGAAACCACACAGAAACTAGGCAGTCCTTCAACTCCGTCTATACTCAGATGCAAGGTGTCAACTCTAGGCTTGGGGAAATTGATATCTGGCGGAAAACAGTTGATACACAGATTGGTCAGCTAGCAGCAGGAATCCCCAGACAGTCAGGCGCACTCCCTGGATCTTCAGAACCAAATCCTAAGGGAAAGACTGGGCACGTCGCTGCTGTAAAACTCAGAAGCGGCAATCAACTGCAAGAGCCAGAGGTTGGAAAGCAGCAGAACGATGAAGATCAGCAAGTCGACCTCGACAAATCCGTAGTCGATCTCGACAAGGCCGTACTCGACCTCGACAAGACTCTCGTCGACCTCGAGGAGAAATTGCCAGAATCTTCGTCTGCTCCGAACAGCAACTCGACTGCACCCAATCCAGTCGATCTCGACAAGGCGCTTGTCGATGTCGAGAAGCCCCTGGTCGAGAAATCTGCAGCAACTCCGACGTCTGTTCTGGCTCCGAATCAAAAAAAGAAGCTCCCTTTCCCCACAAAATCTCTAAAGGACCCAGCGGAGAAAAAGTTTCAGCGCTTCATCAAGATGCTTCAGAAGCTGAACGTCACCATCCCCTTCACAGAAGCTCTCAATGAAATGCCGTCCTACGTCAAGTTCCTGAAGGAGATTCTGAGCAAAAAGCGATCGATGGCAGAAATCACAGAGGAGTGCAGCCATCTGGACATATTGGAGAAGAGGCCGGATCCAGGTAAGTTTGCTATAACTATTGGATTTGGTCCATATAAAATTAATGCCCTATGTGATCTTGGAGCCAGTGTTAGTATTATGCCTTTAACGATTTGGTCCAAGATTAAGATAGGTGCCCTAGAGCCTGTGGATGCTAGACTATACATGGCCAACAACACAGTGGTCATTCCAACAGGCATGGTGGAAAATGTACCAGTACAAGTAGGTAAATTCTTCGTTCCTGCTGATTTCCTAATTGTTGATATGCAAGAAGATCCTGCTTGTCCAATTATTCTAGGAAGACCATTCTTGGCAACGGTGGATGCCAACATAAGCGTAAGGAAAGGAGTGCTAACCTTCAACATCAGCGATGAGGTAATTGAGTATTCCTTTAATAAAACTGAAAGGCATACAGGTCCAATGGAAGAGGTCAAATCTATCTCAGCTGGCTACATCACCTGCGGGGAACCCAAGGTCAGAAATATGACCCCCGAGGAGCTAGAAAAAAGGGACATGGAGGCCCAGGTGGAGGAGATCATGGCAATCCTCAAGGAAAACACAAGGACTAAGTATGGGGTCAAGATCGACCAAACCCTAGTCGATCTCGACCAGACCAAGGAGACTCCACCGAAGTCGGCTTCGTCGAGCAGCGAACCAGACCAGCCGAGTCTACTTGAGGTCGACCACACCCTCGTCGATCTCGACCACCGATCGAGGAGCCCAGATCCTGCTTCCTCGACGCCGCAGCAACCAGACGGACAACCCTCGTCGATCTCGACAAGGCTTGTCGAGGTCGACCAGCACTCAGCACCACCAGAGCCATCTTCCTCGACGGCACCTTCCTCGACGATGGTGACTCTAGGACCAAAGCCCTACTCGACCTCGAGTAGGCTTGTCGAGGTCGACCACCAAGCAGCGCCACCAGACCCTGTTTTAACGAGGAGCAAGCCACAAGAGCCAGAGCCCTACTCGACCTCGAGTAGGCTTGTCGAGGTCGACCAGATTTCTTCGTCGACTTCTGCCTCTTCGACCAGGACACCACCAGAGCCTGCAGTCTCGTCGATCTCGAGGAACCCTAGTCGAGATCGACCAAACACCGTGGTGCCCGATTCCGTCTCCGCAAAGGTAAGTCAAGGTATGGATCTTTCTTCTCCTATTTCCATCAAAGATTTATCTATACATGGGAGAGGTCTGCCTTGGTATGTGCGATTGTGCAGGATTTCCAATGATGAGCCTAAGGAGTATGAAGTTGGAGACAAGCTCTATGTCTCTAAATCAAAGGATCATTGGTTTCCCAACAAATTCAACAAGAAGCGGATGGGACCGTTCGTGGTGAACAAGATCCATTCTGGAGGATTACAGCTGATGGACAAGAATGGAGTCCTATTTGAGGCCCAAGCTACATGGGCCCTGCAGATGCCACCTTGAGCTAAATGGAAAGTCGGCCTAGCGACTATAAAATCTAGAGCATGTACATAGACTTTTTAGGACATTTAAACTTTGTTTTTTTTGTTTTTTGGTTTTGAACATTTCTTTGGTTTTTGTTGTTTCTATTATGGGTATATGTCTTCTACTTTTCAGGTCAATGGATAGAACCAAGCTACATTAATACTCGGACCAGGAGGTGCTCCATTTGAAATTCTGCGGCTATGCACTCATGTCTTGTGAGTTTCTTTCTTTACCCTTTACATTGTTTTTTTTTTTTATATATATACAGTGAGGACACTGTAATGTTTAAGTATGGGGTGGGGGAAGGGCTTACATTACGCATAATTGCCATATTTGACATTACTTGTGCATTATTTCTTAGAATTGCTACATGGCTATTTTGGAATGCATTATTGATTTATGCGCTTATATGCATGTTTTCCAAAATTTGAAAAAATGACCCCCATTGAAAATTTTGAATAATGTCATGGAAGCTTATATTGAACTCGACGATGCAAAATTGGATTCATTAGAGATATAGCATGAAATTGCCTAGTAAAGGGAAGTCACAATGAAGTGCATATTTTCTTGAAAACCATGAAAGGAGGTAAAATTTGAAATTGCTTTTGACATGTTGCATGATAAGAGGATGGAGGACTTTATATTTCCATATAATGCTCATTGTTTGAAATTCCTAGCCTTACCTATGCATATGCATCACAAGAGCCATAATATGCCTTATTTCAAATTATTGCTCCACATGATCTAAATATTTGTCATTCTTTACCTTATCCGGGGATTATGTTGAGAATTATGTTACATTATGGAGATGTCATATGGTGTTTGTTTTGTTATTATCATTATTGGAGTTTGGCGGGAAATTGTTTGAAATATATGGAAAATTTAATGAGTGAAATAAAATCCAATCACCTCAGGAGATAAAGGTAGATTGACCCTGCTCTCTGAGATAATAGTTTGGAGAGATGGGACACATTGTGAGGAGTCCAAAGCACTAAGTATCCGGGGTCATTCATGACACCCATGTTTGCGACTCGCGAGAAGACAGTGCTGAGGTTAGAGAGGTAAAAGCATTATTATTGAGAAAAAGCATTATGAAAGGTGATGAATCTTATGAGAAAGAATGTGGTATGAAAATCAGTTTGGAAATACTCCATTTCCCCGGATCATAAAAGCACCACATTGCCAGAAATTGCCCACCTTTTAGCCTTTTACCAATCTACTCCTTCATGAGCTTAAATGAAAGTCTTCTTGATTATCGATGCTTTGTCACATAAAAATTATTTGTGCATAACCCTCCTTTTGTGAGTAGATATTGCTTTTACATATTTGCACATGCATGAATCTGTGACACTAGTACCTTTTCGAGGATGGTAATTGATTGCAGGGTTATATGAGAATGAATCTAAGATGTTGAGAGTTTGAGTTTCTTCCCCTGAATGACAAATAAAAGTATTGCTTGAGGACAAGCAAGCTTAAGTATGGGGTGTTTGTTGTGAGCGGAATCTGCCATGTTTTACAGCAACTTTTATATCAATTTCTGTATACGTTGCATTCATTTGGGATTAGATAGTACAGAATCTGTGTAATTTATGTTTATTTGCCAAATTATGGAATCTACACCAGTTTCTGTTTAAATCGCAGAAATCTAGGCGTTTTACAGCAATTCTACAGAAGGTCGGAAAAGCTCGGGAAACCACTACAGAAGTCCAAGGTCAAAGCAGCGGAACAAGTCTAGGAGTCAGGTCTACTCGATCTCGAGTAAGTCTACTCGACCTAGACAAGACTTGGCCGACCAACCTTGATCGACAAGACCTGATCGAGCAAGCCAGACAACCCAGACTCCGGGACCTTACTCGATCTCGACGAGCCACTGGTCGTGGTCGACAAAAACCCTAAGTCATGCCCGGAGTCGACGAGGCGAAGAGCTGCCCGAGAAGCCGAGGACGAGAAGCCGAGCACTAGATCTACTCGATCTCGACGAACCTTTGTCGAGATCGACAAGAGACCCAGAGCAAGTCCGAGGAGGAGTCCTCGACAAGGCCACCAGAGCCATCTCCGACGAACCCTGGTCGATCTCGAGGAGCAGTTGGTCGAGATCGACGAGCCTGAGTCCAGATCCGAAGCCCATCGAGGAAAGACGCTCGAGAAACCCTAGTCGGCGAGCCAGTCTACTCGACATCGACAAGGGTTACTCGAGGTCGACAAGCACCAGGAGCCCAGTCCGAGCCACATCGAGCACACCAACCCGAGGAAGTCCACTCGACGAGCCACCCTTGTCGAGGTCGACGAAGCTTCCTCGAAGTCGACTAGAGCCAGTTCCAGAATCTTCTCGACGTGAGCTGTTCGACTAGGATTTGGATTCCTTGGGCGCGAAGGAGTCGACTTGGCCGAAGATTCTATCCGATCTATCAAGTTCTATCATCAAGGAGCAAGATCTATCAACATGAAGACATATTTCCATATTTAGTTTTATCTTTTCCCTTATGGATTTAATTCCATTAAAACATTTATTTATCTTTCAAGCAATTTAGATATAGATAGATATCTTCTTTCCTAGATTAGCTAGGGAATGAAGCCTATAAATAAAGCCCTAGGGGCTGGTTTTTCATTCATTCGATTTCAGTTCAGATCCAATTTCGAAGAGAAGTAGTTAGTTCCATTCAAATACAGTTTTAGGAGTTTGAGGTTTTTAAGGTTTTGGCGGTTTGCGAAAGTTGATTGCCAAGATTGTAAAGGCTTTGAATTTAGTTTTTAATGCAAGTTTCTTTCATCAATTCAATGTCTGCGATTGCGATGAGGCCTGAGTAGTCCACCCACTTCTGGGGCTGGGGTGAGCCCGACTGTGGCCATGTGAGGTGATGCGATAAAGGTCAGATCTTTTGTGCGATTTATCTTCTATCCTTATGAGCATGATTCTTTTGCGAGAGTTGAAGGTGATCCTTGTTTGTGTTATTGAAGCGAAAGTGATCTTAATGCAACTTGGATTAATTATGTGAAAAAGGGTTAGTAACAATTAGGATTTATGCGAGAGCCTCTATATGCCTAGTTGTTAATAACGAAAGGTATTTGATGGAAAGCATGATCTTTTATGCCTTTATGTGTTGTTTTGCATGGTTATTGTTGTGGTGTTGAAACCCTAGCCTTGGAGGTCTTTTTATATATTGAAGTCAATTTCTGTTAAATTTCTAAATATTGTCGAAAATCTGTGATTTTATATTTTCTGTTCTTAGTCGACATAGACCACTGTTTGTCGATCTCGAGTACTGTTCTTGTCGCGGTCGAGGAGCGGTTGTCTAGGTCGAGTTAGTTTTCTGCTGTTTTTGTCGATTTACAGTTTCTGTCTTTACTTTTCTTCGTCGAGATCGAGGACCTCTTGTCGAGGTCGAGGAGGATTTTGCCTGTCGAGTTGATTGCATTTGTTCTTTATTTTCTGTTTTCGTTACTGTTTTGTCGACCTAGAGGACAGCTTGTCGAGATCGACCAGCTTCTGTGTCCTCGAGTTTCTTTCTGTCTTTGCTCTTGTCCTTTGCTTTGCTTTTATTCCTGTCTTTGTTTTGCTTCTTTGCTTTTGTTTTAGTTGCCCTTGCCGGGATTATTTGTTTCTATTTTATTTCTGCTTCTGCTTGTGTTTCTGTCTTTCTGCTGTTGTGTCTGTGAGAATTTACAGCTACCTAAGAACTGCTGACGTGCTTCCTCGTGGATTCGATCCTGACTTTCTCTTACTACAACGGGAGGAGTCTTGTATTTATTTGCTGAGACAGGGGAGTCTATCTGATCTTGATTTTATATTTATTTCAATACTTGACCAACTCCTGCAACAACACTCATCGGGTGACTCGGGACGCGGATTCCGCGTCCCTGATGAAGAGGCGGATCGAGTTCTGCCAAAAAACCGATCTAACAAACCGTTGAACTTCGGCATTTTGGAGCTCAAATTTGACGAAAGAGAGAGTAAGAGATGGAGTTGAGTGGAATGTGTGTGTGGTGCAAGAGTGAAGCCAGCCGTTCCATTTATACTACGACGGAATCGGAACCCGACACCTGCGGGGCCAAAGCTGACGCAAACAATGGCGCCGAGTTGACTGATGGGACGGAAGGCTGAAGATTCCCGTCCAGCCCTATGTCGGACTCGGAATCCGGCACCGGCTGCACCAACGCTGACGAACACTGACGCCGATTCGACTGATGGGACAGAAGGCTGAAGATTCCTGCGCCAGGCCCTATGTCGGACTCGGAACCCGGCACCGGCTGCAGTCCCGCGCCAGCTTTGTGATGAGCGGTTTTTAGTCGCATAAACCGTATCAAAATAAAACTCAAACCTACAAACTAGTATAGCAAGCAAGTAAGAGGTCGATCCCACAGAGAATCAAGTATTTCTCAGCAATGTGTATTTACCAATTAGTAGAAAGGGGGGGGTTGGTTGATTGAGATTGAAAAGAAAACAAAATAAAATAAAAACAAATAATGCAAAACAAATTAGAGAAGATCGCTCTACCTACAACTATCCACTTTATTTGTTTGAATTGATATTGTAACTTCCTCTTGTCCTTTTAGTCTTCCTATGAATGCCCTTGTCCCGACCTAATATAGTTACTAGTCCAACCAGTCCTAGCAACCCTTATCAATCGAACAGTCCCTAAAGAAGGATTTAACCCAATTGATAGCTTTAAGTTCAGATATTAGCCAAGGTATTTGCAGTCCCTAAAGAGGGATTTAACAACACATTCAACTTCCTACTCATTCAAATAGTTCAACCAGCCCTAAAGGAACAAGTTTGCTACTTGGGTTAAGGTTCGCAACCAGGAATCTACAAAACCCTAGCAATTGAATTGATCTAACTAGTTGGCCAGACAAGATAGAACAAAACAATAAGCAATCAAGCACAAAGAAGTTGAAGCATTCAATATAGGAAATAAGGAACAAGATTCAGAAACTCACAATCAATCCAAATAAAGCTTCAAATTGCAAGTAGAACGAAGAGAGTTTAGTCGCCCATGGCGAACATCGCTCTCTCTCCAATTGTCTAATGAAAAGTAGAATGGAATATAAGTTAATGAATAGTCCTCAAAAATAACATAAAAGGCCTAATTAAAAACATCCAAGTCGGCCTCAAAGTAAACAATTTAGAAACTAGGGTTTTTCCATCAAAACGGCGCGCGGTTGTACGTGCGGCGGGCGCCGCAAAGTTGCGGCGGGCGCAGCATGAATACCGCCCCTGGCGGCGGGCGCAGCAAACCATGCGGCGGGCGCTGCATTGGGTTTTCCCGAAAATTCCGTCTCGAATTAGCTCTCGACGTCAACATGAAAGTTGTAGCTCTCTGAAAGAGCTTTCCAACGCATGGTCATAATAGTCGATCGGACAACCGAGGCCTCCAGAAAGTGCAAAACAAGTTCAGCATGTCTGGCGACAACTTCTGCAGACTTGTTCTTCGTTTAAGTTCGCTTCTTCTTCTCAGGACCTCTTAAGATCTTCATGTAAGCTTCTTCGATCAACTAGACATTCTCATCCAATGCATTATCAACCCATGTCTTCTCCTCGGATCTACCATTACCTGAAATAATCAATAAAAACGTGTAGATTCCGATTCCACCAACATAGAGAGCAAATATGCAAATCATGCTTAATCCATCCATGAAATGCATCTTAACTAAGCTAAATGCAACCTATTATGCCTACCTAAATGCATGCTATCAAACTCCCCCACACTTAACCTTTGCTTGTCCTCAAGCAATGATAGAATGAGCATGAATCAACGCATCCCACAGGAAATCCCTTCAAGTTTCAACCTCATCAAAAAGCAACATCATAGCGGGTGAAAACATAAACCAAGCAAACAAACGTCATAGCATGTATTCCAGTGTTCAAAGCTTAGAAGTAGACATCATCCAACCTCACCCGAAATATGTGTTTCACTCATGTGTTTAGGCTTTTAAGTACAACTCTCAACTCAAACCAATCATGCACCAAGCTCATAGACATTGACCACCATATCACAAATTCTCTACCGAAATGTCATTAATTGCGGGACACAATAAAGAAAATAAAATGCAACACTTTTTTTTTTCTTTTTCTTTGTCTTTCTTTCTCTTTTTTTTTCCTTTTTTCTTGTCTTGGTGCTTTCCTTACGCGAAGCGCAAACATGGGTGTCATGAATGGCCCCGGTCTATCAACACCTCAACTATTAATATGAAGTCCACTTGAACATCTTTTGACGCAAGTTGCAAACATGGGTGTCATGAATGAACCTGGTTACTCAATGATCAAGCTTTCTTTCCTAGTGGATAGTTTTCAACACCTTTTTGCGCGAATCATATCCATGGGTGTCATGCGTAGACCCGGTTACTCAGTGCATCAACCATTGCCACCTTATTCACTAAATATGCATAAAATTCAAACAATAGACTCAAAAATATAACCATAAACTCCGCAAGCAATCAAACATGTGCATCGGTCTTTAAAAATAGATACTGCAGTCAATGCCAAGAGGTAGCAACACTAGGAGAGTAATTCACACAATTGAGCAAAAGAATTCAAATAAGGCCAAACACTCTCACAGGGTCATGTTTTTAGGATTCAATCATACTTTAGCTCAATCATACATGCTCAATTATGTTTGCTAGCTCATGTTCCACAAAAATCAAATAGAAATAATAATCAAAATATCCAGAACTCCATGGGATTTTTATGAATCATGCTTGAAATTTAAAATAGAGGACAAACTAAGCCAGATGGGTATTTGAATAACATATATATGCAATGCATGCTTCTTTTTGGATTTTTTTGGATTTTTTTTTAATATGAAAATAAACAAAAATTAATAAAAATGATTACCAAAAATTAAACATGATGCATAAATTTAAATATGATCTCCTATATGCATCTATATATAAAATTCCTCTCCCCCACACTTAAAGTTTTCATTGTCCTCAATGAAACAATAAAGACAAGAAAAGTAAATCAAATATAATCAGGGTGAAGGAAAAGAAAAAAAAAAGAAAGAAAGAAAAACTTACCTCGGGTTGCCTCCCGAGAAGCGCCTTTCTTTAATGTCATTGGCTTGACTTATTCTCAATCTCAAGACCTTATCTCTCAGACATCGTCAAGGCCCTCAGTAGCCTATCATATTCCTGTGCACACATCTTACAAGGCACATCATAGCACAATAAATTGAAAGCATAAAATGTGGAACTCACGAACCCTTTCAATCTATCAAAGAGTCTAGCATGACTCTCTGCAGAAGGAATATGATACCACCAACACAGTTCCGCTAGCGGCTTTTCAAAATAGCAATCAAAAGGATCAACATAATCACCATTACTTTTAAGATTGCAAAAGTTTACCTTTATTATCTCTTGAGCCTCAGTTGATGGCTCTAGACTTGGTTCATCAATGGGCGAGCTCAGAATGGATGGTGCAGATGCAGTAGGAGACACATCACATGTAACCTCATGCGTCGACTCATGAGATTCCAAGCCAGGAAGCACTAGACCATCTCCTCCATCATCTAAGAAACTATCGTTCTCTACAACCAATTCCTCCTCATTCGGCATGTCATTGTCATGTTGAAACCACATAGGAGGGAATGAACTAAGTGTAATGATTTCGATAGGATCTTCCATTCTTTCATCCTTTAAAGACTCAAGGAGTGGTGGGGTGGGTTTCTCAAAATCAAGGGAAGTCGATGGGGGCTCATTAGTAGCAGTACGGTGATCGCCGCCATCCTGCGACGGTTGCCGCTCCTCAAAATTTTCACCCTCCGTTATGACTTCAACTCCTTCTTCTAAGCCCCTTTCCTTCTCACGTTTTGCACTTAAAATTTGAATGAGTTTGTTCAACTGATTCTCCAAGTTCTTACTACTCTCAGGAGTCTCAGCTTGCTCTTGCAACCTCTGTGTAAGGCTATGGAATGGATCCTCCAGGTATGTGACAGAGTTCTCCATTGGCGGAGGAGACATGGTGAGCAATTCTTCTTGTGCAACATGGTAATCCATATAACAGAAAAAATCCCACAACCCCGACAATCCTCCTAACCGCTTCAGGCCTCCGTTACTCAGGTGCTCAGCAAGCGCTCGCGTCGCAACAGTCATCCCATCAATTATGCACATAATCATATCTCGGATGCTGAATTGATAACCCCGTGAACCAAGGTCGTCAACATACTCATGCAATCTAGTGAAGTATTGGTGAAAGTTCTCACCTTCAAACTGCGCTAATCTCAACATCTTATAAAGTTAGTAGCTAGGGCGTTGTGAACCGTAAGATAGGTTCCCAACGGGTTAGATATATGCACAAAAATCAATAAATACACAAAACAAAAAAAATAAACTTGATTCCCCGGCAACGGCGCCAATTTGATGAGCGGTTTTTAGTCGCCTAAACCGTATCAAAATAATTTCGAACCTACCTAACTAATGTAGTGTGGTAAGCACGAGTCGATCCCACAGAGAATCAAGTTATTCCTAAGTTAAGTTTATTTACCAATTAGTATCAAACGAGGGGTTTTTGGGTGGTGAAAATAAGAAATAAACTAAAATAAACTATAAACAAATTAATGGAGATACCGGTTAATAAAATCGTTTCATCTACAATTTTCCACTTTATTTGGTTGAAACGATCATTGTAACTTCCTCTCGTCCTTTTATGTTTCCTATGAATGCCCTTGTCCCGACCTAATATAGTTACTAGTCCAACCAGTCCTAGAAACCCTTATCAATCGAACAGTCCCTAAAGAAGGATTTAACCCAATTGATAGCTTTAAGTTCAGAGATTAGCCAAGGTATTTGCAGTCCCTAAAGAGTGATTTAACAACACATTCAACTTCCTACTCATTCAAATAGTTCAACCAGCCCTAAAGGAACAAGTTTGCTACTTGGGTTAAGGTTCGCAACCAGGAATCTACAAAACCCTAGCAATTGAATTGATCTAACTAGTTGGCCAGACAAGATAGAACAAAACAATAAGCAATCAAGCACAAAGAAGTTGAAGCATTCAATATAGGAAATAAGGAACAAGATTCAGAAACTCACAATCAATCCAAATAAAGTTTCAAATTGCAAGTAGAACGAAGAGAGTTTAGTCGCCCATGGCGAACATCGCTCTCTCTCCAATTGTCTAATGAAAAGTAGAATGGAATAGAAGTTAATGAATGGTCCTCAAAAATAACATAAAAGGCCTAATTAAAAACATCCAAGTCGGCCTCAAAGTAAACAATTTAGAAACTAGGGTTTTTCCATCAAAACGGCGCGCGGCTGTACGTGCGGCGGGCGCAGCATGAATACCGCCCCTGGCGGCGGGCGCAGCAAACCATGCGGCGGGCGCTGCATTGGGTTTTCCCGAAAATTCCGTCTCGAATTAGCTCTCGACGTCAACATGAAAGTTGTAGCTCTCTGAAAGAGCTTTCCGACGCATGGTCATAATAGTCGATCGGACAACCGAGACCTCCAGAAAGTGCAAAACAAGTTCAGCATGTCTGGCGACAACTTCTGCAGACTTGTTCTTCGTTTAAGTTCGCTTCTTCTTCTCAGGACCTCTTGAGATCTTCATGTAAGCTTCTTCGATCAACTAGACATTCTCATCCAATGCGTTATCAACCCATGTCTTCTCCTCGGATCTACCATTACCTGAAATAATCAATAAAAACATGTAGATTCCGATTCCACCAACATAGAGAGCAAATATGCAAATCATGCTTAATCCATCCATGAAATGCATCTTAACTAAGCTAAATGCAACCTATTATGCCTACCTAAATGCATGCTATCACTTTGTCAGTCGATGTGACTGATGTGACGAAAGCTGGCGAAAGGGGATATTCGTTCCGCTGCCTATGCCGGTTCCGGCGTCCGGCACCTGCCGATCTGGGACGCCAACACCGTCAAACTCACCTGCCGGTCTAGGACTCCGGCTCTGCCACCGTGCATATGGCGATACGACCGCCGTGCAAATAGCAGGCCCGTACTTTTGAAACAACGAAATGAAGATTGAACAGAACCTTGCTGTCATTTTGCTAATGCTAAGTGTCTATTACATTTGCAAGTTGAAACATGAAACAACAAATTAAAGATTGTTGTCATTATGCTAAGTGCCCATTACATTTTTGTTTAATAATTTACATAAATTTTAACAAAATTAAAATTGCTTGAAATATATATGTAGTATTTATAGCATATAATAAATGCACAAATTTATAAAATAGATGAGCCGTTGGGGTTAGAGTATAAATTTTTTATAGACTTTAATACTTTTTGCTCCATTTTAGAGAATTTTTAGAGAAACTGTTGGGGATACTCTGAGATTTGATGGATGTGATAATATCATATTCAAAGGCCGTAAGTAATTATTGTGTACGTACAGTACAAAAATGGGATATGTCGAGGAATACTGAATACATACATGAGAATAAGATAATCCTGAATTGAATTGTGTGCATATGTACGTACATAAGTTAACAATGACTTGAATGAGTCGGCCCTGGATTATATTTAAGATCATTTGCATAACTAGACTTTTTTTTACTTCGTTAAAATGTCACCGCTTTTGGGAGAATTACAAATATAGCATAGGGATGTATTTGTGCAAAATAAAAAAATGATTTGGGCAGCCGGTTGAAGGTGAAAAGTGAACAGAGGAGAAAGAAACTCAGATTCCACGTGTCACTTTAAACTGGAACCCAGATTTTCCGTGTCATTCAAACTTAAACATCATGTCACCTAAACTTAAACACCATGTCACCCAAAATGAAACTGGAACCCAAATTCCCCTTCCTTTTTATACCCGTTTTATTTCTTTCTTTTTTCTCCAAGCTCTCGGCCGTGTCACTTTGTTTGATTTTAAAGTTTCACATTTCTGAGTATGTCTGTCAATTTGTTTAGAAAATCACCAATGCCACCTATTTGTATGGCCTTGTCACATAAAAGAATGCATTAAATGTCAAGTCAACTTAGTCTTTAAACTGGAACTCGGATTTTCCGTATCACCCAAACTTAAACGCCGCGTCACCTTAATTTTAAACGTCATGTCACCCAAAATGAAATTGAAACTCAGTACATGCATTTTTTCCTTTTCAGTTTTTCTTTTTATTTTTTTCTCTATCATTTAATGCTTCACTTTTTTTTTTCTTTTCCCTCCCCCCCCCTCCCCCCTAACTCCTAAAACCGGTGCCCATGACTTGCACATTTGTGCAATTTTTGGCCAAACCGGATCATATGTGCTAAATTTTAAGAGCTAGAGCTAAAAATGTAAAGTTTTTTTTTTGGGGGCTATCTATGACCATTCTCTATATTTAGCTAAACAAATTAAGATAGATACTGGGTGTGTATGAGTGTTGAAATAAACACATAAAAATTAAGTAGAAACACCTAATTATTTTATAAACAGGTAAAAAGGTTGTATGGGGTACAAAAAAACATGAAAAAACATTTTAAAAAATGAGTTAAAAAATAAGCTCCTTTTTAGGAATTCGGATCCTCTCCTTATATTAGGAGGCCTAATAGGTTAATCTCCACCGTCCAAAATATTTAATGGCCAAGATTATCCAATTCCCTTGATTTTTTTTTTTTAAAAAAAAAAACAATTAAACCCCACCATCTTCTTCCCCCATCCGCAGCCGCTCTCCTGCCCACCGGCCTCCTTGCCATGTTCTGTACTTAAATAGAAGCAAAAATCAAGCTTCAAATTTTTAAAAGCGCAGGAAGCAAAATGTAAAATGACGAACATCGAAATTGACAAAAATCGGTACCAAACCGGAAATTTTATTAAATCAAACCCACAAATCTAGAACTGGAACTGGCGCTTGAATGCAATACCAAGAGCTTCAATGACATCCCTAAATTCAGTTCCAAAGAGGTTTGCGGAGTGAGAGCGTTTAAGCCCATTGTTCAATTTTGAAATTCAATCAACACACAAAACTCAACACAGCCGAGTACTCACGTATCCTGAATTTTGATTTAGGACTATAAACTCAATAACAAAGATTTGGGAAAAAAAAACTATCAGTAATTACTAGTTACTAATTGCCCAATTTTGATTTACCAACTCAGCTGGCCTCACCGACGGCTGCCGCCGCCGACCAAGTTATGATGCGATGAGAGAGGGGTCAGAGGAGGAAGGGGAGACAGTCAGACAGAGGATTTGGCTCCGTTTGGTTAGAAACTACCGATGGGAAAGAAGATGATGGGCAATTTTTTTTTTTTTTTTTTTGTTAATCAATAGTTGGATAATCTTGACCATTAAATTTTTTGGACGGTAGAGATTAATCTATTAGGCCTCCTAATATAATGAAAGGATCTGGATTCCCTTTTCGGTGCTTTTTTTAGGTGTTTATTTTCTAAAAGACGTTTTTACATCTTTTCTTTTATCTTATTTGATTTGAAAGTACCACAATACCCTTAATAACAACCAAATAAACCCCACTTTTTTACAAATAAATTGTCTTTCTCCTCATACGGAGATTATCTTATTATTTAAATTTGTAACTACTTTTACCAACAGTTTATAAATTTTACTCTGTTTATAATTTTAGTCAATTTATTAACCCCGTCCGATACGAACCGACTATCACTTATCAGTACGTGCTTCTTAATTCCAAGTTCCAACCCCTTCTAATTGTGTACTGCATTCCCTAACTTCTCTCCCAATTAATAATTAAAAGATCCATTCACAGATTTCTAATAATTAATATGTGTAATGCTTTTCAGATTTCTGCTGCCTGATCGAGATCTATAATATAAGATCATCCGCAACAGAGATGCGCCCGAATCAAAATGGGGTGACAGCTCACCAAAGTGGCTGAGATGGAGGAAAGAGAAAATTATGATCCGCATGAACGACGCTGGCAGATGATGCGAATCAAAAAGGGAGAACACACCTTTTTCAATTTTTTTTATTTGTATTGGAACAAAACACGGTCGTTTTGGTGGGTAGAAGCAAGAGGGAAGGGAGGTGGTGGCGCCTTCTTATTGGTTGGGTTTCAGCAGATGAGAACGTGCTATGTGTCAAATATTTTAATTGAATTAAAATCCTTATTTTACTCATAAATAAAATTTTAAAAAAATAATAAAAATTATTTTTGAAAATGATTTATTTTTCTCTACCCAATGACACCCATTTTGTATATATTTAGAAGAAGAAAAAATTTCACTAAGTTTACCATATGTTAAAGATTTTTAGTCACATAAACAACATTAACTTAAATCAACGTAAACTTACACCATAAAAATACATAAATTTGAACATTAAAATTAGTATTGGGTTACACATAGTTAGTCTTATTTTGTTGTTTCCGTGTTTTTTCGGTGTATCAAGTTAATAAAATATTTATAAATTTAATCGTATGCCTTTTTTATTTTAATGATATGTATTAATATTAATATTAATAATATCATTAACAGAATTTTTTAAGTAAAATAAATCAACATTTAGGTTAATAAATATAAAAAAGTGTAAAGTGAGCTTTGATTCGCACGACTCTTTATTGTGGATGAAAAATTTAAAAAGCTGAAAAATTAGTGGAAGATTGCAGTGGATCAAAATTTTGCCTTAAAAATTTATTTTTTAAGTAAAATAAATCAACCGGCATAGGCAGTGGATCAAAATTTTGCCTTAAAAAGGCCAACTGAAGATTGCAGTTTTATTTCTCAACACGTACTGCTTGTTTTGCTTGCATTTATACTTGTACTCTACAATATTACTGCTTCTTATCACCCATGGGATGGGCCCTTTCATTTTTTTTTAAAATACCTATTGGAGGGAAGCATTTGGAAACGCGTTTCCTATATACACCGCAAATACTTCGTCGGATCCAACGTTGTAGGAACGTTGGATTAGACGTTGTTAATTTCACTTATCGGATTTTATAACAACGTTGAATTTGACGTTTTACAACGTCAAATTGAACGTTGCTATAATACGGGTAAGATCGGGCCTAATATAAGATATTTAAAAAAACAATTTTTTTTTTATTTGCAACGTCCTTTTGGACGTTGTTTTTTTTTTTTTTTTTTTTTTTTGGTGAGTGTGTGTGGGTGGGAAATTTTATTTTTTACCCTACCAACGTCGAATCCGACGTTGTTAGCCCGGTTCGGCCCGATCCGATCCTTCACTTCACATATTACAACGTTAGATCCGACGTTGCTAAAACGTTAAATCCAACGTTGCTAAAACGTCAAATTCGACGTTTCATTAGCAGCGCTAAACGCGGATTTACGGTGTATATAGGGAGACCCATTTGGAAAATACCCACAAATCATCTGTCAAGTGTATACCCCACCCATAAGGCCATAAGGCCATAGGGCTCTACCCTCATTAATTCCAAAACCCTTGATAAGACTTTTGTGCAATTCAGATTATTGGAGCCTCTTCATTAGAATCATTACCACCAATTTCTACATAATGTACAGTATGTTAGAATTACAATTGAGGATCAAGCTTACACACACACACAACTCACATACACCAGCAGTTACACTCGGACACAAGGAGAACAAAACACAGCACACATTCAACAATAGCCTCACCCCTTTCATTGATTAGAAAACTGAATACATACCCCTTACAATTGATAACTGCTCTACCACTACTTCGAGCACTAAACCACTAACACAACTGCATAACTGCAGTCTTACAAAACCCTTAAACACACACTTTCTAACTGTCAAACTAACAGCTAGTCCTACTTACATTATAACTAACTTGCTAAGCTAACACAACATAGAATTTGATTACATTTTAACACCACCCCTTAATTCCAATTCTCTCACTCCAATCTTCTCCAAGAAGAACATATGCTTAGCACAACTCAGGGACTTGGTGAACAAATCAGCATGTTGCTCATTTGTTCCACAAAATTTCAGCTTCACCTTGTCTTCTGCTACCAGTCTCCTTATGAAATGATGTTGCACATCTATGTGCTTTGTCCTGGCATGAAATGCAGGATTCTTGGTCATTGCTATGGCTGACTTGTTATCACACCACACTTCCACTGCTTCTGTGTGATCACAACCCACGTCTAGCATCAGCTTCTTTAACCACAGAGCTTGTCTCACAGCTGCTCCAGCTGCCACATACTCAGCCTCAGATGAAGACAAGGCCACAGTGTCCTGTTTCTTTGAACTCCAAGTCACTGCCCCTGAACCTAGCCCAAACACTGTGCCAGATGTACTTCTCCTGTCATCCAAGCAGCCTGCCCAGTCACTATCAGTGTAGCCCACTAACTTGAACTCCTTGACACTCTCATACCATATGCTAAATCTGAGAGTTCCTGCCACATTTCTTAGTATCCTCTTAGCAGCACCTAAGTGTTGCTTTGTAGGATATATTGTGCATGTACCTCGAGACCACACTTACACTATAGGCTATATCAGGCCTTGAGTGTGTAAGATAATTCAAGCCTCCAACAAGGCTTCTGTACATCTTCTGATCAGCTGGCTCAGTTCCATCACTTCTCTGCAGCTTCTCATTCAAATTCATGGGTGTTTGAGCTATAAGACAGTCCTCCATTTTAAACTTCTTCAACATATCCCTTGCATATTTCTCTTGACACAAGAATATGCCTTCCTTTCTTTGCTTCACTTCTAGCCCAAGAAAGTACTGTAACAGATGCAAATCAGTCATTTCAAATTTGCACATCATGGCTTGCCTGAACTTTTCTAGCATATCTGGTGAGGAACTAAAATAGATTATGTCATCAACATATAAGCGTACCACAAGCCAGTCCTTGTTCTTCTTTTTCACTTACAAGGTGGGCTCATTCTCACTTCTTTCAAAGCCATTCTTCAAGAAGAACTCATCAATTTTACTATACCAAGCTCTTGGAGCTTGTTTTAAGCCATAGAGTGCCTTTTTCAGCTTGTACACCTTCCCCTCCTCACCAGATTTGACAAAACCTTGAGGTTGTTCCACAAACACTTCTTCTTGCAATTCACCTTTGAGAAAAGCAGACTTCACATCCAGCTGAAAAATTGGTAAACCCCACTGTGCTGCTAGAGCCAATACCACTCTAACTGTTTCAAGTCTAGCTACTGGTGAGAAAGTTTCTTCAAAATCCACTCCCTCTTGTTGTGCATACCCCTTTGCTACCAGTCTTGCCTTGTACTTCTGAACACTCCCATCTGTGTTATACTTGGTTCTGAATACCCACTTCAAACCTATCAAGTTCTTATCTGAAGGTAAGCTAACCAGCTCCCAAGTATCATTCTTCTGTATGCACCTCATCTCCTCATTCATTGCCAATTGCCACTGCTTTTCAGTCTTAGCATATTCATAACCTTCTGGATCAGATGCAAGCAAAGCAAAGTCACATCTCACACTTCTATCATAGACGTCTGCCAATGATCTAAACTTCCTAGGAGGTGACTCATCTGATGAGCTTGAGGGAGATGAGTGACTACTGCTTGAAGCACTTGACTGATGCACTGGAATTGCTGGTGAGCCTTGACTATGAACATCATCATCCATACTGTCAGTCTCACATTCAGTGCTTGAACTATCCACAACCATAGGCTTACTTGCACTTGAGTTAGCTGTATCATTTTCCCATTTCCATTCACTTTCTTCATCAAAAATCACATTCCTACTTATGACAATCTTGCCACTTGTAGGATTATACAGCTTATATGCTTTTGACTGTGAAGCATACCCTATAAAAACACATTTCTCAGCCTTATCATCAAGCTTCTGTCTCAAATTCACCAGTGCATATGCAATGCATCCGAACACTCTCAGATGACCCACTCCTGGCTTCTCTCCTCTCCACACTTCATGTGGAGTCATGCCCTGCACAACTTTAGTTGGTGAGATATTCAGCAAATACACTGTTGTTGCTACAGCTTCACACCAAAGTGTATTAGGAACATTCTTTGCTTTCATCATGCTCATTGCCATCTCTACCACTGTTCTATTCTTTCTCTCAGCCACTCCATTTTGCTCATGAGTGTAGGGTGCAGTCATCTCTCTTCTAATTCCATGCTCATCACAGAAGTTACAAAATTCAGTTGAAAGAAACTCTCCACCTCTGTCTGTCCTTAGTGCCTTCACTTTCTTTCCCAACCGATTCTCAGCAAACACCTTGAACTTTTTAAAGTTCACAAAGGCCTCTGACTTGAGCCTCAAGAATGACACCCAACTTAGCCTGTTGAAGTCATCTGTAATGAGGAGAAAATATTTGCTTCCTCCCATTGACTCAACTTGCATAGGACCACAAAGATCTGCATGGAGTAGCTCTAGGCACTCACTTGCTCTCCAAGCTGAACCACTAGGAAAGGAGCCTCTGAACTGCTTTCCATAGACACACCCTTCACAAAACTCTAGATCTTCAATATTAGGCAACCCATGAACCATGTCCTTGGTGCTCAACATCCTCATACTCTGAACATTCAGATGCCCATATCTTTGGTGCCACAGCTGTGTTTCATCACCTGCTTTAGCAGTCATTGCACTGCTCATATTTGAAGCAAGATCAAGTGGGAACATCCTGTTCTTGGTCATTGATACACTTACTACAATGTGACCACTTTTCTTTTCTCTGATCACACAAGAATCATCATCAAATAAGAGAGAATAGCATGTCTGTTGTAATTGCCCAACACTTAGCAGATTATGAGCTAGACCTGGTACAAACTGCACATCAGTCAAGACCTGCACACTTCCTTGCACAGTTTTGATTGCTATAGGCCCTTTGCCTTCAACTTGCAATACTTTGTCATCACCAAGTCTTACTCTACTCTTCTTTGACTCGTCAGGCTCTTTAAACAACTTCCTAGAGCTAGACATGTGATTAGAGCATCCACTGTCTAAATACCACATGTCTTTCATGGAGTCTGCAGTTGAGGTTAAGGCCATGAACAACCTATCCTCACTTCCCACATTCTCAGAGTAATTTGCAGGTTTGCTTTAATTCTCTTGCTTGTCCCAACACTGAGCTTCTTTATGACCGTATCTCTTGCAATAGTAACATTTGATGTTACTTTTATAGGATCTTGAATCACTGCCTTGTCCTCGGCCAGATTCTCTCCCTTGATCCCTTCCTTGCTCACTGCCTTGACCTCTTCCTTGTCCATTTGAACCTCCTCTTCCTTGACCTCTACCACCACGACCTCTCCAACTCCCTCTACCCCTACCTCTGTAGCCACCTCTGTGACCTCCTCTACTTGAAGAGTTGTCACCTTTACTCTTGGAAGTTTCTTTCTTAACTTGAAGCAACTTCTCATCTTTAACTTCACTACCTCTACTGAGCCTATCCTCATGAGCTTGTGGTGAACTGGCTAACTCTTCAAATCTGTAGGTAGAGAGATCTGTGGACTCTTCTATGGCAGCCACAACATGATCATACTTCTTTGTGAGACTTCTGAGCACCTTACTCACAACCTTCTCAGTGCTCACCTCCTCACAATAAGTTCTCATATGGTTCACCAACCCTGACACACGAGACAAGAAGGTTTGAACTGTTTCTTTCTCCTGCATATTCAAGGTTTCAAAGTCTTTTCTGAGAGCATGTAGCTTCACAATTATCACTTTCTTTTCACCCATATACTCTTGCTTGAGAACTTCCCATGCTTGGTGAGAGGTTGTTGATGCTGCAATTCTTGGAAAGACTTCATCATCTAAAGCCGATTGAATCATGAACAAGGCCTTAGAATCTTTCTTTCTTTTCTCCCTTAACTGCTGGTCTGGCTCTGGAGGATCTGCATCCTCGAATCCTTGATCCACAAGGCTCCAATTCTCTTGAGATTTGAAGAGAGTGGTCCTCTTTAGACTCCAAAAGTGATAATTGATTCCTTTGAACATTGGCAATTGTGGATTGCCAACATTTCCACTCCCATTGTTCTGCATTTTGAGCAAGACACAATGAAATGTTCACACTTGTGTTTCCCTTTGTGTTTATGAACTCACACCACTCTTTCTCTGGACAGAACCCGATTGCAAACTCTTGTTTGCTCTGATACCAATTGTTAGAATTACAATTGAGGATCAAGCTTACACACACACACAACTCACATACACCAGCAGTTACACTCGGACACAAGGAGAACAAAACACAGCACACATTCAACAATAGCCTCACCCCTTTCATTGATTAAAAAACTGAATACATACCCCTTACAATTGATAACTGCTCTACCACTACTTCGAGCACTACACCACTAACACAACTGCATAACTGCAGTCTTACAAAACCCTTAAACACACACTTTCTAACTGTCAAACTAACAGCTAGTCCTACTTACATTATAACTAACTTGCTAAGCTAACACAACATAGAATTTGATTACATTTTAACACAGTACAGTAATTCAAATCTTCCCCCCCCCCCCCCCCCCCCCCAACCCCAAATGTGAACTTCATATTTCTCAAGTGTTACTGTTACTATAAGTTTTGCCTTTTGTAAAAGGTGGGGGAAAAAACAACAGGGGGGCTGACAGAGAATGCATAAGGGTGTGTACTCAGGTTCAATTCTTCCGATTGTGACTCTTGTATTGTACTGAGTATTGTATTATAAACATGAGGAAGCCAGCCACTTCATTTGCTCAACCTAGTTTCTAGTAAATGCATATATGTATATAGCATATATATATATATAGAATTCGATTCCTTTGGAAGTTGAATACTCTTATTAAATTAGTGCAACGAAATTAAGGAGCACTATATATGTAGAATAAAATTAGCAACTCAACAACATTAGAAGAATTAAGAAGATTGGATGATATCGATCCCAGATGGGGAGGCATTCATGCTGTTACAAGCAGAAACTGAGGAAAGGGCTTTGGTCTCCTGAGGAAGATGACAGGCTTTTAAGGCATATCACCCAACATGGCCATGGCTGCTGGAGCTCTGTCCCTAAGCTTGCAGGTTTGTTTTTTATTATCCAGATATATATACATAATACATATGATTGGGAGCTGAGCGAGTTGGTTATACGTAGCTAGAATATATTTACATACAGTACTGATACAGGGCTTGAAAGATGTGGGAAAAGCTGCAGACTAAGGTGGATAAACTACCTGAGGCCTGATTTGAAGAGAGGTGATTTCTCTGTTGAGGAAGAGATCCTCATTATTCACCTCCATTCACTTGTTGGCAACAGGTACCTTACCTACTTCCTACTTCCTACTTCCATCCATCTAGCTACCTGTTAATTAACTGTTAAGGATCGGAAGA
This sequence comes from Persicaria tinctoria, assembly GCA_037127255.1. NCBI lineage: Eukaryota > Viridiplantae > Streptophyta > Magnoliopsida > Caryophyllales > Polygonaceae > Persicaria > Persicaria tinctoria. The sequence goes on from JBANSL010000004.1 coordinate 663,312, forward strand.
GACCCTCATTATATGTATATTTAGTCTTAACTCTTAATTTCAATTGCGCCTGCCTACCTAGTTTCAACTTTTCATTTTAATCAATCAACCTGTAAGTTTTGTCAATTTATTTTTTTAATTTAAAAAAAAAAAACAGGTGGTCTCAGATAGCAGCACAGCTACCAGGAAGGACTGATAATGAGATAAAGAACCTGTGGAACTCATGCCTCAAAAAGAAGCTGATGCAAAGAGGGATTGATCCCAACACCCACAAGCCCCTCCCTGCAGCAGCTGAGCCTGAGCCTGATCAGACTGAAATGGAAGACACCAATTGCAAATTGGCCCACAAGGGATCCACCTCGAGCACAAGCGATAAGGCGGCTGCAGAGGACTCATCACCAATTACATTAATGGTTCATCATCACCCTTCCACTTTCAGTACTTCCACTGACAACATAATTAGTGATCAAAAATATGAATTCCCCAGAGTCAGAGTCACCTCCTTTGGTATTGGTATTGGTATTGGTATTGGTGCTGTCGTCTCCTCCAAATCCAACAAGAACCACCAATTGATTAATTCTGCTTGCAATTTCCTGGCATCTCCTCCTCCTCCTCCAAATTCCTCCACCGTTCCAAGTCCAATAGCAGATAGCCATAATGATGAGTGGGGTTGGGGTTGGGGTTGGGGTTGGAGGAGCGGCGCAAAGGAAGCTCACAATATTCATGGACAGGATGAAATCCTCAACAACCCATTAAATCCAATGTTGGGCAACCAGGCCCATGCCCAGGCAATGGCATCATCATCACCTGTGGCTGTAGCATATGATGAGGATGAGCTGGAATGGATCATGAGGTAAAGCCAAGCTTGATGATGGCCGGCACAAGTTGGCATCAGACCCAGCAACAGGACCTTCAGAGACTTGCTGATGCCTATGGTCACATATTTTAATCACCTACCCCTGCAGCCTACATACGTACCGTACGGCGTACGTGTCAATTAACTAATTAAGGTGATGATTGATTAGCATTAGGCATTAGCCAATACAAGCTGCTTAGCTAAATTAGCTATATATATATATATGCTGGCTAGTGAATACGGGATTTCCATCTACAAATCCCAAATCCACCTACTTCAAAATTTGAATTGTTATATCTTTAATTTACAGAGTGCAGTGGGCGATTGTAGATCCAGGTTTTCTTCTTCTTTAATTAGTTCAGAGTCAGACTCAGTCACACACACACATATACTGTATATATGTGGCCGGTTTGGTTGTACAATGCACATATACGTGATAGGTATGTAAATTATATTGTTCGTTTGCAATGAAATATCTGTACGTACGTGTCAATTATGTATGCTTTCTTTGTCGAGATGAAAAAAGCTACTTTCAACTTATAATGGAGTAATTTAGGAGGTTTTCACATCATCTTTTGGATTCATATTTGCACACTTGCTTCTCATAATGAGATGACTCTAATTATAATATCAATTATATAATATATATATATAATTAATTTCTGAAAACCTTACTCCATTTTGAACGATATATCAATCATTTGAGAATAAATTAAAGGAGTAGAAAAGAAATCATTCAGAGGGTGATGAGAGATGTGAAAAGATCAAATAGTTTCATATTCATAATATGAAAGAACAAGCTTTAGTATGGGATATTCCTCCTATTATCAATTGATTTTAGAATGGAATCCGCTCGACTTATAGGCTAGGCTATTAATGCATTGGTGCATGTGTGCACAAGACCCCGATCTCGAGACCCAACCGACTTGGTATTGGGAAATTATTTATTATTGTGGGTAGACTTTGTTAAAGACATGTGCTTTTCCAAATTCCAACCCAATTCAAATAAATGAACAAAGAAAGGTTATATTATATACATAGAAATTAAATTAGAATGGGTTGTCTATCAATGTCCCTCCCCCTAAGATGATGGAGATGGTGGTCACTTTTTTAATTGACACCGTACCCCTAGCTATTTCTTATCACAAAGACTCTATCTTTAACTCTCTCTTAGAGAGTGATCCGTCTCTAATATATATTCCAAAACCGTCGGTTGTTTAGAATGTACGTACTCCGTATTTTTGTAATGTAAGGCAGCCTTGTAACATACACGGTATTCTAAATTAAGGATAATGTTTTATAAGTCGTGTTTAGTTTATACTCCGTATTATTTTTGGTTATAAGCTCGATATCCACCTTTCTAACCAAGAAGTTTAAGTCATTGTATAGGGGGTTGGAATTGAACTGATGGATCAAGCAACACACACAAAGAACAAATTCAAATAGAGCAATTTACCAATGAGCCGGCGATATGATTCAGGATCTAGAAGTACATCTCCCTCATCTGTAGAAAGCTTCAACCCTCTAGGTAATGGGAACACAACGGATCTGCACGTACTCATTCATGTTAGTGTCTTGAAGTATATCAAGAACGTACTTTCGTTGGTTGAGTAACATTCCTGTAGAACTCCTTGAAACCTCCAACCCCAGAAAATATCTGATCAAACCCAGATCTTTGATTGTGAAGGCCGTGTGAAGAGAACCTTTGACATGATCAATGATAGCCAAATCAGTACCAGTGATGATTAAATTATCAACATAAACGAGAGCAGCAATCAACCCATCATTAGGAAGTTACATAATGAACAGAGAATGATCATACTTTGATTGAGTGAATCCCTGTTTCTGAAGAAATTTAGATAACTCTAAATTTCATTGGAAGAATCATGTTTAAGCCTGTAAAGAGAACGTTTCAAAAGACAAACTTCACCTTGCTTAGCCTTAGATCTAAGGCTATTGACGTCCAACTAATAGACATGACATGCCTTTGTAGCAGCAACAGCTAAGAACAAACAAACTGTAGTGAATTTGGCAACCGGGGAAAAGGTGTCCTTGTAATCTTTACCCTTGATTTGAGTATATCTCTTTGCAATAAGACGTTCCTTATACCGTTCCACAGATCCTTCTGGTCGAAACTTTACCTTGAACACCCATTTGCTACCAATTGCTCTCTGACCTTGAGGAAGAGGCTAGGCATAAGTTCTCAGGTGCAGTTTTGTTCAAGGGCAGAAATTTCTTTATCCGTTGCATCTATCCAATGCTGATCTTTAATGGCCTGGGAATATGTAGTAGGCTCATTTACAGATAAGACATGATTCATAGATGCAATAAAATCATGAGAGTAAAGAGAGGAATCAGCTAGAGACGAAGCCATGAAAGTCTGTGATGAATCACTTTGTGAATGCACAGTGGGACAAATAAAATCTAGAAGATGAGTAGGACATTTACTAGGCCTCCAAGATCATCGAAGAGGAATCTCAGGTACTTTAATAGGCACCTCCACTGAATGTCTAGCATGATCAGATGAAGCAGACAATATAGAATCAATTGGAACTGTCTGAGATGGCACTGAATCAGAGCTCTCAATAGGTGAATTAAAATAGAATCAGAGATGTGAGAGGGTAAGGCAGGAGATGCCGATTGAGTAGCATCAGAATTAGCTACACCAGGTGAGGCATGAACTGGTGACTGAGATGGGCATAAGGCCGGATTCACCAGTGGAAGAGACAAAGATTGATCAACTTTAGGAACTGATGAAGAGCTAGCAAAAGGAAATATCGTCTTAGAAAATATAACTTCCCTACTCACAAATACTCTCTTTGTGGTCAGATCATAAACCATGTAAGCCTTTTGTCCTAAGGGGTATCCAAGAAACAAACATCTTGTACTCTTGGAAGCAAACTTATTCGAAGAACTTCCTTGAACAAGGACATGACAACGACAACCAATCACACGAAGATCAGAGTAAGATGGAGCCTAACCATATAATAGCTCATAGGGAGTTTTCCAACTCAAAATAGCAGTAGGCAAGCGATTAATAATATGAGTTGCTCCTAAAATATAATCCCCCCAAAATTGAATAGGCATATGAGCATGAAAATGGATGGCCCTGGCAGTTTCAAGTATATGACGATGCTTACGCTCAACACGACCATGAAACAAATCATGACTAGAGGTAACCACCAACTGATTACAACTGGTGTTATTTGGGATTTTATTTACAACTAAAATGAAATTTGACAAACTAACGCTTCCATCAGCAATCACAGTCTTATAAAGTCCAGAAACCCTCTTTCCAGCAAATGAAACTCGACCACTTCTAGGGTCCTGAAAATAGCACATGTTCTTAGTAAAAACTGCATTCAAATCCATCTCATCACATATTTTCCCTACTAATAGCAGATTCTTGTTGAATTCGGGTACAAACATAACATTATGTAATAGGATTTCATCGGTCAGTTTCATATCACCCATAAGGCGCACATATTTCACATTTTTGTCAGGCAAACAAATATGGATAGATCTATCAAGCTTCCTGACATTCTTAAGCCAATTAAGATGGCAAGTCATATGATCAAATCCTCCTGTATCTACAATCCAATCATATGCAGTATGACATTGAGCCAAAGAAGCATTGAGACAAAGAACAGTTGTGATACCTGAGAAATGACTTGCTTCAGATTCCATAACCTTTCCTTTGCCTTTCATAATGCGAATGAGTTCCTAGCACACAGTATTCACAAATGCAGGATTAAGATGAGGATCCTGCATAGCAAAGTTAGCAGAAGAATCCATAGGAAAATGATCTCCCAAAGGAGTATCCATGACAATCTCAGAACTAGCTGTATTTGCAGACTTCTTGTTATCCTTTACTCCTTCTTTGGCTTTAATTTCCATGTACCAATCGGTATATCCGATGAGCTTGAAACACTGATCCACTATGTGGCCTTTCATGTTGCAATTGGTACATTTTCGATCCCCTTTGTCAGTACGCCCTCTCTTTGAGGGACCTGCTCCATTCTTATCCACAGTCTTGTCATTAGATTGCTCTCTGAAGCTCCTACCAGCATGAAGAGCACTCGTCTCTCCTTGAGCAACAAGTCCTGTAACAATCTTCTGTCGCTCCACTTACTATGCAAGATAGTAAGCCCTATTGACTGATGGAAGAGACTCCATTGATAAGACTTGGTTCCAAATAGCTTCGAAACCGTCATTCAGACCAAGCAGGAACTCCATGAGCATGTTCTTGCTTTGTAATTCAAGCATCCTCTTCAGTAGATTGCACGAGCAATGCTTCTCAACAGCTCCACACGTGCACTCTGGAATTCCTTCCAAATTGTCGATCTCGATCATCCCAGATCTGCTTCCTCTTACCATAATATATACTCAGCAGCGGATTGATTTTCTTGCAATTGTGCACTCAGTTCTCGCCTCAATTGGAATACCAGGAGGGCGTTTGTCTAACCAAATCTCTCAGTAATTTCGTTCCATAGTTGGCGCGCAATATCGAAGTGCATGAAACCTTCGGAGATGCTTCCAACCATGGAGTTCAAGATCCAGCATCGGACCATGTAATCACACCAGATCCACTGTTGGTACTCAGCCGTGCCGAGATCTGGAAGTGGAACGGTGTCATCGATGAAACCGAGCTTGTATTTAGCTCCAAGAGCCATCCTTACACCACAACTCCAACTAAGGTAATTTGATCCATTGAACTAGTTCGAGACCAGTTGAGCTCCGGGGTGATCTGAATTGGACAAAGACAATGGATCATTAGCAACGCGACTAGTGACTTCACCAATCTCCTGCGACGAACAGATCGGGAACTACCTTCGTCATCCATTCTCGATTGCAGATCAGAAATCAAGAATCACAAAATGCAGCAAAACTCGAAGAGAGAAAAAATGAAAAGAAAACACGAATTGCAGAAGAGCTTTTACAGTTGCTCTGATAGCATGAAAAGCATATGCAATTGAGTCATGGATTGGAGAGGAAGAAGGAATTCTTATTCATGGAGGTGGGAAAATGGTTACAGCTTCCATTGTTTGTTATACAGAAGCTCTGAATTGGTTATACTTACAATGTGGTCGGTTCCCCTTATTTCTACTCCTCCAATCTAACCCCAACAACCTCTCTTTATTCTTTTATTTCTAAGTTATGTTCCACTGTGTGCACCCTCACCTATTCTACGTGCGCACTCCACACTTTACAACCTTAGTAACTGGACATCACTTACCCACTAACATGATCCTAGGTAGTGGCTTAGACTCGAAATAAACTTCTATGCTAGCTAACCAGCTAACTTGAACTTAAACTTTGAATTAGCTAGTACACTTTAACACTTAACGTATATAGGGGCTTCACCTTCTCTTGTATTTTGATTTGGTTTTTCATTATTATTCGTCTGTTTTCACATAATTATTTATCTGTAAAAAGAGTGTAAAAAATGTAAATTTTATTCTACCGAATAATCGTCCAATACCACCGAATAATTTCATTCCACCGAATAATCTACCAATACCATTGAATAATCCGTTGATTTTCTTAATTCAATGGTCCAGATGTGTTCACATGATACACGTTAAGGACTGAGTATATATGATCTCTCTATATATATATATATTTCTTCTTTACATTTTGAATATATATAGTTTTATATTAGGATATTTATATGGGGTGATGCATGCGACGAGCATGGGTATCAGCAAGAAGATAACATCGATGAACTAAGAGTCCGAATTAGTGTGTCATAGTTCGCTTAATTAATTAATAGCTATAGGTTTACTTTGTGTTCTGGTTTACCGTCAATACGTTAATTAGTACGTTGATTTTTACTAGCAAGCTTAGCTAGTCTTAGATATTCCATTCAATTAATTAAAAAATATAAATCTATTTAAAGTAGTCTTCAAGGCAAAGTCTAGATCGAGGGTTTTCTTCGTAATTAAATTACTTGTCAATTTATACTTATTCGATTTGCATAATTATGTTATTAGTACGTACTAACAGTAAAACACCTTTATCAAAGGTCCTATACGGTACGTTTCATTTCCACAATATAAAGCAGGTAATAGGAATTGAAGGGTTTAGGCCTTAGGGTTATCTTGAGTCACTTATGTGATAGTACAACTACAAGGGTATATATGGAATTTAATTAAGCTCTAGAGAGTAGAGAGAGAAAGAGAGAAATGTATTATTATAGGGATTAAATGAATAGGGAGAGCCCACAAGGAAGGACGTCTAGCAATGCAATGATAAACACCAATCACACATATATCTATATAATTAATAATAATAATACTCCGACTCCGATCCGTATAAGATAAGATAATTAACATATGCATGTTCTCAAGTAAACCAAGAAAATGACAATTAATGGGGTAACGACCATACATTTTTAAGATTAAAGAACCCTCTTCGATTATTGATCTACCTACCAATTACCATCTTCTTTTTCGTATGCCGATTCACACTTTTATCATCCAGATCGATGTTCATATATATATCTATATATATATTATATATAACGTAACTCGCCAGTATATTTTACCACACGACGCAAATAATGCATTTGATCACGACGCAAATATTTGGAAAGCACGAGATTGTCTGATAAAATATTTAAAAAAATTGTTTACCACACGAAGTAACCTTTAAACTAAAAGGTTACCTCCTGATTTTTTTTAACTATCCATCTTATGGGTATATGCATTAATAAAATAAAATAAAGGTACCATTAATTGATATATATATATATATATATATATATATATATATATATATATATATATATATATATATATGTAAAGGTTCAAATGAAAATGGGGCTTAAGATGAAAATCCCTCTTAAAGTGAAAATAGTCTAGTTTGGATGTAAATGGGCCTAATTTCAAGGTAAATGGGCCTAATTAAATGAGTAATTACTAAATGGGCCTAATTTTGGTGTAAATGAGCCTAATTTTATGAGTAAATGGGGAAAATTGTTAAATGGCCCTAATTATGGGATAAATTTCACACACACCCCCAAACTTTCCATTCTTACGAATATTGCCCTTATTTCAATTATGAAAATTACAGATTTTAGCCCGGAATTTTTATTTGAAATAATATTGTTAGGTGCAACTATAATATTAAAAAAATACAACAAGAATGTTACATCACAATTTTTGTCTTTATTTTAAAAAGGGAAAAAGATGAGATTACAAAATATAAAGTGAACAAATAATACAATAAATGTTATTATTTATAAATGTGCATTTTCATAATGTGTCATACCAAAAATTTTCTTTATGGACCGCTATTTTATGACAGTTTTGTACTTTAATGCAACATGTGTCATTAAAAGCCTATTAGCTAAAAAAAATGGTATAGTGATGTGCCCATGCACAAAGGTTCGAGTTCATAATCCCGCATAAGCTATTTATTGTTGCTTTTTTTGTGTTCCCGTTCATGAATAAGATTATAAAGTGCAATAATAAAATGATAATGTGCACAAATAAGATGATATAATGCATATATAACATTATATTGTGCAAATATAACTTTAAGTTGTGCAAATATAACACTATGTTTTGCAAATGTAACATTATATTGTGCATATCTAATAATATAATGTTACGTTGTGCACATATAATATTATCTTGTGCGAATATAACATTATATTGTGCAAATATAACTTTAAGTTATGCAAATATAACACTATGTTTTGCAAATGTAACATTATGTTGTGCATATCTAATAATATAATGTTACGTTGTGCACATATAATATTATGTTGTGCGAATATAACATTATATTGTGCAAAATATAATTTTAAGTTGTGCAAATATAACACTATGTTTTGCAAATGTAACATTATGTTGTGCATATCTAATAATACAATTGTGCAAAAGTAAGATAGGATTGTGCAAAAGTAGTATACAATTGTGCATAACTAAGATTATAATGTGCATAATTAACAATTTGCGATTTTTGCACTCTTGTCTATTATGTAACCTATGTGGGATTTGAACCCACATCTTTGTGCAAACGCACATTGCTCTACCAATTGAGCTAATAGGCTAAATTATGATTTTCATGCTAAAATAGAAGAACCTAATCGACCTAAAGCATATCGCAATAAAATTCTAAAATCCAATTAGATCATGATCCATAAACAATTTGACAATGCTATGAAGATGAAATTAGCTCCAAATCAACCCAACAACACAACCATATCATCAATTTCAGTCAATTTTGCTTTTGGAAAAAAGCCCCAAATTTTAAAACATATCGCAATATAAAATTCTAAAATTCAATTATCTCATGTTCCATAAACAATTTGAAAATGATATGAACATGAAATTAGCTCAAAATCAACCCAACAACCAACCATATCATCAATTTTAATCAATTTAGCTTTTGGAAAAAAGCCCCAAATTCTAAAGCATATCGCACTATAAAATTCTAAAATCCAATTAGCTAATGATCTATAAACAATTTGACAATTATATGAACATGAAATTAGCTCAAAATCAACCCAAAAACACAACCATATCATCAATTTCAATCAATTTAGCTTTTGGCAAAAAGCCCCAAATTCCGCTCTTAAATCAAACCCTAGGTTTTCAATCTCAACCTAAATCATTCAAAAAATCTAAATAATTGTAATAAACAAGTTTAGGGATAGAAATCATACCAAATTCGAGTTGAAACAAGGAGCAAAATCGGGATTTCGAAGGTATTCCGAGCCAAAAATGTCGAACAACACTTATGGGGGAGATGGGCTCGGTGTGAGCTCGGCTGGGCTCGAACCATGTGGGTTCCGGTCTCGGGGGGTGCGGCTGAGGGAGGGGGTTCGAGCAGGTGGTGGCTGGTGGCCGGAGGTGGCTCGTGGGGCGGCGTGGGAGGCCGACAAAGAAGCTGCTTGTGGGCGCGAACAAGTGGCTCGAACAGGGCTACGTTTGGGCTCGGGGGTGGCTCGAACAGGGCCAGGTCTGGGCTCGGGGGTGCGCACAGCGGTGGGCTCGAGGGCGGCTGGTCGCTGGTGGCCGGAGGTGGCTCGAGGTGGGTGTCGGTGCGGGAGTCCGAGAGCGCTGCTTGCCTCTTCTACATGCGGGTATGTTTTTTCACTTTAAGAAAATTTTCATCGTAAGCCCCTTTTTCACTTTAACCTCACCATATATATATATATGTATAGGGTGGGAACGTAGAAACACATTGGGATCGTTGGATTGGATAAAAGGGACGATGGAGATAAAATGGAGATTTATGGTTTTTTAAATTAAAAAAAATGGGAACCACGATAAAATTGAACAACCTCCTTCTTTTGTCCGTGCGTGTGATCCACGCTTAGTCTTTCACCCATGCCAATTTACAGTGGTGGCCAAATTATGAATGATATTGGGTCCATTTTTTTTTCAAATTATTATTTTAATGATAGTTTCATATTTTAATTATTATAACTCCTGATTGTTTATAATATCTCTTTATTAATTATATACGAATACTCTTTGTAATTTCACCGAATAATGTACAGTTTTATTGATTATTATTTTAACCTCCCTAAAAAAATTTAATAATATCGATCTGACAATCTAAATGAATAATTATTATTTTTTGGTAGAAACGAATAATCTCTCGTATCCATATGAATAATCACTTAGTTGAACATGAATAAATATTGACAATTGTCAATCCATCTAACACATTCTGGTTAAACGAATCATCTCTTTTTTTAGGAAAACCGAATAATCTCTCATATCTGTACGAATAATCACTTTAATTGACCATATATTAATTGGTTTGGTAATATGAATTACACTATATATATATACTAATATCATTGCATACGAATAATAGCTTATATAAATACGAATCCACCCCTTATACTTATTATTTTAGAAGTAGACTCTTTGTTAAAGAATGAGCCACGTGTCCTTCCCAGTCTAAAATTAAGAAGCAAATTTTTTTTGCCCTTTCTCCCCACGTTATCTGAATTCAACTATTGAAAAACAGTTATCCACCCATGTTCTCTTCCTCCGTCACAATCTCTTACCAGTTCCACTAAAGCCTTTTTAATGTTCAAGAGAGAGGGAGTGAATGGAAGGAGTTGAATCAGTGGTGGGATGATCAGATATGGGGTTTCGGAGAACACCGACGTAAATTCCTCCGCCAAATCTCCCTCCACCGGATCGGCGATCCCATCACCCTCTCCACCGGCATCTCCTTCGACCGCCCCCTCTATCGACCACTGGCCCTATGGTGAACGGACAGGTTGAGCAAGGTGAAACGGGTACAACACGGGCAGGGGGAGGGTTTGAAGCTTAGGAGGACCTCGGCCATGGCGAATCTGTAAAATTGGCGGCGCAAAATTGGGGAGGAAGAAGGAATCAACCCCCACCCTCAAACCCCAGCACTCGACCGCCTAAACTCCCTCATCTCTCCCTTACTCAACGGCTCCACCACCCGAAACGACACCAGCGAGGCTCCCTCTGCAGCCTGCAGGAAACCGACGAAGATCTAACCCAGGTGAGAGACGCAAAATCGGGGAGGAAGAAGGAATCAGCCCCCGCGCTCGATCGCCTCAGATCCATCCTCTCTCCTGTTTGTGTAGGTTAATTTTTGGGAAACCCTGTTTGTGACGGTCGAGGCAGCCTTTTGAATTAAGAAAAGGAATTAAAAAAGGAAAAGAAAAAGGGAATTAAAAAGAGAATTAATTGTTTGGATAAATAGACCCCTTTACTATTTTTATTGTAATTTAGAACTTTTATATGTTGTGATGTCAAAAAAGCCCTTCTGATACTTTCCAACCCACTACCGTATAAACTATAAACTCAAATCCCTCATTAATTAGTAAGAAAAAAAAATCTTAGAGCAACCCCAACAGCTTCCCTAATTTTTCTCTAAAATGGGGAATCAATAGCAACTTTCTCCAAATTATTTTAACCTCAACTCCAACACCTTCCCTATTATAAAGAATTTCACATTCATTTTATTTTTTTAAAAATCATTTTATTTGGTGGGATTAAAAAATCATTCATTAAAATGATTGCTTCTTGCTCTGTTTTCTTTTTCCATTGCTAATTTGATTATTGAGTTCCTATTACTCCGTATTTCTGAACTAAGGGTCATTGATTTGAACTCATGGGTTGTTCACACTTGGCATCTCAATTCTCATGGAAGAGGTTCATCTTTCTTGAATAGGGATCTTGTTACTGAATCTGAATGATTGAATAAATGTTTCTTTTTTTGGTAGAAAAAAATGATTGAATAAATGTTTCTAATCTTAGCAAAACATGATTTAAATATTTGAGTTTTGATTTAGTGATTGATGTTAACTACTATATAATTTATTAATAATTTTAACAAAGCATGATTTCAATATATGTTTGAGGCAATCCTCTTTTGTGCAAAAACTATTCAGCAAATACAACAAGATGGGAATTTTTGTTTGTGACTTTGAACAAAGAACCACTTGGTTCATCAGCACTCGAAACCATCTAATCTCTGCCTCCTTCGACCTCTTCATACTACCAACTCTTTTCTCCTCACCATTCATTTTCACAGGCTCCCAATTAACCCTCAATCTGAGCAACCTAAACAGAAGATTCAATAAGCAATTCAAATCACCAACCACAAAATCTCTTCCCCTACAAGAGCCAATCACTCAAATCCCAGCAACTTCAATGCCCTTACCCTAAGTATCACAATGCAAAACTAGATAAGAGCTTGAACTACTGCATATTCACAATCCAAAGACTAGGATTTTTTAATAGAAAACATATAAAATCTCAAGAAACAGAGACAGAACACCATTAAAACAAGCAACCTGAGATTGAATCTGATATTCTAATGCTTGGAGACCTCGCCAATGGATTCATTCAGAGAAATTTCGACACCGCAACAACCACCATTAACAAGCAATTGTCGGTTGAATTCCGTCACCGATGCAAAGGAAGACCCTCGAGAAAGAACACACACCTGTACTTCTATGGCTTCCAATTACAGCGAGTGAGGGAGAAAGAGACTGAGAATTGGTTGAGCAACAGTCGTTCATCAGAGTTGGTTTTTGAAACATGAAAACTGGAAGAACGTGGAAAAAGGTTGCTGCAAAATTTTTAGCGTTTGCTCCAAATATAGGGAAGATACCCTAATTTTTCCATGCCATCTCTATTTTGGAGAATGGGTTGGAGAACCTGTTGGGCAAAAAATAAGCCCAAAATTCTCCAAATTTGTAAAATTCTCCAAAATAGAACATCTGTTGGAGATGCTCTTAGCAACCCCCTTTCCACCCAACTACCGTAAATTCAAATCCCTCAGTAAATCAAGGGGGGGGGGGGGGGGGAATCTTAACAATACCCTTTAATTTCTACTCCATAATCAGTACGTACAAAATCAAAACCCTTTTCTTTCATTTGTAATCCGTACAAAATCAAAAGTAAATCCCTCTTCTAATTATGTATGACGGTGCTAACTAGAGTCATCACGATTCGCAAAGCGGAAACCGCCATTGAAGAGTGCAAAGTGTACGTGATCGGAAGATTCAAGAGTCCACGGCTTTGCCATTGAAGGGTAAGTATTGACTTAATGTAATTTGCGGAATTGAAATGATAAGCTTGATTTAATGTGCAAATGCGTATAATTAATATTAATGTTCGGACCGAATCTGTTGGTTAATATTGTGATAGGGTGTTGAATTTTGGTTATTGAAAACAATGGGGGAGTTAAAGTTGAGAGGGGAGTTGAGAGAGGGTTTGGGGTGTTGATAGGTCTTTACAATAAGTATGAAATTTAGTGTAATGTGTATTGTGTTACAAGAAATATTGTATTGTGTTACAAGAAATATTATATTGTGATGTCACATTGTCATTGTTGATGTGTTTATTGACGTATATAGGTACGAAGAAAATGCTTATAACGACACACGGTTTGTTGGAGAGAAATGACGAAAAGCTATTTTGGTGAATCAAGATATACATGAGTTGATGAGGATTACTAATCTTAAAGAAGATGAAGTTACAAGTTAAGATATACGGTTTGAGTTTCAACATTGACCTTAAAGAAGATGAAGTTACAAGATATACGGTCTGAGGAGTTATGGAGATTATTCTTGTAATCTCACTTAAAGGATTTTATTGTAACAAATCCTTATTTATTTTTTATTCTATTAATTATCATTAAAAAAAAACAGTTGAGGACAATTAAGTAAAACAACAATAAAAAAAGGTCTACTTACCTAAAATATTAACAATGGGGTCTACAAACTAATAATTTTATTAAAAGGGGTCTTAATCCGGTTGAGATCACCTAGTCTGCTATTATGGTCCATTATATAGTCCGTATCGCTTGATTGGATGCATCGCATTATTTTATTATTTTTCTTAATAAAAAGAATAGTTTTATTATTGTTTTCAACCAATAAAACAATGTGGACTATAAAGGGGACCATATTAGCGGACTAGAGGATCCTCACCGGTCTTAATCATTCAATTTTCTCAATTAAAAAAGGTTGGAACGTAGAAAAGCAAACCTAAAAGGGCAAAATACCAATAAAACCCCTAAATTTTGGATGATGAAAAGAAAGAAATGAAGGACAAATTAGTAATTAGACTTGATGAACAGTAAATCTCAACCTAGGCTTTTATATAGTAAGATGTATTCATATTATATGTATTCAGTTGAAATCTCCATATAGTGAAATGGTTTTTGTTATGAAAAAAATAAAATTATTTGACTATAGCTTTTGTATATACAAATACAGAGGGGCCTCATTTTTTAATGTCGTCTCGGGCCTGTGAAATGTCAGGTCCGGCCCTGTTTGGATTGCGCGGTGACTTTACCAATTTACAGTGTTATGGTTTTATATGGGTGAGATACTTGGGGGTGCTTCGTAATGGATCAGGATCCTCTCCTAATGAGAGGCCTCCTAATATTTTTCTAATAAACAAATCTCACCATTGAATTAAATTAACGGTTGAGATTAATCCCGATAATTAATTAATAATTAAACCTCTCTTTCTCCTTCAATACTTTACAGATCGATTCTCACCAAAAAAAAAATATTTCACAGATCGATCAGTTTGAACCAATAAAAGTATTTAACCATTAGAGGTTTGTTCTACCCAAGGTTTGCCAAAATCTTTGTGATTTGACTATATGTGTACCATCCTTGATTTATTTAATTAGGGTTTAAGTAGCTTATTTAATTTAATTAATCTACTGAAGGCTTAGATTCAAATTAACGTAGAAGTTCAGAGGATATGATACAATTAGATTCAATTGGCACTTTGGCAGTATGTTGGGAAGATACAATTAAAGGGTGAGTTGATCATAACATTCGAGTAATATACGGAGTATTCTATAATCAAAGCTCGGCGTGACGTCGAGAGGCCATGGATGATTAGATGAACTAGAGAGTAGGCGATATAAGGCTGGTGGGCTGTCATCAATGTAGATCGAGGCCACCGCAAAGCCAAAGAAGATGGAGGGGAAGGCGGCGCTGTCAAGGGGATTCGACGGTGATAGCAATTGGAAGGGAGATGATGAGGAGTGTAGTTCTAAAGAGGATATCTATCTTTTAATTTGGGAGAGGGTTAATGAAATTTCAGAAAATAAAAAATCAGATTAAATAATAGGAAAATAAATCTTAACCATTGATTTTAATCTAATGGTTGAAGTTAATTTATTAGGAAAATATTAGGAGGCCTCTCATTAGGAGAGGGTCCAAAAGGGCTTTTCATTTTGCAGGAGTTTGTAATTTGTATAGCTACGAGGAGGATATTTGTTTGTGGTTATGAAAATTGATTTCCAATATTAAATACATTGGGAAAAAATCCAAAAATATTCAATGCTCAACTTATCATATATTTAAGCCTGGAGCTTTGACAAGGGTTCCAATATATTTCTGTTGGATTTTTTATTGGAAAAATATTTAGATAGCAATGCATAAATTATTTACTCCATTGATGAAATTTGTGAAATTGAAGATTATAGAAGATTATAAATTGTGATTTGATGAGTTTAATCATTGCAATTAAAGTATTTAATCATTGTGATTTGATGAGTTTAATGTTATGGCCTCTTAAGGTTCATAATTAAACATACAATACTTTTTTCTAATTAAGGGTCCAAGGCATTAAAAAAAAACACACTAAATATCATTATTTTATTATTTAGCTATATAGGGTTTATACATTTAAACTTAAGGTATCTTTATTAAATTGGTTTATAATTTAGACAAATTTAAAAGGTGTAACATGATGTGTAATCGATAAAGTATCATAGAGGATCCAAACTCAATATTCTTAAGCAAAAAACTATAAGGCTTCTTTTCTTTGCCTTCAGTTAAGACGGATGTTAGGAGAAGTGTGAAAGTGACTGATTTACCATTCTTTGTCAAATTTGAAGTATCGATTATCTCAAGAAAAGAAAATTTCAAAGAATAACATGAAAAGAAGCATGAGCGATATGTTAGTAGAAAATTGATGTGTTGAATATTTTGTTTAATACGTCAAACTCGATCGAAAATATTATGAAAAACCCGAACAAGGTTCGGGAAAAGAACTAGTACTATTCTATTTTTCAACTAATAGTATACATGTTGTAGTGATTTCCTAGATAAAAATCTATTAATCGTTACTATTAAATTCTTACTATTAAATACGAATAATCTTTGTAATTTCACCAAATAATGTACAATTTTATTGATTACATTTTAACCTCCCCAAAGTTAATAAATGTATAAACAATCGCCATCTTATATGCGAATAATATTTATAATTTAACTGAATAATTCATCAAATTGAACCGAATAATCTATCACATTGAACCGAATAATCTTTAAATGCATTGTACAGTAACCACACAATTGGTTTGGACCGATTGGTGATTTACCGATCGGCGGTTACCCAAAAAACTACAATGTGCGCGTGAGATGTATTGATGTGGGGTCCACCGAATTTTTATTTTTTTTTCAAATAAAAGTCACTATTAATCACAACCATTGGTTTTTTTGGATTTGATGGTGTAGATTTGTTCTTTCGTTCCCAACTTAAGGGGTGTTCTCGCTGGAACCAACCCATATATATATATATATATATATATATATATATATATATATATATATATATATATATATATATATATATATATATATATTGAATGTTCTATCAAATATATATGAATCATTTTATTTAAGTTTGTTATCTAAATAATTAAACAAAACGAATGGCTAAGATAGAAACGCTAGTAGTACAGCGACATAAACAAATTGTAAAGTAGAATTATATATATAATTAAGTGGGAATTGAACACAAACATGTGATGATTTTGAATCAAGGAAAGAGACAATTAATTTGGATGACCAAATATAATTAACCAGATGTTGAAGATTCTTTTGCTTTTGGTGTACATGTGTACGTACGTCTATACCTTAAAGTGCTAAATAAAGAGCAGTTATTCTATAGTTCGAATCGGAGATGTATGGGTACTACCAACAAGTCATTTTCGGTGAGTCATTCCGACAAATCCGGCCCTTGGGGTAGGCCCAAGGGGCGGTCGTCTAGGGCCCCCTACCGAATAGGGCCTCGGAAAAAATTATGTTATACTGTATATAATTAAGGTATTATGTATTATTATATTTACATGTAATGTAATAATACATTTACTAAAATTTATACGTAAAAAACTCATTTATGATATTACTTATTAATTTATTTAATATTTTGGGTTAACAACAAAGAGCGTGAGAAGGTCTCTGTCTTTCAATTTTTTTTATAAGTGTAAAACATGTGATTTTTAAGTAATAACTTATGCTACTCGATCTAATTAATTTATTTAAGTGATTTTAATAGTTTATTGGGATAAATTTGCAAAGTAACGATATGTTTTAAAATATTTAATCATATCGTTTTATATTCATGGAAAAAATAAAAAAATAAAACTTTTCACCTTTATGCATGTCTCACTAGGAAATTCGATCATGTTTTTACTAGGACTTGTAATAAAATATAATAAAATTTAGTAAACTAATAAGTATATTGGTAAATCTAAAAGGCGTAGTTTTTTTACGTGTTATATATTTCTCACTAGAAAATTCGCAATTTTTTTTCACACTTATATATTTCTCACTAGAAAATCACATTTTTAATAGAATTTGTAAGGAAATATAATAAAATTTAGTAAATAAGTATATTGTTAAATCTAAAAATCATAGTCTTTTGTTTTGTTATATCAAGAGATTGTCGTATTAGTCATACTCATATACTACCTCCGTCTCAAAATTTAGGTCGTTTGACTTTTTGACACGCTTTTTAATGTGTTTAAAACTCTATGAAATAATACATTTTTTTCAAAAATTTTAAAATAATTTCAAACTTATTAGTAATAAGTTTCAAATTTCTTTAAAAAATTTGAAAAAAAATTAATATTTCATAGACTTTTTAAAACATTAAAAAGCGTGACAAAAAGTCAAACGACCTAAATTTTGAGACGGATGGAGTACTACTTAAAGTCCGTAAATTTCTCTTTTAGTGAAAAATAAAATACGAAACTATTTATTGAATAATTAAGACTCCCTTTTTATATTGCCTCGGGCCCTAAAATTCTCAGGGCCGGCCTTGCATTCCGGAATACTCACGAGTGTTATTAATACGACGTCAATTGAACCGTTAAGTCAATACACGTGCACACTCACAGCATGTAACTAAGATGGGGTTTCAATTAAGGTTTTTTGAACTCGAATAATATTAATAGTGTGTAAAACACTTGAATTATTATATTGGATAAACCAAATGACAAATCGTAAAACATACAGGTTTAACCATGTCAAGATATATATGAGCAACCTGCAACCACCTAACACAAATAACAATAACAATAACAACAGTGGAATTCAAACGGAGACGAGAAAAACATCTTCCTCCCCTCCCCAGCACAGTAAAAGAATCAATGAAATTTTATTTTTCAACATCCCCTACCTAATTATTAATTATTATTGTTATTAATAAGCTATTTACCAAAAATATTTGTATATACTGTAGTATACAGTATACAGTATTTTTTTTAAAAAAAAAAAAAAATCTTCAACATACAAGATGATTTATTTGAATGAGGATTGTACATGTGATACAGAAATCACAAATCAATAGAGCGTACGATTAGGCCCCATTCATGATTGTTATCACTTATCACCAAGAAACCAATCATCAGAAAATAATGTAAACTACAGTACTAATAACATATGGAAACTTATTTGAATTGGTATATTATTCTATATTGTATCTGAATTGAATAATACTTTTGTTAAATCATCAAACAAATGAAGCTAGCAGCTATTTCCTGATTGATAGATTACATAGGTCTCCTATTGTACACACTTCTTATGGGTTTTCCCTTTGCACTTTAAATCTCAAGTGTTCTCTTTGCACTTTAAAACACAGTTTCACACCTCTGTCAAGTGTTTCCAATGCGACAATGGCCGTGAATTTGACAATAAAGATTTCCACACTTTCTTTAATACCAATGGGATCTCCTATCGCTTATCCTGCCCCTACACCTCGCAACAAAATGGCAAAGCCGAACGAATCATCCGCACCATCACCAATATGATGCGCACTCTTCTCTTCCACGCATCCATTCCACTCCCTTATTGGCCTTACTCCTTGGCCACCACATGCTACCTCCTCAACATTCTTCCTTCCACCACCCTCCACCATCGCTCACCGTTTCAGGCATTGTATTCTGCTTTGCCCATATATGATCACCTTCGTACATTTGGTTGCTTATGCTTTCCCAATCAAGCATCCACCGCCCCCCATAAGCTTCACCCTCGCTCTACCCCTTGTGTCTTTCTTGGCTACCCGTCTGATCATCGCGGTTATATTTGCCTTGATATCAAGACTCACAGGATCATTCTCTCTCGCCATGTCACCTTTGATGAGTCGCGATTTCCCTTCGCATCTCCCACACCCCCTGTGTCGTCGTCAGAGTCTGAGTCACCATTTCCTCACTTCATTCTTCCCCAGAGCTCTCCCGGTGCTCCTGCGTCTCCCCCTCCCCCACCTCCCTCGTCACCCCCCACAACCAGACCTCACACCCGCAGCGTCTCCGGTGTCTTCAGACCCCGACAGATCGTCTCCATGACCACCGACCATCACCCCGCCATACACCCCACATCCCCTACGCCAACATCCCTGCCCCAAGATGGCGCGCCCACGCCCCAAGCAGGCGCGCCCGCGCCCCAACCTGGCGCGCCCGCGCCCCAACCTGGCGCGCCCGCGCCCCGCCCTGGCGCGCCCGCGCCCCGACCTGGCGCGCCCGCGTCCCCAGCTGGCGTGCCCGCGTCCTTCGCCTCTCCTGCCCCCATCCTTCCCGACTCCCTTTCCCCCTCTGCCTCCACTCAGACCTCCCTCTCCCCCGTTCCCACCTCCCACAAAACAGCCCTCCTAGACCCGAATTGGCAGGCGGCTATGCTCGACGAATACAGGGCCCTTACGAAGAATGGTACTTGGGTTCTTGTTCCTCGCCCTCCTGAGGCGAACGTCGTTCGCTGTATGTGGCTCTTCCGTCACAAGTTCCGCTCTGATGGGACATTGGAGCGCTACAAGGCCCGTCTGGTGGTGAACGGTAGATCTCAGCAGGCAGGTATTGATTGTGATGAGACCTTCAGCCCTGTGGTCAAGCCTGCCACTATCCGAGTGGTCCTGAGTCTGGCTCTGTCGCGCAACTGGGGCATCCATCAGCTGGATGTCAAGAACGCCTTTCTGCATGGTCATCTGAATGAGACGGTTTACATGTTTCAGCCTCCGGGGTTTGCTGATGCTGAGCGTCCAAAGCATGTCTGTCTCCTCAAGCGCTCTCTGTATGGTCTGAAACAGGCTCCACGGGCATGGTTCCAGCGGTTTGCCTCTCATCTGCTCCGCTTGGGTTTCACTGGCAGCCGATCGGATACGTCTCTGTTTATCTATCGCAGAGGCTCGGACTTGGCTTTCCTCCTGCTCTATGTCGACGACATCATTCTCACCGCCTCTTCTGATGCTCTTCGAACGTCCATCATCTCGAGATTGAGTGCCGAATTCGCCATGTCTGATCTGGGTCCGCTATCTTACTTCTTGGGAGTTGCCGTTCAGCGGCATGCGTCTGGTCTGTTTCTCTCACAGAGTAAGTATGCTGCTGAGATTGTTGCTCGTGCTAAGATGGTCAACTGCAATCCCGTCGCAACCCCAGTCGATACATCCAACAAGCTCAGTGCTCATTCGGGTCCTTTGGTTGATGATCCAACACTGTACAGGAGCCTCGCTGGTGCTCTTCAGTATCTCACTTTCACCAGGCCTGATATCAGTTACGCCGTCCAGCAGATCTGCTTGTTCATCCATGCCCCTAGGGAACCCCATTTTCAGGCTTTGAAGCGGATCATTCGGTACATCAGCGGCACCCTCGAGCTCGGCACCACCATCACTCCTTCCTCTAAGCTTGATCTTGTGGCATACACTGATGCGGATTGGGGTGGTTGTCCAGACACACGTCGCTCCACGTCTGGTTACTGTGTCTTCCTCAATGACACTCTTGTGTCTTGGTCAGCCAAACGTCAGTCCGTCGTGTCTCGCTCGAGCGCTGAAGCCGAATACAGGGGTGTTGCCAACGTTGTCTCTGAGTGCTCTTGGCTCCGCAATCTCCTGCTTGAGCTACGATGCCCCTTACAGAAGGCCACCCTGGTCTACACTGACAACGTCTCCGCCGTCTACCTGGCTAGCAACCCAGTCCAACATCAACGCACGAAGCACATTGAGCTTGATCTCCACTTCGTCAGGGACAAGGTTGCCATTGGACATGTCCGCGTTCTACATGTCCCGTCCTCTTATCAGTACGCTGATATATTCACCAAGGGTTTACCTAGACAGTTATTCATTGATTTTCGTTCCAGTCTCACTGTACGAACCCCTCCCGTTTCGATTGCGGGGGTTTGATAGATTACATAGGTCTCCTATTGTATAGTGGGCTGAAAGCCCGTTAAGGCCCAATACCTTGTAACCTATATATATGTTATATTAATGAATGGAAACCCTCAAGGAGGACATTACAATCAATCTCATGATCTGACACTGATGACTCAAAGGCAATGCATTATTATTATTGCATTACCTGAGCTCCTGGGTAAGTCTACTGCAGAGACAACAACAGTTTACAATTTTCAAACAAATTACATTGGTGTTACAACATCATCAGGAAGCTACAAATCTCACTATATATAGATAATAGATTCAATAACCTCCAATTGCAATCCAATTTTTTCCTACCAACTTCCAAATGATTGTACGCTTGTACTGGATTCGCTTACTTATCCGAACACCAAATTGTGGCAACTGTTGTCGCAAGGGTATGGACAGTCGATGAGTTTAGTCGCTGCCCGATCAAAGAACCAGT
Organism: Persicaria tinctoria; assembly: GCA_037127255.1. NCBI lineage: Eukaryota > Viridiplantae > Streptophyta > Magnoliopsida > Caryophyllales > Polygonaceae > Persicaria > Persicaria tinctoria. Next base: position 685,546 of record JBANSL010000004.1, read on the forward strand.
CCCCTACAGCTAGTGCTACCGGCTGCATGTTTGTCACCAACAACACATAATGATACATCTCCATTATTCACAAACCTCGAAAGTTTAAAGAAAAATACAGGAATGCTCATGAATACATGATGATTATGCCTTTGTGAATTCATTCATTCCCATTGGAAATAGTATACTTTCTCATGCTCCATTTAATCCAAAAAAAAAAAACCACGTATGCGGAAAAAAAAAGTTGCTTTTTCACAAATGTATAGTATAATTGGAGTCAGCATATAAAGATAGTTGACATCAGATTACAACATAAAAAATTGATTTTGTTGCTTTCTCCTGCTCCATTGATCTAAAAGCAACTTATATGCAGATTGAACCAAGAAAGGTTGCATTTTTAAGCAAGACAGATGTATATTCTATAGGCAATAAAAGGAGTGTTTTGCTCGCACCTTGCTATGGATGACAGGGGAATCATCTGCAAACCATGTATCCTGCCTCTCTGACTGGCAGTGAGCAAAACACGAGTTGAGAAAGAGGCCATTTTGATTTGAGCTTGAAAAGTTCTTTGCAGCATTCAGCATTTGATTTCTGAATCCTGTTATTCACACAAGTGTAAACACGCTACAAAGAATGAAAAAAGGCAACAGGACTTCATTTGAGTGAAAGCTCAAGTTACCTTGCAAAAACTGGATCTGTGATGCAGAACAATGTGCATGGTTCAGCTTGCAGTCGTGCCATTCGCCACGAGGATCAGCAGATGACGGAGCTAAACTGGCTTGAACCTGGATTTTTTAATGCCAAAAACAAAGGAACAACTATATAAAAATGCTTACAACAAACTAGTATAATTTCGGAATGGGTAAATTGTGAATTTGTGATTACCTGCCATGAATCATAGGCTGCGTTAAGAATGAAAAGAGGGGTTTGGATATTAGCAATTAGATTCTCAGGGAAGAAGCACTGCAAAGACAGCAGAGAAAGAGACAAATTAGACCACAAAAATGCCATTTGAATGGAAAGATGTTGATCGAGACTCTTCTCTTTTTACCAGTTTGGAGGAGAGGATTTACCATAGTTGGATTAAAATGGTTAGTGCAGGAAGAGGGTAAATTCTTTGCTGCACCCTGCAGCGACAAAAAGCAAATTTGAACAATGTAATAAGTAACATAACTTCCTCTATATAAAGAAAAAAGAAAGAAAAGTAACATGGGAGCATCTAAACAAGCACATCTGCGAGTGTAAGTTCCTCAAAGTGCAGTCATTCGGAAGCTAAGAAGATAGATGAAACTACTGGTGGCAACCAGCCAGTCATATATATAATGTGATAAATAATTGGGAATACCTGCAAGGTAACCACGCCTTGGTAAAAATTCCTCATGGTGCGCCCCCCAGATACGTCGATGCTGTGACAGTGACACAATTTAAATTTTTAGTAAAAACACCAGCTTAGCAAGCAAGAATCGGAAAATAACAGTTTTGAAGACAATTACGCATCAAGGAACAGTCCAGCATCACTGAGGCATTTCACTTTTGTGCTTCCGGGAAATAGGGCACGGAACTCATCACAGTGTAGTATAGATGCCAGACCCCCAGCTGAGCACCCAGAAAGTAGAGTCTGTATTGCAATTTTTAAAAAAAAAAAAAAAAGTTGGAAACTGTATGAGTAAAAAGTTATAATCTTATAACCTTAAACAACAGTGTGAAAAGAAAGGATAAATGAACCAGTTGGCAACAAACCTGGTTGGCACTTCGCATCCCCTTTGCCATCAACTCCTCCATTGCAGCTGCCCAGATGCGCTGTCCTCTAAAATACATTTTATTTGCCTGGAAAATTCAGTTCAAAAGTATTATTAGGGAGAGGATCAAATGTAATTTCCATAGATAAATCTTATGATCTAATTACAAAGCCAAGTTATCTAAGAACTGCATATGACTTGAAATTCTTCTTGTTTTTTGAAGTTTTATCAATATTGTTGATTATTTCTCGTTGCAGCGGAGTAAGTTTAAAGGTGAAGCCTTGTATAATGTAAACAAAAACCTTGCCCTCTAATTGTTTTTTTTAGCAAAAGTACTCGTCTTTTCTACAATCAACACATTTTCCAGTCCTCAAAATGAATTCCCGGCAAGTAAAAAAACACCAATCAAGCCCTGCAATACAAAAGCAATTTGTTAAAAGGAGAGAAGCAGAGTTGTTCAGTTAACCTCATTTTGACCTTCTCCAGCAAAAGAGGCACCATCGCAGTATCGAACCTTAACTCTATTCCAGTTGTAAAAATCTGCACAAGATTTCATTCAAAGATTCTGTAAGACTTGAAAACAATTTCAGGGAGATACTGCAACAGGTGTTTTGTGACATCAAAATGACCTGGATTCTCCTCGGGCTTATCACTAAGTATTCCTGTGAATGGAATAACCTTTTCCATAAACTTGGACGAACCGCGTCGAGTTGTTTTCCGATAGACACATGTCCGAATGTTATTACACCATCCTCCTCCCTGACATCAGTTGAGATACGAGAACATCAATACATCCATGTATAGCAAAGGATCTGCTATACTCCACTCTAGAACAGTTTTACCAAACCTCCAATTGGATAACCCAACTATTTGCTCCTGAACCAGATCCAGGGTGCCAATGATAACCGGGCAAGGTTCCATCCAAGCAAACTACAAACACCAGAAGTGATGATATATCATTAATAAAACTCAACAAACAATAAAAACAATGCAAAAAGTTGGGGTCTGTTTACTACAGTAGCAAAAATGCCACATTTCCTGTTATTACAAGGAGCGAAATTTCAAAGCTGATTGATTTGTAATTGGAACTGATGATTTGTAATCAAGCCAATCAAATTCAACACTTGCCAAAAGCTTACATTCAGAAAATGAAGAAAAAACCTCAAAGCAGCAGCAACAGATGAACCAAATTAAGGATTGAAATGATAGCACACTTTACAGTCATAATTGTAACAAGAAACAAAAAGGGGTGTGTAGAAAGAGAGTACCAGCGCCTTTGGAATCAGCTCCTTGGATGAGGGTAAGCTCAACCATCAATGGCTGAACTCCGTCATCAGATGCCCTATAACTGTAGCTCTCTAAGAAATCAATGTGGGTTAAATTAGAGTAATCAAACCCATAAACCCATTTCAGCAAAAACGCCACAAAACACAACGAAACCCTCAATTTCTTCTTCCACTCCATTGCTTCCTTTCTCATTTCTGCAGCCCCAATCAAATGTCCCTTTTATAGCTGAGCCGACGAAAAATGGGATAATCTTCCTCAATTGGTTGCTTTACTCTTTACTAATTTGGAGTAAAGAGATTCAGGCATTCAGCTGACATTAGAATATGGAAATTCTGAATGAGGCATTCGCTAATTTGGAAGTAAAGATTGTATTACTTTATAAATCAGATACCTTGCTTGCGATTTAAAAAAAAAACATTTGTTGCCATCAACAACCTTGAGGCGTTTGGGAGAACCCAGACACGAGATCTAAAAAAGATCGGTGTTAGGGGTAGGACCTCAGTAGAAAATGGAATGGACTGCATAAAATTAAAAAGTACCACTGGCTTTAGTCATGCGCGATGGTGGATAGTGCTCTACTGTAGGCGGATACAGAAATGTTTTCGGGATGGACATAAAATTATGGATGATTTTTATACTCCCTCCGTGAATTATAAATTTTCGTTAGGAAATAAATCTTGTTAAGAAAACTTGTTATTTTAGTGTTTTTTTTTTGTTTTTTTTTTTATTAGGTAAGAATTCGGGTGAGAATACCCTACCCGAAAGCATCCTGCCGGATGAGGTCAAGAAGACCTGAATGATTGTATAAATTAGGTCTCCTGGTAGAGTAGCAAAGGTGTGCAACCTTATCCGCTATCCGGTTACCAATACGGGGTATGTAGGAAATTCCTATATTCCTTACACCTCGGAGAATGGTCTGAATATCTGACATTACTAAATCTATTTCCCAAGGGCAGTTCGTGTGCGTTTTTAAGAAATCCGTAATTACTTTTGAATCACCTTCAATGATTAGCTTGTCAATATTTAGTTCCTTTGCCTTTTTTACCCCAAGTCGTAGTGCCAATGCTTCTACCATAATAGGAGAGTGTCCCCCAATCACCCCACCATCCATGCCTTTTTTACCCCATGTTATTTTAGTTATTTTGTCGTGATTAAATAGTTGTTCATTATAGTTTTTGAAAAAACAAAAAAGTAGAGTAATAATCAATTATTATTATATATAATAAAGGAGAAGTCGGTTGAGACACATGACAACTTCTCCTTAAAAGTAGTCCTATGAATCAATCACATTTTTTGAAATAATTATTATATATAATAAAGGAGAAGTCGGTTGAGACACATTACGACTTCTCCTTAAAAGTAGTCCTATGAATCAATCACATTTTTTGAAATAAATAATTAATATATGTAACATATGACATCTTCTCCTTATCATAATAGTAATAACCAATCAAAATTTTTTTATCTCCCCCTTAATTTTTTTTTTGAGATCTATCTCCCCCTTAATCAATTTTATGATAATAGTTTTCATAAGTTTGTATACAAAGATATATTTTGGAAATATTTTACCCAATTTTGTAAGATTTTGATAATAATTATATAAAAGTTTGATAATAATTTCAATATATTAATGAGAATCAATGGTAATTTTATTTAAATTGTGTAACAATTTAAAAATGTTGAAATAAATTAATTGGCTCTCAAAATGGATTTTGATAATACTTACTGGTGAGCGGAGGGAGTATATCCTAACCATTCCGGTATGGCTCACCGGAAAGGACTTGTGGGTAGTACTCATAGGTCATCGGTTCGAACCCCGAAATAACCGCTCTTTTATTTACCAATTAAAGGAGGGAGTATATCCTATATTGTTCCATTTATACCCTTCAATGTTATTATTAAAGTATATTAATTAATAATTAAGGTTAAACAAGTAATAACACCAACAAAAAAGTCTATATTCTTAAAAGATTTATTATGGCGTCTATTAACCAAATAAATTATTGAAGAGGGTCCTTATCCTCCAATTATCTCTCTATATATATCCTAATGACATAAATTAAGAAATGCAATTAAAAATAATAATTTTTAAAATTATATAAGAACGAGTCTCATAATCTATTTAAAATTTTAAAAATGATTAAATTAAGTTAAGTAAATCAAATTGGTTGTTTTATACCCAAATATTGGTGTCATCTTTCATGATTAAAATGTTTATTTTTTTGTTTGTTTTACCCAATCAGAAAATTAGAATATCTTAACAAAAAGATTTTCATCACTTGATAAAAGAGAAAGACCACTAATTCGACCAATTAAAATTGGGATACATTATACTGTAAGAAATTAGGAATTAACCCCTCATAAAAGTGTCTAATTACCAAACTAGCCCCGTAACGTAAGTAGTACAGGCACAGGCTGCACAGCTGACTCCCGGCCCCTTTCACTCCTCAAGTCTCCGCCCTAGAGAGTATATGTATATGTATATGTAATCTCCTACCCCGATTTCTTCTTCTCTCTCTTCCTTCTTTCACCGCCCTCTTCCGGATTCCAATCTCTCCTCACTTCGCCGCAACCGCTGCCGCCCGCCCCTGGGTCTCATCCGATCCACCCCTGGTTGTTTAGGTGAGCAATCAATCTGTTTCCTTTATAGGATTTAATTTTGACTTGCCTTTTGATTTCCCGTAAGATTGAGGCCGATTTAGGGTTTCTTGCTTCTCGTTTAAACGCTTTGTTCCCGTCGAAATAGTCAGATTTTGGGGGATGTTGATTGTTTTGAGTTTATTAGGGGTTGGGCCGTTGGGAATTGTTTGTTCTGAAATAAGATATTGATTGATTGAGGTTTGGTAATTGGTATTCGCTTCGCCTCAATTGCGTTAGGATATTTACTTTTGTGTGCTGCTGTTTCTGTTTTGTTGTTGAAACTCCGATCATCCAATTCGAGTCTTCAAAAGTTGCAGCCTTTGGAACTGTGAATATGGCTTGATTACTTCTTTGTTTTAGGGCTTTGAAATGGAATATTGCTCATTGAGAGAGAATTGCCTTGTTTTTTCCTTGTGTGGACTTTGATGATGTTTGGGCGCTGTGCTGTGCAGGTCTCAAATGAATTTTTACATCGCCCAACAACAGCTTTGGTTTTTGTTTGGTGATTGTCGTGTTCAGCGAGGGAGGTGGAGATATTGGCAACCGGAAGGGGCTTGACAAGTCGGAATTTGAGTAGGCTTTTTACACATACTGTAGCCTACTCTCTCTCTCCGATTTGTACAGCAATTCAGATTTCTGCCACGTTAAATAGAAATAAGATCCACCTGTGTCTCTTCATTTGCTTTGTTGCTTTAGTTTACTAGATACAAGAAACACATAAAAGAGTTATTAGTTATTCAAAGATAGAATGGAGTTCTGTACGGCCAACGGGCGTCTTCAGCCTGGATTCCGGTTCTATCCGACAGATGAAGAGCTGGTTATGTATTATCTCAAGAGGAAGGTGCTGGGGAAGCGACTGGAACCTATGGTTGTTGCGGAAGTTGACATCTACCAGTTTCATCCGGAGGATCTGCGAGACCTAGCCTGTCTGCAGAAAGACCGGAACTGGTATTTCTTTTGTCCGAGAGGCAAGAAATATGGCTGTGGGGACAGAACAAACAGAGCTACCAACACTGGATACTGGAAAGCAACCGGTAGTGACAGGCTTGTCACATATGGTCAGCAGACTGTTGGTAAGATTAAGACCCTGGTGTTCCACTTGGGCAAACCCCCCAAAGGTGACAGAACTGACTGGGTTATGCATGAGTTTAGACTCGACGATAAGAAGCTGGCTGATTTGGGTGTAGCTCAGGATTCATATGTCCTTTGCAAGATATTCAAGAAGAGCGGATGGGGACCCAAAACTGGAGAACAATATGGAGCTCCTTTCATTGAAGAGGAGTGGGATGACAAGGACGAGATCCCCAACAGTGCACAAATGGTCCCTTGTGATGTTCAGAACCAGAGTATTTCTGCTGTGACACATGTGAATACATGCACTTCAGAGCAGGTTTATTCTGGTTCTGTATCAGTACCGGCTGTGGATCAAGCACCACCTTCAACATCAAATGCTGCTGCTGCTGCTAATCTAGCCTCTTCCTCCAAGATTCCTATTCTATATTACAATGCTGCTGTGAATGAGGGGAATGCTGCGATGCCAATACACTCCTGCTGGGCGTCAACTTCAACCGCTGCTGTTCCAAATTACTATGATCCTGCAGTTCAGGTGCCTACTCCTGCAATGCCAATGGCTGCTGCTACTATTGCCATGACTTCAACGGGGCCTGTTCCATTTTATGATGATGACGAAATCTTTACAGCTGATGATCTGAGAGGTATATTTGAAGATCTTCCAGATTTGGACAACGGGAATGTCCAGGGCAACGAGCCACCCTGGGGAAACTTCTATGAAGGACCTGAAGGTGGCTTGGGCTTGACTGATCTGGATGAATCCTTGTGATCTTTGTCCCCGAGAGGGTAATAACTACTGCTTAGAATATAGTTTGAGATTCAAACTGTGCCTTATGGGCACTAGACATTTTATTCCTGACTATTGCTGCAGTATTGCGAGTTGGGGTCTTGTTTATTTCTGTACAAAGATTTCATGCTTTTTTATTATATATTATAATAATATAATAGATGCTTTATGGTTCGCTTGGCCCCTCAAGCTTATAATTAACAGAGAGTGTTTTCCATGTTATTAGCATATTATAAGATTTGATCCTAATTTTTTTTGTATTGTTTTAATGCATATCGGTAGATTTGATCTAATGATCAGATTTGATCCTAAAAAATTTCGTTCGTATAGGGTTCATTTTCAAGATTGATTAAAAAAAAATCAGATATAGACAAATCGGATCCAATCAGGTTTTTCGTTCGTATAGGTTTTAATGGCAATCGGGCGAATCGGGTTATTCGGTTTCGGATCATATCGGACTCGGGTTGATATCGGGTGTGATGACAATTCGGGTTTAATCGGGTTTGGGTCGGGTTTATTCGGGCATTAGTTTATCGGATACAATTGGGTTTCCGGGTCCTATTCGGTTCGGGCGAATCGGGTTTCGGTCTAAACGAGTTTGGGTGAATCGGGTGTCGGTCTAAACGGGTTTGGGTGAATCGGGTTTCGGTCTAAGCGGGTTTAGGTGAATCAGATTTTGGTCAGAATGAAGGAATCGAAGCTCAATCAAGCTCGGACATGGCGGAAAACAGAGGGAGAAAATGAGAGAGAAAAGGGAGATGAAATTCTGTGTAGTTTGTTATTGAATCAGTTAAGAATTTCTGTTACAGAAATGTGCTATTTATACAACATAAGTTCCCTTGCTGTAACTAAGTCTCTATATGAACTATATTACATCCAACATCCCTCCTCAAGCAAAAGGTGATGAAATCAACTAAGCTTGAATCAACTTAATTGAAATCATAGATTTGAGCAAAAGAACTGAACATTAACACGGATTAGTTGAATGTGAAAAACGTGGATTGAGGCCAACATCCCTCCTCACCCCGGAGAGGGAGAAATAAGCTGCAGCTGAGGCAACAACTTGTGGTGACGAGGACCATAGAGGGACTTAGTGAAAATGTCTGCAAGCTGGACAGTAGTGGGAACATATGTCAAGCTGATAAGACCTTCAAGCAACTTGTGACGCACCAAATGACAGTCCAAATCGATATGTTTGGTGCGCTCATGGAATACTGGGTTGCGGGCGATGTGGATGGTTGCTTGGTTGTCACACTTGACTGTGATAGGAACAACATCTACCACCCCCAATTCATGGAGCAAGCGAGAGAGCCAAGCTAATTCAGTGGTGAGGCGTCTGAGAGACTTGTACTCAGCTTTAGTAGAAGACAAGGACACAATCGACTATTTCTTTGACTTCCAAGCAATTGGACAGCCACCAAACAATATGAAATAACCACGCACAGATCACCTTGTGTGTGTGCAAGCTGCCCAATCAGCATCACAGTAGCCCTGGATCTGTGTATCTACTTTGGAATTTAGGAAAATGCCCAGATCAGGCTTACCTTTGAGATACCTCAGTGTGTGAAGGGCAGCTTTGAAATGATCTTCAGTGGGATGCTGCATGAACTGACTTAGAAATTGGACTGCAAAGGCTAAGTCTGGACGTGTGTGAACTAGGAAATTCAATTTCCCAACAAGCTTCCTGTAGACAGTAGCATCATTGAGTGCTGGAGCAGTGGACTCATGAAGCTTCAAGCCCACCTCAAGAGGTGTAGTGACAGGAAGCAAAGGAGCACAGTTGAACTCATTAAGGAGTTCCATCAAAAACTTCTTCTGGCTCAAGACATATCCCTCATTCATTTTGATGAATTCTATCCCAAGAAAATAATGGAGATTTCCCAAGTCCTTTATCTTAAATTGATCATCCAGAAATCTCTTTAGCCTAGCCATCTCAGCTCTGTCATTGCCAGCCAAGAGGATGTCATCAACATATACGGCTAGAAACATCATCTTCTCCCCAACCTTCTTGGAGAAAAGAGAGTGATCATTTTGAGAATGCACATAACCTTGGGAATTCAAACGCTGAGACAGCTTGGCATACCATTGCCGAGAGGCTTGTTTTAAGCCATATAAGGACTTGTTCAGCTTGCAAACCATGGAAGCTTCAGGGAACACAAGACCTTGTGGTGCCACCATGTAAACTTCCTCATGGAGATCCCCGTGGAGGAAAGCATTATTGACATCCAATTGCTCAATAGACCAGTTTCTTTTCAAAGCAACAGAAACAAGGGTCCTGACAGTTGTCATCTTGATCACAGGAGAAAAGGTCTCAGTATAATCCACTCTAGCTTTTTGAGTGAAACCCCTTATCACCAACCTTGCCTTATGTCTGTCAATTGTTCCATCAGCCCTCAATTTCAACTTGAAAACCCACTTGCAGGTGCTTGGCTTCTTGCCAGGAGGTAGATGAACAAGGTCCCAAGTTCTGTTGAGATCCAAAGCAGCAAACTCCTTATCCATTGCTTCTAACCAAGCAGAATGTTTGGCTGCCTCAAGGTAAGAAGTAGGTTCCTTTGCAACAATCAGGTTAGCAAAAAATTGATGATCATCCAAGGAAACAGAACTGGCACAGATTGAAGGTGAAGAGGACAAAAGAGAAGTGATAGTGTGGGAGCAAGAGGAAGAACAAGCAGTGGTGCAAATGTAATCCTGAAGGTAAGAAGGTGCATGATGGGGCCTGGTGGATCTGCGAAGGGGGACCAATTGTGGCTCAGGAAATGAAGTATCTTGAGTGTGGTGATGAGCAGTGATCTCAGAAGGATCAGGTTGGGGTTCAGGATCTGCAATTGGAAAAGGTAAGGTGACCTCTGGTGGAGAATCAAGTAAGGGGAACACATGTTCATAGAACACCGCATCTCTGGACATAGATATATGTTTGGTTTCAATATTCAGAAGCTTGTAAGCTTTCTTGCCAAAGGGAAAACCAATGAAAATGTGAGCTTGGGCTCTTGGTTGAAATTTATCGTTGCCCCTCTGTAAGGTGGATGCATAACACAGACATCCAAATGGCTTTATATGGTCATAAGAAGGAGGTTTATAGAATAGGATTTCAAATGAGGTTAAGCCTTTCAACACCCTTGAAGGTGATCTGTTGACAAGGTATGTAGCCATATGGACACACTCTCCCCAGTATTTTAAAGGTAGGTTAGACTGGAAAAGCAAGGCTCTTGAGGTTTCCAAAAGGTGTTTGTGTTCCCTCTCAACTACCCCATTTTGTTGTGGTGTATAGGAACAACTGGTTTGATGGATAATGCCTTGGGCTTTGAAAAAGGCAATTGCCTCATGACTTGATCCTAATTCAAAGGCATTGTCAGATTTGATAGTGTTGGGGTGCAGGTAAAGTGGTTTTGGATCATTTTGACAAAGGCTTTCAAAAGAGGAAAGGCATTGCTCTTGACACTGAGCAAGTGTGTGCAAGTATAGTGAGAGAAGTCATCGACAATGGTCATAAAGTACTTGTAGCTGTCATGGGTAGTTGTGTGATAGGGTCCCCACAGATCCACATGTACCAATTCAAAGGGAAATTTTTAAGAAATTTGGCTAGAAGGAAATGGCAATTTGTGTTGTCTGGCTTTGTGACAGATATCACATGGGTTATGTGTTTTCTTATGTGCTGCAATACCAGGATCAATGATAGAAACAAGTTTATTGAGTTTATTAAAAGACATGTGACCAATTCTAACATGCCACAATGTAAAGGGATCCAACATACAAGCAAAAGTTTTGCTAGAAGGGGAAATACAGTCAACTGAAGACAAAAGAGGAAACTGTAAAAGTGAACTGGAGTCCATGGATTTGTCCTCTTGCTTAGAATATAGCAGGTACAGCCCTCCCTGGTTTCTACCAAGAACCAGAGGCCTCTTCGGAGAAGGGCCCTACAAGGTGCAAAGGGTGGAGGAAAAATCAATTTGGCATTGCAATTGATCTGCTAGCTTACTGACAGAGAGCAGATTGAATTTGAAATCAGGGACAAGCAAGACATTATGTATGATCAGGTTAGGCAAGAGTTGCACGGAACCAAAGAACATGACTGTGATGCAAGCAGCATTTGGCAAAGCAATTTTGTGAGTTCTTGAAAGAGGTTTTAGGGAAAGAAAATGGTGTTTATTTGAGCACATGTGGTCAGTTGCACCAGAATCTATAATCGAAGTCAGATCATCAAAATTTGAACCACATGAAGCATTGAAACCATACTTCAAATAACAGGTCATGACAAAAGATTCAATACACGCCATAGTGCAACCTGCCATGGGAGATAATGGTGCAGCTGGAGACGAGCTGTGGCTAAGAAAAAGTCGCAGTTGTGCACATTGTTCAGCAGTAAACCCAGGTATGGGAGATGATGATGCAGTTGGAGCCTCATTCTCAGTGGTGACACTTGCATCAACCTTCTTCTTTGACAATCCGGAAGGAGTGGAAGAGGTGGTGGGATATCCAATAAGCTTGTAACAGAATTCCACCTTATGTCCAGTTTTCTTGCAATGAGTGCAGACATAAGCCGGTATCCTTGTCGGAACTGTTCCTTCCTGCTTTGGCTTGTGTCCATGCGAAGACATGACTGATGAATTTGGAGCAATCTGGTGATTTGACCTCATTTCCCGCTGCTTCTCTTCCTGATTGATCATCGCATAGGCTTCTGCAACTGAAGGCACCAGGTTCATCATCAATATAGTGCCTTGTACACCTGCATAGCTGTCATTGAGAGCCATCAGCAGCTGGATCAATTTCTGTTCTTCAGCTTCTTTACGAATTGCAGCATTCGCATTGCAAGCACAGACAATCAAACTCTTCAATGATCTTTCTTCCTCCCAAAGACGTATGATCTTTGTGAAAAAAGTGATTAAACTATCATTTCCTTGAGAAATGTTACACAAGTCCTTCTGAGCAGAAAATTTTTGTGCGAGATTCGTTTGTTCGAATCTTGTGCACAAATCAGTCCAAATTTCAGATGCAAGCGCAATTTGAATTATGCTTTCAGCAATCTCCTTGCCGAGTGCATTTATGATCCAAGAAACAACGAGATCGTTGCATCGATCCCAAATCCGACGCTCCGGATTGCCAATTTCCGGTCGTTGTAACTCTCCTGTGATGAAAGCAATTTTGTTCTTTGCTGAGAGTGCGATCAGCACCGATCTTTTCCATGAACTGAAGCCTGATCCATCGAACGCTCTTGAAACCAAAACCATCCCTGGATTATCCGAGGGATGAATATAGAGCGGATTCTGAGTATCCATTATCGGTGCTTGACCACCTACGAAATCTGCAAACTTCTGAGGAGGAATCGCCATGAAAACGAGCTAGAGATTCAAGCGGAATACGGAAAAGAGCTCTATCACTCTGATACCATGAAGGAATCGAAGCTCAATCAAGCTCGGACATGGCGGAAAACAGAGGGAGAAAATGAGAGAGAAAAGGGAGATGATATTCTGTGTAGTTTGTTATTGAATCAGTTAAGAATTTCTGTTACAGAAATGTGCTATTTATACAACATAAGTTCCCTTGCTGTAACTAAGTCTCTATATGAACTATATTACATCCAACATGTTAAAGTCGGCTGGGCCCGGTGGGGTCAAAGACAAGCTGGAGGGAGGTCGTGTGTGTGGGCTCACATACGGGAGACTCGAACAACACATAAACCCGAACAGGGTTCCATCTCAAAACCAATTGGCAATGAGAGGAGTAGTCCTTCAACCTTATATGTATTGTTCAAGTATTCTCAATGTAACCGATGTGGGACAACCACATTCCAACACAGAACGGTTTTGTTCGAATTGAGTTCAGTCAAATCGAACTCGCAAGAATCATATTGGATAAAACAAATCAATTTTTTTTACCTATGAGATATTTATCCTTATAATGTTTATCAATTCTTAATCAATACTACCTTCGTTAAAAAAAATGTAAGTCTTCTCACTTTTTAGAATATTTTAAAAAAAAAAGTCAAAATCATATAAAATATTATATTTTTAATATTAATTTCATACTTATTACTCATAGAGTCATAAGTCATAACTGCGAAATTATAAAAATAAACAAAAATTGATATTTATATAGTTTGAGCGTCTTAAAAAATGCTAAAAAGTTACTCTTTTTAATGGAGAGAGTACAAAATTATATTTAATTATACTATATGCATGATAATATTACCATCCATTATTAAGTAATCAAATACTTAGGCTGTTTTGAGTATTTTAGGGGAAATGCTAAGATTTTTGTCGGTTTTGGATATAATCGGGTTTGGGTTATTTCGGGTGTCGGGTATAATCGGGTTCGGGTAATTTCAGGTTTTGGATATGCTTGGGTCGGACAATTTCGGGTTTCGGGTTGATTTCGGGTCGGTCCATTCGGGTATAATCGGGTTCGGGTTCTTACTGGGTTCGGATTGCTTTCGGGTTCGGGCTTAACTCGAATCGGTCGGTCGGTCTCGGATCCAAACTTTTTTTTCCAATTATTCGGGTGTCGGACGAGATCGGAGCGGATCAATCAGATCGATTTTCTCGGGTCGGGTCGGGTATTGCCAGCTTGGTAATCAAGCGTATTAGTTATATTATTACATGTGATTGTGAGGTGAGTATAAAATCGTGAGTAGGCAGTACAAAAGGAATAAGTGGGGGTGTCAAAATAAATGATACCTTTCCACATTAACTAGTGAAAACATGAGATGAAGCCTAAGATTAATGGTTAATCATCTGTCTTAACTGTCCCTTCAAATGACTACTATATAAAGGTGTAGGCCTAAATAAATCCACTAACGAGAATCCAAACAAAAGGATCCATATTATAGATATAAATACTCCAATCCATCTAATAATAATCACTAATCAATAAATGGTACAATTTAAACATTGAATTCCATTTTGTTTATAGTAAGCCAAAATCTCCACCAACTGCATTATTTGAGCTTTGATTACTTCATTGATTGATAACAAAGATTGATGTTTGATTTATAGTAAGCCAAATCTCCACCAACTGCAAATTACAAATTACAAATGTTGGTTCACAATACAAATATAATACGAAGTATGTATATATTCCTTTCTCAAGGTGCACATTTCCACAAGATCACATAACATCATACTCCCTCCATACAAGTATCTAATTAAGGTTGCAACTCCCTTTTGAATGGGGGCGTATCTTTTCCAAATAATGGGCGCATCCAAGTATAACTCTAGGCAACTTTGGCTCTTTCACAAACACTCTCTTAACATAGTCGGGGAAAGAGTGTGTATATCTCAACGACCTCCCAGACAATGCTCTCAATGAGAAAAACTGAGATTAATGTTGTTGTTGTTAAACATAAAAAAGAGTGATGCATTTGAGAATAACTAAGGGGAAAAAAAGAGTTAATAAGATCATTATGTATCTTTAAGGGACTAACATAATTAAGTATTGAGAAGAATATGAAGATGATCAGATTCTCCCACACCAGCTAGAACACCAGCTCGGATTGATGAACTTAGTGCAGCAACGGATCTGCACCTTCGGGAATGAAGAAAAGAGAGCAAAGGAATTTGGGAATTTTCTGTTGTATTGATTATGAATTGGTTAGTTGTTACAATCACAGCTATGCCACTATATATACAGCTATCGAAGGGGTTAAGTCAAGTAAGCTACAAAATATCCTAACAAACTAACTAACAGCTTCACCAGTGTGCAAGAGCACCCGGTTGTATGCCCCAATACCCTCCCCTCAAGGTGGACGCGGGGAGAACACGAGACCCAGCTTGCAGCATAAACGGAGATGATTGTCGGCCCCTAATGGTTTGGTGAGAAGGTCTGCCAACTGCAGGGCAGACTGAACATGAATAGTGGTAACCAACCCATCTTGAACAAGCTCACGAATGAAGTGACAGTCAATGCGAAGGTGTTTTGTTCTTTCATGATAGATGGGATTCAAGGCCAGATGCTGGGCTGCTTTGTTGTCACAACATAATGGAATGGGAGTGTGAACTGGGAGATGCAAATCAGCAAGTAACCCAGTGAGCCAAATCAGTTCACTTCCTGTTGTGGACATGCTTCTATATTCACTCTCGGTAGAAGATTTGGATACTGTCTTTTGTTTCTTAGCCTTCCAAGAGATCAATGAATCACCTAAGAACACGCAGTATCTAGTAATACTCCGACTAGAATCTCTGCAAGTACCCCAATCAGCATCACAGTAGGCCCGGAGAGACAATGAAGAAGATGCAGGATAGAAGAGAGAGCAATTGACAGTTCCTTTTAGGTACCGGAGGAGGAAAAGAGCAGCTCTGAGATGGGGCATTCGAGGAAGAGCCATGAACTGTGTCAATTGCTGAACAGTGAATGCAATGTCCGGCCTTGTGAGAGTGAGGTAGAGCAGTTGTTCTACTAGTCGTCTATAAGATTCAGGATCAGGAAGCTCATCCCCTTCATGTAAGCTCAGATGCTGATTTCGTTGCATAGGAAATTTAGCAATTTTGCAATTGACCATTGCGGCATTGGACAGCAAATCCAACACATATTTGCGCTGGTTGATCATAATGCCAGAAGGAGAGTGGGAGATTTCCATTCCCAGGAAGTACCTGGCAAAGCCAAGGTCTTTGATCGTGAATGCTGTGTCCAAGGAATGCTTGATATCCGAAATTGATTTAGAATCATCTCCAGTAATCAGCATGTCATCGACATAGGGAAGGATCACAGTGTATAATCCATTTCTCAACTTAACGAATAAATAATAGTCATGAGATGACTGGACAAACCCTTCCTTGACAAGATGCTTGGTTATCTCGACATTCCATTGTCGACTGGCCTGCTTGAGCCCGTAAAGAGAACGAATCAGCTTACACACTTGGCCCTTAGAAGCACGAGAATATCCAAGATGAGGAGTCATATAGATTTCTTCATCTAAATACCCGTGTAAGAAGGCGTTGTTGACGTCCAATTGGTGAAGATCCCATTGCCTTACTGAAGCCAGGGCCAGCAAAAACCTTACAGTGGTCAACTTTGCTACAGGAGAGAAAGTCTCCTTATAATCTCTATTCTTCACTTGGTTATAACCTTTGGCTACTAAGCGAGCTTTGAAACGCTCAATCTCTCCATTGGGTCGAAATTTGATCTTATAAACCCACTTACAACCTATAGTGTGTTTGTCCACTGGTTTAGAAACCAAATCCCAGGTGTGATTAGCTTCAAGAGCATCAAGCTCCTTCTGCATAGCATTGACCCAAGCTGGATCCTTCTGAGCTTGAGCAAAGGACGTAGGTTGTACAACTGTAAGAACATTGTACAAAGAATGAATATAATCTGAGGAATAAGCTTGTAGATCAACTGCCTTTATGACAGCAAAAGCAGTTGAAAGTGACTCAGCTGAGGGGGCAGGTCTGCGAGTTGGGAGAGTGTCAACCACATAATCTTGAAGGTGTGTAGGCCTAACAACCCGTCGGGGAGCATTTCTAACATTCCCAGAAACAGAAGAGGAAGAAGTTGGGAGACTATCTGAAGCATAAGAGGGGTGAGAATCAACCAAAGGGGAGCTGACCTCCTCAGGAAAGGGAAATGAGGATGAGGCTTGACCACTAGGAGAAGCATTCACAGTCCCAGCAAGATCATGAAAGGCAATAGGGGGAGGAGATGAGATGTGACAATCACAATCATCACCAAAGGTTACCCGAGGTAACCCTGCAGTCTCAAGAGCAACCTGTCCAGGAGAGGATTGAGAAATGAACAACGCAAAGCACGAATCCAAAAGAATCCAAAAGAATCTAACCTCTTCCAGCTAGATTAGACTCACTCTGATACCATGAGAAGAATCTGAAGATGATCAGATTCTCCCACACCAGCTAGAACACCAGCTCGGATTGATGAACTTAGTGCAGCAACGGATCTGCACCTTCGGGAATGAAGAAAAGAGAGCAAAGGGATTTGGGAATTTTCTGTTGTATTGATTATGAATTGGTTAGTTGTTACAATCACAGCTATGCCACTATATATACAGCTATCGAAGGGGTTAAGTCAAGTAAGCTACAAAATATCCTAACAAACTAACTAACAGCTTCACCAGTGTGCAAGAGCACCCGGTTGTATGCCCCAATAAGTATCTTTAAATTTTCAATAATATTAGAAATTTGTTTTCATACCTCAACATTTATGTTTTGATTTGTATTATAATAACTCGTTAGGTATGCTTATCTTTTATTTCAAGAACTAATTAATATTGTACAATAACATTTTTAATTATAATAAATTTAAGTCCCACATTAGGATTTGAGTTGCACAACTAATTAATTAATTAAACATCATACATTATTTATTTTTCTCTTTTGCTTCCATTTTAGTGACATTCAATCTATAGGATATATAATAATTTAATCAACTACCTGAGTTTAGCCGATTTATCATTTAAATACAAAGCACCTACTGACCTACCACTACCGCCAACAAAAAAACACCACAACTACAACTAACTAACAAAATAAAAAACGCACTTGTAAATTGTAATATTTAAACCACATCTCACTAACCAAAGCGCAATCGATAAATGTAATTTCCAACCACCACTTGCTGTCCGCCCTTTGGTTTTTATTTTCATCTTCATAGTAAAGTTTCACAAAATAACCTTTTATTTGTCTTAATTTATACACAAATAAAAACTCAGGAAGTTGAATATATTACCCACCACTCATATATACGTATAAATGTATAATAGAGAGATATCGTACATTTAAGTTTAATAGTTAGGTTTAACAATACTTCCTATGGAGAGAGAAACACCAACAACGGAAAGTTAAAAGAACGAAAAAATTACAATTCCTATACAATGAGAATTTTGTGATCATCGTAGGGAAGATTTTTTTTATTCATAGACGGCAATTTCGTCAAAAATATTATCTAGAAAATAGATGACAGAATTTTCCAAGTTGCAGATAAATGGGACAGGAATATGAGAGACGAATACTCCATCATTAAAACTCTCAAGAAAACAATTGGCATCAAGAAAACATGTATAATAACAACTATTTGGTGGACTATTCGGCATTCGTGGCTCGCCCTGGATCTCCATCGACTCCTCTGTTTGCGGACGACTTCTTCGGATTGTTTGGATTTTTTTTTCTTTCATTTGTGCTACATTTTGTGTTTTTAGTATGTTGTTTGTTGACGGTTAGTCCGTCTGCCGATTCGTCGGCCTCTCGAGTTCGAGTTTTTTCTTTCATTTAATTTGTGATAATTTTTAGTACGTTGTATGTTGACGGTTATTCCATCTGCCGATTCAAACCGTCCATATTCGACATGTGTTTAGGTAAATTAACAAAGTAGCTGACATGTTGAACTTTTTGGATCAATCAACCGCTACTCTTAACCCTATCATAGATTTAGAATTACAAATTCTCATTCGTAATGATGCTTTAGATAGACCACTGACCGTGCATAGTCCGTCCTAATCGATTTCCATTTTTAAAAAAATTACTTACAACTTTTATACAATCAAAAACCCAATTACCTATTTATACATCTCTTCTTTCGATCCAAACGAATGTAAGCTTTCCATTCGATATCGATCATGAAATCAACCAAAACATGATTTAGATTTCATACAATTCAAACCCTAATTCTATACCGAAGACTAACCTTCATCCATGAGCGTCTTCGCAGCGGAACAAGCGAATCGTTGATCGATTTCTCGCCCCTTAGTCTTCGCTTTTCTTTATCTTCGATGGATGAGACTATTTCCTAACTTCTCACGTCAATTGTGTACACCCTTAGGAAAACTAGTGAACATGCATATAAAGAAAAGAGCGACCTTTCAGATTCCGTAACCGCTCTTTTATTTATTTTTCGTAACCGTTCACTCATTTATTTTCCCTATTAATAATCCTTTATGAGATGGTCATCAATTAGTGTATTATAGGCAAGGGATGAGAGAGTACATAATTACACCCTGATTTAATTCTTTCACCGAGATCGATCCATCACTTCTGGAATATCATATTTGTAGGGATCATTGTGATGGTGGAAAAGGATTGTACTATTTCATTCTTCAATTTCTAACGGAAATACAGAGTATATATAGGGGAATATACATTCACAACTCATCATCAGGAACGTTCTAAAATGTTTCCTAGTGGTTGTGAGTTGGGCTCGGTTATGGACTCTCCATTGGACTTATCTTTGGGCTTGTCTTGAGAGGATGAATTGGGCAGCAACCCATTGCTACTAGTACTCCCCGATGATCCGATCTGTCGAAGGCACATATGGGATCGATTCTTCAATAATAGAGCACCTGATCCTTAGATGAAATGAATGCAACTTTGAGAGAGCCATTAGCAACCCGTTCTCGCACAAAGTGATAATCAAGGGACAAGTGCTTGATTCGATGATGAAGCACTGGGTTCACCGCTAGGTGGGTGGCCCTTAAATTGTCGCACCATAGGGTAGGAGCCAGAGAGAGAGAGAGAGAGAGAGAGAGAGAGAGAGAGAGAGAGAGAGAGAGAGAGAGAGAGAGAGAGAGATTGAAGCCAATACTGGAGCCAGATCAGTTCGCATTTGGCTGCTACAAGAGCCTGATATTCAGCTATTGTTGATGATTAGGCAATTTTTTGTTGTTTCTTGGCACACCAGGAGACAAAATTTGGACCATGGTATATGCAATAGGCACCCATCGATCTGCGATCAAGACAATCGGAGCCTCAATCAGCATCAGAAAACGCTGAAAGATCATGGCGAGGTGTTGTTGCAATATGGAATTTCATGTCCTTGGTGCAATTTAAATATCTCAAAATGCATTTCACTACTTGCCGATGGGATTGGCAGGTTTTGTGCATAAACTGAGCAACTTGGCTTACTGCAAAGGCAATGTCAGGGTGTGTAAACTGAAGGTATTGATGGTTGCCCATGATGCTCCTGTAGTGGTGACCATCTTCAAATGGATCCGAAGGTGTGGCAGAGTCAAACGTGAGAGTTGTTGGTGAATAAATTGGCCTAGAATTTATCATCCATGTCATGCTTAAGAGGTATGTGATGTGCTTTATCTGGTTGAGATAGAAGCCAGTGTAGTCTTGAGATATTACAATGCCCAAAAAAAATTAGCTAGCCCCAAATCTCGAACAGGGAACTGCAAATGTGAGAAGGAAAGTTGGGAAAACCCTGGGGGCTGGCAGACATAGACCTCATCTTCAAATGATCCATGAAGAAACGCGTTTTGAATGTCGAGTTGTCGAGTGGTCCATCGATACATCGCTACAAGGGAGAGTAAGAGGTGGATTGTGGAAGGTTTAGCAATAGGGATATAGGTTTCATTTTATTCTACCCCTGACAATTGATTGAACCCCTTTGCCACAAGTCGGGCCTTACGCCTTTCAATCGATCCACCCGATCGGTGCTTAGTTTTGAAAACCCATTAAACTCTGAGGACATTGGCCGAGGGAAAGAAGAGGATAAGGGACCAAGTGTTTGTATCAAGCAAAGCTTGGAACTCATAAGACAAGGCATGGTGCCACTCAATGTATTTTGATGCCTCATTGTAACAAGTTGGTTCTTCCAGGACAGTGGTTGTGAGGTAGCAATTTGGTCAGATAATGGTGCCATCAGTTCGGTTGAGAGATTTGTGGATATTGTCTCTAGCACGAGTGACCATAGGGTGGGGTTGCGGTGGTAGAGGAGCCATAGGAGGCGCGATTCTGGTGATTGGGAGAGTGGTGAATCTGTTTGGGACGTCACTGAGTTCTAGGAAAGAGGTCTAGAAGATGAATGTGTTTGGGTCGGGCCAGGATTGGTGGGCTGATATGTTGGCGATCGGGAGTTAATAGGTGAATAGAAGAGTGGTAATTGGGCCTCAGTTGACGTCAAAGGGATGTGAGATAGTTTAGAATGTGGAAATGGGAAAGTTTTTTCATGGAAGAACACATCTCTTGAAATGTATGTTTTGGGGTTAATACAATCAAAGCAAATGTACCCCTTATGATTTGGACTATAGCCCAAGAAAATGGTGGGAGAGAAGCGTAGGCAATTGGTTAAATAGGATATCGTTTGAAAGGCATAATCCCAAAATTTTAAGGGAAGAGAGGCATGTTGAACCAAGGTGAGGCCCATTTTGTTGGTGTGAGTATGGGCAAGTAAGGCGATGCATGATTCCGAATTTTTGAAAGAGAGGGGTAAGTGACTTGAACTCAGTCCCGTTATCCGTTTGAACGAAGATAATGTGTTTCCCAAAGAAATTGGTGACCAAGGGAATAAAGATGGTTATAATGTGATGAACTTGATTTTTTGTTTGAAAGGGAAAAATCCACACAAATTTAGAATAATCATCTACTATAGATAGAAAATATTTATTCTCATTGATAGTTTTAGTATGGGTTGGTCCCCAGATATCCATAAACAAAATTCAAGCACAAAAAAAGATTTGGAATTACTAGATGGATGAGGCAAGGCATGGGCCTTGGCCCATGAACATGAAACACAAGGAAATAAACCACTAGATGTTACTAGGTCGGGTAAGTGGTATTTGGATTCCACCATCCGGGTTATTTGTTTAGGCGGGTGACCTAGACACTCGTGCCATAGGGATGGCAACGATGAACACACAGAGGTGGAAAGATGCAATTGTGGAGAGGACGGAGACGATGATGATGGTGACTCGACTGGCATGACATACAATTCTCTTTCATCCACAAGTCCCTTAAGAAGAAGAGCTCCCGTTGCGCAGTCCTTCACATAGAAGAAATCTTTGTGAAATTGGAAGAAGACATTATTGTCGGAGCAAAAACAACGAACATAGATTATATTTTTTTGTTAAGAAAGGAGATTACAACAAATTTGGAAGACGAAATTTATGAGAGGAGGTAGTGAGGGAAGAAGAACTGTAGTTTTGGATTGGAATTGAGGACCCGTCGCCAAGTGAAATGCTCTTTGTGCCTTCATATGGAAGTCAATCGAGTCTCAGGTTAGACAAATCAGGTGTATAGTGGTGAGTGGCTCCGGTGTCGGGATACCAATTGGTAGCAGCATAGTTGGCTTGAAATGAGCGGGGAGGCGGTGTCTGAAAAGAGTGATCGAATCTGCTCCAGCATCGAGAAGAGATATGTCCTTTCTTTTCACAAAGTTGGCAAGTGGGCCGATTATCCGGAGCACCTGTGAATGTCTGATAGCCTCATCCTCCTCTTGAAGATCGACCTCCCTGATTGTCCCGTCCACCACGGGAATCACCACGCCCTCTTCCTCTTGTTGTTGTAAAATTGATTTCAGGAGAGGAATCATAGGCAGGAATAGTGGTGGTGTTCGGAGATACCTGGGTGGAGGCTGCTACTAAGGCCTGATTTTTGGCTATCTGAGCTTCTTGAAGAAGGAGATAATGCAGGATCTCATGAGGAGGGGGAAGGATCAGCTGTGTGGAGAGGGTTGTCACCAGAGCATCATAGTTGCTTCCTAGTCCCGCCAACATATAGGAAGCGAACTTAGGATTGGAAATACGCTGACCATCGGCCTGTATTTGATGAGCGAGTGATTTGGCTTTGTTGAAGTATTTTCTGGCGGATTCATCATCTTTCTTTAGGCTTGCAAGTTGGAGCGGAACTAATACAACTTGGGTGTTCGATCGAGATGCAAAGAGGTTGTGAAGCCTATCCTAGATTTGCTTGGAGTGTCGCAGTCCAAGACTTGTACCATAACAGCTTCCGTTAAGGAAGCGGAGAGGATGGCGACCACAAGTTGGTCTTTAGCCATCCAGTCATCGACAACAGTGAGATCGTCGGTTGACGACGTAGGACAAGGAACAGAGTCGTCGATGAAGCTAATGAGGCGCTGGGACCGAAGGTAAGGGGTAATCTGGCGTTGCCATGTTGGGAAATTTTTGGAGATAGTTTGATTGTGTTTAGGCTTTGGAAATTAGGTAGAGAGGAATGAGGGGTAAGAGAAAGTTAGGAAGAAGAGGACTGAGTTTGAGTAATCAATGGATTGATGTCCGCCATTGCTGGATAGGATGAAAGCTTCAAACATTGAATTTTAAAAGGAAAAAGATAGAGACATTTAGCCTAGAATGCTCTGATACCATTCTGGAATATCATGTTTGCAGGCACTATTGTGATGGTGGAAAAGGATTGTACTATTTCATTCTTCCATTTCTAACGGAAATACAGAGTATATATAGGGGAATATATATTCACATCTCTTCATCAAGAACGTTCTAAGATGTTTCCTAGTGGTTGTGAGTTGGGCTCGATTATGGACTTTCCATTGGACTTCTCTTTGGGCTTATCTTGAGAGGATGAATTGGGCAGCAACCCATTGCTGCTAGTAATCACGGTTCGAGTTTCATATTAAATCGGACACCATTTTTTTTTTTACAGTAGGCAAGAAGTAGATCGACTAAGTGATCTTGAAGCCATCGAAAGATGGCTTGATGAACCCTACACAGAGGGTCGCCAGTAAAAAAAAAAACTTTTACTTAAAACATTAAAATTACAATAAGATAACTTTAAATTTAAAAAAAAACATGAAAATTATAGTAGGCAAGCAGTGATGATTGCGGATCTGGATCCCGCTACGGCAACGAGCAAGCTCGCTCAGCAGCATTGTTGCATGTGGTGGCTCATTTTCGAAAATTTGAGATCTGAGGTTGTATAATTCTAGATGGTGGTGATGCCGGATCTAGACTCAAGAGTCGTAAATCTAAGCACCATCAACAGACAACTTTGGGTTTTTTCAATTTTGTGGGTTTTGATATTTAATGGGTTTATCAATCTTGTAAGAAGAGGGGAGATGTGGGATAAAATTAAATTTGGGTTACTTTGATGTTGTGGATCTAGGGTAAAATGATATTTGTTTTGAGATTTGGGGTTGCATGTAGAGTTTTTCCGGTTGGAGCAGGGGTTTGATTTTGAGATCTGGGGTTTCAAGGTGGAGAGGTAAATCTGGTGGGGTTAAGTGAAATCGGAGGAGCAGGGGTTGGGAACCAGTGAGGACATAACCCGCCCAAGCCGGAGAACAGCAAGGAGAACGGGCGACGTCGGCTGGCCACCATACGGTGGTGGAGGAGAAGGTTGGTGGTGTGGGGTCGGACTCCGACAACCTAAAGGTGGAGACAAGACGATAACCACCAAGAAGACGTCGGAGGATGTGGACGGAGAGGGTGGCAGAGAGCCCAGGGAGCCGACGAAGACGAGGCCGAGTGAGGACCGCCCCTAAGACCCACGAACCAAGAAGGCTAGATCGGGAGCCACCCTCTGTGGTGGTAGTCTAGATAGCAGAGTCCGTGGGGGAAGGTCGACAGAGGAGGCCCAGCAGCAGCGGCGTGGAGTCGACGGCGGCGGTGGCAATCTGCAAAAATAAAAAATTAAGGGTTTGGTAGATTTTGGGGTTGTTTTGAGAGGTGGTGGTGAAGGAGTTTGGGGGTGTGTGGGTGGAGGCCGGCCGGAAAGCCGGAGGAGCACTGCTCACTTAAATCGAACACCATAATATATATGGACTAAATACTCAATTAAATATAAACAAATGATGAACATCAGGGGCGGCGCTAGGGCGGTTCCTAGGGGGTCACGTGCCCCTCTTCCATACGAAAAAATACATAGGTGTATTCTCCTCGTCGATAGCTTCGTTTTGATATATAATACATCATAATCCGACATTTGAGTAAAAAGTTATGAATATTTAAAAATTAAAGGTATATTAATCACTTTAATTTTGTTTCAATAGACTATAATGCTTTTTTATTTTACTTAAATTCACACTCACATAGAGCTTCGGAATGAGAGGTTATACTAATCATTTCGACAATTAGATAAGAAGTTACGCAAGTTTAAAATTTTCATATCTAGTTATGCGTTATTATATGTTATGAGTGCAACAAGTTATATATATTTACTAGGATTGTTATTGAAGCCAAACAAGTCTAGTATTACTTGATTATATTTAGCTCGTTTAGAAATGAGTCAAACCTATATTTGAACTTGAGCTCATACTCAACTTGTTTAGTAAATGAACGAGCTTGAGCTGAGTTTTTTTTTCCAAGTATTATGCAATCTTACTTGCTCATGACATAGTAACTTAAAAGAAAATTTGTAAATTTCACAAAATTCGTGCTATTTGAGTTTCAATCGAGCCAAGCCGAGCTTTGAATCGAGCATAAAAATATGCTCATAATAAGCTCATTTTGTAAATGATGCTCGAGTCGAGCTTTTATTGAGCAAAACTCGAGTCAAGCTCTAGCTATTCAGCTCATATATATAATAACCATAATCATCACTTAATGTTACTGTATTATATTGCGTTTCCTATACTTATTTAGTGAAATTTTTTTCCAGATATTTCATTTGCATATTTATATTTTTTTTAGGTGAAAAAAATGATATCGTTTTATCATAAACTGATGACATTTTATCTTAAAATAACATAATTTATTATCATATTATATATAATTCTCTATACCAATTTAATCAAAAACTATCTCGCAGGTATAATTTTGCCCCTCCCCCCTCTTGAATTTTTTTGGCTTCGCCTTTGAGCCACGTAAAATGTTTGTAAACATTCTAACAATGAATTATACATTTGTCTTTACATTCGTGTCTTTTAACAAAACTTAACGCATAAATAGAGGCAGGTGATTTGTAAAGTTTTGTAAACAAGGGAGGATGGTATTGAATTGTTGATATAGTATAGTGATTTCAGGGTATGTTTTTCCCGAAGTAGGATAATGTAATGTTATGTGTTACTTTCCTAGTCTTTTACTTTGGCATGTAATATTGTTTTATCTGTGTATGTACATGTACGTGTGTATATGATGTTTATATAGGTATTATATAGTGTATATTATACATATGTGATGCACTATTAGAGTAAATCTCGAATGAGTCGAATTGAGCTTGTTAAGCTTGATCCTCTAACGAGATTAACTTAATAATAGTGGGATTAACACATATTGTATAATGTATAATATATGATATATGTATAAAGTATGAAAATGGGAGGAAGATTGAGGATTGGGCCTGAAGCCCAATCTCTGGCCCATGTCTCCGGTACTTGGATTGAGCTGGTAACCCATGGATCGAGAAGCCTGGAGCTTGAGACCTGTCTTACCTCTTCTGAAGTGTTGCGTTTTGAAGGCTCGGGGTTGACCTAGCTATATAAGCTCCTATCCTCCGTTGGAGAACCTCACTTTGGCTCTCTCCATTCTCTCTCCTCACAAACGTTCTGCTAGTCTTTTCTAGGGTTTGGGTTTTCCGACTCTTAGCCTTCGATTTGAGAGCGCTCGGAGAAGACGGTGGTTGTTGCCTTGTTGGTGTCTTTGTGAAGGTGGTTTGAGCTCTGACGTCCTCCCGGGTAGCCGCTCTCTTGTGCCTTCAGAGATCTAGGGTTTTGAAGATCGAATCCGACTTCGATCTTCGGTTTTCCCATAAAGGGGGATTTCTCTTCCTTCCTTTGTACTTCTGATTCACATGCATGTTAGATATAGGGTGATTGTTTTCATTATTTGATTCATCCTTTATACGAACTCTCTATAGTGGATTCGACCAACTCTTGAGGGTCCGTGGATGTAGGCATTTTGCCAAACCACGTAAAATCGTTGTGTTAGCGATCTTGCTTGTTATTTCTGTTTCAATCTTTCGTTTTTGTTTTCGATCGATTTCGCTTCCGCTCAAAACCAATTTCTAGGTCTAGGATATTTGGTTTTACAGATAAAAAGGGCGGTTTTACTTTTATGAAGTTTAGACTAATTATTTAAATGCATACAAAATAATTTAAATAGCTTGAAGTTTGCAATGTTGAAAGGTTTTGTCCTCAAAAGCCAAATACAGTATTATTTTAGTAAAAGAAAAAAAGATAAAGGAAGAAATGGACAAAAGAAAAAACAAAGCTTCACACTGCCAGTGCCATTTGTGCTTTGCAAAGGAGAATCACACACCAAAATACAAATACTCCCAAAGTGAAAGTTGCCCCCAATTCAATAATCATTCATCTTCAATTCATCCTCGTCTCTCTCTCTCTCTCCGAAGCAAATCCTCTAACCCTAACCAGCTCCTCTGATCCTTTCCCCTCAAAATCAAATGGAGTCTTCCTCCTCAGCTCGCACCAGGAAGCTCCAGAAGCCTCGCCGCGCTGGCAATGGGAAAGTTTCCTGGTGTTGCTCCTTCAACAGCCCTCCCAAGAGCCCTGAATCCCTCTCCGTCTCCAAGACGCCTCATCTACCTCGCAAGCTCCCCAATTCCTCCGAAACCCTAGCCAAATCCCTCACCACTACCAGCAACAATTCCTTCCCTAACTCCCCCGCCAGCTCCAAATCCGGTCTCAGCATTGTTGGCCGAATCGACCCTCGTCGCATCCTCTCCCCGGGCCGGGTCTCCCCCATCGACTCTGACCCCTGCGCCGATTCCTCCTCCTTTCGGGCTCTAAGCCCTGAACCGTCTCCCCTTGTCAATGTCGACCCCCAACCAGTCGCCCCCACTATTCTGAACGCTTCTCAGAAGCTCAATTTGGGCGAACCGACGGCCGGCGGTGAGAGAATCTCTAGCCGTGGCGCTGCCAGTGCCAGTGGCTGTAAACCGTTTGACGTGAGGCTGAATTTGAAGGGGAAAAGGGGGGCGTGTCTAGCGCTGGAGCTGAGCTCCCAAGTTCTGAGCCAAAACAGCCCCATATTCGAGGGTTTGATCTCCGACCATTGTCGGAAGAACTTGAGCTCTGCAGGTGGTTTGTGCAGGATTGAGGTGCCTGATGTGGAGAATTTAGGGGTTTTCCGTGACACCATTGAGCTCATGTTTGAGGATGACATAACTAGCCGCCTCTTGAAGGCTGGCCCATATCGAGCCGTCGACATACTTGAGGTGCTTATTCATGACTTTGCCTTCAATTCAGAACCTGATTTTATGTGCTCAAGTTTGTATCTTTTTGGGTGATTTTGATAATGTGAGTGTCAGTGGTTAGTGTGACCAATCCATATCTTTGAATTTGTGGATTATGGGGTTACTTGCAATCACTATGTCTCTAGATTTAGATCATTTGGAACTGTAGATGTTCAGCTGAAACATGTGAGCAAATTGGTTACATGATTGTGTTCCTCAATCAGTGCCAGTGGTATAATCCTAGAAGGGAAGGAAAATGTGAATGTTTTGGCTGCTAAATTAAACATGACTTCTTTTTTCAGCTATCAACCTCATGCTGTTTTAGTGACTGTTTTTCGAAGCCTAAATTCGATTGTTTTTGCCATCCCGAAATGTGAGGTTCATTGTAGTTTTATCCAACTTATCACCTCAGGTATCGGCAAACATAAAGTTCAGCAGGGGTGTTTCGTCCTGCTTGAAGTATC
This sequence comes from Persicaria tinctoria, assembly GCA_037127255.1. Taxonomy (NCBI): domain Eukaryota; kingdom Viridiplantae; phylum Streptophyta; class Magnoliopsida; order Caryophyllales; family Polygonaceae; genus Persicaria; species Persicaria tinctoria. The sequence continues at coordinate 714,338 of JBANSL010000004.1, forward strand.
TTGGAGCTGTTCCTTGGAGCGAGGAGGAAGAGGAGAAGCTTAGGAAAGTCTTTGCAAAGTTCATATTTGAGGACGACGCATCTAAAGAAATCTTGACCAGGCTAAATCTCTGTGACGCAGCCACGAGTCAGGAGAATTTAGCCAGCCAGTTGGTTTGGTCCATCACGAGCTGTGCCAACCCCAAAGCAAGAAATGAGCTGAAGTGTATGGTTAAGGGCCTCCTGTGCAGAAGCTCTGTATACGACAAAGCTCAGCAAGACATCAGGAAGGAACAACTCTATGACGTTTCCCGGTCTTGTTTAAGCTCTTTGGCTACCTTACTTGGGGATGATACTAGCACAGCGCCTTCTGACGAAGAAGGTAAAAAGGACTGTAAAGACAAGCCTTTGGTTGAGAGAGTCTCATGGCAAGTAGACAACATCAACTGGTTGTTGGAAATCCTACTCGACCGGCAAATGGCAGAAGATTTCGTTGACATATGGGCTGACCAAGAGGATTTGCTTAGGATGCATGGGAGTGCATCACCCATGATCAGGTACGAACTCAGCCGTGTTTCAGCTGTTCTCTTCATCGCGATGGGTACAAGGAAACTTCAGTGCTTATCCAAATCAAGATCCAAGCTCTTCGAAACATGGTTTGATGCCATGTTGCTAGACTTTGGTTGGCTGCAGAGGTGCAAGAAAGGATTGGACATGAAGGAGCTTGAGGAGGCCATGGGTCAGGCGCTCCTCACGTTGCCATTAAAGCAGCAGTACGCCCTGTTCATGAACTGGTTCAAGCATTTCTCCAAGCACGGGAATGAGAGTCCGAACCTCAGCAAAGCCTTTCAGATATGGTGGAGGAGAACTTTCTTGAGAGGCTCTGAGACCCATGCCATCGAAACCCGGTAGCTGCAGCCCAGTTACCCTTGACAGTGCCACTGTAACGCTGTAATCTATGTTGCTAATCTTTGTAGGTTGCAATGGGTATGAAATTTCTCACCCATGTAATTTGTTATTTTCTTCTTGCCATCTTCCCCTTGTTTGTGCAGAATGTAACAGCTTACCCTGAATGTCTTAGAAGCTATGAATTATGATATTTTGTGTAATGTATGCTGCAAGTGCAAGTGTTACCTTGTGGTGCAAACCGGGGAGTGGATGGGGTGGGAATTTGGTCTTGCATTCTCCCCTTGCTTTGTTTAACGTAAGACTCTTGGTATGATCTTACGTAGACCATATTGTTACTCCTTGGCTTTATGCCACCATCTATATATTTACCGTTTCAATCAAGCGTTACCTTGGTGCTAGCAAAGAAATTTGGGATCTTCACGGGAGAAGATCACTGTAATCTATGTATGATGAGTGATCTGTTTGGTGCAGTACAGACTATTTACCGCGTGAAATGGATCTTAAAAGTTGTTGCACGAAAATTAGCATCCGAGAGGGCGGGCAAACAGATAGGGGCTTACCGACACCAAACAAGACATAGACTAACAAATGAAATAAGCGTATCCTCAACCTAATTGCTTACGCAAAGGAATAATCTTTCTCAGAAACACAATCAGATGAGATTTCTTTTCAAGTCTTGGTTGGATCCGGAGGGCGCCGAATTTTGCACAACTCTGTGGACAACAAACAAAACTATAAACTTGATATCTTTGTCCATCTCAAATGGTGAAATGTACACAAGTAAGCCAACAGCTGATTGCAACGGCTGGCTGACTGGCTAGCTGTCCTGCCTCCATTTGCTATTGTATGTACAGTTATATCCGTCTGAGATGACCCCACTTGAGTGAGACACCAGTTTTTGTCATCGTTAGATGACGAACCAAAAGAGGCAAATCACAGCCTGTAGTCGGCAGAGCCTGGTTAAAACAATCTGAAAAGGGGCAAAAGACGACAAAAGAGCGAGCTGGCAAGTACTCATGTCAAAAATGAATTAATCGATCACCAGTGTGCGCAATCAGTAACATTCCATCTACATCATCTCCAACTGGATCCCTTGAGCATCTGCACAGCTCTGAATCCAGAATTCATTGGTTGCACTGCTTACAAGTTCATATAGCAACACTGCAGTAGCCAGGCTTTCAAAATCATAATATCCCGTTCAATACCCTCTGATAATAATCATACTGGCGAGTCCTCCACGCATCTAAGCTACTACTAATCAGGGAAAGCAACAAAGATACACATTGCTGCCAATTGTCAACATTAAAATGGAAAAGGGTTAAGTGGAAGCATAAGATAGCACAGAACGTAACAATGTAACATTACAATTAAGATGCATGTCAAACCTCTTCGGTGAGACTCAGATGGAATCGTTTTCGGAGATTCTGTATTGTTCGAAGGCCCCCTTTAAAGCAAGGAAACCCAGAATCCTGATCCAAAACAGTCAGGTAAGCCAATTATAAAATGACAGGACATGCACAGATAAAAGTGATTGGAAGAAAGAATCATGACTTAACTAGTCCAGTGAATAGACCTAATAAGATGACTCTACCTGGAGCATCTCAACAAGGAGAATTATTCGCTCAGCATGCTTACGACAAGTTAGGAAACCTTGAATACAAAGAACCTGAATCACAGTGAAAGGAAATTATATGTTTGTAATTTTCACAATGAGGGAATAAGGGGTTTAAAAATCACCAAAACAGGGACAGGATGTATACTTTAAAATAATCAAAGAACTCGCTGGGCACTCCCTCGGCATCAGAATCCATGACCTGGATCAAGCTCAGATTTCATCAGTGTCGATCAAAGGGGCATAAGAAAAGCATTTGCAAGCTCAAAATAAAAAAGATATGGCTTTTCTGACCTCAAGAAGTTCCCGGGTCAATTTGAACGGTGCACTCTCAAAATTCACACCACCAGGCGAATTTGAAAGCATGAAGCCAAAGTCAATGTGTATAATATGACCATCTTCATCCAATAATAGGTTACCATTGTGACGATCCTTGACCTGCAGAACATAAAACAATGTCACACTACTTAACTTGAATATAGACTCGAAATAACAAATAAAGAACACATACAAACAAAAAGTTTAAACTTATCAGAGTTGAGAGGATGAAGTTGAAGTATTTTCAGATTGTAGAAGCTGTAACAGATATCTCCAGAAGAGAGAAAACCTTACACTTCTTTCATATAGATGTGAGTTATAAAGTTGGTCCATTCATAAAAGTAATCCCATTGTATGAAAAAGTGAAGATCATGCGAGCAGGTCTCAAAAAGTTCAGCACAAGGAGTAGAATTTGTGAGGAAATCCTTTTTACACACTAGTATACGACAAAAACCGGAGAGAAAATGTCTGCCAACAACTAAACAATAATCAACAAATGTGATCATATCTTCATATAAATGAACTTACCTGTAGAAGGTAGCATACCAGCGAGTATCCTGCCATACTCTCAACAAAATTTCTCTGACATATAACAGACAAGTGCACATGTAGTTAGAAACAGTATCATTAGTTTGTAATAAGAACAGGATCATATGTTCAGATCTAGCATGGATAGGGGTCATAGTGCAGGCCTCAGGAAAGTAGGAATGCATAGTTGCCTCTTTCTAAAGTGGAGCCAAACCCTAAAACTCACTCTTCTAGAATTCATTTAGTTTTATCTATAACATGAAACAACACTAACGAGAATCAATCCACCCTTTAAATTGCAGAAATAAATGCTGCAGGCACTGTAATTTTTTTTTTAGGGGGGGGGGGGGGGGGGGGGGGGCAGCGTATAAAAAGGTGACGCCTAGGCGATGGTCCTGGCGCCTCATAGGGATCAAGGCGAGGGGAGTCCGAAAGGCGCACGCCTTTTGGTCGATTTGTGTAAATTTCTGTTTTAGTACATTAAAAATGATGTTTTAAAGAGCCTTTTGACTCCAAATCTGTAAAATATACGGAGTATAATTTAATCAAAAAGTAACTTGTTAAGAAAGCTACAAACTTTGATGATTTTACCTTTTTCTCTTACCCAATTGTCCACACTTTGATCCAATTCTGATGAATTACATTGATGAATCTAATGAATGGTTAGTTGGAAGAATGGAATCAGAAGAAAACTATGATTTTGTATTTGAAGATGGCATTTTGACATGGGAAATAGTGGACAAAGCTAGTGAGCCCCTTTATTCGAATAGGTCAATGGTGAAAAGGAAAACTCCTATGCAGTTCTAGAGGTGAAAATATTGGAATGATGCTCTTGGTAGTAACATATGCAGTTCTATTGGTGAAAATATTATAATGATGCTCTTTTATGTCATATACTCGTGCCATTTGATGATTTGACTGGATATATTAGCTTTTGTGTATACGGCTATGCTTACCACCTATTTATTCTGTATGATATTATGTTATATAGCTTATTGTTTGACATTATATATTATGTATACAAATTGTCTCATCATTATATCAATGTAGAAGGGAAAATTCTATAATTAAGAGCCTTGATCCAAAAGGCGTGCGCCTCTCACCTTGCGCATAGGCAATGGGGACCCCATCGCCTTGGTGAGCCTTCTGCCTTTTTATATACACTGGGGGAGGGATATGTGGGATTGAAGCATAAGAGATCTGGAGAGACTAGAACATTCTACAGTTTTACAGGTTTGTACCTCATGGTATTCAAGAGATTCTTCAGTGTAGCAAAATTTCTATAATTTGATTATTAGATCAAGAGGGAGCCTAATATCCTATACTAAAAATCAGGATAAAAGATGGATAAAGGGAGGAAATAGATATGTATGGGATAACAGCACATATGCACATGCAACTACTGAACCAAATCTGTCCTGAAAAATATTCGTAAGTCAATGCACTGTTCTACCAAAATACCTGAGCAAGTTTAAAACTTGGAGAATTCTCCTCATATTTGGCATTAAAAAAGTCACGCAAGCTTGAAATAGTAGGATATCTACTTTTGATAGAATGAATGGAGGCCTGGTAAGCAACAAATCAATGTTAGCAGGCATCTCAGAAGTCTTCTAGAATCAGCAGTAAATTGTAGAGAGTTTACCGTATCAGGAATAGTTTCAATCAGAGCTGTATAAGACGAGGTTACTAGGACCTCATAGGGACGCAGCCAAAGAGGCAGACCAGCTTCCTGGAATATATCTGCATCAAAACATGAGTAAAATGAATCCGAATTTCACCCTGAAAAGTGAATTAGAAAGTAGCAACAACTAACAAGGCAAACCACGGAACAAAAAAGATTTAGTTTCCCAAGTTTGGGAATCAATATGGAATAAAGAAATAGCTTATTTCAAGTGTTTATGGGTTCCATATTTGTCACAATACAACATTATCAACTCACGGCTAAGTTTAACAAGTTTTGTCACACACCCATACAAATACGGGAAATTGGGAAATCTTCTAGGTCTTTCTATGATTCAACCAGACAGGTGCATTATTTTCTATTGATCAAATCCAACATTCATAACCCTTTCTACAACCTTCAAGAATCAAGCAAGTGAAGTTGGATAATGAAATAGGCAAGACAACATCAAACTGAAAACTTGTAGCCTTGAGCAAATAAAAAGATGCTGACTATTAACTTAATCAATCAGCAAAATGCTCTCTTACTGCAGAGAGAGTTAGCAGCATTCTTCAGAGCAAAAGCTAGATAGATAATCGCGTTTATATATTTCATGTTTTCCTACAATAACCTGATAATCAAGTTGACATAGACAGAAGAAATAGAACATCAGATCCTCTTTATTTTTGTTCCAAAAAAAATTATTTTTTATTCTAGTATGTGCCAAAGAAATTTGCGTTTGTAAAAGCTGCAGGAAATTACCATAAAAGTGGGAGATAAGTTGCACCGCTAGATGTTCCTGCCTACAATCATCCCCACTCTTTACAATCATCTGTAGAACAGCAACTGGACATCAGTGTTTGTTCAACACATGGAACAGGACTAAAATTTCTAAGATACACGACAGGTATTACAAGCTCTTCTTAATGAAGACAATATAAAGTACAGTCAAGCAACAGCCACTTACAAGTTACAACAAAGGAAATAATTAAAAAAAAAAAAAACTTGGCCAATCAAAGAAAAGGATGGCATTAGGTAGTAAGCAAAAGCGCTTCTAGTCACAACCACCCTCCAACCCCACCTAAAGGTGATGAAAGGAAAGAAAGCACTACATTTTGAGTCATATGATGTGAATTCTACTGGATGTCAACATCAGGGAGTGAGTGACAAGCAAGACTTACTGATCGCAAATCCCAATCAGTTAATTTTCCATAGATTGATGCCTTCCTTATTCTTTCCTTTTTTTCCTCCCAAAGTTCACCACACAAAGCATCAGTAGGCTTGGGAGGCCCCCCGACCTGTACACCAAGTAAAACCTTCAGCTTACCAAGGCGAAGCACATATACAACAATGCAGGCTACAAACCTTAGGTTGTGCATCTGCTGACTCCTGCCCAGCGCCTTTTAGAGGCAATCCAGGAGGGGCTTCTCCTTTAGCAGCAGCAGCCTGAAGAAGCAAAAAAGGGAGAGAACAGGATTTAACACGTCTATTCGATGAATAGAAAGAGAAAAAAAGAATTTGAATACCACTGAAAATGCAGAAATTAAGTCTTAGGATTCTACACAAGACAGAAATCAATGGGAACATACCAGCTCAGTCACAACGACTATAAAAATGATGAAATCGAGAAATGAACTGCTAATTATGTGACCTAATTTTTCTGTTGTCTACAAAGGGAACGAGCTATCGAGTATTTCTAGGAAAATAGTTACCACCATTTTAAAAAGTTTATAAACATCAAAATGTCAAATTATGTTGACAGTAAGTGGAAATTAAAGAAACAATAGGAGCAGACTGATAGAGAACCCTTCGAACCACAGAAATAAGATACATTTTAATGATTTTATACAATTGTAACTTGTAAGAAAGTTCATGAAAGCGCAAAATCACCTTTTGTGTTGCAAATCAACCATACAAAGTGTCCCAGTTAGCACTCCTGAATTTTTAAAATCATATCAACTTAATCAATCAGACCATAAATCCTCACCTTAATCAGCCAGTTAGCCAGAGAAGTGACAAACAACATCACTCTAAAAAGAAGTGATAAACAATATCAAAATCCTCAAATATGCTAATTAGCGAAGGATTCACAACGCAAAAGAACAAATGAGTGACTGAACATAAAAGGTTAACTCAAAAAGTCAAGTTATATTCACACCTTCACTTCTTCCATGGCTATTGTACTTGGAACACGACGATGCTCCTTTCGACGTGGTGGTTCTGGATCTTCTATGTCATCCAAGTTCAGACCAGGATTGGCTGTCAATACAACTCTCACCCATTCAAGGTCACTGCGGTGTTCACTTCTAGATGTATTGCTCTCTAAGCAGTGAGAACAATTATAGCACAATTCATTGATTGAGAGATTGACATTAACAAATTTCACTTTGGCCTCCCATAAGTGATCCATTGCTTGATCAATAGCATGAGAAGCAGATTGTGACATCCTATCATCATTAGGACTGCCCCCCTGTGTAGTCCCAAGAGGATATGCCCAAGGAGGTGGCTTTGGCAGAAGTGCATCTCCATTAGCTAAAGGAATGCCTCCTCTAGATAGCTTTTGGTTGTTTGACAAATCCTTTGTGTGACTGTAAACAGGGATACTTTAGGTCTTAGAATAACTGCAGATACCAAATGCATCTCAAGGGCATCAGAGAAATTATACATGGTAGTTACCTTTGAGTTTCACACCTCAAAACCTCTACACAGATAAGATAAGGTGCTTTCTCTCGAGAATTTAATAGCACCGCCTCATCTTCTGGTATATGCAGTAAACGATACATCCCTTTACCCATTGGGAAGCACACACCTACAATAATAAAGCCTCTTTCTCAAGACAACAGATTTCTAATTATACAACTGATGTTATCTTTAACAATTCAAGATAAAGACAAATAAATATATAACTAATGCGATCTTAACAATTCTCAACTTTTAAAGGCCAATCCTTATCTTTCCTTTAATCGGTATATTTTCTTAGTTCTTGTTGTACATAATCTGTGAAGCAGATAATTCAATAGTATAACATATTATTATATCAATTCAAGTAAACATTAAAATAATAAAATCGATAGAGTGATACCTCCACTGTTCTGAGCTTCAACCAAATGAACATTGATTTCTACAAGGGACTACAAACAAGAAAAACAACAATCTTCATGAGGTACAGGTGCATAGTTTAATCAAAATCTGAAGCCAAAGGAGCATCATGAAAAAGACTACCTCATTAAGCGCACTTTTACGATCCTCAATAGGAAATACGTCTACTAAACCATACGATGTATCACAAAGGGTCCGTACAAAGTCCAAAGACTCGTGATATGCGCCTTTACGAAACTGTGCCGCAGCACTATTTGGAAGAGGTGGCTTGGAGCTAGCCTTCTCAAAGTACTCTATTGCAGAACCAGGATGTATCTGTCACATTTTAGACAGATTAAATAACAATGAAACAGTAGCATTTAAAATGGGAAAGGCATCCAATGGGATTGATCGATCTTTATGAATTTCTCCAGAACATGAACTTTGTTGGTCCATAGGTTTAGGGCCTCATGTTACATAATTCAAAACAGAAAAATGTGGAAACAAAAATCCTTTTTGAGTTTTTCATTAATCACAAGTCACCAATTAGTGTGCTAAATAATTTGCCGATTGACATACTTATTCAGCTCTTCAGAGTGTGTACACATTAAGTTGTATTTAGTAACTTCTTTTCAACAAACATATGTAATGATACAAATGATTCAACATCTACCAAAATAAATTTAATAGGGAGGAAAAATAAGTTGTTTTCTGTTTCATCTCCAGCAACTCTAAACTGCAAACAGTTCTTTCTCAAGAGAAACAAGTGGTAACATATTAGCATACTAGGAGGGTCATTGCCTCATTGGTCTCATTTGCCATGACACAGCAATCATTAAATATCAAAGCAAATTAACAAATGCAAGGAAAAACTAACATTTGCATCAATTACCTCCTGCTTCTTTAAACCATACAGTTCGGAATCCTCCACAGATCGATCACGGTCACGAAACAATTTGCGGAAAAAGTTTTCTGTACCAGGACTGCCCTCAAACATATTTCCACCTGATGAAGCTGGCTTTGCTTCTTCAGGATGCACACGGAAAAACCTACGCAACAAGGGGAGATCCAAGGATTCTTCTTCCTCGCCATTGACAAAAGTCTTATCTTCATCACCTGCAACATTTGAATCTTTCTTATCTTCAAATATATCCTTAAAAAATTTACGGATGACTCCTTTTTCATCATATTCATCATCACGCTTCTCATTTCCATCCTTCCTATCCTCAAACTTCTCCTTAAAGAGCTTCCACCTTGAACCAATTTTCTCTTCATCAGTTCTGTCATTCCCATCTTTCTTATCATCAGACCTCTCTTTGAAAAACTTTTTAAAGAAGCCTTCTTTCTCTTCATCTTCATCGGATCTTCTGGACAGTACATCTCTATCTGATTCTTCATTTCTCTCAGCTGCATCCTTTTTGTCCTCGGATTTTTCCTTGAAAATCTTCTTCAAGAAACCTTCTTTTAAATCCTCCTCCACTGATCGTGAAACTGGCCTTTCATTGGGATCATTCTTACTATCACGGAATAATCGCTTAAAGAAACCCTCGGAACTGGATGTTAACTCATCATCATCATCTTTACTATCTCTCATCAGCCTCCGGAAAAACCCATCCTTCTCTGAGTCATCAACATCTTTATCCGCAGACTTTCTAAACATTAATGCATCCCTCACTTTAGGACTTGGAATGAATCTCCTCAAGATCTTATTTTCCTCAGGAGTCATGTTACCACCTTCATCCACTAAATTAGACACAGAACTTGGAGAAAAAGAAAATGACCTTTGAGTAGGTGGTGAGGAGGTTAATGACAGAAGACGTTGCTTTGAGGAGAGTAACTTAGACAGAACCTGATTCTTACCTCCTAAACTAGATGGTTCATATTGGGGTCTAATTAATGGTGACCAGTCACCCATCAGGGTGGAAGCAATCTGGCATTTCTCTTGAATCCTACTGATTCCCTCATTATCATCAGAATCCTCAATCTCTGCCATAAGGAACCAATGCACCCTAAGCGCTATTTTGAGAGACTGTGAACATATATCAATGACAAACTTATCCAGTGAAGGGCTTGGTTTATGCACCATCATGTAACATATCTGGAACAAGTAGCTCTCAATCCCTGACAAGGGGAGCGTATACATTCGATTACAGAGATAATCTCGAACGCCTGAATGCTCATGTTTGTAAAGGTAGCTGACTGCAATCCACTCACAGAAGAACGCAGAGTCAAAGAACCGAATGAGCCAACCATTTTCTCCAATACTCTCATTGGTTAGGCTTGTCTTTGTAATCTCCCTGGGTAGATCATCTGATTCCCCAATCGCTATTCCCAGCAGCCGAACCATTGTCAGATTAATCTACCATCATAAACCCTAATTCATGAGTAAAAAAAAAAAAACAATCCCCCACAATGAAATCACACTAAAAATTACTAACTGATTCCTCCCCTATCTACCCGACACTGCGAAATCAAAAGGCCTTCTGATGTCAACTCTTGGAAATTAAAGCCCTGATAAGACACAGAAGCTCTAAAAAGCACCAAAGTCCGATCAACCACCCAAAGTTTGGGGGAATCCTGTCGCGGTCAGTAAAAGATAATCAAACGAAATGATATGTAGCGTGGATTCACTCAGATTGGTGAATAAAAGGGGAGGAAATGTGGATCGATCTTACAACAAGAAGTAGGAGTAGATCACAGGCGAAGTCCTCTAAATGCCGTCCCCAGGAGCTGAATCGGCAAGCACCGCCTCCGCCGCCGCTACAACCGTCGTCGTCGCCGATGAAGAAGATTGAAAAAGAAGGAGTACCGTGACGATGCAGCGGAGGAAGACGAAGAATTCGAATTTCATCAACGCAGGGGGGGAATTGTATCCGGAAAGGGCAAAAAAAAAAATATAGTCATGTAAGTAAAACTGCCCAATGCTAACATGCGCCGTGATGAACCTAGTGACAGAAACGGTAATATCAAATCAAATTTAATTTTGAAAAATTGCTCCGTCCATATCGAGAAATTAAAATTATAAAAGTGAATTCAAATAATCCACCTCTTAGAGCATTCCTAATGGTGGGGTGACCAACATTTCTCTCCTCTTTTCTTATTCGTCCACCTCATATTCCACTAACTTTATTCTCAACTCTCCCCAATTCATTTCATACCCTCCACAATGGTCGGGTTCCCCAATAAATCTATCTCATCACTTTTTCCATACCTATACTATATTTTCTCTATAATTTCAAATATTAAAATAGTTAATTTGATTTTCTAATTATATTTCATAATTAATTTTAGTAATTAATTTTTTTAACGAACTAGTGAATAAATTCGAAAATTAAAAATTATCAATTAAATAATTTTAATCACAAATTTTATTCAATATCGTAAAAATCTTATATGAATTCAAATTAATTTAAACTAGTATTTCTTACACTAGTGATATTAAATATTATAAAAATTACATTAGCCATACATTGTCATTGAAAAATAATGAAAATTACATGACCTATATGCTAGCTGGAAGTTTAAAAAAAAGGATGGAAGTTGAAAAAAAAAAAGGGCTGAATGTTAAAAAAAATGAAAATGGATGGGAAGTTAAAAATAAATTAAGTGCTCGTTTGGATAAACGTAGGAAGTATACTTCCCGGGAATTTAATTCATGGGAAGTCTACTTCCCATGAATTACACTTTCTGGGATTTTATGAAACATGTTTGGTTGAAAAATGAAAAAATGGTGGATTTGATATATTGAGATAAATATGAGATTTTTATTAGTAAGAAAAGGGTGGAAGTTGTCTTACCATGTACCCCCTTGGTAATTTCAATTCCTGTGTTTCACAGGAAGTTAAATTCATGGGAATTTCAATTCTTGGGTTTTTGGAGAACAATTTTTTTAACCAAACGCAGATATTCTATCCAACTTTCTGGGATATTCCACTTCCTGGGTTTTTTAAACCAATCCAAACGAGCACTAAGGTTGAAGTTTAAAAAAAATGAAAAGCTAGAAGTTTAAAAAAATAATGAAAAGATAAAAGGTTAAAAAATTATTTATTTTATGGACACGTGGCATAATTCGATTGGTTTTAGATTTGGGAAGGTTCCCAATATATTGAGGCACCCCAAAAATCGGGAGGTTGTCCACAATAGTCGGGTTGCCCAAAACCCTTCAAAAAGCAAAATGGGGAGGTAACCTCCCCACCAATGCTGATGCTCTTATACTTATTATTTTAGAAGCGATGTCTTTGTAAAATATTGCGCCACGTGTCAGTAGCTGAGCAATCATAAGAAATATAGTTTTCAACTATTCTCACCCACCTTCCATTGCACTCCCTCAAGGACAAATGTACACATCCACTAAGTGTACGTGTCTACTTTTACATTACGAATTAAAACTCGCCATGTGTTATTAAAAGGAAAAAAAAAAGAAGTTTTTTTTTAAAAAAAAATGTAGTGGGGTTTGAATTTTCATTTTAAAATTTAATCGGTTGAAACTTGAAAGGAATGAATTTTCATTTTTTTTATGTAACATATATTTTTATTTCTAATTTCAAAACAAGTAGTTGTTTAAATATAATTAGTATATCAATGTTTATTACACCGGACTTATTATTTAATTTCATATTTTTTGTTTAGTTAATGGATTAATTAATTTAAAAAGAGATGGTTAATTAAATTGTCAATATTTTATAATTAGAATGTAATTTTATAAATTTTTAAGTATGAAATATTGATAATTTTATGCGAAATACATGATATAGGTTAAGTTAAAAATATATGTGCCAAAAATCATAATGACTTGGTTTGAAATAAATTAAATTAATCGTACAAAAATAACATTCAACTGGTACTTATTTTTACTATTTAAAAAATATTATAAATTCAGTTTAGTGATACTTTCCCCCCTTTTAATACTATGTATTCATAATATGCATGAATGTATGATGTTTATCATTGCTTATAATAAAATCGATAATTTTATTCAATCAAAGTTTAAAATTTTATTAAACCAACCCACATAAATTACATTAAAAAAATGTTAAGGAAATTTAGTTTAAAATAAAACTAAACGGTTATTTCTAATGTAAATCCCACTAGGCCACTACCTATTTTAAATTAAAAACAATTAAAACAAATGGCAACATTTGATTGGAGGTGTAGAAATTTACACATACACCTAGTGTATGTGTATCACCCTTCCTCTCTAAAAAACCCTCTATTTCTCTCCGAAGCAACTTTTTTATTAAAAAATGAGCCACGTGTCAATAGTGGAGCAAAATTAAAAAATTATCTAAAAAAAAACAATAAACCACGTTCTCCTCCTTCCTCTGGTAACAACTGATAATCTTTTATTCTTAACTTTCTCTTTCTTCTATCTAAAACCGCTTCTTTTTATAATCGATCTTTGTTCTCCCTTCCCCGTTTCAACATCTTAGAAGAAATAGAGTACTGTCAGTTTTGCCTAGAATTAGCAATGGGGGAAAGGGGAGACAGAGAGAGTGCGAGAAATAGAGAGCGGAGAATTAGGGTTTCGCCCAGATTTCAGATGCTAGTAAAGGGAGAGAGAATATTGTAACACTCCCTTTTAAATCCCAAGGGAGCGCTACAGCGCCAGTGAATCCGCAGACTTTAATGTCTTTGAATTCACCTGAGGCTTATAGGGACATGCAACCATGCTCTCATAAACAAGATGATAATTTAAATACAATAGAATATGCGGAAGTGAATAAAATTCATTAGTTTAAATATCTGATCATAATAAGATAAAAATGCCAAAACCATAAAGTGTGCATAATTCCAAAATAACTGAAATTAAAGTAGTGACGCGGAAACTTTTAGAGATTCAAAACTTGTAAAAATATTCAATAAATGACAGTCTGCTCTTTAACTCTCTCCTGCTCCGCTGCTTGCACTAGACCTGTGGAATATGGTCTGGTGTTTCGTGAGAACGAAGGACACCAGCCATCCAATAAGTAGGATGGTTAGTACAATTAAGACTAGCAAATGATAGGGAAAATGTTCAGACTTTAACCTTACGGTGACCATAAACGGTATGTCATAGGTTAAGGGAAAGACACGAATATTTAAAGTGGAAACTGAATAAAAAGATAAAAATTCACACATGACTCGGATGATCGTAATGATCGATTATAAGATAAGAAAAGGAATTATACCCGAGACAGATGAGTATAATAGCTGAAGTGATCACCTATTTAATAGTCAATAATAACCATAATCGCACTAATCACAATGATAATAACAATAATAATATTACTACGTGGTACCGGTCGGACCTTTAACAAGGACCACGACCTACATCAGATCGTTGTTTTACCATCCCGCAGAGAATGCATTCCGGGATGGTGTTTCATGAAACCTTTTGTAACGGCCCAGAATTATAATTTCTGGGTTACGTTTCAAGGGATAAAACCCCTTGTTCGGATCTTGCAATCCAGGTACGGGTCGAGGTTTCAAACTCATTTTTAAGATTAGCATAAGGAGGGATTTCAAACCCTAAAAACTTCGAAGGGTCGTTGGGTACCCTTAACCTGTCCTAGGACTATGTCGCGGAAACCATTTCAAACGGAAGTAAAGTACAGATACAAGTGCCACGGCAGAGCCGGGTCAAAACGGAGTCAAAAGTATAAATCCAAAACCATATAATCAGAGTCTAGTGAAGTCTATAACTCCAGCACTCACTCTCCACAGACAAAATGACCCGCGCAATAAGCAAACAGCACCGATAGGATGAACATAAATAATTCCTAAAAAAATTGATTTGGAGCGGGATCAGATCGATGCCCACTTAACTCTGCATCCCAACCATAAGCACACATATACGCTATACCTAATAAAGATGCTCTAATGCAGTACGAAATTCAAACACACTAGCATGCTCCTAGTTCATAATATTGTGCAAAAATACTGTAAAGGGCCCAAGACAATGCCAAGTGGCATATCCCTCTCCTACCTCCACCCCTTCCGACAGGCAGAGACTGGCCAGCTCGTGAATGCATTCATTCATAATAGGGCGGCACGCATGCCTAACCCGCTCCACAATAAAGCCCGCAGGCATATCATAATATAAGGAAGTACTCGATTGACTCAGGGTACCCGATGAGGCTGGGCTACCCTATGACCCTAGCAAAGACTCTAGGACTATCACAGATAACGGCCGTTCTGTTTACATACGCACAGAGAAATAGAATGCTCAACGATCAATGCAACCTAGCATGGTACTACATGGCATGCTGATCATGAATGCAACACCTAGTATATCATGCACCTATAGCAGGGAATAGCTCTATTCAATCTGAGTAAGCTCCGAAGAGACTTACCTGGAGATGCAGAACAGCAAGATAACACAAGCAAGGGCCCAATGCAAGTCCAAAGCAATCCAAAAGCAATACACACCTATTATCAAGCCATTTCCATAAGCTACCGGTCCATCATTCATACTCACACAAAACCCAAGTTCTCAACATCCTCAAAACAAATCGACGGTAAAACCATTTTCCAAAACTTTTCCGATATCATCAACATCAACCAAAATCATTCTCCCAATTTCCTTTTCAAAACCAACATCGTCAAATCAAGAGGAAGAATCCCGACATTAAACAGTTTAAACTTAAAATCAATACCTCAAAATCATATTATATAATTAATTCCGACATTTTGGTCTTCAAACAATAAATCATTTAAGAGATGTTTCTGAAACTTGAAACGCTTTTTAGTTAAATTACTAAAGGATATTTGTCCAAAATAAATCCATAATCATTTAAATATAATAATTAACTAAAATCAATCTATTTTAATAACCAACATACTTTACCATTTCTTAAAATCATATGTTAAAACATCTTATAATAACACTGTTATATATATAATCCAAGTAAGTCACAATAATAATTTCAGAAATAATATTTTTCGTGAAAATCAGAGATATATATAATACCTTACAAGAACAATTTTATATTTAAGCTAAAGTTTGTAAAACAACTAACATATCAATATAACACAATATCAACTTAACAATTTATAAAACAAACCCAAAAGGCCCAACTCTCAACCCGGAAACAATAGGCCCAAGCCCGAAGAGAAAGGCCCAAGATCTGGTTTAAATGAACCGGACCAATGAAGGCTGAACCGGACCAGAAAATAGAGAAAAAGAAAATAAGGAATCGGGTTCCTTGGACCCGTCTCCCTCCCCAGTCCCCGCTTCCCAGATCTGTTCACGGCGGAAAAACACCAGGAAGAAAGAAGGGCGAAGGTTTCGCCGGCGACAAACAATCTCGAACCCCAATTGACAGAAATCGACTCGCACAGACAAGGAAAGGGAGAGAGAGGGGTTCTCACCGAGGTTTCGAAGTTTCGCCGGAAATCACATGTCGACGCGGGGTTCTGCTCACCGGAGTTGAAATCGAAGAGGTCGGCCTGGGAAGAGAGCAAAAAGGGGGTTAAAGGTCTAACTTTGGGAGGAAATGGGTCGGAAATCGATCGAGAACCATTACCGACTGTTGGATCGGAAATAGAACAACAAGGAAGGGTGTTCGTCGGCGACGGCTGGGTTCGTCTCCGGGAATGCTTGGTTGCCTGGAACGTCGGAGAGAAGGTGCTCTGGGCTTGGCTGCTTCTTGGAACCAGAGGAAGAGGAGGCCGTGGGTACTCGGCTCTCGGTAAAGCGCTCAGGCCGCTCGGGGAAGGGAGGAAACGGAAGCAGTGGTGCTGCTGGTGCTCGTTGAGGACTGAACGCCGAGAAGGGGGGAACGGTGGTCGATGGTGGTGGCTCGGTGGAGCTCTCAGAATCAAACGGAGGGAGGTGGAGACGTTGAGTGATGGTGCTGGTGTTTGTCCACATCAAGAGGGATTGCAGATGATGGGTTACTGGGTTTCAATTAGAAAGGTGAGGCTTGTGTTTGGCAGAGAGCAGCTGGGTGAAAGGGGAAAGGCTCACAGATGTAGGTGTTGAATCTCAAAGGAAGAAGGAGGGGAGATGTGTGAAGGTGTGGTGGTGTTGAGCTCAAAATGGTAAGGGGAAAAGCTGTACTGCAGGGCTCTGAAGAAGACAAGGAGAAGAAGACAAGGGGGAACAAAAGAAATAAGGTAGTGGTCCTAAGTTTGGTTAAAGGATACTACAAATTTCGAAACCGCTCTCTCGATCTAATCCCGACTCGATCAAAATTCCTATTAAATTTTTCAAAACCGAATTAATTAATCCGATAAAATCTCGCTCGTATTCCAAAATCTCAAGTTAAAATAGCGGAATTGAAATCCGTCGGAAAAATCCGTTAAAATCATGCCGGAATTCATTTTAAGAGATTTTACATAATCCGATTTAAATTTATTTTTAATTTCTTTTCAAGAAATTTAGGATTTAAAATCCGGGCCTTTACATCATCCACCTCTAAAAACAAGTCTCGTCCCCGAGACTAAAACCAAAATAAAGTGGGGAATGAAGTTTGAAATTGATGAGTCCTAGGACCATGTCCAAAGATCTTGTAATCATCTCGATTGCGTCTTCCGGGATTCTCACAACATCCTAGTCACGGTCGTGACATCTCCAATTGGCCTTGACAAGTATGCAATAAGCGCCCCTATCACATCCTTGCTTCGACTTTTCGGAAGTACCACGACTCTAAATGTTTTACAATGTCCTCACTAGGTCTTAGCAAGTACCCTACAAGCGCCCTCATAGAATGCTTGTATCCACTTCGTGAAGTATCATAGAGTTGCTCGGGTTAGAAAATTTTCTAAAGAGATTCCGCAATTGAAATAAAGATTAGCCTCAAAATCGTTGAAATTCTCGGTAACGTTCATTCTTTTACAATCCAAGTTGGTCTCTCTTTTTTTTTTTTTTTCAAAATCGTTTAAAAATCTTCAAATCCAACGTCTAATCAAGCAACCTTACACCAAAACAAGTCAAATCCTTTCAAACCAAGATTTCGTCAAAATCTTCCAACCACCAGATCAATTTCTCGCATACCAAACAATCAAATTCAGAAGCTGGGAGGTGGAATCATCCACCTCTAAGGGCTAATCCCATATTCTCTTCCTAGTTTCCAAAATCAAAACAAACTATCAGTCTCAATTCAAGCAAGCTTCACAAGCTGTAAGAAATGCATAACCAAATAACCAATCGATCATCAACGAGTACATCATATAACAGGTCTCAAACATATGTCAGCACACTGCCACAAGATCACATCAACGTCTCCACCACATACTAAAGGCCATGATACACATCTCAACAATATGCCAAAATCATAACACACGGCTCGATATCACCCCAAAAGTCATAAAGGATATCTCACTATCGCATATCAGCATCGCAATCATAGTAGGGTCAGTCACAGCAAGAGATATCATTTAACGCATAAATTCACGCAGTCATCCTATCCAATTCTATCTAGCATTAGCATAACATTTTTATCACGTCAATCATTGGTACTTGCAAGGTTAGCCATAGCGAAATTTCATCATAAGTCAACGGAACAAAACTACTTATCAACACATTAATACATTCAAGGTCATGCTATTAAGATTCAATAAAAAGGGAAGATCAAGAAGTATATCACCATCAAAATGTCAACATGCTCTCTAGAAATCATCTTACTCATCACAATGTCATATAACGATCATTTAGTAATCAGGCACCATTATCTCATATATATATATATACGAATCATATTCACATTCCAAGTCATACTCATCATTTAACATATCAATAGCCATGCTTGTCGACCATATAATACAACATCATGATTACTACAACACAATATAACATCATGTTTACCATCACATAATATAACACCATGCTTTCACATAATAACACATCATGATCTCATATATTATCATATCACAACACATCCTAACATGCTTCTAAAATAATATAACAGGATAACAAGCATCAATATATCATGATAACACTTACCACTATCAATTAGATTTCAACATGTAGTGTCATTCCATATCAGGTCTTATCATGTTCGCTATTTAACATCATGCCAACAGATATAAATAAATCACATAATAAAGAAATCCTCACATCATACCAGTCGAAATAAAACACAATCTTCACTCGCCCATCTCCACTCTCAAACCAAGACTACTCCTCTTCTAGTCTCCATAACACTAACTCCGGCAAAATCCCTTGAAGAAATCCCAATTCATTTCGATACTCCAATCTCACCCCTCATTCCATCAAACACTCTCACACACACCATCCACCTCTAAGAATCCAACTCCTATCTCTAACTCCACACCCGAGTACCCTCTCATACTATATCCTCACTTCTCTTAAGGTCATTTCGTACACTTCCCACACTTCCCAAGATATCACCAGCATCGTGCCTTGCAAAATACCTAAAGCTCACTCAGTCTTACCTAAACCAACATCTCTCTCTTGCGACTTACCTCATAACATCCCCGATCGTCCTAACCACTCAAGCTCTTTCACCACTCTTCTACCACGCTACCAACGACCTCACCCATAGGTGTAAGGAAGAAGCAATAATTAAAATAATCAAACACAAGGTCTACATCATGTCAACTAGCATTTATAAACATAACATCATGGGTTCAACAAGTCTCAATTTATCATCATGCTCAATAATCATTGCAAACATCATATATGAACATAATGAAATCAAGCTAACATGTTGCACTATAACCTTATCAGATATAACTCATGTCTCTTAGCATATGTGGTTCACATTTTACGGGCAAAGGAATTCAAATCATGCTTAGCAACTCAGCGTAGCAACAAGTCAAGACATAATGGTATATGAGATCTATAAGTCATCAAATCATATCATCATAGACAATAGACAATCAGACAATAGTCAGCATCAAGTCAACACATCGACACATAAACGTCACCATCAAGGCATTGCAACATGGTTATCAACATATTCAGAAAAGTTAGCAATTCAAACGGAGGACACTCCCGCCTGCAAGTCATATCGTACTCGATAGCCGCAATCCTCAAAACATACTTGTCCCACCAACACCGTCGATCATGAGGCTTGTGGGTTATGGGCCCACGCTTCCGCCACACAGCTCTATCGTTATGCAACTTCCTTTCTCTTTCACGCAGTCGTTCACCAAATATTGCAGAGGAGTCTAAGTTAGCATAGATAGGGGAGTGACGGGAGAAGACAACCCAATTTCCTTTCGGGGACAAACACGGACCACACTAAAGACGACAATACTAGAGACAAGACTCTAACTGAAAATAGCAACAACGCCCTTATGGAGGTCTTTTAGGTTGCAATGGTGACAAGCAGACACAATTTCATAATAAGGGCATATCAATCATTTTAATCCACACTAACATGTACCTATCTCGAGGAGCACGACATACATATTCATTTCAAAAAGACATGTTCAGGTGCTACACGGATGCATGCGAGACAAGATAGTAGTCTACCATCCCATGAAAGCAGATATGCCTAGCAACTTAAGCAAGATATGCAAGATTAAATAGGTATCACAATTATCACATATATGAGCAATGCACGAGCGTAGTGTATGGCATCATAAAAGGACATGTAAGAGCAACATAGTAACTATCTTATCTGACACAATGATCGTATAATAGGTCAAGCATGGCACGTAATCATATGAAGAGATACATCTAGAAAGCATGGGTCCTACATGGTACTAGTGATACATGATGTGATACAAGCATAGTCAAGAGTCATCAAGAGGAGTTCAGCATAATTTTCACGGAACATGAGGCATCATCAAAATAACAAGAAGGGCATCATTGGCGACCTATTATAATCATGTTATAAGCGAACCATCATATAGCACATATATAGTACAATAGTCATCACATCATAGAACAAGTACAACAAGCGATCCTTTTAGTGAGTTATATTGGAAATCATCAGCCCTACGAGACACTACTAGCACTTATCAAACATTAACCCAATCGAGGTAACTCGACTAAATCCATTCTAACATTCATGCATCATGCGTATGCGAAATCATGATATAGCGTGGTGTGTGATCATGCGAGGTGTCCAGTCATACGTTCATGCAAGCACGAGAGAATATCATAGGGTAATAGGGAAATACCACCGAGCGATAACATGTAAGCATGCTAGGAGTCGATCACTATCACGAAAAACAAGTCGATCATCGAATTCAGCATCAGCCTAATCAGGATTAGCAAAACACTTTAAGAAGAGGGAAGAATCACACTATCAAGTACCTAGACCGGGAGAGAATTAGCAATACTGTAGGCAAGATATAAGCTCACACCAGTCACAACCAAGGGTCCTACACGACACTAATAGCTCAACATAACATGCTATACATATAAACATTTAATTGATAATTACAACGGTACGCAAGAAATCAATCACTCATATTCCGACGATATAGAAGCATGGGGGCAAGTGCAGCGGTGTATAATACGAACCTAGTAATGGGACAATATAGCTAGAATACGGGAACATGAGTTCAAACCAACACATACTGGGATTAAACATGCATTTATCAAGACTCATTTACACCAACATAATCCAAATTCAGTGCAAGTATCACACAACAGTATAAATTGCAGAGTAAGCAACAATAATTAACCTGATGTATACATAACAAACAAGCATGCTATTGATTCTTGTCACAAAAGGGATAATAGGCATTTACACGTCATCATCCAACATGCTAAGATGATCATCTATCAACATTCATACAAAGAGGAATTGATCACACTATCATGGACCTAATCCAGGGAAAGCAACATTCATATAGATTCATATCATGTGGTTTATGCTTTCAATCAATCATTAGCACAATTAATACGATAAGTCAAGTAGGCATGCTATTACAACTTATCATCATGATAGAAAGCAAGGCACAACACGAGACTTGAGCAAGGTAACTACCCACAACACAAACTTAAACAATAAAACCATGACAGAAAGCAAGGCATAACATGAGGAGCTTCTTACTAATGATCATTGACAAGGTACATGCGGGAGATTATAAAATCATGTCATGTAATCAGAGAGAGTCACCATTATAACCGAACAGAGATCCTTAAGGGCATCAACTGACTTTTCCCGACTGACTTATCACCCCTCTTTCCCGTGGGACTCCGGTACAACTCTTTAAGGCAAGATGACACTAGTTAATCATCATAAGAATAAGGAAAGACAATCCCAAAAACACCTTACTCCTGACTCAAGGTGACATCAAGAACTTCCAACACTCACTCAGACAACCTTAATATCCAACCCCGATTCTCGACACAATGTGTTTACCAACCCAAATTTCCCGGGGAAGACACTGGCATACAAGAAAAGCTAGATAGACCCGTCAATGGGTTAACAATCATAGTAGAAGGGGTTGTTTTACACAAGCTGGGTTTGACAATGTAGAAATAAAGGCACTCCCGCTATCTCGTTTGCACAGGTCAGTCAATACACAACTCATTGTTAGGCATACCAAATCAGATCTCTAGCATAGCAAGCACTCAGCACCGAATCAGTTAATAACACTCATAATGATCTCATTTGATTCTCCCAACCCATTTGTAAAGAACAAGCTGATATTTTCGCCTACCGTTCCCAACTACACCCAATAGGGGTGGTCTATCGCCTTCACTACCCACTCGTGCCATCGTTTGGTCGGTTTTCCTCTTTTATTACAAGTCGAGTTCATTACTTAGTCCAATTTGGGTTAGGCATCTTAAGTTCATTTTGCCCCTTTAAAACACTTTCAAATCCTTTGAAATTCATGGGCCGTTTTCCAAAACATACACTCGACCCTTGTGTACCCGAATTGCACAACCTCAGCTCTGATACCATCTTTGTAACGGCCCAGAATTATAATTTCTGGGTTACGTTTCAAGGGATAAAACCCCTTGTTCGGATCTTGCAATCCAGGTACGGGTCGAGGTTTCAAACTCATTTTTAAGATTAGCATAAGGAGGGATTTCAAACCCTAAAAACTTCGAAGGGTCGTTGGGTACCCTTAACCTGTCCTAGGACTATGTCGCGGAAACCATTTCAAACGGAAGTAAAGTACAGATACAAGTGCCACGGCAGAGCCGGGTCAAAACGGAGTCAAAAGTATAAATCCAAAACCATATAATCAGAGTCTAGTGAAGTCTATAACTCCAGCACTCACTCTCCACAGACAAAATGACCCGCGCAATAAGCAAACAGCACCGATAGGATGAACATAAATAATTCCTAAAAAAATTGATTTGGAGCGGGATCAGATCGATGCCCACTTAACTCTGCATCCCAACCATAAGCACACATATACGCTATACCTAATAAAGATGCTCTAATGCAGTACGAAATTCAAACACACTAGCATGCTCCTAGTTCATAATATTGTGCAAAAATACTGTAAAGGGCCCAAGACAATGCCAAGTGGCATATCCCTCTCCTACCTCCACCCCTTCCGACAGGCAGAGACTGGCCAGCTCGTGAATGCATTCATTCATAATAGGGCGGCACGCATGCCTAACCCGCTCCACAATAAAGCCCGCAGGCATATCATAATATAAGGAAGTACTCGATTGACTCAGGGTACCCGATGAGGCTGGGCTACCCTATGACCCTAGCAAAGACTCTAGGACTATCACAGATAACGGCCGTTCTGTTTACATACGCACAGAGAAATAGAATGCTCAACGATCAATGCAACCTAGCATGGTACTACATGGCATGCTGATCATGAATGCAACACCTAGTATATCATGCACCTATAGCAGGGAATAGCTCTATTCAATCTGAGTAAGCTCCGAAGAGACTTACCTGGAGATGCAGAACAGCAAGATAACACAAGCAAGGGCCCAATGCAAGTCCAAAGCAATCCAAAAGCAATACACACCTATTATCAAGCCATTTCCATAAGCTACCGGTCCATCATTCATACTCACACAAAACCCAAGTTCTCAACATCCTCAAAACAAATCGACGGTAAAACCATTTTCCAAAACTTTTCCGATATCATCAACATCAACCAAAATCATTCTCCCAATTTCCTTTTCAAAACCAACATCGTCAAATCAAGAGGAAGAATCCCGACATTAAACAGTTTAAACTTAAAATCAATACCTCAAAATCATATTATATAATTAATTCCGACATTTTGGTCTTCAAACAATAAATCATTTAAGAGATGTTTCTGAAACTTGAAACGCTTTTTAGTTAAATTACTAAAGGATATTTGTCCAAAATAAATCCATAATCATTTAAATATAATAATTAACTAAAATCAATCTATTTTAATAACCAACATACTTTACCATTTCTTAAAATCATATGTTAAAACATCTTATAATAACACTGTTATATATATAATCCAAGTAAGTCACAATAATAATTTCAGAAATAATATTTTTCGTGAAAATCAGAGATATATATAATACCTTACAAGAACAATTTTATATTTAAGCTAAAGTTTGTAAAACAACTAACATATCAATATAACACAATATCAACTTAACAATTTATAAAACAAACCCAAAAGGCCCAACTCTCAACCCGGAAACAATAGGCCCAAGCCCGAAGAGAAAGGCCCAAGATCTGGTTTAAATGAACCGGACCAATGAAGGCTGAACCGGACCAGAAAATAGAGAAAAAGAAAATAAGGAATCGGGTTCCTTGGACCCGTCTCCCTCCCCAGTCCCCGCTTCCCAGATCTGTTCACGGCGGAAAAACACCAGGAAGAAAGAAGGGCGAAGGTTTCGCCGGCGACAAACAATCTCGAACCCCAATTGACAGAAATCGACTCGCACAGACAAGGAAAGGGAGAGAGAGGGGTTCTCACCGAGGTTTCGAAGTTTCGCCGGAAATCACATGTCGACGCGGGGTTCTGCTCACCGGAGTTGAAATCGAAGAGGTCGGCCTGGGAAGAGAGCAAAAAGGGGGTTAAAGGTCTAACTTTGGGAGGAAATGGGTCGGAAATCGATCGAGAACCATTACCGACTGTTGGATCGGAAATAGAACAACAAGGAAGGGTGTTCGTCGGCGACGGCTGGGTTCGTCTCCGGGAATGCTTGGTTGCCTGGAACGTCGGAGAGAAGGTGCTCTGGGCTTGGCTGCTTCTTGGAACCAGAGGAAGAGGAGGCCGTGGGTACTCGGCTCTCGGTAAAGCGCTCAGGCCGCTCGGGGAAGGGAGGAAACGGAAGCAGTGGTGCTGCTGGTGCTCGTTGAGGACTGAACGCCGAGAAGGGGGGAACGGTGGTCGATGGTGGTGGCTCGGTGGAGCTCTCAGAATCAAACGGAGGGAGGTGGAGACGTTGAGTGATGGTGCTGGTGTTTGTCCACATCAAGAGGGATTGCAGATGATGGGTTACTGGGTTTCAATTAGAAAGGTGAGGCTTGTGTTTGGCAGAGAGCAGCTGGGTGAAAGGGGAAAGGCTCACAGATGTAGGTGTTGAATCTCAAAGGAAGAAGGAGGGGAGATGTGTGAAGGTGTGGTGGTGTTGAGCTCAAAATGGTAAGGGGAAAAGCTGTACTGCAGGGCTCTGAAGAAGACAAGGAGAAGAAGACAAGGGGGAACAAAAGAAATAAGGTAGTGGTCCTAAGTTTGGTTAAAGGATACTACAAATTTCGAAACCGCTCTCTCGATCTAATCCCGACTCGATCAAAATTCCTATTAAATTTTTCAAAACCGAATTAATTAATCCGATAAAATCTCGCTCGTATTCCAAAATCTCAAGTTAAAATAGCGGAATTGAAATCCGTCGGAAAAATCCGTTAAAATCATGCCGGAATTCATTTTAAGAGATTTTACATAATCCGATTTAAATTTATTTTTAATTTCTTTTCAAGAAATTTAGGATTTAAAATCCGGGCCTTTACACCTTTTGAGGCGGTGGCTTAACGAACCACAACCTGCAAGTCAGTCTACTGCATAACTTGCCAAAGGCATAAAGCCACTCGCATCACGTGGTGCGCATTTTAACATATCACAACTAAGCATCACATGGTGCCTATCTTATCATATATAAACAGTTTATACTAGGTGATCATAATAATGACATTAAATCAAACAGGGACAAGCATGGATAATTCAAAGGGTCTTACTATCACATGCTACTAGTTTGCATGAAAGAACAAGCAGAGTATCATGCACTTTAGGAAGAAGAAAATGGGCAACCTTTACTTTCTCGAGTTATAAACAAACAATTCATATTTAATATGTATAATACTATAATTCATTTAATGATTGCCCATTAATTTAACTCATGCCAATTTATGATTAAAAAGATAAATTACATCAAGCAGACGGGTATGCAATTTATCAAAATTGGCAAGGAAATTGGCCACATGGCCGCATTCGACATAGAAGAATTTTAAAAGGCACAACAAAAGAATCACGAAACACGCAAAGGGCGTTTGAACGAAATCACTTGCCTTAAACTTCGATGATCAGCTGATGACAACCAGGCGAGATTTTAGCACCTAATGAATCCAACGGAAAAAGGAATATTAATATTGATATTTTCTAAAATTAACTTTACTTTAACTCAATTTAAAATTGAATTAATTCTATAAAGTTAAATATCTATACCAATATGAATTCCTCGGGAAGCGGGATCCGGCGTGAGTGCTTCGAGATTTCTTGGTGTCGCTGAAATGGGCAAGAATTGAATAATTTAGAAACTTTGGCCACTTATCTTAATAACTAATTAAATTAGGGCCATAAACGGAAATAGAATAAAAATAAGGGACGTTTATTTGATTTCATCAAAAGAGATCAAAATCAGTGTTTTGATTTCACGGCTCACGTACAACGACAAAGAAGAAGATCTTCCCTCGGCGGCGACCGCTAGCGGCGGAGGCGAGTCCTTAGCGGCAACAGGGGCGGCCATCGGAGGCGGTTGCTCGACAGTGAATAGCGGCGGCAAGCGGAGACGAAGGCAGCCACAATCGGGGCGGCTCGGCGGCTGTTCGTGGGCATGGCGTTGAACACGGGCGGAGGCTGCGGCTTGGCTCGTGACCAGGCAGCGATCGGCGGTGGTTGGGCAGCGACAGACGGAGGAGGCGGTGCGGTGGTCTAGCGGTGACTTGGACAGTGGGCGGACTCACAGGTGATTCGAGAGAGAAGAAGAAGGTGATGGTGCGGTGGTCCGGCGGGTGATTGCAGTGGGAAGATGGGGGCGGTGATGGCGTGTGTTTTGCTGAATTGGTTTCGGCGTTTTGGGTTGTGGGAAAACCCTAAGAGATTTGACGTATATCTATATTACTAAAAGATAGACAAACGAATAAAGATGGGATAGAAATAGGTTTATTTCCCTTTAACGGAATGAATATTATTTAATTTAATTTCATAAATTAAATAATAAGGTTATTTAGAGAATTTATGTAATTAAATCCATCATATATTATTTCTTTTTAGAATAATTTAATTATTCTAATTCATACCATATATCTTATGTGAATTTATTAAATGACCAAATTCATAAGATATATACTATAGTTTGAATATAATATAGATTTATTTAATTAAATAAAAATAAGAAATAGCCCAAAAATAATTTGGGGTATTTCATACCTCCCCACTAAAAATAAGTTTCGTCCCGAAACTTAGAAAACAAACGAGAAATGAATTGAAGATAAGATAGTATCCTCAAAATAGATGAGAGGATATAGACTGATCAAAGGAGAGCTATGTGTATCAACAATGGTTCCCGAATAGGTAGAATTTAAGATGCTTCGCTTAATGAACTTATCGAATACATGAGTGATGAGAATTATATCTAAAGTAACTCATTGCTTTCCGAACTCCTCAATGGCAAAGCTTGAAATTTTAATCCTATGAAAACAGTGTATATAAATCTAAAACAAGGATCATAAAATTTTGAAAGGCATCTTTTTATATTCACTCTCGTTGCTCGAGATAAGTGAACTTGCATCCCATAAGAAACGGGGTTAACTAGCTTGTCATTGGCTTTCGTCTCAGCCCCATCTGGCTTCCTTTTCCAGGTTGCCAAATGGCCCGGGTGGCTTTGAAGGCAACCATTCTGACAAAACTAGCCAGCCTTATTCATATGAGATGAGTTGTGAGTCTTTGTCTTCTGGTTTATCGACGGGAACGTTGTCCGTTTCTTCAGCACTTGCGTCCTTGTCTTCTTCATAAACATAAATCGCGCATATCTATATTTAAAATTACTATTCTCAAGCTTTTTACCAATGAGAGTTCGGTTGCTCGATCATGGAAAGGAGAAATGGAACATGTAACCCATGATCATTTAATCCTATCAAGATTTATGAAAGGGAAACTACCTACATAAAAAGTAACTAATTATCCTCTTGAAGAACCTTACGTATGACACATCGGTCATTAATCACTGATTTCACATGCGAGTATTATTCCCGCTTATACATAAGTGAAACAGAGGAGCCTTTCTAGAGTCTATAGGGAGCACTTCCCGACTCTTTCTCGGTAGCTATAAAAACACGGGTTGACCAGCTTGGTATGGAATCAGAAGTATCAACAAACTAGGGCTGACTGTATAAAATGAAAGGAATATGAGTAGGGAAGTGTTCATGACTTATATGGTATTCAACGTTAGAATATTACCAATTTGCACACCAATTTCCCACTTTGACTCGAACTTGTAAGGTTGTAAAGATGAATCCAAAACATTAACCAAATGAACTATGACAAAAGATCTCTGACAAGCTTCCCTTATTTATTGATATCTGAATAAATGAGGTAATGGAATCACTGAGGAAAGCGTTTCCTCATTTCTTCTTCAGTTTCCCAAGTCATCTCCTCGGTCCCGTGCTTTGATCAAAGCACTTTGACAAGCGGAACTACCTTGGGGCGAAGTTGCTTCTCTTGTCGCTCTAGAATTTGCACCGGTTCTTCCTCGTAGGTTCCGATGGGGCGGACCTCAATGTCCTCATATATCAAAGATGTGGGTTATGTCAGGCACCTACTTCCGTAGCAGTGATACATGAAAGACGTCATGTACTGATGAGCTGACGGAGGCATAGCAAGGCGGTAGGCAACATTGCCTACACATTGCAGAACGTCAAATGACCCGACATATCGAGGGTTCAGCTTCCATCGCTTTCCAAACCGGAAGACTCCCTTCCTGGGTGACACTTTTACAAACACCTTATCACCCACCTCAAAGTTGACCTCTCTACGCCTAGGGTCGGCATAATACTTTTGGCGACTCTGAGCGGTCAAAATTCGTTACTTGATCATTGCAATTTCTTCAATTGTCTTCTCTAACAGCTCCGGGCCTATATGGATGGCATCAGTCGCATCATCCCAACACACTAGCGATCGATATTTCTGTCCATAAAGGGCTTCAAAAGGAGCCATCTTTATGGATGAATGCCAGCTGTTGTTGTAGGTGCACTCAATCAGACTCAAATTGGTTCCCCAATCGGTCGGCCTATCTAGGACACAGGCTCGTAACATATCCTCCAGTGTCTAGATGGTCCTCTTTGACTGACCATCTAAGGGTGAAAAGCAGTAGTGAAATTCAGCTGAGGGACAAGTCCCTCATGAAGCTTCTTCTAGAACCCCGAGATGAATCATCCATCATGATCAGAGACAATGAACGACGGAACACCGTGAAGGCGGACTATGTGCTGAAGGTATAATTCAGCTAGCTTTATCGGCTTCCAATTAGATCGAATAGCAATGAAGTGTGCACATTTGGTGAGTCGATCAACAATCACCCAAATGGCATCCTTCTGCCCCTCACCTTAGGGAGCTCCATAACGAAATCCCTCGAGATATGTTCCTACTTCCATGTGGGTACTGGAAGTGGTTGGAGCTTCCCACCAGGTCTCTGGTGCTCAATCCTGACCAGCTGGCATACCAAGCATCTGACCACGTGCTCAGTCACTTCATTCTTCATACCAGACCACCAATTGTTCTGTCTCAGATCCTTATACATCTTACTAGCTCCAGGATGCACCGAATAGCCGGATGAAAGAGCTTCCTAAAGGATGGTTTGTCAGATCTAAGGGACATTGGGGACGCAGATACGATTCCCAAACCATAAAGATCCATCCTCCCTTACGACAAAGCCTGGGCTTTACCATCAAAGAAATCAACGGTGATCTGCAGTAACACAACACCCTCTGTCTACTTCGCCTTTATCTCCACTAGCAGATCTGACTGAACCCCCATAATACACAACTTTCCTCGGTTCCTTTCAAACCAAACTTCAACATCTAACTTGAGCAGATTTCTTTGCAGTGCAGGACTTGCTGTCAAACATCTAATCATGGCCTCGTGTTGAGATTTGCGGCTCAAAGGATCGGCTACGACATTAGCCTTGCCAGGATGATGGAGGAGCTTAATGTCATAGTCCTTGATCAACTTTAGCCAACGTCTCCGTCTCATGTTCAACTCCTTCTGGATGAACACATACTTAAGGCTTTTGTGGTCGGTGTATATCTGGCAATGAACACCATAAAGCTAATGGCGCCAAATTTTTAGAGCAATTACCACATCAGCTAGTTCCAGATCATGCATTGGGTAGTCCTCCTCGTACGACCTCAACTGTCATGATGCATAGGCTCTCACCTTCCAATCTTGCATCAATACACAACTCAAACCTTGCTTGGAAGCATAACTGTAAATCATATAGTCATCTGACTTCTTAGGAAGTGTCAGAATAGGTTATGTGGTCAACTGCTTCTTGAGCTCATAGAAGCTTGCTTTGAACTTGTCATTCCAGACGAATTTCTGGGATTTACGCAAAAGTAAGGTCAGTGGTTGTACAAATTTGAAAAACCCTTCCATGAACCTCCTGTAGTAACCTGCTAGTCCCAGAAAACTCTGGATCTCCTTGATGTTCTTCGGCAAATTCCACTTCTCTAAAGCTGCTATCTTTTAGGGGTCGACCATCCCCCCTTTCTGAGCTGATGTGGCATAGGAATGCCACCTACTTCATCCAAAAGTCACACTTAGACAGCTTTGCGTACAGTTGATGCTTTCGCAGTGTCATCAAAACAGTTGTCAAGTGTTCGGAGTGAGTTTCCTCACTCAGCGAGTAGATCAAAATGTCGTCGATGAAGACTACGACGAACTTGTCCAAATACTAGTGAAAACAACGATTCATCACATCCATAAAGACTGTTGGGGCATTTGTTGAGCCAAAGGGCATCACCACGAACTCATAGTGCCCATAACGCGTCTTGAAAGCAGTCTTTGGAATATCCTCGTCACGAACTCGGAGTTGATGGTAACCAGATCGAAGGTCAATCTTGGAGAATACCTTTTCTCCTTGAAGCTAATCTAACAAGTCATCGATGCGTGGCAGCGGATACTTGTTCTTGATCGTCACCTTATTCAGCTCCCGATAATCAATACACAGATGGAAGGAGTCGTCTTTCTTCTTCACAAACAGTATGGGAGCACCCTGAGGTGAAGCACTGGGTCAAATATAACCCTTCTCTAACAACTCTTCAAGCTGACTCTTCAATTCTTGCATCTCAACGGGAGTCATGCAATACGGGGCTTTGGAAATAGAAGAGGTTCATGGCTCTAAGTCGATGGTCAACTCAATGAACCGCTTTGGAGGTAAACCATGAATCTCATCGGGGAAAACATCAGAGAATTCCCGAACTACAGGAATATCGGAGATATGGACCGGGTCGGATGGCTAATCCTGCAGATAACATAAGAATCCGGCACCACCTTGACGTAAAAATTTGGTTGTCTACATTACAATAATAAAACGGCCATCCTCCTCAGGAATGCGCCCACGAAATCTGCACACAACCCTACCGTCCGACGAAATGGTCACGATTCTCCGTCCATAATCAATGATTGCACTATGGCGAGTAAGTCAATCCATACCGAGAATGACATCCTAAGAAAGGATCGGAAGTAGAATAAGATCAATAAGGTACTCGTCGCCACTTATCGCGATGAGGAAGCGGAATAACATATTCCCACCTCGAACTCTATCCCTCATAAGGGAATTCTACAAATAAGGAATCATCTATAGTCATAGATTCTAATCCGAGTCTTTCAACAGTTTGCTCGGTTCTCCAATAATTTGAAAGTCTCTTAATTGTGGATGCTGACGAGATCTTAATCCTTTTCGTCTTCTGAAAAAAACATACAGCTCGACGAGTTTGTCCAATTCAAAGCTATGCTTCGGTGATGCTACATCTCTCTTTAACTCAGCATGCTCACATATATCTTTTAGCTCATCCCTAGCACGATCGTAGAGTTTTCTCTAGCTCATCCACAATCCACTCCTTATTATTATATGTTTCCTCGGCCTCCCTCACACGGAGTCTCTGCCCCACTCTTCTTGCCTTTAATCCTGGTATGCTTTTCCATCAGCTAGAATTTCCGGAAAAAAAAAAAAATCTCTTCCTTGGCTCCTCCTCATCGGGGTTTTGGGATGGTTCCAAGCCGTACACTCGGATGAGGTCCTGGAGGTACTTTCTCCTATTGTCATCCAAAGGAGCTAGCATGGCTTTCTCTTCCCTTACTGTCTTTTC
This sequence comes from Persicaria tinctoria, assembly GCA_037127255.1. Lineage (NCBI taxonomy): Eukaryota > Viridiplantae > Streptophyta > Magnoliopsida > Caryophyllales > Polygonaceae > Persicaria > Persicaria tinctoria. Next base: position 746,882 of record JBANSL010000004.1, read on the forward strand.
CTCGCTATAGAATCGAGGAGTTCACAAGTTATGTCTCTTGTATCACTCGTGGATAAGTTCTTGCCATATTCTGTGGCTGCAGCTCCTTCAGGAGGGTCGACGAGAACTTTCTTCCCCTTGGACAGCACCACTTTAGCTTTTTCCACGACCTTCACCTCCGTGCTGGAGTCAGACCCAGTGTATGAGTTGTTGGTGAGGTCAATGCTTTGAGGGTAATCCGTCGCGTGCAGTTCTGAAGTCTTGCGAACGTTAGACTTATATCGAGGAGAGCGAGGAGTCATCAGTACTCGAGCGAGATAATCTCATAAAGCGAGATTCAGAGAAAACAAGAATAAAGAATATAAGTTTAGTCTATGGCAGGAGCAGGAGCTTGAGCAGGACTATGTATTCATAATATGCATGAATGTATGATGTTTATCATTGCTTATAATAAAATCGATAATTTTATTCAATCAAAGTTTAAAATTTTATTAAACCAACCCACGTAAATTACATTAAAAAAATGTTAAGGAAATTTAGTTTAAAATAAAACTAAACGGTTATTTCTAATGTAAATCCCACTAGGCCACTACCTATTTTAAATTAAAAAAAATTAAAACAAATGGCAACATTTGATTGGAGGTGTAGAAATTTACACATACACCTAGTGTATGTGTACCACCCTCCCTCTCTCAAAAACCCTCTATTTCTCTCCGAAGCAACTTTTTTATTAAAAAATGAGCCACGTGTCAATAGTGGAGCAAAATTAAAAAATTATCTAAAAAAAACAATAAACCACGTTCTCCTCCTTCCTCTGGTAACAACTGATAATCTTTTATTCTTAACTTTCTCTTTCTTCTATCTAAAACCGCTTCTTTTTATAATCGATCTTTGTTCTCCCTTCCCCGTTTCAACATCTTAGAAGAAATAGAGTACTGTCAGTTTTGCCTAGAATTAGCAATGGGGGAAAGGGGAGACAGAGAGAGTGCGAGAAATAGAGAGCGGAGAATTAGGGTTTCGCCAAGATTTCAGATGGCAGTAAAGGGAGAGAGAATATGTCAAATAAAAAAGGTACTTCTTGAAATTATATATATGTCTTAAATCACTCCCAAATCTATGTTCTCCTCCAATTTTAGTTTTCACCTCTTGGAACTGCTATAGCAGGGGCACTTATTTGGAAATTAGAGCATCCAAGGTACCGATCCTAAAGTTTGAAACCATGTAGTCTCTCTTCTCTATCCATTTGAGTCACTCTCTATCTTTGTCTTTGAAAGATTTTGTTAGATTTTCATATTGGAATGAAGCGATCGATTTACTAGCCCTAATGAGCGCATCCGATGGTGGTGGCTATTGGTCACGGATTGACAGGTCCTCTCTCTCCTCTCAATCTCGATTCAATTGTTATGTGGTTGCTTGCAAATGCAATTGAGGGTTTTGGATTTTTGGGACTTGAATTAGGAATTTAAGCTTTAAGTTTGCTTATGCTAGATTTCCACTATTTAATTCCAATTTATAACTTCAGTAGAGATCGTGATCGAATCCGGGTATGTATTTGATTTTTTTTTTTAAATTCTGAAAGTTGGGAGCAATGGTGTACCGTTGTTTATTATGATGGCTTCCAAAATGTGCTTTTGATTAATTAGAATTGAGTGACATTTGTTGGTGTGAGAAAGAAAACTCTTAGGGCTTTTGATTAATTATGATATCTAGCTCACAAAATAGGTGTTGTCTGTCGTAGCCTCATAGGCAAGGAATTGTGGTGATACAAGATGTAATGAAATTTCCCATTATTGAGATTCATTTTTCATTGGTGCTTCACATGTTCTGCAAATGCTTCATGAAGTTCTTATAGGCTTGTAATGTTGTAGTCTATAGGCATGTTTGCATGTCCTCCAATTAAACAACTACGAACCCGGATAAGTTAGTGCTTTTTTTTAAAACTTTTAGTTTAGAGGTAGGAGAAATTTATATGTAGGTATGCCTCCTTTACCGTCTTTAATCTCCTCTGTAGGCAAAGTTTTGATTTCATGGATTTTGCATTTTCGTATCCCCTTCTTTATTTGTTGTATCCTGAAGTCGGTGTAGGGTGAGAGAATTACCGACCAAGGTTGCGAGAGACGCCCTAGACGACGGCTAGAAGATTCAAAGTAAATATCTACACCTATTCCTGACTCAGAGGCGGCACCGATGGAACTAAATCGCTAAGTATGTAATTGAATTTGTTCTAATTTTTTTAATTAGGGCTTTGTTGGTTGTTACTGGGGATTTTGATTTCAATCAAGTATTTTGTGAAAATTAGGGTTTGATTTGGTTGAAATTAAGGGGCATCCAAAGTCGTCAAATAGTTTTTTGTTCTGTTCCTATTTTATTCTGTGAGATTGATGTAGGTGTGATGTCTTTCTGTGTAAATAACTGTTGAGAAAACCGTGTTGGAGCAAAGCTATAGCCGGTATGAGCTTCAAGGTGAATATGTGTTGCTTGACTTGCTAGCTGAGAATAGGGTCTACGATAAGTCCTTGGAGCACATTGAATTCAAACGAGGAGTATGCCTTTCTATGTAGATAATATAAGCTATAAAATGTTGAGAAAGCATACAGAAGGATGGAGCAAAATCATCTTCTGCTGATTTTTGCAGAAAATTATGTGCACATGCGAATCAAATCATGGACACAATCGAGAAACACTTTTAGAATGAAGAAGTTCGGGTATTTAATTTTATTTGCTGTTAGCATATATAGTAGATAGTATAACTATATCTGCATTTTTATTTTGCAAACCCAAGAAATCATCTAATATAGGTCAACTTAGAATAATTAGATTCCGATTAAAAATACAAACGACCTTAAAATGAGTATAAACATAAATAATTTATTTTCTTTAGTCCAGTTCAAAGGTATGGTGTAAAATATATTATGGTGAGTAAAATAAGGTTTCAATATTAAATAAAATAAGAATAAAAAAACCAAAAAGTCCCATATGAAAATAAATCGCCACTATAGGTCAATTTAGAATAATTTGATTCCTATGAAAATACACAGAACTTTAAACGAGTAAAAACATAAATCATTCATTTTATTCAGCCCGATTTGCAGGCATGGTGTGGAATATATTATAGCGATGAAAATCAGGCTTGAATATTAAATACAATAGGAATAACAAATACCAAAAATCACATGCATGTTTGGTACATGGGTTTGTTTATGCTATTTCGGACCCTTAATATATTAGCTAGCTTGGAGTATTAATTAATAACTTAACTATGGATATACTTATGTGTTAGATTAAAGAGTATAGCTCTCTCAACATTGAACCATAACTTCGAAGCACTAAGATTATCTATCCGGCCATCCTCTTCCATGGTGAGGAGTATGAGTTTCTTTATATTGTTTCGGATCCTTAGTGAGGAGTATTGGATTCTTAGGCCAAGAACTACAAGAGTTTTTTTTATTTTCTTTCAAGTAGGGTACATAGATGTTTAGAGAAGTGTAGAAGCGGTCGATCTACAATTTTTTTTATATCAAATTCGAAGTATCAATCGTTTTGATAAAAAAATTCTCCATAACAACTGAAGATTTTAAAAAACAACACGGGGAGGAGTATGGGCAAAATGGTATGTTATGGAAAAATTGGCGTGGCCGGGTATTTTGTGTGGGGCGTCAATCTCAACCAAAAATATTATGACAAAACCCGAACATGGTTCGGGAAAAGAACTAGTTTTCTTTTTAAAAGTGAATTCAAATAATTTTTATTTTTAAATTTCAAAAGTTTTTTTTTTGTGAACAAATGGGGAGCAAGCAGTGCTCGAGCACCCCCTGGCGGAAAAAAAAAATAAAATAAAATTGCATATTAAGTTATTTAAATGGTATTTAAGATAAGAGTGCTAACTAGCTCAAATGATAAAGGAAGGAAGGAAGAAAATATAAAATCAAAAGATCTTGGGTTCAAATCCCAACTCTTTCACTTTCTATTTATTTTACCATATCATTAATTCTTTTTGATTTCTCTATTTTTTTTTCCTATATTTTTATGTCTCTCTTCTATTTATTTTTTTGTTATTACTATCAACTTTTTAAATGCAAAAAAACCTTTTAAAAAATCAAAATTTTAGTAATTTTTGAATATTTTCTTTCAAAAAATATTCTTAATTTAGTATACACCAAAAAAAAAATTCACGGAAATTTTTTAGCACCTCCTGGCTGAGAATCCTGGCTCCGCCACTGGGAGCAAGTACCCAATTCAATTAATAGTAAAACAGAAACAAAAAGAGCTTACACAGCGCAAAGTCGAACTATCGATCAGCCCTTATCACCGTTCAGCAGAGGTAAAATAGTAAAGTCCGGTGGGTCGGACAAAAGATGAAAACCCACAGGCAAAGATAAAGCAAAAGTTGCAATGGCGTCCGCTACTACGTTAGCCTCCCGATAGACATGACGAAATTGGACACGCCAATCTCTACAAACGAAGTCATGCCATTCTTCAACCAGGCTGAAGAGAGGATGTGAGGCTCTAATCTTCCTTGATAAAAGGTTGACGACGACCTCTGAATGACTGAGTCCGTCTCAATGAGGATCATCTTCAAGCCCATCTCTCAGGCTAATTCCAAACATTTGAGAATGCCCAAACACTCTGTCGTAGGTACTGAACATGATCCAATGTTGTAAGCAAAACCACCAACCCACTTGGCCCAAACTGTAACGGCCCGGGATTATGATTCCCGAGTTACGTTTCGAGGGATGAAACCCCTCGTTAGGACCTTGCGCCCCGAGTACAGGTTGAAGGTTTCAAAACCTACTTTAATGTTTTCAAAGGGGGATTTCATACCCAAAGTCGAAGGGATCGTTGGAATCCTCGGGGAAGTCCCCTGTACCTGTCGTAAGTCTAAGCGTGGAAATCAGAAATAGTGCGACTAGCGGGAATAAGTGTAATACAAGAGGGTGCCACGGCAGAGCCGGGTCAAAACGGAGTCAAAAGTATAAATCTAAAATATAATCAGAGTCTGGTGAAGTCTATACTCCAGCGCTCACTCTCCGCCGACAAAATGACCCGCGCAATAAGCAAACAACACCGATAGGAGGAACATAAATAATACCTAAAAAAATTGATATGGGGCGGGATCAGATCGATTCCCACTTAACTCTGCATCCCAACCATAAGCACACATATACGCTATACCTAATAAAGATGCTTCTAAATGCATGGCGGAATATTAACACACTAACATGCTCCTAAGATCAAGTACATAATAATAAGGCTTTAGCACAGAATACCAAGTGGTATATCCCTCTCCTACCTCCACCCCTTCCGATAGATGGAGACTGGCCAGCTCGTGAATGCATTCATTCATAATAGGGCGGCACGCATGCCTAACCCGCTCCACAATAAAGCCCGCAGGCATCTCATAATATAAGGAAGTGCATGACTCGATTGACTCATGGTACCCGATGAGGTTGGGCTACCCTATGACCCTAGCAATGACTCTAGTTACTTCACAGATAACGGCCGTTCTGTTTACATACACATAAAGAAATAGAATGCTCAACGATCGATGCAACCTAGCATGGTACTACATGGCATGCTGATCATGAATGCAAACACCTAGTATATCATGCACCTAAAGCAGGGAATAGCTCTATTCAATTTGAGTAAGCTCCGAAGAGACTTATCTGGCGGTGCAGAACAGCAAGGCAAGCGTTATGATAGATTAAAGATCACCTAGATACATATAGGAACATATATATATATATATATATATAAGTCTACGCCTAATCATCCAAGCACTCAAGCATATCATTCAACGAGAATAACACTCATATCGCAATCGTCGTTTCTTCAAGCTCAACCATTCATCTCAAAGCCACATTCCGTAAGTCCACATCATTCTCATCGTTCCATTCAGCCACATTCATATATTCATAGAATTCATATATTCATATATCTCGAGATCATCACATTCATAATCGTATATCAACATATCACATAACTCGAGTTCATCATATCATCACATATTAAAAGCATAAGTGAACTATACATAAGTCTAACACTTCATCATGTCATTAGTCAATCAATCATGCCATTAGTCCACACCAATCATGATATTAGTCAATCGATCATATCATCATGCTAGTTAGTCACCGATCACATAATTCCCGAGTTAGTCCCGAAACCGCTTTAAAATCCGACAATACCTTGTTAAATCTTCAAGTCTAATAATATTATATTTTAAATCCATTTTATTTTAAGTACTTCCATAAAATACTTCCAACTATATAAAAAATCTCAACTATTTTTATTTCATAAAATCCAACCCTTATTTAAATTACCAAAATTGCCATTCATTTTGTTAGATTCCAAAAACCGAACTTATTTTTATAAAATAGGTCCCATATCCCATTTTCCTTTAAAACATCAACCTAGCCCCAAAACACTTCTGAAATTAAAAGCCCAGTGAGGAAAACCAAAAAGGCCCAATTTCTTTCATCTCTTTTTAAAACATCAAATCCCAGACCAAAAAGAATTAGGCCCATAGGGCAAATCCCATTCTCCCATTTTTCAAAACCAAGGCTTACGTCTTTTTTTATTTTTAAAAATGGAAAGGGCTCCCCAGCTGAGGTGGCGGTGATGTGGACAGGGGACCCACGGGCAAGGGAAATAGGGGAGATAGGATGAACACTATTCACCGTCTTCAAAACGAAACGCTCTCCTACGACTACGAGCGGAAAGAAGAGAAAGGAGGTGGTGCTCGCCGGCGACCCACGCTCCGACCGCTCACAAGCTCTCCGACACTCGATCCCGACAACCCAAGGTCAAAATGAGTGAAAAGGAGAAGAGGGAAGAGTGCTCACCAGAGGCTTTGAACTCGTCGGAAAGCGTTGTCGGCTCGATTCGACTCGCCGGAGTTCCGATTGGGGCCTGCCGAGGACGGGGAAATCTCCGAGAACCTGGTTCGGGGTGAGCTTACCGACCGAAAACGACGAGAACAGGGAAATAGGACGAAATGAGCTCGGAGGCGGCTCCTGGTTGCTGCTCGTCTGGCCTGGGACGTCGGAGAGATGCGGAAGTACCCCTGACTGTTGCTCACTGGTGGCTCGAAGGAGGATGGGTGCGCTGGGCTCTTTCCTCGGCAAAATAGGGCGAGAAGGGAGAGCGAGGTCGACTGTGGTGGTCGGAGACGGTTACTGAAGTGTCTGGGGACGGTGACGGTGATGGAGACTGCAGTGTGGGGGTGTAGGTGGCCGGCGGCAACGCTCCGAGCCGAGAGAGGGAGGTGTTGTGTGATGGCTTCGGCAAAAGAGGGGATGTGGTCGAGTTTATTCCAAGGAGAAATGAAGCAGGGAAAATGGAGGGTGTGGGGATTGGACTAAAAGCAATGAGATGGGTTTTCTATTTTAAGTGGCGTAGGCCGTAGGGGAGTTGATTTGGAATTTCAATGGAGGGGTGTACAGTGGCCTAAGGAAGGGAGGTAGGTCTGCAAGTTGCAGATTGCAACTTCTGATCGGTCATAGCTTGACCAAAGAGGGAGCATGCTTTTGAGGGTAGAGGACAAAGGACATAATCCCAAAAGAAACAAGTTGAAATAGCCCAAAGACAATTTCTAAAACCCGCTTTCTTCGTTAATTAGATTTTCAAAATTTTATTTACGTCGGAAATCCGCTCCGTGAGTCTTAAAATCCGAAATAGAGAGTTTTTCGTTAAATTCCATTTTTAAATTCATTTTGATTTTCCTTTTTTTTCCGAAATATAATGATTTTAAAAAAACCGAGCCTTTACACAAACACCCATAGGCACTTAAAAGTAATTGTAAGTGTAAGTGTATTTTTTTCGGAAACATAAATAGTTCGTAACTCAATATTGCCTATGTTAATTAGAATAAAGGTAGATAACACACATTTTGGAAAATTTTGCACAAACAGCACTCGTCCTTGAAAATTTGCAAAAATAACCCAAATCCCAAAAATTGACATAAATGTCCCAGGTTGCACAACCTGGGATAAGAGATTTAGGCCCGGAAAAAAATAGTGTGGAAACTTGCCCAAAAAAATGAAAAGGGAAAAAAAATTCATGGCTCGTGATAACCCATCTCTCCATTTCAGTTCTCTCTCTCCATTTCAAAAAGAAATCGAAAGTAGGGAAGATATCGGCGATTTCGAAAGGGATGAGACCGGAGAAGATCCACCGTTGTCGGAGTGTCGAGGAGAAGCGAAGAACGCTAGCGCCGGACTTTAAAGGTACGCCCCCCTCTCTATCAACCTGGAACCATTCTTTCTCTTCTCCGTTTTATGCGAACGTGGGGTGTGTAGGTGAAGGCACCGACTATGGGGTTTAGGGATTGAAGGCAATGGTGAGTTGAGTGATGGGTTGTGGCTTATGGAGGGGTGACAACGGTGGGTGCGATTGAAGGATGAGGATGACGGTTTTCGAGTATGGTTAGGGGAAATCAGCGGTTAGGGTGTAGGAAAGTTGAAGAGGGTGTGCGAGGCAAGAAGACTAGGAAGGCTTCGGGAGGTGATGGAGAAGACATGCCCTCCGCGAAGAAACCACGAGACCAAAAAAGAGAAGGACGTTGTCGCTAGCGCGGACGCGATTCAGCTAGGACTTGTATCCATGTACGACAACGAGGGTTTAACCCAGTGGATGGCAAGGTACCCCACATCTGTATTTTTGTCTCCAACTTATTATACAAACGACGTCATTCACCTAACATTGTCATCGTGAGTGTGTAGCGGGGATGGGGATAAGTGGATGACAGGCTACGACACTGAGCTTATGAAGGAGTTATGATCTCTGTTGCCATCGGGGCGTACAAGCAGTTGTTTTCTATTGCCATCTTTCCATGGTAGACTGTAATAAACCAACGATAATTTTTTTATCAGGGTGTACTTTTCATACGTACCCCTAGGTTGTTATAAACTTTGTTGGGGTTGTATTTTATAAACTTTGTTGCTCAAAACTCGTACGATGTTATGGTCTTCGTTAGTCAGTAGGTGTAGTATTTTAGGGCATTGGTTGGTTAATACATGTTTGTCTTTTATGAACATTTTATGCACTTGGGGGTTTTCTTTACGAACATACTTGGATTTGAAATGTTTGGGGTGGAAAAACAGACACGTTAAATTCTTCAAGTGACTCGACCATACAAACAGGTGACATGGTTCATTTCGAAAACAAATTTAAAGTGAAACCCCAAACTATGACAAGTGAAATCTAACAGGTGACACGGGTATACAAACAGGTAACATGAGCGAATTCCTTACAAAAATGGCAGACCCTCAAAACTGTAAATCATCATAATGAAACAAATGATAAGTGAGATCTAATAGGTGACACGGGCATACAAACACATGACATGGGTGAATTCCTTACGGAAATGGCACACACTCAGGACTCAAAGTCATCAGATTCAAACAAGTGACACATGAAATATAACAGAATAAAGAACCGTGTATCCGCAAAAAGTTGTCAGGGCATAATACAACCCACCATACCTAAACTTTGTCACATGTGCATTGACCCAAAATTAACCCTAAGTACTTACCCCGTTCTCAAAAGTATTGCGAAGTTCTTAACCACTTACCTATCAAAATGGTCCAACCCCTGTCCATAATTATGAACGACGATGGACCACCGATAGAGGAACACAACTATGAACGACGACGCTCCACACGGGGAAACTCACCCGTGTCCTCCTTGACACCATACAACTCCAAATCATCCCAACTTTCTTCGAGCTTCACTTCAAAACCTTCGTCCTCGTCCGATACCCCAAAGTCGATTGTGAGGGTTGACCCATCATCATTCTCCTCATCGCTGCTAATGGATATCACCTCCAACCCCTGACTCATGTTACCCATGTCACTTGAAGAGGTATCCGTGTCACCTGATTGTTTAACCGTGTCAGTAATGTCCATCGCAGCTAGCTCATTGCTCTTCCCTAAGGCAGTGGTCACCTTTTCCTCAACATATAACACATCATCTAGAGATACGAGGTTTTGATGTGCCTTACCGTCTGCCTCATCTATCACAATCTCAACCAAATTGTCCATTTTTTGGGAGGAAGGTGAGCCACTCAAGCGTTCTTCCCAGATAGGTTGTTTTGCTTAATTCAAAGCTCTCCTTCTGTAATGGTCAAACATATATCGCAAGGGGCCACAGATCTTCTCCACACTTCGAGTTCAGAAATTTAAACGTCTCAAAGTCGTCATCACCAGCTATTATGATCGGATTACCCCTTCTTTCGAATTTGGTACGTAAGACAACGCCCACTCTTCATATAAAGCACCATCACCGACTTTGAAGAGTTGAAGTCGATGTTCTCTTGTACGTATCATGACATTCGTGTGCACGTTCTCGCCAGCAATCACCCATCCGCCTCCCTTGAACACCCAAGAACCATAGAAGATGAGTGTGACGCATACCAAGACGTTTTCACCTAAAAAATGATACCATGGATGAGAAGAAATGTTATCAATCGATATCTAACGCCATATCTGAGGAGTACTTCGCCAAATACACTTACCCCTTGCATATGGGAAGAAAGGTTTATTGGAAACCAAGGTGACATGGGGATTATGATCACTGACACGAGCACCGGTTGAAGGCGATAAGTGCTCTGCAACTGGAACTGCAAGCCGACAACTTGTCTTCAATGGTGGAACGTTCTCCATCTCTTTTTCCAGGTAAGTTTATGTTGGAGAAGATGTGAAAGAAAAGAGAAAAAAATGAAAATCTTTTCCCATCCTCCCTTTTTTATACAATATAAAATGGTAAAAGAAAACCCAACATCACATCACCCATCCCCTCACAATTTTTGGCGCCAAAACCATCAGGCATCAGCCCTTCCCTCCTCACGTGTTTCTCCTCCCTTCAACCTGCAACCGGCCCAAGATGTCACTTTTTTTTTTGGGCAAAAGTAGACCCATAAGCCATTTTTACATTTGTCCAAAAAGTGGTATATAGACCTGACCACGGGTTACGGGTCGTACGGGTCAACGACCCGCCGGGTTCGGGTTCACGGGTCCACGGGTGTAGACGGGTAGTGGGTTAGGGTTAGGGTCAGGGATTTCAACGTTGTTGATGCTGAAACTGGAGCTTCAGCATCAACAACGTTGTTGAAACCGAGGTTTCAACATTAACAATTGTGCTGAAACCCCGATTTCAGCATCAACAACAGTGCTGAAATCGGGGCTTCAGCAACGCAAAAAAAAATCGATTTTTTGTTAAAAAAAAAACACTCAAATTCAGCAACTTTGGTTTCAACAGTTTCAGCAACATAGGTGGACATTTTGCTAATATGGAGAGGGTGGTGCACAATTTCCTAATATAGGTGAAAAATATGGACCGTATAGAAACTGCCCCCAAAAAATGTGGCCATCGAAAATTCAACGTTTTTCATAAGTGCAAAGAGTATGAATTGATTAGCATTTAGCCCTTAGCAAAGTTGCAAGAATGTGTGGATTTGTCTACTTGCTTGATCGTACATGAATGAACATGATCTACTTGGTAAATCACAGTCGATTTAGTTAATGTAAGTTCAGTTGACAAGATCCGAGCATGAGTACTACGTATTGTTTTGATGGCGTTATTTGCACATAAACAAGCTGAGTATACAAAATCAAATGGGCATCACAACAAGTGAGTGTGAGTCAGTCATTAACAAGAACAAGCTGAAGCTGAACGCACATGCTAGACCTTCTAGACAGCAAAATCTAATCATTAAAAGCTGATCAGGCCAGCTTCTAGTTTTTTTAAATACTCCTATAAGATTGCTTGGTAATAAAAATAATCAAACTTGTATAGAAGGTTACAGTTTACACCGCATGTATGATGTATGGTTAAGACTGCAAACTTTGCTGGCATTTTCCCCCTTTCTCCTTCAACTAACAAATTGAATGCTTAAGCTCTACGTACGGTACACGATCTCAATCCATATTCACTGTCCATGTATATATGTCAAAGTTACATGTTTGTTTCTATATCTGGGCTGCAACTATTTCGTTCCATGTATCAGGAATCCCTGGCAGACACCAATGAAGGCAGTCTTGTATGCCCTGTGATGCTTTAACGCTGTAGCGAGATATATGCCCCTCGTCTCTTAGCGTCGACAGCGCCGTTATATCTAGCAGCTTCACCCTCGTGCCCTTGACTGCTCTGGCAATCACAGGATCGCTTGACTCGTCTTGTACCACCTTGCTCCCCCTTGCTAATGGGGTCGTGTTCTCGCAGCTGCCCCCGGTGTTCCACTCCCCGTTGAAGAAGTGCCTCGGGGAGATCGTCCTAAAGAAAGCTTTGATATCCGGGTACTGCTGAAGCTGATTGTCCAGCCATCTCACGGTGCTGTGAATGGTGAAGTTCTTTGCATTCCCCATCATTGCGAGCCGCTTGTTCTTAAGGGGCTTCCCGTTTACGTGCATTACCCAATGGTTTGCATTCAATTTTCCTCTGTTCCAGTGGTGGCCTGTGTTGAGGATGATGACATCAAAACTGGGGAGGAACCGTTGCAAGAAAGACGGTGCTCGGTCCAGATGCATAGCAATTTCACCAGCTGGATCGGTGGAGTTGAGCGGCTCCAAATCACAGAGGCATGATGACCAGTGGTACAGAATGGTGGTGTTGGTTTCAGGGAACCTGAAAGCCCATCCATCGGGACGAACGGCTCCAGGAGCCAGGGAAAAACCATATTCATGCCCCACGTCTTGGACTTTGGGGTTCTCTTCACCTCCCGTGACCATACACATTAGCGATTGGAATTGCTGCCTGCCCAGAGAATCTCCCACCAACGCAATAGTTTTACCCCGCATTCTGCAGTTATAAGCTTTATCAATGAAGACAAACCACCAATGGCCTAGTGATGACTTAAATTTGATAAGATAAAGTGACAGAATAACATTTCTTGAAACAATAAGAAACGAAGAAGGTAGAGACTAGATATTTCATTGCAAATTTTGGTGGGAAACTAAACCAAAAGTCTTCAAAATGTTGTAGGAAGAGAAACCCACCTTTCCAAAAACTCAGACCGAACAAACTCTGGTATTTCACAGTTTTCTGGCTGCCACCGGTAACTCTCATAAGAGAAATCTGGGCGCTGTGTCAGCCGGCATGCCCACATCTCAGACAGCCACTGCTTGCATTGTGTCCCTGAATACAATGACCTCCTCTTGTCTACCACCCATCTACCCTTAGCATAATTACACACTACAGGGATGCAAATGTACAAGATTTCAGGATCAATCATCTCATTTGCGGACCAAGAAGTAATAGTGAACAAGACAACCAAGATACATTGTTAGTCAAATGGGTAGAGATTTCTGAGGAGAGTTTGCTAATGCTATGAAAAAGGTAAATGTGACAATTGGTGACCCAAGGGATATGATTTAGTATAAACAAGGCACTAAGCCTTCTAGTTAGCTGTCCAGAAATTACCATTGTAAAGGCTCTTGCCTAAGCCAGTTGGAGCGTAGACTCCTCTAGTGGCCAGCTTGAGGTGATCCTCAGCCTAGTGGAGACCATTGGGTTTACCTAAGATTGTGGTCTTGTGTGTGTTTCTGATGTTTTTGTGTGACCCGATCTCATTGTGTGGATTCTTGATCTTACCTCTTTCATACATTACTTTTAAGTCAATAGTCAGACTGCAATGATGGTTATTATGCAATATAACAAATGCAAAACGTCACGGTGATTCATACATTCTTATGCATGAGGTACCCATCTAAGTACATGTCAAAAACTTAACATGCATAGATACACACAAAAGCAGATACACGCACACAGTATACACAACTAAAATATCAAATACTTATCAACCTAGCGTAATCCCACTTAAAGTAGGGCCTAGGAGTAGAGACACAAGCTGTAAGATACATGTTAGATTTCACATAACAAATTTAAGAATTACCTCTTTTCTCAGCAGGGCTTCCTGAGCTCTTGGGATCCATCTGGTGATCACCCTTCTTATCATTATTGTCAACAGAGCTGTTATCGTCTCTTGCAGTTTCGTCCACTGTTGAAGAAATTATAGACCCCAAATCTGAACCATCAGACACAAGGTTATTTGCTTCAGATTCTGTTTTTTCATATAGATGAGAGTCTTCTTCAGTAGGGTGATCTTTTGGCTTCACTATATCTTCAGTAACATGAGAAGCTTCAAGGATTACCTCTGCATGAAACAGAAGTAGTTGATTGGAAGGAAATTCTCATTACTGAAATTGATTTACAAAATAATGTCTCGGTATTTAGCTTAAGGTAAATTACATTTGAAGAAGTGTTTGCAAATCATATGTCCAACAGATCATTCGAGGAATTATTCATAGCCAAGGAGCAAAGAAGAATTTGTCGAAGATTTTAACCTGAACTTGGCAAATAAAGACGATCTTCGCCTGAAAGTAGAGTTGTGACAAGTGGCTTCTTCTCCAAAGACCAAAGGAACACAGTCATAAAAACAAGAGCAATCAAAGCACACGAGAAATGTTTTCCCTTAATCTTATACATGTTTCCTCCCTTCATTCTGACGTTCGACCCAGAATAAATTGATTGCATGCCAATCAATAAGCTGGCATCCTCCCTCTTGAATCAGTAATTCCAAATGGTTTTTACTGAAAAGAAATTACAAGAGATTTGATTAGTAGGAATAAACTTGCTGAAATGAAGTAAAGAGGGGTTGAGTTAATGCAAGTTCAATTGACAGCAAAGGCTCTTGTCATTCAAGGATCATATTTTATAATACAAAGAAAGGGGAAGATCTATTAACTTCGATGCCACAATTACTGATGAATCCAAAAAAAAAAAGAACGCTTTTTATTTTTATTTTTATTTTTGCAATTGCTAGTAAACTCCCTGAGGAATGAGGATGCATTATTGAAGCTTTATCAGATCAACAAGTATCCCAAAGGTGATAGTTTCAGGTTACAATAACATGGTGCCAAATTTCAAAATTTCTACGACAAGTAAACCATATCTATGATTGGTAAGCATTGAGTATGTGAACCTTGTAAATGGAAGCAATCAGTACAAATGAACTATAAACCCCCCAGATTATTAAGTATCAAAGAAAGCAGATTTGCTAAAACAAAACAGTATCGCAGTCGAAATAGGGCAAAACATCGTGGAACTCTAGCAAATACAATCCAAAAAATTGGAAATAAATCTACAAAGGCACCAAATTTCCGCAAATTATCACCGAAACAGAAAAGGAAAATAAAAACTAGAGTCATCAACCAAAGCTGGAAAAAGACAATTTGTCGGCCGAGTTTAAAAATTGAAACAAGAAAATAAAAAGGCGAAACGATCCGCCAGGGCAACAAATTATGAACCATCCACATGGAGAAACGAAAATAAAGCAATGAAGATGAACCTGGGGAGTAAATCAGGCGAGGAACTGAGATGGATCTGGGAAGACGGAGAATGCGAAAGAGTCTCGAGAGGCCACGAGAAGGAGCAGCGACAACCAGAACAGCAGAACTCCGATGCGGGGTGGGAAAAGAAGAGAGAGAACTGGGGTCGTGTGCGGAGGCGCAAGGGGGAGAGAGATTCGCGTCTTGGGTCGTTCCAAGGCAACGGTGCTGTCGTTTTAGTTCGGTGCGCAACCATAATCGGAGTACGAATTATAAATAAAAATGAATTTTATAATCGAAATTAAAGGCTTCTTGTAATTTTATTTTTCAGAAAAAGATTTGACTTATACAAATTTTAATTAATAGCCAATCGATTTGAAATATATTATGATTGGTCGTTTGGTATTAGTATCTAGATATCAGATATCGGATATCCGATATCTAGTGTTTGGTATGCCTAGATATCGATACCACTTAAACCGATATCGATATTTAGTGTTTGATATCTATAATATATCACTTGATATCAAGTGATATCTGATATCTGATATCTGTGTTTTGTAATAGCCCGATATCGATATCAGTTGATATCTAAATATCCAATTTAGTCTATTTTGATATACTAATTTTTAGGGAGGTATGATACCGATACCAATATCTTGATATCAAGATATCAAAGATATCGCCCGATATCTAAATATCGATACCAAACGAGCCCTGAGATGAATCTACCCTAATTTCTATCAATTAAATGTTCTTTTGTAATTGATGATTATTGAAACTTGAAAGGGAGGGTTATGTTATCTATTATCTATCTATCTATTAATATTACTAATTCTGCTAGCATTTTGCCGACGTGTCACGCCCACAATTAAAGTTGATTTTTTTATTCAAATGAGATTTTCTTATTGGTCAATATTATTATGGAAACTTTAAAATATTTGTTTCCTATTTTAAATATGATTTGAATCCATTCCTTTTTTTTTCCGGTTATATTGTCGTAAATATTGAGACATGTTTCCATTTTTTTCCCGATTGCAATCTCTTTTCGGTTATATTGCTGACGTGTCACGCTCACAATTAAACTCGAATTTTTTATTCAAATGATATTTTCTTATTGGTCAATATTATTGCTTAAATTTTAAAATATCTGTTTCCTATTTTAAACATATTTGTTTCCTATTTTTATACTAAAATATTATTTAATTTGATATGTTGTATGTCAATTTGTGATCTATTTTAATCGTCTACGTACATTGAACATTCGTCAATTCTTGGCTGATTTTATTCTTGGATATTGATATTGTTGATTTATCATTTTTAACCGATTGTAATATTCCCCACAATGTCTACCTACAACGAACATGTAATAATCAATTTGTAAATATTCGATTTCAAAAATTAATTATAAAAATCAATTAGAGCCAAATAAGTGTTATTTTATAATTTAATTATTTTAGACATCTTAAATGACTATCGAAAAATAAATAATATTTTAAGACTCACAAGCATTACTAATGCTTATTTTACATCTTGGATGAGGCTTCTTAGATCACTTTTCTACCTTTAAGGATCTTTTTTTACCATCTTACCTTTATTTTTACTATTAATTTATCTATCTTTCTAACCATCTTTCTCATGAAAATAATCAATAAGTTATGTACATCTACATATTTAACTTCAAAATTATTCACAAAATCATGTGCTTATGATTTTTTAATATTTGTACGGGAGCTTATATTTTACTTTTTTAGATCTATGCTAATGATAATAATTATATATTTATTTCAAATTATATTAGATGGTGTGTTTGAGTATTATTACTACTTAACATTATTAAATCATTTTCAAAATTTGTATCGTATCTCTTTCCAACTAATTTATAAATTATAAAAAAATATTTTATACATATTTTTGTTGTAAACACGTGTGTATATATATATATATATATCTCAATATAGTATTATATAGATATATAAAATGATGTTCAAATTAAAATGGATCAAGCTCCCGTGCCTTCAAGCACGGGTATTACACTAGTAATATACTAAAACTAGTACTCCGTATTAGTTACCGTTTGTTAATTAATTATATTTTATTATATTAAAATATTATATTAAATTATTAATTGACGTGTCAAAAAAAAATT
Source organism: Persicaria tinctoria (assembly GCA_037127255.1). Taxonomy (NCBI): domain Eukaryota; kingdom Viridiplantae; phylum Streptophyta; class Magnoliopsida; order Caryophyllales; family Polygonaceae; genus Persicaria; species Persicaria tinctoria. Next base: position 764,333 of record JBANSL010000004.1, read on the forward strand.
AAAAATTAAAAATTATATTTAATTTGATCTAAAACATATATAATAATTGAACTATAGTGGGGATTTACTGAATTAAAAACTCAAATATCTAACAAAATAGAATAAATATTTATTTTCTTTTCACTGGGTTTGACATTTGAGGTAGTGTCAAGTGTGGACAATTTTAGTTGCTTTGCTTGGGTGCAGTTGGAACCAATTAAATGATTCAAGTAAAACTCCAGTGCATGTGCAAATGCATCTAGGCCTAAACTCACTTTCTATTAGGGATGGCAATGGGTCGGGTGGTGGGTGGATGGACACCCATTTCACCCGATCCACCATAGGTGACCCATTTTTCCGCCCATCACCCCACTTATATCCACTTCACCCATATCCACTTCGCCCATATCCATCGGGTGATCGGGTGAAATGGGTGAGATATGGGTGAAATGTGGGTGATTTCCCCTAAATGCATGTAATTGAATTCCAATCAATTTGGTACACAAAACACCGTATAAAATATGATTATCTTACACATTTAAGTCTTAAATAAGTCTTAAAAACATAAATAAGTCTTAAACACATACAATAAGTCTTAAACAACACATGCCACAAGTCTTAAACACATATCATAAGTCCAAAACATAAGAAAAATAAGTAGTCTTAAACACATACAATAAGTCTTAAAATAAGTAGTCTAAAACACGAGAGGATGAAGGGAAGTTGGGAACTTTGGGAAGGGAAATTAGGGTTTACAAAAGTGTATATATTTTTTTTATATAAAAAATATATATTTTATATAAAAATTATATATTTTTATACGGGTCGGGTCGGGTGGTGGATCGGGTGCGGGTGGAGAAAAACTTCACCCCACCCGACCCACCACCCATATCCACTTCACCCACATCCACCCGCTTTTTTTCGGGTTTTCACCCACTTTTTCGGGTCGGGTGATTCGGGTTCGGGTCGGTTGCGGGTGAGATTGCCATCCCTACTTTCTATTTAAAAATTCACAAAAAAAAAAAGAATTACCTCTTCCACCTTCGTAATCAATTAACCCCTTAAAAATAACCTTCCGTCCTTAAAAAATAACCTTTGCCAAACAGGGCCGAGAAGATTATACTCTAGTTGGTTTATACGGCAAATAAAAGTACATTACAATATTACATTACCTTAATTATTTAAAATAAAAGGGTTGTACTTTTACTCCGTAAAAATTGGTTGCAATTTAAATTCAGCATGAATGAGTGACAGGAAGGAAGGAAGACGCGTAGATTGATTTGAGTTGAGTATGAACTATGAACCGACACGAGAGATTACATACTGCTAAAATTGGTACGCGGTATGGACTGGACTGGACTGGACTGGAGTACTGAAAAATCCAAAGGGGCAAACTCGTAATTTGGAGGACCCAATTTACCGCCGTGATATCTCCAGGGAGAGGGGAGCCGGAAATACTCGGTAGAATTAGAAATAGAATTAGGCAATTAGGGGTTTAGCCGCGGATTTGATTTCAATATCAGTCGTCCGTCACTCGGTTTCCGGAGAGAGCGTACCAATATCGGTACCATTCTCAAGCTTTCAAGAGTCCAAGTTAAGGTAAGTAGCCGCTTTCCTTCTTCTCCACTCCTTCCCTTCCCCTTCCCTTCCCTTCCGAATCAATCTTGTATTCTCTCTGCAATTAAATAATATTATAATCGATCAATCAATCAATCACATTCCTCTTCCTCTGCTTTTTTTTATATCTCTCCTCTATACTGTACCTCTCTCTCTCTCTCTCTCTCTCTCTCTGTAGTCATGAGCCGATAGGCGGTGGTAGCCCCTCCCTCGTCTCCAGATCTGCTCTCCAAGATCCAGGCCAGGTCCTCTTGAATCTCTCTCTCTCTCTTCTCATTTGTATCTTCTTTTATTTCGCCTTTATGTGATGATTCAATTTGTTCTTCGCTCTATTCAGTTGAGTTGAAATCTGACCGACTCTTGTGCTCCATTCTTGATTCCTTTTTGTTTGTTAGTTACTGTTCCTTTTTCTTTGTCGATTTTCTTCCTGATTTGTTTTTGAGTCTGTATCTCCCTGGAGCAGATCCGGATTTCTTTTTAAAAAATAATATTCTTGTTAAAATTCGGTGAGATTTCTCAGGATTCCTACTTTTTCTGTTTGGATCACCTGGTTTGAACTGGATCAACAACTGTTTTCTGCTTTCTACCTACTGAATAATGTTATATGATTGGGTGTTATTGTTAGCATTTATTTTGAAAAATCAATACTTGGATCCTGATTGTCGATGAACTGGCCTCAAAATAGCATTTATCATCAGTTTTGCTATGGATGTAGTACTGCATTTCATGCTTCTTGCTCTTGATCTCACAATTTTAGTACATTTTAAGGACATGTATCTAATTCTGTAAACACAAGTGCTGATTTTGATTGCTGAAAATCTTAATTTAAATCTCAGCTGAGACTGAGATCCTGATATTGGATATGTACCCTACCTTTAGCAGATCAAATCCAGATACACAGGCATGGCGTTGGGGAAGTATACACGAGTTGACGGGAAGAAATCTTCTAGTTACTGTTCAACTGTGTCCATTGTGGCCTTTGTGGCTCTATGCCTCATAGGCGTTTGGATGTTGACATCATCTTCAGTGAATCCAGCACAATCTGTGGATTTGCCTGCTGAAAAGCAAAACACTGAAGTGAAAGATCCAAAAGAATATAGCGAGAGCAACACTAAACAGTTTGAGGACACACCTGGTGATATACCAGAAGATGCAACCAAAGGCGATGGCAATGTAGGTGCCAATCAGGAAGAAAACAACGGCATTGAAAAACCAACAGAAGAAAAACAGGAGGAGAAAGTAGAAGAAAAACCATCAGAAGAACAAAAGGAGGAGAAGGTAGAAGAAACGCCATCAGAAGACAAGCCGGAGGAGAAAGGAGAGGAAAAGCAGGAGGAGAAAACAGAAGAAGATTCATCAGAAGAAAAGACCCCAGATTCAGAGTCTAAAAAAGAAGATGGATCTGATGATACAAAGACAGATGGTGATGAGAGCGGTTCAGAGGACCAGAAAACACCTGAAGGGAGCTCTCAAGAGGCGACGCCAGAATCTACTGACAATGAGAAGATGACCGAGGAGAGTTCAGGTGAAAAAAGAGAGGAAGAAAACATTCAAGAGAAAGTAGATGAGAATCAAACTAAGGATTCAGATGATACCTCTGGTGATAAGGAGGATGGTAAACCAACAGATCAGGGTTCAAAGGAGGTATTCCCGTCTGGGGCACAGTCAGAGATCCTGAACGAGACCACCACCGAGAGTGGGTCTTTCTCAACTCAGGCAACTGAGTCGAAGAATGAAAAGGAAGCTCAAACATCTTCTGAGCCAAAGAAGATTAGCTACAGTTGGCAACTTTGCAATACCACTGCTGGGCCAGATTTTATTCCCTGCCTTGACAACTTGGATGCAATCAGACATCTTAGGAGTACAAAGCATTACGAACATCGGGAGAGGCACTGCCCTGCAGAGCCTCCCTCCTGTCTCGTTCCCCTTCCTGATGGTTACAGACGCCCAATTGAGTGGCCTAAAAGCAGAGATAAGGTACACATCCTATCTCGTTTAATCTTATACAAATTTGGCCCTTTTTTTAAAAAAAAAATCATTCGTTAGTAGGGCTCATTGAATTGTGCTTTATGCAGATTTGGTTCAACAATGTTCCTCACGTCAAGCTTGCTGCTATTAAAGGACATCAGAATTGGGTTAAAGTTAGTGGCGACTACCTTATTTTCCCCGGTGGAGGAACCCAGTTTAAACAGGGTGCTCTTCATTACATTGAATTCATAGAGAGCGTGAGTTTTTCCCTCACCGGTTTCTTCATTGGTCCATTTCCTTTTGCAAACACTCTCTAGTCACTACTCATTGACTGCATGTCTAAAATCTAAATCACTCATCTTAAGAAGATTTATCATCACATCTTGTGCTGCCTTCTCAAGTTGAATGCCACTTTTTTATGATCATCACAGATTCTCAGTGACCAAGGTGTACAATTTAAGTGGGGAAAGAGCCCTCGCGTTGTATTGGATGTTGGATGTGGAGTTGCTAGTTTTGGAGGCTATCTCTTTGATAAGGATGTCATAACAATGTCGTTAGCGCCAAAAGATGAGCATGAAGCCCAAGTGCAGTTTGCTCTTGAACGAGGCATTCCTGCTATATCAGCTGTTATGGGCACGACTAGACTTCCCTTCCCTGGCATAGTATTTGATGTTGTTCATTGTGCTCGTTGTAGGGTTCCATGGCATATAGAAGGTAATTGTCCATTCACCCTGTCATAATCTTACTTGGGAGTCAGGACTCAGGACAGTCATCTATAATCCGGTTTTGCTTATTTATGCATTCAAGCCATTCTTATTTTTCTCAATTCGATAGGTGGAAAACTTCTTTTGGAGCTTAATAGGGTACTCCGCCCTGGTGGTTTCTTTGTGTGGTCTGCCACTCCAGTTTATCAGAAGCTGGATGAAGATGTTCAGATTTGGAATGGTATGCCACATCTATTTTGATCATTTTTTTTAATCTCAACTTGTTCTCTTCTAAATGTTAATTCTTTGTTTGCTTCTTCAGCCATGTCTCAGCTAACAAAATCATTGTGCTGGGAACTTATTGTCAAGAAAAATGACAAAGTGAATGGAGTAGGTGTGGCAGTATTTAGGAAGCCTTCTACCAATGAGTGCTATGAGAAGAGGTCGCAAGGTGAACCTCCATTATGCTCTCAATCTGATGATCGTAATGCAGCCTGGTAATTTCCCTTTCTTTGACACTCAAGGATTTGAGTTTTGACAAGAGACTGCGAATTTAATGGCTACACAATTAAACACCCTTTTCGTACTGTTTCAAGTATGATTAGAAGCCCAGTAAAGTACTTAAACTGGTTTCTCCACAGGAATGTTCCATTGCAATCGTGCTTGCACAAAGTTCCTGAGGGTGATTCAGAACGTGGTTCTAACTGGCCGGAGCAATGGCCTGCAAGGGTTGAGAAAGTACCATACTGGTTGACTAGCTCTTCAGTTGGGGTATATGGCAAGCCTGCACCTGAAGATTTTACAGCTGACTATGAGCACTGGAAGCGTGTTGTCAGCCAGTCATATCTATCAGGGTTGGGAATCAACTGGTCAACAGTGAGAAATGTTATGGACATGAGAGCTATCTATGGAGGGTAAGCAAACTGATTGCCCCACTCTCCAAACCTTGTATATGTTAAAATGAATCCTTCTACTCTCCTGCACATCTGTTTGATTTGGCATTGCTCGTCTCTCTACTATAAAGTAGCCAACCTAGCAGTTCACCCTGTTTGTTTATTTGTTACTGGCAGATTTGCTGCAGCCTTGCGAGAAATGAACATCTGGGTCATGAATGTGGTCTCTGTAGACTCTGCTGATACACTTCCAGTTATCTACGAGCGTGGACTTTTCGGGATCTACCATGATTGGTGTGAATCGTTTAGTACCTACCCAAGATCATATGATCTTCTCCATGCAGATCATCTCTTCTCCAAGATAAAGCAGAAGTAATGCTTCGCGGATTAGATTTTAAAACCAATATCATTTCAGTTTCTCAACTGTACCGTCCTTGGCTTATAATCTAATTGTATTTCGTGTGAAACAGGTGCAACTTCCCTGCTCTAGTCGCTGAGGCTGATCGAATCCTAAGGCCAGAAGGTAAGATTATCATCCGGGATAATGTTGAGACAATTACTGAGCTCGAGGGCATGTTTAGGGCGATGCAGTGGGAGATCAGGATGACCTACTCCAAGGACACAGAAGGATTGTTGTTTGCACAGAAGACAACGTGGCGTCCGAAGGAGGCAGTTACTTTGCCTTATGCCATTTGAGCTCACTCAGTTCCCCTGTAATCACGCATTCAGCGGCCCAATCCTCCCACATTGAAGTCGCAAAGCCAAGCATTGCTCTCCGAGATTTAGGTATTCTTTTGTTCTAGATGAAATTTGTAATTTTTCCACCCTTTCCCCATTTAATTCCTCATGTTACTATGTCTGCTTGGTCTACTACATTAGTATTGGCCTGTGTCAAAAAAAAAAAGTATTGGCCTGTGTCAATTTTTTTTTTAATCTTCTAAAAGCTCCTGTTGTAAGTCTCCTATACAATTTAGTTTATTGATAAGAAACAACAAAAAAGATCGATTCTTGTAAACAGCTCGAACCACAGTTTGGATTCCTTAGCACTTTTGAGTGAATCTGGGAAATTTTCATGCAAATGAAACCCAGAGTAAAAATGTCACCAAGAACGCCTATAAAAAGGGTGGTAGCTTAATGAAGATGAGCGGTTTATATAAGGTAAAAAAAGAGAAGGAAAATAGGGAAAATCAGTTAAATGGGCTGTTAAGTTTCCACGTAGAGAGCGAGTCCCATGGGTGGGTGCCTGGGCTGTTAAACAAGGAACAAACTCCTTAGAAATTGCCTACTTTTGTGCTCATCTTGACATTTATTACATCTCCCCTTACTTGTATGGTCTCTCATTCCAGAAGGCAAACAACCAAAAATCATCCCTCTCTATAACCAATCAAAAAGGAAAAAAAGGGAAAAAAAAAGGATTAAAATTAAAAACATTATCAACCTTTGTTCCTCAATGAGCAATGAAATGCAAGCCACCAATCTCCTGCCTTTCAGCAACGCCCAGAATGTTCACCCGGACATGGCAAGGATAAAAGACGAGAGCCATGAAAACGGGAGCATAAGGGCCAACCATGGAACACCCCCGGAAAGCCCATGTATGAACGGAAACAATGCCACCGCCCCCACCAGCAGTGGCAACAGCAATGGCAACCCTAACGCCAATCTCAACAAGGAGCAAGACAGGTTCCTTCCGATTGCCAATGTAGGGCGGATCATGAAGAAGGTGATTCCCACCAACGGCAAGATATCAAAGGATGCCAAGGAGACTGTTCAAGAATGTGTGTCGGAGTTCATCAGCTTCATCACCGGAGAGGCCTCCGATAAATGCCAAAGGGAGAAGAGGAAGACCATCAATGGGGATGACATCATATGGGCAATCACCTCCCTTGGCTTTGAGGACTATGTCAACCCTCTTAAGCTCTATCTCAACAAGTATAGGGAGATTGAGGGAGAGAAATTGAATGTTCCGAAGCAGCCACAACACCAACACCAACACCAACATCAACAAAGGTCGATAGGATCAGATCAACAACAACAACTACAACATCCTCGGATGCACCCTTATCCTCATTTCCAAAGGGCGGATCAAATGGGTATGTTAGGGGCGAATGTTGGAGGGTTAGCGCCATATCCGAATCCGGTAGGTGTGTTTACATCACAGAGGACATTAGCTCATCAAACGCAGTATGTTGGGACGGATCAGGGATTCTCTTCACCTTTCTCTCCTAGTAGTAATAGTAATTCTCTGCAGAAACCTTACCACCAAAACATAGAGCAAATCGATTCGGTTGGCCACTGGTAACCCTCATCTTAATTAGTGCAGGAGGGTTAATAAAAACTACCCTTCATATATATACATATTTTTTTTTTAATAATTAAAAAAAAAATGTTATAAACTTTAAGAAAAAAAGAAGAAGGTTTATATACGGAAAAAATAGTGCGAAAGAATCTCATATATGTGTTTAGTTTCTTCTTTTTTCCATTATTTTGGGTTTAAATAATTAAGCTTGTAATACAGTTACATATGCATTTTTACATGTTAGGAGTAGAAGTCAAAGTATTGACGGAGAGATATATGAATAGAGTTTTTCAGTTTTGGTATTGTAAGTCTTTGTTGGGTACATAATCAATTATTTTATGCAAACACTTTTTTCCTAAAAGTAAAAAAAAAGGTTTGCTGGACAAATATGCATAAATAACGTAACATTCGAAAAAGAATCAAAGAAAGAAGTAATCCATTTAATTTTAATTTTAATTTTAATTTTAATAGTATAATGTATTGTATTATTAATTTGATATTTTAATTTGAATATCCCTTTAGATAATGAATAATTTAATGGTAATCATGGGTGGTGAGGGTGACAAGACAAGCGCGCCTAAAGATTACCCGCCATTCACGAATCACGAGGGGAATGTGCAAGTGGACGAATTAGCCAAAATGTTAATCAATGAATGAATGAATGAATACACCGTATATTTAATACGGAGTACATCATAATATCATATGGATGAGTCTGTTAAACATTAAAGGGCAACTGTACCTGCAAGTGGCATCAGATTCCGAAATACGAAACCACCTCTTTCTTCAAGTCTTTGATAAAGGATAGTAATTGATTAGATTAGTCTCCCTCTTGGGAAATTTCAATTCATCTCACTCAGAATTACCTCCTCAACTCAAGATTCAAGATTCAAGATTCATTCCGCCATTCAGGGTGAGGGAGGTACCTCTTTCCTCTCTCCGTATCCATCCAACCGGCAACCGCTTGTTTTTGTAAGTATTTCTTCTTATTAATTGTTTCTTCACCTCATTTTTTTCGAGTTTTGATCTATTTAGATTTGGGGGTGCAATTCTCAACCTGGGATGCCTCCAAATCCAATTCAGCAATAGAGCCTTAGAATTCAACCACTTAGCCTTTCATTTCCGTCGAGAAATTTGGTGGTATTTGTGGATGTAGTTTCCAAAATTTGTTCCCATTCCAAGTCTCCCGGTGACCCCCTTTTTATTGTTAACCACCGTTGACTTGACTGGTTGCATATGCATTGCAGCACCATTAATTGGACGGACTGGTATCGCCCTCAAACTGTCCAACAATCTATTCTTCTGTAAAATTAGCCTCACTATCGCTCATTTCCAATCCCTCTCTTTTCTGTAAGCTCATTTTGGGTTTCAACTCCGAAATCCCCAGATCAGAACCCCAAGTGTTCTCAGATCAGGTCCTCAATTTGGACCATGTTTTAGCACATGTACTGCAATACTTTAATTTGTTGGCCTATCTAGTTGCAAGCAGATCATACATACATTACAACGATTATTAGATTGATGTGTTTAATTTGCCAACCAATTCCGTGCATTTCAGGATCCTTGGCTAATTAGTATGATGGATGAGTCCAGTACTTTACTTACGTAAGAGCTGTGTGATATAGCTTTTTGCTAATGGGGAATTCGGAATCAACTTATGATGCTGATCATAGTCCCAGAAATTTCCCACCTCCTCCACCCCTTTCTTATCCAGGAAGCTCAATGAATCCAAGTTACCCAACCCCAACCCACATAAGTGGGCAGCGGCTGACTTACATACCAGATAACTTTAGCACATTGGATCAGGTTCTCATCCTTTATTCATAACGTAGATTCATATATATATATATATATATATATATATATATTTTGCTAGCAATATTAGTTTAGCTGTCTCTTCTGTTGCCATTTTCATTTCAGGTAACTGCTGCGTTAAGAGAAGCTGGTCTTGAGTCGTCGAATTTGATTCTTGGTATTGATTTCACAAAGAGCAATGAGTGGACAGGTGAACTTTTAGTTTTACCATCTAGCTAGCTAACTTGTCAATTAAAGTCATGTTACTGAAAATTAAATTTGGTGCATGGTGTTGGTAGGGAAGCACTCATTCAATCGGAGAAGTTTACACGCACTTGGGAGCACTGCCAATCCCTATGAGCAAGCCATTTCCATTATCGGAAAGACATTGTCTCCCTTTGATGATGACAACTTGATTCCTTGTTTTGGATTCGGAGATGGTTAGTGTAAAACATTGATAGCAGGCTACGCTATGTGAATATGTGATGGTGTTTGTGTTTTCTTACCTAAAAACGGGTGCTTCCCAATCCCATCCAGCTACAACACATGACCAACATGTGTTCAGCTTTTACCCTGATCACCGGCCCTGCAATGGTTTTGAGGAAGCCCTTGCACGGTACAAGGAGATCCTTCCCCACTTGAAGTTGGCAGGTAGGTACTAGCTACATAATTAAAGCATATCATTTTGGAGGAAAGTAAACATATATACTACTTAATTCTTATACATGATGTAATGTAATTTGCTTAATAATTGATTCACAGGTCCGACCTCATTTGCCCCTGTAATTGATGCAGCAATTGACATTGTGGAGGAAAGTAACGGCCAATATCATGTCCTTGTAATCGTTGCTGATGGGCAGGTATCACACATTTCCACTAGCTATATCCATTTCGATCATATTGTGGAGAATGATCACATATATTGTGTTCTCTGTTGACCTCGTTTTTACTTTTTATGTGATGTGAGATAGGTTACCAGGAGTTCTGATACACCATCTGGGAGGCACAGTCCACAAGAGCAAGCAACCATTAATTCACTCGTTGCTGCCAGGTAAACCGGCCTCTATAATCTTATATATGCTTCACCTCAATTTCCATTTCCATCGTGACTAAGTGAATGTGATCAATGTTGATAATCAGTCATTATCCTCTATCAATTGTATTGGTCGGAGTTGGAGATGGACCGTGGGAGGCCATGCAACAGTTTGACGACAACATTCCTCAGCGCGAATTTGACAATTTCCAGGTGATCCATAACATCCTCTTTCTTAATTTTGATATGTTTAAACTTGTACATGTAATTTATGTTTCTTAATTTGTAAATTGAAAACTTTGGTGTCACTGTTTTAACCAATCCAACTCCAACGGGGTTTGATTGTGAATTGCAGTTTGTGAACTTCACCAAGATCATGTCAGACAACAAAGACAGATCAAAAAAAGAAGCAGCATTCGCGCTTGCTGCTTTGATGGAGATCCCATTACAGTACAGGGCCACACAAAACATTCAGTTGACAGGGTAAATACAATACACCTTAGCTTCAACTCTCAATTAAGTCGATCAGTTTAATTAAAGATTTCCAAAACTCACCACTTTCGATTGATTGCAGGCAGAAAAAGAGTGGTCCGAGGACTAGGCTACTCCCCCCTCCCCCAAAAGTGGTAGAGCATGATAACGTAGGTAGATATCGATCAGTGTCGCGTGCTGCAAGCACAAGCTTTGACCCGGTAGCTGAACCAGCTACCTCATCTGAGCAGGTTTAGCCTTTACTTTCACTTGAGTTGAGTTGAGACCCTGAAAACTGACATGGCTATGCTTGTTTTGCTTCAATGTTTGTTCAAGGTTTGCCCTATATGCTTGACGAATCCCAGGAATATGGCATTTCAGTGTGGCCACATGGTACGTAAGCATTACATATATACATATATATTGTTGAACGTAACGTTTGGATTTCACATATATATATATATATATATATATAATATGTTGAGGAGTTATTCGATCTTGTTGGTTTGGCTTAGACATGTAAGGATTGTGGTCCAACGCTCACAACATGCCCTCTTTGCCGGGAGGCCATTAAAACAAGGATAAGATTGTACACTTGAATAGATCCAGAGACCAAATGTACTCTCCATCCATAACTTCACCAGCTTCAGGTTTGTTGTTTTCCCATCTCATATCAACCTCTCTCTCTCTCTCTATATATATATATTGTTGCATCTATACAACTCAAATGTCCAGCTAGTTTGTATCTCTATCTTTAATTTGCTACATTGTCTCCATCTATCTTTTATGTGTGTATGTAAATTGTTAAATCTACAATGCAACCCTTCAAATAGATAGTTTTGTTTTTCTTTTTGAAATTTGGAAAGTTGGAGGTTGATTCCGTTGTACACAAGCCTTATCGTGTATTAATAAATCATTCGTCTGTTTTCTCATGATTATTTGTTTATTTATACTTGATTATTTGTCCATAACAATGTAATTATTCGCAAGTACAAATAGTGTAAAAGAAATGTAAATTTCATTCTAATGAATAATCGTCCAATACTATCAAATAATTTTATTACTACGAATAATCACATATAGTATCACCGAATAATTTCATTACTTCTAATCTCATTCGTTGATCTTGTAAATTCAATGGTCTAGATTTATTAATATGATACACCATAAATGTTCCGTATATACTACTACTAGTGGAATACCCGCGCCATGGCGCGGTTGCGATGGAAAAAATAAATAAATGAAAATATAAAATATTTATTATAAGGAATGACCAAATAAAATATAAACAAATTTTTGGAAAGTCTAAAACAGCAATATAGTTATTGAATGACATAGGTGTTCAGAAAAGGCACATAGTTGATGATATAGGCTTCTCAATGCAAATCCTGGAGAAAAAAATATTAATTAATACAAAGGGATGAATTTGTACGATGAGTAACATTTATAGGTTTAATAATAAATGATATACAAAGTAAACTGTAAATATAAAAAGTTGAATAATTAACCAAAATGTGTAAGCTACATAAGAAAGAGGCATTGGAGGGTGAGCTCTAAGAGAACTATCATTACGCCGCAAGGATTTCTCAATTTCTGCAAGAGCATAATTTCTTAGTTGTTTGTCACTTAACTGCAAATCTGAAGGGATAGAGAGTTAAGGACATAAATTATCATGCAATACATGCGGGAAATGGACAGAGACATGAAAATGCATAGCCAATAAATAATGTACAAATTAATACATGAAAATGAAAAGACAATAAATAGGTTAACAATATGAAAATATTAAAAACTTGTATCTTCTAAAAATGAAGAAACAAAGTTCATCTCTCTTGATAAATCTGGTGATGACCCGGGATATGTGAGTCCTAAACCAAAAGAAACAAAGTCGAGATCTCCTGGTAAATCTGACGATGAGCCTGGATATGTGAGTCATATACCAACAGAAACCCCTGGTTTATGCAACAATAAATATCCAAATATAAATGTTCGACCATCACCTAACTCCTCTAAGAAATCAAAGGTATTTGGGGCTGAGTCAACCTAATTCGATCTTAAAGCTCAAAATTTGTAGAATTCAAATACTTCTGGACTTAAAATCTTAACGAAAGAACAACATTTACCAGACCCTTGACAAAAATGTATCATGATTTAGTTTGCCTTGTTGCCTAATCCTTGATTTGAAGAAATGGTACGGCATATGTATGGTATTTGGTGATATTTGAATGTTCAACCATTTATGTGTGTCCCTAAGAGAGTTTTTTTTGTTTGTTTTAAAATATTCTAGAATGTGTCAAAGGGAAAGAACAATATTCTTGGTCTGATCCATCATGTATGGATCATGCTTCATGGTTTCAAAAAGATATACAGGCGATGACTCTTAAACTACATGGAAAATATCCATTTTTCTCAACTAAAAGTTAAATTCACTTTTTTTTTATTAAATTAGACACTACCTTAGTACATCTTATTGTCAAAAATATTTCAGACAATAATGATTATGTATTTATTTGTTGCACTTATATTCTGGAAGAGTAGTGTAGTAGATTATTTGGCTCTTAAAAATAGAAGATTTGATGCGGTTTAAAGCTTTAAATAATTTCCGACCAAGGAAAGTTGCTGAGTATTAAGGTTGGCTCAATGAAAAGAAAAAAGTAATAGGGTTGCAATAATGGTTTGTACTCTTTTACTTTGTGGTCTCTGATAAATTGGTGCGCCTCCTTAACTTGGTCATGCTTAGAAATAGTGCATCAGTGAGGGAAGCAAGATTAAGGACAAATGTTCTAGTAGAACCCCAGTTTCATGTCACTGATCATTTAGGGAAACGAAAGGAGATGATTTCTTAGCCCAAATGATTTGAATGAGTTGCATCAGTAACAGTTTAATTCAGTTTAAACTTTAATGTTTAATGATCAAAATTAAAAAATTCAACCAGGACTAACCATAAAAGTTAACACTATATTGATTTGAAATTTTCAGCCCAGTGATGGAGATAGGCAGGATCCAACAAATACAAAAACTGAAATAAGCCAAAAAAAAATTGACTTAAAAACCTTAAATAAGATAATCCTAGAAGACCAGATACAATTTATCTACACCTGACCGACCTAGGGACCTGTCCAACACATCAAGCTATGGAACTACAATGCTACCAATCTGTCCGGCCGGTATGTTTTCTTAAGCAAATCTGAATGTAAGTTCCTACATTGGCACAACTGCAGATTTATTCGATGCATTGTCAACAGTTCCTACATTGGCACAACAACAATTGTTTCAGAATTATAAAAGATAAGATATAATCAAAGGGTTATAGCATAAACACTTTCCATTTAGTTTGATATGCAAATTCCAAAGCAAGTTAGGTTACCCGAGCATGGATGAAAGTCTATGACACTACAAAGGAACTGCTAAAAGCCCAGATAGGAGGAGACGATTCCAAATAGGATCATGTTCTTGATATGATACAGAACTTTCATTCCTTAAAGGAGCATCTCCGGAATTGTCTTTAATGAATCATTTTGGATATTAGTAAGCTAATATGGTCCATTAATAAAATAACAGGCTTACGAAAGAGCTGATCATTCAATAGTGCAAAATACAACCGTCGCAGAGAGTTTAAAAATAAATAAAGCATGACCTGATCAGATCAAAATTTTCTTTTGGTGTTTTGACCTTCTTATGTTTTTGAGGATAAGGACAATTGTGTTTCACAAAGAACTCAAATATATGATCTGGAGGATAGCAATAAAGATAAAAAAAAACCTTGATGGGAGGCTTTATTTGATGCAATAAAGATAAAAACCTTGATGTGGAGGACAATCATCAGCAACCATGTAGTTAAGCTCAAACCCGATGGAAATGCAACCAAGAAAGCTATAAAGTTGCTTTTCGATAAATGATTCCACAAAAAGCTCACCCTTTAAAACATATAAAAGAGAATATCATCAGCACGACTAAGAATAAGAATAGAAAGTCAAGATAAGATGTCAGGCTGAAAAGATGATACCAGTTTGAAAGATATTTACACCAATGCTTACCAATGACACGAGATGCCCATAACACCTCTTTAGCAGAACCACGCTTGATGGAGTTTACACACAAACTCAATATTGTAGCAAACCTGGCAATAAAGAAGTGAAATGTTGATTAACCTAGTTGCAAACAACATTAAGATGTACATAGTTGCAAAAAGAATCCATGTTATACATAATTGGAAAATATGATAATGAAAGCCATAAATGAGTATTTCTTTTAGTCAATGATCTCTGCAATTCCCATTTAAGAAAAAAAAAGTCCAGCAATTCAAGACTAAACAAACTTTTAGTGGATATAGAAAGGAATACACCAAAAGCCATGCACATAATAAAACATGAATGTCTTCAATCTATCATTTCTCAGTCGAAAACATTCAAACATGATAAAGAAAAAAGCCATTAATTTCAGCAAAAGGGTAAATTTTGAAAAAACTAATCCAATAAATTTCAGGAAAAAGCAACCTTAAAAAATCATGAAAAAACAAACCTTGAAATGCTTTGTATGCTCTTCCAATTTCTCCATATTTGCAGCTCTGGCTTCCTGCAGATTCCAATAATAAAGATAAGGGAAAGCATGAACGAAGTAAGACAGAAAAGCCAAAAGGTAAGAAAAATCAACAAAGATACGAACTGAAACTGATCAAACAGGGCAGAAATGAAGAAGAATTTTGAAGATTGAATATTAGAAACATAATGAAGGAAGAAAGAGAAATTAGGGGGGAAAAAATTCAGCATTTGGAATGCAAGTATTCAATCAATATCTTAACACAGGAGGCCTTCAGTACTTCATTGTTCAGGTTCTAAGCAGTTAGATCATCAAAGAATAGGTATAGAACCATTCAAACCAAATTTCACTCCTCAAAACAAATACAACTCATGAGCAAAGTGATCCTAATTTTCATGGGATGCTCACTGAATGCCTGCCTCTCTTGATTGAGAACGACCTCGTGAGACCATTAAACATGGTTGACAGGTGATCCATAAGCACCTACAAACCCACCAAATTAAGCCAATTCAATCATTTCACATGCCTGATAGGCGATAGCTCTATCTAGGTCTCTCAAAATCACAAGTAGATGAGATAATCATGCCAATTTCATATCTATGATCAAATATTGGTTGAATCCGAAATTCATCAGCAACTTTGATACTGATTCCGGGAGATTAAAAGCAAACCAGGAAGCTGCTGAATTGAAACAGTAAGTCTAAATTCCATGTGATTAAAAATAAAATGGTCTTTTTCCCAACCACAGTGGATCTTTCCAACCCAAGAAAGTCATAATACCTTTGCTTAACTTAGCAATCAACCTTGTTTTATCGGAATATATCAACAAAGGAATTATGAATATCAAAATTGAGAGCAATCGCTAAAAATTAAAATTGGGCAAAAATTACCAAAATTTTGTTCTTCCGAGCACAAAATTTTGAGGATGAAATTTAGCCAATCATTTGATCAAGCTTCTATATGAATTGAGATAACTAATACCTAATACGCCAATTGAATTGTATAATAACACATTCTTTAGATGAGGCAATAGAACACCTAATACGCCAGCGATGAACGATCCTCCGAAACACATTAAAGAAACCGGAATCAAACTTTTGCACCGGAACCAAATAATAGCTACAACTGAAATAGGGATTTGGAAGAGACCTTTTGTGTTTCCCCCCTTTTTCTCTCAATCTGAATTGCTGCCGTGTGGCTATCAGATGTGAGACGCCGAAAATCAAGAGTTACGTCGGAATGTAAAGTAATCGACGGGAAGTGACGGAAAGAAAAAATCAACTCAGACCTGTAGAGACAGAATCGTTTAGGGAATTGAAATCAACTAATAATAATTGATTAGGGAATCGAAATCGACAAATACCAATCGATTGGAAAAAATAGTAAAAATTGAAAATAGCAACTGGACATGTGAAGATCAAATGCCTCCAATTTAGCCAGCTCAAGTAAAATCTCAATCGGAGAAACGTGCCATCGATGCACATAGGGTTTTTGTGTGTCTGCGATGTCAATCTGGAAATATCGATCGAAAAAGTGAAAGCAGACGCAATGGGAATAGGAAGGCATAAACGTGACGGAGGAGAAGAGGAAGAAGATGAACGAACCTCTGGTAGAATCTCGGCGGAGGAGGAAGACGAAGTCCTGTGTAATTGAATAGGTAGATGCAAGGAGGAAGAGCTCAAATTGACGGAGGATTCACGTGGAATCGAAATCGCCAGAGTTGGAGGAGGGAAGCGGTGAATGAGGCGGAAGAGGTGAACCCTAGTTTTTTTTTTTTTTTTTTTTTTTTTTTTTTTTTTTGATTAGGTAAAAATTCGACACCCCGGACACGCCCGGTGGGTCGAGAGGCCGAGAAAACTCGGCGACGGATAAACCGTCAATACAAGCTAAAGATAAAGACATAACAATAAAGCATAAAACCAAATTACAGCGATGTTAAACAGGCATAGGCTAGTACTATCGCTGGAGGCACGAAAGCAGTGTGCGACATCTCTTCTATCAGTTGGTAGAGGCACGCAGGGAAACCCTGGGGAACTAAGTGGAAACCTCAGATTTGGACTCTGAAACCAAGAGCCTTCAGATTTCGATCACGTCCACGACCTCTCGCGCGTCGACAAAGGAGAAGAACACCGCTCAAAAACCGCTAGCCTTAAACCAAACCACATCACAAGCAACTGGTGACAGGCTACACTGTAAACATTTTTCTCTTTCTTTTTTTTTTTTCCATGGGATCCTTTGGGCCCAAGGGACAGGTTATCGGGCCAGACAGTGTGAAGTCGGGCCAACACGGGTTCAAGGTAGAAGGGCGAACAGCGGGGAGAAGAAAGCCTAGGAAACGATGGTGGAACCCAGGCCTCCGACCATGGCCGGCGCACACGAGGACAACCGGACATGGCCGGACCACCGTACCATCAACCCCAGGGCAAGCCCGACACGGGTGGTGAGGTGCCAAGATAGAATCAAGGCCGGATTGAAGGAAGAGTTGCGATTTGGGGGAACCAACGGGGTTCGAAAGCCCA
Organism: Persicaria tinctoria; assembly: GCA_037127255.1. NCBI lineage: Eukaryota > Viridiplantae > Streptophyta > Magnoliopsida > Caryophyllales > Polygonaceae > Persicaria > Persicaria tinctoria. The sequence goes on from JBANSL010000004.1 coordinate 782,146, forward strand.
GGATTGGAAGCCGAGGCGGCGAGCAGGGCGAGGAGGACCGAGGGGGAGAAGAAGTAGGTGGATAGGCCGCCAACGAAGGAAGACAAACGCCAGAGATATGGAGGGGGGAAGACGTGGGTAGCGGTGAGGAAGAAGGCGGATTGATCAAATCCCAAATCAATAGGAATCTACAGAGATCGTGGAACACAAGAGAGAAACCACAACCCAATTTCTACAAATTTTCACCAAAACGGGGATTAGAAAGTGGGATTTGAAGATCTAGGGTTCTCCATGGGTGATTGGGGATTCTAGAGAGATGGCAGAGCCCTTCTCTCTAGAATTGGGTTTTTTTTTTTGGATTTGTTTTGGATTTGTTAATGAACCCTAGTAGTTCAATGTGTGAATATTGAAAAAAGGAAATAAATAAAATAAAAAAGGTAAAAGGAGGAAATAAAAAGAAAAAAGATAATTTGCCTAAAATTCGAAAACAAAGGAGAGAGTGACAGGTGTAATAAAATTATTTGCTTTTAAGTATGTACTAGTTTAGTACCCGCACTATTGTGCGGTCTATTTTTTTAAATTAATACATTTAATATTAAAAAAATGTATAAAAAATTTCTGTAAGTAAACTTTAAACTCTAAATACCCCTCACATCTAAACATTGTTAATTATTATATAGTTAACGGTAAAAATGAAATCTATATATGGGAACCGAGCCTTACCTCATCTTTCAATTTACAATTAACTACTATCGAACTATATGAAAATCAAATCATAACCACCCGATCGACAAATCCTATCGGTATATATGATTAGTTGTATTTATCCTATCGGTATATATGTTTATTTCTATTTATTAATTATTAATTACTCTATCGTTTATAAGGATATTAATTTGATTTGAAATTAATTAATTAACAAATTCTATCGGCATACATATGAAATCATATCCACCTAATCGGCATATATTAATTATTGCCTTAGGCTCTCGTAGATTTGTTATCGACATATATTAATTAGAGTAATTAATTAACAAATTAAAAAAAATATGCTTTAACAATCAATTAATCAGCATATCTTAAAATAAGTGAGATAACAATCATAACCACCTAATAAGTGGGATAACAATCAATTAATATTTTAAATTTTAAATCTAATTCTTTTTTATTATTAATGTAATTAATCTAATAAGTAACAAATCCTAAATAAAAAATTTTAAAAAAAAACTACTTTAAACTAAGAAGTCGTCAAATACTCAAATGACGTAAGCGACTTCTTCTTTAGTATTATACTATTGATGTACCATTATTTAGATTTGTAATTATTTTTCTTTAATTTATTCTTCTTCTCTTCGAATGCATTTGCTATCTTTGAATGTATTATTTATATTTAAAAATGTTAAATTTATTTATTTATTTATTATGATTTGTTAGGCATACTTGATATTTGTTTTTATCCCTTAGTATAAATAGTTGAGATTTATTTTTATCGTACATGCATGTATATAGATGGAGTAGTGTATAATTAGTTTAGAATTTGAATATTTATGCTAAATTAATTAGTAAAGAACTAAAGATGAATAAGATAAGATGGAGTAGTGTGTAATTAGTTTAGATCTTGAATATTTAATTAAATATTTAATTTATAAATATTTAAAGATAAATAAGATAAGATAATTAAATTAATTGGTAAAGATAATTATTGAGAATATGATTCCATAAATATCGAAACCAACCAACAACCAAATCCATAGTACTCAACTGATTCTTAAATTATGATTTCACTTTTAATTTGTAAATGTTTAAAGATGAAAAGATAAAATAATTAAATTAATTGGTAAAGATAATTAGTAAGGATGAAATTCCATAAATATCTAAACCAACCAGCAACCAAATCTATAATATCTCAAAATTAAAAAAAAAATATCTAACACTGAATCTCAATATCTAACAATGAGCCTATCTTCATTAATAAATTCTATAATCCACTAATTGGAAACCAATATCTAAACCAACCGACAACCAAATCAAGTGATGCCCATAAAAAAAACATATATGGCTACTATTATTATTATTATTATTATTATTATTATCAAAATCAAATCATTCGACATCAACTTGAAAAAAGAGGAGTTTAAAAACAAAAAAGATCTAGCATTTGGGCAAAAGAAACACTCATCTACATGCCTTGTGCAAACAACCAATGAACCACATGCACCATTTCTTTCCCTCTTCACATAGCTCCATGCACAACTCATGAGCTCTTGAGTCAGCTCCTCCGTGCGCTTAATCACGTTGCCCAAGTTCGATCTGACCTTCCATTTTCGGTTAAGATCGATGTGCCAAGACCTACACACAATCACTCTCAATGATGGTACACGTATGCTCTTCCCAATGTGCCAATTCAATTTGATCGCCAAGAGAAATATTGCTTCTGCCTACACTGCTACGGGTGACGGAACTCCTTCGATCGAAAGAATGAATGAAACTTTCTTGAATTAGAGGGAAAAAAGTATGAATTATTAGTTTGAGCTATATAATAATTAAGCTAAAGAATGAATGAACCGACCTTGAATATTGAATGTCTCAAATTAAATGAATCAAAAGTTCTACACATAATGAGCGCAAAAGTTTGAGTAGATGGGCTAAACATTAGAAAATCGTAGGTACGATTAATTACATTACTTATATGTCTAAAATTCATATGAATATACGTGAAAACAACTATTTGTATAATTACATTACTTATATGTCTAAAATTCATATGAATATACGTGAAAACAACTATTTATATGTCTAACATTTACCTTTTGAGTTTAATTACAGGCACTGTACCAGTGGCTTCTATTGCATTTTGTTGTGTTTTCTCGTATGTCATCGTCGATCAGCATCTTGAGCACCACTTTCTGAATAATTTTGGGCCAAATTAGATATATCAAAAGAAGAAACGGTTAATGTACTTTATAAATTCATCGACTGATCAAGAGATTGGAGGAGGGGGGCTCATTGGAGATGAATTAGGGGCTGAAGGGGTTGTGTTGTGCCATTGGATTTTGTTGTTGTGGTAGGAAGGGGGAAAAGGGTATTTTGAAAATAGGGGTGGTGGAAATTGAATGATCATTGAACAAATTGAATTTCATAAAAAAAAAATAGTATGAGATGAATTGCATATAAAGTAAGTACCCAATTGAGCAAATGAGAGTGGTAGGAACGTACCCATGCGGCATGCCAATTGAGCAAAGGTATCGTTTGTATCGTGATAAACATTTATCCTGCAATTATAAAACAAAAACAACAAACGTATGAGTCATATCATAAAAAGATCGAAAAAAGTGAGAGGAAGAAAAGAAGAACAATTATTATATAGGATATGATGGTGTGTAAAGGAAGCTAAAACCCCAAAAGTTCAAACATATAAACTATAAATTATTTATTAATATTGAAAAAATAAATATGATTTTATTTTGATTTTATCCATTGAATATCTAAACCAACCAACAACCAAATCTATAATATCTCAACTGATTTCGAAATTATGGGGAATTAAAAAAAATCCAAAAATTCAAGAAAATGACACGTAGATATGCATATTAATTACTAACTAAAAATCCAAATTTAATTAATTATTAATTAAAAATCCCTACTTTAAAGGAGAAGCCGCCACATGTCTTAGGCGACTTCTCCTTTAGTATTATAATATAGATATAGATAGATGGTTGAAAAATGTATTAAATATATAAAATAGATGTTTCCAAAAATATCGGCTCGCGAGGATGCGACACGTGGCCAAAAGGCTTTGGTTTTAAGTAATATATATAGATATATAGATATATAGATATATAGATATATAGATATATAGATATAGATGGTTGAAAAATGTATTAAATATATAAAATAGATGTTTCCAAAAATATCGGTTCGCGAGGATGCGACACGTGGCCAAAAGGCTTTGGTTTTAAGTAATATATAGATATAGATAGATAGATGATCTATTGTCGGGAAAGGTGTACTGACTGCTGAGGCTACTAAGAAGCTCAAAACTAAACTAAATTGTGAATAATGAATGTTAAGGAATGAATCTTAGATAGATAGAACCAGGGCTAATCCCCTCTTAAGTAAGTCTCCAAGTCGGCATAGCCAATAGATAAAAATAGGGTTTGGATAGATAAAACATGTGTCGCGTCGTAACCTGTCGCTAGAGGTGGCAATCGGGCGAGTCGGGTCGGGTTATTCGATTTCGGGTCATATCGGACTCGGCTTGATATCGGATGTGATGACAATTCGGGTCTAATCGGGTTCGGGTCGGGTTTATTCGGGCATTAGTTTATCGGATACAATCGGGTTTTCGGGTCCTATTCGGTTCGGGCGAATCGGGTTTCGGTCTAAACGAGTTTGGGTTAATCGGGTGTCGGTCTAAACGGGTTCGGGTGAATCGGGTGTCGGTCTAAGCGGGTTCGGGTGAATCGGGTTTTGGTCACAACGATTTTGGTTTAATTGAGTTCAGTCAAATCGAACCCGCAAGAATCATATTGGATAAAACAAATCAATTTTTTTTACCTATGAGATATGTATCCTTCTATATAGATTAAGCTAATGTTTATCAATTCTTAATCAATACTACATTCGTTAAAAAAATGTAAGTCTTCCCACTTTTTATAATATTTTTTAAAAAAGTCAAAATCATATAAAATATTAATTTTTAATATTAATTTCATACTTATTACTCATAACTACGAAATTATAAAAATAACAAAAAATTGATATTTATACAGTCTGAGCGTCTTAAAAAATGCTAAAAATTACTTTTTTTAATGGAGGGAGTAAAAATTTATATTTAATTATACTATATGCATGATAATATTACCATCCATTATTAAGTAGTCAAATACTTAGGTTGTTTTGAGTATTTTAGGGAAAATACTAAGATTTTTGTTGATTTCGGATATAATCGGGTTTGGGTTATTTCGGGTGTCGGGTATAATCGGGTTCGGGTAATTTTGGGTTTCGGATATGCTCGGGTCGGGCAATATCGGGGTTCAGGTTCTTACTGGGTTCGGATTGCTTTCGGGTTCGGGCTTAACTCGAATCGGGTCGGCCGGTCTTGGATCCAAACTTTTTTTCCAATTATTCGGGTGTCGAACGGGTTCGGGTCGGATCAATCGGATCGGTTTTCTCGGGTCGGGTCGGGTATTGCCAGCTCTACCTGTCGCTAATGGAACATGATGTGACCGCTGCATACATGATGCGGTAGCTGCCTGGCTAGTTTATGATGTTTCTGGTTGAGTGCATACCGCATCAACTATATCTGTCTTTTAAGGAAAATGTAGCTCAAATTTGCTCTTCTTGTCAGCGTGAAAGTTGTAGCTCTCTGAAAGAGTTTTTCAACACATGGTCATAATAGTCAATTGGAAAATCGAGGTCTCCAGAAAGTGCAAAACAAGTTCAGCTCACCTTGAAAAGCCTCGAAACGAAAGGCCACCATTTTTATGTGGGGCCAGGGAACCTCCCCGATGAAATTTACACCCTTCCCGACGGACTTACCTGACCCGCGCCGAAAGAATCGACGCGGCCCAACCTGTGCCGCGGGAAGTTAAGCTAATTTGTTCGAATTTACAAATGACGGTTCCCTAATCGAGTTTTCCCTAGACAATTTGGAAACCTAACTTATTATAACTGTCGTCGTTAAGAGTCTTGAGACTTATTAATACCGACTCCTAATAGAATTTTTATACTGAAAGTAGACGGGTTTTAGGTCCGCGGAGATAGATGTTAACGCAGGTTGTGTGTTCTTCTTCTTTTTTATCAGGCTTCTCTTTCACGTGCAATCGCTTCTTTTGCTTCCTTTTCCTGATTTCTATCTTCTCCGCCTGTCCTCTTTTTCTCCATTTCCTTCCGTTTCCAAAAAAGTCCCTTTTCTGTAATGTAGTTCTCCTCTATTTATAGGCTTTCGGCTCTCTTGCATGTCCTACCACGTGGCGTTCTTTGTTCAACACGTGTTGTGCTCGTGGGATGTGGGTATGGTCGCCACGTATCTATTCCCTTATCCGTGGACGTCCTTTTTAACCCAACTTCTTGGCCCTTCGTCCGCGGATAATGAAATCTTTTTGTCTCGCTTTTTACCTGATTTGTTTGGCATATCTGGTGTTTTGACAGGTGTTTTTTGGTCTCGGTTTAGTCACAGCTCCTCGGTCCGTGTTTATTATGTTTAGTAATTAACACGGATCGATACTAAATATAAATGTTTGCAGTTTTGTTACCGTTGTTGATTCTGATGGGGTTAGTGGGCCTCTTTTTTGCTGAGTTTTGGCCCAATTTGGGCCCATTGGGCCCATTAACGCTTGGAATTTCAACCGCCGGTAATCTTCCTATAAATTACTCTGTTCCATTCACTTTTTCACCCACATTTGTCCTTTTCCACTTTTCGCGATCTTTAATCTTTATCTTTTTAGCTTTCCGGCAGCGGTCTTCTAGGGTTCCGGCTGTTTGTTTTGAAGTTTCTGGTGGTTTTCTTCAATTTCCGCAAGGTATTTCTTTTTGTTCTTGGCTTGTTCTTGAGTTTTCTTCGTTGAATTCTTTGATTTTTTACCCTTTGGATCGTAGATTTGAGTGTGAAATTGATTTGGAGGTGCTTTTCGGACGAAGTTTTTCTCTGTGTTAGTAAGGGTTTTCGTACAATTTTCTTCTAGTTGCTTTTTAGAAATGGCTAATCTCAACAAAGAAGGTGACTCACTAGAAGATTTTGAGAGGGATGAAGGATGGAGAGGTGATGGTGCTTCATCTTCTCATGCGCGTCCGCCTTCGGAGCCGCTTTCTATCTCCACAGGGAGTTCTTCTTCTCCCTCTGATGATTCTTCGTCAGAGTCATCTTCTTCTATGTTCGCGTCTACCCCGGATCGCGTTGGACCTAGTGGCAGCCCAATCAAGGTGAGGAGGCGTCGGAAGCGTTCTGACCCTGATTACTATTCTTCACCTTACTCAGTTTCTTCTTATTCGAAGGGATGCGTGGATGGTGAGAATACAACAGCTGTGGATGATCTGGGTGTCAGTTCTTCCGTAGCCGAGGGGATATCGTCCGCGTCTCAATCGACGAACCAAGAATAAGAGGAAGTTTGGATTCCTTACGAGCTTTCCCCCATTGGTTTGGCGGAAGATGCTAAGGTAATTCGTTCTAAGGAGAATTTGAGTGATTTGGACACTCCCGCGTATGATTTGAAGGATCTTGATTCTTGTCTCTTTTCGGGGGATTTCCGACCTCTTCCTCCTCCAACCAGCCGCCCACCAGTTGTGCCCGAAAGGATTCATCCATGGAGATCCCCAGTGAGTAAATTGAGAGGTTGTACGACCTTGTTAAATCTTGGGGATCTCGACGTTCTTTCGCAAGTTTTTCCATGGCCAGCGGGTGTTGAATTCTGTCTTCCCGAAGAAGGAGGTGGATGTCTGGACGCTTATGAAGACTGTTTAGTCGTTTACGCGGCCTGTCTATCTCAAGGTTTCCGGCTTCCACTTTATCCCCCTTTTTCGAAGTTTTTGGAGGAGTACAACCTGAGTCCTGCTCAAATCGTTCCCAATGGTTGGATGTTTTTTTACAAGTTTTGTCATGAGATGCAAGGAGATCGGCGTTGCTCCCTCCTTGAAGTTGATGCTAAGCATTTTTTCTCTGAAAAGGGGACTCAAGACACAAGATTCTATCAATGTAATTCGAGTTGTAAATACATGGAGAGGTTGTCTAGTAAACCAAACTGGAAATATAAGTGGTTTTTGGTCCGCGACAAATCTGGACAGGCCTTTGGTTGCCGAACGGTTCCAGGGCCTTTTTGCTCTGCTTCAAAACCTAAAATTTCCAATCTTTCTCAGTTCAAGTCATCTTTTTCTCATATTCCTAGATTTCCCTGGGACAAAATGTTGTCCGCGTTACGTCTTGAGATGGCTGGCTTGAGCATGCCTCATCCACGACTAGGTGACCTCTTTGTTTAATAATTTGTACTTTCATATTTTTACTTTTCCTAGAATGGATGACTTATTAGAATGAGCTTTGTTTTTTACAGATAAGATGAATTTGGATGCGCTTCTAAAGCGACACAAGACTAAATCGGGAAAGAAGAAGAAACCAAGTTCGGTAGTCGATGAACCTCCTGTTCCTCCTCCAGTCTTGGACGCGACACCAATTGTTGATATAGGTGTCGCGGATGAGACAGGTGCTTTAATTGAATCTTCGTCATTGGTTCCTGCCCTTAGAGAGGAACGTACTGGTCCGTCCGCGCCAGAATATTCAAGACCCAAGAAGAGAAAACTCTCCATGGTTACTGGGTCAACTGCTTCGGACAAAAAGGAGCTCTTTCTGGAAGGTGTAGCTACGCTTCGTGAATTTCCCATGCCTGGTTTCGATCCGGTTGACCTGTAAGGTCTTGCTTTTCCGGCCAAGAAACGTTGCCTCCCGGAGCAAGGATATATTAAACGCATGGATCCTGTTACCCTCTCTGCTTACTTTGATCGTTTAATACAGTGGGTAAGTTTTAGATTTTTTCATTGTTCTTAATTTTCTTTATTTACTTGACGTGTTCCATTTTGATCCCTCTTATTTTTTATTTTGATTTTACAGTTAAGGGTGATTCAGCCGGACGTTGAAAGACGCATGGTCTGTGGAGATGAAGACCTCAGGAAGAAAGAAGAAGAAATTAAGAAATTGAACCACAAGCTCCGCATATTGGGGAACACAGTTGGGGATCCAGCTTCAGTGGAGAAGTTTAAGAAAAGGTCGGCCGAACTTCATGAGGAAGTGCAAAATCTGAAGAAAGCCACGGCTGTTTTTCAGAAGAAATACGATGACTTGAAAATTTCTTCAAATTCTGTCGCCTCCCGCGTCAAAGAGTTGGAGGCTTCTGAGGGTGAATCACAAAAGCTTCTCCAGGCTAAACAGGCTATCATAGGCAAAATGGAGGAGGATCTTTCAATTCTTCGAGAGGAGCTATCCATGACCAAACAGGAGCTTGACGTCCAGAAGGCGCGGTCGGATCAGGATGTGGCTTTACAATGGCTTCAAAGCCCTGAGGGTTTGAAGTATCTATCTTCTGAATGGGTCAAGACTGAGGCTGGTATCTCTTTTTTGTCCTCCGTGGCCAAGGCGTGTCTCCAAACTCCCAAGGGCTCCAGTATCCTGAAAGATAGATGTTTCAGCTTTTTTCGAAAGGGGATGGTGGCAGGGATCAATCAAAGCGTGACGCGTTCGTCAAACAACCCAAGCATCCCTTTGGAAAAGTTCGAGCCTAGCATGGAGAGTGCTGACTGGGGTCTTTCGAAGGAGGAGATGGAAGCGGAAGACTCTTATTCCGAAGGTGATGATGATGATGAAGCGGAGGAAGAAAATGAGAAGGCCAAATGTCCTTGAGATACTTTGTTATTTATGGTTTTTTGTGTGGTGATGAACATTGGGAATCCGTACATGATTCCTTGGTTTTTGGTGTGTCATTGAGATTCTTCTTTTGTTTTGAAGATAGGTTGAAGATCTCTCTGGCTAAAACATTCGCGTCACTTGCATGTCTCATTTGCAGTAAATATTTATATGTTTATTTTCTAGACCTTCCAAGTGTTGAAAGGATTTATCCTGGTGTTAAAGATTTATCACCACTTGTCTTTATTTCTTTGGATGAGTTTCTCTTCTCAAGGCCCCGATCTCAGTCCTCTGTGATTTCTTAAGCTGGGTTTAATAGGTCGCGTTTATTGTGAGCATCATGTCTTCTGGAAATTTTAACCCATGGGCCTTTTTTCAAAAGATTGAGAATGCGGAGCAACTCTCTCGACTAGTGAGTATTTTTTAGTCTTTGTTTTAAACAAAGCTTGAGTTACTTCAACTTAAATGTTGATTTGTTTCATATGTAGGTTATGCCTCCCCAATTTGAGGCTGAGTATGGACCTCTCCCTCCCCGATGGGCCTTTCTTTCGTCTTATCTCGTCCGCGACTTCCCTGTGGCCGTATCATGGAGCGAGAATGGTCTTTTTCAGATTGATAGTGGTTGGGATGAATTCCTCACGCTTCATCATCTGGGGATAGGAAGTGCTATGATGTTTTTTCATAAGGGGAATGTCTCTTTCAAAGTTTGTCCGCGTCGTGAAGTCGTAAATGAACCTAAGCCGACCTCGGACTCGGTCACTTCGTCGTGTGGTTCTAAATGAATTATTTTCGTGTAGGCTTCTTGCAGCTCTTTGAGTTTATCGCTTATTATAAGTTTTTTAGTGTACTGGAGAAATAAAAAGGGAATTCGCGGTTTCTTTATCATTTTCATGTATTTTATCAAGCTATAATAAAAGGAGGGGATCTTTATTATTGTTGATAAGGGAAAATGCGTACAGAGACCTTTCATAGGGTTTGGATCCCCTTAAGCTCGTTACATGGTTGACGCGGAGAATTTATTAGGAGATTAGGGGCGGCCTATCTCCCCGTTCTCTTCGCTATCTGGGCTAACAACGTCGACTTCAAAGATAGAGTCTCCCATGTAGGTGAAGATCAACGCGGATCCTACATTGACTCGATTTGCTCGTGTGAAGTTGCGCCATCCTTGGGTTAGCCAAAAAAGGCCATCTTCATCTTTGTCTACCTTCACTTCGTGTTCTTGGTTGGAGCGGGACCAGAGTCTAGCTTGAGTGTGAGCGTCTTCATCGATTAGGACATACGTGAGAGGGAGACGAAGGGTTTGAAGTTGTTCTTCTCTCATTATGACTCTGTAGAAAGCCCTAGGCTGGGGGTTTGGATCCATTTTGCTTTTAAGTTTGCTCTCTGTTCTTGGGTGTCCTAGGTGGGTTTTATACTTGTCTTCGTGAGGTTTTCCCATCTTTGGTTTCGTCTCTCCCTTCCCATATGTAATTTTTATTTGAGTAAATTGAGCTTTTTCTTTTGTCGATCTTGGGAAAAGTTTTTTACACCTGGTAACTTTGTTTTGAAAACGATGGACGCGTGCTCTTGACAGTTGTGCCGCCTGTTGCATGTCACACATGTGTTTCTTTTTGCTTTTATTTGATTGTCCCCTTATGGTTGATAAGTAGGGAATCTTTTACTGTGGTTTCCAACTTTCATCGAGATGCGGGGTTCTATTATAGTTCCTCCTTTGTCATTTAGAGCAGACGGGGTTGTTGAGCTGGGAACCCGCTGGGCTTTCTTCCAAGCGATTGACCACCCGGAACAGTTTCTTCAGTTGGTGAGTTAATTATGTTAGCAATCTGTAGAAAACTTACTCTTAACTAATATCTCTTTGCCCCCTTTTTTAGTTGCTTCCACTTCGTTTTGAGGAGGAATACGCCGATGCTATCCCTAGTCACGTTTTTCTATCGTCCTATCTATTGCATGACTTCATGGTTTGCATAGAGCGGCGTAACGGTGGTCTTCTTTACTTTGGCCGCGGATGGAAGGACTTTGTGGACTCCCATGGTTTTGAGCAGGGGGCTTCTATGATTTTCACTCATACAGGCGAAGCTCATTTCGAGGTTCAGGTGGTTGATCCGCGTGGGGGAAATAAAGAGGATCGGGTCTCTTCTGAAATAATTTCGAATGGTTCTTAAAAAATGCCCCGTTCTAAGTAAGGTTTTAGGCTTTCTTATCTGTTTCAAAGCATTGGGGTTTAGCTAGCTCACAGCAGCTACACCTGGGCATTTCTCTGTTCATGCATGTTAAGTTTTTCGAGGTTCACTTGTCACGATGTTATCCTTTCGAGATTTCTGAAAGATTTCGTAACAGTATCTACTATTCATCTTACGCATGGCATCTGTGGTTTTTGTCCAATGACATGACATCTTAGCCGTATGTGTTTAATATTTTCAGTTATTTTTCGACATGTGTCTAGATCTTCGCTATATATAAAGGGAAGTATAGTAAAGGAATCATTGATCCCATTGCCTGTATCTTTATGATGCCTTCTATGGACGGTTTATCTTGGTCATTCTCTGAGAGAATTCGTTTTCCTGAGCAACTTGTTCGCTTGGTTAGTTTATTGGTTGTTGATTTTATTTTTTATCGAATCAATTTTATCCATTAGCGTCTCTTGAAATCTGTTTGTTTCTGTTAGTCCTTGCCTTTATGTTTCGAAGATAGACTTGGGCCAGGTCTTCCCAGGAGTGTCCTTCTGTCCACCAGGATTCTTCATGATTTTCCGGTGGAGGTTATACGCGGAGATTATAGGATCCCGTTTTCGAGGGGTGGTTGGAATGACTTTGCCGAGACTCACATCATCCATATTGGTTCTTCTCTTACCTTTGTTTATAAAGGTGAGAATCGCTTCGATGTTCGGGTTTTAGATGCCGTGGGAGATGAGGTGGACGCGGAGTGGGCTTCTTCAGAGTCAGAAGGTCCTCCCTCAAATGGGTTTCGTTTAAGCCAGGGTAGGACTCGCATCATCCCAGGGTGTTTTCCGCGGACTTAGGTTGATGGGTGCTTTGTTTTTAATTCCGAATCAACTGCAGCAATTTCTTTCAAAAATCACAATACTTTTTGGGGAATCCCCAAAGGAGTATTTCTTTTGTAATATTTTGACTTTGGTTCGTTGACGGGCTTGGTCCTTTGAAAGGTTGATCAGACTTTGAATTCCAATGATCTAATTAATAATGAAATGTTTTCTTTCTTGAGAATACGGATTTAATTACAGACTCGTTGCGAAGTTATGCTACAGTGTTTTTAGGACTTTATGCGAAGTATTATCTCTGAGAATGCGGATTCGACCAGAGGCCTGACGCGGATATAAGCTCCAGCGTCTCAGGACTTTATACGAAGTATCATCTCTGAGAATGCGGATTCGATCAGAGGCCCGACGCGGATACAAGCTCCAGCGTCTCAGGACTTTATACGAAGTATCATTTCTGAGAATGCGGATTCGATCAGAGGCCTGACGTGGATACAAGCTCCAACGTCTCAGGACTTTATACGAAGTATCATCTATGAGAATGCGGATTCGATCAGAGGCCTGACGCGGATGTAAGCTCCAGCGTCTCAGGACTTTATACGAAGTATCATCTCTGAGAATGCGGATTCGATCAGAGGCCTGACGTGGATGTAAGCTCCAGCGTCTCAGGACTTTATACGAAGTATCATCTCTGAGAATGCGGATTCGATCAGAGGCCTGACGCGGATATAAGCTCCAGCGTCTCAGGACTTTATTACGAAGTATCATCTCTGAGAATGCGGATTCGATCAGAGGCCTGACGCGGATATAAGCTCCAGCATCTCAGGACTTTATTATGAAGTATCATCTCTGAGAATGCGGATTCGATCAGAGGCCTGACGCGGATATAAGCTCCAGCGTCTCAGGACTTTATACGAAGTATCATCTCTGAGAATGCGGATTCGATCAGAGGCCTGACGCGGATATAAGCTCCAGCGTCTCAGGACTTTATACGAAGTATCATCTCTGAGTGCAAATCATTATAGAAAGCGCCCTCTAACCGCTTTATTTAATTTTTGCGGGGGCGACTTAGTTTTATATTTACTTAGTTGTTTTGATGGTTACACATAATACTTTTTTAGATTGTCCGCGTTCCAGGTCTTGTTTAGGATGATTCCTGCGGGGGAGCTGAGTTTATATGCTCCTTTTTGGACTTTCTTGACAATAATATACGGCCTTTCCCAGTTGGGATCCAGCTTCCCTCCAGACGTAGCTTGTCATAACACTAAATCTCCTTCTTTAAGATGTCGTGGGGAGATTCGTTTGTCTTGATACTTGGAGAGCCTCCTCTTGTATTCTAGCTCCTTCAGAGCAGCTGCCATTCGGCGTTCTTCAATGAGGTGGAGCTCAAACTCCAGTGCTTCATCATTGATATCTGGATCATAGGTTATGATCCGCGCCGATGGTATCAACCTCTCTACTGGGATGACCGCGTCCATCCCAAAGACTAAAGAAAACGGGGTTTCTCCAGTGGGAGTCTTTGTTGATGTGCGGTAAGACCAGAGTACTAATGGCAAGAGTTGTGCCCAATGCCCTTTGGCTGTGTTGCCAAGCTTCTTTTGTATCCCATGTAACAGCTGTCGGTTGGTTGTTTCCGCCTGCCCATTCGTCTGAGGGTGGGCTACGGAGGAGAATTTAAGATTGATGCCCAGCCCCGCACAGAAATCTCTGATCGTTCCGCAATCGAATTGCGGCCCATGGTCTGTGATTATTGTTTCGGGTACTCCGAAGCGGCAAACAACGTTTTTCCATAAAAACTTTCTCACTTTTTCCGCGGTAATTAATCCCATTGCTTCGGCTTCCACCCATTTGGTGAAATAATCAACCAGGACCAAAACATACCTCAACTGTCCAGGAGCAGTGGGAAATGGGCCGAGGATGTCCATTCCCCAAACAGAAAAAGGGCAAGCTCCGGTTATACTCTTCATTGTCTCAGAAAGACGATGATTGAGATTTCCAAACCTTTGGCACGCGTCACATTTCTGTATGTAACTTCGGACATCATGTCTCATCGTAGGCCAATAGTATCCTAGCCTGATTGCTTTGGCCACAATTGCTCTCCATCCTTGGTGATGCGAACAAATCCCATCGTGTAGTTCCTCAACCACTTGACTTCCTTCTTTCGAGGATATGCACAACAGATCAGGTAAGCAGTACCCTCTTTTGTACAGTTTTCCTCCCCGGATAGTGAATCGAGATGACTTGAGGAGTATCTTCTTAGCTGCGGCCCTGTCTTCAGGTAGGGTTCCTTTACCTAAATAATCTGCGATTGGTGCTCTCCAGTCTTCCATCTCTAGTTCTTGCATCTGATAGATTTCTTGGATGAGCCTTCGGTTGCTCATTCTTTCCAGAATCACTTCCTTTCCTACTTCTTCTGGCATTACAGCTCCCAATCGTGCCAACGCGTCCGCTTGCTGGTTGTCATTTCTAGGAACAGTTGTTACACAAAAACTCAAAAATGCTTTAGAAAGTGCCTGCGCTTTTCTCTGGTAATCTGGCATCAATCCCGTCCTGGCTTCATATTCCTCTGATATTTGCCGCGTCACTAGTTCTGAATCGGTGAAAACTGAGACTTGCCTAGCACCTTTAATCAAAGCTATTTCCAGTCCAGCTAGCAGGGCCTCATACTCGGCTTCATTGTTGGTAGTTTGAAAATCCAACTTGTAGGCATAGTTGTACTGTCGTTCATCGGGTGCTGTTAGTGTGACTCCCGCACCGCATCCATCTTTGTTGGCCGCACCGTCCACTCTGAGTGTCCACTCACTGCTTTCCGTTGGAGAGCTCGATTCAAAACTTGTTTCACTGATGAAGTCAGCCAGAGATTGAGCAAGGATTGCTTTCCGCGGAGTGTATTCTATCTCAAATTCTGTGAGTTCGACTGCCCACTTCGTCATTCTCCCTGATAAACAGGGTGAGTGGAGGATCTGCCGCATTGGTAACTCTGTCATTACTCGGATTGGATGATCTTGAAAATAGGGCCTTAGCCTTCTTGCCGCGAATACTGGGCACAGAATCATTTTCTCCACTGGTTCATATCTTGTTTCCGCGTCCTGAAGAACACGACTGATGTAGTAGACCGGAAACTTTTCTTCTCGTGTCAAGACTGCACTGATGGTGACGTTTTTTACAGATAAATACAGATGGAGGACCTCTTGTTTCTCAGGTTGGTGAAGGGTGGGAAGCGATGTTAGGAAAAGTTTTAAATTTTCAAAGGCTTCCTGCAATTCAGGAGTCCACCGTATCGGTCCCTTTTTCTTGAGTAGAGCAAAGAAAGGCAATGACTTATCCGCCAGGCAAGAGCAAAAACGGCTTAAGTAGTTCACTGCTCTGTTCAGAGATTGTAATTCTTTGATCGTCCGCGGTGGCTGAAGATTCTGAATTGCTGTGACTTTTTCGGGATTAACATCAATTCCCCTGTGGCTAACCATAAAACCAAGGAATTTCCCCGAGTCAACCCCAAAGACGCATTTTTCCGCGTTCAAGTTCAAGTCTCCCCTTCGAAGAGAATCAAAAGTTTCCTGTAAATCCGCTGCGTGATCTTCTGCTCTTTCACTCTTGACGACAATATCATCAACATAAATTGAAACATTCCTGCCGATTTGATTACGGAAGATCCGATCGACTGTTCTCTGAAATGTTGCTCCCGCATTTCTGAGCCCAAAAGGCATGACGCGGTAACAAAAGATTCCTTGGCTGGTGATGAAGGTCGTAGCTTTTTTGTCTGAAGGTTCCATGTTGATCTGATTGTACCCCGAGTATGCATCGAGAAAACTAACCTGGATATGGTTTTAGTGAAGCCGCGGAGATTCCCATTTGAGAAAATGCCTCCCATGATAGGATGTCTACAGAAGACCCGGTATCGATAAATACTCTCTTTACAGTTTTGGCAGCTATTTGCGCGTGAATGACCAATGGGTCTGAATGTGGCATTCTTATTTCCTCCGCGTCCTTCGGAGTGAAGGAAATGTTTTCATGCTGCGCGAGAGAAATTTTTCTACTTGACTCGGATGGTGGCTGTCTTCCTTCCCTCTCATAGTTTCTTCTTTCCTGCCTACTGGATCCAGCCATAGATAACCCTCCTGCAAGGGTGTTGATGAAGCCTTCCGGCTCGGGTATCTGTCCTCCCTCTGCATTTCGAGCTTCCCTCTGATTGACAGATCTCTGAGCTACCGGTGTGTTGTTGTATCTTCCTCCGCGCCCTCTTCTTCCTCTTCCTCTCCCTCGGTTATGGACCGGGAGATTTCTGCGCGGATCATGTTGTCTATCAAATCGTTCTTGTGGATTTCGGGATTCGTCGAATCTAGGACCTCTGTCTTCCCATCGAGGTCTGTAATCGGGTCGGTTTTCCCTTCTCGGCGGAGATCTCACATCGTGACCTCTGTATTGACTTTCTCGTGGATGATGAGCACGCGGAGGATCCTCTCTTCGGCAAGATCCTTGGCCTCTCTCTAGGTTCATATGCACTTCATCACGACGGGGACGGAAATCCACTGCCTCTGAATGATGTATAGGAGGCTTGGCTTTTTCTTTTTTGAATTTCCCTATCAATTTCCCAAAAGGTCCCGAGTTCCCAGTATTCGCCTTTGAACTGGACGCAGCTGCTTCCTCCGCTTCAATCTGTCTGGAGACCCGCTCCCTTAAGTCATCATAACTCGTGGGTTTTTTCCGAAATAAATATGTCTTAAAATCCCCTTCGGCCAAGTTGCCCATAAGTATGATAATAGTTGATTCGTGATTGAAGTTAGGGATTTGGACTACCATACTGGTGAAACGAGTGAAAAAATGCCCCAACGATTCCCCAGCTCCTTGCCTGATGGAATTCAAATCAAGCATAGTCTTCTTTCTTGTCCGCGCACTCCCAAAATGAGAAGTGAAGATGTGAGACATTTGTGCGAAGTTGGTCACAGACCCTTTGGGAAAGTTGGTAAACCAGGTCAACGCGATCTTGGTTAAGGTTGAAGGGAACGTTCTGCACAACATGGCGTCATTGTACTCGTTAATCCCCATCGCAGTAGCAAAATGGCAGAGATGATCTTCAGGATCAGTTGTTCCGTCATACTTCATGAGGTTCACATCTCTCCATCGCTTTGGTACTGTCGCGGAGCAGATCTCTTGAGAAAACAGTGACGGGAATCCGGCCGGTGCATTCTCATTCCTTCTTTCTGCAGAGTCAGATTTAGTCGAGGTTGAAACATCAGTTGACCTATCTCCGCGTCGATGTTTGTTTTCTCTGTGATAGTGATCATCTTGCCACGTCTGGTATGGCACTTCCTGGTTCTGAAAGCCATAGTTCCAGTTGCTGGGATTTTCAAAAACAGTGTTACGACGATAAAAAATCCCATGCTGTCCTTCTGGCCTATAATTTCCTTGTTGACGCGGATTTTGTGCCCATTGATCATAGTAATAGTATTGAGCCTGCTCCTGTTGAAAAGGATTTGGTTGTTCGTGTCGTGCTTCATAATACCAGAAGTTTTGTGGGATGAATCCTCCGTTAAATCCATACTGATTATCGTAGTGCTGAGGAGGAGTTTCAAGGTTCTGTCCTCCCATCTCGATACTAGGATTGGTTGGAGGCGTCAGCGGGACATACATGCTTGAAGCTTCTTGATCCTGGTGATCTCCTTGACTCATGTCATGAGTCTGGTTATTTTGACTATCACCCATTTTCTTGCTATTACGAATTAAACCTGTCGCGGCAGAAAGTTTAATGTCAGATATCTGGAAACTTACATTTGTGGATTTTAATCAAAAATAGAAATTGGAAACCCCTTAGTGTGAGGGGGTTCCCACAGACGGCGCCAGTGAAAAGCCTCGAAACGAAAGGCCACCATTTTTATGTGGGGCCAGGGAACCTCCCCGATGAAATTTACACCCTTCCCGACGGACTTACCTGACCCGCGCCGAAAGAATCGACGCGGCCCAACCTGTGCCGCGGGAAGTTAAGCTAATTTGTTCGAATTTACAAATGACGGTTCCCTAATCGAGTTTTCCCTAGACAATTTGGAAACCTAACTTATTATACCTGTCGTCGTTAAGAGTCTTGAGACTTATTAATACCGACTCCTGATAGAATTTTTATACTGAAAGTAGACGGGTTTTAGGTCCGCGGAGATAGATGTTAACGCAGGTTGTGTGTTCTTCTTCTTTTTATCAGGCTTCTCTTTCGCGTGCAATCGCTTCTTTTGCTTCCTTTTCCTGATTTCTATCTTCTCCGCCTGTCCTCTTTTTCTCCATTTCCTTCCGTTTCCAAAAAAGTCCCTTTTCTGTAATGTAGTTCTCCTCTATTTATAGGCTTTCGGCTCTCTTGCATGTCCTACCACGTGGCGTTCTTTGTTCAACACGTGTTGTGCTCGTGGGATGTGGGTATGGTCGCCACGTATCTATTCCCTTATCCGCGGACGTCCTTTTTAACCCAACTTCTTGGCCCTTCGTCCGCGGATAATGAAATCTTTTTGTCTCGCTTTTTACCTGATTTGTTTGGCATATCTGGTGTTTTGACAGGTGTTTTTTGGTCTCGGTTTAGTCACACCTGGCGACAACCTCTGCAGACTTGTTCTTCATTTATACTCTCTTCTTCTTCTTCTTCTTCTTCTTCTTCTTCTTCTTATTAGGACCTCTTTAGATATTCATTTAAGCTTCTTTGATCAACTTGAATTTCTCATCCAATGCGTTATCAACTCATGTCTCATCCTCGGACCCACATTTACCAGAAATAATCAATAAAAACATGTAGATTCCGACTCCATGACAGGCCTAAAGTCGTTATGCCAAATCAAAGTAAATTCCTAAGATGCAAACTATAACAAGTACAGTAGGTAAGTTAGGGTCGAACCCACAGGGAAACAGAATCAGTTGTAAGAGCAAATATTATTACCAAAAGTAACTGATTAAAGGGGGAGTTTTGTGTGTGAGAAATAGTAACAGAACAAGTTGCAAGTAAAGGTTGTGAATATATGATGGAAAGGTATCACACCAGGTAATTATCCGCACAACAATTAAGATGGTTCATCATCGCATTCTATGAGTCTCAAGTTCTAATGTCCAGTAATTGTTCTCAATTCAGATCGTGTAATAGCTTTTAGTCCTACCAGTCCTAAAAGCACTTATCACTAAATTACAAGGGAAAACCTTCACCAAATAATAAAGCAATAGCATTAAAGCATGAATTATAATGAGATACAAGCGATTCTAACAACCCGTTAAAATAGCCTGTAATCGAATCTCCCTCACAATCTACCACAAGCGACCGCGTATGGAGATTGTGTTTGCTACAATGAATCTACAACCCAAGACCTGGAATTGGAAACCCTAGCAGTATGACTAGTATCGATAAACCTAGGTGATCAATCTAGATAAATCAATAATAAGCAATCAAGCAATAAGCTCAGGAGATCGAAACAATTAACAAAGGACGAACCAGAGTAGAATACTCACAACCAAATCAATTGAAGGCTTCAAAGAACCAAGTGCAACAAAGGAGAGTTAGTTCTCCATAGGGTTTGTGAGATAATGCAAAAGGAAAATACGTCTCTGGAATATATCCTCATCATTCCCTACTGCCTTCTCGGCCTATATAACCTAATAAAATCGGGTTTAACATCCCGTACAATTATAATAATAAAATATTAAAACTAATAAGATAACAGAATCGGATAAGAATCCGACTCCAGGACCGACGCGGGCGCGCCAAGTGCAGCGCGGGCGCGCCACTTGTAGCTTGCCTCTTCTGTCTTCGTCAGCAGCGCGGCCACTTCCTCCTAGCAGAGTGGCCGCGTCGGGTAGCAGCGCGGGCACGTTGAGAGCAGCGCGGCCGCGCCAAGGTCTTCAGTCCTCCAGCTGCTTCCGATCTTCTTAGCTTCTGTAACTTGCATGATTTCTTCAACTTCTTCAATATGCTCCGAATCACCAAGTTCACACTAATATCTCTCATAATGTCAGGTAAATGATGACAAAAACTACTAAATGCGCTATGGAATATATCGCATATCAAATTCCCCCATACTTAAACCTTTACTCGTCCCGAGTAAGCATAGAAGCTAGCCTACTCTCACTATAAATCTCAAAGGTTCACAGACAGTACAAGGAAAATGAACACTAAGTACTAGTAGTTTTCACCATCTCACCAATCAGCTCAAAAGACAATCAAAATAGGAAATAAGAATTACAATTGTATCTCAACCATCTACACCTTATAGCTCCCAGTGGCCTACCCGAAAACCTCCTTATAACTCCTCTTCTTATGTCGCCTTCGCCAAGAGATCAATCCTAATCACTCAAAGTAAACGCTCATCTTGCCAAGGCGCCCTTTCGGGTTTTCACCAAGCCACTCATTTTTTTTTCAAGGATGGTACTCACATAACAATCTCACTTCCCTCAAGCCTCATATTGCCAAGCCTAAGGCTCGCCAGACTACCTGCTTTTTGCCTGAGTCGCCCTTCCAGGTTTTCAACTCATCCCAGGATTTTGATTGCTTTCTTTTTCATTTTTTCATTTTTTTTCATTTTTTTTTTCTAAATAACAAATGCAGAATCTGTACACAAATAATGCTGAAATAAAATATGTACATGATGTGTGAATCCTTTCCCTCCCCCATACTTGAATGAAGCATTGTCCTCAATGTGAAAGAAGACAGAATTAAGTAGGGAGAAAGGAAACAGAAGGACTCACTGAGGTGGTGGATAGTGGCGAGAGTAGTCCTCTCGCATGCGGCGCAGCTCCTCCCTCATCTCTTTGAACTCGCCGAAGCCCTGTAAGATGTCGGCCTGCTGGTGGAGAATCTGGTTTGTCACTGTCGTCAGACTCCCCACGTCTTGGCGCAAAAGGCCAATCTGATCAACCAGGTAGCCCCACTGCTGGGGCTGCTGATAAGTATCCTGAGAAGCTTGTGCAGGCCAAGGGGTCCACTGGTGCGCGTCCTGCTGGCTCTGATATGCTGGTTGAGAATCCCAACCGTGCTGATAAGCAGGCGTCTCCTGATATGGGCTCTGTGTGAAGCCCTGTGTATCTGCCTGAACAAACGCCTGCTGAGCCATAGGCGCATCCTCCATCGTGGCAGCTCCAGCTGTGCCACTGCTTCTGCCTACCTCCATGCGACGCCTTCTCCCCAGAAGTGACGTCGGAAAGTAATCCGCCTCAATGTACCAGTCAGACCAAGATTCTGACCAAGGCAGGGGCTTAGGGAGCCTGAACTGATGCTCCTTCTTCTTGCCCGTGCACCAAATGGCTCCCCCATCCGGTGCAGTATCCAGCATCAGACATCTCCGTAGATAATCCTCAGTATAGGTCCTCGCGATGACCTCTGTCTCCTCCAGCTCAACCAAACCATTCTGCCCAACGCATGCAGCAATGGCGACTCGAGTAATAAGGCCGCCCTGAACCATTTCTGGTCCAGCGGCACTGCGATCCCTTCTGATCTTGTCGAGGCCATCGAAAAAGAGCATAACCCAGTCAGGCGTATAATCCGCAGTAGGCACTGCGCTGTAGGCAAATCTCAGATGCGTCATGGAAAGCTTGGTGTCTGTAATCAGCCCATAGTACGTCCCAGCAACGATCTTGCACAACATCCGGAAGATAGGATGAGTGATCCTGCTGTTGTATTCGTTGCTCGTCAGAAAATCCTCTCCAGACACCGCTTTGAAGAAAGCAACAAGGTCGGGGTCGGACACAGCTGTGGCCCATCCATCCGTTGGGGCTTTAGTAACCCCCAAAGCTTTTCGTAGCCTTGATATAGAAGCCCTGTAGGTGGTGCCATTATATCTGAACGAAACCCCTCTAATGTTGTGATCTCTCAGGTGAACCTGATAAGTGGCGAGGAATTGCTTGCTCAGTTCCGGATACCCTACAGCTCCCAAATCCAGAAAACCACTAATACCGGCATGCTCTAGACATTGCTCCATACATTCTAGCATCTGAAGCTTCTGAAGGGTAGGTCTATGCAAGTATTTGGTAGAACTGACACAGCTGACCTTATTGTAAATCGCCAATTCCTCATTAGACAAATCTAGCCCATGATCAGATCTACTCGTCTCCTCCTCCGATGAACTCATACTTGATATATAATACGAAGAAATCGGAATCGAAAGAAGAACAGCGGAAAGAACTCACGAAGAACAGCTCGGCGCAGGGGGCAGACGCGGGCACGCTGAAGGTGGCGTGGGCGCGTCGAAATCAGCGTGGGCGCGGTGGGAGCAGCGTGGCCGCGTCGAGACTGTATGCTTCCTGGTGGGTCTTCTCTAACAGCGCGGGTACGCTAGGGATGGCGTGGGCGCGTCGGGAGTAGCAGCGCGGGCACGTTGAGAGCAGCGTGGCCGCGTTAGGGTTGGCGTGGCCGCGTCGGAGCTCTCTTCAGATCTGAACGTCGGCGAAGACGGCTTCGTCGATGTGAGGCTCGCCGAGATTTCTCTGGTGCCGGCTTGTACTTGGCCTGGTGGGGGCTGCCGCCGGCGGCTTTGTGCTTCAGGGAGGACCGAGATGTGGTGGTCCAAGGTGGGGGCGGCGGTTGTGGTGAGGAGAGAGAAGGGAGTGTTTGGTGAGGAAAGTTTGAGAGGGATGTGTGGTGAGGGTGATGTGGGGGCTGATGTGTGGGGTGTAGGGTTTTGGTGGGGCTGATGGGCTTGAAACTGGTTTTTTTTTTTTTTTTTTTTTTTTTTTTTTTTTTTTTGACGAAAATTAACACTGCGGGTGCAGTGGGTCCGAAATGCGGGTGCAATTCGTCACCAGAACTCCGTCTTTAGTACCTACAAAATAAAATAAAAATAGAGTTAAAGAAAATAATGCAGTTCCTTGGGTTGCCTCCCAAGCAGCGCCTTTGTTTCATGTCGCTGGCTCGACCAAGCCGTTTTGGCTATTCTAACTCCGCATGTGGCTCCTCCAAAGCTAACTCATCCATAACCTCCTTTGTGAACCCTTCATAGTATGTCTTAAGCCTATGACCATTTACTTTGAACTTCTTTTGGCTATCCGGGTCATATAGCTCTACCGCTCCATGTGGGAAAACTTCAGCAACAATGTATGGTCCCCCCCACTTTGACCTGAGCTTCCCAGCGAAGAGTTTCAGGCGAGACTGAAAAAGTAGGACTTTGTCACCAGCTTTAAAGTCCTTCCTATTGATGTGCTTGTCATGCCATGCCTTGGTCTTTGCCTTGTAGATAGCCGCATTATCATAGGCGTCCAACCGTAGCTCCTCGAGCTCACCCAACTGTAGCTTCCTGTGGTCTCCAACTTCGTCACTCTGCATATTGCATTGTTTCACAGCCCACCAAGCCTTGTGCTCCAGCTCAACAGGAAGATGACATGCCTTCCCATAGACAAGTCTGAAAGGAGACATCCCAATTGGAGTTTTGTAAGCAGTGCGATAAGCCCATAAAGCATCATCAAGTCTCAAACTCCAATCCTTCCTGTTAGGATTCACGGTCTTCTCAAGAATGGCTTTGACCTCTCTATTGGACACCTCAGCTTGGCCATTCGTTTGTGGATGATATGCGGTGGAAACTCTGTGTGTGACATGATATTTCTTAAGCAAGGCAGTCACAGTTTTGTTGCAGAAATGGGTACCCCTGTCACTAATCAGCGCTCTAGGAATACCATGCCTGGCAAAAATATTGCTTTTCAAGAACTCTGCCACAACTTTAGAATCATCAGTCCTGGTGGCCTTCGCTTCCACCCACTTGGAAACGTAGTCCACCGCAAGTAAAATATATAAATTCCCACAAGAACTAGGAAAAGGTCCCATAAAGTCGATACCCCAAACATCAAAGATTTCGCAAAAAATCATTGGTGATTGTTGCATTTCATTCCTTTGGGAGATATTCCCCGTTCTTTGACACCTATCACATGCCTTGCAGAAAGAATAAGCATCTTTAAAGATATGTGGCCAATAAAATCCAGATTCAAGTACTTTTCTAGCAGTTTTATTAGCACCAAAATGTCCCCCACATGCTTCAGAATGACAAAATTCAAGAACAGATCGTACCTCATTATCTGGAAGACAACGACGAATGACCTGATCTGCGCAATGTTTCCAAAGGTATGGGTCATCCCAAATATAGTGGTTGGCTTCTCTTCGAACCTTCTCTGTCTGGGCCTTGGTATGACCCGGAGGAAATTCTCCACATACTAAGTAGTTCACAATGTCCCGGTACCAAGGACTGACGGAGTGAAGTCCTAGAACGGACTGAGGAGATCGGAGAAACAATGACGTGGGCGCGTCAGAGGGAGACGTGGCCGCGTCGGAGGTCAGCGCGGGCGCGCCTTGAAGCAGCGCGGGCGCGTCAGATTGCAGCGCGGGCGCGTCAAGCCTCCAGTGTGTTTCTGTGCTCTCGAGTCTGCATAAGGTGTCGTCCGGAAACGTTCCTAAGATGGGTTTTTGTGACTCCGGCTTGTCCTCCTCATTCACCAATCTGCTCAAGTGGTCAGCCACCAGATTCTCCGCTCCTTTCTTGTCCTTAATCTCCACGTCAAATTCGCTGAGCAACAGGACCCATCGAATCAATCGTGGCTTTGTCTCCTTCTTTGTCATCAAGTAGCGGAGGGCTGCGTGATCTGTGTAGATAATCACTTTAACCCCAAGCAGATATTGTCGAAACTTCTCTAGTGCAAACACCACAGCTAGCATTTCCTTCTCAGTGGTGGTGTAGTTGCGCTGTGCTCCATTCAGAGTCATGGAAGCGTAATGGATCACATGAGAGGCTCTTCCCTCTTTTTGGCCTAGCACTGCTCCCACTGCATAGTCGCTCGCATCACACATGATCTCAAATGGGCGAGACCAGTCTGGTGCCTGGATGATTGGTGCACTAGTGAGGCGTCCTTTCAACTGGTCGAACGCCTCTTTGCACTCTTGTGTGAGTGCAAAGGTCACATCTTTCTTCAGAAGCTCGCATAAGGGTAAGGATATCTTTGAAAAGTCTTTGATAAACCTGCGATAAAAACCTGCATGGCCTAGAAAAGAACGAACTTCGCGCACATTAGTAGGATAAGGCAGAGATTGAATTACATCAATCTTTGCCTTATCGACCTCAATACCCTTTGCAGAGACTATATGACCTAAAACAATTCCTTGTTCTACCATAAAATGACACTTTTCAGAGTTCAAAACCAAATTAGTTTCAACACATCTTTTTAATACTAGTGCCAAATGGCTCAAACAAGTATCAAAGCTATCCCCATGTACTGTGAAATCATCCATGAATACTTCAATGAAATTTTCAATGTACTCAGAGAAGATACTAACCATACATCGTTGAAATGTCCCGGGTGCGTTACATAGTCCAAATGGCATCCTGCGATATGCAAAAGTACCGAAAGGACATGTAAAAGTAGTCTTCTCCTCGTCCTCTAGCGCTATAGCCACCTGAAAATAACCAGAATATCCATCAAGAAAGCAATAATAGGGGCGCCCAGCAAGGCGTTCTAGCATCTGATCAATAAAGGGGAGAGGGAAGTGATCCTTCCTGGTTACTGTGTTCAACTTGCGATAGTCGATGCACACCCTCCAACCTGTTTGTGTCCTGGTAGGGACCAACTCGCCTTGTTGATTCTCCACAACAGTAATCCCTCCTTTCTTAGGGACAACTTGGGTAGGACTCACCCACTGACTGTCAGAAATTGGGAAAATCATGTTAGCTGATAGCAATTTCAGCACTTCCTTCTTCACCACATCCATCATGGGAGGATTGAGCCTTCTCTGTGGTTGGCGTGATGGCTTAGCTCCTTCCTCCAGCAGGATCCTGTGCATGCATGTAGATGGACTGATTCCCTTGATGTCAGCGATGGTCCACCCCAATGCAGTTTTGTACTCCTTTAGAACCTCTACTAACTTTTCCTCCTGCTCCTCTGAGAGCTTACTTGACACAATAACTGGTAAAGTGTCATCAACTCCTAGGAAAGCATACTTGAGATGACTAGGGAGTTGCTTGAGTTCAATTTTAGGTGCCTGCACAACAGATGGAACAAGCACTTCACTTGGAGTCAGTAGATTGGGGCCAACGCCCAAAAGAGTAGGGGACTCACCTTCCATATTCATATGGGCTACTAATTCCTGCATGTTAGATGAGATTGAAAAATCTGTATAGGACTCATCAATATCATTCTCAATAATTGACTGCAACTCATCTTCCCTAGAAATATCAAATAGATCTTGAGCTAATGGTTCAATCACATCAATAGAGCACAGAGACTGGTCATCAACAGGATGTTTCATAGCCTTATAGAGATCGAATTCAACCTTTTCTCCATCAAATTCCATTGTTAGTGTCTCAGAGACACAATCGATTTTTGTCCTAGCAGTTTTAATAAAAGGTCTACCTAACAGAATAGGTGCATCATGCTTATCGTGTTCCATATCCAGGACAAAGAAATCTGCAGGAAAAATCAGTTTATCGACCATAACCAAAACGTCTTCAACTACTCCTTTAGGGTACTTATTAGACCTATCAGCTAGTTGCACAACTACTCCAGTTTCATGCAAAGGTCCTAAATCTAGTGATTTGTAAAGTGAGTAGGGAAGCACATTTATGGAAGCACCCAAATCAAGCATAGCTCTATCAAATTTTACATCTCCAATGACACAAGGGATAGTAACCATACCTGGATCAGCGCACTTTTTCGGCATTCTCCTCTGAAACATAGCGGAGACCTGCTCACTTACTTTCACCTTCTTTTTCCCTTTCAGCTTCTGATTCCTCTTTACTGTGCAAAGCTCCTTCAAGAACTTGGCGTACTTGGGCACAGTTTTTATCATTCTCAGCAGAGGAATGTTCACCTGACACTTGCTAAATGTCTCAAACAGCTCTGAATCATCGATTATCCTCCTCTCCTTAAGTGCCTCAGGGAACGGAGGTTTTGGTTTCTCAGACCCGAGAGGGGGAAAATTCGGTCGAACATAAGTATCGACATAAGGTTCAGATTCAGGCGGGATTGGACCAGGTGCGGGCGCGCCAGAGGTAGGCGGGGGCGCGTTAGCATCAGGCGCGGGCGCGCCAGAGGTAGACGGGGGCGCGTTAGCATCAGGCGCGGGCGCGTCACTTTCCGGCGTGGGCGCGCTGCTGGCCGGCGCGGGCGCGCTAGTGGTGGGCGTGGCCGCGTTGGCCTCCGTCGTGTTTTCCTCCTCGGATTCCTGACTTCTCAGCTCCTTTCCATTCCGAAGAGTTATAGCACTGACGTTTTCCTTTGGATTGACCACTGTTTGAGATGGTAGACCCCCTGACGTCTTCGCCTCTATTCTAGTGATTGCTTCAGCCATTTGCCCCATTTGCTTCTGTATATCCTTTATGCTCGATTCAGTTGTCTGAACATGCGCAGTAAAGTGCTGTGTCAGGGTATTGAGCATGGACTCAGTGGATGGAGCGTTACCCTGCTGCCTCTGATTGTAGGGAGGTGGCTGCTGCTGATGTGGTTGGTTTGGTGGATCCCTCCATCTGAAATTCGGGTGATCTTTCCAACCTGGGTTGTAGGAGTTTGAGTAGGGGTCATGTCTGGGTCTCTGAGGTCCATTTCCACCTATAGCACTCACTTCAGCGGTGTCTCTCTGGAGTGTAGGACACGCATCAGTTGGGTGGAAGTCATCACCACAGAATTCACAAGCCTTGAGTTGTTGAGGAGTCCCTTTCAGAGTGAGTCTCCTAACCATATCCTTCAATTCAGCAATATCATTGGCTTGGTTAGAGTCTACCGAGTTGACTCCTTTCTTTCTGGTGGACTTCCCAAAATTCCTAGTCCCCTCAGTCATTTCCTGAATCTTTTCCATAGCTCCCTCTGGCGTGGCATTCAGAATATTTCCTCCGCAGGCGGCATCGATCATCCTTCTATCAGATTCCAGCAATCCCCCATAGATGTATAAGACTAGGTCCTTCGTGCTGTAGCCATGGAAAGGGCAATTAGCACACAGCTTCTTGAACCTTTCATTGTAATCATAGAGGGTCTCATCCTCCTCCTGCTCTATATTGCTGATTGCCTTCTTCAAGGTGTTCTCCTTCTTAGCAGGGAAGAATTTCTCCAGGAAGGCCTTGTGGAGCTTAGGCCAAGTATCGATGCTCCCAGTAGGAAGGCTGTAGTACCAGTCATCCGCAGCATCGACCAGCGTGAACCCAAAAGCTCTCATCTTTATCTGTGCTTCAGTTATATTGGCTGGTTTCATGCTCATGCACACATTATGAAACTTCCCCATGTGCTTGATGGGGTCCTCTCCAGCCGATCCATGGAATTTTGGCAGTTGGTGAATCAGCCCAGACTTAAGCTCAAAATGGTTGTCATCCCCTATAGCAGGGATTGTCACAGCAGGTGCCTGCTGTGTGATGTTTGATGCTGTCAGCTCTCGCATCGTCTGGTTAGCAGCCATTGGATCGGGTTTGTGGTGTTGTTCTCTAAGACGGCGGTGGTATGTCCTGTCAATTTCCCAATCAAAAGCAAAAAGATGGGGATCAGTAGCACGAGTGCGAACCATGCAAGAGGTTCACACCCAAACAGGTAATAAAACAAACAAGAACAAAGATTAACCGTTTCCCCGGCAACGGCGCCAAATTTGACAGGCCTAAAGTCGTTATGCCAAATCAAAGTAAATTCCTAAGATGCAAACTATAACAAGTATAGTAGGTAAGTTAGGGTCGAACCCACAGGGAAACAGAATCAGTTGTAAGAGCAAGTATTATTACCAAAAGTAACTGATTAAAGGGGGAGTTTTGTGTGTGAGAAATAGTAACAGAACAAGTTGCAAGTAAAGGTTGTGAATATATGATGGAAAGGTATCACACCAGGTAATTATCCGCACAACAATTAAGATGGTTCATCATCGCATTCTATGAGTCTCAAGTTCTAATGTCCAGTAATTGTTCTCAATTCAGATCGTGTAATAGCTTTTAGTCCTACCAGTCCTAAAAGCACTTATCACTAAATTACAAGGGAAAACCTTCACCAAATAATAAAGCAATAGCATTAAAGCATGAATTATAATGAGATACAAGCGATTCTAACAACCCGTTAAAATAGTCTGTAATCGAATCTCCCTCACAATCTACCACAAGCGACCGCGTATGGAGATTGTGTTTGCTACAATGAATCTACAACCCAAGACCTGGAATTGGAAACCCTAGCAGTATGACTAGTATCGATAAACCTAGGTGATCAATCTAGATAAATCAATAATAAGCAATCAAGCAATAAGCTCAGGAGATCGAAACAATTAACAAAGGACGAACCAGAGTAGAATACT
Source organism: Persicaria tinctoria (assembly GCA_037127255.1). Lineage (NCBI taxonomy): Eukaryota > Viridiplantae > Streptophyta > Magnoliopsida > Caryophyllales > Polygonaceae > Persicaria > Persicaria tinctoria. The sequence continues at coordinate 811,750 of JBANSL010000004.1, forward strand.
CACAACCAAATCAATTGAAGGCTTCAAAGAACCAAGTGCAACAAAGGAGAGTTAGTTCTCCATAGGGTTTGTGAGATAATGCAAAAGGAAAATACGTCTCTGGAATATATCCTCATCATTCTCTACTGCCTTCTCGGCCTATATAACCTAATAAAATCGGGTTTAACATCCCGTACAATTATAATAATAAAATATTAAAACTAATAAGATAACAGAATCGGATAAGAATCCAACTCCAGGACCGACGCGGGCGCGCCAAGTGCAGCGCGGGCGCGCCACTTGTAGCTTGCCTCTTCTGTCTTCGTCAGCAGCGCGGCCACTTCCTCCTAGCAGAGTGGCCGCGTCGGGTAGCAGCGCGGGCACGTTGAGAGAAGCGCGGCCGCGCCAAGGTCTTCAGTCCTCCAGCTGCTTCCGATCTTCTTAGCTTCTGTAACTTGCATGATTTCTTCAACTTCTTCAATATGCTCCGAATCACCAAGTTCACACTAATATCTCTCATAATGTCAGGTAAATGATGACAAAAACTACTAAATGCGCTATGGAATATATCGCATATCACTCCACAAACATAAAGAACAAATATGTAAATTATACTTAAATCATGCATGTTATGGATCTTAACTAAGCTAAATTCACTCTATTATGACCATCTAAATGTGTGCTATCAATTTAAGGGCGTGTTTGGCTAGGGGGTGGGGGTAGATAGAGGGGATGGGGTGGGCTTTTGGAACTGTGCCCACATGTTTGGCAACGGTATGGGTGGGATGGGAGGGGTGCGAAAATGGGGATGGAGCGGGGTGGGAGGGTGATTTTCCCCCACCTTGTAAAAGGAGGATGGAGGGGATGAGGGAGATGAAGAACCACGATTTGCCCTCTCCTCATAAATACAAAGCCAAATTCTCCTCTCACTCTCGGAGACCCTAGCCACCTTAGATTCAGCGACCTTTCGGCGCCGGAAATTCGACCTCTTAGCCAAGCGACCGGTTCGGACCCTAGCCACCCCAGATTCACCGATTCACGTGATGGTAACCACAACAACAGATCCGAACTAGTCCCTTGAAGCTTTGAGTTGCCGGAAGATTCCCTCGAATTGCCGGAGGACTCCCGTTCATCATCCAAGAGACCGGTTCAGATTCCTGGGAGGTGGTGGAGTCCCGGTTCGACAAGCTCACCAAATCCGGCTTTAGCCAACGAGGATGTCAGCGAATGCATAGGTGCTTCTCCGGTCACTCCAATCTCCATCGATTTCTTCCATATTCCATCAATTTGAACTTAGTTACTCCTCTCACGACATCTAGAATGTTCAATTCTAAACGATTAAACCCGTTAGGGATGGTGGACTCAAAAGGAATTCGTAGAGGGAATATTCGACACCATTCTCGAAGGTGGTCGAAGTCGTAGAGAGGGGCTTCTGGCCGCTGGGCTTCAACTGAGAGACGATTGAAGAAGAAGTTGAGTTTTTAGGGTATTTGGGAGGGTATTTTTGTCATCTCAGGTGGTTAGTGAGGGTAATTTGGACTTTTTTCGTTTCTCCATCTTCCCAACAATCATAATATAACCAAACACAAATGGGATTAAACTAACTTCAAATCTCCATCCCGTCCACCCCAAATTTCCATCCCCATCATTTCCACCCCAAAAAATCCATCCTCATCCACTTACCCCCATCCCGTTGTCAAACACGCCATAAAACCCATAATTATTTGAACTAGGCAAGGTGTGATGCTAACTAGGAAAAGTCCATGAAACACCCACACGAGATGCACAAATAGCCCCGGAATGAAGGTAACGTGCCTCACTAATAGAGTTACGGACACATGCTTGGTATTTTATGAAAAACAAGGGTTGTGTTGGTCCGATCGGGCCATTTGTGGGTTTGCTGGAAACTTCAAGGCATATGACTTCACTGAGGACGCCTCAAGAGAAATCCTCCTCGAAGATGCACAAAAAAATCATTTTTCCATCAGCTTTGAATGTTGACTTTTTCCAAATAGGGTAGTCTACGGAAAATCTCAAAAAATAAAAAATCCAAAATTCTTTGGACTAGGCAAGGTGTGATGCTAAATAGGCAATAGGTCCATGAAACGCCCACCTGAGATGCTCAAATAGCCCTGGAATGAAGGTAACATGCCGCACCAATGGAGTTATAGAGACATGCTTGATATTTCTTGAAAAAACGGGGCTGCGTTGGTCCGATCAGGCTATTTGAAGGCTCGCTGGAAAGCTAACTTCATGACATATGACTTTACTAAGGACCTCTCAAAAGAAATCCTCCTCGAAGATGCAAAAAAAAAAATCATTTTTCCATCGGCTTGGAATGTCGACTTTTCCAAAGAGAGAGGGGGGGGGGGGGGGGGTAACTAGGCAATAGGTGTGATGCCCAAAATTCTTTGGACCATGCAAGGTGTGATTCTAACTAGGCAATAGGTCCATGTAACGCCCACCTAAGATGCCCAAATAGCCCCGGAATGAAGGTAGCGTGCCTCACTATAGGAGTTACGAACACATGCTTGGTATTTTTTGAAAAACCAGGGCTTCGTTGGTTCGATCGGGCCATTTGAGAGCTCACTGGAAAGCTAACGTCAAGGTCTACGACTTAATAAGGACGTCTCAAGATAAACCCTCCTCAAAGATGCCCAAAAAAAAATCCTTTTTCTTTCAGCTTAGAATGTGAACTTTTTCCAAAGGGAAAAAGTCCACAGAAAATCTCAAAATCTCAAAAAATTCAAAGCCCAATTTTTTTTGAACCAGGAAAGAAGTGATGCTAACTAGGCAATAGGTCCATGAAACACCCATCTGAGATGCCCAAACAGTCCCGGAATGAAGGTAACATGCCTCACTAATAGTCAATAGAGTTACGGACACATGCTTGGCATTTCTTGAAAAACCAGGGCTTCGTTGGTCCGGTCGGGCCATTTGAAAGCTCACTAGAAAGCTAACTTAAAGGCCTACGACTTTACTAAGGACTTCTCATGAGAAATCCTCCTTGAAGATTCCCAAAAAAATCATTTTTCCATCATCTTGGAATGTAGACTTTTTCCAAATGCGGCAGTCCACGAAAAATCTCAAAAAAATTAAAGCCTAAAATTCTTTAGATCAGGAAAGGTGTGATGCTAACTAGGCAATAGGTCGATGAAACGCCCACTCGAGATGCTCAAATAGCCCCAAAATAAAGGTAACGTGCCTCACTAATGGAGTTACAGACACATGCTCGACATTTCTTAAAAAACCAGGGTTGCGTTGGTCCGATCATTCTATTTGAGAGCTCGCTGCAAAGCTAACGTGACAGCCTATGACTTTTCTTGAGGACGTCTCATGAGAAATCCTCCTCGAAGATGCCAAAAAAATCATTTTTCTATTAGCTTGAAATGTGGACTTTTTCCAAAGGTCCACAGAAAATCTCAAAATCTCAAAAAATTCAAAACCCAAAATTCTTTGAACCAGGAAAGAAGTGATGCTAACTAGGCAATAGGTCCATGAAACACCCACCTGAGATGCCCAAATAGTCCCGGAATGAAGGTAATGTGCCTCACCATAGGAGTTGCGGACACATGCTTGGTATTACTTGAAAAACCAGGGCATGCGTTCGTTCGATCTACCTATTTGAGGGCTCGTTGGAAAGCTCACTTCAAGGCCTACGACTTTACTGAGGACGTCTCAAGAGAAATCATCCTCGAAGATGCCCAAAAAAACCATTTTTCTATCAGCTTTGAATGTGGACTTTTTCCAAATGGGGCAATCCACGAAAAATCTCAAAAAATTTAAAACTCAAAATTCGTTGGACCAGACAAGGTGTGATGCTAAGTAGGCAATAGGTCCATGAAACACCCACCTAAGATGCCCAAATAGCCCCGCAATTAAGGTAATGTGCCTCACTATAGAAGTTATGGACACATGCTTGATATTTCTTGAAAACTAGAGATGCGTTGGTTCGATCGGGTCATTTTGGAAAGCTCACTTTAAGGCCTACGAAAGTTCTTTGGACCAAGAAAGGATTGATGCTAACTAGGGAATATGTCCATGAAACGCCCCCCTGAGATGCCCAAATAGCCCCGGAATGAAGGTAGTGTGCCTCACTATAGGAGTTACGGACACATGCTTTGTATTTCTTGAAAAAACAGGGTTATGTTGGTCCAATCGAGCCATTTGAGGGCTCGTTGGAAAGAAACCTTCAAGGCCTACGACTTTACTGACCAACTAGTATTCATATTGAACACTAAATATGAATACTAAGTAGTTACACGCTTCTTTCAAAATAAATGTTGGTCCTTGATTCTTATAGATCTAACGGCTCAAATTTGTCCCTTCTTTTAGCAGACTCTTCACTTCTCCCTATCACCTCTCAGCGCACTGTTATTGTTCGATGGAGTCATTCCGCTCAGTTCAGCTTCGTCTCAATTGGCTCTCCGTTCATCGTCGCCTCTGTTGCCTCCATCGTTGTCGGTTGTGCAGGACTTTCTTCGCCCCAATTGCCTCTCGGTCTCTCACCAATCGCTCAGCTCTGCACCCCCTTTCCTCTCCGCCTGCTTCCTCGTTCTCCCTGTCATCTCAGTTCGCTTCTTCGTTCTCCTGTTCTATCTTTCTTTCTTTTCTTTTCTTTTTAAAATCAAATGTAACGGAGCCGTTAAAATTAACTCTTTAAGTTGGCGGGGTGAGTACTAAACTATTGTTTCCTTATATTTTGTACGATCAGTTTTATTAGCCTCACCCAATTTTTCATCTTTTGTTTCATTCATAGCCATTAGCCACAACTTGCCAATGTCAAAATATAGTGGCGAGTTCAGCTGTAACCTCAGCCATTGGGTGGGCGTGACAAAAATCTGTGTCTAATTTAACCACTACTCTACAATAGCGATAAATCTATTGCTAAGTTGCAGCCATGTCTTATATGTGACCAATCTCTATGGCTAATTTTATAGCAATGGATTTCAACGTCTGTATCAAAAGTCGTGGCCAAACAGCCGTGGTTTTAATTCCGTAGCTCACATTTCCATGGCTATATCCAATTTATTTTGTAGTGTGGTATTTTTTTTATCATCAAGGCGATCGAAGCTCTTGTGTGTGGTGGTGATATTAGTATGTTTACTCAAGCTAAACTTTATAGGTATCGCGAATTAATTTGTGTAGATCTTAGGAAGGACATCCGGAGCTTCAAATTTTAGGGAAATTACATTGCTGATATTAGTATGTTTACACATCTGATATTATATTGTAGTTGGATTATATGGTATATGTATGCTGATAAACATTTGTAATTTCAGAGAAGTAAGTATGACAAAAGAGAGCGTTTCAAAAGAAAGCGGTGGCGGAGTGCCGGAAACCCTAAAAACCGATGAGATGCAAACTGATCATGTGCCTGATCCGCCTCCCCTGGGGGACCCAGGCGGAGAGAGGAAAGTAAGCGAGCCGGCTCAAAGCAGTGGCCCACCGGAGGAACCCACGAAAGTCGATGAGATGCAAACCGATCAAGCGCCAAACCCCCCTCCTGTAGGGGTTCCAGACGGCGAAAAAAATCGAGTGAACCGGACCAAAGCATTGTGCAACTGGCAACCATCTCCTGGAGGGACAAAGTGATGTTTGGGGGTGTGGAACAGCAGAAAACAGGAATTCAGAAAGAGATCATTAGAGAGAAGGTCACTGTCTCGTTCCCGAAAGGACGAAATGGTGAACCGATGGTTACGGTTCAACCAGAGGTGCTATAGTGGCCCTGACCGGAGTCTGGGAGAATTCCCTGGTGGTCAGAATGCTCGGCCCTAGGACCCCCCTGTATATCATGGAGAGGAAGCTAAAGGAACTATGGAGAGAGCATGGCAATTTCCAAGTGATTGATCTTCCACAAGGGAACTTTATTGTCCAATTCTGTGCGAATGAAGATCGCCTAAAAGTGCTCACGGGGGGTCCGTGGTCGGTCTTTGGAAGGTGCCTCATACTCAGGGTTTGGACACCAGATTTTAAGCCATCTGAGATTATCAAGACCGCCCCGGCATGGATCAGGATAATTGATCTCCCTCTGATTTTCTACCAAGAGGAGGTCCTGCTCAAAATCGACGAAGGTTTGGGTAGACCAATTAGGGTCGATCACCGAACCATATACACTAATAGGGGAAATTTCGCCAGGGTGTGTGTGTGGAGGTCAACCTTGAAGAAGCCCTAAAAGGGTCCATCAACATCAACAGCGTGCGCTACCTGCTCGAGTATGAGGGGATACCCAATATTTGCTTCAGGTGCGGCAGGCACGGCCATCTAAAAGTGACCTGCCCGGAAGCGACCAATGAGAAGGTGATGCTGAACAAGGAAACGAGCGATAAACAACACCCTAATCCGCCGGAGTTGAACATATCTTCGGGGGGTGAGAGTATGGGGGGAGAGGAAGGTTGTTATGGTCCCTGGATGGTGGTTGCCCGTCGAAGAAAACCAGCGAATAGGAAGGGAGGTCGGCCGGAGGCGGCGACCGGGATACCGAAACGACAACAGCTGGGAAAGTATGTGCCTCAGAAGATTGCGCCTACCGTTGGGGAACAGAGAGGTCATGATGGGTGTGGGAATGAACGAAGCAATAAAAGCCAATCTGGGAGATCCGAGGAAAAGTTGGGGGCGGTCATTAATGGAGTTAAAGAGGGAAAGAACAAAGATAAGGCTAAGATGAGTCAGACGACGGGTGGAACCCACCCTAATGGGGAGAGCTCTATAAGAAATGGGCCGAGTAGTGATGGGCTTGGAAGTAACAAGCCGGAAGCTGGGTCAGGAGGTATGGGCCTGCAAACTAAGGCTCAGTTGGCAGCCAGTAGCAAAAGTGGAAGCACGATGGAGAAAAATAAGAATGTCCAGCCCAATGCTAAGGATCCTTCCAGGTCCAAGTCGCAAGCGAGAAATGGGCAGAGAAACAAAGCTAAGGGTTTGGGAGTCCATATGAATACCAGTGGCCCAAAGAAAAAAAATAGGCCCACCCCTGGAGCCCTGGCCACTAATCTCTGCATAGCCATTTCAGGGCAGGAAGCGGGGACGGAGACGCTCTGGAGGAGCAGCATGAGCAAGGAAACCTCGACCCCCATTACCGGAAAATTCTAGGCTACAAGAGGGAATACTGGCAATTTGGACTCGGCGACAGGGCCAATTGAGGAATCGAGGGGGATGTCCGAGGAGACAAACACCGTTTTGAATCATAACGCTTAAAAAGCTTTTCTTTTTTACCCTTTGTGTTTTTATCCTTTTCTCTAGTTGTAAGTTTAAAGTTATGGATACTTCAATTAACATACTTTTCTAGAATTGTTTCGGTGCAGGGAAGAAGAGTTTCAGAAGAGCGATTCGGTATATTAAGAGGAATTGTGCCGTCGACATCCTTGCCCTTATGGAAACTCGGATCTCTGGCGATGAAGCTGTTCGGGCTTGCGACAAACTGAAGTTTACTGGTTGTGCTCGCATTGAGGCGGTTGGTTTTGCGGGTGGAGTGTGGTTGTTGTGGGACGCCGAGAAGTTCAATATTACCATACATGAGAGAGTGGCTGACTTTATTCATGCTTCCTGGCCCTCAGGATCTGTTCGAAACCACGTTATTGCGGTCTACGCGCCCCCAACTGTTACTAGGAGGGTGGAGTTTTGGACAAGACTTCAAACCACCGTTAGGAGGCGACTTTAACTGTGTTGTCGATCATGCTGAAACTCAGGGAGGATCGGGAGAAGTTCACAGGGACACCCCGAGGTTTCGTGAACTGATTGACGCTACCGGGATGATTGATTTGGGTTTTACTGGCCAAGATTTCACGTGGTTGAAGATTTGCACTGGGGGAAGGGTAATCTCTAAGCGGCTTGATAGAATTCTTTCGAATATTGACGGTCGGCTTCATTGGCGGGAGGCCAGAGTCCGTCACTTACCGCGGTACTCGTCGGATCATTGCCCGCTACTCCTGGAATTGAACCCGGCGGTGGATAAGGAGAAGAAACGGCGTCCGTTTTGTTTCGAAGCGGCGTGGATGACTCATGGGGAATTCCCCGACCTGATTGAGAGGAAATGGGCGAGAGACTGTACTACTCCGATTGCTCTTTGTAAACTGTGCATCGACCTCACTAGATGGAACAGGGAGGTGTTTGGTTGGATTCAAGAGCGGAAAGCTACTCTCATGAAGGCGCTGGATACGGCGCAACAAGTTCTGGCCAGAGATCCGACTCCTACGGAGATCGCGTGGGAAGCTCATGTCCGTGCCGAGTTGGATACCACCCTTGAACAAGAAGAAATCATTTGGTTTCAAAAAGCCCGGGAGAAGTGGTTGGTGTATGGAGATAGAAACACCAAGTATTTCCATGCCTCGACAATGACTAAAAGGAAAAGAAATAGGGTGGAGGGCCTTAGAGCTGAGGGCGATCTTTGGGTGGAAGGGAAGTGCGAGCTGGAGGCGCTTGCTACTAACTACTTCAAGGAGTTGTATAAGTGGGTGCCCTTCGAGACGGAGCAGAAGCCTATCCGAAATCTATTTCCCCAGCCGCAATCGGTAGACTGGGAGGATTTGCAAAAGCCTGTTTCCGACGCCGAGATCCGGAAAGCATTCTTCAGTATGGGTGCCTTTAAAGCCCCTGGAATCGATGGATTCCAACCGGTCTTTTACCAAAAATGCTGGAGCACTGTTGGGGAGTCGGCGATTAAATTTGTTCGCGAGTTTTTTGCCTCGTCGTCTCTGCCGCCTGGGGTGAATGACACGTTATTGTTACCGAAAGTGGGAAAACCCGAGTCGATTAAGCAATTCCGCCCGATCAGCCTCTGTAATGTTTTGTACAAATCCATTACTAAGATCTTGACGATGCGCTTGCAACCGCTTATGAATAGATTTGTGGGGCCGCTTCAAGGGAGTTTCATCCTTGGTAGGCTCATCTCGGACAACATCATAATTGCCTAGGAGGTCGTGCACTCGATGAGAAGAAAACAGGGCCGGAAAGGGAGGATGTGCCTCAAGCTCGACCTGGAAAAAGCTTATGATAGACTCAGCTGGGATTTTATCGAGGAAACACTGGTGTGGGTCGGGCTTCCTGTGGCGTGCAGGAGATGGATCATGGAATGCATCAGAACCCCGAAGATGCAGGTGCTTTGGAATGGCGAAGTTTCGGAACAGTTTACCCATTCGAGAGGGATAAGGCAAGGGGATCCAATCTCCCCATATATATTTATTTTGTGTATGGAGAGATTGGGGCACCTTATCTCTGATGCAGTGGATAGAGGGGACTGGAAGCCCATCAACATTGCGAGGGGAAGGCCCAAATTATCTCATCTCTTCTTCGCGGACGACATTTTGCTCTTCGCTGAAGCTTCCGTGGCTCAGGTTAGTGTTATAAAGAATTGCATTGAGGTGTTTAGCGGGCAGTCTGGGCTTAGTGTAAACCCGAGCAAGTCTAAGGTCTTCGTCTCTCGTAACATCAATAGAAGTTTGAAGGCAAACATCCAGGCGGAAGGGGGTATAACGGTTACTGATGATCTCGGTAACTACCTAGGTATCCCAATCCTGCATAAAAGGACGTCGAAGGCGACCTTCGCCCCTATCCTTCATAAATTCACAACCAGACTGTCGGGATGGAAAGCTAATCTCTAGGTCGGTTCTTTCCTCCATTCCGGTGTATGCAATGTCGGCGTTGATTCTTCCGGATAATGTTTGTAAACAGATATGGAGAAACTCAGCAGAAATGTTTTGTGGGGATCTACGCCGGAGAAAAGGCGTATGCATAAGGATGCGTGGGATGAGGTGGCCAAGCCTAGGGCGATCGGTGGGCTAGGTATCAAAAAGATGTCGGAACTCAATCTTTCGCTTGTTGCAAAGCTGAGTTGGAGACTCCTAAGTGGGGAGGAAGGCGTCTGGTCTGAGATACTTGTGAACAAGTACGCTAAGAGCCAGCTTCGGAATTCTTCCGGTGCATCTGCTATATGGAAAAGCATAGTTAAAGCTACGGATCTGGTCATCAAGCCCCACATTAAGTGGCGGTTGGGGAACGGAAGCACCATTCGATTTTGGGAGGATACCTGGGTGGATGATGGTCCTTTGCGCTCTATGGTGGTCGGAGACATCAACTCTGTGTCGGATAGAGTTTGGGTGGCTGATTTTTAGGAAGCTGGGAGGGGGTGGGCGTGGAACCAGCTTGTTGGCCTCCTGCCGGCTCAGGTTACCCAGAAACTCGCTACTTTAGCTGTCTCGGATAGCGATGATAGGATGTGCTGGACCAAGAGCAGTGAAGGAGATTACTCGGTTAGAACAGGCTATCAGGCAGCCTGTAGCATGGACACCTACAGCTCGGCGGACGACAGTTTCTTCACGAGAATCTGGAAACTCAATATGATGGAGAGGGCCTCCTCTCGAACGAGGAGAGAGTCCGACGGCATATAGGTACGTCCGACACTTGTTCGGTCTGTGGTATTTTTTGTGAATCTTTTATCCATATGTTTAGAGATTGTGGTACTGTAAAAGGTCTCTGGATGCAGGTTGAGGGCGCCGAGAGGGTGGGAGATTTCTTCTCCCTCTCGTTCGCAGCGTGGATCCGAAGAAACATATTATTAACGAAAAAGGGGCCCGGAGGAGTGCACTGGAGCGATTTCTTTGCAGTAGCGCTTTGGAAGATATGGACAAGACGGAACGAGGTGGTTTTCAAAGGAGGGAGTGCTGCTAAGGTCACGCCGGAGAGCTGCAGCATCGTCGTCTACAACTATAATTCAGCGAAGGAGAACCTGCTGGGGATCCATAAGGAGGGGTGAAGTCAAGGATCGTCGTTTGCTGGTGCCTGCCGAAAACCAGTTGGGTCAAATTGAATACTGACGGGGCGGTGAAAACCTCGGGTGTGGCGACTGCGGGTGGAGCCATCCGGGGAGAGAAGGGAGAGTGGATTGCGGGGTTCGTTCAGAACCTAGGGAGTTGCTCGGTTGTTGAGGCGGAGCTTTGGGGGATCATCAAGGGGCTCACGTTGGCTTGGGAGCAGGGTTTCAGAAAGGTCCTATGCGAGGTTGACTCGAAAGTCGCCATCGATTTTGTGTTGAAAGGGGTCAAGCCGACCCATCCGTGTGCTAGCCTGTTGTCTGTTTGCCAGAGCTTCCGTAGTAGGGATTGGGTCATCCAATTCCGTCTTATTTTCCGAGAGGCTAATCGCCTCGCGGATGGGCTTGCAAGCCTTGCGTGTTCTTTTCTTCATAGTTACTGTAAGCTGGATTTGTTACCTGCTGAACTGTCCTGTATCTCGAGGGAGGACTCTCTTGGGAGAGCTATACCACGCTGGTGTAACTCCTGAAGGGCCTTCCTCTGTTGCTTTCTATTAATTTCACAACTCCTTCCATGGAGTAGGGGCTCTGCCCCGTTTCTCGACCAAAAAAAAACATTTGTATATGGTAGGGATATCATATGTTGTAGTTGTCAGCTTTCTATCATTCTTTGATAGCTTATGTTTCATCGTTCTGTCAGTTATTTGCCATTGTGTTGATAACTTGATGACAAACGAATTTTTATATATGTTGATATTGTCAGCTTATGTTTCATTGTTTGTCAGCTTCCTGTCATTGTGTTGTCAGTTATCTGTCGTATTGGGTTCATTGTGTCATCGTTTCATCGTTGGTCAGCTATCTATCGGTTAAATATATGTATGCTGACGAACTCGCGAATACAATCGAGAATATGTACTGATGTTATATATGATGACAAACGAATACACTAGAAATTGTGAAGCGAAAGCCCGGATATTCGCGAGCGAAATTGGGAGATTGGTATGTGACTGAATTACTTTTTTTTTTTATTCCTTTATATAAAATACTTAATATATGAATGTGACTGAATACCTCTAACCGAAATCTTGTGACCGAATTTGAGTGAACATGGACAGCCTTGCTAACTGGTGTTTGACTCTAGTGAATTCTTATATATGCTGATCATATGTGTCAGTCTATTAATCCTAGTTAGTTTTATCTCCAAGTTATTTGATGCTGCTAGTGCTACCCCTGTTTGAACCATTTTATTCTGAATAAAATGGTCTGCTCTAATGGCCACCCTTTGGATAAAGAAAAGAGATTATTCCACTATAGCCTATAGGCCTCTTCTCTAGAGAAGAGAAGAAATCGTTGCAGGGAAAAAATTACTGTACAAGATAACAAAGGAAGATCAAGAAGGAAGAAATTGAAGAATACCTTCCATCTTTAGGTACAATTGATAAACAAACCTTTTTGTTATTTGCACGGTGGTTTCTCGCCAAACGCACGGTGCCCTTCTCGAACTCCCAAACCGGCAGTGAAGATTGCCCTTCCCGGACTCCCAAACCGGCATCCTATGTGCCCTTGCCGGACTCCCAAACAGGCATCCGATGCCCGAGGTAAGTTCGATAGCCAAGCGATGCACCGGTTCAGACGATGCGAGTGATGTGACCGTGCCGGACCCGGAGTCCGGCACCGGCCTGCAGTGTAGTGCTCCTGATGAACAGCTTTCAGTCCGGCAACGGCCTGCAGTCCACGTCTGCCGGTTTGGGAGTCCGGCATCGGCATCAGGATCTGCCGGTTTGAGAAGCCGGCTCCGGCACCGTGCGTCTGGCGAGATGAACTCCGTGCAATTAGCAGAACCGTAAACAAATCAACCACCCCCAGGCCCTAGCCTAATGCCTATTACAATTGACATTCTTTAGAAATATAGGTGTTTTTTTTCCTTCTTCTTTAAAACTAGTCTAAACCTAGTCCCGTGTACGGAAATATTTTACTCCATATAATATAGATTTAATGTTCATGTTAATTTATTTATTATATAGTTAATGTATAATAGTATAATACTCCGTAAAAAGTTTTTAAAATTTGTTACAATTTTTTTTTTAAATATATTAAATTGAACCGTATTTTTTTTTATTAGGTAAAATTTCAGGTAAACCGAGCCTACCCGATAGCATCTTTTCGGATGAGGTCTAGCAGACCTGAATCATTAAAAACCTCTTGCTCATTGGCAAAGCGAGTAAGGTTTGGAACCTTATCAGTCACTTTATTGTCATCACGGGGCACATGAGAGAAAGATATGTTTTCAACTCCTTGAAGGAGATGTTTAATATCTGACATGAGAAGTGATCTCTCACGGGCAGCGAGAATGATTTCACATGTGTTTGATTATTATTAAAGAGTTCCCTTCAATCCGGAGATTTGAAATATGAAGCTGCTTGACATTCTGCACCCCTAACAATAACGCAAGAGCTTTTGCCTTGATATGATTCTATTTACGGGATCCTTACCGGATTAATATATAATATACTTGATTTTTATGTACTATAGATAGATTTATACTTTTCTTAAATAAAATATCTATAGATAGATTGTATTTTATGGTGACTTTTCATGAATTACATCTCTAGTATAATATTTTATATTTTTATTGGCGGGATTTTTTTCCCAACAAAATCAACCACGAGATGCCACATATAATTAAGCATGCATGCATCGAGTTCTAAGTAGTATAGTGCATATACTTTTGAAAGCATAAATTTGTTCTTGGTTAATGCAATGAAATTAATAAGATTGGGTAAATTAGTCATAAATTAGATGAATAATAAACCAAATGAATGTGATTAGCTTTTTATATTTTAAATTAATAAGATTGGGTAAATTAGTCATAAATTAGATGAATAATGAAAGTAGTTATAATATGTACATAAAATTTACTAGTTAAGATGAATAATAAAATGAGATTTGAATAATGAAATTATGAAGAAAAAAAATGACACTTTCAACTTATATCTTAAAATCAGCTATAGAGTATGAGGGAATTGTACAAATCTAAAAATCCATAAAAATAAGTTTCATTTATTATAAATTTAAATGGATTCTCAAAAGCGTTGTATTAGATATGGCTTTAGGAGTATAATTTTGAAAGCATAAATTTGTTCTTGGTTAATGCAAAATAGTAAAAGAAATATAGAGATGCTAATCATATTGGAAATTTCCAAATCTAAAAAGATTTGTTATAATTTAATGTGGGGTCAAATTTAATAAAAAAGTCTTCACATAAACCTACAATTAAGAGAAGGTTGTTATTATACTCTCTGTTAATTAAAATATGTCATTTATTATTCATACATATATAGAATATCAACTTTTTTTTTACATTTGGTTTTATAAATTCATACTTAGTAATAAGCATGAAGTTATGTAAAAAATTACTCCCTCTGTTTCATTTTAAAGGTCGCTTTAGCATTGAAATCTTGTTTCAAAATGAATGACGTTCCGTATACTTACTTTTCTACAATGATTACCTCTCCCCTCCTCCTCCGGGTGGGATCACCTGTCCCAAAAGGGACAGGCCCCCCTGTATTCCCCTCCCCACCCCCCAAATAAAGAAAAAAAAAATGATTTAAATTGGAAAAAAAAAAAGAAAAAAGAAAAAGTAAAGAGATAGAGTTAAGAGAAGGCACATGCGGGGACAATGTGCATTTGGCACAGCAGATCCCGTCTGCTCCCCCTCCATGTTTGCAGTTTCCTTCCCCATCAGAATTTGTTTTTTAAATTGCAGTTTTGGCTCCCAAATTTAAAAATAATGGAATGTGAAAAGGTTAATTAGGGACTTCTAGAGTATTACCGTACGGATCAGTTTGATTAAACCATTTACCGTACTCGGTACTGTCTTATATTGGCAACATTAATTACATTCCTTAATATTCGTGTCCCGGGTTAAAACGACTTTTATTTTGAAACGGAGAGAGTAATATTTTATATGATATATATTTAACACCTAAAAATCGTACGTGAATAGTAAAACGTCATATTTTAATTAACAAATAGAGTATTAGATATAAAAACTAGGGGCAAATTAGTATTTATTGGAAAAAAAAGTATAGTTATAAAAAAATAAAATAAAAACTCACGAATATATTTACTTTACCTATAAAAAAAATGGTATAATAAGAAAATTTGGCAATTGAGATCCGATTGATCGATTACGGTCCATATCAACTATTTCGTTGCCTTGATGCCAAAATGCCCAAAATCGATAAATAATATGTACTTGATAACAATTCTGAATTTCTAATTAAACAACTGTTAGGGGCCAGGACCCATTTGGTAGTACCGGTATTAATGATCGATATATATAGTAATAGTCATGTGAGCCGAGTTGCAGTATCGGGTGTCCTGACTCATCGAGAGGATCGTGACTGTGTCCGTGGTCTTTGAAAAATCTCTCATTTAGGTGGGGGCAACGTCAGTGGTCCGCACATCCCCATGATTCACCCTTTCTGGTGGTGGGATACTGTTATCCACCTTCTCGGTGTCGAAACGCCGTGTGAGTCGTCACACTCACCTGTGTTCTCGGCATTCGTGACTCGTCTTGGATCTTGATCGACTTCTCCGCTGACTGACGTCTTTTATGTGTTGTTGGAGTTTTTCTTTCTTCCTTGTTGATTTGTGTTGCTTATGGTTGTAGGTTGACGGTTACGGGTTACCCGTCTGTCAATTCGTCGGCCTCTCGAACTTCATGCTTGTCTGAGATTGAATTTTTACCTAATAATAATAAAAAAATGTCATGTGAGCAGGATCCCTATGATTTGTACTTTTTTTAAAAAATAAATGAAACTATAATTTGTACTTGATATTCATTGTAAATAATTATTAGGCCCATTTGGCATAAAATTAGGGAAAGAAAAGCCCTTATCGTAATTTTAAGTAAATGATGAAGCGGGTGTTCGATCCACGTCCTCTCCACCTCCCTCCCGAGCAGCAGTAGACCGATCCCTCGTCCGTACACCTCGTAACGTTCCGTCAGCCTTTAACAATCTAGTCGCCCGAGTGGCAATACATAGGGGTGGGCGCGGGACGGGACGGGACGGGATGGAGGTCGTCCCGCGTCCCGTCCCGCGTAATTTTTGCGGGACGGGACCGGGACGGGATTTACTCTTTTTTTTTAATCCCGCACGGGCCTTGTCCCTCACGGAACGGGACGGGACCGGGACGGGACGGGCCTTGTCCCTCAAATAAAAAACTTATAAAAATAAAAAATTTCTTATATATTTTATGATTTTTTAAAGATGTAACACATATAGATCTATAATTGTTTATATTTTACAGATTCATATACGTGTGTGTCTATACCCACACTGATGCAGCATTACAGTATATATATACATTTGTACACATGCATCATTACAGTGTGTATATATGCATATGTACACATTGTAATACTGTATATAGTAATATAATATATATACTGTATATAGTAGTATTATATATATACTGTGTAATATATATGTAATCTAACATATATATTATATATAATATAAATTATATATAATATATGTATATATGCGGGACGGGACGGGATTTGCGGGATTAGGACAGGTCGTCCCGCATAGTTTTTGCGGGACGGGACCGGGACGGGATTCGCTATTTTTTTTCGAAATCTCACCGGGATCGGGACGGGCCCGGGACGGGACCGGGATTTGCGGGATTTGTGCCCACCCCTAGCAATACATGTTGTTTTAGCTAATTTATACACGCTTATTAATAAAATATTTTTTTTATTTTTATATGATAAAAATAACAATTACGGAAATTTCACGAGGTACCCTCATGGTATATCATTTTTCACCGGATATACAAAAGTTTTACAAATTTTGTATGGTACCCCTGACCTTTGAAGATAATTTGCACCGCGCCCTTAGCGATCCACAATGCGTAATTCTAATCAATCCTACCCATCCGATGATCTCGATCCTTAAATTAAGTTTAATTTTTACGGAGTACTCCGTAGTAATTAACCCTTAAAACTTTGTAAAAGTTAGGTTTGAAAGAGAGATTGAGCGGCTCTTAGAGGCACAGAGAGGGTAGAGATGGCTCTCAGCATATATCGGAACTCGACTTCGCTCGGCGGAGGATATACTCCACGGTGCTTTGCGAAGGAATTCGACAGCGGTAAAGATTAATGGCTCTAAATGGATGAACAGGACGCTGCTCGGGCTACTACGCCGCCGCCAATTCCGGATCTAAACTTGTCGTCGATAGATAATCACTGTCAAAGTCAGATTCAACACCATCGTTCGTGCTCTTCAGTCTTCACCAAGACGCTAGATCCAATGTAAAAAGGTCGGCGCTAGATATCTAGGCTTTCAAATTCGAGGTTTTTATTTGTGCCCCCAATTTTAGATGTGGGTTCAATTTCATTTTTTTTTTCTATTCTTGTTTGATCTCTATTGTAAATGCCAAATCTTTGTTGTAATTGTAAATAATGTCAAGATCTTTTTTTTCTATTGTTGTTCTCTACTTCGCGTTTCTTGTTCTCTTGATAATGACCTCTGCCTTGAGTCCTGGTTATTTTGGATTGCCAATTTTTTGTGCGGGTGCAAGTTATGGTGATGAGAGAGAGATGCACTTGTTCAGGGATTAAGAAGATGACGGTGATGATAGGGTGGTGGAGGGGTTGAAAAGACCGTGGATCAGATTGAAGATGAGGGATCACTGGATCAGGATTCACTTAAATACGAACGGTTTATTTCATAATAACCGGTTTACGAGAAAATAATGATGTGATTACCCTGTAAGCTATAACAACCCAACTAATACGGTTGACATTAAAACTAGATAAATAATCGGTATCCGATTCACAATAAAACCGGTTTTAATGGTCATTTTTGTATTAGTGAATCATGAATAGTATAAAAAGGTGTAGCTAAAAATATGATTTTCTAAAAAGTATTCCAGGATTGGCTATGGATATTGCCATGTCTAAAGAATTGCAAATAGCCTCATATCATTGGCCACTAATTCATCGTAGCCATTTTAACTCACTTTATATGTGGCCGATTAGCCACTGTTGCATTGTGACTGAGATTAGTCACGAGCAAAAATCCCACGGATTGGCCCACTATGGCTGAAGATGTGGCAAAACCATCTTCATGGCTAAATCCATGGCTTATGAGTAGCTAAATATGTGACAAATATGTTGCTAGTGCCATAGCTAAATTCAATTTAATTTGTAGTGCCACAACAACACCTGCAAAAAATTATGTAGAATCTAGAAGGTTAATAGTTGTTATACATGCTGACAAATGTAACTATATATGAAAGTAACAAAATATACACACCCAGTTTCATCTTTAATAATATCAGGAACCCTCTCAACACTGAATGTTGGTGTTGCTTCAAAGTTATTGTAAACTTCACATCAGAAGCTACATAATATGAAGAAACAACACTAGGTAAATAGTACTGATATAGAACCCAGTGCAATATAACAACATCCTGATATTCGCTTCCGCGTATAAATTAATAATGGCATATAACAAAAAACTAACATTAATAAAAGTAAACTGCAAACACCAAAATTAATCGATCATATAATGTAGGTAGAAAAAATTATTACTCCAATGTACATATGAATAATCTTCATATTGTTAAATATAAATAAACGGATTATTTGATAACCTGAATCTACACTAAAAAAAAATTTACATTAAATCCATCTCTCTAGGTATATATGTAGAGTGATGATTGATGAGTGGCGGCATCTATAAATAGGAGTTACTTCCTTTTGCCAGGATATCATCAAACTGGTATAGATCCTGAGTGGTTTTAATTCCCTTAACCCATATATTATACAACTCTAGTCTCTGTAACAAGCTAGTTGTGCAGATTCATCCATCAATATCGATCGAATGGCGAAGAGAGTAGAACTAGTATGTTTGTGGTTGATGGGGTTGGCTTTAGGAGTTGCTTATGCCACTGATCCTAACCAACTTCAAGATTTTTGTGTTGCTGTCAACAACACTGATTCCTACGGCCACGATGGATCTCAATGTACGCATGTCTTAATTATATATATTCTTACTTGAATTGTTGCTATTTATATATATACGTACTTAATTCCATACATGAACAAATTATATATTAATAGTAACTATATAAACACACATAAATGCAGTGCTTGTAAACGGGCTATTTTGCAAGAACCCTAAGGACGTAAAACCCGAAGACTTCCTCTACCGGGGGCTCAACGTCGACCCAGAGTACATCATCGAGAAGCTAGGCATCAACTTCACCGTGGTCACCGCCGACGACCTACCTGGGCTCAACACCATGGGGATCTCTGTAGGCCGCGTCGATTACGCCCCTTACGGCCTCGTCCCTCCCCACACCCACCCGCGGGCTACGGAGATCATCGTCGTCCTCGAGGGCATCCTCGTCGTAGGATTCGTGAGCTCCGACCTCCCCAACAACAAAGGGAACAAGCTGTACTCGCAGGTCCTCAAGCCAGGCGACGTGTACGTCTTCCCACAGGGCCTCATCCACTACCAGTATAACACGGGACGCACCCCTGCAGCTGTCATCAACGCCTATAGTAGCCAGAACCCTGGCGTTCTTACCATTGCCACCGCGGTGTTCGGGTCGAAGCCCCAAATCCCCGACGACGTCCTCGCCAAGGCCTTCCGTGTGGATGCCAGTCTTATTCAGAAGCTTGAGTCTGGGTGTGACGTTTAATCCACATGATCCATCGGATCTGTTACTATGAATATGATAAAAACAAGAAGCGTATGTAGCTCAAATTAAATAATTGTTCAAGTATACCTATATAGCTATAGCTAAGGCACACCAAGCTATAGTACTTGGACAAAAATAATGTATCCATCGATCTGTACGTGAATGGTAAGTTCAATATATGTTGTTTCTTTGATTTTGAATAGGCCGGATTGAAAAAATAGAAATACTTGTATATAAGATTGTATAAGCAGTGGCAGAGCCAGAGCCTGATCGATAAGGGTGCAGGCCACATCGCTGCTAGATGACAACGAATAACACGAACTCGTACAACATATAACATTTTCAACACTATAAAATAACGATAAAAAATAAAAGAGTTCACTAGTGCAAAAATTTCTTCAATACCAATTAGAGTTTTATATTGAAATAGTTCAGCTCGACAGGGGCCAGGGGTAAATCCATTTTATATGGGTGTTCATACCCTGAAAATGTTGAAGGATCGATAACCTCATTATCAATGCACTTGAAAACATCTTTTTCAATCGAGCAAACAAAACTCTTAGAGAGAAAGTCAATCATCTGTTATTTTGTTGTGCAAATATGGCTTGATAATACTCATGACAGAGAATTAAAACTCTTTTCACTATAGTTTTTGCAACTGGTAACACTAAAACCAACTCGATGAGACGATATACCAAATCAAAAGCTTTGTGAATTCCTACCTCAACCATCTTTTTAGTTACATCACAAATATCTTGCAAAGTAGAAAATCCAACATTTTTCCTCATTTAAAACTTCCGTAACCTTTTACCTAATTGTCAAAATGAGTAATATAACATCTCATTTCAAAGCTCTCGAAATAAATTATACTACCTACGTAGTAGTATGTAAATGGACTTGATAATTCAATGTTTAGGGAAATAAAGCAAGATTTGGTGCTTAAGAAGGATAAAATGACATGGTGGATATGCTGAGCATCAATCTCACTGTGGCCAAATCGACGATACAACACAAAATCAACCACAACGTAACATCAGAGTGAACAGTCAGGCAGCAACCTCACAGTCACAGGCATGAACCACTGCCTCTTTTTTTTTTGGTGAAACAACCGGGAACACAGTCCCTTAAATTAAAACCATCAGAGCCAAATCACTCAGTACAACTGCGAGAGAAAGTCTTACCCACTGCATCATCCTCGAGCATCCGGAGCACACATGCAGGCGTCTCCGGGAGGACGTGGCAGCCAAGAGGAAAATTTAAAGCTAACGAAGATAACCTATCGGCGACAGAGTTAGCTTCGCGATATACATGTCGGAGTTGGATCGACCAACTCCTACGAAGGAAGCCATGGTAGGAATCCACCAGGCTGAACATGGGGTGAGAGGGCCGCACCCTCCTCGCCACCATCTTAACAAATACATCCGAGTCCGACTCGACCACCACCTTTCTGAACCCCAACTCCCAGGCTAGATCCAGTCCCTTAATCACGCTCCACCCTTCCACCATAGGGACATTGCAGGACCCATGAACCACTGCCTCTAAATCATCAACATTTGCATGGAAGTGATGGGCATCCGAAGCCTTGGCCACATCATTGTCGAATAATACTGCTTTGCTCTCGTTTTCCCAGCACCACCAAGCAAAATCGCCAACATTTCCTGTATACATTACCGGGGTTGCAATGCCATCAGAAATATGCATGTACTCGTAACTAATGCTTCCACGATAGGAGGTGTTTTTCAGTCAAATCGGATTACTTTGCTGCAACGTAGTAACTTGACTCATCAATTGGAACCTACCAAATGCAGCAATCACGAGAATTAGCTCTAAATATTTACACTGAAAAAAAAATAAACACTCGGAATCAAAACCCACATCACAATGTACGCGCAGACATGAAATGGGAAAAGGCCCATACCTTGAACTGCATAAAACATTTATGCAATCGAAACAGATCATCTCTTAGGTTTATTTGTTATCATTACCTTCGAAATTTAACTACAGCGCCACTCAACTTCTTTCAGTATGCAACCAAACATGATGGAAACATGTCAAAAACAACTGTCAGTATAAACTGCCTACTAAATCCATCTCTACTCTAGCTGGCTACCAAACCAGGTTTTGGTTCTCCTTTTTTTTTGCTTTGGATGGGGCTCTGAGGTGTTTAAGATTCCGGAAAGGGGATGGGTTCTGGTTGCAGGGCCTTCTCGACAAGCCCAGTCTGTTCTTTCACGTGAAACTGGTAGAAACCGGTAGCTGTGGCGGCAGATGGTGGACGTCCTACGTATTTAATGTCATCCATGTTTCCTCTTCCGAGACTCTTCATTGCTGTACTTAACCGGGGTGCAATGTAGGTGTAGGCACCCATGTTCATTGGCTCCTCTTGGCACCACACAATCTCAGCATCTGAAGAGAAACCGGAAATATTTATGGTCAGAGAAAGATAGATAAGCTACTTTTTAAGAAGGTGATAAGAAGACCCCAAAGACCACACAATGGCATTCGAAAGGTTTGCAAACCACAGAGCATCTCTCAAAGATAAAAGTGCACACGAAATTTAAATTCCTCAACCATCTCCAACTCGACACTAGTGGTTTTAAGACTAGTATTCAATATTACCCCCAAAGAATTTACCCCACAAGAGGTTGTTTGGTACTCTAAACTACCTTCATGCATTGAATGTATGTAAAACCTACATAGGATATTGGTAACCAAAAAAAATCTGTAATTCCTTTACTTTTTACCGGGCAGTCATTAAGTTCAATTGTATGCAAACTCCGTTCACCCAATGAACCACATACTCTTAACATATGTTACTGGGATCTCATTAACTATAGATGCAACCACATCATCATGCCAAAACAAATTAAGTGGCATATGATGTTCTAATACATGTTTGCTGGACTGGGTGTTCGACAACCTTCCAAACAAGGGGTTGCTAAATGCTCACAGTGTTTCAAATGACAAAATAATCACCACTCCAATATCTTCAAATAAATATGTATATATGAGGTGGTGTGATTACCTCCAGGAGACCCCTTTCATTAATGTAAAAACAGAGAGCAAGTTGGTAAAATATGAGTCTCCGGTTCCAAAAAGGGTAATGGATATTGCTCAAGAATTAAGAGTCAGCATGAAGAGCTCTTCACTCTGCACACGAGGCTCAAACTATAACATAAATTTCAGTTTCACAGAATACTTACTAGGATATCGCTTCAACTCCCTCTGGATAAGATTATAAGGGAAAGGGCAGAGCTGCTCAACCCTACATATTGCTACATCTGTGCCACTCACTTTCTTCCTGTGCTCATCAAGCTCATAATAAACCTGCAGTGTTGAGTGAATCAAGCAAATATTGAAATAAGCTTCAAATGTGTAAAACTGAACGCTCAAGTATTCTTTTTTTTTTTTTTTTTTTGAACGCTCAAGTATTCAGAGCAGGAAGGGGGTTATATTACACAATGAGTATTAGGTCGCAGGGCATTGTTTAGAGCTTCAGGTATGAAAGCACAACTGAACTCGTGGGCGTAAGAAGCCACATTGTCAACATTAGGTTTGAACTATAATATACCTTTCCAGAGCAAAGAACGAGGCGCCTGATACTTGGCTCATGATCAGAGTGGTCATTCTGATCTTTGATGAGACGCTTAAACCTTGTTCCTTGTTTGTCAAAACCTGGATGGCCTTCGACGTCATCAAACTCGGACAAATTCGATTTGCAATCCTTATGACGAAGCAGGTTCTTGGGAGACATAACAATCAGCGGCTTGCGGAATTCCCTATGTAACTGATGAAGGCATGGGAGATATTAAAAAAAGATGGAAATTTTTCCAGTGACTTGGTTTGCTTAAATGCTGAATTGGTAGCACATACCTGCCGACGCAAAACATGGAAATAGTTAGCTGGGGTTGTGACATTAACAACCTGCCAGTTGCATTCCTGAATTTGCTTGCGGAGTGTATGATCCATCTCAGGTATGACATAAGGATTATCATCACTCATCTGCCACCAAATTTTTCGACATGTGAGAACACAATTAAGGGCACTATCAAGTGTACTTGATAATGAAAGAAATAGTTGGAACTTGGAATCAGTTGTAAAGTAACAGCCCATAGAATGTTTTCAGAGAAGAAACCAACAAATAACCTATTTTATATTATCCAGATTGGTTAATATATAACAGCATAAAAGAGCAAATAACTACTACTCCCACCTGAAGAAATCGTTCCAAACGTGCACTTGAATGTTCAGGACCCTGACCATCATAACCATGAGGAAGCAACACAACAAGCCCAGTCTGCCGCAACCATTTTGCCTCTCCACTACTTAAGAACTGATCAAACATCACCTGAGCTCCGTTTGAGAAGTCACCAAATTGAGCTTCCCAAAGCACCAATGAGTTTGGATTTTCCATGGAGTAACCCAATTCAAATCCAAGAACCCCAAACTCTGAAAGTGAGCTGCATGCCAAAAAGGTGTTTATATGTGCAAAAATTCTTTAATCTTCAGCCTACAAGATCCTTCTAGAAAATGAGAATCTCATCCACTTAGAGCACACCAAGGGAGGGAATAAAAGGAAAAACAGCAGCAGCTAAAGAATATTATAGTGACTTTATTGATAATTCCTTTGTCACACACTCGCAGGTCAACTGGGGGTGTTTATTGTTAGTTAACCATACATTGTTTAATCATTGCAAAATAAGGTGTCTACATCAAAGCCTCCCTAGTCCCTGATATATCATTACCAAACATCAAAATAGGCACTCAGAGCACAAGCACAATAGAGTGTCTAGCAGTCAAACTCAAAACAACAAGAGAGCACTTAAAGCAACTAACCTGTTGCTGACAGTAAACATCTCCTCGTCCTGATTCATCATTACATGATCCAATGGGCAATAAATTTGCCCAGTTTCCTGGTCATGGAGAACGGAGTGCCTGTGGCTGAATGTACCTCTCTCAACATCTTGACCACTTAAACGAACATGGTTCCCCTCAACTAACAAAGTCGCAAAAGCAAGTGCTTCACCAACTGCCCAATCAACACCTTCACCTGTCTCAATCATCTGGGCACGTTGATCGTAAACCTTCTTTACTGCTCTGTGTGGCTTGAAATTTTCAGGTAAGGTTGTTATTGCCTTGCCAACATTTTTCAGGATCTCAGGGTTAACCCTAAAGAAGTTTCAAATTTCAAAGTATTCAATTTTAAGAGGCAAATAATCCTATAATCAGAGATATAAGTACAACTTTGGAGACAAACATACCCAGTATTCCTTATACGAGAAAGCTGTTCAGGTGACTTGAATCCAGCCCAATATGCGGAAAGCCAGTCCCTTCTTAAAGTTTTATGATCCTTGCTAGCCTCAAATTCCTCATTTAGGATTCTATTTACCTTTGTCTGGATCTCATCCATGTCTTCTTTAGTAACTTGACCACTTTCTTGGAGCTTCTTCTTGTAAATTTCCAGGGCTGAGGGATGATTTCTGATTATCTATTACCAGCAATTGCAATGAAAAGTTATCAACGATTTGATTGAACAGCTGTCTGGTGAAAAAGTGGAAGTAGATAACAAATGTCATATTAATTCCTCTGCATATTCATTTTTAGGCTTATTACACTGAACAAAGCCTCAATCCACCCACACAGGACGTAAAGACCATTGGTTGCCTAATCTAGCAATGAGTGGGACTGTGGAAGGCTGGAAGGGTCTAAGCAGCTAAGCTCCAGCATTTAAACTTGATACTAATAGTTCTAAAAATGAAGTAACAAGAAAATCATGGCAACATCAACAATGTCCAGCAGCAGGAGAATAATAATAAAGCAAGTATATAACCAAGTTAGCAAGCCAGCAAAATAAGGCATACTTGGTTGGACCCCAAAATAAAAAGGCATAGTGAATTCCTACCTGGTACATTTTAGGTTGAGTGAAAGATGGTTCATCAATCTCATTGTGCCCAAATCGACGATAACACACAATATCAACCACAACATCTGAGTGAAAAGCTTGGCGCCACTCTGCAGCAAGCTCACAAGTATGAACAACTGCCTCTAAATCATCACCATTTACATGGAAAATAGGAGCATCCAAAGCCTTGGCAACATCTGTACAGTACTGTGATGACCTCCCAGCCCTCGGGTCAGTTGTGAAGGCCACTTGGTTGTTCACAACTATGTGTATTGTTCCACCAGTTGTATAATTAGGGAGAGCACTAAGATGGAGGGTCTCATAAACAACACCTTGTCCAGCAAAGCTACCATCACCGTGAATTAAAACAGCCATATTCTTTGTCCTGTCCACGTCATTAGAGTAGTACTGTTTTGCTCTTGTTTTCCCAACAACAACTGGATCAACAGCTTCCAAATGGCTTGGGTTTGCAACCAATGAAAGATGAATTCTCTTCCCCCCTCTAGTAGGCCTGTCATAAGAAGTTCCCAAATGATATTTAACATCTCCAGTTCCAGTATAAAGGCCAACTTCATCTGTAGGTTTAGTGCCACCACTAAATTCACTAAAAATCTGTCGTAGTGGCTTTCGAACAACATTACCTAACACATTTAATCTACCTCTGTGGGACATCCCAATAACGATAGTCTCAACTCCAAGATCTGCTGACCTGTCAAACATTTCCTTCATACCAGGTATTAAGGTTTCACACCCTTCAAGTCCAAACCTTTTAGCTGTTGTCCACTTAGTTGCCAAAAAATTCTCAAACTGTGTACTCCAGAAAAGCCTATCAAGCATAACTTGACGCCTTTCCCGATTATAAGCCATAGGCGTAGGAGTTTCAATTTTTTCTCTTAACCAATTGCATTTGTCACGATTAGCAATATGCATGTACTCAAAACCAATACTTCCACAATAAGCCTGCTCAAGACGGGTGAGGATATTTCTCAGAGTCTGTACTGGGCGGTTCTCAGACAAAAACCCAGACATCCTCCATACTCCAAGGAAGAACTCCCTGTCGAGATCGGCCTCACTGAAACCATACAGCACAGGACTTAAATCATCAGGAATTGATCTTTCCTCTAAACCCAGAGGATCAAGCTTGGCTTTCATGTGGCCATAGACCTGATAAGCCCTAACCAACAATAGCAAGCGCATGCTCTCTTGAATAGTTTGTCCTGAAATTCCTGGAGACGTCGCTGCTTGGCCAACAAAATTCCTGAAAAAATTGTCCCATGACTCATCCACACTGTTTGGATCATCTTCCCAGGCCCTTTGAAGCTCTTCCAGGTAGACACTACTTGTACCGTCCAAGAAGCTGTCGGTAAGTTTAGATAGCGGTACAGGACGAGGAATAGGTGCAGTAGCAGCTTGTGCCTTTAGCCTGGAAGCTGTGGTGTGGAAATAGTGATTCTGTAATGGAACAACACGTGTTCTTCCGGTGTAAGAGCGCCCATTAGATAGAGATCTCTTGAGAGCAAACTGAGCTAGACGAGAACCAGCTCGAAACCAAGCCATAGCTAATAGCTATTCAGATAAAATCTCCCAAGTAAATAAGACGATTCACCGAAATATTATCTGTTGCCGCAAATTCGAGAACTGCAACCATTTAAACTACCTTTGTTAGTCCGCATCATCAGATGTTTGAGCTAAAGATAAGCAAATCATGAATCAAACTGTGTTTGACTCACCTAGGTGATCATCACAAATTAAAATCACCTTACAAAAACTCATGAATTCCATAAATTACACTAAAAAAATCACTCGAGTAGGATTCGTGTTACGCCCTATAATTAATCGTTCGGCAACTCGAACCAGATCGATGATAGCGGCGGACCCCATCGGCGGGGGCAGAAGAAAAAAAATGACGAAACGAAGAACAGATATGCAAGGAGAGGGAGAAGAACGACTTACAGAGAAATAATTTGGGGGAAGAACAGAAGAACGAGGGGTCTCCTTGGCTCGAGGGAGAAGATCAGAAGACCAGGACAGACAAGGTCACAATTCACATTCTCACAAGGGTTTGCTAATGGATACACAGTCCAAACAAAACCCCCAATTTTGGCAAAATTATTTCAATTAACCCCTCCAAAATAATATTTTAGATAAACCCCTTACTCGAGGTACACCGTACATACGACTATACGAGACGAATTTGAAAACTTTACTGAAATTTATAATTTAGTTAAATTTTAAAAAGGATCAAAAAAAATAAAAATGATGTAAAATAAAGGTTAGAAGGTTGTAAAATAATGTAAAACCTAGATTCATCTAGAAATCGGTTTTGGACAGCGGAAGCGTAATATATCTAAAGCGATAAAGAAAGATCTAACGAAGAATCACAAGCAGAAGAACACTCAAGCAGTTTTACGTGTTCGGTATAATACCTACGTCCACGGGGCCTCAAGAGTTGGCCGAATCCACTATAAGAGAGTTCGTACAAGGGATGATACAAGCAATGAAAGCAAGCAACCCTAATCTAACATGCATGTGAATCAGAGGTACAAGGAAGAAGAAGAAATCCCCATGTATGGGATAAAACCAGAAGATCGATAGAGAAATCGATCTCTAGAACCCGAGATCTCAGAAGACGAGGAGAGCGGCCACTCAGGAGGACGCCGGAGCTCGATCCACCTTCCAGAGAAGCCACCAGCAACCTTTCTTCTCCGAGCGCTCAAGATCCGACGGCAAGAGAAGGAGAGAAAGCTCCAAACCCTAGAAACCCTAATCGACGCAAAAGAGAGCGTTTGTGAGGAGAGAGAAGAGAGCAGCTGAAGTGTGAAGCTTCCAGGGCAAGAAGCGACGCTTTATAGCTAGGTCAAGCGCCCAACCTCAAAACGCAGTGCTTCAACTTAATGGAGGTAGGGTTGAGCGGGCTCCGCGTCTCTGGGCTACCAAGCTCATCCGAGCTCCTGGATCCATGGGCCGAGTAATGGGCTAAGGCCCAATACCAGGTAAGTCCATTTCTTCCCTTATCATACCTTATACATAATATATTATCACTAGGCCAAAAACACTGTTTTATCCCGATTCCGTTTGGCCATATATCCCGGTTTTTAACCGTCTTATTTTGTTGCGGGATAAAAAAATAGAGTTACAGAAACGGGATAAAAAAGGGTATATATCACGGTTATGAACCGAGATAAAATCCCCAAAAAACCATACTAAAAAACACGCACAATATTGTTCACATATTTTAAATCCTAATTAATAACCGTGATAAAATCCCTACGAACTGGGATAAATAATGTGGCGCCAATTCAAGAAGACTTTATATTCCAGATTATACCCGTGATATAAACTTATATAACCGTGATATAATTTCAAATTTTGGCGTTGGCGGGAACACTTATTATCACACATCCTGTCAACCGAGATAAAAAACAAGTATTTTTTTTTCTAAATATACACAATATTTTAATAATCTCACAATTGTTTTCTCTGTGCATTCCTTCAATTCTCACATTTCACAATTAATTTGCACGATCAACGTAAAAGATATAAAAACAAACAAATAAATTAATCTCATTACCGTTTCCCAGAACCAATCAACTGTACAGTACTACAAATTGATCAATTCAATCAACTAACAAAATACCTAATCAAATCATATTGATTTGAGATATCAAGTTTCAATAACGGAAATAAAACTAGAATATATGTTCAACAAAACATAATACCCTAAAATATTGAAGAATATGTACATCCCTCCAAAAATGTCCAAATGTACCTAGTTCTAGCTCGTTCAAATAGTGTCAACCTTTCAACCTAGACTTCATTAACTACCTGTGAGCAAGTGAAATAAGATTGATCATGTTAGGTTGTACCAAATATATATGTCGCTCACGTAGCTATAATCTCATTATTATAGATTCCAGTAACCGCAAATTATCAAAATTTACCTAATCATCATTGATTTGACTGAAACAATCCAACCACTCCACCCGAATCTCATCGATTTCTTCTTTGCTATAAGTATTGTGTTGTCTTCTATAGTACTACAACATAGAAGACAAATTATATCGATATAAACTCCTATGATATACAAACAATCAAATGAATTCATATATATGTACAAGGCTAGAAATAAACCTGTTCTGGGATCGAGTTTTTATATCGTTTTTCAATGACCTCTCGCATGAATCTGAGCATGTAGTATCCAGAATTAGCTTTCCCTGAAGTTCGAGGACACTTCAATCATGACATGACAAATATATTAGTAAAAGCACATCAAATAACTTCATATAAGAAAGTAATAGATATAGTTAGAAATATTACATGTACTTTCACCCATCGTGTTTGCATGCGAGGTTTCTTTCGTTGCCTATCAGCCTAAAATACCTTTAAGCTCCTATCCAATCAATATAATAACATAATTATAACTAAAAGATATAAGATGTCATGTCACAAGTAGTTATATTACTATAAATTCACTTACGTCTCGAAAAAAACCGATGACATCTAAGGGAATCTTGTCACCAACCGAATCAAGGTAGTACACAGTATCATCTTTGACATTAATAACTACTAAAGCCCAATGAGTAGTAGCTTGTGTGATAATCGTTTTCAGCACTTGCTAAGAGCTGAGATGAACAGTAGCTTGGATGAATTTGCTCAACATGACCGAACAGAATGTGAGGTTAGCTTGGTTTTTAATGTATAGGGTTAAATTTGGAGCTTAGATTTTTTATATAACAGTGCAAGGGGCTTTAATTAAGTTTGTCACTCTTGAGCTGAGAATGGTTAAATTTGGATAGTGTTTTACACTCTTGAGTTGTTTGTGACATTCTCTCTCTTTGATTGATTCACTTATAGCTCTTTTCTTGCTGTTGTTATGGTATTTTAACTATAAATACAAAAAACTGCATAATCGTGTGACTATATGTCATCACCCACGCTAGTTTTATTTTTTTGGCAAGAAGTGTTATTAATAAATTCCTAACTTCTAATTTCTAAGAAATCTTTAGCTCTACTAGCTGGCTTTCCCAGAAGTGTTATTAAATTTCCATCAAAAAAGAAGTGTTATTAAATGATGGATCCAAAAAATGTCTTCACCCCCACGCTAGTTTTATTTTTTTTTGGCACCTTCAGATCCCACTCCCTCTAAAAGGGAAAAAGAAAATGAATCTACAATGATTGATATCACATATTCTGTTCACCATGGTTATACACATATTTTGTAACATTATCTTTTCTATATCATATTAAGAGAAGCAACTTTAGAAATGGATAACAGTTGGTTGCAATAATATAAAAAAAAAAGGAAAATAGAAAACCTAGTGCCTAAAGAAACCATTCTACATGTAAGAAAGCCTAGAGACCTTACCGTTCTTTGCAATATTGTTCTCCTTCAAGACAAAAATGCCACCAGACTTCAGGCCAGCCTGAATAATGAAAAGGGTACAAGGTAAATTCTTCCCGTAATAGAAGTTTTGCATAACCTTATGGATGCAAGGATGATAGAATGCATAAATACTAACACAATTGTGCTTGAAGATGAATATAAGTTGTTACATTATAAACGATGGTGTTTCTTTCCTTTTCAAGCATGAGAAAACCTCCAAAAGTTTGTCTACAATTTGGCAACATCAAAATAATAAATGTGTTGTACAGTCTGATATTTGCCTAGCCAAGGGATATAACAGGTGCCAAACTAAGAGAGATCCCTCTCTCTACAAAACAACACATTGTAAATGGGTAAAGGAGGTAGGTCTCTTACCTATAAAAGTTCTAGCAGATGTTGGATTTCGGATACGTGAGGATTGTTTTAAAATTTGGAGCTATAGTTTGGTCTATTTGGCTGTAAAAGAAAGCTTTGTCTGCTTTCAATATAGAACCATAAATTCCCTTTTCATTGCTCTTGCATTGTTGAAGCACACTAAATTTGAACAATTTTTTCTCAGCAAGGGAGTTCCTATTTTGGTGTCTAAATCCTTGAAGTTTCACAATTCCTCATTTTCAATACAACCGACCAGATGGTAATGGCAATGGTCACACAATCCTTGGACCAAAATGATTTCTAATTTTCGTATTCAAACTATTTGTTAAAACCAAAACGTAACAAAAATCTGAAATCAGCTATGCAAACAAAGCCTAAAAGAACAACAACCTAACAAGTGCATCAGCAGCCATAATTGCTGTTTTTTTTCAGGAAAAAAAAATCACCAATGGAGATAATCAACAACAAACTCAGTCGAACAGAAATCGAAAATCAGAAGGAACGGATTGACAGATTGATAAGAACAACAACTGAGGCAAATCGAACGAGTGTAGATGAGGGAACAAAACAGAAAAATGAATCATAATTGCATAAGACTCCTCTAGTTTTTTCTATAATCTCCAGCCACTCAAAAAAAGAATAAAATCACTTTATGATGAAGTGAAAGTGCAACACATCATCTTCTTTATCTTCATACTACATTTTATACTACTTATATGCAAACCAAAACATCTTGTTACTGATTCTTGCTCTTATCTGCAAACCAAAACATCTTGCTATCTTGTATATATCATTTCTATACTACTTATATGCAAAACATCTTGCTATCTTGTATCTTGTATCTTTCTATACTACTTATATGCTACTGATTCTTGTATCTGTCATTTCTCTGGTATCGATTGATAGATTCTCATTCATTATTTCATTGACCAATAATTCTGGTCACTAGAGTTAGAATTATGTATCATGGTTTAGTTGATTGTGAAAAGGCGTGGTCAAAGTAATCAAATGTAAACAGGGCTATGCTGTAGATAACCTACCTGGGTGTAGGTTGACATACGCTTAACACTGTTCGTAAAAAATGGATGCCAGAGGATCTAAATTATAGCTGAATTCTTTTGTGTACATCTTTTGATCGACGTGCGTGTGTTGAGATGTACGATATTTGATGGGATTTCTCCTGATAGTTTGGATTTTAGGTTATAGTTTCATTTCTTGAATTATAAAGTCAGGTCTTCTGTTGTTAAGGGTATGTCTGGCAAGTGGCAACTAGTTTTTTTAGGAGCTTTAGCGCTTTTACAAGTTTATCTTTTCTTGTCAGGAACTACAACAGTCTAAGCATGTAAGCTCAAGCACCCTTTTCGATCAGCTTATTTTTCAAACAAGCCATAAGTGGTCTTGAATTTGATCCACCACATTTGGTTAACGTACATAATCTCCACTCTTCCATTAGGCTAAACCATTATTGGACTATTTAGCTTGCTTAATAAAGATGCATCCTTTTTCTACCTAAACACAAATAGGTAAGTATATGACTGACAAACAAGCAAGTTTTACACATCAATAATCAAGAATTTCAAGAAAATAGGGAAAATTCAATTAGCAATTGCAATTATTTAGGACTCAATGTTGGGTTTGAGGGATAAAACAGCCGGTGAAATTTCGGAGCTGCAATTTCGGAGTAAACATTGCAATTTTCAATCAAAGTTGCAATTGTTCCACAAAATAGGCTTAGCATTGAATATTTTCGTACCTTTAACGGAGGATTCGAGTA
Source organism: Persicaria tinctoria (assembly GCA_037127255.1). NCBI lineage: Eukaryota > Viridiplantae > Streptophyta > Magnoliopsida > Caryophyllales > Polygonaceae > Persicaria > Persicaria tinctoria. The sequence continues at coordinate 844,628 of JBANSL010000004.1, forward strand.
GCTATGGCAATAAGCAGAGTCGGGGATGAATTGAGGCAAGCGCGCTCGCAGATACGATGGTTCAAGAGTCTTCGGCAGTCGTCCCTTGGTCAACGATGGCTCTAGTAACTTCGAATGAAAAACCGTCGGTGATGTGGGGGGTACAATGACTGAAGGGATGAAACGGCCGGTGATGTAACAGTGGTTTGCAGGGTTGAAGCAAGAAACTGGCTGGTGGTTGCAGGGTTTAAGGGAGAGAAGAGAACGGTGGAAGGAGCAATCACACGATACTGTAATGGCTGATTTTAGGTTTAAACCACTATTATTAAAAAAAAAATTAAAAAAATATCCGCAACAAATTCGGGATCATTAAATATCCCCTTTTTATATACCGGGTTTTCAACCGGGATGTATAATGTTTCACTAAACGTTGCCTTTCCTCAATAATATATCCCGGATAAGTTACAAATGCGAGATATAAAAAAGCAAGATGAGTTTTTAAGACGGAAAGAAACGGAACCGTGATATATAAAATGGGATAAATTGGTGTTTTTGGCCTAGTGTATATAGTATAGTTTTATATACATATGTTAACTCCGCTATAGTATGGTCTCGTTAGAGGATCAAGTCTAAATAAACTCAATACGACTCAGTCGAGACACATGCCTATAGTGCAACATATATATATATATAACATATACTAAAATATACCTGTATAGTCATCATACACACATACATGTCCAAACAAACATATAAAACATTATTACATGCCAAAGGAAAACTTAGGAAAGTAAACACATATCATTACAAACACCCCTCTACTTTTCTAAGTCTTGCACTGGGCAGACTCAGACTCAACATATAAGTGGATTCTTCATGGCCAGGTCCGTCCTCAGCCCAAGCATACATCACACACAGAGATCACTCAAATTCCTCCAAGTGGAGGAAGTTCCTGCAAAACACAAATTTATCATGAGGGACAATTTTAGTGCCAAAATCTGCAGGATTAAGTCTACCATCAATTTTCTTAACATGAATGATGTTATCTTCAACTTTTTCACGAATGAAATGGTATCTAACATCAATATGTTTAGTATGCTCATGGTACATGGGATCTCTACACAAATATAGAGCACTTTGGCTATCTATATGCAGCACAAATGTATAATGCTTTAATTCCACTTCCTTCAAAATACCCTGCAGCCAGATAGCCTCTTTACAGGCTTCTGTTGCTGCAATGTATTCTGCTTCAGTGGAAGATAATGCAACTATAGGCTGTTGTTGGGACTTCCAGGAAATACAATTACCTGCCCATGTATAAACATAGGAAGTAATAGATTTCCTAATGTCCTTGTTACTAGCATAGTCAGCATCAACAAAGCCATGTAATTCAAATGCAGAAGTATGCTCAGAATACAGCAATGACAGGTTAACAGAGCCAAGCAAGTATTTCAACAAGTATTTCATGGATAACCAGTGCTTCTCAGAAGGATTAGACATGAATCTACTTAAAGTACTGATAGCAAATGCCAAATCAGGCCTAGTACAGATCATAGAGTACATAACAGACCCAACAGCAGCATCATATGGTATAGACTTCATATTTTTCATCTCAATAGCAGATAAGACATCTTTAGACTTAGTCAAATCAAGATGAGGACCTAAAGGAATGTTATTCACTTTGTCACCAGAAATATGAAATCTATCAAGCACCTTATGAATGTAATCACATTGATGCAACCATAACTTCTTATGCTTTCTATCTCTAAGAATGGACATTCCTAAAATTTTCTTAGCAACACCCAAATCTTTCATGTCAAAGTGCTTCTGCAAGTTCTTTTTAATATCTAAGATGCAATCTTTAGATTTAGAAATCAAAAGAATATCATCAACATATAAAAGCACATAAGCAGCAGGACCATGTCTTTTAACACCTTTAAAATACAAGCATGTATCAAACTTACTTCTCTTAAACCCTAAACTGAATCTCATACATCTATCAAACTTAATGTTCCATTGTCTAGGAGACTATTTAAGACCATAGATAGATTTATTCAGCAGGCAAGCATAGTTAGGATGCACAGAATCAACAAAGCCCTTAGGCTGTCTCATGTATATAGTCTCATCCAAATCACCATGCAAGAAAGCAGTTTTAACATCCATTTGCTCAAGTTCAAAATCATGCACATCAGTCATAGCAAGTAAGAGTCTAAGAGTCTTATACTTAACCACAGGAGCAAATATTTCATTATAGTCTTTACCCTCTCTTTGGGTGAAGCCTTTAGCAACAAGCTTGGCTTTATATCTAGGTGGATCAGATTTAGACACACCATCTTTAAGTTTAAAAATCCATTTGCAATCAATAAGTCTTGCATTTTCAGGTTTAACAACTAAAGTCCAGGTTTGGTTAACCCTCATAAACTCAATCTCTTCATCCATAGCCTTTTTCCAATTCTTATAGTGAGCACACTTTAAGGCCTGTTCATAAGTTTCAGGAGTAAAAGATTTAACTACATCAGAAACAAGGCAAGCAAACTCAACAATGTTATTTATGAACCTTTTATTTGGAATGACAGTCCTAGGACTCCTATCCCTAGTTAACTGCCAATCAGTGAGATCATGTCTTTCAGCAACTGAAGAACTAGAGGAACCAGAATCAGAAGCAGGCATAGACTCAACAATAATATCCTCATCCACAGAAATAGGAGAAACAGAAGAGGAAGGCAAAACAATAGGTTCAATAACAGGTTCATTAGCTTCCCCACCCAATTGGTGAGGTTGCACAATCACAGAATCAGAAGGGGTAGAAACAGAAGAGAGAGTAAGAGGAGGGGAGGGAGAATAACCAGTATCAAACTCATCATCCTAGTCAGTTTCAATGTTCTTAGGAACATAGAACTGATCATCATTGTGTTCCTGCAAGTTAGTATCATGAATAGTAGGAACAGAAGTCATTTTAAAATGAAACTCATTCTCATTAAAAATAACATCCCTACTCACAATAGTTTTATAAGCTCCAGGTTGAACAAGTAACAATTTATAACCCTTAACACCTTGAGGATATCCCAATAGGACACACTTTTGTGACCTGGGATTCAACTTGCCTTGGTTAATGTATGAATATACAGCGCAACCAAAAGGTTTAAGATGATCAAGGTGAGGTTTCCTTTTATACCACAGTTCATAAGGAGTCTTAAAATCAATCACAGAGGAAGGGGTTCTATTTATCAAATATGCAGCAGTCATAACAACTTCACCCCACAAAGAATGCTTCAAACCAGAGGAAATAAGCATGCATCTAGCCTTTTTCAAGAAGAGTCATGTTCATCCTCTCAGCAGTACCATTCTGCTGGGGAGTTCCAGGAATTGTCAAATGCCTTTTAATACCATTTTGTTTACAATAAGCATCAAACAAGGAATTGCAAAATTCAAGACCATTGTCAGTTTTTAAGCACTTAACAAATAAGCCAGTTTCCTTTTCAACCATGGATTTCCAATGTTTAAAAGTTTCAAAAGCTTCATCTTTAGTTTTCAACAAAAACACCCAAACTTTTCTACTGTAATGATCAATTAAGGACATAAAATATCTTTTCAAACCAATAGTAGATATTTGGGCAGGGCCCCATAGATCAGAATGAACATAATCCAAAGGAGAAGTTGAAACAAATACAGATGATTTGAAACTCTTTCTAGTATGCTTACCTAAAACACAGTTTTCACATAATTCAATGGAACATGGTTTAGCAGGAATAACTCCAGATTTATACAAGTTCTCTAGGCCTTTGTTACCAATATGACCTAACCTAACATGCCATAACATAGAATCATGCATAGACATAGGCTTATCAATGGCAGTAAAAGCAGTAGCAGAGGAATTCACAATAGGAGTAGCAATTAGTTCATATAAACCAACCTTTCTCAAGCATTTAATCACAGGTTTACTATCCTTAGTAACAATCCTCACACCATCAGAACTGTACACATCATATTTTAATTCCTCAAGAGCACTTTCAGACAATAAGTTTCTTCTCAAATCAGGCACCCATTTAACATCCTTTATAACTCTAACAACATTGTCAAACATTCTTAAAGCAACTGAACCAACACCTTTTATTTTAAGCACAGAATGATCACCAAGCATGACAGTACCAACATCATAGCATTTAAGGTCAGAAAACCAAGACTTATGGAAGGTAGCATGCATAGTACATCCAGAATCTAAAATCCAAGCATTGGAGTCACCAGAATTTAACAAGGCAAGCACTTCATGAGTATAATAAGGATGAGATTCAAGCACAACAGAGACATTAGGCTTTTTACCAGCAATCCTTTCATCTTTCTTCCTCTTAAAGCAATGTTTCTCAATGTGACCAGATTTAGAGCAGTAAGAACACATAAGGTGAGATTTATCAGGTTTACCACTTTGATGATTTTCAGTTTTACTGGAATCTTTTTGAGGTGGTTTATTGTTGCTATTGTTGTTATTATTCTTATTGCCTTTAAACCTACCTCTAGCAACAAGCACTTCATTCTTGTTATCAGGTTTATGGTCAGCCTTAAACTCATACTTGTTTTTAAAGACCTTTAAAGCATCATTTTTCTGAATAATGGACTCAAGAATAACTTTCTTTTCCAGTTTATCAGTACTATATTGCACAACATCTTTAAACGTATCAAATTGAGCAGGCAAAGAATTTAACAACAAAACACATTGTTGAGTTTCCTCAACTTTATCACCACATCTTTGCAAATCTTGAAGAATAGTCAGAAATTTATCAAGATTATCAGACAAGGGACAGGAAACATCCATCTTGAAATTAAACAGCTTATTAAACAAATTAACACGGGAAGGGAGAGATTTTACCAAGTACAAACCTTCAAGACCTTCCCAAAGCTTATCAGCTGTGTCAAAATTTAATACCTGTCTAGCAACCTCATCACTCAAGCGAAGCATCACTTCACTGTGAGCTTGTTGATCCGTTTCAAAGATTTTTTCCTTTGAAGTCCCTTCTGGAAATTTGTTGGTTACAGCAACCCAACACTTTTCCTTGATCAGAATAGCCTTCATCTTCAATTGCCACATAGCAAAATCAGTGTGACCATTAAAAGGCTTAAGATAAGTGCCTTTATTGCCCATAGCTGTTGTATTGTACCTGTAAAACAACTAAACAGTTAGTAAATGATTTAGAGAGCACAAAAGCGATTCAAGAAAATATGAATCTAACAGTGCAACTAAAGATCCTATCAAGCCAAGTACACAACAAGTAAACTCGAAGATCAGAAGCACCAAAAACACAAGATCCAAGCACAGAAGCCCTAGATCTAGCAAACAAGGGTGTGGTACGTCGTGTAGGGGGGTGTTGCACCAGCGATGTCGCCTTTTAGGTCAGCCCGAGGCCCTACACCCGTTCCCTATCCCTAGAACTCAACAATGAGCCAGGAAATCAAGAACGCGACAGCCAAGCTCTGATACCACGTTGTAAAACCTAGATTCGTCTAGAAATCGGTTTTGGATAGCGGAAGCGTAATAGATCTAAAGCGATAAAGAAAGATCTAACGAAGAATCAAAAGCAGAAGAACACTCAAGCAGTTTTACGTGGTTCGGTATAATACCTACGTCCACGGGGCTTCAAGAGTTGGCCGAATCCACTATAAGAGAGTTCGTACAAGGGATGATACAAGCAATGAAAGCAAGCAACCCTAATCTAACATGCATGTGAATCAGAGGTATAAGGAAGAAGAAGAAATCCCCATGTATGGGATAAAACCAGAAGATCGATAGAGAAATCGATCTCTAGAACCCGAGATCTCAGAAGACGAGGAGAGCGGCCATCCAGGAGGACGCCGGAGCTCGATCCATCTTCCAGAGAAGCCACCAGCAACCTTTCTTCTCCGAGCGCTCAAGATCCGACGACAAGAGAAGGAGAGAAAGCTCCAAACCCTAGAAACCCTAATCGGCGCAAAAGAGAGCGTTTGTGAGGAGAGAGAAGAGAGCAGCTGAAGTGTGAAGCTTCCAGAGCAAGAAGCGACGCTTTATAGCTAGGTCAAGCGCCCAACCTCAAAACGCAGTGCTTCAACTTAATGGAGGTAGGGTTGAGTGGGCTCCGCGTTTATGGGCTACCAAGCTCATCCGAGCTCCTGGATCCATGGGCCGAGTAATGGGCTAAGGCCCGATACCAGGTAAGTCCATTTCTTCCCTTATCATACCTTATACATAATATATTATATAGTATAGTTTTATATACATATGTTAACTCCGCTATAGTATGGTCTCGTTAGAGGATCAAGTCTAAATAGACTCAATACGACTCAGTCGAGACACATGCCTATAGTGCAACATATATATATAACATATACTAAAATATACCTGTATAGTCATCATACACACATACATGTCCAAACAAACATATAAAACAATATTACATGCCAAAGGAAAACTTAGGAAAGTAAACCCATATCATTTCAAAAAAATTAAAAAAATGCAGTTATTTTGTGAAAAGAGCCTTTCAGGGCAATGTAATTAACTAAAGTTTTAAGTTGGTTTGATTATGATCTTTGATTTCAATTTCAAGGTGAAGCATATTGCAATTTGCAGTTATATTATATTGTTTTAATTTTTTTTTTTTGGTAAGGACCTTGTATTAATTTTTTTTGAAGTGGGGCTAGTCAATATTTAAGGAGATTAATCATCAATTGTAGAGGTTTAGGGATTCAATTGCATATTCTGACTTTAATGTTGTAGGTTCTCGGGATTCGAATTCGACATACCTCTCACATAAATATTGTTTGTTTGCATGGATTCAGATTCGTGAAAGTCATTGTTCAAAAAATCAATGGAACAGGGCACCACTTTTTAGCAGGGCACCATAATTTTGTTACGGTATTGGGTATATATATATATATATATATATATATATATATATATATATATATATATATATATATATATATATATATATATATATATATATATATATAGGGGATGGTTCAAGTGTAATCAAGGCTTATTGTGTAACATTGAACACATCTGGGTCGTTGATTGGATGAAATGAATAGTCGAGATTAAAAGACAATTTTAGCCTTTTTTTTAAATTAAAAATAAGTGGGACCCACGATTTTTCATGCCCACTTGCTGAATTGGGAGAGTGTGTGATGCACTCTCTTTAAATTATTCGATGGTATATCTGGATTATTCGATCGCATCGACGGAATATGCGATCATATATCTGGATTATTCGATTGTATATCTTGATTATTCGATTGTATCGACGGATTATGCGATCGTATCAATGGATTATTCGATTGTATCCACTTGCCACATGATGGGGTGGTTATTTTTTTCTTCGAATTATTCGATATTATCACTGGATTATTCAATCGTATCAGTAGATTATGCAATAGTATCGATGGATCATTCTAATCGGGTAGCAGCCTGAAAACGCCCTATTATTCGATGGTATCGTTTGATTATTCGATTATATCGCTTGATTATTCAATGGTTCCGTTACTTGTGTCATTTTAACAAATAATTAAAAAGTATTCAATAATATCACTGGATTATTCAATTATATGATTTATATCACATGATTATTCGATGGTATCGATACATTCGATATGCCTTAAACAAACTGTAATGCAAAAACAAGATATCAACAAAATTGATACATCCTTGGTGCTCGAACAATTCAATTTAATTAAGCACAAAAAACCCAAATCGAATTCCAAATGAGCAACACAATCCGAAGCAATAGTGAACCTATGCAAGTTTGTGCGATGCAAATAACCACCGAATACCAAGGAGCAAAACCTAATTCAATTGATTTCACAATTTCAATACCAAATCTGTAAAATCTGTAAAATGAACAAAACCTAATTCAATTGATTTCGCAATTTCAATACCACCGAATACCAAATCTGTAAAATCAAGAACAAAACCTAATTCGAGATCGTCACAAACCCTAACCACCGAATGAAATACCCCAAATTATTTTTGGGTATTTCTTTTGTAATTTAAATAAATAAGTTTTCTTTATATTATATCCCCAAATTATTTTCAAAACATTTCATTTTATTTGTAGTTAATTATGTACATAAATAGTAAATACATTATTTTATAAGGTAAGATTATATATTTTTCAAAATAAAGGCTGGTTCATTTATTTCAATGTACGTAACGTAAGGCTTTAGAAAAAAAAAAATATTGTAATGCAAAAAATAAAATTTATTTAATTAGATAAAATGTTTGCCATTTTTACTATTTTATTTGTGCAAGCTTCAATTAAATAAATAAACTTGAACCGGTTTTTATTTTCTCCTGGTTCACTTGAATCGGACCAGCAAAAACAAAAGGGAAGGTGAACCGGACCACCCGCCTTCTTCAACCTCGACTGTTTCTAAAGGGGCGATTTGCGAATCCCTCAAATCTCGCCGTATCTGCAATTCAACCTTATCAATTTGTTAGTCTCATATTATTTCTGGGATTGATCCTAATTCCTAACCAATTCCCCCGTCAAAATCTATGCTAAAGCCACTCCTTCAACATCTTTTTGTTTTCCCACAATCATAACTCCCCCATCTCATCCTTCAAGCGAAGTCGCCGCCGGGCATCGGAGTGTTGCCACAACCGATGCAGGCAACCATCACTGCACCCGGAAGCTCCCCAAGAGAGGTATCACGCAGCCAGGCCGACCGAAGTAGCTCCGAACGAAGGCCAGCAGTCCTGTCTCTGTGCCCCTGGATGCTCAACACAGCCACCTTTCGAGCTCCGTCGATGCCTCCATACTGGACCGTTGTTGCTGTCATTAGTGCCATCATAAAGCTTGCAGCGCCTTCATGTCAATGCTTCTACTCGCAACCCCTGCGGTGTCCTGAAGCCTCCGTGCTAAGTCCCCGGATATACCTCGGTGAGATGTTATCATTCGAACTCGATTTCAGATTTCAATCCGTTAATTAATCGACTATGTCAGATGATTAATTAACATCAATTGCTTCATTCTAGGTCCTAAATTGCAGATCTGTTGATCATAATCAGCAAGAAAACCAATCCCCAATTCCTTATGTTGTGAGATCGAAGGATCGATGGGAAATTAAGCAAGTGGGAATGTTCGTACATAATTTCCTGCAGATTCCAGTCGTCGATTTGGATTGCGACCCTAGGCGAATTAAACATCACATATCCTTGTTCAATCGGTAAGTTAAAATGAACTTGATTCGTTGATCCTAAATCATATCGATCCGGGGTCGAACTTACCTAACCAAGCATATGTGGGTGTGCTGTTTTGTTCAAATCGCAGCTACTGTTCAAGCCCTTGTCTCGACATTATCGATTATCTTCTCACAAAACCAGCATAATCACACTCAAGTAGAGATTGCACTCGTCAGTATGGTAGGTCATACGCCTCAAACGGACCTCTGTGCAAGGAGAACGAGCCGCCGGAGGATCCCCGAAAGTCACTGTTGAAGCTGCAAGGAGGTGACTGACGGGCTGTTGTAGAAGATGGTATAATTACGCTTAACCTCCCAACTTTTCAGTTTTTACAAAATATGCCCCTATTATAGTTTCTAAAATTTCAGAAATTACCCTGCAGTTTTAGACATTGTTCTAACTCGCGTAATCTCCTTAATCTGCAGCGTTATCATCAACTCTTACCCCTCCTCAATGATTGAAGATACCAAAGAAGATCGTATTGGTATTATTTCTGGCTTTTGAAATTAATTCGATTTTTAGTCGAATTAAATAAGTCAATTCTAATGATTAAGTCATGTTTCTTTTTGTGTCTCCTATTTCATACATATAGATTAATTCATAGACTTCGTCAACTCTGTCACCAAGTGCTTTGAAGTCCATAGTTGGTACCGAAATCCAACAAGATGAATAAGGCAAGTGACTTTCCGAGCCTTTCCGCTCAATTGGTGCCTTCGTGTCTTGTTGTTTTCTTTCATTTGATTGCTTGCCAAATTATTTAAAATAAATTACAGTTCATCTGCTTGTGTGATTTATTTACCATTCAGTTTGGATTTGGCAAGTTTAATTGGGTGACCTTAAAATAAGATAATAATAATATAGTTACCCACCGTTTATTTAAAGCATGATTTATTCTTGTTCTTTCATGCTGATTGGTTAGGAATGGAACACGCCTTTTTCTTTGATGTTTTCATCCTTTTATTTTAATTGTTTTAATTTCATTTGGCATCCATGTTACCTATAAATAACATGGGTTATCGTGTGTTGTGTGATCACCTAGGTTAAGTAAAAGTAAATAGTAATAATGTGAGGATTGTGTGTTACGACTGGAACTCAATTGAATGAAGATCAATCAAATAAAACGTGTCAATCAATGCAGAGTAAAGTAAATGCAGTATGTAAAGTAATAAAAATAATGGAAACAGGTCGGGACTGTGTGTGCCCGGTCTATAAAGGGTTTCATGAAACTAACACATTTCCGTAGAGAAATGTTAAACTACCTCCGGTAGTAGGCTGCTATCTGCTAGTGAGAGCGGGGCCGGTATCGTATTATAACATACAGTGTGTGATGTAAATCATTCAACTTATATTAAAAGTGGTAAACGTGTAAAGCATATAAACTTGTGTTTAAACTACTCAACGTGAGGAGGTGAGTGAAGCGTGTGTTATATCAATATTTGTTTTAAGCTACTCAACGTGAGGAAGTGAGCGAAGCGTGTGATATATATACATCTTGTTAACATAATGAGAACAAAACTTTATAGTGATCACAATTAATTCAAGCTATATCACATTCCATCTGTAATCGGAGTATGGTTCCTAAGAGTGCTTGTCGCTCGCATCTTTTGTTACTCAATCCTTCTGGATTATCTGTGTCACAGGAGTCGTGTCTTAAAATGTTAAGCCTACATAAAATATTCTCAATAATCACATTTGGTTTAGATTCATACCTTATCATGGTCACTGAGTTTGAATCCAAAGTAGTCCCAGTTTTCGAGCCGTTGCTTGCTAGTTCTTACGAACTAACCGTCCTAGTTTTTGTGACGGCAGGTTTAGGTCGAGTCACAGAAGAGAAGATGAAGAGAAGTCGAGAAGACATTTAAGTTATTTTAATATTGTATTTACATTTTAAAAGTTCTAGATATATTGTATAGGAGTTTAAATGCTTTCTTAAATTTAAAAGTCTTCCGCTTTAATGTTAACAGGTTGTAAATTCAAATCCTCAGTTTTAGAGGAAAGATTAATAAATAGTTATTTTTATTTATTTTATTCAAGTCTTCCGCTATTTAATTGTATTTCATTTATATATTTAGTTATTATCATCTTGTTTATGGGAGCATGATTGCATGTCCCTATAAGCCTAAGGTGGTTACAAAGACATTAAAGTCCGAGTAATCACTGGCGTTGTGGCATTCCCTCGGGTTATAAAAGGGGGTGTTACACCGAATACCAAAGAGCTGCCATGGCCAGAGATACCTGGGTTTTTTTAAATCAATTTCAATTGATTTCACAATTTCAATCATGGCAAAGAAACCATCAATCGAGGAGCGGCGGCAGGAAGACCCGCCTTGCCATCACCCCCGCCACCCGCTCTGCGCGCCATCGCCATCACTTCATAGCCAGAGAGCCAGAGATACCTGTTGGACCACGGAGTTGCCGCCGGCATTGCGACAGCCATTGCCTCTCATCGTCGCCGATTCGCTACTCATCCTCGTCGCCGCCTTCGCCGGCCACCATAGCCATCTCCTTCGACTTCCGCCTCCATCCGAAGATGCGATGGTAGGACGAAGTGTCCCTCTTCCGCCTTTGCTTGTCCCGTCGCCGCCTTCACCGACCACCACCATAGCCATCGATGGTGCTCGAACAATGCCGGGTGCTCGAACAATGCAATCGATGGGCACCTCTGCCTTCGCAAGCTCTGCTTACGTGCTCGGTTTGTCTTCGATTGGAGGCGGCGAACGTTGGAATACTCGATCAATGACTCCTCTTCACCGGTTATCACCATAGCCATCGCTTGATTTTTCGATCGGCGCCTCTGGATTGCTTCTCTCTCTTCTATGGCGGTAGTTATAAAGAAAGAGTTAGAGCTGAGTAAATATACGCGCTTTTTAACACGGTGGGATTGTGTTTTTCCCCTTTTAATTCACAATTAATTTAAATTCTCAAATAATATGGGCCTTTCATTTTCATTCAATCAACGATCCAGATATGTTCACATGTTACACAATAAGCCTTTATTACATATGATCTATTCTCTCTCTCTATATATATATATTGATTTTTTTTAATAGTAGAAGAGAGAAAAGCGGAAACACCACGCTTCACCCTTCCCCGCAGAACTCACGCCTAATTAATGTCGGCTCTTCTCCTTCTTCCTGGAAAACTCACGCCTAATTGAAGTAATTGCACGCCTCGCCTTCCCCGTAAAAATCACGCTTCACCCTTCTACAAAACTCAAGCTTTCACTCCTCTCAGGATGCATCTCTTTCACACAATTAGACCACCGGCTCGGCTCGGCTCATATATCCCTCCAATTCCATACTACTGTTTCTCCTTAGCGCCTCCTTGCCGCCTTTGTCGGTGTCACACTGTCGTAGACTCGTCGTCGCCAGTGTCGCCGCCTCTCCGGTGTCATAGGCTCCCTCCTTCGCCTTCGTCTGCCCCCACCTCTCCATCATCAGTAATTTTCAAATTCCAATCTCCGATTTTCAATTTGGGACTTTCATCTCCGATTTCCAGTGTCGCAGTCCCGAATTGCACCTTCAATCTTTCCTCTCATGTTTTGCTAAGTTTCTAATGTACTATTATTTTCAATTTGGGACCTTCATTATCGTTTCACGGGCAGGCTTGCAATTCGGGACTTTGCGTGCATTCGTCAATTTGTAACTCATTCCAGAAGTTGGGAATTGGGACTTTCATGTTTTGCTGAGTTTCTTTTTGTTCCAAAGGTAGGGCTAGTTCTCCTTAGATTTTATTCATACTCCCTCCGTCCTAAAATACATGGATTTTTAGGCCTTGAAATTTTGTCAAAAATAAATGGGTTTTTAGGTGTATAGGGTAATTATTACCTCTACAAAAGTACAATATAACTAAAATTAAAAGAGTTCCTATCTATATAATAATAATGGATCCGGATCCTCTCTTTAGGAGAGTTTCCTAATATCTTCCTAATAGAGTGATCTCAACCATTGAATGAAATAGAGGGTTAAGATTTCATCTTCCTAAATTAATTAATCCAAAAATAAAAACCCTCTTTTCTCTTTCTCAACACTTTGTTCAGCCGGTGGAGAGCAATTGATTTCACTCTCTGAATACTTCGTTTGACGATTTAGGGGTGATTGATTTCACAGAGGGAGGTTGGATCTGATGGAGAAGTGACTCAACCCTGGTGGTCCGTCGCCGAGTTCTAAATCCAATGTTACCGCCGAGCTCCATCTCCAATACGACAATACCGTAGCCGAACTCCGTCTTCTGATTGATTTCATGGGCATAGATTACAATGAGAGCATGAAGGCAAAATTCAACGGGAAATGGTTGTGCGGGCTGTGCTCAAAGGCAGTCAAGGGAGGCAGTCAAGGATGAACTCGACGGATCTTCGATCGGTTGCCAAGAGGAAGCAACTAGAAGATGCAGTCAAGGTTGTCGCCTCTCATCATCAAACTGAAATTTGATTTTAACTATGCATTTAATTGGGGATTACAATTATCAATTAATTGATGAATTTGATTGAAATAAACAATTAACTTGTTCATTTCAATTAAAGAATATCATAGAATTTGGAAAGCAGAGGTCATGAAAGACTTTAGGCGATGCGCTAATGAGGAAGGAGGAGTGGACCTCGGCGATATAGCACCGGCGTCCAACTCACTTCGTCGAAGTTACCCCTTTCTTGTTTTTGAGAATGACCGAACCAGATGGACCTCGGTCCTCGACAATGGCGCTGGAGATGGAGGTTAGCAACGGTATTGGAGATGGAGCTAGACGATGGACCACCACAGATCTGATCGGCCAACTCTCTCTCTTCCCCATCGGACCCAACCTCTCATGTGAAGATGATTTTGATTTTGGGATTAATTCATTTAGGGAGATGTAATCTCATACTTCTATTTTATTCAATGGATAAAATCACTCTATTAGGAAGATATTAGGAAGATCTTTATTAGGAGAGGCTCCAAATCCAACAATAATGAGATATGGTATAAATAAGTTTCCTTAATTAACGTGGAAAGATTTAAAAGACCATGTATTTTAGGACGGAAGGAGTAATACTTTAGGCCCTTAAATGGGTGCAAATTCAGGCCAATTAACAAGACATGAAGGTAAACTAGTACATTCAGTAAAGGCATCTATAAGAGTGAGGGACTAGTTGGCTAGGAGTTCTGTTTTACTGAGTTTCTAATGTCCTATTGTTTCAAACAATTCGGGAAATATTATGCTATTCAAGCGATTGATGATGTACAGTATTAGTTTCATATTTTCAATAGCATTGTACCTTATTTTTATTGTACTAGATGTCAAAATAAAATTTGACTACAAAATATTTTATTATTAGGCCCCGTAGGCAAAAGCATCCGAAAACTATTGTACGGGCCTGGTACGTACGTACTACATGAAACAACAGGAAACCAATTTTGACCGTAATACTTAAGCCATGAAATTTTGTCAACCCCGTACCGGTCAAAGCTTGAGCTTCCCAGCCAACATATAAGCCTTATACGCAACTGAACGAACCACCCCCGCACCGCCCCAGCCCGTCTCCAACTCCTTCACCGCCTTCTCCCCCAGCAGCTCCACCCCTCTCTCCCTCGCCGTCACCACCGCCGACCACGACCCCATCACCCCCAGGAACCCCTCAAACGACATCGTTTTCGGGATGTCCAGCTCCAAGGGCTCCCCCTCCGACCCCAGCCCTACCGGCTCGAACGGAAACGGCAGCGTTTTGTACCCTTCCAAGCAGTGCCTTGCATTCGGGTGCCAATAAGGAAGGGTCGTCTCCTGCAACCGCTTCATGATGGAATCGAACTCCGGGTCGACCACGATGTCGTTGTAGCACCAGACGGCCAGGACCCCGCCTGGTTTCCGGAGGAGACGGGCGGCTGCCGCGTAGAAGGTCGGCAGGTCGAACCAGTGTACGGCTTCTGCTACGGTGATCAAGTCAACGGAACCTTCACCTTCACTGCCGATGGTGGTGACGATTTGCTGTTCGGACATGGAAGGGATGGTTTGCAGGTACTTGACGCGCGGGTGCTGGATGGCTCTATCCAGCTGCGGTTTGCTCACATCCGTAGCAATCACTTGCTCGTAGTGTTCAGCCACCTTCAATTTTCCAACCCCAAAACCAACAAAGTACGTATATTATGAATTATACATGTATATAATATAGTGCATAGATAGATAGATAGCAAGCATATATTATATATAGCTTACAGCGACTGCGGCTTGACCGTTTCCGGTGCCGACGTCCCAAGCAAGAGAGTGACGGAGAGTGCGAGAGGCTAACCAAGAATACCATTCACTCGGGTAATCGGGTCGGGCATCCAAATATAAACCCGCTTGTTTGTCGAATAACCCCGCCATATCAATATCGATCTAGAGATTGCTCTCGATCCTTATTGATCTGAGATCGATCAGAGAAGAAGAGAACAAATGAAGCGGAAGCAAGAACGAGATTGAGAGAGAGATGAGGATTCAACAACTTGCTCAACTGAATTGGATTGTTCTGTTACACAGAGAGACCTATTTATAGAAGGAGATACAAGTTTCTCTTTATTTACATAAAAGCACCTCTAGAATATATTCTATACAACATTACTCCTCCTCAAGTTTGGCATTAGAGAACAAGTTCACAATGCCTAACTTGCTCAGATTTTTCTTATACTGCTCATAGGAGATTGCCTTTGTAAACACATCTAGTTGCTGATCTCTGGTTGGAATATATCCTAGAGTGATCTCATTTCGAACAAGCTTATCTCTTACAAAGGCGACAATCACCTTCTATATGCTTTGTTTCGCTCATGATATACATGATTCTTAGCTATATGGATAGCTGCTTGGTTATCATAATAGAGCTTCACTGGATCATTGTGATTGATGCTCATATCTTCAAGTAATCTAATGATCCATGTTATCTCACGGCAAGTGGTTGCCATTGACCTATACTCAGATTTTGCAGAAGACATAGCTACATAAGTTTGTTTTTTCGTCCTCCGTGAAATCAAGGTGTTTCCCAACATAACACAGAATCTTGTAAGGGATTATTTCCTAGTCATTGGGCAACTCATCCAGTCTGCATCACAGAAAGCACTTAGCTTTAGATCAGATTTCTTGGCCAACAACATTCCTTGACCTGGAGCATGCTTTAGATTACCTGAGTACATGCTAGACAACTCCCCAGTGTGCATCATTTGGTTGATGCATGAATTGGCTCAACACTTGAACTGCATAGCATATATCTGGTCTTGTGATTGTGAGGTAGATCAGCTTTCCAACTATCATTCTATAAGCATTACCATCTACCACATCTCTTGTTCCTTCTAAGGACAGTTTTACTTTGGGATCCAGGGGAGTGTTCACAGGCTTGGCCTCAGACATACGAGCTTCTTTGAGCAACTCCAAAGTATACTTTCTCTGATTCAAATAGAAGCCATCTTCTGTTCTGTCCACTTCTATGCCCATAAAGTATCTTATCTGTCCCAAGTCTTTCATAAGAAAGTGCTTATTCAGGTGCACTTTCAGAGCTTCAATTTCCGTTTTACAAATTCCTATAATCGCCATATCATCTACATAAACCAGTAGAGCAATGAATGTCTGAGTTGTCCTTTTCATAAAGAGAGAATAGTCTGTCTTTGATTGCACATAGCCTGCACTCTTCACAACTTGACAGAATTTCACAAACCACTGCCTAGGAGCTTGTTTCAATCCATATAGGGATTTCTCCAATTTTCACACTAGTTTGTTTTCTTTATCAAGTGAGTTATCATACATCACAGACTCCTCCTGAGAGCAAACTTGATGTTTCTTCAACTGTAGATAAGCATGAGGCAAATTCATATAAACCTCCTCATCAAGATCACCATGTAGAAAAGCATTGGTAACATCAAGTTGAGATACAGACCATCCCTTTGCAGCTACTACAGATAAAAGAGCCCTTACTGAAATCATCTTAGCAACAGGAGCAAAAGTCTCACTATAGTCTATCCCTTCAACTTGTGAGAAACCTCGAGCAACCAATCTAGCCTTATGCATGTCTAAGCTTCCATCAGCTTTAAACTTGAGCTTGAATAGCCACTTGCAGCTTACAATTGACACATCATCAAGCCTAGGCATAATTAACCTTCCAGGTGTCAGTGATTTCTAAAGCATTTAGCTCGGTGAGCATTGCTTTACACCAATCAGGATTTTTAAGAGCTTCGGAGACAGAAGATGGCTCAGACAGTGAAGCCACATTACAAATGAACTTGTGATATAAGGGAGATCAATTTTTGTAAGACAGAAAGGAAGAAATGGGATAGGGAGAAGTAAACTTACTTGGAGAATATGTAATTGGTGTAGAGCAAGTAACCTGGCACACATAGTCCTTCAACCATGGTGGAGGTTCTTGTAGAGTGTCTTGTATGGTGAACAATTTGTGGAGGCACAAGAATCTCATCAAAGCCAGGGGGCACAGGTGAGGGAGAATAATCTGCTAGAGATTCTGTAGGTGAAGAAGGGTTCAAACTTGGAGGACTGGTAGAGTTTTCCAATGCCACAGGTTGGAATATAGGTAATGTGTTTTGTATTGTGTTTTGAGTGGTAATAAGATCATATGTATGATCATAGGAATTGGTTGGTGAGGTGCACACAGGGGTCTGCACCTGAGATGTTATAGCATTGAAAGGAAATATGTGTTCACGGAAAAGCGCATCTCTGTTGATCATGGTTTTATGTGTGAGAAGACTATAGACTTTGTATCCTTTAAATCCAAAAGAATGGCCTACAAACACACATGGCTCGGACCTGACATCAAATTTCTTTTTGGGATCACTGGTTGTAGAGACAAAGCAAAGGCACCCAAAGATTTTGAGC
The DNA here is from genome assembly GCA_037127255.1 of Persicaria tinctoria. Lineage (NCBI taxonomy): Eukaryota > Viridiplantae > Streptophyta > Magnoliopsida > Caryophyllales > Polygonaceae > Persicaria > Persicaria tinctoria. The sequence continues at coordinate 862,635 of JBANSL010000004.1, forward strand.
CTGTGAAAGTCAGGTATTTTATTGTAGAGGATCTCATAACGGGTTTTGTGTTTAAGGATAGCATAAGGTAATCTGTTTATGAGATAGGTAGTTGTAAGAACACAATCACCCCATAACTTTATAGGTAGAAAGGCTTGAAATGTGAGAGCTCTAGCTGTTTCAAGGATATACCTATGTTTTCGTTCTACCCTCCCATTTTGTTGAGGTGTAGCAGTACATGAGCTTTCATGAACAATCCCTTTTGAAGACAGAAAGCCATGTGTTTCAGAGTTAAAAAAACTCAGTCCCTTGGTCACTCCTTACAGCTTTGACAGAGATAGCAAATTGTTTTTCAACCATGAGAATGAAGGCTTTGAGATGACTGACAGTTTTAGTTTTATTTTTCATGAGATAAGCCCACACATTTCTACTTCTATCATCTACAATGGTCAAGAAATACTTATGACCATTGTAAGTGGAAGTGTCATAGGGTCCCCATAAGTCACAGTGGATCAACTCAAACACACAATCACCATAAGATGTACTTAAAGGAAAGGAATTTCTAGTTTGTTTTGCAATTGGACACACAAAGCATAAGAATTCAGAATCATTTATTTGAATATCAGAAACATGTCTCAATTTACTCAAAGGAGCATGACCCAATCGACGATGCCAAAGAGTATTGTCATCAGACTTACAAGAATTGGGTAGAAACATGGGTAAAACATATGAAGTGTTTGTAGATGGTAGAAAGTTACATGTAAGAATGGCTTTACAAAAGCTAGAGGCTTAAATGATATCCTCCATTTGGCTTTCAGGAACTAGGTAGTACAGGCCACCAAACTCCTTACCAACCGCTATCATTCTCCTCATTGTTGGGTCCTGCACAAACAGTTTGTCTTCAATGAGATGAATGTGACAAGATAGGTCTTGAATGAGACGACTGAGAGATATAAGGTTGAATTTAAAGTTTGGAATATAAAAGGTATGATGTAGGTCTAAGGATTTTAGAAGTTTGACAGTTCCAGAGTGTGTAATATTGCTGGTACTCCCATCAGGGAGATGAATCACAATAGAATCTAGCACAGGAGATGGGTTTGAAATAAGGGTTAAATCACAAGTCGTGTGGTATGTAGCTCCATTATCTAAAATCCAAATTCTAGGATTCTTGGAAGCACTACAACATAGCAACTTACCTGCCTTGGCACTACAACTCAGAACTTTACCTGCCATGTGATTATCAGATGTAGGTTTCTCAGCTTGATTCATGAGTTGCTGCAAGATAGAGGTCATCATTTTCTGATTTTCAATGGATAGATTTTGAAATGCACGGAGGCCATCTTGTGAATTTTCCTTGTTCTCAACCATATTGGCCCTTACATTTCTTTCTTTTCCCTTGCTATCAGCTCCAATCTGAGGCTTGTTATTGCTCTTGGAGTGCCAGCTAGGATACCCAAACATCTCCCAGCATTTGTCAGATACGTGATTCCCATTGCAGTGTTGGCACTTTTCCCTCCTAGGCTTGTCTTTGTCACTACCTTGCTTGCCCATTAAAGCAGTTGAATCCCCTTGTTGTCCAGGCATATGAGACATTGAAGAGCTTGTCTCATCTTGCACAAGCAAAGCAAGAGCTTGTCCAGCAGTGGGCAAAGGTGTAGAAAACAAGAACTGTCTTCTTGCAGACGCATATTGCTCACTCAACCCCATGAGAAACCTCATAATTAAGCTTGTCCTCTTGATCTGTAGCTTCAAGTCTTTCTGAAACATTGCATTCGCATTTATCGGTGCAACAATTCCAGACAAATGTTGCCAATGTCCTTTAAGCTGAGTGAAATAATCGGACACCTTAGCTCGTCATTGCCTACAATCTTGAATTTCCTTTTTGATCTGAAAGATTAATGGACCATTCCGTTGTCCAAAACTTTTGCTCAGATCATCCTACATGTCTTTAGCCGAATAAAAAAACATCCAGAGTCAGATAGATCTCCTTGGACACAGAGTTTAAAATCCAAGAAGCAACAATATCATTGCATCGCCGCCATTGCAATGAGTTTTCTACAGTTTCAACCAGAGTTCCATCTACAATCCCCATTTTATTCTTCACCGACAGAGCCTTTGACATAGCGCGTTTCCAACGCATGTAATTCTCACCAGTGAATTGAACAGAGGTGAGAATCATACTTGAGTTGTTAGAGCATCTCCAACAGCTTCTTCAAAATAGGAATTTTGGTGATTTTTGGGGAATTTTAGGTGTTTTTTAGGTCCAATAGATTCTCCATTTCATTCTCCAAAATGGGGAAGTAGCAGTAGAAATGGGGAAGCTTCCCCAAATCTGCAGCATTCTCTAAAACTAAATGATTCCCCAAATGGTTGAAATGGAGAAGCTGTTGGAGATGAAGCAAAAATAATTTAGAGAATATGCCTTTCCATTCTCCATTTTGAAGAAATTTTTGGAGAAGCTGTTGGAGATGGTCTTAGAGGGGTGAATGAATAAGGGATTATGCAAATCCATTGCAGAGATCAGGTCACGCCGACGATGCTCATTTGGTGGAGTCGCCATTGTCGTCAACTCGGAAAATTGATGCATTCAGGCGAGAACACCGAGCACGACGATCAGAGAATGAGAAACGCGACCAGATCAGATCAAAGCTCTGATACCATATTGATATGAGATCGATCAGAGAAGAAGAGAACAAATGAAGCGGGAGCAAGAACGAGAGTGAGAGAGAGATGAGGATTCAACAACTTGCTCAACTGAATTGGATTGTTGTGTTACATAGAGAGACCTATTTATAGAGGGAGATACAAGTTCCTCTTTATTTACATAAAAGCACCTCTAGAATATATTCTATACAACATTAATCCTCAGACTAGATGATCAGATGATGGAAATTTTGGATTTAGCGTTCGACGTTGAGCCCCCAGCCGATATGATGTATATATAAATGGTGATTTCTTGGTGGTTAATTTCTTGGCATCACACATCAAGGTGTGTATGGATAACAAAATAAACAGTTAAAAATAAGCATTTGTGAGCGTTTATTTTTTAAACAGTTTTTTTGGTTGTTTGGATGATCAAAATAAACAAAAACATGTTAAAAATTGTGTTAAAAAAAGATAGAAATGAGGTTATTTGTATCAAAGTCCGACTCAGACCGATGACTGGGGGTGGTGTGCACGGGTGCACATGCGCTAGTAGCCTAGCACACAAGCCGAGTGAGGTTACATTCTAAAACCAATTGACATTAGGTGGGTTAGCCTACTAGCTTATATACTAGGACTTGTTGTTCAAGTTTTTTACGTGGGACACTTTTTGGTCTCATTCACATCTCTACCACGCCCCCGCAAGTCCAACTAGGAATGACCGTCTAGTTGAGACTTGGACAATTGGGTAACCCAGACTAGGATCGACACGGAACGTTAGGCTAACCGCTCTGATACCTTATCAAAGTCCGACTCGGACCGATGACTAGGGGGGTTGTGTGAAGGAGCGCACATGCGCTAGTAGCCTAGCACACAAGCCGAGTGGGGTTCCATTCTAAAACCAATTGGCAATAGAAAGAGTAGCCCACCGACTCATATACTATGGCTTGATATGTTCAATTTTCCGATGTGTGACACTTTTGGTCTCATTCACATCTCTAACATGCCCCGCAAGTCCAACTAGGAACGACCCCGCAAGTCCAACTAGGAATGCCCGTCTAGTTGAGACTTGGACAACTAGGTAACCCATACTAGGATCGACACGGTCGTTAGGCTAACCGCTCTGATATCATATCAAAGTCTGACTCGGACCGATGACTGGGGGTCGTGTGCACGAGCGCACATGCGCTAATAGCCTAACACACAAGCTGAGTGAGGTTCCAATCTAAAACCAATTGACAATAGAAGGAGTAGCCCACCGACTTATATATTATGGCTTGATATGTTCAACTTTATATTACTTATTCTCCAAGCATTGTAATCCCTATATAAAGGGTTGAATAATAACATTATAAGCGTGTGTTTGCCTTCTCTAATATGAGGCTTCCACCACCAATCTATTAGAGTTTTATCCCTCTCTAAATTCTACAATTTGGGTGTTTATTTTGTACAAGTACTGTTTTACTCATTCTCTTTTATCTTATTTGGTTTGAAATTAACACAATACCCCTAATAACAATCAAATAAACTCCACTTTTTACAAATAAACTCTTTTTCACCTCATACAGAGATTATCTTGTTGTTTAAATTTTTAACTACTTTTATCAACTGTTTATAAATTCGCCAATTTGTTTATAATTTTAGCCAGTTTATTAACTTCGTCCCATAAGAACCCTAAAAGTTACTCCGTATAATAATATACTCAGTATTCGCAGGGGTGGCCCGTTGTCCTGGCAAAACGTGCAATTGCAGAGGGCCTAAAATTTTTTTGAAAGCATATATATAATTAATATAGAGAAAAAATAGAGAAAAAAAGTAATAAATGATTTATTAGCTCAAGGAGTGCTTTTCCCACTTTATAACCGTAGATGTGTTCGAATCCCCTTATTTCCATTTTCATTAGATTGAAAACACGACTTTGCATCTATGAAAATATCTCATTTGCTAGTAGATTAGGTGTATCGTTTTCCTTATTCAATTAGTAATAAAAAAGCATCAACGTGTAAGCCAACGTGTAAGCCGCATAACACATAAAAAAAAAACGTGTTCGCTATATATATACACCCCAAATCATGCACGTTCTAGGGGTTAATTAATTTTTTTAAAACGTTAATTAATCAGAAGGATTGCACGTCATTAAGGACGTGCATTTTTTACCTTTGATTTGCGGTTAGACCTGTCAAACGGGTCATTCAGGTCGGGTTCGGGTCGGGTCACTTCGGGTTTCGGGTAAAACGGGTTTCGGGTTGACTCGAACTCGGGTTTGATCGGGTTTCGGGTTGGGTTCGGGTCGATTTTGGGTTTGTCAATTTTTTCTTTTTTGAATTAAAAAATCATTATTTGATAATTTTTAATTATATAAAAAAAAAATTAATTATATATAATTATAAGTCAACCGGGTAAATCGGGTCAAAATTACTGGGTCAATCGGGTCACCGGGTCGAAACCCAGATTACCCGGAAAATTTCGGGTTTTTCGGGTTCGGGTCGGAAAAAAAATTCGGGTCAAAATTTTCGGGTCGGTCGGGCTGTGTTTTGACAGATCTATTTGCGGTGTATCTATCAAAAAAAAAAAAAAAAACAACCGGACCAGCCTGAGTATTCAAGTTGATAGTAGACTGGTTCGGAACGGAACTTGTAATTTTTTATTCAAGTGATTGAATGGGTATTACGTTACGTGTGCACTTACATCTATACCCAAACCTACCCAGTTTGGCAGTCCATGGGTTTTGTTTTTTCAACAGGATTGGCAGTCCATAGGTGAATAAGAGATGAGATAATGCCTGAAAATAAGCTTTTGTAATTAATTTTTTCTTCTTAGTACCCGCCGAAATGGACCTAACTTTCACGGAAACCGCGACTGGAAACGGTTCACGGGTCACATCCTATGTGCTTTGGAATTTGGATATGGAATGGAATACTCCTTACAAAATGTTGGATAACTCATAACTGGATAAGGTGAACTAATACCCTCTATTTTAAGCTGTCCGAATAAATACACCACAAATCCTACTGAAGTGGGTTAATTAATTAAAAAATAATATTGATTAATTAAAAAGGGCTTGCACATTGAATTGGACGTGCATTTAGAGAGGAAGATTTGCGGTGTATCTAACAACACTCATTTTAAATTACATAATGAGATCATTTACGAAATTAATTGCCCTTTTTGCAACTCAAGCTCACCCTTTTCCACCTTTCAACGACGGATCACAGACGCATGAGTTTTTTTTTTTAAGCCTCTTAGAACATCTTTAATAGTGATACTCTAGTTGAGTATCATAACCTATTAAAAAAATAAAAAGGAAAAAAACGGAGGAGAACCTTGAATTGGTAAATAAAGAGCGGCCATTCCGGGGTTCGAACCGGGGACCTATGACTATTATCCACAAGTCCTTTCCAGTGAGTCATTCCGGAATGGTCGGAAGAGAACCAATAAAGTGAGTATTATAGGTCCTCTCACATAATTACATTGGTTTAACAAAAAAAAATATGACATTTTCTTTTCTTTTCTTTTCTTTTCTTTTAAATTAGCTATGGTATTAGCTCTTATATTAGTTTGTAAATATTTTATGGAGTCAAAAATGATGTTTTATGCAATCATTATATTATTAATACTAGCACCTTACTCCTTTTATGTTTCCCTTTACTCTTTATATTGGCAATATGAATTTGATCTATTAGCAAGATTGATGATTTATATAAAACTGCAGTTGAGTTTTTTTAATTTTTTCCCAACATATGTATGTATTGGGCTAATAGAATAGAGAAATGAAGGTTTGTCTCTAAATCCTCCTGAAAAACATCAATAATCTTGTTGAGTTATCTTGAAAAATGATAATACAGGAATGACTTTGACTTTATCCATTGATTTATGTAGGTTTTGTCAACTTTTATGGGTCTTCGAGGGGCTCCATTAATCGAAAATGAAATGAATGATATGGGATAAGGTAACAAGTTAGCTATACGAGACTTACTGAGTAAATGTACTATCCTCAAATATGAAGCCCATGTTGGAAAGCCCAATAGCCCAAAAGTTGCGAGGTACCCTCGTGGTATTACAATTTTCGCCGGGTGTACAGAAGTTTGACATATTTCGTGTGGTACCCCTGACATTTGGGGCTAATTCCCCTCGCGCCCTCCGAGGGTTAATTTTAACAGTCTTTCTTCCTCCTCCGTTACATTTGAAAAAAAAAACAAGGAAAGAAAGACAGAGGAAGGCACGATTTCAGTCGGAACGAAGAAGAAGGAGCAATTCCGTCGGTGAATTGAAAAGCGACCGACGAAGGCATGAATTCGAGTGGATTCCGTCAATAGGGAGAAGGACCGGTCTAGAGCCCGGTGTCTGAGCATGGCAGCACTGTATCTAGGCCGCAACTTGTGGAGATGAAGGCGATTTAGGGAGGAGAAGTCGTACACCGAACCCTCGTAACTGAGAGCGAAGGCAATGGTGTCCCGGTGTCTAGACTGCTGACCAGAGATGGAGGCAATGGTGACATCAGGTTAGTGCTTGAAATTTTCCCCTTTACTGAAAATTAATTAGGGTTTACAGAGAAATGTAATTGCTCAATGTAGCTCAATGTAGTTGTAGAAAGCAATAAGTCGAAATAGAAAAGACATATTCACAAAGAAACGTAATTGCTCTCTTCCTCTCTTTTACATTTTCTGTCAACTTACATTCATCTGCACTACATGAATCATCTGGTGGCATAATTGTTGAAGTGTCGAACACTTCAAGACTTGTTTACTAGGTAGTGGAGTATGTAAATTGCAGCAAGGGAATGTCCGCAGATGGAATGCCCACAAGATAAATGAATCTCCTTTAATAAAGAAAAATCTTTCCCTTAAAAATGAATTGCTAACACTTTCAGAGTCTGAAGGAGGAGCCTTACAGCCGCTTAACTCGTGGTACTCCGGTGGAAAATTCAGAATTCAAAATGCTTATGGGCACCTAAGAAGGATAACTCCTAGGATGGCTTGGAGCATTGTGGTGTGGGACAACTCCATCATCCCCAAACACTTCTTTATTTATGGCTAGTTGTAAAGAAGAGGCTTGCAATGAAAGATCTAATAAAGACAAGGGAAGTTGATCGATCTCACATGTTGTTTTTGCAACAAAGCTAATGAATCACATGACCATTTATTTTTTGCTTGTGAGTTCTCTTCAAATATATGGATGCAGGTGAAGAATTGGATAGGAATTTGGAGAGGGATGACCACCCTGCAGGGTGCCCTCAAGTGGCTGAAGAAGGAAGCTAGAGGCAAGGGCTGTCAATCCAAGGCAAAAAGAGTCGGGCTAGCTGCAACAACATATATACTACCTCTAGAAAGCTAGGAATGATATGGTCTTTGAAAACAAGGCTTGGAGCATGGAAGAGTTGGTTCAATCTTATAAAGATACATGTTTACAAAGTCCTCAGCCACTCCTTTTCTCTACACTTCACACCACTGCTGCTTCACTACAAGATGGCCTCCTCCAAGAAGAAAGTCGAACAAAAGATAATGAGAGGCTCCTCTAGCAGCCAAGTGTTCCAGGGGTTACACATTTCACAACACCCCTCAGCTCATTTTGTTATGCAAATTGATGTTTGTTAGCTTTGGGTGTTAGAATTGGATAGGAATTTGATGTTTGCTAGCGCTGGGTGTTAATCCTCATTTTGTTATGCAATTTGATGTTTGTCTAGTAACTTTTACACGTCGTGAAAATGCTAGAACAAGTTGTATCCCCATTTTGCTAATTCCTATTTTGTTATGCAATTTTTGAAGTATGGGTGTTAATCTCCATTTTATTATGCAAATTTAAGCATTATGGAATCCTCAGTTCTTGAATTATAGTAGCAGCTACTTAGTTATATCAGCCATCGCAGATTATAGCAACAAATAAAGTGTATAACAAATTCTATTGCAGGGGCAAATTGCATAACGAATTCCAGCAACATAATGTTATAGCAACTTGCAACAGCAGCAAAAAAATTCCAACAGCTACAAAAAGTTACAGCAGCAGCAAAAAATCAGCTGTTTTATCAACATAATGTTATTGCAAAGAAGCTGTTTCTGCAGCAAAAAATCAGCAGCGAAAAAAAATTCCAGCAGTATATTGTAATGGGGTTGATTCTGGACACAAGAGTATACACAAGATGATGCCAGAAAGCCATGGAAAATACAAACTAAGATGGATAGCACACTGTCGGCTTTGAAACTCCTTGCATTAATCATTGCAGGTTCAACAATTACAATAGCAAACTAAAATTGTCAACCTACAAACTCCTTACATAATACACAACTACATTTGCAATGTAAAAGTGCATCACAAGTCTATTTTTCAGTACAATTTTCATTCTTTAAGAGCCAATTTTCAGATTTGAGTCTCTAAACCTCATCGCAACATCTTCCTCTTCTCTCTCAGCCTTGTAATCTTCTTCTCTAGTCCGCTTTCTCCTACTTTCAATTCTCCATTGGCATTAGAAGTCGGTGATATAATTGAAGCCCCAATTCGTAGCCTCAGAAGCCCCAATTGCAAACCCTAATTTTCGAGGAGGAAGAAGTGCCTTTTTTAGTCGCTCTTCCCCAACTCGAATCAGACTTTCATAGTCGCATTGGAACTGCTTGCCTCGGCCTCGTTCACTGGTTAGCAACTCGAATTCATGCCTTCGTCGGTCGCTTTTCAGTTCACCGACGGAATTGCTCATTCGTCTTCGTTTCGATTGAAATCGTGCCTTCCTCTATCTTTCTTTCCTTGTTTTGTTTGTTTTTTTTATTTCAAATGTAACAGAGGAGGAAGAAAGACTGTTAAAATTAACCCTCGGAGGACGCGAGGCGAATTAGCCCCAAATGTCAGGGGTACCACACGAAATATGTCAAACTTCTGTACACACGGCGAAAATTGCAATACCACGAGGGTACCTCGCGAAATTTACGTACAATAGTAGTTGATAAAATCCGGGAACCGGTTAAGCTGCACTCCGCAGTTTGCATAACCCCTTAAAATTTCTGGCTATGGACATGGTTATTGGCTTATCTCCCCATGGCGCCATAACAGCTCACCTCGAAGCTCCAACCACCTATACCTAACCTAGCTCATTCCCTTGTTTTACACGAACTCTGAATCACTCTAATGGAGACTCTCGCTGTTCAATTCACTCGTCTAACCTGCCACTTCTCCCGCCCGTCTCCGTTGCACGCGCCACGCTCCTTTCACCTCATTCTCAAGCGTCACCTTCTCAGCTTCCGGCCTAAGCTTCTCCGGAATCAATGCCTCGTGCTCGGAGCCTCTCGCCGCCCCTTCACTGTCTCTGCTTCCAGCTCTTCTGGTGCCTGTCTTGCTATCTGATTATTCCTGATACGCATTTTTCTTTTCCTCTTTCGGATGCGTGGTCGTGAATCGTTGAATTTCGTTGTCTATATATCAGATAGAGATATCAGTTAGTCCGTTTCCTTGTCCTGTTTGCATAATTTTGGTAGTTTGCTGGGGAATTTTATTTTGGTCAAGGAGTTGGAGGTTCAGTAAACTGATTTGTGAAATCTCATTCTTGATATGATCGGCTTTGATTTGTGAAATCTCATTCTTGATATGATCGGCTTTGCTAAAATTGCTTGCCTGATCAAAGATTGGATTCCAAGGAATACATTGTACAGATGATTTAGAATTTTAGATAAAGAAAAATGGATGGCCCAGTTGCGCGACAAAGCCAGACTCAGGACTACTCGGATAGTGGCAGGCTTGACCACAGGGCTGAAGGTCTCATTACAATCAATACATACCTGCTGAGATCTACCGATCACCACAAGACGGGCCTTGTAGCGCTCCAACGTCCCATCAGAGCGGAACTTGTGACGAAAGAGCCACATACATCGAATGACGTTCGCCTCAGGAGGGCGAGGAACAAGAACCCAAGTACCATTCTTCGTAAGGGCCCTGTATTCGTCGAGCATAGCCGCCTGCCAATCCGGGTCGAGGAGGGTTGTTTTGTGGGAGGTGGGAACCGGGGAGAGGGAGGTTTGGGTGGAGGCAGAGGGTGAATGCACTACTAGAATTGTGTTCATAGACGTCGGTTAAAAACCGATGTAAAACAAAAAAAAATTCAACGTGTTAGTGGGTGGTGTTAAAGATCACAACTTTACCACATCGGTTTTTAACTGATGTCTATAATAATTTATAACATTGTTTTTATGTTTGATAACGATTAAAATACATTGATATAATTATATTTTTGTTGATTCACCTAATGTTAAACCATTTTTATTTTGCATTTCTAGATGTTTGAAACAATGTAGGGCAATAAAAAAATTGACATTAACATCACTATATTTTTAATAAGAGATGTTTTAAATTGATATACACATCGGTTATGTTTTATTCATTTTGGGTGTACTTTTTATTCATTTATAAGTTTATGATATTAATTTATATAAATATAATGTATCATATTGAATATTTTGAAGTTGATGTCATTAGTATATTTTGAAATCGTTTTTCAGTTGAAAAGCAATGTTTTTATGCTATAAAACATCGATTTATACTGGTTTACATGATGTAAGTACTTCTTATTGACATCGGTTAGCATTGCATTTTTGATATATTCAAGGCTTCCGAAATCATTTTGCATCTTTGTAGTCGACTTATGTACAAAAATAGACATCACTTTTTTATTCGAATATCAGTTGCCTTTTGATTATTAGCTATATATATGTCATATGTTAAAACACACCTGCTAATTTCAACCAAAATATAATCAACCAACATGCATTCACCATATTCAATATATTGTACACCAATGTATATTCAGCATATTCAATATATCGAATCACTCAGCCCGCTCAGCCTAATTTTTAGCTATGAATTCAACGGGTTATACAATGCCTCTCTAATCCAATGATACCTCTTGTCCTCTGCAGTTTGGACTAGATATCCTGAGAGATCGAGAGAAGGGGACAAATATGGTGTAGCTGAAAAACCTGCAAGACAAATAAAGAAAAATGTATGCGGTGAAACAGATGAGCAAATAATAAAAGCAAATAGAGAAAGTGCAGTTGCTGGATTTTTTTAGGAAAACATAAATGGTAATTTATCTTCCAACATTCTTGAAACTTTATCTGGTGGCTAGGCACTATTTCAGTAGGGATGTACTGCAACCAGTTCAGCTACCTTTAGAGGAAAACCCTGTCCATATTTAGTTCTGTCCATGTATAAGTAGTTTAGGATATGTTACTCTATCTCTTACCATGCATATATTCTATTATTTTCTTCTTTGAATTCATTATGTCAAATTTAATAGTTAAATGGATAATATATCGGATATAGATTAAACAGATCATTGTACTAGGTTTAGTCTGCAAGAGTTGGTGCTTTTCATACTCAATGACAGAAACAATTTTGTTTCCTGAAGTCAAGTCTATTCTGCTGGTCTCTATATTACACTTTAAAGGTGAATTTTCGTTAGAGAGATGAGGAATAAGATTGTTAGTAGTGAAAAATTTCTGCATAATTCTTTTCTTTCACCGCAAGGAAGCAATGATCCCTAAATTGAATAAACAAAGTCCATGTTTAAAGTCCATGTTTAATAAACAAAGTCTATGAAAATATATAGTTCCAATTCAGACGAAATAGGAACACAATGGCAAGATAATCATTTCAACAATCTGGCAACTGTTTAAAATCTGTTAAAAATTACATATTTTAAAATCTGTAATTTGTACTATATTTAAAATTAAAGATTTAAAATTTACAGATTTTAAAATCTGTATTTTTTAAAATTACAAATTTTAAAATCTGTAAATTTGTACAATCTGTTCAAAATTACAGAATTTAAATTATGTAATTTGATTATGTGCTGGATTTTTATCCCCTACTGAACTGTAAATTTGTACTATTTTTAAAATTTGTTCAAAATTACAGATTTTAAAATAGATTCAACAATAAATACACATACATATTCAACAATTAAATCTATTCAAAATTACAAATTTTAAAAACATAGAGATGCCATTCACACAATATACTAAATGCTTGTAAACCTCTACAGAGGAGTTAAAGGCAAACAATGGGAACCAAACAAGTTTTGTAAGGTGTACTTACAGTCCAAAGAAACCATCAAACTATGAGTCCTAATCCTTATCTCCATGATTTCACCAAATCAGAAAAAAGAACAAACCAACAAGATTAAACAGTTGCACAAGCCAAAATAAAAACATCAACGTAAGGTTGTAACTTTAATCAGCTGTTGTACTTTAGAAACCAAACTCAACTTCTAGTTATTGTGTTTAAAGTTCTAATAACCAGGTCCCAGAGTGTCATTTATTTAAAAGAGCACATTATTCAGGCTTTTGTTAATCAAACAAGATGCATTACCTTCCAAGATATCTTTAGGTTAATTGGCTGAAGTGTAGGACTAAGAACTAATTGAAAACAAACATGAAAAGAAGAATGGGGGACTAATCACTAAGGATCTCTCGACAAGACAATTTTTTAGAAGAAAGGGCAACACACATAGCTGATAGCACCATCACAAGTAGAGCAAACAAAATGATGTCACATACAATCAGCTAGAAACTGGAATAGAAAACCACCTGATATGTAGAAAATAATAGCCATATGGAGTACTGTTAAGCTAATGAGACAAAATTACAATAATTTATGGAAGATTAAACACCGATATACAGAATTCATACACAGAAGCAAGTAAAAGAACAATTACCTTAGTGTGAGGTATCAAGACATTTCTAGGAACATGCAATCCAGATGAAGTTGCATACTCTTATGGAGGTGAAGGCAGGTCTCACTCCATTGCTGCACCGTTTGACACAGTCATAACATAAACCAATAATCCAGCACTCTCAGATGCTGAAATTCTTTTGTTTGCTTCTATCTAATTTATACTACCGAATTCTAGAAAATATGAAGTTAAATAAATGACCTAAATAATGAAATTGGACAGTGAAGATGAGGAGAAGAAAACCCCTAATTCCACACCTAAATGAACCCTAAATTTAAATTACAACCCCACAAAATGTAAACTCTAACTCAGATATACAACTAAAATAGAGGAGAAGAACAATTACCTTTCGAGGCTGCATAGGCGACGACTTCTGGGTTGTCTCCATTCTGATTCCGGCGAAAGCAAGGAAGGTGTTCTGCCGTTGGCATGAGCATCGGATGACAGCAAGCAAGTGGCTTTGGGTTGAAACGTGTGAGATAGAGAACAACAGACGAGAGATGGAGAGAGTCAGAGAAAGATCTCGAGATGAACAAGAGATCTGGCTTCTTTGCTTAATTTGTGGGGGAAGATTCGACTCTTATGTTCCCCTTTCATACTTGCTCTCTCAGATCTAGGATATGGGTTTTAGGGTTTGGAAGGATGGGTCTGAGGTGGTAGAGGGGGTAGAAGAGAGAAAGGGGATCGGACGACTAGCTAGTCGGAGATGGTGAAGATGACCAACCGAAGAAGATTACGGTGAGCTCACAGTTCGACGCCAGTTGAAGACGAAAGGAGACGACCAGACCAGTCGGAGAAGATGACAAAACGGGTCACCAGAGACCAGATTAAGCAGGACGAAAGCTAGGGTTTAATCGCCAAAATCACCAAGAACAAAGTTGTTTTGGGATTTTTGGTCTGTGATCCAATTTTAATCGATAAGGGAATACGGCGGGGTTTGGGGATTTTTGTTAAGTGTTGGGGGTTTGGGTCCTTTTTTAGTTTTCTACAAAAATTTGAATCTCTTTGTTTGGTTAAGTGTTTGAACTTTGAAGCCATTTTACCGCTTAAAGTTTCAGCCAAGCGCAATAGGTGCGCTTTTAAATTTTTTTGAAAAATGAAATTTTAACATTGTCGGTTAAGTGAAGGCGATTTATATATTCTAAATAACATCGACAATTTTAAAACCGATGTTATAAATATTTTTAACATCATGCGTTTTTCTGACCGATATAAAAAATCCGATGTCTATTAGCACAATTCTAGTAGTGATGGGAGTCGGGAAGGACGGGGGTAAGAGGGGCTAAGCAAGGGGAAGAGGCGGCGGGCGGATCAAATGCGGCGAGGGTTGCGGCGGGCGCCGCCAGGGAGGGGTTATGCCTCGATATCAAAACCCACAAGATCATTCTCTCACGTCATGACACCTTTGATGAGTCGCGGTTTCCCATTGCGTCTCCCATACCCCTTGTGTCTCCGTCAGAGTCTGAGTCATCATTCCCTCACTTCCTTTTTCCCCAGGGCTCTCCCGGTGCTCCTGCTTCCCCCCCCTACACCACCACCACCACCACCACCACCCACCACCAGACCACACACCCGCAACGTCTCCGGTGTCTTCCGACCCTGTCAGATTGTCTCCATGACCACCGCCCATCACCCCGCTATCCACCTCCCATCACCCCGCCAAACAACCTCGCCTCACCTACGTGTGGCTGCCGCCGCAACCCCAAATGCTGCGCCCGCCGCAGGCCTTGCGGCGCCCACCGCCCATAACCCCTCCCTGGCGGCGCCCGCCGCAGGCCTTGCGGCGCCCACCGCCCATCCGCAAGGCCTGCGGCGGGCGCCGCCAGGGAG
The DNA here is from genome assembly GCA_037127255.1 of Persicaria tinctoria. Taxonomy (NCBI): domain Eukaryota; kingdom Viridiplantae; phylum Streptophyta; class Magnoliopsida; order Caryophyllales; family Polygonaceae; genus Persicaria; species Persicaria tinctoria. The sequence goes on from JBANSL010000004.1 coordinate 877,798, forward strand.
GGGTTATGGGCGGTGGGCGCCGCAAGGCCTGCGGCGGGCGCCGCCAGGGAGGAGTTATGGGCGGTGGGCGCCGCAAGGCCTGCGGCGGGCGCAGCATTTGGGGTTGCGGCGGCAGCCACACGTAGGTGAGGCGAGGTTGTTTGGCGGGGTGATGGGAGGTGGATAGCGGGGTGATGGGCGGTGGTCATGGAGACAATCTGACAGGGTCGGAAGACACCGGAGACGTTGCGGGTGTGTGGTCTGGTGGTGGGTGGTGGTGGTGGTGGTGGTGGTGTAGGGGGGGAAGCAGGAGCACCGGGAGAGCCCTGGGGAAAAAGGAAGTGAGGGAATGATGACTCAGACTCTGACGGAGACACAAGGGGTATGGGAGACGCAATGGGAAACCGCGACTCATCAAAGGTGTCATGACGTGAGAGAATGATCTTGTGGGTTTTGATATCGAGGCAAATGTAATCGCGATGATCAGACGGATAGCCTAGTAAGACACATGGAGTGGAGCGCGGGTGAAGCTTGTGCGGGGTTGTGGATGACTGGTTTGGGAAACACAAGCACCCGAAGGTGCGAAGGTGATCATACCTAGGCTCGGCGTAATAAAGTGTCTGAGCTGGCGAGCGATGGTGTAGGGTAGTGGAAGGGAGAATGTTTAGGAGATAACATGTGGTGGATAAGGCGTGAGGCCAATAGGGAAGGGGAATAGATGCGTGGAAGAGGAGAGAGCGTGTCATGCTGGTAATGGTTCTGATGATTCTTTCTGCCTTCCCATTCTGCTGAGAAGTATAGGGGCAAGACAAGCGATATGAGATCCCATTTGCGGCAAAGAAGGAGTGAAAGTCTTTGGTGTCAAATTCACGGCCATTGTCACATCGGAAACATTTGATGGACATGTGAAACTGTGTTTTGATGTAGGTATGGAATCTGACAAAAACGGGAAACACTTGGGACTTGAAATGCAACGGGAAGACCCATAAGTAATGAGTGTAATCATCCAGAAACAAGAGGTAGTACTTGTGACCCTCCTTGCTAGGCACGGGAGAGGTCCAAATGTCGCTATGAATGATATCAAAGGGAGCAAGGGTATAGGTCAAAGACCGTTGGAACGACAGTCTGGCATGTTTGCCTAGTTGGCAGGAAGAGCATAAACCAGAGCGTGGGTCTTTAGTACAGGTGACAAGGTTCTGGGAACAGAGGACATCTAGAACGGCAGCGCTGGGATGGCCCAGGCGTGCATGCCACAGGCTGGACGATGATGCCGAGAGGGCGACCGGACACGACTGACTGGACGCAGGAGGTGGTGTGACAGGGTAGAGCTCCCCGGTGCTGTTACATCTCATACGAGTAACCCCCGTAGTAAGATCGTTCACAGAGAAACCATACGGATCAAACGTAAGGGAAACGTTGCTGTCAGTAGTGAACCGACGGATAGAGATAAGGTTTTTGACAATCTTTGGGGAAATAAGGACATTGTTCAGGTGTAGTGGGTGAGTTGGGGTCTGTAAATTGGCGTGGCCAATTCCCGAAGTAGCAAGACGACCACCATTTCCGACGATAATAGAGTGGGCAGGGCCCTTAAAAGAAATAGAGGAGAGGTTACCTGAGGAGTTCGTCATGTGGGAGGTGGCTGCACCAGTGTACATGTACCAAGAAGAGTCTGAAGATGTCGGTTGCGTAGAGGAGAAGGCGTGATGCAGAGCTGGCGGAACATAGCCTAGGTCAGGCGATGTCAGAGAGGTCCGAGGACCGGCATGTCGAGGGGTAGGATATCTAGAGTATCTAGAGAATGCGTGATGTTGGTGATCGTAGAGAGACATGGTAAGAGGTTTTTTTTTTATGTCACCTAACTTAATAAATAATTAAGTTATGGTCAGAAATGAAAATAGGAGAACACAAGGGCTGTTTTTGGAATTTCTTCAAAAGAGATTCTTTCTTCTCCTTCGAAACACGTTCAGAGACGGGGAGGAGGGTTGCGGCTGAGGTCGGGCACGGGGTCACCGAATCGGGGCTCGGTGAAGTTCGGCGGCTGCAGGGAGTGTCGGCGGGGGAGGTATCGAAGAGAAAGGGCCGGATTTGGGATCAGCGGCGGTCGAGAGAGAGGGTGTGGGGGATGGCGAAGGTGGCCGGATCTGGGGCTCGAGGGTGGATCTGGGGTTCAGTAGGCCGGATCTGGGCTCGAGGGTGGCCGGAAACAATGGCGGGGTGCCGGATCTGGTGTGGGAGGTGGTCGGCGGTTATAGATCTGGCGAAGAGCGAAGAACAGGGAGGGAAACTTGGGATTGGTGGTGGCTGCTGGTGGATGCTGCTGAAGGAGGGAGCTGGGATAGGCGGTGCAGGGGATGCGATGAAGAGGATGGTGGTGCGAGTCCTCGGATAGGCGGCGGCGATAGATCCGAGGAGGGCGGATCCGGCGACGGTGGCCTTGGAGAGGGAGAAGGCGGGGATAGATCCGAGGAGGGCGGATCCGGCGACGGTGGCCTTGGAGAGGGAGAAGGCGGCGGTGTCGCTGGGCGCGGTGTTGTCGGGAGCAGGGGCCGGAGAGGCGGCGACGGTGAGGAAGGTCGGAGGAAGAGGGAGGATCAATTTAAGGTTCTGTTAGGAAGAAAAGGTTGTGATACCATGTAGAATAGCGGAATTGATGTAAAGTCTTCCTTGAGGGTTTCCATTCATTGATACAACATATATATAGGTTACAAAGGTATTGGGCCTAAACGGGGTCCACTATACAATAGGAGACCTATGTAATCTATCACTATTTATTATTTATTTTTCTCTTTATCTCTTTAACCCAAGTGTATTTTTTTCTATTATTTTTAACACATTTACTAATCAATTGATTTAATTAAAAATATTGAATTAAATCTAATGTCTATGATTTATCTATATCTAAATATTATTTATAAAAAAATCGCGCTATGACGCGGGGATCGTAATAGTTGCAAATTAAACTTACAAAATAGTTACTCCTAACAAGCTATTTTTCAATTAAAGAAAAAAAAATGGTATTATTTTTCGTGACTGTTTGGTAAAAAATTGTGTGTATGTGTGAAGAGAAATAGTTCTTTTAAATTCCTAATCGTTTCTATTTAGGGAGATTAATCATCACTTGTAGAGGTTTAGGGATTCAATTGCATATTCTGACTTTAGTGCTGTAGGTTCTCTGGATTGGAATCCGACCTCTCACATGATTTTTTTTTTTTTTTTTTTTGATTGAGTAAGAATTCGGATGCAAAGAAGCTATCCGACGGCATCCTTTCGGATGAGGTCGAGAAGACCTGGGTCGTTATGTAGCTGGGGATATGGTGCAATCTGGGCAAGGTGTGCAACCTTATCTGCCGCGCAATTGCTGGTACGAAGAACGTGGGAGAACGAAACTTCGTGAAATCCTGTTAGGAGTGTACTTATGTCAGCCATGATTAGTTCGATTTCCCATGGGCAAGTATTTTTGGACTGGAAATGTCTAATTATAATCAATGAATCTCCTTCGATGATAATTTTAGGTATCTTTAATTCCAAGGCTTTGAGTACACCTTTTCTGAGTGCTAGTGCTTCAGTCATTAGGGGTGTTTGTTGTCCAACCATGTCATTATCCATCGCAATTACCCTTCCAGAGCTGTCACGTATAATATATCCTATTGAGCATTGCCTATTACCTGATGCGGATCCGTCGAAATTGAGTTTTACTTTTCCGTTAGGCGGTTTCTTCCACTTGGTTGTCTTTCTGTTATGTCCTCTGGTTTGGTCGTATTCTGTAGCTCTCAGTTGCCTCCTGTCAGTTTCCCCTTCATATACTTCCGCTTTCACCCATTCGTTGAAGTAAGAGTCAACAAGTTTTGCAAAACCCCATTCATTTGGTGGTTTTTGTTGTTGGAAGATGAGTTTGTTGCGCACCATCCAGATAGTCCACCAGTGAAAAACTACCTTTTCTCGTTTTCGTTTGTCTAGTTGGTTTCCTAGTTTATTTATTATTTCCTCTACCTTCCTTGACACGTCTATGTCATTTTTGATCTGACTCATAATTTGGGGGGATAGGATCGAGCAACATGTCGAGAATCTGCACTCAAACAGAAGGTGGGTTGCATCTTCTTCATGTTTGTTACACAACGCGCAATAGGGAGGTATTGCTATTCCTCTTTTCGCAAGACGAGTCGCCGTTGGGAGACCATTCTGACATACCTTCCACATGAAATTTTTAATTTTGGGGGGAACGTTCAGGTTCCATATCCATGCGTTGTTGTTATTGTTGAACTCAGTCGATTTTGTGTTAAGTTTATATGCACTTGACGTTGTAAACCATCCTTTTTTATCTGGCCACCAGTACATTCTGTCTTGAATTTTGTTTATCGGTAGCGGAACATTTGCGATTTGTTGCGCTTTATCAGGTGGCATTACAGTTTGAAGTTTATCGATATTCCATCTGTCATTTAAAATATATTGGTCAGCCGTTTCCTCCCAGTTGGTATGTGTCGGATTAAGACATGTACTTTGTATGTCCTTGATGGGGGCCCATCTATCAATCCAAAATTTAACCGTTTTTCCGTCTCCAATTGACCAAGCCAACCCATCTTTGAAAGGCTCGATAAGTTTTCTTAGTTGTGTCCATTGCCACGAGGCATTTCCTTTTTTGTCGTATTTAAGAATTGGTGTTTCTTTTAGGTATTTGTACTTAATGATCTTGACCCAACAATTTTCTGGTTCTGCCATGATTTTCCATATAAGCTTCATTTGTAGTGCCTCATTCATTTCCTTGGTCTTTCTCAAACCCACACCACCTTTTGATTTAGGTTTACATACTCTGTTCCATCCAATCAGTGGTTTATACTGTAGGTCTTTGTTCCAGAAGAATTTTCTATTTACTTTATCCAGTTCATCATGAATTGTTGTTGGTAGCATGAAACTCTGCATTGCAAATAGTGGCTTTGCAGCTAGATTGGCATTAATTAGGACCATCCTACCATGTTGGGATAATGAATCCGCTCTCCATTTTGCCAGTTGGTTTGTAGTCTTTCCCACGATATCCTCAAAGGTCCTCTTGTTAACCTTTCCATTCACTATTGGGCATCCTAAATATTTATCCAGTTTGACATGATTTGAAATATGTAGGTATCCTTCAATGGTTGGTACTCTTGAAGTCTGGATCCCCGGTGAGATCTGGAATGCTGATTTGTTATAGTTTACTTTTTGCCCAGATAAGCGACAATAGTCATCAATTATTTTTCTAATGTTTTCGCATGCTGTTTTGTTTCCTTTTGTGAAGATGATAATATCATCGGCAAAGGCTAAGAATGGTACCTTAGGTCCCGAATGGCCAAATTTAAAACCGATCCCAGATTGGGGGTTGTTTGATTCACAGGTGAGCTTTCGTGCTAAAACTTCCGCTCCAAGGATAAATAGAAATGGGGATAAAGGATCCCCTTGGCGCAGACCCCTTGAAGGCTTGAAAACTTCTGTAGGCCCATTATTCACTAGTACCGAAAAGGAAACAGATGTCACACATTCCATTATTAATGAGATAACATAGTCTGAAAATCCAAATCTTTTCAGGACTTCTACAGTGAAGGTCCAGTCGACTCTGTCATAAGCTTTTTCCATGTCTAATTTAATGGCTAACCAGCCTTCAGAGCCTCTCCTTAATTTGAAAGAGTGAAAAATCTCGTGTGCAATCAAGATGTTGTCTTGTATAGCCCTGTCAGACACGAAGGCTCCTTGGAACGGGTGAATTAGTTTTCCTATCACCTTTTTTATTCTTTCTGTTAGAATCTTTGATATGATTTTGTATACAGTGGAACATAGACTAATAGGTCTATAATCTGATGTTTTAGTGGGATTGTCATATTTGGGTAGCAGGGTTATAAATGTGTGATTTATTTGTCGTAAAATTTTCCCTGAGTGGAAGAAAGCTTTGACCGCTTTGGTTACATCCATTCCTATAATGTCCCAATAGGTTTTATAGAATTCTGCAGTCATACCGTCTGGTCCAGGCGACTTGTTCAAACTTAGAGACCAGACGACATTTTTAATTTCACTATTTGTAGGTTGCCTACTAATGGCTCTGTTTTCATCATCTGTAATCATACTCGGAATGAGATCAAGATAATCATTTAATAATTGTGGATGAGTTTGTTCCTTCGAAAATCTTCGCTTAAAATCGTTCTTGATTTCTTCTCGGATATTAGTTTCCCCAATGATTTGTACACCTTCCGTAGTCGTAATATTCCTTATGCTTTTCCTATTCCTTCTCCCGGAAGCGACCCTATGAAAATAAGTTGTGTTTGAGTCGGTAAGTTTGAGGTGTTTTGATTTAGCTCTCTGCCCCCAATACTCCTTTTGGAATTTTAACAACTTCTCCTTTTTCTGAACTAGTTGTTTTTCGATTGTTTTCTCTTTAGCTGTGCTCCCACAAGTTTTTGATTGAATATTGACAAGTTCATTTTCCACTAACTGTATTTGTCTAAACACGTTCCCAAATGACGTTTTATTCCATGCCTTAATTTTTCCTTTTAGCAATTTGGTTTTGTGCACTAACCTAAACATTGCCGATCCTACACATCTGGTTCGCCATACCTGTTTTACTATATTTCTGAGATCCTTTCGCTGGAGCCACATGTTCTCAAATTTGAAAGGTGGGGGTGTGAATGCAGACCCCGTTGTTAGGGATAATGAAATCGGGCAATGGTCAGAACCTGTGAATGCTCCATTAAAAGTTGTGATGTCGGGAAATGTGGTCAGAAATTCATGTTGCACCAATACTCTATCAAGTTTTTCCCAAATATTATCCTCCTCCTCCCTTCGTTTCCTCCAAGTAAATTGATTACCAAATGATGGGATTTCAAACAACGAACAGTGGTTCTTAAAATCAGTTAGTCTCGCATATCGCGTGTGATTGTTATCTACCCCTCCCTTTTTCTCGCTGCTGTTTCCGATTTCATCGAGATCACCAATCACTAGACATGGTAAAGATTCATTCATAACAATACTATTCAGTTCACTCCAGAAAGGATTCTTGTCAGATTCATGCGGAGGGGCGTATACAAAATAAAGGATACCTGCAAAGTTTTTATCTGTATATGAATACTTTACTCGTATAACTCTTGAGTTTACTATATCCACCTCAATTGACTCGTTAATTAGTGCGTTTTCACTCCACAGAAGGCCTATTCCTCCTGTTTTATCGTTTTCTAGTGACCAAATGGCGTTACTGTACCCAGTTGTTCTCCATATTTTTTCAAGGGGGGTTTTGTTTGTTCTCATCTCTGCTACTGCCATGATCGACAGGTGTTGATTAATTCTCATAGCTTTTATATCATTCCATATGCTCGATTTTCCAATACCCCTCACATTCCAGAAGCAAATCTTCATTTAAACAAGATTTGACCTATTAGAAGCCACGATTGTCTAACTTCTAATAGGGAAATGCTGTGCACATGATGATTTTTCACTTGTTCTGCTCTTCCTCCTTTGTCTATTCTCTGTTTAATTTTGTTGGTGATACTTTTATTTACCCATTTGGTTTTCCGTAGTTGAGTGTTGGCTTTGACATTCTTTAGCCATCTTAATTGATATGCCCTTGAGACAGTTTTGATCCCAACCATTTTAACCCCTACTTTCATTACACTATTGCTATTAAGTTTAGATCTGCTATATTTGCTCCATCTGATCCAAGAAAGACACATCAGCTCCTTGGAAAAGAATATGTTCTTTTTAGGAGATAACTCATTAAAAGTGAGAGTTAAATAGTAATAACCATTTAACCCCAACAGATGCTTACAACTTTTAGTTTTTATGTGATCAATCATAAAATTTGGATGTTGCTCATAAGTCCATAACCGTACACAGAAAGTAAGGTCACTCATTGAGGAAATCAACCATAGATGAACAATACCATGCATTTTAATACATACCCCTATATAATGCCAAACCCGAGGGGGTGACATTATACAAAATGTCCAAAGTTCATTACATAGATGAAGATACTGCATAACTAGCCGAGCATACCCTAGGGTAATATGATCACTAATCCAATCATAGAAACAAGCTAGAAATACAGCGCACATACTTGTTCTTGAGACATCAACACCATAGACATATAACACAAGTTTACAACACAAGTATATAACACAAGCCGGCAAGAGGAAAGAGACCAGGAGGGCCACAACCCTTGCAGAGCACATTAAGTCAAATGGAGCAGCCATGGAAGCCATCCTAGTCCTAGCATGTTTAGACCCTTTTTGACAGTAACACCAACCACCAAATCTGGTTTTACCCAAATTTTGACTCTTCCAGCACAACGTAATCTTATCGCATTTGTAAGCTATACCCTTCAGCAAGGATGATACTGCATTAGTTCTTCCTGGGCTGATCAAACACCACCTGAATTCACATTTTGAAAGCACTTTCATCCTTGCCAACCTCAACTGATAACATCCCAAGAGGGATGTACCAGGAGCGACAGATGGATTACTCGTAGGGAATAAATCCCGGATTGGCTTGGCTTTGTATTCAAAACAGGCATCATAAACCTTGGTGAATGGTAGAGCAGCCGCAGGAAAAACCAAAACAGCACCACCCTTAATTACATCATGAGGGATTAAAAACGGTAGCCCTGGCAAACAAAAAGCTTTCTTCCATAGTTGTATGTATAGTGATAACATGACCAGTAACCACACATACAGCAATGAAAGACCAATTTGACCTAAGAGTGTATACCAAATCAAATAGGGCATTGCAATCATTCTACAATTTCTTGTCTGTTCTATTTCTGCACGGGAGATTTCATAAACAAAATTAATGTTAAGAAATCCCATCAAACAGTTTCGCCTTACCTTGGCATCACTGGAGAATGAGCCCTCCTCAGCCTCTTTGCATTCAACAGAGTTTGGTTTGTCCTTTCGGAAAGTCTCCGCAATATCACCTCCCAAATCAAACCAGTTAATTGAATTAAAGGTAGAATGAAGTTCATCAGAAGTTTCCACACATACCTGATCCAAATCCGTATACTCTTGACCACAAAGGGTTTGCCAATGAAGGCTAAAAACAGAGAGATACGGTCTATCCTACTTCCAAAAAGCGAGACCACCCAACGCCAGATGATGACTAGCCTCCATAAATCCTTTCCAGGGCAAGACAACGATGTCTCAATTCGCGTCACCGCTCTCGATTTCAGAGTTTCCACATGAGTATCATAGGAGACGGGCATGTCCTTAGGGAGTTTATAGCCCTCCGGCTGGTTTTTTCCTTTACAGGGTTTAGACATTACATTTGAGGAGCAGGATCTTCTGCTACCTTGTGTTTTTTCCTTTTGTCAACTCCAGTAGGCGCCAACAGAATTACACAGACAGAAAAATAGATAGAGATTAGACTTTCAAATATTAGAGTTTTAAGGACAGGAAAGAGGAAGGTGCTGAGACAACAACACCACCACCAACGTCTTGGATTATTTGGATCATCCGACCCCAAAGCGAGGAGGGATAGAGAGAGAGTACTAACCCTTCCAAAGCCGAGAAGCAAGCAGAGAACATCATCCCGGCCAAACTCACCGACGAACAACCAGGAAACGCTACAAGGACAGCAGCCACCCGAGAACGCCCAAATCGACACCAGATCGGAGCCCAAAGACATCAGCCAATAGATCTTCAAGCAACAGCCGGAACATGGAGGATTTGGCCACGGCGGGGGCCGAAGAGACCATACCCGCACCCAAGCCACCAACAAGAGACTCAAAACCTCCTCCGCGGGACGCCGATCAACCATAAGAGCCCTAAGGCTAAACCAACAACTACTCCCCAATTTTGAGAAGTCAAAACAATCCTCTTCAAATTTTCCATCGAAGAGCACCCCAAGGTACCCGAAAACGAGAGGTCGGCTGGAGAAAGGATCATCATTAAATCGAAGAGGGTAGAACAAGAAATCAGACTTTATTTTGTACTGGGTGAGGTTTGATTTCTCAATCAATCTAGGGCTCTTTCGGAGGAAGATGAACTCAATCACAAAGAGGGCGGTGTCTAATTTGGGGTTCTCGATCAAAAAGAGAGTTTCTCTCTCTTGTTTTCTCTCTCATGCTACCCGTTTATTTTTTCATATTCTCTCACATGAATATTGTTTGTTCGCATGGATTCGGATTCGTGATCACCGGGAAAGGAGTTGAATACAAATATTTTGTGGCGGAATTTTCACCAATCACCATCACATATTGTATGAAACAACAAGAGACCTTAATATATTTTGAGCTAATTAAGCCATTAAATTTGTCAACACCGTAGCGGTCAAAGCCTGACCTTCCCAGCCAACATAAAAGCCTTATAGGCAACCGAGCGAACCACCCCCGCACCGCCCCAGCCCCTCTCTAACTCCTTCACCGCCTTCTCCCCCAGCAGCTTCACCACTCTCTCCCTTGCCGTCACCACCGCCGACCAAGACCCGACCATCCCCAAGAACCCCTCAAACGACATCGTTTTCGGGATGTCCAGCTCCAACGGCTCCCCCTCCGACCCCAGCCCCACCGGCTCGAACGGAAACGGCAGCGTTTTGTACCCTTCCAACAAGTGCCTTATATTCGGGTCGTCTCCTGCCACCGCTTCATGATGGAATCGAACTCCGGGTCGACCACGATGTCGTTGTAGCACCAGACGGCCAGGACCCCGCCTGGTTTCCGGAGAAGACGGGCGGCGGCCGCGTAAAAGGTCGGCAGGTCGAACCAGTGTACGGTTTCGTGCATTAAAGCCTCGACCTATTTAAATACGGTAACCGTTTCTTTTATTGAAGACTCAACTTGTATAAATAAGATGAGATAGATTCATATCAGAGAGGACTGACTTGAGCGTCGGAGGGTCCTACGGGGGAGACAAGCTCCGCCCCGACCTCGTTTGTTCTTGTTTTGCAGGCTACGATTCGAGCTGAGTCGATAGTCAAGATCAGTCGTCTTCATCAACTATGATGCAGATTTTATGCATCACAATTGGCGCCGTCCGTGGGGAATTCGATCAATAAGCCATGAGATCGGATCTCCCAATCTAAAAAAAAATTAGAATGGTGTTGGGATGAGGAGACGCTGGAGGATTGGCTCTGGCCCACAAACCCTAGGGAGGGCGCCGTCGGCATCTGGCCACAAGGCTGAGGCGCCGCGGCTCACCAGACCGACAAGATTCACCCTCTTTCCACCTCGCTCCCAGTGCCATCGGAGGCTCCTCCGTCCTCACCGACGCCGCCGAGCCCTGGATCGCCTGTAAAGCCCAGCGCAGTTAGCACATCTGACCGGAGGTGCCGTTTGTCTGCTGCTGAGCGACTTCGGATGCAACGCCTCCGCCTCCGCCTCATCATCGGCCATCTCGCGAGTCATAGATCTACAAAATAGTCGATCTACAATAAGGAAGGGGAAAATTAAATCTGAAATCGAAGCAGGGAGAGAGGAGGCAGTAGATCTGGTGATCGCCAATGCATCGCCAATGAATCTCCTTTAAGAGATCAAATTCAAGCCGAATGCGGTGGCAATCCGTCGATACTCACCAGATCCACGCCGAATGCCACGACTTCGTCACTCGCCAAAGAGGATCTGTCGTCGGTGCTCCATCGACGGTTCATCCGTACATCTATGGCCGCAGGGACACCGCGGGCGTGTGCAGCGAAGGAGATGAAAGGGAGGATTGTTGAATCCCGACATCGAACATCGTAATGCCATGGGTCTAGGTCTTCGTTCACGACTTCATGGCCAACCTCGAGAATTCGACTCCAAATCCGAATCGGTAAGTGCAGGTTTGAATCACTCAATCTTAACTTATTTCGTGGGCTTTGAAATTTGAAACCTGTCAAATTTTTAGCCGATTCGGTCGATCTCAGTTAATGAAATTGATATTTGCATCATTTGTGATGCCCTTGTTGGCTGTTACTTTGGGACAATTATCGTCTTTCTATAACTGTTTATCCATGGTTACTAACAGATCAAGCGCTAAATGCTCACTAACACTGTGATTTGTAATATATCAACATAATGCATCGTGTTAAATTATTTGAGCACACATGTTTCACTTATATTGTGCATTCAGCTCTTTTGTCTTATGTATATCACATTACCACTTTCATTTATCTATGTAATTCTTTGAATAAAAAAAAAATTATCTATGTAATTCCATTGAAATTTCTTCAGATCATTGCACTCATTGTTGTGTGTAATGCACGAGAAGAGTATGTGAAGGAGTTTTCTTGGAATGAGAAATAAATTCTTGCCGCAGATGCGGAACTCAGTGGGTTATGGTGTATCAATTAGCTTGGTTTTTAGGAGAGCTGGTTAGGTCTCGGGTCTTTGAAAACATTCACGTGTTGTTTAGAATATATGTTGAATTATTGGATTAATTGTGATGCAATCTTTTGAATTGTTTAACTTGATGCATATCTGATTGAGGTAATGAGCTAACGAGCATGTCTAGAGGGCAGCTTGTTATTGGAGTGCGTATTAATTTATAACTGGGATGCTCAAATTAGTCTTTAGTTGACGATTATTAGTTTCTTTTGATAACAGTTTGCATACTGTTGGGGTATTGTGGTGTTAATCATGACTATGCGTGTTATTGTTCATCTCTCTATGCGTTAATTACATCTATTTGATCATTTTTCAACTGTCCGTTTGACTTTTATGATCGCCTTGTGCAAACATGAATGAGCTTGAATTGAGTTGATCATATTCTTACTCTTATTGTTTCAATAGTGGGTTTTGCCTTTTGCTTTGTTTTCGTTTGCTCCGCTTGTGTTGTACTCTTGAATAGGCATTCATCGAGGGAATATGAGCAACAAGCATTGGCTACACTCCTGCGAAAAGCATGAGTTCAACTCTCGCAATCGTCGGGGCAAGATTCACTACTACAAAGTGAATTGGGACAAACAAAATCATTTGAGGCATCAAGAGCTACAAAGACACAAAAAAGCAAGTAAGAGGTGTGATATTCTACCCAAAGCCAGCTTCTGACCAGGTCAAGGATGATACTACAACAGAATCGAGAAAAATGAAGGCCAGCGAGAATCCTATTACTCAAGTAAGGAATTCGCGAGCTAAGTTTTCTATTCCCCTTGTTTGCGGAGAATTTCTTAATAAAGACATGATTGTTTATTAACATTATTCTAAAAAATGTTTATTGAAAGAGGAATGTGTAGTTCCAAGCTAGATTTTTAGCATACTACTTCTCCGCAAAAATATATAGATTGTGTCCAGGGGCATACAACAACTCAAGAAAGTGAAGATTCGCCACTTATGACCAAGCAAATGCGAGCAAAGGCAGAAGAATCGCCATTTACGACCAATCCGAATCGCCACTTAAGGCCAATGAAATCGTCATTTACGGCCAATCCGAATCGCCACTTAAGGCCAATGAAATCGCCACTTACGGTCAATCCGAATCGCCACTTAAGGCCAATGACATCGCCACTTACGGCCAATCCGAATCGCCACTTAAGGCCAATGACATCGCCACTTACGGCCAATCCGAATCGCCACTTAAGGCCAATGACATCGCCATTTACGGTCAATCCGAATCGCCACTTAAGACCAATGAAATCGCCATTTACGGCCAATCCGAATCGCCACTTAAGGCCAATGAAATCGCCACTTACGGCCAATCCGAATCGCCACTTAAGGCCAATGACATCGCCACTTACGGCCAATCCGAATCGCCACTTAAGGCCAATGACATCGCCACTTACGGCCAATCCGAATCGCCACTTAAGGCCAATGACATCGCCACTTACGGCCAATCCGAATCGCCACCTAAGGCCGATGATAGCCACTTACGGCCAATAGCCAACTATGGGTCAAGCGACTGCCATCATCGTTCACTCGACAAACTTTTCTATGTACTTTTTTCGGCTTTCTTCATCATCGAGGCATGAAGAAGAAACCCGATGGGCAATTGAGATAGGGAAAATCCCGTCACCATAGCACAAGGGCGTTCCGGTCTTTTACCAAGCGGTATCATAATCATTAAATTCGAACATTCAATACGGCGTTGACCAACATCAATGCGAAAACCGTTTCGCCTATTGAATATGGTAACGGTTTCGTGCATTAAAGCCTCGACCTATTTAAATGCGGTAACCGTTTCTTTTATTGAAGACTCAACTTGTATAAATAAGATGAGATAGATTCATATCAGAGAGGACTGACTTGAGCGTCGGAGGGTCCTACGGGGGAGACAAGCCCCGCCCCGACCTCGTTTGTTCTTGTTTTGCAGGCTACGATTCGAGCTGAGTCGATAGTCAAGATCAGTCGCCTTCATCAACTATGATGCAGATTTTATGCATCACATATATATATATATATATATATATATATATATATATATATATATATATATATATATATATATATATATATATATATATATATATATATATATATATATAGGAAGAGAGGGAGCTAGCGTAGCTTACAGCGACTGCGGCTTGGCCGTTTGTTGGAGCTATGTGATCACTGGAGATGCTGAGCTGGAGTTGCTGAGCTGGAGCAGCAGTTAGAAGAGTCAAGAAGTTGTTGCTGTAACAACCTTTCCCGCGTAGACTAGTGTGTGTGTGAACTACATTTGTTTGTTCTATAAATAAGGAACTCTGTACATTCAGAAACTTGTTTTACAAAGTAATACAACTTCGGTTTATGAGAGCTTTGCTTATTCCCTTCTTCTTCTTCTGAGTGTTCTATGAGTGTTAATCTTGTTCTTCAATTGATTCAATCAATTGATCTTAAGATCAATATGGTATCAGAGCTAGCAACTGTCATCGGTCAGTAATCGCTGGAGCTTCCGCATCAAATTGCTGTGTTTGATTTCGTTCTTGCTGCGAAATCAATCAGGCATTCATGGCGCTCAACGAAGAACACACAAACCGATCTGGAGAGAGAGTAGAGCGACGTCGAGGCGATGTAATCTCTGCTATGGATCTGATGAATCCGCTATTCATCCACCCTTCCGACAATTCAGGTATCATCCTTACCTCTATTCAGCTTACCGGCGAAAATTTCCGTAGATGGAAGAAAGCTGTAATGAAAGGATTGTCGGTCAAGAACAAATTAGGATTCATAGATGGATCTCTGGTTGAAACTACTGAAAATTCAGCTTTGTGGAATAGAGGAAATGATATGGTTTGCTCGTGGATTTTGAATACTGTTTCGAAAGAAATTTATGCAACTCTAGATGAATTTGATTTTGCCAAAGAAATGTGGGATGATCTCCATGAGAGCTTTGGCCAGAAAAATGGACCTCTTGTGTTCCAAATCGAGAAGGAATTGGAAGACTACGAGCAAAAGAATACTAGTATCACTGAGTATTTTACCAAGCTCAAGGGAACTTGGCAACAATTGGCAGGTCTGTGCCCTCCGATTAGGTGCACCTGTGGGAAGTGTGAATGCAGTGTGAATTCTCGAATTGAAGCTGCTTAGAGTGAAGAGAAATTGATGAAATTTCTCATGGGATTGAATGAGCTTTATGCAGTCCCAAGAAGACAGTTCTTGTTGAGTTCTCCATTGCCAACTGCTAGCTATGCTCACTCTCTGTTGGTTCAGGATGAAACTAGCAACAAGAAAGCAGACACCGGTGTCAAATCATCTCCAGATGCGACAACCATGTTCAGCAAGAAAGATGGTGATGCAAACCCAGCCAGGAAGAATAAGTGTACTCACTGTGAGGGCAATCATCCGTCTGAGAAATGCTGGGAAGTGATGGGGTATCCAAGCTGGCATTCCAAGAGCAAGTACAAGCCACAAAAACCTGGTCAAACTTACAGTGTGGATAGCAAGAAGTCAGGATCTGGAAGCACAAGCTATAGAGCAAATGCTGCAACATTTGAGAAAGCACCTGAAGCTCAACCAAACCTGCTTCAGAACCTCACTGTGGACCAGCAAAAGATGATGATCTCTCTTCTGAATGCCATGAATCATCCTCAAACAGACAAGCATCATGATGTGAACTTGGCAGGTACTCTTTTCTGTGGTGTAGTTACTTCTTTGATAGATAGATGGCTTTTAGATAGTGGTGCAAATTATCACATGACTTGTGATCTCAAACACCTAACAAATATTGTCCCAATGTTGCCTCCATCCAAGATACACTTTCCTGATGGACATACAAGCCTAATTACACACTCTAGTACTGCACACCTCACACCCTCTTTGTCTCTACATAATGTACTCTACATACCTGACTTCAAACTCAATCTCATATCTCTCAGTACCTTAGTAAAAACTTTGCATTATCACATCAATCTCAGACCTCTAATGTGTCTTATTCAGGACCCTGTAAAGAAGAGGAGCATTGCAGCTGGTAGAGACATTGATGGATTGTATCACTTGGTTTCTGAAACTGAAATACCAAGCCTGATTGAAGAATCCCAAAAGGCTGATGATGCTCACACAAAATTTTGTGCCAACAGCCCTACCCTTCCTTTGTTCTTGCCTTCTACAAATTGTAAGTCTGACTCTAATGCCTTATGGCATCTCAGATTAGGCCATGCTCCTATTGACAAACTTCTACATGTACCTTGCATTTCTTCTGATATGAATAAACATACAGACTTTACTTGCTCAGTTTGTCCCCTTGCAAAGCAAACAAGAAATGTTTTCTACAATAGTTCATCTCATGCTAAACATATTTTTGAACTTGTGCATTGTGATCTTTGGGGCCCTTATGAATCTCCTACTTACAATGGCAAAAAGTATTTTCTAACCATTGTGGATGACAAAAGTAGGAGTGTGTGGGCTCACTTACTTGCTTCTAAAACTGAAACTGCTTCTGTCTTACAGCAGTTCATTTTAAAAATGGAAAATCAATTTGATACTAGAGTCAAAATCTTGAGAACTGATCAGGGTACTGAATTTGTGAACTCTGAAATGAAAAGTTTTTTGCTCTCAAAAGGCATTCAACATGAGAGCTCATGTACTGCTACCCCTCAACAAAATGGTCGTGTTGAGAGGAAGCATAGGTACATTCTTGAAACAGCAAGAGCTCTCAGGTTTCATGCTTCTTTACCAATAAGATTCTGGGGTGATTGGCAGCAAAGCATGTCTTAAGATACCTAAAGAAGGCACCAGGACAAGGGCTTCTACTGGCAAAGGAGTCCAAATTACAACTAAGGGCATTCTGTGATGCAGATTGGCAAAGCTGCCCAATGACAAGGAAGTCTCTCACTGGATTTTGCATCCTTCTAGGCAAATCTCTGATATCTTGGAGAACTAAGAAGCAGACGTATGTGGCAATGTCTACAGCTGAGTCTGAATACAGATCTATGGCTATGACATGCTGTGAAGTAACATGGCTGGTGAAGTTGCTCAGGGCTCTAGGAGTAACTACCGGAGCAGTAGAGCTACACTGTGATAATCAGTCAGCCATACACATAGCAAAGAACCCTGTGTTCCACGAGAGGACAAAGCACATTGAAGGTGATTGTCACATTGTAAGGAACAAGGTTCTAAGCAATGAAATCACTCTGGGTTATGTATCTACACAAGAACAACCATCTGACATCTTTACTAAGACAGTGACACAGGACATTTATGAGAAAATGATGAACAAGTTAGGAGTTGTGAATATGTTCAAACTCTTAACTTGAGGGGGAGTGTTGGAGCTATGTGATCACTGGAGATGCTGAGCTAGAGTTGCTGAGCTGGAGCAGCAGTTAGAAGAGTCAAGAAGTTGTTGCTGTAACAACCTTTCCCGCGTAGACTAGTGTGTGTGAACTACATTTGTTTGTTCTATAAATAAGGAACTCTGTACATTCAGAAACTTGTTTTACAAAGTAATACAACTTCGGTTTATGAGAGCTTTGCTTATTCCCTTCTTCTTCTTCTGAGTGTTCTATGAGTGTTAATCTTGTTCTTCAATTGATTCAATCAATTGATCTTAAGATCAATACCGTTGCCGGTGCCGACGTCCCAAGCGAGAGAGTGACTGAGAGTGCGAGAGGCTAACCAAGAGTACCATTCACTCGGGTAATCGGGTCGGGCGTCCAAATATAAACCGGCCTGTTTGTCGAATAACCCCGCCATATCGATAGATATGGATCCAGAGATAGCTCTCTCGATCCTTAAATGACGGGGTGATGCGTCTGCGGAAAATTCGGATCTAGCGTTTGACGTTGAGCCCCTCCCGGATGTATATATATAAATGTTGATTTTCTTAAGCAACTTGCTGCTTAATTTATTGGGTACAGTATCACACATTAAAAATTAGTCAGTAAGGTCAAGTTGATAGTAAACTAGTTCCAAACGGAACTTGCAACTTTTTTATTTTCAGTGAATGGGTATTATATTACGTGTGCACTTACATCTATACCTAATTGGTGGAAAAATTCACAAAATACCCTATATATATACAGGAATGGGTATTACCCCACTTGAATTGGTAAATAAAGAGCGGCCATATGAGGTTTGAACCGGAACTTTTGGGTACTACCCGCAAATCATTTCCGATTGAGCCATTCCGAAATGGTTTCATACCCAACTCATGTTTAGACCCAACTAGCCACTCTACCTAGCTAACAAGTAACAAACCTACTTTTTCAAGTGGTTTCCATGAGTAATTTGCACTTCCTCTTCACGGAAATCCGAGTCTTACAACTTTCAATAATAAGATAAGCATACCATCTTGGATCAAAAGATTCATTACAAAAACTACCTTGTTCCTAGCTGCCCAAGTGAAATACACCAATGCCTCAAACGCCAAAAGTTTGGCTTGAAACGGTAAGGTTTTCTGTATCGGCGGAGCTGGTCCAGTAGCAAACCAATGAAGCCAAGCCTCAATTGACTGAAATCTTCAACCAATTCCCACACACTCCATCACCAACTTGAGCACTTCTAAGATGGTTGGACAACTAAACCACAAGTGCAACTTACTCTCCTCCTCTTGCTTTGCACAACACACACCCAATAGCTTTCGGACCCTTCCAATGTTTCACACGTCTGCCTGTCTACAACCGGTTTTTTACTGACATCCACACTATAAAAGCCCACTTTATGCATTGAATCTTCCTCCACAACACTTCTCCCCAAACAATAAATTGGCCTCTGTATCTGAGTAAATCATAAACCAAAGAGCAAGTTATCCCACCTCTTGAATTGAGCACACGCTCTAATGAGAACTGGGTAGAGCCTCCTAGAAACAAGGCACTAATTCTCAACTCATTCCATGTTTCCAAAATGCTCTTCCAAACCCACTTGTCGTCCACTTTCGGCTTAATCTCCCAAATGGTATCACCCTTAAATGATTTTGAGCACACCAACCATACCATATACTCGGTCTATTCATAATCAATTCCCCAATCAGCTTCGCTTGAACTCTTTTGTTCCAAACCAATATCTCTTTAATATCCAAACCTCCCTCAACCAGTGGCTTAGTAACACATGCCAGTCCCAGGCAACCAAGTGCTTATGACCTTCATCACTGCCATTTTATAAAAATTGTAAGCACATTCCTTCCACTCTATGCACCACACCTTTTGAAAGAACAAGAACCTGACACCAGAATGAGTAAATTCCAGTTCAAACCGCTTTAACTAACTGCAGCCGACCACCATAAGACATTTTTCTTGTAGCCCATGAGCAAATAAGTTTCTCAAACTTACCATAAAGATCCCCATACTCATGAACCGGCGTTGATCTATTAGTAAGATTGATTTATATAAAACTGCCGTTGAGTTTTTTTTCATTTTTTCCCAACATATTTATGTATTGGCCTGAAAGAATAGAGAGACGAAGGTTTGTCTCGAAATTGCAAAAACACCAATAATCTTGTTGAGTTGTGTTGAAAAATGATATATGGGAATGACTCGTAATATGTATCAATGTTTTGATTTGATGTATGGCGGTTGACTTACTTGACTCATTGACTTATCTGCTTATCTATTGATTTTACTTGAGTTCTTATTCATATGATAATAATTAACAAAAATAATTGGTGTTTTATATGTTAAAGTATAATCATAAACTTGTGTTAAAATAAAAAAAAAACATTTAAAATTCAAGTATTAAAATGTTGATGTTAAATAACCATTTCAATTCGGGGCGGGTTGGGTCGGGTCGGGTTCAGATTCGGGTCGAGTTTGGGTCGGGTCGGGTTTATCTGTGTTCAGGTCTGTTTCGGGTCGGGTCAGGTTCAGGTCGGGGTCGGTCTCGGGTTCAGGTTATGAATGACTCCGGATTTTCGGATCCCGATCGGGTTCGGGTGAGTTGGGTCGGGTCATATTTTGCCAGCTACGAGCTATTATATGAGATTTATTGAGTAAATGTACTATCCTCAAATATGAAGCCCATGCTGGAAAGCCCAATAGCCCCAAAGTGAAAGCGTTTCCAACGGCCCTTTAAAAACCAATAGTTGATAAAATCCGGGAACCGGTAAAGCTGCACTCTGCAGTCCGCCCTTAGAATTTCTGGCTATGGACATGGTTATTGGCTTATCTCCCCATGGCGCCATAGCAGCTTCCCTCGAAGCTCCAACCACCTATACCTAACCTAGCTCATTCCCTTGCTTTACACGAACTCTCAATCACTCCAATGGAGACTCTCGCTGTTCAACTCACTCGTCTAACCCGCCACTTCTCCCGCCCGTCTCCGTTGCACGCGCCGCGCTCCTTTCACCTCATTCTCAAGCGTCACCTTCTCAGCTTCCGGCCGAAGCTTCTCCGGAATCAATGCCTCGTGCTCGGAGCCTCGCGCCGCCCCTTCACCGTCGCTGCCAGCTCTTCTGGTGCGTGTCTTGCTATCTGATTATTCCTGAATAGGCATTTTTCTTTTCCTCTTTCGGATGCGTGGTGGTGAATCGTTGAATTTCGTTCACTATATATCAGATAGAGAAATTAGTTAGTCCGTTTCCTTGTCCTGTTTGCATAATTTTGGCAGTTTGCTGGGGAATTTTAGTTTGGTCAAGGAGTTGGAGGATCAGTAAACTGATTTGTGAAATCTCATTCTTGATATGATCGGCTTTGCTAAAATTGCTTGCCTGGTCAAAGAGTGGATTCCAAGGAATACATTGTACATATGATTTAGAATTTTAGATAAAGAAAAATGCTTATTTGTATCACTGAGGCATGACTTTGTGATTGATATCTCTGGTGGAATAAATTGTTCTCATAGACTGGAATAATATCGGACCAGCAGAAGAAAGATACGATGTGATTGTGGTTGGAGGAGGACATGCTGGATGTGAAGCTGCTCTTGCATCTGCTCGGCTTGGGGCAAAAACTCTTCTTCTCACCTTAAACCTTGATAAAATTGCTTGGCAGGTAATTATTTTGTAAGCATATTGTCTGAATTTCTTAGCATCACTGCTACACTTAAACTTGAAGAATCATATTGAAGACTTGTTGAATTCAATCCTAGCAGTCTAGCACTCTGTATTTATCTGTGACGATTGCAGCACCTTCATTTGTGAATGTTCTGATTGATGCTGAATATTATTTTCTTTATGTTATGTGCCTTAATCAATTTTACTGAGAAAAAGGTATAGCCTTGCAATCCTGCAGTGGGTGGACCTGCGAAATCGCAACTTGTACATGAAGTGGATGCACTTGGTGGTGAAATTGGGAAAGTTGCTGATAGGTAATATTTGAATCTCAGTGAAAGATGTTGCATATATTCAATTATTGTTCATTTGTTTGCAAGCACTTCATGTCTATGAAAAAACTGACGGGAACATTGCAAGCACTTCTTGTCTATGAAATTCGGTTAGTCTAGTTCAGAGTTGAACTTGATGCTTGGTCATTCGTGCTCATATATTTTTACTGTAGGTGTTATCTTCAAAAACGAGTTTTGAACATTTCAAGAGGCCCTGCAGTTCGAGCATTGCGCGCACAGACTGATAAAAGGGAATATGCTTTGGTGATGAAGGCGATTGTGGAGAAGTAAGTTATCCTTAAATTCTACCTCCTGACAAGATTGAGATGCTTTTGGACTTTTCTGTAACAGGATATAACCATTGAGTTCTAACACTCTCCTGATTGTTGTCATTGAACGCTGTTTGTAAGAAACTTTAAAGTCACAACTTTTACTATAATCTTCATGAGGAAATCTTGGTGACGAAGGAAATTTTTTATCCAATTGACTTTGCGAGCTTTATCGCCTTATAAAAGTCTATTGTTATCCAATTGACTTTTACATGCTTTCTTGATATTAACCATATTATTTGCCTGCACAGTAATAACTGATCTTAAACTTCGGCTTCAAGTATGCGCATTTCTAGAGTTGCACTCTATTCCAGCTGTCTAGTATTGCAATGGACATATTTGTCAGTACTTATACTTGTATGATCTCTTCATTTTCGTGCTATTTTTTCAATATTCTGATCTTGTTTTCTCCCGATTGTTCAATTTCAGCGCAGAAAATCTTTTCATTCGTGAAGCTATGGTGACTGATGTTATTATTGGGACTAATGATAATATTGAAGGTGTCCGCACTTTTTTCGGAATGAACTTCTATGCACCTTCTGTTGTCCTCACAACAGGAACCTTCATGAGTGGCAAAATTTGGGTTGGGAGAACATCAATGGCTGCTGGAAGAGCTGGTGAGTCAGCTTCACATGGACTCACAGAAAATCTGCAGCGACTAGGTTTTGAAACTGATAGGCAAAAAACTGGAACTCCTGCACGTGTGGATTCTCGTACAGTAGACTTCTCAAGATTGGAGCCACAGCATGGAGATGAAGAGGTTCTTTCATTCTATTTTATGTGTAGGTTTGATATTCACATTTAGGAGGTTTTTTTAGGCTAAGGCATAAGCTTGTGTCATTTAGGGGGCGTTTGGTTGTAATCAGAGAAAGGGAAAGGAACAAATCTACTCTACTTTCATATTACCATTCAATATTCATTTAAAAAAATTTATAAAAATAACTTCTAGAGATGAATTGTCTCCATTCTCCATACAAAATGTGTTTCCTTTCCCCCATTTGGTTTCCCCATATGGTTTCAAAATGATTGGTTACTCCCTAACCCACTTGAAATTAGATTTCAAATGAGAGAGCTTCCAATGACATTAGAGGTAGGACTAATATATAATGCCCTAAATATGGACTAGATCCATTCCCTTCGCCTTTCCCTTCTATGCAACCAAATGGGCCCTTAGAATTTACATGAACAACAGCGTACCTTACTCTTTGAATGTATGTGGCTGTAACAGAAGAACTATTCTGATAGTGAAATGTCTTTCAAGCAGGTTAGTTGGTTTAGCTTTGATCCTGAATTCCACATTGAAAGGGAACAAATGTGCTGCTATTTGACTCGTACCACGAAGAGTACTCATGAAATGATTAGGGAAAATTTGCATGAAACTCCAACTTATGGAGGATGGGTGGAGGCCAAGGGTCCCAGATATTGCCCTTCTATTGAAGATAAGGTACATTTATCAGTTAACATAGTAGTTACTTTTACTGTCTTTAAAAGACCTTCATCCGAAACTGCACTGATTTCACTTCTCAATTTGTCATTGAGTGGATTCTTTTGAATCAAAAGAATCTTCTCAATGACAGAGATAATTATACGAGCAAGCTCGTATAATTATGTGAAATAGACTTTCGTATTTGATTTGGAATAAGGTAGCTTGCTCGTATAATTATCTATAGTGTCTGTGACCCTAATTTTTTATTTTTAATCTCAGATTGTTAGATTTCAAGACAAAGAATCCCATCAGATTTTCCTTGAGCCAGAGGGTCGAACTGTGCCTGAGCTTTATGTCCAGGTATTCTATCTGTAGTTTGGAGATGATGCTTTATGAACTACATCCCCTTTTGTTTGAAAGTCTTATCTATATCTCCCAATATTTTAAAGTGGTTTATATATATATATATATATATATATATATATATATATATATATATATATATATATATATATATATATATATATATAAACTTGTTTAATTGCAGGGATTTTCAACTGGTTTGCCTGAGAGACTGCAGCTGCCTCTGTTAAGAACACTTCCTGGGCTTGAGAACTGTAAAATGCTGAGGCCTGCTTACGCTGTAGAATATGATTATTTGCCAGCATACCAGTGCTCCAGATCCCTTATGACCAAAAAGATAGAGGGGCTTTTCTTCTCTGGTCAAATAAACGGGACAACCGGCTATGAGGAAGCTGCTGCTCAGGTTCGTTTTTTTTTTCTACTGAACTTTTGAGGGGCTTTGTTAAGCTTAGGAATTTACATTTGAAATCACTTTTATCGTATTTTAGGGCATTGTTTCTGGGATTAATGCTGCCAGACATGCAGAGGGAAAGTCTCTCATTGTTTTGGAGAGGGAAAGCAGCTACATAGGAACATTAATTGATGATTTGGTTACCAAAGATCTAAGGGAGCCTTACCGCATGCTAACAAGGTAATCAGAAAACTGCAATGCATGCTTACATTATTTGGAACTTGACTGGAACTTTGGAAACTTGTTAGCAACTTAGCATGATGGCATCTCATCCTCGACAATCAGTTAGTGAATCAGATACATTTTACATGTGCTATCATATTCATTGTTTTTTTCTTGTGACCTCAGTCGCTCAGAACACAGGTTAATTCTACGAGCAGACAATGCTGATAGTCGTCTTACACCCCTGGCTCGTGAAATTGGTCTCATTGATGATAGACGCTGGAATATGTACCAAGATAAGCAATCTCGCATAGCAGAGGAGAAGAAGCGTTTGAAGGTAACCCGGGTGTCAGGAGGTGATCTGGCTGCCGAAGTTACATTATTGTCTGGGCAGCCAGTAAGGGATGCTGCAACATTGGAGAGTATACTAAAGAAGCCACATATACAATATAAGCTTTTTGATAAGCATGGTTTTGGTAATGAATCTCTATCTAGAATGGAAAAAGAATGTGTTGAGGTTGATATCAAGTATGAGGGCTTCATTATTCGACAACAAAACCACCTACAACAGGTCAGTATCAAATCTTTATAATACCCATGGCACTTTTTATCATAGTGCATAGTTGGTGATCAGCCTGTCTTCATGTCACTTTCCAGATAATTCAACAGCAGCACCGACCTCTTCCAGAGAACTTAGATTACTATTCTATGACAACTCTATCCCTGGAGGCCCGGGAGAAGCTTTCGAAGGTATGCCCCAGCAATATAAAAAGGCCTTCTCTGTTGCCATTTCCCCCCTGCTGATGCGTATATTACTGCAGTAGGGTTTATTTGAGCCATCCTGAATGTATGACTGAAAAGGGAGTTTGTATGTTTCAGGTGAGACCGCAAACGATCGGTCAGGCAGGCAGAGTAGGTGGAGTCAGCCCAGCTGACATAACTGCTCTGATGATCATCTTAGAGACCAACCGAAGACAAGCCCAAGAACAAAAAAGACGGAAGATTCTGGCATCTGTGATGGTCGAGTCTGAAAGTGTAGCGCCTGAACTTTCAGTCAGCGAGACACTAAGCTAGTAATCTGCGCACACGAAACAAAAAAATGGGTTCGTCCTTTTACAGTGGTACTTATCATGCCTTCAATCTGCTCCACTAAATTGAGTTTCACCATGATGAAGGCGAGTTGCAGCCAAGTTGTGCAGTTTCTTCACCTACCCCATACCCATATTGCTCCTGAGGTTCAGCTTGGATTGGCCTGGAGAGAAATCCTGGAATCAGGTTCCTTCTTGATCTCGGTTTAACTTGCAAAGTATGTTTTAAAAGTCATTTAAAATGTCATTTTATTTAAACTTAAAATAGTAATTAACAGTGCTGTTGATTTGAAATAGTGGTAATATAAGAAATGTTTTTATTTAGTTTAATGAATTGTAAATTTCTGACTTGTAATGTGCATCAATGTCACACTCCCGGTATCCAGGGAACACCTACTATATTTATTCAAAGCTCTCTCTCCTGACAATGCAATTTCCCAATTTCAGTTTTCAGTTTTCAATTTTCAATTTTCAATCCAATCCAATTGCTGTACAAACGCAAATCCCTTGATTTGAATTCTAATTCCGTCCACCCAAACGACTCAGAATTCAAATGGTTTATTGAGGTTTGAATTCTTCAAGTTTGTCCAAGTCCCGATCAATCGACATGGATGATCGATGGACACTGATATCATAATCCCAAGTCTCATTTCCTTGAATATCTTTCAATCTTCATCTAAGATCCCTTTGTTTCTTGACCTTCAAATTCCGACTTCGACAAAATGCCTGTGCCTGTGGTGGAGCAGAAAGTTGGGGTATGCTACATATGGCTAATCTGCATCGTTCTTGCGGGCTGCCTCGCGGCAGGCGGAACCTTACTTTGGCTATACATGATCAACCCCGATGACCCTTCCGTCTCCAGTTATCCTGCCATCGCCATCTCCCTCATCGCCCTCCCTTGGTTGTTCTGGTTCATCACCCTCCTCTACCGCCTCCTCTCCCGCAAGTTTGGCTTCCATATGGTGCTTTGGGGCGCCTCCCTCCAATCCCTCCCCCGCACGACCTCCGAAGCTGTCGATAATCCTAGTGGGAACCAGCAATCGGAGGTCATGGCCTCTTGATTGCGTGATTGATAATGATAGGGCGATCGAGAAGTGCAACTAAGGACATCCACGGAGCGCAGGGAATGGCCATGGTTGAACAATGTCACAAGGAATCCATCTAAATTTGTCGAGTTTTTGAATCGCGACGATTGCATAAATCGAAAGGTAAGTAATGAGATTCCTAAGAGTGGAGGAAAATGCAAGAATGTAATGTAATGTTTAAACATAGGAATCTGCAGGCATTGCAGGCGTAAGATTGTTATATTCCAATCCCATGATGTAATTTTGTTCAAACATTTCCTCTTTATTACGGGTAAACATTTTCGTTTTGATATGCATATATGATTTGATCATAAATTTTGACAAATTAAATACTCACGAAATCAGTTACGTATCATGAGGAATGAAGAATGGAAATTACCATCTCCATGTTCAGAATTTTACTAACTTCCAACGATGAATGATTCAAAATTGATTACTCGAATTTTTTACCTTACACATGAACATGAACATCGGATACTTATTAAATCAATGTTTCATTTTCCTTCTTAGGCATTAGGAATAA
This sequence comes from Persicaria tinctoria, assembly GCA_037127255.1. Lineage (NCBI taxonomy): Eukaryota > Viridiplantae > Streptophyta > Magnoliopsida > Caryophyllales > Polygonaceae > Persicaria > Persicaria tinctoria. The sequence continues at coordinate 904,790 of JBANSL010000004.1, forward strand.
GTGTATCGCATTGATGATATGAATTGGTTGTAAATTCTAGTTTCTTTACGAAATATTTGAATTTAAATATTAGGAACAAAGAATTTTTTATTTTTTATTTTGATGACGAGAAACTCACCTTCGATGGAAAATCCCAAGTACGTGACTCAACCGACAAAAGTCTCGTGCCAGGAAAACCGACTTGCGCCTGACCGGTCCAATTCGGTAATAGAGAGTAAGGCAAACTTTGGATTATCATCTACTCCGTATAATATAGCAAGAATCTCCATCTATTAAACTTGGAATAAGATTGGGGTGTCCGCATGGGCTTAGCTCAATTAGTCATAGGGGTGACATTTGGAGTAAGGATCAAGGATCGAGTATCACCAGCGTCAGTGTGGGACAACCTCTCAAATGAGAGGAGCTCCTTTTCGCATTGATCCCAGACTCTTGTTATCGGTTGAGTCACCATTACCTTCTCTCACAATGTCTGAGACGAGATTTACCCTTTCTTATCTTCAATAATAACAAAATCATGATTTACCTCCTCTCACAATGCCTGAGGCGAGATTTACCCTTTACTATCTTCGATAATAACAAAATGAACATCGAACTATAAGGAGCTACTTTTTAAAACAAGGTAAAAATATTTTTTAAAGCATGACGAAAATACCCTTATAATTTAACCAAATTACTACCTTACTCACCCCTCACCACCCCACTCTTTCCTCATACTCTATTCTCACGCCTAAAAAAACCTCAAATAAAAAATCATCCAAATCCACTCATTTTTGTTGAAGCGAGGTATTAAAATCGAAGATCTAATGAAAATAAGGCATGTCGGTTAAATTTCTCATTAAAATTTCGGGGAGTTTCGACATTTTCGTGGGTTTTGAGTGGTTTGAGTTGAGAATGTGATTTCAAAAGTTGTTAAAAGTGGTGTAATCTTGTGCATTTGTGCTCATAATAGTAGTATATAAGAGTCTTTTAGACAAATCTATGAAAAGGGGTTGAATTATATGTATATGTATATGTATATGCGCGTGTGTGTATTATGTATGTGGGCTCCTTAAGGAAAGTGGACTTGAGGTGACGACCTGTTGGGCCTCGCCTCAAGTTCGGGTCTACGAGGCAAGACAACGACTTGATCCTCATCGACATCGCCCCCGGCACGATGAAACTCAGTATTAGCCCTAACACGCCGGTGCATACGCCGAGATTGTAGGAGGTCAGTTGTCGGTGAAGCCAAACTGGTCTCCATGGGCGTCAGATTGGTGGGCAAGGAGGTGTACGTCAGTGAGCTTGGCTTCACCGACGACCGACACTACAATCTTGGCCTATGCACCAGCGCGTTGGGGCTAATGCTGAACTCCATCGTGCCGGGGACGATGTCTATGAGGATTGAGATGTTGTCTCACCTCACAGACCCGGACTTGAGGCGAGGTCCAACAAGTCGTCACCTCAGGCGCCCCACTTTCCTTAGGGCGCCCATATATACATATATACATATATACATATATACACATACATACATATATACACACACACTGATACACACAAACGTCACCAACATGAGGATCCACATGGGCTTCTTAAGATCCTTTAGGGAGGCGAGGGCCGAGGATCTCGCCGAAAAACGGGAGTGAAGCGCACACTTAAAGGGGCACGTGGGCGTCAGATTTGGGGTGGGGTTGAGGGTTTAGGAGGGGCCTTTATGAGATGAAGAAGGATACTAGGGAGGTGAGGGTGATGAGGAGGGCGGTGGAGATGAAGAAGCAAGATTTGGGGTTGGCGCAGTACTCGTTGCAAGCGGCGATGCAAGAGAAGGGGAAGAGGCGATGGAGGTGGTGGAGGCAGTCGGCAGCGATGCCGAGGACATTGCCGACGACCATGAAGAAGGAGTAGCCGCAATTGGTGGCATGAGTTCGACAGTTGTCGTCGACAGTGAGGTTGGCGAGGAGGGCGCGGCAGGGGCCCTAGAGGGTGTTGTTGGCGACGTCGAGGACCCAGAATCGATGTCGAAGACGACGATGGCGTGGGGCTTGGAGTCTCTAGTGCCAACGGGCTTGCCGGAGGCCACACTAATGTCGACCGCGAAACCAATGGGGAGCACGACAATGACCACGAGGGTAGCACTAGTGACGATGAAGGGGCATCGACGGTCAAATCTGGAGGTGCATCGGTCGGAGTAGTAGCCGACACAGGGCTGGACGACGAGGCCGGAGACGGGCCCACACGGCTAGATGAAGGAGGTCCAATAGAGACGGATCTGACATTTAAAAGGCTTGACACGAGATACAAAAATAGGGCCCTCTACTATTTTTAAATATAAAAAAATGAATATCAAACTATTAAAATATATATATCGGTAATTAAATATGTCATACAATAATAATACGCATAAATAAATTAAATTTTGAATGTTTTAAGAGTTGCTTTGGATTTCATTGTATTACACATATGTGACATATATATCACTTATATACCTACATGTTTTTCAATTGTCGGGCTACACAATTGAAAATATGCTTATAATAACATAACTTTAAAATGAAATAATTATAAATTATTTAAATTTATAATTTAATTATAATTATAATCCATGGAATTCAAACACACCCAACAAGCGATTTAAGGCCATGTTTATCAAGGAATACTAGGGATACTAGGAATACTAATATTTTATTCTTCTCTTTCCGCCACATCATCATAGCATCTCATTCTCCATTTTCCCACTTTATCAATAGTATCTCTAGTATCACAAAATCCATCTTTTCTTATCAATTCAATTTACAGTTATACCCCTCTCCCATAATTATTTCCATCATTTTCTACCAAATCAATTTACGATTATACCCCTCTCGACTCATTTTCTATAATCTAGATTAATTTACAATATTAATATATTTCATTTAAAAATATTATTCATAAAAAAATTCATTTAAATAACGTAAAAAAATATTATTCATAAATTAATATTATTTATAAACTAACTCGGTGAATGCATATATAACCATATTTGTAGATAAATCATGAAAATTATTACCTTATATCACATATTTTATATTTTTTAAACAACATTATAAATTCTTCAAATGATAATTATTACTAATAGTCAAAGTTAATGAAATATAAGTAAAAATATTTTTTAAGGTATTATTACATATAATTGGATTTGAACAAATATTTTTTTCGAAATTTAATCAAATATATTCAAAATTGATGTCTATTTATAGAGAAAAATGAATATAGTAATTTGGTTATTTTTATAAAAAAAAATTTTACAATTTCAATGTCAAAAATTGCATTTTCTACTTATAAAAAATCACCCAACAACTTAAATCTCAACCGTCCAACCCAATAAATCATAGCCGTCCATTATCTCTCCTCTCCCGATTTGACATGTGGCCCCTTCTTAATGCCAATGGGATACTTGGAAGAATACTACCACTAGTATCCATATAGAGGGATCTTGAACCCCATTCAATTTTTTATTCATTAAAACTCCTAGTATCCCACTCCAAGTACCCCTTTAAACATGCCCTAAGGAAAAAAAAAACGAGTCAAAGATGGATTTTTTTAAAAAGATTGAAAGGAATTGAAAGAATTCTGGACCCTTTATAATACGGGCTTTTTGCCTTTTATTGGACTCAACATAAAATTAAAAGAAGATATTGGGTCTCTTTATTTTATTTTACACTACATATATTTTCCATCCATAGTTGTTGTTTTAGTTTTGGCACATTTTTCAAGAAAAATAAAAACTATATAAAAATCAATGACTATTGAAAATTTAATATTTTATAGAGTTTGTAGTTCTTAAAAAATGCGTCAAAAAGTCAAACAAGTTTCGTGATACGAAGAGAATCTATACTTTAAAAAATGGGTCATGTTATTTAGAACATGGTAAAAATCATTTTTAGAACACAATATAAGTATACTTCAACTTTAAGTAAATTACAAAACATGTCCTTCTCTGCCCCTCGCCTCTAATCTAACTCAACCCTAATCTTCACAGTTCTTTTGCATAGAGAGCCGAGGAACAATTGGCTCATCAGTTCATAGTCAAAGGAGCGAGTTGAGGAGCCATTGGCACCACCACGCAATATTTTTCACCATCTAGACCCGTTCCTAAAACCATTTCTTCACCTCGCCGTGAATCTATCCATAAACGGCCGCCACCTAAGAGCTCAACTATTGTTACATACTTCTTCAACTCCAATCCCCAAGTTTTACTTTTAAGAAGATTTTGTTGAAATCAATTAATTCAATAAAACATCTTCATACAAATTGAAATTATTTCCATTTACATCTAAATTTTGAAGTCAATTTGAAATTCAATGGAGGAGAAGATGGTGTTAATAGGACATTGTGCAGAAGGGCTTGCTTGTCGTGACTCGTGAGGAGATTTTGGAGACAATTTGAAACTCAATTGGAAAATTAAAATCCAAGGTTTGCCTTGTTCCTTTCCAGTGGGTCGAGCTGGTCGGCGCAAGCCGGTTTACCTGGTTCGTAGCTCTTGCTGACTGGGTTACGTGTCCGGGGTTTGCCCTCGTCGTCAAAAAAAAAAAGAAAAAAAAAAAGTGAGCTACAACCAATGTTCTAAAGGTGCTAGAGGTCAGCCTAGATTTAAAAAAATTTAGGTGTCTTTCCGTCTAGTACCTAGCAAGCATGGAAGGGATGGTGGACTGAGCTTAGCAGCAACCCACCCCAATTTTAATATAAAATATATGCAATATAGTTGAAATATATACAGAGAACAAGATAGGAACGGTCCTATTGGTATAGACTTTGCACTACAACTCTCAAGATCCAAGTTTGAATCTCTCCCTTAACAGCATTGTCAATGCCTTTTTTATTCCTTTATCCTTTTATCAATTTGTTCATCAAATTCTATCTATTTTATAACTAGATATCTTTATTTTAATTCAAAAAATTTCCCAATAATTTTTTTTTCCTATATACACAATAAATTATACATGAGATAGTAAATCTGATTATATATCGATTTCATCACTATATTTCTCTACTTTCATTCAAAATTATTTTTAATCCAGCACACCCCAACTTTTATTCCCGATTCCGTCCCTGGCGCATAAGCGTGATTTTTAAAACACTGGCTACAACATATATCAGGTCACCGCTAGTTTCGTCTCTGATTGGGGTTGAGACATACACATTCTTTTTCCGACTAAATTGAGTGAGTGTTTTCAATTAACCCGAAAAGTCATAAAAATATAAACAAAAATGGACATACACAACCAAGAGCAAATAACGTATACTAGACATGAATAATCAAAAGATGAGAAAAACATTTTAAAAAACGAAAGAGGACAAAAAAAAAACCCCAAACTTTCGTCCGTCCTCAGTCCTCACACACACGGTGGACATCCCAACTCTAGAGGATGGTGGCTATAAAGTTTAACTATCACTAACATCCGGTATCAACAAGGCTCTAGGGTGTCGACAAGTCACCTCCATCGGCAAGAGTTGTCGACAAGACTCCTGATCTTTTTTGACACCAACATCTAGTGACGAGGCCCGAGGGTGTTTATTTTCGTCATTGACAACCCGCGTCGATCAACTCTCTCCTACAAAATGCACACCTCTAACTTTGAAAGCTCGCGTCGATTGAATCTTTACCAACATCAAAAGTCGAGAAATGAACCGCGATAAATTACCGTCTCAATAGCAAATCACTTTTATTATATATGGACTCAGCAACGAATCCAAAGGGGTCCCCCTCTTGGATTAAAAAAAAATGTCAATATATATGATATTTTTGTAATAAATAAAATCAGAATGCAAGTTGAATTGTGCACATGGGACTGAACTCGGACCTGAACGAGTTGCACTCGGACTCTGAGCTTGATGCTCTGGTTCGAAAGAACGCACTTAGTGGTGGTTCAAAAGAGACTGACACCACCCAAAATATCGCTTTGTATCAAAAAAAAAAAAAAAAAAAAAAAAAAACTTGCTTAGCTCATTTGATCCTCGGTTCGAATTCTATCAGCCCCTTTTTTTTTTTTTTTAACATGTACAGTTTCCACAGTCACAGACAAAGAAGAGCAGAAGACCGCGAAGGGAAACGTCAAACGCGACTCGCACCCAGGCCGTAGGCGAGTACTCCCCGCCGTGACGCCATCGCACAGCTGTGTTGGCTCCGCCGCGAGTAGTCCCCTGCTGTCGGCTCCTACGCTGCTGTACTGTCGGAGTGTCAAACCAATTGCTGAAATTGTTCTTCCCCAAATCCCAAAAGGTTCGTGTTTTATACTTTAAACTTTGTGAATTTGTGCTATAACTTTTGATTTTTCAGATTCGATTTATAAGTAGTATATGAGAATTCATTTAGGGTTTTGATTTTGCAAATCAATTGTTGAAATTAGGGTTTGATTTTGGGAATCAATTTTGTGAAATTTTAATTAGGGTTTTGTGTTTTTGGAATCAATTTTGTCATTTAATTATTGACATGTGGGATTTTGAGAATGAAGTTTACAAACGTGTGAATTGAATTTGGGGTTACTGAATTGAATTTGTGATTTGGGAAAGTTTTTTGTGGAATATCTGATGAGATATGTTTCTTGTTAATATCTAATGCCTCTACTATGTTGAATGTGATTCTGGGAGTTGGTGTGAACCAAACACTTTAATTATTTTTTCCATGTTATTCGTAAGGATTGTTCAGCTTTTTATTTTTTGCCTGAAAATGTACTTGTTGCTTTCTGTTGCACTTAAGTGTAGTGTAGGTGTTTGAAGCATTTTGATCAAAGGAAGAAACAAGTAAATAGGGTACTGCATTTTTTGGCCCTTAGCCAGACACACTGTGTAATGACTAAGAAAAGTTTGTTAAATTACAGGTTAATGGGTGTTATAATGGACTGGTCCAAGTGTCCATCCGATTATAGGGTTGTAATTTTGCACAACAATGAAGAGTTGAAGACGCCCTCTTGGATTTGAGTATTTGGAGGAAAATGCAAACCAACTCCTCCTCCCTAAACCTCCATCAATGGCGTCAAGGATTTTCCTTCGTCGTAGTCTCACTCTCCCCATCCCCTCCCCCACCGCCACCTTCTCACTGCTCTCTTGCTCTCTCTCCAATTTCACCACCACCTCCTCCGGCGACCTCTCGGAGGCGAAGCCTCAGCTCCCAAAGCTCCAACCCTCCCCCGAAGCCGACCTGATCTCGAAGCTCCTCCTGGACCACCACAACCCCTTCCACGCCATGGAGTCCTCCCTCCAGCTCCATGGCATCTCCCTCTCCTCCCACCTCCTCCACCAGACGCTTCTCCGCCTCCAGCACTTCTCCAAGATCGCTCTCTCCTTCTTCTCCTGGTCCCTCTCCCTTCCCAATTTCACCCCCGATACGCCGTCCTTCGACCTCATCATCGACATCCTCGGCCGCGCGCGCCAATTCGACGTCGCCTGGCAGCTCCTCGTCAAACTCCAAACCCTAAACCTAACTCCCAATTCCTCCACTTTCCTGGTTCTCGTCCGGAGGCTGATCGCCGCCGGTTTCACTCGCCAAGCGATCCGTGCATTCGACGATATGCCTTGCTTCGTCGAATCGGAGATCAACAAGGATGATTTTCTCTATCTGCTTGATACGCTGTGCAAGTATGGACACGTGAAGGTGGCTATGGAGGTCTTCAACAGAAGGAAGTCCAACTTCGAGCCGTGCGCAAAGGCCTACACTGTCCTGATTTACGGTTGGTGTAAGATGAACCGGGTGGATATGGCGGAGCGGCTGCTGAGAGAGATGGTAGACAAGGGGATCGAACCGAATGTGGTGACCTACAATGTAATACTCAATGGGATTTGCAGGCGGGCGAGCCTGCATCCGGATGAGCGTTTCGAGAGAGTTGTTAGGGATGCAGACAAGGTGTTCGCTGAAATGTCTGACAGAGGGTTAGAGCCTGATGTGACCAGTTACTCCATCGTACTTCATGTCTACAGCCGCGCTCACAAGCCTGAGTTGACACTCGATAAGTTCCAGGCTATGAAGGAACGAGGGATCAGCCCAAGCATTGCCACTTACACGTCTGTTGTCAAGTGCCTTAGCTCGTGTGGGCGGATTGAAGAGGCTGAGAAGCTATTAGATGAGATGATCAGGAATGGCGTATCACCGTCAGCTGCCACATACAACTGCTTCTTCAAGGAGTACGGAGGCAGAAACGACTGGGAAAGCGCTCTGAATTTGTACAGGAAGATGAGGAAAGATGGGGCCTGTACACCAAGCCTTCATACTTATCATATCTTGCTTGGAATGTTTTTGAAGCTGGATAAGATGGAGATTGTCAAGGAAGTGTGGGAAGACATGAAAGCAAGCAGCTGTGGACCCGATTTGGATTCCTACACCTTGTTGGTTCATGGTTTGATTGAAAAGCACAAATGGAGGGAGGCCTGTGAGTTCTTTGTGGAAATGATCGAAAAGGGAATCCTACCGCAAAAGATTACGTTTGAGACGCTGTATAAAGGTTTGATACAAGCTGATAAGCTGAGAACTTGGAGGAGACTGCAGAAGAGGCTTGAGCAGGAGTCGATCTCATTTGGTTCAGAGTTTGAGCATCTTCACCTCCATCCTTACAAGAGATGATTTCTTCTGGTCTAGATGAGTGCTTGCTCACTCTGTGCAGGATGACCTCGCGAAGAGATGACTCGCGTTGACAAATGAGCTTTATCCAGATTGAACAAGAGCGCCCTGGAGCGGCCATTGCATCCTCTAACACAAGCAAACGAGTTGTTCTTCAGAAGAGTTGATTGCTGCGCTTTTACAATCCTTCAATAAGATAGAAGAGATGAAGCAATTTTCATAGCTTGTAATACATTTCTACAGGCTACAGTGTTCCTCATTGCAAAGTGGTTTTGTTGCCTATGTAAACAATAATGCCTTGTTATCTATCTTTGGGTGAAAGCCCTTCTCATATTGTGCCTAATCATCCACACCATTTTTAACTAAGCGAAAAACTTCCAAATTGTCAAATGGATGGAATGGTCCTGAACACGCAGCCATGAATACCAAAAACTTGAAACCTGCGAATGAATTCAAGCCATAAAAATGGCTATCTGGGCAGTTTACTATCAGCTGAAGGTGGTGGTGATGGCTTCTGTGCAGACGACACAGCAGAGCTATTAGCCTCTTCAGCCTCAACTAATTCACGCAATCGCTTTTGGAGGCCGCGGACTCTATCCTCCGTCTTCCTGAGCCTTCGCCATCTGTAGGTAAACCAAAGGCCAAAGCCACCGTATACCACAGCGTAAGATGCCCAGACATATGGGTATTTTTCGGCGTGATCTTTGATCTTGTTAAATCGCTCTTCTACTGTCCCTGCCCAGCCAACGGTTGGATTGCTGGTGGCTTGTTCACCCCCTTCATTTTGCTCAGTCGCCATAACTATTTCTTGTTGCCCTACAACCAGTTCAAGTGACATTGTTTTAGACAATAACAATGCAATGGGTTTTTCTTTAAATAGGGTAAAGAAAATTGTATGATGATTGATTTTCCACATCCGAATTGGATTGAAGGCTATATATGATTGTTATGTAAACCATGAATGCAATCAATCATTTCCCATTCAAATTAAACTGTAGATTGCAATTGCAAACATAAGAGCAAATTTAGTGAAAGCAAAGAGATACATACAGCCATAAGAAGTAAGAAAATTTGAGAGCCTCATCGGCATTGGAAAAACTCATCAGATTCAAAATTGAGAATGCAGAGAGAAAATGTACACCGCTTGAAACTTCAAAATTCTGGACATGGAAACAAAGTTCCGCATTGTTTGGCAACTGGTTTTCTTAGGGACATGAACTTTCACGAGAACGGACGGTTTCAATAGAGGAAGTAAAACGAATTGAGTCGTATCCTAATCCAACCACTAGAAACACACAATTCAACTGTTGGAGCCTAGGTTCATCTAAATCCCTAAAATCACAAGAAAAACGATACAATCAACAAACACTGGATTTAAAAGACGATGAAAAGCCTGGGCATGTAAATCGAATACATATGCTGAGAAATGGAAGCAACAAAGAGTTGTTTCAAATGAAGTCAGATAAAATCAATGACTCGTCCTATGAATTGGGGGTTTTAGATTAGGGCTTTTGCAGGAATCCTAGAAGGAAGAAAACCTGTGGAGGAAAAGAGAGATGACGATGACGAAAGAACTCACCGGAATTGGCGCTTTCCCGGTGACGTAAGTGATCGGCGGCGGATGTGAAAAACGATCCGATAATGTGGACGGACGACGATGGTGAAGGCGAGAGAGCAATAGAGCATCAACTGCAGTCTACAGAGGCGCAGAACTATTCGATCGGTTCTAGACTTGTAAAACGGTTCATTCGGGTTGGGTCGTTCCGGGTAAAATGGGTAATATGGCTTTTGGATAATATGGATTTCGGGTATTTCTGGGTTGACTTGAACCCGGATTTGATCGGGTTTCGGGTCATTTTGGGTCGATTTCGATTTGGTCAATTTTTTATTTTTTAAATTAAAAAAATCATGATTTGATAATTTTACGATGAATTTAAAATTCTAAAATTAAAGACGTTGTTTATAAGTTCTAATGCTTGTAATTATATACTATATCTGTTCTAAAATATTTTATTTTTATATTTCTCGTAATTTTTAATAAATTTTAATAATATAAATATCAAATTTTAAATAATTTTTTAAAAATAATATTATTAAAATTTTGATATTTTATATACGGAATTTTTGCCAAATACTCCTGAGGTTAAGGCTAATTCGCGTGGTGTACAAAAGTTTGACATATTTCGCCAGGTACCCCTGAGGTTTCCATTTTTTTCGCCAAATGCCCCTCTTTCGAATTTGTTAACGATTTTTTTATTGAAAATAAAAAGAATAGAAAATATTATTTCATTATTATTTTTGTAAGGTATTATTTGAACAATATTATTTAATTATGGTAATTAAATTATCTAATATTATATACACAATACCATATCATATTACATTTTTTAATCAATTGAATTAATTCAAAACTTTTATTTTGATAAAGTTAAAATTAACTATACAATATTATTTCATTATGTATTAATTACACAATATCATTTCATGCTATTTATTTAAACAATGAGATTAATTCAAAACGTTTTTTTTTAAAATACATAGTTCCAAATATATAAATTCTTTTTTTTTCAAAGCAATTAATCTCTCTTTTTGTGTGTGTACAATGAAAACTATTTTTTATATAATAATCTTAATTTTTGGAATTTCACACAATCAACCTAATCTACATAAATTATCAAATAATAAATTTTTTAAACATTTTTTTAACCAATGAGATTTATCTATTCTAATTGTTAAATGAGAAATATTTTTTCTTAGATGGCATAATAATTTTAATTTCACAATTTCCTCCCAATCAACCGAACCTTGAAAAAAAAAACAAACTAATGAAATTTGTACACGTTTCTTTAATCAATCTAGTTATATCTAAATATTAATTAATAAGCATTTTTTATTAGGTGTTATAAACATATTTATTTTAGGATTTTAACCCAATCAACATATTTTACTTAAATCTTAAACTCGTGTAATTTTTACACATTTTTCATAAATATTTTAATTATTTTTTACTTAATTGTCAAATCTTTTTTTTTTGTATTTTATTTTGACGTTTGATAATATCTTATTTAAATTTATCATAGTAATTTTTATACTTAGAAAATTTTATTTTTATTAAAAATATGCGCCATATTGGGGGAATTGTACTATTTTTCAATAAAAAAAACGTTAATAAATTCGACAGAGGGGCATTTGGCGAAAAAAGTATAAACCTCAGGGGTATATGGCGAAAAAAATGAAAACCTCAGGGGCACCTGGCGAAATATGTCAAACTTTTGTACACCACGCGAATTAGCCTTAACCTCAGGGGTATTTGGCGAAAATTCCGTTTTATATATTATTAAATTTAAAAAAAACATTTGATTTGTATTATTTCTCATAATTTTTAATAAAATGTAATAATATATAAAATATCAAATTTTCAAATAATTTTTTTAAAATAATTTCATACAATTAGTAATAAGCATAGAATTGTTTTAATATTTTAATATTTTTTAGAATTTTTATATTCTTAAAAAAGTCTGTTGAAAAATAAAAAAATCAAATACTATGGGCCGGACGGAGTATTACACAATAAAATAAATATAAAAGTTGATTTGAAAATGAAAGATCAAGTGATTGTAATTATAAAATGTAATAAATTGGAATCTCCATAAAAAAAATGTAATCATATATAATTATAAATCAACCGGGTCAATTGGGTAAATCGGGTCAAAATTACTAGGTCAGTCGGATCACCGGGTCGAAACCCAGATTACCAAGAAAATTTGCGGATTTTCGGGTCCGGGTTGGAAAAAATTTCCAGGTTCAGGTCGGAAATTTTCCGAGCATACGGGTCGGGTTGACCGGGTCGGAAATTTTCTCGAGAAACAAATCTCACACTACCACAACCCCAACCAAACACGACTCATACCACAACAAAATCAAACAAAATCAATGGAAAATGATGAAGACCAAGGCATCCCTAAATCGAGAAACCAATCCCAATCATCAAAAAGCATGGATGTGCCACTTATTGGATGAAAACAAGTTGCTCTAAATAAATTGAAGCCTTTTTTTTTTTGGAAAAAAAATACAATAAATAAAAATATTATATAAAACGTTCCCTGACAGAAAAAGCGGACAAAGAATGCAACAAACATCCAATGAGGCATCAAATCGAGAATGACTCTCCTACCAAATATAAAGTTGCAGGAAATCAAGCACCACTGAAATAGCATCACCAGTCGATAGGTACATGTACATTATGACATGATTTCCCATGAAATTAAAGATAGAGCTCCAAAGAATTGCCTCCCAAAATCGAAGATGTTTAAAGCCCATGAACAAGGTTAAATACAACTTATACCATAACAACAACAATACGAAGAGATAAAGACCAAAGCATGTTGGAAACCACAAAATTGAAATGAGGAGAATGCCCTATGAATCCATCGAGTGAAGTCTTGGGTGCTATTTTAAAACATAAAAGGTCTACGGGTAGGTGGAAACACAAGTAGCTATGTAGTATATAACATTATAATGACAAAACTACATGTTAAAGGTGTGGGGTACTGGGTAGCACACTTTGAGTCCTAGACCTCTAAAATGTTTGGGTTTACATATCCTCTCCCATTCAACAAGATGGTTTGTAGTTTTATCTTTGTTTCAGAAGAATGATCTGTTAATTTGATTCATCCTTGTATATTCTTGAGAGCATAAAGTTTTGCATCATATAGTATGGTTTCTAGTCATATTGGATCCAATGAGAATTGCTCTACCTTGTTGGGTGAGGGAGTTCGTGTTCCATTTCGCAAGTTGGGATATTGTTCTATCAACCGTTTCTTCAAATGTGTTCTTATTAACTCTTCCACTTATAATTGGACAACCCAGATATTTATTGAGTACCATCTGATTTGTAATGTGAGGTAATCATTGTATGTTTTGCTTTTGTTGGTTCAAAACTCCTAAGGCGAAACCTTGTGAAAGTTAACTTTTTGTCCCGATGTGCGACAATATTCGTCAATGACTTTTTTAACTTAGGTGCAAGATTCTTTTGATGCTTTTGCGAAAATTATCATGTTATTTTCAAAAGAAATGAAGTGGATTTGAGTATTTGATCTCGTAATTTCTAAACCAATTGTTTCTTTGAGTTGTCGCTAATCTTTTGGAGTTTTTTAGCAAGAATTGCAGCCCCCACAATGAAGAGAAGTGGGGAAACCAGATCTCCCATGCCTAACGTATTTTTCTTATAGAAAGGCCTATGTTGGTCTATCGTTAACAATTATTGAGAAAGACACCGTTGCCACGCACTCCTCAATCCATTTTAAAAAGGTTGTGTAGAAACCAAACTTTCTCAATTCTTTGAACAAGAACTCTCATTCCACTCTATCATAGGTCTTCTCCATGACAAGTTTCACTTTTATCCATCTATTTTGTGTTTTCCTATATTTGAAGGAATGGAAAATTTCGTGTGCAATACTTCCTATAGCGGATGTATGATCCCTGTAATCAGTCTATACTAACTCGTGGAGTTCGCGTTGTCGCATTTTAGAATAAGGAATTAGTTGAGAATTAATTGAGCACGGAGGCTATCAAATTTAGGAAAGTAATCTCAAAATGTGAAGAATCCATAAATAAATTTGGTTTTTTTTATTTCAAATCAGTATGAGATTGTGATACTGAGATTTTTGGCTCTCCATCTTAGTGGTTCTAGGATAATGGTCATCCAGATGGTAATGGTGCATTTGATCCATTTGTTGGGGTTGGTGGGGATTTCTCACACCGTGGCACCGCTACTACCATCATCACCAAATACAAGGAAAATCTATTGTTACCCTACCACCATGGCAACAACCACCACTAGAGAACAATCTAGATGACTCAAGTGATCTCTATCTAAAAGAGTTAAAATGAAGTGATTAGATAATGTAAGATTGTAGAATTGATGTAAAGTCCTCCTCGAGGGTTTCCATTCATTGATATAACATATATATAGGTTACAAAGGTATTGGGCCTTAACGGGCTTTCAGCCCACTATACAATAGGAGACCTATGTAATCTATCAAACCCCCGCAGTCGAAACGGGAGGGGTCCGTACAGTGAGACTGGAACGAAAATCAATGAATAACTGTCTAGGTAAACCCTTGGTGAATATATCAGCGTACTGATAAGAGGACGGGACATGTAGAACGCGGACATGTCCAATGGCAACCTTGTCCCTGACGAAGTGGAGATCAAGCTCAATGTGCTTCGTGCGTTGATGCTGGACTGGGTTGCTAGCCAGGTAGACGGCGGAGACGTTGTCAGTGTAGACCAGAGTGGCCTTCTGTAAGGGGCATCGTAGCTCAAGCAGGAGATTGCGGAGCCAAGAGCACTCGGAGACAACGTTGGCAACACCCCTGTATTCGGCTTCAGCGCTGGAGCGAGACACGACGGACTGACGCTTGGCTGACCAAGACACAAGAGTGTCATTGAGGAAGACACAGTAACCAGACGTGGAGCGACGTGTGTCTGGACAACCACCCCAATCCGCATCAGTGTACGCCACAAGATCAAGCTTAGAGGAAGGAGTGATGGTGGTGCCGAGCTCGAGGGTGCCGCTGATGTACCGAATGATCCGCTTCAAAGCCTGAAAGTGAGGTTCCCTAGGGGCATGCATGAACAAGCAGATCTGCTGGACGGCGTAACTGATATCAGGCCTGGTGAAAGTGAGATACTGAAGAGCACCAGCGAGGCTCCTGTACAGTGTTGGATCGTCAACCAAATGACCAGAATGAGCACTGAGCTTGTTGGATGTATCGACTGGGGTTGCGACGGGATTGCAGTTGACCATCTTAGCCCGAGCAACAATCTCAGCAGCATACTTACTCTGTGAGAGAAACAGACCGGACGCATGCCGCTGAACAGCAACGCCCAAGAAGTAAGACAGCTGACCCAGATCAGACATGGCAAATTCCGCACTCAACTGCGAGATTATGGACGTCCGAAGAGCATCAGAAGAGGCGGTGAGAATGATGTCGTCGACATAAAGCAGCAAGAATGCCAAGTCTGAGCCTCTGCGATAGATAAACAGAGACGTATCGGAACGGCTGCCAGTGAAACCCAAACGGAGCAGATGAGAGGCAAAACGCTGGAACCATGCCCGCGGAGCCTGTTTCAGACCATAAAGAGAGCGCTTGAGGAGACAGACATGCTTTGGACGCTCAGCATCAGCAAACCCCGGCGGCTGAAACATGTAAACTGTCTCGTTCAGATGACCATGCAGAAAGGCGTTCTTGACATCTAACTGATGGATGGCCCAGTTGCGCGACAGAGCTAGACTCAGGACTACTCGGATAGTGGCAGGCTTGACCACAGGGCTAAAGGTCTCATCACAATCAATACCTGCCTGCTGAGATCTACCGTTCACCACAAGACGGGCCTTGTAGCGCTCCAACGTCCCATCAGAGCGGAACTTGTGACGAAAGAGCCACATACAGCGAATGACGTTCGCCTCAGGAGGGCGAGGAACAAGAACCCAAGTACCATTCTTCGTAAGGGCCCTGTATTCGTCGAGCATAGCCGCCTGCCAATTCGGGTCGAGGAGGGCTGTTTTGTGGGAGATGGGAACGGGGGAGAGGGAGGTCTGGGTGGAGGCAGAGGGTGAATGGGAGTCGGGAAGGACGGGGGTAAGAGGGGCTAAGCAAGGGGAAGAGGCGGCGGGCGGATCAAATGCGGCGAGGGTTGCGGCGGGCGCCGCCAGGGAGGGGTTATGGGCGGTGGGCGCCGCAAGGCCTGCGGCGGGCGCCACCAGGGAGGGGGTATGGGCGGCGGGCGCAGCATTTGGGGTTGCGGCAGGCGCCGCATGACATGCGGCGGCCGTCGCACGTAGGTGAGTCGATGTTGTTTGGCGGGGTGATGGGAGGTGGATAGCGGGGTGATGGGCGGTGGTCATGGAGACTATCTGACGAGGTCGGAAGACACCGGAGACGCTGCGGGTGTGTGGTCTGGTGGTGGGGGGTGGTGGTGGTGGTGGTGTAGGGGGAGAAGCAGGAGCACCGGGAGAGCTCTGGGGAAAAAAGAAGTGAGGGAATGGTGACTCAGACTCTGACGGAGACACAAGGGGTGTGGGAGACGCAAAGGGAAACCGCGACTCATCAAAGGTGACATGACGTGAGAGAATGATCTTGTGGGTCTTGATATCGAGGCAAATGTAACCGCGATGATCAGACGGATAGCCTAGGAAGACACATGGAGTGGAGCGTGGGTGAAGCTTGTGCGGGGCTGTGGATGACTGGTTTGGGAAACACAAGCACCCGAAGGTGTGAAGGTGATCATACCTAGGCTCGGCGTAATAAAGTGTCTGAGCTGGCGAGCGATGGTGTAGGGTAGTGGAAGGGAGAATGTTTAGGAGATAACATGTGGTGGATAAGGCATGAGGTCAATAGGGAAGGGGAATAGATGCGTGGAAGAGGAGAGAGCGCATCATGTTGGTAATGGTTCTGATGATTCTTTCTGCCTTTCCATTCTGCTGAGAAGTATAGGGGCAAGACAAGCGATATGAGATCCCATTTGCGGCAAAGAAGGAGTGAAAGTCTTTGTTGTCAAATTCACGACCATTGTCACATTGGAAACATTTGATGGACATGTGGAATTGTGTTTTGATGTAGGTATGGAATCTGGCAAAAATAGGAAACACTTGGGACTTGAAATGCAACGGGAAGACCCATAAGTAATGAGTGTAATCATCCAGAAACAAGAGGTAGTACTTGTGACCCTCCTTGCTAGGCACGGGAGAGGTCCAAATGTCGCTGTGAATGATATCAAAGGGAGCAAGGGTAGAGGTCAAAGATCGTTGGAACGGTAGTCTGGAATGTTTGCCTAGTTGGCAGGAAGAGCATAAACCAGAGCGTGGGTCTTTAGTACAGGTGACAAGGTTCTGGGAACGGAGGACATCTAGAACGGCAACGCTGGGATGGCCCAGGCGTGCATGCCACAGGCTGGACGATGATGCCGAGAGGGCGACCGGACACGACTGACTGGACGCAGGAGGTGGTGTGACAGGGTAGAGCTCCCCGGTGCTGTTACATCTCATGCGAGTAACCCCCGTAGTAAGATCGTTCACAGAGAAACCATAGGGATCAAACGTAAGGGAAACGTTGTTGTCAGTAGTGAACCGACGAACAGAGATAAGGTTTTTGACAATCTTTGGGGCAACAAGGACATTGTTCAGGTGTAGTGGGTGAGTTGGGGTCTGTAAATTGGCGTGGCCAATTCCCGAAGTAGCAAGACGACCACCATTTCCGACGATAATAGAGTGGGCAGGACCCTTAAAAGAAATAGATAAGAGGTTACCTGAGGAGTTCGTCATGTGGGAGGTGGCACCAGTGTCCATGTACCAAGAAGAGTCTGAAGATGTCGGCTGCGTAGAGGAGAATGCGTGATGCAGAGCTGACGGAACATAGCCTAGGTCAGGCGATGTCAGAGAGGCCTGAGGACCGGCATGTCGAGGGGTAGGATATCCAGAGTATCCAGAGAAGGCGTGATGTTGGTGATCGTAGAGAGCCATGGTAAGAGATGTTTTTTTTTTTTTTTTTTTTTTTTTTTTTTAATTGGCCATCTAACTTAATAAATAATTAAGTCAGGGTCAAAACGAAAAAAAAAGAAAAAAACACGAGGATGTTTTTGTAATTTCTTCAAAAGGGATTAAAAATAAGGGGGAGGTTTCTGTAATTTGTATAAAATCAAGGGGAAGGTTTATGTAATTTCGATAAAAGAAATCAAAATCACTATTTCTCCCAGCGTACAGAGGAAGAAGGAGACACAGGCGAGGGCGAAGCGTCTTGATGCGAAGGCAGAGGAGGATGAGGACAGGGCTCGGAGCGACACCGGTGGTGCTCGGAGGTTGGATCCGGGTCGTAGGTTGCCGGATCTGGCTAGTGGTGCCGGCGGGTTCAGATCTGAGAGCGATGGATGATGACGGCGAAAGCGAAGGTGCAGGCTCGGACTTGGCTCGGACTGGGCTCGGGGTAGCGAGCGAGGTTGTGGCCGGCGAGAGCCGTGGGTGTGGTGGTCGGCGAGAGCCGTGGGTGTGGTGGCCGGCGTGGGAAACAGCGGGAGCGAGACGGGAGTGGCGAGGAAAAAGGAAGGAAGCGGTTGTGGTGTTCGGGTGGCGGGAGGATCAAATTAGGGTTCCGTTAGGAAGAAAAAAAAGCTGTGATACCATGTAAGATTGTAGAATTGATGTAAAGTCCTCCTCGAGGGTTTCCATTCATTGATATAACATATATATATATATAGGTTACAATGGTATTGGGCCTTAACGGGCTTTCAGCCCACTATACAATAGGAGACCTATGTAATCTATCAGATAAGACCTGTTTGTTTTGGGACTCACCTGAGGAGATGACACGTGATAGGATACAGTGGAGGAGTGCTATCTGAGTCGACAAACACTAGTTGTGTGCTGCGATTCCCATATTTTGCCTTCCAACTACCACTATTTGCTTACTCGCATCTTGTATTTTAAATCACAGAGTGTGTGTGCACGCTCTTTCCTTTTAGATTCCCCTGTTTGATGTTCATCGGTTTAGAACCTTGTCCGCCTTTGTTGATTTGTCTTAGGTCACTAGAAAACACCTTCTCGACCTAGTCGGGGAACACACTCGACCCCCCAGACCATGTTTTCAGTAGGATATAATGGGATTATTGTTTTTTTTTTAGAATTTTTTTTCGGAATATTCATTAAAAAATAAAAAATTACTAATAAATTCACACATTCAAACCATTTACAAAAATATTCAAAATTTGCAGATCTATCAGAGAAACGCGGTCTCAGGCCGCGTTTTTAGGTTCGGTTTTTATTTCATAATTTTTAAAAAAAAAAGAAAAAAAAAAAAGAAGCAGAGCTTCTCGTGGCCGGAAGGGACGCCGGGGGGACATCGCCGGAGAGGGCTTCAGGCCGGAAGGGACGCCGGGGATTTCTCGTGGCCGTGGGAAGGAGGGACGAGGCCGGAGCACTTCGACACCTGCTGACCTGCAACTCCATCGCCATAGCCCCGGCGAGGCCCTCAGCCTCGTCCGCCTGATCCTCCTCCGCATCGCTCTCCTCCTCCCCCTCTGAGGTCCTCACCGTCGACCGGCCTCCTTTGTGGCCTTGCAAATCGGGGGAGTTAGGGTTGGGGATTGCGGGATGGGGTTGGGAGTTAGGGTTGAGGGTTGCGGGTTGGGGGTTGGGGGTTTCGGTCGGGGGATGTGGCCTTGCAAATCGGGGGAGTTAGGGTTGGGGATTGCGACCCCAGGGCATCTGAGGAGGCGGGGGAACAGAGGTGGAGGCCGGCGCCGGTGGCAGCGGAGGTCGGGGAGAGGGAGGGAGGAAGGGAGGTCGGGCAGAGCGAGAGTGAGCGGGGAGGAAGGGCGGTGAGGGAGGAAGGGAGGTTGGGGATTGCTCTTCGCAACCATGGCCGTTGGCCAATCCTCTTCGGCGTCCCTTCCGGCCTCGTCCCTCCTTCCCACGACCACGAGAAACCCCCCGCGTCCCTTCCGGCCTCGTCCCTCCTTCCCACGGCCACGAGAAACCCCAGCGTCCCTTCCGGCCCGAAGCCCTCTCCGGGCCTTCGAGAAGCTCTGCTTCTTCTTTTCCTTTTTTTTTTAATTTTCTAAGTAAAACGCGGCCTGAGGCCGCGTTGGCCGCGTTTTACCTATATATTTTTTTCTTTTTTAAAAAAAAAAATTAGGAAATAAAAACCGAAACTAAAAACGCGGTCTGAGACCGCGTTTCTCCGACGGATCTGCAAATTTTGAATATTTGTGTAATTTTTTTTTATTTTTTGATTAGGAAATAATTCGAGCGCCAGACATACTTGACGACTCGAGAGGCCGACGAAGTCGGCAGACGGTGAAACCGTCATTACATATAAAAAGGTGCAACAACAAAAAGTGGGAGGCTAAACCCCCGGACGAGCAAGCGAGCCAAACCCGTACACGCTGGAGACAACGTAGACTAATCTCCAATGCCAAGCATCACCAGGCGGCAACACCGTTGGCCAGCGGTAAATCAGGAATCCAGTCCTGTGGGCAGTGAAGACGATCCTCCAAGGAATTTCCTGTATACGGAGTCGCCTCGATACACGCCACCACGACCCCAGCCAATCCCGACACCGGTTGCCAGAGCTCCAACACGGAAGAGGAACACCAAGCACAATAGGGGTCACAACCAAGAACCACCCTTGCAGAAGCACCTAGAATCTCTTTCAGACGAAAGAGAATTTATTCAAACCCTTACGGGATTTTATTGAAACCCTTTCGGGATTTTATTGAAACCCTTTCGGAATTTAATCAGGCCCTTTCGGGATTTAATTTCACCCTAATCGGGCGTGTTAGTTCAAAGAATGAATCAAAATATATAATAATTCCAATAAAATCAGAATTATATAGAGAAATTCATTCCCCAGTTTGCCTTTTTTCTTCCTCTTTTTATTTATTTATTTATTTAATAAAACCACCATCCCCAAAAGGGCAAAGGTGGAGAGAGCACCAGCACCGACCGGAGGAGCCCCAATTAGATGTCGGAGGAGGGGCGGCCATGACGACAACGGAGAGAGGGACCGTCAGACAGGCGCCGACAACCCGCCACCGACCGACAGTCACCACGCCCAACCACTGGAGGAAGAGACGGGGGGCTACGCCGAGCGAAGATTCACAGCGGCGGCCATGAGTCACCGGAGGGCAAAAACCCCACCCCGATACGAGGAAACGGAGGAAAGAGGGCCCGAATCGCCCAAAGATCAAGCCGATTTGGATATGGAAAGGGGAAAACTAAACCTAGGGTTTGCACAGGAGGCAACTCAAAGACTCGGCCTCCCCGAAACCCCAAATTGAAGGTCCACCCAGGGATAACGAGGGTCGAAATCCCGAAATCAGCCCGAAAAACAAGCCAATTTGAGGAGGGAGATGATTGAAGGTCGGCGAACTCGCAGTAAGGGTTTTCGAAAGGGATTAGTCGAAAGAGGGGTCGAGGCTACTCGAAGTTGAAAGAGATGACGAAGAAGATAAGACTGGATTTAGAAGCTGTTGAGGAAGGGTGGCCGGTGAGGCCGGACGACGAAGATGGCGGATGGTGGACCGATGGTGTTGTATGGGTTGTTCAGATTTGGGGTTTTGTTAGAGAGAGAGAGGCAGAGCCCCTCTCTCTGAGTTGAATAGACCTTCGCTTATTAAATTCTGAATATTTGTGTAAATAGTTTCAATGTGTGAATTTATCCGTAATTTTTTATTTTTTTATGAATATTTTGAAAAAAAATTCTTTTTTTTTAACGCTTATCAAACTCTTATCAAGATAACTTTCTCTTTTGCACATTGCATATAATTTATACATTAACTGCCCTGTGTCTTCGTCCAAACGGCAGCCTTGATGAACACCCTAAACTGAAAGCCTAAACTGCAACTAAATGAGCAGACCATCTCAAACACCCTAAAACCCCATTTACAACTAATTCTAGCTAAACTCGTCAAGCTTCCTAGTCGTCGTCCAAATGAGCAGACCATCTCTGGGTTCGGTGCACATATAAGATAAAACAATAAAAGAAAAGAGAGCACAGAAACTCAAAAGGACAAACTGCAACTAAAGAAAGTCTTATCCTTGGTTACTGAGATTCATCAGAGCCATCATCTCCATATATAGATGCGCTGGTTTCCTCATCTGTGGTCTTATTTTTGGGTTTCAAGGGTTTTCCAGAAGAAAGTTTTGCCTTCAGAGGCTTTTTTACCTTCTCTGCCTGCAATTCCATCCCCTTTTCTGTAGGCTTCCTTCTTCTTTTTAGATGAGCAGCAGCCATGTCATCTTCTAATGTACAATTACCCATCCCTATGAACGCAACAACTCCATCCATTAGGAACATGAACAAGTAAAGTTTTAAGAGCAGCCAAGTTGAGTCTAACAGAAACCTCAGCAAGACATAACTGCATCATTAGTGTTACCTAATCAATCAAATGCAACAACTAGTCTCCAATTGGTTAGATGGAAACACAAAATCATATTCCTCTTGAAACTTTCGTCTGTGCTTATTGGGAAACTTGCTTCCATGAATTTCATTTCAATGTCGGTTTACTGTTTAGTACTCCCTCCGTTCGACAAAACTTGTCATTTTAACTCTCCACACAACTTTTAATAAAGCTAATAATTGCACTACTTTTTTACTAATTTACCCTCATTTATTACTCTACTTTTTACTTTATCAAAATCTACAACTCACAACACATCATTTAAATCAAGGGCATTTTAGTAAAGTAGGAGCAAAAATACCTAAAATGACAAGTTTTTCCGAACAAAAATAAAACTCTAAAACGACAAGTTTTGCCGAACGGATGGAGTATAAGATACTCATAAATTAACTTTTCCATCCAAGTACTGGATGCAACCAACCTTGGAGATGGCAAATCTCAGAAGCTAGCATTAGTCACATACAAATTATTCAATGACTGAATACATTGTGGAGAATCACATTTGACAACAATAAGATCATAAATTTGACAGTCAACAAACAAGCATTAGAAGAAAGTCAGCAACATTTATCTCTCGTCTGTACAAAATAGCATTCATAACACGAGTGATGAAAGGTTGCCACCATGAGATCTTCAGCAACACGTCATAGGTACTAACTCAGAAACATAACCAATGAAAGACTCCAGAAATACAACACAATGGCTATATTCATTAATAGATAAAGGTGCAACTTCAGTTAGCAAGAGTGTAGAATTTTACTTTCAATGGGGCTTGTTGCATGGTTTGCTTGCCCATTCTGTCCCACTTCTGCTGAAAGAGGGGAGTCATAATGATTGTTTTCCAGTACCTTTGAGGAACTTCCCACATACATTTCATGCTGTTCTGGAACATCGGGAGAAGGAACTGCAGGCAAGAAACGAAGCTCTTCCTGTGACATGTCTGAATCACTGCAAGCAGATTCCTTTTCAACTGTCATTATGTCAACATCCTCGTCTTCGTTAACATCGGACTCTTTGACCTAAAAATATTTAAACATAAAGTAAGAGCAAGAACCAAGCAACTTTTTGCACTACGAAAGAAGTAGACAAAGGGTGAAGCTCTAGTAAACAATTACCTTTTCGGTTTCAGGAACAATATCAAACTCATCTTCCCGTTCCACATATTCTTCATTCTCCTCAAGCTCCTTAAAATCAGGGGCAAAGGCACTCCAATTTTCTGTATAGTCTTTGGCCCATATGTAAATGAGGCCAGTCAAGGAAACAGAAGCAACAATGGGATGAATAGGATGCCAGGCCAAATCAATCAAAGCTTCTTTTGGACCTTCAAGGATTTTTACTAGGTGGCCAGCCCTGTCCCATATGTAGATTTTGTGCTCTCCTTTGCTAGCTGAACCCCCAACTACCCACTCACCATCCCCGCTAAAACAGGGAGCTTTCCAGTGAATTTTGGTAATAGAATCCTGAAACTCCCGGAATAGTAACAAGCATTTGGATCCAACTGTCCTCAGCTTCTCAACACCACTAACCTCATTCACTGTCTCTTCAACCTCCTCAAGAGCTCTGATGCCGCTTTTCACTGGGAGGAGATTCTCATAAACTCGAATGGTCCTATCACTGGAGTTTGTAAGAAGATACTGCCCATTTCTACTGAATGAAATATTCTTAATAACTGCACCACCTGGAACAGAAACTATAGCTCGCACTTGAACAAGATTGTGGTCAATTACAAGTATCTCTCCCTTGGCATTACCTAAGTAAACTAGATCTCCATATTTGTTGAAGCATGCAGCAGTCAAAGGGGCATCAGCATCTAAAACTTTATTCCGCGAAGGCGGGGCTAGAGGAATCCCCTCTTCCGAAACTGAGGCAGGCAACACAAAAATGCTTCTAGAGTTCAAATCAACCATCAAGGGTGCAGAATAGACAGGGCATGCCAGGCACATAGATGGAGTAGATGAACCAGGATGTAGACGAACATACAGTGGGGTCTTGTCCAAAGTTAAATGTGCTATCTTTTCCCCACTAAGCACGTCCCAGAGGATTAATGTCCTGTCTGCAGCACAGACAAGTATGCGGTGACCACCCTTTGACCAGCAGACGCTAGTTATAGCAGCCGCACACTGATTATCCCGAAGCTCTTTGGAGATTCCTCTGGTAACAAAGTCCCAGATGACGCAGCTCCCATCCGAGCATCCGGCTGAAATACATTACACAAGCAATCAGGCCACAACTCAAGAAACAGCATCAACTACATCTATATATAGCTTTTTAGGTCAAGCAGGCATAAAAGAAGCTAAACTTCAATACACGAGTCTCGAATAGTATTATGCACTTGAAAAAAAGTGCTAAGAAGAACAAGACTCTAGATAAATGTGGAAGGGCGATATGGATTTTAGAGTCAAGTTTGCTGAAACCGCAAAAGCAGATGGCTATTCTATCAAAATTCAAAATCTCCAAGAGAGTTAAAGCAACACTGAAATTCCAAAATGGGGGTTATGATTCCCTATACAGGTGGAATTGGGGGAGTACAAGGCAAGATGGCAAAGTGTGTACATTGAAGCACCCAACTTGCCCTATTATAGCTCCACCACAGAAGTCATTCACATGCATAGCCCTTGAAGGACAACTGGAGCTCACAAAACCAAGACAGAAAACAGAGAAAGCAAAAAGAGGGCAAATTGAAGAAGAAGAAGAAGAAGAAGAAGAAAAAGCATGTCCTTAACAAATAGGGTTTCAATGCGTCGTTATGTAAAAGTCAAACTGGTGAGACTTTCGTACCAGCGAGAAGAGTGCCGCGTCGATTGAAAGCAATGCATTTCATAACGCCATGTTCCAGGTACTCCTCTATCACTTCCGGAAAATCCCCTTGCAACGGATCTGAGAAAAAACAAAATTAGTGAATGAAGAAAGAACCCTTAACAATAGAGTACCAATTGGGTGGGAGACTCACCAATAATTGGGGCATTCATGGCTGAAGGAAGCACTGTAACATAAGCAGGGGGGAGAGAGAGTCAGGGGCGGAGCCAGAAACATTTGATGGGGGTCACCATAGTAGTACACAATAAGAACGAGAAAAAAGTCGTAAAACACACAACATGTCCGATAGTGCAAACTAGTGCCAAACGATAATAAAAAATGTGTCAAACGATATTACAAACTACTACAAGGAGAGTTTCATTCCTTGTAATTAGATATCTATTCTACTAAAACTCGAGGATAAATGAGGTAAATTTATTTTCCGAGTTTTCATGCCCAGAATTCAATATGAATCTCAATCCTAAAATCAATCTCAATTCAAACAAAATCCAATCTCAATTCGAAACAAAATGCAATATCAATCTCAAATCAATCTCATGTTCCTATCTATTCTACAAAATGCTAACCAAGTCCAATTCAATATCAATGCAATATCAATGCAATATCAATCTGACAATCTCAATCCTAAAATCAATCTCAATTCAATTAAAAAATCTAAATTCAATAACAAATTTATCATGTTCCTATCTATTCAAACTGTTAACCGAATCCAATTCAATATCAGTCTCAAATCAAATTACAAATTTACAATTCAACATCAATATCAATTCTAAAGCAATAATCTCAATCGTTTTGTAAATGAAAACGAGTTAGATTAATAATTTACCTTTCGAGTTTCGACAGTAGACCAGAAGCTCAGCAGCGGCAGCAGTGCAGCACTCAGCAACCCAAATGGAGAAGGAAGGAAGGAAGGAGGCGGCGTGGCTCCGGTCGGCGACGGCAGTTCACGGGAGAACTGGAGAAGGAGGGAGGCAGCAACCAGCGTGGCTCCTGTCGACTGCTCGAGTGCTCGACTGAGATCCCCCGTTCGACTTCGTTTGACACAGCCACAGGACGGGAGAACTGGCGCGGCTCCGGTCGGCACGGAGTTGGAGATGGCGTTGCTCCGGTGGTTCACGGGAGTCGGCCGTCGGGAGAATGAGGCACGAGAGAAGTGGGGAAGGAGCAAGGAGGCGGAAGCGGACTCGGACTGCTGCTCTCTCCCGCCTGGGAAGAGTTAGGGTTTAGTTGCACAAAACGACGTCGTTTTGTTATATTTTTGGCAGGAATCCTAGAAGGAAGAACAACTGTGGAGGAAAAGAGAGATGACGATGACGGAAGAACTCACCGGAATTGGCGCTTTCCCGGTGACGCGAGTGATCGGCGACGGATGTGAAAAAAGATCCGATAATGTGGACGGACGACGCTGGTGGAGGCGAGAGAGCAATAGAGCATCAACTGCAGTCTGTAGAGGAGCAGAACTATTCGATCGGTTCATTAGGCCCTGTTTGGTTTACTTCTTTTTATCAATAAGTTCATCAACATATTTTTAGAAGTCTTTAGTCGCTCACACATGACGAATTCTCCTTAATTGTAGTCGTATGAACCAATCATAATTTTTTTAAATGATCAATATATGCATAAAATAAAAAATTTATCCTAACTCTATTTAATCAATTTATCTATCTATGAATAAAATAAAATTTTATTATAAGTCTATTTAATCAATATATCTATATATGTTTTTTTCAAAATATTCACAAAAAAATAAAAATTTACAACTATATTCACACTTTGAAAAAATTTACAAAAATATTCAAAATTTGCAGAAAGGTCAGAGAAATGCGGTCGCGTTTCATTCACAATAAGTAAATTGAAAAAAATAAACGAAAGAAACGCGGTTTGAAATCGCGTTTTACCGTTAATTTTAGGTAAAACGCGGGTTGAAACCGCGTTTATTTCAATCCAAATTTTTAAATTAAAAAAAATTTAAAAAAAAACTAGTGAAACGCGGTACTACACCGCGTTTCTTTTGTATTCCATTTCTATCATCTTCTTCATCAATCCCTCGACCATCGACGGCGACTTCGACCCAGCCACCACTCCCCGTTTCCAAGTACGGTGCCGCGCCACCCTCCAGTACACAACCGCGTTTATACCAATTATAGATCTGCTTATAGATCTGCTTCTTCCTCCCAAATTCACAGAGCCGCAGGCCCCACACCCCGTCCACCGCCGACCACCACCTCCATGCCACCACCGGGACTCGCCATCTCCGAGGCCAGAGGGGGCAAGGGGCTGAAATTCTCCGACATCTCCTGCTATCGCCGAGTCATCGCTTCTTGCTCGGCCGGCGAATCTGGGGTCACTCTCAACCGAGACCGACTTTGGCGGGGTCTGGATCTGAAACTGACCGGCTTTGGCCGCCGAATCTGGGCTCACTCTCCCCCGAATCTGGGCTCGCTCCTGCTCGACCGCCGGACCAACTCATCGCTCCTGCTCCTGCTCGTTGCCGGCCTGGGCGTAGATGTGAGAACGATGATGACGGTGATGCGGTGCCGGTAATGGTGGTGGGCGGCGGAGCAAACGGTGGTGGTGGTGCATGGTGGGCGCCGGAGCAGCCATGGTTCTCGAAGGTAGGAGAGGCGAGAGGGTGAGATGCCATCGGAGCTCAGATCTGAGCAATTGGCTGGGGAGCGTTACAATGAAACGCGGCTCCAAGCCGCGTTACAATGAAACGCGGCTCCAAGCCGCGTTTCATTCTTTTTCTGTTTTTTTTTTAAAAAAAAATGTAATTTAAAAATACTAATTGAGATAAACGCGGTTTCAAACCGCGTTTTACCCTAAATTAAATATAAAACGCGGTTTCAAACCGCGTTTCTTTCTTTGTTTATTTTGCTTTTTGTTAATGAAACGCGGTCTCAGACCGCGTTTCTCCGACATACCTGCAAATTTTGAATATTTTTGTAAATAGTTTTAAAGCGTGAATATTATTGTAAATATTTATTTTTAGTGAATATTTTGAAAAAAAATTCTAAAATTTGACCTAATTTGATTAGATGTGGATATATTTTTATAATATATTAACTAATTTTAAAATATATGCATAAGATAAATTTGTATTCTAACTCTATTTAATCAATCAATATATCTATATATGCATAAGATAAAATTTGACCTAATTTAATTATATATGGATATATTTTTATAAGATATTAACTAATTTTAAAGTCTATTATATAAGATAAGACTTTGCCTATTTTCAATATATATGAACATATTTTTAGAAGATAATATCTTTATCAATACTCCCTCCGTTAATTAAAACTTGACGTTTTACTATTCACAGATGCATTTTTAGGTGTTAAAAACTATATAAAATATTAACTTTTTTAATAATTTTTTAAATAATATCATACTTATTACTATTAAATATGAATTTATAAAAACAAATTTGAAAAAAAAGTTAATATTTTATATAGTT
The DNA here is from genome assembly GCA_037127255.1 of Persicaria tinctoria. Lineage (NCBI taxonomy): Eukaryota > Viridiplantae > Streptophyta > Magnoliopsida > Caryophyllales > Polygonaceae > Persicaria > Persicaria tinctoria. Next base: position 933,598 of record JBANSL010000004.1, read on the forward strand.
TTGATCGTTCTAAAAAAGCGTGCATGAATAGTAAACGACAAATTTTAATTAACAGAGGGAGTACATTACATGGTGGTACTAATTAAATAACTTTATCAATAAGTTCATCAACATGAACATATTTATAGAAGATAAAAAAAAAATGACGAAATTGAAATAATACTTAACTAGCATGGTCATACTAATTAGTTTTTATACTAGAAAGGAGTAAGGAGAAGTTAGTTTTTATGCTACTGTATAAATATAAATTCATTCAGATTTGAGAAATCATAAGTATGGAAGAAATTAATTGATTGAATAAATGAGTTTTAGTATCAAATTCATTTAAATTAAAAAAACTGCACACAGTGCGGATGTGATAAATTAAATACACTGTAAATGATCATTTAATTAAAGACGGAGCAATGTGGTTTTTTTTTTTTTTGAATCAGAAATAATTCTAAGTCAACGAGAGGTCGAAAAACGGCAGACGGCCTAACCGTCATGATAAAAAAAAAAACATAAAACAACAAAAAAACTGGAATCCAAAGATCATAGCGAAGAAGGCCAGCGAAGAGGAAGACGTAGGACACCGGATGGAGGCAGCGAATGCCGAGAACATGACAAATATCAAGAATAGGCATTGCGCTTTTTTTAAAGGTTTTTTTTTTTTTTTTGGTCGAGAAAACTGGGCAGAGCCCACTCCCAGTAGGAGTATTTATTAGGAAGGAGAGACCATCAAAACACACACCTTTGGGATGACACCACCCCTCCAGCCTCTATGTCTAAGCAAGCAGAAACGCACGAAGCACATTGAGCTTGATCTCCACTTCGTCAGGGACAAGGTTGTCATTGGACATGTCCGCGTTCTACATGTCCCGTCCTTTTATCAGTACGCTGATATATTCACCAAGGGTTTACCTAGACAGTTATTCATTGATTTTCGTTCCAGTCTCACTGTACGAACCCCTCCCGTTTCGACTGCGGGGGTTTGATAGATTACATAGGTCTCCTATTGTATAGTGGGCTGAAAGCCCGTTAAGGCCCAATACCTTGTAACCTATATATATGTTATATCAATGAATGGAAACCCTGAAGGAGGACATTACAATCAATCTCATGATCTCACATGGTATCACAGCCTAAGATCCAAAAACCCTAAATTCTTTCTTTCTCTAAACCTAGCCGCCACCTCCTTCTCTCTCTCCTCGCCGCCGCCCTCCCACCGTCGGCCCCCCTCCTTCTCTCTCATCGTCGCCGCCCTCCCACCGTCGGCCCCCTCCTTCCCTCTCCTCGCCGCCGCAATCCTACCGTCGGCCAACCCATAGCGCGCCCGCGCCAACCACTAGCGCGCCCGCGTCATCCCCCTGCGCGCCCACGTTGCCCACAGCGCGCCCGCGTCACCAGCTCTTCTCCCTCTCCACGCCGCCCTTAGCCCTCTCTTCTCGTCCCCATGGCTAACCCACAACCTACCGACCCCATTAAGCCGCCCTACCATTCCGCCCTAACCATCTCCAACATCAAAAATTGCATCCCTATCATTCTTGATCATGAGTCCAGTACCTATACCATGTGGTCGCACCTCTTCACGACCCATGTTAAGGCTCATAAAGTCCTCCACCACATTGACTCCTCCGCTAACCGCCCTGCAAGCGAAGACGACGATCTCTTCGCTCAACTTGACACCATTGTTCTTCAATGGATCTTTAACACCATCTCAAAAGATCTATTGACCACTATCCTTGACCCCAAAGACAACGCCTTGCAAGCTTGGAAGAAACTTCAGGATCTCTTTCAAGACAACAAGTCCACCCGTGCTGTCTATCTCGAGCACGAATTCTCAGGTTGCAAGCTTTCCTCTTTTCCGTCGATATCTGCCTACTGTCAGCACATCAAGACCCTGGCTGATCAGCTCGACGTTGTCGACTCCAAACCCAGTGCCACCCGTCTGGTTCTTCAGGTTCTCTCTGGTCTCCCTTTCGAATACAACGCTGCTGCTACTCATATTCAGCAGACAGAGCCTCTCCCTACATTCGAGAAGACCCGGTCTCAACTGATCCTGGAGGAGACTCGCCTTCAACGTCAGACAACCGACGCCGCCAAAGACAAGACGGCGTTGGTCTCATCCAGCGACATCATCGAGCAACTCGCCCTCCAGCCAGGCCGCACCAACGATCAGCAAGGACCTAGAGGCGGCGGCCGCAGCACCTGGCGCCCGCAGCAACATGATAACCGCCACCCCTCTTGGTACCCCAACCCTGGCTACCCTCCTTGGATGCCCTATGGCTACCCCGGTGCGTCGTTTCGTGGACCTGCCCCATATCTCAACCGCCAGCAGGGCTTGTTGGGTCCTGCTCCCCGTCCATCATCCGATCAGGCATACCCGACTAATGTGCACAACGCCTTCTCTTCCATGCAGCTGACACCTCCTGACGGCTCTTGGTACATGGACACTGGCGCTACCTCTCATATGACGAACTCCTCAGGTACTCTCTCATCTCATTCTTTTAAGGGTCCTGCTCATTCTATTATCGTTGGCAACGGTGGTCGCCTTGCTACTTCGGGCATTGGCCACACCACACTACCAACCCCTACCAACCCTTTGCACCTAAACAATGTCCTTATTGCCCCCAAACTTGTCAAAAACCTTATCTCTGTCCGTCGGTTTACCACTGACAATGATGTTTCTCTTGAGTTTGATCCGTTTGGTTTCTCTGTGAAGGATCTTACTACGGGGGTTACTCGCCTGAGATGTAATAGCACTGGGGAGCTCTATCCTGTGTCGTCGCCTTCACCATCCAGCCCGTCAAGTCCAGTCGCCCTCTCGGCATCATCATCCAGTCTTTGGCATGCTCGTCTTGGTCATCCCAGTCCTGCAGTTTTAGATTTACTTCGTTCTAAGAGTCTTGTCATTTGTAATAAAGAGCACCGCTCTGGTTTATGTTCGTCTTGTCAGTTAGGCAAGCATGCCAGACTTCCGTTTCAGCGTTCTTTAAACACTACTTTCGCACCTTTTGATATTATTCATAGTGATATTTGGACATCTCTTGTGCCTAGCAAGGAGGGTCATAAGTATTACCTTTTGTTTCTGGATGATTTTACACACTTCTTATGGGTTTTCCCTTTGCATTTTAAATCTCAAGTGTTCCCTATCTTTGCCAAATTCCATGCTTACATTAAAACACAGTTTCACACCTCTGTCAAGTGTTTCCAATGCGACAATGGCCGTGAATTTGACAATAAAGATTTCCACACTTTCTTTAATACCAATGGGATCTCCTATCGCTTATCCTGCCCCTACACCTCGCAACAAAATGGCAAAGCCGAACGAATCATCCGCACCATCACCAATATGATGCGCACTCTTCTCTTCCACGCATCCATTCCACTCCCTTATTGGCCTTACTCCTTGGCCACCACATGCTACCTCCTCAACATTCTCCCTTCCACCACCCTCCACCATCGCTCACCGTTTCAGGCACTGTATTCTGCTTTGCCCATATATGATCACCTTCGTACATTTGGTTGCTTATGCTTTCCCAATCAAGCATCCACCGCCCCCCATAAGCTTCACCCTCGCTCTACCCCTTGTGTCTTTCTTGGCTACCCGTCTGATCATCGCGGTTATATTTGCCTTGATATCAAGACTCACAGGATCATTCTCTCTCGCCATGTCACCTTTGATGAGTCGCGATTTCCCTTCGCATCTCCCACACCCCCTGTGTCGTCGTCAGAGTCTGAGTCACCATTTCCTCACTTCATTCTTCCCCAGAGCTCTCCCGGTGCTCCTGCGTCTCCCCCTCCCCCACCTCCCTCGTCACCCCCCTCAACCAGACCTCACACCCGCAGCGTCTCCGGTGTCTTCAGACCCCGACAGATCGTCTCCATGACCACCGACCATCACCCCGCCATACACCCCACATCCCCTACGCCAACATCCCTGCCCCAAGATGGCGCGCCCACGCCCCAAGCAGGCGCGCCCGCGCCCCAACCTGGCGCGCCCGCGCCCCGCCCTGGCGCGCCCGCGCCCCGACCTGGCGCGCCCGCGTCCCCAGCTGGCGTGCCCGCGTCCTTCGCCTCTCCTGCCCCCATCCTTCCCGACTCCCTTTCCCCCTCTGCCTCCACCCAGACCTCCCTCTCCCCCGTTCCCACCTCCCACAAAACAGCCCTCCTAGACCCGAATTGGCAGGCGGCTATGCTCGACGAATACAGGGCCCTTACGAAGAATGGTACTTGGGTTCTTGTTCCTCGCCCTCCTGAGGCGAACGTCATTCGCTGTATGTGGCTCTTCCGTCACAAGTTCCGCTCTGATGGGACATTGGAGCGCTACAAGGCCCGTCTGGTGGTGAACGGTAGATCTCAGCAGGCAGGTATTGATTGTGATGAGACCTTCAGCCCTGTGGTCAAGCCTGCCACTATCTGAGTGGTCCTGAGTCTGGCTCTGTCGCGCAACTGGGGCATCCATCAGCTGGATGTCAAGAACGCCTTTCTGCATGGTCATCTGAATGAGACGGTTTACATGTTTCAGCCTCCGGGGTTTGCTGATGCTGAGCGTCCAAAGCATGTCTGTCTCCTCAAGCGCTCTCTGTATGGTCTGAAACAGGCTCCACGGGCATGGTTCCAGCGGTTTGCCTCTCATCTGCTCCGCTTGGGTTTCACTGGCAGCCGATCGGATACGTCTCTGTTTATCTATCGCAGAGGCTCGGACTTGGCTTTCCTGCTGCTCTATGTCGACGACATCATTCTCACCGCCTCTTCTGATGCTCTTCGAACGTCCATCATCTCGAGATTGAGTGCCGAATTCGCCATGTCTGATCTGGGTCCGCTATCTTACTTCTTGGGAGTTGCCGTTCAGCGGCATGCGTCTGGTCTGTTTCTCTCACAGAGTAAGTATGCTGCTGAGATTGTTGCTCGTGCTAAGATGGTCAACTGCAATCCCGTCGCAACCCCAGTCGATACATCCAACAAGCTCAGTGCTCATTCGGGTCCTTTGGTTGATGATCCAACACTGTACAGGAGCCTCGCTGGTGCTCTTCAGTATCTCACTTTCACCAGGCCTGATATCAGTTACGCCGTCCAGCAGATCTGCTTGTTCATGCATGCCCCTAGGGAACCCCATTTTCAGGCTTTGAAGCGGATCATTCGGTACATCAGTGGCACCCTCGAGCTCGGCACCACCATCACTCCTTCCTCTAAGCTTGATCTTGTGGCATACACTGATGCGGATTGGGGTGGTTGTCCAGACACACGTCGCTCCACGTCTGGTTACTGTGTCTTCCTCAATGACACTCTTGTGTCTTGGTCAGCCAAACGTCAGTCCGTCGTGTCTCGCTCGAGCGCTGAAGCCGAATACAGGAGTGTTGCCAACGTTGTCTCTGAGTGCTCTTGGCTCCGCAATCTCCTGCTTGAGCTACGATGCCCCTTACAGAAGGCCACCCTGGTCTACAATGACAACGTCTCCGCCGTCTACCTGGCTAGCAACCCAGTCCAACATCAACGCACGAAGCACATTGAGCTTGATCTCCACTTCGTCAGGGACAAGGTTGCCATTGGACATGTCCGCGTTCTACATGTCCCGTCCTCTTATCAGTACGCTGATATATTCACCAAGGGTTTACCTAGACAGTTATTCATTGATTTTCGTTCCAGTCTCACTGTACGAACCCCTCCCGTTTCGACTGCGGGGGTTTGATAGATTACATAGGTCTCCTATTGTATAGTGGGCTGAAAGCCCGTTAAGGCCCAATACCTTGTAACCTATATATATGTTATATCAATGAATGGAAACCCTCAAGGAGGACATTACAATCAATCTCATGATCTCACAAGAAACACAAATAGGAGGAATTCCCAAAATACAAACACCTAAAGGATGCAGAAAAGCAAAATTAGCCAACATATCCGCAAGATTGTTAGCTTCCCGGAACACATGGCGGAATTGGACGTCCCAATCCCTACTTTGGAAGCCTTGGCAAGTAGCTGCCAGGCTGGCACACGGGTGAGTCGGCTTCACCGGTTTGGACACAAGTTCGAGGGCCGCCCTCGAATCAACCTCACAAATGACTTTCCTGTACCCGCAGTTCCAAACTAATTCAAGCCCCTTCACAAGGCCCCAAAGCTCCGCTTCCACCACCGAGCAGCTCCCAATGTGGTAGGCGAAACCCTTGACCCACTCCCCCTTGCTGTTGCGGATCGCTCCTCCCGCTGCTGCCGCCCCGTCAGCCTTTACAGCTCCGTCGGAGTTCATCTTAACCCAACCCTCATCAGGCGTTTTCCAAGTGACAGACCTAAGAACCTTGACAGCCTCAGGCTTCGATCCGAGAAGTGTAGACTTCGCAGCAGCACAATCATCGACCAAGCCCCAGCAACTGTCAACAGTGATAGGCCTTGCAATGCTCCCTTTGAAGACCCTTTCGTTCCTTCTATTCCATATCTTCCAGATTGCTACCGCGAAGAACTCGCTCCAGCTCTTCATCTCCGGGCCTATCCTTGTTGCCAAGATGTTCTGTCGGACCCACGCAGCGAAAGGGAGCGAGAAGAACTCCCCCTCCCTTTCGGCGCCCTCAACCTGCAGCCAGAAATTCCTCACAGTCACACAGTCCCGGAACATGTGGATAAAAGATTCGGGGTTAGATTGACAAAGTGGACAGATTTCCGAATTACCTATATGTCTTCGCATTCTCTCCTCATTCGGCGGAATCCCCCCCTTGCAGGTCAGCCAAACAAAGGAACGGACCCTTTCCATAACGTTCAGCTTCCAAATCTTCTTGAAGAAGACATGATCAGCTGAACGGTAGATGTTGGAACCACAGATCGCCGAATAACCTTCTCGCACCGAGTAGTCTCCATCGCAGCTTGTGGTCCAGCAGATCCTGTCTTCCACATCCATCACCGCCTTAGCAGCGAGCTTGAGAGTAGTGGTTGTAGGGAGATGACGCGCAATTCTCGGCCAGTCCCAGCCTCCGCCTTCAACCCAGTAGTCCGCAACCAAGGACGGAGTCCCAACCACACTTCCTTGCGCCAGAGAGCAGAAAGGCACCTCTTCTAACCACCTATCTTCCCAAAATTTGATACTCTCACCATTCCCCAAGCGCCACTTCACCCGCGGTTTAATAACAATGTTCGAGGCCTTTGTGATGCTTCTCCAAATCAAGGAGGCTCCAGACGACTTACCGAGCTTGTTCTAGACGTACTTTTGGAAGAGAATATCGGTCCAAACACCTTCCTCCTCATTAAGGAGTCTCCAACTCAGCTTCGCCACCAAAGCAAGATTAAGTTCGGCCATTTTCTTGATTCCGAGACCCCCAAGAAACTTAGGTCTAGTAATCTCCTCCCAAGCCACTTTATGCATCCTCCTTTTATCCGCAGTGGAGCCCCAAATAAAATTCCTACAACACTTATCCATGCTCTTGCAAATACTGTCGGGAAGAAGCACGGTAGACATAGTGTACACGGGGATCGAAGCCAGGACAGACCGAGCCAAAGTAACCCTTCCAGCAAGGCTCAGGAGGTTCGACTTCCAGCCCGACAACCTGCTCGCGAACTTATCGAGGATAGGGGCGAAGGTGGTCTTGTTCGACCTCTTGTGCAAAATGGGAACCCCCAAGTAATTTCCCAAATTCCCCGTCACCTCAATACCGCTAACAGTCTGGATCCTCTTCTTCAGAGCTTCGCTGACATTCCTAGAAACGTAGGCTTTCGACTTGGCTTGGCTAACCCTTAAACCGGAATTCCCACAGAAGCTGTCGATACACTCCTTAATCACCTTGACTTGCGAAATAGAAGCTTCAGCGAAAAGAAGGATGTCATCGGCGAAGAAAAGATGCGACAGATAGGGACCGCCTCTCGCAACCTTGATTGGTTTCCAGCCCCCGTTATCAACCTTGTCCATGATCAGGTGTCCCAGCCTTTCCATGCATAAAATGAATAGATACGGGGATATCGGGTCGCCCTGTCGGATACCCCGCGATGGCGTAAATCTCTCGGACACCTCACCGTTCCATAAGACATGCATCCTAGGGGTCCTAACGCACTCCATTATCCTCTCCACGCAGTCTCTCGGCATACCAACACAAACCAAAGTTTCTTCTATGAAGTCCCAACTAAGCATGTCATACGCTTTTTCGAGATCCAGTTTGAGGCACATCCATCCCTTAGCCCCCTGCTTCCTCCTCATGGAATGGACGACTTCCTGAGCAATGACTATATCATCGGAAATGAATCTCCCCGGAATGAAGCTACCTTGCATAGGGCCGACTAACTTCGGCATGAGGGGTTGCAGACGCGTCGTTAAAATCTTGGTGATGGCTTTATAAAGAACGTTGCAGAGGCTGATAGGGCGGAACTGTTTGATGCTCTCAGGCTTCCCTACTTTCGGAAGTAACGCAATCAAAGTGTCGTTAACCCCAACCGGTAATTTTGAGGATGAGAAGAAATTCTTAACAAAACTCAACGTCGAAGCACCCACCGTCTCCCAACACTTCTGATAGAATATCGGTTGAAAGCCATCAATACCTGGGGATTTAAGCGCTCCCATACTGTAGAACGCCGCGTGAATTTCAGAATCCGTTACCCTCTTGCTCACTTCTGCCCACTCAGACTGCAGGATATGCGGAAACAGATTCGGTAATGAATGGCGATGCCTGCCAGGAGCCGCTCCTGTGTAAAGCTTGACGAAATAGGCCAACGCAAGCGCCTCCAACTCCTCCTTACCTTCAACCCAGCTATCGTCATCCGCCTTGAGCCCCTCAACCCTGTTTCGTTTCCTTCTAATGACTGTGGAAGCATGGAAGAACTTAGTACTACGGTCTCCGTAAGTAAGCCATTTCTCCCGAGATTTCTGAAACCAGAGGATTTCCTCTTGCTCTAAGGTGGTGTCAAGCTCTGCACGGATCTTAGCTTCCCAGTCAATTGCTGCCTGACTAGGGCACCTAGCGAGTTTACGTTGGGCGTCGTCCAAAGCATTCATGAGAAACGATTTCCGCTTTTGTATCCTTCCGAACACCTCTTTATTCCATATAGATAGATCGACACTCAGCTTATCAAGAGCTATCGGAGTCGGGCAGTTTCTCTCCCATTTCGAGTCCACAAAATCCGGAAACTCCTCGTGCGTCATCCAGGCAGCTTCGAATCTAAACGGGCGCCTATTCCTATTTTTCCTCGTCTCCGGCTCGAGCTCTAGAAGTAAAGGGCAGTGATCAGACGAAGAGCGCGGCAGGTGGCGGACCCTAGCCTCCGACCAACAAACGCGGCCATCCAGATTAGTGAGGACCCTATCCAATCTCCTCGAGATAACACGACCCCCATTACAAACCTTACTCCAAGTGAAATCCTGCCCAGTAAATCCCATGTCAATGAGCCCCATCTCATTGATCAGCTTCCTGAACTTCGGCGAATCCCTATGCTCCATACCCGAACCTCCCTGAGTCTCATCCGGTGCCACAATACAATTGAAATCACCCCCAACCATAAGGGGCCCTTCAATAGATCCCAACAAGTCCTGTAGGGCATTCTAGAAAGGTTCACGACGGCTGACAGTTGGAGGAGCATAAACAGCTACAAGGTTGCACAAATTCGGACCAGAATGCCAAGATATATGAATAAAATCGGAGACTTTTTCATGGACCGTGATATCATACTTCTCCGAATCCCAGAGAATCCAAACCCCTCCAGCAAATCCGACAGCCTCAATACGGGTGCAGCTCGAGTAATTAAGTTTGGCGCAAGCCTTATCCACCTCCTCGCCCGAAATCCGGGTTTCCAACAACACAAGGATGTCCACTAGGCAATGCTTTTTAATATAACGAATCGCTCTGCCGAAGCTTTTCTTCCCTGCACCGAAGCAATTCCAAAAAAGAATGTTAGTTGAATTGTTTGAGCAATCCATCAAAAGAAAAACAGACAAAAAGAAGAAACTAAGAACTTGACGTAGAAACAAGAAGAGATAAGGAAATTAGGAATCCTGTTCACGGGCAACAAGCCCCTCCTTGATTTCTTTCTGGATAGAGTTGCCAGCAGATTTGATCACCATCGTCTCCTGTCTCTCCTCTTGTGACCAGAACTTGCCGGAGATAGGAGAAGCCTGGATCTCGCTCTCCTTGCTGATCCACGGGAACTCCGTCACGCCTTCCACCGACTCAACAACCTTGCGGAAACTGGCAGCAAGATCATGGGGGTCCGGCCTCCGTCTTTTCTTGGGCCCATTCGAGTCCATGGCAACTGGGTCTTTATTATTTCTTGGGCCCTTTTGTCCAATGATCTTGGGCTTATACTGCTTCTTGGAACCTTTCCCAGCCTTCAAATTAACAGAATCAGAGTTACTACTGGGCCCGGCCTCAAACTCTCTTTGGTTGGCCTCCTTACTCTTCTCCTTCGGCCCACTCGCAACTGGGCCTTCTCCCTGATTCCCTTGAACCCCTTTCCCTTTACTGCTGTTAATCACACGTGTCGCCGCCTTTGGAGTCCCAACATTCCTTTCCCCATTACTGATCACACCGTTGGTGTTATTGGTATTCACAAAACGATCATTATTACGACTCTCGACCCTAGGCCCATTACTGCCTCTCTCCTTCGCCCCTGGTGGCGCGTTCCTTTGAGACGTACCTGCCGAGTGTCTCTTCTCTTTACCAGCTCCGTTATTCGGGTACTCCGACCTCCCCAGACTTCCGTTACTGGGTTTCCTCCGACGGCTGACAACCATCCAGGGTCCATGACACTCTTCCTCGATCTCCGATTCCTTCGGCCTCTCCCGGTGTTCCGGCGTCAGTTGGTTTGCAGTCAAAGGTGCTCCATCCTCCTTTTGCATCCTCAGACCCATCTCTGAGGGAAGGAACTGGCAATTCGACTTCAGATGCCCCTGTCGACCACAACCAAAGCATATATTGCGAATACCTTCGTATTCTAACAAGTACCTCTCCCCGTTAATATTGATAGTCCCTTTAAGCGGTTCTTCCGGATTGACTTCCACGCAGACCCTTGCAAAGTTGCCCCGATTGGTGTACACTGTCCGGTGATCGACTCTGATAGGTTTCCCTAATCCTTCAGCAACTTTCATCAGCACATCCTCCTGGTAGAAGATTAATGGGAGATCAAGAATTCCGATCCAAGTAGGTGCCGTTTTAATGATTTCTGAAGGTTTGAAATCCGGCGACCAACCCCTAATGATAAGGCAACGACCAAAGATAGACCATGGCCCCCCTGTAAGGACCTTAATGCAATCCTCCTTGCTGTCAAATCGAACCAGGAAATTTCCCTGAGGGAGATCGATCACTTGGAAGCTGTTGCCCTCCCTCCATATGTCTCTGAGTTTCCTCTCCATCACATACAAAGGGATTCTTGGTCCCAGCATTCTAATAATCAAAGAGTTCTCCCATGCCCCAGCAAGGGCTTCCAACACTTCCGGTTGCACGGTAATGGTAGGCTCACCCCTTGGCCCTTTGGGAAAAGTTATCGAAACCTTATCCCTGATGAGGTCTTTCTTAATACCTGTCTTTTGCTGAGTAACACCCCCCATCAACACCTTGTCCTTCCATGACAGAGCTTCGGGTTGCGCCTTCTGTCGTTCAGCACCGTCAACTACTGCACTCTCATTGGCGGCCCCGGGCGGAGGTGGAGGGTCCGGTGAGGTATCCGTTTGCATATCTTCAGGGCTATTCTCCGCTGCCTGCGCTCCCGGCACCGTCGCTTCCGATCCCCCAGTGTTCCCCCGGGGGATCGGAAGGTTTTAAAGGTTTTTTTAGATACACCACAAATTACCTTTTCAAATGCACTTCATTTTCAACGTGCAGTCAATTCCAACATACAGATTTGTGGTGTATTTATCTGGACCGTTTTTTAATATGGAAAAAAGAGATAAAATACTCCAAGGATGTCAGGAAGTCTCGGGTTCGATTCCTACCTCCGCTCCTTCATCCAATGTTTACCTTTCATTGTTTGCCAGACATAGTTTATAAAAATATAGCTTATATAGTTCATATCTTATTATTGATTGACGGAAATATAGGTTTATGAGATTCAAGACAAGGACATGAATAAGAGCAAATATAGAAGTATTAAGCTAAGGCGTGCAATTCATTACCGATGTTTTTTCATACGACCAGCCAATGTCTTAGCTGTCTAGGTTGATCAACATCTACCATAAGAAGGTGTATGTCAGCCATGAATTGATCCGATGCTTATGCAAGGTCTTGGATTCCATTGATTATGGCTTTGGGACTACGCTTATGATATTCATCCAATTGGTTTCTATTAATCGATTTGTTATACTCTGCAAGTCTGCAACTAATATGATGTGGTCGACGAAGAACAGATAGAGGCCAGTTTAATTTGGAATTTCTTCTCCTCCTCCTGCCTCAAATCCATTTTAGCCAACCCACTTAAATCAGAGGATGGGGTTCAGGTTCTTCAATTTCAATCCCATTTACAAATCCGCTTTCTCCACATTTTCTCTCCGCTGTCGTAGAAATTCCATCTTCGATCCTCTTCCCGCCGCCAAATTGTTCGACATTCCTCCCTCTAATGCCGCCTACGATTCCTCCGATGGCGCTCCAGCTAGCACCCGAATATTCCGACGGGGGCATTTTGGCCATTCTCATGGTACCGCCGGCAGTCACCATGGATCGCAACTGGGATCTAACAAGGACAGTGAGAATATTTTCCGCCTAGGGCTCGCCGCTGACATCGGATTGTCAGTTGGGAAGGCTCTCACCGGATATCTATCCGGCAGCACTGCGATCATCGCCGACGCCGCTCACTCTCTCTCTGATGTGGTACGTTTTAACATCGTCTCTTGATCATCCTAATTCCTTGATCTTCATCTCCTGTCTTTGGAAATCAGAACTTGAAGATGTCCAATTCTTCCGGCAATTTCACGCTACCTTAAATCTATTACTTGAAATGCATATTTGGAGACCATTCAATGGAAATTGAAATTTTGTCTTTATCTTCATCTTCTATATCTGGCTGGGTATTGGAAACTTAAAAATGTGCAGTTATTCCAATTCCGGCAATCTTAGTTGAGAAAGAATGTAGTTCTGTGTAGTAGTGGAAGACTTGAAGTGCATATTTGCCTCGTGATACTGGTCAAATTTGGATGGATTAACTTTTAATGAATGTTGGTTGGTCAACTTTGTGTTAAATACGGAAGGAATGACCGAACTTTAAAGGGGATTAGATATTGTGATATGGTTCAGCTTTTTGAGACCATTGAGTGAGAATAGAGTTATAGATTTTGCTTCTGGTTAAGTTTAAAAGGAGTTTTGTTTTATGTTGCCTTGCCTACATTAAACTTACCAAATTACAATATCTAATCAAGGGTATCCATGAAAGTGAACTCGAGGTTGTGGCTTCCTTAGTTCTGTTATCTGGAATAATTAAGGGAGCGTTGCTTTCATGTTACTTTGGAGTTTCTTCAGTGAAGTCTTATTTTGCAAAGTTGCTCTGCTAGTGGTTTTTGCTATTGTTATCATTGTGTATGGAAGAGAAACTGAAATATCATATATTTATGACTGGATACTGTTTGAGATCACATCAATGAAACATAATAGATATCACCTTGTTTGCCTATTTGCAGTGCAATTTATTGTCTATTTCGAAATAATTTTTATCCCTAACTTAGGATACTTGTGCTATCTCCATTGCTGGTCTTATAATAGCTTACTCATGCATGATAAAATAATTCATTATATCTTATTTATAATAGAGTGCTTAACTGTCTACATCTCTAATTATTTGGAGTTCTGGTTAGTGATGATGCTCTCTTAACCTTTAATTTATGATGTGATGAAGAACAATTGTGGCATTAAAAAATTGTGTCTTCGCTAGAAAGATACTTTTATTTTCTTAATGTTTTAATTTCATGCCCTGGGGTTTCTGTAAAATTTAGTTTATGTCTGTATATTTTGCACTTGCAGGTTCTTAGTGGTGTTGCCTTGGTCTCATTTAAGGCTGCAAGGGTCCCTAAAGACAAAGAACACCCATATGGTTACTATTATATTACACTTTCACTTACTCAAATGCTACTTGTTTAGTCAGATATGTTTAGTTAGATTCTCACTATTTCTTGCTGTATTTGAGTTCTGATGTTCATTTAGGATATTAAATATATATGTACTACTTGTTTATTCCGTATGTTGAATATTAATCACTTTGTTCACAGGACATGGTAAATTTGAGACGCTTGGAGCTCTGGGAATATCTTGCGTGCTCATTGCAACAGCTGGTGGGATTGGATGGCATGCTTTAGATGTATTGATGGTATGATAGTATACATTCTCTCTTATGTCTGTTAGAAAGTTGATATAATTCTTACAGCTTGTACCTTTCAGATGCATGAATATACTTTCAAGTTAATACAATATCTGAAAGTTGATCAGATGTATGAGTTATTGGTTTCTTAAACATGCTCCATCTAGTGTATGTTTATAGTTTTGTAAGTTAGGATTGGTTGGATGTGTTTAATCTGCTGGTTCACTAGTATTATATCCATCATGGATAGTATTTCATAGGATTCTGGGTCTTTTGCTTTTGCTTCTAAATATTGAAAGTTCATAAGCTTTTATCAACATGATTTGTAACAATTAGGCAGTCCAAGCTTTTTCACCTTAGTGTTGCCTTCTAGGTTTGTTTGAGTGGTTTGTGGTCTGATTTGTCTTGGTCTCCCTGTGTGTGTTTATGATTATTTTATTCTTTTGGACTTTATTTTTGTCTTCTAGGTTTGGGGTGGAGCTTGTTGTTTGTTGTGTCTTGCTTATGTTTTACTGCCTTGGCTTCACTCCTTTTGGGTCTTTTGGAAACAGCTTCCTAACTTGCTCTGGGAATGGGTATGTACATCCCGACCCCAAGACCCTGCTCTAAGCGGGATTCACTGGGTGGCTGTTGTTGTTGTCCTTGTTTCACACAACAAGGATAATGTACTTCCTACCAAAAAAAACAAGGACAGTGTACTTCATTGGAGTTCCTTGAGTAACGAGCATGAGAATATGTGCACCTGCATTTATCTCAGTAGTCTTATACTTTGGGTTTACAGAAACAAGACGAAAGGAAACTGTCTGAATTAAAATTGGTCTTCAGCTGGAACCTAAACAAAAATTTATGCATCTGAATTAAGTCGATCCTTTTCTTATCTTAGTATCTAATGTACAAGCTCTAGCTTGTCTGGGTTGTGGCTTTCATACTTTTGATGGTACTGAACTTTGCTTCAAATTGTTCATTCCTTGTAATCTTGTTTGTCATCATACAGGGTGTATTTACCACTGCACCTGAAGCCGTTCACTCACTGGCACAAGATCACCACCATCATACTGGTGGGCATCAGCACAAAATAGACATGGAACATCCAATTCTAGCTCTGAATATGACCATTCTATCAATAGCCACGAAAGAGGGGTACTATTATTTCATATTCATAATTTTTTGTCCCAACTTTGATTCATCATTGTTCCCTTCTTTATGGATTTTTTTGGGGGTTTTATGGTTACTTGAATGCCTTTCATTAATCTTTTCAGCAATAAAATATAAACCTTCCATGTGTGGTCTTAGCAAATTGACACGTTCATTGGCCCTTGGTTTTGTTCAAGTTATTATGTTTGCTTCATCTGCAGATTGTTCTGGATGACGAAGAGAGCTGCGGAAAGAGAAGGCAGTGGACTCATGAAAGCAAATGCATGGCATCATCGTGCAGATGCTGTTTCATCTTTAGTTGCACTCATTGGTGTAGGCAAGTATCTGTCTTTAAATATTCTCAAACATTCGGTATTTGGTATGCTTTTTCCTTTAGGGTATTCTATTCATGAGAATGTTGTAGAAGATAATGATATGGGGCTATAGAAAAAGATTGATGCTGGATTTAAGAAAAGATTAGAAAGGCATTTGAGAGACCAGGGGTGGAATTAGGAACACAATAAACAAAAATAAGATACAATATCAATATAAACTATTTAGCAATTGACAAAGCATGAAATAAGAAGTCCAGTCTTCATCAAGCCAAGATGTGAAGTTTGTAGTTTTAAAGCATTGTTGTTTTATCTCTGAAGTAAGTAATCCCATCTTCTATCCATTTCCAAATCTTATTTTATGAGAAAAAACTAATTATCCTTTGATCGGCTAACAGTTAGTCATTGTTGATTGTTTTTCTTAAATTTCAGGAGGCTCCATTCTTGGTTTTAAGGTTCTAGATCCTATTGCGGGACTTGTTGTGTCTGGCATGATCTTGAAGGCTGGGCTGGAATCTGGTTACCAAAGGTACTTTCTGGTTCTGTTTCTCATTTTCTCTCAATTCTTTTGACAAGGAGCAGTTTTCAGCGTCTACTTGTCTAAGTCCTATACTATTATATGATTGTATGATTACTAAGACTATTGAGTGAGTTGTTAGGATGTCCAGCCTTTCCAATGTGCTTGAAATCTAGAACCCTTCATAGGGATCAAAGTTGTTCAATAACTGAAAAACTATTTCAGGCTGGGAGGAATTGAATGGTTTCCGTAGATGCCTTCTTGGGACCGTTACTATAGTGATTTTCCCTTCAATAATTTTATCAAATTGATCTTTTCTTCCAATGAAAATTGTTTCTTCTTGCTGCATAATTTTACTTTCTAAACTCTTTTCAGACAATTGGTTCAGACATGCTCTTTTTTGACATTTTTTCCCTTGTTTGTGCATCCTTTAGTATCTTAGAACTGGTTGATGCCGCAATCCCGCAACAAAAATTGGACCCTCATAGACAAACAATACTAAAGGTTGAGGGAGTCAAGGTGAGTCTTTAAATTTTCCTGTTATAATTTTTTACATCTTAATTTAATTTTGCTTCACTAGGTTTGTTGGGTTTCCCAGAAACACCATGTATTATACTCCGTATGAAATAAGGACGAGCTTGAACTAGTGAGTCGTTGCCCTCTTCTGCAGTTTCTATTCATTATTTAGGCAACCGGTTGATTAAGTAGGCAGTGGTTAGATCATTTCAGTCCCAAAATTGAATAGACAAACTGGCTTAAAACAAAATAGCTCGCTGAATATTCAAGATATGTCAGTGTTTTCACCCCACACGTCCATTCTCTCGTGGAGTACGGTGCAAGATGTGTGATATATTATTCCTTGTCCATCAAAATATTTATCTCCCATATTATGTGGTAGACCAATAATCTGGATTAGGTCTATCTAGGAGCAATTCACACTCAAACACAGAGAAAGTGAAGGTGGAGGCCTAGCCTCTTTGGATTGACTGGAAATGGAAAGAACAAGATAGAAACAGGAAGATCCTCCCACCAAGGCAACTACACCTGGCCAAAAGGGGCTGATATGCCTCTTACACTCTAAACAGCAATTTCTTGGATAATGAACTAAGTGGCTAGTGCCTTATTTATACTAATTTTCCCCTTTTCTAGCTTAGTCTATAAGCTTCTATTTAACTGCCTATGTGCGTATCAGTATGTCACCATAGCTATTCCCTTTTGCTTGTATTAGGCAATCTCACTTCTCAGTTGTTGGAATTGTGGACCATTAACAATGGACAACCATTCCTTGATATCATCCCACAAGGCTTTCGTGTTCTCCATATACGTGACTATAGTCTGCAGTCTGCAATCCACCACTCATCTATCTCAGACGATCCTTCATCTGATTTCTTAATTGATGCATCAAAGAAATCCCGCTTTCTTATAATTCTCACCCTTCAATTGGATTTGGGTGATTATGTTTCCTAGTGGCTAGTCGCTTGTACTTGGATTGTAGAACAAAGGTGGTTGTTTCTTCCCACTTGTTCCTGATACATCCTTGATGTCATCTTTAGTCACGATTGTTTGGGAAATAATATTGCATAAGACAAATAACTAAATAAATAACATATTACTCTTTATATGCTTTCTGTAAATGATCTTATTCTTTAAACCATGTCTTTTCTAATGTACAGCTATAATTTCTTCTAGGGGTGTCACCGGTTGAGAGGAAGGAGGGCAGGCTCATTTCTGTACCTTGATGTACACATAGAGGTATGATCTATTTATGTCTCAATTTAGACCACATGTAATTTATTGTTGAACCGGAAGTAGCAGCTCTTCTAAAATACTGATCTTCATGATATTGCGGCTCCTCAACTAGGAATGGCAGTGACCTTCTTCTTTCAGGTTGATCCTTTCACTAGTGTTAGTGATGCTCACCATGTGGGTGAAACTGTTCGACGTCAACTTCATGAATCTCACCCGGAAGTGTCTGAAGTTTTCATCCATATAGGTAAACCGTAAATTATATATGTTGTCTTCTTATTGTTGAAATAAAAAAAATAAAAATCATCTCGAACTGACACAGTAACAAACATTTTAATGTTCATCGGTGGGAATAATAGTCCTTTTGTGAATCCAAAAGGTTTGATGGCTCTCCCTCCCTAGGATGGGTTGCCCTTCTGCCTAAACTTATTATTGTCTAAAAACACTGCAGACTAATGTTGCGAAAGCATGTAAACCAATCCTTGATGTAGCTTACTCTTTTTCCGAGCTCATTCTCTTGGTAATTCCTTGCAGATCCTGCAATTTCAGAAGTTCTGCCAGATGCTGCTCATCCTGAGGAAGATTGGGATGGAGAAAATCAATCTTATGTGGATGTGAACTGTTCCACGGAGCATAAAGATTTAGATGATACAATCACCAAGATTTTCATGTTGAAGTTCAGAGAGGTAAGCTTCATTGCTGTTTATCACACATGCTACTAAACATAGATCTTATGATGTTGGATTCTTGGGTTTGTAAACTCAAAAATCGCCATTAAGAATAATTTGAGATGGTACATGTTTTTTCCTGTCGCTATCTGTTACCTTGCATGAAGTAACTTGTCAATGCTCTGTTGTTCAGAAAGTGTCTGTGGAGCATATAACCCGCCATGTATTACAAGGGAAGATTTTACTAGAAGTTGAGGTCTCCATGCCTCCCGAGATGATGATACTGTAAGCATTAGCAAAGACAAGCAAATATTTCGCCTCCCCCCATAACAAATTTGATTTAGTGTCGTATGGTCCATCTTTTTTCAGAGATGCAATGCAAATGGCTGAAGCCGCAAGGAAAGATATCCTGAAGATGATCGCAAATGTCATCGAAGTCAGCATTCAACTTAGATTGTTGCAGTCGAATCACAAGTTCCCTTTATGAGCTGCATACACACCATCAGTGAAAATTCAAGAAATTGCAAGGAATTTGACATTCTGACAAAATTTCACAAAGCGTCTGCACAAAATGTGTGTGTTTTGATACCTCTTAGATGAGCAATAATTTGTTCCGGTTTAAACATCTAAGTTTGGAAATATAAGTGTATGAATTACGAATATCTTGCATATGCTTTACGAATAAAAAAGATTCACTATACAATAGGAATTCATAAATTGTGTGTATTTCTTTCAAACTTCCTGCAATTCAAATCCATTTCCCCTCATCTTCATATCTAAATCTTGAGCTTCATCTTGCATACACAAAATGCTCATTGATGCTTATGGTGCTGCTGGGAAGTGGCGGTCAGCTTTTGGATTCTTTGATGAAATGTCGGAGAGCAAGATTTCTCAGACACTTGTAACTTATAATGCTCTAATCAATGCTCTTTGTAAGAAGGGGAAATTGGATGAAGCTCAAGATTTAGTTATAGAAATGAGGGGAAATGGGTTTGAACCTGATCTAATAAACTTACAACACACTGATCCATGGGTACTCTGGTACTGGAAATGCATCAAAGTCTCTTGAGCTGTATGAGACCATGAAAAGTAGTGGCATTCAGCCAACTCTTGGCACTTACTACATGCTCATCAGTCAATGCAGCAAGTTTGGGTTGGCACTGTTGGATGGTTTGCGTCGGGAAATGTCGCTGTTTGGTTTGAAGCCTGATAGGGTCATATACAATGCTTTAATTCATTCTTATTCCGAGCATGGAGAGCTTGTAGGGGTCCAAATCGGGTTGCATAGGGAGAGATAGTGAATCATGGGATTGATCCTGATAAGATGACATTTAATAGTTTGATACTCGGACACTTAAAAGCAGGGAAACCACAAGAAGTCATGGAGCTTGTTAGTGACATGAAAGCTAGAGGATTGCCTCTAAAAGCCGATACCTACTGTGTACTCATTGATGGATATGCTTGGTACAGAGAAATGATCAGCAGTGGTTTGTTTCTACCTCTTAGGACCTGTAAAGAGCTTGTGGACGGTCTCAGAGAAGAGGGAAGGCTAAAGGAGGCTCAGGTTGTTTGGTCAGAGATGACTGTTAAAGGACTGGATGAAGAAAGCAAAACCGAAGGTATATATGGTGCTGCTAAGTAACATAGATGTGCGTTTTCACATGGGTCAACGGATTGTGCTTGATGTTTGCGAGGTTGATGTTCTAGTTGCAAATGAAAAGCAATCTGATTGACCTACACACCACCAGAGTTTCCCATTACAGGTAGATAGTCCCTCTATGCTAAAACTATTAGTACTATATTCTCGTTATAGTCATTTTTGTATAAATTACATTTTTTGTGATTGATTTGCTGGTTTATATAGAGTCTGTTACATGCTTATTATGCGCTCTCCTTCTTCCTGTCTCCTTCCTGGTTTCTCTGCCTAGGTTGTTTGGATCACCTAATTGTCCCTCAAGGCTTGTTGATTTGAGAAATCGGCAAAACTGTTCAGAAATTCTGTACAGAGATAGACTAAACAAACAGTCCTGAGCTATCACACTCGGTCGAAACTTGGAGAATGACTCCATCTCCCTCTCAAGTACTCCTCTAACGAGACGTTTGGCTTGGTGCTGCTAACAGACAGTGTGTTGTCTTATAGAACCAAGAACAAGACATTAAGATGGGAGGGATCAAATCCTCTGTCCCTTCCCCTATCCCCTTCCCCTATCCCCTCTCACAAAATCATCCAACTTTTTAATGTTTTAATCTACTTTTTTTTGTTTTGTTTTATTTTCTCTTTTTTTTTTTAATGTTGAAATGTGAGGAGGGGGCACCGGGAAGGGCCAAACAGGAGGACATACAATTTGGCTCCAAGATGGGACTGGATATCTTTTGGAGAAGCTTTGCCATCCAACACATCAAAATCCGAGCTCCTGCCGCTTACTTGCTGCCTTTTCCACTTCGTTATATCCTGATCACCTTGGACTTGGGGAAGCTTTAGAACCTGACATATAATTTGTCATAATTACCCATATGGTTATAGTCCTGGCTTCGCTGCCCGTGCATTCCAAAGGGTTCCAATCAACCTCCAAGAGGTTCCCAACTCCAAGGCGGGAGACACTATAGAAGTCCGTTGGGGATGAGAAAAGGATAACGAGTTGGATTAGCTATTTTCTCATGAAAAGTAAACCAACTTGGGGATATGAACTCCGGACTAATAAACTATTTTCACATTTTTGTAAGCAAAAACCTCAACATAAAAGTAGTGTGTAGATGGATGGTTGAAACAATAGCCTAAAACAATAGCCTCCCCAGTGCAGACTACATTCAACGGTTTGGGCAAGCATTCGCAAAGTGTGTTGGATCACCACATCTGAAGCATGCTCTTCCAGAGACAGGGTCTCCAGTTGCCGAGACAAATGCTGTGCCTGTTGCACTCGCACGTCCCCTTCCCCTTCCTCGACCACCACCACCACCACCACCACGGTCCTGACCACGGCCCCTCCCACGGCCACCTCTTCTGCTAGAACTAGATGCTGGTCGGCCAGCACCTGAATTACCAGCGCTGAATCCTCCAGCACCACTGTTAACGGCATCCTCCCACCTATTTAGCATGGGAAAAAAAATCAACTTAATTATTATACAACTGACAGTGGACATAACCACCTACCGAGGGAGTGTTGTATGTCATCATTATGAATAATAGCAAAATAACTTGGGAAAGTAAAGCTGATACTAGAGATGGGTGTAAAACAAATACATCTCAACAGCTTAACAAGGAAAAGAGTGAGGTTAAGATTCACATACACAAAGAAGTTGCAAGACTCCGAGAGACATTTGTAAAACTTTCTTCCTCTGTTATTTTCAGTATTAGCAGTTAGCAATGGACAGGGAGATCCACATGAGGTGCAGCAGACTGTGGATTCACCTGCAGCAACAAACACATCAGGTTTGGAAAAGCAATTCTCTCTGAGACTGAGAGCTAAAAGAAGGATGAGTTATAGTTCGTGTCCAGGACAAAACAAAATTCCTGAGGCTGAAAGCAAATGTTCATTCCTGCAGATATAAACCATTCCAAGGTCTCAGAATTGCTAGTTTCAACTTGAAGCCAAGAACCTGTATTGACCCTAAAGTTGGGCTACAAACTGTTTGAAGCTCAAAGCCGATGAAAGGTGAGTCTCAAACCTAGAACTAAACACCAACCCCCATGGAAAATAGGCAAAATCCAATGCCCCTTGAGCCAAAGTCTCCTCATTCCCTGAGCGAGTGAAGCGTCAACTTCATAAACATCGTTCACTTTAGGTCTATCAACTCAAGCCTGATGTTGCTCCTCATTTTATGCACGAAGTGCATGCTTAAGCAACGTTTTTTTATATACACTGCTGAGTGTTGATCACAATGTGGGACTTTATTTCTGGCATACCACTGAGGTAAAGACCAGATAAGCCCAGGAATGGATTTACAAATTGAATTTTGAGATCCAAGAAGAAGGATGGACAAGTAGCAATAGGTTTTGCCATAAAATAAAATAACAGAAGCAATTGCCCTGGGGGGAGTAGTAGAAGCAAGATGTCTTAACATCCTGAGTTTGCAAATAGAATGGGAAAACTTATGTGTTATTAAAGCTCTCAGAGAAGAATGGGAAACACCATGAGTGATGGAAATGATATTGTCTGATACTAAATTGGGCTTCAAATTTTCTGGGGAACACATTAATCAATGTTTGGGAAGCTAACAGAGTGAGAAATGAATTAGCAAATAAAGGTCCCTTACCTCGTGTTTATAAAGATTTCACATATCAAGAACATTCAATAGGTTGACCCATGAAGTATTCGTAGACCAACTTAATCTATTTATCCAAAAAAAAAGACAAATGCCAGCCCTGAACCTAAGTCCCACTACTAACACAGCGAAATGCCAATGTTTGGCCCTTGCTCAAAATCTATTAGCAATAAATCATGCTTTAGGGAAGAAGTTCAGAGCCCAATTCAAAGCCAGAAAGCCATCAAAACTGATAATCCTCTATCAATCTGCCAAAGACTGTACAACATGATTTTGACATGAACATTCTAAGTTTACTGGGTACAATAAAAAAAAGGGATTAGGAGGGTAAGGAGCCAAAAAAAATTATATAAAAAAAAAAAATCAAATATCGTACCATTTGCGTTATCCACCCTTCGAGACCTGGGAGGTTCAGAACGAGAGACATTTTGTCTTGCATTGTTTGTGCCACTGTTGCTAGAAGATGTGGCTGAAGCTCGTTCTCTTGCTGAAATTTTTTGACAGACAATGCCATATGTTTGTCATAAATTCAAGTTCAACAGAACAAAAGAATCTTCCCTTGCTAGACAACCCTTCAATAAAACGTTGAAGATACTTGTTCTTATGCTCTTTTTTTTCATTTGAACAAGATAATCTATTTGTTATCAGTCTCTTTTTAAAACAGAGAAGTAATCACCAACTAGAAGAAACCAAGCCTTTATTTAGGCTACCAAACACTAAAATGGGTATTGTTTCATACAAACACACAGGAAAAAAAGCGAACATGATTACTTGATACTCAACAAATTAGCGGCTAGCATTTTAACAATTCAAGTATATTTCCAAAGAATCATCACCAAGAACTTCTTAAAGCAGCCATGAGATGCAATATAGCAATAATGGAGGTTTATGTGCATAATAAATATAGTTAAAACTTTCCAAATTGTAACATGTGTGGATGAGGGGCAAGGAACACAATCACTTAGCTACATATCAATCAACTTTTGTTTTTCATTAGTATCAACTATCAACGTGAATTAGACACACAAGCATCCAACAGTACATACCAGAGACACCAGGCGGATTTCGAGAACCAGTTCCACAGATCTCTATAAGCTGTTTAAGTATATTATCACAACCACCAATGCAACCTAAGAAAAGAATGGGAAACATCATAAGTATAACTTCACTGAAGGCCACACAGTAAATTGGCACACCCCTACAAAATTAGGGTGACTAAGTGAGTCCTCATTCTATTTTTGAATGAGACTATAGCACAAATTAGACATCACATTTCAGTCTCTCATTGGTCAAGAACGAGTGTACGACATAGCAACATCAATATTACATATTGCTTGCAAAAAGCAAACCAAATAGATAGACCATGTCAGCAATTAGCATGATATCCACAAATACACACACAAAAAAACTAGTGTAAGAGGAACACTGATAATACCAAAAAACAAAAAAACATGGATTGAAAATAAGTACAAGATATGTGAACTTCCTACTAAGAAATTTGTATTTGAGAAACATCAGATTGGAGGATGTTAATTGCTTACAGAAACAGAAGGTTCAACAAGGGCAGCATATGAATATAAAAAGATGGGTGGGGTACTCCGTAAATAATGGTCTGATAATATCAAGCCTAGTAAGAAAAGCATTGCAATCTGCCAAACTTCCAGCCTGAGGAATGTAAGTGTATCTTGTATATAAAGTCTAGTAAGAAAAGCTCCAAATGTGAAATATCCTTAACATGATTGATATTATAATCAGGAGTGATTTCCAGACTGAGGAACTTAAATATATAAAAATGAAAAGCTTACAGAAACAGAAGGTTCAACAGGGGCAGGATATGAATATAAAAATATGGGGTGGGGGTAGAGAACTAGAGAACATAATGGTCTGCGATATATCAAGCCTAGTAAAGAAAGAATTGCAGCCTGCGGAATCTAAGTGTATCTTGTATATAAAGCCTAGTAAGAAAAGCTCCAAATGTGAAATATACCTAAATGATTTATGTTATAATCAGGAGGAATTTCCAGCCTGCGGAACTTGAATTGTATCAAATAAACCGGGCCTGTAAAGGAACTTTATAAGTCAAACATGTATCAAAATGCTCACAAGAGGGCAGATGTAAAAGAGAAAATGGAAATGAGAATGAAAGATAAAACTTAACCTGGGGTGCAAAAATTGCATATATTTGTCGTAACAACTGCTTCTGACGAAGATCCAGGAAGCCACACAACATTCCTACACTGAAAGTAAATAAGATACAGTTTTAAAATGATTGCGTAATATATCCAAAAATTTTCTAGCGTTGCAAACTTTATGCACTATTACAAGTACTGTTTGTTGATTTACCCTATTGCAAAGCAGCTAAGTGAGACCAGTTAATGAGCAAGAAGAGATACAATTTACAACCAAGGCCATGTAATTTGAAAAGGAAAAGTAAATGTGGCTACAATATTCATATGATTTGAGTTTTGCATGATTAACATTCTTAAAGTTTGATATCAATTCGACTGGATGCTACCGAATATTAGCATTAAATATTTCCAACTGGTTGCAAGCAGGCAGGGCCGTCCCGATGTTAATTGAGGCCCGGTGCAATTTTTAAAGTTAGGCCCTATTATTTTTTACACTACATACATTCATAATATAAAATTCTTGGGAATCGAACTTGAGTTCAGTAGGAGACACTTCAAGTCTTCAACCACTCCACCACTTGATAACTTGTATTAATCTTAGCTCTAGGATTTTTATATATATAATGGGTCAAGTATAAATTTCATAATTAAGCGAAGAAACAAAAAGATTTATGATTAACCATGTCAACATTCACTCAACACAAAAATAAATGAAAAAGTGAAACCTTATCTTCCCACCATGAACAACGAAGAAGCAGGTAATCAGCGCAGAATTAAATTGTAAGAGGTATAACTAGTATGACAATCAGTTCATAAAGAATGAAACACCCTTGAAATTCCATGGTAGGGATGCACCCTATAAAAATATTATGCTAGATTTGCTTTGCAGTCCTCAAAGCTGAATAGTCCCTTAACTCTTATTATAGGCTTCAAAACAATCAAGATTATATGAAATGATTATCTACCTGAGGATAACCCAAACATCCAACCATGAAGTTTCCCTCCTGCAAATTAACATTATGTTAGAAAAGCTTCGCCAAAAAAAATTTTAAGCAAAAAGAAGCGTAAGAAAGAAATGTGAATTTTCATTGCACATTGCTTGTAAAATAGTTTATTAATGAATGGCAATGCACCTCTTATCCTTTATTTAACAGAGGTTATTTAGTATTATTAAATTTCATCAAGCTTCAATATGTCAATGGAGCGGTGAGATTTTAAAAGCTTCAAGGTACTAATATTAAGATTTTGTATTTTTTAATATTAAATTGACAAACAATTAACAGTAACAAAATCAGGCAAGCTAAAAAAATCACTTTTTTTTATCAAAGAGGTAAATGATACTGCCAATACAAGCCAGTTCATTGACAATATCAAACAATAGAAAGAAAAGAACTCCAAAGGGAATACAATGTTAAGCACCAAAACAAACAAGACGTGTAAATAAATACATACTGATCTGCGTTTCAGAACCATGTCATATTGTTGGCAAAGATTACACCGACGTATTACTTCTCCCACTGCATGTTGGTCCTCCATGTTAGATCTATTAGACCTACATAGGTACGTATATTGACATAAGTAGATATACAGTCAAACATATTAGAGATGAAAGAGAAAAATTACCTCTCAAAGAATACTTCCATGGCTTCAAAGAGCTTAACTTTGTTCTGTCTTGCCTGCACATTAAGCCATGCAAATATGACTATATTTCAAATCCTAGAGACATTAAATATTGATTTCGACACGATTCTGTAAACAAATATTCAATTTACATTAATGAAACAATCTTTCATATTTCGTAAACATGCTTCTAGAACTTCCGCTTTTCTTTTGGTTCCTGTGCTAACTGCTCTCATATCACCCTCCATATCTGATCTAAGTTTAGGTTTCCATAAATCATATCTGAAAGAAAATGATTCGCTTCAGAACATTGGCACAAATAGCAAACATATTTAAAAGAAAAGTATAAAAACTAAGCAAAATACCCCATATTGTCATATCCCATGACGAGTGCTTCGCCCTAAAGGAAAAAAAGATGTCAATAGATGTTATATAAAGCAAACCGATGCATGACAGCATTAAGTACACACTTGAAGCATGTCAGAGAAACAATCAGACTTTCACCTACCAGTTTAGTTGGTGAAAAACGGGTGTTTGCGTCTTTTGTTGCATAAAATCGATCAAGCAACTTGTTTATGTGTTCATGCATAGTTGCATCAGTTCCTATTCCAGCCTAGAAGAAGAAGGAACAACTTCATTTTACATATTTCAGCACCAAATATAATTATAAATAATTTGTGTTCAGACAAAAGGATCAAAATCAAGGAGTTTAGGATCTCCCTCACCTTATCCATACAGCTTAGCAAATCAGCTTCAGTCAAGAGTGGTGGAGGCCTGGTAATCCCAGAGTCTAGAGTTAATGTTATAGGGGTGAACTGCAATCGTAAGTCCATACGGTAAATTCAGAACTTCCATTCTTAAGTGGCTGGCATATTTTAGAAACCATCTTAACTTTTGACTTTTAAATTATTATTTTTTTTACAAATATTAGTAGGTTTTGAAACAATTAGCAATACTGGAACATGAGCTAACCAAACTTTAAGAGTTTAGTAGTAAAACAAGAAAATAATGTGGCAATGTTAGATTAGTTGACATAAGCATCTCAAAGTTACCTGATCCCATATATAAAGATCAAAACTATAGAAAATTGCAATGCCAAATTAAGAGAATGTTCCGCATATTGGACAAAATGGAAGAGAAAAGGATCAATAGCAAACCTGCTGACCGACGGCATAGGTTGGAATTAGAGAACCACCCCAACTTTCAAAACGGTAAACATCCAAGTAATTTCTCTGAAGAATATATTGCATAGATATGTGAGGAGAAATTTCAGAAAACTAGCCAGCAATGTTGACAAAAATAAGTTTTAAAATTGCTAATCCGAATATATTCAATGACAACTACTAAATTGAATGGCTATTTAGTGCTAACATCAAATATCTCATAGAAATCTACACTAGAGAAAAAAGATGTCTCAAAGATTTTCACTGCCAATGTTTTGCCTAACAATGCTTGATCAAGCTAAACGAGTAAACAACATGCACTGCAACGCAATGAGAAAAGGCCCTCATTCCGCCTTAAATATGGAACACCCAGAAGCACTATCTGGATCTATTCAGCCAACCAATAAAATATAAAACCCAGAGAAAATAAGATAATTCTTGGTTGTATATGTGATTTACAAAGAGGAGATAGGAACAATATGGGCAGATGTGCCAAAAACTCACAGGTTCTCTCGCTGCATGAACATTAATGGGCATTAACATAAACTGAAAACAAACTAGGCCAGCTGCAGACACGGCATTTGATGGCAAATATTAAATGATATGCAAAAGATAAAAAAGAAGCTCATGGAGACTCACATGAAGTATCACTCTTCCTGATGCTGAAAATTGTTCACCAGCGATATCAATTTCAACATTGGTTTCAGCTCCAATGGCAGGTTGGGATACACAAGCAAGGAAATGGCGAACGACCAGCTCATACACTTTCTGCAAGTAGACAATATGTTAAATTCGGAAGATTTTGGCTCCGTTCGGCCATGCAGGTAGCTTTTCGGAGTTTTGGTTTTAATATTCTATATTTTCAAATATGTTAAATATAAGATTTTAGTTTAATTAGCTTTTGAAATTGGATTTTCATCTGCTACTCACCCCAATCCTTTCATAACTTTTTTCTTACATTCACAATCTATTAATTTTCTCATATCTCATCGGTTAGTCCGTATAGGCTACTCTATCACCAAACACCTTATTAGCTTATGAACACTCTAATTTAAGCTACCCCATCGGCTACATGTTACCAAACAAACTCAAAAACTTTCTTATGATCAAAGAATAGAGTGATAGCCATGTACTGACTTTGTGTTGTTCACTCCACCGTGATTCTCCTGCAGAAAATTTAGTAGGATGGATAGGCGGATGAGCTTTGTCGTCATGCCCGCCATTACCAGGAAATCTCCACAGACCTGCTCCTGGGTCCAATAAACGCTCTGCATATGAGCCCCATATTGGATGTTCCTGTTGTTCTTCCACAATTGCCTAAAAAGACTGAGCTTTAAGTCAACCGATGAAGGTCAATAAATAATGTTTGACTACTAAGACAAATAAGAAAAGCAAAGTATATCTATAACCAACATGAAACAGTTAATTCAATCTGTCTAGATCAAAATACATTATGAAGATAGAACATTAACACACTTTTTAGAATGCATTTTAAGCAACAGCTGTGTAGTTTCCAATTTTATACCTGATGAACTCACTGAAGCTACAAAAACTGTGATTGAAAGATGCACTTTCCTTTGTTACGAAGTTTCTAATAACTAGATTTTTTTCTGGTCATCATAATACCCTATTGACTTACCTTAAGATTTGTACTTTCAGAAAACGAGTCTGTTTCTGTGCGCGGGTAGCTAATAAAACCAGTTTGGTACAGATCTTCTGCCACCTGCCAAAAAAAAAGTCAGATATAAGAGACAGTTCACTAGTTCAACACGTATCATGTAAACATGTACAACTAGTTCCCAAAAAATGAAGATTTCATATAGTTTCTAAATAAAATAAAATAAACACTCTTGCTATTCAGTCATATAAGTGTAAATCCATTTAAAAAGGGAATTATAATTTTAATTGATACAAAGAATAAATAAATCATTTATAATGATTACAACAATATTTTATAATAATTAGTTATTAAGTTAATTCAAAACTAACTAGTAAAATATTAAGAATTTAAGATACATAAAATCTACTATAGATACAATGAAGATTATACAATAAGAATTTAAGATACATAAAATCTACTAGAAATACAATTAAGATTATGCAATATTAAATAGATGTATGCATAAATATTCGAAAATCAATTAATTAGTTATTAGAATTAATGATAAAATGACATGTAAGTAAAGTTATTCAAGAGACACCGTGTGGCTCAACCATGTGGTGCAAAATTCTTTTGCGTTAGTAATTACTACTCCCTCCGTATCACAAAACTTGTAGTTTTAGAGTAGTAAACTTGTATCAAAAAACTTGTTGTTTTAGCTATAGTTATTATCTTTATAGGTAATGATTGCTCTTTTTATAGGTAATAATTAGTGCTTTTAGGTACTTTATCCTATAAAAGTAAAAGAAATATAGGTATTATTAATAAGCGTGTAGAAAGCTAAAACTACAAGTTTTGCGATACGGAGGGAGTAGTATACTCCCCGTGCCTTGCACCGTGTAATTTCAAAATTTTAAATAATGAAATAATTATTATAAATATTAATAAATTACTCTATTTTATAGTTTATACCATAAATGAATAAATTTATTCACTTGTCATTATAATATATTGACAAACTATATAATATTTATAATACATATTCAATTATATATTTTAGTTTGTTATTCTATTACACATGCTAAAATACTTTAATACCATAATAATAATTAATTTTTAAAATTTTATCAAAAGTTAGCATTGCATTAATTACTATTTACCACCATTTAAAATGTTAAAGTTGGTTTGTTTCATATTTATTACAGTATAATTTATATTGGGGATTAAACCTACTCCTAATATATATATCAATTTCAAAATATATCTTATTGATTAATAAGATAGATTTTAATTAAAAATAAATAAATATTGCTTAAGCATAATTGGTGAAATTAGAGATATATTACTGGAAAAAAAAATAAAAGTATTTGTAATAGGATAGATATATTTACAATTTTACATGATTTCCTTTCATATAGACAGAATTTACATAAACGGGTATATTTTTATAGAAGAGAAGTTTAACCTTTGTGCTCTTACAATTATTAATTAAATCAAAAAGGAATTTTTGCAATTACTATTTATCATTGACAGAATTAAGGAAAAGGTGACACGTAAGATTAGAGGCTTCTGCTTTAGTGTATAGTATTGATATTGATTGATTCATATTGATGACTAATTGATGATAATAATATACTCTGTATATGGATATTGATTTATATATTGAATGATTGCTTTTAGTATTTACTGCTAGAAACTTTAAAACGATTACTTTTTATATTAAATTCCCAAATTACCATGAACTTATGTGATGCTATTAATCTCTTAAGGAATTATACAATAATTAAACCATCAAAATTACAAACAAGTGAATTCTAAAAGAGGTGTATCAACTACAAGGGCCTAACCTTCATAGTTTCTGCAGCACCCATCCTAAAGTAGCGTGATGCACGCTTTTCAAGCTCAAGAGTACTAAGAGGAAAGGGGGGATACTTGCACTTCTCTTCTCTCCTAACTTTTGTCACCTAAGATAAGGATGTTTTATCAGTAGGTATTTTGCAGTCAAACTCATAAAAATAAACTGTCTTCACGCACCGTGGCAGTTGGTTCCTCAATGCACATTTCATATACTATAGTGGCACAAGTATAATCGAAAATATGTCCACGGCTGCAAAGAAAAGTAAGATACACCAAAAAAAAATGCAACTCCTAAATCAAAACTAATTAAATAAGATATTCTGCCAAAATTTTACAGAACTTACATCCAGCTAAAATTTGCTACTCCTTCATCTGAGTTGTGAGAACAGTTAATAGTCCAGAACTCCTCTGGCTCATGCGATTCTCTTTCCCAATACCTCTCAACAACAAACCCAAGGGTTGGGAACTGCAATTTTCAGCAATCTAGTTAATCAAGTGATTAAAATGTGCATGACTAGAAATGTGTAGAACAGCTGCTACCATGCCATACCTGACAAGGACCATAACTTATAATAAGATTTCTGTCATCCGTATTAAAATCAAAATTGAAAGCATCTCTGAGTAGCATAGTCTGGAATCTGGTGAAAGAAGCCCCAATCCGGAGATCTATTTCCTACACAAGAAACAAAGTTAATTTCATATGTTTTAAAAGGTACCAAATTTGGTATCTATGACAAGTGAAGACAGTACAACAGAAACGCATTCCAGCTTTTTATAGCAGCTTAAAGAATTTTTTGCCAGTTTATTGAAAAAATAACCATGACTAGGACGAATTGATTTGATTTTTATTAAATTATTAAATCTTATTTGAGTGTTTCATTCTTGACAACATTTATTGACCCCAGTAAAACTGATGCAATTGCCCCTAACATGAAAAAACAGAATAAGTGAATGTCAAATTTTGAGAAAATGTTAAACTTTTGTGTTTTAAAATTCATAAGCCCTCCACTGTGGCAGCTCCTATAATTATTTGCTTGCTTGTCTTCACAGATCTTTTCTGGAAAAGTGACAGCATGGAAAGTAGCAGGTCAAAATAAAAATACCATCAATACATGACAGTTTGACAATAGAAACTCCATAGCAGAACCAAAGCCCAATACTAGCATAACTTTACGGCCAAAAAGAGGTAGTTTGTGTTTTAACCTGTCTAGCATCCACTGCATCAGAAAATAATTGATTTGGACGCTTAAGGTTCTGCACTGCTGCATGAATATCCCTAAAATTACAAAGAAGACAATATGTTGATGGATCATCCTGATGTAGATACCTAAAGAACCCAGGTAGTGAGCTTTACCTGTCAATCAATGCAGAAAAGTGAGCCCTCCATATATTCAAATGACGATTAGCCCCACTGCATACCTCCACTACTTCAAATGCAATGTTTTCTCCTTCTCTATCACAATCAAGCCAGAGTACTAGCCACTGGCACCTCCTGGCTTCCTCCTCTAGTGTCCTCTTAATATCTTTCTTGTCCTGCATTACTCAATTGGCAGGAGAAAATCCAACCAACCATCAAACTCGTCATAAGATCAACAGAATATAAGTCATACTAAATAATCACCTCAACAGATGAAAAGTCGTTAAACAGGTGAAACTTCATCCGTATTCCATACAGAGAATCATTTTCCGATTCAAAACGGAGATTGAAGACTCAGAAGTACCCCAATTGCAATTCGATGTACCATAAATCGTAGATTTACACAGTTCATAGAGTTCAAACGGGAACCCTATGGCTCAAGCAGAATCAATAAAGAAAAAGAATAGAAGGTATATTGACCTCAGGAACGTGTTTGCGAAC
This sequence comes from Persicaria tinctoria, assembly GCA_037127255.1. NCBI lineage: Eukaryota > Viridiplantae > Streptophyta > Magnoliopsida > Caryophyllales > Polygonaceae > Persicaria > Persicaria tinctoria. The sequence goes on from JBANSL010000004.1 coordinate 966,708, forward strand.
GGGAGCATGGTAAAGCTCGGCGGGGTCACACGAGTGCCATTTCCTATATCGGTCCTCAAATTCGACCTCCATTAGATGGCCTATGACCGACGTGAACAACATCTCGCATTGCTGGCCATGAATTGAATAGCCGAACTCGAAAATTTTGTTGTATCTCGACCTTCCATCTCTAACCCTAAAATGATTCCTGGACAAGATTCCGGCAACAGCCTTCGCCACCGACGGCTTCTCCGCCACATTCAGAACCCTAATTGCGCCGTTTCCGGCCATTGTGCGGCCGGAGAAGAACCAGAGGATGATCGACGATTGGATAGGGCAAGACAGTACAGCGAAGTGAGAGGAGTCGGGATGTGTAGACTTTACACGACGGAGTACGCATTTTCCCGCGCTCTAATCTATGAGTCGCGCGTTTAAATTTTTTTTATTAGAAAGAAATATGAAGTACCAATTACAAGTTGGTGTAGTGGTTTGGGGCTACATCCTATGCCTCGAGGTTCGAAGTTCGAATCCTCGTGGAAACATGGAGACGTTTGTGAGTGGGAGTGTCAACCCCTTAATGGGGGCCTACAGTAACCCGATCCAGATGTAGAGTGAAGGATGAAGGTGCAGATTTCATGCATCACATTTGGCGCCGTCCGTGGGAAATTCGATCGAAAAGTCCCATCGTTGAAATTCTCAATCAATCAAACAACGTGAAATCAACTATTAAGCTAGATTTCGGTGGAGGAAGAATGGATCGACGCCCGGGTTGGGTCCGAGGATCGATGGCGTCGTCCATCCCCTACGAGTCTCCAGTGAACCCCCGTGGAGCGGCGGAGCCGTCCCCCGACAAGGCTCCGCGCCTCCTTCCAAGCCATGTCTATTCGTCGACGACAAGGCGATGACGGTTCTCGCCGGTTCCGCATCTCCGTCCCAGTCGCACTGCCACTTCAAATCAACCCAGTCTTCGCCCACAAACCCTAGGAGAGGGTGCCGCCGACCTCAAACCATAAGGTCGAGGGCGGCGCGACTCACCGGAATCACATAATCACGGGAGACCTACTTCACCGTTGCCAGGGGCGGCGGATCTAAGGCCACATCCACATGCGGATTGTGCACAGGACCCGCATCCTCAGTTTGCAACCGAGGATTGATTTCTCCGATGAACAAAGGTTGCGTCGGGACCCTTCCTGAACTGTCGTCGCCTCAATTCGACGTTGCTGTTGGGGTCGAAGCCGATCGAGGCGGGTCGATCGTTGGTTGCCGAGTGGGAGAGATAGAACGATGAGCCCCTCAAGCCACCATCCTCCTTTGCTATTAGTCACCACCATCATCGAGCTGAACGCCACCTTCACCGCCTCTTGTCCGAAGCAATTGTGGATGCGACCCGGATTCGAGCGACGTCTCTTGCAAAACATAACGAATGAGACAACAGGTTAAAGATTTGTTTAAATTATAAAGCCAACCTTAATGTTTTCGAAAATTGCAAATTGACATGCATCTTCAGGGTAATCTCATAAAAATGTGCAAGTCCTCGAAAACTCAAGATTTTGCCCCAGACCTCCATATTTGGCATAACTATGGATTTTGGTCAGGTTTCCTATTAGCAAAGGGGCCATCGGAGATGTGCAAGGAGGATAAACACATTCACACGAGCTAGTTTCCTCCGCTTTTAAAAAAAAAAACTTATATGCTGAAAATCTAATCTATGGTCAATCGTATTGCATGACGTTCACTAGTGACTTACAATATGATTTAATTAAAGTTATTGCAATTGTTTAGTTGCTAAAGTTGTTTGATTCGTTTGACGCTAGAATTACATTGATATAAATGGCATGAGGTGCTCTTAGCGAGTACACAAAAATAGTCGATCAAATGAAGGGGCATGGTGTGAAGCTCCTACGCTAGCTACCCCATGTGAATAGAAGGAAAAAGATGGGGGCATTGGTCTTAACTTTCAACGCATGAGAAGTCACGAAGTTGGAGTAGCAACATGTGAATTAATTATGTGACTTCATTTGTTTTGGCTATCTATGCGGAATAATGGGCTTTCGCTCAGCTAAGTATACCAATCGCAACATCAATTCGAAGCAAAATACCTACTAGCTAAGTTCTCTATGCCCTATTTTGATTAAAAGTGTACTCTTTAGTTAATCATATTACATGGTTAGTTGCATCTTGACTCCTAGCTTTAATCAGTGACATAAATTCTTGAAATGCTTACATGCACATCTATATGGAACAACGTTATATCAAAGCCATAAAAAACAATTATATGATCGCCACTCATGGCCAATAGATCGTCACTCATGGTCAAAGAATCGTCACTCATGGCCAATAGATTGCCACTCATGGCCAAAGAATCGTCACTCATGGCCAATGGAACGCCACTTAAGGCCAAAAGAACGCCGATTTTAGGCCACAGGTATGCCACTTAAGGCCAAAAGAACGTCGATTTCAGGCCACAAGTACGCAACTTAAGGTCAAAAGAACGCCGATTTCAAACCACGAGTAAGCCACTTAAGGCCAAAAGAACGCCGATTTTGGGCCACGAGTACACCACTTAAGGCCAAAAGAACGCTGATTTCAGGCCACGAGTACGCCACTTAAGGCCAAAAGAACGTTAGTTTCAGGCCACGGAACGCCACTTAAGACCAAAAGAATCGTCACTCATGGCCAATGGAACGTCAATCAAGGCCAATGGAACGCCAATCAAGGCCAATAGAACGCCAATCAAAGTCAATAGAATGTCACTCAAGGCCAATATAACGCTGATCAAGGCTAATGAAACGCCAATCGATATATGCCAATAGATCACCACTTACGGCCAAAGCATCGCCACTCACGACCACTTAAAGCCAATTTTAAGCCATAATAACCCCGTCGAGGGCTAGCAAAAGTCAAAATCAAGCAATAAGAATGCCATTTAAGGCGAAATGCTCAACCTTAATGAAAACCATCAAATTGTCAATCGTAAATAAAATTTAAGTAAGAATGTCATCAACTAACATTGTCTCTCATTTATGGCAAAAAAATAATCTAATCATTTTGAGCCATAACTTTCAGTTGGTTAGTTAACAACGCACCAACTACATTATATTGTGTTATTCGGTTGAGAATGCTAAAGCTTGCAGGATACAACGAAGACAAGGGGCAAGCACTACTGGTGGTCTTCGATCATAACAAGTGAATAACATCGAGTTATTCGTCTTCCCTCATCACTAGATCGTGATAAGGAAACCCGAGGGACAATTAATAGAGCCAAAGTAATTTCATAAGATATATAGGGGCATAATCGTCATTTACAAGGTGAAACAATCACACCCTAATTCTCATTATAAATATGGTTGAACTACTAGGGTTTAAGGAGGCTTATTCCGGCCGACACATTCTGACTCGAGCGTCAGAGGCTCATCCGGGGGAGCGAGCCCCGCCTCTTCCTCTTCTAATCTATGCATAAAGATCCATCGACACCGAGAAGGATGAAGGTGCAGATTTCATGCATCACAATGCACTATTAGTGTTGATCTCGACTGACTCGTATTGAACTTGGTAAGGTTGATCCTCTAACGAGATTAACTTAGTAATAGTGGGGTTAACACATATTGTATAACATATTATATATATATATATATATATATATATATAAAGTATATGTATAAGGTATGAAAAAGGAGGAAGATAGAAGATTGGGCTTAAGCCCAATCTCCGGTCCATAGATCTGCACCTAGAATATTGAGCTCGGCAGAATAGTGGAAGGAGATGCGCCTGAGCTTGCAACTTACCTTACCTCTTTCAAAGTGATGCGTTTTGGAGGCTCGGGCTTGACCTAGCTATATATGCTCCTATCCTCCGTTGAGGCGCTTCACTTCAACTCTCTCCATTCTCTCTCTTCACAAACGCTCTGCTAGGATTTTCTAGGGTTTAGATTTTCCAGCTCTTGGGCGACAACTCGAGAGCGCTCGGAGAAGAAGGTGGTTATTGGTGTCTCTATGAAGGTGGTTAGAGCTTCGGCGTCTTCCTGGGTGACCGCTCTCTTGTGCCTTCTAAGATCTAGGGTTTTGGAGATTGAATCCTTTCTTCGATCTTCGGTTTTCCCATACAGGGGTATTTCTCTTCTTCCTTTGTACCCCTGATTCACATGCATGTTAGATCTAGAGTTGTTTGTTTTCGTTGCTTGATTCATCCCTTGTACGAACTCTCTATAATGGATTCAGCCAACTCTTGAGACTCCGTGGATGTAGGCATTTATGCTAAACCACGTAAAATCGTTGTGTTCGTGATCTTGCATGTGATTTATATTTCGATCTTTCGTTTATCGTTTCGATCGTCCTTGCTTCAGCTCAAAGCCGATTTCTAGTTATAGGATCTTTGGTTTTACAAAAGTGTTAGTAATAGTATAAGCAATAAGATATTTTTTATAAACCTTACTCCCTCTGTTTCAAAATAAATGTCGCTTGACTTTTTGTACGTTTTTAAGGAGGTAAAAACTCTATAAAATATTATATTTGTAATCAATTTTTTTCCATAAATTGATACTTATTACTTTATTAGTAATAAGTATCAATTTATAAAAAAAAAGTTTGATTTAAAAAAAATTATTATTTTATAGAGTTTTTACCTTCTTCAAAAATGTGTAAAAAGTCAAATGACTTTTATTTTGAAACCGAAGAAGTATTAATTAAACCGGTGTCAAGATATGGATATCGATATTGATAGCCAGTCATTCATGTAACCTCATGTTTGAGCGCGCTATTTGATTAATTAAGCCCAAGATATTTCATAAAGTTTTGATTGATTGCAAGCAAAGAATTGAATAAAGGAGTTGTGATTGACGACACCAAGAGGGGTGTGTTATTGCATAATAATTCCATTTATTTGTTAGTTATCCAGTTCTCTAGTTGATCACCATATCTTCTAAATCATGTGGCAAGAGCTGGTTAGACCAAGCCTAATAGGGTTACCATCTTTTTTTTTTTTTTTGAAGAATATTGGGATAACTTTTGGTCCCAAAATGTATCTATTACATTATCCAAAATAGAGAATGGAGAGAAAAAAATTGAGACAATTCCCTACATTTGAGGAAATCTCTATGTATATATCTTGGGGTAAACTTCAAAATGAGAAAATTGTTTAGAATTGAGACAAAAAGTATCCGGAATATACGACTTCTAATTCTCTATTTTTTAGATTATTTTAGGAAAGTCATTGTTTGTTGGACATGCTCTTAGTGGATTTACCAAATGATTTGTTGGCTATCAACTCTCAACCCTTTTCGCCTAAGCATTCACGAAGGTGATATTCTGACTTGTGAATGTCTTAACCCAAAAAATATAAAAAGATAAAATAAAGCAATGATGATGACAAATTTCATCTAGAAAAGAGTGATAGTTTCTTACTCCCTCTGTTTTCAAATAAGCGGCTTTTTACTATTTATGCACGTATTTGAAGGTGATAAAAACAATTTAAAATATTAATTTTTTTGATAAAGTCATACTTACTAATAATAAGTAGTATAATATTATTTAAAAAATTATTTAAAATTTTAATATGTTATATTATTTAAAATTAATATTTGATGAAATTATTAAATAATTAAATAACTTCATCAACATTAACCTATTTTTAGAAGATACAAAGTTTTGATGAAATTGAAATAATACTTAATTAGCATGGTCATACTAATTAGTTTTTATACTAGAAAGGAGAAAGGGGTGAGTAGAGATTAGTTTTTATGTTATTGTAATAAAATATAAATTCATTAAGATTTGAGAAATCATAAGTATGGAAGAAATCAATTGATTGAATAAATGAGTTTTAGTATCAAATTCATTTAAATTAAAAAACCGCACCGTGTGATAAACTAAATACACTGTAAATGATCATTTAATTGAAGACGGAGCAATGTCGGATTGAACATTAAAAAATATCAAGAATAGACATTGTGCTTTTTTAATATGGAAAAAAAAAAGAAAATAAAGTCAAAGTTCAAATTCGAAGTTATATCCTTGAGCAACGTTTCATCGATTATCCGCTTGATATCCAATTCGATATTGTGCAACATCTTTTTAGACGTGGGACAACATTTTATCAAACATTTATTAACAATGTATTATAGTGGAGATGTACGGCGTATATAACAACATACATAGTTTATAAAAATATGGATTAATACTAATATATAGGTTATAGTTCACATCTTATTGTTTATTGACGGAAATATAGGTTTACGAGATTCAAGGACTTGAATAAGAGCAAATATATAAGTATTAGGCTAAGGTGTGCAATTCATTACCGATGTTTTTTCATACGACCAGCCCATGTCTTAGTTGTCTAGGTCGGGAAAGAGGTTTAGATATCCATGAAATCTTATCATGGAACAAAAGCATTTTTGCCAAGCTGCTTATGGACATTGTTATGCAGAAACAGAGCATCTGGCTGGATTGGGCTATGTGCAATGGAGTGGGAGAGACAAATATTTGCCAGTTGCAAAGCTGGGTTCATGACTCTTGGGAATGGAAAAACTTAATCCCGATTAAGGATGAACTGAGGTTGTTGCTGTCATACAGTGAGGGTGTTGAAGTTTGCCTTGATCCGATTCTAAAATTGGATGGTATCTTCTCTTGCGCCAACATGTATAAAATGATCAGAACTAGAGGAGAAGAGGTTGGTTGGGGAGAAATGATATGGAAGGGTGCCCAGAGCATAAAATGGGGTTTCATAGCGTGGCTTGTAGCAAAGCAAAGGCTTAGAACGGGTGCACGGGTGAAACACTGGCGTGGGCAATATGCTGCCTGGTGCGCATTCTGTAAGGCCGAGGAAGAGACTGAAAATCACCTTTGGTCTGATTGCACCGTGGTGAAGGAGACTCAACGCCATGTATGGAGATGGGTGGGGATCTCGCATGAGGAAAGGGATATGGAGGGCTGGCTAGCTTGGTTTGCAAGGGAACCTAGGGAGAGTGTAGTTCTATGTTTACAGAAGGGCAAAACTGTAACTTTGGTTCTAAAATGAGGGACAAAACTGTCTTTGTAATAGAATACTGGGCTTATAAATAGGTTGTTGGATCCACCTATCAGCCCAAGAAATCAACGAGAGAGTTTGTTACAAACACAAACTGAATTCCTTTCTTTTTTTCTTCTCTTCTTCCATGGCAGCTGCGTAGGGAGATCTTAAGGAAATTCAAGATCTTTTCATGGTATCAGAGCGCGTGGTTGGAAGATCCGACAACGCAGCAACATTCGAAGCAAGAGATTGAAGACGGGGTAGCAAAGCAATGGCAAATTCCATTGAAAACGGAAATCAGGTGATCGGAGAAATCAACGGAGGTGTGAACAACATGAGCGATCCATATGGATTGTCCAATTCAGACCATCCAGGAGCTCAACTGGTTGCGAATACCTTCAACGTATCCAACTTCCTGAGCTAGAGACATGGTGTGACAATGGCACTGGGAGCGAAATTCAAGATTGCGTTCATTGATGGCAGCTTGAAGCCTGAGGATGTGTCACCAGCAGATCTTCCAAAGTGGAAGAGATGCGATTACATGGTGCGTTGTTGGTTGATCAACTCCATGAGCGCTGAGGTAGCGGAAGGATTCGTCTATACAGAATCGGCTCATCAACTTTGGGGAGAGCTGGTTGAGAGGTACGCGCAAACGAACGGACCTCTCTTATACCAACTCAGGAGATCCCTCATTAATATGAGCCAAGGAAACATGACGATGCCTGAGTTCTTCAACAAGTTGAAGAAGCATTGGGATGAGATTCTCACCTTGGAAGGTGATGTGAAGTGCATATGCAGGAAGTGTGTGTGCAACGTCGACAAAAAGATCCAAGAGATTGGAGATCGCAACAAGCTGCTTCAGTTCCTCATGGGACTCAACGACGGATACGAGAGCGTGAGGAACCAGATTCTTGCAATGGATTCACTTCCATCTCTTAACAGATCTTACTACCTAGTCAAGCAAGTAGGAGGATCTAGAGGTGAGAGTAGTGGCACCGATTCTCAGGATGGAAATGCTTTCTCAGTGAACCTGCCGGTGAATGGGAAGAAATCCACCAAGAAAGACAAATCCGACATGCTCTGCACTCACTGTGGTATGAAAGGGCATACAGTTGAAGGATGCTTCAAAATCATAGGGTATCCTGATTGGTTTAAGGATCCTAAAGGCAAGAAACAGGCTAGGACTGCTGCAGCTGTGACAGAAGTCAGTAAATCTCCTCTTGAAGAAAGGATAGAATCAGGCATGGAATCAGAAATGGATATGGCTATGGCTAATGCCATATACCAGGAGGTTTTGCGTGCTAAGTCTATCCAGGTTGCCTCATCCAATAGTGCAGGTATTGTCTCTGCTATGCATTTTTTTAGAAATCACAAAGATAATGATGTATCATGGATTATTGATACTGGGGCTTCTGATCACATGACCTTCAATGACAAAGTCTTGTATAATAGGCGCCATTTGGATAATCCTATTAGTATTTGCTTGCTTGATGGCTCAATTAAAAAGGTCAAGGAGGTTGGAGATATTCACGTGATATCAGGTTTACCTCTGAAAAATGTATTCTATGTGCCTGAATTCAAAGCTAATCTGCTATCAGTAGGGAAGATCATAGATGACACAAATATTGATGTGAATTTTAAGAAGAATCAGTGTCTATTTGAAGACCCTAAGAATGGTCGGATTTTGCTGGATGCTAGTAGATTGCCAGGAAGACTGTATAGAGTATCATTGCATGCTGGTGGAGCAGCAGTTGGAGACCTGAGACACATTGCTCTAGTGCAGGATACCTCTTATAGTCATACAAATAAAGCTTGTAATAACCCTGGTCACATCCAGCTTTTCCATGATAGTCTTGGTCATCTTTCTTTCTCTAAACTGAAGCACACAGTTGATTGCAAAGCTACTACAATTACTGATTTGTTTTGTGAAGCTTATACTCTAGCAAAACATCATTCACTCCCTTTTGAATCTAGTAAATCCATTGATGTAACCAAGTTTGAGCTTATTCATATTGGGGCCATACAAAGTCCCTAGTGTCACTGGAGCCATGTCCTTTGTGACTGTGCTTGATGATTTCAGTAGATGTGTTTGGATATATCTGATCAAAGAGAAATCTCAGGTGTGCAACACTGTGTGTGATTTCATTACCATGGTGGAAAATCAGTTCATTGTCAAGGTAAAAACAGTAAGGAGTGATAATGGTACAGAATTCTTCAAGTGCAAGCCCTTTTTTGCTGGCAAAGGCATCACACATCAGTTGTATGTGCCTTATGTTCCTCAGCAAAATGGCCGTGTTGAGCGCAAACACAAGCATTTGCTAGAGGTTGCTAGAGCATTAAGGTTTCGGGCTTCATTACCTGTCAAGTTTTGGGGTGAATGTGTGCTTACAGCTGCACACTTAATCAACCTAATGCCATCCTCAGTTCTAAATTGGGCAACTCCATTTGAGAAACTCCATGACAAAGCTCCTGATTATGACGGTTTGAGAGTGTTTGGGTGTCTGTGTTATGCCTTGGTGAGAGGTCCTATGAAGGACAAAATGGCTCCACGGGCAAGGAAATGCATTTTCATGGGTTATCCCCTTGGTCAAAAAGCTTACAAGCTTTATGACTTAGATGAAAAAAGGATCCTGGTAAGCAGAGATGTCATTTTCTGTGAAGATACCTTTCCTTTTGCATCCTTACCTCTGAACCCATCACACGTGCCTTCCCCTTCATTACCCCTTGTAAACCCAGCCCTTGATCAACCTTGTTTCACCAATCCCCACACACATATTCATCCTACCACATCCATTACCCAATCTCCTCCTCCTATACACTCTCATGCACCCTCAATCCCCTCTATTAACTAGTCCACACCATCCACTTCACCAACTTCCATTTCTGTCACCAGTATTGACCCCCCAATCCCACCCTAGCAAATTGACCCACTCCCTGAACCTAGAAGGTCAACCAGACATCCCTGAACCTAGAGGGTCAACTAGACAAACCACATTCCCTAAACACTTACATGACTTTATTTGTCCTTCTACAACTAAATCCCTCTCAGATTCCTTCATGGTCACTAGCCTTGATGATCCCACCTATTACCCACCAGATTATGTGGCATCCTTGGCTAATGTGATGTCTCTGAAGAAACCTCTCACTTACAAGCAAGCAGTAACTGATCCAAGATGGATTGAAGCAATGCAAAAGGAGCTTCAAGCTCTTGATGAGAATGATACTTGGGCTCTCACTGAAATTCCACCAGGACAGGTGGCTATTGGTTCAAAGTGGGTGTACAAGATAAAATTCAGGCCTGATGGAAGTGTTGAAAGGTTCAAGGCTCGGCTAGTAGCAAAGGGTTACAACCAAATCAAAGGAAAAGACTTCAAACATACCTTTTCCCCAGTGGCCAAATTCAAACATACCTCTTGCCACTCTAAGAAACTGGCTTATCCACCGGCTAGACATCAACAATGCATTCCTTCATGGATTCATTGATGAAGAATTGTTCATGAAGGTTCCTGATGGTTACCTAGGAGCTGCACCAGACCAAGTATGTAAGCTCAAAAGAAGTCTCTATGGCCTGAAACAGGCTTCTCGCCAATGGAACATTGAATTGTCCAAGTTTTTGCATAGCAAAGGGTTCGACAAGTCTTCCTTTGATCACTCCCTGTTCACCAAGCAAATTCCTGATGGTTTGCTGGCAGTATTGGTCTATGTTGATGACCTATTAATCACAGGTGACAGCTTGCCTGACATCCTTCAGCTCAAAGCAGATCTTCACCTAGCATTCACCATCAAAGATCTTGGTGAAGTGCGGTATTTTCTGGGTCTTGAGGTCTCCAGAACTCCCCAAGGCACCTTGCTGAACCAACGACGCTATGTCTTAGATATCCTCCAAGATACTGGCATGGAAGATTGCAGAGTTGCTCCATTTCCCTTATCTAGAGGCCTCAAGCTATCCACTAATGATGGCTTCTTGCTGGAGGATTCAGAAAAGTATAGACGACTAGTGGGTCGCCTTCTATATCTCAATATGACTCGCCCAGGCATCTCATATGTTGTCCAGCATTTGAGCCAATTCATGATCACTCCCCGACTTCCTCACTGGCAAGCTGCTCTCCATGTCGTCAAATACTTAAAAGGGACCATAAACCTTGGCTTGTTCTATCCAGCTTCAAATCACTTGGCAATTCATGCCTTTTGTGATTCATATTGGGGCAATTGCCTATTCTCTGGTCGATCTCTTACTGGATTTGCAGTGTTTCTGGGTCAAGCTTTGGTTTCGTGGAAAACCAAGAAGCAAGCCACAGTGAGCAAATCCTCTGCAGAAGCTGAATACCGGAGCCCTTCAAAGACTGCCAGTGAGTTGGTTTGGATTGACTCAATCCTTGGTGAGTTCCACTGTGATGTTCCCAAGCCTATCCCACTCTTCTGTGACAGTAAATCGGCTATCCACATAGCTGAAAACCCGGTGTTTCACGAGCGAACGAAGCACCTTCGGTTGGACTGTCACTATGTTCGAGAGAAGAAGAGAAGAAAAGGATCTTGAATGCTGGTTGGTCAATTTTGTGTTAAATACGGGAGAAATGACCTAACTTTAAAGGGGATTAGATATTGTAATATGGTTCAGCTTTTTGGGACAATCGAGTGAGAATAGAGTTATAGATTTTGTTTCTGGTTAAGTTTAAAACAAATTACAATATCTAAGTTAATCCATCCAAATTACAATATCTAATCCCCTTTAAAGTTACAATATCTAATCAAGGATATTGTAATATGGTTCAGCTTTATGTTGCCTACATTAAACTTTCCAAATTACAATATCTAATCAAGGGTATCCATGAAAGTGAACTCGAGGTTGTGCCTACATTAAGGGAACCTTGCTTTCAAGTTACTTTGGGGTTTCTTTAGTGAAGTCTTATTTTGCGATGTTGCTCTGCTAGTGGTTTTTGCTTTTGTTATCACTGTGTATGGAAGAGAAACTTAAATATGATATATTTATGACTGAATACTTTTGACTTTTTGAGATCACATCAGTAAAAACATACTAATAGATATCACCTTGTTTGCCTATTTGCAGTGCAATTTATTGTCTATTTCGAAATAATTTTTATCCCTAACTTAGGATACTTATGCTATCTCCATTGCTGGCCTTATAATAGCTTACTCATGCATGATAAAATAATTCATTATATCTTATTTATAATAGAGTGCTTAACTACATCTCTAATTATTTGGAGTTCTGGTTAGTGATGATGCTCTCTTAACCTTTAATCTATGATGTGATGCAGAACAATTGTGGCATTAAAAAATTGTGTCTTCGCTAGAAAGATACTTTTATTTTCTTAATGTTTTAATTTCATGCCCTGGGGTTTCTGTAAAATCTTGTTTATATGTCTGTATATTTTGCAGTTGCAGGTTCTTAGTGGTGTTGCCTTGGTCTCATTTAAGGCTGCAAGGGTCCCTAAAGACAAAGAACACCCATATGGTTACTTTACTATTATATTACACTGTTTCTTGAATATCATTCAAAAGAGTACTTACTCAAATGCTACTCCGTAATTGTTTATTCAGATATGTTTAGTTAGATTCTCACTATCTCTTGCTGTATTTGAGTTCTGCTGGTCATTTAGGATGGTAAATATATATGTACTACTTGTTTATTCCATATGTTGAATATTAATCAGTTTGTCCACAGGACATGGTAAATTTGAGACCCTTGGAGCTCTGGGAATATCTTGTGTGCTCATTGCTACAGCTGGTGGGATTGGATGGCATGCTTTAGATGTATTGATGGTATAATAGTATACACTCTCTCTTATGTCTGTCAGAAAGTTGATATAATTCTTACCGCTTGTACCTTTCAGATGCATGAATATACTTTCAAGTTAATACAATATCTGAAGTTGATCAGATGTATGAGTTATTCGTTTCTTAAACATGCTCCATCTTGTGTATGTTTATAGTTTTGTAAGTTAGGATTGGTTGGATGTGTTTAATCTGACGGTTCACTGGTATTATGTCCATCATGGGTAGTATTTCATAGGATTCTGGGTCTTTTGCTTTTGCTTCTAAATATTGAAAGTTCATAAGCTTTTATCAACATGATTTGTAACAATTAGGCAGTCCAAGCTTTTTCACCTTAGTGTTGCCTTCTAGGTTTGTTTGGGGGGTTTGTGGTGTGATTTGTCTTGACCTTATGTGTGTTTATGATTATTTTATTCTTTTGAACTGTAGTTTTGTCTTCTAGGTTTGGTGTGGAGCTTGTTGTTTGTTGTGTCTTGCCTATGCTTAGCCTCGGCTTCACACCTTTTGGGTCTTTTGGAAACAACTTCCTAACTTGCTCGGGGAATGGGTATGTACATCCCGACCCCAAGACCCTGCTCTAACCGGGATTCACTGGGTGGTGGTTGTTGTTGTCCTTGTTTCAAATAACAAGGATATTGTACTTCCTAGTTCCTACCAAAAAAAAAACAAGGACAGTGTACTTCATTGGAGTTCCTTGAGTAACGAGCATGAGAATATGTGCACCTGCATTTATCTCAGTAGTCTTATACTTTGGGTTTGTAGTAAACAAGACGAAAGGAAACTGTCCGAATTAAAATTGGTCTTTATGCATCTGAATTAAGTTGATCCTTTGCTTATCTTAGTATCTAATGTAAAAGCTCTAGCTTGTTTGGATTGTGGTTTTCATACTTTTGATGGTACTGAACTTTGCTTCAAATTGTTCATTCCTTGTAATCTTGTTTGTCATCATACAGGGTGTATTTACCACTGCACCTGAAGCCGTTCACTCACTGGCACAAGATCACCACCATCATACTGGTGAGCATCAGCACAAAATAGACATGGAACATCCAATTCTAGCTCTGAATATGACCATTCTATCAATAGCCACGAAAGAGGGGTACTATTATTTCATAGCCACAATTTTTTGTCCCAACTTTGATTCATCATTGCTCCCTTCTGTATGGAATTTTTTGGGGGGTTTATGGTTACTTGAATGGCTTTCATTAATCTTTTCAGCAATAAAATATAAACCTTCCATGTGTGGTCTTAGCAAATTGACACTTTCATTGGCCCTTGGTTTTGTTCAAGTTATTATGTTTGCTTCATCTGCAGATTGTTCTGGATGACGAAGAGAGCTGCAGAAAGAGAAGGCAGTGGACTCATGAAAGCAAATGCATGGCATCATCGTGCAGATGCTGTTTCATCTTTAGTTGCACTCATTGGTGTAGGCAAGTATCTGTCTTTAAATATTTTAATCAAACATTCGGTATTTGGTATGCTTTTTCCTTTAGGGTATTCTATTCATGAGAATGTTGTAGAAGATAATGATATGGGGCTATAGAAAAAGATTGATGCTGGATTTAAGAAAAGATTAGAAAGGCATTTGAGAGACAAGGGGTGGAATTAGGAACACAGTCAGAGGAAGGCGGAACTGTATGGAGGATGCGCGATATGGAATTTGAAGTAAATAATCCCGAGCCACTTAAATAAACAAAAATAAGATACAATATCAATATTAACTATTTAGCCATTAACAAAGCTTGAAACAAGTAGTCCAGTACTCCAGTCTTCATCAAGCCGAGATGTGAAGTTTGTAGTTTTAAAGCATTGTTGCTTTATCTCTGGAGTTAAGTAATCCCAATCTTCTATCCATTTCCAAATCTTAAAACACTAATTATCCTTTGATCTGCTTATGAGAAACATTAATTATCCTTTGATCTGCTAACAATTAGTCATTGTTGATTGTTTTTCTTAAATTTCAGGAGGCTCCATTCTTGGTTTTAAGGTTCTAGATCCTATTGCGGGGCTTGTTGTGTCTGGCATGATCTTGAAAGTTGGGCTAGAATCTGGTTACCAGAGGTACTTTCGAGTTCTGTTTCTCATTTTCTCACAATTCTTTTGACAAGGAGCAGTTTTCACGGTCTACTCGTCTAGGTCCTATACTAAGACTATAAAATGGAGAAACCTATGAGAAAACTATTGAGTGAGTTGATATACTTCATAATCTGTAAGGATGTCCAGTCTTTCCAATGTGCTTGAAATCTAGAACCCTTCATAGGGATGTCCATTGTCCATATTATCCAAAGTTGTTCAATAACTGAAAACTATTTCAGGCTGGGAGGAATTGAAGAGCTTCTACTGGTAGATGACTTCTTGTGACCGTTACTATAGTGATTTTCCCTTCAATAATTTTATCAGATTGATCTTCTCTACAAATGCAAATTGTTTCTTCTTGCTGCATAATTTTACTTTCTGAACTCTTTTCAGGCAAGTGGTTCAGACATGCTCTTTTTTGACATTTTTTCCCTTCTTTGTGCATCCTTCAGTATCTTAGAATTGGTTGATGCTGCAATCCCGCAACAAAAATTGGACCCTCATAGACAAACAATACTAAAGGTTGAGGGAGTCAAGGTGCGTCCTAAAATTTTCCTGTTATAATTTTTTACTTCTTAATCTAATTTTGCCCTCTTCTGCAGTTTCTATTATTATATAGGCAACCGGTTGATCAAGTAGGCAGTGATCATTTCAGCCCCAAAATTGAATAGACAAACTGGCTTAAAACAAAATAACTTGCCCAATATTCAAGATATGTCTGTTTTCACCCCACACATCTGTTCTATCGTGGAATACGGTGCAAGATGTGTGATATATTATTCATTGCCCATCAAAATATTGGTCTCCCATATTATGTGGTAGACCAATAATCTGGATTAGTTCTATCTAGGAACAATTCACACTCAAACACAGAGAAATTGAAGGGGGAGGTCTAGCCTCTTTTGATTGACTGGAAATGGAAAGGACAAGATAGAAACGGGAAGATACTCCCACCAAGGCAACTACACCTGGCCAAAAGGGGCTGATACGCCTCTTACTCGTTAAACAGCAATTTCATGGATAATGAACTAAGAGGCTAGTGCCTTATTTATACAATTAATTTTCCCTTCTTCTAGCTTAGTCTATAAACTTCTATCTAACTGCCTATGTGGGTATCAGTATGTCACCATAGCCCATAGTTATTCCCTTTTGCTTCTCAGTTGTTGGAATCGTGGACCATTAACAATGGAACACTGTTCCTTGATATCATCCGACAAGGCTGTCATGTTGTCCATATGTGTGACCATAGTCTGCAGTCTGCAATCCACCACATCCTTCATCTGATTTCTTAATTGATGCATCAAAGAAACCCCACTTTCTCATAAATCTCACCCTTCAATTGGATTTGGGTGATTATGTTTCCCTGTGGCTAGTCGCTTGTACTTGGATTGTAGAACAAACGTGGTTGTTTCTTCCCACTTGTTCCTGATACATCCTTGTTGTCATCTTTAGTCATGATTGTTTGGGAAATAATATTGCATAAGACAAATAACTAAATAAATAACATATTACTCTTTATATGCTTTCTGTAAATGATCTTATTCTTTAAACCATGTCTTTTCTAATGTACAGCTATAATTTGTTCTAGGGGTGTCACCGGTTGAGAGGAAGGAGGGCAGGCTCATTTCTGTACCTTGATGTACACATAGAGGTATGATCTATTTATATCTCAGTTTAGACGACATGTAATTTATGGTTGAACCGGAAGTAGCAGCTCTTCTAAAATACTGATCTTCATGATATTGCGGCTCCTCAACTAGGAATGGCAGTGACCTTCTTCTTTCAGGTTGATCCTTTCACTAGTGTTAGTGATGCTCACCATGTGGGCGAAACTGTTCGACGTCAACTTCATGAATCTCACCCGGAAGTGTCTGAAGTTTTCATCCATATAGGTAAACCGTAAACTATATATATATATATATGTTGTCTTCTTATTGTTGAAATAAATAAATAAATAAATCATCTCGAACTGACACAGTAACAAACATTTCAATGTTCATCGGTGGGAATAATAGTCCTTTTGTGAATCCAAAAGGTTTGATGGCTCTCCCTCCCTAGGTTTGATGTTCTAGTTGCAAATGAAAAGCACACCACCAGAAGGATCATTTCTTCAAGCCTATGGGCTCAGCCCATTTTGTGTTGGGAGTTAAGCCATATAAAGCGCTGGCCCATTAGGTCAACTAGGGTTTCTTCAAGCCCCTATTTCTTCATCCTCTCTCCCTTTCTGCACATAACGCCTTCAAATCTATAAATAAAGTCGCTGAGTTTTGTGAATCGCATTGGTTCTCGTCTTCTCTATCAATCCTTTGCCGTTCAAGTTCAACTTCTTTTATTAAAGTCGCGACCTTTCTTTGTTTCGAGTTGATTTAGGCAGCCAATTTGATTCTACCGAAACCTTGATTTCTTATTGAATTTTGATTTCAATCGCGCGAAATCCCGATGATTGATGCGGATGTGAGAATCCCAGACATAGGCAGGTGTCTACTATCAATAACGATGGAGTAAGACCGTTGATTGTCTGGGAAATCTAACAATGGTGTCCTTCGTTGCCCGGTGATGAATCCACTATCATCCGGGGTACATAGGGACTCCACATTACCACCTCTATATCTCACATTCACTATCGAATTGGCTTGAATGGATTGAATGGTTTTTCGTTTGTTATAGCAGTTTGAGAAATCATCCAGACATAAGTCAGGAGCCCGGTTCAAGACATTGATTGAGCGGGTACCGTTACATGTTTGGGATATGAAATACGGAGAAGGAGAAAGGATCGATAGGGTTTTCTTATCATTTCCTTTTGATTTCACCTGTAAGTGTCCATCGTTGCCCAGTAATTTGAATAAACAGTAATTATGTGAGCTTCATCTGGACTCTACACTTGTTTCATCTGATTGGCATTGTGCGTTTACGAATTGAAATATATTGGTAAAAGCAAGGTAGCTTCTTGACTGGAATATTATTTCTTATAATCCAGCCATTTTTTCCAATGGAAAACTTGCAATAAAAACTCGCCAGCTTCACTCGCCTGATTCTGAGCTATCCGCTGATCCTTCAGGCCCTTTAAAATCTGGCATAAGTTTTATGAATCAATCTTCCACCTCTCACTGAGTACAGATACAATTTCTTTGTTTGCTGTAATAACTCTCGACGATCTCCTTGATAATGGCCACGTATTAATTCCAAGTTTGGAGTGGATGACAAAGTGAGATTAGGATATAATTAACCTTTCCGGAATGGCTCACTGGAAAGGGCTTGCAGGTAGGTAGTACCCAAAGGTCCCCAATTCGAACTCCGGATATGGCCGCTCAGTTCGAACCCCGGATATAGCCGCTCTTTATTTACAAATTCAAGAGATTAGGATATAATTGAATTCATTTAAAAGCAATCGCAAGGAAAAAAACTAAATTGAGAGGAACTCAATGCACTGTTAATGTGATGGATTAGATTTTATTAATATGAAATTCACAATACAAATTGGGGGAAAATAATCACATTGCCATCTGAGTTTCCACATCTTGTACAATCAATGTGCAAAGCAAATACAGTTTATGTTTACCTATGTTACGAATGAACCCTAGCGTAAATCAACCTGTTATCTTCGATCTTATTGTCTTTTTTGTTCCAAAACAATCAGTTATAAGCGGGATGCTATTGAAGTTGTGGAAATGGTGTTGAGGGACACACGAAGAGGATCTGCAGAGGCTTCTTCCTCCAGCAAAACCAACAGGTTCCCTAATGGTTTCAAGAATGATCTTGGCACATGATACCTGTTCAAATCCAAGATCAAATTCATTCAAGTTTACAAACTTTATACGCGATTCCATTGTAAAACCAACACTTACAGTGTCTGTGAAGGCTGACCCCTTGGAGTAAGAAACGAAACCCAGTATCTTCCGATGCTTTGTCCGTTCACCCAAGCTTCTCCCTTTCCCATTGTGCTGAGGTTCAACGCAACCGGGTCATCACCCATTGGAGCATCAAACATAGCCTACAAGATCAATATCAGATTTCGGTTCAAGCTCTTACAACAAGCTTAGATCACAGCTAGTTCGGGTGTTGTTACCTTATACCAAGTCAGAGGCTGCAAAGCGCGGTCTTGAATACTACTCCAGACCACTCTCTCCAGATTCTCCTCCTCATAAATTTGCAAGGTTTCTCCCAATAAACCAATCTACATTACAGTAGTTTCATGATCAGGGAACGCCGAGAAGCAATGTAAAAGAGACCTGGAAGTGAGTGTAATGGAACCTGGTATCCCCAAGTATAGTTGCTAACATCATAAGTGATGCTTTCAGAGCACCTTATTTCCACTTTAGCCGGACCAGCAAACTTGATCTCCATGAATGCTCCTGAATCCTTGTAACAGTGTGCCGATAGATCAATCATGTGGTTTATGTAAGATGTTGATTTCCATGATGTTAGATGTACAATGGTGATGCATACCGGTAATCCAGCCAACACGCTCAGTATTGAAATGTCGTTGGTGCCATTGTCTAAAGGGATCTTTGTCTCCAATGTGAAGTTCTTGGTGCTATGGTTCCCATGGCTTCTGCCTAGATACAATTGTACAAGATCATATTAGAGTTTTGCTATTTGATCAATTTCATTATATAAGATTCAGATGGCTATGCCAATTACCAATATAGGTGCTGTTGTGGAAAGCTAGAGCGGCGTGTGCTTGAGATACAACATTGATTGCTGGCTCATCACACGAAGAGTTCAGCTCAAATCTGTACATAAAGATGAAACCAGAATCATGTTTTGACAGGAAAAAGAACAAATCATGCATCTAATTGATGTTTTTGGGTGAGAAATCAATCACCTGAACGTGTACCACAGGTAGTCGGATTGGTCTTTGGTGGTGTTCATTTGCTCTAACAATGCCTCTGCCTGGAAAGAAGTGTTCAAGAAGCTCGGAACCACGTCATTGAAGGCTTCCCACATGTCTTCTGAGTTGAAAATCAGATTGGTTTCCACAGTTCTTTCATTGTATTCAGTTGTAACCTGTTTTAGCATATGAAAGATACATCATTCCTACCAAATAAACATTGCAAAAACAAATGCTACTATGCAGGTTTAGAGCATACATTGGCCGTGTTAAAAGCCACATTCGTGCAATCTGGTAGGATGCTGATTGACTTTGGAGGCAGATCCAATGATATGTTCCGAAACTCAACACCAACTGTATTTCCAGGGTCGTTATTAATCAGAAACGCGACGCACCCACCTGCCTCTTCAAAAATATAAGCCTATCAAATGACAGATTGAAGAATATGAACCTTATTCAGCTCAAAGTGTAGAGAGTATGTGTTGAGATTGATTCAAAGTTACCTTCTGAAATTGGCCTAGGGAAAAGTTTGATTGCACACCATTTAGTATTGTCTCGGAGCAATCCCTTATTGTTAGATGCAGTTGTTTAAGATGACCCCATTTCGGTTGTCTCAGAAGACCTGTCACGCGCAATTGTGTCATTTTACAATGAGGATTCATTCGTCATGCGTGTTTTATGTAGATAGACCACTCACCATACTCGTCAAGAGGAGCTTGATCATAATAGCTAGTTATAAAATATGCAGATGCCATTCTTCCGAAGTTCGTTCCTCCATGATACTTGGGGTAAACGCGTATCAGCAGAACTTCAAAGAATAAAACGAATAAAGCCAGGAAAGAAAATAGTAGTTGTGTACCATATAGTAATTCACATAGCTTCCATTCTTAGCAATGAAAAGCGCGACATGAAACGCAAGCTCTTCTGCAGACCTCAGCAATGGATCTCCACCAAATACTTGATAGCTTCAGAAGAACAAATAATCACATTAGATAAGAGAACCTCAATTTCAATATTTCATTCCAAGCTGCATAATTTTCAGTGATTTTCGGTTTCTCAATTCGCTTTGATAGTATGAAACATACAAAGAAGTCCAGTTTTCAGTCCACAAAGAAGGCTTATTTGGCGAATTAGGTCCTGCATAAGTCTCTCCACATCTCATCCCGTTGCACGTATTTATCTGCAAGCAAACAGTCTTACATAATAAGACATGACTTTTATAATAATGTAACAAACCAAGATCAGTAAATATATATACAATAAGATCTATAATGAACAAAGAAGGGTACGGAGTACGAACTATGGGATCAGGAGCGTCGGTCTGCTTGCACATAACCCAGGGAACCCCAGTCTGCAGTCCAACGGCCATGCTTGCAGCCCAAGCAACGTAGAGGGGCCCTTGCTCACCGAAGGCAGCTTCAACGTTTTCGTACTCGTTCTCAATCTACACAAGCAAATCAATTGCTAGAAATTGGCAAGAACAAAAACATTTTTTTGCTTGTTTAAACTAAACTGTAGGATCTTACTTGTGACAGTATAATAGGGCCTCCTTGTGAAGCATACAAGCCCTCCGATTTCATCAAATCCACGATTTTGGAGGTGAAGTTTTGCATGTAAAACTGCAAAATAAAGATGATTTCATTAGACAATTGATATGTACATTGATAGATAAACTGCTGCAAAAAATTGGAATGAACTCATGTTTATTATATAGCACATACTTTGAATGGTTCGTTATCTGTTCGGAAGACGATGCCAGGCACATCATGCAACCAAAAAGGGAAACCCCTATGAAAAAAAAAGATTCATCATTTGTCAGAGTTTAGCTAGAAACACTTGAAACTGTTATGTACATACCCATAAGACCATTCACTTTCAATGAAGGGTCCGATTCGAAGGCAGACGTATAAACCATGAGCTTGGACCTCCTTGATGAACTTCACCAAGTCATTTCTTCCACTAAAATCATACTAAAACAATGATTTTGCAAAGCATCTCTAGTTAGGTAAGGTGAAATATTTTTTGCTCAATCAAGATAATATTTGAATAATATAAGGTGTTACCTGAGCAGGTTGAGGTTCATGGAGATTCCAGAAAACATAAGTTTGAATGACATCCAATCCACCATCTTTAGCCTTAGCTATCAATGATGGCCACATCTGTCATACATTTGAGATTTGGAATTCATTGAAAGTACAATTTATATAAATAATCTAAATTGTTTGATTCATTTGTTACTTAAAAATGTTGCATTATTGCTTTAATGAACAAATTTCAGCCATGAAAGTAGAAAGAGTGAAGAAAACCTCAGGGGTACTACGCGGATAGTGAATGGAACCCGAAAACAGGAGCTTCCTCTGGCCTCCAATCATCAATGACCTCCCATCATAAGTCACTCCACCATCGTCGTCGCCGTGGCCGCCCAACAAGAGGCTGAAAAATGAGAGTGAAGTGCAAAGTGAAACCCAACTCCTCCCCATTGCTGCAGCTGTCATTCTTCAGCTCCTCTATGTTTTCACAGACACACAAGCAAATGGCAAAAAATGGCCCTCTTGTGACCTTTTTATTTATTTTTTTGGGGGGTAATGTTAAAAAACGTAATGTAAAATGTTGTCACGGGTTTGGGTGAGAACAAAACGTCACTTTCAGATTGTAATTGCATTGTTATTCTTACGGTCTTACCCAACTCAACAAGTCATAGCTTCATATATTCCTTTGTTGATTTGTTCTGCAAATGGAATTGTTTGGTGTGAGTTGTTTGAATTTGGTTGTATTGTATCACCGGTTAAGACATGCTCTTCATGACATCCATCTTGTCTTTGATTCTCACTTACCCATATTAGTCACATAAAGATTGAGGAGTCGAAAAAGTTGCCGAGATGTAAAGAAATTGGCGAAACTAATTAAAATAACCCAACCTTTGAGATGGTGTTAAAAATATATCCCCACCTTTCAAATGTAAGATAAATATCCCGACCTTTATAAGTGATGGTAATATAATATCCTAATGATTTCTCTCCAATAAAATTCTTATTTTTTGTATTGTATTACTCTAGTATTTTCAATTCAAATAAAACATATAAAATTAAATTAAATGAATTTAAAAGTTTATTAAATAAACTTTTGTAGTTTTAGATTTAATTCGTAACTAACTTTTTATATCTTTTTTTAAATGAATAATATCTATAAGCCAAATAAATAAAAAATGTAAAGCAAAATAACATATTTTCAATTAGTAAATGATTAGCCAGTGATTTAACTTATTAAAACTGACGAATATTTTGTGAAATATAAACTTTATGTTACTACAAAATTGAAATGAAAATTTAATTCTTTAGATTATTCAATGGTGTTCATATATATATATGAGAAGTAAATTATTATTATTAAAAAAATATAAATGAATGTAAATTGTTTATTTTTTCTTAAATCCAAAATAAATAAAAATTAAGATAAACTTAAAAACCAATCTAATTTAATATAATAAACTTGAATGATATTTTACACAATCAAGATATTGAAAATTATATTTTAAATATTTACTTGTTTTATTTTTGTTTTGATTAACTTTAATTGAATAATTTAAATTAAATACGTATTAAATTGAATGTTTAGGGGCGAAACTAATCATTTTTGTGGGGAAGAAAATTATGGGATATTATAATACCATCACTTATAAAGGTCGGGATATTTATCTTACTTTTGAAAGGTGAGGATATATTTTTAACACCCTCTTAAAGGTTGGGTTATTTTAATTAGTTTCGCCAAAGAAATTAAAAGAGCATTAGTGACCACATCGAAAGAGTGACAAAATAAGTCTAATATATAAACTATTATGAACTACTCCACATATAACCTCATAGTCCTCACTCAACTTAGTTGTTGGGCTGCTAGTGCACAATGGACTTTTAGTAAAAGTGAATGCATCGATAACATTTTGATGATTTTATTTTTGATGTTATATTTAAAGATTAAGAAGTTAACAATATACTCCATCCGTTCGTGAAAACATGTCATTTTAACTATTTGCAGTTTGCACAGTTTTTAACAAAGTCAATAATATACTCATTTTTTTTACTAATTTACCCTCATTTATTATTCTACGTATTTTTTACTTTCTCGAAAACTTTCGTAAAGTGAAAACTTTTTTTTTTGATACAAGGTAAGAGTTTGGGCGGTGTCAGACCCTGCTGATCCACCACCCAATAGCATCCTTTTGGACGAGAGCTTGGAACTCAGAATGATGCAAGGGCGAGTCAAGATCAATGTGATACCGAAGGTTAGCCACCTTGTCCGCGACCCGATTGAGCTCTCTGAAGACATGCGAACACGAGACGCTTTGAAAACTCTGGAGTAGGCGCCGTGAGTCGGTAATCATCATTTCGATCTCCCAAGGACAACTCCAGATGTCGTTTATAGCATTGATTACCGCAAGGCAGTCGCCTTCGACCTCGATCCTAGTAATACCCAGTTGTAGAGCAGCAACAAGCCCAGAATGAAGAGCAAGAGCTTCGGCCTTTACCGCCGACAACTCAGCACACAGGGAACCTTTACAGAACACCACAGAGCCATGGTGATCACGAATAACTACTCATGTCGAAGCCTCGCCAGAAGAAAGCACAGAAGCATCAAAGTTAAGCTTGAAACCTCCAACCGCAGGCTTTTGCCATCTCAAAATTTTCCTTCTCCTTTGGGTAGGTTGGGTCACTTGGGTGACATTTTTCGTAAAGTGAAAACTAAAATACCTTTAATGACATGTCTTTATAAACAAAATCGAACCTCTAAAATGACATGTTTTTGTGAACGGAGGGAGTAATCTTTTGTGGCTTAGATAAATGTTACCCCCTCTCTATTAATCAATACGCTATACTATTCACGCACATTTTTTTAGACATTAAATAATTTCATACTTATTAAGTATGAATTTATATATAAAAAATTAATATTTTATATAGTTTTTATTGTTATAAGAAGACGTGTATAAATAGTACTAAATGACATGTTTTAATTAACCTAATATATTACGAAGTAATTTAATTTGTTGTTTTTAAGAAGAAAAAGGAAGGAAAAGTGACAGGGGCAGTGGGATGATTCACATGTATCCAATGGCTGTCAAAGTGGGATGATTCACCTGATTTTCTATCTCATCCTTTTGTCCAAAAGGATACCTATAAGGCCTTGAGCATACTGGTAGGGCGCCTTGCTGCAGCGGTATGTTATGCTCGAAGCCCCTTTCTGGCGGTAACTGTGAAGGCACTGCAAACACATCCTCAAAACTCGATAATACCTTCTGCACTTCAAGACTAGTATCATCCACTGCAGCTCTCAACTGAAACACCTGAGCCACTTGGATCAAACAATCATGTCCCTGTGAATTCATCAAGGCACACAACTCCTTGGCCGAGATGTGTTTAACTAAAGCCTCCTCCTTATTATCCACATTGCCCGGCAATTGCACCCTCTTACCGTCTTTTACAAAGGCAATCTGGATTTTGTTGTAATCAAACTCCATAGGACTATATTTCTTCATCCAATTGACGCCTAGTAGCAGCTCGAATTCACCAATTCGTAGGGCTCTAATGTCAAACACATAATCCCCCCCTTGCATAGACCATTTAAACTCTTTACACTCCTATCTACAAAAGAGCTTCTCCTTGTTGATGCCTTCCACAACCATCAAATTGGATTGCTGCAGTTTAAACCCGGCTTCCTTAGCCAGTTGGGGATCCACGAAGCTATGAGTGCTACCACTGTCAATCAAGATGTTGACTAATCGCTTCCCAACATACCCTTATTGAAGTATCGGATCCATTACCTGACATGGCACGTACGAACCATTCCTGCAAGCTTTCTTCCATTTCCATTTGCTCTTCCAGTGGATTGCCCATCTCACTTTCTTCCTCCTCGGCTGCAATGAATTTTACAGACAATACCTTACACTTATGGCCAACGAAATACAGTACTTGTCTCCACACCTATAGCACAACCCCGGTGTTCTTTTGAATTCATTGCCTACCTTCGAATCCCCGCCCTTCGAATTCGAGGATCCAAATCTTGAATTGCCTTGCCAACTCAAACCTGAAGAGCTGCCCTTCCGAGAACTCTTGCTTGCTTTCATGATTGCTGAGACCGCATCATCGTGCAACCTTGCCAGTTCTAATGCCTCTCACAGATCCCTTGGTCGTCCCAACTTCACTAGTGACTTAGTTTCTGGCTTGGGGCCGCTGATGTAGCTGGAGACGAAGTAAATCTCAGGCAAATGCGGGTTAAAGGTCAACATGCCCGCTAGCTCGAAGCTCCTCGAATTGCTCATTGTACTCCTCTAGCGCATCATTCTGGGACAATTTGTTGAATTCCTCCACAATTCCAACCCCTTGTTTTTCCCCAAATCGATTGCGCAAAGCCTCACTCATTTCTCTCCAACGGACTCCTTTCCTCTGCATCAAGTAGCCTTGAATCCAAACATCCGCTCGATCTTGCATATACATGGATGCCAATTCCACCTTCTGATTCTCCGGAATACTGAAGATCGTGAAATATTTTTCACACTTCCGGACCCAGCTCCTTGGTTTCCGGCCATCGAACGAAGGAAAATCAATCTTTGGTGAGCGATTGGCAGACCACGAAGCTCCTGCGTAATTCTCATTCCGCGGAGGTGGAATCTTGTAGACACCATGATCTTCTCCTGTGTTAGTCATCGGCGATGGTCTTTCTTGCTGGTCACCATTCATCGCCGGAGAACCCCTCGGACCTTGGTTCTTGAATACCTCCATCAACCTTGCAAAACTTTGCTCTGTCTGGATCTAAATTTGCTCGGCCATCTTCGTAAAACTCATCTATGTCGCAGCCTGCAGTTGATCTATCCTCGTCTCTATCTTGGATCGCATCTCCGCTGTAGTCGCCGTCAATTCCTCAATTGATTTCTGTTGATCGTCCTGTCGGTGAATTGCTTCGCTCAAGCGGCTCAACTGACCCTGCGTCACTACTTTGAATTGTTGTAGATGCTGTAGCTGCAATTCGACCTTCTCCGATGCTTTGAAACGTGTGTCGTCTGCCATGGAAGAGAACGACCAGTGCTCTGATACCAATCTGTTAGTCATTTGGTAGTCGGTTAGAACGAGCGAGAGAGAGTAAGGGAGAGTGAAGAAGAACTCGGATCTGTGATTGTGTATTATGAATGAGATGTCCTGGATACAAGCCCATCTTACACTTTATAGTTTATATCCCCTCTAGCCTTACAGGCCCATCAAACCCACCATAGGCCAAAACCATTGCTTTCAGTACGGTTTTAATTTGTTGTTTTGTGGTGTAACATTTAAATTCATTCAAGGTGTTCTAAATCTGCCAACTAAAAATGTAATTTGGTGATATATAAGTATCTTAAAATACGTTTGATGGCAGATTTGATATATATTTTCGAATTAGGTCAACTCGAATCGGATGGTCTTTAAGGCGTGAATTTTGACAAAGTTAGCTTATATTGAGGGCATTATGAAGGTGCCAAGTGCCAACTGGTTCGTGGTTAGGACGTTTTTTCTAGCAGTGACTTTCAACTAACAGGGTCTATTGATACAAGATTATTGGAGTTTTTTTAAAGCGGTGTCATAAAGTTTTTTCTTGATTTTTGAAAAAATAGTTTTACAAAATTATATGTAATTTGTCATGTTAAACAATAATTTATTCTTCTAATCGACCCACAAAGGCTAAAATTTTGATGTGTATCTAGAACTTTATCAAAAAAATTTAGTTAGATTACAATATTAAGTTAGATTAATATTTGGCATGTCAAATAGACCCGTTGGAGTAATTAGGTAGCTGTAATGAATGGGCGGGCCTATTTACCGGCCCGAACTGTAGCTATTAAAGCCTTGTAACCTCAAAGGATCTATACAAATTAATACGTAGAAAATCTAAAAGGTTATCTATTAATGTTGATCAAATTTTATCCTCCAAAAATCATCTATTTCAGATAGGAACGACTTAGAAATATTGAGGTCAACAGCAGGACAATTCCCTGTTTAGCTAGAAAGGATAAAAACCTACCACTTTGAAACTAAGGCGGTGTTTAACAATCTAGAAAATGAGATTTTGTGTAGAGTTTGAAGGTTAGAGTTGTTTTTTTTTTTTTTTTAAGATTATGGAGATTTTAGAGATTATGTTTTTTTCCGGAAAAAAAATCTCGTGAAAAGCTAAAAGATGGTTGGTGTGGGTAAGATTCGTAAGGGGTTTTTGTTATCAAAATGTCAAAACTGCCCTTCATTTTTACCTCCCCCCTACCCCTTTAACTCAGCCACACACGCGTTTCCCGTCACCATTGCAACCTCCTAATGCGAGAGTTCCTTCTGCTCATGCCCAATCGGCCAACAACCAGCGCTTTCCCCTTCCGGTCAGTAGACACCGAGGACTTCGAGCACCACCGTCGACGTCGCCCTTGAAAGGAGCCTCCTCCTCTTCGACGTCGGCCCTTCATAGCGGCGTTGTGGCATAGCCGGATGCCGGCCCTCGAACTGAGACGAAATTGGTATGCCCTCCTCCCTCCTTTGTACCATTGTTCGATGCTTCACATTGAAGCTTTTAGGCACTTGTTTGATGGTTTTGGTGTTTAATTGAATTTGATTAGGGTTTGTGTTGTCAACGAACATAGCCGGAATAGCATTTACTCCATTTAGGGCCTGCCGGAATTCGCAATAATTGCGAGGGTAGGAATGGACTCCAATTTTCCAAATCTCCACATAAACTCCGAAATCTCCCACCCCAAAGCTTTCATTTTGGCCAAAATCAAATCTAGGAAAGCCCCTCCGAAAGCTTGAAAAGCTTCTTATAATCTTCTGCCAAACACCATAGCCCGAGATTTTTTTTTTTTTTTTTTTTTTTGAAAGCTTGAAAAGCTGAGAAAACTAGTGTTGAACACGACCTAAGATTTTCATATAAAAACCCATGAATTTTGAAGCAGAGAGTAGCTATTTTAAAAAGTCAAACAAGAAAATAGAAATAAAATGTATTAAAAATTAGTTTGTAGTTCACTTCTTTTTATCGGTTGAAGTGGACTATGATAATTTTTTTTTTTTTTTTTTTTTTGATTAGGAAAATTTTCGGGAGAGACAAAACACTACCCGAAGGCATCCTTTCGGATGCGGTCAAGAAGACCAGGATCATTATGAATATTAGTACCCCAGACAGAGAGGCAAAGGTGTACAACCTTATCAGCCACTAAGTGGACTATGATAATGAATCATAAGAAGACCCTTAATGTTTAGAAGCACTGTTTAAAAAATAAAAAAATAAAAAAAGAAACATAAGCATGAGTATGTACGTCATCACCACACGTGTTAAGTGTTCAGGATTCAAAATTTGAAGGCCGCCGTTGAAAAATTGAAATAATAAATTAAGAAGAGATGGAGATGTTATGATGTATTGATGTGTGGTGCATGCATTCCTATTTTGCATATGTATTTCCTTCTTCTCTCAAAAATGTGCACATTTAATTCATCTACATTTCAAGTCAATCTCTACTTATAACTAATTTGACAATTCTCACTCTACTAATCTACTTTATTTATTTCAAACTAACAATTTATTTTTTTACATTAATTCAAGGATTATTTTCTGTAATGAAATTCGATCTTGATAAGTTAGGGAAATATTAAGTGGAAATAATATATTTTCTTTGGTTGCATTTATTATTATTAAAATATGGTCCACTCCACTCCAACTAGTTAACCCATTTGGTACTTTGTAAAACTTGGTGCACAAGAAACCCTTGGATTTGAAGGTGAAGTGCATCCACGCCATTCAAACAGAATCGCGTTTCGAAACGGGAGGGTTGAACCCCCCGAATAAACCTAATCCGGGGGTTTTTTCCTGGTCAACCACCGACGAACCCCATGACGTAAGCGATGACGGCATTAGCCCAAATCTCCGACGTGTCACCTCCTCATTGGCCCCCCTTCACACGTGCGCTTGGCTGCGCTCCATCTACCACCACCCGACCCGCTAAGTGGTGGCCCCCTCCTGGTCCATACTGCCATGCATTTTCCACTTTCTCAGTACCTTTACACCTCATCACCCGCCACGTAACCCCGCACGTGACATTCTATATTTTATTTTTTTTATTTTTTTTCCGGTTTTCGGCTGCTATATAAATGCCGGAGGTCTCTACCGTCTTCCCGTTCACTCTCTCTTAAGTCTTACCTCTCCTCCCGCTCGGCTCGAACGAAGAATTTTTGAAGCAAGTTTCAGAGTTTGAAGACGCGAATGGCAACCGGAGGATTGCAACTGCCGCCGGGGTTCCGATTCCACCCCACGGATGAGGAATTAGTGATTCATTACCTCTGCCGGAAGTGTGCCAATGAGCCGATTTCAGTTCCCGTCATCGCAGATCTCGATCTCTACAAATTCGATCCCTGGCAGCTTCCAGGTAGTTACTCGTTTTAATTTATTTCGATTATCAATACTGAAAAATCTCCAGGAAATTTTTAATTTGATTTTTTGGGAATGAAATTTGAGCAGAAAAGGCACTGAGCGGGGAGAAGGAGTGGTATTTCTTCTCGCCACGGGACCGGAAATATCCGAACGGATCGAGGCCGAACAGAGCGGCGGGGACGGGGTATTGGAAAGCGACGGGAGCTGATAAGCCGATCGGGAAGCCGAAAACGCTCGGGATAAAGAAGGCTCTGGTTTTCTACACCGGGAAGCCGCCGAAAGGTTTGAAGACGAATTGGATTATGCACGAGTATCGCCTCGCCAACGTCGATCGATCTGCCGCCCGCAAACACTCTGGCCTCAGGGTAAATAACTTCAATTGGTTGAATTTTGTATTGAAATTGAATTAGGGTTTTGTATTTTGCGATGAAATGTCCCCTTATGAATTGGTTTAGGGTTATCCCAAATTCATAGTCACTGACTTGATTTTTCAAATTGGGTTCGTTTGAGGCAATAAAAATTTCAAATTTTTGGGGATTGACAGTTGCTTCTGCCTAATTGATGCAGCTTGATGATTGGGTCTTATGTCGGATCTACAACAAGAAAGGGAGCTTAGACGAACAGTACACAATCGACCGAAAGGCCATCAAACACTCGGAATTCGAAGATCAAAAACCGCTGATATCGACACGTGGACATGATCCATTGGAGCCGACGAAGGAGGCCAACGACCTACTACATTTCGACACCTCGGATTCTATGCCAAGGTGTCACACTACGGATTCGAGTGGGTCAGATCACGTGGTGTCCCCGGAAATCACGTGCGATAGGGAGGTCCAGAGTGAAGCCCGATCAAATGGCTTGGATAAGGGCCTTGATTATGGGTTCAGCTACATGGATCCCTTTCCGGGTGACCCGTTTAACCAGCCGACCGGGTACCATCAAGATCAGCTCTCACCATTGCAGGACATATTCATGTATCTTAGATAACCACTACTAGCCAATATGGGTTCGGACCAGCCCAAATAGGGCTACTAGATAGTTAAGCACGTGGCAGAATGACATTGCTGACAAGATCTTATAGGCCTATACTCTGCATCTTCACTAGTAATGTTAATATCCCTCAGTTGTGGAATTGTAGGTAACATTAGGCACGGAAAGCATTTTTTTTTCTCTCTACAAATATATTGATCCTATTCGGTTACGAAATATAAAAAATGTATATTCGCCTAACATCCCTGAATCACTTTATTTTCTTGCACTCTTCAAGAAGACAAAGGAAATGGAGAATGTGGATTTTCGGGTCCTCCAAGCACCTTAAGATGCTCTTCCAATTCGACGGTGAAAGTATATGATCAAGTTGAGTAACAAGGCAAACCTGCAAATTCATGTTAAAAGTTCAAATTTGAAGACTTTCCTTAGGGGATAGGCATCATCATCAACATGTATTGAGATTTTCTATTTGTGCTTGCTTTCATTTTCTTCTTTCTTGTTTTCCAAACACAAAGAATTGAAGAAAAGAACCCCATATATAAACGAAAGGGAAAGCAACTATCCAAATGAAACCGGTTGGGAGTATTGAGTTTAAGATTAAAGGGGGTTTTCAGTCATGAATTTTTGGTATAATTTTATAATTGAACTTTGTTTACATCCATAGATACAATACAAGTGTGTGTAATACTTGTAACTTAATCTAATGGCAGTATGGTTTTTTCAAGAAGCAGCAGCCTTGTTTTTCGGAGTCTGATCACAGTTTGCTGGCATCCATCCGATCATTTGCTTCTCGTTGTCGTAGATGACCATTCGGTCTTGCATTGAGATGTCTGTAAAGAGATGGTTAGTTGGTCATGAAAGTAATGCAAATCCGGTGTACGACAAAGTTAGTTTTCTCACCTCCAATGACATTGTAATTCTGTAGTCCAACTTCAGTGCCATTCAGGATTCCCAAGCAAACATTGCCTTCCAACTAGTTTCAACAACACTTGATCATCACTTTGCATTCAAAAAGGAATTGGTGATTGGGATCAATAGGAGTTGCTTACTGTGACAATTAGGTATCCTTCAGGGGGCAATTCGAATCGCGCAGTTCCCCTCCACATGCTCCCAAACCCGAGGGCTATAGGCTTGAAGTACTTGCGCACCTCTCGGATGCTTTTGAAAGGCTTCTTGCCTCTCCAGCAAAGTGGAAGCGTAGGGTCATCAGTTGCATCTATTAACGGCTTCCCAGACAGCTGCTTCGTCAACTGGAATACGAAAACATTTGACCCCATAAGCGCAAACCAAACAATCCCGCTTTAGGGAGATAATAAGTCACAACTTACCGAGGCACGAACAGCATGGTAGGCCGGAGAAGCAAAGTAAGTGTAGGAACTTCCGCTGTCAAAAATCACGACAAGGTTCTTGACACCGGTTGCTTTGCCACCAAAGTAGAGCTCAGCAAGCCCGGGTGAGTAGTTTTTTCTGGAACAGATATTGACAATGCCTCAAATTAGAACAATATCTGTATATGTTTGCAATTGGAAGGAGATGAGTGCATATAGGAAGCGAACATGGAGACGCTATTACGTGAAATCACGAGACATAGGAGTCCAAGAAACACGCGAAGACTCATATACATCGTCCCCAAAGAAAATATAGCCTCCACCGAGCCCACTTAAGCAGTGGCCGACGATGTTCCTAGTATAGCCCTGAGCATGAAGTTGCGAAACCATGCTGGTTTTTCCCTTGCCAAGTCCAAGAACTCCATCCAGGAACGGGTTTGATGAGCCGGGAATCTGATCATATCCACATCTATTGACAAATCAAGCAGACAAAACAATGAGGGAATCTTGCAAAGTTGCGGAAATAGTCCATTAAAGAAGCCTAAGGTACGAACCCGATTGCTAGATGAGGAGCATGCCTGGCCCCATTGGTGAAGTTGAGAGGGAGATTATCCCGGACAAGGACACCATACGACGAGCCACCATCTGCGTACTCAACTTCATAATCGCACTGCTCGGGGTTCTCACATCGGTAATCTTCAGACTGAAGAGACGCGCAAAGGGGGTCTTTGCAATGCACCAAGTCATTGCTCGGTTTATAAGGCGAATGAGGAGCCTGCATAGTTTCTCTCTACTCATTGCTCAAATGGACTAAAAGGCAAAATGTAGCCATGTTTTGTTTGAAATTGGTAAAAGCAGTAACAAAGATCTTTGGTATGGATGGACTTACATCGGTGCAACGAACACAAGGAGCATCACATTGAAGCCAAGTAAGATCGCTGCCCGTATCAGGGTCAAGAAAGAAAGGCCTTGGTGGTTGGCCTATGCTCATAGGCACATAATAAATTCTGCACCAATATAACCATTTCAACTCAAAAATTCAGGTCTTATACACAAAAAAACATTCCAAATCTTTCTTCCGTGTATCAATCAATACTGTTCGAAGGGCGATGATCAACTTTCGAGAGATGGGTAATGTAAGAGGAAAGGGAAGTACCCTCTAGGATAGACATTCCCATAGATAGGGAGGACAACCGACGATCTCGAAATTCGATTGGCCATGATTGATGACGGGGATATTTGGAGAGGTAAGCCTCTGTAGGAGTAGTAGCGCTCTCTACCCGAACCCGAACACATTGACATCCCCATTAACACCAACAAACACCACCACATCACCAAAATTTCTCTCTTCATCTTGTACCTCTTGGAAGTCAAAAGCACTAGAGAATGAATCTCCACATATATAAATTACACTTGAAAAAACTAAGTGTTTTAATTGGCAAAGAGTTTTAGAATGGACACAAAATATGAAATATGGGTTTGTTCATTTGAACAGCTGCAGATTTTAAGCAAAAGATGACTTGTGCAATGAAAACAAAATTTCCTTTTCTTGTTGGTTAGGTATAGTTTTCCAACCAGTTAAAATTTCATTTTTGTCAGTCAAGGAGTATATACCAAGTTTATAAGATACTTTGTTCTTTGTTCTTTGTTCTTTGCTTTGCTATGCAATAAAGCAAAAAAAAAAACTGCTTTGACTTGCATCTCTATGTATGCCCTCTTGTAGTCTTGTGTGGTTTTATAACTAATCGAAAGTCAGATGAATTGATAGCATATTTTGATGAAATTAGTTTGTTCAGCTATATATGTTACACGAGTAAACAACTACAAATAAAAAATGACCTCTGGTTTTGATAGCCTCCTTTATAAAAGGAAGCTACCTAATTTCACTGATATAACATATTACTTAAATAATCAATTTAATTATCATAATTTTAAAAAATTGAACTCGGCTTGGTGGGGTGCGCCAGGCCCGTGCAGTAGTGCAACGCATGGGCGACGCGCGTGATCCCAGGTAGCAAGCTACCTTGATGGGCCCACCCCCTTAAAAAATTAATTTAATATCGAAGTGGACCAATGGCCCACATATCAGATATTAAACTGATAAGAACAGATACTACACTTGATCTTAGCCAAAAGGCCGAGAAAGGTATGAGTTTGCCAGCCAACACTCCCATAATTTATATTCATCAGCGAGGCCTCCAATACCCATCCTTTCCGATGTGGGACATTACAATATGCAAAAAACTTAAAACAAACCGCTTCTCTCATATCAGCAAGCCCTCATTCTGAGGCCTCTTCCACCCTCTAATTTCTCGAATCACACCCGAAGCTGAAACACTCAATCACCTTTGCTTCCAAATCAGTCAGAACGCGGGAAACGAGCTCGTAAAATGACCCATATGGCAATTGTTTTTACTCACATTACAAGGTCCTTGGACACCCTGATCAAACCAACCATCTTGTGGAAAATGCTGTTGCTGGTCAGTGCCTTGAAGGTCGTCACTTTGCTGGCCGTGTAAGGCGGGTACCTCACCGACACGTCGAAGTGGAAGCTCTTGTCCAGGACCGACTTCTTGTGGCTAAACGCGTCAAAGGAGAACTTGCCATGGTATGATCCCATGCCACTCTCCCCTACTCCTCCAAATGGCAAGGAGCTCAGAGTAAACTGCAATGGCGAGTTTCGCAAGAAAACTAACATGAGAGTTTAGCTTTGTTGAAGAGTTTTTTAGTGTTAAAAAGTGCAAGAATTTACATGTAGGATGGTGTCATTGACAAGCATTCCGCCTGCTGAGACGCTACCAACGAACTTCTTCTTCAAGCGATTGCTGTTGGTGAATAGATAGGCTGCAAGAGGCTTCGGTTTGGATTGAATCACGCGAAAGCTTTCTTCCACTCGCTCAACCTGTCGCAAGCATCATCAACTAAGAACCCAAAAAAGGCCACATTTTCAACACTGTTTTGCAATCCATACACATAAATCACTTACAGTGACTATTGGAAGCAAAGGCCCAAATATCTCCTCTGTCATCATCATTGAGTTTCCTGGCACATCCAGCAACACTGTGGGCTCTATCCTCCTACAACAAGTACTCAAAAACATGACTAAATCACTTAAAAAAAAGGTCTATAAATGAGCTGTTGGGATTGAAAACTCACAGCAGCTTTTCATCCGATTGACCGCCAACAACAATCTTACTCGACACACCCTCTTCGTCTAACAGCTTGTTCAGCCGCTTGAAGTGCTGCAAGTTGACAATTCGCGATATCTGCTGACATCCAGACAGATCCTTTCCATACATTCTACCTAACGCCGATTTTATAGCATCAATCTGTCCAACAACAAGCATCAGAAATTGCAACATTACCTTTACAAGAACAATAACAATAACGATAACGATAACTCACCAGCTTGGGAGCGAAATCTTTAGTCGTTATAAGGTAATCCGGAGAGATGCAAGTCTGTCCATTGTTAGACCCCCATTTCCCAGCCACAATTCTCTTAGCAGACAACTACATTCACAAAAGGAAACATTAAGCATTTGTACGAAAATCGTTAGTTCAACAAAACTGTGTTGGATTGGATTTGTTGTACTTTAAGATCGCAATTCGGATCAACGACTGCAGGGCACTTCCCACCGAGCTCTAGAACTACAGGAGTGAGGTGTACCGCGGCAGCAGCCATCACAATCCGTCCAACTCTTCCACTACCTACATTTCATCGAAAAACCAAAGTGTCAAGATTTTGCAAAAATTGACAAGAAGCCAAAACAGAGGACTCTATAGTGACCTGTATAGAAGATTTTGTCCCACTTCTGATCAAGCAAGGCACGAGTCTCGTCGACAGACCCCTCGACGACTCTTATGCAAGTGGTGTCGACGTATTGCTGCAGCAGCTTCGCAAGCAATGCAGAGGTGGATGGGGCAATTTCTGAGGGCTTTAGGACCACTGCGTTGCCAGCTGCAATTGCTCCGATGACCGGATCAAGAGATATCACTGCACACCACATAAGAAACTGTGATCAAACAACTTGTAATTTTGTAATTGATTTTGGTGAGTTCATTTACAACAAGTAAGTCTCTGCAGATCACATACAAAATGGAAAATTCCATGCCGAAATGACAAGCACGACTCCGAGAGGTTCGGACACAACAGATGCCGATGAAGGAAATGTTAAGAGTGATGTCTTCACCTAAAATTGTAACACATCTGTTGTTAGTATCATAAATGATCAATTGAAAGGTTAGTTTTTGTTGATAATCACTTACCCTCTTTGGTTTCATCCAGCGTTTCAGTTTTTGAAGGGCTAACTTGCAAGAAGTTTTCACAGTTGAAATCTGCAGCACAGACAAATTTAACAACAATAAAAAGAAATTGAAGTATTTAACAAATGCAAGAGATATAACCTCAGTGATAAAGGATTCAAACTCGGGCTTGGAAAGGTCCATCCGAAGAGCTTCAACGATATCAATCTCGTGATCTTCAATCATTCTGGAGATGCCCTTCAACTGATCCATCCTCCATTGGTAAGTCCTGGTCTTCCCGGAGTCAAACTCACACCGAAGCTCCTTCACCAACAATTCAGCTGTCATACCATCCGACATTTCTTTCTTCATCTCAGCACCCATCAGAATGAGCACAACTAGAATGCAACAAAAATCATACACAATTTTGTTTAGCTACATGAAAGTTGTAGCAAAAGAAATAATTTTTTTTTTTAAAAAAAAAATGTTGAAGAAGAGTGAGAGGGAACCTGGATAGTTGGTTGAGACTTGAGAGGGAGTTGTTGTTGAGAGTGCAATGCAGAGAAATTCAGGTTTTAATGTGCAGTAGCGGGAGTGGTCCAATCCAAGAATGGAAGTGGAAGTGGGCAGCTTGGTAATTTAAACCAAAATGGCCAAATTGGGTTTGTTTGGTCCACATTGTGTTCACTGTTGACATTAGAGAGATGAGAATGGATTGAATGTCCTGAGGAGAAACCAATTCAAGTGAATGGGAAGGTAATAAATGGATGAAAATAAGGCCTTTGAATTGAATTGATTCCCATGATTTCTCTCCTATATTTAAGTAGATGTAGATGTAGATGAGGTGATCCATCCCTGATCCCCCCCCTTCAATAGTGCAAATGCCCCAAATGTGGGGGTGCTTTGATATGATAACACCACCATGCCTTATTGCCTTAACCCCACAGGCCACACCACTTGAAACTTGAAACAGGACCACACCACATCCATAACTAGTTCATGCCCATCCACACCTATGCATCCATAGACCATACTTTATATGCGGTTGAGTTCTTCTACTTTTACATATCACTAAATGAATCACTCTACCCACCAAATGTTACTCATTGTATTTTGTATATATCAGCTTTGTTGAGAATGAAAGGAATGTTTGAGAATGAAAGGAATGTGAAGAGACAAAAAAGAATCCCATATTGATTACATGAACAAAGACCTTAGTATATAAGCTAGTGAGCTACCCCACCTAATGTCAATTGGTTTTAGCCCCGCTCGGCTTATGTGCTAGCCCAATAGCGCACATGTGCACACGACCCCCGATCCCGAGTCCCAACTTACTTCAGTAAGCTTGTCTAATTTGTCATCGCTCGTCTCTTATCTGTATCAGCATTAACCTTTTAACATATGATTTTGTTCTCTGTTTTCTTCGGCCTCGGGTAAAAATCATAAACGGAGTACCCTATTTTGAATTTTCATCAACACTGACAACACATATGCATATGCATATGCATGATAACTACAAGCCATATAATTGGACTAGTCAATCACGTATACATTAAAATCTCAATCACAAATGAAAACTGGTTACATGCATTCAGCCTATAAATAAATGTAGGAAGATCATGTGGGTGTGGGTGTGGGTGTGGGTGCAGTATGTAGCCATGTATGTAGGTTTGTGCAGGGCTATAAAGGAATAGGTGTGGGTAAGTGTTACAAAACTCAACCTTTTAGTTGGATGTGAAATAAATGAGGGATATATCATATATGGGTTACATGCATTCTCCATATACTCTTTAATTTCTCGCCACTTGCCACCTTACTATTTGTGTTGCACGTTGAATAACTTATATTCCATATGGATCCGGTCATACAAATTTCAAATTAAGGGGAAAAATATTACTAGTGATGAAGTTAGAAACTTATCAAACGGAATTTGAGTTGTTCGGTCACTTTTTAATAGATTTTTTCTTTAGTTTAACGGATCAAACTACGATATTTTTAGCTTAAACGACGATGCTTTAGTTCAAAATGACCTTTTTTTAGTTCAAATTAAAATAGCGGTGCTTTATTTCCAAGCGACAACATTTTAGTTTAAAACTGCGGCACTAGTTGTTATAAAATTTTCCGTTTTAAACAAAGAATACCATTCAATCTCGTTTTAGTCTATAATGGTATTGTTTTGTTTAAAAAACCACAATTTCAAACCTAACAAGTCAGATGTAACTTGTTGTTCCTGACATACAATGTGTAACAATATAAAAAAATTAACACCCCCCCCCCCCCCCCCCCAATTTATGGGTGAAATTCCGTAAGTAAGTGATTTTGACAAACACTTTATTCAAGGATACTGTATGAATTGCTCCAAAAAAAAAAAAGAGGGTGCTTTGTGAAATCTACCCTAAAAGTATTGCAAAATCCACCTCTCAACCAAATGTATTGACGATTGAATTAATGGAAGAGTGCAAATGCACAGTAAAATTAGTTGTCAAAAGTCAAAAGTGCAAATGCACAGAGTTTGTTGATGGTCCTCATGAATCATGAATCATGATTAATTGATTATGAACATACACTGGTACACAACGTCTCCTTCATTTACTGTTCTACAGTTAAATAAATGTATGCAATGTGCAGGTAGTTTCACAGCTTATCCTCTCCCCACCTTCAAAACTGTACTTGACGCAGTAGGAAGTCGTGGAAGACACGCAAGCGCGAGCCTTTGATGATAAAGGGTTCGCAAGCGACGAAACCCTAGGAAATGTGCTTGGAATCCACCAAAAAGGGATCTTGGAATCCACCAAAGAGATAAAGAGAAAATTCTCTAAACCAAAGTTTGATTAATAATATGAATGAATGATTATGGCTCATGCCTACAATTGCTTAAATAGAAGAAAACTAACCTAAGATAAAAGATATAACTTTCCTAAATATATCATAAAATAAAAGATATAAGTTCCTAAATTATCTAAACTTATGCATCAAGTCAAAAAGGAAAAGATAAAACCTTAATAATAATCCATAACTAAAAGATAAAAGATAGCTCTTAAAAGATAGAATTTTGCTCCTGCATCAGTACTTCATAATCTTCATTCCAACAAATTAACCAACTTTGAATCTCTTTTTCACAGTGACATTCAATCTTGTTCTATATGTTTGTTTTCTGCCCATTTCAAACTCATTCAGAGAAAAGAGAGGGCAACAAAATCGATCAAGTACCTCCTTGTTACATATGAGCTTAATAAATAACTATAGTTGGCCAAAAAAACAGTAGCATGATTTATTACTCCATCCGTTCGGCAAAACTTGTCATTTTAGCTTATTTTACAAGCTTTAAGGCAATTAACAAATGTACTAATTTATCCTCAATTATTACCCTTCTTTTTTACTTTATCGAAAACTACAACTAACAAACTATCAATCATATCAAGGGCATTTTTGTAAAGTGAAGGGCAAAATACCTATAATGACAAGTTTTCTTGAACAAAACTAACACCTTAAAGTGACAAGTTTTGCCGAACGGAGGGAGTATTGTTTAAAGGAGCACAAAATCATAACAGGGCAAAAGTTACAAAACAAGCTCCAGTGTGAAGTTATAAAATCCAGTCATTGGCTTGCTTGATGCTTCCCCTTTGGACGAACATCAACATGATTCTTTCTTCCCTGTAAAGTTCCCAAAATCATATCCCCAAAACACTAAAGGGATCTTTCTTCTCTTTGATTACGCAAGGGTATGGTATCTATGCGATTGTGAGTGTAATCGATATCTAACTATTTCGTGTAGTAGCCTAGGTTTTTTGGATGTGCTTAGAATTTTTATGGCCAAAAATAAAATCACTTGAATTTAGGTTTGACAACATTGGATGATTTGAATCGAGATAATTTTGACTTATAGTTGATTATAGGATGATTGCAAGTCTCGGGTACAACTATATAGCATGTCATGTTCAGTTCGGCTCACTCAATTTTTTTTAAACTTATTTATAAGGAGCAACAATTTTGGAGGTGGTATTCTCTATTGGACTACCATTTGAGTGTCATTTCAAATGAAAATGCTAAACTATAGATGAGAAACCAAAAAGGTCAAGTTCGATGAGAATTGCATCTATGCCACTGCCAGTCTGCCACCCTACTTGTTAGGCTCATTTCTTAACCTATGTTTTAATTCTAAGTGTTTTTTGGACAAATATGTGTATAAGCTATCTGATTGAATTCGAGATTGGGCCTCTGATCTCATAAGCCCATGGGCTTTAAGCTTACTCGGTTACACATGTTTTTTGGCCCCTCCATGACAACGTCGCTCAGTTTGTGGCTCTGATTATATAAGGGTTGAAGAAACCCTAAATAAGTGAGAGAGTTGTTAGGGTTTATTATACTCTGTTCTTGTCTCCTACGACGATTTATAGGGTTTCACTTCCCTAGCGGCTTAGTGAGCGTTCATCCAAACATACTGATTTCAGACACTTGAGCTGAGAGATTTGTAGCTACATTGTCCTCTGGTTCTAGCCTTGGTGACCGGTGTTCTAGTTGAGGCTAATCGATTGTCACTTTATCTTCTCTCGTTTAAGTCCTTTACACCTATGTTTGTAAATCCACTTCATTATCAATCACTAAAATGTTCTCAAAAAATATGAAAGCACACTATATCATCACATCAATCATCATTTCTTTTTACTACTCCATAAACAAGAAGAGGAATGTTTTCAAAATAACAAATGATCTGGATGGACGATTTTATAAAACGTCGTAAGACTAAGAGAAGATTAAAATTACAATTGTGCCTAGCAATAAAATATTCACTTGAATTTACTTGAGCAATCCTGATATCCTTGTTATATGCAATAACTGTTGATTATATGCAATAACTGTTGATACAGTATGTAATTTCTTTATTGTTAGATCACAATTTCACTATCGCCTTGTATAATGAGTTTCTTGAACTTCGATTGACATGTTATTCCTTCAACTTAGATTATAATGAAGACACGAATTCGGAATCTATACATACCGACTGGATCGGACTTGAAATGGGTATGGACCGTATGGTGTGGGTCGGATCAAATTTTAACAGTGTACTCCGTAGTATAATCTGTACCCCCAAGTCAAAATGTGAAATCATGGCAAATCTATGAAACCCAATCAATTTCAGCAAAAGCTGATTGCTTTAGACAAAACCTCCAATCTCCAACCTTTTCCCCTCCATTAGCTCAACCCTTTCTCTCCTTCCAAGAACACCCCCCAAAAGCAGAAAGAATCAAATCACTTTCATTCACCATATCATCTTCAATGCTTCCATTAAAGCTGGTTAGATCTCTAGTCCTTGGTGAGACCATGCCCCATTTCCACTCCCATCGTCCTCATCATCGTCATCATGATGATGGTGATGCCCATGCCCATGATCATGAAGAAGAAGATGATGATGCAGCCATGGGTACAAGGCAACAGCCACCCATGCGGAGAACAAGGAGCAGAGCAAGAACGCCATTGCTGGTGTTTACCCCAACCAGAGAAATCATCCATGACACCTACAGATTATCCTCCATTGCCAGAGACATCGGTATGGACCTTTACCCTAACTCCTCACTCTCTCACATCATCTTCTCATGGCCATCTCCATCCCCGGTATTCCCGCCCTCCTCATCCGCATCCGCCTCCTCGTCGTCTTCTTCGTGCCGGCCGTCGTTCTCGTCGTCGACGCCATCGACGACGCCGTCAATTCACCACTACGAGCTCCCAAACGGCGCCGTCCCGCTCCCGTTCCCAACCCTAACCCTAGCCTCCATCTCCCTCCTCCGCTACTTCGTCTCCATCTCCAAAGGCCTCTTCAAATTGGCCTTCTTCCACGGCGAATTGCGGCCCGAGGTCGACACCGACGACCGATTCAGCTCCTGGGACTGCTCCTCCCTCTCCCTCGTCTCCCGCGGGACGGGATTTCGCGTCGAATCCATGGACGGCTTTTCTAGGGTTTTGACCGGGCATGGTTGGATGCTGTTTCAGACCCGTAGTAAATGCGATTCGGATGCACAGCAGAAGCAATTCTATGGATCAAATTCGGTGTTCTTGTTCAGGAAGGTGGATTCGAATCGGGTGAGGGCGAGACATGGGAATGGAGAGGGGAGGAGGATTAGGGAATTGAGGTTGCCTGCTTTGGATTTCAAGAACG
Source organism: Persicaria tinctoria (assembly GCA_037127255.1). Classification (NCBI taxonomy): domain Eukaryota; kingdom Viridiplantae; phylum Streptophyta; class Magnoliopsida; order Caryophyllales; family Polygonaceae; genus Persicaria; species Persicaria tinctoria. The sequence goes on from JBANSL010000004.1 coordinate 1,009,534, forward strand.
TTCCTTTGAGGATTTTGCAGTACATAATACTGATGACTGATGACATCTTCTTCCTCGCTTGAACCTGGCTAGGTCAGTTCAGCCCCTCCTCCATTCCTTGTTCATCATTTGATTTAAATTTGATTCGACTCATCTCTGAATTGAATTTTATGTATATTGCTAGTGGTATCTGTCTTCAATTTATGCATCCCATTGTGTTCAGCAAACTTGGCTATTCCAAACACTATGAATCTAAGATGATGCACATACCATATAAGTTACCATTCCCTATTGCTTATATTAGACGGTATAAGTTTCCAAATTGATAATAAGCATATCTGCATATGCATATCAATGTCTTGTTGCGCAAATGTGTTGCAGGTGTTCAGACGATCTGTTCTGGGTTTTGATGATCATCTTGTATGGGTGCACGTTTTGCTTGGTTATGAAGCATAAATGCTGACAATTCACCACACTGGAACTCTTCTTAGGTGTACACCAGCATTTGGGTCTTTGGATGGAAGCTTCCTTGGATAGGCAGTGGCATGGATTACTAGCTGTGCTTTGCGAGATCAAGTGCTCATCGTCATAATGCGCAACAAAACTTGTTCTGATAGCAGAAGATGCGGGTTCACCCATCCAAGATAGACATGACTCTGCTTATCCTGTCAATAGATAGAAATTGGCTCTGCTTATAGTGCTTACGTTTCTATGTTCAATCTCAAGATTTCGGAACCTCCTTATGTAAGCACTGACATTAGCCAAAAGTACAAACAAATTGCATATTTGTATGTTGAGAAAGGTGTTTCAGTTACAAGAAAAGTGCAATTGTGACTTACAAACATTACAATCTATTCAACGACAACTACAAAAGCTTATAGCTTTAAAGGGAAAGAATGACAAAATCAGCTAAAAAAACTGGTCCATTGCAAAGCGACATGTACAGCAGCTTGACCATTTACATATATGCAACATTTTAAGGCATTTTGTCTACTGAGGTAAAACAAGATAGCATCTGACACTATATCTTCTCAAATATGACCCAGTCTTCCAAGTTGTAGGAGCACTACCATGGTATGTTTTCTCCATGTTAACTTGACAAGAGTAAGACTTCTATATAATAATGTAAGCCTTCACGTTGTATGAGCAGAGTGTGTCCGGGATGCCCATATGCCAAACACGAGAAACCAAAATACAAACAAGATTGCCCAATAACGTGCTGGCCCGTACCTGATTCTAGATAGCACGACCTGTAATGAAAAGGAACATGGTAAGATAGGAACTGTTATGAATTGTTGTTTAATCAAAGTGATCCGAATATCTCATTGGGATAAACTGGCAAGTGGCAACGCTTGGCAGAACACTAATCATCGGGATAAAGAACACCCCAAGGAAGTATTTGAAACACCCTTTACCAATAATCATTTTTTGTAACCCTTGGGTCTGTTTTCCTTTTAGTTTATCCAGAATATGAAAACTAAATATAATTTGCTTAAATTTTAAAACTAGTAGCAGCACTGCAGCCGTATGTAGAGAACAATATTGAGAAATTATGCAGTTATAAAACATACTCGATGCACAGGTGTTTATAAGATTATAATTTCTCATTAACAGAACAAGTAGGTCTATTGAAAGAACATGCTGCAAAGTAAGACAAGGATTGCAAGTTGCAACATCAATTATCATTGTGTTACAAAAAGGCATACTTGGCGGGTTGGTTTATCGCTGTTAAATGAAGCAATCAACCACAGTTAAATAAAGAGAATTGCATAGAGTCAGTAACTTACGATGCGGAAGAATATCACAATAGCTAAAGCACAGACTCCTCCCAAGAGAATATTTAGTCCATTTCTTGCCGTTCTCTGCAAAAAGATGTAATTTCAGCTCACTTCAGATTAGTTTTGGTGAATTCAAATACAATGTATCAAAGTCTAAACATGACTAATAGACAATAGAAAGAACACCTTTGGCATGGAATCTTAAAACAAAACAGCCTTAAAAGAAATAGTGATGTATATACACTACTACGAATGATTATATGCTGCAAAGATTACAGATGTTATTATGTTATCAATATGAGCTCTGACAGTATTCTCTCCCAGCCATACAACTCAAAGCAACTGAATTACTATTTACACCTATCATACATCTATTGGTTCTCCTTTTGGCATTCCAACTTTTAGCTACTAAAAACAAAATATTCTGATTAGATCAAGCAGCTAAACGAGGCCACCCAAACATGGTGTATCATAAACAAGTGTTTTATTAAAATCTAAGATTAATGTACCTTTCCAACACGAGGGGCAATCAGCCAGGCAAAGATAACAGTCAGAAGACCTGTTGCGAGCAAAATTGCAGTACCTTCTACAGCCCATCTAGTAGCAGGATTTTCAGTCTGGACAGCATTTTCCAATGGAAAATTTGAAGGCTGCCCCACAACCGATTGTGTAGCTGCGTGATCATTGTTGTTGTTAACATGTTGATTGCTGTTGTGTGGGTTGAACCACAATGAAATCTCACTTAGCCTCTGCCTTCTGATAGCAGCAACAGCATCAGGATCAACATCAGAACTGTTGTGCACCTGCATAGGATTGGGAACTCCACTTGCAGTCATTTCCCTCAATGTCTCATAATCCTTCAAAGATGCAAGAATTTTATTGAAGTCTGCACTTCTGATATTTTTTGCGACAGACCCACATATTTCACAAACAGTTGACCCATGATTAATAAACCATTTCAATCCACAGGCATAGTGTACAAGGGCAAGATCGCTTTTACACGAGCAGCCAAGCTCAATCAGTGCATCTCGGTGGTGGGACAGACCCGACTCCACATCAGCATCACAAACAAAAACTTCCCCTTTAGGGCTAACAAACTCGATACGACCATTTCCGTCATTTCCACTCGAACCACGTGGTTCATCCTCAGAATGCTTCAGAGCTTCTTTGCTGCTAGGTTTTTTATTTTCATCAACCCTATCAGATACCTGTATGGGAGGAATGATGGCTAGGAAACCCAAAACTACATCTCCCCCTTTATCAGATTCAACACATTGGCACACACGGCAAGTGGGTAAGCCCAAGTCGGTTCCCGAGCTACTCACTGATACATTTGAAGCCCTTGAACTATCACTCTTGGCAGGGGAAGAGCTCCCATCATTTTCCTTGGTTTGGTGTTCTTTACTCATCAAGGTGTTTGAACTTGAGAAACCTCAAAAGATACTTGAAAACCAAGAATTACAACATCTCCCACCCACAACTTCCTACATAAAGTCATACAAAAAAGAACAGTTACTACATTAAATAATATGCATGCTATACATTAAATATATTGATGCAAAACCACCTATTGTTTGCCAGGTGGCATTGAATAGGCCAGAGATTGAGATGCCAATTGCCAAATGAGCTGGAAACAGGTCATTTGAGCAAAAACAATAAGCTTCAGATTCTCTACTCTTTGAAGTTTTCAGTATTTAATTTGGACCATTTGGTTATCATCATATGAAGGTTTATTGTACAGAAATAATGAAAACTAAGGTGCATTTCACATGTAATTCACTAGATCACACCATAACTACTAAATCAGTGCTTCAATTGATATGAAAAAATATCGCAGAAACACTGGAACAACATAGTTATCATTTATACATGTAGCTACACAAAATTTGCCTGGTGTTTACAGATGGATAAACAGTTTTACCAACAGATGTCCTTTGTGGAACAGACAAACTATGTACTCTGATACAGGCACCGCAAATAACTGAAAAATTACACAGTTCTCATCACCCATCCCCAAAATCCGACGCAGAGATAATCTGCCTGGAGCTGGAACTGTTCCAGATCAACGATGATTGACACACACAATTGAGCTGATAAATTTGAAGAAAACAGCGACGGAAAATCCAACAACTAAACCAATAGAGCAGAGAACGCGGAGAGGAAGAGGCAAACAAACCTTGCAGAATCAGATTCGGAAGCACAGAATGAGTAAACGACAAATTTTGAGATCCAGAAATTCTCGGCTGTACAGATCTATGTAGAGTGCATAGGGAGGTCCAAAGCAAAGTTTAACCGCTGGCAGTGAGTCGCCGGAAATCCCGCTTCGCCGCCTTTAGCTGGTGGATTGGGTTGACTGAGGGAGACGAGCTTTCCACGGAATCTCACTTGATTTCTTTGATCCAAATAAAAAGGAAATAAATCATTTGTGAGTCCAACCCATAGCCCAGAATCCAGATACTTCTCTGATCTGGGCACCTCCCTTTTCTGATATTTGGGGGCATTCCCAATCCCATCGACCTGCATCAACCGACTCGGAAACCCGACCCGATTCGTCTAACATTTTATCCAAACCCAACCAAAAAAAATTAGTTTATGTTGTACGCAATGCCAAAATTTCACCAAATGTACGATCATTTACCGACTTTTCGCATCGATAAACTTTTTTTTTAATTAAAAAAACTTGTCGACATCGAAAGCCAATAGACCCACCGTGTAATGAAAATGTGAAGATAGCAAGCTGAAAAACCATATATTTAAATCCGACTTGATCTGAATCGACTTAACACAACCCAAAACTAACCTAAACTCAAGATTGACACCAACTCGTTTATACCCAAATGAACCAATTTGGCCGTTTCACATCAACTCAAACTCAAAAAGACCCGAACCAATATATGCTTGAAATCACCCAACTCAAAACAATCAAAATCAGAGGTTGTATGTTTGACGGTTCGCCGTCTGCCGACTAGGTCGGCTTCTCGATGAATCAGATCTGTCTGACCTTCAAATTTTTACCTAATAAAACAAATCATAAACCATATGTCCTTAAATGTGTGTGTGTGTGTGTGTGTATATATATATATATATATATATATATATATATATATATATATATATATATATTTTAAACGGAAATAATTTGGCCATAAGAATAAACCTTATATGCCAAGAGCATCCAGATGGATGAAATTGCGAAGCGCCGAGTCGTCAGGTGGGGATGAGCTCGAGAACACAACGTCAAGATGCGATAAGCGGTCCGCAGCTCAATTTGCTTCTCGATAGACATGACGAATCTCAGTAGAGAGGAAACTACCTAAGGAGAATAGACTGTCAGAGACAATCATTTCAGAATCTTTAGAAGGCAACCCACAACCTTTAAGACTGTTAATAATGGTTAGGTTATCGCCTTCAATTACAAGTTTCGTTATGTTAAGTTCTCGTGCAACATTGATGCCATTCCATAGATCAAGACCCTCCGAACCAGAGATAGATGGGATTGAGGAAGGCCCAGCATCAAAGTAAACCGGGGTTCTTGAATAGATTCTTAAAATGAACCCGTAAGTACCTTTGGAGGGTGGGGAAAAGGCCCCGTCAAAGTTTAGTTTGTAGATCCCTGTTGGGGATGGGGTTGCCATTTTGCTTTGTTTCCTCTTCTTGCCTTTGTGTTTTGGTTATTTGTGGTTTGTTGGTGGTGGTGTTGACTGTTGATCTTGAAGAGCATCATCGTTTGGCTTGGAAACATTCCATAAGAATGATTGATCTTTTATAAACGAGACAATTCCTCTTACATCAAGAACATTTATGCCAAATAACGTTTTGTTTCGGAAGTACCAAATACTCCACCATGTGAAGGCTAGTTTTGAGAATCGCCGAGTTCCAATATTTTCCTTTATGTCTCGAATGGTCTTGTTTATTGTTGCTCTTTGCCGGAAGCAATTATTTATGATCATTACTAATGATGGGTCTATGGATATAATCACGTGAAATGGGGTAGCCCCATAGCAGATGAGCTTGGTCTTCATAATTTGAGTCACAATGTGGACACATAGTTGGTATCCCGACACCACGGGAGGCGAGTTTAACCGTAGTTGGGAATTGGGATGCCATTTTTTTGTGATCTTCCATAGTAGAGTTTTTACTTTTGGTGGTACATCTAGGTTCCAAATCCATTTCATGTTAGATTTTCGATGGTTCTTGGAGTTGTTAATCATTTCAATTGCAGAGTTAGTAGAGAACCAGCCGTTTTTGCTCCATTTCTAGTACAGTCTGTCTATATGGATATTTTTGGGAATTGGGGTGAGTGCTATTGTTTTTGTTACTTCTTCTAGTAGTATAGTTTGTTACATAGTGATTAGTTTTCCTAAATCCAAGTCTTATCTTCCGTGATAAAATGTTGAACTGTTATGTTGGTGTCAATGTGTTGGTTAGTCATAATATAATCGGTCAGAGGCTCATTACGAAACCAGTGATTGGACCATAAGTTAATGCTATTTCCATTTCCAATTGACCATCGCAAGCCTTCCTTAAAAAGGGGAATTAGTTTGGTAAGTTGAGACCATTGCCAAGACAAATCACCCTTTTTCTGGTAACGTAGGATATCTTGATTTTTGAGGTATTTTTCTGTCACAATGGTGACCCATGGGTTCTGAGGTTCTGCCAGAATTTTCCATAATAGTTTCAATTATAGGGCTTTGTTCATGTCTTCAAAGTTTCGGAGACCAAGTCCCCCATGCGACTTAGCCTTGCAGACCTCAAACCAGTCGACGAGCGGTTTGTGATGGGGTTCCTTGTTCCACAAGAAATTTCGATTTATCTTGTTCACTTCTGCGTGTATTGCTTTTGGTAGTAGGAAACATTGCATTAGATGCAGATGTTTGGCCGAGAGTGTGTAGGGTACAACGTCCAACTTGCGACAGACAATTAGCCTTCCATTTGTGGAGTTGTGATTTAGTTGTGGATAGTAAGTCTTGAAAGGTATCCTTAGTTGTCCGGCCACAAATAATAGGGCAGCCTAGATAAGGCCCCAAGTTGTTCGTAAATGGGATCTCAAGTTTGTTGTGTAAAGTATTTTTTACGTTTGTTGTTACGTTTAGTGTTGTTTGAAAATGTGATTTATGTATGTTTACTTTTTGTCTCGACAGGGAGGAGAATTCCCTGAGCACCTTATTAATTTGGTCACAGACAGTTTTAGTGGCCGACGTGAAAATGACAATATCATTGCAAAAGCCAGAAAGGGTATTCTGGATCCATTTCGAGTGATCGATATTCCTAGGTGAGTTCTAGGCTTAGCAAATTCTTCATAGAGCCCACAAGCTAGAATTTCAGATAGAATGAGGAATAGGTATGGCGACAGAGGGTCTTCTTGTCTGAGGCCTCGTTGTGCAGCAAAGAGCTCAGTTGGTTCGTTATTTACTAACACCGAGTAGGTTATTGTAGTTATACATTCAATTATCCAACCAATGAACCGGGGAGAAAATCCAAAGATGCCCATAGAAAAAAAAGAAGAAGGAAATCCCAATCGACCATGCCGAATGCCTTCTTCATGTCTAGTCTCACAGTCATCCATCCAGAATTCCAGATTGTCCCTTTTTCTTAGAAAATGAGCGAAATATTTCATTTGCTATTAATATGTTGTCTTGTATTGCTCGACCTGTTGTAAAGGCACTTTGCAATGGGTTTATGATTTTAGGTATTACCTTTTTCAATCTAGATGACAGAACCTTTGAAATGATCTTGCAGTGGGTTTATGATTTTTTTTAGTTGTTGTCATAAAGATGACAGAGTACAAGTTTAAATTAAAATTACAAGGAGTTATCTCAAATAATCCAATGCAAGAAAGGGTGAATAAGATGAATTAAATAAATCATTCGAAACTCAATTGAGCTTAAGCCCGATTAAGCAATTCTAATTTATTAAACTGAAACCCGATTGAATTAAAACTCAAGTTCCTTTAAATCTAGTAATCTAGACTTGGTGCCTTATAAATCTTAAAGAGCAGAGCAATGCATTCTTTCAATCCAAATGTAAAGCACTGGAAATAGATGGACGTTTTTTTACAAGCATCTCATTCTCGAATGATAAAAACTCAGCAAGGAATTATCTTTACATTATTGGGCTGCATACACCTTAACTACAACGCTTACAAATTACAACTGAGTGAGAGTTCAACTGCAACACCTTTCTTGTGGTATTACAAGGGATCGGCGACAGCAGCAGCAACACCCGCCGCCTAGCAGCCTAGCCTATACAAAGGCCAGCAGATTAACCATTTCGAAGCCATGAATGTCTCAGGTGAAGGGTTCTGTATACTCGCACTGATTCGCACCAGCGCCTATATTGGTTGGAGAAAGAGGAGTTCTGGTTTATGCCAGCAATTATGAGCTCGCTGGTACAACAGGTCACGAGAACAAATAAATAAATATCAGTCTGCCGGAGTTACGTTCATGGGATCAATCTACTAATGCCAGGCCTTATGAGCATATACTTTCATCTACTCTAGGGTGAGTTTCACATGTCCATATGCCATTGCTTATTCAGTACTTTTGCTAATAAGGTTAGTAATCAGCCGAAGTCAATGATAATAAGATAAAGCATGCGTAATGTGTATAAGTTGTCCATCCTGTTGGCCATGCCAGACACAGCCTAACTCAATTTCAACTCTCAAGACAAATTGTAACTCGGCATTACCTAAAATCGTCTCGATCTTTGCTGAGGGTATCCAGGCATTCCCATTCCCTGATCCTTTCTTCTCAGCTGCTTCCAGATGAATAAACCGAGGAATGAATAAGTACGGGCAATGTAGGATTCATTCTAACAATGACAGTAGGTTCAGTATGATTAGTATGATTCTTACCTGATGCGGCTGGTGGGCCTGGGGAGCGACACCTCTTTGCATAGGGATGCCTCCAGGATTCACTACGCCACCCATTCCAGTCTGGGTGAGATTGTATGCTGTCATTCCAGGACCCTGCATTCTCATATTAGGCAGCATTTGCCGGGGTACATTCCGATTTGGACCCATGTGGGGCCCTTGCATGTTTCCGACCGGAACCTGCGAAAAAGATGCACATCTATGAGAAGCAAGAGTTGAACTGATGATTAGGAAGAAAATAAATAAACGATTACTCCTATTTTCGCCTTGTAAACAATTTAACCCTATTTGCCAAATTACTCTTTACATCAATACAATTGAGAGAGTTTGAAACATACCTGTTGAGGTTGCATGGTGGCTGTTCCTTCGAAATCAGTAGTTGTGTCCACAGGACGAATAGGATAGTTCACAACTTTATCTTCTGGTCGAGCAGTAGCCAATGTGCTGTTGACAACTTCTCATGTTAATGAGCAATAATGAAACCAGAAACAAAAAGAACAAACACACAATCCCAGTTGCTACTAGGATACTAACAGGGTGAACAAACAATTCAGTAAAACATCATTTGTGATAGACTTTAACATTAATAATTAGGATGGTGGAGAAGAAAAAAGTGAAAAGCTTACTTGCGCCCAGGCAGAGGTTCGGTCTTGAAGTACCTGACAGTGAAATTGAAGTAAGATTTTATACCTCTTCTTATTTCTATTCCAACCCTATCGTATAATAATGTTCCTTAACAACACAGCATCAAAATCAGCAAGGTTGCTGCATCTGTCAAGGCATACACAACAGTTTATAGCTTATAAGATATCATGATACTCGTGCTTATAAGATATTCATAAGCTAATTTTAGCTTGTTTTCAAATAAGCAAGATAATTGGCTTGTCATACCAAAGAAACCCTGAGAAAGTACTAACATGCTTATGCCATAAGTACTTGTCTCTGAAATCAAATTAACTAAATGATGTATCAACAGCTCATCAACCAAAAGGATCCATTGGAATTATTATTTAACTAAATAAATAGTGTTTCAATTTATTGAATAGGAACAATAGGGAGAGAAAAACAGCAATATATTCCACAATAAAACCAATACAACAGAAGCAAAGAAGAACAAGGAACCCATAAACCACAATCATTCCAGCCATATAATCATAGAGAAGAGGGGAGAGAGATGTAGTCATACTCATGCTCAAGCGCCTGTGCTGCTGTTATACGCTTTCGAGGATCGTATCTGCATGAATTTAATATCAAAGTACAATGAGGACCCAGTTGATTCAACCCAAATTTAACCACCCTGTGTACAAAACCATATCTGACAGAATTCATGTCAACTCATGCAATCCTAAAAACATAAGCATTCTAATTCATCTCTGTCTTGTATTTTTCTTGACGCTAGTGAAACTTCAATGCTCCAAAGGCATTATAAAGCACACTAGCATAGCCCAACAATTTGAAGAAGTGAATGTATCTGGTTAGTAATGAATATTATCCTCTGTCAGTTCAAGACACCAAATCTATGTCAGACAAGCCTTTTTCATGCTGCCAAATTTCCAGATTAGAACCAGGAAAAATGTGCTTAATATCTTGTTTCAATAACAAAATAAAACATGCTTTGTGGAAAGACAGAACTTACTCTAGCATTTTTGCAAGGAGATCATACGGAGCTGATTTTGGATTAAGATGAACAATGTTATGCAGTCCAGGATTGTCACTAACATATACAAAGAAAAAGAGCCCATGAGTATTTGAAGAAGTTATATGGAGGATTGGAGCAAAATTAATAGAATACAACCCACATTTTTCTCAACTAGTCAATTACATAAACATCATAGATGTCACCATCCAACAATGTTCACAAGGTTCTATAGGATAATACCAGTAGATGCAATTGGAAAAACAGTCTAACTTACTATTTACGGGCTTGAATATGTGATAGATCAGACTGCCAATGTGGAAGGTTCACAAGTGTTGGCCACTTTTCTTGTGTAGGATGACCTAAAATACAAACATTTTAACCATGCACGGTTCAAAAAGAGAACCATATAGAAGAAGAAATCTGCTAGCCATCTTACCTAAGACCTTGAATATCTTATCAAGTTGATCTAACTGCACAAGAATGATATGTCATCAGGTCAATGACGTAAAGAAGCACTTCTACATGACCAGAACAGAAAAGAAGAGATAAGTCAACTGAAATGCAAAGTTGAGAGCAACCATGATCTACACCTGAAAAGGATTTTGTGTAGCTTTAACTTCGGCGCCTTGAAACAGTGGCTTCAAAGTCAATAATTCCGCAAATATGCATCCAACAGCCCACATATCTATTTCAATTGGAGAAGGACCATATTACAATCAAGATAAACATAAATAATAATAGTTGAAAGTTTCAGTGAAGGCAAAAGATGGGACCATTTCCTCATCCCCAAAAACATATAACAAACATGATGAAGTCATTTAGTTCATGAAATAGCATGTGAAATAGAAGCCAATGGATACCAACGGCACTCGTGTAGTGTTTTGCCCCAAGAAGCAGCTCAGGTGCACGATACCAAATTGTCACCACAACCTGCGACCAATTTTTGAAACAGTTGCAAGCTTAACTTCACATAAGATAAAGCAAGTGTGAACAAACATCAGACCTTTAGTTTTCTCATGAGAAATTAATTATGAAGCAAATAATTTCTCAAAGGTAAAATAACATACAATCCCAGTCCTACATTCACATTTCTGTTTACAAATAAACTAGAACAGATACAATACCAAAGATGTATGGAAATCATCAAGTGCTAACGGATTAAAAAGAAAATTGAGTACAGACATGTATTATTTATTTGCAGCAAGATAGATACAAGACTATGCAATTAAACAATAAATTTATGACTGTTCCGATAGACATAAATAACAAAACAGGGAAGCATCAGATAATGTCAGAGACAGCCCACCCCATTGTCACATAATGGCTTCAAAGGAGCTTGGTAAATCCTGGCTAATCCAAAGTCAGCAATTTTGACAAGCCCTTGCTCTTCTCCTTCGCCCATCACCTGCACCATCCATAGAAGCCAAAAGGCATCATGTACAGTATTTACTGTTGCATCAAGTCTGAATATTAAACATGTAAAGAATGCTGTAGCTCACCAAAATGTTTGATGGCTTCAGATCTCGATGAATGATCCAATTACTGCAGTACAAATTTAGCTGGGTTCAAATTTTGGGCAAGGTAATAGGAAATCAATTCCCTTGGATAGACTAGCAACCAGCATTGTAGAAACTATAATAAGCATCTTGATCATTCTTCCAAAAATAAACTTTTGAAAATAGAAAACTTCCAACACACAGATATCTATTGTAAGCTTGCACATGTACATTGTTTTACACGTACATTAAGTATAACAAACCCAGTGAAAGAGCTGTAACAAGAGACATTTTGGATTCAGTTACATTTCCTTTGTACTAATAAACAAAAAATAAGTCCCCAATCATGAATCTTTTCCCTTCCGTCACTTTATCTTTGTGTATAGCTAGCCTGATCAGTGAGCACACATGTACCTTACTAGCACTGCTATCTAAATCACGATGATCATAACCATTAGATCTTTTGTGGTAAGATTCCCAGAACATGATCAAAAAGCAACTTAAATAAATATAAAAAAGTGGAACACATATTATATATTTATAACAAAGCAAAACTGCCACTTGCCAGTGGAGGTAATTGAGCCCGTTAAGTAGCTGCCAGAGCAAGGACTTGACTGTGTATGGGCTGATAGGTTGGTTCACCTTGTCTCTATGGTGCCTTATTAGCTCCTGCATGAACCAACAAGTTATATGTGTAAAATAAGAGTGTAAAATTGTAAGTATCAGTTATCAAAATTTTCTTTTGCCTTCTTTGAAACTTTAGCTTCAATCATATTGTGAAACTTACGTATAAATCATGCTCAGCATACTCAAATGCCAGATATAATGACATATCGGCATGATTGATGTGCACATTGACAAGCTTGACTACGTTCTCGTGTGTTATCTCACGAAGCAACTGCATTCAGGGAAGAAACAAGAAATGGGATTCCATATGCAGATGTCTACAAAATTAGCTGCAAATGACTTGAACATCGTCCAAGCTCCAAAAAGATACCAAATGTAGTCATATTCACAGCAGTACTCATCAAACTATCGAAGTAACCTCATCCACCTCATCCTAACAAGCAAAAAGATAAATTGATATTGACAAATGAAAAGAATTGTGGCAGGAGAAAACCCTAATGCATAAATCTCAGGAGCGAAGATCCTTCAAACGGGGTTTTCATTTTTCAAATCATCAAGTTCATTCATAACCTAAACTACGATTCAGAATCAGACGAAACGGAAGAAATTGACCATGATTTCGCGGATAGCGGTGGGAGAGACGCCATCGCCGTCCTTGGACTGCTTGAACTTCTTGATAGCGATGGATTTGCCCCTATTACTACCAGGGGACTTGATTCTCGCCAAGAACACTAATCCATAGGTGCCTTCGCCGATCTTGCCGATCAGATCGTAGCTCTGGAGCCACTCCGGCCTGTTGCTGCCGGTGCTGTGGCTGGTCCCGATCATTCCGCCTCTGTTGCTCATCATTGCTGTATCTTTCTTCGTCTTCCTCGTCCTCCTCTTCCCATCACCGAACTCGTCGGCGTCGTTATCGTCTCCTTCTCCTCTCTGGGATGCCGTTCGGCGAGCGACTTTAGTGTGCGCCCGCGTGCACCTGATCTTTGCTCCCAGTAAACGTGTCACTCGTACTTGTACTGCTATCTGTATTTTTTATTATCTTCCTTTTATTGCGTGTATGAATTTGATTTTCACCAAATTAGTTAATCAGTTAATCCAAGTTTAATACAGTAATAAAATCTAGAAATGGCGGATAAAGTGACTCGTCTATAACGGTTAACGGTACTCGCCTCTTGATTTCTCATTCAGAATTTATAGCTCTCATCCGAAAAGTCGCTCTTGAGTGATGGTCTAGCAGAATCTCTGACATCACCTAAATCATCGATCACATCTTTTAAAAAAAAAATCTATAAATCTTACTTTTGAAAGAATAATATCGTAATATAATGAAACTATAGGATTTATCCATCACTAGCAGGTTTGCCTCCAATAAAACGTTGCTAAATGGATTTGCCAAAGCTATTGATCAAACCAAGTAAGTGAAGTAACTCATCTCGAAGCCATGAACTTGCACTATGTAAGTATGTAACAACACAATAGGATTTATGTTTATATTATAATCATATAATCTCCTTAATTATTTAGAGATGCCTAAGTTATAAGTGTCCATTTCTCATCTTTTTAATTTGATGAAAAAGTTGCTGATATTTGGAATATAAAAATATTACAAACATGAAACAATGTACTAATGTAGTAATATTTTACATCGTGGTCTCTATATAGGGTAAACGACATGATGAAATTACTCCGTAAGGATATTACTCGTAACGGTCCGGATAAATACACCACAAATTTGCATGTGCATTTAAAAAATGTGATTTGTGGTGTATCTAAAAAGACCCTACTCGTAATCCCTTAAATACAAAATTGCATAAAACCATCTCTCATAGGAATGATGATAGCAAAGAATCATCCACCCCTTTGTATTCTCTTAAAATTTCCATTTAAAGGAGTGAATTTATAATTTCACCCCTCGAATTTAACAATTTCCCCCTTTCATCCTCTATTGCCTTCTTCCTTCCTAAAGTGTCAACATTAGTATTGCAACCACTTTCACCACCATCTTTCAAAGTTGATCGTTGGCCGGTCATGTAATCAACAATGCAATTCCTCATCACTAGCTAACACCAAGCACTCCAACTTCGTACTTAATTATCATTTTTCAAGCCATAAAATATTAAAACTCTAATTTGTTGATTTGGATGAATCGATTTGAAAACTGTATTGCTTCATAAAACTAAGCCTCAATTGTGTAAATTAATGGATGTGTCAAATATGTGTATGTGTGACAACCATGACTTATTGATTGAGAATCTATTAGCCATATGTACCTAGTTAGCATTGTTCAATAACGAGAATGGTGTAGTGAAAGATCGATGCTCTCTTTTTCATGGTGAATTTAATGGATGGTTTTTTGCAATTTCATGTTTTCAGTTTAAGATTATATAATAATAATAATAATAATTTGTCCAGACAAAACAAAAAGGGGTGGTGGCGCAGTTGGCTAGCGCGTAGGTCTCATAGCTTCTTGAGTGATCCTGAGGTCGAGAGTTCGAGCCTCTCTCACCCCATTCTTTTTTTTCCCTTTCTCTATGATTACATCTCATTTATAAAAAACCACACCTTCTTTTCATTTCATTTTCCCTTTATTAACACAAATAACAAACAATCTCTCATCTAATCTAATCAAATAAATAACTTCATCTTTGCATTCAATGGAGACCAATCCACCTATACCAAATATAATTCATCTTTGCTCCTTATACCAAATATAATTCATCTTTGCTCCTTATTTCACTGAAGCAATGAACCCAAATGGTAGAAGAGAAAATAAAAATGTATGTTAATTAATACATCCAACTATTCACAGGCTACTGTATAATACTTTCTGTAAACCTTTTTCTTCCCCAACAACTATACTTTCACTAGATCAACTGCTGCATCTTTCCCTTTACCAAATTTGTCGCGATTTGTGATTTTATACTGAATCCAAAAGAGCTCCCTATGCCATCAGTGCGTAGCGTAACTTGTATACTTATCCAATGCCATTTGATGACTTTGTTGTCCAATGTCATTTGATCAGTTTCTTCGGTTGATTGAGGTCAAATGTGAGCAATCACTGACAATCAATGGAAGGCGGATTTCCCAGCTCACTTGCTCTGAAGAAGATTGGCGACTCTCCTGAGAACTCCATAGAACTGTCTGCATCCACTAGGAAGTCGTCGAGTGTTGCAAGGGACTGCAGTTGCCTGCCAAGAGACGCAATTGTCTTTTGGCAGTCAGCTAGTCTACTGGCAGCCACCGCGAGTTCCTTTTCCTGTTCGTCTCACCAATAATACACAAACATCAGAAAACGAAACATGAAGAATGTGAGACAAGCAGAGAACTGACATCTGAGGCAGTTCATACTTCTCAAGGCCTGTTAAATGATAGTGTGCTTACATAGAGTGAGTGATGTAGAATAAACTGACCTGTTCGGCTTCCATGTCAGCGTTGCAGCTCCACTCAAGCGGGAACTGAGGTTCAAGCTTCCTTTTAGAGAGCTCACCATCCAACTTCTGACATTTGGCTGTTATTTCTGCAGATAAAGCTCGTTCCTTGTCAGCTTCATCTACCAAGGATTCAACTCTGGCTAGCAGAGATTTCACCTCTGATTCAACAGCTTGCACTTGCAACTCCGCCTCTTCTCTTCTGGCATTTGATGCATCAAGTTCTTCTTCGACGCCCTCCTTTATCTTGTTCATCAAGGATAACTCAGCCTGAAGCTCAACGAGCTGCGTATCACTATCAAACTTATCCTCATATTCAACTAACCGGGTCTGCATCTCTAACAACAGAGACTCTATATCCTTTACCTGCCCTTGAGATCTCTCAAGCTCTTCCTCTCGCTCCAATAACTGTGCTTCTGCATCCTCCAATTTCCCTTGTGAAGTCTTAAGCTGATCTTCACGCTCAAATAACTGAGTTTGCAGCTTCCTCAACTCAGCCTCCGCACGCTCTAGCTGTCCTTGAGACATCTTAAGCTGATCCTCGCGCTCAATTAACTTCGTCTGCAGCTCCATCAGATTGGATTCTGCATCCTTCAACTGTCCTTGAGAGGTACTATGCTGGTCCTCTCGCTCAATTAACTGATTTTGCAGCTCTTTCAACTTGGCATCTGCATCCTTCAAATGAGCTTCAGAAGTGAGCAGCTGATCCTCATGCTCAATCAGCTGAGTTTCTAGCTCCATCAACTCAGTTTCTGCACCCTTTAATTTAGCTTGTGATGTTCTGAGCTGATCCCGGCATTCAAATAACTGATGTTGCAGGCTCATCAATTCGGTGTTTGTAGCTTTCAGCTGTCCCTCTGATGTCCTAAGTCGGTCTTGACACTCGGTCAACTGAGCTTCCAATTCAGTGGATCTGACCTTGGCATCCTTCAGCTGTTCTTGGGACGCACTAAAATCGCTTTCTGAAGCATTCAACGCCATTTTCAGCTCCTCCTTTTCCTCTTCCAACCTTCTTATACTCTTCTCAAGATCAGCATTTCGTGTGACCATCACTTGAATTTCGGCTTTCAGTGCGTTTTCTCCTCCAACTGTATCAGATGATCCTACTGATTCATGAGCGACGGATCCATTTGCTGTGTCTGGCAATGCAGCCAGCTTCTCCATCTCAAGGAAATCATCCATAAGAACGATTTCTTTTGAACGAGTAACAAGCTTCCTTTCTAGACCTTTTTCACCCTTGAACTGATCAAGTTCTCTCATATGGACATCAGCTTCAAGTGCCTGTAGCTTCTCTCCATAATCTGATTGACTATCAGCAACGGAATCAACATAAGTTGAAGACCCATGTAAAGATACATTATCACTAGGTATAGATGATTTACGCGAGAAAAATCTTAGCCTGCGGCATTCAGCTTCAAGCTTAGCGACCTTTTTGACGCTCTCCAAGTGTTGTTTGCTAGCAGTTTCAGCGGTCTGTGTACTCAAATCACTCTCAAGAGTTGCAATTTCCAATTTCTTGGACAGCGAAACCAGCTCAAGCCTTAGAGATGCATTTTCCCTTTCAGCAGCGTCCACCTTGGGGCGAAGGCTATCCATGGAGCTACACGTGGCTGCTTCTGATTTAGCAGCATCAAGCTGAGTACGAAGCTCGCTCAGCTGGCTCTCCAGCTCAGACTTTCTTGATTCCCATTCGTGTTCTCTCTTCGCTATAGCTTCTTCAATCTTCCGCTCTTGCTCCTCCCTTCCTTGCCTTAGCTGCCTCACGCACTCCTTGAGAGCTCCGTCTAGATGGCTGACTCTATCCTCAAGAGCCGAATTCTTCTTCAATGCAGCATCAAGTTGTAATTTCAAACCTGATACTTCTCTATCAGCCCTTTCCCAACCTATTTTGCAATGAGAAATCCGCACAATTCATGAGATTCCAAGAGTATAGAAGCTTCAAAAGTTGAACAAAAGAGTATTGGCCATCCAGATTCGGAACCAAGAGGAAAACAATGACATGGGAAGAAAAGACCTGCTACGGCTTCTTCAGCAACCTTGGCATGCTGGATCACTAACTCTTCCTTGGCAGTGATATTCGACAGGGCAGCTGATAGTTTATCAGTTAGTCCTTTTATCTTCTCGTTTTCTTCGTCATCTGGTGCTGATATAGAGGTGATTTCAGGTGACTGTGTATTATAAGCCAAGTTTGCCTGCAGTTGTTCCTAAAACCATGTCAAGTAAAAGCAAAAACAAGCTAACAAGAACAACTTATTCACTTGGAATCTCATTCAAGGATTGGCAAGATCAAGATTCGCGATCAATGAATGATCCATCAGATTATCAGAAAAGGAAATTCAATGCACATGTGTTGATCAACTTAACAAAAGACTGTCAATTTGAAGTCAAGCTCTTATCCTAATTGAAAACTCATCATGACAATCAAATTGAAGGAAAGTCAAATGCAGATTAAACCATTGAAGTTGCTGAAAGCACCAACCTGCTCATCTGAAAGCTTCTCAGAATGTGATGACATTGAACCCGAACTCTCAGTTTCACCGGGACTCTTCTCAGAAGATCTCTTCCGCCACAGCCAACTACGGCGGTCCATGACCAACTTCAGCCACGGCGTAGAGATCAGATTGATTACACATCAACTGCAATCAGCAGTCACTTGGGGTGATCTCCATTGAAACCCAAATGACTCAACTCAATGTGGTTGACTGTTTTTGCTTAGCACTTCAACCCAACTTCACAGATTAACCAAATCCACAATCTGTTTGCTTGAATTCCACACCAAGATATCCCAATTTCCAATGCAGCAGTCATTAAAAAAAGCTGCAAATGAACATTTTCTTGGAGTAGATTTCACATCAGGGTTTCCTGAGAGCCAAATTGAGGTGCAAGAGAGTGATCATCATCACTGCAATACAAACCAAGACTTTGCTTTGAATTCACTCCCCACCATATCACCAAACCCTCCAAAGATTGCAAAATTTGGGGGTAAACAATGAACAAATTGGTTAATGATTCAAGTGTTTCTATATAGGGCTGATGACACATCAAAAGGTTTCATTTGATTTGAACACACAGAGGCTTTGAAAGCAAAGCGGCACCTACCATATAAACCCAGAAAGTTGCAAATCAGGATTTAATTTAAAGAGATGAAAATTCAGAGACCATAAATAGTGGAAAGAGAGAGGTGGAGAGAGAAACAGACAGACATCTAAATACCCATCATTTTACAATAGGAAAAAAAAAACCCTCGGAAATTGACAACCCAGAAAACCCCAAATTCCATTTTATCAGTACTGCAAAATGGTGCTTCGAGTCACTGTCACGATCTCACAAAACCCAAAATTGATTGCGAGTAAATCAATCTGTAAAGAAAGCGCGTCAGGGTACTTTCAAATAATCAATTCAATCAACACAAACAAAAACAAACATTTAAGAACAAAAAGGAAGGATTGATCCGGGGAAGATCTGGAGAGAGTCATAAAGAAATGTGAAAAAAAATACAGTAAAAATTTGAGTTTTTAATTGAGGTTTAAATCCTTTACCTTGGAGAAGAACATTAGATAGAGCATGTGATGATCAGATGATGTGAAGCTTGAGTGAGAGACACTCGGAAAGAGAAAGAGAACTCCCCAAAATGGCATTTTTTTGGTGAGCAAAAAAACTAAAAAGTAATTAAAGTCGCCATTTTTTTCTCATCCTTGTCAGAGAAGGAAAAAAAATGCGAAAATTTAGAGGAAAAAATTGTGGGTCTGACTTTGTGAGAATGAGAATGAGAGTTACATTAATGTTTTTATTTTTAATTCAAAATGGGTACCGGCGATGTTCCCGCCATTGATTTGGGGCCGAGCTCTCATTCATTCTTCTATCTGTCACCGGGCGCTTTTTTCCTAACAAGCTATTCAGCTTTTTCTTTTTATTTCTGTTGGCTTGGTTGGCTTTGGCATTTTGCAATAATGCCATTTTTTTCATGCCTCACTTGGTCCTTTCGATTCATAATTTCATAGGATATGTTTAGATTTCACATTTTATTTATTATAATATAATTATTTTATATGGAATATTAGTTTATGTGAATGTTTGTTGCACTAATATAGATTAATGTAAAATAATTACATACTATGTTATGGGGTGTGTTTGGATTCCAAATGCATTATGATTATAATGCAAATTGATAAGATGGTGTTTGGTTAACACAATTTTTAACGTGTTTAATGTATGATGTTTTTAGATTCCACGATATATTAATTATAATACAATTATTTTATCTCGATTTATGTGATTATTTGGTTAAATTACTGTTTTACCTAGATTTTTACGAGATTTTCAATTTCAGAACCAACCACGCACATAAAACGAGGTAAAATAATTGCATTATAATTAAAATGCAATTAAATCCAAACACACCCATGGTTGTCAGCTTAACTGGCCTTCGAGTTTCAGCTATTATATACTCGAATTTTTATCTAATAAAAAAAAAGTTACATACATTATTTTACATGTATTTTGGAATCCAAAACATATTTTGGTTTTTCTTTTTTTTTGGGGTGGGGGGATTTTGGTTTATTTTACAATGTGTTTTTATTTTAGCTTCATTAACATTTTGTGAATTAGGACAATCAAACACCACATGACACTTGTCAAAAAAGTGTTGAAATATTCCGATATTATAAATAATATATAAATTTGACGGACTACTTCATTCATTAACAATTGATTTTGAAATGAAACTCCGTTGAGTTTATATTCTATATATGTAAACTCACACAACTTTAATTCTCTAACGTTTTAACTCCATCAAATCCAGCCAACTTAAACAAAAAGGGGAATAAGATTTTTCTACCATTATTATATTTATTTAACGAGGATATGATTAATAACTTTACTAGTATAGTCTAATTAGAGATTTTATGGTAACTTTTTCTACCTTAATACTCTATAATCTATATATATGAGATCTCAATCTCGAATCATGATAACGGAAATGGGACACATTTTCGAGTTTAGTAAAGCATCACTGATTCATTTTATATTTTAAAAAAAAATCATTTCAATATCTCACCAAGTATTTTATTATAAAAATAATACACTAAAAGTTCACATCTCACATCTTGTCGTATTTGGCATATTGATTATGCAACTTTTGATTCTACACATCAAATAGAGATCGAATAGTTGGCTTAGACGTGACAATTATTTAGATTAATGTATACGAGTGTTCTAATTATATTATAGGTAATTGACCTTACACCTAAAAAAAAGAACATGATTAATTGAGTGTATTAATAATAAACATTTATCACATCAGGGCCTAATTAATCATCCTATTAATTTTGGGGTCAATATAATCATCTAATAATAATTTGAACAAATTAACACATGAACTTAAGGTGTTTCATCATTAATTATGTTTCCCACAAACTCAGCACCAATGTGTGAAATGTCAATTAAGCCTGATTGCTGTGTTTGAATCTTTTGATTGGCCGATTTGGAATCATTAATAAATCTAGATACGTACACGTAACATGCCTTTAATTAATTACTAGTACTACTATACTCCCTTAGCCCCTTTGATCTAAAACAATTGATATTTTAAGGGATTTTGTTTATCTTCTAAACTGTATTTACACCAATTAAACTTCCCCTCTTAAGAATGAAACATGAAATTTAAATAGAAAGTGTAATTTCCAGTTAAAGAGAAAAAATTGTTGTGAATAAAACCAAATACAGTATATAGATAGATAGCTATATAGTATATACTTTGTCACAAATTAATACTACCAACTTTTAACAATGCCCTTTGCCTCATAAAACATTGGTATTAGTATCTTTTAATATCATTATTGGGTGATAACTTGATACCAAGTAATACCACCCTTTAAATTAGTATATCAAATAGGGCAAAAAAAGTGAGAAATATGATATTAAGATCTCAAGTGATATAAAAGTCGACTAATATCAATCACTGAATATCAGATATTAACCCCAATATCTGATATCTAATAAGTAGATATCGATGTCAAATAGAGTCTTAGTGAGTTGTTTTGTGACTCATAGAGTCATCAAGCTCGCATCATATCTCTCGCCAACAAGAAACTGTATCATCAGAACTAAGCACAAATGCATAAGTTGATTTAGTTGATGATATCTGGTGAAGTCTTTCCTTTAGAGAATTGGAGTCAACCCAATCACAAGTTGATATAGTGGTTGAGACTATATCCCATGTCAAGAGATTTAAAATTTGTGAGGTTACATTTTATGTTGAGAGGTTCAAGTTTTGATCTTTATAGCAACATGGTGTCCCATTTTAATAGGTCACTATGATATATAGAATGATTAACTCAATCGAACTGGATTATGGTAAAAAGGGAAATGGAGCCGAAAAAACAAGCCTACATTCACAAGACTTATTTATCGTGATTTATCAATATGGGCAGAAGCCCACCACTTTGGACTGTATTTCCCGAATTGGGCCTATTATTGCTTTGTTGATAAGGGCCCAACAAGGGAAATGTGATTATACAAAAACCTGATACATCATAATTTACGTTTGTACCACCAATTAAGGTATCAAGCATTTTCTAATACTACCAGCTTGTAACACCCAATCATACTTTATTTGAGACTAAATTTATAAATTTAAGACATGACAAATTGACTCCATTCAAATACTACCAGCTTGTAAGCAACTCATGATAGTTTGCTTGCTTCATGTTTGAAGGAAATTCAAAAAATTTTGTTGTCTCTTCAATAAATGACCAGTTAAGGGTATCATATATGCCTTTTCAAGATTTATTTGGCCACCTAAGAGCATTTTCAACATACTGAGGCCTTTGTGGATATTTTATGCCAACAACAAAAAATGAAAATCCTAAGGAATGAGACTATTTAGTCTCAACATGAGAGTATTTGGTAATAAAATATCTAAAAAGTTATTTAATGTGGACCAAATACTAAAGTTCTTGTCTTTAGTTTTATTTGGTAATAAAATTCCCTCAAAATATATAAAATTCAACATTTTTTAATATATATTGAGAAGTAGATATACCGATTGTTATGGTTTAAAAAAAGGAAAAGCACTCCACCAAAAAAAAAAAGATAGAGAGAGACTAATACAATTGAGAACAACAACAGTCTAGGCAGTCTCTTGGAAGTCGAGGAAGACTTGAGCATGAATTGCAAATGTTTAGGAGATTAAGGAGACATCTCGACACGGGAAGAATAAAAAGCAGTGACTTAGAAAGAAAAAATGACATCTCTTAAAAAAGATGAACTAACTATGTTTTCTTCGCCTAATTGGTAGATCTTCAAAAACTATAAGCACTATTACGATCATTCCGATCTTCAACCAGACTAGATATAAAGCTAGACAATTCCTATTTTATCTTGATTCACCAATTAATTGTTTTCCCAAAAAAAACGCAAATAATTACAAATTTATTATTAATTTGTCGAGTCTTTCTAATCTAGGTTTGAATGTATAAGTTAATCATTTTAATTTGAAAGTATAATCCTAATGAATTTGTCGGGGTTTTCTAATCTAGGTTTAACCAATTTTTAGATCATTATAGCAAATTTTAAAATAAATCTTCTAAGTTTTTTTTTAAGTATCACAAAATCTTATTTGATTATATTGTTTAAAATTGAATTTCTTAGCCCATATATCCTCGAGTATGAATTAAAATCCATTTTTTTTGATGACGAGGAACCCACCTTTGGTGGCAAACCCCGAACACGTGACCCAGCCGGCAAGAATCACGCACCAGATAAACCGGCTTGCGTCGATCGGCTCGACCCACTGAAAAGGAGCAAGACAAACATTGGATTTTGATCCAAAGAAAGTGGCGGAGGTAGAGATCGAACCCAAGACCTCCCCACATCCCCTTGCTCCCCACCAGTGAACCACCCCGACTGGGCCGAATCAAAATCCATTTTGGGTTGAACCCATATACACCCAACTTGATACGGACAAGAAAATCAAGGCTGAAAAAGCGAATCGGCAAACCGTTGGTCGTGCGAAACGAGCTGGTCGTTGTCGTTTCAATTTCCTTTTTGTTCTTTTTTGAAATACAAAATTACAAAAAAGACGCCATCCATTCGTAAGGCGTAAGGGATATCGCAGCATTTACAAATTCAAGATATCGCAGCATTTAATTTCAGAAATTAAAAAGGAATAAATAAAATAATAAATCGCAACGTGAAAATTTTTGAATTGGCATCAGTGGTGCGAATCAATTCAAATCCACCTAACAGTTTATTGGCAGACATAAAGAACACGCAAGACAAAAAAAAAAAAAATCCCCAAAACGAAACCCTAATTTCCTCTGCTTCGATTCCTTTACCAGGATCGAAGTTGAGAAGCAATTCCAACTGCATTCAAGCTTCCACAAATCGACTCAAATTAGTTCAGAAGCATTTTGAGTGTTATTTTTTCAGAAAAAATTGATTGAAAATGAGCTCCCAAGTAGCACCGGCCAAGCGGACCAGCACGACCTTGAAGAGAGGCCCGTCGGCAGCGAAGAAAGCGGCGCCGTCGGAGAACGGGAGCGCCGCAGGCAGCAATGCCTCCAAGCCTACTTCTCCGAACTCGTATGTTTTTGTAGTAGGTTGAAATGATGTGTGGGGTTCAGGTCAACTTTGAATCTCGGGAATCGAGTGATTTTGCTTGTTTGTTGTTTTAGGTTGATTGGTGGAGAGAGGACGGTGAAGAAGCTTCGATTGTCGAAGGCTTTGACCATCCCGGAGGGCACCACCGTGTCCGAAGCTTGCCGGAGGATGGCGGCGCGACGGGTCGATGCTGTTCTGTTGACCGATGCCAACGCCTTGCTTTCTGGAATTGTTACTGATAAGGTTTTCCTTCATGTTCTCCTGTGCTCTCTATCATAATCCCGTGATGTGAATTACTGTAGTTGTATTTAACTATATAGGTTGATGTGTCCATGTGATTTGGCTTTGTGATGCTCTGTGTTGTTTAATTTGAATGATTTTGTTAGGAGTAAAAACTGCCCCTTCTTTGTCCTAGTTTTTCGCAAAACAACAACCTCTTATTTTAAAATGTAGTGAATCCCACAGTTAAATCCAACGTTTAGAAAAATGACACTCATTCCCACTATCCCCCTAGAAACTCTTTAACCCAACTTTTTGTAAGATTTAGGTTTAAGAGGTGGATTTTTCTAAATTTTAAAATAAAAAAGTGTTTTTTGTTTGATAAAATTAATACTTGGGGTGTCATTGTGTCAAAACTAGTATCAATCAGTGGGTAAAACTGATATGGGAGGAGGATGTGGGTTTGTCTGGTGTGCTTGATTGTTTGGGTTTTTCGGTGATAGGATATTGCGACAAGGGTTATAGCCGAGGAGCTGAGGCCAGACCAGACTACAGTTTCTAAGATTATGACAAGGAATCCTACATTTGTCAATTCAGATGCTTTAGCTATTGAGGCGCTCCAAATAATGGTTCAGGGTAAGCTTGCTCTTTGTTTACTTTCCTGCATTTTATCCTTTTACAGAAACAATTGTCAATAATAGTTTGAATTTAGAGTGTAGACATTTTGTGGATTGTGAATTTGAGATTTTGTTCCATGCGTAGTTGTAGTTGTGACTTGTGAGGAGAGAGCTAATTATCATTGGAAACTGAAACATAAGTTCGTATATCTAGTAATGGATGTTCATGTTGGATACAAAAGAATTGAAGTTGAAGTGAAGGTTGAAGTTCCCTTTGTTATATTGTTAATAGTGGATGAATAAAATGTTCTTTCAAATTGTCCTCAACAGAATTTCTGTTGTTTCTCACTTGTTCAGTTAGCTTTGGGTGCATTCTTTGCTTGCATTTTATTACATTTATTAATTTTGAAAGTAATTGTCTTTTCTGCTTGTCTTTATTATCAGGAAAGTTTAGACACCTTCCAGTTGTAGAAAATGGAGAAGTCATTGCCTTGTTGGATATTACTAAGTGCCTTTATGATGCCATTTCCAAGATGGAGAAAGCTGCTCAGCAAGGTAGTGCAATTGCAGCTGCTGTGGAAGGAGTCGAACGTCAGTGGGGTAGCAATTTCACTGGTCAGTTGAAGTACTTCCAACTCAAGTCAGTTTGTTGTCTTCATCATAGAATAATGAAAAGCTTCTACAAGAGTTTCAGTTAACCACTATGTGATGGATATGATAGTAGTAATCTGACCCAAAGTATAAAATGCTGCTTGCTTGTCTCTCCACTACAAGGTTTCATTTATTGTTTTTGTCTTTTTAACTTCCTTCGGTGGATTAACTTCTGGGTTATGGGCTAATTTCATACTTTTCTTTTTCTGGATGTGTTGCAGTGAGGGTTTGAATTTTGAAGGGTGGTTGACTGATTTTTACTCTCTAGATTTTTTTTTTAAAAAAGAACCGAGAAAAGGAATGATTATAACTTGAGGCATATCTTTTTATGCGAAGTTTTAAAACTACAAAACTTGGTATCAAATTCAATTTATCAGGCTTGATACCAATTCGGAATATAGGGCTTTAGGAGTTTCCTGATAGTTTGACCTGCATAATGGCTTGAGAAGAGAAGTTGCACTCTACTAGATATTGCAGAAGTATTTCAGTGCTGTACATCTAAGAGGATTGCAAAACAAGCGCAAACTATGCTTGTGGGTGTAACACAAGAGTTATATGAACAAGAAAAGTTTATCAGATGCTTGTTTCTTTGACATCTTTGTGCTGTTTGCAGCCCCATCTGCATTTATTGACATGCTTAGGGAAAAGATGTTCAAGCCTGCTTTGTCAACTATAATACCTGAGAACACCAAGTATGTATATGTCCTTTATTTTTACCTTTTTTTTAATGGAAAAAATTCTTTTTATATAAAAAAAATCCATGGTCATGTTTCTATTTCTTATTGCATGTCTCAGGGTAGCGACTGTGTCACCAGCAGATCCAATTTATGTTGCTGCAAGGAGGATGCGTGATTTTCGTACTAGTTCAGTAATTGTGATGTCAGCAAACAAGATCTCCGGGATATTTACGTATTGTTCTCTACCATGCACATCTTTTGTTCAGACTTTTGGTCTATGGATCATTCGCCTTTTCTTATTTCTTTTCATTATGCAACTGCAGTTCAAGGGACATCCTCATGCGGGTTGTCGCAACACAGATGTCTCCTGAGTTGACTCTGGTGGAAAAGGTTTTCGTAGCCCAAATAGTTTTATGTTTTGCTTCTAGAAGTATTATTAGACTGTTTTGTTGGATTATCTATGGATTTTCCTGCACAAGTTGAGATTCTCGTCCTCAATGAATTTGTTTGTATTCTTTCTCTAGGTGATGACTCCAAATCCAGAATGTGCAACACTTGAAACAACTCTCCTCGAGGCACTACATACAATGCACGATGGGAAGTTTCTTCATCTCCCTGTCTTGGACAAAGGTGACTTGAGTTTACTTGGAAGGAATCAATTGAGCTGATTTTTTATTATCATCAACAAAATGTCTTGATAAGTTAATCATTTCTGCTGTGCAGATGGAGCTTTGGCTGCCTGTATAGATGTTCTGCAGATCACCCATGCTGCAATTTCCATGGTAAGTGGAGATAGTTTGTAAGCTTTATTTTTCATTGCTATGTTGGTCCCTCTTCTTGTACTTGCTGATGCTGATGCTGATGCTGATGCTATTAGATCTCTTGGAAATAGGCAACTGTAAATTTTTATGAAAATGCACTACAATTCAGTTATGGGAGCCTCAACGCCAAAAACTTGCATTTAGAAAAGTGTTGTCTATTATTATCTCGAACTTGATGAATGTACTTAAGAAAGTTATGTAATGAGTAGTGATTCTTGCAAGGTCGTATTTATTATTGTTCATTTTCGCTGTATACAGTCTGGTACTTAAATGTGATACATGTTTTACCAGGTGGAAAGCGGCTCTGGAACAATGAATGATATGACAAACACAATGATGCAGAAATTTTGGGACTCAGCTCTATCCGCTGAGCCAGCAGATGACTCTGACACTCATAGGTTTTTACCTTTTGTCCTGTTAGATATTGTCATCTGGAACTGTAGTATGCAAAACTGATTTGTCATAAATTTTCATTCTACAGTGAAATGTCAACGATGATGCCATCCGAACCGTCAGAGCTTGGGAGGTATCCATCTCTCGGTCTTGGGAATTCATTTTCCTACAAATTTAAGGATCACAAAAAACGTGTTCATCGCTTCAACTCCGGTGAGGTCCCATTTAAAAAGTTGTTTCTAGAATGTGAATTTGTAGATGTTCTGATTGGTTATGCATCTTATAACGCCTGACCATTGATCCAAATCGTGAATCTTTCTTTTGAGTGTCCCTACTGATTGATGCAAATATAGAATTGTTAGAACCGGTATCTTGGTATTGCTTTGATTGCCCACTAATTTCAACACCGTGTAAAATTTCTACACCGTGTAAAATTTGTTCAGGTGTTGAACATCTTGATGAACTTGTAGCTATTGTGATGCAAAGAATAGGAACCAGTAGCGATCAAAGCCGTCCACAAATTCTGGTGAGTTGATAACTTGCCTTTTCTTTTCCTCACCTATTCCTCTTCTGTAGGTTTTAATTAATCAGTTATTCTGAAACAAATGTTTCCTTGAATGCAGTATGAAGACGATGAAGGCGATAAAGTTCTGCTCACATCTGATAGCGATCTTCTTGCAGCAGTAGGACACGCTCGATCAGTGGGTCAGAAGGTGATTACATTTTTCTTACACAGTTCTTATATTGAAGCTTACCTGTTGTTAATTTCATCCAACTCTTTCTCCTCCAGGTGTTAAGGTTGCATCTGGAATTCCCTGAATCTCACCAGCAAGAAAAGCCTCAGACAACTACATCCACTCTCCAGGCAAGCACAAGCAGGTGGACAACCCTTCAATCCGGGCTTCTGGCAGGGGCGGTTGTTGTGACGAGCGTAGGAGTAGTCACATATCTAAAGCGAGCAAATGTATAAACCCGACATCTTCTCTGCGTATATGATACTGGATACTGGTCCTCCCTCAAGGGGAAGGAAGCTTCGGATGAAATGAAGCTTCGTTTTTTGACAGCGTATGCTGATTGACAACTGATGAGCTAGACTCAATCGTCAACTTTTGTCGACGAAATACGAATGGATCATCCTATTACACAAAGAAGGGTTGATGTTTGATTGCATTTTGCAAATATCAGAGCCGGCATGCCTGTGTCACGACTCATATGCACCAAACATGAAACATCTTCATTTCATACTTATCCAAGTTTTACTTATTCGGTTAATTGATCCCTACTACATTTTGTTGTTTCAGCCAGCAATTGGAATTTGGAAGGCAATGTAATGACTGAACAATTTAGGGTTCAATTGGAAATTTAGGGAAGATGATTTTGATAACAAATTGAAAAAGAACTTCCGATTCTCTCTTTCTTCCAAACTCTTCTTCTCAGCTTCCTTAGTTTCATTGCAAGGATGGGAAGTTCATCTATCCTAAGGTCACAATTCACAACACCTTCTCGATAACAAGTTGGACATTCTCGGGCTTCCAACTAAAAAACATTTTTACGGATGAGAATAATTGAGTTTCACAACTCTAGTAGCGATGATAGTCAAGTCCCTTCAAATGGGTTTGTTCTTGATACTCGAGAATGATTGGAGATCGATCACAAAGTAGTCGGGAATGACTAATTCAATTTATTTTCATAGGATTAAATATACACCCATTTCTTTATTAATCGGGAAATAGCCTTCATGACTTTTTGAGATTCATCTTCCCATTGTTTGTGCAAATCAACCTAAAAATTTCCATTAACTTACTTTATCCCCTTATTCTTAGTATATGCATTTCTTTAATAATTAAATCTTACTATAATATTCTTAGTATATGCATTTCTTAGTATTTTGTTTCACTCTCAACTATTTAGAAGCTTTGCTCATAATTAGTCATAACTCATGAAGACCTTATTTATTAAGCTGTTACTCTCCTAGCTTGTAGCTTCTTCTATGGAGCCTTCTACTATCACCATGTATTCGGTTCGACTGTTCATAGTTTTGATACTTTTACAGGCTTATACATCCCGATGTTGTTTAGAGCGCGAGAGGGTGGCTTTGCTCCAACTTAAGTCTTATTTTGTTTCACTCTCAACTACAGCGCATTTTTCAAAGTACTTGGCTAGTGAACTAAGTTCATGGGATGCCCAAGGAAACTGTTGTCTGTGGAATAGAGTTGCGTGCAATCAATCGATGCAACATGTGACCGTACTCTCCCTATCGGGCCTTATGCAACAGAGGCTTGACTCATCAACCAATGTTCTTAATGTAAGTTTATTTCATCCTTTTCGAGAATTGATAAGCCTCGACTTATCAACCAATTACATCAATCGCTTGGTCGGAAATGGAGGTATATATGTTTTCTTTTGGCATCTATATATATATGTTTCATTTCACGAAACTGTTGATTTTATGTATTGATATTGTGAGTCGACAACCTTGATGTTTTATATGTAGGATACAAGAAGTTAAATTTGCCAAGATTAGAGACCTTAAATTTTGGATTTAATGATCTTGATGATAAGCAAGAACTCGGAGATCTTGTGGGATCACTCAATTCGCTCAAGGAGTTGTTTTTGAATGATAACAGGGCCATGGATGGAAACTTTCCAGGACAAGGCAATCAATTTCTGATTTATTCTTATTTTGTCCACATAAATTTGTTGGAGCATATCATTAGTTAATTTTATGCATTTTTTCCATAGAGTTGGCACATTTGAAGCAATTGCAGGTGCTAGATCTGAGTAACAACTATTCATATGGATCTCTACCAAGTCAAGGTAAACCACAAAACATTTAATTTTAGCATTTGGTTCATGTGTTTTGGTTTTTCTGATATATGGTTTTCATCAATATATTTCTCAGATTTAAGTAAACTAAGGAGCCTTGAACAGTTAAGACTTGGCCGAAATGGTCTGAGTGGATCTCTACCAAGTCAAGGTAAACCACGCAACATTTGTACTCACTAGTTTTAGCATTTGGTACGTTCATGTGTGTTGATTTTTCTGATAGATGGCTTTTATCAATTACTCAGATTTATGTAAACTAAGGCACCTTGAACAGTTGAGACTTGACCGAAATCAGCTGAGTGGTATCCTTCCAACGTGTTTATGGAGCTTGACATCTCTCCGAGCGCTTGACCTGTCCTACAATAGTTTCAGTGGAAACTTGCCCCCAACCATCAACCTCCCGTCGCTTGAATGGTTATCCATCTCAAACAATAACTTTGATGGGAGATTCTCTTTATCTTACCTAATGAATCATTCAAGGCTACAAGGCTTGCCCCTCTCAAACAATGCATTTCAACTACAAATGGATGATTCTTCGTTTGTGTTTTACTACACCTCTAAGCTCGTGGCTCTCGGATTAAGTCATTGCAACTTGAATGGTCAGTCCCAAAGTTTCCTCAAATTCCTCTCCTACCAATCAAATCTACAGTACATTGATCTCTCTAGTAATGGATTATGTGGATTATTTCCAGCATGGTTGCTGCAAAATAATTCAAATCTCCGTTACTTAAACTTGGGAAATAATTCCTTCAACGGAAGTCTTGACCTCCCAAAGCATAGCAATTTATCATTTTTGGACATTTCAAGCAACAATCTAGTTGGGATGCTGCCTAAGGATTTCGGGATAGCGCTATCTTCCCCCATAGCCTTAAACTTGTCTAAGGATTTCAGGATAACGCTACCTTCCGACCTTGTAGGAGTCTTAGCCTTAAACTTGTCTTTCAATTCTTTTGATGGGCATATCCCTCCTTCGGTTAGCAACATGACTCAATTACTCTCACTAGATTTATCAAACAACAACTTCTTCGGAGAGGTACCAAGAGGACTAGTGTCGGATCTCACTAACTTGCAACTTTTGTCGCTATCCAATAACAATCTTGGAGGAGAGATTATTCCCATCTACACGAACTTGCAATCCTTGAAGGCTTTATGCTTAAATGACAACAACTTTGTTGGGACTCTGCAAGGGTCGCTGCTAAACTCTCAAGAGTTAGGCTTTCTAGATGTATCCGACAATGAAGCAACGGGGGAAATTCCTACTTGGATTGGCGACTTTGAAAACTTAAATTCAGTGTCCTTAGCAAGGAATGAATTTCATGGTGACATACCGAGTCAACTTTGCCAACGAGGCAATGGCGAGGGGCTTGGGTTTTTGGACCTTTCAGGAAACAGGTTCACCGGGAGGATACTTTCTTGCTTCGGACTTAGAACAAAATTAAGATTCTTGCATATGCACGGAAATCATCTTACTGGAGTAATTCCAAAGGGATTGGCAACTTTGTGGAGGTTGGAGACACTTGATTTAAGCAATAACCACCTGTCTGGTGGTATTCCTCATTGGATCCATAAGCTTTCCTACTTGGTTATCATTCTATTAGGTGGAAATCAGCTTGAAGGAGAATTGCCAGTCCAACTGTGTCGATTGCAAAAGGTTAACATCATCGACTTGTCTAATAATAGCCTTTCAGGTTCTATTCCCTCTTGCTTTCAACATATGTCATTTGGTGAACGTAAATTGGATGATTCTTGGTATGGATCATGGTTGTCAGAGGGACTTTATATGGCTCAGAGCTATCTTTCAAGCTGGGACTTTCAAGAGTATGAAACATATGTAAATTTCGACATGCAAGAGAAGGTTAACTTCATGGTAAAGAGCAGATACAGTTCTTACAAGGGCAATATTCTTACGATTATGTCTGAGTTAGATTTGTCATCCAATAAACTGATTGGAGTCATTCCTCCTGAATTGGGAGAGTTGGGAAGCCTCCATGCTCTAAATCTGTCCCACAACCACTTATCTGGTTCGATACCTAGGAGATTCTCCAAGCTCAAGCGTCGAGAGCTTAGACCTATCAAGCAACAACTTGAGTGGAGCAATCCCTTCTGAACTAGTCGTTCTCACTTCCCTGGAGATCTTCAATGTATCTTACAACAATCTAAGCGGAGAAGTGCCAGAAACGGGACAGTTTGGAACCTTTGATGAAAAAAACTACCAAGGAAATCCTTTGCTTTGTGGGTCTCGACTACCTAAAAGTTGTGGGATGGATGAACCTATGCCTAATATCGGGAACACGTCAACCAAAGAAGGAGATGAAGGATTTGACGTGGAGGTATTCCTCTGGAGCTTCGGCATGTCCTCTGTCACTATCTTAACGACCTTCATTGTTGTTCTTGCAATCAACCCTTACTGGAGGATAGCTTGGTTTGCATTTCTTGATGTCAAATTTCTTTGGTGGTTCAACCCATGAACTTGGAGCATTGTGTCGATCATCTCTTACATTTGGTGTTTACTTTCAGAATTTCTCTTGCATTGCTTTTTTTTATTATCACAACTAATTTTCTGCAACTTTCATTGTGTCAGTTTATCTATCGTTATTTTGGACTTCAAATTTGTGTCGTAAACTGTTTTCTTAGTCTTCGCCTTGTCTTTGTATATCATCACAAGTACTTTGTAATGTTAAATGGTTTTCAATATGTAATTAGTTGTTATTGTTGACATTGTTATGTATTTTAGGATTAGAGCATGAGATAAAACTAGGGTTGGTCACCCGACTTGGACCGGGTTGATCCAGACCGGAAATTCATGTCCGGTTCAAGACCAGTGAACCAGAAATTTTGAAATCTTGGACCGCAGATCGGACCTGGACTGCGATATATGGTTTCGGGTTTTCCGGTCCACGGACTGGTTGGACCGCTTGAAAATTAAATGGATTATAAAATAATTTATAATATATTTTAATGTTAATTGTTAAATGTGAAAATAGACTTAATTAAATTACTCTTATTAATACATGAAAAAAAAAATTTATAATATTTTATTTGGTAACTTTAATTTTATTTTAAAAAATACATGTATACACGCACATATATATATATATACATACACATTTCGGTCCAACCGGTCTTGGACCAGAAATTCCGGTCCGATCCTGGTCTTGGACCGGAAACCGGAATTTTAATTTTTATGAACCGTGGACCGGACCATTATATTTCCGATTCGGCCAAAGACCATAAATTTCGATCCGATCCAAATTTTGCCCAACAGTAGATAAAACATTAAAAATTCCATTGAAGGTTCCAAATGTTTACCAAAACATTGGCTTTGCATTCAGGCATGGTTGAGGAGGCCATGTCCAAGCTTACTTTTAGGACTCGTGTGCATACTTGTACCTATGCACCAATAGCCTAGCACATAAGTCGAGTGGGGTTCCCTCTTAAAATCAATTGACAATAGGAAGAGTAGCCCACTAGCTTATATACTAAGACTTGTTTGTTCATATTATCAATGTGGAACTTTTTGTCTCTTAGCATTCTCTCAATACGCCCCCACAAGTGCAATTATGGTCGTTTTTCGCATCTAGTTGACACTTAACGGGTTTAACATCTCGTTCTCCTTTTAGCTAGCACATGATCGAGAGTCGGACCGTTTGACTTTATATGTATCTTATTTTATACATTTGTATAATTAAATAAGGTGTATAATATAAATATATTTTAAACAGAAATGTTAATGTTTATATGCATCTCTTCATTTGAGACAAAATTGATAGATAGCATGATTCTAGGAACTGATTTATTGTTCCGATTTTGTTTCTGGTTCTGGTTGTTACGATATGATATGTGTATCTTTGTTATCTGTGTACTCTATATAAACCGATGAATACAACAGTAGCAACCCACGATTGGGATTAATTATTCTCTCATATGGTATCAGAGCCACTAATCCTCCTCTCATATTTTTTTTTTCCATTTCCTACTGAACACGATGTTGTCCTCTGATTATGATGGAACTCAAGTTCCACACTCATCATCTCCCTCTCAAACTGCCATAACCACTGCTCAAGCCCTTCAAGTGGCAAGTATCAAAACTCACGTCCCTATTCAACTTGATCTCCCCTCATTCAACTACAACAAATGGAGAGAATTATTCCTTGTCACTCTAGGCAAATTTGCTCTCAAATCTCATGTTGATGGCACGTCTTCGTCATCAACCGATGAAAACTGGCTCATGCTCAACTATATTGTGCTTTCATGGATCTATGGATCCATATCCATGGACATCTTCGGCATCGTCATGAAGCCCAATGCCTCCGCTCGCGCCATCTGGATTGCCATTGAAAATCTCTTCCGAGATAACAAGAAAAGTCGAGCCATCCATCTCAAAGACGAATTCTGAAATCTTGCTCAAGGGTCAATGACAATCTCAGAATATTGTCAGAAGTTGAAGACCTTGGCCGATGGCCTTGTTGATGTGGACAATCCCGTCGTCTCAGATGAAGGAATAGTCCTCCAAACCATTCGAGGCTTCAATAATGATTTCTCAACCATGGCTGCTATCATACCACTGCAATCCCCCTTCCCCTCCTTTCAACAAACCTGGAGCATCCTTCTACCTCGAAGAATCTCGCCGAGCTCATACCGCCCCACTCGCCACAACCATCACCCCTCCATCTCCATCTCCACCATCCACAAACACAACGCCACCACCACCCAATCCGCAAACACCACAAAACCCAACTCAACCTCAACACGACCCCCCAAGTCCCAACAATTACAATTCTGGCCGTGGCCGAGGCGGGCGTCGTGGACACGGACGTGGACGTGGAGGTGGTCGAGGCTGGTTCACTCCATCTTGGGTCCCAAACCGGCAGGAACAACAACATTGGAATCCCTCCTGGAATTCCAATTGGGGTTATGGAATTCTTAGTGTAGGCCCTCGTCCGACCATCAATAAATTACAAACTCTCAAGCCATGATTATTACTAGTAAATTTCCGATGCCTCCTCGCACATGACGTCTAATGCAAGTACTCTCTCTCCCATTTTTAATCCTGGCATCTTTTCTAACTCTAAAATCATCGTGGGTAATGGACAATCCCTCCCCATCACAAATATTGGCCATGCTACTATATCTCGTACACCCCCTTTAAAACTTTAAAACGTTCTTGTCACCCCCAAAACTTTAAAAATATTGGCCATGATAATCAATGTTCGGTTGAATTTGATCCTTTTGGATTCTCTGTGAAGGACTTTCCAACCAAGATCGAGATCCAATGGTGCAATAGTCAAGGAGACCTCTATCCCTTTCTTCCACAAAATCAATCTGTCAACACACATTTCGCCCTCTATGCTCGTTCTCCATCTGTTCAGTTATGGCATCGCAGAGTCGGTCATCCCGGAGATCATGTCTTCAATAAATTAGCATAAATGGCAGTAGAGAGCCCAGTCGATTTGGAGGCGAGAGGGAGATCCAAGGCTGAGGCGGAGGCAAGAGGGCGATTCGGAGGTGGGACGATGGCGGAGCGGACAACGACGGAGGGAAGGTGGCGGAGCGGACGGCGAAGAGGAGGCATTCAGACGAATCGAGTAGAAGGGTCGACGAGGGAAGATGGCCGCGACGACGGAGGGATGAAGGGACGATTGTCTTCTCCACATTGCAAGATCAGAGATCAGAGATGCGGTGCAGTCTTGATTTGGGCGAGCATTTGATGGATTTGAGTCTTTCTTCTCCAATCTCAATTTTCAACAGGGGTTCTTCCATGTCGATTTATCCGAAGTCAGGTTGTTGTTTGGTTCTTCCATGTCGATTTGAGCCTGTTGCTTGGTTCATGCGATATAGAGATGCGGTGCATCTCCGACATGTTGGGGTTTGTGGGTTGTCCCACATTGAAAAATGAGGTATATACCAAACCAAAATAT
The DNA here is from genome assembly GCA_037127255.1 of Persicaria tinctoria. NCBI lineage: Eukaryota > Viridiplantae > Streptophyta > Magnoliopsida > Caryophyllales > Polygonaceae > Persicaria > Persicaria tinctoria. The sequence continues at coordinate 1,046,075 of JBANSL010000004.1, forward strand.
AAGGGAGGTGAAGCCCCTACACAATGGCTTAAGCTTTTGTGTAAAGTGGTGGATCCCGACCTTATAACAAAAAACAAAAATAAAAACCCGACACGACTTCAGTTTTCATACGACCCGACCGGGATTCTCGAAATCTCACATGGTATCAGAGCAAGTCCGAGTCGGGTCAGTTTTCCTAGCTTCGGGATAGGCTATAAAAGAATGAGATGTCGAATCCCGTCGTAAAAAAACCGGGCGAGCTATAAAGAGATTGAGAGTCTCGACCCGGAAGAAAAAAAAAAGATTTCATGTGTCGACCCGATCCAGGCGGTTCGCACTTGAGGGGGCGTGTTGGGGTTTGTGGGTTGTCCCACATTGAAAAATGAGGTATATACCAAACCAAAATATAAGGGAGGGGAAGCCCCTACACAATGGCTTAAGCTTTTGTGTAAAGTGGTGGATCCCGACCTTATAACCAAAAACAAAAATAAAAACCCGACACGACTCCCGTTTGCATACGACCCGACCGGGATTCTCGAAATCTCACAGTGATAAATCCCGGTGGGCCATATAATGTGGGGGGTCCACACGTCTGAGCGCATCATGCGCACCCAAGCCGAGAACATAAGACCAGCGGGGTTCCATCCTAAAACCAATTGGCAATAGGAGGAGTAACCCACTAGCTTATATACTAAGGCTTGTTTGTTCAAACTATCGATGTGGGACTCTTTTGGTCTGTTCACATCTTTCCTTCTCTCAACACGACAAAGTCGTCCTATTTTGCTTGGTTGATGCGGTGCAGAGATGCGGTGAGCCAGATCATCCCTCTGTGTAATTCTTTGTTTGAAATCTAAACATGCCTTATTTTGTTGCGATTACGGAGTTTAATTGCCTGATTATTTATTATGTACCTCTACCCCTGATTTGCATGGTTGATGCTTTGGGTTTTTGTGCTTAAATTGGATTGTTCGAGAGCACCAGAGCTTTATCAATTTCGTTGACATGTGTTTTTGCATTCCAGTTTGTTTAGGACGTATTGAATGTATCGATACAATCGAATAATCATATGATATAATCGAATAATCCAGTGATATCATCGAATAATTTCCAGTGATATCATCGAATAATTTTTAGTTATTTGTTAAAATGAGTAACGGAACCATTGGATAATCAAGCGATACAATCGAATAATCAAGTGATACCATCGAATAATCAAACGATACCTGGAATAAAAAGTTTAGGGCGTTTTCAGGGTCTAGCCGATTAGAATAATCCATCGATACTATTGCATAATTCATCGATACAATCGAATAATCCAGTGATACGATCAAATAATGCGAAGAAAAAATAACCGAGCGCCTATCATGTGGCAAGTGAATACCATCGAATAATCCATCGATACGATCGAATAATCCATTGATACGATCGAATAATCCTGTGATATAATCGAATAATTTAATGAAAAAAAAAAATCAAACCCACAAATGGTGTACAAGTGCCTATCATGTGAAGTGGAGCAAATTTCATGCTTGGGCCCACCACTTTCTTAATTAAAAAAATTGTAAAATTGCCTATTAATTTTAACCATCCATTTCATTAAATCAACGACACTGATTTGTTCAGATAATACACTTTAAGCCTTGAGTACACCTGAATCAACCCCTATTAACCTATTTCTTTATGAGAAAATTTGCGCCTTGGCCCAATTAGCGAAATATACACGTTTTTGTATATTTTGCAAAAGTATACAAAACGGCACACGCGCACAAACACACCCCCTCACCCCCACCCCCGATACCACTCAACTGCTCACTCCATCTCTTTCTCTCTCTCGTTTCTCGCTCTCTCCATCGCGGTTTCATCCGAAAAGCGACGTCCCCGACCGTTTCGTGCTCGTTTTCGCCCGGTATTGAAGGTTATTCAGTATGGCTATCAGCACAGGTAAGTGATTTGTTGATTTTGGACCGTTTCTGTGTGTTAGGGTTTTGATTATGGCTGATTATGCGTTGGCGAGGTTTTGCGATGTTGCGATTGGTGTCGTTAGGGTTGTTTGGGATGAAATGTGTGTTGTTCGTTCTCAATCGTACTAGTATGTGCGTTATTGAGGAGTTACGACATCTCTTCTGTAATGCTGACATCGATTTTGGCATCTCATTCCGTTCTTTTTGAATTCATCTCCACCCCTTTGCATGTCTACTATTTGCCGTCTTTGATTTTTGGCGTGATATGGGGGTGGTGTGCGTGTTTGTGTTTGGGTTCATATTTCTGTGGGGCTGACATCCATTTGTCTCTTTGGTTATCTTGTTTTTATTATGTTGACAGGGACCTCAACTGATCTCGATAACTACAAATGCAAATTTGATGTGAGTCTGTGAAATTTATGTAGCAGGTGTTGTCATTTTGTTTGCCTCAAATGTTGACAGGTGTTTTGGTATTGAATCTGTATACATTTTTTGCAGAAATTGAAGTATTGCATTCCATACAAAGAACGATTCCATGCCAGATCTAATCTATACTGCCGGCCTGCAGTTTGTGACATCATTAAAGAAGAGTTGCTGCCCTTGCACTACAAGATGTTGAAGGAGAGCTGTCTGGGATGGGTGCTTTCCCAGGGCAACAATATGATGGTTAACTTTCAGTTAATCCATCAAATGATGTTGCGGCAGGTTAAGACAAAGAAGAAGAAGGAACTATGGTTCAAAGTTGATGGACTGATAGCTCGTTTTTCTCTTGCTGAGTTCCATGTAATGACTGGTCTTCCATGTGAAGACCGCGTCTGCAAACCTCCGAAAGCAGTGAATTTTTCTGATTTTCTTGGTATTGATAAATGCTCCCACGATGATTTGATGGATCGTTTCCGACAGATGAAGAAGACGTCGAAGAAGAAGCTAATTATAGCAAGGCTGTTGCTCATCGAGATGGTTGTGTGTTATAGGCGGATAGACTACATCACTGAGGAAAATCTATCCCTTGCTTGCGATGACGAGACGTTTGGACAATATCCATGGGGCAGACAGTCTTATGAAGCTCTATTGAAGGCCTTGAAGAAGTCAGCTACGATGGATCGCAAGAAAGCTAGGCCTTCGTATGAGTTGTATGGATATTGGATTGCTTTCCAGGTATTCTGTTTACTTGTTTGATATATCCTTGCAATCAATTCTCACTATGTGTCAGCATTGAAGGTATTCCTCACTACGTGTCAGCATTGCATGTATTCATTACTTGTGTCAGCATTCATTACTTGTGTTTTGCATGACCACTTGTTTTGTTTTTACAGGCCTGGATATTGGAAGCCTTTCCGGCGTTGGCTGAAAAGTTTGCCTGTAATTTGAGGATGAATGATAGAGATCCTCATTCCTTGCACTGGGTTTGCAAGGTTAGGCACAGTTATGATGAAGCTGACGAGCTATTCGATGGCGACTTGGTAAGAGAAATATATCAGTGCTGACACCAACTCTGTCTTCTTATATACATGTGTTTTCTTATTTATATTTTTTTTGATGTGCATGATAGACACCGCTGTTTCCAAACTACGGAGAGTTTGCAAGAACCCCAGGCATGGGTTATATCGATGAAGAGGCTGACGATGTTTGTGATGCCATTGGGGAGCCTATGTTTTCGCAACCACCTACTGATATCATGTATGATTGTCGGTATATGCGCAAGTATGCATATGAAAACAAGTTTTTACGTAACGATGGGTCAGAGATTGAATCATTTATGTCTTTTGAGTATGGTTTTGTTGGGGGAGAGGAAGAGGAGAGATCTGCTGAGATAGAGAAGCGAACGAACAGGAAACGTGAGGTTGACGAAGGGAATGTTGAGGGCAAATCTGTTGATGTAGAGAAGGGGAAGAAGAGGAAAAATGCTGACACAGGAAAGCCTTCTAAGAAGAAGCAGAAAGGTACATCCACTGAGACCCAGGGGAAGAGAGTTGCTGTGAGGAGAGGGCGTTCTAGTGGAACTCCACCAACCAACCCTCAAGATGGGAGGAAGGCTGACATAGAAGTTATAAAATCAATCAGGAGGAAGGCTGGGAGGATTAGGAAGAAGGCTGTTGACTTTAACAGTTGTGAGGAAGCTAAGAGAGATGTGATTCTTTATGTTGACACAGAGACAACCACACTGGATGCAGACAGGGTATCCAAGGAGGGTGGTGCTGATAGGGAGGAGGCTGTTGGATATGCTTGTGATACATCTGACGAGGATAAACCTATTCAATATATTTTGAAGAAGAGGAAGAAAGTTATGGGAAGTACAGGGAAACGTAGAATGTTGTACAAAAGTAGCAGTTCAAACAAGTCTTCCTCTATCCCCCAACCCCCTGTTGATGCGTGTCTATCCCCCGTTGAAGTTGTGAATGATGCCTGTAGAGCGATTGTACCGGTTGGTGAGGTGCAAGGTGAAGCCCAGGCTGACACAGCAAAGGCTGACCCCAATGATGATCAACCAGATGGCAACCAAGGTGTTGATGCTGACACTGAGAATGCTGACCCCAATGACGGCAGTGAAGGGGTTGATGACACCAATGTTGATGCTATCATTAAGAATGCTCTGTTACTTCTGAACAAAGGAATTGATGCTGACACTGAAGATGTTGTGGGAGATGGTCAAGACGGTGACACTATTGGTGATGAAAAGCTGGAGGTAGGTGCCAACAGAGACACTGAGGGTGATGACAAGGGGGATTGTGGTGGCAACCGGAAGGGAGTGTTTGATGAGCATTCAAAAGAGCCAGGGTTGGATGGTGGTGATAAAGATGAAAATGCAAAAGGGCGTGTTGTTGCTGGTGAGGCTGACGCTAAATTCAACCCAGTTTGGGTACATGATTTAATTAAAAGGATTGAAAAACTTGAAGAGCTTCCTGCACGTGTAGATGATTTAGTAAGAAGGGTTGAAAAGCTCGAAGAATTGCCTGCACGTCTAAATGAGCTGGGCTCTCGTGTTGATAGGGCGGTTGAACTTGTTGCAATGGTGACAGACCTGATGGAAAAGTACAATTCACTTGAGAACAGGGTAACACTGCATGAATCTACTGTTGCAAGGTCACAGTCATCTGTCAACATTGATCAATCAAGTACCAAAGTGGTGAATGCTGACATGAAGATGGGTGTTATCGTTGAGGATGCTATTGCTGAGCAGGAAGCTGAGTTGGATTCACCCAAAGATTGTAATCAAATGAAGACATCTTCCTGTGGTGATGAGAGAGATGAAGCCCAAAGAATTACAGGTGATGTTGTGGTTCCGGAGTCTATCATTCCTGTCACATTGGTTGAAGGACAGAGGACAATAGAGTCAGATTCAGTTCAATATGCTGTTGATCTAGGCCGTGATTCTGATTTGATGTCCATGGAGCCAAGAGTTGAAGAGTGTAAGGACAACAAAGATGGAGCTCATGACGATGCTGACAGGGGACCGCAGAGCACCAGTGAGGATGTAGGAGCTGACCTGCCAGTGAAGCCAAGCAGTGAGGAGTGTAAGGATGTTGGTACCCCATTAGGTGGCCAGGTTGATGGGGACGAGAAGGTTGACATTGCAGTAACTCCACCTCCTACCATTGCACCACCAGGGACTATCATCCTCGATTCTCCTGAAGGCGATGAAAATGCTGACAAGCTTCCATTGCCTGTAGTGACTGACTGGGTTGCCTTCAGCAAGCACCCTAAAGTAGTCGAAGAGATTGAAGAACTCAGGCGATCCAAGCATATCCCAAAAGCGAGTACTTTTCTGACGAGTCCATTTGAGCAGCAAGGAAAGAAAGGAAGGTGGCCCAAGCACAATGTTAAGAAGTCGCTTTTAAGTGAAGACGATCACGAGTTCTTGTACAAAACTATGAAGAGTAATCGGTAATTTTTTTTATCTTTTTACTCGTTATATAATCATTAACTGTCTTGCGCTGACACCTCCACCTCTTATGACTCTGTGTTTAATTCATAATTTTTGCTTGTTTTCAGGGATTTTTCTGTCGTTGTTGCTTCCGGAAGAGTTGATAAATCCTTTTTTAAACCAATTCTTAACAAGGACATGTGGCTGGAGTGTTCGGTAAACGATCTGGCAGCAATTATATTTCATATTGTTTGTCTTTTGGTTTTTGTTTATTGATATTTGTCGTTGTATACCTAGCGCTGACAGTAGCTTGTTACTGTGTGTTGTAGCATATTGAAGCATGGTTGTATTATTTGAGGAAGAGGATCCAGGAGGAAGCCGATAAGTATGCAGAGTTCATTGTCCTTGATTGGCTTTTCTATCAGAACTACCTGCCAGCTTGTGCTAAAGCGTACAAAGCAGATTTGCCTGTGTCAGACATGATTGGGAGCTATTTCCTTGGTCTTTTCCCTGACCAGTATGGCAAACCATGGACGTCTGCAAACAGGATTTACACACCCTTTAATGTCATCAACAAACACTGGGTTGCCTTAGAGATCATAATTGATCAGAAGGTGATCAATGTCTATGACTGCAATGTCTACGGTGTCGGCAAGGGTGTAGTAGATGCAGAACTGCAGCCTATTGCTCACTGGCTTCCTATACACCTGGAGAAGTGCGGAATATATGAAAAATTTAGCACCACACCATTTGAGATAAGGAAGGTCCCTGACATGGTCCATGATAAATCTGGGTTTGTACTCTTACCTAACTTTTATATTAATTGTTGACATACATTTACTTTCTGTTTATCTGTTGTTGACACACCCCTATTTGTTTGCGTTTGTGAGTGTGTGCAGAAGTGCTTGTGGGGTGTTTACAGTGAAAGCAATCGAGGCTGTTGTATTTGGCGGAGATGTCACCACAATCACATATGAGAAGCTATCCCGCTACTACAGAGAGCTTATTTGCTCAGACTTGATCAAGGAGTCTTGAAGCTTCATAATTTGAGCAATGCTGACACTATCATTCTGAGTTCTTAGTTTAAGTGACATTGCAGTTGGATATGAAGGTGGATATTAACTGTATGTATTTTGTTGACATCATTATTCTGGGTTTGGATATTAACTACTTCCACTGAACATCGTTCGCGTATATTGAAATGTATGTATTTTGTTGTGTTTAATGTACTTATTCGGAACTAAGCATCTGGTTTTTTACATTAGATCGAATTTGATATAGTCTCCAATCACATACAATGTAAAAAATCCAATATGACATACAGCAATGCTGAAAAGAAAGTGCATTGAATCTTCTTGAAAACATATGAGAATGTATCAGTGTCAGCATTGCCCATAATGCTGACATGGGGTTATGTAAACTATGAAAAAAGTAATTTCCAAAACAGAATCAGGTTTATGATATGCAATATATATAACTGGGGGGGGGGGGGGGGGGGCGTTTCTAAGTGATTGTATCCTAGAAGTATATGATATAAAGCGAGTCGGTCTCAAGCAATGCTGACACCATCATTTTCTGGAGTACTTCAGTCTTCTCTTTAGCTCACACTTAGGCAACAGTCTATTAGAGGGAGGTCTTCCTGGTCCCCTCTTAACAACAGGAGGGTAACACTTTATAGATCTTATTGCTTCAGGGACGCCTGATTCATCGTCTGTCAGCACTGGGTATATTGTTTCAGCATAAGCTAATTTCCAAGCATCAGTTGTGTAAAATCTGGCAACAAAGTCTGATACATTTGCCTTAACCTTCATGATGGCTGAAAGAGCATGAACACATGAGATCTTCTCTATATCGAAAAACTTGCAAGTGCATGTTTTTGCTGACAGGTCCACTATTGCATGAGACCCTTGCCCTTTTACTTCAAATTTATATTCATCCAGCCTCTGAACTTTGTATTCTCTAGCTTGATCTTGCAGGTTCCTAATCAAATCAAGTACTGCTAGTGTCAGCGTGTCCTCATGTTTGGATGCCTTTTCTCTACGCTCTTGGAACCATTCCCCGAGTTTCTCTCTAGCAAAATTCAACAGTGCAACAATAGGGTAATTTTTCTTCCCCTTGAAGATGGAATTTAAGCTCTCTGCATTATTAGATGTCATCATGTTGTATCTGGTGATTGGTGAATGTGCTCTAGCCCACCTATGTACTCCTGCTGACACTAAATAGGTCGCCATCTTCGGGCAGCTTTCCCTTATGCGGTTAAAATATTTGTCGAACTCCCCAGTACTATAACTATCCGCTGCTTTCTTGAACCAATTTCCCAAGTATCTTTTCTTGAATGTGCTTCTAATATTTTGTTCCATGTGCCATCTACAAAGGCAGTGATGTGCACTGGGGTAAACCAAGCCAATTGCTCTTGCAATGCTGACATGTCTATCAGACACAAACACCAGATCATTTGATGGAGGAACAACCCTCATCAGCTGGCGAAGAAACCACTCCCAAGAGCTGTTGTTTTCTGTGTCAGCAATGGCAAATGCAAGGGGGAAAATATTTCTGTTTGCATCTTGCGCTACTGCCCCAAGCAAAGTCCCTTTGTATTTCCCAGTTAAAAATGTTCCATCAATAACAACAACCTGTAAAATAATGATCATAAGTTGTGCGATGACAAAGGAATATTCAAAAGTGATCTGTGCTGACACTGATAAGTTTATACCTTTTTCAATGCAGGGAAGGCCCGAATGCACTGCCCAAATGATAAAAACAAGTATTTAAACCTGCCATCATCATCTGTTGACATCAATGCAACAGTTCCATCATTTTTCTCCATAATCATGTGACAAAATAATGGCAAGTCAGCAAAATTTGACTCCGGTGTCCCTCTGTCCCTTTCTTGTGCAATTCTTCTTGACTTCCATGTTGTCCAATAACTAATGGGAATTCTTTTTTCAGTCCTCATTTTATCCATTATCTGCTTTGGATTGTAGCCGCTGCTGACACTGTAATAATGCATACATTAGAATGAATGATGTGATACCTGAACTGAGTGTTACTTTGATGATAAAATATAGACACTTACACTGGCTGGATTATGCTTGCTACCACTGAGGAAGGTGCTTGCCTGCAATTGCTTGTCCTCACATCCCATGTGCATGTGTGAAAACCATTGTACGCTGACACCTCGTAGCAATTCTGAGAAACAGTATTTACGTGTAACTTCCATCTGCAGCTAGTATCCACGCAATGCGCCCTAAAATACTTGGGTTCAGATCTCGTTACTCGGTACCCAAATATTTCTGTCACCGATAAAATACGTAAAGCATCCTTCATTTCCTTCTTTGATTCAAAGGTTCTCCCAATGTACATTGTGCTGGATGAGGTATTGTTGAAACTACTCATGCTAGAGCTGTCATCCTTGCAATCTTCAATTGTTTTATCTCTACTGCGCATGGAAGAGTACAGTCACCTCCAGGTGTCAGCATCACAATCAATGTCATTATCATCCTCCATATCATCATCCATATCATCATTCATGTCATCTGACCCCACCGTCTGCATTTGAGGGTCGGCAATCATATGATTTTGCTCCCTGTCATACTCAATCAATCCAACTGATTTCACACTCTCCCTGTCAGCTGTGTCAACAATTGCAAGTGGTTGTGCCTGTATGCTAACACACAACTCAACAGCATAGTCTACACCATCTAGTGCTGATATATCGAGGAATTCTTTCAAATCAGTGTCACAATCAACTATAAGTGGGGCTTTGAGCTTTTTGCATGGGTGCAAATGACTAAATTGCAATTCAAGAACACTGTCTACATTGAATCTAGTGCACACCTTTCTCTTCAAGTCTTGTAGTGTTGTTGAATCATATAGCAAAAACACCTTTGATGTTGTATTTCCAACAAATTCCAGGCCTGTGTCAGCAAACACCCATGATCCACCAAATACTACTGTAATCACATGAGGTTCCATTTATGATTGACCTATCAATTAAATAGAGACAGTATGCAAACAATCAGTGTCACAACGAGTTTACTCTGATTCCATGTCAGCATGATAGATATAAGTTAGATACATGCAATATGTATACAAGTACAATGAATTGCATTTGATTCCGTGTCAGCATGATAGAAATAAGTTAGATACATGGCATTTATTTACGAAATCTCAGACAGTGTCAGCATTATACAACGAGGCTAGAAATCAAAACAGATCTATGTAGAACAATTCATACAATTAATTTCTTTCAATTCATTCAAGTACAACATTTCGAATTCATCCAACAGAGATATTTTAAGGATCGTGATGTTGACAGATCTAGCAGATCGACGAAGAACCTGAAACTCTATATATTGTTGACGACTTACTGTGATTTGTATCGAAACAGTAACAACTGAAGTCGAAATTACAAGATCTACACTATACGAGTTCATCTATTGGATATAAAACGAAATTTACAAACGAAATTTACAGATCTATGAACGACAGATCTACCAATTATACGAATGCTGACATCAAAACCACAATTCAGTAATTCTATGATATTAGATAGATGTAGTGATAGATGTAGTACCGAAAATTGGCGTTGATCGGCGTTGATCAATACATACAGGCTACCACGATCGAAAATCGGAGGGAGGTCTATCTCGTGTCAGCGTCGGAGAGATCGGGGGGGAGGGTGCGCGTGTCCCGTGTAGTATTGTGTATATTTTGGCAAAATTCCCAAAATTGTGTATATTAGGCTAATATGGCCTCCATATATGTATATTTCGCAAATCGCCCCTTTCTTTATTATATTCAGGAAAATAGATTTCATGACTTTTTAGATTGATCGATTTTCCTATATACTCCGTATAGTTTATTTATGCATATCTACACTACTATAAAGATGGTGGAGGGTAGTAGTAGTGTAGATACACTACTATAAAGATGGTGGAGGGGAAGGTGATACCGTAGATAGAGAGCGAATGGGCGATTCTCACGGAAGTCCTAGGAGAGCCACTTCGCCGGGCGGAGTGAATAGCGGTTGGCTCCGGCCACCAGGGGAACCACCAGATGGCTCCAGATCATGGAAGGATACTGTTGTGGGGGATGGGCAAGCGCGGGAGTCAGGGCTTACGACGGAACTGCTGGACGGGAAGGTGTCGGTTTCGTTCCCATATGGAGCGGAGGGGGATCCGGTGATAGAGATAGGGCAGGAAGTGATGGAGGTTCTCGCTTTGGCGTGGAAGTCATCGGTAATAGTGAAGTTACTGGATGGGTTCGTTCCATATGACGCCATGGAGCGGAAACTCAAGGAGTTATGGCGACCACGAGGGCGTATGTTTTTGGCGGATCTCCCGAATGGCTACTATGTGGTGAGATTCGACACCGACTATGATTACTGGAATGCTCTTACAGGAGGCCCCTGGATGATCTTCGGCCACTACTTGATTACGAAAGCCTGGAGTCCTGATTTCGACCCGGAGAAAGACGTCATTACTACCTCTCCGGCATGGGTGCGTATTTCGAAGCTTCCTATTATGTTCTATGAAGAAGAAGTGTTATGGAAGATAGGCTCTGGGATCGGGATGCCAATTAAAGTGGATACTAGAACGCTGGTGTCTAGTAGAGGTAGATATGCGAGGATTTGCGTTGAAGTTGATCTCTTGAAACCGCTCAAAGGTACAGTTACGATCAATGATCGACGCTATTTTCTTGAGTATGAGGGGCTCCGTAAGATCTGCTTCAAGTGTGGCCGATATGGTCATATCGCGATGCAGTGCCCGAAGGAGGTCTCGCGAGGGGCTGATGAGGATATGAATAAGGGCAAGGTGAATCCGGAACAGGGATGTAATACGACTGAGACAGGGCAGGAGGGATCGTCGGACAATCAGATGGAGGAAGTGGAGGGAGAGAACATAGGATGTTATGGTCCTTGGATGGATGTGCCGAGACGGCGCCGAAATACGAAGGGGAAAGGTAAGGTTGATGATGCCGGGGTCGGTTATGATCAGGGTAAACGGAAGGGGAACGCCGGCAACAGTTTCGGAGCATTGGAAGTGGAAGGCGGGGAAGCCGAAAGTCACGGGGAAACGGTTAAGGGAAGTAAAGAATCAGGCCACGTCAATAAAGGTAAGAATATTATTGCTAGGTCTAATGAGGATATAATTAATAAGGAAGGGAATTTGGGTTCTACAGTTGAGAGGGGCATGACTTTTGACTATGGTAAAGCCGTTAACTTTACTACTGGCAGTGTGGATAAGGGTGACACCACTAAGAAAGGAGGCTCTAAGAGGGTTAATTTTAGAGGGATTGGAATCCATAATAAGGGCTCAAGGGCCAGTGGTAGAGGAAGTGGGCCGAAGGAAAGTGGGCCGGACGGAGTGGTCAAATCAGGCCCAACCAAACGGAGGAGGGCGGATGAGCAAGGCTTGATTTGGAGGGTGAAGGAGTCCGTCTTCACCAGAGGTATGGGTGATGGTATGGGAGATGTGCCGACGGTGCAACAGGGGAATACTGAGGGAAATTCGCAAGACGGCAATGGGCTGGGTAAGCCTGTGGATGTGATGGTGACTGATCAGATAGTCGGGGAGGGGTCCTCGCTGGGCACGGCTATGGCCGGGGTTTTTGGTGTCGAACCTGTCTCGACATCCTTCTCCCCACCATCTCAATGAAGTGCATCATATGGAATTGCTGCGGGGCCGGTAGCGGCGGGTTCCGCAGAGCTGCGAAGTACATGAGCCGGCGACACAAGGTGGACGTCTTAGCCGTCCTTGAGCCGAAGTTGTCCGGGGATCGTGCTAAGGCAGTGATTGACAGACTTGGGTTCTCCGATAGGGAGATTGTTGAGGCTATTGGTTTCCGGGGTGGTGTTTGGCTCCTTTGGAAGAGGGATAGGGTGGATATCTCGATTGTTTCTAGGCATGAGAGATTCATAGTTGCTGAGGTTACGGTTGGGTTTCACAACTTGCACTTGGTGGTTGTTTATGCTTATCCTAATGAGGTGGATCGGAGGCAGTTCTGGATCGATATAGAGGAGGCTACCAACGATATTCAAGGGGCGCTCTTCATCGGGGGGGACTTTAACTGTGTGCTCCACAGCTGGGAGAGGAATGATGGCATCGGGAACCTCTCACCTGATACCGACAGTTTCCGTGATTGGGTTGAGAAGGCTGAGTTGATCGATATGGGTTTCACCGGGCCGACGTTTACTTGGGACAGAGGTAAGACTCCTGCTACTTACAAGGCCAGCAGGATTGATAGGGTTTTCACGAATGATGTTGGGCGGCTTGATTGGCCGGATGCTCGTGTTCGGCACTTACCCAAATTCAGTTCCGATCACTGCCCGATTCTATTGGAGCTGAGCCCGCCTAGGAAAATTGATAAGAGCAGGCGCCCTTTTCGATTTCAAGCAGCGTGGACCACTCACCCTGGGTTTCGCGGGTTTGTTGAGGAGAATTGGGACACGTCGCGCTCGACTCCAGCCGCCTTGCAAGAGCTCCGTACACACCTGCTGAGATGGAACAAGGATGTGTTTGGGGATATTTTCGAGAGGAAGACGGGGCTGGAAGCGCAGTTGCAGGAGGTTCAGGATGCTCTGGGGAACGGAGTCACGGTGGAGCTGCTTAAACGTGAAGAGCAGGTTCAAGCTGAGTTGGTATTGACCCTTGAACAAGAAGAGTTGTTGTGGTTTCAGAAATCTCGTGAGCAATGGTTATGTGCCGGCGACCGGAACACCACTTTCTTTCATCTTTCAACGGTCATACGGAGGCAGCGGAACAGGATTGAGAGTTTGGAGGGCGCGGATGGGGTGGTTGTTACGGATGGGAAGGCTATCGAAGGGTTGGTGACTTCTTTCTTTCGGAGGTTGTATTCTATTCCTGTGGAGGAGTTGGTGGCCCGTCCGTATCCGTCGGGCGATTTCCCTGTGTTGTCGAGTGCCGAGTGGGGGGCTATCAACGCTCCTGTTACTGATGAAGAGATTCATGGCGCTATCCGTGACTTGGGTGCCTTCAAAGCGCCTGGGGTGGATGGGTATCAAGCGACGTTCTTCCACAAATGTTGGGAGGTGGTTGGGCCTTCGGTCAAGGAGTGTGTGAAGGAGTTCTTTGTTTCGGCAAGGTTGCCTGCAGGACTCAACGACACCTTGATAGTGCTTCTGGCCAAGGTGGCTAAACCGGAGTCTATTGGCCAGTTCCGACCTATAAGTCTTTGTAATGTGTTGTACAAAGCCATTACAAAAGTGCTGGTTAATAGGATGAGACCTCTTCTTAACTCTCTCATTAGTCCAATGCAAGGTAGTTTCCTGCCCGGTAGAGTTATAACGGACAATATTGTTGTTATGCAAGAGCTGGTCCACTCAATGCGGAAGAAGAAGGGGGCGAAGGGTTGGATGATTCTTAAAGTGGACCTTGAGAAGGCCTACGATCGCCTCCGGTGGGATTTTGTTTTGGAAACGTTGCAAGATGCTGGCTTTCCGGGTGAATGGATCAGATGGGTGGAGGCGTGCATTACTACTCTCTCGACTAGGGTGCTGGTTAATGGGGAGATGACAGACGAATTCAAGCCATCGAGGGGGCTTCGACAGGGAGATCCTATTTCCCCCTATTTATTTATCCTTTGTATTGAACGGTTGAGCCAGGCGATCTTTCGTGCTGTAGATGATGGGGTGTGGATTCCAGCTAGAATCACTAGGTCCGGCCCTGAGGTTTCTCATGTCTTCTTTGCAGATGACATTGTCTTGGTAGCGGAGGCATCGGTCAGTCAGCTAAGGATCATTCAGGGCATTCTAGATAGGTTTTGTGCGGCTTCAGGCCAGAAAGTGAGCGCGGTTAAGTCCAAACTCTATGTCTCGCCTAATACCAGACGTGAGGTAGTGGAGCAGCTAAGAAGGGAGTGTGAGTTCGAGGTTACGGAGGATCTCGGGAGCTATCTTGGGATGCCGGTGCTTCACAAGAGGGTCAATAAGGGCACCTTTGCACCTTTGGTTGATAAGATTAGCTCCCGTCTGGCCGGCTGGAAAGGGAAGTACTTGAGCCTTGCTGGGAGGATAACACTCACTAAATCTGTTTTATCGTCAATTCCTGTTTATACGATGGCAACGGTAGTGTTACCGACTGACACATGTGACAAAATTGATAAAATTTGTAGGCAATTCATCTGGGGTGGAACTGAGGATCGGAGAAGGATCCACTTGGTCAATTGGGAGGCTGTTTGCAGTCCGAGAGAACATGGCGGGTTGGGGATCCGGTCTATGCGGGATCTCAATCTTGCTACCACCGGAAAGCTTATGTGGAGGTTCCTTATCAGCAATGAAGGACAGGCTTGGAGTGATATCCTCCGGGCTAAGTATGGTCGGTCGATCTCTAGTGGCGTGGTTGGGACATCGCACATCTGGTCGAGTATGCTTCACAGCTCGAGGGCTGTCGTAGCTTCAGGTGTGCGCTGGTTGCTTGGAGACGGGAGGCTTATTCGGTTTTGGGAGGATTGGTGGATTGATGATCATCCACTTAAGACTGTGGCGATGGGGGCGCTGGATGAAGGGTCCCTTCAACGCTCTGTCCGGTCATATTGGGTAGACCATGGGGGCTGGAAATGGGATGAGTTGGAGCAGTTCCTGCCAAGCACGGTCTTGATGAAATTAGCGGCCACGGGCATTGACGAGGCTGGGACTGAGTTGGATAGGCTGAGCTGGAGGGCGTCTCCGGATGGGGACTACTCTATTAAATCAGCCTATGGATTGCTTCGGGGTAATTGGGAGCTATGCTTCATCGACTCCCAAGTGTTCAAGCAAATTTGGGTGTTGAAAGTTCCCGAGCGAGTGCGTTGCTTCGTGTGGCTCACACTGCGTGGGGCAATCCTTACCAACGAGGAGAGGTGCCGGCGTCACCTTGCTTCGGACCCTTACTGCAGTGCCTGACCGGGCTGTTCAGAGTCTCTCACTCATTTGTTCAGGGGCTGTACGGAGATTGCAGGGTTATGGGAAGCCTTAGGTGTGCCGGCGGGTGGGCTGTCTTTCTTCACAGCGCCATTTGCTTCCTGGATTCGTGATAATCTGCTGTCCACGAAGCAATATAAGGAGGGTGTGGATTGGCCGAGCGTGTATGCGCTGAGTCTCTGGTGGATTTGGCGTTGGCGTAACGACCGGGTGTTTAATGGAGGAGGGCGAAATATTGATCAGGCTCACTTTATTAGGACGAAGGCAATGGAGTATGCTAGGTCCTGGAGTGCTGTGAACAACAGGGGAGTTACTGTTAACCGGTCTCGACAAAACATCGGGTGGGAGAAACCCTCCGAAGGCTGGGTTAAGCTGAATTCGGATGGGTCGGTGGTGAGTGATGGAGGGGCTGGCGCCGGGGGTGTCATTCGCGATTGTGAGGGGCGCTGGGTGACAGGGTATGTGCGCCGATTGGGCTGCTGTACGGTGCCGGTCGCGGAGCTATGGGGGTTGGTGGAGGGGCTCCGGCTGGCCTGGGAGCATGGGTACCGGAAGGTTGAGGTCGAGGCTGACTCCTTGCTTGTCACTACGCTCATCAACAAAGGGGTCGAGGATTGTCATCCGTTATCTAGCCTGGTTCGTCAATGCCAGAGCTTATTACGCCGAGGCTGGGAGATCCAGTTGAGGCATGTCTATAGGGAAGCGAATCGTGTCGCCGACTCCCTCGCAGCTTTGTCTTTTTCCTTTCCGGTTGGGTTGCATGTGTTTAGTGCCCCGCCGTTAGATATTGTTAAGTTTATTGATGATGACATTCGGGGGAGGGCCACCCCCGGGACGTTTTGGTGTAGGCCTTTTCTGGGTTTTATATATCGAGAGCACCTATAAAAAAAAATAAAGATGGTGGAGGGTATTTTCAATCCTAGCCCTCCATTAACTATATGTAAAACTATCTACGGCATATATTGAATCTTCTCCCCACCTGCTTTCCTTGCTTTGTTTCTCTGATTGAATCACTGCCCTTCAGTTAGACTGCCGTAAAATTTTAGTTGCTTTTGAGGGTCCAGATCAAATGCAAAAAGGTAAGGTCTAATTTAACCTCAAAAGTTTGCATTTAAAATTATTTATTTTTTTCTTTTGATGAGCATATCCGTCTTTTTACTAATTACAGCCGCTTTTCTCTCACCGCTTCTTCTCCATCCTCTTTCTTCGTCTCTCTCTCTCACCATGCTTCTGCTTCTTCGTCTCTTTCTATGCTTTTCGATTTCGACTTCTCGTTCTTCCGCTCGCTCTGAATCGGGGGCCGACCTACAATCTGATACCGAATATGGCACCGAAGGTAACAAATTTCGTTGTCGTCGTTTTCTTGAGTTTAGATTTTAGGGTTTTATCTAATTTGTAGATGGTTTCTTAATTTTACTTGCCATAACCTTTAATTTATGACATGTTTGGGTTAGGTCATCTCTATTTTTTTAGAAGGGTAACCCTATAGGATTTTTTTTTTATGAATTTTGAATGTGGATGATTTTTTGTTCCGTTTTTTGGGTAATAGATAGAATTTTTGTTTATTTTGTTACCTTCCACATATGAATTAAAGATAGATTTTTTGTTTAATTTGAATGCAGATGCTTTAGATGATTTTAGTGCATTAAAAGCTTTATGTGTTTTTGCTTGTGCTGAGTGGTGATAAAAATCATAAAATATTCATTGATAAAACAATGTGCTCCACTGGCTGTTTTTTTCCCTGGTTGTTCAAATATGAACATTTGAGCACCAAGTGTGTAAATTTCAACACTTCATCCCCCATATGTCTATAGACTTTTCAAGGTTTCGAGACACCCTTCACCCACTTCCATTGTTTGTTTTTTCTTTTCTTTTTTGTTTTAAAATAATTTGATTCACATTAACTAGCTAAAGGGAAATGTAAAAAAAAAACATTATACCTAAATAAGTTCAATGGAACTTAACTATGGCCATTGGCCATGGAAAAGTAGGATTAAAGGAGCAACATGTGTGTGTGTGAATATGAAGATGGAATGTATGTCCTACATAGATAGACCTTACTCTAAGTAGGAACCAACCAGACTAAACTGAGAAAACACCCTTTTTTTAAGGCAGGGACACACAGTAGCCATTTTTAAATGAAAGGCATCAATAGTACAAGTTCCAAATCAGATAGAGCCTGTGTTATACTTGTAACTATATTCTTAAGTAGTCATATCAATGTCAAATGGGATAAAATTGAATATTTAGTATTGACCATCTCTACTCTTTCTGAAAATTTCCAATTACAATGAACTACGATCTAGCAATGAAAATTCTAAGTGTAAACTAAAGCATTTAAATCTTGCTAATAATAATAAATAAAAATTAGGGTCTAGCTATGGGAGGAACACTGCAGCAGATGGAGGCATTAGGGATTTAGGCATGGAAAACATTTCCCATTGTGGGAGTTCTTCCCATTGCAGACAATACAAATGTTTGCTTATGCTTATATTATTCAGTGAATCCAAAAACAGATACAAAGTCCAATTCCCAACTGATGTATTTTTCAATTCAGAAAAGAAGTGGAGGCACATTTAGCTCGGCTTGTTCACACACTGATGGATTGAATCTGAATTTGAACTAAACTAGCTGCAGTCTCCAGCTTTAGGAATCTGAATTTTGAACTCAACTTGCTGCATTAGATTCCAATTTTGTTTACACACTTGTGTTTGCTGCGGTAGATTTTTAGCAGTCTGCTATATTTAAAACTGCAGAGGCTGTAAAATAGAAAGCCAAAAAAATTTCAGAAGCTGTAAAATATAAATTTGGTTCAAATATGAAAAAACAAGTTTTTATGAATAGAATCTGTTTTAACAGCAATCTGAAATAAGTTGTAAACTAGAAATCTGAAAAAAAATAAAATTTATGAATAGAAATTACGGAAATCTAAAATAATTTCTATTCATAAAAATTTGAAGAATAATGCTTAATGTATTATGTGGCATAAGCCATGTTCTCATCCTTCCGTGCTTTATTGCTTGGTTGGCGCTACAAGTAAATGATCTTTGGAATCCTGTCAATCTAATATTGCTACTTTCAGGAGTCTTTTACTCGTCCCAAGAAGTGGGTACAGGAGTTGCAAAAGCAAGGTACTTCCAAGAGTAATTTGTAGTTGGCCCATGGAAGTGACTGCTGAAACGTATCGCCTAGGGGTGAATAGGTATGCGTTCGTGACAGTGAACCTTTTCTTATCTTGTTTCTCATTTCAGGAAATCCAAACACGGTAATGCCACTTGCTGGAAATAAAGCTGATTTAGAAGAGAAGAGGAATGTGCCAGCTGATGTAAGTGCATCATACCACTTTTGTAATATACATATCTTCATTCTACCCTTGTGTGGAATATTTGATGTTTTCCCCATGTATTTGTTTCTTTTCTCTTCTCATGTTTTTTATGATGCGCTTTTCTGATACAAAGATAAGTTGGCTAATTACTCGTTATATTTGTCTCATGGAGATAAGTTTAAGGAAAGGACAGTGGTTCATTCCTCTTCTTTAGTCAACCTAAGACAAAGGGCAGAAGGGCTCTAAAATATTTAAGTGGAATCCGAACCATCAAGCAAATACCTGCTCCTCAAGCAGATTATCCCGCTCATTTTTGCAATCATCCAAATGTCTAAGATCTGAACTATCAACCTCCTAAACTAAACCATCAGTTTCCTCAAAGTAGTTCCACCAATAGGATCTTACTGCCTTATGCCCCACAACATCCCATATATTAAGTGTATACCTGCCAAATTCATATCAAATTTAGGATATAGATTCCATCTGCAAGGATCTGAACTCAACATTTTAAGAAGCACGTTTGATCCCAATTGAGAAGGATCAAAGTACCTTCAGCCCCAGAAGCAAAGAAATGCAGGGTTTAAAGAGTTACGATAGCAAATCGTCTTGATGTTGAAACTCAAAGTTGGACTGATAATGCTGGTGTCTTCTCCGTTTATTTTCAGCACAATAGTAGTCTTCCCGGAGTTATCAAGACCACTGCAAGAGACAAAAGGTGAAACACCGAAGGAAAATAAATTAGAGAGAGAACATAAAGAAAGAATGAACGAAGAGCGAAATAAACACAACATACAACATCAGTAAGACCATAATTAGGCAGTCAAAAAGTAAGAGATGATCACATACCTCAAATTCAAACCACCCAAGGTTTAAGATAAATCATTTGAAGTGATTTATGAGCATTCCAAAACACAATGCAGATGACTTAAACTATTGGCCAAGCAAAGATATAGCAGGCTCCGTTCTTCATCCAGATCAACTCATCCTAAGCCATTTTCAAATTTCAACAAATGAAGTAAGACTAAGATGATGGTGATGATGAAGAGCATAACATTAAAGAATTCTATCATCTATATATGAATGAATTATCACAAATGACACAGGTATATTATTTGATCTGGACTTCTTATTCATGCAGTTGCTCAGTTGATAAATACAGAGCGAGATGGATCAGAGGCAATCAATAAGACACTGCTCAAAGTTTCTATAGCTTCTTTTGCTCTCTTCTTAAGCTAAATTTGAATACTAAGGTAACTAATGATTTGTTGGAGTTTTTATCACCTTTATTTGCTCCTCAGATTCATTAGGTTCTGGTTTATTCCTTGTTTTTTTTCTTTTCCTACTTCCCTTCCCTACCCCCTCTCAAGAAAATTTGCAGTTTCTAGAATTTCTGCTTTATGAGGAATGTCTTCAATACCAAGGGATGATGTATCTGCCCGTCTTTCTCTATGATGTAGTGCTGGATTTTTACAGAAATAAGCACCTAAATGAGGTATTTTAAATTATTTTTTATAATCCAGTAAAGGAGGTATGTAATCTTGAATCTGCAGTGTTCATTATGCTGTGTTTTTTCTAAAGTATATATTTATTATCCCTTTATCCTTATTATTCGTGAGGTAATGAATAATCATTCTCCATTCTTATGTTGATCTTATTAGAAAGATGACATAAAAAAGCTATTGAAACCTATAAAATGAAATAATTTTAGAAGATTAGTGCCTGCGTATGAAGATATTGAAGAAGTGTACTGTGTACGCATGAAAGAACCGGTGAATTAAAGAATCCTACAAAATCAACGGAGAAAGCACACAATCTAAAATTACGAAAAGAAAATTAACATTTATGGCATTCACAACTTTAAATACTATTTAGTACAAGCATCCTACTGTCTCTAATCTTGGTTTAATGATGGACTTTCTAGAGCTAGAGATTCAAGATCCATTGGCATTTAGCAGAGGCATGATTAGTTATTACTTTGTTGTTTGAGTTGCTCCATATAACTTCATCCATGCTAATTGTTGATGTTCAATTTTAAGGTCTCCGCGAAGCTTGCTGCTGCTGAAGAAGCTACTGCTTTATCAATGTGGACAACTACAACCATTTGTAAAGCTATTTGCCTTGATAATGTAAGCTTCTTGCCTATTATTTGATATTTTACTGTATTTTCCTCCCTGTAGTTGCTTTCTTCAAAGTAGATTGTTAGGCTCTGAATGCATAGCCTTTAATAAAAAAAACTTTTTTTTACCATGCAAGCCTCAACTATGATCATTGTATCAACTAGGATATAGGTGATAGGAAAACAGTCTTAAAACTGCTGAAATAAAGATGATGTTACAGCTAAAAGAGGACCTCCTTGAACCAAAGAGCAAAAAAATCAGTTAATAATGTCAGCACATAACAACAAAACCATTCTTCACCCCCAAAACAGCCCCTGAAGCAGCAGACAAGTCCCCAGGAATTTAACCCATTCGAAGCATGGACAGAGTTTAAAAATAACGAGGAAGAAAAATAGGCCCAACAGAAAACAACTATAGAATCCTTCTGAAGCGACCAAGTTGCACCATTGTAATCCCTTTGCATAATTGCATCATGGTTAGAGTCATGTTGGACAATGTGGGAGGTTTTGCAGATGGTGTTGCTGTAAAAACAGTTTGAGAAGAAACTTCTCATTTGTGTAGGTAATTGATAGATGGTGTAAGATAAATTGTTTTCCAACTCCATTCATTCAATTGATTGCGATCCTGAAGTTGATAATCTTTCATTGTCCAGAACACATGTACGAGGAGAAAAGGAACATATTGGAACTAGCTGGTGCGAGATCAGAGCTCTGAATCCCTGTCTATACCTTCGGCTATGGCACAGATCATGAAGCATCATTGTTGCACTCGATTTCAGAGATGTTTCAGGGTACATTCTACTTTATCGAAACTGAGGCAGCTATCCAGGACGCATTTGCACAATGCATAGGTGGCCTCCTCAGTGTTGTTGTGCACGATCCTCACATCTATAAAAAGCCGGAAGCTATCCGACTCGTGTCCTGGGAGAGAGGCTGTGGCGACTCGATGACGCTGGTGCTGAGTGAGTATCCAATGTCGGTTTCCAGAGATAGACAGGCAGCACAATTGCCTATAAGCTGCAGAAGCTATGGGACAAGCGAGCTGCAGCTAAGCTGCAAGAGGGCCTAGACATTGTTGTTTCTGTGCTTCAAGAGTCAAGACTGTCATAAGAGGTTGGCTTCGACAGCGTTAGCAAAGGGAAAAAATCAGATGCTTATTGCATTGGATGCTGAGCTCAAAGAGATGCAGCAGAAGTTGTCGAGTAGTCACACGTACAACTGTACAAGGCAGCCGGAAGGGCGTACATTCTGTAAGGGATAAGCTTTCACTCAGGGCGACGGCTAGGGGCAGCTACATGGATATCTCCGATGATGGCCGGTCCTACCAAACCCAAGCAATGAGGGCAATGGTTCAACGGTCTAAATCTTCATCAATAGGTAATCCAATTGGTGAGTCACTTGGTAAACTATCGATCACTTTGTATATACTTTGTATATACTTGAAGAGCTGTCTCCACTCTTGGGTCTTTATTTGGATTTTGTTGTCTTTCTTGCTTTGTTTGGAGTTGTTGTGATTGGTTGTAGAATGTATATAATGTGTTTGTAATTGTGATTTGTGGGGATTGTTCAAGTAATGGTGATTGATCGTCCTGCGTTTTTTGGTTTTATAGGTGAGGCCTATGAATATCAACAATTTACGGATACAATTCTACCCAAGATGAAGTCGTGCGTAGCACGGCTCCCCTACTAGTCAACCTAAATTTCCCTGTAACTTTTACAGAACCAGATTTTATCCCCTTATTCTTAGTATATGCATTTATTTGATAATCACATATTATAATAATAATTTTTTTTTTTATCCTATGTCCTTAGATAATAAGATCCTAAATTAGGAAATTAAGATTCCCTATAAAAAAAGCAGCGATCATAGAACTCTAATTTTAAAAAAAACTAGACTAATTAAAATTTAAGAAACATTTCTAAATTAGTGTTATTATCGTATGTCCTAAGGGTATAAGATAAAAAAATCGATATGATAATAATATATCTTGAATTGGTAAATAAAGAGCAGCCATTCCGGGGTTCGAACTGGGGACCTATGGGTACTACCCACAAGTCCTTTCCAGTGAGCCATTCCGGAATGGTTAATATATCTCTATTACTATAAAAGCATGGATAAGTTGTTATACCATTGGTTATTTTTTTTGGTAGAAAACGTGAGAGCAAGCTCTCAAAATATATAGCTAGAGAATGGCCTACACAGGAATAATATGGGGATCGGAGTGGCCTTCCCCTTAATATCTTCGTCAAAAAGAGTGACGATATCTAAAGGAGGTCTAGAAAAAACATACAAACCAACCGAAAAGGATAAAGATAAAGATGCGAGGGAGTCCGCGACATAGTTCGCTTCCCTATAGACATGCCTCAACTGGATGTCCCAATCTTGGGATAGCAAGTTCTGGCATTGGCGAACCAGACTAGATAGCGGGTGAGAATCTCCAACGCCTTTCTTAACGAGCGTCGTAACAAGCAATGAATCCGCCTCAACAATCACCTTCCTATGGCCCTTTTCCCATGCTAAACTAAGGCCATCACAACCACTATGGTTATAGTAATGATCAATTACTCAAGTGGAAAGGTTGTGGTTTATTGACTTACCCACAACCACTGCTTTCCGAAATAGGAGCCCAAATACTCACTACAATGGTAATGGTGGTATGGTGCGCAATAATGCAATATGTATCTCTATCTTTGAAAAATTCAAAGTCGACTATCGACTTAAGTCTGGACGGTTCGCATTCAGGCATTGTTGAGGTCAGGTCCTACCTACTAGGTGAAGTGAAGCTTCGTTTTTTGACAGTGTCGATCGGCTGATTGACAACTGATGAATTAAACTCAACAAGGGACAAACACACATCGGACACGAAAAACCTCAACAAAAAAACTAAAAAGAAAGAACAAGAAACTAAAAATGATACAAACGTCACGCTTCCCTCCTCGGCCAAATAGCTCTCCTTCACTAAATTTTATCTTGCGCCAAATCCTATATGAGATCCAAGACAATCAGGTGCATAATCACCTTCTTCCCACTCTTCTTAAGTTGCCCTCTACTACGGTTGACATTTTCGATAGCAAGGTTATCACACTTACGCACTCATGCATTATGCTATAGCTCACTTATCTAAACATGTCCAAACCATCGTAGCTCGACTCTGACAGCTTATCTTTGATACTAATCAATCTTTTACCTTGTCATGAATAACCTCATTTCTGATTTTGTCAAGCTTCTTGCATGTGCCCACACATTTATCTGATCGATCATCTTCATCTTCATCTTCGCCAATATAAGTCTTTGGTCCCGTACATACTCCTGTTCCTTAATAATTGCCCAACACTCTGTTCCAATTGGTTGGGTAATGCTCAATAATGTCGTCCTATCCTTGAAAAATTTAAAGTGGACAATTTTTTGCATATCGATAAGTGCACAATTTTCTAACATAATCTCTACTTCTACTTGAAGCCCTTTCTTTTAAAAAAACAAGGCGAGGATTTGAGTGGTAGTAACTTTGATAAACTACCACCCAAAGACATTTTCCTACATTTCGATTAATTTAGATATATACCTCCATTTATGAACTCTTTCTACATTTTAACCTTTTTATTTCTTGGTATTTTTACAAGTATAACCAAAACAAATAATTAAAAAAAAATAGTTTGATATACATTTTGTAAATTGATGTCTATAATTTCAAATAAAATGTGTGTTTTAAAGTTTATAATACCAACAAAAAAATTGCTTTCCACCTGGGTCAATGCCATGAATGACGCTCCCTCTAGAGTCGCTCCACTTCGATACCCAATCTTCTGCCGTAGTAAACATTTCATCGACAATTTTCTCCGGTGACATTAAGTCCTACTAGACTAACCATCAAAGACATTATTTTCAGAGTGTCGGCTACATGTGCACTTTTTCTTTTATTTTTTATTTATATTGTAGGTTCAACGGTCAACCATTTGCTGATTTATCAGTCACTCGAACTTCAGTTATATATGTCTGAGCTTGAATTATTATTTAATAAAAAAAAATCAAATCCATTAATTCAGATAAAAACCTAGAGTTTAAAGTGAGAGGTAAAAAGTTCTACATCCGACCGGTAGCATAAAATCCATAGATATGCAATCTCAGTGGCGGAGCCAGGATTCCGGCTAGGGGGTGCTAAAAAATTTCCTAATTTTTTTTTTTTTTTATGCATACTTGATAAGAAGATTTTGTTAAAAAAATATTGAAAAAACACTAAAATTGTTATTTTTAATGATTTTTTTTGTATTTAAATAGTTGAGAGTAACCAAAAAAATAGAAGAGAAACAAAAAAATATAGAGAAAAATGATGAAGAATTATTTTTAAACCAATATTTAAAGAAAGGGTTTAATATATAATTAAGACATAAATATGATTTTTTTTAATGAAATGGTTAATAGAAACAAAAAATATAAAGAGAAATGAAGAAGAATTAATGAAAGAGTAAAAGAAATAAAAAAGTCGAGGAAGTGGGATTTGAACCCAACACTTTTTGCTTCTTTTTACTTTCTTCATTCCTTCTCTTACCACTTCAACTAGATAGCACTTTTGATTCAAATCCGCTTCAAAAAAAAAAAATCCGCTCCACTTTTGATTCAAATATCATTTAAATGTATTATATTACCTTAAAAATACTAAATATATGGAAAAAAAATTTAATTTTTTTTGTATTTTTTTCCGAGCCAGGGGGGTGCTCGAGCACCCCCTAGCTCCGCCACTGTGCAATCTTATCCATGATCAGACCTTCCTAAGAGCATCAACATTCATTAGGTAACCCTATCCCTCTCTCTCTCTTCGTAATATTTCGACACCTCATTTTCCACTAACTCTACCAAATCCTTTAAAAATTATAACTTTTAACTCACATCAATAAGTTTACCTCATTCCTATTTTTTAAACTTTATTTATATCCCATTACATATTTTTAACCAATCAAAACTTATTCCACTTAATTAAAATAATAATAATTAACTTTTATATTTTTTTTAAAAGTAAAAAAGAGATGGGGGAAGGAGAGTGGTTACCCCTTCCTGCTAGGTTTACCCCTTCCCCTTTCATGAAGTGGTGTTAACCCAACACTCATCATCTACCTTATAAGAGGAGAATATAAATCTCCTAATGAAGGAGATTCAATCCACAATGATCAAGTGCTCTTGCACTAGATCACTCACGAACTCAGATCTGTAAAGGGAGAGTTGGTTTGGGAGATTTTCTGTATTTTCTTTCAATTGAAGTAACTAAACTGATTACAAGCTAAGCTATGACTATATATACAAAAACACTAATCTAAACTAGAGTTCTAAAAACCTACAAACTCTAGTCAAGTCTAGGTACAAATTAACCCATCCACACAAAGGTGTATGGTTAACCCGGTTGCACTCTAAGCTCACCGAGTGGTTAAGCTCACATACCACAATAGAGAGAGGGGTATGGGGTTGATGAAAACCCACCACTACTAATGCTTGAAACTCATGGCAACATCATCATCAATCCATTAAACTCATGGCAACATCATCATCAATCCATTAATGACATTGACAATTATCTCCTTCCATCTCAATCCTCATTATTTAATCCACTCACCTTTCGCTGTCATAAGACCTTAGTGTAGGTCTACATTGGACGACATCACAATCCACAATCACACCTAAATGGTTTCTAATCCAAAAAACCTGCCGTTACTTCTACCCTAACCCTTTTAATAAATTATTTAGAAGCTTTACCCTCATAACTCGTATAAATACCTTAACTTAATTATTCACAGTTGTTACTCTCCTTATAGATAGCTTCTTCTATGGGGCCTTCTCTTATCACCATGTATTCAGTTCGACTCCTCATAATTGCATTTCTTTTATAGGCTTATACAACAAGATGTTGTTTAGAGCATGAGAGAGTGGCTTTGCTCCAACTCAAGTCTTATTTTATGTCACTCAATCCAGCAGTGATTTCACAGTATTCCTTGGCTCCATTCTAAAACCAATTGGTGTTAGGTGGGGGTAGCCCACCGGCTTATATGCAAGGCTTGGATTCAATTTTTAATCAATGTGGGACACTCCCACAACTCATATATATATTCTCCACACACACCCCTCAAGTGCAACTGTCTGGCCACGCATTATTTGTCAGTTGCACTTGACGAATCAATGCCTTAAGGCCGGCTAGCCAATTAGACCAGGAACCCAAACCACACCGCATCCCAGCCGAACCTCGGCTCTGATACCATGTTACAATTCAGAGAATTGAATGAATTGGAAGATCAAAAGCGCAAAAGATCAATTTGAAGGAATAAAATGAAAAACTGGAAATGGAAAGCTTGGGTTGGGGACCATCAATGGCGATGGCTTTATTCTTCAATGTGCAACTGAAAACTTCATTACATTGTGATTATGAGATCTTAATCTCATTTATATGTTGCTAACAGAAAACATAACAACACTGAAATTCTGTTACAATTCTAACCATAATCTCGATCGTTCATTATACAAATCAACGAACGATCCAGATTGAACAACTGATCTCTACTCTGGATTGCTGAGCTAGCATTCCTTCTTCCTTCTTCCTCAGTCGTCAGCTGTGTACTCTGCATTACCCCCCCCCCCCCCCCGGGCGCAAGCTGGAGCAGGGCCAATGAACATGCCCAGTTTGGAGAGAAGATTTCGATGCTGATGAGAAGGCAAAATCTTCGTTAACACCCTCTGGGAAGCCTAACAGTACACATTTCTGGGCTCTCAGGTTGAGCTTCCCATCAGATTTGAAACTGTAGGCTAAACATCCAAAGGGTTTCAGGTAGGCAAGGTTAGTTGGTTACCCACTCCATTTCTCCTGAGGGGTTTTGAAGTCTATAGCAGAAGAGGGAGTCCTATTGATAAGGTAAGCAACAGTGATGACAACTTCTCCCCATAGAGAATGTTTCATGCCAGCACCTATCAGCATACATCTGGTCTTGTTCAGAAGTGTTCTGTTCATCCTTTCTGCCGTGCCATTTTGATGGGGAGTCCCAGGGATGGTGAGGTGTCTCTTAATACCATGTTGTCTGCAAAATGTATCAAATTCTGTATTGCATAATTCTAGCCCATTATCTGTCTTGAGACACTTAAGCAAGCTCCCAGATTCCTTTTCAACCTTAGCTTTCCAGCTTTTGAAGTGCTCAAATGCTTCATTCTTAGTCCTTTGTAAGAATATCCAAACCTTTCTGCTATAGTGGTCGACAAGAGATAAGAAATATCTCTTGCCTCCCACAGTATCAACTTGTTCTGGACCCCAAAGGTCTGCATGTACAAACTCAAGAGGAAGGTTAGCAGCATATGAAGAGTACTCAAAAGCTAGTCTAGTATGTTTTCCCATGATGCAATTTTCACAGAAATCAATATGAGCAGGCTTAGCATTAAGAATCCCTTGCTTATGTAATTCAAGAAGACCCTTGTTTCCCACATGACCCAATCTGTTATGCCATAGTAAGGTTTGTTCAAGAGTCATAGGCTTAGAATTCTTTTTAACAGTGACATTAGCAGAGTGAACTTTAACAGATTCACCAATAACATGATAAAGACCCTTTTTCTTAACAGACTTGATAAGAATTCTGCCATTTTTAGACAGTTTTTATGCCCTGTTGAACATTTATATCACAATTCAAGTCATCAAACTCACTTTCAGACAATAAGTTTCTTCTCAATTCAGGAACCCATCTAACATTCTGAATGACTCTAATTTTATCATCATGCATTTTTATAGGAACAGATCCAATACCCTTTATATCAAGCACAGAATGATCTCCTAACATGACAGTGCCTTCATCAATAAAATCAAGTTCAGGGAAAAAATGCATGTGAGCGGTAGCATGAATAGTGCAACCAGAGTCAATGATCCAAACATCAGATGCAGAGATATTAGGATAAACACATAGAAGTAACAACTTTGTTTTTCTTAGCCTCATCTTTCTTCCTTTTATAGCAATCTTTCTCAAGATGACCATCTTTGGAACAATATTTTCATTTAAGGGAGCTCTTATCAGATGAGTATTTTTCAGAAGATTCATATTTCATGCTATCAGTGTTTTCACTTTTCTTGTTCTTATTCTGATTCTTCTTTTGGTTTCTGAATTTTGCTCTAGCCATCAAAGCCTCTTTTTTAACTTCTTGCTTAGTCTTAAAAACTTTCATAACATCATTTTTTTGTATGACAGCTTCTATTATCTTAGTCTTATCCAAATTCTCCCTACTGTATTGTATCACATCTTTAAATGTGTCAAACTGATAAGGAAGAGAATTTAGAATCAAGACAACTTGATGTAATTCAGTAATTTTATCACCACAACGTTCAAGATCTTGTATCATAGACAGAAACTTGTCAAGATTGTCATTAAAAGACATATGAGCATCCATTTTGAAGTTAAAGAGACAACAGAGCAAGTTTATGCAGCTAGGAAGAGATTTTACCAAATAAGTTGCTTCCAAAGCATCCCAAAGTTCTTTGGATGTCTTTTTTTGTAAGCACTTGCCTGGCTACCTCATCTGTGAGACATATCATTATCTCATTGTGTGCTATTTGGTCCATTTCCTCACGCCCTGCCTTATCCAGCTTGTCAGAATAACTGTTAGCTACAACAGCCAATCATTTTTCCTTTATGAGGATGACCTTCATTTTCACCTGCCACATAGCAAAATCAGTACACCCATCGTATGATTTAATACGAAAAGAAGAATCAGACATGATTATAGCAACAATAGCTATTAGCAGAAACAAGAGTAAAAGCAAACACAACTTAAAGGACAGGAAAATAAGAAAATTGAAGCCAGAAACATGAGTAGCCAAGAGCTCACACTGTACACTCTCAATTAATACGCGTCGGATCACATGGGCTTTATCTTTGGGCCTACTCGGATCCACTGGGCCAATTAGAGTTTGCAAGACTTGTAATACGCGTCGACGCTCAATTAATTAACATTTTTCATGGTCATTAATTAATGCCTTCTCCTATCCGGAACCCCTTTAATAATATTCAAAGTCTTTGCAAGATTTGTAATACGCGTCGACGCTCAATTTAAATCCCTCAATTTATTTAAATGATGACTCTTATAAATACCAATGTAATTGAGAATAATGATAAATTAATAAACTATTTAGAAGCTTTAACTACTCTCATCAGTCATAACTCGTATAAATACCTCGATCTCCTTGTAGCTTTTTTGTATGGGGCCTTCTTTTATCACCATGTATTCAGATTCAGTTCGACTGCTTATAGTCGCGCTTCTTTTACATGCTTATGCATCTACATGTTGTCTTCATCACGAGAGGGAGGCTTTGCTCCAACTCAAGTCTTATTATATGTCACTCCAACGTTCAGCATACTTTTCAGAGCATTACTTTGTTCCTAAGCCATTCAGTTCATGGCATGGCAAGGGAAATTGTTGTTTATGGGATGCTGTTACGTGCAACCACTCGACGCAACATGTGACTAAGCTCGCACGATTGAACCTTATAGATTTATATTATGACGACGTTCTTAATGTAAGTTTATTTAATCCTTTGCGAGAATTGATAAGCCTCGACTTATCTGGGAATATGATCAATCGCTTGGTCGGAAATGGAGGTAAATATCTATATTTCCTATGGTATAGTATATACACATGTGTATGATTTAAGAAAACATTTGATTTGATTTAACGTATGTTTTAAATGTGTAGGGTACAACATGTTGAATTTGCCAAATTTAGAGACCTTAGATTTTTCACATAATTATCTTAATGAGAAGCAAGAAGTGAGACATCTTGTAGGATCACTCAATTCGCTAAAGGAGTTGGATTTGTCTTGGAACAGCTTGGGTGATGGACAGTTTACCGGACAAGGTACGTATGCGACTCATTTTTATTCTTATTTTTGTTCATATATAGTCATATAGATCCCCGCATCATTAAGTTGGTTAATTATTTCTGGCTTAATTTAACTTTGAAAAAAATTTAAAATTTTATATTAATGATCCATACAGTATTGTTTTCTAGTATACTCAATCTTTGAAAAAAAAATTAATTTTTTTAAAATTAAAATAATTTTATGATATATCAAATGATATGGATTCCCATAGAGAACAGAAACATTTTTATTTAATTTTTTTAATACATTTTTGTCCTTCAGAGCTAACACATTTGAGACGATTGCGGACACTTCATCTGAGTGCGAACGGTTTAGAGGGATCTTCAACAATTCAAGGTACATATTAAAATTTTTTTGGTTTATGAAAGGTTTCATCTAAGTATAAGTATAGTCAATACGCTAGAGCTCCGAAAAGGAACTATAAATTCTTTTATTACCGCTCTTCTTCAGGAAAACACACTCGTAATAACAACTTTTTATAATTTAAAGATAAAAGCTATTTTAATTCCTTTTTCACTTTAAACTAGATTATAAGCTTGTCCCTGTATGGAGCCAGTACTATGAACTTTTATTTATTTACTACAACACATTTACAATGACGTTAGTTCCAGTGTACTCAGGCCTAACGTGTAGAATGTACACACATTTGGGTCGTTTTTTTTTTTGATAAGGTAAAAATTCGATGGTCAGACAAGCCTGACTCACCGAGAGGTCGACAAAGTCGGCAGACGGCGAACCGTCAAACATACAACCTAAACAGATGAAACAAGCATAAATAATCCCTACAACAAGACAATCCAAGAAGACCAACTCCCAAAAAAGTTGAGGAAACCGACAAATAATGAAGCCAAGCACCACCGAACAGTGGCACCGTGGGCCAGCGGTACAGCAGGACTCCAACTCTTGTGGGTAGTGCAGACGAACTCCAAGGAAGATCAATCCCGGAAACGGAGACACCCTCAGAAACAGAATATTTTTCAAAACTAGTTTAGTAACCCGTGCGGGATTTTCTCTATATATGAAATTAAATAGATAATTGTTATATTAAATTAATAGTTTTAACAATTAAATTCATGTAATTGGTCAATAATTGTAGTTTTAAGAAGAGTGGTCGTGTAGCTAAGGTGAATTATCATCTATCATATAAAATTTATAAGTAAGATAATTGTTAGCAAAAGAGAAATTAATTTAAATTAAATATTTGTATATTTTTTGAATGCAAAATTTTGATAATGATTATTATTTTTTATGAATTAGTATATAAAACTTTTAATTTAAAATATTTATAAGAAATATTAATTAAAAATAATGGGGTTAGGATCTGATCATTATAAAGTAATTAGTATCCGTAGAGTTTTTCTGTTATAGTAAAACCTCATGAAATACACTAATTTTTACTGTTATATTTTTACTATATATTTCAATATTATATATTTAAAAAAATTCAAATAAAATGCATAATTAACTAAAAACAAACAAATCAAAGGTTATTTGTTTGGGAAAAAAGTCACTTGTAAAAATAGACCAACTATCAATAGTCTATATCTATTTACTGAATATTAATGAACAATTTTAGTTTTTATAAATTTATATATTAGAAATATATTATTTGCATAGTCATAAAATAAACTCTTAGAAATATGTGTTTACTTAGGAATACGTAAATGATTCTTGCTAAGTATTAGTAGTTGATTGGATAAAATCATCAAATTTATAATTTGTGAAATTTATTTATTTATTTGCTAATTATTAAAGAGGGCTCACGAATAATTATAAACCAGTGAAATTTTGAAGTCAATGGGGATGTGGCATTAGCATATGGGCGTCATGTGACATTTTTAATTATAAACAATTACATCTACAAATTGTTCCCTAATGACCCCAATGAAATTTTGAAGTCAATGATTCTTTCTCTTGTATGGATCTTGAGGATTTGGATAATGGTGAAATTTGCGGTCTCTTCTTCCTTATATTCTTCAACTCATTTATTTTATTCTTATATTTTTTTGCTCATAAAGATCCCCGCTTCACACGGTACATATGATACCTGGTTAATTATTTTCCGGCATAATTTAACTTTGAAATTTTTTTAAATTTTATATTTATGATCCATACAGTTAAATACACTTATTATACACTTTTATCCTGTAAAATCATATTTTTGGAAAATATAAAAGGTATTTCTAGCAAATTCAATCTTTTAATTATTTATAATTTTTAAATAATTAAAGATATTTTATAATAATTTTTTTAATTGTGTAATTTAAGTATGTGGAACATAGATAACTTTTTTTTAAGTTGAATTATGTCCAAAATAAAATTAAATAAAAGGAAAATTTTTACAGAAAACCGCCCTTTAAACATGGGAGTTTTTACTTAACCACTCTTTAAATTCCAAATTACAAAAAAACCACCATTTAAACGGTCTTTCTTTACAATTCACCGCCCATTCATCTAATTTCGCTAATTTATCATTAAATATATTGTATTTTAATATTTTTAAACTCAATTTTGATTATAGATATATTCAAAATTTGAATTTAAGAGCTTGATTATATTTTAGGTATCATTTTATTTATTTTTAAAAAATAACACGGAGTAATAAATATAGTCTATAATTATTATCTTAACTTATATTTGAAAATATTTTTAAAATATTATGTAAATTAATCTTATTTATTTATATTTTAAATATTTTAAAAATATTATAATTTATTTATATATTTTTGTTCAATAATTATCTTTGATAAAAAAAATGCAAAAATGTTATTTTTAACTTTATAAATAGAACTTATGGTTTCTAATCATATTATAAAGAAAATACTTAATTTACATAATATTTTAAAAAAATTATAAACATTTTCAAATATAAATTAAGATAATAATTATAGGTTATATTTATTATTATTTTTAAAAAATAATTAAAATGATCCCTAAAATATAATTAAGCCCTTAAATTCAAATTTTGAATATATTTATAATCAAATTTGATTTTGAAAATATTAAAATATAATATATTTAATGATAAATTAGCGAAAATAGATGAATGAGTGGTGATTTGTAAAGAAGACCATTTAAAGGGTGATTTTCTATAATTTCAAATTTAAAGGGTGGTTAAGTGAAAACTTCCATAAAAGGATGGGTTTTTTTGTAAATTTCCCTAAAAAAATTATATTTATATTTTAAGCAACTATATTTAAAAATGCTTCTCGTTAAAAATCGTGTTTAAAAAATTCTAAAAATATAATTTGCCAAAAATCTTCTTTTTAATTTTTAAAATTTTATAGAAGATGAATTTTCAATTTAAAAATTTATAAACATATATAATTTTTTAAGATAATATTAAAACTAAAATAATTTTATGATATTCTTATTGAGAGCGGAAATATTTCGGATCCTTTTTCATTGTTTAATTTTTTTTTTTAATATATTTTTGTCCTTCAGAGCTGACACATATGAGACAATTGCGGATACTTCGTCTGAGTGATAACAACTTAAATGGATCTTCACCAATTGAAAGTACATTTTGAAAAAAATCGGTTCATGAAAGGGTTTGGTTTGGTCCACGTTAATATTTGATGTCCCAGTAGTAGAGCTGGCAAAATCTGACCCGACCCGAAAACCCGACCCGACTCATCCGAACCCGATCGGGACCCTAAAATATAGAGTCATTCATAACCCGAACCTGAGATCGAACCCGAACCGAACCTGACCCGACACGAAACAGACCCGAACACAGATAAACCCGACCTGACCCAAACCCGATCCGACTCTGAACCCGACCCGACTTTGAACCCGACCCAACCCGGCCCGAATTGAAATGGTTATTTAACATTAACATTTTAATATTTGAATGTTAAATGTTTTTTTTTTATTTTAACACAAGTTTATGATTATACTTTAACATATAAAACACCAATTATTTTTGTTAATTGTTATCATATGAATAAGAACCCAAGTAAAATCAATAGATAAGCAGATAAGACAATGAGTCAAGTAAGTCAACCGCCATACATCAAATCAAAACATCGATACATATTACGAGTCAGAAATGCTAAAAGTTCATTAATCGTTGCAGATATATCTTAACCTCAATATTAAATATCGATATTGAACTCAATCTCAAAACTCAGTCTTTAACTTGATCTCAAATCTGTATATATCTTAACCTCAAATGTCCATATTTGTCTCAATCTTAAATCTCAATCTTGATCTAAATCTCAATCTCGATCTAAATCTCAATCTCAATCTCAAATTTCAAATCTCAAGACTTTAAATACATCGAATATTCAAATCAATCGAAGATGAAGTATTTATAAGTTTTATTTATAACTTTTGGTTTTTTTAAACGTGTTTCTATTATAGGTATAACTCATAAGTTATAAGTATAAATATAATACTTCTATTGGTTTTCATAACTAAGTGTTAATAATTTTATTAATTTTCATATAGCTAACTCTTAAGGGGTTTTTTCACCTAAAAAATTATATTAGACTATTAGTGTTAATAATTCTATTAATTCTAGTAGTTTTCGGTTTTTATAAATGCACTTCTTTTTATAAATATAAGTATAATAATTCTATTAAATTTCATAATTATGGTTATGAATAATTCTTTTTATAAATATAAGTATAATAATTCTATTTTTTTGCGGAAAGAATTATTTATATCCAAATCAATAATTTTGTAGTTGTTATTTTATTTTAATCTATATTATTATATTTTGATAGAATTAATTATTTATATCTAGACTTGTTAAAAACTAATAATAATAATGAAAGAAAACTAATGGGCCAAAAGCTAAAAATGAAATGGGCATTGAAAATGATATGGGTCAATGATATAGTCAAACCACAAATAAATCCATTTGCAACTTGCTAGTTAAAATAAGGTTAAAACCTAAATGTACAATTAATTTCATTTAATTATATCACCGATCAATTGGTTTAAATGTTTAAAAAAGGACGATGTTGCCGAATATCGAATTTCCGATTATGACTTTTTTGAAAATCGGTCGACAACCGATGAGTCAATAACAATGATTGTATTCAACCGAGTCAAAATTGCATATTCAAGTATTCAACCGAGTCAAAATCATTTATTTTAAGTAAATTACATACTTAAGTATTCAACCGAGTTAAAATCATTTATTTTAAGTAAATTACAAATTTAAGTATTCAACCGAGTCAAAATCAACCTAATTATCCAAATTCCAAACGAGTCGAATATGATTCGATCGAAAACTCAAACCAACTATACCGTTATACCCACTTTGATTCGAAACTCAAATGAGACCGACCCGCCTCTAGACCCGAAACCCGACCAATGTCCGACCCGACTAATACCCGACCATAAATTTTACCCGAATCGACCCGATCCGAGCAAGCCTGACCCGAACCCGACCCGAACGACCGACTTGCCAGCTCTACCCAGTAGGGTCAATACACAAGTATTTACATTTCAAAGTAAACTAGTGTAGTTCTCGCTAGCGTGTTCAAAATTCGGTTCAAATTAAACCGAAATTTTGAACCGAACTGAGCCAATCAAATTGGATATAAACCTAACTTAAAAGATTAGGTTCGGTTTTTTGTTCGCAATTCAGGTTCAGTTCGGTTAAAACCTAGCTTTTATTAAAAAAAATTAAAACATTATACAATACTAGTTTAGATTGAATCAATTCTCATAAACCAAACCTAAACTTCAGGTGTTAGGTTCAGTTTTCGGCTTGCAATTTCCAAATTTTGGTGTTAGGTTCAATCAATTCGGTCCGATTTGGCTCGGTTTTAAACCGATGAGCAGCCCTAGTTCTCGCACAATGGCACGCTTATTTCAAAATTATTAAAATAATAATGACATAACACATATTACTATGATAAATATAAGAAATATACTACTCCCGTCTCAAAATAATTCTCGTTTTACTTTTTGGCACGTTTTTTAAGAAGCTAAAAACTCTATAAAATATTAATTTTTTTAACAATTTTTTTTCATAATTTTATATAATTGTATTAAGTATGAAATTATTTTTTAAAATTAATAAAATCATTAATATTTTATAAAGTTTTTACCGTTCTTAAAAAATGTGTCAAAAGCAAAATGGCAAGTTTTGCGAGACGAAGGGAGTATATATATTGATAAAATTTAACATAAAGATCAGTTACTTTCAAACTAAGGAATATTTACATTATATGGGTTGATTTTCTTTTTTATTTGAAACATTATTATTTTAAAAAAAATAAAATGTAAAAAAATAATTATAGAGAGATTGTTTGAAATTTAATACAATTAAAGTGGATTGCTTAACTAAAAAAGCAAATGAAGCACACTACTTATTAATATTATGCTTTTTCACCTTGCATCTTCTTATTGGGTCTAACCGGTCGACACAAGCCAATTTACTTGGTGTGTGGCTCTTGCTGGCTGGGTCACCATTATAAAAAAAAAATATTATGTTTTGAATTATGTAATTAGTTTCTAAAGAAAATTAATATCTTTGTAACATTAAAAATAATATATTTTGAAGAAATCATTTTGATTACTAAATTTTTTAATATCTCATTAAATTTTGTAAAAATTTATGTTTTGAATTAATTTAATTGGCTGGTAGAAAAGGAATCAATATCTTCTTAATTTTATTTAAAAAATTATTTTTAAAATTAATCAATTGCTAAATTTTTTCTTGAATTCTATTTTAAATTAATCCAATTGGTTAATGGATAATTAAATGATAAAAAAAAATATTAATCAAAAAAATGAAAAATAATTAAAATTAGTTATTGGTTGAAATAGCTAAAAATAAGCTAAGAATATACAACTGATTCCAATTTTTTAATTTATTAAAAAGTATTTCATTACCTTTATATGTAGTTCAATTTGTTATTATCTATTACAAAGTATTTACAATTCATTCCAATTTTTCCCAATTGGGAGGTGTTTTTTTTGGTAAGGGGCTAAGGGGTTCATGTGTTTTTGGGTTTTTCTGATATATGGTTTTTATCGATTTCTCAGCTTTATGTAAACTAACGAGTCTTGAAGAGTTGAGACTTGACCGGAATCAGCTAAGTGGCATCTTGCCAAGATGTTTATGGAATTTGACATCTCTTCGATCGCTCGACCTATCACTTAATAGTCTCAGCGGCAACTTGCCACCAACAATCAAGCTCCCTTTGCTCGAATGGTTTTCGATCTCAGACAATGACTTTCAAGGGAAATTCTCTTTATCTAACCTGATGAATCATTCAAGGCTACAAGTTTTGACCCTCTCAAACAATGCATTACAAGTACAAGTTGATGATTCAGTGTATTCATCGTCCTACTGCGCCTCTAAACTCGTGGTTCTCGGATTAAGTCATTGCAACTTGAATGGTCAGTCTAAAAACTCCCTCAAATTCCTTTCATGCCAATCAAATCTACAACACATTGATCTCTACGGTACTGGATTATGTGGATTATTTCCAGCATGGTTGCTGCAAAATAACTCAAATCTCCATGTCTTAAACTTGGGAAATAATTCGTTCACCGGAAGTCTTCGCCTCCCGAACCATAGCAATTTAACAGTTTTGGACATTTCAAGCAACAAACTAACTGGGACGATGCCTGAGGATTTCGGGATAGCGCTATCTTCCCTCCAAGCCTTGAACTTGTCTTTCAATTCTTTTGATGGGCATATCCCTACTTCAGTTGGCAACATGACTCAATTATGTTTACTAGATTTATCAAACAACAACTTCTCCGGGGAGGTACGAAGACCACTGTTATCTGAACTCGCTCTTTTACAATTTTTGTCATTGTCGAAGAACAACCTTGGAGGAGAGATTATTCCCATCTATATGAACTTGTCATGTTTGGAGGTTTTATACTTGGATGACAACAACTTTGGTGGGACCATTCAAGGGTCGTTGAGAATCTCTTGGGGGTTAGGCTTGCTAGATGTATCCTACAACAACGTAACAGGGGAAATTCCTACCTGGATTGGCGACTTTGAAAGCTTGAATACAATGTCCTTAGCAAGGAATGAATTTCATGGTGGCATACCAAGACAGCTTTGCCAACTCAAGGGGCTTGGGTTTTTGGACCTCTCAAAAAACAGGTTCATCGGTGGTATACCTCCTTGTGTCGGGCTTACAAGATTGAGATTCTTGCTTATGCATGGAAATCATCTTACCGGAGTAATTCCAAAGGGATTGAAAAACTTGTCGGGGTTGGAGATACTTGAT
Organism: Persicaria tinctoria; assembly: GCA_037127255.1. Taxonomy (NCBI): domain Eukaryota; kingdom Viridiplantae; phylum Streptophyta; class Magnoliopsida; order Caryophyllales; family Polygonaceae; genus Persicaria; species Persicaria tinctoria. The sequence continues at coordinate 1,085,349 of JBANSL010000004.1, forward strand.
TTAAGCAATAACCAGCTCTCCGGTGGTATTCCTCAATGGATTTATAAACTCTTACGCTTGGTTATCATTCTATTAGGAGGTAATAAGCTAGAAGGGGAATTGCTCATCCAACTGTGTCAATTGCAAATGGTTAACATCATTGACCTGTCAAATAATAACATTTCAGGTGTTATTCCTTCGTGCTTTCAAAATATGTCATTTGGAGAACAAAATATCAACGGACCAATATTGGAATCAGAGGAACTAATGGCCAGTGAGGGATTTTTTCTGTCTAATACCTATGTTTTGGGCTCGATGTCTCCTGGGTATGAAATCGATATAAATTATGAGATACAAGAGGAAGTTAACTTCATTGTCAAGAGCAGATATAGTTCTTACAAGGGTAATATTCTTACGATTATGTCCGAGTTAGATTTGTCATCCAATAAACTAATTGGAGACATTCCTCCTGAATTGGGAGAGTTGGGAAGCCTCCATGCTCTAAATCTGTCCCACAATCACTTATCCGGTTCGATACCTAGGAGTTTCTCCAAGCTCAAGAGCATCGAGAGCTTAGACTTATCAAGCAACAACTTGAGTGGAGCAATCCCTTCTGAACTAGTCGATCTCACTTCCCTGGAGATCTTCAACGTATCTTACAATAATCTAAGTGGAGAAGTGCCAGAAACGAGACAGTTTGGAACCTTTGATGAAAGAAACTACCAAGGAAATCCTTTGCTTTGTGGGTCTCGGCTACCTAAAAGTTGTGGGATGGATGAAACTGTGCCTAATACCGGGAACACATCAACTAAAGAAGAAGATGAAGGATTTGACATGGAGGTATTCCTTTGGAGCTTTGGTATGTCTGCTGTCATTGTCTTGCTGTCCTTCATTGTTGTTCTTGCAATCAACCCTTACTGGAGGAGAGCTTGGTTTGCATTTCTTGATGTGAAATTCCTTTGGTGGTTCAACCCATGAACTTGGAGAATCGTGCCATCTCTTGCATTGTTGTTATTGTGTTAGTTTGTCTTTTTGTTTGTTTGTATGAATTTAATTTATGATGTAAAATGTTGTAATAGTCTTAGTCTTGCTCTTTTTTATTATCACAACTAATTTTCTAAAACTTTCTTTGTGTTACTTTATCTTTCTTTGTGTGTCGGACTTTAAATTTGTGACGCAAACTGTTTGCTTAGTCTTCGTCTTGTCTTTGTAGTATCACAAGTAATTTGTAATGTTAAATGGTTTAATTTCGATATGTATTCAGTTGTTATTGTTGTTGTTATATATTTGAGGACTAGAGCATCAGATAAAACATTAAAATTTCATTGAAGGTTCCAAATGTTTGCAAATCATAGGCTTTGCAATTAGGCATTGTTGAGGAGGTCAAGTCCAAGCTACTAATTAATGTTAGTTGATATTGCATTTTGTAATTATAGATAGAATCTTTTATATTTATCCTTACTCTTTAGGTTGATAAGATCATATCTTCCTAGGGTTTCACTCTCTTGTATTATATAAACCGTACATATCAATATACAGAAATCATCTTCTCCTTCACATCTTTACATGGTATCAGTCCGACCTCTCGATCCTCACGATCAAGATGTCCAACACCCCTACCTCCTCCAATAAAATCATATTTTCGACCTCTTCCGATGGGAATTCTCCCAATTTCCATCTGTCGAACTTTGCCATCCGACTCGATCGTGGCAATTACTCCATCTGGCGCACCACGGTTCGTTCGGCTCTAGAGGCCTTTGATCTGGCCTCTTTTCTCACACCGACTGAACCGCCGTCGTCCACCATTCCGAGCCCTATCGGTGATGTTCTGACCGCTTCAGGCATCACCCCTGTTGTTGCTCTTGTTGCCTTCAATGCCGAGTCTCAATCGGCCTCTGTTGTCCCGCCCGTCCCGAATCCTGAGTATCTCACTTAGGTTCGCAAGGATAGGCGGGTGCTCTTGTGGATTCGTTCGACACTCCCCCCCCCCCCCCTTCTAGGATACGTCGCTCGAGCCACCACCATCGCAGAAGCCTGGGATATCCTTGCTCGGATGTTCGCTGCCCAGACTCGTCCCCGCCAAATGCACCTCCGTCATTAGCGTGCGTCAGACGCTCACAAAGGGCACCGTGATTGTGCTCGACTATGTGCAAAAGAAACACGCCATCGCTAACGAGCTCGCTCAGAGCATGTGCGTCGTCTCCGACTCTGATCTCGTGACCTTCATCTTGTTCGGTCTGGGCTTCCAGTACGCCTCATTCCGATCGGCCTTTGCTCTCTCCAAGAATCCAATTTTATCCGATGAGCTTCTCGGTCACCTGCTGCATGAGCAGCGCCTTGAGGAGGACGCCAGCCCTGCCATCGACGTCGATCAGCCCGCTGCCAACATCGCCGCTACTAGGGGACGAGGCCGTGGTAGAGGCCGTGACTGTCTTTAGGTTGATAAGATCACATCGTCCTAGGGTTTCACTCTCTTGTATTATATAAATCGTACATATCAATATACAGAAATAATCTTCTCCTTCACATCTTTACAATATTCTAAAACATCAGTTCTCATTCAAACAAACCTATATTCTAAAACAAATTATTTAATGCAATCATTTCTCCTTCCAAAAGGAGTTCTACAAAAAAAATTGATCAGATAAACAAAAATTTCTTTTGGAATAAACTTCAATATGATAATTATCATCTTTGTACTCCTAAAAAAGATGGTGGGTTAGATTTTAAATCGGCTGAGGAAACTAATATTGGTATGCAAATGAAACTGCTTTGGAGAATTATGGCTAATCCTGATAATATTTGGCCTAAGGTAATTACGGATAAATATCTCTCGACATAATCTCTAATGAAAAGAGGAAGATTCAAAACTTCTTGGCAATTTGGCAGACTTCTTAATGTCAGAGATCTATTATCTAAAGGATTTCTCTGGCTAGTGGGTAATGGGAAAACCTCAATGTATAGTCTGACATTTGGGTGAATGCGCAATAGAGATTGGAATTATAGTTGTAAAACTTAGATATAGTTACAATTGTTGAGATTTAAGAGGGGGGAAACTTAGATATATATTTTTTTATTTTAAACTACATTCCATAGCATTTTAAGCTCCATTCAAAAGTTCAGCTATAGAATGTTATGATATTATTAAAATAAAATTTAGATTCAAAATATTCTTTATATTTACATGGATTTCACAATTACTTTAAAATGAATGATATCTTTGACAAAGTTAAAGGACAAAGTCGTGTTAAATTTATAAATAAGGAAAATGTATTTATTTTAATTAAAATGTATTTATTTTAAAATGTATTTATTTTAATTAAATGATGTATCGACCTATATATTTATTTTAATTATATCATGCTAATATTCATAAATTTTAATTATATCATGCTAATATTCATGCTTCATTTTATGAAAATCATAATAAGGCAAGTCAAAATATTACCTTTCGTTTCATAAAAAAACTCAAACTCTCTTCGGCTTCTCTATTGCGCATTCACCCAAATGTCAGACAATATTACCTTTCGTTTCAGCAAAAAACTCAAGCAATCAAGCCTAGGCATTTAGGTTGGAACCTAAATCCGTCAATGATGCAATCCCTTGTCTCTCTTTTCAGCCAAGAGATAAACTTAGCTGGGAAACCAAGGCCATGCAGAACCCGTTAGAGAAAGACCCAAGAGATAGAATCATCTACAAAAATAGTACTCGCAACTCCCCAGAAGCCAAGCCGATCGACGGGAAATTGGCAATCTTTGAAGACTGATCTGCTGCTCCAGAACTGCCAACAAGTTCCCGACTTCTCGGAACTCTCGTCGCCGGTCCTTTTGCTCGAGCCCGGGCCCGATCACGTCACTCCGTCCATGCAGATTTTGATCGGTAGGTGATCTGAATCACACTTCCCCATATGCACCACAATCGAGCCCGGGAACCTATCCATAAACTCTCTGTTTCCGAAGCCCATATCTAGCCTCTCCTGAATGAATCCACCCTCCTCCCTGTTATTGTCCCAAGTGAACCGGTTCCCCATGAACGGAATATCTCTTAGGCCACATTGCTCGACTGTTTCTCTAAACTCCACCACACTGTCAAAACTTGCCATATTACCACCTCTTTTATCCTCTAAGGAGGTAACAAAGTTAAAATCTCCCATGCAGAGCCATTCTCTATGTGGTTCCTCATGCAACCTTCTCATCAAAGCAAGGGTGTGATGTTTGTCCCTACTCTCAGGCCATCCATACATTCCAGTCAACCTCCATGGTTCCTCCATCCCCACCCTCACTATGTTGTCAATATGATGCTGAGTATACGACACCACCTGAACATCACAACCCTCCTCCCACATAAGGGCCAGACCGCCCGACCTCCCAATACAGTCAACCACAAACATACCTCTGAAACCTAGCTGAATTCTAATCGTCTCCATCCTAACCTTGTTGCTCTTCGTTTTCATAAGAAAAAGCACCCTCGGGGTCTCTCTACCCACCAATTCGGCGAGTTTTTGCACTGCTCGGGCCTTCCCCAATCCCCGGCAGTTAAAGCTTATACAATTCATGGCTCCCGACGGGGGATTTTGTCCCCGACCGGTTTGATCTGCTGGTCAGATCCCTCCAAATCCACCCTTCTCTTCTTCCGGTTACCTTCCCCACCGATTTCCACCCTCACACTGTCTATCATCATATGGTCTCCCCCCTCTTCTACTCCCTCTTTTCTTTTTTGCCCACATGTATTACCCAACCCCCCTGTTAGGGGGAAGTCTTGTTGGGCCCGACCAGAAAGTCCAACATATAAGTCGGACCGGGGCACCATCCCAAAACCAATTGACATCAGGTGGAGTAGCCCATCCACTTATATATTGGGTTCAGAATTATCCCACTTCCGATGTGGGATTCACAATTGTCCCAACAAATCCCCCTCTCACTTGTGAATCCATCACAAGTCTAGCCCGGTTGGAATTGAGACCCCCACGTAACGGGTTCGACTAACCCGTCAACGATACAGATGTGGAGTCCATCTCAATCTTCGGTGCAACAGGTCCACCATGCCGAACCCGGCTCTGATACCAGTTTGTTAGGGGGAAGTCTTGTTGGGCCCGACCAGAAAGCCCAACATATAAGCCAGACTGGGGCACCATCCCAAAACCAATTGGCATTAGGTGGAGTAGCCCATCCACTTATATGTTGGGTTCAGAATCATCCCACTTCCGATGTGGGATTCACAAGTGTCCCAACACCCCCCTCGTCATCACTCTGCTTGTGGCCTTCTTCAAGCCCTCTAGCTGCCCTCTTCCACTTCCTTTTGAATATCTTATTTACCTCCTCCTCCTTTTCTTTTATTCCTACTTCATTCCCTTCATTTTGTTCAGTCCTGTTCTCCTCTCCCAATTCAGCCTCTTTTCCATCTCCCTCGTTCCCTCCCTCTCCCCCCGTATCTGCTAACCTCACAGCCGTCACCATCCCCAGCATTTCCTCTCCCTCTTTTGTCAGAATGGTCTCTCTCTCATCCCCTCCCTCATCCTCCTCCTCCTCTTCTTGGAGCAACTGGAGCACCGTCTTCCTCCCTCCCTTTCCCCACCTATTATCAACCCTCTTCTCCTCCCTCCCCATCACTTTATTTATCACCCTCCTTTCCTCTTCCTTATCTGAATTATTTCTGTCTCTCCCAGCCCTGATCGACGTTGCCCTCAGCCAGTCACCATACTCTTCGCTATGGTAAACCTCATCAGCACCTGACTTACACTCTGTTTCCATATGCCCCAAGCAACCACAAGAGTAACAGAAATTTGGTAAACGTTCATACCTGATATCGACCCAAATTTTCTTCCCTTCGATTGAGATCATTATCCCCCGACGTAACGGCTTGGTGACATCAAGAAGCACCCGCAGCCGAAGATATCTACCGCACGTCACCAGTTCGTCTTCGTCCATTTCTATAACTCCTTCGAACACCTGCCCTAGCCTCATAGCCATAGCTTTTGTGTAGGCCGCTAGCGGAAGATCATAAATTCTAATCCAGAAAGGTGTATGCGTGAATGCAATCGCCGATAACTGCTCCATTCCCGGCTCTTTCAACAAAAGCAGTGATCGATCAAAGGACCAAGGTCCTCCCTTCAACACTTTCTCCTTATCCTCCTCGGTACTGAATTGAAAGTTGTAGAGGTTCTCTTTAATCTCCCTGAATAGGAATCCTTCCCTCGTCCTCCATGCCCCTTTCATGGTGGCCTTTAGGGCATAAGAGTTCGGCGGCTTTTTCGACATTACCTTACCTATCAGCGAGAGGCGGCTGTGGACTGACTTAACCTCCTGCACTGCTTCATCCCCAATCACCAGACTAACCTCCTCTTCCGTAAGATGAATCGACTTTCCACGGTCTTCCATCCCTAACTGCCCTAATCGAAAAACTGTTTCAATCACAAACTTACCTGGACGCGAACGCACGGTGAACCTCGCACTGTCGGCGAGAGGAATCCTAGCTCTCACGGCCCTAGACCGGAGAGAAAGCAGACGGTCGGAAACCACCAGGGGATGTTTGCCGGAAACGCCCGTAACGCTTCTAGGGTTTTTTTACCTCTTTTAAGGCAGACTATCCCCATATTCTCAGTACATGCATTTATTTGATAATTACATATTACTAAAAATAAATTAAATACTCGAATTCAGTGAGTGTTTGGGACTTGGGAGTATTATAATAATATCAGTAGTTTGAAAAGTTTTGATAGTAATGGTCAAGTGTCTTAAATGCTGTGGTTTATTGACTTATATATATCCACAATTTTAAAAGCCTTGAAAATTAAAGGAGTAATTGGTAGCAGTTTCGTAAGTATTTCAATGGTCTATTTATAATTTTAAAAGGATGTGGTTTAGATTAGTGGACTATTTATAATTTGGAATGGTCAAATTCAAATCCCTTGAAATACAAAGGAAAAAGATGTCTCTATAAAATAAAACCAATGTAATTGAGAAAATCAACTATTCATAAACTTTGCTCATAACTAATAAAGACCTTATTTGCATTGGTAATCAAGACAAGCTACTCTCCTTGTAGCTTCTTCTATATATGGAGCCTTCGATTATCACCATGTATTCGGTTCGACTGCTCATAGTTTCGATACTATTACAGGCTTATACATCAAGATGTTGTTTAGAGCACGAGAGGATGGTTTTGCTCCAACTTAAGTCTTATTTTGTTTCACTCTCAACTTCGGCAGAGTTTTCAAAATCCTTGGCTAGTGAACTAAGTTCATGGGATGGTGAAGGAAACTGTTGTCTATGGAAGAGAGTTACGTGCAACCAATCGATGCAACATGTGACCGTACTCTCCCTATCTAACCTTATGGATGTCAAACAGGGCATGCCGAATGGGAATTACAATGTCCTTAATGTAACTTTATTTCATCCTTTTCAAGAATTGATAAGCCTCGACTTATCTTACAATTACATCAACAGCTTGGTCAGAAATGGAGGTATATATATAGGTCTCCTTTGGCATCTGTATATGTTTGATTTTATTAACGTATTCATATTGCAAGTCGACGACTTTGATGTTTTACATGTAGGATACAAGATGTTGAATTTACCAAGATTAGAGACCTTAAATTTTGGATTTAATAATCTTCATGATAAGCAAGAACTTGGAGATCTTGTGAGATCACTCAATTCGCTAAAGGAGTTGTTTTTGAATGACAACAACATGGATGGAAACTTTCCAGGAAAAGGCATGCAACTGATTTATTCTTACTTTGTCCATAAATTTGTTAGAGCTTATCATTAATTAGTTAACTTATTTATGCATCTGTTTTTTCTTAATTCTAGAGTTGGTACATTTGAAGCAATTGCGGATACTAGATCTCAGTAACAACTATTTAAATGGATCTCTACCAAGTCAAGGTAAACCACACACCATTTGTACTCACTACGAATTCTTCAAACGGAGGGAATTCCAACCTGATCCATGATCCCTAGCTAGCATTTGGTTCTGTTGGTTTCCCTCCTATATGGGGAAGAGTCCAATGGACTATTTACCATATGGTTTTTATCATGTGAAGTTTTACCCTACCTCCTTTATAAAAGGGGATGCCTTTCCATTTGGAAAAGTAAGAGAGAGAAAACCAAGAGTGAGAAAGGGAGAAAATAGAGAGCTTGGAGAGGAATCCCGTATGCAACTATTCAGCCCATTTTGAAGTGCTCCGATCGACGACCAAACGACCTCCGATTGGGACGATTTTCTGGTATGTTGTTCACCTCATCATAGGCTTCATTTTGTACGGTTGGATCGTCGTTTTGAGCCTCCAATCTCATATCCCCTTTGTTAGTGTTCTCTCCTGGGTTTTGTTGATTTCCACCAATTGGGTGATGAAAATTGGAGATTTGGCCAAGCTTGTTGATGCTTGATGATGTTGTATGCCTCTAGCTTTGTCTAGGGAAGATTGTACCCACTTGTTATTGTTGATAGTGGAAGTTTCCGTCTCCCGTGGTTTTTTCCCTGTTTTGGGGTTTTCCACGTAAATCTGGTGTTCTTTGTGCTTGGTTTTTTATCTTCTGTTTGTGTCTGATTGTTGGTTTGGGTTGCTTGAGTTTGGCTCTCTGGTTTACAGTTCTTGATCATCCTGATTCGTATGTGTTAAAGGGGTGTGTTTGACGTCCCCTTGCTTCCCGGCACAACAGGTTCATGTGTTTTGTTTTTTCTGATGGATGGTTTTAATCAATTTCTCAGGCTTGTGTAAACTAAGGAGTCATGAAGAGTTGAGACTTGACAGGAATAAGCTGACTAGCTGAGTGGTACCCTTCCAAGATGTTTATGGAATTTGACATCAGATAATAGTCTCAGCGGAAACTTGCCACCAGCCATCAAACTTCCGTCGCTTGAATGGTTATCCATCTCAAACAATAACATTCAAGGGAGATTCTCTTTGTCTTACCTGATGAATCATTCAATGCTACAAGGCTTGTCTCTCTCAAACAATGCACTTCAGCTACAAATGGATGATTCATCGTCGTACTCCTCTCCTACCAATCAAATATTGAGTACATTGATCTCTCCAATAATGGATTACTTGGATTATTTCCGACATGGTTGCTGCAAAATAATTCAAATCTCAATTACTTAAACTTGGGAAATAATTCTTTCGTTGGAAGTATTGACCTCCCGAAGCACAACCATTTGATGCTGATGGACATTTCAAGCAACAAGCTGATTGGGATGATGCCCAAGGATTTCGGGTTAGCGCTCTCTTCACTTGTGGTCTTAAACCTCTCTTTTAACTCTTTTGATGGGCATATCCCTATTTCAGTTGGCAACATGACACAATTACATTCACTAGATTTATCGAACAATAACTTCTTCGGGAAGGTACCACGACGATTGTTATCTCATCTCGCCCAGTTAACAATTCTGTCGCTATCGAAGAACAATCTTAGAGGAGAGATTAGTCCCACCTATATGAACTTGTCATCCTTGTTGGAGGCTTTATACTTGAATGACAACAACTTTGAATACTTTGGTGGGACAATGCAAGGGTCGCTCAGAATCTCTCAAGGGTTACGCTTGCTAGATGTATCCGACAACGAAGCAAAAGAGGAAATTCCTACCTGAATTGGTGACTTTGAATACTTATATTCAATGTCCTTGGCAAGGAATGAATTTGGTGGTGACATACCGAGTCATCTTTGCAAACTCAGAGAACTTATGTTTTTAGACCTCTCGGAAAACAGGCTTACCGGGAGGATACCTTCTTGCTTCAGACTTATAACAGAATTAAGATTCTTGCATATGCATGGAAATCGTCTTACCGGAGTAGTTCCAAAGGGATTGACAGTTTTATTATTGTTGGATACACTTGATTTAAGCAATAACCACCTCTCGGGTGGTATTCCCCAATGGATTTATAAGCTTTCCCAGTTAGTTATCATTCTATTAGGTGGGAATCATCTTGAAGGAGAATTGCCAGTCCAACTGTGTCAATTGCAAAAGGTTAATATCATCGACTTGTCTAATAATAGGCTTTCCGGTGTTATTCCCTCTTGCTTTCAAAATATGTCATTTGGAGAACGAAAATTGGATAATTTTATGTATCAATAAAGTGCATCAGAGGAAGCTTATATGCCTCAAAGTTATACTTTGAGCTCCGACTTTCCTGAGTATGAAACATATGTAAATTTCGACATACAAGAGGAAGTTAACTTCATTGTCAAGAGCAGATACAATTCTTACAAGGGCAATATTCTTACGATTATGTATGAGTTAGATTTGTCATCCAATAAACTGACTGGAGTCATTCCTCCTGAATTGGGAGAGTTGGGAAGACTCAATGCTCTAAATCTGTCCCACAACCACTTATCTGGTTCGATACCTAGGAGTTTCTCCAAGATCAAGAGGATCGAGAGTTTAGACCTATCAAGCAACAACTTGAGTGGAGCAATCCCTTCTGAACTAGTCGCTTTCACTTTCTTGGAGATCTTCAATGTATCTTACAACAATCTAAGTGGGGAAGTGCCAAAAAAGGGACAATTTGGATCCTTTGATGAAAGAAATTATCGAGGAAATCCTCTCCTTTGTGGGTCTCAACTATCTAAAAGTTGTGGGATGGATGAACTAGTGTCTAATTCGGAGAACACATCAACCAAAGAAGGCGATGAAGGATTTGACATTGAGGTATTCCTTTGGAGCTTCAGTATGTCCTCAATCATTGTCTTACTGGCCTTCATTGTTGTTCTTGCAATCAACCCTTACTGGAGGAGAGCTTGGTTTGCATTTCTTGATGTGAGATTCCTTTGGTGGTTCAACCCATGAACTTGGAGCATTGTGCCATCTCTTGCATTGATGTTTACTTTCATATTTTTCTGTGATTTTCATTGTGTTAGTTTGTATTTCTGTTGTTTGTATGATTTTAAATTTGCAATGTAAACTGTCGTCTTAGTCGTATGTTGTCCTGTTCTTCTTATCATAACTAAAATTCTAGAATTTTAATTGTGTTAGTTTGTATTTCTGTTGTGTATGACTTTAAATTTATGATGTAAACTGTTGCCTCACTAGTTTTATTGCAATTAAAAAAAAAAAAGAAAGGTCGGAGAACAACAACGCAGCTCGACGAAGAGAGAGCGAAGGAGAATAACAGCGCTGTTGCTCGAAGGCCATGTCGAAGCTGCTGTAACCGAAGAGGTACACTGCTGTTGCTGCTTGAAGGGCGACCGACACTGCCAAGGTGAGTATATGTGTAAAGGAGATCCTTTGATCTTAAATCTGGCCACAGCAACACCAGATTCACCTGAAAATCAGTCACAAAACTATGGACAATTGAAAGAAAGGATGAGTATGTAAAAGGAGGCGATGGAATACTAGGGTTGCTGGCAGCAATGCTGCAACATAAACATGCTCTCTCTCTTCCTCATTCATGAAGGAAAATACAGCTTAAATAGTCCTTACAATGGGACACTTGACCATCCCTTATTGGCTACTAACATAAAGACAAAATTGTCATGAAAATAAGGTGATAACCACCCGGAAAATGACAGAGGAAATGACAGCTAATAATGAGCTAATAATGAGAGAAATAATGATTGTAAAATGATGAGCTAATAATAATCTCAATACCCCCTCCTCAAGTTGGACTTGGGAGAGAATTCACAAGTCCCAACTTGGTATGAAAGAATCTGTTTTGATCTTCACCAAGTGCTTTGGTCATAATATCAGCAATTTGAAGGCCTGTCCGCACATGAGAGGTTTTGATGAAGCCTTCCAACACTTTCTCTCTAATAAAATGGCAATCAACCTTAATGTGCTTTGTTCTTTCATGAAAAACTAGATTGGCAGCAATGTATATAGCAGCTTTACTGTCACTGTAAAGAGGAATTGGCAAGGGACAAGACACACTCATCTCCTTCAAAATTTCAAACAACCAGACTAACTCACTTGATGTCTTGGACATACTCCTGTATTCAGACTCTGCTGAAGACTTAGAGAAGGTTTGCTGCTTCTTTGTTTTCCATGACACCAAAGATTGCCCAAAGAACACACAATAGCCTGTAAGAGAACGTGCACTATAGGCACAACTTGCCCAATCTGCATCACAGTATCCATTCAAGCTATAATCTTCATCCCTTTTGAGCAATAGACCAATGTTCACAGTCCCTGCTAAATATCTGATGACATGCATAGCAGCATCCATATGAGGTTTCCTTGGGCAACTCATAAACTGACTGAGATGCTGAATTGAGTATGATAAATCAGGCCTAGTCAAATTTAAAAACAAGAGCCTCCCAATGAGTCTTCTATATTTTTCTGGTTCTGCAATTGGATCACCCTCATCAGTGCTTAGTTTGAGCCCTTTTGGCATAGGAAACCCACTTGGTTTGCAATTTGACATTCCAGAATTGTCTATAATGTCCATTATGTGCTTCCTTTGGTGCAAGGAAATACCTTCCATTGACCTGGTGATCTCAAGACCTAAGAAGAATCTTGCAAAGCCAAGATCCTTTATGGTATATGCCTGATGTAGAGCTTTCTTAACTGCACTGATTTTCTCTTCATCATCTCCAGTGATGATCAAATCATCCACATAGACAAGAGCCATGATTTGTCCCTTAGGAACATCCATGATAAACAAAGAATAATCATTCTTTGATTGCTTAAAGCCAAAATTCACCATGAACTGAGTTAGCTCCATATTCCACTGCCTTGAAGCTTGCTTGAGTCCATATAAAGCTCTCTGTAATTTACAATATTGTCCAGGCTTTGCAGCATATCCCTCAGGTGGGCACATATACACCTCTTCCTCAAGTGTTCCATGAAGAAAGGCATTATTGATATCTAGTTGATGCACTTTCCAATCTCTTTTGGCAGCCAAAGAGAAGACAAGTCTCACTGTTGCTAGCTTAGCAACAGGTGAGAATGTATGTTTGTAGTCCTTTCCTTCTATCTATGTGAAGCCCTTTGCCACTAGTCTAGCTTTGTACCTTTCTACTGAGCCATCTGCCCTATACTTCACCTTGTATATCCATCTGTAGCCCACTGGTTTTTGCCCTACAGGCAACTCAGACATTGTCCATGTCTTGTTCTTTTCTAAGGCAAGAAGCTCTTTGTTCATAGCTTCCTGCCACAGGGTGCTCTTCACAGCATCCTTGAAGGTAGTGGGTTCAACCACACTCACCATATTACAAAAAGAGTTCACAAACTCTTGAGTATAATCCTCCAAATTTCCAAGCACTTTTGCTAGGAAAATTTGTGAATCCATGCCAGCAGTGACATTACAAACATAGTCATTAAACCTGTTTGGCCTATTAGATGTCCAAGTTGTTCTCCTTAGAGGTGGAAAATCAACCAGGCTAGGAGAGTTCTCTCCTTGTCCTTCTGTAGCAGGAATAGCCCTCCATGGTGATGATCTTGACTCCCTCTGAGACTGATCACTGGCACTAGCAGCTGGAATTGACACTGATTCATTGGACCCATTCACAATGGGTTGAAACATCTCTTCATAATCAGCAGCAGGATTAACTAAAGGAAGATCTTGAGCAATAGTTTTCTTGATCTTTCCTTCCAGGTTTTCTTTGAAAGGAAAAATATTTTCATGGAAAACCACATCTCTGCTAACAAAGGTCTGTTTTGACTCTAAGTCATACAGTTTGTATGCCTTTTGGGCATGAGGATACCCAAGGAGCAAACACCTTCTTCCTTTTGGAGCAAATTTGTCCCTGATTGAGTGACTTACAGGAGCATAACATAAGCATCCAATCACTCTCAATTCCTCATAATCTGGCTTCTTTCCAAACAGCACCTCATAAGGTGATTTCCAATTCAACACTGCTGTGGGCAACTTATTTATGACATGAGTGGCAGACAACACACATTCACTCCAGAACCTGGTAGGCAAATTTGCATGGATCCTTAGGGATCTGGCTGTCTCTATTAAGTGCCTGTGCTTCCTCTCCACCCTCCCATTTTGTTGGGGAGTGTAGGGAGCACTTTTCTGGTGAATAATTCCTTTTGAATCAAAAAATTCCAGGCAATCCCTCTGAACTATTTCTGTTCCATTATCACTTCTAACACATTTGACCCTTTTCTGAAACTGAGTATCAGCATACATCACAAAGTTTCTAACACACTTGAACACTTCTAGCTTATCCTTTAGCAAGAATGTCCAAGTGGCTCTACTGTGGTCATCCACAATAGTCAAGAAATATCTAGCACCTGAAATGCCAATAGTCCCATAAGGACCCCAGAGATCAACATGTATTAAGTCAAAAATACCATTAGCAATAGACTTGCTTAACTGAAAAGGTAACTTGTGATGCTTGGCTAAACTGCAAGTATCACAAGATATATCATCCATATCAAATCCATTCATAAAATCTAAGTGCTTTAGTTTTGAAACAGAAGAGTTCCCAAGTCTGGCATGCTGAATATCAAAATCTATTCTAGCTGAAGCAAAAACATATGGGTTATGCCCAATGCTGTTGACAACTTCCTTATTCTGATCACCATCTTCCCTTCCCTGCAAAACTCTGTATAGACCACCCCTTCTGTATCCTGTAAGCAAAATCTTCTCACATCCAGGGCCCTGTAACAAACAACCATCTCTATCAAAAACTGCCTTAAAATTTGATCTATCAACCAGTTTCCCAACAGATAACAAATTATGCTTGAATCCTGGCACATAAAGGACATTTTGAAGAGTGATGTCCTTGGACAACAACACTCTTCCTGATTCAGTAACATGTATGATGTGGCCATCAGGTAGGCCAACATAGAAAGGATGTGAAAGCTTCTTCTTATCATAAAGAAGAGATTCATTGTTGACCATGTGATCACTGGCTCCAGTGTCTATGATCCATTCCATCTCATTTTCTTTCTTAGATACTGAATTTACAGTTGCAAAACAACTTATACCTGCAAAGTTCACTGAGGAACCATTGTCTGCAATATTCTTCCCTTTCATCATCCTGCAAACTTCTTGGCAAACAGCATTAACAAGGGCTTTGTCGAAACCTGCATCTGTGCTTCCCTTCTGTGACCTATCCTCTTCAAGAGGATTATCTTGCTCATGTGTTCCTGCATTATTAGCTGAGCTCCTGCCTCCATCTTTGTTTCCTTGATGCCATTCCGGATACCCATGCAGCTTCCAACACTGAGCCATGAGATGCCCTTTCATGTTGCAAAAATTGCATCTCCTGTTACCTTTGTCAGACTTATCTCCTCTCGCATAACCATCTTTTCTGAAGTCCTTCCTCTCAAAGGTTCCACTTCCTTGTGGTTGTTGAGGCTTGGAGAAAGTCCTGCTTCCCTGCTTGTTCACACTCAGTGCACTTGAGTCTTGAGTGCTACTGGTGTTGTTCCCTCCTCTCTGAGACTCAACTTGAGACACTAGATAGTAGGCCCTGTTGAGGTTGGGCATAGGATAGAATCTGATTTCTAACTGGCTCATAGTAATCAATTAAACCCATCAAGAACTGCATAAGCCTGTTCCTCATCTCAATAGCAACCATCTTCTTTTGCAGATCACACCTGCAGCCAGTAATTCCACCACAAGTACAGACATGGATTGGTTCCAGCACTTGAAGCTGGTCCCAAATCACTTTTAACTTGTTAAAATAATCTGCTACAGATAAGCCCTCTTGAGCAATCATTGTCAGTTTCTTCCTAAGCTGATAAATGAGAGGACCATTAGCCTGTCCATACCTCTCAGCTATCTCATCCCATAGCTGTTTGACCGACTCAACATATATAAAACTCTCCTTAATAGCAGTTTTCATAGAGTTCAAAAGCCAACATCTAACCATATAGTCAGTCCTCGTCCATTTCTGAGCTTTAGGAGAACCCTCAGTCGCTAGTTTGACACAAGATCCATCTATGAATCCTAATTTGTTTTTAGCCCCTAAAGCCATAGTCACTCCCCTCATCCATGGCAAAAAATTGATCCCATCTAACACAGTAGTGACAAGCTGAGACCCAGGATGGTCTGAATTAGCTAGAAATAAGGGATCACTGAAGTTACCTTGGAGATCTATTGTGGAAACTGTTTGGTTACTCATCCTGGTTGCAACGACGTCAATGCGAGCACAATGATCGAGCCTGCAGCTTTGATACCATGTAAAGGAGATCCTTTGATCTCAAATCTGGCCACAGCAACACCAGATTCACCTGAAAATCAGTCACAAAACTATGGACAATTGAAAGAAAGGATGAGTATGTAAAAGGAGGCGATGGAATACTAGGGTTGCTGGCAGCAATGCTGCAGCATAAACATGCTCTCTCTCTCTCTCTTCCTCGTTCATGAAGGAAAATGCAGCTTAAATAGTCCTTACAATGGGACACTTGACCATCCCTTATTGGCTACTAACATAAAGACAAAATTGTCCTGAAAATAAGGTGATAACCACCCGGAAAATGACAGAGGAAATGACAGCTAATGATGAGCTAATAATGAGAGAAATGATGATTGTAAAATGATGAGCTAATAATAATCTCAATAATATGAACCTATAATCTAGGGTTTGGGGGTTAGCCGGTGAGGATTTGGGTGCCAAATCCTCCACAAATCGTCCTCCAATTGAAACTGAGGGTCTATTTCGTGTTCAATTGGAATTGGGGAAGAATTGAAACTACTGCTCGATTTCTGTTTTGTGTGCAATTGGAATTGGGGACTTTGGGAATTTGGGGATTATGATTTTCGATTTGAATCTTTGTTTTCGATTTGTATCTTTGATTTTCGATTTGAATCTTTGCTTCTGTGTGCAATTGGAATTAGATGTGTGCAAATAGGGTTTGTTTGTTTTCGATTGGAATCTTTGATTTTCGATTTGAATCTTTGCTTTTTGTTTCTGTTTGTTTATGAAACTGAGGGTCTGTTTGCTTGTTGTTTTTCGATTGAACGAGCAGTTTGTTTATGTGTGCATATGGTTTGTTTGTTTATGAAACTGAGGGTGTGTAGGCTTCTTGTTTCTCGATTGAATGAGGGTATGCTTATATTCTGCAGGATGAGTGCGCAAATTACTGAATGGGTGAATTCTATCCGTTTGTAAAAGTGCAAGAATTGAAAAGTTTATGAATTCTGAAAAATGGCTGAAATCAATGGCATTTGTGTTAGATATAACCATATTCACATCCATCCATTCCTGAAAGGTTCTTAATTATGTAAGTTTCTTTTCTTTGTTCTAAAGAATGTCAAGCAAATCATATAACGGAAGCTGATTGAAGTATATAGATAAAGTAGGTTTCTCGTTGTTTAATCATTCATGAACAAGATTCAAGATTGATTATCTTAGAAAACCAGCTTTCTGCAGCTAATATGTGAGTTCTGCATGTCTTTTTGCTGTTAGAATTTAGGGGTTAGAATTTTCCAGCATTCATGAACAAAATTTAGGAGTTAGAATTTTCCACATCTCATGTCTATAATTATTTGTCTTAGCTTTAACTTTCCCTTTTTATGTTTATATAAACCATAGGTTATAGGCCAGAGGTCAGTTGGAGTGGCAAAGAGCATATTCATGGGCTCAATTGTTTCAATTTCAGCAGCTGAAGCTTCTAAAACAGGCCTGTCTTTAGATGCTAAAAAATGTTTGAGTCCACTTGCAACTTTGGTATCCTTGTTCATTTGTTCTTTACTAAGTTATTTGTGTGCTTGTTGGTCTATTTTACTGCTTAGTTATGATGTTTCAATCCTTTATTTTTCGGGAATGATGATCCATACAACTTATAATCTTATATCACTACTAGCTTGAATTGTGTAAGGGGGATTTGTAGAAGCTACTAAGAGACTTTGATCTCTAGAAGTCTTGTTTGTTTACACTTATACTGACATCCAAATAGAGATACTATGCGGACATGAAGAAATTGTGCTTAGTATGTTTTTAGAAAATTGTAAGCCTATTAGCTCAAGTGGTAGAGTGATGCACGCAAACGCATGATGCGAGTTCAAATCTTGCATAGGCTAATCCCCAATTAAATTTCGCTTCACAATAATTTCATGTTGAATTTATTTGTGTTCTTTTGTCTTGTGATATGTGTTGTTCCCCTTCTCTAGATCATTTCGATTATATTTTGCATATTTTTAGTAGTTTTGTCATATTTTTAACGGTAGTTGAGTATTTGCGTTAATTCCTTCATCCTAACTATACATAACATCTAATCCCATTGATATATAACCTATGTGGGATTTGAACCCGCATCTATATGCTTGAGCACATTGCTCTACCATTTGAGCTAATAGGTTTTAATGGTATAAAGTATTGATTCTCACAAAGAAAGACAAGATGGAAGTGAAACTTATCTGATTCCATGAAAATATGTGAGCAACTCATATCTCCTAAAACATACTAATGAAATAGCCTCTCAAGTAAACTAATCAATGCAATCACATAACACCTACTAATTAACAAAATAGGTTGAATGCTAATAGCTAATTAAAGAGCCCTAATTGCATACACATAAGCGAATTGTGCTTTATTCTAAGTAAAAGTATCCCCACAAACTATTACTAAAATTCAACACAAAAATGTACTAAAATTCAACACTGTGAATATAGGAATAGAAATGGGCGATAGCTTCTAATTAATACTTGGCATTTGCAATTCTTGCTTTGTTGAGATTTGTTGCAGAGATTACAACAAAAACCAAAGCAATTGCAATTGCCAAAAAAAAAAAGCAACTTGATATAAAAAGTCAGCAACTACATGTCTACATATAGACTCTTCCTCCTATGCAACACTGTGAATATAGGAATAGAAATGGGCGATAGCTTCTAATTAATACTTGGCATTTGCAATTCTTTCTTTGTTGAGATTTGTTGCAGAGATTACAGCAAAAACCAAAGCAATTGCAATTGCCAAAAAAAAAAGCAACTTGATATAAAAAATCAGCAGCTACATGTCTGTTAGGATATTATAGTTGAGATATGATTTTGTGATATCTTCCTGTGTATATCTTCCAGTGAAGATCTTGTAAAGATAAGATCTGAACCACTGTATAAATACGTTGTAACTCATCAATGAAAATGATCACAATTTACAATCATTTCTGAGTGTTTACATGGTATCAGCAGTCTCTGTCGATCCAATGGCCACTCCTGTTTCCTCTTCCTCTTCACAGTCCACCACAAATATCCTCTCTGCAGCCTCCGACAACTCCTCTTCGTCGGCTGGCTTTCACATTCATTTCCCAAATTTTCACGTTCGTTTAGATCGTGACAATTACTTCCTTTGGCGCAGCACCATCAAGTCAGCACTGCAGGCCTATGAACTTGAGTCTTTTCTCGTCGCCGACAGTGCTCCTCCTGCTAATGTTGTGGTACCCTCCACCACTACCACCGAAGGTGATACTACCACTACAGTTCCAGCATCTACAGCCCCAAATCCTGCCTATCTTGAGTGGGTTAAGAAAGATAGAATGGTCCTCCTGTGGGTTCGTTCGACCCTTTCTACCCCACTCCTGGCACATGTGGCTAGGGCAACTACTACTGCAGAAGTTTGGACCATTCTGGCTCGAATGTTCCATGCTCAGAACAGAGCCCGATCGATGCACCTGAAGCATCAACTTCAAACATTTCCCAAAGGTGACCTACCTGTCCTGGAGTATGTTGAAAAGAAACGCTCCTTTGCCGACTCCTTGGCTGAGTGTATGACGGCCATTCCCGATGATGATCTCGTTGCCGCCATCCTCCATGGTCTCGACACCTCCTATGGTCCATTTTGTGCAGCCATCAATATGCGGTTGGAGCCTGTCAATTCCGATGACCTGTTGGGTCTTCTCCTTCAAGAGGAAGAACGTCTCAACAGATTGACTACATCCCTCTCAGACCTCACTCCATCTGCGAACATGGCTCGTACTCGTGGCAACCGTCACACTACGGCTGACAACTCTGGAGCAGACACTCACTCCCTGGATTCCTCATCCAAGAGTGACAAGCCGCGTCCTCAATGTCAGATTTGCAAGAAGCTGGGTCATGAGGCTATCAATTGCTTCAATCGCTTCAACAGCAATGAATTTCCACCCACCTTCAAAGATTTTAAAAAGCGCACCAAGTCGGCCTCTTCAAAGCAAGCTTACACTATTGAGAATCCACCATCCAGCATCGTTCATCCCTCCTGGTATGTTGACTCCGGCGCGACGAATCATGTAACCTCGGACATGAGCAATCTCTCAATTCATTCTGGGTACACGGGCGCTGATGGGTTACAGGTTGGTGATGGTAAGTCCCTTGCAATTACGCATTTGGGTCATTCTATTCTTCCTGCATCATCTAAACCCGTTGCTTTACATAACATCCTTTTTGTTCCCTCTATTTGCAAGAGCCTATTGAGTGTTTCTCAACTAACCAGGGATAATAACGTTTACATGGAATTCTTTCCCAATTTTTGTCGAATAAAGGATATGCAGGGGCGGACTCTTCTAAACGGGGTCGTTGACAACGGACTGTATCGTCTTCTGCCATCCTCAACGTCACTGTCTTTGCAACCATTATCTCAAGTCTATCTCGGAGAGCGCACTTCTCTTCAAACATGGCATCACCGGTTAGGACATCCCCATGAGTCTGTCTTGCGTCAGTCCATTTCCCGTTTCAAATTACCTGTTTCATCCAATAAATTAGACTCGATTTGTGAGTCGTGTCAATTAGGAAAGAGTCATAGGATCCCTCTTACCATTCGTCATTCTCCTAGTCAAATTCCGTTTGAAATTGTGTACTCCGATGTTTGGGGCCCTGCCTCTACAATCTCTACCAATGGAAACAAATATTTCTTGCTCTTTATGGATGATTGTACACGGTTTGTTTGGGTATACTTCTTACCACAAAAATCTCAAGTGGCCACTGTCTTTCCCAAATTTATCAACATGATTCAAAATCAATTTTCTACAACCATTAAAAATTTGCAAACGGATGGAGGAGGTGAATTTCAGGCTCTTACTCCTTACCTTGCGAAACTTGGGATCAGCCATCGTATTTCATGTCCTTATACTCAAGCTCAAAACGGGGCCATTGAACGCCGGAATCGAATCATCGTGGAGAAAGGCTTGTCCCTCCTTGCTACAGCCAAACTCCCAATGTCATTGTGGGAACGAGCCTTCCACACTGCAGTGTTTCTTCACAATCGAACCATCACACCAACCCTTCAGTCCCGGTCTCCTTATGAACGCCTTTACCAAAAATCACCTGACTATGCTTTCCTCAAGGCTTTCGGTTGTCTCTGCTATCCGTTCTTGCGCCCATACAATTCCACAAAGCTTGAGTACAGGTCCTTGCCGTGTGTTTTCATCGGCTACAGCCCCCAACATCGTGGTTACATGTGCCTTTATGTGCCCACGTCTCGAGTTTATATAGCTCGTTATGTGGTATTCGATGAATCCACCTTTCCTTATCCCAATCACGTTCATCCCGCTGCCACTTCATCCGACTCCAGTGCACTCCCATCGACTACAATGTCTCTGCTGCAACAAGCTTCAAGCATCCTTCCGGAGGTCAGTACCACTCCATACCCACCCGTCTCGCCCAATCCTCCACGTGATTCGGTGGGATCCCCTCCGACCAGCCCCTTTGCTGATCACAGTCCGTCTGCCACTCCCGTTGCAGAGTCCGTTGCTGATGCTCCAGCCACTGGAAATGCTTCCACATCCCCTACCGCCACTGCCACAGGTAATGCTACTCCCCCTGACTCCCCTACAGCCACTGATGCCTCATCAAACGGCTCCCCAACTGCGCCACCCCCTCCCCAACTTCCATCCATGTTTCGTCACCCTGCCCACTCCACTCACCCAATGGGAACTCGATCCAAAGCGGGCGAATTCAGGCCTAAAGCTCTCACCACTAAATTCCCCCTTCCTCCAGACTCCTATCCCACAGAACCAAAAACTTTTCAGCAAGCATCCAAACTACCCGAATGGCAAAATGCGATGCAAGCGGAATATGATGCTCTTATGCGTAATGGCACTTGGGATTTGGTCCCTCACCCTCGTAACTCTAACCTTGTTGGGTGTAAGTGGATTTTCAGGATCAAACTCAATGCCGATGGTACCATTGAACGGTTCAAAGCTCGACTGGTTGCAAAAGGCTTCAATCAAGAGGAGGGAGTTGATTATTTCGACACATTCAGCCCCGTAGTTAAACCGACAACGATCAGACTTGTCCTATCTATTGCTCTCACTAACAACTAGTGCATTCGTCAAGTGGACATCAACAATGCCTTTCTAAACGGCGATCTTCAAGAATGTGTTTTTATGGAGCAACCAAAGGGCTTCGTTGATCCGGCTCGTCCCTCTCATGTGTGTCGGCTTCGGAAGGCTCTCTATGGCCTTAAACAAGCCCCAAGGGCATGGTTTCACAAGCTGAAAACCTTCCTACTGGCCAAGGGTTTTGTGTCCTGCAAATCAGACACGTCGCTCTATGTCCGCAAAACATCGACTCAGATTATGTACATCTTGGTTTATGTGGATGACTTAGTGATTACAGGGTCTGATGTTGCTGCAGTCCAGAATCTCATCCATCAGCTCAACGGTGCATTTTCCCTCAAGGATCTCGGGCCTCTTCATTACTTCCTTGGAGTTGAAGTGATTAGAGGGGCCAAATCGCTTGTCCTCACTCAGCAACGATACATTCGGGACTTGCTCGACCGGACTCATATGACAGATGCGAAGCCTATCTCATCCCCCACTGAGCCGGGCTCCCGTCTGGTCAAGGCTGGTGACCCTTTTGAAGACCCACACCTCTACCGAAGTACTGTGGGAGCTCTGCAATATATGCTCATCAGTCGTCCCGAAATCGCATATGCAGTCAATAGGGTCTGCCACTATATGCACAGTCCTACTGTTGAGCATTGGAAGTCAGTCAAGCGCATCCTCCGTTACTTGAAAGGCACGATCACTCACGGAATCACCTTACGACCGGCGCTGGATTCCCGCCTTGTGGCCTATTCGGATGCCGACTGGGCTTCTGACTCTGACGATTGTCGATCCCAACATGGCTTCTCTATATATTATGGAGGGAATCTTATCAGTTGGTCATCTCGAAAGCAACGTGTAGTTGCTCGTTCAAGTACGGAGGCAGAATATCGAGCTGTTGCTTTTACTGCTGCCGAGTTGATATGGCTTCGCCAACTTCTTGGTGAGATTCAATCGCCCTCATCAACACCTATCCTTCTTTGTGACAATCTCAGCGCCACGTTTATGTCGTCCAATCCCGTCTTCCACAATCGATCCAAACATATCAAAATTGATTACCACTTTGTGCGAGAACAGGTTGAAGACGGTGAATTGGTGGTTCGCCACATTCGTTCTGCTGATCAGGTGGCGGATATCTTCACCAAGGCCGTTGGTAGTGCGAGATTTGTCACCTTACGAGACAAGCTTCATGTCCGTAAACTCCCATGAGCTTGCGGGAGGGTGTTAGGATATTATAGTTGAGATATGATTTTGTGATATCTTCCTGTGTATATCTTCCAGTGAAGATCTTGTAAAGATAAGATCTGAACCACTGTATAAATACGTTGTAACTCATCAATGAAAATGATCACAATTTACAATCATTTCTGAGTGTTTACAATGTCTACATATAGACTCTTCCTCCTATGCATAAAGGCTTGCATTAGGTATCCCTTGGTAGGAAAAATCAGAACATCAAAAACACCATGACAGCAACCCATCTTTTATGACACAATATAGGATGCACAAGAGAGTTTGTCCAAGACAGCTCCTCTAATTGAATCAAATAGACACCCTAATTTATAAAATTGATTCTCAAAATCACAAAACCTAATTTCACAAATTGATTCCTAATATCAAAACCCAAAACAAATTCTCATATCCTATTTAGAAATTGAATCTCAAATCAAAAGCTAGAGCACAAATTCAGAAAGTTTAAGTATAAAACACTAACATTTTCAATTTTGCAATTGCAAACTCAGATCTGGGATTGAGAGGGAAAGAAGAAGCTATTGGTCGAGTGGTTGTAGTAGTGCTGCGTTCGGTGTACATCACATCCATTTAGCCATGGCTTGAACATTCCAACACATCAGAGCAACGAAATTTCAAATTCCGAATGCATCAATTTCAACTTAAACCCTAAATTTCACATCACAAAAAAACCCAAATGCTTCAATTTCAACCTAAATCCAAAATTTATGTAAATTGCTAAACAAAGCTAACCTCTCTACAACAACTTCTTCTCCTCCACCTCCGGTCGCCGGCCGAGGCAATGGGCTGCTACCACCTTCGCTCTCAGACACAACGCCTCCAGCTTCTCCTCCCATTACAGACCTTCGTCTTCGCAGCTCCGACCTGGTGCGCGCAGCAGCAGCAGCTTCGACCGGCGGAGTTCTCACCGAGAGATGCTTGAAGGTTGCTAAATAAGCATCGATGCTTACGGGCGGGTTTTGGCTGATGCAATTATGAAAAAGGGGGAACACGTGTCAAGCTCTCACATGCAGTGGGAATGAGTGGCTGCGATCGAATGAAATCAACGGTTGAGATTTAATTTGACCCATTTTAATTACATTCAAATACTGTCATTTTTCGCTATTTAAAATGTATTTTTTTTTTAAAAAAAAATGCCATAATACTAGATTCATTTTTCTCTACACATAGACATCAATTTTGAATATGTTTCGACATATTGTCGGTAAATTGGATCTTGGGCGTTCGGTGCCCGATTGCTTATTATACTCACTGTTTCGCGGTGATGTACAAGCTTTTTCGGCCATTTGGGGTCGTTTCAGGGCTCAAATACTAATATCATATTATAATATAATTATATTATAAGCATGTGGGAAATAATTGTTATAGAAGGGTATATTCATAAATTAAATTGGTAAAAAAAGATGGATTGTGGGATGCTAGAGATACTATTGTTAAAGTGGAAAAAATTAGAAAGAGATGTTATACTGATGTGGCGGAGAGAGAAATGAATAAAAAATAGTAATTTTAGTATCTTGAATAGTAACTGATAAACATGGTCTAGGAGGTATCACGCGAAATAGGTAAAGGAGTTGTATACATTGCAAAAATTGCAATACCTTAGGGGTACGTCGCGAAATTTCGGTATATTTTATAATAATGATATTTAGTAAAAAAATAAATTTTTATAGATCGCAAGTATTCCAATGTAGTGATTAGAGGTTCAAGTGTGGATGGTGTCCAAATGTATACATCTCTATCTTTGAAAAATTCAAAGTGTACTATATACAGTCAAGATCCTCTACAACCTACCCTACTCCTCTCCCTACTCCTCATATTTTTCTTGACATATATTTAATCTTAAAAAAAATTTAAAAAATTATATTTATAATCTTAACATCTATTTTTATATATTCATAAAATTTTATTTTAAAAAAACATGTTTTAAAATTTTTAATAATTATATTTTGTAAGAGATTACCTTTTTAATTTTTAAAAATTTTAAAACATCATTATTCAAAATAAAATTTTATAAATATATAAATATAGATGTTAGAAATATAAATATATTTTTTATATTTTTTTTAAGATTAAATAAATATTAAAATAAATTAGTGGAGTAGGGAGAGGAGTATGAATTGTGTTGTAGGAGATCTTATTTGATTCTACCGGAATAATGAAGCTGCAAGAACTCAAGTCTGGCCGGTTTGCGTTCAGGCATTGTTGATGAGGCCGGGTCCTACCTACTAGGTGAAGTGAAGCTTCCTTTTTTGATAGCTTCTGCTGATTGACAAGACAACTGATGAACTAGACTCAATTGTCAACATTTCTAGATGGAATATGAATGGATTGTCCTCATTAGTAAGAGCATGTGCTAAGCCCAAAATCAAAAGTAATTAAATAAAAAGGTAAATATTTAAGTACACTTTTTTTTATGGGAAAATGGCAGAAAACCACCCCTTAAATATGACCTTTTGCAGAAAACCACCCCTTAAAATTGAAATTGCAGAAAACCACCCCTTAAACACATTTTGCCTATAAATCGCCACCCACAATCTTTTTTCCGTTAGTTTGCCGTTAAAAAAGGTGAAAAGTCATTTTTACCCCTCCCTTTTAATGTTATTTTAAGTAGGGAAAAATGTATGAATTGAAATAAATTAATAAAACATATTTATCTATCCCGTTTAATGAGAGAAAATGTATGTTATTCTATTAAAATAACATTAAAAGGGAAGAATAAATAGATTTTATCAATTTATTTCAATTCATACATTTTTCTCTCATTAAAATAACATTAAAAGGGAGGGTATAAATGACTTTTCACCGTTTTTAACGGCAAGCTAACGGAAAAAACAGTTATGGGTGGCGATTTATAGACAAAATGGATTTAAGGGGTGGTTTTCTGCAATTTCAATTTTAAGGGGTGGTTTTCTGCAATTTCAATTTTAAGGGGTGGTTTTCTGCAAAATGTCATATTTAAGGGGTGGTTTTCTGCCATTTTCCCTTTTTTTATTTAAGAACAAGTTGGAGTACAACAGGGGAGAACGTGCTTAACACGCGCCCCCTTTTCTTATGAAATCGCATTCGCAATCCCTAATTGTCATCCAATTTCTTGCCGTCTCTCCCAAAATTGAAACCTTTCTTGACTAAATCGGCCTGTTTCAAGGCTATTCCGGCTATATCCCTGTCGATTTTGAACTGTTTGGGTGTCGGTGGGGGGTTTGCTCCGTTGCGCTCGTCGTCCTCCTCCTTCTTGGGAGGGTTTCGTTCGTCGTCGGCTGGCCGTTCACTGATCTCCGGCCTGGGTAGGTTGTCGTCCTCCGGGCGGGTCGTCGTCATCCCTCTTGGCTTCTCCGATTGGGTCTACCCTTTCTCGGTGCGGGTTTCTTGTCGATCGTCACCTGGCCTATTTGGTGTGGTGGTTGTGCGATTGATGGTTCCCGGTCGCTCTTGAGTTCTCGCCTTGTCAACATCCATGTGCCTGGTTGGTCGGGTTTTGGTCGCGCCTGGTTTCGGCTCCTCCTCCGAGGTCGGTCATCGCCGGTGGCACCAGTTCCTTGGCCTAGTTTCATCGTTGTTCCTTTGGGCTCAAGGTGAGCCCGAAGGTGACCCGCTGTCTGGGCCCGCCCTTTATTCTTTGGGCCCAAGGCAAAAGCCTTGGTCCCAAAGCGGCCCGGTTTGGAAAAATTAAAAGGAGGAAAATATATAAATAATTAAATATTGCTGATTGACCAGGTTTGCCGAGTTGTTTGGTTGTGTGGTTATTTGGCTTTGAGGCTAACAGTTTAGAGCGGTGTTCTTCTCTTTTGTTGACGCACGAGAGGTCGTGGACGTGATCGAAACCTGAAGGCTCGTCGGTAGAGTCCAAATCTGAGGTTTCCACTTAGTTCCCCAGGGATTCCCTGCGTTACCTCTACCATCC
Organism: Persicaria tinctoria; assembly: GCA_037127255.1. Lineage (NCBI taxonomy): Eukaryota > Viridiplantae > Streptophyta > Magnoliopsida > Caryophyllales > Polygonaceae > Persicaria > Persicaria tinctoria. The sequence goes on from JBANSL010000004.1 coordinate 1,112,617, forward strand.
GACAGACGAGTTGTCGCACTTGCTTCGGTTTTTCTTGGATAGTACTAGCTTGTGTCTGTAATTGCACCCTTGTAATTTGGTTTATCTGGTTCTGGTGTTTGTTCATCATTTTACTTGTATTGACGGCTTGTCCGTCGCTGATTTATTCGGCCTCTCGATCCACCGGGTCTGTCCGGTGCATCGAATTTTTATCTAATCAAAAAAAAAAGTTGGAGTACAACAAACCCACTTGGTAGGAAGGTTTCATTTATTTTAGATCAACTTTTTAAATGTTTAAAAATATTTAAATAAATAAATAAAATTATATTTGAATAAACAATATTTTTACCTTTTCATAGAAACCCATTTTGACTATATTTAAGTAAAAGCAAAAAATAGTATAATTAAATAGTATTTAAATAAAAATCATATCATAATCTAAAAGAATTTTAAATATTAATTTAAAAAACAAATAAAATTATAATTTCATATAATAAGAGTATAAGATTAAAATAAATGATTAAATAATTAGTGTACCATTCGAGGGTGTAGTACACGGATGTGTTTGAAATTTATAAAATAGTTGAAGGAGTGTTCTTATGCTGATGTGGCGGGGAAAAAGTGAGTGAAGTACAGAGAGAAGTGTACACGGATGTACATGACCTAATCTCTTAACAGTTAACATGCACTCAGTCCCAATTATTTGGGTAATTCTCAATAATGTCGTCCTATCCTTGAAAAATTCAAACTGGAGACAACTTTATGTCTATAAAAAAGTGTACAATTTTTTGACTTTTTTTTATACAAGTAAGAATTTGGAGGAGGTTGGTCCCTGCTATACTACCATCCAAAAACATTCTTACGGACAAGAATACAAAGATGTCTATCTAGTTGAGCATCCGGATAGGCGACAGACTAGAAGAGTCGAAAAATGTGGTCAGTGCATCTGTTAACCTCCCGGAAGCAGTGCGAGAGGCTAACATGGTTGAAGGGTCGGAGTAGCAGGAGAATGTCTGTCTTGATCGTCTCAATCTCCCATTTGACGAAGCCCTTGCCCCGACCCCCTCCCCTCCCAAAAAAAGAAGTCATTTTTTAATGGAACCCAAGTGAGACCAGGAGAGATCATCCACGTTCAACACGGACTTACATGAAAACACGTGGTGCGGGGCAAAGTGGCTCTACCTGTGCCGCGGTGTCACGAATGAAAATGACTCCAGGACCTCACCTAGAGGGTTATCGCCCAACCCACCAAGAGACTTTTGAAACATACTTGCGCCGCGAGAGAAGGGTCGTTAGCAACTCGCGGATAGATGTTACTTGCTCCAGTGGGGGCCTTTCGAAATCTACTGTAGTGGATGGGATACGGAAGGAAATGGTCGATACTCCACAGAGCACGCAAGGCTATATTAACGGCAAACCTAAGTATAAATCAACCAATCAGCTCCCCCCCCCCCTCCTTGTATTATTCTCCTAGAGTTCCAAAAACCCTTTCCTCCGGTGATCGAGCTTGACTTATATGGAGACTTAGTTGTACGGACACAGGATGGACAATTGGCTGGAAGGTCCCTACACGTGGCACGTACATTTGGACATGTGGGTGGGAGGCATGTATGACATATGACCCCTATGGCAGAGTCTCAAATTCGTCTCAGGGCGTATCCAAACCCAGTTGAGGTTGCCCCCCTTTTCCTCCTTTGACGTTTACCACTTCTCTTATTGGCTTGTTATGAGCCAGGCTTCAAGGTGACGTGTCAGAATTGTCGATATTTCTTCAGGTTACATCACCCGGGGCAGGACCAACGCCCTTTTATTGCGTTGATAACGGTAAGATTATCACCTTCAATGTGGATACTGGACATACCCATCTCCTTTGCCTTCGGATGCCCAAAAGAAGTCCTATAGCCTCAGTCATGATCGGTGACCTGCGAGTAAGTTGCTTGCCACTGCATGCAATCATCGAACCCGTGTAGTCGCGAATGAGGAAACCTGCACCAGAAAAGCCAGAGTAGTTGTAACTACCGTCGAAATTTATTTTGAATGTTCCTTTATTTGGTCATCTCATGTGTCATTTATTTCTGGTTCCTGTTCCTTTGTGTTTGCACTAATGTTAGGTTCATCCAAATGTTTCATTTTATCCTAGTTTGTGATTGTTTGCCTTATCATATTTTCCATGTTTTGAATTGTGACACTATTTACATTGTCGAAAATTTTCTTATTTCTGGATGTCCAAAGACATCACCAAATAATCGCCAGTTTTTTCTTTTGTACTGGAGTTATTGTTTCAAATATTATGGACATGATTTTCTTTATGTCTTATTCATTTCTATCTGATTCTTCTAGTCATTTTTCTATTATGGGGTCAATTTTCCATACAGGGTTTCTAGTAATGTAGCATCGAGTGAAGAAATGAGGTGGAGATTCATCTCACGTATCACAAAGTTCGCATGCGGAGAGAATGGCAAATTCTTTGGCGATTAGCCTAGTCTGTGTTGGGATTCCATTGTTATATAATTTTAATAGGAAATTCTTAATTTTTGGGGTTATGTTTATTGCCCAGATCCATGCCATTTTGGGTGATGTAAGTCTGTTATTTTATGTGATGTGTCGGAGTGCACTAGTTGTGTTGAACCATCCAGAATTATCTTTTCTCCAGTATAGTTTGTCCTTTATTTGGTTTTCTGGGATGAATGCCGTTTCGAACTTCTCGGTGATAGGTATTGGTAGCATGTGTTTGAGGTCGATAGTGTTCCATCTTCTATTTTCGTTTATATATTTTTTGACTTTCTCGCTTTGGTTGATTTTATTCGGCATTAGGCTTCTATTTTCTAGCGTGCCATCGTCGAACCATCTATCAGTCTAAAAGTGGATTGTTTTTCCATTTCCTATCTGTCATATGAGGCTTTTTACAGAATTTCTCTTTTATCTCCATTAGTTTTGTTCATTGCCAATATGCCTTTCCTTTCCTTTCGTAGCTTCGAATGTGTTCATATTTCAAGTATTTATGCGAGATGGTTCGAACCCATAGATTTTCTGGCTCTGCAAGTATTTTCCATAGTAGTTTCATTTGTAGAGCTGAGTGTCTGAGTTCATATCTTTTGTTTTATAGATTCCTCTACCGACGTTTTCTTTTCTTTTGCATACTTGGTCCCATCCGATTAACGGTTTATACGACATGTCTTTATTCCAGAAAAATGCTCTATTTAGTTGATCAAGTTCTTTGTGCATCGATTTTGGGAGCATAAAGTTTTGTATGACAAAACTTGCATACAAAACTTGGTTTTGCCACTAGGTTCGTTCCGATAAGGGTAGATATTCCTTCTTGAGATAGCGCGTTTGCATGCCATTTTGGTGTCGTTTGGAAAGCCGACTTGTGTAAGTTAACTAGTTGACTCTAGATCGCGCAGTAGTCATCAAAAAATCTTTTAATTTTAATCGCAGATGAACAACTAGCTTTGACAAATATCATCATGTCACTCGCGAAGGGTAGAAACAGGATCCGGGGACCCAGTCGGGTAATGTCGAATCCTATTTCTCGGTTTGCTTGGTTTCTTTCTATTTGTAATGTTCAGGCTAGTACTTCCGCTCCTAAAATAAATAGCAATGGGGACAGTGGGTTCCCTTGTCGTAGACCTCTTTCTGGGTTGAAAGGTTATGTGGGTTCGTCATTAACTAGGATTGAAAAGGAGACAGTTTTCACACTACTAAATCCAGTTACAGAATCTTGTGCAGAAGCCAAATTTCTTTAGAACTTGAAAAAGGAAGTCTCATTCAACTCAGTCGTAGGATTTTTTCATGTCCAATTTTATCGTCATCCATCCGTTCTTTCCTTTTTTCCTGTGTGAATGAAGGGAAGATTTCATGGTCAATATGAATGTTGTCCTAGATAGCTCGGTTTAATATGAAAGCTCCTTGTAGGGGCTGTATGAGCTTAGACATAACCTTTTTTAGTTTGTCTACTAGAATTTTTGCGATTGTCTTGTAGATCGTAGATCACAAACTTATATGTCTATAATGAGAAGTCGTTGTCGGGTTTTCTATTTTCGGTATTAATGTAATGAATGCTGGTTGATCTGTTTGAAGATTCTACCGGAGTGGAAGAATAATTTTATTGTCTTTGTAACCGTTGGTCCCACTATGTCCTAGTAGCTCTGGTAAAACTCAGCTCTGAGTTCATCCGGTCCTGGTGATTTGTCTTTTCCAATGTTGAATATGGCGTGTTTGATTTCCGAGTTAGTAACATCTTTTATCAGTTCATGGTTATCGGAATCGTTTATTTTCTTGTTTATGAGTTCTAAATAAAGTTCAAGTGTTGTATTGTTGACTTCTTGTTTTTTAAAGCGTTGGATAAAGTCTTCTCTAATTTATGTTCTAATATTTGCTTCTCCTGATATTATTTGCCCTTCTACATTAGAGATTTCTTTGATGGTTTTGTTGTTCCTTCTTCCTGTTGCCACTTTGTGAAAGTTTCCGGAATTTGTGTCTGATAGTTTAAGGTGCCTAATTTTTGCCTTTTGACTCTAGTACAATTTTTCGACCTAATCTCTACTTCTACCCAAACCCTTTTTTATTTTTTGTTTTTAAACAGGGCGAGGATTTGAGTAGTACCGTCTTTGCTAAATTACCATCCAAAGATATTCTTTCGAATGAGAATGTAGAGTTGTAACTTCCAAGTGAGAGGTCAAAAGTTCTAGATCTGGCTGGTGGTGTAGATGAGCAATCGTGTAGATAACTAAACCATAGTGAACACATGACAGCATCGTGACGAATTGACCAGTCTTAAAGAAGAAAAAGGATATCCGCAATCACAAACTCGATCTTCAATTAATGGACATTTTTCATTGTCGTTGATGACATTGATTATTGTTAGATTATCGCCTTTAACCTCGATCCTTCTAAATGCCTTCTCCTTTTGAACAGATTAGACATAATCTGTAGCAAAAAACTAATGATCAAGCTAAGAAATCAAGCTGCAATTCATAAGAGGAATGTTCACTATTTCATTCCCAAAAGAGGCAACTTTGTTGTATGCAATGAATGCTGTCACAGTTGCAATGCAGCAATCCCAAAACCCTACTTTGATGGGTGAGCCACAACTTGTCTTATATAGTCCCTAGAGAGGTCATGTACCTAGCACATGGAGACTTGTCTCCTTATTACAAACAAGGCTAAAACTTAGAACAAATTACATGATAAAGATGGGAATTATATGAAGTGAAATAACATGAATGAGATAGCATATGTAATCTTCATATCCCCCCTTCAAGTTGGACTTGGTGAGAGACCAACAAGTCCTAACTTGGAGGATAAGAATCTGTGTTGTCTTTCACCAAGTGCTTTTGTGAGCACATCTGCCAACTGGACACCAGTCCTAACATGTTGAGGAAGCAAAAATCATGCTTGCAACATCTCCCTTACAAAATGGCAATCAATTCTCAAATGCTTTGTCCTCTCATGGAAGACTGGATTTTCAGCAATGTGAATAGCTGATTTGTTATCACAAAATAGAGGAATTGGTAAGGGAATGGATAGTTGTAAAGTCTGCAATATACCTTCTACCCAGACTAACTCACTTGCAGTCATGGACATGCTTCTATACTCAGCTTCAGCTGAAGATTTAGAGACTGTTGCTTGTTTTTTAGTCTTCCAAGACACTAAGTTTTGCCCAAAGAATACACAATACCCAGTGAGTGATCTAGCACTGAATTGGCAAGCACCCCAGTCTGCATCACAGTATGGATAAGCATTCATAGGAGAATGTTTGAGATATTGAAGGCCAACTGAAATGGTCCCCTTAAGATACCTGACCACATGTAATCCTGCATCAAGGTGTGGTTGCCTTGGTTCAACCATAAACTGGCTTAAGTGTTGAACTGCATAAGAGATGTCTGGTCTAGATAAATTCAAGAATAACAGCCTCCCAATGAGTCTTTTGTAAACCTCTGGATCCTGGAGGATTTTCCCTTCATCAATAGATAATTTCAAGCCTCTTGGAAGTGGAAATAAGGCTGGTTTGCAGTCTGTCAATTTACAATCATCAATAATATCCATTGCATATTTCCTCTGATGAATCAATGTGCCTTTACTGTCATGCATAATTTCCAGACCTATGAAGTACCTTGCTTTCCCAAGGTCTTTGATTGTAAAAGCATCATGAAGAGCCTGGTTGGTAAGCCTGATTTCACATTCATCATCTCCTGACAGCAATAGATCATCTACATACACCAATGCCACCACTATCCCTCTGGATACCTTTTTGGTGAACAATGAATAATCCTGAAGTGCTTGAACATAGCCCAGAATCATTAGGAACTTACATAATTCAGCATTCCATTGTCTTGAAGCTTGCTTCAAGCCATAAATAGATTTCTTCAATTTGCAAGTCAATCCTGGTTTGCTTAAGGGATACCCCTCAGGAGGTACCATATAGACTTCTTCCTCTAGAGTTCCATGCAAGAATGCATTGTTGACATCTAGTTGATATAAGGGCCAATTTTTTACTATTGCAACTGCAATTAGGATCCTTACAGTTGCAAACTTTGCCACAAGTGAGAAGGTGTGCTTATAATCCTTCCCTTTAATTTGATTATATCCATTTGCCACTAATCTTGCCTTATACCTTTCAATAGATCCATCTGGCCTGTATTTGATCTTGTAAACCCATTTGCTTCCTATGGGTTTGACTCCCTGATGATAGTAGAAGGGCTCTGGTTCAGCAGCCATACAAGCAAATGATTGAACAATTTCAGGTTCAACATCTTGCACTTCACTTAGACATTCAGCTAGGAATGACTGAGATAAAGAATTCCTTTGCCTGTTGCCATGACAGACATAGTCTTGGAGCCTCCTTGGTCTTGTGTGCTCCCTAACAGACCTCCTTAAGGGAGGGAAAGCTTCAAGATCTTGCAATAATTCAGCTGTAATAGGACTATTCTGAGCATCAGACTGCAATGAGTCAACTATCTGAGAAGGAATCCTTGATGAACTACTGCTCTCCTCAAAATGCTGATTCTGTACTGGAGATTCCTGCATCATCATGGGTGTCTGTGTGTCACCATGATCATCAAGAGCAGGATTCACTAAAGGCAAGCTGAATGTTTGGTTATTACTCTCAAGGTCAGGCACAGGCTGACCAATAATTTTGAAAGGAAATGTGTTCTCCCTGCAAATAACATCTCTGCTAACAAAAACTTTGTGACAATCCAAGTCCCAAAGCTTATAACCTTTTTGACCAAAAGGATATCCTAGCAATACACATTTTCTAGCCTTAGGACCCATTTTATCTTTACTGTCATGAGATATGGGAGCATAACACAGGCTGCCAATTACTCTCAATTCATCATAATTGGGAGCCTTGTTAAACAACTTTTCATAAGGTGTCTTCCAATTCAGCACTTCTGTGGGCATCTTATTAATCAAATGAGTAGCTTCTAGCAAACATTCACCCCAAAATTTAATGGGTAAGGATGCATGGATCCTTAGACATCTTGCAGTTTCTACAAGATGTCTATGCTTCCTCTCTACTCTCCCATTCTATTGGGGAGTATAAGGAATTGTTCTTTGATGAACTATCCCTTCTTTAGCAAACAATTCCAAGCACTGCCTCTGTACAAATTCTGTCCCATTGTCTGTTCTTATGCATTTAACACAACAAGCAAACTGATTTTTCACACATGCTAAGAAATCACTAATGGCTTTGAAGACCTATAACTTGTTCTTGAGAAGAAAAGTCCAAGTCACCCTTGTGCAGTCATCAAGGATGGTTAAAAAATAAGAAAAGCCATTATAAGTCAAGCATTTATATGGACCCCATAAATCCATGTGAATCAATTCAAAAGGCCTTCCTGCCATACTGTTACTCCTCTCAAAGGGAAGTCTGTGATGCTTTGACAAAGCATAAGATTCACAAACAAAATCTTTCAAAACAGAAGCATCAAACATATGCAAGTGTCTCAACTTAGACAAAGAACTGTGACCAAATCTAGCATGAACTGTTTCTAAACTGATGCTAGCCTTATTACAACTTTTAAGAACTCTTGACTCATCATGTCTTGACCTTGGATCCTCTGCAAACACCTTGTATAGGCCATGCTTCCGCACTCCTCCTAGCACCACTTTCTTAGATCCAGGGTCCTGAAATAGACAATGAGTCCTCGTGAATAATGCTACAAGATCAGTGTCATCAAGCATTTTTCCAACAGATAGCAGTCTATGTTTGAAATCAGGCACAATCAAAACATCCTCTAAAATAACTGATTTTGACAACTGTAACTTTCCCATCTCATTAACAGTTTTAATAGCTCCATCTGGGAGTCCTATATGCACAGGTTTATTCAGTTTTCTTCTGTTGAATAAGCACTGAGAATCAGCAATCATGTGATCTGTGGCTCCAGTATCAATTATCCACTCAACAGAAGTCTCTTCTTTCAAACAAACATTAGCATTAATGGCAAGAATGTTACCTGCAAAGTTGGCAAAGGAGCTACCACTGCTGTCAGCTATACTGTTTCCTCTCATCTTCTTAAGAACTTCTTGATAAACTGCACTCACCATTGCAGAGTCCAGGTTTCCTTCCCCATTCTCTTCATCAAGTGGACTTCCCTGAGTAGAGCCTGTTGCATTAGCTGCCATCCTGGATCCCTGAGCCTTCCTTTCCTTTTCCTTAAGCTCATTGAACCATTCAGGCACCCCATGAATCTTAAAGCATTGATTCACATTGTGACCCTTATAACCATAGTGAGTGCATTTTGAATTGAGCTTAATCCTCTTCAATTCTTTCCAGTCCTTCACATCCTTCCTGAATGATTGACTGTTGCTGCTGTTGCTATTCCCATTGTTGCCTTGATAACCAGTACTGCCTCTATTTGCCACCATAGCACTTGATTTAGAAGCACCAATCAATGATCCATTTGTCCCGTTAGTTGCCTCATTACCAGTCTCAACTTGCTGCAACATAGAGTATGCTTTGTTTATGGTGGGTAAGGGATCTGTAGCCAAGATCTGGTTTCTGGCAGCTTCAAAATTATCATTCAAGCTAACTAAGAACTGCATCAATCTGCTTCTAGACTCTATCTCTGCAAGCTTCTTTTTCAAGTCACAAGTGCATCTACTAATGGCACCACAGCTGCACTCTGGCAAATTTTCCAACACCTGCAACTCATCCCAGCCTCTTTTAAATTGATTATACAGCTCTGCTAAAGTCATAGAACCCTGAACAATATTTCCCAATCTTTTCTTGATCTGAAAAATAAGAGGCACATTAGCCTGTCCAAACCTCTCCAGAATATCATCCCATAGAGCTTTGGATGAATCAATGAAAACAAAGCCCTCTGCAACAGTTTTAGTCATTGAATTCAAAAGCCAGCATCTAACCATAAAATCTGATCTTACCCACTTCTCAAGATCAGCATGTCCAGCAGCCGGTTTAGAACAAGATCCATTAATAAGTGCTAACTTACATTTTGCTCCAAGAGCCATTGTCACTCCACGGCTCCAGGTCATGTAATTCGTCCCATCAAACGGAATTGCCACCAACTGAGCACCAGGGTGGTCTGAATTAGAAAGATACAGAGGATCATTCATGTTGGTTGTCGCAGCCATATCTTCTGGAGGTAAGTTTTCCAATCCTGCTTCCCTTGTTGTGCTGAACATAAAAGATTTAAAACGAGCTAAAATGGAGGATTAACCTGCAAGCTCTGATACCATTAACAGATTAGACATAATCTGTAGCAAAAAACTAATGATCAAGCTAAGAAATCAAGCTGCAATTCATAAGAGGAATGTTCACTGTTTCATTCCCAAAAGAGGCAACTTTGCTGTATGCAATGAATGCCGTCACATCTGCAGCAATCCCAAAATCCTACTTTGATGGGTGAGCCACAACTTATCTTATATAGTTCCTAGAGAGGTCATGTGCCTAGCACATGGAGACTTGTCTCCTTATTACAAACAAGGCTAAAACTTAGAACAAATTACATGATAAAGATGGGAATTATATGAAGTGAAATAACATTGTAATCTTCATACCTTTCACTGTCATAAGGCCTTGGTGTAGGTCAATATTTGACAAAATCACAATCCACAATCACACAATAGTTTCGAACCACAAAAACCTGCCTACGCGAACCCCTTTAATAATATTCTAAGTCTTGCCAGACTTGTAATATGCGACGGTCAATTTAAATCCCTCAATAAAATATTAAAATACAAAGGGAAATGATGACTCTAAAAACCAATGTAATTGAGAATAATGATAAATTGATAAACTATTTAGAAGCTTTAGAATGTTTGGATTCCATTGAATTTTTAATTATAATATAATTAAATTACCTCGTTAGTGTTTGATTATATAAATAAAAATCTCGCAAAAACCGAGGTAAAACACAAACATTAATATAACTAAATAATCACATAAATGAAGTTAAAATAATGACAATATATTTAAGGGAAATTTACAGAAAACCGCCCCTTAAATATGAGTGTTTTCACTTAACCACCCATTAAATTTAAAATTACAGAAAACCACCCTTTGAATAGTTTTTTCTTACAACTCACCACCTCTTCATCTATTTTCATTAATTTATCATTAAATATATTATATTTTAATATTTTTAAACTTAAATTTGACTATAAATATATTCAAAATTTTAATTTAATGGCTCGATTATATTTTAGGGATAATTTTATTTATTTTTAAAAAACAATAAATATAGCCTACAATTATTATCTTAATAATTATATTTAAGTTATATGATTAATTGATAACCTAATTTTTTAAAATTTAGGTAAATTTAAAGAAAAAAGTTACATATAAAAAATAAAAGGGATCAAACTCATATTTTAAGTTGAAAATTATTAACTATTTATTATTATTTTTTAAAAATAAATAAAATGATCACTAAAATATAATCAAGCCCTTAAATTCAAATTTTGAATATATTTATAATCAAATTTGAGTTTAAAGACATTAAAATATAATATATTTAATGATAAATTCATGAAAATAGATAAAGGGGTGGTGAGTTGTAAGTAAAAACCATTTAAAGAGTGATTTTCTGTAATTTCGAATTTAAAGGGTGGTTAAGTGAAAACACCCATATTTAAGGGGTGGTAAATTTTCCTATATTTAATACATTGTAGAATCCAAAAATACCTGAAATTAAAACACCTTAAAAATGATGTTAACCAAACAACACATTATCTATTAACATTATATATAAACTTAATGAATTGGAATCCAAACACACAGGGACGGACCTAGGGGTGGGCTGGTATATGTTGCCGCCCACCCCATTTGAAAATAATACATGTATATTATAGATGTATTAAGGAACACACTGCTATTGAACCCCTCTCTAGGTTAAATCATCATTACTCTCTTTTCTCTCCTTTTTTTTGTATTTCTTTCTCTCTTTTTTTGCTTTTATTTTTACTCCAATTTTTTTTTCTGGTTAATTAATTCTATTATTACTACTTTAAATATAAATAAAAAATTTATTTTTAATTTTTCATTTAATAAGAAAAAAATTATAATTATATGTAAATTCAGCCTACCCCAAAATATAATCCTGGTTCCGTGCCTGCAAACACACTCTCACTCTTATAACTCATATAAATACAACTTATTTACAGTTGTTACTCTCCTTGTATTCAGTTCAGCTGCTTATAGTCAGGTCCTGGCTACGAGTACGAGTTCACATTTTACATTTTCCAACAAGAAGATTATGAAGATTATCATGTTTTAACATGATTTATTAAGCTATTCAGCTCATTAACTCAGCTCATGCTTAGCTCAAATTTCATATTATGCTTTTCTTCCTAAAACGTGGTCCCAAGCCATGTTTAGCTAGCTTTGTCTTCTTGTGTAATAAGGGACAGCTGTCCCATGTGACTTGCACATGCTCTCTACATTGCATACTATATAAGACAATGTTTTGCTCCCCCAAATGTAGGGTTTTTGGGATGTGAGCCGCCAATGATTAAGACTTGAGAGCCATTTCTGGGTATTTTGCTGTGGCTGTCATGAATTTCCTATTTTGCTGATGTTTGGCTAGTTTCTTGCTTGACTGTGATGGATTGCTGATAGACATTTACTTTCTTCATAAAGATTATATTCCTTAACTTGTTATTAAGGATGACGTGTAGTGTCAAGTCTTACTAGCTTAATTAGTTATTAAGGATGACGTGTAGTGACCAGTAGGTCATGAGTTCGAATCCCCCTATCCTATATTGTAATAGGTCTAGTGCTTACCTATGAACCGAAAAAAAAAACAGGCCATGTTTAACAGTAGTATTATAGTATATAAAAACACCGCTTGTTTTCTTGCATTATAACTTTTCTATCTTATCAATAACATCTCTAGTATCTAAAATCACATTTTTCTACATATTTTTTTTTAGAAGCAGGATAAGGATTAGGAAAGTCGCCGACGACCCGACTTCTTTTCTAGCACGTCCGAGCGGATGAGAACACAGAGTTCTGGATCAGCAGCGAAGCTATCATCGGCAGGGGAGCTATGAGCCAAACGAGCAATCATGTCAGCCACAACAATCGAATCCCTGAAAATATGACGAATAGCAACATTAGAAAAGAAACGAAGAAATGTAGAAGTATCAACCATCAACATCTCAATGTTCCAAGGGCAAGAACAATCCCCTAGAAGAGCTTTTATAACGACTAAACAATTGCCTTCGATAAGTAGATTATCGAGACCCAAGTGTAGCGCCTTAACCACACCCATGTGCAGTCCCATTGCCTCGGAGAAGACAACAGATGTGTTGTTGCAAAGACCAGAACCAAAGGACACCACCGTTCCATTGTGATCGCGGATAACGAATCCAAAAGAGCCATTTTCTGATGGGAAGTAAGAACCGTCGAAATTAAGTTTATAGTGCCCCAAATGTACGTGGCTTTTTCCGCCTCTCGGATCTCTGAGCGGTTGTTGTCAGATTGACCGGTTGGTTGTTGGTGTTACTCTTATTTCGGGTCACTTGTACGTGTTGTAGGCTTGTCATCCTGTGAGGCCCTCTAGCAGTCCACGAGTTTGTAACAGTATGGTAGAATAAAACCGATTTACATATATTATATATATACCTCCATTTATGAATTCTTTCTACATTTTAACCTTTTTATTTCTTGGTATTTTTACAAGTATAACCAAAATAAATAATTTTTTTAAAAAAAAAAATAGTTTGATATACATTTTGTAAATTGATGTCTTTTTTTTTTTCGATTAAGTAAAAATTCGAGTTCAGACAAGCTTGAAACTCGAGAGGCCGACAAGTCGGCAGACGGCACACCGTCAAACATACAACAAATACATACATAAACGGTGCAAAAGACCAGACTAAACAACAACGAAAGATGAAACAAAGCAAACCTAAAGCTAACAAGTCGGGGACATAGACTACGGATGAAGCCAAGCACCATCATGAAATGACACCGTTGGCCAGCGATACATCAGGCATCCTTTTGGACAGTGAAGACAAACCTCCAAAGAATCTTTCCGTACACGGAGTCGCCCCGTAAATTGATGTCTATAATTTCAAATAAAATGTGTGTTTTAAAGTTTATAATACCAAAAAAATAATTAAAAAATAAATAAATTGCTTTCCACCTGGTCAATGCCATGAATGACGCTCCCTCTAGAGTTGTCCGCTTTTTTTTATCCTTTCCAGTTCAAGTGGGCTTAGCCCACTCTACATCTGGATCGGGTTACTGTAGGCTCATTTAAGAGGTTGACCCTCCCACTCACAAGCGTCTCCATGTTTCCACGGGGATTCGAACTTCGAACCTCGAGGCATGGGATGTAGCCCCATAACCACTACACCAACTTGTGATTGGTAGAGTTGTCCGCTTTGATACGCAATCTTCTGCCGTAGTAGTCATTTCATCGACAATTTTCTCCGGTGACATTAAGTCCTACTAGACTAACCATCAAAGACGTTATTCTCAGAGTGTCTATTTCACAATAATGAATATCAACACTTTTATTAGTGAATATCACTTTATAAAATAACAAATAAAATAGACTTACTATATGAATATTAAGTTTTTTTTTTTGGTCAAGTATATGAATATTAAGTTAATCATAATAAAAGTATGTATACGAAAATATATCTAACAACTTCGAATAATATAGTCCTCCCATATGAATATTAAGTTACTCATACGAAGTATTGTATAACCGGATATATTCAATATTCATATAGATATTTGTAAATTTTATACTGTCCCATTAAAATCAAGTTCGACATTGTCATGATATTTTATCCAAATTAAATTTCTTCTATATTTTGTACCACCAATTTATTAAAATATTCAATTTTATATTGTTTCCTTAATTCTACATTTTTATATTTTATTAAAGTATTTTATTGGCTGAATATATCCAATGTTTTGCATATTCATATTAAATTGATGAAATATTCATATGTAATTAACTAAATGTTCATATTTAATTTACTAAATATTCATATTTAATTTGATACTTTATCCGTTTTTTTACAACGTCTCGATTAAAATGACGTCTTGTATACCACTGATATTTTATCCGACTTTTTTTTTCAATATTTTATAATGATTTAATTAAAATATTCTATGTTATATCCTTACGTTAATTGTTACCATATACGGATGTTGATGATAACCATAATTTCAGTCTTCTCATTTACTATAGTTATTATTTGCCTTTGAATTTCCTAATCAAATACAACTCTTCCACCGTAAGTATCAGGGGCGGCCGCGCGGGGGGCGCGGGGGGCGGCCGCTCCTCCCTCCGGCGACTTAATTTCGTATATATGTTAAAAAAATAAGGTAAAAAAGTAAAAAAATGTGAAAGATAACACTAAATTTGTCTAGCTTAGTTGGTGAAAAGGAGGGAAGGAAGTGAAAAGGATTCAAGAGGTCATGGGTTCAAACCTCACTCCTTCCTTTTTCCCATTATTTTTTAGTCCAACTAAAATATTTTTGTAATAAAATATCGTATTTATACCTCAAATTCTAGTTTTCTTTCAATATATTTAAAAAAATTCTTTATTATATATACCGAGGAAATTTTTTTTCCCCAACAAACAATTTCGCCCCCTCTCTAGCGATTCCCGTGGCCGCCACTGGTAAGTATTAGTATGTGATATGTTTCAAATGAATATCATCCATTGATTGGTTTTTAATCCAACGTCTAGCTATAATTACGTTACATGTTACACCCTATAAATTGTTTCACTGGAACTTCACCCTATATATATAGGTCTGAGCACGAATTATTAATTAATAAAAAAAAAAACAAAGACAATATTTCAGATAAAAACCTAGAGTTTAAAGTGAGAGTTAAAAAGTTCTAGATAACGGTAGCATAGAATCCATAGATATGAAATCTTATCCATGATGAGACCTTCCTAAACACATGGCAACATCATCGTCAATCTATTAATGACATTGACAATTATCTCCTTCGATCTCAATCCTCATTAATCCCCTCACCTTTCGCTGTCATAAGACCTTAGTGTAAGTGTAGGTCTACGTACATTGGACGACATCACAATCCACAATCACACATTCACACATTCACACCTAAATAGTTTCGAATCCCAAAAACCTGCCGTTACTTCTACGCCTAACCCTTTTAATAAATTATTTAGAAGCT
This sequence comes from Persicaria tinctoria, assembly GCA_037127255.1. Classification (NCBI taxonomy): domain Eukaryota; kingdom Viridiplantae; phylum Streptophyta; class Magnoliopsida; order Caryophyllales; family Polygonaceae; genus Persicaria; species Persicaria tinctoria. The sequence goes on from JBANSL010000004.1 coordinate 1,128,237, forward strand.
ATACCCTCATAACTCGTATAAATACCGATCGCTTAATTATTTACAGTTGTTACTCTCCTTGTAGATAGCTTCTTCTATGGGGCCTTCTATGTATTCAGTTCGACTCCTCATAATTGCATTTCTTTTACATGCTTATACAACAAGATGTTGTTTAGAGCATGAGAGAGTGGCTTTGCTCCAACTCAAGTCTTATTTTATGTCACTCAAACATCCAGCCGACAAACATCCAGCAGTGATTTTACAGTATTCCTTGGCTCCTAACATCAGTTCATGGGACGGCAAGGGAAATTGTTGTTCATGGAATGGTGTTACGTGCAACCGATCAACCCAACATGTGACTCAGCTCGACCTATCTGATCTTATGGATTCCGGATATGAAAATGTTCTTAATGTAAGTTTATTTAATCCTTTGCGAGAATTGATAAGCCTCGACTTATCTCTGAATAACATCAATCGCTTGGTCGGAAATGGAGGTATATATCTATATATATTTCCTCTGGTATAGTATATACACATATGTAATGTAGTATGATTTAACTTATTCATGTTTTGATAACTTTTATGTATTACGTACATGTGCAGGGGACAACATGTTAAATTTGCCAAATTTAGAGTTCTTAGATTTTGCATCTAATGAGCTTAAAGAGAAGCAAGAACTCACGCATCTTGTAGGATCACTCAATTCGCTCAAGGTGTTGAATTTGACTTTCAACGGATTGGATATTGGAAACTTTACCGGACAAGGTATGCAAATGATTTATTCGTATTATGCTCTTAAAGATCCTCGCATCATAAAAATAAAATAATTTTATGATACACCAAGTGAGGTAGAGGATTCTCATTGAAAGCGGAAACATTTTGGATCATTTTTCATTATTAATTTTTTTTTTAAATACATTTTTGTCCTTCAGAGCTGACACATTTGAGACAATTGCGGATACTTCGTCTGAGTGGGAACCAATTAAGTGGATCTTCAATTCAAGGTACAAATTGAAAATTTTTGGTTTAGGAAAGGAACCACAAATTCAATGTAAAAGCCTAATAAGGTTTCATTTTGTAATAAACAAGTATTTTATCAACTTAATATGTAGTTTAAGTTTAATTCATTCCATTTTTTCCCTACTAAGGGCATATTCTCCCGTAAGCCATAATGATCAGGGGAAATAGCATACCAAAAAAAAATATTCTATAAAATATTCTCTTTTGACCTATTTTACTATTTTGCCGTCCCCCCGTAGGCCAATTTTAATAGGTTAAACTTCCTATAAATACTATAGTAATCATGAACTTTAATTTCACATCTCATTTCCGTCACTCGATCCTATCTTTATTTTTTATTATAATTTTGATTAATTTATAATTAAAAAAAAGAATAATTTTATTTTCTAAAAATATTATTTATACAATGATAATTCAAATATGTCAAATATTATAGTCATATCGAATAACTCTTGAATATCTTTACAGTACTACAACTTTTATTTTTGATTAAAAATCATAATTATATAATATTTAGATTTATGATTGTATTATTTATAGATTTATATAAATATTAAACAATTAAAAATAAATAAAAGATAGGATTTGATCTTCAAAAAGAGTAAGCCAAATTTAGATTTTTTTTTTGGAAATAGGCCAAATTGGGTTTTGGCATAGGGTGGGATAGACCTGTCAAACGGGTCATTCGGGTCGGGTCACTTCGGGTCTCGGGTTTGACCGGGTTTCGGGTCGATTTCGGGTTTGTTAATTTTTTCTTTTTTAAATTACAAAAATCATGATTTGATAATTTTGTGATAAATTTTAATTATATATAAAAAAAATTAATTATATATAATTATAAATCAACCGGGTCAAAATTACCGGGTCAATCGGGTCACCAGGTCAAAACCCAGATTACCCGGAAAATTTCGGGTTTTTCGGGTTCGGGTCTAAAAAAATTCCGGGTCGAAATTTTCAAGTTCGGGTCGGGTCACCGGGTCTGGTTGTGTTTTGACAGGTCTAGGATGGGAGCAAAATTAGGCCAAAACCCAATTTTTAACCTTCCATGGGAGGTGGTCTAAGAGCATCTCCCATGGTAAGCCAAAAAATAGGTTTTGACCTCATTTTACTCACACCCTAGGCCAAAACCAATTTTAGCCTTTTTGTTTTTGGCCTATTTCCAAAACAAATGCTAAATTTGACTTCCTCTTGGTCAAATGCTATTTATTTATTTATTTATTTTTAAGTGTTTAATATTTATGTAAATCTATAAATAATACAATTATAAATCTATATATTATATAGTTATGGTTTTTAATTAAAAATAAAAGTTGTAGTATATATAGTAAAGATATTCATGAGTTCTTCGATATGAATATATAATATTTGACATATTTAAATTATCATTGCATAAAGATTATTTTTAGAAAATGACATTAATCTTGTTTATTATAGATTCATCAAAATTATAATAAAAATAAATATTATGTTGTTTAATGTACTAAAGATAGAATCATGTGACGGAAATGAGATATGAAAGTTCTAAATTATATTAGTGTTTATAGGAAATATAGCCTACCAAAATTGGCCTACGGTGGGATTGGGAACAACAAAGTCGTATAATAGGCCAAAATTAAGATAATATTATATAGAATATTTTATTTTGATAGACTATTTCCCGTAGCCATTATGGCTTATAGGGGAAAATGCTCTAAAGTCTAAGGCCATCTCCCATGGTAGGCTAAAAATTGGATTTTGGCCTAATTTTGCTCCCACCATAGGCCAAAACTCAATTTGGTCTTTTTGTTTTTGGCCTATTTCCAAAAGAAAGGTCAAATTTGGCTTAGTCTTTTGGAAGGCCAAATCCTATCATTTATTTATTTATTTATTTTTAATTGTTTGATATTTATATAAATCTATAAATAATACAATCATAAATCTAAATATTATATAATTATGATTTTTAATTATAAATAAAAGTTGTAGTACTGTAAAGATATCCAAGAGTTATTCGATATGACTATAATATTAGACATATTTGAATTATCATTGTATAAATAATATTTTTAGAAAATAACATTAATCTTTTTTTTTAAATTATAGATTCATCAAAATTATAATAAAAAATAAAGATAGGATCGAGTAATGGAAATGATATGTTAAAGTTCATAATTACTTTAGTATTTATAGGAACTTTAACCTACCAAAATTGGCCTACGGGGAACGGTAAAATCGTAAAATAGGCCAAAAGAGAATATTTAATAGAATATTCTCTTTTGATAGGCTATTTTCCTTGTCCGTTAGGACTTACGGGGGAGATGCCCTAAGAGGTGTTTTTAGTAAGGGGTTCATGTGTTTTTTGGTTTTTCTGATATATGGGTTAATATCAATTTTCCCAGATCTATGTAAATTAAGGAGTCTTGAAGAGCTAAGCCTTGACGGGAACCAGCTGAGTGGCATCCTTCCCCCATGTATATTGAACTTGACATCTCTTCAAGTGCTCGACCTATCGGATAATAGTTTCAGTGGCAACTTGCCATCAGCCATCAACCTTCCGTCGCTTGAAAGGCTATCCATCTCAAACAATGACTTTCAAGGCAAATTCTCTTTATCTTATCTGATGAATCATTCAAGGCTACAAGGTTTGTTCCTCTCAAACAATGCATTGCAAGTACAGGTTGATGATGATTCAGCATATTCATCGTCGTGCTCGACCTCTCAGCTCGTGGCTCTCGGATTAAGTCGTTGCAACTTGAGTGGTCAGTCTGAAATCTTCCTGAAATACCTCTCATGCCAATCAAATCTAGAGCACATTGATCTCTCTGGTACTGGATTATTTGGATTATTTCCAGCATGGCTGCTTCAAAATAATTCGAATCTCCGTTACTTAAACTTGGCAAGTAATTCTTTCTTCGGAAGTCTTGACCTCCCAAAGCACAGCAATTTATCGTTGCTAGACATTTCAAGCAACAAGCTGAATGGGACGATGTCTAAGGATTTCGGGTTAGCGCTATCTTCCGTCGTGATCTTAAAAGCCTCTTTTAATTCTTTTGATGGGCATATCTCTACTTCAGTTGGCAACATGACACAATTAATTTCACTCGATCTATCAAACAACAAGTTCTTCGGAGAGGTACCAAGACCATTGTTATCTGAACTCACTCAATTACAACTTTTGTCACTGTCAAAGAATAATCTTGGAGGAGAGATTATTCCCATCTATATGAACTTGTCATCCTTGCTGGCTTTATACTTAGATGACAACAACTTTGATGGAACCCTGCAAGGGTCGCTGACAATCTCTCAACAGTTACGCTTGCTAGATGTATCCAACAATGAAGCAATAGGGGAAATTCCTACCTGGATTGGCAACCTTGATAGCTTGAATTCAATTTCCTTAGCAAGGAATGAATTTCATGGTGGCATATCAAGACAGCTTTGCAAACTCAAGGAGCTTGGTTTTTTGGACCTCTCAGAAAATAGGTTCACTGGGGGAATACCTCCATGTGTCGGGCTTACTGGATTGAGATTCTTGCATATGCACGGAAATCATCTTACCGGAGTAATTCCAAAGGGATTGGCAACTTTGTCAAGGTTGGAGACACTTGATTTAAGCAATAACCAGCTCTCCGGTCGTATTCCGCGATGGATTTATAAGCTCTCCAAATTGGTTATCATTCTATTAGGAGGTAATAAGCTAGAAGGGGTGTTGCCTATCCAACTGTGTCAATTGCAACAAGTTAACATCCTTGACTTGTCAAATAATAGCATTTCGGGTGCTATTCCTTCGTGCTTTCAAAATATGTCATTTGGAGAACGAAATTTCAATGGACCAATGGAATCAGAGGAAATAATGGAAGAAGAGGGAGTTTTTCTGCCTGATACGTATGCTTTGGGCTCGAAAATTCTAGAGTATGTAATCGATTTAAATTTCGACATACAAGAGGAGGTTAACTTCATTGTCAAGAGCATATATAGTTTCTACAAGGGCAATATTCTTATGATTATGTCTGGGTTAGATTTGTCATCCAATAAATTGAGTGGAGACATTCCTCCTGAATTGGGAGAGTTGGGAAGGCTCCATGCTCTAAATTTGTCCCACAACCACTTATCTGGTACAATACCAAGCAGTTTCTCCAAACTCAAGAGTGTTGAGAGTTTAGACCTATCAAGCAACAAATTGAGTGGAGCAATCCCTTCTGAACTAGTCGCTCTCACTTTCCTGGAGATCTTCAATGTATCTTACAACAATCTAAGTGGAGAAGTGCCAGAATCGGGACAGTTTGGAACTTTTGATGAAGGAAATTATCTAGGAAATCCTCTACTTTGTGGGTCTCGACTACCTAAAAGTTGTGGGATGGAAACAGTGCATGCTACTGAGAACATGTCAACCAAAGAAGATGATGGATTTGACATGAACGTATTCCTTTGCAGCTTCGGTATGTCCTTTGTCAGTATCTTAATAGCCTTCATTGTCGTTCTTGCAATCAACCCTCACTGGAGGAGAGCTTGGTTTGCATTTCTTGATGTGAAATTCCTTTGGTGGTTCAACCCATGAACTTGGAGCTAGCATTGTGTCATATCTTGCGTTGATGTTTACGTTCAGAATTTTCTGTGAATTTTATTGTGCTAGTTTGTATTTCTGTTGTTTGTATGACTTTAAATTTGCGATGTAAACTGTCTTCTTAGTCTTTGTCTAGTTCTTTTTTTTATCATAACTAATTTTCTGCAATTTTAATTATGTTAGTTGTATTTCTGTTGTGTTTATGACTTTAAATTTGTGATATAAACTTGTTGTCTTAGTCTTCTTCTTTAAATCATCACAACTAATTTGCATTGTTAATCAAATGCCTTTCAATCTGTAATCAGTTGTTGTTGTTGTTCCTATATATCTGAGGGTCATAGCATCATATAAAACATTAACATGCAATTCCATTGAAGGTTCCAAATGTTTCCCGAAACATAGGCTTTGCAATTAGGCATTTTTGAGGAGGTCAGGTCCTAGCTACTAATTACCAACACTTAACATTTGCCACTAACAAAAACAACAAAAAACTGGTAGTCACTGATTTTGTACCTGAAAAATAAGTCAACAATCAACATTCCATTCCATCCTCCCCACCTGCCCCATATGAACAAAATCCCAATTCTTATGTGCATCCCATAGCTGCAATCTTGCCAATTAGACCTGACAAAGGCGGCGCAAAACGCAAAGAATCAGGATTATAACTTTAAATTCAGGAGGATAACTGTAATCAGAAGCTGGGCACGAAACACAAAATTTGAGAAAAACCTGGATCTTGCTTGTTAAGAACTGTTATTTTGCTATGACTCCATTGAACCGGATTTCGAATCTTTTATAACATCAGCAGCCACCTGCGGCACATTCTGCAATCTTAGTGCCTGCTCTTCTGGTGTATGGAGCAACTTCCTTTTTTGTCCATATTGATAGAACGTGAGGAAACCATCAACGTTAAGGCCAAACAAGTTTCAAATGCAAGACACTCTTTTATAACAAGGATTGAGGCAAATTTCAAGTGTATTATGAGTCAATAATGCAGCATCCGTGATACTGGACTACATAAAAGGATATAAATCTCTCCATCCTTTCTCATTGGCCAGATCAATACGGTGTTGTAGAACAATCAAACTCTCTTGTAATCGCCTGAAATTTTCATCTCAGAATTAAAATCAGAAACAATTATGAGACCATTAACCACAGCATTTCTTCCCTAATTAGCAATACTTACATGCTTTGTTATATGTTCATTAAGAGTTTTGACCTTCTGCTGAAGATCGATCTGTTACACAACAGAAAAACATACATTACAAGTAAAACAAGCATTCTAATACAGAGTACCCTTTCGCAAGAGAATGCTCAAGCATCTATAGCCCTCTTACATACATGGATGGATAATGAGCAAATGAAGTAGCGCAAGCCCAAGAAGATGTTGCAGCAGTCAGCAAAAATGCTTGTTTTGATTGTTTTGAAATTTTTTGCAAGTGTCATAATAGTTGAACTGCTCATAAAAAGTAAAAGATAACTTACAACAGTAGGCCTTTCAAGAATGCCTTTCTCCACTTTCTTGCGTAATTCCTCACATTCTTCTTGCACGTATGAGCAAAAAGTCAATCTAATTCCCATGTAATGGATACAGATACAGTGACAATAAAGAACAAAAAAAAAAACAGATAACAGATGAAATTGCTCTTTGATTACCTTGGAGAAATCGTCATCTGAAAGCATGGAGATCAGAACATCATCCGCCATACTGGACAACTTTAGCACAATATCTGCTTTGTTTCCGTTAGCTGGTCTTATGACATCTGAAGAAAATACGGAGAACAATAATGCTCATTAAGTCACCCAGAAGAATTGGTGAATATAACTTTTAGAAAATAAACTATACCATATTCAGAGTATTACCTGTGACTTGAAGACGTAACGACGCTGGTGAACTGTTGCAACTGACTTGACTTTCACAATGCTACCTACTACTTTGAGATCAAAGGCTTCTGAATTCTTCAACAGCTCCTCCACCAAACTCCTTTTCAAGTAAACAAGCTTAATGTTCTCTGGAACTATAGATGCATAACTGATGCGGATCAAGATGACCTTCTGTGGGTCCAACAATGATCTTGATCCAGGCGAGCTCTCAGGACCGATTCGAGGGCCACTGATGGCAAAGAGTCTCGTCCTCAAAAGTAAGAAGAAGGCGCCACCATGGAAGAAGATTCAAGATGTATATCGAGTGGGCCTTGGCCCATGTCGAGTGCTCTTGAGGCCCATGTCGAGTAGCTTGAATGTGTGGGCCGGTTCTAGTCTTCAAATTAGTTTATTATTTTATTAATTATTATTTTATGCAATCTATCTATCTATATCTATATCTATATAACTACTTAAAAGCAAAGAGTTTTTTACACATGGCGCTCTCTCCTTCATTTTTGCATTTTCGACCAATAAGCTTTTTTCCTTTTTAATTCCTCCTTTTATCTTTTTTTTTTTCAATATTCACCCAATCTACGCTAGGGTTGAGACGTCCTCCTCCTAATTTGCCGCCTCTCCACCTCTGGCGATTCAATTCACGGGACTCCTCCACCGATTTGGGATCTACCTCATTGCCTTACTAGAAGAGACAGAAGGAGAGGAGTTCATAGATCACGTTGTTGGTTTCTGATTGCTTGAATTAAAGTAGGTGCACAGCACCATTACATATAGGCGGCGAGGGCAACGGTGGTACAGCACATGCTGTGTGTCCTCGTTCAACATACATACAGACTGGATACACAAAATGGGCTGATACAATATGCCATGGGCTTACAAATGGATTGATCAGATGGGCCATAAGACCTGCGTTACTACCCCCCCGCGGTCCGAGCTGGGTGCAGGCACAGCTTGGGACGGATGTACAAAAACCGATTAGATGGAAGTGGCTTGGTAAGAGGGTCTGCGAGTTGTTCCTTGGATGAAATGAAGGCCACCTGCAAGGATTTGGCTTGAACACGCTCCCGAACGAAGTGGTAGTCCAAGGAGACGTGTTTGATGCGATGATGAAGTACCGGATTGACAGCAAGGTAGGTGGCGCCCAGGTTGTCACACCACAAAACCGGAGGGTGTTGCAGCGGAAAGCGGAGTTCAAAGAGGAGGGATTGAATCCAAAGAGATTCGCAGGTGGCAATGGCTAGGCTGCGATACTCCGCTTCGGTGGATGAGCGAGCAACAATATCTTGTTTCTTCGAGCTCCAAGAGATGAGGTTGTTGCCAAGGAAGATGCAGTAGGCGCCAGTCGATCGCCTATCGACAGGATCCCCAGCCCAGTCAGAATCGGAGTAGGCATGGAGACGAAGTTCGCCTGTGGATGAGAGATGAAACTGCAAGGAGGAGGTGCCCTTGAGGTAGCGGAGAATCCTCTTTACGGCCTGCCAGTCATGAACACATGGATGGTGCATTGATTGACATACCTTGTTGACTGCAAATGCGATGTCAGGCCTGGTGAATTGAAGGTACTGTAGGCTCCCAACAATACTCCGATACATCGTAGGATCATGGAATGGTGTGCTTTCGGTGGGCAAGGAAAGTGCCATAGGAGTCGACACAGCTGCAGCGTCCTACATATGGGTTTTGGCTAATAAATCCTGAATATAACGAGACTGTGACAAGTGAAACCCTGTTGAATCCCGGAATACTTCAATGCCAAGGAAAAAATGCAGGGACCCCAAATCCTTAACTGGGAATCGCAAGGCTAATGCATCAATGAGGAGAGTCGACTGCCGGGCATCCGAAGAAATTACGAGAAGATCATCCACATACACTAGAACATAAACAAGGTAATCCGACTGGTGATAAATGAAAAGAGAGGTATCCGATCGAGAAGGAGAAAAACAAAGTGTGATAAGGACATCACTCAGTTTGGCGAACCAGGCCCTAGGCGCCTGTTTGAGACCGTAAAGGGATTTACGAAGCTTACAAATGTAGGTAGGAAAAAGAGAATGAGTGAAACCTTTGGGTTGTTGGATGTATACGTCCTCCGTTAGGTCCCCATGGAGAAAGGCGTTCTGAATATCAAGCTGCCGAACTGTCCAATGATGTGTAGCCGCAAGAGATAGAAGTAATCGAATGGTCGTGGGCTTAACTACGGGACTGAATGTCTCCGAGTAATCAATGTCGTGAACTTGATTGAACCCTTGGGCAACTAATCGAGCCTTTCGACGCTCAATGTGACCCGTGGCTAGGCGTTTGGTTTTGAATACCCATTTAGTCCCAAGGACATTGAAGGATGGATTGGGCGGGACAAGTGTCCATGTATTGGTGGCAAGAAGCGCATTGAATTCGGCAAGCATAGCCTGCTGCCATTCAGGGTACTTGGAGGCTTCTGTGTAGGAGGTTGGCTCATCGGGAACGGATGAAGAAAGGTGAGTATGGGAGCATTGAGGCGATGGCCACGGGATTGTACCATCCTGACGAACCAGGGCTTTGTGATATTGTGTTTGGCTCGAGTCTGCATAGGATGAGTATTGGAGAGGGGAGGCGCCGGTGGCAAAGAGGGCAAAGTGGGGGAATTGGAGGCAGGGGATATATTTGACGGGGAAGAAGGAGGGTCCAAGAGGGAGGGATTTGGATCAGGGGGATTAGTGTTTGGGCTAGGTGGGGAGGGAGCCAAATGGGGCTCAGGAGGAGAGATGGGCCCAAAGTGTTGATGCTGGACAGGCCCAAGTAAAGATGGATGGAGTATAGAAAATGCAGTGGGTGTGCAATCTGGGTCTTCTGAGGAGGGAGATCCACTCATATTAGAAAAGGGAAAAGTTTCTTCATGAAAAATGACATCACGAGACACATAGTAGCGAGAAGTTGTCCAATCAAAACAAATATAACCATGATGTTGGGAGCTATATCCGAGGAATATGGTTGGTGTGGATCGGAAGGAAAGCTTATGGGTGTTATAAGGGCGAAGGTTAGGAAAAGCAAGACACCCAAAAACTCGGAGAAAACCATAGTCGGGAGGATGATGATGAACGAGTTCAAAGGGAGATTGATGTTGGAGGACCGGAGTAGGAAGACGGTTTAGGAGATAAACGGATGTTTCAAACGCAAAATCCCAATAAGAGAGGGGAAGAGAGGCATGTTTGAGCAATGTGAGCCCCATGTCGACAATACGGAGATGTCGAGACTCGACGGTCCCATTTTGTGGATGAGAATAGGGACATGTGAGATGATGAGCAATGCCATTGTCTTGGAAGAAGGCACGAAGCGGCTTGAATTCAGAACCATTGCCCGTTTGGACACTTTTAATGGTTGTGGAAAATACATTAGTGACGAACTTAGCAAAAATAATAAAGGTGGAGGACACATTAGATTTTGATGCAATGGGAAAGATCCAAATGTATTTTGAGTAGTCATCAACGATAGATAAATAAAACCGACAACCCTTCTCAGAGGTGTAATGAGCCGGACCCCAAACATCAACAAAAAGAAGTTCCAAAAGACGAGTGGATCTACTAGTGGAAGCCGGATGCGGAAGAGCATGAGCCTTGGCCCAAGAGCAACTTTGACAAGGTTGTGTTGGGCGAGAGGAAGTGGGCTTCTTGATGGAGACAAGAATAGAGCGGGTTAGGGCGTCGGATGGGTGTCCAAGTCTGTGATGCCAACGAACAAAAGATGAGGAGTCAGTGGTGATAACAAGAGCTTGAGGATGCGACGACAAAGGCGAGACATCAATCGGCAGCTTGTAGAGGCCTCCCTCAACAGTTCCCTTGAGGAGGACGCAGTGAGTCTGCACATCCTTAATGAAAAAGCAATGAGAATGAAATTCAAAGAACACTTTATTATCAAGGCAAAATTGATGCACAGAAAGCAGATTTTTGGAAAGTGTAGGGCAATGAAGGAGACGAGAGAGAGAAAAGGTACGGTGGGGAGTAGAGAACTGAGCAGATCCTTGATTAACAATCGGAACCGAGGAGCCATCACCAAGGAGGACTTGTTCTGTTCCATTGTAAGGGAGTGAGTCTAATCGCAAGTTCGAGATATCCGGCGTATAGTGTCGATTCGCAGCAGTATCAGGATACCAAGTGTTGGTGTAATGTGCTTGGAATGACTGCGGTGGCGGCGTTTGAAAAGCTTGATCAAATCGATGCCAGCAGGAGGGTGCCATGTGACCCCGTTTAAGGCAAAGTTGACAAATGGGTCGCGGGTCAGGTAGCCCATTGAAGGTCTGAGATCGAGGTGGAGGTTGGGACTGATTTGAAGGAGAGGAGGTGTTTACATTTGGTTCGCGGCCCCGACCGCGGCCACGACCACCATCGCGGCCCCAACGGAAGGAACCCCTGCCACGAGAGCTATAAGTGAAGTTGGCCTCTGGGGATTGATGTTGCGAAGGAGGGCGAGGGAGGTTAGGGGTAGGCGGAGTGGGTAGCAGTCCTTGTGTGGGAGAGGTGAGGCGAGATTCATAATTTAGTAAATGAGAAAGAACCATCTTAGGGTCAGGGGTATGTGGTTGGGTGGTAAGGGAGGTGACTAGGGATTCATATTCTGACCCCAAACCAGCAAGCAAGTAAGAAGTAAATTCGAGATCTGAAACAACCTGACCTGCACCAGCAAGTGTGTTCACGAAGCCCTTGGCTCGATTGAAGTATTCGGTGACAGTCTCCGAGCCTTTCCGAAGTGATGCGAGTTGAAAACGGGCCTGCATAATCTGAGCAGCAGACCGAGTAGCATACAGCTCATGAAGAAGAGTCCAAATCTCAGCCGAAGTTTCGCAATCGATGACTTGAGCAAGGATGGGCTCGGTGAGGGAGGAAGTAAGAACCGCCATCACCAATAAATCTCGGGTAACCCAGTCCTGATAGGATGAATTCGGGGCTCCATCTGCAGTGGTAGGAAGAGGTCGAGGATGAGTTCCTTCGGCGAAGCCAAGCAGCCCCTGGGAGCCTAGGTAAGGTCGCACTTGGGCTCTCCATGTGGGAAAGTTGGTTTGCTTTAATTTGATGGGTATAAAGCTTGAAAAAGAAGGGAGAGAGGAAGCTACAGTCAACAATGGTGGTGTTTGCTGAGAGTTTGAGGAAGGTGGTGGCTGAGAGTTTGATGAAGGTGGGGAGGAGTTAGGATCGGCCATGGCTGAGGACGTTTGTCCTTATCTCGGCTCTGATGCCATACTAGAAGAGACAGAAGGAGAGGAGTTCATAGATCACGTTGTTGGTTTCTGATTGCTTGAATTAAAGTAGGTGCACAGCACCATTACATATAGGCGGCGAGGGCAACGGTGGTACAGCACATGCTGTGTGTCCTCGTTCAACATACATACAGACTGGATACACAAAATGGGCTGATACAATATGCCATGGGCTTACAAATGGATTGATCAGATGGGCCATAAGACCTGCGTTACTATGCCTCTGTCGATTCGATTTCCTCCTCTACTGGTTGTCTTCTGATTCACAATCCTTTGGATTTCGCCGATGAACTCACGGAGAAAGGATCTCGCTGCCTCTGGATTGCTTCAACTGTTGCCTGCAAATCAGGTTTATTGCTAATTTCTCTGTCTTCCTTTTCCTCTAATGTTCAGTCGAAAAGGTTAACGCTTTCAGTTTCATCATTTTCCTCTTATGTTTTCTGCTATTCATTCGAATAGGTTAGCACTATCGATTCTTATTAGCGGTTCGTGAGGAAGCGCAAAAAGGCTTTGTCTTCCTCCTCGGCCGAAGTTATACCGCCTTAGGCCTTTGTCGTCTTCCTCCGCCGAGGTTATACCGTCTCCTATCTCTTTCGCTGCCAATGGCGAAGCGTAAGCCCCAAATCCCTTTCTTTTAGTTTCACCCTCTCTCCTTTTCTTTTTAATGAAAAATTAGGATTTGCCCTTTGTTTGATGAATTTCCGTTTTGTATACTCAAGTCATTTCTCTATCTTCCCTGAATTCTCTGTCTTCCTTCATTCTGGGCCCTAGAACACTCGAATAATTTCGGCCCAATTTCGTATACGAGGAGAACAAACTGCAAATGCAGAAATAGGTCCTGTCATCTTTCCGTACTCTTTATAATTCATGACCAACTGCATATCTTCATCATATTTTGACCAGTTCTGATAGTGATGCCTAAATTGATTCCCGGATCATGAAAACAAATGGGGGTTAAATCCGTATCTTCTTGAAGTAATGCTCAGTGAGGTCATAGGCCAACTGTTTTGAATTTCGATCACTTGGTTGTTCAAAAGGAGAACACCCATTTGAAAATTAATAGTGTTTATGAAATTCGTGGTAGATCAAACATTAATAGTGCATTTAAATTGATATTTTAAATTTAATACTGAAAACTTTTGATACACTTTGTTTCTTTCAATGGAGAAAATAGATCTTCATTCATTGTTGTGTGCTGTCACTTTGTTGCAACTTTCTCAAGACTCTTAATCACACCTTTGTATCTAGGTTTTTCATAGTTGCTCTAAAGATTCTGAATATGAATTGATTTTCTTTATTTTATGAAAGTTGAAGATGAAGACTGTCCTTTTCGTCTTGGATTGAATCTCTCCTTTTGGTTTAGCTCGCAGTTTTGGTCCTGTTGTAACTGTCAGATAATTTAAGTGTGTCGAATGCAATGTGAGGCTCCCGACTTATCCTAGAGTGATATCATCCCGCCATTGAAGATTCAAGAGGTTGCCATTTTTTTTTTCAAATATCATTGCTTAAACTTTTATTTCACTTTTCTTATCTCATTCATGCTTATTTTTTCTATGGGTTCTTGCCGGCTGGTGGATTTTCATCAGTGATTCGTCTTCCCGCACCATAACTGATATCTCTGGCCAATCCTCCCTTCCATCTAGCCACAAGTATTTCACTTTTATCTGAAAGAGTGATTCTCCGTTTGCTTGGTTAGAAAACTGAGGTATTTGCATCTGTTGGCCTATACTAGAATCTCTTTTAGTGCATTTTGGTATTTTGTTTTTTATGTTTGGGTGAAATATAATATTCCATACCCACGTAATCGGCTTATGGCTAACAAAGTTTTTGAAACTTGGTTTGTTTTGGTCTTTACAGCCTTTTGAATGGATTAAATTATATATATTTTACATGCTTATTTGCTATGTATTCCTCCTTCTGCTGTTCTTAAACCGTTTTCTTCGTTTCTTCTCTCTATAGAATGGGTTCTGCACGTTTGTTGCCAAGGTAGTTGAATGTGAAAAACGCGATAAATGGTTATACAATTCTTGCATGAAGTGCAAGAAGAGTGTTGAGACGGATGGATCAAGTTCCTACTATGTCACATGTGAGTATGTGACCAGCCTATTATATATCCGGTACAAAGGTATTTACTCCTTACATTCTTTCATTGCGATACTCGCTTTTTTACGCAACTAAAACCGTCTCAAATTCTTAACATGTTTTTAACTATTTCATCTAGATTCTCTTTGCAAATAAAGGTTGAAGATGAAACAGGTACTGCCTCCTTAATGATGTTTTAGACGGATGTCCAAAGGTTTGTCTGTTGTTCGGTTACCTCCTTGAGAGAGAAGAAGCCTAAGGTAATTTATTTTTATTTATTATACTTCTACTAGCTACTACACCAATATCCTATATCCACTTTTGCTTTCTAAGCTCATTGCATCACCCACAATTCATCTCCGTTGAACCTTATACTTATTATTTATAACCTTCTAGGTTGGTGATGTGGATGCATTCCCCGAAGATTTTAACGTTATGCTGAACAAGAGGTTTTTGTTTCGAGTTCAGGTCAAGGGTTGGGACATACAGTAGAAGGATAAAACACACACCATCTGGCCCTAATTGAATAGTGCACCTCATCAACTCTTTCTTTGTAGTTGATGTGTTTGCATACCTAGATTTCACCATCCTTGAGTAACATATATACACATACTGATTTTTCCACCCTTCATTCTCATTTTTTTCATACAATCTAAATTACATTAATAATGAAGATGTCCTTTACATAAATTTATTTCAACTAACTACCTTCTCACTGTTTTTTTTGCCCTTAGGGCTCTCAGTTGGATGTTTGTTCTTCCGGAGCCATGACATTGGCTACTCCGGGCAAACGACGACAATACATTGTCATTGAGAGTGGGGATGGGAATAAGGACTGTCAGATGTCAACGGCAAAGTTGAACAAGGACGAGGTGAAAATTGTGCCAGCTGACGCGTCTTGATGTTCCTATTATCGATCTTCCTGACTTATTTAGGGAATTTTCTTTGTTATTGTCAAGTTGATCATTTTGTTTCCCCTGGACGTTTGTTTGGTTACTTTCGAACTCATTTCGGTTGGTTTATTTTATAACTTGATGTTGGTTATTGTTTGATGAACACTTTTGATTTTCAAAGAACCCTGGATGTTTTTTTATGTTAAATTGTTGTAGCACATTTGACCTGGTGAACAATCAGCATTGGCTATGAGTCACTAACTCACTAGAGTCTAGAACAAGCTGCTGAAGTTACGAAGCCCAACATGCTGCTAAAGCATTCTCCTTATATCTAGGTATAATTCATTTACTTCAACAAATGCTTTGTTTCGTCCAATTGGTTGGTTCGACGAGTTCATATTTACATTTGTATGGAGGAAGAAACCACACAGTCAACAAATGCTTTTTAAGTCTAGAATTTGCAACAAATGCTTTTATATTTTCCATTTAAAATGTAACGCATTTATTCTTAACCTATAAATGATATCCATCATACACATTTATTTCTTCGTATAAATCAAATTTTTTTTCAAATTTTTTTTTCGGGATTGGCATGGACGAAGCCTAAACCACCAACTATGCGCCCTTTGTGAACACCTATATTATTGTATTCAAATTTTGCGAACATCTTTAAAGATTGTTATTTGATTATTCCTTATAATAAATACTCCATAATTTTTTTTTCTCGCAAACGCGTCATGGCGCGGGAATTACACTAGTTAGATTAATAATGTACAAGATTATATCTCCTCTAGATATATCTTGTTCCTAAGTTTTAGAATTATATCTTCTTAGGTTTATTTTTATCTTTAAGTTATTTTAATCTATCTTTATCAAACTAAATTCTATCTTGCACGGTAGAATTGGTTCTTAGGTTTTCTATTTAAACATTGTAGTTCTATTGAATTAAATCAGATTGAATAGAATTGAGAAACCCCTTTATAGATTAATAAAGGGTTCTCGATTATCAATCCCAAAAGCTATCGGGTTCTTATGTTATTGTTACCTACGTCATCACCATCATCGTTCATCACCATCACCGTCACTCACCTTGATTATCCTTGATCAAAAATAATCAACCACAGCTCCTGCAATATTAGATCCATCGCCGACGAAGACTCGGCAACCCTTGGAGACACCTGCAGTCCGGCTCGCCCAGCGAGCGCGGCTCCAACGCCGCCGCGCGCGCAACCCCTCGGCTCTCGCTCCTCCTTCATCGTCGCGTCGCAGCGCCGCTCACAGGTCCCAGCGATCTCGCTCTCGCTGTCTCGATCTCGCACACGCTCGCTCTCGCTGTCCCGCGCTCGATCGCCCCCATTCGCCATCAGCAAGCCCGGCACCGATCCGCGTCCGCACACCCTGAGGAGCCCTCTCCTGTGTGCTCGGTCGCGTCCCGCAAGCGCGCGCCTGACCTCGCACCAGCAGCTTTCTTCTTCGCTTTCCTTTGCCTTCGTTCGGTTACTTTGTTAGTTTGATAGTTTAGAATTAATTAAGTTGAGTCCATCGATATATATTAGCTTGTTAAGTTTAGACTAGTTAGTTATTTCCACTACTGTTAGTTGTTAATGTTCTTAAGTTAAGAACTTTAGCTTAGTTAATCTTAGTCAATTCAAGAGAAATCAAGGAGCTTAAGCAAGATCGACGCATTAGTTTAGCGATTGGCCGGCCTAGCCGATTGCTATACATCAAGTGGTATCGGATTTCAGATTAATGCAAGTTCTTTACTCTCTTGATTTCTTATTTGAGTGATTTATTTTTCGTGCCTTATTTTTCACCATAGCCGCTGCATAAAAGTTACATCTTTATTATTCACCCATAAAAAATTGGCACTTTATTTTTGTTATTCTTTGTTTGGATCTTTAATTTGGAAGATATTGAGTTCTTGACTGCAAGTTTTGATCTTTTATTCCTTGTTGCTAAATATCATGCCTATTACTGTGATTCTTGGATTAAAAGCATTATATAAACTTGCACCACTAAAGAACCCAAATTTCTCCAGTTTTTAGCCTATTTTCCTACTTTTCTTTATTTTTCGCTTACTTTTAGATCATCGTAGCTTGTTATTATTTTTATTTTTTTTCTTGCTCTTAATTTTTCGGTTGCTGCCTTCCTATTACAGCAGCTACTTCATAGTTAAAAAAAAAAAAACATAAAAAGACGAGCATAATTTAAAAAAAAAAAGCATTCTTTCATTACATTGTTGAGTTAGTAACTCTTCCTTGTTAGTTCTTTTGCTACATGTTAGATGATCTAATCGGTTTTAAGCATTACAAAAGAACCCTACTTGTGTGATTTTGTGCTGTGCCGACACTGGAGCCTTGGTCACACCCCTCTTTCTCTGAACCGTGTTGCAACCGTCAGATAATAGTTGACGGAGTGTGTGCACTTGATTGCCCTTGTGAATGCTATTGTTGAGTATTACACATTCTTATTATTCAAGCATCACATTGTAGATCTTATTCTTCCACAATAAGCCGCTTGTTTATACTTGTTATCCTTGCTTTCCGACTTGTGGCTGATTTCATTTGCAATTTTGATTATTACTTGCTGTCTTCAATATTGCAAAATTCTATGTCCAGGGGAATTACTTGAATTTAGTGCCTTGTTTTCTCGCCTTTTTGATTTCTAAACCTGAATCACTCTTAGGAATCAATAGGGCTTGCATTACTTGGTTTCTGGTCTTTGCTCCATTTACTTGTTTCTCTTCTGATATTGTAGGAACATGTCGAACGACAATAACCCTAACCCTTCCCCTTCCCCGCCTACTATCGTCGACGTTCGTTCCCTCTTTCAAGAGGAAATGGCCCAATGGTCCAATCGCTTAGCCATTGAAATGGCGCAAGAACGTGCTGATTTCTTTGCCCTGATCAACAAAACCAAACGACGTGTACTTCCATTTCAGGAAGCGCTGACGGCTGATAAAATGGAGCACACCTTTCACACCAAGTGTGTGGTTCAGACATCCACACTTTCGGTCATCGTCGATGAACAGATCTCTTGTAACTTGATCAACGAAAAGGTGGTCGAGTACCTCCATCTAGCAACTGCACCTCCACTGCAACACGATGATTATAACGGTATCACGGACGGTAACTCTGGCCCTCTTGTTCCTAGACAATGCTTGGTTTCGTTTCAAATGGGTAATTATTGTGATCAAGTGTTGTGTGATGTCGTTAAAATGGATTGTTGTCATATTCTTTTAGGCCAACCTTGGGTAAATGATCGGCAAGTTATTTATAATGGTCGCTTAAATACCTTTGCTTTTAAGTTTGCTGGGAGGAGCTTCACCCTCCTACCCTTATCGCCTCAAGCTGTTTTGAAGGAACAGGTACGACAACGCCAATACAAAGCCCAGAAGGAGGCTGCTGCAAGACGGGAAGCGCACTGCAGCACAGACACCAATCAGGCTGCACCCGCGGCCATCCCGTCTATCCCTCCTGATTCAGTCGCGCCCTCAGCCCATGATGAGATCACATTCGTGGGCCCAGATTCAGCACAGCGCGTCGAACTTGTTTCGCCGATTCCCGTTGACTCCGACATCGGAATTGAGTCACCTCAGTCTTGTTGCGAAGGTGACTCACCGAGCTTTCCAACGGTGTCTCACACGCTAAAGGAATCTTCTATTAAGGCACCCGAAACTGCTCTGCAAGTGGACTGCAGTGCTGCGCATGATGTGTTGGGTGCTTCTGACGACAACGATGATGGCGTTGGGGACACTTCTCTTGAGTTAGCTATTGTACCTCTTGAGAATGTTCCTAATGTTGATAATTCTGGGGTTCATAGGGTTATTGGGCCTTTTAATTTTGTTCCTTTTGACTGCTCGATGATCCCTATGACAGGTGTTGTTTTTGAGGTTCATGTCCCTCAAATTCTGCTGGCACCACCTCAAATTGATTGTCAAGGAAGTTACTTTTTGGTGGTTGCTCCTTCCCTACTGCTCCTCAATGACTCGATTCGAGGACGAATCGAAGATAAGAAGGGGAGATTGATGCGGATCAAGATGACCTTCTGTGGGTCCAACAATGATCTTGATCCAGGCGAGCTCTCAGGACCGATTCAAGGGCCACTGATGGCAAAGAGTCTCGTCCTCAAAAGGAAGAAGAAGGCGCCACCATGGAAGAAGATTCAAGATGTATATCGAGTGGGCCTTGGCCCATGTCGAGTGCTCTTGAGGCCCATGTCGAGTAGCTTGAATGTGTGGGCCGGTTCTAGTCTTCAAATTAGTTTATTATTTTATTAATTATTATTTTATGCAATTAGATTAATAATGTACAAGATTATATCTCCTCTAGATATATCTTGTTCCTAAGTTTTAGAATTATATCTTCTTAGGTTTATTTTTATCTTTAAGTTATTTTAATGGCGAAACTAATTAAAATAACCCAACCTTTGAGATGGTGTTAAAAATATATCTCCACCTTTCAAATGTAAGATAAATATCCCTATCTTTATTAGTGATGGTAATATAATATCCTAATGATTTCTCTCCAATAAAATTCTTATTTTTTGTATTGTATTACTCATGTATTTTCAATTCAAATAAAATTAAAATAAATGAGTTCAAAAGTTTATTAAATAAACTTTTGTAGTTTTAGATTTAATTTGTACCTAACTTTTTATGTCTTTTTTTAAATCAATAATATCTATAACAAGCCAAATAAATAAAAAAATGTAAAGCAAAATAACATATTTTCAATTAGTAAATGATTAGCTAGTGATTTATTAAATCATGAAGAATATTTTGTCAATTATAAACTTTATGTTACTACAAAATTGGAATGAAAATTTAATTCTTTAGATTATTCAATGGTGTTCATATATATATGAGAAGTAAATTATTATTATTAAAAGAAATATAAAAGAATGTAAATTGTTTATTTTTTCTTAAATCCAAAATAAATAAAAATTAAGATAAACTTAAAAACCAATCTATTTTAATCTAATAAACTTGAATGATATTTTACGCAATGAAGATATTGAAAATTATATTTTAAATATTTACTTGTTTTATTTTTGTTTTGATTAAATTTCATTATAATCAATAAATACGTATTAAATTGAATAATTTAAATTAAATACGTATTATATTGAATGTTTAGGGGCAAAACTAATCATTTTTGTGGGGGAGAAAATTATGGGATATTATATTATCATCACTTATAAAGGTCGGGATATTTATCTTACTTTTTAAAGGTGGGGATATATTTTTAACACCTTCTTAAAGGTTGGGTTATTTTAATTAGTTTCGCCTATTTTAATCTATCTTTATCAAACTAAATTCTATCTTGCACAATAGAATTGGTTCTTAGGTTTTCTATTTAAACATTGTAGTTCTATTGAATTAAATCGGATTGAATAGAATTGAGAAACCTCCTATGGATTAAAGGGTTCTCGATTATCAATCCCAAAAACTATCGGTTCTTATGTTATTGACGTCATCACCATCATCGTTCATCACCATCACCGTCACTCACCTTGATTATCATTGATAAAAAATAATCAACCACAGCTCCTGCAATATTAGATCCATCGCCGACGAAGACTCGGCAACCCTTGGAGACACCTGCAGTCCGGCTCGCCCAGCGAGCGCGGCTCCATCGCCGCCGCGCGCGCAACCCCTCGGCTCTCGCTCCTGCTTCATCGTCGCGTCGCAGCGCCGCTCACAGGTCCCAGCGATCGCGCTCTCGCTGTCTCGATCTCGCACAGGCTCGCTCTCGCTGTCCCGCGCTCGATCGCCCCCATTCGCCATCAGCAAGCCCGGCACCGATCCGCATCGATCCGCACACGCTCGCTCTCGCTTTCTTCTTCGCTTTCCTTTGCCTTCGTTCGGTTACTTTGTTAGTTTGATAGTTTAGAATTAATTAAGTTGAGTCCATCGATATATATTAGTTTGTTAAGTTTAGACTAGTTAGTTATTTCCACTACTGTTAGTTGTTAATGTTCTTAAGTTAAGAACTTTAGCTTAGTTAATCTTAGTCAATTCAAGAGAAATCAAGGAGTTTAAGCAAGATCGACGCATTAGTTTAACGATTGGCCGCCCTAGCCGATTGCTATACATCAATAACGGCTATAAACAACAGGACTCGCATCGTCCTCCTGAATTTTTTTGAATGCTGCGTCCTCTGTCTGCAAATCTTTTGAAGATCGCTCCTTTTTTTCGCTAGTTTTAACCGAGCTGTGCTTTTTCAACTTTTTAGAAGACAATAAGCTCTTCAATTCCTCATCTGCTGAACTGTTTTCAATCTTTTCATCCTCATCGTCATCTGATTCCGCTAAGTTCTCAAAAAAATGGCTTTCAAGGGAGTCACTGATTCTATAAATGGTCACAGACTTCCTCCCCAGAATGGAATAAAGTGCATCATCGGTAAGGATTTTCTTCTTGTTTCCCGATTCAAAAAGATTCTTTTCGCGTGCGTATGTGGTCATAATATCAGCAACTTCAGTCTAAGTGAGCTTCTGGCTAGTGCCTTTACCAATTGATGCTAGGAACTCTATTAGAGGTTTTGAACCCCAACCAATGAATTTAAGGATCACAAAAAATGGGGTCATCGTTTCAACTCTGGTGAGGGCACACTTAAAAAAGTTGTTGGTAGAATGTGAAATTGTAGCTGTTGTGATTGACAACTGATGAGCTAGATTCAATATTCTACTTTTGCCGACGAAATACGAAATACGAATGGATCATCCTATTACACAAAGAAGGGTTGGTGTTTGATTGCATTTTGCAAATATGAGGGCGTTGACATGCTTGTTTCATGACTCAACTCATGTGCACCAAACATGAAACATCGATCTTCATTTCGTACTTGCTTATCCAAGTTACTGAATTGGTTAATTGATCCCTACTGCATTAATTTAGGTGGTGTTGTTTCAGCCAGCAATTGGAATTTGGAAATTGGAATGCTCTTTCAGTATTTAAAAGGGGAAGGCATTGTAATGACTGAACAGTTTAGCGTTCAATTGGATTCTTATGGAAGATGAGTTCAATTGCATTCTTTGATGATCTGTATAACTCTTTATCAGTAGGGAGGGTCATTATATTACTAGTTTTCCTAGTCCGGAATTGCTTTTATTTTTACAGATAGAGATTGGTAATATGATGATAGGCCACTAATGTGTTTGATCTTGATACATTAGAATGATTGGAGATCCATTAGATAGTCCGGAATGGCAAGCTAGCTAGTATACTAGTTTGAATTTTCAAAGATTAAATATACACCTATTTCTTTAATATTCAGGTGTAGACTTCATGACCTTTTGAAATTCCCATGGTTGATTTTTCAAAGATTAAATATACACCTATTTCTGTAATTTTAATTGTGTTAATTTGTATTTCTATTGTGTATGACTTTAAAGTTATGAGGTAAACTGTTGTCTCAGTCTTGTTCTTTAAATCATCACAACTACTTTGCAGTGTCAATTAAAGCTTAGGCTTTACAATCAGACATTTTTGAGGAGGTCAGGTCCTAGCTACCAATTACCAACACGTACTTAACATACATGCTTTGGTATATGTTCATGAAGACTTTTGACCTTATGCTGAAGATCGACCTGACACACAACAGATAAACAAGCATTATAATACAGAGTAGTACCCTTTTGAAAGAGTATGGTCGAGCATCTATAGCCCTCTTACATACACTAAGGAGGGATAATATAATGAGTAAATTAAATGAAGTTGCGCGCACAAGCCCAAGAAGATGTTGCACCAGTCAGCAAAAATGTTTGTTTTGATTGCTTTGAAGTTTTTTGCAAGTGTCATAATAGTTAAAGTGTGAAACTGCTCACAAAAAGTAAAACGAAGGGTTGATGTTGTGAGTACCCTTTAAAAAATTATGCCACTCTCCAGAGTCCAGGCCATCAAAAGCAGGTGGACAACCGGGCTTCTAGCTGGGGCGGTAGATGTGAGTCATAAAGAAGGGTTGATGTTTTATTGCATTTGCAAATATTTGCCCGTGTCATGACTCATACTTATTTGATAATTACATATTACTAAAAATAAATTAAACATGAAACATCTTCATTTCATACTTACTTATCCAAGTTACTGATTTATCCCCTTATTCTCAATACATGCATTTATTTGATAATTACATATTACTATAAAAATAAATTAAATACTTGAATTCAGTGAGTGTTTGGGAGTATTATAATACGGAATTGATATATACGGTTAAATTCTCGCCCGTCCACGATCGCGTAGCGCGAGTGCGCAATCGTTTCACACACTCCGATTAATTCGCATATTCACATTACGAGGTTGCGCATTTAGATGACTTTGCGCGCGGATTAAACCGTGTAAATTGAGTAATAACATGTAGTTTGAAAAGTTTTGATAGTAATGGTCAAGTGTCTTAAATGCTGCAGTTTATTGACTTATATATCCACAATTTTTAAAGCCTTTAAAATTAAAGGAGTGTTTGGTAGCAGTTTCGTAAGTATTTCAATGGTTTATTTAATTTATAATTTTAAAAGGCTGTGGTTTAGATTAGTGGACTATTTATAATTTGGAATGGTCAATTCAAATCCCTTAAAATACAAAGGAAAATTAAAAGATGACTCTATAAAACCAATGTAATTGAGAAAATCAACTATTTATAAACTTTTGCTCATAACTCATAAAGACCTTATTTGCATTGGTAATCAAGACAAGCTACTCTCCTTGTAGCTTCTTCTCTATATGGAGCCTTCGATTATCACCATGTATTCGGTTCGATTGCTCATAGTTTCGATACTATTACAGGCTTATACATCCAGATGTTGTTTAGAGCGCGAGAGGATGGCTTTGCTCCAACTTAAGTCTTATTTTGTTTCACTCTCAACTTCCGCGGAGTTTTCAAAATCCTTGGCTAGTGAACTAAGTTCATGGGATGGTGAAGGAAACTGTTGTCTATGGAAGAGAGTTACGTGCAACCAATCGATGCAACATGTGACCGTACTCTCCCTATCTAACCTTATGGATGTCAAACAGGGCATGTCGAATGGGAATTACAATGTCCTTAATGTAACTTTATTTCATCCTTTTCAAGAATTGATAAGCCTCGACTTATCTTACAATTACATCAACAGCTTGGTCAGAAATGGAGGTATATATATAGGTCTCCTTTGGCATCTGTATATGTTTGATTTTATTAACGTATTCATATTGCAAGTCGACGACTTTGATGTTTTACATGTAGGATACAAGATGTTGAATTTACCAAGATTAGAGACCTTAAATTTTGGATTTAATAATCTTCATGATAAGCAAGAACTTGGAGATCTTGTGAGATCACTCAATTCGCTAAAGGAGTTGTTTTTGAATGACAACAACATGGATGGAAACTTTCCAGGAAAAGGCATGCAACTGATTTATTCTTACTTCGTCCATAGATTTGTTAGAGCTTATCATTAATTAGTTAACTTGTTTATGCATCTGTTTTTTCTTAATTCTAGAGTTGGTACATTTGAAGCAATTGCGGATACTAGATCTCAGTAACAACTATTTAAATGGATCTCTACCAAGTCAAGGTAAACCAGTACACACCATTTGTACTCACTACGAATTCTTCGAACGGAGGGAATTCCAACCTGATCCGTGATCCCTAGCATTTGGTTCATGTGTTTTGGTTTTTCTGATGGATGGTTTTAATCAATTTCGCAGGCTTGTGTAAACTAAGGAGTATTGAAGAGTTGAGACTTGACGGGAATAAGCTGAGTGGTATCCTTCCAACATGTTTATGGAATTTGACATCTCTTCGAGTGCTCGACCTATCGGATAATAGTCTCAGCGGCAACTTGCCACCAGCCATCAACCTTCCGTCGCTTGAGTGGTTATCCATCTCAAACAATAACATTAAAGGGAGATTCTCTTTGTCTTACCTGATGAATCATTCAAGGCTACAAGGCTTGTCCCTCTCAAACAATGCACTTCAGCTACAAATGGATGATTCATCGTCGTACTCCACCTCTCAGCTCATGGATCTTGGATTAAGTCATTCCAACTTGAATGGTCAGTCCCAAATCTTCTTCAAATTCCTCTCCTACCAATCAAATCTTGAGTACATTGATCTCTCTAGTAATGGATTATTTGGATTATTTCCAGCATGGTTGTTGCAAAATAATTCAAATCTCCGTTACTTAAACTTGGCAAATAATTCTTTCTTCGGAAGTCTTGACCTCCCAAAGCACAACAATTTATCATTGTTGGACATTTCAAGAAACAAGCTGATTGGGATGATGCCTAAGGATTTCGGGTTAGCGCTATCTTCACTTGTGGTCTTAAACCTCTCTTTTAACTCTTTTGATGGGCATATCCCTACTTCAGTTGGCAACATGACACAATTACAGTCACTAGATTTATCAAACAACAACTTCTTCGGGAAGGTACCACGACCATTGTTATCTCATCTCGCCCGGTTAACAATTCTGTCGCTATCGAAGAACAATCTTAGAGGACAGATTATTCCCACCTATATGAACTTGTCATCCTTGGAGGCTTTATACTTAGATGACAATAAGTTTGAATACTTTGGTGGGACAATGAAAGGGTCGCTCAGAATCTCTCAAGATTTAACCTTGCTAGATGTATCCGATAATGAAGCAAAAGGGGAAATTCCTACCTGGATTGGAGAATTTGAATACTTATATTCAATGTCCTTGGCAAGGAATGAATTTAGTGGGGACATACCGAGTCATCTTTGCAAACTCAGAGAACTTATGTTTTTGGACCTCTCGGAAAACAGGCTTACCGGGAGGATACCTTCTTGCTTCGGACTTATAACAGAATTAAGATTCTTGCATATGCATGGAAATCGTCTTACCGGAGTAGTTCCAAAGGGATTGGCAGCTTTATTGTGGTTGGATACACTTGATTTAAGCAATAACCACCTCTCGGGGGGTATTCCTCAATGGATTTATAAGCTTTCCAAGTTGGTTATCATTCTATTAGGTGGGAATCAACTTGAAGGAGAATTGCCAGTCCAACTGTGTCGATTGCAAAAGGTTAACATCATCGACTTGTCTAATAATAGGCTTTCCGGTGTTATTCCCTCTTGCTTTGAAAATATGTCATTTGGAGAACGAAAATTGGATGATTCTATGTATCAATCAAGTTCATCATCAGAGGAAGTTTATATGACTCAAAGTTATACTTTGAGCTCCGACTTTCCTGAGTATGAAACATATGTAAATTTCGACATACAAGAGGAAGTTAACTTCATGGTAAAGAGCAGATACAGTTCTTACAAGGGCAATATTCTTACGATTATGTCTGAGTTAGATTTGTCATCCAATAAACTGATTGGAGTCATTCCTCCTGAATTGGGAGAGTTGGGAAGCCTCCATGCTCTAAATCTGTCCCACAACCACTTATCTGGTTCGATACCTAGGAGTTTCTCCAAGCTCAAGAGGATCGAGAGTTTAGACCTATCAAGCAACAACTTGAGTGGAGCAATCCCTTCTGAACTAGTCGCTCTCACTTTCCTGGAGATCTTCAATGCATCTTACAACAATCTAAGTGGGGAAGTGCCAAAAACGGGACAATTTGGATCCTTTGATGAAAGAAATTATCGAGGAAATCCTCTCCTTTGTGGGTCTCAACTATCTAAAAGTTGTGGGATGGATGAACCAGTGTCTAATTCGGAGAACACATCAACCAAAGAAGGAGATGAAGGATTTGACATGGAGGTATTCCTTTGGAGCTTCAGTATGTCCTCAGTCATTGTCTTACTAGCCTTCATTGTTGTTCTTGCAATCAACCCTTACTGGAGGAGAGCTTGGTTTGCATTTCTTGATGTGAGATTCCTTTGGTGGTTTAACCCATGAACTTGGAGCATTGTGTCATCTCTTGCATTGATGTTTACTTTCATAATTTTCTGTGATTTTCATTGTGTTAGTTTGTATTTCTGTTGTTTGTATGATTTTAAATTTGCAATGTAAACTGTCGTCTTAGTTGAATGTTGTCTTGCTCTTCTTATCATAACTAATTTTCTATAATTTTAATTGTGTTAGTTTGTATTTCTATTGTGTATGACTTTAAATTTGTGATGTAAACTGTTGTCTCAATCTTGTTCTTTAAATCGATCATCACAACTAATGTGCAATGTTAAACAGCTTTCAATCTGTAATCAGGTATTATTATTGTTCCTATATATCTGACAGTCAGAGAATCTAATAAACATTAACAATTCCATTAAATGTTTCCCAAAACATAGGCTTTGGAATCAGACATTTTTGAGGAGAGGTCCTAGCTACTAATTACCAACACTTAACATTTGCCACTAACAAAAACAACAAAAATACTGGTAGCCACTGATTTTGTACCTGAAAAATAAGTCAACAATCAACATTCCATTCCATCCTCCCCACCTGCCCCATATGAACAAAATCCCAATTCTTATGTGCATCCCATAGCTGCAATCTTGCCAATTATACCTAACAAAGGCGGCACGAAATGCAAAGAATCGGATTATTGTTGGGTTCCCTCCCTAATCAAGGTAAAGCCCAAGAATTTATGGGTTAAAAGATCATTGGCCCAATTAGTTGTTGATGGGCATAGACCAAGATCATGAATCTTGGAGAGATCTCTAGACTATTCCTACAAATAAGCTCTCTAATTAGTCTAGAACAATCTAGGGAGGAGGAGTCTAGAACTATCAAGTGAAATGTCTTCATTCTAGAATTGTGGATGCAAGGCTATAAATAGCCCCATGGAGCATCAATCCAAGATCCATCCAAGCAAAGCAAATCCAAGCCTAAGTGTGTGAGAGATCAAGCCTAGTAAGAGTAAGTGTAAGTGAGCCACAAAATTATATAGTGAGAGTTATATCCTTGTAAAGTTTCCACTATATAATACAAGTTCCACTTTTATACAAAAGTGAGTCTTGCCCATCTTAATCCTACGAAGCGGGAAAACCCGATTTTTCCCAACAGTGGTATCAGAGCGAGGTTCATTTTCGGAACGTGTTAGCTCGTGCGGATCAAGATGGAGGCTAGCGTCACTTACGAGGGTGACATGTTCAAGCTCACGGCAGACAACTACTCTTATTGGAAGCCGATGATGGAGGATCATCTCTACTGCAAGGACCTGTACGAACCCGTCTTCAACAAGGACAAGCCTCAAGGAAAGAGCGATAAGGAGTGGGAGCTCCTTAATCGGAAGGCGGTCGCCATGATCCGTAAGTATATCGATAAAACTCTCTTTGAGCATGTTTCTAATTATACAAATGCTTTTGAATTGTGGACAAAGCTAGAGTCCATGATTCAAAAGAAATCGCCTCGTAACATGGCCCTCCTAGCTAGACGGTTGGTGAAGATGGAGTATAAGGATGGCCAAAGCATGATTGAGCACTTGAATAATTTCAAGGGGCTTGTCAATCAGCTAAGTAAGGTGGATATGGTGCTTGATGACAAGTTACAAGCCATCCTACTCCTCACCTCTCTGCCAGAGAGTTGGGATACTCTGGTAGTTACTCTAAGTAACTCATCACCGGACGGGAAGCTCACCATGGATACCGTCTGTGATAGTCTTCTAAATGAAGAAGCTAGGAGGAAAGAGAGAGGAATAACCAATCATTCCGAGGCTAATGTCCTTGACAACCGGACTAGTAATGATGTCCGTGGACGGAAGCAAAACCGAGACCGAGATCAGTCTCGAGGGCGGTCCAAGTCACGCACTAGGGTCACGTGCTACTACCGTGGCAAACTGGGCCACAAGAGGCAAGAGTGTCGCATCCTCAAGAGAGATCAGAAGGCCGGAAACGTGAAGCCGGACCAGATCAATCCTACGAGGAGACGAGAAGAAAGGAGTACTACCGCCATGGCTGATGAAGGCGAGGATTCATATCTCGTTGAAGGAGGTAACATTCTAAACATTGAAAGTAATGATATCTCCTGGATTGTCGATTCTGGTGCCTCCTTTCATGTTACCCCACACAAAAAACTTCTTCTCATCCTACCGAAGTGGAGACTTCGGTACCGTCCTGATGGGAAATCATGGATGGAGCAAGATCGTGGGGAGAGGAGATATTATCCTCACATCCAACACGGGATGCAAGCTCATTCTAAAAGATGTGAGACATGTCCCTGATATGAGACGTAACCTCATATCAACTGGAAGGCTAGACGATGATGGTTACTTTAGTCAAAATGGCGGAGGCAAATGGAAGCTGACTAAAGGTAACCTAACTGTGGCTCGAGGAAGAAAAGAAGGCACATTGTACTGGACAGAAGCAAAGGTCTGCAAGGGAGAGGTGAACGTTGCCAGCACCGACATGGAGATCTGGCACCAAAGACTTGGACACATGAGCGAGAAGGGCATTCAAATCCTCGCTCGAAGGCAGCTCCTCCCTAACCTGAAAGGTACTTCCCTAGACCCATGCTCTGATTGTTTAGTCGGTAAACAACATAGAGTAGCTTTCCAGAGATCATCTCCACCCACGAGGAGGAAGCATGTCCTAGACCTTGTACACACAGATGTGTGTTCAATGACAGAAAAATCCAATGGAGGGGCACTGTATTTTGTGACCTTCATTGATGATCACTCAAGAAAGGTCTGGGTGCGCTTGTTGAAATCAAAGGATCAAGTCCTCGAAGCATTCAAGGAGTTCCATCCCAAGGTGGAACGGGAGACTGGTCGGAAACTCAAGAGTGTCCGATCAGACAATGGTGGTGAGTACCGAGGACCCTTTGAGGCGTACTGTAGCTCCTATGGGATCAGGCTTGAGAAGACACCGCCTAAGACGCCACAACTGAACGGGGTTGCTGAGAGGATGAACCGTACTCTCACAGAGAGAGTCCGATGCATGCTCTCTCATGCCAAATTACCCAAGTCATTCTGGGGAGAAGCCTTGATGACCGCCGTCGACATCATCAACCTCACACCTTCTGTCCCTCTAAACGGAGATATCCCAGAAGAGGTCTGGTCAGGGAAGAAGGCCTCCTACAAACACTTGAAGGTATTCGGGTGCAGGGCGTTCGTCCACATTCCGAGGGACGAGCGGGCCAAGCTTGATGCGAAGACAAAGGAGTGCATCTATCTTGGTTCACCCAGAGATGAGTTCGGCTATCGTCTATGGGATCCGGCTACCGGAAAGGTTATTAGAAGCCGAGATGTTGTATTCTTCGAAGATCAGACGCTTGAAGATATCCGAAGATCAACAAAGCCGACACTAAGACGAAGGAGGGAAGAGGAAAGCCCCTCGAATGTGCAGCGGGACGATTCACAAGAAGCCCCAATCGAGAGCGATGACGAAGCTGATGATGAAGATCATTCTCAAGAGCAGAATGACCAAGAAGATGCCCCAGATGAGCCAGAAGCAGAATCAAGCACTCCAGTAGAGCCTGAGCTGAGGCGGTCCTCTAGAGACAAGCGACCTTCCAACCGATACAGCTCAGATGAGTATGTGACCCTCACGGATGAGGGGGAGCCTCAAAGCTATAAGGAGGCTATGGATGATAGCCACAAGGCTGAGTGGCTAAGAGCCATGCAGGAGGAGATGCAATCCCTGCATGAGAACCACACCTACGAGCTGGTAAAGCTACCAAAAGGGAGACGAGCCTTGAAGAACAAATGGGTGTATCGGTTGAAAACCGAGGACAGCAACTCGAAGCCCCGATACAAGGCTCGATTAGTCGTGAAAGGGTTCAGCCAGAAGAAGGGCATCGACTTCGAAGAAATATTCTCTCCGGTCGTGAAGATGTCATCTATCCGAGTTGTTCTAGGCTTAGCAGCAAGCCTAGACTTGGAGATTGAACAACTCGATGTCAAGACAGCATTCCTCCATGGTGACCTTGAAGAGGAGATATACATGGAGCAGCCTGAAGGATTCAAAGTTCCAGGCAAGGAGAATTTGGTGTGCAGACTCACGAAGAGTCTCTACGGCCTAAAGCAAGCACCAAGACAGTGGTACAAGAAGTTCGACTCTTTCATGGCGGATCACAACTTCAAGAAAACCATGAATGACCACTGTGTCTTCATGAAGAGGTACGCAAGCGGCGACTTTCTCATACTTTTGCTCTATGTTGATGATATGTTAATAGTAGGGCAGGACCGCAACAAAATAGCTGCTCTAACGAAAGACTTGAGCAAATGCTTTGCCATGAAAGACTTGGGACCGGCAAGGCAAATCCTTGGGATGACAATCACTCGTGATAGAACGAGGAAGCTATTGTGGATATCCCAAGAGAGATACATCGAGAAGGTTCTGGAAAGATTCAACATGCACAAAGCCAAGCCGGTTAGCACGCCACTTGCTGGACACTTCAAGCTAAGTTCGAAGCAAAGTCCAACAAGTGAGAAGGAGAAGCAAGAGATGAAGAGTACTCCATATTCTTCCGCGGTAGGTAGTCTCATGTATGCAATGGTCTGTACGAGGCCTGACATCGCCTACGCCGTCGGGGTCGTAAGCCGCTTCTTGGCAAATCCGGGGAAGGAACACTGGGCTGCAGTGAAATGGATCCTCCGGTATCTACGGGGTACTTCTAAACGGTGCTTATGCTTCGGCAATGGGAAGCCTGTGCTAGAAGGATACACAGATGCAGATTGGGCCGGAGACAATGATTCCAGGAAATCAACGTCAGGGTATCTAACTACCTTTGCAGGGGGAGCTGTTTCCTGGCAATCAAAGTTACAAAAGACTGTTGCCTTGTCCACCACTGAAGCGGAATACATCGCATCTACGGAAGCCTGCAAAGAGATGCTATGGATGAAGAGCTTCTTACTCGAGCTGGGAGTAGAGCAAGACAAATATGTCTTGCAGTGTGACAATCAAAGTGCTATTCATCTGGCGAAGAACCCGACCTATCACTCTCGCTCGAAGCACATCGATATTCGATATCATTGGATCCGAGACATTCTCGAAGAGAAGCTCCTACAGCTTGACAAGGTGCATACGGAGAAGAACTGGTCCGACATGATGACCAAGGTAATCCCGACAAATAAGTTTGAAGATTGTTGTCAAGGATCCGGCATCGTGACACGTCCATGATTAAGTCGGGAAGGGGGAGATTTGTTGGGTTCCCTCCCTAATCAAGGTAAAGCCCAAGAATTTATGGGTTAAAAGATCATTGGCCCAATTAGTTGTTGATGGGCATAGACCAAGATCATGAATCTTGGAGAGATCTCTAGACTATTCCTACAAATAAGCTCTCTAATTAGTCTAGAACAATCTAGGGAGGAGGAGTCTAGAACTATCAAGTGAAATGTCTTCATTCTAGAATTGTGGATGCAAGGCTATAAATAGCCCCATGGAGCATCAATCCAAGATCCATCCAAGCAAAGCAAATCCAAGCCTAAGTGTGTGAGAGATCAAGCCTAGTAAGAGTAAGTGTAAGTGAGCCACAAAATTATATAGTGAGAGTTATATCCTTGTAAAGTTTCCACTATATAATACAAGTTCCACTTTTATACAAAAGTGAGTCTTGCCCATCTTAATCCTACGAAGCGGGAAAACCCGATTTTTCCCAACAATTATAACTTTAAATTCAGGAGGAGAACTGTAATTAGAAGCTGGGCACGAAACACAAAACTTAAGAAAAACCTGGACCTTGCTTGTTAAGAACTGTTATTTTGCTATGACTCCATTGAACCGAATTTCGAATCTTTTATAACATCAGCAGCCACCTGCGGCTGCTATAATTTATGATAGCAATTAACAACCATGACATGATGAGAAAAGCTTGTTGGCTGAATGCATGATTTATATAAATCTTGGAAGAGTTTCCCAAATCTGTAGGGAGAGATTCATGATTTATATGTTGGTTCCTGGATTGTGTTCACGATGTTGCTCAGTAATGGCTCCCGTGCATCAAGGATGGTATAGAACTGTAGGTTAGGAAAGTCTATCTTTTCATGAATTTACTTTTGCAAAGTGCAAAAGTATGAAAAAAGAACTTTCCGCTATTATGAGCAGCAGAGGATCCTCGGTTTCAGTTGCCAATGATCAGCATTCGTCCATAAACGGTGAGTTAACCTTTCTGATATATGGAATCTATATATTCATTTTCAATATATGTTTTAAACTTTTGTATATTGCGCACTACACATAAACGGTGGTCTTACTTTGCATGGCCCAATATGTGACAATGAATTGTAAGAATCTTATACTCCATCCAGTGCAGATCATAGACGGAAAAGCATAATCCAATGAAAGCATTTTGGGGTTGCAGAAGAATGGGATGACATATGCCAGCAGCTTCATCAAGGACCGGCTATTCTTAGACCTCCTCCATCCATATTCAATCCTGCAGTTCCTTGTGCTATGGGTCTTCATTACATTGCTGAGCAGAGAAGCAGAAGGGGATGTTTACATTCAATTGATGGGTCAATATCAAATTTAGATTCTAGCATATCAGCTACGGTGCAAAAGGCGTTTGCGCTAGAACATAATATAAAAGCACCATGTGGTTCTTGTTGTGGCAATTTTTGTTCCCAGAACAAATCAGACTCTCCAATTTCAAAGAGTTTTCCCCACATGGTGGATGGTGCTTTCCTTGCCCAATCTTCTTGTAATCTTAATCTGGCCCCGAACCATGTATCATCTTCCTCTCTTAGGCAAACAAAATAGACAACCACATTGGCTAAGACGAGATCCGGCAGGGGTTACTTCTACATTGGCTAAGACATCGTTGTCACTGGCTAGATAATAGTATTTACTGGCTAGTAATTTACATTGCAAATATTCGGGTTTCACATCTTAGGCAAACAAAATAGACAACCACGTACTTTACCTTGAGTTCATGCAAAATAACAAAAATCATCCTTCGCCGACTGAAAAGAAAAGGCATCTGTATGACGAGCGGCTTACCATTCCACACTTACTTATGTCCTCTGATGCTTCCGACGAACATACTCTCCACCTGACGGATCGGGGGGGGGGGGGGGGGGGGGGTGCATTGTAATGATCGGAAGGAATGTGTCGTATTGCTACGCTATTATCCATTACTTATGTTGTTTTGTACTTAACTTGTTATGGAATGTATTGGTTAGGAATTGTACTTCGTCGTGTTTGGTTTAAGTCTTAATTCATTATTTGCTTGTGCCAGTTATCATTTTGAGATTTATTTGAACATGTGTATTTCTCAGACATATGAATATGTAAACATTTGTATTCGACATTTGTGTAGTTGTGTCATTTGTGTAATGTTATATGTTTTGGAAAAAAATATTATTTTGACTGGCTAGGCATATGTATATACTGACAATGATTATTGTTAAAATGGGCATTATCTGAACTAATTAATTAGGGTTGGGCAAAATTTGGATCAGACCAGGATCGGACCGGAAATTACGGTCTTTGGATTGGATCGGAATCTTACGGTCTAGTCCCCGGTCCAAGATTTTTCTATTTCTAGTTTACGGTCCAAGACCGGGACCAGACCGGAATTTCCAGTCCGGGCCAGAATTGGACCGTAAACTTTATCATTAAAAAAAAAGGGAAAGGAGGTCTGTCAAAACAAAAAAAAAAAAGGCGTGCCCTCTCTTATTTCCACTTTCCACTTTTCCAGTATCCTCATGCCTCACCCTCCATTCCAAGCCGCCTCTCGGCTCTAGCTCGGCGCTCCATCTCTCTTCTTGGTATGATTTCTTCTTTTATATTGGAATGATCATTTTTTTAATAAGAAAAGCATATATATTTTTCCTTGAGACAAACTTTGTTGGAAATTTAACAATGTAAACGGAGCTTGATAATTGATCATCGGCTAATGTGTTACAATGATTCAACACTGCTCCTAATCACCTGTAATGTAACAGGTGCCAGTGGATCTTGTCATTGATCATTCAGTCCAGGTTGACATAGCAAAGTTAGAAGATGCAGTGAGTATTAACCAGAAGATTGAATTTGATAGAAATAGAGAGAGGCTTGAATTTTTGAAATGGGGATCTACTGCTTTTCAGAACATGCTTGTTTTTCCTCCAAGTTCTGGTATTGTCCACTAGGTGAGAAACTCTTATCTTTTTTGTCTCTTCTTGTCAGTTCTATTTAGGCAACATTTTGTTATGGATTCTTATGAGGTTTTTCTAAGTATTTGTATGGCATTCACATGTTTCTACCTTTTTCATTTCAAGGGGCTCCTAGGCTAGTTCGTAGTTCTTAAGCAAGAAGGGGACAATATGTTTAATTTTAATGCTTTTTAAATTATTGATATGCTCTTTCTCAACACTTAAATAACTGAGATTTTTTTATCATGTATTGCAATTTGGATAACTATGACAAAAGCATGAAATAACAGCTCCAAATGATGATTATTGTAATAACAGCTCCAGATGATGATTATTGTAATAACAGCTCTACCCCTGGAAAACATGTTGCAAAAAGCACTTTGATTGTAAGGCTTCTCGAGTCATTCTCAATAATTATATATTATTCCTTTGCCCTACTATACTGTAGTATTCTGCTATAGTAATAGCTTAATGTGCTATGTCTAGTAGCTTACAGTTAGAAACTTAGAAAGCTAGTTATGGTTTGTGGTTTTACTTTTCCAGTGTTCATAGAAGTGAGCTACTTTAAACATGTCTTAGTTGTTTTCCATATGTTCAGTCGGTTGGTGAGATTCAACGTAGAGTGATGTTTGCTTTGTGATTATTTTGAGTAAAATCTTTTGTTCCATTTTAGTTTGTCTAT
The DNA here is from genome assembly GCA_037127255.1 of Persicaria tinctoria. Classification (NCBI taxonomy): domain Eukaryota; kingdom Viridiplantae; phylum Streptophyta; class Magnoliopsida; order Caryophyllales; family Polygonaceae; genus Persicaria; species Persicaria tinctoria. Next base: position 1,164,498 of record JBANSL010000004.1, read on the forward strand.
TTGTTATCCAGTGTTTGTGTTGTACATCTCTCTAGTGTGGCTATTGAAAGCTTTAGTTTCTTTCTATTTGCAGAATTTAGGGAGTAGTGCAAGAGTTTCCCCTCCAACTAGTAGCATTGGCAGAACGGGTGCTCTTCATGTTGTAGCTTCATGGTAGGCCTTGTAAACTTTATATTTGTTTTACAATGTTCTTGTTGACGTTCTTAGCTCTTTTAATGTTACGTATGTTTCAGGGATTCATGTGGATCTAATTTCCAAACATCCACGGGAGGCGTAGTTTGTTCTAATGGGCCCGTATAGTAGAAACCAGATGTAGCCAGTGCATCTTTAGCATTTTCAGCACCAGTTGCAGTTGTGGCACATACTTCTGCACAGTCCACCTGCCTATGCAGGTGGACTAGTCTTGGAGCCAAAGAAAGGCTTGTATGATAAATATGTACTCCTTCTGGACTTCAATAGTCTTTATCCTTCTATCATTCAGGTTATCCCTTTATTTCCATATATATTCACATTCTATGTATTAGTTACATGGATATACACTTATACTTCTAGCAAATGTGCATTATGTAACAAAGTGTATCTGGCAACAGGAATATAATATCTGCTTCACTACTGTTGAAAGGTCATCTGATGGGTCACGCTTACCATCTTCTAAAAGAACAGGGGTTTTACCAGAGGTAGAATGTTAACTCTTTGGATCATTATATTTATTTCATGCTCAAGGCATCCCAAGAAAGATAATTTTGATATTTTCAAAAAAAAAATATGAAGACCTTGTGCCCTATTTTAACTACTAGTAAAAAAATTAAAGTACTTACCATGAACTCTTTCACAATAAGCCTTTTTCTCTGCCGTGCTTGAAGAACATCTTTGCACTTTTGCCATCTAGCCTTAACTGTTCATCTTATTGTTTTCTTTTGTCTTCACTTTAGTTGCTGAAAAAGTTAGTGGAGAGACGGAGGATGGTAAAATCTTGGATGAAGAATGCATCAGGCCTCAAGGTCCAGCAGCTGGACATCCAGCAGCAAGCATTGAAGCTCACTACAAAATACAAATAGATCTTGTGCCTTTTTCTCATCTCTGCATTGGTTACATATCAAACCTGTAAATAGGTCCTGATCTGTTTGGTGCTTTCCTTGGCTTGATTTTCTTGCAACTCACTATGTATGGATGCTTAGGGTTTTCCAGTTCTAGATTTTATGCAAAGCCACTTGCAGAGCTTATAACATTACAAGTAGGAAATTTACCCAACACTTGCATTTTAATAATGGATTTTGTATAGAATTTTCTTGAGCAAACTATGTAATGGGTTTGCAGGGGAGGGAAATTTTGCAGAGCACGTTTGATTTAGTTCAGAATAACTTGAACTTAGAGGTACTTCAAAGACATGCATTTGTTTCTTATTTTTAGCATTTGGTGCTACAATGCTCCTAATGCAGTCGTGTTATTTCTCTTTCAGGCGATTTATGGTGATACATATTCAATTTACACAAAAGTATAGGTGTTTAGAGATCGATCTTGATGCTCCTAATGCAGTCGTGCTATTTCTCTTTCATTTGTTAGTTCAGAATTACTAATCAAAGCCTTAACATGCTCTTTTATTGATTTTGTCATGCCAGCGTGTTGTTATTGACTTTGCACTTTCTTATAGGTGAACAAAAAGCATAGGTGTTTAGAGATCGATCTTGATGGTTTGTACAAGAGAATGTTACTTATGAAAAAGAAGAAATATGCTGCAGTCAAAGTTCAATTCAAGGACGGTACAACATACAAGGTAGCTTTTGTCACCGTACCAAATTTTCATGATACCATACAACCCAGGGTAATTAGTAAATCTCATGACATTTGATATGCATTCCTGATTTAATAAATGTTTGCAGTGTCCTCTGAATGAAATATGTAAGTCGATATGCATGCATTCCTGAAATCTACTGTTGAGAATATATAGCACATGCATTGCTGAAATCTCATGACATTTGATATGCATTTCTGAAATCTGTTGTTGATAATATATAGCCCATGCACTCTGAATGAAATCTGTAAGTTTCTGTTTTGGTGGTCCTTGAAAATATATAGTGTATCATGGTGTTTTAGGATTTGTAAGGTTCTGTCAAGTGTCGACATGCCTTGGTCTTTTGAATGAAATTTGTAAGTTGATACACATTTCTGAAATCTGCTGTTGAGAATATATAGCCCATGCATTTCTGAAATCTCGTGACATTTGATATATAGGGTGCACCAGTGCAGCCGGGTGGGTACGAAGTACGAGTGTGGGTACTATGTGATGAGATACATGAGAGACATTATAAATGATAATAAGATGTCTTTTTCGACAAAGGTATAAATAACATGGCTTGTTCTTTCCATCTCTTTAGTGTGCATGCAGTTTTATATTAACTCTAATGGCTTGTTCTTTCCATCTCTTTAGTGGGCTGCATCAAGGAACCGTCCATCATACACTCAAGAAGAAATTGATGAAATTCGAGTTGAAGCTGCTCAGTATATCCAGTCTTTGATATAGGTTAATGAAGCTTCTAGGGTTGCTCAGTAAATGTGCCACGTAGTATTTCTTGTTGATTGAAAATGCAGGTGATCAACCATTTTTTTGGTCTTAATGTCTTATGCTTTAAAACATTTATGGTATGAATGTTAGTTCATCATACACTGATCGATTTAGGCGGTCCGGCTAGCCTGGCCTGTTTTTGAGATGTTGGCTAGCTAGCTAGGTAATGTATGTCGTAGATACGTGGGCTAGTCATTCACCCTTTTTGTGATGTTATGGCTAGCCAATTTTGTGGCTATGAATAGCGGCAGTGTATTTTTTGTGAATGTTACAGTATGAAGCTAGTATATATGTACATGAATGTGATATTCTATCGACAAAAGCGTGTTGCGTATCAAAAAAAAACATCGGATTCAATATGAAAATAGTAGTGCATTCATACATTTAACATCAGATCCGTCTATTGAGACAGATGCCAGTATAAATTATACACATCGTTATCTACAAAATAAATCGTGTGTCAATGGAGCAACAATGTCATTTTACATTTAAATTAACGTGCAAAACAAGTTTGAACATTAAAAATGATATATAAACTGATATATATATTTGTCAAAGTAACACCGTTATCTACAAAATAAACCAATGTGTCAATGGAGCAACAACGTCATTTTATTTTGAAAAAACTTATACAAATGTATGAAACGACATCTTCTGTGTATACAGCCACAATAGTGCATTATTTTAGAACAATATAATATCACATATAATGGACATGAAATTAATACACAGAGAATGAATACTCTCAATGCGATGTCGATAACATGGAAATACATCGGTTATGCCTATATTTCACGTGGTCGATTAAATTAAAACAATATAAAATCATAAATTATATATAGAACATGATTATAAACGTGATCACTACAACAAAAACAGTTGTCTATGTTTTATTAAGACATCAATTCTTTTTATAAATAAATATGTAAATGTCACTTTTTTTTATTTAGGAGGATATCTTCACATGTTTTCAAATGACAAATTATGGATATTCATCAACAAGTGAACGTGTCATAACCAAAATTGAGGGGTTCTAATTAATAAAAGACATATGCTTAAAACCGATGTTGAAATTTTTGATCTTTTACTACACCCACAAAGAGATCGGAATTTTTTTTTGAAAGACACATCTGTACGTTGACAACAGATGTATAATTGAAGTTTTCTAGTAGTGTATGGAAGATCGAAAATTTTGAAATATGGAAAAACACAACTATTAATCTATTAATGTATCCATCTATCTATTAATTAATCTATTAATAATACTAAATCTGTTAGCCCATAGTAAAAGTTGATTTTTTTAATAAGCTACCCCTTTTCTTATTGGTCGGTTTTATAGTCGAGATTTTTGAATATATGTTTCCTATTTTAAATAATTAAATCGCCCGAGGACGGAAATTCTAAAAATTTCCCGAATTTCAAAACCAAATCCATATAACTAAATATATTAAATAAAATAATAAATCTGAATTTTTCGGTCTTTACAAAATTTGTATTGTATCTCTTTTCAACTAATTTATAAATTATAAAAAAAATATTTTATACATATTTTTACTGTAAACAAGTATATATTAATATAGTATTATACAGATGTATAAAATGATGTTTGATTTAAAATAGATCAAACTCCCGTGCCTTTAGTTTTTTCAATGACATTTTTTTCTACCATCTCAGCCCATAGATATTTTTACTGTAAACTAGTATATACATATTTTTACTTTTACTGTAAACAAGTATATATTAAAATGACGTAAAAACGCCATTTTTTTCTACCATCTCAGCCCATAGATAGTATCTTATTATCACTTTTTTTTAGTTTTTCAATGACATCTTTAGTATCTCAAAACTACCTTTTTCTGCATTTCCGTTTACATATACTCCATTGAAGGATCGAATGAAGAAAACAATGAAATCATAGAAGAAAGCAAGTAAACTCCATTGAAGGATCAAAGAAAACTAGATCTGTGTTCACACAGTTTGTTACAAAATGGGAAAATGGCGCCAAAACAGCTTTTTAAGCTGGTGTTCGGTTGTGCCTAACAATCTCTAGGGGGAATTACCAAATTACCCTCCTAACTAACATCTATATGAAGTTTATGAACCCATATATATACCTCTATTAATTAATTATTTCCTACATCCAACTTTTTTACTTTTTTGTATTTTTACGAGTAAAAGTGTACTAAAAAAAATAAAAAATAGTTTCAAATAAATTGATGCCTATAATTTTTTTTGTTGAAAAGGTGAGAGCAGGCTCTCATAAATATAACCGAACAAAATAAAATGGGCTACACAGGGATAAGACGAGGAGTAGCCCTTCTCCTAGCGTCCTCGTTCACCATTCTACTAATGTCTATAGGTGGACTAGCAATAATATGAAAACCAATAGAAAATGATAATGCAAACGAAGCGAGGGAGTCCACACGGCACCGCTCTGATACCATGTTAAATCTCGGTGGGCCATATAACCGTGGGGGGTCCCACACGGCACCCCCGTCAAGTGCAACTAGGTCGGCTAGCCCAGTAATAGACAAGGGTCCCAGACCGCACCGCTCTGATACCATGTTAAATCTCGGTGGGCCATATAACCGTGGGGTCCACACGGCAGAGCGCATCATGCGCACCCAAGCCGAGCACACAAGACCAGCGGGGTTCCATCCTAAAACCAATTGACAATAGGAGGAGTGGTCCACTAACTTATATGCAAGACTCGGGTTCTCGTGTTTTTCGATGTGGGACAAAGGCTCCAACACATCACAACATACCGATCCCTCACCTGTGAGACAAGGAAACGGGGCCAAGACTCCAACACCTTCGGCCGACGACATTCCGATAATGGTGTGCGTAATCTGCCTCGAGCTCGGAGAAGGTGTTCATGATCATCCCGAAACTCCTCTCCTCCGACTCAAACGCCGCCTCCACCGCCTTCGAGAAAGGTGTTTCCTCCTTCGAGGTCCACACCGAAGAAAGCTTCCTCCTGGTCAGCTTCACTTCACCTCCGGGCAACCCGGGGACCACAAACTCCTCGTCCTCCGACTCCACCGCCCACTGAGGACGCAGCCGCCTCAGCACGTCGGTCACCGACATGGCGAAGTATCCACCGCCATTGAACGCCACCCACGGCACACCGGCCCTGGCGGCCACGTCAGCCATCAACGGCAGGAACAAGTCGGCCACCAGGCAGCTCGGCCGCCGCTGTAGAAGCAGCTCCTCCAGCTCCGGGCCCTGGCAGATAAGCTTCAGGGCCTCCATGAACTTCCCCTGGAGGTCGACCCCGGTGATCTGGTTGATGTTCTCGACCCCTGCGGGTAAGCCCGCCTCCTCCGATGGGAACCGTAGGACATGGATCTCGACATCGTCAGATTCGGAGAAGGCGGGGGCTGGGGTGGTGAGGAGGGTGGCCTTGACGCCGCGGGAGGCGAAGAGGCGGGCGACGTCGAAGAGAGGGATCATGTGGCCATGGGCCATGAGGGGGAAGAAGAGCACGTGGATTTGAGCTTGTGGTAATTGGGAAGCCATGGCGACTGGCAAGTGTAAGTAGCTGTGTGTTTTGGAGCTTGGAGGGGCTATCTATATACATATACTAAAACCGATGCATTGGTGTCTGCATGGCGGCATGTGAGTGAATCTACCTACGTGGCGGCGCGTGAGTGCGCCTCGCAAAACTTTCTCCCGTCAAAAAGGAAATCTAATAAAAATAATTATATGAAATATCTTATAAAAGAGTAAATATTATATAAGGAAAAAATCTCTAAGAAAATACTCCCTCCGTTTCCTTTTAAGTGACTTTTTCAAGTCATGCACGTAATTTTAGAACGATAAAAACTATATTAAATATTAATATTTTAATAATATTTTTTAATAATATTATACTTATCACCAATAAGTATGAGATTATCGAAAAAAATATTTTAAAAAATTATTATTTCATATATTTTTTCACACCTTAAAAAACGTGCATGAATAGTAATATGTCAATTAAAAGGAAACGGAGGGAGTACTATATAAATTTTTTTCCACCCCCCACCAAAAAAATAATACTATTAAAATAACTAAATACCATAGTTAACTTTTATATGTAAAAAAGTTTAGTATTTAAAACTAATAATTTTATCGTATTTCATATAATTATATTATTATTCCGTATATCTTTCCTAATTCTATTTACATTCATAAAGTAATGGGATCATCAATCAATATATATTATATATGTTATATGTATTTATATGCCATGCACGTAATCGGCTAGCATCTATCTATATCTTAACATATTTTATAATTTATGTGTATTTATATGTCATGCACATAATCGGCTAGCATCTATCTATATCTTAACATATTTTATAATTTATGTGTATCTTATATATTTATGGATTATATCGACTATCATTTATCAATATCTTAGTATAATTTAAATAATGTACGTAGGTGTATATCTTATATATTTATGGAAATGTAATTATCTGTTAGTTTTTTTTCCTTAATTGAAATCTTTGATAATTGCATTATATATTCATATATATACAAGAGATGTTCATGACCCTCAATTCCATTAACAACTCGTGACAATTAGTTGAAATCTTTAAATTTCTATGTCACTCAAATTCGATTTTTTTATATGTTGTATATATGCATGTTTCTTTGGATTTGTTATCATGCTATTATATAGATTCTAATTAGTTTAATTATGTTGTTTAGATTGTGTTCTGAACTTTTATATACCACACTATCAAATTTTTTTCAATTGATCAATTTTGTGATGTCTATAACAACGCCCTTTAATTATTTGGAGCAAGCCGTTGAAATTTAGATTATTTATTTTTTGTCTTAATTCCTAATGGATGTAGACAATGTCACTGTAGGCTATGCCATCATTGTGGGAATTCATATTTTTTTTAATGGATCAGGCTGATCAGCGGACTTTAATTGCATATTTATCTGACCTTACGATACTTACGAGTAAGTATCTTATGATCGAAGTTTTAACTTATTCACATCAATCAAAATTAACCTTTTAGAGGAAAATTGGCCTAAGTGAATTAAGATGATTAAATTTATTTATTTGTCATGCGTGTATATATATAAGATATAAAGCTTCAAACTCTCAATTGATCTCATATATCAGATTATGCACGTAGTTATCCTTAATTACTGTTGTTTTGAAGTATTACTTTTAGATTATCACTCAAAATCAATTTTTATGTATGTTTTATTTTTATATATAAAAAAAAATTGGATTTGTTGTCATATTGTATATGGATTAATCTAATTAATGTTATTATGTTGTTTTCGTTGCATTCTGAACTTTAAAATACAACCATGCCATCAAATTTGTTTAGTTGTTCAATTTCATATTCATTTTAGAATGGTTCAAATGGATATTTAATATAGTATTAGATTTGTTAATGGTAGAGTTTTTTTTCCCTAAAACATCATTTTCCATAACTAATATATTTAATCAAATAAAAAATTGCATTATGAAGAATACTAATTAAAACTTTAAAGATTAAGTTATGTGTTGTATAGAAAAATTTTGGTTTAATTTACTAAAAATCTATATACATATACTAAAATCGACGCATAGCCGCTTACGACGCGTGAGGACTTTTAAAATGTAATGAATGAAGAATAATTTTTTTTAAAAATTATTTATAAATAAAATTTTTGATCCTTAATTATTTATAAATAATTGATATAATTTTAAAATATTGTTAATACATTCCCGTACACGGGACGGGCCTTGCACTAGTATATATATATATATGGTGGTCCGTGAAATGGTGTTTTGGTTGGTCGTAATTCGTAACTGTGGGATTATAGAATTGATGTAAAGTCCTCCTTGAGGGTTTCCATTCATTGATATAACATATATATAGGTTACACAGGTATTGGGCCTTAACGGGCTTTTAGCCCACTATATAATATGAAACCTATGTAATCTATCAAACCCCCGCAGTCGAAACGGGAGGTGTCCGTACAGTGAGACTGGAACGAAAATCAATGAACAACTGTCTAGGTAAACCCTTGGTGAATATATCAGCGTACTGATAGGAGGACGGGACATGTAGAACGCGGACATGTCCAATGGCAACCTTGTCCCTGACGAAGTGGAGATCAAGTTCAATGTGCTTCGTGCGTTGATGCTGGACTGGGTTGCTAGCCAGGTAGACGGCGGAGACGTTATCAGTGTAGACCAGAGTGGCCTTCTGCAAGGGGCATCGTAGCTCAAGCAGGAGATTGCGGAGCCAAGAGCACTCGGAGACAACGTTGGCAACGCCCCTGTACTCGGCTTCAGCGCTGGAGCGAGACACGACGGACTGACGCTTAGCTGACCAGGACACAAGAGTGTCATTGAGGAAGACACAGTAACCAGACGTGGAGCGACGTGTGTCTGGACAACCACCCCAATCCGCATCAGTGTAAGCCACAAGGTCAAGCTTGAGGGTTTCCATTCATTGATATAACATATATATAGGTTACACAGGTATTGGGCCTTAACGGGCTTTTAGCCCGCTATATAATATGAAACATATGTAATCTATCAGTAACGTTAAGGTTACATGTGAAAGATACGAGTGTGGATCCCCTACAACACCCGGTGCACCTACGGTGCTCCACAAAATTATTTCGAGTATAATTTTATATTAAAAAAAATTTTAAAAATATATTTTTCCTAAAACAAGTTTATAAACATATAAATATAAGTATGTTGAATGTAAATATATTTTTTATAAAAAAAATTAATATAAAATTATAGCCGAAATAATTTTGTGGTGCACCGATTGTCGTAGAGGATTCACACTCGTTACGAGTGTACTAGTAGAGGATCCACACTCGAAAGATACTACTCGGGGTTATAATTGAAAGATGAATGGACCAGACCATTAAAAAAAAAGGGGGTTTACTGTTTACACGGTGATTTTTTCGCCTTATACACTATCGCAATCGCGCATTCGCACTACGCGTTTGCATTTTTTATTTTTTTTTTAAATATGCTCAGACATGTTTCGTCCTCTTCATTTCGGAGTTAATATCAAATTGAGAGTGTGGTCAGCATGGAGGTGGATCTGGGTTCAATTAAGGCTCAGACAAATAAATCCCTTCTTCGTTGATCATGGATTTTATTTGGACACTAGTTTTTGGATCTGGGATCAATTCATGATTGATTTTTGTCTGAGCGCATGTCTAGGCTCATATGAACTCTAGTTTTTGGATCTGGGTTTAATTGACGCTGGTCCAAGTCGACCCGGAGATCCACGACCTAATCGAGAAGGAGAAGTGCCACCGATGTCGCGGGATCGAGCTCATCACCTCCAAGAACTTCAGCTCCTTCACCGTCATCTAGGCTCTCGGCGGGAGAACCCGGTGGTGGGGATTTGGGCGGTATTGGCGCCGGAAAGAAGGCCCGGCCACACTTGTGCAGATGGGGATGCCAGATGAGGAAGAAGAACAGTCGTGTACGCACAGTTGGTGACCCCCACCTTTTTCGCGCATTCGCACTACGCGATCGGAACCCTCCACTGTGTAATTGGCGAGAATTCGACTGTGTAAATAGGAATCCCGAAAAAAAAAAGGATGAATGGACCATTTTTAATCTTGGTATTATTCCAATTGTTGTTATATATGTAAAGTCGATTCTTGCTCTTCAGTAGTTCCTGGAGATAGATCTGGTAGCTGAGAGAGTTCTTCATTTCTTCCGTTCTAGATCACTTTCTTCTCTTATGTACATCTTTTATTTATTTGTTATGTCTCGATCTGTATCCTAGAGTCTATATATGTATGCAACCTTATCTGTAATCGCTAACAAGAACTAGTGTATTCGGGCCTGAGTCTATCCCACGTGAAACTCTTCAAATGTAGAGTTTAACTCGAACCGCATAAACATTTCTTGTTTGTTCTTGTTTTCGTTTTCTGTTTTTATTATATAAGTACGTGTATGTTTCATATTGAAAACTAGTGTAACTCAAACCTAATGTAGAAGGTTGTGAGCTACACGACCCCTTTGTAAGTTTTGGTACTTAGTTGTGTACAATTGGCTTAGATCGATCTACAACCGTATCATAGTGTAACGTAGGACTTGTCGCTACTTCTCTTGGTCCTTGTTTCTTTACCGTTTGTAAGTTTTTTTGTTTGTGCTTTCAAGCTCTGAGCCGCATTAGGTGAATTTAATCTCTGATCCGAGTAATTGGGATAGGAGTCACACACGCGTGCACCATCACCACCGCCGTCGGTCCGTGGGATCTGAATTTTTTCTATACATACGATTTGTTGACGCAGTTCGGGTTAAACCCTACTATGTGGGATCTCAAGAGGGGAGATCCTATCTCAGTGTCCACTAAGCCTCAGAAGCAAGTTACAAGTTTGGCTTTGGCGGCAGAGCACAAAAACAAGCAACTCAGGAACCTCAAACCAGAAATACAGAAATGGAAAAGAAGAGATAAAGGAAGGTCCCCTAAAAGGCAACCGAGGAACTTCTATGAAGTTCTTCACGGAGATCGGGTTGTCAAACACCAGAGACACCCATCGGACCCCCGTCTTCCTTGGCTAAGCTCACATCAGAGCTATCGTCGTCGCGCTCTCTCTCTCTCTCTTTCTTTCTTTGCTAGAGTTTTACAAATGAGACTCAAGTCTCTACAGTAACCGAGTTTATAAAACCCTTAGCAAAGCTAGGGTTACAAGTGAATCCTCAACGGTCCTCTGAAGAGAGCCCACAAGAAGATACCATTCATACCAAGTATACAGATCCGACCCAACACAAATAGGCTCAAATCGATCTGTGCAACTGATTTAAGCCATTCTATGATGAAACAATACATACACATAACACAATGTATAGTCATCACTCTTAGGCCAAGTGATCCAAACCTAAATACTAAAGTATTTAGGGGTTCTTGCAACCTATAAGCAATGTCACATACTCCCTCCGTTCGGTAAAACTTGTCGTTTTAGAGTTTTGTTTTTGTTCGGAAAAACTTGTCATTTTAGATATTTTTGCTTTTACTTTACTAAAATGCCCTTGATTTGATTGATGTGGTGTGAGTTGTAGTTTTTGATAAAGTAAAAAGTAGAGTAATAAATGAGGGTAAATTAGTAAAAATGTAGTGTAATTATTAGCTTTATTAAAAGTTGTGTGGAGAGTTAAAATGACAAGTTTTGTCGAACGGAGGGAGTATATTATAAGGTACTTAGGTATTTATTGTTTCATCACCCAAATGGTCATATAGTTTACTTATAGTTTAAGTGCTCATGCCACACGATATAATTTGGCGCACCACCGTATGTATGCATCACAAAATTATTTTTAATCTAATGTTTTTATTTAAAAAAAATAAAAATTTATATTCATATTATAACCAACTATAAATTTTTATCTTTAAAAATCATGTTTAAAAAATTCTTAAAATATAATTTGCCAAAAATCTTCTTTTTCATTTTAATTTTTTTAAAAAATATGGTTTTTCAATATAAAAATTTATAAACATATATAATTTTCTAAGTTAATCATGCATAAAACTAAAATAATTTTATGGTACACCAAGTGATGTAGAGGATTCTCATTTAGAGCGGAAAACATTTTGGATCATTTTTCATTATTTAATTTTTCAAAATATATTTTTGTCCTTCAGAGCTGACACATTTGAGACAATTGCGGATACTTCCTTCGTTTAAGTTTGAACCAAATATGGATGTTCAATTCAAGGTACAAATTGAAAATTTTTGGTTTAGGAAAGGGTTTGGTCTGGTATTTTTGGTTTAGGAAAGGAACCACAAATTCAATGTGCAAGTCTAATAAGGTTACATTTTGTAATAAACAAGTACTTTATCAACTTAATATGTAGTTCAATTCATTCCATTTTTTCCCTATTAAGAGGGGTATTGGTAAGGGGTTCATGTGTTTTTTGGGTTTTCTGATATATGGGTTAATATCAATTTCCCAGATCTATGTAATTAAATTAAGGAGCCTTGAAGAGCTAAGCCTTGACGGGAACCAGTTGAGTGGCATCCTTCCCCCATGTATATTGAACTCGGCATCTCTTAAGATTGCTCGACCTATCGGATAATAGTTTCAGCGGCAACTTGCCATCAGCCATCAACCTTCTGTCGCTTGAATGGCTATCCATCTCAGACAATGACTTTCAAGGCAAATTCTCTTTCGTTATCTTACCTGATGAATCATTCAAGGCTACAAGGTTTGTTACTCTCAAACAATGATGCATTGCAAGAACAAGTTGATGATGATTCAGCGTATTCATTCCACAATCGATTTATAAGCTCTCCAAATTGGCTATCATTCTGTTAGGAGGTAATAAGCTATAAGGGGAATTGCCCATCCAACTATGTCAACTGCAACAAGTTAACATCACTGACTTGTCAAATAATAGCATTTCAGGTTTTAGGTGCTATCCCTTCGTGCTTCCAAAATATGTCATTTGGAGAACGAATTTTCAATGGACCAATTAAATCAGAGGAAATAATGAAGTCAGAGGGAGTTTTCTGCCTGATACCTATGTTTTCGGCTCAAAAATTCTAGAGTATGCAATTCGACATACAAGAGGAAGTTAACTTCATTGTCAAGAGCAGATATGGTTCGTACAAGGGCAATATTCTTACGATTATGTCCGAGTTAGATTTGTCATCCAACTAACTGATTGAAGACATTAGTAACACAAGCCCAATCAACTGATTGTATTGAGCCCAATGCTTGTATTCAGCCCAACCATTGTATGCAATCAGTAGAAGACAAAAAGGATCCTTCTAGGCTAAGGACCTAGTTGTCTATAAGACCAATTTGTAATAGACATTTTCTGAGTGTGAAACAGTAAGCCAGCAACGATGGCTCTCAAACAGCAAATTGCTCCCACTATCATCTTTCATTAATTAGTATGGTATCAGAGCTCTGTAAGGACAAAACGTCCGAAAAATGTCAGATCCCCATCTTCCTCCTCCTTCTCCATCCTCTTCTAGTCAGCCACTGCAAATTCCACCATTGATGGCAAGCTTCACTTCTCTTCCAGCCTTTTCAAGCTTTATTCCCATAAAATTAAAGCAAGACAATTTCATCACCTGGAAAACCCAAGTCCGACCGTACCTGGGTTCGCAAGGCCTTCTTCAATTTGTCGATGGCTCGTTCCCCCGTCCTCCACCCACAAACCCAGATGGTTCAACCAACCCAGCCTTCACCGATTGGGTCACCCGTGACCTCCTCGTTATGGCTATACTCACTTCATCTCTCTCAGAGCCTGTTCTTGCTCACGTGATCGATTGCGACACCTCGGCTGCTATTTGGAACCTCCTTCATGACCTATATGCTGCTCGCTCTACTGCACAAATTGTCCAAGCCAGGCTCCAACTGGCATCCCTCCGCAAAGGGTCCGACAGCATTACTGTTTATTTCAATCGAGCTAAAGGTCTGGTTAGCTCTCTTGCAGCGGCCGGACAAGTTGTCTCAGACATTGAGTTTATTACCTATCTCCTAGCCGGGTTGGGGGCGGATTATGAATCTCTTGTGACCTCTCTTTCTACCCAACCTCATATGCCAGATCCAAATACGGTTCTCTCTCACCTCCTAAACCATGAAGCTCGCCTCTCCTCACCAACTCAAGGCCTTCTTCCCACACCACCTGGCCCCAACTTTCCCCAACAACAACAACCAGAGGCGAACTACTCTTACAGCTCTCGTGGACGGGGCTCCTACCGCGGAGGTCGAGGAAGGGGTCGCGGTCGAGATAGTGAACGCAGCAGTGCTCCCTTCACTCCAAATGCACCACCTCCCTCCTCCTCTTCCGGTCAAAGCCGACCCAACCATTTCAATGGCACTTTCAATGGCCTTCCAGATAATAGGCCCATCTGTCAGCTATGCTCAAAGCGAGGTCACACAGCTCCTTCATGTTGGCATCGGTTCGATCATGCCTACCAACCACCCCCGCCACCATCCTTTCAAGCCAATTACACGAGCACTTGGTACCCGGACACGGCAGCTAATCGACATTATACTCCGGATCTGTCGAACTTGCGATTGGATTCTCTACCGTACACAGGAACAGAGCAAGTAGCCCTTGGTGATGGCTCCTCCATCCCAATTCAACATCAAGGATCCGCTCAATTCTCTACTCCTCATCGTATTTTCTTCCTCTCTCATCTCCTTCATACACCTCATATTTCAAAAAATCTACTTTCCGTTCACCAATTTTGTGTTGATCATCAAGTTTATTTTGAATTCCATTCTAATTGTTTTATGGTGAAGGATTCACAGACGCATCGCCTTCTTCTTCAAGGACCTGCTGAAGGGGGCCTTTATCGTTTGCCGATCACACTGTCATCACCACCGTCAAAGTCGCCGCCGCAAGCCTCCCTCACCACTGCTTCTTCCTTTACTAGATGGCATACCAGATTGGGTCACCCAAGTTCAACCCTAACCCGTTTCATCCTCTCTTTTCTCCAGCAGCCCTCGTCCGGCCCAATAAGCCCATGTGAGAGTTGTTCATGGGCCAAGGCCCATGCACTCCCTCATCCGGCCTCTCCAAGTCGGTCCACTAGTTTTTTAGAACTTATTTTTGCTGATGTATGGGGCCCAGCCCATCACATATCCGAAAAAGGTTGTAGGTTCTATTTGTCCATTGTCGATGACTATTCCAAGTTTGTTTGGCTTTTTCCTATTTCCACTAAATCTCTTGTAGCCTCTACCTTTATTACTTTTGCCAGATTGGTTATGAATGTCTTTTCCACTACAATTAAAAGTGTTCAAACCGATAATGGTTCCGAGTTCAAACCTCTTCGAACGTTTTTCCAAGGATATGGCATCAATCATCGTCTTACGTGTCCTTACTCTCATCCTCAAAATGGCACCGTCGAGTCTCGACATCGTCGAATTGTCGATATGGGTCTTACACTTTTAAAACATGCCTCTCTTCCTCTATCGTTTTGGGATTTTGCTTTTGAAGCCGCAGTTTATCTCCAAAATCGTCTTCCGACTCCGGTCCTCCACAACAAATCTCCTTTCGAGATTGTTTTTGGACAATCTCCGGATTATGGCTTCTTACGAGTTTTCGGGTGTCTTGCTTTTCCCAATCTCCGTCCATATAATACTCATAAACTTTCTTTTCGGTCTAAACCCACCATCTTCCTTGGCTATAGCTCACAACATCGTGGCTATATTTGTTTTGATTGGGTTCATCGTCGATATTATGTGTCTCGGGATGTCATCTTTCATGAAGACACCTTTCCGTTCTCGAATTCTAGTGGATCCAATCCCTTATGCATAGATGAGCCTACGTCTTTGAGTGGGTTTCCTCTACTGCATCAGCCCACACTTGGGCCTTCACCTACTAGTGGGCCGGACTCTCCTCTTGGACCGGACTCCCCTGGATTAGACCCAATACCTAATACCTCTCCATCACCTCCCTCATCTCCCTCAGTCACTTTACCCCTTGGTGTTACCTCCCCTGAATTGCCGTCATTTGCTTCCTCCTCATCGCCTTTGGATATACATATTCCTCCCTCTAATCATCACCCCATGACTACAAGGTCTAAAGCTCACATCACTAAACCTCTTCTACGCCATGATGGAACAATTCCTTGGCCATCACCTCACTGCTCCCATGCTCTCTCTCGACCACCCATACCCATTCCAGACGAACCTTCCTGTTTTACCGAGGCCTCAAAACACACTGAATGGCAATCTGCCATGGCTATCGAGTTTAATGCCCTTCTTGCCACTCGCACTTGGACTCTCGTCCCTCCTAATCCATCTCTTAATGTTCTTGGCACCAAGTGGGTTTATAAGACAAAGCGTCTCTCTGATGGCACTATCGAAAGGCGCAAAGCTCGATTAGTTGCACAAGGTTTCAATCAAATCCACGGTCTTGATTTTTCTGAAACATTCAGCCCAGTCGTAAAACCCACAACCATACGCCTACTACTCTCCCTAGCGGCGACTCGAGGATGGGTGGTTCGGCAACTCGATATTCAAAATGCATTCCTTCACGGGGACTTGACGGAAGAGGTATACATTCAACAACCACAAGGTTTTGTTCATTCTCTCTACCCACATTATATTTGTCGTTTACACAAATCCTTATACGGGTTGAAGCAAGCTCCCCGAGCTTGGTTCGCAAAACTCACTGATGTTCTTCTCATTCTTGGTTTCTCCCCCTCTCGTTCAGACTCCTCCTTATTTGTCTATCATCAAGCGGGCTTCCTTGTCTATGTTCTTGTGTACGTCGATGATCTACTCGTAATTTCTTCGGAAACCCAGCAGGCTGTGCTCTTTATTGATGCTTTAACTAAGCAATTTCCTGTCAAGGATTTAGGTACCTTGCACTACTTTCTCGGCATTGAGGCAAGCAGAGATGACTCTGGATTCTATCTTTCTCAGACTCGCTACATTCATGACCTGTTGGTGAAGACCAATATGCAGAATTCTGCCCCCGTTAGCACTCCTATGGCTCTGTCTTCACCTGCTGACAGCTCCTCCTTCCATGATCCTTTGCTTTATCGCAGCACCGTTGGGAGCCTTCAATACCTGGCGTTTACTCGGCCCGACATTTCCTTCGCAGTGAACAAAGTTTGTCAAGCAATGCATAATCCTCAGGTACATCACTGGCAGGCGGTAAAACGCATTCTTCGGTACCTCAATGCTACATCAACTCTTCGTTTCTTTATCTCTGCTCGTGGAAACACTCAGCTTCAGGCCTTCTCCGATTCTGATTGGGCCGGTGATATTATTGATCGTCGCTCCACCGGTGCTTATTGCATCTTCCTTGGTGATAATCTTGTTTCATGGAGCTCCAAGAAACAGAACACTGTCGCTCGCTCCTCGACGGAAGCTGAATACCGCAGCCTTGCTGTTGCTACCTGCGAATCTCTATGGATTCAAGCTCTTCTGGCTGAACTTTGTGTCTTTCTGCACCAGCCGCCAATCCTATGGTGTGACAACCTTGGTGCCACATACTTGGCCGTCAATCCTGTTCTCCACCACCGCATCAAGCATGTGTCACTCGACTACCATTTTGTTCGTGAAAGAGTACAAGCAAAGTCTCTTCACGTGGCATTCATCACATCGAAGGCTCAAATTGCAGACATACTTACAAAGCCTCTGCCTTCACCTCGTTTTCTTCAGCTTCGTCCCAAGCTGTGTCTCCATCACAGCTCGGACCGAGGGGGCGTAGTAACACAAGCCCAATCAACTGATTGTATTGAGCCCAATGCTTGTATTCAGCCCAACCATTGTATGCAATCAGTAGAAGACAAAAAGGATCCTTCTAGGCTAAGGACCTAGTTGTCTATAAGACCAATTTGTAATAGACATTTTCTGAGTGTGAAACAGTAAGCCAGCAACGATGGCTCTCAAACAGCAAATTGCTCCCACTATCATCTTTCATTAATTAGTAGACATTCCTCCTGAATTGGGAAAGTTGGAAAGCCTTCATGCTATAAATCAGTCCCACAACCACTTATCCAGTTCGATACCTAGGAGTTTCTCCAATCTCAAGAGCATCGAGAGCTTAGACCTATCAAGCAACAACTTGAGTAGTGCAATCCCTTCTGAACGTATCTTACAACAATCTAAGTGGAGAGGTGCTAGAAATGGGACAATTTGGAACCTTTGATGAAATAAACTATCTGGGAAATCCTCTCCTTTGTGGGTCTCGCCTACCTAAAAGTTGTGGGATGGATGAACCTGAACCTAATACTGGGAACACATCAACCAAAGATGAAGACGAAGGATTTGACATGGAGGTATTCCTTTGGAGCTTCGGTATGTCCTCTGTCACTGTCTTAATAGCCTTCATTGTTGTTCTTGCAATCAACCCTCACTGGAGGAGAGCTTGGTTTGCATTTCTTGATGTGATATTCCTTTGGTGGTTCAACCCATGAACTTGAAGCATTGTGCCATCTCTTGCATTGATGTTTACTTTCAGAATTTTCTGTGATTTTCATTGTGTTAGTTTGTATTTGTGTTGTTTGTATGACTTGAAATTTGCAATGTAAATTGTCGTCTTAGTCTTTGTCTTTTTCATCTTATTATCATAACTAATTTTCTGTAATTTTAATTGTGTTGGTTTGTATTTCTGTTGTGTGTATGACTTTAAATCAGCTGGTGTTGTTGTTCCTATATATCTGAGGCCTGAGGGTCATAGCATCACATAAAACATTAACAATTCCATTGAAGGTTCCAAATTTTTCCCAAAACATAGGCTTTGCAATCAGGCATTTTTTAGGAGGTCAGGTCCTAGCTACTAATTACCAACACTTAACATTTGCCACTAACAAAAACAACAAAAAACTGGTAGCCACTGATTTTGTACCTGAAAAATAAGTCAACAATCAACATTCCATTCCATCCTCCCCACCTGCCCCATATGAACAAAATCCCAATTCTTATGTCCATCCCATAGCTGCAATCTTGCCAATTAGACCTGACAAAGGCGGCGCAAAACACAAAGAATCAGATTATAACTTAAAATTCAGGAGGATAACTGTAACAATTAGAAGCTGGGCACCAAACACAAAATTTAAGAAAAACCTGGACCTTGCTTGTTAAGAACTGTTATTTTGCTATGACTCCATTGAACTGGATTTCGAATCTTTTATAACATCAGCAGCCACCTGCGGCACATTCTGCAGTCTGAGTACCTGCTCTTCTGGTGTCTGGAGCAACTTCCTCTTTTGTCCATATTGATAGAACGTGAGGAAACCATCAACGTTAAGGCCAAACAAGTTTCAAATGCAAGACACTCTTTTATAACACAGATTGAGGCAAATTTCAAGTGTATTATGAGTCAATAATGCAGCATCCGTGACACTGGACTATGTAAAAGGATATAAATCTCTCCATCCTTTCTCATTGGCCAGATCAATACGGTGTTGTAGAACAATCAACTCTCTTGCAATCGCCTGAACTTTTCATCTCAGAATTAGAATCAGAAGCAATTATGAGTCCATTAACTACAGCATTTCTTCACTAATTAGCAATACTTACATGCTTTGTTATATGTTCATGAAGAGTTTTGACCTTCTGCTGAAGATCGACCTGTTACACAACAGAAAAACATACATCACAAGTAAAACAAGCATTATAATACAGAGTACCCTTTCGCAAGAGAATGCTCGAGCATCTATAGCCCTCTTACATACACTAAGGATGGATAATGAGCAAATGAAGTTGCGCAAGCCCAAGAAGATGTTGCAACAGTCAACAAAAATGCTTGTTTTGATTGCTTTTAATTTTTTTGCAAGTGTCATAACAGTTGAACTGCTCATAAAAATTACAGTAAAAGATAACTTACAACAGTAGGCCGTTCAAGAATGCCTTTCTCCACTTTCTTGCGTAATTCCTCACATTCTTCCTGCACGGATGAGCAAAAAGTCAATCTAATTCCCATGTAATGGATACAGATACAGTGACAATAAAGAGCAAAAAAAAAAAACAGATAACAGATGACATTGCTCTTTGATTACCTCGGAGAAATCGTCATCTGAAAGCATGGAGATCAGAACATCATCCGCCATACTGGACAACTTTAGCACAATATCTGCTTTGTTTCCGTTAGCTGGTCTTATGACATCTGAAGAAAATACGGAGAACAATAATGCTCATTAAGTCACCCAGAAGAATTGGTGAATATAACTTTTAGAAAATAGACTATACCATATTCAGAGTATTACCTGTGACTTGAAGAAGCTCGTAACGACGCTGGTGAACTGTTGCAACCGACTTGACTTTCACAATGCTACCTACTACTTTGAGATCAAAGGCTTCTGAATTCTTCAACAGCTCCTCCACCAAACTCCTTTTCAAGTAAACAAGCTTAATGTTCTCTGGAACTATAGATGCATAACGGCTATAAACAACAGGACTCGCATCGTCCTCCTGAATTTTTTTGAATGCTGCGTCCTCTGTCTGCAAATCTTTTGAAGATCGCTCCTTTTTTTCGCTAGTTTTAACCGAGCTGTGCTTTTTCAACTTTTTAGAAGACAATAAGCTCTTCAATTCCTCATCCGCTGAACTGTTTTCAATCTTTTCATCCTCATCGTCATCTGATTCCGCTAAGTTCTCAAAAAAATGGCTTTCAAGGGAGTCCCTGATTCTATAAATGGTCACAGACTTCCTCCCCAGAATGGAATGAAGTGCATCATCAGTAAGGATCTTCTTCTTGTTTCCCGATTCAAAAAGATTCTTTTCGCGTGCGTATGTGGTCATAATATCAGCAACTTCAGTCTGAGTGAGCTTCTGGCTAGTGTCTTTACCAATTGATGCTAGGAACTCTATTAGAGGTTTTGAACCCCAACCAATGAATTCCCTTACATTTGAGACCTTCTCCTTCTCCTCCTTTTTCTTTTTCCGTTTCGGTCTCACCTTTTTTCTATCTGCTTTTGATTTGCTCTTCTGAATAACCTCAATTTCACAGTCAGCATCAGATGCTTCTCCGCGAAATTCATCTACAACAAATTCATCTGAGTGTGACCTTTTAGAGGCTGACCTGCGTGTTTTACTATTTTCCATCTGAGCATTCGCAGCCTGGAGATCCTTTAAGGTTAGACTTTCCTTATCTCTAACTATTTCCCAGTATTCCTTAAAAAGGCCCTCAGATGATTCTCGATCATTGAAATCTGCCTCTTCCTGCAAAAAACATACATCCAATCAGGAACCACAATGACAATCTAAAGACCGAAAAAGGTTGAAAAAATAAAGCAAACTTAAAATTTCCAAATAAAAACTCGAGCTAAACTGCGTTACATGCTTTTTTTTAATGTCAAATGCATGTTTGTCACTTAGGACCAAAAATGCATGTTTGTCACTTGTGTATGAGTTCTCACCTATCAGATCACAAGTCAATAAGCAAGACCAACATATTCACATTAGTGATCAAGTGGAGCAGTTTTTCTTTCTTACTTTCAGCCGAGGGAACCTTCATCCTATATATTTTCATTTCATGGTGCATCAACACTTCCCCTAACTAATTAACATGACAGATAGCAAGAGCCAAAAAATAATTAATATCGGAAATCAACTGTGTCGAAAAAGGAAACTCAGTTTCGATCAACCATGTTAAAATTTCATCTATATTTAATTTACAAGCAGTTAGCATTGGAAAAGGATAAATTTTTCTCAGTAGAATAAACCAAAATTGAAGCCATTCTCTCGATAACATTCTATCAGAACCACCGAACCAGTCATCTAAAAACTAGATTATAAAAAAAAACCTCACAGCAGGAAATGATATAAGAAGATAAAGTCAATAGTCAATGACATGATGCTTTCATCTTACCCCCTCTGAGTCAACATCTCTTCCTTCCTCCACCATTAAGGCAAGCTTAAGGCACTCGTCACAAATACCCAGCACTCCTTTAATCTGGCTGAATTCCTCATTGTTGATAATGCAGCTTTCGCACACAGCATTTGGACAGCACAAGCACCTAATACTAGAGCTTTTGCGACATTTGCAGCAAGTGTGCGAACCTGAAATGTAAAAAGCTCCTATCGATTTAGACAACACTAGGATACAAGTATAACTTAAGGAGACATTCACAAGTAGCATAAGTAAATGCACATAAAGAGACAATGTACACAGAAACACAAAGATGAGCTTACCACATATCCATTGTTGTTCCGAATCAGCAGTGGACTTTTTATTTACGCAGTTTTCATGATAAGCCTTTGTACAATCACTGAAAGTTACCCGATGAGGATGCAGGTCAGAATATTAAAGAGCATGAATCAAACCGAAAAGATTACTTAAAATGAGTTTATTTATGATTATAAGGTCCAATAGACCCCAATTACTTCAGCAGACAGATTATTGTAAGTAGTCCTAAATTTAACATTTCGGTAGAAAACAAACTGGATCCCTATCCAGTCTTTAAATTCTAGAAGAAACATGAACCCTTTTCTCTAGATCTTGTAACCCAAATACCATATTTCAACCTTAACCCCTTTCAATCCAAAATCAAAGCATTACACCAGAAATGTGTGAGGCACCAAGTCAGTAAGAGCCAACATTCTAAACATGCAGGGAAAACAATAAAAATATAAATCACTGTCACAAAAGAAAGCACACAAATTTCATATCTTCAAAGCAAAAAGAAGACTACTTTACCCTTTACTCAGATCATTACAAAGCAGAAAAGGAAGAAAGCATCAACTGTGCTTTATTTTCCCAAATTGAAGTCACGGAAATTAGACACATGGGATTAATCTTCTTAAACCCTAATCAACTAAAAGGCTTTAGACACTACAGAAACCAAGAGAGCAGAGAGAACGAACTCGTGATCACAGAGAATGAGCAAGCCTCCATCTTTGCAAACAAAGCAGTAATCTTCAGAATCTTCGATCGGTTTCTCAACCGTTATGGCTGTTGTGGGCTTGAGCTTGGTCCTACTTTTCTTCCCCATTGCTACTATCAAAGAGGGAGAAATTGAAGAAGAGGCTGAATTTGAGGTTCAATTTCAAGAGCACGAGGAGAGTGAAAGAGAAGTGCAAGAGTGATTGTCTGCAGAGGTGCAGAGGTGCAGAGGTGCAGAGTTGAGCAATGTGAGAGAGAGAAAAAATCCCCTTTATTGTACTGTATAACCTAAAATTTCCAATTGGCCAAAGTAGTACTCCGTATTTAATTACTACTCCCTCCGTCTTAAAATACATGTCTTTTAAGCCCCTAAAATTTTGTCAAAAATACATGTCTTTTTATATTTAATCATTACCTCTCACCTATTTTTACATCTAATCATTATCCTAATTTTTACATCACCACTACTCTTCCTCTCACAATTTTTTTTTTAAAAAAAACAAATACTCTATTACCAAAATTTAATCATTACACTTACCCTACTTTTTACATCTAATCATTACACTTAACTCACTCCTTAATTCCCGTGTTCCGTCCTAAAAGGACATGTATTTTAAGACGGAGGGAGTACTATAGTACTATACGACTTTTCATGATTCACTGTAACGGATGAATTCTAGATCAATGAAAATCTTCTTCCTCACATCCTACTCCACTCCCTACATCACAAAAATATTTTAACATATATTTAATCTTAAACAAATTTGTAAAAAATACAGTATATTTATATTACTAACATCTATTTTTATATATTCATAAGATTTTATTTTTAAAAATCATGTTTTGAAATTTTTAATAATTATATTTTGTTAAATATTGATGTCAGTAACATAAATATAATTTTTGATAAAAAAAAAATTAAGATTAAATATATGCTAAAATATTTTTGTGTTGTAGGAAATGAGGTAGAGAGTACAATAGGAGATCCCTATTGATTCTAGATCCGTTTAAACTTTAAACTCTAATTCAATATTGTATTTGTCTAGCCATTATTACATTACAAATTATGGAAAAAAAATACGGATAGATTCTATACCCGTCCATATTTAAAAGAAACAAATCAAATGATGGATCTATGATCCGCCCTGGATTAAAAAGCGGGAGAAAAAAAAAGCAACACCCTAAAAAAAATAAAAACACAAGGTCGGATGAAAAAAAAAAGACAAAAAAAAAACACAATAATGGAACATGGATCCGTCTTATGAGACCCAGAATGTAGATGGATCCTAGATCCGTCCGTATTTTTTTCCATAATTTGCAATAATTATTGGATAGGTGTTATACGATAGTGAAATTGATCCAAAATCCGTTTGTTAGGGTCCATATAACACATGCCCCTAGTGGATTTAGTCGCCCTGTTTTTCGAGGAAAAATATTTAGTGTTACTTATATTTATGGAAACGTTTCATGGGGACACCAAATGGTCTGAATCCTCTTTTCATAAGCTCTTCCCCTTTTCCTGTTCCTTCTCACAAAACCTCTCGTATTTTTTATTCTTTGGGTAAATTACAAAAAAAAACACCCTTAAAATAGGAGTGTTTTTACAAAACCACCCTTAAAATAAAAGTTTGCAAATAACATCCATAAATTTATTTTTCTTTCAAATAACCACCTATGACCATTTAAATATACAAAAAGTGTTTAAAAAATGTTAAATTCTCACCTTTTGTATTCAATATAACCTAAATGTACAATAAATTGACCAAAATATTTAAGAAAATATGAATATATACTTCACGTTTTGTATTAAAAAAAAAAAAATTTAGTTGGTGATCTGTAAAAAAAAAACTAAATTTATTGGTGGTTTTCTGGAAGTTTTGATTTTGAACGTGGTTATGTGAAAGCTCATCTGTTTTAAGGGTGGTTTATGTAATTTACCCTTATTCTTTTAATCCTTTTTTTTTTTTTTTTTCTTTCTAATTAAGGCTTGCGATGGGGTGGAGAATAGGAGAGGGCAAGATTGAGGATATGCCCAATTTGGAGCCGACACAAAAATGATCAACTTGTGATTTGATTTGTTATAGGAAAATTTTACCGGATAAAAACAACTTCAAAGTAAACTGGTGCAAGACTAGTTTCAATAGATTTATATAAATATATGCATTCTCAAAATGTATATGCGAGGCATTTAGACAAAATTTTTCATTAGAGTCTGAGATCAACAAAAATGATCAGATTATAAATAGGTGTTTGTTTAGAGTTGACGATTCCCTAGTTTATATAAGCCCAACCTTAAGATTGAACCCGGATCAGTCTAGATTATCTTGAACGAGATCAACGGTCTTACACTCTTACCTGAAATAATGGGCCGCGAACGGACCCAAATATCAAAACCTAAGTCATTGAACCTCTATATCTAACTAAAGATCTATTCCTCTTCCCGTTTTCGGGTTCATCAAGGCTTACTAAGAAAAACGTGCTCGATCCTACAAGTAACTACTGGAGAAATCCTTATCCTTATTTACCTGTCCTTCCTAATTTAACTCCGATCTTGGACAGATCAATTATCTTGCTACTTGAATGGTTTAAGCTCTCCTTAATGGATTTTTCGTCGCGGACGACTCCTTCTCTCTTTAGGATTTCGAATTCACTCTCTCTCAAAAAAAAACCCTTCTTTGTATTCGAATCTGGCTTTTATAGGTGGACTCTTCTTTAGTGATATGCTCGTCATCATATTTTTTTAGACACATGTTGTTCCAGATTAGTCACGTGGCGAAATTGAACCGACACGTGGTATGTGAGGATGTGAGCCACCTAATGCTTCATGAAGATGGCTCTTCTTCGTCCGCGGACACTCGGTTTCTGATTGTTACATCTCTTTCGTCTTAACATCACCCGTGGATGGAGCGTTTTTGCCTATACTAAAAAAGGGTTACGTCAACAAGAGTATTGATTGAGTTTTTTTTTTTATTAGGAAATAATTCGAGGCCAGACAGACCTGGACCTCGAAGGCCGACAAGTCGGCTGACGGAAACCGTCAAAAAATAGACAAAATACAACAAGGGTGCAAGAAACAAGCACAAGAGATCTACAAAGAGAAACTAAGCTCCACTAAATCGGACGAGATGCGGACGTAGACGAACGAACGAAGCCAAGCGCTACCAACAGCAACACCGCAGGCCAACGGTACATCAGGAAACACCTGGGGGCAGTGAAGACGAACCTCTAAGGAAACAGCATCCCGGGAAAAGGAGACGCTTCGATACACACTGCCACAACCCCAACCTGACCCGACTCCGAACAGAGTATTGATTGAGTATTTAACTAAGGAATGCCTATTGAGAAGATGAAAAATATCTATTGACAAGATAAGTTTAAAAAATTACATATAAGTCCCTTTTCACTTTAGAAAATATTTACAAAGTTGATCGAGACCTTAAAAAACATAAACGGGTAAGGGGTCATTTAAACACACTAACCCCGTTTTTTTTTTTTTTGGTAGAGAAAGATAATGATTACCTTTATGAATATAGTCCATATTTAAGTTAAGATTCATTGATTACTATTCTAATAAGGTTAAACTAATCAAAATAACTCAACCTTTGGAAGGGTGTTGAAAAAATATCATCACCTTTGGCTTTCAACTATAAGAAAAATAACCCGACCTTTGGGGGAGATGGTAACAAAATATCCCGAATCCTTTTTTCGACCATAAATTGGATCAAAACAATGATATAAAATTGGTTAAATACTTAAATGATCTCATTCTCATTAAAATAAGTCAATATCATCCAAACTTCATCAAAATATTAATTTCGTCAATTATATGTCATCATTTTTGTTCGTATTTATAGTTGTAAAAATAATTGGGATACTTTGTTAACACATCCCCCAAAGATTGGGATATTTTTCTTATTGTTGAAAGGTGAGGATATTTTTTTAACACCCCTCAAAAGGTTGGATTATTTTAATTAGTTTTGCCTTCTAATAATTCCCCTTCTTTTCTCTCATTTTTCCTACAAAATTTGTTACATTTTCTCACATTCTATTCCCTAATTTTAAGGAAGATAACTACTACATCTAAGATGGTCTAATAATTTCTCCCACCCTATTCTTTAAGCTCACTGAAAATATAATCATTTACGGAGTACATTTTATATGTAAAATTTAATATCTTTTCTGTCCCTTCTACTTTTATATATCTATACTACTACCTCCGTCCAAAAATACATTGCCTTTACTATTCACGCACGCTTTTTTAAGAAGGTAAAAACTATACAAAATATTAACTTTTTAAAAGTTAATATTTTATATAGTTTTTAACTCCTAAAAAAACGTGCATAAATAGTAAAAGTCCATGTATTTTTGGACGGATGGAGTATTATATAAGGGACAAGAGCCAAATGAATAGTGATTTAACGGAGCCAATGTACTTCCGTTAAGTTAGACGGTGGGCAGTCTGTGAGTTTTCATTATTACTATATTGCCATTACCTTTCATCTCGGTAAAGATCCCGCGGATCTCTTCCCTTTCATCTACCGTCTCCTCCTACCCCCTACGTTCACTTCAAAGCGCATCTCATCTCTTCTCCTTCCATCGCCCTTTGGTTCATGAATTCCGCCTCCGGCTGCGTCCTCCACTATCCGGACAATTCACCCTATTTTCCTTTCGATTGTATTGTGTAGGGTTCGATTTGGGGATAAGAGGGAATTCCTTGGCTTTGTTACGAGTAAATCCCCTGCCACTCTTGAGCCGTTTTCGACCGCTACTAATTACGAATGGGGTTTGGGTTCACACGGTGGCTTAGCCAGAACAGGTAAGCCGATTCCGAAGGCTTCCTTACCCACTGTCTTTCAACGGAGACGAAGTCGCCGACAAGGATGTGAGGGGGCGGCGCCGATGGATGATCTTTTGCCCAATAGAAGGTATGTCTTCGATTAATCTTTTGAAATTTCCGTAATTTAGGGTTTAGGTGTTTGAATTTGAGAATTTGGTTAAATAGAAATTTTGAATTTGCTGATTTTACAAATACATTTATTTTGCATCCTTTGAAACCTGATGAACCTTTCACCTTTCTTGGACTTTCGTAGATGTCAGGTCTTGGGTGAGTAATTGAGGAGACTTGAGTATGTGAAATTCATTTTAGAAATGCAAGATATACCAATTTATTCTAAATGTTATGTTTAGAAACAGTTGAGTTAAATTGTGAAACAAAAAAAAAAATCTAGAAACTAAGAAGAATCTGAGAGTTAAAATTAGAGAAGAGTTGTTCTGTTTTAATTGAAAATTTTATGGTGTTTTAAATTTAGTATAATAATTACTGTATAATAATAAAAGGGTTAATAAAGTGTTTTGTTGATGTGAATCATAAGGCAGGCAAAATTATAATATCATTTCGCAAGAGTTTGGATATAGTTGAAACTTGAAAGTAAGCAATGTCATTGAGTAGGTTCTTCTAATTTGTTTGTTTTCCTCATAAAAATAAATCTGGAAACTAAGTGTACAAGAAACTGAATTTTTTGGATATACATTCAGGATGTCAGGGATATTGCAGTTTGAAACTCAAACCTTGCTTTTGGTAATTCCTTTTAAAGTGATGTTTTTAGTGGACTTATTTCCAAGCATTAGTGATGAAGTGTTTAGAATAGATATCACTTAAGGAATTACGCTATTGTATTTGAAAATAACCTCAACTGGTAGCCGGTAATTATTTGTGTTTTAATTTAGTCTTTGTCCTGCAATTGTAACGATCTAATTTATTTTTTTACTCATCGGGTTATTCCCTAAGTAAAAGCTTTTGTTTGCGCTATAATTTCTCAAGGACTTCAATTTACTTTACTGAGGTAAAAAAGAATGATCATTACATTCTATATCTAAATAGGATAAATGATGACATAGATAAAAAAAGAAAAGTATACTAACACTTTTGGCCTATCAAATTAAGCCGATAAACTGGATTCCATATTTCCCTAATTAAGATATAATTAGACAACTACTACATGTCTTCTGTTAAATATTGCACGAGCTAAATATGCTGGTAAAGAGAAGGAAAAAAAAACATGTCTTCTTTTATATGTTGCAAAAATTCCAAAGAAATACCACAGTATACTTTTTTGCATAAAAGAATTTGAGATAAGAATGCCCTTTTTCTTATGAAAATTTTATTCAGGGATTAGTGAGATTTAGTTTCAGATATCCTATCAAAAAAAAAATTATCTCCTTGCAATCTTTTTTTAGTACTAATTTAATTATTTTCATGTGTGGATTGCCCAAGGTGACAAGTGAGGATTACTGATAATGGGAAATGCAAACTTTTATTCTATTCTATTTTATTTAGATCATGCATATTTCTTTTCTTACAAATACTTCAATACAAATTATATGGATTTATTTATACTAGAATACATATTTTCGTTTAGCTTAGTTGATATAGAATAAACATTTTTAAACTTGCGATCTAAAATTCAAATTTTTGTATCTATTGGTGCCACGTGATACACAAAAGATTTGCATTGCCTTGTATTTTGTTGTCAAGTTTCCTTACTGAACTGATTCATAAATCTTGGCACTAGGTTTGCTAAACATGAGAAGTTTTTTTATGGTTATTGTTGCAATATCAAACCAATTTTCTTGGTAATTTGTAGATACAAACCCATTTGTTGCAAAAATGCGAAATTATGGTTTAGACTTGGGATTCTGTCCTGCTGGTGTTGAAAATGGACAAAGGATAGTAACATAGGCTGTCAGCCCTAATTTATCTTGAATTTAGATCTGTTTAGTTTGATTTCAGCCCTAATTTATGCTTATTTATCTGATTAATCTGGATGAAGCTAAGTTGAACTGGCCCTTTAGCTTTATTAACAAATTTAAACACACAAGCTCTAAACAACAAAAAACTCAGTTCCACAATATAAAGAAATGCAGTTCAAGTGTAGAACCTTATTTAGAATTTGGGTATTCTCTTGCTAAAGTAAGGTATTTTTTCGGATGCTTCTTTTGTTCTTCAGTATAGAGTGTTTTCAGTTACTCACCGTAGCATTCTCAAAATTTCTCTAAAATCATCAAATTTAAGTTCAGGATTGATTGTAATTTTTTTGGATGCTTTTTTTCTTCTTCATCCGAATGCCCATATACCCAACGTTGGGATGTTCATGAATTCAGATACCATAGTATAGAGTGTTTGCTACTGTCTCAGATGGTGCTGTAATAATGTGATTAATTAGCAGTGAACTTGCCATTTATATGTTTTTTTGAAGTGTCCATTTATATGTTCTTCATGATAAAAAAAAAGAAGAAGTGATCACTGCGATAAAATTCAGCCTACACAGTTCCAATTTTTAGCAAACCCTTGATTGCACAAGGTGCATTTTTACTTATTTTTGCAACTCTTTCATCTTACTGCATCATGCTAGCACACCTCAACATATGTTAGGATCTAACAGATCATGTGAGGGTGTTCATGGCATCTTTAAAAGTTAAAATTGGTAGGAGTCTCGTTGCTATTGAAATTATATATGCACCTTAAAATTACAAGTGTAATAAAAGTTGATCTTTTCACATATTAGATGCTAAAGACTTAACCAAGGATAGCAGATTAGACAATATTAATAACGACAGCAGGTAACTCCAAAATAGTTTCCTATAGTGTTTCATTGTCTTCAATTTCTCATTTGCATTCGTAAATATAAGCTTTTATTGAGGAGTTTGGAACGCTTTCAAACAGTTTTAGAATATGTCTTTTGCAAGCTTCTCGGGTGGTTTTTAGAAAACCCAAAGCCTAGAATCATAAACATCTATTGTCGTCTCTCCCTTAAGTTTTTTGTCATTTTTTTTCCTCTTTTCTTCTTGTTGTGTGTAGGGATGAGAATCTATGGTGCCATGAAGAACTAAGAGACTAGCTGCATCCATGAGCATGTTTCTCCTTCCAGCTCGTATGAAAGGGAAAAGATTCGCCTGCCTAATTCAAGGGCGATGAATCATCAACCAATGTTATGACTTATGAAAGGGATATATCTTCATGTTAGTAGTTTTCTCTGCCAAGATTACTGGCCCAACATAATGGCAATGAAACTGATACAAGGATTTCAGGTAATGGATGGTAGTTTTGGCTTTCTATGGTTCTACCTTGGCCATCCCTTCTCTTGGGGATTGGTTCGCTGGAGCTTGAAAGCCTTGTTTTAAACAAGAATAATAAAAAGGAGAGGTATAAACTATAAAGAATTTGCATTGCTCCAAGTTTATTCTCAGTTTAGCCCCAGGATATTGTTTGCTGAATGAAAAGTGCATTACTATATATATACGAATCATCTAGAATCTAAGTGCATTGTATTTATTGGTCTTCTTAATGACAAAAACAATTTAGCTTTGCAAATGGTGACTCTGCAAGAGAGTTTGATATGAATGCTAAGCAAACCATTTTGTTTGGATGGCAGAAAATGCGGTGGTGGCTTGTAGCTTCCAGTGGCTTGCTGTTATGAGACTGATTTTGAAGTATGAATAAATGGATCTGCGGATTCCTTGGGTTCGGGAGTTCAGTTCGTACAATGAAAGATCTACTTCTATGGAGACTGATGTGAAGCTTTCTGCTGGATCATCATGCACCTTGGGAGACTATCAGAAATTTGCTTCTTTCTTCTCTAAGTTCATTGTTGTTGTGAGGGATATGTTCCTTCCTCCGCAGCAACAGAGATCTGTTCAAATAGCTCGTTTCTTTCTTCTCTTGGCATTGAAGGTTTTGATGTATGGTCACTGATTGTGTACTATGCGGGATGTCCCAGCTGTACACAGATGCCAAAAAATTTCAAATTATGATCTGCCATTTTGAGTTCAGATCATCAAAAGGTTTAGTAGTCTCATGCAATTTGCTTAATCCTAATCCAAAAAATTTCAAATTGTATCAGTCAAGGCCAATCATAAGATCCGAAGCTACAGTTGCATTGTCGTAGCCAAGATGCCAAAGCAAACAAGCAAATAGAAACACCATTTTTCTTTCACCAAAGATCATTCTACGTTAGAAGTAAAGAGCTAATGGAGTTTGAGTAAGCTGTTTGGAAGAATTATTCCGTTGAGTTCCTTATAGTCTATGCAAACTACATTCTTGATAGCAAAAGAGGACTAAAATACAGTGCCTAGGCAAAGTAACACAGCGCCTGGATAATGCTATTCTTCAGCCTTGGCTGTCTGAACTATCGTATGCCAGACCCAGAAGGGTTTTGACAGGGTTGTCCACCTTGGTTACATCTTCGACTTCACTTTTCTTTGCCCTTCCATCTCCTTCTTCATTTGGTCGCTGAACGGAAGCCTTGAAATGATTGCTATATGTTGTAGGAGGATTATCTGAACCTGTATTAGACCTATTTCAATCAGATGGACTCCAAACTTTCTGCCGCTTTGGCTTGATTTCCACGACTTTGCTAAGTAAATCTTGCTGCCCGGAAGAAACACAGAACTTATCAATCATAAATATCCAAATTCATGAAACATTAAGATCAGCCAGATTTACAGACAACGTTCATATTTTTCAATCATTCTGGCTGGTCGTTACAGTGATATTGCCAATCCTCAAGAGGTTGCCTTACTGATTTTTTTTTTTTCATTTTGTTTTAAGTGTTGTATCTGTTATAGCATTTTACAGATGTATATACACCAAATGATTATACGGTTTTACAAGATTTAAATTATGTTCTCAAAATACAAACAAACTATGACTTTCGTGAATTTTCAAAACAACAAAAATTTTGACGTCCAAAAAAATACAACACAATGATACATATATAAAGAATGAAAAAACGAGAGAAGGCCCAAATTGATTTACCGATAGTTTGGGCGGGATCAGTTGTATCACGCTCTCTTCTTCGCTTTGTTCGCTCGCTCTCTCTACGCTCAGAGGTACGCTCTCTGTTATATCGTTTTCTCTTCTCTCCTTCTTCTGTCCTTCTACCCTGTTTCTTGACTTTGGCTTGTTGTAATCCATGGGCAATCCCAATTTCGAACTATAGGGCTAGGGATGTGCGATTTGTAGATTATGGTTTGTGCTTTTTTTTTTTTTGCGCGATTTTTGGCTTGTTGATATAGGGTTTGTTGTTCTTTGCCTCTACAATTGAAATTAGGGATTGTACAATCTGAAATTAGGGTTTGTAGATTAGGGTTTGTACAATCTGAAATTGTATCTCATAGTGATGTAGCAAAGTTTGACGTTGAAAGACGAATCATTGTGAATGGTTGTGTTTCTTACTCTTACGGTCTTACCTGCATTGCATCACAACTTGATTGTTGATAGCACTTGTTATGTGTGGTGAAAGTGACCAGCCACCTCTTAGATGTATCTTTACTTGTTAATCATCTCTATTTGTAATGCCTACTGATGGCATCGATGCTGCAGGATCAAGATCACCATCAATAAACCTGCATGTAGTTAATGTGAATAAGATGGATTCAGAATCTTTGCAAACCGAACTCAGTACATTGAGAAAATTATACGGGCTCCTCCAGATCAATGAATCCAGCGAGCAGTGTTCTATATCTGAAATTGTAAGTGTCCGGTAACTTTTGCATAACTCGTTTGCTGAAGTAGTGAAGTGAACTGCAAACTCGAGTGAATGTTGTGTTATTCCTTTTGTTATGAATGATTTCTCAAATGTTTGTGAAAGTTTGGTTCTTTTATTTATTTGCTTTCTTGAAAGCGCGCAGTTGGATGAAGAATCGCGAGTCTTGTTG
This sequence comes from Persicaria tinctoria, assembly GCA_037127255.1. Taxonomy (NCBI): domain Eukaryota; kingdom Viridiplantae; phylum Streptophyta; class Magnoliopsida; order Caryophyllales; family Polygonaceae; genus Persicaria; species Persicaria tinctoria. The sequence goes on from JBANSL010000004.1 coordinate 1,198,062, forward strand.
AGGAAGCTACTTGATGATGCTTCTGAAAAGGTTTTTGAGGCCCATATGAAGGTATTGCCCCATCTTCATGTACTCTCTCTTCTTCCTTTGGATGAGACTCGACGAAAACAAGTTCACAGTTTGATTCAATTGCTTGTTTTGGTATTCATAGATCATGGCTGATAGATGGAGGAGTCTGCTTGGTACACAGTGCTTGGATCAACTAGAAGAAGCCAAAAGGATTGAGAACATAAAAGAAAACGCCGAATGCCATTCAGTGTTGCCAAAAGATGAGCAGCCTTTCGAGATCAAGATGCCCAATAAGGCCCCTGTTCTTACTTCTAGACTAAGACGGTCTGCTACAGAGCTACAAAGTAGAAAGAAACGCTGCCTTTCTTGTGAGCAAGGAAGCAAACTAGAGGCAAAGCAATCGTCTGAATCAGTTGTGTATTCTGGAGTGCTTGGCAATAAGAGAACGAGTGTAATTGATTGCAAATCAAGTGAAAAAGAATCAGTCGCCGGTTCATTTGACAGCATGGCCCCTAGGAAAGAGGTGGAAGACAAAGCATCAAATGTGGAAGATTTCTCAAAGGAGGTTGATGATGCAATAAGAAGGATTGAGTCTCTCATTCCGTCGCTTCATCATCTGGCCAAACCTGTTCAAGCACCTACAGGGAAGAAAATGGGCAATCTGAATTCTTTCAGGAAAACAAATTCAGTTCTTGATTTAGATGCAACCGGTTCATCGTTCGGGATCCCAGCCAGAACCGAACATCGTCAGGCTAGACAATCCAAGCAGGCTGACCAAGGGATCGGAGAATGCCATGAATCTGCTCCGAGGTTTCTGCATCCACCACAGAGGAGTGATTATGGGTCCCTAAAAGAGGATGAGTTTGAAGGTGAGGTTAAATTGCTCAAGAACACTACAAGTCAGTTTCAGCTGATTCCAAAAACTCATCATTTGATGAGTGATACTGCTAGTGACCAGGATCCTAGAAGCAAGGGTTATAGGTTCTTGGAGGAGTCTGCTGGTCGGATTCAGGGCGAGTTTGGATTAGGAGGTGGGATGCCGATTCAGAGGACTAATGTGTCCTCACATCTACATGGAAATGTAAGTCAAAATGACAATGTAGCAGGTCAGATTCCACATCATATTCAGGACATGAGGATTTTACCAAGTCAATTCAACGAGGATAATGTGAATCAGTATCGAATTCCTCAAAGGGAGGCAAGAAGGAAGACTCCGACTTCAAGATCTTCCTTGTTACCTCCCTCCACCAGTTCTACGAGCTTCGGGAAGGCTAGAGAAAGAGTTGATACACGAAATGCTGTTCGTAGAGCAAATCAAGTTAAGTCTAGGGAGAAAAATCCATCATCAAGACGAAAGACCGGCTTTGAAGAAAGCGGTTATTGGTCTCAGCAACCCTTCGATGAATCTGATGAAACGCATTCAGGTTCACCTGATTCGTCTAGCTGGGTAACAGGAGAAGCGAGCTCTTCCATTTCACCGAGTGACACGATTCAGACAACCAACAGTTGCACTGGTGAAAACGAAGACTCCGGATTCTCAGGTAGCAGCCTTAATTATCAAGATGTTGGGTCTGAATTGAGTGGCACACGATATGAAACGAGTCAGACTAGCTCTAGATATGATGCCTCTTCTAATAGTTCTCCTGGCTATGGAGATTCAAATCCTTCGGAATACTACAGAACGAGTCATCATTCTGTTCGGAACAGACAAGCAGGCAAGTTTAAGAGACTGAAGAACAAGTTGGGCTTGATTTTCCATCACCACCACCACCACCACCATCACCACCATGACAAGGGTGGTCAAGCCCATGGATCAGTTTGGAAGCACCTCGAGAACATGTTCAGTCACACCGAGAAGGAAGAGGCTAAGAAGCCGAAAGCAGGTACTCGTAAGAAGGATAAACATTTGGCCAAGAGTGGATCGCGCAAGCAACAGACTGAAAACCTCCACACTCTTGTAGAGGGGCTGATGAAGCAAGCGAAGAAGAAACCGAAGCAGGGCAAGGGTGGTGTTGGAAAGCCAGGAGGCCGAAACCTCGTGGGAAAGAAGGCCAGGAAGAAGCCGAGTTGTTGGCAAAACAAGGCTCGGGTTAAGCTGCCGGGAAGAGATAAGAAACCTCAGTTGACAGCTCCTAAATCTCATCCAAGGCACTCCTGACCGCAATTTGGCTTGTAAGTTGTAACTTGTAAGCAACTCAATACATGTATTTTCTGATTTTGATGAAGGTAGATGTAGTTGTGGAAGAAAACTGAGCATTCGTAATTGACCTATTTGTGCTTATCAACTGGTAAAAGGGGTGGATTCGCCCTCAGTTTCTGTCTGAGTACTAACATTGCATCATGACCTTACCTATGGAATTGTATATTACAATGTACATTGATATACTTTCAATTGAAATTTCAGTTTGAAAGTTGCAAAAGTTTCTGGATTAGCTGCTTCTGATTCTTCTTGATTGAAAGGAATGGAGGATGCTTAGCAGGTTCGAGATTCGAACTTGGCAGCCTAAGTAATGGCGCACGAGTTCTTGCAATGTAATTGTATACAGGCAAAAGGTTGAAGACCACCTTGTTAGATGGCAAAGCACATCTTATGGCTTCTTTGTATGCTTCATAATTTGTTGAAAGAATTTATATCTTCTGACTTAGATGGCAAACTGTTGGATAAAAACAGCTATTTGGTCTGAGTAATTTTGGTATTGTCTTTAGGTTTGTTGATCAGTTATTTGGTGTTGTTTTTGTACATTTTGTATTGTGGTTCTTGTGACGAGTTTTATTCAATGTAAAGATATTTTAACTTTGTTAATCAAACTTATGCAAGATTATTAAAAAAATCACATTTTTGATATCCTTATCAACAATCAACGCATTGCGTCTAACTGATCTAAATAAAAACTTAGAAAAATGTTATGACTTGAAATAATCGAATTAGATAACAATTTAAACTCAAAATAACATACACTAAGTACCAAACTCATAATCAACCCCGATAATGACTTGATCTCGAATTGATTTGACTCGAACCGACTCAATTTTCACATATATACCTATTTAGGGCATAAACGACGCGTTTCATTCACACTTTTATTCCACCGGTTGCCCAACAAATTTGCCGTGTTGCTTGCGTACGGAAACCAAAAAGAAAAAGAAAAAACTCTCCCGCGCTCTTAACGCGCATCAGAAGAGTATCTCTTCCTTTTGAAAACGGTATATAAAACTTTTCATGTCTCCTCTCCCTAATTCCCAAATCCATCACTAATTTCCATCTCCGTTGCCTTTCTGGATCTCCTTTCAATCTCAACCGGTGAGTTCTCCTTTCAATCGTTTAATTTCGCCTCAATTTTTTCCTTGTCTTGCTTCCGATTTCAATTCTGATGGTCAGATTTGGCTTGGATGACTCTAGGTTTTTTTTTCCGTTTGTTCTGAGTCCGTTTTTTGTTTCCTCGATTAATTTCATGTGCGAGCTGTTGTGATTATTCCCTTCGTTAGTCTGTCGATCTCAGAATTTGAGCGCATTTATTCCGAAAAAATGCACTTGCAGATACGAAAATGTGATTGCTGACAAGAAATTGAATGGCAATGGCCAAAAATTCCAAAATATATATGCGGCATTTGAATATGTGTACCGTATCTTTTGTGAAATATCTAGCCATGACTAAATCTCCTTCTACATTATCTCTAGGGATTTTGCACTTTAGAATGTGAAGGTTCTTGTTACAACCCTAGTTAAAACCAATATTTGCTCTTGACAGGTTGTATGCCGTGGCTTATGTGGTGTTGCAGCTAATCTGCAATACTGGATACTGAAAATGAGAGATTGAAGGTAATGCAAAAGAACAAAAGGCACAAAATGGTTGATTTTAATGTTGCTAATTCAAGGGTACTCGACACATTGAAAGGTTATAGTCCAGTTGTTATCAGTTGGGTGCTTCCTGGATCACTGTGCCTTTTGGTTGTAGTATTCAGCTTAGTCAAATGGCAGAAAAATACATCTTTAAATTGGGTTAAAGCCGCCGCAAGGGAAAAGAAGAAGGCATGGAAGAACCTGAATGTTCCCTTTTCACAACATATTTGGATAGGGGAGTATGATGACATTGAAGAGCCATCAACATGTTGTGTTTGCTTGACTTCCCTAACGGTTGCGGAGAACATGGAGGAAGCTAAGCTAGTGCTACACACCCCTGTCCATCGGTGTGCAGTTTGTGGTGTTGCAGCTCACTACTATTGCTCCCAATCGGCTGCAAAGGATTGCAAGTGCGTAGCGCAAGCTGGTAATAGCCACGTGCAACACCATTGGTCAGAAAGATGGGTTAACACCGATGATAATCCTGAGACATCTGCCTTTTGTTTTTACTGTGATGAGCCATGTGCTGTCCCACTCCTTGATGCTTCTCCAACATGGCACTGCATGTGGTGTCAACGTCTTATACATGTAAAATGCCATGCCAAGATGTCGAAAGAAACTGGTGACACTTGCGATTTGGGCCCTCTGAGAAAGATTATTCTCTCACCTCTTTGTGTGAAGGAAATAGAACAAGAACAAGGAAAAGATGGAAAATTGAGTGCATCCAACAGTGAGAATGTAACTTCCTCATCTGGAGAGTTCAAAAGAAGGCGCAAAGAACTAGGTCATTCTCTTAGCAGCAATACAGCAGTTAGTGAGAGTACGGGTAATAAGCATTCTAGCTTGAACAAGAGTCATAGCGAGAAAAACATGGATTCCCCAACAAAAAACGCCAAAACATTTGGGCAAAAGAGCTCCCACCAAGGACTAGTTCAGAAGAAAGGCGGGAGGCTTATTTATGGTCAAGTGAAGAGGTGCAAACTGGTGGACTTGCCAAAAGAAGCTATGCCTCTTCTGGTTTTCATCAATGTCAGAAGTGGTGCCCAGTGTGGTTTATCCCTCAGAAGGAGATTGAATATGCTTTTAAATCCTGTTCAGGTAAAATTTTGGCTCCTAGGCAACAATGTTTCATTTTGTCATGTGAACTTTATGAACATATGATTCAATCCTCTCACTTTACTATATAGTACCAACTACCAACCCCCTCAACTGTATTGCCCTATGCTTGCGAATTGTGATCTTATAAGAAAATTGAACCTCTTCCTGTAAATAAAGAACTTAAAAAGCTTAGTAAAACTAACCTGATGAGGATCTTATCCAGATTTTCATGTTACATCCCTGACTTCAGTAAATATGTAAAAGCTGATGAGGATTTTTAGAGGCTATGTGCCTCCTTTAACTTGACATCCTTTACCCCACCTTCTTGATCATGTCAACTTAGCATCATTTTGCAGCTTAATTGTTCTTGAGGTGGACTCTACATCACAATTCCATATCTAATCCATCCTATAATTTTCATGAATGGGGATTCTGAAAGTGATCTTCCGTCTTCTGCACTACACTTTAAAGACTGAACAACTGACCTGAATACCTGATCAATATTTTTCTGCAGGTATTTGAATTGAATTCCTCTCGGGGCCCTGAAGCTGGTTTGAAGTTGTTTAGCAGTGTACAAAACTTTCGAGTTTTGGTATGTGGTGGAGATGGTACCATTGCATGGGTCCTTGCTGCAATTGAAAAGTTTCAATTTGAGTCACCTCCACCTGTAGCCATCCTTCCATTGGGCACAGGAAATGACTTGTCAAGGGTTCTGCAGTGGGGAGGAGGCTTCTCAAAGGTAGAGGGACAAGGTGGCCTTACCAATATTTTGCACGACATTAGCCGTTCTGCAGTAGCAATGCTAGATCGCTGGAGTGTTGAAATCAAAGAGGAAAACTCCAATGAAAAATCGAAAAGAACTCGCTCCAAATTTATGCTGAATTATTTAGGTAGTTTAGAAGCTACTATTAGCAGTTCTTGCACAATCATTTTCTGTTCTTAAAAAACATGTTTCTTGCTGATTGCAGGCATTGGATGTGATGCAAAGGTTGCATATGAATTTCATCAATATCGGGAGGAAAATCCTGAGAAGTGCTATAGTCAGGTAATTATCCCATTTGCTTTAAAAGAACATGCTCCAGAATCTTGAATTTTTTTATTTTTTATTTTTGATCTTGTACTTAATACAGCTCCCTTACAGTTTGTGAACAAGTTGCGATATGCTAAAGAAGGCGCAAGGGACATAATGGACAGAGCTTGTGCAGACCTACCTTGGCAAGTTTATCTTGAAGTTGATGGAAAAGATATTCAGATTCCCAAGGTATATGTGATGGTAGAACATAACATATAAAGCCTCTCTTGCTAGTTGCTACCTTTCTTGAACACTCTCATATTTGTTTTTTTCTTAGGACGCAGAAGGTTTAATTGTCCTGAACATAGGGAGTTACATGGGTGGTGTGGATCTCTGGCAAAACGATTATGAACATGATGATAACTTCGTCCTTCAATCAGTCCATGATAAGAAGCTGGAGGTTGTGTGCGTCTCTGGATCATGGCACCTTGGCAAATTACGGGTATGATTCATTTTACTTGATGGCCTAGCTTCTTAAACAGTTTGTCAGCTTCTAATCCAAACTCAGTCAGCTGCTGAACCATTCTTGTTCTTTCCAGGTAGGGCTTTCTCAAGCAAGGCGGCTAGCACAGGGGTGTGTCATAAGAATACACGCTTCGGATCAGTTCCATGTGCAAATAGACGGAGAGCCATTTATCCAAAAGCCTGGCTGCCTAGAGATATCTCATCATGATCAGGTACAACAAAAGCTTAGCGTGTGTTCAACATGTCATACTATATGATACTTTCACTTGATAAGGCCTTGTAAGGTAATTGATAAAATGACTAATAAGGTGATAATGCACTAACATGGAAGTCTGATAAGTTCAAGTGTGCAATGCTAAACACACCCTTAACACTCAACCAATAACAACAACAATAACAATCCCAGTGGAATCCTGCCCAGAGCATACAAACCAACAAACACACAAATGAAAAACATTAATAGAGGATGAAGAGAAGACAAAAGAAATAACATTCAACCAAAATGGCAAATTTTAGCACTTAAAACTCACCCTTTATTTTGGTGATAGGTGTTTATGTTGAGAAGAGCAGCAGAAGAACCAAGAGGGCGAGCTCTCGCAATAATGACCGAGATACTGCTTGATGCCGAGAACAAGGGCATAATCCAGGCTTCCCAGAAGCAGGAGCTTCTGCAGCAGATGGCGCTTCGTCTCTCATAATATAACAAAGTTGTATAATCTTGTGGCATATATTCCTCCTCTCTGTGCCTGTGGGTTTGGTAACCAAATTGAATTGCAATACAATGTTTTCTCTAAAGCCCCATAACTCTCCCTCATATTATAGATGGATAGACACAATTTTTGTGTATATTGTGGTCTTGTGGGTATATATGCATCAAGTTGGGTTGTAAATAATGACATGATATTTACTGATATCATTAGGTCAAATGACCAATTGTAGCCCCATTATACAGTGAATTTTCACAGTTACCGCCCCTATCAATTCAAGTATTGTCCGAATGAATTATCCCATAAAATAGGACTTACGGACAAATGCTCAGTATTTTTTGCAAAGAGTTGTGTTGGTCCGATCAGGACATTTGAGCACTCGTTGGGAAGCTAACTTTAAGAGCTACGACTTTACTAAGGATGTCTCGTGAGAAATTCTCCTCGAAGATGGCCAAAAAAATCATTTTTCCATCAGTTTGGAATCTGGACAAATTTTAGAGTTTTTCCAAATGCAATACATCCATAAAACGTCTATTCGAGATGTCCAAAAAGCCCCGGAACGACTAACGAGGGTAATGTGTCTTAAAATAGGAGTTATGGACATATGCTCGGTATTTTTGGTGAAACAAGAGTTGTGTTAGTCCGATCGAGGCATTTGAGCACTTGTTGGGAAGCTAACTTCAAGATCTACCACTTTACCGATGATGTCTTACGAGAAATCCTCCTAAAAAATTGCCAAAATATTTTTTCCATCAGTTTAAAAGGGTAGTCCACAAAAAAATCAAAATTTCAAAAAAAAAATCCAAAATCCTTTACAATAGGCAAAGTATGATGACTGAAAAGGTAAATAGATAGATGTTGGCATAAAGCCCGGAAGTAACAAAAGGTGCAGGACCAAAACCAGGGTCCTACTTAAACGGTGAAACTACCTACCCCAATGATACTACCACTATTTTACCACCCACTACCCCCCATTTATTAAATAATTCCGAAGCAAAACAACAAACGGACACCTAATAGGCTAATATCCTACATTTTATATAAATATATGTAGAAATAAAAGGAGGTCGAAGTTCACTTCAGGAATTACAAAGCAAATGGGGGAAGAATAGGCCCAATACGGATAGCCCATTCCAATACAATTTTAATTCTCAAGTCACGTGTTCTCAAAAAAAATAATTCTCAAGTCACCCAAACCCGGCTTCCACATAAATTGACCCGTCAGCCCACAAAACGCAAATAATAGACAGCTCCTCATGACAGTAAACCCCATTGCAATATTACAAAGCACCATGACAGAATTTCCTTCCAACATCAGTATCGACCGTCACCACCCCTCTCAGTCTACACGGATGACCAACACACACGATCAGCCATGCTTGTATGATTTATCATCCGTCGACCCCTCCTCATCATCCTCAGTTTCCGAGAGCAGGGCAAAATATTGAGCAACCTTATCTCCCGACTTAGGATCTTTGATAGCCGCTAGCGCATTATAGAGCTCATCCATTGTCAAGGAAACTTGGATGTCCCCAGGGATGCGATTCGACATGCCTCGGATCGCATCCTTGGGGACATCCAAGTTTCCTTGACAAAGTATGATGCTATTCAGCCAATACGTCCATGAAACACCCACCAGGGATGTCCAAATAGCCTTGGAATGAGGGTAATGAGTCTTAAAATAGGAGATACGGACATATGCTCGGTATTTTTGGCGAAACAAGAGTTGTGTTGGTCCCGATCGGGGTGTTTGAGCACTCGTTGGAAAGCTAACTTCAAGAGCTACGACTTTACTAGGGACATCTCCCGAGAAATCCTCCTCAAAGATGACCAAAAAAATTATGTTTCCATCAATTTGGAATCTAGACAAATTTTAAACATTTTGCAAAGGGTTAGTCTACGGACAAATCTCAAATTTTCAATAAAATAAAAATCCAAAGTCCTTTGCTATCCGAAAGGCATGATGCTATTCAGGCAATACGTCAGTAAAACGCCAACCTGGGATGTCCAAATAACTCTGGAATGAAATGAGCTTTTAAAGAGTTACAGGTACATGCTTGGTATTGTTTTCGCGAAACAAGAGTTGAGTTGGTTCGATCAGAGCATTTGATCAATCGTTGGGAAGCTAATTTCAAGAGCTACGGCTTTACCGATGACGTCTCTTGATAAATCCTCCTTGGAAATGGCGAAAAAAAAACACTTTTCCATCAGTTTGGAATCTGGAAAAATTTTAAACTTTTTCTAAAGAAGTTACTCTACAAAAAAATATCAATTTTTTTAAAAAAAATGAAACATCCAAAAATCCTTTATAATAGGCAAAATGTGATGCTACTCAAGCAATACATCAAAGACACGCCCACCCGGGGATTCCAAATATCCCCGAAATGAGGCTAATGTGTATTAAATTTAAGTTACGGACATAAGCTTGATATTTTTGGCGAAACAAGAGTTGCGTTGATCCGATCGGCGCATTTGAGCACTCGTTGCAAAGTTAACTTTAAGAGCTACATCCTTATTGAGAACGTCTCCGGAGAAATACTCCTTGAAGATGGCTAAAAAAAATCATTTTTCTACCGGTTTGGAATCATAACAAACTTTAAACTTTTTCCAAATGATTAGTCTCTAAAAAAATCTCAAAAAAATAAAAATTCAAAATATTGTTATCAGATAAATGAAATGCTATCTAGGCAATATATCTATAAAATGCTCACACGAGATACCCAAATATTTTGATGCAAAGAAAGATTACCGTACAGATAATAATTCAGTTCACCAGACAAATCTAAAGAAATCGAGAGACTGAATAAGTCGGTAAATGGACTATATAATGACATAAAGGAAATACACAAATCAAATATACGGTAATGAAATCCTTAATTTGGGAATAATCGGGCCAACTTTGGGGGTTTTAGTTTGAGGTGCATCTCTTCGCAAACCCTAGTCCTGATCTTCTCTCTCAAGCGGAAGCAGGGATAGACGGAGGAGACCATTGCCGTTCTCCCGTTGTTCGCTTGTTCTCTCTGTAAGTCGTTCTTCTCCCTCTCCTTAGATCTTTGTTCTTCACTTGGTATTTATTTTCTTCTCGCCCCGCCCATCGGCCTCGCCGCCTTCTTCGATCTGGTTCGAGTCTCCGAACGATTTCGGTAGCGGTAAATGAATCGAGCTTCATTGTAATACTCAGCTTTGGGAAATTGCTTGTTTGTTGCCTATTGAGCTATGTATGACCATAGCTCATCACGAATTAGGTTTAGCTTAGAGAGCACGGATTGAAATATATTGAGAATTTCTTTTGAGCTGGACATCTGATTTTCAGGTTTTGTGTGCTTTATCCTATGAGCTAATTGATATGCATAGTAGAGAATACAAGCCAAGGCTGCATTTGGTTGGATTTATAATACTTTCTGCAAAATATTTTTTCCTTAGTTTGGTGAAATCAAGGAAAAATATGAAAATATTCCTTTCTGCATCAAGAAATTTCTATGAAAAATAAGCATTGTATTTGTATTCTTGGCCTAAATTTGGAGCATTATCTTCTTTGTATTAGGAGACTGAATACAACACTATTGTTGAATGCTGTATGTTTTTTATTAGGTGTCTTCTTTCTCTAGCAACATCTCCAATGGGAAAGAAAAAGTCTGAGGAAGCTGGTGGTACTGGTAAGGGTAAAGCGGGCAGTACGACTAAGGATGTTAAGAAAGAGAAGATTTCAGTTTCAGCTATGCTTGCAAGCATGGACGAAAAGCCAGAGAAGAAAAAGAAGCCATCGACATCCAAGCCAAAAGCAGCTCCCAAAGCTGCATCTTATATAGACGGGATTGATCTTCCACCATCTTCTGACGATGATGATGAAGGGGACAACCTCCGTAAGAATCCCAGGGCAGAAGCTGTGGCGCTTGAGACTTCAGTAACGGTCAAGGAGTTGAAGAAACGTGAAAAGAAGGACGTAGTTGCTGCCCAAGCTGCGGAGGTGGCCAAACGAGAGGCACTCAAGGATGATCATGATGCCTTTACTGTTGTCATTGGAACTCGGGCTTCAGTCTTGGAAGGTGGAGACGATGCTGATGCTAATGTCAAGGACATAGCTATAGAGAATTTCTCTGTTTCTGCACGTGGTAAAGAGCTCCTGAAAAATGCAACAATAAAGATATCTCACGGTAAAAGATATGGTTTGGTTGGGCCAAATGGAATGGGGAAGTCCACCCTCTTAAAGCTTCTGGCATGGAGAAAGATTCCAGTGCCAAAAAATATTGACGTGCTTTTGGTTGAGCAAGAGGTTGTAGGTGATGACAAAAGTGCTCTTCAAGCTGTTGTTTCAGCTAATGAAGAATTGGTGAAGCTACGGGAGGAGGCAGCATCTTTACAGGATGCTTCTACCGATGATGCTGAAGGGGAAGAAGAAGATGATGATGCTGGAGAGAAACTTGCGGAGGTGTATGAGAAATTGCAGATATTGGGTTCAGATGCTGCTGAGGCTCAAGCATCGAAAATTCTAGCTGGATTAGGGTTCACCAAGGACATGCAGGCTCGTTCTACCAAGTCATTTAGTGGTGGGTGGAGGATGAGAATTTCATTGGCCAGGGCACTTTTTATGCAGCCTACACTTCTGTTGCTGGATGAACCCACCAACCATTTGGACCTTAGAGCTGTTCTGTGGTTAGAAGAATATTTATGCAGGTGGAAGAAAACCCTAATTGTTGTGTCGCATGATCGAGACTTCCTCAACACAGTGTGCAATGAGATTATCCACCTTCATGATATGAAGCTTCACATGTATCGTGGAAACTTTGATGACTTTGAAAGTGGGTATGAACAGCGCCGTAAAGAGATGAACAAGAAATTTGAAGTTTATGATAAGCAGTTGAAGAATGCCAAGAGATCAGGTAATCAGACTCAGCAGGCGAAGGTAAAAGAACGAGCTAAGTTTCAAGCAGCCAAAGAATCTTCCAGAAGCAAAGCAAAAGGGAAGGTTGATGAGGATGAAGTAGTGGCAGAGGCTCCTAGGAAGTGGAGGGATTATACTGTGGAGTTCCACTTCCCAGAGCCCACAGAACTTACCCCACCACTTCTTCAGCTCATAGATGTCACCTTCAGCTATCCAAGCCGTCCGGACTTCAAACTTTCTAATGTTGATGTTGGTATAGACATGGGAACTCGTGTTGCCATTGTTGGACCTAATGGTGCTGGGAAGTCTACCCTACTTAATCTTCTGGCTGGTGACTTGGTTCCATCTGAGGGTGAAGCAAGGAGGAGCCAGAAGTTGAGAATTGGCAGATATTCGCAGCACTTCGTTGACCTGTTGACGATGGAGGAAAACCCTGTTCAGTATCTTCTCCGTCTCCACCCTGACCAAGAGGGACTAAGCAAGCAAGAAGCTGTTCGGGCGAAGCTAGGGAAGTTCGGCCTGCCCAGTCACAATCACTTAACGCCTATTGCAAAGTTATCAGGAGGGCAGAAGGCTAGGGTGGTCTTCACTTCAATATCAATGTCAAAGCCCCACATCTTATTGTTAGATGAGCCGACAAACCACTTGGACATGCAGAGTATTGATGCACTGGCTGATGCACTGGATGAGTTCACCGGTGGAGTTGTCCTTGTCAGCCACGACTCCAGACTCATCTCACGGGTTTGTGAAGATGAAGAGAGGAGTCAAATCTGGGTAGTAGAGGACGGAACTGTCAAGTTTCACCCTGGTACCTTTGATGAGTACAAGGAGGAGTTACAAAGGGAGATCAAAGACGAAGTTGATGACTGAACCTGCATGGATTTGCTTCAAAATAGGTATTCATCTGCATCACCTTTGTTACTATAATATTTTTGTATTGATTTCTTATAAAAGTCATGAACATAAGCAAAGAGTTAACGGATTATTCATCTTTCGTACCTTTGTTAGTCAATCCATACAATGAGGAAACAGGTGTCAAATCCATGACTTGGTATCATGGTGAGTTATGTTTGTTAGCTGAATTGAAACTTTTTTTTTTCGTCTGTTTTTTCAGTGGGAAGTTTTCTGTGTGTCAATGAGTTGTTACATAGCAAATAAGAGCGCCATTTTCCCTATGGTGGTTATATTTGTTTGTTTGCTGATAATAAGTTGGGCTTTTGGATCATCTTTCCTTTCTGTTGCAACTTTGTTAAAACTTATCTCTATGCAATTTATGCATTGAACTTTGAATCTGCAAAGGATACCTATGCTGTGCCTATCAATTCAATGCATGTAATTTCACAATTACAGCCCCTATCAATTCAACACATGTATTTTCTGATTTTGATGAAGGTAGAAGAAAATTGAGCATTTATAATCGACCGATTTGTGCTTGTTAACCAATAAAGGGGATGGATTTATAAATAACATATTCTTTATATGTGTTAGTTCCCCTTATTTTTCTGTAGAATCTATAGGTTAATATTGTTTTGGCAAATAGCAGGTGTTTTTCTTGCAAAGTATGAAAAATAATGGGTGTTGGTTTGTGTCATTTTAAAAACAATGGTGATTTTGTGTTAAAATTTTGGAAGCAATGTGTGATTTTGTTGATAATAAGTGGTTTTGTACAGTGTTTGAAGCTGAGTAGGTTTTGTTCAAAATAGGGCAAATAAAGGATGTGCTTCTTCATTTTAAAAAGATAGCAAAAACATGGGTTTTCACACCAACTGACTTTTGACAAAACCCAATGGCACCATCCGAATTTCATTTGCAATTTATTCGTTCCTGACAACTAGGGATTTGAATACTGTCGTGGATCAAAAGAATTGTTTTCAGGCGATCTCAGAATTTGAGTGCATTTATTCTGAAAAAATGCACTTGCAGATACGATGTTAGCAAGAAATTGAATGGCAATGGCCAAAATGTATCTGCGACGTTTGATAATGTGTACAGCGTCTCTTTGGTGAAATAGCTTGCAATGTCTCAATCTCCTCCTACATGATCTCTAGGGATTTTAGATTTTGGAATGTGAAGGACTCAAGGTTCCTGTAACAGCTCTTGTTAAAACCAACATTTGCTCTTTGACAGGTTTGTATTCAGTTGTTTATATGGTGTTGCAGCTAATCTGCAATGCTGCATACTGAAAACGAGAGATTGAACGTAATGCAAAAGAGCACAAAAAATGGGCAATTTGAATATTTTTGCTAATTCAAGAGTACTTGACACATTGAAGGGTTATAGTCCAGTTGTTTTCAGTTGGGTGCTTCCTGTGCTTTTTGGTTGTAGTATTCAGCTTAGTCAAATGGCAGAAAAATACATCTCAGGACTCGTTTGATTCAACATGGAATTGAAATTGTGAAAATTCATTTGGTTGATTTTTTAAAAAACATTAGATGATTAAATGGGGAATTGAAAACTTTCAAATATAAAATGAAGTTGAACTTTATATACGGACTAATTTGAAGAATTTACCTTTCAAGAAGTTTAATTTATGTGTTTTATATTTCAAAAATGTAAATCAAATGCATATATTTCTTCAACTTGATGGGTTTTCGGCTTTCCCCCAAAACTAGGCCTTATATATTTACAAAAGAGGGATTTTGACTTTGGGCCAAAAATTTGGGCCAACTTGTAAATTATTTCATCCAGACGATATGATGAACTTGGTGCTCCTTACCAACACAATTAAGTTGGATCCTTGAGCATAACCTAGTTCATCCTTCTTACCAACACAATGAAGTTAGTTGGGAAGAGTCTCACTTACTAAACTAGTGTACTCAATATTAAGCTGGGTTTGGGTAGGGATTGTGGTAATGGAAGAGATTGTAGGAAATGCATCGGTTGTGTGTAGTGGTGTTTGATAGACATACAATCCCGCTTTTTGAGATTGAGAGTATTGTGATGGGAGATTATTACCTTTTTTCCTTACTTGCTTACCTACCCTACAATAATCCTCATTTCGCCAAACACTAATGGAATTATTTTTACAAAATAATCTTTATCCCCTCAACCCTTCTAATGTACAAAAATAATCTTCATCCCAATAATCCTCTTCATCCCTAAAAAAAAAACAATCCAGCATTGACCACATCAATTTCATACTCCGTAAGAAAGTGTATAGGGGCTAAAGGCTAAATGAGAGAGGCTGTGGCCTTTGGGGTAAAAACCTAAAGCACAAATTGCAGCTTTGAAATAGTGATGACCAGATTTTTGACTTGCAAGTAATGCAATGCATGGGGGGTGGGGAGTAATTAATCACACCAGCTAGTATAACTCAAAAACAGCACTACAGTTCTACTACTACTTTGGCTTTCTAATCAAACTGTCAAATCTGTCACTTCTTAGTTCTTTCCCTCCTAATTACACTGTACTTACTTGATCGATTAATTACATTAAATTAATTAACCTTTCACAATTTCACCTACAAATTACAAAATCCAAATAAATTGGGTTAACTTAAGTCAGTCCCTCCAGCTAAGCTTACAGCCTGTCCCTCCTATTTCCAGCAAAACCCTTTTTGATTTTTTTTTAAATAGATAAACAAATTTTTAACCCCAACTCTAACATTTTCTCTATTTGACAAATTTCAATTTTTAATAATTTATACTGTACTTATTAGTATTAATTTTAAAATAGTTTAATTTAAAATAAATATTTTATATAATTTTTATATCTCATAAAAATTGTGTCCAAAGTCAAAAAAATATATATTTTCGACCGAAGGGAGTCATGCGTTGCACTTTCTTGGGTAATTTAACAAAATTACCCGCATATGACGTACCAAAACATTTTTTGATAAGTATACGAGGTATCCAAAGTATTTTAATTTGAATTAATAAAAAGAAACAAATGTGAAAAGGGGTATATTTTGCAAAATCTGCACATTTTCTTAGCATTTTCCTAATTGTAAATTAACTAGGAGTTTTAAGTTGTGATTTGTGCAAAATTTAATTGTATTTCAGCATATACTTTACTTTGTAAAATTAATAGAAAATAATAATATCACCTACTGTACTCATGAAGAAATGAAGTGGGAATCAAATTTAATTTTCATCTAGCTATTATTGTAAATAGATATTATATGTTACAAATAAAATTAAACAAGAAGTTAAGTCAGACGTACATATGGTTATTTTATTGGGCCTTTTTTGGTTTTACATACTAAGCGTGCTCATGCATTTAGTATGTCTAATGTGTAAGCTATATTATATAGTAGTGCTATCTAATGCTAGCTAGGGACCAAATGTGTGAGACATATTTCTTGGGAGGAATTTAAGGCAAATGTTTGAATTTGATAATATATACTATTAAGGATGTGATTATCTAGGGTTAGGGTTTAGACCTCTTTGGCATTTACTATTTGTTGTTCACTTCCATGGCCTTTTTTGTGGTGTATTTTGCCTTTGAGAATCCAATTGTGTATTGTAATTTGAATTATTCTTTCAAAGCAATTAGTACAATATGACATTAATTAATTATATGTTGCAAAACAAACTTAGCTATACATTAACTCAAATAAATATATACAAAGGCATTTTGAAGATGAATATTTGATTAACAATAAAAAGTGTTTTGAATTGGTAATTGATATATTTTCCAATTCATTGATTGATTCATTTTTCCATATCATGTGATGTAAATGCAAGCTAAAATCCTTTAAAGTAATCACAATCTTGTGGCTCAAACTTCACAAGTTATAATCTTTTGTAATTAATATACATTCTAATAAAGTTTCACAATCATAATTAAGAATTTGAGTGGTGTTAGACAAACCTTAGACCATCATCAACCGTTTTTCAAAATTTTCTCTAAAATAGAGAAACAAAATACATATTCTCTAATTCCCTTCCCCTCAAATCCAACAACTTTCTCATTCCGAAAATTTGAAAAATCATTTGATTTTGGATAATGTTGTAGATTTAGGGAATCTTATCTATTTTTTTTCTGTTACTTTCCCATTTTGGAGAATGAAATGAAGAATCTGTTAAATAAAAAAAAGTGCTTAAAATTCTCTAAAAAACTCCAAAATCCCCAAAACGAATAAGTTGTTGGGAATGCTCTTAATAACTCACAACAACAATAACAACAATCATCCCAGTATATATTGGACCTAGCAGGGCTTGGGGGTCTAGTATTACATAGCCTTTCACCAACAAAGTTTTGAGAGGGTGCTTCTGTGTGACCCGAAAAATGTTATAAAAGTATACAATAGGGCTGTTACATGAGCCGAGTAGCTCGAGCTCGGCTCGAAAAAAGCTCGACTCGGGCTCGCTCGAATTAAATATGAGCCAAGCTTGAGCAGAATTCTGAGCTCGAGCTCGGCTCGAGTAGCTCGTATAGCTCATTTTATGGGTGAAATTACAGTTCTCCCCTATGTTTTATTTAACCTCATGTAAATAAGTTTTATTTAACCCCTTGTAAATAGGGCGTATATCTCGTTTCGTAGGTGAAATTACAGTTCTGTCCCTAGGTTTTATTTAACCTCTTCTTCTAAAGAGTCTGTCAGCCGTTTTGCCTTTTGGACTCAACTCACTTTGAATCACATATCTACATTTTGTGAGTAGCTCGAGCTCGACTCGGCTCGACTCGAGAAAATGATGCTCGAGCTTGAACACCCACTACTCAAGCTCGTTAGCTCGTATATCAGCCCTAGTATACAATATAAGGATATATAAGAATATACTCCGTATTAGATAAGACTTAGGCACTCAAATGAAGCAATTAACACAACAATATGAAAAAATCCTAGACAACACAATTGGGAAGGGGTGGGGATCGAGGGGGGGAGCGGGGGGAAGAAAGGTAGAAGAAACTAAAGAAATGATCTTAATAACTTAATTGACAAAAATGACATATAGTGATCAATATGTCACGAATTTGACTCCCAATCCTTTATTGCAAGGAGTATAAGTGTTTATTTATTATAATTCATGTATTCTGAAATTTTTGGGCTAAATTTCAATCGCATTTTCATTATGAAATTTACCTCAAAATATAGAGTTTTCTCCAAATTATGGGAGTCATCTTCATTTTATTTTCTAATTCTTTATTTTGGATAATGTAATAGAAAATCTGTTGGAGTGAAAACAACGTTAATATTCTTAATAAACTTACTATGGAGAATTTGTTGGGTTACTCTAATAAGTGTAACTACCACCCAGTAGTCACACATATACACCGAAATAGTACAGAATTACTGATTTACATAAAATATAAGGAATATAATTTAAAAGAAAGAAAACTAAATAAAAAATGGAAATGCATGGATTGAGATTGAATAGAGTGGAAAGCAACCGGAAGAAGATGTTGTTATACAACCAGACAATTCAGTGACCCGTCTCTTCCCCCTTACAATATCCATCAAAAATCAGTCTCAGTTTAAATCATTCATCCACATATACATACTACTCCGTAATATATATGCATTGTACGACTCAAATCAAATGCCAATTTTCAAACCCATTTATATATTATAAATAATATTTATAAATTTAAATAGAATTGCTAATAAGAGATAGATTGCGTGAGATGCAAGTAGATTTTCTGTTTCTGTCATTTACATGGATTTGTAAAAATACAAACTCCCATGTTTTTAAAAGCCCATGACGTTTTCTGTTTTTTCTGCTTTTAATCTCCTCATCAGACCCTTCACAAATTCCAATTTCTTTTGAATCCTTTTTTTAATTCTCACCCTCACCGGTTTAAATTAGATTCTCTGTTAATTTCCAGTGACTCTTCTTCTGCAGTATAAATATATTAGTCTCTGAATTCAGAGAGTGCTGCAGCTACTTCTTCTCCAAGGAATGGAATATCCATGTTCATGTATCACTCAAAACTTATGGAATATATGTACATTGTGTAAACCATTTGCACATGTATATGGTTCGTGACTAGACTTGTCAATCGGATCATTCGAGACAGGTTCGAGTTCGGGTCATTCGACTGGTGGTTAACCTAGTCGATTACATCATTTCGGATAAGATGACTGTTATTAAAATGTATGAAATGTTATTTGAAGATGAAAATGTTTTTTTTATTAGGTAAGAATTTAAGGTCAGATAAACCTAAAACTTGAGAATCTGATGAATCGGCAGATGGACTAACCGTCAACGTACAACATTACTGAAACCTAAAGTGATTAGGGTGAGTTTCGTCAAACATACTCTAAATGACTCGTAAAGTCGATTTATAATCAAGTGTTTGGCATGTCATAAGACTCTTACTTATATGGTATTATAAGTTGATTTATAAGTGTTTAAATATAAACAAACTAGTTTAATTACATGTATACAACAACCCTTAAGTCATGTTAGAAGATTTTTATTGTTAGATTGCAAGTGGTTCATATTTCTTAAGAGGAGAAAAAAGGTGAATGTCTCCTCCAAAGGACACAAGTTTGTCATCTGGACTATACCCTTTCTTGTTCTTCCTTCTCCCTTTTTCACATTTCATTTCCCAACACAAAAATTAAACTTAATGTCAGATTGCCATTTTAGATTTACAGCAAAGAATGAGATATCAGATATGGCTGCCTCTGTGCAACCCTTTTAAGCAGATCTTCAAAAAGTTTTATTTCCCCCAAAAATACAAAAAAAAAAAAGTGATTTAAATTTCCAAGAACAAGAAACTGATCTTTCTTCAGATTATAAAGCCTTCACAAAACCCTTCTATTTTTCACACTCTTTTCTTTCTATTTATTTCTCATTTAACTACTGTTTAATTCTAGCCTCTTTGCAGGAACCATCCCTACATGAATTAGAATTTTTTTTGCCTTATTTATACAAAAAAATATATTTTTTTCTGAAACCCAAAAGATATATAAAATTCTAGAAAAAACATGGTTTAAAAATATGCAGGTTTAAAGGGCTTTGGTTTTTTTGCTTTTATTGTGACCAGTAAACATCTCTCACAATCTGTAAGGCAGTCAATTTTCATTCATTCTTGATTTTATTTTGTCATTAAAAAGAGTGTTTTTTTACATAAATAAATAAATAAAACTGGGTTTCTGAAATCTGTAAAATACAAATTTCTGCTCACATCACATACCCCAAAACAGTAACGCTACCAAACAAAACCTACATTTATTTCCACTGTAACGTTTTCCTTTTATCTGACACATTACACATCAATCGGTCCAATTTTATTCCACACAACAAGAAACTTTCAAGTTTTAGCATTCAAATTAATCAAAACAGTAAACGGATCAATGTGTTACCCGCATGGAAATCGATGAAATACCACATTTCTATGAAACTTCACTTTGGTTTTTCATCATCACATTCATTATATATAAATTTCTGGGCACATATACATAACTGGTAAATACATAAACATGAGATCCTTTACACAAAATCCACATTTCAATTATTAGTGTTACAACAACAACAACAACATGCACTTATCAATCATCCATCCATGTGATCAATCTTCTTCAACCCCCAACCGACGATTTGCCGAGCAAAAATACAAAGAACCCTAGCAAAAAAGAAAGTAATTCTTCACATTATATAGACTCGTCAAAACAAAATCTGACTAAGAAACATCAATTTTTCTTAGTGTAATTTAACTCTTCCTAATTATCAAATGGGTAAATTTATAGTTTCAAATGAAGTAAACTTTTTTTTTTTTTTAATTTCATGTAACTTTCAGGTATGTGATGAAAGGTGTCATCTATGTGACTATGTATATATCTATATAGAATGTGTATATATATATAACCTAGGGATAGATAGGAAGGTAGCTTGCAGGCAAGGAATTACTACTAAGAGTATAAGGAGTGTTGTGAGTTACTGTAGAAACTCTCAAGTGCCCTCCTACCCCGTGAACGCCATTGGAGATGACATTTGAGTGCTTTGACATGATATAAAGCTATCTCTTTTTACTATTTTCACCTCTCATTTTTCCATGATTTTTACCCCCACAAAGATTAAATTTACCCAAATATGGCATTTATACAAACTGAAGTTGGACTAGAGTAACTGATTAATTTACTGCATATATTAATGGAGTTTTAAACAATTAATGTGTAACATTAATTAAATAAATGGGTATCCTATGATTTGATTAATGGTGGTGGTGGTGATGAGTCAAAGTGAATTACATGAAAATAAGTGCAGTAAATTAATGAATACATGCATCAAACCAAAATCAAACCTTTAGAGGAAAATTGCAGACAGATAGATAGCTGCACCATGAAACGCTTAGAGATCAAGTCAGTAATCAAAACTAATTAAATTAAATTAAGTGACAGAATAAAAATTGGTACCTTGAAGAGCTATGGATGGATCTTAAGGCGGGTTCGGAACGGGGAGTACCGGGTTGGGGGGAATGAAGCCTGGTCCGAGAATCATTTAGGGTTCTTGAGCCAATTTTTCCAATCAAAACCCTCAAAATTCAACACTGAATTGAGAGAGAAAGCCAGAAAAAAGGAAGAAGCTTTTCTGACTCTGGCAATTGAATTTTAACTTACAGATATAAATAAAAATTGATCTGAAAGTCAAAAAACAAAAACACAGCAAAGTCAAAAAAGGTGAAACCCTCCATGACCTCGCACCAGACAACATTCCCCTCAACCTTTTCTCCTCCTTCTTCCTAAACTCTAAACTCTCTTTTCTAGTTTGTTTTTTGGATGATGAAGAAAAAGGAACCCCCCCCCCCCCCCCCAAAAAAAAAACCCTAAAAAGGTTGAATCTTGCAATCTGGTTTGAGGGGAATGAAGCCTGGTCCGAAGCCTTGCAACTTCATCTCCTTGATATAGAACAAGAATCGCCATGAAAGCTGCTAGCCTCGAGCCAGCCAACATTCCCCACAAAATCTGCCTCAAAAACCCTAAAATTGAAAAGCCCTAATATTTTGAATTGGGGATAAGTAAGAGGGGTGAGTGGATGGGAGGAGAGGAGGATGAGCCCAACCCTTCCTTATAAAGGAGTGGAGAATGAGAGGGTTAGAGAGAGAGTAGATGAGTAAAAAGCATCAAGTCAAAGCCAACCCTCAAAACAACACAAATTAAAACAAACCCTCCTCATTTTCCATTTTTTTTTAATTGAAAAAAATTAATCAATTTTTTTTAAAAATAAAATAAAAAAAAGGGTTAGGACTTAGGAGTAGTATTTAGGTGTTTATGGTTATGTAAAAGTGAGGTCACAAAATCTAAGTGAGTGCCTAATTGTGCTGTTTGATGGTATTTTCACTTTATTGACCTTGGAATGATGAGCTCTCTCTCTCTATCTCTCTCTCTCTTTATCTGTGTGTAAATTTCTAACCATCTGAGCATCAAATGCAGGCCTAGTAGCTACATGTTCTTGCCTACTACCCAGTAGTTACAACAAATCTACCCTTCAATTAATGGAATTTATGATACTGCATTCATTCATATGAGCAACTCAAAGAGAGTTGCATGGGGACTCCAGCTAAGAAATTGTGTAGGGTATCAAATGGACATCAATGCAATTCCCCCAAATTAGGATCACATACATATATGAAACCCTAATTTCAAATGGTAAATCAATTAAGTGATGCATTTGATATAATTGAAGATGAGGACATTAAATTAGATTGAAATTGGCTCAACTGTGACATATGATATGAGCAGTAAATTGAAGATGGTGAGGTTTAGAAAATTAAAAAGGGAAATGAAGAGGAAAACACATAACACGAGACAAATTAAAGACACAGGAACATGTCAACAACACAACAAGCAAAGCACCCAAATTCACAGCATATGAAAGGGGGGTTTTGCTTTTGAAAAATGAGAAGATTGAAAATCATCATTACCTTATTATTTCCAGCTTTCCCCCACACTGTACGGCCCCATTCCCATCCATCCCCTACCTAGTTCTACTTCTACACTACACAACACACTGCACTTCACTTTTTTTCTCCTATCATTTCAATTCCATTTTTTTCTTTTTAGTTTGTCTACCTTAAAATCAAATTGTTTAGTAAAAATGACTAGTTTTACACTCTTGAGAGGTTTTGATTAAGACATGATCATAATGGTGTTTGGAACTTTGGATAGGCAATGCAATAGATATAATGCAAGTAATAATAATATTAATCAAAGTTGGTATATTAGGTCACCCACCATTAAAGTTTTTTTTTTTAAAAATATTAACAAATCAATTAATATAAAAATGAGATGGAAAGAGAGAGACGTAAAAATCAATGTTTGATTTGCTTTAATTTTTTATTTGTAGAAATTAAGTGTAACATTGCCTCCTTACCACTATAGCTAGGGTAAGGGATCATTGTCAACCCTTATTATCTACATCTATGTCTATATAATCTTTTAAAATAGAAGAGTTTTTGCCTATGTATCATGTCCAGAGACTTGCATAAGTTGTCATGACTTACATGTTTTGATCATTGAAATCTCAAAGAGTTTTTCACTTAATTCATTGACCATTTAATTAAATTGTAACTATTGATCTTCCATATTTAATTACCGCAAGTTTATCAACATATTTTATCAGTTTTATTTTAGACATTTATGAAAATTAATATGGATGCATGAATAACATTTTATACATGTTTTTTTAGAAATGTCAAACTTTACACGGTTGGAGTTCACTACCATTGATGTTTTCGGAAGAAACTATCTCACATGGGTGTTCGATGCTGAACTCCACTTTATTAGCCAGAATTTAGGAGAACTATACAGCCAGACAATAGCGCATCCCAGCAGGATTGTGCTAAGGCAATGATCTCATCTTCACGATGATATATCCCCGAAAGTGGATTCGATAAAATTATTCTCTTGAATGAAAAATTATATAATCCATATGATATGCCATTTTGACACATTTTTAACCCATTGAAAGTTATTATGTCACTAACCAGAAGTTAGTTGATAAAACATTTTTTCTTTGTGGCATTTGGTCACTCAAGTAAAACGATAATTTGCACGATCATTGAAATTCACATGAATACCACCAAAAGGACCCGAAGATCCTAGGACCCTGAGATCCTTAATAAGGGTGACCATACATGTATGGATTGTTCTCTTGGAAAAACAATAACAAGACCGTATATAATAAAGAGTAAATGCAAAGTCTCTTATATATGTCTCTTGATCGAGTTCAAGTAGACAACTACGAACATGAAACAATGTCATATGGACCAGTGTTATTCCATCATAGATGCCTTAACACATTGGTCATGAAAAGGTAGAGAATGTTATTAATCACATTATTAAGAATAAAGTAGCTCATAACAACCTAGAAGAGTCGTCAGTAAAAAAAGCTCATGCAATTTTGCATTTCTAATTTAACATAATAACTTCTCCCAAGTTATCTCCAAAAGAGAGTATATAATCTGATGTGATCCTGGATGATGATAGCTTGGTCGATGAACCTGGAGGAGAATATGACACCGTTGATGGATCTTGGAGGGATGAACATGTGATCCTAGCATTGACAAGGCAACCGCGGAAGCTCTTGCCTTGGACGGCGTCATATTTCCGGAAGAAGACATCAAAGTCTTATAACTTGATCAATCGGCATCTGCTCGCTATTTTGGCTCTAATTGGAGTTGTGTTAGTCCGAAGAAGACGCAAGAGGACTCGTTGGAAAGCTGATTTCGAGGGCTACGACATTATTGAAGACGTCTCCCACCAATTTTACTCCGAAGATGATCCTAAATCTCGTTCTTTGCAGCAGCTCTAAGCTGAACGAAATTTGAAGCTTTTTCTTTATCCCACGTCAATTACAAATACATGGAGATGAAAATAAACTCCTATATGTGTGTAAACTCTTTTCATTTGAAGACAAGTTGAATTTGATAAAACTAAGCTTGTGCTTCCTTCGTTTAGGGTTAAGAAACACAAATCTATCTTGGTGAGATGCCGGATAAACCCTCTTGGTGAGATGCTAAGAGCAATTCCTTAGTGAGAGACGACAAAATCAAAGGGTCGGAAACACTTGGAGTGCGAGGCCGAGAGTGTGGAAGATCGAGTGTTGGAGAGAGCTCGGAGTGCGAGGCCGAGAGCGCTCTTGCATCACATATCCCTCAACCCCCATCCCCTACCCTACCATTATTCTAAGGCCTTCCACATCCCCATCATCCCCCTCAAACCACCCCCAAAACGTCACTCCAAAGCAGCCCCTCAATCCCTCTCAAACAAGCCCCGTTTGGAATCGTCTCTAAACAGGCGATGTCTCGGTAAAACGTGATTTCCCGCTTCGTCTGACCTCCGATTGATGAGATCTGCCCCAATCCGCGACCGCGACTTCAAGATCTACAAAAGTAGTACTTGCACGTCCCCGGAAGCCGAGCCAATCGACGGAAAATCGGCAATCTTTGAAGACTGATATGTTGCCTCAGAAGCTGTCTACAATCTCCCGACTTCTTGGAACTCTCGTCGTCGGTCCTTTTGCTCGAGCCCGGGTCCGAGCACGTCATAATCCAAGAACTCCTCCATAGAGACCACAAAGAAATTGAATGATACATGGAGTTTGAATCCCTAATGATATCAAATACCTCAAGCTTCATAAAGGTGATCAAATGCTCGGTATTTAGGGGGAGAGGAAATGAGACTATATTACGAAATAGATTGCATGAAAACGATTTCTTTATCATTTGTGATCCGCGGATAAATGAAACCAGAAATTCAACACATATGTACACCAAATTAAAACTACATGGTTTAGCAAAAGGCTATCAAATGCATTTACTAAAGTCAATAAAGTGACAAAGTCACATAAATTGCACTAGCTCATTTGAAAGTTCTAGAAGCAACTCCAATTCAATGAATACCAAGTGATTCTCAAATACGTCGGATGTGATGAAGATCACTAGTATATCATTTCCCCAAAAGTGGAAAGAGATCATGAGAATATGATGATCATCAAACAAAGAAAGGATGTCGATATTGAAATGATGATTAAGAGCTAGAAAGAAGCAAATTCATGTAAATATGAATTCTTCAAGCATGTTATTTTGGATGCGTAGTTCCAACTTCCAACACCGAAAAGTGTAACATCAATTGGTTTTAAATAGGTGTTCATACAAAAACATATAAAGTCAAGTTGATTGCACAAAAGCCTATCATAGGTTATATGAATGTATTCACTAGAAGTGGATGTAATTTTGGTTATAATTGATGGACGTGGTATTTGCATACCCATATTCATCACTGAATATTAATGAAAGGGTCTATTTAAAATGCCTGAAGCATTAATGTCAAACCCCCATCACTTGCAATTGGTTGACGATCGATCCTTATAAGAGTACCTGATGTACATATAATTGTGAAAGTGGTGACATTGTAATAGGTCTCGAGGTCCCATACAAAGTTGTACTATTTTCCTTAATATTAATCTTGGTTTTTATCACACTGGGTTTTTTCAAGGTAAAGTTTTTAACGAGGCAACTTATGCACTATTTAATACAATAGATCCCTCGGGTCAAATGATGAAGAACATGTTAGGTCCTGAAGTACCTTATGATTGTGCATTAAAAGCGGCTCAACACTAAGACATATAAGTCAACTACGTCGATGTCAATTGTAATATATGAAGACATTTTGGTTTGTATACATCGAAGACATTTTGGCTTGTATACATCAAAGACAATGTTCAGACTCGACCATGAAGCTCATGAAGTCAGAATTATCAAGAAGTTCGATGAGCTTATCGGAATGAGAAAGCTGCAAGAAGAATGTTGAAATCAGGGGGAGAATATACACAATGCATTCTTTTTTCCTTCGATCAAGCTTTTATCCCACTGGATTTTTCTGACAAGGTTTTTAACGAGACAGTATGATCAAAGCGTATCGAACGACATATGTACTCTTTTTCCCTTAGTTCTAGTTTTTTGTTCAATTGGGTTTTTCTAGGCAATTAAGGTTTTTAACGAGACAATTTGTAATGTTAGAGGTGTATGTTTCAAGGGGGAGTGTTATAAAGCTACTGATTTATGGTGGATGTTTCACCTCCCACCCATGCATTCACCTCCCATAACTCCCACATGTTGGAAAGCCAAAGAGTTGATAGATTTATGAGGTCTTTAATTATCTCTATATATTCATATGTCTATATAAGGTCATCTACATCTTCTTTGAGAGAGACACACATGCAATAGAGAAGATTTCTTTCCTTTCTTTTCCTCATCTCTACTCTCTTATTTTTCCACATACTATTAACATATCCAAAATAATTTGAAGATTATTATAACCTATATAATAGACATATATAGTCTTTTGGGTGGATAAAGTCTTTACAGTAATAGTTTGTTTAAAAGATATCATGGACTTGGGTTATACAAAGGTGGATGCATTTCCACTCTTTTAGTACTAGTAGTAGTATATGTTTTTCCTTCTTGGAAATGGTTGAAATAGTGAATTTGGGAAACGGGAAAACAAGTGGGTGTAAAGTTTATCTGACTTTTTGGTAACCAAAAAAGTTGGCATCTTCCAAGGTGTAGTAATAGCAATTAAGCTAGCCAGGTCAAAATGTATCAACAGTACTTTATAGTATAGCTGTTTTATACCGCATATGTATTCACAAATATGGTACCTACTACACTCCACACATATATATTTTCAACCAAGTACTGTAGTCTATAGTAGTATTATTTTAGGATTATAGTTAATTGTATATTGGGAATCAGGTAACATGTGCTATATATATGTATCATGTATGTGATACACAAACATTAACATTAACATTAACATATGTTTATAGAGATTTCAAATTCCAAAAAGGGTGTTGAGGGGTATTAAGTGCTAGTGTAAATGCATTGGTGTGATGTTTGTCCTTTTTACCAGCTTCTCATATCAACCTTTACATCTTCGATTTCAGCGTTTGATTGTCCATCTATTTATTTTTACTTTTGACCATTTTTAATGCAAGTAACCAGGTCTTTAATTTACACTACTCTACTTTACTCAATTTTCACCACATTGTAGCACTCCGTATGTAATTATGAAAAAACATACTCCATCCGTCCGCGAAAAGTTGTCATTTTAGCCTTTAGCACAATTTTTAAGAAATCCAATAATATACTCTATTTTTTACTAATTTACCCTTATTTATTATTCTATTTTTCACTTTATCGAAAACACAACTCACAACTCATCAATCATGTCAAGGGCATTTTCGTAAAGTGAAAGCAAAAATACCTACAATGACATGTTTTTATGAACAAAATCGAACCTCTAAAATGACAAGTTTTCGCGGACGGAGGGAGTATATACGTTTTCTAATTGCTCCTTTCATTTTTAATCTACATAAAATATAAATGTAACTACACGTTTTGATTCGAAAAATACTATGGAGTACTACCAAGTACCAATTGACTAACAAAAAACAATTTAGATCTAGCTAATTTTTATTGTAAGGAAATAGTAATTAAATGGGAAAAGAAATAATTGGCTTTGATTATTTTTCTTCTTCTTAGGTGTGTTTGGTAACCGAACCTGAATGGTTAATTGTCTAAAATATATGTTAAATTAAAATATTGATAAACTGGTAATGTGTTTGACAACCTTAACTGAATGAGTAGCTGATAAAACTAGCTGATAAACTGAATGAATTTGTGTGTATAAAAAAGAAAAGCTTCGAAAAGCTTGGGAGATTAGCGGTTGGAAATTCAATTCTAAAACGCTAATTAAAAGATAATCTTAGCTTATTTCATTTTAAACTATATAATATTAAAATAAGAAGCTCCACAAAGCAAATTGTGTTGCGAGACACGCCCTTAGTCCAGTTTGATTAGACTCGTTTATTATATACATCTAGATCACTAATCAGGTATCGATTTACACACTTTCATATATATAAAATATAACATCGCAAATTCACAATCACTACACTAAATATGTTTTTTTTAATAAGGTAAGAATTCGAGGGTCAGACATGCCTGACTCTTTGAGTGGCCGACAAAGTCGGCAAACGGTGAATCGTCAAATATACAACCTAAAATAGAAATACACCACATATGTTATTGGTAATATACTAATATGTTATGTAGTGGTTGTTTTTACACCTTTTATGTGTAAAAAATATTAAACTATCATAGTACTCATATTTTAACTATGTTTGATGATAACATTTTAACTGGTAAATAAAATGGTAAGAGGACATTGTTCTTTGAAAAAAAAAACCAAATTTATAGGAGATTTTATGTAATTTATAAAAATACGGGAAGTTTTGTGAAAACTAACATTTTAAAAGGGTGGTTTTATGTAATTCATCAAAAGAAAGAGAAGAAATAGGAGTGGAACCACGCGGGGTAGGAGGAAGGCTTTCAACAGTGACTTCCGCAAAACACGTCATGCAGAAGACGGCGAATTCTGGGAAGCTCCAATCCTGGCCGTTGATTCCTCCCCATCCAACGGCCCACATTCTTCCTCTCCCTCGCTTACCGGATTTGCCTGTGTCAGCGTGGCCGGGGCTCCCGGACTCCTCCGCCTTATTCTCCTTTTCCTCTTTTCTTTCTTTTTTCTTCATCTTAAATTAATTTCATTTAATTTTTTTTTTATCAGTACTCTGTAATCCGTATAAATTTTTAATTTAAGAAAAAGGAAAAAAAAAAGAGAATACGGTTTTTTTTTTTTTTTTTTACCGTTTAACGAGGAGATGGAATTAATCAGGATGTCGACCGTTCAAGGATTATTTTTTAAAATAAAAAATAATAATACGGGGGTATTTATTATTTAAGATATTTTATTTTGGAAATGGAAATATTTAGGAAAGAAAAAGGAAATTGGGGTTAGAGGCAATCACATTAAAAAGGGTGACAGCCACAGAGCACAGCCCTGTTGGGGTTGGGGTTATGTAACCGGGCGCCAGTCAAAGAGGGAGAGATCGACGGCTGAGATCCTATTTCTCATCGTACGCTGCAGTCACAGCCACGTGATTTCATTTATTGTCCACCGTACGATTTCCATCTCCCTCCTCCGTTTTTTATTTCACATAATTACACCAAACAACCTCAACTTTAGGAAGAGTGAAACTATAGTCTATAAGTCTATAACCATGTGATTAATTGGTACAACAACAAATCCCGTATATCTCGGTTAGAGAATTGTCTGAAGGGTTTTATTGTACGCACTCTTCCATCGATTATTTTGGGAGAATGCTTCCGAATGATAACAAAGTATTAGAAAGCTAAGCGGGAACAAGCAAAACCAAACACAAACAAACGGGAAAACATGAATAATAAAAAGAATGAAAGATGTCGGGAAATGCAACCAAAGTAAAAGTTTTAAATGATACGACTCCAAACACTTCTCAAATGCACTTGCTAGAAAAGGCCAATTATTATTTTAAAAATATATTTTTAATGATTCTTTTTAAACAATACTTATGCCATTATTGTTTTTTTTAAAGATTAGTTATGGATAGAATCAACGACTTAGTGAGTCAATTGTAATATATGTGAGTCTTAAGGAGGAGATGAAAACTATATAAAAGTATTAAATATTTTTAGTTAAAAGTTTAATTTAATTTCATACTTTGATTCTAATAAGTAATACATTTGTCTCAAAATTTGAGTCACTTAGTTTTGACACACTTTTTAATAACATATTAATTTTTAAAATAATTTCATACTTATTACTCCATCCGATTCAAAATAATTAAATGTCGTTTTATGTTTTCTAAGCAATTTAATAGATTCATTAATGAAAATTGTTATTGATATTGTATTTGTTGACTACTTTTTCTTTCAAACTCTTGACTTATTGGTTGAAAAAGTTGGTAAGCATTTAATAAATGATAAGATTTAGAAAAAAAATATATAAAATCAATGATAATTAATATTTTACTTAAAAATTGTGTCAAGAGTTAAAACGACACTTATTTTGAATCAGATGGAGTAATATGGAGTAATAAATACAACATTATTTTTATAAAATAATTTTAAAAAATTAATATTTTTTAACAATTTTTAAATTCTTAAAAAATGTGCAGAAAATTAAAACGATAGGTATTTTAAGAGTGATAAAATATGAAATTTATAAAAGTATTTTATCATTTTAAAAAAATGTATATGAATAGTAAACCATAAATATTACTCCATCCATTCGGCAAAACATGTCATTTTAGTGTGTTATTTTTGTTCAAAAAATATTGTCATAGTATGGATTTTGGACTTCACTTTACAAAAATGCCCTTGACATGATTGATGGTTTATTAGATGTAGTTTTCGATAAAGTAAAAAAAGAGGGTAATAATTTAGGGTAAATTAGTAGATTTGTTAAATGCCTTAAAACTTGTAAAATAAACTAAAATGACATGTTTTGTCGAACGGAAGGAGTACTACGTATGAAACAGAGGAGTACCATTTACTCAACTATTCCAAAATTAGGGTTATTTAGTGTAATTTTTCCTTTTTAATATTAATGGTAGGAGATTAAAACCATTTTTCTCCGTAATGACTTTTTTTTGTAACAAAGAGAAAAATCAAAGTGACAAGGAGTCCTAGTAGAATAGGAGAGGAGGGCCCCACGGTCAGGGGTGGGGGTGGTGATGTGTTGAGGGGACATGACCACGTGTAGTCGAGATCACATGACAGCTTGTGTTACGTGGAAAGCTGTGATTGGATGATAGCACGACCCTCAAGGACTGTGGGGGACCACTTTGCTCCGTCGAAACCAGGGCGAAAGAGAGGCAATTATTTGTTAATGATGAACGCTGAGTTGCTTATAATTGCAAAATCATCATATATAAATCATTTACTCTTTTTTTTTTTTTTACCAAAACCACCACAAAAATAATTCAATGCTTACTAAGGTTTGGGAAATTTAATCAAGTAGTACAAAGAAATTATGATACACTGTACTCCCTCCGTTCATAAATATAAGATTACTTTACTTTTGCATGTATTTCAAGAAGAAAAAAGTTATATAAAATATTAATTTTTTAATTAATTTTTTTCACAATATAGTATGTATTATTAATAAATATTATATTGCGGAAAAAACTTTTACAAAAAAATTAATATTTTATATAGTTTTTCACTCATTAAAATACGTGCAAAAAGTCAACAATCTTATATTTGTGAACGAAGGGAGTATCATTTTAAGTTATTTTATGACTAACATATACTCATTTATGAAAGATCGATTGAGATAAATGCACTTAGCGACGAGAAACGAGCATTTTGTATAGAGACAAATTGACAAAATTTACAGAAGACGAAACAAAAGGCAAAGAAGTCTGAATCGAAGAATGGATTCGGAAGGGACTAAGGGGGATCCACACACCGTAATGAGAGGGGGGATGAATGCAAAACGCAAAGAAGAGATCGATATTTTTTGACGCCCAGAGAGGTTGATGTTCGTCAAATCCCAATCGAATAATAAATGGCTAGAAATCAGCATATGAAAATGATGGATCCTCTTGGTTTGTCCCCTACCCACATGCCCTTCTTTACTCACTCCTACCTCTAAAATTGAATTACATCTTCCATTTTGGCCTGTTGTTCATCACCGTTTGAAGTTGGTACACTCAATGTCGCGTTAAACCTTAACTAAGACGATTACAATCTTTCCCTTCTACTCGAGCTCATCTAGTTGATTCGAGTTTTATCAATCCTTAATAAAACATTAGTACTGTATTATTGTGAAAAAAAATGTGTTACTGGAAGACCTAAGCTGGGTTAGTAAACCCTAGCAAAAGGTCCATTTAAAAATGGGTCCACTAGAATTTAAAAGTCAAGGCCCAGAAATCAATTAAATTGAATGAATATGAATATGAAATGTCAAGGAGGGGGCCCATTTCAGCACCTGTGTGGGCCCACTCTTTCTTCTGCCTTACAGCATTGCTTTTGCTGTGAAAATAATAATAATAATATAATAATGATCTCCTCTCAGAGACTGGAGTAATCAACGTGGACATATCAATGGAGGAAAATAAAATTTTCACCTTTCTAGCTCAGGACATGAAAGATGAGACATATCCGTTATATAGTATTCTGTACGTTTCCCTTACTTCATACTCATCCGATTCAAAATATACTAGTAGGATGTTTTATTTTTCGCAGTCTATAGTCTATTTTAAGGTGTTAAAAACTATACTTCGTATAAAATTTTGTTTTTTGAAAACTAAATGCTTCAAGTAACAAATATTAAATCTATTTCACAAAAATGATAAAAATTTAATATTTTATATGATTTTTAACTCTTTAAAATATGTGTTAAATAGTAAAAAAAATCTTACATTTTAAATGGAAGAGAGTGTATCAATAAAATATTATGCATATAACTACTACAGTACTGTACTAACATCTAAAAAATGAGAAATTTTAGTGTGTTAATTTTCTGTTTATCTAGCATTGAAGATTGATTAATTTTCTGTTTTTTTTTTAAATGAAGTTTACAAAGATGCAAAAGCCCAAATTATGTTTAAAAAAATAACTTTTTTCAAAATATTCACTGAATAGTGATTTTGTTTTGTTTTTTTATATTTTGAATAGTGATTTTTATTATCTCGTTTAACGATTGTGAATGTAAGATTTAAAGTTGTTTGTCATTTAAGGGTTTATTGAACGAAACCACAGGACAAGCACAAAAGTACAAGCTCAAATTCAGGGATATTGGTTGAGAAATAAAAAGTCAATAAACAGATACACCCTCTATATACCAAGAGGAGAACAAGCCTTGTGATTCAGCTGATCTCGATCCAAAACTTTTGCAAGTTTGGGAGTTTTATGCTCAATATAATTGATATCGGGTAATTAACTATGCGAATTCAAGTATCGCACCTGTGTGATTGAACCCACAAGAAAGATCCAATGCCTTAACATCTCTGCCGAAATCTACCCTTGCAGGTTCGATATGGTCAACATCTGTCCCATGCCCCTGCATGCACAAAGACGAAGAGCTTGAAACCCGAAAGAGACAACATACACGGAAGTATTGTAACTTGTAATCATACTTCCAACAAAGATGATTCATTTTGCACCATAGAGTCGGATACTAAAAAGGCAGACATAAAAATAACACAAGAAAGTGAACTAGATACAAACCAATTGTCCAGCAGACGAGTGACCATCAGAGGCAAATGTCCCATATGAACCGCCCCATCCCCAGGTGAATATCTGGCCATCTAAAATGAAATGCAGACGCTGCGTTATTTCAAGAAAATACGATGCAAGCATATTTATGTAGTCAAGAGAGTAATCAACTAAATAAACCACAACATTTCATAGTTGAGAACCAACTTTTGCACAGTAAAAAATCTTCACAAAGGGGTATAATGCAGCTAACAGTAAACTTTTTCTTCTAACATATAAAAGCTTTACTGACAAATAAAAGATAGGAAAGATATCTTTTTTGCCTTTATATAAGTTACTGAATGCTAAAAACAAATAGGAACAGCCATTAAACTATTAAAGTAAATCCTTTTCCTGATCAAGGAAAAAAACGGATGCCAACAATTACTTCAAATCCAACTAATTCGTACCAGAAATAGCAGCGGTATGCTTCCAGCCACAAGAGACCTGCAGCAACATTTAGGGGGAAAGAAATAGTATAATTTGGTTCAGACAACTGCAGAAACAAGCTATGCATGAAATAAACATAGGGAGGCAACTGTGATTTTGAGTTTCAGTTTTGAACGCCTTAGTAAAAACCAAGGATGCTAGTTATCGAAACTGAGAAATCAAGGACAGCACAAACCTTGTATACTGAGTTCCTTATGAATGGGCCAAGAACCCTTTCAGGCTGATGAGCAACTTCGGTATAACTGAATTGTAAGAAGACGTAGTCCATCAATAACAGCAGTTCTCATTCAGTACAAGCATTCGAATATTATATACATTTACAGGCATCTTTTGGGGATTCATACCCAACACCAAGACAACCATTCTCATTTGAACCCCATGTGTATAGCTCCCCACCACCTGAGAAGAACGTATCTTTAGGGATGAGGCAAAGTTCACAAAAATACATCGGTTCAAAAGAATTTCTAACATCTATTATATTCTTAAGGATACAATTGCACGAGTTGCAGTTGCTCTTGTACTTGCAGTTCAAGCTCTTTCTATTAGCTTGATTCTTCAATAACCACATTTGATTCCTTCCCAAGCCCCCCCAAAATTAAAACACTAGGCAGATCATCACATTCTAAATTCAGCAGTGGAAACTAGCAAGAATAATTAACCGACAGCAAAAGGATTAAAGTTGAAGGTAAAAGCAATAGCAAGGAATATTAAGCGAAATAAAATCTTAATCGATATCCTTTGAAGTATTTGCAAACCTCAAGAACTCTTTCTGTAAGATTAATGATCCCAAAAGACCTCTGAGTTCTAACCCACTTCTAGTGGAAGTTGTTCCCTGAACACTAAACATGATATTCGGATGAGCTAACAAACCTCTTCTAGGATATAAGCCCTGGTCTACTAATGGATACAAAGATAAGAAACAAAGCTTTTCAAGTAGCACAGACATTGATCACATCTTAATAGCTTCATTGGTTCATATATTAATATGCATCAGGCACTGATACCAGCCCATTCATCTTCAGCGAATATATATACCGACAGCTGCATACGAGAAATGAAACTACAAGAACAAGCTAGGTAAAGGAAATTACATGTTATGATACAAGTGTGATAACCACCGCAAGCAACATCCTCACAAAATGGTATTTCTTGCAGCATTATTGGTGTAGTTGCATTGTTTGGCTTTCTGAATCCCTGTAATTCGTTTCTTCAGTCAACAAATAGTTAATAAAATATATTTTATTATAATTACAAAAAGAAAAAACACTTGCAGAATACATAAGTTGATATGAATATTTGAATTGTCTACAGATGCTCACCACTTTATTTACAGCCCTTTCACCAAATAAAAAAACGCAACCATTCTCTGCATTATCAAAGTTTATACATTATAGCAAACTAGTTATAGCAAATGCATTATAATCTAAGCCTAGGTTATCTATAATTTATAAATAGATCAAAATACCATCAATACAAGCTGAATGTAGTAGCCCGGCCGCAACACTTTTGACCTATATATGCAATTAGGAACTGAGAAAAAATTAATGCCATATGATATATCAAAGATCCTGGATGGATGAGATATAAAAAATGCAAAGCCTCCTGGAATTAAAATGAAAAGGTACCTTTACACCCTCAAGTTCTTTGATAAGTCTTGGCGAGTATTCACTGCAATTACAACTTGTCAACAACATCATAAACCAATCTTCCTGTCTAGAATGTTCTGTCCAGTAATCCACTTATCCCTACCAACAGCGACAAGAACACTGAAATATACCTGTTGCTCTGCAGAAAGCCTAATATGCTAGGTCGATGTCCATGACCAAGCCTTCCATATTGGCCACTTCCCCAACTCAAGGCCACACCTTCATCTAAATGTTAGAAGAAAAAAAAGAATGCAGTCAAGCCTCACATCCAACTACATCGTTGAAAGAACAAGCAGCAACAGGCTCAAGTCTCATGCTTGATCATACCTGTGATAGCGACTGAATGTTCTGAACCCAATGCTGCCATTTTCATCTTCATGCCAGCCAGATGGTCAACTTTGGTTGGCGTCGGAACAACCTTAGGAGCCTCTAAGGACATTTAAAATGATCAAACGAAAAAATATTAACATAACAAAACTATTAACAAGGTTGATGTACATTTAATACATGAGGTTCAAGATCTTGGGTTCGAAATACAAATGTACAACCAAATTGTATAATTGTTACCACATATCAAAATCGCCTAAAGGTCCAGCTTCCTCTCTTACAATTAATTGAACTACTTAAAGAGCAACCCTTAAAAAAAATTCAAAATACAATGATAATTGCGCCTTCCATATTCCCCACTGCCTCCTTAGAGGAAAAGAGAACACTAATACTACAGTTCGTCACTAATTTAGTATTCCCTAAGTTTAGCAAATGCAATAATAAATGTATCTGCCATTAACATGTCCATTTTCTAAAGGATATCATTCAAATAACTAAAAAATTATCATTATCAAATGTTAATCAAATTGGGAAGCTAAAACATGTGGTCACAATTAAATTTTGGCATCATTAGCATAATTGAAAGCCCTAAAATGTGCGTAAGAGTAAGAAAATTGTTGTAGTAAAGTCATTTACTCTTTCCAAGGCCAAGTTGCCCACAGGAATTCCTTCCCCAGACATACAGCTCCCCATCCTCTACACAGACAATAAAGAAAATTGTCAATGCACAACAAAAGCAATGGTGAAGTATTATCAAAGTAATCCACTAATATAAAATGCAAAACCCCCCAAAGAAGAAGAAACAAAATAGAATAAAACGTGCGTAGAAAAGAGAAACGGATGAGATGAAATATGATCAAATAACACTAGAAAGTTGGGAAAACCATATACCTGTAACGGCACAGGAGTGGTTATAACCAGCTGAAATGTGTTTTACTTCCTTCTTAAGCGCAGAAATTTCAACGGGCTCCTACAGCCAGTCAGCAAGTACATGGTGATTTTAAATTCTAAACACAAAGAGTGCCATTGCACTTCAGGGCAAAATACAATCTAAAAAAGCAGAAAGCGGATTTATCCTAAATCATGAATCATATTACTAACCACTATGTAACTATTGTCATCTGAAATGCCAAGCTGTCCAAATTTATTGAGTCCAGATGCATAGACCCGTCCTGATTCTGAAATGGAAGTCATATCAGATGGTAAGCCCCTTGACAAAAAACAAGAAATTCACAACTTAAACAGTAGGATCAAGTTCCGTGCATCAAAGGCCAGAATACAGATTCCAGTCCAGTGGCACAAAATAAAATTAAGATTAAGACAGTAAAGCATAGCCTCCGCATTTCAGAAACTGAACAGAACACCCACACCTAACTTGGCGATGAAAACAGAAAGAAAGGATACAACTAATCAAGCACCCGCCATGTTTTAACTCTCCTCTCCAGTGTAGACTCCAAAGATCCAGTATTCATATCCAACGGAGAACTCAAATAAACAATCAATTCCCAGAGCAGTGGCAGCTAACAATTGATTCAATCCAGTATTGCAGTTAGGATTTCCACACATTCAGATGTAGAACTGAACAGGATTTCTTGATCATTACATATAAATTAATTAAGATAATGTAGGAAAGTATGATATCTTCTATTCACTTTTGATATGAGAAATGAACACAGCACAAGCGATCACAGTCGAGAACAAAATAAAGCTGAACGGAGAAATTGCAACTATAAACCTCACCGGT
Source organism: Persicaria tinctoria (assembly GCA_037127255.1). Lineage (NCBI taxonomy): Eukaryota > Viridiplantae > Streptophyta > Magnoliopsida > Caryophyllales > Polygonaceae > Persicaria > Persicaria tinctoria. The sequence continues at coordinate 1,236,338 of JBANSL010000004.1, forward strand.
GAGAAAAAGCGTATGGGCGCCGCCACAGGCGACAGCGCGGAGGCTATCAAAACTGGAGCACACCACAGGCTTCCATTGCGAGTCCAAGCTCCCAAGCCCTAACCTCCCGTAATCTCCATTCCCCCAGAGTGCAGCAAACCTCTTCCCTTCACTGTCAACCGAAAAGCAGCGCCTCCGAAAATCCAAACCTAAACCTGATTCCGATCCTCCAGCTAGCTTCGAGAGGCCGGCGCAGGATCTACGCCACATTGCGATCGCAGGAGGAGTTCATGGAGCAGAAGAAGAAGATTGAGAGAAGGAAAATCTGAAGCGGCCGAGAAATTGGAGGTGAAGTTGATCGAATTGGGAATCTGGATATCAACTACCTACCAAGGAAAAGTGTTGAATTGAAGAGCCGACAGAGAAGCCGGGAAGGTGATCGAACCGATTGATGGTGTTCAACACTGCAACGTAACGCTCTTCTGGAAGTTGTTGGAACTGACGACGCCATCAGCGCTTATTCGAACTTCTTAATGGGCTGGGCCGGTCTCATATACTAGTAAACCCAGTTTTAAGCCCACTGCTTGCCCAACACAAATATCCGCTATCAAAATTCAAAAGTAACACACCAAAAATTAAGGGGGACAATCGGATGGTTAGGGTAATTAAGTCGGGGTTGGGTTGAGTAACTATTCTAAAAATCGCGCCTAGACGCTAGGCGGCAAGGCACCTTGGAATTTTTACGCCTAAGCGGTCTCTAGACAGATTTCCGCCTAAGTGCCGCCTAATCCCGCCCAGGTGCCGCATAGTCCCCGCCTAGGTGGGTGATTATTTAGCTTAGGCGGGGACTATTTAGCTTTTGTTTCTAGGAGAAGGATTAGTCAGCTTATAGTTTGTCTTATCCCCAAGTCGGGATGCATTTACTTTTGATTCAAGCCAATTGATTCGGATTTTAGGAGGTTTAAAGTTATCAGCTGGAGGAATGCTTTTACATTTATTGAATTTAGTGTTAGTTAGCACATCAAATTTGAGTTTATGAGTAATATTATAGATATTACTACATTATATAAATGATTGACATGTTCTATCAATTGAAACTAGTTTAGAACCCGCACTATTGTGCGGTTTATCTTTTTAAATTAATACATTTAATATTATAAAAATGTATAAAATATTTCTGTAAGTAAACTTTAAAATCTAAATACCCCTCACATCTAAACATTGTTAATTATTATATAGTTAACAGTAAAAATGAAATCTATGGTAGCCTAGCCTTACCTTTATATCTTTCAATTTGTAATTAATTACTATCGGCATATATGAAAATCAAATCATAACCACCTGATTGGCAAATCCTATCGGTATATATTATTAGTTGTATGTATCCTATCAGTATATATGGTTATTTCTATTTATTAATTATTAATTACTCTATCATAGACTTGTCAAAACATGATCCGACCCAAAAAACCCGACCCGTACGCATGATAGTTTTACGGGTTAGAGCCCGGTGTTTTTGACCCGAGACCCGAAATCGACCAAAACCCGAATTACCCGGTATTTTTATGGTCAAGACCCGGTAACCCATTGGGTCAAAATCAACCCGGTGAGTCATCACTTTGTAGACACCACAAAGGTACCAGATTGACCCCACACAGATTTGTCGTGCAATTGTATTCGTTAAGGACACTCATAAGTTAAATAACTTATATATTTTATAATTATAGTATGTTTAGAACACTTATTTGTATATATATGATTTTTTATGCTTAAAATATCAATATATTATTATTATTATTATTATTATGATATCTATAAATTTAATTATAATATTATTATTTAGTTTAATTTGACATATTTATATTACAATTTAATTTTTATTTTATTTTAATATTTTAAAAAAATCTTCAAAAAGTTCAAGTTTTTTGACCCGATGGGTCGACCCAAACCCGGGAGAAACTCGGTTTGGCTTGACCCGGAATGACCGGTAACCCGATTGACCTGGAACCCGATTTACCCGGGACTCGAATGACCCGAACCCGAACCCGACCCGAATGATCCGATTGACATGTCTACTCTATCATTTATAAGGACATTAATTTGATTTGAAATTAATTAATTAACAAATCCTATCGGCATATATTAATTAGAATACTTAATTAAATTAATTAATTAACAAATTTTAAAAAACCACTTTAACAATCAATTAATCAGCATATCTTAAAACTAATCGGATAAGTGGGATGACAATCAATTAATATTTTAATTTTTAAATCTAATTCTTTTTTATTATTAATGTAATTAATCTAATTAAGTAACAAATCCTAAATAAAAAATAAAAACAAGCCACTTTAAAGGAGAAGTCGTCACATGACGTAAGCGACTTCTCCTTTAGTATTATATTATATACTATTGATATATATATATATATATATATATATATATATATATATATATATATATATATATATATACACACACACACACACATATAGATAGATAGATTCGATGATGATTGAGATAATACTAAATGTTTATTTATAACAGAATTGCAACATTTATTCTCCCTCTTGCATCTCCTAAATTCAAAAGAGCTAATGATGCATTGTCGGAATACATAAGAGCATCCACAATGGTGACACTCAAGTTGAGTGTCTAAACCTTTTTTTATTAAAAAAAAGAAATGTCAGAAATTGCACTTGAACCAAGAAAGTGGGTTTCTTTTTCCATATACTCTCTCACATTGGTTCTACAAAAAATCTGACTTTTATTTAAATATTCTGACATTTTTGTTTTTTTTTGTTAATTTTAAGACACCCACAATATGTGGGTTGTGGATGCTCTAAGACATTAACGAATATCAATTTGCAATCATCATAAGAAATAAAAATAATATTAAAGATGAATGAATATAACAAAAAATTACAAATCTACATAGATGAGCTATTAAACCAATTATATATATAGTAGCATATAACTATTAAAGAAAGATATTTTGTTAGCGGGCAATGTAATTAAGCAAGTTTAATACATACAATGTTGCCCGAAGATGGAGACGGCACAATTTTATACTGAAAATAAATCGGACTAAAGATATTATAAATCTTTTTGAAATGTTAAAGAAAAAAAATTAAATTATGATATCTTAACTAATTTGCATTTGTTAAGATTTGATCAAAATATTACCGCAAACAATAAAAAATAAAAAAATCAATACATAGCGACTTCTCCTTTAGTATTATAATATAGATATAGGGAAAAATAATCAAGTTTAGTCTAAGTTCGTCTAGGCTAGGCACCGCCTAGACGCCCGCCTAACCGCCTAGGCGCTAGGCCCACCGCCTAGCGGTCGCCTTATTAATATTTGAAAAAGGAGTAAATAGTTAACATATCGGAGATATTCTGACCCTAACATACATTATAGTATTAAACAGAGAGGAAATAAACAATGTAAAATTCATCACACTTAAAAAAAATAAAAAGAGTACAATTCCATAGGTTAAGAAACTCGATTTGAAAAAAATATCTATACGGTGGAGGTGGATAAGCGTCGCTGATGACCGGCTTCTTGGACACGAAAGAAGTGACACCAATACTGCAACGAATTCTGGTCGCAACTGTAATCGTCGCACGGTGGGAGGTCGTCGGTACAGCCCGCCTTCATTCCTTCCTTGAACTCGAGATAATAATGCCGATACATCGAGCTCTTCGGCTGCAGCGGGTTCCTGGGCCTACGCCCGATCTCGTAAATCCGAGAGGTCACCTCGAAGTGAGAGAACGGCTTTATGTGTCGTTTTGCGACGAGGTTCTTTAGGGCTCGAAGCAATAGCGGTGAGAAGTCGCCGTTGGTGTAGGCTAGGGCGTACGCGGTGTAGACTAGGGCGTCCTTGTCGAAGTGCCAACACCGGTCAACCCGTTCGTCTCGGTACTCGCAGCTTCGGTTCAGCCCGCAAAACCAAGTGAAGGGTTTGCGGTCGATGAGCACGTCGCCAAAGTGCCGACCGTCGATGTTGACCCAGTAAAGGACGCAGTCCTCGAACCATTCGGGTACGACGTCCGGTTCCTCGGTTTTGGATGAGTTGGCGATTGATGTCGTCGAGAGGCTCGTCGTTTGCCCTAATCGCGTCGCCGACGTGCATCCGATTGTGATTGCTGCAATTGCAAGCGTTAGGAGAAGAAGGGATTTTGAATTCATCAAAGCCATGCCTTTTGCGAAACCCTCAATTTTTAGTTCTTTTTTTTCGATCCAATCAACTTTTAGTTCTAAGGTTGTGAATATTGTAGGGGCTTATATAGATCGATTGATAATTCGAATTTTACTCGAAAGATATAAGCAATATTTGGAATTATATATTATCCATTCTAATCCTCATCAAAAGATTTTTCGGAAAATAAATAAATAAAATTAAGGACGAAAGAGATAAAATTCTCATTGATAGAATTTTCTGGTTGTTGCAAATTAAATCTTTTCTTCTTGTCACATTTTTTTTTTTTGAAGCGAGATAAAATTTAGGACGGAAGCCAGTGATCGGCCTTCTTTCCTAGAGCGTATGAGAGGACGAGAACACAGAGTTTTGGATGCGCCATCAAGAGCTTGGTGTTCCAACAACAAGACCAGTAACCCAGAAGATCATTGATAACGACCAAAACAATCTCTTTCAATTATAAGTTTTTGTAAATTCAGAGAGTTAGCACTAGCCACACCCATACGAAGGCCCAAAGCCTCCGCGCAAACAACAAAGCTATTATTATATTGTAGGGACTAGCACCAAAGGAAATAATGTAATCATAATGACCAGGGAGGATCCCCTGCAACCATTCGGTAATCCCCTCCCCTCGGTGCAACACAAAATTATATCTGCTATAAATAAACATTGAAAAAAAATAAAAATATATATTTATAGATTCTATACCCTTATATTAACATGTTTATAAAATTTTATTCTGAAAAATCATGTTTTAAAAAATATTAAAAATTATTTTCTAAAAGATTCGATATTTTAATTGTCTATATTTTTTAAATATGAGTTTTTGTAATAAAATTTTATAAACATAACAATATAAAGGTATATAATCTATAAATATTTTTAATTTTTTTTTAATATTTATTTATACACGAAATAATTTTGTGTTGCACCGTAGGGAGCACCGAGGGGAGTAGAAAATCCGGACTGCATATTGACAAAATTACTAAATTATTAAATTCTTTACGGATTTTTTTAGTGCGGTTTAATGGACTCAGCCAAGATAAGAAATTATATAAATTCATTGTTTTTTATATAAAATAAATTCATTGTTTTAATCGGCCCTGCAACATATATATAGTACCTGTATTATTACCCGCGAACTTCGCGGCTTTTTTTATATGACTTTTATTATTTACGCACAAATTGTGTAAGATTATAAAAATTGTATAAAATATTATTTTGTGCTTAAAAAAGATAGCTTTTATAACTATTTAAGATTTGAGGTTGAATATTTATATTAAAATGATAAAGTTTGTAACCAATTAAGATATGAGATTAAATATTTATATTAAAAATAATAGATTTTATAATTAATTAAGGTGAATAAATAGAATAAATCTAATTGCTTATATTTTTAAGGAAATTTATTTAAATATTTAATGGTTGATATGTTGTATAGTCTAGAAAAGACTGGTAAACAATATATTTTAAATTTTATTTTGAGTTGTAATTTTATTGTGAGTTCCAGAATATCATCTTGCGAGATGATCATGAATGTCGTTAATTAGTACATCCAATTTATTGGCTACTGTAAAAAAAATAAAAACAAAAAATTTTAAATTTCATTTCAATATTTATACCTTGTAAAAATCGATCTTAATAAATCAAAATGACCCATGAAATCAATATATAATCCCTCGATAGCTTGCACATATATATCTAAACTATTTATGAGTTTGATAACCGCTTCTTCCTTTCATTATTCATATATGTCAATCAATTATCCGGGCAGTGTTCGATTAATATATATCTTACTTAAAGATTTGCAGGGTTTTATTTTTAGTTTCCAATTGATATATATTTATAAGTTTTTTTTTTTAATTTGTCAAATTAAATTCATTAGGGTTATTCAAAAATTTTATCAAATTTATATATTATAAGGAGAAATTAAAAATTGAAAAGAAAGAGATAAAAGCTAGGTTGATTAATAAGATAGAATTTAATTGAAAAAATAAATATTGTTTAAACATCAATGTCAATCAAATATATTCGGAGTATATATTGTTTAGGATATGTAACATTTTCTTTGTTATAACTTATTTTATTGTAATATAATACTCCGTATACAATTAGTAACTATATATAAGATGTAGATAGAAATTATTAAAAAAAAAGTTATTATATTTAAAAGATTATTTCTTAGATGTGGAGTATAAAAGATAAGTTTTCTAACTAAGATTTGTAGATAAAATATTTATAAAATAACTTAAGGTAAATGATAAGATTTGTGAGATATGATGTTGAATATTTATATTAAAAATTAATTTAATCATCAATTAAAATGGACACATAGGACGACACGTGTATAAATAGATGGAGTTATCGTCTGACGTGGATTAAATTTATTGGACCGTCATTAATTGACGTGTCAGTAAAACCCGAGCCAGATTGCACCAGAGAACGACACGTAAGCGAATCGCACCAGAACCCGCCACATAGGATTTCCACGCCTCTGTTAATTGCTGGCCTCGCTGGCCTATTCCTCAGATCCTAATTATCTTCATCGGTAGGTCCTTGCAGACGCCACCGATTGTTCTTTCCTCTTTACAGATCAAGCAAAACCAAACACAAACAAACAAACGGGAAAACACGAATGATAGGAGGAAGTCAATAAACAGATACACCCCTAGTCTATATACCAAGGGGAGAACGAGCCTCGTGATTCAGCTGATCTCGTTCCGAAACTTTTGCAAGTTTGGGATTTTTATGCTCAATATAATTGATATCGGGTAATTAACTATGCGAATTCAAGTATCGCACCTGTGTGATTGAACCCGCAAGAAAGATCCAATGCCTTCACATCTCTGCCGAAATCTCTACCCTTGCAGGTTCGATATGGTCAACATCTGTCCCATGCCCCTGCATGCACAAAGACGAAGAGCTTGAAACCCGAAAGAGACAACATACACGGAAGTTTTGTAACTTGTAATCATACTTCAACAAAGATGATTCATCCGAGCTTGAAACCCGAAAGAGACGACACTCAGGCCCGTCCATTGGGCTGTTCAAAAAGCCCAATGGAACAGGGCATCACTTTGTGTAGGGGCACCATATTTTTTTTATACTACTGGGCATATATATATATTTTTTTTAATTGGAGCAGGGAAAAGCGGAAAAAGAGACTCTAAATCCCTAATTAATGGCGGCCGCTTCTTCTGGGAAACTCGCGCCTGATTGCAACGCTTTACCTTCTCCGCCAAAATCACGCTTCACCCTTCTCAAAAACTCAATCTCTCACTCCTCTCGGTATGCACTTATTTGACACAGTCACACCACCGGCTCGGCTCATCCCTCCAGGCTATTGTTTCTCCTTGCCGCCTTCGCCGGTGTCGCAGACTCCCTTCTCGGCCTCCCCTTCGCCTTCGTCTGCCTCCGCATCTCCATCATCGATAATTTTCGAATTTCGATCTCTTATTTTCAATTTGGGACTTTCATCTCCGATCTCCGATTTTCAATTTGGGACTTTCATCTCCGATCTCTGGTGTCGCCCCCCGATTTGCACCTTCACCTCATGTTTTGCTAAGTTGCTAATGTGATTTTCACCGTTGCAGGTAGCAGGCTCTGCTATGTGCACGGCTAACTTCTCGCCAGAGTCGGCATATCGAGTGCCGAAGCCGGACTCCCAAGTCGGCAGACACTGACCGGCGGAAGGAGCACAGGATTGGAAGGTAAAGACAGGTCACATCGAGTCCAGTCCCCTGACGCCGATGCCGAGTTCCGAGTTCGGCAGAGTCCCATCGACTGAAAAAGCTGCAGATTCCCTGCAACTTTGCCTCGGGCATTGGATGCCACACTGGGAGTCCGGCACCTGCCACACTGGGAGTCCGGCACCGGCATCCGACGCTGCCGATCTGGGAGTCCGGCACCGGCACCGTGCATATGGCGAGATAATACCGTGCAAATAACAAAAAGGATTGTTAATTTGCTCTATATTCTGTCATAATTGTCTTTGTGCGTTCTTCTAGTTTAAATTTGTGCATTTTTCTAATTTAAAAAACTTGAAAAGAAAAGGACTGAATTAACTCCAATCTCAAAAAAATGCTCTAGATAAGTTCCTCCTAGAAAATCCTGTCCTAGAAAAATTCCTCTTAAAAAATTTTTTTTAGGCCCCATTTTGATACACGCACAGGGCATCTAAAAATCATTGGACGGCCCTGACGACACTGCAACGTAACGCTCTTCTGGAAGTTGTTGGAACTGAACTGACGACCCCATCAACGCTTATTCGAACTTCTTAATGGGCTGGGCCGGCCTTATATGTAAGCCCAGTTTTTAGCCCACTTCTTGCGCAACATAAATTTCATTGAATTGGTAAATAAAGAGCGCCCATTCCGAAGTTGTAACATAAATTTCCGCTATCAGAAGTAACACACCAAAAATTAGAAGGAACACTTGGATGGTTCGGGTACTTGAGTCGGGTTTGGGTCATTCGGGTTGGATCAGAATTATGCTCATCTTTAATCCGTACAATCTTTAACATAACTGCCCCATCAGGAATCTTCTATATGAATTAGAGCTAGATATAGGTTAAGTTTGAAAATATCCGATTCGATCTAAGAAAATCGATCTGACCAATTTGACATTGAACTCGACTGATACAAGTAGACAACACTCTTAACTAATGAAATTTCAGAATGCCATTGCAGTAGTCGAGGGAAAAATAAAATCGATCTAAGAAAAAAAGAGCAAGAAACTATAAGATCCAACACCGTGGATCAACAAATTCTATCTTGAATTGCGGCTTTCTTAAGGAGCAGGTTAAAAGCAATGTTCTTGTTGGTGGTTTGGAACGTGCCAAGTACCGACTCCTTTTCGTAGCCTTTCTTGTTCTCCATAAAATTGATGCAACACAACCTGTCTTCAAAATTGCCGCGATAGTTATACGCGTCGAATTCTTCCCATATATGGTGGTGGGAGAGGGTCACCTCAAGCTCCCCGAAATGGAGGGTAATCGTCATTTCCTTGACTCGATCATCTGCGGCTGTGATGTCATTCCAACACATGCCGAACACCTTATAGCTAACACCCTCCCCGAACATATCCTCCAACTCATCTCGGAGGGCGTCTAGGAAGTCAGGGTGCATCCTTGATACAGGAGTTCCACTGTCGATGATCATCGAATACCCGTCCCATTTAGAGTCGTCTTTGGGCGCCTTCAATGCCTCGTCGTTTAGGGAGACACCGGTGAGACCCAACTTATAGTTGGGATCATCAACCAAATCTACCCATGTCCCCAACATCTCCGCGGCATCCCCAAATTTCACATATCCAACCTTGTTCTTATCAGTTGGGATGCAATAAGAGAACTGACCGGTTTCAAAGTTACGAATGAACTGATACCGGCTATTTCGCGACAAGCCAAAGACACCCGGATTCGTCGTTGTAAAAAATGCCGTAGTTACGGGTTCCTACACCCATTAACAGACGGACTTGCAATGAAGGCACTCCACGACGACCTTCAGGAGCTGAGCCGTCCATGAACGTGACGAGATCGGTGCCTACGTACCCACTGGAATTCGTCCCGTCCGCGTAGGTTTGCCTGTAGGTGCATTTCCACGTCGTAACTTCGCATCCTCCATTGAAACTGAGCATCGCCGCACATTCCACAGAAGAGCATTCGGCGGCCTCAAAGCTGGAGGAGCCAGTGACGTTGTAGAGCGTCTCAGGGGGCTGGGGCATGCACCGGTCGCAAGTGGAGGTCTGCAGCCAGATCATCGCGCTTGCTGTGTCGAACACCGCGAAGGTCTTGAAGGGCGGCGTTCCTATGTAGAAGTTGATCATATATTCTTGTCGGAAAGTTACATTGGCTTTATACGGGGCATTGAAAGATGTGGGTGACCAATGTTGCGATATATTTGGATGGGATTTGTGGTATAGCTCGAGGGTAAGCCCCGACACCATACTCGCAGTCATGGAAAGGAGAACAACTGTAATGAGAAACGGTAAGCCATTTGTTGAAGATGGTTTTGATCGAGTTAGAGTTTTAATTTGAAGGTTTGTGTTCAATTTGGGGGTACGGTTTTCGATCTCGATCTTTTAGATATTGTATTTGTACACTATAGGATTATCATTAATTTTGGATGATGTATCAAACCCTAACCCCCAAATCGAAACCGACATGGTCGATGCATCATTCGTAAATTGCCTCTTAGCGTAATAACGTTGGCAGTTGAATACACGCACAATGCAAGTGCGAACAACCGGCCACCCCATACATACAAATTGCATTTGTAATATTGTATCACTTGATTTGGGCTAGGTGCAATAGTCAACCACCTCGCAGCCAAATTGTGCTGCACTTTTTAGATGGTTTTTTTTTTGAAATAATTAGCTAATTAATCAAAATTATAAAGCTATTAGTCAAAATTTGAAACTATTTAGGGAAATAGTCAAAATGTTTACTTTTTGACTTTTTAATTATAGAAAACTATCTCTATTTATACTAAATTACGAATATTATCCGAAATTTCTTAGACTTTAAAATATTACTACGAACTTAATATTGATTGTTTATAAAAATAACTTTTGGGTGGTACTAACTACCATAATCTACTAACTATATTATGAATATATAATAAGTTTTCTGTGGTTTTAAGCCCACCACGTTCTGCAACTAAAACTTCAAGGTAAAGAGGTTTGACCCATACCTAAACGTAGTTACTCTGGATCACCGGCGTTCCTTAGCTTCCGGCTTTCTAGAGGTGGCTAACCTTCAACCAAGCCTCCCTTAATTAGTTCAAACTGAGCACATATCTGTTTCGTTTCCTACCTCAGACCGTAGTCTCTAGCTTTTGGTTTTGATTTTGAGAGGGTGAAGGGATTAGAATCAAGAAAACAAAATATTCAGAACATATTGTTCAATTAAGTAGTTTTCCCTTTCTTAAAAACAAACTTTATTGAATCTGGGAAATGTTACAACACACAAGCACTCCTATTTTAGAACTTAAACACACTTAACACTCATATCAGAAGATCCATTGAAACCAATCAAGAACTCAAGTTCGTTCGTGCTGAAGCAGCAGTTGCTGCCTGCTCGCCGCCGCTGCGCCGCACCGCCAGGAGCCCAGGACCAGGATGCTCGTTGTTGCCTCGTCGGCTGCCACCAAGAGCCACCGCCGGTATGCACTGTTGTCGCCGGATTTTTTTGAGAGTTCAGGCTTCACTCACCGCTTCAGACTTGAGAGTTAAGGGAACAAACGATGAAATGAGTGACATCCAGATTTTAGGGTTTAATGTCCCAAAAATTAAAACACAATTTAAAAAATAGAAATTGGCCTAATTTCATCAAAATAACAACATGGGCTTTGTAGAACAAAATCTGGATGGACCTAATTTCACAAACATCTGAAATTACTAGGATCTTTAGGATCGTAAGATCCTAGGGATCCTAGCCGATCCTACCGATCCTACCCCCGATTCTAGTATAAACGAGTATTTACAAGCGATCCGGATCAGAACTCGTCCTAGGATCGTTAGGATCGTCCGATCCGGATCGCGATCCTAATAACCATGCTGAGGAGAGTTCTATATATAGAGTTGTTTGAAGGGCATTGGATGCCTCTCCAACGACAAATTTTAAAGGATTTTCAGAATATAACTCCTTACACATTTTTTCTTGCTGCTTAAGAATTTGTTCTTTTCATGTTACCTCACATATAGAGAATGCAAATTCTCTTAGTGTAGGAAGAATATATTCCTCACCACGTACGCTTAGTGGGCGTAAACTCTATTGCTTGATGTGTATAGACTTGTTTAATCTTTTTCACACAAGCATCTTCTCCATGAATGTTGAAGACCATCATATCTACGTGTTGAGTTAACGGAACATGGAGTGTTTGGAAGTTATTTCCAATTAACATATCATGAGATGGCCGATTAGTAGCCCATAGTGTAGGAATTACACATTGGACTCCTCCTATCATGATTGGTACATCAGAGGCTAATTCTGAATGAACCATGATGCTATCATCAGCTATTCTGACTTGAATTGGTTTACGGGCTTTCTGCCAAATAAACTCAGGAAATAGTGCCTTTTTACCAAAGCATACTGAACATCCGCTGTCAACAAAGGCACATAACTCATATTTATTAAACCCTTCTAAGCAAATACTTATCGGGGTATATATGCTATTGGGGTTGGTAACTCTATAATTTTTCTTTATTGATTCTCTACTGACATGTTCAAGGCTTTTTTCCACTCTCATGTTATCTTCATAGAGATGTCTAATGTCTATTACTTCCATCTTCATACCTATTTCATCTTCAAATAATGGATCCGTGAGAGATTCTTTGAACTCCTTAGCCCTTGGATCATTTTCATATGTAGGTTCACTTATGGTTTTAGTGGAATATCCTAGCTATTAGCTTTCCTTTTGGATCGGAACTAGATGATCCTTCTTGATTTTCTCTAACCTTTTGAACTATAGGAGGAATTGAGGTTATCGATTCCCTAAATGGACTAGAACCTAGATCTATACTATGTTTGGCTGGTTCTCTTATAATTTTACTTTCTAACCTCTTGTTTAATGCCGCTATCATACTTGCTATGTCTTCGTCTACCACAAACGCTTGAAGTAGCTCCTTGATTCCTCGAGGTAATACCAAGGTTAGGATTGAACCTAAAACTAGTATTTTTAGACAGACTTGGACATCTAGAGAGATTGACTGGTGGTTTAACATTCGTATGGATTCTACCTTCCTCGTCTATGGTTAAAACCTTATCACTGCTAGTGGCCGTAGAATTTTCAAATGCATTTACCCAAATGGTTTTGAGTCTTATTTGATCAGGTCTTAGCTTAACAGGCACAACCTCCTTACTTGGACCTACAACTTCATGTTTCTCGGCTTCAACTATATGGCATTTTCGTGGAGGATTTGTAGTATTCTCAAGTTTATAAACTACCTTCCACTTTATTTGTAAAGGATTATTTTAATTACTGAGTATTTTAATTAACTTGGCTCTAATACCAAATTGCAGGATCACACTTAAAACATAAAAATACTAATAATATTAAAGCGGAAATTAAAAAGATAATAACACAAACCGAGGATATAACTTAAACTTATTAAAAGGTAGGGTTTATTTTTATAATTTTTTGGTCTTTATGGGGCAAAGTTTACACTTGCCAAAAGGTGAATAGTAACTTTTGGCTATTCTCCAAAATACTTTGGAAAATTAGCTATTGTCCTAATATCTTTGGGATTTTTGGAAAAATTCCAATTTTAACCTGGTTTTTTGCTCAAAAGTAATATTTGAAAAAAGGCTAAGGCCTCGTTTGGGTTAAACGTGGGAAGTAGACTTTCCAGGAAGAAACTTCTCAGGATATGTAATTTTCATAAATTCTACTTCATGGGAAATGTAAAAATATGTTTGGTTAGAAATAATTTCCCATAAATTCAATTCATATGTTTTGTTTGGTTAAATATGTAATTTTCATAGCAATTTATTTAAAGTTACTCTTGTAACCTTTTGTTTTTTGTTTAAAATCAAAATCTATATGGGCAAGTTGGAGATTTTGTTTATAAAAAATAAATTTTATAGGAGATTTGAGAAAAAAAAATGGAGGATTTTTTTTTTGAAGCAAGATAAAGATTAGGTCGGGTCGGCCGCAGAAGAGGCCCTTCCTAGCGCATCCTTCCGGACGATAAATCGCAGTTCTGGATCATCCTCACAGCAAACGTCGGCAGGGGAGGCATGGGCACTACGCGCAAGGTAGTCAGCCACAGCATTCGATTCCCTGAAAATATGACGAATCGCAACATGAGTAAAAAATTGAGGAATTAGATCTTACCTACCCCCTTCATGGTAAGTTAAATTCCACCTTTTCATGGGAATTAAAATTCCTGAGTTTTTTCATTAAAAAAAATACTAGTACAGTTCTCGCGCCATGACACGTATTTTTCTTTTAAAAAAAATAAAAATAAAATTTTGTAAGTATAAAAATTAAATTACCGCTATAAAATGAAATAAACTATTACCATATGCTAACATAAAACAGAAAAAATTGATTTGATAAAGTAAGTAAAAATAATAATATTTATGAAAAATGTGTAAAAATTACATTAGTTTATGATTTAAGCAAAATAGGTTGGTTGAGTGAAAATCCTAAAATAAAGGTGCTTATAAGTTATAACACCTAATATAAAAAAATGCTTACAATTTATTTGTTAGATATAGATAGATTAATTAAAGAAACTTGTCAAAATTTTAATAGTTGATTTTCTTTCTAGGTTTAGTTGATTGGGAGGAAATTGTAAAATTAAGGTGATTATGACATCTAATTAAGCAAAAATATTTATCATTTAATAGTTAGAATAAATAAATCGCATTGGTTAAAAAAAGGTTTAAATTTTTTATCATGTGAAATTTTGTGTAGATTAGGTTAGTTAGGTGAAATTACAAAAATTAAGGTTATGATAAAAAAAAATAGTTTTCAATATATATATAGATTGGTTGCTCCAAAAAAATCTTATATTTGGAATGTACTATATATATTTTTTCTAAAAAAAAATAATTTAAATTCATCTCATTGTTTAAAGAAAATAGCTTGAAATGATATTGTATAATTAATATAGAATAAAATAATATTGTATATTTAATATCAACTATATTAAAAAAAGTTTTGAATTAATCCCATTGTTTAAAAAAAGTTATTTCTAAATATATTCAATATAAATGTTGTCAAAAATAACTTTGCGTGAGGGGGCAACACATGACATAAGTGCTTTGGTTTTAATTAATATATAGATCTTTAAAAAAAGTTATTTCTAAATATATTCAATATAAATATTGTCAAAAATAAATTTGCGCGAGGGGGCAACACGTGGCATAAGTGCTTTAGTTTTAATTAATATATAGATTGTTTAAAAAATGTTATATCTAAATATATTCAATATAAATGCTGTCAAAAATAACTTTGCGCGAGGGGGCAACACGTGGCATAAGTGTTTTGGTTTTAATTTATATATAGATTAGAAAATAGCTTGAGATGATATTGTATAATTAATATAGAATGAAATAATATTGGATATTTAATATTAACTATATTAAAAAAAGTTTTGAATTAATCCCATTGTTTTAAAAAAGTTATTTCTAAATATATTCAATATAAATGTTGTCAAAAATAACTTTGCGCGAGGGGGCAACACATGACATAAGTGCTTTGGTTTTAATTAATATATAGATCTTTAAAAAAAGTTATTTCTAAATATATTCAATATAAATGTTGTCAAAAATAACTTTGCACGAGGGGGCAACACGTGACATAAGTGCCTTGGTTTTAATTAATATATAGATATAGATTGTTTAAAAAAATGTTATTTCTAAATATATTCAATATAAATGTTGTCAAAAATAACTTTGCGCGAGGGGGCAACACGTGGCATAAGTGCTTTGGTTTTAATTAATATGTAGATCTTTAAAAAAAGTTATTACTAAATATATTCAATATAAATGTTGTCAAAATAACTTTGCGCGAGGGGGCAACACATGACATAAGTGCTTTGGTTTTAATTAATATATTGATCTTTAAAAAAAAGTTATTTCTAAATATATTCAATATAAATGTTGTCAAAAATAACTTTACGCGAGGGGGCAACACGTGGCATAAGTGCTTTGGTTTTAATTAATACATAGATTGTTTAAAAAATGTTATTTCTAAACATATTCAATATAAATGTTGTCAAAAATAACTTTGCGTAAGGGGGCAACACGTGACATAAGTGCTTTGGTTTTAATTAATACTAGTGTAATACCCGCGCCATGGCGCGGTTGCGATAGGAAAAAAAATGACAATATAAAATAATTATTATAAGGAATGGCCAAATAAAACATAAACAAATGTTTGAAAATTTTAAAATAACAATATTTTTATCGAACGACAACATTGATAAGTCTAAAAATATAGGACACGGACACGAGAAGACACGGGGAAACGGCAATTTCAAAAAACATAGGACACGGACACGGCAAAGATATATGATATATATATCATATATCCCCCTCTAATACCTAGCTTCATTAGTTTGTGAGGCTGAACCATCATCAATTTCTAGATCCTACACCTAAATCTCATATAAATTGAAATCAAACATCACTCAATCAAATTAAGTAATCCTAAATTTGAAAATAAATCAAGGTATAGAGAGCGAGTGAGACAGGGAGAGAAGAGTTGAAGGAAGATTGACAGGAATGACACTCGTTTGTGTTCAGAAAGCTCGGCGATCGACGGTGGCTGGTGCAGATCGAAGAACGGTGGTGGCTAGTGTAGCACAGCGCTCGGCGGTGGCTAGTGCAAAAGGACGCTCAAGAAGAAAAAGGCAAAGGTTGATAGCCGGGTTTGCTATTTTCTTTTTTATTTTAATTATGAACCGGGTTTTTTTTAATTCCAAACCGTGTCCATTATTTGTGAACCGTGTCCAAGGCGTTTCCATCGCGTTTCCATACGTGTCCGAATTTTGACCGTTTCTTGACCGTGTCTTGACCGTGTCCAGGCGTTTCCGAGGTGTTTCGTGTCGCGTCCGTGTTTCCGACACGACACTGTGCCCTACATAGGCGTTTTCGTGCTACATAGACGACAACAGATTATGGTTACGAACATCGGCTGCGAAGTGCGAACAGATTCTAGATTTTGAAAAGATGAAACAAATTTGAAAGCATAAGACAGGTTCGAGATATTTAATAAATAAAATAATGAAGGTAGACTTGAAATCTTTAAGAAAATGGTAAAAATGTTAACCATAAAGTTAGGCTCCATGAAAAGGTTTTTTAAATTAAGATATTATATTGATATAGATTATTAGTATTGTAATGTATAAAGATTTAAATATAGATTAATAGTAGACATTAGATTTAATCCAATATTTTGATTTAAACTCAATGGTTAGTAAATGAGTAAAAAATTAAAAGCAGGAAAATGTAAATGTATGAAAAAAGATGAAGAGAAAAAAGAAAACTAATAATAAGAGAAAATTTTGATTAATTAAAAAAAATTAAATGAAAGAGTTATTGACATATCATCAAAAATATTACTCCGTATAAATTAAGATATTATATCAATAGATATTTCGAATTAAACCCAATGGTTAGTAAATGTGTAAAAAAATGAAAATTAAAAGAAAAAATGTGATTGGTTAGAAGGGAGTGGAATAAGGAGAGCGCGCCACGTACATCAGCGGAAAGTATACGAAATTAAGTAATTATATAGATATAGATATAGATATAGATGGTTAGTAAATGGGTAAAAAGATGAAAATTAAAAGAAAAAACGTGATTGGTTAGAAGGGAGTGGAATAAGGAGAGCGCGCCACGTCAGCGGAAAGTATACGAAATTAAGTAATTATGGTTAGTAAATGGGTAAAAAATTAAAAGCAGGAAAATGTAAATGTATGAAAAAAGATGAAGAGCAAAAAGAAAACTAATAATAAGAGAAAATTTTGATTAGTTAAAAAAAATTAAATGAAGGAGTTATTGACATATCATCAAAAATATTATAAATTAAGATATTATATCGATAGATATTTTGAATTAAACCCAATGGTTAGTAAATGTGTAAAAAAATGAAAATTAAAAGAAAAAACGTGATTGGTTAGAAGAGAGTGGAATAAGGAGAGTGCGCCACGTCAGCGGAAAGTATACGAAATTAAGTAATTATATAGATATAGATATAGATATAGATATAGATAGATGTTGTCAAAAATAACTTTGCGCGAGGGGGCAACACGTGGCATAAGTGCTTTAGTTTTAATTAATATACAGATATAGATACCAAAAACATTGACTCTTACTTCTTGGGATTTTGAACTTCTCGGAAAGTAGAGAGCTAACCAAATGAACCCTATATACGTAGTCGGCATACGGGGATAGCCCGACCCCTAACACCAGTGTGTAGAAAAGATAAAATACTCACAAACGGGTCAAACAATACAGGCAAACCAATGTTATAGGCAGAGGCTGAGCCAGCAGGTCTAGGGGGTCGCGTGACCCTCCCCCGGCCCCATGAATATGTAAATTAAAAAAAAACACAAAAACAAAACGATGTCATTTTCTGTAACCATAACTATTCTTCCTCTTTCGTGAACAAGACGAGTCGCAGAGAGAGTAGTCCGCCTCCTTCTCTAGTTCTCCCATGCGGTCGTGCCTCATTCTCCTGTGAACCACCGTCGCCTATTGGAGCCACGCCATCTCCGACTCCATCGTTGACCGTAGCCACGCCGACTAGTTATCCCATCCCGTGTCTTATTCTCGATCAGTCAAAGGTTGAACATGTAGGATCTCAAGAAATCGGTGTCTCATTCTCGAGCAGTCGACTGGAGCCACGCCGCCTCCTTCCTTCTTCAATTCTCCCGTGAATCGTCGTCACCGATCGAAGCCACGCCATCTCAGAAAACCAGTGTCTCATTCGGGCTACTCGATCCTCATTTGTCGAAAGGTAAGTTTATTAATCCTAAATCCTTTTCAAATTTACAAAATGATTAAAATTATTCAGAAAATCGTGTTTATTTCATTTTTAATTTCTAAAAAAAAATGTTTTTTCTATACAAGACGAAAATTTGGGTTGGTCAACTTCGGTACGGTCGAACCACTGCCTAATAGCGTCCATGTGAACGAAATCCTTGAGCTCGGCATGTCATCTAGCAAAAGTGAAGGACGAGGGCAAGCCAACGTGCACCAATCGTCTACAACCTGGTTGCCTTCCCAAAATGTGTGGGAGAAAGAGACAACCTCGAACGCCCTACAAAGACCGAGGGCATCGATGATCATCATCTCAATAATCCACGAACACGTACCGATCCCACGGAGGGCATTAATGACACCCAGACAGTCACCTTCTACCTCAAGGCGAGAAATCATCTTCTTCGCAGCTTCCAGAAGGCTCGCATGAATATCGAAACACTTAGCTTGGAGCGGAGAAACATTCTCAATTGCGCCCCACAGGAAACCACTCTACCAAGGCAATCTCGGTTGACAAAGTTAGAGGCAGCATGCCCAGAGGCTACCTTTGCTCCATCAAAATTAAGTTTCATCAATCCTTAGGTAGGTTTGTCCCATTTAACTTTTTCCTGACGTCGGACACTGTTTTGAGGATTGTGTTGTGTTATAGGGATGTTGTCGTCATCTGGGTCATCTTTTTGAGCATTTTTCCAGGATACCCTTTATTGGATATATTATATGGTTTATCCATTGTTCCATATTTCTGACATCTTAGTTTTCAAAAAAGATTTTGTTCCTTATAGACCAAACCCCCCCATGAGGAAAAAGCGAGAACCGATTTATGATTAGGTGATAATTGTGAAAAGATTTCAATGATTATTGCTTTATAGGTCTTATTAGTTTTGTCAATGTTTCTAATTATTCTTTCAATCTGCTTGTCCATTCTTCCATGAGAGACTATGAAGTATGGCATGCCATGAATAAATGTGTAGCATCTTCTTCACTATGGTTAAAGAGAGGACAACCCAGGGGTACATCTATTCCTTTATTTTTCAATTTGACTTTAGTGGGGGTTCCGTTGAGGATATTCTTCCAGAGGAAGGTCTTAATTTTCGATGGGAAATTAATCTTCCAAATCCACTCAAGTGGATCGCAGTTTGTTGTTCTTGCTCTTATGATGTGGTCTAGGACACTTGTCGTAGAGAACAAACATTTCTGCTAGCTTTCCAGTATAATCTATCTTCAATCTCTGCTGTAGAGATGTGGAATGTTGTAATGATCTCATCCACAATATTCGTTGGGAGGTTCTGTTTCAATCTTTCTACATTCCAAGTTTGATTTGGTTAAACATACTGGTCAATCGTTTCAGTCTCTTTGAATTGGTCTTGTAGTCGGATATCTTGAAGATTAACCTCATTGTTTAGCTATTTGTCCTTCCAAAATCTAATAGTTTTTCCGTTTTCAATTTGCCAAATTAATACCTTGCAGAATCCGTCTTTTAATTCCATCAGTTTTGTCCATTGCCATGATGTGTTTTTCTTCTTTTTTGTAATCTCAGATGTTGTCACCTTTCATGTATTTTTCTTTTATTAATTTCACCCATCCATTATGCGGCTCACCTAGAATTTTCCATAATAATTTCATTTTAAGGGCTTTGTTCATGTCTTTTTTTTTGGTAATGTGAAGGCCACCCGCGTCTTTCGGTCTCCTCCGACATCAGCTTCCCTGCCCTCGGTTCTCTTTAGATCGGCGTCGCTGATGCCACCACCCCTCCTCCCTATAGCAACCAAAAATCCCCACATCTGAAAACTTTACCCTCATCAAACTTTGCCTTTTAGTATTTGTTACAAATTAAAAAATCCAAATCCAAAATTTCAATCCATCGGCACTGTTTCGAAACCACCGCCAACTTCCACCACCTCTGGTCACCACCTCCGATCTTGATCAAAATCAACTACCTCATCAGCTTGCATGTAATTAAGCTATCTAAGCCGTTGAACAAGATCTCAAAATGCAATGGCTCACCGAATCAGATCTCAAGTTGTAAGGACTCTATTTTTTGGCTACTTTAATTATAAGTTTAAAATAGATACTTTAATTATAAGTATATGTATAAGTAATCTTAGCTTTTTTTTCTTTTGACGGGTGACCCTCTACGCAGGGTCTTACAAGTCATCTTTTGATAGTTTCAAGATCGTTGTGTCGGTCTAATTCTTGCGTTATGTAAAAAAAAAATACCCCGGAAAATTCTATCAATAATTCAATTACAGGATTTTATCTATTTCATCCTTATTTAATTATTTATTTTCCGTAAAATATTTTGATGAGGATTAGAATGGATAATATATAATTCCAATTATTGCTTATGGGTTCGTATGGTACGGGGTTAATAAACTGACTAAAATTATAAACAGGGTAAAAATTTATAAACTGTTGGTAAAAGTAGTTAAAAATTTATGAAAAAATATAAACTCCGTATGGGACGAAAAACAGTTTATTTGTAAAAAGTGGAGTTTATTTGGTTTTTATTAGGGGTATTGTGGTACTTTCAAACCAAATAAGATAAAAGAGAAGGGGTAAAATATTAATTATGGAATATAAACCTCAAAATAAGCTTCAATCTGCAGCTTATTTATAGACCTTTTTTTAACTGACTAAAGCTTATTTTGTTTCCATACACCGTTTAAACCCGTTTATTTTTTTAACAGCTAATAATTTCACACTTTTTAACCTATTTATTTTGCAACCATACACACCCTATCTCTTTCGACTTTCGAGTGAAATTCGAATTATCAATCGATATATAAACCCCTAAAATATTCACAACCCTAGAAGTTATTAGAACTAAAAATTGAGGGTTTGGCTAAAGGCATGGCCTCGGTGAATGCAAAATCCGTTCTTCTCCTAACGCTTGCAGTTGCGGCAATCACAATCGGATGCACGTCGGCGACGCGATTAGGGCAAACGACGAGCCTCTCGACGACATCAATCGCCAACTCATCCAAAACCGAGGAACCGGACGTCGTACCCGAATGGTTCGAGGACTGCGTCCTTTACTGGGTCAACATCGACGGTCGGCACTTTGGCGAGGTGCTCATCGACCGCAAACCCTTCACTTGGTTTTGCGGGCTGAACCGAAGCTGCGAGTACCGAGACGAACGGGTTGACCGGTGTTGGCACTTCGACAAGGACGCCCTAGTCTACACCGCGTACGCCCTAGCCTACACCAACGGCGACTTCTCGCCGCTGCTACTCCGAGCCCTAAAGAACCTCGTCGCAAAACGACACATAAAGCCGTTCTCGCACTTCGAGGTGACCTCTCGGGTTTACGAGATCGGGCTGAGGATCAAGGACCGGCTACAGCCCAACACCTCGGCTCCAAGTATAATGTTTCGGCATTATCTCAAGTTCAAGGAAGGAATGAAGGCGGGCTGTACCGACGAACTCCCATCGTGCGACGATTACAGTTGCGACCAGAATTCGTTGCAGTATTGGTGTCACTTCTTTCGTGTCCAAGACGCCGGTCCTCAAGGACGCTTAGATAAAATGAATCAATAGCTATTTTTTCGAATTGAGTTTATTATTCGATAGATTTAAAGTCTTGTTTAAATCTATTTTTGAAATATTATGTGAAGTCTTTGTGCAGGTTTGTTGAGATCTATTTAAATCCTCAACCGAAAAGATTTGTTCTCAAGTTTATTTTGTGGATAAAATTTGTTTTGGATATATCTTTTCGGTTTAAAAAGTTGTTACAGATTTGATGCAAGTTAAAACAAAGATTTGCAAGGCTGAAATTGTTGAAGATTAAGGGTTGATCTTTTGGAAAAAAAAAAAGGGTTTGTGTGGGTTCAAGCCCACCCCAAATTCAAAAAAATGTATGAAATAATATTAGTTGGGCTAAAAAAGGTTGTTGCAATAAAAAATCAGTGCTTAATAACGATCATCCTAACAATATCTTTAATTTTTTTTAATATCTAGATTTGAAAAAAAGGGTCAATTTTATTTTCTTATACAGTAATAAATAATTCATGCAATAAATCTATTTGTCCTGTAAAAGACAAATAAACTCATTTCACACAAATGAAAAGACAATAAAGTAAAGAACTGAAATATGACAATTTATTAACCTACTATAGTCGGTGATAGAGAGAGTTAAAAAAATATTTTTATTTAAAGAAATCTCACACAAGGTGCGTGTTTCTATACTACCACCTTCGAGAGTTGGCTATTAAACGCATGTTTGGCAAATGGAAGGTTTTTTAGGGGTTGGGTATTTTTTAGGGGTTTGAGTTTATTTTAGGTATTATGGAGGTGTGGGAGTTTGAGGTTTTATTTTGAAAATAATCTTGTAAAAAAAACTAATTGGTGTTTGGTTGGTAAAGGGGTAGGAAATGTATTTATGAGGAAAATGACCAAACTACCCCCACCCACCCAACCTCATCCTCCCTCATCCTCTTTGATATGGAATTGGTGTTTGGTTGGTAAAGGGGTAGGAAATGTGAGAAACACGCTTGATTAATTAGTATCCACTCTCAATTTGGATTCCGATTCTTGAAATTCCCTAAACCTATTATTCTTGAGCAACCTATTGTGAAAATCAACTGTTCCTTGACAATAACTTTCAATTAATCCTTCCCTGCAATTAGTGAATATGTCAACCACACTCTAAACACCCTTATTGATGAATAACCTATAAACTATCCAGATTCAATTCAACAATAGCAATGCACACCAAGGAAATTCAATAGGAACAATTGAAATAAAGCAACTAGCAATAAACCAATTGTATCTTTATCTTCATGCAATCAACCAAGTCAACTAGCCCCAGATGATCACAAGTTGCTACTACGATCTAAGTTCTTCAACTAGCGTCCCTATCGATCTAGTGATAGATTGAATTCAAGAAATATTAGGTGGCCAATCCAATAGAACACAAACTCAATCATAAGCAATGACAATGGAAGATAAAGATTACTCAAAAGTAAATAGAGTAGAGAATATCTCACGGAATATCAAATCGAAAGCTTCAAACTAATCAATCAAACGAAAGAGGAGTTTAGTTTGCCATAGCACAAAAGCTCTCCTCTAGGATTTCTTCAATTGCTAAACGGTTTTTAAAACTTCTCCTAAAACCCCCTTAAATAGGCGTCCAAAAGGGTTACAAAATAACCTAATTAAAATAAGTAATTCGGCATTTTAGAGTTTCGACGCTGGCAGAGGCCGCGGGCGCGGCTTTTTGGCCGCGGCCGCGGCTCAGGACTTGGTCAACCTTTCACATCTCAGCGTTGACCGTGGGCGCGGCTCACTTGTTCACAGCATTATTCCAATCTTCTCCTTAGCTCTTTGGTCGATTCTTGTGATCTCACTTTTACACTTCATGCCTCTCCCATCCAAGTTTCTCATACATGAAATTAACCACAAATATGTGTAGATTCCGCTTCCATAACCACAATAATCAAATTCACAAATTAATATGAATAAGGACATTATTTACACCTAAACTATACTCCCTCTGTTAATTAAAACTTGTCGTTTACTATTCATGTACGCTTTTTTAGAATGATAAAAACTATATAAAATATTAACTTTTTTTTAAATTTGTTTTTATAAATTCATACTTAATAGTAATAAGTATGATATTATTTTAAAAAAATATTTAAAAAGTTAACATTTCATATAGGTTTTAACACCTCAAAAAGCGTGCGTGAATAGTAAAACGTCAAGTTTTAATTAACGGAGGGAGTACTAAATAAGTCGATATATGAATGCACGCTATCACACACCTCTGCCACTCTGCCTGATATGTCGATATTTACAATGATTTTGGTCTTTAGACTTCATCTGCAAGGCCGGGTATAGATCGCTCGTCCGAATTCTTTCCTTAAAAAATAAAAATAAATACCTTTGAGAGCTGAACAATATCAGCAGTCAGCGCTTGTGACTTTGTGGGTTGAATGGTCATCACTCACCCCCCCGATACCTTTGAGAGTTGAGAGATTCACCCAAAAGCCATACGATCAAATCATGATGATGAGTCCTTTTTCTTCATGGATAATCATCTCTTTCCTCCTACTAACAATCAACCTACAAAATCCAAATCTTTTCGCAATCTGTGAGTCCAATCAGTTCAATTTCGACGAATCATACGCCACAACTGTGCTGGAATCAGCCCGTTCCGAGAAAGATTGGTTGGTATCCATCAGGAGGCGAATCCACGAGAATCCAGAACTCCGATTCGAGGAATTCAACACCAGCTCCCTCATTCGGGCTCAACTCGACACTCTTGGTATCCCCTATGCCCACCCCTTCGCCAAAACAGGCGTTGTTGCCCTAATCGGCCCCGGCCCCGGCCCCGTTGTCGCTCTCCGTGCCGATATGGACGCCCTCCCTATGCAGGTGAAGCAAACATACTCAATTTGGAATTTTCAATCAAATTTGGCGAAA
This sequence comes from Persicaria tinctoria, assembly GCA_037127255.1. Taxonomy (NCBI): domain Eukaryota; kingdom Viridiplantae; phylum Streptophyta; class Magnoliopsida; order Caryophyllales; family Polygonaceae; genus Persicaria; species Persicaria tinctoria. The sequence continues at coordinate 1,261,439 of JBANSL010000004.1, forward strand.
CTGATTGACTGCTGTTGTCAACTTGTGATATTGGGGGTTCTGTAGGAGATGGTTGAATGGCCACATAAGAGCAAAAATGAGGGCAAAATGCATGCTTGTGGGCATGATGCCCATACCACAATGCTCCTGGGTGCGGCCAAATTGCTGCATCAGAGAAAAGATAAACTCAAGGTGTGAATTTGAGTTTGTTTGGCTTAACTTGCAGTGAAATTAGGTTTTCTTCACATGTTTATCCGTCCCTTTGGTCACTTTAGAACCTCGTTAGGTATTGAAATCAGATATCTAGTGTTTGGTATGGACAGATATTGATATCACTGATGCTTCTGAATATTAGATTTGAGCTTATTTGATATACTGATATTGATAAGTCGCGATGATTTGAAGAATGAGTCCCACCTTTTGACACTAATTTCAACTCCAGGGAACAGTAAGACTTGTTTTCCAACCTGCGGAGGAGGGAGGGGCGGGTGCATCTCATATGATAAAGGAAGGTGCTCTTGGGGAAGCTGAAGCTATTTTCGGTATGCATGTAGATTACTTGTTACCTACAGGAAGCATAGCATCCAGTCCTGGACCATTACTGGCTTCTGTTTGCTTCTTTCAAGTGATGATACACGGGAAAGGAGGGCATGCTGCTGCCCCTCACACTAGCATTGATCCAATACTTGCTGCATCGTCTACCATTCTTGCATTCCAGAGCCTCGTTTCCAGGGAGTTAGACCCTCTTGATAGCCAAGTATGTATATTTCAACTTCCTTCTGTCCTTTCTTGATTCCAAAAGATTTACATACTCCCTTGCCAATTTAGATCGATCTGGATGACATATCGTCTTTGTGAAGGTGCTGTCGGTGACTAGTGTCAAGGGCGGGACAGCTTTCAACATAATCCCTTCTTCTGTTGAACTGAGAGGCACACTTAGAAGTCTTTCCACTACCGGACTGTACCAACTTCAACAGAGATTGAAAGAGGTAAACCGACATTTTATATTGGTTCAGCTAAAGGTCTTAAAATCTTGAGTCAAGCTAGTATGTAATGTACCTTGTCGTAGGTGGCGGAGGGGCAGGCAAACTTGCATAGATGTAGAGCATCTGTTGACTTCTTAGAAGACGAGTTCCCAGTGTACCCTGCAACTATAAACGATGAAAGACTGCATCGGCATGTTGAGACGGTGGGCAGGCTTTTTCTTGGTCCAGGAAATGTTAAAGTAGCGGGCAAGGTGATGGCCGGTGAAGATTTCGCGTTCTATCAAGAAATGATCCCAGGAGTCATTTTTAACATAGGGATGAGAAATGAGGAAGTGGGTTCTGTTCACTCGCCACACTCTCCTCATTTTGTTGTGGACGAGGACATCCTCCCTATAGGCGCTGCATTGTTTACTGGGATCGCAGAGTCGTACCTTGCAAGGTCATCATCAGCACCATAGAATAGAATGCTGGTATGTAGTTAAGGTGTCAACTGTTGAGAACCCACTTGGAAGTTGGAAGATCCACTCTGCCATATTTGTAGTGTTTGTTGATGTTTAATTGTGTATATATACTTGGATCAGAATTGATAGTGTTAGTCTTCTCACAATTTTTCCTACATCTGGAGGGTAAAGCCCTTCGATGGCATCACAAGTTACAACTACACCGGCGGTAACAGGTATGAGCATTACCCCTCTTGGATTGAGTAGGTTGAGCTTGTTAACCTATAGCAAGTTGAGCCCGTCCTTGAGTTCATGGTCAAGTTCGAATATGCCTTAACCCGATTGAATCAAGGATCATGAACTTTAGTATCTTCCTGGAAAATCTCTACCCTCACTTACAAATGCACTTACGACTATTCAATCCCACCTTAACTTGTTAGGTGAAGCTGCGAGACTCGCTCAGTTAAATTATATTAACTCTAGCTCCAAGAGAAATTACTTATATGATCTATTAGAATAATTTGTTCATCAATATTACATTATCGTCAATCACCCCAAAAAAAAAACATAGGGTTGGTAAATCCCTCCATCTATCCATACATCACCCGGTTTGCTGATCCGGTCCGATTCCTGAACCGGTTCGAATCGGATATGATATGATGCTTCTCACTTAACAAGATGTACAAGACAAGGAGCGATGGAAAGGTAAGTGGTGGTAATGATAAAGCTGGCCGGAGCTGCCACGATGGCACATCGGGAAGCTACCGGCCTCCCTCTCGATGGTCCACGTGAGATGGAGGAAGTCGTCGAGGGAGCAAGGCAGCCTCAGCGGGCCAGCAGCCGGGTACCCGTAAATCTCACGGGCCTGGTCCAACAAGCTCTGCAGAGAAGGATGGTACAAGTGCGAAATCGGAATCAAGAACTTGTGCAAACCCCCCTCCACCTCGCTGTTGTTATCGTTGTCGTTGTTTTCGTCGTCGTCGTCGTCCAGCAGCCCCACGAGCACCGCCACCGAACCCTTCTTGGCCTTCATAGCCTTCTTGTCGCCAAAACTTGAATTGGTATATATCTTGGTTGAAGGTGAATGGAGGATAGTGTAGGGGAGTATATAAAAGAGTGCGGTGTGGCGATCACGACGACGTCGTTTGAGTGGCAAGTGCGCGTCTCAGCCATTTCGTGTTTTATTTCCCTTCTTTGCTAGTGCGTGGGGCCGGGGGGACGCTCCTATAAAACGGATTAAAAATGTGCGATAGTACACTAGATGATAACAACACCCCCCATTCATGAAGCGTCAGACAACCCATAAAGAGGAACAAAGCCCGTCATATCAAGTGGCGCAAATCACCGACAGGTACATTCAAACTCAACTTTGACGGATCGACTCTCGCTTACAACCGTAGTACCGCTGGTGTGGTTATCAGGGACTGGAATGGACACCCAATACACATAGGCCATAGACAATTAGGTATTAAAAGTGCACTTCAAGCCGAAGCCCTAGCGCTCAAACTTGGAGTACAATTAGCCCTACAACTACATATTGACAAAATCCATATTGAAGGGGATTCCAGCATAATTATTAACCATCTCAACAATAAGACAAAATGCCCATGGGAAATCGAACTCATCTTATCTGAAGTACAATTTCTTCTATCGACTATGAAAGAAATCTCTTTCTTTCATGTACCCCGTCTTGGCAATAGAGTGGCTGATAAGGTTGCACACCTTAGCCACTCTGCCAGGGGTGTTGATATTTGTAACAATTTCGGTCTTACAGACCTCATCCGTAAGGATGCTTTCGGGTAGAGCATGCTCACCCGAATTTTTTCCTAATAAAAAAAAACAAAAAAAAAAAACTAGTATTTAAAATGATACTCACTCCCCCTATCAAAATATTTATCATTGTACTATTCTATATAATTTTTTTATAATGATAAATATCATACTTAATACAAAAAAGTACGAAATTATAAAAAAATATTTATTAAAAGTTGATATTTAATACTTTCTCCATTAATTAAAGCATGTTATTTTAGAAATTTGCACAATTTTTAAAAAAGTAACAAAAATATATTTATACTCATAATTATTAGTTCACCTTTTCACTTTATCGACAACTAAAACTAAAATCTTCATATTACAAAGACAATTTTGAAAAGTTGACACCAAAATGCCTAAAATGATATTTTATTTTCTGAACAAGATTTCCCCTCTCAAAATATTTTTAACAAAATTAGTATAATTTTTATCATTCTAAAAAAACGTGTGTAAATATTGAACAACATGTTCTATAGTTAACGAAGAGAGTATAATTTTTATTATCTTAAAAAACATACTGGATAATAAAATAACAATTATTTTGAAATTATTTTTTTAACGTTACTATTGCCATTTGTTTAAGGGTTTTTTTGCTAAATAGCTTGTTTTGAACCTTTAATTAAATAATTAGCACTCAAATTAATTTTATTAGGTAGGCTAGCACCCTTCCCAATTGGTCAACGTTGACCGTTGACTTTTTCGGTTTTTTTTTATAAATTTTTTTTTATAACCAATTGATGCCACTTTTTGATGTCATTTTTCATAGTGCTTTGATGCCAAATTTATAATTATATTTTTTTTCTTTAATGTGATGCCACTTTTTAAAGTAGCGTTTTTTATGTTATGTGATGCCACTTTTTTCAAAATTTGATGACACTTTTTTATGTCAATGTTTTGATGATATGTTTTTTTACCATGATGCCATGTTTTTTCAAAGTGGTATTTTGATGACATTTTTTTCTTTTAATGTGATGCAAGTTTTTCAAATTAGTGTTTTGATACCATTTTCCTAATGTAATTATTTTATCTCACTTTTTTTAATCAAATCGTTTGATGTCATATTTTTTTTCAAGGTACTGATTTCGTGGTGCCATATTTTTTCAAGGTAATGTTTAGATGACATTTTTTATTTACTATGATGCAACTTTTTCAAAACAGTGTTTTGATGCCATTTTTCTAATGTAATTATTTGATGATATTTTTTTAATCAAATCGTTTGATTTTATAATAAAATGGATTGATGACACTTTTTTAATGCCACTTTTTTCAAATCTTGTTGATATTTTTTGTTTACTGTGATGCCACATTGACCATTGATGCCATTTTTTTTACCGTTGACTACTGATGACACTTTTTTGATATCAATTTTTTGATGATATTTTTTTTTCGTGATGCCATATTTTTCCAATGTAATGTTTTCGTGATGCCATATTTTTTCAAGGTAACGTTTTGATGACAATTTTTTCTTTAATGTAATGCAACTTTTTCAATGTAATGCAATATTTTTTCTTTAATGTAATGCAATTTTTTCTTTAATGTAATGCAACTTTTTCATATTTATGGGTTAATTTTTGTAATTTTACAAAATTGCTATTTTGGGTTAATTTTTGTAATTTTGTAAAAACTGCTTCTTCAACCTCCGGACGCTCCTCGACAGCTCCTGCGCAGGCCGCCGCTCGTCGATCCTCGCTCCGGCCGCCGCTCCTGGAACCCTCGCTCCGGCCGATCGACCTCGCTCGCTCCGGACGCTCCACCGCTTGTTCCCTCCCTCGCTCCCCCGCTCGCTCGTCGCCGCCTCCTTCCCTCGCTCAGATCTAGACTCGCTCGCATCGCCTCGCTCGTCCTCGGCTCGGATCCGGCGCCTCCACACCAGATCCGGCGCTCCCTCGCCAGATCCGCCCTCCTTGGCCACCAATTCCGGCCATCCCGAGCCCAAATCCCGCCGATTCGACACCCAGCGCCCACCGACGAAGCCTCGCAAACTCCCTCCCGTCCTTGCACCGGCCCCGAAGCTTCGCCGAAGACCTCTGACCACCCATTCCGGCCACCTCTCACCAGATCCGAGTCGGATCTACCGCCCTCGCACATCGCCGAGCCGGATTCCTCACCGACCAAACGAGGAGCCATGCTTTCCTTCGCCAGACGAGCTCTCAACTTCGAACCAGAGAGGGATATTTTCATCTCCGCCGACAACCGCAACCTGATCAATCTCTCAAGGCTGAATTCTGCCGGTGATGACCTCTCAATTGGACTCCGACTGGTTCTCGACCGCCACATCTCCCATGCCGATTCATCATCAGTCGACCCTAACTCCGCCGCAGGCACAGTCCTACGAAAATCGTACAACGCTTCCATCTCGCCGGCTGCGAACGCGAGTTCTCCGATCGGAAAGGAATCGGAATTCGGTGGTTTCTTGAACTCGTGTTACTTGTGTCGGAGGCGGCTGAGCCCCGACGCCAATGTTTACATGTACATGTACGATTTTAATTTATGAAACACTGATTAATTTGAGTGTTAGGAGGCTAATTTTTGTTAATAAGGTGTTATAAAGGCCAATTTATTTTATTAGGGTGCTAATAACCTAATTGAATTAGCAAAAGGTGATATTCTAGCAAATTTTCTCTTTTTTTAATTAATCTTGGGTGATAAATGGGTATATATTTATAAAATGCTAGTGCATCATTTTTTAACCGTATCCTTTTTTAATGGTATAATATATTATATACTGTATAATAATTCTATTGTACATTTTTATTGGGATATATAGGTCATCGAAGATAATTCTATTGTACATTTTTCAAGTATAATATATAAAAATTTGAGATTGATGATTAGTTCATATATGTGAGTTTAGGGTGTGAATTTGCTGTATCCATCCTTTAATAGTTTGAAATATTTAAATTAATTTTAACCAATGAACCAATAATTTAATATACAAAAATAGAAAACTCATAAAAATATAACATTGAAATATTTTCATGACTTTACTATCTTTGTAACGAAAAAGCACATAATTCGATATCCACCGTCCTAAAGCTAAATATTTATTCTTTGAGAATAAAAAAAAGTTGGTATGGACCATTAATTTTTATTCTTTTTCATTTTTTCCTTTGTTGTTTTGTTTTTCTATATTTCAATTAAAAATTATATATTTAAATCTTGATTTTTTTTTGGGTATTGTTTTCAAAAACATATTTCTCGAATCCTAGCTCCTCCACTAAATGGAGTGGATTAATCCAAATCCCCAACAAAAATGCAAAGAAGAGCAATGGGTCCCTTGGAGCAATTTACGGGGCGTTGAAAGGGAGAAAGCCCATTAAACCTAAACCACCAAAAAAATGTAAGGTATAAACTCGTTACTTTCTCCATTAGCATCGATCCTTACCTTCCTCATCTGCCGGAAGTGCATCGATCCTTACTAGGGCTTACTAGGGCTGTTACTTGAGCCGAGTAGCTCGAGCTCGGCTCGAAAAAAAGCTCGACTCGGGTTAAATACGAGCCAAGCTTGAGCAGAATTCTGAGCTTGAGCTCGACTCGAGTAGCTCGTATAGCTCATTTTATGGGTGAAATTACAGTTCTCCCTTATGTTTTATTTAACCCCATGTAAATAAGTTTTATTTAACCCCTTGTAAATAGGGTGTATATCTCGTTTCGTAGGTGAAATTACAGTTTTGTCCATAGGTTTTATTTAACCTCTTCTTCTAAAGAGTCTGTCAGCCGTTTTGCCTTTTGGACTCCATTCAATTTGAATAACATATCTACATTTTGTGAGTAGCTCGAGCTCGACTTGGCTTGGCTCGAGCTCGAGCTCAGCTCGGCTCGTTTGTAAACGAGCCGAGCTTGAACACCCACTATTCGAGCTCGTTAGCTCGTATATCAGCCATAATCCTTACCTTCCAAAATCCAACTTATTGTTCATTTGTACTATCCAAATGCGTTACCTACCCCTTCCATTTAGGCCTTATTTAACCCCATGAGCCCTTAATTTAATACTCCCACAGGTATATCTAGAGTTGGCAAAATCTTTACTCGACTCTAGGACCCGACTCGATCCATCTAAACTAAAACCCGATCGAAATTCGAAAACCTAGCGTCACGCACAACTCAAACCCAAACCGGACTAATTTTGACCTGATATCCGAATGTACATGAACATAGACAAACCCGACCCGACTTGAACAAGACCCGACTCATTGTTATAATTACTTTAATTGTCTTATTTTTAAATACTCAAATAACGTGATTTACATATAATGAGATCAAATATAACTACATAAATTAAGTTTAATAATCAAGATAAAAAAATAATTATCATTTTATAATAAAACTAAATGTGACCCGGCTTGACCCAGTTCGAACCCAACTCAACCCAAAATCCATTTTACTTGAACTTACCCGATCCGATCCGAACCTAATAGAACATAAGATATACCCGACATATGACCCGATCAGATATATGTCCAAACCTGAATGGGTTTACCCAACCCGATCTGAACAACTCGATTGCCACCTCTAAGTATATCATATAAACATAAAATTATTTAAAAAACTAAGTTAAAAATAAGTTAATAAAAGTTATGTTTTGTATAAATAATAAACGGAAGGAGTACTAAACTATCTTCTTTATAAGCCGTAGGAGGTAGTTATTTAATCTCTCAAACTTGTGCATTTTCAAGTGTACAAATCCAACGTAGTTTATATGTGTATATGTAAACGACATTGGGGGCCAAAGTCAAAGTTTGCAACATAAACATAACGTAGGAATGAAGGGATCGAAAAAATCTAACAAATGGGAATGAAACAAATAAAAATGGTGGGGTACAAAAATACTGTACAATACAATACAAAGGTGATCGAGTCGGTCACTCATCCCAATCTCAGCCATGAATTTAACATCATTAATTGAATTGATTGATAGTGAAGTCCAGCCGTGAACATAACGGGGCCAGCCCAAAAGCTTGATATTTGCCCAAACCGAGTAGTTTGATAATCCCTTCATTACTTTAAAAACAAGGCAAAATTACACAAAACCACCCGCTAAATATCTCACTTTTTACTTAACCACCCGCTATAATATATTTTACACAAAACCACCCATAAAAGGGTATTCGTTTACAAAATGCCACCCAGTTGGAATATTATGTTAGTATTCCATTAAGAATCATTGAAAAGACAAAAGTGCCCCTACTTTTGAAAGTGAAATAACAAGAAATCGACAGCCATGGAGTCTTCTTCCTCAACTCATACAACGAATACGACCATGGCGAATTGGGGTTGCCTTTCAATTTGAGAAAACCAAGAGTGAGCGGCAGCCTAAAACTAAGTAGGTTAACCAATGGATAAATCTATTAAAACAGGGGAAATGGTTTTTAACCCCTAAAATTGAGGTATTTGGGTTCGGGGAAACTTCGGTTGTAATAGCTAGCTCTAACCCGATTGAATTGAGAGGATATGAGTTTGGTTGAGGGCACCCTAAATGTTGTTTTCCAAATGCTTTCCTTCCCCTCAAAAGTTATATGGATATTGATTGTTCAACATTTGAGCCCCTCCCAGTTTCATTTATGGAAAATTAGTCCGTATATTGTTGATTTGGTACAATTAAAAGTGATAATATGTGACTATGTGAAATATGTTTTTTTTTTTTTTTGAGATTTGGGTAGTCGGTAGTACTTTAATTGATGGCAATGAAGTGCAAATTTGATTATTGGATGAGGGCATTCTAGTCAATTCAGAAGAAATCTGACAGGAAGTTTTGCTTGGGTGGTTTTATGTTGTCATAGACCTTTTAACGGGTGGTTTTGTGTAATTTTAATTATAACGGGTGGTTAAGTGAAAAGTATGATATTTAACGGGTGGTTTTGTGTAATTTTCCCTAAAACAAATGTTATTTTATTATTTAATTTATGTGTGTTTTTTTTTAAATTAAAATATATAAAATATCAATTTTTTATTTATATAATTTTATACAATTTATCAGTCATAATTATGAACTTATAAATAATAAATTAAATACTACGTATATGATAAAAGAAAACCTTCACTTTGGACTCATATGTTAAGAATAATTTTTTTTTTTTAAACTTTTATACAGAGAGTATATGATTATTTTTACAAGTAATAAAGAATTCATTAGTGTACGTTTAGTAGAAGTAAAAAGGGCATATGAGTATTTTTGTAACTAGTTTTAAAATCTTTACTTGAATAATTATAATATTTTGTGATAAATTTGCTATTGTTATTATGTCATCCAAACATATACCTTAATTAATATAGGTAAGCTAAGACCGTCGCCAAACATACGACGTTATCGGTGATTGCTCCAGCCCTCGTAAACGATATACGCGACGTTACTCGGGCTTCCACCTTCGAGCCTGCGGCCGTTCGCACCTCTTTGAAATGTGGGATTATGATCAGTTTCAACGGAGGATGTGAAATGAAGACGGTGAAAGACACTTACATATATGCTCACCTACTTGGATCAAATTCGACATAGATGTCATCACTTTCATGGATGGCATAGTTTCTACAGGTCGAAAGTGTCATGGCAAGTCCATCTACTAATAGGCGTAGGAACCCATAACTGCGACGTTTTTTCACCAAGGTGGTGAAATGATGGCGGCTCCTGATACAGAGTATTTGGTGTAGGTATCCTTCTCAGGCTGGTTTCAGCTAACTCATAGCTTTGAAACCAGCATGCGAAGGAACACCAAATACATCAGGACTCAGGAGCCGCCATCACTCAAAACACCTTAGCGAAAGTGTCGTAGTGATGGGTTCGTACGCCCATTAGTAGATGAACTTGCAACCTGCAGGTGCTGGGCCATCCACGAAACGTAACAACATCCGTGATTAGATCCATATAGTAAGTACTAAGTAGGTGAGCATGTATGTATGTAGATGCATATATTTCACCGTCTTGATTTCACATCCGCCGTTGAAACCAATCATTATTCATACCCTACATTGCAAAGAAGTGGAAAGGGCGGGGCGCAAAGGTCGAAGATCGAGTGAAGTTGATATAGCGTTGTTAGTTGGCTCTATAACAACGTGCTAATTACAATATTGAAGATGGTTGAGTTTTGTGTTTGGGATCTCAATGTATGTATGTGTTACAGGGGATCCTCACTGCTCTTATATAGATAGTATATATCACAAATTTAGTAAAAGGTGTACCTAACCCGAACCCTATATGGGTGTCGCTCGTTATACATGATCCATCGGTCTAATTCATTCGTAAATTGCCTACATATCTAATGTTGGCAGTTGAAGATACATACATGCTTATACAATGCAAGTGCAATCAAACCGCCCACCACATCCCCACGGTTGCAATTGTATGAGCTCGCTCTAATTCATTCTAATTCAATCACATATAAAATATGGCATATAAACACCTATTTAATACAATATACAATTATACACCGAGAATGACTTTACTCTTACAACTTTGCACACATAACTTGTGATTACAGGTTGATTAATTATTTACAGCACAGAATGGAATCATCACAAACAAGCTTGTCCAAACAAACAAGAAACATCACAAAGAGGTAACCAATTACACTGATTTGATTTTGTAGTCTACTTTTTCTTCCCATTACCTATATTATGGATTTTTGGTGAGGACTTGTAGCACGCCAACAAAGCCCATCCCATCTCTAGGTCCATGTCTGGGCTCGAGCGGCCCCAGCCCCCTCGATCTGGCCCTAAATATATATGATCAAACACCATACTTTGGAAAAACTATTTTGTATCGCCTTTTTTTCCCTTTTCATTCAAATCAATTATTGTTACTATTATTTTATACATAGTATATAATAAAGGAGAAGTCATTTGAGATATTTTTAACCAATTGTATTTTCCCCATTAAATAATAGTACAATATAGTAATATATATACTCAAGATAAGATTTTACTAATTTTTTTTATCCAATTCCACTTAATCAATATAGAAATATATGCTTAAAATAGTATTTTACCCAATTTAGTTAGATATTGATATATTTTTTAGAAGATTAATATAGCAATATATGTTTAAGATACTATTTTACCAAATTTTGTTAGATATCGATATATTTTTACAAGATTTAACCCATATTTGTTAATTATGGATACATTATATTATATCGCTTTTTACTGATAGTCAATTAAACATATTAGAAGTAATTAATTAGTTAAACATGTGTTAATACAAAATTTATTTAAAATAAAATAATATATACTCCCTCCGTCTAAAAATACATGGGCTTTTACTATTCATGCACGTTTTTTTAGGAGTTAAAAACTATATAAAATATTAAATTTTTTATTAATTTATTTTAATAATTACAAAATTATTATCAATAAGTTTATAATTATTAAAAAAAAATTATTAAAAAAGTTATTATTTTATACAGTTTTTACCTCCTTAAAAAAACGTGCGTGAATAGTAAAGCCCATGTATTTTTGGACGGAGGTAGTATAGTATAGCGGTAATTAGAGTCGATATTTAATTATAAGGTATTTTATACGTTTTTTAATAGGGTAAATTGCAACTAATATCCCAACCTTTAGGGATAGTTGCTCTCAATACCCTAACCTTGTAAAATTTCACAAAATATCCTAACCTATATCATTAGTTGCAATTAACACCCTAACTGAGTTTCTTAAATTAAAAAATTACCCATATCAAACAAAAATTATAAAAAATCACCCATTTTCATAAAATATTTTCAATGAACCCCTAATACATTTTAAAAAAATAAGAATTAAATAAATCTCTTACAATTTAACCCCACCCGACCCACCATCCAAAAATAATTATAATAGATATATAAAATATACTCCTTTAAAATATAATATAATTACTTTAGCATCTAATCATTTAAAATATTAATATAATCAATCAAAATAATTAATTATTTATCCCAAAATATACATTATAATGAAAATCTAAATTTATATAAGTCTGTCTCGATACATAGCGATTTGTACATCTATATATTCCCTGCATATTATTTGATACGATATATATTGTCTTTTTGGTTAATATTATGTTATATATACTAAAACTAATACATAACATCTTATGATGTATCACACATAAATTCCATGGTATTAAAAAAATGATTCTATAAGAAATGTTTAGCACAATAGTTTTACAAAAATAAAATAAAGTAGATTTTAAAAAATAAATGGTAAAAGATATGATAACCATTTGCAATAAAAAATTATATAATAAAGATATATTTAAAATAATATGGTAAAAAATAATAATTTTACTATATTATTTTTAATATATCATTATTATGTAACTATTTATTACGACTGGTTATCATATCTCATACCATTTATTTATGAAAATCTACATTATTTTATTTTTGTAAAGGTATTATGTTTAAGATAAATAATTAACTATTTTGAGTAATTATATTAAAATATTAAACGAGTAAATGCTAAAATAATTATATTATATTTTTAAAGGAGTAGATTTTATATACATGCTATAATTATTTTTGGATGGTGGGTTGGGTGGGCTTAAATTGTAAGAGATTTTTTTAATTTCAAAATTTAAAATATATTAGAAGTTTATTGAAAACATTTTATGAATATGGGTGTTTTTTGGTAATTTTTGTATGATGTGGGTAATTTTTTAAATTTAAGAATCTCATCCAGAGTGTTAAGTGCAACTAATGGTATATGTTAGGATATTTTGTGAAATTTTACAAGGTTAGGATATTAAAAGCAACTATCCCTAAAGGTTGGAGTATTAGTTGCAATTTACCCTTTTTAATATTAAGTAAATTAATTATAAGTTATGGTATATTGGGTTTCCTAACTTACCTGTTAATTATTTAACTCCCTCACGGTTAAGGTATATTGGGCCCTAGTTGGGCTGAATGAAACCCGGTCCAAAAAAGTCGAATCCGTCAACCCAAAAATCATAACATGTGATGTCTGTGTTGACTAGGGGTGGGCGCGGGACGGGACGGAGGTCGTCCCGCGTCCCGTCCCGCGTAATTTTTGCGGGACGGGATTTACCCTTTTTTTTTAAATCCCGCACAGACCTTGTCCCTCGCGGGACGGGACGGGACGGGCCTTGTCCCTCCAATAAAAAAGATTATAAAAAAGTAAAAAAATTTCTATACATTTTCCGATTTTCAAAGACGTAACACGTATAATAATTTTTTATATTTTACGGGTTCCCCTATATTTATATATACACACACTGATACAATATATATTATATATAATACTCCTACAATACATACTGTAATCTAATATATATGCAATATACTATAACATATACTGTACGTAATCTTATATATATAAGATACTGTAATCTAATATATATACTATACACACACATACTATCCCGTACATACTGTAATATAATATATATTATATATAATATACTATAATACAGTATTACAGTGGGTAATCTAATGTGTGTGTGTGTGTATATATATATATATATATATATATATATATATATATATATATATATATATATATATATATATATATATATATATATATATATATATATATACTATATTATAAATATATATATATTACATTATTATATATATGCGGGACGAGACGGGATTTGCGGGATTGAGACGGGTCGTCCCGCGTCCCGTCCCGCATAATTTTTGCGGGACGGGACCGGGACGGGATTCACTATTTTTTTCCGAAATCCCACCGGGATCGGGACGGGACCGGGATTTGCGGGATTTGTGCCCACCCCTATTTTGCGCAGTGGAATGGAGGTGGAGGGCAACAGGGGCATCGGATGACCTAAAAAGGAAATGGGTCCGGCAGATGCTTTGTGTTCGAAGATGACATTCAGGGCGGTCAAATTTAAAAACCTTCACAGATCATACTGCACGCACTTTCAGTTTCCGGTGTCTTACAATTCCCGGATTTATAACTATGCTCGCCAGGGTGATATCCCTAATGCTCGCCAGTTGTTCGATAAAATGCCCCATAAAAGTATCAGTTCCTGGAACTCCATGATCGCGGGTTACTTCCAAAACTATAAACCCCGTGAAGCCCAGCGCCTGTTCGACGAAATGCCTAGAAGGGATATTGTTTCCTGGAACAATCTGTTGTCAGGGTATGTGAAAAACGGGATGGTGGATGAAGCACGGAAGGTGTTCGATAAAATGTCTGAAAGAAATGTTGTGTCATGGACTTCAATGGTTAGAGGGTATGTGCAGAAGGGTATGCTTGCTGAAGCGCAATCTTTGTTTGAGCGAATGCCGGAGAAGAATTTGATTTCTTGGACTGTAATGATAGGAGGCTTGATTCAAGGTGGACGAATTGACGAGGCACGGAGGTGCTTTGATGAGATGCCTGAGAAGGATGTGGTCGCTAGGACGAATATGATAACAGGGTACTGTCGGGTAGGTAGGATGGTGGAAGCGCGGCAGCTCTTTGATGAGATGCCTAAGAGGAATGTTGTTACTTGGACAGCAATGATCAATGGGTACGCGCAGAATAAAAAGATTGATCTTGCTAGGAAGCTTTTCGAAGTCATGCCAGAGAGGAACGAGGTATCTTGGTCAACAATGCTGATGGGTTATGTTCAATGCGGACGAATGAAGGAAGCTTCAGAGCTGTTTAATGCAATTCCAGTGAAGACAATTGGAATTTGTAATGGGATGATTCTTGGTTTCGGTCAGAATGGGGATCTGGCCAAGGCAAAACAGACGTTTGATAATATGCAGGAAAGGGATGAATGGACTTGGAGTTCAATTATTAAGGTGTATGCAAGTCATGGACTTGATTGGGAGGCCATCTATACATTTATCTCGATGCAACAGCTAGGAATTAGACCCACTCCCCTTTCTCTGATCAGCATTCTTTCCATCTGTGCAAGCTTGGCTACCCTTGACCATGGCAGACAGATTCATGCCAAGTTAGCAAGGCTACAATTTGACGATGATGTGTTTGTTTCTTCTGCTTTGATAACAATGTACATTAAGTGTGGTGATCTCCAGAAGGCAAAGCTAGTATTTGACAGGTTTCCTTCAAAGGATGTTGTTATGTGGAACTCTATGATCACAGGTTATGCACAACATGGATTAGGTTTCGAGTCTTTGAAACTATTTGATGAAATGTGTTCCTTTAGTTTCTCACCAGATGATGTGACTTTAGTTGGGATTCTCTCTGCCTGTAGCTACTCAGGAATGGTGAAAGAAGGACGTGAGATTTTTAACTCAATGAAATCAAGGTACCGGGTTGACCCGGGAGCTGAGCATTATACGTGTATGATTGATCTGCTCGGTAGAGCAGGCCTTTTCAATGAAGCAAACGAAATGATCAATAGCATGCCAGTAAAAGCAGATGCTGCTATTTGGGGTGCTTTATTAGGTGCCTGCAAACTCCATATGAACACAGATTTGGCTGAAGTTGCTGCAGCGAAACTTGTCGAGCTTGAACCAAAAAATTCAGGGAACTATATCCTGCTATCCAATGTATACTCAATAAAAGGAAGGTGGCGCGATGCTTCCAAGGTACGCGCAAAAATGAAAGCTCGGAAAGTGAGTAAATCACCAGGATGTAGCTGGATAGCGGTAGAGAAGAAAGTGCATGTCTTTGGTGGGGGAGATCATGATGCACATCCTGACCTCCAAATGATAATTAGAATGTTAGAGAAGCTTAGCGGGAGATTACGAGAGGCAGGCTATGAACCAGACAGTAGTTTTGTGCTGCATGATTTGGATGGAGAGGAGAAGGCTAATACTTTGGGTTACCATAGTGAGAAGCTTGCTGTGGCCTTTGGACTTCTGAAGTTGCCGCAAGGGATGCCAATAAGGGTAATGAAAAACCTAAGAGTTTGTGGTGATTGTCACTCAGCAATCAAGTTGATAGCAAAGGTCACTGGCCGAGAGATCATATTGAGAGATACAAACAGATTCCATCACTTCAGAGACGGCATCTGCTCTTGTAGAGACTACTGGTGATTGTGAAGTAATGCATCCATCTTCGTCCTTCATCATAGGATTCCTAATGTTCCGAAATCTGAAAGGTTCTGCTTCTGAGGAGGAAATATGACTACGTTCTAGAAGATGAGTACTCTCCTGTCTCGTAAACCGCCAAGTGGCAACAAAGTGGCCTCGAGGCGATGCTCTGAAGAGAATTTTTCGAAGCAGGTTCTAGCAAAGTTTACTTTAAGATCATTATAATTATATTCAGTGGACAATTATACTTTATGCACTCTCCATATAACCAGATTCCTGGGCCTTTACAATGCATAATTTGGTTCAGTGTTGTTTAATTATTTGTTTTCCAGTCTGCAGAGTTATTTTACTGGTGAAAGTACTAATATATGTGAGCTGTAAGCAGTCAAAATGTTAAAAAAGGCAGAAAACTAGAAATTTTACATTTGCTGATAATATAGTAGTGTCCCATGATACATTCATTAGGTTGTTTTCAAACCTGCAACCCTCTTCTTTTATCTACCCTGCATACTTCTAAAGACCTTACACAATCATATTGCTATGTCTTTTTGTTTTATCAGCACTGAGCAAGATCTGTTAAAGGTATAGACAATGGCAATCCTTGTAATAAGCAATACACCGGTGGAAGCACAGAATCAGTATCCAGGGTTCCGTATGCATTCCAGCAGAATGGCTGCATCCACTTGTGTTGTTGCTTCCCCATAGCCTGGCCAGCTGCGACTGCAGGGGCCAGCTCCACGTTTGAGAGCGTGAGGTTTGTACATGGGACTGCATCGCTGCATGCAAAGTGCACAGGTGCGTCCCTTGCGTCGTAGGTCCCTTGGATGTTTGAGTACGAAATGTCTGAGATTAGCACTGCTGATGTCTGGTTAGGGCAGCTCTTGCTGAGGCAGTAGTACTGGTCTATTATGATGGGGTTCCGGACCGTGTCCATGTAGATGTTGTTGAATGACACCCTGGAAACTGACCCAGAACCGCCCTGCCATGTCTTAATCCGTACACCATTGTCTGAGTGCTTTATCACTGCATTGTCCACTGTTATGTTGGATACGCAAGCTCGTGAGTGTTGAACCCCAAGGCTTCCAATGCTGCATACCATAAAACGCGGAAATTAACATGTGTTATGGTCACTGTTAGTGAGAAATCCGCCTATTCTGATGAATGCTGTCTCTTACCTTATACCATGGCTGGGACCGCAAGTTACGTTCTTGATTTCCATGTTGTGAGTTCCAGCCCCAATTGATATGCAGTCATCACCTGCAGAGGAAATAAGGGGGAAGTGACACTTAAATCCTATGAACCGGTGAAAGCCTTGAAAGGAGGGCTCTTGGGAGATGGAAGGCAAAACCATTACCATTGGAGATAACAGAGTTGTGTATTGCCACATCGTTGGTGTTCTCTACATGAATTCCGTCAGTATTGGGACTGTTAGCTGGTGATTTTATGATGAGAGAGTCTACATGGACAGTTTGGCAGCTATCAAAACGAATGTGGAACTCAGGGCTGTTGATGAACATGAGCCCTTGCACTGTCAAGTTCGAGCTCCCAAAGAACCTTATAGCCTGCAACAAGGAGGATCAAAAGTTTCAAACAAAGGGCTCGTCACTCAAAACCAAAAGATTCCATCTGTTGTTTAGACGCTTGCTTACCACTGGGCTGTCACAGGGGCCAGGGTTCGTTGTTCCGTTGATCCCCTGCTCCAAAATAGCAATTTTTCATAAGCCAAAAGCTCTATATAGCTTTGCATAAATCGACAAGGGTAGGCATATAATGTGTTAGAGAAAGAGGAACCTTATGAGGTTTACATGGAAGATTCCACCATTTCTCTCCTCTGCCATCTATGAGACCGCCTCCTTGCATTGTCATCCCATGAATCCTGTAAAAGATGAGCCATTGCCGTTTGCTGCTACCCCTCGGCCATGATTCTGGACCGTCTGGTGGAACGAGTGTCCCTTCAACCTGTACAACAAGCAAGAAAACCATCAAGTCTTATCCATGATTACAGTAAGAAGAATAATGAGCTGAGCTCCATTATGACAGTAAACCAACATCTTCTGTACCTGAAAGACAAGGCCAGCCTTGCAGGGTCCAGTGAAAATAGTAGGCTGTATCAAGAACGAATAGCCACCGCGTGCCAAAATCTTGGAGGGTTCAGCCGCTTCACAGGCTGCATCCCAAGCTGACTTGAACGCTGTTGTGTCATCTGTCATTCCATCTCCAACAGCACCATAGGAAAGGACATCAAACACCGGAAGACTGGGGGAAGACACAGGTGGGAAAGCGTCATTAGGGCTAGGTGCTTCAGCATAGCCAGGGGCTGCAGCCGGAGGAGCTGTAATATGAGAAACCACTTTCGGGTTTTTGCCTTTATGGCGAGGCAGGGATCTAGCTTGAATGGGGGATACAAGGAGGAAGCATGTGAAAACAGAACAAAACAGGAAAAGCTTCATAGATGAATCCATTTCAGCCTTTAAATACTGAATGATTGATTGGGTCAGATTGGATTGGATAGAAGAGAAAGTGCAATGGAGAGGTCAGCTATATATATAGCAACTGAAGTGAACTGAGCTGAACTGAACTGACAAAGAACTCACACACCCACCCACATTCAAAGAACCCGAAACAGATCAAAAGACGACAGGGAAAATGTCGATAATAGGCATGCAATGAGAAGCTTTAAACCATCCCACGTAGTTGGAAGCGAAGAGAGGGAGGAGGGGATGCTTTATATAGGTGAATGACCACATTGGTGAGCTTATAGGGGCATGGCACAACTAGTAATAGATCAAACCCTTGAGAAAATCTTGCTAAAATCCCAAATCCACAATTTATTTATTTATTTGGGTATTTTAAAATGTGGGTTATGGAGATGGGCGGTTAATGCAATGAACTGTGTAGAAATGATGAGGTGAAAAACCGACCAAGTCCACTGCCGAAGACTGAGAGGAGTGGGGATGGCGGGAGTGGAGGGAGGCGGCGGGAAAGGTAGTTAAAGTGGTTGGGGATTTTGCCCAAAATTGGTGGTGGAGGTGGCAAAGTAGCCATTATCAGCATGCTGTATGTATTATTATTTGTATTTTGTATTTCCCAAAGAGTCAAATACATAAAAATAAAATAAAGGAATACCCTTTTTTGGTCCCCCTACATTCTTTTTGTTGTGGGTTTTTTGGGCGGAAGTGACTAGTTTATTCTACACTATATAAGTATATGGGTTCGTATGGGACGGGGTTAATAAACTGACTAAAATTATAAACAAGGTAAAAATTTATAAACTGTTGGTAAAAGTAGTTAAAATTTTATGAAAAAATATAAACTCCGTATGGGGCGAAAAACAGTTTATTTGTAAAAAGTAGAGTTTATTTGGTTTTTATTAGGGGTATTGTAGTACTTTCAAACAAAATAAGATAAAAGAGAAAGGGTAAAATAGTAATTATGGAATATAAACCTCAAAATAAGCTTCAATCTGCAGCTTATTTATAAACCCTTTTTTTAACCGACTAAAGCTTATTTGTTGTTACCATACACCATTTAAACCCGTTTATTTTTTTAACAGCTAATAATTTCACACTTTTTAACCTGCTAATATAGTAACCATACACAGCCTATATATTATATTCTCAATTATGAGTTTTGAGTGCTCTCTCATAGATTTTAAAGATTTAGCTGTGAAGGGATACTTCATATGTGTTGTAATGTTAGTTTGCTATGGCCCTTTATGGGTCTTGTGACAAAGTTGTTTAATTTGGATGTTTGTTTGATTCTTTATGGCAAAGTTGTTTGATGCTCTTGTTTGTTTTCAGTTGTTAGGTGATAAATCACTTGTTTGTGGTTGGTAGGTAGCTACTTTTAAATTTCTTATCTTCTTAATACTTAGTTAAATTTTAAAATCAATTTATGATGGGGTCTATAAACTTAAAAAAACAATGAAAAAAGTCTATAAAGCTCGTTATCTCAATCAAAATTGAACAAGAATTTGCCAAAGATGGGGTTTGCTAATAAAAAGAGGAAATTTTGAAATAAATTGAATGTTTATCTTGGGTGTTGTTAGGAGCATAAGGACACTCTTGTTTGCTGTTTCTATGTAAATGACCATTTTTATTTTAGGAATTAGGCTTTAAGGGCATTCTTGTTAATACTATATAAATTCTAATATAGCAGGTCGGGTATTTGGATATTTAGAGTACACAGTGGTGAATCTACGGGGCTCGAGGTGATTGAAGCCTCTTATCCGGGAAAAAAACTTAGGAAAAATATTGTGTATTTTTTTATAAAAAAATTAACTAATTTTAAATATAAAAGAGTTTTAAAATGGTAAAAAACACAAGTACATTTTAACTTAGTTAGTAGAAAGGGATATTTATTATCTTAAGGATATGGACCTATGGTTCAAACGAATCAAACCCCTTTAACTTTACTCTTTTTTAATTTATATTTTTCTTTGTCTTTCTTTAAATCACAAATTACTTAGAACCCAATTTTTAATCTAAAATTGTGGTACATCATCAATTTGTAGAACTTAGACTCTACAAATATCATGAAGGGAAAAGAAAGCAAAAAAACAATTTGGATATGTTGCTCTCATATATCATTTCACCCAAGTCTAGAAACTTGCTGCAATGTAGCATCTTGTACACTTGGACTAACATTGTGGAAATTTATAGAGGTAGAAAATGTTGGATAACCCACTGTGTTAAATAGTTGGTTCCTTTATCTTTGTGCTATATTGGGTCAACTTATAAAAAGCAATTGGCACCATGGACTATGTTTCTAGTAGTGATAAACTTAGGGTGGTCACAAGCTTGATCTTCCTAATCTAGATGGGTGCCCATTTATGAGATCATTTTGGCACAAATGGGGAATGGTGTGCTTGATTTTTTCATTTCATAGTGTTTCATTACCATTTGCAAGAAAAATGTTCACATTGTTTGTGTTATAACGAGAATGATAAAGCGAAGAACAACACAGAGATTTACGTGGTTCAGCAACGGTGTATTGCCTACGTCCACGGGCAGAGAACCAGTTTTCTTATTAGAGGAAGCAAAAACAGATTAGGTTACACGGGGTCGGCGTTCCTTTACGGTATGCAATTTAAACAAAGAAAAAGTACATAAAATTATTCAACTCTATTATATTAATTTAAAAAAAAAACACTCGGACTATTTTAGTGTTCAAACGACATTTATTTCTAAAAAGAGTTAGTAATAAAAGTAAAATTACACTCAAATCAATAAAAATCCTACTAAATGTAAAATTATACAGTACTAAATTAAAAGAGTCTGAATGTTTTTTTTTAATTCAAATAATATACTTGAATGATTTTATGTATTTTTGTATAAATGATTTTATATACATTACGATCAATTTTGACTGGTTTTTGGTAATCATGTAATAATATTTTTAAAATCAGGGACTAAAACGAATAAAAATGTGAGCTTGGGGACTGATTTGTAATGTTTGAAAGGTTAAGGACTAAAATGAAACGAGATGAAAAGGTTGATAACTATTTTTGAACGTTTCAAATGTTAGGGACAAAAATGAAACAACGGCTAAAGGTTAGAGAATAAAAAGTAATTTACCTTATGTATATTGGTCGAATCAGACGTGTTATATTTTGCGCTAGGGGTGGGCGCGGGACGGGACGGGACGGGACGGAGGTCGTCCCGCGTCCCGTCCCGCGTAATTTTTGCGGGACGGGCCTGGGACGGGATTTACCCTTTTTTTTTAAATCCCGCACGGGCCTTGTCCCTCGCGGGACGGGACGGGACCGGCCTTGTCCCTCCAATAAAAAAGATTATAAAAAAGTAAAAAAATTTCTATACATTTTCCGATTTTCAAAGACGTAACACGTATAATAATTTTTTATATTTTACGGGTTCCCCTATATTTATATATACACACACTGATACAATATATATATTATATATAATACTCCTACAATACATACTGTAATCTAATATATATGCAATATACTATAACATATACTGTACGTAATCTTATATATATAAGATACTGTAATCTAATATATATACTATACACACACATACTATCCCGTACATACTGTAATATAATATATATTATATATAATATACTATAATACAGTATTACAGTGGGTAATCTAATGTGTGTGTATATATATATATACACTATATTATAAATATATATATATTACATTATTATATATATGCGGGACGGGACGGGATTTGCGGGATTGAGACGGGTCGTCCCGCGTCCCGTCCCGCATAATTTTTGCGGGACGGGATTCACTATTTTTTTTCGAAATCCCACCGGGATCGGGACGGGACCGGGATTTGCGGGATTTGTGCCCACCCCTAGTGTTGACCGTTAAAGAGTGACTGTTAGCTTGATGTCTCCATCAATTTGGTGCGTAGTTCCATCCTAAACCGAGCAAATAACCCACTACACTAATAGCCTAACAAATAAGCCGAGCGAGGTTCATCCTGAAACCAATTGGCTAAAGAAGGAGTAACCCACTAACTTATATACGATGACTTCTTTATTTATATAATCAATGTGAGACTTTTTTGTCTCTTCACATTCTCAACACTCACTCATCTATCACTCTGTGTCCAAGTTTTCCATTCCTCTTTCAATGGCTTCCACCGGAAGCCGCTCTCTTCCAATTCCGGCCGAACCAACAATCCTTTTTGTACTTGTTCAATTCTCCAATGCCATGAAATTAACCCCCACAAATTATATCTCTTGGAAATCTCAAATTAAATCCATTCTTGTTGATCACTTTCTTGGATGACACCAATCCAACTCCTCCCTTTACCATCCCTCGTGATCGGTAACTCGGAGGTACCAAATCCGGCTCACACTACGTATATTGATCTATGAGGTGCTTGTCGGCACTCTATCCACTTCGGTAGTATCTCTGGTGTCTCGAGCCGAAACTGCCCATCATGGTTAGGGCTATTAGAGATGCCATCAAAGTGAATAGAGGGTCAACGAACACCCCATAGATCATCAACCTAGTGTGCGCTGGATTTGGTACTTACGAGTTATCACAATTCACAAGTGATTGGAATTGAACAATCCATATTTAACTTGGATTTAATTTGAGATTTTCAAGAGATATAATTTGCGGGGTTAATTTCATGGCATCGAGAATTGCACAAGTATATAAAAGACTTGTTGGGTTCATCCGAATTGGGAAAAGAGTGGTATGTGGCGGAAGCCATTGAAGGAGGAATGTAAAAATAGGACGGAGAGTAAAGATGAATTTATTCAAATGGTGAAATTTCACAATTGAAAGATTTATAGCAACACGATGCAACAATATATCTGCTAGACTTGGGGAGAGATAATGGAGCTCATATCTCTCTAACCTCTTTGACCTATTCATATTCCGACTAATTACCACTTGAGATCCTACGAAGTTGATTAAATTTTAGCCACTCAATTCCAAATAAGTGGTTTAGATTAGCCAACAGGAGTATTGATTTGCATGCTAATTATATTATAACTAGTGTGTATCTTATGTTAAAATAAAATTTCAATAATTATTATTTGTAAAAATCTATTGATTAAAATATGCAATGAATATAATAAGTCTGAATTATAATGACGGCTATGTCAATTCTAAATAAGTGGTTTAGATTAGCCGAGAGGAGTATTGACAGCTATGCATATATGTTGTGGGATGCCTTAAAGGAACAATTGCAATTGGCCTTTTCTATCCTATCAATTGCAATCTATCTAATTATGTCTATTGTGATGCAGATTGGGGAACATGTCAATGCATTGTCATATCCCTCATAGGTTATTGTGGGTTTATTGGTAATTCCTTAGTGCCTTGGAAGACCAAGAAACAAACTACTGTGTCAAAGTCATCTGCTGAGGCCGAGTACAGACTGATCTGGGTTGATGGTATCTTACAGGCCTTGCAAATTCACTCCTCTTTAACAATTCCTTTGTACTGTGATAACAAAGCAAGTAAGCAATGCAACTATCCACATTGATGAGAATCCGATTTTCCATGAAAGAGCGAAGCACTTGAAAATCGATTATCTCTCTATCCGGCAACATCTTATCAGTGAATTTGTTAGTCCTCACATGTTGAGGACTGGAATTCAATTGGCTGACATATTCACAAAACCTCGAAGCAACATATTTTCCTTTCTCTCAAGTTAGGACTTATTGGTTTTCACCATAGTCCAACTTGAGGGGGATGTGGAGATTATGTACTGAGTTGATATATCCTTCTCCTCAATGGCTTCATTAACAACTCATTTACAACTCAATCTTTCGTTTAGTTTTTTTTTTCAATAGAGTATCTTTATCATGTGTCCTTATGGCACACAATAAACAACCCGTTATAATAATAGTGTATTTCGTTATGTGAACGCGTGATTTTTTTGTCCTTATATTTGGGTAGAGCTTACCATTGTATAATTTGCTCCTGAACGAGTTCTGCCCAATTTTTCATAGATGTTATTGATATCCGTTCTGTTTCTCCTCACTTATTGATATATATGGTTTGAGTACAATATTTCATTACAGGACTTATCTATCACATACTCCCTCCGTTAGTGGTGTTTTTAGCCTCTAAAATTTATTCAAATGTACATTAATAGTAGTATAGGCAAGCAAGAAATCAAGCAAGTAGCTAGCTAGAGAAAAGCATGAGTTGGTTGCCATGAAGCTTTGCCTTCTCCTACAGCCTCCAAAGAAACCTCCTTCCTCCTCTCCCTCGGTTTCTGATTACGAACCCCTTCCTCCTTGCAACCCATCTTCATCTTGTTGTGGCTGTGGGTGCTCCTCGTCATCCTCCCCGAGCCCACGGGGATAGGCACAGGCATGGCGTCCAGCCCCATCAGTTTCGCAACCACCCCAGGCTTGCACCAAACCACAGTACTAGTACTAGTAGTGCTGCTCCTCCTCGCCGCCCTCGCTACAAAGCAGCTCTCCTTGCCGTCGATTTTCCTGAAGGAGGATCGGTACATGGCGTCCTTACCATCCAGGGAGAAGCGCGGGTACTGATTGAGTGCGTTCCTGGCCGATCTCAGGATGTCGGCGTTGTTGACACATGACTTCCTACGGTGATGGATTATGTTGTTGTTGTTGTCGTCGTCGTGTTGCAGCAAGGTGTCACGCCGTCGAGCCAGATCTTCTTCTAGCTCTAGCTGGAGAATCATCTCCTCCAGCGTCACGCTTTTCCTAGGAGGGTTGTCGACGTTGGAGGAGTTGTCGATGGAGAAGGTGGGGAGGGTGGAAGTGGAGGCTTCTCCGTTGCACGAGTTTCGGAGGCTCTTCTTCATGCTGGCTCCCATGGAGTTCTTGAGGAACAAGAGGGAAAGCCCTTTCATTTTCTTAATGCAATTTCATGAATTGAATGATGAGTTTCAAGTGCAATTTCATAGCTAGCTATAGCATTTAGGGTTGGGTATGAAATGTAACGTGATGGGATTGAATATATGGGGGTGGAATTAAGAGGTCTATGTAGTGTCTAAATTAAATAAAACTCATCAATCAAGATCACATGATAGAAGAGGTGCTTTCATAGTTTTCACATGCTATACTATCTAGTACTTTCTTGATGATTATATTTTGGTTTTTCTCAAGTGAGTGTATCTTGTTTGATCTGCATCTGACGGTGTTGCTTTTCGGTAGCGCTTTATTCATTCCATTGCTTGGATCCTTACTGATCCTATCAATCAATTCACTTATCAATCCATCTATAAATAATCTTAAAAATATGAAGTATATGGTTGAAATAAAAACTAAGTAAAATTTACGCTAGATGAAGGATGGTTGCCCTAGATGCAACAGACTTGTGGATCATCAAAATAACTTAAACCAGTCTATTCTTGACTCCGCCACTGATGCTAGACCCGTCTTTACACAAGCTATATATACGAGAATGAGATGATCGATTAACTCATATTTGAGCAAGCTATAAAAAGATTAAAATGTTTAGCTCGTTTTAAGTGTGAATCAAGCCAAACTGGTTGCACTTAAGTAAGCGTGTTGGTAATAAAAAGCATATCCCACATCGATTTGGAGGGCACATCAAATACCAAAATATAAGGGAAGTTAAAGCTTTTAATGTCTTAGCTTTGTGATAGAAATTGAATTCCGACTTTATAGCTTCAAATAAAAAATAAACCCACATATAACCTAACCTCATGAGATGAACTCGGTTCGTGTCCAACACTAGTCACTCGGTTCGTGTCCAACACTAGTCATAAGCAGCCTAGACATATGGATTTTATGTTGGACAATAGTTTTCAATCTCATGAAAACTCTAATAAAATAACAATATTGCTATATGCATACGTCCGAGTAATATAACCACAACAAGCATGACTTTAGCACCTAAAACTCCAATAAAATAACACGAGCAATATAACCACAACAAGCATGGCTTTAGCGACTATTATTACGCCCATTTGGGTGTGTCATGAACATTGTGATCATAGGCCAAAGTTAACTTTTTAGTTGTGACACTAACACTTATACGAAATAAATGATTCGGAATAGCACCGTATATGATGTACAACCTGTACTTATGAACAAAATCATATGTACAAACCCGAATTAGGGCAGAAAAACCTTTTTTTGAACTCCGTGTTGGTACCTTGTAGTGCTAGAGGGGCTTCAAATGAGGGTAGACTCCAAGAACATGCTCCGGCATGAAATCATGCCTTGTCAAGATTCCGACAATTGGGGACCCCTGCAATTTCAAAGGATGAACAAAGAAACATGATTTGATGCAATTATTCAATTTATACAAGTGAAGGAATAGTTTTACATACCCCTTGGCTCTTCGGTACGACGCATATGTGCCTGAGACCGAGCTGGCGGAAAAGAATAGCAGCCTTAGCAAGCGACATTGTCTCGACAACAGTGTAAGGCGAAGCATTAGTAATGGGGTGTAGATCAATATACATCTCCATTTCTTCATCATCAATAACTATATCATCAATTTGAAGTCCCTTTCCCGAGCCAGGCTTGGCAAAGTCATTAGGAGAGAACTCTCGCAAAATATCCCTTCCTAACCGCACCCTTTCCTTGGTGAAATATTTGGCCTTGAGCAAGACAAGCAGATGCGATCTCAACACCAAGCCACATAGCTCAGGTGATTCAGAGTATGGCGGCTCATCGATGACAGGGAAACCATTATGTCCCGTCATGTGTAGCGAATTGATTATGTTTCCTACCTTCTCCACACCAGAAAAGGTGATCAATGGCCCAGAGACGACGTCTCCTGCAACTAAGTTCCTCATGTATGGCTCGGCATGGTCGACCATGTAAGGCAAGCCTTTTAGCGTCAAGATTTGGTGGTACACACCCTTGTTGAAACAATCAGCCACCGTTTTCGATACGAGCAGGACTAGCATAACAAGGGGTAGCAACAATATACTGTTCGTGAGTTCCAGTAGGATAACACAAAGTGAGACTGTCATTCTCATGGTTCCGCCAAGGAAAGAAGCTGCTCCAAGGAGCGCAAAGAGACCTGTGTCTAGCGACGATATGGGTGCAAAAAGGCGCCCTACAATGCGACCATAGGTGGTTCCAGCTAAGATCACGGGAATGAAGAGCCCAGCCGGAATAGCAATACCGTAAGTGATGATACCAAGGCAGTAGATGGTTACGAAGAACACAAAGAGGGACGAAACTTTGAATTTCCCGGTTCCTAGTAGATTGCGGATTGCATCATCATTTGTGTTCAAGAACAGTGAAGCGAGATCATTGTAGTAGCCTGATTCGCATTGAAACCGCTTGTATCTACCTGACTCACCTATACTCGGACAGTTGATTGATGGGTCACTTGGGCAAGGTGTACATTGTCCTATCCAGGGGAGGCCAAAAGAGCATCCAGTTGACACGATGCAAATCAACACAACTAGTAAAACCTTGTAAGCACGGCCTTTTTCGTTGATGATGGTATACATTCGGATGACCTTGTCGACAAGATAGTTGTACAAACTACCGAAAATGCCACCGATAGTTCCTAGCAAAAGAACTGCCAAGATATCTGCAGCACCAAAGGTTGTTTCTTCTGAACTAACATCATACATTATTAACCCACCATTACCGAATAGGCCACATTTCCCTGACCAGCAGTATTCGATGAAACCCCGTAAAACTAGTGCAACCGTAGCTGTGGTGAAAAACGCTCTCCAAAGAAGAGCACTCCGCCACCTGCAAATGTCAATTTCCCATAAGATGTCAATACCAAGACCTACCTTGAAATATATAGTACATGCTTTTGAATGGAATACCAGGAAGCTGCTTCTTCAAGGGCAAACAGAACACCTCCAACAGGGGCACGAAACGCAGCAGCAACACCAGCAGCAGCACCACAGGTGATCAGGTCTCTTCGATCTCGATCATTCTTGAAAAACCTAAGCCACTTCCAAGTCAATCCATACTTGCGAGACCCACCTTGCCCAAGTAAATTGGCAATACAAGCACCAGTATGTACCATAGGTCCTTCTTTGCCAACCACAAATCCAGCAGAAACACCGAGAATAGACCCAAAAATCTGAGATAGTAAAAGAGTTGACAAGCACAAGACAATTTTGTCAATGCCACATGATAGAAATGTAACACAACTCATGCTTAATCTACCTTTACAAACAGGGTTTGTGGAGCCAATATAGACGGAGCATCGACTCCATTCAGATAAGCTTTCACCTCAGGGATTCCAGACCCAGCAGCCGCAGGAGCGATGAATGCACAAAGGCATGCAGCCAGAGTAGCTAATCCTACATTGCAACCCGCATAAACTAGAAAGGCCTTGAAATGTCTACACTAGAACAAAATAGAATCTCAGTTAGTTTATCGGAAAATAGTATCACTAATCACTATGCACAAAAACATCCTTCAAGGAGGAGACTTACTTGCCCTCTACCATCAAATGAGCGGTGTTCATAAGCTTGACGCCAACTATATTCTCGACAGCAATGTTATTGAAGAAGCCAATAAGCCCTGTGGATAGGCCAATTAGTAGTACCAATACCCACTTCAGGAAAACATACTGAAATATCTGAATTTTCTTCCTTGATCTCCAATCCTGCATAAATAGTTCGTTCTCGACAATCCTGGGGTAATAATGCATTGTTGAGTCCCCAATGGCATTGCGAAAAATCCAATATCAATAGTATAAGAAACACATCAATCTATGAAACCAATATCAATAACAAATCCAAAGACGAAAATGACAGTCTCAAAATGGAAGGTCTTACTCATAGTCAAGGCTTTCGATGGGGCAAACATTGGCACCAATGATAGCAATTTGAGAGGTAGTGTTTGTTCTCCTTCTCACTAGGAGCGGTTGTCGAAAGGATGAGGCCTTCTCTAACCGTTCAGAAGAATTCCTCTCCAAAACCTTTCCGTCGAATTCTTCGGGATTCTCAACATCATGTTCTTCATCATGGCTGTGTAGATCATTATGATCCATCTCCTCCAGGCAATAACTCTTAAATTCCAAATCAGTCTATCTATAAAATCACATGATCCAAGAACTGTAATGGTTTAATTTGATCTCCAAGCCAATCCATAACGATCTAACTGAAAGATCGAAACTTGATCTCTTTAATGAGATAATAAATGAATTAGAGCTGGATAGAAATCGAGAAATACACATTTTTCAAATATAGAAGATGAAAACGACATCTATCAAATCAAGTTGCAACTGTTAAGATCAATCGCCATTGCAGGCGGAAATCGAGAAAAAGGAAATGAGCAATTGGAATTAGGAATCTGAAATCAAACGATCAAAGAGCGAAAACCTTTCAAATGAAAATCAAACCTCCAATACTGATGATGGCGTGTAGACAAATTTCCGAATTTCGCGCGGTTTTCGCCTGAAAGCAAGAGAAATCAAAAAAGGTCACAGAGCTTCCACTGCGATGAAATCAGTGATGCAGAAAATAAACTCTACCGGAATGCGGAAGAGATCGACAGATTCGCAAAGAGAGAGTGAGAGTGAGGGACGAGATCGTACAACAATGAAACGGAAATACAGAGAGAAAACGGGATGGGAACGGAGTATTTATTTAAAACTATTTTTCATTTTTAGAAATACGGAGTACGGTTTTAAATCTTGTAAGATTTCTAAACATTTATATATGTTGAGGTATGAAAAATGTAAAATAATTTAAATAAATACTTTTAAATTATTTTTCCAAATTTTCATTTTTAGAAATACGGAGTATGGTTTTAATTTAAAAGTATTTATTTAAATTATTTTTCGTTTTTCATTTGTTTCTGTCATTTGTTTTTGTTTGTACATTATAGCTAGTCCATTTACCGGATTATATCTGGTCTCTCGGTTTCTCTAGACATGTCTAAAGAATCAGATTCTTTTCTTATTTATATAAAACATTTAGGTTGAAATCAAAATGCTAAAGGAAAAGAGAATCAAATGGACCAAAAACATAAGGCCATTGTTAACTATTGGAATGTGGTATATATTTATTTTGGTAAACCTTTTCAAACACTTGAGTATCAAAAATAATTCAAATGGGGCAGAAGATGCTTATACGATGTGTTGTCATCGAGATAACTTCATCACTACATGGAGAACATTTTTGCAATGAAAAAATGTGAGCCCATATGTATTCTATAATTATTATTGTTTTTTGATAACCAATTTGATTAATTACAATGTTTGATCGATCTAAAAAAGACGGTGATTGGACAAGTTGGTAATCAATTGTAAGAGATAGCTCGATCCCTCACATCGTTGAAAAACAGATAAAAAATATTTTAAAAAGGGTCAAACAATATATGAAATTATCCAGAATATTCAAAAAGAAAACTAAGGGATATTTTTTTTTATTAGGAAATAATTCGAGGCCGGACAAACCCAGAATCTCGAGAGACGGCTAGCCGTCTAAACATACAAAAAATTCAGAAAAATACATCATAAAAACAGACTAAGAGCCGACGTCAAGCACCACCAAGCAGTGGTACCGCTGACAAGCGATACATCAGGAGTCCATGTGGACAGTGAAGACGAACCTTTAAGGAAATATCCGTAATGTGGAGTCGCCTCGATACACACTGTCTCGACCCCAACCAGACCCAACACCAGACGCCAGAGCTCCAACTCAGACGAAGAACGTCACGAACAACCAGACTCACAGCCAAGAACCACCCTAATACGACGCAACCATATTACAAATTGCCAAAATAATAAATAATTTAATTTAATGATTTCATTTTAGAGGGATATTTATACTTGATGTATATGTTAAACTTGTTTATATTAGGATTCACATTCCTTTTTAAAGTGAAAAAAGGGAAATGACAAAACCTTGTCTTAGAAAAAGCAAATATTCTTCCTTCAAGCCCATAATTGATGCTCTCCATGCTGAATATTTATTCTTATCAGAGTAACTAGGTGTCGTTTTGAAACGCGTTTGCAACTCTTATTCCTTAACCAGATATTCGAGTTCAAATATTTATTCGAGTTCAAATATTTAAGATAGATGGACTAATTTAATGAACTGGATTTAGAGAGAGAAAATTCCATCAAAGGAGAACGAGCTTTGAGAAAATGAACAAAATCAATTACAATTCTTGATCAGACTAACTGATTGATCATGTATTCATGTGTACATAAGCGTCATGGTATAACATGTGCTCGTAAATCAAAGTTAGGTAACCTCTCTAACTACTTTACAACTAACCCTTGGTAGATACTCCATCCGTAAAAAAATAATTGGTCTTTTGAGCAATTTTTCTTGTAACAAATTACTTGCCTTTTTTAGTGAATTTTTTTCATTTTTAGATGAAGTTTAAATACATTGTAAAAATAAATGGTGCTCTAATGTATTAAATGTTAAAACTTTTAAACTATTCTTCCAATTAAATTTTTACCCCTTCAACTTACTAGAGTAAGTATTTGGGTCTTTGCCTCTTGGGAGTACAAAGATGGTGTAATTTCAGCCGTAAAAAACGTTAATCAGTACTCAAAAGAATGATTGTATTTAATTATGGATTCTCTTCCCTTGTGAAAATGATCAAAGGGTCAATTATTTCGTTACGGATAGAGTACATTATACCCAACATAGAGCACATTTATATCGTTCAATATCCAAGTAGTTTAGAGCATCTTCAATAGCTTTATTTTAGAAAATTTTCAAGTTTCTGAGAATTAATTGAGAAGCTTGTATGGTTTGCCATCAATTGATAAAGGCAAAAATCGAACTTGGAACCTCTCTAAGATTAATCATGCTTCGATATGAGACCAACCATTTCATCAATCATTATTCATTAGTACATCTTTTTTTGAGAAAATTTGTTGAAAATGCTCAACAAATTGCACAAGCTTTGGCGATGTTACTGTGTCACTGCTACTAACAAACTTACAAAAATTCCTTAATGTCAACAAGACATGTTGAATACATTAGTCAAACAGAGCCTTTATAGACCTTTTCAGAAATCATGGAGAACAAACAAGAGTCTGATCAATGGTGATCAATGAAGAGAAACCCCTAAAGTCTCTGATCCCTCAGATTGATACAAAAGCTTTATGATGTAAGAGGAATCCTCGGAATGCATACAAATTACACTAGAAGTCCTACATAACCGCAATAAAAACAGGAACAAATGCCAATACAAATAAGAAATAAACCATAACCCCTGAGAGAATAAACCAAAATTTGAAGCTCAAGGAAGATAATCATACGGGGAGACTAAAGAAATTCTTGACACAAAAAAATTCAAGATAAGAGGTTCAGGAAAAAAAACCACCACAGTTAATTTGGGCGCCAAGAGTGACACATCTCATTCAGGGATCATCTGCTCATTGTCAGCATCGCCCTCTTGCTCGATCTGAGGTTTGGAAGGCCCTGATCCGGGAGCTTGCTTCTTCTTGATGCCGCTGACAACGTCATCAATTCTCAGAAGCATACAGGCTGCTTCTATGGCTGTCTTGAAGGTCTGGGCCTTCACAGTATATGAATCCCAGATCTGACAAAGATAAAATGAGCATTAATGTTTATACAGCGTGGTGGAAGAAAGAAATCTAATTTCACCTTTCAATATGTTAAGCAATCTTAATTACGGCGCAGGACAGGGTAAAAGAAAAATCATAGCAAGTGATTCATCACCGGCAAGGCAGCAGAACAGTTATGAGACAATCAGCTGAATTTATTAATCCACCCAGAAGAAATTGCTAGATGTTTTTAATAGTTTCCCACAACCCCGACTCAAAGTGTTTAATGAGGAGACATCTCTATTTCAAAGTCAGAAAAACTCGATATTCAGGTGATGGAACCCAAAAGCGATTTCGACATAATGAAAATAAATGCAACTGTAATTCCATATATGCATAGTTTACCTTTCTTTCCTTCATGTCTGTAATTGCACCTGAGTTCCCATCTATGCCAATCCAGGCATTTTCACCATTTGCATGCTGCAACAACATATGAATAGCAAATCATCTCTGCAACAAAGTAGTTAATTAATTGCATGAAGGAATTTCAGATAAAAGATGAACACTAACCTTTCCTTGCAAAGCAGTCATGGTTCTGATAACATTTACACCACAGTTCTGAGCTAAAGTTCGTGGTATGGACTCAAAAGCAAGTGCTGCTGCTTCATAGGGCCACTAATAGAACCAGGCAGAAAGTGAAGTATCAGCAAATTAACATGCCATATCAGTTGTTGTCTTAATACCAGTTTAAAAGTCAGATGCACCAGAACAAACGGAGATAAGTTCTCACCTTCTCTATGCCTTCAATCGACGAGCTCTTTTGTTTCAAGGTAGCTGATACTGTCATTTCTGTAGCACCACCACCAGGAACCAGTTTAGGATTCTTGATTATGTTTCTCGCCACACACATTGCATCCTGTAATAAAATGCTTCAGTTTACGTCTATATTAAATATAACCACAATCTCAGACCAACTGCATTCGCTAATTACATACCTGTAAATTCCTTTCCACTTCATTCAAGAGATCCTTGCTTGCACCTCTCAGCAGCACAGTGCATGCCTTTGGATCTTTGCAGTCAACAATAAAGGCAAAGAACTCATCGCCAATTTTCTTGACTTCAAATAATCCAGCACCAGTACCAACATCGGATTCCTGCAATTCATCAGGCCTATTGACAATGACAGCCCCACATGCTTTAGCAATTCGGTTGTTATCCGTCTTCCTCAATCTCCTGATAGCACTTACACCAGCCTTGCTGAAGTAGTGGCACGCTAAATCACTAAGCCCCTTTTCAGTTATAACTAAATCTGGCTTAAATTTCAGTATCTGCATACACAAGTTCTCAATATACTCTTCCTCCATTTTCAACAGGACTTCCCAATCTTCCTCCTTCATTATCTCGGCATTTGTCTGGTTTTCCCCTTTCTTATACTCAAGGGGGCAATCAAGAAGTATAACACGTGGATTAACAATTTTTCGCTTCATTTTTCCAGGAGCAACTACATCCTTATTGAACATAACTCCTTGTAGAACACGCGAGTCTTCCAACTGTCCACCAGGGATTTTCTCCACCTTTATGTATTTTTTAATGTCTAAATCTCTCAAGCCCTGCCCCAAATCCACACCAATCATTGAAGTGGAATCAATTGCCAGATCCTACAAGGTGAAAATATCATGTTACATAACCATAATTGTTCAAAAAGAGACAAGATACTCACACCAGCTAAAAGCAGATGTCAAAACAGAAAAGCATGAAATGCTAAGAATTTGAAAAAAGTAATCACGGTAGTCACTACTATAGAGAGAGTTGAAATAACACATTACAATTTTCCCCAAATTTTAAGCTAGAATAACTGGAAGCCTGGAAAATTAACACTGTAAAGTACTGAATGTGGAACAGCATAGCCTAGTATATACAGAGTACTAAATCTGATCAATGTGCAAGGTACTCAGTGGGGAAGGGGGTTGTTTTAGGAAGTCCTGAAAACTCATTACACTTCATATGTAAAAAGTTGGTTATAGAATATGCATACAACAGAACAACCACAATATATATATACCTAAAGATCAGATTATGATGGATTACAGATTCTATTAAGGGAGTTCCTGGGACACTATCAGATATAACATAATGCAGCCAAAGTAATGACACAGGATGGAGTGATGGAGATAATAATAACTCATGTTTATGGAAATACTTACAGCTATCAGATCGCCAAACTGACTCGTGAATTTTGTACCGATGCAACTCTTGACCAACCCCAACATTGTTGGACCTGCACATATATTAAAAGTCTGAGACAAAATGAAAAACGAAACACTGATAATTGAGTTACAACTTTATAAGTTGCCTTGAGAATCACATGATGCAAACAAATAGTAGAATCTAGCAAAGTGAAGTAAACCGATGAATTTAGACCAATCAAGTGATAAAGACTGAATTTACGAAGTCTGAGCCCTCTTTCGTTTAAAATTTCAGTTCCCAGTGTTGAGGGTGACACTTTTGAAATTTAAGATAAATCTAATAAAGAATAATTTTGGAATGGCTATTTTTATGATTGCAGGAAAATAAAAACAATACACAATCAAAAAGGAAAACTTACAAAAATACCAAGCCCTGATTGATTCCCAGTGAACCAATAACAGGTCTCCCAAGGTGCATGTAGAAAACCAATCACATCCATAGTTCAAGTTCCCATAGGCAGATCATATTGAAGGTTTTAAAAGTTGAATTGCAGGAATGTTGTGGCAAATCAATGTCAAATAACATGAAGAAGATACTCCTTTTTATAACTGACAACAATCCAAAAATCAACGAAGTAAAAACAAAGATATTCTAACAAAACTAGACCGATCAAGTAAAAAGACTGAATTTGCAAAGTTGAAGCCTCATTTCTTAAATATTTCAGTTCTCAGTTTTGAATTTCACAATTTTGAATACTCTTCTGATTACAACCAAAGACAATAATTTTAAAATAGTTATTATTATAATTACTAGATAAGGGCAGTTTGAAACTAAAAAGTGAACATTCACACATTAACAACAAGCCATAATTGATTCACATTAAAACCAGTAATAGGAATTCCAAGGTGCATAACAAACCAACAAATTACAAACGCAATTATTACATGTATAATACAAGATCCCATAAAAGATTCATGCCTCGACTTTAACATTAAAATTGCAGGAATGTTGCCATGCACATTCACATCAAATCTCACAAGGATGATCCTTTTACTAAATTTCAAGTAAACAAACCAAACATTGAGAAGAAGAAGTACAAGAGTTTGATTCTTACGATCCTTAACATCAATGGTCAATGCAATCTTATCAATGACAGCTAGAGCATCTTCAAGAGCCTTGTTATAAGCTGTAAAATCAAATAACACTGTTAGGAAGGGAACAGGACATTTGAATAATTTTTTATACATACGCTGAAGCAGGAAACGTCTTAATACCTCGGCAAATGACAGTAGGGTGATATTTCTTGTCAATAAAGGCTTCAGCAACATGCAGCATCTCTCCAGCTACATCAAATTCAAGTTAACAAAACAAAGGAACATAAGATTTTGCAAAATGCAAATAAATACTGCAACAATAAAACTTATTAGGTCATGAGAAAACAGCATATAGATAATGCATGCATTTCTACCAAACACCATGAATATCTGTTTAAATTCAGTTTTTAAACACTCAGAATACCATCACTGACACTATCCAGAAAAAAAAAAGTGATTATCAGATTCCAAGTTATTTGGCATAAATAACTGAGGTTAGGTTGAGTGAATAATGAAACATAAGTATATTTACAACCAATCAAAAAGTCTTGAAGGAATGAGAAACAGAAACTATCAAATAGTGATTCATTTAATAGCTCCGAACTTACCCAGAACAATAACTGAGGTGGTTCCATCCCCTACTTCCTCATCTTGGGTGCGGCTTAGATCAATCATGGACTGTGAATTCCAGAATAGCAATTCAAAAGAATTAAGCACAGATCTCCGAATGTTTAGTATTCACATCACAGAAAAAAAATCTTACCAACATGGCAAGAGAAGTAAAGAGTAACAAGCAAAGAGAGAATACCTTAGCAGCTGGGTGTGCAAGGTCGAGTTCACGCAGTATAGCATTTCCATCATTAGTAACCACAATTCCTGGATACATCATTTGGAGATAAGAAGTAAAAAGAAACATAGTAGCAACCAAAAGTAAATTCGAGCAATAGATAAGTAAAAGAAAACACATAGCACATGCATTATTTTTCATCCTAATATTTTCATAACAATGTTTACGTGGAAAAACATTTTCTTCATCTATTTCAGAGCACACCGTTTATGTTTAACAAGTTCTCTATAGTCCCTTTTGACTAATGCTAAATGCAGTGACATGCCGTTTTCTTTGTTAATATTTTAGAAATGTTCAAAATATGAATCTTGAAGAATTTTGATATCCTTTGGGGGCTCAAAGATACTATTCCCAACAAGAGAGACATAGACAATTCATATCTTTTGTTGCTTTCAAGAGTGAAGACTTGTGCAAAATACATACCTCCAGAAGCATCCAGAAGCATCTTTAGCATTGAGCGTGGGCCCAATGTTGTACGGATAATGTCTGCAACAGCCTATCAGAATATTATCAAAAGACATGTCACATAAATTTGAAGGGTTCGAATACGTTTCCACCTCATTTGAACCAACGTTTATTTATGGAATGTTATGACTGATTTAGCAACTAGTACGAGACAAAAACATAAGCACAGAAAGGGTGGAAAGAGTATTAGCCAAAACCAACTATTACTAAAGTCCAAGCACCCTGTAACCCTTAAAAAGGGCTATCAGACCCCAACAAAGGGATCTAGAATCATTGACAAATGAGAACAGATATAAGTTATGTAGGTTCAACTTGCTTTCTCAGGACTCAAATTCTTTGCAGCTTTTCCTAGTAGTACATACTAAATACATCTTCCTACAGGTACCTCTAATATATTCTGACTTTTTTCATTTTTTTGTAATGGGAGCATGAAAGGTCAAAGTTTTTGAGCTCTCAATCCAAATTCTTGTCAAACATGGGGTCATCATTTATTCCAAAGAGAATAAAATGGTTCAATCTTCAAAAAGGATGTCATTACAGGAATTCAGGAAATAGAAAGGCTTAAAATATAGGAACTAAAACTCAATCATCTTTTAATCCCATTCGATCAGCAAAAAGACGGGGAAC
The DNA here is from genome assembly GCA_037127255.1 of Persicaria tinctoria. NCBI lineage: Eukaryota > Viridiplantae > Streptophyta > Magnoliopsida > Caryophyllales > Polygonaceae > Persicaria > Persicaria tinctoria. The sequence goes on from JBANSL010000004.1 coordinate 1,299,741, forward strand.
TGAACAAAACATATCTGTAAACCACAGAGAACCGAGCTTTAACTTTCAACAGATCATTAGAAAGAAATATTTTACCTTGGATGCTTGTATGTTAGCATGGTGGACCTTAGCCCCAGACTCCCGCTTGGTATTGTCATCTGCCATTGGGATCAAATACATCATATCATTAGAAAACCACATAACAAAAAGATCCAAATGAATGAACTAAGAACACGGCAGATTTTCACAGCTATTTGTCAGATCTCAAACATAAAATCTCAATTCAAACAACAGATGAGCTCCATTGCAACCAGTAAGACCTAATTAGCCTTAAAATCGATGATAAACCGAAAGAACAAAACTCAAGCGCTTCATTAAACTCTTTCCAGGCAGAAACCCTAACAGACAGCAACCAACTAGTAACTAACATGAAAAGCCCAATCCCGAACTGCACAGAACTGATCCGAACTGGAGACCTTTAAATCAAGGTTTGCCGCCTAGAAAGTGCGAACAGAAAAGAAAATATGGAGAAGGCAAAACGAGATCGAAGTCGAAACTTACTGAGAACGAGGACCGGAGCGTGCATGGTTCACCGGAGAGAAAGAGAGTGACAGAGAGGGGGAAAGGTGGAGCAGGAACAACAATGGAGAATAGGGTTTTCTCGCTTGGTGGGAGGGGGAGAAGAGGAGGAAGAGCACAGCAAGCGTGAAATACGAACTTCTCTTCTGTCCAGTGCGGAGTGAAAAAACCCTGAAACTAGAAGCGCCCTTCCATTTCGTTCGCGTATTTTTTCCGAACTATTCGTTTGCGTATTATTGGGCTGCTCGGCTGGGTCGGGTCGGCCTTGATCCTTCCTTCCATGACCTAAACGGGTCAAGAACCACCGTTTTAAATTTGTTCTCAAAACGCTGAAACTAAATATACCGCAAATCAAAGTTTATAACAGAATGACACCACGTCGAATGTGATGCACGTCGATATGAACGTGGTATTCTAAACCTTAATTTGCCTTAAATTTCCAATGTACATTGCACGTCAATAAGAACGTGGCAGCACGTCAATAAGAACGTGCATTTGCTAATATGGATTTAGGTGTATCTAACCATATCCTTCTCAAAATAATAAAATCATAATCATGATGGGGTTTTTTACAGAGGAGGATCTTCGAGACTATCTCATTTTTTAGAGTCCGACGAATCAACAAACAAAACTTACTATAAAGGGAAGACTGTCAAATCGAAGATGCGAACGAAGAGCTCGGTCAAGTCGCACTATGGTGACATTGTTGGTTAGCGGAGGGAGTATTATATAGAACTCAGTTTTTTCTCACCAAAAAAAAAATATAGAACTCAGTTTTTTTTTTTCCGTTATGAATATAGAACTCATAAGTATATTATTTCTTGTGTTGAGAACTTGAGATGGATACTTTAAGTCAATGTATATTGAGATGAATTCGAGTTTTAAAATTATTTAATTTTTCAAGATGAAAATATTTATCGAGTGTTCGTGCAAATGTGTAGTGGATGTGGATCGACCCTACTCAATTAGGGTTGTTATTCGATATGAACAAATCAGATATTGGTTATCTATGTTTATCTCATTTATAAATAAGTCGAACTCGTGTTTGACCTGTGTGCATTCAAAAATTTGGCCATACTCGGTTTGTTGAAAAATTAACAGTCAATTTTTTTTTTGAGTCGAACTTGAACTACTTTTTTTTAGAAACAAAAAGCTTCCATTCATTCGGGTAAATCATCCAGTCGGCAAAAGAAAACAAGAAAAGCTAAGTAACATAAGTGTTAGGCCGTAGCCCGGCCATGAAATGATCCACTCGATTTGCTTGTTGTCTTGCATAGGACCACTAGCATGCTATGAATTCCTCTACAATCCGTCGTATTCCTCGCTACATAACTCCTATCTGCCATCGGATCCCGCTGCCCTGTTTGAGGTTTTGCACCAATGCTAAACAGTCCGGCCGTTTCGAAAACTACACGTGTGATGTCAGCGTCTGCACACGCTCTAAGCACCCACGTACATCATGCTTTCCGCCTCAATGAACTCCACCTCCCTTATAGCTTGCAATCGTTGTGCGCCCATAAGGCACACCTGTCCCTGTTGCAACGTCACAATTATCTTTCACCCAGCCCGGTGTCGGTCATTGCCACTTTCATCCCTCATCCGATGCACCAGCTCCCCATCCATTCTTCCTTGTGCCACTCGATATGCTTCAAGCTCCCTCGCAGCCTTATCGTACGTCCTTCTTGGCTCGGTCACCTGTCATTCAAACACGTAGGCATTTCGGGCCTTCCATGTCTCCCAAGCAAGCATGCACCATTCCTCAATCTCCTTCTTGGTCTTATAATTCATTAGGTGTTCCACACGGTTGAAAACACTCTTCCACCCCCCCCCCTACCTTTTCGCATGTCCGAGAGTGCCTCCAAACTGCCTTGGCTCGACTGCACTGGAGAAGAACATAAGCCTCGTCTCTGTGTCCACACCAACAACACCTCTCCTCGACCGCGACTCTTCTCTTTACCAAATTGGCCCTACATGGGAGCACGTCCTTACATGATCGTCATACGAAGTTATGCACTTTCGGAAGCACATCTATCCTCCAAATCTTCCTCCATATCCTCTCTGTAGTCGTAGCATCCGACAATGACGCCCCATCTCTAGCAATCCGTCTTTCAATTGTCAAGTGGTATGTCGATCGCATCGAGAAGACCCCATTTCGTGTGTAGAACCACGTACACTCATCCTTCATGTGTGGATTTACTAGCCTTATTTGAAGAACAATATCAGCATCACAAGGCATAAATAAATTCCTCACCTCATCCTCCCTCCATCTACCAATGCTCTAATCTATTAATTCCGCCACTCGCATCAAGGGGTTGTACTATTGCGGCTTCACCAAGGGCTTGAAACTGCTAGGTCTTGGTAACCACTTATCTTCCCACACTCGTACATGCCCCCATCTATTGCCTCTCATCCCCTTAGGAGACTCCTCCATGCGTAGCTTGGATTGAAAGCCCACTTTCGCTTCCATGAAAGATTGCGAGGGGAAGTATCAAGCCTTCATCACCTTGTACAATAGAGAATCAGTCTCTTGTAATAGCCTTCACCCTTGTCGAGCCAATAGAGCAATGTTGAAACACTCCATCTTTCTAAAGCTCATCCCTCCTCTCTCCTTCGGTTGGCATAGCCTGTCCCAACTCATCCAATGTATCTTCTGCTTCTCCTCTATGCTCCCCCACCAGAATTTGCACATGATCTGTTCAATGTCCTTGCAAACCCCACTTGACATTAGAAAACATAACATCATATAGGTGGGGATTGCTTGTGCCACTTACTTGATCAGAATTTCCTTCAATACTTGAGTAAGTGTCTTCTCTTTCCACTCGCTGAGCTTCTTCCAGACTCTCTCCTTGATATGGCTAAATATCACCTTCTTTGACCTCCATAATATTGTTGGGAAACCCAGGTACTTCTCATGTTTTTCCACCTCCCTCACCCCTACGATATGTTGGATCTCCATTCGCCTTCCCACAATCCCATTCTTGCTAAAGGACAATTCGGATTTCGCAAAATTTACTTGTTGTCCCGAAGCGTCTCCAATCTCCATGAAGTTGGAGGATATGAACAAGCTAGTTCCATGCTTTGTTGATAGGTTGCTTTTGCAAAAAGGACACTATCGTCCGCAAAGAATAAGTGTGAGACTGCAGGCGTCGATCTAACAATAGATATTCCCTTGATCCTTCCAAGCCGTTCACTATGTCTCATCAATCCAAAGAACACTTTTGCACATAGCAAAAAAAGATAAGGAGACAGAGGGTCCCCTTGCCTTAGCCTCTTGCTCGGTTCAATCACTTTCGTTGGGTATCCATCCATCAAAACTGAGAACCTGACCGGCGACACACACTTCATGGTCAACCCAATACATCTCTCGTCAAACCCAAACTTTTGCATATAGTGCTCCAGAAATCCCACTCTACTCGGTCATATGCCTTCGCCATGTCCAGTTTCAGCGCCAAGTACCCCTACTTCCCTGCCTTCCGAGTTTTCATGTGATGAAATAACTCAAACGCCGCCAGCACGTTGTCCGTAACCAGTCTTCATGGCACAAACACGCTCTGACTAGGGGAGACCAACTTGCTTAGGCAATGTTTCAACCCGTTGACAAACACCTTGAACACAATCTTATAGAGCACGTAAACTGATTGGACGTAGGTTCTTCATTCCGCAACGGTCCTTAACTTTCGAGATAAGTGTAATATAAGTATAGTTAAGGTCCCTTGGGAATTCAGCACCTTCGAGAATCTCAATGACAAATTTACACACATCCGGCCCAACGAGATGTCAGTATCTCTAATAAAAGATTACTAACATCCTATCAGGACCGAAGGATTTTGTGGAATGCAAGGAAAATAAGGCAGAACGTAAATGGTATTAGCAGATCCGAGTTGTCCTCAGTTGATTATCAGTGGCTCGATTCCTTGAGTAGACGTCTCCGACAAAGCACGAGCATCGGTCCTAAATAGGTTTTGGAAATAATCTAATCGAACTACTTAATTTTAGTCACTTATGGAAATTTTTTAAATTTGACAAAATTAAACTTTTTTTTTTATCTTACTCTAGTTCGATCAACTCAGTCGCTCTATATCTGGATTGGGTATTGTGTGGCTCGAGTTGACCCTCCCATTCACAAGCGTCTCCATATTTCCAAAGAGATTCGAATTTCAAACTATTGGCATGAGATGTAGTCCTACAACCACTACGATTGGCCTGACATGGAATTAAACTTTGAATCAAATCGAACCTCAATTTAGATCAAAATTTAAAATTTGCATTTTCGGCTTATCTGATTGGAATGAACTAGTTCGAATTAAACTTTTTTCGAGTCGAATCCAATTTTCAACTAGGCTCAAGCCGGGTGGATCCAAACCGGGCGATAACCGATAGACCGGTCGTCGGATGAGGTCATTTTTCCCCCTTTTCTGAACCCCTTCTGGTTAGGGTTTTGGACCTTTCGTGTCTCATGCTTCAATCTCCAATTGTGGGGGTCCATTGGTCATATCACCGGCTCACACAGCCTCGACGAACAGTTCACCGAGATTTATCGGCATCCAAAGAGATTCGTGAGATTTATGTGCTTTCAATAGGTTTCCACCTCGAGTAGGAATTTCATAGATGGCTCGAAGTGTTTCTCGTTCTCCGTCTTACCGGCGGAGACATTCGCCGTCGCCGGTTAGACACAAGCACAGTCGTAGAACTCGACGGGATCGGAGCCGCTCACCTCATAGCAGGTTTCAATTCAATTCCTTTTCACTCTCTGTTCGACGACGAGGAAATTCAACATCTATTACAATGCCTAGTAAAGAATTAGATTTAGCATTGAAGTTCTGTGTGTGGCTGAAGTTCGTTTATGCTGTTCCTATAACAACTGATACCTACTTTCAAGCATGTATTGAGGATTTGGGAGAATCTGAACTGATTTTAGACACCGCTGTTTGTTTCAATCGTAATAGTAAGTGGAGTTTCTTATTAACAACAGTGAGAAGCATTTGAGCTTGATTGATTGAATGAATCTTATCTCTTTATAGTAAGATGAGTTCTGAAGAGCACCGTAAGGGAGAGCAAAAGGCCAATGGATCTTGATATCCAGTTATCAATTGCTCATACATTGTTAATTTATGAGTATTGATGAGTTCTGGCCTATGCTACTTGCAAGATTTACCATGGTGAATTATTGATAGTTTGCAGGATGTTGTGATAATGGAAAATTGAAGTGAAAACTGAAAAAAAGGGCTGAAATTATAGCGAGAATATGTTCCACCGTGCACGGTGTACCTAGTCTATAATTATAAATATTGCACAAAACAAGTGTCATTTTTTTTTAGTTATGTATATTGTTCCTCTTGTGCAGGAGACGGAGTCGATCTGGTTCTCCTCGTCAACGTAGAAGTCGCTCACCTGTAAGGCGTCGTAAGAGCCGTTCTCCAACACCACGACGTGTTAGGAGACACAAAAGTAGGAGCACCTCATCCTCACCTTTGCAGAAATCAAGAAGTCCTAGTGTTTCAGCATTGGAACGGAGGAATGCTCTTCTAAAACAGAAAAAGGAAGAAGAAGAAAAGAAAAGGTGGACATCTAAGTTTCAGTAGTTGATTTGACCAATCATTTGCTTCTGTATCTGATTTGCATTTATACTTAGACGTGTGTCAACTTCTTAAAGCTCACACTTGATTGACATTATTTCCCAACCAAACTCTTTATTAATCAACCAAGGATACCGGTTTATAGTTCGAACCACAAGTGTATTTTTCTGAATTTAGAAGCTGTGCAGCAAAGCATACATCCATGTTGAAGGACATCAAATCAGTGACTGTACCAGCTTTATAATAAACATTTTTACTCTGAAATATCTCTTTCGCATTTCAGTTTTCTAATCATTGCACTGGTAGTTTGCACGGTGGTTGCTTTATCATTTTGTTACATGCTACCCCAGCTCTCCCAAGAGAGGGAAACACAATTTCGCCCAATGAGATGAATTAGTGTCATGTCTTGTAAGCTGTTATGAAATTGTGTTATTCTGGTTTTACGTTTAGATGTGAACATCCTACAGGTTGCTTGAGATTCTTTACAGGCTTTTCGGAAGGAAGCTTCTGCTATAGTTCCACTAATTATTTTGATGATCTATTGCTGCGTCATTTATCTACTGTTGCCAGTGTTAAAAATCTCATTTGTTGTCCACCAGACATCTACTAGAGGTATGCTTTCTGTGGTTTAATAATAATTTAACCGCAACCTGCCAGGTGAAAACTTTCTATTGCCTGCTGTTGCACGTCATTTCAGCAGAGATTTTTTCCACTTTTCCTTGGAATCAGTTTTCTGCCAAGGATTTGGATCAAAATAAGGCTGTTTATGTGGAGTTGTCTTATCATTATTGAGCAAATTGCTATTAGTTGACTAGTTTGTGCTCCCTTGTCATTGCCGACCACTTTTCTGATTGGACTGTATTATCTTTCATTGACTTGTGCACCTATGCTATCAGGGTTCAGCATGAAATAGAGCTAAAACTCTTAGAAGAAGAGACTGCAAGGAGGATAGAGGAAGCAATACGGAAGAATGTTGAAGACAGGCTAAACTCCGAGGAAGTGAAATTAGAAGTTCAAAGGCGTACTAGAGATGGCAGGAAGAAACTGTTTGATGATGTCGCTACACAACTTCAAAGAGAGAAGGAAAGCGCTCTAGCAGAGGAAAGGCAGAAAGCTGTGAGTATCTTTTTATTTCCAATCTTTCGTCTATAATTTTGCTTTCTTCCTTAAACAAAACTTGGACATTATTGCATCTTTTGATATTATCAGTTTACTCTTGCATTTTATCAAACTTCATATGAAGCTCATAAAGAAATAATATTAATGAAAGGAAAGTAACAATACATTTAATAGAATTAGATTGACAAATGATAACATAAAACAGATATCGAGGGTTGGAGTTAATATAAGCTGAAACTTTGCCTCCATGCATTGTGGAAATGTGGGTTTGGAACACGTTTTTCATGCGATAAATTTTGAACAGGAACAAGAGCGGAGAGAGAGGGAGGAGCTAGATAGGGTACTTGAAGAGAACCAAAGAAGGGTGGAAGAATCTCAACGGTTGGTGGCAATAGAGCTCCAGCGTAAGGAAGAAGAGCGACAAAGGGAGCTGGAGATGATACAAAGGCAGAAGGAAGAGGCTGCTCGTAGGAAACGTCTAGAAGAGGAAGAAGAACGCGCCAACCAGATATTGTTCGGTAAATCTAAACCTTGGCAGAAATCGTCTTTTGGGAATGGCCTGTAGGATTACATTGATGTGAAAAACGCCTAAACCTAGCTCTATCACCCATATTCCGCAGAGATGTATCAATGGTACCGGGTTCATATTACCATAGAACTCCTTTTCAAGGATCTTGTTGTCTCTAGTTGTTTGAGCTTGATATTGATGGAATATAGATGTTTGTGTAAGAAAGTTATTGGACAGGTTGTTTCAAGTAGGATGATAACTGGCCATCCCCAAACTTACCAAAGAAGTGACAAATATCAACTAACTTCATCAAATGGTCATTTTTTAGCGTTAGACAAATCAATGAATTAGTCCACCAACCCCTTACAAAGTTTTCTTTTAGATCCAATTTTACCAAACAAAACGAAAAAAATATAAAGTTTTTCATAGGCCTTAACTCATTGATGTAGTTCATTGTCTATTTCACATTTTCTAGTATGTTATAAGTTGTCAGCTTCTACATTAGCACTTTTACTCAAAATCAACACCTTAATATAAGAAATCAGCCCGATATATATTTACAACCATATTGAATCTCAATTCTCAAATGCCACTTTATGATGAGGAGAGGGGGCTTATGTTCAAACGAGGGCAGACCGCAGACATGTGGACCATTAGATTGTAAAAACGGACGGATGTGATTAGTGAATGTAAGCCCCAATTATGGGCCTGTGTGGGTCTCTTGACTCTCCGGTGTTTTCGGTATTCACGGTCTTCTATGGTTTTCATCGATTATCACATGGGCGATGATTTTATTGTAATACGTATATGTTGAGTTCGAGTCTTTCCTCCTTGTTTGATTTACGTTGTTTTTCCTTATAATTTATCATGACGGTTAAATTGATCTGTTAACCTCTCAGTTTACCAGTCAATGATTTGTTTTATATTTTGAATTTTTATATTTATATAGATTAGACGTAGCTGAGGAGGACCTCCAAACAAAAAATATTTTACTTATATTTTGAAAAATTGTATACTTAAGTCATTGGTGAACGAAAAGATTAACATTTTGTCGAACACCTACGAGCTACACAAAAACCCTAAACCACCAACACCGAAGAGAACGAATATCCCCGCCTGAAAGTAATGAGGGAACGAGTGATTCTTCTCCACACCGAACTCTATATATCGATCAATCTCAACAAACAATCACGTACATACTCCGTATAACGTTACATGTTTGTGTGGAAGAGTATAGTTTACTGTAACATAATTATATTTTGGGTAACCAAAAAATCATTGCAAATGTAATTATTCATTATGAAGATTCATTATAACATTCACGTAGAAGAATATAAGGGAAGATTGGAAGGTGTGGCCAACCCGGCGTAAAATATGTGCAACTCCTTAATTAATTCCATTTCTTCAAAGGCATGTTTTTAGATTTAAATCATGCCACTTTTATACCCAATTAAGATCACAAATCAAAGTATATAAGCTGCATCCACTTATAACTTCATCATTACCATTTACCAAACGAAGCGATAAATAAATCTTAATCAATGTGGTAATTTATTAAATCCTCCAATGTATATTTAGCATTTACAAAATCAATAACTTTTGTCTAAAGACTCTAAACCATATGTTAGTTTTCTCTTAGAGGACATTTCCCACATTTAGTAAAGCTCGTATGAACAATCGATCTCAAGATGCATGGCTAATTAGTGTTTGTGATGCTTGAACTCATGTCTAAAGATTCAATGTAAGTTCGGAGATTTTGGTAACATTAATCTCTTGTGAAGAAGAATTAGCTCTTTAATTTTTCTTTTAATTATACAGGAAGCAATTAGGACAAACTAAGAACGATATGTAGTCCGATGAGAACCTGTAATTCTAAATCGGGTTGAGGATACTAGGATAGTAGTTGTATGACCTAAAAAAGCGAATTTGTTCACTGTTAACTTCCCTAAACATGTGATAAATATGGACTGTTTGAGAGCAGCATATGTCCAATAGGGAATAGAAATCATCATTTCTATTTTCCAATTCCACATGCCTTCAACTTCAAGAGCATTAATATATATATAATATAATTAGCTATTTAATTAATGGGTCATATAGTAAGTTGATCGAATTGAACTAAAAGTATCATTTCTTTACTTTATTTTTATATGTGCACATAAAAACAAAACTAGCTACAAACTTAAATAAATAAATAAAAGAAACATAAAAGAAACGCAGGTCACTAACTCAAACCTGAAAATTAAAGATGATGGGCAATTAAATAAAACTTTTTTAAAAAATCTAATATTGATTAAGCAAGTTAAAAGATTGTTGTGCTCCAAAAATCTAGCCTTTACTTTCCTAACAATCCTGCAATACAATCGGCAATTTCTGCATGACTCCTAAAATTAACCTCGATTTTCATTTATCTCAATTTTAATTTTCTTGCATTTAATTAATTAATTTCATGTTTTTTTTCTCTCTATTTTCACTTAATTTTTGCACACTCCTTCATTTCCTCACCCTTTTTAGGAGTTCTAAATACCTGATCAAATCTCCCCTTTTCACTCGTATTTTTCAGACCCTTTCCCCCTCAACAAACCCTATTTAAACCCCAAACACACACTCTTTCAATTCAATTCACTCAAATCAATCAGCTGATTATAGACTGAAGATTTTCAGTTTCGTCGTCGCGATCATCTGAAAATCGGCAGTTCTATATACATCAGTTGATCAGCTGCAATCTCAATCCTCAATTTGGGGAGTTTGAATTGAGGGTGATCGAACTGTGATTGGTAATCCCCATGGCTTCATTTACATCCAGATTGATGGTTATAACAGGGGCTGTTTTGGTGGTTGCTTCTTTGTTCAAACCAGCTGTATCCACTTCAAGAAATGCCTTTAATGGCCGCCGGGAGCTGAGATCGACTCCGGTCGACGGGTTTCGAGCCGAGCTCCGGCATGTCGATCATGGCAAACACCTTACCAAATCTGAGCGCATTCTCCGAGCTGTCATCCGTGGCAAGAACAGGTTGATTCATTTCTTTGCTTAATGCACACTCTAATTTATTGATCATTATGATCGTTACAAAATACTCATTTAATCATTTTAATTAGACTTTTAAGTTCATCTCAAAATATATTTAAATTATAGACTTTCTTTTTTCCCATTTATCTATTATTCAATTTAAAACGTCAATTTAAAAAAAACATTATAAAATTAAATAAAAATGTTGTTCATCTCAAAAAGTATTTATCAAGAAAAAGCTAGTATTATTAACAATAGTATCATTCTATCAATTATAGATTCTTTTTTTATATATATTCAATTATCTATGATTCAATTTACAATGTCGATTAATTTTTATAAAAAATAATTGTCAGAATTACATAAAAATGTTTAATATATAGCTACAATTGTTCATCTCAAGAAGTATTTTTTAAGAAAAATCTAGAATTAACAATAGTACCAATTATGAATAACTCTAAAATAATACACTTCATTTCATATTTTTTTAAATATATAGTGAAACAATTATATAACAAAAATGAAATGTTACATAAAGCTAGCTAGTATTAATTTTTTTTTATGCTAAAAAAAAAAATTAATGATTTTTTTTATTACTATTAATCCTTCATTTTCGACGTTAATAAACATTTTTTTTATTAAAATAAAATCACTTATAAAATGAAACGTTACATTGATCGATGATCAGGCTAGAGCAGCTGAGCCAGACAACGATGTCGACGGTGGAGGCCATGACCACAGCAGCGACCAATGCGCCATCCACCGCCATTAGGGCGCCAATCCACCCAGGCGATGGAGAGTTCCTGATAAGTGTTGCGATTGGGACGCCTCCGCTCAAATTCTCGGCCATTGTCGACACCGGGAGCGACCTGATCTGGACTCAATGCAAGCCTTGCGTGCAGTGCTACACGCAGCCCACCCCGATCTTCAACCCCTCCAACTCCTCCTCTTACTCCAAGCTCCCCTGCACCTCCTCCCTCTGCGCCTCCCTCCCCCTCCCGGCTTGCTCCTCCACCGAAGAAGAAGACGCTGACGCCGCCGGATACTGCACCTACACCTACCAGTACGGCGACTACTCCACCACCTCCGGCACCCTCGCCTCCGAGACCTTCACCTTCGCCTCCAACGCTTCCATCTCCCACATCGGATTCGGGTGCGGTGACGACAACGAGGGCGGGGGATTTAACCAAGGGGGTGGGCTCATTGGGCTGGGCCGCGGCCCATTATCTCTCGTCTCTCAGCTAAAGGAGCCCAGATTCGCTTATTGCTTAAATTCCCTGAACTCCGACGTCAGCCATGACGGGACCCTCCTGATGGGATCGTTCGCTGACGTGTCGAATCTCAAAGTCAAACCCTCGTCAACGGCAGCGGTTACGCCACTCGCGAGGAACCCCGCGCAGCCGTCGTTCTACTACCTGAACCTGACGGGGATCAGCGTCGGCGGAGAGAAGCTAGCGATCCCGGCATCGACATTCGAGCTGAAGGAGGACGGGACCGGCGGGATGATAATCGACTCTGGGACGACGATCACGTACATCGAGGAGTCGGCGTATAAGGTGCTGAGGGAGGAGTTCGTGAACAGGACGAAGCTGGAGGTGGTGGACGACGCGACGGTGCAGAAGACGGGGCTGGATCTGTGCTTCAAGGTGCCGGCAGATGGGGGAGCATCGCAGGAATTGGAGGTGCCGACGGTGGTGTTCCACTTCGAGAGAGCGGATTTGGCTCTGCCGGCGGAGAATTACATGGTGGGGATCAAGGCGGGGGAGGAGAAGATGGTGTGCTTGGCGATGGGGGGAGCGAGTGGGATGTCGGTGTTTGGGAATATTCAGCAGCAAGATATGATGGTTTTGCACGATCTGGCTAAGGAGAGTTTGAGTTTTGTGCCTATTCAATGTGATGCTTTGTAGGAGAAGGTTTTTTGTTTTTGTTTTGATTTTTTTTAGTGGGTATGATGGTCTGGATTTGTTGTTTGGGTTCATTAATAAGATAATTAAGATGAGTGTTTTATTTTATTTTATTTTATTTCAATTCAATTTTGAACATGGCGGCAGACTCTTCACTATGTATAAAGCAAATCAAATAGCGGGTCGACTTCACATAAGCGGGTCGGCTTCACATAAAAAAGATGAGAATATACATGACTACTTTCGATGAGAGAATAGACTAGTAACAAATCCATAAGTCTCAAGAACAACCTTCCGAAAGGCCATATCCTACGCAACACAAACCCCATCAACAGAGGCGGATCCTCTTTAGGGCCAGTGGTAGTAGTCGCCCCCCAATCGAAAATGAAATTTAACATACATATTCCTCTCGTCGATAGTTTCGATTTGATATATTATAAGGTCAAATCCGATATCTGAGCAAAAAGTTATAAGCGTTTCAAATTTCAGGATTGAATTACAATATTTCCTATATCATTTACCAAATCGATATATTTTTATTGTAATTATCATTTATTAATTTCATATCTTAATAATATAATTATATTCGAAAACTTCAAATTAGGAGGTTATATTGAAATATTTGAAAACCATGAAATAAATCATGCAAGTTCAGGATACATAATATTGATGATTTTTCGAAAAAGAAAAATTAGGGTTTAATTTTACATATAATGTTTTTTTTATTGTAAATTTTCGCCCCCTCAATCAACAAGTTCATGATCCGCCACTGCCCATCAAGGATATTCTCACACAACTCCACGGGGTATATCAAGCTTCGAGTCTATGAACATAGGTATACGATGAATGGTTTTGAATCTTTGATATATCGTGATTTCAGTTGCAAAATTTAGATTAAAAGTTAGGGATAAAAGGTGATTTTTAAATTTATAATATATCATAAAATTTTAAAGTATAAAATTATTTGACAAGGAGTATGGCCTTCAACTTCAATTATTGTCTATTACTCTAGTATTTTTAATTTTACGATGAAGTGTTGTTCTTCTTGCGATGATTTTGTTTGTTCCCATATTGTTGTACAATTTTGAACATGTCTTGGTGGATTTTGGACGATTATTCCCTCTTAAAAAGGTAATTGATAGCTTCTAGCTAGCTAGTGATTTTTTTTTTTGGTTAACTAGGTAACCCACCTTTGGTGGTAAACTCCTAGCATGTGATCGGGTCGGCAAGAGCAACGCGTTAGGTAAATCGGCTTGCACCGACCGACTAGACTCAATGACATTAAACAAAGTGAACCCTGGTTATTTCACCAAGAGAAAGGACGGAGACAGAAATCGAACCCGAGCTAGTGATTTTTTTGGTTAGCAAGACAGACTAATGTTCATTAAATTAATATTATTATATAGGCAAGCCGATTAAATAAATAAAAGTAGTCTTCAACATCAATTCTACACAAATATAGGGTAGGGATTTGTATATTCAGTATATTTATTAATTGTGTACGGACAACGTCGCTAGTAGAATTGGTTATCAATGGATGTGGCTGATCGAACCGAGTCTTGGGTACGTGGCCTAGAATCACAATCCAGATTCCAGACCATGATTGCTCGTTGTAGGATGATAGAATTGATGTAAAGTCCTCCTCGAGGGTTTCCATTCATTGATATAACATATATATAGGTTACAAGGTATTGGGCCTTAACGGGCTTTCAGCCCACTATACAATAAGAGACCTATGTAATCTATCAAACCCCCGCAGTCGAAACGGGAGGGGTCCGTACAGTGAGACTGGAACGAAAATCAATGAATAACTGTCTAGGTAAACCCTTGGTGAATATATCAGCGTACTGATAAGAGGACGGGACATGTAGAACGCGGACATGTCCAATGGCAACCTTGTCCCTGACGAAGTGGAGATCAAGCTCAATGTGCTTCGTGCGTTGATGTTGGACTGGGTTGCTAGCCAGGTAGACGGCGGAGACGTTGTCAGTGTAGACCAGAGTGGCCTTCTGTAAGGGGCATCGTAGCTCAAGCAGGAGATTGCAGAGCCAAGAGCACTCAGAGACAACGTTGGCAACACCCCTGTATTCGGCTTCAGCGCTGGAGCGAGACACGACGGACTGACGCTTGGCTGACCAAGACACAAGAGTGTCATTGAGGAAGACACAGTAACCAGACGTGGAGCGACGTGTGTCTGGACAACCACCCCAATCCGCATCAGTGTACGCCACAAGATCAAGCTTAGAGGAAGGAGTGATGGTGGTGCCGAGCTCGAGGGTGCCGCTGATGTACCGAATGATCCGCTTCAAAGCCTGAAAATGAGGTTCCCTAGGGGCATGCATGAACAAGCAGATCTGCTGGACGGCGTAACTGATATCAGGCCTGGTGAAAGTGAGATACTGAAGAGCACCAGCGAGGCTCCTGTACAGTGTTGGATCATCAACCAAAGGACCAGAATGAGCATTGAGCTTGTTGGATGTATCGACTGGGGTTGCGACGGGATTGCAGTTGACCATCTTAGCACGAGCAACAATCTCAGCAGCATACTTACTCTGTGAGAGAAACAGACCAGACGCATGCCGTTGAACAGCAACTCCCAAGAAGTAAGACAGCGGACCCAGATCAGACATGGCGAATTCCGCACTCAACCTCGAGATGATGGACGTTCGAAGAGCATCAGAAGAGGCTGTGAGAATGATGTCGTCTACATAGAGCAGCAGGAAAGCCAAGTCCGAGCCTCTGCGATAGATAAAGAGAGACGTATCCGATCGGCTGCCAGTGAAACCCAAGCGGAGCAGATGAGACGCAAACCGCTGGAACCATGCCCATGGAGCCTGTTTCAGACCATACAGAGAGCGCTTGAGGAGACAGACATGCTGTGGACGCTCAGCATCAGCAAACCCCGGAGGCTGAAACATGTAAACCGTCTCATTCAGATGACCATGCAGAAAGGCGTTCTTGACATCCAGCTGATGGATGCCCCAGTTGCGCGACAAAGCCAGACTCAGGACCACTCGGATAGTGGCAGGCTTGACCACAGGACTGAAGGTCTCATCACAATCAATACCGGCCTGTTGAGATCTACCGTTAACCACCAGACGGGCCTTGTAGCGCTCCAATGTCCCATCAGAGCGGAACTTGTGACGGAAGAGCCACATACAGCGAATGACGTTCACATCAGGAGGGCGAGGCACAAGAACCCAAGTACCATTCGTCGTAAGGGCCCTGTATTTGTCGAGCATAGCCGCCTGCCAATTCGGGTCTAGGAGGGCTGTGTTGTGGGAGGTGGGAACGGGGGAGAGGGAGGTCTGGGTGGAGGCAGAGGGTGAAAGGGAGTCGGGAAAGATGGGGGTAGGAGAAGCTGAGGACGCGGGTGCGCCAGCACGGGACGCGGGCGCGCCAACTTGGGGCGCGGACGCGTCAGCACGGGACGAGGGCGCGCCAACTTGGGGCGCGGGCGCGCCAGCACGGGACGCGGGCGCGCCAACTTGGGGCGCGGGCGCGCGTAGGTGAGGCGTGGATGTTGGTGGAGGGAGGGGCGAGTTTCTTGCGGCGGGCGCCGCAAAGTGGGTTGCGGCGGGCGCAGCAAGCCATGCGGCGGGCGCCGCGCGTAGGGGAGGCGCTGATGTTGGTGGAGGGGATGTGGGGTGTATAGCGGGGTGATGGTCGGCGGTCATGGAGACGATCTGTCGGGGTCTAAAGACACCGGAGACGCTGCGGGTGTGTGGTCTGGTGATGGATGGTGGCGGGGGAGGTGGGGGAGGGGGAGACGCAGGAGCACCGGGAGATCTCTGGGGAAGAATGAAGTGAGGAAAAGGCGACTCAGACTCTGTGGACGACACAGGGGGTGTGGGAGACGCGAAGGGAAATCGCGACTCATCAAAGGTGACATGACGAGAGAGAATGATCTTGTGAGTCTTGATATCGAGGCAAATGTAACCGCGATGATCAGACGGGTAGCCAAGAAAGACACAAGGGGTGGAACGAGGGTGAAGCTTGTGGGGGGCAGTGGATGACTGATTAGGGAAGCATAAGCAACCAAAGGTACGAAGGTGATCATACCTAGGCTCGGCGTAATAAAGAGTCTGAGCTGGCGAGCGATTTTGTAGGGTAGTGGAAGGGAGAATGTTTAGGAGATAACATGTGGTGGATAAGGCGTGAGGCCAATAGGGAAGGGGAATAGATGCGTGGAAGAGGAGAGAGCGCATCATGTTGGTAATGGTTCTGATGATTCTTTCTGCCTTGCCATTCTGCTGAGAAGTATAGGGGCAAGACAAGCGATATGAGATCCCATTTGCGGCAAAGAAGGAGTGAAAGTCTCTGTTGTCAAATTCACGACCATTGTCACATTGGAAACTTTTGATGGACATGTGGAATTGTGTTTTGATGTAGGTATGGAATCTGGCAAAAATAGGAAACACTTGGGACTTGAAATGCAACGGGAAGACCCATAAGTAATGAGTGTAATCATCTAGAAACAAGAGGTAGTACTTGTGACCCTCCTTGCTAGGCACGGGAGAGGTCCAAATGTCGCTGTGAATGATATCAAATGGAGCAAGGGTAGAGGTCAAAGACCGTTGAAACGACAGTCTGGCATGTTTGCCTAGTTGGCAGGAAGAGCATAAACCAGAGCGTGGGTCTTTAGTACATGTGACAAGGTTCTGGGAACGGAGGACATCTAGAACGGCAGCGCTGGGATGGCCCAGGCGTGCATGCCAGAGACTGGACGACGATGCCGAGAGGGCGACCGGACACGATTGACGGGACGCAGGAGGTGGTGTGACAGGGTAGAGCTCCCCGGTGCTGTTACATCTCATGCGAGTAACCCCCGTAGTAAGATCGTTCACAGAGAAACCATAGGGATCAAACGTAAGGGAAACGTTGTTGTCAGTAGTGAACCGACGGACAGAGATAAGGTTTTTGACAATCTTTAGGGCAATAAGGACATTGTTGAGATGTAGTGAGTGGGTTGGGGTCTGTAAATTGGCGGGGCCAATACCCGAAGTAGCAAGACGACCACCATTTCCGACGATAATAGAGGGGGCAGGGCACTTAAAAGAAATAGAGGAGAGGTTACATGAGGAGTTCGTCATGTGAGAGGTGGCACCAGTGTCCATGTACCAAGAAGAATCTGAAGATGTCTGCTGCGTAGAGGAGAAGGCGTGATGCAGAGCTGGCGGAACATAGCCTGGATCAGGCGATGTCAGACAGGCGTGAGGGCCGGCATGTCGAGAGGTAGAGTATGGGTGCATGGGGACGATGCGGGAGGGTGGCCTGACGCGGGCGCGCTGAGGACGACGCGGGCGCGCTGAGAACGACGCGGGCGCGCCTGGGGACGACGCGGGCCGAGAGAGAGGGGGGGGGGGGGGGAAGGGTGGCGGTGCAGGGGATCCGAGGATGGCGGATCCGGCGACGGTGGCCTTGGAGAGGGAGAAGGCGGCGGTGTCGCTGTGCGCGGAGTAGTCGAGAGCAGGGGCCGGAGAGGCGGCGGTGAGGAGGAAGGTCGGAGGAAGAGGGAGGATCAATTTAGGGTTCCGTTAGGAAGAAAAGGCTGTGATACCATGTAGGATGATAGAATTGATGTAAAGTCCTCCTCGAGGGTTTCCATTCATTGATATAACATATATATAGGTTACAAGGTATTGGGCCTTAACGGGCTTTCAGCCCACTATACAATAGGAGACCTATGTAATCTATCACTTGTGACTCCCCGATCCAATCCGATCCATGTCGGCAAGTAGCTAGTGATTTCTCATTTGATTGGAATGATCGACATTTTGGGGAGATTTTGCTAAATATAGAAATAGGTTTGAAAACGATTGTTGTTATAATAATCAAACTCGTGTAGAGATAGATGAGCCATCTCTATGTCTCGCTCGTCGGGTATAGGTCATGACTCGGATCCCTATCTAAACTCGTGTGAGCGAGTAATGAATATTTAATTCGACTTATATATATTGGTGATTGTCATCTAGATCTTATAAACTCAATTCCGCAACAAACTATAAAATTTGAATATTTGTTGAATTAAGTTAAATTTGGTAGGCGGAATGCATTAGTTACAATTGACATTATTGTATTACAATAAGGCAGCACTTATTTGTAATGAAGTAGCGTGTTATGATAAATTTACGATCTCATTCTTATTGCACATTTGCACCACGATCATTCGTATTTTAATACACTAAAGTTGCACTATTTACATTCTTGTATTACAATTAAACATTTTTATTTTTACATTGTAATGATGTAGTGATTTACATGGACTTAGAATCTCATTCTTGCTATATTGTACTACACTAAGGCTAGAGGTTTAATGGGTGGGTGGTTTTATGAAAATAAATCTAATTTAAGAGTAGTTTTTTGTAATTTATAATTTTATGGGTAGTTATGTGAAAATTAGCCTAATTTATGGGTGGATATATGCAATTTACACTTAAAAAAAAACAAGTTTCTACCGCTGGTCTCCACCCTTTCACTCTCTGTATAAATACCAGTTCGTTCTTTTCAGCTCCGACGACAAAGAAATGGCGAATAAGCTTAGCGAAGGTGAGTCGACGATGGTGTTGGAGTTGCTATGTGATGAGAAACGCACTCTTGAGGAGCTCATGGCAGATTTTGACTCCAGATTCCGTTCTCCGATGCTCCGCTTTACCGTCTGTTTCTTCCTCGCCGAAATTCTCAAGGTATGCCTGCGTCAATTAGGGTTGTTCCTCTTATTTTTGTTGAATATGGTAATAAAAGGAGGTTTTTATGTTTGATTTTTGGACTTTCAGGAAAATCAAAGCTTACCCAATATCAACGCTTAGTTGCGTTCTGTTTCATTTACAAAGTATATTCATCTCAAGAACCCGTGCATAATCCCTTCTTTACTCTACTTATTGAGGTACTTCAAGGATCTGAAACCCTAATCGATCCTCAAATATTTGTGATATAGAAATAGAATTTCTAAAGCAACAATTGTATGTATTATAGGTCGTATGTGATGAAGATGCTGAAATTGAAAGGGGTTTGATTCTGTACCTATTGGAAGTACCCTGCAACGAGGTTTGTCGATCTTGTTGTTTCATAAACAAGATGATTCTATTAGATTTATATGCTTCTATTGTTTGTGCTTTGTGTCAACTCTGAATTATGGGATAAAATTGAAGCTAGAGTTTATTTTCCTAGGATATCCTTCGGGAAAAAAAGGCTTATAAGGTGTTTAATCTGGACACCAAGCAAATACAAATATCTAGGGATATTGTATTTCATGATAAAATATTTCCTGGTCAATCTCAGTCTCCATTCAGTTCTCAGAGTTTCACAAGTCAGAATATTGGTGTAACAGATGATCTGGTATGTTCAAGGACTGTTGAACAAGCTACACAGGTCATCAGTAGTGTTGAACAAGGTCTGGGAAGGTCAGAAATAACTCACTCGAGATCAAGGTATTTGAATGATCAAGTATATTTGTGCTGCTATAGGAACTGAAGATGAAGTCAATTGCCATCAGTTTTATGCCCACACCTTGACTTCAACTGTTTAGTTTCCTTCTTACAAGAATGATCAATTTACTGTAATTCCAGATCAAGAACCATCAAGTTATGAGGAGGCATGCAAGTTTGCTAAATGGAAAGATGCTATGTCTGCAGAATTTGATGCTCTAGATCTGAACAACACATGGACAGTGGTTGACTTGCCTAAAGGAAAAAAGCCTATCAGTTGCAAATGGGTGTACAAGGTCAAAAGAAAATCAGATGTAACCATAGACAAGCACAAAGCCAGACTTGTTGTGAGGGAATTCACACAGAAACAGGGTATATAGATTGCACAGAGACTTTCTCACCAGTTGTGAAAATGATCATTGTGAGAACTCTTGTTTTAGTTGCTTTGAAATGAAAGTGGAAGTTATTCCAATTAGATATTAATAACGCATTCCTTCATGGTGAATTATATGAAGAAGTGTACATGAAAGTGCCTCAAGGATTAGCTGTTTATGGACCAACCAAGGTCTGTCGGTTGAACAAGTCCCTTTACGGCATCAAACAAGCATCTAGGCAATGGTATGTAAGGTTGTCCACATTTTTCAAAGGAAAATGTTATGTTCAATCTAAGAATGACTACTCCTTGTTCTTTAGAAAGAGTGTTGATTCTGAAATATTCGTAGCAGTGTATGTAGATGATATTGTACTCACAAGAACTGATGAAGTAGGTATTCAATCTCTGAAAGATAAGCTGCATTCTGAGTTCAAGATCAAAGATCTTGGACAGTTGCAATACTTTCTGGGTATGGAATTCAATACAGTTGATAATGGAATGTTACTTAACCAGCAGAAATTCAGAGTTTGATTGTGCAAATCCAAAGCTAACTTTAGTCAATATAAATAGCTCTCAGTTGAGCTTGTAAGATAAGTCAGTTGAAACAGAAAACTCGTTCTTGTTTTCTGATTTCCATGATGTAACACCCCTGTCCCACATTAGATATTATAATTTATAAGGATGTTCGGAGTGATTTATAAGTGATTCAAGTCTTACCCATGTCACAAGAGCTCTTCATTTCTAGGTTCCAAGTGAGGACAACGGATCTGAGAGGGCTAGGTGGTTGGTGCCTCTTAAGACCCCGGCTCTTACACATGGGAGTGAAATTCAAGAACTCCTTCCTCTTTTTCTTGCTCGTTGTTTGTTATTTCAATTTGTTCAAACATTGCATTAGATTAGATGCTTCTATTAGCTAAGTGTTCTACTAGAAGCTCAATAATCTCAAAACAAAAAAGGGTTACTTGTTATCTGTTTCACAAACTTTTGTGTTTTCTGTGTTGCTTTTATTAGGACACATTTCATATTTTTTTCTTCTTCTTCTGTTGCAGGCTCTTAATCAGTCTGTTGCTGATTATGTTAAAGGGTTTAATTTCCCAGAGTATGTCTATCACCTGATGTTTTACAAGCAAAAATTCATATGTTCAGCTGAAAATTCCCACTGTAACTTGTGTTTATTTTTTTATGGTTATAGAGATGAATCACTGAAAGGGTTGTTGCAAAATTTGTCCCGTGAAGGGATTAAAACCTTATCTTATCAGACCTTTTCTATTTAGGCTTCCGATTCAAGATGATGAGGTATACCACATAGATTATTGAATTTAGTGTATGTTTACACTTTTAATGTTTTGTTACTTACTATAAATATAGTCATTTAATTTGTAGTTGGTTTGGCTCCATAATGAGTGTAGTCACAAGCTTTTGTGGGATAATAGCATGGGTGATGAAGCGAGTATAAGAGCAATGGTCATGGATCTTATTGTAAAGGTTGTAAAGGGACCCCTTTCTTCTTGCCAACGGGAGGTAATTGCCTACCCTTTTTGATGTGCGTTATAGTGGAGTAGTCCTAGTAACATTTAAGAGAACTTATCGACATCGATTTGCTTGTTCTATAATTATTTTAAATATTCTTTTCCTTATGTTCTTACTACATAATCTTTTGCTGGAGCTGAAACTCAATCATAAGTCGGTGGATCATTGTGGACTAACCCTTGAATTGCTGCCGGTTAGAAATTTTATGCTTTCATTTCATATGAACCTCAAATTATGAGTAAAGCTTATTGTTTTTGAAGTGTTTTTGTAACTTTACTTGTGCTTTAGGATCTTGTACACAACAACCATCTGATTGCTTTTGAAATTCTTCCTAAGATGATCTTCTACACAACAACGATAATTTGTATTTTAATACGTTAAAGTTACAATATTGACATTCTTGTATTACAATAATAAGGTTACAATTTTATTTTTATATTGTAATGATGTAGTATTTTACAATAAACTTAGAATCTCGTTCTTATTGCACACACCAAGACTAGAGGTTTAATGAGTGAGTGATCATTTGAAAATTAACATAATTTATGGGTGGTTATATGTAATTTACACTTTTAAAAACCAAATTTCTACGGCTGATCCTCACAAATTCACTCTCTATAAATACCATTTCGTCTCGGAGTGATTTATAAGTGATTCAAACCCTACCCAACTCACAAGAGTTCATCCTCTTTAAACTTCGATTCTTACACCATTGTGGGATGCTTTTTCTTTTTCACTATAAGCAAGGAATCCATATGTTCCTATAAGTTATAAATTCTTATTGAAGACTTGTGTATATGATGGTGTTTTATAAGTTTTGATCTTTAAAGAGGATCAACACTTAAGATTGAGTCTGGTTATAGAGATGAAGCAATTAAAGGGCTACTGTAAAATTTGTCCCTTGAATGGTTTAAACCTCAATGGATCATACCTGAATTCAAAGCTTTTTCGGAGACTTCAATATCATCACCGCAGGCAGGGGGTGATGGAAATGAAAAAGAACGATCAGACCAACACACCTATTTGAAGGTAAACCCCAATCATTTGGGTGAATTAGTTAATCAGTTGATTGAATGGATTGAAATTAGGTCGGTCTGCTAGAAACTGTGTTTGCTTTCAATTTGAATTTCTCATTGCCAAAATAGTAACTGACAATGCATGTATTAGTATTTTCCTAGAAGATTAGCTGGATTGGTTTTTGGTCGAATTCAATTGAGTGCTTCCTTAGTGCGCACAATGTGTTTGAAAAAAGGGATAGTAGAAAGAATATTGTTCTTGTTGATTACATTGGAGAAAATACATGGGATCATGTTGTTGTCCGGAGTGGCATTAATGGCATGATTATTAGTCAAATTGCAATACCTTATGACAGAGGAAAAGAACGGTCAGTGCCATGTTGTTTGTACAACTCAAAGGGTAGTTTTGATAACTTAGAGTGAGGTGGATGAATACAAGGTTTTTTATCCTAGAATTTTCAGCATGTGTAGTGAAATGAAATATTTTTTTCTTCTTCTGTTGCAGACTCTTCATCAATCTTTTGCTGATTATGTCAAAGGATTGAATTCCTCAGAGTATGTTTTCCACTTATGTTTAAAATTCATATGTTCAGCTACTGAAAATTCCCTCTGTAATTGTGTGTATTTTTTATGGTTATATTCCCTCTGTAATTGTGTGTATTTGTTATGCTTATAAAGATGAAGCAGAAGATCTTGAAGGGATTAAACCTCAGTTTATAAGACCATTCCCATTTAGGCTTTCGGTTCAAAATGATGAGGTAGGTAGGCTTATACTTTTATCCATTTGTTACTTACTAAATTTATCCATTTGTTACTTATTAAATCTAGCTATTTAATTTGCAGCTGGTTTGGCTTCATAATGAGTTCAGTCACGAGCTTTTGTGGGATAATAGCATGGGTGATGAAGCAAGTGTAAGAGCAATGGTGAGGGATCTCATTGCAAAGGCGGTAAAAGAACCCCTCTCTTCTTGCCAACAGGAGGTAATTGCCTACCCTTTTTATGTGCGTTAGAACGGAGTAGTCCTAGTAAAATTTAAGAGATTTTCCTAGCATCAAATTTCTACGGCTGATCCTCACAAATTCACTCTCTATAAATACAACCTCGTTTCGGAGTGATTTACAATTCACTCTCTATAAATACAATTTCGTTTGGGAATAATTTATAAGTGATTCAAGCCCTACCAACTCATAAGAGTTTTTCATTTTTAAACTTCGAGTCTTTGTACATTGTGGGATGTTATTTTCCCCCCACTATAAGCAAAGAATTCATATGTTCCTATAAGCTAGAAATTCTTACTGGGACGTGTGTATATGATTTATAATTCACTCTCTATAAATACCATTTCGTTTCGGAGTAATTTATAAGTGATTCAAGCCCTACCAACTCATAAGAGTTCTTCCTTTTTAAACATCGAGTCTTTGTACATTGTGGGATCTTTTTCTTTTTTCACTATAAGAAAGGAATTCATATGTTCTTATAAGCTAGAAATTCTTATTGGGACTTGTGTGTATATGATGATGTTTTATAAGTTTTGATCTTTAGAGAGGATCAACACTTAAGATTGGGTCTGGTTATAGAGATGAAGCAATTAAATGACTACTGCAAAATTTGTCCTTTAAAGGGATTAAATCTCAACGGATTATACCTTTTCAATTTAGGTTTTCGGTTCAAGATAATGAGGTAAACAGTAAATAATTAAATTTTGTGAGAATGTACATTTTTATCCCTTGTTAGACTTACTAAATTTAACCATTTGCAGATGTTTTGGCTCAATGTTGGGGGACAATCACGAGCTTTTATGTGATTACAATATGAATGATGAAATGAGTATAACATAAATGATAAATGATATTATTGCAAAGGTTGTAAAGAGTCCACTTACTTCTCTGCATTATTCTTTATAATTGATTATTCTTTTTAAGCTTTTTAACCTCTACAAAAAAAACATATAATATTATTGCAAAGATTATAAAGGGTTCACTTACTTCAAGATCTTGCAAGACTTCCCTCAACATAATCACTTATAAATCATTCTGAAAATCCTTATTATATCTTATACTATATGAGATGAGGTGTTGTAGAGGGTTCCAATCTAGTATATAAGTAGGTGGGTCAGGATATTATTGCAAAGCCTATAAAGGATTCACTTACTTCTTCCCAACACGATACTAAGTTGGTGGATTATTATGGATTAACACTGGAAATGCTACTGGTTAGAAATTTTATTTTTTCATATGAACCTCAAACTATCAAACAAGCTTGTTATATTTAACGGGTTTTGTAATTTTACTCATGCCTTAGGATCTTGCACACAACAATCATCTGATTGCTCTTAAAGTTCTTCCTAAGATGAGGTTGTCGATGAATCGCTTTTCTCTAAAAGCGATCAACGACATGAAGCTTGAAGCGCAAGGACTCAAACCGACGATTGTTGAGGACCTTGGTAAAAATGTCTGCTGTTTGGAACGAGAAGTGAAAGTCATATGTTCGGAACAAGAAGTGCAAATCATATACACAAAGATATGGAAAATATTGATACATATCTTTTATATATAATCTCCTAATAGTAATCTACTGCCACCGGATTCGGATTCAGATTCAAAGTCAAAGTCAAAGTCAAATTCGTATACAAAATTCAAGGTTGGTTCTAGTCTTCACCTTCCACTTAGTTTTCTACTTGTTATTCTTGAGGAACTAGTTACTTGATGATAAATAATGATCGAATTTTCAATGTTTGAGTTTCATTTTGGCTTATGGAGCTTGGTTCATGTTAATAACTTTTTTTTTGTATGCATACTCTATTAGTGATTAGCTTTGTATTAAAACTTTCATTGCATTAATTGGATGGTTCTTGTAGACATACTCTAAGTTTAGTTAAGTTCTTTAGTGGTGGGTGCTTAAAGTGTGATGTTTTTCAGCTTTTTTTATTGCTTGTTTTTTCAATATCGATTTTTAAAGTGCAATTCAAATTATTCCTATTAACTCTATAACGAATCAGATGAGATGCTTTATTTGATTTTGATCATGACTTCCTTGAGGGAAACAGTCCCGATATTGAAGATGGAGATTGCACCATTTTAATCAAAAAGCATGCAGGAAATTCGTGTCAAACAAAAAATGCTCGTCCCTCATCAATGCCCTCAAGGCGGATCTTATTAAAGCGTCGACTAAGTTTAAACTACATTGAGTCATTGAGGTATTCATTCATGGTTTCTATTGTATAGATATTGAGCTTCTATAAGCCATTTTTGTTTCTCTTTCACAAATTCATTTGTTTGCAAAACTTTGAAATTCACCAACAACGTTTTTAGGCTTCTTAGCCACATTGTGAATCGTTTGAAAGCACATGTCTAATGCAAATTCTAATGATTTGTGCACAATTGCTTGAGTTGTAAGTCAACCTGTGAAGAGATCAAGTCAACACAGGAATGAAGACAAGATATTAACTTGAGGATACAACTAGAGATACTAGGCTTATCTGAAAGGAGAATGATAAGCAAAAACTGCTTTTCTTTAGGGTTTGAATAAAAAAACATGTGATTGTGTGTAAAAAAGTTGATTTTGATGAAAGATCTGATCAAAACATGATCAGATTGTAAAGAAAACAAATGATCAATGTATGAGAGGATTCATGGAGAAGAAGAAACTTGCGTGCTCTAGGGTTTTACTTGGCAGCATGGCAGCTGACCAAACTATACCCGGATCTCCCGGGATGCTTCTCCACTTGTCGGAGTGGAGAGTGACTCAAATAGCCACATCTTACCATGACAACATCGGCTCAGACGAATGACAAAACAAGGTCGTCTTCGTCTCGAATTTGACAACTGCGCCATGTAGACATTCTCATCGAATGCACCACCTGTCCCTTCATCACCGATCACATTCGGGTGACTAATGCAATTACCTGATTGTCTCTCGTCTTACACCATTCTTTCATCAAGGACTTTGTGTTGTTCGATGGATGGATTTACCTAGTTGTCGAAAATGATCCTGACCAAGATACTGACATACACCACAAATTATGTTTGCTCTCGATACTATTGTGCAAATTATGCTAGTTAATAATTTGAAATCTCTTAGATACACCACAAATCATCGTTTATTCAATCTAAACAAGTCCTTAGTCACATCGTGAAATCAAACGTTCCTAATGACGTTGTCTTGATTTTGTATTAAACACGGTCATTCTCCAACATAGACATCATACATGATCATCTCCAATGTTCCAAGCAGAGGCACACCTGCCTTAACCTTGTTCACAATCAACGGGCAATCTGACTCCACCTCTATCATATCGATGCCCTTGTCCCGCTGTCCCGACATATCTGTAGCCCCCATGTTGGGACACTTGTGAAATCCCACATCGGAAGTGGGAGAAATCTGAATCCAACATATAAGTGGATGGGCTACTCCACCTAATGCCAATTGGTTTTGGGATGGTGCCCCGGTCCGGCTTATATGTTGGGCTTTCTGGTCGAGCCCAACAAGACTTCCCCTAACAAACTGGTATCAGAGCCAGGTTCGGCGGGTGGGCCGGTTGCACCGATGATTGAGATGGACTCCACATCTGTATCGATGACGGGTTAGTTGAACCCGTTGCGTAGTTGAACCCGTTGCGTGGAGGTCTCAATTCCAACCGGGCTAGACTTGTGATGGATTCACAAGTGAGAGGGGGATTTGTTGGGACAATTGTGAATCCCACATCGGAAGTGGGATGATTCTGAACCCAATATATAAGTGGATGGGCTACTCCACCTAATGCCAATTGGTTTTGGGATGGTGCCCCGGTCCGGCTTGTATGTTGGGCTTTCTGATCGGCATCGGAAGTGGGATGATTCTGAACCCAATATATAAGTGGATGGGCTACTCCACCTAATGCCAATTGGTTTTGGGATGGTGCCCCGGTCCGGCTTGTATGTTGGGCTTTCTGATCGGGCCCAACAAGACTTCCCCTAACAAACTGGTATCAGAGCCGGGTTCGGCAGGTGGGCCGGTTGCACCGAAGATTGAGATGGACTCCACATCTGTATCGATGACGGGTTAGTCGAACCCGTTGCGTGGATGTCTCGATTCCAACCGGGCTAGACTTGTGATGAATTCGCAAGTGAGAGGGGGATAGGAAGGTGATTACTTGCAAATGGGTCTTCAGGAAGAAGGAAGGACTATCAGAAAGCCCAACATACAAGCCGGACCGGGGCACCATCCCAAAACCAATAGGCATTAGGTGGAGTAGCCCATCCACTTATATATTGGGTTCAGAATCATCCCACTTCCGATGTGGGATTCACAATTGTCCCAACACCCCACAAGATTGCTTTCGCCTCGACTACCCCTGGCTGATCCGACGCTTGCACCTTCATCGACCCCGCAAACACCACCTCCCCATCTCCTCCCCGCGCCACCACAACTAGTCGATTAATGAACTTCTGCATCATAATTCACTTTAATTATCATCTTGACATTAGGCCTCATTCATCCACTCACGCCTTTCAATAGCACATCAAATGAATTAGATATTTAGAAACCCACTCTTCTTTTGTAATGGAATCCGATCTCAATTTAGATCTCTTGCTGTTTTTAATTTTCATTTCCCTATCTTTTTCCAACAATAGCATCAGATTAAACCACAAGAGTTGGCTAAGAGATTAGCTGTGTTTTCTTGCCACTTTTTTAGGAGGTGGAGTAGGAGGTGGAGGAGGTAGAAGAGATGGAGATAGGGCAAATTTGCCTATCTTGGGGGGGGGGGGGGGGGGGGGGGGGGGGGGGGGGGAAGGTAGGGAGATGGAGGGGATGGGGGGGAAAACACAGCCTAAAGGCTTTAGGTTCACGCATGGTGAAACAACCGGAGGGCAAATCGAGAGACAATACACAGAGCAGAGAGCTGCTACTCACACAGCAACGGTCAAATTTTCCATATTTTCGACCGTTAATCAGTCTCTGACAACTCACTGAAAGTCGTTCGACGACACCCCTCCGGTGTCGGAAACACACAACTCTCTTCGAATTCGGATTCTACACCACCAAAAGGCCCCATATTCATAGAATCATAGCTGGAGCTACAGAATCAGACTTGTCGAGTTTCAGAGGTTGTAGAAGAAGGGTGAACAGTACCTCGCACTCTTTATAAAGAAAAACGACTACCTAACCCCCCCTCTTCCCCAAATTGTCCCCATATTTACATTCCTGATACCTCAAAGAACCTTAATCCATAGAAGATTTGCATTTGACCTTGAATCGAAGAAACACCCAATTGAAGCCTGAGTCGCAAGAACCCGAACCCTAACTTTCTCTCTCCTTTCCTCTCGCCCTCTGCCAAGATCAAGCAACTCTGCAAGGGAATTGCCGATAGCTTTGGGAGCGCTTACAGAACAGCTCCAGGAAAATACAACACAAACCAACAGCAACCAAATGGATCCTTCTTCACATTTAAATGATCACTGCAGTATTGCCTAGGTAAGTCCCTCTTCCTCCCTTCCCCGGGTCTTGCCGGGTCCTATAGGTTAGATGGTACTATTGATAGTGCAATTGAACCTGCTATTGTTCCCACCATCCCCCCTTCTACTTCTTCTGAAAATGTGAATCATGAAACTGAGAATACAACAGAAGCTCAGGAACAGAAATACAGAGCCAACAGGGCACTTGCAGCATACATATCAGCAAGGAAAATGATCTGAGAAACAACCTGAGCTACAGAATGAGAATACTAATGCACCAACCCCAGCTGAAGCCTACAAAAACACCACTACCCCTCCAGCAACCCAACCTACACGTACCCTTACCCAACAGCTGAAAGGAGCATGGGCACAAAATCAAAAGCAAACTAGCAGACCCTCCAAATCTTTTGGCTACAGAATGGCCTACAACAAATCAGGGGATGGGGATTGTAAAGGCAAAGAAGGAGGACTGTCTATAAGCCTAGAAGAAAACTTGCTGAACTACAAATGGTAAGCTGTTGACACAAGTTATTAACATGTATCGTTGCTTTGTGTTAGTTGGGGTAAATATATCCTACTTAAATTACATCCTATATAATATATATAAGAGATACACCTTAAAATAGTGCTTACAGACTAGGGCTGCTAAGCTCTGATGTCTTTGATGATTTCTTGCTTTTCCCATTACACCATTGCTGCCAAACTTCAAATATTGCACTCCTGCCTTTTTCCCTACAAGATGAACTTTGTCTTTATTCTTCTTTTTCTTGGATCACCATGATATTTCTCCGAACTTTTTTTATGCTTTGAGTTATGCTTACTTAAGCTTGTTCTCACTCAAGTAGACTATCAAAATTCAGAAGCATTTTGATTATTAAACATCCTTTAGGAAGAATTGTATTGGGTCAAGTCTACCTTGGCCAACTGAGCCTTTCCCCGATTGAGCGCGGAGTTACTATGGTGTACGTTGAAGGCTATTCAATCAGGTAGACTCTTTGTGTTATAAGATGGAGACTTTTATTTGTTAAAAGTGCTGCAACATACCCTTCTTTATGCTTATTACCTCAACTAGATAAATGAGATACGATGGAGACTTTTATTTGTTAAAAATTTCGGATTCTTCATGAAGGCTTAGTGAAGCCATTTTTTTTTACAAACTTTACAGCTTTGTTATTAAGATTGTTTCTAAACATCAGTAAGACTGTCCAGTTTTGGATTGGTTAATTTGGATTCTTGGGATGCAATGCAACATCTATTTTGACAACTAACTGAAACTCGTTTTTGTTAATGCAAGCTATCTTCAAGCCTCTAAAAACAATAGCTTGAACACGTTTCCGAGCCCAAATGAAAGCCAAAGTCGAAATGAAAGCCTCTAAAAACAGTATCATTTGTCGAGCATCACGTTTCCGAGCCAAAATGAAAGCCAAAGTCGAAAGAGGAAGAGTCCAATCCCATAGCTTGAACACGAGCGGTGCTAAGAGGTGTGAAATTACTAGCTAGCATTTGGCAGAAGAATATCGAGAGCAATACACAAATTTTATAGGTGAATTTAAAAGTTTAATAAGACTTTATGTGATACGGGGTTAGCCGTAGGTTGGTCCGATCTTCGACAACAAGCAAGAATAATCAAGAACTAATAAAGAAACTCAAGAACTCAATCAAGATGATCAAGATTCGAACAAGAACTCAAGAAACGCAGCAAAAATAAGCAAGAACAATGCAAGACTCGACAAGAAACAAAGACTCGATTCAAGAAAGCTGTAAAGACTCGAAATTGATGCAAAGACACGACCGATAAGGACTGAGTCGATCTATATAGAACAAGATAGAGACCCCAAGCTTCCGTAGAAGGTAGGAACCAATACCAATGACTATATAACCCGCCTCTACAACCCTACACAATCAAGCGGACAACTTGAAGGCACAAGGAGGGGGCTTGTGGATACTAGGATCACCAAGTCTTGCGAAGTTGATGAACAGCAAAGCAAACCAAGCTAAAACAAACCAATTCGATGATCAACGAGCACAACTCTAGTTGGATCAACAAGACACTCCATGTGTTTTCACACAATTTGAGAGATCTAAATTCTATTCATCATGTTCTAATTGAATTACAATAGAAGAACTCGGAATATAAAGGCCACGCAGGGCTGTTGGGCCGAGTTAGATGATAAAATAAGATAAAACTAACATCTAATAGAAATAATAAAAATAACCTTAAAGTTTCCTAAAATAACTTAAGTAAAAAGAATACTAAAATAGGAAATACTATAAAATCCCGTCAAAACATGACAGCTTGCAAAAATGTTGATTTTCGACCAAACTCTAGGACGAATCTGGAAAAACCTTCAACAGCGAAGTTGTAGATCTCTTCGTCCTTGTTCCAACAAGGTATGGCACGCCTCAATCCGATTAATATTGAATCCGTACGACCCATTTTACAGAGACGTCGAAAAGCCGTCAATGCTGCTGGACGAATGTAAAAACGTCATTTGCATCTTTAAGAATCTTCTCCCAAGGTGGAGCCTTCTTCTTCCTCTTGAGAATGACATCGTCCTCCCTTCCTTGAATCATAGGTCCATCCTCATGTAAGATAGGTGTGCCCGCAGGTGGTGTCTTGGATGGTCCCACATCATTATGTTTGCAAACAAAATAATTTGTAAAAGAGAAACTAAAAAACCAAACTCTGCCTTACGTAAAGTTACGATGGGTTACAGGATGAAGAAGCAGAGTCTCTCATCACTCGTCATATTGTTGTTGTCAAGTTGATTGAGGATGAAGAAGCAGGGTCGGAGTAAACAAGTCAGAATAGCCCTCTAACGACAGCTCATGCCAACGCCCAATGAACCGCGCGACTCCAAGGTCGAATACTTCGACATACTCGCCGTCATCTTCATTGATAACAACACAATTTCCTTTCCAAGGACGAGGGAGATCCTGACCTGAGACCGAAAAGGAGGCAGTCATGGTGACGAAAAACACTCTATCCCCCAAACTCTCGACTCTTTCCCACCTGCAGTGTGTCGGTACATTGACGTCGTCCTTTACTAGCCTAAAGATCCGACATCCGGATGCACTATTCCCGTAACAGATAGATTTCACAACTATATATAGATCACCATCAGATACCACAAATCTAAGCGAATAAGCCTTTACGCTATTTAGATAGTTGCGGAGGCTATCACAAACTATTCGGAACCGCTGCAAATTAGATTTGTAATCGAGCATAAGGATATTGTAGCTCTCTGCATTATAGTAGTCAGGATCATCATAGACAACTAGGTAAATCCATCCATCGAACCACACAAAGTCCTCGATGTAACGATGTTTGATGACGAGAGACAATTGGGTAATTGAATTAGGCACCCGAATGTGATCGGTGCTGAAGCTACACAGGTGGTGCATTCGATGAGGATGTATACATAGTGCAGTTGTCGAATTCGGGATGAAGACGACCTTGCCTTGCCACTCGGAGCCGATGTTGTCACGGTAAGATGAGGCTATTGGAATCACTCTCCACTGCGACAAGTGGAGAAGCGTCCCGGGAGATCCGGGTATAGTCTGGTCCGTAGCGGGTGCTGCAGAAGGAGCTTTCTGTCCCTAGATTCTTGGACCGCTACCATCCAGACTTTGCAAGAGTCACGGAGGTGTCGGATAAGGTACACCATGACGACGGTGAGATGAACCGTTGGTTCAAGGCGTCGACCCTCCCAAGAGAAGGAGACGGAGAGAGGGAATAGTGTATTATTGCGGGGAGGAGGGAGAGCTGATCTCCATGATCGGCAAACAGAGCGGAACCGTATGATATCGGTATGGTTTTGGCCGGCGAGGATAGCCACCAGTTCGGGGAGAAGATCGGACCACCGATCAACTTGGTTGTCAACCATGGCTATTAGCTAGGATCGATGACAGGGCCGGACCTGAGTTGTAACTTCCCTGAGGCGAGTTATGAAAGTTATGCCCTCCCTATCCGAAAAACAAACACCAAGCCATAAAAAAAAAGCAAGTAGCTATTTAGACAAAATTCAATTCCAAAATCATACAAATTCAATTTCAAAACCCTACAAATTCAATCCTAAATCCAAAGCAAATTCCCATCTAAATTCGGAAGTTTCAATACAACAATCCTAATTCCAAAACCTCCAATAATCCTAATTCCAAAACCCTAATTAAAAAAAAAGTCTAAAACTAACCAATTGAATCCAAATAATTTCGAAAACCTAATATTAAATTGAACAAAGTATACCTGATTTCGCAATTAGAACTTAGAGGGGAGCTTGGGAGGAGTCGAGGAGAGGCCGGATTTCCAGAAGAAGCTAGAGGGAGAAACCGAAAGCGGCCCGGACCTGCGAAAGTTGTTGCGGTTGGAGGGGGTCAGGGAGAGACCGATGCCGAGAGGAGCCTTGGAGGAGAGAGTGACAACCAGGTTGGTCGTGGTTCCGACTTTCGACAATCTGAGCCGGTGGTCGCAAGTTCTTTGCTGCGAATCTCCTCGATTCCTCCTCGTTGTTTGATGTGCAGTGCACGAGCGTTGGAACGCTGCGTTTCCTTTCCTTCTACAGTTCCGCTTTCCTTTCTTGTTTTTTTTTAAGCGCGGAAGATGTTGCAACGTGTGTGTATATATACTTGGGCTCCTTGGCTGATTGGACCCGAGGTGAGGGTCTGTTGGGCCTCTCCTCATGTCCGACCCTGATTGTTGATATACGGAGTATTGTAATTAAGTTCAAAGGTTTTTTTTATCCTATACCCTAACACTTTAAATTGGAAAAGATCCTCCTATATCTTAAAGTTGAGTGTTTTGGAGAGCACAAAGGCTATCCACGTGAAGCCTTCTCCAATTTTTTTCATCATTTCCGTTTTTGCCCTTCTCTCCTTCTTTCTTTTTGAAAAAACTGAAGGACCTGTTTTCTTTCTCTCTCCTTCTCTAGAGAAGCTCTCTCTCTCTCCCACGATCTGAAACTACCAAAACAAGGAAGCAGAACAAGTTCGGATTCGGGGCTGGGGTATCAAGAGAAACTTTGCCGCCGTCGTCCGCCGTCGATCAAGGTAACGGAGCTCATCGCAAATTGCAAGCGGCGAAGAGCGGGGGAGATGCAAGCGTCACTGTATGTCGACCACACCACTACTCGATTGGAATTCTTCAAGCAGCCATCGTTGAAAGAACAATGCCCTGTAGAGAGAAAGGTTTATTCATTTATTCCTAACTCTTGCCCAATGTGTCGGTTTAAGTTGTCGATGGCTACCAACGATGCTCCTTGAGTTGTTGAACAATTGAAATGTTGTACAAACTAGGTTTAGCTTGTAAATACACGTGAATATTTGTTGTCGGTGATCAATAATATATATTACTTGATTTTGTGTTACCTTTTAGTTTTGTATCGGTTTGTGTTACTTGATTCCAATATTTTTAACAGCACACATCACGGGTGGTGGAAAATTCAACAGATGTGAAATAAAAATAAAAACATCTACCCACGTTTCTAAATAATTTTAAGTTGGAACACATTTTAAAAATATGAGTCATGTTACTTTATGTTCAAAAGTATTTTTTTTCAAATATAATAACTATCTAGCCACGTTTCTTTCTTTTTGATATTAGCAATATAATAGCTATTAAATTTTTATTAGTATGGAAGTTATCCCACTCTCCCACTCCCCCATTTTTTCTTATACACACATAAAATCTGGAAGTTACCTTCATTTTTCAAATTTAGCATTCCAAATTTAAATTAACACTACCCCGCTACCTATTTTAATTCCTCCACCTTAAAAATAACTATTTTAAATTAACATTCCAAATTTTATCCCACTAACCCCACTACCTATTTTAATCACCCCACCTTCAAATCAGTTATGCAACATGGTAACTTCCGTCAGTTTAAAATTATGTTGAAATATTCCAAATTTTATCC
Organism: Persicaria tinctoria; assembly: GCA_037127255.1. Classification (NCBI taxonomy): domain Eukaryota; kingdom Viridiplantae; phylum Streptophyta; class Magnoliopsida; order Caryophyllales; family Polygonaceae; genus Persicaria; species Persicaria tinctoria. Next base: position 1,335,109 of record JBANSL010000004.1, read on the forward strand.
CACTAACCCCACTACCAATTTTAATCACCCAACCTTCAAATTAGTTATGCAACATGGTAACTTCCGTCAGTTTAAAATTATGTTGAAATATTTGGATAAAAAATACATTTTTGCCCTTCTCTTAAAGCTGAATTACCTTAGTTACTTAATTATCCCATCCCCCCACTCGCCTACTAAGCTCATAACGAGGCTTCCAATCCGAGGAACAAAAACCACAAACAAGGTATTCTATTTTTCCTACTCATTTCTACATCTGTTGAAGGTATCCTTGTACCTTTTTTTTTTTGGAATCATTGTTCAGTTGTGTGACTTTTTGAACTTATATTTTATCAGTTGATGCTCAATCGATTTCCGAACATCCATCTTAGAGTGCGCAGGTACGTTTACTTAGTTTTTTAAGCAAAAATGATGTGTTTCGAGTGAAAACATTTCAATGTTTGTGTTGTTAATTTGACTTCGTTATTTGGTTACGTGCTACAGGTTTCAAATGGCACCACCCGTAGATACCATCAACACCTTAGATGGTCTTATCGAGACTCTACGGACGTCGACGGAATTCAACTTATTATCATGGATGAACTTGTTATAAGTTGATTTGTTTTTTGTTTTCATCCTATATATATTTATTATACATTTATACAATATATGATCTTCTGCACAGGGGGATACCATTCAGCGGATGATAACAAAAAAGAATGTTGCCAAATTTTCACCTTTTATCAAGGAGGGCGGATTATATTCGTTCGATAATTTTCTTCTCTCTGAGAACAAGGATTCCGTCAGATTTGCTCCTCACAAGTACAAATTGATCTTTACTTTCAAGACCGTTGTTTCTCGGATTGAATGGCTGAACATTCCTCTGCATAGTTTTACCTTTGTTGATTTCAGAGACATCAACTGCAACGTCTTTTGACCATGATTCTGCTATTGGTAATTGTGTATATTCACTACATCAAATATTTTATTGGTTATGTTGTTGTTTCTGGTTTGATGATATGAGTTTCAGCTTGTGTTTTCTCTAATGTAGATGTGATTGGTTACATTACCAAGTTATCTCCCCTTCAAGCTGACGTGAACGATTCGTCTCCACCTGCGAAACTTGATTTCGCCCTGGAAAATGAAGTGTTAGTTTCCATTTAAATTTGTTATGTATTGCTTACATTACCAACTCTGAACTGCACTCTGTACAAGTATTAAGAACTACATGGTTAATGCTTATAATTTATCATTTTCATTTTAATTCATTTTCAGCAATGAAACTCTGAACTGCACTCTGTGGAATAAGTATGCGCATGAATTGAATAATCACTTGACGAGCGTTGGAGAAGAAAAGGTGTTTGTAATCATCAAATTTGCAAAGGTGAAGAAGTTTGGAGGTTCGTATCACCGATCCCTCTTTACTTTATTGGTCATTCAATTGCATTTATCGTTCAGCACTATAAATGATCATTTTGTCTTCTCTGAACTAATAACTTCAGGTGGATTTATCTTGAATAATGCTTCCAACGGAACAAAGCTCTATTTTGATGCAACAATATCGGAGATTGCAACCTTCAAAGAAAGGTTATCATTTTATATGTCAAGTTGATATATGACTCTGGTCGAATATGAACTTTCTTTACCTATTTTCACATGTTGTGCAATGTAGGTGGTGTGATGGAAATTCAAATGTTCTCGTGAGATCAACCATTGCAGAATTGTCTCAAACACATGTGCAAGATCCCTTTCCAATTGATTCTAACCAATGCATCCAATTCTTACATAAAATCGCTGAGGTTTATTTCGTCGTCATTTTCAAATACTATTAGTTACTGTATGAAATTGAAGTTCCCTAAGTGATTATTTTTGCTTACATTTTTTTGGTTAACAACCGTGTACTGTAGTTATTGTTGGACGCATCGCCCAAATATGCAAAGATGTGGATTGGGCGTATAATGGATGCAAAGTTTGCAACAAGAAGGCTATATATAAGGACTCTATGTTTTGGTGTAATAGTTGTTCTATACATGTCAAGTTCCCTGAACAAAGGTATGTATGATGATGTGTTTCATGTCAGTTTACATATGTTTGCATAGGTTTTGTATGTTTGTTTTAATAGGAACAACGACCTAAATATTTGGCAAAGCATCTCAATTACCCACGCTCTTTTACTATTTTTAGTTCTTTGCTGTCATGACTGATGTTAATTCATTTATCATTTAGATATCTGCTTCAGATTATTGTGGAGGATGCTACGGGGACTGCCAAGATGACATTGTTCAATCAAGCAGCCATCCAGCTACTTAAAAAGGATGCTTCTACTTTACGTGCTCAGATGGTTAAGGTCACTCCCTCTAACACATATTTGTATGTAATTATTGTGTTTTTAGTCTACTTGGCATCATATCAATTGTGTTGTTTTGTTATTGTTTTTTTATAGGGAGATTCCAAGCTAAAATTTCCCCCCGAATTCAACAAGCTTCTCTCTCGTAAGTATGTGTTCGTTGTTGATGTTGGACAATACAATATTGAGCATCCACGTGATGCGTATTCTGTCAAGAGAGTCAGTGAGGATGAGTCCTTGATTGAGAAGTTTGAAAATCACCTGATTTTTGCGAAGGTGGTTTTTTTACCTATTACATGTGGTTGTTCCTTTTCTTTTATTCTATGGTTTAAAGAATACTAAGTGCATACATATATCGTTCATGCGTGTCTGGTGTTATAGGATTATGATTCAGATCATTTGTCTCCTCAACCCGAAGCTCCTTCCAATGCTTCTTCAAGTATTGTCCTCACTCCATCAAAGTGATCCCATGAATCTGAAGATGAGTACACTTGCACTATGAGTGGTGAAGGTCAATCGTCATCAACCAAGAAGGTTGTTACCGGAGGCGACACAACAGTGTGATTAGTAACATTTGACATCCTTTTAGCATAAACTAAATATTTTCATGTGAGTTATGTATCCTGTTAACTTTTCTTTTGTTGGAATTTAGCAAACTTTCATCTCTTTAAGACGTGGTGTTTTGTCGAGTTTTATCTTATCTCCAATGTACTCTACTAATGTAGTATATAAAGAATGTGGGTTATGTATCCTACTAATGTAGTATATAAAGAGGTTTTTCACAACGTATAGTTTGTAGAAACTTGTGTTGAGGACATATGAATGCAGATGTTATGACTTGGTTGATTATTATTTGCGTGCATTGTGGTTGACTTATTTTACTTTATGAAACCATGTTAAAATAATTTATGTGTCGCTCCTTCTTGTATCATATTAGTCGAAGGTAAGGTTCAGTCGAGTACTATGTTTTATACATCATTACTATGTTAAAAATCCCGTGCGTAGCGCACGGGCAATAGGCTTGTTTACTATTAAAAAGGCAAATGATCCTAACAATTCAATTAAAAAAAACTAGAATAATTTAAAAAAATTTCAAAATTTCAAATTTAGGGTCTTATTATGTACTCTTTGAGCATATGATAGAAAAATCGTTTCACAAATCATGACCTTTTATAATATATTTGGGCATATATCTCCAGCAGATTGAGATCATATAAATCTATCTACGCCTTTCTACGGTAGCCATACAAATCAGAAGCTCTTCCATCTATCTATATACATCTAAATCTTTTCTGACCCAAAAAAAACAATAAACCCATCTTTATGAAACATGATTTTCAAAATACTCCAATCCTTTAGGGGAGTAAGATAAATACCCGAACTTAATTTACCTGGTTTAAATAAATTAATGTCTCAAACTAGACCTATCAAACTCATACCCGAACTTAGATTCACTGCCTTTTTTACTCATTTTTTTTCTCGGTTCGGATTCGGTAAATTTGTGAAGAAACTCTGCCGTATAGATTAAAAAATAAATTGAGGTTGGTGGCCGGGGTTGGGTAAAAGAAGGGGATAAGATCTTGTCCTTTAGTTTTTAACAGTTAAAATCTTGTCAATTCTACCAATATTTTTTTTTAAAATCTATGGGATTCGAAGGATTTTCTCCTCATTATCTACGGAGTATTTGACAAGTCATTCTAATAAGGTAATGAAAGACGCGTTAATCATATCATATCTAGCCACCAAAACACAAGAAGATTAAGATAGGCCTATCTATCCAAACATTTTTTGCATAAGATATGTTGCAACTAGTTGATTAAGCTAACCTTCCTACATATTTTGACTATAGTTACGTTATTTCATCATACCAATAACCATGTATTAATTAAATACATTGTCAACGCTAGAGATGTCTTGGACTTAGGGCCAGTTTGGCAGCAGCGTTTTGAAGCTTTAGATAGAGCGTTTTGTCATTCTCGAGGCCAACGTTCTCCACCGGTGTGTTTGGCTGTACACAGCGTTTTACAAAACGCCCAACTTTTCATCTCCGGTGGACGCTTGCAGAGCTTTTCATCCACAGCTCTCTAATGGAAGCGTTCGATGAAATTGACGAGCGTTAGCAATGGGAAAAGTCTGAATTACCCTCTCCTCTCTTCTATTTCTCATCTTCTTCGTCAATCTGCATTTCAGTCGATCATTGCTCGAGAATCTCACGACGACGAACTTCCATCTCGGGGTGAAGCTTTGCAATCGATTCGATCTAAGGATTTGCTTTTCAGTCACTGATGTTCATTTTCTTTTGTTAACAGGTCGGGCTCTTCCCAGGTTCCATTTCTCCACCTTCTCCAATCTCTTTCGCTTTCACGTTTTCTGGTAAGGGATTCATATAGTTCTACTTTGTTGCCCCTTTTCTTTATGCAATTTCGATTTGCAGCAAACCCTAATTTTCGATTATGATAGAACCATAGTTGTTCATCTAAAATTCTGGAGTTGCATCAAACCCTAACTTTTGATTTTCATGGTTTGAGACTACCAATTTGGATTACACCTACTTTAAAGTCAGTCAATTAGACAAAATTAAGATGGCTTCTGAAGAATGTTGTAATTAAGATTGAGTCTGAGACCAAGGGGCATCAAGATATTTCTGGATTGCTCATTTAATTCGTGTCTGAATCATGTGAAAACTTATTGAATTTGTTAATGTGTCTTTCTGCTTCTTTCTCAAGATAGAATCTCATTGAAATGATTTATGTTTTTACAGCAAATTCACATTTCTGGGATAGTTATGTAATTGATAGTTAGTTCTGAATTATGATACTAAGAATTATTTCCTTCTCTTTGACGTGAACCTTTAGAACAATGTTGCCAACTCATTATGGTTATCTTTTGTTGTCAATAATAAAATCTGGAAGCAATTATAAAATTGCTTGCAAAAGGGTAAAGACATATATTAAAAGATATTGTCAGGATGCAGATGTTCAAGTAAGTAACAAAAAAACACAGTTATTTATTGTCATTTTTAAGGAATGGGTTAAAGATGGAGTATTCGGTTTTGTCATTGGTGTTATCAGGTGGCTGATAGTTTAGATTTTAAGGCTAAATTGGAGAGCACTCATCCTTTAATGATTTCAGTTGATAATTTAATGGTAAACTGAAGCTGGGAAAATCTCTTCTAACTTGTTGCACCAGGTGTTTGGTGAAAGACTGGTTTGTCCACTTCGCATTATATGAGACTATGTATTTTGCTTCTGGAAACTATTTTAGAATCTAATGAACTTTTTGAGGTTTTGAGGATCTTTTCTTTTGCTGTTTGTATTTTTTTTTTGGTAATGTTTCCACTGGTTTCATCATATCTAAGTTGCTGCATTTGCATTTTAGGCGAATTAATATTGTTCATTGGTGATTGCTGCTAAGAGGACTGGGATGTTGAGCTCTCATTCATTGGTAATGATTTGTGTCGTGATTCATTTGTTTTAAAAAAATTTAGGGGATTGTTAGGTAGATTTCTTGGGTGTAGTTTTTGTTGCGTTTCTATCTCTTTTGGTGAAGAATAGGTGCTATTCACAGGAGGAATTTTATGGAAGTTTAGAGTCCAACCATGTATGTTGTCTAATACAAACGAATGATTTTGTTGACAGTGTATGATTTTGGTTTCATAGCTCGGATTTGTTGCAGGAGTATAAAGTCATGTTTTTTTAAAGGAACTTTATAGCCCAGACCAAATATGACCAGGCTATAAAGTCACGCATCAAATAAAATAAAGTCATTATTTTCTTTCATTTATTGATACCCATTTTGGTAATTTTACCATTTAATCTCCAAAAAGCTTTGATAATCAATAGTCATGCCAAACAAGATGCATTATCTTAAGCTAGATTATAATCTTAAGCTAGATTAAAATTTTCATCTAGATTATAATCTTAAGCTAGATTATAATCTTAAGCTAGATTAAAAAATGTGCATGCCAAACATGCCCTTAACCTTATTGAGGTGATCATGAAACGCCGAGCACTAGGATCGAAGAACGGAAGTGACATGGAATGGGGAGAAAGCCAAGGGTTTCTCACCGTCGAGAGGTATTCGGCAAAGAGATCCACAACGACAATTTGTATTAATGTACAAAAATATTTTATACTCTCAAAATATAAGACTGTTACTAAGACACTACTCTAAACCAACTCTCATGATAATACACTCACAATTCTCATTCTCACTTACTCTACACTCAAAACTCTCACGATAGTCTTAATTTAGCTTATAGTTATTTGAAAGAGCCCATGAATAGAATTTAATCAAACTATTTTAACCTTCAAATGAATATATAAATTAAACATGGATGACTAATATAATAAATATAACTTATTAAAAAATTGCAACGGGTAATACATAAATAAATCCGAAAACTTAGTTTATGAAATTAAATTTCGATGGTTCATCGATCTCGGACGATGAGTGTCGGGAAGGATACATAATTAGGGGATGTAATGGAGTTCAAAATTACATATGCCATAAAATGATAGGTTAACAAACCCCATTATCTATGAAGCAATGACCTTGCGTGAAGGTCGGTTGGCTGCTCGTCGCTTGGGAGTGTCCAAAATCGTGGTGGAAGGTGATTCACATATTATAATTTTATAATTAAACACTTATTTTCTGTTTAAGTGTCAACCCGATTCAAACGGGTTGCACTTGAGGGGGCGTGTTGGGATTAAAACATAATCATCTCACATTGATTGTGGGTGGTATAACAAACCAAAATTTAAAGAGAGGTGAATCCCTACACAATGACTTAAGCTCTTGTGTAAAATGGTGGATCCCAACCTTATAAACAAAAATAAAATAAACTTGACATGACTCCCGATTTGATACGACCTGACTCGGGATTCTCGGTTTCTCACATGGTATCAGAGCAAGGTCCGAGTCGGGTCAGTTTTCCTGGCTTCGGGGTAGGCGATTGAGATGCCGAAAGCCGTCGTAAAAAACCAAAAAAAAAAAAACCGGGTGAGCTATAAAGAGATTGAGATTCTCGACTCGGAAAGAAAGAAAAAAAAATTGTTCAAGTGTCAACCTGATCCAGGCGGGTTGCACTTAAGGGGGCGTGTTGGGATTAAAAAATAGTCATCCCACATTTGATTGAATCCCTACACAATGACTTAAACTCTTGTGTAAAGTGGTGGATCCCGACCTTATAAACAAAAATAAAATAAACCCAATACGACTCCCGATTTGATACGACCCGACTCGGGATTCTCGGTTTCTCACATCTTCACAAAATTACTGTCATTGGGAGAGACCGAGCTTCTTGCGAGGAGAACAATGTGTCTGATAAGGTGGCACTCCTTAGCCATTTTATTAGTGAGACATCTTTAAAAACACATAAAGATCTTATGAATCTCATGATATCTATCATAGGGTATGTATGGTTTTCCAAATAAACTGTTAAAAATAAGTAAAAGTGACTGTTTTTTTTTAATCAGTTAAAACGGTGATATGGATGTCAAAAAGTAACTAAAAAGGGTTAAAAAAATGTGTTAAAAAAAGCTAAAAAATGGAGGTTATTTTGGTGTTTATTTTGCAAAAGTATTGTTTTACCCTTTATCTTTTATTTTATTTGGTTTGAAAGTACCACAATTTTTTGAAATGCCCGATGCCGGATATAAAAATGGGGCCCTCTACTATTTTTTTGGAGAATTTTCTTTATCATTTCGTTCATTTATTTTATTTAGCTATTTTTACAAAAAAAAAAGCTCAATATGAGTGGTTTTAAATATATTTTTATTTGTTATTTTGGGCAATTATTCTTTTAGAAAGAGTTTGTAAAAATCTAAATTTTTTTAAATATGAAGTTGCGCAAGATAAATTGAAATAAAACATTAATAAAATTTTGTTTATTTTTCATAACCATATATAATGGATAATTTCTATTTTATTGGTGGTTTTTAGTGATTATTAAATGAAATTTTGAAATGAGATTTTTTACCAATACACTATAATGACTTTAGTTAAACTTACTTATAAAAAAATCCATATACTTTTTAAAAAAAATGGGCCCCCTTTAAATTCCGGGCCCGAGACGGAGACCACGTTTGTGATGCGGATCAAGATGGTCTTTTGTGGGTCAAACAATGATCTTGATCCAGGCGAGCTCTCAAGAACAATTCGAGGGCCATTGATGGCAAAGAATGTCTTCCTCAAGAGAAAGAAGAAGACACCACCATGGATTAAGGAAAATATATTGAGGAACCCTTTTTAGGATTAAAAAGGTTCTTCAATCTCCCAATCCAAAAGCCTTTGCAATCAATTTATGTTCTTGTTCATTCATCAATCATCCGATACCAAACCCTAATTCCAAACACAAAACCAAACACAAGAAAGAAGAGAAAAGCTGAGAAACTGTCGCTGGAACCCAGAATCCGTCGCCAGCGTCAGGGCCGCGCCCGCGGCTCCCTTGGCCGCGCCCGCGGCTTTTCCAGCAGTGTTGCAATTGCTTTCTTTGTGTTGTTTCTTGTGTTCTCGTTTTGCTTCCGCCATTCCTACACCTTTCTTACCTTCAAGACACTTGTTCAACATCAAGGATATCAAGAATATTGCAAGATCGGGCCATAAACAGTTTGGTGTTCTTGATTCTGAGCCCACAGGCGAAGGATCGGGAATTCCAACGGTTGATGGCCCGATCATGCAATATTCTTGATATCAGGAGGAGGTCTTGTAATTATTTACAAGGGACGGAATCTGGTTTGCTGTGATTTATTTATATTTAATTTTGCATACTCGATTTCCAACTACCTAAGGCGCGAATGATAGCTTCCCCGGCAACGACTCCCCGACAGTTTGGTGTTCTTTTAGTTTAGCAATTGGCCGGCCTAGCCGATTGCAATATATATCAATTAGGTTTATTTATCTTTATGATTAAAATTCTATCTTTATCAACCTAAATTCTATCTTGCACGGTAGAATTGGTTCTTAGGTTTTCTATTTAAACATTGTAGTTCTATTGAAATTAATCAGATTGAATAGAATTGAAAAACCCCTTTATGGATTAAAGGGTTCTCGATTATCAATCCAAACCGTTTCGTATCAATCCAATGTAGGAAAATTAGATGCGCAGCGGAAGGGAAGAAAACTATTTTCTAACATCTAATTCGGGATCTCAGGCATGAATTGATATGAACAATATAGAGGGGAAAAGTCGTACCTTTCTTGTGCGGAACCTTGATTCGAAATCACCTTTGGAGAAAAGAGCCTCAAGCGCGACTCCTCTACTTGGTCCACACGAGCACGGGATTGGATCTCCTTGTCTCCGTTTGCTAGAACGAATGATCGAAGGATTGCAACTCACCCTACGAGTTAGGGAGGCAAGCGATTTGTGGTGGGAGGAGATTTTGGAGACACGTATAATCCAATATAAGGTTAAGACTTATTCTCAATAAGTCTCCTTATATATTGTAGAAACTAGGTCAACTTATTCCTAATAAGTCACCTTTATCTTTTATCTTCTATCCACAAACTATATCAACAATAATAACTTATTATTATTATTAATCAATTATCCAATTCCTAATACTCTTTGTGTGTGACCTTATAGGACCTGAATAAAATAGCAATATATTAAATATAATTTAATCTATAAATTGTAGTTGGCTTCTAGCAAAGCACTATAATTACCTAAATTATTCAGATTATAAATCTCCATTTTAATCCTATTATATCATTAGTATTTCACACATCAATTAAAGGACACCAATTCCTTCATCCAAGTATCCGGTTCTTATGTTATTGTTACCTCGGCACTTCACAATCATCATCACCATCATCCGTGTTCTTCAACAGCAAGCCCAACACCATTCTTGAACTCAAGCCGCCGCTACAAGGAACTCAGCCGCTTGGTGGCAGCGCGACCCGTCTCCAGCGCTAGGCGATTGCGCCCTTGCGTTCGTGCGCGCCCCGCCGCTCGCGCGCCCTCGCTGTCTCGCTGCCTCGCTCTCGCGCGCTCTTCGCCGACGGTCTCGTTCACAGGCCTGCTCTCGCCCAGCACCTTGCTCCGCGGCTTCACGCTCTCGATCGAGCTCGCATCAGCCCTCGCCACCAGCGATCGTTGCTGAGGCTTGACGGCCGCACACCCTGAGGAGTGCTCCTGTGTGCTCGGCGCTGCGTCCAGCAAAGCTCTCGTCCGCGCGCTAGACCTGGCGCCTGTCTCCTTCTTCGCTTTCCTTTGTTAAACGCTGTAGCTTAAGTTTACTAATTGAATTAGTTAATTTCCTTCGTAGTTAGTTTGTTTAGCTTTCTTACATTATAAAAACTGTTACTTTTTTATTAACTTTAATTTAGTTAAGTTTAGACTAGTGACTTTGTTTAGTTTATTAATTAGCTTAGTTAGTTTTTGTTAAGTCGAGAAGAAATTCAAGGAGGTTAAGCAAGATCGACGCATTAGTTTAGCAAGTTCTTGTTTTTTTTTCTTGATGTTATTTACGATTTGATTCAATGGTTGACGTTATCTGGGGAGGCGACTGGGATGATGATCCCGATCCATTGGATGGATTTTTTGCCTTGGAACGTGCTAAACAACAACGATGCCAACAAGAGTTACGTCGAAGAGCTTGGCTACAACAACAAACCCTAGAGCGTCAACGCGAAGTCAAAAGACGCCAACTTTGGCTTCAACGTCAAGAGGAAGAACGACGTCAATTGGAGATCGAAGATAAGAGGTGTCGACAACGCTATCAGATTCGGCTTCTCCAACAAAGAGAGGTTGAGGAGGCACGACGACAAGAGGAGGAGGAACGTCGCCGAGAGGAGGACTTGGAGGAATTGGCGAAGGCCATCTCGGATAGAATTTGTCAAGAGCTTCCTTCAGCCCTCACCCCTGCTCCAGCGGCTATAGTTGCCTCAACCGACGACGAGGTAATTGAGCCTAAGCAGCCTTTTGTTGATTTCGTTGCCCAGAAAACAGCACAGCGCATCAAACTTGTTTCGCAGATTCCCGTTGACTCCGACCTCGGAATTGAGTCAAATCAGTCTTGTTGCGAAGCTGACTCGACGAGCTTTCCAACGGTGGGTCACACGCTGAAAGATTCCTCCGGGAAGGCATCCGAATCTGATCTGCAAGCTGGCTGTAATTTTCTGCCAGATGATGTGGTTGCTTCTGACGACAACGATAAGGACGTTGGGGACACTTCTCTTGAGTTAGCTATTGTACCTCTTGAGAATGTTCCTAATGTTGAGAATTCTAGATTTCATAGGGTTATTGAGCCTTTTAATTTTGTTCCTTTTGATTGCTCGATAATCCCTATGACAGGTGTTGTTTTTGAGGTTCATTTTCCTCAAATTCTGCTGGCACCATCTCAAGTTGATTGTCAAAGAAGTTACTTTCTGGTGGTTGCTCCTTCCCTACTGCTCTTCAACGACTCGATTCGAGGACGAATCGAAGCTAAGAAGGGGAGAATGATGCGGATCAAGATGGTCTTTTGTGGGTCAAACAATGATCTTGATCCAGGCGAGCTCTCAAGAACAATTCGAGGGCCATTGATGGCAAAGAATGTCTTCCTCAAGAGAAAGAAGAAGGCACCACCATGGATTAAGGAAATTATATTGAGGAACCCTTTTTAGGATTAAAAAGGTTCTTCAATCTCCCAATCCAAAAGCCTTTGCAATCAATTTATGTTCTTGTTCATTCATCAATCATCCGATACCAAACCCTAATTCCAAACACAAAACCAAACACAAGAAAGAAGAGAAAAGCTGAGAAACTGTCGCTGGAACCCAGAATCCGTCGCCAGCGTCAGGGCCGCGCCCGCGGCTTTTCCAGCAGTGTTGCAATTGCTTTCTTTGTGTTGTTTCTTGTGTTCTCGTTTTGCTTTCGCCATTCCTACACCTTTCTTACCTTCAAGACACTTGTTCAACATCAAGGATATCAAGAATATTGCAAGATCGGGCCATCAACAGTTTGGTGTTCTTGATTCTGAGCCCACAGGCGAAGGATCGGGAATTCCAAACGTATCAGTTTGCCTCCCCTCAAGTACGACCTTGTCCCTAATAACAACCAAATAAATTCCACTTTTTATAAATAAACCGTTTTTTCGTCTCATACGGAGTTTATATTATTCCATAATCTTTCAACTTTTATTTTGCACAAAATTTTAATTTAACGTACGTGTTTATAAATTTTAGTCATTTTTTTAACCCCGCACCATACGTACCCAGTGGCGGCCGCAGGACTTCCCGAAAGATGGGGCGAAATTCCAAGCTACAAAAATATTGCATAGTCAATTAATTAACAAAATATATTCAATGTTACAAGTCTACAAATAAATTCAAATGTTCAACACCAACCATTTAAGGTGAATACATATTGAAGATTTAAACAGTGTTCTAAATATCGGATATATCGGCTGATATATCGGCGATATATCGGGGATATTTAGAATCCGCTACGATATCGGCATATCGGATGAAAAATATCGGCCAACGCCTTATATCGGGTCAACACCGATATATCGGGCTAATATCGGCGATATATCGGGAATATTTAGAACTGCCGACTTTGATAAGTTAACTTTAGCCTTTATGAATGAGGTTGTTTTTATTTTATCAAGTTTATTTAGTAATTCTGCAATTTAAATATTATTTTTTTCATGTATATTTTTACATTTTGAAGTATAAATATAGTACTTATAGTTAAAAATTAGTAAAATCGATAAATCCGATATATCTCGATATATCCCCGATATATCCCCGATATATCATTTTTACTCCTAACCGATACGACCCCGATACGCGATATTTAGAACTTTGGATTTAAACATAATATAAGTTCACTTTTATGACAAACAATATTTAGATTATCAATTCTAGCTTCTTTTTTTTATGAATTTGACTATCGGAATCATCTCTCACACTCGATCCGCTTGGAACCTCCTCACTACCATTAACAACATCATCTCCATTGTCAAGCGCAAAACCATCTCCATCAACAACCTCAACATTATCAATCAAATGATTAGGAATTGAATCATCCACATTAGCATTATCAACATTTGCAACTAAATTGCGAGGAGTTGATGAACCAAGACTAGGTACTTTGTTAATTCGAGCAAAATATCTATCCATATCGAAATCCCTAGTCAAAATTCATAAGCAATAAAAATGAAAAAAAAAACCCAATTTTCACTCTTTAAATCACTTAAAATCTCAAATCTAAAACCTAACAAGGAACAAAAATTTCAATTCTCCAAATCCCTAATCCTAATTCATTCATAAACAATAAAATAAACAAATTATGATAATCAAAATCCCCAATTTTCACCCTTCAATCTCAAACCCTAAAATCTAACAAAATTTCAATTCTCCAAATCAATTCATATTTCAAACATTTAAATTGTAAACAAATCAATAACACCAATTCAATTCAACATTTAAGAAACTAACAATAACAAAATTGAAGAAAACTTACCAATTTCCCCCAATTTTTTTGGTTTTACAAGTCACTGTTGTTCTTGTTCCCTGTCTTCAATCATCGGATTCTTCACAGCACAACCCCGGTTCAGGCGGTCGGATGGTGGAGTGGTGATCGACTGGTCGAGCACTCCCTGGCGGCCGGACGCCGGCGACTCGGCGCACTGCTTGGCAGCCTCGGCCTGTTGGTGCTCTCACACTCGCCCTTCACTTCGCGTCTCGCCCTTCGCTTCCCGTGACTCTCGCTCTTGCGCGTCTCTCGGTTGGAAAGAAAGAAAAAAAAAAACCTACTCAAAACGACGTCGTTTTGTCTTTTTTTTACAAAGGGTACGGTGCATAGTTCAGCTTTGCAATTGTGTTTGAAGTCATGTTTTCGATTTGGATTCAGGTTTTTAGCTTTCGCTTTGCTTAATTATATATATTGATTCAATGACTCCATCACTCTTATTCGATAAGTCTGAAGCTTGCGTATGTCTGCAATTTATGGCTGAATTGGCAGTGTTCAACATCGCCAAATCGCTCCTTCCAATGCTGAGCTCCCTTGCTAAGGATGAGCTCTTTCTCTGGTACAACTCAAAGACTGAGCTCGAGAAGCTTGAGAACACTATCACCACTATCAAAGGCGTGTTGTTTGATGCCGAACAAAGGCGAGCTACTGATACCACTGTTCAAGACTGGCTTTTGAGGCTTCGTGATGAGATGTACAAAGCAGACGACTTGTTCGATTCCATCTCCACTAGAGCTCTAAGAAAAAGAGTCATGTTCGGCAATAAGGTACTCAAAGAGATGAGGCTTTTCTTCTCCAAGTCAAACCATCTTGTTTTCGTTGTGTCAAATGCACATAAAGTAAAAGAGGTCAGGGAGCGGCTAGATGGCATAGCAAAAGACATCAGCCAGTTTGGCTTTGTAAGGAGAGTAGACGAGAGACCTCTTATAAAGACAAAACCACAGTTTCACTCTTACATTTGAGAAGACCAAATAATCGGAAGAGAGAAAGAGAAAGAGGAGATATTAGGATTGTTGTTCAAGGATCCTGATGGTGATCAGCGTGTTTCTGTCATTGCAGTGGTTGGCATTGGTGGATTAGGCAAAACTGTTTTGTCTCAGCTAGTGTACAATGCAAAGGAAGTTGACGATTTCTTTGATTTACGACTGTGGGCTTGTGTGAATTATTTCAAAGATTTGAAAGAGGCCTTGGAGGGAGTAATGAGTGTGAAAACGCCCATGAGTCTAGATGAGTTACAAAATAAGTTGAGGAAAAAGATCCAAGGAAAAAAATTTCTCCTTGTTTTGGATGATGTGTGGGATGATATTAGGGAGCAATGGCTTAGATTGAAAGATTTATTATATACCGACGACAGAGGAAGTAAGGTTTTAATGACAACGCGTTCATCAAACGTGGCCCAAAATCTTTCCACATTCACACCTTACTACACTTTAAGAGGGCAATTAGATGAGCACGCTTGGTCATTGTTTATGAAATTGGCTTTTGATGACAACCAAGAAGATGGATATCAAGCAAAGGAAGAACTGGGCAGACAGATTGTGAATAAGTGTGCAAATGTCCCGCTTGCTATAAGGACTATCGGTAGCTACTTGTACAAGAAACATATGAAGCAATGGTTAAAACTTGTGGATAATCAGGTGATGAATGAAATGCAAGATCACCCTGAGAATATGATTATGGAAGTGGTGAAGATCAGCTACGACGACCTTCCTTATTCATTAAAACATTGTTTTGCGTATTGTTCACTCTTTCCGAAGGATTATAATTTTGATAAAACCACTTTGATCCATCTATGGATGGCTCAAGGGTTGCTTCAATCATCTGATGAAAATGATTGCTTGGAGGATGTTGGTGAGAGCTACTTTCAATGCTTAAGAGACAAATGCTTCTTCTAAAATATTAGAGAATATGATAGTGGCCGTGTAGAGTGCAAAATGCATGAACAGTTCCATAGTTTGACTGTTAAAATTTCTGGAAAGGAATGCGCTGCAATGGAGAAACATGAAAAAAATATCATATGGAAATGTCCCCGACATTTGCTGGTAAGGGATATTGAAGGCGTACCACTTCAAGGTGAAGGAATACGAAGTCTTGTTTCCCCTGCCGTGGGCCTAGTCAAAGGATCCGTGTTAGGTGGCTTAATCATTAATTTGACAAGCTTGCGGACATTGAGTTTACAACATTTAGACACCGAGGAATTTCCGAGTTTCATAAGCAAGTTGGTTCATTTGAGGTATCTTGATCTCAGGAGGAGTGGATATTTGAAAAGGCTTCCCGTTGCTCTTTTCAAGCTGCAAAATCTGCTAATTTTGAGACTTGGTGGTTGTTCGAATCTGATCAGGCTGCCCAATGATCTACAGAAACTAATAAGCCTGAGATATTTGGAAATTGAGGGATGCAGTACTCAAGACCATATGCCTTCGGGATTGGAAGAGATGCCTTCCCTTGTTATGCTTGATCGACTTATCATTAAAGAAGATCAATGAGGACTCAAGTGTTTAAAACACCTCAACAACCTGACAGGTGAACTTCGTATTGAACTTCCAAGAGGTCTGTGGAAAAATTGTGTTGCTGATGCAGAAGAGTCTATGCTAAGCTGCAAAACAAAATTAAGCAGCCTAGTTATATCATTTCACAACTCAGGAGAAGTAGAAGAGACTATGAAAGCTGATGTCGTGCTAGATAGGCTTCAACCCTCCTACAATATCAGTGATCTATGTGTAGATTGTTTTCCTAGAGTGAAATTTCCAGATTGACTTTCTTCTCTCACGAATCTTGTTCATTTGTCTCTGACTGACTGCATTAGTTGTCTTGAGCTCCCAAATTTGAGTCTACTATGTCAGCTTAAATGGTTGGGCCTCTCGTCTTTGCCTCTTCTCGAGTATGTGGCGAATGATATTTGTTATGATGGTGGGGATGGATCATTCTTTCCCTCACTTGAGAGACTTTACATACTTAAAATGCCATGTTTAATGGGGTGGTGGAGGCAAACAGCAGAAGGTAGCTACGCTAATCAGTTGCGGTTTGCACGGCTTTCTCAATTAGTAGTGTCTGTATGAACAATCCGAAGCTCAGTTTATCATAGATCACACTCAATTGATGAAAACCGAAAGTGGAAGATCAAAACCTTACACAAAAAGCTCAACTAAGTTTGTTACAATTGAAAACTGAACTTTTTCCCGCCTAGCATAGGATCATCTATTTATTCTGTTACAACCAACAGAACAAGGAGAAATTACTAAAATGCCCCTAAGTCCGGATGCCAACATTTTGACTCAAGGATGTGTTGTGTGCTATGTTTTCCTTACTTGTGAGTTCACACAATCAACACTCATATAGTTCCATATACCCCCCTCAAGCTGGACTTGCACAAGGAAGGACAAGACCAAGCTTGGACCTAAGGAAATCGTGCTGCTTGGCCCCCAAAGCCTTAGTGAGAATATCAGCAGTTTGAAGATATGAAGCCACATGAGCAGTGCAAATGAAGCCTTGATGTACCATCTCTCGGATAAAATGACAGTCAATGCGTACATGTTTCGTCCTCTCATGAAACACAGGGTTGATAGCTAGCTGTTGGGCAGACTTGTTGTCACAAAACAGTGTGACAGGTATAGAAATGTGGATGCTGAGATCAAATATGAGACCCATAAGCCACACTAGCTCACTGGCTGCAGCAGACATGGCTCGGTACTCACTCTCAGTAGAGGATTTGGAGACAACCTGCTGCTTCTTTGTTTTCCATGACACCAAAGATCCCAGAAAAACACAAAACCCAGTTAAAGATCGACAGTGTCCATGTAATTTCCCCAGCCAGCATCACTGTAAGCTTGCACTCTAAAGGATGATGATGCAGAGTAAGACAATGCATAATTGAAACTTCCCTTGAGATAACGAAGAATGTACATCAAGGCACTCCAATGAGGTTGAAGAGGATTTTGCAAAAACTGGCTAAGTTGTTGCACTGAGTATAAGATATCAGGTCGTGTAAGAGTAAGATACAAAAGCCTACCAACCAACCTCCTATAGTCTTCTGGATTGGAAATTGGTTCTCCATTGTGGGCAGAAAGCTTCACTCCATGTTGCATTGGGAACTTAGTGGGTTTGCAAACTTCCATATGAGCATCTCTCAAAATATCTAAGACATATTTCCTTTGATTAAGGAGAATGCCAGAAGAAGATCTTGCAATCTCCATGCCTAGAGAATACCTTGCAGGGACCAAGTCCTTGATAGTAAAAGCTTTATGTAGAGCCTCCTTGGTAGAAGCAATTTCAGAATTGGAATTGCCTAAGACAAGCATGTCATCAACATACACTAAGGATACTGTCATAGTGTTGCCTTGTTGCTTGACAAACAAAGAGTAATCATGTGTAGACTGAGTAAAGCCAATCCTAGTCAGAAACTTGGTCAATTCATGGTTCCATTGTCTACTGGCTTGCTTCAAACCATATATATAGAGACCTGGTTAGGCGACAAACATGACTAGGAGGTACAGATAAGCCAGAAGGTGGTGTCATATACACCTCTTCATCCAGGTAACCAATAGCCTTCTTTCCTTGTGGCAATGGAGTGGTAACCCAAGTGTGATTATCAGAAAGAGCCGTGAGTTCAGAATTCATAGCAGATTCCCATTCCTCAACTCCTTTGGCTTGAGAGAAGGAGTTAGGTTCAAAGGTGGAGCACATATTTATGTGAGACTGAATGAATCCAGGAGAAAGATGGTATAAGTTCCTGGTGGAGAAAACTGCAAATGTCTCAGAAGATGAAGATTCTGGTGTGCCTCTGGTAGGTAGCTTAGAGCAAATGAAATCCTGCAAATGAGCAGGTCTGTGGATATGTCTCTTAGCAGGAATCACATAAGGGTTATGTGATGAAGGAGGTGAAGCTGAAGATGTAACTGGATGAAGCATAGCAGGAGTGGATGTGACTGAATCATCAACCACTCTGAAATCATCAGAATGACTGGAAGGATCATTTGCTTAATGAATACTGTCTTTGGACAAGTGAGATGGATGAACTAGAGATGAAGATTGGCTAACAGGAATGGAGATGTCATCATCATAAACTTCCCAAGGAACATGTCAGCCGCCATGTCATCTTCCACGAGTCCGTCTTTCCCTCCATATCGTCATCTCAGTCGGATCCTCACGATCCCAATGTGTCGTCGTCGTCTTCGTCTCCTGCTGATCTCCTAACAGCAGCTGGCCTCTCTTCCGTTCCTTCCCCATCGACAGAAGTTGGGTCCCTGGAGCCGCCTGTAGAACCGGTTATCGACGCCCCTGTTGCATCCCCTACTCCCTCGGCTGCCTCCTCTTCGCCAATTGCCAACCTCTCCCCGTCACCGCCCACCTCGGCAGCCACTGTCTCGTCAACCTCCTCCCCGGACCCTAGCCAACACCCTCTCACACCTCCTCCTCTCTTCCCTCACCTTCGGCCATCTGCAAACTCCCATCACCCTATGGAGACTCGTGCCTGTGCCGGCCACCTTAAACCCCTCGGGCTTGGTTCAGCAAGCTCAAGAACTTCCTCATTTGCTCCAACTTCAGAGCATGTCAGTCTGATTGTTCGTTGTTTGTCTACATGGCGGCATGGTGTATCATCTATGTCTTAGTCTACGTCGACGACATCATTGTCACAGGTAACTCCCCCGATGCCATTCGACATTTCACTACGAGCCTTGATCGAGTTTTCTCCCTCAAAGATCTTTGCTCTCTCCACTACTTCTTGGGTATTGAAGTCCAGCGTCATTCGGATGGTCTACTCCTCTCTCAACAGAAGTACATCCGCGAGCTTCTTACTCGCTCCAAGATGGAGGATGCAAGACCGATTGTGAGTCCGGCCGAACCTCACTCTCGCCTATCCAGCTCGGGTGATCCCATGCTGGATCCGACTCTCTACCGCAGTGTTGTTGGGGCACTTCAATATGTCGTCATCACTCGCCCAGAGATCTCCTATGCCGTCAACAGAGTCTGCCAGTATATGCATCGTCCCACCACAACTCATTGGGGGGCGGTGAAGCGCATTCTCCGATATCTAAAAGGCACCTTGGACTACATGTTTCATCTCCGTCCATCCACCAACTCTGCCATCACTGCCTTTACCGATGCCGGGTGGATTTAAGACTCGGATGACTGTCGTTCTCAGTATGGTTTTGCAATCTACTTTGGCAACTCCTTGATCAGCTGGACTTCTCGGAAGCAAAAAGTGGTCGCTCGATCCAGTACGGAAGCCGAGTATCGAGCTATCGCTGCTACAGTCGCCGAACTTGCTTGGATTCAGCAACTTCTGCATGATCTTCGGCACCGCATGTGTGCTGTCCCTGTGGTTCTCCGCGACAGCCCCAGTGCCACGTTCCTCACCAAGAATCCGGTTCTTACCAGCAAGTCGAAGCACATTCCCGTTGACTTTCATTTTGTCCGGGAAAAGGTCGAAGCTAACGAGCTCAGTGTCCGTCATATTAGTTCCAAGGATCATACAGCTGACATTTTCACCAAGGCACTGGGCAATCACCAGTTCGATCTTCTTCGATCCAAGCTTCATGTTTGTGCCCCTCCATGAGCTTGAGGGGTATTAGAGATAGAATATTACGGTCAGGGGCGGAGGGAGGGGGGGTATGCGGTGGCTCGAGCCCCCCCCCCCCGGACAAAAATGTGTATGTATATATATTAAAGGAGGTGACATAAGGACATAGCAGCTCGCTAGTGCAATTGGTTGAAGGGTGTACTGGGAGAATATAGGTCCGGAGTTCGATTCCCTTCCCCCGCACTCAATCTTCAGCCTTTTTTTTTTTTTACCTTGCCTCTTCTTCTGTTCTTTACTGTGCCTCTTCTTTTTTTTTTACTGTTTGCCTCTTCTTCTTTTTTAAAAAATTTTCTTACCTCTGTTTGCCTCTTCTTCTTTACTGTGCCTCTTCTTTTTTTTACTGTTTGCCTCTTCTTCTTTTTTAAAAAAATTTCTTACCTCTGTTTGCCTCTTCTTCTTTTTTTTAAAAAAAAATTTCAACAGATGTGTGAATCTATGATTTTCCAATTTGTGAATTTGGTTTGACATTTGTAGTTTTATGAATAAGGTTTAGATTTGTAGTTGGTTTTTGAATTTGTGTTTTTGCTCTAGTTTGGTATGAACTTTGATGTATGAAATAAAATTTTGTTTTATGGTCTTTTATTTTTAAGATTATGGATAAATTTATTACACGATCTAAGAAGCCATCTATTTCAATTTTTCATGAACTTGTGTTTTTGCTCTAGTTTGGTATGAACTTTGATGTATGAAATAAAATTTTGTTTTATGGTCTTTATTTTTAAGATTATGGATAAATTTATTACACGATCTAAGAAGCCATCTATTTCAATTTTTCATGAACTAGTGAAAATTTTTTCGAGCCCCCCCTAGACATATTTCTGGCTCCGCCCGTGATTACGTACGGTTATGAGTTCCTATGGAAATATCCTATTATGTAAAGATACTCTTGATGTAATTATTGGTATATATATATACATCCTCTCGTTGAGTCTGAGATTACAATCATTAACGTAGTCTTTTAGAAAGCTCACACCGTAAGGATTATAGAACTAGAACGTCAGAATATGGTGAACGACCTGACGATTCAAGGTCAGAAGTGGAAGATTGAAGATCTAGAAGGACAAGTTGATCTACTAATATAAAGAAACACTTGTCTAAGATCTTAGCCATCAAGGACGCTGTTGACGCTCTCATCGATGAATTATCATCGCTGCAAGTAGGGAGTTACAAAATAACATACTCCAGCTGGACTCATACTCAACCAAGAAGTTATAAAAAAAAATTGGGGGGATATTGCTTAAATGTTTGGGAAAGCCGGTCGATTTTTACGCCTTTAACCTCTTGCTATAAGAAGGATGGTTTAAAATTCATGTACATGATATACTAAATAATAACATCGGCATTATTTGGCATTTAAACAAATGGACTCTTAAAAAGTCTTCAATTTGATTAATTCAAACATAGTGGAATTAATCCACATTTGCCAACCATTTCCATCATGACGGTGATTAAAAAATTTGAGCAATGATAAAGAATAAGGAGGGGATGTATGTTCACCTTTTGACATTTTCCATCAAGATTCATAGAGATGACCATTTCAGCTAACTTATAGAGGTTCGTGCAAAGCACCATTGCAAGAAGCACCATTAATTGCAGCAATAGAGGGGATCAAGAGAGAATTGATGAGAGCTTCAGATCTGTCGGAATTGAGTTGAGTTATTTTTTATTTTCGATCTGTTTCCTGTTACTGTAACTGCTGCAGGTAGGTCATTTCTTTGCCCAAACCTCAATAATCTATTAACTCAACTTCTTTTTATAGGTTTAGTCTGTTTTGATGAGAGATTTATGAGTTTATTAGTTTGCTTCTAACAACAAATTTGCTGCAGAGTTCAGCTTTCCAATTGTATTTGTATTCATGTTTTGGATTTGGATTTTGATTCAAGTTTTTAGACGTTGACTTTGCTTGATTATATATTGATCGATTCAGT
Source organism: Persicaria tinctoria (assembly GCA_037127255.1). Classification (NCBI taxonomy): domain Eukaryota; kingdom Viridiplantae; phylum Streptophyta; class Magnoliopsida; order Caryophyllales; family Polygonaceae; genus Persicaria; species Persicaria tinctoria. The sequence goes on from JBANSL010000004.1 coordinate 1,357,398, forward strand.
TATTCCATCAGACTCTTATTCGATAAGCCAAAACTTGCGCCGGCAATTTATGCTTGCCTTGATTTATAGGAACATCCAATGGCTGAATTGGCAGTGTTCAGCATCACCAAATCCCTCCTTCCACGGTTGAGCTCCCTTCCTGAGGATGAGCTCTTTCTCTGGTACAACTCAAAGACGGAGCTGGAGAAGCTCGAGAACACTATCAGCACTATCAAATGCGTGCTGTTTGATGCTGAAAAAAAGCAAGCTACTGATAACGCTGTTCAACAATGGCTTTTAAGGCTTCGTGATGAGATGTACAAAGCAGACGACTTGTTCGATTCCATCTCCACTAGAGCTCTAAGAAAGAGAGTCATGTCCGGCAATAAGATACTCAAAGAGGGGAGGCGTTTCTTCTCCAAGTCAAACCATCTTGTTTTCGTTCTCAAAACTGCACATAAAGTGAAGAAGATCAGGGGGCGGCTAGATGGCATAGCAAAAGACATCAACCAGTTTGGCTTTATAAGGAGAGTAGATGAGAGTCCTCCTTTTATAAAATCACAACCACAGTCTCACTCTTACATTCGAGAAGACCAAGTAATCGGAAGAGAGAAAGACAAGGAGGAGATATTAGGATTGCTGTTCAAGGATCCTGATGGTGATCAGTGTGTTTCTGTCATTGCAGTGGTTGGCATTGGTGGATTAGGCAAAACTGCTTTGTCTCAGCTAGTGTACAATGCAAAGGAAGTTGAGGATTTCTTTGAATTACGACTTTGGGCTTGTGTGAATTACTTCACGAATTTGAAAGAGGCCTTGGAGGGAGTAATGAGTGTGAAAACGCCCATGAATCTAGATGAGTTACAAAATATGCTGAGGAAAAAGATCCAAGGAAAAAGATTTCTCCTTGTTTTGGATGATGTTTGGGATGATATTAGGGAGCAGTGGCTTAGATTGAAAGATTTATTAGATGCCGGTGATAGAGGAAGTAAGGTTTTAATGACAACGCGTTCATCAAAAGTTGCCCAAAATCTTTCCACAGTCACACCTTACTACACTTTAAGAGGGCTATCAGATGAGTACGCTTGGTCATTGTTTATGAAAATGGCTTTTGATGACAACCAAGAAGATGGATATCAAGCAAAGGAAGAACTAGGTAGACAGATTGTGAAGAAGTGTGCAAATGTCCCGCTTGCTATAAGGACAATCGGTAGCTACTTGTACAAGAAAGATATGAAGCAATGGTCAGAATTTGTGGACAATCAGGTGATTAATGAAATGCATGATCACCCTGAGAATATGATTATGGAAGTGTTGAAGATCAGCTACGACGACCTTCCTTATTCATTAAAACATTGTTTTGTGTATTGTTCACTCTTTCCGGAGGATCATACTTTTGATAAAACCACTTTGATCCATCTATGGATGGCTCAAGGGTTGCTTCAATTGCCTGATAAATACGATTGCTTGGAGGATGTTGGTGAGAGATACTTCCAGTACTTAATAGAAAGATGCTTCTTCCAAAATATTAGAAAATATTATGATGGCCGTGTAGAGTTCAAAATGCATGACCTGTTCCATAGTTTGGCTGTTAAAATTTCTGGAAAGGAATGTGTTGCAGTAAAGAAACTTGAAAAAAACATCAAGGGAAAATCTCCTCGACATTTGCTGGTAAGGGATATTGAAGGTGTACCACTTCAGGGTGAAGGAATACGAAGCCTTGTGTCCCATGCCGTGGGTCTAGTCGAAGGATCGGTGTTAGGTGGGATATTCATGAATTTGACAAGCTTGCGGACATTGAGTTTACAACAATTAGACATCGAGGAATTACCGAGTTCCATAAGCAAGTTGGTTCATTTGAGGTATCTTGATCTCAGGACGAGTGAATACTTGAAAAGGCTTCCAGATGCTCTTTGCAAGCTGCAAAATCTGCTAATTTTGAGACTTGGTGGTTGTTCGAATCTGATCAGGCTGCCCAATGATCTACAAAAACTAATAAGCCTGAGATATTTGGAAATTGAGGGATGCAGTACCCTAGACCATATGCCTTCGAGATTGGAAGAGATGACTTCCCTTGTTATGCTTGATCGACTTATCGTTAAAGAAGATCAAGGAGGACTCAAGTGTTTAAAACACCTCAACAACCTGATAGGTGAACTTCATATTGAACTTCCAAGAGGTCTGTGGAAAAATTGTGTTGCTGATGCAGAAGAGTCTATGCTAAGCTGCAAAACAAAATTAAGCAGACTATTTATATCATTTCACAACTCAGGAGAAGTAGAAGAGACTGTGGAAGCTGGTGTCGTGCTAGATAAGCTTCAGCCCTCCTACAATATCAGTCATCTAAGTGTAGAGTGTTTTCCTAGAGTGAAATTTCCAGATTGGCTTTCTTCTCTCGCGAAACTTGTGGTTTTGTCTCTAACTGACTGCATTAGTTGCCTTGAGCTCCCACATCTGAGTCTACTATGTCAGCTTAAAATTTTGAACCTCCGGTCATCGCCTCTTCTCGAGTACATGGTGAATGATATTTGTTATGATGGTGGGGGTGGATCATTCTTTCCCTCACTTGAGGAACTTTACATATGTGAAATGCCATGTTTAAAGGGATGGTGGAAGCCAACGGTAGAAGGTATCTACGCTAATCAGTTGTGGTTTGCACATCTTTCTAAATTAGTGGTGAGTGATTGTCCACAGCTGACTTGCTTACCTGGGTGTCCTTCTCTGAAGATGTTGATACTAAGTAATGTGAATGAAAAGTTGATGACACGGTTAGTAAGTGTGCCAGAGACCAAAGTTCTTCCGTCTTCCTCTTCTCTTCAAACATGCTCCACTCCAGATGATGAACTGAAGTTTGTGCCTGCTCTCCAGGAACTGTTGATTTCGGATTGCTCAAACTTCAGTCGGCAATCTCTCTTTCGCTCACTGCAATATATGTCTTCTCTTGAATCACTCCATTTCACGGGCTCCTCTGAGAGAGAAATATATAATGATGAAAATTGGGAAAAGGAGGGCATGCCGTGGATGTCACTTACAAGACTTAAGAGTTTAAGTTTTGAATTCGGGAACGATCCACAAGGAGCTCGTCTTCTCAACGGACTTCACTATCTCACCTTGTTAGAGGAGTTGTGCATCTATAACAATGTGCCAGATGATATTAATGCTCGATGGACAGCTCCTCCAAACCTTAAATACTTGCTCATTAGCGGTATAAATAAGGTGAGATTCCTAAACAGGGCAATCCAACAACTGAAAAAGCTTCGGGCGTTAAGATTTGAATCATGCGGATTTGATGAAGATGAATGGAATAAGCTATCGTGGGAAGACCTCAAGGGCTTGAGACACCTCACATTCCACTCTTGCAGCATGAAGTCCTTTCCGGAGAAGTGTCGGCAACTCCAAACACTTAAAGGTGTGGTGATAATATTATGTGATGAGTTAAATTGTTTGCCTACTTGGGTTAGCCAACTGACATCACTTGAGATTCATCGTCCCAACCAAGCATTGAAAGAGAAATGCAGGAAACCAGTGGGTTCATATTGGCCCCTCATTCGGGACATTCCTCATCTTACAATAAGCTCGTGATGCAGATAAGGTACTTTCAAGCTGTAATTTATCAAGTCTTTTAGAAGTTTATCACTCTTACATACATTTCGCTCATTTGGCCTTTTGTAGAGGAAATGAAAGTAGGTAGCAGTCCTTGCAGCAAACTCGTTCATCAATTATATTGCAAGTCCCTCTATTCTGTTCTGCGCTGATTGTGGAGTATAAATTAAAGGTAATATATGAGGTCCATCATTCTCTATGTTATATATCTCACACACACCCTTTGCTAATCGATAGCATTGAATAAATGTATATGCAGCGAATCTCTAAAAGGGTAGCAACAGCAACTTGAAGACTGTGCTATCAAAAACCTACTAGTTGATTCTGAACGAAGACGAGCTACAGATGCTGCTGTTCAAAGATGGCTTTTCAGGCTTCCTGATGAGTAAGACAAAGCATACGATGACTTGTTTGATTCTATCTACACTAGATCCTTGAGAAAAAGAGTCACGGATGTCCTGCAATAAGGTATTCAATCAGGAAGGCAAGGAATATATAGCCATCTCATAGTTGAACAAAGGCAAGGAATTTTTTTGCCTTCATAGCTGAACCATTTGTCACTTGCCTTGGCTGATCCTGCCTTCTCTTTCCGAAAAGAAAAAAAAAAAAGATGGGCCTGAACTTCAATGGAGCTTGTAAAGTAGTGACATTTATACGATTGTTGATTTGATTTTGTGAGTTTAGTTTCTTTTCTATTGAGTGATCTTAATGTAATTTTAAGGCTGGTATGCCTTTCTAATGGCTTGGTTGTTGATGCTGAACTATCCAGGCTATTCAATTACTGTTGACAGGTTTCTGAGAAGCTACCTATATGTCATCGCCAATACAAGCAAAATGTCTGAAATCAGGGTGACCTTTCTTTGCTAGAATGTAGTCCTTGTGTTGTTTTACATATCCAGGTTTCATCTTATTTTTCCTACTTATGAACTCTACTAATTTCCAGATTTCCATATTTGTGGGTGTTTTTTGTTGAATGAATTTAGGTTGATAACTTTTCCATCCTTGAAAGTTGCAAGCTTCACTAAAATTACAGTGTATGTTATACTCTTAATGTAAAATGAACTGAAAAAAACGTGCTTTTTTTAAAAAAAAAATGTGCATGCTTTCAGTTAGATCTATTATGCCGTATATTATTTCTACTTGAAAAATAACTGCACATTTTCTTGGAGCTCTTGCCTCATCTCAAACTCTAATAGACTCAGTATACCATCATTCAGTTGTCAAAAGAGAAAAGAAGAAAGTATTTCAAATGAAACCTTCTTGGAATTCAGAATCATATTAATCCATCACTTTTAATTAAAACTAGGCAAGAACCGCGCGCGTTATCATAATTGCATTTCGGCGCAAATTTTCTCCCCAACGTAGCTATTGTCCCCCAACCCCGTCATATTGGGGTTTTGTCCACGTAAATTTTTTTGGACAAAATTGCCCCCCCGTATATAAGGGTTTTTGCTGCAACCGCCTTTCTCTCTCCTCACTCTGTTTGTTTCGTGGCTTCTCTCGGACGATTCGCTCTCTTTTCTCCATCCTCTCCCAAGTGACTTTTGCGGTTGAAACCGACGATTCTTCTTCGATTCTGCTCCAATGTCAGAGAACAAAGTCGCCGGCGACCTCGAAGGACCTACGGTTGGTGCAATCGAGCATAAACATTCAAGCGATCCTTCAAATGGCGGTGTGTTATCTGCGTTTTTAATTTTGTACTTGTTTTGAAGTTGAAACTGAAATTTCTTTTCAATTTTTGTCGATTTTTAGAGAACAAGGACTCCGATGAGAGGGAAGGAGTTGATGTTGCCGCGGTTGACAGCAAAACTGGAAGTGATTCCGCACACGACGGTTTGTATTCTGTGTTTTTGTCGTTTATGCATGTTTGTCGCCCCCCCCCCCCCCCCTTATTTCTATGTTTGATGTCGAATGTATCTGATTTGCAGTGAAGAAAAGCTCATCTGAGAAGGTTCCTTCAGTTGAAGGTAGCAGTTCATCCAATTCTTCAAGCAGAGGTGTGTCGTTTTTGTGTCTAAGTTTTGTATTTAGGCTTTTCCAGGCCTTTGATGTGTTTTGGGATGAAATGTGTACATGCATGTGGTACTTTGTCTTTGATTGTAGCGTAAATGCATATTTCAGCATAATATGTAAAAGATCTATTTCAGCATAATATGTAAAAGATCTATTTCAGCAGTTGTCTCTAATCATGCTGAAATGGTTTTGTTGTGTATTATTTGTCTGTGTTTTCTAGATGTTGATGCATCTGCAAGTGAGCTTGAAGAATATAAATGTCAATTCGATGTGAGTATATTTTTTTTCCATACCTTATACCCCTTTGTGTGTGTTCTTATGTTTATTCATGTGTATGAATGTGTGTTTTTAACAGAGATTGCAGTATTGCATTCCTGTGAAGGATAGATTTTGTGCAAAATCCAATGTTTACTGTGCCCCAGATGTCTGTGATGTTATAGAGAAACATCTGTCCAAATCTGATTTTGAGTTGCTGAGGAGAAGCTGCTTTGGATGGGTCTTTGTTCAAAGAGATAAGATGAAACTTAATTTTCAGTTGATTCATCAAATGATGCTACGTTTGATTAAGAGTGATAAGCTGCATGAATTGTGGTTCAAGGTTGATGGTCTAGTTGCTCGTTTCTCTCTGGTAGAGTTTCATGCAATTACAGGGCTTCCTGTCATTGATACTAAAGTTAAACCGCCTGCGAATTTTAAATGGTCCTATTTTCTGGGGGAGAAGCAGTCAAAGTGTACCTATGATGAGTTGTTGGAGGCATTTAAAACATGTAGAAAATCGTCTACAAAGAAGCTTCAGATGGCAAAGCTGTTGATTATCGAGAAGATGCTATTGTTCAAGCGGTCTAAAAGTGTCAAGAAAGAACATGCTGCTCTTGTATGCAATCCAGCGAAATGTGAACTGTATCCATGGGGGAGGTTGTCCTATTCTTTGGTTGTGAAGTATTTAAAGAAGGTCCTGGATTGCGATCGATCTGATCCGAGACCATCATATGAATTGTTTGGATATATTTATGCTTTTCAGGTAACTTAAGTCCATGCATATATGTTTCAACATCTGTTTGTTTCAGCATTTATGTTTCAACAATATTTGTGTTTCAGCAATTGTATGTTTCAGCATCTGCTTGTTTGGCTATATTTGTAGGCTTGGACAATGGAGGCCTTCCCGGTGATTTCTGATAAGTTCCTTTGCGATTTCAAAGTTCGTGTGGGTGATCCATATTCTCTTCGGCGGGAGTGTAAGTTACGACATAATTACATTGAAGCGCAAGAGTTGTTTGATGGCGACGTGGTATTATTCTTGTCTCAGATCTATCTTCATACAATTTTCTTTTTTTATTAATTTCATTTTTATAATTTCAGTTGTCTTATTTGTTTGTTAATATTATTGGTTGGTTAGGCACCCATGTTCCCAACCTTTGGGGAGTTTGCAAGGTCCCCAGGAATGGTATTTGAAGATGAAGTTGCTCACCCCATCCTGGATCACATGACTGAACCTGTATTTTCCCAACCTGAGGAAGATAAGTTGTATGATTGTTGGAGACTTAGGACAAGAGCATACTGGAGACGGTTCAATTGCTATGCAGATGGTGATTTATCATTGGATATACCTTCTGCTGAAACCCAAGGTGAAGAACAACAAGAAGTGAATGAAGAGTCAGGAGGCAAGGAAAGTGGAGGTGCTGCAGGTTTGAAGAAGCGAAAGACTGTGAGTAAAGCGCCGCCATTGGTGAAGAAACAGAAGATTGAAACAAGCAAACCTACGCCAACGCGGAGAGGTCGGTCTGCTGGTTTAGTTTCAATAAAACAAGTTGATGAAATTGGTTCTATTAGAAAAAAGAAGACAAGGGGTAAGAAGATGTCAGCTGCAAAGAAACCACCAGCTGTTGAAGATGCAATTGCGAAACCTAGGTTTGTATTTCGCAAGAGAGGTAAATCTGTTTCCGAAGATTCCAGTGATTTGTTTATGCCAATTGAAGTTGCATGTCCATCCTTTCATCGAGTTGCTGAAACTGCATTGAGGCCGGCCATCGAAGCTGCACCTGCAAAGGAATCTTTATTATTCAAGGGTGGGAACGATGATGATAATGACAGAGTAGCAGAGGGCCCCCAGGGGGGTGTGGCTCAAGGAGGGGACGATGCAATGAACGTTGAAACCGATGAGTACATAAACAATCAAGGCACTGAGAACGTTGCCAGAGATGATCACTTGGAAGGAGCGGGGAAGAATGTGGATGGCGCTCAGACTGATGATTTCAGCAAACAAGGGGGACATCCTAGCTGGTTGAAAGAAATACAGATGAGGTTAGATAAGCTTGAAGAGTTGCCTCAAAGAGTATCTGATTTAGCTGCGAGGGTGGAGATGATTGAGGAACGTTTGTCAGGATGTTTAAAGTTGGTGAATGTTGTTGATAATCTGCTGAAGAAGGTAGATTCCTTAGAAAATAAGTTAACAATGCAAGAGTCAATGCAGTTTAAGACCCAGTCATCCAATGTTGCAACTTGTGATCCAGCAATTTCAAAGGCTGTGAAGGAGGTGTTGGATGAAATTCGGGAAGAGGCACCTACTGAGATTCTAGGTCAACCAATTTGTACCATTATTTCAGCATCTGTTAATGAGATCATTCCTGTTACCCTTGTTGAAGGGCAGAGGTCATTAGACTCATCTTCAGGGCATGTATATGCGGTTGACTTAGGGCGCGACTCTGATTTCGAGTTGAAGGGTGGGGATATGTGCTTAGATGATGGAGGTTCTGTTGGGGTGAGGAAGGTGGTTGGTGGTCCTGAAGTCAAGGCAGCTGGAATTGAAGTTGGTGAAACAAAAGTTGCTGAAAGTATGACTGCTGAAACGAAGATTGCTGAAAATGAAGTTGCTGAAACCAACGTTAATGCTGAAGCAGCATCACCTCATGGGCAACTAGACAAAGATGCTGAAATGGGTGATGCTGAAGCAACAAAAGATGCTGCAAGCAAAGATGCTGCTGGTGACCTAATGACCCCACCCCCTGGAAAAACAATACATTTAAGTGATGGTGAAAGTGACGATGAAGACTTGGTGAAGAAGCCATGCATTCAGTGGGATACAATTTCCAAAGACCCTAAATGTGTTGAAGAAATTGAAAATTTCAGGCGTTCCAAGCGTCTTCCAAAAGCAAGTAGTTTTCTGGTGAGCCCGTTTGTTGCTGAAAAGTTAAGGATCCCAAAGCATGTTGAAAAAAAATCATTGCTCAGCAAGGTTGACCATGACTTCATGTATCAATGTGTAAAAAGCTCAAGGTATGTCCATCTTAAAGTTCCATGTGTGTTTTCGAGTGCTCTAGCAATATATATATCTATTTTGAGTGCTCTGACCCGATTTTTAAATCTTGTAATAATATGCGCAGGGATTTTTCAGTACTTTTAATGGGATCCAGAAAAGAGAAGTCATTTTTCAAGAGCATTGTTAGGAGGGATGGTTGGCTTGACATAGATGTAAGTATGCTGAAACTGGTTTTCTTTACCATATCCTTTTTCGGGTAAATGTAACTATGTATGTATTTTTGTTTATATTAATTTCAGCACCTTACACTGTATACTGTTTCAGCACCTTGAAGCTGGACTGGTTCACATGAGGAAGAGAGTCAGTGAACATCCTAGCAGTTTTGAAGGCATTGTCGTGATGGATCCTATTTTTCATCAAAAATATCTTCCAGAATGCACGTCATCTTACGAAGAAACAACACCTGTTGAAGATTTCACTGCTAGCTACTTCCTGGGCTTATATCCTAGTGATTATCCCAAGAGTTGGGAGTCTGCAAAACTGGTCTACACCCCTTTCAACATAGACAATAAGCACTGGATTGCATTGGAGATAAATCTTGTTGAAAAGGTTATAAATGCATATGACTTCAACCACTACATTGTGTCTGCTGAAAAGCTTGTTGATTATCTGCGCGCGATGGCTGAGTGGTTGCCAATTCACTTGGATAAGGCTGGTGTGATCCCAAATTTTCAACCGTCTACATTCCACATTAACAAGGTCCCCGATCTAGTGCACGATACAACGGGGTATGGAAACCTACATTTACAATGTCTTTAAAGCCTTATAGAAGCATTATGTTGTTGTGCTTGTTATCAATATGTTTTTGTTTCATTTTTTGCAGTGCATCTTGTGGGGTCTTTGTACTGAAAGCAATCGAGGCGCTGGTGTTCGGTGGAGATGTCAGGAAGTTTACCAATGAAAGAATCTTTCGATACCGAGAACTTATAGTCTCAGACTTGATTGAAGAGAAATGGAGCTTTAAATTTTAGTTAATAGCATCTTGTGTGTAACACCGTCTATCAGATTTAGGGATTTCAAGACATTCTAACGTAGCTGTGGTTTAAATGTATTTCCGTGGGATATTCTGGACAACTGTTGGTATTTTGTATCATTTTGGATGCGTTTTCAATGGCACTCTTTGAAGCCATTGGAATTGACATTTTATCTAATGCTTTAATGTAAATTATGTGTGCATTTCTGGTTCAGCATTGTTTTAGGGATCTGCTAGTTTGTTTCAGCAAATGTTCCAGCAAGGATTTCAGCAAATAATTCACCATATCTGTGTTGCTGAAACAGTGTACAAGTCAACCAAAAATCAGAAATATAATCTTTAAAGAGGGTACTTATTGCGTCTGTCAAGGTGCCATAGTTGTTCAAGTTATATTTTCAGCATTTTCCGCCAGGACATTGTTTTCAGCACATTTTTCATGCTGAAACAGAGATGATTGCCTAGAACAGAGCTTAAGCATAGTAATAAATGGTAAACATAATGAACTAAAAACAATATGATATAGCAAAGCAATGACACAGAGTACAACTGATAAAAAAAAACACAAAACATCTCGTAAAATTCATATCAAATTGCTTGAAATGGTGTAAAATTGAACTAAAAATTAAAATCAGCACATTTTTCTGTAGCCAGCTTCATTGGTGTTGAGCTTTTGAACTCTGACCGCGCTCCCTTTGAAGCCACTCCTTATTGTATTTTGCTCTTCTCACAAACTCTCCCTTGGAAAGTAACCTTTTCTGAGGAGGTCGACCAGATCTTTTCCTTACATTGGGGGGGTAACACTTAATCTGTTTAATATATTCAGGGAGGTTTATTTCATCATCAGGGAGGACTGGATATATGGTTTCAGCATGTGCTAAAATCCAAGCTTCATTTGTGTAGAAACCAGCAACAAAATCTGCAACATCAAGCCTTTTAGACACTATCGCCGACAGAGCATGTATGCATGGGATTTTTTGAATGTCAAACACCCTACAGGTGCATTGTTTTGCTGAAAGATCAACAACAGTCCGCGTACCATCTCCAGTAACCTCAAATACAGACTCACTCAAGTGCTTTACAGTGTATGCACCGACATCATTTTGCAATTCCTGGATCATTTTCATTATTGCAGGGGCGACTCTCTCTGTATTCAGTGCTGCAGACTTCCTTCTATCTTGAGACCACTCTGTGAACTTATCTCTCAAAAACTCCAACAGTGCGACAATGGGCAAATTTTTTTTACCACTCAAAACTGAGTTCAAGCTTTCAGCGTTGTTGGATGTCATCATGTTATACCGATTACCCTTTGCATGCGCTCTTGCCCACCTCTCCAGCCCCGCGGATATCAAATATTTTGCTAGGGTTGGGCATTCTTCTTTTATACGGTCAAATTGGTGTGCAAAATCACCAACAATGTAGGTTTCAACAGCCTGTTGGAACATGTCGGCAAGATGCCTTTTCTTGAAAGTTGATTGGATGTTCTGCTTCAAATGCCAAATGCATACGCAATGGGTAGCATTAGGGTATATCTTTTTGATGGCCTTAGAAATGCTGGAATGCCTATCAGAAACAAACACCAAATCATCTGTAGGTTGTATAACTTTACTGAGTTGCTGGAAAAACCACTCCCAAGATGCATTATTTTCTGTGTCAACAATCCCAATAGCAAGCGGGTATAATTTCATATTTGCATCTTGTGTAACTGCTCTAAGCAATGTACCCTTATATTCCACTGTTAAGAATGTGCCATCTACTACAACAACCTGCAAATAAGACGGGAACAATTTAAATACTGAAATCACCATAATTTTGCTAAATTATAAATTATTATGTACATATACATACCTTTTTCAAAATGGGAAATGCTCTAATGGATTGTCCATAAGACAGGAATAAGTATTCGAACCTTTCATCACTGTCTGTTTTAATGAGTGCTACTGTTCCTGGATTTTTCTCCATAAGAATGTGACAATATGACGGCAAGGCAGCAAAATTTGATTCTGGCGACCCTTTTTCCCTCACTTGAGCTATTCGTGCTGACTTCCATGCCTTCCAATAAGTAATTGAGATCTTGTGGTCAGTTCTCATCTTATCAATAATTTGTTTTGGGGTGTATCCACTGTTGAAAACACAGAAACCAGTAACAATAAATATAGTGCTGAAATGAAAGCTGAAACTAAAAATGCTGAAAACTAACTGCTGAAAGAATATACACCTTGATTGTATGAGGCCTGCAATAACATTGGATGGCGCATGCCTGGAGTGTCTTGTTCTTGTATCCCATGTGCATGTATGTATATCTCTATACAATATCACCTCATGACAAATAGCTGAAATTCTCTTTGTATGCAATCTCCAACCACAATTTCTGTCTATGCATGCTGCTCTATAATATTTTGGTGTTGATTTTTTAACCTCAAATCCAAATATGTCTGTCATAGACATAATGTATAGAGCATCCTTTACTGCTTGTCTAGATTCAAATGTTTTCCCAACATACATAACCCTTGGGCATTGAGTGACACGGGTGACAATACTGTCCGTGGTATAGCTTCCAGCACCCCTTTCATTAACTGTGTTCCCTTTTCTATTCATCATTTCATAGCGCTCATTCCAATACTCATCATTGGAGTTATCTGAAAATGATTCACTGTTTTCAGCATTAGAGCAATATGAAAATCTGTCAGCATCCATATCGTCTTGTGGCACATCCTGATTCTCATCAAAAAATAGAGACATTTTCTATTATATCTAAATTGGTGCTATATCTCTCATCAGTTTCAGGAAGCTCAACAGTTTCAGCAGTAAATTGAAACTCATGGCCAACAATATCCAATGGCAAGGTGTTTGTGACACACAACTCTACAGAAAAATTCACTCCATCCAGCTTACTCAACAACAAGAATTCTTTTAAATCAGCATCAGAATCTACCTTAAGTGGCGCTCTCAATCTCTTGAAGGGGTGCAAATGGCTGAATTCCAATTCAACTGATTCATCAACATTGAATCTGCTGCAAACCTTGTCCCTCAAGGTTAATAAAGTGATTGTATCCTCTAGCACAAAAGCCTTTGAAGTAGTGTTTCCATCGAACAGTAATCCTGTTTCAGCAACTCTCCACTTGCCCCCATACACAACAGTAACAATGTTTGATGACATTTTCTACCCCTGCAATTGATTGTTTGACAGTATTAAAGTACTTGGAATATAATTGTAATGCATTTCAGCAGAAACACTAAAAAACAGAGCTGGTGTAATCCACATGAAATCAATATTCCACAGTTTCAGCAATCGAAAATGATAGTTTCATTCCACATGCTAATGTTATATAGAAAATCGAAACATAGACTTGCAAAAACACCTTTAGTTGCAATTAAAAAAAAACAATTCTGTTAGTTTCAACAGATCTCGTATAAACTTTGCGCGCTCACAACAGATCACAGCAGAAAGTGTTGATCTATAAGAAATCGCTAGAAATATTGATCTATAAGAAATCAAAACTGAAACAATATAAACGATCATAACAGATCTGTTGGAACGTTACTTGTAGCAGAAAAATCGAAAATCGGTTCCAGCAAACCGAAAATCTGTTAGTTTCGATCACATCAGACCAGATATGTAATCAATTAATAGCATAATCAAAATCTCGAAGAACATTGCAGAAGAATAGTCCAAAATTACAGGAAAAAACGAGCGACAACGCTTACCTTCTGCTGTGATCGCTTAATTTGTCGATATGCTTACGTAGTAGAGGTAATTCAGCAATTTACAGCAGCAATTCAACGGTACTCTGTCGATCGATGAATTTACAGCAACAATTCAACGTTACTTTGTCGATCGATGAATTTACAGCAGCAAGGATGAAGAGGAGAATGCGTGTGCGGCAAAGTTTTTTGTGTGTTTCGGTTTTAGCATGACGAAAAATTTGGTGGACAAATCCCAAATATGGAGAGGGGGGGGTCCTGATTCCTAATATAGGCTAATTTGGTAGCCTGTATGGAAATTGCCCCTTATATATATAGTATCATTATGTTATCATCTCTCTTTCTCAATCAAGGAATGTAACACAAAGTTGGTTGTAACGGTTAATAAGCAAATATAGTTTACATTAGGGTATTCTACATCCTTCAAGAGGCAAAACAAACTCTAAAAGGAAGACAAGACACGTAGAGTGCAACTCCACAAAAGAGCTACGCTCAAGGAGTTTCTCACGCATTGCCTTCTTGTTAGTCTCTTAAATGCATGACTATCTATCTCCGGGGTCAACAACATGCACAGAAAGGGCCCTCTTTTTACTTAAATGACTGGCCTTGGCCTTGATGTGGAGGAAACTGAACGCAGGCTTCAGACTCCTTATAAGGAGAAGACCACCCGTTAACTCAGTGACGGCGTTTAAGAATGAGCAACCTTATCATGTAATAAGGTTATTATTTATTAATAAATTGTCAGTAAGAAGAACACCTAATTGAAATCTATGTGGTCACTACAAAGGAAATAACAGAACACTGCAAAACTGACCAAAACACTATTTAAAATCAGCTCTCAGCGCAACATAGACCAACAGGGAATTCGCAGCTTCCAGTATAAACCAAAAACAACCTCTAAATCAACCGATAATGTTCTAATCGATCAAGCACAGGAAGCAGCCCCCAACATCACAAGAAATGGCCCAGAACAATACAAGAACAACCCCTAAACAGCAGCACAATAACTCCTCAAAACCTGCAAAAACAACCCCTAAAACAACAGGCAAGGAACTAAATGATTGAATGCAGCAAGTAACCCCCAAACAGCATGATAACATCAAGGAACTCATCAATCAAATGCAACAAGAAGAAGTTATGAATTTTTTATTGTATCCAGACACTTTCCTCTCCTTTATATGACAGCAGAAGCAAAAAAATATTCAGGGCTCATTTCATGACAAATTTTATGAAGGAAAAGATAGATAACCTTTCTAGAAAGCTGTAGGATTTGGAACTAGTTGAATTAATTCTATATCGAAGAAGTTATGAATTTTTTATCGAAACAGAGCACTTTTTCCTCTCCTTCACATGACAGCAGCAACAAAAATAATGTAGGGCTCATTTCAGGCCAAATTTTATGAATGAAAAGACAGAGAACCTTTGTAGAAAGATGTAGGATTTGGAAACACTGAAATTAGTGCTCTATAGAAGAAGTTATGATTTTTTTTTAAAAGACTGGGCACTTTTGCCTCACATTCGTATGATAGCAGCAGCTATATTAGTGAACTATAATGACATACTTTCCGCAGTTTGATGAGCAGAAGCATTAACCCCTTTCTTTATGAGATCCATATTCCTAGAAGAAACTTTCTTGATTTTCTGCTCCTGGACCTGTCCAAAATAAATCAGAACTCTGGAAGTTGCTAGCCATCTTACTGTTTCAACATGACGTGAATATCATAAAGATGTTTTTATCTTTTCTAACCTTCCAGAACTTAATAGTCTTGTCATTGGTCGAGAGCAGATATAGCGCACCATTTGCAGTCTGACACCATCTGATCTTGTTAATTTTTCCCTCAATTTCTAAGCTTTTCAAATAGTCAAATTGAGTCCACATATATGACAAACCACAAACCTCGTCAAGAAAGTGACTATTTGATATTATCAGAAGTTCCAATAAAATATTATCAAATATGACCAACAAATAGACTCACCTCAGGTTCATGACTTTGAAACTCTGTTTTATAGTGGAACTCTGGGTGCTTACTAATGGATTGGTCTAACTTCTCAAGATCTCTTCAATTCCCACCATGTTGGTTATAACAGATCATTTAGAGATGGTAAAGAAGAAATTGCACAAAAATGGGAAAATATTAATTGATTAAAAAATGGTAGGCTGAATGACTCACACATTTTTTTTTTATCTACTCATTCAAATAATACTACAATACCACCACAATCTCCTGTTGCAATATATAGTCTCCATTCTTGGAAAAATTCAATGGCCAATATAATGTCAACATCAATTCCAGAAATTAATCAATGACAAGCCAACATATATGAACAAAACTGTAGACAACATATCATCTGAAGCGAAGGGATGTGCTTTGTTACTCATCATAAGACCTATGAGTTATGAGTAGAAAATAATATATAAGACAAAAAAATCCCTTATCTTATTTACTTCATTCTACATTGATGGTATTTTTCTTATTTTCATCGACCAGTTAAACCAGAAAACTTGTTGCTCATTGTTACATACAGATTTTAAAAGGACTTTAAAAGAACGGGAAGGAAACAACTTTAACGAAAGATCCATGTTCCAACTCTCCTTTCAGAAGCTTAACTACTTCTTTTTATTTTATCTTTTTACATCTTCATTACTAAAGTTGCAGAATAAATAATATTTCTCATTGGCTGGATATATTTTAGTTCCATAAGGTGAATTCATTCTAGGTGACCGGGCAATTAGGTTCAGCTTCTGAATATTCTGAAAGCAGTACTTTGGAACCATTATTTCTTAAACCTTGAGAAGATGAACCTGACAATCAGGTCAAAATAGGCCAATAAATAACTTACATCCTTACCAAACTTCTTAATTTCTAGTTACTATCCCATCTATTCACCACTTAAAACAATTACTTGTATGAATAATGTCACTCTTTCTATGCCAAAACACCAATTTGTGATTTTCACTTGAATTAGACTATCTAAGAACACAATCGAATTTTCAACACTATTAAACTAATTGTTCATGCCACAAACCTCTAAAATGGGGAACATCCAAAACTCCAGCCTTGATACATAATTGGATATGCATACGTTTATTAGATATGAAACATATAAAAAGAAAGAAAGAAATCACTACACAACATTAACAGATGCAGTACCAACAATCCTGATTACACCAACAAATAAACATGCATTGTTTCTAAAGCATCAAAATGGAGGACAGAGTGCTGTAGTAGCAAACTCACAGGATGACGAGATGCGCAGGTTGGATTGAGGCAACTCCCGGATAGACAGTACCAACAATCCCTCGAATTCAGCCTCCCCATCTCACTATGCCGATACTCGCACTCCGCCCCCTGTGACAAAAGCGAACCACCACATGAGCCTAAATCCAGAAAAATGCAACGCAAATGGCTAATCAGATTCGCACCACATGAACACAAATTCAATCACGGTTGGAGATAAGGAAATACAGCATCGGCGTTCAACAAAAGGAAATACGAGAAAGCAATTACAAGAAATAAAACCCTAGGACCGCACAAAACCATTTTTCAAAATTCAGGCGAAAGAGAATTCAAGCAACACACAAAAAAGAAAAAAAAAAAGAGAAAGAGAAAAAACCTAAACAAGCGAAAACAAAGCGAAAAAGAAATGAGATGGAGTAAGGGGAGGGAGGAAATTAGGGTTTGGGGAGGTTTAGATTGAGAGACGAACCTTCTTGCATGTGAAGGGAGCAACCAGGAAATAGACGCAATCGGTGTTGCGTTTGAGCAATTCTTCGTCCATGATTATGGTTTCGGCGATAAAGGATTGAGGATAGGAACGAAATTAGGGCAGGGGAGTAGGAATGAACGGAAGCGAAGAGGGAGGGGAGAGGGGAAAATTTTGTTGACACTGGACAGGACATGATGAGACGGTCAACCCTGATTGAAGAAGAAAGGCAAAGTTGTATAGAACTATGATAGAAGTGGAAGTGGAAGGTATGCATGCTAATTGCTAGGCTAGATCTTAGACACGTAGAAAATAGGATGGAGCAAACATTAGAAAAATAGTTGAGTGGGTTTTACTGTTCATTTGCCAAGTTCAGGTAGAGTATAGATATTTCTCTAGGGTTTTAATGAATGGCTTTTCTAGACCTGCAATTTAAAATTGAGACATTGATCAATCTCTATCTTCCTCTCTAGTCTCTGAATTTTCTGGTTGGGTTTTCTCTCCAAACACACCCAATTTCGGATTTTCCATCCCTAATTGGTTGCACAATTCATCGATCTGCATCATTCTCTCTCGCCGAGTCGCCCCCATCCGTATAGAACAGAAGAGAAGAGGAGAGAAGATCTAAATCTGTTGTGAATCGAGAGACGATGCCGATCTTCTTACACCGCGCCTGGGAAGACCAAGGAGACCAGGGGGGTTTCGGATTCAGTTGTATGAGATTGAGATCGAGAATGGAGGCGAAATCAGAGTGCGCGATCTTCCCGAGATAGACGATTTGTTCATCCATTCCAGTTTGTTCGTAGAAGGTTCCCGTGTATTCCTGGTCGGTCGCACATCTTACTACGGAGCGGAAGATGGCATTTTCTACTGTGATTACAATAAAAACGAGGGAAGATGGGATTTTACCTCTTTTGCAGATTTCAAATTTCAGGATGGGATGGCGGTTCTTGGAGACGAGATCCACTGTTTCGGGGAAGAAGGCAAAAATTTCTGTTTCAGCGCCAAAGATGTGAAGCCTCGACTTTCATCATTTAAAACTCCGCCTGGCTGTGAGACCTGGTTTCCTTTTACTGTTGCTGTTACTACTGTTGGCCACAAAAGAATTTATGTTTTCTGGACTTTTGGCAATGGTGGTGAGGAATTAGGGTATTATGATGAGGCTGGAGAGTGGCACACCATTGATTCTGCACCAGTTTGGGCGCACCCGAAAGTACCTGCCATGGTTGTGCCGTTCAAGGACAAGTATCTGATTGCATTTGCAAATTTTCATCCTGTAACTGAAAAACATGGCTTCAATCTGTATGCTTGTGATATCAGCAAGGGATGCAGATGGCTGGATGAGGCAGTCGAGGTCCGCCCCTTACGGGATGCCCATGCCTTTCCTCTCGTGGATGATCTTCCCCATCCCTGTTTTGAAAGTATGTTGATGGTGCAGGTCAGCCCGAACGAATTTGCTTTGATTTGGTCCCCACTCCAAACAAACACTCCTTTTAAACTCTGCTGCACCAAATTCGAACTCAGCATCCAACACGAAGATACCGACTCCCCAACCTTAACTGCACATCTCTTGTCTTCCACAACCTATACTTACAGAGGCCGCACTGCTGCACTCAATTGCACCTCCCCAAACTTATTGTAAGCCTCTTTCTTTCTTTCATGTTTCTATTTTGCTTCCTACTATATATTTTGACTGCTGTATGAGAATGTTTTGGTTCATCTGAAATCTCACAATGAAGACAAAGGGTGCGCTGAACCCCTTGTTGTTTTTTATAATTAAATACTAGTTTTGTTGAAATGGGGACTGCAGCGAGCAGAAGTGATTCAGAGCAATGTTTATTTTGTGATCCTTGTCCATTATTAGCGTATTGGGTATTAGTTGTTGGGTGTTTGTATACAAGCTTCTTTTCAAACAATAGCTTCCTTAGCATATTGGATACTCTCTTCAACAATTTTTACCTCGTACTCAGATCTTGCAATGATGCATAAATTTTGAGGACCAAATCACCAATCTAGTGTTTTAGTTTTGAGAGTATATCCTTCCAAGTCTGCTCCTACTAATGTAATTATGAGATCTACAATCCAATCAAATAAAACAGAAGAAGGAACATTCAAATTCAAATGGTTACTTGATAAAGCATCTTTTTCAAAGTCCAATTAGGTCAGTGAACTTGTCAAGACTTTGAGAGTGTGCCTTGTCAGGTGGTATGCTGAAAAATTGCAGGTTTAAAAAGTTCACTCAAGATCAGAGACAGAAACATAGAAAATGAATCAGAAATGAGTTAAACAGATTGCATCACCTTATGAATCAAACATAAAAAAGAGACTTAGCAACATCTATATGCATTAAGAAGGTTTAGACAGAAAGACAATTTTGAAATTGGTGTCCAGAAATTAAAAAATCCATCTCATTCTCAGTAGCCACTGGATCAAGGAATATCTCTTTTTGGAACTTAAAATTCATATATTACGCCAAGTGCTTATACTATAAAAAGATCTCAAGTTTTCACTTCAAAAATCTCTGGAAACAACAAATTAAGACTTCAATTTAGTTCCAGATGGAAAACCAATTGAAGAAATATGGACATTGCAATGCCGTTAAACACTCTGATCCAGAAAGTTTGTAGATAAATCTTGGGATTATTGTGGGCATCCAGGTACGCTTTGCATACACTAATCCCACATACACAGATGTATCGTCCCAACAGTTCTGACCCTGGGTAGCCAAATGTGGCGTTCAGCTGTTTTAGCACCTTCCTCTACTCAAAGATCTCAGTGATCACTCTACACTTGTCCTTCCCTACCATTTGCCAACTCTTCCTAAAGAATTGGCTCCTAAATCTGTCCGGACCCGAAGATTTGTTAATCCCAATAGACCACACCACTTTTTTAATTTCCTCTGCGCTAGGGATACTTTCGAACCTCAGAACTGCTCTTCAAAGTAAGGACAGCATGGGAATGGTCAGAACAGCTAGGAACATCAAATAGTGTTTTTACATCAATGAAAGTAACCTTCCAACAATCATTAATCAGCACTCTTATCTATTTTTCTTTCAATCCTCGATTCACCTTGTTGTGTATTATTCCATGTATGCCTTGCACCTATGTATTCCATATCTGACAGCTTACAATCAGCTAATAGCATCTCCATCTCCTCAAAGCTGTCATGCCAGGTTGGTACTGCAGGTCACTTGTCCTGAACCTCTAGTATACAATTGAAGTTTCTTTTTTTTTTTTTGGTGGGAAACAATTGAAGTTTCTGAGGACAACCCAAGGGGAATCAATACTCTGCACATTCATTTTAAATTCAGCCATAAATCTACTCTATCCTTCTTATAGTTTTCTGCATAAACAAATGGTGATGTGAAGGAGAACTTCCCATCACATGTAGCTATAACACAATACATAGACTTCTTGTGAGATTCCTCAACATTGACAGCAAACACCACCGGGTTCCAGGTAATCCAAATTCGTCCCTTCTCAGTCGTACTACTATTTTCCTTCACCTCCCAACCACACATTAGTTTTCTCCTTACTCTATCTACATTCTTCTTATACACTTTAGTGCAATATCATTATCCCAGCAATATCTATTTAGTACGGAGAATATTATTTTTATGTGGTCATTAAGGCCACATATATTCCAGGCACTCATTTTTATTCTATTCATCTCCATCTTGCAAGTGAGTGCTACTCTCCCCGGAAATTTCCAATCCCAAAGCATGTTGTGTCAAGCACTCCCTCGCCTCATCATAATCTTCCCCAGCTAAGATCTCAAAACAGTTCCCATCTGCTATACCCTTCTCTTTGATCTTCACACCCGGTGTCTAACTTCATGCTATTCCCATTCTTCCTGTTTCGTCCTCTCTGAGCAGACCCCCTGTTTGTCGTCTATAAATTTTCATATCCCCTGGGCCTGGCTTATACATGTAAATTATCCCCTGGGCCTGGCTGATACATGTAAATTATCGATTAGTGCATGACTATGTTTATCGTCTATAAATTTTAGTCTGTTATCGGCTTATCGCTAATGTTACATTCGTCTTCATTTTTGGTGAAATGGGGATGGGGAGCAGCGAGCAGAAGTGATTCAGAGCAATGTTTATTTTGTGATCCTTGTCCATTATTATGATTCTTGTTATTCTTACTCCATCGCTATCATTTTTGCTAAATTATATTTCTTTCTTTTAAAAAAAATATTGAGACTAATTAATCCCAACCGTCGATTAAATCAATGGTGTATATTTGGTCAACTGTATAGCACAGCTTCTTAAAAACTGGACGGAAGCCAAACCCGTTGACTTGAGGGGATCAAGATAGAATTGATGAGAGCTTCAGATTTATAGTTCTCGTCTTCGTCGGAATTGAGTTGAGTTATTTTTTTATTTTCGATTGGTTTCTGTTACTGCAACTCCTGCAGCAGGTATGTCATTTCTTTGTCCAGCCCTCAATAATCTATAAATCAACTTCTTCTTTTTTATAGGTTTATTCTGTTTTGATGAGAAATTTGTGAGTTTATTAGTTTGCTTCTAACAACAAATTTGGTACATAGTTCAACTTTGTAATTGTGTTTTGTACTCATGTTTTGGATTTTGATTTTTATTCAAGTTCTTAGGGTTTGACTTTGATTGATTATATGTTGATCGATTTAGTGATTCCATCAGACTCTTATTCGATAAGGCTGAAGGTTGCGTCTGCAATTTATGCTTGCCTTGATTTATAGGAACATCCATCTTTCTCCCAATGGCTGAATTGGCAGTGTTCAGCATCGCCAAATCGCTCCTACCACAGCTGAGCTCCCTTGCTAAGGATGAGCTCTTTCTTTGGTATAACTCAAAAACTGAGCTTGAGAAGCTCGAGAACACTATCACCACTATCAAATGCGTGCTGTTTGATGCTGAAAAAAAGCAAGCTACTGATACCGCTGTTCAAGAATGGCTTTTGAGGCTTCGTGATGAGATGTACAAAGCAGACGACTTGTTCGATTCCATCTCCACTAGAGCTCTAAGAAAAAGAGTCATGTCCAACAATAAGATACTCAAAGAGACGAGGCTTTTCTTCTCCAAGTCAAACCATCTTGTTTTCATCGCCTCAACTGCACATAAAGTGAAGGAGATCAGGGAGCGGCTAGATGGCATGGCAAAAGACATCAACCAGTTTGGCTTTATAAGGAGAGTAGACGAGAGACCTCTTATAAAACCAAAACCACAGTCTCACTCCTACATTCGAGAAGATCAAGTAATCGGAAGAGAGAAAGACAAGGAGGAGATATTAGGACTGTTGTTCAAGGATCTAGGTGGTGAACAGTTTGTTTCTGTCATTGCAGTGGTTGGCATTGGTGGATTAGGCAAAACTGCTTTGTCTCAGCTAGTGTACAATGCAAAGGAAGTTGGGGATTTCTTTGAATTACGACTTTGGGCTTGTGTGAATTACTTCACAGATTTGAAAGATGCCTTGGAGGGAGTGATGAGCGTGAAAACGCCCATGAGTCTAGATGAGTTACAAAATATGCTGAGAAAAAAGATACAAGGAAAAAGGTTTCTCCTTGTTTTGGATGATGTTTGGGATGATATTAGGGAACAATGGCTTAAATTGAAAGATTTGTTAGACGCCGGCGACAGAGGAAGTAAGGTTTTAATGACAACGCGTTCAATAATAGTGGCTAAAAATCTTGCCACAGTCAAACCTTACTACTCTTTAGGAGGGCTATCAGATGAGCACGCTTGGTCATTGTTTAAGAAAATGGCTTTTGATCAAGAAGATGGATATCAAGCAAAGGAAGAATTGGGAAGACAGATTGTGAAGAATTGTGCAAATGTCCCGCTTGCTATAAGGTCAATCGGTAGCTACTTGTACAAGAAAGATATGAAGCAATGGTCAGAGCTTGTGGATAATCAGGTGATGAATGAAATGCATGATCACCCTCAGAATACGATTATGAAAGTGTTGAAGATCAGCTACGAAGACCTTCCTTATTCAGTAAAACATTGTTTTGTTTATTGTTCACTCTTTCCGAAGGATTATATTTTTGATAAAACCACCTTGATCCATCTATGGATGGCTCAAGGGTTGCTTCAATCATCTGATGAAAATGATTGCTTGGAGGATGTTGGTGAGAGATACTTCAAGTACTTATCAGAAAAATGCTTCTTCCAAAATTTTACAAAAGATTATTATGGCAATGTAGAGTGCAAAATGCATGACTTGTTCCATAGTTTGGCTGTTAAAATTTCTGGAAAGGAATGCGCTGCAGTGGAGAAACTTGAAAATATGAATTGGAAATCTCCCCGACATTTGCTAGTAAGGGATATTGAAGGCGTACCACATCAAGGTGAAGGAATACGAAGCCTTGTATCCCCTGTTGTGGGTCTAGTCGAAGGATCGGTGTTAGGTGTCTTATTCATGAATTTGACAAGCTTGCGAACATTGAGTTTACAACATTTAGACACAGAGGAATTACCGAGTTCCATAGGCAAGTTGGTTCATTTGAGGTATCTTGATCTCAGGATGAGTGAAAATTTGAAAAGGTTTCCAGATGCTCTTTGCAAGCTGCAAAATCTTCTGGTTTTGAGACTTGGTGGTTGCATGAATCTGACCAGGCTGCCCGATGATCTACAAAAACTAGTAAGTCTAAGATATTTGGAAATTAAGGGATGCGATAAGGTAGACCATATGCCTTCTGGATTGGAAGAGATGACTTCCCTTGTTATGCTTGATCGACTTATTGTTAAAGAAGATCACGGAGGACTCAAGTGTTTAACGCACCTCAACAACCTGACAGGTGCTCTTCGTATTGAGCTTCCAAGAGGTCTGTGGAAAAATTGTGCTGCTGATGCAGAAGAGTCTATGCTAAGACGCAAAACAAAATTAAGCAGGCTATTTATAATATTTCACGACTCAAGAGAAGTAGAAGAGACTGTGGATGCTGATGTCATGCTAGATAGGCTTCAACCCCCCAACAACATCAGTCATCTGCATGTAAAGTATTTTCCCGGAGTGAAGTTTCCAGGTTGGCTTTCTTCTCTTACGAATCTTGTCCATTTGGCACTGTTTGGCTGCATTAGTTGCCTTGAGCTCCCACATCTGAATCTACTATGTCAGCTTAAACGGTTGGACCTCTTCTTTTTGCCTCTTCTCGAGTATGTGGCGAATGATATTTGTTATGATGGCGGCGATGGATCATTCTTGCCCTCACTTAAGAGCCTTCGCATAGATAACCTGCCATGCTTAAATGGATGGTGGAGGCAAACAGAAGAAGGTAGCTACGCTAATCAGTTGTGGTTTGCACGGCTTTCTCAATTAGTAGTTTCTGATTGTCCACAACTGACTTGCTTACCTGGGTGTCCTTCTCTGAAGATTTTGGCACTTGCCAATGTGAATGTAAAACTGGTGACACAGTTATTAAGTGTGCCAGAAACCAATGTTCCTCCGTCTTCCTCTTCTCTTCAAACATGCTCCACTCCAGATGATGAATTGAAGCTTGTCCCTGCTCTCCGGGATCTGTCGATTTGGGATTGCTCAAACTTCAATAGCCAATCTCTCTTTCGCTCAGTGCAATATATCTCTTCTCTTGAATCGCTCACTTTCGTAGACTCCTCTGAGAGAGAAATATATAATGATGAAAATTTGGAAGAGGAGGGCATGCCGTGGATGTCACTTACAAGGCTTAAGAGTTTAAGTTTTGAATTCGGGAACGATCCACAAGGAGCTCATCTTCTCAATGGACTTCACTACCTCACCTTGTTAGAGAAATTGTCCATCCATAAGAATGTGCCAGATGATATTAATGCTCAATGGACAGCTCCTCCAAACATTAAATCCTTGCGCATTTGGCGTATAAATAAGGTGGGATTCCTAAACAGGGCAATCCAACAATTGAAAAAGCTTCAGACATTAAGATTTAGTTCATGTGGATTTGATGAAGATGAATGGAATAAGTTACCATGGGAAGACCTCAAGGGCTTGAGACACCTCGTATTCTTCGATTGCATCATTAAGTCCTTGCCGGAGAAGTGTCGGCACCTCCGAACACTTGAAAATCTAGACATACATTCTTGTTCTGAGTTAACATGTTTGCCTACTTGGGTTAGCCAACTTACATCACTTACGATTAGTGGTCCCCACCCAGCATTGAAAGAGAAATGCAGGAAACCAGTGGGTTCATATTGGCCCCTCATTCGGGACATTCCTCATCTTGACATAAGCTAGTGAGATGCAGATAAGGTACTTTCAAAAGTTTATCATTCTTATTGATATCTGATTACTTCAATTTACACACATTTCACTCATTTGGCCTTTTGTAGAGGAAAAGAAAGTAGGTAGCAGTCCTTGCGGCAAACTCGTTCATTCTTTCCTGCTAGAGCACCCTTATTGATTCATCATTTGCAAGACCCACAAAGGATGCTTCATGTTATGAAAATGCGGCATCGCTTATTGGGGAACGATACCCTCTATTATGTTCTGCGCTGATTGTCGAGTAGAAATTTAAAGGTAATATATGAGGTCCATCATTCTCTATATTATATCTCACATGCACCATTTGCTGATCGATAGCATTGAATAAATGTTTGCAGCCAATCTCTAAAAGGATAACAACAGCAACTCAGAGAGACAGAGACTAAGCTCAATTGATCAAGAACACTGTCACAGCTATGCTATCATAGACGTACTAGTCTGTTTGATGCTAAACAAAGGCAAGTTACTAATGCTTCTGTTCAAGGATGGCTTTTCAAGCTTCGTGATGAGATGGACAAAGCAGACGATGACTTGTTTGATTCCATCTCCACTAGATCGATCCTTGAGAAAAAGAGTAGTGCATTTCCTGCAATAAGGTACCCAAAAAAACGAGGCTTTTTCTTCGATCTCCAAGTCAAACCATCTTGCTTTTGTTGTCTCAACTGCACATAAAGTGAAGGAGCTCAGGCAGCGGCTAGATGACATTGCAAATTAAAGACATGAACCCGTTTGGCTTTATAAGGACAACAATTGCAGATGACAGACCTATTATTTTAAGAGATCTTACTTTCATCGTTTCGCTTGTTCTGTAATTATTTTAAATCTTCTTTTCTTCTGTTCTTGATGTAAAATCTTTTGCTCGAGATGAAATATGATCCTAAGTTGGTAGATCATTGTGGATTAACCCTGGAAATGCTGTCGGTAAGAAATTTTATTCTTTCTTAGGAACCTTAAACTATGAGTAAAGCTTGCTGGCTTTAAGGGGTTTTGTAATTTTACCCGTACCTTAGGATCTTGTACACAAAAACTATCTTATTGCTCTTGAAGTTCTTCGTAAGATGATGTTGTCGATGAATTGCTCATCTCTGAAAGCGGTATACGATCTTAGTGAAAAAGTGGAATTTCCGCTTTAGTCTTGCCTATGATCAAAACACAGATGCAGAAGAAGCTCTATGCATCTTTCCCTTTGACGTTCATGCAGTCTCACAACTTATAACAAGAAGTAGAAACATAAACAGACTGCAGAGCAAGATAAAGAAGAGTGAAGACCAACCAGTGCTGCAACACCACTAGATTCTTGTTTAGTTACTTCAGGTCAATTTTGGGCTGTATAAGAACACCAAATTATGCCTAGCAGTCTAGCTATTTTCTTCTAAGTTTTAGGATTTTGACCTGCCTAGGTTCCAAGTGTAATATCACAAGGTCTGTCCAATACCTTCTGATCTTGCAACTTGCAATGCAGTAGGCTAAGCAAAGATAAATTGAGCATCACCACTGATGGTATAGCCGTAGGTGTTTGATGCTCACTTTGCCTTTGTGTGTATGTCCGAGTACTGATGGCTTTGGCCTGATGTGACAGGATCTGCACCGCCCACATGGCCACATGGTACCTATCCTAGCATTGGAACCGAGCCATAGTTACACTATGAGCTCATATGGACTGAGGGGCTCCCTCATTTTGTATACATATGGCTCTTCAAAGCCATACTTCCCCCTGCATTTGTACATATTTTCCTAAAGTTCAATATATTTTAACATTCTAAATAAAATTGGAAAAAAAAAACTCTCTTCGCTGTTTTCGTCCCCTAATTGCTCGTCATAGGTTCTCCACATTTGAGGCACACATTTTATAGCTAGGATGGGTCTAAAATTCAACGATTCATACAGATATGACTTTGGTGGAAGATCCTGATTTTTGATATAAATTTCCTTAGAAAACATATTCAATCTCTCAATACCACTCAGATAACCAGAGCTTGCTTACACATTGAGAACTTGGAAGTATTTTGTACAGCCTACTAATACAAGACTCATATACATTACTCCTGCATTCTCTTACCCCTTGATTTTTTTTTTTTGTCTTCATAGCTGAACCATTTGTCACTTGCTTTTGCTGATCCTGCATTCTCTTTCCGAAAAAAAAAAAGACGGTCTGGACTTCAATGGAGCTTGTAAAGTATTGACATTTGTACGATTGTTGATTTGATTTTGTGAGTTTAGTTTTTTTGTAATGAGCGATTTCAATGTAATTTTCAGGCTGTTATGCCTTTCTAATGGCTTGTTGTTGATGCTGAACTATTCAGGCTGTTCAATTATTATTGACAGGTTTCTGAGAAGCTAAACGCCATCGCTAATACAAGCAAAATGTCTGAAATCAGGGTGAACTTCTTGCTAGAATGCAGTCCTTTTGTTGTTTTACATATCCAGGTTTCATCTTATTTTTCCTACTTATGAACTCTACTAATTTCCAGATTTGTGGGTGTTTTTTGTTGAATGAATTTAGGTTGATAATTGATAAACGTATTTTGAAAGGTTGGTAAACGTAAATCTTGATGTGTGTATTAATTTTTCCACCAACATTATTCCTTGAAAGTTGCAAGCTTCACTAAAATTACAGTGTATGTTACTCTTAATGTAAAATGAACTGAAAAAAAATGTGCATGCTTTCAGTTTGTAGAGAACATCAACTATACCATCAAATAGAGTAAAAGGGCCTCCAAGAGGCAGGGTTGAAACAGAGGAAGAAAGAAGGATGAGGAAGAAAAAGGAAGTAGAGAGGCCTGAAGATTGACATTGGCCGCAGCAGAAGGATTCACATAAAGCACAATATCAGAAGAGGCAGTTGAATAAGTCGGGGACAATGGGCCACGAACAGGCTTTAGGTTCCCATGGGTGAAAGGCGTACCCATTCCCCATTATTGACTGCTGAGAGGATGGGAAACCGGCTGAAAAAGCCTAATAATGTTATATTCTTCTTCCTTTTTGGTGCATGACTGTGTTTATCCTCTATAAAATTAGTCTGTTATCAGCTCATCGCTAATGTTACATTCGTCTTCCTTTTTGGTGAAATGGGTTGCAGATGTGATTCTAAGCAAGGCTTATTTTGTGTTACTTGTCCATCATTATGATTATTTGTTGTTGTTACTCCATTGCTATCTGACCTTTTAAAGGTCATCTTGTTGGTAGATTCGCAAGATATTCAGTTACCTCTATGGAGAAAATGCATAAACCTAAACTGTACACTGAGTTTGATCTCAGGTTACCACTTGACCTTCTTGACCTCAACATTTCCAGGTATGATTGGCCTTCTTCACCTCAGCATTTACAACATCTTTAGTTACTGCTGTGATTGGCCTTTTCCCTTCCATGTGCTTCATATTACACTGAAATTTTATTAGCCCTGACCTCTTTTTAATTCATATGGCTATTTTAAGCACTTTCTTTATGTTTAAGCTCTTGTTCCCACTTTGATTGTCTTCACAGTGCCGCCTATCATCTTTAACTGTTCCATAATCTCCAAATTTGGATCATATGATTTTGGCTATTACAGGTTTGTTTCTCTTGTTTGAACCCTAATATGTATGCTCTTGTATGTTACTTTTCTAAGTCATCCTATCACGTTTTCGTGCGTAAATGCATACAAGGCACCTATAGAGGTTGATTTACAATAGAGACTAGGAAAAGGAGGAGACATAACGGTGTCAGGTTTCAAGTTAGAGCTTCTTGTTACAATAGAGAAGAATTCAGCACTTGAGAACCGAGTTAGCTATCTAGATGGAGCTCTCAAGGAATGTGCGAGGCAGCTGAGATATGCAAAGGAAGAGCAAGCAAGGAAACTCGAGGAAGTTATGGCTAAAAAAAAAAGAATAATTGTGAATTGAAGAAACTTGAAATGGAAAGCCAACTAACTGAGCTCAGCTCAAAGCTGCTAGCCTTCGCCCCAAGCTGGATGTTGCCAACAAGGAGAACAAATCTCTGAGGCTTGATTTTGCTTCATTGTGTCGCAAAAATTGGAGGTTAGTACTCTTGGGACTTGGGAGGGATTTCACCATGAAACTGTTGAATCCACGAACAAATAACTCTTAGTATTAATTAAGAAGGTTGCCAAGCCTGAAGCAGAGTGCCACGGGCCTGGATTTTCCGCTCAAAAAACTTCTGCACATGTGTATTCAGTCTCTTACAGCCAAGTAGAGTACACAAAAAGGTCAAAAACACTTGATGCACAACTACATGAACACGAGTCAAGCCAATCAGGCTTAAGAGCTTCTTTGTCAGGGATTATCATATATAATGAGATGGAAAAGCTAGCTGCATTGCCAGAGAAAGGAAATAAAGCATGCTCTCTTGAAGCATGAAGTCCAACTATCATGGAACGCATTAAAAGTTGAACCGGAGACAATGATCAACCGAATTGGAAATTCAGAAGCAGAAAAGGGAGGATTAGGAATGGCATTAACCTCAGACGACTATTAGTAGAGGTACGTACTTTAAGCACACATTAATTTATTAAGTTTTTCAGAAGGTTATCACTCTTGCTGATTTCTGCCTACTTCAATTTACACACTTTCACTCATTTGGCCTTTTGTAGAGGAACAAAAAGTAGGTAGCAGTCCTTGCAGCAAACACGTTCACTCTTTCTTGCTCGAGCACCCTTATTGATTCATCAGTCGCAAGACCCACAATGGATGCTTCATGTTATGAAAACATGGCATCATTTATTGGGGAATGATACCCGGCCTCTATTTCTGTTGTGCGCTGATTGTCAAGTAGAAATTTAAAGGTAATATATGAGGTCCATCATTCTCTGTGATAGCATTGAATAAATGTATGCAGCCAATCTCTAAAATGGTAGCAACAGAAACTCAAAGACTGATCGAGAACACTATCACAGCTGTTCTATCAAAGACGTACTATGATAGTGGTTGATCGGCGTCTTAAACTCTCCCTTCTTTCAAGCAGATGGATGTGAAGTTTAATCTCATTTCTTATCTGTTAATTGCATTCTTGAGCTTGTTATATATAGGTAGAGATTGGGTGGGATGCATATATATATACACACAATTGACTTCAGATTGAATCCCATCATCACGGCCTCCACCCGAGTCTTGACATCTATAAAAAACTTGCTGAACTACAAATGGTAAGGTGTTGACACAAGTTATTAACATGTATTGTTGCTTTGTGTTAGTTGGGGTAAATATATCATACTTTAATCACATCCTATATATAAGAGATACACCTTAAAATAGTGCTTACAGATTGGGGCTGCTAAGCTCTGATGTCTTTGATGATTTCTTGCTTTTCCCATTACACCATTGCTGCCAAACTTCAAATATTTCACTTCTGCCTTTTTCCCCTACAAGATGAACTTTTTCTTTATTCTTCTTTTTCTTGGATCAACATGATATTTCTCCGAACTTTTTTTATGTTTTGAGTTATGCTTACTTAAGCCTGTTCTCACTCAAGTAGACTATCAAAATTCAGAAACATTTTGATTATTAAACATCCTTTTGGAAGAATTGTATTGGGTCAAGTCTACCTTGGCCAACTGAGCCTTTCTATTTTCCGTCGATTGAGCGGAGCTAGTTACTATGGTGTTGAAGGCTATTCAATCAGGTTGACTCTTTGTGTTATAAGATCCTACATTCTTGTTGGTGGATAGTAATAATCATTAAGCTATCTACAAGTTAAATGAGATGGAGACTTTTATTTGTTAAAAATTTCGGATTCTTCATGAAGGCTTAGTGAAGCTTTTTTTTACAAACTTTACAGCTTTGTTATTTAAGATTGTTTCTAAACATCAGTAAGACGTACTGTCCAGTTTTGGATTTGTTAATTTGGATTCTTGGTATGCAATGCAACATCTATTTTGATAACTAGCTGAAACTTGTTTTTGTTAATGCAAGCTATCTTCAAGCCTCTAAAAACAATAGCTTGAACACGTTTCCGAGCCCAAATGAAAGCCGAAGTTGAAATGAAAGCCTCTAAAAACAATATCATTTGTCGAGCATCACGTTTCCGAGCCAAAATGAAAGCCAAAGTCGAAACAGGAAGAGTCCAATCCCATAGCTTGAACACAGAGCGGTGCTAAGAGGTGTGAAATTACTATAGCTAGCATTTGGCAGAAGAATATCGAGAGCAATACACAAATTTTATAGGTGAATTTAAAAGTTTAATAAGACTTTATGTTTGCAAACAAAAGAATTTGTTAAAGAGAAACTAAAAAACCAAACTCTACCTTGCGTAAAGTTACGATTAACCTCTGATTTGATGTGTTACAGGAAGCTTGCTAATTATATATGGTCTCTCATCACTCGTCATATTGTTGTTGTCAAGTTGTTTGGAGGATGAAGAAGCAGGGTCGGAGTAAACAAGTCAGAATAGCCCTCTAACGACAGCTCCTGCCAACGCCCAATGTACCGCTCGACTCCAAGGTCGAATACTTCGACATACTCGCCGTCATCTTCATTGATAGCAACGCAATTTCCTTTCCAAGGACGAGGGAGATCCTGACCTGAGACCGAAAAGGAGCTAGTCCTGGTGACGAAAAACACTCTATCCCTCAAACTCTCGACTCTTTCCCACCTGCAGCGTGTCGGTACATTGGCGTCGTCCTTTACTAGCCTAAAGATCCGACATCCGGATGCATTATTCCCGTAACAGATAGATTTCACAACTATATATAGATCACCATCAGATACCACAAAACTAAGCGAATAAGCCTGTACACTACTTAGATATTTGCGGAGGCTATCACAAACTATTCCAAATCGCTGCAAATTAGATTTGTAATCGAGCATAAGGATATTGTAGTCAGGATCATCATAGACAACTAGGTAAATCCATCCATCGAACCACACAAAGTCCTCGATGTAACGGTGTTTGATGACGAGAGACAATTGGGTAATTGAATTAGGCACCCAAATTTGATCGGTGCTGAAGCTACACAGGTGGTGCATTCGATGAGGATGTATACATAGCGCAGTTGTAGAATTCGGGATGAAGACGACCTTTTCTTGCCACTCGGAGCCGATGTTGTCACGGTAAGATGAGGCTATTGGAGTCACTCTCCACTGCGACAAGTGGAGAAGCGTCCCGGGAGATCCGGGTATAGTCTGGTCCGTAAGCGGGTGCTGCAGAAGGAGCTTTCTGTCCCTGGATTCATGGACCGCTACCATCCAGACTTTGCAAGAGTCACGGAGGTGTCGGATAAGGTACATTGTGACGACGGTGAGATGAACCGTTGGTTCAAGGCGTCGACCCTCCCAAGAGAAGGAGACGGAGAGAGGGAATAGTGTGTTATTGCGGGGAGGAGGGAGAGCTGATCTCCATGATCGGCAAACGGAGCGGAACCGTATGATATCGGTATGGTTTTGGCCGGCGAGGATAGCCACCAGTTCGGGGAGAAGATCGGACCACCGATCAACTTGGTTGTCAACCATGGCTATTAGCTAGGATCGATGACAATTGACAGGGCCGGACCTGAGTTGTAACTTCCCTGAGGCGAGCTATGAAAGTTGTGCCCTCCCTATCCGAAAAACAAACACCAAGCCATAAAAAAAAAAGCAAGTAGCTATTTAGACAAAATTCAATTCCAAAATCATACAAATTCAATTTCAAAAGCCTACAAATTCAATCCTAAATCCAAAGCAAATTCCCATCTAAATTCGGAAGTTTCAATACAACAATCCTAATTCCAAAACCTCCAACAAT
The DNA here is from genome assembly GCA_037127255.1 of Persicaria tinctoria. Lineage (NCBI taxonomy): Eukaryota > Viridiplantae > Streptophyta > Magnoliopsida > Caryophyllales > Polygonaceae > Persicaria > Persicaria tinctoria. The sequence goes on from JBANSL010000004.1 coordinate 1,390,634, forward strand.
CCTAATTCCAAAACCCTAATTAAAAAAAGTCTAAAACTAACCAATTGAATCCAAATAATTTCGAAAACCTAATATTAAATTGAAAAAAGTATACCTGATTTCGCAATTAGAACTTAGAGGGGAGCTTGGGAGGAGTCGAGGAGAGGCCGAATTTCCAGAAGAAGCTGGAGGGAGAAACCGAAAGCGGCCCGGACCTGCGAAAGTTGTTGCGGTTGAAGGGGGTCAGGGAGAGACCGATGCCGAGGGGAGCCTTGGAGGAGAGAGTGACAACCAGGTTGGTCGTGGTTCCGACTTCCGACAATCTGAGCCGGTGGTCGCAAGTTGCTGCTTTGCTGCGAATCTCCTCGACTCCTCCTCGTTGTTTGATGTGCAGTGCACGAGCGTTGGAACGCTGCGTTTCCTTTCCTTCTACAGTTCCGCTTTCCTTTCTTGTTTTTTTTTTTAAGCGCGGAAACGTGTGTGTATATATACTTGGTTTTTTCGGGTTTTCTTTGGGTCAAGTACTCTGTCCCTTCCCCTATCCCCTTCCCCTATCCCCTCTCACAAAATTATCCAATTTTTTAATGTTTTAATCTATTTTTTTAGTTTTGTTTTATTTTCTCTTTTTTTTTTTAATATTGAAATGTGAGGAGGAGACACCGGGGAGGGCCAAACAGGGGGACATACGATTTGGCTCCCTCTTTTATTGTATTTTATGTTTTAATTTCTATTTCATTGTTGTATGTTTAGACGGCTTGCCGTCTGCCGACTTTGTCGGCCTCTCGAGGTCCGGGCCTGTCCGGCCTCGAATTATTTCCTTATCAAAATATATATATATATATATATATATATATATATATATATATATATATATATATATATATATATATATATATATATATATATATATATATATATATATATATATATATATATATATATATATATATATACTTGGGCTCTTTGGCTGATTGGATCCGAGGTGATAGTCTGTTGGGCCTCTCCTCATGTCCGACCCTGATTGTTGATATACGGAGTATTGTAATTAAGTTCAAAGGATTTTTTTATCCTATACCCTAACACTTTAAATTGGAAAATATTTACTATTAAAAAGGCAAATGATCCTAACAATTCAATTAAAAAAAACTAGAATAATTTTAAAAAATTTCAAAATTTCAAATTTAGGGTCTTATTATGTATTCTTTGAGCATATGATAGAAAAATCGTTTCACAAATCATGACCTTTTTTAATATATTTGGGCATATATCTCCAGCAGATTGAGATCATATAAATCTATCTACGCCTTTCTACGGTAGTCATACAAATCAGAAGCTCTTCCATCTATCTATATACATCTAAATCTTTTCTGACCCAAAAAAAAACATAAACCCATCTTTATGAAACATGATTTTCAAAATACCCCAATCCTTTAGGGGAGTAAGATAAATACCCGAACTTAATTTACCTGGTTTAAATAAATTAATGTCTCAAACTAGACCTATCAAACTCATATCCGAACTTAGATTCACTGCCTTTTCTACTCATTTCTCGATTCGAATCCGGTAAATTTGTGGAGAAACTCTGCCACATAGATTAAAAAATAAATTGAGGTTGGTGGGGTTGAGTAAAAGGAGGGGACAAGATCTTGTCCTTTAGTTTTTAACGGTTAAAATCTTGTCAAATCTACCAATTTTTTTTTTTTTTTAAATCTATGGGATTCGAAGGATTTTCCCCTCATTATCTATTTGACATGTCATTCTAATAAGGTAACGAAAGACGCGTTAATCATATCATATCTATCCACCAAAACACAAGAAGATTAAGATAGGCCTATATATCAAAACATTTTTTGCATAAGATATCTTGCAACTAGTTGATTAAGCTAACCTTTCTACATATTTTGACTATAGTTACGTTATTTCATCATATCAATAACCATGTATTAATTAATACATTGTCAACGCTAGAGAGATGTCTTGGACTTGACCTTATTGAGGTGATCATGAAACGCCAAGCACTAGGATCGAAGAACGGAAGTGACATGGAATGGGGAGAAAGCCAGGGGTTTCTCACCGTCATAAGTCCAATACCATTGATGTCCAATAGCTTTGATAGTAATGGCTGGATCTACTACTACCTCGTCCATTGAGTATAGCAGAGCAAATGATGGTATAGCAATGAACATCAAGAGGTATTCGACAAGAAGATCCATAACAACAATTTGTATTAATGTACAAAAATACTCTCAGACTCCTACTAAGACACCACTCTAAACCAACTCTCATGATAATACACAAACTCCCACTCCCGATCGAACTTGTGGAGATACTCTACACTCACAATTCTCAGTCTCACTTACTCTACACTCACAACTCTCACGATAGTCTTAATTTAGCTTATAGTCATAGACGGATTTAGGCGGGGGGGAAAGCGGGAGCATACGCCCCCCCTTCATCCGAAGAATCACCTATATTTGTTCTACGCGTCGATAGCTTCGTTTTGATATATTATAAGCCTGAATCCGATAAACGAGTAAAAAGTTATGACCGTTTGAAAGTTAAACACAGATTAATTATTTTAAATGTCTTTTAATAAAGCATGATTCTTTTATATTATACTTAATTTGATATTTTGGCAATATAATTCAACCAAAGAGCTTCGAAACAAGAGATTATATTACTAAATTTGATAATTATATAAGAAATTATGCAAATTTAAAGTTTGTATATCTCGTTACACGTTAGTGCATGTTAAGAGAACAACAAGGTGCATATTGACTTTGTTTCAAACGACATATTTTTAGATGAAAAAAATGTTGTTAGCATCGTTTAAAGAGAAAAAATATATAAAATAACACGATTTTAAATTAAAAGATCACCGTTTTGAAAAAAAAACATTATGTTTTGTACTAAAAAATGTATGTTTAAACTAAAATATCATCGTTTAATCTAAAATATTATAGTTTTGGTTCGCTAAACATATTATAATAAAAATCTATCGAACAATGAATCAACAATTTGTATAAAACTTCGCCCCCCCTCGATAAATTTCTGGCTTCGTCCCTGCTTATAGTTATTTGAAAGAGCCCATGAATAGAATTTAATCAAACTATTTTAACCTTCAAATGAACATATAAATTAAACATGGATGACTACTATAATAAATATAACTTATTAAAAAATTGCACAACGGGTAATACATAAATAAATCCGAGAACTTGGTTTATGAAATTAAAGATCGATGGTCCGCAAGGATGCGCTAGGAAGGAGTTCTGCTGCGGCCGACCCGACCTAAATTTTATTCTGCGTAAAAAAAAAAAAAAAAGATCGATGGTTCATCGATCTGTGACGATGAGTGTCAGGAAGGATACATAATTAGGGGATGTAACGGAGTTCAAAATTACATATGCCATAAAATGATAGGTTATCAAACCCCATTATCTATGAAGCAATGGCCTTGCGTGAAGGTCGGTTGGCTGCTCGTCACTTGGGAGTGTCCAAAATCGTGGTGGAAGGTGATTCACATATTATAATTTTATAATTAAATACTTATCTTCTGTTCAAGTGTCAATCCGATTTAGGTGGGTTTCACTTGAGGGCGCCTGTTGGGATTAAAATATAGTCACCCCGCATTGTAGGTGGTATAACAAACCAAATGATTTAAGTTTAAAGTGGTGAATCCAAATTAACTTATTAAAAATAAGTAAAAGTGACTCTTTTTTTTTAATCAGTTAAAATGGTCTTACCAGTGATCTTACATGGTAGCTATCCACAGATCACTGATCAGATGTTTTCTTTAATCAGTTAAAATGGTCTTACCAGTGATCTTACATAGTAGCTATCACAGATCACCTGATCAGATGTTTTCTTATGTTTGAAATCCCCTCTCAAGGGATCCCAAATCCACAATTCTCGCGGAGTCGCCCCCATCCCTGATCAATCTCTATCTTCCTCTCTACTCTCTGAATTTTCAGGTTGGGTTTTCTCTCCAAACACACCCAATTTCGGATTTCCCATCCCTAATTGGTTGCACAATTTATCGATCTGCATCATTCTCTCTCTCGCCGAGTCGCCCCCATCCGTATAGAACAGAAGAGAAGAGAAGATCTAAATCTGTTGCGAATCGAGAGACGATGCCGATCTTCTTACACCGCGCCTGCATAGATCAAGGAAACCAGGGGGGTTTTCGGAATCAGTTGTATGAGATTGAGATCGAGAATGGAGGCGAAATCAGAGTGCGCGATCTTCCCGAGATAAACGATTTGTTCATCAATTCCAGTTTGTTCGTAGAAGGTTCCCGAGTATTCCTGGTCGGTCGCTCATCTTACTCCGAAGGAGGAGCGTTCGGAGGAGCGGAAGATGGCATTTTCTACTGTGATTACAATAAAAACGAGGGAAGATGGGATTTTACCTCTTTTGCAGATTTCAAATTTCAGGATGGGATGGCGGTTCTTGGAGACGAGATCCACTGTTTCGGGGAAGAAGGCAAAAATTTCTGTTTCAGCGCCAAAGATGTGAAGCCTCGAGTTTCATCATTTAAAACTCCGCCTCGCTGTGAGACCTGGTTTCCTTTTACTGTTGCTGTTACTACTGTTGGCCACAAAAGAATTTATGTTTTCTGGACTTTTGGCAATGGTGGTGAGGAATTAGGGTATTATGATGAGGCTGGAGAGTGGCACACCATTGATTCTGCACCAGTTTGGGCGCACCCGAAAGTACCTGGCATGGCTGTGCCGTTCAAGGACAAGTATCTGATTGCATTTGCAAATTTTCATCCTGTAACTGAAAAACATGGCTTCGATCTGTATGCTTGTGATATCAGCAAGGGATGCAGATGGCTCGATGAGCCAGTAGAGGTCCGCCCCTTGCGGGATGCCCAGGCCTTTCCTCTCGTGGATGATCTTCCCCATCCCTGTTTTGAAAGTATGTCGATGGTGCAGGTCAGCCCGAACGAATTTGCTTTGATTTGGTCCCCACACCAAACAAACACTCCTTTTAAACTCTGCTGCACCAAATTCGAACTCAGCATCCAACACGAAGATACCGACTCCCCAACCTTAACTGCCCATCTCTTGTCTTCCACAACCTATACTTACAGAGGCCGCACTGCTGCGCTCAATTGCACCTCCCCAAACTTATTGTAAGCCTCTTTCTTTCTTTCATGTTTCTATTTTGCTTCCTACTATATATTTTGACTGCTGTCTGAGAATGTTTTGGTCCATCTGAAATCTCACAATGAAGACAAAGGGTGCCCTGAACCCCTTGTTGTTTTTTATAATTAAATACTAGTTTTGTTGAAATGGGGACTGCAGCGAGCAGAAGTGATTCAGAGCAATGTTTATTTTGTGATCCTTGTCCATTATTAGCGTATTGGGTATTAGTTGTTGGGTGTTTGTATACAAGCTTCTTTTCAAACAATAGCTTCCTTAGCACATTGGATACTCTCTTCAACAATTTTTACCTCGTACTCAGATCTTGCAATGATGCATAAATTTTGAGGACCAAATCACCAATCTAGTGTTTTAGTTTTGAGAGTATACCCTTCCAAGTCTGCTCCTCCTAATGTAATTATGAGATCTACAATCCAATCAAATCAAACAGAAGAAGGAACATTCAAATGGTTACTTGATAAAGCATCTTTTTCAAAGTCCAATTAATTAGGTCAGTGAACTTGTCAAAGACTTTGAGAGTGTGCCTTGTCAGGTGGTATGCTGAAAAATTGCAGGTTTAAAAAGTTCACTCAAGATTAGAGACAGAAACATAGAAAATGAATCAGAAATGAGTTAAACAGATTGCATCACCTTATGAATCAAACATAAAAAAGAGACTTAGCAACATCTATATGCATTAAGAAGGTTTAGACAGAAAGACAATTTTGAAATTGGTGTCCAGAAATTAAAAAATCCATCTCATTCTCAGTAGCCACTGGGTGAGATGAAGAAACCAAAATATTGCCTTGTTTAGAGCCATAGTAAAACAATTTTTTTTGCTGATGATAGCTCTCCTTTCTTCCAAATGCAGTTTCCCAAACACAGCCAAGCATTTGACAGAGATGGGTTCAACTTAACCTGACACAGATAAGAGAATAAGGGATAGAAAGAAGAGAATGAGTTAGCTCCAAAGAAAAAGAAGATATAGACTTTAAAGGTAACAATTTATGCTAGCATACTGCTTTTGAGAGATGATCTTTAGCTTCTTTCCTATAATCTAGAAACACATCCAAAACTTTTCCTCTGAGATATTCATTGGTAGCATGTTGTACTGACGTTTTTCGTTGTTCTGCATAGAGATGGAAAATTATACAACTCAGTATTTGATGCAATAAATAAAAGCATAAGAATCCAAACATGCTTTTTATTTACATGCCATAGAATCATCAACTCAATAGACTAATCATTTGCCAAGGCTGGATTAGCTTAAAAAGGAGATAGAACATGCATATCTTTAAACATTTGACATACAAACAAACCTGTTTAAGAGCTACTACTTCCAACCATTATTATTACTGTATTATTTAACTCCATTTTTCATAAATCTACCTTCATTGTTGAGTCTATTTCCATGAATCATAGTGCTAAATGCTAATGGATGTTACCTAGCCTAAGATAGTTTCTGAAATGACCAATTTTCCATGAGAGGAAAATAAAGCAAGTTAACTTTCACATTGCCGCCGTTTTATTTTCAAAATTTCATTTCAAACCACCCTTTATCCCTATCAGCTGGTTATCTATTTACCATCATTCATGAATTTTACTTAGCTATCCATCAGCTATAATCCATATTGTACTAAACCACCCATTTTTCTCAAAAATTGCTATTTAATTAACCAACCCTCCTATTTTCAGCTAGTATCTCATCATGACCAATTCAGAGTTTTAAGTTTGAATGAGATATTAAATTAATATGTACAATGGCAAATGATCATTTTACATCTTTCAAAAAGTACTTTGAACTCATAATCAAGTGGCTCTATATAAGAAGAGTGAGTGATTTTAAGATATTTAAAATCAATTATTTCAAAGTACTTTGAACTCATAATCAAGTGGCTTTTTGGGGTTTTCCAATCCGGCCACCTCACATCAAATTGGTAAGGCTGTAGGTTGCGTACTGAAAGGGAAGGTTAGGGATGAGGTCAATTTTTTAGTAGCTATGGTCAAGCCAACCTCGCAGGGTAAAGCTTTTGAGCCCTTGTTCGTCCGTCAGGAACCCTAGAATGTGGGAACTTTTGAATTTTGCCTTCACACGTGAAATTGGCAAGGTGTCTGCCCGAGGATGATGAGGTGAAGCTCAGAGAGGGTTCAATTTGACAGGACACAGTCTGGATCCAAAACTTTCAGATACGAACCATACTATCAGAACCCTAGAATTTGGGGTTTTGCAGGAGTCAATTATAAGGAAAAATCGTAAGGATTTAGGTTGTTGGGAGGTCAAGAAATGTAATCAGGGTGGTAATTTTAGCAGAAATGGCAGAAAACGACCCCTCGAAAGCTTTAAACTCCGTCAACACTGTTCATCTTCAAGCTTGAGAACACCAAATACCAGTCGGGCTCGCACCTTAGACCTGAGCTAACATTCTAAGGAGGAGGGTGCGCTGGGGAGGTAGGAGTCTGGAACCGGAGTGCTTGGGTTTTTCCGGGCACCAGAAGCCTATCTCCGAACAGTGACCGGTCTTAGGAAAAGGTCGAAACTCTGGTCAGAGGGCTGCCACAGTCAAAAAGGATTTGCAAAATTCAAATATTCTGACCGTTGGGCACTCTAACGGCTACTTTGGGTTGTACGGACAAGGCAAGTTTGGACGCCGTGAGGCCTTTGAAGAGGTTGTGTTTAGCTCCGGCGCTGAGCGCTGCCTCCAAGGGCGGAGGAAAAAACCCGGGGACTTTCTTTCTTTGCTATATATTCGATGAAATCTATGAAGAGGGAGGATCTATTTAATTTAGTGGACAATAAAAACGTGGTCGGTGGAGAAGTGAATGAGCTGGTCGGTGGAGGAGTAAATGAGGTGGTCGGTGTAATTAATGCACCTGGTTTCACTAACCCACCACCATGATTGATGAGGATTCAAGGTCCTAGATGATAATAGGAATTCTGGGTTAGTATTGTCGTGAGAAAGAGAGAGAGATAGTGATCAAATCTTGATCATTGGTATGCAAGGAGATTAAATACTTAAATTGATATTGGCAAACCAGTAGAACACACCTAGTTGATTTCAAGGAGACTGGAGATTTGAGATAAAGAGGCCGGTAAATTAATTTAAGAGTGAGACCAATTAGCAAGAGTGATACTATTAATTACATTGACAGACAACCCAGGTAAATAAGAGGAACCAATGTGAGAGATAGGAAGACAGTTACCATTCCCGACGGAGAGGCGGTCAGCACCAGCATAGTTGTCGGAGATGTGCAGCTTCTGAAGATCAGGCGTCACATGATCGGTGGCACCCGAGTAAAAGTACCATGACGGATCCACAATGGTCGAAGGGGAAGAGTAGTTGGCAGAGCGTTGCTGCGTGGAATTGTCATGGCGGCGAGGCGGGAATTCCGCTTCATTGAGGCGGTTGTAACAGTTGAGTGCAAGATGACCAAGTCTGCCGCAGATTTGGCACTAATGACGGAGACCTGATTGTTGCCCACGTCCAGCGTTCGGTGAGCCGTCGGTAGGCGGAGCGGAGGGCTGTCCTCGACCTGGAGAGGGCTGGCGCTGAGTGCTCGTGGAGCGAGCGCCGCGGAAGGATGCAGCGACATTGGCAGCAGAGGCTGTGGTGGTCGATTTGGACACGGCTGGCAGAGGGAGGAGAGTCGAGGCCGCCTGTTGATCACGAAGAAGGCGAGCTTCCTCCTGAAGCAGAAGACCGACGAGTTCCTCGATGTCGAGGGTGTTTGTCCTCATCATGAACGAGGTGATGAATGGGCTGTAGGAAGCGTCCAGACCAGCGAGGATGTAGCTTGCACGATCCTCGGGGTCGACGGTGTAGAGGCTCTCGGCAAGAGAGTCAACGATTGAGCGTTTTTTATGGATGTATTCCATCATCGTCAAAGCTCCTTTCGGGATGGTCTGAAGTTGCGTTTCTCAATTATGTGATAGTGGTAACAATGTCAGATTTAACAAGAAAAGATGTATAGTGTGCAGAGAAGATACAGGTGAAGTTATTCTGACTGCATATCGTTACAACAATATTTACGCCGTAAATGCTGATCAAGTGGCACAAGGAAGCTTAACCTGTCTGAAGGCTTTGACGGACGATCCAAAGCTCTGGCACAGGAGACTCGGTCATGTGAGTCCACATACACTACAGAAGCTTGTGTCCAAAGGGCTTGTAAGAGGGCTACCTGAAATGGACTTCAAAGGTATTGATATCTGCAATGCATGCACACGAGGTAAACAAACACGTAGCTCCTTCAAACCCAAAAAGGTTGTAAGTTCTTCTAGACCCCTTGAACTTTTACATATGGATTTATGTGGTCCTTTGCGAGTCAAATCTCCCAATGGTAAAAAGTACATGCTAGTTGTCGTTGATGATTTTTCTAGATATACTTGGGTTGCATTTTTGAAAGAAATATCAGAGGCCTTAGTTGAGTTTTCAAAACTTTGTAAGGAGTTGCAAACTTTAAGAAATGAGCCCATAGTGTGATCATTATTGGAGTTTGGAAGGAAATTGTTTGAATATATGGAAAATTTAATGAGTGAAAGAAAATCCAATCACCTCAGGAGATAAAGGTAGATTGACCCTGCTCTCTGAGATAATAGTTTGGAGAGATGGGACACATTGTGAGGAGTCCAAAGCACTAAGTATCCGGGGCCATTCATGACACCCATGTTTGCGACTCGCGAGAAGGCAGTGCTGAGGTTAGAGAGGTAAAAACATTATTATTGAGAAAAGCATTATGAAAGGTGATGAATGTTATGAGAAAGAATGTGGAAACTCAAAGTTTGGAAAGTACTCCATTTCCCCGGATCAAAAGTACCACATTGCCAAAAATTGCCCACCTTTTAGCCTTTTACCAATCTATTCCTTATTTAAGCTTAAATTAAAGTCTTCTTGATTATCAATGCTTTGTCACATAAAAATTATTTGTGCATAACCCTCCTTTTGTGAGTAGATGTTGCTTTTATATATTTGCACATGCATGGATCTGTGACACTAGTACCTTTTCGAGGATGGTAATTGATTCCAGGGACATATAAGAATGAATCTGATATGTTGAGAGTTTTGAAATTCCTTCCCCTGAATGACAAATAAAAGTATTGCTTGAGGACAAGCAAGCTTAAGTATGGGGTGTTTGTTGTGAGCTGAATCTGCCATGTTTTACAGCAACTTTTATATCGATTTATGTATACATTTCATGCATTTGGACTAAGATAGTACAGAATCTATGTAGTTTATGTTTATTTGCCAAATTATGGAATCTACACCAGTTTCTGTTTAATTCGCAGAAATCGAGGCGTTTTACAGCAATTCTACAGAAGGTCGGAAAAGCTCGGAAAACCACTACAGAAGTCCAAGGTCAAAGCAGCGGAACCAGTCTGGGAATCAAGGCTACTCGATCTCGAGTAGGCCTTACTCGACCTAGACGAGCATGTCCGAGCAACCTTGGTCGAGCACAGCCTGATCGAGAGAGCCAGACAACCCGGCTCCGGACCCTACTCGATCTCGAGGACCACTGGTCGAGATCGACGAAGCCTCAGCGCCACGCCCGGGGTTGACAAGGCGAAGAGCTGGTCGACAAGCCGAGGACGGAACCGAGGACAACCAGGAGCACTCACTGCCAGCGACTCGACTCGCTGCAGTGGACCGCTCGCTGCCGCGGAAAAACTCGCTGCCAGCGGAAGAGGCAACTCGCGGAAGCGGAAAGGAAGAATACCGCTCTAGTCGATCTCGAGGACCATTTGTCGAGGTCGACGAGCGCTTGAGTCCTGATCCGAGCTTGCCGAGTAGAGCAACCCGAGGAAGCCTAGTCGACAGAGCCATCTTACTCGATCTCGACCAAGCTTTGTCGAGGTCGACGAGCCCTGTGACCCAAAGTACGAGCCACATCGAGTGGAGCTAGCCGGGAGGTCCAGTCGACGAACCATCCTTGTCGAAGTCGACGAGCCGTGGTCGATCTCGAGTAGACCTGTTTCCAGCAGCTTCTCGACGAAGACCTGTCCGACTAGAATTGGGATTACTTGGGGTCGAAGGTGCCTAATTCTATCCAATCTATCAAGATCTACCATGAAGAAGAGAAGTTTTATCCATTGAAGACATTAGATATAATTTTCCTATTTTAGATTTATTTCCTTTATGTCTTTTATTTATCCTTAAGCCATTAGATATAATTTTAGATAGAGATAGATATCTTCTTTCCTAGAATAGCTAGGGTTAGAAGGCTATAAATAAAGCCCATGGGGCTGGTTTTTCATTCATTCCAGTTGAGATTCAATTTTCAGTAGGAGAAGTAGTACAAGGAGAAGTTTAGGGAGATTCGAAGGTTTTAGGGTTTTGGCATTCGACGAGAGTTGGATTGCCGGGATTGTAAAGTCTTGGAATTTAGTTTAATGCAAGTTGTTTCCTTTCAATCAATCGATGATGTCTGAGTTTGCGATGAGGCGTGAGTAGTCCACCCACTTCTAGGGTTGGGGCGAGCCCGACGATAGCCATGCATATTTGAGGTAAAGATCCAACCCTTATCATATTTTGAGCATTTTCCTACTTGTTTATGTGTTTATTGCCCATCTAATGGAGATCCATGCTAACAACTTGGATTATAAACCTAAAATCGGTAGAGACAATTAGGGTTTCTTGAGAGAGTTGTCTAATTGTTGGAAAAGGCGAAAGCTTAGTCCTTTAATGCGAATTATATGATAATCTGTTTGGATCTTCCTTATGCATGCTTGGTTATTGTCGTTGCAAACCCCAATCTTGGAAGTCCTTTTACATTATGTTCAGTCGAAACCCCAAAAGCATTTGTTTTTATTTTCTTTATTTTCTATTTCGTTTTGTTCCCTGCCCCTCGTCGATCTCGACCACCATCTGGTCGACCTCGACCACTGATTCTCGACCCAGAGTCGTTGTAGCTCACTTGTGCAGGAAATCGACGAAGACCAACTTGACCCAGACCAGGCCGTACTCGATCTCGAGCAGCCTCTGGTCGAGATCGACCACCCTTTGCCGACCTGTGCTGCTAAGTTCGACTGCCCGAGCTTCTGTCGACTAACCCTAGTCGAGCTCGAGGACCCTGTTGTTGACTTCTGTCCGTGATATTACACCGCTGCCTAGGATCCGCTGACACGCTTCCTCGTGGATCGATCCTGACTTCCGCTGCTGCATCAGGAGGAGGTCTTGTATTTATTTTGCGTAGGCATAGTCTGGTTTGAATTATATTTCTGTATTTTAAACTCGATTTCCTACTACAACAGATTACCTTTCGAGGTCTACCCATGAGATTACCCTTTTTGGGTCTACTCAAATTGTCTTGATTATCCGAAAGGATCTATAAGAACCGAATTTACCTTCAACCTATTAAAACAACATTACCTTTAAACCTATCACTTCTTCTGATTTCAATTGGTTTTAGAATGGAACTTCACTAATTTTGTGTTGGTTAGCGCTCGGACTTTTGACCCACCGGGAATTTAACTTTGCTTTCAAATTCCTTTGAAATCATTTAACAACTTCTCCACTAGTTATTCGGGAAAGAAATAAGTGATGAAGGTTATAAATCGGTATATGGTGAATTATATTATCCTTGCAATAAAAACTCGACGACACAACATTATAAAAATTGATTAAAATGATTTCTTAATTAAGGAAGTTGGTAAATGTTGTGAGCTGAATCTGCCATGTTTTACAGCAACTATTATATCGATTTCTGTATACATTTCATGCATTTGGACTAAGATAGTACAGAATCTATGTAGTTTATGTTTATTTTCCAAATTATGGAATCTACACCAGTTTCTGTTTAATTCGCAGAAATCAAGGCATTTTACAGCAGTTCTATAGAAGGTCGGAAAAGCTCAGAAAACCACTACAGAAGTCCAAGGTCAAAGCAGCGGAACCAGTCTGGGAATCAAGGCTACTCGATCTCGAGTAGGCCTTACTCGACCTAGACGAGCATGTCCGAGCAACCTTGGTCGAGCACAGCCTGATCGAGAGAGCCAGACAACCCGGCTCGGGACCCTACTCGATCTCGAGGACCACTGGTCGAGATCGACGACACCTCAGCGCCACGCCCGGGGTTGACGAGAAGAAGAGCTGGTCGACAAGCCGAGGACGGAACCAAGGACGACCAGGAGCACTCGTTGCCAGCGACTCGACTCGCTGCAGCGGACCGCTCGCTGCCGCGGAAAAACTCGCTGCCAGCGGAAGAGGCAACTCGCGGAAGCGGAAAGGAAGAACACCGCTCTAGTTGATCTCGAGGACCCTTTGTCGAGGTCGACGAGCGCCTGAGTCCAGATCTGGAGCCCATCGAGTAGAGCAACCCGAGGAAGCCTAGTCGACAGAGCCATCCTACTCGAGGTCGACTAGGGCTTGTCGAGATCGACGAGAGCCCAGTGAGCCAAGTCCGAGAACATCGAGTAGATCTAGCCGAGGAAGTCCAGTCGACGAACCACCCTACTCGAGGTCGACGAACCGTGGTCGAAGTCGAGTAGAGCCGTTTCCAGAAACTTCTTGACGAAGACATATCCGACTAGACTTGGGATTCCTTGGGGCCGAAGGAGTCGATTTGGCCGAAGTTCTACCCAATTCCATCAAGTTCTATCCAAGGAGACAAGATCTATCAACATCATGAAGACTTACCCTATTTAGTTTTATCTTTTCCTAGTTGATTTAATTTCCATGTTAATTTTATTTATCTTTTAGCAATTTAGATATAATTTTAGATAGAGATAGAAGATTTTATCCTTGGTTAGCAAGGGTTGGAAGGCTATAAATAAAGCCCATGGGGCTGGTTTTTTCGATCATAAAATTCCAGAGACAATTAGTTAGTTCCATACAGAGATACAATTTAGGAGTTTGAGGTTTTTAAGGTTTTGGCTTACAACGAAAGTTGGTTGCCAGGATTGTAAAGGCTTTGAATATAGTTTATGCAAGTTTCTTCTTTTACATCAATGTCTGTTATTGCGATGAGGCGTGAGTAGTCCACCCACTTCTGGGGCTGGGGTGAGCCCGACGGTGGCCATGTGAGGCGACGCTGTAAAGGTCAGATTTTTATGCGATTTGTCTTCTATCCCTAAGAGCATGATTCTTTTGCGAGAGTTGAAGGTGATCCTTGTTTGTGTTATTGAAGCGAAAGTGATCTTAATGCAAACTTGGATTAATTATGTGAAAAAGGGTTAGTAACAATTAGGGTTTATGCGAAAGCCTCTATATGCCTATTTGTTAATAACGAAAGTTATTTGATGGAAAGCATGATCTTTTACGCCTTTATGTGTTATTTTGCATGGTTATCGTTGTGGTGTTGAAACCCTGGCTTTGGAAGTCTTTAATATATTGATTTATTTCAGTCAAAAATCTGTGTTTGTGTTTAATTCTGCAATTTTAAGTTTTCTGCATTCTGGTCGACATAGGGTAGTGCTTGTCGAGATCGAGTAAGCTGTGGTCGATCTCGAGTAGGACTTGTCTAGGTCGAGTTGATTTTCTTCTGCTTTTGTCGATTTCCAGTTCCTGTGTTTGCTTCTCTTGTCGATCTCGAGGAGGAGGTAGTCGATATCGAGTAGATTTGTCTCTGTCGAGTTGTGTTGTTTTCGATTCTGAGTTCTTGGTTGTCGACTGCCTTTGTCGATCTCGAGGAGCTGTTGTCGAGATCGACCAGCCTTTGCCTTTACTTTTAGTTTCTGCTTTGTTTTGTCTTTTCTTTCTTGCTTTTGTTCTTTGCTTTGCTTTGTTTTATTTCTGTCTTTTCCTGTCTTCGCTTGTCTTTTCCTGTGTTTCTGTCTTTCTGCTGCTTTGCTTGTGAGAATTTACAGCTACCTAAGAACTGCTGACGTGCTTCCTCGTGGATTCGATCCTGACTTTTCTCTTACTACAACGGGAGGAAGTCTTGTATTTATTTGCTGAAACAGGGGAGTCAGTCTGTTCTTTATTTTATATCTATTTCATTACTCGATTACCTCCTGCAACAACAGTAAACCAAGTAGTAGAGAGTTTAGGGTGCCTCTTCAAGCCATTGTTGTAATCCACATAGTTGATCCCAAACCGAACCGTGTATCCCGCATACCACTCGAAATTGTCGAGCAACGACCACGCAAAATACCCTCTTACATCCACTCCATGCCTGATTCACCATTGTTACCATACATTTCAATCCAAGTTAAGCACAAACATGTCGAAACCAAGTACTAAACGCATATATCGACCACTTACTTGATCGCGAGTTGTAGGAAAGCAAGGTGGCTATGGTAGTAGTCTATCCTATGTGGATCGGCTAACGCCTCTTCCAAGGACAACTTCTTGTTATTCGCTTCGTCAATCCCTTGTAAGATATAGGAACAAAATCAGTGGCGAACCTAGGGGGCTCGGTATTACCTTCATCATGAGTTCAAATACCATTAGCTTCACTTTTTTATAATTTTTGTTTCTCTTAGTTTTTTTGGGGGGACTGAGGCGCACCCAACACGCATCCAGAATGCGTGTAAAAGCGCACCCAACACACACGAATCCAGGATGCGTAAAAAAAAGGTGTTCTATTTTTTTAAAAAAAAATCACCTGATATTCAGGTGTAAAAACCATAGCAAGAGATTTTTTTTTTAAATTTGCACGCATCCTAAATGCGTGCCCAAACACTAATAAATAGGGTCAACACTCATCCTGGATGAGTGTTGACCCCCTTTTTTTTAATGAGTGTGTGTTGGAAATTTTTAAAAATTGTAATGTTTAATGTATCCTATATTATAATTGAATCATTCAAATTTTCGATTATAATTTATTTGTATTTGTTGAAAATCATATCAGAATTGTTCGAAAATGATTATTAGGATTAAATAGAACTATATTATATATCAGAATTCATAGAAATTTGTTCATTAATTAGGATTTATCAAAATTAGACTATTATTGTCGATATTGAACACTTAGCATATATCAAATAAGATTGTATTTCATTTTATACTACATCAGATTGAAAAATTACTTTAGAGGGTTAATATATAGAATGATAGCTAGTCAAATGAATATTTTGATTTTATTTTCCGCTATAGTTGATAACGATTATATGTAATTTACTATAAAATACTGAATGAGATATAATTATTAGTTTATATTCTATCTCATGTGCGTAGTATAAAATGATATCCAATCTTATTTGATATATGCTTAGTGTTCAATATCGACTATATACCCTAACCCTAAGCTTAAAACCCTAACCCTAAAACTGACCTTAACCTTAACCCGACCCTAACCCTAACACTAACCCTAACCCTAACTTTAATTAAGCATAAATAATAACCTAATCAATTTAATCTCGTATAATGTTAGATGTAATTCTATATTATCTAATGTAAACTAATAATTAAATCTCATCTAGTATTTTATAGTGATTTACATATAATCGTTATCAAATATAGCGGAAAATTAAATCAAAGTATTCATTTGACTATCATTCTACATATTAGCCCGCTAAACGTACTAATTGTTCAATCTCATGTAGTATAAAATGAAATCCAATCTTATTTGATATATACTAAGTGTTCAATATCGACTATATACCCTGACCCTAAGCTTAAAACCCTAACCCTAACCCTAACTTAATAATAACTTAATCAATTTAAATCTCGTCTATTGTTAGATGATTCTATATTATCTAATGTAAACTAATAATTAAATCTCATCTAGTATTTTATAGTGATTTACGTATAATCGTTATCAAATATAGCAGAAAATTAAATCAAAGTATTCATTTGACTATCATTCTACATATTAACCCTCTAAACTAACTATTCAATCTCATGTAGTATAAATGAAATCTCATCTTATTGATATATGCTAAGTGTTCAATATCGACTAAATACCCTAACCTTAACCCTATGTCCCTAACCATAACACTAACCCTAATCCTAACCCTAACCCTAACCATAACTTTAATTAAGCATAAATAATAACACAATCAATTTAATCGCGTATATTGTTAGATGAAATTCTATATTATCGAATATAAAATAATAATTATATATATATCCCATCTAGTATTTTATAGTAAATTACATATAATCTTTATCAACTATAGCGGAAAATTAAATCAAAATATTCATTTGCTATCATTCTACACATATATTAACCCTCTAAACTAATTATTCAATATCACGTAGTATAAAATGAAATCCAATCTTATTTGACATTTGCTAAGTGTTCAATATCGACAATAATAATCTAATTTCGATAAATCCTAATGAACAAATTTCTATAAATTCTAATATATAATATAATTCTGAGGGAGGATAGATCATATGAGAACACCCCTTAAAATGTATCATGAGAACAAATATCATCCATTGATTTAGGAAAATTGGATGGCTGAGATTATTCCGTAATAATAATTAATTGAAAATTAAAATAGAAAAAAAACAACACCACTGATCATTAAAGCGCGTGTAACCACCAACTCCAACCCTAATCCACATTGTTGTCATTCTGCTATAAAGGATACAGAGAGATTGAAGGAGCGGCGAGCGGCGATCGAATGAGCATTCGGGACTCCGGCGATCAGGCGACAGTGAACCGGCCATCTCCCCCGGTGATCTCCTCCTGCGAAGGATCTCGCTGGCCGGATTTCGTCTTGGAAGGCCGCCGCTCTTCGTCCCCCGCTATTCCTTCTACGACGCCGCTCTTCGCCGCCGGTTCTCGCGACGTCCCACAGAGGCGGTGTTCGGACAACCCTAACCACCGGATACCAATTGCGGTGGTGGAAGAGGTGCCAGTTGCGGTGATGGCGACGGAAAAACAGAGGCGCCAGTTGCGGTGATGGCGATCGGACAACCCGGTGGTGGCGATTGGAAGGGCTTGTCGAAGAAGACGGCGATGTGCGATATGGCGGTCGACGGCTCCTTGATTTCTCTCCCTGTTGCGGTGCATCGGCAATGGCTCCCTGATTTCTCTCCCTGACTTCAATCAGCGGCCCTCTAGCAGCCTAACCGAGCCCATGACGCAGCACCCCGAGTCGCCGACCAGGTTCGTTGAAATTGCGAAATCAATTGAAATTGATTTCAAAAAACCCAAGTATCTCTGGCTATGGCGGATCTTTAATTGGTATCCGGTGGTTAGGGTTTGTGGAAGATCTCGAATTAGGTTTTGTTCTTGATTTTACATATTTTGTTTGTTGGATTTAGGATTTTTAGTTGTGATTTCTCGGTCAAGTTCTGCTTGCTCTGTTCTTGATTTTACAATTGGATTGTTGCACTAGGGATGTATAAATTTTGTTGATATCTTTTTTTTGCATTCCAGTTTGTTTAGGACATATCCAATGTATCGATACGATCGTATAATCACGGGATATAATCGAATAATCCAGTGATATCATTGAATAATTTTTAGTTATTTGTTACAATGACATAAAGTAACCGAATAATCATGCGATATAATCGAATAATCAAGCGATACCATCGAATAATCAAACGATACCATCGAATAATTTTTGGTAAGTAGTTTATGGCGTTTTCATGTTGCTAGCCGATCAGAATAATCCATCGATACTATTGCATAATCCATTAATACGATCGAATAATCCAGTGATATTATCGAATAATTCAAAGAAAAAAAAATCACCCATCATGTGGCAAGTGGATACGATCGCATAATCCGTCAATACGATCACATAATCCGTCGATACGATTGAATAATCCAGATATAATATCGAATAATTTCAAGTGTGATGCCCCCAATTCAGCAAGTGAGCTAGAAAAAAACGTGGGCCCCACTGATTTTTAATAAAAAAAAGCTAAAATTGCCTTTTAATCTCATCCATCCATTTCATCTAATCAACGGCCCAGATGTGTTCTCATGTTACACAATAAGGCTTGATTACCCTTGAACCATTTTTGAACAATTCCAATTTGATTTTCAATTCCAATTTGAATGATTCAATTATAATATATGGTATATTAAACATTATAATTTTTTTAAATTCTCAACCCACACTCATCCAGGATGAGTGTGGATTGGAATTATAAAAAAAAAAAAGTTGGGGTCAACACTCATCCAGGATGCATGTTGACCCTATTTATTAGCTTGGTTCCGTAGTGTTTATAACCCTTTTTTTATTGCAAAAACTCATACACGCATCAAGGATATGCGTGTGGCCTGGGTGCGCTATACAGACACGCATCTTGGATGCGTTTTGGGTGCGCCATACCCACACTCATCCAGGATGCGTGTTGACCCTATTTATTAGGTCGGTTCCGTAGTGTTTATAACCCTTTTTTTTTATTGCGAAAACTCATACACGCATCAAGGATGCGTGTGGCCTGGGTGCGCCATACAGACACGCATCTTGAATGCGTTTTGGGTGCGCGACTTACAACCCCTTTTTTTCTACTAAAAATGCATAATTAAATAACAAATTAAAATTTAATCATCTCCAATATATTTAAACAAAAACGTTTTTTTTTACATATACATATAAAAAAATTCTCATTTTTTTGATAATTTTTATTTTTTCTACTAAAAATGACTAGAGTTCAAATCCCATTAGCTTCATTTTTTTCAAAATTTTTGTTTCTATAAGTTTTTTTCTACCAAAAATGAAGATTTAAATAACAAATTTAAGGATTTTTCTAATGTATTTTTTAAAAAAATATTTCTCATATATTTTTTATATGTACATGTAAAAAAATTCTCGAAAATTTGTCCAGCTCCCCTAAGAAAATTCATGGGTCCGCCACTAGACAAAATCAAGTACTTATCATATAATCAATCATATAAGGTATAAGTTGCTTAGGGCTTATATATAGAAGATGTACCGTACCATTTTCAATTATGTAAATTATTGGATTAATTGTTGTATCTCTTCTTTGCATAGACTAGAAGATCATATATGCCTCTCGGATACACGAATGGGAATCCCAACCAACTGTCCACAATGTGACTCCAATTTTGAGGACATCTCTCACCTAGGGTGTGTTTGGGAACGGGATGGATTTTTGGGGATTTGTTGGGATTTGAGGGGATATAGTAGATGGAAATGGATTTTTGGGATGTAAAAGATGAAAATTCAACACCCAATTTTTTGGGTTTTGTGTTTGGTTGTATTTTGATTTTTTTGTGGATGGAGTGACGGACAAATACCGAAATAACCCCACTTACCCACACAAAATGACCAAATTGCCCCCAATTCATGCCCCTCCCTCAACCCCCATTTCCCACATCGTCAAATCAGAGAGCCATCTCTCTCTTCGCCGATCGATTCCCACATCCTCACCATGGATTGAAGGAAAAGCTCAAATCCGTAACGCAACACTACGAGCAGCACAAGCTGGCTTCTGCAGCCAACTATTACTCCAAAAACCCTAACCGAGATGCTCAGGAAGCGACGACTACGACTACTGCAGCAACCAGATCGGAAGTCGCGTGCAGAGATGGAGAGGTTAAGGAGCGCGGCGGCGGCGTTCTCCTGGGAGATGGAGGCGGCGGCGTAGAGCGCGTCGGCAAGGAGCTTAGGTTTACTATGTTCAGTCCAATTCCTCTCAGCAAGCTCTCCGGGATCGGGCCGGAAAAGCCCTTTCCGTCCAGATTCAGTGTCGACTGCACCGCCATTTCTCCCAATCCGGCGGGAATCGACCGCCGGAGAGGGGTTTCGTAGACAGATTGAGATCTGCCAGCCGCCTCATTCCGGTAATCGAGGTCGGGATGGAGCCTAGGAGAAGGGGATTAGGTGGTTGGGGAGAGAGGAAGGGGGGTCGCCGGAGAGGGGTTGACCGCCGTTGGTGAGAGGGTGGCCGCCGCTGCAGTTATTGTCACCGTCGATCCTGATTGTTGGAAGTGGAAAGTCATCGATTTGTTGATTATGGATAGAGAGGGGGAGACGAAGGGGCAAAACGGGGTGAAACCGAATCCCCATCCACCAAACCTCCTCTAAGGAGGTTCAATTTTCCATCCAGATCCATCTCTCAAATCCCCCATTTCCCACCCTTCAAAAACACTAAACCCCTACACCCAAACACGTTGGTGGGAAAATCGAGGCAAATTTGTCATCCCCCAAACCCCATAAATACTACACCCAAACACACCCCTACTTTGGGGTTGTCCTATATCAAGTGGCACCATACTCGCAACTGATCCAGTGTTGTACAGGAAAACCACCGATGCCTTTAGAGAAGGCTCTACTCTCAATGAAATAATACAAGATATTAAGAATAACATAGGCAAGAATCGCTTCTCTACTCTTGCCTTTGCCTGGTGGGGAATTTGATACTTTAGAAACAAGAGACTATTTGACAATATATACCCGGATGTGAGATGCATTAAATCTTTCATCACTGACCAAATTTCTCTATGGAAATCCACAAAAAATGTTGAAAAACTTGACAGCAACCAAACCACACAACTATAAATACGGAGTCAGGCCAGGCAACTATTTGATGGTAAGATCGGCTCGAAGATGTAGTATCCCATCGATGAAATACTCGCTGTCCTCCTTCATGAAGTCACTCCACGAGGTGTCGAATAGGTTATGACGCCCAATGCCTGATAATAATTGAGAGTAGCTGTAGTTGCCATCCGTAATCTTTTGGAACACCGTAGATGGCTTCTTTATCACTCCAAACTCATAATCTAAGGTGCAACTTTCTGATTCCGTTGTCGTCCACAGATACAACGCAAACGAATTTGGTTGTTCGTTAGTGTAGCATCGCACCGTCAGGTAAAACCATCGTCCGCCCAGACAGAATGACTGAGAATAGAGGTAGTAACCCCTCGGTGGTGATTTGAATAGATTCGCACACTCTTCTTTCGTTAGGTCAAAGTAGACAACACAGCGAGGCTGAGCAAATTCAAATTGCACCACCTTAATAGGCCGATACTTGTACATGCGTACTAAAGAACAACAGCTGGTGTTTGCGACCTCCTTTGAACCATGGATGCCTTGCAAATAGGGAACCTCAGCCTTTAAGAACAGGGTTTCAAGCACAAGCTTGGACACTTGTTCATGGCCAAAGTCGGGGCAAACTAGGACTTCCCTCAACTTGGAGCAACTCATGAAGTGAAAACATATGCACTGCACCAGGTGGTCTGCGATGATTTTTCGACGCTCGTTTAATTCGGGGTAATGTACAGACGCCCATTCCAAGACGAAATCAAAAACATCATCTTCTGAATTGACTTGGAGACCGTCTGTTCCAAGAATTACCTCTACAACACAGAGAGGCAAGTCCATCAACTCCTTCCGAAACCTTCAAGATCAAAAACCATGAATCGTCATAAACAAGGCCACACCCAACAAATTGTTGAAAGAAAAACGACTACTTACTTATCAAAATCCGAGTAAGTTGTAACAAGGTAATCCTTTGTTGCGACTATCAGCGGTTGAACCGATTCACTCAATAAAACACTCGAAGGGAGTTGGAGATATGAAAGTGCAGATTGTAGGGACATTGGCACCTTCTGCAACAACCTAGTGCAATACCTCACACAAGAAGTAACCTCAAACTTGTCAGCAACAATCAGAACGGCCAACAAATCAGGGGTTGTAGTTGCACTCAAGGTGTGACTGTTTATGAACTTGAGGATATCCATCAACGCTGATTCCTCTGCTCACAATAATCAAAATGAATTAACTTACCTACTACATACATGAAAACACACCTGTATAGTACTTACCGGATGCATTAATTCTCAAGGTTAAATCCTTCTCCTGTGATTCTCTCATCCCGTTCTTGAACAACTACACCATTAAATTTACCGGCTTTAACAAATAAATAAAGAGCAATTCAATTCAATAAGAAGAGCAAATTAAAGGAGGTTAACCTTGTAAAAAAAGGGACTGCTTGCAGCTACAACCAGAGAACTTATGTGTAAAGTTTTAACTTGAACAACTGCGAATTAATACTTGAATCATTACTGTGTGAGCAACTACTTTAATTAATTAGCCATAGAAGATGGACTTAATTTGTGCTATAAAGATAATATTGAAACCAACCATTATCTTTGCTGAAATCCTTGGAATCTAAAGAGTCCTCTGTAATCTCAATGCGAAGGACCCTATCAGAGAAATCGGTGTCATTGAACCCGAACCCGAAATTCACCATCGACGGATCAGCGGTGTCTGAGCAGCTTGAATTTTCTTTTTTCGACATCTCCTGATAAAGATTTGAGGCTATGTCAAAATATAACAAATTCGAATAACAGAGAGAGAGAGGGGGATAGAGAAAAGGAAAAGATGCTAACTTTAATCGAATTCTAGTTGTGCAGTTTAGGAACCCAGATCGTTTCTGCAATGTAGAGTACTAAAGAGGAATTCTTAGTTAATAATGGTGGCAGACTGCAGACACAGTGAAGGGTGAGTTTAATCAAATACGGGATTACGGGGTATGTTTTAGAGAAACGAGTAGCTTCTAAAATCAAATCAACATAAGACGAACTCATATGAAGATTCGAAGGGTCAACATATTGTTGGGCCTATGGGCATTTGGGTCCGGTGAAATTGAAGCCTTATATGGCTTAGGTGGATTCTGGAAAAAAAAAAATTGATAAAATAATATGTTGTTATAATTATATATATTTTGATAAGACTTCGAGTTCAGACAAATCTGAAACTCGAGGGTTGGCTAAGCCGTCAGACGAAAGGATTGTCTAAAAACCAAACTAAACAAAAATACATAACCGGGGCAAACTCTAGCAAACAAACTCTACAAACCAGTGAGACTAATCAGGCCTAAACCAAAAAGATGTGGCTAAAGATAACAACAAAACCAACGAGATTAAGCCACAATCTATATATATATATTTTTTAGCTAATTGAAAAAATTATAAATAAAAAAGATTTTATAGTCATACTTATCAAAAATATTAAGAGATAAATATGTAGTATTTGATATGTGCTATTTTATTTATATCTATGTTATTTTTTGGTGGAAAGAATTATTTACATCTAAATTAATTATTTAATAATTATTATTTTATTTATATCTATATTATTTTTTGAGGCCAAAATAAATTATTCAGATATTATTTAGCTATAATATGTAGCCACAACACAATCCATCTATACCTAGATATTTTAGTAAACTAACGCAATAAATATAAACTATATATTTAATAAAAAAAATATTAAAATATTTTTAAAAATCGGCTATCTATTTAATTACATGAGATTTAATTAACGATATATAAGAAAAAATTTACCTTATAAATGTGAATTTTATTTATATTTTGAGAGAATTAAATAAAAGATAATTAGATTATATATAATCTGTCGAACTAATTTTATGTATATCTATATAATTTTTTGGTGAAAAAAAATGATTTATATTTAGATCATTATTTTTTATTTATTGGAATTTATCTTGATTATTCATAATATTGTATTAACATATTATCTGTGCACAGATGGAACCTACACTAGTTTGTGAAATAAAAGGCATTGTTTTGCCTTTGATTTGTGATACACAAGGGAAGTAGCAGTAGTTGGCTACTGTGGCAACGCATTCACTATTGCGACGGCGGTCTCCTCGGCTGGGGAAATATGCGACAGTAGCCTAGACTACGCGTAGAGCGAGCGAAGAAGGTCAAATACACCGTGAGGGGTGAGTATACTGTACACGAGATCATTGATTGATCCGGGATTTTTAGGAGGGATCACCTCCCCAAAGACGACCCACGAATGTACTTAATTAATCTCCGAGACATCACAAATTGGAAGGGTTGTGGATTTTGTGAGGGGAGGGATAGGGATAGGGGACGTAATACCCTCTCATGTTCCTCCAATCCCTCCTCTCATAATTCCTAATTAAAAAAACTAAAATAAAATAAATAAATAAAAATAGATTAAAAAAAAGGTTTTTTGTGAGAAGGGACAGGGAAGGGGACGTAATTGGAGATAGACGATTTGGACTCCAGAGATTTATTATGTCAATCAGGAATGAGAAAGAGGAGGTCGGAAAGGACTTGTGGTAGTACCTATAGATTTCCGGTTCGAACCCCGGATATGACCGCTCTTTATTTACCAATTCAAGGAATGAGAAAGAGGAGGATGTGAAGGTGGCGCCAATATCTTTGTCAGAGGAAGCCATTCATAGGTTCATCGCAGCCCTTGAAGTTTACTAAAACAGGACGATTAAGGGGAGTATATATTTACTCTTAAAAGTAAATTTTCATTCAATTCCATGTTTTTATAATTTTTCAACACATGCATGCATTCATCATAGGAACGTTTATAGTAATCCGACCCGATCGTCCGAGATTTTTTGGGATAAGATCCGAAAATTTTGACTCGGAAATTTTTTTTGACCCGAACCCGAAAACCCGATATTTTTCTAGGTCAAATGGGTTTCGACCCGATGACCCACCCGTCCGATTTGTTAAAACAAAACTTTGACTAATTAATAAAAAGCCAAGAAAATCTCAAAGTCATATTAGGGTAAGTTTAGTAATTAATATATTATTAAAATTAATTAATTTATAATTATATATTATTAAAATTATTCATGAAAATTCCGTTTTATTATATTTTATAATTACAAACACTCGATATTCTTTTTTAAATTAACTTTTATATTTATTTGTATTGTATATTACTCCCTCCGATCGGTAATATCTGATTTTTTTTTATTTTTAACATGATTTAAAAAGCTAAAATAACTCTATGAAATATTAAAAAATTTAATTAAATTTATATACTCATTATTCATTACTAATCCGTATGAAATAATTTCAAAAAGTTAATTAAAACTTTGATATTTTATAGAGTTTTAAATTTTATTAAAAATAGTGAGTAATAGTAAAAATCAAATATTTTAGATTGGATGTAGTATATAATTACAAGCGCTCGAGCTTAGACGACATTTTCTAATAAGTATAGAGCCTAAAAAGAACAACTTACCAATTATATCTTTAAATTTATATTTTGAAGTTGTTGAGGCAACTTGAGCTTCCTTTGCTGATGTCCTACAGCTGGTCAGTTGGCTCAATTGTGTGTGCAATGTGTAACCAAAAATAAAGTCTTATGACTTGTGTAATAAGCTACCTTTGAGCCTTGTATCTAGTAGTATAAATAGGTGATCCATTACTCATATTAGACATCTTACAAAGCAATGAAAATTTTCTGAATTTCTGAGAGCTCTGCTTACTCCCTTTCCTTTCATCTGAGTGTTCTTATGCGTGAATCTAGTTGATCTTGCTGAATCAAGATGGTATCAGAGCATTGATTCGCAGATCAAGTGTTTTTCTGGTTGAATTCAACAGATCGATCTATATTCGAGTTGTTGTTTCTCTTCTCTTCGTGTTCTCCTGTTCTTCTGCATCTCTAGCTGCATTTGAAGATCACAAATGTCTGTCACACCAGAGAATAGCCATGAGCGTCGTTGTGACTACATCACAGCTGGAGATTTGCAGAATCCTCTTTTTATCCATCCATCGGATAACTCAGGTATGATTCTCTCAACAATTCAGCTTACTGGAGAGAATTACCGACGTTGGAGGAAATCTGTGTCAAAAGCACTCTCTGTGAAGAGTAAATTGGGGCTGATTGATGGATCTGTAGTTGAAACTCCTGAAAATTCAAATCAGCGGCATAGATGTAATGATATGGTTTGCTCGTGGTTGTTGAACACTGTATCGAAGGAAATCTATGCTACTTTGGATGAGTATGATACAACGAAAGAGATGTGGGATGATCTAGCTGAAAGCTATGGTCAGAAAAATAGTCCTCTCGTGTTTCAACTAAAAAAGGAGATCCAAAACTGCGCTCAAGGAGATGCGAGTGTTTCCAATTACGTCACAAAGCTCAAAGGCTATTGGCAGCAGCTGTCTGGTCTTACTCTTCCTGTGCGCAGCACCTGTGGCCTGTGGGAAGTGTGAGTGCAATCTGAATGCTCAGATTGAAGCATCTGAGAATGAGAGCAAGCTTATGCAGTTCCTTATGGGACTGAGTGAGAAATTTGATGCTGCTTGTCGCCAATTTCTGTTATCCACTCCACTTCCTAATGTGAGTTATGCTCACTCTCTTCTAGTTCAAGATGAACTCAGCTCTCGTATGAAGCAGACTGACTCTAGAGTGGATTCCAATGCCTTCACATCTAAGAAAGGTCCTGAGAAATCTGACAGATCTGAGAGATCTGAGAGATCTAGTGAGAAATCTGGCTTTAAGAAACGATGTGAGCATTGCAATGGCAATCATCCTGTAGAAAGGTGTTGGGAGTTGATTGGCTATCCTGAGTGGCATTCTAAGAGCAAGATCAAGCCTCAGGCTCTGAGATCTGCTCCAGATCAGAAGAAGAAGTACTCGAAGAAGCCATTAGCCAACATAACCAACAGATCTGCAGGAGATGGATCTGAAAATGCATCCAAGCTATTTCAGAACATGTCTGAGGAAAGCCAGAAGTTGATGAGTTCTCTTATGAGTCTAATGGAGCAACAAAGGTTTGAATCAAACATGGCAGGTACCATTTTAAGTTGTAATGTGTCTCAATATTCAAAGGTATGGGTGATAGATAGTGGAGCTACTGATCACATGGCTTGTGATAAATCTCTGCTTGACTTCCTATTGCTTATTTCTAAACCTTTAGATGTGCACCTTCCAAATGGCCAAAAAGATATGATCACACACACTGGACCTGTTACTCTATCCAACTCTCTAACTCTCAAAAATGTCTTGCTTGTCCATAGGTTTAAATTCAACTTACTTTCCTTAAGCTGTCTCATTAAAGATCTACATTGTCATGTGCATTTCTTTGACAACTTGTGTGTGACAGAGGACCAAGCAAAGATGACAGTGATGGAAGTTGGTAAGGAGCATGAAAGATTGTACTACTTGCTGCCAGCTTTTGAGATTCAAGCCACTCTACCGAATAACTATCTCACAAGATTGTGTAATGCTACACCTACTTTACCTATGTTTTTCCCTCATTATCAGTGTAATAAGAATCTTAATGCCCTCTGGCATTTTAGATTGGGCCATCCTTATAAAGACAAATTACTGCATATCCCTACTGTGATTTCTGATTCTGTTAATGAAAAGGATTTCTCTTGTGTTGTTTGTCCCATTGCTAAGCAAGTTAGACCTTCTTTTCAATCTAGCACATCTCTGGCTGATAAAAATTTTGAGCTGATACACTGTGACTTATGGGGTCCTTTTGATACACATACTTATGGTGGACATCAGTATTTTTTAACTGTGGCTGATGATCACAATCGTGGGGTATGGGCATTCTTACTTAAACACAAATCTGAGACACCTCGAGTATTAAAGGACTTCATCTGTCTAATTCAAACTCAGTTTGGGACAAGTGTCAAAACTCTTAGAAGTGACCAAGGGACATAGTTCTTTAACTCTGATCTCAGTAAATTTCTTTGCTCAAAAGGAATTGTGCATGGAAGTTCATGTACTGCTTCTCCTAAACAAAATGGTAGGGTGGAGAGAAAACACAGACACATACTTGAGATGGCTAGAGCTTTGAGATATCAGGCCTCTTTGCCTAAGAGATTTTGGGGTGTATTAACCGTATATGTAAAGGATTGATTTATTCCGTATATATCTATTTATATGTAACTAGAATTATTCTCCTCTATCCTTTTAGGATTAGGAAAGATACGTACTCTTGTAATATTTATATCCTCATTGTTCAATGGAATATACACAACTTCACATTCTCACATGGTATCTAGAGCCTAGGGTTTTTTTCAAATCAACGACAACCCTCTCTCTCGCTAATACCCGCCCACTGTCGCCATGGCCAATCTCGGAAACACCACTCCTTCCGGCAACCTTCTTCTCGCCGCCACCAATCCCAGCACCACCCCTCTCAATTTCCAAATTCCGAACATCACCATCAAACTCGACGGTGACAATTATTCCCTCTGGAAGAACACCGTCCTCTCGGCCCTGGAAGCTTTCGAACTCGAATCCTTCCTCATCGACAAAACACCACCATCCACGACCCTTCCCGGCGCAACTGCCGAAGCCGACCAAACCCCTAATCCCGCCTTCACCCTTTGGCGCCGTCGAGATCGCTTTGTCCTCCTATGGCTTCGCTCCACCATTGCGGAGCGTGCCCTTGCCCTCATCACCCGTTGCACCACCGCCGCCGACGCTTGGTCCACCCTTGAGCACACCTATCATGCTCAAACCCGGGCTCGTCATTACCATCAATTCTCCATGTCCCTGCCCTAACCAAAAGCTTACTTAGCGTTTATCGCCTTACAAATGACAACAATGTGTTTATGGAATTCTTTCCTGACAAGTGTTTTGTCAAGACAATGTAGGGCAAAATCCTCCTCCAAGGAACCACTGAAAACGGCCTTTACCGCCTCCCCAACACCGCCACACCACCCGTCCGCACCACCTTCACATGTTCTCGTATATCTCTCGAAGGCTGGCATCGTCGTCTAGGTCACCCTCATGAGTCCGTTCTCCGTCAACTCGTGTCCAAGTTTCAACTTCCTACCACCACAAATAAGCTTCCGCCTGTCTGCGAAGCATGTCAGTTTGGAAAGAGTCGCAGGCTGCACCTTCCTGCCAACCACGTGTCTTCTGCATCTCCATTTGATCTTGTTTATTCGGATGTTTGGGGCCCTGCCCCTGTTTTGTCTCTAAACGGTTCCCGTTACTTTGTGTTTTTTATTGATGATGCCTCAAAATTCATTTGGATTTACTTTTTATCTCACAAGTCTCAATTGCATGACATATTGCTTTCGTTTCTTGCGATGATCAAAACACAATTCCACACCACAGTCAAAGTTCTACAGTCCGATTGGGGAGGAGAATACCGCTCCGTCTCCCCTATCTCGAGTCTCAAGGCATTGTCCATCGTCTATCTTTCCCTTATACACAGGAACAAAATGGTGCTGTTGAGAGGCGAAACCGTATCGTCGTCGAAAAAGGTCTTGCCCTTCTTGCTCAAGCAAAGCTCTCTTCTGTCTTTTGGGAACAGGCCTTTCTCACCGCCATCTACCTCCACAACAGAACCACCACCCCAACCCTCCACCACAAAACTCCATATCATCTTCTCTACTCCAGAGACCCTGACTATTCACTTCTCAAAGTGTTTGGTTGTCTCTGCTATCTCTTCCTTCGGCCCTACAATCACCACAAACTTGAATTCCGGACTCTCCCATGTCTCTTTTTGGGATATAGTTCCAAACACAAGGGTTTCTTTTGTTACCACGTTGCCACCAAGAGAATGTACATTGCTCGCCATGTGGTCTTCGATGAAACCACATTCCCCTACCCCGCCTTTACCGCCCCTCCTCGTGAGCTCACCCCACCCCCGGCCTCTCCCTCTCCTGCGGTTCTACTTGACCTTGCTCAGCCCCGTCCACCACCATTATCAACCCCTGCGCCACCCCCTCCTCCTCCCAATGATCCGCTCCCACCGCCTTACCCTGCCGCCACCCCATCTCACTATCGCCCAAGCGATGACAGCACCCACCCTATGCGCACCAGAGCGCGAACTGGCAACCTCAAACCTAAAGCCCACACTGCCTCTCGCCACCCACTTCCACCCGATCCCACCCCTCCTGCCCTTCATGAACCAACTACCTACTCTCAGGCCTCCAAACACCCACATTGGCAGCAGGCAATACAAGATGAATACCAGGCCCTTTGTCGAAATAGGACATGGTCCCTTGTTCCCCGTCCCCCTAACACTAATCTGGTTGGTTGTAAGTGGGTTTACAGGGTTAAGAAGAACGCATATGGCACCATCCAACGGTACAAAGCTCGTCTTGTTGCCAAAGGCTTCCATCAGGAGGAAGGTGTCGATTACTTCGATACCTTCAGCCCTGTCATCAAGCCTACCACGGTTCGTCTGGTTCTATCTATTGCTCTTTCTTAGCATTGGCCCATTCGCCAACTTGACATCAAAAACGCCTTCCTCAACGACGATCTCACCGAAACGGTGTACATGGAGCAATCCCGTGGCTTCATAGACTCCGCCACTCCCACCCATGTCTGCCACCTTCACAAGGCCCTTTACGGCCTCAAGCAGGCTCCCCGAGCTTGGTTCATCAAGCTCAAACAGTTCTTCATGGCCAATCAGTTTCATACTTGCCAATCAGACACCTCTCTGTATGTTCATCACTCCTCCACCGTCACCATATATGTGTTGGTTTATGTTGATGATCTCATCATTACAAGCACTCATCCCTCGCATGTCAATGCTTTCATCCAGCACCTCAACCGGCAATTCTCCCTTCGAGATTTGGGATCACTAAGCTACTTCTTGGGCATTGAGGTTCTCCGAGACTCCTCTGGTCTTCTCCTCTCCCGAGGGAAGTACATTAGAGACGTCCTTGACCATGCCAAAATATCCGACGCCAAGCCTATTGGCTCCCCTGCCGATGCCTCATCTCGCCTGCCTCGTCAGGGTAGTGCATTCTCCAACCCCACGTTGTATCGACAGACCGTCGGGACATTACAGTATGTCCCTATCACTCGTCCTGAGATTGCCTATGCAGTGAACCGTGTCTGCCAATTCATGCATAACCCGTCCGATGTCCACTGGGAGGCTGTCAAACGAATCCTCTGTTACCTCAAAGGTACCATTGCTCTCGGCCTTCACCTTCAGCGTGCCTCCGACACTCAGCTGATTGCCTTTTCGGAAGCCGGATGGGCGTCTGACCCTTCCGATATGCGGTCTCAATATGGCTTTGCCATATACTATGGCCCCAATCTCATCAGCTGGACGTCACGCAAGCAGAAAGTTGTTGCTCGTTCAAGCACAGAAGCGGAGTATCGGGCCCTTGCCTACACCACGGCCGAGATCCTGTGGATCCAACAGCTCCTCGCAGATCTCCATCGGCCTCAGCGATATGCCCCTCTCCTCCTTTGTGACAATTTGGGTGCTACGTTTATGACAACGAATCCGGTTGTTGGCCCTCGCTCAAAGCACATCAAGCTGGACTACTTCTTTGTCCGTGAACAAGTCGAGGACGGCAACTTGCTCATTCGTCATGACGCTTCCGCCGATCAACATGCCGACATCTTCACCAAACCGCTTGGCACGGGCCAATCTCACATGGTGACTGTGTTCTCACAGCTACCTACTTGATTAACCGCCTTCCTGTAGCCCTTCTCAAACACAAAACACCCTATGAAACTCTTTTCTCCTGCCCACCTGACTACTCTAAACTGAGGGTGTTTGGCTGCTTGTGTTTTGTGTCCACTTTGGCTCCTCAGAGGAAGAAATTTGACCCCAGGGCTGATCCTTGTGTGTTTTTAGGATATCCCTTTGGCTTTAAGGGCTACAAAGCCTACAATCTTGTCACCAAGAGGGTGATTATCAGCAGAGATATGCACTTTCTAGAGGATGTGTTCCCTTTCTCTTCTGAATACACCTCTCCCTCACCACAAAAGTCACCTCTTGTGCAACCATCACCACCTCCTGTGAGTGATGATTTTCCCATATTTCACCAGGTTGATCGCCAACACACACCATCTCCTTCTTTGAATCCTGATCAATCTTCACCCATCTCTCATATGGATTACTCACCCTCACCTGTCCCTCCTGAATTTGATCCAGTTCCCTTCATTCCAGTTGATCATCCACCTCTCAGGAGAACCTCTCGCTCTATTAAACCACCCTCTTGGCAGCAAGATTATGTGTGCACAAGCTCAAGTGCTCCTATCACTGTTGTCACTGCACATCAAGGTGGTAAGTCCTCTCCTTATCCTTTTCTTTGCTCCTTATCATCTTCTATTTGTTCTCCTTCCTATCACAAGCTTATGTGCAATTTAGCTGATCTATATGAACCTAACTCTGTTGTTGAGGCCATTACCAATGAGAAATGGTGTGATGCCATGGTACTGGAGCTCAATGCTCTTGAAGCCACTCACACTTGGGATGTGGTCCCTCGTCCTGCCAATCATTCTATTGTCTCTTGTAAGTGGTTGTTCAAGCTCAAATTCAGATCAGATGGCACTCTAGACAGGCATAAAGCTCGGCTTGTGGCACGGGGTTTCTCTCAAATAGAAGGGATTGACTATGGAGAGACCTTTGCACCTGTTGCATAGATGATTTCTGTGAGGACTGTGTTAGCTGTGGCTGCTATTAAAGGTTGGTATGTTAGTCAAATGGATGTGACAAACGCTTTCCTACATGGTGATCTAGAGGAGGAGGTGTACATGAAACTCCCTCCTGCTTACTCTTTCCTACACCAGTATAGAGAGCACAAGAAACTTTGCCCTCAGGGGGAGATTCTGAGTGAGTGCAAAGATGGCAAGCTTGTGTGCAAGCGAAAGAAATCACTGTATGGGCTCAAGCAAGCTCCAAGACAGTGGTTTGCAAAATTTTCTGAAGTTGTAATGGATGCAGGGTTTGTGCAATCTGTTGTGAGCTTAATTAGCCATGTCTTTATGCATACTTTAGTTCCATATTCCTTACATTTTGCATATCCCGGGTTGGAAAGATGTCAAATTTATGTAGTATATGCTTATTTGTTAGAAATGGAGATCTACATAAGTTTCTGTTTAATATCGCAGAATATGGAACCATTTTGAGGAGCGAAAACAGGAGCACAAAGTCACTCGATATCGACTACTCCTAGTCGATCTCGACAAGACATGCCTAGGCACCAGCCAGCATCGAGAAGCCTATGTCGAGGAACAGAAGATGAAGAATCCGACTTCGAACCCTACTCGATATCGAGTACGGGTACTCAAGGTCGACAAAGATATGGAGCCAGGACCGGGTACCTCGAGAAGACCTGCCCGACCAGCCAAGACAAGACCTGATCTACTCGATGTCGACTAGAGCTCATCGAGATCGACGAAGCCCGGAGACCAGATCCGAGCTTGTCGAGCACACCTACCCGAGAAGACCTAGTCGACAGAACTTCTCTACTCGACATCGACTAGGGGTCCTCGAGATCGACGAGCGCCAGGAGCCATTTCCGAGTCTGTCGAGCACCAGCTAGCCGAGACGACGAGCCGAGCTAGTCGACCACAACTTTCCTACTCGAGATCGACAAGGCCTTTGTCGAGATCGAGTAGACTTCCAGAAACGGCGTTACTCGGTTGGACCAATTCTACTCGGTTTGGCTTTGCTTGGGCGCGAAGATTGCCAATTCTATCCGAATTCATCAAGATACATCATGAAGAGAAGAAGATCTATCCATGGAAGACTTTAGATATATTTTCCTATTTTGGATTTAATTATGTTATGTCTTTTATTTATCTTTAAAACCTTAGATATAGTTTTAGATTTAGATATAGATATTCTATCCTTGAATAGCAAGGATTAGAAGGCTATAAATAAAGCCCATGGGGCTAAGTTTTATTCATTCAATTTCAGTCAGAGACAAGTAGTTTCACAGAGACAGTTTAGGAGTTCGAAGGGTTTAGGGTTTTGGCATTCAACGAGAGTTGGATTGCCGGGATTGTAAAGTCTTGGAATATAGTTTAATGCGAGTTGTTTTCTTTCAATCGATGATGTATGCGATTGCGATGAGGCGCGAGTAGTCCACCCACTTCTAGGGTTGGGGCGAGCCCGACAATAGCCATGCGTATTTGAGGTAAAGATCCGACCTTTATCATGTTTTGAGCGTTTTCCTACTTGTTTATGTGTTTATTGCCCATCTAATGGAGATCCATGCTAACAACTTGGATTATAAACATAAAATCGGTAGAGACAATTAGGGTTTCTTGAAAGAGTTGTCTAATTGTTGGAAAAGGCGAAAGCTTGTCCTTTGATGCAATTCACATGATTATCTGTTTGATTTTACCTTATGCATGTTTGGTTATCGTTGTTGCAAACCCCAATCTTGGAAGTCCTTTCATATTAAGTTTAAAGTTCGAAATCCCAAGCCTTTGCATTTATTTTATTTCGTTTTACTTCCTACCCTCGTCGACCTCGACCAAGCCCAGGTCGATCTCGACTACTGATCCTCGACCCAGAGTCGCCGTAGCTTAATTGTGCAGGAGATCGACAAAGACAAGCCAAAGTCGACAAGAACCTACTCGACATCGAGTAGACCCAAGTCGAGATCGACTAGCCTGTGCCGAGCTGCTGTGCCCTGTTCGACTGTCCGATCTTCTGTCGATTACCCTAGTCGAGATCGAGGACCCTGTTGTCGACTTCTGACCCTGAGATTCCACCGCTGCCTAGGATCCGCTGACACGCTTCCTCGTGGATCGATCTTGACTTCCCGCCGCTACATCAGGAGGAGGTCTTGTAATTATTTGCGTGGACAGAATCTGGTTTGAATTATTTTATTATATTTTAAACTCGATTTCCTCTTACAACAAATTGGCGCCGTCTGCTTTGAGTTACTTTTCAGGTGTATGCGTCGTTCTGGTCAAACACCTGAGTTTGACGCCTTAGACGAACCGGAACGCCTTTTTCACATCAGAGCTCAACTACAAAGAGCCATGGCGGCTGCCGAAACACAAGAACAGCTGATCGCAAGGCTTACAAGGGAATTGGCCGCTAAAGATGCTGTTATCGCCACTGAGAAAGCAGCAAGGGAGCAAGCAGAAGCTGAGCTTGCCCAGTTCCCAACCACTGCAGAGGATTATATGCATCCAACGCTCGTCGTGCCTGAATCGGCGATCCTAATCCCTGACAACTCTTTTGAAATTCGCACTCAATTTCTTATAGAGCTTAAAAATAATGCCTTTTATGGTAGATTTAATGAGTGTCCTCTTGAACATATTACAAACTTTTCTGACATGTGCCGTACTCTTGCTGAAGGTACAACTCTGGAATATGTCAAGATGAAAGCTTTTCGCTGGTCTCTCGCTGGTCCTGCACTGAAATGGCTTGAAGGGCTGAAACCAATATCACTCACCGCGTGGGCCCAAGTAGAGCAAGAGTTTCTGAATAAATTCTTCCCACCTGCCAAGACAACACTTCTCCGCCAGAAAATCACCGCCTTCAAACAGAAGGATGGGGAACCGCTGGCAAAGGCATGAGAACGCTATAAAGAACTGCTGCGATCTTGCCCTACTCATGGACAGCCACCCTACGTCATTCAGGAGATCTTCTTCAACTCTCTTGATCAAGTCACTAAGGACAGGATCAACCAGTATACTCGTTATGAGTATCTGACAATGCCGCCAATTGACGCCTGGGGTGTGCTAGATAAGCTCACCAACTATGACAACAAATACGGGTCTACTACAAACTATGAGGAGAACTCCTACACCAGGCCAGCACCATCTATGCCACTCTGTGAGCCAGCAAAGGAGATCGACCCAGATGTCAGGGAGCAGTTCTACAGAGACCAGAATCGTAAGCTCCTCAAGCAAGTCAAATATCTGTCTGTCAATCAGCCTTGCATCGAATGCGGATCACAGCGGCACACCACTACTGAGTGCCCACACATTGAGCAAGTCAGGATGGCAGAAACACATGAAGAGGCAGCCTACGCAGGGGGTCCTAATCGCTACATGGGGGATCAAAGGTCCTATCAACCACAATGGAATCCAGGTCCTCCTAGGAATCCCCCACCCTACAGAGCTCCAGGGCATCCATAAAGGGATCAAAAGAAGGACGATCTGTAGCTGATCCTTGATGAGATGCGCCGAAATCATGCACAAAACCTACAAGCGACAAACACCATCAACAATCAGCTCCAACATGTCAACACAAAATTTGTAGAGCTAGATATCTGGAAAAAGGGCATTGAGACTCAGATGGGACAAATCGCTGCACAGATCCCGCGACCATCCGGACAGCTCCCTGGGCAAACAGAACCAAATCCTAAGGGGAAAACCAGACATGTCGCAGCTATCAAACTCAGGAGTGGGCATCAATTACACGAGCCAGAGGTCGGAAAACAGCAAAGCAATGCAGAGTAGCAACTCGAGACAGAGCAGAATCCAGTCGATCTCGAGAAGCCCGTACTCGATCTCGAGGAAACCTCACTCGACCTTGACAAGAAGTTACTCGACCAAGACCAGAAGCTGAGCTCAGACTCCGCTGCGCAGACCACCCAACTCGATATCGACGAGCCCCTGGTCGAGGTCGAGGAGCAACTAGCCGACGTCTACGACTCTGCAACACCTCCGACAGCTGATCTGGCTCCGAAACATAAAAAGCCATTGCCTTTCCCTTCAAAAGCACAGAAAGATCCCACTGTAGGTAGGTTTAATAGATTTGTTAATATGCTGCAAGAACTGAACTTTTCTATTCCTTTTACAGAACCCCTACAAGAGATGCCTGGATATGTCAAATTTCTAAAGGAAATCCTGAGCAAGAAGCGATCCATATCAGAGATCGCAGGCGAATGCAAAGTACTCCACTTCCCTGAAAAGAGACCTGACCCTGGTAAGTTTTCTGTTACTGTGGGTTTTGGACAATATAAATATGATTCTCTATGCGATTTAGGAGCAAGTGTGAGCATCATGCCTCTATCAATCTGGCGGAAAGTCAAAATAGGATGCATAGAACCTGTGGATGCCAAGCTATACATGACAAACAATAATGTGGTCATCCCTACAGGTATAGTTGAGAATGTCCCAGTCCAGGTTGGTAAATTCTTTTGTTCCAGCTGATTTCCTTATCATAGACTATGCTGAAGATCCTACTAGCCCTATTATTCTTGGTAGACCATTCTTAGCTACTGCAGATGCCAGAATTAGTGTCAAGAATCGCTCGCTCACCTTCACCATAGGCGATGAGGTTTTAGATTTCTCTTTTGGCCCTACAAAGGAGGAAATT
The DNA here is from genome assembly GCA_037127255.1 of Persicaria tinctoria. Lineage (NCBI taxonomy): Eukaryota > Viridiplantae > Streptophyta > Magnoliopsida > Caryophyllales > Polygonaceae > Persicaria > Persicaria tinctoria. Next base: position 1,428,393 of record JBANSL010000004.1, read on the forward strand.
TCATGGCTGGAGGTAAAAAGCATCAGCAACCACGGGACTCAGCAAACAGCGGAGGAGAACGCCAGAACTCTACTCGAGGTCGACAAGACCAACTCGACCTCGACGAGCTCTCTACTCGATATCGACAAGCCTCAGTCGATGTCGACAACCACTGATGAGCCAGAAACTTGCCCAGACCCTAAGTATGGGGTCCCTGTACTCGAGATCGACAAGACCAACTCGATCTCGATTAGCCCCGAGCCCAACGATTTCTGTTTTGGGTCCGAAAAGGTAAGTTCGGGTATGAATTCTACTCTCCCTCAGTCCATAAAGAAAATTATTAATGATTTAAGGGGAGATAAGACACCATGGCGAGAGAATCTGCGAAAACTAAGGGCTGAAAAGAAGAAGAAGAAAGAGAAAGGAGATGATGCAAGCAACCACCTGTCAGCTGAGCTTGCATACTACCATCAGGACCTAGATGATCCAGGAGAAAGGGCTGAGCATGAGCAGGCCCCATAATAAGGGTCCTTAAGCGCAAACGGAGAAGTCGGCCTAGCGACTCCAAAATCTAGAGCATGTATATAGAACTTTATGAACTTTTGGGACTTTTTGAACTTCTTGGTTTTTGTTATTGGTTTTGGTTTTTTATACTGCATATGGATAGTCTTGTTTTTTGCAATCTAACACTTTTAGGTCGGCGAACATACAAAAGGATCGCGAAAAGTGGGATAAAGAAGTCCTTGAAAACAGTCAGAATCGACGAAGGCCAAGTCGACGACGACAAGGAGGAGAAGCCCAGAAGTTGCTCGATATCGAGTAGACGTACTCGACATCGACAAGACCAGAACCTCCTCGACTTCAGATTCCACCAGATGCTGAGAAGTCTACTCGATATCGAGTAAGAGTACTCGATATCGACAAGCCAACTACTCGACCACCCCAATTTTGTCCTCCTCGATGTGTGATCCTGTGAGTTCCTTCCTTTACTCTTGTCTTTATTTGATTTGATACAGTGAGGACACTGTAATGTTTAAGTATGGGGTGGGGGAATGGCTTACTTTATGCATATTCTTCATATTTGACATATATGTGAATTATTTCTTTAAATTGCTACATGGCTATTTTGGAATGCATTATTGATTTATGTGCTTATATGCATGATTTCCAAAATTTGAGAAAAATGACCCCCAATGAAAATTTTTGATTAATGACATGGAAAGCTTTATTGAACTCGACGATGCAAAATTGGATTCATTAGAGATATAGCATGAAATTGCCTAGTAAAGGGAAGTCGCAATGAAGTGCATATTTTGATGAAAACCATGAAAGGAGGTAAAATTTGAAATTGCTTTTGACATGTTGCATGATAAAATGATGGAGGAGTTTATATTTCCATATAATGCTCATATGTTTATAATCCTAGCCATACCTATGCTTATGCATCACAAAAGCCATAATATGCCTTATTTCAAATATTGCTCCACATGATCTAAATATTTGCCATTCTTTACCTTATCCGGGGATTATGTTGAGAATGATGTTACATTATGGAGATTATCATATGGTATTTGTGTGGTGATTATTATCATTATTGGAGTTTGGAAGGAAATTGTTTGAAATATATGGAAAATTTAATGAGTGAAAGAAAATCCAATCACCTCAGGAGATATAAGTAGATTGACCCTGCTCTCTGAGATAATAGTTTGGAGAGATGGGACACATTGTGAGGAGTCCAAAGCACTAAGTATCCGGGGCCATTCATGACACCCATGTTTGCGACTCGCGAGAAGGCAGTGCTGAGGTCAGAGAGGTAAAAGCATTATTATTGATAAAAGCATTATGAAAGGTGATGAATCTTATGGAGAAGGAATGTGGAAATTCAGTTTGGAAATACTCCATTTCCCCGGATTATTAGCACCACATTGCCAAAAATTGCCAACCTTTTAGCCTTTTACCAATCTACTCCTTATTTGAGCTTAAATTAAAGTCCTCTTGATTATTAATGCTTTGTCACATGAATTGTTTTTGCATAACCCTCCTTTTGTGAGTAGATGTTGCTTTTATATATTTGCACATGCATGGATCTGTGACACTAGTACCTTTTCGAGGATGGTAATTGATTACAGAGATATATGAGAATGAATCTAATATGTTAAGAGTTTTCATTTCTTCCCCTGAATGACAAATAAAAGTATTGCTTGAGGACAAGCAAGCTTAAGTATGGGGTGTTTGTTGTGAGCTTAATTAGCCATGTCTTTATGCATACTTTAGTTCCATATTCCTTATATTTTGCATATCCCGGGTTGGAAAGATGTCAAATTTATGTAGTATATGCTTATTTGTTAGAAATGGAGATCTACATAAATTTCTGTTTAATATCGCAGAATATGGAACCATTTCGAGGAGCAAAAACCGGAGCAAAAAGTCACTCGATATCGACTACTCCTAGTCGATCTCGACAAGACATGCCTAGGCACCAGCCAGCATCGAGGAGCCTATGTCGAGGAACAGAAGATGAAGAATCCGACTTCGAACCCTACTCGATATCGAGTACGGGTACTCGAGGTCGACAAAGATATGGAGCCAGGACCGGGTACCTCAAGAAGACCTGCCCGACCAGCCAAGACAAGACCTGATCTACTCGATGTCGACTAGAGCTCATCGAGATCGAGGAAGCCCGGAGACTAGATCCGAGCTTGGACGAGGGACCACATCCCAAGTCTTCTCGGGTAGGTGTGCTCGACAAGCTCGGATCTGGTCTCCGGGCTTCGTCGATCTCGATGAGCTCTAGTCGACATCGAGTAGATCAGGTCTTGCCTTGGCTGGTCGGGCAGGTCTTCTCAAGGTACCCGGTTCTGGCTCCATATCTTTGTCGACCTCGAGTACCCGTACTCGATATCGAGTAGGGTTCGAAGTCGGATTCTTCATCTTCTGTTCCTCGACATAGGCTCCTCGATGCTGGTTGGTGCCTAGGCATATCTTGTCGAGATCGACTAGGAGTAGTCGATATCGAGTGACTTTGTGCTCCGGTTTTCGCTCCTCGAAATGGTTCCATATTCTGCGATATTAAACAGAAACTTATGTAGATCTTCATTTCTAACAAATAAGCATATACTACATAAATTTGACATCTTTCCAACCCGGGATATGCAAAATGTAAGGAATATGGAACTAAAGTATGCATAAAGACATGGCTAATTAAGCTCACAACAAACTTCTTCACATGATGCCCCCGGATGACATGGAGCGTATCCCCTAGTCGATGCCCCCGGATGACATCCCACGCTTCCCACCACCGGAGGAACCACCAGATCCATAGTAATTAGGGTTTTCTTGCGAAAGTTGGTTAATTCTAATTAAAGAAAAGGTAGAAATAAATTAGGTTTTTATGCGAGAGCCTCTATCACCTAAATTGTTGGAATTTGCGAAAGTTGATTCTTTGATATAAAGCATGCATCTTTATGTGATTTATGTTCTACACATATGTTTATTGTTGCAGTGATCCCTAACCTTGGAAGTTTGCATCTTTATTTATTTTATTTCATTATTTTTATCCTGCAAAGTTACCCGACACCAACCACCTCTTCTTCTATTATTTCCTCGACATCGACCAAGTCTTAGTCGACATCGACAACAACCTCCCCACCTTTTCCCGCTATTCCTGAACCCCAAAACACACTAAACCTAGAACCGCTGACTTCTCTCCTGAGGACGAACCTGACTCCCCTATACTATAGCGGGGGTCTTGACAATAAATTTATTTGGTCGAGAAACCCTCTCGTCAAACTTCTTCACATGATGCCCCGCTATAGTATAGGGGAGTCAATTTGTTGTAAGAGAAGTTATGTCGACTTCTTCACATGATGCCCCCGGGGACCTAGTCAAAAATTTGACGAGAGGGTTTCTCGACCAAATAAATTTATAGTCAAGACCCCCGCTATAGTATAGGGGAGTCAGGTTCGTCCTCAGGAGAGAAGTCAGCGGTTCTAGGTTTAGTGTGTTTTGGGGTTCAGGAATAGCGGGAAGAGGTGGGGAGGTTGTTGTCGATGTCGACTAAGACTTGGTCGATGTCGAGGGAATGATAGAAGAAGAGGTGGTCGGTGTCGGGTAACTTTGCAGGATAAAAATAATGAAATAAAATAAATAAAGATGCAAACTTCCAAGGTTAGGGATCACCACAACAATAAACATATGCGCAGATCATAAATAACATAAAGATGCATGCTTTATATCAAATAACTTTCATTATTAACAAATCGGAATATAGAGGCTTTCGCATAAACCCTAAGTGTTACTACCTTTTCTTAATTAGGATCAACCAACTTTCGCAAGCAAACCCTAATTAATATCCAATTCATAATAAGATCACTTTCGCTTCAATATCATGAATAAGGAATTTCCTCAACTCTCGCAAAGGATTAAGCACATAGGTAGATGATGATAAAGACATATAAATTCATGGATTTATAAATCAAACACACATATCTATGTTGGGATCACCCCAACCCTAGAAGAAGGAGAATTAGAAAGCAAACATGAAGAAAGAAATTAACTTTAACATAAAATAAACTAAAACTTACAAAACCTTCCAAACGTTCCTCCTCTCTCTCTCTCTCTCTCCTCCTCCTCCTCCTCCTTGCGTCCTAAGACGGCTTCACTTGAATGAATGAAAATCAGCCCCCTAGGGCTTTATTTATAGCCTTCTATTCCTTGCTAATCAAGGATAGAAGATATCTATCTATATCTAAAAAGCTTAAAAGATAAATAAATGCCATAAAGAATTTAAATCTAAAGAGGGAAATAATATCTAAATAGGTAAGTCTTCTCGTGTTGATAGATCTTGTCTCCATAGATAGAACTTGATAGATGTAAGATAGATCTCGGCCATCTCGATCTCCTTCGGCTCCAAGGACTCCCAACTCGACACGGATTGCTCAAAGCGCGTAACGCGGCTTCTGACGCAGCTCGTCGATCTCGACCAGGGCTACTCGAGATCGAGTAGGATTCGTCGTCTGGCTGGCTTGGTCGGGTAGCCCTGCTCGACATGGCTCGGATCTGGTGGTTCTGGCTCCTCGATCTCGACCAAGGGTACTCGAGATCGAGTAGAGTGCGGTCGAGGATGACTCGGACTGATGTTGTCGAGGACTCCTCCTCGGCATGGACTCGGACTGGCGCAGGGTGGCTCCTCGATCTCGACAAGGCCTCCTCGAGATCGAGTAGGGTTGGCTCGGCGTCTCCGTCTTCGGCTTCTCGACTTGGCACAGCTCGTCGACTCCGAACATGGCTCCTCGATCTCGACAAGGCCTCCTCGACATCGAGTAGGATTCCGGGGGTCGGGTTGTCTCTGACTCAGTGTCCTTGATCAGCTCTGCTCGACAAATTTGGTCGATATCGAGAAAGGTGTACTCGATATCGAGTACACTTGGCTTCAGCTTTCTACTCTGTTCTTGAAACGCACTTTCCCGAGTCCTCGTTTGTCGGATTGACGCATATGACCATGCGTTGGAAAGCTCTTTCCGAGAGCTACAACTCTTATGAAGACATCAAAGCTTGATTCAGAAAGAAGAATGAAAAAATGGCCCTTTTCTCTAGCTGCACCATTCTTAGCTTCTCCATGAGTTTCCTTTTAAGCTCCAAAGTGCGTCCGATTTCTGCGAAATATAACCAAAACTTGTGTAGACCTCCATATATTGCAAATAAGTGTAAATTACACAGATTCTGTATTATTCTAACCCAAATGCATGCAATGTATGCAGAAATCGATATAAAAGTAAGTGTAAAACATGGCGAATTAGGCTCACATCACAATCCAAAGCAGATTATTCATTATTCACAAGAAAGACAGATAAGTCATTCACAGCTCTCCTTGTGTATGTTGATGACATGATCATCACTGGAGATGATGAGAAAGAAATTGGAAATCTGAAAGCTCATCTTAAGCATCACTTCCAGATGAAGGATCTAGAAGAGCTTAAGTACTTCTTAGGCATTGAGGTGGACAGAACTTCTGAAGGTTATTTTCTAAACCAAAGAAAGTATGTCATGGAGATGCTAAAGGAAACCAAGATGATGGAGTCTAAGCCAGCCAAGACACCTCTTGATCCCAAGGAAAAGCTCACCTTGGAAGGCAGTAGAGATATGGTGGATGCTGGTGCATACAGGAGACTAGTAGGGAGGTTGATTTACTTGACAATCACCCGACCTGATATATGTTACTTTGTGCAAGTTCTGAGCCAGTTCATGCACTCTCCTACTGATGAGCATTGGAGAGCAGCAAAACATGTTCTAAGGTATCTAAAGGGCACACCAGGACAAGGGCTTCTTCTATCTAAACACTCTGACCTGCAACTTAAGGCATATTGTGATGCTGACTAGCAGAGCTGCCCTATGACAAGGAAGTCTCTAACTGGATTCTGTATCTTGTTGGGCAACTCACTGATTTCATGGAGATCAAATAAGCAGACGTATGTGGCAATGTCTTCTGCTGAGTCCGAGTATAGAGCAATGGCCATGACTTGCTGTGAAATCACTTGGCTTGTAAAGCTCTTAATTGATCTAAATGTGAAGATGAAACCAGTGCAATTGATGTGTGATAATCAATCTGCCCTTCACATAGCCAAGAATCTTGTGTTCCACGAGAGGACCAAGCACATTGAAGGTGACTGTCACTTGGTCCGGGACAAGCTGATCAATCAAGAAGTTGTACTGGGCTATCTCTCAACTACACAGCAACCTGCTGATGTGTTCACTAAAATCCTAAGTTCTGACCAAAGGGGAAAACTGCTATCCAAGTTAGGAGTTGTGAAATGGTTCAGCACTCCTAACTTGAAGGGGAGTGTTGAGGCAACTTGAGCTTCCCTTGCTGATGTCCTACAGCTGGTCAGTTGGCTCAATTGTGTGTGCAATGTGTAACCGAAAATAAAGTCTTATGACTTGTGTAATAAGCTACCTTTGAGCCTTGTATCTAGTAGTATAAATAGGTGATCCATTACTCATATTAGACATCTTACAAAGCAATGAAAATTTTCTGAATTTCTGAGAGCTCTGCTTACTCCCTTTCCTTTCATCTGAGTGTTCTTATGTGTGAATCCAGTTGATCTTGCTGAATCAACAGAAGTTATTATAAAATCATCAAAATACGATTTTTTATTAATAAAAAAAACTGACCAACCCGAAATTTACCCGATTTGACCTGAAATCGGGTCAAATCCGAGTTTGAGTTAATCCGTTTTACCCGAGACCTGTTTTACCCGAAACTCGAAATGACCCGACCCGAACTCGACCCGAATGATCCGATTAACATGTCTATTTATAGTTATAATATCCGTGACTAAGTTGTTCGGAAACATAGTTTTGAGTTTGTCGATTTTCAAATTTTTGTTGTAATGCAGAATAGCCGTTTTTTTTGGTGAAGTGAATAGCCGTTTTTAAATAAGCACTCTAACAATTCACCATTCCCAATAATCCATAACAATCCTTTGTGAAAATTTTCTCTAATGTTTAACAGTCTATCGAATTGTCATGACATATGTTTTGTTTGCTCTTGTTCCCTTCGCATATATTTTTATTTTACTATCCTAATCCAAATGTCATTTGGGACCGTATAAATTTTTCAAAACAACTCCATGATGTATTGACGGTATATAAGCAGTCTTAGCTGATCAGAAAGTGATATCTCTCATATTGAAGTTTGTTCCAAAAGAAGTTTTTATTAATTTTATCGATTTGTGTAGAAGATGTGAAATGAACCTTCCACATTGATAGTATGAATAATTTAAGCCTTACATATAAGTTGGTGGCCAGGCTACTCATCCTCATACCAATTGGTTTTAAGATGGAACTCCACTGGTCTTGTTTGCTCAGCTTGGTTAGTGCTCGGACGTGTGACTCATCGGAATTTAAATTTGCTTTGAAATTCTTTTGGAAGAAGAAAAGACTACTTTGGAGTTTAAGTTGGCTTTAATTAGAACCAATCTGTTTGCTTGAGATAGGGAGGATGTCTTTCATTTAACAACTTCCAGTAGTTATTCTGGGAAGAAATAAGCGACGAAGGTTATAAATCGGTCATATGGTGAATTTTATTATCCTTGCAATCAAAACTTACGACACAACATTATAAAAATTGATTAAAATGATTTCTTAAGGAAGTTGGTAAACCAAGTAGCAGAGAGTTTAGGGTGCCTCTTCAAGCCATTGTTGTAATCCACATAGTTGATCCCAAACCGAACCGTGTATCCCGCATACCACTCGAAATTGTCGAGCAACGACCATGCGAAATACCCTCTTACATCCACTTCATGCCTGATTCACCATCCAAGTAAGCACAAACATGTCGAAACCAAGTACTAAACGCATATATCGACCACTTACTTGATCGCGAGTTGTAGGAAAGCAAGGTGGCTATGGTAGTAGTCTATCCTGTGTGGATCGGCTAGCGCTTCTTCCAGCGACAACTTCTTGTTATTCGCTTCGTCAATCCCTTGTAAGACATACGAACAAAATGATGTTCTTATCATATAATCAATCATATATACAAGGTATAAGTTTTTTAGGGCTTATTATATATAGAAGATGTACCGTTTTCAGTGATGTAAATTACTGGATTGTTGTATCTCTTCTTTGCATAGACTAGAAGATCATATATGCCTCTCGGATACACACAGAGCCAACTAGAAGCCGCCTGATCGAACAAGTTCAATCAATTACATAAACATATATATGGATCAATCAAAATATATGCAGCAGTGTGTGTTTTACATACCACTGGACCGATCAATTTTCCATCACGCGAAGCTGCAAAAACAGATCGACGTAGGATGGCCTAAGTTAGGATGGTGTATAGATAGAATTGAATAATGATCTGGATCTTATATTGATCGTCTTACTGGTGAGATTGACGAGGGAATCGGTGATGAAGCTGAGGTTCGCAGCAGCGGTTTGATGGGCATTACGGTAAGAGGATGCATATCTGGCAGTATAGTAGTTGAGTCCGAGGAAATCGTATGATCCTTTTAGCATGACGGACTCGTTCTTGGTGAACTCGGGCAATCGGTTTCCCACCAAAGATCTCATGCTCTGTGGATACTCTCCAAATGTGATCGGATCAGTAAACCTATATGAACAAGATTAGTTTCAATCTCAATATACATTATGTTGTGTTTCCCTCCTATATGGGGAAGAGTCCAATGGACTATTTACCATATGGTTTTTTACCATGTGAAGTTTTACCCTCCTCCTTTATAAAAGGGGATGTCTTTCCATTTGGGAAAGCAAGAGAGAGAAAACAAAGAGTGAGAAAGGGAGATAAAAGAGAGAGCTTGGAGAAATCCCGTATGCCCTTGTTCAGCCCATTTTGAAGTGTCCCGATCGACGACCAAACGAACTCCGATTGGGACGATTTTCTGGTATGTTGTTCACCTCATCATAGGCTTCATTTTGTACGGTTGGATCGTCGTTTTGAGCCTCCAATCTCAGATCCCCTTTGCTAGTGTCCTCTCTTGGGTTTTGTTGATTTCCACCAATTGGGTGATGAAATTTGGAGATTTGGCCAAGCTTGTTGATGCTTGATGATGTTGTATGCCTCTAGCTTTGTCTAGGGAAGATTGTACCCACTTGTTATTGTTGATAGTGGAAGTTTCTGTCTCCCGTGGTTTTTTCCCCGTTTTGGGGTTTCCACGTAAATCTGGTGTTCTTTGTGCTTGGTTATTTTATCTTCTGTTTGTGTCTGATTGTTGGTTTGGATTGCTTGAGTTTGGCTTTCTGGTTTACAGTTCTTGTCCATCCCGATTCGTGTGTGTTAAAGGGGTTTGTCTGACGTCCCCTGCTTCCCGGCACAACAGACTGGTATCAGAGCATTTGGTTTAGGATGGAGGAAAAGAACAGTTTTCAGGGAATGATTGTGTTGAATTCGAGCAACTACTCAGATTGGAAGATAAAGATGGAAGATCTTTTGTATGTGAAAGATTTGTATGAGCCGATTGTGCACAAAGAGATTCCAACGGGTGTCGTTGATGTTGAATGGAAGATTCTGAATCGAAAAGCGGTAGCTACGATCAGACAATTTGTTGATGTGAGTGTGCTCCAACATATTGCCAATGACACGAATGCTTATGAGTTATGGTATAAGCTTGAGGGGATGTATGAGAGGAAGAATGCTCTCAACAAGGCGTCATTGATGAGAAAGCTTGTGAAATTGCAGTACAAAGATGGTGAGAGCATTGTTGTGCATTTAAGCACATTTCAGGGCTTTGTGAATCAGTTGGCTTCTGCGAAGATGTCGTTAGATGATGAGTTGCAAGCTCTACTACTACTCTCCTCGTTGCCGGATAGTTGGGATACACTTGTCGTGTCACTTAGTAATTCCGCTCCGGAAGGCAAGCTGATTATGGAATGTGTGAAAGCTAGTCTTTTGAACGAAGAGACTAGAAGGAAGGAGATGGGTGTCTCCTCACAGTCAGAGGCTAATGTGACGCAGGGTTCTGGTAACAACAGAGGAAGGAGTAAGCAACGACAGCAGCAAAACAGAGACAAGTCCAAAGGGAGATCGAAGTCTCGAAGCAAGTACATTTGCTATTATTGTGAGAAGCCGGGTCACATTCAAAAGTATTGCCGAAAGTTCAAGAAGGACAAAGGCAAAGAACCTGAGAAGACGGAGACGCCGAGAAATCAAGAAGATAAAGACACTGCTGCTCTTACAATCAGTGATGACTTAGTGGAGTTGTTTGTGGTGGTTGATGAAGGTTCCTTGAATCTTGCAAGTGATGAGTGCACTTGGATTGTTGATTCAGCTGCTTCATATCACATCACTCCACACAAGGAGTATTTCTCATCTTACACTTGTGGAGATTTTGGCCGTGTGAGGATGGGAAATGATGACGTGTCCAATGTTGTTGGCATGGGCACAGTTTGTTTGTTGACATCCACTGGTTGCAGTTTGATTTTGAGAAATGTTCGCCATGTTCCTGATATCAGATTGAATTTGATATCTTCTGGGATACTTGATGATGATGGTTATGCTCAAAATGCACAAGGCGGTGTTTGGAAGTGCTCCAAGGGAAACTTGATTATAGCCCGGGCAAAGAAGCAAAATACCATGTATGTGATGCAAGCCAAGATTTGCAGAGAAGAAGCAAATGTGATTGATGATGGTGCCGGAGAGCTATGGCACAAGCGGCTTGGACACATGAGCGAGCGGGGTTTGCAAATGCTTGCCAAGAAGGACATTCTCCCGGATATGCAAGGTATTTCTCTCAAACCTTGTGTTGATTGCCTAGCTGGAAAGCAACATCGAGTAGCCTTTCATACTCGACCTCCATCTAGAAGAAAGCATGCATTAGATCTTGTTCATACTGATGTGTGCTCTATGGATTGCAAGTCACTTGGTGGTGCACAATATTTTGTCACTTTTATTGATGACTACTCTAGAAAGTTGTGGGCTTTTGTGTTGAAAAGCAAAGATCAGGTTCTGACAATTTTCAAGGAGTTCCAAGCCAGAGTTGAACGAGAGACTGGTTTGAAGTTGAAGTGTGTCAGATCAGATAATGGTGGAGAGTACAGGGGTCCGTTTGAGCAGTATTGCAAGAGTCAGGGCATCAGACTTGATAAAACAGTTCCGAAGACGCCACAGCTGAATGGGCTTGCAGAGAGGATGAACAGAACCATAGCAGAAAGAGTCAGAAGTATGTTGTCGACTGCAAAGCTGCCAAAGTCCTATTGGGCGGAGGCAATGTTGACTGCTGTGTATCTCATCAACCGCTCGCCTTCAGTTCCTCTTGATGGTGATGTTCCACAAAGGGTTTGGACTGGGAGAGATGTTTCCTTCCAGCATTTGAGAGTCTTTGGATGCCTAGCATATGTTCATGTTGCTAGAGATCAGAGATCCAAGCTTGATAGCAAGACAAAGCCATGCATCTTCCTAGGGTACTCAGAGGATGAATTTGGGTACAGACTGTGGGATCTTACAGACAAGAAAGTGGTCAGAAGCAGAGATGTTGTGTTCATGGAAAACAAGACTATTGATGACTGGAAGCTCCAGTGACCGTCGTCTTCCTCTCCTGCTCCAGTCACCTTTGATCCCGTTTTCCCTCAAGTTGTGCAGAGAAGTTTAGTTCAGAATCAGCAGGAAGATGAGCATGATGATGGTGATGTTGATCCACCAGAAGTTCAACAACCTCAACAAGAGGAGCCCCCTATCCAACTTGAAGTTGAGTTGAGAAGATCCACCAGAGAGAGACAGACTTCCTCCCGATACTGAACCAACGATTATGTGTTGTTGACTGATTCAGGAGAGCCTGAATTCTATGAGGAAGCTATGTCAGATGTGCATCAGAAGGAGTGGTACAATGCCATGCAAGATGAGATGAGTTCCTTGCATGAGAACCACACCTATGACTTGGTGAAATTACCTAAGGGCAAGAAAGCTCTCAAGAACAAATGGGTTTTTCGTTTGAAGTCTGGAGAAGATGGTACACCTCCCAGGTTCAAAGCCAGAGTTGTGGTGAAGGGTTTTGAGCAGAAAAAGGGTGTAGATTTCGATGAGATTTTCTCTCCAGTTGTGAAGATGTCATCCATCCGGGTTGTTCTAGGCATGGCTGCTAGCATGGACCTAGAGGTCGAGCAGCTTGATGTGAAAACCGCCTTCCTTCATGGTGATTTGGAAGAAGAAATCTACATGGAGCAACCTGGAGGTTTTGAAGTCAAAGGAAAAGAGAAGATGGTTTGTCGTCTCAGAAAGAGCTTGTATGGTTTGAAACAAGCGCCTCGGCAATGGTACAAGAAGTTCGAGTCTTTTATGATCGACCACAAATTCCACAAGACACATGCCGACCACTGCGTGTTTGTGAAGAATTACGCCGAAGGTGACTTTCTGATTCTCTTGCTTTATGTGGATGATATGCTTATTGTTGGTCGGGATACCAACAAGATTGCTAGTTTGAAGACTGCGTTGAAGAAGTCCTTTGCTATGAAGGACCTTGGCCCTGCAAGACAGATTTTGGGTATGCAGATTACCCGTGACAGAAAGAATCAGAAGTTGTGGATATCACAAGAAAGATACATTGAGAAGGTGCTGCAAAGATTCAACATGGACAAGGCTAAACCCGTGAGTTCTCCACTTGCAGTGAACATGAAGCTGAGTTCTGATCAGTGTCCTACAAGTGAGAAAGAGAAACAGGAGATGAAGAAGGTGCCTTATGCTTCAGTCGTTGGTAGTCTGATGTATGCCATGGTTTGCACTAGGCCAGACATCGCCTATGGAGTTGGGGTTATCAGCAGGTTCATGAGTAATCCTGGAAAGGAGCATTGGGCTGCAGTGAAATGGATTCTCAAGTATCTCAGAGGCACTTCGAGAGTGTGCTTGTGCTTTGGTCCTGGAAAACCTATGCTTGATGGTTTTACAGATGCAGACATGTCAGGTGACATTGACACGAGCCGATCCACATCTGGATATCTGATTACATTCGCAGGGGGAGCAGTCTCATGGCAATCGAGACTGCAGAAGTGTGTTGCTTTGTCAACGACAGAAGCAGAGTATATGGCTGCAGTTGAAGCTGGTAAGGAGTTGATATGGATGAGAGACTTCCTAGAGGAGTTGGGAGTGGAGCAAGCTAGCTACCCACTCTATTGTGACAATCAGAGTGCCATCCACCTTGCCAAGAATGCCGCCTACCATTCTCGAACCAAGCACATCCGAAGAAGATATCATTGGCTTCGAGAAAGAGTAGAAGATGAAGATTTTGAGCTCATAAAGATCCACACAAATGAAAACGGATCAGATATGCTGACGAAGACTTTGTCAAAGGAGAAGCTCATCAAGTGCCGCTCAAAGGCGGGCTTGCTCGAGCCCCCCATATAGGATTGAGGGGGAGCTATGTTGTGTTTCCCTCCTATATGGGGAAGAGTCCAATGGACTATTTACCATATGGTTTTTTACCATGTGAAGTTTTACCCTCCTCCTTTATAAAAGGGGATGTCTTTCCATTTGGGAAAGCAAGAGAGAGAAAACAAAGAGTGAGAAAGGGAGATAAAAGAGAGAGCTTGGAGAAATCCCGTATGCCCTTGTTCAGCCCATTTTGAAGTGCCCCGATCGATGACCAAACGAACTCCGATTGGGACGATTTTCTGGTATGTTGTTCACCTCATCATAGGCTTCATTTTGTATGGTTGGATCGTCGTTTTGAGCCTCCAATCTCAGATCCCCTTTGCTAGTGTCCTCTCTTGGGTTTTGTTGATTTCCACCAATTGGGTGATGAAATTTGAAGATTTGGCCAAGCTTGTTGATGCTTGATGATGTTGTATGCCTCTAGCTTTGTCTAGGGAAGATTGTACCCACTTGTTATTGTTGATAGTGGAAGTTTCTGTCTCCCGTGGTTTTTTCCCCGTTTTGGGGTTTCCACGTAAATCTGGTGTTCTTTGTGCTTGGTTATTTTATCTTCTGTTTGTGTCTGATTGTTGGTTTGGATTGCTTGAGTTTGGCTTTCTGGTTTACAGTTCTTGTCCATCCCGATTCGTGTGTGTTAAAGGGGTTTGTCTGACGTCCCCTGCTTCCCGGCACAACACATTATCATAGAATTACTAGTTGGAAGTTGAAATAGATAAATAAGATCACCATCCAAGCATGAAATCCAGAGCCCTGGATGCAGCATTTCGGTTATGATTCCCGTTTGAGTAAGGAACCATCCAGTGTGTTATCACAGTAATCCCAATCTTCCCCTTTTGAGCTGCCTATTTCAATGCATCCATCAACTTAAGGCAGTTAGTATCGACAAGTTAGCTCGCATAATAATCACTATTCTAAAAAATCCTTCAAAACCCGCCTAGACCCCGCCTAAACCCTTGACCTCGCATCATCGTTAAGGCCGTCAAGGTCGTTAAAACCCGCCTAGACTGCGCAGACTAGCCATGAAATTTACCTAGACTTTGAATATACCCTTGACCCTACCCTACCGCCAAGCACCTGCCAAGCGTTTCTAAGAACATTGATTATAATGCATAATAAGGTCACAGAACAATATTATATAAGAACCACATGGTAGCAGATCACACAGAAGGCAAAAGAGTCAATAAAGAATCATAAAAAAAGTCGGAAAAGAAGCATAGACAAAACGACACAACACCACATCCTAGAACCCTATCAACAGCCCGAATGCACCTGCTCCAGTGATCTCATCCCGAACAAGTCGAATGATATTAACTAGCTAATTATATAACCTGATATTTGTGGCGGTATAAGTGGACAGCAGCAGCATGAGAAAGGAGGAGATTGTGAGCAACCAAGTAGGGTTCGGTGGCAGAATCTCCGGTGACACAACCCAAGTTTTGCCACGGGGAGCACCGCCCAGGAGCCAACAACCCGACGACATATCCACCAACGCTG
This sequence comes from Persicaria tinctoria, assembly GCA_037127255.1. NCBI lineage: Eukaryota > Viridiplantae > Streptophyta > Magnoliopsida > Caryophyllales > Polygonaceae > Persicaria > Persicaria tinctoria. Next base: position 1,443,748 of record JBANSL010000004.1, read on the forward strand.
TAGCTCCACGGCTCATTCAACGTGATCCAATGCTTTACCTTTCCTCCGAACTCCCTAAAGCACAGCTCTGCGTAGTCTCGAAAATCATCCCTGCACTCGGAAATTGTTGTTGAATAACATATAAGCAACAATCGGATTAATTTGGGGATATTTGAAAGAGACTCTTAAATCCCGATGGGCCATATAACGTCCACATGTCCAAGCGCATCCAGCGTACCCAAGCCGAGCACACAAGACCGGTAGGGTTCCATCCTAAAATCAATTGACAATAGGAGGAGTGACCACTGACTTATATGCAAGGCTCGGGTTCTCATGTTTTTCGATATGGGACAAAGGTTCCAACACATTACAACAGAGACTTACACAATGTGACGGCTGAGGAAACCGTTGTAGGCGTCTTCAAGGGATTGAGGAAGGTCCCAGTGGAAGAGAGTCACAAACGGCTCTATTTCTGCATAACGATTAAGCTTTCATGATAGAAAGGTGGATCAGATCTTAAGTTTATTGCGTAGTTTGAGTTATATCTGTACCATTGGCGAGGAGCTCGTCGATGAGGTTGTGGTAATATCGTAATCCTTGTTTGTTCACTCCCTTGCTTAGGTTCCCATCTGCATCATAATACATCGATCTATTTATAATGACTAGGATATATTGTTTAGGATATATGAGGCTCGAAGAAGACGAAGAATGAATCGATCGGATGAAGAAATGTCGATTTTTCATACGAGGTAGAAGTCTAGACCATGAGATTGAAAACCGGTAAGCATCTAATCCCATCTCCTTCATCATCCTCACATCTTCCTGTAATTTAAAACGGAAAGTCGGTGTTAATAGATTATTTCCAGGCAAAAATACTTGTCGACTCCAAAAGCTGGTATCGAGTATCGAAACCGTGCATTTGGTGAAACCGTGCATATAGTAGCATCTAAAACGTTACAACTAAGTATAGATGACACATTTTCAACATTTTACCAAATCTAGGTAATATTGTATAGATTGTAAATCTAGTGGTGTCTTTGTGTAATAAAGAGGAAAGTTAGATCTTCCTCTATAAATACATTCCTCCTGTAACAGAAAGAACCAATTCAGTTGAACATTTTGGTTGAATCTCTCTCTCTCTCTCATTCTTGCTTCCGCCTCTCTCTTCTTCCTCTTTCTCTGATCGATCTTAGATCAATATGGTATCAGAGCTTTGATCGAATCAGATCGAGCCTATCTGTCGTCTGTTGCTGTGATTGCTGTGTCGCATCTGTCTGCATCGATTTCTCGAATTGGCATCAATGGCGACACCACCAAATGAGCATCGTCGGCGTGATCTAATCTCTTCAATGGATTTGCAGAATCCCTTTTTTCTTCACCCATCTGACAACTCAGGTATGGTTCTCACCTCCATTCAACTTACTGGTGAGAATTACATGCACTGGAAACGAGCCATGACAAAGGCGTTGTCGGTGAAAAACAAATTGGGAATTGTAGATGGAACTCTGGTAGAAACTGTAGAAAACTCGTTGCAATGGCAGCGATGCAATGATATTGTAGCTTCTTGGATTTTAAACTCTGTGTCTAAGGAGATTTATCTCACTCTGAATGTCTTCGATTCGGCAAAGGAGATGTGGGATGATCTGAGCGAAATTTTCGGACAAAGAAATGGTCCATTGATTTTCCAGGTCAAGAAGGATATCCAAGAATGCAGGCAAGGAGGAGCTAAGGTGTCCGATTACTTCACTCAGCATAAGGGACATTGGCAACACTTGTCTGGAATTGTTGCACCAATCAGGTGTAATTGCGGAAAGTGTGAGTGTCAGGTCATAGAGAGACTTGAAGCTGCTGATCAAGAAGACAAGCTTATGAGGTTTCTCATGGGTCTGAATGAACAATATGCTCCTGCAAGACGCCAGTTCTTGTTGTCCACAGCTCTGCCTACTGCTGGCCAAGCACATGCTTTGCTAGTGCAAGATGAGACAAGCTCTTCCATGTCTCATGCATACTCCTGGACAGCAAGGAGACTCAACTGCTTTAATGGGAAAGCAAGGAAGTAGTGACAAGGACAAGCCTAGAAAGGAAAAGTGTCAACACTGCAATGGGAATCACAGATCAGACAAATGCTGGGAGATGTTTGGGTATCCTAGCTGGCACTCTAAAAGCAAGATCAAGCCACAGACAGGAGCTGATAGCAAGGGAAAGGAAAGAAATGTAAGGGCCAATATGGTGGAAAACAAGGAGAATTCACCAGATGGTCTTCGTGCATTTCAAAACCTCTCAATTGAGAATCAGAAGATGATGACTTCTATCTTGCAACAGCTTATGAATCGAGCTGAGAAACCAGCTGATAGTCACACGGCAGGTAAAGTTCTAAGTTGTAGTGCCAAGGCAGGTAAGTTGTTGTGTTGTAGTGCTTCCAAGAATCCTAGAATTTGGATCTTGGATAGTGGTGCCACAGATCACATGACTTGTGATTTAACCCTGATTGAAAATCCCACTTCTGTCTTAGATTCCACTGTGATTCACCTTCCTGATGGAAGTACCAGCAACATCACCCACTCAGGCACTGTCAAACTACTAAAATCTCTAGCCCTGCATCACACCTTTTACATCCCAAATTTTAAATTCAATCTCATATCACTAAGTCGTCTCATTCGAGACTTAGCCTGTCACATTCATCTCATTGAGGATAAACTGTTTGTGCAGGACCCAGTAATGAGGAGAATGATTGCAATTGGTAAGGAGTTTGGTGGCCTGTACTACCTGGTTCCTGAAGACCAAATGGAGAGCATCATTCAAACCTCTAGCTTCTGTAAAGCCATTCTCTCATGTAACTTTCTACCATCTGCAAACACTTCTCATACTTTACCTATGTTCTTACCAAATACTTGTAAATCTGATGCTAGTACCCTATGGCATCTTCGCCTAGGACATGCTCCTTTGAGCAAATTGAAACACATTTCTGAGATTCAAATAAATGATGTTGATTTCTTATGTTCTGTGTGTCCTATTGCCAAACAAACCAGAAATTCTTTTCCTTCTAGTACATCTCATGCTTATTGTATGTTTGAGCTGATCCACTGTGATCTATGGGGACCTTATGACACTCCCACTTACAATGGTCACAAGTATTTCTTAACCATTATAGATGACAAAAGTAGAAGTGTGTGGGCTTACCTCATGAAAAACAAAACTGAAATTGTCAGTCATCTCAAAGCCTTCATTCAAATGGTTGAAAACCAATTCTCTATTACTGTCAAAACTGTGAGGAGTGATCAAGGGACTGAGTTCTTTAACTCTTAAACACATGAGTTCCTGTCTTCAAAAGGGGTTGTCCATGAAAGCTCCTGTACTGCTACACCTCAACAAAATGGGAGGGTTGAGCGCAAACACAGATATATCCTTGAGGTAGCCAGAGCTCTCAGATTTCAAGCTTCCTTACCCATAAAATTCTGGGGTGATTGTGTCCTTACAACAACCTATGTCATAAACAGACTACCCTCAGTCATCCTCAAACACAAAACACCCTATGAGATACTCTACAACAAACAACCTGACCTGCACAGACTCAAAGTCTTTGGGTGCCTGTGTTTTATTTCTACAGCCAGTGGTCCCAGAAAGAAATTTGATGCAAGGTCTGAACCTTGTGTGTTTGTTGGGTATCCTTATGGATTTAAAGGTTACAAAGTTTACGGTCTTCTAACACATAAAACCATGATCAGCAGAGATGTGCTTTTCCATGAACATATATTCCCATTCAATACTACAACATCTCAGGTGCAGAAGTCTGTGTGGACCTCTCCAAACTCTACTTATGATCACACAGATGATCTCAGTATCTCTCTAAACAATCAACCAAACACTCTACCTATCTTTCAACCTGTGGAACTAGAAAACCACACCAGCCCTCCAAGTTTAAATCCTTCCTCTTCTACTGAATCTCTTGCAGATTACTCTCCCTCACCTGTGCCCCCTGGCTTTGATGAGATACCTCAACCTCCACAAAATATCCCCAGCACCAGACACTCTACAAGAAACACCAAACCTCCATCTTGGTTGAAGGACTATGTATGCCAGGTCACCTGCACCAAACCAATTGCAGCATCTCCAAGTAAGCCTACCTCACCCTATCCCATTTCATCTTTTATATCCTACAAAAATTGTTCCCCATTATATCACAAGTTCATTTGCAATGTGGCCACACTATCTGAACCAACTTCTGTCTCTGAAGCTCTCAAAGATCCTGACTGGTGTAAAGCAATGCTCACTGAGCTTAAATGGTTGTTTAAGCTCAAACTTAAAGCTAATGGTAGCCTGGATAGATATAAGGCAAGGCTGGTTGCTCGAGGATTCTCACAAATTGAAGGAATAGACTACAGTGAGACCTTTGCTCCAGTTGCCAAGATGATTTCAGTTAGAGCTCTTGTATTTGTGGTAGCTGCAAAGGGGTGGTCTGTATCTCAACTTGATGTTACAAATGCCTTCCTACATGGGGATCTTGAGGAGGAGGTTTACATGAGCTTACCTCCTGCTTATCTACAGTTAAAGAAACATCAAGCTTGCTCTCAGGAGGAGTCTATGAGGTATGATAGCTCACTTGATAAAGAAAACAGGTTGGTTTGCAAACTGGAAAAATCCTTGTATGGATTAAAACAAGCTCCTAGGCAGTGGTTTGTGAAATTCTCTCAAGCTGTGAAGGATGCAGGCTATGTGCAATCAAAGGCAGACTACTCCCTGTTTGTCAAGAAGACAGCATACACATTCACTGCTCTACTAGTGTATGTTGATGACATGGTGATCACAGGAAGCTGTGAAAAGGAAATTCAAGCTCTAAAAGCTCATCTAAATAGGCATTTCCTTATGAAGGACTTGGGGCAGATTAGATACTTTCTGGGCGTAGAAGTGGACAGGACAGAGGATGGCTTCCACTTAAACCAGAGAAAGTATACATTGGAGCTACTCAAGGAATGAAGCCAAGCCAGTAAACACTCCACTAGACCCCAAGGTGAAATTGTCCTTAGAAGGAACAAGTGATGTGGTAGATATCAATGCCTATAGAAGAATAGTGGGAAAACTGATTTATCTCACAATTACAAGACCTGACATATGCTATGCAGTTCAGGTGTTGAGCCAATTCATGCATCAACCAAATGATACACATTGGCGAGCTGTCAAGCATGTGCTCATGTATCTAAAACAGGCTCCTGGTCAGGGAATGTTGTTGTGCAAGAAATCTGATCTAAAGCTAAGTGCTTTCTGTGATGCAGACTGGATGAGTTTCCCAATGACCAGAAAATCCCTTACTGGATTTTTTATTATGTTGGGAAACACACTGATTTCATGGAGGACGAAAAAGCAAACTTATGTAGCCATGTCCTCTGCTGAATCTGAGTATAGGTCAATGGCAACCACTTGTTGTGAGATAACATGGATTGTTAGATTGCTTGAAGACTTGAGCATCAGTCACAATGATCCAGTAAAGATATATTGTGACAATCAAGCAGTTATCCATATAGCTAAGAACCCAGTCTATCACGAGAGAACAAAGCATATAGAAGGTGACTGTCACCTTGTGAGAGATAAGCTAGCTCGAAGTGAGATTACACTGGGTTACATCCCAACTGGAGAACAGCCAGCATACGTGTTCACAAAGGCCATCTCCTATGATCAGTACATGAAGAATTTGAGCAAGTTAGGCATTGTAAATCTGTTTTCCAATGCCAAACTTGAGGAGGAGTAATATTGTATAGATTGTAAATCTAGTGGTGTCTTTGTGTAATAAAGAGGAAAGTTAGATCTTCCTCTATAAATACATTCCTCCTGTAACAGAAAGAACCAATTCAGTTGAATATTTTGGTTGAATATCTCTCTCTCTCTCTCTCATTCTTGCTTCCGCCTCTCTCTTCTTCCTCTTCCTCTTCCTCTGATCGATCTTAGATCAATACTAGGGCACCAAATTAAATAGCCGTTACAACTTGCAACCTAGAGACAAGTAAACACAAATTTGACATATATATTTTCCTTTTCCGTTTCTGTTTTCGTTTCTGATTCCTAGGGAAACTCTGGGGTCATTTCCGTTTCCTGTGTCTATGCAACCTTGGGATGGAGGAGGATCGATCAGTATAACGAATTCGAAAATTAAAGAATCTAATCAACAAAGCAAGATTGCACTGAAACTCCTGGACTGATGTGATGGTACCTTGTAGTGATGATAAGAATCAATAGCTACATCCCCATTGCTTCCATCTGCTATCTTACCTGCATTCCAAAAAATTATCTAACTTGAGAGGCAGACAATAAAATAAACTCAAACTTAGCTAGTATATAAACAAAGTGAAATTGTAGTGCTGAATTTGACCAGGGTATTTGTGGGTGTAAGCATCCCATATACTTTGCCCCTTCTCATCTTGATAAGCTGCTCCTTCATACTGCACGCAATCGGTCAATCCATCAGCGGAAAAGCTACTCCATTTGAGCACCATACACAATTGGCATCATACTATATATGTACCTGATAAGAAGAAGAGGCGGTTCCGAAGAGGAAACCCGATGGGAAACTAGTCCGGTTGAGTGCACCGATGCCATAATCTACTCCGATCACCTTGGGGTTGGTCTTACGAGTACTAGAGGAAGCAAGTGTGTGTATAAGAAGAGGAGCTGAGAAGAGGAGAAAGGCTTGAATAGCAACTGTCATAGTAGCAATGTTATGTATGATTCTACTAGAGCGATCCTTCCTTTATATAATGGGATAAGGACCCCTGTCTGCCACATACAACTGTAGTGTCAAAAATGGATCATAAATAATTGAGAGCACTTCATCGGAATGGGCATTAAAGGAAAATTTTATAGGGGTTAAAATTAAGTAATGATTGATCCAAGGGTGAAAAGTGTTGGAAACCTATTTCCAAGGGTCATCATTTTCATGAACATTGCCAAGGGTCTATACTATTGGAAAATTATTCCAATAGTAGTTAGCGTTGGAAAAACAAATAATTTGTTATTCCAATGTTGGAAATGTCGAAAAATTATTCCGCCGTACCATGTTGTGGTGGATTTGAACCGATTCACATACCGGACCATATCTATCGATGTAGACTGCGGTGGACCTATTAAGGGTAATTAAGTCATGACCGGTGGAAATAATAAAAATTAGGAGTGAACTCACAATGGGGCGAGATGGGTCAATCTGGTTGCAAGCTCAAACTTTGAGAATGAAACACCTTTGGAAAAACGTCCATCTCAAGTGATTATAATCAGAACGAAACGAGAAAAATTGAAGTTTGTTTGACGAATTTGTTGATTGCCAATAAGGAATGAGCTTATTCGAATAAGCAACATGTTCCAAACAGACCCTAAAGATGTGACAATATAATAATGCGGTTGTTGTTTACACCCACAAAATTACTATATTCACCACAAATTTCGTTCAGCATTTTTTAAATATAATTCGTGCGCCTCTAATTGAGTAGCCATGTGATTCCTATGGCGCAGGTTTTTTTATTTTTTGATACCCTGCTCCTCTTGAGTCATAGCCCTATGGATCAAGAGGCGCAGGGTTTTTGTTTTTTTTTTTAAATAAAACAACTCTGCTCCTCTTGAGTCACAGGGTTGTGAATCAAGAGGCGCAGCATATTAATATTTTTGGAAAATAAATTAGCAACCTTTTTGTAAAAATAATTATGTGATTTGTAAAGTATTTTATATTTTAAAATATAATGTACAAATGGATACTTATTTTTAAAAAAATTTGACCATATACTCAATAAATTAAGATAAAAAGAATTGCAATACGTAAATTAAAAGGAATTATATATGAAAACATTCAAAGTTTTGTCGAATATATTTAAAAAGAATCATATATGATAAAATTTTAGTTTTATTTAAATGTGCAAATATATTTAACTAGATTAATGTAGATTATTAATATATCGGTATCAATTGAGCAATTATAATAAAGAAAATTAAATTTATAGAAATAATAATGTAGGCGCAAGTAATAAAACTATCTATATCTATATTTATCTATATCTATATAAACTCTTAAAACATAAGGGTTTTTGCTCATATGTCACATCTAGGTTAATCCTCTCATTTTTCTTTTTTCAACTGATTTTTATTTTTACATAACAAATGGTTTTAATTCAAAATATTAAATTAACATGTAACATACATCAATGTTAAAATGTATATATATTATCACAATAGAGTTCATCTTGAATGAACTTATTACACCCTTCTCTTAGGAGTTTGTTCTTATAAGTTTAATTCAAAATATTAAACTAATATTTTATTTAATTGAGTCACATGACAATTACTCCTTAATCATAGATTTAGTAACCAATTGAATTTATAATTCACATATTTATCAAATCTCTTGTTGAATGTTATTCATTTTGAGCCATTCAATTGATGCATAATCCAACAAAGCCATTTTAAAGCATATATCCTTACCAATATTCATTAAACTATTGTAACAAAAGAAATCTTACTTGTTATATAATAAATTTATTTTGAATCAAAATACATAAATTTGCAATGTGTACGTGTATTGGTGAGTATTAATTACGGTGAATATTTTAAAGAAGAAATTTTAGTGATTAAGAAATTTATCAATACATATTTATTGTTTGTTTAAAAAAAAATTACTTTCATCCCCACAATTTATCAATTCAAAAAATTTATAAGTCATGATTTAATAATGAATATATTATGGAATTGTTAAGATAGAATATTATCTAATATATATTGTTATTATGAAACGTTTAAGAAAAGATATCATGAAAACAATATATTATGAAGTATTATTATATGTTTATATATAATTTTATCCAATTATCTTCATTCTAAATAATAATTGAAAGAAAATAAAAAATTATATAATAAAAAGTATTGTTATTATTGATTTAGGGTTAGGGTTTAGGGTTTAGGGTAAGTTTGTGAAGTTTTTACTCATCGGGAGTCATAGGCGTACTCCTCATAAATCAAAGAGCTGCTCCTCCAAAGTCATAGGCATGCTACTCTTGATTCGTAACCCTGCGCTTCTTGAAACGCACACAGGCAAGCTTATTTCACAAGCTCTCCCCCAGCTACCTCCAATTCAGATATGTTGAACAACAAAAATGTCATCCGACGAAGAAGATGGAGGGGCATCAGAATTTCTTCATCCAGCGTTTTTCTCAGATTACGTTCCACCCCAGGTTTGTCTATTTTTGATATTTTTGTGAGAGTTGGTATGTAGAGTATGTAATGTCGACTCTAGGAGCTTTGAAAATTTTCTCAGATTACGGAATATGGAATGAGTAATTTGGGAACTTTAGCAATTACTCCGTAGTTAGTTATCTGGTTATCTTGAATAAACTAGAAGGAATAAGATTGTTTGTATCGCCAATTTGTAAGTATTGGGTGGCATTATCTGTGTAGGCCAATCCTATTCCAAATCCCTCCAGTGGGTCAGACGGGTCTGGGAATTATCCGGTGTTTTCGACTCCGGTTATCATACATGGCCAGACCGTGAAGCTATGATAAAAAAGTGTCGTGAAGTGGCAACCGGGTATAATATGGTGCTTACTATAAAGAGGTCATGGGGTGTTGGCGGTGGGCGCCTTGGACGAGTTGCGAGCAGTATGGTAAAAAGCGGAAAAAACCTGAAATGAAGAATAACGAAGGTGGCGTGAGACGCCACCGTGCAAGAAGTAAGATCTCGGGGTGTCCGTTTGCCTTATACGGGAATGAGATCAATGGAGGGCGGTGGAGATTACATGTTCAACACGGGATACACACCCACACTCTGCCAGATAGCTTGGAAGGGCATGCGTATGTTGGGCGACTCACAGAAACCAGCTATCAGGAAGTTAAGAAGCTATCAGAGACTGGGACTATGCCAAAGCCGATCTTAATGGGATTCCTTTTGGAAGATGAAAACACACCCACGTCAAGGCGACATATATATAATGCTCGCGCAAAGATGAGGAAGGAGGCACGAGGATCTAGGTCGGTAACCCAACACATCCTCAAGTTGCTATCGGATAGTGGTTACTACGTCGACGCACGGAGGATGTCTGGGAATGAAGATCGATGTGATGAGTGACTTGTTTCTAGCTCATCCGGAATCAAGACATTTGCTGGAGTTGTTTCCGTATGTGGTTATCCTAGATAGCACCTATATGACGAACAAGTAAGTGAATTTAGACATTTAGTGTGTATGCAATGTCACTATGTATGCTATTAGGACATGTTACAATTTCGAATAGTTTAATTATCTTATTTTTGAAGGTATGGAATGCCGTTGCTGGAGATTGTCGGATTTACATGCACAGGGATGACCTTTAACATTGCTTTTGCATTCATGCGGAATGAGAATGAAGATAGCTACTCTTGGGCGCTGTCCCAGCTAATGCACCTATATGAAAATAAATGTCCAGAGTTGTTTGTGACCGACCGAGAGTTGGGTCTCATCAATGCATTGGAAATTGTATTCCCCAATGTGAAACATACTTTATGTTGGGTGCATATAAGTAGAAAATGTGAAGAAGCTGCGCTGAAGCATACTGGAACAGGAGTTCAAGTCTGACTGTTGGGAATTGTTCAATTCAAAGACGGAGGAAACGTACGAGGGTCGTCGAAGGGGAATGTATGGAAAGTGGAGTGCAACACCTCAACTCATGGGCTACTTGGACGGTGTGTGGCTGCAAAAGCACAAGAAGCGCATCATTAGAGCTTGGACAGATACTGTACATCATTTTGGTACAAGGACTACAAATAGGTAAATATTCTGGTCACAACATTATGGTGAATATATTAGTTTGCCTTGTAGTTCGTCCTATCACCGCTCTAGTTTTCACACTCAGGGTGGAAAGTTCGCATGCTGTGCTGAAGAAGGTCCTAAATTCGACCATTGGAGGCTTCGATGCAGTTGTGAAGGCGATCAACCTTGTCATGCTTGACCAAATTCACGCATTGAAAGGTTCGTTGGAGATTGATCGTTTTAGGCCTCTAGTCGACATACAAGAAGAGGAGATATTCAGTCGCCTTATTGGGAAAGTTTCTAAACTCTGCTTCGAACACTTGGAAAGCATAGTAAACCAGGTCAAGGCAAAGAAGCACGAGCCAGAGTGTTCTGATAGGTGGTGGCGTGATTGCTACGGACTGCCATGCGCACATGATATCCAATGGTGTCTCGATAACAAAACTCCAATCATGCCCGGTCACATTCACAAGTTCTGGAAACAGTTGGAGTGGAAAGGGGTTGATATCGAGAGGTCGGATGATCACATCCCACTGTCATTAGCCGATGTGAAATTTCGTGAGATGATGATGAAGTATGAGAGTGGTCAACTCGACCAAGACACCCTTTGGAGAGTTACTACAGCATACACGGACGCCTCCAACCCCGGTGCTTCAACATTGAAGGAACCAAGTTACCAACCTACAAAGGGAAGGCCTAGAAAGAACCCATGTGGAAGAATCCGTTCGAGTTGGGAGAAGACTCAATCAGACTTCCTCAAGGCGCAGAATAGGCGCTCATCTAGCGGCTCTAGAGGTCGTGGACAGAGTGGCTCTGGAAGTGGTCGAGGTCGGAGTGAGGTGTCATCGGGAAGTGTTAGTTTCACGGGGGCCTTCGAGGGGAATGTCTCTAGTCAAGATCAACAACCTCTGGACCTTATTTACAAAGATTTCAATTGGGGCCATGACAATGTTGATGAGTTCATGATGCCTTATGTTTCACGGGTTACGGATGTTGAAAGAGATGGCCACTGTGGATATCGAGCCCTTGCTGAACACCTAGGTATCGGGCAGCATGCTTTCACTCAAATACGGTGGGCTCTAGCAGAAGAGCTTGAAAGGAATTATTCTATTTACACACTGGCAAGTTTGGCAACCCCATTAGATGAAGTGATCTACAATTGCAACTACACGGGCCTGGAAGGATGCCTCCCACGCTACTGGATGGAGATGCCAATGACGGACATTGTATCAAGTGGTCGTTGTTCTTCTTTCTTGGAGCGGACCTCACACATGTTTGCCGATGATTGCAAGCTCACACAGTGAAAGCCCCCCAACTAAAGAGTACACGTTAGCGCTCGTAACCATTTTGTTCCGGTAACCGCAATCATCGTCTACTGTATGTTGTATCGTTTGTTTATTTTCTGTAAACATCATGTAACCATCTTCCATATTTCTGACAGGTTTGGTTGCGTCCTGGAGCTCCTATGCCCCCCATAACACCCGAGTGGCACAAATTTCATCATCCGAGTGTGAATGGATTTGACCAACCTTTTCTTGCAAGGATACAAATGTATCGAAATTACCGTCCCCTACTGTTCTAGTACTTGTATCCTGTACTTCGTAATGTGAATGCAGTAGCTTCATGCGGCTGGGAAAAGTTCAGATGTTTCCATGTCTAAATATCAACATTTCCCTATTTATATTTATAATGTATATGTGCACTCTAAATGCAGTAGAATGTATACTCTAAATATCAATCATGGAGTGTGTTTTTTATGGAGAAGGATTAGAATGAAATGTATTAATATGAAAAAGAAAGAAAACAACAAACACCGTAAAATATCAATCATGGAATTTCTTTCATTCACTATTATGAAAGTTAAAAAAGTAGCATATATGAGTATCAAGGTCGATCATACGTAAATAAGGTAAATTAAAAGACATAATACCTGCTATTTATACACCATATTGGGTATATGGAAAATATGTCAAGACCATTACAGTGGCATATACACACAAAATTTCAAAATGTCTAATGACATCAGTTCAGAGAATGTAGCAGATTGTCGATAATAACAAAATGGGCTGCATATGAGAATGTTGCGGCAATATGTTCAGAGTGGGCAGCCAGAAGTTCAGTGGGGGATAACTACTACAAATACTACGTCTATTGATCACTCGCGCCTGGTCATCCACTGTCATGACCACTCCTCTCCTTGCAAAAGCGCGTATCTGGCCCAACAACCTTTGAACTCGCTGCATGTCACAATACACTCACATTAGCAATTGCAGAAACTAATACAGGAGCGTAGTATATTTTTTCTACGTCAAATAACACGACATACTCGCTCTAGGTTCAACGCACGCTGTTGAGGCGGTGGATGGGGTGTTGATGTACGTAAAATACACGGATGTGTGTGCTGATGGAACCAATCTCTATAGCCCTCCTCTACCTCCCAGGGATCGTGAACACGGGGAAGCTCCAATATAGGATGGAGGTTCTGGTGCCTTTGAGCCCACTTGTTGTTATCCGAATGGAAAATAGCTTCATATCTTTTCAACTTATCCCTTCGAATGCAGTGGGTGGGTCTGATCGGCAAGTCAGGCACACCTTGAACTCTACCGAATTGGCGCACAACCCTATCGGGCATATACGGCTCCTCCTCACCTAGAAATTGGATCGTCCCACGATTGGTTGAGAGGCAAAAACTTCCCTCGAAATCAAGGTCCCCAAACGGCATCCATTCAACCTGCACATACAATTCTTAAATAAACCTATTGCAAAGACACCAGTAAACCTGTTGAAAGGAATTATTCTACTTACATCTTCTGCTCGAAACTCATCTAATTGCTTCCTTATCTCCATCAACCTGTCTATAGTCCTCTTTGGAGTAGAGGGAGATGCATACCGTGCTGCGTATCTCACATCTTTCTGCATCACCGTGTCTGTGACTAGATGACCACGGAAGACAGGGAAGTAGCTCCATATCCAACTCTACATAGATAAGGAATTTCATATTTGGGTAACTGTTATCTACAAACTCATTTTTAATGTAGAAAACAACTTATTTTTTTTAAACATATCCTAAAAATTGTATTCTAAAATCAGAACAAACACAAAAACCTAAACTTATAATCTACATTAGAAATTGTCATCTGATATGTTTGTGCAGATTTCGATCACTAGATCAAAATTTTGATCAAGTTGTAAACCATATTTACAAACTCATTACCTGAAATGTTTATGCAGATTTATGACTTATAAATACACAGAACAAATTGTTACCTGAAGGAGTAGTGTGCACCCATCCATCCCAGCTGCTGCGGAGCGAGACGCCTCTCCTAATCCGCGGTACAAGCAAGCCAGAACACCTGTTCCCCAAGCATACTTAGCTGTGCGACTATGGTCACATAGAAGGCCCATCAGTCGATGATGCTTCACCCGTTGGGTCGATTTGTCGATAAATAAGGTGCAACCCAACAGAGTCGTCAAATAACCGGAGGCGATGTGAGCCATCGGCGCATCTTGGTCAATCATCTCAGCCAACTTCTTATCCAAATCTTTTAATTTTATCCCCCCGCACTTTTGATAATCGTCCAGCTCCTCAGCAGTCCATCCAAACATGTTTGTAATTTTCTCTATCAAGTCAGCATCTTCCCAACTTATAGCAAGGGCGTCCCCATCAATTGGTAATCCCAATAGACACACAACATCATGCAATGTGATAGTAATCTCACCCCAATCGAAATGGAAAGAATTCGTTTCGGGGTGCCATTTTTCTACAAAACTAGAGATGAGCACGTGATCTACCCCATCCCATTGAAGATCTCTAAGAGATGTGATCCCACTGCGAAATGCCTCATCGAACCATGTGCGTGGACCATAACAAATTTTCTTATCCAATTTCTTAATCCACTTTCCTCGTCGGTGGATCTTTAGAATCCTTTCCATTGCTTTCTGGAAAATTATAAATGTACTTCAGATGAATGCATAATATATATTTTCAAAACCAAAATTAATCTTAAACCTAATTAATAAAGTTCAATACCTCCTCGCCTGCCCAAACCTTCCGAGCGATGTGTGTGGAGTAGTTCAAAAGGAGTCCGAGATTACTTGGACCTCCTGGAAACCCCTCAGCGGGTGCTACATCCTCGGATCCCTGGACAGCCTCCTCTGCCACCGGACCCGCATCCCTGGGCACTGGGACTGCATCCTCGACCAATGAGGCTGCCCCGTCAGCCTCTTGGATTGGTTGCTGGGGGGCCGACTCATCATCCATCGGGTTAACCTGTTCAGCCGACTCCTCATCCATCGGGTTAACCTGTTCAGCCGACTCCTCATCCATCGGGTTAACCTGTTCAGCCGACTCAGATAAGGCACTGGACTCCTCTGCAATCAGGACCTCATGTCGAGTAACGGTCGGTGACTCAAACGTGAAAGACTGAGGAGCTGCTAAAAGGTCTTGTACCATGTCTAGACTTTCCTGCAACGGCCTTGAATCGTCTTGTATAGGGTCACTCGCCGGAACAAATGTATGGTCCAAGTCACCTAGACTCCTCAACTCTTGGGACAAGTCCAATGTGACATCATCAAGTTCTCCTTCCAAAAGCGAGGACCAAGTCAGGGGTTCCTCAACAACCTCAGATGACTGCAAAACTGCTGGATCGGAAGCATTCTCGGGTGTAGACATCATAGATGGGTCCTTATCCTCACTCTCATCCTGTAGTTCTTCTTCCATAACATCTGTCTCCTCGATTATCTCTCGTGTGCGTCTCCTTCTATGTGTTTACCCTTGTATAAGAACATTCGCACGCCTAGCAGATTGTGTCACCACTGGACCATCTACCCGAGGTTTCTACATTACATCATCAATCAACCTTATAATATGTATGGTCATTTTGAATATCTAATTTCCTTATTATATTCATTTACATTTACCTTTGAAATGTCTTTTCCAATGCTGAGGCGTCTAAGATCAGTCCGAGTTATTATCTAGTAATTAAAACAATGAAAAAAAAACCAACACATATTTAGTATTTCCTCAAATCAATTTCATCTCAATAAACACCAATGCAGTGTTTACCCACCCATTTTTTTGACAATTGAAAACAAGTTTATGCACTAATAAATGGTTCTTGTGACTTGTTTCCAACTTCAATCTACTACTGAAAGCAATCACCCCAAATCAATTTTACTTCAATAAACATCGAATGCACAAACTACTAAAATAAGAAATTAGATTTCTAACCGGGCAAATAACGCATCTCCGATCACCATGGTCGTGGAGGCGCCGACTCGGTGTAGGAGTAGACTTCACAGCAACCTTCTTGCTACGGGCCATGGATTCAAAGCCTGATTATTGCTATACATTAGTACTAGTCTCATCAAAGTATCAACATCAACCACTTAACGCTACTCCTTGTCTCCTTCTCCTTACAAACTATTCAATTCCTTTTTAGCTTATGTTTTTCAGTACATAAAACAACAAAAGAAGAAAAAGAAACAGATAAAATCCTTCCTCACGTGTGACAATAATTGCAAGTCGCTTTACAGAAGCAACACAAACCGACAAAATCTTGATTTCGACAAATGCAACCCGAAAACCTAACCAGATGAAAAGGAAAACCCCCTGACTAAATGGTGAACTTCCGATTTCACAAAGAAGCCCTATCAAAACCTAAAACCTAAGTAAATCCTCCCAATTCGGTCTTAGAACACAAAAAGAGATTCTCCGACTTACTTTTTCGACGACAGAGGGACTTCAGAGTCGCAAAATCGGTTGAGCTCTGGTGGGGCACCGATCGTACAAGCCAAGGGAGCTCGCTTGGGAGATAGAGCGACAGAGAAGAAGGCGAGCGGCAGATGAACGGGAAAACAACCGGCTTGTGCACGCCCCTGAAATGACGATTTAAAAAAAAAAAAAAACCTACGCCTTTAGAGGCGCACTAATTTCCAAATAAAAGGCCGGATTTTTTTTTGTGGTGCACATAGTAAAAATCTGCGGTGTAAACATTATCTCCCTATAATAAATTAAAAGGGGGTAATCCTCACAATGTTGTATTTGCATTCTCTCCAATATTCACTTTGATACATTCATTGATCTGATCCTGAGACTGATGGGATACAATACACGAGCTGCAAATTCCCAAAAAGGGGCAAAAAAAAAGGTCTAGTACAGTATAACGGTAGTTGTTGACTTGTTGTATAGCTGTTCATCTGAACCGAATTCGAAACGTTTCTCTCTATCCAACAAATTCCTAGAGCACCCATACTTCCTACATCACAGAAGTAACAATCTTTTTCTGCAATCTCTCAAGTTCCTAAAACAGCCAAGATCAGGATCAATGTCAAATGTCAGGCTATGAACCGAAATCCCCAGACTGAATTGAAAATCGCATTGCAGCAAAAGCACTCGGTAATCAGAAAGCAAACAAATCTACACATGAATCATGACTGAAGAATGCAAACTTTAAACTCCTACAACACTGGTGAGTATCTGTAATTCTACAATGCAACCGAGTGCGCCACCGACCGATTTCCATATACAGGCTAAAAGTCATCTTGATGTCTTATCCCTTTCAACATCAACCAAAATGTCATTTTAATATCTTATATTATCCCTTTCAACACCAACCGCATTGGATACATCATCTTTAAGGACTTTATTAGTTTACTGTGCTTGGAGGGCCACAAAACAAAACAATAGTATATAGATCTATCATATTATATACAATAATACAAAAAAGTTATAACAGATTTTCAACTCGTTGTATGATTATGATACCTTTCTATGGAACACAACAGGTTCACCTTCTTACGAAGAGCAGGATAACATGCAGACCCCTGGTCGATAAGCCCAGGCAGGAGGCAAGCGCGCATATTTTTCCATTCCTGGCTGTTCATCAAACGGGCGCTCCATGACCTTCAGAACTCTGCGTACCTCTTCAAAGTCTCCTTGTTCGGCTGCATCAATTGCACTTTGGCACAGGTAGTTCCTCAAAATGTATTTTGGGTTCACAGAATCCATAGAGGCCTTCCTCTCCTCGTCTGTAACTCCACTAGCCAACAGCTGAACAAGGCACAAGACCAGTTTACGATCACCAACTTCAACCAACATATCAAGAGATATTTCAAAATAAAAGAAAAAGAAATATAAACTAGTCATTCTACCTCTTTTATGTAGATTTTCACCCAGCTAATCCACGCCTCCTTCCGTTCTTTACCAATGTCCAACAGAACAGCCTTCAGAGGAACCAACAGCTTGGATTCTGGAATGTCAGGATCAGCTCTAAGATTGGAAAGGATGCGGAAGAAATTCGTATAATCAACTTTATCTACAGCCATATTGTTAAGCAATCTGCTAATCAACTCTTTATTGTACTTCGACAAACCAAGTTTTCTGGTCATAATGGCTTGATACTCGTCCATAAATTTGATGCCATACCTGCATGTAAATCAAAGATGTAAGCTTTAACCACAATTTTCATTAGGACATCTTTGATAGATAAAAATTTCAAAGGCACTAGTACCTTTCCATGACGTAATTAGACTCCTCCTCACTGATACAAAAGCAGATCAAAACTACCAACAACACAAGTTTGAGAAATAGTACACCCCAGCATTGACAGCAGTGAAAATAATTTCCATCCTTTTCACTGTTGTAATGTCAAGTAAAAGAAATCAGCAGATTTTATGGAAATAAACAAGAAGCAGACAAGCTTTAGACATGCACTGATGAGATTATTAGCATGCTTCAAGCATATAATTAAGCATGATGCTTGGTAAAAGTAAAATATAGTTTACATTATAAAGCCTCATTGTTAGCATAGTACCACATTACATTATTAGTTACCTTATAAGGCTTGATAACTACCTTATCAAGCCTTGTAGGCTAACACTACCTTATCATCTACGGCTCCAACTGCCCCATTGGCTCAAGGTGCCTGCAACTACAACTTTCAAACAGCCTAAGCTACCCGAAACAGCTGTACAGGCTCAAGCTATCTGAAAGGCTGAAACTGCCCCCAATGGCTCAAGTTACTGCAGACTGCCCCACCTGCTCAAGCTACCACAGACTACCCTACCGGCTCAAGCTGAGTAAAAATTCCTTACTGCACTATCCAACTAAATGCCTAAACTCAACCATAAATATGTATATTAATAGCCATAGAAATCCAATGCTACCAGTAATCCCATATATATAAATACCAATTTCTGACCTGCGTATTTGTTAGATGTAAGATCAACAACTGTTTGGTCTTCCTTGCCAGTGTTGAATGACAAACCTTCACTCTTGTTCGTGTTCTCAATACGAGGGAAATGATGCTTGATAGCATAGTCTGCCAAAGCCCGTAAAATCCCATGGTCTTCTTTTCCTCTAGAGGCATGTATCTGGAATGAACCAAAACGTAGAAAGGATTGTGACACTCTGCAAACAATAGCACCAGGCTCCTCCTTTGCATTACCACTGCACATGGAAGCAATAAGAAGAAATGAATCAAAAAATTTACCAATTTGAGCGTCTGTAAATGGAATGTCAAGATCCTAACAAATAACCTTTCATCTTGCCAAAGAATAAATACTACACAAAGTACATAAATATTTCCACAAGAAAAAAGGAAGGTGATGAAAAGAGACCTTGAGAGCCCTCCAATGAGTTAAAATTAATATTGTAATGGAATAACAAGCCCGTCCCTAAATGCTTGGCTTCGTGGATACATGAAAACAAAATATCTAAGGCAACAGAACTACTGAGCATAACAGGGTTATAAAGAAATACTAATAATATGAAGTAAAAAACAAAATTTGAAAACATTTTCCTCAACAACAAGGGAATTGAGGCACCATTCATCAACTACAAAAAGAGGGATGTGGACAGCAAAAGTTCCAACAAGTAGCAACAGCTGTATTTTCTATAAACACAAATAGGATTTTCATCAAAATATACATAGTACATACTCATAAAACATGTCCCGGGTGACATATTTTCCTGTTGTTACAAGGCAGAGCGCACGCGTTGTTGGGATTCCAAGGTGATGCATAGCTTCACTACAAAGGAATTCCCGGATACTACTGCGCAGAACTGCCAGCCCATCTGCAAAACGACTGTATGGAGTCCTTCCAGCTCCTTTCAGTTGCAATTCCCACCTCTCAGACCTGGAGTTCAGAACTTCTCCCAAAGTTATTGCCCGACCATCACCTAGTTGACCAGCCCACATGCCAAATTGATGCCCTCCATAGCATTGAGCATATGGCAACCTGTTAGAGAGGTAGTTGGTATATATTTTGTTATTAAAGCAGCTGAATCATTAACAGATTAAAGACATCATCTTGAATAAAAAGACTTACGATCCCACCAAAGGCGATGCCCCAGTAAACATAAGTGGAAAGTCAGTTCTCTGAAACCTGAACTCAGATAGAGACTAATCAAGTAAAATCTTGTTTTTAGACAAAATGAGAGAGAGTGATCAAATTGAAGAAAATCTAATAAGCAAAATATAAGATGCATCTCGCTTTTTAGGGCCTGCAGCATAGGGCTACAGTAGCCATGTCAATCAAAATTCAGGCAGGTCATATAATGCAAGTATGTAATATTACATTATTACATAATAGAAAGATTATGCTTACTCTTTAGGATCCAGGTCAAGTATCTGGGCAACTGATTCTGACCATGCAACAAGCTGGGGATTTCCCAGATGGTGATACTTCTGTATAGCAGGAGTGAAAAACCTGGAAATCAAATGGAGATGCCCAGAGAGGAATATAAATATACATTTCTAAGCAGTGAGTAGAACTTGTTCATTGCTATAAAATGCACATCTCTTCAAACACATTAAAAAAACAAGTTCAGCTAGAACTCTACAGAATCAAACTTGAATCTTTTGGACATCCTATATAGGTCAATTCTTCAACTTTATTGGCATTTTTAGTGTTTACACTGACTGAATCGACTCATGTGCCACACCACGCCCAAAAGGTGAGACCATTTTACAAGGAAATCACACCAAATCATGCATCCAAAAACTTATTTAGTCGCCGAATCGCATCCAGCACCTTGTGAAAATGCAATCACTGAAAGTCATATCATTTCACACCTAGAATTGAATTCTTTGCCAAATCGAACACGAAACCCCCAATCCACTACAATCAAATCTATGAATCAACCGAGAGATGACAAAAAAGACATATAAATGAATGAAGAGATCGCAGAGCGGAATAAATCAGAAAACCGAAACCTGTCTGGGGATGTTATCGCGCTTAGGATCGCCAGGCAACTCACGAACAAACGAGTGGTCCCAATTAAGCTCCTCGAGGCTGAGGCCAGACTTCCCGGAACCATCCAGCCTCTGATTCCTGAGATCTTCGCTCAACGAATCGACCGTAGAGATCCGTTCCGAGTCCATGGGTGAAACGCCGCCGGCGCAGAAGCTCCTGGAAGCGTAGCCGGGAGCACGGCGATTGCGCGGGGCAAGAGAATCGGAGAGGCGGCGTAGACGGGACCCGAGGCGGACGTCGGCGGCGGCGGTGAGGCGGTGGAGGGGGGAGAGAGAGCGAGCGAGGAGAAGAGGGGAGGGGGAGTGATGAGAGAGGGAGGAGAAAAGCATTGCAGTTTTTCTTTTTCTTTTTCTTTTTCCTTTTTTTTTAAATGTCCGAATTATAGCGGAGTAAAACCACTCGGTGGACTTAAAAACCGGGGAGGGGTGCGTGTGGGTTGTTGTTGAATCTCGTGCGGTGCGTCCAAAATGATACCAACGGGAGAAATCGCATTTTGTTTCGTAGGCGGTTAGATATTTGTGGTCTTGTGGAAGTTGTAAGATTGATCGAATTCATCCATCCTTTTGATCGAACTGAATCATACGAGCATCTCCCACGATTTTTCCATTTTGAAAATTTTAGAGTTTTTGAAGGATTTTAATGTATTTTTTTGTTTAATAGATTTTCGTCTCCTTCTCCAGAATGTAAAAGCGACAGTAAAAATAGATATGATTTGCAACGTTCTTCAAACTAAATGATTCTTTAAATCTTCAAAATGGGAAAGCTATTAGAGTTAAAGTAAAATTAATTTGAGAAATGAGCCCCAGTCGGGGTGGCTCACTGGTAGGGAGCAGAGGAGAAGTCGTGAGGTCTCGGGTTCGATCCCTACCTCCATCTCTTTCTTTGGGTAAAAATTCAAGGTTTACCTGGTGCGTGGCTCTTGCCGAGTGGGTCACGTGTGTCTCTTTCCTTGGGTGAAAATTCAAGGTTTACCTGGTGCGTGGCTCTTGCCGGCTGGGGTCACGTGTGTCTCTTTCCTTGGGTGAAAATTCAAGGTTTACCTGGTGCGTGGCTCTTGCCGGCTGGGTCACGTGTGTCTCTTTCCTTGGGTGAAAATTCAAGGTTTACCTGGTGCGTGGCTCTTGCCGGCTGGGTCACGTGTGTCTCTGGTGCGTGGCTCTTGCCTAAGAGAGATATGTATTTATGGTGCGTGGCTCTTGCCGGCTGGGTCACGTGTGTCTCTTTCTTTGGGTGAAAATTCAAGGTTTACCTGGTGCGTGGCTCTTGCCTAAGAGAGATATGTATTTAAGGTTTACCTGGTGCGTGACTCTTGGGTGGACAACCTCAAAATGAGAAATATGTATTTAGTTTCCCCATTTTTGAGATGGTCTAATAGGAGTAATTTTTTTTTTTCTGATGAGAAGCCCCACCTTTGATGGTAAATTTCGAGCATGTAACTCAACCAACAAGAGCCATGTACCAGATAAACCGACTTAACCCACTATTTTTTTTTCATCAAGAGGAAGTAACTTTTTATGATGAGGAGCCCACCTTTGGTGGTAAATTTCGAACACGTAACTCAACCAGCAAGAGCCATGTACCAGATAAACCGACTCAACCCACTATTTTTTTTCATCAAGAGGGAGTAACTATTGAGGATGTTTCAATTTTTATCATCTAACTTTCGATGTATTATTTGTGTTAATTTTTTCCACGATCACATTTTTCGACTATTTTATGTTTAAGGTTTTGTCTCTTCTTCATTGACCATTACATTTTTTTTACAGTAGGCAAACATTAGGAGCTGCTACTGAAAAAGTAGTGTAACTCCAAGATCATCCTGCAGGATGATGTTACAAAACTCCCTGTGGTAGGAGATGGACCGTAAATTACAGATAATTCCTTTTCTAACAATATAATCCGCCGGCATGTTAGATGCTCTGTAGATATGATGGATCTCTACCATTTCAAACTCCGAAAGAAGAGTAGTAATTTCTTCAACTTGTCTCATAATTTCCCATCTTGGATTTTGCCGATGCTTTAAAGATTTAACCAGGACTTGGTTGTCACTTTCCAAAATGATCTTCATAAAGCCTTTCTCCTTTGCTCTT
Source organism: Persicaria tinctoria (assembly GCA_037127255.1). Lineage (NCBI taxonomy): Eukaryota > Viridiplantae > Streptophyta > Magnoliopsida > Caryophyllales > Polygonaceae > Persicaria > Persicaria tinctoria. Next base: position 1,466,821 of record JBANSL010000004.1, read on the forward strand.
TGCAGCCCCATCAGGATGGCTGACGCCTCCACTTGGATGACTGAATCTTCATTTACTTCTTTGGAAAAAAATATCAATAATATGACCCTCGGAATCCCTAATGATCCCACCTATCTGGCTCTTGCCAGAAAGGTTGACAGAAACATCTACAAGCTAGTGGCCTACTCCATCTAGTAGTAGCCCTTTTATTTTTAGTAATATTGGCCTTATTTGTGCGGCCCGATCCATCTCTCCAATCTTGAAGAATATGTTTGATTCTCCTAAGAATTTGTTCCTTAATATCAGGTTGTTTATGTCTAAAGATAAGTTCATTCCTAATTTGCCACATTGTTTGCCAAATACAGACGAGCTCTTCAAACTTGTGGCTTGCCTTTTTAAGCCGATCTAGTTTAGAGTGGAGAGAGCTCGTATTATTAAGGTATGGGAAAAACATACCAGTTTGTTGCTCGAAGAGGGCTATAACTTCTCTTGAAAAATTACACTTTGTGAAGAGGTGGGTTGCATCCTCTATTGCAGAGTAAGCATTGGCTTAGGACCCTATTAACCTACCTATTAAGACGGGATGTTGTCGGAAGCCCATCAATCCTTAATCTCCACAAAAAATTCTTGGTTCTTGGTAGGAGATTCAGTTTCCAATTCCAAGTGTGTGCATCAGGTTCATTTGTTGGAGGAGTAATTATATTTCTCGTTGACTTGGTAGTAAAGTTTCCAGTTGCATCTGGTTTCCAGATTAGCTTATCCTGCTCCTGATAAGGTGGTATTCTAATTGAGATCGAGGATCTTTTGAGTGATATCAATAGGAAACATCCGTCTTAGGAGGTCTTCATTCCATTTGTTTCTATCTGTAATAAGGTCGATCTTTAACCATTAAGGAAGGATCATTGTTACCCAAGAAAGAAAAAAGGCTAAGAGATCGATGAGATCCAAGGGTCCTTCCAAACATTAATTTTGGAACCATTGCCTACAATCCAAAGAATACCTTCTTCAAATTTCTACCTAAGAGAGATAAGCCTACCAAATTGGCAGGAGGTGTCCTTTTTATTAAAATTGCTTATATTCTCATGGGCAAGATATTTTTCTTTGATAATTCTCACCCAAGGGCTATCCTCGTTATTATAAATTTTCCACATGAGTTTCATTTGCAGACAACTATTAAGATCTTCTGCTTTCCTGAGACCCAGTCCACCTTGAGATTTTGGTTTACATATTTGATCCCAACCAATGAGAGGGACATATTTGTCATTTTGAGTTTTGTTCCAAAAGAAGTTTATGTTGATCTGATCTATTTGGTTGAGAATACCTTTAGGAAGTAAGAAGTTCTGCATGAGATAATTAATCTTGGAGCTCAAATTTGATTGGATGAGCACAGCTCTACCGGCTGTGAGAGACTCGATGCTTTCCATTTAGCTAACTGTTTTTTGAGGTTGTCCACCGCCTCATCAAAAACACAATTTTTAATTCGACCATTTACAAGAGGAATACCCAGATACTTTTCCAAAGTTTTCGAGATAGGAATACCCATATGAGCGGAAAGATCTCAAGCCAAATTTGGATTAACATTCCTGGAGCACTGAAGAGAGCTTTTATTATAGTTGATTGTGAGTCCCGACAGATTTGAAAAATTGTTTATGATATTTTGGATCGTATTCAAACTAGTGTGAGCAGCCTTAGAGAAGATAATGATATAATCCGCAAAAGTTAAAAAAGGGATAGGCGTACCATTTTTCTTGATCTTAATACCTATCAGGGCATCTTCTAGTAAATCTTCTTTATGAAGTTCTCGTGACAATCTCTCCATAACAAGGACAAAGAGATAGGGAGCAAGAGGATCCCCTTGTCTAATCCCTCTATTTGGTTTGAATACAGGACTAGGAGTATTATTAACTAAAACTGAGAAAGACGTAGTAGTGATACATTTCATAACCCAGTTAATCTAAGTCGGATGAAAACCAAATTTCTCAAGAACAACTTTAATGTAAGACCAATTTATTTTGCATATGTTTTTTTCCATATCCAGTCTTAGAGCCATCCAACCTTGTTTTCCTTTTTGTTTATGGAAAGAATGAAAAATCTCATGAGCTAAAAGGGTGTTATCCTGGATTGATATTCCTTTCACAAATGCACCTTGGAAAGGGTTTATGAGTTTGAGGAGGATCTTTTTAAGACGATTTGCAAGAATTTTATAGATGACCTTATAAACAGTAGTATTAGAGAGACTAATAGGTCTATAGTGATTAATAGTTGTGAGATTTTCAGTTTTTGGAATCAGGGCTATAAAGGTTTGATTAATCTCGGAGAGAAGTTGACCATTGCATATTTTTGTTCCGTTATCACTGTGTGAATATATAATTTTTAAAAATTTCTTAATTGTTGATTTTTCTATCTTATTTAATAATGCTCTTCTTTAACGGGATTTTCTACTTTTTAAGAGTTCCGATTGGACCTCCGACAACGTCGGAGATGCGCCGGAGGTCCAATCGACTTCGTCGGAATCGAGAAAGATCGGCCTAGGCGAAGGGAAAAAGGCATAAAGGTGAAGTTTTGTTGGGTTTAAGAACAAAAGGAGGAGGAGGAGAGAGCTTACCGAGCTCAAACAAGAAACAGGGGAAGAAGGCGAAGAGGAGTGGCTCGACGAGGGCTTTTCCGCAATCCCTGGCTACTGTCGCGGTTTCCTTCGAGAACAGGGGCAAGGGTCAGCGATGTTACTTGGCTCGGTTGTGAAAACAGAGGACGAGGGAGACGGAACTGGGGTAGCTGCTGGCGGTTTTGGCGACCGGAACAAAAGGTAAGGTGGTGGTGGTCATCGGCGTCCACGACGGGGAAAACAGGGAGGAGGAGTGAGAGTGTTGGGTGGTGTTTGAAGGTAAGGGGAAAGGAAGGTTTCTCCTCTTTTTGACTTGCTTTGTGATTTTTGAACACAAAAGGGTTGTTCAAATTGGCATGGGAGTGGTTGAAAAGCAATCCGCAAGAGAGGGGATGTGGTGCTTGACCTTTAACTAAAAAATGGATGAATAAGCTTTGGGAGAAACAATTGGATGTTGGTATGCTTAGCCACAAGAAGGAAAATGAGAAGGAAAAGTTTACGTTTACACTGAGTGTAAACACCCAGTTTTACACTTCCACTTAAAAACATCCACGTGTATACTTAATTAATTAAAAAAACTGATTAATTGGGAAAGTAAAAAAGAGGCTAGGAGTGTTGATTACATCAGAGGGCTTTTCAATTTTCATCTTCTGACCAAAAAAATAAGGCTTTTCATCTTCTCCTTCTCACCTCATTCATGAATCCCATCTCCTCCTAATCGTAGTGTTTATTCTATCTGAGTAAATTGAACCCAAAAAATTAAAGTTCAAATTTGACTATTTGGACATCAATTTGGGCCACAGTTGAACCAACGATATACTTTCAGCAACTTCTCCTATCGGTGGCGATTGTTGATGGGGTTAGGGTTTATGGTTTGGTCCGATAATTGCGATTGCAAAGGTGATCTGGGCTCGGAATAACGGATCGGGGTGAAGTTGGGAGGTGTATACTAGGTGGTTGCTGTTGTACCGCACTGTGAGGGGGTTCAGGTTTTATCGGTTGTTGTTGGGGGTGGCTCAAGCCTTAGGGAGAGGTGGTGGGCGTGAGTGATTCCGGCATTTCCGGGCGGATCTGGTCGGGTGCAATGAGATGTTGCGGCTGGGCTCGGTGCGATAAGAGAGTCCGAAGTGTGGAGCCGGTGGTTGATGTTGTGTTAGACTTCTTAACGGGTCTGGTTCCATGCGGTGGCTGAGTAGTCTGAGCTTGATGAGGATGGAGTGAGGCCCGATCGAGGGGGTGGGTGGGTTTGTTTTTGAAACTTTTCCTTCATGCCTATTCAACTTCCCTTTCATTTTCCTTTTTTGAAATACAGTATTATTAAATAAAGTACTGGCAAGTGGAAAACTGAAAATAGCTTGTACATGTGGCTAAATATTAGTAGGAGTGTAAAATCACATTTTTACACCAAGTGTAAATGTATCAAGGTCCAAATGAGAATTAGGGGATACTAGCTGTCATTTGAATTCAAAGGAGGAAAGTGACAAGAGATGGGGAAGAGCTACAGAATTTCGGAAGGGAGAGGGGGAGATGGCAAAGAGAGGGAGTGGTCCCAAAATAAAATTTAAAATACCCGAAATTTAACCATGAAATCCGTTTTCTCGACCTTATCCCGATTTAATCAAAATAAAGTCTTAAGTTTTCCAATCCGAATTTAATAATGAAATCCGAACATCATTTTCCAATTCTCGGCATGTGAAAGCGGGAAGAAAATCTATTTTGCATAAATATCAAATTTTGGCCGGAATCCACTTTAAGAGTCTTAAAATTCGAGTTGGAGAGTTTTTCCGCTAAATCCCGCGTTAAAATTCGTTTTGATTTTCTTTTTCGAGAAATTTGAATTTAAAAATTCGAGCCTTTACATTTGCACACATTAACCACTCTGCCAGGGGTATTGATATTTGCAACAATTCCGGTCTTATAGACCTCATCCGCAAAGATGTTTTCGAATAGAGAGCGTGCTCACCCGAATTTTTTTCTAATAAAATAAAAATTAAATTCTTAATTTATGTGTAGAACAAAATGTCCTTATAGTATAAATTAAACTTTCCATATAAAAATAAGGTAATAATTCAATATAAAAATTAAGAGAAAATAAACTTTGGTAAAAATATGAAAAAAAACGGAAACCGAGGTGAAAGTAACTAGGAAAAAGAGAGGGTTGGAAAATAAATAGACGCAGAAAGTATGGGAATTGATCTCTAAGTTTCAGATCTCCCACATTATTACGCTACAACAAACCACTACACTACCATCTATTTTCGTGCACTTGTGAAAGCTTTTTATTAATATACTAGTAAAACTTGTATTGGGCCCCAAAATATTTGGGCCCTGTGCATGTGGACCTATTGCACCGCCTTCCAACAGGGCCTGTCTGCGTCTAATCATTATTGTTCTTCTTCGTCGGGGTTCTGGCAGTCGGAGTCGGGACTGACTGGGGTCGAGGTGGTGTGTAGGGGAGATTCCATGATCAGAAAGAGGTCCGTCTTCACTGTCCATAGGGATTCCTAATGTATTATTGGTCAACAACACTATCCCATATCCCCTGATGGTGCTGGGCTTCATCCGCAGTCCGCGTCTCTACCTTGCTAGATTTAGTTTTGCATAGACTCGTCTTTTGTAGGGTGTGATTCCACTTTTTGTATTACACATTTTCTCTTTCTTATGGTATATTTTGACGGTTTTTCGTCAATCGACTTGTTGGCTATCGAGACAAGTTGGAGGAAGATTACGTGGGTGGTCGGTGGAATCATATAAATCCAATGGTTTTAATCTCAATATTGTAAAGTTGGAAGGATATACTCAATGACATGTCATGTTTGAATCTGCAGTTAAATATTAAAGCAGAGCTCATAAGAGCATCAACAATGGTGGGCCTTTGAGCTCTTAAACCTGCCAAATCAGCAAAAGAAAAAAAAAAGGAAAAAGCTATGAACCCGAGTGTAAAGTCCCGCATGCAAGTACTCCAAATTCAGAGGTTCATAGCACAACTTTTGATGGGCCGATGCATTTTGCAACTCAAATGGGCAAGTGGGCAGCAAACAATTGCATTTGTTTGGAACGTGGCTCTACGGAGCTTCGCCATGTGGCAAGCTAATGTATACGGAGTATATATCTACTAGTTTAGTACCCGCACTTTTGTGCGGTTATTTTTTTAAAGTTAATACATTAAATATTAAAAAAGTGTATAAAAAAGTTTTATGAATTTGTTTTAGTTCTTATCAATTAATAACTAACCAAATCTTATCAATTAATAACAAACAAATTATTATTTTTTTTGCTCCGAATAACAAACAAATTATATATTAATCTAATCTAATTAACAAATCATATATTTCACCAAAAAATAAAAATAAATCCTATAGTAATTAAAAAAACAAATTCTTATCAATTAATAACAAATAAATAAATTTGAAAGTAGATGAATCCTTTCCAAAGAGACGCTCAGACTGCACATTGCCATATGACCCGACTTGCATGAGAAGATCATTGTAAAACTGCATGTCCTATAGCATTGTTGTGTCGTCTGTCAACAAACAAATAAATTTGTATTGCTTAGACAAACATGCTTCAACGGATACAAAGTGTTGATACAATAAGAACTTACTTATAGTTCCATATGGCATTAATGGCTTATAGTTGAAGCTGAAAATCTAGGTCATGTTATCAAAGTTGGGATGTTGCACGATCAATTACGTTCCACTGCGAATAGTTCATCCTGTAGTTGAAATTCGTAATAGTGACCTTCACCCGCCAGTATTGCTTGGAGTTGAGCTTGAGATGCCAATGCACCCGGATTGAGCACATCCGCGCATATGATTAGTACATCGAACCAAAGGCGAATATCAAACAAATAAACTAAATAAAAAACGTGATTAAGGAATTCAATCAAAACGAAACTAAAATCCAAAATGAACTCCATAACGAATCCGATGCTAATTCGCACAAACAAATAAACTAAATAAAAAACGTTATTAATGAATAAAAAAACGAAGGTAAATAAAATAATATTTAACGTACCTTTTTTTCGAAGCTTCCTATTATTATTCTCTATGGGCACCTTACCTTTATTATTTGACATTGTAGGCAATCTTAATCTAGCTCGGTTGAAAAAACTTTTCATACGAAATACCATGAATCACTAATATATAGAGGCGAAACCATGAGATCACCGTCAGATAAGATTGTTTAGCTTAACAAAAAAATCATAACAACCAGATAAACAATCAATTGATATTTTAATTTCTAAATCTAATCGGCATATCTTTCATTTTACCGATAGGATAACAATCAATTAATAACAACCGGATACACATTTTAAACTAATCGGCATATCATTTTAAAACACCGGGATATCTTTCATCAATTAAACTAATCGGCATATAAAATCATAACAACCGGATACACGTTTAAAAACAATTAATTGAAATTGAAATTAATTAATTAACAAATCATTAAAAAAAACAATCACAACAACCGGATACACATTTAAAAAAATTGATAATTGATTATTATTAATATAATTAATTTAAATTGAAATTAATTAATTAACAAACCATAAATAAAAAAATCAAAATAACCTATAAAATCATAACAACCGGATACACGTTTAAAAACAATGAATTAATTTAAATTGAAATTAATTAATTAAAAAATCATAAAAAAAAACAATCATAACAACCGGATACACATTTAAAAAAAATTAATTGATAATTGATTATTATTAATATAATTAGTTTAAATTGCAATTAATTAATTAACAAACCATAAATTATTATTCTCTATGGGCACCTTACCTTTATTATTTGACATTTTAGGCAATCTTAATCTAGCTCGGTTGAAAAAACTTTTCATACGACATACCATGAATCACTAATATATAGAGGCGAAACCATGGGATCACCGCCAGATAAGATCGTTTAGCTTAAAAAAAATCATAACAATCAGATAAACAATCAATTGATATTTTAATTTCTAAATCTAATCGGCATATCTTTCATTTTACCGATAGGATAACAATCAATTAATAACAACCGGATACACATTTTAAACTAATCGGCATATCATTTTAAAACACTGGAATATCTTTCATCAATTAAACTAATCGGCATATAAAATCATAACAACCGGATACACGTTTAAAAACAATTAATTGAAATTGAAATTAATTAATTAACAAATCATTAAAAAAAACAATTACAACAACCGGATACACATTTAAAAAAAATTGATAATTGATTATTATTAATATAACTAATTTAAATTGCAATTAATTAATTAACAAACCATAAATAAAAAAAATCAAAATAACCTATAAAATCATGACAACCGGATACACGTTTAAAAACAATGAATTAATTTAAATTGAAATTAATTAATTAAAAAATCATAAAAAAAACAATCATAAAAACCGGATACACATTTAAAAAAAAAAATTGATAATTGATAATTATTAATATAATTAATTTAATTAGTTTAAATTGCAATTAATTAATTAACAAACCATAAATAAAAAAAATAAAAATAACCTACTTTAAAGGAGAAGTCGCCACATGGCGTAAATGACTTCTCCTTTAGTATTATAAATTGATTTAAATCAATTTTTATGCATTTTTCTAAATTAAAAAATATAATAAAAATTATTTTTGAATGTAATTTAATTTTATCTACTCAAAGACATCCATATTGCATATGTTTGGAAGAAATTTTTTTTAAGAAATAATACCCATTTGTTCTTTATCAAAAATTAAAAAATTATTTTTTACTCACATTTTATTATTAAATAATAATAATAATAATAATCGAATTATTAAATAGTTGAAAAAAAAAGTAACTTAAGGGGCCCAAGACTCGCCCGGATTGGGGCTCACGAATGTGTATGCTCTAAACCCTTGTTTTTCTTCAGGCCGACCCGACTATCCCCATGCGCCTCTCTCATTGCCTCCCCGACTGCGAACAGCAAACGACCACCACCGACGCGTGAGCTCCGCCGCCGGCGCTTGTCACTCTTGCCTTGTCAACACGCCGCAGCTCGCCTCTCCGACCTCGCGCTTCGCTCCAGTCATCACAGCTCGCGATTTATCTCTCCCTCTCCCTCCTCTACCCGCCATTACTGCTCGGGGAAAGCATCGCCCGAACCCGACGCCTCCACTTTCGCCATCCTCTAGCATCGCTGCTTCTCAGGTGAGACACTCACCGTCTTCTCCTTCCGATTTGAGCTCTGATTTCAGTTTCAGCTGTCCATTTTTTGGTTTTCCTTTAAGCTTCTTTTATGAGAGATTTGTGTTTCGAATGCCGTTTTCCTTTGCTAACGGCCTTCTAATTTGTGCTCAAAACCTTTAAAATTCAACATAAGTTATTCTATCGACTAGAGTTTGTTGTATAATTTCCACCCCTCTTAATTTTGTTAAATAGAGAGCGGCTATCCCCTCTCCGGCTCGACCACCCCGACATGGTTATCATTTCCACCCCGTGTCAATTGAGTTGTAGTGTCCACAGCGAAGTTGAAGCATTAGGTAATGCTTTTCTCTATTGAAGGATCTCTAAGTCATCAAAAAGTCCAAGCGGAAGTTGAGCTTTTTTGCCTAATGTGGTCCTTGTTGGATGTTTCACTGTTAGTTGGAATGTTGATTAAGAACATATAAAATGGCTATTACGTCCGAAAAATCAAATAATATTTCAAGTGATTGATACAGGTCATTCTATGCAGATTCAAATTAAGGCATTTTATTTGCTGCTGTTATTGCTCCTGCTAGAAGCTACTGACATATTGTATAATTTGTCAGCTATGCTGATTTTGCTTTGACATTATGCATCATGTTCATACAGTAAACGTTAACGCTTAGAAAGTACAGATGTAGAGTGCTCACAATAATTCTTAACTGATCGTGTTATGGAATACTTGTAAAGTTCTTCTATAATTTGTTTTAGATTGATATGATTACAACAATCCATTCCTTTTCTCACCTTTTCTTAGCATGTTTGTCTTAACCCTCAAGTGATTTTGCATTCAGCTGTTCTCTGGCAAAATATTTATTCTCTTTGTATCTTAAATGTAAAATTTTGCAATAGGAGGGTCTATTTTTGATATTCTAATTTGCTCTTTCTTATAATATGGGCAATTTGTATTATAAGCTAGAGCGTTTTTTTTTTGGGAGCAAATATGGAGCCGTTGACTATATGCGGGAATTTATATTAGAAAGATAGAAATAGCAGGATCTATATGATTGAGTAGGCTTACTGCTTTTTGTGTGTGTATGTGCGCGTGTGTGTTTACAGGATTCTTGCAATCTTATGATATGTGTTTGTGATCCCTCAATAATCTACTGTTTATATTCTTGGTCTTGCCTTTTATTTTGTTTCTTGGTTTACTGAAGCGTTCTTTCCAACACCTTACGGTAGTGCAGTGTTATCTTTTAGAGCAAGAGACCAAGTGAGATTGATCACCTACCATTCTGAGCCAAATTGGAGCAGAGTATTGTCCGTGGCAAACAAACCAGAGAATACCAGCGAACTGAGAAAATGCTTGCTCGGAGGCAGCGTCCCTACAATCTCAAACGCTTACTTTATCTTTCTCTTTCCACATATCAATCCCATTCTCCATCTTTTTCATCCCTTGTCATGGCAGTAAAACCATGTCCCTTAAATCCTACTTTCAACTCCCCACCATTTTCTCCCCTTAACCAAATGGTCAAACATTTCTCTTCAGCGTCTCACAAAATTTCATCAATTGAATTCACGAGAGATGGCAATTTTGATGAATTCCAATCCCAAACGAGGCAAGTGTGCCCTGGCTGTGGCGTTCATATGCAAGATGCTGACTCCAAAAAACCTGGCTTCTTCGTCGAACCGGCATCTAAACCCCAGGGTTACAAATTAACCGTTTCTGGGATACCAGTTGCTGAAGAACCTCAAATCTCAGATTCTCTGAAGAAAGCACTACAAAAAAAAATTAAATTGGCCACGCAAGGTAGCTTCGGCTAGTGTTTTCCGTGGCAATTGATAGTCTTTTGCCACGGAAATAGCCACGGCTTCCGTTAAATCCGGAAAAATCCAACACATTGGGAGTTGATGGTAGCTTCGGCCATGGTTGTCGTGGCAAAAGATACAAATTTACCCCCCCAAAAAAAATGAAAACAGGAAATGTAAATAGCAAAATAAATTTACCAGCGCCTTAATGAAATTTCAGATCTCCCTCGCTCGTCTCCCTCGCTGTTCTCCCTCCCTCTTCTTTATTCATCTCCCGCAGTCCTCCCTCACTCTTCTCCATTCATCTCCCTCAATCCTCATTCCTCTCTTCGATTCTTCATTCCTCTCTTCGAATTCGTCTCCCCTTAGTGGTGGCGGTCATGTCGGCGAGGTTAGGGTTTTAGTGTTTCCGATTAGGGTTTCAATGTGAAGGTTTTGCAAAACTTATTTTGATTTTTTTTTTATACAGGACCCTTTGAAGCTCAATAGGCAAGAGTCGAAGTTCAGAGCTGCATACAGAAGGTAACCTCTAGAATCAAGCAATTTCGATTTTTATACATGGTCTTCTCCTTCAGATTTTAATTCCAATCGATTCCATTTCCATTTGCTCATCAAATAGAAGCCCCATCTTGGAGATTTAGAGAAAGAGGGTGAGCCCTAGGATCTGAATGTGACCCTCCTAAGAGCCCCAACACCAACAGGTCAGCCCCTTCTGCTATTTATTTCTTGTCTAGGCATTTTCCACTCAATTTGTGAAATGTTGAAATTTGAGTATTGGGTCCAAATGAGGAATTGATTTTAGAAGGTTTAGTGTTGGAAATTCAGATCTCATACCAAGTGTTTGGTTAAGATTGGAATGAATTTAATGGATGAAGAAGATGCCATAAATGTGAAAAACCTTGTATATGAGTTACTGTCTTTTTTATGCTACAAGAAGAATGTGGCTTTAGGATGTGGCTTTAGGATTTATGTGTTTTCTGTAAGCTGTGAAGTTGTGTGTATACATACAGGGTAGTTGATGGCTTCTGAGTTGTGATTATAAATCGTAGGGGCATTAAAGCATATGAGTTACTGTTTTTTATAGTGCTCCTCAAAGGTTCTCAACCATGTATCTTATCACCGGTTGGGATATAGAAAACCCTTTGTTTTTTCCAAGTCCTGGCATCTTCCAAAATAAGTAAAAGGTAACTCTGCATTCTAAGCTAGGAAGGAATGCCTTACTCTGATCTGTTTTCATCTTACATTCAGAGGTTAGGAACCAATAATGAACAACATTCAAAAGGTTAGGGGCCACATAACAAAATTCAACCTCAATTTTACTGGTATTATTACTACAGTAAGGTACACTGAGTTGATCTTACTAAATCAAAAAGCAGCTAGGAAAAAGACAGATTGAAAAAGTTGGAATTTTCAAGCATTTGACCTCCATTGGCATCCTCACTGTTGGACTATGACTTGCTTGTCCATGGAAGATCTCCACAGTTATCTTCATTTTTATCTGGAAGGATAAAGTGAAACAAATCCAATCTAGCTATAAGAATATAGTTGTAAATAAACCGATGGATACCTTTTTTAATGGTGTAGTCAATTTAAAATTCAGCATATCAAGCATAGAATTTATGCATGCGCTTCTTTTGATCATTTCATGAGACCATTTAATATATTATTTTCATTTAATCATTGCATAATTTTAGCTCATTTAATATATTTATATTATTAACTTAATTTTAAAAAATATTTTAATTAATGAGGAAACAAATAGTAAAACATTACATGATTGAGTCGTTGTGTTGACGTGGACTGATATCTGATCCGACCCATGACTGTACTCAACTGAATATATTTTTCATTTGGTAGGAACGTCATCGCATCTATTCAGATCCTTATAACCATTTACATTGGATAATAATGGTGCCTTCTCTCACATAAACTCATAGCTTGTCTTTGCTTGCATTTTGACTTGATATCGGAGCTTGGTTAGCGAGAAATTTTCTCTTCAAGAGGGAGCAGTGATGCATTATCACAGTTTTGACAATGCATTATCACAGTTTTGACAACCTTTCTGTACCATTGGCGTTTTTGTCGTGTATACTGATTTATTTGGATAAGCATATCACATTTCTTGTTCTCTACTCTGTTTGAAGCTGCTGTGAAAATAATTTGTTTGCAGAGGTAAACTGGCATCTTACAGTTCCAGGATATTCAGTTGAAGAACGGAAACAACAAAGAGAGATGGTGAGTCTTCTCACTTTTGTCTGTTTCTATTAATATATTATTCTTATTATAGCATAGCTGATTTGCTGCGGTCCTCAAACTTTTTCACAGATTCCATATAGTCTCTCTGATATTTTAGACATTCTTTCTACATGTAAAAAGTACAGAATCATAGAGCCTCCTTAAAAGTTAAAACCTCCTTAAAAGTTAAAACCTCCTTAAAAGTACAGAATCGTAGAGCCTCCTTAAAAGTTAAAGGCTAGTAATTCTGTCTACTGAGCTTACCTCCAGTGCTTCCTCATACTTCCTTATGAATCATATGATTTTGTGCTTCTTTGTTTATCATCTCAATCCTTTCCATAATTGCCTTTTGCTGCCTTTCACTTTCAGCCATATGTTTGTCTAGCTGTATGTCAAGTTTCCTTGCCTTTATTTTCAACATGTTCTGAACCTTTATAGCATGTAATTAAAAAAAATCAATACATGTTAAATGAATTCCCACACACTGAATTACTGAGAAAATTTATTCAAATATAATTTTGTTAGTTTTAGAAATTCCATGTGGAACCAACATAGCTGTCACCATAGCCAAATATATGCATGATACCTAGATGAAGAAAATCATAATTATATAAAACTTCTGTTGCAATCATTGTGTTTTGCTTATCTGCATTCTGCATCCTATGGTAATCAGGTAAAGGTGGTTGCAATCACTGTGTGTTGCTGAACTTCTGTTGCATTTTACACGTTGTTGGGTCGTTTCCTCTGGGTGAGATATTGGAGTATATTCTGACTGGTGGTATGTTTCTATGCACCATAATTGGTATCCTTATTCTGTGATAAGCTCTTTCTTATTTGTTTGATGACTTCTAAATATAGTTAAAAGCTACTTGAGAATATTTTCCATTGTAAATTCCACCAAATGTTATATTTTAGGTCTAAACTTATGGTTGTCTTGGAAAAATCTAATGTCTCTGATTTGGTGTTTAAATATTACTACGTATTATTCTTTTGTTAAGGTATCCTTAAAAATTTAGTTTAAAATTGCATATATAATTTGCACAAAGTTTCAGTTCTAGTTGTAGTTGTATATAGAACCTTTCTATTTGTACTACGATATGCATCAGAGAGACTTTAAAAGCCTCCTCAGTTGAGTAAAACGTGCTCAACTAGTGTCGTTTATTTTTCTATCACCAAAAGTAGGTGATTGAATAAGATATTTTACTCAATATCTTATGAGCAATGCATAGAATGCATACCACTGGAAATTTAAAGTGGAGCTGATCCTTGAACCTGAGTTCTCAGTATCGTATCTCTACAGATAAGGCTGCACTTGTTTTATTTATAAAATATTACAATAATCCTATTGATTTAAATAAGAAATTAAAGAATAAATCAATCTAGGTGTTACCTTTTCTCCAAACTTGTACCCTCCCTCTTTTTGTCTTCACTGACCCTCTTTCCCACCTCTCTTATTTTCCCTAATCATATCCCCTTAATATCATTTCTGTTTTTCTCTATCTTTCTTTCTTTCCTGATTTTCATACATAATTCTAACATTCCAATTTTCTGGAAATTAGGACATGACTATGCGTGTAGACAAGTCATGGATTTTGCATTCAGCTGTTCTCTGGCAAAATATTTATTCTCTTTGTATCTTAAATGTAAAATTTTGCAATAGGAGGGTCTATTTTTGACATTCTAATTTGCTCTTTCTTATAATATGGGCAATTTGTATTATAAGCTAGAGCGTTTTTTTTTTGGAGCAAATATGGAGCCGTTGACTGTATGCGGGAATTTATATTAGAAAGATAGAAATAGCAGGATCTATATGATTGAGTAGGCTTACTGCTTTTTGTGTGTGTATGTGCGCGTGTGTGTTTACAGGATTCTTGCAATCTTATGATATGTGTTTGTGATCCCTCAATAATCTACTGTTTATATTCTTGGTCTTGCCTTTTATTTTGCTTCTTGGTTTACTGAAGCGTTCTTTCCAACACCTTACGGTAGTGCAGTGTTATCTTTTAGAGCAAGAGACCAAGTGAGATTGATCACCTACCATTCTGAGCCAAATTGGAGCAGAGTATTGTCCGTGGCAAACAAACCAGAGAATACCAGCGAACTGAGAAAATGCTTGCTCGGAGGCAGCGTCCCTACAATCTCAAACGCTTACTTTATCTTTCTCTTTCCACATATCAATCCCATTCTCCATCTTTTTCATCCCTTGTCATGGCAGTAAAACCATGTCCCTTAAATCCTACTTTCAACTCCCCACCATTTTCTCCCCTTAACCAAATGGTCAAACATTTCTCTTCAGCGTCTCACAAAATTTCATCAATTGAATTCACGAGAGATGGCAATTTTGATGAATTCCAATCCCAAACGAGGCAAGTGTGCCCTGGCTGTGGCGTTCATATGCAAGATGCTGACTCCAAAAAACCTGGCTTCTTCGTCGAACCGGCATCTAAACCCCAGGGTTACAAATTAACCGTTTCTGGGATACCAGTTGCTGAAGAACCTCAAATCTCAGATTCCCTGAAGAAAGGTTTTCTCACAAACATTGTAGAACCCCCAAAACCTCTAGTAAACCCTGTTATTGGAGAAAAGCCTGTAGTTTGTGCAAGGTGCCATTCTTTGAGGCATTATGGTAAGGTGAAAGATGAAACATTAGAAAATTTGTTACCTGATTTTGATTTTGATCATACCGTTGGGAAAAAGTTCTCTACTTCTTCTGGGAGCAGGTCTGTGGTGCTGATGATGGTGGATGTAGCAGATTTTGATGGTTCCTTTCCCCAAAAGGTTGCTAATTTGCTTTCTAGGACAATTGATGAGCATTCGATGGCGTGGAAAGAAGGGAAGTCTGGGAATGTCCCCAGGGTGGTGTTGGTGTTGACCAAACTTGATTTGCTACCTAGCTCAATATCCCCCACCAGGTTAGAGCACTGGGTTAGACAAAGGGCTAGGGAGGGTGGGGCGAATAAGCTAACCAGCTTGCATATGGTTAGTGCAGTGAAAGATTGGGGGGTGAAGAATTTGATAGATGATGTGATTGGCTTGGCAGGGCCAAGAGGGAACGTATGGGCAGTTGGAGCACAAAATGCTGGAAAGTCTACACTGATCAATGCAATTGGGAAGCATGTAGTTGGAAAGGTCACCCATTTGACTGAAGCCCCTGTACCTGGAACTACACTTGGGATAGTTCGGGTGGAAGGTGTCCTTCCAGGGAATGCAAAGTTGTTTGATACACCTGGGCTTTTGCACCCTCACCAGATTACAACTAGGCTCACAAGGGAAGAACAGAAGCTATTGCAAGTTGGCAAGGAGTTGAAGCCAAGGACTTACAGGATCAAGGTTAGGTTTTGCACTACAAAGTTAATTGTTTGTGTGAATTGTTGTTTCATGTTTATAGCATTCCTCAGATTTGTTCTTGACTATTTTCAAACACTGTTTCATGTTTGCATTTCGTGTTTCAATTTGATCAAGCATGTATTTTTTTTCCATTTGTGTTTTGTTGTGCTGGTGCAGTGCCGCTGAATATATTTACTTGATAACAACAAACTTCTTGAATAGTTGATTTGAATGGAATGGATCATATATAGCTGTGGCAATTATAATGTTTTTATATAAGAAGCTCAGTGTTCCACAAATCCAAATTTAGATGCTACGAGAATCTAATATCTGTATTCTGTAAGCTTACCAAATGTTTCAACGCAGTGGTTCACTGTAGCTTTTTCATTCCCCTGATGGGGTCTGTTGATGGTGTTGATCTGTTCGGCACTAGGTGCCAAGGTGGTGCCTTTTCCAGGCATTTGCCAGAATTAAAACACTGATTTATATCAAGATAATAAGGTTTATTGAATTTCGTAAAAAAATTCTTCCCTTTCATTGATTTTGTTTCCTATATATTTATTGGTCTATTTTCGATCTAGGTGTTATTATGGAAAACAATACAAGGTGCAAATTAACAACAGAATGAGTTTTAATCCAATTTTCTCTAACAATTTAATTCATACATATTCCCAAGGGATGACTAAATGCCTTCTGAACGAATTTGATCAAATACCTGTACCCCAAATAGTGTAATCAATTGCTTATCAGCAAGCCAATTTAGAGAATTAGATGGTGCTAATTGAGTGTCTAGTGAGTTTATATGTTGATTTCTTTCCTTTGGAAGGCTGGCTATACAGTTCATATCGCTGGATTAATGAGGGTGGATGTTGAAGAATTGTCAGTGGATACAGTCTATGTCACGGTATGGGTGTCTCCTCATCTTCCACTACACATGGGAAAAACAGATACTGCTGACAGAATGCTTGAAGATCATTTTGGTCGTCAATTGCAGGTACTTTCTGCATGATTAAATGTACCTATAATCTCTCCAGAGTTCAAAAATCGCGCCTAGGTGATCCTTAGGCACCGCTTGGGTGCTAGTTGGCCCCCCACCGCCTAAGATCCGTCTAGCGTTTTTTAGCTTTTTAGAACACTGAAAATCTCTTGCCAAATTTTATTGATCTTGTGTTTTGTGAATATTAGAATTTATTATCTGTGAACCCCCCTCTTTCAATCATGGATCTTTCACTTCTATCTGTGAACCCACCGTCCAAGCTAAAGTATATATCGATAACCTTTTATTCTAGGATCCTTTTCACTGATATGGACAATTTTTTTGCAACTCTTGTGAAAATTGATGAATTATTTTGGAAGGCATCATTCATGTTGTTTTTATGCATTGATATTACTACTCTCTCTCACTTTTCTTTGGTTGATTGCAGCCACCAATTGGGGAAACGCGGGTGAAAGAGCTAGGCGAGTGGGTTAAAAAGGAGTTTCGTGTAACCGGCAACAGTTGGGATTCAAGCTCAGCTGATGTCGCTGTTGGTGGCCTTGGTTGGGTTGCAATTGGACTCAAGGGAGAGGCAAAATTAGGTGTCTGGACCTATGATGGCGTACAGGTGACCCTTCGGAAACCTCTGCTTCCTTACAGATCCCAGGATTTTGAGGTAGCTGGGTTTACGGTCTCAAAGATTGTTTCCCAAGCAGACCAGGCTTTGAACAAATCAAGAAGGAGCCAAACAGAAACGAGAAAGAAATCAATCAAACAGCCGGTAACTTGAAGGTAACGGTGCTCTCTGTATCTTCATGTGAGTCTATAGTGTAGCATCAGTTTCATGTCTCAGTGATTGTTTCTACTTGCCAACTAGTGGAAGAAACTAACATGACACTTTCTTTTTAGAAATGCTGTGCCATGTACAATTTTGTTGACAATTAATAAAGTTATATTTCTCGACAGTAGTAATATCTCTGCTTATCCTGAAATAATGCAACGACGTATACAATGAAGAAAGGTTCCATCCTCATCTTGTAGAGGATGCTGGGTGTTCATCTTCTTAATTTGTACATTTGCTGTGGAGATGTGGATTTCACTTTATCTCATCAAACACGGATGATGAGTTACACAACTAATGGAATTTGTGATGCTTAAAATTCCCCGACTCCTGAGGCTATTATCTCTCGGGCTTCTTGTGGATCTTGCCTGCTCTCATGAGCTTGAGTGACTGTTTGAGTTGTAACTTGTAAGTCACTATTCAACATCTTCTTCGGCTAATTGCCTTGCAATTTTCAGAGATCATGGTCTGTAACTCATAAATGGAGAACCCAAACTTATACTATATATTCACAATCCTGCATATCAAAAGCTAGAGAGGACGTCATAAGGAGTCATCTCATCTGTCCCCTCTCCCGTCCCCCCTCACACCATAAAAGAAAAAGAAAATATAAAAGTTTGTGAGGAGGGGAAAAGAACGGGACAGACGATTTGGACTCGACGTTATAAGCACGGACGGTCTTAATGTCAAGACGTTTAGTTATCTTTTGAATTATCATACGATTCATACAAATTAAAGACGTTACTTTTTGTTTTTTCATTGCCCTTTTCACTCAGAGCAAGGGGGCTCCGATGAGATATTACTATTAAGACTAGACCTGCAAGCATTGACGACCTAGAGGGGCTCGGGGTGGTTACATCCCGGAAAATAATTTTATGGTTTTTTTTTTGGTAATTTTTACTAATTAGAAATAAAAGTTTGTAATATGAATTATATGAGTAATAGTTTACAAATATAGCTTAGCTCACCGACACCACCTAACTGATACAAAGATCTTTAGTCACTGTCACAGGAGCATCCCACATTATTTATGGTAAAGATACAATACGGGACGACTCATACAAGGTGATAGAAAAAATTATGGAGTAGCCACTTACCACACAAAGTGAGATAAAATTGTCAAGTTTGCCACTTACCACTTCAATGATATGAATTATGGTAATGACTAATGAGAACCTAAGGTGTAAAGATGCTCTAGAGTCTAGATTAGTGTGGTGTATGTGAATTCGTACACCAATCTAAATCTTACAACAAAAAAAAAAAAAAAGTGTATCAAAAAAAGCTTGCGCTTAACAAGCTAACTACACCATAATACAATTGTAGGATTTAGGAACACCCATCCAACTCAAAACATTTTTGATACACGGGAAATCCAAATCCCGATTAGTCGATAGAGGCTAGGCTTTGCTGTTTCCGGCTGGCAGAATTCACGCAAGTGCGCTGTACGAGACTTGTCTGCATCACATGAAGGCGCTGTCCTAACCTAAACTTTTGGTTACCTTTCTCACTAGAGATCTTTTCCTAATACAGTGGCTTAAATGGCCACATTATGAACCCAAAAAATACAAAAATACAAAAAATATTAAAGCATGGTTGCAACTCTATATATGTCATGAACTCTCACTGACATCTCCCAGAAATGTCATCAGTTCTGCATCTTTCTGTACACATTCTGCTGCCACATTCAGAGGGAGTTTGCCTTCGTTGTCGACAGCTTTTGGATCTGCTCCCCTGAAGAAAATGGTAAATGTAAATCATTCTCAAAAACAATGGATAAGACCTGCAGGAGCAGGACTAAACTCATTCTAAGGATCAAAACATTGCAGCTGTAATTTGAGCTCGTTGTCAAAACAAAGCCAGACCGATGATCATTCAGCTGAGTACAGTGAGGAATTGCAAGCTCATAAAGTAGTCAAAAGAAATACCTTGTCAGCAAAACTTTTGCTATATCAGGTTTTCCTGACTTAACACTGTAATGAAGTGGTGTCTGGCCTCTTGAATCAACGGCATCTAATTTTGCCCCATATTGTAGTAGTAGTTCAACCATGCCTATGTCAGCAGTTTGGCAGGCAAGGTGAAGCAAAGAACAATCATCCTCAAGTGGTTCTTCTTTTGATGGGCTCTTCCCTTTAGCCTTATAAGTACTCACAGGGATGGCACTTCGGTCATTCACAGAATCAGTAGTAATTATTTTACTATGGGGAGGTGATAGTCTGCCAGTAGCAAAGGGCGAGTTGGAAGAATCATGGGGCTGAATAGCATTAATATCTGATCCAGAGGAGACAAGGAGGCGATAAACTGCTCTCTTATTATTGGTACGCACACCTTGCGACATCTGTTGAAACACTGAGAACAGTTGAGGATTGCTCTTGATCTTACGGACATACACTTTCTCAAAATACTGCAATTAGGCAAGTACAAGATTAATCTGTAGCCCCACATACATGATTAAGGTACTTCAATAACTAATCCTTCTTAGGTTTTATCCCGATTATTTGAACAATAAGTATAAGAAAAGCCGGTATTAGGACCATGGGCACATGTATGATCAACTGACATCCTAAGCAACAATGTCTGTTCACTACAAATCACAGAGTTGAACTTCTGCTCAGTAACTAAATATGAAATAAGAATCTAGCAATTTGAATATTTCATCCCACACCCCCACCTTCCAAAGGAAAAGAAGAGTTCAGTAAATTGTCAAATTTTGCCGCTATGATAGTTTTCGAAGTTTACATGGTAAGGTAAACAGGATCATAACATATATACCTTCGCATGAATAAACAATTCCTTTACTGCAGCAGGATCAGTATGGGCAGGCTTTCTCATGAAAGCTGGTTTGTGCTTCTCGGTTTTTGGAAAACTGCATCATGCAGTAAAAACTTCAGCAACATCAGGGAAAAAGTGCAGATCAACCTTTTTCTACCAAGTTGAATTGGATATTATTACTCACATTGATGGTTTTTCATCAACTAGGACGCTGCCGCAGCAATTCAGAAACTCTTCCCAAATTGAATTAGCATACAAATTACCGAGAGACTGAAAGAAAGATATAACTGATGGCTCCCACGCTTTGACATCCAATGTCAAAGATCTGACCTGCAGAAAAGGTCCAAGTAGAGTTATGTTGATCGATAATAAAAAAAAATTATGTTTAGAAATTATAATCAAACAGAAAATGATGCCAACACATTAACTTATCTGCCTCAAATAGACCATTCTGTTAAAGGTATCATACAAGGATCAAGAGTTAAAAGTTCCTATCTTGACACTAGTTCTATGATAGATCTTTTCAAACAAAGGAAAGTGTATACCTCTCTCTCTTAGAGTAGCATTATCATATAAGTATTTAGTAATAATCCAAATCTGAGTTTAGCATGACCACGTTTGAAGCACGGAGATTTAGTATATGACTAGTTCATGAAGTTTAACCTTTGATATGTGGACCCCAAGGTTACGATGAACGCCGGAACATTCAATACAAATTAGCACCCCAAGGTTTAAGGATGCCCAATCTGGTTCTGGAGCTCCACAATCAGCACATTTATCGTTGCCTAATACCTTTCTCAAAAGGATAATAGGCCTTTCAACTTTTATACTTATACGCTGCCGGAAACTTTTGGTTCCATGTCCAAAACTTGAAGATCCAAGCTTCTTCTTTGATGAAACTTCTTCACTGATTGAGATATCTGAGTTGGAAGACATCTCTGAGGAACCACAATCACTTGTTGCACTTGGATCCCGCTCATCCGGTCCGGCAGGATAAGACTAATATGCAATTTTCTTCTGATCAGTACAATGATTTCAAGCAGCAAAAACTTGAGAGAATTAGAATTTCGGTTCAATTTACACCTCTTCTATTCCTTGTGAACTTAGCAACGTTGCAATAACTCCCCTGATCTTTTCAACCCATTCCATTTGATCACTTTCACTCTCAGCCTGCAAATAATAACACTCAAGTTACAAATTTCTAGCTGTCAATCATGCATTTGGGCTGATCAATCTGCAGTTAAAATACTATGAATAACAGTACTAGCATTTTCCAAGTTCCTTGTTACCTGCAACGTGTAGCTCTTTGCTGGTGATATAATCCTGAAGCAGAACCTTAGATCAGACTGTTCTGCATCTAACTTGATTGTTGATGTCAGAAGGTTCACAGTGTGACGTGCTAAATTCTTTTCATCATTCACAGCAGAGGAATGACCTAGCCAACGTCCAAACATTCCTGAGCCAGGGTCTGAGTAATTGCCCTTTTGACATGATTGCCGATCTGCGTTTGCCTGAATATGGTTAAAAAACTGGACTAATAAGTTATCATTTTTAATGAGTTTCACAAGTTGCATGTATTCCTTGATATTTCGTATACCTTGTTACGTTGCTTGCGATAGTAGTATAACATCCCACGGCTGTCAAGAACAAAAAACCTTCTCTTCCAGTCACCCCTTAAACTAGAAGAACGCTTACAGAGATATCCTTGTCGGATGATCTGAACCTGCAAAACAGCAGTTGCACCGAGTAAACCAACTAGATGAGAAAAAATGCAATATAGCATCATCACAGGTTGTCCCAAACATGGAAATAAATTTGAATAAACACCTTCCCATCTGCAGAAGACTGCATAACTTCCTCTATTGGTTTTAAGGCCCTAGATAAAGATTGTAATGTATCATTAATAGACAAATCCTGGTTGACAATTTGACATTGTCTGCCTTGTTGATCAATCTGCCGTTTGTATTCCTCCATCTTTTCAGTACGAGTTGATAGCTCTTGATTGGAGCTCTCTTTTGTCTGCTGTGAATAAGTCAACACCTACAACACGCCATGACTGAGCTTTTGATAGAGTAGACGAAACATAATGCTGACTATCATGCTAGGAACACAGTATACTCACTGATGTGGATCAAACAAGAATGAAACATGACGCTATAAAAACTGTCTTGATAATTGATCTTTCCTTTTTTTCACTCTTCAGCCAAGGGAGAGATGCAAGTAATTTGTTAAGCTTCTCTTAAGCTTAAAACTCAGTTGGTTAAACTGGAAAGAAATGAGTTCGGTGACAACTTTTTTGAAATGCAGCCATTGACAGACTCATAAACTCGAATCCGCGTCAAAGGAAGAAGTTTAAATACTGCATAAATTTTCTCAGAAATTTTTGGGATCATCATTCATCTAAAAGTTAGAAAAAAGAAGTTCTAGTAAATAGCCAAGATCTAATCAACTTCTTCCAATAAGTTTGTCATCTCCAGCTTTTGATTTATAGCAAATGACACTACATCAGCGTCATTAAACACTAAGATGAACATGAAATGTAATCATAAACATGCCTAGTGGACAAATTTATATCACACATTATTATAATATTGTTGGAGCAATTTCTTTTTCTTTTTTTTTTATTGTGGTCACTGGAGGGGCTTGGGTCATCCATCCTGAATTCCCGTTTACAAGAAACCTTAACTCCGTTCAAATAGTCATGGAGTATTTATTAAAAAAAGTGGCACATTAATCCATCTAAACCTTTCTTCACCTACACTCAATCCAATAGCTCTCCCAAATAATGCACTATTGATCATTTTTATTCAATGAAAAATCCATCATGAATGGGAAAAGATATTTTTATTTTTGAAGATCCAAATAGTCATTTGTAGTCTTGAAATCTCAATAAAGCTAGAACTTCCTCAGGTAACATTGCACTTGCAAAAATGTTATCCTCTCACAAGGAAGTTCATTGTATTATCTTTGCAACACTTCACTTCTGGTCAATTTGAATTTCCCCTATATCCTCTTTATTGGGCATAGCAAAGTGAGCTTAAGGAAATATACCTCACATTGCAGATTGAAAGAAAACTTGACTTGGTTTATTTTTACCTTGGAAAATTGAAACATAGGACTATTCTTTAGTGTTTACTCTTGTCCAAAAATAATTGCTCTGTTGGTGTGTTGACTCTTATGCTAAAAATAAATTGGAATATATTGACTTTTAGCAAGGACAGTAGTTCTGCTTGTTCTTGCCAATTCTAGTTATCTCATCGTTCTTTTGCTTCTATATAGACATTATTTACCAAATTCTGTGTACAAACAGGTGAACAGCTAAACAATTTTATCAAGTAATGCACAGAAAGACATGAAGAATAAGAACATATTAGTTAAGACGTGAACCTACCTGCTGGATGTAAGGCTCCATATGCTGTAACATATCATATCCCTGAAGAGAAAATTAAAGTGGCTGAAAAGTGTAACAATCAATAAGAAGACATCTAATGTAATGAAGATTCCAGAGAACAATATGAACCTGCTTAAAGTAATGAAGATAAGAGTCCATCATCCTGCTAACAGCTTCCAGAAAGTCAGACCTTTTCGTGGCCTCAACATTAGAAACTGCAGTAACCTGAAACACCTGATTATTAGCTTCTTGCACATACCAACTTGCTTCATTAACCCTATAACATTCCAAGAAACTAACGCATAAGTTTGCAGCAATTCACCAGATTGAACCGTGCGTCTTCATAAGAAGATCTAGCAGCATAAAGTTCCTGAAATATCTCTATAACAAATTAGTTAATGAAAGAAACAGTCATAGACATCCATTTATGCATTAGAACAAAATTATGTATGAGTTAAAATTTGTATTTACCTCTTCTATCATTGCAGCAATATCCTTCCTAGTATTTTTCTTGAGAGCCAAAAACCGCTCCCGTGCCTGCAACAAAGAATTCATTATAATTTATAAACCTGAGCCGGAAATACAGTTATGAAATGGAATCCGAGCTCTTGATCAGACATCAAGTACAATTCCAGGAACTTGAAATTAAGGATCCTATGGTAAGTCAATTGACACAAGTACCCAGATATCCAGAAGTTTATTTCAGCTACTTCAGTAATTTAGCTCTAATTATGCTCCCATGCTGCAAGTACAAACTACAAAGTAGACAGGGTTTCTTAGACAGTAAACATACCATTTGGGTTTCAAGTCTTAAAGGAGGATGGTCCATTCTATTACACACACCAAATCATAAAGAAACAATGGATTTCAATAGTGATATGGTACTCATTGAATTTATACAGACTCAGCAACACTATTATCATGAATGGATTCATATCCCTTCAATAACAGAGTTCCTTGGATCACCGAACACTTGTATGGGTATATTTGTTGATATTTGGAGTATAACTTGGATCAAAAGCATCCAAAAAAGCCAAAAGGCCCGTAATCAATCGTGAGACCCAAAATACTCATGTTATCGGTGTTCAACACACCATGCGTAAAACCGACCCCCTGCCATCTAGCAACCAGGGAAGCAGTACGCTCAGCAACCTCTACAGCCCAAGCTGGATGATCATAGAATAATAATTAGCATGGAGAAATAGATACAAAAGCAGATCAAAACTACCAACAACACAAGTTTGAGAAATAGTACACCCCAGCATTGACAGCAGTGAAAATAATTTCCATCCTTTTCACTGTTGTAATGTCAAGTAAAAGAAATCAGCAGATTTTATGGAAATAAACAAGAAGCAGACAAGCTTTAGACATGCACTGATGAGATTAATAGCATGCTTCAAGCATATAATTAAGCATGATGCTTGGTAAAAGTAAAATATAGTTTACATTATAAAGCCTCATTGTTAGCATAGTACCACATTACATTATTAGTTACCTTATAAGGCTTGATAACTACCTTATCAAGCCTTGTAGGCTAACACTACCTTATCATCTACGGCTCCAACTGCCCCATTGGCTCAAGGTGCCTGCAACTACAACTTTCAAACAGCCTAAGCTACCCGAAACAGCTGTACAGGCTCAAGCTATCTGAAAGGCTGAAACTGCCCCCAATGGCTCAAGTTACTGCAGACTGCCCCACCTGCTCAAGCTACCACAGACTACCCTACCGGCTCAAGCTGAGTAAAAATTCCTTACTGCACTATCCAACTAAATGCCTAAACTCAACCATAAATATGTATATTAATAGCCATAGAAATCCAATGCTACCAGTAATCCCATATATATAAATACCAATTTCTTACCTGCGTATTTGTTAGATGTAAGATCAACAACTGTTTGGTCTTCCTTGCCAGTGTTGAATGACAAACCTTCACTCTTGTTCGTGTTCTCAATATGAGGGAAATGATGCTTGATAGCATAGTCTGCCAAAGCCCGTAAAATCCCATGGTCTTCTTTTCCTCTAGAGGCATGTATCTGGAATGAACCAAAACGTAGAAAGGATTGTGACACTCTGCAAACAATAGCACCAGGCTCCTCCTTTGCATTACCACTGCACATGGAAGCAATAAGAAGAAATGAATCAAAAAATTTACCAATTTGAGCGTCTGTAAATGGAATGTCAAGATCCTAACAAATAACCTTTCATCTTGCCAAAGAATAAATACTACACAAAGTACATAAATATTTCCACAAGAAAAAAGGAAGGTGATGAAAAGAGACCTTGAGAGCCCTCCAATGAGTTAAAATTAATATTGTAATGGAATAACAAGCCCGTCCCTAAATGCTTGGCTTCGTGGATACATGAAAACAAAATATCTAAGGCAACAGAACTACTGAGCATAACAGGGTTATAAAGAAATACTAATAATATGAAGTAAAAAACAAAATTTGAAAACATTTTCCTCAACAACAAGGGAATTGAGGCACCATTCATCAACTACAAAAAGAGGGATGTGGACAGCAAAAGTTCCAACAAGTAGCAACAGCTGTATTTTCTATAAACACAAATAGGATTTTCATCAAAATATACATAGTACATACTCATAAAACATGTCCCGGGTGACATATTTTCCTGTTGTTACAAGGCAGAGCGCACGCGTTGTTGGGATTCCAAGGTGATGCATAGCTTCACTACAAAGGAATTCCCGGATACTACTGCGCAGAACTGCCAGCCCATCTGCAAAACGACTGTATGGAGTCCTTCCAGCTCCTTTCAGTTGCAATTCCCACCTCTCAGACCTGGAGTTCAGAACTTCTCCCAAAGTTATTGCCCGACCATCACCTAGTTGACCAGCCCACATGCCAAATTGATGCCCTCCATAGCATTGAGCATATGGCAACCTGTTAGAGAGGTAGTTGGTATATATTTTGTTATTAAAGCAGCTGAATCATTAACAGATTAAAGACATCATCTTGAATAAAAAGACTTACGATCCCACCAAAGGCGATGCCCCAGTAAACATAAGTGGAAAGTCAGTTCTCTGAAACCTGAACTCAGATAGAGACTAATCAAGTAAAATCTTGTTTTTAGACAAAATGAGAGAGAGTGATCAAATTGAAGAAAATCTAATAAGCAAAATATAAGATGCATCTCGCTTTTTAGGGCCTGCAGCATAGGGCTACAGTAGCCATGTCAATCAAAATTCAGGCAGGTCATATAATGCAAGTATGTAATATTACATTATTACATAATAGAAAGATTATGCTTACTCTTTAGGATCCAGGTCAAGTATCTGGGCAACTGATTCTGACCATGCAACAAGCTGGGGATTTCCCAGATGGTGATACTTCTGTATAGCAGGAGTGAAAAACCTGGAAATCAAATGGAGATGCCCAGAGAGGAATATAAATATACATTTCTAAGCAGTGAGTAGAACTTGTTCATTGCTATAAAATGCACATCTCTTCAAACACATTAAAAAAACAAGTTCAGCTAGAACTCTACAGAATCAAACTTGAATCTTTTGGACATCCTATATAGGTCAATTCTTCAACTTTATTGGCATTTTTAGTGTTTACACTGACTGAATCGACTCATGTGCCACACCACGCCCAAAAGGTGAGACCATTTTACAAGGAAATCACACCAAATCATGCATCCAAAAACTTATTTAGTCGCCGAATCGCATCCAGCACCTTGTGAAAATGCAATCACTGAAAGTCATATCATTTCACACCTAGAATTGAATTCTTTGCCAAATCGAACACGAAACCCCCAATCCACTACAATCAAATCTATGAATCAACCGAGAGATGACAAAAAAGACATATAAATGAATGAAGAGATCGCAGAGCGGAATAAATCAGAAAACCGAAACCTGTCTGGGGATGTTATCGCGCTTAGGATCGCCAGGCAACTCACGAACAAACGAGTGGTCCCAATTAAGCTCCTCGAGGCTGAGGCCAGACTTCCCGGAACCATCCAGCCTCTGATTCCTGAGATCTTCGCTCAACGAATCGACCGTAGAGATCCGTTCCGAGTCCATGGGTGAAACGCCGCCGGCGCAGAAGCTCCTGGAAGCGTAGCCGGGAGCACGGCGATTGCGCGGGGCAAGAGAATCGGAGAGGCGGCGTAGACGGGACCCGAGGCGGACGTCGGCGGCGGCGGTGAGGCGGTGGAGGGGGGAGAGAGAGCGAGCGAGGAGAAGAGGGGAGGGGGAGTGATGAGAGAGGGAGGAGAAAAGCATTGCAGTTTTTCTTTTTCTTTTTCTTTTTCCTTTTTTTTTAAATGTCCGAATTATAGCGGAGTAAAACCACTCGGTGGACT
The DNA here is from genome assembly GCA_037127255.1 of Persicaria tinctoria. Taxonomy (NCBI): domain Eukaryota; kingdom Viridiplantae; phylum Streptophyta; class Magnoliopsida; order Caryophyllales; family Polygonaceae; genus Persicaria; species Persicaria tinctoria. Next base: position 1,495,236 of record JBANSL010000004.1, read on the forward strand.
TAAAAACCGGGGAGGGGTGCGTGTGGGTTGTTGTTGAATCTCGTGCGGTGCGTCCAAAATGATACCAACGGGAGAAATCGCATTTTGTTTCGTAGGCGGTTAGATATTTGTGGTCTTGTGGAAGTTGTAAGATTGATCGAATTCATCCATCCTTTTGATCGAACTGAATCATACGAGCATCTCCCACGATTTTTCCATTTTGAAAATTTTAGAGTTTTTGAAGGATTTTAATGTATTTTTTTGTTTAATAGATTTTCGTCTCCTTCTCCAGAATGTAAAAGCGACAGTAAAAATAGATATGATTTGCAACGTTCTTCAAACTAAATGATTCTTTAAATCTTCAAAATGGGAAAGCTATTAGAGTTAAAGTAAAATTAATTTGAGAAATGAGCCCCAGTCGGGGTGGCTCACTGGTAGGGAGCAGAGGAGAAGTCGTGAGGTCTCGGGTTCGATCCCTACCTCCATCTCTTTCTTTGGGTAAAAATTCAAGGTTTACCTGGTGCGTGGCTCTTGCCGAGTGGGTCACGTGTGTCTCTTTCCTTGGGTGAAAATTCAAGGTTTACCTGGTGCGTGGCTCTTGCCGGCTGGGGTCACGTGTGTCTCTTTCCTTGGGTGAAAATTCAAGGTTTACCTGGTGCGTGGCTCTTGCCGGCTGGGTCACGTGTGTCTCTTTCCTTGGGTGAAAATTCAAGGTTTACCTGGTGCGTGGCTCTTGCCGGCTGGGTCACGTGTGTCTCTGGTGCGTGGCTCTTGCCTAAGAGAGATATGTATTTATGGTGCGTGGCTCTTGCCGGCTGGGTCACGTGTGTCTCTTTCTTTGGGTGAAAATTCAAGGTTTACCTGGTGCGTGGCTCTTGCCTAAGAGAGATATGTATTTAAGGTTTACCTGGTGCGTGACTCTTGGGTGGACAACCTCAAAATGAGAAATATGTATTTAGTTTCCCCATTTTTGAGATGGTCTAATAGGAGTAATTTTTTTTTTTTTCTGATGAGAAGCCCACCTTTGATGGTAAATTTCGAGCATGTAACTCAACCAGCAAGAGCCATGTACCAGATAAACCGACTCAACCCACTATTTTTTTTTCATCAAGAGGAAGTAACTTTTTATGATGAGGAGCCCACCTTTGGTGGTAAATTTCGAGCACGTAACTCAACCAGCAAGAGCCATGTACCAGATAAACCGACTCAACCCACTAATTTTTTTCATCAAGAGGGAGTAACTATTGAGGATGTTTCAATTTTTATCATCTAACTTTCGATGTATTATTTGTGTTAATTTTTTCCACGATCACATTTTTCGACTATTTTATGTTTAAGGTTTTGTCTCTTCTTCATTGACCATTACATTTTTTTTTACAGTAGGCAAACATTAGGAGCTGCTACTGAAAAAGTAGCGTAACTCCAAGATCATCCTGCAGGATGATGTTACAAAACTCCCTGTGGTAGGAGATGGACCGTAAATTACAGATAATTCCTTTTCTAACAATATAATCCGCCGGCATGTTAGCTGCTCTGTAGATATGATGGATCTCTACCATTTCAAACTCCGAAAGAAGAGTAGTAATTTCTTCAACTTGTCTCATAATTTCCCATCTTGGATTTTGCTGATGCTTTAAAGATTTAACCAGGACTTGGTTGTCACTTTCCAAAATGATCTTCATAAAGCCTTTCTCCTTTGCTCTTTGCAGCCCCATCAGGATGGCTGACGCCTCCACTTGGATGACTGAATCTTCATTTACTTCTTTGGAAAAAAATATCAATAATATGACCCTCGGAATCCCTAATGATCCCACCTATCTGGCTCTTGCCAGAAAGGTTGACAGAAACATCTACAAGCTAGTGGCCTACTCCATCTAGTAGTAGCCCTTTTATTTTTAGTAATATTGGCCTTATTTGTGCGGCCCGATCCATCTCTCCAATCTTGAAGAATATGTTTGATTCTCCTAAGAATTTGTTCCTTAATATCAGGTTGTTTATGTCTAAAGATAAGTTCATTCCTAATTTGCCACATTGTTTGCCAAATACAGACGAGCTCTTCAAACTTGTGGCTTGCCTTTTTAAGCCGATCTAGTTTAGAGTGGAGAGAGCTCGTATTATTAAGGTATGGGAAAAACATACCAGTTTGTTGCTCGAAGAGGGCTATAACTTCTCTTGAAAAATTACACTTTGTGAAGAGGTGGGTTGCATCCTCTATTGCAGAGTAAGCATTGGCTTAGGACCCTATTAACCTACCTATTAAGACGGGATGTTGTCGGAAGCCCATCAATCCTTAATCTCCACAAAAAATTCTTGGTTCTTGGTAGGAGATTCGGTTTCCAATTCCAAGTGTGTGCATCAGGTTCATTTGTTGGAGGAGTAATTATATTTCTCGTTGACTTGGTAGTAAAGTTTCCAGTTGCATCTGGTTTCCAGATTAGCTTATCCTGGTCCTGATAAGGTGGTATTCTAATTGAGATCGAGGATCTTTTGAGTGATATCAATAGGAAACATCCGTCTTAGGAGGTCTTCATTCCATTTGTTTCTATCTGTAATAAGGTCGATCTTTAACCATTAAGGAAGGATCATTGTTACCCAAGAAAGGAAAAAGGCTAAGAGATCGATGAGATCCAAGGGTCCTTCCAAACATTAATTTTGGAACCATTGCCTACAATCCAAAGAATACCTTCTTCAAATTTCTACCTAAGAGAGATAAGTCTACCAAATTGCCAGGAGGTGTCCTTTTTATTAAAATTGCTTATATTCTCATGGGCAAGATATTTTTCTTTGATAATTCTCACCCAAGGGCTATCCTCGTTATTATAAATTTTCCACAGGAGTTTCATTTGTAGACAACTATTAAGATCTTCTGCTTTCCTGAGACCCAGTCCACCTTGAGATTTTGGTTTACATATTTGATCCCAACCAATGAGAGGGACATATCTGTCATTTTGAGTTTTGTTCCAAAAGAAGTTTATGTTGATCTGATCTATTTGGTTGAGAATACCTTTAGGAAGTAAGAAGTTCTGCATGAGATAATTAATCTTGGAGCTCAAATTTGATTGGATGAGCACAGCTCTACCGGCTGTGAGAGACTCGATGCTTTCCATTTAGCTAACTGTTTTTTGAGGTTGTCCACCGCCTCATCAAAAACACAATTTTTAATTCGACCATTTACAAGAGGAATACCCAGATACTTTTCCAAAGTTTTCGAGATAGGAATACCCATATGAGCGGAAAGATCTCAAGCCAAATTTGGATTAACATTCCTGGAGCACTGAAGAGAGCTTTTATTATAGTTGATTGTGAGTCCCGACAGATTTGAAAAATTGTTTATGATATTTTGGATCGTATTCAAACTAGTGTGAGCAGCCTTAGAGAAGATAATGATATAATCCGCAAAAGTTAAAAAAGGGATAGGCGTACCATTTTTCTTGATCTTAATACCTATCAGGGCATCTTCTAGTAAATCTTCTTTATGAAGTTCTCGTGACAATCTCTCCATAACAAGGACAAAGAGATAGGGAGCAAGAGGATCCCCTTGTCTAATCCCTCTATTTGGTTTGAATACAGGACTAGGAGTATTATTAACTAAAACTGAGAAAGACGTAGTAGTGATACATTTCATAACCCAGTTAATCTAAGTCGGATGAAAACCAAATTTCTCAAGAACAACTTTAATGTAAGACCAATTTATTTTGCATATGTTTTTTTCCATATCCAGTCTTAGAGCCATCCAACCTTGTTTTCCTTTTTGTTTATGGAAAGAATGAAAAATCTCATGAGCTAAAAGGGTGTTATCCTGGATTGATATTCCTTTCACAAATGCACCTTGGAAAGGGTTTATGAGTTTGAGGAGGATCTTTTTAAGACGATTTGCAAGAATTTTATAGATGACCTTATAAACAGTAGTATTAGAGAGACTAATAGGTCTATAGTGATTAATAGTTGTGGGATTTTCAGTTTTTGGAATCAGGGCTATAAAGGTTTGATTAATCTCGGAGAGAAGTTGACCATTGCATATTTTTGTTCCGTTATCACTGTGTGAATATATAATTTTTAAAAATTTCTTAATTGTTGATTTTTCTATCTTATTTAATAATGCTCTTCTTTAACGGGATTTTCTACTTTTTAAGAGTTCCGATTGGACCTCCGACAACGTCGGAGATGCGCCTTGTCGGAGATGCGCCGGAGGTCCAATCGACTTCGTCGGAATCGAGAAAGATCGGCCTAGGCGAAGGGAAAAAGGCATAAAGGTGAAGTTTTGTTGGGTTTAAGAACAAAAGGAGGAGGAGGAGAGAGCTTACCGAGCTCAAACAAGAAACAGGGGAAGAAGGCGAAGAGGAGTGGCTCGACGAGGGCTTTTCCGCAATCCCTGGCTACTGTCGCGGTTTCCTTCGAGAACAGGGGCAAGGGTCAGCGATGTTACTTGGATCGGTTGTGAAAACAGAGGACGAGGGAGACGGAACTGGGGTAGCTGCTGGCGGTTTTGGCGACCGGAACAAAAGGTAAGGTGGTGGTGGTCATCGGCGTCCACGACGGGGAAAACAGGGAGGAGGAGTGAGAGTGTTGGGTGGTGTTTGAAGGTAAGGGGAAAGGAAGGTTTCTCCTCTTTTTGACTTGCTTTGTGATTTTTGAACACAAAAGGGTTGTTCAGATTGGCATGGGAGGGAAAATCAAGAGACAACACACAGAGCAGAGAGCCGCTACTCACACAACAACGGTCAAAATTTGAATTTCGACCGTTAACTAGTCTCTAGCAACCGAACAACTCAACTGAAAGTCGTTCGACGACACCCCTCCGGTGCCGGAAACACACAACTCTGTTCGGATTCGGATTCTACACCACCAAAAGATATTCATAGAATCAAAGCTGGAGCTACAGAATTAGACTTGTCGAGTTTCAGAGATTTTAGAAGAAGGGTGAAGAGTACCTCGCGCTCTTTATCCGGAAAAACGACTACCTAAACCCACCCTTCCCCAAATTGTCCTCAAATTTACATTCCTGATACATCAAAGAACCTTAATCCATAAAAGATTTGCATTTAACCTTGAATCGAAGAAACGCCTTTGAAGCCTGAGTCGCAGTAACCCGAACCCTAACTTTCTCTCTCCTTTCCTCTCGCTCTCTACTTACCGCCTTTCCTCATCTCTTCTCTTCCAACACCACATCCTTCTTCTTTCCCTTCTTCCCCCATCCCCTCTTCTACTTCTTTTGAAAATGCTTCTTTTGAAAATGTGAATCATGAAACTGAGAAAGCAAGAGCAACGAATGATACAACAGAAGCTCAGAAACAGATAAGAGCTGAATCAAAGAGAAGCATAGATGGAGAAAATGCACAGAGAACCCAGGTTGATAGCAAAACTGAGCAACAAGACAGTACAGAGCCAGCAGGGCACTTACAACATACAAATCAACAAGGAAAATCATAGAAACAACCTGAGCTACAGAATGAGAATACTGATGCACCAACCCCAGCTGGATTTTAGTGCATTTGTAATTTTGTAATATTATGTTTGAATCCTCCCTTGGTGATCTTGCTTTCATATTCTTACATTCACACATGAAATGGTTGTTGTATTATGCTGTCTAAAAGAATTTTGGCAACTATAAAGAAGCACCATATTTGGACATTTGAATTAAATATCTAGCCATTTTTAATATGATTGATAAATATAATATTGGAAACAAATATTTAAACTTCCCTTAATAATATCGATTGATAAGAAAATAAACTTTTGATTAGTATGAAAATAGGAAACAAATATGTTTAAAATAGAAAACGTGTATTTTAAAATTTCATCAATAATATTGATCAATAAGAAAATACCATTTGAATAAAAAAATTCAAGTTTAATTGTGGACGTGACATGTTAGCAAAATGCTAGCAAAATTAGTATTATTAATATATAGATAGATAGATAGATGAAAATTATTGTTAAAAAGATTTAAAAAAATTATAACAATATTATATTTGATAATTCATACACATTTGTGAAAAAATATTTTGAAAAATCATAAAAATATTTTTCTAAAAAATACATATGAGTAAAAGTCACAAAATAACAACATTTTAGCAAAAAGGTTCTTTTTACTATGATTCTTCAAAATATTTTTTGACATACGTGTATGATTTGTCAAATATAATATTATTATAATTTTTTTAAAAAAATTTAACAATAATTTTCATACAAACTAATTTTATAACGCACCGAATGATACATGATGATGTGTTATAGGGATCTTTACTGATTTATTGCATAGATTGAACATCAGCCATTCATTTCCTATCTTTCGGGTCATATTTAGGATAACTGGATAAGGAACATCTTCTGTCCATTATCCCTTCCGAGCTTGCACCCGATTCACAAAAAAAGTAAAGAAAGTAAAGAAACAAGCGACCACCCACCCAGTTGACTTGAGGGGATCAAGCTAGAGAGAATTGATGAGAGCTTCAGATCTGTAGTTGTCATCGTCGTCGGAATTGAATCGAGTTCATTTTTTATTTTCGATCAGCTTCCTGTTATTGCAACTGTTACTGGTATGTCATTTCTTAACCAAAACCTCAATACTCTATTAATTCAACTTCTTTTTATATGTTTCTCTTCTGTCGTCAATCCATCTATATAATTATAATATATCTCGCTAGTTTAGTCTGTTTTGATGTGTTTATTAGTTAATTAGTTTTTAGAGTTTGGCTTTGCTTTATATATTTGATTCAACGATTCCATCAGACTCTTATTCGAAAAGTCTGAAGCTTGCGTCTGCAATTTATGCTTCCCTTGATTTACAGGAACATCCACCATCCTCCCAATGGCTGAATTGGCAGTGTTCAACATCGCCAAATCGCTCCTTCCACAGCTGAGCTCCCTTGCTAAGGATGAGCTCTTTCTCTGGTACAACTCAAAGACCGAGCTCGAGAAGCTCCAGAACACTATCACCACTATCAAAGGCGTGCTGTTTGATGCTGAACAAAGGCGAGCTACTGATACCACTGTTCAAGAATGGCTATTGAGGCTTCGTGATGAGATGTACAAAGCAGACGACTTGTTCGATTCCATCTCCACTAGAGCTCTAAGAAAAAGAGTCATGTCCGGCAATAAGATACTCAAACAGACGAGGCTTTTCTTCTCCAAGTCAAACCATCTTATTTTCGTTGTCTCGACTGCATATAAGGTGAAGGAGATCAGGGAGCGGCTAGATGCCATAGCAAAAGACATCAACCAGTTTGGCTTTATAAGGAGAGTAGAGGAGAGACCTCTTATAAAGACAAAACCACAGTCTCACTCTTACATTCGAGAAGACCAAGTAATCGGAAGAGAGAAAGACAAGGAGGTGATATTAGGATTGTTGTTCAAGGATCCTGGTGGTGAACAGTCTGTTTCTGTCATTGCAGTGGTTGGCATTGGTGGATTAGGCAAAACTACTTTGTCTCAACTAGTGTACAATGCAAAAGAAGTTGAGGATTTCTTTGAATTACGACTGTGGGCTTGTGTGAATTATTTCACAGATTTGAAAGATGTCTTGGAGGGAGTAATGAGCGTGAAAACGCCCATGAGTCTAGATGAGTTACAAAATATGCTGAGGAAAAAGGTTTCTCCTTGTTTTGGATGATGTTTGGGATGATATTAGGGAGCAATGGCTTAGATTGAAAGAGTTATTAGACGTTGGGGACAAAGGAAGTAAGGTTTTAATGACAACGCGTTCAAAAACTGTGGCCCAAAATCTTACCACAATCACACCTTACTACACTTTAAGAGGGCTATCAGATGAGCATGCTTGGTCATTGTTTAAGAAAATGGCTTTTGATAACAAACAAGAAGATGGATATCAAGCAAAGGAAGAATTAGGAAGACAGATTGTGAAAAAGTGTGCAAATGTCCCGCTTGCTATAAGGACAATCGGTAGCTACTTATACAAGAAAGATATGAAGCAATGGTTAGAAATTGTGCATAATCAGGTGATGAATGAAATGCATGATCACCCTGAGAATATGATTATGGAAGTGTTGAGAATCAGCTACGACGACCTTCCTTATTCATTAAAACATTGTTTTGTGTATTGTTCACTATTTCCGGCGGATTATACTTTTGATAAAACCACTTTGATCCATCTATGGATGGCTCAAGGGTTGCTTCAATCATCTAATGAAAATGATTGCTTGGAGGATGTCGGTGAGAGATACTTCCAGTGCTTAACAGAAAGATGCTTCTTCCAAAATACAGAAGATTATGATGGCAATGTAGAGTGCAAAATGCATGACCTGTTCCATAGTTTGGCTATTAAAATTTCTGGAAAGGAGTGTGCTTCAGTGAAGAAACTTGAAAAAAATATGAAGGGGAAATCTCCCCGACATTTGCTGGTAAGGGATATTGAAGGTGTACCACTTCAAGGTGAAGGAATACGAAGTCTTGTGTCCCCTGTCGTGGGTCTAGTGGAAGGATTGGTGTTAGGTGGCTTATTCATGAATTTGACAAGCTTGCGGACATTGAGTTTACAGCGTTTAGACATAGAGGAATTACCGAGTTCCATAGGCAAGTTGGTTCATTTGAGGTATCTTGATCTCAGGATGAGTGAAAATTTGAAAAGGCTTCGAGCTGGTCTTTGCAATCTGCAAAATCTGCTAATTTTGAGACTTGGTGGTTGTTCGAATCTAACCAAGCTGCCCGATGATCTACGGAAACTAGTAAGCTTGAGATATTTGGAAATTATGGGATGCAATAAGCTAGGTTATATGCCTTTGGGATTGGAAGAGATGACTTCCCTTGTTATGCTTGATCGACTTATTGTTAAAGAAGATCACGGAGGACTCAAGTGTTTAAAGCACCTCAACAACATGACAGGTGATCTTTTTATTGAACTTCCAAGAGGTCTGTGGAAAAATTGTGTTGATGATGCAGAAGAGTCTATGCTAAGGTGCAAAACAAAATTAAGCAGGCTATTTATATCATTTCACTGCTCAAGAAAAGTAGAAGAGATTGTGGATGCTGACGTTGTGCTACATAGGCTTCAACCTCCCACCAATATCAGACATCTGCATGTAAAGTATTTTCTTGGAGTGAAATTTCCAGATTGGCTTTCTTCTCTTACGAATCTTGTCAATTTGTATCTTTTTGACTGCATTAGTTGCCTTGAGCTCCCACATCTGAATCTACTATGTCAGCTTAAACATTTGTTCCTCCAGCGTTTGCCTCTTCTCGAGTACATGGCAAATGATATTTGTTATCATGGTGGGGATGGATCATTCTTTCCCTCACTCGAGACACTTTGCATAATTCAAATGCCATGTTTAAAGGGATGGTGGAGGCCAACGACAGAAGGTAGCTATGCTAAACAATTGCGGTTTGCACGGCTTTCAGATTTAACAATATCGAATTGTCCATAACTGACTTGCTTACCTGGGTGTCCTTCTCTGAAACTTTTGTCACTGAGCAATGTGAATGTAAAAGTGGTGACACAGTTAGTAAGAGTGCTAGAGACCAAAGTTTCTCCGTCTTCCTCTTCTCTTGAAACATGCTTCACTCCAGATGATGAGCTGAAGCTTGTGCTTGCTCTCCGGGAATTGAGGATTTTGGATAGCTCAAACTTCAGTCGCCAATCTCTCCTTCGCTCACTGCAATATATGTCTTCTCTTGAATCGCTCACTTTCAGAGGCTCCTCCTCTGCGAGAGAAATATATAATGATGAAAATTGGGAAAAGGAGGGCATGCCGTGGATGTCACTTACAAGGCTTAAGAGTTTAGATTTTGAATTCGGGAACGATCCACAAGGAGCTCATCTTCTCAACGGACTTCACTACCTCACCTTGTTAGAGGCGTTGTCCATCTATAACAATGTGCCAGATGATATTAATGCTCCATGGACAGCTCCTCCAAACATTAAATCATTGCTCATTGACGGTATAAATAAGGTGGGATTCCTAAACATGGCACTCCAACAATTGAAAAAGCTTCGGACGTTAAGATTTAACTCATGCGGATTTGATGAAGATGAATGGAATAAGCTATCGTGGGAAGACCTCAAGGGCTTGAGACGCCTCATATTCCACTCTTGCAGCATGAAGTCCTTGTCGGAGAACTGTCGGCATCTCCGAGCACTTGAAGATCTAGAGATAAGAGGTTGTTCTGGGTTAACATGTTTGCCTACTTGGGTTAGCCAACTTACATCACTTGAGATTAGTTTTCTGCACCCAGAATTGAAAGAGAAATGCAGGAAACCAGTGGGTTCATATTGGCCCCTCCTTCGGGACATTCCTCATCTTACCATAAATTCAGGCCTTTACTAGAGGTACGTACTTTAAGCACAAATTTCATTTAAAGGGTAGCAACAGCAACATTAATTTACAGTCTTTCAGAAGCTTATCACTCTTATTGATTTGTGCTTACTTCAATTTACACACATTTCACTCATTTGGCCTTTCGTAGAGGAAAAGAAAGTAGGTAACAGTCCTTGCAGCAAACTTGTTCATTCTTTCCTGCTCGAGCACTCTTATTGATTCATCAGTCACAAGACCCACAATGGATGCTTCATGTTTTGAAAACGCGGTGTCACTTAGTGGGGAATGATACCCTTTATTCTGTTATGCGCTGATTGTCGAGTAGAAATTTAAAGGTAATATATCAGGTCCATCATTCTCTGTGATATATATCTCACACACACCCTTTGCTGATTGATAGTATTGAATAAAAATATGCAGTCAAGGATATGCTATCAAAGATATACTGGTCTGTTTGATGCTGAACAAAGGCAAGCTACTGATGCTACAGTTCAAGGATGGTTTTTCAGGCTTCGTGATGAGACTGCAGACAAAGCAGACAATGACTTGTTTGATTTCATCTGCACTAGATCCTTGAGAAACAGAGTAATGCATGTCCTGCAATAAGGTACTCAAAGGGACGAGGATTTTCTTCGATCTCCAAGTAAAACTATCTTGCTTTTGTTGTCTCAACTGCACATAAAGTGAAGGAGCTCAGGCAGTGGCTGCGATCAGTGACACAATACGTGACCCGCTCAAGGAGGCCCGTCTCTCAACATCCTCATCAAGCTTATGGCTGTGGAGTCTCTCGTATTTGCTCCATTCTTCGCAGACTTCGCTACACATAGTGAGATGGAACCATAAGTCAAGCCCACCTTATCTGAAGACGAAAACGGTTCATTCGTCATGCCATCTTTCTCATGTTATCTATTTTCTCTCATGTAAACGAATCATTAGGACTACTATGAAGACAATGGCGATATTGTTAGGTTTCCCAGTTGCATTTTGTCAAGAGATTTACCTGCTGCATCTTTTGTCATAAAATGGGCAATTTTTGTGTCCTGATTTTGAACTACTGGCTTGGAGAAAACAAAAGCTGCTATTCCTATATTTGATGACTGATTAGGGTCATGTGCACGGACACTTGTGCTGCACATAAGTTGAGTGGTATTCTAATTGGCTTATACTCAAAACTTTGATAATACTCATTCAGAGTGTTTTTCGTCATCAGGACTGACTCCTTTCCGGTCTCAGCTCGGGATCTCCCTCGTCCTTGTAAAGGAAATTGCGTTGTTATCAATGAAGACGATACTGAGTATGTCAAAGTATTCAACCTTGGAGTTGAGCAGTACGTCAGGCATTGGCAGGAGCTGTCGTTAGAGGGCTATTCTGACTTGTTTAATCCGACCCCGCTTCTTCATCATCAAATAACTTAACAATTAGCAAGGTTCATGTAACCCATTTGTGTTTCTCTTTTACACATTCTTTTGTTTGCAAACATAAAGTCCTGAGCTTTTAAATTCACCTAATGTTATCTTGATTTGAATTAAACTCAGGTCATGGTCCAACATAGACATCATACAAGTCGGATAATCCGACTCCAAACTAACAAAATGCCTATACAGACGAAGCTACCTAAAAAATGTCTAACTCTGTTGCCATCTCTCTCCTAACAAAACTCCAATGGCATATACTGAAAGAGCTCGCAGTCTCCCATATCTCTCGAATGATCATCCCCAACGTTCCAAGCTGACACCTGCTTTAATCTTGTTCAGAATCAACTGGCAATCTGACTCCACCTCTATCATCTGGATGCCCTTGTCATGGCATATCAGTAGCTCCCACAAGATTGCTTTCGCCTCGACCACCTCCAACTGATCCGACGCTTGGACCTTCATTGACCCCTCAAACACCAGCTCACCATCTCCTCCCTACGCCACCATACCCAGTCCACATCCCCTCGATTCATGAACCGCCACATTGCAATTCACTTTTATCATCCCGACGTTAGGCCTCATCCACCCACGCCTATCCACGGGAGCCTCTTCACCTACCTCGACACTGGCCCTACTCCCTGCCAACTTGAACTCCTCGATCATGTCCCTGCAGTGCTTCCTCAACAACTCTCCTAGCCTTGGCATCAACATCCTCAAATATGCACTTGTTGTGAACCCCCCATATCGCGTGGAGGATCACTGCCCATTCCTCCTGATCAGCCCAGCAGGTAAGCGGACCTTATCCGTTTCCAGCCACTCCAAAGCAGCCCAGTCTCGGTATCCATTGATCATCCCAAGCATTTATATTAGCAACAAGTGATCAACTTGAGAATGCAAGCAGAGATACTGTATGGGCCAGCCCAACCTAGAGTAATCAAGAGAAACATCAATTTACAATTTCAGTTGGCATTCACAATACCCTTTGTAACAACAAAAACTTCATCGACATACACATTTTATTCTTTTCAATAGTCCTCTAAACCATTACACTATTTTGAAGTCAAATTCAGTAGATTTTATCTCTTAAATGAAGATGAGAAGAACTAAAAACCTAGAAAATAAGCAGCAGACGTATGTACAGCAACAGTTCATAGAGAGGCTCTATAAACTTGTTACCAGATCAACCTTATATTCCATGAAGTAACAAAGTAATATTGAAACAAACTTGTTTTAATGACTATATACTTTATGCATATGCCTTGTGGAGCATAAAACATCATACTAAATGCAATGGGTGGTGCATACAACTACAAGGGGACTAGGGAGTGTACACAAAGTCAACGACTCTCCACTCATCAAGAGAGTCCTATCTATAAGAGAACAGATTTTAACTCAAACAGGCTCTGAGCAAGCTGCAGAACAGCTACTGCATAGTTGGTGATCTGATGGGAAATTCAAAGTTGGAAGTACCTATGAATATTTCAGAAACAGGTCCACCAAGAAGATATGGAGTGAAGTTGTATGGGATAGTGCTCTCTCGCCAAAACACTCCTTTATTCTCTGGCTAGCAGCAAGGGAGAGACTGGCCACAAAAGACCATATCACATATAGGGAAGTTGATCAAACTTGTTCTTTATGCAACCAAGAAATTGAAACACATGATCATCTATTTTTTGCTTGTGATTATTCTGCTAATCTTTGGGTGCAGATAAAGCAATGGCTGCAGATTAGGAGGGGCATGTCAACAATGAAAAGTGCTTTAAAATGGATGATCAAGGAAGCAGAAGGAAAAGGATGGAGATCAAAAGCATGAAGAAATGTATTGGCAGCTACAACATATTACATTTGGAAGGCCAGAAAAGACAAGGTGTTTGAAAACAGAACTTGGAGCATTGATCTGCAACCAAATCCCTTTGATTCTGATGATCATTATGGTAATATTTTAGTAACAGTTCACTACCAACATAAATGGTAAAATATCAGTACCGGGATGGTATTTAAGTAACATCCCTAAACTTTCAGGTCCATATACATCTGTGAGTATTTCCTTCATTAGTTGCAAATCATCAATCCATTTTAAGTGAATTGCCATAATCATCAATCCATTTTAAGTTAATTGCCATAATCAATCAATCACACATGTATGCGCAAAGGACACAAATTTAGATCATCAATCAGCTTGTTGCAAAAAGCATCAGTGTACGCTACCCTTAAAGCTTTCATTTAAACGGTTTGATAATAGGCATGGACATGATCTGTGATGGCAATTATTGGTATGTGACACTACGCTAGATTGTTTAACTTGCGTTTTATTAAATCTTGAAGTAACATCCTTAAACTTTCAAGTCCAAATGTGTCTGCTAGCATTCCCTTCATTTTTTTTAATGAGAAAACCGGGGAAAAGGCTCCCCAAAGCCGTCCAAATGTGTCTGTTAGCATTCCCTTCATTAGTTGCCCATAGTTTTAACTTTTGGCAGTAACAATTCAATCCACTGGCATCAGCAATCTCTCAACAAATCTTCATTTTCTTCGTCTACCCCCCTTATAAACCTCTTCCAAGGAGCAAGGCAACTTGTTCTCAATAGACCAATATTTTTTACTACCATCACTGCAATTTTAGAGAGACGGGAAAAAACCGTCTTTACATTGGAATTTGGATGGTTTGGCGTTTTGATGATCCCTATCAAATTATCAATCTCTATCTTCCACTCTACTCTCTGAATTTTCTGGTTGGGTTTTCTCTCCAAACACACCCAATTTCGGATTTCCCATCCCTAATTGGTTGCACAATTTATCGATCTGCATCATTCTCTCTCGCCGAGTCGCCCCCATCCGTATAGAACAGAAGAGAAGAGGAGATAAATCTGTTGTGAATCGAGAGACGATGCCGATCTTCTTCCCGTGTATTCCTGGTCGGTAGCACATCTTACTACGAAGGAGGAGGAGCGGAAGATGGCATTTTCTACTGTGATTACAGTCAAAACGAGGGAAGATGGGATTTTACCCCTTTTGGAGATTTCAAATTTCAGGATGGGATGGCGGTTATTGGAGACGAGATCCACTGTTTCGGGGAAGAAGGCAAAAATTTCTGTTTCAGCGCCAAAGATGTGAAGCCTGAGTTTCATCATTTAAAACTCCGCCTGGCTGTGAGACCTGGTTTCCTTCTAACTGTTGCTGTTAGTACTGTTGGCCACAAAAGAATTTATGTTTTCTGGACTTTTGGCAATGGTGGTGAGGAATTAGGGTATTATGATGAGGCTAGGGAGTGGCACACCATTGATTCTGCACCAGTTTGGGCGCACCCGAAAGTACCCGGCATGGCTGTACCGTTCAAGGACAAGTATCTGATTGCATTTGCAAATTTTCATCCTGTAACTGAAAAACAGGGCTTCAATCTGTATGCTTGTGATATCAGCAAGGGATGCAGATGGCTCGATGAGCCAGTCGAGGTCCGCCTCTTGCGGGATGCCCAGGCCTTTCCTCTCGTGGATGATCTTCCCCATCCCTGTTTTGAAAGTATGTCGATGGTGCAGGTCAGCCCGAACGAATTTGCTTTGATTTGGTCCCCACTCCAAACAAACACTCCTTTTAAACTCTGCTGCACCAAATTCGAACTCAGCATCCAACACGAAGATACCGACTCCCCAACCTTAACTGCCCATTTCTTGTCTTCCACAACCTATACTTACAGAGGCCGCACTGCTGCACTCAATTGCACCTCCCCAAACCTATTGTAAGCCTCTTTCTTTCTTTCTTTCATGTTTCTGTTTTGCTTCCTACTATATATTTTGACTGCTGTCTGAGAATGTTTTGGTTCATCTGAAATCTCACAATGAAGACAAAGGGTGCGCTGAACCCCTTGTTGGTTTTTATAATTAAATACTAGTTTTGGTGAAATGGGGACTGCAGCCAGCAGAAGTGATTCAGAGCAATGTTTATTTTGTGATCCTTGTCCATTATTAGCGTATTGGGTATTAGTTGTTGGGTGTTCGTATACAAGCTTCTTTTCAAACAATAGCTTCCTTAGCATATTGGATACTGTTGGGGTTGTGGGAGTCCCATGTGAAAACCAAACCAAAATATAAGGAAGGGGGAAGTCTCACACAATGGCTTAAGCTTTTGTGTAAAGTGGTGGATCCCGACCTTATAAACAAAAATAAAAATAAACCCGACACGACTCCCGATTTGATATGACCCGGCTCGGGATTCTCGGATTCTCACATGGTATCAGAGCAGGTCCGAGTCGGGTCGGTTTTCCTGGCTTCGGGGCAGGCGATGCAGATGCCGAACCCCGTCGTAAAAACCAAAAAAACCCGGGCGAGCTATAAAGAGATTGAGAGTTTCGACCCGGGAGAAGATTTAAAAAGAAAAAAAAATTGTTCAAGTGTCAACCCGATCCAGGCGGGTTGCACTTGAGGGGGCGTGTTGGGGTTGTGGGAGTCCCACATTGAAAAACAAGGTGAAAACCAAACCAAAATATAAGGAAGGGGGAAGTCCTACACAATGGCTTAAGCTTTTGTGTAAAGTGGTGGATCCCGACCTTATAAACAAAAATAAAATAAATCCGACACGACTCCCGATTTGATACGACCCGGCTCGGCATTTCTCGGATTCTCACAGATACTCTCTTCAACAATTTTTACCTCGTACTCAGATCTTGCAATGATGCATAAATTTTGAGGACCAAATCACCAATCTAGTGTTTTAGTTTTGAGAGTATACCCTTCCAAGTCTGCTCCTACTAATGTAATTATGAGATCTACAATCCAATCAAATAAAACAGAAGAAGGAACATTCAAATGGTTACTTGATAAAGCATCTTTTTCAAAGTCCAATTAGGTCAGTGAACTTGTCAAGACTTTGAGAGTGTGCCTTGTCAGGTGGTATGCTGAAAAATTGCAGGTTTTAAAGAGTTCACTCAAGATCAGAGACAGAAACATAGAAACTGAATCAGAAATGAGTTAAACAGATTGCATCACCTTATGAATCAAACATAAAAAAGAGACTTAGCAACATCTATATGCATTAAGAAGGTTTAGACAGAAAGACAACTTTGAAATTGTTGTCCAGAAATTAAAAAATCCATCTCAGTAGCCACTGGATCAAGGAATATCTCTTTTTGGAACTTAAAATTCATATATTACGCCAAGTGCTTATACTATAAAAAGATCTCAAGTTTTCACTTCAAAAATCTCTGGAAACAACAAATTAAGACTTCAATTTAGTTCCAGATGGAAAACCAATTGAAGAACCTTGGGATTATTACAATGCCGTTAAACACTCTGATCCAGAAAGTTTGTAGATAAATCTTTGGATTACTGTGGGCATCCAGGTACGCTTTGCATACACTAATCCAACATACACAGATGTATCGTCCCAACAGTCGGGACCCTGGGTAGCCAAATGTGGTGTTCAGCTGTTTTAGCACCTTCCTCTACTCAAAGATCTCAATGATCACTCTACACTTGTCCTTCCCTGCCATTTGCCAACTCTTCCTAAAGAATTGGCTCCTAAATCTGTCCGGACCCGACGATTTGTTAATCCCAATAGACCACACCACTTTTTTAATTTCCTCTGCGCTAGGGATACTTTCGAACCTCAGAACTGCTCTTCAAAGTAAGGACAACATGGGAATGGTCAGAACAGCTAGGAACATCAAATAGTGTTTTTACATCCATGAAAGTAACCTTCCAACAATCATTAATCAGCACTCTTATCTATTTTTCTTTCAATCCTCGATTCACCTTGTTGTGTATTATTCCACGTATGCCTTGCTCCTATGTATTCCATATCTGACAGCTTACAATCAGCTAATAGCATCTCCATCTCCTCAAAGCTGTCATGCCAGGTTGGTACTGCAGGTCACTTGTCCTGAACCTCTAGTATACAATTGAAGTCTCTGAGGACAACCCAAGGGGAATCAATACTCTGCACATTCATTTTAAATTCAGCCATAAATCTACTCTATCCTTCTTATAGTTTTCTGCATAAACAAATGGTGTTGTGAAGGTGAACTTCCCATCACATGTAGCTATAATACAATGCATAAACTTCTCGTGACATTCCTCAACACTGACAGCAAACACCACCGGGTTCCAGGTAATCCAAATTCGTCCCTTCTCAGTCGTGCTGCTATTTTCCTTCACCTCCCAACCACACATTAGTTTTCTCCTTACTCTATCTACATTCTTCTTATACACTTTAGTGCAATATCATTATCCCAGCAATATCTATTTAGTACGGAGTATATTATTTTTATGTGGTCATGAAGGCCACATATATTCCAGGCACTCATTTTTATTCTATTCATCTCCATCTTGCAAGTGAGTGCTACTCTCACTGAAAATTTCCAATCCCAAAGCATGTTGTGTCAAGCACTCCCTCGCCTCATCATAATCTTCCCCAGCTAAGATCTCAAAACAGTTCCCATCTGCTATACCCTTCTCTTTGATCTTCACACCCGGTGTCTAACTTCATGCTATTCCCATTCTTCCTGTTTCGTCCTCTTTGAGCAGACCCCCTGTTGCATTTTCCTTTTTCTGATAAGTTCTTTCACCTTTGCTGGCTTCCTTATCAGCATTCGGTTTGTTAGGTGATTTGTTTCCTCCTCTCTTCTTCGCAGCAGGGGCCCACCCTCCTCCATCATCCATCTGATTAACAACAACTGCAGCTGTTTCAACATTCATTGTTTTAGACACATCCAATTCAACCATTTCTTTCTTTTCTCTACTTATACTGTCATCTGTCACACTCCCCTCTTGATTACCCTCCATAGCCTCCATGTCTGAAGCTGTTACGCCCTTCGCAGGAGCACCAGAGGCAGAGATAACACTCGGATTCACAGACACCCCATTCTCCTTCAGAAACATGGACGACGTCTGCACTTGCCATTCCCTTTCTACAAAAGCCTTCATCTTCTGATGTAAGATCGAATTCCCCAAACAGATACCAGTCAGAGTTTCTCTCCATTCCTCAACCTTCTCTTGTATATCTTATTCCCGAATTTTCAGTTTTCCTTTGGTGATATTAGGATACACAGGGAGTTTCTCAGCCTTGTAAATGTTTCAATTTTCTTTGAAGAGGCTCGAGAATGACTTCGAGCTCATTGATTTTGCCTCCTTCGCTTTAAAACTCCTCTTCAAAGGCTTCATACATCCGAAGAGGATCCTCCTTCTCCTCCTTTTTACTGCCTTCACCATTATTGGACCATTTTCCTTTCAAGCATTGACAAATGACATAGTATACCCTTGTTTGGACCCTGTATATGGAATAAATGAGCAAAATGGTTCTCAATGTTCATGTTGGGTGAGATGAAGAAACCAAAATATTACCTTGTTTAGAGCCATAGTAAAACAATTTTTTCGTTGTTCTGCATAGAGATGGACAATTATACAACTCAGTATTTGATGCAATAAATAAAAGCATAAGAATCCAAACATGATTTTTATTTACATGCCATAGAATCATCAACTCAATAGACGAATCATTTGCCAAAGCTGGATTAGCTTTAAAAGGAGATAGAACATGCATATCTTTAAACATTTGACATACAAACAAACCTGTTTAAGAGTTACTACTTCCAACCATTATTATTATTATTTAACTCCATTTTTTATAAATCTACCTTCATTGTTGAGTCTTTTTCCATGAATCATAGTTCTAAATGCTAATGGATGTTACCTAGCCTAAGATAGTTTCTGAAATGACCAATTTTCCATGAGAGGAAAATAAAGCAAGTTAACTTTCACATCACCGCCGTTTTATTCTCAAAATTTCATTTCAAACCACCCTTTATCCCTATCTGGTTATCTATTTACCATCATTCATGAATTTTATTTAGCTATCCATCAGCTATAATCCATATTGCACTAAACCACCCATTTTTCTCAAAAATTGCTATTTAAGTAACCAACCCTCTTATTTTCAGCTAGTATCTCATGACCAATTCAGAGTTTTAAGTTTGAATGAGATATTAAATTAATATGTACAATGGCAAATGATCATTTTACATCTTTCAAAGTACTTTGAACTCATAATCAAGTGGCTCTATATAAGAAGAGTGGGTGATTTTAAGATAATTAAAATCAATTATTTGCAATTTAAGATAAATGATTATGATTATTCTTAAAAAAACCCTACCAACTAAAAGCAGCGGTTGATATTTCATAATTGTGACGGAACAAATCTAAGCAACTCGATCAGCCAACCAAAATTATGAGTTGACAAGTAAGCTAAGTTCTAATTGAGCCTACCCCACTCACCAAAAGCTCAAATTCATAGAACAACTTAAAAATTCATGAACATTTATTTCAACTAAGAAACATGATCTCATCCCAATATTTACCTACTCAAAATCATCAATTTAGGCTTCTTATATTCCCTAGTGACCTAACCAAAATAAACAATCGGAGCAAACGCTCCAAATTATTGATGCCCTACCTGGGATAGTGTTCTCGATCGAGAACACTATCCCAGAAGCTATGCTTGATGCTGAACAAAGGCATGCTACTGATGCTGCTACACTGCTGTTCAAGAAAGAAGGGCCTCCCGGAGGCAGGGTTGAAACGGAGGAATAAAGAAGGATGAGGAAGAAAAAGGAAGTAGATCGAGAGGCTTCTTAGCCATACTGTGGTTCAGCGTTTGAAAGTATTGAGATATCGTCTATGTATATATATAGATATTAGTTGATTTTGTACTACCCTAGTTTATCTTTATCTTATCTTGTAAATTGTCCTATATATACCGGGTGAATGAGAAGAAAAGATCAAGCCTTTTCCACAATTCAATATTTCTCAGGGTATCGGAGCAGGTTTAACCTAAAAATCAATTTTTTTTTCCTGAGCCGCCGCCCTCGCTCTACGTTTCCCGTTCACTTCTTCCACCATGTCTACCGAACAATCCGACGCCACCCAGGTCGCCGCCATCGCTGCCGCCGTTGAGGCTGCGAAAAAGGCCCTCGTCGACACCACCTCTCCATACTACTTGCATCCTTCTGATCATCCGGGTTTGCACGTCTGTGCCATGACATTCAAGGGTGATAACTACCCTGAATGGGCAACCTGTTTTCGCAATGCTCTCTATGCGAAAAACAAGTCCGAATTTATTGATGGTTCACTGCAGAAACCTACTGATGCCGCTGATATTCGCAGATGGCGCGCTGTGAACTCTATGATCATCGGCTGGATCTTACAGTCCGTTGATTCATCGATTCGTCCCTCTCTTTCTTATTTTGAGACCGCCAAGGACTTGTGGGATGATATCACCCAACGGTTCTCGGTTGGCAATGGCCCGCGTATTCATCAACTCAAAGCACAATTGTCTCGGGCTACTCAATCCGGTCGTTCAATTGCTGTCTACTTTGGAGTTCTTAAAAAGAGTTGGGATGAACTTGCTAGTTTCTCTACCGTTCGTGGGTGTGCTACTTGCGGTACTTGCACCTGTAACTGGCGCACAGACTTGCTCAAGGAGCGCGAGGAGGAGAAGATCCATCAGTTTTTGATGGGTCTTGACGATGAATTTGCTACTGTTCGTTCGTCTCTTCTCGCTAACGACTCGCTTTCCTCTTTGAACGTTGTTTATCAAACCTTGACCCGTGAGGAGGCTCAGTTAGCCGCTTCCAAGAACCGGGATGCTCAACCTGATGGCGCCGCCTTTGCTGCTCAGGGACAGCGGTCTGGTCCTCGTCCTCGTGATCAACCTCGTCGCGATCAGGATCAGTCCTCCCGTGATCGTTCTTCGGGAAATCGTGATCAGCCCTCTCGTGATCAGCGCTCTGGAGGGCGCAGTTCCGATCGCCCCACATGCACTCACTGTGGTCAGCTTGGCCACGCCGTTAGCTCCTGCTTCAAGCTCATCGGTTACCCAGAGTGGTGGCCTACTGGACCTCGGGATCGCCCTTCGTCGGATGCTCCTGCTGGTCGTACTTCTGATGGTGCTGGACGTGGTCGTGGGCGTCCCCAGTCCGGCCTTGCCAACGCCACTCATACTCCTCAGTCCGGCCAGCCTTCGTCCTCTTTGTCTGGCGCCGATCGGTCTTCATTTCCCGGCTTATCAGACTCACAATGGTCTACTCTTGTCTCTCTATTCCAGTCTCCTGCATCCGGTTCGACTGATCACTTGAATGGTAAGACTTGTTCCCCCTGGATCCTTGATTCGGGCGCCTCGTTTCACATGACGGGTGACCGCTCACTGCTTATTGATCTCAAGGAGGTTACTCCTTCCTCTATTGTTTTGCCGGATGGTTTGGTTGATACAGCTACCCAGGCAGGGACACTTGTTTTGAGTAATCAATTACGATTGCTCGATGTGCTTCTTGTTCCTCGTCTCCAATGCAACCTTATATCTCTTCTGACTTTGCTCCGTCAACACAATTGTTGCATCAGCGGTACTGATAAAGTTTGTGTCTTGCAGGACCGTACTACGATGACGTTGATTGGCGTGGGTGAGGGGCACAATGGAGTTTACTGGTTTCGTTTTGCACCACCAACTGCACGTTCCTCTCATGTCGAAGCCGACTCACTTTCCCTTTGGCATAACCGTTTGGGTCATCCCGCGCCTGTCATTCTTTCGCATTTACCTCATATTCAAGTTAATAAACACAGGTCATTGAGTCCTTGTGATGTCTGTCATCGGGCAAAACAAACTCGTTCCCCGTTTCCTTTGAGTATTTCTCATGTTTCTAGTCCTTTTGATTTAGTTCACGGTGACCTCTAGGGCCCTTATCGCTCCAAGTCTCTGACGGGTGCTTCTTATTTTCTTACTTTAGTTGATGATTGTTCTAGACACATTTGACTTTATTTGTTGCGAAATAAAAGTGAAGTTTCTACCATTTTTCCCCAATTTTGTGCTATGGCTAAATGCCAATTCAATGCCACTGTCAAACGTTTTCGAAGTGACAATGGAACGGAATTCACATCCTTACGTTCTTACTTTGCTAATAATGGCATTCTGTTTGAATCTTCGTGTGTAGGCACTCCCCAACAGAATGGTCGGGCCGAACGGAAACATCGCCATATCCTTAATGTCGCCCGCTCCCTTATGTTTCAAGCCAGCCTACCTATCAAGTTTTGGGGGGAATGTATCCAAGCCGCAGGTTACCTCATCAACCGCACCCCTACCCCCATCCTTTCACACAAAACCCCTTTCGAAGTGCTTCATAACCGCAGCCCCTCCTACTCCCACATCCGCACCCTCGGCTGTCTTTGCTATGCCTCACAGATCCCTCGCACCTCCAATAAGTTTGCCCCCCGTGCTCGCAAATGCATTTTTCTAGGCTACCCCAAGGGACAACGAGGTTGGAGATTATTTGGCATTGATTCCAATGAGTTATTTGTTTCTCGTGATGTTACCTTCTACGAAACCTCATTTCCGTTTCGTTCCCCTGAACTTCCCACACCCCATCAGCCATCGTCGTCCGCCTCCCCTACCCATCCTGCTGAGGAGCTGCCTTTGTTGGCTCCCATTCCGCTTCGCCCTGCCCCCACCCCTCCTCCGCCTCCTTAAGATGTTTCCGTTGCCGCTGACCTGCTTCCAGACGTCAGGGGGAGTGCCTCGCCACAAGATGCGTCCACTTCGCTACCTGTTGAGCCTATTCCCCTTCGTCGAAGCACTCGTGATCGAGTTCCACCAACCAAACTGAATGATTACATCTGCCATACCATACGATCACCAGTATCTTCTGTTGTTCCTCCTCCCGCTCAGTCATCATCGTCAGGTACGCGTTATCCTATTGAGCGCTACGTCTCTTTTCACAATTTTTCTTCATCTCATGTGGGTTTGTTAGCTTCTATTACCGCCGGAGTTGAGCCTCGATCCTTCTCTGAGGCCCTTCGCAGTCCGGAATGGCGCTCGGCTATGCGGGATGAGATTGATGCTTTGGTTAAGAATGGTACCTGGACCGTCGTTGATCTTCCTGCAGGAAAACGTCCCATTGGCTGTAAATGGGTTTTCCACATCAAGTATAAGTCAGATGGCACTTTGGAGCGTCATAAAGCTCGCCTTGTTGTGCTTGGTAACAATCAGCAGTCAGGTATTGATTACAATGAAACCTTCGCTCCGGTTGCGAAGATGGTCTCCGTCCGTACCTTCCTTGCTGTTGCCGTGAATCAAGGCTGGGAACTTCATCAGATGGATGTCCATAATGCTTTTCTTCATGGCGACTTGGACGAAGAGGTTTACATGCGGCCACCCCCCGGTTTTGCTTGTTCGGATCCTTCCAAGGTATGCCGTCTGAATCGGTCTCTCTACGGTCTTCGTCAGGCTCCCAGAAACTGGTTCTTCAAGCTTACCGCTGCCCTTCGCCGGTTTGGATTCGTTCAGTCTAGAGCGGATTATTCGCTCTTCTCCTTCCCGCGCCCAGGTTTGTCTCTTCATGTGTTGATTTATGTGGATGACTTGATCATTGCTGGTAGTGATTCGGCCGAGATTGCTCGCCTCAAATCCAGGTTGAGCTCTGTCTTTCATATGAAGGATCTGGGTCCTCTTAAGTACTTCCTTGGCATTGAAATTGCTCGGTCTGAGAAGGGTCTCTTTCTTTGTCAACGAAAGTACACATTAGACATCCTCTCAGAGACTGGTCTTCTTGGTGCTAAGCCGTCTGAGTTTCCTATGGACCAGAATCACTCCCTTGCTAGCTCTACCGCTCCGCCTTTTGCCGCTCCGGATAGGTATCGTCGTCTCATTGGTCGCTTGATATACCTGACCATCACGCGTCCTGAGTTGTGCTACTCTGTCCATACCTTAGCGCAGTTCATGCAGTCGCCTACCGTCGATCATTGGGATGCCACTTTGCGTGTTCTGCGTTTCCTGAAGGGTCATCCTGGTCAGGGCATCTTTCTTCAGGCATCCGGCCCTCTGGTTCTTACTGCATACTGTGATTCTGATTATGCCAGTTGTCCTGTCACTCGGCGTTCCTTGACCGGCTACTACATTTCTCTCGGCTCCGCTCCAGTCTCGTGGAAGACGAAGAAACAACACACCGTTTCTCGCTCGTCTGCTGAAGCGGAGTATCGTGCTATGGCCTATGCTTGTTGCGAGCTTTTATGGCTCAAGTCGTTTCTTCATTCTCTTGGAGTGGCGCATTCAGTGCCTATGCGTCTTTTCTGCGATAGCCAAGCCGCTATTCACATTGCTGCGAACCCGGTCTTCCATGATCGTACCAAGCATATTGAAGTGGATTGTCACTTTATTCGGGATCTCATTCTTGCTGGCACGATTCGTACCCATCATATTCACACCTCTGTCCAACCGGCTGATCTCCTCACCAAAGCTCTTGGTCGTCAGCAGTTTCAGTTCCTTATGGGCAAGTTGGGCATTTGTGATCCGCATGCTCCAACTTGAGGGGGAGTATTGAGATATCGTCTATGTATATATATAGATATTAGTTGATTTTGTACTACCCTAGTTTATCTTTATCTTATCTTGTAAATTGTCCTATATATACCGGGTGAATGAGAAGAAAAGATCAAGCCTTTTCCACAATTCAATATTTCTCAGAAAGCACATGCCTAATGCAAATTCTGATGATGTGTGCACAGTTGTTTGAGTTGGAAATCAACCTGTGAAGAGAGCAAATCAAAACAGGAATGAAGACAAGAATACAAGATCTCAACTTATCCTTCGTTGGAATCTAAAATTGTTGCTTGCTGTGTTTCCCAAATCTTCATTCCATTTTTACGGTGGGTTATTTTGCAAATCTACCCATAGAGTTTTTTTTAAAACTCTATTGGAACACAATCCGGTCTAGTTTGATATATTTATTTCAACCGTTTAAATTAGGTTCGGTTCTTATCTTACTCCCCTAAAGTTTAATTAGGATTGGGGTATTTTTTTTTTAGGTTTTTCTATATCCTATGCAGAATAGGATAAGACAGTAAATTGGAAAAAAATTTCTAAAAAAGACAAGCGACCCTAACAATTTAATTTTAAAAAAAATGCTAAACTAATTAAAAAAAATTTAAAAATTTGAAATTTAAAATCTTATCGTTCTTTTTTGTCCGAAAAGATTTAGATGTATATAGAACCATAGATAAATGATAGAACTTCTAATTTTTATGTTCTCTGTTGGGGATATATACCCAAATTGATCGGTGGTCATGAAAAGGTATGTTTTGAACTCAATTACACTATCATCAATCTAGCCATGGTTGACAACCAAGTTGATCGGTGGTCCGATCTTCTGCGCGCCGGAACTGGTGGCTATCATCGCCGGCCAATACCAGGCCGATATTATACGGTTTCGCTCCGTTTGCAGATCATGGAGATCAGCTCTCCCTCCTCCCCGCAATAACACATTACTCTCCGTCTCCTTCTCTTGGGAGGGACGACGCCTTGTACCAACGGTTCATCTCAGCGTCACCACAGTGTACCTTATCCGACACCTCCGTGACTCTTGCAAAGTCTGGATGGTAGCGGTCCACGAATCCAGGGCCGGAAAGCTCCGTCTGCATCACCCGCTTATGAATCACACCATACCCGGATCTTTCGGGATGCTTCTCCACTTGTTGGAATGGAGAGTGACTCCAATAGCCACGTCTTACCGTGACAGAATTGGCTCACCTTACCGGGAAAACATCGGCTCTGACCCAAGGCATAACAAGGTCGTTTTCATCCCGAATTCGACAACTGCGCTATGTAGACATCCTCATCGAATGCACCACCTGTGTAGCTTTCAGCACCGATCACATTCGGGTGACTAATTCAATTACCCAATTGTCTCTCGTCACCAACCACAGTTCCATCGAGGACTTTGTGTGGTTCGATGGATGGATTTACCTAGTTGTCCATGTTGGGAAAAACCGGCTTTTCCCGCTTCGTAGGATTAAGATGGGAAAAACTCACTTTTGTATAAAAGTGGAACTTGTATTATATAGTGGAAAACTTTACAAGGATGTAACTCTCACTATATAATTTTTGTGGCTCACTCACACTCACTCTTACTAGGCTTGATCTCTCACACACTTAGGCTTGGATTAGCTTTGCTTGTGTTGGATTCTGCTTCTGGCTCAACCGGGGCATCTTCTTGGTCATTCTGCTCTTGAGAATGATCCCCATCACCTGCTTCGTCATCGCTCTCGATCGGAGCTTCTTCTGAATCGTCCCGCTGTGCATTTGAGGGACTTAGCTCTTCCCTCCTTTGTCTTCGCGTCGGCTTTGTTGATCTTCGGATGTCTTCAATCGTCTGGTCTTCGAAGAACACAACATCTCGGCTTCTAATAACCTTGCTGGTGGCCGGATCCCATAGCCGATAGCCGAACTCATCTCTGGGTGAGCCAAGATAGATGCACTCCTTTGTCTTAGCATCAAGCTTGGCCCGCTCGTCCTTAGGTATGCGAACGAACGCCCTGCACCCGAATACCTTCAAGTGTTTGTAGGAGGCCTTCTTCCCTGACCAGACCTCTTCTGGGATATCTCCGTTTAGAGGGACAGAAGGTGTGAGATTGATGTTGTCGACAGCGGTCATCAAGGCTTCTCCCCAAAACGACTTGGGTAGCTTGGCATGAGAGAGCATGCATCGGACTCTTTCTGTGAGAGTCCGGTTCATCCTCTCAGCAACCCCGTTTAGTTGTGGCGTCTTAGGCGGTGTCTTCTCAAGCCTGATCCCATAGGAGCTACAATACGCCTCAAAGGGTCCTCGGTACTCACCACCGTTGTCTGATCGGACACACTTGAGCTTCCGACCAGTCTCCCGTTCCACCTTGGGATGGAACTCCTTGAATGCTTCGAGGACTTGATCCTTTGATTTCAGCAAGCGCACCCAGACCTTTCTTGAGTGATCATCAATGAAGGTCACAAAATACAGTGCACCTCCATTGGATTTTTCGGTCATTGAACACACGTCCGTGTGTACAAGGTCTAGGACATGCTTCCTCCTTATGGGTGGAGATGATCTCTGGAAAGCTACTCTATGTTGTTTACCGGCTAAACAATCAGAGCATGGGTCGAGGGAAGTACCTTTCAGGTTAGGGAGGAGCTGCCTTCGAGCGAGGATTTGAATTCCTTTCTCGCTCATGTGTCCAAGTCTTTGGTGCCAGATCTCCATGTCAGTGCTGGCAACGTTCACCTCTCCCTTGCAAACCTTTGCTTCTGTCCAGTACAATGTTCCTTCTTTTCTTCCTCGAGCCACGGTTAGGTTACCTTTAGTCAGCTTCCATTTGCCTCCGCCATTTTGACTAAAGTAACCATCATCGTCTAGCCTTCCAGTTGATATGAGGTTACGTCTCATATCAGGGACATGCCTCACATCTTTTAGGATGAGCTTGCATCCTGTGTTGGATGTGAGGATAATATCTCCTCTCCCCACGATCTTGCTCCATCCATGATTTCCCATCAGGACGGTACCGAAGTCTCCACTTCGGTAGGATGAGAAAAAGCTTTTGTGTGGGGTAACATGAAAGGAGGCACCAGAATCGACAATCCAGGAGATATCATTACATTCAATGTTTAGAATGTTACCTCCCTCAACGAGATATGAATCATCGCCTTCATCAGCCATGGCGGTAGTACTACTTTCTTCTCGCCTCCTCATAGGATTGATCTGGTCTGGCTTCACGTTTCCGGCCTTCTGATCTCTCTTGAGGATGCGACACTCTTGCCTCTTGTGGCCTGGTTTGCCACAGTAGTAGCACGTGACCCTGGTGCGTGACTTGGACCGCCCTCGAGACTGATCTCGGTCTCGGTTTTGCTTCTGTCCACGGGCATCATTATTGCCACGGTTGTCAAGGACATTGGCCTCGGAGTGATTAGTTATTCCTCTCTCTTTCCTCCTAGCTTCTTCATTCAGAAGACTATCACAGACGGTATCCATGGTGAGCTTCCCGTCCGGTGATGAGTTACTTAGAGTAACTACCAGAGTATCCCAACTCTCTGGTAGAGAGGTGAGGAGTAGGATGGCTTGTAACTTATCATCAAGCACCATATCCACCTTACTTAGCTGATTGACAAGCCCCTTGAAATTATTCAAGTGCTCAATCATGCTTTGGCCATCCTTATACTCCATCTTCACCAACCGTCTAGCTAGGAGGGCCATGTTACGAGGCGATTTCTTTTGAATCATGGACTCTAGCTTTGTCCACAATTCAAAAGCATTTGTATAATTAGAAACATGCTCAAAGAGAGTTTTATCGATATACTTACGGATCATGGCGACCGCCTTCCGATTAAGGAGCTCCCACTCCTTATCGCTCTTTCCTTGAGGCTTGTCCTTGTTGAAGACGGGTTCGTACATGTCCTTGCAGTAGAGATGATCCTCCATCATCGGCTTCCAATAAGAGTAGTTGTCTGCCGTGAGCTTGAACATGTCACCCTCGTAAGTGACGCTAGCCTCCATCTTGATCCGCACGAGCTAACACGTTCCGAAAATGAACCTGGCTCTGATACCACTGTTGGGAAAAACCGGCTTTTCCCGCTTCGTAGGATTAAGATGGGAAAAACTCACTTTTGTATAAAAGTGGAACTTGTATTATATAGTGGAAAACTTTACAAGGATGTAACTCTCACTATATAATTTTTGTGGCTCACTCACACTCACTCTTACTAGGCTTGATCTCTCACACACTTAGGCTTGGATTAGCTTTGCTTGTGTTGGATTCTGCTTCTGGCTCAACCGGGGCATCTTCTTGGTCATTCTGCTCTTGAGAATGATCCCCATCACCTGCTTCGTCATCGCTCTCGATCGGAGCTTCTTCTGAATCGTCCCGCTGTGCATTTGAGGGACTTAGCTCTTCCCTCCTTTGTCTTCGCGTCGGCTTTGTTGATCTTCGGATGTCTTCAATCGTCTGGTCTTCGAAGAACACAACATCTCGGCTTCTAATAACCTTGCTGGTGGCCGGATCCCATAGCCGATAGCCGAACTCATCTCTGGGTGAGCCAAGATAGATGCACTCCTTTGTCTTAGCATCAAGCTTGGCCCGCTCGTCCTTAGGTATGCGAACGAACGCCCTGCACCCGAATACCTTCAAGTGTTTGTAGGAGGCCTTCTTCCCTGACCAGACCTCTTCTGGGATATCTCCGTTTAGAGGGACAGAAGGTGTGAGATTGATGTTGTCGACAGCGGTCATCAAGGCTTCTCCCCAAAACGACTTGGGTAGCTTGGCATGAGAGAGCATGCATCGGACTCTTTCTGTGAGAGTCCGGTTCATCCTCTCAGCAACCCCGTTTAGTTGTGGCGTCTTAGGCGGTGTCTTCTCAAGCCTGATCCCATAGGAGCTACAATACGCCTCAAAGGGTCCTCGGTACTCACCACCGTTGTCTGATCGGACACACTTGAGCTTCCGACCAGTCTCCCGTTCCACCTTGGGATGGAACTCCTTGAATGCTTCGAGGACTTGATCCTTTGATTTCAGCAAGCGCACCCAGACCTTTCTTGAGTGATCATCAATGAAGGTCACAAAATACAGTGCACCTCCATTGGATTTTTCGGTCATTGAACACACGTCCGTGTGTACAAGGTCTAGGACAGTCCACGATGATCCTATCCAAGAAGATAGTAGCTACAATATCTTTATGCTCGATAACAAATCTTTGCAGCGGTTTGGAATAGTTTGTGATAGCCTCCGCAACTATCTAAATAGCGTAGAGGCTGATATCCTCCGTTTCGTGGTATCAAATGACGATCTATATATAGTTGTGAGATCTGTCATTGAGGAGGAGGATTACAATTTTTCATCCGAATGTCGGGTCTTTAGGCTAGTAAGGGACGATATCAATGTACCGACACGCTGCAGGTGGGAAAGAGTTGAGAGTTTAGGGGACAGAGTGTTTTTCGTCATCAGGACTGGCTCCTTTTCGGTCTCAGCTCGGGATCTCCCTTGTCCTTGGAAAGGAAATTGCGTTGTTATCAATGTAGATTCTTTCGAGTATGTCGAAGTATTCGACCTTGTCGAAGTATTCGACCTTGGAGTTGAGCGGTACGTGGGCGGACCTAAGAGTTGGCATGAGCTGTCGTTAGAGGGCTATTCTGAGTTGTTTACTCCGACCCCGCTGCTTCATCCTCAAACAACAATTTGAGATCTCTTAGATACTCTTTTTACAAATTCTTTGTTTGCAAACATAAAGTCTTCAACTTTTAAATTCACGTAATGTTTGTATAGTTGCTCTTTCTGCAAATTACGCTAGCTAATAATTTGAGATCTCGTAGATACACCATGAATCGTTGTTTATTCAATCTAAACAAGTTCTTAGTGACATCGTGAAACGCTCTTAAATAGGGATGGCAATTTCACCCACGCCCCACGGATATCCGTCTCACCCGATCCGAAAAAATGGGTGAAAATCCGATACAAAGCGGATATTAAATGGGTGATGGGTGAACGGATGATGGGTCGGGTCGGATTCGGGTGAAGGTATTTCCCACCCGTCACCCGACCCATCACCCCACCCGTCACCCGATTTATATTATATAATTACATTATATATATAATTACCAATATACTCTCAAATCCCAATTCAACAAATTAATTTCAACTAACGTACACATACAGCATACTGTAATTTGCTCCAATTTAAGATGGAAATCCATGTGATCTACGTACTGTAGGATTATATATGTATGGGATGAGTTTATCCAGCAGTTGTTGTTTATTAAGTTAGTGTATTATTCATTGAGATTGAGTTTGTTTAGTTGTTTATTGAGTTTAAAATTTACTTGTGGATGTTTATACGTATTTGATCGAATTTGACTATAT
The DNA here is from genome assembly GCA_037127255.1 of Persicaria tinctoria. Taxonomy (NCBI): domain Eukaryota; kingdom Viridiplantae; phylum Streptophyta; class Magnoliopsida; order Caryophyllales; family Polygonaceae; genus Persicaria; species Persicaria tinctoria. The sequence continues at coordinate 1,526,586 of JBANSL010000004.1, forward strand.
TTTAGTTGTTTATTTGTCGAAATGTTCGAGGTATGTTTTTTATAAATAAAAAATTTGTTGAATTTGATGAGTTGTATTTCCCCCGAATTATCACCCGATCCACCCGAACAACCGGTGGGTAATGGGTGGACGGGGTGGGTTGTTATAACATGAAATTCGATTCTGGATTTGAGATAGAATAGTATGAATTTGTGATGAATGTAACAGACGTTTTGAGGAAAAGTAAATGTCAGAATTGGTAGTGGAAAAGGATTGTGCCTCCCACCATTGTCTGAGCAAGCAGAGGCTCTGAATTTTGTCTGATTCTCATTACTGCCAAACCGATTACAATATGGTGTCTTATATAGAGGGAGGATCAACATACAACTGGCCTATACAATACCAATACTACCCTTTATAATCTAACACCTCCCCGCAAGCTGGAGGGTGTGTCATCCCCAGCTTGGAAAGAAGATGATTTTGTTGTGATGATGGTAAAACTTTAGTAAGAACATCTACAAGTTGCTCGGATGATGGAGTGAAGCAAAGATCAATTAGACCCTCCATTACCTTCTCACGTGTGAAGTGACAGTCAATCTCCACGTGCTTCGTTCTTTCATGAAAAACTGGGCTTTGTGCAATCTGAATTGCTGAACGGTTGTCACAATGCAAACTAACTGGTAACAAGGGACCAACATCGAGCTCTTCAAGGAGGCGAATCAACCAAGTGAGCTCAGAAGTGGCTTGTGTCATTGCTCTATATTCTGCTTCAGAAGAACTTCGAGATACAGTGCTTTGTTTCTTTGATTTCCAAGCAATTGGAGAAGAGCCAAGTAGGATTAGGAAGCCACTGACAGATCTTCGTGATATTGGACAAGCTGCCCAATCAGAGTCAGAATATGCTGTAATGACTGGTTTGTCAAACCCATGTAAGATGATGCCATGACCAATAGTGCCAGAAAGATATCTCAGAGTGTGGTGAAGAGCAACCAAGTGAGGGGTACGAGGTTGCTGCATGAATTGACTGAGAGTTTGGACAGCAAAGCAGATGTCTGGATGTGTGTGAGTAAGGTAATTGAGCTTACCTACAATTTGTCTATAGAGAGTTGCATTTGGAATGATGTCACCATCAGTGTTGTTGAGTTTGGTATTAAGAGGTAGTGGTGTGCACACAGGGGTGGATGGGGTTAATTTAAACTCAGCAAGAAGTTCAGATGTGAACTTTGATTGAGTGATGGCAATGTCTCCTGGTAGACGAGTGATCTCTAGACCAAGAAAGTAATGTAGTGCACCAAGGTCTTTGCTGCTGAATTGGGAATCGAGTAGTGCTTTTAGTTTGGTGATTGTGGCAGAAGATGAGCCTATAATTAGAAGATCATCAACATAAATAGCAACTATGGTGATGTCAGAATTCTGTTTCAAAATGAAGAGAGAGTAGTCATTCTTGGATTGAAGGAAGCCCATTGAAAGAAGTGAAGTGGTGAGTTTATGAAACCATTGGCGAGAGGCCTGTTTGAGGCCATAGATGGACTTTCTGAGCAAGCAGACATGGTTGTGAGGGTTTGGAATCCCTTCTGGCATTGTCATATACACCTCTTCATGTAGATCACCATGAAGAAAGGCGTTATTGACGTCAAGTTGATGGAGTGGCCAATTCTCAGCAGATGCAATGGAGATGAGGGCTCTCACCGTTGTCATCTTGACGACTGGTGAAAATGTATCATGATAGTCAATGCCAGGCCGTTGTGTAAACCCCTTGGCTACAAGTCGAGCTTTATATCTCTCAAGGGTGCCATCTGATCTCAATTTCTCTTTGTACATCCATTTACATCCTATTGGACGTTTACCTGCAGGAAGAGGGACTAAACACCAAGTGTTGTTAGCTTGTAAAGCATCAATCTCCTTTCTCATAGCAATAATCCAATTTGGATCCTTTGAGGCTTGGGAAAAAGAGGAAGGCTCAGTGTATGTGATAGCTTTGGCTAGAAAAGCATGAAATGTGTTAGGCAATTGGAAAGGAGCAATGATGCCACTAGTGATTGGTTCAGCAGGGCTATAGGAGCAGACATAGTCTTGAAGGTATGAAGGTGTGGAGTGTGGTCTGTTGGATCTTCTCAAAGGGACAGGAGGAGGGGTATGATCATGATCAGTATTTGGATTGACATGGGTGGCAGCTGGTGTGGTTGTGGGGATAAATAGATGGGAAGGGATGTCACTGGATGATGTGGGTAAAGGGAGTGTATTGTTTGAAGGAGGTGAGTTATGATATGGAAAATGGAATTCATGGAAGGTAACATCCCTAGAAACAAATATGTGTTTGGTTTCAAGATCAAGGAGTTTATATCCTTTCTTGCCAAATGGGTATCCCAAAAATAAGCACTTAATGGCTCTCGGCTGAAATTTGTCTCTGTTTCTTGTTGGAGAACTAGCAAAGCATAAGCATCCAAAGACCTTGATGACATTGTAATTTAGTGGTTTCTGAAAAAGGACTTCATAAGGGGATTTGTTTTGGAGAGATGGTAAGGGAGATCTATTTATGAGGTGAGTGGCAGTGAGAATGCATTCACCCCAGTATGGAATTGGTAAATTAGATTGATAGAGAAGGGCTCTAGCAACCTCCAATAAGTGTTTGTGTTTTCTTTCAACAACACCATTTTGTTGGGGTGTGTAAACACACGAAGTTTGATGAATGATGCCATTGGCGTTGAAGAAAGTTTTAGTAGACATATCACAAAATTCTTTAGCATTATCAGATCTAATGCACTTAATTTTGGTTCTAAATTGTGTGGAAACCATTGAGGCAAAGTTTTTGAGGATGGTAAGGGCGTCACTTTTATGTGTCATCAGGAAGGTCCATGTAGCCTTGCTATGATCGTCAACCAATGTTAGAAAATAAGTAAAGCCATCATGAGTGGGATTTCTGTAAGGACCCCATGTGTCTAAATGAATAATATCAAATGGATTATCAGCACGAGATAAAGAAGTAGAGAAAGACTTCTTGTGTTGCTTAGCTTTAGGACAAACTTGGCAAATGAAATTAGGCTTAAAGGTGCCACCAACAATGTCAATATGTTTCAACTGATCAAAGGAAAGATGCCCCATACGGCAGCGCCATAGTTCACCAACATTGTAGCTAGAATTATTACAAAAAGCTTGGTCTGAAGTAGGAAAAACAGTGGAAACAGAAGATCCAAAAGGTGATGACAGTGAGGTAGGGGTGTCTAGCACATATAGTCCATTTGCTTCATGGCCAATCACTAGTGGTGTGCTCATCGAAGGGGCCTGAATCATGCACAGCGTGGGTGGTAAAAATAATGTTAGATGATAAATCTTTGGTTAGTTTGTGAATGGATAAAAGATTAAAGTGGAAATCAGGTATGTGGAGCACATTTTGGAGAATGATGGTAGGTGAAAGCTTGATGGGGCCAATATGAGCAATATATGCATTTTTATTATTAGGTAATGTGATGGTGATGGGGTTTTTAACATTAGTATAGGTGTGGAAATACTTGAGATGTGGTATTTTATGGTTTGTAGCTCCACTATCCAGGATCCAAGAAGAATTATTGTTTGAAGAAAAGAGAGAGAATGATTTACCTGCTACGAATGCAGCATGGTTGAGTCCTTCAGGCCCTGAATGCTTGCTCAGTAGGCTCACCAGATGTTCATATTGCTGCTGTGTGATGGGTGGTGAGGAAGTGCTAGGCGCAGTGGTCTCTGAAATGGTCATATTTGCCATGGTAGGTGGTGCTTTCCCAGGTGGATAACCATTTAATTTCCAGCAGCGTTCCACAGTATGTCCACCATTCTTGCAATGTGTGCAATAGAACTTGCTCTCCCCTTTTCCTTGAGGAAACCCATGGATCTTCCAACACTTTTCCATGGTGTGTCCCTTGACCTTGCAGTGGTCACAGAAGTTAGAGCTTGTAGGTCCAGTTGTCGGATATCCATGGAGCTTCCAACAAGTCTCCATAGAATGACCTCCAACCTTGCAATGGTCACAATATTGCTTCTGCTGGCTACCCTTCTGATTGCTGGAAATTGGGTTCTTCTGTGCAGCAAACGCCATATTCTCAGTCTCTGTCTTGAGCAAATTTCCAATGCCCCTTTGCTGTTCCTCCTGAAGGACCATCTGATACACTTGATCAAGATCAGGAGGAGGAGTCATCATCAAAATAGTCCCTCTAACAGCATTGTAGCTGTCATTCAAACCCATCAAAAAGTGGATAACTTGCTGATCCTGCACAATCTTGTTCACAACAGTTCTAGAGCCACAAGCACAAACAACATCTTCAACAAGCATTAAGTACTCATCCCATAACTTTTTCATCTTGGTAAAGTATGTTGAAATCGAGCTATTTCCATGGTTTAGAGACACAAGATCCCTTTGAACTTGGTAAATCCTTGTACGATTTGATTTACCAAATCCGCAAATCGTTTCCCAAGTTCCTTCCAAATCTGAGTAGCAGATTTACAATACAAGACAGACTCAACTATTTCTTTTTCAACAGAGTGAAGGAGCCAGGATATTACCATGGAATTGCAGCGATCCCACTTGAGTCCATCCTGGGCATTAGTTGTCGAATGCAAGCAAGTTCCATTGATGAAGCCGAGCTTGTTCTTCGCCGTTAGGGAGACCTCAACGGACCTCTTCCAATGGCTGTAATTCCTTTCATTCAGCAGACTGGTGGACAAGACGTAGTTTGGGTGGTCTGAGTGGTGAAGAAAGAGCTCACTATCTGTTTGGGTAGCCATGGAAACGATGGAAATGATCTCCAATCAAGCACAAAGCTCTGATACCATGTTATAACATGAAATTCGATTCTGGATTTGAGATAGAATAGGATGAATTTGTGATGAATGTAACAGACGTTTTGAGGAAAAGTAAATGTCAGAATTGGTAGTGGAAAAGGATTGTGCCTCCCACCATTGTCTGAGCAAGCAGAGGCTCTGAATTTTGTCTGATTCTCATTACTACCAAACCGATTACAATATGGTGTCTTATATAGAGGGAGGATCAACATACAGCTGGCCTATACAATACCAATACTGCCCTTTATAATCTAACATGGGTGAAATATTTGGTGGGTGATGGGTCGGGTAGGGTGAAGGGTTCTAGGTGGTGGGTTGGGTGATGGAAGTAGATCATCCACCCTGGACTACCCACCACCCGATCCATTGCCATCCCTACTCTTAAAGACATAAAACGTCGCTAATGATGTTGTCTTGATTTGTACCAAACTCGGTCATTCTCCAACATAGATATCATACAAGTCGGATAATCCAACTCCAAACTAACAAACTGCCTATCCAGACGAATGCTACCTAAAAAATGAGATACATCTCTCCTAACAAAACTCCATTGGCATATACTGAAAGAGTTCGCAATCTCCTATATCTCTCGAATGATCATCCCCAACGTTCCAAGTTGAGGCACACCTGCCTTAATATTGTTCGCAATCAACTGGCAATCTGACTCCAACTCTATCATCTTGACGCCCTTGTCCCACATATTCGTAAACAACGAAAAGGCATGTATAAAATCACACCAAATCAGCCTTATTAAGTACTCTTTACTTCCTTAGATGGTGTGTTTTCACTACAAGAAAAAAAGCATTTCGCAACGGCAAAAGTCATTGCAATACATGGGTTTTCGTTGCAATAGACACATTTTGCAATGACAAATGTCGTTGCAGGGTCGTTGCGGGTTGGGGCGTAGCTGAAGGGTACTGCAACGGCATTGGTCGTTGCGAAAAATAAACCTATTGCAACAACATTTTGTCGTTGCAATACATTTGTCGTTGCTAAGCGCTTGCATCTTGTAAAATACCAACACATTTAAGCAACAAAAAATGTCGTTGCAATTGACATCATTCTTTTGCAACGACTATCATCGTTGCTATAGAACTAACCTTTGGAAACAACCACTGTCGTTGCTATAAATGTCATCTTTTGCAACAAAAAGGTTATTGCAAAAGAGTTCACTATGATTAATGAAATTTTTTGCAACGACATTTGCCGTTGCAATAGACTCTATATTGCGATAACTAAAATCTTTCGCAACAAAAAAATTGTTGTGAAAGATAAATGTTATATTTGGCAACAATTTTTTTGTTGTAAAGATACGAGGTTCTTGCAATTCTCTGTTTCAATACATGCAATTCATGTAGGTTCCTTACACATTCATTCGTACAATTGTATACAAATGCACATGAGTTTCTTCAAATCAACATAGAGATTATGCATGAAACCATACAAAATGTACATGTTCCAAACTAACTAGCAAAATATATTTCCTCAAATCCTTCTCTATGACATGCTACATATACCAATTAAGTTCTTATCTAAGGCAAAATTTATATACAAATTCTTCCATATGCAAACTAACCGGCAAAAGACCAAAAGTTTACATCCACCATCCTCGCTCATTTTCCAAATCCTGCAAAAAAAAAGACCAAAAATGTACTTAATAATCAAATATTCCAAAAAATTCTAAATTTTGAAGGTATTGTAGGAAGCTTTGACAAAGCTTGGGAACTGGTCCTAATGACCCTAGGTGAACATTGTTAGGTGTTGTGACAAAGTTTCCAAAAAATGTTAAATTTGTAGATGCCTAATACCTATAAGAATCATAGAGAATCGATTTACAAAAATGTTGAGAAGTCATTTTGCACTAACAAAGCTTGAACTCTCTTTCTCCCTATAGATTATTTTCCAAGTGTTTTTAGAACTAAACTACTTTAATTGCATATTTAGAAAGAAAACTCTCTGCAAAATGATCATGAATACAAAAACGAGGACCATTACATTATGTTATCATGAATCACCTCATCAGAGTTAATATTTATGAAATTTGAGCTCATCATAGTCGAAATCACCTCATCTAAGATATCATAGGTTTAAGAAAGTAGTAGAAATTCATACACATTTGAATTTAAAAAAAATTACGCAGATCAAGAATAAAAAAAATAAGGCATACGTGACTCTAGCATTTTGCATTTTGCATCCTGTAACTCTTGAGAGCTTGCATAGATTTTTTCAAAGAGAGAATTAGGTTTATAGACCCTATTCAATGTTTGTAGAGGTAAAAAGACCCTTGTAGTATTTCTATTGTAATTTAGACCCTTTTAATTGACAATACCAAAAATGCCCCTGAATTAAAAAAAAACATAAAAAAAATTGTACCGTATCTTTTGTAGGTAAAAAATGATTTTTTTTTTCTTTTTTAACTGTTACTCCGTTAGCATGTTGATGGGTGTCCATTTATGGCATTGAAGGGAGATTTCCTTTTTTTTTTCTTTCAACCGGGTCAATTTATTTTGGTTAAACACTATAACACATTAATGAGGTAGGGGAATCACAATAGTGGGTGGAGCTGTGTTATCGAGCACTGTCACGAAGGTTGATGGTGATGATGGGTGTGTTAAAACAATGTTATATTCACTTATAATAATGGAATACAAAGTCTTGTAATGTATTATTGTAAGGATGTAATGTAGTACAATAAATAGGGTATTATGATGTCATGACTCATGGTGCAAGTGTGATAACCTTTTGTAATGTTAATGTATTACAGGTAATCGTAAGAGTTATTGTAAGAAATTGATCAGTATAATTATAGGTTTATATTGTAATATGGTTACAATAAGAATAAGATTACAATATTACGCACAATAGCTTTACAATATGCTTACACGTGAAAATTTTAGAATAGGAAACAATCGATCAACAAGGTTACAATACAATAGGTTTACCATATGATTACATTACAATATATATTTACAATAAATCACGATGGTTTAAATTCCCTACCAATGCAAACCGTAAATCTAAAATACAAAATTTAGCATCACCAAAAATAGCAAACACCACATTCATCCTTGGAAAAAACTAGAAAAACTAGGAAATAGCACATGTAATGTGCATAATCCAACAACCGATCATAGTTAAATTCGAAATTTAGAGCCAAAAACATCCCAATATGAAGTGTTCTTAGTATCAGTAAATTGAAAACGAGAAATTTAGCATTAGCAACATCATGAAATCATCAATGACAAACAGCAAGAATTTCCCAAATCATGAATTGAAAGCATACTAATTAAGTACGTACCATTAATTCTAGCAAAAATAACGAGAGTTTGATGGAATTATATATGAAAGAAAAGAGCAGATGTCGAGAAGAACCAATGACGACGGAAAAAGATCGAAACTCTTTAAAAACGTATAATTAGGGATTGAAGATAACTCCTTTTATCATAATCTTATCTTTAAAGATTTTTTTAAATCATTTTCAAAATTTATTATTTAATTCTTTTAATTTTTTTGTACAAAAAATCAATTGAGGGTAAATAAGTAATAGCTCCATTAAAAAGGTCTATTTACTTAAAAATTAATATGTGGGGTTTATAAACTACTAAAATTATTGAAAAGGGTCTTAATCATCCAATTCTCTCTTTTTTCAAATAAGATATTTAGAAGATCATTAAGTGTGAGCAATAAGTTTAAAATTTAATAAATAGAATTGGACACCCTAAAAATAAACAGAGAAACTTCAAAAAATAAACCAATTTGAATCTGAAAATGAAAGACAATAATACCTGGAGAGCTGAGGCCAAAGGAAATAGTGTCAGGTTGCATTAACAAGGTGTCCTCATAGGTGTAGTGCTTTCTACGAGGGTTCAAACAAGAAAAGCACTTCATTTGAAATTAAAAAAAAAAAAATTGGTTGAGAAAACAAAGAGATTTGAAGCTTCCAAAGAAGGCTTGTGTTATAAACTAACACAAACTAAACAAAGGGATACTAGTCAGGTCATCAACCATAAATAACAACAATATACAACAAAGAAACAGCAATAATAAAAATAATAAAAAATAGCAAAAAACTCAGCCCATGTACACCAGCAATATACAGCAGAAAAACCAGCAAAATACAGTAGAAAAAACAGCAATAAACAACACCAAAACTCAACAACTAACAGCAACAATACATATATACAAACGACAACAATATACAACCATTAACAATACCAAAAAATGGCAATAAAAACACCAACTGATCCGGATTAGCGCTAGAATATATTTACCTCAATCAGTAGACAGAAGCAACCAGCCCTGAGTACCAAACATGATTTACTTCATATTCAAAAGCACAATACACAAGGAAAGGGGAAGATGCATCGATCATCTAAATAGTATACGGGGACAATTGCCTGATTTTCATGATACTAGACATTTCTATTAGCGAATTTTTTAGCGAATGTTTGGAGTATCTCTCACCTTGAAACTTGCATTGCCCATTGTTGATCTCTCCTTTATACTCTTCCAATTTTCTTTGTTGCGTTTGCTTGGTTTCTTCCATCATTTTCTCCAACTCTTGCATCTTTTGCTGTTGTTCTTGTAATTGCTCTTGTTGTTGCTCCACAATTTTCTCTGTTGTGAGATCAAAGATCTAATAAGCTCGCAAAAAATCTATGATTTCATGAAAATTGGAATGAAACTTATTACCTATTATTGATTATGTATCCCTATTAAGTATTACCTTTTGCTTTATATTTAGTTAGCTTTATATTAAGTTTACTATATTCAGTTTAAGATTCATCCATGCCTTACTAGTGAATTGGTAGTTTTCTACTTCTTGTCTTGGAGGCATCAAGAAGCAACTCTATTTCATCGACTGATAGATTAGATTTGCCTCCAAGGAACTTGAAATTGACCATGGTCTGCAAATCCACGTTCATGTATTTCATTTCTTCTCGGATGTCAATTTTCTTGCATGATGTTTGACAAGCAATTCAGTCCTCTTTTCCTTGTATACTATTTCTAAGAAAAAAACACTCTACAATTTCAACTGGATTAAATCTCAGAGCCTATTTTTCAACTTAAAACTAGTTTTATAAGTACCCACCAAGCATCACACTAAAGGGAAAAAGAGTTACATAAGTTAATAAAGACAACACCTCGTACACCATACGTGAAGAATGCCTTTCAACATTATAAGGGGAAAAAAGATTAATGTTACCCGACTATCCAATAAAAAATGGATCCATCATAACTCCCACTCACAAAATAATCCTCATGGAAGGGGTTTCATGCCAATGCTGCCAAAATTTAACAACAAAACATAAGTATGTTCCCCTTAATTAAACTAAGAGATGAGGAGGAAACTAAAGGGTATACAACGCAAAGATGTTATGTTTTTATGTGTATTTCATTTTTCACAATCCGATAATTGTTGATGATTAGCTATAGCTCTATAAAAGAATTCTTAATCTCAACAAACATGTTCAGCAGTCCCACTACAGAAAATAAAGCAAATCGAAAGGATGCCTACTTATTTTATTTATTCAGACCAAAGAACTCAACACCCAACACACAAAATACATTCTTAAGATTCACAACATAATGATCAATGAATGAAAGGCAATCCATCATGTAGTCAAAGAAAAGAGATGATGAAGAAACGGATGAGTTTCTATAATCAAACACATCAAACATATAAAATAAGTGTTGTTTGCATACTTGTCACATCCTTTGATGACCACGAAACGACTCCAACTCCTTCATAGCCCTTATATCATAAAACTGCAAAAATGGAATATATGTGATCAACTTGACAAATCAAGGAAAAAAAGGTTGGATAAGTAAAATGCTAATCTTCAATTATAAGGTCCCTAGCCTCTAAGTCACTACCCCATGCCAACGAAACCTTTACTTCATCATGCCTACAAACGCAATGCACTCTTCTTATAAGCTAGAAAATCAATAAGTAAAGAGAGTTTATGATATCATCTAGGCTGTCACGACTCGTGGGAGATCCTTCACAAGTCGTGAAAGAGGGATTCGAGCGATCTTCAACTACCGCATGCAGTCACGACTCGTGGGAGACCCTTCACGAGTCGTGAAAAGAGGATCCGTGTATTATGAGAGCTACTGCATGCTGTCACGACTCGTGGGAGACCCTTCACGAGTCGTGACAGTTCCAGATACGCCTTTAAAGCTTTTCGAGAGTTTCTTTAGTTTGTTTTGGATTTATATTAAGCTGATATAAATACTCAGATTTAAGATTATCTAGCCTATTGTTTTACTCACCACAAGCTATGCTCTCCCTAGGGATCAAACTTGCAACTCTCTCTCCTTGTAAACCCATAGAAACTCTACTACATAGCTTAGAAATTCTCTTTCTTTTATCTATGAAAATCAAAATAACATATGCTTATCTTTACGAGAGCGTCATTAGAATATCGATTAGTAAATATAAATAATATATGAGTTTTCTATAACATACCTTCTCCTCTTGAAGGAACAAGATCTTCAACTTGACTATCATTTGGCTCATTAATTAACCTCCATTTCCCGTGAACTATTTTGATGGAGATTATTGTGACTCAAAGTCTGCGACTCTAGTACAATCAGAAATAGAAATAAAACCATAAATAACTCTTAACTTACTTATGCCTACCACAAACAAAATAGCATGCAGAGTGTAAATAAAATCAAAACCTTTATAAGAAAAATATAGTGTGTTCATTCTTCCAAGCATAAATAACTCTTAGATTACTTATTCTCTTTCTTTTCCCTATGAAAATCAAAATAACATATGCATATATTTAGAAGACAACATTTGGCTTTGTTAGGTAGATTGAATGTGTTTCCCATCGGTAGTGATCGAGCCATCACAATACAGAATAAAAAAACATTTCCATTTGAGCATCTCATTCACATGAACATAGTTTCTGAAGTAGCCAAAGAAAAATCGACAAGAGAATGAGTACCACAAGATTTAAAATATCACAAGAATATGTCACAACTATTGACTGAAGTAATAACACAAAATAGCCCTCCAACAGCTTCAGAACTAAAATTTTTGGAGCAGCAGCATAGGAAACAACACTGAAACAACCTTCGAACCATTAGAAAATCAAGCCTGTTGGAATAGTGGTTGTCCCACATCGGTAGTTTAGAGAATACTTGAACAACATATAAGGTTGGTGGGCTACTCCTCTCATTGCCAATTGGTTTTGAGATGGAACCCCGTTCGGGTTTATGTGTTGTTCAAGTCCTCCCGTATGTGGGCCCACACACACGACCTCCCTCCAGCTCGTCTTAACCCGCACCAGGACCAACCGAGTTTAACATGGTATCAGAGCCGGGTTCGGCTAGTTTCGGTCTTCGGATTGGTGGGGTCGTTGGCTGGCCTTGTGGCATGTTGCGGGCATTGGTTCCCATATAAGCGCATGTGGCAAGTGCAACTTGTTGGCTAAAAAATGTCGTTGCACTTGAGGGGGCGTGTTGGAATAGTGGTTGTCCCACATCGGTAGTTTAGAGAATACTTGAACAACATATAAGGTTGGTGGGCTACTCCTCTCATTGCCAATTGGTTTTGAGATGGAACCCCGTTCGGGTTTATGTGTTGTTCAAGTCCTCCCGTATGTGGGCCCACACACACGACCTCCCTCCAGCTCGTCTTAACCCGCACCAGGACCAACCGAGTTTAACAAAGCCATACTCTTTTTTTTTTTTTCAACATAACAGCTCCTAAATTTCAATAAAAAATCCACCAAAAAACAGCCCTTGAAAGAATATGAAATTGAAAGAGACAGACAGTATAAACAATACCATGTAGCCAAGTGTGCACCCAATCTGTGAAGTCAAGCCCTCAAGCCTCAAGTCCTCAATCCGCTTGCAGCCTACACCTCTGTCAATTAACACAACCCCGAAACAACCTTCGAACTATTAGAAAATCAACTCCACAATATAATTTTTTCCCAACACAATAGCTCCCAAATTTCACCCGAAGATCCAAGAGAAAACAGCCCTTGAACACAATTTGAAATTGAAAGACACAAGAGAGTAGAAACCATACCTTGTAGCCAAGTTCGCACCCAATCTGCGAGCCCTCTTCCGAAACCAACAAGAAGCAACGAGCTTCAAGCCCTCGAGCCTTCACCAGAAACACCTTTCGATGCCAACAAGCACCAGCGAGCCTCACGCCCTCGAGCCTTCACCGACAGCACCTTTCAACACCAGCAAGCACCAGTGAGCACCATCGAGCCCTCAAGCCCTACTCCGACACAAACAAGCACCACCGAGCCCTCAGACCCTCAAATCCTCGTGCCTTCACCTTCACCAGCGAGCACCAACTCCGACACCAGTGAGCACCGATTCAGACGACAGCGATATCTCAAATAAAGAGGGTGGGGTGGGGTGGGGGGGGGGGGGGGGGTTAAGCATGAATAATACCTGCAATAGATCAAAATGTAAATTCAAGGTCATGAATTTGGCAGATAAAGAACAGATTGATGAAACTCAGGAACAAATGGGTTGCTCCCAGTGGGGGATCCAAAAGTACCCATCAGAAGTAGTAAATGAATATAGTTATGTGTATATTTCAGCTTCTTTATCTTTCAAGTCTTTGAAGAAATTATTATGTAGTCTTGTGACTGAGCTCCTAACCATATTATTCCTTGAAAGTTGCAAGCTTCACTAAAATTACAGCGTATGGTATGTACTCAATGTAAAATGAACTGAAAAAATGTGCATGCTTTCAGTTTGTAGAGAACATCAACTGCTTCGACTACGCATTATAAGCCCCCTGCACCTTTTGTAATCTGTACCATCAAATAGAGTAAATTGGGGCTCCAGGAGGCAGGGTTGCCACAGATGAAGAAAGAAGGATGAGGAATCACATAAAGCACATCAGAAGAGGCAGTTGAATAACTCAGGGACAAAAGGCCACGAACAGGCTTTAGGTTCACACATGGGTGAAAGGCGTACACAACAATATCAGTCATCTCCGTGCACCTTATACTACGGTATCAACTATTTTCATTTGGTCTACTATCTGGAGCTGAAAAATCACTGCAACATTTGTTTAAATTCTTCAGCCTTATATTATAGGCATATATAGGTAGTGCAAAATAAGGAGTTTTTTCATACTTCTATGAATAGAGAAGGGGTTGAGGAATAGTTGCAGCTGTTGGGCCCATGGCCCATGATTATGTCCAACCCAAATTAAGCCTTGAGGGCTTATTTCTACAATTTAGAAGGCATTGTTTTGCCTTTCTTCGTAGAGCACAAGAGAGTGCAGGAGCTCCAAGGGTGTGCCGCCAGTAGCAACTAGGGAAAGGAGAGAGAGAGAGAGAGAAAAAAAAAGAGAGAGGAGGGAGATTGAAGAGGAGAGGTAAGAGATTTGAGCGGGTGTTTCGTCTCTTGATCTGGTGATCCGTCTTCTTCTTCCGACAAGTCAACAACGGGTGTTTGTTGATAGGTATTTTCTCCTCCTGGAAATCTAATCCGATTACAAGTGTTTAGCTAGATTTTGGAGAGGAATCCTTTCTAGATCGAGTTGTATTTAGATTGGTGTTTGAGATCTCCATGTTTATTTGTCTCGGGCTGAGACTGGATTGTTAAACACTTGTATTGACCTGTTGATTAGTGGATTGGTTGCTCTGGTGGGCGGAAGGTGGATTTTTTGATCCTCTGGTTAGAGAGGTTTTTCCCACGTAAATCTTGTGTCAATATTTGTGCTTTTATCTGTGTTTGTGGTTGCTTGGTTGTTTGGTTTTCGGATTGGATATTATCGGTTGGTCGTGGTTTGATGGCTGATCGTTGTTGGTTCTCTTATTGCCCGAATTCGCTTCCGGGTGCGGCTGGAAAGTGGTTTCTAGCCCCAACAAGTGGTATCAGAGCCTTTGGTTGATCTTTGGCTGTGTTGTTTTTGGGTAATAGGAGTAGAGATGACGACAAAGACCAAGGAATTTGCGAGTACAATGATAAAGCTAACGGCTTCTAATTTCTCTATCTGGAAGACGAAGATGGAGGATGTTTTGTATTGCAAAGACCTATTTGATCCGGTTGAGTTGGGATCGAGGAAGCCAGTTGAGACATCCGATAATGATTGGAAGAAACTGCACAGGAAGGCAGTTGGAACTATCAGAATGTGGGTGGATAATAGTGTTTATCACCACATAAGCAACGAGATAGATGCACATGTATTGTGGAAAAAATTGGAGGAGATGTATGAAAGGAAGTCAGCTCAGGGTAAAGCTTTTGTGATAAGAAAGCTAGTGAATCTCAAGTACAGAGATGAAAAGCCTATTGCAGAGCATCTGAGTGAGTTTCAGGAATTGGTGAATCAGTTGAACACCATGAAGTTAGTCCTTGATGATGAGCTGCAAGCGTTGTTGCTCTTGAGTTCTTTGCCGGATAGTTGGGAGACTCTAGTGGTGTCGATTAACAACTCTGCCGTGGGTGGGGTTGTGTCCTTATCTACAGTGAAGGATAGTTTGTACAATGAGGAGACTAGGAGGAAGGATATGGGCACGGATTCGTCACATGCTCTCGTGACAGTTTCAGGAAGCAGGTCTAGAGGGAGATCTCATACTAGGGGGAGCTTTGTTTGCTATCATTGTGGCAAGGAAGGGCACATGAAGAGGAATTGCAATGTGTGGAAGAAGAAAAGGGATGAAGAGGAAAATCAGAAGGGTACAACGTCAGTTTTGTAGGACTGTGATGATGAGCAGATTGTTCTCACATGCTTGGAGGAGCCTGATTCTTGTGTAGAGTGGATTGTTGATGGAGCTGCATCCTTCCATGCTGCATCAAGGAGTAAAATGTTTACTTCTTACTGAGTGGGACGCTTTGGCAAAGCAAAGATGGAAAACGGAAGCTTGTTTGATATTGTTGGTATGGGAGATGTTTGTGTGCTGACAAACACGGGTTGCAGGATGACATTGATAGATGTGCGACACATACCGGATTTGCAGAAGAATCTGATCTCTTTTCAAGTCTTGGATAAAAAGGGCTATGATAACTTCTTTGGAAGTAGGAAGTGGAAACTCAAGAAAGGGTCAATGGTGATCGCTAGAGGTGTTTTGAGCGGCACATTGTACAGGACACAGATGGAAGAAATCAGGGAAGCTCTGACAGAGGTTCATGGTGATGCTTCGCTTGATTTGATGCAAGGGCTTGCAGGATGCTTGAGTGGGAGGGGGCTGCAGAATCAGAAGAGAAAGTCTCTCGTTTCTTTTGCTAATAAGGAGACCTTGAGCACTTGTGATTTGTCTGGATTGCAGACAAGATTTAGCGGAACTTCTGAGACGTCAGAAGAGGATAGCACAAGTGTGGAGTTTGCTTTAGAGGATTGTGCTAATGGGATAGCCGTGTCAGAGGGGAGTTCATCAGGTGCTATGACTGGTGGCAGATCTGAGCACGTCGAGCCAGCACGGATAGAAGAAACTATCAGAGGGTCACAAAGAGGAGGTCATGCATTCACCGAGAGTTCTACCTCGGAGTACCAGAGAGTTACGGAGGAGGGGGAGCTAGTGGGTGATGGTGACATCTGGCGAGCATCAGTTCCGCGTCTCGGAGGTGAGACAGGACTTGGATGCGGGTGAGGCCAGGACGAGCCGGAACGTCTTCCCCTTGGGCTGGAGGGGGAGATTGTTGGGCCCATGGCCCATGATTATGTCCAGCCCAAATTAAGCCTTGAGGGTTTATTTCTACAATTTAAAAGGCATTGTTTTGCCTTTCTTTGTAGAGCACGAGAGAGTGCAGGAGCTCCAAGGGTGTGCCGCCAGTAGCAACTAGGGAAAGGAGATAGATAGAGAGAGAGAGAGAGAGAGAGAGAGAGAGAGAGAGAGAGAGAGAGAGAGAGAGAGAGAGAGGAGATTGGAGAGGAGAGGTAAGAGATTTGAGCGGGTGTTTCGTCTCTTGATCTGGTGATCCGTCTTCTTCTTCCGACAAGTCAACAATGGGTGTTTATTGATAGGTATTTTCTCCCCTGGAAATATAATCTGATTACAAGTGTTTAGCTAGGTTTTGGAGAGGAATCCTTTCTAGATCGAGTTGTATTTAGATTGGTGTTTGAGATCTCCATGTTTATTTGTCTCGGGCTAAGACTGGATTGTTAAACACTTGTATTGACCTGTTGATTAGTGGATTGGTTGCTCTGGTGGGCGGAAGGTGGGTTTTTTGATCCTCTGGTTAGAGAGGGTTTTTCCCACGTAAATCTTGTGTCAATATTTGTGCTTTTATCTGTGTTCGTGGTTGGTTGGTTGTTTGGTTTTCGGATTGGATATTATCGGTTGGTCGTGGTTTGCTGGCTGATCGTTGTTGGTTCTCTTATTGCCCGAATTTGCTTCCGGATGCGACTGGAAAGTGGTTTTTAGCCCCAACAACAGCTATGGGTAGATACCCTTGACATGCATCTAGATGACATATTTGTTTTGGAGGAAACCATGAACAAATTGTTATGTTATCTTTTGGGCAGCTCAATGTCAAATTGAAAATCAATTAAATAGTAGTAGTGATGATGCAACTAGTAATGTATGCAACATACAAGCCCAATAGCCCATTATTGTAAGCCCAATGAGTAATAGGTAAACAGCTGTATCTTTAATAGAAGACAAAAGTATGGATGCTTCTAGGAAGCTACCGTGGGTGTCTAGGGCTGTATACAAAGAGGGTAGTGTGTAACCGTTGTTCATTAAGAAATTCAGAATGAAATCCACCATTGGTATTCACATTTTCTTCTCCTTTCTATACATCTAGAATGGTACCAGAGCCTATCAAGGATTCAAATCCAGAATGACAGATCCTCCCACCCCTTCCTCAAATTCTCAAACCTTACAGACACCGCCGATCATGGCAAATTTCTCATCTCTTCCAGCCTTTTCCAGTTTCATACCCATCAAACTCAAGCAAGACAACTTCGTTACCTGGAAAACCCAGGTTCGTCCCTATCTCGGCTCTCAAAATCTTCTTCGTGTTGTGGACGGAAGCTATCCTCGTCCCTCTCCTATGGCTGCCGACGGCACTCCAAATCCAGAGTACTCAGACTGGGTTACTCGGGATCTTTTGGTTATGGCGATTCTCACATCGTCATTGTCGGAGCCTGTCCTTGCACAGGTGATCGATTGCGACACCTCTGAGGCCATCTGGAATCTGCTCCATGATTTGTACTCTGCTCGCTCCACCGCTCAGATAGTTCAAGCCCGCCTCAAACTTGCTCTCTCCGAAAGGGCTCGGAAAGCATCACGGTGTATTTCAATCGGGCAAGGGCGCTCGTCAATACTCTCGCAGCCGCTGGACATGCTGTGTCTGACATTGAATTTGTCACTTATGTGTTGGCAGGTTTAGGGGCGGATTACGAGTCGCTCGTAACCTCTCTATCCACTCAGCCCACCATGCCTGACCCGACTTTGGTGCTCTCTCACCTTCTCAATCATGAAGCAAGGCTTTCCGCTCCATCTCAGGGTCTTCTTCCAACTCCTCCAGCCACTAATTTGATTCAGAATCCTTCTCAACAGCAGCAAGCAGAAGCAAATTTTACTTATTCCAGGGGTCGTGGTGGCCCTTTTCGTGGTGGTGGACGCGATGGTGGTCGTGGTGGTCGGGGTCGCGGAAGAGACTCTGATCACAGCGCTCCCTTCACTCCAAACTCCACCTTTGCAGGTGGTCCTTTCAATCAGTCCTACAATCGACCCACCACCTTCAATGGACAGCCTGATAATCGCCCTATCTGTCAATTGTGCAACAGACGTGGTCACATGGCTTCCTCCTGCTGGCACCGTTTTGACCATGCATTTCAGACGCCACCTCCATCACAAATACAGGCAAACTACACCTCCACCTGGTTTCCAGATACGGCTGCCAATCGACATTATACGCCTGATATTTCGAATCTCCGGTTAGATTCATTGCCCTACACGGGAACTGAGCAAGTTCTTCTTGGTGATGGCTCTTCCATACCAATTCAGCACCAGGGCGCAGCCTAATTCTCCTCCCAGAATCGTACCTTTCTCCTCTCTAATCTTCTTCACACTCCTCATATTTCCAATAATCTATTGTCTGTTTGTCAATTTTGCCTTGATAATCATGTGTATTTTGAGTTTCATGCTAATCGGTTTCTTGTGAGAGATTCGCAGACTCATCGTCCTCTTCTTCAAGGACCTGCTGAAGGAGGCATCTATCGTTTGCCGATTGCTATCTCATCGTCGTCGTTGCCGCCGCCTGAAGCCTCCCTCGCCACCACCCACGTTACGTTCTCCAGATGGCACTCCAGAATGGGCCACCCTTCTACAACCCTAACTAAGTCTATTTTGTCCACTCTTCAAAAGCCCAAACTTGGCCCAATAACTCAGTGTGAGAGTTGCTCATGGGCTAAGGCCCATGTCCTGCCTCATCCTGCATCCCCTAGTAGATCCACTAGCTTATTAGAACTTCTTTTTATTGATGTATGGGGTCCCTCCCACCATCTTTCCGCAAATGGTTGCCGTTACTATCTATCTATTGTTGATGATTTTTCTAAGTTCATTTGGATTTTCCCTATGGCTACAAAATCTTGTGTTGCTTCTATCTTCATCACATTTGCTAAACTCATTATGAATTCATTCTCTACTTCCATAAAAAATGTGCAATCCGATAATGGTACGGAGTTCAAACCACTTAAAGCCTTTTTCCAAGAATTTGGCATTCATCATCGTCTCACTTGTCCATATTCCCATCCTCAAAATGGGACCGTCGAGTCTCGACATCGTCGTATTGTTGATATGGGTCTTACCCTTCTAAAACACTCCTCTCTTCCTCTTTCATATTGGGATTTCGCCTTTGAATGTGCGGTTTATCTTCTTAATCGCCTTCCATCTATTATCATTCATAACAAGTGTAACGGCCCAGAATTATGATTTCTAGGTTACGTTTCAAGGGATAAAACCCCTTGTTCGGATCTTGCAATCCAGGTACGGGTCGAGGTTTGAAATTCTAGACTGACGTTTTCAAGAGGGGGATTTCATACCCAAAATCGAAGGGATCGTTGGAGTCCCCGGGGAAGTCCCCTGTACTTGTCGTAAGTCTAAGCGTGGAAATCAGAAATAGTGCGACTAGCGAAAATAAGTGTAATACAAGGAGGTGCCACGGCGGAGCCGGGTCAAAACCAAATCAATACGCGTACTTATCGAAATGTAAGGTTAGACAGTTTCTTTACAATCGCCCAAGGGAGTTCCCACGTCACAGAAGCAAGGAACAATAATGCTGCAAAACAAACCTAAAAAAAAATGTATGCGGGGCGGTGTCAGATCGAAGCCCTACGCAATATAGTCCCAAACAAGCAGACACATACACACGCTAGTCCTGATAAAGATGCTTCTAGATGCAAGGCGGAATATTAACACACTAACATGCCCCTAAGATCAAGTGCGTAAATATAATAAGGCCTTAGCACCGAATACCAAGTGGTATATCCCTCTCCTACCTCCACCCCTTCCGATAGGTGGAGACTGGCCAGCTCGTGAATGCATTCATTCATAATAGGGCGGCACGCATGCCTAACCCGCTCCACAAATAAGCCCGCAGGCATCTCAAAATAAAAGGAAGTGCATGACTCGATTGACTCAGGGTACCCGATGAGGCTGGGCTACCCTATGACCCTAGCAATGACTCTAGTTACTTCACAGATAACGGCCGTTCTGTTTACAAAAGCAATGAGTAAACGAATGCTCAATCATGAGTGCAATCCTAGCAGGATACTACATGTCATGCTTTATTATGAATGCAAGCACCTAGTATGCACATGGCTACAAGCAGGGAGATCCCTCTTTTCGAATCTGAGTGAGCTCATATAGGAACTCACCTGGAAGTGCAGAACAGCAAGATAACACAAGCAATGGCCCAAATGCAAGTCCAAAGCAATCCAAAAAGCAACACATACCTATTATCAAGCCATTTTCATAAGCTATCGGACTAACATTCATATACACAGAACCCAAGTTCCCAACATTCTCAAAACCAATCGATAGTAAAACCATTTTCCAAAACATTTCCGATACGATCAATATCAACCAAAATCATTCACTCCCGATCAACCTCATTGATAAAATCGTATCAACCATATTTTCCAAACTTTTAAATCTCAAATTAAGTCAACTCATTTTAAAAACAATTTCTCAAATCATACTTGGCTAATTTCCTACATTTATCATTTAAATCCTTAACAAATTCCCAAAATAATATTATTAACACGATCCCGGCACGTCCGTTTTCAAAATCATTACATAAATAAATTCCGACATTTAGTTACTAAAAATAATTCTATTTTCACAATCATGTTTATAAATCAAAACCCCATAATTCATTTCAACTCTCCTAAAATAACATTTTTAAAACATCACTAAAAACATATCCCAATAATGTCTCTTTTAAACTATTTTATAATATATAATAATAATTTCAGAAATAATATTTTCCATGAAAATTAGATTTATATATATATATATAATACCTTATATATATATACCCCTTAACATGAACAATTTTACATGTAAACTAAAGTTTATAAAACAACTAACATATCAAGATAACACAATATCAACTTAACAACTTATAAAACAACCCAAAAGGCCCAACTCTCAAACCCCTCAATCTGAAAGGAATCCGGCCCATACAAGAGAAAGGAGAGAAAAGGCCCAGATGAAGGCTCCAGCCCACACCCAATGTTAAACCCGAACCATGAACCCGGATCCAACCTTATACCCGAACCCGGAATAAAATAGGCCCAAGCCCGGAACACACAGCAATGTCTTCTCCCCCCAACATGGAAGAACAGAAACGCCGGCGTCGGACAGAAAACGAAGAGGAGAAGAAGAAATTGGCCACCGCCGGAACTCATTCTCGCCGAACTCGCTCTCTCTCTCACGCTCTCGACCATCCCTAACCCATAAACGCACAGTAGTAAAACCACGGAGAAGGAAAGGGGTTCGAGCACTCACCAAGGGGTCTCGATTTCGTCGGAGGTTCGTCGGAAGTCCTTCAAGCTCCGTCGGAGTCGGAATCAACGAATCTGGGCCTGGGGAGAGAGGAAATTGAATAAAGGTCCACCTTTACTAGGTAATTGGATCGGATTTTTAAGAAGGAGCCTTACCACCCCGTTTGAACGAAGAACAGAGGGAGGAGAAGGGAATGGGAGTGCAACAGCTTCGGCGGATTCGAGAGGCTCCTGGTCACCTGGCTCCGCGCCTTCGCTTCTCTAAGCGTCGGGAAAGGAAAGGAGAGGCTGGGGTTCACCTAATGCTGCTGGCGGAAGGAAGAAAGAGCTTCGGCCATGCTTCCCGGCGACGACGACGAGGATGACGGACCAAGGGAGAGGCGGGGGTGCTGGTGGCTTGGGCGGCGCTCGGCGTTCGCGACTGGAACAGGGGAACGCTCGTGGGTGTGGAATCGGAAAGAATGGTCGCAGCTTCGGCGGCTGCTGGACGGCGGCAGTGGCTCCGGGCTCCTGGGCGTCGGAGGAGGAAGACAATGGAGCTTGCTCTCGGCTAAGCTATCAAGGGAGAAAGAAGAGGATAAAGTTTTTGGGTTTTTCTTGTGTTTGGGTTTTGAATTGAAAAGAGAAATGGGGACATTGGACAGTCTCTCTGATTTTTGAAGAGTAGGCAAGGTTGCAGTTGTCCTCAGTTGTTCAGAGAGGAGAAATGTGTTGCAATTGGTTGACCTTTGGTCAAAACTAGTGTTTGTTTGGGCTTTAGTTAGAAGTAGAAATGTGGAGCTGCTATCGATTCCAGAAGAGAGAGAAGGTGAATACAAGATGACGGGTAACAAGGATCACAAGTGGTCCCAAAACTCAAATCTCGAAATACCTGGAAACAAATCCCAAAACTCGCTCTCTCGATCTTATTCCGACTCGTTCAAAATTAAATTTTAAAATTTGACTGAAATCCGCTTTAAGAGTTCCGAAATCGATTTATTAAATTGGGGACGAGTTTTTCTTAAAATATTCCGATTTAAATTCATTTTATCTTTTTTTTTTTTTTGTCTAAAATCCATTTATATTATTTATATTATTTATTATTTAAAAATCCGGGCCTTTACATCATCCACCTCTAAAAACAAGTCTCGTCCCCGAGACTAAAACCAAAACGAAGTAGAGGATGAAGTTTGAAATCGATGAGTCCAAGGACCATGTCTGGAATCTTGTAATCATCTCGGTTGCGTCTTCCGGGATTCTCACAACATCCTAGTCACAGTCGTGACATCTCCAATTGGCCTTGACAAGTATGCGATAAGCGCCCCTATCACATCCTCGCTTCGACTTTTCGGAAGTGTCACAACCCTAAAAGTTCTACAATGTCATCACTAGGTCTTAGCAAGCACCCTACAAGCGCCCTCATAAAATGATTGTATCCACTTCGTGAAGTATCATAGAGTTGCCCGGGTTTGAAAAGTTTCTAAAGGAATTCCGCAATTTGAAAAGATTGGCCTCAAAATCTTCAAATAAGACGTTTAACCAAGCAACTTTACACCAAAACAAGTAAAATCTTTACGATCAAAATTTCGTCAAAATCCTCCAAAACCCAATCAGTTTCCCGCATATCAATCAATCAAATTCAGAAATCAGGAGGTGGAATCATCCACCTCTAAGGGCTAATCCCATATTCTCTTCCTAGTTTCCAAATCAAATCAATCATCATTCTCAACTCAGTATGAACAAAAGTATATCAAATCATCAACTCATAACATCACGAGCCACCTCTCATATGGCAAATCTCAACATCAATCACGATAATCTCAACCAATCGACATCTCAACAACATATCGTGTTTTCCCAAAACATAAATCATATTATCACGCCAAAACAATAACAAAATCTCAACATCATATCACGAGTCATGAAGTATGTCTACATCATACAGAAGGCATCACAAGTGCATCATCGAATTCTCACAACTTATCACACAAGCACACATGTCAAGAGATCAAAGAGGTCTGGTGTCGTGGGGTCAGTACCCCACTACAGTCAAATCTCACGATCGCATCTCTCGTCGCAACACTAGTAGAACCAGTCATAACATGGGTTTTTCTCTTAATGAACACATACTCACCTAATCATCTTATCAACCTATCCGAATTCTATTCCGAGTAAAGGGAAGTCAAACAGTATATCAGTCATCGAATGTCAGCATATTCACCAAACATCATCTTGACTCATCGCAGTGCCAAATGGCAATCGTTTAGAAATCACGCATCATTACCTCATATATACAGATCATATTCATCATTTACATATTTATAATCATGCTTCCCAACCATATAATACAACATCATGATTACTACCACATACTATAACGTTATGCTTTCACTTAATAACACATTATCGTCTCATGTATCATATCACAACACATCCTATCATGCTTCTAAAATAATATAACAGGATAGCAAGCATCAATATATCATGATAACACTTGTCACTATCAATTAGATTTCAACATGTAGTGTCATTCCATATCAGGTCTTATCATGTTCGCTATCTAGCATCATGCCAGCAGATATAAACAATTCACATAATAAAGAAATCCTCACATCATACCCGTCAAAATAAACTCAATCCCCACTCGCCCATCTTCACACTCAAGCCAAGACAAATCCTCTCCTAGACCCGCCAACCTCATCTCACACAAAATTTCCCAAAGAAATCTCAATTCATCCCGATGCTCAAACCTCGTCTTCATTCCACCAAACTCTCACACACCATCCACCTCTAAGAATCCAACTCCTATCTCTAACTCCACACCCGAGTACCCTCTCATACTATATCCTTACTTCTCTTAAGGCCATTTCTTACACTTCCCACACTTCCCAAGATATCACGAGCATCATGCCTTGCAAAATTCCTAAAGCTCACTCAGTCTTACCTAAACCAACATCTTTCTCTTGCGACTTATCTCATAACAACCCCGATCATCCTAACCACTCATGCTCTTTCACCACTCTTCTACCACGCTACCAACGACCTCATCCACAGGTTTAAGGAAGAAGCAATAATTAAAATCATTAAACACAAGGTCTGCATCATATCAACTAGCATTTATAAACATAACATCACGGGTTCAACAAGTCTCCATTTATCATCATGCTCAATAATCATGGCAAACATCATATATGAACATACTGAAGTCAGGCTAACATGTTGCACTATAACCTCATCAGATACAACTCAGGTCTCTTAGCATATGTAGTTCACATTTTACAGGCAAAGGAATTCAAATCATGCTTAGCAACTTAGAGTAGCAACACGTCACGACATCATGGTACATTGGATCCATAAGGCATCACATCATATCATCATAGACGACAGACAATCAGGCAATAGTCATCATCAAGTCAGCACATCAACACATAAACGTCACCATCAAAGCATTGCAACATGGTTATCAGCATATTCAGAAAAGTTAGCAATTCAAACGAAGGACACTCCCGCATGCAAGTCATATCGTACTCGATAGTCGCAATCCTCAAAACGTACTTGTCCCACCAACACCGTCGATCATGAGGCTTGTGGGTTATGGGCCCACGCTTCCGCCACACAGCTCTATCGTTATGCAACTTCCTTTCTCTTCCAAGCAGTCGCTCACCAAATATCGCAGAGGAGTCTAAGTTAGCAGAGATAGGGGAGTGACAAGGACGGGCAACCCAATGTTCACTTCGGAACCAAACATAGACCAAAGTTAAAGAACGACAAGACTAAAGACAAGACTCTGACCCGAGAATAGCAACAACGCCCTTATGGGAGTCTATTAGGTTACAATTGTGACGAGCAAAATGAATTCATTATGGAGCACATCAGTCACATTAATCCACACTAACATGTACCTATCTCAAGGAGAACGACATGCATATTCATTCCAAAAGACACAATCGAGTCCTACACGGATTCATCCGAGACAAGTTAACAGTTCATTATTCCATGGAAGCAGAGATGCCTAACAACTTCAAGCGAGGCATGCGGAACCAGTAATGATCATGCAAGATTCAAAGTCATGCGGTATATAATGAGGATGACCAATATCATGTATATGAACAATGCACGGGCATGGTACACACATCAACAATTGAGTTCAAATATGGCATGCCGAGGTATATCATAGCAAGCAGAGTAAGAATCATACGAGAACATATAAGAGCATCATAGTAACTATCTCATCTTAACACACTGGTCATATAATAGGTCAAGCATGACACGTAATTAAACGACGAGATACATTTAGAAGGCACATGTCCTACATGGTACTAGCAACACATGATAAGGCATGATCATAGTCAAGAATCGTTTAAAGGAGTTCATCATAATGTCCATGAAAATAAGAGGGATCACCACAGAGTAACAAATAGAACATCACGACGATAGATCATAATCATGCTAGGAATTACTCATCGTAAGACATATAAAACGATAACTATCACATTATGGAACAAGTACAACACGTGATCATTTAGCGAGTCATATTGGGAATAATAATTAAGCCCTACAGAACACTACTAGCACATATTGAACATGCACATAATCAAGATAACCCGACTAGATTCATCCTAACATTCATGCGTCCTACGTATCTAAAGACATGATGAGCGTGGTGTGTTATTATGCGATGTGCCAAGTCGTACATGTATACTAGCATGGGAGGATATCATTGAGCAATAGAGGAACACTACCGAGCGACAACATGTAAGCATGCTATGATTAACCATCACAGAAAGCAAATCCCTCATCGAATTCAACACTAATTAACTTGCACGGGTAAGACATGTTATGGTAATAGAAGGAGGGAATAACCACACTATCAGGAACCTAGCTCGAGAGAAAATCAGCAACAACGTAAACAAGATACAAGTTCGCACAAGTCACAATCGATGATCATACACGATGCTAAAAGCTCAATATAACGTACGATACATGCATGCAACTAATCATGACGACGGGTAAGAAATCAATTCAATCACATTCCAACAACATAGAAACATGAGGAAAGTCTTACAATGTATAACACGAGTTTAAGTAGTGGCAATATGACTAGAATACGGGGACATGAGCTCAAACCAACACATACTAAGATAAAACACGTGTTTCTCAAGACTCAATTATACCACATATTCTCCATTCAACACAAGTAACACACAACAATATTATGTGCAAAATAATCAGTAATAGCTAATCTGACAAATACAAAATAGATGGGCATGATATGGATTCTTGTCACAAAAAGGATAATAAGCATCGACATGTCGTCATCCAACATGCTAAGGTGATAATCTACAAGCATTCCTACAAAGAGGAGTTGATCACCCTATCATGAACCTAATCCATAAGGAATAACAATCATGTAGATTCATATTATATGGTCCATGCTTCCAATCATTCATACAATCAATAAACCAAGTAAACATGCTATAACAACGTACATTCATGATAGAGGGCAAGACATAACACGAGACTTGAGCAATGTAACTAACCACAACATGAGCTTACACAATAAAATTATGACAGAAAGCAAGGCATAACACGAGCTACTTCTCACTAATGATCATTTACAAGGTACATGCGTGAGATTACAAAATCATGCAATTCAGAGAGAGTCACCATTACAACCGGACAGGGATCCCTAAGGGCAACCATTGACATTCCCAACCAACTCATCACCTCACTTTCCCGTGGGACCCCGACATGACTCTTTATGGCAAGAAGACACTGGTCGATCATCATAAGGATTGAGAAAGACAGCCTCAGAAACACCTTACTCTTGACATCAAGAACTACCTTCCAATACTCACTCAACCCACCTTTATATCCATACATGTTTCCGACACAACGTGTTTACCGACACGATTCCCCGTGGAAGACACTGACATCTGGGAGGAAGACTCGATAAAACATAGTTGAAGGACTGTTTCACACAAGCTGAACTTGACCATATAGAAATAAAGGTACTCCCGCTATCCCGTTTGCACAGATTAGTCAACACAAAACTCATTGTTAGGCATACCAAATCAGATCTATAGCATAGCAAACACTCAGCACAGAACCAGTTAATAACACTGATAATGATCTCCTTTGAGCCTCCCAACCCATCTGTAAAGAACAAGCTTATATTTCGCCTACCCATTTCCAACTACATCCAATAGGGATGGTCTAACGTCTTTCTACCCACTCGATCCCCTCTTTAGTCGGTTTTCCATATTTTATGATAAGTCAAGTTCATTACTTAGTCCAATCTCGGTTAGACAGCTAAAGTTCATTTTGCCCTTTTTAAAACACTTTCAAATCATTTGAAATTCATGGGCGGTTTCCAAAACATACACTCGACCCTTTTGTAGCCGAATTGCACAACCTCAGCTCTGATACCATCTTTGTAACGGCCCAGAATTATGATTTCTAGGTTACGTTTCAAGGGATAAAACCCCTTGTTCGGATCTTGCAATCCAGGTACGGGTCGAGGTTTGAAATTCTAGACTGACGTTTTCAAGAGGGGGATTTCATACCCAAAATCGAAGGGATCGTTGGAATCCCCGGGGAAGTCCCCTGTACTTGTCGTAAGTCTAAGCGTGGAAATCAGAAATAGTGCGACTAGCGAAAATAAGTGTAATACAAGGAGGTGCCACGGCGGAGCCGGGTCAAAACCAAATCAATACGCGTACTTATCGAAATGTAAGGTTAGACAGTTTCTTTACAATCGCCCAAGGGAGTTCCCACGTCACAGAAGCAAGGAACAATAATGCTGCAAAACAAACCTAAAAAAAAATGTATGCGGGGCGGTGTCAGATCGAAGCCCTACGCAATATAGTCCCAAACAAGCAGACACATACACACGCTAGTCCTGATAAAGATGCTTCTAGATGCAAGGCGGAATATTAACACACTAACATGCCCCTAAGATCAAGTGCGTAAATATAATAAGGCCTTAGCACCGAATACCAAGTGGTATATCCCTCTCCTACCTCCACCCCTTCCGATAGGTGGAGACTGGCCAGCTCGTGAATGCATTCATTCATAATAGGGCGGCACGCATGCCTAACCCGCTCCACAAATAAGCCCGCAGGCATCTCAAAATAAAAGGAAGTGCATGACTCGATTGACTCAGGGTACCCGATGAGGCTGGGCTACCCTATGACCCTAGCAATGACTCTAGTTACTTCACAGATAACGGCCGTTCTGTTTACAAAAGCAATGAGTAAACGAATGCTCAATCATGAGTGCAATCCTAGCAGGATACTACATGTCATGCTTTATTATGAATGCAAGCACCTAGTATGCACATGGCTACAAGCAGGGAGATCCCTCTTTTCGAATCTGAGTGAGCTCATATAGGAACTCACCTGGAAGTGCAGAACAGCAAGATAACACAAGCAATGGCCCAAATGCAAGTCCAAAGCAATCCAAAAAGCAACACATACCTATTATCAAGCCATTTTCATAAGCTATCGGACTAACATTCATATACACAGAACCCAAGTTCCCAACATTCTCAAAACCAATCGATAGTAAAACCATTTTCCAAAACATTTCCGATACGATCAATATCAACCAAAATCATTCACTCCCGATCAACCTCATTGATAAAATCGTATCAACCATATTTTCCAAACTTTTAAATCTCAAATTAAGTCAACTCATTTTCAAAACAATTTCTCAAATCATACTTGGCTAATTTCCGACATTTATCATTTAAATCCTTAACAAATTCCCAAAATAATATTATTAACACGATCCCGGCACGTCCGTTTTCAAAATCATTACATAAATAAATTCCGACATTTAGTTACTAAAAATAATTCTATTTTCACAATCATGTTTATAAATCAAAACCCCATAATTCATTTCAACTCTCCTAAAATAACATTTTTAAAACATCACTAAAAACATATCCCAATAATGTCTCTTTTAAACTATTTTATAATATATAATAATAATTTCAGAAATAATATTTTCCATGAAAATTAGATTTATATATATATATAATACCTTATATATATACCCCTTAACATGAACAATTTTACATGTAAACTAAAGTTTATAAAACAACTAACATATCAAGATAACACAATATCAACTTAACAACTTATAAAACAACCCAAAAGGCCCAACTCTCAAACCCCTCAATCTGAAAGGAATCCGGCCCATACAAGAGAAAGGAGAGAAAAGGCCCAGATGAAGGCTCCAGCCCACACCCAATGTTAAACCCGAACCATGAACCCGGATCTAACCTTATACCCGAACCCGGAATAAAATAGGCCCAAGCCCGGAACACACAGCAATGTCTTCTCCCCCCAACATGGAAGAACAGAAACGCCGGCGTCGGACAGAAAACGAAGAGGAGAAGAAGAAATTGGCCACCGCCGGAACTCATTCTCGCCGAACTCGCTCTCTCTCTCACGCTCTCGACCATCCCTAACCCATAAACGCACAGTAGTAAAACCACGGAGAAGGAAAGGGGTTCGAGCACTCACCAAGGGGTCTCGATTTCGTCGGAGGTTCGTCGGAAGTCCTTCAAGCTCCGTCGGAGTCGGAATCAACGAATCTGGGCCTGGGGAGAGAGGAAATTGAATAAAGGTCCACCTTTACCAGGTAATTGGATCGGATTTTTAAGAAGGAGCCTTACCACCCCGTTTGAACGAAGAACAGAGGGAGGAGAAGGGAATGGGAGTGCAACAGCTTCGGCGGATTCGAGAGGCTCCTGGTCACCTGGCTCCGCGCCTTCGCTTCTCTAAGCGTCGGGAAAGGAAAGGAGAGGCTGGGGTTCACCTAATGCTGCTGGCGGAAGGAAGAAAGAGCTTCGGCCATGCTTCCCGGCGACGACGACGAGGATGACGGACCAAGGGAGAGGCGGGGGTGTTGGTGGCTTGGGCGGCGCTCGGCGTTCGCGACTGGAACAGGGGAACGCTCGTGGGTGTGGAATCGGAAAGAATGGTCGCAGCTTCGGCGGCTGCTGGGCGGCGGCAGTGGCTCCGGGCTCCTGGGCGTCGGAGGAGGAAGACAATGGAGCTTGCTCTCGGCTAAGCTATCAAGGGAGAAAGAAGAGGATAAAGTTTTTGGGTTTTTCTTGTGTTTGGGTTTTGAATTGAAAAGAGAAATGGGGACATTGGACAGTCTCTCTGATTTTTGAAGAGTAGGCAAGGTTGCAGTTGTCCTCAGTTGTTCAGAGAGGAGAAATGTGTTGCAATTGGTTGACCTTTGGTCAAAACTAGTGTTTGTTTGGGCTTTAGTTAGAAGTAGAAATGTGGAGCTGCTATCGATTCCAGAAGAGAGAGAAGGTGAATACAAGATGACGGGTAACAAGGATCACAAGTGGTCCCAAAACTCAAATCTCGAAATACCTGGAAACAAATCCCAAAACTCGCTCTCTCGATCTTATTCCGACTCGTTCAAAATTAAATTTTAAAATTTGACTGAAATCCGCTTTAAGAGTTCCGAAATCGATTTATTAAATTGGGGACGAGTTTTTCTTAAAATATTCCGATTTAAATTCATTTTATCTTTTTTTTTTGTCTAAAATCCATTTATATTATTTATATTATTTATTATTTAAAAATCCGGGCCTTTACAACAAGTCGCCCTTTGAAATGGTTTTTGGGCGTCTCCCGGACTATGATTTTCTCCGTGTTTTTGGGTGTCTTGCCTTCCCTAATCTCCGACCATATAATGCACATAAACTTGCTTTCCGGTCTATCCCTACGGTCTTTCTTGGTTATAGCTCTCATCATCATGGCTATATTTGTTTTGATTGGAAAGAACGACGCCATTATATTTCTCGTGATGTTATCTTCCACGAGGATACTTTCCCCTTTGCTAGTGGATCTACTCATGCCCAATTGGACCTTCACCAACCCTCCTCTCCTACTGCTATTTTCCCTCTATCCTCTTTAGGGCCTGTCGAGCCCATTAGCCCAGCTCCCACCCATCCCTTGCCCAGCTCAAACATAACCACACCTTCAAGCCCAAACACAACCCCACTTTCAAGCCCACACACAAGCCCTCCTCCAAGCCCAATCATAAGCCCCACCACATCCCAATCAGAGGAGATGTCATCTTCCTCCAACAATTCCCTTTGCCCGCCGTCACCTACTCCCCCTCAATTGGCTTCCCATGGTCATCCTATGACCACCAGGGCTAAAGACCAAATCTCCAAACCCTTAATTCGAACCGATGGGACCATCCCTTGGCCTCGTCCTCACTGTGCTCTACACGGGAACTAAGCAAGTTCTTCTTGGTGATGGCTCTTCCATACCAATTCAGCACCAGGGCGCAGCCTAATTCTCCTCCCAGAATCGTACCTTTCTCCTCTCTAATCTTCTTCACACTCCTCATATTTCCAATAATCTATTGTCTGTTTTTCAATTTTGCCTTGATAATCATGTGTATTTTGAGTTTCATGCTAATCGGTTTCTTGTGAGAGATTCGCAGACTCATCGTCCTCTTCTTCAAGGACCTGCTGAAGGAGGCATCTATCGTTTGCCGATTGCTATCTCATCGTCGTCGTTGCCGCCGCCTGAAGCCTCCCTCGCCACCACTCACGTTACGTTCTCCAGATGGCACTCCAGAATGGGCCACCCTTCTACAACCCTAACTAAGTCTATTTTGTCCACTCTTCAAAAGCCCAAACTTGGCCCAATAACTCAGTGTGAGAGTTGCTCATGGGCTAAGGCCCATGTCCTGCCTCATCCTGCATCCCCTAGTAGATCCACTAGCTTATTAGAACTTCTTTTTATTGATGTATGGGGTCCCTCCCACCATCTTTCCGAAAATGGTTGCCGTTACTATCTATCTATTGTTGATGATTTTTCTAAGTTCATTTGGATTTTCCCTATGGCTACAAAATCTTGTGTTGCTTCTATCTTCATCACATTTGCTAAACTCATTATGAATTCATTCTCTACTTCCATAAAAAATGTGCAATCCGATAATGGTACTGAGTTCAAACCACTTAAAGCCTTTTTCCAAGAATTTGGCATTCATCATCGTCTCACTTGTCCATATTCCCATCCTCAAAATGGGACCGTCGAGTCTCGACATCGTCGTATTGTTGATATGGGTCTTACCCTTCTAAAACACTCCTCTCTTCCTCTTTCATATTGGGATTTCGCCTTTGAATGTGCGGTTTATCTTCTTAATCGCCTTCCATCTATTGTCATTCATAACAAGTCGCCCTTTGAAATGGTTTTTGGGCGTCTCCCGGACTATGATTTTCTCCGTGTTTTTGGGTGTCTTGCCTTCCCTAATCTCCGACCATATAATGCACATAAACTTGCTTTCCGGTCTACCCCTACGGTCTTTCTTGGTTATAGCTCTCATCATCATGGCTATATTTGTTTTGATTGGAAAGAACGACGCCATTATATTTCTCGTGATGTTATCTTCCACGAGGATACTTTCCCCTTTGCTAGTGGATCTACTCATGCCCAATTGGACCTTCACCAACCCTCCTCTCCTACTGCTATTTTCCCTCTATCCTCTTTAGGGCCTGTCGAGCCCATTAGCCCAGCTCCCACCCATCCCTTGCCCAGCTCAAACATAACCACACCTTCAAGCCCAAACACAACCCCACTTTCAAGCCCACACACAAGCCCTCCTCCAAGCCCAATCATAAGCCCCACCACATCCCAATCAGAGGAGATGTCATCTTCCTCCAACAATTCCCTTTGCCCGTCGTCACCTACTCCCCCTCAATTGGCTTCCCATGGTCATCCTATGACCACCAGGGCTAAAGACCAAATCTCCAAACCCTTAATTCGAACCGATGGGACCATCCCTTGGCCTCGTCCTCACTGTGCTCTTGCTCAATCCTCGTCCTTCATTCCGGATGAACCTCGCTCCTTTACAGAAGCTTCCAAACATAGTGAATGGCAGTCTGCCATGCCCACAGAGTTCAATGCTCTCCTTGCCACTCGCACCTGGACACTTGTACCCCCTTCCCCCAATCTCAATGTTCTCGGCACTAAGTGGGTATACAAAACCAAAAGGCTGTCCACAGGTGATATTGAACGGAGAAAGGCACGCCTTGTTGCCCAGGGTTTCCATCAAATTCAGGGCATCGACTTCTCTGAAACATTCAGTCCGGTAGCCAAACCCACAACAATTCGCCTATTGTTATCCCTTGCGGCGACGAATGGATGGATAGCTCGGCAACTCGACATTCAGAATGCTTTTCTTCACGGGTATTTGACAGAAGAGGTCTATATCCATCAACCACAAGGTTTTGTCCATCCTCTCTATCCTGATTACATTTGTCGCCTTCATAAATCTCTTTATGGGTTAAAACAAGCTCCCCGAGCTTGGTTTTCAAAACTCACCACAGCCCTCATTGATCTTGGTTTCACCCCTTCTCGTTCTGACACCTCCTTATTTGTCTATCACCAAGCTGGAATTTGTGTTTACGTTCTCGTGTATGTTGATGATCTTCTGGTGATCTCATCTCATAATAATCAGGCTATGATGTTTATTTCTGCACTCACACGGCTGTTTCCTGTCAAAGATTTGGGTCCATTGCACTATTTTTTAGGGATTGAAGTTACCAGGACTGCTTCCGGCTTCAATCTGTCTCAGCGGCGCTACATTAAGGATCTCTTGCTCCGAACTCATATGCAGAATTCAAGTCCTGTCAGCACGCCTGTGGCTTTGAGTAATCCAGTTCAAAGTGCCACTTTTGATGATCCTCTTTTGTATCGAAGTACAGTAGGGAGTCTTCAATATTTGGCCTTTACAAGGCCAGATGTCTCCTTTGCTGTCAATCGTGTATGCCAGGCGATGCACAATCCTCAGGTTCATCATTGGCAATCAGTAAAGAGGATTCTCCGCTACCTCAATGCTACTTCAGATTTACAATTTCACATATCAGCTCACGGTGACAAGTCTTTACATGCCTTTTCTGATTCCGACTGGGTTGGAGACACTCTTGATCGCCGATCAACAGGCGCCTATTGCATCTTTCTGGGTAACAATCTTATATCTTGGAGTTCCAAAAAGCAGGATACCGTTGCACGCTCTTCAACCGAAGCTGAGTATCGTAGTCTTGCTGTTGCTACTTGTGAGACATTGTGGATTCAAATTCTTCTTGCTGAGCTCAGAATTCCGCTTCACCATCCTCCCGTTTTATGGTGCGACAATCTTGGCGCCACCTACTTGGCCGTCAACCCTGTTATGCATCACCGCATCAAACATGTTTCCCTTGATTATCATTTTGTCCGTGAACGGGTTCAAGCCAAAGCGTTAAAGGTGGCGTTTATCACCTCCAAGGAACAGATTGCTGATCCTCTCACGAAAGCTCTTTCGTCACCCAGATTTCTACAACTTCGTCCCAAGCTTTGTCTGCACCAAGCTCGGACCGAGGGGGCGTAGTAATGTATGCAACATACAAGCCCAATTGTAAGCCCAATGAGTAATAGGTAAACAGCTGTATCTTTAATAGAAGACAAAAGTATGGATGCTTCTAGAAAGCTGCCGTGGGTGTCTAGGGCTGTATACAAAGAGGGTACTGTGTAACCGTTGTTCATTAAGAAATTCAGAATGAAATCCTCCATTGGTATTCACATTTTCTTCTCCTTTCTATACATCTAGAAGCAACGACTATATAATTTATTACTTTTATTGACACAACTATGGTTTAATTTATTAGGTTCCGTCTATTCTTAAGTTATGCTTATTTATTTAGGCTCTTTAATTTATTTGAGAAACTAAGAAAACCTTGCTTGCTTTGGATTTTAGTGCATTTTTTACTCCATTCCTATCATTGACCGAGGAAGTTCTATCAGGGATGGGCAAGCTGTTTTGTTAAATTTCTTTATTTTCCCTGCTTAATTTCTTTCTTTTTTAAAAAAATATTGAGACTAATTAATCTCAACTATTGATTAAATCAATGGTGTATATTTGGTCGACTGTATAGCACAGCGCGCTTCTTAAAAACTGGAAGGAAGCAAAAACCGTTGACTTGAGGGGTTCAAGAGAGAGTTGATGAGAGCTTCAGATTTTTAGTTCTCGTCGTCGTCGTCGGAATTGAGTTGAGTTAGTACTGTATTTTTTTTATTTTCGATCGGTTTCTGTTACTGCAACTGCTGCAGGTATGTCATTTCTTTGCCGGCCCAAACTTCAATACTCTATTCATTCAGCTTCTTTTTTATTATAGGTTTATTCTGTTTTGATGAGAGATTTATGAGTTTATTGGTTTGTTTATAATAACAAATTTGGTACATATAGTTCAGCTTTGTAATTGTGTTTGTATTCATGTACGTTTTGGATTGGGATTTCGATTCAAGTTTTTAGAGTTTGACTTTGCTTGATTATATGTTGATCGATCCAATAATTCCATCAGACTCTTATTCGATAAGTCTGAACCTTGCGTACGTCTGCAATTTATGCTTGCCTTGATTTACAGGAGCATCCATCTTTCTCCCAATGGCTGAATTGGCAGTGTTCAGCATCACCAAATCGATCTTTCCACGGCTGAGCTCCCTTGCTGAGGATGAGCTCTTTCTCTGGTACAACTCAAAGACTGAGATCGATAAGCTCAAGAAGACTATCAGCACTATCGAAGCCGTGCTGTTTGATGCTGACCGAAAGCAAGCTACTGATACTACTGTTCAACAATGGCTTTTCAGGCTTCGTGATGAGATGTACAAAGCAGACGACTTGTTCGATTCCATCTCTACTAGAGCTCTAAGAATGAGAGTCAGGTCCGGCAATAAGATACTCAAAGAGACAAGGCGTTTCTTCTCCAAGTCAAACCATCTTGTTTTCGTTGTCTCAACTGCACATAAAGTGAAGGAGATCAGGGAGAGGCTAGATGGCGTAGCAAAAGACATCAACCAGTTTGGCTTTATAAGGAGAGTAGACGAGGGACCTCTTATAAAGACAAAACCACAGTCTCACTCTTACATTCGAGAAGACCAAGTAATCGGAAGAGAGAAAGAGAAGGAGGAGATATTAGGATTGTTGTTCAAGGATCTTGATGATGATCAGCGTGTTTCTGTCATTGCAGTGGTTGGCATTGGTGGATTAGGCAAAACTGCTTTGTCTCAGCTAGTGTACAATGCAAAGGAAGTTGAGGATTTCTTTGAATTACGACTTTGGGCTTGTGTGAATTACTTCACGGATTTGAAAGAGGCCTTGGAGGGAGTAATGAGTGTGAAAACGCCCATGAATCTAGATGAGTTACAAAATATACTGAGGAAAAAGATCCAAGGAAAAAGGTTTCTCCTTGTTTTGGATGATGTTTGGGATGATATTAGAGAGCATTGGCTTAGATTGAAAGATTTGTTAGACGCCGGCGACAAAGGAAGTAAGGTTTTAATGACAACCCGTTCAAAAACAGTGGCCCAAAATCTTTCCACAGTCACACCTTACTACACTCTAAGAGGGCTATTAGATGAGCACGCTTGGTCATTGTTTAAGAAAATGGCTTTTGATGACAAACAAGAAGATGGATATCGAGCAAAGGAAGACCTGGGAAGACAAATTGTGAAGAAGTATGCAAATGTCCCGCTTGCTATAAGGACAATCGGTAGCTACTTGTACAAGAAAGATATGAAGCAATGGTTAAAACTTGTGGATAATCAGGAGATGAATGAAATGCATGATCACCCTGAGAAGATGATTATGGAAGTGTTGAAGAT
The DNA here is from genome assembly GCA_037127255.1 of Persicaria tinctoria. Taxonomy (NCBI): domain Eukaryota; kingdom Viridiplantae; phylum Streptophyta; class Magnoliopsida; order Caryophyllales; family Polygonaceae; genus Persicaria; species Persicaria tinctoria. Next base: position 1,563,990 of record JBANSL010000004.1, read on the forward strand.
CAGCTACGACGACCTTCCTTATTCATTAAAGCATTGTTTTGTGTATTGTTCACTCTTTCCGGAGGATTATACCTTTGATAAAACCACTTTGATCCATCTATGGATGGCTCAAGGGTTGCTTCAATCATCTGGTAAAAATGACTGCTTGGAGGATGTTGGTGAGAGCTACTTCCAGTGCTTAACAGACCGATGCTTCTTTCAAGATGTTAAAAAATATGTTGATGGCTGTGTAGAGTGCAAAATGCATGACCTGTTCCATAGTTTGGCTGTTAAAATTTCTAGAAAGGAATGTGCAGCAGTGAAGAAACTTGAAAAAAATATCATGGGGAAATGTCCCCGACATTTGCTGGTAAGGGATATTGAAGGCGTTCCACTTCAAGGTGAAGGGGTACGAAGTCTTGTGTCCCCTGCCGTGGGTCTAGTCGAAGGATCAGTGTTAGGTGGCTTATTCATAAATTTGACAGGCTTGCGGACTTTGAGTTTACAACATTTAGACACAGAGGAATTACCGAGCTCCATAGGCAAGTTGGTTCATTTGAGGTATCTTGATCTTAGGATGAGTGAAAATTTGAAAAGGCTTCCAGCTGCTCTTTGCAAGCTGCAAAATCTGCTAATTTTGAGATTTGGTGGTTGTTCGAATCTGATCAGGCTGCCCAAAGATCTACATAAACTAATAAGCCTGAGATATTTGGAAATTGAGGGATGCGGTATGCTAGACCATATGCCTTCGAGATTGGAAGAGATGACATCCCTTGTTATGCTTGATCGACTTATCGTCAAAGAAGATCACGGAGGACTCAAGTGTTTAACACACCTCAACAACCTGACAGGTGAACTTCGTATTGAACTTCCAAGAGATCTGTGGAAAAATTGTGTTGCTGATGCAGAAGAGTCTATCCTAAGCTGCAAAACAAAATTAAGCAGGCTAATTATATCATTTCACAACTCAGGAGAAGTAGAAGAGACTGTGAAATCTGATGTCGTGCTAGATAGGCTTCAACCCCCCAACAATATAAGTCATCTAAGCATAGAGTGTTTTCCTGGAGTGAAATTTCCAGATTGGCTTTCTTCTCTCATGAATCTTGTCAATCTGGATCTGTCTGACTGTGTTAGTTTGCTTGAGCTCCCACATCTGAGTCTACTATGTCAGCTTAAACTATTACACCTCCGGTCTTTGCCTCTTCTTGAGTACATGACGAATGATATTTATTATGATGGTGAGGATGGATCATTCTTTCCCTCACTTGAGAGACTTGGCATATTTGGAATGCCATGTTTAAAGGGATGGTGGAGGCCAACGGCAGAAGGTAGCTACGCTAATCAGTTGTGGTTTGCACGACTTTCTGAATTAGTAGTGTCTGATTGTCCACAACTGACTTGCTTACCTGGGTGTCCTTCTCTGAACACCTTAACACTAAGCAATGTGAATGTAAAACTGATGACACAGTTAGTAAGAGTGCCAGAGACCAAAGTTCTTCCGTCTTCCTCTTCTCTTCAAATATGCTCCACTCCTGATGATGAACTGAAGTTTGTGTCTGCTCTCCGGAAACTGATGATTTCGGATTGCTCAAACTTTAGTCGGCAATCTCTCTTTCGCTCACTGCAATGTATGTCTTCTCTTGAAACGCTCGTTTTCACGGGCTCCTCTGAGAGAGAAATATATAATGATGAAAATTGGGAAAATGAGGGCATGCCGTGGATGTCACTTACAAGGCTTAAGAGTTTAGATTTTGAATTCGGGAACGATCCGCAAGGAGCTCATCTTCTCAACGGACTTCACTACCTCACCTTGTTAGAGGCGTTGTCCATCTTTAACAATGTGCCAGATGATATTAATACTCCATGGACAGCTCCTCCAAACATTAAATTATTGCTCATTGACGGTATAAATAAGGTGGGATTCCTAAACATGGCACTCCAACAATTGAAAAAGCTTCAGACGTTAATATTTAACTCATGCGGATTTGATGAAGATGAATGGAATAAGCTATCGTGGGAAGACCTCAAGGGCTTGAGACGCCTCATATTCCACTCTTGCAGCATGAAGTCCTTGCCGGAGAAGTGTCGGCATCTCCAAACACTTGAAGATGTGGTGATAATATTATGTGATGAGTTAAATTGTTTGCCTACTTGGGTTAGCCAACTGACATCACTTAAGATTCGTCGTCCCAACCAAGCATTGAAAGAGAAATGCAGGAAACCAGTGGGTTCATATTGGCCCCTCATTCGGGACATTCCTCATCTTACCATAAGATTGTGATGCAGATAAGGTACTTTCAAGCTGTAATTTGTTAAGTATTTGAGAAATTTATCACTCTTACATACATTTCGCTCATTTGGCCTTTTGTAGAGGAAAAGAAAGTAGGTAGTAGTCCTTGCAACAAACTCGTTCATCAATTATATTGCAAGTCCCTCTATTCTGTTCTGCGTTGATTGTCGAGTATAAATTAAAGGTAATATATGAGGTCCATCATTTTCTATGTTATATATCTCACACACACCCTTTGCTAATCGATAGCATTGAATAAATGTATATGCAGCGAATCTCTAAAAGGGTAGCAACAGCAACTCGAAGATTGTGCTATCAAAAACGTACTAGTTGATGCTGAACGAAGGCGAGCTACAGATGCTGCTGTTCAAGGATGGCTTTTCAGGCTTCCTGATGAGTAAGACAAAGCATACGATGACTTGTTTGATTCTATCTACACTATATCCTTGAGAACAAGTCACGGATGTCCTGCAATAAGGAAATATATAGCCATCACATAGTTGAACAAAGGCAAGGAATTTTTTTGTCTTCATAGCTGAACCATTTGTCACTTGCCTTGGCTGATCCTGCCTTCTCTTTCCGAAAAGAAAAAAAAAAGATGGGCCTGAACTTCAATGGAGCTTGTAAAGTAGTGACATTTATACGATTGTTGATTTTATTTTGTGAGTTTAGTTTCTTTTCTATTGAGTGATTTTAATGTAATTTTAAGGCTGGTATGCCTTTCTAATGGCTTGGTTGTTGATGCTGAACTACCCAGGCTGTTCAATTATTGTTGACAGGTTTCTGAGAAGCTACATAATATGTCATCGCCAATACAAGCAAAATGTCTGAAATCAGAGGGTGACCTTTCTTTGCTAGAATGCATTCCTTGTGTTGTTTTACATATCCAGGTTTCATCTTATTTTTCCTACTAATTTCCAGATTTGTGGGTGTTTTTTTGTTGAATGAATTTAGGATGATAATCGTAAATCTTGATGTGTGTATTAGGGCATGTTTGGCGCGCATAATTTTTAATCTAGCTTGAGATTATAATCTAGCTTAAGATTATAATCTAGATGGAAATTTTAATATAGCTTAAGATTATAATGTAGCTTAAAATTGGACATCTTGTTTGGCATGACTTTTGATTATCCAAGCTTTTTGGAGATGAAATGGTAAAATTACCAAAATGGGTATCAATTAATGAAAGAAAACAATTATCCCATTTTATTTGATGCATGACTTTCCAACACAGTCATACTTGACCCGGGCTATAAAGTTCTTTTAAAAAAGAAAAAAAATACATGACTTTATAGCCCAGCAACAAGGCCGAGCTATGAAACCAAAATCCATAGATGATTGTAGAAGCTGCTCTGTCCGTTTATCTGGCCCCTATGCTAATCCAGGGTTAAAAAAAAAATGGATACACAATAGCTAACAATGGTTATTTGCAGAGCGATTCCAAACAATCATAGTTCCTCGTCACATGGTAGGCTAACAATGAATCAGTCCACCTACTCTAACCTGGTGCCAAATAAAGAAGATAAAACTAATCAATGAGCAGACAAAACATATGATGAATCTACTGAAAGAACTAAGTGAAATAGTCAATTCAGTTGCACCTTTCTAGCATCATTTATGTTAAATATGGCTTCTGTGAACCTAGTTTAACAAAACAGAAGACATATCTCCATATAACTAAAAAAAACAAATCTACATATGACCAAATTGAATAACACTCTACACTGCTCAAAATGCATCCAACCCTATGAAGCTTAAAATTAATCAACGAGTAGACAACAAATAAGTACAACCATGTAATTCACCGAACTCTTTGCCTAATTAACCTAAATTCACCCTTAAATAAAACCCATCAACATCAATCCAGACTCAAAATAAGTGAAATCCAAATTGATCCTACCAAATTTTGGGGGAATATTAAGACATCTAGTATAAGGAAATTCCACCATGACCCTGTGTGGTAAATGCAATATAAAATTTATATAAATGAAATAAAGACTTTGCCAATAATATCTTTCCAATAAAAAAGAAGTCATATGCATTAAACAGAGTTCACAATACATTTCCAGTATTGATATGACAATAAAACTACAATACTTGGTTTCTTACCTTCTCTTATGCACAAAAAACCAATTTACACTGGAAATAAACAAACCCGCTCATTACCAGATATCAGGGGGTTTGTTTTGAAACAACTCAAATGAATATAATTAAACCCAAGAATCCAAGATGCAACAAAATTGCAAGATAAAGTGCAGTGGCTGGTCTAAATTGAACCAAAATGGGTAATTCCAGAGTAGAGAGAGAAGAGCATCAACAGAAAAGAAGCAACAAAGAAACTAAGAAAGGGGGAGGCTAGATCTGGGTATACCAATTAACAAATTGAGATGCATAGATAAAATTTGAAGAGCAACAGCAGAACAAGTATGACAGTGGAAAAATAGCAGCAGCACAAGTATGACAGCAAGTCACATTTGATAACAAGTCACAATTGACCAAAAGACAAAAACAATGAAAAGCAACAATGCACTTCCATTCCTTACAACTTATAAGCAATAAAAAGCATTCTGATTAACACTTGTGTTTATGCACTGTGCGTGTAAATATGATGTAAGTTTATCCTCCCCTCCAAAAAATGAAATTAATTAAAAAATTGATGTATATAAATTGCATGGAAAAATATCATCTCTTATATCATGATGATAAATGTGTTGTCTAATTCAAAGCTTGTATGTGTGGAATTTACTGCTGAGATTAATCAACCTCTATTTTAGTTGATGATCGATTGACCTTACATAAAAAAGTTTAAACAATTTTATATCAATTTTTTTTTCCAAATAATTATATAGGGACTTTAGTTCATGATGCAGCTCTTATATATTGCTAGATTCAAGTTTATATATGTATTCCTAACTAGCAGTTTGTATGTATTGTTTTAATTGGTAGCTTGGCAGGAAGTTTTGAGAGACTATAAATCTGGATGATAGAATGAATATCTCTGTGCAACCAGTTTTTAGTGCTCTGTTTAGTTAGTTTGTTCCATTTAAGAGATCAACATGCTAAGCTATCTCATGTTTGTGTGAGAAGGATTGCAAAGATCGCTAAGCAGCAGCATAAGTATGACAGCAAGTCACATTTAAGAGATTAGACGAGGCTGAGAAGTGAACTAATGACAGCTCAATATGAGTAAACTAATGACAGCTTAAATTTTTTTCTGTTTCAAAAAGAAGAGGATAAATCATCACATGCCACATAAGAAAACCCCAAATCATGGAAAAATATTGAGAATTACATGTGTAATTTACCCTCCTGTTCATCCCTCTAAAAACCCAATTTGATTCATCCCTCTAAAAAACTTCAAATAATGGAAGTTTTTCAGCAATACTTTGATTTTGAACATCCCTCTAGAAAACCCCAAATAATGGAAAAATATTGAGAATTACACATGTAATTTACCCTTCTGTTCACCCCTCTAGAAAATCAAAGTTCGCTACAACAACCCAATTTGATTCTAATTTGTTTATTTAGCAACACTCAATCTTAACTAAGTAATTCAAATCAGTTTCAGATCATGAAAATCAAAAGTTAGGGTTTTATGTAAATAAAAATTTAGAGTTAATGCAAATCGAAATTGCATCGAGACCAACAACCTCTATTACTTGAAGAACGTGAGAGCGAAAAAGCTTGGTGGAGAAAGCGAAATTACCTGAAGAACGTGAAAGTGGAAGTGCTTGATGGAGAAAGCGAAATGGAACCTGCTGAAGACCCTCTGTCAACAAAAGGAAATCGACATAAGTGATTTTCAAAAGCAAGCTGAGAAATCGAATCGATTACAACCTTACCGCGAGATCGAAGTTCGACGACGTGAGACTCTCATGGAAGGAGCTTCATGAATCGATTGCAAAAGCTTCTGCGAAGACGGAAATGAATACGGTCGACCAAAGCTTCTTCTGTGAAGAGACGGAAATTGAAGAAAAGAGAGGGATAATTCCGTCTTTTTCCATGTTGAACGCTCTACAAATTTCATCGAAAGCTTGCAGATGGGAGCGGCCGATCAAAAGCTTTCCAAGCGGTTGAGGGAGATGAACGCGAAGCGTTTTAAGAAACGCTGTTACCTGCCAAACATAACTATGGACAGCGTTTTCCTAGGGAAATGCAAAACGCTTTAGCTAACCCCTCCAAAACGCTCCTGCCAAACATACCCTAATTGTTCCACCAACGTTATTCCTGCTTCACTAAAATTACAGTGTATGGTATTATTAATGTAAAATGAAGTGAAAAAATGTGCATGCTTTCAGTTTGTAGAGAACATCAATTGTACCATCAAATAGAGTAAATGGGCCTCCAAGAGGCAGGGTTGAAACAGAGGAAGAAACAAGTATGAGGAAGAAAAAGGTCATCCCCAACGTTCCAAGCTGCGGCATATCCGTAGCTCCCACAAGATTGCTTTCGCCTCGACCACCTCCAGCTGAACCGACGCTTGCACCTTCATTGACCCCTCAAACACCACCTCCCCATCTCCTCCCTACTTCACCATACCCAGTCCACATCCCCTCGATTCATGAACCGCCGCATTGCAATTCACTTTTATCATCCCGACGTTAGGCCTCATCCACCCACGCCTCTCCACGGGAGCCTCTCTTCACCTACCTCTACATTAATTGGCCCTACTCCCTGCCAACTTGAACTCCTCATGTCCCTGCAGTGCTTCCTCAACAACTCTCCTAGCCTCCGCATCAGCATTCTCAAATATGCACTTGTTGCGAACCCCCCATATCGCGTGGAGGATCACTGCCCATTCCTCCTGATCAGCCCAGCACGTAAGCGGGCCATATCCGTTTCCAGCCACTCCAAAGCAGCCCAGTCTCGGTATCCATTGATCATCCCAAGCATTTATATTAGCAACAAGTGATCAACATGAGAATGCAAGCAGAGACACTGTATGGGCCAGCCCAACCTAGAGTAATCAAGAGAAACATCAATTTACAATTTCAGTTGACATTCACATATACCATTTGTAACAACAAAAACTTCATCGACATACACATTTTATTCTTTTCAATAGTCCTCTAAACCATTACTCTATTTTGAAGCCAAATTCAGTAGATTTTATCTCTTAAATGAAGATGATAAGAACTAAAAACCTAGAAAAGAAACAACAGAAGTATGTACAGCAACAGTTCATAGAGAGGCTCTATAGACTTGTTATCAGGTCAACCTTATATTCCATGAAGTAACAAAGTAATATTGAAACAAACTTGTTTTAATGACTATGTACTTTATGCATATGCCTTGTGGAGCATAAAACATCATACTAAATGCAATGGGTGGTGCATACAACTACAAGGGGACTAGGGAGTGTACACAAAGTCAACGACTCTCCACTCATCAAGAGAGTCCTATCTATAAGAGAACAGATTTTAACTCAAACAGGCTCTGAGCAAGCTGCAGAACAGCTACTGCATAGTTGGGGATCTGAGGGGAAATTCAAAGTTGGAAGTACCTATGAATATTTCAGAAACAGGTCCACCAAGAAGATATGGAGTGAAGTTGTATGGGATAGTGCTCTCTCGCCAAAACACTCCTTTATTCTCTGGCTAGCAGCAAGGGAGAGACTGGCCACAAAAGACCATATCACATATAGGGAAGTTGATCAAACTTGTTCTTTATGCAACCAAGAAATTGAAACACATGATCATCTATTTTTTGCTTGTGATTATTCTGCTAATCTTTGGGTGCAGATAAAGCAATGGCTGCAGATTAGGAGGGGCATGTCAACAATGAAGAGTGCTTTAAAATGGATGATCAAGGAAGCAGAAGGAAAAGGATGGAGATCAAAAGCACGAAGAAATGTATTGGCAGCTACAACATATTACATTTGGAAGGCCAGAAAAGACAAGGTGATTGAAAACAGAACTTGGAGCATTGATGAGCTGGTTCACCTAATAAAAACTCATGTGTATAGAGCGTTAAACCACTCTTACACATTGGTTTTTACACAGTCAACCACCCTACAGCAAGAACAAGCAAGGAGAACAGAAACAGGAAGGAGCCTACCATTTTCTCTGCAAGACAACATTTTGAGTACTCTTTACTTGTTTTTAACGATTACTACTAATACTTTTACTTATTACTTAATTTTTAAAGTGGACTGGACAAATATGGAGGTAAAAAAGGCTACATAAAACCTTAAATGGTGTGTATTCCTGGTCGGTCGCACATCTTACTACGAAGGAGGAGGAGCGGAAGATGGCATTTTCTACTGTGATTACAATAAAAACGAGGGAAGATGGGATTTTACCTCTTTTGCAGATTTCAAATTTCAGGATGGAATGGCGGTTCTTGGAGACGAGATCCACTGTTTCGGGGAAGAAGGCAAAAATTTCTGTTTCAGATTTTACCTGGCATGGCTGTGCCGTTCAAGGACAAGTATCTGATTGCATTGGCAAATTTTCATCCTGTAACTGAAAAACATGGGTTCAATCTGTATGCTTGTGATATCAGCAAGGGATGCAGATGGCTGGATGAGGCAGTCGAGGTCCGCCCCTTGCGGGATGCCCATGCTTTTCCTCCCGAGGATGATCTTCCCCATTTTGCTCGTCCCTGTTTTGAAAGTATCTCGGTGGTGCAGGTCAGCCCGCTCGAATTTGCTTTGATTTGGTCCCCACTCCAAACAAACACTCCTTTTAAACTCTGCTGCACCAAATTCGGACTCAGCATCCAACACGAAGATACCGACTCCCCAACCTTAACTGCACATCTCTTGTCTTCCACAACCTATACTTATAGAGGCCGCACTGCTGCGCTCAATTGCACCACCACAAACCTATTGTAAGCCTCTTTCTTTCTTTCTTTCATGTTTCTATTTTGCTTCCAGGCACTCATTGCACTATATAGTTAAAAATTCAAACTGGCTTCTTGGTATTAGTTGTTGGGTGTTTGTATACAAGCTTCTTTTCAAACAATAGCTTCCTTAGCATATTGGATACTCTCTTTAACAATTTTTACCTCGTACTCGGATCTTGCAATGATGCATAAATTTTGAGGACCAAATCACCAATCTAGTGTTTTAGTTTTGAGAGTATACCCTTCCAAGTCTGCTCCTACTAATGTAATTATGAGATCTACTATCCAATCAAATAAAACAGAAGAAGGAACATTCAAATGGTTACTTGATAAAGCATCTTTTTCAAAGTCCAATTAGGTCAGTGAACTTGTCAAGACTTTGAGAGTGTGCCTTGTCAGGTGGTATGCTGAAAAATTGCAGGTTTTAAAAAGTCCACTCAAGATCAGAGACAGAAACATAGAAACTGAATCAGAAATGAGTTAAACAGATTGCATCACCTTATGAATCAAACATAAAAAAGAGACTTAGAAACATCTATATGCATTAAGAAGGTTTAGACAGAAAGACAATTTTGAAATTGGTGTCCAGAAATTAAAAAATCCATCTCATTCTCAGTAGCCACTAGATCAAGGAATATCTCTTTTTGGAACTTAAAATTCATATATTACGCCAAGTGCTTATACTATAAAAAGATCTCAAGTTTTCACTTCAAAAATCTCTGGAAACAACAAATTAAGACTTCAATTTAGTTCCAGATGGAAAACCAATTGAAGAACCTTTGAAATGTGGATATTGCAATGTCGTTAAACACTCTGATCCAGAAAGTTTGTAGATAAATCTTGGGATTATTGTGGGCATCCAGGTACGCTTTGCATACACTAATCCCACATACATAGATGTATCGTCCAATTTCCTCTGCGCTAGGGATACTTTCGAACCTCAGAACTGCTCTTCAAAGTAATGACAGCAGGGGAATGGTCAGAACAGCTAGGAACATCAAATAGTGTTTTTACATCCATGAAAGTAACCTTCCAACAATCATTAATGAGCACTCTTATCTGTTTTTCTTTCAATCCTCGATTCACCTTGTTGTGTATTATTCCAAGTATGCCTTGCTCCTATGTATTCCATATATGACAGCTTACAATCAGCTAATAGCATCTCCATCTCCTCAAAGCTGTCATGCCAGGTTGGTACTGCAGGTCACTTGTCCTGAACCTCTAGTATACAATTGAAGTCTCTGAGGACAACCCAAGGGGAATCATTACTCTGCACATTCATTTTAAATTCAGCCATAAATCTACTCCATCCTTCTTATAGTTTTCTGCATAAACAAATGGTGTTGTGAAGGTGAACTTCCCATCACATGTAGCTATAACACAATGCATAAACATCTTGTGACATTCCTCAACACTGACAGCAAACACCACCGGGTTCCAGGTAATCCAAATCCGTCCCTTCATTTTCTGCATAAACAAATGCGTCTGCACTTGCCATTCCCTTCCTACAAAAGCCTTCATCTTCTGATATAAGATCGAATTCCCAAAACAGATACCAGTCAGAGTTGCTCTCCATTCCTCAACCTTCTCTTGTATATCTTATTCCCGAATTTTCAGTTTTCCTTTGGTGATATTAGGATCCACAGGGAGTTTCTCAGCCTTGTAAATGTTTCAATTTTTTTGAAGACGCTCGAGAATGGCTTCAAGCTCATTGATTTTGCCTCCTTCTCTTTAAAACTCCTCTTCAAAGGCTTCATATATCCAAAGAGGATCCTCCTTCTCCTCCTTTTTACTGCCTTCACCATTATTGGGCCATTTTCCTTTCCAGCATTGACAAATGACATAGTATACTCTTGTTTGGACCATGTATGTGGAATAAATGAGCAAAATGGTTCTCAATGTTCATGTTGGGTGAGATGAAGAAACCAAAATATTACCTTGTTTAGAGCCATAGTAAAACAATTTTTTTTGCTGATGATAGCTCTCCTTTCTTCCAAATGCAGTTTCCCAAACACAGCCAAGCATTTGACAGAGATGGGTTCAACTTAACCTGACACAGATAAGAGAATAAGGGATAGAAAGAAGAGAATGAGTTAGCTCCAAAGAAAAAGAAGATATAGACTTTAAAGTAACAATTTATGCTAGCATACTGCTTTTGAGAGATGATCTTTAGCTTCTTTCCTATAATCCAGAAACACATCCAAAACTTTTCCTCTGAGATATTCATTGGTAGCATGTTGTACTGATGTTTTTCGTTGTTTTGCATAGAGATGGACAATTATACAACTCAGTATTTGATGCAATAAATAAAAGCATAAGAATCCAAATATGCTTTTTTATTTACATGCCATAGAATCATCAACTTAATAGACTAATCATTTGCCAAGGCTGGATTAGCTTTAAAAGGAGATAGAACATGCATATCTTTAAACATTTGGCATACAAACAAACTTGTTTAAGAGTTACTACTTCCAACCATTATTATTATTATTTAACTCCATTTTTCATAAATCTACCTTCATTGTTGAGTCTTTTTCCATGAATCATAGTGCTAAATGCTAATGGATGTTACCTAGCCTAAGATAGTTTCTGAAATGACCAATTTTCCATGAGAGGAAAATAAAGCAAGTTAACTTTCACATTGCCGCCGTTTTATTCTCAAAATTTCATTTCAAACCACCCTTTATCCCTATTTGGTTATCTAATTACCATCATTCATGAATTTTACTTAGCTATCCATCAGCTATAATCCATATTGCACTAAACCACCCATTTTTCTCAAAAATTGCTATGTAATTAACCAACCCTCTTATTTTCAGCTAGTATCTCATGACCAATTCAGAGTTTTAAGTTTGAATGAGATATTAAATTAATATGTACAATGGCAAATGATCATTTTACATCTTTCAAAGTACTTTGAACTCATAATCAAGTGGCTCTATATAAGAAGAGTGAGTGATTTTAAGATATTTAAAATCAATTATTTCAAAGTACTTTGAACTCATAATCAAGTGGCTTTTGGGGGTTTTCCAATCCGGCCACCTCACATCAAATTGGTAAGGCTGTAGGTTGCGTACTGGAAGGGAAGGTTAGGGATGAGGTCAATTTTTTAGTAGCTATGGTCAAGCCAACCTCGCAGGGTAAAACTTTTGAGCCCTTGTTCGTCCGTCAGGAACCCTAGAATGTGGGAACTTTTGAATTTTGCCTTCACACGTGAAATTGGCAAGGTGTCTGCCCGAGGATGATGAGGTGAAGCTCAGAGAGGGTTCAATTTGACAGGACACAGTCTGGATCCAAAACTTTCAGATACGAACCATACTATCAGAACCCTAGAATTTGGGGTTTTGCAGGAGTCAATTATAAGGAAAAACCGTAAGGATTTAGGTTGTTGGGAGGTCAAGAAATGTAATCAGGGTGGCAATTTTAGCAGAAATGGCAGAAAACGACCCCTCGAAAGCTTTAAATTCCGTCAACACTGTTCATCTTCAAGCTCGAGAACACCAAATACCAGTCGGGCTCGCACCTTAGACCTGAGCTGAGATTCTAAGGAGGAAGGTGCGTTGGGGTGGTAGGAGTCTGGAACCGGAGTGCTTGGTTTTTTCCGGGCACCGGAAGCCTATCTCCGAACAGTGAACCGGTCTTAGGAAAAGGTCGAAACTCTGGTCAGAGGGCTGCCACGGTTTGCAAAATTCAAATATTCTGACCGTTGGGCACTCTAACGGCTACTTTGGGTTGTACGGACAAGGCAAGTTTGGACGCCGTGAGGCCTTTGAAGAGGTTGTGTTTAGCTCCGGCGCCGAGCGCTGCCGCCAAGGGCGGAGGAGAAAACCCGGGGACTTTCTTTCTTTGCTATTCGATGAAATCTATGAAGAGGGAGGATCTATTTAATTTAGTGGAAACTCAATCCATTTTAAGTGAATTGCCATAATCATCAATCCATTTTAAGTTAATGGCCCATCTATCTATTACTAACTATTAAAACAAAAGACTTAGCGATGACATGTCGCTCTCTCCTTAATTCTAGGCCTTTTAACCAATCATTTTAGCCCAAATTACAATTTTAGTAGTTTAAAAAAAACATCTATTATCTATTACTTCTATTACTAACTATTAAAACAAAAGACTTAGCGATGACATGTCGTTCTCTCCTTAATTCTAAGCCTTTTAACCAATCACTTTAGCCTAAATTACAATTTTAGTAGTTTAAAAAAAACATCTATTATCTATGGGTTTAATTCAAAGTATTTAATTCAAAACATAAAATTAATAATAAGGAAACATAAAATTAATATGTTACTTTAATTATTTTTTCAACCAATGGGTTTAATTCAAAGTATTTAATTATCTAAACTTTTACTATTATTTTATAATATTAATTTAATATATTACTAAGCTTTTATTTATAAAAAAATCACGAATTTTTTTTCAAAATATTCATTAAAAAATAAATATTTACGATAATATTCACGTTTTGAAAAAAAATTCAAAAATCACGACATAGCGCGGGGATATAATATCATTTCCTTTTTATGATAATTAGCATATGTTTTTGGTAAGTCAATTATCGCATAAAATAGCTTAATTGCTTTGATCATTATTATAATTATAATTCACATTTATATTCTGTTTAGGATGACATGTACACACTTTTAATATTACCTAAATATATAAATATCTACTTTGCTATCCAATATCTAATGTAATATATATACTTTGATTTCTTTTTCACTCATCCACCCATTTTTTAATGCACGAAAATTGAATTGGTTAGTTTAATTTATAATGTATTTCCACTTATGGGATATTTCAATATGATTATATCTTTATGATTATTCTTAATTATCTTACTGCCTTTTACCTTTTACCGAAAATCTAATTGGTTATTAATGCACGAAAATTCAAATGGTTAATTTAATGTATAATATATATCCACTTATGAGATATTTCAATATGATTATATCGTTATGATTATTCTTCATTATCTTATTGTCTTTTACCTTTTACCAAAAATCTAATTGGTTAATTTAATTTTGAATGAATATTCGTTTATGCAATATTTTTATTTGATTCTATCTACAAGATCTATCAGATTTTTCTTAATTATCTTTTTACCTTTTACTTTTTCCTAACTATCTTATAAATAATACACTCGGTACTGAATATTGTTAGTCATCCCAACCGTTTTCTGTTATCCTCATTTGCTAAGTTGAAATGACAATATTGGTTGCCTTGGCTGAGCAGTTCGTAGGCGTTTACGAAATCATCCCAACTGTTTACATACTTCGTATTATACACCCTAATCTATTATTTTCTAACCGCTGATATGTGTATTTCTGTCGGCAAATTTTTTGTGTTATTTAATATTCATAACTTTACTATTAAATTATGCGTCATTGGCGCGGGTATAGAACTAGTAATCAATCAAAAGGACACAACTTTAGATCATCAATGAGCTTGTTGCAGAAAGCATCAGTGTACGCTACGCCATAACCTTAAAGCTTTCATTTAAACTGTTTGATAATAGGCATGAACATGATATGTGATGGTAATTATTGGTATGTGACACACTAACACTTCGCTATATTGTTTAACTTGCGTTTTATTAAATCTTGAAGTAACATCCCTAAACTTTCAAGTCCAAATGTGTCTGTTAGCATTTCCTTCATTAGTTGCCCATAGTTTTGACTTTTGGCAGTAACAATTCAATCCACTGGCATCAGCAATCTCTCAACATATCTTCATTTTCTTCGTCTTCCCCCCTTATATAAAGTTCTTCCAAGGAGCAAGGCACTTTGTTCTCAATAGGCAGCGCTTTCCATAAAGCTCCTGGGTTCATTGATCTGAAGCCATCGGCTCCACCCTCGCCAAAAGAGGAGAAAATGGTCCGTTCCTGGTGGTGACCGCCAGCATCCGGTGGTGGTACACTGCCTTTTAGGCCTCCTTCTCCATATGGGTCAGACACCTCTCTCTTTTGGGGATCACTCAAAACCTGCAACAGATCAAAATGTAAATTCAAGGTCATGAATTTGGCAAATAAAGAACAGATTGATGAAACTCAGGAACATATATTCTTTTGTGAGCAACGGTTATTTCTCTGATCTCGTGCGACTCAGATAGCCAGAGCTTGGTACACATTGAGAACTTGGAGTGCACATTTCGAAAGAAGCAACAAACTGAGGCAAGTCAAAAAATCCAAAAGTTCCGTTTTCCTTCTTGTTCTTCAATCTTTGTCCAGCCTACTAATACAAATCATCGTTTATTCAATCTAAACAAGTCCTTAGTAACATTGTTAAATGCTCTTAAGGATCTTGCTTTCGTATTCTTACATTCCCACATGAACCGGTTGTTGTATTATGCTGTCTAAAAGAATTTTGGAACTATAAAGAACCACCATACTGTACTTGAAATGTAAATTATCGATTAGTGCATGACTATGTTTATCCTCTATAAAAATTAGTCTGTTATCAGCTTACCGCTAATGTTACATTCTTATTCATTTTTGGTGAATGGGGAGCAGATGTGATTCTGATGAAAGCTTATTTTGTGATCCTTGTCCATTATTATGATTATTGTTATTGTTGTTACTCCATTGCTATCATTGACCTTTTAAAGGTCATCTTGTTGGTGGATTTGCATGATATTCCGTTACACCGAAATTTTATTGGCCCTGACCTCTTTCTTCATATGGCTATTTTAAAGCACTTTTTTTTTTAGCTCTTGTTCCTACTTTGATGTCTTCACAGTGCCAAGCTCAGCTCAAAGCGGCTATATAACGTTCGCCCCAAGCTGGGATGCTGCCGAAAAGGAGAACAAATCTTCTCTGAGGCTTGATTTTGCTTCATTGTCGCAAAAATTGGAGGTTAGGACTCTTCACTCTTGGGAGGAATTTCACCATGAAACTGCTGAATCCACAAACAAACAGCACTTAGCATTAGTTAAGAAGGTTTCCAAGCTTTGAAGTTGAGTGCCAAGGGCTTGAATCTTTCGCTCGAAAAACTTCTGCACAATGTGTATTCGGTCTCTTACAGAGAGTTAGAGTACACAAATCAGGCTTAAGAGCTTCTTTGTCAGAGATTACCATATATAATGAGATGGAAAAGCTCGCTGCATTGCCAGAGAAAGGAAATTAAACATGCTCGATCTCTTGAAGCACAAAATCCAACTATCATGGAACACTTGAAATTCAGAAGCAAAAAAGGGAGGACTAGGAATGGCATTAAGTGAATCCCAAGCCCATCCTGAGGCATCAGTAAGACAGCTGCAGGACATATGAGATGTCGGTAGAATGTGGAAGTCTCCTTAGCGATTGTCAAGCTCAACTCAAGGCATCCCAATGCTGATGCGCTACTGATATGCAAAATATATGGTCTTCATGTTCAAGAGGAAAAGTTGTTACACGAATCTTTGTGTGTGCCCACATGGCTTTACCACCATTTGACCTAATACGACTAAAATTGTTACATGAGTACTTTATGGTTGACAGTAGTTTACCAAATTCCCTGACAAATTTTATGACAGTAGATTTTATGCACTCCTAATCGGATTGTAATATCAAAAAGCTTGACAACAGATTTTATGGCAGCATATTTTTATCACCTTGACAACCTATTTTATGCACTTGTAATCTAATTGCCATATCAAAAAGCTTGGCGGCTGATTTCTATCACTTTCACTGCAGATTTTTACCACCTTGGTAGCAAATTGTAATTAAAAACCTTTTCGTTCCACAAATTCAATTCAATTCAATTCCTATATCAAATTCAATTGAATTCCAATTCCACAAATTCAATGTAGAAACCTAATACCAAATTTCAACACATGAAACCTAAAAATCCCTAAATTAGACATAACGAATCCATTCAACTCCATAAATTCATCTACAAGGGACGGGCAAGCTTTTTTTCTTTTTTTTCTTTATTTTTCCCTTCTATATTTCTTTCCTTAAAGTTTAAACAAAAACATTGAGACTAATCTCAACCATTGATTAAATCAATGGAAATCAATGGTGTATGTTTGACCAACTGTATACTGCAGTTTCTTAAAAACTGGACGGGAGCCAAACCCGTTGACCTGAGGGAATCAAGAGAGAATTGATGAGAGCTTCAGATCTGTAGTTGTCATCGTCGTCTGAATTGAGTTGATTTCAGTTTTCACTTTCGATCGGTTTCCTGTTGCTGCAACTGCTGCGCGCAGGTATGTCATTTCTTTGCCCAAACCTCAATACTCATTACTCTGTTAATTGAACTTCTTTTTATAGGCCCATTCTGTTTTGATTTGAGATTTATGAGTTTATTAGTTTGCTTCTAAAAACAAATTTGGTACATAATTCAGCTTTGTAATTGTGTTTGTATTCGTGTTTTGGATTTGGATTTTCATTGAAGTTTTTAGAGTATATATTTGATTCAACGATTCCATCACATTCTTATTCCATAAGTCTGAAGCTTGCGTTCATCTGCAATTATGCTTGCCCTGATTTACACAGAAACATCCTTCTTCCTCCCAATGGCTGAATTGGCAGTGTTCAACATAGCCAAATCGCTCCTACCACAGCTGAGCTCCCTTGCTAAGGATGAGCTCTTTCTCTGGTACAACTCCAAGACTGAGCTCGAGAAGCTCGAGAACACTATCACCAGTATCAAAGGCGTGCTGTTTGATGCTGAACAAAGGCAAGCTACTGATACCACTGTTGAAGATTGGCTTTTGAGGATTCGTGATGAGATGTACAAAGCAGACGACTTGTTCGATTCCATCTCCACTAGAGCTCTAAGAAAAAGAGTCATGTCCGGCAATAAGATACTCAAACAGACGAGGCGTTTCTTCTCCAAGTCAAACCATCTTGTTTTCCTTGTCTCAACTGCACATAAAGTAAAGGAGATCAGGGAGCGGCTAGATGCCATAGCAAAAGACATCAACCAGTTTGGCTTTATAAGAAGAGTAGATGAGAAACCTCTTATAAAACCAAAGCCACAGTCTCACTCTTACATTCGAAAAGACCAAGTAATCGGAAGAGAGAAAGACAAGGAGGAGATATTAGGATTGTTGTTCAAGGATCCTGGTGGTGAACAATCTGTTTCTGTCATTGCAGTGGTTGGCATTGGGGGATTAGGCAAAACTGCTTTGTCTCAGCTAGTGTACAATGCAAAGGAAGTTGAGGATTTCTTTGATTTACGACTGTGGGCTTGTGTGAATTATTTCATAGATTTGAAAGATGCCTTGGAGGGAATAATGAGTGTGAAAACGCCCATGAGTCTAGATGAGTTACAAAATATGTTGAGGAAAAAGATCCAAGCAAAAAGGTTTCTCATTGTTTTGGATGATGTTTGGGATGATAATAGGGAGCAGTGGCTTAGATTGAAAGATTTGTTAGATGCCGGCGACAAAGGAAGTAAGGTTTTAATGACAACGCGTTCAATAACAGTGGCTCAAAATCTTTCCACAGTCACACCTTACTACACTTTAAGAGGGCTATCAGATGAGCACGCTTGGTCACTGTTTAAGAAAATGGCTTTTGATAACAAACAAGAAGATGGATATCAAGCAAAGGAAGATCTGGGAAGACAGATTGTGAAGAAGTGTGCAAATGTCCCGCTTGCTATAAGGACGATTGGTAGCTACTTGTACAAGAAAGATATGAAGCAATGGTTAGAACTTGTGGATAATCAGGTGATGAATGAAATGCATGATCTCTCTGAGAATATGATGATGGAAGTGTTGAAGATCAGCTACGACGACCTTCCTTATTCGTTAAAACATTGTTTTGTGTATTGTTCACTCTTTCCGGAGGATTATAATTTTGACAAAACCACTTTGATCCATCAATGGATGGCTCAAGGCTTGCTTCAATCATCTAATGAAAATGATTGTTTGGAGGTTGTTGGTGAGAGATACTTCCAGTTCTTAACAGAAAGATGCTTCTTCCAAAATATTACAGAAGATTTTGATGGCAATGTAGAGTGCAAAATGCATGACATGTTCCATAGTTTGGCTGTTAAAATTTCCGGAAAGGAATGTGCTTCACTGAAGAAACTTGACAAAAATATGAAGGGGAAATCTCACCGACATTTGTGGGTTAGGGATATTGAAGGCGTACCAATTCAAGCTGAAGGAATACGAAGCCTTGTGTCCCCTGCCGTGGGTCTAGTCGAAGGTTCTGTGTTAGGTGGCTTATTTATGAATTTCACAAGCTTGCGGACATTGAGTTTAGAGCATTTAGACATAGAGGAATTACCAAGTTCCATAGGCAAGTTGGTTCATTTGAGATATCTTGATCTCAGGACGAGTAAAAGCTTGAAAAGGCTTCCAAATACTCTTTGCAAGCTGCAAAATCTTCTAGTTTTGAGACTTGGTGGTTGCTCGAATCTGACCAGGCTGCCCGATGATCTACAGAAACTAATAAGCCTGAGATATTTGGAAATTGAGGGATGCGATAAGATAGACCATATGCCTTCGGGATTGGAAGAGATGACTTCCCTTGTTATGCTTGATCGACTTATTGTTAAAGAAGACCACGAAGGACTCAAGTGTTTAACTCACCTCAACAACCTGACAGGTGAACTTTGTATTGAACTTCCAAGAGGTTTGTGGAAAAATTGTGTTGCTGATGCAGAAGAGTCTATGCTAAGCTGCAAAACAAAATTAAGCAGGCTAGTTATATCATTTCACAAGTCAATAGAAGAAGAAGAGACTGTGGAAGCTGATGTTGTGCTAGATAGGCTTCAACCCCCCAACAATATCAGTCATCTACGTGTAGAGTATTTTCCAGGAGTGAAATTTCCAGATTGGCTTTCTTCTCTTACGAATCTTGTCGATTTGGATCTGAGTTGGTGCCTTTGTTGCCTTGAGCTCCCACATCTGAGTCTACTATGTCAGCTTAAACGGTTGTACCTGCAGTCTTTGCCTCTTCTCGAGTATGTGGCGAATGATTTTTGTTATGATGGTGGGAATGGATCATTCTTTCCCTCACTTGAGAAACTTCGGATAGATTATATGCCAAGTTTAAAGGGATGGTGGAGGCCAACTGCAGAATGTAGCTACGCTAATCAGTCGGTGTTTGCACGACTTACTCAATTAGTAGTGTTTCATTGTCCACAACTGAATTGCTTGCCTGGGTGTCCTTCTCTGAACAACTTGACACTGCACAATGTGAATGTAAAACTGATGAAACAGTTAATAAGAGTGCCAGAGACCAAAGTTCCTCTGTCTTCCTCTTCTCTTCAAACATGCTCTACTCCGGATGATGAATTCAAGCTTTTGCCTGCTCTTCGGGAACTGAGGATTAAGTATAGCTCAAACTTCAGCCGCCAATCTCTCTTTCACTCACTGCAATATATGTCTTCTCTTGAATCGCTCACTTTCAGAGGCTCCTCCTCTGAAAGAGAAATATATAATGATGAAAATTGGGAAAAGGAGGGCATGCCGTGGATGTCACTTAGAAGGCTTAAGAGTTTAGATTTTGAATTCAGGAACGATCCACAAGGAGCTCGTCTTCTCAACGGACTTCACTACCTCACCTTGTTAGAGGAGTTGTCCATCTCTGAGAATGTGCCAGGTGATATTAATGCTCAATGGACAGCTCCTCCAAACATTAAATCCTTGCACATTTCGTGTATAAATAAGGTGGGATTTCTAAACATGGCAATCCAACAATTGAAAAAGCTTCAGACGTTAAGATTTGAGTCATGTGCACTTGATGAAGATGAATGGAATAAGCTACCGTGGGAAGACCTCAAAGGCTTGAGACGCCTCGAATTCAGATGGTGCCGCATGATGTCCTTGCCAGAGAAGTGTCGGCATCTCCGAGCACTTGAAGATCTAGAGATACGATTTTGTTCTGGATTAACATGTTTGCCTACTTGGGTTAGCCAACTTACATCACTTGAGATTAGTGGTCCCCACCCAGCATTGAAAGAGAAATGCAGGAAACCAGTGGGTTCATATTGGCCCCTCATTCGGGACATTCCTCATCTTACCATAAGCTAGTGAGATGCAGATAAGGTACTTCAAGCTGTAATTTATCAAGTCTTTCAGAAGTTTATCACTCTTTATTGATTTCTGCGTACTTTAATTTACACACATTTCACTCGTTTGGCCTTTTGTAGAGGAAAAGAAAGTAGGTAGGAGTCCTTGCAGCAAACTCGTTCATTCTTTCCTGCTCGAGCACTCTTATCAATTCATCAGTCGCAATACCTACAATGGATGCTTCATGTTATGAAAATGTGGCACCACTTACTGGGGAATGATAGGCTATTCTATTCTACGCTGATTGCCGAGTAGAAATTTAAAGGTAAATATACGAGGTCCATCATTCTATGTGATATATATCTCTCTCACACACACCCTTTTCTGATCGATAGCATTGAATAAATGTATGCAGCCAATCTCTGAAAGGCAACAACAACTCAAAAACTGATCGAGCTTGATCGAGAACACTATATATCACAGCTATGCTAGGAAAGACTTACTAGTCTATTTGATGCTGAACAAAGGCTACAAATGTTGCTGTTCAAGGATGGCTTGTTTAATTCCATCTATAGATCCTTGAGAAAAAGTCATGGATGTCCTGCAATAAGGTACGCAAATAGACCAGGCTTTTCTTCCATCTCCCTGTCAAACCATCTTGCTTTTGTTATATCAACTGTCTGCACATAAAGTGAAGGAGCTATGGCATTGCAAATTAAAGACATGAACCAGTTTGTAGATGACAGAACGATTTTTTAAGAGATCTTACCCGCATTGTTTTGCTTGTTCTATAATTATTTTAAATCTTCTTATCTTCTATTCTTGCCGTAGAATCTTTTGTTGAAGCTGAAACATGATTCTAAGTCGCTTTTCTCTTAAAGCGGTAAATAATCTTAGTGAAAAAGTGGAAGTTCCGCCTGGTTTTTGAGTTGGAAGTCAATCTTTTGTTCGATAGATGGATTTACCTAGTTGTCAACGATGATCCTATCCAAGATACTTACAATATCTTTATGCCCGATAACAAATCTTTGCAGCGGTTTGGAGTAGTGTGTGATATCCTCCGCAACTATCTAAATAGCGTAGGCCGTAGGCTAGTAAGGGAATATGTCAATGTACCGACACGCTGCTGGTGGGAAAGAGTTGAGAATTTGGGGGACAAAGTGTATTTTTGTCATCAGGACTGGCTCCTTTTCGGTCTCAGCTCGGCCGCTAGATCCTTGAGAAAAAGAGTCATGGATGTCCTGCAATAAGGTATTCAAAGAGAAGTGTTCGGATTCATATAAAAAAAATAACGTTCACATTCCACTTAGTTTTCTACTTGTTATTTTTGCAAGTTTCAACCCTCTTCGCCTTTTTCTTCCCTTAATTGCTCGTCATAGGTTCTCCACATCTGACGTACACATTTTTAGCTAGGATGGTGGATGGGTCTGAAATTCGATGATTCATACGGATATGACTTTGGGGAAAGTCCTGATTTTTTATATAAATTTCCTTAAAAAACATATTCAATCTCTCAATATGTGAAGTATGCTTGCTTACACATTTGTACTCACTATATTCAACTACAGACTAGTACAAATCCTCGTTTATTCAATCTAAACTGTCATAGTTGCGTTCACATGTCTAAGCAAAAAGTAGAGGATAGCAATGCTATACGTACACACTTGCTTGATACTTGTAAACCCCTTGATTTTATTTTTTTGTCTTCATAGCTGAACCATTTGTCACTTGCCTTGGCTGATCCTGCATTCTCTTTCTGGAAAAAAAAAAAGACGATTGTTGATTTGATTTTGTGAGTTTAGTTTTTTTTCTATGAGTGATTTTAATGTTATTTCAAGGCTGTTATGCCTTTCTAATGGCTTGTTGCTGATGCTGAACTATCCAGGTTGTTCAATTATTGTTGACAGGTTTCTTAGAAGCTACATGTCATCGCCAATACAACCAAAATGTCTGAAATCAGGGTGGTGCTTCACTAAAATTACAGAGGAAGAAAGAAGGATGAGGAAGAAGAAGGAAGTAGAGAGGCCTGAAGGCTGAAGATTGACATTGGCCGCAGCAGAAGGAATCACATAAAGCACCATACTGTTCAGTCGTGAAATGTAAATTAGCGATTAGTGCATGACTATGTTTATCCTCTGTAAATTAGTCTGTTATCGGCTTATCGCTAATGTTACATTCGTCTTCATTTTTGGTGAAATGGGGAGCATATGTGATTCTCAGCAATGCTTATTTTGTGATCCTTGTCCATTATTATGATTATTTTTATTGTTACTCCATTTCTATGGACCTTTTAAAGGTCATCTTGTTGGTAGATTCACATGATATTCAGTTACCTCTCTGGAGAAAATGCATAAACCTAAACTCTACACTGAGTCTGATCTCAGGTTACCACTTGACCTTCATTCTTGAGAACTGAGTTAGCTATCAAGATGGAGCTCGAACGTACTGGTTCCGATTATACTTTTATGTACAAGCAACTCTCGAAAGGGTTTATCTAATATCCTGAAAGAGTTTTGAACATAACCCCGAAAGGGCTGAACAGATCCTGATAGGTCTGGGAAAAATATTGATATTAATAAGGAATAATATTTCTCCCCGGACTTCCTGCTTGGTCTCGAGATTTCTGTTCACTAATTTTCGTCGGATGTTTAATCTTTCCTATTTTGGCTCGTACTTTGCCCCGTCTTTTGGCGTCGGGTTGCTGCCTTAGTGCCTTGGTGTGGTTGCGTTTGGTTCCTAGCTGGGTTGTAGTATCGGGTGTCATGTTTGATCGAGAGGATCGTACCTGTGTTCGTGGTTTTTGAAGATCCCTCTTTTAGGTGGGGGCAATGTTGGTGATGCGCACTTCCCCAGGATTCACCCTTTCCAGTGGTGGGTTACTATTCTCCTTCTTCTCGGCGTCCAGACACCATGTGAGTGAGTCGTTGCATTCTCCCGTGTTCTCAGCATTCGTGGCTCGTCTTGTATATTTATCGACTCCTCTACTGGCTGATGGCTTTTATGGGTTGCTGGCTGACGGCTTTTATGGGCTGTTAGGGATTTTCTTTCATCTTTGTTGATTTGTGTTATTGTGTGATGGATGTTGACGGTTCGTCCGTCTATCGATTCGTCGACCTCTCTAGCTTCGGGATGGTCTGATCTCGAATCTTCACTTAACCAAAAAAAAAATAGTTGTTGGGCCAAATTATCCCAGCCCAATTCTTTGTATATCTTGGCCCAATACGAAATCAACTCTGATGATTTTAAAGATAAAAGAAGAAAAAAGGGAAATCAGATGACCATAAATCACTTGTCAGAAGGTGTCGGTTGTCGGATGGTAGTTTAGTTCTGCTGATAGAGATCCTCACCTCTCGACTTTGGTGAGTCTTTTTTCGTTGAGGCCATCGATCAAATTTGAGGTTTCTCAATCTGTCTACCAGGTATGCCCTCTAATTCATCCAAATTGGTGACTTTCAGTATTTCTGAATTGTTAATTTTGATGTTTAATGCTTAGATCCCTAATTTACTCGGCCTATTTGATTTAGTGTGGATTAACCCCTATTTATGTTAACTGTTTTTGGTCCCGCATGGTTTCAGATTTGGAGTTGTAAATTCTCTATGGTTGCAATTTTCAAATTCTCTGGATGATCTTATATTGTCAATGCATTGTAGTTTCCAGGCTTTATATATGGAGTTAACATAAAATTTGGGGTATTATAAAGTTGCAACCTTTATGCCATCTATCTCTGGTTTAGGTTATAGACTTTCTGTCAGTGTAGCTAGTTGAATTCTACATTCACTGTTCCATCTTTCTGTCAACCTTTATGCATTGTAATTTCCAGGTTTGAATTTGTCCATTACATCTGTTCTCTTGGTGTTGGTGAAACACCTCACGAAGATATCTATGTGCGGAGTTTCTCAATCTGTCTACAATTATTCCAAATTGGTGACTTTCAGTTTTTTCTGAATGCTTAATTTTGATGTTTAATACAAAAATCCCTAATTTACCCGGCCTATTTATGATCTCCATGGTATCAGATTTGGGGTTCTAAAGTTGCAAACTTTTTGGTCAAATAGTTTCATGGACTCCTCTATGGTTGTAATTTTCAAATTCTTAGGATGATCTTCTGTCAAGTCATTGTAATTTACAGGTTTTATATATGGATTTAAGATAGGATTTAGAGTTATAAAGTCGCAAGCTTTTAGCCATCTATCTCTCTTTCTTTGAAATTGAAATCAACCCGGACTTTCTGTCCATTTTTAGCTAGTTGAATTCTACAGTCACTGTTCCTTCTTTTCTGTTTATGTATGATAGATGGTGATATGCTATCAATGTGTACAAGACAGTCTCAACAATTTGATTATAGTTATATTCTTTTAGATGCCGTTGTTGTTGTTGTTGATTCTGTTGTTTCTTTTAGGAAGCTAGTTATGGAACCCGATCAAAGGCCTGGGAAAAAACAGAAACAAAGGGAAGCTATTGGATCACCATTACTAGATTTATCTACGTATACGTTGATGGATGAGCGAATATGGAAGGAATTAGACAGGGACCTCCTAGAGGGTGTCATTGCAAGGCTTCCTATTGTTTCATTCTTCCGATTTCGTTTGGTTTCCCGGGAATGGAACTTCTTGCTTAGATCCCACAGTTTCCTGCAACGTTGTGAGGAGGTTGCGCGACTTGACAAGCCTTGGTTCTTCTACAGAACTAGTGATTATAATGGGGCTATACTCGGGGCCATGTACGACACCTGCGCCAAGAAATGGCATGTTTCTCCTGCTTGCAGCCAATCTATTAACCCATCGGCTTCTATCGGGGGACTCATTTGGTGTCTTGATGATAAAAACAAATGCTTCCTGATGGGGAATCCTGTTACGCAAACTTGGAAGAAGTTTATGTGGTCTGATCGCACTAGATATGTAGGTGATGCCGTGGGAATTGTTATGTGCTCAGGTGGATACAAGATTGTCACAGCGTCAGTGCGTAGGTGGGACGAATTTGAAGTTTATGATTCCTTGTCGGAGAATAGCACAACATCTACGATGGGTAAATTTCCCAATTCCATGGCACCACAGCACTTAGATGAAAAATTTTATTCAGATCACATGGAGTTAACGCATCCAGTGACGATTGGTACCGTCGTTTACTTCTTGGTGACACAAAGTTATTGCAGTGAAGGGATATTGTCATATGATGTGGTGACCGGGGCCTTTGAGAAACTCGATATCCGTAATCCACCGGACTCGTCAAACCTCTCCCTCACAGAGTGTGGTGGACGGATCTTTCTCGTGGGCTTGGTGAGGGAGGAGGATATCGTTGACGGCCCCTTGTCTGTCCGTGTGTGGGAGCTTCAGAGGACAATGCTTGCGTGGGCAGAGGTTGACAGGATGCCAGAATCATGGTGCTTGGATTTGTTTCCCTCCTGGTGCGCGAAGTTGTCTAATAGTAATAAGGAGGTTTATTTAAGGTGTATGGGGAAATCGAGAATGGTGATGTTGTCGTTGCAGACGTTCATTGATGACCGGCTTTTCACTTATGATCTGGTGACCCGGGAATGGTCCAAGGTTCCTCACTTTGTCCCACAAGATGTTCGGAAGCCTCGAAGGAGGTTGCGTTATGTTATGGACTGTGGGGTCGCCTTCTTCCCTTGTCTCTCCGATGCCCCTTGATTTATTTATCCTTACCAATCCGGCTTGATCGAGTAGAGGTTGATGTATTTAACTTGTATTTTCATCTTGTTAAATTGAGAATGAAAGTGTGGAACCAAACAGGGTTGGATATATATAGAAAGAATGAAGCAAGAATCCCCTAAAATGTGTATCAATCAACCAAACAGGGTTTCAAATACTTTGTTTAATTGCCACTGATTATGTCATCATAAGCTGTGTCTTTGCAGTTGTGTAATGAATTCTTTTGTCTTTGCTGTTCAAATATGTTTAATCAGCCAATATTTGTATGTTTTTGTTTGGAATAAATTAAATTCAACTTCACCTTCTGATTGAATAACTAAATCTGCAGGCATTTCATCTATATTGATTTGATACAGTACTAAATCACGAGTTTCTGACTGCCATCAATTTTTATGGTTTACACTCTCTCCCTCTTTTACCCTTTTTACTTTTTTACAATACTCCATCGGCTCAAAAATATAATACAGTACTACTTACTACCTCTGTTCACCAAAACTTGTCATTTTAAAGTTTTGATTTTGTTCAAAAAAAACTTGACGTCTTAGACATTATACCCATTTAATTCCCAAATTACCCTTACTTATTTTGAATTTGTCTTATCAAATTTAAATTTTGGCTCCAATTTTAGTGTTAATTATGATTGTACTTTCTTTTGAGAAGATTAATAATTTGAAACCAATTAAGAGGTGACTATGGGCAATTTAGGTGTTAAAGAAATTCCTTAAAAGTTGTGTCCGGGGCTGAAACGACAAGTTTTGGCGAACGGAGGGAGTATATTACTACTCCCTCTGTTTCAAAATAAATGTCTTTCGTCTTTTAGTGCACGTTTTTCAATGAGTTAAAAAAACTATAAAATATTATTATTTTAGTTAAATTTTTTGCACAATTTTATACTTATTAGTAATAACTAATAACTATGAAATTATATAATAAATTTGATTTAAAAAATAATATTTTATAGAGTTTTTAACACCTTAAAAAACGTGCCGAAAACAAAAGTGACATTTATTTTGGAACGGAGGGAGTAATCAATATGGAGTAAATAATTATGTAAAAAGTTTATTTAAAAGATTAATATTTTATATAGTTTTTAAAATTCATTAAAATGCGTGTTAAAAAATAAACTTACTTAGACCATGTGCAACGATTGATTTTCTTTACCTTAGACCAAACCCAACAGCTTCTCTAAAAATTTCCTATTATGGAGAGAAAAATATCAAAATCTCTATAATTTTTATATTCTAACTCCAACAGCTTCTCTATTTTACATATGTATACATTTATTATACATTATAATAAATGCATAAATTCATAATTTAATAAATAAAATTTCAATAATTTTTTTTTTTGAAATCTTTTTTTTTTTAATAAAATTTCAATAAATTAATTAAATCAATCTATAACAACCAATGAATAAATGGGTAGACATGGGAATGAGTGAATACATTTAATTTTACAGATTTTAAGTCTTCCTCTAAATTTAGAGATTTTTTTTCTCTTTCCTCCCATTTCTCTATTTTAGAGATGATTTTACAAAAGTTGTTGGGGTTAAAAAAAAACTATATTTCCTCTAAAATTGCCTATTTTCTCTATTTTACATAAGTTGTTGGAATGCTCTTATAAGCTCTATAAGGTAAGTCCATAGTTGCAAGCAAAACCTCAAGGTAAGAAGGGATTACCTCTCCCTGCCAAGGTAACCTCTTCCACTACAAGTGACCCCTACCATTTCATCACTATATTTATTTAATGGATTAATAATTCAAATGTATTAAAGCAGTTTATTTTAAAAAAAAAAATTCTAGGCTGGAGTAGAACGCGCCGCACGTGCCTCCCTCTCCCCTTTTTCTAACCTTCTTCAAATCCCTGATTTCGAAACAAAGAGACTCGTACTCTCCTCAATCTTCCCTCCCCACCTCCGATTTCGGCAATTTCATTATAGATATGAACAATGTTTGGATCATCGCCCCTTCAATCGAGCCTAAGTATGGCCAAGGTCAGTAACTTACTATTGTGGTTCTTCTATGAGTCCCCAAGCCCTCAAAACCTGCTAATCTGGGAAAAAGATGGCAGAAAACGACAGATCTCCAAGGGAAGGGTAAAGAAAGACCAGATATTTGAGATTCACAAGATTAAAAGCCAAGAGGCAAAAAAGGTGGCGAAATTTTTTCGAAAGATGGGATTCACTTTGTTAAGAGTGTTTTCGCTTAATCTGTGTGACAACTAAAGGTATTGCTTGAGAACAAGCAAGTTTAAATATGAGGTGGTTTGATAGCATCACTTCTGCTCATATTTTGTGTACATATTAAGTCCAAGTTTCGAGTCTTTTTAGTGTACCTGTGTCGAAAATGTGTGGAAAATGTGTAGAATTGCGATAATTTACAAGATATGAAGTCTACACTAGTTTTTTTTGGATTTTGCAGGGATTTGGAGCTTATTTGGAGAAGCTTGGACGTACTTTAGAGCTTAGTGAAAACCATGAAGGCATTGAAAAGGCTAAGGAAGAGCAAAAGTGGAGAAGACTGGAGGAAACCCCTGATTTCACCATTCATCACTTCGAATCGAGACTTGAGGCCTTCATGAATCTTGTAGTTCTTAGGGCACTTTTATCAGTAAAAAAACAAGCAGAGATGCTTGGGAATTTATTATAAAAAATGTGAATAGTGGTCCATGGGATGTTTGAGGGATGGGTTGGAAGTATCGATACCTTGGGTTTACATGTGGGCCACAGCGCGGGAGGAGAGCAGGGACGCCTGAAATCTTCAGCAAATGGGGGGACACGTGTCGGCGTGTGAGTGGCGGTCGGAATGGGCGTGGCAGACGACGACACGTGGCGGCTGAGGAGTTGCTAGCAGAGTGGCGCGACAGTGTGTGACACGTGGCGTCTTGATGGACGGCTGGATTTGTTCCTGGGGGGAATTTTTTACACAATTAAATCATCATTTCGGGGAGAAAATGTTTAAAAAAAATACCACAATACTAGATTCATTTTTTAACTACATGTAGACACCAATTTTGAATATGTTTGACTATATTTTTTAAAAAATAATTTCTCTTTGATTATAAATATGCATAATATAATCCGAAAAATTGAACACAAAAAAATTGAACACGAAAAATTACCACAATACTAGATTCATTCTTTCTTCTGAATATGATCTGGCATACTACTCTCAAGTTCTCTCTTCAAACAAAGAAAATTTGGCCCCAATCACCTCTGGAATTGAATATTCACAACACTCCCCGTCCATCCCAACATATAGCACCCAACCAAGTGTTGGTGACCCCCCAAAGTCTCCCTAAGGCAGGAAGATGAAGTTATTTTCCCAATACTAGTCTTCCGTTCGCAAAGATGTGGAAAGGGCCTTTGGTGTGTTGCAAGCTCGTTTCGCAATAGTTCGGAACCCTGCAATATCTTGGGATCCAATGTTGCTCGGGAAGATAATGAGAGCATGCATCATTTTGCACAATATGATTGTGGATGACGAGCGAGAATATTTTACTCATCATGGTTAAGAGATTCCGCAATTTGACGAAGGAATAAGTGGCGAACCAGTCCCGGAAGACAGCTCCACATGGACGTGGTCGACCTCGACACCGGAGGCTATGCGCGAGTATATCAAGAGGAGGTGTGCACTTCGCGATACTGGTACACACAGTCGGCTTAGGGAAGACTTAAGGTACATATTTGGCAAAATTTTGGGGCCAATCGTGGAGGCAATTAGTTTTTTCCGCTATCCGAATTATGTTATGTTAATGAAAAAATTATCAAGTTTATGTATTGTCTTTATTGTAACGTCCTTTCGTTTATTTAATTAATGTCGTTTTTTCTGTTATATATATAGTTCGCACTATGTCATTTATAAATAATATTAATTTGATATTAATATTTTAATAATAATAAATGAATATAATAATATAATCGAGAATGAAAATAATTGTTGAAGAGGGGTATATTTGTAAATTGAGTGGGTATGAAAAGATGGGTTTTGGGATACTATGGATGATATTGATAAAGTGGGAAAAATGAGAATGAGATGCTAGGATGATGTGACGGAGAGAGAAGAATAAAATATTAGTATTCCTAGTATCCATTGATAAACATGGTCTTAAAAAGAGTTTTCCATAGTATATTCATATGCGTCAATCGGATAAACGAGGACTCAGGAATGTGCGTTTCAAAACGGAGAAGAAAGTTGAAAAGGCTGAAAGGAAGTCGACATCGACCTGTCTCAATCAACGTCGACCACTCCTGTCGACCAGAAGCTGCCAGAAGCTGAGGAGAAGAAGAAAGGGGTCGATGTCGACTTATTTTGATCGATATCGACCACATTACTGAAGCCAAGATGCCGCGTTTGGATTGGTCCGGATTCCAAGACTTTCTTATCCCGAGATTATTTACATATCTTTTAGATATAGCTAAATATTTCCTTATGTGTATTTTTCATATTATCTATATATAGAATTAGATATAGATATTATTTTTCTGAATATATATAATTATATTAATTAGATTAGATTTAGGTACTTGGGGAGCAAGCAATACACTATTATAAATAAAGCCTTGGGGTAGGGTTTAAGGATCTAATTATCCCTAATTGTAAGTACGTGTTTGTGTGTGAATCTCCTTGATAGTCCCTTGACCCTTTAGTACTATCACTATGTGTAGCCAAAAGATTGTTCCATGTGTATGCTTGAAACCATTGACATATCCGATCATATCTAATACCATTTGTGATGTGATACATTTTTTTTTTTTTATTAGGTAAAAATTCGATGCCAGACAGACCTGGCTCATCGAGAGGCCGACAGAGTCGGCAGACGGCGAACCGTCGAGCATACAATCTAAAGTAAATGGTGCAATACAAAAGTGACAACTAAACAACCCCAGACGAACCTAACCAAACAGAGCTGAGAACAACACGGACAAACCCCGGAGCCAAGCTCCACCAAGCGATGACACCGCTGGCCAGCGGTACATTAGGAGTCCCTCCTGTGGGCGATGAAGACGAACCTCCAAGGAAATTTCCGGAATACGGAGTCGCCTCGATGCACACCGCCACGACCCCGGCCAGACCCGACACCGGACACCAGAGTCCCAACTCCGACTAGGACCGCCAAGAACACCCGGAACCGGTGCCGAGAGCCACCCTGTATATAACGCACCAAATAAACCCCTTACGGGAGATTGTTAGGACCCTTACTGGTGGGTTACTCAAATCTTTTCGAATGTATTTACTCAAACCCATATAATTTGGATCATACAAGTTTTTTTTTTTTTTTTTGACAAAATCTCAACCTTGGGCTCGAAGGACCCGAAGCTTGGGCCCGAAGGACCAAGGGAGAGAGGAGTTGCGCATCCAGGGGTGTCGGATCGGGCAGCGATTTCAAGCCGGAGGCGGCCGGAAATAAGGCAATCCACCAGAAAAGGAGGAGGAAGGCCAAGAGGGAAGGGAGACGCAATCAGTAAGGAGGAGGCGGCGTAGCGACGACACCACCGACCCCTAACCGGCACCATCTACGCAGAAACCAGAACCAACAGGAGAGGCAACATTGGAGAGTAGCGATCGCCACTACGTGATACATGAATCCCAAGGATGAAAATAGCTTTGGACTTGGTGGGATGAATATATCTATATCCAGTCCAGATCCTCTACAACATTCCCCGCACCCCTCAATGCAACACTTAATTATTTCGACTATAAATTTACATCGAAAAAAATTTTAAAAATTATTTTTACGTTCTATACCCTTATATTAATATGTTTATAAATTTGTATCTTAAAAATCACAATTTTAAAAAAAAAAATCTTGAATAATCGATATTTTATTTATCTAAATTTTAAAAATGTAATTTTTTAAGATATAAATTTATAAACATATCAATATAAGAGTATAGAACGTAACAATATTTTTTTTTAAAAATTTCGATGTAAATTTATAGTCAAAATAATTAAGTGTTGCACTGAAGGGTGCGGGGAATGTTGTAGAGGATCCGGCAGATCTATATCTATCTATATTAGACATGTCAAAACACAACCCGACCCGTAAAATTCCCGACCCGAACCCGAAAATTTTGACCCGGATTTTTTTTTTGACCCGAACCCGAAAAACCCAAAATTTTCCGGGTAATCTGGGTTTCGACCCGGTGACCCGATTGACCCGGTAATTTTGACCCGATTTACCCGATGACCCGGTTGATTTATAATTATATTTAATTAAATTTTTTATATATAATTAAAATTTATCACAAAATTATCAAATCATGATTTTTTTAATTTAAAAAAGAAAAAATTGACAAACCCGAAACCCGGGTTCGAGTCAACCCGAAAAACCCGGAACCCGTTTTACCCGAACCCGAAGTAACCAGACCCGAATGACCCGTTTGACAGGTCTAATCTATATATAAAATGGGAAATGAGCAACTTAGACAGTAAAATTACATTTTTAGGGTGAATTACATTTTTGGTCCCTAACCTTTACCACTTGTTTCACTTTAGTCCCCAACCTTTAAAACGTTTCAAAATAGTCTTTAACCTTTCTATTTCGTTTCATTTTAGTCCCTAAGCTTATATTTGTTATTCGTTTTAGTCCCGGATATTAAAATATTATTTGAAATAATTGTAAAAAATCACCCTAAAAGTTATCATAATGTATATAAATGAGTAAATTACCCATATAAAGAATAATTATACAACAAATATCCAACTTTATGATTTTTTTTTTTAAAAGATCTCTTTTATTATTCAAATTCATTATTTTAATGGATTAATAATTTAATACACATATATTGGATCTATGTATTGGTAAATAAGAAAAAAAAATATCCCACAATCTCTCATAGTTAATCACAAGATCTATAAATTTTATGAGAGCTTGTGAAAAAAAAATTATGGATAATTTTATATAATATGCTCTTATGATAAATAGTAAAATAGTTTGAGTATTTTTCAAAATTAAAATTATAGAGTTAGATGATTTTATATACTTTTCTTTGTATGAATGATTTTATTTAAATTATGATAATTTTAAGGTGGTTTTTTTATAATTATTTCAAATAATATTTTAATATTAGGGAATAAAACGAATAAAAAATGTAAGGTTGTGGACTATTTTATAACCTTTGAAAGGTTAGGGACTAAAATAAAACTGAATAGAAAAGTCAAGGACTATTCTGAAACATTTCAAAGGTTAGGGACTAAAGTGAAACAAGTGTTAAAGGTTAGGGATAAAAAATGTAATTTACCCTACATTTTTACTAAATTTCATCTGCCGCTTCCTCGTTGCTCTCCTCCGCCACTTCTCAGTCTTCCGTCTCTGTTTATCGCTCTCTTGCCAGTTGCCATCCCCTCTTCCGAAATTGAATTAAAATTGACAACCACTGCCTTTCATGGAGACGAAGTCGCCGACGAGCAATTCAAGTGTGAGGGGCAGCATCGACGGACGATCTTTCGCCCAACAGAAGGTGTGACAACCACTGCCTTCCAATAGAGACCAAGTCGCCGACGAGCAAGTGAAATGTGAGGGGCGGCATCGACGGACGATCTTTCCCCCAATAGAAACAAGGTGCGCTTTCGATTTTTCTTTTGATGATTGAAATTTCCATAATTAAGGGTTTAGGTGTTCGAATTTAAGAATTTGATGGAAATTTGGAATTTAGGGTTAGTTTGATTTGAGTAATGGGCAATCGAATTTGAAAATTTAGGAGAAATTTTGATATAGGGTTTCAAAATTAGAGAATCATTCCATCAAACCCTCCTCTAGACTCACAAAATACTGCAGAACCTTCGTGCCAATTTGCTTTTGTTCAGTTGCAAAAGAATTGATTGTGGGCAAGCTAGCAGAAGAACTAAGATATGAGATCATTTTGAGTGCTTCTTTTTGGGCCTTTTGGAAGCACTGTTAAACTGTCATTTGTATATATTTGGATTGAATTTACCAGATTCTAGAAGATAAACCTGACCTTTCTCGATGGTATCTCAAGTATAAGGCGTTTGGTCATGATATAGAGTTCTCTTGGCTTGCTCGTAATCTTCAGGTTCTTATGTATCTCTCTATTCTCTCTTTTATTGTATTTGCTATCATTTAATTGTTATTCCCATTCAGTTGCATATTACATTGGTACCTTTGTTATCTGCACAACCAATTCCGAACCAGAAGATCCATTGGAGATCTTTGTAAGGTCTTCCAAACAGGTAAAAAGAAATTATGTATTTCTCAACCAAACTAGCTGATCAAATCTTTGTTCTGGATTTTTGTTTGCATTCTTTCCAGCTTTTCATTACTTTTGATATGTGCAAGACGACGCTTATGTTGCTCAATGCTACTATGATCCTTTTTTTTTTGCACATCAGTTGATGTATAATCAGTTTTGCTGCTCCATACTAAATTCCTTTAATTGCAGGAGTGCTGTTCGATTTTATCCCAGAGGTCCACCGTCATGCCCGATAGAAGTGAAATTCCTCTCTTCATGTCATGTTTCAGTGTCTTCTCCAGATTGTTCTGATTGAAGATGGTTTTGAATAACTCAACGGCACTCTCTAAGAACACTTGTTGCGTTTGTTTCAGCTAACAGTGTCCTACGAAATCCCTCAAATCCTGTTTCCAGTAGCGTCAGTAAGTGGTCTCATAAGTTAAATCAGTGGCTGGCTGTTCATTTGCTACTGCATAACATGGTTTCTGATCGTGCTGTTCCATTGATGCGTAGGCACTGAAACCGTTCCTTGAAAGCCTACTCCTAAGAGGTCTGGAAAGGTTTTCACAACAATATGAAACAGGCGCTTCTCCAGCTCTCCCTCCTCTTCTCCCAGTTGACTCGGCTTGATGAAGTCTCCAACAGCCAAAAGACTCACCATTTCTCTTACTCTATCCCTTTGTAAACAACTCTGGATTGTGGGATTCCTCAGAAGCAATTTGTATTCAGACACATTGCTTTAACCCCTTATACCCTCCATTGTTCCTCAGAAGCAATTTGTATTCAGACACATTGCTTTCACCTCTAAGCTTCACTTTGAAGAAGATTCAATTTGTTGTAAGGGAAATTCAGGCCAGCCATGTATTGAGTAGCAGCCAATTTGTGTTGCTGACTAGGTAAACTACCCATTGCACATTGGATCTTGTTTTCGTGCATTATTTAATGTATGATCAGATTCAAAGATGCAAAATTGCAAACGATCCACAAAATTTAACAGGTTGCTATTGTTGTTTACTGGAATCTTTATGTTGAATTTCAAAAATGTCTCCAGCTGAAGATTCATCAATATAAGATTCATATCTTCCTCATTTTCCACGTTAGAAGTTAAAACTGACATTGAGCTGTTGAGATGAGATAGAACAATCCAAAATTCAAGTAGGCAAAGGCATATTAAAGACAACCGGGGTTACACATCCTATACGCACTTCATAATCTTTGTTCATATTACAACTAACTCTCTCCATCTCGATGAAGATCTTTCTTTGTTGATCATTGTCAGCTTATGGATTACATCGACCACTTCCTCAGAAATTCCAGCGACCCTGTAACCTTCATTCAGGTTTGTCTATGCAGTGTTGCAACTCAATCATGAATTCGATCACATTTAGTTTGAGAATTTGTATATTTCTTGTTGATCAATAGGGAGCAAGAAACTCAATGAAATTCCTTGTTTACTATATCTCAGGGGCGGTTCCACAACTCCTTGAGGAGACGAAAGACAATTTCTTCACAAGAGTACTCAATACACTGCGTAAACACATCGAAATCTGTTGGGAGAAACTCAATGAAATTCCTTACATTACTTGTGTAATGAATTCTTTAAGCA
Source organism: Persicaria tinctoria (assembly GCA_037127255.1). Lineage (NCBI taxonomy): Eukaryota > Viridiplantae > Streptophyta > Magnoliopsida > Caryophyllales > Polygonaceae > Persicaria > Persicaria tinctoria. The sequence continues at coordinate 1,600,530 of JBANSL010000004.1, forward strand.
TCTAGATGGTTAAACTTGAGGGACTCATTCCAAATCATATTTTTGATGGTTTCAACATCTTCAACGACATAACTCTCCATAAATCCACAAGGTAATGGATTATCACAAACTTTCTCTTTCTCCTTGTCTTGCAAATGCTTCAAATACTCGTGAGTGAGTGCCGCATCAACTGCAATACCATCAAAAAAAAGATTAGAAACACAGAACAATTTTTTATGGCCTAAAATAATTCCATTTGGTTCCTACCGGTTATTCGCTTTGTTGGGTCACACACGAGCATCTTCTCAAGCAAATCCCTAGCACTTTCTGAAGCAATGCGGAATTTATTTGCAAAGAGCTCCCTACGACTCAAGGATATCCTCTCCATTGCAAATTTCCGGTCACCTTCTAGCATCCAAGACAGGGTTGAATCATCGGGCAAATCCAAGAGCTGTTCCAGAAACCGAAATCGATATCATTTCATAAACCAGTAACAGGCAGAACTAGCATATTATGAGATGGAAGCATACCTCACGGATTATATCCATCTGCTTCAAATGACCCTTTCCGCTCCTGAAGACAGGTTCTCCCGTTAGCATCTCTCCAAATATACAACCCACAGACCAGATGTCAATGCCAAAACTGTAGTCTGTGTTATCCGAATTGCTGCCGAGTAGTTCTGGAGCCCTATACTGCAACGTGCCAACATTTGTAGTCATGCACTTTGTTTCTGATAACGTCCTTGATAGTCCAAAATCCGCAATCTTCAGGCGCCATTTTTTGATATCAGCATGCGTGTTTATCAAAACGTTCTCTGGCTTCAGATCCCGATGCAACACATTTGATGAGTGCAGATACTTCAAACCTCTCAGAAGTTGGCAAAGAAGAATCTGCAAAAAAAATCACACACATATTATTATCCCGAACCAAGACATTTTATTATGAGGATGAGATATTCATAAAGGAGTGGCATCAAAACAATAAAAGGATGAGCAGCAGAAAGGAAAAGAAAAAAGCACAACAACAATAGACACCAAATGGAATGTATGAAAGCAAGAAAAGAACAACCAGGACAAAAAAGATCTTATCTATCTCTACTGCAGAGAAGTAATCACACAACCACAAAGAAAGGAAATGATAATAAGCAGGAAAATTGGGAAAAAGAGGATCAAGAGCCTAAGAAACAACAGATATGGGAAAGTTAACTTCACCATTGTGGCCCAAGTGAGATTAATTATGAGCAGGAACAATAAATTTAAATGTTCTGACATGAGAAGAGTGTATAAAAGATAACAGAACAACAATTTGTTTAAAGGCTGTAGATCTAGCTGGTTTGAAACAATTGAGTTATATAAGAACAGTCAAATTTTGAAATGTGGTGCACAGAGCAATCAGAAAAAAATTATAAAAAAAAAAAAAAAAACAGATATAATGCAGATAACACATTCATTAACTAGCCAAATCTAGTGTATCCAGCTTAAAACAGTGTAAGTATATCATCAGGCAAACAATTAACAGACTAGGAAAGAAGAATTAGAAAAGAACGATCTAAAACAATATCTATACAGAACAGACATTTTTTTTCCATACCTGTATCAACTCGTTCTCGAACGGGTCGTCTCTAAAATTCAATTCCTTGTGGAGATCCGTCTCCATATATTCTGTAACTAGATAAACATGTTGGAAGTTATTCCTGTCTTGAGGACGGATGATATCTTTGAGGGATAAGATCTACAATAACAAAAGTGTATAAGGGTTAGAACTTAAACCACATATACAAAAACAACATATACAAAACACTTACAGCATACTTACTAAAACTACGGTTAATCAAGTTATACCTGAGACAGTAGAATACGTTACTCTATATAATAAACTACTGTATCTCAATTCTCAAAAGCATATTATACTGCATATTCATTAATTTAGATAGAACATGGCAAATATACTGTTAATATATTGTATATATTTAATTAAGTTTGTTTTTCTGTTCAGTTTTTATATCCTACAAACTAGGTAGACTTAGTCTAAGTTAGTTGAGATTTTCTCCACCATCTCCTCCTCAACTCATGCCTTGTACTGCTATATATTTGGAACGTTTACACTGATAATAAATCAGCTTTTGGTTCATCTATCTAACATGGTATCAAGAGCAAGGTTTTGATTTTTTCCTGGTGTCCCTCCTCCTCCAAGCGATGGCCACCTCTTTACCCTCTGGGCAAATTCCTAACCCTGGAGAACCAAACAAACCCTTCCAAATAATCAATTTCCAAAATTGCCTCAAACTCACACCCACTAATTACATTACTTGGCTTAATCCAATCCGTTCTCTTTTGATTGGCCATGGACTCCTCTCCTATGTTGATGGCTCGATCTCAGAACCCACCAAGACCATCACCACTAATGGTCAGTCGTCGCCCAATTCCGCCCACACTACTTGGCTTCGCCAAGATCAACTCCTCAAGGGTGGACTGATTGGCACACTCTCTCCCTCCGTCGCCTCTCTAGTGACCCGGGCATCCACCTCGCAGCAAGTTTGGAAGACCCTGGAGGATACCTACGCCAACCCTTCCAGAGCCCACATCGGTCTCCTCAAGGAGAAGCTCAACTCTACAACCAAAGGATCATCCTCCATCACAGAATTTATGCATCAAATCTCCGGGAACGCGGACCTCTTGGCCTCGCTTGGGAAGCCTCAAGATCCCGAGGACATTACCGACGCTGTCCTCAAAGGTCTGGATGCCTCGTATCAGTCCGTCATTGATGGTGTAAAGGCTCGAGATACGCCCATCGACTTCCCGACCCTTCATCAAAAACTCCTAACCCATGAAACCTTTCTCCAGTACAAATCCAACCCTTCTCCCTTCCCGGCTTCTGCCATGGCCGCCCAATCTGGCTACCGTCCTCCCAAGGGCAGAGGCAAGCCTCAGCCGTCTCCTTCCACTCCTCCGCCTTTTGATCACCACCGCCCACCGTCTCCAGTTGCACCCACCGCCCCACCATCTCGCCCACCTCCCAAACCCTTCCTCGGTCGCTGCCAATGGTGCAAGACTCAAGGCCATGTCCTCGCCCACTGCCAAGCCTTCCGTTTGATAGCCCCTAACCTCCGCCCACCGGCCAACTATCCTCCCTCCCATAGCCCGCAGGCTCACGCAACCTCTGTTCATGCCTCTTCTCCACCCCAGCCACAGTGGATGTTGGATAGTGGATCAACTCACCATGTGGCAAAAGACCTCGACATCCTTGCCGAACATTATCCCTACGACGGAACGGATGAGCTCCAAGTTGGTAATGGTTTGGGTCTCCCAATTTCTAACATTGGAAACACTTTTTTACATTCTTCATCCAAACGTTTTAATGTTGATAATGTTTTGCATGTTCCTCATATTGCTAAAAATATTTTGTCAGTCTCCGAATTCACTACTCAAAACCAAGTTGAAATCTCATTTAAACCTACTTGTTTTGTTGTGAAGGATCTCTACTCGGGAAATATCCTTCTTAGTGGCCCCGTCTCCGCCGGACTATACACTTGGCCTTCCTCCACTTCACCGACTGCATTCACGCTTCGCCGCTCACTTGGGACGGCTTGGCACCATCGTCTCGGCCACCCCTCAGCTTCTACTTTTCGTCTTTATAATTCTTTCCTGCCTAGTGGTGAATTGAACTCTTGTGTGGATTTTTGCAATGCTTGTTCTATCAATAAGGCCCACAAACTTCCTTTTCATGCTTCTACTATTACGTCTTCCGCACCACTTGAAGTTATATTTTCTGATGTTTGGACTTGCCCGGTTTTATCTTTTGATGGGTTTAAATATTATATTATTTTTGTTGATCATTTCACGAAATATATATGGTTTTATCCCCTCAAAAACAAATCGGATGTATTTCCCATCTTTGTCAAATTCAAAGCATTGGTGGAAAACAAATTCAACTCCAAAATCAAAACTTTTTATTCTGACAATGGAGGGGAATTTATAGCTTTACGCTCCTTCCTCGCCTCAAACGGAATCTCTCATCTCACCTCACCGCCCCACACTCCACAACACAATGGCTTTGCCGAACGTCGACATAGACACATTGTGGAAACCGGCCTTTCTCTTCTCTCCCACTCAAGCATGCCACACAAATTTTGGCCTCTTGCCTTTCAAACGGCAGTTTATTTAATTAATAGAATGCCGACTCCAACTCTCCATAACAACTCCCCTTTTTATACAATTTTTGGAACAATTCCCAATTATCATAAATTAAAATGTTTTGGATGTTTGTGTTTTCCATGGTTGAGACCCTACACCATTACCAAAATGGAACCGAACTCTGCCCCGTGTGTTTTTGTGGGTTACTCTCTAACCCAAAGTGCATACTATTGTCTCGATCCCAAATCATATAAATTATATACTTCACGCCATGTGACTTTTGTGGAATCCACTTTCCCATTTGCTACACTTAGCCCACCTCCACGCAGTCCCACCCCCTCCCTGGCCCACCTTGGACCCATCTCCTCAAGCCCACTCCCTACCGCTACTTCCACAAATGACGTCCCCAATCCTGCTCCCAATTTACAACAACCCTCTCCTCCCATACCGCCGACCACGTCCTCCTCTCGCCCTCCCCCACTCACCCCTCCCGTCCGTCAAATTGTCACCCGCTCCATGAATCAAATATCCAAACCTCTCACCAGGCTAAACCTTCATGCCATGGTCACCCCTTCCGAGCCGCAAAACATCACTCAGGCCCTCAAACACCCGGATTGGCGCCAGGCCATGACCGATGAGTACACTGCCCTCCTCTCGAACAATACATGGACCCTTGTCCCTCGCCACACCGCCTCCAATGTGGTGGGGTGCAAATGGGTTTTTCGGGTCAAAACCAACCCTGACGGTTCTCTCGATAAACTCAAAGCACGCCTCGTGGCCAAGGGTTTCCATCAGCGCCCCGGTTGTGACTTCACTGAGACTTTTAGTCCCGTTATCAAGCCGGTCACTGTTCGCACTGTTCTTACTTTAGCAGTTCAATCCGGTTGGAAGCTCCGCCAAGTTGACATTAACAATGCCTTTCTTCAAGGTACTCTCGACGAAGATGTTTTTATGGAACAACCTCCGGGGTTCGTTGACACTGCATTGCCGGACTCCGTCTGCAAACTCAATAAAGCCATATATGGCCTCAAGCAAGCACCGAGAGCATGGTATACGGAACTCCGCTCCTACCTCATCCAAACAGGTTTTGTTAACTCCATTGCTGACCCATCTCTGTTTATCTCTCGCCATAATGCCAATGTCATTTACATCCTCATCTATGTTGACGATATTATCATTACTGGCAACCACCCACCCGCCCTAGATCGATTCATTTCTTCCCTATCCAACCGTTTCTCCCTTAAGGATTTGGGCAATTTGTCCTATTTCTTAGGGGTTGAAGTTCAGGACACCACACATGGCCTCTTTCTCAGCCAACATAAATATATCCAGGATCTTCTTCTTAAGGCAAACATGTCCACTTGCAAACCTATCTCCACACCCATGGATGTATCGGCCTTCCTTACCAAAACCACCGGTACCCCTTTAGATAACCCAACTGACTACCGTGCCCTTGTTGGTAGTCTCCAGTACCTCTCCCTGACTCGCCCTGATGTTACGTTCGCAGTCAACAAGCTCTCCCAGTTTATGCAAGCTCCAACTTCTGCTCACTGGAGTGCCTTGAAGAGAGTTCTACGCTATCTACAGGGGACCATTACTTCTGGCATCAACATCCACAAAACTGGTTCTCGGGTGCTTCACGCCTTCTCCGACGCTGATTGGGCTGGGAATAAGGATGATTACTCCTCTACAACTGGCTTCGTGTTCTTTCTTGGTCGCACCCCTATCTCATGGAGCTCCCGGAAGCAAAAGACGGTTGCTCTATCCTCCACCGAGTCCGAATACAAGGCCTTAGCGGACACATGTTCTGAACTTGTTTGGATCACCTCCCTCCTGGCTGAGCTTGGTGTCGATGATATACCTCAACCAGTCATCTTCTGCGATAATTTGGGGGCCAAACATCTCAGTGCTAATCCGGTCTTCCACTCCCGTATGAAACATGTAGCCTTGGCTTACCATTTCATCCGCCAACAGGTCCAAGCTGGTTCCCTCAGAGTCTCCTATGTTCCGACCGCAGATCAGCTTGCCGACTGTCTCACGAAACCACTTCTTCGGGCTCGTCACTGCACTCTGATCACCAAGATCGGACTATCTTCACCCCGCCAATCTTGAGGGGGCATGTTAATATATTGTATATATTTAATTAAGTTTGTTTTTCTGTTCAGTTTTTATATCCTACAAACTAGGTAGACTTAGTCTAAGTTAGTTGAGATTTTCTCCACCATCTCCTCCTCAACTCATGCCTTGTACTGCTATATATTTGGAACGTTTACACTGATAATAAATCAGCTTTTGGTTCATCTATCTAACATATACCTGTATAGGTACATTACCTCTTCTTTCATGTCTATATAATAAACTACTGTATCTCAGAAGCTATATTTTTCTATTGGTCTCAGCTATATTCATATGACAGTGTATATCAAAGATTGTTAGCTTTATTAGTTATATAGGGCATTAAATTCATTTGTGTATATATAATGCTTAGTAGTTATAGAAAAAATCGATTAAATAATTAACAACATTGTATTTTGATATGATTTTAGTGATAAAAATCCATATGTTTAATAAAGTTTCATAGAGTACAATAAATAAATGCTATTAGAAGTACTATAGTTATGATGTGAATAAACAAATTTGAGGTTAGGGTTAGGTATATATAGTTAGTGAAAACCAAAACATTATACAGAAGAAAGTAAGTTAAAATCTGGTTTGGGCACTTACATTCTCATGCTCTAATTTGCTGAGTATCATCGTCTCTCTCAGCACAACTTTAGCGGTATGGACAAATGCATCTTCAATCTTCTTGATAGCAACTTTTTCCCGAGTTGCTACATCTGTAGCCATGCTGCAGCAACCAAAAACATCAAATTAGTATTAATTCATAAAATAGACAAACAAATCAATATAAGTATGGAAGATGGACAAGAAAAGTACATGACATAGCCGAAACCGCCAGAGCCGACGGTACAGTCAGCGGTGTCAGACTTGTATCTCTGGTAAACCACAAAGTCTATATCGCCAAAGGCCTTGAGAGTGTGATAAGCTATCTGTTTACATTCAATGTTATCATAGAAAATACAATTATATTAGACATCTAAACGCAATAATGAAATATCAACTAAAGAATTATGATATTTTAAACAAAAAAAAATGATATTTTAAAACCAAAAAAAAAATATAACACAAAACACAATCACAAATACTTGAGTTTCAATCCCCATCAGGCCTGAACCTGTGAGGCCCAACAGGTCATCACCAAACCTAAAGGGCCCCAAAGTATATAATTTTGGTTTTTTTTTTGTCATTTTAAGTTAAAAAAACCTAAGAAAAGTAAAAATTTTGGTATTTAAATAGTCATTTTAAGTAAAAAAAACCCTAAGAAAAGTAAAAAAAAAATGGTATTTAATTAGGCCCAACAGCATCACCTAAGGCCCATTAGTTAAAGGGCCCCAAAGAATCAGAATAGACCCTGGGAAATGGAGATGTAAGCCCATTTTCATTTTTTTTAAAAGCCCATTTTGACTGTGGTGTAAACCAACTTCTATGCCATTCAAATCCATTGTGATTTTTATTTTTATTTTGGATTTATTCAAAATCAAAATCTAGCCCATTTAATTCTAAAAAAGAAATATTATTTATATACCATTGGAAATCTGATGTATATGGGGCGGATTCAAGATTTTATGCAGGGGGGCTTTTTTTTATTCAAGAAATTTTTTATTATATGTATATACATAAGAAAAGAATTATTTGGTTAAATATAACGGGAAAACCTTAAATTGGATATTTAAATAGTCATTTTAAGTAAAAAATGAAGAAAACATAAATTAACTTTGTTTCAGTTTTTTCCATTGTAGGTATATATATAGATAGATATGAAAGAATTTTTTTTCTTTTGATATATTAGAAAAAATAAATAATTTTGGTATTTAAATAGTCATTTTAAGTGAAAAAACTAAGAGAAGTAAAAATTGTTTTAAAAAAAAAGCTAATAGGATTTGAAACCCATGACTTTTGGGTTACATAACTCACTCCATAACAACTATGCTAAGCTATCTTTATATTTTATTATACTTTTTGCACTATTTACTCTTTAAATTAGTAAAAATTATAATAAAAAATCATATAAAAAAATTTTCATCAATTTTTTTTTAATCCAACGGCTCTCTAGATCCGCCACTCGATGTACTATATATCACCCAAACCCATAAAATCACTTACTCCCTCCGTTTCAAAATAGATGGCCTTTTACTTTTTAACACGTTTTTTAAGGAGCGGAAAACTCTATAAAATATTATTTATTTGATTAAACTTTTTATACTATTTGATACTTATTACTAATAAGTATCTAATTATATAAAAAAAATTAATTAAAAAATAATATTTCATAGAGTTTTTCGCTCCTTAAAAAGCGTGCCGAAAAGTAAAAGACCATGTATTTTGAAACGGAGGGAGTATTTTATCCACTGAATTAAAACATACTTAGTTACACGTTATATATTCAAATTTTAATTTTTTAAAACAAATTACAGCTAAAGTGACAATATGATATGCTACAAGATCTTTATGGACATTTTTTTTTATCTTTAACCATACACCTATTTAATACTGTACTAGTTAACCATTATCCATTATATGAGCTAGCTAGGTAGGTCCCATTTTCATGAATCGCCTCTGGCCTTTTAAGATAGTTTAAGAGATACTATTGTATAATGTGGTGCAATCCCATCATAAAAAAAAAAAACCAGACACTGACCTTGCCCTTTTCTGGAAATGAACCCACAACCTTCACCGATGAACCGTCGCGCGGCGATTTCTGGAAACGGCGGCGCCGGCGGTCTTCTCTACTGTCGGAATCGTCCTCCTCTCGACGCCGGCGGTGGCGTTTTGATCGACGGTCGGAGTAGTCTACAGCACGCCAGTGACGCCAGCGATCTTCTCTACCGTCGGAATCGTCCTCTCCTCGATGCCGGCGGTGGTATTTTGGTCGACGGTCGGAGTCGTGGTGCACACGCCGCCGGAGGTGAGTCTCCGCGTGCGACCTTTCCGGACCTAATCGGCTGCGGCGGTGATGACGGTCGGAGTCATCTGCACCACGCCTCTCAGCCCGACGCTCAACATCTTTGTACGACCTTTCCGGACCTAATCGACGGGGGCGGTGATGACGGTCGGAGTCATCTGCACCAGGCCTCTCAGCCCGACGCTCAACATCTTTGTGCGACCTTTCCGGACCTAATCGGCGGCGATGATGTGCTCGACGGTCGGAGTCATCTGCACCACGCCTCTCAGCCCGACGCTCAACATCTTCGTTCGACCTTTCCGATCCTAATCGGCGGCGGTGATGTGCTCGGTCGGAGTCATCTGCACCAGGCCTCTCAGTCTGACGCTCAACATCTTCGTTCGAACTTTCGGATCCTAATCGGCGGTGGTGACGTGCTCGACGACCGGAGTCGTCTGAACCACGCCGGCGGTGGTAGGAATCGCCGGCGTAATTTTCTTTTGCTTTCGACATTAGCCGGCGAGCGATTGGGTGTTGGAAGATTAACGGGCGGTGTTTCTTGATTCCACAGAATTGGAAAACGGAGACGATAGAGTTCGTTTGTGAAGAACAGAGATTCAAGAAGAGGATGAACAAACTAACCGCCGATTAGTTTGTTATTGGACTGAATTGCTGAATACAGATATCGATCGAGCTTTGGTTTTACTCCAAGATGAGTTACAGAAATGACCGAAATTTACACATCGATAGAAGCGCCGACTGGGGATTCCCTTTTTTTTTTTTGATTCAAAAAAAAAATTAAAGGTAAAAAATATAGTATGAAAAGTACATTATTTTTACGTTTTTGGATCATTTATTGATCTAGAAAATTTATTAAATTTCATCTTTATTTATAAAAAAAAATAGTAGAAAACATATTGTTTTTAAGTTTAACAATAAAAATAATATGATGATTATATTAACTATACAAATAGGTAAATAATGTATATAGAATATGTTGGTTTTAAGTTTATAGATAATTGCTTTAACAAATTTACTAAAATGTATATTTATTGGTACAATGAAAAATATAGATAACACAATCTTGAAAAAAAAAAAAATTATAAGTTTTTTCATTAGTAATATACGAGAATGCATGAATCCATGTATAAAAATGACTAATTTATTTAAATATTTACTTAAAAATGATAATCCTTAAAATAGAGTAATAGAATAAATAAATATTTATATTTAATAATATTGAAATGTTGTCCCGTGCGAACATTAATTCCCTTGTAAATTGGCAGAGTAAATTGAATTAGTGAAGAACAAATTGAGCTATTAATTTAGTTAACTCACATTATCCTCGATCGTGCGTCACTCACATTATTTTTAAATTTTATATAATCATACTAATTATATTTTTCAGATGCTATCGTATTAATTCATAAGTTTTAGATGATGCATTTATAATTGATTATACAAAACACAAAACGTAGATCATACATCTCATGCCATCCTTGAACGATCTCATTAATTTTGAACCCTAAGTCTGATCACATTTTAGCAAAGTTATCTCTAGTTTCTTAAGAATATCAAACGGATGAAATTAAAAATAACTTGTGAACAGTGATATTATTGGTAGGTGCCAAATAACCATGAGATACATAATTTCACCCCGCACAAATTACAACGTAAGAACTGCTTATACCGTTATACGGGATCCAACCTATATATATTAAGTGGCTAAAGTATTAAAAATATATAATGTATATTTTTTTTTAATATTCTAGTTTCTTAATTAGGATTTATATACATATAAACTTAAGGTATCTTTTTATAAGAGATCTTAAAATACTTTAAAAAATTCAAGCAAAACATTATTTCTTTTAATCCATTTTGGGGTTGTCCCATTGATTTAATTGGTTACTCAAATTGGTAGAGAAAAGTTTTAGTATTGTAGTGAGTTTTGACTTTAATTTGAATGACCATTAATTCATTGTTTGAAGAAGAAAGTAAATAAACAGGATTTATAGATTCCACTTATCTGGTTTTTCTAATTCAAGAAGTGTATCATTCTTTCCACTGTAAAAAAAAACACAGAAGTTTATCATCCTTTTGTCTCTAATATCTGCGTGGACGACCTCTGTATGAGGACTGTGTCATAAGGTTAATGCAACAAAGATGAAAATAATTAATGTCTGATAAAGTCTATTTTTTTTAGAATCAATTATTTCAGACCATGGATTTGTTGAGAAAAATCATGGGCTAGTGAAGGGTGTGCATAGGGTTGTTAACTACAATAGCTCGAGCTTGTTTCGGAATCGATTGAATAAAAGTTTGGTTCGAATCGTTCATTTTATAAACAAGTCGAATATGAGCACATTTTTAAGTTCGGTTCAAAGCTCAGCTTGCTCGATTAAGGCTCGAATTTTGCGGAATTTCTAAAAAAATTCTATAAGTTACTACGTTATGAGCAAGTATAGGCTGCTTAAAGCTCGGGCCGAGCTCGTTCACTTTCTAGACAAGTCGAGTATAAGCACATTTTTATGTTCGAGTCCAAATTCAATCTCTTGAATTATGGACCTCTTAAATTATTGTGGTGTAACGATTGTGTTGGATGTGTAGGCACACGAGACTAGACAAAATAAAAACGAGGATCTTCGGAATAAGGTTGGAATTACTAGTATTGCATAAAAGATGTGGGAGTCCAGGTTGTGTTTGTTTGGTCAAGTCCAGAGGACACTTCCTTCTGCAATCTGCACGTATTCGAAGATGTAAGAGTTTGGACCTAGGAGCTGCTCGCAAGTGGAAGGGAAGATAGAAGAGTTGGATGGAGGTTATTCACCACAACCTTACTATCCTAACCCTCACGGAAGAATTGACTATGGATATATAGAAACCACTATAGGAGGAGTATTCGAGTGCGCAACATATTTTTAGACTTCTATATTTTGGTTTTTGTCTCCGCCTCTTTTCTGAGTTATTTTTTACATTTGCTTATTGCCATCCCTACCTTATCTTTGTTGGTTACCTGATTCTTTCTTCTTCTTCTTCTATTTACGTTCCATTGTCATGCTTACTTTGATTTTAGGTCTCTCGAAGACACTCTCTTGACTGGTTCGGAAAAAGAGTGCGTAGATTTTAGCCTTCATACCCGGCTTGAGTGCAGAAATATTGGGCTGTTGACTTGTTGTTGTTGTAAAGAAAATGAGCTTGTTCGATCAAATTAGACTAAGAGAGAAAACAAGATTTAAATAATAATCACTTATTTATAAAATTAATGCATTTTAAGAAACGAGTCAAGCGAGCCGAATAGTGGTGGTTCATTTTAAGCTCGTTAAGAAACGAGTAAAGCTCAAGCCAAGTCTAAATTCGGACTCAAGTTTCAAAATGTATTCATACTCGAATCATTTAGTATATGAACGGGCTTAATTTGAGGTTTATTCAAGAATAGAGTAACTCTCCTCACTCATAACATAATAATTAAGGGAAAATTTTATAAATAAACAATATTCAAGCTATTCAAATCAAGCCTCAATTTGAATTGAGTTTAAAAATGTTATTCGGAGTAGACTCGACTCATTTAATTAGCAAATGAACCATGTTTTTTTCGAACCGAGATTGATCCACTCGGGAGAAAAAAAGGCTTAAAGTAAACAGGATTTTCCCAAAAACAAAAATACATTGCTTGATGTTCATCTATATTGGAGTACCGTGGTAGACTGCAATACCTTGCATTCACAAGACCAAACATTGGGTTTGCTGTCAATCAAGTCTCACAGTTTAAGCACACTCCTAAAGAAGTGTCAATCCCAATTTCATTTGGGCCGGGTGTGTTTGGGTTCCAATGCATTATTCTTATAAGTATAATTACTTTTAAAGTGTTTGATTACAAAAATTATAAGGTATTTAAAATAACATAATTTTAAATAAAATACTTTATAAATTAGATAAATTAATTGTATTCAGTTTATAAGATAATTACAAACTTAATACAATATTGAGTGTACAATTTATACAATATTTTATTTTAAATTCATATTATGTGAAATACATACAATTTAGTTAAACAAACACTTTAAAGATGTATAAGCATAATAAAACACACCCAAGATTTCATTCCATGTTACCTTTGTCCTTCCAAATTAAACGGTAAGTAAGTGGAATCCAAAATTCCAAATACACGTTGGAGGATAGACCCAAAAAAAAAAAACACCTCGGATGATCATTTTTTTGTCTGATGGAAATGGGATACCGGTGGGGCCCACTCAGTCAGTTACTCCCCCGAAGGCACCGAGTGCCCAAAACCCACCAACTCGGCACTCCCCAAAAAACTGATTCTGTGAAAAGGAAAGGAAAGACCAAAATAAATGCAAGTGTGTACCGTACAGTCACGTGATCCCACCCTTCCTGCCTCCCTTTATTTATCCTTCCATTTTGCACCTTTACCACACAAGTCACAAACAAACGTGTTTTTTTAAAAAAAAAATATTATTAGATACTGTAATAATTTAGATAAAATAATCTATCCGATAACATCATTTCGGACGAAGTCAACGGACTAATATGAATCGAACGTCAAGTCTCGACCCTTTTGGTTGAAAGGAAAAAGTATGTAAGCTTATCTGCAGCTCAACTACCATCACGACTCACGAGCCACGCGAGAGGACCTGAATTCCCTCAGTTTTGCAAGTATGATTTATTGATTTTAGTATCCACCATAATCAACTCAATTTCCCACCAGCAGGTTCTGGATTCTTTGAAATGATTTATGATAATGAGAGATTCCCTCTTAGTTTGTGCAATAATTGGAGATTATTTTCCAATCTTTTTGTTCCCAATGCTAATTGGTTTAATTTCCTTCACAATCTCATACAATATAAGATACTCAATGGTACTGTCATTGTCTCTAAGAGTCGATTCGTCGAAATTTAGTTTAAAATTTCCTACCGACGGGGTTTTTTCCACTTACTAAGTTTACTATGAAGTTGCTCTAGAATCGGCCATATGTCCCTAGAGTGGATCATCAGTTGGTGAATTTCATCCCTTATCTTCTATTGTAAATGCTCATTTCCATTCTGGTAGATGCATCCAAGGAACAAGTGTGCTTCATCCTCGAATGTATTATTACAGAGAATACATGTGTTAGGAATGGGTACACCTCTTTGAGCTAACCGTCTAGTAGTAGGTAAACCATTCTGGCTATAGTTTTCAAAGAATTTTTTTTAATCTTAGGCAGGATGTTAATTAAGTTTCCAAATCCATTTGTTCTAATCCTGCCTCATATTTTCTTCACGTGTGATATATCTGTATGTACTATTCGTAGTAAATCAATCGTTTATGTCCGACCACCAGTAAAGTTTATCATCAAAGATGTTGTTTGGGAGTGGAATAGAGATTATTTCATCCACCATTGATTGGGGGAGCCTTGATTGCAACCTTGCAGTTCAATATCCCCCCCCCCCCCCCCATTATATAATATGCAACAATCTCCTTTAGAAGTTCCTCGTGCATCTGCTTAACCGAGTTGGTAATCGGTTATGTCTTCAACCAGTTATCCGTCCAAATTTTAATTGATTTACCATTACCTACCGACTAGATAAAGCTCTTTTTGAACTTCTCTATTAAATGACTCAGTATCGCTCATTGCCAAGACGCCCCCCTTTTTCGTTTATAGCTCAGCAAATGGTCATTTTTAATGTACTTGTGATGTATTAATTAGGTCCAGATGTTACACGATCCAGTAAGAATTTTCAAAAGGAGTTTCATTTGGAGGGTTTCGTTCATACTCTTAACTTTCCTAATACCTAGCTCTCTACACGTCCTCGGTTTACAAACCCTGTCCCATCCAATTAGTGGTCTGTATTGGGCATCTTTGTTCCAGAAAAATTGTTTATTGAGTTGATCTAGCTCATTATGGATAGATGAGGGCAACATAAAACTCTGCATTGTAAACAACGGCTTTGTTGCTAGATTTGTTCAAATCAGAACTGCTCTGCTCGTCCTTGTTGGGATAGAGCATTAACCCTCCATTTACTTGGTTGTTCTTTTAATTTTTGAATACTCTCTTCGAAAGTTTCTTTATTAACCTTGTCGTTTACAATTGTACAACCAATATATTTTTTTCTAGGTTTTGCTTATTTGGTATACTAAGACAACGTTCTACCTTCGTTGTTCTACACTAAGGTCTTCCGAGCGTTGTTTGGAAAGAGGATTATGAACATTTTTTTAGGAAAAGAATTCGAGGGTTAAACCCTAAACCCTAGCACAGAGATCACAAAAAAGACCAAATAAGCAGTGACAACATTTGATATGCCACCTACTTGCTGCAGTGTAAAATGAAAAGATAAACCCTTCTATAGTATATAGGTACATGCATGAACATACTTTTCCTATAATCGCTTTCTCGCATATGTAATATAATATCATGGAGTGTCACTATCATATAATCATGATGGAATAGAAGCACAACATTAAGAAGATGTTCACTTGTTCAGGGTCCACCAAGTCAATGAAAACAGACTCATCAATAAATAAGATGTGCAATACAAAAAGCGACACGCACACAAACTCAGGGCGAAATAAGCGAACGTAAACCTATCAAATTAACTCAGGGTGAAGAACCGTCTCACATACAACATGAACTAGAGTGGTGGAGCTCTTAAATCCACAACCGATCAAACTCCGAAAGGACAATAATAATAATTTTGGAGAAATGAAACCCAAGGGGCTTCATTGCCCCCAAGGATAAGGAGCAAACTCAAGTAGAAATTATTTGAACTGGACTCAAGTAGAAAATATGATAAAGGAAAGAACACAAAGTTTAGCCTTTTATGGTTGATGGTAAGCAGGTGCTTTCACTTTCTGCAGCTTATATATGTATTGATACAAATTCCAACATTAAAAAGGAAGCTCGGTCATAAAAGCTTATATGTGCATTTAATGCTTCTTTTCCATTTTGATTTTGATGTAGACGTTGCAGACTTGCAGGCTTGTAGCCTTGTAGGGGAGTATGAAATTGAATGGGTCCACACGCCGGCAAATGCAATATGCAGGCAAATAGCCAAATACTCCGTACTGTACAGTAGTAGTTTACTATAGGAGCATTATTTTGATCAATAAATACTCCGGGTACTTCAATTCATCATTCTTGAATCTTGATTGAGAGAATAAAATTCCTCCAATAAATACTACTCCGTGTTAGTTATCCAAAATGGTACTCCGTATTAAAATCCGAGCAAGATTTTGATCAAAACGCTATTGTATGAAAAAATTATCCAAAAACGCTTAATTGACAACCTGCCAAAACTTCAGCCAAAATTTTAAATTTTCAAGCTCTTTTTGATTGTCACGTTAATGTTATAGACGGAGTGTTTTTGGATTTAAAATCATATTATTTTTGGTTAATATGAGGCCGGATAGTTTTTATATAAATTTAGTGTTTTTAAAGTTTATATTATTTTTACTTTAACGGTGATAGTTGGTATTATTTAAAATAATTTTTTCTTAAATTAAAACACATATATCACAATGTTGTATGCATATTAAAAAAACATCACGTCTTATATATTTAGGAAATTTCGGTTGGTATTTTAGAGATTTTCGTGATTCCAATCGGTGTCCCACGATTTTTTATTTTTTCTTATCCTTGAATTTTTATGTTTTCACTTTTTTTAAAACAAAACCAATCTTTATTTTCCAAATATTACCCAAAACCACCTTCTAATTTCACATAAATACTCATACTTTTTTTTTACCAAACTACAACAAAAATAAAAACATGTATAAACTTTGAGTACAATATGTACCATCAAGTTTTAAAATGGACGAATGTTTGTGGGGTGGAATATGCTGCATGGAAATGGCCCCACACCCACACAAATGCAAATATGCATGGAAATGGGCCCCACACCCACCCAATGCCTCCAAACATTTGACCCTACGAGATTCTTGGACTGAATGCATTTTGGGTACTCCTGTAAAAAAAAACATGCCCAGACTCAACCCGACCCGACCCACTCTATTCGAAGGCTTGAAATTTTTTAGATTAAGACTCGAATATTTTGACCCGGAAATTTTTTCAAGCCGAACTCAAAAAATCGATATCTTTTTAGGTCAACTGGGTTTAGATATGTTCTGCCAGATCGACCTGATTTGTTAAAAAGTTCCAAAGTCATTAGTGTATATTCAGTAATCAATTTATTTTATTCAAATTAAAAAAAAGTAATTAATGGATTTATAATTATATATTATTAAAATTACTTATGGAAATTCTCATTTATTACATTTTATAATTACAATTGCTTGATCTTTCTTTTTCAAAACAAATTTTATATTTATTTGTATTGTATAATACTCCCTCGATCGGTAGTATTTGATATTTGATTCTTGATTTTTTCAGTACATTTTTAAGAAGTTAAAAACTCAAAAAAAAAATGAAAATTTTAAGTAATTTTATCCACATTTTTAACAACTTTATCACTCTTACATACATTTCACTCATATGGCTTTTCGGTCATTGATTAGGTCATGTGCACGGGCACACAAGTTGAGTGATATTCTATTGGGGTGATTTGCCAAATATACAAATATGGATGTCATATTAGCCTAATATACACGATTTGGGGAAATTTGCCAAAATATACAATTGTTATATCATGCTCTCCTCACCCCATGTGTACAGTGCGCTCTCTCCCCCTAGGGCCCACCCTCCCTCCCTCCCTCCCTTCCCATGTATAGACTACAGGTAGCCCACGTAGCTCCCTCCCTCTCTTTTCTTTTTTTTTTCTTTTTTTTTTTAAATTTACGGAAAGCATCTACATCCCTTTTTAACTTTTTATTTTTATTTTATTTTACTTTTCTTTATTTCTCGTTTCCTTTGTTTTTTCATTTCTTTCATTTTCTCCCTATAATTATCACATAAATTAGATTTACTACTATTTTTTTTAACTAATATATATTTTTTAATTAACATATATTTATTTATTTATTCACGTCAACACTTTTTTTAACCAACTTTGTTGACGTTGATATTGACATTGCTGGCGTCAATGTTGTTGACGCTATTAACAATGGCGTTTCTAACGACAATGTTGCTGACATCGTTAATGTTGACGTCGATGTTGCTGACATCGTTAATGTTGACGTCGTTGTTGCAGACGCTATTAACGGGGATGCCGACGCCAATTTTTTTTTTTCTTTTTTCCCGCGCGTTAGTGCTGACACCGACATCGGGAATGCTGACGTCAGCATTGCTGACACCGCAGACTCCGACAACGATGATGCGGAGGACGTCGACGATGCTGACGCCAACTTTGCTGACGGCGATGACGTCGGGAATGCTGACGTCAGGAATGCTGACGCCGTCTACGAGGGTGTTGACTCCGACAGCGATGACTTCGGGAATGCTGACGTCAGCATTGCTGACGCCCTCTACAGGGATGCTGACGTCAGGAATGTTGACGCCGTCTACGAGGGTGCCCCTCCTATGTGCCCCTGCGCCCCCCTCCAGCGTGCCCCCCCTGTGCCCCTCCACGTCAGCAATTTTTTTTTTTTTTTTCGCGCGTCAGTGCTGACGTCATCGTCGGAAATGCTGACACCGTTTACAAGGAAGGTTTTTTTGTTTTTTTGTTTTTTTTTTTTTCGCGTGTCAATGCTGACACCGACGTCGGGAATGTTGACGTCAGCAATGCTGACACCGTTCACAAGGAAGGTTTTTTTGTGTTTTTTTTTTTTCGCGCGTCAATGCTGACGCCGACGTCGGGAATGTTGACGTCAGCAATGCTGACACCTATTTACAAGGAAGTTTTTTTTTTTTTTTCCGTGCGCCAATGCTGACGCCGACGTCAGCAATGCTGACACCGTTTACAAGGAAGGTTTTTTTGTGTTTTTTTCGCGCGTCAATGCTGACACCGTTTACAAGGAAGTTTTTTTGTTCCACGCGTCAATGCTGACGCCGACGACGGAAATGTTGACATCAGCAATGCTGACGCCGTCTACGAGAATGCTAACGCCGACGACAATGACGTCGGGAATGCTGACGTCAGCATTGCTCAGACCCTCTACGAGGATGCCGACGCCGACAATGATGACATCGAAGATCAATATATTTGACGTATTAAGTCATTAAAAATATAAAAGGGGGAGAACAAAGAGACAAAGGAGTGTTCTACATAAAAAAAAACGAATATTTTATTTTATTTTTGGTAGTGAGAAACAAAGAATAACGGTAAACAATTAAAACAAAGAATTTTTAAGAAATAAACCAATTTTTAAGGAGTCAAGCATACATATATACTTACATATATAATATCAAATTAAAAACGATGTCAGCACTAAAACATACGTATAAAAACGATGTCAGCACTAAGAAATAAACCAATTTTTAAGGACTCAAGCATACATATATACTTACATATATAATATCCAACTAAAAACGATGTCAGCACTAACAAATACGCATAAAAACGATGTCAGCACTAAAAAAAATACGCATAAAATCAAGTAGGAACCAACCGGACACGCAATCGTGCAAAAGCGAACAAGTGAAGATGCCAAGAATTAAAACTAATGATGTAACAGTAGCAAACTAATGATGCATTAAAACATTCAATAGCAACACTCCATTGGTTATAATTTTCTAAATGATTAAACTTCAGAACAACAACAATGGTGAAAGGCATCTGAAATGGTATTCAAATGGCAAATAAAACCAACAGAAGTAGTAAAGCTACCAAACTAGCCACATACCATTGAATAACCAAACCAAAAACCTTAGATAGATGCAAGTAGGGGGCTCGCTGGGCATTTCATCGAACAAGTAGGGGTGTCTGCACATATAGCCTTTAATAGAACAAGCATCATCACTTCCTTGGAGTTGCAGCAGCAACATCCCAATGAGTCTCACTGCTCAAACTGACATGTTTGCTCCTCCGATTCCATCGACTCCAATGATAATCTCATCTAGACTTGAGGCTACAGCTCGTGCGAGCGCGTCGTCAGCATCGACTCTCTTTGTCGTTTTCGTGCTGAGAGGGTTACTGCTTCTGCCACAGCTGCAACTTCTCATCCTCTGCAACCTAGCACCGGAAGATTCAACGCTTCTAAACGGATCCCCTCCTGGAACTGCATTGCACTGGAAAACTCTGTTGGCTCCATTGAGGAGGAAAGCGAAGAAGTTCCAAATCCAATGCCGACAGGAGCGAAAGCGAATCGAACACGAACATCAGATTCGGCCGTCATCATCGTCGCCGACAACAACTTCGACTGGATCTCGCCGCCGCACTGTCAGATTCCACCGTCATCATCAATTGAAGATGCAGCCGGTGGCGATTCCACCGTCACATTCCACTCGTCGCTGGTGAGGAACGGAGGAAGATGTAGGCGGCGCCGGGAGGAAGAGCGGGGGAGGAAGACAGAGACGGATCTGGATTCGGAATCCGGCGACCGTTTAGAGGGAGAGGAGTGGAGGTGGTTGGGAGCGACGCCGGAGGAGCGGAGGCAACAGGAAGAGGAGCGGAAGAGGGATGAGGGAACGAGGCGAGGCAAGATCCGGCGATGCGAGGCAAGCTCCGGCGAGGCGATGGAACGGGGCCTCTGAGTCCCACCGCCGCCCTCTGAATCCCTCGCTCGCTCCATCGACAATGGTACGGGGCCTCGCTCGTTCCTCTGTCTGCAGCAGCAACATCTCCGTCCGGCGAGAGGCGGTGGCGGATCTGGTGGCCGGGAGGAACAATGATATCGATGAGGAACGAGAAAGAAAGAGAGGGGAATCGGGCACAAATGGATACAGGAGTTAGGATTAGGTTATTTAATTGGGTGTATATTTTTGCAAATTATACAAAAACGTGTATATTTCGCTAACTGGGCCAAAATTTGCGCATTCGGCGCAAATTTTCTCTATTCTATTTGGCTTATACTCAAAACTTTGATAAATACTGACTCCTTTTCGGTCTCAGCTCGACTCAGAGCCGGACCTAAGGAGAGGCAAAACAGGCTTTCGCCTCGGGCCCAAAATTGAAAGGGGCCCAAATTTTTTTAGGTATATATATTTTTCTATTAATAAGTTTAGGGTGTTGCTATATACACCGCAAATCACAAGGTTAATATTGCACGTCCTTAAGGACGTGCACGCCTTGTGTCTAATATTGCACGTCCTTAAGGACGTGCATGATTTGGGGTGTATATAGCCGGAACGATAAGTTTAATTAAAGTCATTATAGTATACTACCTCCGTCCAAAAATACATGGACTTTACTATTCACGCACGCTTTCTTAAGGAGGTAAAAACTATATAAAATATTAACTTTTTTATTAATTTTTTTTAATAATTACAAACTTATTATCAATAAGTTTGTAATTATTAAAAAAAATTAATAAAAAGTTAATATTTTATATAGTTTTTAACTCCTAAAAAAGCGTGAATGAATAGTAAAAGTCCATGTATTTTTGGACGGAGGGAGTATTAATTATTAATAAAATTATGCTTTCACTATAAAAAAAATTATACTATATTAGTTAAAAAAAACTCACTCTTTCTCATTAATTAGTCCAATGTTTAATTCTATTTGCCCCTATTAATTTTGTTGCATTTTTTCCTCCAAAATTTCGTTTAGTAATCACTAAAACCACCAATAAAATAGAAATTATCCATTATTTATGGTTATGAAAAATAAACAAAATTTTCTTAATATTTTATTTCTCTTTATCTTGTGCAACTTCACAGTTTAAACATAAAATTTAGATTCTCACAAACCATTTCTACAAAAATAATTACCCAAAATCACAAATGAAAAAATTATTTTAAACCACCCATATTGAGCTATTTTTATATAAAAAATAGCTAATTAATTAAACTAAAGCAACGAAATAATAAAGAAAATTTTCCAAAAAAAAAAATAGTAAATGGCTCCATTTTTATATTCTCTCCTAGCCACAGCATCAACATTCTCAAATATGCATTTGTTGCGAACCCCCCATATTGCGTGGAGGATCACTGCCCATTCCTCCTGATCAGCCCATCACGTAAGCGGACTTTATCCATTTCCAGGCTTCCAGCTACTCCAAAGCAGCCCAGTCTCGGTATGCATCGATCATCCCGAACATTTAAATTAGCAACAAGTGATCAACTTGAGAATGCAAGTAGAGATACTGTATGGGCCAGCCCAACTGTTAGGATTGGGCTAAGCCATGATTGATGGGCCGAAGGCCCATGAGCTGATGTAACCATAGGCTGGCTATAATATAAAGCCTTTGTAACAATACGAAGGGTCATCAGATTAATCAATACACAACTCCTTCCTATCTCTCTCTGAATCTCTAATTCTATATTCTTCTCCCTTTCTCAAATCTCTCACAAATCTCCATGGAAGCTTAGCTTCCGCCTATCCGACCTACAGGTCATAACACCAACCTAGAGTAATCAACAGAAACATCAATTTACAATTTCAGTTAACAATCACATATACCATTTGTAACAACGAAAACTTCATCGACATACACTTGAATGCCACTTTATTCTTTTCCAGTCATAGTCCTCACAACCATTAGACTAATTTGAAGCCAAATTCAGTACCTTTTCTCTCTTAAATGAAGACGAGAAGTAAAAACCTAGAAAATAAGTAGCAGTAGTATGTACAACAACAGATCATAGAGAGGCTATATGAACTTGTTATCAGATCAACCTTATACACCATGAAGTAACAAAGTAACATTGAAACAAGCTTGTTTTAATGACTATATACTTTATGCATATGCCTTCTGGAGCATAAGACATCATACTAAATGCAATGGGCGGTGCATACGTACAACGACAAGGAGAACCAAGGTACGCGTAACAAAGAGGTTTTGGTATCTGAACAAAATGTTGACCAGGCATGTTCAACAAATTGTGTGTATTTGGTGACAAATCTAAATCTTAGGAACTCTTTGAGATAAAGGGAGTAAAATATAAGCATTATAGGTTCAATAAAGTCACAAAGGGAAAAAAATTAAGAGAGAGGAAGGGTAAAGCATGAATAATACCAAAAAATTCGGCATGCCTATGTAGGTTTGTAAAAGACTAGTCTCGAGATATCTCAAATTTGTCAGCATAGTTCTCGTCTTGAAATAACCTGCACAGAAGCAAAGATGAGAAAAATGAGAATTGATCCAAAAGAATGATCTCTAGAATCCCGACAATCATATAAAATCGCCTTCAAAATCAGTGAATAAAATTGGAGAGACTGGGTCAAAACTCCGTAAATCTTGAACCATCCAAAGTTCCAACCAAACTGTCATAGCTCCACAAAAACATAAACAAAGTAGATCGAGCAATAAAACAAGTGAAAATCAAAATTGGAACGGAGCAATCAACGAGATGTCACTTGGTTCACCATGAAAAAAAGGGAAGAAGGGCAAATCCAAGGGGCAGACGCAGTCCATCTTGTAGGTTTTATTTTGGTTGTAGCTAGCATGTAGTGTTCAATAGCTCAATGTGGAACTATGGACATTGCCTGCAATCTCCACTTTGAATTGGTTAACTCATGTTCTTATTTAATAACAGTTGCACATGTTGGAACTTTCTGTTTGTTGCAAAATAGACAACCAAAAAAGGAGATTTAAGAAAGTAACAAGAGTGGATATCCGCAAATTTGGGTTCTCTTAGTCCCTTCTTCCATCCGGGTTTTATGCCGATTGTTAGTTTGTTACCATCTCTTCAACTGGCATAGTCTTCCTCCTGAACCAGTAAAAATTTGAAAGAGAATATGAGAAATTGCACAAACATAAAGGCAGTGGTAGAAACTCACATCAAGTATTAGATTGGAGGGCCTAGTAATGAACTAACAAGAAGCTCAGAATATTCATGAAATTAGGAGATAATTAAACAAGGTGTCAACCATCCCTAGAAGACATCTTACCCTCCTAATTCTATGAAATATCAGCTTCTGGCTTCTGCAACAAAATCCTTTTGATTCTGATGATCATTATGGTAATATTTTAGTTGCAGTTCACTACCAACACAAATGGTAAAACATCAGTACCGGCCGGGATGGTATTATTGGTATATGTCACTAGGCTACATTGTTTAACTTGCTTTTTTTTTTATCGAATCTTTAAGTAACATCCCTAATCTTTCAGGTCCATATCCATCTGTGACTGTGAGTATTTCCTTCATTAGTTGCCCCTCCTATTAGAGAAGTTTTAACGCTAACAACTCAATCCATTTTATGTGAATTGCCATAATCATCAATCCATTTTAAGTTATTAATTGCCATAATCAATCAATCACACATGTATGCAAAGGACACAAATTTAGATCATCAATCAGCTTGTTGCATAAACCATCGGTGTAAGCCATAACCTTAAAGCTTTCATAAACTGTTTGATACTAGGCATGGACATGATCTGTGATGGTAATTAGGTATGTGACACTATGCTATATTGTTTAACTTGCGTTTTATTAAATCTTGAACTAACATCCCTAAATTTTCAAGTCCAAATATGTGTGTTAGCATTTCCTTCATTAGTTGCTCATAGTTTTGACTTTTGGCAGTAACAATTCAATCCACTGGCATCAGCAATCTCTCGAGATATCTTCATTTTCTTCGTCTTCCCCTTATAAAGTTCCTCCAAGGAGCAAGGCAACTTGTTCTCAACAGGAAGCGCTTTCCGTAAAGCTCCTTGGTTCATTGATCCGAAGCCACCGGCTCTACCCTCACCAAAAGAGGAGAAAATGGTCCCTTCCTGGTGGTGAAGAAGGTTGCCCTGCCATCAGCACCACCACCGGATGCTTCTTTATCTTTCAAGTCTTTGAAGGAATTATTATGGAGTCTTGTGATTGAGCTCCTAACCATATTATTCCTTGAAGGTTGCAAGCTTCACTAAAATTACAGCGTATGGTACTATTAATGTAAAATGAACTGAAAAAATTTGCCTGCTTTCAGTTTGTAGAGACCATCAACTGCTTTGACTACGCATAACGCATCATAAGCCCCCTGCACCTTCTGCACCATCAAATAGAGTAAATGGGCCTTCACGAGACAGGGTTGAAACAGAGGAAGAAAGAATGACGAGGAAGAAAAAGGAAGTAGAGAGGCATCTATAGGCCTGAAGATTGACATTGGCTGCGGCAGAAGGACCACGAATGGGCTTTAGGTTCACGCATGGGTGAAAGGCGTACTCAACAATATCAGTCATCTCCGTGAACCTTATACTCCGGTATCAACTATTTTCATTCAGTCTACTATATGGAGCTGATAAATCACTGCAACATTTGTATAAAATCTTTAGCCTTATATTATAGGCATAGGTAGTGCAAAATAAGGAGTTTTTTCATACTTCTATGAATAGAGAAGGGGTTAAGGAATAGTTGCAACTATGGGTAGATAGTAGATGACATATTTGTTTTGGAGGAAACCATAATGAACAAATTGTTATGTATCTTTTGGGCAGCTCAATGTCAAATTGAAAATCAATTGAATAGTAGTGATGATGCAACAGCTATAATTTATCACTTTTATTGACACGACTATGGTTTAATTTATTAGGTTGCGTAATGAGCTCCCAGATCCAACTGCATAGCCAAATTAAGCTTATTACTATTTAATTAGGCTCTTTAATTTATTTGAGAAACTAAGAAAACCTTGCTTCCTTTGGATTTTATTTTTAGTGCATTTGTTACTCCGTTGCTATCATTGACCTTTGGATTTTAGTGCATTTCTTTCTTTTAAATAAAAATATATTGAGACTTACTACAAGGATCCCAAGCTTTCTTGCAGTTTCTGCCATTTAAATTATGTAGATAACAACACTCTGTAAAATAACACATTCAGAAAAAAAATGTCCAAAAGGATTAAGAAATTTTGATCAGAAAAGTTCTCCCTCTTTCTGATTAAGCAAACCTTTTGGAGATGCGTATAAGTGTAGACATTCCCACAAGGATTGCCAGGTTTTATAATGACTATTTGATCAGAAAAGTTCTCCCTTTTTCTGACCAGAAAAGTGTAGACAGTCTCATAAGCAGTGTTCTAAAAATCGCGCCTAGGCGCTAGGCGGGAGGGCACCTAGGAATTTTTAAGCCTAGGCGGCCCTCTAGGCGGAAATCCGCTTATGCACCGCCTAGACTCCACTTAGGCTCGTCTAGTCCCGTCTAGTTCAACCATTATTCAATTTTAGCTTCTAGGCATTTGATTAGTCGACTTAGGGCTTTTTTATCCCCAAGTTGGGATGTATTTATTATTGAGACCTATTGTTTTAGATTTTAGGAGTTTTAGAGTCACTAGTCGGACGTGTACTTTTTGCGTTTATTTACTTTAGTGTTAGTTAAACACCGCAAATTTGGGTTTATGAGTGATATTATGAATAATTATTGCACTATATGAGTTATTGACACGTGGTATGCCTTAAAATAAAAGGAAATAATCAAGTTTGTAATTTCTAAGTCCGCCTAGGGGCTGCCTAGGCATCCGCCTCGCCGCCTAATGCCTTTTAGAACATTGCTCATAAGTGCACCATACTGTTCTTGAAATGTAAATTATCGATTAGTGTGTGACTATGTTTATCCTCTATAAAAGTAGTATGTTATCGGCTTATCGCTAATGTTACATTAGTCTTCATTTTTGGTGAAATGGGGAGCAGATGTGATTCTGATCAATGCTTATTTTGTGATCCTTGTCTATTATTATTATGATTATTGTTATTCCATTGCTATCATTGACCTTTTAAAGGTCATCTTGTTGGTAGATTTGCAAGATATTCAGTTACCCCTGGATAAAAATGCATAAACCTTAAAATTGTACACTGAGTCTGGTCTTATAGGATACCACTTGACCCAAATCTTCAAGATATTCAGATGTGATCTCTACAAGTCACTTTGTTTTTTTTCAGCATCTTTAGTTACTGCTGTGATTGGCCTTTTCCTTCCATGGGCTTCATATTACACTGATCGAAATTTCATTAGCCATGGCCTCTTTCTTCATATGGCTATTTTAAAGCACTTTCTTTATTTTTAAGCTCTTGTTCCCACTTTGATGTCTTCACAGTGCCGCCTATCATCTTCAATTGTTCCATAATCTCCACATTTGAATCATATGACTTTGGCTATTATAAGGACGCTCTTGTATGTTAATTTTCTAAGTCATCCTATCACATTTTCGTGTGTAAATGTATACAAGGCACCTATATATAGCGGTTGATTAACCAAGAAGTTATAAAAAAAAATAAAAAAATTGGGGGATATTGCTTAAATGTTTGGTGCACCAAAAACTCGAATGATCGAGATCAACATCATTATTTGTTTCACAATATATTTGGTTCCTGGCTCTTGCACATGTCTTGAGCAATCGAATAATTCAAGTACAAATTAACAACGAAAAGCCAGGCGATTTTTACGCCACAAAGGCTTAAACCCATGTACATGATATGAGATACTAAATAATAACATCGATCGGCATTATTTTGCATTTAAACAAATGGACTCTTCAAAAGTCTTCAATTTGATTAATTCAAACATAGTGGAATCCACATTTGCCAACCATTTCCATCATGACGGTGATTAAAAAATTCAAGAAATGATCAAGATTAAGGAGGGGATGTATGTTCACCTTTGACATTTTCCATCAAGATTCATGGAGATGATCAGATGACCATTTCAGCTAACCAATATATAGAGGTTCGTGCGAAGCACCATTGCAAGAAGCACCATTAATTGCACCAATAGAGGGGATCGACAGAGAATTGATGAGAGCTTCAGATCTGTCGGAATTGAGTTGAGTTATTTTTTATTTTCAATCGGTTTCCTGTTACTGCAACGGCTGCAGGTATGTCGATCATTTCTTTGCCCAAACCTCAATACTCTATTAATTCAACTTCGTTTTATAGGTTTAGTCTGTTTTGATGAGAGATTTATGAGTTTATTAGTTTGCTTCTAACAACAACTTTGTTGCATAGTTCAGCTTCCCAATTGTATTTGTATTCATGTTTTGTTAGGGATTAGTGGTAATAAGAACAATGAGCGCGCAGCGGAAGAACGGAATCACGAATAGAGAGAAATAAGGCAAGACAGAACACACAAATTTAACGTGGGAAACCCGAGTACCGGGAGGAAAACCCACGGGCGGCAAGAGCCAACAAATCCACTATCAATAAGAAAGAGTACAACAAACCTTGTATGGACTACAAGGGGTAATGGGTAAGACTCTCTCTTTACAACAAAGTGGAATAGGATGCTTGGAAGGAGACTAATTTGTGTGTAGGCTTTGATGGGCAAATGTTTGTGGATGGATTGAAATGTGGGGAGGAACCTCCTATTTATAGCCATCAAGCATTGGGACCTCTTGGAGTGTGGAAGCTTGGAGAAGAACTTGGAAGAGGTAGGAAGCTTGTAGATTCATGGAAGAATGGAGAACATTGGTGGATTCAAGGAAAGCTCTAGAATTCTCCAAATTTGATGAGGGTTGTGGAGCCTTCTAGAGAATGGAAGAAATTTGAAATCTACCAAGTTGAAGAAGCTTCCAGAAGAAGCTCAAGACAACTCCATCTTCCTTGGCCCAATGATCGAAAGCCCAAACGAGGGTGTTGATGCAACCCCAACAAACTCCGCCTTGCATCAATATCCGAATAAGCTCATGCCGCATAAAGCCCCGAAGGGCACTTCATTGCTGAGAAACACAAACCAAATCCAAACAGGTACTGGACTTGGTAATCGGGCCGAAATCAGCAGTAATACGAGAAGGACCCCATAAACCAGAGTGAGCATAATCCAAAACACCTTTAGGGGTATGACGAACTTTGGAGAAGTTGACTCCTTTTTGTTTGCAAAAGACACAATGCTCACATAAGTTGATCTTGCAACGGGTATGATTACCCAAGGAACCTCTCTTTAAGGGCAAATGCATGCTCTTCTCACGAATGTGGCTAGAACGTGCACGCCACATTTGAGCATCATCATGATGAGAGGTAGAAGATGAGACAACAAAAGTTGAACCTGCAACAGTAGCACCTTCCAGCACATATATTTTACCAATACGGTTAGCTTTCAACAAAACCGTAGAGCCACGGGAAACTTTCAACACTCCGCCTTCACTTGAGTACTTGCACCCATGAGATTCAAGGGTGCCTAACGAAATCAAGCTTTGTCTCATCATTGGGATGTGTCTAACACCGGTCAATGATCGAATAGTACCATCATGAGTTTTAATCTTGATAGTACCTTTCCCGACAACCTTGCAAGGAACGTTATTTCCAAGCAAGACAGATCCACCATCAACAGCCTCATAAGAAGAGAACCAATCTCTATGTGGACACACATGGTAAGTACATCCAGAATCAAGAATCCACTCATGACTACTAATATCACCAGTGTTAGCAACCAGTAAAACATCACCATCAGAGCAAGCATCAACAATACCAGCTTCAGCAGATTTATCATCATATTGTTTCCCTTTAGCCTTTTCCTTATTCTTCAGCTTATAACATTCAGAAATAAAGTGGCCTGATTTCTTGCAGTAATTACATGTCTTATTGCCTTTAGACTTGGAAGAATTACTGCTAGTGCCATTTTCAGTGCTATGCCCCCTAACACATAAACCTTCTCCAGGTTTATCAAACCGGTTATCAACATCATACTTTTCTTTAGCAAGAAGGTTAGCCTTAACATCTCCCAAGCACAAACTATCAGCATTATTCCCATAAAGCATGATTTCCTTAAAGTGCTTGTAAGAAGGGGGCAAAGAGACAATCAACAAAACAGCTTTATCCTCATCATCAATCTTAACATCTAAATTCTCAAGATCAACAAGGATAGAAGAGAACTCACTGAGATGAGTTTGAATCGGGGTACCTTCAGACATACGAAGAGTGTAAAGGCGCTCCTTCAGCCGCAACTTGTTGGCAAGACTCTTCGTCATATAAAGCGATTCAAGCTTCAACCACAAACCAGCAGCGGTGGTCTCATGAATTACCTCGTGCAGAACTTCGCGAGATAAACAAAGTTGGATGGTTGACAAGGCTTTCTCATCCAACTCCTCCCACTGCTCATCCGTCATAGTAGACGGCTTCTTGGATTTCCCATCCAAAGCTTTCTTCAAGCCGTTTTGGGTGAGAACGGCCTTCATCTGGACTCGCCAGATAGAGAAGCTAATCTTGCCATCAAATTTCTCAATATCGAACTTGGTAACAACCGACATTGAGACAGTGATTTCAAAAATGATCTTAGAACGCTCTGATACCACTTGTTAGGGATTTAGTGGTAATAAGAACACGAGCGCGCAGCGGAAAGAACGGAATCACGAATAGAGAGAGTAAGGCGAGATAGAACACACAAATTTAACGTGGGAAACCCGAGTGCCGGGAGGAAAACCCACGAGCGGCAAGAGCCAACAAATCCACTATCAAATAAGAAAGAGTACAACAAACCTTGTATGGACTACAAGGGGTAATGGACAAAACTCTCTCTTTACAACAAAGTGGAATAGGATGTTTGGAAGGAGACTAATTTGTGTGTAGGCTTTGATGGGCAAATGTTTGTGGATGGATTGAAATGTGGGGAGGAACCTCCTATTTATAGCCATCAAGCATTGGGACCTCTTGGAGTGTGGAAGCTTGGAGAAGAACTTGGAAGAGGTAGGAAGCTTGTAGATTCATGGAAGAATGGAGAACATTGGTGGATTCAAGGAAAGCTCTAGAATTCTCCAAATTTGATGAGGGTTGTGGAGCCTTCTAGAGAATGGAAGAAATTTGAAATCTACCAAGTTGAAGAAGCTTCCAGAAGAAGCTCAAGACAACTCCATCTTCCTTGGCCCAATGATCGAAAGCCCAAACGAGGGTGTTGATGCAACCCCAACATGTTTTGGATTTGGATTTTGATTATTCAAGTTTTTAGAGTTTGACTTTGTTTGATTATATATTGATCGATTCAGTGATTCCATCAGACTCTTATTCGATAAGTCTGAAGCTTGCCTCTGCAATTTATGCTTGCCTTGATTTATAGGAACATCCATGTTAACTTCTCCCAATGACTGAATTGGCAGTGTTCATCCCGGCCTCACTCTTATCGGTTGCTGTATTATGTTGTCTAAAAGAATTTTGGCAACTATAAAGAAGAACCATACTGTTCTTAAGAGCTTCAGATTTATAGTTCTCGTCTTCGTCGTCGGAATTGAATTGAGTTATTTTTAATTTTCGATCGGTTTCCTGTTACAGCAACTCCTGCAGGTATGTCATTTCTTTGCCCAACCCTCAATAATCTATAAATTTAACTTTTTTTTTTATAGGTTTATTCTGTTTTGATGAGAGATTATTGAGTTTATTAGTTTGCTTCTAACAACAAATTTGGTACACAGTTCAGCTTTGTAATTGTGTTTTTGATTGAGATTTCGATTCAAGTTTTTAGAGTTTTACTTTGCTTGATTATATTCCATCAGACTCTTATTCGACCCCAACCTTATATTTCGGGAGTCGTGTTGGGTTTATTATATTTTTGTTTTCTAAGGTCGGGATCCACCACTTTACACAAAAGCTTAAGCCATTGGGTAGAGGCTTCTCCCAACTTTATATTTTGGTTTGTTATACCACCCACAATCAACGTGGGATGGCTATTTATCCCAACAAGCTTATGTTTGCAATTTATGCTTGCCTTGATTTATAGGAACATCCATCTCTCTCCCAATGGCTGAATTGGCAGTGTTTAGCATCGCCAAATCGCTCCTTCCCCAGCTGAGCTCCCTTGCTAAGGATGAGCTCTTTCTCTGGTACAACTCAAAGTCTGAGCTCGAGAAGCTCGAGAACATTATCACCACTATCAAAGGTGTGCTGTTTGATGCTGAACAAAGGCAAGCTACTGATACCACTGTTCAAGACTGGCTTTTGAGGCTTCGTGATGAGATGTACAAAGCAGACGACTTGTTCGATTCCATCTCCACTAGAGCTCTAAGAAAGAGAGTCATATCCGACAATAAGATACTCAAAGAGATGAGGCGTTTCTTCTCCAAGTCAAACCGTCTTGTTTTCGATGTCTCAACTGCACATAAAGTAAAGGAGATCAGGGAGTGGCTAGATTGCATAGCAAAAGACATCAACCAGTTTGGCTTTATACGAAGAGTAGACGAGAGACCTCTTATTAAAACAAAGCAGTCTCATTCTTACATTCGAGAAGACCAAGTAATCGGAAGAGAGAAAGACAAGGAGGAGATATTAGGATTGTTGTTGAGGGATCCTAATGGTGATCAGTGTGTTTCTGTCATTGCAGTGGTTGGCATTGGTGGATTAGGCAAAACTGCTTTGTCTCAGCTAGTGTACAATGCAAAGGAAGTTGAGGATTTCTTTGAATTACGATTGTGGGCTTGTGTGAATTATTTCACAGATTTGAAAGATGCCTTGGAGGGAGTAATGAGTGTCAAAACACCCATGAGTCTAGATGAGTTACAAATTATGCTGAGGAAAAAGATACAAGGAAAAAGGTTTCTCCTTGTATTGGATGATGTTTGGGATGATAATAGGGAGCAGTGGCTTGGATTGAAAGAGTTATTAGATGCCGGTGACAGGGGAAGTAAGGTTTTAATGACAACACGTTCAAAAACAGTGGCCCAAAATCTTTCCACTATCACACCTTACTACACTTTAAGAGGGCTATCAGATGAGCACGCTTGGTCATTGTTTAAGAAAATGGCTTTTGATAACAAACAAGAAGATGGATATCAAGCAAAGGAAGAACTGGGAAGACAGATTGTGAAGAAGTGTGCAAATGTCCCGCTTGCTATAAGGACAATTGGTAGCTACTTGTACATGAAGGATAGGAAGCAATGGTTAGAACTTGTGGATAATCAAGTGATGAATGAAATGCATGATAACCCTGAGAATATGATTATGGAAGTGTTGAAGATCAGTTACGACGACCTTCCTTACTCATTAAAACATTGTTTTGTGTATTGTTCGCTCTTTCCAGAGGATTATACTTTTGATAAAACCACTTTGATCCATCTATGGATGGCTCAAGGGTTGCTTCAAACATCTGATAAAAACGGTTGCTTGGAGGATGTTGGTGAGAGATACTTCCAGTACTTAACAGAAAGATGCTTCTTCCAAAATATTGGAGAAGATGATGATGGCCATGTAGAGTGCAAAATGCATGACCTGTTTCATAGTTTGGCTGTTAAAATTTCTGGAAAGGAATGCGCTGCAATAAAGAAACTTGAAAAAAATATCAAAGGAAAATCTCCCCGACATTTGCTGGTAAGGGATATTGATGGCGTACCACTTCAAGGTGAAGGCATACGAACCCTTGTGTCCCCTATAGTGGGTTTAGTCGAAGGATTGGTTTTAGGTGGCTTATTCATGAATTTGACAAGCTTGCGAACATTGAGTTTACAAAATTTAGACACGGAGGAATTACCGAGTTCTATAGGCAAGTTGGTTCATTTGAGGTATCTTGATCTCAGGACGAGTGTAAATTTGAAAAGGCTTCCAGCTGCTCTTTGCAAACTGCAAAATCTGCTAATTTTGAGACTTGGTGGTTGTTCGAATCTAACCAGGCTGCCCGATGATTTACAGAAACTAATAAGCCTGAGATATTTGGAAATTAAGGGATGCAATGAGCTCGACCATGTGCCTTCGGGAGTGGAAGAGATGACTTCCCTTGTTATGCTTGATCGACTTATTGTCAAAGAAGATCACGGAGGATTTAAGTGCCTAACGCACCTCAACAACCTGACTGGTTCTCTTCGTATCGAGCTGCCAAGAGGTATGTGGAAAAATTGTGTTGCTGATGCAGAAGAGTCTATGTTAAGCTGCAAAACAAAATTAAGTAGGCTATTTATAATATTTCACCACTCAAGAGAAGTAGAAGAGACTGTGGACACTGATGTTGTGCTAGATAGGCTTCAACCCCCCAACAATATCAGTCATCTGCGTGTAGAGTTTTTTCCTGGAGTGAAATTTCCAGATTGGCTTTCTTCTCTTACGAATCTTGTCGATTTGGATTTGAGATGGAGTATTACTCGCCTTGAGCTCCCACATCTGAGTCAACTACGTCAGCTTAAACGGTTGTACCTCTTTTCTTTCCCTCTTCTCGAGTATGCGGCAAATGATATTTGTTATGATGGTGGGGATGGATCATTCTTTCCCTCACTTGAGAGACTGAACCTATGTAATATGCCATGTTTAAAGGGATGGTGGAGGCCAACGACAGAAGGTAGCTACGCTAATCAGTTGTGGTTTGCACGGCTTTCTCAATTAGTAGTGTCTGGTTGTCCACAACTGACTTGCTTACCTGGGTGTCCTTCTCTTAACATTTTGAGACTGAACAATGTGAATGTAAAACTGGTGACACAATTAGTAAGAGTGCCAGAGACCAAAGTTCCTCCGTCTTCTTCTTCTCTTCAAACATGCTCCAATCCTCCAAAAGATGAACTGAAGCTTGTGCCTGCTCTCCGGGGACTGAAGATTAAGGGCTGCTCAAACTTCAAGCGGCAATCTCTGTTTCGCTCACTGCAATATATGTCTTCACTTGAAATGCTCACTTTCTCAGGCTCCTTGTTAGAGAGAGAAATATATAATGATGAAAATTGGGAAAAGGATGGCATGTCGTGGATGTCACTTACAAGGCTTAAGAGTTTAGATTTTGATTTCGGGAACGATCCACAAGGAGCTCATCTTCTCAACGGACTTCATTACCTCACCTTGTTAGAGGAGTTGTCCATCTATAACAATGTGCCAGATGATATTAGTGTTGAAATAATAAACTTAAATTTAGTATTTTTAATTCATCTAAGTTACATGCACCTATTGATTATGGAAGTTCATGCATGTTGGAAACATATGAATTTATTTCTTGAGTTTAAAGTGAATAAGTTTATAGATTTAATGTATAGGAAGTTGATGTTAAGTTCCATGCACCACTAGCCTATAAATAGACACATTTGTAAGCTTGATCAATATGAGTGAAGAACACAAATAAAGAGTTAAACACATTAGAGCTTTTGAGCTCCTATTGCCTCCAATTAATCAGCCACTTGAACTTGTCCACGCTGATGTTTGTGGACCAATAAAGCCAGCTTCGTTCGGTAAAAATCAGTACTTCCTGCTCTTTATTGATGATTTCAGTAGAAAGACCTGGGTTTATTTTCTGAAAGAAAAATCCCAAGTTTTTTCTATGTTCAAAAACTTTAAAGCTGTTGTATAGAAACAAACTGGTCTCTATATCAAGTCTCTTAGAACTGATAGAGGTGGTGAGTTTACTTCTAACGAGTTCAATGAGTTCTGTGATTTGAATGGCATCAAAAGATTTCTGACAGTGCCAAGATCTCCTCAACAAAATGGCGTGGTTGAAAGAAAGAATCGGACCATTCTCAATATGGCCCGAAGCATGCTGATGACAAAGAAGATGCCGAAAGAGTTCTGAGCTGAGGCAGTTGACTGCTCAGTCTATCTAGCTAACCGATGTCCAACGAAGAGCTTATCAGATCAAACTCCTCAAGAAGCATGAAGTGGAAGAAAGCCAAGTGCATCTCATTTGAGAGTGTTTGGGAGCATTGGCTATGTACATGTGCCGGATCAGGTCAGAACGAAGCTTGAAGATAAAAGCAAGAAGCATGTCTTCATCGGCTATGACCAAAAATCAAAAGGCTACAAGCTCTATGATCCAGTGGCGAACAAGATTGTCATCAGCATAGATGTTCAGTTCGATGAAAATGATGCATGGGATTGGAGCCTTGAAGACAGGGAGAGATATGAGTTCTTTCCAACTCCTACCGAAGAAGAGCAAGGCGAAGGTGTTTATCCAGAACCTACAACGCCTTCTCAATCACCAGGCGTTCAAAATTCACCATATTCTTCAAGGACATCAGCATCACCATCATCCTATGAAAGCTCGAGTGGAAGACCTCCAAAAATGAGAAGCCTTGAAGAAATTTATGCTCAAGAGGAGGATTCGCATGATGATCTAACTCTCTATTGTTATTTCGCTGATTCTGAGCCCGTGGATTTTCAGGAAGCAGTGAATGACGAAAAATGGAGAGTGGCTATGAATGAAGAGATCAAGTCAATCGAGAAGAATGATACGTGGGCGCTGACAACTTTACCAAAAGGTGAAAAGCCCATTGGTCTGAAGTGGGTTTTCAAGGAGAAGAAGAATGCTCAAGGAAAAGTTGAGAGGTACAAGGCAAGGTTGGTTGCCAAAGGCTACAGCCAACGTCCAGGGATCGATTATGGTGAGGTGTTTGCTCCAGTTGCCAGATTAGAGACCGTTCGTTTGATGATTTCACTTGCTGCTCAGAGAAAGTGGAAGATTTATCAGATGGATGTGAAATCGGCATTTTTAAATGGCGTGCTTGAAGAGGATGTTTATGTGGAACAACCTCCTGGGTATCTCATCAAAGGCCAAGAAGATAAGGTGCTGAAGTTGAAGAAAGCCTTGTATGGCTTAAAACAAGCACCACGAGCATGGAATATCAGGATTGACAAGTATCTGCAGGAGAACGGGTTTGTCAAATGCCCGAATGAGTATGCTCTCTATGCCAAGGTCTGTGAAAATGGTGATACTCTATTTGTTTGCTTATATGTTGATAATCTGATTTTCACGAGTAACAACCCGAGAATGTTTGGAGATTTCAAGCAAGCCATGACGAGAGAGTTTGAGATGACTGATCTTGGTCTCATGTCTTATTATCTCGGCATTGAGATTAAGCAATCAGATGATGGGATTTTCATTTGCCAAGAAAGATTTGCTAATGAGATTCTGAAG
The DNA here is from genome assembly GCA_037127255.1 of Persicaria tinctoria. NCBI lineage: Eukaryota > Viridiplantae > Streptophyta > Magnoliopsida > Caryophyllales > Polygonaceae > Persicaria > Persicaria tinctoria. Next base: position 1,637,341 of record JBANSL010000004.1, read on the forward strand.
AAGTTCAGAATGGATGGTTGCCAGCCCGTAAGTACACCAACGGATTGCGGAGTCAAGTTATCAAGGTATGACGAAGGTGAGAAGGTTGATTCTACAACTTTCAAGAGCCTTGTTGGAAGCTTGAGATATTTGACATGCACTCGCCCAGACATTCTCTATGGAGTTGGGCTCGTGAGTCGGTACATGGAGACACCGACATCAACACATTTCAAAGCAGCAAAACGTATTCTTCGGTACATCAAAGGTACTATCAGCTATGGTTTGCTTTATTCTTCTTCAAATGAATATAAGCTTGTGGGTTATAGTGATAGTGACTGGGCCGGAGATGTTGATGATCGAAAGAGTACTTCTGGTTTCGTTTTCTTCATGGGAGATACTGCTTTCACTTGGAGTTCTAAGAAGCAGTCTATTGTTACTCTTTCTACGTGTGAAGCTGAGTATGTTGCTGCTACATCTTGTGTTTGTCATGCTATCTGGTTGAGAAGATTGTTGGGAGATTTGCAGATGCCACAACCAGAAGCCGCAGAGATCCTTGTTGATAACAAGTCAGCCATTGCTTTGGCTAAGAATCCAGTGTTCCATGATCGCAGCAAACACATTGACACGAGGTATCACTTTATTCGTGAGTGTGTTTCCAGGAACGATATTGAAGTCAAGTACGTGAAGACTCAAGACCAAGTTGCAGATATTTTCACGAAGCCTCTGAAAGCTGAGACTTTCATCAGGTTGCGGTCTATGCTTGGAGTTACAAGGAATTAAGTTTAAGGGGGTGTGTTGAAATAATAAACTTAAATTTAGTATTTTTAATTCATCTAAGTTACATGCACCTATTGATTATGGAAGTTCATGCATGTTGGAAACATATGAATTTATTTCTTGAGTTTAAAGTGAATAAGTTTATAGATTTAATGTATAGGAAGTTGATGTTAAGTTCCATGCACCACTAGCCTATAAATAGACACATTTGTAAGCTTGATCAATAAGAGTGAAGAACACAAATAAAGAGTTAAACACATTAGAGCTTTTGAGCTCCTATTCCTCTTCAAATTGCCTCTTCCAATATTATTTCCTCGTCAAATTCTATCAATTAGTCCTCAATGGACAGCTCCTCCAAACATTAAATCCTTGCACATTTGCCTTGTTAATAAGGTGGGATTCCTAAGCATGGTAATCCAACATTTGAAAAAGCTTCAGGCGTTAAGTTTTGAGTCATGTGACTCAAGTCCATTTTTTAATGATGATGAATGGAATAAGGTACCGTGGGAAGACCTCAAGGGCTTGAGACGCCTCAAATTCACCTACTGCAACATGAAGTCCTTGCCGGAGAAGTGTCGGCATCTCCGAACACTTGAAGATCTAGAGATAATGTATTGTTGGAAGTTAACATGTTTGCCTACTTGGGTTAGCCAACTTACATCACTTGAGATTTATGGTCCCAACCCAGCATTGAAAGAGAAATGCAGGAAACCAGTGGGTTCATATTGGCCCCTCATTCGGGACATTCCTCATCTTACCATAAGCTCATGAGATGCAGACAAGGTACGTACTTTCAAGCTGTAATTTATCAAGCCTTTCAGCAGTTTATCACTCTTGCATACATTTCACTCATTTGGCCTTTTGTAGAGCAAAAGAAAGTAGGTAGCAGTCCTTGCAACAAACTCGTTCATTCTTTCCTGCTCGATCACTCTTACCGATTCATCAGTCGCAAGACCCACAATGGACACTTCATGTTGTGAAAATGCGGCATCACTTACTAGGGAATGATACCATCTATTCCGTTTTGGGCTGATTGTCGAATCGAGTAGAATTTTAAAGGTAATATATGCGGTCCATCATTCTCTGTGTTATATATCGCACACACCCTTTTCTGATCGATAGCATTGAATAAATGTATGCAGCGAATCTCTAAAAGGGTGGCAACAGCAACTCGAAGACTGTGCTATCAAAGACGTACTAGTTGATGCTGAACAAAGGCAAGCTACTGATATTGTTGTTCAAGGATATCTTTTCAGGCATCATGATGAGATGGACAAAGCATACGACGACTTGTTTGATTCTATCTAGACTAGATCCTTGAGAAAAATAGTAACGGATGTCCTGCAATAAGGTTCAATCAGGAAGGAAAGGAAAATATATAGCCATCTCATAGATGAACAAAGGCAAGGAATTTTTGTTGTCTTCATAGCTGAACCATTTGTCACTTGCCTTGGCTGATTCTGCATTCTCTTTTCGAAAAAAAAAAAAAGATGGGCCTGAACTTCAGCGGAGCTTGTAAAGTAGTGACATTTATACGATTGTTGATTTGATTTTGTGAGTTTAGTTTTTTTTTTTTTCTATGAGTGATTTTGATGTAATTTCAAGGTTGTTATGCCTTTGTAATGGTTTGTTGTTGATGCTGAACTATCCTGAGCAATGCTTATTTTGTGATCCTTGTACGTCCATTATTATGATTGTTGTTATTGTTGATACTCCATTGCTATCCATTGACCTTTTAAAGGTCATCTTGTTGGTAGATTCGCAAGATATTCAGTTACGTCTCTGGAGAAAATGCATAAACCTAAACCGTACACTGATTCCGATCTCGGGATACCACTTGACCTTCTTGACCTCAGCATTTACAACATCTTTAGTTACTGCTGTGATTGGCCTTTTCCCTTCCATGTGCTTCATATTACACTGAAATTTTATCAGCCCTGACCTCTTTTCAATTCATATGGTTATTTTAAGCACTTTCTTTATGTTTAAGCTCTTGTTCCCACTTTGATGTCTTCACAGTGCCGCCTATCATCTTCAATTGTTCCATAATCTCCAAATTTGGATCATATGACTTTGGCTATTACAGGTTTGTTTCTCTTGTGTGAACCCTAATAAGTATGCTCTTGTATGTTACTTTTCTAAGTCATCCTATCACATTTTCGTGCGTAAATGCATATAAGGCACCTATAGCGGTTGATTTTCAATAGAGACTGGGAAAAGGAGGAGACATAAAGGTGTCCGGTTTCAAGTTAGAGCTTCTTGTTACAATAGAGAAGAATTCAGCACTTGAGAACTGAGTTAGGTATCTAGACGGAGCTCTCAAGGAATGTGCGAGGCAGCTGAGATATGCATAGGAAGAGCAAGCGAGAAAGCTCGAGGAAGTTATGGCTAAAAAAAAATGAATAATTGTGAATTGAGGAAACTAGAAATGAAAAGCCAACTAACTGAGCTCAGCTCAAAGCTGCTAGCCTTCGCCCCAACCTGGATGCTGCCAAAAAAGAGAATAAATCTCTGAGGCTTGATTTTGCTTCATTGTCCCAAAAATTGGAGGTTAGGACTCTTGGGAGGGATTTCACCCTGAACAGCCGCATTGCTCATGAACCGCCGCATTGCAATTCACTTTTGTCATCCCGACGTTAGGCCTCATCCACCCACGTCTATCCACGGGAGCCTCTTCACCTACCACGACATTGGCCCTACTCCGATCCCTGCCAACTTGAACTCCTCATGTCCCTGCGGTGCTTCCTCAACAACTCTCCTAGCCTCGGCATCAACATTCTCAAATATGCGCTTGTTGTGAACCCCTTATATCGTGTGGAGGATCACTGCCCATTCCTCCTGGTCAGCCCAGCACGTAAGCAGACCTTATCAGTTTCCAGCCACTCCAAAGCAGGCCAGTTTCGGTATCCATCGATCATCCCAAACATTTATATTAGCAACAAGTGATCAACTTGAGAATGCCTTGGAGGGAGTGATCATCCAAGAGGCACATCATTCATAAGCCTGCTTGATGAATTTGCATTCAACAAAGAGAAAATTAACGGAACCATCGATGATCATATGTACGTGTGTTGGGTCCCTGAGTCCCTCCTTAATGGGCTAAAAGGTTTGGACCAGCCCACTTACAAGAAGGCTCGATGGTAGATGGCATGAGATTTCTGGAAAAATTTGGAAGGCGAAGTCTCTAGACTAATTAAGAAGTTGGGCAACCTAAATTAGAAATGTAATTGCTAGATACTCCGTAATTCTAGATTAATTTGGATATTTGGAAAAAGAGTATGTCGGTGATGAATGAATTGAGCCACCGACATACTTGGCTATATATAAATAGCCTATCATGTGGTCAGATTTGATCATCCAAGAAAAAGCAATTCAAGTGAGAGCAAGTGTAGAGCGATTAAGTATATCCTAGTAAGAGTGAGTGTAAAGTGAGCAATAAATTATACAATGAGAGTTGTAATTTGTAAGAGTTCTACTATATAATAAAAGTCTACTTTTATACAGAGTGAGTCTTGTCCATCTTAATCACAGGAAGCGGGAAAACCCGATTTTTCCCAACAGCGTGTTCACCCTCTTCCTAGATTTATTGGTTTCGGCTTCTTGATCCACAACCATGATTGATGAGGATTCAAGGTCCTAGATGATAATAGGAATTCAGGGTTAGTATTTTCGTCCGAGAGAGTGATCAAATCTTTACCATTGGCCCTAGATGAAAAAAAAATCTAAAGATGCAAGGAGATTAAATACTTAAAAATTCATATTGGCAAACCAGTAGAACGCACCTAGTTGATTTCAAGACTAGAGATTTGAGATAAAGAGGTAAATTAATTTAAGAGTGAGACCAATTAGCCGGAGTGATACTATTAAATATAGCTCAGCCATTCATTTAATTCAATGGTCTATATTTAGGATAAGGAATATCTCTTATCCATTAAGAGAGGATCCAATTGCACCCGAGTCACAAAAAATAAAAGAAACAAGCGACGACCCAGTTGACTTGAGGGATCAAGAGAGAAATGATGACAGCTTCAGATCTGTAGTCATCATCGTCGATCATCTGAATTGAGCTGAGTTCATTTTTTATTTTCGATCGGTTTCTTGTTACTGCAAACTGTTGCAGGTATGTCATTTCTTTGCCCAAACCTCAATACACTATTAATATTCAACTTCTTTTTATAGGTTTCTCTTCCGCCATCCATCCATCTATATAATTATAATATCATCTCGCTTGTTTAGTCTGTTTCGATGAGAGATTTATGAGTTTATTAGTTTGCTTCTAATAACAAATTTTGTACGGTGTATAGTTCTGCTTTACAATTGTGTTTTGAGTTCATGTTTTGGATTTGGATTCAGGTTTTTAGATTTTGCTTTGCTTAATTATATGTATTGATTCAATGATTCCATCACTCTTATTCGATAAGTCTGAAGCTTGCGTATGTCTGCAATTTATGCTTGCCCTGATTTACAGGAATATCCATATTTCTCCCAATATGGCTGAATTGGCAGTGTTCAACATCGCCAAATCGCTCCTTCCACAGCTGAGCTCCCTTGCCAAGGATGAACTCTTTCTCTGGTACAACTCAAAGACTGAGCTCGAGAAGCTCGAGAACACAATCACCACTATCAAAGGCGTGCTGTTTGATGCTGAACAAAAGCGAGCTACTGATACCGCTGTTCAAGACTGGCTTTTGAGGCTTCGTGATGAGATGTACAAAGCAGACGACTTGTTCGATTCCATCTCCACTAGAGCTCTTAGAAAAAGAGTCATGTCCGGCAATAAGATACTAAAAAAGACGAGGCGTTTCTTCTCCAAGTCCAACCATCTTGTTTTCGTTGTCTCGACTGCACATAAAGTAAAGGAGATCAGGGAGCGGCTAGATGGCATAGCAAAAGACATCAACCAGTTTGGCTTTATAAGGAGAGTAGACGAGAGAGCTCTTATAAAGACAAAACCACAGTCTCACTCTTACATTCGAGAAGACCAAGTAATCGGAAGAGAGAAAGACAAGGAGGAGATATTAGGACTGTTGTTCAAGGATCCCGGTGGTGATCAGTGTGTCTCTGTCATTGCAGTGGTTGGCATTGGTGGATTAGGCAAAACTGCTTTGTCTCAGCTAGTGTACAATACAAAGGAAGTTGAGGATTTCTTTGAATTACGACTGTGGGCTTGTGTGAATTATTTCACAAATTTGAAAGATGCCTTGGAGGGAGTAATGAGCGTGAAAACGCCCATGAGTCTAGATGAGTTACAAAATATGTTGAGGAAAAAGATCCAAGGAAAAAGGTTTCTCCTTGTGTTGGATGATGTTTGGGATGATATTAGGGAGCAATGGCTTAGACTGAAAGAATTATTAGACGCCGGCGACAGAGGAAGCAAGGTGCTAATGACAACGCGTTCAAAAACAGTGGCCCGAAATCTTTCCACAGTTACACCTTACTACACTCTAAGAGGGCTATCAGATGAGTACGCTTGGTCATTGTTTACGAAAATGGCTTTTGATGACAACCAAGAAGATGGATATCAAGCAAAGGAAGAACTGGACAGACAGATTGTGAAGAAGTGTGCAAATGTCCCGCTTGCTATAAGGATAATCGCTAGCTACTTGTACAAGAAAGATATGAAGCAATGGTCAGAACTTGTGGATAATCAGGTGATGAATGAAATGCATGATCACCCTGAGAATATGATTATGGAAGTGTTGAAGATCAGCTACGACGACCTTCCTTATTCATTAAAACATTGTTTTGTGTATTGTTCACTCTTTCCGGAGGATTATACTTTTGATAAAACCACTTTGATCCATCTATGGATGGCTCAAGGGTTGCTTCAATCATCTGATGAAAATGATTGCTTGGAGGATGTTGGTGAGAGATACTTCCAATACTTAACAGAAAGATGCTTCTTCCAAAATATTACAGAAAATTATGATGGCAGTGTAGAGTGCAAAATGCATGACCTGTTCCATAGTTTGGCCATTAAAATTTCTGGAAAGGAATGTGCTGCAGTGAAGAAACTTGAAAAAAATATCAAAGGGAAATCTCCCCGACATTTGCTGGTAACGGATATTGAAGGCGTACCACTTCAAGGCGAAGGCATACGAACTCTTGTGTCCCATGCAGTGGGTTTAGTCGAAGGATCGGTGTTAGGTGGCTTATTCATGAATTTGACCAGCTTGCGGACATTGAGTTTACAGCATTTAGACACAGAGGAATTACCGAGTTCCATAGGCAATTTGGTTCATTTGAGATATCTTGATCTCAGGACGAGTGAAAAATTGAAAGGTCTTCCAGCTACTCTTTGCAAGCTGCAAATTAAATATGCTAATTTTGAGACTTGGTGGTTGTTCGAATCTAACCAGGCTGCCTGATGATCTACAGACACTAATAAGCCTGAGATATTTGGAAATTAAGGGATGTGATAAGCTAGACCATATGCCTTCGGGATTGGAAGAGATGACTTCCCTTGTTATGCTTGATCGACTTATCGTTAAAGAAGATCAAGGAGGACTCAAGTGTTTAAAACCCCTCAACAACCTGACAGGTGCTCTTGGTATTGAACTTCCAAGAGGTCTGTGGAAAAATTGTGTTGCTGATGCAGAAGAGTCTATGCTAAGCTGCAAAACAAAATTGAGCAGGCTATTTATAAAATTTGACAACTCACGAGAAGTAGAAGAGACTGTGAATGCTGATGTCATGCTAGATAGGCTTCAACCCCCCAACAATATCATTCGTCTATCTGTAAGGTATTTTCCTGGAGTGAAATTTCCAGATTGGCTTTTTTCTCTTACGAATCTTGTCAATCTGGATCTGAGTGACTGCATTAGTTGTCTTGAGCTCCCAAATTTGAGTCTACTAAGTCAGCTTAAACGGTTGGGCATCTGGTCTTTTCCTCTTCTCGAGTATGTGGCGAATGATATTTGTTATGATGGTGGGGATGGATCATTATTTGCCTCACTTGAGAGACTTTATATACATAAAATGCCGTGTTTAAAGGGATGGTGGAGGCCAGCGGCAGAAGGTAGTTACGCTAATCAGTTGTGGTTTGCACGACTTTATCAATTAACGGTGGTTGATTGTCCACAACTGACTAGCTTACCTGGGTGTCCTTCTTTGAACAGTTTGATACTTATGGATGTGAATGTAAAACTGGTGACACAGTTAGTAAGAGTGCCAGAGACCAAAGTTCCTCCGTCTTCCTCTTCTCTTCAAACATGCTCCACTCTGAATGATGAACTGAAGCTTGTGCCTGCTCTCCGAAATCTGACGATTTCTGGTTCCTCATACTTCAGTCGCCAATCTCTCTTTCGCTCACTGCACTATTTGTCTTCTCTTGAATCGCTCATTTTCAAAGGCTACTCCTTTGAGAGTGAAATATATAATGACAAAAATTGGGAAATGGAGGGCATGTCGTGGATGTCACTTACAAGGCTTGAGTATTTAGATTTTGAATTCGGGAACGATCCACAAGGAGCTCATCTTCTCAACGGACTTCAATACCTCACCTTGTTAGAGGAGTTGTGCATCTATAACAATGTGCCAGATGATATTAATGCTCAATGGACAGCTCCTCCAAACATTAAATCCTTGTCCATTTGGGGTATAAATAAGGTGGGATTCCTAAACTTGGCAATCCAACAATTGAAAAAGCTTCAGACGTTATGTTTTAAATTTTGTGGATTTGATGAAGATGAATGGAATGAGCTACAATGGGAAGACCTCAAGGGCTTGAGACACCTCGAATTCGGATGGTGCAGAATGAAGTCCTTACCAGAGAAGTGTCGGCATCTCCAAACACTTGAAGATCTAAAGATACGATCTTGTTCTGAGTTAACATGTTTGCCTTCTTGGGTTAGCCAACTTACATCACTTACGATTGAAGGTTCCAACCCAGAATTGAAAGAGAAATGTAGGAAACCAGTGGGTTCATATTGGCCCCTCATTCGGGATATTCCTCATCTTATCATAACCTCAGACCTTTTTTAGAGGTACGTACTTTAAGCACACATTAATTTATCAAGTCTTTCAGAAGTTTATCACTATAGATTTCTGCTGACTTCAATTTACACACATTTTACTCATTGGCCTTTTTGTAGAGGAAAAGAAAGTAGGTAGCAACTCGATCACTCTTATCGATTCATCAGTCGCAAGACCCACAATGGACACTTCCTGTTATGAAAATGCAGCATCAATCACTTACTGGGGAATGATACCCTCTATTCTGTTGTGCCTTGATTCTCAAGTAGAAATTTAAAGGTAATATATGAGGTCCATCATTCTCTATTATATATATCTCACACACACCCTTTACTGATTGATCGATAGCATTGAATAAATGTATGCAGCCAATCTTCGACTGATCTAGAACACTATCACATATGCTATCAAAGACATACCAGTCTGTTTGATGCTGAACAAAGGCAAGCTACTGATGCTACTGTTCAAGGATGCCTTTTCAGGCTTTGTGGTGAGACGGACAAAGCAGACAATGACGTACTTGTTTGATTCCATCTCCAATTGATCGATCCTTGAGAAAAAGAGTAATCCATGTCCTGCAATAAGGTACTCAAAGAGACGAGCCTTTTCTTCCATCTCCAAGTCAAACCATCTTGCTTTTGTTGTGTCACTGCACAAGTCAAACTTTGATTGGATTAGTTGGATGGTTCTTGTAGGCTTACTCCAAGTTTAGTTAAGTTCCGCAGTGGCAGTGCTGCTCGTCACTTTTATAGGTCCAAGGCGGAGAAAATGTTAGCCCCTGCCTATTCTAAATAATTCAATTATCAAATTTTTTTTAATAATCGATTTGAAATTTAGAAACCCTAAAATAAAATTAAGTATGTGAAATGACCATTGATATTGAAATCAATAAGAAAACAATGATTTTTTTTAATGAATATTCATCATTTTTTTTGTGATCCTTAAACAAGAAAAAAAAAAATGCTATAAAATCACTCTCGCAAATTCAAGAAAATCCTAGCTTAAGGCCGCTTAGTGTGTATATAATGAATGTTTTTATATATTTTCTTATTTAAAGGTGAATTAGTTTGTGAAAAAAAAGATTTAATACGTAATTAGTGTTGTACCCTTTTGTAATTTAAAGAAAAACACATTTTTTTTGTAGCAAAACCAAGATCATCAATTACTTTTGCATCATCCGATAACAAGAGTCTTAGTTCAAACGGAACCATCGAAAATTTTGAATTGAAAATAGGATTCGCAGGTCTAATTCTCTCTAGAAAATCACATCTTGTGTTCGCTCGCTTGTTGATAAAAAAAAACTATATATAAAAACTCGTAAATGAAAAAAAATACATGATTTTGTAATGAAGTATCAAATCCCGATTATTCAAAGAAAATAGGATTTGCAGGTCATATTCAATAAAAAAAGAACTTGAAAAGGAAAAAAAAACGCTAAAAAGTTTTAGATTTGGGGCCACACTCGATTCTTTTATGTTTAATGGATCTTCGCCTTTGTCTCCTTTTCCCACATTTTCAGGGAGGGGGACCATGGGACCGACCGACTAGCGCACCTCGGTCTCTCCACGTCGATGCTAGTTTGATTGCCCACCTGCCGAGATTTCAGGCCTCCGTCCGTCAGGACGTCCGTGGGCATTGGTTCAACCGCGGTTGATCAACCCCAAATGTTTGCCTTGTATCAAAAAAAAAATGTTTAATGGATCTTCAATTGTCTTTTAATGGGTCTTTGAGTCGGTTAATTTTTTTTAGACAATTCTATACATATATACACAAATCTTACTTGGCCCCATTTAAGATTGGGTGCTGGTCCTGCTGGACAATCGCCCCATGTTGCCCCTGTCCTTGGGCCGGATCTGTGTAGTGCTGTAGTGGTGGGATTCAAAGTGTGGTGTTTTTTTATCCTTTTTATTGCATGTTTTTTCAGTATCGTTTTTTCAAGTGCAATTTCAAATAATCTGTATCAACTTTATAACGGATAAGATGGGATCTTTATTTGATTTTGATCAGGAATTCCTTAAGGGAAACAGGCCCGTTATTGAAGGTGAAGATTGCGTCATTTTAATTAAAGCATGCAGGAAATTTGTGTCAAACAGAAAAGCTCGTTTACACATGATCGAGCCATTGAGATATTTGTTTGTTTGTAAGCATAAAGTCTGCCCTTAGCCACATTGTGAAGCGGATTAGACGGGAAGCATTATTTGATTTTGATCAGGAATTCCTTAAGGGAAACAGACTTGTTATTGAAGGTGAAGATTGCACCATATTAAAAAAGCATGCAGGAAAATTTGTGTCAAATAGAAAAGCGCGTCTGCTCATCAATGTCCTCAAAATGGATCCTACTAAAGAGTCGTCTAATTTACACATGATCGAGCCATTGAGGTATTAATTTGTTTGTAAGCATAAAGTCCGTTTGAATGCACAATTTGAGTTAGTAGACATTGTGAAGTGTTTGAATGCACAATTTGAGTTATAAGACAACTTGTGAAAATACAACTAGAGATACTGTTTTTTTGTAAGGACTGAATCAAAAACTGTATATAATGGATGTATAGTAGCCTGCCTAATTATATACTAATACGTAACTTGGAATTCTCCCAACTTCCAATATGGAATATATGTTTTTTTTCCATACCTTCAGCAACGATCATATTCAGGTGACTAATGCAATTAATTGCTCGATTGTCTTTCAGCATCCACCACTATTTCCATCGAGGACTTTGTGTGGTTTGATGGATAGATTTACCTAGTTGTCAGCAATAATCCCGAACAAGATATATACTAGGGGCTACAATATCTCCATACTTGATTACAAATCTTTGAAGCAATTTGGAATAGTTTCTTATAGCCTCCGCAACTATCTAAATAGTGTAGGGCTTATTTCCTGCGTTTCATGGTATCAGATAGTGATCTATATATATTTCTGAAATCTATCTCCGATGAGCATTGTCCATACAAATGTCGGATCTTTAGGCTAGTAAGGGACGATGTCTATACTTGCAGGTGGGAAAGAGTTGAGAGTTTGGGGGATACATTGTTTTTCGTCATCGGGACTGGTTCCTTTTCGGTCTTAGCTCAAGATCTTCCTCGTCCTTGGAAAGGAATTTGTGTTGGTATCAATATAAGACTTTCCTGAAGTTCCAAGTATTGGACCTTGGAGATGAGCGGCACTTGGACGTAATTAAGAGGTGGCATCGGCTGTCGATGTTAGAGAGCTATTCTGAGTTGTTTACTCCGACCCCGATCCTTCATCCTCAAACAACTTAACAACAGTTGACAAGTGATGAGAGACCATAATTATATTAGCAAGGTTCTTGTAACCATTTTTGTTTCTCTTCTACAAATTCGTTTGTTTGTAAACATAAAGTCTTAAACTTTTAAATTCACATAATGTTTGTGCATTGCTCTCGATATTTTTCTGCAAATATGCTAGCTAGTTAATAATTTGACATGATGAATGTTTTGGATATGATATTGAAAAAAAAAAATATAAGTTAGATGTAAAATAGAATAACTGATATATTATTAATGATTCCCAAATTTGATTGAACATGAAAAGGAGAAAAACATACTCTTATATCGATCTCAACGTCTCGTCGAGGTTATATAACCTACTTTTATGTTTTATAGATCATTTCATTTTTATAATTTTTTCAATAAAATTCCATTTTCTACGTATTTCTATATTTTCTGCTACGTTAAACTAGTACTAGTACAATTCCCGCGCCATGGCGCGATTTTTTAAAACTAAAACATTAATAATATATATAAATATATTATAAAATACTAATAAAAGTAAAGATAAAAAAAACTTTACCATAAATGTATCTTATAATTCTGATATAATTTTTTTTATATCTCGTCTAAAGTATAATACATAAGTGTAAATATTTTAAATCACCCAGTAATAATAATATCAATATCATTGTAACTTTTTTAGAAATTTTGAAATCTGAATCATGCATTTAAACTAGGGTGGCAGGCCCGTGCTACGCCCGGGACATAATTTTATATCAAATAAATGAGTGATATTATAATTGGTGAATAACATAGAAATTAACATGACATAAATTTTATAATATGATTATCAAATATAAAACTTATTTAGCAATTTTTAAGCATATTTTTTTAATTACTCATTTTTATTAGCATAAGTTACAATTGGTAAAATATTTAAATATATGCACTTTCTTAAACTTATAATATTCTTTTTTTAAATTAAGCATAACAATTGGTTCAATCGAGAAGTTTCTTGTATGGTGAAACTTTTATTGCATGTATTTTTTTATTTAATGATTAATATTTTTATAGGAAGACATTTAAAAAAAACTAATAATATTCTATCAATTTTCAAAATAAAAATAGCATCTTAATTTATAACAATTAAAAAAGATCAAAATGAACTCTTTAAATATAATTAACCTTACTTATAAAGAAGTTAAAGAAAAATAAATATTATGTAGGTATAAATTTTTTAATTATGATAAAATTAAACAATAGAAAGAATAGATAAGCACATCAAATCCAATGCTAAATAATAGAGCAACAACATATTGATTAATCAATGAATGAAAATCGAAGAGGGAAAAAAAAATTCTTATGGGTCATCGAATGATCAAGGGAAGATATATATAATATAGCTGTCCCTGAATAATCTGCAAAATAAAAGATAAGAATAAAATTTAGAAAAATAACTATGATATAGGCATAAAATGTTGAATTGTGATTGATAAAAAATAAAAAAAATATATCAACATATCAAATCCAAATGCTACGTATATATGAGAAAGTAGGACATTAAAAAAAAATCATTCTTTGGTACATGAAATGTAAATGGTGGTGCTCAAGTTAATGAAGGCATTTAGTGGATAAAAGATTTATAAGTTACAGTCATGATTAGAAAACGAAAGGTGTTCTATTTTTTTTTTTAGAACAAAAGGTGTTCTATTTTCAATTCTACCTATTCACTATTAATTAGTTTCAAAATTTTTATTACACATTAATTTTAATAACTAAAATGTGGAGTGTTAAAAAATTGTCAGACCTTATAGTCTTAAAGACTTCCGCCTCCTAAATCTCTCCAAAGAGTTCATGAGATATATCTGAACATGATAGATATATGAGTTTTACTACAAACCCAATTCCTTTATAAGTCCATAATTCAACTTCAAACTTATTTTTGTTCATGAAATGTCACACATATATACTACTTAGTTTATAGCAAAAATCTATCATGTTTACATATCTATTTTAATCTAATTGTTGAATCAAGTAGTCAGCCATCACAACTTCATCCGCTCTTAATAAAACACATTTTAGAAATAAAGACATGCGCAACAAATAATAAGCATAAAAATCTCTTATAATCTTTGACAAACTCATTTGCACTACTTTCTCATCATGATCTCTACTGAGCTCTCTCCGCGGTGCCCTCTATCATCTTCCTCCGTTGCAATGTTAACTAAATTAAAATAGATCTCAACATACATTTTTTTAGATTGTACAATAACAATTATAAAAACACAAAAGAAAGAAACATGTGAGGGTACTATATGACCAAATATATATTGTACATATGTGAACAAATTTGAGAAACTACTTAAAAAAAATATTTAGATGAACAAACTTTTTGAAAAAAGATAATCTCACCAATTTGATCACATATCATGCTAGAAAATGTCAAGAGTGTGGGCCTTTGACCTTTCTTCAAGCATTCTTACCTTGGTATAGGTTGATATGGTTGGCAATCAAATAGAACCGGCCTATAATTTACCAAAAAAAACAATATTACTACGAAAAACAAAAAACAAAGGGCAATAGCAGAGAGTCAACCACCAATTGCGATGTGAACGCAAACTGCATTCGGGTGCTTCATTAAATCAAAATGGGTACCCGGTGCTTCATTTTTACATCAACATACAATTTAGTTACAAAAATTGCTAAAAATGGGATTTAATTAAATCAAAATTCTATTCACCATTCTTCTAAGCTTTTGTGTGTTCTTAATTTGTCTGTTCCTCTAAAATATCGATCACCTCCCTTTCCTACATCGATATCTTTATATATGCTATCGTGTGGCCATTTAATTAGGAGTAAAATGGCATAGAAACTACAAAGACATCTAAATTTGACATTTAATAAAAAAAAAAGAATTTCAAAAGTTATAACGGTAAAAATTAATGATGTGATAACCATGCAATTAATATTGTACATTCAAAATTAAATTATATTTATCATATATCGAAGCAAATAAATTATAAAGGATGACATCTAATTTGACATTTAATTAAAAGAAAGAATTCCAAAAGTTATAACGGCAAAAATTTATGATGTGATAACCATACAATTAGTATTATACATTAAAAATTAAATTATATATATTTATCATATATCCAAGCAAAGAAATTGTAAAGGTTGACATCTAATTTGACATTTAATTAAAAAAAGAATTCCAAAAGTTATAACGGTAAAAATTAATGATGTGATAACCATACAATTAATAATATTATACATACACTATTATATACTACGTACTCCATATCATATATTATAAATTTAATGACCACATTGAATCGACAATTTATTAAATTGATTAAAAAAAATGAACATTATATTACATATATAAATTTAATGCCCAAAAAAATAATAAAAGATGTAATTACACATAACATGAAAATTTATTATTATATTCAATTTTAAAAAATTACACATAACAAACATGAAAATTTTAAGAGGAAATAAAATTTTTGCAAAATGTGATTTGAATGTATCTAATGGGATTTGAACTCAAGACCTCATGTATTCTAAACAATTCTCCTAACCATTGAGCTATATAAGTATTTTTGACATTTTATAGAATAGAAACAAAAAAAGTATAAAAGATGAATCATTAAATGAATGGACATTAAATTGGAGGTGAACACAACTTTTTGGAGGTGAACACAACTTTTTATGTATTATTATTATTATTATTATATATATAGATAGATATAAATATTATAGATATAGATATAGATTATAGATTATAGATGTGATTATGTTAGATTGAATTCAATGTTTTGAATTAAGCCCAATTGTTAGTAAATATGTTGTTAAGAATAAAAGAGAATGGATGATTAAAAATAAATTTATGGGAAAAAAAAAGAGAAAAGGAGAAATAAAAAAATCAAGGAAAAAACATAATTGGTCAATAATCCTAAAACTCCTCTAATATTAACACGTAAGCAAAGTTATATATAGATTTGAAATTTGAAACTACGATTTTATGCTCTTTCTCTAATTTTATTCTTTTCTGCTTTCAACCTAATTTATTAGAACTATATTTGATTTTCCGCTACTTCGGCAAATATTTTTTTTTTTTGATAAAACTTCGGCAAATATATTAAACGTAAACACAAAATATAAAAACTAACCCAACTCACAAACCATTCATCTAGTTTAATTACATAAATCAATCATAAATTACAAAAATATCTTGTCCTTAAAAACATAAAGTCATAAATTATTTATTTCGAGAGTATCTATATTATTTTGTTATATTTTTAATATATATATTTGTAAATTAAAGATATAATTTTATAATATTGTGTTAACATATTTCCGTGTACACGTTGCAGTGTTGCACGAGTGTCATGTTGAAAACAAAGTAAACAACTCAAAGTTGGGGCATTTCAGAGATTTTTGTAATTTACGATTGATTTATGTAATTGATACTTAATATTTGACGGAGACTATGGGTGTGTATGACTGCCATGTAAACAAGTTAAAAAGTGTGAAATTATTAGCTGTTAAAAAAATAAACGGGTTTAAACGGTGTATGAGAACAACAAATAAGTTTTAGTCAGTTAAAAAAAGGGTTTATAAATAAGTTGCAGATTGAATTATTTTGAGATTTATATTCCATAATTACTATTTTACCCCTTCTCTTTTATCTTATTTGGTTTGAAAGTACCACAATACCCCTAATAAAAACCAAATAAACTCCACTTTTTACAAATAAACTGTTTTTCACCCCATACGGAGTTTATATTTTTTCATAAATTTGTAACTACTTTTACCAACAGTTTATAAATTTTTACCTTGTTTATAATTTTAGTCAGTTTATTAACCCCGTCCCATACGAACCCTATGATTTGTGGCGGAAAGGGCAAAGAGATTATCATTTCAATAATCTATGGACTTGATTAGAAATACTTTTAAAGCGTGGGGGTTAAAAAGAAAAACCCCAAAATTTAGGGATCACTTGTGTAATTTGTAACCATATAAAAGGCAGAGTTGGCACCGCCCTACCTCTCTGTTTACTTCTTCTCTCTTTCGCCATACGTAGGGTTTCTCCCTCTCCCGCCGTCACCGCCCGCGGCAACGCCGCAACTCCCCTCCTCCGGTGAATTACTCAGTCCGCGCTTAGTTTTTTGGAGTTAGCTGCGGATTGGCAAGCGACGTGCAGTATAATCAAGCGATGGCGGAAGTGGCAGAGCAAGTGCCGGAATTTAATTTCGACGATTTTGAGCTGGTTAATTATGTTCGCGTTGCACTCAAATCTGTTTCTCTGGTACGCGACTGGTTTACCTCTTTAAATATTAGCTGCGTTATGCTATTGCAAATTTTAGGTTTTTTTTGGGCGTTGATGGATTGATAACTATTGTTTCATATGTTTAGAGGGTTTCGGTTTCAGTTTTGCGCTTTTTCAGCTGAATTTGAAGTGTTAAGTTGGTTCTTGAGTGAGTTTTAAAGCCGGCCTGGGGGTGTTGCCGTGTTGGTATAACTAGAACGAAGGAAGAACTTAGGAAAATTTTAGAATTTTAATCGTTAGATGACCTTTGTCTGGTTTTGGACTTATCTTATGTAACATGGTTAGTAATAAGTATGGGTTGCAATTACAGTTGTTTGATCACTTCATCAAGGGTTGCTGTTGGATAAATTTATTCTTACTTTTGCCTTTCTAAGAAGTAATTGATACACACACAAAAGACTACTCCTTTTTTACCTTGGGTGGGATATATGAGAAGTTGAAGTCAGAAAAGGGGATCAAAGGAACGAAAAAATCAAGCTCCACTTGTAACATGTGAAGAATTGGGTGGGATATATGAGAAGATGAAGTCAGAAAAGGGGATCAAAGGAACGAAAAAATCAAGCTCCACTTGTAACATGTGAAGAATTAGGATTGCACGCCATTTGTTGTCAAGTCACATGTTGTCCACTTCAAGTTTGGATTTTGTAAGATCGGGGGAGGATTGTGGGAGCATGGCTCATTTTAGATGCATATTTGCCTTCTACAGGGTGATAGTGGTAAATACAGTCAATTGGTTGCTGTCTTGCACCACGATCGGCGTCTTTCCCCTGATGAATCTGCTCTTCTTGTGGTAAGTTCTGCTAGGGGTTTGTTCTGCTACAAGATTTTTTTTATGTATAAAAAAAATTAAATATCTGAAGCATTGGTAATTTCTGTACAGACAAGCTTGAAAGCACTATCAGGAGCAGTTTCACACATAGATTATCTGCATCACAAGTTGCTTGTTGACAAAGTAAGATGCTATGCTTGTTCAGTTCAGCGTTGAATTTACTATTTCTATCACAGGAACTGTCTGATTTATATGCTGGTTATATTTGTGAAACTAGATATTTCTCATGAGCATGTGGAATTATGGACCAGATGTAATGGATGCATTGATGGAGTTGATTATATCCCTGGTACGTGAGCTTTCTGGGAAACATTTATTGATTATAGACGAACAAACCCCCCCCCCCCCCCCCCCCCCCCCCCCAAAAAAAAAGTTCTTTACACACTTCCTCTATGTGACAGGCTGCCACAAATGGTAAATATCTTGATTCGTGCTTGGAAATGCTAGTGAGCAATTTTGTTCCGCCCGTTTCCTTCGTAGGAATTTTGAAGTCACCCCGTGGTGTTACAAGAAAAGAACAAGTTCTGGAAAGAGTGCACTCTACACTGAATGAGATTGCTCATCTAGTTCCTCTTGCTCCTGCAAGATTATTTTCAGTAATCAGACAAGGGATGCCACATTATTTGAAACAAGAACCTGTAAGTTGCAATTCTATCATCCGTTTTGGAAAATGTTACTATCCCATAAAATTTCCCTCTTACATCTACATTAGGTAAGTAACATCATTTCCATTCTATTATCCATTTTTGATGGTTGTGATAGTATTATGTTTTATTTTTCCAATGCAGCTGCTTGTAATGTATACTGAGAACATTTTCAAGTTGGAAAGCAGTCCTCTCGGGCAGCTTGTTGGGAGCCTCATGCTTACTATGATAGTGGTTGATCGGCTTATAGAACTTGATGTGAGTTGCTGAAAGCTGTAATCTGGACTATGATCTTCTTTTAATCTCTCCCTTCTTTTGAGCGGAGGGATGTGAACTTTAATCTCATTTCTTATCTGTTAATTGCATTCTTGAGCTTGTTATAGGTAGAGATTGGGTGGGATGACATTCTATCAGATGATCCTACTAAAGGCATATTTGAGTTAGAATTAGAAGGGGAGGACTTTGCAGACACTGAAAACGATGGTGTTGAGGTATGATTCATGTTCCATCTTGCTTTCTTTTAGTTGTCCTTCGAACATGTCTAATGCAAATTTTTATGGTTGTTGGATCAAATTTATTTCCTGATTGTTTTCCTACTGTTTTGAACCATTATGAACTCCTAGTGTGCTGATAACTTTCAGTTTATAGTTCCACAGGGAGTACTTATTGGCTGGAAATGTAGTGGCTGACAAGTTAGATAGCTTGATGGTGCTTACCTTTGAGCATCTGAAGTCTTCTTATGATGATGGGCGGCTTACTGAGGTATTTATTGGCTGGAAATATACATTTGCAATCATCTTTCTCATTTTTTTTTCTGAGGTATATGACCATCTCTGCAATTGTTATCTTATTAGTCTTCACAATGATAATGTTAGGTATTTGAATCGCTACTTCAGTCATTTCAAAGAACGATCCTGAATGCATATAAGTCCAAATTTGCACAGGTAACAACTGTTCTCTTGCATTTTTATTCTTCTAGCTCTACCACGCCTTATCAATTTATATGATACTTTTTGTATTATATTGTTAGAAGGCGGGGAGTTGCTTCCTTTTCTGCTAAGATACCTTGCTTTACTTCTGCAGTTTGTTATGTTCTATGCCTGCTCTTTGGATCCTGAAATTTGTGGTGTGAGATTTGCACAATATCTTGCTGACGTATTTACATCTAGCAACTTCCCCCTGCTGACCAGGTGATTTTCACTTTTGATTCCAATGAACAATATTATATTATTATGGAATACTTCTATCTCTTCTCTGGGGCTTGTAGTATAGGTCAGTAATCAGTATGAGGCTTAGTGCCCTTGTGTGCTCAATTCATAATGATACTCGACCAAGAGGTCTATAATTCTCTGCCGTCATGGCCATAGATTCCAAATATTGTTGTGATTCACTGTCAACTTGCTCATTGAACTTGTTCTCCCATGATTGTCAGACTGGATACAATCTTCATTTGATGGCTACTAAATTTGAAAACCTATTATAAGAAGCGAAAAGAAAAAAAATGCCTGCATGATATTTTGCATGAGGTTCTAGATGTCTTTGTTATTAATCTAGTTATGTTTTCCCTGTAGGATGAGCTCTGTTGCTTATCTAGCTAGCTACATGGCTCGTGCAAAGTTCTTGACGACATCTTTTATAACTACCATACTCGAAAGGTGATTTTTCTTCTCTTTTTTTATTTGTTAATCTTCTCAATGCCTGTTTACCTCACCAATCAACATGTTGAGCTTATAATTGGAGTAGATTTTTGGACAAAGCCTGAAGCCTTTGTGAATGTCTGGATCTCTTTTATTGTAGGCTTGCTGATTGGTGTTCGGATTATTGCCAATTTCACAATGACTATATCAATCCTAAAGCTCATAGGGCTTTCTATGCAGGATGTCAGGTATTTGGATCAGCTTTTGTTTGGGTTTTAGCCTTTTGGGTGTTATTGATGTATGAATTGAAAGCATAAATCATTCAAGCTTTTTCTAAGTTCTACCCTATCTTAATAATGTTGCAGAACAACTAATAGTACAATACCCAGCCCAGAATAACAAAAAGGGGTGCAATTAGTTTTGGTGTTTTTATAGATTGACACATCTTGTCATGTATCTTTAGTTTGATTGGTATGCCTTGATAGATTGTATTTGTCCTGCTTGTTTGTCCAAAATTTCCAATTGTGAGTGTGGTGGGTTCTGCTTGCTGAGCTAGTCTTTTAGTCAAATGATACAACCAGGGACAAATGTGGACCTTTTTTTTTGGGTGCAATGGAAGTTCTAAATACATTTTTTTTTTGTCGTATGTCCAAGAATACAGGGATTTATTAGTTACTTTGGTTGCTGCAGGCTATAATGTATGTTCTTTGTTTCCGTATGAGATCAATAATAGAGATTCCTCACCTCAAGTTACAGCTCCATCGCATTCCTTTAGGGAAGATCTTAAAGAATTCATTGGAGCCTTTGAAGGTTAGTTGCTCAGGAAAGACTAAAAATGCTCGGCTATGATATTTTTGGGTCTGTATCCTAAGTTCACAACACTGCTTTTCTTGTCTAAAAAAACTTGCAGGTATGCCTGCCTTCTATCGTAGATGAATTTGCTCGGCAGGCAAAAGCTGCCCATTTGCTTAAAGAAGCAGGGGCATTTGTCTTCAATGATCTGCTGGAGTCAGAATATTCCAGGGCCTATGGGGGAGTAGAAAGACTCGACATGTTCTTCCCTTTTGACCCATGCTTGTTGCAAAAATCTGACAGGTTTGTCTTTCTTCCCCTTTTCTTATTTAGACGGGGAGGATAGTTCAGCCTAACTCGTCGTTTTATTTCTACCTGAAATTAATTTGTGGGGATGGTGTGATAACCTCATAGGGCATTGATATAGGTACATTGAGAATATATACTTGATCCACTAATATACAACTAATAAAAAAAATTAAAACTAGATTTAGAACCTCAATACTATAATTTAGTAATTAAAAGTTATTTAATAGTTGTGGAGCCAACATCTTTTTTTCCTTGATGCATTATCTGAAGTTCCTACTTATTCTGCACATTTATTTTCCTTAATATGTTGCAGATATATTGAACCGAATTTTGTCTCATGGGGAATGGTCAAACCTACATACAATGACGATGATGATGACAACACCGATGATGATTTATCCGACGAGGAACAAGATCCCTTTGATGAAGATATTCCTACAGGGAGGACGGTGGAAAGCTTGGAAGAACACGATTACTTCGACGATTTCAACGATTCACTAAACAAAATGTCAATCACTCCTAGGGAATCTTCACTCATGAAGTTTGGTGAGAGACTAATGCAAATGCCTTCCAGAATCAGACCTTCAACAAGCCCAGAATAGGTATTACTTGGTAAAGCTTCAGTTGCACGTGCGAAAATCTCACCTGATTGTGAAAGTTTGAGCTCGCAAGCAGCTGCCATTTTTGTTCATGGTGTAGTAAGCTTCCTCTCTACCATTTTTGTTCTTGTTGTATTATTTGAAGCTAAGAATCTCATTTACAACCTATATATTCTTATCCCTAATCACCTTTATTGGAGAAAAAAAAGATTAAATCTTGTGCTAAGAAGCCATTTAAATTTTATACTGCCACTAGTGAGATTGAATGTAGGGGATGTCTGTTACATTTTATGCAACATATACAATCTATAAATCATGTTGGTTCATTAGAAAATATGTTGGCTCCTATAAATCATGATGAACATTTAAATTTGCCCATCAACATACTGAAGTTTACAGCAAACCAGGGGAGAGGACAATTTCTTGTTCACATCTGATGTAGATGAATATCCTTGGTATCTCTTCATTGTATGTGCTGCCAAAAACCTCACATATATGACAAGCCACCATCCTCTCTCCATCGTCAACCTTTTCTCCTCAAATGCAGTCAACATCAGGCTCGAAACACAGTTCAGTCGTGATGTTATATTTCACTACAAAAACTTCCTTTCCCTTGAGCACTTCAGTCTCGATGTTAGATTTAACTACAATGACTCAACTTGGTACCGTCCTTTCCTGGATATTCTTCATCTACAAGAATAGCTACAATTTCCGGGTCTGCATGAATACGATTGACAACTATGGGAGAACTTTGAATTGGTAAATAAAGAGCGGTCATTACGGGATTCGAAACGGGGACCTATGGGTATTACCTGCAACTTCTTTCCGGTGAACCATTTTGGAATGGTTGCTATGGGAGAACCCTAGGTGTGGACAAATAGCCTCATCTAGGGAAATCTCGTGCTAAAGAGCGTGGAGGTTCGAGTCCTCTTCAAGGCATAGTTCGAGTCCTCTTCAAGGCATAGAGAATGCTCATTGAACCCGCGCTCGAACTAAAACGAAATAAAAAATCTATATTTTATTTTCGGCTGACATAAATCCCGCAAATCCCGGACCCGTCCCGCAAAAATGATGCGGGACGGGACGCGTTCCAATCCCGTCCCGCCCCGCATATGTATATAATGCTCCTCACTGTCACTTGCAATAAGTTCAATTACAAATCCCTAAGCATGCTGCATTCTAACATTACAAAACCAAAATGATTGTCGGTATTATACTGTATATATAGTATACGAAGTATATGTTTATTGTCATGTGAAAGTACTTTTTAAAAGTAAATACAAACAAAATAAACAAAGAGGGCTAGGGGGAGGGGAGTAAATCAGCTAACATCAGCAGTTGCACATAGTTAGTACTACCTATAGAATTCTCATATTGGGATAATATGGAAGTCATCCTCGAGGATGCGGTTGAAGCTTCCTTTATTGTAAACCATGAAAAATACTCCAACTCGAAGCCAATAAAACAGTAACGGTTGGCCCTGCCATTGCTTTTATCATCGTTGTCGATGTGATCTTGTGCTAAAAGTAGAGTGGCAGGAGTCAGTTCAGAATCGTCCAACTCCTTGTATTTCATCATCCAACTCCCATAATTACTAGAGAGGACATCTCTTGGAATAGAAACATTGTAACCTGCTCCCCGTAATAATACTTGATTCCCCGTGTTACCAACCTGAAGCCACTTCCCGTGCCGCATACACAGTTTGTAAACCTTCACATCAGCGTTTGACATTAAGCGGATAACCAAATACAAATCTCGATGAGCCTCAAACAATCGCATCGATAACAACTGCTCAGTCTGATTATTATTATTATTAATCCCCAAGGGATCTGGAGCTTCTGCAACCTGGGTCATATGCAAGGAGTTGGAATCCATAACGAAAGCTCGTCCCGTGCAGTCAATTGTACAGAGTTGCCCTTTGTAAGCTGCGATATCATAAAAGACGTGAGTGCAAAAACCAGTATCCCACCTTCCAAACAGGGTGTTAGGATCTCGGGATTCCCCTAGCCTCAACAGAGCTAGTTTCCCACTTGTCAAAAGACCAACTACACTGAGATTAGATGTTGGAGCATAATCAATATTGGCATCTGCATTTGAAGAAGAAATTAGGACGATCTTGGATACCCTCCAACAGTGTATGAACCTCCATTCCCCTTCAACTCTTTCCCCGTCCCTTTTCCAATAAGGATAGAAAAATGGGACAGCCATCCGAAGTCTGTATGCCTTAGCAACAAAGAAGCTTCGAAGGTCTCGACAAATATCCAAATTAGCTAATGGGTCTCCTCTTGGGATTAAGCCGGTGATTCTGAATTTGCTTCTTTCATAAATCTCCTCAAACTCCATGAGCACTCGTTGGGGCTTTGTCTCCGTTCCTACGTCAACTGAGTAAATATCTACTTGGGTGATGAAGTAGGGCACATTGTGGACCGGCATATCGGCATGATCAGGTGGCAGCGGCACTTGCAGCGGGAAGCGGTTTGGAGAGGGCACAGACATCCGCCATTGCTTGCACACTGCCCGGAAGAGTACCACATTGCGCTCGTCCACAAGGTGTTTTCCGACTTCCCCCCACATTTCTACAGGGAGTTCTGCCCAACTAACCACCTCATCTCTTCTCTCCTCTTTCTCACGAATTAATTGCAAACCTCTAATGAACCGAGTGAGATGGCTTTGCAACATCATCAACACATTTTTCTTGTGAAGACAACGCACACACCAGCTAAAAGCCATTAATACAATCAAGTTAAAAAAAAAAACTGCACGTTAATGTTTCAGCAGTCAAAATCACTTTGTATAAATGATGAATTGATGATCGTTAAGTAGGGGAAAAAAAATTGTATGGAAAATGAAAGAAGAAGAATAATGTAAATCTTAACTTAAAAGACTGACTAGATTCGAAAGGTTAAAGTGTTTGTAAAATTGATTAAACTTACCAAAATAAGAGTTGTGTAGGTGGTGACGATGAAAGTGATGCAGGCATGGTAACGACACAAAAAAGAATGGGTCCACCCAAACCTGCAAGGCGGGAGAGTAGCACACTCAGTTTTACTCATAACAAGTGCTTCTTGATTATTTGCTTCTTCAGCTAGTAGCTAGTCTAGTACGTATGTGCAAGCTTGTATTGGCCGGTAAGCTAAGTAGAACACTATAAATTTATTTATTTATATATATAGTTAATTATAAAAATCTCCGATTTTTAACTAGAACAAAAATCAAAGCTTTTTCTGGCTCCAAGAAAATAAAAATAAGAATCCAAATTAAAAGACTAAGTAAAGGAGAGCAAGTCTCAATTTTCTAACAGAATAAATCAAAAATCTATTGTTCCGGCTCCAAGTACAACAACAAAATAAAAAAAAATAAAAGTAAAAAATCAGATTAAAAGTGTGAATTAGGGAAATACCAGAACTAGGCCGGATGTGGGGATGGCGAGGAAGGAGATCGAGAAAATCGGTGTCGATATGAGAGAGGTATTTTTTTAATGATTCTGAACCCAGTCGATCGTAAACTCTTAACCATCGTAATTTCGAGTTCCAACCGATATGACGTTATATATATACTGACGACTCATATACATATTATATATATAGATCATCTTATGATTCTTATCTATCTATCCATGATCTATCTAGAGTGATTTTTTAATCTTCTATTATTATTATATATCAATAATATATAATCATCAATCAATCAATATAAATAAATATCTATATATCTATTATATCCTAGCCGACTTTTTTTTTTTTTGTATTTTTTCTATATATATACTACTGTATTATAAAAGGGCCAACTTCTGTCAACTAACTCCGTTTATGTTTCCAGTTGTATCCAAACGGCTCATCGCCTCTCGGCTCGGCTACTCCCCTCCGAATCTGCCCCCTCCAGTCTCCTCACCGCCTACTGCTACTCATCTCCGAATCTGCCCCTCACCAATCTCGCTTTTCGATCGCTAGACTCCCCCTTTCGATGGCTGGTTTGCTTTGTCCAAAACCCTAGCAAGATTCTGACGACCATGAACTACCGCACAAGGGTATTGACTGTATCTCCAATCTCCATGAATGATGCAGACGGGAATCTGGATTTTACGAAGGCGATCGCTTTGATTACGGCCGATTACTTTCATCTTTCCAGTTGAATATTAATTTGCCCAGACAAAGCCACCACTTTCAGGCCACATCATCGGCGTCTTCCGATTTTTACCTCCGACTACTGGTAAGCATCAACTGTTCTTCCATATATTTTCGAATTGGTTTGTGTACAGACTATGAAATTTCACACTTTCAGTTTGAATTGGGTTGTCTGCATTCCTCTTTCACTTGCAATCTTGCATATTTTCTAATTTCCATTGCTCCCAGCTTCTACAAGTTTGCAATTTCAATTTGAATTGAGTTGACTGTAGGTTTAAAATTCTTGCAATTATAGGATATGTATGTTAATTTATTGTGCACTTTAGATGTTCGATGAAATGCCAACCTTGTAAAAAAAAAAAACAGAAATATAGTTTGGCATGATATTGGAATAAAGATTTGGCATTTTTGTAAGATTGTGCTGGCCGGCCAGATGGTAGAAGATGAATTGACCTACAAAATCATGTAGCCTCTTTGACTCCGTAACAAACATTCAGCTTATGATTACTTTTCTTTTGTGTGTATGTGAGAAATCAGTCACTCAGATCACTGTTTTAAGATATGAAATCAAACCTAATGTGAAAGATACCAAGACTAGGAGGGGGTCCCTTGATTTGATAATGTAGGAGATAGGTATAAAAAAGATGAGAGGATGAAGCATTACTTACAAACTGGTGGTTCTTCGGTTCTTGTATGGTGGATTGCCCAAATATGGAGCGCTATGTGCCTAAATAAATTAACAAATTAAAATTACTTTTAAACATTCCTGAAATTTATTCTTTTTCTATAAATGGGGACAAAAGAAAACAAAAGAAAATTAATGTAGTATATATATATCAGTAATTTTGCTTTGACATATCCAAAAATTTATATTTACATTTTGTTTATGATCAAGTTGAAAAAAAAACCCAGAGATTTATATATATTCTGCATGACTATATGACTCCATGATCGGTGCACATTTTACATAATAAGTTGCACCCTTTAATGGATTCTAATTACTCATCAAAATGTGCTGCCAAAGTACTTTATACATCGAAAATTCAGGATACAAAATGATGAAATACAAAATATCGTAAAGTGAAGAGAACAAGATGAAAAATACATGAATCTGTCATTGAAGGAATCTGACACACCTTATGGTTTCTAAGAGCACTAATGCCCTGTCAGTCACTTTCTTGCAGGACTGGGTTTGATTTAGTCACTAATGCTAACAACACTAATAGAGAGTGTGATCAAGGTTTACTATACAAACAGCCAATAAAGTATTTTTTTTTTCTCCTTCTTTGTATTGATTGTGTCCATTCTTTATCCTTTGATCTATAGTTTCTTTTTGATCCTACAAAAAAAAAAAATCCCACAAGAGCACTAATGCCGTGTCAGTCACTTTCTTGCAGGACTGGGGCTTCCTAGCCCACTTTTGAATCGAAAAAAAATAAAAAAATATCGGGAGCTGATATCTGATATCTGATATATAATATGTTTGAGATTATCTCTTTTAAGTCTTTTGTGGGAATGTCAAGTTTTTCCTCCGAGTATAAAACCTAAAAACTGAAAGTGAGAATGTATAAGAAATTGTTTAAAGAAAAAAATAAATAAAGTAGTTTAAATTCTTGGTAAGTTAAAGATTACCTACCTTATTTTTTTCCCCAACAAACCACCCGTACATACAAAGATTAAAATTACAAGCCTAAAATTGTGTGTATGGTTTTTTAACATTGACTCTCCTCCTCCACTTCTCGGTCTTCCCCTTTCGTCCCTGTATATGGCTCTCTTGACATCCCCTTTTCCATTTTCCGTTGTCTCCTCCTTCCATCCTCCCATTCTTCAACCCAATAGAACAATCAAGCAGAGGAAGAGTCTTGCCTCCCCACGCCGACGACTGCACTACCTTGCCGTCACTGTGCACAACCAATGGTCCTCCTGTCAAGATTCAGAGGGTTCCTCTCCTGTCATGATTCACAAGGGTATTGGCCTCCGACAACTAGGACGGTTTTTGAATACCGCCTCCAGATTTATCTCCTTCGGTTGAGTTGTCTCCCTCTCCGATTCACCCTCTTTTTCTTCCGATTGCATCGTGTAAGCATCTTCTTCTCTTCTCCTTTCAGCTTAGGGTTAGATTTGGGGATAAAGGGGAATTCCTTTAGTCTCTGTGTTTGCAGTTTTGCACTTCCAAGGATTTACTATACCCAAATGCTTTAGTTATTAGTTTTATTGTCGTGAGCAAATATTGAAAAAGACATTAGTTTAATTTCCAAACCGAAATTTGTTCATCTCACCTAATGTCAAATGCAAATGCCCAAAGTTTTAAGAGATGTACACATTTTATATGCTCACTTTGGAAGCATCTTTTGTGCACTCCAGGTCAAATTTCATTTTGCTTTGAACATTAGTAATGCAGAGTTGAGAGTGAAGTTATATGTGTTTTATGGATGCCTTGTGCATTTTATATTAAATCATGCCTCCTACGTATTCGATTAAATGCCCGAGAACAAACCGAACCTTAGGCTTCCCTATAACAATACCTAAACCATCCTCTACAGTTTGTTAATAATTTTATCAAACACAATTTTTTTTTGTAGCCATGTTTGCCTGTTTGGATCTGGATGAAAGTAAGATATATGATGGGCAGGTGCAAATGTTCTGCCATGGTTGTGAAAATTGATCGGATTTGTGTTGATATATGTTGAGCCTTAGCCCTTAGGGTCGAGCTGTGTGACCGAATAACTTATTACGCGATTATTAGATCAAATTTATTTGTTTTCTTCTACTATTTCTTGTGCGAGTACTTGATAATGTGATTACGATTAGTGCTCAGAATCTTCAAAATCCCAATTTGGTTACATCAACTTGTGAGGAATAAATAATTGAGTGATGCTGGTGGCTTATGCTTTTCACCACTGTCTTTTTTTTTATTGCTAATTTCATTCTCTTTGCCTTTCTTTTGGTGTGCAATTTAGAAGTCAAGGGATATAATTTGCATAAACTATTCCCTTACAGAACAATGCTTACATTCTCAAGTTTGGAGATATGCCACCCATTAGGGTAATTGAATTCTTCTAGCCTAACTAATATTCCAGTTTCATTTGGTTTATATGGAGGTATGGAATGACATTATTTTGTTTATGGATCGAGTGGTTTCCATAAATTACATTTATAATACCAAGTATTCAATTACATCTTTTTTTTTTTGTCATTGGAACTAGGATTGTCTTCAAAATAAGAATAACCCAACTGGTTGTGATATATTATGTCAAGATGGAAGACTTAAAAGGCTACAAGAATGAGCACAAGTTCCATTTAATGAAACTCGGGCTGATCATCGAGTAACATTATGTGCTTTCTCTCTCAGTAAATGTTTATCGGGCTTAATGTCCAACGTCTAATTTATGCATATTAACTAATTCTTCATGGTTAAGATGCACTTAAAGCATTCTGGCATGCATGCAGCTTTCCTGATGTATGTCGATCTAGAAGGTTTGATCTCCGACCAATGGAAAGACATGGGGTGGCAAGGTACTAACCCATCAACAAATTTCAGGTAAACTTGTTTCTTCTTGCCATTCACTTTTTCCAATCAATAAGCATTTTTCATTACTGTCAAACCAATTCCATTTTTATAGGAAATATGTTATTATGCATAGTTATAATCTTATAAGAAGTCATAGGGAAAAAAGAACACTTAGATTTTCTATTATTGATCCATAGAAAATGACACAAATAAAAAAAATCATAAGAAAAATACAAGCATTGGATACGAATACCAAATATTTCATAACCTAGCTTTTTCTTAGAGAGTGATAAAATCCTCACTTCTGTCCATAATACGAGCTAAATCCTTGCTCAACGCGGTGAAACTCTTTAAGGAATCTTAGGTATCGGTTTATTGTCAAAATGTTTTCATTACTGAGATGGTTGTCCTATCATGTTTATATTATTGTGTTTATTATCTCAAATATATTTTGATTGCCCTTGTGCGAGTAGTGCAAGAAATAAGATTCTTCTTACTTCCTACCTTACGACTTTCTTGATTGAGTTTATGATTTCAACTCAGTTAAAGTTGATTGTCCTTAACTTGGTTAAAGTTGTTCTTTGCAGAATTTGGGTCGTGCCACAGTTGAAAGCTTTTCAAGGATACTAGAAAGCTCGGCGTACAATATCATCGTAAGAATCTTGATCTTTTGTTTATAGACAATGTAACCAGGCAATCAACTTCTGCAGAATCTAAGCCCCTTTTCAATTGGAGCGACTTTGGTAGCCTACTCATTTAGAAACAGATGTCAACAAGCCCGTTCTAGCTTCAACATTCACCATTTATACGGCATATGTGGATCTGGTGTTACAATGTAGAATTGGATTACTTGGAATAATGTTTAGTTAGGGTTTCCATGAAGCTATAAGTGTGACATAAATAGCTGTTAGGGACATCAAAATGTATAGATTTTGTATTCTTGGTTGGCAGTCTCTTGTTACTTATTGATTCATTGGAAAATTGCTTGATCACTCGTGAAATGAAGGATGGAATATTGGTGGAGTGTAGGGTTGAGTGAGTTGCAGTTGCTCATTAGAGGCTGTATGACTCGAGAATGCAAGTTGCGTACAGTTTTCTTAGATTTACTAAAGTGATTAAAGAATTACGGAGTATAATTTAGCAGGAGTGACTACTGCAGGTCACACTCTTTGTTTCTGATGTCTATTATACAAATCTGTGATATAGGGCTTTAGTTGGCTGCAATTGAACATTGAAGCCTGAGTGCAGTTTTATGGTTGCAGAGCCTGTTGATTTTATTCTCTCAAAGACCTCTTCATATAATCAAATTAGATACCAAAGCTTTCTTTCTTTAGGCTTAAACCGGCTATTTCTCCTTTTCTAATTGTTGTTCTTGTCAGTTTTACAACCGTCTGTTCAATTCATGTTTCGATTAACTGAATTTCCTCTCGCATGAAGCCTCAAATCCGTAGATGTAGCACCTCGCATCATTCCGAATTTATCGTAGTGGGAGGATTCCCCTCATATCTCTTCAATCTCATCTTCATCCACGTCCGAGAAGGATCAACTCGGGAATGGGGTACCCATGGTACCCGTAGCAGGTCTTGTGATGCTCGGGTTCGCCAGGAGCGAGCTCGCAGCACGCGTAGTGCTAAGGGTTCCCGGGGAGACACCCATGCTCCGAATGCTGATGGTGAAGTTCCTAAGGCTCCCGGTGCTACTGCCGACGTTGAGAAAAGTGGTAATTGTCACACGACTAGTGGTAGCGATGGTGATGCTATGCTTGCTGATGGTCAGCCCCCGAAAACTACTATAGTTGGAGGGAATGCTGGAGGTGTATCATCGTCTAAAGCTACTGGTGCTGGTCACCCTAATGCGCCGTCTTCAGAAGCGAAGGGTGGTACCAAAGGTGAGCTGATTGTGAATGCTTGGAGTAAGAAGTCTCCTAAAATCTTCTTGAACGCGGGGTTGGGAGGTAAGCTTGAGTATGTTAAGTCGGCTGAGAGGCTTGTCTTCAAACGTGCCAATGCTATTCCAAAGGAGATGGTGTGGGGTTGATATCTGTTGGGACAATTCGTAGGGTATTATCCTGGAAATTTCTTGATAAATGAGTTGAAGAAATGTTGGGGAGTAAAGTGCAAGTTTAGGGTCGAAGCTGGATGGATGATCTTTACATTTGAATCGGAGCAAGATTGCAACAAAGTTTTGAAAGGTGGCCCATATCTCATCCATGGTAAGCCTCTTATCTTGAAACCGATACCCGATAGGTTTGCATTCAATAGGAAGGACATAGCGACTATTCCTTTATGGGTTAGGTTCTATGGACTCCCTAGGACTTATTGGACACCGGATGCACTTGGTAAATTGGCTTCTTATGTTGGTAAGCCCTTGTTTATGGACAAAGTGACCGAGGAAAGGAAATGGAGCACTTATGCGAGAGTTCTTGTGGAGATTAACTTTGCTAACGATCTAGTTCGTGAGCATACTATCTATTTTGATGATGATGATGATAATATAGTGTGCAAGTTTGTTGTTGAAAATGAACCTTTGTATTGCAAAGTATGTTGCTCTTTTGGTCATGCAGATTCGGCTTACTCTTTCAATGAGAAGCGAACCCATGTTGGGGTTAATAATAGGCGAGATCCCAAGGCCCCGAGGAGTGATGCTCGGAGGGGTAGTGTGCCGACCGGGAAGGGTGACAACTTGGGTGATGATAAGGATGATGCACCACCATCGGATGATTCTAATAAGAAGGATCCTATGTCGGGAACTTCGGGTGAGACTCTCTAACAACGAGGCTCTTGATGGTACTAGTCATCCAAAGAGTGGGGAGAGTACTGATTGTGTACTTGGGGAAACACGTGTGAGTGATGAGAGTAAAACACATGGTGAGGACTTGGGTGGGAAACAAAGTGAGAATAGTGCCGAGAAGCATGATCAAGGCACTAGTAATGGTGAGCATAGGGATGATCTGGTAACTAATGGGCCCTCGTCGGAGGAGGAGACTCCCCGGGTTGAGGATGATGATGACGGCTCGGACAACCCTTCCGAGGTTAGAAGAGATGGTGGTGATCATGAGAAAGTGCTGTTTGAGAAGGTTTTTTCCATATCAGCAAGGAAGAAAGCTCAACGAGAGGCGCAAAGGGAGGCACAAAGGGAGGAGTCGCAAAGGGAGACCAAGTGGCCTCCTAGGAAGCCTAAGAGCAATAAAGGGGGTTGGCAAGGGCAGGGAGGTTCTAAGCACAATGATGCGCATATATGATTATTGTCTCATGGAATACAAGGGGGCTTAATCATCCCTCGAAACAAAGTGATGTTCGAAAGGTTATTCGGGACTGCAAGGCTCATGTTTGTGGTTTGTTTGAGACCAAACTCAAGAGTGATGCCGAAGGTAAAGCTTTTGTTGAATCTTTGCACGATGGATGGAGGTATGCTACTAACTTTCATCATCATGTGCGTGGCCGGATATTGGTTTGTTGGGATCCATCTATGGTTGATTTTGAGGTGCAGGGCGCTTCTTCTCAGCACATTGCGGGGGGTTGCTACGTGTAGAACCTCGGGGATGCGGTTTGGTATTTGTTTTGTTTATGGTCTCCACTCGGTGGTGGAGAGACAAGGCATTTGATAGGCTGTTTCGGATGTTCTTGGACTGATCAGGCTTCTGTGGATTATTTCTGGGGACTTTAATAATGTCATGGGTCCGGATTAGAGGATCAATGGGGAACCGGTGAGTATGTATGAGTGCAAGGACATGGTTGATGCCTGTCAAGGCCTCG
Organism: Persicaria tinctoria; assembly: GCA_037127255.1. Taxonomy (NCBI): domain Eukaryota; kingdom Viridiplantae; phylum Streptophyta; class Magnoliopsida; order Caryophyllales; family Polygonaceae; genus Persicaria; species Persicaria tinctoria. The sequence goes on from JBANSL010000004.1 coordinate 1,670,840, forward strand.
GATTGGTGGATGCTCAGTCCACAAGCTCTAATATGTTCACTTGGACGAATAAGAGGATTTGGAGTCGCCTGGATAGGGTTCTCCTCAATGATGCTTGGCTTCAATTAGATACTTCTTGCTCCACGGAGTTCTTGGAGAGGTGGTTGCTCTCGGACCACAAGTTGTCGATTACTACTTTGAGTAAGGAGGTGCATGGCCGAAGGGGCTCCTTTAAGTTTTATAATATGTGGGCTGATCATGATAGCTTCAACCGCATTGTGCGGGAAAAGTGGACAACGGAGGCAAGAGGTTCTTATCAGTACAGACTTTGTAAGCTATTAAAAGGCTTGAAGGTTCCACTCAAGGGGCTGAATTCTAGGGAATTCAGTCACATTTCCTCGCGTTCGGAGAATGCAAAGCGTGACTATGCTCAAGCCTTGGAGGACCTGCGCCTTTAACCGGGTCCCGAAGTCCTTTGTAGTATTGCCGAGACAGCCAAGCTCAAGGCGCATCGCCTACACAATGCAGAGAGATCTTTTCTTTCGCAGAATGCCAAGGCCAAATATATCCTTGAGAGTGATCGAGGGACTAAATTCTTTCATGCTTTGATGCGTGCAAATGGGAAGCGACGCGTCATCACGTTTATTGAGAAGGCCGACGGGAGCCGGACGACTTCTGAATTTGAGGTGAGTCTTGAGGTCATTTCTTTCTTTCAATCTCTTTTTGGGACGGATGTGGAGGTCTTGGGGAATCTAAGCCGGAGGTTTGCTCCTGGAGCCACGGTTTCCCCGGATGATGGTAGTATGTTGGAGAGTCAGGTTTCAAATGTCGAGATTAAGGAGGCGTTGTGGGCTATGGGGGGGACGAGAAGGCTCCGGGACCGGATGGTTATTCGGCAAGGTTTTTCAAAGCATCGTGGGAGATTGTTGGTGGCGAGGTTTGTGCTGCTGTGAAGGAATTCTTCCGCAATGGTAAGCTCATTCATCAACTAAACCATACCACCATTGCTTTGATCCTTAAGGTTGATAATCCGCTTCGTGTTGAGCATTTCCGACCTATTGCGTGTTGCAATCTTATTTATAAGATCATCACGAAGATCATGACGTCCAGATTAGGGAGATGCCTTGGTTGCGTTATTGATCAGGCCCAGAACGCTTTTGTTAAGGGCCGGCTTATTTCCGACAATGTATTCCTCGTCCAAGAATTGCTTCGGCTCTACAACGTCAAAAGGGATACACGGCGCTGTTTTCTCAATGAGGATTTGGCGAAGGCCTATGACACCATCTCTTGGAGTTTCCTTGAGTTTGCTATGAAGGAGATTAGGCTACCTCCCAAGTTTATTTCTTGGGTGATGGAGTGTGTCACCACCGCTTTCTATTCAATAAAGATCAATCGGGGCATATATGGATTCTTTCGGGGTAAACGGGGCTTACGACAAGGTGATCCTCTTTATCCCTTATTATTTGTTATATGCATGGAGTTCTTTTCGAGAATGATTAAGAAGGAAACCACTCGGACTGAATTCCGGTTTCACCAGAATTGTGGAAAGATGCGGCTTACTCATCTTATATTTGTGGATGATGTTGTTATGTTCTGCCGAGGGGACTTAGCTTCAGTGCAGGTTCTCATGGGATGCTTGGCAGCTTTTGAAGAGGTATCGGGCCTTCAGGTTAACATGTCTAAGTCGTCGGTTTTTCTTGCATCCGTTCCGGATTCGGAAAGGGCTTCTTTACTTGCTGCAACCAGCTTTAGAGAAGGGTCATTTCCGTTTCGATACTTGGGCATTCCGATTAGCCCACATGGTCTTCGAGTTATACATTATCAGCCGCTTATGGATCGGATTGGCCGCCGTCTTACTTCTTGGGCGAAGAAGTGCATCTTCTTTGCCGGAAGGAAGGAGCTCATTGCTTCCGTCTTGCAAGGGAGTGAAGCTTTTTGGCTTTCAATGCTCTCGGTTCCCTCGGAAGTCATTGTGAAGCTTGAAGCGCTTTGTCAGAATTTTCTATGGAGCAAGCCTAAGGTTCGATGGATGAAGGTTTGCTTGCCAAGAGCCGAAGGAGGCCTTGATCTTCGGGATCTCCGGACATGGAATATAAGCTTTATGTCTAAGCACTTTTGGCACATTGCTTCTCTCCGTGATAGTATGTGGGTTCGATGGGTTCATCACCGTTACTTGGAGGTGACCGATGTTATGGACTGGACGGCTCATAGGCGCGACTCTCCGTTGATTAAAGGCATCATTGGTGCACTAGATAAGGTCGAAGCTCTTAAGGGTAGAGATCAAGGGGTTGAGGATTTGCTTGAGTCTTGGTGTATTGATGGCAAATTCAGCGTCTCGAGGGCATATGATGCGCTTAGGGACAAGATGCCCCCGATGCCATGGATCAAAGAAGTTTGGGTGAAACATAATACTCCGAAGCATATGTTTGTATTATGGTTGGCGATTTTGGGTCGCCTCTCAACGTTTGATCGTCTCTATTACTTGGACTTGGACCACTCTTGTCGATTTTGTGATGACGACTTTGAGACTTTAGACCATTTGTTATTTGCTTGTCCTTATTCTATGACTATGTGGAGTGCTGTCCGAAGCAAATTTGGAGTGCCTTCGAACATTTACTTGCTTTATGATGCCATCCAGTGGCTGAAGAGATCTGTCAAGGGGATCGGTGCTCGTGCTCAGGCTCATCGGTTTGCCCTTTCCTCGTCGGTTTACTTCATTTGGCAAGCCCGGAATGCCAAGGTGTTTGATAATAACCATGTTCCCCCTGAGGTTGTCATTTGGCTCATTTCCACGCATGTTTTTCGTCTTTTGTATGATACTTTTTCCTTAGCTATCGTGGTTAAAATTTAAAGGTTGTATGGTTGTTTCTGGTAGACTTTTGCTGTTGATCTTTTTTTAGTATTGCTAAGGGAGTCTATGCATTTCCTTGAAATACTTCTTATGCTTGTCTCTTTTGATATCTGTTGGATTGTACAAGCCTTTTAAGGCTTTTTCACATCTATTTACATATGCAACCCCGCCTAATAGGGTATGTTTCGCAAAAAAAAAAAGAGACTCAAATCCCTTGGTGTGCAGTGACTTATAAGATACAAATTAAACAAAACCGCAAGCGAATGCGCGCGGCCAGTCGCCTAGTGTGTGTATATATATATCCACAACTCCAAAAGTGAGAAGGAAAGAAGCAATTTGATTGGTCCAAGTGTTCAAAAGTGAATGACAAATCAGATGACACGCACATATCCAAATTAATTAGCAACACCCATGTAAATTAATTGGTAATACCCCCACTCTCAGTTGGATACGCGCTAATTAAAACCGGAAACGATATCTCCACCGCTAATTTTTACTATTTCCACCGCTAATCACCGCATACCTATGCGGTGGGTTTAATGACGGTCAACGGACCCACCGCATAGGTATGCGGTGGGTCGAGGCGTATGCAATGGGTTTCGTTTAAAATCCACTACATAGGTATGCAGTGGGTTTCGGATACTCGGATTTTGGATTACATGCTGAGGGACCGGACAGGGCCGGTTGAGTCCTCAAACCCACCGCATACGTATGCGGTGGGGTCCGATTGCAATGGGATTGAAATGTAGTAAATGTGTGCTATGTTATTTGTCATTAGAAGAAAGATAACTTATCCGGACAATCCATGAATTGATTCAGGACATGGATGCATAATGGTCAAACAATCGGAAATGGCATAAGAATAGTTGAAAACGAAAGTGTGATAAATGTCAAGGTTGAAAAAAAGCGTCTGTCAAAAAATGTCATAGAACACAGTTCGTGATATGGCAAAGACAAAGATACAATCAAATTCAACATATGGAGTTCAAAAAATGACACGAGAAAGTGGAAAGTGCTAATAGGAAAGGGGACGGCCACCATCACGACGGCGGTAAGCTCTATATCGTGCAATCCTCGCCGCAAACTGCTCTTCCCAACCGTTGACCATGCGACCGTGATGCCGTGTCCATGTAACGTAGACTGGAGGTAGAGGTGAACCATGCAACAACCAAATATGTGAATAAAAGGTGAATATTGACATTAGAAGAGAGAAACAAAACATTAACGATTGAATGAATATGAAATACGAAACGTATCAGAACGAAGTGGTTGCTGTTGCCGACTAAAGCTATTCCATCTAACTCCTCATAGGCTGGTACTGACGGACCCCCGGTGGCGTACAGAGGTAGGCACAACATCGGCATCATCTGCGACAAAATCACCAAAGGACGCTGGTGAAGCGTGGCAAACACCTCGCCCATTATCGGAATCTCCATCCAATACGTAGCATCATGACAGGTGCCGAAATAGTTGACCCTCATGATGAGCTCATCTAAGGCAGGATAGTAATGGTACCGATCTGAATGCAGCTGCAACTCAACGGCTAGCTCTCGTCGAACTCGAGGCCATGCGTCTTGTCCCAAGTTTAGAAGACAAGCAAAATATTTATACCCACAATGACCATCACCTCCAACATTTGTGACGGCTTGTACGAAAGTAATCATGAATTCATCGATGTTGTCAGTGCCCCAATTGAAATCTACGCGAGGTAGATTCTGTGGTGGAAGCGCCGTAGGTTCTTGCGGTGGAATGTCACCTACAGTCTCCGGAGCTGGCTTCGACGCTGATCGACCTCGGCCACGTCCCCTCCCACGACCCCGTCCTCGACCTCATCCTCTGCCTACTCCTCGGCCCCTAGGAGGGTCGTCGACCTCGTCCTCTGCTCCCCTCTTTATCGGCTCAACGTTGGGCCCGAGCACGCTCACGTTCCCAAGGTAGAGGGTTTGTTTGACAGGGGTGACGAGTCCTCGGTCTCCCGGGTGGTCTACGATCCTCCGGGTCAGGTGGGGTCAACGGTGTATGAGAGGGACGATCCCCATCGTTGAATGTCGACGCGATTCTCCAACGAGTATCCTCTTCCATAGCTCCACTCTGGAACAAAGTGATCATGCGCGACATGTCCACATCAGATCGGCTGAGAGGAGTGTTATCCTGAACGTTGTCAACATGCGGTCTCTTCCAATCCAGTTGCTTCCAAAAACATATGAATATGGGATGGTCTGATGGGTGTCTGCGTGTCTCGACAAACTTGCATCTCATGTGTGCACGGGAGACCGTAGACGTCCCTCCAGTATCTATCTCTGCATGGTTGCAAAGGCGTCTCGGCTTCCATCTTTGTGTAGATTTCGAACAACAAGTTGAAAAATTCCTTCGAAACAATATTCCGAATTCGATCGAAAATCCATAGACCGTGGGAGTCTGTCGGCCAGGTGTTGTTCGCTCGCCCCATTGTATTTTTTACCTCACTTATTTGATCCGCCATCATTAGATCGATTGAGGTGATCACGTGAGTGAAATCACCGACTGTAGAGTTTAAGGTCTTCTTTAACACAGAATGAGCAGACTCCACCCTACAAGAGGAGTGAAACTCGCATGTGAATATCGTTATAGGTAAACAAATTACGCGTATAATGAATTTCGTAAGAAAAAGAGGTGCACCTGTTCGTCATGGCCGTACCAAAATGCTGGATTGCTTCTGTCCATGCACAAACTATATTCTCTGAGTAATCTCGTAACCACGTCGCCTCCAAATACGGCATCAGCCCTTCGATATGTCCTCACTCTGCATGCATACCCCTCCTTCTAGCGGCGAAAGTTTCAACCGATCTGGATTGGAACAGGCCCACACATGCATTCTTGAAACGCCTAGCAACATCAAGATTCTTTGACTTTTGGAAAGCAGCTTCTTCGCATCGTCGGAGGACGTGTCCTGTACACAACATATGCTTGACACTGGGAAGAACAACTCGTAGCGCCGCAATCAACCCCAACTCTCGATCTGTGACAACAACGTTAGGAAGGTTACCTCGCATGAGGTAAACGAGCTGCTCCAACGCCCAAATGTACGTCTCTGTGTTCTCGTGCGACATGAAGCAGAACCCGATGACCAAGTTCTTCTTTGTGCAAGTGAATCCAACGAACTCACACAAAGGGATCCCGTACCTGCACCATGTAATATTTGACTTTGCAAACCCTGGTCGGAAGGGGTAAAAAAAAGTGTAGATAGAAACGTACGCATTCATCATGTATGTACTATCGATGAGAACGGCGTATGGAAAGATGGCCAGAAGATGGCGAGCGTCTGTATGGGCGATGAATAGATCTTGAAGCTTGTTGGAATCGTCAGGGGATCTCCTCGTAGAGTAGAAGTAACCCTTCTCCCGCAAAACGCGGAGTGCTTCCTGGGTGACTGTTCGATCTCCTCTCGCTTCAGCTTTAAACTTTGCCCTCGCATTGTACACCTGGCGCCGCAATGTGAAGTTCAACTTTTTCCGTGAGTCAGCTATCATCTTCAAGGTAGCTAAAATTGGTTTTGGTGGGGTACCAGCCACGGTCGGAGCCAATGTAGCGTCCCTCTCCTCTGTATCCATCCGCCCGACGTACGGGTGACCGTCCAACGCACCGGGGAGTTCATGGTTGTGCTTGCCGTGAAGAACGTCCAACCCCCATTCGCTCCGTTTGAACTCCACGCCAGACAATGCAAACGGACACCCCTCTATCTTCGAAATAGCTCTGCACGTGTTCCCTCTTGCAACATCTCCGGCAACTCGCGGTCTCTTACGAGGAGTGTACTCATCGTACTTCTCACAAGCGAGCAATACACTGCCACGCCTTGTAGGAGTGCTCCCCCAAGAACGCTTAATTGTCATAACCATATTAAACTTTAAGGCGGTGCCACGATAGTGCTGTAGCAGATTGTCGCGATTGGTCCACGTCTGTGATGTAGCGAAATCGGTAGTGTAATCGCGGTATTCCTGGTTACGAGGATGCACGTGGTCACCATCGTCCGACATCGGATCAGCCTGCTCCTCCAATGGTAGCTGTCGACATGCAGACAATACCCATATTATGGTTTCCATTCTCCTTAATTCAAAACCCAAGTTATTCTAGTACATATAAAAGACGGTACCTATATTCTGATTTACATTCGATCGATTCTAAACCTAAGTTATTCTGGTTTACATTCGATCTAATTCAATACCTAAGTGATTGTAAACGAGAAAGATGCAGTACGTACCGGTAGACGAGCGGGTGGAGAGTTATCGGCCATTGGAGTACTTGTATGTGCTTCGTCTGCTGCGCTTGAAGGCGGTCGATTGGGGTCGTCGTTTGCCATGTAACAAAATGAGGTTGTGGGTGGATGGCTCCCAATGGAGAGTGGAAGACATCTTATACACGAACACCGCATAGGTATGCGGTGTTCGTTAAGGACTGTTGACGGGGACAATTTGAATTTGTGGGCCCACCGCATAGGGATGCGGTGTGCGACGCCGCATTGGTATGCGGTGGTAGCCACCGCCTAGGTATGTGGTGGTAGCCACCGCATAGGTATGTGGTGTGCGACGCCGCATTGGTATGCGGTAGTACCCACCGCATACGTATGCGGTGGGTGCCTATATATAGTCCTTGCCCGGGTGTTGTGACTTTGTCGTGGCAGAAAAACGATGATAATCCAGGAAACTAGCCATGATCAAAGATTTGTCTTCGGATTGAAATCTTTGACCATTGACTAGCTGCCCGGATTATATCGCTACCTGCAAAAAAATAGAAAAATCATATGTTTGCTCGACGTGGCGGAAAAGCGATGATAGCCTAGGCAACATGCCACGTCCAGTGATTTCTGTCGTTGGATTGAAATCACTGGACGTTGGCATGTTGCTCGGGTTATATCGCTACAATGCAATAGTCATCCGCAGGACAACATGAAAGACGTCATGATAGTACATGTACATCCATGACGTCATTGACGTTATCCTGCGGGTGACTATTGTTGATGCAACCAAAACGACTATCTCAAATAACAGTAAATGCTTCGGAAACTTACTAATGCGGGTACAGAGTGGTCTTCGTCCGCCATCGGAGTTGGCGCCCAAATTTCATCCGTCGAGGGAGAATGAACCTCTTATAATAATGACGTAGCTGGGAAGTTTTGCCGAAAATTCCTACGGATTTTCCCAGCTTCGTCCTTCGCATAAGAGGTTCGATCCCCCCCGACCGATGGAATTTGGACGACTAACTCCGATGGTGACGAAGACCCCACTTTACCCGTGCTGGTAATTTTCCGACGTTAATTTTACCACCGCATAGGTATGCGGTGTTGGCCACCGCATACCTATGCGGTGGGAGGCGGACCTATGCGGTGTACCCACCGCATAGGTATGCGGTGTGTGCTACCGCATACCTATGCGGTGAGAGGCATACCTATGCGGGTGTCTAAAGATATGGCTACATATGCAGCCTATAAAAGGGCTCGGTCGCCAACATTTACTCAAAGTATGACCACCATGTTCACTACGAAAGTGCATGATGCGGAGACAAGATCGGGAAATAGGTTCAGACTTACAGTTGAAAGTTTTTGTGTAAGTCGAAAGTTTTCGTAGGCCAACTGACGATTTATGGTGCAACTGTCAGCACGGCAACCGGAAAGGATGGCCATGCTGCCTTTTTCAAGTTGTATGCGGAGAACGCGATACAGCGAGGGTTTCTCATCCCGTCGACCTGGAGTGCGTCCAAGGGGTCACTTACGAGGATGTTCGCATGACCAGGGCATACTCGTATAGGGATAACCCGACCGCATACTATGTTCACGTGACGGAGGCAATTATGGAGCTTGTTAGCGACTTCTTCTCTGATTTCGGAATGGCCAGTGCATCTCAGGTGGCGAGATACGCCATCGAAAAAGTCGTGCGGCGTGCGAACACCAAACTTACAAAGTACTAATTCCACCGAATAGAGATTCACATGTGGCCGAGCAATGTAGAGGAGTCAGTTGGTAGTTGTTATGTACCATAGGTACAATGTATTTGTAATAAGCTTTATGATGTGTCGGAAATTGTAACATTTCATTTGGAACAATCATGTTTGCGTAATTTATCAAGTGCCGGTTTGACGCAACAATCATAATTTTCCAAGTACATCATTTGTACTACATAAATGGTAATATACACCTAGCAACCGGCTACAGATAATGTCGTGTCTTTAATGTAACTACACCAGAGGTTCCTGCTCTACAGAACAACTACCGACAGATTCCTCCACAAGACGCGGGTTAATGTGGATCTCAAGTCGGTTGAATGCGTACTTCTTCAATTTGTCGTTAGCCGGACGAACTGCGTTGTCGACAGCGAACCTTGCAATTTGAAATGCGCAGCTTAGTCTGACATCGCTGAATAGGTCGCTGATTGCGCATTTGACTGCCTCAACCGCCTCGCGGTAGTATGACTCAGGGTCCTCCATGTGTAATTGGTCACCGTTCACACACGCCAATTCAACCGGCTCTGAGAATGCGTAGGTACCGCCTTGAACGCCTTTATAGCATAAAACGTGAAAAAGGCAGCAGGGAAATGAGTGACACCACCTCTTATGCTGGCAATTGCACAAATAATCATCGTACGGACGCGAAAATTTGTCAACTATAATTTTGAAGGAGACACCCCTATTTGTCTCACCGTCATACTCGTCTACTCTCACCATCTGCTTTGATTTATGGGATTTGGGAACTTGCGATGCAAGACAACGTATGAGACGGTTGGGCCCTTTTATAGGACAATGTATTGGGTCTGTGATCCACACCGCATACCTATGCGGTGGGAACATTGGCCACTTATAATAATGGTGATCAACGGTCCGGTCCGGTCCGATCCTGTCAACCACCGAATAGGTATGTGGTGGGTTCATTGGCCCGCACAATGGTGAATCGACGGTCCGGTCCGGTCTTGATAGCTACCGCATAAGTATACGGTTGCCTACACCGCATAGGTATGCGGTGGTGGCCTATATATCTAGCCGGAGACACCAATGTGGTGACAAAGAGGCAAACACAAGATGGTCAACACCTTAGACACATACCGGAGTACAGCAGGTGATTTGGATTACAAGGTTACGTTGATTCGTTGCACGGAGCCTCGGTGGCCGGAGGAATGCACCTGCAGGCATCCAGCTTATATTGCGGGAAATTCGTGTGTCATACTTCATTGTCAATTCGAGACGGACACTAACGTACCTTATACGATCGAGTTTGCTTGTGCGCATTGTTATGACGACAGAGGGTGCCCGGAGTCGTATTACTTAGATGCGGAGGGGCAGATCGTTAATCACATTAGGAGATATTATCGTTACGATCTCTACATTGAAGAGGCTGACGAGCTTTGTGATGATGTCATCTGAAAGCTGAGAGCATTCAACGCATGCGAAAGATATTATGCGTTCAACGAAATGAAGATTGTAATTTCGATTAAGAAGACGTAATCGTCTGTAGGTAGTTGCTAGCCGTGAATTACCAACTATGTAGTATGTGCGTAAAGTAGTTCAAATGTTGTAGTTTCAGTTGTAAGCAATGACACAAAGACGGTACGAAGCCACTATTTTATTATAACAACATTGTTATAACTAAACAAACGACAATAACAACGACTTCATCACACAAGTACAACCAAACAACTTCAACTACGCCTGATAAACGCATAAATTCTAAATCGTGTCGGCATGCTTGTTGTTGATGTGCCTCTTCAGAAGACTGAACTCGAGGTTGTTCGTCACTATGTAGCGATGGCCGCAGTGACGACACGTTGCGGTGAAGGCGATGCCTCCGAGCGCCTCCTTCTTGTAGTGTCTGGTGAACAGGTGTTCGCGTGGAACTTGTTTTGGTTCGAAAGACATTGTTGACGATTCTGTGGGTTTCCGTTCGCACTCGGGTCGCATTTTTATAGGGACTCTCACCGCATACCTATGCGGTGGGTTTCCACCGCATACCTATGCGGTGAGAGTCACCGCATAGTGCTCCCACCGCATACCTATGCGGTGGGAAACCCCTGAAATGTGGGGCTTCCCCTATATATATTTGCAGTCCCACGGCTTGTTACTACACAATAACATGTCGGACGACAGCGACGACAGCTCAAGCAACGACATAATACGTCAAGGCATGATGGAAGAGTTCGAGGCGGTTCTGTACACGGGAAGCCCATGCTCACAGACGGTGGAGTCGATAATAAAGAGACTACGAGAGAAAAATCAGTCGTTGCTTGTCGAAAACCAACAAGCCCGTTGGCGGATTGATATTCTAGAGAGTCAAGTTGCAGTTCTGGAAGAGGAAAAAAAGGCTTTGACGATGAAGCTAGATACGGCTAGTGTACGTAACCCCTGACTATATTAGCCTTGTATGCGGTTTGATGTAATTTAAAAAGTTCGTTTCGAGTCTTGAAATTGAAGCGATAAATTAAGAGTGCAAAACGGAATCTGTGTACTGGTATAATAGACAAATTTGAAATCGATCCAAAACGCTAACAAACAAGCAAATCCAAACTCAAAACACTATCAACAACGAAATCAATCCAAACTACCACCAACGAGCAAAGTCATCTAAAATATAAATCAACAACCAAATCCACAATCCCAGATCGAACAGTCACGGCGGGGGTTAGGCCAAAATTGTTCATAGATGCGCTTAAGATGTGCATCTGTCAACTGAACTCCTAGGACATGAGTCGTTGAATCTCCAGCCCAGCAGCACGGTGTCGCTCCTCGATAATCGTCGGCGGGGGTGGCGGCGGCGGAGGTGGCGGTGGGGGGATGATGGGCTGGTGTTGGGGAGTGTCAGGAAGTACGTATGGATGACTATAGCAGTGTAACCACTCCACATAGTCATTGGCCACGCCATATGGGTACTCAGCAGAGGTCTGTGGCAACTCCTCCATGGGAAACAGATGATCGAACCTATGCGCCCAGTGGTTGTCGACCATGTGGAAAGATGCCTCCTTCTTGCCCTTGATGTACTTCGGCCTGTGCACCTTGCGAGGTCTAATTGGATCAGTGGGAATGTACTGAACCCGACCGAACTGGCGCAGCACCCGGTCCGGCATATACGGCTCCTCCTCGAACAGCCAACGGATGGTGCCCCTATATCGAGACAGACGCATCTGTCCATCAAAATCCAAGTGCCTACCAAAGGGCATGAAATCGATCTGCGACGTAATAAAAATTGTTAAGACGACTCAAATTTTGAAAATCTATTTTACTGTGTCAAAAATGTATGTGTGGTAGTAAAATGTTTTCGTACCTAGTCGACAGTCATCTCTTCCAGCCTCCGCCGCATAACATCCAGTCGCTCAATGCGAGGCCCATCATCCCGGGACATCGTAGTGTTCCAAGGCGCCGCCCCTGGACGTATCTCACCCCGTGCCGCGGATCCCGAGATAGCCTCCGATCTAACGTCATGCCAACCCTGAAGACCGGAAAATACATCCAAATCCACACCTACAACGGAACAATACTATCAGCAACATAGTCATTTTAGCTTAATTACAAACCTGAAAAATTTAAATAATCAAAGAACGAATGTCTTACTAGCAACAGTCGCGTACAACCATCCATGTCTTTGGCGAACTCCCTAGTCGCCTCGCCCAATCCTCGGTACAAGCACGCCAAGACCCCTGCCGCTAAACACAGCTGCAGAACGTGCGCTGCATCCATAAGGCGAAGAAGCACTTCCGGTTGCACTCTTCCACCCGACTTGTCGGTGAATAGCGTCGCCGACCCAATAATCCCCATCGTAACAGCGACGATGCACTCCATATCATGCTCAAGTGCTACGCCATCTCGCACCCTCTATCGCATGGGTGCTATCTTCTGAAGGAGGGTCGCGACAGTCGGACCTCCATGGCCAAAGGCGCTCAACCGCTCCTGCTGGGTCAAACCGTACAACTCCCCAACCCGCTCCCTCCCAGCCATCACGTCATCCACATGAATACACTCCTCCCCGTCCAAACCATACCCAAGTATGAAGAAGACATCGTGCAGTGTGATAGTGATCTCTCCCCATGCGAAGTGGAAACTGTTCGTCTTGGGATGCCAGTGCTCAACAAATGCACTGATGAGACTCTGATCCACATGATTCCACTCAAAATCTCGTAGCTCCCATAGACCACTATCACGAACTGCATGAAACCATGACTCCCGCCCATCCACCTCCAACAACGCCTCTACCCGGCCCAACCACTGTCCCCGTCTCTGCACACGCACACACCTCTGCAAGGCTTCCTCCTCCCGTCTCCAAACGGCCTGTGCAATGTGTGCCTCGTAATCTCTCAGGAGTGAAACGGTATGAGGCCCCCCTGACCATTCGGGCTGACGTACCCCAGAACCGCTAGGCTCGCCATGCTGCCTAGCACCCCCTGCACTACTACTCTCGTCACGCTTTCTCCGCCTCCGCTTCACTCCACGAACGGGGGCATGTGCCGCCTGATCTCCTCCCCTGTCCTGACCAACATCATCGGATGGACCCCAGATCGGATCATGCAGTTGGCGCCCAGCAATCGGCTCAGGCTCGGAGCTCCTAAGTGTCGTCGTTGGCGCCGCTTGCTGACTCACAAGCGTCATTGCCCCACCCGTAGATCCTAATGGTGTGAACGACGTAAAATCTATCTGCCCGACGACACATGGCTCCTGATCTCCCACTGGAGAATGAGTCGTCCCAACTCCACGGCTCGTCCCAACACCCACATCTCCGACCAGAGGTGCCGAGTCGTCGTACGAGTTCAGCTGGTCGCTCTGAAACGCAGTCCCAAACTACTCATGATACCCATCGCGCTGAGTCTGCGACTGCTCAACCACTCGCGCCACTTCAGCCTGCGGTGCTGGGTCCTCCCGTAGGTACTCCTCCAGCATCTCCAAACCCTCCCCTCGGTGTGAATCATCCGCCGGCTGCACCACTGGATCATCAGTGGGGGTAGTCATCAAGTCCATCTCAATCTCCAACAGACTCTGATATGTCTCTATAGACAACTGTGACGTCTGCCTCAATCCGTCACTGTAGTCAACACCTAAATGAATAGATGGATCAACCCCAGTATCCGCACCTACCGCCTCACTATCCCTATCCATAGGATCCTCTACATCCCCCAACGTCTGTCTCTCCCTAGCGGCAGCCCTGCTGGCGGATTGCAGAACCACCTTACCTCCTAACCCCCCCCCCCGATAATGTGGGTTGTGTACAATAAAAAAAATTGTTGAAATCTTATCGCTCAAATATGATACTTTTTATTCGTTACACGCATTTCTATATCGTATGACTTACCAAATGTTGCAAGCCTTCCCTACACCTAATTAATGATTTCAACTTAAAACTATCATTTCCTAACAAAACAGAAAACATACATATTCGATTTCCATTTCCCTACACCCTACTAAATGATTTCAAATTTTCAACCTATTTTTGTTGTTCATTCACAACACAAAAAACAATAATTAAGCGATTTCAACATACCTGAGGCTGTGGCGAGCCATATGTCGTCCACTTCCTCCTCCTAAGTGCGGCAAGGCGAGCGGACTCGCGTCTATGAATAGTCAGATCCGGCTACATTACATATAACAATAATACGTTAACACTATCTCATTCCTCGGAAAAAATAATGCGATTCGATTTTCATATAGTTTCGTTATTACCCGTAACGGATGTCCCCGTAAAGGACTGACACCCTCAGACGCATCTCTTCCACGGATGTCTTTCACCATCTCAAGACTCGGGTACAAAGTGGGGGTAGAAAGTGGGGACGAGAGAAACGGCGGAACCAAAGGTCGAGCTCGGAAAGCAAGACAAGACTTCGGATCGGAGAAGAGTCGGAAAATGTGTCGGAGAATGGGGCCCGCAAGCCTATTTATAATGGGGCCCCATACGCGGTAACACCCCGCCGCATAGGTATGCGGTGGGTTTATTACCGTTACCGCAACGGTAAAAAATCCACCGCATACCTATGCAGTGGGTTGTTTAAATAATTTTTAACCTAAACAAACCCATCGCATAGGTATGCGGTGGATTTCGGATATCTTGCAACCAACCGGACTTCGGCATAACGGACTCCGTTACACCCTAACCCACTGCATGTATATGCGGTGGGTCGGCATACGGTCAACGCACCCACCGCATACCTATGCGGTGGGCAAGTCGAAAAAGTTATTAACCCACCGCATTGGTATGCGGTGGGTTTGCGGTGTAAATAGTAAAAATTAGCGGTGAAGATAAAACACAACTAATTAATTACACGCGCCTATCCACCCAACTTGCTAATTAATTGGAAAAGCTACGTACGCATATAAAAATGCTTGACATGGACTTAAATTAATTTTTGGCATTTTCACTTATTAAAAAAAATAAAATAAAAAATTTTGGGTGTAATTTAATTTTATCTACCCATAGACACCCACTTTGTATATGTTTTGTTGAAAAAAAATTGACAATAAGTGATTCATAAGGTTCAAAAGTACTCAGCAATTTTATTCTCAGTGGTTTAGCAATTTTATTCACATTGGTTCAGCAATTTTATTCACATTGGTTCAACAATTTTCTTCACAGTGGTTCAACAATTTTTTTCACAGTGGTTCGACAATTTTCTTCACAGTTGTTGATCAATTTTATTCACAGTGGTTGATCAATTTTATTCACAGTGGTTGATCAATTTTATTCACAGTGGTTCAGCAATTTTATTTACATTGGTTCATCAATTTTATTCACAGTGGTTCGGCCATTTTATTTGTAGTGATTCACTTGGTATTAAAATTCTGAACCACTTGGTTTAAACCTCTTAACCACTTTGTATTAAAACCCTAAACCTCTTGGTTTACAAGATTTTCATTATTCTTTTATTTTCTTTTATTGTTTATTTTTAGTTATTTATTTATTTGCTTTTAAAATAAAATGTTTCGTAAACCAATACTATTTATTTGATGAACCTCTATTTAGTCACTGAACCACTCTCTATTCGTTCACTGAACCAACCTCTATTTAGTCACCGAGCCACTCTCTATTCGGTCACTGAACCACCCTTTATTCGGTCACTGAACCAACCTCTATTTAGTCACTGAACCAACCTCTATTTAGATAATGAACCAACATCTATTTAGTCATTGAACCAACCTCCATTTAGACACTAAACCAACCTCTATTTAGTCACTCAACCAACATATTTAGTCACTGAACCACTCTCTATTCGGTCATTGAATCAACCTCTATTTCTTCACTGAACCAACCTATATTTAGACACGGAACCAACCTCTATTAAGACACTAAACCAACATCTATTTAGTCACTCAACCAACATATTTAATCACTGAACAACTCTCTATTCGGTCACTGAATCAACCTCTATTTCGTCACTGAACCAACCTCTATTTAGTCATTGAACCAACCTCTATTTAGTCACTGAACTGCTGTTTATTCGGTCACTGAACCAACCTCTATTTCGTTACTGAACCAACTTATTTAGTAACTGAATCATTATTAATTAACCAATTTGGTATGGATATCAAATTGATATCAAGAACGAATCACAAACTGCATTATAAGAAGTGTTTACAAAGGATCTTTCCTACTATGAACAAATCATGCCATAATTTAAAGGCTCAAATTTGTAAACACCTCTTAGAATCTAATTTATGAACAAATCATGGTCATTGAATTAGATGAAATGGAGGGTGGGGATCGATTCTAAAAAATTTTTAAAAAAAAAACCCTGTGGGACCCATGCCATAATTTGTTCACTCTCCATTATCTGAGTGCGTGTGGAACAAACATTAAAACACCCACTTTTCATTAAAAATTCAACCGGAAAATAGCCAACAAATGGGTAATTTTTTTAAAAAAAATTATTGACCAATTTTTTTTTTAAGCGAGAAAAAACTCTTAATAATTTTTTGCAACACTTACGACAATTATTCGTATAAACATTTACTCTGAATTCAATGGTTCCTAACAAGTATCAATGAATAAGTAAATAACTACGAATAGTTTGTCAGATATAAATAAATAGTTAAGTTATTTCTGCATTTAATCCATAAATTTTCAAATATCCAAAAAAATAGAAAAAAATAACTAAGTCATTAAGTTATTTCTACGAATGAATAATAGTTTCTAACGAATAATCGCTCATATATATATGAATAATCTTTTATATCCAACACAGTTTAATTAAACGAAATTGCTTATATATACAAATAATTAATTGTACACAATCGAATAATCTCTTTGTATTTTCCAATGATCTCTTATATCGAGCATAGTTTATATATGAATTCCAAAGTGAAACCATGAATTTATGAATAATTGAGTTATTTCTACGAATAATTTTACAAATATCAATGAATAATGGATAAAAGAAACCTTAAAAATAATTACTCATTAATTCAGTTATATCTATGAATAATTTATCAGATATCAACGAAAAATTAAAGTTTCTACAAATAATTTATTAGATATTAATAATTAATGAACAATTCTATTATTACTATGGATAACTCATGCATTCCCAAATACCCAAGAAAACATGACAAAAATATTGCATGCATATATACGAATAATTTCTCGAGTTTAATCGAATAATCTCTAAAAAACCACTCATCGAACCATAATTTTTTTTATAGATAATTGTTTCAAACTTACTATTACATATGAGTAATGTTTGTGATCTCACCGAATAATGTGTATAATTTTTTTATAATTCTTTTAACCCCCAAAACTAATAAACACGCAAACAATCGTCATATTTCATACGAATAATCTCTCAAGTTTAATTGAATAGTTTCTCAAGTTACAATTAACGGAATAAAAGTTCTCTTACATACAAATAATATTTGTAATTTAACCGAATAAATTTAAATTATATATCCACAATTACCATGTGGACAAATGTAAAAAAGGGAGAAGGCTGGAAAAAGAAGCCAAATGAGTTAAACAGAAGTAGTTGGAACTAGACCTGTCAAAACATAACCCGACCCGAAAACCCGATCCGACCGTCCGAAATTTTTTAGGTTAAGACCCGAAAATTTTGACCCATAAATTTTTTTTGACCCGAACCCGAAAAACCGGAAATTTTCCGGGTAATCTGAGTTTCGACCCGGTGGCCCGATTGACCCGGTAATTTTGACCCGATTGACCCGGTGACCCGACTGATCCGGTTGATTTATAATTAAATATAATTAAAAATTTTATATATATAATTAAAATTTATAGCAAAATTATCAAATCATGATTTTTTTAATTTAAAAAAGAAAAAATTTACAAATCCGAAATCGACCCGAAATGACCCGAAACCCGGTCAAACCCGGGTTTAGTCAACCCGAAATACCCGGAACCCGTCTTACCCGAGATCCGTTTTACCCGAGACCCGAAGTGACCCGACCCGAATCCGACCCTAATGACCCGTTTGACAGGTCTAGTTGGAACACTTAATAAATAAATAAATAAAAACTTAATAAAAAAATAGTTGAAACTGTAAGGCCACTAAAAAAAAAGAAACTGTAACATAAAACAAATAGTTTTTTTTGGTAGAACACATAAAACAAATAGTTGTACGCATGTAGAATGGTGTATACCCGCGCCTAATAGGCACTGCGGCTTGTTTTTACCCTTTTTTTTTAAAATATAGAAAAATACAATCAATCTCCACCTTTCATTCAATCCTTGTTTCGGGAAGGCTGATTACAAATAATGTGCTTTCGGCCTTCGAGCTTTTTCACTATATGGAGAACAAGAGGAAGGGAAAGAAGGGTTACATGGCGTTGAAGCTGGACATGGCGAAAGCGTATGACATAGTGGAATGGGGCTTCTTGGATCAGTGCATGGCGCGTATGGGCTTCCACCAGGACTGGCGCCGATTGGTGATGAGGTGTGTGACGTCAGTCACTTTCTCAACACTGGTTGGGGGCTCACCGTCTCGGGTGTTTGTGCCGGAAAGATGGCTTAGACAAGGTGATCCTCTCTCCCCGTTTCTCTTCCTTTTGTGTGCTGAAGCGTTCTCTAGATTGATCAGAAGGAGCGAAGAAAGGGGGCGGTGGCATGGCATCAGAATCGTTCCGTCAGCGTCGACAGTCTCCCCCCTACTTTTTGCATATGATATTATCTTTTTTTTCTAGAGCGATCTGTCAACCGAGCGAAGAAATTGTGAACATCCTCCGCATCTATGGAGAAGCGTCTGGTCAACAGGTGAACTTTGCAAAGTCGGAACTGTCTTTTAGCAGGAATGTAGGGGACGAGATTAGGGAGGAGATACAAGGGTTGATTGGTGTAGTGGAGGTGGAGAAACATGAAAAGTACTTGGGCCTCCCCACGATGATTGGGAGGTCAAAAAAGGTGATATTCAGAAGCATCCGGGAGAGAGTATGGAAGAAGCTGAAGGGGTGGAAGGCTAGATCTCTATCCAGAGCAGGCAAGGAGGTACTTCTGAAAGCGGTGGTGCAGGCAATTCCCATGTATACAATGTCGTGTTTTTTGCTCCCTTCTTACATGTGTCGGGAGATTGAGCAACTTATGTGTGACTTCTGGTGGGGAGATGGTGGGGAGAGGAAAAAGATCCATTGGATAGCATGGAAGAAAATGTGTCAACCGAAGAAGAGAGGGGGCATGGGCTTCCGAGACTTGGAGGCTTTCAACCTAGCAATTCTAGCTAAGATGGGATGGAAGGTGATGAGCGAACCCGAGGCTCTTTTATCGAGGTTGTTGAAAGCTAGATACTTCCCAAGGACGGACTTCATGAGAGCTTTGGTGGGACATAACCCAAGCTATGCATGGAGGAGCCTCATCAAGGCTAGGGAGGTTCTTGAGGAGGGCACAGTCTGGGCTGTCGGGAATGGGGTGACGCTATGGGCTTGGGAGGATAAATTGTTGCCTAGACCTACGTTGTTCAAGCCTGTTGCAAATGTTAGTGATAGCGGTTGGAATGCTAGGGTGATTGACTTCATAGATTGGGATATAGGATGCTGGAATGAAGAGAAGGTTAGAAGTTGCTTTCTTCCTTGTAATGCGGATGTAATCTTGAGTATCCATCTCCTCGACTCAACAACGATGGACTCTTTGATCTGGTACTATAGCAAGGATGGGAACTTCTCGGTTAGATCGGCTTATAACTTAGCGGTGGAGAGGCGCGGGGATGCTTCGAGTAGGGGGCAATGTTCGAACCCTAGCTAGTGCGGAAAGGAGAGTATGGAGGGCACTGTGGAAGGTGAAGGTGGTTCCGAGAGTCCGCAACTTTATATGGAGAGCATGTAAGGGCATCGTGCCTTGTAATAGCGTCCTTAGCAAGAGGATACCGGGAATGGAATCGGGGTGTAAGGTTTGTGGGATGGATGAGACAATAATGCACGTGTTGTTTGAATGCAAGAGAGCGAAGGAGGTATGGAGGAGTAGCCCAGAGATCAGAAGGACGGGGAAGGGAGCGAGGGATGTAATGCAGTGGCTGGAATAATTAATCGATAAGAGGGACGATGAAGCTTTGTCCCTTTGGGGGTACATGGTGAATGGGCTGTGGTTTGCTCGATCATGCTAGGGAGGGGAAAAGCCGGCAATGGGAGGTGGCTCGATGGGAGGACGATGGGCTTGAAGAAACAACTGATTATGCCAGGTGGCTCCTACCGGATGAGGGGTTTGTCAAAATCAATTGCGATGCGGCGACATTGGCACCATTGCTTGTGGATCAGATGGTGTTCTAATATGGGGGGCGGCGAAGAGGGTGCAAGACGAAACCGAACCCTTCATTGCTGAGCTTGAAGCGATACTGTGGGCGCTTCAGTTGGCGAGAGAGAAGGGCCCGCGCAAGGTTGTGGTCGAATCCGATTGCCTCTAAGCGGTTCAGCAGCTACAACGTTCGTCTTCCTTTCGGGATGTGGCAGGGCAGCTCTTGCACAAGCTTAAGTGGTTGGCTATGGAGTTTTTGGCATGCCGGTGGAGCTTCGTTCGGCGAGACGGGAATCAAGCGGCTAATTTCCTTGCAAAACTTAAACCTATTTCTCCTTATTTTATTTTTCATGAGGATGATTTTTCTTCACCTCTCTTTGACATTGTGTTTAGTGATCCATGACTTATGAATAAAGGTCACCGGTTTTTTCATCAAAAAAAAATTGATGGTCAAGATTTGTTCATAAATTACACCCTAAGGGGTGTTTGCACCATAATCATCCTCTACCGCGACTTTCATCTTTCCTTTCATCTTCAACTTCAGTTGTATTTTCATGAAATCCTATCCTTAACAATAATATTAAATATGAAAAAAAAAGTATGCACAAATTGAATAATTCCTAACCGATGTGTATATTAATGTAAAACATCAGGTTTATAAAAAATAGCGATGTTAATGTGAACTTTTTGGTTGTCCTACAAAACTTCAAATGGCTAGAAATGCAAAATAATAATGGTTTAACATTAGGTGAATAAATCAAAATATACTTATATTCATGTATTCAAGTCATTATAAAAAAGAAAAGCGACGTTATAAATTATTAAAGACATCGGGTATAAACCGATGTGCTAAAGTTGGGATCTTTAGCGCCACCCACTAACACGTCGATTTTTTTTATTAACATCGGCTTATAACCGATGTCTATTAACAAAATTCTAGTAGTGGTGTCAGCAACCGGAAGCCACTTCCCGTGTCACATACACAACTTGTAAACCTTCACATCAGCGTTGGACACTAAGCGGATAACCAAATACAAATCTCGATGAGCCTCAAACAATCGCATCGATAACAGTTGCTCAGTCTGATTATTAATCCCCAAAGGAGCTGCTGCTGCAACTTAGCTCTACTTTGGTTAAATCCCCTCGAGGAGTTGTAATCCGTAAGGAAAGCTCGTCCTGTGCAGTCAATTGCACAGAGTTGCCCTTTGATGTTGAAATAGCGACTTAGCCCTACTTTGGTTAAATCTCAAAATACTTTCGATTCCTGTCCATTTCCCTAAATTTTTTCGATTTTTTTACTATTTTGAAAAAAAATTCCCACTAGTGACTGAAACTTGAAAGTAGGGGATGTATATGTTTCATTTTATGCAACTTATACAATCTATAAATCATGTTGGTTCCTAAGAAAATATGCTATGATAAACAATAATTTTGCCCATAAACATACTCTCAAGTTTACAGCAAGCCAGGGGAGAAGACAATTTCTTGTTCACATCTGTTGCAGATGAATATCTTCGGTATCTCTTCATTGCTCGGTATGCGCAGGCAACGAGTGTGCTGCCAAACCTCACATATATCACAAGCCACCATCCTCTCTCCATCGTCGTCCTTAGCTCCACAAATGCAGTCGACATACCGAACAGCCCCATGGCTACTTTGCCAAGCCCCTTGCAACTCTCCTTCATTCACTCTCCCCTCGAGGATAAGCTCGTTTCCTGCCTCGATCACCAGCCTCGAAACCGTCTCTTCTTCCCATCCGAGGAGGGTCGATATCGGGCTCGAAACGCCTTCGATTATCAGCCCCTTCATGCCCCAATACAGCTCTCTGAACCGACTCTCGGCCTCTCTCTTGAGCACTTGAGTCGCGGTGTTAGACTTCACTATAAACACTTCATTCGGTACCGTCTTCTCTTGGATGTTCTTGATCTGCAAGCTACAATTTACCTCAATTGAGTCGTCATTCATCGCCACCATTTGGGTGCAAAACTCCTTTGTGAAGAACTTGGAGTCCAAAATGATGCTTGTAGCTATTGGAATTGCACTTAACAGCCCGTTGTTGTTACTCGAACCCGACTTCCTCTCCATGAAGATGCACTTGTAGAGGTAGAAGATGTCCTTTGCAAGCTGCGATTTCGATACCGTGTAAGTCCTCTTTGGCACCTCAACCAACTGACCATTAACCACTGCACCAGAGATGTCTTCTAGGCAGTATTCTAGCACCTTGGTGACAGGGTTCAAGCTACGACGAACCAAGTAGTTGCCGACGACATGGTTTCCTAGCGACTTGAGCACGAAATCGAGCAGGCCTGTGTCGCCTATGTAATTCCTGGCTGCGTCCCTGACTTCCTGCCTCGATACCCACTTGAACTCTGACCTCCGTAGGGCATCGACAATCGCCCTAGTCGCCATCTCTACACGCTTTGGGGACCAGCGACAGTTGGTGGCCTCCGGTGGTGGCCTGATTCCGTTGTCCGAAGATGGGTCCTTAGGGAGCTTGGAATTGAGCTCAAACATGAACTGAAAGAGCTCTCCAATGGTGATCAGCGAGTGATCCGATAGTGCTTGATACCTGCCCAATCCATAACTGAAGATTCACCTCTGATACCATGTGAGGTTTATTTTGTTTTTGGTTATAAGGTTAGGATTCACCTTCAGATAATTCCCATATGCTTATTCCATACCTAGTGAAGATAAGTGCGACGTTGTGATCAGATTGGCCGAGATGAGGGAGGAGGAGACACAATGGGACGTTCTGTAAGGCCTGGATCGCCTTTTGGTACATCTGAGGCGTAACACCGAAGCTCCCTCGGGTAAACTGGTAGCCCCAACGCTGGAACCATGGTCCGGCGTAACCTACACCATGGATTAGCCTCAACTCCATGCCTCTCTTGCAACTAGTGTCAGTTAAACTCACTCTCCTACCACCAAGAAAGCCATAATACAAACAAACAACCAAACAATAATGCGACGAAATCTTTATGTTACTTCCGAAAGACACTATAGGAACGGGTTTGTGTACATACCTTGCGCGTAGGCCAACACAAAGACGGTCCCAGAAGTCCATGATCTGTTGGCCGGTTAGCTCGTTGCCCATCTCAACTCCATTGATGCAAATCAAATGGCCAAACCCATTGCAATGGAACACGCCGTGGAGAGCGTGCCCATCGAGCTCTACCAAGTTGAAGGTTTGCTTCTTGTTGGCTCCTGATCTCGTCGCTAAACTCACTCCTCCGTCGCAACAATCGCCTTCCTGGCACCCCAAGCACGTCGCTGCCACTACCGTCGCTGCCGTCTCCTTGGAAGGCACGACGAAATGGTAGTTCATGTTGCATATCATATGGTGCCCCCAACCTGATCAAGAAACCATCATTTTTGCCCTTTTTTTTTAAAATGAAACAATTCGAAATCCCAAATGACAACAAAATTTTGAGAAAACGAGAGGCCGAAGGAAATAACCAATTAATACAAAAAAAGAAAAAACCCGAATACAAAGATCTCAGCAAACAAGACCATTACCTACGTATTGATAATCTACTAGTTTTTCCAGAGTTTTTGTAGCCATTACCTACGTATTGACAATGCTTGCAGTGACGGTAACCCGAAGCCTCAACCGGCTCTTCGACAACGAACAAGAAGACGGTACGATCAGGGCGGTGACGGTGCACTTCGAGCTGAAAAGACCAACTTACCAACCCATTACAAAGAATGCTACTCTCCATCCTCCCAAGCTCAAGAAGAGCCCTTACATTCTTCAAGAACGACCCGTTAAACTCAGCCGGATATCCGTTTTCTCCGAAACTCTTGAACCTAAAAACCGCCCTATCTCCTCCTCCTGCGGTGGCTAACGTCGAAAACGATAGCCTCTTCCTCTTCTTGCACCCGAACAACTCCAAATTCGTCGACGACATTGCTATAAATCGGTTGAGAGTTGAGACTTATACTCCGGCCAGGCATCAGAATGGAAGAAAGGCTAAAGTGGCTACATATATAGTGGATGAATGCTTAATGTATTTAAACCATATGATAAAATCAAATTATAAGTATATATACACGGTGAGTTACATATATATAGTTTCATGCATTTAGTGTTGCCGATGATTATTTATTCGGACCGTTTAGTTTGCAGATTTTTTTCTAAGATTTATGTGGGAGGTTATGTGTGGTGCATACATAATTCAGTTTATGAGTGAATGAATTAAAGAAAGAAAGACTGTTTTGGTTTAACGTGGGAATTGAAATTTCTAGAAAGTTACAATAAGAAGTCAATTCTAATTGACATGGATTGTAAAAATGTGTTTGATTGATTTTTTGTATTTGAGAAGATTAAAAGGGGAATTGAAGATTTTCATTAAACTTACCAAATTGGACTGGGGGAAGCTAACTTCCTAAGAAGTTAAATTACTGGATTTTTTATTTTTCAAAAATATTAACCAAACGCATATATTTCTCCGACTTCCTATGAATTTCTATTTTCTGGGTTTTTGAGTTGTCGGCTAAACCTGCATTTTTGGGTAAATTTATAGTAGTGTTAGGGTATAGTCTAGGTTTTTTCAAGTGACCCAATAGTGTTAAAAAAGACAAGTAGAAATACTATAAACCATCGAAAACGAAAATGCTAAAGGACACGACTCTGACACCCCTATGCGACTAACCCACTTCAACACAAATAGTAATGTCGAAGGTAATTAATAACGATTCTCCAAAATAAAAAGTAAATACTTTATCAAATCTTCGAAAGGAAGAAATTATTAAGTTGACGGAGATGATCGATCTTAACAATCAAAAAAAGGTGCAGTGAAAAATAGTAAATCATAAGTCGAAGGAAAAAAATTTGGGAATGCAAATCTATCGCGGATTACCGAAACGTACGTAATATTAGTAACGGAACACAATATATGTGGGGAGCCAAAGTAATAGATACATAACGAAAAAATATGATTAGTATAAAGTGTGGAGATTAAAATAGGTGGAGTAGTTGTGAGTTGTGATAAACACCTCTCTAGATGTGTTTAATTATGCAGATAGGGTTTCCCATGCTTTTTGTTCCTCCCAAATCTGTCGCTCTTTTTTAATCTCTATCTGCGATCAACTCTGTAACAGATCAAGTACCTTGTGTGTGAGATTTGCATCAAGGAATTAACATATATCTTCATCTATATTTTAATTTAAGAAGATAAATGATCCAGCTTTTATATATATATATAATATATACTTCTGTTTTCTAGCTCTCTTTTTTAGGGTATGACTCATTAGGTAAATGTTGGTGGATTTACTATTTTTTCTACTCTTTTTATTTGGAGCAAAGTGGATCGATCATGATGAAATGAGCGCTCAAACGGTTCAAATTACTCAATTCTGTGGCAGAATTTTAATGGTAACTACACTAAAATATTTTATGTAAATGTGTATTTTTAGCCCTTTAGTGAGAGCAGAGGCGGAACTACGGTATATTTAGTAGTACTCCCTCTGTTTCAAAATAAAAGTCGTTTGTCTTTTTCTGCACGCTTTTTTAGGAGATAAAAACACTATAAAATATTATTTTTTTGATCAATTTTTTTTAATAATTTCATACTTAGTACTTATAAGTATAAATTTATCGAAAAAAATTCATTAAAAAAATAATATTTTATATAGTTTTTACCTCATAAAAATGCGTGTAAAAAAGTCAAACGACTTTTATTATGAAACGGAGGGAGTACTATTTATATAGGTAATTATATATAATATTAATAATGAAAGAGTAAAATAATAAATTGTTTGGTTGTTAAAGGGTAATCGCTTTAATTTATAGATTAGAGATTCAAGTCTTCATACCTCTAGTTTGGACAAATTTTTGTATCGATGAGTTTTTTTAAATTAAACATTTAAACTAATATTTTATAGTTTTTTCTTATGCTAAACAAAAACAATTTTTCAAGAAATTTTTAGTATGCCTTCAATTTTTTTTTACCATTTTTTTGAAAGAAATTAAACATTTAAACTATAATTTTATAGTTATTTTTTTAAACACTTTGATTTATGATATAAAAAAAAATCCACATTTTTTTAGTATGTCCCTTTTTTTTATCGATTTTTCATAAATAAATTACATATTTAAACTACAAATTTATTGCATTTTTAATATATTTTATTTAAATTTTGTGCTTGATAAACAAAAATAATATAATGTAAAATTTCGGGCCCCTCATCACCGGGAGTTTAGTTCCGCCACTGAGTGAGAGAGAAGGGAGAAGCAATCCTCTTTCCCGTTGAAAGAAGCAGTTTTGTAGTCACGAGTTCACAACTTCTTCGGTGAAAGAGGAATAAAAAGAGAAGATAGTAGGGAAAAAAATCATAGAAATTCATCTAGCCCAGGTGACAAGTTCTTTCACTAAGAACATTCTATGGCTTTAATAGTGTAGAGGAATTTTAATTATTATTTTTGTAGAGGTTTAAAAAAAATCTTTCAAAGTTAGCAAATGCATAGATGAATCACGATGAAAGGTTATATGGTATTATCATCATAGAACAATTTGGTAAAGGTGGTAAATGGGTAACAAAAATCGAAATGAAAGGCAAGTTTCTATAATTTCTAGAAAAACAGGTGATTAGTGTAAAATAGAGTAAATTACGGGTGTCCAATTGTAAATTTGACTCGTGTACTTCCTCCACTTTGAATCCCGCGACTCCGCGAGGCGGACCCCTTGACAAAAACAAAAGCATGAGAAATACGACAATTTGGTCAAGGCTCGCAGCTTGATCTCGTCCGAATCCTTCCTTGTTAATGGCTATGGATTCCGAATTCCTGGATTAGAAACCGATCATCTACATCCTGCGTCGTTAAATCATCACTCTACTTCGAATTGTTGCACTGTTGGATCGAAATCTTCAACCCCCTTGCTCCGAAGTGTCTTTCTCCACCTTCAGTTGAATCAACTGAGGAATTCCAGTTCCAGGTATGCTGCTTCATAATCGTCTCTCTGTTATGTTTCACTGTCTATGATTTTTCTCGAAAAATGATTCTCCATGGGTATTTGTTGTTGACTGTGTTAAACCCTAGCTCGCTTTGGGGTTTTGGCTACTGCTGCGAACACTGACGGAGAAAATGCGATGTTGTAACCAGATTAGTTGTTTTTTGAGGAATTCTAAGGCTTGAATTGTGCTTATCCAGTCGTCATTTAAATTGATTTGAAGTGAAACTATGTAAGGCTTGATATGCGAAGTAAAAGTTGCTTGTGCTGAAAATTTTCTAGTTTCTTGACTGCTTTAACCAGGAATAGTTTGGAAGCTCCGCAGAGGAACAATTTGACATTGTATAGTCCATATTGGTTTCTACTTCATTTTACAGCTATGGAAGTATGGATTTTGAGACAATTAGTTTTATCACTCTTCATTTAGTGACTTGTCACAGACAATTAGCATTCAGTTATAGTTATTCCATACTACTTGTATATATGAAAACTGTAGAGTTATGGGAACGTGATTTTTTTACTGATTGTGTGATAATCAATTGTTAAAACTTAAAAAGTCTTTTCTTTGATGTCAGAAACCTATTAAGGTCACGACAAACAGAAAAATGTATCTTGCTGTCTTAGGGGCTTGGTTGTACAACATCTACCTAGATTGTGATTTGTGAGGCATATTTTCCTTATTTCGTCAATGGCTCATTATGCTTTGATGCTTGTCGTCATATGTGATTTCGATTGCTGCTCTCTGCTATTTTTTTTCCGATGATGTATTAAGATCATATTTTGGTTATGTGTCTCTAATGAGCTTTCACCCGGTATGGAAATTTACTAGAAGGATGGAGTGGGTAATGCAGGGAGGACTGAGGAGAGGTACTAGGTACATAGTCTTATCTTTTCTGCAAGTGAGAAGAAGTTGGAGGGAATATGTTGTTCGTTATGAAGAGGAAGTTGACAGCAGAAAGCTATTTATTCATATAAGTTTGTCCAGCATTGATGTGGCCCTTATTTTTATGCAATGTGAGCTGAAAATGTAGAGTACTTGTTCAAAAGTTGAATGACTGAAATATTTTTCCACTTTAAGCATGTCATGTAATTAGTGGCTGTTTTCAGATCCTTCAAGCAGAACTATTTTTCCTTTGAATTATGTCACTGTCTTTGTAAACTCGACTTCCTGATGACATCCTTAGATGATCAAGCATCTAACTCTTGTTCTTTCCTGGGAACCTAAATCATTCATTTTCTGATTTATATGATATTTGATCAGTCACTGCAGATCCCGTATTTGTATTTTAACAAAAATATTCTTGCTTTTTAACTTTTCTGTGCACACATCAATGCCATAAGATGATATATTTTTTTACTTTCTACAGGGCATCAGCTCATCACTGGTGTATCATATGTGAGGCTGAAGGCGGTGTTTGTGATTCCTACGCTTAAGCATGTCTATGCATCCTAGTGAGCAGTTGCATTTTGCGGATGAGGAAGCTTCTTATGGCTCTGGAGAGGACATCAATATGGTAGACGGTAACAACAAGCGCCAACCAGAAACACCATTAAGCTCAGGTCGTCAGAAAAGAAGCCGCAAGGCCACATGTGACGCCATAGTTGAAGCTATGCTGGAAATAGCAGCTGCGTCGAAATCCAGAGCAGCTGCCTTGTCCAGGAGCAGAGACCAGTTTTCAGTCAGTAGATGCATTAAAGCATTGGATGATATGCAAGGTGTCGATCAGCACGTTTACTTTCATGCTTTGGACTTGTTTGAGCACCCTGATGCTCGGGAGACCTTCCTCTCTCTCAAGAGTGAGAAACGTCTGACATGGTTGCAGCGCAAATCTGGCACCTCGTCGCTCTTCTAATTCTATTTTGTAATGAATGAATCGCTGGATCTGCACCTTCCCTGACATATGTTTTTGGCGGATATCATGACATCGGCATGTATGAACTTATAGGAGTACATTGCTGCATATTGCCTCGAATTCGTTTGGGGTTAAGTTGTGCAGTTTTCCATCTTTTGATTCTTTTATTCCAAGTTCATTCGTGATGGCGGGGAATGAATTTGTTGCAAAATTCATGGTGGGGAAATAGATTTTCAACAAAGTTAGTCAGATTTTGCGATTTCATGTCCATTTTACCAAATCCAAACACCAGTGAAATAACTTGGTCAGTGGTGACAATTGAAAAACACCAGTGAAATAAAATGTCCTAACTTTAACCATGTAACACAGACAACAACATTAGCATCAATATCTTTACAGGCTCGATCTATACCAGTTATTACGATCGGTTCAGTGCATAAATACACACGAACACGAGTTCGAGTCTAAAAGCTGATAATTTAAAACCATAAGTTACATTAGTGAAAGCAAGAACCCTAATTCGGAGACATGAAATGAACCCGAGCAAGCTGGTATTCTTTGCCTCCGATCCAAACACCAGTTTGCGACCACAACACATCCTCCCAGTCGAGATTGTCCTCCAGTACCTGTTTATAGGAATTTGAGCAACAAATCGACACAAGAAAACTGAAAAATGCATTGAAAAGCTTTGCGAAGTTTCAGAACTACCTCTAATAAGTCCGCAGGCAGAGGAATTCCAAACTGTCGCATGACTCCCTGGGGCAGGTTTTTCTTGCACCGAGAGAACCTGAAGATGTCGACAACTTCCCCGTCTGCAGTACTACGTTCACCATTTGCAGCATGTAAGTTGTGATTCTGAGACTTCTCAGTCTCGGCTTCATGGGCGTGTGATGCTGACACGGCTTTTACCACCTTCTCGGCTAGGAAACACAGCTCATACCTAGAAAACTCGAAAAATAATGGATGTTGACGGCAAGTTTTTCGTTCATATTGCCAAGCATAAATATTGAAGCTGAATAGAAGGCGGTAATGGGTAACAATTTCATTGGCAGGGGTCTGCTAGAAGAAGCAAAGAAATTTGGATATATTGTACCGGTGAAAATGAGTCTCCATGTAAAGCACTTCTCCCTTCTTCAATCGTGCAGATGTGAACATAGGCTTTTTCAGGCCCTTGTCAGCAACAACGTTTATAGTATATTTGATCCTGGAAAGTGCACGAACAAGTCCATTAATCTACCAAGATGATTCTCTGAATGCAAAATGTATCAAGAAAATAGGTATGCAAGACAATTAATCATGGGCCATTGGATCCGATGTCAAGGTTGTGCGCTTCACTAGAGAAACAAGAGGGTGGGATTAAAAAGAGTTGAAAAGGTCTAGGGACAACAATACCAAGGTTCATTGCAGAGATTATACTGCAGTGTGACTTCTCGAACAAATCTTTGCTGCCGTAGTGCATTCTGAAGAAGACAAAAATAGGTAAATGAACATTGCTCTACAATTAAGATTCAGCAGCTAAAACATCAGTGCATTTTATCAACGAAATTCCACTGCATACCGATGCTGCAGCTCTAGTTGTCATTGTGCGCTCTACTGCAACAGGTGCCAATGTAGGCTCAATTGTTGAGGAATGTGTCAGACTACGTTCTATTTCACGGGGTTCACAGCCTTTCTGGAAGGGGAAAAGAGTACATAAAACAGAGAATGTCAAAAATCATAGCCTCCTATCAAGGAGCATGTGTGCAGCCAATAAAACAGAGTAAAGATAGAACCATCAAGAATTTCTAGACCACACTGCCCCAGCCTCCAGAGATCAAATATATAACTGTCAAAACATAATATAAAAATTGATCATCAAAGGAAGTATCACCTTCACTAAGAAACATCTTTCAACTCGGTAACTACAACCTATTCCAGCTCCCCAAGCACGAGATCGAACATTGTTTCTCAAAGAAGAAACATAAACTGCAAAAGTGAAAAATCAACGCTAAACAGTCAAACCAAAGCCTTCAAACAACAGCCAATGATAGTAAAGATTAAAATTCTAACGGTGAAAAAATAATCAGCAAAGCAAAGTCATCACTTATCAGCAAAAGGGGGAGAGAACACAGTCAGTTTTCCAGGTAGAGACCATATCAGTTTTATATAGGTTGATTGTTGTGAAATACATTATCCACATTTTCACCCATATCCATATGAGATAGTAAGACATGCATATCAAATATATCAAGATGCACACATGGGGAAAAAATGATGTATATTGTGTAGGACAAGGAAAAAGAGAATGTAGATCATTAAAGAAAGAAGCTTAATTTAGTAGACTTTTCTCTCAAAGGAGGCAAAGTTAACCAAAAAACACATACTCATACTGCACAGGCAGTTTTTGTTTTTGTTGTGTTTTATTAGGGGAGATATTACTGTTTTTTCCCATTTACTATCAGCATCAAAGATATAACAAAACAATTGGATCCAATCATCAACAAGATCATTTTGTATAAGCATGCAATCCACTTTTAAAGGTATAAAATAAATGGCTGAAAGAAAGCAAAATCTCATAAGAGCTTACAATCTTGGGGAGGCAGCACCCTTATGATTACACGCACTTCCTGAAGCGCAGGAGGAGGAGGATTTGGGGATGTGCGGCAATAACCCATGTGCATGAGAACTGGAAGAAAACAACAGAAAAATCAATTCCCAAATACAGATAGTAAAATGTAAATGCCTCCATTTTTATCCAAATTGATTTCCTATTGTCTTTTGAAGACCGCACCTGCAACAAGATCTGAATCATTGGTATACACATCAGTCCCCCACAGCTGCCCACCTCTGACCTGCTCAGAAAGCACATAGGCATGAGCCTTTTAGTCACCAAAGTAGAATCCCAATCTCTTCCAACCCTATATCCAAATATTACTGTTTTTTTTTCAATATTTCTAATGGAATCATAAATAGAAAAAAAAAAAGATTGAAGACGAAAATAACATTCTCCCCCATGGGCTACATAACATTCTAAACCCATAATGAATTTAATAATACAATGCATGCCAACTTACTTGCCGGTTTGTAGCTGTGACATGTTCGCCTGGTATCTTAATTTCTAAAGTAGGGCCACCTAGAGAGCTTTCCCCATTTTTATCAGCTTGGGATGATTCATACTCTTTCCACACTTTGAATAATTCTTGCATGCATTCACCAACTTTGTAGACAATAGTAGGGACGTCTGGTTGGCCTTCAGTAAGAAAGTCACATGCAAGGCCATGATTATGAATATAAACCATGCTCGTTAAGCATATAGATAAAATAATGCAAGCATGAGAATGAGATAAAGGTGAAGTAGGTCACTTAGCACCACGGTGTAACCTCATCTCAAACAAATTCACTACAAAACTACAGCTTGAGCAGAAACAGTGCCAATATCTTACCTTGCAACCTGCATAGAAAACATAAATGTGTGAAACAATTTTCAAGGACAAAAATGTTTCCGGTAAGAAAAAAACATAGGACAGTAATAGACAATTTCTGATAAGAAAGATTCATATCAAAAGTACCAAATTCAGCAAATTATGGTCTTTGAATTTCCTTGCATTCTCAAATAATATCCACCCGGAAAACATATAAACATCCTCATCTATTAGTCTGATGGCTTTGAAGTATCCTAGTTAGCTTACTAAACAGTACTGCTAATCGAACTCAAGCACACCCAGTAAAAGCAAATATATCATTTGTTATGGAAACAACGTACTGATACTTAACATTTATACTAGAAAAATAAAACAGACGTAGTAATAACGGCACCAGAAATAATATTGTTTTCGTAGCTAACCTAGAATTCTGGATGTTAGCAAACAGGTTTAACTGACAATACATACTAGATAATCCACATTAAAAGGCATAAAAAAAAAAAAAAAAAACAGGATGTACATACCCATCTGCTTCCGAACCACGAGGCCTGAAACGAGGTTCACGATTCCCAACTTGAGGACTACCCCTTGGGCGAAGCATTCTCTTTCGCTGCTGAACATTACAACTGAAACCCTCCTTTTCTTTCTCAGCACTAACATCAGCATCACCTACCGCCTCATCTGACTCCTTCTCAGCACACCGAATTCGCTTTTCAGGCCTTTCTCCTTCTACATCACCATCTCGCTCTTTTCTCCGGTCTCTAGCTTCCTTGTCTGCATTCCTCCATCCATCTGCCTCTCTGAGCCGCTTTTGATCCAAGGCTACATTTTCCTGCTCTGATGATCGATCAACTGTCTCCTTCTCAGTGTGCACACCTTCTTTCTCTGCTGCATTCCACACTTCTCTATTAGGGTGATCCTTCTCCCTTTCCTTTGGTCTATCCCTGTCTTTGGGGACATCTTTCTTGTCTTTCTCCCATCTGTCACCTTCTCTTTCTTCTTTTGTTGGTTCCTTATAATTACTCCCAGAGGGAATAAGCTGCAAGTTATCTCTATGATCAGCTTTGTCCCTTTCTACACCATCACGATGTTTTATTTCTTTCTTTTTCCTATCCTTGTCTTTGTATTTATCATCACCTTTGAGATCAACTTTATTTTCCCCCATATCTTCAGTGACTTCTCCTTGTTCCCTCTCATTGCTAGTTGATCCGTCCTTGCTGGCACCTATTGTTCCATGCAAATGTGTGCGTGAACTACCCCAATCTGTATTTCCAAACCCAACCAGACCATCGGCATATCTTTTCCCTTTTTGATGATCCTTCCAATTGGAGTGACCAGTAACAGGGCCATACATTTCTTTGTCCATCTTAGCATCAGGTTTGGGATCACCGTGAGTTTCTCTATCGTATTTTGTTTCTTTTGTATCGTCACCTCTACTTTGAAACTTTCCATCCTTGTCAATCTTGGCGATTTGATGGTACAGCTCTCTAGGTTCTGCCTTTGCATCCCTGCTATCCATCTTAATCTCCCTACTTTCCTTGGGATCCCTTGATCCTAACCTGTTCTCTGGACCTGCAGCTGTATGACTGGTGTGGGAATCACTGCCAGACAGTGGAATCCGATACACAGTATGTAAAGGTGATCGTCTATCCACATCACGGGGTTCTGCACGAGGAGATTTTCCGGCTCGAGAATCTTGAGCAGTCTCAAATGTTATATTAGAATGAGAGCTAGCATCTTCATGTGGATGCCTTGCAGACGATGATGAATGATTACCCTCCTCTGGTGGGCGTTTAGAGATGCCACTCATGGCAATTTAAACAACTTCCCTATCTATATAAGCTTTGTCTAACTACCCCAATAAACTCTGCAGGCTCGTATATACCACTTCACATATAATATATTAACACCTGAGAAGATAAATGGTGAAATCAATTTGCAATTACAGCAGAACAGTCGATACTGAATCACACAGGCTTCATAGATTGCAACTAAAATACAATTTCCATGGCACTCAAAAGATCTTATTAAAGCAAGGTGGCAATAATCCAAAACAAACAGTAAAACACATCGCAGCTTAATTATCAACGGTACCCAACAGGACCAACAATTATTTCGAACAGCTAGAAAAATCCGATGCAGAAAAGAGGTAAATTCACAATTCTAATCAACGATGAAGTGATTTCCAGCAAAAACACTGGAATAAAAATGCACCTGGAAACCATTAAACACCTAAAACAACGAAATCCAAAGCAAAATTCAACAACGGAAAAATCAGAAAGGGGATCTCACAAGTCACATGCAATTCAACGTCGCAGATTACACAAACAGATCTCCGCAAGCGTAACTAAATACAACAAACGAAAAAACTACCATCTTCAATGAATTCTATCAAAAAAATTCGGATATGAAAATTAAACCGGAAAACGGAACCATGCGGATAAACTGAAACAGTGCATTTAACAGCAGGAATTGAAGACATGTCAGCAAACCTGGTTGAATTAGGGTTCCAGGTGAATTGGCAAGTGGATTTAGCGTAGATTTGAAGGGTTCGGTCTGAATTAGGGCTCCACAGACCTGAACCTTATGGGGATGTGTGAGAGAAAACGAGAGAGAGAGAGCAGAAAATGTGATTGGGGAGAGTTCCTTCGAACGTTTGCCGGTATTGTATGATGTAACGCCCCAATCTAAAGCCCAATGGAAATAAATACTATTCCGTATTTTTATTTTTTTTATTTTTTTTTCTCTTGAATCTTGATGATTTTCTTTATATAGATAGATTTATTTTGGGAAATAAATCTTGAAACTTGATGAGATTAACGTCAATGTTTCGTGAAAGTGGACTTTTTGTCCTTTTATGGGAACCAAATATAGAGAAAATAAAATTCAACCATTTTTAATTATTTTATATATATATGAGATAATACATAATTTATTTTTGTATTGGTTAAGATAAATTATTTTTGTGTTTTTTAAAAAGGTAAAAGAATTAAACATGTCAAATATATTCGATGGATCAAGAAATTGAAATTAACGAAAACAAATAAATTGTAATGAATTAAGGGGATGACATGTTAATGTATATATCTATTATCTATTATCGATTATCGATGTATAATATCCTTTTCATAAGATTAATATCTTATTGATCTATTATTATGTGTCTATTTCATTGATCTATAATTCTATTATCAATTTATAGCATTTATAAACCACTGATCATGTGATCCAATTAAAAATATACTGTATAAATTACAATGTTAGTATATATATCAATTTGGTACAAGTCTATTTTTTTTATTCTTTTTAATTTATTATATTAAAATAAATAGTTAATTTTACAATTTTTATGTGATTTCTAAAATTAAAGTGTATATTTTGTAGATTGTTTTTTTTATATATTATATAATTAATGTGTCAAACTTTGACCAGAAGATATTATTATTGGTTTATTTTTTTAAGTAAAGATATTTCTATCAAGTTTATTAATTAATACTTTGTGCTAAAATATTTTTATTTAGCACATATAATCTAAGAAATATTTTTTTATAAAAGATTTTTCGTTTTCTTTATTTAATCAAACCTAGAATCAACTGAAATAAATATAAAAGATATAGATAAATATAGATAGATTAACTAACTTGTAAAATAGGAAAGATCGAGATCAAATAAATAGCAAATTCTCTGAAGAACGAGATTCTTATTTTAGATGATCTCCGCCTAGCTACTTCGCTTTTTCGAGATGGTCTCCGTGTCCCACATTTTCAGGGAGGCAAACAAAGCGGTTGATCGACTAACTCATATGGTGTTGGAGTCCAACTCATCGTCTTAGAGATTTGATTTAGAATTTCAAACTCTCGTCCGTATAGACGCTATTGAGTGGGGGTACAACCGTGGTTGACACCCCAAGGTCTCGCTTGTATAATAAAAAAAGGGGAAATCGGGTATATAAACTTTATTAATTGGGTATATACTATATACTCATCAAAACTTCAAATTTGTTCATATATCCATCAAATCATTTAAATTTTGTTTGATTGTCCATCATATATTTAATTTATACTATTAAATGTAAAAATTATTAAAATTTAATTATTTAAATATTAAAATTAGTTAACTTTCAAATAATTATTAAAATGAGACATTAATTACAATTTCTCTCAAACTAAGTAATTTTTTTTAATTTGATGTGACTTTAGATTAAAAAAATATGTATTTTATTTCTTTACTATGGTTTATGGTCATTTTTATAACTTAATTATTTTGAACTTATACACGAAACTTACTATTCAAAATAAAATCATTGGATAAAAATATAATTATAATTACGTTGAAGTTTAACTTTTATATTAAAATTTTAATTATATTTTCTATCCAATAATTGTAAAGCGGTAAATTTTCTAATTATTTAAGTTTAGTATATAATTAAATTTTAATCTAATTTTCACTCAATAATATTAGATCAAATATATTATGGACAACCAAACAAAATTTAAATAATTTGATGGGTATATAAATAATTTTAAAGTTTTGATGGGTAAATACCCAATTAATAAAGTTCAATGTGTATATACCCGATTTCGCCTAAAAAGATAGCAAATTCTCTCAAACGACATCGATTTACAATTTTACAAAAGAAGCCAACATTCTCCCTTAGACCTCGTTCTTGTGTTCATATATCTCTTTTGCAATGGCTTCTACAAGTGAGATCTTTCCTTTTAGGTTGATGAATAATGTCTTCCTAATTAGGAAGCTTGCAGCATTTAAAGACTCAACTTATCATCTTAGAGCATCTGCAGCGCCCATAGTGAAGCCAAAATATTCAAAAAAAAAAAGAAGATAAAATGCATTAAAACGTTGATATGCAATGAGAAGAGTGTCTTACCTGACACACAAATTTCTTATGGGGAGAACTTTCACTCACAACCAACACACTCTCCCTTGCATTCTCTGACACAAATCCCAAAAATTGTTTTCCCCTTTTTTTTAATATTTGGCTGGAAGACACCCCGGATGTCCGTTGTGGGTGCTCTTATATGCTACTCTTCATTTTTTAAACTTTTACAGAGTGGTGGGTGCTCTTATATGCTACTCTTCATTTTTTAAACTTTTACAGAGTTGATATTGGTTCAAAATTGATGTAGATGACATGATTCTTTCAAAATATTTTAATCCATAATTTAGACAAATAATTAATAATTGATTTTTATCTTGTCTAGTTCGATCGACCCAATCGTTCTACATCTGGATCGGGTACTGTGTGATCCATTTAAGGGGTTGACTTCATATTTCCAATGAGATTCGAACTTCGAACCTCTTGACATGGGATATAGCCCCACAACCACTACACCAACTTGTGATTGATTGACCTCATTAGTCCTAATATACTAGCAATTTTTCGTGTTTTATACAATTCACTTATATTGTCTTTAAATCCCTTTAATTTGTACCAAATTATCTTGTTTATCGGACCCGCTCTTTAAATAGATAGCATCCTACTACGTATGTACGTACGTGTATTTTGGTAGTGTAACATTCCGCAAGAATGCACTTCAGTTCAAATTGCTTAATTTCACAAAACTGTTATATTAAGGTGCAAGAGCAACCCCAAGAGATGTGCTAAAATAGAGAAAAGATGGAATTTAGAGAAAAAAACCCATATTTTGGCCCCAACAGATTATGTAAACCAATCTGCAAAATAGAGAAAAGAGTGAAAAATGGAAAAAAATCTGTAAATTTGTGGGAAGAGGATTCATCTCTATAATTGAATGTATGCACTTATTATCCCCATGGACAATGTGTTTGGGAATGAGAGCTTGATCTATTGCTTTGATTTCTCTGTTTATTCATTCTTAATGGCCCCTCAAATGATGTATCACTGTTGTCACAAGGCAACTGCTTAGTTTGCTCCATCTTTTCTTTGTTGGACAATAAATTAGACGTTTGGTATTCTTCTTCTGGATCAAGACTGATAGAACTCTTTCCATTTTCAAACGTCTTAGAGGCTTCCATGACAGCAAACTCTGGGTGAGTCGAGTCAGATCTATCATGGAACAAAATCTCAGATTCAACACTGGAAGCAACTCTCTCCACTTGAGATTTTCCATCCTCTATCCTGAGCTCTAGTTTCTCCAAGTTAGAAGTTTTAAAAACTTTAATTGTTAGAAATAAGTAAAAAAAATGGTAACAACTTTAATTGTTAGAAATAAGTAAAAAAGATGTTAGAAATGTTTGAAGTTTTAAAAACGTTAAATTGTAATATATAATGTTATAAATAAGTAAAAAAACATGTTAGAAATGTGAGGCTAAATATTATAATTAAGATTAAAATAATATTTTATAAATGTAGAATTAAATATCCTTAATAAATGCATTTATTTATTATACTGTATAATAAATGTAAAAATCTGTAAAATAGAGAAGCTGTTGGAGTTTGAGTGATTTTTTTATAGAGATTTTGACATTTTTATCTGTATTTTAGAGATTTTTTAGAGAAGCTGTTGGGCTTGCTCTAAGTCAGTAGCTCCAATGAAATTTTGTAAATTTCACCTAACTTGAGCTATTCAAACTTGAATCGAGTCGAACTAAGCTTTAAATAAGTTTAAAAACATGTTCATACTCAACTTGTTTAGTTAATGAATTAGTTTGAGTCAAACTTCTATCAAGCCGAACCCGAACTAAGCTTGAACTACTCAACTCATATAACGGGATTAAATGCCCTACCTTGCCCTACCGAGTTCGGTGTTAAGCCAAAAGTTTACATACCAATGACCCCTTGCCCTAGTGATTAGGGAGAGGTGGCCTTTGCAAGAGGTCAAGGGTTCAAATCCCACTTCTTACACAATTTGTGTATTAGTGGGTGCTCAAGCCTTCATTGGTTTGGG
The DNA here is from genome assembly GCA_037127255.1 of Persicaria tinctoria. NCBI lineage: Eukaryota > Viridiplantae > Streptophyta > Magnoliopsida > Caryophyllales > Polygonaceae > Persicaria > Persicaria tinctoria. The sequence continues at coordinate 1,710,417 of JBANSL010000004.1, forward strand.
TGAGCCTGCCTGGTGGCTTGCCGCTTGGCTAAACCGGTCCGTGTCCTTTGCAGGCTAGGGCCCGGACCCGTGGGGGATTAGTCGATAACCTCGGAACCCCCCACGTCCAAAAAAAAAAAAAAAAAAAGCCAAAAGTTTACATTTTCTAAAATTTGAGCCAACTTTTGCAATTAACGAAAACTGGTCGTGGGCTTCTGCCACGCGAGCAAAGCTTGGGAGGATTATCATTTGGGAAAATGGCAGAAAACCACCCCTTAAATATGATTTTTTGTAGAAAACCACCCATTAAAATTGAAATTACAGAAAACCACCCCTTAAATCCATTTTGCCTATAAATCGCCACCCACAACTGTTTTTTCCGTTAGTTTGCCGTTAAAAAAAAGGTGAAAAGTCATTTTTACCCCTCATTTTTAATGTTATTTTAATGAGGGAAAATGTATAAATTGAAATAAATTAATAAAACATATTTATTTATCCCGTTTAATGAGAGAAAACGTATGTTATTCTATTAAAATAACATTAAAATGGAAGAATAAATAGATTTTATCAATTTATTTCAATTCATACATTTTCCCTCATTAAAATAATATTAAAATGGAGGGGTAAAAATGACTTTTCACCTTTTTTTAACGGCAAGCTAACGGAAAAAACAGTTGTGGGTGGCGATTTATAGGCAAAATGGATTTAAGGGGTGGTTTTCTGCAATTTCAATTTTAAGGGGTGGTTTTCTGCAAAAGGTCATATTTAAGGGGTGGTTTTCTGCCATTTTCCCTTATCATTTATCTGTTCATCGTTAATTCATTCGTACCCATCAACAGGAAGAAGACGACGGCGAAAATGCTCAGATCCTCGTTGAAAATTCTACGGCAACTGGAAAGGTGATATCCCAGATTTGCAAACGGCAGCGTTCAATTGAAATTACCTCGAAGAAAATCCCCTCCCAGTTTAACTGCAATTGCGGTTTCATCTGCGATCAATTGATCAAGGGAATCAGGAACCCTAGAGAAAGTGAATCGATTGATTTTAATTTGGCTTTTCGAGGGACAAGAGGAAGGAATGGATCCCGAGCAAACGTTTATTAGGGTACAAGAGAGGTTCTCTCAGATGTTGAGACCTAGAATTCGAACTGCTCTTGAGTACATTTATCTCGTCGTTGCTGTCACTCTTTTCTGTATTCTCGTTGTTATGCACGCTAATTACGTCCAGCAGGTACTCTCGAATCCTTCTTGATTGGTCTCTTTGTTTCAATTGTATACCATCTTACTGCCATTTGTTGATTTCAATGACTTCTGCATTTCCGCAAGTGGAAATTTATACTTTTTTTTCCAAACTAGTTTTGAGATGGATTATCATTTCGTTGCTTTATGGAAAATTGGAGGGATTCGTGATCCATTTAAAAAATCACCTTTCCGTATAGAACTTTAACTTTCCGTTTATCTGTTGTCAAGCCTGGCTGTTCACATGAGCTTTCAGGGGTTATATCACCGGATGCGCAGCTTATCTACATCAAGGTGTGTATTCTTATTCTTCAATTTATTCAACCTACCTTTTTCTGCTTTGATTCTCTTTTCATTTCCTTTTGGGGTAACAAATGGATTTTCTTTGTGTAATTAGTGGGTTCTTTTGAGTGAACAATCTTGCTTTTGCCTGTTTCTGCAGATAACAGGTGACGGGCTGTTGATTCAGAATGAAACTCAGCCTACTCCAGTCGGTCCAGTTGGTCCCTCTGAAGAACAGCCAATTGAGATTGATAAGGTTGGAAATCCAGACATCACTGATAATGAATTCACATCTTTGGCTACAAAGCTTTGGTTCAGCTGGATTAACTCTGGTGTTAAGAGGGGAAAGTTGAGTTTTAACTTCTGGAAGTCTGATAATGCGCTGTTTGACTCCCAATCACAGAGTGACATTGATGCCAATGTTGGGCAACAAGTGCTCCTTGATGGGAAAACTGATAAAGAGGAGCTTCATGAGACCTTTCCTATGTTAGCCAAGCAGTCTTTTAAAGCATTTGGTGTTCACTTCGTTACAAAGTGGCACAGGCGCCTTTCGTTCCTGTGGTGGCATGGCATGCGTCCCCTGAGAGGCCTTTGGGTATGTGTATGAATATAAAAAAATAAGCTTTTCTCTGTATTTTTTTTAATGGGTTTACATGCAAATGTTTCTGGTTGCCATCGTTGTTTTCCCTTTTCCCGGGTTGTGTGCTTCTTGTTTTTTTAAGTGTCAAGTCATTTATTGTGGCCAGAGTGTACATCCTGCAAGTGTTAATGTACCAAGGTATATTTTTCGATACGTTTTATGCCTGTATGTGTTCTTTTGTGCACTAGTGCAAGCATTGTGTGCATGTACAATTTGCATGTGTGTGAATGTTCATTGGTTAGTTGTTCTGCTAAGAACCAATTTTTGTCTAATTTCTGCTCTTACTAAGCTGGATATTTTTGTACAGAATATTACAGGTATTGACTTGAATCTCGATGTGATTAAATGCTTGCATTTTCTATACTTGGATAGGCTTAACGCATTTGCAGGTATGCTGATGCTATTTCACGAACCAACTTTTTGTTCTGACATTACATCATGCTTATTATCTATTTAGATTTACTGTGAAATTATCTTCTTCCCTTTGCTTAAGTTACTTTTTACCTTCTCAGTGAATTGGCTAGAGAGGAAAATCCAAGCGTTTGAACCAGCATATCTTTACACAAAAGAAAAGGTGAAGAACAACTGTAGTTTGTCTCTCAAAATTATACATAGATGGTTGGTGAAGCTAGCTTCCACTGACTATCCTTTTCTCATGTTTGTACTTTTACAGGGTTATTTCCTACTACCCGAAGAAGCCAAGGCTCGCCATAACATTCAAACTGTTAACATTAGTATATCAGCTCGACATTCATGCTTCGGGAACAGGTAATTATATGACCCTCTATCTCTTGGGTTAAGCTCACTCTTCATTTGATGGTTTTTCTCATTTCTTCTCTGCATATTTTGATTGATGAGCGCCCCCTCAATATGCCCTCTATGGCTTTATTAATTCAGATGACTATGTTGAATACAAATTGGTTTGGCATTTTTTTTGGGGGGTAATTTCACTTCCATCTACTTAGATTCATTATTTCATTCTATCTATATGAAGTCATCATTGTTCTTAATATCCTTCCATGGACATAGATGTTGTCAGGCTTAGATATTTTCTTTTTTTCGTGTAGGATTTTGCTGGTTTTGTCCTTCAAATGTGCATTGTACTCATTGTTCATGATGCAAACTTGCTGAATGTGCTAATTATTATGCTGTTTCCAGGTGGCAACAACTGCTTATAAACAGAGTTGTGGGATATGATACCATTCTTATGAACAGCTTACTGAGCTTTCCTGGACAAGGTACCAACGATTTAAGTTTCATAATCCCCCTTTTGTCTTGCATAATGTGCTCTGCATTGGTTTCTCTTAAAGCATAACAATAAGGGAAATGCTTATATGGGCACCCTGTACTTATTTTTTCATTTCTTCTTATATTGGTTTGTTGTCAGACACCCCGAAGAATAATTATGGATTCACATAAAATATCTGATTAACATTGCATGCCTTTTATTCTCTGGCTATTTTCACTTCCTTTTTTAGCCTAGTATTCTATGTTTTGGCAGGCAAAAATGGAACTAATGCCTATTGTTGTTCTGATCTACCTCTGCAGGTTATTTGTATAATTACCAGACAAAAGAATTTTACAACTTGAGTCTTGCTCATGAGCCACCTAAAGGATCTGCTAATCTTGGAGGTGTAGTCTTCATCTATTTTCTTCCATCAAATTGATATACATGCTCAAAGAAGATTTATCTTCGTTTCATATTTAATTTATTGGAGTTTTTGAAACATATCTGCTAATTCCATAAATCTGAAGCTTATATTATCCTATTGTGAGAGTATTGTACACTGGCAATTGTATGCTACTGATAATGGCACTTATTTATTCTTTTATGCTAATGTACTTCTTGTCTATGACAGATTATCTTGTGATGAAATGCGGTGTGCTTATGATGTCACTCTTTGTTTTCTTCACAACCACTATGTCGGTTTCTTTTACACTGAGAGAGACACAGACTCGAATGCTCAAATTCACAGGTAGCATGCCTTTCTTTTTCAATATTTTATTGAAATTTAAAAGCAAGTAACCCTTTTTCTATTTAGTTCCTTCATTTTCCCATATTCCCGCGTCCTAGTTTTTAGGCATTTTCTCCATATCCTCTTCCATGATTACGAGTTTTAGGTATTTAGTCTTTTTATTAGGATTAGAAATTAGTTATTTTCTTTCCACTATACAAGGGAGGGTAGCTGAAATCTTGTAATCATCCAAACATTTGAATGAAATTAGTTATTTTGAATTTTCTTTGCTTGGTTTCTAACATTTGGTCAAGAGCCACGTCGATCCAACATGGTGGATACCAGAATTTCTTCATCCCAAATTCCCACCACATCAATTCTCCTTACTCACCTGGGCAGTGGGCCACCACCATAAATCTCTATTCAAATGTAATGGCGCAACTGTTATCTATGATTACCCATCATTTGAACGTTATGGATGTTGCATCTGCTAAGGTCCACTACATTGGTAAACATTCCACCAACAACAGCCATTGTTGCAGCCTTTAATGTCCACTAAAGTGGTAAACATTCCACCAACAGCCATGGGGTACCAAGCCTTTACCACTATACCCCGAACCAGGAGCCTTTGGAGTTTGAAGCTAAAGTGGACCAGAGCCGGATAGAGTCCAAAAATGCCTAATATTCCCACACATCTACCTGCTCTTACCCAACTCCCCTTTCACAGGGTCATTTATTGTTGTTGTTTAACCCACAAAATCAGATTACCGCCTCTAGCTAACAAAAACACAACCCCCATAAAAAAAGCTACCCCAACAGATTAGCGGCTCCCAACACAAACAAACACCAGCAAAACAGAAGGCCTTCATCAGGGAGTTTGAACATCAGCTGAAGTGTAAGAAATGCTTATGTTACTGCTGTGGGGGAAAGTTTGGCTTGGACATCGATCAGTGCGAAGTCACTTTTCCAATGCTAGAGATCAATGAGGAGCTCATAGAACCATCCTTTGGCCCAGAGGGGGATGGACATCTGTTGCATAGACGGGAAAAAGGTGCCCATAGTTTAGCCTTGAGGACAAGACCACTTTTGAGGGGCATGTAATGATACAAATCGAAGTTGCTGACATTATTAATTTAAATATTATCTTCACCTTTCCCATTTTTCTAGTTAGTTCCTTTAATTTCGAATATTTCCACTTCCTAGTATTTAGGCATTTCCCCCCTTTTCTCCACGCTGTCTTCTGATTTTATGATTTTTTTGTCAAATCTCATTATCAGGATAATGAGATAGTGATTCACTTTCCACTAGAGAAAGGAGGGTAGCAGAAATCTTGTAATCTTGTAATCATCCAAACATTTGAATGAAATTCCTTATTTGAGTTATCCTCACTGCTAAGTGTGAGATACCTGCTTTAGTATTTTATATTTTTATTCATTGCTTGTTTCCCTAACAGCACTCTGCTATTTTTCTTCTCATGGATATTGTTTTGTATATTGTTTTAGCTGAGAAGTGCTTATACATGCATGGTTAAGGTTAATTTTGTTCACGTAATTATTGCAGTGCAGCTTCAACACCATGCTCGACACCGACTTCCGACATTCCAACTAATATTTGTTCATGTCATTGAGTCACTTGTCTTTGTCCCGGTAAACCTGGATTAATTGCATTTTATGTTCTTAATGCTCCCATATTTTACTATTTCATTTGAATTTGTGTTCACAAACCTTGTATATTTACAGCCATATTTTAATATTTCATTTGTGATCTTGCTCACAGCCTTATATATTTGCAGATTATGATTGGAATCCTCTTTTTTCTGTTTGAATTCTACGATGATCAACTATTGGCTTTCATGGTATTGATCTTAGTTTGGCTGTGTGAACTATTTACTTTGATCAGGTGAATGAGCAATTTATTTTTCTTATCATTGCCTTTCTAAGGCTGGCATTTGTGCACTGATTTTTTTTATCATACCATTTTCTGAAACAGTTGTGCAATTACTTGTACTGATCATGAAAATTTTGTTTTGTTTTGTTTTTGGCTTGCAGTGTGCGAACCCCAATATCAATGAAGTTTTTTCCACGCTTCTTCTTACTCTATTTCTTGGTTTTTCACATATATTTCTTTTCTTATGCTTATGGTATGCCCTAATTGCTGCAATCGTCAATCATTTTTCCATTACCCCATGCATTGTCAGTTCTTTTAGGTGAAACTGTTCTTAGTTTTCTTTCTTGATACTTTTCAGGCTTTTCATATTTGGCTCTGTCAGCAACATCGGCATTTATGCAGCATCTTATCCTGTATTTTTGGAACCGTTTTGAGGTAATGGGTCTGCTATTTTCTGGTATATAGTAATAGTTAATCCTTCAGCCATTATATCTTTGATCTCTATAATATTTTTCATATTGTCGCATTTCATTCAGTTCATGCCCTACAGTTCGCTTTTCTTCACCAAAGTGATTTCACTTCATCACGTAGTAATCTTGATCAGTCCTTGACAGATCATCAGAGTAAAAGACTTGAGTTGTCGTCGTCATTGTGATATTTAGACTACATTAAAAGGAATATTGGATTGCAATTTGATTCCACTTTCCAGAACAAGGAAATTATGTTATTTTCTACCTATTTCCTTGCCGTAAGATTCAAGCTTTACTTTCTTGTAAAAGTTATCTTTAGCTACCCTTCTGGTTCAGGTCCCTGCTTTACAAAGATTCATGCATAGTCGTCGTTCACAGCTTCTACAAGACTTCCAAATCACTTCCTCTACCATTCTTGCATCCACTCTGCACATCACAAGGTTGAACACAAGGAATACTGGTCTTCCAGGCCCTGCCCCTGTTGGGCCTGGGCCAGGGCCAAGACTCGGAAGTGGTGTTCCGGCCCCACCAACAAATGGTGACACAGATGTCCCTGGTCTTCAAGAACAATTGAACAATACCAATCAACAGAATCAGGGCTCACAAGGAAATGCCCTTCCCACTTCAGAAGATAACCTTCGCCAACCAGAAGCCGCTCAGAACCCTGGAAATATGAACTCATTTAGCTCATTGTTGCTATGGATACTAGGAGGGGCTTCAGCCGAGGGGCTGAACTCGTTTTTCTCAATATTTAGAGATGTAAGAGACCACCATCACTTTTTCGCACAAGCTCCTCAGCCGGAAGATCATGTCAACGAGGATGCCACTGAGGAGCAACAATGAATGCTCATTCAGGTATTCATCAGCGAAGCATTATAGTTCTGTATCATATAGAAATCATATGCAGCGAGCTCTCGCTTATTTAATGGTAAGCAACTACAGTTTTGTGCATGGAAGTAATCTTAGGTTGGAAAATGAGAAGACAATAGAGCACATATCAAACTGCAATCTTGTTGTCAATCTTCAAATGCCAAATTGAAGCCCTTACCTGACTAACAAACGCTGGAGGAAGAAACAAGTTTAAAAGACTTCCACAGCTGCTCGGTTTGCCCTTATCTAGGGCTGTTTCCGAGGCAAGCAAGAAAAACCCATCGGTGCAGTTTGAGATACGAGTGTTTCTGGGCTACCCAGCTAAAGTGCAAACTATATAGATGAACTAGTTCAAATTTCTCTTATGTAAATGGAAAACTCGGGATTCTATCTAGAGTCTCGAAATCGCTCATAGCTAACTGTATTGGATTTGTGGTCAAGTGAATTGAAATATTGCTGTAAATGCTATATAAGTCCTGAATTAGTTAACTTTGGAAAGTTGTTCAAAACCATTGTTATTAGGTCACCTATTCATGTCCACTAAATTGCTTGCAAGTTGAAGACTCTTGGCTGATTACTGTACCGTAGTTAGGCAAAACCTACATGTGGTGTAGGGCTGGAAATCACCCGTGGGTGACCGACTCACCCGACCCGATTATACGGGTGAAAATCCGAAAAAAACCGGGTGATGGGTCGGGCGATGGGTGATATGTTTTTCACTCATTACCCGACCCATTTAACCACCCGCTAACCCACCCGATTATTTTAAAAAAAAATCATAGTTTATAAAAAAATATAGCCCAACATAACTACATATTTATCCTTTTTCTAATTCTATCTTCTCTATTCCCTAATTGTTTTTGTGCAAAAAAAATTCTAAAAGAATATAAACTTATTTTTATTTAATCTCATATCACATCTTTAAAAAAAATTATTTTATTTGTTTTGCATACACTACTAGAATGTTAACAATTTCGCTCATTTCAACGACTTAGCATTTAGTGTGTTAAGACATGATTTATCCAAATTATTTTTCCTTTTTTTAACTACGAGTTTAGCAAAGGGCTTCATCTCATTTGATTTGATATTAAACTTTTAATGCTAACTTTGTAAGATGAGGATAATGATATAATGAACGAATAAACTTTTTATACAATTAATAAGATTTTCACGTTGACGTGGTTTGTGAAATTATCAAATATGATCGATTTCTAAGTATGACCTATGATTCTTTTTTCTTTTAATTTACTTCACCCGATTACCCACCCGACCCACCTGATTCACCCGATGGATCGGGTGATGGGTGAAATATTAGACGGACGGGTGATGAGTCGGGTGAAATTTTTTTGTGACGGGTCGGGTGGAAAAATGGCTCCACCCATCCATCACCCGACCCATTTCCACCCCTAATGTGGGGGGTTGACAGTGTTTACTGTTTACACAGTATCAAGGCAATGATGAAGCATGGAGGGCTTTGGATTCCGGAATGTTGAAGATGGTAGCCTATATCACAGCCAACTGTGTTGAATTAGGGTTATCATCCCCCTAAACAAACCTATGTCGCATATCGCGGGAGCTCCTCCTCCCCCGTATGACGACTACTAGTGGCCGCCATTAAAGGGACTCGAACTAATGACATCAAGGAAAGCCCTTGTTGAGCAATTAGTTGAAGATGACAATTGGGAAAGTGTAGATGTTAAGTAAACTTGAAAGATAAGACATGTTTGTAGTAGTGTATACCATTTTCCCCAGTCTCCTTCTTGAATTGGTAAATAAAGAGCGGCCATTCCGGGGTTCGAACCGGGGACCTATGACTATTATCCACAAGTCCTTTCCGGTGAGCCATTCCGGAATGGTTACCCCCAGTCTCCTTCAAACATACTCCTATGACCAAAAGCAAAGTTTCAGTGTGATATGGAGGAGTTGTGTTATATTACAACTCAACACAAATTTACAAAACCCTAAATTGAAGGTGAAGTTTAGTCCAAGGGAGGTACCACCAACACTGCCCTATATCTCTTCTTGTCATTCCGTCGGCGATACTCCTCCGTCAGACGCCGCCAAATCAACCTACATCTCTTTCTTCTCCGGCAACGCAGAGATTGCAGCCACAATTTCGAGGTCGATGTACATTTTTCTTCTCCGGCGCTGCCGATACCTTGCGCATTTGCGGTGAGCTCTCAGAAGTGAAGCAAAGATAAAGCAACAACGCCGGTAATAGCAACAGCGAGGAGATCGGAGGTCATCAGATTATCCGCCAAGGCAACGGCCATCCGATGGGCGCGGGGAGCAACCGGAGAAATGACCGGACAGAATCCAGCGACAGAGAAGAAAGTGGGAACGGGGTGGAGAGAAACGGGGAGGTCAACGATGGATCTGGACGGAGAGGTCAGAAGTAATGGAGGGAGAGGGGGAGGCAAATGCGCATTTTGGGGGAAAAACCAATCCCCATCCACCAAACCTCCTTGGGAGGAGGATCCAATTCCCATCCCTCAAACCCCCAAATCTCCAACCCTCACACACGCTAAACTCGGACACCCAAACACCGTGACGGGAAACCCGAGGCACTTTTGCCATCCCCCAAGCCCCATACACCCTACACCCAAACACACCCTTAGTATCGTTTTAAGGTAATAGAATACTTGTGTTTGTATAAATTTCATTGTTTTTTTAAGGTGTCACTTTCCTTTTCGGCACGTTTTTTAAGGTGTTAAAAACTCTATAAAATATTATTTTTTAATCAAAATTTTAATATAATTTCATAGTTATTACTAATAAGTATAAAATTGTATAAAAAATTTAACTAAAATAATAATATTTTATAGATTTTTTAACTCATTGAAAAACGTGCACTAAAAGACAAACAACACTTATTTTGGAACAGAAGGAGTATCTTTTTAGATCAACATTAATCTATCCAATAGGTTCATCTTTTTAGAAAACTTGCCTTAGTAAAATATTTTAAGAAACCGCATAAAGTCGCGGGCCACGATACTAATAAAAACTGTAAGATGAATAACGTTAACCATTTCCTTATCAATTCCAAACTTAATTTATTTTATTGTTTTGACATGTAGTAAAAAAAATAAAAACAAAAATCAATTCCAAACTTAATTTATTTAATTTATTTCGATATTAATCACGAACATCAAAATACTTGAGGTAAAATTAACCAAAATTGGTCGTTGCTCATAGGGTTGTTATTCGAGATGAATAAATCGAGTATTACTTATTCATGTTCAACTGATTTAGATACGTGGGGCAAACATAAATTTAATTTATGACCCAACTTAAAATTATGCTCATACTCAACTTGTTTAGTAATTGAACGAGTTTGAGTAGAGATATTTTTCAAGTATTAAGAACCCAACTTTAACTCGAGCTATTCAAACTTGAATCGAATCGAACTAAACTTTGAATCAAGTTGAAAAATGTTCTCATACTCGGCTTATTTAGTTAATAAACAAGTTTGAGTCAAACTTCTATCAAGCCGAACCCGAACTGAGATTGAACTAGTTGGCTCGTATAACAGGATTAACCGCCCTACCTTGCCTTGTCGAGTTCGGTGTTAAGCCGAAAGTTTACATTTTCTAAAATTTGAGCCAACTTTTGCAATTAACGAAAACCGGTGGTGGGCTTCTGCCACGCGAGCAAAGCTCCCTATCTGTTCATCGTTAATTCATTCGTACCCATCAAGTCAACAGGAAGAAGACGACGGCGAAAATGCTCAGATCCTCGTTGAAAATTCTACGGCAACTGGAAAGGTGAAATCTCGGATTCGCAAACGGCCGTGTTCAATTGAAATTACCCCGAAGAAAACTCCTTCCCAGTTTAACTGCAATTGCGGTTTAATCTGCGATCAATTGATCAAGGGAATCAGGAACCCTAGAGATTAAAGGAAAGTGAATCGATTGATTTTAATTTTGCTTTTCGACGGAGAAGCGGAAAGAATGGATCCCGAGCAATCGTTTATTAAGGTACAAGAGAGGTGCTCTAAGATGTTGAGACCTAGAATTCGAATTGCTCTTGAGTACATTTATCTCGTAGTTGCCGTCACTCACTCACTCTTTTCTGTATTCTCGTTGTTATCCACGCTAATTACGTCCAGCAGGTACTCTCGAATCCCTTGGTCTCTTTGTTTCAATTAAATTTTCAATGGCTTCTGCATTTGCGCAAGTGAAAATTTATAGTTTTTTTTCCCCAAAACTAGTTTTGTGATGTATTTTCATTTCGTTGCTTTATGGAAAACGGGAGGGATTCGTGATCCATTTCAAAACTTCACCTTTCTGTATAGAACTTTTCCGTTTATCTGTTGTCAAGCCTGGCTGTTCAAATGAGCTTTCAGGGGTTATATCACCGGATGCCCAGCTTATCTACATCAAGGTGTGTATTCTGACACATCTTTCGAGTTCCAGTTCTCAAAACATTAGCTGTTTCTTATTCTTCAATTTGTTCAACCTACCTTTTTCTGCTTTGATTCTCTTTTCATTTCCTTTTGGGGTAACAAAAGGATTTTCTTTGTGTAATTAGTGGGTTCTTTTGAGTGAACAATCTTGTTTTTGCCTGTTTCTGCAGATAACAGGTGACGGGCTGTTGATTCAGAATGAAACTCAGCCTACTCCAGTCGGTCCAGTCGGTCCCTCTGAAGAACAGCCAATTGAGATTGATAATGTTGGAAATCCAGACATCACTGATAATGAATTCACATCTTTGGCTACAAAGCTTTAGTTCAGCTGGATTAACTCTGGTGTTAAGAGGGGAAAGTTGAGTTTTAACTTCTGGAAGTCTGATAATGCGCTGTTTGACTCCCAATCACAGAGTGACATTGATGCCAATGTTGGGCAACAAGTGCTCCTTGATGGGAAAACTGTTAAAGAGGAGCTTCATGAGACCTTTCCTATGTTAGCCAAGCAGTCTTTTAAAGCATTTGGTGTTCACTTCGTTACAAAGTGGCACAGGCGCCTTTCGTTCCTGTGGTGGCATGGAATGCGTCCCCTGAGAGGCCTTTGGGTATGTGTGAATAACAAATAAGCTTTTTCTTTGGATTTTTTTTAATGGGTTTACATGCAAATGTTTCTGGTTGCCATCGATGTTTTCCGTTTTTCCTGGGCTTTGTGCTTCTGTTTTGTTAAGTGTCAAGTCTTTTATTGTGGCCACAATGTACATCCAGCAAGTGTTAATGTACCATTGTATATTTTTCGATATGTTTTTGTAAAGGCTCGGATTTTAAAATCCTAATTTTTTCATAAAAAGAGAATTAAAAATGAAATTTAATCGGTTTTAAAACTCGTTTAGCGGATTCCGACCGGAATATAAAATTTGACGAATAATTTCCATCCTTTTACCTCGAAAATTCAAAATAATTAACGGAGGTCAATATCCTTGTCGATTTTAAAAATCTAATTGATCGAGAAAGCGATAGTCGGAGAAACTAACATTCGGGAACTAATTTCGTGATTCAAAATTCGCGTATTCGGAATTCATTTTCCGGATATTTACTTAACCAATTCAACACTCATCCTCACCAACTCCCACACCATACCCTTTCAAATCCATCACTCTTCCCCTATGCCCATTCTTAGGGCCATCACCATACCCGCTCCAATCATCTGCTTCACCATCACCGTCTTCACCTTCCACCATCACCTTTACCTCTCGCCATCACCAAAGTTCTTAGCCCACGCCACCACACCTCCACCTTCTGCTGCCCATCACCACCAGCAGCCACCTCCACTCCGACTCCTCTTCATCGTTCATCGTCGCAGCCAGCAGCCCTCGTCACCGTCTTCCTCGCCAAGAAGCACCAGCAGCTCCCCTGTTTACCGTGAAGAACCGAACGCCTCCATTCGAGCCTCCTTTCTCGTTCCCTCGAAGCCCAGCCTCTCCTCATTTTGAGCAAGCAACAATAGCAGCTAGGAGCCCCACCAGAACCCTGAAGCTCCGACGACGCAAGGCCGGACTGCTCGAGCGACTCGTCCCCTGTTCTCACGTTCCGAGATCGGTAAGCTTCGATCTCTTGTTCGATTCGAAATCCCATGGAACCGCACCCCCTTTAACCTTCCTTTATTCTTCCTAGGCCGACCCCGACGTTCCTCCCTCTCCGACGCAGTGAATCGAGCCACCGATGAGCTCCGACGAAGCTCCGAAGTTGCGAACACGTCGGTAAGCTCCCGAGCCTTCTATTCCTTCTCGATCGATCTTTTGTATCCTTTCGATGCTTAGACTAACTGGGGGGTGAGCGAGAGCTGAGAGTGGGAAGTCGGGTGGGCTTGTGAGCCCCGGCGATAGCTTTGGCGAGCTCGATTTGGCAATTAGCGAGCGCGAGGAACGAGAGGCGGATGCGGGTGAGCAGTGGGTGAGAGGGCCAGCGAGCGCGGGTGAGAGACGAGCCAGCGAGCGAGCAGCTGAAGTACGGAGCCGGCGAGCGCGGGGGAGCAGGTCGAGCTGATGAGCTAAGGCTCGGGCGCGGCGACGTCTCATTTGAAACAGTGGGAGCTCTCATTTGAATTAGGAAGAAGAAGGCTGACATGGCTAGTGGGCCCCCTCGTTATTTTATTGTACGTATTATTTAACCGGTTAGGAGTATATATATAATTCCGGGTCGGGTTCGTTCGTTTCGGTTGGATTTATATGGGGTTGGTTCGGTTCGGTTCGGGTTTAACCGTTTACTTATTTTATTAGTGAGTGGTAATTAAAATAAAGATAAAATATTATTTTGGGAGAATTATAAGGGTTGGTTTATTAAATAAAAATGATTTAGACTTTAAGGGATTCGGGAATATTTTATAAAAGTGTGCTAATAAATGGTGTTTAAAATGTCTATACTATTACGTGGGGACTTAAAGATTTATAATGAATTTGAAAATGAATTTCAAGGTTGGAAAGTAATCTGGTAAATAAATTTAAAAGGGAATTTGACGAGTATTTTCAAGGGTCGGAATACTTAACTATTTAACTGGGATCTGAAACGGTTTTGAAACTAACTTGGGAATAAGAGTTATTCGATGATTAACTAGCATGATAATATGATCGTTTGACTAACAGTATGATATGTATGACTAATAGAATGACTTGTGGTGAATTAATATATGAGATTAAATATTGGATAATTATGACGATCTAATACGATTTTATATCACACAAATTATGTCTTATGATTTTGATGAACCGTTGAGATATATGCGGAAATAATGTATATGAACATGCGGAATTGGTTGAATGATTTATGGAGAACGATGTGGTCTTGAGGAGCGGATGGTGCGATGAAATGACTTTTATTATATGTTACTTATTCTATTGACTAAGGTGCGTTTGAGTGCTTGATAGTTGGATGTAGACTTGTGTATATTCCATTATGTACTAGGTGATACTCTGTGATTGTGACTATTGTGTGCTGGATTCTTCTGTTGCCGATCTGCTAGCCAGGTAAGTACCTCCGGGGCTTACTCAGTAACCAGTACCTCTTGCCTGATGTGTCATATAGTATGTAGGCGCTGCATATGCATAAGAGCATGTCATATAGTATGATGCTTAGGAATTGCACTTATGAATGAGCATTCTTATTCTGTATGCGTTTGAATACAGAACGGCCGTTATCTGTGAGTCCTAGAATCCTTGATAGGGTCATAGGACAGCCCAGCTCCATCAGGTTCGTCCTGAGTCGTTCGGGTCGTTGGAACACCTTTACTATTATCAGCATTATTATTTTCTTTTCACAAGATCCACGATATGATGATGAGATACGATATGATAATGAGATACGATATGATGATGAGATTTGAGATGCTATCGAATCGAACTGGCCAGTCTCCACCCTACCTGGAAGGGGGGTGGTGGTAGAAGAGGGATATACCACTTGGTATTCTTTGTTAAGGCCTTACTTAATATTCTGCACATATGAATTAGGAACATGATAGTGTGGTTAATATTTCAGTACTGCACGAAGGCATCCTTTATTCTAGGTATAGGCGTATTATATGTCCTCAGCGCGGTCAGAGGACCCGCGGGCGGACTCTTGGCCTGACTTAGTGGTATAGTTTCAGGTACCCGATACACTGCTTGATTTTGTGCTATGGTGACGGGGTCCATTCATATGGCGGAGAGTAAGTGTTTGAAACCTGACTTCACCAGATTCATGCTTTTGAGATTTCTCCCTACTTATATTCTGTTAGACCCGGCTCTGCCGTGGCGCCCGTTGTATCGTTTTCAGAACTCATGCCCTTTGCATGATAAAGGATTTTCCGCGTTGTAGACTTACGATAGGTACAAGGGTTTACCCCGGGGTCTCCGACGGACCTTCCGGATTTGGGTGCGAAATCCCGCTTTAAACTACAAATCTTCGGTTTCAAACCTTCAACCTGTACTCGAAGCGCAAGATCCTAACGAGGGGTTTTATCCCTCGAAACGTAACTCGGGAATCATAATCCCGGGCCGTTACAGTTTTATGCCTGTATGTGTTCTTTTGTGCACTAGTGCAAGCATTGCATGCATGTACATTTTGCATGTTCGTGAATGTTCATTTGTTAGTTGTTCTGCTAATAACCAATTTTTGTCCAACTTCTGCACTTACTAAGCTGAATTTTCTTGTGCAGAATATTACAGGTATTGACTTGAATCTCGATGTGAATAAATTCTTGCATTTTCTGTACTTGGACAGGCTTAACGCATTTGCAGGTATGCTAAAGCGGGCCACTGGGCCAGACAGCCAAAAAATGCCTAATATTCCCACACATCTACCTAGGCGTGGCCACGGGTCGGACCCGGCGGGTCGACGGGTTCGTCAAGGGTTGGGGAAGGGCGACCCGAACTCTAACCCGGGAATTCCACGGGTTGGCGGGTTCGGGTCGACCCGTTGACCTGGCGGATTCCCGAATTAAAAAAAATATTTTTTTATAATATTTTTGACTAATAAAAATTAAAAAAAATAATATGTAAAAACTTTTTCTACATATCAATTTTTATATCCATTTCATTTTAATATGAAGTGGAAAAAAACATGAGAAATTTTATATTTTTATAAAACTTACTTCATCCACTACAATATAAATGTAGGGATATAACGCTTCTCATACTTTACTTAATTTCAATATCAATATAAGAAATAAAGCTTGAGTGAGTGTTAAGGGAGGATGGGGTACACATTGAAACTCTCAACTTTCAATTCTTATCCCACATTGAAAGTTGAGAGAATAGTCTAACTCTCAACTTTCAATTCTTATCCCACATAGAAAGTTGAGAGAATAGGGTAACTCTGAACTTTCAATTCTTATCCCACATTGAAAGTTGAGAGAATAGGGGAAACCTTCCAAATCTATAAAAAGGGGAGGGTGATAGTGCTTTTGACCCACATTGCACAATGCAAACTAGTTTATGTTTATATATACATAATAATTATTATAAACATAAAAAAATATTTTTTTTCAAAAAAAATAAATTGGGATGGTGGGTTGACCCACCGGGTCATCGGGTTCAAAGCTCCTGACCCTAACCCGCCCCCACCCATTGACCCGGACCCGTCGGGTCACGGGTCGACCCGTAACCCGTGACCTCCCCGATCTACCTACTCTTACCCAACTCCCCTTTCACAGGGTGGTTTACTTATCTTTTACTTATCTTTATCTCTTTCCTCTACCAGCTTGATAACCCACTTACCACCTCTAGCCAACAAAAAAAGCAACACCCATCATAAAGCTACCCGAGCAGATTAGCGACTGCCATCGCAACAACAAACACTAGCAAAACAGAAGGCCTCCATCAGGGAGTTTGAACATCAGCTGAACAATACCAATGAACAGAATCAGGGCTCGTAGAAATGTAGCTCAGAAATATACAGTAGCTCAGAAATGAAAATGTATGAAAATGTACGATGTAGCCGTATCAATGGGTATGAGTCTCACCATTCGGAATCAATCATCTGATTTCTTCCATATTCATTTCCAT
Organism: Persicaria tinctoria; assembly: GCA_037127255.1. NCBI lineage: Eukaryota > Viridiplantae > Streptophyta > Magnoliopsida > Caryophyllales > Polygonaceae > Persicaria > Persicaria tinctoria. The sequence goes on from JBANSL010000004.1 coordinate 1,727,677, forward strand.
ATCGTCCTTGGTGATCCCTTCCAAAACCTTGCTGCTTTCCCAATTAGAAACGTAAGCACCAGGCTCCAAGGGGTTGGCCAAGCACTTGGCCAACCCTTGCCCTGGTGAAATCTCTGACATCCTCTAGAGATGAGCTGAAGATGGTTGTAGATATCTGACCAACTACAGATTTGTTGGCACCTGCTGTCGTCTTTTTTCAGTCATCAATCTCTTTTGCTTTCAAAGCTTTCCATTCAGCCATTTGTTTTGTCATGGTCCCAGTAAACTCAGTCAGTTGTTTGGCGATCTCCTCAAATCCCTTCTGAATATCGTGCTGCAGTTCACCTTTCAATCTGGTAGAAAGGACCTCTTCAATATATTTCATTTCATCGGATGCAAATTCATTGAAGTTTTTATCCATAGCCATTGTCTGCAATGTAATGTATACCGACACCATAAGAAAGATGGGTTAATTAATGTATTGGATAAAATCTTATCGCAACTAATGATATAAAAGAATATGATTTACTAATTATGAGATTTCTTTATTTAAGGTGGAGGCAACTGTTGATTTTTTTTATATATAAATACATTTAAAATTAAAAATACGGATACAAATATTTATAATTAAAAATTTAAACCATAACTATCAAACAAAGAATACTCCCGTACAAATATATACTCATACATACCGTACTAACTTACTACACTTCTTTAGATGATCGATATTTAAAAAGATGAAAGATACAATTAAATTATATTGCTATATCTTAGTTTTACCAAAAAAAAAATATTGTTATATCTTAGTGATAAAGTGGAAAAAAGGCTTTCAAAAAAAAAAAAACTAAGTGTCATCCATTTCCTTTTAACTGACTTTTTACTATTTATGCACGTTTTTTAAGGTGTGAAAAACTATATGAAATAATAATTTTTTAAAATATTTTTTTCGATAATCTCATACTTATTGGTGATAAGTATAATATTATTAAAAAAATCTTATTAAATATTAATATTTAATATGGTTTTTATCGTTCTAAAACTACGTGCATAACTTGAAAAAGTCACTTAAAAGGAAACGGATGGAGTATTATTTTGATATAGTTTTTAGCTCATCAAACTAAGTGTTGAAAAGTAAAAAGTCTAACATTTTTTTATGATAGAGACATGGAGTATTACTAATTAAAATACCTTAATGATAAAATCTTGTGACTTTGTGATCTTTTCACGAGCGAAAAGAAATGTGTGCTTTTGTTATTTTTTCATATTTTTTTTTTAAATTCATTCAAAATTATAATAAAATATAATTTATTAAAAGACCGCGAAGCTCGCGGGTAATAAGACTAGTAAGATTATAAGTGTTAGATTTCATTAAAGTAAAAAAAAAATATAGAATAATAATTAAAGTTATACTCCACTCCGTAATAGTATACTTTATTCTAGGTAGTGCTACAGCGTGCCAAAAGGTCAAAAACATTCTGGACGGCTACTGTACAATTTCTGGCCAGAAAGTAAACTATCAAAAGTCAGCTTTCCAAACCTCTCGTGGCATCAGTGATCAACGGAAGCTAATTTTACAGGGAATACTAAATGTCCCCAACTCCACGAATCTAGAAAAATACCTTGGGTGCCCCATTATTAATGGAAGGGTTAACAAAGAAACTTTTGAAGATACCATTATTAAATCAAGACAACAGTTGACAAAGTGGCGTGCTAATTCTCTTTCACAAGAGGGGAGAGCAGTACTTATAAAATCCAATTTGATGGCTAAACCCAGTTACATTATGCGGAGTTTCATGCTACCCACGTCAATACATAAAGAACTAGATAAAATAAACAGATCTTTTTTCTGGAATAAAGACTTACAATATTCGCCCCTTATCAGCTGGGATAAGATCTGTAAAAAGAAGAAAGCAAGGGGACTAGGTCTTACCAAAATGAGTGATATCAATGTTGCACTACAGCTAAAACTACTTTGGAAAATCCTTGCCGAACCAACAAACACATGGGTAACAATAATAAATCAGAAATATCTAAAAAATACACCAATTCTTGATTATCAAAAAAGGGGTCCTGCTTCTTGGCAGTGGAGTAAGTTAAGCCGTCTTATCCCACTTTTCCGAAAAGGACTGGTATGGAACATTTGTGATGGCAAATCGGTCAACTTCTGGCACGACCGTTGGTGCGGCGCTGAGACTCTATGTAACCGAGGCCTTTCCCCACCACCCAACACAGAAAATCTAAAAGTAGCAGACTTCATCAAACAGGGAAATTGGGATAGTGTGGCTCTTGCCTCCTGTGTCCCACCTAGTGTTATTCAGGAAATCAATGATATATATATATATATCACAACGACAGGGAACAGACAGACTGTACTGGGAAGCAGATAAGTCAGGGTGGTATATGACTGCGAGTGCCATTAGGATGCTCACAGAGCGAGGGTGCAAGACACAGGATGCACAACTAGACTGGATGTGGAGTCTAGATATACAACCAAAAATAAAGAATTTCATATGGAAAATCAGTCTTGACGGATTACCCACCAAAGATAGATTGGCAAGAAACAACATCCCAATACCGAGAAGCTGCATATACTGCAACCATCACAATGAGGATGCTTATCATCTATTTGTTGAGTGTCCAATAGCAACCTCTGAAGCACTAAAAGATAATAATGTTCAAGTGTACCATAGTCAGAACCCTTCGTCAAGAGGGCAAATGGCACCCCTTCTGAATTACATCAAGACCCTACAAACAGATACAAAAGAGTCGATTGCTATTAAATGGTGGTCCATATGGTGGTTCAGAAACCAAGTCATATTTCAAAATAGGAAAATTCCATCACCTATGGATATTAGTCAATTGGTTACGCAGCAGAAACAAATATGGGCAAAAACCAAAATCTACGATATAGAGGAGTATGAGTCACACCCAGAAAGAGCCAAAACTAGTACCAACAAACGGAGAAAAGCAAAACATGAAACTTGGGTCAGACCCAGAAGAGGGACGCTAAAAATGAATGTGGATGGGTCAACACCAGCATCGGGCCCATCTTCAGTAGGCTTGATCTTAAGGGACCATGCCGGTTCCGCACTGGTTGTGCACCAACAATTGGTTGGTTGCCAGTCACCAATTGCAACAGAAGCAAGGGCAGTACTTATTGGGCTCAAAACAACCATCTCACAAAATATACAGCACTGTGTGATTGAGAGTGATTGCCTCTCCGTGGTTAACGCAATCAATAAAATTTGGAAACCTCCGTGGCAGATAGAAACAATCATTTCAGATATCCAATCCCTCCTTGTTTTGCGAGCAGGGATTGAAATACACCACATTGGGCGTAATAGGAACAAAGTGGCTGACAAGGTTGCTCACCTTGGCTACGATCTTCCTGCCAACCGCATCAGAGACCACCCAGATCTCCGTGATCTCATCCGTAAGGATGCTCTCGGTTCGCCAGGCTAGCCCTGACCTACTGAATTTTTACTTAATCAAAAAAAAAAAAAAAAACTTTATTCTATCCTTGAAAAATGTAAAAGTTGATTAAAACAATGTCATTTCTCTTATTTATTTTACTTAATATTTTTATTAGTTTATTTTTAACACTTTATTAGAAATTTGAACTTTTAATCTCGTATCGAGATGACGGCTCCGAATGCCCTAGGTCTTTGTCGTGATTTCGAGAGTGTTATCTTCTCGCACACCTTCCGGGAGAGGACTCAGGTAGCTGACAGGTTGGCACATTTTAGACTCTCCTCGTCGTTTGTTGAAGAGCGTGCCCCAGCTCATACCGATGACGTTGTCCACCAGGACGCCCTTGGACGTTGGATCAACCGTGGTTGACCACCCCAAAATATTCGCCTAGGTATCAAAAAAGAAAAAAGAAGAAGAAATTATCCATAAGAGTACAAACTATTAACGCAAATGCCATCTTTATGGACATTTGACCCCTATTTGATGGTTTCATCATCGCATCTAACAATCAAAATTTCGCGTGGTACCCTCGACGTTTAATCATATTTCACCAAATGACCTTAGATGGTTAATTTTAACAGAGTTGGTGACTCCCCGTCAAAAAAAAAGGAGGGGAGATCTGAGAACGAACTGGAGGCGAAGGCCATAGGAGAACTCCGGAGAAGTGTCATCTGAGTGAAGAAGGTCGTCCTGAGTAAGGAGAGGGCGCGGGTGACCTGAACGACTGGAGGAGAAGTAGTCCAAGTTGTAATCGAGGTATGTATGCCTTGTTCCTTCTTTATCAATCTAGTTCAAATTGAGGGTTTCGAAAACTAGGTAAATCTTGTTGATGTTGGTCGTATTCTCTGTAGCAGATCCATGGTCCTTTGTGAATGGCTCCTAAAAAGGAACTAGATTGATAAATGTTTTCGCTAGGAGTATTTCTGTTTTTATTTTTATTTTTTTGTGAATTTTGATTGCAACCGATACTTGAATTCGTTGTTGTGAATGGCTCCTGATGTTGGTCTTATTTGTGGTTTATTCATGTCAAGTTGGAGAACATATGATAGAAACTGTGTGAATCTGCTTCGTCCTCTGAACCTATCCATCATGTTCATTGTCTGAAATGAATCCCGCTTCCTCTGAATCTGTAGCAATCTGATCGTCGACTTTCCAGCTCCTGCATAAACTGCCTGGCAGCAGCAGAACTCCCGAAAACCATGTCATCGGTCTCACCATCTATAGAACCATTAAGGTCCTCTTCATCTGTTTCTGGTTTATCATCCTCCTCAACTTTAACTCTTGCTCATGATTTCACAGCTTCACCTCCTTCTGTTGCTTCACTCAAATGCAATATGCCAATTCCCCTGTCACTAGCTTTCAAAGCATCACCTAAAGTCTGCACTTCTCGGACCTTCTCTTTGCCCCTACCAGGAACCACATCCACATTATCACCCATGTATTCAAGAACTTCACTCATCAGGCCTTCAGAACTTGCTTCTAGTACAACCACAATGTTCACTGCTGAAAGAATAGGTTACTGAATATGTTCTCCACCAAACATTTCGCTGATTAAGTAGCTTTATTTATTTGCTGAAATTGTTGACATTGTAGAGCTAAACTTATAGCGATTGTCTAGGCTTTTTATCTTCAAAATTGGCAGTGATTCAAGAGTTTAACTTGGGTTAGCTTCTGTAGTAATTACTTTCTGAATTCACTTGCTTGGTCAATGTGAATTCATCCGAGGGGCCTGGGCCAGGGCCAAGACTCGGAAGTGGTGTTCCGGCCCCACCAACAAATGGTGACACAGATGGCCCTGGCCTTCAACAACAATTGAACAATACCAATCAACAGAATCAGGGCTCACAAGCCAATGCCCTTCCCATTTCAGAAGATAACCTTCGCCAAGCAGAAGCCGCTCAGAACCTTGGAAACATGAACTCATTTAGCTCATTGTTGGTATGGATACTAGGAGGGGCTTCATCCGTGGGGCTGAACTCGTTTTTCTCAATATTTAGAGATGTCAGAGACCACCATCATTTTTTCGCACAGGCTCCTCAGCAGGAAGGTCATGTCAACGAGGATGCCACTGAGGAGCAACAATGAATGCTCATTCAGGTATTAATCAGCTAAGCATTATAGTTCTGTATCATATAGAAATCATATGCAGCGAGCTCTCGTTTATTTAATGGTAAGCAACTACAGTTTTGTGCATGGAAGTAATCTTAGGTTGGAAAATGAGAAGACAATAGAGCACATATCAAACTGCAATCTTGTTGTCAATCTTCAAATGCCAAATTGAAGCCCTTACCTGACTAACAAACGCTGGAGGAAGAAACAAGTTTAAAAGACCTCCACAGGCCACAGCTGCTCGGTTTGCCCTTATCAAGGGCTGTTTCTGAGACACAAGCAAGAAAAACACATCAGTGCAATTTGAGGTGTGACTGCTTCTGGGCCATCCAGCTAAAGTGCAAACTATATAGATGAACTAGTTCAAATTTCTCATATGTAAATGGAAAACTTGGAATTCTATCTAGAGTGTCGAAATCGCTCATAGCTAACTGTATTGGATTTGTGGTCAAGTGAATTGAAATATTGCTGTAAATGCTATATAAGTCCTGAATTAGTTAAATTTGGAAAGTTGTTCAAGAACGTTGTTATTAGGTCACCTATTCATGTCCACTCAATTGCTTGCAAGTTGAAGACTCTTTTTCTTGGCTGATTACTGTACCGTAGTTAGGCAAAACCTACATGTGGTGGGTTGACAGTGTTTACTGTTTACACAGTATCAAGGCAATGATGAAGCATGGAGGGCTTTGGATTCCGGAATGTTGTAGATGGTAGCCTATACCACAGCCAACCGTGTTGAATTAGTGTTATGATCCCCTAAACAAACCTATGTCGCATACCGCGGGAGCTCCTCCTCCCGCGTATGACCACTACTAGTGGCCACCATTGAAGGGACTCTAACTAATGACATCAAGGAGCAATTAGTTGAAGATGACATTTGGGCAAGTGTAGATGTTAAGTAAACTTGAAAGATAAGACATGTTTGTAGTAGTAGTAGTGTTTACCATTTTCGGTCTCCTTCAAACATACTCCTATGATCAAAAGCAAAGTTTCAGTGTGATATGGAGGTGTTGTGTTATATTACAACTCAACACAAACTTACAAAACCCTAAATTGAAGGTGAAGTTTAGTCCAAGGGAGGTACCACCTCCCTTTTTTCTCTATTTGATTCCACCTATGCAGTACTTAGCATGTTCTTTTTCCATGACATTGATCCCTGAAAGTGCAAGCAAAGCAAGTGCACCTCCCATGTTATTTATTAAACTTATCAGCAAACAAAAAACCCCACTTTTAACCAACTTTTCCCCCTCTTATAAATGTTCATTTCATAGTAATTCAGAGAAATAAACCCTTTAGAGATGCAACATTGTTGAGATCAGATGAACCATCCACAGGGCCAAATGATCACTACAACACACAAAACAAGTCCGAATTCGCCCATTCAGGAGCCAAACAAGGCCTACAAAGGAACAGCTGCAATGGTTAGATACAAGGAGTGTCTCAAGAACCATGCAGCCTCCATAGGAGGCAATGCACTAGATGGGTGTGGAGAGTTCATCTCAACCATAGGGGTCGAAAACGACCCGCTCGGACCCCTCATTTGCGCCGCCTGTGGCTGCCACCGGAACTTCCACCGAAAGGCAGTTGAAGGCTACAACTCCACCTTCAACTTCAACCATCCAACACACTATGAAAGTGTGGGCTTCCCTACTGTTTTGGCAATGCAGCAGCTACCGTATTCCGAATCAGAGGATCATGGAGACAGGTTTGCGAGTAAAGCTGTCGAAACAAAGAAGAGGGTGAGGACGAAGTTCAGCCAGGAGCAGAAGGAGAAGATGCAGCGGTTTGCCGAGAAAGCGGGGTGGAAGATGGTGAAGTTGGATGATTCAGTGGTGCAGCAGTTCTGCCAAGAGATTGGGATCAAGAGGAGAGTGCTTAAGGTTTGGATGCACAACAATAAGCACAACTATGCCAACAAAAACACTGCCATATCCTAATTTAGAGTCTATTTGGCGCAATGAGCTAACAAGCTTATTTATTTGTGACTATGAAAAACTTATTAATGGTAATTGATATGCACCACAAAGACCTAAATAACTAGATTGGTAGTCATTTTCTATATACTTTCATCAATCTTTTTTTTACAAAATGAAAATATTATTAGTTTCTCGATCGATCGACGTTCCTTGTGTCTAGTTTGTGTGATAGCTATTTGTAACCTATTTTTGTGTGTGCTTTCTTAGTTTGCCATAGACTTGTATTGAACCCTCAAGAGTTTGAAGAGTATATTTTGGAGGGAGTGATGAATTTGATATTCTCTCATTGCCAATTAGTGATTGGAAAAAAAAGTAATCAACAAACTCAAATAGGCAATAGATTATCAAGGCAGAGTTCAATGATACACAATACTAAACGTTTATGATTCTTTAAGATAGTTGATTAATTATCATTATTTATTAAATTTATACCCTTATAATTAAATTAATAATCTATTTTGATTAATTATATCTTCATATAATTATGCATATATAAGTTAGAAATTTATTGAAAATAAGATTTGAAACCATTACTATACGAATGACCAAGTGTGTTAGAAAAATCGACACGGTTTTTAAAAAGAAAAAAATGTGACAAAAAATTAAAAGGCTATCTATCGCCGAGAAGAGAGAGTATTTCTTTTCATCACGAGGAATCCAACCTTGAATTTTCACCCAAGGAAAATGGCAGAGGTAGAGATTGAACCCCTGCTCCACATCACTGGGCCATCCCAGCTGGGGCTCAGAGGGAGTATTCCATCGGCCAGGATCACTTGTCCCCAAAGGGACATGCCTGTGCATTTTCCTCCCCCTGTTCCAAGCTTAAAGAAAAAAGAAAAATAATTAAATTTAAAAAAGTAAAATGAGAAAAGGGAAATTTTATGAGGAGTATAGGGAGACAGCGTGATGCACGGGACAATTGACACAAACTTAGGTTACAAATACATATAAATTAACTATATGTAGTACATAAGTACTTGTACAAAAGACATTATATGTTATACATATATATATGTTGATAATTAAATTGTTTACAAGTCTAGTTAATCTTACGGCAATCTCTCCGGACCTCGGCATTGGAAGAGTCCTTGAGATCAAGAAGGCTCATCTTCAAAAAGGCCTGCTGGAAGTCGAGGAAGAACTTGGCCTCGTTCATGGCGTAGCCATTCACGAGGCCGGCGGTTCGGGGGGACCCGAAGAGGGCTTGGTCCGAGAAGAGGAGGCCCGAGTGCTGCTGCAGGGCCAGGAAGTACTCGTTGTCGAAGGTGGTTCTGGTGGCGTCGAAGGCCTGCTCCGCCGTGTCCCCGCCGGAGCACGTCTTCGAGAGGGTCTTGGCGAAGTCTGAATCCATGCTCGGGTCAACGCTCGTCAGCCTGCCCTTGAAGGATGAACACCTTGCCACTCCCAATGTATGTGCACCTATATCAATATAAATATAAATATTTAGACAAAAAAAATATTTTTTTCATAAAGGAAAGATTAAACTACTCAAAATAAACTATTAAAATGATTTTGATAAAAACAAAATCTATATATACACATTTACTAGTTTCTATCAATGCAAATATAGTATGTATATTTGAAGAATTATAGGATTAAAATTAATGGAGTGAAGGGGTTTTCTATGCTATGCTCTGAATTTATCTATTGAACATTAAAGGGTTTCTCTATATATATCTTTGTTAACATTTTCAATTGGAAAAAGATTATCCTAATTTTATCCACTTAGTTGTTGTTTTTTTAAATTCATTTAATAGAATTTATCCAATTAAATTAGAATAATACTTTTCAAATAGGGGGTTTTAACTATGCCCTTAGAACATAAACCATTGTTTAGAGACTTAAATTGATTTAGTAATTTCCACACACTGCACGCCACACACTGACACACACAAAAAATATGTATAATTGCATTTATAAGAAAATGTTAAGTTAAAGTCGATCAAATTTCGATAAGCTCGTTTCATTTATGTGAATTTAAAACTACATAATATATATTGGAAAAACAATACCCCCAAAATCATAGGCAGCATCTAAATGGAAATTTTCCTTAATCCTAAAACCTAGCTAATAATTAATAAGTTATATATCACAATATTATAAGTTAGATATATAATCTTTCAGGCCGAGTAGTTATGTTCGTGCAATTTAGAAAATTGAGTTTTTAAATCTGAATTAAAGGGCATAGGTTAAGAACCTGACAAAGCGACGAGGTCTTGAGCAGTGAAACCGCGTTGGCCGAAAAGCTTCAAGAGATCAGAGGAGTTGAAAAATGGAGAAGGCAGGCTGATAGTGTCTTGTATTTTTGACCTCCTCCCATCTTTCCTCCCCTTTGCTACCTCAAATATTGGACCTCCTGACTGTTACATATTACATGTCAAAACTTAAAATTACAATAAAGAAAATAACATTACAATGCCTATCAAACTATATGTTATATATAATATATAGTTTCATGAGTTTATATATATTTAGTTACCAAGAAAACGGCGTCTCTAGCCGCCATGGTGACGATATCAGCGCAAGAAACGACACCAGGGCACTGCTCCTCGAGCTCCTCTTTTATGCTATCCATGAGTTCGTATCCCCTAAGGCTCAAATTTGCCGGAGAGTCCTTCTCCGCGGTGTTGCCCTTTGTTGAGTCGATCAGAATCGATGCATCACAACCCTAAAACATATTGTCACACAAGAAAGGATTTGGGTTATGTTTGGCAAAAAGATAGCTGATGGGATAGCTGATCAAGCTGATGAATTTGTGTTAAATATATAGGTTAATAAGTTAGAATGGTGTGTGAGAAACCTAGCTATTAGAGTAGCAAATGAAAACTTGTTAATTAAAAACTAAAAGATCTGAAAAGGTTGGGTGAGTAGCTGTTGAAAAACTGTGATTCCAAAAGCCAATTACTCTAAAATCTTATATTTATTGCATTTAAAAGTATATAATATCAAAATCATAAGTTCCGAAAAGGTATTTACTGTTGTCAAATGGAGCCTTAGACACTTAACTTTCGAGCAAAGGTGGGATGTTGCGTACCTGAACCCAACAATCATGGAAGAACATTCGAAGAAGGGGTCCGGACAAGGTAGGATCCGAGCCAAGGGCTCTATCGACATTGTCCTTAACGATCATATCGGCCATAGGGCAAGACATCATGTAGTAGTTCATAGACAAGGCTTGAGCCCGGAGCTTGTAGCCACTAGCAACCATCTCAAACAATAAGATCACACCAATCGAATACGACACAACCGTCTTAGCCGAGGTTATGGAAGAGGCTACAAGCTGCAACATGGTCTAAATGTGATCAAGTTTATATTAGTGAAGTTGGTAGCAAAATGTGGAGAAAATGTACTAAATGTATGAAAGTTTGGTGTGTTTGAATTGGTGATCAAGAACAAGGCAATGAGTGTATATATAGAGTGGAAATGAGAGTTGAGGTAATGTTGGTAGTGGAAGAGTGTAGTGGACCGTCCATGCAGGGCTTATTTGGTCCACTATTATTATCTAGGTTTATCAAATGATTATATTTTAATAAAATATTTTCTTGACCCTTTCTAATTATTTAATCATTTTGCATGGTTAGATAGTGATTAGGGACAATTTAGGTCTTGATGCATGAGTGAATTGACTGATCATGATAGGGATTGTCGAGTTGTTATACTTATTAGTTATAAGTTTAAAATTATTTTAAAAAAGTAAAAAATTAATATTTTTTAAAGTTTTTAATTCCTTAAAAAATATACTGAAAAAATTTAACAACACTTATTTTTTAATGGAGGGAGTAATTAATTAGTTGCATACACCCATAATTAAACTTTATACTGGGATTTAGGATTGATATTGTTTTTAAAAAGAAAGGAAAAAAAATGAATTTGAGGTATTAGACATATTCAACTGAAACTAAAGATTTGACAACGGACAAACTATCATGAAAACAAACCTAACATAAAAAGTACATAAAAACATATTTGAAAAATATATTGATTAAAGCTAGAAAAAGCGATAAAATGGGGTAATGTTGATGTTGATTGGAGACCATAAAAGAGTTATTGATTAATATTGTTGTAGTTATTTGCCTTTAGAATGTTGCTATTTACACCCACTTATTTTACTATATGCAATACATCTTGCCTCTCGTTTGTGACTGAAGAGACGCTTAATATTTTATATATAGATATCTTACGCCTCTTGAGTCACACGTATATAATTCAAGAGGCGTATGATCTATCTTTTAACATAAAAATAGAAAAATGGAATATGTGGTATAGATAGTTAAAAAAAAGTAGCACTTACATTTCCAAAACAACATTTGCAAATACATTATACATTTTTATTTTTTTTGAACTGTCCGGCATTAAAAACAACACTAAATACATCCTTATTCCTCCCATTGCAGTCTGAGAGAATCCAAAAAGCATTTGACCACTTGATTCATTTCAATATTTCATAGTGTTGGATGGCAAAAATTCTACATAATTTAGAATGAACTTGTCATGTTATGAACAAAAGTCAATTGTTGTATCATATCCAATTTTGCAAATAGGTGTCTTTAATTCAATTTTGGAAAGGGAAAGGGAAATCATAAGTGGTGGTTAGACATGCAAAGATGAGCTGGTTCCCATCTAGAGATGGAGAAAGAAGACAACCAAATTCATATGGTTTCTTTCTAGCTTAGGCCTTAGTGGCTTCTTTTTGTGGGTGGGAACCACTATGTATGTAGTTTATGTGTTTTGTGTTTGTGTTTCTATTGAGTGGCTTTTTCTGCGTGAGGGCGATTGCACCATTGCTACTGCAAAACTACATCTCTAGCTAGAGTGCTTCCCACACGTTTTTGGTAGGTATCAAAGTGTGTTGTCTGCATACATATTACAAGGTCAACACCAAGGGTGACAAGTTTGTTCAGTGACCATTATTACCAACCGAACCAATTAAATTGATAACGGTAATGGTAATCAATTCAGTAATATGGGTGTGGCTAAAGCTAGAGAACTTAACATAAGCAAACTAGAAATTGAGGGTGACTCACGGATCGTCATCAACAATCTTGCAAAAATCGAAGAGTGCTAGTGGAAAGTCGAGCTAATCATGGGTGACATTAAGACGATTATACAAAACTTCGGAAATGTAACCTTTTTACACTTATCTTACAATGGAAAGAGAGTGACAAATAAGGTCTCGCTCGCGTAATCACAAACATTGGGCCGTTAGACCTCATATGTAAGGATGCAATTGACTAGATTTGGTCAGCCGAATTCTTTCTTAATAAAGAAAAAAATCGCCATTTGCCCGTGCCACATTTACAATTTCATGTTAGGTACTATATACAGAGGCAAGTTCAACCAAAGAAACCTACCTAATAAACTGGTTAACCCAACTACTAACTTCTAGGATCAAATTAACCAGGAGATAACTTAAGCAAATACTTTCCTCAGCCACCTAATAAACAGGTTAACCCAACTACTAACTACTAGGATCAAATTAACCAACTACTTCCCTCTAGGAGCTCTCTGCATAGGCGAAAGGCGAAAGGCAAAAGGCGAAATGCGAAATACGACGAGCATTTACAAGGTGCAGAAGCTGGCTGACACGAAACAGCGGGGCAAGCTCTTCCCTCCGCCACCTCTGACCCGCATAGCAGCCTCATCCTTGCACTGGCCGCTGAGTTTTACCATTTTGAAAGAGCTCCTGGAGCACCTCCAGCACACAAAGCTGGCTGGCACGACATCAGAGTCGTGGATCCCGGTGCACCTCGTGTGTTGCCACACCCCGCAGACATCGCAAGCCAGCATCCTTTCACCATCGTCATCCTGGGCTCCGCAACTGCAGTCTACAACCCATTTCTCGACCCCACGTTCCATACGATATTTACTTAGCCCGTTCTGCGTGTTACACCCTCCACGGATGGTAACCGTCTGCAGGGGTTTCAGAAGCAGCTTGACATGGGTCGAATCATCCAACCCACTGTAACCCAGTATCTCTTCACCGTGAAATCCGTCAAAAATTATGTAGATTTCTTGGAAGACCTTTGAAGCTTCTTTTTTGAGGTCGGATATTGTCGCATTTTGCGGAAGGATGATCAGTTCCGGTGGTGGGTTGATTGCATCCTCTTCAAATTGATCAAACAGTTCCACTTGACAGAAGAGGTAGAGGGAGTCGACATTGGAAAGTGGCGCTGGAATCTCATAATCCTTCACAAATTGCTTGCAGTCCAGAAGCTGGATGGCTGCCCTTATAGCAACTTCCCTCTTAGCTTCAGGTCCAAAGCTCAGCAACGTCTGTGGATGTAGTAGAGACTCGTACAAGTACCTCAAGTCACAGATCATATGTCCTTTGGATGGAGAACTGGATGAAGACGTATTTACAGAATCCAAGTTTCCATTTAAAGACGTGTTTCCTGACTCAAGCCTGTGAACAAGTGTATCAAATTAAGACTAGTTCCACAATTTAACAAAAGAATGGTAGCACAAGGATAAACCAGACAAAATAACTTCAGTATGCATCATCAAATGTGATATTATGTGCATTATCAGACAACCATCGAGATCAAAGACGAAGATTACCTGTATTCTAAGGCTCCAGACTGAGGATTCTGACGAGAATGGACAAAAAGGTTATCGGAAACCTGCTTTCCAACAAGTCCCTTGAGACAATCATCAATAAGATCTGGTGGACCAGCCTTGCAAACAGCACCCTTGAGAGTGCGCCAATTAACCCAGTTGGAACCTGTAACAGCCTTCAACACCCTAATCATGGCTGCTTCCACTCGCTTGACATCACAGCTTGTCCAGTTAGATAATGCCTCAGAAACGCACAATCTGCGCTTCTTGAAGGGTTCTTCATGACCTGGTGACATTGTTGGTGCGTTGTGCACAGAAGTCATCAAGAAGTCAAACAAGTCCCTTACATTTACAAGTTCATGTTCTGACAAGGACTGGTAAAATAGAATCAAATCCTGGATACGTGTTCTAGGTTTCCTGCCTTGACAGAGAAAAGTGGACAATGGCAAATTCGAGAGAGTTTTAACAGCCTCTTGATAGGTTTCTTGAGTAAGGGCAAAGCTGCCAGCTCCGAACTTGTATCCCCAATCACCATACCATGGGTTCCCTTTGGTGACAGCATGAAGCAAACGGTACTCAAGCCCGTACTTCTTTGAAACATCCATCACACTTATTTTCCTGTTTCATAAGTGAAAAACAACCAAAAATGGAGATTTTATAGGTGTCCAAAAAATATGGTGATATGGATACACAAGGCATAAAGAGAAATGGTAAAGATATTAATCAATGCTTGCACATTTTAAATCAAATATGAACAAATTGAATGGAGCAGCAATTTTGTTTAAGTTGAAGATTGCTTATATTTAACTAACAAATTAATGGAAGGTAAATCTCTGTAACTTTCTCCCTTAGTTCGCATCTCCAAGACTCCAACAATGTAAATCTCTATTCTTTTTTCTGCTTTCTAGAACACCAATTGAAAGACTTTTTTAATGACAAGACTCGTACTAATTCCCTTTTTTCAGGTTGTTTAGAAACCTCTACTTGGGAGTTAAGAGCAGAAAATTAATAACGAAGCAGTAAAATATGAGAAAACAATGACATGTACTGATGAGTGATGAACATAAACAAGAAGTCAGAGCTATTAAGGTTAACTAATCGAAAGAGATCAGACTCTTTGCAAATATGATTATAAAGACCAGATATAGTACATATACTATGTTGAAATGGTACATGCAAACATACATTATTAGTAAACAAGTAACCATCCACCCCTAGTAGTAGTACTAAGAAGGATAATAGATAATATCTGTTCACCATGCAACAGGCAAATGAATCTTTCCTAATGACTATACATAAATGAAAGAGAGCATATAACTCCAATCAAGAGTTCTAACCTGACTCCCAGGTATTTACACAGTCGATCCCAGAAATCCATGAGATGGAATCCAGACAGAAGCTTTGAGCCGCCTTCTCTGCCATTTATTCTAAGAAGATGCCCATAGCCATTTTCATGAATAACGCCATGCAGAAGATGAGAAGTATCCTCTAGCTGTTGATACATCCAATCTTCTGCATTTTCAGACGTCGTCGCCTTGCTGCAAGACTTACACCTGCAAAAAAAAGGATCAAAATATTGCCACATTGTTGCAGATCAGAAAATAAACATTCAAATTTCAAACACATTATAAGATACCCAAGTTCACAGTGCTGCACTTCCTAAAAAAGTAACAATACACTGCAAGTTAGAAAGGAAACAGGAGGCTGGGATTCAAATCAATTCACACTCTTCATACAAAGACATAGTTCAAATTCCTTACATATATCCCCCATGCCAATCATCAATTCATAAATCCTTTGATTTCTCCCCTCAAAAAAATCATTTGAATAAATACCATCAATTACCAACTCAAGCTCTCAAAAACAAGGATACCCATGAGATCCTACAGTCAAATTGAACAATTGGGAGCAAATTACACAAAAGGGCAATCCTCCACAACTGGCATATATATAAACAACATGATCACACACATACAACCCAGTAACTAGTTAACTACAGCTACAAACAAATTACATGAGTACATAAAACATTCATAAGAGGTAATAGATAAACTCCATTCCATACCTGTGGTCAGAGAGATGAACATCAGATCCACAATTTGAACAGTACTTGAGATGCCCACCGATGGAAGTTCCATCTCCCTTAACAATGATATGGTAACGCTTGGTGCAAACTGGATGCCCACTCCAACCTGTATATTCACAACAATTCGAGAATACCCAAATTTCATTAAGGATTAATACAAATTTAAAATTTGCATAAAGGACAATAAAATATACAGAGTATGATTCAACCACAAAAAATTATTGATAAATTCTGTTAAAATATCAAACATTAAGTTATAACGTACAAATGTTCCCTAATTTTTTATTTTAGGACCCTATGGATATGGATGGATCATGTGGGGGCAACCACACAGAGTAGTCAAGGCTTCATTTGAATAAATTGACCACACATAATTGTTTGGCAATTATACCCTTTACCGCCAAAACCATGTACTGTACTCGTAATTGTTTACTCATGGAAATTTCTGGAATATGGATAATACCCTATATTGTTGAATTCGCTGTCAAACTGTCAGTGTCACGACAAAACTTAGTGCACCAACCCCACTCAACCAACAGAGCACCGGGTGGCAGGTTAGAATCAATTTCCCGGTAAAAAGACAACGTATCACGATCCACTCCCAATTCCAGTGCGAGAAACAGGGAAGAAATTTATGAGTGCAATTTTTCCTTGCAAATTCCCAATTTGATCAATCAAACTCGCCGAAAATGCTTATATTTTTCACATTTGTCGTTATATTTTTCATATTTATGCGAAAAATGCCAAAATTAAGAATGAATTTTAGTCATAAGATTAATGTCGGTATAGAAAAAGGCGGTTCAGGAAGGGACTAGGACTGTTTCGAATGACTCGGTGAGTTGACTCACCAACAACACGGCACTGATCACAGTAGACAGATCTAGATCTGGCGACGACCTCTTCCACGACGTCAAGGCCGACGACGAACGGAGATCCGTCGCCGGAAGCAGGATCAACGAGATCTCCGACGCGGAAGAGAACCTGCCACGTCACGAGGTGGGGGGAGAGCGAAGACGGCGGCGGGAGGAGCGCGTGCCTGGCAAGGAACCCACCAATATTCGACCGGAACGTCCCGCCGGCGCAGGAGAGTCCGTCGGCGTCGAAAGACGGGAACGTGAGGAAGTCGAGGAGGTCTACATCCACGCGCCTCTTGACGCGCTTCAGCGACGTGGCGTCCACCACCATACCTACCCCTGAGCTTTCAGATCCGCGGTGGCGCGTGGGTGGTGGGGGGAAACAACGCTTTTTTTTACAAAGGTTTAGATCTGTGGCTGTGGTCTGTGGATAAGGGATGAGGAGAGATGATTTAACGGCTAGGGTTTCACGAGGACGAGGAGAGAGAGAGAGAGAGTGAGGAGTGGAGAGAGAAAGGATGGTTCGGATCCGAAGATGGCGGTTAGGGTTTTTGATTTTGTGGACGATGAGTGAGGTCTTCCTTTTCGGGGCGGGGGACTTATTCTTCGTTTTTCTTTTCTTTTGGGGTCAAATTTTTAATTTTGAGGGATCTTTCTAATAGTAGGTAGTTGGAGGAGATATCCGTCGGATCCGATCTCGAACCCGAAAACCCGAATCCGACTTGAACTCAAGCAATCCAAAATTTAAACCAAGTGAAATAGAAAAACAATAAAAATAAATATCAACATTTTTTATTGATTTTTTAAACATAATTTAAACTTGAAAATTTTATTGAACAGTAAAATGGCCAAACTATTAAATTTGTTATTTAAAACGGGTTGTCTTGGATATATGAGTATTTTAAAAAAACTTCAGTGTCATATTGATATTTAAAAAATATTCATTAGTATATCGATAATATATATATATAAAGAATAAAAGTAAAGTCATACTTTTTTTAAATGGTTTTCATATATTGGTTTTTTTTTATATATAAAAAGTGCTAGGTCTAATCTTTGCTAAAAAAATCTGTTGCTTGATTCATGTCCCTCCTGATATGGCTCCACAAGCATTGTCGAAATCCACGGACCAAACAACGGATCTTGTGCAGAATGCAACCAACCACCCCCCTAAACGAACAACTCCTATTCCGCACCAAATTGACGAGTTGTTGGCAATCCGACTCAACGATGACGCTGCCCATTCCATGCTCTTCCACTAGCCTTAATGCTCACTCCGCTGCCTCTGATTCCGCTACTAGGGTCTAGTATATATTGGTTTTTATTGCTAGAAGATAGATTTTCCTCACATTTTAGTATATTAAAAAAAGTATGACTTTTACTTTTATCTTATATATATATTAATGAGTACTTTTTTAATGAATTATCAACAAAAACGGTTGTACCTTGTGCAACCAGTTCATGGAAGATGATATTCACCTATTCATTGAATGTCCAATCAACAATTTCCAACAACAATTTCATGGCCAAATATCCCAAGACATCAACAACCTTATTACAGAAAACAGAGATATGAATCAAATTTTACAAATTTTAGGCTCCTCTCTTCCGAGAGAGAAGAAACAACATGTAGCAATCAGATGGTGGACTATTTGGTTTATAAGAAATCAAAAAATCTTTAGAAATGAAACCATCCCCTCGGTAGAGGCTATCAAGAAAATGATCACGATCAATATTGATAACTGGAGGAAAGCTAGTAGATGGAATGATATGGAGGAAGGAGGCATACAGAAACAAAGTAAAGGTAAAGGGCTCTCTGGGAACAATAGGAAAACCTACAGATGGAGGAAACCTCCAGAGGGCAAATATAAGTTAAATTTTGACGGGTCATTTAAGTCAACCACAAACAGTTCTATTGGATACATCATCAGAGACTGGCGGGGAAATCCAATCAACATTGGCGGAAAAGTGATTGGTGGACAATCACCCCTAATAGCGGAAGCCTTAGCCCTCCGCCTAGGGATAGAAAAAGCGAGAGAACTAAACATAAAAAATCTAATAATAGAAGGAGATTCTAAAATCATCACAGACTATCTAAGATCACAAGTTGGATGCCCGTGGGAAATAGAAATAATTATGTCAGATATCCAAAGCCTTCTCAAAGGAATAAGAAATGTTTGTATATCACATATTCCCCGTCTTGGTAACCGGGTAGCGGACAAGGTTGCACACCTTTGCTACTCTACCAAGGGGCCTGAGCTATACTTAGATACATGTCTTCTTGACCTCATCCGATAGGATGCTTTCGGATAGGGTTCCCCCATCCGAATTCTTACCTAATCAAAAAAAAAAATCAACAAAAACGGTTCAAACTTACGAAAATCGGGTTCAATTAAAGCGAGATTCGAAATTCTAGTAAAAAATACATAATATATGTCCACCGGTGGTTTCTTTTAATACCAATATGGCATCGGAGCTCTTTTTTTTATTTGAGGAGCTTTTTTTAATATCCATATATCCAAAACTGTCAATTTTACATAATTTTGGTAGTTTCACCATAGTAAAATCATACTCAATCTGTTTTTAAAAAATGTCATTTTATTATTTATACATGTTTTTTAAAAAGTTAAAAACTATATAAAATATCTACTATTTAATTATTTTATTTTTTTTTATTAGGAAAGAATTCGATTAGAGTTACCTAACCGATAGCATCCTGACGGATGAGGTCTAGTAGACCTGGATCATTGGCTAAACAACCGCCCCTGGCAGAGCGGCAAAGGTGTGCAACCTTATCCGCCGCTCTATTACCACTACGGGGCACATGAGAGAAAGAAACCTCTCTCATATTAAGAAGAAGAAGTTTAATATCCGACATAATCAATTCGATTTCCCAAGGGCACTGTAGGCTGTTTTTTAAGTGATTTATGATAATTAGTGAGTCACCCTCTATATGGACAGAAGTTATGTGCATGCGGATAGCCTGAACCAATCCGTATTTTAAAGCAAGTGCTTCAGTCCCAATGGGAGACTGTTTGCCAAAAACTGCATGCCCAATGTGAACAGGCTTACCCAACCAGTCACGAATGATGAATCCAATGGTGCTGTCACCATTAGAAAGCGTGGATCCGTCGAAATTAAGTTTAAGAGTCCCTTGGGGGGGGGGGGGTTCCATTTTTGTGATTTGTTTTTCCTACCAGGTTCACATGACTTTTTAGAAGACAAAGACTCCCGAGGAGATGACGACTCCTCATTGTTGATCTTGCAAGCAGTCATCTAGTTGTTGATGTGATTATAGGTAATGTAGTTCATCCTATCGGGATTTGGAGGTGGTTCATCTCTGAAGATGAGATTATTTCGTGCATTCCATGTGGTCCACCAAGTGAAAGCGATTTTTTGTTTATCAGTCTTAGAAAGAACTCTGCCCAAAGCTGCCAAAATCGGTTGAATGTCCCTAGACGTAGATAGCATATTTTGGATAAGCAGCTTGACAGGGGGCTTTAATGTGGAGTTAATAGAGTTAAATGAACATTCAAGGAAAATGTGGGAGTCATCTTCGATTGCCTGGTTACACAATTCGCAACTAGCGGGCAACGAGATGCCCCTACAACTAAGGCGTGCTTTCGTCGGAAGCCCATTGTGACTAAGTTTCCATAGAAAATTTTTGACTTTAGGAGGAGCAGATATTTCCCACGCCCATGCATTGGCATCATCATTATGAAGGTGATGATTCGTGATGAGTTTATACGCACTATCAGTGGAAAACCAACCGTTCTTTGCTGGCCACCAGTAGAGTCTGTCGGGGAAGTTGTTAATAGGCAGGTGGATATTGATGATATTAGAAACAATTTGGGGCGGGAGAACAAGACGGAGCTTTTCCTCCCACCACTTCCCATCAATTATGTACTCACTTACAGTTTCGTCCAGATTTATGGAACTATTTGGGTTATGCAATGTTAGCAGTGGTTTATGAGTAACCCAATTATCCTTCCAGAACTTAATACTTGATCCGTTTCCCACCGACCAAACGAGACCGGTTTTGAATTCGTTGAGGAGGGCAGTGAGCTTAGACCACTGCCAAGACGCCCCACCACGCCGAACATAGGACAGAATGTTTTATACTGAATGATTTGGACCCATGGGTTATTTGGTTCAGCGAGAATTTTCCATAGGAGTTTCATTTGAAGAGCTTTGTTCATAGGTTGAGATTTCCTGAGCCCAACCCCACCCTTACTTTTAGCACGACAACCCCACCCTTATTTAATTAATTTTTTGATGATTCCATACTTGTCATTTGTCACTAAAAAATATGAATTAAAATATTAATAGTTTATGTATTTTTTTTATCATTAAATAACATATTTTTTAAGAACGATAGTAAATATTTCAAGACGGGGGTATAGGACAATTTCACCCTCTTGATGACTATTATCCACAAGTCCTTTCCGGTGAGCCATTCTGAAATGATTACCCTCTTGTACACCCCTTCTCACAAAATACATTTAAAAAAAAAAACAATGTTTAATTCAATTTTTAATTGAATTAATTTTTTAAAAATGGAGTCTTTATGGCACATGAGGGATTAAGGAACCGTTTTGAGGACACACGATTTGAGCCAATCACGGTCAACAGTCAACACTTGCTACCGTTACACTCACTATTCATTATTTTAATGTCCTATAATCACTAGTCATTATAAAAGGCAATGATATTAAATCACTTCACATGACAACCAAGTAGTGTTCAAAAACATGATTTTCCAACTAGTAACCGTTGCCGTTTTTTTCTAACACTTAACACCCTACATTACCTAACATGTATATATAATAGCCAATTGAGCCACATACTCAAAACATTCAAAGTATACACCAAAAGCTTCTACAAGAAAATCAATTTTTCAAGCAAGAAATTTCGGCAAAAGATGGCGTTCCGACCTTCTGAATCGGCAATCATGTTACTCGTCGGGGCATTGGTGGTTGCCGGTGGTTGTTTGTGTGACGGAGCTGATCCACCACCGCCGCCACAATTCTCGGCCATGTTTGTGTTCGGAGATTCGTTAGTCGACTCGGGCAACAACAACTTCCTCAACTCCCTAGCCAAGGCTAATTACATACCCTATGGTATCGATTACTATATGGGTCCGACGGGCAGGTTTTGTAACGGCAAGACCTTCATCGACTTTCTAGGTATGTACTTACAAATGTTACAAATAAATGATACATATTCGACAACTCGATTAAAGTTAGTTTAAATCTAACATATTACATTATTTTGAAGATTTTCGATTTTTCTTAAACATTGTATGGTGTTAGATTTGCACCTCATTTGATCAAAATTGTGTTTTAAATTTGTTTATTTTACCATGTTGTGAAGCTTTAGCTCTTAAATATATCCTTCTTACCTAAATAGGTTGCTACAGACATGGAATCAGAAATTAAAATTCGGGTGGGCTAGATTGGCTAAAATTTTCTTATACGCATATTTTTCATTAACAAAAATCTTAATTTAATATATAAATAAATAATTTTTATTATTTTCCGTTAATTTTTTGTATATATTATTTTATTTTAAAAAAATGGTGCGGGTTGGAGCCGACTCCAGCCTACCCCTCGGTCCGTGCCTGGGTTGCTAAAACGTTGAATTCTTCAATAAATCATTTGTTTGGATGCAGCTGAACTATTGAACCTTCCACAACCAGTAAACTACATAAACACATCAGACCAAAACATCATCAAGGGAGTAAACTATGCTTCAGCTGCTGCAGGGATTCTAGACGAATCGGGTCGAGCACTCGTAAGTGATCGAATTTCTCCCCAAGCATTTCCCTTGGTACCATTGATTTAATGTTAGCTTATCCAACTCGAACAAAAAATGCAGGGAGAGAGATACAGTTTGAACAAGCAGGTCCAGAACTTCGAATCCACCTTGGATCTACTAAGGAGTACCGGAATGAATGAAACCGACATGTATCGATTCCTAGGCGACGCGTTTGTGGTGATGGTATTGGGTAGCAATGACTACATAAACAACTACCTCCTCCCTAGTTTGTACCCAACAAGTAGCCTTCACAACCCTCAAGACTATGCCAATCTTCTCCTCAACAATTATGCAAGGCAAATTGAAGTAAGAATCTAACCTAGCGGATATCCGGTTTACTAATCTAACCTAACGGATATCCGGTTTACTCAGCTATTCCTCTCATTGTCAATTGGTTATTCTCCTTTCTGTAGGGACTCTACAGCTTGGGGCTAAGACAATTCTTCTTAGTAGGTGTGGGGCCACTTGGTTGCGTCCCCAACCAAAGGGCCACGGGGGGCGGGAACCCACCCGGAGAGTGTGTGACCAATGTGAATGAGATGGTCATGTTGTTCAACACAGGGCTAAGTTCTCTAGCTGATCAGCTCAACACTAACCACCGGGACGGAGTTTTCGCCTATGGGAACACCTATGATGCTTGTATGGACATATTCACCAATCCAACCTTATATGGTAAGATCTCAACATCACCATATATAGTATAACTATATCCTTACAAAAGCAATGGATGGTTTCTGCCTCGTTACTTAGCCGGTTAATGTGGGCATGATGCAGGGATGAAGGTCGTCGACAGAGGATGTTGCGGGATAGGAAGGAACCGAGGGGAGGTGACCTGCCTACCGCTTTCGATACCGTGCCCAAATCGAGGAGAGTATGTGTTTTGGGATGCATACCACCCTACAGAAGCTGTGAACCAAGTGCTTGCTCTAAAGGCTTACAGTGGACCTATTACCAACTCCCAACCTCTTAAACACAACAAGGCTCATAACTAGTCCAAACAACAATTCACAATTTCCTACTGGTTTTTATTTTATTTTCATGATTAAGTCCTCCTAGTATGTGTTTGTGTTGTTATGGAACTTTAACTAGAGTTGTATTCTTATTCCATAACATATAAGTAAGCTTTTCCTTCATGTTATCAGATGGAATATCTACTTCTTTACCTTCACTGCAATGGAGTTTCTAGCTATGATTGGGGTAAACCCAAGACAAAAAAACCTCACCGAACTAATCGTCGGCATCGTGCAACACACACTTGACCTCATAATCCAACTCTTCACTGCGTTATTAGAGCCTTCTTCCTTCTTTTCGGCAGCAAGGAGAAGGGCTTATCAAGCTTTTCCAATCTGAGTTTAGATCCCACATCGAAATTCAGAGAGATGAAGGCGCAGAGGGAGACCTATTAAATGGTACGGAGGTGCAACGTGAAGAGTACTTACCTGGACGGGGTCAAACGGGTGATCAAGAAGATCCGTGGCCTGGGCTGGTGACATCCATTGCACATTAAGGATGGGTGCCTGTCTAACATCCCCATGTGGGAGAGTGTACGTCGTAATTTGTGGTAGTGGGGCTTGCGTCCGCGCAGCCCCTTCCTATTCAGTATAAAGCTTTGCTTGGTTGTTCATTGATTGCCTCGATTAAGTAAACAATGCTTTGCTTGGTTGTTCACTGACTGACTCGGCTAGTTGAAACTCAGTAAGAGTGTGTATGACTATTAGATCTAGACTTGTCAAATGGGTTACGGGTAAAATGGGTCTCGGGTAAAACGGGCCCTGGTATTTTCGGGTTGACTAGAACCTGGGTTTGATCGGTTTCGGGTCGATTTCAGATTTGTTAATTTTTTCTGATTATTTTGTAATAAATTTTAATTATATATTAAAAAAAATTAATTATATTTAATTAAAAATCAACCGGGTTAATCGGATCACCGGGTCGAAACCCAGATGACTTGGAAAATTACCGGTTTTCAAATTACCGGTTTTTCGGGTTTGGGTCGAAAAAAAATTCCGGGTCAAAATTTCCGGGTTCGGGTCAATAATTTTCGGGTCGGGTTGTGTTTTGACAGGTCTAATTAAATCCCTTGAAAAGATCAAATCGCTCCAACTTCACGAGTTGAAAAACAAATTATCCGAAATAAATTGAACCCGTATCTAACCCAACTCGAAATAAATATAATATAAACCCGAAAAACCAAATTATTCGAAATAAATTGAACCCAAACCATTTCGGAATGGCTCACCGGAAAGGACTTGTGGGTAGTACCATATGTCCGAAATAACCCGAAACAAACATAAACCCGACCCAACCCAAAAAATCAGATTATCCGAAATAGAGTAAATAAACGGAATCCAATCCACCCGATGACTTTCGCTATTGAATTATTAAATCTACTTTTCCAATTTCGATCAAAGTTGTTTTTTCAGTTAAACCTTGGAATGCACCATTTTTGTAAGTGTTATTTTCAATCCCTTCTAAGTTCTAACATTTTCGAGGGGGGTTTGAAATAGAGATCTGCCTTTCAAAAGCTTGGAAACACCAATACTTGACATATTAGGGCTCAAATTAAGACTACAAATATTATTTTCCAATGATATTATTAATGAATCAATGTTATTTTCCAATGATTAATGAATCAATGTTATTTTTCCTCTTCATTTGGTTCAATGTGGGAATTTCAATTCCCAGGAAGTGTTATTTCATATGGATTGAATTCTCGAAAATTGTGAAAATGTGTTTAGTTGATTTTTTTATTTTAGAGAATTAAAATGGGAAATTGAAAATTTTCAAATACAAAATAGTGGAAGTTGAACTTACCTAAGAAGGACCATGTAAGTGAATTTTCTCCAAATTAGAGAAATTTATTAATTTAACTTCATGGGAAGTGAATTCTTGAGTTTTCCTTTTTTTAAAGTATAAACTTCATGGGAAGTCAATTCATGAGTTTTCATTTTTTTAAAATATAAATCAAACGTAGACATTTCTTCAGCTTTCTAAAAATTTCTACTTTTTGGGTTTTCGAGATATCAACCAACTAAACACACTCTTAGCTAACTATAGGATGCCTCCCTTAAAAAAATCCATCATTATTAATAATTCAAACTTGATATTATTAATGAATCAATGTTATTTTCCAATGATTAAGTTGAAAAAACACTCGTGCTTATTTTCCAATGAATATGCTGAATATTTTATTGGGTAAATTGCAACTAATATCCCAACCTTTAGGAATAGTTGCTCTATTTCAATACCCTAACCTTGTAAAATTTCATAAAATATCCTAAGTTCCTAACCTATAGCATTAGTTGCAATTAACAGCCTAAATGAGTTTCTTAAATTAAAAAATTACCCACATTAAACAAAAATTATAAAAAAAATCACCCATATTCATAAAATATTTTCAATGAACCCCTAATTCATTTTTAAAAAATGAAAATTGAATAAATCTCTTACAATTTAACCCCACCCGACCCACCATCCAAAAATAATTATAATAGATATATAAAATATACTCCTTTAAAATATAATATAATTACTTTAAAATCTACTCATTTAAAATTTTAATATAATCAATCAAAATAATTAATTATTTATCTAAAAAAACATACATTATAATTAAAATCTAAATTTATATAAGTCTGTCCCAATACATGCCGATAGATACTGTCTTTTTGGTTAATATTATGTTATATATACTAAAAATAATACATACCATCTTATAATGTATCACACATAAATTCCATGGCATTAAAAAAATGATTCTATAAGAAATGTTTAACATAATAGTTTTACAAAAATAAAATAAAGTAGATTTAATAAATAAATGGTAAAAGATATGATAGTCATTTGCAATAAATAATTATATAATGAAGATATATTAAAAATAATATGGTAAAAAATAATAATTTTACCATATTATTTTTAATATATCTTTATTATGTAACTATTTATTAAAAATGGTTATCATATCTCATACCATTTACTTATTAAAATCTACATTATTTTATTTTTGTAAAAGTATTATGTTTAAGAAAAATAAATAATTATTTTGAGTATTTATATTAAAATATTAAATGAGTAAATGCTAAAATAATTTTATTATATTTTTCAAGGAGTAGATTTAGATCTAACCGATCGAACCGACTTTGAATCGCTGCCTTTGTACAGAAATTTGTGGCCGCAGGGGTGGGAATCTTCGCCGACAATCACGCTCAGCGGGTAGAGCCTCACCAATCTCCTTCCAGACGACACCAATTCCGCATTTCTGTTGCTAGAAGACGACGACGACGTCGTCGATTTACCGAGGCAAGACCTCGAGAACGAAGACACGGAAGAGCAATCCGATGGCGAATTAGAAGTAGACGCCGATGGCCGCAAAAAGGATGAGGCAACTGCAAAGCCTCATCGCCAATGGCCGAGGTGACTCAAAAGCCTCATCTCTGCTGGCCGAGGTGACTTCAAACCCTCGTCGTTTCTGGCCGAGGCGACTCCAAACCCTCGTCGCAGCTGGCTGAGGCGTGCCACCGATGGAAACACAACAAATCTGGAGCATGTGAACGAATGATCGCCGCCGATGAAGTTAAGCAATTTGTCGACGGATCCTCTGGACGAACGACTAAAGGCGGGGTCGTCTGGAAAGCAGATGGACGAGTGCGATGAGGAAGAAGAAGAGGAAGCGGCGGAAACGGTAGGAAAGAGATGGAGGATGTCGAAAAGTGATATAAGGACTAGTTTTAAAATTATACAAAGATAATCTTGTCAATAGTTGTTTCGAGATCTTGTCACTGGCCTCACTCAATTAAATATGGGAAATTTACAGAAAATCACCCTTTAGATAGGAGTGTTTTCACTTAAACACCCCTTAAATTCAAAATTATAAAAAAACCACCCTTTAAATGGTTTTTACTTACAACTCACCACCCCTTCATCTATTTTCATTAATTTATCATTAAATATATTATATTTTAATATTTTTAAACTTAAATTTGATTATAAATATATTCAAAATTTTAATTAAAGGGCTCGATTATATTTTAGGGATAATTTTATTTATTTTTAAAAAACAATAACAAATATAGCCTACAATTATTATCTTAATAATTATATTTAAGTTAAATGACTAATTGATAACCTAATTTTTTAAAATTTAGGTAAATTAAATTAAAAAAATTCCTATAACAAATAAAGTGGATGAAACTCATATTTTAAGTTGAAAATTATTAACTATTTATTATTATTTTTTAAAAATAAATAAAATGATCACTAAAATATAATCAAACCCTTAAATTCAAATTCTGAATATATTTATAATCAAATTTGAGTTTAAAGATATTAAAATATAATATATTTAATGATAAATTAATGAAAATAGATGAAGGGGTGGTGAGTTGTAAGTAAAAACCATTTAACGGGTGGTTAAGTGAAAATACCCATATTTAAGGGTTGGTTTTCTGTAAATTTCCCATTAAAATATATTGTACTACATTTTACCACATTACACAACAAGAAAAGGAAAACACTAAAACAAACAAAATAAGGAAGCTCGTATTCTCGAACCAGGGACACGAATAGCAAAAACCTGCAACCGCGGAAGAAACATCTCCTAGCCTAGCCGGGGAAGTGTGCATCACATAACCTTCTCTTCATCTAAATGTGTAAATCTAAAAGAGTGTTTATCTCACGACTAGTTAAGATCGCCACTTGAACTAAGAAGAGGTCAACGCCCGAGAGAAACACCGATCCGAATTTCTCACTAAATTCTCTTCTTCTTTTTTCAATTTTACTTAAAACCGGAAGGAGATTTTTTATATTTAAATTCAGCTTCTTGGACGACAAGGCAGAAGTTCAGTGGCTTCTCAAACACACATCAACCAACGGGTGATGTCGAGGCAATCGATCAACTCATCACTGCCATTACATGGCCTCCTGATTCCTTCCTATTCCAGATCTCTTCTTCTACCTGTTGAACGAGGTCAATTCAAATTCCCTTTCTTCTTCTTGTTTTCTTTTCTTCAATCCTTTGAATATAAGGCAAGCTCAGCAATTCGTGAGTTCTTGAAGCGGTTTTTCTTTTTCTTGAAGCGGTAATTCATGATAATAATCGCAATGATTACTTTTCTTGATTGGATTGGGAACTACAATTTCGTGATTTTTGGTTAATACTCCGAAATAGGTCACCTTTCCTAAGATAGATTTGTTGCCATATCTATCGATTTTTATGATAACTATTTTTTCTTATCTTATAAAATTATGCACTTTATTGGAGTTAGACGAACAAGATGAACCACGACGGGGACATGTTGAAGTTGACACTGACAATCACCCCCCTCCAATGCGAGCCTTGAAGCTTCGGGATCTGACACCAGCATTGGCTGTCGATTTGTGAAATTCCGACGGGCCATATGACATGGGGTGCGAGCCTTGAAGCTTCGGGATCTGACACCAGCATTGGCTGTCGATTTGTGAAATTCCGACGGGCCATATGACATGGGGGGAGGGGGGCTCACGCACGTCCGAGCACACCATACGCTAACCAAGTCGAGCACATAAGTCGAGTGGGGTTCCATCCTAAAACCAATTGGCGTTAGGTGAGGTAGCCCACATACTTATATATAAGGCTTGGATTCATCATTTAATCAATGCGGGATGTGTCATATTTCACATCTAGACCAGGATTGGCCTGGATTCATCATTTAATCAATGTGGGATGTGTGTCATATTTCACATCTAGATCAGGATTCCAGACCGCACCGCTCTGATACCATGTGTGTGTGTGGGGGGGGGGGTCACGTATGTCCGAGCGCACCATGCGCTAACCAAGCCGAGCACACAAGCCGAGTGAGGTTCCATCCTAAAACCAATTGGTGGGGTAGACCACCGGCTTATATGCAAGGCTTGTATTCACCGTTTAATCAATGTGGAATGTGTCATATTTCACATCTTTCCACACGATTTAAGGCCGAGGACGGCACCACCAAATCGGCCAGGAAACTCGAGGTGCGACCCGCCCCGCTGACGCTGGAGGCTCGGTTCTAGAGCCACTTCAGCACAGACGACGTCCTCGCCATGATCAAGGACGGGTCGTACCAGCCGAAGCTCGACGTATACTGCAGGACGGGGCAATTGCGACCGGAGGTCGATGCAGGGAGCGAGTCGGTTACGTACACACAGACTACACAGTCGTTCGAGAAGGAGCTGTCGCCGAGCGATGTCGGGAAGCTGAACAGGCTCGTGATCCCGAAGAAGTGGGCGGCCAGCCTGTTCCCCAAAGTCAACGACGATAAGATGGTGGAGCTCAAGTTTGTCGACAAGATGACGATGAGGTGGTGGAGCTTCCAGGACCAGTACTGGAAGAGCAACTTCGTGCTGACCAAGGGGTGGAGTAAGTTTGTAAAGGAAAAGGGGCTCAAGACCAAGGATTTTGTCATCTTCTACAAGTGCCAGATGGGGCCAGGGGCAGCGAGTTTCTACATGATCGATGTCCGGCAAAGCCAGCCTCAACTCCAAGGCATCGGAGTGGGCCCCGGCGCAATCGCAAAGGCGAAAGAGGGGGAGATGGATGATGAAGGGCAAGAGGAGGAGAATGTGGTAGTGGAAGAGAAAAGAAGAGTGACTAAGCTGTTTGGTGTGGATATCCAGTCGTATGATGGGTGAATTTGGGCAAAATCTAACTGTCGAAAAAATAACCAAGTATGTTGCCTTATACAAGTGATACATACATATTAGTAGAGTTTTGTAAGTAGGCTAGAACTCATTTGAACTATCCACATGATGTTGATTTTGTTGTTCAACTATCAGAGAAAAAAAGACTTTTTTTTATCTGCTTTTAATTGGTTTCTACACCACAAAACTCTTTCTGTCACTTTGGTAATATTGAAAAGTCGAAAAAACACCGCCAAAAAGGCTTTGCATTAAGCTCAGTTTAGGGAGAAAAGATGGGGAGAAAAAAAGTGTGAAATCTCAATTAGAAGATGAAGATGTAAAAAGGAAAGCAACCAAGTTGTATCATGAATTTTGTGAATGCCGCCTGGAAGATTGGGTTTCGGCGTGTTTTCGCCTTTCGGAACACCTAAAACCACCAGGTTGGGTCGAGTTTTCGCCTTTGGAATCATCTAGGATGCTTGCATAGACATATTCAACAATCTAACATTAAATGGTAAGAACCTCGTCCACACAGTAGGACTACGAAGCCATGCCTAGTCAGGTTCATGCAAAAGAGCATCGTCCACACAGGGTAGGGCTAAGTAAATCAACAGATGTGCGAATGCAGCCTCAAAGACTAGTCTGGGCAATGACATCGGAGACACTGTCTGATGGACAAAAGTAAGGATGAGGGGCGGATTTCAGTGATGGTGGTTTCACAACTGGCTAAGAGAGGAGTGGCTGATCAATGACATTAAAACAATGCCCATGAAGTAGTACTAGTGCACAACAGCAGCACAACATATTCAGCCTACCATGAAATTTCCAACCGAAACAACTAAGCCACAGTAAAAAGAAATATAACCATAAAAAAACAGCAACCCCATTGATTCCGCAGAGTTTTAACATCCGAACAACATATGGAAAATCGAGGGCTAAATGGATCAATGTTTCCCAGTTCGCAAAATGGATAGCCACAATTGTATCCATCATTTGCCAACATAAACGTCCTAAGTTGCTGCATTAGTTTTACCTACTTCATTAGTAATGTCCGGGAAACTTACCAGCTAGTTGCATGCAAAATGTACTTCTTACTTCTAAACACAGGGTGAGATTACCTACATACTGTTGACAAGAGGAGTGAAAGTCAAACGATCGAGGCGGATAAAGTATCACCTCCAGTGGAACCAGAAGCGTGCTTTCCCTTCAATACTTCCAAAGAAGCATTGAAATCCTTCTCCATTTCCATCAACTCATCCAAGCACCTTTTCATGCATTCATACTTCCTCCCTTCATGGGCTTTCACCAGGTTGTTCCTTTCCATAACAAAGGGTGGCTTCTCTAGGTCTTGAGACTTGATGGTGGTGTCCACTTCCTCCCGCCTAAAACCAAATACATTTGGAAACATCAAATATCTAATGAATGTTTCATGACAAATAATATACTTTTCAGATACTACAAATAAGGGTTATTAACCATCTTTTTCTTTCATCCATTTCCCCCTAATTTAGTTGTGTCCATTAACCCCTTCATAGATATTGCAAGGGAGTACACTTATCCCCATGTAACATAAAGCTTTGAGAAATCGAGTTATTTGCACCTGCATTTATGATCCTCTTCAGTTGAAACACACAAGCCTAGATCTTCAACCTTTTTCTTTGTATTCACCGCACCTTGCACATATCTCTTCTCATCCCTGGAAAACTGATCTTGGGAGTCCATCTACAACCACAAAGCTTAAAGTTAGTGAACAAAGAAGGAAGATGATACATGATTAAACTTTCAATAACCAGAAGACCATTGGTGCTGCATTATTGAGAAAACGGCTAATTGACCATCAATGGGTCATAGAATAATAGTGGCATTGAAAACAAGAGCAATACCGAATGGAAAGACAAAAAGCCCAGCTCTATTTTGCCTACCCACCGAAACAAATAGGAGAGTTAAATGATCGGTAAACCATGTGACATTGGCAAAGTCACTAAGACAAACTGAGACTTTTAGAGGACATCAGGAATATTATACCTTAAGGAGAGAATATGAAAGCTTCATCACAAATCTGTGCAAAATGTGAAGCAAGGAGTTATACCAGAAAAGTTGGTGCTTTCATTATCTTTGGCACGATTCATGACAAAGAGGGAGAAAAACTTTGATTTGGGCATTAATCAAATGAGACTTATTAAGCTACCAGTAAATGTACATGTGGATTTCAAGTGTTTGTTGTTCCTCGTGTAAAAAAATCATTTCACATGCCAAAGAACCAAGAATAGAAAATGGAAATGCAAAAGCTTTACAATAACATGCGCAAAACAAAAGTTTGCTATGTTACCTGTTCTTGGTTCAGCGACTGATGGAGCTTTGACATCTGCTTTACAATATGATTTTCATCTAATCCCTGTCTTAGCATTTCACTTATGAAGCTTAAAGATTCCTCTAACTTCTCCAAGCATCGTTTTTCTTTAGCTTCCTTCTGCTTTAACCAAGTCAGTTGCTGAGTATCTTCATGCAACAGCTTCAACTGGGAGACCACTTCAGAGTATGATCTCATTTCATACTTCACCCTCTGCTTGCCTGATTAATGAAGCAATATCAGCATGCCAGGTCAATATAATAATCTGGCAAACCTTATAACTTGTGTATATCAAAGTGTCATCTCGCAATGTTGACAAGTTTTGGCACGTAAATTTGAAAGAGAAGAAGATTTTCTCTTAATAATGCGTTGAAGATTATTCAACAAAAGCATTTTCATACAATAATTCATAAAACTCAGCAGAACAAAAGGACAGCAAAATACCTCTACTATGTTGATTGAAAAGTTCCACGTCAACCTTGGTTGCCAAGTAACCATACAGTTGGTCCTTCCCTCCATGGGATAACTTACACCCATGTTCCCATGCCTCCCTTCCAGTCCCTTTCTCCAGAAAATGCTTATGCAAACGCTCAGCTTCCAAATATCCAACGGTGGAGCTCTCAAATATCAGTAAACTAATGCCAAGGTGCCCTTGTGGACCATATAAATGACGGGGCTTCACAGCAGCATAAGAGCTGAAATAGTCAAGAAGCTCCTGTACACCCATGCCCTGCCAATTCAGAAGAAGAAAATTAACCCATAAGATGGAGAGTAAAAAAAGAAGAAGAAAACAACACACTAGCCAAGTGACTGAAGTGATTTCCTCTGCTGAGGAAGAAACCAATAAATATGTCAGAGTCAAAATTCGTTAAGCAGCAGGATGTGAAGGTAAAATAGAATGAAAGGAGAGTTAGTCAAAGAGTCAGGTCATAAAACCAGTTCATGGGATAAGGGAATAAATAGGTATAAACTAAGGGAGGAGGTATCAGTATCACTACCTTCTAGAAATTAGTTAAGTTCACTCTTTTTTACGTATTAAGTATTAACTATAGTTGCATTAAAACTTATAGGCAGTTTCTGTAGTGGATCATCCAGGGAAGAAACAATTTCAGGTTTTTGGCTTTTAGCTAGGGGGTATTGGGTTCATCTCTTGTACGAAGAAATTCTTTGGATTTTTTCTGTTGCAAAAATGTCAATCTAGTGATATCAAGAGTCTCTATCCATCATTACTTGCTCAAGCTATTGTTCATTTTCTTTGGGTTCTTCCATCAAGGTGTTCACACTCCGCTTTCTATGATCCCAACTCCTGACTCTATCACAAAATAATCACTAATAAACCTCCAACCACACAATAAATATTAAAGATGCTAAATGGGAAAACACACATAATTCAGATTCACCTTATCATCAGATTCATCAAGTCTTGTCCTCTTAACCACAACCATTGCCGGACAAACTATATAATGGTCTTGTCCTTCTTTTCTTGGTACTTCCCAGTGACTATGAGATTCTCCAGCAGGTTCCATTGATCCAAGTTTCCCACGCAACTCTTCTTCTAATAGTTCTAAAAAGCCCCGGTGCAATCTGGGCCTAATGGAACCCTTTGTCTTTGCATGTGTAATCAGATTCTTCAGACCCCGGAACCAGCAAATGGCACCAGGGCCGCCTTGACAGACAGGACAGTGCCACTGCCTAACGGGACTGATAATCTCGTCCGGAGTTAGCTTGTCCAGACTCTCAAAAAAGACCTTGAGCATCCTATGTTTCTTTCGACTCTCATGGCTGGAATCATCAGAATCAAAGCCATCACTGAGAAAGACATAAACATCATCATCCGAGGAAATGTCAGTATCTTCACCATCTTCTGAATCAGTGGTGGTATCCACTATGCTATTGTTCTCTTTTCCATCATCCTTCACAGCATTCATATGAGAGAAACCGACACCGCCAGAAACAGGACTGGGAAACTTCCATTCATCGGTCCCTTGAATTCCAGCTCTCTGGACTGTATCCGGCTCAGCCCAACCCTTGTCTACTACACTTTGAGCCCCCCATATTCTAGCTACACGGGCTCCATCTGAGTTTTCCTTTTTCTTGGTAGCTTCTTCCCAACCCCCATTCTGCCCGTGACTCAGGTTCAGATCTGAAACATCTTGTGTCAATTGATCAATTCTACCTTTCAAAGTGCTTTCAAAACTCATCCCTACAACAAAAAGTATTTTACTCAATAAGTCACCTACACCAAAGTAAATGATCTTGCTTTGACAAAAGATTCATCTAATATACACATCACATTGTAGTTAAAAAAACACATAACAATTGTGTTGGACCTAGTGCCCATCTATTAATTTGTTATTTGACTATATGAGCTCCTGAAAAGTATTAGTTCGATAAATAACCAAATATAATAATTTAAATTAGAAATGCTACCACTATAACATGTAAAAGATGTGCAATCGCTAATAGTGGTATACAAAACATTTTTAAGATTCATCAAGTATCAACTTGCTTAGAATAGGACAAGGACTTGGAAAAATATTTCCCGACAATAAGCATGTTCAGAAAATACCTGAGATAGTGAGATTGCATTACAGCAAAACTTTATATGTACCCTATGACTGTTGCAAAAAGACGGTCTAGTGTAAGGGCTGCACTAATCACTTTCTTCCTCATATTTTTACAGGCTTTTCATTCCATTGAATAAAATTGCATGTCAAAATCGTCAAACAGGAGAGAAATTACAGTGATCAGTTTGCACAAAGACATTAGAGTTACACAAACAGATCTCCGCAAGCGCAACTAAATACAACAAACAAACAAACAAAAACATCTTTATAGAATTCTATCAAAGTAATTCGGATATGAAAATTAAGCCGGCAAACGGAACCATGCGGATAAACTGAAACAGTGCATTTAACAGCAGGAATTGAAGACATGTCAGCAAACCTGGTTGAATTAGGGTTCCAGGTGAATAGGCAAGTGGATTCAGCGTAGAAACGAAGGGTTCGGTCTGAATTAGGGCTCCACAGACCTGAACCTGCTGGGGAGTGTGAGAGAAAACGAGAAGAGAGAGAGAGCATAAAATGCGATTCGGGTTTTTGGCGAGATAAAGGGTATTTCTCGCAGTGCACGAAATTTCGAACTATTTCGTACGCTACCCCTATGTTTAGAACTATTTTCGCCCATGCCCCTGTCTTGTTATACTACTTGACAACTTCACATTTTCCCTTTTTATTTTTAGAAGAAATAACTCAAAATAATACGAAGTATCAGCTTTAACCTAATAATAAAAAATTTAGTTTTAACTAATCTAGGTACGAACTATGCCTATAATAATAACCCAAAACAATATGGTTCTTAATTTTTTTGGTCCTTACAATATGGTTCTTAATTCCAGCTATTTTTTCGACAAAAATTGTCGGAATTGAGAACCCTATTGTTTTGGATTAATTCGGAGAGGGTGTTTTGGTGAGCGAAATAAGATGAAATACTAAAGGAGGGCGGGGAAAATTGATAACATCTATTTTAGACTAGTTTTAGGGTTGCATTTACATATTAGTTTAGGGTATTTTCATGCATATTTATCATATTTTCTAGCAGCAGTGAGTTTGTTGTCTAGGGTTTGTGGATCTCGTTCAATCGGGTATGTAGGAAGCTCAATATAAAGTTAAAAGCTTGTCGGGTTCAATTGCCAAACCAAAAATTAAGTCGGTTCATTTAGAATTACGTGAAGACTTGACGCTTTATATATGCTATGTAGATAACTCGGTACGTATTAAAAGATTTTATCAGGTATAGTCGTCAATCTCTAAATGAATTTGATGATAAAATCAACCAAATTAAATACAAATGTAATTTTTCATGTAAATGATAGCCATTGAATTGGGAAACCATTCCGATAAGGTATGATTAATTTAATCAGGTGATGCACGCGAAAATTTCACGCACATGATAGTGGGATTTATGTTAGGGCTACTCTTCCGAGAAGGTGGTTCCATACGATCTCATGATATATGAAATTTTTTACAAAGAAATATATATAATTAAAGATTAAAGTACATAAACTCAAAGTATGTAATGGTTGATTATCTCCCAAGATCTTATGATAAGTAGGCTTGATTCTAATATGGTTTGCTTATCTATGTCTATAGGATAGAAAGAACAATAAAAGTTCAGTTTTTCTAACAAACTTTTATATTTAAGCGATTTTTCATTTCACCATTTTGATTATGCTCTTTTCTATTATACCTTTAAAAATTGTGTCCCAAGACCCCTTAATGACTCTCCCCCATAATGTATTTTTTTTTAATTTTCCTTGCCCCCTTAATGATTCTCCCACCAAATCACTTCAATGCCTTTTTGGTTTTCCTTAATTTTATTTTATTTTGTAATTTACTAGAAAATATTATACCAATAAATATGATGTAGTAAACAAGTAAGGATTATGTTCAGTGGTTATAAATATAAAATATATTTTTTTCATAGTAGCCAACTCTTTCATGGATAATTTACAATATGACATCCCTTCATATCCTAATTAATTAATTCTTTTTAATGTCATTACCACAACATTTTATATTTCTGTTATTTTAAATATCCATTGATCATTATATATATAAACTTTCAACAAAGAGCATCATTTGTGGATCGAGTTTTGTAGGTGGTTGATGGATGATGTTGCTAGATATTTGTAGGTTTGATTTTCAATATATGCACGCATTTGAATCTTATGGTATTGTAGTGAAAAACTGATTAGAATATAACCAATGCTCCAAAGTTATAGATCGAAACAACACTAAGTACCTAACTTGATAATATATGCGTATATAGTGGTGAAAAAATTATTGTATAGTTTTCGTGTATCTTAAAGACTGTATAAAATATGATATATCTATACTCAAGCCAACTGATCGATTTTATATTTTAGTTTTGAAGTCCAAACAACACTGATGGTTTAATGACTTTAATCCAACATAAAACAATTAACTTTTACAATTTGAAAATGATATGGATAATCAACAAAAAAAATATTAACAAATAAATTATGATATAAATTTCATGTAAGATACCACACTAAGACATTAATTATATAATAATATGAGTCATTGACAATTACATAAAAATATTTATTAAAATTAAATATCAGACGTACAAAAAATAAACATTTTATAAATAACTTAAACCAAATTGTTATGAAGCATATAAAATCAAGATTTGCCATTTGAACGCATATATAGTTTAGATTAGGGAACAATATAACATAAAACAACCTCTTAAATAATCTTAAAAAATACCAAAACGTATATGTCGCGTGCGTAGCACGGGCATGACTGGCCTAGTATTTAAAAAAAATTAAGTGCTATCTATTTCAACACTAGTATGGGTTTTGTTGATTATGTTAATGGTCATCAATGGCAATATTTTGGATGTTCCACTTTAGTTTTCTTTTATTAGATGACTTCATGGATGCTAGCTTATCACATGACTCCTATGTATTTGCTTGTTTTTCTGTCAACACGATCAAAGTACACAGAACATCAAGTTACACATTGGATAACATAGTTTGATAGGTACATTCAATTTGGATGCTCTTCGGAAATCGGACAAAGAAATGTGTGTTTGGGATGGATATACACAAGTAGTGCAAACTAAACATTCTTCACCTGTGTCTAAGATAGAAAAACCGCTTTTAAAAATTTCGAGGAAAATCATACTCTTAGTACCACAATAAAAAACCGGTTATCCACCTTAACACAGCAATATGAAGGGAAACAAATTCTGACTAGGGAAGTCCAAGAACCATTGCCAAAAGCTTCGCCGCCTCTTGAGCTGAATCAAAATTATTCAAGCTGAATCAAAATTATGAACAAGGAGAAATGAAAATCTTCTCATTCACTTAAAAACAGATTTTCTACCACGCTAAGATGCTAAACAAATATCACCTGTGTGTATCATAAAAGCTAATCATTCAAAAGGCACAAAGGCAAAACAGGGCTATGAAATGAAGCATAAGCTTAGTTGGTTTTCTTCTCATCCTCACTGGCTTTAGCTGCTTCTACCTGTGGTGGATTGGAGGCCTGGTCTTCATCCTCACCGCCGAATCCAAACTCATTCACTCGCTTAAGATCAACTGGGTAGACCCATCTTTGATATAGGTATATCAAAAATATGATATCTGTACAAAACGAATAAAAGGAAGCAATGATATCAATGTTTGCGAAAGAAAAGGTGAAAGGGAGCACACTAGCACAGAGAAGCAGAAAGTATGAACTGGATTCGAGTTGTTTTTGGTTGGGAATGGAAGGTGAAGTTTAAGATTAAGCTGTGAAGCATCTCACCATCACGGAAGACTGAAAGCCTATGGAGCAGAGGCATCTTGATCACAAAAGCAAAGAGATCGTCAATAATTGTGTTGAGGAATTTGTACGTCATTTGTCTCCATGGCATATGAGCCACGGACTTCAGCTTGTAGTTTATGAACAGTTGGGGGCACATCATGATAAATCCTGCAATCAAAGGCGTACATTAAAACACTCATCTTGAAGAATGATGGCTATATATGTGGTAATAATTTTAACAAGTAATGGTGTGGGCAACACCAATAAGTAAAACTGTGAGCACTTACCAAACATGTATACACACTGTGTCATAGAAGAGAGAATCCATGAGTACCAGCTCTTGTGGCGTTCATACTTTAGTGAATAGATGGACGAGCAGGCGACAAGGAAGAACAGAACATATGACAAGTACTTCATAGCAAGATCATCATATTCCTTTGTCTTGTTGTTTTTATAAGAATCACGGTCTCTGAACCTCAACATAGGAATCTTCCCAGATCTGTCAATCTGCCGAAAGAATAAAATGGTGTTAAATGTTAAGAGTAACAACTTAGGAGTTTTAAATCCATGTTCCTTCAACACACAGTGAATTCAACAGGAACAAATCACAACACATGTACATCATCAAACCAACAGTTGAGAGATCAGAACTGCTTGCCCTTCCGGCAGCGCTTCCACAGGGAAACTAATCTCTTTTGATTCTTTTGAACATCTTTTTTCTCACTTTTTCAGGTGGTGGATGGCGGATAGGAACATGATGACATCAATATGAATGTATGCTTATGAATCTAGATTAATACCTCGATGTGCATAGCTTTCCCTATCTTCCAGAACTCAATACAGCAACCAACTCCAGAGCTTCCAAGTATCATCCACGAAGTGTCATTGTCGAGCAGGTAGAGAAAGACAATCAGCTGGCTGATAAAGCTCACAACAACTGATTTGGCAGATAAACCTTCCATGGACTTGTTCTTTTTCCAGAATTGTATGTCTGCCACATTAAGATGTAACTATAATAAGCTAAATCCACCAGATAGAACAGCACAAAATCCATAACATAATATTGAGGCCACAAAATAGCTATTGCTTACCATTCTTGAAGGCCAAAAAGTCGAAGAGAGAATGAAACAATGAGACAACCATAGTGATCACCAGAAGATAGGGATTTCCTTCAAGAAATACTTTCTGCAGAAGGAGTAGGTCACAAACGGTTGACAAGGCTTCCAAATCAGTATCACAGAACTCAGAGCAAATACATGAAATTGTAATATTTTTACAATGAAAAGGAAGTAGACGTAACAAAAAAACAGCTATGGAAAATTCTTTTAGGAAAATGTTTTCAAGTACTTAACAAAAAGATGGGGAAAGAAAGGATTAAAGAAATTTAACTGGAATGTTAATCAACAGCTGGCACCATTTAAGTGGATCAAACTTTCAAATATTCTAGAATGAACCCGTCAATAATCATCATCAACCTGACTTTAATCTACTTACAAACTCGATCTAATCAATTTTTTTTAGCATTTTATTCATTGTAACCATATCATTTTGGTAAAGAATGCTTCGTTATCTGATTTATTCACCAGAGAATTTACAACATGAGGCTTGGTTTATTTCACATGGTTAGCGAGAAATAGAGTTATATTAGAGGATCCCCCTTTGTAGCTACTGAATACGCTATGCAAATTATTTATTATTGAATCGTGTAAAATTATAATCTCCCTTAAGTTTAAAGGCAAAACACTAAGGGAGAAAGGATGGATTAGGGGGATTTTGAGGTAGCTTTTTGGGAGGATTTTGGTAAAGGAGTGATGAGGCTTCTTTTTTAGAGTAGGAGGTAGATGTATATGGAGAAAGTTTTTGGGTTATCGGCCATATGTGGCCCTTTTGTGTGAGAGTCATCAGTTTGTATCTCACCTTTTGTAACTGTGTTACACAGTTATACAAATTTACCATTTCAAGAATCAAGAATTTACAACATGAGAATTCAACACCTGGCTTTGTCTGATATTCAATCACTTGCAACAATGTTTTATTCACTATACCTCATGCTCAATGGTGTTACCATGTTATCATATTAGATAGATTTGTCAGCATCTATGTTTAATGTTACAGGGTAACAGGGAAGATTAACATGAAAAACAATTATTATCAAAGAAAAAGTGAGCATAATCTGTTAAAATCACAGCACTGAGAATATTGACAGTAAAACTATCGTAGGGTCAATAACAAATGGTTTCACATCATCAGAAAGTCAAGTACCTTAAGCTGATCACCCTCACCATCAAGCATGCTTCCATAACTGCGTTGCATCTGGAATGATTGCTCAATCTGCAGAAATATTTGCCACTTGTTCATGCTTATAGGACCCACCTCCAGATTCAATGGCAGTTCATCAACAGTCTCATTGACAGGGATCAACTTATCCCTAAGTAGCCAGAACTCATTGAAAAAAGTGGTCGGGAAGTAATTGCCTGTCTTTGGCTCAACATTCAAATCTGTATATAGGTTAAGGAAACATCAACATCACAAGTTATAATTAATCAAATTATTGTCTCTTATTTGGACATTTGGGTAAAAAGTAAAAACTTCTTGGTCTTGCCATGTCAAGGTTCATTCTGCCTCAAGTCTACTATTGCTGAAACTCCAAAAATTAGTCACAGATGCAATGGGGCAGAGCAGGATAGAAGTGACAAATGACAACAAAATATACTTGCCACACATCCAATGTGAACACAAAACATAGAGAAGAGGAGTCACAAGAAATGAAAGACGGGGAAATAGTGAAGGATACAAGGAGCAATATTTGGTGGAAGCGCATTGTGAGAGTACCTGCCAATGAAGGGAAAGAACCAGAGTAAGCAAACTTATAAAACCAATCCACTTCTCCTGAGTTGGACTTTCTTCCCATAATCCAATAGGCAAACGAAAAGTCATGGAATTTACTCCAAGAAAGACTGACCATCTCTTAATTTATGTAAGATAGCTCCTATTCAAATGCATACCTGGATACCAAAAGATATCCGAGTATTGGGATTTTTAGTTACTCAAATGCCATTCACTAAATCCTGTAAAAATTCAGACCCTTGCCCAACTTCGAAATATGAGCAAAATATCTGAAAACGACGACCAATCTGAAATAAATAAAAATTTCTCCAACATTTCTGCAGTAAAAAGACAACCAGCTTACACTCCTACATCAACCCCAGCACTGCGATGTAATTGTTGGGCTAGGGTACTAGAGAGCTAATGCACATGTAAAATAAACACTCCATTGGTTCATGCTAAAATAAGCTAACTCTTGACAGCAAAGCTTTCACACTAATTTAAGCCAACTCTTGATGACTAAGGCTTTAAAAATATGCATTATATCATATGTGATGCAAATTTGGAGGAATTACCCCAGATGAACAAACCTAGAAAAACGTTTCAAAAAAAACAAACCTAGTAAAATCATCAACCAAATTGATTGTTATATTGGGCTTCCAATATGAAATCCATTCCACTGGACCTTCATCCTTTGACTCAAGCTCAGCTTCTTCAGCCCCCTGAAAAAGGATATGTAAACTCATGATAAAGTCTGATGGTAAAAAATGCATCTCAAATAGTGAATTAGTGATACTATCCATCTCATCATAAAGGAATTCAAAATTGCTTTACTGAGACCATACATGTGAAAAGTTCCATGAGCTATTCCAAGACATTTCATAATTAACCATGTAAGGGAAATAATCAATGGGCGTACTAACCAAAAAATCTAAAATCAATCAAATTAGAAGGCCGTGAAGAATGTAGATAATAATGTTGCATGTCAAGCAGGCATTTTCATTTCTCAACACTTAAATGTCTTCTATAAGTAGATTCCCAGTCCCTCAAGAAAAGGGCAAACGACAATTAAATCAAGAAAATTATAAACTTTCCTTTTTAAAAGATTTAATCAAGTGGGTTATACGTCAAGTAGCCAATGAGCAAAGATCCTAAACATTCATCATGGACTCTGACAGGAAACTTGAAAAAGAAGAGGAGAATGGTAAGTAGAGCATACCTCGGATACTCCTTTACCATCTTTGGACTCTTCAGTGCTTCCAAGGAGGCTCTTTCTTTTGTCAGCTTTGGACTTAGGCAAGTATGTCACCACAGCTGACATCAAGAAAAATCACACAATTAGACACTATCAAAGGAGTTAAACTGTTCAGGACCCTGGAATGGGTACTAGGTAAGCTTGTTTCTGGGATTTATCTGCCTTTTTACAGTGGATGTAAGGTAGGACTTACGATGGGTTCTCCCAAATGCTGCCAAAGGATCATATTCAGGATCAGTAGGATCTGGAGAATAGCCGGATCGTGCAAAGAAGACATGAGCATAAAAACTTCCATTGTGCTTCAATGCCTGCAGAAGAAGAGATTATGAGCTGTCAAGGAAGAGTATCACATTGCAAAAGTATGGACCAGAAATATCAGGAAATAAAAAATGTCCAAATAAAGAATACCAAACCGCACCCCCATAATGAACTCTATTAGTCTATAACCCAGTGATATTGCATGTTGCTTTGACGAGAAGAAAATTATACCTCAGTGGGATAATACTTCAGGGAAAGAGTCCGGGTGCTTTCAGGTCCCCAGACTGCATAAGGAAGATTTGTCTCTTGCCAAACAAGAGATTTCTCGTTTCCAAAATCGTGGAACTTTTCTTGCTCGGATAAGTACAACCACATATCCTGAACAAAGTAGACAAAAGATCAAATAAACACCTCGGAAGCATGACGTTAACGGAAAAAAATGCATCACAGCTTCAACAAAATAATTCATCATGTCAAAAGCCTATTTCACTTACTCGGTTTCGCAATATTATCATCCAATAGGCAACAAGAAAGCTTAAACCCAATCTCCTCAAAAGTCAACTTATATTAGATCATGGCATAACAAAAAACTAATCTTCCAGAGTCGTGCTCTGTGTTTAAACTAAAGTGCCGCCGCCAAATCTCACTCTTCAATCAAAACATGCACCTGAACAAGCTCAGTAGCTCCACTGACAACCGATCAAAATCCAATCACCAGCCTAAATCAGCAAAACTAATTCCTTTTTTTCCCTAATCCAATAAACAATTCGAATCGAATCCTGTCAATACGTAAAACAGATTTCCACCCAGACTTAACTCGGCTTCA
The DNA here is from genome assembly GCA_037127255.1 of Persicaria tinctoria. Taxonomy (NCBI): domain Eukaryota; kingdom Viridiplantae; phylum Streptophyta; class Magnoliopsida; order Caryophyllales; family Polygonaceae; genus Persicaria; species Persicaria tinctoria. Next base: position 1,772,015 of record JBANSL010000004.1, read on the forward strand.
TCGCCGACTCAAACAACGAATCTAGAAAGCACTTCCAATATCCAAATCGGAACCACGCCAAAGTCCTAAAACAGATCTAAAAAACAGAAGAAGCTGAATATGGAGAGAGAACATACCAAAGACTCTCCTTTCTGGAAGATATTGGACATCTGAATCGCAGTCTCGGAGGAGGCCGGCTTGCGAGCGGGGAAGAGGAACCGAGATATGAAGTACCAGAACACCGCCACTCGTATTATCCCTACAATTGTTTGGCCTAGACTTTGCTGCTGCTGTTGCGGTTGCCCTCCCTCTGCAACGGCGACAGGTCCGCCGCCGCTGCCACCACCACCACCAGGTCCTTCAGCCGGCGGAGGCATCGTCTTCACAAACGCTTCCTCTCGAGTGTGCGATCGACTTCGCTTCGACCTAATCGCCCTGAAGTTCGCACCAGTGATTACCGATTGCGAACTCTGCGAGCGAGACGAGAGCGAAAGAGGGAATAAAAGAAGGTGAGATATTTTCGGTTTTATGCGATTTTTGGTGCAAAGTGGAAACGTAATAGTGAAGCTTTTTATCTTTATTTTTATAATTTAGGGGAAAATTTTTTATTCATGAAAAATAACACTTCGGTATGCGAATAGGTGAGCGACACGTTCTCCGTTCTATATAATTATAAAAATTAAAAAAATTAAAATGTCGTCTTGCAAAAGTTGAAAGAAAAAAAAATATTGTGATAAACAATCTTCTATTAATATTATTAATTCTGATATCATTTTTATAATATGATACACTCACAATTCAAGTTAAATTTTTATTTAAATTGCCTTTTCTTATTAGTAAATACTAGTGTTAGGCCCGGGCATTATGCCCGGGTATTTGATTAAAATTTGATATTTATGGTTTTAGTTTAAAATTATATATTTATTTATAATTACAAATAAAATGATAGATTATACGGAGTATAATGTTAGTTCATTGTATCAAAATTATATCTTTTTTTTTGCAAGTGTATGAAAATTATATTAATTCATAATATAAGGGCAAATTGAGCAGTATCATGTGCGACAATACATCAAATTATACCTACTCTGAATGAGGGAGAAGTATCAAAAAAGAAATGGATACATCAGGAAGTAACAATGATCCTCCGTAGTTATACCCTTCCCCTAGTGGTTCTTTTACCTGCAACGCAACACCAATCATCCTCCGTAGCTATACCCTTCCCCTTGTAGTCCATAGCTTTACCCTTCCCTCGCAGCCTTGCTTCCTTCTTAGACAACTTCATGTTTATCCTTAGGTACATTATTGATGTTCTTGATTGGAGTAGCAGACACAAATTACACAATCACTTTCTCTTTGTTTATCCTCTTCTGATGCCGTTCTCACTTGGATGTAGACATGGACAGCCCACCATTGGACTTTTGTCCAGCCCCCAACAAAGTTGTCTTACCAGTGTTAAAAATTTCACACCTAATCTGTCATTGGGTACATTGAAGTACATGATAGTAGTATACAACTAATTTAGACACTTTAACTATTTAACCATAAAACCCTTAATTGAGAGTAATCAATCAAATGCTCGAATACTCAAGCTATTAAAAAACATACTATGGAAGTTGTCAATTTGAAACATTCATTTCAAATAGTACGTATCAAGGACTTGAACACAAAAAATGCCAATTTCAAACCAAATGGCAAAACTACGTGCATTACTTAAAAGAGCATGAAAGGAGAGAAGAGAGAGAACCTTGGCAAAAGAACAAACTTTGGACCTTCCATCATTGACATAATCCTCATCATTGGACCCATATATGCTAAATCTAACACCCAGAAAAATGCACCAAACATCAGTAGGATGGAAATAACCAAGAAGGGTGAGCAAAAGTTAAAAAGGCAAACTTACATGGTTGCTCAGAATATCTTTGGCATAGTTATCCTATTCTGATATAATATAGAGAGGGTAAAATTCCAATCGATTCTCAGTCAGTGTTGTTCCAATCTAAGTAAGTAGTTGGTATAAGAAAAATTGTGGGTAGGAACTTTAAAAGAAACTTGGTACCAATGTTCCCATTCAAAAATTCAATGATGGCAAAAAATGCTTCCAGCTTACAAAAACTCCTCTGTTCTTTTCAATGATGGTGATTACGTTATTAAAAAGGTCATCAAAAGGGCATTACACTTATAAACTTAAAAAACATGACATAAAGATCTCATGATAATCTTCAAAGTTAACAATATCATCCCAGATAACACAACTAATTGGAACAATGCAGAAGCAAGAAAAGCAACTTACTTAAGTGAAATAAACAACCTGCCCAACTTCTACAGCCTGCAGTATCTTATCTTCTGGGAGAAAATTACAATAGCCCTGCAACAAAAAGCTCATATTAAAGGGTGAAAGAAACAAAAAAGAACATACTGTAATCGATCAGCTCATTGACAGGTTGCACCAAACATTATAAACATTGCATTTACAAAATAGTTATAACTATATAAACATTACATTTACAACAGCAACAGATTCAACATAGATTTGAGATTACAAAAAAAATTGTAACTCGAACAGCAGCTGCAAACAGTTCACTGACTTGAACAGATGCACAAAACAGAAAAAAAAAACAGATTCAAAATAAACAGCCGCAGCAACAAATTCGGACATGCAAGTAGCCAACAAATGCAACAGGTTGTCAACGACCATGAGCAATTTAGTTTTGAACAATCTGGTGGGGGAGAACAACGATGAGCAATTAATTTTGAACAAATCTTCAAAACTGAATTCTCAAATCAATTCAGTTCAAACTCCCAGATTCAACAACATTCATATAACCGCAGTTAACCAAACCATTAAATGATTTTACCTATTCTTTACCTCACTTTCTGCAGGAATCTGCTCCAATTCCATTTTCATGTAAGGGAAAATGGATGCCCGAAGTCTCTACCATACAATGGATAAAAGAACAAACTGAGAATATGTCATTTGAGAAACCAGCTGATTAAACTTAGCAAATAAAAGGAAAGCAGATGAACACCATGAAACAGAAAATCCAACCGCAATTAACCAAACCATAATAAATGGACACAATTGCCCTTGCTCATCCTCCATATGCTAAACATTTTTTCAAATTATGAGAATGACATATTTTAGAAAAAACACAAAAGATTTCAAATGACCGAGAATGGTGGTTTGATGAGGCAGTATACTACAAGTATCAAACATTTTAATAGAGTAAGGATTTTAGAAAATCAAGCATTGCCTTGAGAAAATAAAAAAACAATATACTGATATACTGGACAGAGACTGAATAACATTCAAGGTAGCATGACCTTGAGTTCTAAATAAGTATTGATTTAAGAAAAAATAGATTTCAGAAATTAGTAGTTGTGTACTCCACCTCATGCCAGAGCACGGTATGCAAGAAGAAAGGTTTGTCACATAATGGAATCAAATGTTTCACCACCTAAAATTCAATCAGCAAACACATTGTTATGCTAAAATCTAGTGGAGAAGCACCACCTGAATCTTGCTCTCAGTTGTTGCGGAGTGTAGTGTCACAAGCAACTTAGCACAATCTCTTAAATAATATCCAAACATACCAAAACAGTAAGTAATTTCACACATAATACCAAAGTTGTGTGTATGAATCATCAATTAAGTATGTTCTTACATAAGTTGTGATTATGTGAAATGTGTGTGCAGCTTCAAAGTCTCAATACACCAAGGCGATATAGTTCATCAGGGCAAGCTCTGCTAAGAAGTACACCATGCTCGCCAACTGCATTGTAAATCGATTAAAGTTAGCATAATCCCAGACAGTATACTGATGATACCGACATTTGACATTTCAATCACCTCATGGTTAGGGATGGAAGCTTTGATGAATCTGGAAAGGAACATATAAGGTGTAGGGACAGTGATGTTCGATTAACTCTTCCCCAAAATTGTCTTCTCCGTTCTCAGGATCTGCTCATTGCTGTACGTATACTCTTATCTGAGATGGAAACAAAGTCACTGACCTGTAAATCAGAAACAAAGGAGAGAATTTGAGGAGTTGGTATTTAACCCACAAATTTGACAGCTATATCTTCAACTCCGGTTGTGATTCCTTGTAATCAGCAGGCCTGATCTCATGACAGGATTGTCGCCGTGAACGCCATCGGGAAGCCGAATTTGACGTTGTCACCGGCGTCGTAATAGTGTCGGACCAAATCAACCTGCGAAATTGGATAAAGGTGAGACCTTTTCTTTTAGTTTGAAAGATGAATTGAAAACAGAGGAAGGTGGGGGGCTTAGGTGGGGGGGAGGCGCGGTACGGGAGGCCGGAATCTCGGGGCTAGGTGAGGAGCTGGTTGCGAGGGAGCTTGCCGGAGCGCTGGCCTTCGAAGTAGAGGATGAATTTGGAGAGGGCGTCGCGGTAGTTTTGGGAGGAGTAGCGGGGGCGACGGTGGTATTGGTAGAGTTAGAAGTCGGAGGAGGAGGAAGGGAAACCGTCGGGGAGGGAGAGGACGGAGGTTGTGGTGAGAGTGAGGAGGGGAGAACAGGGGAATCCATTCTGAAATGGGGAGGGAGAAGACAGAGGTGGTGGTGGGGGGTTTACGTGGGCGGAGGCGCCGTCGGAGAGGCCGGAATCTTGGCGCCAGGTGAGACAATGGTTGCGAGGGAACTTGCCTGAGTGCTGGACTTGTTCATCTCTCTGGCGCTCTCCACCTCTCTTAGAATTAGTTGTTAATGGAGAAAATGGGTTAGGGTTTGTGCGGTTTGAAAGAACGTGGGTAGAGAGAGATTGAGAGAAGTTATGGGTGAAGACTGGAGAGGGTTATCAGTTTGAAAGAACGTGTGCAGTTTGAAAGAACGCGTGGGATGACATGGCCACTAATTCATTTTCTCCTTAACAGTTTCCTAGCCACGTTGACAAAATATTGATTTGTTGGAGGGTGATATGGAGCCAACAACTACTGGAATAGAGAAGGGAGGCTCTCTTCTTCCGACACGTGGATTCTAAGTATTTGGTGAAGCCACGTGGGAGAAAAATTGCTTCTGCTTTTAGGTTTGTATAGATTATTTTAGAATATCCACTTCCTATTATAAATTAATACTTTCTCTATTTATTCCCTCGATATATTTGTACATCTTTAATTTTTCTATCATTTTACCGCACAATCTTTTAACCTCTTTAATCTCTTTTTTTAGCAACATCTTGCATTGATCAATAATCTCTCCGAGGCTCCGCCGCCTTCTTTATATCCTTGCCTGCGCTGTAAGCCTGTAACAATGCTAGTGTGGGGGTCGGGAAAGGGAAAAAAAATTAATTATGAATTTTATAGCGTTGGAGCCTTGAGGGTTCGTTTTCTAACCACTTGCTGGCATTTAGCCTGTTTATTGTTGTTGTTTATTTATTCTTGTTCTATATTATACGTTTCCTCTATTCTGGTTTACCTTGTGGTAGCCTATTACGATCTTATTATCGTCCTTGAGGGTGTAAGATGAGTACTTGAGTTTTGTTTCGGCAATGGTATGGTTAAGTGTTTTGGTCTGCGGGTTGGTGTACTTGGCTTTTCTTGCTATGGTTTTGGTTTCATGTGAACGGTGACTGATATGTCAAGCTAAGAGACGTCGTGGAAATGCGATCGATACCTGTTGATTCTGGTTAGAGTCCAAGTTGATGTGTCCGCTAGTGATCCCCAAAGTTCTCTGTGAGCGTCTTCCTTTTGCCTGGTCGGTTCGTTGGTTCTGCAAGCTTTGACTTCAATGTAAGACGACGTGTACTTTATATCTGCAATTTTCTTTCCGTCATTTGCTTCTTGTAATTTCTTTTCAGCCATTTGCTTATGTTTTTTATTCAGTTGTACATGATGATTAGTCCATCTCCAGGCTTGTCCGGGCTCTCGATTTCTCTAGGCTTGTCTAGAGAATCAAATTTCTTTCCTTATATATAAAAAAAAAACATATGTTGCATTAATATCTTCATTTTTCATGTACCTCTGTACCGCACTAATCTTCTTTTTTTTTTCGGACATGGCTATCCTTATATATTGCATCTATGGGTGTGTATGGCTTGCATATAAGCAAGCTAAAAAACGTGAAATTATTTTACCCCTTCTTTTTGATATCTTTCATTTTTCATGGGTCTTACGACACTAGCTATCATTCATTTCCATGTGTTGCATTAATATCTTTTGCATTAATTAATATCATTCATATGCATATTCAATTCCATTAATACATGTCATCCCCTTTTTCTTTGTTCTATGAATTCTGATTCACTCATATTTATCTTTCTTATTTTAAGTGATACTGTTATCATTTGTTGATTCCCTTTAATTATAAATTCAACTTTATAACTTCTTTAATGTTTCTATAATTCTAGGTGTTTTATGGCACTTAGAAGTGAATAATAAGGGTGTCTTCTTCTCCTCATGAACATTATATTTCGTTTTTTTTTATTGTAGGATGGCAACTAATGCAAAGTTTATCAAGGACATTCAATCAAGTCGGTATTTATACAAGCTTAAAGTTCGACTTATCCGACTTTGGATGGTATTTCAAAAGGAATGACTGGCCGAAATTTCATCGTATGAGTTGATTTTTATGGATGAATTGGTAAGCGTTCATCCACTTGAAAACGGAAATTTATTGTATTAATTTACATCATGTCTATTGTTGTGTTTTCTTATATAAAACATATTAATTAATTTGTATGTCCAACTTCTTTACATATGCATGTGTTATTTACCTATCATCGCACATGACTAAAATATTGTTCTATTATATTATCAGGTTCATTCTGTTGTTTTCCGGCATTTAAGGGATTAGTATGGTGTTCTTTCTAACTTTCTTCACTCATCGTACCGGTGACACTTAGGCTGTGTTTGGGTGTAGTGTTTATGGGGTTCGGGGGATGGGTTTTCCGCCTCGGGAAGACCGCCGCGGTGTTTGGGTGGTGGTGTTTATGGTGTTTGTTGTGTTTCATTATGGGTGTTTGCTGGATGGAAGTGGATGGGGTTTCCCCCCTCCTCCACCAAGGTTTGGTGGATGGGAAATCCGAAACCCCCCATTTTGCCCTTTCGACTTCCAATCCCTCATAAATACTTCCATCCTCTTCACTCTTCTAACACCCCGATTTCTGGAGAGCAAACAAACCTAACGACGCGAGCGAACCGTTGGGGCCGCCAATCACCAAGGAGGAGCTCGGACTCAGCCGCTGGACTTCACCGGGGTCCCAAACAAACTCCCCTGTGGAGTATCGGCATGATTGAAAATAAAGGGATGAGGGGTATGGGTGGGGGGCAATTTGGTCATTTGACATGGATAAGTGGGGGTAATTCGGTCTTTGTCCGTCAATCCATCCACCAAAAAATAAAAATACAACCAAACACAAAACCCAAAAATTTGGGTGTTGAGTTTTCATCTTTTACATCCCACAAATCCACCTCCATCTAACACATCCCCTAAAATCCCACAAATCCCCAAAATTCCATCCAGTTCCCAAACACAGCCTTATTATTACAGAAAACTGTAGTGGATATACCAATTGAGCCGGCCCTTTGCGAAAATAACCCTCCCCTGACCCAATTTGTATAAATGTCAAAAAGGCCCATAAATTTGCAAAAGTAACCGGTTGAGGGAACCCGGTACCGCATGTCATTGGAAAGAGAAAAATGAGACGGGTAAGAAGAAGAAGTCTCATCACGGTCATCTCTCACAATTTGTGAAAGTAGAAATTCAAAAGCCTTGGAGGGGGAAACCGCCATTGACAAAGCTTGGAGAGATCAACTACTGCGACACTGGAAACGAGAGAGAGGGGCTGTTGCGACGCCGACACCGAGAGAGAGAGAGGGGGGGAAACCACCATTGAAGGGAGGGACGACCCGAAATTGGAGAGAGACAACACCCCTAGTGCCCAGTCCGCCATTGAAGAGAGGTAATCCCCCATTCTCTATCTCGAAGTTTTCTCCTTTAATGGAAGTTAGGGGGTTTCAATGCATGTAAATTCGATTTGGGGCCGGTTGGAAGAATTGGGTGAATAGGGTTGGAAATTTGGGAAGGGGAAACCCTAATTGTATGTGTGGTGAGTGGTTTGGGGATAGGGTGGACAGTTGTCATTGATGATAAGTTGGGGATGAAATTGAAGGTCCAAATAGGGTAAAAACGGTTAGACAACCCCTATGAAAGAATGAAATTGGAAATGTGATAACTCATCAATGGCGAGCGGAGTCGTTCTTGTGGATAGCGGAAACGATTGAATGGCTAGGTATATGAAAATCTGGGTTGGCTTTGATTTGGGGAAGTAGGGGAAACTAATATGATTGGTTTATTGACTGATAATCCATAAAAGTTGATGTGTTGTTTGGAGAAGCTTGCATTAGAATAACAATTAATAAGTCCGGACATTAACTTAGACAACCTTGAAAACATTTATATTAGAAACATTCAACATTTAGCATTTTGTAGCATAAAATGAGATCAATGGTGAGGTATGTAACAATTGAACCTCAAAAATAGCATATGATTCTTATGGTCAGCATGTTCTTTGAGTTTTGTTACTCTCGTATATTGAATAACAAAAACGAAGATCATATAACCATTTGTGTGGTGTTGTGATTTGTTGATGGTTTTTTCTTTACTCTTGTATTTTTAATAACAAAAACAACATATGATTCTTAAAGCAATCATATTCAGTTGTTGATGGTTTTTCCAAGCAATTATTGTGTGGTGTTGTCATTTGGATAATGTTAAAATTTCTGGCAGAATCATTATTTTTACTAGCTAGGCATTCGTATGTACTGGCAAGGATTATTGATGAAATGGTTGTTATCTGAATGACAGATTAAGGACACAATGACAAAAACGAAAGGAAAAAAGGTCGCGACGTCGTCGAGCAAGAAGGGATGAGTTGTTATCACTTTTGAGAGAGATTTGGTGCGTTTTTTTTTTGTGTTCGTGATGTTCACTTCGTTACTCTCTTGTGATATTTGTGCAGGTGACTCTAGCCCTTCCTCCGGAAAAATATTTTAGAGGGAGGTCGAACCAGTTCTCCAAGATGGACGTGCTGATGTTATTTCGTAGTGAACAATACTTGGACTTCTGTTTGTTAGGACATATTGTTGTTCGTTGTGTTTGGTTGACTTGAAAAAACTTCTAAACATTTCCACATTTGAAAACTTGGGTTGTTGACTACATATGTATGGTTTTGGAGACTTTGTTATATTTGTTGTAGATGGCTATGGTTAATGTTGCCTCATTGTCGGTTTTCTTACGGTTCACAGTTTTTGAGACATGTAAAATGTGGTCAGAGATTCCCAGTTATCGGCTTAGTAATTAATGAGAGTGGCTAGGGAAAATATTATCCTGGCTAGATAGTATAAAACCCCGTACATATGTGACACCGAACGCCAAGTTATGCACAAAAGAAACGACCAAAACCAAGTTTCCCTGAATGACACGCATACTACCAAAATACTACCTTCGTCAACATACCCAACAGATGCGGCATCCCACTACCCAATCAAATAATCGCCTATCCACGCCACGCTTCCTTATGTCCTCCGAGGTAGTAACCGGATCTGCGCTATCCGTTCGGGAGGATCCCATGTGTCCATGGGTGGGGGGGGGGGGGGTAGCATCTCTCCGTCTTCATATCGAGTAGATATTTCAACTCCAACTCATAGCACCTCGGGTCAACCGCAAGCTTCTCCATTATCTTGCTCCTAACGGACCCAAACGACATGGTCTCCTCTATAAGCATTATTTTGTGGGAATTTTGACCTTGATACACCCATCCCCCTCCGAGATGCTCCCATCGACCATTGATAACGAGAGTAAGTAAGACCACCCCTTTCTCCTCTGCGAAATAAAGAGGTTAAGATGGTTATCTCAGTATCGGTTAGAGGTAAGGGAAGGATGAGGAAAATCCATTACTGTGAATACAAAACAAAAACCATATTTACCCATTTTCGTTGATGTATATTTTACGCAATTGGCACGTGTATCCCTGTCTATGTCTACATATATTCGGTTGATGACTAGGATTTCCCTTTGCCTGGCTAGTAACTGAATTTCTGGGTTTTATTCTTCCAACTTGACGTTAATGGCAGCCATGGGGAAGAATCAGATGTTTTGCACTTTTTGGTCCACCTGACGAGCTCCCCCATCTCCTTTTATACTCCCCCTAAAAACCGCTAAACTCCCCATGTGATTTCCCTCTATTTTGCCTTGGCGGGAACTTTTTTTTGTGAAAAGTGAACCCTCTCTCTCCTAGCATTAAATGCTAGTCATTCCAAGCTTGCTCACTCTCTCTCCCAGCGTCACTGTCAGCCTCTGCGGTCCTTTTTTTTTCCCCAAAATGATTACACTCCTTCCTCTATAAGATGGACACGTGTCCCACATTGTCGATCACAACTTTTCCCGGTTTGTGCAAATGGTAACCTGCAACCGGTTGGGCCGAATTTGCAAGAATGACAAATCGTTATGCCTTTGCAAACTTGCAAATTTTCAGGGTGATGGTTATTTTTGCAAAGTGGAGGTTGAAATGGTATATTCATGCAAATCATCCCTTATTATTATTTAATTTCTTTTAATGTCGTCACTTCTTCTATTTAATCTCTTATTAAGGAAACAAACAAAAATACACTTATACCCCTAGTTATTACTCTACTTTTTTTACGTTCTCAAAAACCAGGGGCCAAGTCAACGGAGATCCGCTCGGATCAAAACCAGGGGCCAAGTCAACAATTTTGGAAAGAGGGAGGAGAGAGAGTGTTTGATTCGGGGGAGGTGATCGAATCAATATGAAGGGGTCGGTTCATCCGATTAAATTTTGTTTTTTTGTTTTTGCTCGCCAATGGGAACACGCCACATGGCGGAGGGTTTTAATTAAATTAAAACCCCTATTTATTCGTTAAATAATTTTTTTTTTAAAAAATATATTTTTGAATAGGATTTAGTTTTCTCTATCCAATTACACCCATTTTGCATATGTTTGGGAAATTTTTTTTTTGCTGAGTTTACCATATGTTAAAGATTTATAGTCACATAAACAATATTAATTTAAATCAATATAAACTTACACCATAAAAATACATAAATTTGAACATTAAACAACAGTACCCACTACACTTGGAACATGAAAATACTCATACATATAAAAACATAAAAATATACTACCAACTACACCTTAAACATGAAATTACACATACCCATAAACTTAAACTCTACGACTAAACATTACACACAAACATATATGGCGGAAATTTGGCACTCCCGAAGACAACGTTTAATTTTATTGTACGAGTGTGTGCTGTTTCAAATTTAATATGTTATTTGCAAGTTTAAGTTGTGTAATTTTTGTTGTTGTTGGTGTTTTCCAGTGTATCAATTTAATAAAATATTTCTAAATTTAAATGTGTGCCTTTTTTTATTTTAATTATACATATTAATATTAATATTAAATTAATACCAATAATATCATTAACAAAAAAAAAAAGTAAAATAAATCAACATTTAGCTTAATAAATAAAAAGTGTAAAGTGAAATAAAAGTCATGTAATTCCTTGTTTGGACTTTGGATCATCTTCTTAACTTAAACATTTTAAGAAAACTTTTTTTTTTCTTTAATAACCTCAATAAAACCATACTTTCAAATTAAGGGCTCGTTTGTTTGGCGGAAGGGAAAGGAAAGTAAAGGAATCATTTTAAGGGAAGGGAAAGGTAAGGGAAATGGTTAAACTACAATTTTGTTTGGTTGATTTAAGAGATGAATCATTCCTTTCTTCATTACCTTTTTAAGTGTTTGGTTGATTTTGGGAAAGGAAATAAGACAATCAATAACACCTTTGTATTTTTTTTTATAATTACTTCCTAAAATTATTGCAAAATCATATAACAAAGATGAACGAATATAAGAAGGTCATATGAAATCATATATATTGTACTCCTTAATCCACATATATGAAATCCGCACGGTCATAAACACCACTTTGCAATAAAAGAAAGCTACAACCACGTTCAAAATGACGGAAAGAAGATCCTAATTGAAGAAAGCTACAACATGCAGAACACCTACTTAGCAGTGAGTACCCAACAACTTTTCATTAACCAATGTCAGTTCCTCTTCTTGAGGAGGTCGGTCAAATATTGCTTCCTTAAAATATTATTGGCTTGAAAGAATACATGAAGCTTGTGTTCCTCTCCCATCAATATTGTTGCTACCTACATATTTCAAATGTATATTGGTTAAGAAAAAAATCAGCAGCAAAAAAGGGTATAGTGCTCAATTCAACAAGAGGTAAAAATGAGTTATATGAAACAGAAAGAAACAAAAGGGTCCAAGTTTATAATGCTCAATTCAACAAGATATCTCTCGCTTACATCTAGGTCTAAACATCTTTCACCATTTGCATTTGATAGAAGAGACAGTCTGGATAATTGTGCAAACAAAATATAAGATATATTTGGTGTATGTGGCATCCAAGGTCGAATCCTATTAGCGAGAAAGTGAACACAATGATATTCATGAAATTGAGACCAAATACCATAGCCTGCAAAAGATAAATTTACATTGTTGAAAAGATAAATTTACATTGCCAGAGCAATGTAAATACACTTCTGAGTGAGAAACCATTATGTCCAAAATAGCAAAACAAGAGCAAAGAGACAACTACATTATCTCTAAAATAGCAAAACAAAGAGTGGTAAACTAAAAAATAAGCTAGAGTAACTAGTTGCATAATAAAGGTAATAAGTGATCATTCATCCAGGTGGTATGGATTCCTTAAAATTTTCTCTTACCTAAGATTATAACTTAGAAGGGAGTCTTCACACATGATAATTTCAGGAATCAAAATTGCTAGCTTGTTCACCATCAAATTAAGTTAAACTACTATGAATAGAACAAAATTCTGGACTCCTTGCATTGGTCCAGATGTACAATTCAGAGCATATAATTACAAAGATAAATCAGCATTTGTTTGCATGTGTTCAATAAAGTCCAAGCCCCTTGCAGTCTTATAAATAGAAGTCAAAATGCATGGAGCATAATATCTACAAAACTTTGAGACCACAAGCCCTACATTCTCAGTTTGCATCGGTTGAAAATGCAGCATGCCAGCATGGAGATGCAAAAGGGCAAAATAAACTTAAATAGGAAACTAAAACAGAACCATGACATTTCTTGCTAGGCTATTATAAATTAATCATGACATTTTGATATCATGTTTCACTTTAAAATGGGGTTCAAAATGAGAAAAGATACCAAAAATGACAGAACTTGAAATTAGAAGGCATGTCTTGCATAGGAACAAATTTCTACTATAAAATTGCCAACAGGTTTCTATAAGTATCGAAAACAAGTCAATCCCAATTGCGAGTAAAGTGATCAGCAACATGGAATTTAACACCAACATGTGCAGGCTCTTAAAAAATCACCAGAAATATACAAATACACAAACAAAGTACACACACAAAAAATGCAATTAGCTAATTGCAAGTGATCAACAATTAGCTGATCAATCTTACAAGTGATCAACAACATGGAATTTAACACCAACAAGTGCAGGCCCTTATAAAATCACCAGAAATATACAAATACACAAACAAAGTACAAACACAACTTTTGTGCAACAAATTACCAGCAAGCTGAGAGAGGACAAAAAAAAAATCAACAGTTCACTGCTTGCCATTCCAGTTCCCTACTTGCAAAACAAAATCCACTTCACACATGTGCAGGAGTGAATCGACGAGACATATATCTGAATTCTCAAATGGAGGAGAAGCACCAAATGTGCGAATGTGTGGAGGAAATTCTCAAAGTAGAAAATTTAGGGTTTTGATAAAGGGGAAGCTATCCTATGAATCTGTAAAATTGACTAACAATAATCAAAGAAGATAAGCATAAACACAATGTGAAAGATATTACCTATGATTTAAGCAGGAGCAACCAACGAGAGAGGAGAGCGATCGAAGAGGGAGAGAGACAAGCGATAAGCAACTGAGCAACTGAGAGAGATTGAAACCAAAAGCAACTGAGATAGATCGAAACCGACCAAGAGCAACCGACAGACGATATTACCTGTGATTCAACAAGAGCAACTGAGAGAGATCGAAGCCAACTGAGACAGGCGAGGGGATGAACGACTAGGAGAAACGAGCCTGAGGGATTGCGAGATCGAGCAACGCCATTGGAGAGAGGGATTGCGAGGTCGAAGGCGCCTAGCGTGCCTGGGGAAGAACGTCGCCCGACTTGCTCATCGGGATCTCGAGATAGAGAGGGAGTGGGGATTGGGATGAGAATCCCTAATTTTCTCAGGGGTAACAGGAAGGGTAATCCGATTAAGCCTTAGAAAGAAATCAAACCTTTGAGGATGTTAAACAAACAAGCCCAAAGGTAAACGGGGTTTATTATTCCTTTGTTGGTCCATTAATTTAACAAAACAAACACGCCCTAAGGGCTCGTTTGTTTGGCGGAAGGGAAAGGAAAGTAAAGGAATCATTTTAAGGGAAGGGAAAGGTAAGGGAAATGGTTAAACTACAATTTTGTTTGGTTGATTTAAGAGATGAATCATTCCTTTCTTCATTACCTTTTTAAGTGTTTGGTTGATTTTGGGAAAGGAAATAAGACAATCAATAACACCTTTGTATTTTTTTTTATAATTACTTCCTAAAATTATTGCAAAATCATATAACAAAGATGAACGAATATAAGAAGGTCATATGAAATCATATATATTGTACTCCTTAATCCACATATATGAAATCCGCACGGTCATAAACACCACTTTGCAATAAAAGAAAGCTACAACCACGTTCAAAATGACGGAAAGAAGATCCTAATTGAAGAAAGCTACAACATGCAGAACACCTACTTAGCAGTGAGTACCCAACAACTTTTCATTAACCAATGTCAGTTCCTCTTCTTGAGGAGGTCGATCAAATATTGCTTCCTTAAAATATTATTGGCTTGAAAGAATACATGAAGCTTGTGTTCCTCTCCCATCAATATTGTTGCTACCTACATATTTCAAATGTATATTGGTTAAGAAAAAAATCAGCAGCAAAAAAGGGTATAGTGCTCAATTCAACAAGAGGTAAAAATGAGTTATATGAAACAGAAAGAAACAAAAGGGTCCAAGTTTATAATGCTCAATTCAACAAGATATCTCTCGCTTACATCTAGGTCTAAACATCTTTCACCATTTGCATTTGATAGAAGAGACAGTCTGGATAATTGTGCAAACAAAATATAAGATATATTTGGTGTATGTGGCATCCAAGGTCGAATCCTATTAGCGAGAAAGTGAACACAATGATATTCATGAAATTGAGACCAAATACCATAGCCTGCAAAAGATAAATTTACATTGTTGAAAAGATAAATTTACATTGCCAGAGCAATGTAAATACACTTCTGAGTGAGAAACCATTATGTCCAAAATAGCAAAACAAGAGCAAAGAGACAACTACATTATCTCTAAAATAGCAAAACAAAGAGTGGTAAACTAAAAAATAAGCTAGAGTAACTAGTTGCATAATAAAGGTAATAAGTGATCATTCATCCAGGTGGTATGGATTCCTTAAAATTTTCTCTTACCTAAGATTATAACTTAGAAGGGAGTCTTCACACATGATAATTTCAGGAATCAAAATTGCTAGCTTGTTCACCATCAAATTAAGTTAAACTACTATGAATAGAACAAAATTCTGGACTCCTTGCATTGGTCCAGATGTACAATTCAGAGCATATAATTACAAAGATAAATCAGCATTTGTTTGCATGTGTTCAATAAAGTCCAAGCCCCTTGCAGTCTTATAAATAGAAGTCAAAATGCATGGAGCATAATATCTACAAAACTTTGAGACCACAAGCCCTATGTTCTCAGTTTGCATCGGTTGAAAATGCAGCATGCCAGCATGGAGATGCAAAAAGGCAAAATAAACTTAAATAGGAAACTAAAACAGAACCATGACATTTCTTGCTAGGCTATTATAAATTAATCATGACATTTTGATATCATGTTTCACTTTAAAATGAGGTTCAAAATGAGAAAAGATACCAAAAATGACAGAACTTGAAATTAGAAGGCATGTCTTGCATAGGAACAAATTTCTACTATAAAATTGCCAACAGGTTTCTATAAGTATCGAAAACAAGTCAATCCCAATTGCGAGTAAAGTGATCAGCAACATGGAATTTAACACCAACATGTGCAGGCTCTTAAAAAATCACCAGAAATATACAAATACACAAACAAAGTACACACACACAAAACATGCAATTAGCTAATTGCAAGTGATCAACAATTAGCTGATCAATCTTACAAGTGATCAACAACATGGAATTTAACACCAACAAGTGCAGGCCCTTATAAAATCACCAGAAATATACAAATACACAAACAAAGTACAAACACAACTTTTGTGCAACAAATTACCAGCAAGCTGAGAGAGGACAAAAAAAAATCAACAGTTCACTGCTTGCCATTCCAGTTCCCTACTTGCAAAACAAAATCCACTTCACACATGTGCAGGAGTGAATCGACGAGACATATATCTGAATTCTCAAATGGAGGAGAAGCACCAAATGTGCGAATGTGTGGAGGAAATTCTCAAAGTAGAAAATTTAGGGTTTTGATAAAGGGGAAGCTATCCTATGAATCTGTAAAATTGACTAACAATAATCAAAGAAGATAAGCATAAACACAATGTGAAAGATATTACCTATGATTTAAGCAGGAGCAACCAACGAGAGAGGAGAGCGATCGAAGAGGGAGAGAGACAAGCGATAAGCAACTGAGCAACTGAGAGAGATTGAAACCAAAAGCAACTGAGATAGATCGAAACCGACCAAGAGCAACTGACAGACGATATTACCTGTGATTCAACAAGAGCAACTGAGAGAGATCGAAGCCAACTGAGACAGGCGAGGGGATGAACGACTAGGAGAAACGAGCCTGAGGGATTGCGAGATCGAGCAACGCCATTGGAGAGAGGGATTGCGAGGTCGAAGGCGCCTAGCGTGCCTGGGGAAGAACGTCGTCCGACTTGCTCATCGGGATCTCGAGATAGAGAGGGAGTGGGGATTGGGATGAGAATCCCTAATTTTCTCAGGGGTAACAGGAAGGGTAATCCGATTAAGCCTTAGAAAGAAATCAAACCTTTGAGGATGTAAAACAAACAAGCCCAAAGGTAAACGGGGTTTATTATTCCTTTGTTGGTCCATTAATTTAACAAAACAAACACGCCCTAAATCCGAGTTGAGACGATTGAAATGAATTATTTCTTAGTTATATACTGAATGCCATAAAAGATGACATCAATCCGTTGTCGTCCAGCGGTTAGGATATCTGGCTTTCACCCAGGAGACCCGGGTTCGATTCCCGGCAACGGAACTTTTTGCTGTCCTTTTTTCGTTTTAAATTACGGAGTACATTTTATATCAAAAACAAATCAAGATTTAGCTCACTTTACATTGCTTAGGTGAATTGCAAATGACAGTGCAGAGCGATTTGGGTGAATTAGTTCAAACTTCAAACCGCTTTGTAACGAAGATTTTGCCAAATGCAACGCAGTGGATTGATTCACAATCAGATGAAACGCATTATCAGATTGATTCCAATTACAAAGGTCATGAGGGTGTGTAGATGCAACTTCAAAGGGGAATGAAGTCAAAAAAATATACATTAAGGTGGCAAATGAATGTACCATGATTTTGTTTTCTGGATTGTATTTAATGGTAAACAAAAGCCTGAGGGACTAGCCGAAATGACTACTATTTCCATGACCATGGAAGTGGACATAACAAGGGGCTATGAATCCAGCTAGTTGAGTTTTCCAGCTGCTAATCTATACCGGAAGAATATATAAAGGGAAGAGGCACCCTAAAACCACAAAATGGGTGCATAAATCTATAGACGTTAGTCAATCTTCAGCGAAGACCTGGCAACAAGCGCCTTGACCTTTGCGTCTTCCCACCTAATCTCCTCGGCACACTCCCCGCAGAAAGTACTGCATCCAGGTTTGGTTCCCTGGCAGCGTAGAGTCAGCAGATGTGCAATAGGGGTGCACTGCCTCTGTGGAGTCCGAAACCTCAATCTGGAGAATGGAATGGAGGCAATTTTAGACGCTTGTGCAAGCGGGTCCTCTGAGCTCGGTTTTGATGGTGGCTGGAGGAAGGATGCACTTGAACGCTCTTGTGCCAGTGGGTCTTCTGGACTAGGTTTTGAAGGTTGCTGGGGAAAGGAGCTAGGATTGACAGGAACTCTTTGCACTTCTTCCCACTCCATGCCTCCTCTTCGGAACACCTCCCAGGCCATGTCTTGTTCCTCTTTCGTAAGCTTCTCCTCCTCGTTCTCTTGCAGAAGGGTCTCATGCTCATGGTAGTTTGCAATCCACCTTGAATGAGAAAAAATTAGAAACAGTAAGGAGTCGTTCTGAGCATGCTATAATCGAAGGACCCCAATCTTGAACAAAGAAAAAAAATGGTTTGTTCTGTCATAACAGATGTTCTACCTTGGACTATGCCGACTGAGTAACTTCTCCATCAATTTGTCAGAGCAACTACCTGAAGCATTCGACTTCTGCTTCAGCAAATTCCCAGCTTTCTCACTAATTGTGTCAGCCACATGACCATTTTGTTTGGCCAACACATCTATATTTTCATCATCTCCAAAAGCGAAAAGATGTAACATCTCTTCTTTGGAAATAGTTCTGTGGACCTGTTGCCTATCCACCACCCTTGCAGCTAGACCTTCTTTTGTCACCTGTTCAAATCCAAGTTCTTTATAACAACTTCTACAACCTTTTCTTTTCTCCCGAAAAAACCAAAATTGTGGATAATGGAGGCAGGGACACTTTTTATAAAATCATACCTGTCGTTTGTAAATCTTTTCCTCCATAGTCCCATGTGCCATTAGACGGTAAGCATACACAGGTTTCGTTTGACCATACCTGGCAACGGACACAAATTACATAACTGGGAAAGTGCAAAGCAAAAAATGTCACTTTAAGTAAGTAGTAGTAGAAACAAACCTCCAAGCCCGATATATAGCCTGAAGATCATATGTTGGATTCCAGGAGCCATCCACTATAATGACACGATTAGCAGCATATAGGTTAATTCCCAAAGATCCAGCTTTGGTTGATATCAGAGTACACTTGACTCTCTTGTTCCGGGGGTCATTGAACAGTTCAACCAACCTCTGTCTTTCATAGCCTTCAGTTTTCCCATCAATTCTGGTTTGCATAAAACAAAGAAAATGCTCAACTTCAGGCAATGAGTTCCTACCCCACATGTATATCTCATCTCATGCAAGGATGTCAATTAGCTAGCTCATAAAATGTGGAAGGAATGATAGATTATAGGTTTGAATTTCCTAGAAACCAATCTTATCATGCCTCACATATACAGAGGAAATACAAAAATAAATAAAATCAAATCAAAACCAATCATATTAGCAGCATAATCCCAATGTCCATTCATCTATACACACCTGTACCAGTCTTTTCCACGTCTCCAGGATTTCCCTACTTTTGCTTTCTGGGGAAGCTTCGACAGGTAATACTCAATAAGATCTAAAGTGGCTATACTCTGGCTGAAAACCAAAGCTTTGTCACCCAAATCAGATGCCATGGTAAGAATTTCTAGCAGCAAAACCATTTTGCCACTGTAGTTGGCTTCTCGATAGTTCTCTACATTAAGCAGGTCATTCCACCAACCCTGCAAAATAAAGGAAAATGCATAAAAGTTGTGCACCCCAACCAATTTTTTTTAAGGAAATTGATGATAGCAAAGAGCAAGCCTGAGAGACATTAATCAAGGGTGCCAGAAAATATGATTAAAAAACAACTATCCACACCTCAAGGAAGTAACTAGTAGCAGTTTTCTGAAGAGATGCATTCTTGGCCTTTGATTTCTCTGTATATGAGTACAATAAACATGCATTAGATTCGTTCAAAAAAAAAGTACACACCAAACAAAATACTCTAAAGCAAGATAAAAATAGAATATTGTACATCTGCTTGACATCGAGAAGTGGATCAAACATTGAGAACGGAGATGCAAGAGAACTGTAAAGCAGCCCAAATAAGAAATAACTGAAATAGCTATTTCAATCTGAAAAGGCAAAGAAACTTCTTTCCAACCCCAAAACCCCGAAGGAAAAAAAGAAGTGAACATCAGCATTTCATAAAACAAAAAGGCCAAGTATATCATAGATAAAGAGAAAGCTCCAACTCATTAATTATTCCCAAAAATACAGGCCCAAAATGAAGTACCTCCAGTGGCTACATTGAAATCCATATTCTCATCGCTGGAGCAATCTTCTGGAAGAAAACTTTCAACAACTTCGCGTTTTGCATATCCTCTCTCTTTCATCAATTTCAAGATCCACGGATGGTTCCATACCTGCCAAAGTAAATCAAAATCGGGGAGTAAATTATCATCATTTCTGTTTATTTAATATCTATTTTTCTTTTAGCGATACTAATTTTTGAGTTGACATCCGTATAAACATTTAATTGAAGTTATGTCGTTATGTAGGCGCGCATATCATTAACAATGCTCTAATTACATAGACACTCTGAGGAAGACCGGAAGAGCAACTAGATGATGCCCATTCTGTCTTCAACAACCTCCCACCCACCAACCACACAGGTACAAAAAATAAACAAATAAATACCATTTATTGCAAATTGCAAGAGAAGCTGGGAATTTTCTGATAGGGTGATCTAAAACAGTAAGATGCATTAAAAAAGAGAAAAGAAAAGCTAGTTGTGGCTATGAACAAACTCTGAGGAGGCCCACACCATGAAAAGAGTAGATATAGAAGAAACGTAATATCTTCAAGGTGCTTCAGCTGCATTACAAATATTAAATACTCCATCCATTAAGAGTAGAGTATTGTTTCCTTCTCTATAAGTTCTATGCCCTAGAATGTAATCGAGTTAAACTTTGATGGAAAAATGTTCAAACATGCAAAAATTCATATGCAACCTTGAGCATAAAGAAGATGTAAAATCTTCTTTATGTTCCATGATTTTGGTAGATTTGGATTAGTGTTTCACACCACTTAGTCCCACTTTCGCACCATGTAAATACTTCTATTTTCATGCAATATATTAACCTTTAAAATCAAAAAAAGATGTAAAATCTAAACACGCATTTTCAAGCAGCAAATGCGACACAAAAACCAAAAGTATCATTCGAAAATAAAAATGCATCCTCAAGCAGAAAAGTACAATAGATCAAGTAAGAGAATTTATATATTTGTGTCAGCTGTGATTATAGTACCTGAGCCAAAGCCTGGTACCCAGCAAAGAAGCTTCTCCTCCTCAGTCCTTCTATAGAATCCTTGTTATTGGTGAAACCATGAACATCTAGAAACTTCTTGTATAGTTTCGTCTGGAGCTGAGAAAGCTTTACAGCCACCACAAACACAGTTTTAGGGGGAAGGTCCTTCTTCACCACACTCATATCCATTCTCTGAACAAATCCTTTCAATTGCTCATAGAGAATATGTGATCTTTGATTCATAATGCGAACATCATAAGCTGTAGAATTCGTGTGTTGTCCGTTCACTATCGGGTTCTGGAAACTGCAAAAGTTAACAGAAGTAAGAACAGCCATCAAAGCAAAACCCTCGTAACCATGAAAAGTAGAAACATAAGAAAAACACTTGCCGATTCCTAAATTCATGGCTGCTACCAAGAAATCCTTCTCTCACAAAATCAACCATCTGTACCAAATACATGTTCCATTATAGACTGTTAATACTTAAAATTAAAAAGAAATATGCTTGATATTGTAACAATACTAACACAATAATATTCCATAAGATTGTTCTGAAGAGGGGATCCAGTCAACGCAATTCTTCTATGGCACTGCACTTGTTTTAAGGCTTGTGTAATCTCAGCCACATTGTTCTTGATCATATGAGCCTCATCACAAACCAGTATATCAGGGCCTTCCTGAAACAATTGCAAAATGATAAAGAAAAGGCATGATTAGAATAGGTCACTCGAGCAATTAACATAACACACATTAACCAGTGATAACATCCATGCTAAGACCTGACGCAACAGAAGAATGTAGCCTGCGTCAAAAATTATTGAACCCAAAAGATAATTGTTTATTTATATTGGTCGAAATGAAGTTCCACACTTTTACTATGAACTAATTTATGCTTCCGAGGATACTGAAATCTGGTAGACTAGATCGGAGAGATCAAGTAACGGGTAAATTTGGATAGAAAAGAGAAGGAAATATGAGATACGAAACAGTAGCAAAAAAAAGGATAGAATAGAGTGATTCACCCGTCTTGGTATATTGTATTTACCAGTATATATGATTAATCAATTGGCAAATATGACAGCTTTAAAGTCAGTGCTTGACAGCTAGAAGAAATTTTCCAAGCCATATATAGCCAATAAAAAATCACCACACACCAAGTGCAAATAGAGAAAACAAGATAATGGTCAGTGGCCCGGGAATTCTAAACATTAAATAGAACAGGAAAAGAAAAAGAAAGCATTTCATTTGTCAGTGGAGAGAGAAATTGAATCAGAGAACCAGGTAGAAGAATAAGGCTTAATAATGAGACCAGTAATAATAACATTTGCATTTTTTTACTCTTAATGGCAATCCTGGCCTAATAATGGGACAAGTAATAATAACACGTGCAATTTTTTACTCTTAAATGCCAAATCCTGGATAATGAACAGTGAACAGAGAGGCAAATTCACAACTACCACATAACATGGGCAAAGCATCACCAAGTGAATATATTTTTCAATGAAAACTGAAACAATCAAGATTCAAGAATTTGAGACTTGAGAACCTAGAAAATAAATACCTTAAGAGCAGAAGAGATTTGTTTAGCTGCCTCAAGATCCTTGGCATTCTTTCCCAGTGACAGATTTCTAAATGCAGTATAACCAATTAGAAACACTCCACCTTTCCTTTTCCACTTCTTCAGCAATTCTGCTCTTCTTTCCCTGTCAAAATTAATCACAACGACAACCACAACCAAACTGTTTAATTAAGATTACGAAACTTACAATTTGTAATGAATGGGATGAAGAAGAAGAATTTTCTGGCAATTCGACGACTTATAATACCTCACCATAGTTTCTCATTCGGATTTAATCTCCAAAAGATATATCTAGACTAGCTTTACAAGAAGCTTAATGTGTCTTCCCAAGGAAAAAAGCACTCGAGAATATTTAATAAGCTTAAACTCCTAAAAGCGCTGAAGTTTCCATTTTAGCTTGTTATCCAAATGACTCCTTATTTCCTAAACTCTAATAAAAATAAAAATAAAAAAGTTGTTGATGGCAACTACATCTATTCCTTGTGAAGGGGGCAAGTTGGCCCAATCTGCCAAACATACCCTCTGCTGAAATGGGTTTGACACTGAAACTACAAACTGAGCTATGATCTCTGTTTCTAAATACCCAACTTTCATTTTTGTCCAAATACATTACAGTACCCCACCTGAAGATATACTTCATAACAAAAAATAAAAATCGATAAAATTGCCAAAAACCTTGATTTTGAGCACTAATCTCAAGAAGCAGGTTGAAATATCATTATCTCTGGTGAATTGAATAGTTTGTGCTTTGTCCAGCTAGTGATATGCAGAAAGATCAAAATAGTAAGCTGAAAGGACAGAAAAGACCTTGGAACATCCTCCAGCATGAACACACGAAGGGGCTTGTGTTCTGAAGGTGTCCATTTGCCAAACTCCTGGCGCCAATTATGGAGGACATTTACAGGTGTAACAATAAGAGCACATCTCATGCCTAGATCAATACTTCTCATAGCAGTATATAAGAAAGCAATGACCTGTCCAAATAAGTCCGACATAAAGACAACCATAAGTCCAACATAAGTATATCGAATAACAAACTTTCAAGTGTTCAACATATGGCATGAAACTGAAGATACCTGAAAAGTTTTCCCAAGACCCATCGTATGAGCCAAAATACAACCTAGTCCCTTGTCTCCAGCTCTGACTTTCCTGATGGACTGTATAATATTTTCCCAAAGAAAACGTATACCTGCAATCTGCAACATGATACCTCATAAAAATCAAAATGTTCTTAAACACGAAGGATATTACTTAAAAAGAAAAACAAAAACAAAAAAAAAGATGATATCTAGTACAGATCCACCAGGAAGCAAATGCCAAATAGGCCACATAAAGACTTGAATTGTCTTTATGGGCCAAAGCCTAACTAATACATTCAGCTCCTATGAGGTATTGATTAGTCTCCTCCATAAATCTATAATATAGAATACTGGACCGTGCATCCATAAAGCAAGTTTTGAGTATCATACAGTACAAAAGTATGCCAGAAATAGAGCCTAAGAGAATGTGCAAGAGCAAAAGTTAAGGTGCATACAATTACTTCCCCAACAGCGAAGCGCATGAACATATCTGTAGAATATACATAACAAGAATACCTGATGAACTTTCAATTTGCCTGATAGGCTTGGAGGAATTCTTACAGCATCTTCACCCTTCTCCCTAACAACATTGACAATAAAACCCATAGAAGCATCACCAAGAACTTCAGAACTAGCACCTTCAGGTAAGACCCCAGTACTAGCCATAGAATTCATTTTCATTGTTTTGCTAGAGAATTGTTCCTGTAACGACTTAAGGCGTTCCTGGCGCTCCTACAAAATATAGCCAGTGATAAAACATTCAGGCACAATAACTGCTTATTTATTTCTACCTATATCTATGTATCATAATAGTTGTTATTTTAAAACAATGCAAATATTCAAAGGAACATGTAGAATAACCAAAAGGATCTACACAATATTCTCTCACTTTCCTTTTTTAACTACGATCACTAAAACTTACAGAGTTACCTGAATTAATAAATAGTGTAAATTAAGTCATAGATGAATATGGGAGAAAAAGAGCCTAAAATGACATAAATTGCTAGTATATTAATAAGAAGCTAGACTGCAGGGTACCTTCTCAATTGCAATTTTCTTCTTTGTCTCTTCTCCAAGTTCCGTGTCATCAATGATCCTCCGAATTTTCTTATGCTGGACACTAGAGCTACAATAGGAAAGTGAGATCTAAATTTAGCTTAGAGGACGTACCGAAATCAGCACTGTGTTCAAAAAGAAAAACAACACAATTCATTAAGAAGATACAAATTACATCTCTACAATGATAGTGTCAAGAACAAGACAACTTGATTTGAAGCCCTAAAAAGTGAACATACAACTTGAGAGCCTTATTAGAGTTGATCTGTTAAGTATGAAAATAATATTGGACAATTTAACAAAAATAATACTCCCTCCGTCTCAAAATTTAAGTCATTTTAACATTGTGCACTAGTTTTAATAAAACACTCACCCATCAATCAACATCATCATTCCACTAACTTTTTTCATTAATTTTATTGTTTTTAAATACCCACTCTATTTTTTAACCAATCAAAATCTTTTAAAAAGTCAACAACACAAAAACCAATACAAATCATTACTATCCCCTACCTAGAAAACCTAAAACGACATGTATTTTGATACAACTAAACTAGTCTAAAATGACTTGTTTTTCGAGACGGAGGGAGTAGTAATAGCAACACCACATCCTAAACAGTAAAAAATGCAAATTGTAGAATAATTAATCACTCATGGAGTCATTCTTGGCATGCTATGAAAACCGCCTAAGCAGAAATGATCAAGAGAATGAAACTCATGTAGAGGTTGTTCTGGATTAAGTAATAGTTAAATGATGGCAAAAACAAAGGTTCAAGAGTAGATCCAGAAAGAGATAAAGAGGCAGATTGCTTTCCTGGAAACGGGATTTGATTAAACAGTACACACTTCAAGGCTTTTTGTGTAATAATCTAACACAATATAATGAATTTCACAAGCCAGTGCAGCAGGTACTATAATGCAACATAAGTTAGAAAACAAAATCATGCTGGAGATAAAGAAGGGAATAGTTAAGCATGAAAACAATATTTCAATCCCTTAAGAGGCTTCTCTACCTGATTGAAACATCAACTTGTGAATCTGAGTCATCAGAATCATCTGAATCATCTGAACCACTGTCAGAACCAACTATTGTCAGATCTGTAGATCCCGTAGCTTTTTTTAATTCTAAGGTCAAACTTCGCAAAAGACCAGGAGAGCAGCTGCAGCATTTCCATCCGGATGACTTAATTTCCAATACACATTCTTTTCCTAGGTTTCTATGTATACATGGAATACAGAACAACATTTTACAAGATTTACAATTAATTAAGTCACTGCTGCGTCCACACCAGGCACAATAGCACAAACTGGAACCACGATCCTGCATGCAAAGGCAACATTATTACTGAACATAAAAAAATGAAACTAGAACAGTAAATAACGTTTTATGATTTTCATTCTCTCTACTATTACCATAAGGACAATTAAGGAATTAATGTGGCTTCATGAGATTAAAAAGCAAGAGAGCATACTCGATACCTTGTTACTCATCTTAGATTCAACAACAGATTTGCACTTTATGCAGACAATAACCGCTAGAAGTGGATGTTGGAGCACCTCAGTCGTCACTTCACCACAGACAGTACAGCTGAATTTATCCATCTTTGATAGACAAGCAGCATCAACAGGATCACCTCCATTTTCATCCAAAATAGGTTGTTCTCCATCAGCCTGATGATAGGATATAGGAACACAATCATCATTCTCTGAAGAGACAGCAACAGCATCACTAGGAGTAGTAGTTCTCCTCCTCTTGGCTTCAATACAGTCCTCAGAAGACTCATGCTCATGTTTGACCGCTTGAGTTTCAATTGGTTTCACAGTGTTGAGCTCAGAAGTAAACATCTCCCTGGCAACATCAGTTGATGCCTCACAGCTACCTAATAAGTCATCCTTTTCATCACTCAATAAATTTCCAATATGCTTATTATCAGCACTATCTGAACTTCCAGCAGTGTCTTCAATGTACTGGTCAACCGATATATCATTTGTTCTTCTGTCCTGATTATAGAACAAAAGAAATAAGGCATCAGCATAAATACAAATTGACAAGAAACAAATTAAATGTTCTCAGATATGCACTTGTTCAGATTCAAAATCATCTCAGATGCCAGGAGGATTATTGTCATATACTCCCTTAAATATTACTACAAACAAAACAAATGATACAACTTGGCTTTAAAAAAAACAAGCTACACAGTAAACATTAAAGATAAGACCAAACAAGACCTGTCTTTTTCTCTTTTTGCTCCTCCTTTGCTTCAGGCGAATTTGGAGCTTTCGATCAATATTTGCATCCTCCTCCTCCTTCACCTGTGATTTATTAGGCAGAATCAGCTTAGAAAACACATTCACTTGAGAGACGCGGAATTGATTTTCAGCCCGTTTGGATTACAATGTACATGTTATTATAATGAGAGTTTGGCAAGTGAAAAATAAAATAATGCATTAATTTTGTGTTGATTATAATCCACTTCTGAAGCGCTTTTTTTTTATGTCTCTTCCTTTGTTATGTGACTCTCCTCCTCCGAAAGCGAACAACTTCTTGTCCCCATTCTGACAACCAGTTTCATCTCCTATCGACCTCCTACCAACATGAAACTCACACAAAATACATCATCCAAACATTAATTGATTTAAATAAAGTAACAAACCTATATTCGATCCAGAAACAACATTTAGGCACCAATTTCACAAGTTTCGTCCCAGTTAGATCTAACAACCACCCACCACCTTCTGCGAGCTGATTTCGACAACAACCAAGGAAGGAAATTGTTGGAAATAAAGGAAATGGAAGATTGGACATTCTACAGCAGCGGTGGAGTGCAGAGGAATAGATAGAGTAGCAGATGGAGGAGTTGTTAGGTTGCTACAATTAGGAGGGATGTGTGGAGAAGTAGGTGGTGATGTGAGGCTAAGTAGTGAGCGAGAGTCAAGGGAATGAAAAAAGAGTTTATTTCTTTTCCAAAAGGACATATAATTTGTTTAAAAATACATTATAATGAGCATGTACCAAACACAGCTTATCTACAGTGATGTATCATAAAGTCATCTTCAAAAATGTCCAAATAAAAGACTCTCATTTAATGCACAAAATTGCATAATGCACTTGTAAATTATTATAATGCATGCAATCCATATGGATCCTTCCTGGTTTAAGATTAGATAAGGCATGTCTGGCATGTAGTGCAATAAAGTAGTGTATAAAATAGTCGGGTAGAAACCAATCAATCATAAGCCAGATGTCTACCCATCGACACAATGATTCTCCCATATGAACAATTGAAACTCCTGAAGTAAATGAAATATTTGCTAAAAATGGCAACAGAAAAGTTGAGTACCTTTCTATAATTTTTTTTCTGCTTATCAGAAAGATCTAATTCCTTCTCATTTGCTATAGCATCAGCTACAAATGGATCAGTACTGTTGCCATCAATTTCAGCAATTTCTTCCACCTGACAGAAATCAATTTGTCAAAAGTACTGTTTAGAAGCAGATTATTGATCTAAATATATGAAGCACACCACAGAAAAAAGCTCCCATGTGATAATTGATGGATATAAATACTATCAAACTAGTCAATAAGTTATCATTAGAAGGAATGAAAGCAATAATGGAACAAGTAGATAACTTGTTGGAAGGGGAGGAGGAAAGCCAACTTTTCTGACTAGCAAATCCAGTTGGTACAAAATCCCCAAGTTCTATAATAAACCCTACGCATCTTTTTACTATGACTTGTATTCCCAAGGAATATGCAGATAACACAACATAACAATCTGGATAATATATTGTTTGCTTAATATGGACAAAAGCAATTAAATTAGCAATGTATTGAGCACTGTGATTAGAAGCATTACCTCATCTACTCCAGGAAATTCGATTCCCATCACTGCAGCCTGTTGTGGAGTACTAGCCAAGTAAACAGAGGCCCAATGTTTACTGCCAAATGAAACACTGTCCTCTGATGTATGACTAGAAACCATTTTGACGAAGGAGTCCCAGTTGACCTCTGTTTTATCCGTTAAAATCTCACTAGTATCACCAGCAGCCTCTGTTTTATCTGTCACAATCTCACTACTATCACCAGCAGCTAATTTCCTTTCCAGATATCCACTAGCACCCTCTTCAAGTACTTTACCATGCCGTCTGGAATCGATTCCTCAACAGATATCAATATCAATGCCTAACCAAATCTATCAATTAGTAATTCTAAATATGAAGAAAAAATGTACCTTCTAACAGGTCTAAGGGTCTGGAGCTGCTTTTCAGCATTTGTGATTGATTCTACAGCATCACCAGTAACTTCAGACCCTACCCAGTGAGTTCTTTTCTTCCAAGCTTCTGTGCAGCAACCATTAGGGATCTGACTTTCAATCCACTTGTAGATACTAGGAAGATCAACACCTGCCCCGTCAAGTTGCTCCTGTTCAAAGAGGTTGTCAAAAAAGAGAAGCAAATCTCAAAAGTAAATGAAGCAGCCCACATTCGCACTCACTTACCACCCACGTCAAACAACAAAATGACATGAATTGTCCACTAGAACAATGTGCCTATTTAATCTTAAGCTAATGAGGTATTTATAAAATTCACAATTCACTCTTAGCATTATTCACACTAAAGCTAACACAACAAAAAGCAAACAGATATAAAACTGTGCATCTGATGAGAATGAAAATTAGTAAAATTACTAATTACCTAGGTAAATTCAGTATGATAATTGAAAATCAGGAAAGATAAGGCTTATGGAAGAAAAGTCAAATTTTATCAAAGGGAGAACCAAAAGAGAGTAGAAGAAATCCTTGAAAATTAACCAGTCCCACCAGTTTTCTCTCTTTCTTAGGTAAAAAAATTGTTCATTCACTAATTTTTGTTTGTACAATCGAATTAATCAAATATGGGCATAGATCCCCACCGAGGTGTGAGACTAGTTCCAAATGGATACAAGGCTACAAGCCTTGTTAAGGGTGGTGAAAAAAATAGCAACAAAGTGAATTAATAGACAAGACACTTCGAATTTACACAAAGGAACCACCATCTAACTGGCCTAGGCTTGGAATTTTCCTCTTTGGATAATTTGTGTATAAATAGTAGTTTCTTCATTTGTTAATAATCCTGCCTCTTATTTGGACGAAATAACTAATTCATGTGTAAGGAACATACATAATTTATTTATGTCAAAAGAAAAAACATTCATAAATTATGACGAATACTGAGATATAAGAAATATATATAATATATAATATAATAATATAAATAAATAATTTGCATCAATAATTAATTAAGATTGAAGATGTATAATTTCTTACATACAAAATTGTTCAAAATATTGTAAGAAAATATTTATTGATAATATATGTAGTCTATAGACGATAAGATTGAAAGTAAGATATATACACACAATAACTATTTTTTATATTATAATAAAATATCTATTAGGTTTACAAAAAAAATTGAGGAGGTACAAAATATTTCTTAACTGCACATAAAAATAAAAATTGTAATTTTCCCGCGTTGTTGGATTTGGTTGATTAATAATGATAGCTGCATCAAACATTGAGTTACCCATAACTAAACTAGCCATCACATTAGGGTTTGTTTGGCAACAACATACCATTCATTGAGATATCCTGATTAGGACACATAACTGTTCTTAGCGGCACACATTATACATTATAAGCACCATGTAAGCTATAAGTAATCAGCACATCATCATATCAAATGTACTGCAAATACTAACACCTAAATAAGAGCTGTTAGTCGTCCCTTTTTCAGGAACAGCTTCTTGAAATCCAGCCTTAGAATGTTTTTAAAAAATTAAGACAGAAGAAGAAGAAGAAAATATAACAGCACAAAAGATAAGCTCAAATTAAAAAGCTCCAACCACAAAATTTTCACTAAGTGGAAAGAAAGGAACGCACCCACAAGTCAGCGCTCTCAACTTCAAGTTTATCAAGCACTTCTTCCCATTCCTCTCTCAAATTTGTCATCTCTTCTGCAACAGCATTCTCCAACTACGAGAAGAAAACTTGCATTATGCAACGTAATGAAAGCATGAACCTTCAAATCTGTATGCACGAGAAATATACTGACTTCGTCCCCATGAAGACTTTGAGCTAATTCTTCTCTAACATCATGCTCAACTTTCTCCAGAGATTCCTTTTCAAGTGCTTCTTGTGCCTCAGCAGCCTACAAATCACGAACAGAAATAATAATAACAATAAGTTAATAACTATAATAACAACGAAACAAGCACCGCTATGTTCTCATATGAGTAGAAAAAAATATAATGACAAAGATATAAGAACCTATACCTTGCTCTCTATCTCAAGAAGATCAGAGACCAATTCTTCTATCTCTTCTTCAGTCAAAGGTTCCTGTTAAACAAAGATGAAAAAGCATCCTTCCAAAATCTATCAACTATTGGTGAAAATTTTAGTTTATGTGATACAAGTGACAATGAAGAAAACATGCCTCGGGACGAGACCCGTCTTCATCACCGGGTGCCAACAGCTCATCCTCATCCTCCAAAGCAGCTAATGAGGAATCATTGGAAGCATTGTCATCATCTTCCATGTCCTTGTCAGCGTCCTTCGCTTGTTCATGTTTGTCCTCCATCTTAAATTCTTAAATCAAAAGAGGCAAAAATCAATTATAATCTTACTGCATCTAAACCTTTTTTTCCAATAAAAATTTTCATGTACTCCACACACAAGCAGAGACAGTTTAGCTTGCAAGCTTGTAAAGTATTATAGAGGACATCATTTAAGCACAGAGTTCAATTTTGAGATTGGCATATTAAATGGAGCTTCAATTAATTCGAACTCGAACAATTTCCAACAAACTCAAAATGTAGCCATCCCTAAATCTATATGCGATTAATAACAGGTGCAATTAGAGTAAGATTAAGCAGTTTAGGGTATAAATATCAAGAGTTTGAAATTAATACTGTGACAATTTAACGATATCTTATACCAAGATCACAGCAAGTGTTAATTGCAGCAATTAGAAGTTTAGAACAAGGACACATTTCCAATGGATACGGGGAAATCAAAACAGAAGTTGCAATGGGGATTCCACACATGCAGCAAAACAAAACCCTAATTTGTCCTTTTCCACCACAGACACCGGCACAACCCAGCGCCTAAACTACTATCTTTTCTCTCACCAGAGACCTACATTATTTAGCATTGATGAAAGACCCTAAACTCCCCAATCAGGAACAACAAAAACAAATAAACCAAAAGAAAAAAGGCACCGTAGGGGAAATTACCTGTGAGTTGGAAACGGGGCTACCAAAGATTAGCCCGCCGAACGCACTTGAAATCAGTGTGCAAATGAACTCGACGATCAAGTATAAGCTTCAGCAAGCAAAGAAAGAAACCGACCACGCAAGCACAAACTAGGGTTTAGACTGATCGCCCTCTCCGGCGCCGAATCCGACCCCGTAAACACCTGCAAATGAAAATTTGGGAAGATGACGATTGAACTGGGAAGGATTGATTTGTTTTGGATAATGAATTTGGAGATCGAAGTAGAAAAAGAGGGGAAAGCGAGAGATATTTTGATCGTGAAATTTTGGATTTGGGGGTTTTGCCGCTCGCTCTCTCGGCGAACTTATCTCCGCGCTCGGTGGTTTTGGGAGAGACAGTGGATCAGCCGTCGCCTATTTACGAGGCAAAATATCACATTTTCACTTTGAGCTTGTTTTTTCCCATTATTCACAATGGTATCACACAATTATTAGTTAATTATCAAAAAAGGCCAAACTTTTTTACGTGATATCTCATTCGATGGAAATTTGTACTAAAAAGTAATCTCATTTGCGTAAGTTTCGGTGTTTGACTGTTGATACCAACACTTGTTAAGGTGAGACTTGGACGTGTCACTCAACATTCTCCTTACTCTTTAACATTAGGTCACAATAACGAGGCTTGATGAGGACAAATTATTTCCTATTAAAAGATTGTGGGTTCGATTCTAGCTCTCAACAAATGGGATGGTACTGGTGAGCGATTTTTAAATACGTTTATAAGTGACTCTTAGTTCTAAAGGTAAGCTCTGGCCTCGATGGTGGTGTGTGGCGGGAGTCAAACCCACCCAAACTTTTGTTGACAGAAAAAAAAAATGTTTGATGGTTAGTAAATTTCATCTTTAAATATAGTCGGAAGATAAAGGAAAATAATTATTGTATAGTCATTTTAAGGTAATTATTTTTTTATAATTTTAGAGAAAGTATAATTCTATGTAAAATAATTTTTATATTGTTTTTCAATAAAATTATTAATTAGTTTCTTTTAAAAAAAATGATAAGATGACGGGTTATTTCCATATATGAAAGAATCAGACTTTGAATATCGTCATGGATTTTTATCTTACAAGAGCCCATGTATATGTTTCTTTTCTAAAAATAATTTTACTAAGTGAAACCAAAAACATAATGTGAAAACAAAAATCAAAAGAGGAATATAAAGAATAAAGTGAGGCACGATACTCTTAACAAGTGAAGTGTGATGGTGGAGGTCGATTGATACCTCTCAACAAATTGAAACCATATTTTTCTATCGAGAACTAAAGTGAGATGTATATGGGGGGTTTATTTAGTTGTTATTAGGGGTATACTTGTCTTTTCAAATCAAATAAACCCCCAAAACCCAATGTCTGAGAAATAAGGTCTTGAGATTGAGAATAAGTCAAGTCAATGACATTAAAGAAAGGCGCTTCTCGGGAGGCAACCCGAGGTAAGTTTTAGTTATTTCAATTCCTAGTTAGCTAGTTTTCTTTAACCCGACGCGCGCAATGCTCAGATCCGACCTATATCGCCCCTTCCACCACATTGTGAGTATTTCATTCATCTCTTCCTCTATGTTTTTATGTTTTTGTTGTCTTTTATGTTTCATTGAGGACAATGAAAGGTTTAAGTGTGGGGGAGGGATTGCATTGCATATAGATAGAGTTTGCATATAATGTTTATTTATGTTTTCATATTTATTTTTACTCATATATCACATTTAAAAATGTGATATATGAGTAAAAATATCATGCATTGCATTTAAGTGTTATCAACGATACCCATCTTGGTTTAGTTTGTCCTCTAATTTATTTTTATGATCTTAATCGCATAAATCCCATGATTTGATTGAATTGCTTGAAAATGATTTTGGAGCATGATTTGAGAATATAATTGAGCAAGTATGGTTCATAGTTGAGGTTTAATTGAAATCTAGCAAAAACATAACCCTTGTGAGTTTGTTTTGGCCTTATAGGGACTATTCATAATTATTTCCCTTTTGCTTTTATTGTGTGATTATACTCTCCATATGCTTGTTTTTCACGACCGTATTGCACATGTTTGTTGCTTGTGAATTTCAAATGATTGAGGCATTTTTTCTTTAGCCATATTATACCCTATCTACCTTACATATTATCCTTTGCTTGAAGCCAATCTGAGCCTTAAAGCCTATTCTTTTTATATAGCTCCACAAAAATATATCATAGCCAATGATTAGCCTGACCCCATCCGGGAATTAGGAGGAGAATTGGTGAAAAATCTTTATGTTGGAGTAGCTTTGAGTGGAGATGATGTATGTATGGTTGTATATTGCGAGAGGCATAGCCAAAATAAGGTAACCCTTCTTGCATAATAGAGATGACTTGTTACTAGGGGCCTAAGGAGGATAAAATTCACTTAGGAGTAAAAGTCTAGTAAGCTTGGACCTAAGGAGGATAAAATTCACTTAGGGGCAAAAGTAAGCATAAAAGAAAAGAAAAGAAAGTCATCATTCAAATGGAGAAATTGCATGGGTTGTATGGCTATTGAAATCGAAGAGTTTATTGTTGTGTATTGGAGTTTATGTTATTGGAATGGTTTGCGAAGTATGGAAGTTTTGGTGTTGTTCTGGTTGGTTGTTGTTCCTTTTTCCCGGATTTTTAGCACCACAAGCCTAAATATTTCTCATGCCTTATGTTCCCACCAAAGCCCCATTACAACCCTATAAAAGTCCTCATGATGTTGTTTGCAAGTGATAACTTTCACGGTGTATAGAGCATTTTGGATTGAGTTGAGAGTTGAACTTTAAAGCCTAAACACATTATCCCGGTGAGGTTGGATTAAATTTGTCTTTACTATTGGATCACTCATATACTTGTTAGGATGTTTGTTCTCTTATTCATGGCTCCTACTACATGATGTTGCTTTTCTAAAACTATAGCATGAAGATCTTATTTGTGGGATGATTAATTCTACATTTGTTTTTCATTGCTTGAGGACAAGCAAAAGCTTAAGTGTGGGGGAGTTTGATAGCATGCATTTAGAGAGTTATAATAGGTTACATTTAGCTTAGTTATGATGCATATCATGCATGATTTAAGTAGAATTTGCATATTTGCTCTCTATGTTGTGGAGTCGGAATCTACACGTTTTTATTGATTATTTCAGGTAATCGTGGATCCGAGGAGGAGACATGGGTTGATAACGCATTGGATGAGAATGTCTAGTTGATCGAAGAAGCTTACATGAAAATCTCAAGAGGTCCTGAGAAGAAGAAGCGAACCTAAACGAAGAACAAGTCTGCAGAAGTTGTCGCCAGACATGCTGAAATTGTTTTGCACTTTCTGGAGGCCTCGGTTGTCCGATCGACTATTATGACCATGCGTTGGAAAGCTCTTTCAGAGGGCTACAACTTTCATGTTGACGTCGAGAGCTGATTCAAGACGGAATTTCCGTGAAAGACCAATGCAGCGCCCGCCGCATGGTTTGCTCCGCCTGCCGCATGGTTTTCCGCGCCCGCCGCCAGGGACGGTATTCATGCTGCGCCCGCCGCACGGACAGCCAGCGCGCCGTTTTGAGGGAAAAAACCCTAGTTTCTATTATGTTGTTTTGAGGCCGACTTGGATGTTTTATTAGGCCACTTTTATGTTATTTTTCAATAACTTCTATTCCATTCTTACTTCCATTAGACAATTAGAGAGAGAGCGATGTTCGCCATGGGCGACTAAACTATCTTCGTTCTACTTGCAATTTGAAGCTTTGTTTGGTTTGGTTTGTGAGTTTCTGAATCTTGTTCCTTATTTCCTATATTGAATGTTTCGACTTCTTTGTACTTGAATGTTTGATTGTTTTATTCTATCTCGACTGATCAACTTGGTAGAATCAATTCAATTGCTAGGGTTTTGTAGATTCCTGATTGTGAACCTTAACCCAAGTGGCAAACTTATCCCTTTAGGGCTGATTGAACTAATTGAATGAGTAGGAAGTTGAATGTGTTGTTAAATCCTTCTTTAGGGACTGCAAATACCTTGGCTAATCTCTGAACTTAAAGCTATCAATTGGGTTAAATCCTTCTTTAGGGACTGTTCGATTGATAAGGGTTTCTAGGACTGATTGGACTAGTAACTATATTAGGTCGGGACAAGGGCATTCATAGGAATCATAAAAGGACAAGAGGAAGTTACAATATCAATTCAACCAAATAAAGTGGATAGTTGTAGGTAGAGCGATTCTCTCTAATTGCTTTGCATCAATTTGTTTATAGTTTATTTTATTTTCTTTCTTATTTTCAATCACTCAAAAACCCCCCGTTTCCTATTAATTGGTAAATAAACTTAACTTAGAAATACTTGATTCTCTGTGGGATCGACCTCTTACTTACTTGCTATACTAGTTTGTAGGTTTGAGTTTTATTTTGATACGGTTTAGGCGACTAAAAACCGCTCATTAGTATTGATTGTGATGAGACCTTCAGCCCCGTGGTCAAGCCTGCCACTATCCGAGTGGTATTGAGTTTAGCTCTGTCGCGCAAATGGGCCATTCATCAGCTGGATGTCAAGAACGCTTTTCTGCAGGGCCAGAACCACAGAAGATTGGTTTTCCCCAGCAGCCCCGAATTATGAAACCATAGGACTCTTTAGTTGCAGTGGAGAGCTCCATCAAAGTTAAGTTTATATGTCCCGGGTCTTGGAGGCTTCCATTTTTTTGCTTTTCTCTTTTGGGATACTGATGGTTTAGTTTTAGCTCGTTGAATGGATGGTTCATCTGGGTCGGCAATATTTTTTGTAGATTTCCACATGAATATTTGGTCTTTGATAAAAGATGAGATGCATCTTGTGTCAGGTTTTACATTATCGAAAAGTGTTTTGTTACGAAAATATCAGACATCCCACCAGGCATAAGCCAGTGTTGCAGTGCCCTTCATTCCTATATCCTCTTTAATGCTCAGTAATGTTTGGTTTATGGTTTCTCCTTTACTGAAAGAAAGGGTGACCAATCTTAAGAATAGATCAACCAAAACTTAAATTCCATCGTCAATTTTTTTTTTATTGAGTAAAAAATTCGGATGCATAAAGCTATCCGATAGCATCCTTGCGGAGGAGGTCGGTCAGACCTGAATCAGTATATAAGGAAGGGTTGTTGGTAACATGAGCAAGGTGTGCCACCTTATATGTCACGCAGTTACCATCACGAAGAATGTGTGCAAACGAAACTTTGTAGAACCCTTCGAGGAGAGAACTAATGTCAGACAAGAATAGTTCAATTTCCAATGGACAACTCGTCCCTTTCTTGAAATAGTCTACAATAATGAGGGAGTCACCCTCGATAATAAGTTTTTTTATTTGTAGTTCAATTGCTTTAAGAACTCCAGCACGCAGAGCTAGCGCCTTTGCCATAAGGGGAGTTTGCATCCCAATGAGATCGCATCCTATTGCTTCTGTCTCCCCTCTGTCATTTCGGATGATGAATCCAATGGAGCCCTGTCGGTTTGGCGAAACAGACCCATCAAAATTTAATTTCATTTTACTAGTTGGGGGTTTCTTCCACTTGCGTTCCTTCCTATGTCTATTCTTCAATGGGTTTTCCGTACAGCTGGACTTATGAGTCATTTTCCCCATCTGTGCTTCTGATTTAATCCAACTATGTATACTTGCTTCTACTCTCCGAAGGAATCCGTCCAAACTAGGCAGTTTTTGTTGTTGGAATAATGACTGATTTCGAACTAGCCATATCGTCCACCAATGGAACGCCAATTTTTGTTTTTCTGTGGGGCTTAGAATAGTGCCCCGTTCTGCCATTATGGACGATATGTTTCTTGTCTCATTGATGCTATTTCTAATCGCCATTTTAATCTTGTGGGGAAAACCCAGGTACACCATCGAATATTTACATTCTAAGAAAAGGTGAGTGGAATCCTCCTCATGATGATTGCAGATTACATAGTATGGAGGTACTGCAATACCCTTTGCAGATAATCGAGATGCAGTTAGGAGCCCATTGTGGCACAATTTCCACAAAAAAATTTTTAACCTTTGGCAGGGTGTTGACCCTCCATATCCAAGCGTTTTCATCCCCTTCATGATTTAGAGATTTAGTATTGTATTTATATGCACTGTCAGTAGTGAACCATCCCTTTTTAGGGCCACCAGTACATTATGTCATGTAATTTAGTAGTTGGTAATGGGATGTCAGCAATTTGTTTCGCCTTATCAAAAGGTAACACTGAATTGAGCTTGTCAGTACACCATTTCCCATCACTTATATATTGTGCAACCTTTTCATCGAAACTACAATTTACAGGGTTTAAACAGAAGCTATCTAATTTAGCCCCACCAACCAGTTGTCTTGGCAAAATTTGATAGTTTCTCCATCCCACACGGACCATGTCAAGCCTTCTTTGAAAGGCTTGATTAGTTTTCTCTGTTGCGTCCATTGCCAGGAAGCATTACCTCTTCCTACAATGTCAAACATGTTTGACGCTTTAAGATATTTATACTTTATAATTTTAACCCAACAATTATCTCGTTCCGCAATTATTTTCCACATGAGCTTCATGATACGGGGTTAGCCACAGGATGACCCGATCTTCGACAATCAAACAAGAGACTAAAGAACGGAAGCAAGAAAGACTCAAGACTCAACAAGAAACAAAGGACGCAGCAAGAAACTCAAGAAATCGACCAAGAAGATCAAGATCGACCACGACTCGACGCAAGAAACACCAAGATCGATCATTGAACTCGATGTCGACTATGACTAAGACTCGCAAAGACTCGATAAAGATGAATAAAGACTCAAAATTTATGACTTGACACAACCGATATGGACTGAGTCGGTCTATATAGAACAAGATAAAGACCCCAGACCTCCTTAGAGGGTAGGAACTGATAGATTACATAGGTCTTAATATTGCATAGTGGGCTAAAAGCCCATTAAGGCCCAATACCTTTGTAACCTATATATATGTTATATCAATGAATGGAAACCCTAAGGAGGACATTACAATCAATTTCATGATCTCACATGGTATCACAGCCTAAGATCCAAAGACCCTAAATTTCTTTGGTTCCCGTGAGATCATGAGATTGATTGTAATGTCCTCCTTAGGGTTTCCATTCATTGATATAACATATATATAGGTTACAAAGGTATTGGGCCTTAATGGGCTTTTAACCCACTACTATCAAACCCCCGCAGTCGAAACTGGAGGGGGTCGTACAGTTAGACTGGAGCGAAAATCAATGAACAACTATCTAGGTAAACCCTTGGTGAATATATCAGTGTACTGATACGAGGACGGGACATGTAGAATGCGGACATGTCCTATGGCAACCTTGTCCCTGACGAAGTGGAGATCAAGCTCAATGTGCTTCGTGTGTTGATGCTGGACCGGGTTGCTAGCCAGATAGACTGCAGAAATGTTATCAGTGTAGACCAGAGTGGCCTTCATAAGAGGGCAACGGAGCTCAAGCAGAAGATTGCGGAGCCAAGAGCACTCAGATACAACGTTGGCAACACCCCTGTATTCGGCTTCAGCGCTGGAGCGAGACACGACAGACTGACGCTTAGCCGACCACGACACAAGGGTGTCGTTGAGGAAGACACAGTAACCAGACGTGGAGCGACGCGTGTCAGGACAACCACCCCAATCCGCATCAGTGTAAGCAACAAGGTCAAGCTTAGAGGAAGGAGTGATCGTGGTGCCGAGCTCGAGTG
The DNA here is from genome assembly GCA_037127255.1 of Persicaria tinctoria. Classification (NCBI taxonomy): domain Eukaryota; kingdom Viridiplantae; phylum Streptophyta; class Magnoliopsida; order Caryophyllales; family Polygonaceae; genus Persicaria; species Persicaria tinctoria. Next base: position 1,811,969 of record JBANSL010000004.1, read on the forward strand.
TGCCGCTGATGTACCGAATGATCCGCTTTAAGGCATGAAAGTGGGGTTCCCTGGGTGCATGCATAAACAAGCAGATCTGCTGAACGGCGTAACTGATATCAGGTCTGGTGAAGGTGAGATACTGAAGAGCACCAGCAAGGCTCATGTATAATGTCGGATCATCAACCAAAGGACCAGAGTGAGCGTTGAGCTTGTTGGATGTATCGACAGGGGTGGCGACCGGATTGCAGTTACTCATGTTAGCCCGAGCAACAATTTCAGCAGCATACTTACTCTGTGAGAGGAATAGCCCAGATGAATGCCGCTGAACAGCAACTCCCAAGAAGTAAGACAACTGGCCCAAATCTGACATAGCGAATTCAGCACTTAGCTGTGAAATAATCGACGTCCGAAGAGCATCAGAAGAGGCGGTGAGAATGATGTCGTCAACATACAGTAACAGAAATGCCATGTCGGAGCTTCTGCGATAGATGAACAGGGACGAATCCAAGCGGCTGCCAATGAAACCCAAGCGGAGCAGATGAGAAGCAAAGCGCTGGAACCAAGCTCGTGGAGCCTGTTTCAGACCATACAGAGAGCGCTTCAGGAGACAGACGTGCTTAGGACGATCGACATCAGTAAATCCCGGCGGCTGAAACATGTAGACTGTCTCATTCAGGTGACCATGCAGAAAAGCGTTCTTGACATCCAGCTGATGAATGGCCCATTTGCGCGACAGAGCTAAACTCAATACCACTCGGATAGTGGCAGGCTTGACCACGGGGCTGAAGGTCTCATCACAATCAATACCTACCTGCTGGGATCGACTGTTGACGACAAGACGTGCTTTATAGCACTCCAACGTCCCATCAGAGCGGAACTTGTGACGGAAGAGCCACATACAGCGAACGACGTTCGCCGCTGGAGGGCGAGGGACAAGAACCAAGTACCATTCTTTGTAAGGGCCCTGTACTCGTCGAGCATAGCCGCCTGCCAATTCGGGTCGAGGAGGGCTGTTTTGTGGGAGGTGGGGATGGGGGAGAGGGAGGTCTGGGAGCCAGGAAGGACGGGGGCGACAGGTGCAGATGCGGCGGGCACAGCACCGCTTGCGGCGGGCGCAACAAAGCTTGTGGCGGGCGCCGCTAGGGAGGGGTACGACGCGGCGGGTGCAGCAAAGTGGGTTGCGGCGGGCGCCGCAAGGACTGCGGTGGGCGCCGCCAGGGAGGGTGTATACGCGGCGGGTGCCGCATTTGGGGTTGCGGCGGGCGCCGCACGTAGGTGAGGTGAGGGTGTTTGGCGAGGTGATGGGAGGTGGATGGCGGGGTAATGGGCGGTGGTCATGGAGACGATCTGACGGGGTCGGAAGACTTCGGAGACGCTGCGGGTGTGTGGTCTTGTGGTGGGGGGTGGCGAGGGAGGTGGGGGAGGGGGAGACGTAGGAGCACCGGGAGAGCTTTGGGGAAGAATGAAGTGAGGGAATGGTGAATCAGACTCTGTCGACGACACAGGGGGTGTGGGAGATGCGAAGGGAAATCGCGACTCATCAAAGGTGACATGACGAGAGAGAATGATCATGTGAGTCTTGATATCGAGGCAAATATAACCGCGATGATCAGACGGGTAGCCAAGAAAGACACAAGGGGTAGAGCGAGGGTGAAGCTTGTGGGGGGCGGTGGATGCCTGATTAGGGAAGCACAAGCAACCAAATGTACGAAGGTGATCATATATGGGCAAAGTGCAATACAGTGCCTGAAACGGTGAGCGATGGTTGAGGGTGGTGGAAGGGAGAATGTTGAGGAGGTAGCATGTAGTGGCCAAGGCGTAAGGCCAATAAAGGAGGGGAATGGATGCGTGGAAAAGAAGAGTGCGCATCATATTGGTCATGGTGTGGATGATTCGTTCGGCTTTGCCATTTTGTTGAGAGGTGTAGGGGCAGGACAAGCGATAAGAGATCCCATTGGTATTAAAGAAAGTGTGAAAATTTTTGTTGTCAAATTCACGGCCATTGTCGCATTGGAAACACTTGACAGAGGTGTGAAACTGTGTTTTGATGTAAGCGTGGAATTTGGCAAAGATAGGGAACACTTGAGATTTAAAGTGCAAAGGGAAAACCCATAAGAAATGTGTATAATCATCCAGAAACAAAAGGTAATACCTATGACCCTCCTTGCTAGGCACAGGAGATGTCCAAATATCACTATGAATAATATCAAAAGGGGCAAATGTAGTGTTTAAAGATCGATGAAAAGGAAGTCTGGCATGCTTGCCTAACTGACAAGACGAACATAAACTAGAGCGAAGCTCTTTATTACATTGGACAAGACTCTTAGAACGAAGTAAATCTAAAACTGCAGGACTGGGATGCCCAAGGCATGGATGCCACAGACCGGATGATGATGCCGAGAGGGCGACAGGACTTGACGGGCTGGATGGTGATGGCTACAACACAGGATAGAGCTCCCCGGTGCTATTACATCTCAGGCGAGTAACCCCCGTAGTAAGATCCTTCACAGAGAAACCAAACGGATCAAACTCAAGAGAAACATTATTGTTAGTGGTGAACCGACGGACAGAGATAAGGTTTTTGACAAGTTTGGGGGCAACAAGGACATTGTTGAGGTGCAAAGGGTTGGTAGGGGTTGGTAGTGTGGTGTGGCCAATGCCCGAAGTAGCAAGGTGACCACCGTTGCCGACGATAATAGAATGAGCAGGACCCTTAAAAGAAAGAGATGAGAGAGTACCTGAGGAGTTCGTCATATGAGAGGTAGCGCCAGTGTCCATGTACCAAGCGCCGTTAGGGGGTGTCAGCTGCATGGAGGAGAAGGCATTGTGCACATCGGTCGGGTAAGCCTGATCAGACGGCGGGCGGGGAGCAGGACCCAACAAGCCCTGCTGACGGTTGGGATACGGGGCTGGTCCACGAAACGATGCACCGGGGTAGCCATAGGGCATCCAAGGAGGGTAGCCGGGGTTGGGGTACCAAGAGGGGGGGCAGGGATCGTAGTGCTGCGGGCGACCATTGCTGCGGCCATTGCCGCGACCCCTGCTGCGGCCGCGGCCGCCGCCACCGCCCCTTGGTCCTTGTTGGTCGTTGCTGCGGCCATGCTGTAGGGCAAGCTGCTCGATGATGTCACTGGATGAGACCAACGTCGTCTTGTCTTTGGCGGCGTCGGTTGTCTGACGTTGAAGGCGAGTCTCTTCCAGGATCAGTTGAGACCGAGTCTTCTCGAACGTAGGGAGAGGTTCCGTCTGCTGAATATGAGTAGCACCAGCGTTGTATTAAGAAGGGAGACCAAAGAGTACCCGGAGAACAAGGCGTGTGGCACTGGGTTTGGAGTCGACAACTTCGAGTTGATCAGCCAGGGTTTTGATGTGCTGACAATAGGCAGATATCGATGGAAAAGAGGAAAGCTTGCAACTTGAAAATTCGTGCTCGAGATAGATAGCACGGGTGGACTTGTTGTCTTGAAAGAGATTCTGAAGTTTCTTCCAAGCATCCAAGGCGGTGTCTTTAGGGTTGAGGATGGTGGTTAAGAGATCTTTGGAGATGGTTAGGGGTGTGCAGAAAAACCCGAAACCGAAAACACGACACGAAAACACGACAACACGACATGAAAAAACCCGAAACCGAAAAAACACGACACGATAATGACACGAACCGAGAAAACACGGCTCTAAACGGTTCGTGTTCGGTTCGGGCAAATCGCCTTGTCGGGTACCCGACACGAACCGTTTAATTTTTTTTTTTTAATTTTAGGTTAGGAAGTATAATACTAGTATAAGTATATTCCTAGTATATTAATAGGTTCCGCTAGCCCAACTGTTTCCGTGTGTGTGCATCAATTAGTTCACAGCTAAACAAGCCCAGGTTCGATTCAACTAGTAAGCTGTAAACCCTATCTCTATCTGTCGACTGTGTTCATTTTTTTTAATCTCTCGCACTCGCAGCCGCCAGTAGTCCAGTGAAACCACAATCGATGCAATCGCCAATCGCAGCCTCTAGTCCACCAGACTTCGCTCGGCAGTCGCCACTTGTCCTCGTCGGCTTCAAGTCTTCGCTCGACGCCGGCAGCCCCTCTTGAGTCACGTCCTCGTTTGCTTGGGTGAGTTAGGTCTTCAAAAATTCTCTATCTGTCTAAGCAGATCCGAGAGCAGATCTAAAATTTGATGTCTGCGTTTGCTTGGGTGAGTTAGGTCTTCAAAAATTTGTTGTCTCGGCTCGCAGATCTGCAAAGTTTCGGCTCTCACTTAGCAGATTCGAAATTTGCTGTCTGCGTTTGCTTGGGATTTGCAAAGTCCCGGCTCTCAACAGATCCGAAATTTGCTGTCTGCGTTTGCTTGGGTGAGTTAGGTCTTCAAAATTTTGATGCTCAAAAATTCGATTGCTCTCTACGTTTGCTTGTGGCGAGTCGATGCTCAGTTGCGCCCCGTCTCCCTCCCTCTCTGCCATGGATGACCCTATGGAGCTCCTCAGGTCCAATCTCTCCCGTGTTCGCATCCCGGAGCCCACCAATCGCATCTTCAAACACGAGTGCTGCATCTCCTTTGACACTCCGGTGAATTTCCTCTCCTCGTTTTCCATCCTCTTTCAATGATTCGGAATTGTGTTTTTTTTTTTTTTTAATAATCCAAGGATTATCGTCAAGTCTTTGGGGGAATTTCTGCATTATTGAATTGAATTGAATTTCCTGGTTTGATAAGAAATGACGCGCGTTTGGTTCGAGTCTTTGCAATTTCTGCTAGTGCTGGTCTGAATGCCAATGTATGTGGTTCTTGGTACTTCTTTTTGATTCAGTGTGTTTTTGGAGTTGTAGAAATCAGAAGGTGGTCTGTTCATCGATATGAACACATTTCTTGCTTTTGGGAAAGATTACGTGATGTGGAACTATGAGAAGACGGGAAACCCTGTTTATTTGCACATCAAGCAGACTAAGAAGGTGGTCTCTGAAGACCGACCTTTAAAGAAACCTACTCTTTTGGCTATAGGTATGTCTTCTACTTTGCTAGCATAAGAATTAAAGCTGGTTATTTATGAGTTGTTTTCTTGAAGGAATTGGAATTATGAGTTGCTTTTGCTGCTAGTACTATTTAATTTGTAATGCCTTCAGACTAGATGCTTCAATTCCCGTTTGGTATTGATACCTGAGTATCAAGAATAACTAACATGATGTTTGATGTATGGCTTGCTCACATGAGTATCAAAATGATACCGAATGACCTATTCCAAAGCTAGAGCTCATACGCACCCCTCCCCTAGGATACAGCCTTCAACCACTGATGACCTCTTCCTTTTCCATCCTCTTTGCCCTTCTCAAAGGTTTTTTGCGCCCTGTTTCTACTTTTGGCAGTTCACCCACCGATGGTCAGCAGGGTGGTGTCTTTGCCTTCTCTTTCTCTGGATTTTGTGATCAACAATGGGGCAATGAGGTTGGCTTATTAAGCGACAGTGTTTTCTTGCGCCCTTGTTGACGCTGGGGAGTATGGGCTGGTTGTGAGGGGAGGAAACTATGTGACTTTTGGGGGTGTTACGAAGATATAAGGTCTAGGTTTCTTCAGGACTGTACTCATGTTTTGTTATTTCTTTCTCTGCATTATGCTCTTGACAGTTCGATGTTAAAATATAGTGTTAGCTAATGCTTAAAAAACTTAAAGATTCCTTACTTATTGGTTATGCTCTTGAGTGATTAAATGTGGAATGTGGATCATTTGCTTCTTGCTAAGATGGTCATCTTGGACAGATTAATAGGTATGCTTAAACAGGATTACATATTGTATTATTGTTTCATCTCTGCAAGTATATGATTGGTATTTTGTCAGATTGATATTCATCCCCTTCTCTTATTGTGTTTGATCTTTGGGGCAAATGCAATGAGATATTTTTGGAAATTTCCTCACTGTATACTCATTACTCACTTCCTTTCATTTATGGACCTTGGGAAATTACTCAAAGTATCAGATTTGAATAACTTTTTTTACTGCTGGTGTAAGAAGATTATAGCAACACTGAGCCTGTCTTGGTGCAATATTTTAATCTTCATTTGTCACGACTCATAGGTACAAAAAAAAAAATTCCTGGGTCACTGTGTGAAGTTGATAAAAGAACTAAGACGGGCCACTTAATTGCAATTCCATATATTGAAGGTTTTTATAGGCCTGAAATTGAAAGCACTTAAAATTCCTTTTACCAGTGTATTGAGTATTGATTAACTTATCCCGATAGAGAGAAAAAATCAGTGTTCTAAAAATCGCGCCTAGGCGCTAGGCGGGACAAAGATCTAGGAATTTTTAAGCCTAGGCGGACCTCTAGGCGGAAATTCGTCTAGGAACCGCCTAGGCGCCGCCTAGATCCCGCCTGGGCCTAGGCCGCCTAGACCCCGCCTAGGCGCCGCCTGGGCCTAGGCCGCCTAGGCGCCGCCTGGGCCTAGGCCGCCTAGACCCCGCCTAGGCGCCGCCTGGGCCTAGGCCGCCTAGACCCCGCCTGGGCCTAGGCCGCCTAGACCCCGCCTGGGCCTAGGCCGCCTAGACCCCGCCTGGGCCTAGGCCGCCTAGACCCCGCCTGGGCCTAGGCCGCCTAGACCCCGCCTAGTCCAATGATTATTCAATTAATCATTGGACTTGTGGTTTTTTTATCCCCAAAGTCGGGATGTATTTGCTTTTTAGTTGAACTTATAGTTTTGGATTTTAGGAGGTTTAGAGTTGTTAGTCAGACATGTACTTTTTCGTTTATTTACTTTAGTGTTAGTTAAGCACCACAAATTTGGGTTTATGAGTGATAATATGGATTATTATTACATTATATGAATTATTGACAAGTGTTATTCGTCAAAATATAAGGAAATAATCAAGTTTGTTCTAAGTCCGCCTAGGCACCCGCCTATCCGCCCTAGCGGCCGCCTAGCGCCTTTTAGAACATTGGAAAAAATAATGCAAGTAATTCTTAAGCAAGTTACATGGTTGTATGGTTTGACGGGCTTTGGTCACCGATGGAACATTTTGAATTTTATCTGCTCCATCCTTCAACTGATGCATCAATGGCTGTTGCGTGTATTCTGATTATAAACAGAAAAATGCACGCATCATGTAGGTAGATATTAGTGAGGAATGCATGGAAACAGTATGCATTCCTCATATCTAATCTCATTACTCGCAGTTATTACATTTTTGATGTTTGTAACGCGTTAATTGATGTCATTCCTTTGCATGTGTGAATCATTTTCTTTCCTTTTGATCCTCCTTAAGAACTTAACTACTTAATTGAGGTGTCATTAGATATTCTTTGTTTTCATTGTAGGTGTAGATGGTGGCTTTGATGAGAATGAACCTCAATATGAAGAAAGCCGCAATATTGTTTTATTGCCCAGCTTTAAAACTCTCTCGTTTCCTTCTGTTGAGTTGCCAGAGAAGGTGTTCTCCTCACTTATGTTTGAGTAATTATTATGTAATTTGTGTAATCACGTGTTAACCTGAATGTAATTATGTTTGAATTAGATAAGACTGGCAGTTGATGCTATTTTACTGGCTGAGGGTGCTGAGAGAAAAGAGCAAGTTGCATCCTGGGTAGCTGACAAGAAGCAAGTCAGTGCATATGCTATGGAATTAAGACAGATTGACACTGCTGTAATTATACCTCCTACTGGGTGGAAATGTGCAAAGTGTGATAAAACTGACAATCTTTGGCTAAATCTAACGGATGGAATGATTCTTTGTGGGAGGAGAAATTGGGATGGAACTGGTGGCAACAACCATGCAGTTGAGCACTATGCTCAAACTGGTTATCCTCTGGCTGTGAAACTTGGAACAATTACAGCTGATTTGGAAGCTGCAGGTACCTCTTCATGTGTTGCGCTTTGTATATTTATTTATATCTTTGTTAATTTATAGTCTTAAGGAGCAAATTTTCTTTTATCGTCTACTTCCTAGTGGGCAGTTTTGGAGGTTGGTAAGTTCCATAATGCTTGCCATCATGGTTAAATAGTGTGAAGTAGGAGGGGCTTGTGTTACTGACTCTTGATTAGTGTTTGAATCTGGGATGATGTATTTTCTCTTGCTGCCTTTAGTTTCATGTGGCATTTAAAGGGGTCTCACTTAACTTAAACGTGGATTGGTCATTTCTTTGATGAGTCCTGTATTGATGAGGGCTGGTGGGCCCTTTTCTTTTCTTCATTTGATGTTTACTAGAGGATATGTAGAAACTTCCCCGGGGGGGGGGGGGCGGGGTTGTGATATGGGACATGAAAATGTAATGTGTGTAGAGGGGAACATATAAAGAGGATTCTCACTGTTTTCTGAATATTTGTCTTGGTTGATGCAGTGCATTTTTATTTTTATCCCTATTCTGAAATTGGTAAGTGGTTAGGGTGTTCCATGTACAGTGGCCCATCCCAGTGAGTTTTATCTCATTGGTTATTAAAGTATTTTGATTGCTATTGTCAAGGTGAAGTCATTATAATAGTTTGAGGGGCCTTTTTAAGAGTTGGATTTGATTGAACTATTATTTGCAAAGAGGTGGCAGCTTTAGAGTGGAGAGATAGAATCTTGTTGTCCAGCTAGTGGAGTGATATGCTTGGTCGTTTGAAGTGATGAACTAGAACCTGAGTGCATGATAAACTCTGTCTCTGTTTTGGCCATGTCACATTAACATCCCTTTTTTCTGTTCTAGAACACACGTCCACGTACCTCTTGTTGGATAAGTTAAGTTGCACACTTGCACCATCCAAAGTTGAAAGGGCCTTAGCAAGCTATTCCGTGTTTTAACTTGTTATACTTGTTCATGGAGTGATGTGTTTAATTTAATGTGCATTATAAAAAGTTGACAAGGCAGTCTGTCATATGCTGCCATATCCCATCTTTTCCTTTTGATAGTGTAAATTGCTCAATTTCAGAACTTGTTCTACTACATAGGGGAGCATTATAAACCGAAAAAGGAAAGAAAACACCAGGTTTAAATGCATAAACCCTAGGGGCTAAAACATTTTAAAAAAGATATATATATATTTATATATATATATATATATATATATATATATATATATATATATTTAGGCTGTTCCTTTTTATGTTTCTTCTTGCTGATGGGACTTGTTCCTGCAATTAACTAACTGTATCATTAATTCATTATGAAGATTTCTCCTTAAAGCCTCTACATCTATTTGAACCAAGAAGCAGTGTTAAAGTAATATTTATAGAATCAAGGTCTAAAAACTAATATTTATAGAATCAAGGTCTAAAAGCTCCTAATCCCAGCCACTTGGTTTTCATTTTGATCTTTATCACTCTTGTTCAATAACATCCATTTTTTAAAGCCTATTAGATATCCTTAATGTGGACATGTCGTGGCAGCTCAGATGTTTACTCTTATCCGGAAGACCAAGGTGTTTTGGACCCACTTCTAGAACAACATTTGGGATTCTTTGGAATTGATTTCTCTTCATTGCAGAAGGTGAGTTGCTTCCACTTCATCACATCTCTTGGCGTCTCATAGAAATTAAATTTCAACTGTTCTGATTTTATTGCATTATTGCCCAAAGTTTACAGTATCCTTAGCTATCGAGTGATCTTATGAGAATGGTCTTTGAAATGTTGGTTTTCCTGCTTGTGTATATTTTCTTTATTACTGTCCCAAATGCTGCATTTTGAAAGATGAATTAACTCTCAAGTCACTTAACTGTGAATTGAATATTTACACTTCATGTTCTTGATACTTTTTTTTTCTAGATTTAGCAAAATGAATAATCACCGGATGACCAAAAGTTCCATCAACTTTTTTTTTATTTCAGATTTCCTCTGAGACTCAGGCCACCAGAGTCCAGAAGTAGGATAATCAATCTAGCCCGTTATAGTTCTTAACTTCCAGTTCGACAATTTCTTCTAAGATAGCTCAAAGAAGGCCATCTGGATTTTTAAATTGCTCCTGTTTTCATCTTTCATGTTAGCCCATCTGGTTTTATTTTAAATAACCTGATGAAGCATTTTTATACTTTCCTGCAGACTGAACTGACTACTGCTGAGAGGGAGTTGGACCAGAACACAAATTTTGATTGGAACCGAATTCAAGAAAGTGGACAAGAAATGGAAGCACTGTTTGGTCCTGGATATACTGGACTTGTCAATCTTGGGAACAGGTAAATATACTTTGTATTTTCTATAGTTTAGCCCGAAGTGGTACTTTCATGATGTGCGTTGTCACCCTTCTCACACTGTCTTCTGTAGTTGTTACTTAGCTTCCACGATGCAAGTTGCCTTTACTACAAGTGCCTTTAAGAACCGGTGAGTATGAAACTGTGCTTGGTGTTTTTGGGCAGTGCATAAAGTTGTTGGTGAATTGCTGACTCCTTATTTTGCTGTTTTTAATAAGATATTACACAGACCAGGGATTGAGAAAGGCTTTTGAAGAGGCTCCAGCTGATCCAACTGTGGACCTAAATATGCAGTTGTATGTCATCTCATCTTGTAATGCATAGAAGTGATTACTTGCTACTTGGCACCTAATGAAGTGCTAACTTTCATTATTTTGAAGTTTATTTTTTGCCAGCTCCCCAATTGGATGTAGCAGAATTAATCCCCATGTCTTTAAATCCTAATAAAGAAAACAGTTTCCTTAATTCAATAAATGGTTCTTTTGAGCATCTTGTAGCCCCAATGTTTTAAAAAGCTAGAGCAACAACGTGATAGGAATACCTGCAGCTTAAGCGGGCTTCAGAAGCAAAGACAATGACTTTTTCATAAAACATCTCATAACACCTTAAAAAATCAAGTTTAATGCTATAAAAACCCGTCTTTGATGAAATAAGACCAGACTGAAAACCTATTATTGCAATAAAACCAAGTTTTAGGTAGTAATAAGCAAGTAAAAAACCCAAATCTAAAGCATCAGAAAGTACTAAATATAAGTCTAAGCATAGAAGGTTAAAGAATAGAAAGAAATCAAGCTGAATGGGAAAGATGGTTAAAGAATAGAAAGAAATTATTAATGTAATCTCGATTCTCGTCTTCCTCCCATCACCTCCGTCAACATCATCATCTTCTTCTTCTTCTGGGTGTGAGGGAAGTAGAGTGAAGAAAGGGAGAACAGGAGGTGTGAAGAATAGAGAGCTGGTCTGAACATATATGTATGAAGAGAAAAAGGTGCTAAAATCTTTTTTTTTAAATCAACAAAATATTTTTCAAATAAAAAATATGGGAATATTGTATCCAAATTCAGCTGAGATATGTAATATATTATATATCATGATCTACCAAAATAAAGAAAAAAACCCCATCACCTCAGCATTTCAGCGCTTGGGGCTTAAGCAGCGTCTGGTGCGCTTTGGGTGGGTTTTTCCACCCTTGCTGCGCCTTGACCAAAGCAGGCACTAGACTTAGTGCCTTGGGCTTAAAAGCTCTTGGGCTTGGCTTTTTTTAAACACTGTGTAGCCCAATAGGACTTCTCTAATTCAATCAAAGAGAAGTGTTGTTTTAACAAGAATGGTCCAACTTGGAGGTTCAGCTGCAGCATAGTTCCTTTTAGCAATTTGTCGCAGAAATTTGGACTTCCATATGGTTGATGTATATTTCAATTCCTGTAGATTCTTCTTGATAATTACTGTATTTTGCTGATCATGTGGTAGGACAAAGTTGGGTCATGGTTTACTCTCTGGCAAATACTCAGCTCCAACACCAGAGGTATGTTGCCTGTAGGAATCTCACCTTCAATGATGTCTTGCTATTTGAGATGTAACTCTTATATTAAATTTTCATGCAGAAAGATGGAGATATGCCTACTTCTGTGGCGGTACGTTCTCTAACTTTATTTTTCACCAGCTAATATTTTATGTACTTCAGTAGATACTTAATGTGGGAATTTCCTATGGAATAGTTTCCATGGGAATAGTTGCATTTATGAAATGATCACATTTTCTTCGTATTGTCTCACTGGTTCCGTTCAGGAATAACTGTCTCAATGTATTAATGTTGCTGTTCAATATATGAATAATTTTTGCAGCTTTATTGAATTTTCCCTGCCACTTTGTTCTACTTTTTTTTTTTTTTGATCGAGTAAAAATTCGGATGCAAAGGAACCGCTATCTGATGATTAATGTCCTACTTTTGCAAATGGTCTCATAAGTTGGCTATTTAACTACATTTTTCTTTTTTTTTATACATTTTTGTCTGACTTGTTAATTTGTTATAGTGTAGTGAATTGGCAGCTTCCCATTGTTTAATCGTAAAATGCATTTTTTTGTTGACTTTCAGAAAGAAGGTATTCGCCCTCATATGTTCAAGACTGTAATTGCTGCTAGTCATCCAGAATTTTCCACCATGAGGCAGCAGGTAGCTTCCTGTTCTTGTATAATTCTTTCGCAAGCTAAATTATATGTTATTTAATTTACTTTTTTTTTCCCATATGTAAATGCACTACTACCTTGCCTAACCCTGTGTTAGCCTAGTGCAATGAAGATATCTAATTTGGATGTTAAATGGAATAGGAATCACATACAGAATTTGCTACAGCTTGCATGTTGTACCTGGAGAAAATATACCTCACGGAATGTCACAAAGCCAGGATATATAAAATGCTGATAATTTATGTTGTATTCTTTCACGTATCTGTAGCAGATTAATTTAATTGTATGATTCTACCGTGGATTCGTTTTAAGTAAGCACATGATTCTAGTCATCCTGCCTTGCATTTGGTGCTAATTTTCTCGCTTCTTCCAGGGCCTGTTGTTGATTGGCTATTTGTTACTGAAATTTCTATTTGATTACACCCCTTTTAGGATGCTTTCGAGTTTTTTCTTCATCTACTTGAACAAGTTGAACGAGTTAACAGTGGGAACCCCAAATTGGATCCTTCAAGGAGTTTTAAGTTTGGTGTTGAGGATAGAATTCAATGTCCGTCAGGAAAAGTTGCTTACATCAAAAGATTTGACTACACCTTGTCCTTGAATATTCCTCTGCATGAAGCCACTAACAAAGGTAACTCGAAATCTCATCTCTCCCTTTTTTCGCTATACCTCAAGTTGGTTTTCACTTAGATGCCATGATTTTCGATTTCCAGAACAGGTGGAAAACTTCAACAAATTGAAAGCTGAAATGAAAGAAGCAGGGAATGAGTTGTAAGTTCAGATGCTAATCCATTTGTTTGGAAATTACAGCTGTCAATTCAGCATCCTAGTGTCTTAAGAAGCTTGTGCAATTTTGACCAGATCTACTGATGAGATTGTTCGTCCAAGGGTACCTCTAGAAGTCTGTTTAGCAAGCTACTCTGCACCTGAGGAGGTGCAAGACTTTTACAGTACGGCCTTGAAAACCAAAACAACAGCTATCAAGTAAGATTTTCTTTTTGATCTTTTAGAAATTATTACACTAGTTTTCCTTTTCAATAAACCTGTTTTATGATTTCTATTATGCTTTCTAGTTTTGCTCGATTGTTATATATTCTATGGTACTTCACAAAATGTGGAATCAGCCCATACACTGTCTTATAGTTTGGCAGCCTCTTTGTGATGAGATGGTTACAGTAGATATGAAATTGCTTTACAACGAATCTTACGATTCACACTTTACTTTCCTGTGCAGAACCACCGGTTTGACTTCCTTCCCAGATTATCTTGTCTTGCACATGCGGAAGTTTGTTATGGATGCTGGATGGGTGCCTAGAAAACTTGGTATACTGATGTGCCTAATTTATGTGGCTGTAATGCACGTTCTTGGTAAGAACATGTCTTGACCTTTCCGTTTTGTTTTTTGTTTTAGATGTCTATGTAGATGTTCCGGATATCATCGACATCAGTCACATGCGTAGCAAGGGTCTTCACCCAGGGGAGGAGCTTTTGCCTGAGAGTGGTAGGTGTTTTATTTATTTAATGCTGGAATCATTAATCATTATGATTGGCGGATGAGTATTTTGCTACAACTGTCCCTTGAATTTCCTTGCCAGCACCCGATGATGAAATGGAATCAGAGGAGCTCTCAGCGAATGAAGATATTGTTTCTCAGCTTGTGGCAATGGGATTTCCGCATTTACATTGCCAAAAAGCTGCTATCAATACTTCTAATGCTGGTATTGAAGAAGCAATGAATTGGCTGTTGTCTCATATGAATGATCCAGGTAAATGTAATTGTTGTTGGGCATAGCAATCTTCTCCGATGACGTAAAAGTTAGAAGTCTTTTCGCATCAGCTACTTGGATCATGTTACACTTCATCTCATGTTATCCAATGTTTGCATGTCACTTTTCAGATATAGATGCTCCGATATCACAAGCGTCTAAAGGTGGCGCAATGCAAGTTGACCAGACAAAGATTGACACACTGGTTTCATTTGGATTTCAAGAAGAAATTGCACGGATGGCTCTTGTGGCTACGGTGAGTTGTAGGACATGGCTTTTTGTATTTATTTTCTTAGCATGTTTCTTTCATTACGGGTATCCTGTACCCATGCTTCCATCCTTCTCCCTTGCAATGCTTGTTTAGAATACCTGCCATTTGGTTTGTTTATTTTTGTTCTTAGTTTTACATTATTTTTATTGTTTTTAATGATTACCCTGGATCTCTTGGAAACTCCCTCTCAACGTAGTCGGGGGAAAGGTGTCTACAACTCGACCCCCAAGACCCTTCTTGTAGCGGAACACACTGGAATTGTTCTTGTTTCTTTCGTTACCTTATTCGTACCTAATACTTAATACGGGCAACCATTTTGCAGGGTGGTGATATTGAGAAAGCAACTGACTGGATATTTAGCAACCCTAATGCATCTGTTCCTTCCAGTTCAGAAACATCTGGCACTCGAGCAGAATCTGTTAGTGCTGACCTTCCAGATGGATCTGGAAGTAAGTATATCATACAAATTATTTTCATTTCACGATCTATATATATATATATATATATAGATATTGCTGGCTCCTTTTCGATTAAGAAGTTGGAACTTGCATATTGCTTCTGTGCAATTAAATACATGCTCGTTGATCCATCCCTTGTAACATAACTGAAGACGTTCAAGATGATTTCGACAAAGAAAACTAGATTTTTTTTTCGATACCAAATTCTTGTGGCTGATCCCCGTGAAGCATGCTGCAAACCTTGAAATCTAGTTATGTACTGAACTCTTTGATCTTGCAGGATACAAGCTTCTCGGGTTTGTTAGTCACATTGGAACGTCCACCCAGTGTGGTCACTATGTTGCACATATTCAGAAAGATGGAAGATGGGTGATATACAACGACCAGAAGGTTGGAGCTTCTGTTAATCCACCAAAGGACATGGGCTACCTCTACTTCTTTGAGAGGCTGCAAGAATAGGTAGTTATGTATCGACAAATCACTGGCAAAAAGGCAAAATTTGATTGAAAACTGTGTCCAGTAAGCATGTGGGTGATTCTTCCATTGGCTGTGATTCGCGTTCGCCTGCCTAATCAGGACATATGTTGCCTTGTGGAATGAGAACTATTTTTGGCATTTGGAAGGGGAAACTGATTTGATAGCTGTTTTTGCATTGTGTATCAAGTAGAACCATCGTCTTGTCTGGGATTTTGTTACCCCTCAATCTTGCAGTTGATGATTTTTCTCTTTTGCCTTAATTCACATTGAGGTGATAGTTTTGGATTTGGTTTTGCGATATAACTTACCTTTAATTCAGGAGGGTGAATGCAGAAGCCAAGTGCTCAAAACTTGTACCACTTGAAATCCAACTGATAGAAGCCAAGTTCTTGCATTAACCCGTTCGTTTGCATTTTCGGATTCATTTTCAGACATACGCCACTTTTGATTTTCAAGAAATCCACAATTACCAGTCCACTATAACCCCAGCTCCCTCTTACCATTTGTTGCCTCGGCTCACCAACTGGCTTTTTGGAGCTAAGTGAAACGATGGAGGTTATGTAGTCCACAATGGCTTCTTATTATGTGTCCATAATAAGGCAGTCTCCAACAGGGATTTTGAGGCTTTATACCCTATTTTTAATCACCTTATAGTCTCAATATAATTTACCGATTACAAAAAAATAAGGCAGTCTCCACCGGGGCACCAGAAAGGTAGAAAAAATGCACACCTCGTAACTTTAAATTTTAAACGTCAAGTTGTGGTCGAATGTGTTTTAACAACTAAAGTTTTTGTTCAATTTATTTTGCTCGAGGCTAATTTTGGGTCGGAATGGCCACATTTTGGCCTAGGCATTAATGATCAAGCTAAGGACGGAGCTGAAATGGTGAAATATTAATGTAATAGCGGTCATATGAACAAAATCCAGCTTCTTCAAAACTGAAACTTATTAAGTAGAACATAAGAAGCTGCTACATTCAGTTTGCTTTCCCTATTCCTATCTCAACTATAAGAATAACTACTTGTACAAATTAAATAACAAAAACTGGACATTTGCCCATTGTAGTAAGACAATCAAGCTTGGGACTCCGGGAGCATGAACCGGGAGTCAGTGTCATTTTGTACCCGTCTTCTCAGTCAAGAATCCGATAAAAGGACAGGAAAATTACTGCATACAAATGCCAGACTGAAGGATCTGAAAAGAGAGCAACAAAAATAACGCTTCGGGTAGGACATCATGGAGAAGCTAATCCTTCTAGGGTGTAAGTAAGGGATTCTACCAAATCCCCCTTAAACAGTAGCTGCTGCAATGTCTGCATCACATTGTACTTTGGGTCTAGCTTTCTTTGCCAACTCTGCAGTGAAGGAACAAAAAGATATGAGAAGACAGTTTCATCTGATTAAATAGATTATGGCGTATTAGTGAGGTATATCTTCACAGAATGATATGCTTGCATGATTTAACCGAACAGAATTCATTCATTCCGTCCGTCCATTGCTCAAACATTTCGTAGTATAAAAAAGAATTATACACACTAATGTTAATTACAAAAGCAGCTCTTCGACGAAGAGGTTAACAAGACTGTTCAACGGGATATGAACAAAAACCAATGTCATGCATTTCTTTCTAGAAAATTAGTTACGATTGGTTTTTTAAATTGTGATAATAACCTCTCCAGTGGAAATGAATGACATTCATATCATCAAAGAGTATACTAAGCCTAAAATGTGGATGCTAATGAATTAGAAAATGGATGTTGCATAGTGAAGGTTCCAACTGATACGCAGCACATACAAATTTAATAGCTAAAAGTGAACCAAAGAGTTGTTAGATCAAGCTCCTTTGAATTGCCAATCACTCATTATTTCAAAAAATAATTTTCTTCAGCTGCATATAGACGAAAAAACAGGAGGGCGGATGTTACCTCAAGAACCAAAGTCGTCACCATCACAGTGCAAACATTACCATCAATGTTAACTCTGTGACGCCTGACTAGCTCCAGTAACTGCTGCATGCAATCAGCAGGATGTATACTTTTACCATCTGGGGAGTTCCAATAGCTGAAATAACTACTGACTTCCTGTAAAATTGCATAAAAAAATCACCCGGGCATTAAATTCCTCTTGAAAATTGGAAAGTGAGGGTAGAGTAATCTGATTCAAAAGGATAATGCAATGAATGCAACTACTTCTGGGAATCTCATGGTGTAATTTGTTGCTACAACAATTACGGCAGTACAGTAATGGAAACAAAAGAAATAGCACAATTTAGCTGGCCAGACGTTGCATAGCTAAAATCACATACACAATTAGTTGCTCGTATTAAATGAGTTCTAGTCTCTACATAAAACTTGAACTGACTCATTAAAATGAGCCCTTAAATGGGGATATGAAGCATATTACAGAAATGGGCATACTTGCATGTAAGTACCTCTCTAAAAATGAGAGTGGTGAACTACACTGAAAGAGATTAATGAAATTCTACAGAAGGGACAATCCCCAATCCCTCATGGATACAGTATATCAGATGCTCTGAGATATTGTTAGCTCATAACCCAATTAGTTTGTTTGTAAGCTGCTTTCAGTGAAGGGAAAATATATCAATTTGGAATATTTAGAGAAGTCGTACAGATATTCCTGAATAATATTAACAACCCAGATTTACCCATCATATATAGTAGGGTATTAAACAACACAATTGGCCTCAAGGGATCATTTGAAAAGCACATGAATATAGATACATTGCAGCATCAAGGAAAATAAATCTTGAATATGTCAAGAATACAAAATTAATTAAGATGTGCCATGATTCCATGAAAAATAAGAGCAATGTCCAAAATAAGCAAAAGTGAAAACCAGGAAATGAATCTCATACTTTGCCCAGACAACAGACTGAAATGGGGGATGATGTGTTTAGGAGCTTAGGCTTGAGGGTTTTTTTCGTCTTTTTGAGAAGACAAAATAAGATATAGGTAAAAAAATAGCTACACGTCAAAATAACCTATGTTGTCGAATAATCAATTTAAGTTATGGAAACTTTAATAGAAAAAAAACTCTCCCTTAAAAAATAAAAGTCTTTTTAGGCTTAATTTTTTTTATATATAAATATAAGTCCTTTTAAAATTTCTAGGTATCGGGATACAAGAATTATTACTTTTTCACTTTTTTCTCAAATTTTATTGGTTGATAATGGTTGTGGATAATTAATGAGGGGTATAAAGATAATAAGTTTATAATTGCCTTAATTTGTGTGCAAATGTCTAAAAAGACTTATATTTTTTAAGAGAGGTAGTATATGATTATATTTGTCATGCCTGCTTAATGATGCTGTTGGAGTGCAGGCTGATAGAAACCACTAGGAGCAAGGATCTCGCACCTAGGAAGACCACTCAAGCAAGGATCTCGCTAGAGGATTTGTGCAGGAACTATCCCACTTTCGACACAATATATTGATAATTCAAAACATGATTACAACTGACTCAATCTAGGACTTAAATAGGCTGCTGAGAAAACTAACTACTAAACCACTAACATAGAGGTGTGCCTAGTGACCTTAGTGGTCTGCTAGCATGATCTAGAAAATAGGGAGCAATTGGACTATTCTAACTACTACTAACTGCCCTAGAACAATATCTACTGGAATTAAAGACAATTTAATTAAACTAATAAACTAATCAAACTAACTGCTGCTTGCTGGGATCTGGAACCGTATCACAGGCATATGTGAAAAAGGAGAAAGTAGGTACTGTAGTTGGTAGTCACTCAATTTGTGAAAGAACTGGTTTACCTCAATAAAGGCATCCGGATCCGGACAGCTTTGCTTCTTAGATAATCTAAGTGTACACTTAGCAGCAGTCTGACCATCTCGAAGAGCCACAGCCTTAAAGAACTCAATTAGGTTTGAACGGTCCCTCTTAGAAAGTTCAGCAGTCATGCCTACATCAAGGAAGACAACATGAGGCTTAGATTCAGAAAGCTGTGTTCCTGGCCTCCGAGTCACTCGTACAAGAATATTCCCTGGGTGCATATCTGCATGGACAAAGTTGTCGACCTGGGAAAAAATACTCAAAATAAGCTCAACTAATGACAGAAGGGAAGTACCAGCATTGAGTCAATGAGAACATTAATATCATTATAAAAATATATAAAGGATGAATACATCTGGATAGTCTAACCTAACTCAAATCATGAAAGGTGGGTTTGACACAATTTTCTGTTCTAGTTTAACAGGAAAGATATTTAGAAAATCTAAGCTATCCAAGAATGCTAGAAAACACCTTTATCAGTTTAGAACAATACAATCCTAAGGAAGAAACATCTTCTAGTTCCGCTTTGATTACAATATATGAGAAGTATGTAAACAACAATAAAAACTACATTCATAAACAGTGGTAACTTCTTTTTTCCAATGAAAAATATCCTTCTCTTTTAGTCTCCTCCCTCTAAACTGGCCCTAAGCTTCATTTCCAATAACATAAAGAGGTTGGAAGGCCAACTTTTGGCTATCCCAGCCTGCAATGATTCCATGCTTAAGGTATTTTCTTTAGTTTTTAGTAGTGTTAATAAAGTACTCTGCAATGAGAAAGAGTGTCCTATCCCTCTAATGGGAATATTTATCTCCTCTATGGGTGTTCTTGTTTTTGCAGGGCTAAGAATCATGTAATATTAAAGTACAAATTTGTTATTTGGATTGTGTAGATCTCCTCAAAAATGATGTTTCATCATCTATAGTTTGTGGCTAATATTGTGCCAAACCTTCTGGAGTTGTTGACAGACATTGTAATTTGTGAGTTTAAAGCTGAATACTACTTTGGTCTTTGGTTAATGTTTTATGCAGGGAAAAAACAGGTACTTCATGCAAGTCCTCTTTACACCAATAACTTTTTACTGCAAAAAAAATCCGTTAGTCTATGATGCTTTGAGTAGATTCTCATGAATCAATGCCGGTCTAAGAGATCAAAACCATCAGTATAAACATCGGTTCCTGATAGATCAATAATCTGGATTAGGTCTATCTAGGACCAATTCACACTCAAACAGATAGGATTTAGGGATAAAATGAGGATAACCCTCTTTGGATTCAACTGGAAATTGAAGGAACAAGATAGAAACGGGAAGATACTCCCACCAAGGCAGATACGCCTGGCCAAAAGGGGCTGATACTGCCCCTCTAATAATCTCAACCACAACAAACAGACCATACATTTCCAGATCTTTGAATGATCCTGCATTTTTATTTTACATGTGCTTGTTCTCCTACAAGATACGCTCTAATCTGTTTGTGTTTTTGTCATTATCGACTCAGACCTTCATTTCTTCACACCCGCTTTTGTTTGACAATGCTCTCAACCCATTAAATAAGTTAAATGAGGTACAGTTATTGGTGGTCTCACCAAATTGTTTTTTAGTGTCTAAAGTTACTGCTGTTCATTATATCCGTTTCTAATAAAATTCCTGCAAGAGTATACTCTTTAATCGATATATTTAAGTAGTTTGTTCTATCACATGCCTTGTACCTATGTCAATTGTGCCCAGTAGTAGCAGCATCGTCCAATTATCTAGAATGATAAGCTCACACGTTACTAACACTGGAGCATAAAAAAAAAGTACATTTGAAATGAGCAGCTTATATACTATGCAAGAAGTGACAACTGGAAAGAGACACACCGATCTTCACTTCAACCATCTAAAGAAATATGATGCTGCCCTTTCAAACAAACCATAATCAGGATGCATAATGCATTGGCAACACATTAACTAGATTTTCACTGATTTATTAAGATATTGTTACTGCATGAGTAGAAATGGACACATATGAAGTGAAAGCATGAAACTAACAAAATATATAGCATGAGGGAAAGAGGGTATCGTACCAGTAGCATTTTTAAAAGGGCACTACTCCCAATATGTGCAAGTGCAGTTTTAACTCTAGGATTTCCTTCAAGCTCATCAACATAATGGAGGACATTTTCACCATGCTCATAAGTCTCCACCAGTACAGCAGGATGCACCAAGGGATATAATGGCATTGGGAATGAAACATCTTTCGACCTTTTGAAATTGTAAATAAATCGACTTAAATTTGCAGCCTCTCTTGAAAGATCAACTTGGGACATCATAAACACAGCAAACTGTTGAAGGCTCTCATCTAATCGTAACCAATTTAATGTTGGTATGAACTTTGAGATCTTGGCTGCAATATTTATAATCCTAAAGTCTCTTCTTATTGCATCACCAACACCTGGGTGCCTCACCTTTACAGCAACCAAAACTGGCCTGGTTGGTTGGCCAGGATATCGGAATTTTAATGTTGCCCGATGAACTTGGGCTACACTACCAGATGCCACAGGCTCCTCTTCAAACTTTTCAAAAATTTGTGGCAGCTTGCGTCCAAATGCCCCTTCAATGGTTCTCTTTGTGAAGGCAAAGTCATGTTTTGGGGCCCCTGTGTGGAGCTTTGCAAGTTCTGTACAAATATCTTGTGGAAACAGATCTGGTCTTGTTGCAGCCCACTGTCCCCATTTAATGAATGCTGGGCCAGCTCTTTCAAGGGTAAGATGAAGAATATGAATCCAGGTTCTTCTAAACTTAACTCCAAGAGAATCAGAGAATGGAGACATTGCTATACAAGGAGAAAACAGCAGTGCCAAATAGATCACTCTAATAAACATAATTACTGCCTCTTTAAGTGAAAGCACAAATGAGGTCAGACAAACTTGTCCATTTTTGGCACCACTCGCTGGGTAACATTCTGCGTGTGCCAATGTTTTCGTACCACAAGCAAACTGTCCAGCTATCAATGCAAACAAGCCCGGAGTAATGAGGTGTGAATTTGAACGGCTCAATGCCAAAGTCACTGTGGCAGCAGCCTTGCTTATACGAGAAAGAGCAGGTACACCACATGTTTGTATTTGCAGAAGCCTTTTCCAAGTAACTTGAGCTTGGCTTGACACTGTAGAGCTGTAGAACTTTGGAATACCACATCCACTCCACAGCCTACCATTGCCACCAAAGATTTCATTCAGGCTGTGATTGTTACCCAATTTTCTGTACTTGGAATCTTGGCCGATATGATTGTGGCGAAACTGAGCTAGAAAATGTGATATACCATGATCTAGTTTAACACAAGTTCTCTGATTCTTGCGTATAAGGGCAAATGCAGTCATCCTAGCATTTCCAAGAATCAAAAGTTTGCATTAAACAAAGAGGCTTTAATCAGACTGCTGCTTCTATGAATCAATCACATGACAACATCAAACCATAATTCACCAACACCCTTGCACACCTTGGTACTATGTGGGCAAACAGCTCGGGGTACAAAAGGTGCTATTTTTCTAAACATGAAAGGAATCATAGTGATTAATTGGTAAGCATTTTGAAGGTTGCTCTTAAGTACTACCAAATAACGCACATTTTTACCTAATCGGAAGGGAAGCAGGAGATGCTTTAAAGCTTACATTCATACAATCACACTCAAAAAGGTGAAAATTCAACCTTGCGAATTCAGACAAAACAACAATACACATGAATTAATAAAACTCCCCAATCAGTCACCACGCGGATCAGATACGAAACCCTACCAGATAAATAGCCAAATCAAAGACCAATTTCTGAGTCAAAGCTGGAAATCATGCACTAGACACCAGTTTTCCAATAGAAACTGCAAATAAACAATTTCACAAGCTAATTGACACCATTAATAATAAATCAATCCCTCCCTCTTCCTATCGACAAATCAAATCACTGATACAGTGATGCACTGAACCAAAAAAACAGGAGAAATGAGGAAGCACTGAAGCAGACCTTGAGATGGAGAAAGAGAGAAACGACAGTCGGAAATCAAGAAGCTGTATACACGTACGTTCAGCTCCGGCGACTTCCGCCGGCGTTGCATCTCAGATTGCGGCCGACGGCGATTGACTCGGCCTGTAAGATGTCGTTCCTTGGCGTTGTCGATCGCTCCACGTCATTTCATGAATCAATCAAAAAACCTAAAAATGGCGATCTGTTTCAATTTCTGTACACACAAACAGTCAAACTCTCAAACACAAGTGTTAGTTATTCGCGATGGCCACGTGGCACTTCTAGGTGTGTCCGTGCGGGCATTGTGAAATCTCGTTTTTACCCCTCAAATTTAACCAAAAAAAAAACCATTTTCACATTTGCTTCTCCTTCTCCGCCGCTTCTCCAGTGTATCTCTCCTCTTAAGTACTGACCAGAACACGGATTTTCGATCGGGCGTTTGGCTAGCTGCATTCCGACTTTCTTGTTGAATTTGATAAAGGAAGGTCAGTTTTGAACTAAAATCTGTTTGGTTTACCTTTTTAATTTGAGTTATTATGAGAACCGGTGAATTTAGGGTTTGAAGTATTCGTGTTTAATTCGTTAATAGCGGGAAATCGTCGGTTTTGTTTGGTGGATTGGTGCAAGTATAGTTTTGGTGCTTGAATTTCGGTTTCGTTTGAAAGCGATTTGCAGTTTTTTGTTTTGGTTGGAAGCATTTCTCCAACTCACTTGAAAAAATGAAGAAGCTTGTTTGATTATCTTTGCAGAAAATCAACAAGGCACTGTAATTCCACCAACACACTACGTTCTACACACTGTTAGGGCATTTAAGTCCGTTAGGGTTATATGACTATCGTCTTCGAGCTGTTGGTTGATTTATTAACGTTTTGGTTGTTTCTTGCACAAGCCCATAGCACACGAAGTGTTCGACATTTGGTCTATGCGTAAGACTACGAGCTAAAAAATATTGCGAGCAAAGAAACTCCTTGCGGCACCTACACATATCTTAGAACAAATCTTTTTTATCTTTCCCAACACTATACTCCCTCACTTGTGGATGTTAGATCGTTTGAGTGCTGCTCATCTTAGCATTAGCATGTGCATGTTAGATCGTTTGAGTGCTGCTCATCTTAGCATTAGCATGTGCATGTAGATGCTCATTTTTATCTTGCTAATTGAACATGTCAATTTTGTTATAAAGAGTAATCTTCTGAATTAGTTTCCCTGAACTTCATTGTGTAGTCTGAATCTGTTTGGCCACCTTTATCAGCCTATTCTTTTTGCCCTCTATGCATATTTCGATTCCTGAACAAGGTGTTGTGCCATCTCCTTTCCATGAAAATGGATATGCAATGTTTGTCATGTCACATTTGATTTTTGCGTCTCTGTTCGTTTAACCATTTTCTTGGGCTGTCTATGATAATGACTTGGGTGTAAGACTCTTTAGTCCTTTGTCTATTTACTTTCTGTGCGTGATTAAGCCTCCATGTGATTAAGATTTCTTGGTCTCCGTTTGTAGGAGATGAAGAAAGGATTGCATCCTCAGATGCAATGGATATCTTATGTCACCCAGAGTGGCCGGTTGATCAATGTTATGATGTCCAAAATTCACAGAGAGGGTAAAGTTTATCACTTTAGGGCGAGGCGTCAGATGGCTCAAAGCTTGGGTAACATTGAGAAATTCAAACGCCGTTATGGGAAGGCTGAGGAGGACGATGCCAAGCCTACTTCGTCATCAACAGATAAGCAATGATCATATGGTAAGCTCTGCTCTTCTCATCGCAGTAAATGCAAAAAATATGGCTTTATCCATCAAGTGAAGGCAGAACTGAAGTAGCTCATGAAGGAATTGTTCTTAGGTGACCTCTGATTCTCAGTCTTCATTTTCTACCCAGAGATGTTTTTGTTATGGTAGTTTGGCTGCATGATTGTTGTGCCAAGTGTCATCTTATGATTCTTATTTGGATGAGGATTTGGGTAACCATGCATTTTTATGTGGGCACCTTTTTTTTTCCTTTACCATTTGTTGGTACTTTGTGTGGGCACCTTTTTTTTTCTTTATATTTTTCTTGTCTTTTAGTTGGCTAGTTTTTTTTTATACTCCGGCCAACAAAAATTTTCTAGACAAAACCAAACGAAATTGCCCAAAATGCAGCCCAACAGAACTTGATGTACCTGCAGGCGACATGCTATCATCCCCTTGTAGAGTGAGTTGATTGTTCATAATAAAACTAACCTAGTTGGCACAAGCGGTTAGGAGTCATTCAGGTGTTGTTTGCAGGCTTGCAGCTTCCAGAGCACGTAGAAAACGATGGAAACGTTATGGAACACCGTTGGTATTACCCCTATCGACTAAGGACCTTTCTAGGGGTGAGGTGTAGCAAAGGATGGAAACCTTTGAACTTACCAATGTACTGATATGCTTGGGTTAATAAAAATATATGTATTGCTTAAACTTGTGCTTATGGCTTTGTGGAAAGCCTCTTTTGAGTGTGTTTTAGCATCAGTGTTGTGATGTTTTTATCTAACTTATAGCGAAAAATTTGTACATATATCTTCATTCTTTATCTTCATTCTTTAACTAAACAAATGATATGATTGATAAAGATGAATTAAAAACAAACTAACTAAAATCAAATCGAAATATCAGTGTAGGTAGGTTGGTGCCAAGGCTGAAAATTGAAAACATGAACAATTTAAGAACTGGCTAGTCGAAAACGCCAAAAGCTGAAAATTTGGACATAACACAACATTCAATTTAGTGGCTAATTGTTGATCCTGCACTAGGCGTTCTCTAAGGCGGACAAGGTCTTTAGAGGTAGCTTGATTAGAAGTCAAGCGCCTTATCCATTAGGCAATGGGCGCCTTGTTGTCTTAAGAGGTAGCGCGTGAACAAATCATGTTGTACCGAAAGACACCGATAATCCGGAGTCAAGCGCCTTATCCATTAGGCCATGGACGCCTTGTTGCCTTAAGAGGTAGCACGTGAACAAATCATGTTGTACCGAAAGACACCGATAATCCGGGAAATGCTTCACGTCAAGGACAAAGTATCGGTCCCGGTTTTAGATGAAATGAAAATAGGTTGAAACCAGTGCTTTCAGGAGAAGCATCCCAAGATTCATCATGACCTCAATTGGTATCCGTAAAGGCTCGGTGTTCAACACTTCCTCGTCCGTCTAAGAGTTGAGCACGACTCTACTGCCGATGACGAACTTCCTCGTCCGTCTAAGAGTTGAGCATGACTCTACTGCCGATGACGAATTATTGAAAGACTTTTCGTAGGCTTGAACTCCCACCAAGCGGAGGTGCTATAGCAGTGGAGATGCCATAGCAAAGAGTTCTTGAAAGTTATTCACCAATATGCGCCCGAACTCCCACCCAAATCCACGTCTTTCACGTACAATGGAAATCGAACCCCTCCCAAGTTCCGGGATCCATTAGCATTGAAGAATCAATAATCAAAGTATGATTTAAAAGACTAAAAAATAGAGAGTGAGATAATAGATGGATTATTGTTTTATTGCCTCTTGCGAATCCACCAATACCACCCTGGGATATGCAGTTTTATCATCCCTCACCATAATCCCTCATTTGTGGGCATACCTAGACCCGTCCATAGGTCGAATCCGTTAGATAATCATATTTTAAAAAAAATCAAAAAATTATACTAAAATGGTTTTGGGATAAACGTTTTTCCCCAAGTTAAAATGCGATAGAAAACAGTATATGTGATAGAAAACGTAGGATGGTATATATCTTCATTCCACCTCATTTATTCACTTCCCACATTTTCGATATGGGATATAAAACGTGTGAAGTGAATAAATGATTTTTTTGATAAGGTAACAATTCGAGATTAGATATATCTGAATCTCGGTGGCCGACAAGTCGGCAGACGGAAACCCGTCAAAACATACAAACGAAAATAAATGACGTAGAATGAAGATATATATGTTCTCATGTTTTTTTTATCTCATTTTAACTTAGATTTTTACCGAAACCATTTTAGTATTATTTATATCAAAATTAATTAATTAATTAATTGTTATTTTATTTATATCTATATTATTTTTAGGCCAAAATAATTTATTAACATATTATGTAGCGATAATCAATTTGTGCATAGCTATTAATTAAAGAGAAAATTTGCCCAACGGGCTTATTTTTTGGGCCTAAATGAGGGAGTGTCTCCCAAGTCCGGCAAATAAGGTTTTTGTCCACCTCTAATTTTTTGGACAAAATTACCCCTTCAATCTAAACCTAATCTTATATGAGAAAATTTGCCCAACCGGCCTATTTTTTGGGCCTAAATGAGGAAGTGTCTCCCACCCTAGTCAAATTAGGGTTTTGTCCACCTAAAATTTTCTGGACAAAATTACCCCCCTAATCTCACATATCCCTTGCCGTTTCAGCACCACAGTGCCCCCTCCCATCGAAATCTCTCAGATCTCTCTGTCTTCCTCTGCCGGCTCTCGATCTCCCTCAATCTCTTCCTTGATCTCTCGCTCTGCCGACCGGAGACGCCTCCACGGCGGCGGAGGGTGCAACTGGCGACGATCGAGGACGGAGGGTGCAACTGCCATGGCCGAGCAGATCGAGGACGGAGATCTGAGATCTCAACCTCCTCCTCCGGTTCGTCGTCGTCGATCTGGATCTAGGCGCGGGTTCTCGCTCCTGTTCGTCGTCGTCGATCTGAACCGAACGAGAAGCATGGGCGGAGGAAGACGACGAGCCACCTCGAAGCCAGATCTCGCCGCCTTTCGTCTTCTTCGATCCGGCCCCGCCTCGCTCGATCTGCCCGCCCCGGCGCTTCCATCGCCATCATCAGCGGCTCACTGTCGTCTTCACCGCTCCGCTTTGGATTTATCTGGCTGCATGTTCGCGATTTCGTGACGGCGCCGGACGAAGCGCCGTGGATGAATCAGCCTGGGTTCGAATCTGCATCTGATTTTGAAGCAGAGCAGACGCCGGAGCGGAACGATGATCGGCTCGAATCAGGTGAGTTGAGTTCGCAATTTTGGGGTTTTTGCTGCTGCTCGTGGCGGAGAGGTTGAGGATTGCGATGTTGATGGATTGATTTGTGTATTTTGAAGGTAGAGCGTGTGTAGCCACGTTGATTGCGGAGGCGTGGTGAGGTATGGTTGCTGCTTCTGATTCTCCGACGTTGATTGCGGAGGCATTTCAGCATTTCAGCATTGAGGTTTGGTACAATTTCAGCATTTCAGCATTGAGGTTTGGTACAATCGGTGTTACGCCGGAGAACGCGAGGAAGTGCATGGCGGATGCAACAGGCTCTTTTGGCTGAACAGTTTCGCCTTCCTCTCAGGAGGTATTCATGCTTCTGTTAATCAATTTTGCTAAACAGTTTGGCCTTCAAATTTTTAGCAATTTTGCCGAACAGACTTTTTGGCTGCAGATTTCTGTGGTTTTGCATTCAGGCTTTTGTCTCAGTCTTGCTTACATGAAACTGTTCTATGTGGTTTTAATCATTTTGTGGAATGATAAGAATGCATATGAACTATACGATTGTCTGAGTGTTTGATTCCCAAGTCCCAACTGCTTTCCACATTTCATGATACCAACTTTTTTTTTATAATTGCCTTAAACTTTCAGCAACAACAAGATCTTGAATTCGGCTAAGATAATGAATTTGAGTTTGTTAATGTGATTTACAATTTACAATTTCAGCAATTTACAATTTACAATTTCAGCAATATGTGGTTAGTTTGCTAATGTGATTTGAGTTTGTTTTGTTGATAGTTTTGGATATTTACAATTTCACCAATTTTTTTTCCTTGTCGAAACTTTTTGTAGAATGCTGAATTCCTTGCTTTGTATCTCCTTTAAAAGCCTCTTAGCTCAATGGTAGAGCGATGTGCAATGCGCAAATACGTGGGTTCGAATCCCGCATAGGCTAAATTTTATATGCCGTAACACGGTTTCAGCAACAATTTCAGCATCAACAACGTTGCTGAAACCGTGAGTTTAGCATCAACAACGTTGCTGAAACCCCGGTTTTAGCATCAACAACAGTGCTGAAATCGGGGTTTCAGGAACGCGGAAAAAAAGTTTCAGCAACACGAAAAAAAAAACGGAAAAAAAAACTGCTGAAACAGAGGGTGACACATGGGTTTCAGCAACTCCGGAAACGTGAAAAAAAAAAGCGGAAAAAACGAAAAAAAACAAGCGGAAAAAAAGAGAAAAAAAAAAGCGAAAAAAAACTGCTGAAACAGATGGTGACACAGTTCCGTTCAGCAACTCTGGAAATCAGGAAAAAAAAAACTAAATTTCGTGGAATTTTTTTTTTTTTTTGGCTGAAAACAAAAATTTCAGCAATTCCGTTTCAGCAACTCTGGAAATCTGGAAAAAAAAAAAAACACTAAATTTCGTGGAATTTTTTTTTTTTGCTGAAAACAAAAATTTCAGCATGATGAAAAATTTGGTGGACAAATCCCAAATATGGAGAGGGGGGAGACGGATTCCTAATATGACCTAATTTCGTGGCCTGTATGGAAATTGCCCCTTATATCCTCCCAGCCGTTTCAGCACAAGGTAAAAAAACCCGATCTCCTTCCCCGACCTCCATCTCCTTCCTCAATCGCAACGGTGGCCATCGGCGCCCCTGATTTCATTGCAGATCCGAGGACGAAGGATCCCGCTTCCGGCAGATCCATCGGCGCTGGTGGTGCAGTGGTGGCCACAGCACCGCCTCCCATTGGCATCTTCGCTAGCGCTTCTATCTCGCCATCTCCCTCAAGCCCGGATCCCGCAAGATCTCGCCGTCTCGCCGCTAGATCTGCATCCGTCTCGGTTCTAGATGCCGAATCTGTGAGATCTGCGATTCAGACGCCTCTCAGGTCTTCATGTTTCGAGGATGCTGCGCGCCTCCCTCTCAGACGCCTCTCAGGTCTTCATTCAGATGCCTCTCAAATCTGCATCACTCGCTTGTTGCTGAAACAACTCCGGCATCCCCCTGATTCACCTGCAAATCATCGATCTCGCGCCGTAAGCTTTGAGGTGAGTTCTGTTGATTGTGTTCGAAACCTGTGTGAAGATGTAGTTGATATTGTATTGAGTGCTTGTGCTCAATCTCTCTGAATTTTCACAGCCTGATGGTGATTTTTTGTGTGGTGTTGCTACTATTATTCTTAATCTGCTGCTATCATCCTTAATCGAATGGTGACGGAAAACTGGTGTTCTTTGAATTGTTGTCATACATATTCATCCTCCTGTTCGTTACTGTCATACATATTCAACCTACTGTTCGTCGGTCTACAACTCTACATATTCAACCGGTTGTTTGATCTCATTTAAAGTCTATGGGGTTTAAATGTTGATTGTGCTGGGTTAGTAATTGGGTAGACTTTTTAGTAATTGGGCTGGGTTAGTAATTGTTGAGTATAATTCCAACAACGACTAAGCACCCGCGGTGTCAACAATAACCATTTCAGCATTAGCAACGTTGCTGAAATCGGGGTTTCAGCATCAACAACGTTGCTGAAATCGGGGTTTCAGCATCAACAACGTTGTTGAAACCATAAACAACGTTGCGGAAACCCAACAATGCTGAAATCGGGGTTTCAACGACAACGTTGTGGAAAGTAATTTGGAGTTAGACTCGTGAGAGGAATATTTTTACTCTTTTGGTGAGGACTCTTAGTTTGGTCCTTCTTTTTGCTGAAATTGTTGTTGCTGAACTTGCTTTAAAACTAGAATTTGCTGAAATTGTTTTTGTTGAACTTGCTTTAAATCTCCTTTAAAATCCTCTTAGCTCAACGGTAGAGCAATGTGCGATGCACAAATACGTGGGTTCGAATCCTGCATAGGCTAAATTTTATATTCCGTAACACGGTTTAAGCAACAATTTCAGCATCAACAACGTTGCTGAAATCGGGGTTTCAGCATTAACAACGTTGCTGAAACCGTGGGCTTAGCATCAACAACGTTGTTGAAATCGGGGTTTCAGCATCAACAACAGTGCTGAAATCGGGATTTCGACATCAACAACAGTGCTGAAATCGGAGTTTCAACAACCCCGGTTTCGACAACGTGAAAAAAAAAACAATAACGCGAAAAAAAAACAGTAACGCAAAAAAAAAACTGCTGAAACAGAGGGGGTTTCAGCAACTCTGGAAACGAAAAAAAAATGAAAAAAAAAGTGAAAAAAAAAACTGTTGAAACAGATGGTGGCACAGGGGTTTCAGCAACTATGGAAATGCGAGAAAAAAAAAACCGAAAAAAAAGCGAAAAAATAAACCGAAAAAAAAGCGAAAAAAAAACTGCTGAAACAGAAGTTAGCAAGTTCGTTTCAGCAGTGTCAGAAAATTGGTGGACGTTTTGCAAATATGGAGAGGGTGGAAGCCTTTTTCCTTATAAGGTCTAAAAATTAGGACATTCTAGTAATCAGTATGAAGTGAGAGATCTTAAATCACGTCAACTTTTGTAGTTACTCCTTTATTACATTTCATTCTTTCAATGTTCACTTGTTAACCATGAATTTTATACTCTTATCATGTTTTATCAACACAAACAATTACCTTATCCATATAAATAAATAAATATATAAATAAATAAAAATCTTATAACCAATCAACCCATTGCGTCAAACGAACCTAAATTAGGCATGGACAATAGAGTGGCTGACAAGGTTGCACACCTTGACCACTCTGCCCGGGGTACCGACATCTCAAATAATTCAGGTCTGCAGGACCTCATCTGTAAGGATGCTCTCGGGTAGAGTTTTCTCACCCGAAATCTTTCCTAATAAAAAAAAAAACAACCTAAATTAGACCAACACAACTAGCTTATTAATGCTAATCTCTTACGGAATACTGTAACCAATCAACTAGCTTATTAATGCTAATCTCTAACCGTAAATATAACATTCTTCCATCAATATTCATCATCCCACAACAATCACAAATCTCTCAATTCCAGCCCAAATTCATCTCTTTCATTCAAAATGGATCCGAATCAAGCTCTACAAAACTTTCCCCAAAGCTTTTACGATATACTTTCTTTATACTTTGAGTAATATTCCACTCCAAACACAAACCATACTACCCTGAATCACCGTTCTCATGATGATGTATATTCATATTATCTCGATATGATGCATCCCAGTCTAAATTCTCAATCTCCAACGGTTCGTTTTACACAAGAAAGCATCTCAGCTTATAGCACACTAGAAGATGTCCATGAAGAACAGGTTGAGGAACATCCTACTCAAGAACGTACTGACTACTGAGAGAAGGCAATGGAGTGAGACAGAAGATAAATTGCTACTTAGGGGGTGTTTTCCTGCACCCTCATTTAGGGGGTGGACGGGGGTGGAAATTTCCTATCTTGGAAGGGAAAGGTGGAGGGGTGGAGTGAATATCCCACTCTTCTCCTCCCTTAAATGAAGGTGGAGGGAAAACACAACCTTAGTGAATGGTTGAACACTAGCAAGGATGTTGGGGAGGGAAACAACCAATCTGGTATCAAGTTTTGGTCCAGAATAATAACTTATTACAACGAGTGGAGGGGAGATATGGCTCTACCACGTTTGGCATAAGTCCATAACGATGCAGAGCCCATTGATAATTGAAAATTGGGAGATATTAATCTATAATGTCGGGTTAATAGATTAAACGCAAATGATTAAAAATTGGGAGATGATTTCGACGGTGGAGTATATAAATATGGGGGTAATTGATAAAAAGGTAAAAAAAGTGTTCTTACGTTGATGTCATATACTCATTTTATTGTGTTTAGGGTTATCTTTTACTTTGGGCACATTTTCACGAGGCCTCATTTTGCATAGAGCCAGAATAGGTTTTTTCCCAAATTCAAATCAAAATCCTTTCCGTTGGGTGCTTCAATTTCCGGTGGTTGATTGGTACAAGTACAGTTCCACTTCCGGCGCTGTAATTTCTCTTTCGATTTATACCAATTTGCATTTTTTCGGGTCGATTTGGATACCAAATCAAACAAACAGGACGTGGTTTGCTCGGTGACTGGAATCAAAGCATGAGGAATTTCCGCCGTCTACTTTCTTACAGATCAATCTGCACCCGAATTCATCAACCCACCCTCTCTTCTTTAGAGACCAAATCGATTGCTGTTGATAGCTTGATTTCCGCCTTCACAAATAGGAAACCCGTCTCCCCGGATACCACCCAGGAGCAGTTGATTCCACTTGGGTCTAAGCTCACCACCGAGATTGTTGAATCCGTGTTGAACGGGATTGAGAATTGGAAGCTTGCCTACAATTTCTTCCAGTGGGCTTCAACACAAGATGGGTATCGCCATAGCTGTTATACTTATAATGCCATGGCGTCTATCCTATCAGGTGCTCGACAAAATGCCCCACTGAAAGCTCTGGCTTTGGACATGGTAAATTCCCGATGTTATCTGTCTTCTGGAGCTATGGGGTTCCTTGTTAGGTGTTTGGGTAATGTGGGTCTCGTGGAAGAGGCTAACTTGGTGTTTGATCAGGTGAGGTTGACGGGTCTCTGTGTTCCTAATAGCTACAGTTATAATTGTTTGTTAGAGGCTATTTCAAAGTCTAATTTGGTTGATTTGGCTGAGAAGAGGTTGGAGGAGATGCGTGGGTTGGGATGGGAGGTTGATAAGTACACTTTGACCCCATTGTTGAAGGTTTACTGTAATGCTGGGGAGTGTGACAAGGCCTTGAATGTCTTCAATCACTTGTATGAAAAGGGTTGGTTTGACATGCATGTGCTGTCGATCTTAGTTTTGTCATATAGCAAGTGGGGAAAGGTTGATGAAGCTTTGGACTTGATTGAGAGGATGGAAGGTCACAACTTGAAGCTAAATGAGAAGACATTTTA
The DNA here is from genome assembly GCA_037127255.1 of Persicaria tinctoria. Classification (NCBI taxonomy): domain Eukaryota; kingdom Viridiplantae; phylum Streptophyta; class Magnoliopsida; order Caryophyllales; family Polygonaceae; genus Persicaria; species Persicaria tinctoria. Next base: position 1,845,867 of record JBANSL010000004.1, read on the forward strand.
TGTGTTAATGCATGGCTTTGTTTCAGCTTCAAGGGTGGATAAGGCCCTCCAACTGTTTGAGAAAATGCGTAGGTGCGGGATTATGGCTGATGTTGGAATTTATGATGTATTGATTGGAGGGCTCTGCAGAATTAATCAGCTTGAAAAAGCTTTGTCTTTGTACTCTGACATGAAGAGCAGTGGGTTTTCACCTGATGTTGGTATACTTACAAAGCTTGTATCTTCTGCTTCTGACAAGCTAATGGTTCAGTTGTTTGAGGATGATCAGAAATATCAAGGAAGTGAATCTTTGCTTAAGCGTTGGGATTCTGTTTCAAGCAGTCTTCTGAAGAATGGTTTGATTGATAATGCCTATCATCTATTGAGAGTGATAATTGAGAAATTATTCAATGTTGAAGGAATTGTTTGGACTAATGTTGCTTCCTTCCATGTTGTGATTGCTGGTTTGTGCAAGCATGGAAAAGTAGATGAAGCCCTTTGCCTGTTCAAATATTTGGATAAACTCCCATATAAGAAGGATATTTTACTTTACAATGACTTAATATATGCATTAAGCAGTTTGAATAGCGTGGACAACTGCTTTGAGCTTCTAAGGGAGATGAAGCTTCACCATGTTCAGCCGACTCACTTCACATACAACTCCATTTATTTTTACTTCTGCAGAAAATCAGATACAGCTGGTGCCTTGAGCTTAGTGAAGGAGATGTGCCTTTATGGGCATAGTCCTTGGATAAAGCACACTACTTTACTCGTTAAAAATCTTTGCAAACATGGGAGGGCATTGGAAGGGTGTAATTTTCTTGAAGACATAGTCAAAGAAGGTACACGTCCTGATATAGTTCCTTTCTCAGTTGCTCTTGAAGGTCTGCTAAAACTCCAAAGGATAGATCATGCACTAGATTTTTTCAGGGATATGTATTCTCATGGTAAGAGACCTGATGTTGTTACTTATAATATTTTAATCAATGGCCTTTGTAAGGCAAAAAAGTTCTTAGAAGCTGAAAACGTGTTCAATGAGATGCTTGGGAATGGGCTTATTCCTTCGACAATAACGTACAATTCGCTGATTGATGGATGGTGCAAGAATGGTGACACTGGTAAAGCATTGCTTTGCTTTTCTAGTATGGGCAAAGGGAAACCTAATGTTGTTACCTACACTACATTAATAGATGGGCTAAGCAACGATGGAAAGCCAGATGATGCGGTTAGATTATGGGATGAAATGCAAAGGGAAGGATGTTCACCGAACCGTATTGCATTCATGGCCTTAATCAATGGCCTATGCAAGAATGGAAGGCCAACTTCAGCCTTAAGTTATCTCAAGCAGATGAATGAAAAGGAACTTGATGCTGATAGCTTCATTTATATAGCTTTGCTGCGTGGATTTGTGTCAAATGGGAATGCTATTTTGGCCTATGATGTTTTGAAAGAAATGGTTGTCAAGGAAATCATCCCCAAGCTAGAGGAAAAGAATCATTCACTTCTGAAAGATGCAATATTGAAACTTTATGAAGATCTCCGTACTTCTTCAAATGTCCACTCTCTTCTTGTATCCGGAGCTATTCCAACAGTTTCACTTACAGATCTTCAGAAACAATTTGAACCTGTTACTTAAGCTACTGCATTTATACCTGTCATGACATTTTCCTGACCTCTCAGACGAGGTATTCTAACTGATCGTTGGGATGAGACTTGTGTGTCCTAAGCATAGCCTCCATGGATTCCATCTGGATTTTCTATCATCTGTGATGAGCATCAGATACGTGGTCATGTGGTCTCTTAGAACGGGCCTAACGAAGCTTTGATAATAGCAGGTAATTTGTATTTCTCAAACCTCTGGAAAATTTCAAAATTTAATTACATAACAATAGTTTTGACCACAAAATTACCATTTTGCTGCCAGGATTTTCAGATATCCATGTTCAAGATCTCAGACTTTACCTATGTCAAGAGCCTAGGCATGCTGATTTTTCAAGTTGGTATACTGGATTTGTAACATGTCAATCTCGAGGACAGGTGTATATATACTTCATAATTTGTATATTTTGGATGGAAGTGGCACCTTTATCTTGTGCGTGTACTTTGTCATCATTCTCACCATTGTTCTCGATTCTGTTCAGCAATCAGCAGTGCATAAAATTTTCTTCGGTGAATTGCCTATGTCAAGAGACTGGTCATTATGAAGGAGTGTCTCCCAAATATCACCACAACAGCAAACCATGACATTGCCACAGCTATTAGCACCATGATGGCTCAGAAGTCAGAACCAATCACTTCTACAGCCTAATGCAGCCATGCCACCATCGTGCTCATTCTCCAGGTTAATCAGCTCCCTGCTCTGTTGAATTTTCGCCTTCTCTCTTATTTCTATTATGTGTTTGTTTATTGTTGGACTCGGGATCTTTTTCTTCTGTCTCTTTTGTTATTTACAGTATTGCGCTAGCAGAGATTAGAATTAGTTAGATTTCTACTGGTAATTGGTTGCATACCTTTGGTGCTCTCCGTTTCTTGTTCTTGGTTATTATAATTGCAATTGGTGCTGATAATTTGGCGATTTTTAAATTTTTTATCTAGTGGTTATCTAGTTTGCTTCTCTAAGGGAAACTCCCGCTGTTGGTTTCTTGTGCTTCTGGTTTTCTTACCCCCTTTTTAGATAGTCCTAGCCTCCTAGGCTTTTTGACCAGGAAGAACATTCGATTTACTTGCAGTCCCAATAGACCAAATTGGTTGTGGATGAGAAGGCATTTGAATGGACTTTTCGATAGCAACTTTAAGATTAGGGTTCTATAGTCCAGTATTCACAAAGTTGGAAGTACTTGAAAACTGGTTCTTTGAATACATGTCTTGTTGAAGTTGGAAAAACCATTGAACTCTGTTTTGAAAAAAAGTAGTACATGGATGATCTACAATGATATGATACATAAGATGAGTTTCCTCTATGAATCTTTCAGGCCATGCTCGCCGGAGATCACGTGTTCAATCAACACATTGACCTTACCCTTTGACATCACAACAGCTAGAAGCTCAAGAACTCAAAACAGTTGTTCGGCACTTGACCATTACTATCCGTGTGGTTGTTTCCAACGACAAGGCTCATAGAAGGTCTTGAGCTCGAAGCATCCACGAATTCACAATGACCCATATTTGAGGGAATTGTGCTGTCGGCGATGATCTGAGGGTACAAGTAGCTGGTTGGTATCAAGCAATCAAGCTCCTGATTATCATTTCGAGCTTCGGTCAGATCTTGATAATCGTGGAAGGGCAAGAACTCGGTATGATCGCCTGGTAAAGTGTACTGAGGCACGATTGCGTGTTTCTGAAAGGATGATGCATCTGTAAACTGACTTGGTTCAATCCCAGATTGAGCTAAGCTGCATAGGGAGGAAGTAAGCAGCGGCAATCCATTCATGAGACTGAAATAGGGACTGTGGATCATTGAATCGACAATTCCCATTAGCCGGAACCTCCTCTTGATGCGCGTGTTCCAGTAGTTCTTGATCTCGTTGTCTGTTCTTCCTGGTAGCTGAGCTGCAATAGCTGACCATCTTACGACATTTTAATAAAAAAAACCGCATCAGCTTACACATATTTTCCCCTCAAACCCGAAAAAGCGAAACACTGATCATACCTGTTTCCTAACACACTATGCAAGTGCACTATTATCTCTTCCTCTTCGGGCGAAAACCCTCCTCTCTTCACGTCGGGCCTCAAGTAGTTGATCCATCGAAGCCTGCAACTCTTTCCGCATCTCCTTAGCCCTACAAGACATTGCACAAACAAGTAATGACCGCGATGACTAGAACTCGCAAAACATAACTTCCTACGCTAAGGCGAAGACATAGACTAAGACAATACCGGCATTCTTGGGTAGGGTTCTCCACTTTCCATGGCCATGCTTGGTTATGTAATCGACGAGTTTCTTATCTTCTTCGGGCGTCCATGGACCTCTCTTCAGCTCAACTTTCAGGTCAGTAGAGGAAGGTAGTGCCTTTGGTTTTCCCATGTCTGAATAAAGAGCAACTGAAACACACAAGATGGAGTAGTTGAAGAAGAGATTGTATAGACCTATATATAGAAATACAATATCCATTGGAAGATAATTACATATATAGATGTTAATCTTAGACATAATAAACTTTCATTAGACTTCATTATTGGGAAAGTCAATGGGGTTCGGTTGTTTTCCTTTTCTCACGTGCAGGTAATTTGTAAAGAAGCCGATAAAGACATTTATTTAAAATTAATCCTCCATCCAATTCAAAAATATGAGTGGGCAGGGCTAACTTGACCCGCATTGGCTTAGCTCAATCGGCAGGGTGGTATTTGGAGTAAGGATCAAGAATCGAGTCTCATCAGCGGTGTGGGAGCAACATCTCAAATGAAGGGGGTTCCTTGTACGTAGTGGGCATTCGTCTCATACAGTTGCTACTGATTGAGTCATCATGATTTACCTCTTTTCACAATCTCCGCGAGGGGTGGTTAGGGGCGCTCGGAATAAGCGATTTCAATTTTTTTTAGAGCGAGTGGGTTAACTTTTTACACAAAATTAAATAAAATATTTTTTTTATTACAATCTATTGATTTTTTGTATGCTGTTATCATTTACTGTTGAAGTATTTTTGTTTAATACGAGAAAAATGGTATAAAAAGTTAATATTTTTCATATTAAAAAAATATGCGTAAATCATAAACAATTTTTTTATTATAAAAAAGTTACTATTTAAAATATTTTTTTATCCTATAAAAATGTGCATAAATAATAACATGTTTTACCAAATAGAAAAAATAGTTTCTTAAAATGCATGCTAAAAATAATAACATTAACGTGGTTTACCCAGCGATAAAAGGTAATTGTGGGAGGGAATAAAAATAAATTATCCAGTAAGTAGTGAAGCGTCAAAGGTAGGTTGGTAATCTACATATGTCAAACCACTAAATTAATTATGATTCTCTAAGTCTTAGGGTTCGTATGGGACGGGGTTAATAAACTGACTAAAATTATAAACATGTTAAAATTTATAAACTATTGGTAAAAAGTAGTTAAAAATTTATAAAAAAAATATAAACTCCGTATGGGACGAAAATTCGAATTAAATCCGATTTAAATTCACTTTTAATTTATTCTTCTGAAAATTAGGATTTAAAATTCCGAGCCTTTACATCATCCACCTCTAAAAACAAGTCTCGTCCCCGAGACTAAAACTAAACAAAGTAGGGGATGAAGTTTGAAATTGATGAGTCCAGGGACCATGTCCAAGGATCTTGTAATTATCTCGGTTGCGTCTTCCGGGATTCTCACAACATCCTAGTCACGATCGTGACATCTCCAATTGGCCTTGACAAGTATGCAATAAGCGCCCCTATCACATCCTCGCTTCGACTTTTTGGAAGTACCACAACTCTAAAAGTTCTACAATATCATCACTAGGTCTTAGCAAGCACCCTACAAGCGCCCCCATAGAATACTTGTATCCACTTCGTGAAGTATCATAGAGTTGCCCGGGTTTGAAAAGTTTCAAAGGGGATTCCGTAATTGAAAAAGATTGGCCTCAAAATCGTTGAAATTCTCGATCGTGTTCGGTCTTCCCAAATCCGAGTTAGTCCTTTTCAAAACTGTTTTAAACCTCTCAAAAACAAGCAAAACCTCTCGACTTCAAAACCATCCAACGTTTTTCAAAATCCGAGTAAGTCGTTTCCAAACTCTTTCAAACCCCTTTAAATCCCAGCAGGTAGGTATTTGATAGCATGCATTTAGAGAGTTATAATAGGTTACATTTAGCTTAGTTATACGCATATCATGCATGATTTAAGTAGAATTTGCATATTTGCTCTCTATGTTGTGGAGTCGGAATCTACACGTTTTTATTGATTATTTCAGGTAATCGTGGATCCGAGGAGGAGACATGGGTTGATAACGCATTGGATGAGAATGTCTAGTTGATCGAAGAAGCTTACATGAAAATCTCAAGAGGTCCTGAGAAGAAGAAGCGAACCTAAACGAAGAACAAGTCTGCAGAAGTTGTCGCCAGACATGCTGAAATTGTTTTGCACTTTCTGGAGGCCTCGGTTGTCCGATCGACTATTATGACCATGCGTTGGAAAGCTCTTTCAGAGGGCTACAACTTTCATGTTGACGTCGAGAGCTGATTCAAGACGGAATTTCCGTGAAAGACCAATGCAGCGCCCGCCGCATGGTTTGCTCCGCCTGCCGCATGGTTTTCCGCGCCCGCCGCCAGGGACGGTATTCATGCTGCGCCCGCCGCATGGTTTGCCGCGCCCGCCGCACGGACAGCCAGCGCGCCGTTTTGAGGGAAAAAACCCTAGTTTCTATTATGTTGTTTTGAGGCCGACTTGGATGTTTTATTAGGCCACTTTTATGTTATTTTTCAATAACTTCTATTCCATTCTTACTTCCATTAGACAATTAGAGAGAGAGCGATGTTCGCCATGGGCGACTAAACTATCTTCGTTCTACTTGCAATTTGAAGCTTTGTTTGGTTTGGTTTGTGAGTTTCTGAATCTTGTTCCTTATTTCCTATATTGAATGTTTCGACTTCTTTGTGCTTGAATGTTTGATTGTTTTATTCTATCTCGACTGATCAACTTGGTAGAATCAATTCAATTGCTAGGGTTTTGTAGATTCCTGATTGTGAACCTTAACCCAAGTGACAAACTTATCCCTTTACGGCTGATTGAACTAATTGAATGAGTAGGAAGTTGAATGTGTTGTTAAATCCTTCTTTAGGGACTGCAAATACCTTGGCTAATCTCTGAACTTAAAGCTATCAATTGGGTTAAATCCTTCTTTAGGGACTGTTCGATTGATAAGGGTTTCTAGGACTGATTGGACTAGTAACTATATTAGGTCGGGACAAGGGCATTCATAGGAATCATAAAAGGACAAGAGGAAGTTACAATATCAATTCAACCAAATAAAGTGGATAGTTGTAGGTAGAGCGATTCTCTCTAATTGCTTTGCATCAATTTGTTTATAGTTTATTTTATTTTCTTTCTTATTTTCAATCACTCAAAAACCCCCCGTTTCCTATTAATTGGTAAATAAACTTAACTTAGAAATACTTGATTCTCTGTGGGATCGACCTCTTACTTACTTGCTATACTAGTTTGTAGGTTTGAGTTTTATTTTGATACGGTTTGAAGGTGAGAACTTTCACCAATATTTCACTAGATTGCATGAGTATGTTAATGACCTTGGTTCATGGGGTTATCAATATGGTGTGCGGGAGATGTGTGTTTGCATATTTGATGGGATATGGGACTCTTTGAGATTTGGGATTTTTTTGGCAACATGAGTCGACAGGTTGAGCAGGAAGTATCAATCCGAACTCTCACACAAGTGTTGCAGCAGTTAGAGGAAAAAAACATGAGCCGAATCGGAAAATTGGAGGAACAAATGAACCAACTCATTCAACTTTTAAGTGTAAAAGATGAGAAAGAAAGGAGTTTCGAAGAAGAAGAGGAGGAATTGGTTGTAGACAACCATAGTGTCTTCGATGATGGAGGAGAGAGTCTAGTGTTTCCTGACTTGGAATCTCATGAGTCGGCGCATGAGGTTACATGTGATGTGTCTCCTACTCCATCTGCATCATCCATTATGAGCTCGTCCATTGATGAACCAGGTCCAGAGCCATAAGCTGAGGCTCAAGAGGTAATAAAGGTAAACTTTTACAATTTTGAAGGTAATGGTGTATATGTTGATCCTTTTGATTGCTATTTTGAAAAGCCACCAGTGGAACTGTGTTGGTGGTATCATATTCCTTCTGCAGAGAGTCATGCTAGACTCTTTGATAGATTGAAAGGGTTCGTGAGTTCCACATTTTATGCTTTCAATTTATTGTGCTAACCGCTGCGTCGGGCGCAACAAAGCTTGTGGCGGGCGCCGCCAGGGAGGGGTACGACGCGGCGGGTGCAGCAAAGTGGGTTGCGGCGGGCACCGCAAGGACTGCGGTGGGCGCCGCTAGGGAGGGTGTATACGTGGCGGGTGCCGCATTTGGGGTTGCGGCGGGCGCCGCACGTAGGTGAGGCGAGGGTGTTTGGCGAGGTGATGGGAGGTGGATGGCGGGGTGATGGGCGGTGGTCATGGAGACGATCTGACGGGGTCGGAAGACTTCGGAGACGCTGCGGGTGTGTGGTCTTGTGGTGGGGGGTGGCGAGGGAGGTGGGGGAGGGGGAGACGTAGGAGCACCGGGAGAGCTTTGGGGAAGAATGAAGTGAGGGAATGGTGAATCAGACTCTGTCGACGACACAGGGGGTGTGGGAGATGCGAAGGGAAATCGCGACTCATCAAAGGTGACATGACGAGAGAGAATGATCCTGTGAGTCTTGATATCGAGGCAAATATAACCGCGATGATCAGACGAGTAGCCAAGAAAGACACAAGGGGTAGAGCGAGGGTGAAGCTTGTGGGGGGCGGTGGATGCCTGATTAGGGAAGCACAAGCAACCAAATGTACGAAGGTGATCATATATGGGCAAAGTGCAATACAGTGCCTGAAACGGTGAGCGATGGTTGAGGGTGGTGGAAGGGAGAATGTTGAGGAGGTAGCATGTGGTGGCCAAGGCGTAAGGCCAATAAAGGAGGGGAATGGATGCTTGGAAAAGAAGAGTGCGCATCATATTGGTAATGGTGTGGATGATTCGTTCGGCTTTGCCATTTTGTTGAGAGGTGTAGGGGGAGGACAAGCGATAGGAGATCCCATTGGTATTAAAGAAAGTGTGAAAATTTTTGTTGTCAAATTCACGGCCATTGTCGCATTGGAAACACTTGACAGAGGTGTGAAACTGTGTTTTTGATGTAAGCGTGGAATTTGGCAAAGATAGGGAACACTTGAGATTTAAAGTGCAAAGGGAAAACCCATAAGAAATGTGTATAATCATCCAGAAACAAAAGGTAATACCTATGACCCTCCTTGCTAGGCACATGAGATGTCCAAATATCACTATGAATAATATCAAAAGGGGCAAATGTAGTGTTTAAAGATCGCTGAAAAGGAAGTCTGGCATGCTTGCCTAACTGACAAGACGAACATAAACTAGAGCGAAACTCTTTATTACATTGGACAAGACTCTTAGAACGAAGTAAATCTAAAACTGCAGGACTGGGATGCCCAAGGCGTGGATGCCACAGACCGAATGATGATGCCGAGAGGGCGACAGGATTTGACGGGCTGGATGGTGATGGCTACGACACAGGATAGAGCTCCCCGGTGCTATTACATCTCAGGCGAGTAACCCCCGTAGTAAGATCCTTCACAGAGAAACCAAACGGATCAAACTCAAGAGAAACATTATTGTTAGTGGTGAACCGACGGACAGAGATAAGGTTTTTGACAAGTTTGGGGGCAACAAGAACATTGTTGAGGTGCAAAGGGTTGGTAGGGGTTGGTAGTGTGGTGTGGCCAATGCCCGAAGTAGCAAGGCGACCACCGTTGCCGACGATAATAGAATGAGCAGGACCCTTAAAAGAAAGAGATGAGAGAGTACCTGAGGAGTTCGTCATATGAGAGGTAGCGCCAGTGTCCATGTACCAAGCGCCGTCAGGGGGTGTCAGCTGCATGGAGGAGAAGGCATTGTGCACATCGGTCGGGTAAGCCTGATCAGACGGCGGGCGGGGAGCAGGACCCCACAAGCCCTGCTGACGGTTAGGATACGGGGCTGGTCCACGAAACGATGCACCGGGGTAGCCATAGGGCATCCAAGGAGGGTAGCCGGGGTTGGGGTACCAAGAGGGGGGGCAGGGATCGTAGTGCTGCGGGCGACCATTGCTGCGGCCATTGCCGCGGCCGCCGCGACCCCTGCTGCGGCCGCGGCCGCCGCCACCGCCCCTTGGTCCTTGTTGGTCGTTGCTGCGGCCATGCTGTAGGGCAAGCTGCTCGATGATGTCACTGGATGAGACCAACACCGTCTTGTCTTTGGCGGCGTCGGTTGTCTGACGTTGAAGGCGAGTCTCTTCCAGGATCAGTTGAGACCGAGTCTTCTCGAACGTAGGGAGAGGTTCCGTCTGCTGAATATGAGTAGCACCAGCGTTGTATTCAGAAGGGAGACCAAAGAGTACCTAGAGAACAAGGCGGGTGGCACTGGGTTTGGAGTCGACAACTTCGAGTTGATCAGCCAGGGTTTTGATGTGCTGACAATAGGCAGATATCGATGGAAAAGAGGAAAGCTTGCAACTTGAAAATTCGTGCTCGAGATAGACAGCACGGGTGGACTTGTTGTCTTGAAAGAGATTCTGAAGTTTCTTCCAAGCATCCAAGGCGGTGTCTTTGGGGTTGAGGATGGTGGTTAAGAGATCTTTGGAGATGGTTAGGGGTGTGCAGAAAAACCCGAAACCGAAAACACGACACGAAAACACGACAACACGACATGAAAAAACCCGAAACCGAAAAAACACGACACGATAATGACACGAACCGAGAAAACACGGCTCTAAACGGTTCGTGTTCGGGTCGGGCAAATCGCCTTGTCGGGTACCCGACACGAACCGTTTAATTTTTTTTTTTTTAATTTTAGGTTAGGAAGTATAATACTAGTATAAGTATATTCCTAGTGTATCAATAGGTTCCGCTAGCCCAACTGGTTCCGTGTGTGTGCATCAATTAGTTCACAGCTAACAAGCCCAGGTTCGATTCCTAACGCCAGCACTAATTTTTATTTTTTTGTGAGGGGCTAAACTAACTAGTAAGCTGTAAACCCTATCTCTATCTGTCGACTGTGTTCATTTTTTTTAATCTCTCGCACTCGCAGCCGCCAGTAGTCCAGTGAAACCACAATCGATGCAATCGCCAATCGCAGCCTCTAGTCCACCAGACTTCGCTCGGCAGTCGCCACTTGTCCTCGTCGGCTTCAAGTCTTCGCTCGACGCCGGCAGCCCCTCTTGAGTCACGTCCTTGTTTGCTTGGGTGAGTTAGGTCTTCAAAAATTCTCTATCTGTCTAAGCAGATCCGAGAGCAGATCTAAAATTTGATGTCTGCGTTTGCTTGGGTGAGTTAGGTCTTCAAAAATTTGTTGTCTCGGCTCGCAGATCTGCAAAGTTTCGGCTCTCACTTAGCAGATTCGAAATTTGCTGTCTGCGTTTGCTTGGGATTTGCAAAGTCCCGGCTCTCAACAGATCCGAAATTTGTTGTCTGCGTTTGCTTGGGTGAGTTAGGTCTTCAAAATTTTGATGCTCAAAAATTCGATTGCTCTCTACGTTTGCTTGTGGCGAGTCGATGCTCAGTTTCTTGGGTGAGTTCAGTACACAGTGCTGCGGTGCCAGCGCGCCCAGGAAGGAGGGGAAACAAAACCACTAACGGTTTCGGTTCGGATAACACGGGTATCCGACACGGATCCGATTAGCTAACCGTGTCGGGTACCCGGTCCATAACGGTTCGTGTACGGTTCGGCTAAAATGTGTTAAACGGTTTCGGGTATCCGACACGATTATCCGGTTCGTGTCGGATACCCGGTAATGCACACCCCTAGAGATGGTGTTGAAGATCCATTGAAGGACAATGGTGTCAAGTTGAGCGAAGAGATCGTTGTCTTCACTTTCAGGGCGATTGACGGAGGAGTCAATATGGTGGAGGACTTTGTGAGCCTTAACATGGGTCGTGAAGAGGTGCGACCACATGGTGTAGGTACTGGACTCATGATCAAGGATGATGGGGATGCAATTCTTGATGTTGGAGATGGTTAGAGCGGAGTGGAAGGGCGGCTTAATAGGGTCGGTAGGTGGTGGGTTAGCCATTGGGACGAGAAGAGAGGGCTAAGGGCGGCGAGGAGAGAGAGAAGGGCTGGTGAGGGTGGCCGAGTAGGGGGGGTGGCGCCGGCGGGAGGGTGGTGGCCGAGGGGGGGAGGGTGGCGGCACAAGGGGGAGGTGGCGGCTAGGGTTTAGAACAAGGAGAGAAAGAAAAATTTGGGTCTTTGGATCTTAGGCTGTGATACCATTTGAGATCATGAGATTGATTGTAATGTCCTCCTTAGGGTTTCCATTCATTGATATAACATATATATAGGTTACAAAGGTATTGGGCCTTAATGGGCTTTTAGCCCACTATACAATATTGAGACCTATGTAATCTATCACTCATGTCCATGGAAACTCCTCTCGAGGCCGATTGTTGCAGGGGATGGCCACTTCTGGATGGATTTGATCTTGGCTTTGTCAAGTTGTAGACCACTAGAGCTCTCTACAAAACCAAGAAAAGAAACTTGATTAGTGCACAATTCATATTTCACATCATCTGCATTATGTTCTAACGTAATATGCACTGTAGCTTGTTCATTTATCTCTAAGTTTCCATCCAAGGCTAGCACGTTTTCTTCCTGTTTCAAGACTGGATTTTCAATTAATTCAAGGCTAGCAATATTAGAACAATTGTTACCATCAATGATCATATTAGAAACATTGCCTTTTTCTAAGCATTTAGTATGACACAAATTTTCTCTTTGATTAACATCACAAGGCATAGGTTGAACACTCAAAACATAAGTAACAATCAAAGAATCATAATGCTCATATTCAATGCAATCATTATCATCACATGCAAGCAAATTAAGATCTTGATCATTATTAACATGCTCTTTAAATTCATCAACAAATTGATTATGTACACTAGAAGGAACATTAGGTTGATTAGCATTATTGGAAGGAATAGGATGAGTTTCTTCCCTTTCATGTGGAGACACGTCAGCTTTAGGTGGTACTCCTTGTCCGGGCACCGTGTTAGAGCCAAAACAAGAACTGAACACGGGGTAAGAAACACTTTGTACCGGTAAGTCGTACCGAAGCTCTTGTACCTTCAATCTTTCATCTATCTTAGCTAGGGTCTCCATCATGGATTTCAAAGATTTCATCATCTCAGCATCAGTAATCGTGTGGTTGCCCTGGTTAGACATCACAAAGCAACAAACAAAGAACTATGTGAAGGTTAGTAAAATATAAACAAACTCACAAGTGTTTCGCTCACACTCCCTCTCCAGTTGGTATGTCACGCTTGTTGTTTCAATCCGCTTTGGGCAAATCAACACTCAAGCTAAAACCTAGCAATACAAGGTAAGAGATCAAGAGAATGGACAAGAAACAAGGCAACGAAATTCCACAACAGTAGCAACGTATCGACTCGGTAGGACATGGTATCGACTCGATATGAGCAGCCGGTAGGGGTGGGCACAAATCCCGCAAATCCCGGTCTCGTCCCGATCCCGGTGGGATTTAAAAAAAATAGTTAATCCCGTCCCGGTCCCGTCCCGCAAAAATTATGCGGGACGGGACGCGGGACGACCTGTCTCAATCCCGCAAATCCCGTCTCGTCCCGCACATATAATAATAATAATAATAATAATAATAATAATAATAATAATAATAATAATAATAATAAATTATGTTATACATACTGTAATATATATATAATCTACATAGATATATTGCATACACTTATACAGTGTATATTCATATGTATACACACTAGCTAATGCTACTGCATCAATGTAACGCTACTGCAGGTGTGTACATATACACTTATATTATATGTGTATGTATATATATAGGAAAATCCATGAAATATAATTTTTTTTTTATAGATTTATATGTGTTACGTTTTTTAAAATCGCAAAATATACAGAAAATTTTGAACTTTTTATAATCTTTTTTATTCGAGGGACAAGGCCCGTCCCGTCCCGTGAGGGACAAGGCCCGTGCGGGACAAAGAAAAAAAGAGTAAATCCCGTCCCGTCCCGCGCCCACCCCTATGAGCAGATACTGACTCGGTATGTTCAGGAAGTGCTCGACGTGGGTCTGCAGTACTCGACAATGCTGAAATAAAAAAGAAAAATAGAAGAAAATGAAGTGTGGAAATTTACCTCTTTTGATTTGAAACATTTAGTTAGGATGTTGTAGTTGCAAGGTAGGGTTTCAATTTTGTGTTTTTGTGGAGGTAATGTGTATGAAAGATAGGTAATGTCGACTAGGGCTTGAGAGGTTCACCAAAATAGGTCCTTGGAAGCTTTCTTGCACTAGAACACAATCCTTTTTTTTTAACTTACTTTTGCCCCTAGTGAATTTTATCCTCCTAGGTCGAAGCTTTGAATGTCTCTTTTTTTTTTTTTTGAATTTTCGGACTTTTTTTTTTTAATACTTAATGCAAGAAAAGCAAACAACTTATGAAAAGGACTCGAAAATAATGAAAGATAGGTGAATAAAATAAAAACTTAGCCCTAATGAATAGATATAGACAACCTTTGGTTTAATTTTGGTAAGTGGATCTATCTTATGCCTTTTATGATATATGATAGATTTAATTGTTAAATCCACCACAAAAATCTGAAATTTAAATAGGCAATAGATAAATGGAAATAAATAAAAGATAGATCAAAAGTTCCAAAGATAGAACAAACTAAGGTTTGTGTGAATGCTTGTAGGAATCGACCAAGGCTTCGACTATGGGGACACAAGGGTTGTGCCGTCGGCTAGGGTGATGCACAAGGGTGATGTGCACACGGTGGTCGACTCCAAGGGTCTCGGTGTAACACCCCTTCTTAATACACTGAAGAGATGTTGCAGCGCCAGCAATTACGCAGACTTTAATGTCTTTGTAACCGCCTGAGGCTTATAGGGACATGCAACCATGCTCCCATAAACAAGATGATAAAATACAAATATTAAATAAGCGGAAGACTTAAATATAAAGTAATATTCTGAAATAACATAAGTTACCCAAAACAAAGGGTCCAAATACAACAACTGAAATAATGAAATAACGATAGCGGAAATAATATTCAAATAGTAGCAGCGGAATGAATAAAATAAATCCCATAAATTCTAAAAGTTTGTACCTTAATTCAAAAACACAAATAAACTGAAAACAACGCAATCTTTTATTCTTCAGCGCCTCAAGACCGTTTACTTAAACCTGTGGGTCGACGGCTGAGGTGTAGTATGCAGACCAGGGACCCCAACCGTCCAAAGGAGAAAAATAGGACGGTTAGTCTTTTTACGACTAGCAAGTAGCACAAAGTAAAATGTTCAAGACTCCGTCTACCACCCATTGACCATAAAAGGGTATTGGTGATTGTAGACTAAAATATGAATTAGGAGTAAATATTTATGTGGAACCTGACTCGTTTGATTAATATAAAATAAAATAAAATAACAGGATGATCCAGAAAGGACCGAGTGGTTGAATGGGATGCGGATCCGGAGATCCTAGGGAATCATATTCCGAGTACGGAAAGAATATGATATAACATCACTGAAAGTGGGTCACCTATTAGTAAGTAATGTACAACGCAATAATAGTAATAACCCAATATACACAACATTATCGTTTACTTAGGACGAGTGGTACCGGCCTCGGCCGCATATACCGGGCGGATGACCTACTACCCTTAGGTAGATGTACCCATTCGAGAGATTTGCAATTTCGAAGGGGCATCTCATGAGACGTTTATAGAGCAAGGTATAACCGAACCTTGACCTGACTTTACCCTTTTTCCATTATTTAAGACACATCATAATAACAATAACAACAACAACAACAACAATAATAATAATACAACTCGTATAAGTACCAATCCACAAATACATCCTAGGTGACCACAAAAGCATAATGTACACTTTAGATCTTTAAAGTGCACGAAATAATATAACTGACAAGCATGGATATTCAAAACCAATAATATACCATACTTAACTAGCATGAAGGAACAAAATGGACAAATCATGCTTTTTAGGAAGTTCGGGCATTTAATGTAATTTTCTCAAACCATAGGATCAAATCATAATTACCCGAGTTGACATGCTATGTGAGATTAAGGAATTGATAAATAGCAACAAACTGAACTAACTTGCATATTTATCACAAACTCATAGCATGGAACTTATAAAGGACACAAAAAGCAATAATTGCGTAAAAGGCACGAAATTTGCAGAAATGCACTGATTGAACCAAACTACTTGCCTTAATCCGACGAAATGCTTATCCGTGGTTGAGCAAAATAATCTGATAAAGGACCTGAGATTTTACAGAATTAAATAGGGTATTAGTAACTTTTCAGAAATTACGGAAACGGCACCGTAACTTTTAAAAAGTTCAAAACTTACCCTTGCTTTTTCCCAAAAGCCAAACCGATTCTGTAACCCACAATATCAGGAGCTGTGAAGGCTGTAAACTGTTCCAAAACAGTAGGTAGGTTAGATTAAACATCGCATACTTGTTTGAAACTCGACAACTTGCGATGAATAGAGCGGATCTTACCCAAACGAGACTCGAAAACGTCCAAGTTTCGAGCTTATGAACCCTTGGATATGGTATGAATCTGAAAGGAATAATTTTGGTCAGATAACAGCCCTTGGATTGAAGGAAAGAAAGAAAAACGAACATAAATCACGTTTTTCTTAACTACAGAAACACTGCTCACCAGTCAAGTTCGAGGCTGTGTTGCGATTGCCTCAAAGAAGGTATGAAGGAACGGACAGATGGGTTCAACAGAGGGTGTTGCAAGCTTTCTGATGCAGTCGGCGTATCTGGCTTTGGACCACGGTGCTGGTGGTGGCAAAGCCCGAAAGTAGGCTTGTCGAACACTGTTCTGCAGCAACTTCCGACGCCGATTTGGACGTCTTTCCGGTGAGCTGCTGTGTCGGGGCTTGCACGGTGGTTGCCTGGGTGTTGGAGAAGACCAGTGGTGGTGGCCTTCAGCCCTGGTGTCGCCGGAATCGCGGTCGAGGGTGATCGGAGATAGTTGGTGATTTGTGATCTTCGGTCGCTGTTGATGGGTTTGTAGAGAATGAATGGGAAAAGTTTATGGCGAGAGGGTTAACTGGAATAGAATAATGCAGCGTTCCCTTCAATTTGATCTAATCCAAATCCCCTAAAGATAGAGATTTGAGGTTGAAAAATCTGACCAAAGATTACTAGTTATCCTATAGTTAAGATAGAATTTTGTTTAAGAAAATCTGATTCTTCACTTCTTCTCCCGTGTGGCGACTGGCGTGTGCGGTGTTGGACAACTTCACATTGGACTGGGCCGGATCACAAAGCCGAAGTGTATAAGGTATACACTTATATATATAAATGTATATATATACTATTTACGTGCATACATAAATAATATATACACATATATATAAACCTAGTCATCCACTAATTTACCCATAAATAATATATAAATATTATTTGTAAAACTTTAATTTATTTAAATAATTTAAATAAATTAATTTCCCACATTTCATATTATAAAATGTGAAATAATTATCTTACGAACTGGACACATTAAAATAATAGAAATAAGAAGTAATTCCGACTTTTATTTAATTAAATTCTAAAATTAAATAAACGGAAATACGAGGGTATTTCATATCTCCCCCCAAAAAAGAAGTTTCGTCCCGAAACTTAAGCAGAGAACAAATAAGGAAAACTCTCTCTCATATCCGCTTCGGTCTCCCACGTCATTGCCTCAGTTCCGTGCTTAGACCAGAGCACCTTTACTAGAGGCACAACTTTATTCCTGAGCTGCTTCTCCCGCCGCTCTAGAATGCGAACGGGTTCCTCCTCATAGGTTCCTGTAGGACGGACCTCAATGTCTTCATAGCTCAAGACATGAGATGGATCAGGCACGTACTTCCGGAGTAAGGAAATGTGGAAGACGTCATGCACTGGATGAGCGGTAGGTGGCAAAGCTAAACGATAAGCAACTGTGCCCACCTTCTGGAGAATCTCAAATGGTCCTACAAAGCGAGGGTTAAGCTTCCCACGCTTCCCAAATCGGAACACTCCTTTCGTCGGCGAGACCTTCACAAATACCTTCTCACCAACCTGGAACTCTAGATCCCTCCTCTTGCCGTCAGCATATGCCTTCTGTCGGCACTGAGCTGCCAGCATGCGTTGCCTGATCACTCCTACCTGCATGGTAGTCTCCTCTAGAAGCTCGGGCCCAAGAATGAGTGCATCTGCTGCCTCATCCCAACATACTGGCGATCTGCACTTCCGCCCATACAAAGCCTCAAACGGAGCCATTTTGATCGATGCATGCCAGCTATTGTTGTAAGTGAACTCAATCAAACTCAAGCTGGTCTCCCAATCAGTTGGTCTATCCAGAACACATGCCCTCAACATGTCCTCTAACGTCTGAATAGTGCGTTCTGACTGGCCATCGGTCTGTGGATGGAATGACGTACTGAAATTCAAGGTCGTCCCTAGGCCTCCCTGAAGTTCTCTCCAAAACTTGGAGATGAATCTTCCATCGCGGTCTGACACAATGGTCTTCGGGATACCATGGAGTCGGACGATCTCCTTCATGTACACCCTTGCTAACTTCGGCACCTTCCAATCACTCCTGATTGCAATAAAGTGCGCACATTTGGTGAGTCTATCCACTATCACCCAAATGGCGTCTTTCTGCCCTTGGACTCGAGGTAAGCCTGTAACGAAGTCCATTGAGATATGCTCCCACTTCCACTCCGGCACCGGAAGGGGCTGCAATGTACCAGCAGGTCGTCGATGCTCAATCTTCACCTGCTGACACACCAAACATCTAGCCACCAACTCGGCTATGTCTTGCTTCATCCCTGGCCACCAATAACCACATCGGAGGTCTTTGTACATCTTGCTCGACCCTGGGTGTACAGAGTAAGCAGAAGAATGAGCCTCATGGAGTATGGTCTGTCTAAGCTCCTGAACATCCGGAACACAAATCCTCTTCCCAAACCATAAGGAGCCATCCTCCTGAACAATAAAACCTGGGGCCTTGCCCTCAAAGAAGTCGGCACACAAACGCACCAATGTAGTATCTTCGACCTACGCTACCTTAATCTTCTCTAAAAAATCTGACTGCACCTCCATCATACACAGCTGACCACGATTCTTCTCAAACCACACCTCAGCACCTAACTTCAACAAATCCTGGCGCAAAACAGGTCTCTCTGTCAAACATGCGATCATAGCCTCATGCTGAGACTTCCGGCTTAAAGCATCCGCTACAACATTGGCCTTCCCCGGATGATAGAGAAGTTCAATGTCATAGTCTTTGATGAGCTCCAGCCATCTCCTCTGACGCATATTGAGCTCCTTTTGGGTGAAAACATACTTCAAACTCTTGTGGTCTGTGAAGATTTGGCAGCGAACACCGTAGAGGTAGTGTCGCCAAATCTTTAAAGCAAAGACCACAGCAGCTAGCTCCAGATCATGCACTGGATAGTTCTCCTCATACTGCTTAAGTTGCCTAGAAGCATATGCTATCACCTTGCCATCCTGCATAAGCACACAACCCAGACCTTGCTTGGAAGCATCACTGTACACAACATATCCTTCTCCATCTCTTGGCAATGCTAGAATCGGTGCAGTGGTCAACCGTTTCTTTAGTTCCTGGAAGCTCTGCTCGCACTTCTCATTCCACACGAACTTCTGAGACTTCCTCAATAAAGAGGTGAGTGGCTGGGCAAGTTTAGAGAACCCTTCCACAAACCTCCTATAGTATCCAGCTAGTCCCAGAAAGCTTCGGACTTCCTTCGCATTCTTCGGCTGCGCCCAATGTTTCACTGCCGAGATCTTCTGAGGATCTACCATGACTCCCTCCTCAGATATGATATGACCTAGGAAGGTCACCTGCTTGATCCAGAAGTCACACTTGGACAATTTAGCATAAAGCTGATGTTGTCGCAGCACTGACAATGCGGTCCGCAGATGCTCCTCATGAGCTTCCTCGCTCGGAGAGTAGATCAAAATATCATCGATAAACACCACCACAAACTTATCGAGATAGTCATGGAAACACCTGTTCATCAACTCCATAAACACAGCTGGTGCGTTGGTCAAACCAAAGGGCATCACTACAAACTCATAATGCCCGTATCTAGTCCGGAAAGCAGTCTTCGGAATGTCTTCCTCACGAATCCGTAATTGATGATACCCAGAACGAAGATCAATCTTGGAGAACACCCGTGCTCCTTGCAGCTGATCTAGCAAGTCATCAATTCGCGGCAACGGGTACTTGTTCTTGATCGTCACTTTATTCAGCTCACGATAGTCAATACACAGCCGGAAGGATCCATCCTTCTTCTTCACAAATAATACTGGAGCCCCCCATGGCGACGCACTAGGCCTGATATAGCCCTTCTCCAACAGCTCTTCCAATTGAGACTTCAGCTCCTTCATCTCAAGGGGTGACATACGATATGGAGCTTTGGAGAGTGGAGATGTCCCTGGTTCCAGATCAATTGTGAACTCAACAAAGCGCTTCGGTGGTAACTCGGTAATGTCATCAGGAAATACGTCGGGAAATTCCCGAATCACTGGAATATCGGAGAGTGTGACCGTCTCGGACTTAGAGTCCGGTAAATAGCATAATAGGCCCATACAGCCTTGTCGCAGTAGCCTCGCTGCCTGCATCATGTTAATAATATGGCCGTTCTCAACGGAAACGCGCCCGCGGAATTTGCACACGCATGTGCCATCCGGTGATAACGTCACAATCCTCCGCTCGAAGTCAATCACCGCGCCATGTTTCCCTAACCAATCCATACCTAAGATGATATCCAGCGGCATAAGCGGAATCACCACTAAATCGGCGTCGAACTCTCGACCCCCAATCGTGATAGGAAATTTGCTCAACACCTTCTTTCCTATCATTGTCCCCCCATCAGGGAGTCCGACTACAAAAGGATCATCTAAAGGCACACTACCTAGCTTAAGCCTATCAACAAGCTTCTCAGCAATAAAGGAATGGGTAGCACCAGAATCAAATAAAATATCAATGGACTCGGTATGATGGTAAATAATACCTTGAGTCACTGGTGCGTTAGCATCTACCTCCTGTCTCATCACATATAGGCGCTTCCCAGGGTTGGAAGGCCCAGCTGCATTGCTTCCCCTGTTCACAGTCGGTTGCGATCCCGTAGGAGCCTGAGTCCTCTGCTGAAAGGACTGGCTGTTGCGTTGCTGCGGTGGAGGCCTAAACTGCCCCTGATTCTGAGTCCTTGGTGCAGCAGCCGATGCCTGATAAGAACGAGACTGCACCCCATTCGCGGTCTTGCAGAACCGTATCATATGGCCTGGCTTGTCACAACCTCGGCAAATCCTCAGTACCTCCGTGCATGCAGGTTTGATGTGCCCCTCCTTGCCACAATTATGACATATCACCTGCCTCCCACCAGTATTGTGAGAGCGCCCTCCAGTCTGACCAGTTGGGGCTCTGCCCCCACTCACACCCCCAGTTGGGGTAGATTCTGCAGCTCTCTTGACACCAGAAAGCTTCTGATGTCCCTTCTTCCTATTGGCGAACTCCTGGTTCCGCCGAGTTTCATCCATCGTTGCCTCTACCCTATACCCAGCATCAATGTAAGCCTCCAAGGTAGGGTAGTCTCTGTGCAACATTTGCAGCTTCATACGACCAGGTAAGGACTCATGGAAGTAATTAATCCTGTCTGCCTCAGTCCTGACCAAATCTCCAGCATAAGGCAGTAACCCATAATATCGAGTCACCAGTGCAGCCATCCTCATTCCTAGAGGAGCAGGAGTCAAGAATTCTCTCCTCTTCTCAATCCTCAGCGAAGGAGCAAAGTAATGATCTGTGAGGGACTGCTTGAAGGCCTCCCAGGTCGGATTTGCCTCCCATCCCAATCTAGCAGCCTCCCACCATAATCCAGCTTCGCCCTTCAGACGAACAGCAGTAATATGCACCTTGTCCTGGTCGGTGCACACGATACCTCTGAACAACTTCTCCATATGGGTCAACCACTCAACTACAACATATGGCTCCCTTGACCCATTAAAGTCATCTGGCTTCATAGCATTGACCGCCTTGAGTGCCCTGAAGTAAGAGTCCCCCAGGTCTGTCACTCTGCTTGGAGCAGGAGTCTCAACGACGTGTGGTGCTTGCCGCGAAGTCTGTACATTTGGCGGCGGTTGTGGGTTCACTCCGGCTATGGCCTCTGTCACAGCCTCACGAGCAATCTGCCGCATCATCTGTACCATTTCATCACGCCAGCTTTCCCCTGCAGTTCTGGTGGACCTACTCCTATGACTCACAGGACGGCTACCCACACTCTGGCTTGCATCAGGGCTGTGCTCAACCCTATCACTGTCACCATGATGGTTGGTCCCATGATGACCAGACTCTTGATGGCTAGGCTCACGTTGGCTGTGCTCACGTTGGGCCCTCCTTGAGTCTCTCTCCTGTCTAGCGGCCCTGCGGCGAGCAACTGCAGCACGATTCTCAGCCCTCAGCTGCGCTGAAGCAGCACGATCAGCCAGTGATTGTTCCCTAGTCGCATCACCGGTGGGTGGAACAGAATCCTCATCCACCTGGTCTATATTCCTCTGGCTCACAGTCCTCTCTGACGGTGTCCCAGGGCGGCGACGAACAGCTCGAGTGTTCATGATCTATATGTCCAAAAATCAATGCCATTAATTCTCCATTTATTCGCATAGTACCAATGGTTTAACAAGGTCATAATCACTCACAATACCATGATATATATCGAATTGCATTATATAGTATCATGATACTGAATCAACGTTAAAGAGAGTTTAAAACTACCAAATGCGGGGAATAATACGACACAGAGTTGCTAGGGGCATGTATGGACACGCAGGTCCTTTGCCCATTATTGCAAGAAGTGTGAAAGCTTAGAACAGGCGATCGAAAACTTAGGTGTTTCTTGGCTTCTTGTGCTTAAGGTTCCCAGTACCCTTAACAGAGTACCATCCTTCTATCCCTTTTTCACTAGAGGGCCGGTAGAAAAAGTGCACTCCTGCTTTCTTAAATCTTTCTAGCTTCTGATTCTCATAGTCATCACGGGTCCTTAACGACTCAAGCATCTTAGCCCGTCGCTCTTCGTGCTCTTGTCCTTCAGGGGTTCCTTGGAGTCGCTTTCCTCGAAGCTCAATGATCTCCTCCATGAGCTTCCCAACCTCCTCGATATGTTCCAGAGTACCTTGACCATGAACTTGTGAGAATCTAGCCAACCTCCAAGTGATCTCATCATAGCAGAACTGGTCATAGGTAGGAACCCATGGAGTAACCCCTACTTCTCGGACAATCATACCATCTTCGCCTCCATAGCTTGGCGGAGGATGGTCCTTTCCTAAACGGAGGACACGAATGACATTCTTCCCAAGAACTGCACTTGTTGGGTTGTAGTCTGAATCATCGCTAGAGTCACTTCCAGAGTCCACCCATATGGGCCCATTCACTTCATCTTCTTCATTCTCGTTCGGAGCGACTCTCTTCCCCGTCACTGCACTAGCCCTCGTAGAAATCGCAGACATCTAAGAGTAAGAGTAATAGTGTGTCAATACCCAAGTTGACTTGCACTTAAAGAATGGAATACTAATGACTCTACAATTACAGGTTAGGTACTTGAGGGCTTAACTATTTTAAAATTCAAACATCTTTTCACACTAGGAGTAAAAACACATTTTCTTAAAGTTTTAAACTCATTTTTTTTTTTTTAAACAAACTTTTAAATTCATTTTGAAGTATACAAAACTTATATTTTCATGTTATAAAACCAAAAGCTCTGATACCACCTTCTGTAACACCCCTTCTTAATACACTGAAGAGATGTTGCAGCGCCAGCAATTACGCAGACTTTAATGTCTTTGTAACCGCCTGAGGCTTATAGGGACATGCAACCATGCTCCCATAAACAAGATGATAAAATACAAATATTAAATAAGCGGAAGACTTAAATATAAAGTAATATTCTGAAATAACATAAGTTACCCAAAACAAAGGGTCCAAATACAACAACTGAAATAATGAAATAACGATAGCGGAAATAATATTCAAATAGTAGCAGCGGAATGAATAAAATAAATCCCATAAATTCTAAAAGTTTGTACCTTAATTCAAAAACACAAATAAACTGAAAACAACGCAATCTTTTATTCTTCAGCGCCTCAAGACCGTTTACTTAAACCTGTGGGTCGACGGCTGAGGTGTAGTATGCAGACCAGGGACCCCAACCGTCCAAAGGAGAAAAATAGGACGGTTAGTCTTTTTACGACTAGCAAGTAGCACAAAGTAAAATGTTCAAGACTCCGTCTACCACCCATTGACCATAAAAGGGTATTGGTGATTGTAGACTAAAATATGAATTAGGAGTAAATATTTATGTGGAACCTGACTCGTTTGATTAATATAAAATAAAATAAAATAACAGGATGATCCAGAAAGGACCGAGTGGTTGAATGGGATGCGGATCCGGAGATCCTAGGGAATCATATTCCGAGTACGGAAAGAATATGATATAACATCACTGAAAGTGGGTCACCTATTAGTAAGTAATGTACAACGCAATAATAGTAATAACCCAATATACACAACATTATCGTTTACTTAGGACGAGTGGTACCGGCCTCGGCCGCATATACCGGGCGGATGACCTACTACCCTTAGGTAGATGTACCCATTCGAGAGATTTGCAATTTCGAAGGGGCATCTCATGAGACGTTTATAGAGCAAGGTATAACCGAACCTTGACCTGACTTTACCCTTTTTCCATTATTTAAGACACATCATAATAACAATAACAACAACAACAACAACAATAATAATAATACAACTCGTATAAGTACCAATCCACAAATACATCCTAGGTGACCACAAAAGCATAATGTACACTTTAGATCTTTAAAGTGCACGAAATAATATAACTGACAAGCATGGATATTCAAAACCAATAATATACCATACTTAACTAGCATGAAGGAACAAAATGGACAAATCATGCTTTTTAGGAAGTTCGGGCATTTAATGTAATTTTCTCAAACCATAGGATCAAATCATAATTACCCGAGTTGACATGCTATGTGAGATTAAGGAATTGATAAATAGCAACAAACTGAACTAACTTGCATATTTATCACAAACTCATAGCATGGAACTTATAAAGGACACAAAAAGCAATAATTGCGTAAAAGGCACGAAATTTGCAGAAATGCACTGATTGAACCAAACTACTTGCCTTAATCCGACGAAATGCTTATCCGTGGTTGAGCAAAATAATCTGATAAAGGACCTGAGATTTTACAGAATTAAATAGGGTATTAGTAACTTTTCAGAAATTACGGAAACGGCACCGTAACTTTTAAAAAGTTCAAAACTTACCCTTGCTTTTTCCCAAAAGCCAAACCGATTCTGTAACCCACAATCTCAGGAGCTGTGAAGGCTGTAAACTGTTCCAAAACAGTAGGTAGGTTAGATTAAACATCGCATACTTGTTTGAAACTCGACAACTTGCGATGAATAGAGCGGATCTTACCCAAACGAGACTCGAAAACGTCCAAGTTTCGAGCTTATGAACCCTTGGATATGGTATGAATCTGAAAGGAATAATTTTGGTCAGATAACAGCCCTTGGATTGAAGGAAAGAAAGAAAAACGAACATAAATCACGTTTTTCTTAACTACAGAAACACTGCTCACCAGTCAAGTTCGAGGCTGTGTTGCGATTGCCTCGAAGAAGGTATGAAGGAACGGACAGATGGGTTCAACAGAGGGTGTTGCAAGCTTTCTGATGCAGTCGGCGTATCTGGCTTTGGACCACGGTGCTGGTGGTGGCAAAGCCCGAAAGTAGGCTTGTCGAACACTGTTCTGCAGCAACTTCCGACGCCGATTTGGACGTCTTTCCGGTGAGCTGCTGTGTCGGGGCTTGCACGGTGGTTGCCTGGGTGTTGGAGAAGACCAGTGGTGGCGGCCTTCAGCCCTGGTGTCGCCGGAATCGCGGTCGAGGGTGATCGGAGATAGTTGGTGATTTGTGATCTTCGGTCGCTGTTGATGGGTTTGTAGAGAATGAATGGGAAAAGTTTATGGCGAGAGGGTTAACTGGAATAGAATAATGCAGCGTTCCCTTCAATTTGATCTAATCCAAATCCCCTAAAGATAGAGATTTGAGGTTGAAAAATCTGACCAAAGATTACTAGTTATCCTATAGTTAAGATAGAATTTTGTTTAAGAAAATCTGATTCTTCACTTCTTCTCCCGTGTGGCGACTGGCGTGTGCAGTGTTGGACAACTTCACATTGGACTGGGCCGGATCACAAAGCCGAAGTGTATAAGGTATACACTTATATATATAAATGTATATATATACTATTTACGTGCATACATAAATAATATATACACATATATATAAACCTAGTCATCCACTAATTTACCCATAAATAATATATAAATATTATTTGTAAAACTTTAATTTATTTAAATAATTTAAATAAATTAATTTCCCACATTTCATATTATAAAATGTGAAATAATTATCTTACGAACTGGACACATTAAAATAATAGAAATAAGAAGTAATTCCGACTTTTATTTAATTAAATTCTAAAATTAAATAAACGGAAATACGAGGGTATTTCACTCGGCTAGGCTTGTGTTTGGGTTAAAGCAACCACAACAATCACAAACAAACAAGGTTAGTGCAATAATCAATTCAAGAATGCAAGAAGTAAAAGGCCAAAACAAGAAAAAGACTATTTTTGTGGTTTTTGTGTTTATGAAAAGAAAATACACAAACTTTGATGTCGGAAACCAAAGCTCTGATGCCAATTTGATACGGGGTTAGCCGCAGGATGGCCCGATCTTCAACAATCAAACAAGAGACTAAAGAACGGAAGCAAGAAAGACTCAAGACTCAACAAGAAACAAAGGATGCAGCAAGAAACTCAAGAAATCGACCAAGAAGATCAAGATTGACCAAGACTCGACGCAAGAAACACCAAGATCACTGAACTCGATGTCGACTATGACTAAGATTCGCAAAGACTCGATAAAGATAAATAAAGACTCGAAATTTATGACTTGACACGACCGATATGGACTGAGTCGATCTATATAGAACAAGATAAAGACCCAGACCTCCTTAGATGGTAGGAACCAATACCAATGACTATATAACCCGCCTCTACAACCCTACACAACCAAGCGGACAACTTGGAGGCACAAGGAGGGGGCTTGTGGATACCAGGATCACCAAGTCTTGTGAAGTTGATGAACACAAAGCAAACCAAGCTTAGACAATAACCAATTTGCAATCGATGAGCTCCGCTTCTAATCGATCGACTTGCACTCAATGTGTTTCACACAATTTGAGAAATCTAAACTCTATTCAATAATGTTCCAATTGTTCTACAAGGAGGAATCGGCCTTTTATAACCTAACAAGGCTGATTTAATAAAAATAATAAATATAATGGAAATTAAAATAAATCTATAAATTACCTAAAATAACTTAAGTAAAGAAGGTCTCTAAAAATAGCAATAAAAGAAAGTTTCAACACTTAGTTTATTCCCGTCAAAACAGTGACAACTTGCAAAGATGATGATTTTCGGCCAAGCTCCATGTCGAATCTGGAAAAACCTTCAACAACAAGGTTGTATATCTTTTCGTCTTAGTTCCAACAAGGTATGGAACGATCCAATCCGATTAATATTGAATCCGTACGACTCATTTTACTGAGACGTCGAAAAGCTGTCAAATGTTGAACGAATCTAAAAAAACGTCAAGCTTCCACCTTTGGACCTTCTCCTATGGTGGAGCCTTCTTCTTCCTCTTGAGGATAACATCATTCTCACGAGCGAGGATGACATCATTCTCACGAGCTCGAATCATAGGTCCATCCCCAAATATAGATGTGTCCGGAGGTGTCTTGGATGGTCCCGTATCACTTCATATGTAGTGCTTCATTCATTTCTTTTGTCTTTCTGAGCCCCATTCCCCCATTCTTTTTAGGCCTACACACTATGTCCCAACCAATAAGAGGTTTATATTGGAGATCTTTATTCCAAAAGAAAGTGTTGTTGATCCTATCTAGCGTTAAGTGGACAGAACCGGGCAACATGAAGCTTTGCATAGAATACAAGGGTTTAGATGACAAGTTTGAGTTGATTAACACTGACCTTCCATTTTGGGACAACGCATCGGCTTTCCATTTTGTCAACTGGTTAGTGGCTTAGCCAATAATTTCTTCAAAAGTTGCTTTGTTCACTCTACCATTAATAATGGGGCAACCTAAATATTTATCAAGTTTAGTTTGCTTAGGAATGTTCAAGCACCCCTCAATAGCGGGAATACGGGAAGTAGGTATACCTAGGGAGGCTTGAAACGCCAATTTATTATAGTTAACCTTCTGGCCTAAGATCTGACAGTATTCGTCCACAATGGTTTTGATTTTCTGGCATGCCGATACGTTCCATTTGGAAAAGATAATAATGTCATCCGCAAATGCCAGTAACGGAATTATAGGACCAGATTGGCCAAACCGGAAACCTACGCACGCGCGATCAGTATTGGATTCCGCAACTAACTTTCTGACAAGGACCTTAGAACCCAGAATGAATGGAAATGGAGATAATGGGTCACCTTGCCTAATTCCTCTAGAGGGTTTGAACAATTCTGTTGGCCCATTGTTTACTAAGATCGAAAACGAAACTGTTGTTACACACTCCATAATTAGGTTAATAAAATGCTGGTGAAAACCAAATTTGCTTAACAACCATATCCACTGGCCATCACAGGATTCCTTAGAGGGAGGCAAAAGTCGATATTTCAATGTTTTTTTTTAATATATATTATTGAGTTTTTTTTTGGCAAAAAGACCATTTGATTTAAAAATCTAACTTAATTCATGAACCAACGCCCCAATTTTGTACTTCCTTTGTTTTAAAATATGAGTCATTTGATTTTTTGACACACTTTTTTAAGAGCTAAAATAAAATAGAGTATTAACTTTTTTATTTTATTTTTAAATAATGTTATACTTTATATTTTGAGACGAGAGGGGGAGAATACAATAATAGATGCAATGCATAAGATTTGTCTGAAAATAATGTTAAGTTTAAGCGTGTGTTTGCTTGTGGCTTTGTGTGTATTTCACTAGATAGGGAATAGTATTTTTCTTTAATTTGAAGAGCTTTGAAGGGCACCAATCTCCTGTGTAGATTTGGAGAAATATGTTTACTATAATACCCTCTATTTATTTCTTTACAAATATCACTCTCTTTCCCAATCACCAGTAGACTCATCTCCTTTTTCTTTATTTTCATCGAGGCTCACACTTCAATAACCTGGATGGAAGGACGTGCCCATGAACCTCCCTCCCACCGCCTCAATCTGGGCAACAAGCACCTCCACAATCGCTGCCTCCGGTATTGAGCTCTCTGCCGGCAAATATATTTGTTTGGGAGCAATTTTTATCTATGTTACTACTGTTCAATGTTAGATAATGGAATTGGGAAAGTCATTTTTTTTGGCATATGTCTACACCTCCCACATATTTATTTTATTTTTCCTTTTTATTTTTAAAGCCCAATTTGGTCTTTTCAACATTCATACCTATCTATAAATCTTCTAATACCAAACACTTAACAAGATTTTTTACAAGATTTGAAAACAAAATAAATCTCTCTTATCCGCTACTTAAACCTCTACCAATAAATACACAAATACCGACATATATACCCATACATCTACAACTACCAACAAATACATCTTTACCAAACACAACCTAAGTCAAGATTACATGCATTTTTCCAATTCCAAGAGATGACACACGAAAAAGGTGATTCCCATACTCATATAAAATGCTCACTATCAGACTCCGGAGCTCTTACAAATTACGATTGCGATCTCTAAGCTAAAAGGGCGGATGACGAATTCACCACCGTGTTATGTTTGAGCAGTGAACTCATCATATAAGGCCCCACTGCACTAGTAGTTAAGCGGATCAATCGAGAACAACAATGCCATTTCAATTTCGCAAGCTGGTAGATAAAGCTCACATCGAGCTCTTTGCCAATCAATGAGATGCCTATACTTATCTAGCGATTAAAGTCATCAACTTTCCAAGCTGATACCTTACACAAGACAAGTAAGAGCTACTTAGAGCCTCAAACAAAGTGTTTGAAGCTCGTCTGCAATGAATCTGCAGAGCCTCAAACAAAGTGTTAGTGCACTGTAGTTGCAAATGGAGTAGCAAGGCTGCTGAATCAAGCATAAAAAAACATCTGCAAGGACGCGAGGCAATTGTAAATAATGCTGCAGCGTTATCCTGGGAATACTGTTACATGTAGACAGTGTGGTTATATGCATTTGATTGAGAGATAGTAAGCTTAGAAGAAGTGATTTATGTCAAAGTAAATCAGAAGGACAAAAGTTTTTTGCTTGAAAAGATCAATTGTATGACAGTAAGGAAAATCAATGGAAGGCACTAGATACAAACTGACTCATTTGCACATGGATGTCTACAAGTTATACTTTAAATGCATAAGCTAAATTTGAATAGAAGGTATAAACAACAAACTAGCTCATTGATAAATTATTTTTTACCAAATTTGGAGGCTATGCCTATAAATCTGCTTTCACAAGGAAACAAGAGAAATGTGCCTACATAGGACTTACGTACTTCATTGACAAGCCATTCATTGCGCAAAGAAAATAACCTAAACATGTCCTTTCTTGATCACATGTGAAACTTCACAATATAATTCCTTGCATTTTTTTTGAAAAATATCTCATTGATCAGCATCAACCTACCAATAAATCGTGATGAAGCAAATAAAACTAAACGAAAAATCAACTAGCAACAGAAGAATGTGCTACGGCGTTGCCACCTTGAAAATTATTAGCAAGAACTAGTTGCCATTATTATTATTCACTTAAATAGCAGCAAATTATTGTCATTTTAATTGAATAACTCCATTATGAATTGGCACTTCACACTCAGAAATATGAATGGAAACAGCGTTACCATCTTTCTTTCTAATTCAGGCAAAGACAAGTTTAATAAGATATACAATGCAACATAAATGATATAGCTTGAATAGAACAAGCAATTGCAAGGACAGGGGTTAGGCAGAAAAGCAAATGCAAGGACACGGAGCAATTGTAAATAATGCTGCAGCGTTACCCTAAGAATAACAAATGAAATTTTAAGACTCCAGTGTGTGTCAACTTGTTCTACCACAACACTTTTAAGTTAGCAAAAAGCTAGTAATGTTCGTGTCATAGAAAATCAAAGTGGATGAATTTGATCAAGAGTCTTGATTCAAGACACTTAGCTTAAACAAAGTGATCAAGACACATAGTAAAACAAGGTGATACTTCAGAATATAATTCCTTGTATTTTCGAGGAAATATCTCATTGATCAGCATCAACCTACCAATACATCAAGTGCAGCTCAAGCAACTAAAACTAAACGAAAAATCAAATAGCAACACAGAACACTCACCTAAAGTACCAACGCAATCTTGTAGCACTATAACGTTAACAGACCTACGAACATGCCAAACTGAAAAAGAGAAAGAACATGGAAAAAGGTAAAATCTCCTCATAACCAAAATGAAACCCAGAAATTCAGATAGATATCATGATTTTTAACCGCGTACAAAATGTGTAAGTTCTTTCCACCTTGAAAATTACCAGCAAAACCTAGTTGTCATTATTATTATTCACTCAAGTAGTACCAAATTATTGTCAATTTGATTGTCACTCCCCATTCAGAAATATGAATGGGAATAGAATTATGATCTTTCTTTCTAATTCAGGAAAAGACAAGTTTGATATGATATAAAATGCAACATAAAGAGCAAGCAATATTTTTCAAAAGTTAAATCATAGAATGTGATTAAGTACTCCCTTACACATGGGCATACCAAATCACAGTTAATGCATTAAAATCTCAGGTTTCTAATTCAATAACTATACTCTTCTAGTGTCAATATTAACAATAGTACAATACTATAAAAAGTTGATTTTAAACCCAAATCTGCAAAGAGAGAACTTAATGCAAAACATTTATGTCCATAGTCGCCATACAGTTGTGCTTTCATAATCTACCTGCTAATTTTCTATCAAAAGAAATCACCTTTATACAGGAAATATCGCTGGATTTGATTGTTTCCTACATATACACACCATTTTGAAAATGCTTGTTATCTAACCACCTATATAATCCATACACTTGCAAAGCTCATGTATAACCATAGAAGAAGAAACAAAACACAAACATAGAAGAGCATGGATGGTCAAGGTGTGTTCTCAGCCCTTGTAGTAGACGACGACCCTGTTCTAAGATGTGTGCACCAAGCTCTACTAGGAAAAAGAGGGCTTAAAACTACAAGTGTTAACAACGGGCAAGAGGCTGTTGATCTTTTCAGAAGTGGAGCCACCTTTAACCTTGTCCTTACCGACTTGGAGATGCCCACAATGGACGGAATTCAGGTACTTCTAATACACAAAAAACTCATTGTATAAGACCTTGCTTGACTTGCATTACAACACTTCATACATTTATATTCGGTGGGTACTTCTTATTGGTTCTGATTCATTTTTTTTCACCCTCCAATCATAGGCTACAAAAGAGTTGCGATCTATGAATGTCACGAGTGTAATTGTTGGTATCACTGCATGTGATTCAGAGGATGCAGTACAGGAGTTTTCGAAATCCGGTTTAAATTATTGCTTACAGAAACCGTTAACCACTGAGAAGGTTAATATCATCATGAAGCTTCTTGATAAATGACTTGTGGTGGGGCATCCGATCACCGGAGAAAATTGATCAAACTTGTTCCTTGGTGCTTGTATTGTATTATAATATCTAATGTTCATGCTTGGAAAAATAATAGACTTTGATTTCTATGTATTCAATTTTGCAACTTATCGTTTCATTGTAAGTCACAAAATTTTTAACTATTTGACAAACCCCTAAATATGACAACTAAGTTCATAATAAGTTTCTGGAGTTCCTTCATTTGAGATCATTACACAGCTGATTATATATCATAAACATTCACATTCAATAAAACCGATCATAGTTATCCAACCTGTCAACGATTGATCAAATCAAAATGCAATCTCCTTGTTGCCATATATGAAAACTAATTATAGCTAAATCGGATTTATATAGTCTAAATCAAGTGAATACCAGGGTGATTTCCGCATGTTTCACCAAGCACACCATAAATTCCAACCAGACGAGAAGACAAAACCACAATTCAACTAACCTGTGCGAACGAAGTAATCCCAACAAAACCGCAATCTCTACATCATCGTTATCCGCGCAATTATCCGCCAACTCATTCACGAATTGGATTCGAACCAATCAATCTCCGATGCCTGAATTTTTTGCAAAGGCCTGAAACGAATTCAGCAAGGAGAGAAGTAGAAGATCAAATCACCAACAGACAATCAAGGAAATTCCAGAACCTTCTAGATATCCTGACCTCCACTCCTCCAATTGGAATCTTCAATGATGCCGGCGTCGACATTACCGGCGTCCAGCGATATGGATTGCGAGGGAACAACGATCGGGAGATACGAAGAGTGAGGTGCAGTGAAGACGAGGAGGAGAGAAAAAGAGCTTTGGCTAATGTTGGGCTCAAAAGCAATCCAACAATCTATAAATGGGCTTTTCTTTGGCCCATTAGTTTTGGGCTTTCTAAAGAGGTAAGAAAAAGCCCATTTAACTAATAAGAACCGGGGTTTTAGAGTGGCCCAGTAGTAGTGTGGAACAAGGAGAGTTAGTAGGTTCCGGGTTCGATCTCTACTTCCTCCTCATTCACCACCTACGATCTCCTCGGATCCAATAGGATTCACGTGAAACACGCGAAGAAAATGAGTAAGAGGTCAAGCTCAAATCCCGATAAGAACTTCCGACACTCAAGTCAGTTCAGATGCGATAGACGAAGAACAGGAGAAATGATTTTACACGTGGAATGGAAGAAAACAAAGGGTAAAGGTTGGATCAGGTTCTACACTTGCCAGTCCATGGTACTATAAGTGCAGAATATTCCTCACCCCAACGGCCCAACCCCTTCCTTTTTTCTTTATCTCATCTCATTGTTATCCATTCAATCTTAGCATTTTTTGCCTGTGGGTCAAATATCACAATGATTTTTGAGATGCATCCACATCTTTAAGGAAGGTAACCTGGTCACTGATAAGGTCGCTCGGTTGCGACGCCATCACGATTCAAGTTCACTGATCACTGATCACCCATCCAAGACTTCACGTTTTCGTTCACATAACACGACCAATGTGGAAAAGTTAAAAGGTATTTTTGGTCGAATTGAAAAGGTTTGCACACAATCAAAGTGTGATATGCTTTTTAGTTTTTAACATGTGAAGTTAACAAGTTTCCAATTTGTGAAAATAAAGGTTCAATGAAATTAAAAAGGGAAAATTGTAAAAAATAGTCCAACCTTTGGGGGTTGTTGCGCTTAATAGCCTGAACTATAAAAAATGCAGAAAATAACCTCAAGTATTTACTTGGTTGCAGAAAATAGCCTCAAGCTATATTCCAATTCAAATAATTATAAAAAAATTGTCTTAGGTTACCTTTAAATTCAAATTAATTAAAAACCTCTCCAAAACAATTTTTATTTTAAAAAATCATCACTTCTTATATAAAAAATAGCCTAAATAATTTTTATTCTCAAAATCTACCACTTCTCTTAGTTTTTTTTTTTTTTTATGATTAAGTCACTATTAGCTAAATTCATCATTGAATTAATTATAAAAACTACCTTATACCATATAAATTTTGTAAATAAATAGTCTTTTTTTTTTAAAAGGCTACTAAAAAATATCACACGGTCTTTATTTTTGTTAATAAAAAATTAGTTTATCTTCATCCTACAATTTATTCAATGCTCAAATAAAAACCATTGTTGGGTGAATAATGTACGCACACTTTTTTTTCTTCAATAGATAACAAACTACACTAATTGTTAGGTTTAAAACAATATATAATGCATGCTTAACTGCTTTGTTGTGCTAGTTTTGCGCAGAAGTAAGATCGCCCTAAATCACTTATTAAATCAATTGTGAGTAGAAACTTAAGTATTTATTCACTTTTAATGATATGTAAATAATCTAATTAATTTTTTAAAATATTAAATTTAAGTTATATTTATATGGTTTGAGATCATTTTTATAATTATTAATTTAGCTATAAGTTTAGATAACAACAATTAATTGTAACATTTTTTTTATTAGAAGTGATGATTTTTTTAAAAAAAATATATTTTGGAGAGGTTTTGTAATTAATTTGAATTTAAAGGCAACCTAAAACTGTTTTTTTGTAAT
Source organism: Persicaria tinctoria (assembly GCA_037127255.1). Lineage (NCBI taxonomy): Eukaryota > Viridiplantae > Streptophyta > Magnoliopsida > Caryophyllales > Polygonaceae > Persicaria > Persicaria tinctoria. Next base: position 1,880,948 of record JBANSL010000004.1, read on the forward strand.
AAATTTGAATTTGAAGGTAATTATTTAAATTTGAATGTAGCTTGAGGCTATTTTCTGCAACCAAGTAATACTTGAGGCTATTTTCTGCATTTTTTATAGTTCAGACTATTAAGCGCAACAAACGCAGTATAGCTGTGCAGAGGCTATTTTTTTGCAATTTTCCCAATTAAAAATTGACCACAAACGCAGTATAGCTGTGCAGTGGAGGTGTGGGTTTCACGTGCCAAAAAGGGACAAAAGGAGAAAGCCGTGGGGCTTCAATTTCTCCCCCAAAACTCTCAGTTGACCAGTCAAAACATGCATTTTAAAAAAAAAAATTATGTAAATATTTTTTTTAAAAAATATATATTTATTAATAAAAAACAGTACATTATAAAAAGTTGATCATTTGTATTTTTTCCATTCTTGAAAAAAAAGAGTGCCAATTTTTTTTTAAAAAAATTTAAACATTTCTAATACTCCATGCGTCTCATAATTTAAATCATTTTGAATTTTGATATATTTTCAAATAAGCTAAAAATTTCATAAATAACGTCATTTTTTAATGATTTAAAAACTATATAAAATATCAACTTTTAAAATAATTTTTTTAAGAAAATTGTATACTTATTAGTGTGAAATGAATTGATTAAAAAAAAACATATTTTATATAGTAGTTTTTAGCTCCTTAAAAAATGTGTTAAAAAGTTAAATGACATCTATTTATGAATGAAGGTGGTAGTAATAAATATAAAATTATTTTTAAAAAGAAATAAAAAAATATATATATTATAGAGTTTTCATCTCACTAAAAATGTGTCAAAACTCAAAAGTCAAAGTGACTTAAAATTAAGGCCAACATACATGAAACCACCCTTTATTCACCTTGGTTTTCAATTAACCACCTCTTATTAAAAAAAATTCACTTAACCACCCGTTATAACACTTTTTTATTCACAAGTGACTCTAGACTGTTAAAAGGATTCAAACATGGATCTCACTTAGATTTTTTTTATTCGTAAGTTGTTGTATCACGACGGTTTATCTGTCTAATTTACTAGACTTTTGTCTGCTATTTCTTATTTATTAAAACAATCAAAGTGGGTTTTCATATTAAAAAAATCAGGTCATTTTTTTATTAATTAAAATAAAAACATTTTGTGGAAGGTGGCCAGGGCATGTTGTTCTTCATATGTGTCTCTTTCTCACTCTGACCCTCTTTTTCTTCCTTATCCTATCTTTGACCATGAGCTTGAACATCACCATCCAAAGGGTAAGAAAAATATTAATTTATTTGAGTTATCATCCCTATGCTATTTACATATTCATGCCCTACCTTTTTTTTATTTAATTACAACACACAAAAGTTTGACCAAGTAATACTACCGGACAATTAATCTAAATAATGACCAATTAGGTTGAATTATTGCAACTAAAAACAAACCTAATTTATTACATATATAACAAAGCTCCAATCATATGACAAATTGCTTTTGAATTGTGATTTTGTACTATTTATCACATACATATAAATTTAGATTTTAATTTGTTTATTGAAAATTCGGACTACAACTATTTATTTTGCATAATTTTGCTATAAAATTTTAAATTATCACTACAAATGAATTAACAAGATTATTTTATATCTTATGTTATTGAAATTTTTTATTTAAAACTAAGACCCTTTTGTATGGAATAGATTTAAAAAATGGGTGAATTGATAAATCTAGAAAAATCATATATTCTCTAATTTTTTTTTAAAAAAAAGAAGGTGTGAGCACAATGTCACATGAAATGATCTTATAACTATATATAATTTTTTTTAAAAGATGATAGTAAGAATAAGAAAGAAATTATATAAAAACAAATTAAAATGGGATTACTGATAAATGAAGTAACTATTTAAATTACAACTCTACGTACAAGATAATAAATTAATTCTGCCTTAATTAAATATAAATATAATAAATTAAGTTGAAGAATAATCAATTAGGATCGAACTTATAGAACTTGTCGACGGCGACGGAGACATCCCAGGTGCAGCTGAGGCCCTTGGGGATGAAAACGAGGTCTCCGGCGCCGAACTCCGCCGTGGCCTCCGTCGAGCCCTTGGGGTAAACCTTCACCTTCCCCTTGACGAAGTAGCACGTCTGCCGGGCGTCGAATTTCAGCGTCAGCCTCCCCGGCGGGCAACCCCACCTGCCATTAATTCATATATATGATTAATTAATCCAAATATTAATTCAATTAAATCAATTTTAATTTAGGGAGGAGACATTAATTACTTACTTAGGCCAAGATTTGATGCCGAGCTCGGTAAGGCGGGATTCAGGCGGGTTTCTTTCCACTGTGATTTTTAGGTTTGGATCCGATGTTGACGACGATGCCATGAGAGAGAGAGAGAGAGGAGAGAGAGTAAGGATGTGTTTGGAGGATGCAGGCAATATAGTGATATGAAGCCGATGAGTGTCATCTCTCTCTATATATATACAAATTAAGGGATGAGATGGATATTTTGGTGGGGGCACCTTGCACAATGCATTGCACACAATATACATACATTTTTTTTTTAGTAAAGTAGGAGTTCGAGATCAGACAGACCTCAATCTTTATAGGATGACAAGTCGGTAAATATATGTACGGAAGACCGCCAAAAATACAGCAGAATACAAAAAAGGTGCAATAAACATGCATAACACACTAAACAAAAGATGAATCTAATTAAACGAACCTAAACCTAAACACTGAGGACGTAGACTCGGAACGAAACATTGCACACAATATGATCTTAATAAGGGCTATTTACAAAAACATACCTTAAATATATGAAACTCGCTAAACTATACCGCCTAAATGAATTTTGCACCGAATCGCCCTTTACATGTGAAATCGTTTTTTTTTAACATGATAGGTGATTGTATATAGATTTATTTGTCGCTTTATTATCCTTAATTTCTAAAACTACTTTCTTAAAAATTAAATTATCAGGTATTTTTATTGTCAAAAAATTCCCCTCGCCTTTTTAATATATGCTCGCCTAGAAAAAAAAATCCTTGTTAAATTAACGATAGCGAATTGGATTAGGGTTTTTTTGGTCGGAATGAGAGGAAGAGCTCTCCGCGCATTTAGGCGCATTTTTATTGAAAAATAAAAAAAACTAAGTAATCAGCATACTGAGGATAGCCCAACCCCTTACATCTTCACAAAGCAAACTAGTAACACTCTCAGGCGGGTCAACTATTGTGAGATATAGTTCGCGAACTTATTAGCCTCGTGGTAGATGTGTCGGAACTGGATTTCCCAGTCCCTACTAATTAAGCCTTGACACTTGATGACCAGGCTTGCGAACTGATTTATATTTGCTTGTGATATTTATTTATATATGTTTTAGATGAGTTTCTTGCTAAATGTTTTTTTAAGTTTAGTTTTATATCTATCTCCTTTCTTATGGGAGTTTTTGAGAATTTAAGTAGCTAGCTAGTTTTAGAATGAACATTTTACAATGTAGTCAATTTTACTAGATGGATATTCAATTTTCAACATATATTTTTGAAAAAAAATCTTGAATGGCAATATGTAGGTGGGCGCCTAGAAGACTAGAACGCAGATTAATTACGTTATACAGAGGGAAAATAAAAATATATTAATTCTTAACAAAAAAATAAAGAAGTATATTAATTAACTTATAGATTAAAGTTTTAAATGCCCTTAGAGCATCCCTAACCGTTCATCTAAAAATCTCTAAAATAAAGAACAAAATCCCTAAAAAATTTACACCACAACGCAAACAATTTCTCTATTATACAAATTTTTACATTTATTATACTCTATAATAAATGTATAAATTCATAATTTAATAAATAAAATTTCAATAACTTAATTAAATTAATAGACAACAATCAATGAACAAATAGATAGACATTGGAAGGAGTGAATGCAATTAATCTTTATAGATTCTAACCCTTCTTCTAAATTTATAGATTTTTTTCTCTCTCCCCCCATTTCTCTATTTTACATATTGTGTTTACAAGCGGTGTTGCCTGTTGGGGTTAAAAAACTCATATTTCCTCTAAAATTGCACATTTTCTCTATTTTACAAGAGTTGTGGGATGCTCTTATGTTTGTTTTGTACGCATCGTAACAGTGCATTTTAGTTATAAATTTTTATACTTGATTTCTTTTTATAAAATTCTAAAATATAAAGATAATCATTTATAAATAAATTTCATTATTTTCTAAAATAATCTTTTAAAATAATTTTTTTTAACAACTAACAGTGATTTTGTGCTAAAATTTGTCAAATAAAGGATAATTTTTTATAATTTAAAAATAATAGATAATTTTGCATGAAATAGGGAAAATAAATGTTGATTAATGTTTGGCAATAGTTTATTTAATTTTATAATAGTAATTTTTTATATTTATAAGATTTTATTTTTATATTTAAAAAAAATACTTACCATTGTGCGGGAGATTGTACTAATTTACATATTATATTTGAACGTCCACATTCAGTTTCGTTTATTAAAATGTCATGAAAACGCATGACGCGGAGCATCGGCTCAAAGTTGAAAGTCAATGACTTATGTTATAGTAGTATACTATAAATGAATATATAAATATTTTTAAAATGACTAATTATGGGGAAAACATGAAGCATTTTTCAAAGATATACGTCATATCAAACTAATATATTCATATGATCATCAATAATTTTGAAAACTTCAATTATTTCCACTAAAATAAATAATACGGAGCATTAATTTATGTTGTTTTACATGAGAAAGTCATTTTATTTTAGAAAAAAATAATTTAAAATAATACCAACTATAAGATTTGAATAAAAAATAATACGAACAAAAAAGATCTTGAAATAATACACACCATCATCCTATAAACTAAAAATAATATGAACTTTAAAATCAACAAAAAAATAATAATATTAATACAAACTATGAATTTGGACTTAAAATAGTACAAAATTTTAAACTTGAATAAGGTTAAGATTCAAAATAAAAATTTATTTATCAAAATTATAAAAACAATCCATAATTGGACATACTTTGCACAAATCACCATTTATATTGTAAATATATCAAAACTACTATTTTTTGTCCAACTTTGTATAATACAACTCAATTTTTAAAATTACCCACAATTACATGAATTTTAGGTTGCGATATATTTATTTGATAAATTAAGGAAAAAGTGGGTGCGATTTTATGTAATTCGAAAATAAAAAGGTGTTTTTTTTGTGAAGTTAGACAAATAAATAGTGGTTTTGGTGTATTTAAAGATAAAGGGGATAAATTTGTGCAAAGTGTAACTATATATAGATATCTGAAAATAGTTTTGTTAAATAATGTTTTGTTTTGATTCTTCCCTCTAATCCTATTTCAAAAGTCAATTTGTATTATTTTAAGTAAAAAAATCATAATTATATGATTTCTGGTTGATTTTAAAATTTGTATTATTTTTGGTTAAGTAGTTTGTATTAGTTTGAGATTTTTTTTTGTATTATTTTTTGTTCATATACGGTAGTTGGTATTATTTCCCAGTTATTTTTTTATTTTATTTGCATAAACTTGTGCTCTTATTTTATTTGTATAAACTTAATAATTAGTTAATATTATTGCTCCCGCACAAGTTTTTGCAGTTTTTTCCTCGTATTATATATTCATTAATTAATTTAAATACAACTCACCAATTTGTGTAAGAACCACAATGAAACTCTTATTATGAATATGTATATATAGAAGTACACTGATAAGATTATAAGGAAACAATAATTCCTTGTGCCTCACTACCACGAGGTCAAGGGTTCAAATCCCACTATGAGCAATTTGTGCTATATATAGTGGGTACCCATGTCTTGGTTTACCTTGACATGGGTTAGCCTGTCTTGCGGCGTGCCGCTTGGCTTACCCGGCTCGAGTGTTTTGCATGCTAGTGCTTCGAAGATAAGATCTAGGTGGATGGAATGTCGTGTGATCCACACTTCCCCAGGTGTCGTCTTTGCCCTACGTGGATTTCTTCTCCACGTCGGGTCTCCATCTTCTCGTTGCCGTGTCCGCTTGTTTGCTTAGGGTTTGGGGTTTTTCGGGTTTGTTTCGTGTAGTTCTTTTGTTGTATTAGGTAATTGTTTTATGTTGTATTTCTTTTGCTATGTTGTATGTTTAGACGGCAAGCCGTCTGCCGACTTTGTCGGCCTCTCGAGGTCCGGGCCTGTCCGGCCTCGAATTATTTCCTTATCCAAAAAAAAAACATATAATAATATCTATTCTCTAAAATAAATCCTACTTAATTATATATTTATATATAATAAATTCTAAAAAAAATAATGACAATTAATAACGAGACAAAAAGGAAGGTGGGGAGACTACCGACCACGGCCACGGGTGCCCTGAGTTGAAAGGCTCTTTCTTAATTTGTCATTTTATATTAATTACTTGTCATGTGCAAGTTTCAAACAATGTCCTTTGACCACACTATATGGATTGGAAGCTTCAAAGGTAATTGGCAATACATTTAAGATAAAAATAACTTGATCAAAATAAAGTATTTCTTAATCACAATATTATGTTATCCTAAAAGGAGTAGTACATGCCCATGGAAAATTGAGCTCCTCCTATCAGATGTAAAACTCTCGCTATCGACTTTGAAAGAAGTATATTTCTTTCATTTTCCCCGATTGGACAATAGAGTGGCAGATAAGGTTGCACACATTTGCCACTCTGCCAGGGGTGTTGATATTTACAACAATTCGGGTCTTCTTGACTCACCCGAATTATTTCCTAATAAAAAAAACAAAAACCTTGATAATAGATCATATATACACAACTCTTATACTGTATCATATTATGAAGGTCAACAAATAAGATTAAAATTAAATTATGATTATTCGATTGTACTAGGCGATTATCCCTTAAAATTAAATCATTCGGTGATATTGAGTGATTATTCGTTAAACTGGAAATTAAAATTTTAATATTTTTTGTAATAATGAATAATTGCATTGTTATAGATTAATATTAATGCACGAGCACCCCGTAACGATTGCCATGGTGTGAGACGTACAATTAACTGTTGGAGGATGAAGCTATGGATAACAACTTAACCTTTTATATTAGATGATAGATTCCGATATTATGATTATATTAAATAATAATGATAAATCGATGAAATCCTATGGAGCATAAAAAATATGAGGGGGGAGAATCCGTCTCTCCTTCCATCCGACGAGTGGAGCATAAAAAATAATAAATATTTGAAAATTGAACACAAATTAATAATTTAAAATGCATTTTTAATAAACCATGTTGTTTTTGTGTTTTGCTTAACTTGATATTTTGATAATATAATTCAGCTCAATAGCTTTCAAATAACAAGGCGTTGCAGATAAAATTACTATTGAAAATTCTTGCGGAACCACATAATGAATGGGTTAAAATTGTTAGAGAAAAATATCTTTAAGAACAATGAAGTCTGGAATTATGCAAGGAAAAAGAATATCTCATGGCAATGAACAAAATTGATGAAGATAAAAGAAGAATTCTACAAAGGATTAATTTGGCAACCCGGTAATGAGAAAACTATTAAATTTTGAAGGGATAAATGGGTTAACTCAGATTTTAACCTTCGAGAAAAAAGCCTGCACAGCCAGATGGAAGACATGGAATAGAGAGAAACTAAGAGAAAACCTCCCCCAGATGCAGTGGACCAAATATGTCATGTGTTTATTCCTTCTAATGAAATCGAAAATAGACTGTACTGGAAACTTAGTAAAAATGGGTGCTTCTCCACTGTTAGTGTCATAGACCACATCACACGAGCGAGAAGAACGAACTCAGAAAGATTATAATGGATATGGAAAATCGATTGCCCGTCAAAGATTAAAAAAAAAAACTTTGAAAGAATCTATTAAACGGTACGCCCACGAAGACCAGACTACAGAACAAAGGAGGTGCATGTTCCTCTTGATTGCCTGCTCTGTAACCATAACGAAGAAGACTCAACTCATGTATTTACTGAATGCATGTCATGTTACTTTGAGAATTGTGGGAAGAGTAGATAAACAGATCAAACGAATAGTGTAAAATAGACAAAGCATACAAAGATATAAATTCAGAAATCTTTGTCAAGCTGTCTCTTGAGCATAGCTCAACTATGGCCTTTTCTCTTTGGGGAGTCTAGTCCTTGAGAAACAAAATTGTGTTGAACAACAATGATACCGGAAATTTAGAAGATTGGCTAAAACACGTACATTGAACAACTACAAATAAGCTGGAAAGAAGCTCAAAGCGAGATTCTTGATGAAGAAATGGTAACCGAAAAAACAAATCCCCACCAGATAAAAAGAAGAAAACAAAAGCTTGTAAAATGGAAAAAACATGAAGATGGTTTTGTGAAGCTTAATTTTTATGGAGCGAAAGTTGACTCAGGCCTAGCTGCTTCGGGATTTGGCATTTGTCATTGCGTTGGTATACAATTCTTGCTTGCGGAGCTCAAGGACATGGCACGGCTTCTGCTTTAGGCTCCATGTTGGCCTTTGTCAAGCATTAGGATGGCCTGTTCGCACTTGGAAGTGGAGTGTGACTCTTTATCGATTATCAACGCTCGCAAAGGAATCTGAAAGCTAGGTTCCATAGGAGATCGAGATGTTGGGTTCGGACGCCCTCATATTACGTAGAGTCTTCGTCGATGTCTCATTTTCTCTCATTTACATGGAAGGAAACGATGTTGCTCATAGGATGGTTCACATCAAACTTACGTCGACACTTTTTGTTTCGTTCCCCCATTATGAGATCGAATCTCTGGTCCGTCAAAACGCCCTTGGACGTTAGTTCAACCGAGGTTGACCAAGCCCAAATATTTGTTTTGTATATAAAAAAAAATGGCAATACCAATTAACAAAATAAGTTGAAATTTCATTGCTATTTGCTAACAACTCATGGGCAAGTATATATTCACTACACAAATTTCATAATAGTTGAGCTTTGTACGACTTTTTAAGTTCAGTCTATTTCCCGTTACTCAAAAGTCCCACAAATTGGCTTTTTAAAAAGGGCAAAACTTTATGTTGACCATTGTTACAACTTAACTTTCCACCAAGGCTTATTGAGCAAAGGAAGGTGATTGGTTTTGTAAAAGAGTGTAAAGAACAAAGTTATCAATCACTTTTTTAAAAAGGCTTTTTAAATGGAACTTATGCAAACTAGGGTTATCCATTTCCACTACTATAAGTCTACTATGGACACATGTTCCATTTACCTTTTTGTAAGAACTAGTTATCAATATTGATTCATGAATGAGTTTGCATATTTTCGATTATTTTTCCAATAAATTTATTGCAACATTGTAACACAATATTCCACCATTATTGTAACACAATATGATGACACTTATAGGACTGGAAATTACCCGCGGGTAACCGCTCCACCACTCCACCCGCATTAATTTTGCAGGTGAAAACCCGCAAAAAAGTGGGTGATGGATGGAGCGGGTGCGGGTGAAGCGGATGATGGATGGATTATGGGTGAAGATTTTTCACCCATCACCCGCCCCAATAGTCCACCCATTAACCCGCACCATTCACCCGCACCGCATACCCGCAAAAAACCCTAAAAATATATCTATATGTGAGTGTGATTTTACTATTTTACCCTTCCAATTGAAAATGTAAGTTATTTTTCTCTAATTGTACTTATCTATCTTTTTTTTTTTTTACATGTTTAATAGAGAACATATAATTTTACTTGCTCATGTGCATGCTAGGATATTGTGGTGGATCGGCTTAATTATTGAAAAGGGAAAACATGCAATTCTGCTACAATCTACTCTTCCAGTTCCGTTCTCATATATTGTAGTTTCATTTTATAATTTTAGGTAACACGTTATTGTGATGTATGAGTGTATAACACATATTTTAATTCCACAAACTTATATCTGTAGTGTTTATAAATTAAAATTTAAGTTTTTATTCATCTTTCAAAGTTATTCAAAAAATCGTCACTACACTCATTGGGTACCCGCTCCACCCGCATCACCCGCGCGGGGCGGATGAGGGTGAAGAAGTTTGCGGGTGATGGGTGAAGCGGGTGAGATTATTTACCCATGGGGCGGGTGATGGAGTGGCTTCATCCACCCATAACCCGCCCCATTTTCACCCCTAGATGACATTGAGATATTGTCAGTTGTCACAATGATAACGTTAATAGCAAGTTAATGTTTTATTAGGGTTAAAAATATAATAAATTATTTTTTGACTCGTAATTATCTTTGAAAATCTTTTAATCCTTCAGCCGCATCTGGAATTTCAAGGGAATCTAATGCAGTGGCTGACAAGATTGCGAGTCTGGCTTACTGCTGCCCTGCCGATGATAGCTTGGCCACAAATCGGGATCTTCGGGTTCTCGTCCGCTCGGACGCTCTGGGAAAGAAGCCCGCTCGTCGGCGTCTCTCCTAATTCTTATCCTGCTTCCAAAAAAAAAAAAAAAAAATTTGAAAATCTTTTTGTATGTATTTACTTTTTCTAAACTTATTATTTAAGCACATTTATCCTTACCCCCTCTCTCTCTCAAATTTTTCTCTCTTGGTTGTTTGCAAACACTAGCCGAGCACCGGGTAACGACGTCGTTGTGCTACCAACAATCAGAAATAAAAGCGCATGGGATGAGCTCACTGTTTGGGCCAGACTGAGATCAGATTGGGCTTTACAAAGCCCAATCCAATACAATCAGATCCAAATGCATATATTACACATATTTACGCAAACACTATAATTACTTAAAGGCTAATAAGAGATGAGCCTAACAATACTTTTTCTTTAAATAAAAATTAAATAAAGGTATATGAGTAAATAACACAAATGAAATGGTTTATATAAATAAAAGATTTATTACGAGGTTTATAAACTAAACAAACACATTGAAAGGATCCTAAACTATTTTTTAAAAAAAAAAAATCATTCGGAAAGTGATTGATTAATTAACGGTTTTGCTATCCACACGGCGACATCTCGCCAAATGCACGATCGTGTCAACTGATACTGACATCACGAGTTGGCAAAGGATTGTTGTGAGAGGAAAGGAGGGGCTTTAGTGGTCGAGGGGTTGATGTTGGTGACTGGATGGAGCTGTCGATACCGACACAGAGAGATCTGTTGGGTCTGATGTTGGGTCGATGAGGAGGCTATGCGTTTGGCGAAAAAATCACCGTGCCAATAACCAGACGTACCCTTAATTAATACGGAGTAATGGAAGTTAAATTAACCACCTAGGGAACCGAGGTTAAAACTAGATGCACTCTTAACTTAAATCAATAATCTCTATATACTTTTGAGAATAATAAACATATTAACTTGACAATTATAATAACCATAAAAGACCAATTAATACCCAAAAATTAAAATTAGAATTTTTTTTTAAAGAAAACAATTTTGTTTTCTTGCCTTATTGGCAATTTGGGTTTCTCCCGGGCCCACCATAATAGAAATATGCACCCCAATCCTTACTATAATCACTCTTAATGTCATAGCAATTGGTGTCCTCAGCCAATGTCAATATGTTTTGGGCCGTGTCCAAACTATTGTCCGAGTCCACCACCTCTAGGTTCCTGAAGTAGCTCGCCTTCCCGAACCCGTCTCCGGCGAAGTGGCCCGACCCCATCTGCGTCGACGTGTGCTTCCCGCTGGCCCGCGTGTTCACCACCTCCCCTCCCCACTCCACCATCGTGGCATGGTCCGAGAGGTGTGTGAACAACTCCGCGGGCCAGTATCCCACTAGGGTCCCCTCCCCGAACCCCATCCACCAGTTCCCCAGCTTCGGATCCTGAAATTGACCACACGGTCTTTAAATACAATTCTCGGTTTTTTTTTTAAGTATGGGGTGAATTTTAGGGTTTCGGTTAGTACCTTCCAAATTAGGATTGTTACGTCGAATTGGTTGCTTTCGAATGAAGACACCGGAGAAATGGCTGCTCCGATGGCGATTCGACTGTTCGTCTGTATGAATCCGGCACATAGGAGATTGTAACACCCTGTAGCTTGGTATGAATCGCTCTGCATTGTACATTATACAAAAATGTCAAGCAATTCTCAAGCAAGATGAATAGTTTCAATGTATATCTTACTTCTTATTTTTTTAGGTATAGTGTGAAATGTAAATGTATATTTTTGACTAGAAATAAATATGAAAGTACTGAAATTCAAGTGGATTGAGTATTGTATGTATAAATCTTAGAATTATAAAAATCAATTGAATAAATAAGAAAGTAATAAATAGGGTTGTCCCATGGAAGTCAGATTTCTGACTAGCAAGCCCATGTGATTATATCTCGAAAATAATTAATGTAACATATACGGATCGGAGTATTAGAAAACTACAGTATATAGTACTTAGTATTAAAAAAAAAATACAGGTCAATATTCATTTATTTTGTTACTGATCAGGTATATGTTACTCAATTAAAGCATAAGTAACATTTATTATTTATGCACAGAATTATATAAAATATTTATTTTTATTTTAAAAATAATTTCATACTAATTAACCCATTTAAAAACGTAGATAAATAATAAAAAATCATGTTTCAATTAATAAAAGAGTCAATAAATGAAGTAATGATTAAACTAAATTAAAAATGAAAAATGAGAATAAAGAAAGGGAAGGAGAACTAACCGTCCAATAAGTGAAGAGTCTGGGCCTGCTATCACCATAAAGCTCCGGACTGACCTGACTAGTACAACAATTTCTCCTTTAGACCTTCCTTTGTTTAAAATTGAAATAAAAGTGATTCGAAATATGAAATATGTCAAATTGAGTGAGCTGAAGTAACTTCAGCTCACTCAATTTGATGACTCGGTTTCAAGTTTTGTAAGTTCACAATAGCGACATCGATCTTATACACTGTAAATTCATAATATTTCACAATTTCTTTGTGTCCGAAACTCAATTGATTTTAATGCACTTTTCATTTCTTACTAATTTCGTTTATTTTATTGGCCGGGGAACAGAAAAAGAATCAATGTTTTGATTAAATAACTAACCAATAAATCATATTTGAATAATAAAAAATGGAAAAAAAAAAAGAAAAGGAAAAGGGAGGGGTAAAAAGGGAAATAACCTGCCAACCGGCTTCGATGCTGTTGAGATCGGGGCCGTCGAAGGAGCCGGAGAGGACCCAAATCTGAGACAGACTGAACTCGTTAATCTCCTCGATGGATGGGTCCCACACGTTTATCGTCGCTCTCGCTCCGTACACCTCCTGGCTCGCTCCCGTGTATGCTATTGCGTGCTGCCATTTTCATTTTTCATTTCTTCAAATTAATCAATCAATTATTTTTTCTATTGAAAATCAATCTTATATACTCCAATATTCAACTGATTTCCATCTATTATTTTCTATATATAACAATGTAAATGCACTTAATTTCTTTGACTATGAACACTACTATCCTAGCTAGATGGTTAGAAATCGAATTTGAAATGAATTTTTTTTGCTTTTTTAAAAGATAATATTTACAATTTGAAAATTATTTTGAAATCCTTAATTTATTTACCCAACTTTTATAGCAATTTCTTATTGAAAATGGATCCTATAATATAAATTTATTAATAATTTTCACTCATCTTCCCCTATTTTCATATGACAATTTTGTTCTAGGCATGGATTGTTAGGCTTATATTTTTTTAAAATAAAATAAATAATGCACAATATTCATTTAAACTTCCTATTAACATATATATGTCATTATTTTACAACTATTACATTGCATCAAATAAGCCATTAACATTAGGAGCTAACTAGCTAAAATTGTTGTTTCCTATGATGTAAGTAAAATCTAATTAGATATATATAAATATGATTGTAACATGTTCCATGCTAGGGGATATATTTTCAAAAAATATATATAGGAGCACCTTTATAAAAAAGCCTTTTTTTTATAGGTTTGAAATGTAAGGTAAAAGACAATATATAAAGTTATAGTTTGACATATTTTCACTTTTAGGATGATTTTTCTTGCAAGGCAAAATTCCGGTATATATAATGATGCATGAAGGTCGTTATAATTAGTAATAGAGGATGATGACAATCATTATGTTTATGTTTTTTTTTTCATGATGGGTTTAGTTTAATAGCACATGAAAAAAGCTAATCTCACCTTATAACTAGCAATGATGATTTTTCATTTTTTTTTATAATGGAATAATAATTAATTATAACAAATTATCATAAAGGGAAACCCTACAACTATGAGTACATACAGGGTTTGTATGAGACGGGTTAATAAACTGACTAAAATTATAAATAGGGTAAAAATTTATAAACTGTTGATAAAAGTAGTTAAAAATTTATGAAAAAATATAAACCTCAAAATAAGCTTCAATCTGCAGCTTATAAGATAAAAAAGAAGGGGTAAACTAGTAATTGTGGTACTTTCAAACCAAATAAGATAAAAAAGAAGGGGTAAACTAGTAATTATGGAATATAAACCTCAAAATAAGCTTCAATCTGCAACTTATTTATAAACCCTTTTTTTTAACTGACTATAGCTTATTTGTTGTTCCCATACACCGTTTAAACCCGTTTATTTTTTTAACAGCTAATAATTTCACACTTTTTAACTGGTTTATATGGCACCATACACACCCACAATGTATATATATGCATTCATAGAAAACATGTAATAACTACAAACATATATATAAATGAACTACACAAAGCTCATCTAGAAAACTTAGGTCAGTGAAAATTCAGCCCTAATGATTGTTTTCAATTGAAGCCCCAAACAGGACGTTTGGTCCCCTCCTTTTTTAATATTGTGGGTCAATTTTACAAACCATTCTTAAATTATAATTTTTTCAATAAAATAAATCAATAAAATTGTCGGTTCACTATAAATTTTGCAAAACCCTCTATATTTTTTTTTTGAAAAAAATATTCACCATAGGCCCATAAGGCTTTTTAAGTTTAAAGAGGATCTAAAATGTTACATCAAAATTGGCCTAAATATTTAAAAATAAAGTGATAATTTAGCATTTTTAAGAATAAAAACCAATTATGAATGATTTTAAAAAAATAAAATTTAATTTGTTAATGATACATATATTATGAAAAAAATCTAATTTACAAGTGATTTTATATTTTATATAATAAACCTCAATTCAAGGGTATTTTTTCTAAAAAAAACTTTATCCTAAAATATTATTGGACCTACATCAATTGAATATATGAGTATAAATATATGTTGTCACTTTTCTTTTGTGTGTGTGTGTGATCATTGTTTTTTTTGTTGGTGATATATACACATCCCAAAAACTATATCCTATATATACATACATTTGCATTTATTACATCTACCCACCTACTTATAATAAACAATTAATGTAATACCGTTGCTTTCAAATATTAAAAAAAAAAACCACTATTTTTATTACTTCAACCTATTTTCCATCATTACATTACACCCTTCTAATTTTATTTTGCAAAAATAAAAATAAAATCTTTAATTAACTAAATAAAAAAAATAGAGAAATTAAATTAGTGGCGGTGGGTACCTCATGGCCGTTACCGGAGACGACGTCAGGGGCGTCTGGGCGGCGGGCGAGAGGGGGCGGACGACGTCGTTTCTTGCCGAAGTCATAAAGGGATTTCGCCCTCAGCACATCTTGCGGTGTGGCGCGCCGCACCGGAACCGTGCCCAGAGGGCACCGCGTTCCATTGTGATGCCACAGTTGCCACCCCATTGGCATCTCCTCTCCCCTGTGCTCGCCTCCATTGCCGTTGATGCTGCTCTCTTCCATCTTCTTCTTCATTTTGGGCCATTTTGGTGGCACTTTCTGCAACCCACAAAATCTTTCAAAAAACCCACATAGAAGATCAAATTGATTAATCCAATTAAGTACCTGGATCTTGTGATTCTTCAAGAGGGGGTGATCAAAAGCCGCTTGCTTTCTCTTGTGTACACAGTCTATGAAATCCCCATCAGGGCTCTTCCAATGTGACAAAAAAGAGTAAAATTAGTATCTAAAATTGATCAAGATCGCAACTTTATATCAAGATTGGATACCTGAATGGTGAAAACTGGAGGCTTGTTGAGCTTGTGCAACCGGGCATGGATCCTCTCAAGTCTCAAGCTACTAACTTTCCTGTACAAGGTGTAGTTCAAGGCAAGAACAGGAGGAGTGCTTATTATGCAAAACACAAGAAGACCCAATAAGACCAAACAAGGAGGGGGAAATCCTCGGCTTCTCGATTCACCGGACATGTCTGAAATGACACCAAACCCCAAAAAGGCACCAAGAAATGAGCTAAAACTAGCAATTTGCAAAGATCACACAGGCTTTGTTTTGTTTTCTCTTTTGTGGGGTTTGGGTGTCAATCTAAATGCAGGGAAAGAGAGGTGGGTGAGGGGAATTAAAGGCTAGGGAGAGAGAGAAGGAAATGTGGGAGAGATCATCATGATTGATTGCTACTTGTGCATTGGAGTCACATCTTTCTCCAAAGCTGTAAAAAATTGAAAACCAGAGAGAGAGAGATGTTAATTGTGTGTGTGTGTGAATTAAATTTGTGGGTGGGGAGAGGGGGAAGAATGCACCAACACACACACACAAAGGAGCAGAAGGAGAAGCATAGATGAAAAAGAAAGGAGGAGAGGAAAACAGAGTACTAGTAGTAGATGAATGCACTTATGCACTTGATTGCTATAGGAGGAGTAGTAGCTTGAAAGCTAATGAATCCAATTTATTTTGATGGGTCCTCATTCCTCAAAGAGATTGAGAGATTTGAGAGGGAGAAAATTAAGGAGAAACCCATGTTTTGCTTTTCTTCCAATTCTGGTAAATCCCCTTAGTTTCATCATTTTTGCACAAAAGCACCCTTTTATCTTGAAAATTGCATTTGGTCACCATTTGTTCTTATTGTTTTTTTTTTAAATGAAAAACTGCTTATGGGGCTTAATAATCTTGGTAAAATGAATTGTTTTGGAGTTTTTTCCGAAGATTATTGGGATTTATTAGGGTTTATTTTGTAACCCTTTTAACTCTTATTTCACACAGCTCTATATATACGTACGGACCCATTTAGTTGATAGAATTGTTGTATGAATCGAACAGTTTAAGTTTAATTTCAAAAACAACTCAGTTCTGACTCATTCACTTAACTAAACAAATCACGTATAAACACATTTTTAGGCTCAATCATGTCCAAATTCAAATTTGGCTTGAACTTGACTAATTTTTAAATGAGTTGAACATGAACAATCAATATGCTCGGTCGGTTTATTCAGTTCAAATTAAAACCCTACTTGTGAGTATACTCACAACAAGATACCTAGCTACCATATGCCATAAGGTTTGATTGCACATAACCTCAAAATTTTAGGGGCATTATCTTTAAAATGTATTTCTTATTGGATAAAAAGATGATTAATTAGATGTAGATTTTTAAAATATATAAAAGGTGATTTTATATAAAATAGTCTAAAATAGAGGTGGTTTTGTGTAATTTAACGTTTATTTTATCCCTTTCCCAACTCCCCACCTTAAGGAGGCTTTAAGTGAGCACCACCAACCTATTTTAATTGCATATCTACCAACACACTCTTCACCATTAATACTCACAATGGCTAACAACTGAAAAGGGCAAAAATAAAATTTACCCAATATAAAAAAATATTCAAAGAGTTTCTTGTGTTCTTATTAAAATGGCTTTCCAACTACATCTTTCATCTTTGTTGTAAAGGTGTACATATTGCTAGGGACTATTTATCATTGTAATTCAGAGAACTTTAATTTTGTTAAGGTTTTGTCATGTTGTAATTGAACTGTACATTATTTATTTTTCTTAATTAATAACTCTTTCATGGTACTAATTAAACATGTGAATATACTATAAGTTTATAAAGATGCCAATTATTATAATTTATGAATCTTTTTGGTGCTTATCAAATTCACTTTCTTGGCTTTAAATGTGGTTTTGCTTTCTTCCTTTCCTTTACTTCACAATCTGTCTCATTTCACTGTTCAGCACATAAAATAATACTCCAAAATCTTAATTTACTGAAACAAAACAGATAAATATGATAATAAACCACCAAAATCTAGAAATTAGGTGTGTGAAATCAGGGGAGGTCAAGATCTTTCTCCTTACATTCATTTGACGTACACGTTACTTTGCCTTCTTTGTCTACCTAGAAATTGTACATTCAAATTAAACATTTTAATCTGATGATATAAAATACCTTACCCTTTAAAAAAAAAGCATTCAAATTGAAATTTGGCAAATTGATTAATTAATTTTGAAAAGCAAAAAACTAGAAGCTGAGCTATTAGAGTTTCTCCAAAATTTCCTCATTCCAAATTTTAATGATGGAATAAGATAGAGTAAGTGTTGGAGTAAGAAACTTATCAAATGAGTTAAGGGTGAAATTTTGTACACTCTTTTATAGATTTTTTCCCCCTTATTTCAATGGACTAAAATGTCGCTTCCAAGCATCATTTGTTGTTGTATATTTTTATTTTTATTCTTAAGCGAACAAAATGATGTCATTTTAGCTTAATTACACAGTCTCTTACCTAATTAACCAATCTCTCATTTCAAAGTTACCAGACTGACTTACATTATCAAAATATCAAGTTAATACTATAACATAAAATTATGTTTGAAGTGATTAATTTATGTTAAATTTTCAAATATTTCAAAGCATTGTTTGTTGTTGATTTTTTAATCCATCGCTTTAGATTGGTTTACATATTCATTTTAAACTGTGTAATGTAAACCCTAAATTATGAAATTAGTAAGATGGTCCTATGGAGTAATGTTGGATGCTTCTATTCCACTGACTGGGTCCTTGATCTAAGGCAAAATTGCACTAATACCCATGTGGTATCTCTTTAATTTCAACCCAAATAATGATTTAGTTTAATTGTACACTTACTAATTAAACTAGTATTTTAATTTGTGTAATTAAGTATGGGCAGATGGGTTGGGTGTAACATAAGTTTTCATGCATGCCCAAATCTCGAATGGTGTTTAATTAAAAAAAAAAAAAAAAACTCCATAGGTGATAATCTTGGAGGGTGTCAGCACATTTAACTCCCCAACTTGGAATTCTGGACCATTTTTTTCAGTTTTGACTTAAATATTTTTAGTTTCTGGTTCAGAAAATCTGGGTGAAAATATGGTCCTATTTTGTGGAAAGATTGTTTTGTAATTGTACCTTCAGATGATCCTATTGCATACTACCCCCTACATTCTTTACAAGTAAATTTTATTATTTTAAATATAATATGGATTTTTTTTTAATTGAATGTAATAAGGGGTATTTAACGAAGAGGTTAAATGATTATTTAATTTGATGTTTAACCATGAGAGTATATTCCAATCCATCACCGGACATTTTTTAAACATCAATGTAGTTTAAACAAGGGTTGACCTTTTTTTTCATTCTAATGTAATTTTGAACTATTTAGCACATAAGATTCAAGTAAAAGTAGCATGATAACAAAACAGTATGATACGTAAGATTCATGAGTTTGCTCAAGGGATAATAGTGTCATACGTCATGCCAAACTTTATGTATGTTGAATTACATTTTGTAGATTTTTTTTTGGATCCTGCTATTTACACGGTCACTTTTTTTTTTTTTTGCTATTTGCACAGTACCGACACCGACTTCTCAAGTCGGCAACCTTGGAGTGGGTGATCACCGTTAGATCTCCTTCACTGAATGTGCGATCACCGTTGAAACCTCTGCCGATGCCGACTTTCCAGGCCGACACCGTGGGGATTCCTAAATTTCACCGTGCAAACAACAAAACCGTTTTTGTTGGTTTTTGTGAAATTCAAACCAAACAAAAAAAAAAACATTTTCACCCTCGCTTGTTTTTAGGTAAGGAAAGATAATGACTGACCTTTCGAATCTAGTTTACTTTAAGTTAAGATTCATTTATCAATATTCTAACTCTTACCCTCCTCTCATTTTCCATACAAAATTTATTTTATTTCTCCTCTCATTTGATTACCTGATTTGATGATAGGTAATCATATCTATATGATGCTCTAACTATTTTCCTCTCATCTTCTCCAGACTTATAAAAAAGTGATGATCAAACAAATTTTACATCTAAAATTTGATTCATTTTCCTTTTATTCCCCTCTACTCAAACAAACAAGGTCTTAGTTTTTTTTTTTCTCGAATAGACAACATTGGGGAAAGAAGACTACATGGAAGTTGGAGAGGGTAGCAACCTAGGAAAAGATACATTTGGATCATAAAATTGGACCTTAAATCATTAGAGATTTGATTCATATCGAATTCATACAAGATCCAAAGATTGTAACCATGGTTTAATAACTAAGACACATGATTGATAGAAATGTGCTTACAACAATTTCAACAAACTCAATACTATAGTCAATAGGAGGTTACTATTCACAAGATGATTTTTTCACCAAACACTTTTTTATAATACCGGTTTCCGATGCTAGTAGAGATATTTGCATATTTGGCTAAAAGTAAAACCAACCCGGTGTCATGATCGTATACTTGACGAAAAATTCACCGTGCAAATATCAAATTGTAGTCAACATTGTGATAGAAATGTGCTTAAAACAAAATTTCTACAACCATCTTGTTCAAGCAACTCTTTAGGGTAACAAAATACATATATTGGAGTTTTGTACCAATCCATCACCGGAAATGTTTAAAATCCCAATGTATTTCTCTGACTATTTTGTAGTTGAGAAACTACAAGTAACAACATAGTGTGATAAAATGGACACCTTGAGATTGTAGAGCAAAACGAGGAAGAGATGATGTAGGTAGTAAATGCATCCACAGTACAGACAATGTATTGATGATGAAGACGACCCCTTTAGATTTTCCTTGAATACAAACTACTTTTCATTACCTAACAACTCTCTCTCACCATTTTCCATCTACAAACCCACCTTTCAGTTCGCTCATTCACAAGTTTTGGGTTTTCTACAATCAACCGCTTTGCTTCCTCAAGCTTGTGCAAACTATTACTCCTGTCAAAAAGGCAAAGAGTACCATCCACGGATTCGCTGAGGTCGCGAGTTTCAGCTCCATGGATGGCTACTTAGTACAAGTTTAGTATTAAGTATATAATTGTAGAAACCTTGGCCCCAAGATAACACAAAATGCACTGCTGAACAATGCAAAAAATCATAACAAAATAATCAAATACATCTTATCAGAGTGGTTTCAATGCCTGAAGAAAGCAAAGCATGTTAGATACAATGAAGGACACATTACAGAAAGAGCTCCCCATGAGCACTTGAGTCCTAGTTCAGCTTGAGATTCAATATCAGCATTAAAAGTTTAACATTAAAAAAAAAAGTTAGAACTTAGCAAAATAAGACCACCAATTTTCACTTACCCAGTTATTGGTAATCACAAATCCCTTCAATGTTTCCTCACTGGTTACTTGAATCAACTCCTCAAGGCCAAGTGCTGCTTGCATTGTTCTCTCAGTTGTGCCGATTCGTTAAGTACAACAACACAAAATAAAAATAAAAATGATAGCATCTATTGAAGCCAAACACCACCAATGAATCTTTGCTTATCAGCCAAGTGTATCCAAAGTTTCAAGTATACTAGCTGAACAGTGGCTGAATCCACATTACTGTCATTACAATTTACAATCAATGCAGATGTCATATTAGGGGCCTCATCCACCAAATATAGCTTGCTATTTTTGAATAAGTACCCAATAAGGTATGAACTATGAAGTACTTATCCTAATTGATGCCTGAAATGTCAGAAACAGAAACCACAGTGAGAAGATGCACCCTTCCAAAAGAAGCCAAGAAAATGTTGTCAACAGTTGAACAAGCCAGACAGCAAACCTTGTTATCTCCATTGGCACTCCGGCTGTATAGAAAAAAGATTTTGTGGGGCTAATTTCCAAGCCTGAGCATTGCTTCAAGTCCTACAGGCATTCTACAAAAGCTAGATGTTTAATTTGCAATTGATCACATTTAGGATGAAATTTAAAGGAAGGGTGCCTTGTCTTGCACTTGATGACCTTGGGAGCTACAATATACTACATATGGACCAACAGAAACATGAAGCAATTCTAAAACAAGATGAAGACAACCGACGAGTTGGTCAATATGTCAAGACAAGGATGCCTTGTCTTTTCCTATCATATTTCCTGAGTCATTCTTGAAGTAACATGACATTTTCACCCATGAGCCTACCACTGATCGATGAACCCTGTTCGTGCTGGAGAGACAAGGCTGCTGAGATGAGGACTTAGCCTATTAGCAAGCACTTTAGAGATGATTTTATATATAACATTGCAGCAGGAGATAGGCCTCAAGTCCTCCACTCTTACTGCTTCTGCTTTCTTTGCTATGAGTGATATGGCTGTATGGTTCATTTGCTCGAGGAGCATGAAGAAAAGATTTCCTTGACAGCTTCACAGATTTGGGGCCCTGTAGTTCTCCATGTGGACTTGAAAATTTTACAAGTGTAGCCATCTGGTCCGGGTGACTTATCATCACCTATTTGCCACAAACTATTTTTGATTTCTTCCTCTGAGACTTCCTGGATAAGCAGGTCCTGAGCATCTAAGCTTAGCAGAGCACCCCTGGCCCCTTTAGAACAATATCTTTATCAATAGGCCTGCATGATGTACTTTGTCTTGGCCGTGAAAGTAGGCTGAGATGAGTCTTGCTTGTTGCCTTTACCTTTACACCTTCCATTTGAGCCATTAGTTCTTGAGATTCTGTATCCCTCCTAAAAGCTGTGAATGCTTCTTGATACTCTTCTTCTGCCTGTTTTGCTCTTAAGTAATGTGAGAGAAGTGCTTTTGATTGAGCTTTTTCAGAGGGTGTTTTAACTGGTGGAGTCTTCTGCATAGCCTGTACTGACTACTGAGCTGTGCCCCATCCACCAAAATTCCAAGCTTCTCTACTGAAGAACTTGAATGTTGTGGACTTAGGCTTCTGTTGGTCCAGTATTTCTACCACAATCCGTGAGTGATCAGAACAAGATTGACGAGTTAAAAACTGAGCTTTACAATAGTAATTCCTGTCTATCCATTCTTCATTGACCATAATATCAAGCAAAGCTGGATCTTTGGGAATTTACCTATATGCTGCAGTGCTAATCGTGTCATTATAGCGGATGGCTCCTGGAATCCGATATATGATCTTCAGGCTGTACTATATACCGGGCTTGGAGGTTTGTTTCTGCTACTTGTTACTTAAAATGACATCTTTTTGCTTTCCACTTTCCCAGTTATGCAATATGTGTTCATTGCCAGGTAAGGTCAGACGAAACCTGTGGATGGTTACCGTTTAATGGCGCATGGGACTATGGAGGGAAAGATTAGCAAACAACACCTCGCCTCCCCTATCCACAATTTTGGTTTTAAAGAACTTGGATTTGAATAGGTTGTTTCCTAGGCTGTTTTTCTAGTAGTTATTAAGTCGTTTGTAGCTTCTCTTGTAAGCTTCAAAGGTCAATCTCTCGTCTTTAAGTAGTTGTTTTCTCCTTATATCCTGCTCTGTCGATTACAAAATCATATGATACTGATATTACAATGTTGATTTCAGTGCCACATGCGGCTCCTGCGATGAATCCTCTCGTACCTCCTATGATCAACCAATGCAGCAGCGCTAGTAATGTCGAGGAAGGGAGACATTTTGGGCAACCATTTCAATCAGTATGTTACTAATGAAACTATAGGAAACTTGATGCTTTCGTAGACTGAATTGAAAGTGTGACACTATGTATTGTTTTTCAGAACTTGTTAAGAGATTCGAGAAAGCGTCCCCTTGATTTCGCTGTTTCATTCATAGACGCCAGCAAGGAGGAGTCAGAAACTAAGTGACAAGATCACATCCTTACAGAAAGTTGTATCTCCTTATGGGAAGGTTGATTCTTCATAAACTCAAAGGCATTACCATATATATATATAATTTTCCAATCTACAAAAACGATGCTGAATTGTCGAGTTCTTCAACTTGTTACCATTCTCGGGCTTTCTTTGTGCAGACCGACACAGCTTCTGTTCTTCAAGAAGCAAAGGGCTGTTCCTGGTCCCAATTGTCTATGACAAGCCAATTTTCAGTCGACGATTCGGCTGATGATAGCAACAGCAACCAGGGTGTGTCCAAGATCATCAGCTCCTGGGGATTTCAGGCATTCTTATTTATAAGACAAGTTTTATATATGCATGATTAAAGGGGAAACACAGATTTGTTACAATGGTAGAAGAAACATTTATGATATGTTAGTATATAAATAGATGCTTAAATCATTCCATTTTTTTGCATTTCAGATATGATTTGCATCGACTTCATGTTTGTGCAGCTAAATAATAGTATTAAACCAATTCAACAACAATGCAAGCCGGTGCTATTTCTTGATCATCAGCCAATTATCCTCGTTTATCACTCGAATCATGGACTTGTCGATATCGTACCAAAACAACTTTCCCAAGAAGTTACACACAAACACCACTTTTTTCGAGCCATATTCTTTGGATTCTAACACCGCTGCAGCCAGATGCAGTGGCAAGATGGTTTGTTTGTATTGATTTCCAGGCCTGAACAATCTGTAAAGGGTTGAAGACAATCTACGCTGTAGGACTAGGACCCATTTAATGAACTGATTTGGGAATCTTAGTTCAATAAGCATTTGTTTAAGGAATGCCCAAGATAAATTGTCATATGCTTTTCTTAAGATGGTGACTTAGCCTATTCACTTTAGAGATGATTTTATATATATAACATTGCCCGAAGTAGATAGGAGAACGAATTATGCCCGAAGTGAACCAAAGGTCACTTGGCGGAACTACCATGGAGATCATAGTGAGTGGTTCCAATCCATTGTGGTGTGTTGGACGGAAGGTCCGGTGCGGATCTTATCTCTTCAAGCCATCAAGGGACTTAACCTCACACAACATTAGCACACCCTAAACCATAATCTAGAATCATTCAAAGTCTTAGAGGTTTTACAAAATTGGGTGCCTGGAAACACCATCGAAAGGCCAGCTCAAACATGATCATCAAGCACGAAAGGCCGGAGCAGCATCTTTGGTCGCTACAGCGAGCATCAGTGGTTGTAGCATCAAGGCCAGCTCTTTTTGATTTTGCTTGCCATCCTCTGCCTTTGGCCTCCTTCTTCATCCACTTGAGAGCACCCTTCAATGTTGTCATTCCTCTCTAAATACCAAGCCACTGTTTTACCTGCAGCCATACACTTGAAGAGAAATCACAAGCAAAGTATAGATGATCATGCGATTCAGTAGCTCTATTACAGAAGGGGCAAATCAAATCAACATCCCTTGTCTTTATCAAATCCTTTGTCTCCAGCCTTTGGTTTGCTGCCAGCCATAGGATGAAGGCATGCTTAGGAATGATTGTACAGTCCCACACGACCTTGCTCCATTCTCTGCACTCTGAATTTCCCACCTAAGGCCCATGAGTTAAGTAGCTGTTGAGCGTCTTCTATTGTACCTGCAGTGGTTAGTATCTCATCCCTAATAGCGTCTTCTATGAACATTCCAAACCCAGAAACTCCCTTGCCGAATGTATTGGTGGTGGATCCACAGGCAGTCCTTCTTTTGCACTATGTCCCAAACCATGTGTACAAGGAAAGCCTGGTTTGTGAAATTAGGGTCTGATTTTTAGAATCAATTTTGTGAATTTTTTATTAGGCTTTGTAAATATATATGTGGTTGTTGCAGAGATGGCAAATACTATCACACACTTTCAATTTCAAGACTTAGTGGGGTGTTTTCTAGGCAACATATAAGCTTAGATGAATTTTAGCATATCTTTGCCTGTATTGATCCGTACGACTGTCATACGTATTTTGTGGTAGCTACCTTAGAGGAGTATTGTCGGTATTTGGATTTCACAAAATTGATCGAGTTTTGTGAAAGAGTGGGGGTATCACCCTCAATTCAATCCACGTGTTAGGTCGGGCTTTGTAGTGGTTATCTATGAAGTGAAATAACCCGGACAATATTGAGACTACAATTCCTCCTCCATGGGTGGACAATTTCGAGACTGCAATTCCTCCTCCTCATTGGGTGGCCTTTTCAGACGTCTGAATCATCGGCTTAGCCACATCATACAGGTCAATAATGTTATGCTCGATGTTTTGAGGGGTGGGCGAACCCACAAAAATGACTTTTTTTGTGCGGTCGAGAAGAATTCCAAATGAATCGAGCAGATGTGTATAACATGTGTTCTCTTGGAATCGGAGTCTGAGGTCTTCAGCAATTTCTCGGAATACGGATAGTATATTGGATTTCAATTCATCGGAATAATCATCAAAAAGAAACTTACTACACCCATCCAACCATTCTTGGAAAGAAATGAAATGCTCATCGAAGATGGCATATCGTTCTTCCTCCCCTATGGAGATGAAGCCCAAGGGCTTCGTGCGCCCTTGAAAATATTGAGATAATGATTCCGTTGCAGGATACTTCAATGCACTAATTACGAATTTTGAAATCTCATTGTCAAACTCAATGCAGTTGAATGGGGTTTTAACAGACAACTTGTAGTCAACTGTGAGCTGAGCTCTAAGTAGGAGTGATCGAACATCGCCAGAATCGAATTCTTAAAAGACTTCGCAATGGTTATTAGATTTTCGGCCGATAAGATGATATATAGCTTGATTATTAACGCTGAAGTTGCTATGAAACTTGCTACGAAGTATAACTTTAATTATTTATAAATCACTCCGAACATTCTTGTTATATTCTAAAATTTACCGAGTTTTGTGAAAGAGTGAGGGTATCACCCCCAATTCAATCCACGGGTTAGTCCAACCTTTGTAGTGGTTATCTATGAAGTGAAGAAACCCGAACAATTTTGAGACTACAATTCCTCCTCCTACATATGGGTGGAAAATTTCGAGACTGCAATTCCTCCTCCTCCTTGGGTAGCCTTTTTAGACGTCAGAATCATCGGCTTAGCCACATCATACATGTCAATAATGTTATGATCGATGTTTTGAGGGGTGGGCAAACCCACAAAAACGACTTTTTTGGTGCGGTCGGGAAGAATTCCAAATGAATCGAGCAGATGTGTATAACCTGTGTTCTCTTGGAATCGGAGTCTAAGGTCTTCAGCAATTTCCCGGAATACGGATAGCATATTGGATTTCAATTCATCGGAATCATTGTCAAAAAGAAACTTACTGCACCCATCCAACCAATCTTGTAAAGATATGAAATGCTCACCGAAGATGGCATAGCGTTCTTCCTCCCCTATGGATATGAAGCCCGAGGGCTTCGTGCACCCTTGAAAATATTGAGATAATGATTCCGTTGCAGTATACTTGAATGCAGTCATGACGAATTTCGAAATCCTATTGTCAAACTCAATGCAGCTTAATAGGGTTTCAGCAGACAGCTTGTAGTCGACTGTGAGCTGAGCTCCAAGTAGGGGGGATCGAACTTCGCCGGAATCGAATTCTTAAAAGACTTCACTATGGTTATTAGATTTTCGGCCGATAAGATGATATATAACTTGATTATCAATGCTGAAGTTGCTATGAAACTTGCTACGAAGTATAATTGTAATTATTTATATATAAATCACTCGAACATTCTTGTTATGTTCTAAAATTTACTGAGTTTTGTGAAAGAGTGGGGGTATCACCCCCAATTCAATCCACGGGTTAGTCCAACCTTTGTAGTGGTTATCTATGAAGTGAAGAAACCCGAACAATTTCGAGACTACAATTCCTCATCCTCCATGGGTGGAAAATTTCGAGACTGCAAATCCTCGTCCTCCTTGGGTAGCCTTTTTAGACGTCAGAATCATCGGCTTAGCCACATCATACATGTCAATAATGTTATGATCGATGTTTTGAGGGGTGGGCAAACCCACAAAAACGACTTTTTTGGTGCGGCCGGGAAGAATTCCAAATGAATCGAGCAGATGTGTATAACATGTGTTCTCTTGGAATCGGAGTCTGAGGTCTTCAGCAATT
Organism: Persicaria tinctoria; assembly: GCA_037127255.1. NCBI lineage: Eukaryota > Viridiplantae > Streptophyta > Magnoliopsida > Caryophyllales > Polygonaceae > Persicaria > Persicaria tinctoria. The sequence goes on from JBANSL010000004.1 coordinate 1,908,918, forward strand.
TCCCGGAATACGGATAGCATATTAGATTTCAATTCATCAGAATTATCATCAAAAAGAAACTTACTGCACCAATCCAACCAATCTTTGAAAGATATGAAATGCTCACCGAAGATGGCATAGCGTTCTTCCTCCCCTATGGATATGAAGCCCAAGGGCTTCGTGCGCCCTTAAAAATATTGAGATAATGATTCCGTTGCAGTATACTTCAATGCAGTCATCACGAATTTCGAAATCTCATTGTCAAACTCAATGCAGCTTAATGGGGTTTCAACAGACAGCTTGTAGTCGACTGTGAGCTGAGCTCCAAGTAGGTGGATCAAACTTCGCCGAAATCGAATTCTTAAAAGACTTCGCTACAGTTATTGGATTTTCGGCCGATAAGATGATATATAGTTTGATTATCAATGCTAAAGTTGCTATGAAACATGCTACGAAGTATAACTTTAATTATTTATAAATCACTCCGAACATTCTTATTATATTCTATGTGAGACGGAGTTTTACAACATCTATGATCATGTTGTCCTCACTTAAAGCCTGAAAAGGTAGAGCTTGTGTGACATGGATATGCCTTAAATAACTTCGAAAAACTTTTATTATCCAATGTGGGATGGGGTGTTACATCATCCAATACCTTGTCATTTATTCCAAAAAGGGAAGGCAAGATGGCATTGTGGTGAATATCTATCAAGATTTTCTCTGCTTGGTGCAGTTTATGGAGAGTTTGTTCCCGTGCTTCTCATCTTTTCTAACCTATCTAGAGAGATCAATGATCATGTTCTTTGAAACAGCATAAAAGGCTTCCGTGTGATTGGAACTTGAGGGTTTTAAGTTGATATGCTCATGAATATGATTCTAGTACTCTACTTCGATACGGTAATCATGCTTATTTGAAAGTGTCATACTTTGCGTCTAAAAATGTTTAATTCTTTGCTATTGATCGACCCTTAATTGGTATGATGTTACAATTGTTTATTTACTTACCCTGAAGAAAAAAAAGACCGGTAAGACTTTTTCAAACTTCTAATTAATGTTGTTATTGTTATGAAATTATTTATTATACCCTTACATTGATATGGCTTGCTTGAAATTTGTCTGTGTGATTTCTAGATTCTTACGCCAAAACAACTTATTTAATGTTTGTTGTTCTGATCCATAAAATAAGTTTGTAATAGGGTTGTTATTAAAGTAGTTAATTATTAAAAATTCTCATGGGTGAACCTACGAAGTGATGTTGGAAAATCTGATTTGCTGGTTGATATTGTTTGACTTTTAATTTAGGCATTTGATAACGATTAGGAATGATATGTGAACTTAGTAGTTCGGGTTCGGCTAAAGCTCATTCGTACGTGAAAATGAGTCAAGTTTGTAAGACTCGGGGTCTTAAGAGGCGCTAGTCCATACCACCTAGCCCTCTCAAGTCCGTTGTCCTCACTTGGATCCTGAAAAGGGAGAGCTCTTGTGACATAAGTAGGGCTTGAATCACTTATAAACCACTCCCAACATCCTTATGATATCCGATGTGGGACGAGAGTGTTACAATCTCCCCCACTTAAAGCACTGACGACCCCGTCAGGCCCAAGGGACTACCTTCTGGGAGGAGCGTACCCGATCATAATGTCGGCGCACCTCCGATCCCGGAGTCGGCTCTGATACCATCTGTAAGACCCGTGGTCTTAAGAGACACCAGCTCATGCCACCTAGCCTCTCAGGTCCGTTGTCTTCACTTTGAGCCTGAAAAGGAAGAGGTCTCAGAGCGGACTCTGGGCTCGGAAGTGCGCCGACAGTATGTTCGGGTACATTTCTCCCGGAGGGCAGTCCCTTGGGCCTGACGAGGTTGTCAGTGATTTAAGTGGGGGAGATTGTAGCACCCGTCCCACATCGAATATCAAGAGGATGTTAGGAGTGGTTCATAAGTGATTCAAGTCCTACCCATGTCACAAGAGCTCTTCATTTTCAGGCTCCAAGTGAGGACAACGGACTTGAGAAGGCTAGGTGGCATAGACTGGCGCCTCTTAAGACCCCGACTCTTACAAAGTTCGGGTCATAAGGAACTTAGCTCGAGCTCGTTATATAATTTTCTAAACCCAAATAACTACTGGAGTGACAATGGAGCACTATATATATGTAAATGAAATGATATGTTTTTAGCTCAGGATAGGTCAACTTAATCACCATTGAATGACAACTCGTAGGTCACAATTGTTGTTGCAGTTAATTTTTCCTCCATGTTCTTCTCCTAGGGCTTCAGATTTTGTCAACTCAAGTAATCACATAAACTCATCTTAGGAATCCATTTGATTCATTATTTTGGCAAAATTTCTGGCAAGCGGGCAAGTTGGTTGATTTAGGTTTGCCATTCCACTATCAATTTTAGATTGGTGATCAACGAAGACCAAAGACTTGTAGCCAAGCTCGAGCTCAACTTGAATACAAACAAGCAAAATGCTAAACTCGAATTTAAATGAGCTCGAGCTTGGCCTAAATCTCGCAAGTCGAGTATGAAACTAAACTCGATAAAAAAAAATAAAATTGTGCTCGACTCGATTTGATTTGAATAGAAACAAGCTGAAAATATGCACACCCAAGTTGTAAGCATACCCAAGTTCACTTTAAAATCATCAAAAAAAAGACCGAAATTCTCAAATTGAAAAGTTTGCTCTAATACGTGTTTGGAAAGCCAAAAGAGCCTTTTTAACAAATCAGTAAATCATTAGAGAACTAATTTATACAAATGACCCTGTCAATCAGGTCATTCGAAAATTCGAGATCGGTTTCAAATTAATCAAGTTACTATTCATACAATGAATTTTTCATCAGCTTCAAAGTTGGTAGAGATTCTTGACTAAAGCCAATCCACAATGATTTACTTAATGAAAAATTCACCGTCAGACCGAGTCAACACCATGATTAAAATATGCTTAAAGCATGTTTCTTCTTTTGATTCCATATTTCTACAACCACCTTGTTCAAGCAACTCTTTGGGTACCAAAATATATACTATCCAACCATTGAGGATTTTTTGTACCAATCCATCACCGGAACCGTTTAATATACAATGTACTTTCCGACTATTTTGTTGTAGCGGAGAAACTTAACTTTCATTGCATATTCTAACCCAACAATGTACTTTTCGACTATTTGGTTGTAGTTGGGAGTAAAAAAGAAAACAAAATGGCATCGTATTCACTCGGATAACAAACTCTAGCATTGAATTTCGCTGTTTTTGATGAGCTATATTGTAGGAGAATCACAAATGCAAAGGGGGGTCCAAAAAAAGAGATGCAAAATTCTCTCGTAGTGTCTTTATCTACAACTGTGTCAAAAACCGAAAGAACCGAAAGGACGCCCCTACTTATGCAAAAGAGACTTCTATTGTGTGTATAATTGATGTGTACCTGTCACACAGCGTCGGACCTCTCAAAAGGGTTTCATGTCCACCTGCTCAGCCCTGAAGCACTCGGTTAGCGGTCAGCTTGCTTTTTCCTCAGGCACTTCCCGTTTCATCTTCACTATCTTCATCGTCGCTGCAACTCACCATATGACAAGTTCAGAAGGGTATATATGAATGAAGGCCCGAAGACCATTCTAAACAAAATTCACTTGTTTTTTCCCCCTTATTCTTACCTATTTTCGGGATACTTTGCAAGCCTCCTAGCATCCAATCCTGTGATATATTTCTGGGAGCTCTGCACATTATCGGCACCTGCAGATATTTGATAGACATTAGTGAACTGATATGGGAGCAAAGGACAACTTCCGAACAAAGTATGTCTACCAAAATAGAACTTCAGAGAATAAATACCCTTGGTCAACTGGAATGCATGCAAAGCACACCGCTCAGAAGCCAACCTCACAGGAGTGTTTCCATCCTTCAAACACTCTGCTAGAGCTGGACCGAAAACGGAAGCTTGTGCCATGATTGCTGAAGGATTTCCCTGAAAAATAAATAAAATCATCACGTCTCAAAGTTGTCTTGGAAGATTTAAAGTGCGTGCAAGTGACAGGGAGGAGAGAAATTATTACTTTTGCTGCAGCCTTCAGGGAGGACAATGCCCTTCTTCGGACTTCACTAGAATCATCCTGGAAAGCTGAAACTATGGACACAAGGAGTTGCGAATGCACAGTGGTGTTTGATGGATCATATTTGACTTCATAAAGAAGGTATCTTCCTAATGCTTTGACCGAGCCTTCGCGTACAGGGAACTGCAAGGAGAAAAAGGCAAAATAAATACACCCCATCATATTCAAGGAAGCTGGTCGCTACCAAATCTAAGTACATAAGTGATAAAAGGCTGATACCTTATCATCATTAACGTTGGTTTTAATTGCCCCTAAGACTGAAGAAAAGACGGACGACGCACAAACTTCGGAAGCATTGTGTCTAAGCATGGATGAGAGTGTTACAGCTGAACCATGTCTAGCACACCAGTTGGAGGATGAAGAAAAGCTTGAAAGCTCCTGAAGTAGGTCTTGCAGCTGACCATCATCAACATACTGCAGAAGAAAACCGCCAGTTAAATGATAAAAACCACCCTGGTACAACCCGAGGGAAGGCATTCAATAAAGGTATAACTCATACCTGGGATACGACCCCGAGTATGGTAGCAGCGGAATTGCGTATTTGGTCATCTTCCTGATCAAGTAAACTCCTAAGCAGGTCGTAAACGCGTGTCCTCACTGGGGCACTCATGCTCTTCCCAGCATGCTTTACCACTCCCCTAAGAGCAGTTAGAATTGCTTCTCTGACACCCCCATCCGATGTCTAAACAACCATTACCCAGGATCAATAAAACTGCTTACAGAAATCCCATAATAATAAAATAATAACAAAATAGATGGAAGAGAACATTAACCTGAAAAGTGGAAAGAAGATCAGTAACCAATGGATCAACCCTAGTGCTGAGTGCACTCAACTTCCCAAGAGCCAAAGCAGCACTCGAACGAACAGTCCTGAATAAAAACTCCTCGATTAAGTAAATAATTGTAAAAACCAACCCCAAGAGACACAAAATGCACTGCTGAACAATGCAAAAACTCCTAACAAAATCATCAAATACATCTTATAACACGTAGCCAATGGTCCAAAATAATCAAGTAACCTGGTGTTGTCCTGAAGACACTTGATGAAAGTTGTCTGCAGCTGAGGTAAGAACGGTTTCAATGCCATACCACCCTTTCCAATTATTATGATTAAGGTGGACAAAATGGCACTCTTCACTTGCCATGGGAAACGATCACCTATAATTCGGATGAGAGGCCTGAAGAAAGCAAAGCATGTTAGATGCAACGAAGGACACATTACAGAAAGATCTCCCCATGAACATTAGACTCCTGGCTCAGCGTGAGATTCCATATCGACAATAGAAGTTAACATTAAAAAAATAGTTAGAACAGCAAAATAACACCACCAATTTTCACTTACCCAGTTATTGGTATCACAAATCCCTTCAATGTTTCCTCACTGGTTACTTCAATCAACTCCCCCAGGCCAAGTGCTGCTTGTTCTCTTAGTTCTGCCGATCCACTTATAAGGCCCTTTAGCACAAAGAAAAAAGTAAGAAACAACAATCCATTAAGTACAACACAAAATAAAAATAAAAATGATAGCATCCATTGAAGCTAAACACCACCAATGAATCCTTGCTTATCAGCCCAATGTGATCCCACATAAAACAGGGACATGCCGAGTTTAATATATGTTCACAAGGTCATACCAAGTTTTATGTATGTTGACAAAACTTTAAATAGCATAGCATAACCAGCAAAAACACAAGTAGAATGCAAAGGTTAGAAAATTACTTGCAGAAAGATAGGAAGAAGAGGCTGTAGAGCTTTAGGAAGACAGAAACCAGGAATCAAGACTGCTCCTCCCTGGCATCATTAACAAATATGTAGATATAAGCAACCAAAACTCAACCAAGTTACTAAAATAACAAAGTCATCGGGTAAAGGCAAAAGTCAACAATTTTTACTCCAGCATACAAAAGTCCATTAAGTATATCTTACCGGAGCAACCTTCTTCTTTCTTCGTTCCTTGTCTCTCGATGTTGATACAGCATCTCGTACCAACTTTATGTAACTAGGAAGCAATTCCTTGGGAACAGAACCTATAACTCTTGACAATGCCTCCCATGCAACCTATTAAGCAAACTGTTAACACACTGCATAAAAACACAAATGCTAAAGCGTATCCAAAGTTTCAAGTATACTACCTGAACAGTGGCTGAATCCACATCACTGAGCATTACAATCAATGTAGATATCATATTAGGCGCCTCATCCACCAAATATAGCTTGCTATTTTTGAAGAAGTACCCAATGAGGTATGAAGTACTTCTCCTAATTGATGCCTGAAATGTCAGAAACAGAAACCATTGTGAGAACATGCACCCTTCCAAAAGAAGCCAAGAAAATGTTGTCAACAGTTCAACAAGACATGCTGATGAGCAATTTACAAATGTGAAGGCAGAGAGCACACCTTATTATCACCAGCCCCCTTCAGAAACTCTGATATCAATGGTTCAATTCCTTCCTCATCAATTACCGACACAACAGTTTCTGCTGCCTTTGTTGCTAAATTTTGAACATTCTGGAGAAATCAGCAAAAATATATATATAAATTACTTTACATGATTTGCAATGCCATTTACCATTCTGGACTCAAATTCAGTATAGATTTACTAAAAGAAAATGCATTCTCTGGAGGAAGCATACCATATTGTCATCACCCATTGCAGAAAGTAAAGCAGGAAGAACATTGCTAAGATGGGGGTTGAGACCCGGACCAGCAACCTCAGCCAAAGCTCCAAGAGCATGGGCATTAAATTCACTGAACAAAAAGGCAAACCAATTGTATTCAGCAAGAGCAGATAAAATCTCAACCCCAAAATATACCAAATATGTACCTAAGGGGAAGCTGGATCAGTTTCGGCAAGATATGAGGCAAGACAGCAGCTGTCCTGACACTATAATTTCACGAACAGACACAAATATCAGAACAATAATCAAACACAGCTGCATTAACCAACTTTCACATAAATAAAAGGTGCCTACCTTAGGATTTGTTTAAGACCATCAAGTGCTGTGTCAGAAGTTTCATCATCCTCCAAAGCATGTAGCAGTGTTGGAACAATTTCATCAATAGCTTGCAGCCCAGCACTCTACAAGATGAAAAATATTAAATTTCATACAGGAACTTCAAGAAAGCTTGCATATAGAAATAAACTATAAACAGCCCACCTTGTACAAAGTGCTAAATGCCATTCCAGCAGACTCTCGTACCTCCGCCATACTGTTAATTACGAAGACAATGTCATTACTTGCTACCCAACACAAACTAAACAATAAGAAAATTGCAGACACATCAGCACAAAGCCATTGACAAACCTATCACAGAGAGCAACACGAATAGTAGGGATAAGCTCATCCATGAAGCTCAACAGTTGACTCTTTCCAGCACTTGCCATAACCTCACTTAAACCAATGCAAACACCCTGTAACATTTTTATTATGAGAACTAAAGGACTAAAAGTAGAAAAAAATAATATCCACCATGGTTTTGTCTTGAGTTATTTGTCAATTAACCCTCATGAACACATTGAAGGATCATTTTAAACACAAGCAATCATGCCAAAAAGACTAAAATACCATCAACTATAGAGTTAAATAAATGATAGTTAGCTAGTAAAACAACCACCTTCGTTACTCAAGATATCTTGTCTTTATAAAAGATAAGCAACGAAAAAAAGAGGATAATATATTCAAACTTCATTAAGTTTGTAGTTTGAACCCGGAAAAAGTGGCAGAGGATGTCAGTGTTTCATACTTGTCTTCTGCTGCAATCCGGATCCTTGAGCCCTTTTGACAATATCGGAATGATCAGAGGAAGTACCCTCTCACCAAGCTTCCTGACAAGCTCTCCCAAAGAACGCCCAGCAACCTTGAGAATCAGCAATGATACAGTTATGCATGTCATTTGTATATAAGATTCTGAGAAGCCAGACAACAGAACTCAGAGAAAGAAAGAAAAGCATACCTGCCGCCTTTCATTGGATGGTGATGCAAGTGATGATATTAATGTATTCATTAGAACTGGCAAGATTTCCTTGAGAGTTTTGGGGGTATTTGCCACAATTGTTTTCCATACATGCAATGCAGTCTGGCATATTTATAAATAAAAAAAAAAAAAAAATGGGTTGTCGGTTTAGTGACCAAAAAAAAAAATTAACAAAAGAAAAGAAAGAGAGGATTTACATTAATTTTTGAATTCAAATAGTACTAACAAAACCCCTCTATCTATTACCTGACGAACGGTCAAACTAATGTCAGTCCGGACCATATACAGTGCTGCAAGAACTTCATTGCGTTTCTCTCTGCCAAGTATCTCAATGATAGCCCGTCCTTGTGCTTCAGTACTAGCACCTTCATCATCACTGCCACCCTCAAGTAATGCTTTTCCAGATGTTCCAGCAACCTATACATACAGAATAAATAACATCATTGATATTTCCAAAAGCATAGACAATGCGTTTAAGAGAGTTTCGAAGGACACCTTGAACAAGAGATCTCCCAATAATTCAACAGAACTTTGTCGAATTCGCCAACTATCATTGAAAATACCATCCTCAACAGCAGGAAGGAGTAAAGGCAACGACCTGACAGAAATATGATATCAATACATAAAGAGTAAACCAGAAAAAGCTTTTCACAGTGAACCATGGACATGAATTTCATGTTAAAGTGATTACAACAGAAAATGCTTTACACAATAAACTTTACAAGTTGTGCATGATTCTTCAGGCAATGAGGCAACAAACAATGCATCACATATTTTCCATCAATCAAATTCACAAGAACACAAGTAGTCCTGACTGTACATTACAATTTACATGTATTTCTTATCCTGACGAAGATGCAGTTAAATTGAGCAATGACAAAATGTACATGTTCTGCAGACTTACGTGGTTGCATAATGCTCAACAAGAACATGTCCAGCACTAAGAGCAGCATCTCGTACAGATTCATTTTCATCAGCAAGGCCTGGAACAACGCATAGAAAGTATTTCAGGTACCAAAACAAAGATATAGCAGATGATGTTAAGAAAAACAATGAGGACTTATCATTAACGGCCAGATGGATACATAACTAACCCCAAATCCCAACCCCTAAGATGCAGTATATTATATGTTGCAACCTACAAATTCCAAATCTTACGAATCTAGGATATATGCAAGGGGTTGAGATAAAGAAGGGGAAGGGCTCTATAACTAGATAAAGCTAATGACACATTTAAAGTAACCCTCACACATATTAACAAGCAAAAAAAGTCGGTGTAAATAATGCATGTTATTATTAACCAAACTCTCTCAAAACCTTATTTTGATAGCAGGCGAAGTTTTGTCTATTGTATTGTTTTCTGATATGCTACCTCACAAAATGCCGTATAGTGATTAAAGAGTGGATCATATGTATCAGTTCCCCATTATTCTATGCTTTTTACAAATTTGGACACAAGGGGTCAAGGGTTAATAATTCTTGGTCAAATTTTGATAACCAAGTTCCTACAAAAGCTTAAGGTGGTAGCCGGTAGATGGAAAAACAATTATTGTATCATCCTCCAATAAAGCCAGTACTACATTATCTTAGCAAAATGTCAGGATGTAAGATAATGCCTTACAGTGTCTTAGCAGGATGTCAGGATGTAAGATAATGACTTACAATGTCTTAGCAGGATGTCAGGATGAAGGAAACGTTATAAATGGGAATTAAAGGCTTAGAAGTATTTACCATCAAGAATGGCAGGCAAGACCTGCTGCAGGTAATTCTGGAATTGAATTCCCAATGATCTTGGCAAATACTACAAAACAGAATTTTATAAATAAATAAATAAAAAGATTTCAAGTATAAACTAGTACAATTTCCAATTATTTCAGCAAATTATCCAAGTATAAGGTTTATGAGCTTACTCTAAAGATGGTCAAATATCCATCACGGACATAAGCCTTCGGATGAGAACAATTACGGATAAGATCGGGAAGAATATGCTCGAAATACTCAGTTCCAAGAGCAGCTAGAACCTGAAACAATACACCAGGATTTTCACTAACTGTACTCAATGGAAACACAACTTTAAATAGAGAGGAGGCCCCATGAAACTATAAAAAATTGTTCATCAATCAAAGCAATAACAAGAAATGAAAAAAGAAAAATATGTGGAACACGGTTGTCAAGAAGGCAGAAAGATAAAAAAGTAGATACACCCAGGATACAGTTTGGCCAACATTATCACCACTCAAGAACTATTCCATGCCTCCAAAACATGCAACCCAGATAATTCAAACAATTCTAAGTATATTTTCTATAATCCTGACAGATATGAACTGAGATTTCTTTTTGCATTTTAGGATAGTCCCTTTGTATGGATTATCCTTTTGTTAATTGTCAGTTGCATATATGAATAACCCATTCAAAACAAAAGAGCTCAGATTTGAGAGAATACTAGGAGCACACTTTTCCAACATTAAACATTTGTAATTTCTATAAAATGATTTTCTAATATGCATACCATCTATATCTAGCAATAGTAAGAACAAAACAACAATCTTTCTTCTTTCATTCGATTCCGCTTACATTAGAAGAACAAAAGCACTGAACAGCGACAAAAAAAGCTCAACACTTTAGGAAAATGTATCAATATTCCAAAATCCAATTCTTAATATGTCAAAGAAAAAGAAAAAAGAAGAAAGGGAATAAAATAAAAACAGCAGGAACAGTAAGATGTACTCCCTCCGTATAAAAAAATTGATGCCTTGGGAAAATGCCACTTATTAAGAAAAGCTTTATTTAGAATAAGATGAGAGAGATTAAAGGTTTTTTCCTTTATCAAAAGTATGTATGATTTTTCATTTTAATTGGATTTTGCATTGGAAATTGAAAAGGTTGGGGAATAAATGAGTAAGAGTACCGATGAATTAAAAAACCATATTAAAATTTAAAAAAAAAAATCGACTATTTTTGTGCTTAAATATCAGTTTTTGAGACAGAGGGAGTAATAATAGTAGATGAAATGCAGGATCTGTCATTTTGGAATCAATGTCAATCACATCATAATAACGTAAATATATTGATCTAAAACTAATGGTAAAAAAGTTTATTGAAAGCACAATTATATCTTATTTGCACACCTCACTTAGCCCTTGTGCAGCGCCAGAACGTTCAACATTGCTGCTATCAGATTTGAGCATGTCGAGTAACCAAGGAACAAGATCTGTGAAGTTCTCCTCACCCATCCCTCTTATAAGAGACCCAATTGCCCTCGCAGCAACAGATCGTACTTCTGGGATAGGATCCACAAGCACCTGCAAGATATAACAGTGGTTTAATGATCAGTGATAAATACAAACGAACAGAGAAATACATTAATATTCAAAAAAAGAGCATAGGATATATTATCCAAAGGAAAAGATTACCTTTTTAACTTCAGGAAGCATTAATCCTATATAAGGAATCATGTCTCTAGGCTCTGTAACTAAAGAGCACATATTTCCAGCTATTTGGGCAGCTTTCTTTTTAGTTTCAGCACTTCTTTCACGTAATCCTCTATGGATAATTGGGACCAGAAGTGCAAGTGAAGGGGAATCAATTGAGTTGACAAAAGTTGTCTGCGACAAAAGAATAAGAGTTCACAGGGTGTCAAGGAAATGATAGAATAATCAAGGGAATTAACGGATTTCAAGAACCGTACTTGAAGTAGTATATCAAGTGAATATCTCGTGTGCTCATTTGGATCTGAAAGTGCCTTTAAAAGAGTAGGAACGAGCGACGATATTTCTGGATTCTTTATTACACTTCCAACCTGCGAGAATATAACGATTAGACTATTGTATAACACTCCTACCTAAAAATAACAATGCTTCTTTCTGAAGAGGTTAACCTGTTGAAGAGCCATCTGCCCAGCTGACTGGACCTTTGGATGGGTATCTGTTAACACCTATAATGAAGACAAATACAACATTTATGGATGCACGTTCCTCAACTCGCAAGCTAAGACAAAGACAACAGCTGACGAAAATTATATATATGATCCTTCTAACTTGGAAAAAGGATACCTCTGTCAGTTTAGGAACAATTTTCGGCAGACACTGTGAAAGCTGTTGAGGAGCACAGTACGCCATTGCACCAAGTAATTGAACACTACTTTGTTTAGTCCGCCAAGCTTTATCTTCAAGACCCTAAAAGGATCAAGAATGAGCAAAATTGTTCAATTGAGTTACTGCAGATTTTATACCTATACTTCAGCATTTGGCATTACAAGTACGAAGAGCCGTAAAATTGGTCCTATCTTAATGTCAAGACACTAATCAAGAATGCACCTCAAAGCTAACCCAACTGTCAAACTTATATTCACTATACAGGTCCGCAGCAATCCCTCTCACAACATCCTTCACTCCTTCCTCAAAAGATAGAATATTTAAGCATACTAAACTAATCTAAAAACACAAGGAGAACACAGTTTGAATAAAGAAACAGTTAAACATATATTCACTATACAGGTCCACAGCAAACACCTTTAGGAGCGAGGGAAGGACAAGTTTCACTCCATAAACCGTAAGCTGTGACATCATCGAGCGCGCAGCACATTCAGCAGCTTCACGGACTGCAACAACTTGATCAGAGAATGAAACCAAAAGTAAAGGTAACATTACAATAACATACCTGTGAGAACAAGGAAGATGTAAATCAGAAAGCTGCTTATAATATGGTCATATTCTTCAAGGAAAGAATTGAGTTTTTTAGGCAAGAATAACACATACGGTTCAAACAATTTGCCAAGCTTTTCACACAAGCACTCAAATGCCAACAAAGCTCCTTCACGACGTTTAGCAGAATTCCTAAAAAAATCAAAAGTTTTCACAGGCTGAATTATACAAAACTGTAATGGACAATAAAACTCAGAGGACATACTATCATACTAATAAGATAATGCTTAAGTACCAATATGCATCTAACCCAGAACATAGTCCAAACAAGTGTCAAGCAATAAGAAATAAAACTCATGGGACCCTTCAAAAGAAACCCAATTGTATGCATGGTGTGGTTGTTTATTGAAGATGAAATGAGTATCTCCTAATTAAAACGTACTTCATCCATTAATTCAAACAAAGACTTGAAGAATATCTTGTACATATTCAACAAGCAATTCTGAAGAAGAGCTGAGTAGATGAATAGACCTAAGAAATTAACTGTTGATGTTACAACTGCATAATGTATGAAGTGTTGGATCATCAACAGAATTTCTATGCTGATCCACAGTCACCTAAAAATACAGAGCATAATCTTTCAAATATAAAAGGGTAAATTACAGAAAACCCCCTTAAAATAGATGAGTTTTCCCAAAACCACCCTCATAATAAAAAATTCAGAAAGCCACCCATAAATTTAGTTTTTTTTCAAGAGACCACCCACTGCCATTTTTATGTGTAAAAGTTATAACAAAATGAAAAGTATTCATATTTTCTTAAATGTTTTTGTTAATTTATTCAATAGTAAGGTTATATTGAATTCAAAAGATGAGAATTTAATATTTTTCAAACACTTTTTACATATTTAAATGGTCATGGGTGGTTCTTTGAAAGAAAAATAGATTTATGGGTGGTTTTCTGTAAACTTTTATTTCAAGGGTGGTTTTGTGAAAATTCACTTATTTTAAGGGTGGTTTTCTGTAATTTACCCAATATAAAAATATGCAAGAATTTGTGTATGCAAATATATTCTCTATCCACAGAGATTCACCATGCAGTTACTATTGTGAGAAAATAGCCAGCACAAACCAAAATTCACCAAGTCAGGGCTCAAGGGTTCTGTACCAGGGCCAAGATCAGGGAGAATGAGTAGATTGTTCAACTGCATCACCAAAATCAGTAACAGTTAACATACCTGTCCATGAGAGCTTCCTGCAGTACTGAAACAATCTCATACTTCTTCAAGCAGGATATTCCCAGTCCCTTAGCAACCCCAGCAATTCCAAATGCTGCTCCACGGCGTTCCCCATACTTCTCACTTTTCATCAATTGATCCAAAAGCCTTGAAACAAGAGCAGCTGCATCTTCCTATACAAAGGAAGAAAACAAGAATGAAACAATTACATGAAAGAAGTCAATAGTAGTATTTGCGGCTTGTACAGAATCTCCATATAACCAAGAAAAAAGTAAGAAGAAAAATAAAGTTTTTGTTTCTCAACCATTTTTCAGTTTAGGAAAATGGGATATAGGATATAATCCAAGATAATGTTTCACTGAACCAACATAACATAGCGGTGAAGTTTCATATTTCACAACAGAAAAGGGGATTGAAAATGACAATTTAAACACTCATCTCACTATCACATACCTGCTTTGAAGGCACTAAAGGAGACAAACACGATGATACTGCCCTCTGTACTGCTTCTGACGGAGTGTTCAAGACCACAAACAACTTCTCGACAACAGCCTGAACTTTAGGATCATCCTATGGAAAGAGAAATCTTTTACAACCTTGTGTAAAGGTTCAATTTTATTTCCAGTTGTATGGAAAAGGATATAAACAAACAAAAACTGACTTGTACCTTAGACAAATGCTTTGCCAATGCACCAGTGAAGATAACAACACCCTCACGAACTAAATCGTATCTTTCTTCATCGGATGCCTAAATATATATTTAAATAAAAGGAAAATATATGTTATGTATCGTCCAAGATAAAAACGTCTTTTTATTAAAGTTAAAACAGCCCCTCTCAATTGACTGACCTTTTTATTCAAATAGTTATCAAAAATAGGAAAAAGCAAGGAGACATTTTCTCTCCCGTGTTTATCTATAATCAAAATGCCCGCATTGATCATTCGGCCGCGAACATCTGCATTAGGATCAGCCTAGAACATCCAAAACGCAAAATGTGGTAAATCATGAGAAAAGTGCACATAAGTTTAACAGTCTGTACGAACATACTTGAGAGTTAAAATGTCTATACACCCTAGACATTAATAATAACATGCTAAATTAGGGTTCACAGAAACCAAAAGCATACTTAAACTGTTAGATAATGCCATGATGACCAGATATGAACAAAAATATGGAGCAGCATAACAATGCTTGTATAGTAAGAAGAAAGGTTTTCCATAGTAATTCGATTAAGGGCTCATTTGGTTTAAATTTTGGAAAGGTAAAGGGAATGGAAATGAATGTAGTCCATTTATAGTTCAAAATACATTGTTAAAAATTTTAATCATTACCCTCTTCTTCTAATTTTTCATACCAAATTGGTTATGTTCCTCCTTATTTCAATCACTCATTTGAACAAGGGGTAACCATATCCCCTATACTCCTCTAATCATTACCCCCACCTATTTTATTTTTCATACCAAAAATAGCATTCTTCTCTTATCTAGATATATTTTCCTATACAAAAATATGTTTCCATTCCGGGTACCTTGCATGCTTATACCAAACGAGCCCTAAATGTTTTGAGTTGAGTTCAACACAATACTTTTTGTAGATTCTAATAATGCCTCAGAAAAAGAATAGCTAATGAAGTGAAAATATGCAAGTACAAGTAATTAAAACAAACATAGATTTTCCTGCCTTGGCTACCAACATCAAGAAATAATATAACATTACACAAGATCTTCTTAAAGCCCCCCATTTTTTTCTTCATAAATTGATGCTTTTGGCAAGTGGGCCTTATACAGGCAAGAAAGAAAAGAAAGAGTTGTTATGGAACATACAAGTGCTCGTGATATCAAGAATGTCATCACAACAGGAAGGTCTTTGGTCCTAAGTACATCAGCCGCAGAGTGCAAAGCCAGAGCCACCCCTTGTCTGCCCAACCACCCAGCATCAAAGCCTTCATCTCCATAACCAGCATCCCGTATATACAAAGAAAAGAGAGTTGACAGTGATTCCTGGCACATGAAACACAACTAAGAGCTAAGTCCTTGAATAATGGATGTGGATTAAACAAATAAACAAGAATCACACTTTCTTCGAAGAAAGAAAAACACATGGACATTCAATCAAATAATTTTACACTAACCTGTATGGTATCAGGATATTCATCTAAAGCAGCAGCAATTGCCTCCGCAGCAGCCAAGCGAACATTGTAATTAACATGAGCAAGAGCTTTGTAAAGACCTGAATAGTCAGTCCCAAAATCGCATCCATAACGATCCCACAAATCTTCAGCAGCTTCAGCAACCAACTGTTGCACATTAACAAGAAAATCAACAGCACATCATGTTGAAACAAAATATGAACCCTAGCAGAGTACTGGCATGAAACTGTATTTTGGGAATCACAACAAAGGTAAGAAAATAACCTTTTCCGGATCATGCAAAGCAATCCAAATACTAGTCGCAACCTCCACATTCTGAGGCATGGAGCGGCTGGCAAAAGCAGGAATGCACTTCACAGCATTTAAGCATGCCATTCTTACATGAAGATCTTTTGCATACATCCCATAGAGGGCCTATGATGCAGGAGAACGTGCATCAGAAGAATTCAAAGAGAATTTGTAATGTGCTACATATTTTACCAAAACAACTCTAAAAACATTTCACTTACAGATGCAGCTTCATCTGGTTGCAGACCCAAACACAACTCATTTAGAGCAGCACCAACAGGTGCTTGATAAGCAGGAACA
This sequence comes from Persicaria tinctoria, assembly GCA_037127255.1. NCBI lineage: Eukaryota > Viridiplantae > Streptophyta > Magnoliopsida > Caryophyllales > Polygonaceae > Persicaria > Persicaria tinctoria. The sequence goes on from JBANSL010000004.1 coordinate 1,925,595, forward strand.
ACACCAAGAACATGGTATAGAACCTGAAAAAAGTATATTTTCTATATGAGAAAAGGATATTTTTAGCAACAAAATACAACCATAGTCCAAGGGTTTCAAATATACCGAAAGCATCCGCAGTCGTGGAAGAGGCAGTATAGGATCCATATGTAGATAAAGGACTCTTAGTATATCATCATGAAGTCCAGTTTTCTTTGATGACAGCAGAATCCGTTCCATAATCTGCCAATAAGGTTTAATTATTTGAGAACCTAAGGAATAGAATCTTGACTTGTAAAAACCAAAAGACAGTAGATCTCGAAACTCACTGGGAAGATAAATTTGAAAGTGTCTACTGGAAGAGGTCCATATTTGCATGACATAGATAGTCCATTTACTATCCGTTCAAAAAGACCAGATGGTGTTGCAGACACAACCTCCACACAAATTAATGAAACAAGATCAACCATATGACCATCCTCTAATGCAATTAAACGTAGGGCTGTTGCAACATCAAGTGCCCAATTGCAAAGAGGAGGAGCAATACACCTAGAAAGCTTCACCAAGGTTTCATATGCAGGATCACCCGCGATTGGTGATCGTAGCAGTGGATCAACAAACTGGACCTGAAATATGAAGATAAAATACTACAGTTAATGACTAGTAGCTGGAAACATCAATACTCTTAAAAGGTACTCTTCAGAGACATTAATAATATCAATGATAATTGTAATTTGTAAATCACATATAATTTTAGAAGTATGCCAGAATACTCGAATGTAGTGTTATAAGCATGCTTCATAATAACAATGATTATAATAACAACAACAAGAATAAAAATAACAGAATGTTCAAATATACGAGGAAAAAGATGGAAGCGGCTTAACATCTATATCAGATAGAAAAGCAAAGGTACACTGTCAAATAACATAATTAAGGAATCCTCACAAGGTGTCAGTCACCCTACAACTATTCCTAAAATACTGAAGAAAACTATATTCTATACAACAGACATACTTAGATATTTCAAAACCATGTAATAAATCCACAACTGTTTTGGTAGGGAATGCTAACAAATTCATGGAGAGAAAGAAGTAACCACTTTGCTTTTCAAGCATTTAAAAAATCTTTAAATCTTAAAAGAAAGTAGGAATACAAACCATGGAAGAAAGTTGACTGTGTGCAAAAACAGGATTGGCAATTGCCATCTCCCCAAGAGCCCTAAGCACCAAAGAAACATTCTTCTTAATAGCCTTGACCTTCTCCCTTATGGCAGCTTCTTCTTTAAGCAACTGTTCGCGCGCCTCTTCTTTAGCTGTTTTCCCTTTCTCTAAAATTATTTTTAAAGCCCAAAAATTAATCAGATAATTGCATAGATCAGGCATTCAAGTTAAAAATCAAAAGAGACTTGAAGAGGTCATACCAGGTTTTTTGGAAGTTTTGTTGATTTCCCTTTTCCCAACACCACCTTCTCTACGGCCTGCATCTTTCTTTAGAGAATGGGTGGAATTCACATGCCCCTGACAGTAAATCAAAAACCATGAGCATACGATCTAGAGAAAAAAAAAACACCATGTATCAATTCAAAGAGAAATATCAGTAATCACCCTGGTGCCGTTTTCTTCAATACTGCCTTTATCATTCTCAAAGTTCCTTGAAGCAATATATACACCAACCTCACTTGACAGAGTGCCTTCAGGGGTATTGAAAACCTAAATCACAAAACAGATGTTCCACGGGTCATGAAATATAAATTGAAACTGACTGCGACTATAAAGGATCCATTCACAGAGTCACACCATCCAAAACTGATGTTAACAAGGAAATAATAATAATTGACAAAAGGTTCAACCACATACCAACAAGATTGTAATAAAACAAATGCTTGGTAAGTTCACATTAAATAACATAAGATAACATTTGGAACAAATCAAACAGTGGGAAGGAAGAACTACATAATATCATACCTGAATATCATTTGGTGAAAGAAGGTCATGTGCTTGGCGATCAGGAAAATTGGTCAAGTACTGCAATAGAAAAGTTTCACATGATTAGGCATATTCATAAATTACCTACTTTCATCATTCACAAGCATGTATGCTAATTAGTACTTGTCTTAAACAACCTTTTCAAACTGGACATAAGTATCTGTTGGAGCCATAGACATCAAGGTACATAAAGAATATACAGCTGCTTGTTGTTCCAAAGAATTAGGACTCATCAATCCTATAGTCCCCACTAGATCCTGCAATCCAAACAAAGCATATTATGCAGTTTTAAGAATGTCTCAACTGGAGAATGTGAAACGTAAGCAGCTTGGTATGCTGCCCAAAAATCAGAGTAAGCATTCAATGAACAGTAAATGAAAGAGAGGAAGTACAACACTGATGATGTTACCTCGCATATTCGATTAATCTCTCGAGCAAATATTCCCGCAACATCAGAACCGCAGTTTTGTAAACATTTTGAAATCCTCTGCAAAAGGGAGATAAAAATATATAAATTTCGAAGCACAAAAAAAAAAAAAAGGAAAGAAGATGGATTATTGATAAAAGACTACCATGGAAACTCGGTTTCCTTGATCTTTTAGGTGTAGCTTTTTTATCAACAATAGATGCTCTTTTAGTTTTGTTTCACAGAGTGGTGGTTGTAATTAATGATCTTTTAGAATTCTATGTATTGCAGTGTAGTGATAATTTGTGTTGATTTGTGTGTTGTTGACTTTTTAAAATCTTTGGATTGGTTAAAATGTGTAATGGGTGTTAAAAAAATAATAGTAAAATTTATGAAAAAATTGGTATAATGATGTTTTAAGAAAAGTGAAGTATTAAAACTTGTGTCATCTGCTAAAAACCATGCATTTTATATTTCCAAACACATGTCCATCTACCAATAAAAAAAATTATAGGCAGAATAATACGAGAACAAAAGAAAAAACCATCTGGCCATAAGCCCAGATTCTTCACCTTATACAGCTGCATATGCATTCTAGCCACATTATAGAAAGTACAAGTTACTTTGTAGAACTTACTCTCCATACAGAATCTCTTTTCCCAGCCCCAATAACAGATGGATGGTGTGAGCAGAATAAAATCCGGCCACATGTCCTTGGAGACACAGCAACTGCTGCAGATGATATCACCAGCAAAGCCTTCACCATGACCTCAACCGATGGAAGGAATGTGATTGAATTTTCCGATGAATTTTCTGCGTCACTACAACCTCACAAATTAATTACCCCTCTACTTGGCAGAGGATGGAATTAAGGCAAAATAATTCAGCCACGTGAAGACGTTTAAGTTTTTGGCTGGATACAAAATTGCATTCATGGGTCAATTAGAGAGAAGACAAAAAGGTGTAGTTATTGTTTCATTTTCTTTCTGTTTGCATGGGGGGAGGGGTACTGTAGTTAAAAAAAATACAATCAAATTCCTTCACCCACCCTTGAGGACTCAATTGCTCGAACCCCCATTCAAATCACCCATGTGATAGAGCCTACATGCTACAGCACATATATTACCAGCATAATATATACTCTCAGTTCCATTTTAGTTCTATATGCTATAGTTTACAGTATTTTATTAGAAGTTTATAGAGTTTCGAAAAACATTCAGAATACACTTCTTTAAATTGTTTCTTGTCTAGAAAAACAAGTAAGAATAAGAAATTAATAACTTAAAAATTCAATGTGATTGTGAAATTTAGAGCTAGCATCTCAATTAACACCATCCAACAGAATTTAGTTGCTTCATTCTCAAAGTAAATAGTTGTTTACATCCAAAATAAGATATCATTAGCAATGGGTGTGGTGTACACATAACCCCTAACTTGAATGCTTTGCTTCATATAAAATCCAAAAGAAAAAAGAAACATCTAGTTACTATTTTTGGTTATCATAATACAAAAAGACATAAAGCTTCATAATGACTTTTAATTTTGTACCCGTTCACCCAAGTGCGCCAAACATTCTTGACAATACGACCACTCGGCCTTACCCAACCTCACATCATAAATTTGGTACTCACTAGCCGCAACTTTTCAGCAATGCTTTTCTGACTATTAATGTAGTCTCAGCCACCTATATCACACTGAACTCGCCACTTCTCAGTTCCAAACTTCTAATACTATCACAACCTTACCAATATTGACTCGCATCTTATACAGAAAAAAAAATATATATATTCAGTAAGCCCAAATGCAACTGTGATAGTCAAGAAATTGGGGCATCCAAAAGCATAAAATAAAAGTCCATGAAGAACTGATTCCCAAACAAATTCTATAGAACCAGCATCACTAAGAGGATAAAAACACTCATGTATTATAACATGATGACATATCCCATAAAGCAGAAGAGGAATATTACTGTCATGAAATGGAGCATAAAAAGTAACTTGAATACACTCTTCTCATAAACAGATTCGATGAATAATAAAACCATGCACTATGTAAATATGTAGTAAACCAATCTAAGATAAACTATACCTTAACATCAACTGGCGATTCTCTGCCACAACAGACAGAAGATGGATAAATTCATTTAAAAGCTCTTCGGATATTTCGGGGGCTGCATCAATAACTCTTTTCACAGCATCATTAGCAACCTTTCGGATATCCCATGATGGATGACACATCCAAAAGAGTAACAGCTGCAACACATTGTGCAAGAGTTAACAACTGAATCCGCCTATTCAAGGATAACTAAATGATAAGAAATGCCACCTGAAACAAAGGTTTGACAGAGAAAATGTCCAGTATTCTGCATAAATAGAGGAAAAGACTTCTTAGTTCTCATCTCAACATTTCCGATCTCTCATCAAAGAATAGTTTCACAAAAGAAAAAAAATTGTGAGTATAAAGGTGGGTGAAATGACAGATGGTAGCCTTAACTCAAGATTAGTCATGCACATACCTTTTAGTATGCTCCACCAACAGCACATCAAGCAGATCAACACAAGCAAGGGAATCTTCAACTGATAATTTAGAAGCCTAATAAAAAACGTATGAAACTGTAAGTCTTAACTATTACATAATTCAGAAAGAATTATAGAGGAAAAACAATATTGAATAAAATACAATGGTCACAACAAACATGAAAAAGGTATGTGCATGTAGATTTGGGCTGGACTACCTAAAGCAGTATATATGTAACATTTTATTTGTTAATATCATTACTCATAACAACAAACATGAAGAAAAAAAATGCTGCACGAAGCAAAGGGAAGATACAGAAAAAATACACAGCAAGAAAGAATGCCAAAAAAACTAGCAAAGTAGAATGAAAGCTTTCTTTTTGATAAGCATATGCATTTAGCAGACTAAGAGAAATTTAAAAAAAAAAGTTAACCAATCCCTTAACCACAACCTTTAACCACTTCCGGCACCATCTTTGCAACCAAATTCACTGTTTTGCACTGTCATCAACCACAGCAACTCATAATCTTTCTCTCTTTCAAATTATTTATACCCCAAAAAGTACTAATTCAAGCACAGAACCTGTCTACCCTCGGAACTCCCTGGTCCCTTCCACAAGGGTTTCTTTATTCCAGATGCAAGTACAAAGGAATCAGGAATTCATATCCTCAAGCAATCCACACTTTTTTCTGTATTCGTACAACCTTTTTTCATATTTTTCATAGCAAATTAAATCTCACCATGGAAATTGGCACAATTCCAGGTTCATTTTGGGATATCAAAGGCCAGATCTTCTCCTTCATTACAGCATCCTCTGTTAAAATGAAGAAAATGTTTATATGAGGTTTGCACTTTGCACATATTAACAATGACATCATAACTAAGAGTGCTTATGCAAAGATATGACTAGTTACAGCACACCTGCTTTAATATCAACAGCTGCAATTTTAGCAACTAGAAGCAGTGCATACATGGCATCTAAACGCTGAACTCCTTTACTGAATCCTGTCTTTACTAGTTGGATGAGAGGTGCCAGCAAAGAAGAAATCTGAAGAAATATACTAAATTATTACACGATTTACATGTAATATATTCAAGACCACAAAGTTCATTTCAAATAGTGTTGCACCATATAAAGCAATTATGTCACCTGTGTAACTGCATCAGCATTCTTGCTGATAAGATGTAGACAACGAAGATGACCCCTCCTAACAGTTTCCTTCTCCTTCAGCCCAGCAGAAAAAAATGAAACTAAATTGGGTTGAACGACATCTGCAAATCGCACTGCCCAAGAAGCGACTGCTTGCAAAACTGCAAGCTTTACTTCTTCATTGCCTGCAAGTTTAATAACACCATACTAAAATAAAACGGTCCATCAAATATTAGCTGAGACAAACATACACACTAAAAAACCGCATCAAATCACAATATTTCATGTCTAGAGATGATCAAACACTCCAAGATAATAAGATATTGTGAAGAGAAAAAGATTTATATGACATACCGTCTTCCTTGTAGCATGACGACAGAAAATTAGATATCAATGAAGATAGGTTTGACAGCTGCTTTCCTCCGGGAGCATTAGACAACTCTTGGAGAGCATTGACCATTCCAACTCTCTGATAAGGAAATGCCAGTCTACCCTCTGAACCTGTAAAATTCAACATCTAATGAGAACCTATCAAACCAAACCCATCCAAATTCCACCTCCAATCGTAGCTTTTATGGAACATCGATCTTCCATTTCATATTTAAAACACCATTGTTTGACTTTGAGCAAAGAAAAGATTCATGACAATGTCACATTCAAACAAATTTCATCTAAATTCCATTTCATGTTTAAAATATCATTTGATTGTGCAAGAAAGCAAGCTTCATGACAATGTCCCATTTACAGTGATGAGCAAAAAGTGTTCACCTCCAATCACAGCTTTTATGGCATTAAACATTGCTTCAACAGCATCTGGATTGCTTGACTTCAAGCTTAAACACCGTACTATTGTTAAAGCTCCAATTCTCCGTCCTTCATCAGCATGCCGGGCTTGGACCAGTGCTACTTGTAAAATCTCCAAGGCATACTTGCTTAAATCAAGATTGACTGCTTTCAGAAGTACCTCGACTGGTTCCAAAGCAATCTCAGGATTGCGCTTCAACATTTTAACAGATGAGGGAACAACAGTGCCCCCAAATTCTTCATGTGATAAGCATGCCAAAAGTGGTCCAAATGCTTCACTAAGAGCCTTCGGTGGCTTTTCTCTCACATTCAAAACTGATTTTACATATACTTCAATGAAGATTTGCTGCACATGCAAGTATTACTACAAAATTACATCTGTAATAACTGACCCATCAGGAGGAAAAAATGGCACTTGTATGTATGGAAAATAAAACAAAGTCATACAGTTTTACGGACCTTATGCTGCTCATACAAAGAAGTGTTATTTCTTGAGAACTCAAGCAACAACCATATCAACTCATGGCTTTCTTTGTAAGGTATTCTTCCATCTTTCAACTCTTGGAGATAAATTTTATAAATGTCCGGCAACTACAGACATTGAGAGAGAAGAGCGTGAATGTCAAATTCATTAAGTCATTCCTATTTCTTCACAAGCTTGTCAAATAGATGAATTACAAAGAGAAAAACAGACAAGAAACTAAGTTGCGGCCAACCTCTGAGAACAGATGTAAAAATAGTCGCTTGTATGACCTTCTCTGACCAAAAGATGCGTGCATAACAATTTGAAGGAGAGATGCTTGTGCCACAATCACTCTTGACAAAGCATTTTTTGAGACTGAAGCGAACTGACTTCCCTTAAAGAGGAAGCATGACCACTTAAGAAGCCTACAGGATCCTACAAGTGATTGGAACTTCAAATGCTTCTCCATATACTGAACAAGGGACGCTGCAAAACTTTTCATGAATATAACCTCCTTTAAATATTTCAAAATCACGCCATCAACAGCTTTCTTCGATCGGAGATCATCGTATATATATAATGTCCTAAACACAATATCCACCAGCACAGCTGCTTGCTCATTGGATAGTTCTGCAGAGCCCAAGTGGGAATGTAAGAATGTGATTGTAAAAAGTGCGTCGACATAACAAAATGACATTGTTTAGCAATAATAACAAATAAACTCAAATCTTACTTCAATCCTTTTATGAACAAAAAAATGTTGAAACAACCACCAATATCTGTGCAGTTGGCTGTGCAAATATACTTCCTAGTCATCAATGTTTCAGTTTGGCCATTAATTTTGTGGAACTGCCTAGATAATCACGTAATTCTAGCTCTAGTAAGTCTTGAAGCTGGACTATACAAATTTAGAAAGCTAGTGTTAATGGTCAGCTCTAGTCAACCATACAAATCCTAGTCAACTAAGCTCGTATAACGACTCTATGCACTCAACTCCTCTGAACTAAGAACACCAATCGCATTCCTCATTACATCCGATTGAATTTAAATCTAGAACGCATTATCGTCTTCCATAATAAGCTGAACTGGAGCTGACAAGACAACGGGCGATGCAATCACCGCATTCAAAGTCCGGGCGAAATCCGAAGCAAAAACAAAATCCGGTGGAAAACATAAAATGGAATGCACATGGCGGCTTCATCACCTGAATTGCCCAGGACGGAGGGGATTTCCTGGCGGAAAATGCGAATCCGTTGTTTGGTGGATTGAGTGGAAACGCATTGAGCTACTGAGACCAACCGATCCACCGAATCCTCCATCGCAAGCTGCGGAGACGAGAAATTCAACGACCGGGATAAATAATATGAAGAATATTAGGGTTTGTTGATCGTCGAAAGGTGCTGGAGATCTCGATGATGAAACAAAACCCTGGTAGCGTTAGCGATTGATGGTTGGGCTTCAGATTCTAGGGTTTTAGGATGACCCTCTGTGAGAGGGCGAGTGACGAATAGTGGAGTTTCGGAAACGGGTCGAGTTATCGGCTAGTTTTTTTTTTTTTTTTTTTTTTTGATTAGGAAATAATTTGGATAGATGACTATCCAAGGGCATCCTTGCGGATGAGATCCTGAAGATCTTGGTTTGCTGTTAACTGTACCCCAAAGGCAGAGTGGCCAAGGTGTGCAACCTTGTCAGCCACTCTATTGCCAGCGCGGGGTATATGAGAGAAGCGGACTTCCCCCATATTATTTAAGAGGACCTGCACATCGGACAGAGTCATTTCAATCTCCCACGGACATTTTATGTTGTTCTGCATGTAGTCAATAATGATCTTCGAGTCTCCTTCGATAATGATGTTTTGTATATTTAGTTTTTTGGCTTCTATAATGCCCAATTTTAGAGCAGCAGCTTCAGCTCTTAAGGGCGAAAGGCGCCCTAATTTTTGATATGATATTTGAATTGCTTTTCCATGCCAGTCCCGGATGATAGCACCAGCAGAACTCCTACCATCGAGGAGAGAGGATCCATCGAAGTTTAATTTACACATCCCCGTTGGTGGTTTCAACCATTTCTTCTGCTTAGTATGGTATTTTTTGTGCCTCTGGCCTACCCAGTCACCCAAGTGAGGAGTTGCATGATCCACCAATTCCTCAAAATGACGGGCACGACGCCATAATGCTAATTGTCTGACACAGAATTCCTCAATGCTGGTTTCCGACGGGTATGGTAGGTTTCGGAAGACTGACCCGTTCCTGAAATACCAAATACCCCACCAATTCGTAGCAATCTGCTGAATTTTATGTTTAGACAGGGTTTGTAGCCATTGTAGCACCCTTCCCATCTCTCTGTTGTCCTCTATAAGTTGTTGGAGATTACCCATCTCTATATTGGTTAAATACTTTCGCATAAGGTTGGGAAAACACTCAATAAGTACATGGATGTCATCCTCACAACAATCTTGGCATTTGTCACACATGGATGGTACAGAGACCCCCCGTGAGGCGAGTCTGGCTTTTGTAGGCAGTCCAGCTTGACTGATTTTCCACATAAAGTTTTTGATTTTGGGTGGAATGTTTAGTTTCCATATCCATGAAAAATCTAAGCTTCTGTATGATTCGTTGTTTGTAATAAAGTTGTATGCGGAGGATGTAGTAAACCACCCCTTTTTATCCGGCCACCAGTAAATCCTATCTTCCATTGCTGAAACAGGTAGTGGAATGGCTAATATTTGTTCTACAATTGACTCTGGTAGTATGTGACGGAGCTTCTCCTCGCACCACTTTCCGTTGTGGATATACTCACGAACCTTGTCATTCGCATCATATTGTGTAGGACACTCTTCCCACTTACTTATAGCTACTTCTGATACCCAGTTGTCAGTCCAAAATTTGACCGTTGCTCCATTTCCAATGGACCAGATGAGGCCGGATTTAAATTGGTTAAGTAGAGTTGATAATTTCGACCATTGCCAAGACATGTTTCCTGCTTTCTTATATTGTAGAATGTGTGCATCTTTTAGATACTTATGGGTAATTATTTTGACCCAAATATTGCCCGGTTCAGCAAGAATTTTCCACAATAGTTTTAATTGTAAGGCTTCATTCATTTCTTTTGCTTTCCTAATGCCCAACCCGCCTGCCTTTTTCGGTCTACAGATCTTACTCCATCCAATTAACGGTTTGTGTTGTGCATCCTTATTCCAAAAGAATGTTCTATTTGTTGTATCTAGTTCTTTATGCATTGTTGCTGGCAACATAAAGTTTTGCATGATAAACAGCGGCTTCGCTGTTAGATTTGAGCCAATGAGTGTCGCTCTACCTTGTTGCGAGAGTGCATCAGCACGCCATTTACTGAGTTGTTCTTTTGTTTTACTGATAACCTCCTTAAAGGTTTCACTGTTAACCCGCCCATTGATAATAGGACATCCGAGATATTTTTCGATTGAGTTAGAATGTGCAATTCCGAGCGCCCCGCCAAGCTCGGGAATGCGCCCTCGGGCCACTCCCGAAGTGACCTGGAATGCTGATTTATGGTAGTTGACCAGTTGCCCCGAGATTTCGCAATAGTCATCTAGAATCTCCCTAATCCTGTGGCACCCATTAGTGCTCCCTTTTAGAAATATCAGAATATCATCTGCAAAGGCTAGAAAGGGGATACAGGGACCGTTAGATCCAAATCTGAATCCAACCATCTTATCTGGAGAGTATGCCTCCATAACAAGGCGCCGAGCCAGAACCTCTGCACCAAGAATGAAAAGGAATGGCGATAAAGGGTCCCCCTGTCGAAGGCCCCTCGTTGGGATAAACAGATCTGTGGGTCCATTATTGACAAGGACAGAGAATGACACAGAGGTGATGCATTCCATGACCCAACTGACAAAGGTTCGGTGAAATCCAAATTTTAATAGAACTAATTCAGTGAATTCCCAGTCCACCCGGTCATATGCTTTTTCCATATCTAGTTTTAAAGCAATCCAACCTTCCTTTCCTTTTCGGGTTTTGAATGAATGGAATATTTCATGGGCTATAAGAACGTTGTCTTGGATGGCTCTGTCAGAGACGAACGCTCCCTGAAGGGGATTGATAAGTTTCCCTAGGACACGCTTAAGTCGTTCTGTAAGAATCTTGGATATTATTTTGTAGATTGTTGAACACAAACTGATCGGTCTATAGTGAGCAGTTGTCATCGGGTTGTCCCTTTTTGGTAGAAGAGTGATGAACGTATGATTTATCTGTTTGAGGATTTTTCCAGAGAGGAAAAACCCTTTGACTGCTTTGATAACAGATGGACCTACTGTTTCCCATGATGCCTTGTAGAATTCGGCCGTCATACCGTCAGGGCCCGGAGCCTTATTCCTCCCAAGGCAGAAAACAACATTTTTAATTTCTCCATTAGAGGGGATTGCCGTTAACATTTTGTTATCTTCATTTGTGATGTCAGTTGAGATGAGGTTGAGATATTCGTTTAGTTTTGAATTATTGATCGGCTGTTTTTTGAATCTCTTCTGAAAGTCGTTCTTGATTTCATTATTGATGTTTTCCTCCCCGACAATCTGTGTGCCTTCTGTTGTTGTGATGATTTTGATACATTTTCTATTCCGCTTGCCCGAAGCTATTTTGTGGAAATATCCTGTGTTGGAGTCTGATAATTTAATATGCCTGGTTTTAGCTCTTTGGTTCCAGTAGGATTTCTGAAAAAGTAGCAGTTTTTCCTTTTTCTTTATTAGTGTGCATTCTTTCACTTGTAGTCTACTGTTTGTCCCTTGGTTCTGTGTCTGTTGTACCAACAGTAGTTGTTCTTCCACCTTTTGCAGTTGACTGAATATGTTTCCGAAAGTCTTCTTATTCCATGTCTTTGCTTTGTCTTTTAGAATGCGTGTTTTGCGGGTTAGTTGATACATAGCCGAACCATGACATTGGAAACGCCAAGACTGTCGAACAATGTTCCGGAAATCTCCGCGTTGTAACCAACAGTTCTCGAATTTGAAAGGGGGAGGTTTGAAAGTTTGGTTGGTTGCTAATTCAATTGTAATTGGGCAATGGTCCGAAGACGAAAAGGCCCCGTTTTTTGTACATACAGAGGGATATTTTTGTGTAATTTCATTCTGTACTAACACACGGTCCAGTTTTTCTTTTATATTTCCGTCTTCGGCTTGTTTTTTCCGCCATGTGAACGTATTTCCCCAAGACGGAATCTCTTCTAAACCGCATTGGCTTTTGATGTCCATTAGTCTTGCAAATCTTCGAGGGTGCGTGGCAGCCCCACCTTCTTTTTCTGTAAAGTTGCCAATTTCATTCAGATCTCCCATAATTATGCATGGGATAGTTGCCTGATTTATTGCCTGAATTACCGGTCCCCAGAACGCATCTTTATCTTGTTCATGTGGCGGAGCATAAACAAGCCAAATTAAGCAAGAAAAGTTATCAGTAGTGTTGGTGTATTTGATTGTAATAGCGCGGTTTAGTTGAGAGATAACTTCTACTTCTTCGTTTAGAAGGCCATTTTCTTTCCACAATAGTCCAATACCACCTGATTTGCCCCGCGCAGGAGACCAAATGGCTTTGTCAAAACCCGCACCCCGCCAAACTAAGGGGTCAGGAATAGTTTCAGTCTTTGTTTCTGCTAGTGCTAACACTTGAATATGCTCCGCTTTGCATCTTGTGGTAATGTCTGTCCAGAAGGTAGGCCTTCCCATACCCCTACAATTCCAAAAGCTAATCTTCATGGGCAACACACGTTTGATAGCCCGAGGCATGTATCCGGCTCTCAAATTTTGTGGGAATCAGATTGTATATTTTGTATTGGTTCAGCTTGTTTTTTCTGTGTTTAGAGCCGATGGAACACCAGCTCTCCCAAACCCCAAACCATGATTTCATATATTGGGTAAAAGTAAATAATTTATGTTGTTGTTGTATCTCTTTAGTGTTTGTTTTGATATTCTGTTTGCGATGTGGTATTTGGCGTGTGCCATTATTGTGCTTTGTTTTAGAGGTAACATTTATCCACGGGATTTGAAAGCCAAAGAACATCCATTTGATGATCTTGATGGACAAAACATCTCGTGGTAGATTCCACCTCTTGTATGTGGAATGCGCCTTCATTTTATCGAGGTAGGAGCAAAGAGTCAGGTGCTTATACATGGTCAAGGTAAGGCATTGTGTTCTTGGATTCATACAGAGCCAACAAAAAATGGACTGACTGTCTGCACGGACTAGTGGGGGAGCATTCAGCTCACTATAGTGTTTGATTTCAAAGTTAGAAAGATTATACCAATAGGCCAATGTAGAATTGATACTAATGGAAATAGTGTGAAAGGCCATGCAACCAATACCATTTAATTGTAACTTTAAATCCAACAGTTCAAAGAGAAATTGACAATCAACTCTTTTAAGTATAACTTTCTGTTCAATTTGTACGTATAAATGATTAATCTTCTTATAATCATTTTTGGTAATAGCCCAAGAATGGGTTACGCTCCTAGTCTCAGAATTTGGGACCATAATAATGGGAAGGAGCTGAATAACAAAACCCCCCCAAGCCAAGACAAGTTTAAGATAATGCATTGCACGGTTAAGACAGTAGGTAGAACATAACATGTTAATATCAACTGCAATATCATACAAGGTAGTGCGCCCCTGGTGCCAACACAACCAAGGACCACGACTAAGTACTAGGGTACATACCACTACTAGGATACCATCAAGCAAACCCATATTTACATACAGTTCATGCGACCATACAGCAAGAACTGACAGACTACGACAATGCTTCTTAGTTATGCAGTCCGAGGGTAAGAGCAGCATACTGGAAACAAGCTTAACCCAAACCCGATAATTTAGGCTAAACAGGGGTAATACATACCTAGGCTTCAGGGTGAAACGACGCCCCCCTAGCGCCGTCACAAGCCAGACCACGAGCGGTTTATTCATGACGAGATTTCTTGACGCCGCTTCCCATCAGAGGTGATGAGGCAGTGTCGCCTTCCCCGGGTCCTTCCTTCCTTTTGCTCGATTCAGAGTTAGAAGTAGTTAGCACTTCCAAATTTTCCATCTGATTGGCAACAGCAATGGTAGTAGAGAACAAACCTGGTGTTGCTTGAATGGACGCTGCAAGAGCCGCCGGATTGCTGAGATTGGGTAGCTGGAATTCCTCGCCAGGAGGAACATCCTGAAGGAACACCTCGAAATCCTCCTGGGTGTACTCAAGCATAGGATCAAAGCCCTCCATCGGTGGCTCTGCATCATATTCTTCGAACATCATAGGGTCCTCATCATCATTGATAACGACAACGGTCGGATCCGAGTTTGCAAGCAGCTCCTGGAAGGTCTCATCATCTGGGATTTCGGGCATCACAGGTTCAGGTGGCGTCGGAAACATCTCCCCTATAACCTGTAGGGAGGTCTGGTGAATCAGTTGGGATGGATCACCCACACGAGAAGAAGAGTGACTTCCAGAGTGGATCGACTGACGAGAGGAAGAAGAATCAGATCGAATGGCATTGATGCCGACGCTTTTAAACAGCTCAGACTTCAGATTCCCAATTTTCATATCAGTTGGCACATTCTTGCGCTTAGAAGCAACATGGATCCAATCTTTAGGATCATCATCACCCGAAGGCACCTCCACCCCCACAGGATCAGCCACAACTGGCTGAGGTGAAGGGACCGCAGGAGCGGGAGGAGGTCCCCGCCTCTGAGGGCAATCCGCAAAGAAGTGATCTTGGCTGCCACAACTCCCGCAGCCCTCCGGAAACTCTTCAAACCACACCGGGAATTCCACCAGTTGATCATGTTCGTTAGGCACAAGCACACACTTGTTAGGGATCCTTGTGATGTCCACCGTAATGCAGATTCTAGGATACCGCACCCGCTTCCCCTTAGCCGTGAAAGCATCCAGCTTAAGTACAGTACCAAACCCATTTTCTTCAACAATGGAGGTCAACACCTCCTCACTGATGTACTCGGCTGGAAGCCCGGGGATCCGGATCCACATGTCAAGCGTGGTGATGGGCTCCGACATAGGATCAAATCCTTGGCGCCATTCTTTAAGAAGCAGCAGCTGGCTCTGGATGTGGAAGGGGCGGCCATTCCACACCCTGTCACGATCTTGTGGGCGGGTAAACTTCATTTCAAACCAGTTATTTGCCATGGGTATCACCTGAAAGCTCCCCTCAAGGAACTTCCAATCGAAGCGGATCTTCTTGCGTATTTCCCTAATATCCAGTGGATCACCAATGATCGTGGCATACAGAGTAGTGCTCCTCAGGTTGAGTATGTTTTCTCTGACCCCCGCCAAGCGAGCCTTGTATTTTTCAACATCAAAAGGAAGCTTAGACTTGCCTTTTGATGACTTAGAAGCAGGGCAAGAACCCTTGTCCGCGGGGCCAGGTACCCCCTTGGACTGATTTTTGGAAGCCGAAGGCTTAGAGGTAGGAGGAGTTGTCGGGCCCTTTGCAGAGCCGAACACCACAGGTTCCTCCAGAATCTTCTGTTTGCCCTTGAAATGGGCCATTTCCGCCATATTTCCTCGCCAAATGAGACAAAAAAGTAAGGTTTGAGATATGTTTGAGAATACAGAAGGAAGAGAGAGGTGATTATCACCCTCTCCGACCCACCTTTTATAGACGAATTGAATGTGTTGAACATTGGCGGAGTAGAAGGGATAACAGTACCTTTGCAGACGCCTTCCATACTTCCTGCAATCCGAATCTGCACCGTACAGATTCAGAAACCCACGAACATTCGAGCAATTCATGACAAACCAACCTCTGAATTTAATTCTCCCTTGTGGCGGAAGGAACCAATCAACAGCCCACCACCACCAATAACTTAATGAAATTTTTTTTCTAAATGGTCAAAAAATCAAAAGAATCTAGGAAAATAGTCAAGAATCGAAAATATTTTGGGATTTAGCCAAAATAGGGTTAAGTCGTTGTTTCAAACAGCGACTTTAGCCTTACTTTATAAAAAAAAAAAATTAAAATAACAAAGTCGTTGTTTGAAACAGCGACTTTGTATTTTTTAAAAAAAAAATTCGATTAAATTGTAAAACAAATGAAAATATAAAAAAAAATTATACGGGTTTTTTTATTATTTTTCCCCTCCATTTACGGTAAAAGTAGTATGCAATCATGCATATTGGCGATTTGGGCCCAAGGGTGGTATGTAGCTTTCTTTTTCATTCATTCCAATATTGCATTCTGCCAGATTTGGCTAAATGGGAGAGTCGTTGTTACCACCAGCGACTCTCCCTTATAATTTTTTTTTACTTTATTTTTAATTGTTTTATAATTTAATTGAATTTTTAAAAATATATATATATAAAGTCGCTGTTTAAAACAGCGACTTTGTTATTTTAATAGTTTTTTATGAAGTAGGGCTAAACTTAGCCCTACTTTGGCTAAATCCCAAAATATTTTCGATCCTTGACTATTTTCCTAAATTCTTTTGATTTTTTGACCATTTCGGAAAAAAATTCGTGTTTTCTTCGTTGTTGTTGTTTTTTATTTTAATTTTTTTTATTGATATTATTATTATTGATTGAAAAGATTTAAATAACGTTAGTTGCAAGTCTCGTAGCAAATTGAGCTTCAACCCCTTTTTGAATAGTAAAACCAACTCTATGAAATATGAAATCACCGTTATCAAACCATACCCCATGATTTTTCGTAACCAATTGAACCCGCTTCATAAAACCAATAGCATCATCGACCGTTCTTCAAAAGTAGAGAATGCAAATGCCATGAAACAATACCCTTTAGGCTTTAGCCACACAAACATCTGCGTACTTCTTCTCCTTTCTTTCAGTGGCTTGAGAGACTGTCTTACTAGATACAAAGGAATCATTGGGTTCGTATGGGACGGAGTTAATAAACTGACTAAAATTATAAACAGGCTAAAATTTATAAACTGTTGGTAAAAAGTAGTTAAAAATTTATGAAAAAATATAAACTCCGTATGGGGTGAAAAACAGTTTATTTGTAAAAATTGTAGTTTATTTTGTTATTATTAGGGGTATTATGGTATTTTCAAATCAAATAAACCACATAAACTCCCAAAAAACTATCAAAAATAGCTTCTTAAATAAACCCCCAAATAAACTAAAATCTCCTAATCAACCCCTCCCCATACAAGGTTAAAATTTTCAACCCTCAATTTTAGTAGTTTATTAACTACTAAAATTGCATCCATACACACCCAATCTAGTTATGAACAGTGAAGCCACAACCACATCCACACAAGTGTCTCTACCCTTGTCTCACTTATAAACCAACAAATCTCTTGGCCTCAACTCAATACCATTCTCATTGCTCATACCCGTATGCGCTTCCTTCTGAACTGTGATGCCCGCTTTGTAACAAATGTTAGCCAAAACATCTCAAACCATGTTGTGTCGGTGCTTCGTCCCGATGCCTCGACTGCAATGCATAGTGTGATCTCCAAATGGGTCCATCCTGTCAAGCTCACAACTAGGACAGGTCGGATAGCCACTGAACATAGGGATCGAAAGATGGTATTGGAGGACATAACGAAACTGGCGAGACGACATGGTCTGAGTTAGACCCTCAATGGGAGTAGTAAACAAAAAATCATGCGCTCTGTCTCCTCTCGCCGCTTGCAAAACATGCAGCTACCTTGGAGTCGGATTGAATGTGGGCACTAAGTTGTCATCAATGAACTTGAAGTATCGATCCGCCAATACTGACATGATTTTTTTGAGGGCGGGGGATACAAACAAGTCATCAATATTCGAACCAATACATGCGACAAACCTCGAGATAGATTGGGTGAGAGTACTGCCAGCGCAATTGTTCGGACGTCCAAAAGACTAAGACACTGAATTACTCAAAATCGATGTTTGGAGATCAGCCATTTGGATACAAGATGCGATGAAACCAAAATGATTAACATCCTTCGCCGAAAGCACCCCAAACTTACCAAGTTTTAAAGGAAGAGTCGCCTGACGCCACTGCCACTAACCAAACTCTCGGCCTCCTGCAGTAATTGCCTGCTCCATGGAGGCTTGAAGCTCATCATCAAAGCACCTTATAGCGTCAAGGAGGGCATGTGGGGGGCATGTTCGAAGAGCAAACATCAATCTTGAGACCTCCATACAATTTCGTAGAAGGAGCAATTCGCACTAGGGATCTTCTAGCCTCCTGACAGCCTTAAGAGCCTCTATCGATTTGTCAACCCTCTTCATAATCAAGCTATTGCAGAATGTAGCATTGTTGTTGGCCAGCCCGCCTAACAATTTCACCCCCAATTTGGGTCTAGAAATGTCAGATGGGAACAGACCAACTTCAAGGCTCCTCGGATCTTCAGTTGGCCAGAATAATTCAATTTTCTGAATATTAATGAATAGGCCCAACTTAAGACTCTCTCTAACCACAATCTCAAGCGCTTTAGCAATCTCCATGGTGTCACATGATAGGGTATCATCATCTAAGTATCAGGCGTTAATGTCAAGAGCATATACGGTATTAATTTTGGTGATAAGCGGATGCAACACTAAAGCAAACAAAAGGGGACCTAACGGATCACCCTGTTGCACACCTTAACAAGAGCGCAGAGGAACATCCTGCCAATACAGGCGAGCGAGTTGAGCATAGCAGAATTCAACCCACGGAGCAATGGAGGGGCAACGGATGCAAACCTCCCGAATCAAAGCACCTCCATCAACGAGATTAAAGGCGTTAGAAAATTCCACGAGAAGCAAGGACATGTCACTATACATACCCTTATCTATCAGTTAATAGAATGGAGGATAGCTTCGCCACCCCCCCGACACACCCACACCAAACTCGTGTGTGCCCAAATATCTGTTGAGCTCCTTGGTGATGATAGAAGCCGCCGATTTAGAAACCAACCTTCTCCAAATAGAAGCTATTGTAATAGGGTGAACACCCCCACATCCCCACCTCGTTTCAGCAACGGTGTCAGGGGAGCACTCGCTACAAATTCTACAAGCACTCGAGGGCACGCACCCGACAGGAAAAGGTTAACAACGCCCGTGATGACTCCAAGAAGATCACTAGCAATGTCGTCACATACCCCACCTCGAATCTCAACAAGATGTTGCGCTCGAAGCCCATCTTTCTCGGAAGAAGTAACTCTGGGGAAGCTCCTGATCCGATTGAGGACTAACTCTTTACTAACCGACAATGCAGGCGCCAAGATAGGATCAGACGGAACAACTGGTGGGGGGGAGATCGGATGCTTAGCAAGAAGCTATGCGGCTGTGTTATCATTGAAGGGTGCAACCCCAGAGGAAGTGAGGACTCTAATAGTAGCAACATAATGACCATCCTCTATTTTGTGCTTGCACTGAACTACATTCAACTCAAACTGAGACACGTCTTTTTTCCTTTTTACCAAACCAGAGTCGTATGAGGCAGAGGAAGTGAGTATATCCTGAACTAGAGCTTGCATCCCTCCTGGCTCTCTCCACAAGGCCAAGGCAGCAGCCATAGACGCAACATGATCCCTCTTCCTTCCAACAGACATGTTGTTAGGACGACCTCGCAAAGCAGTCGTATTAAGAACACATGCTGAGAGAACAAATAATTGAATCCAACAAGAAATATTTGATGGTTGAGCAATGACCTTAGAGAGAGCTTCAAGATACACCCTCCCAAACTCAAGACGAAGCTTGTAAGGGATACTTTTGGAGGTCACAAACCTTCCCTCAAGGAAACGTTGTTGGGGCATTTGGATTGGGGTGACGGAGTTGGTAATTTTGAAAGGGTGCTGAGTTTTTAGACAAATCAAGAAAATTGAAAGGAAAATTGATAGAATGATGATAATCTTTTGGATTATTTGGATCCATCTCAATTCTCAAACAACAGAGAAATAAATAAACAAGAAAGAATGGGATATGATAATGTTAGGAGATGTTTAAGTTTAATACCCTTTTATAGGCAAAATTGTAACTTTTTTTTTTCCAAATCCCCCCCCCCCCCCGTTTCAATAGAATTGTTTATTTTTAAAAATCTACATCCCAATTAATTTATTTATTTTTCATTAACTATATTGATTTTTTTGCATATTAAAAAAACATGAGCTTGCAAAATATATATACTTTAAAAACAAAATTATATGGTTGAAATTACACTAAATGAATAAAATATCAAGAAAAAATAAAATTGATCATCCATCAAGAAAATTCAATATGGAAGGCCACGTGTCAAATATTGCAAAACATTCCAAGGCCCTTGTGACCGGTGCAAATCCTTTACCCCAAAACCTCGCCCCACAAAATTATTTTACGTCTAAATTAATATTAAAAAAATTAAAAATATATATATTTAGCTTCTACATACTTATGATAACATATTTAAAAAAAAATCTTAAAAAATCAACTTACAAAAATTATAATAATTCATAAGAGATAGAAAGATTTTCTTAAGTTTTAAAAAGATGTGAGTTTACTATATATTTTTTTTAAAAAAATATAAGTTGATTTTTTAAGATTTTTTTTTCAATTTTTTTTTATTGGGTAAGAATTCGGGAACCAAGGTTACCCGATAGCATCCTTGCGGATGAGGTCTGCTAGACCTGGATCAAGTTGGAAGCTTACTGTGGGGGTAACAAGAGCAAGGTGTGCAACCTTATCTGCTACAGCGTTACCGCTACGAGTGACGTGGGAGAACGACACCTCGTAGAACCCCGATATGAGAGAGTTAATGTCGGACATGATTAAGTCAATTTCCCATGGACATTTGACTTTTGATTTTAGATGGTTAATGATTATAAGTGAATCTCCTTCTATTATGATTCGCTGTATGCCCTTTTGACGTGCTTTATGGATTCCTTCTCTTAATGCTAGTGCCTCGGCCATTAGTGGTGTATGTTTCCTAATCGATCTTCCTCCTATGTCCGTAACTTCACCTTTTTCATCCCTAATAATGTATCCTATAGAACTTTGCATGTGGCCTGCTGCTGAACCATCAAAATTTAGTTTAGAATATCCCGCATATGGCTTTTTCCATTTAGTGTTATTTTTTAGTCTTTTTGTGCTTATGGTCGTAGTTGTGTTTATGAGACTATTTTCGTTTTGATTGAAACTATCAGCCTTTTCCCATTCGTTATAGTAAGAGTTAACCATTTGACGTAATCCCTCCATAGTTGGAAGTTTTTGTTGTTGGAATATAAGTTTATTACGACATAGCCATGTAGTCCACCAGTGGAATGCCATTCTTGTCCGTTGTTGATTTTCCAGTAATCCTGTCGTGAAAGCCATTAATGATTCGATGTTTCTTGATTCTTGGATCTTGCCACGAATTTTGTCCCTTACATCAGTCTTTATATCTAGTCCTAGCGAGTATTTACATTCAAATAGAAGATGGGTAGTATCTTTCTCATGGTGTCCGCAAATTGTACAATATGGTGGAATGGCAATACCTCTGCTAGATAATCTGGCAGTTGTAGGTAGTCCATTGTGGCAGACCTTCCACATAAAGTTTTTAATCTTTGGTTGGACCTTTAATTTCCATATCCATTCATTAATATCATTTGGCAATCCAATTGTGTTTGTATTTAATTTGTATGCGCTTGACGTTGTAAACCATCATTTCTTGTCTGGCCACCAATACATTCTATCTTGTATTTGATTTATTGGTAAAGGGACGTCTATAATCTGCTGGGCTATATCAGGTTCTAATATTGATTCCAGTTTGGTCCGATTCCATACCCCATTTGTTATATACTGATCTACCATCTCATTTTTTATAATGCTCGCCGGATCTCTACATCCAGATTTAATATCTATAATTGGTGCCCACTTATCTTGCCAAAATTTTATTGTCTTTCCATCCCCGACTGACCAAGCCAGACCTTTTTTAAAGGGCTCAATTATTTTTCGAAGTTGTGTCCATTGCCATGAAGCATTACCTCTCCTACCGTAGTTCAAAATGAATTCTGATTTCAAGTATTTGTGATTAATAATTTTTACCCATTCATTATCTGGTTCCGCCATAATTTTCCAAATTAGTTTCATTTGAAGTGCCTCATTCATTTCTTTTGCTTTCCGTAACCCTATTCCTCCATGGGCTTTTGGTTTGCACACTCTATCCCATCCTATTAGTGGTTTATATTGTAGATCTTTGTTCCAAAAAAATCTCCTATTAGCCTTGTCGAGTGTCGAAAGTATAGATTCCGGTAGCATGAAGCTTTGCATTGTAAATAGTGGTTTGGCTGATAAATTTGAATTTATAAGTACAGTCCTACCGTGTTGTGACAGAGAGTCTGCCTTCCATTTTGAGAGTTGACAAGAAACTCTGCCAATTAACTCTTCGAAAGTGTCTTTATTAACCCTACCATTTATAATTGGACAGCCAAGGTACTTGTCAAGTTTTACTTGTTTACCAATATTAAGGTATCTTTCAATTATAGTTATTCTAGCAGGAGAAATCCCTGGCGAGGCCTGGAAGGCAGATTTATTGAAGTGTACTTTTTATCCCGAGAGTTTACAGTAATCATTTATGGTCTTAACCACTGTTTCACAAGCCGTTTGGTTTCCTTTAGAAAATATGAGAATATCATATGCAAATGCTAGAAACGGGATTTTCGGTCCCGAGTTTCCGAACTTAAAGCCGATACCAGATTTGTTCTCATTGGATGCATTGTTAAGCTTTCTTGCTAGGATTTCTGCTCCAATTATAAAAAGAAAAGGGGATAGAGGGTCACCTTGTCTTAAACCCCGTGTCGGTTTAAATACTTCCGTGGGTCCATTATTTACAAGGACCGAGAAAGAGACGGTCGTAACACATTCCATGATTAGACTGATTACTTGATTACTAAATCCAAATTTCCTCATAACTGCCTCCGTGAATACCCAGTTTATTCTATCATAGGCTTTTTCCATATCTAATTTGATTGCTAACCAGCCCTCTATTCATTTCCTTGTTTTGAAAGAATGGAATATCTCATGTGCAATTAAAATATTGTCCTGAATGGCCCTATTTGATACAAATGCACCTTGGAAGGGGTGAATTAGTTTTCCTATTACACATTTAAGTCTTTCTGTGATGATTTTTGAGATTATTTTGTATATTGTTGAACATAAGCTAATTGGTCTATAATCAGTGGTTTTGGAGGGGTTATCACATTTTGGGAGTAGTGTAATAAAGGTATGATTAATCTGTTTAAGTAATTTCCCAGAAGGAAAAAATGCTTTGACAGCTCTAGTGACGTCGTAACCCACTATGTCCCAATATTCTCTATAAAATTTGGTTGTCATCCCATCTGGTCCAGGGGACTTGTTCTTTCCCAATGACCACACAAAGCTCTTTATTTCACTGTTTGTTGGTTGCTAGGTAATAGCCTTATTTTCTTCAACTGTGATACTGGTTCTATTAGTTCAAGATACTCGTGTAGAAGATTTCTGTCGATATTTTCTTTGGAAAATCTTTTCGCAAAATCATTTTTCAGCTCTTTCTTTATATTATCTTCTCCCTGGATCTGTGTTCCTGAAGTCGTTATAATGTTTCGGATCACCTTTCTATTTCTTCTTCCGGATGTTATTTTGTGGAAATAACCCGTATTAGAATTTGTTAGCTTGAGGTGCTTGGATTTCGCCCTCTGTCCCCAATATTCTTTCTGAAATTTTAGTAACTGCTCTTTCTTCTTAATCAGTTGCCTTTCCTTTATCGCTTCTGCACTTCCAGGCGGATGATTTTTAGTTTGCAGCCCAATCAATTCTTTTTCTACGGTTTGTATTTGTCGGAAGACATTTCCGAAAGGGTGTTTGTTCCAGGTTTTGGCTTTATCTTTAAGGCGTCTTGTCTTATATGTTAATCTAAATATTGCTGAGCCAGAGCAGTTACCTCTCCATATTTGTTTCACAATATTCTTAAAGTCCTTTCTATGTAACCACATATTTTCGAATTTAAATGGAGGCGGTGTAATTTTTTGTCCTGAATCTAAAGAAATAGAGATAGGGCAATGATCAGAACCTGAAAATGCCCCATTGAAGGTGGCTAACTCTGGAAACACATTGAGGAATTCATGCTGAACAAGTACTCGATCGAGTTTTTCCCAAATGTTATTTTCTCCTTCTTCTTTTTTTCGCCAGGTGAATTGATTTCCAGATGTTAGTATTTCGGCAAGCCTACACTGACTTTTAAAATGGTTTAGTCTTTCAAATCTTGAGATATTGTTCAGAACCCCGCCTTTTTTTCCATTACTACAGTATATCTCATTCAGATCTCCAATAATTAGACATGGTAGGGGCTCATTTGTAATTATTTCGATCAGTTGTGACCAAAAGGCTTCTTTATCTTTTTCATGCGGGGGTGCATAGACGAAGAAAATCATTCCCACAAAGTTCATGTTATGACATTCATATCTAACTCTAATTACTCTCGGGAGAATTACCTCTACCTTTATTGTTTCATTTGCAAGAAAATTTTAATTCCACATTAAGCCGATTCCACCCTTCCGATCTTCCTCTAATGACCATACAACATTATTAAATCCCGTGGTCTTCCATGTTTTCTCGGCTGGGATCATATTTGTTCTAGTTTCCGCAACTGCCATTAGATTAATATGGTTATTTAACCTCATAGCCTTAAGATCTAGCCATATGTTTTTCCTACCAAGACCTCTAATATTCCAGTATCCGACTTTCATTTGATAACTGTTTTTTCTATTAGAGACCTGGGTTGTGGTTCAACTAATAGCAAGCTATTTACACTTTTGTTTAATCGTAGCTTTGTGTTTACTTTGATAATCACAAGTTCTTCCACAATTGCTATTCTCAAAATAGTTTTAATCCTTACTGTTTTAGCCCCTAACTTAGCATACTTTGGATTAGATTTACTCCTTTTACTATTTTCTTTTATGGCCATCCAAAAAATGGAGAACTCCTTCTTTGCACCAGTTCTCATTTGAGTTTTCAACCATGCTTTCATTATAAGTACACCATTTAACTTAGAAATTGGTCCCTGTTTCTTCAAGCATAACACATAAGATCGTAACCAAGTCCATAAGTATAATAAGCCTACTGGCCAGATATGCATAATCCTTATATTAGTTTCAAATACATCATAGGCATAGCGCCAATAATCAGTAATCCCAACACTAGCATTCGACATTGCTTGACTATTACAAACCACATATAGATCAATAGTTATGACAACAAAGCAAATATAGATAAGCCCTACTACAGAATTTTCGACACAAAAGATGGAATACTTCAGCCTACAGCTTGTCAAGGATTGTGGCATTATTATAGAGTTGGCTGAGAGATATTCAGAGCCACACTTGAATATTCCCACTTGCCTTAATTGATAGGAGCTACTCATGTTTCCCCTTCTTGAAGCTGCCACCCATCAGAGTAATGGTGGAGCAAGCCGAGTCGCCATCCTCGATCTTCATCTTTCGTTTCCCAGACTCTGACTTGGATGTGCCACTAGCATCACCCAAGAGAGGGGATGATGCAGGAGTTGCATATTGCTCTTGGAGGGACTGGGCAAGGCGCTCTGGAGTACTCAAATCAGGTAAATCAAACTCAATGGAAGGAGGGACGTCCTTGAAAATTACCTCATAATCACCTTGAGTAAGGCCCGGATATGCTAATCCCTCAGTGTTAAAGCACTCTTCCATAAAATCATCTTCATCGAAATCCAGGTTGTCTTCATCGTCGGCATCGAAAGGGTGAAGACCGGGTTGCAACTCGGCTTGGACAGTGACTTGTTCATCATTTGGGGGCTCTTCAATTGGGGGAAACACAGTAATAGGAGCAGGAGCTAGAATCTTCTTGGTACCCATAGCATGGGTGCTCACCACCACTGGCATAATGACACCAGTGGGAGCATGCTCAGTAACAGTGCAATGCACCGCCGAAGAGGAGTGCCCAACTGAGCCTTCAGATGACTTGGAAGATGATGAATTTGATGACAAGGTGACATTCTTACCAAAACTCTTCAGCAACTCTTCTTTGGAATGACCAAAGGTAGGTGGATGGCGCACAATAGGCTTCTTGCTCACCACATGCACCCATTCTTCCTCCTTGCCTGGGTTCTCTGGGACTGGAAATGCATCATTGGGCACCACAGGGGCCTGGCCAGTAGGGAACAAAGCAGGATTGCACATGTTCCTTAATGGACAGGCCTAAAAAACATGGCCCTCAGACCCACAGCTACCACAACCTGAAGAAAAATCTTCAAACCACATGGGATATGATTCCACTTCCCCTAATTCATTGATCGCGAAAATCTCCTTTCCAGCAATCTTAGTGACATCAACAGATACACACACTCTAGGAAACCTGAATCTGGCACCCTTAGAGTTAAAGGCAACAATCTTAATAATCTCTCCCAAGTTGTTGGCCTTGACAATGTCCCTAAGGATACTCTTTCCAGCAATCTTAGTGACATCAACAGATACACACACTCTAGGAAACCTGAATCTGGCACCCTTAGAGTTAAAGACAGCAATCTTAATAATCTCTCCCAAGTTGTTGGCCTTGACAATGTCCCTAAGGATACTGTCATGAACATATTTAGCCGGGAGACCAGGGAACCTAATCCATATATCCAACAGAGATACAGACTCATGCTTGGGATCAAAATCCAACCTCCAGGGGCGAAAAAGGATGAGTTGAACCGTCACATGAAAGGGACGATTGTCCCAAACCCATGCACGGTCCTCAGAGTAATCAAACCTTAACTCAAACCAGTTGTGAGCAACAGGAACGAGTTGGAACCCCCCTTTCAAGGATTTCCACACATACCTTAGCCTTTTCCGAATTTCTCTCGCCTCCATTGGATCCCCAATGATAGTGGCAAACAGAGATGACTGATTCAGCAGACTGATATTCTCCTGCACCTTGCTCTGCAAGGCCACAAGTTTCTCTGTGTTCAGAGCCTTCCGCTTGAACTTCTTTTCAGCTTTCTCCTTTTGCACCATCTGGCACACATCATCGGATAGGGATGCATCCTCAGCGAGTTTAGAGCCCTTCGGCTTAGGGTTTCCCTTGGGAAGTTTTGACCTTTTTGGAGCAGGATCATCTGCAACCACAGGGCTTTTGCCCTTATCCACCTTGGAAGGAGCCATCACAAACAAAAACCAAGAACACTCGTCAGAAATTATCAGTTTTGAGAAGAAAAGGAGAGGAACAAAAAGAGAGGATGTGTGAGGAATCCACATCTCCCATACAACCAATTTATAGAAGTCGAGGAAAGTGAAAATGGAAGGGAAAATACTGACGGAGGGGAAACCTGTCGTTGATTCCGCCAAAGAAAACTCAAACCTAAAGCAAGTATAGCAATAAGCAAGAGGTCGATCCACAGGGAAAATTATAAACTCAAGTATGATTTTTAATGCCGATTAAGTAACCAAAGGGGGGGGGGGGTTTCGTGTGAAAGTTTTGAAACAAAGTAACGAACGCAGAGTAAGTGATTTTGGTTTAGACAATTTAGGAGAAGCAATTCCACCTACAATTTTCCACTTTATTGGATTGAAGCGATCCTTGTAACTTCTTCTCGTCCTATTCAGTTTCCTATGAATGCCCTTGTCCCGACCTAATATAGTTACTAGTCCAATCAGTCCTAGAAACCCTTATCAATCGAACAGTCCCTAAAGAAGGATTTAACCCGATTAATAGCTTTAAGTTCAGAGATTAGCCAAGGTATTTGCAGTCCCTAAAGAAGGATTTAACAACACATTCAACTTCCTACTCGTTCAATTAGTTCAATCAGCCCTAAAGGAACAAGTTTGCCACTTAGGTTAAGGTTCACAATCAGGAATCTACAAAACCTTAGCGATTGAATTGATTCTACCAAGTTGATCAGTCAAGATAGAACAAAACAATAATCAATCAAGCACGAAGAAGTTGAAGCATTCACAAATAGGAAACAAGGAGCGAGAATTAGAAACTCACAATCAATCCGAATAAAGCTTCAAATTGCAGGCAGAATAGATGAGTTTAGTTCCTCATGGGAGACATCGCTCAAAATCTCTAAAGTGTCTAATGGTTGTATGAGTAGAATGAAAGGTAATGAAAAATAACATAAAAGTGGCCTAATAAACATCCCCAAGTCGGCCTCAAAGAAACAGAATAGAATTTAGGGTTTTCCAAAAGTTTTCCAAAACGCTGCGCATACGCGCTGTCCGTACGTGCGGCGGCCGCCGCAACTGCTTTCTTCACTTCCCGCTGCGGCGGGTTCTGGCGCGGCCGCGTCCTCTCTGGCGCGCCCGCGTCTTGTGCTTCTGGTGTGGGCTTCTCCTCTCGTCTTGCTTCCTCTTCCTTGTTCCTTCCCATGTATCTTGTGTTCCTCTTCGAGATATTGCATCTCCCAAATGTGTTCCGATTCAATCTGCGAGATAAACACAAAATTGCGCAGAATCCGAACTCTTCTAAAATAAACACAAGATGCAATTTAACGGCAAAGCAAGCACGAAATGCAACCTAACTAAACTAAATATATCTATAATGCCTATCTAAAATATGCATTATCACTGACACTATCACAAACCCAGTTACAGCCGAGAAGAAGATCGACGACCCCTTTCTTGCTGCAGAGCCCCAAGTCGATAACTGCTCCCTCATACCCGCAAGAGCCAACCAAAATCGACCAGCAAGCCTTCAATTTCAGGATCGTACACCCATCGTTAGGCCATGGAGGGGGACGATTGGACTTCACAAGCACCACCAAACCACTGCTAGATCCAGATCCACAATCGTGTGGATAATAGATCATCAGACAGGGATTAAGCATAATCCCATACGAAATCTCACAGATTTGAACTGCACATTGCTCCAATAGGAGCTCGCCATCACAGTGCCTTCTTGGGACACCGGTTGCGAGTTGGAGACGGAAAGTAGGATCATCATTGGGAGCTTGAGAGGGGAATAGGCAGTGGAGAGCGACGATGAATAGGGCATAGACTAGGTTTTCTGGCTCTTCGGATTTCTGATTTTGGGTTTTCACCTTTAGAGTTTCTTTAGGTTTAGGTTTTTCCAGATTGGGGCTCCGAGGGGTTTTTTCATCCGCGCGTGGGGCGCGTTCTTCACAAGGTAAGGGAGTCATTGTTATGTTAACCATTGTCTTATATCCAGATTTTTTTTTCAAATATGTTATCATAAGTATGTAGATGCTAAATATTTTTTTTTATTTTTTTAATATTAATTTAGACGTGAATTAATTTTGTGGGGCGGGGAGTTGGGACGGGGTTTTGGGGTAGAGGATTTGCACCGCCATGCGACCCTTCCTTTTGTATTACTATAGCACCTGGCCCCGTTTTCTTTGCATTTTATCTGTTGTTTACAGTTGTTTGCGAAGCAATCCATCACATCATTCTTTATATTTTTTTTTGCAGATATTCCATTTTATATTATCAAGTTGCTTACCTATGGGGTTTAAAAACACCGATGAGCTGCTCTTAGAGAGAGTGCATATTCAAAACAACCATTTTATAATATATTTGTAAAACATATTCAAAACAAATATTACTCCGTAATACGTACTCCATAGTATAAAATTAGAAAGAGGCCAAGCATCAACCTTGGGGGATCTTCCCCTAACATTAGCTCAAGAATCACCTGTATAAATTGTCACAGTTGAAGCGTTTTTAGAAAATCACCAATATTTATTACATCATTTTGATGACGTGTCCCCTATTTTGTAAGAATGGGACGGGTAATATCTGTGTAAATATAATATGATTTGAAATTCATGATAAATATTAGTTCCTCTTGACTCGGTGCGTGACTTGACTCTTCACGATTTGCTTCTTCGCAATGGAGGTTTTGCGATGGAAATTTGGCTATGTCGATCGTCGTTGTGAAGGTAATTTTGGATGATCAGTTTATCTTGGAAATGGTTCTTTCCCGCTCAAGAGACTTAGAAATCAAACTCCATGGTCTTTAATTATGGGGGTAGTTGTAGAGGTCGTATGTTTTTCTCTCAATATCGGTCCTATATTATGGGGTCGAGGGGGGTATTTATAGTGTTGGGCTCGGGGCAGTCGGCAAAACCTCATGGGAAAATCGCAAGAGGTGAGCCAATAAGACGCTGCCAGCGAGGTAGCACATGAGATTCCCCCTCGCAAGGACATGATCGGTAGGTTTGAAGGCCATGTAACTATGTAAGAGAATGCAAGATCGAATTGTCGTCGTCACGGTGAACGACATCATTTGGAAGGGGCACCGCATAATGTGACCCAGTAGTTGTATGACAGCGAGACAAGCAGGTAGGCCAATGGGTGGCCTTTCTCCACTTGATCGTGGACACAGGGTTAAAAATACGAACGTTGTGACCGTGAAGGTTACAAAATAAATAAGAAGCTTTGTAGTGGTGAAACAAGGAAGAATATATGAACGGTGTGATGGTTTGAATAAGTAAGGTTATAACTGATCGTGAAAGAATATTTCTCTACTTGTCATTTTTGCGTTGGGTAACCTGTTTATGACGTGTGCGATAGCTAAATGAGGTACTTGTTTAAAATTTATCTTTTTTTGGAAAGTTAGTACTAAAATGACGTTGTTTATATGCCTAAACCATAGCGGCATAGCGTTTTTCATTTGCAAGAAATATTAATAAAAAATAAATCAGGTGGCAAGGTTTAAGGGTGTCGATTTGCAAGTGGCAAGGAGTGAAGGGTGGAGATGGCGACAAGTGGACAAACCAAATTAAATCGGGTGGATGTATATTTCCATTTATAATATGCAATTTTTTACAAAAAAAAAATATAAATACACACACCGCAATATTATATTCATTTTTCTCTACATATAGACATCAATTCCGAATATATTGGACCATATTTTGAAAAAAAAAAAAATTACTCAAAAAATTTATAATAATACCAAAATAATTATCTTTAATTAATTTTCCTTCGTAAGAATTAAAAACTTAATAAGTTATTTTATATTTTTTTAATAAAATATTACTTGTTATTTAAAAGTTGTTAATAATGCGGATGATTCATCTGCAAAAAATATAGTAGAAATGATTTGTAAATTAAAATGAATTATCTTATCAAGCTAAATGCATGGAAAATTGGAAAGTTATTGATGCATTGAATAGTCCCGCCAATTCGGTTCGAATTTCGTCTAAAGAGGAGGACATGTTCACTATTTATGTATTTCACATCTTCCAAGTTTACCTATTAATATAGATGATCGATCAATAACATTGCAAACCACACTCATTTCTGAGTTGACTTGAGAAATATGTTTATTTCTTCACACGATGACCTAAGCTTCTCCTTTCAAACTCATAAAATTTTGCTTGAATTGCAAATGTACAACACTCTTGGCCAATTCCAACATATAACACCCCAATTATAGCTAAGGTCGTGCTCGCGTTAGTGATCAGGGTCATGGTGACGCCGAGGAAGGTGCTGATAAAGTTTGTCCTTCTCGGCTCTCACGCCTATTATGCGACTTTATAATTTGTAATACAATCGCCTATAAATTACAACACATTTCAGGCCTGTAAATTACTTCTCCGATCATAAAAGTTTGAGGAGTTAACGAATGTATATAAAAAAAATTAATTAATTTTTTTACAATATAATACTTTATAGTAATAAGTATTAACTTATACAAAAATTTAAAATTTAAATATTTTATATAGTTTATAGAT
The DNA here is from genome assembly GCA_037127255.1 of Persicaria tinctoria. Taxonomy (NCBI): domain Eukaryota; kingdom Viridiplantae; phylum Streptophyta; class Magnoliopsida; order Caryophyllales; family Polygonaceae; genus Persicaria; species Persicaria tinctoria. The sequence continues at coordinate 1,957,491 of JBANSL010000004.1, forward strand.
CCTTAAATACATGTACGAAAGTAAAAACTCTTATATTTATGATAGGAGTGAGTATAATGCTAATACAGTAGTAATTAACAGTAAATAATGTGATAAATTTTTTTTTTATAAAGTGGTTGGCAGTCCGATTTATGATAGGAGATCGGACAAACCCGATTCTCGAGAGGCTGGCAAGTCAACATGCGGACGGTAAAAAATACAATACGGACTGGAAAATATAAAGGGCACAAAGAAAACGGAGAACAAGGACTCAGGGAACGAATCTAAGCATACCTAAAAAAAAATTAACCATTATTTACCATACAGAAAACATAGTTAAAAAAACGGGGATTGAAATTGTGTGAAACCCATTGTTATTAGAATCCCGATCCGAATTTTTAGAATCTTAAGATCCTGCCTAGGGGCCCGATCCGGATCTATGCATAGGATCTTTTTGTGTAGGATCTACAATGGATCTTTAGAATCTTAATGGATCGATAGGATCTTATGATCCCACACGATCCTAAAGATCCTATTTTTATTAACAATATGTATTTTTATAAACATTTGTTTTGTTTCCTTGGTTGATTTTAGGGTGTTTAAATGTACACATTCAGGTAAGGAACGTGAAAAATAGCATAGAGACAATTATTTTCGAGTCTTTTAACCAATATGACAATGTCTAAGGTCGTAAATGTAGATTTTTATGTCTTAAAATCAAAATATATTGTGTAACTAACATTTTTCCCTCATTCTATAACTTTAAATTAAGAAACTTTGTTATATATATTTTTGTTTTATTATTTAATTATATTTCGAGGATCTTACGATCCCCTAATGGGATCTTACGATCCGATCCATAGACCCTATTGTGATTCGATTCTTGAATCTCGATCCTAATAACTTCGATTCTTGAATCTCGATCCTAATAACTTTGGTCAACCCTTCTATCAGAAATTCCCAACACAGAGATTCTAGGGCTTACAAAAATGGTGGGAAAATCGGCGAAATACGATCGGAAGGGAAGGTTCCTTCTGAAGATTTCCACTTACATTCTCCTGGTGGCTTTCTCCCTTTCCCTCATCTTCCTCAAATCTCTGTTCAAAAGCCCGTTGCTGATAATTTGGGCGTTTCTTCAACCAGTTTGTCAAAACGGAATAACGATGGTCTTTTACGACGAAATCCTCTCATCACCAGCCCTAACAACGCTTTTATTCACTCTGCCACTTGCGACGGTCATTCTCGCGGCGCTTGCCGAAGTCTCCATGGAGGTACTCGTTCTGATTTCGTCTGTCCTCATAGTTTGGGGCGGACTGTTCCAAATCGGACTTGGTTTGACCCGAGCGATCCCACTACACATGTTCTACGCTACAATGGCGATGTCCTCTTTGGGAATTCTGCAGAGGGAGAAAGGACTGGTGTGGGCTTGGCTCTGTATTGTCCCTCTCTCCCTTAATATCGGAATGATCCTCCTCTCCGAGGAATTCAGTGACGATATCCGAGCTCGAGACGGTGCCAGAGATCCGCTGATCGAGACTGTCACTGCGTGAGTCATCTGATCTGTTGACGATAAGAAGCTTTTAATCGGTAAATACTCCGGAATTAGGGTTAAGTGGGAATGCTGATGATAGATGTATGATAATTAGGGTTATTTCAACTGTGACTTTGGCTGTTTGCTTTGATTTAGTGCATCATTACTCAAGTCTTAGACTTTGTTGATGCTTTCGAATTCTAAGCACTAAACTTATACAGAGTTGTTGATCGGAATATCGATACAGATATTGGTAATGGATTGTCACTTTGCCTGAATGGTTCATTGACCAGTGCATGGAAGTTTAAACTTTAGGTTCCTATTTTGGATTTAGCATCTCGTGAAGTTGTTCGCGATTTGCTTGATTTTGATTGATGTTTGATGCCTGCTTGGATTTTCAACTTCTTTGACAATGTTGCAAGTTAGAGCATCTTCTGTTTGACCATGTTGTCGATAGTTTAGGTGATGTTTAGCTTTGCAGTAACTACGGTTTAGTCATTCGTGATGAACTTTCGGTAGACATTATTTCCCTTTTGCAACCAGATTTATTGTCCATAGGGCGTCAAGCGCCCAAGGTTTATGATTCAGTAGATCCGCCGATAAAAATTCAATAGGATCCCATTCCAACGTCTCCATGTTTGGCAGGATTTCGCATGTTGTATCGAGATTTTCAGTATTGGTTTGTTTTGCGTATTTGCAGCTGATGTTTGAAGCATGAGTGTCATATTTAACTGTGTAAAATATGCACTTGCAGGGAATGACCATGGAAAGCAGTTTGTTTTGGTCATTAACCTGTTGAATTGTGTCAAGGACCCCAGTTTGGTCATTAACTTACCTACTGCAATCAATAATGAAAATTGAATAGCTTCGTCTACATAATATAATTGAGATAAAGATAGTATGGTATTTAGATTAAGGCACCGTTTGGATTACATGTATTATAATGTAATTATGCATTATTGGCATTTATTTTTGAAAAGATATTATTTACATCATAAGACCATTTTTATAACTCATAAATTCTGTTTGGTAGAGAGGGATTATAAGTTAGTTTTTCAATTACCCTCTTCCTCAACAAGACACTTCTTTCCTTCCATGGCTGCTCCTTCACCTTCATCAACACCACCCACGGCTGCTCCGTCTTTCCGAGGTATGGCTCACCATCGTCGTTGTCAGTTGTCACTTCCATTATCTAGTTCCAATTCATTGTTCGCCCCCTAACATTGTTCCCCCAAATATCTAATTTTACCCCCAATTCGTTGTGGACGAAAATCCTAAATCCAATTGGCTCAATAATTACACAAATCCAATTCAAATATTCAACCAAACCCTATAGATCTCTTCAAATTTCAAGGCTAACTCTTGTGGCCTCATTGGAGGCACTGCTTTCGCTTTCTCATGCCTCCGTTTGTTCAGCAGAGATATTGTTCATCAGGATTAAACACTAGATATGAGCACATACATGAGTAGATCTGTTAGAGTGGGTGGCCTAGGTAAGTGAGTGACTTACATCAGCGGGGGGATTAGTGAAAGCTTGAGAGGTCGATTGGAAACGTTTGATTTAACCAGCATAAATTAATATTTCCTTTAAATTTGGCCGTCCAAATGACAATTGAAAAGATAGTGTAATATATAAATAAAAAATCAGTATTTATAAATCATAAGCTGGTAATCCAAACGAACCCTAAGAAGTAGAACAGTGAAAATGGATTCTGTTCATGCCCATGATGCATACGAAATAAAACAGAGGAAAAATAAATAAACACAAATTTAAATAAGCAAAAGAGTATTAGTTGAAATTATTTGCATTTAATCTACAACAACAACAACATTCCTAGTTGTCCCGTCGGGACAGGGTCTGGGGGTCAAGTTGTACGCACTCTTTCCCCGACAATGCCGAGAGAGTGTTGCCTTCAAGCGTCTCTCTCCACCGCTCCAATTTGCAGCTCACACCAACTCTCGTCTCATCCACTAAAACAACGTCGTTCGCAAAGAGCATACACCATGGGACCTCGTCCTGGATAGACCCCGACACTATGTCCTTTACCCGAATGAAAATGAAAGGACTAAGGGTCGAACCTTGACGAAGCTCTATCCTCATAGGGAAGTACTCAGTGTCCCCTACAGAGGTAGTAACACTAGTCATCGCATCTTCGTACATGTCCTTGATAATCTTAGTGTATGATTCTAGGTAGACCTGTCAAACGGGTCATTCGGGTCGGGTCACTTCGGGTCTCGGGTAAAACGGGTTCCGGGTATTTCCGGGTTGACTAGAACCCGGGTTTGACCGGGTTTCGGGTCATTTCGGGTCGACTTCGGGTTTGTCAATTTTTTCCATTTTAAATTAAAAAAATCATGATTTGACAATTTTGCAATAAATTTTAATTATATATAAAAAAATTTAATTATATTTAATTAAAAATCAACCGGGTCACCGGGTCAATCGGGTAAAATCGGATCAAAATTACCGGGTCAATCTGGTCACCGGGTTGAAACCCAGATGACCTAGAAAATTTCCGGTTTTTCGGGTTCGGGTCGAAAAAAATTTCCGGATCAAAATTTCCGGGTTTGGGTCGAAAATTTTCCGGGCGGTCGGGTCGGGTCGGGTTGTGTTTTGACAGGTCTAATTCTAGGACATCCTTAGCCTACAAACACTTCCAAATGAGCTCTCTTGGAACTTTATCGTAAGCTTTCTCTACAATAAAAACCATATGAAGATTCCTTTTTCTTTTCCTGTATTTCTCAACCAAACGTCTCAGGCATCAACGAGGGGACTGATTTGGTAGCGGAATTTTGATGATTTCTCCTTCTATTAGCTTCCTGGAGAATGGAAAGGTACCCAACCGAAACGAACTTTTTTTTTAAAAAAAAAAAAACCCCGGGCTTTGTACTATATTACACCAAAACCGAAGGCCGTTCCTACCCAAAAACTCTCAACACACAGATTCTAGGGTTTACAGCAATGGCGGATGAATCGGCGAAATCCGATTCGAAGGGAAGGCTCCCCTTGAAGATTTCAACTTTCATCCTCTTAGTGGCTCTCTCCCTTTCTCTCATCTTCTTCAACTCTCAGTTCAAGAGCCACTGGCTGATAATTTGGGCGTTTCTTATGCCTACCTTTCAAAATGGAATTGCGATGGTCTTTCCGGACGAAATTCGTTCATCGTTTGTCCTGCAAGTGCTTTGCTGGCTCCTGTCAATTACGACAATCCTGTTCGCATATATTGCCGAATCCTCCCTGGAGGCGCTCATTCTGATTTCCTCTATCTATACAGTTTGGGGCGGACTGTTACATATCGGAGTGGGTTTGCGCCAATCGAACCTTCCACCAAACCAGTTGGCCCCGTTCTACGGTGCAATGGCGGCGTACTTTATGATATATTTGCAGAGGGAGAAAGGATTGGCGGTTGCCTGGCTCTGGATTGTTGTTCTCCCCCTTTATTTCGGGATGGCCTTACTCTGCTTCAAATTCAGCGTCGATGTCGGAGCTGGAGATGGTGCCGGAGATCCAGTGGAGAAGTGATCTGTTCTGTTGGTGGTAAGCAGCTTTTAATCAGTAAATAATTAGGGCTTTTTGAGCTGGTTTAATGGGAATGCTGACAGATAGATTTATGAGAGTTAGGGTTTTTGAGTTGATGGGAATGCTTACTGATAGATGTATGAGACTTAGGGTTTTTTGGACTGTCACTTGGTTGTTTAGTTTGATTCGGTGACTTGGTCGTTTGCTTTGGATTGGTGCGTTACTGCGTTGATACTAATGTCTTAGGTCTTGTTTGATATCTAGTGTTTGCTATAACTTGTTATCGATATCAATTGATGTTTTGATATTCGGCATCTTGATGTCATGATCTCTATACCAAATGGGGAAGACTTTACTGCGATGCTTTTAAATTTTAAAGACTTTGTAATGTGAACAAAGCCTATATCTTGAAATCATATCTATATCGATACATGATATCTAGATCTCAATTGCAAACAAAGCCTACGTTTGGATCCAGTTTGCACCATTTTAAAGAGAGAACGAAGTTTGCACCATTTTAAAGAGAAAATTAGGGAGGCTGGTTTTGTAGGATGGGCTTCATTTTTTGTGTCGAAAATCGGTGTTATGCAAGAGTAAATCTACCTATTATTGAAGCTATGTCAAAATTGACCTCCTGATTTTCTTCTTTACTATATAGAGGCATAGAGCTGTCATGTTTCTGCCTTCCACAGCTAAGGTCTTTTGCTGTCCTAATTTTGAAACTTATTCATAGTTGTTGAATATCGATATCCCGGTGCTTACAAACTCGGTAATGGTTTGTCTTAATGGTTCGTTTTTTCTTGCTGTGTTGATGGGTTTTTGGCCAAGATTTTAGCCAGGACTCCAGGAGTCCAAGCCTTTGGGTCCTACTTCAGATTCCGCATCTCGTTGTGATTCCTTTTGTGGGTTGGTGCTTGATTTTGGCTAATGTATTGCTTTGCAATAACGACAGCTTAGTCATTATCGATGAGCTTCCGGTAGACTTTGTTTCCCTTCTCAAGCGGATTTATTGTCTAGTGGCGATACATCTTTGCCTTCCGAAGGCATGGTCAGGATGTCAAGCGCCCAAGGTTGATCATTCAGGGGATCCGATCCACCCATGCAGTCCGCGCTCTCCATGTTAGGCTGAACCCACGTGTGAAGCTGGAATAGACAAAACTATGTAAACTGTATCAACACATAGCTGTATCGTCAACCTCAAGCCACTTCTCTGGGTCGCAAACTCAGCTTATATGTTCTGACTATGCATAGGTAAATGTTAAAATCTATGAAAGAAATAAAAAATGAAGAAAAATAATGAATACTTAAAGGAATATAGACTTGTCATTGAAACTCGAAATGATAATATTAGATGCATTGCTTTATTTTATTTTTTCTTCTTTTTTTTGGTTGTTTCAAGATGCATTGCTTCACTTAAATATACTATAAGATTTTTTTCCTCGACATTATATTGAACTACAAATGGTGGATAAAGTTCAATACCTTAGTTACCAAACCAACTATTCTATAATCCCAAACTACGTAGACGTTAGAACTTAGAAATCTCATTCGCAAAAATACGCTCGGTGTATCCAAATCGATTATGAGGGCCCACCAAATTCTTTCCATATTAAAAAAATAAAACCCCATCGAATGTTTTTTTGATACAAGGTAAGGATTTGGGGTGGTTAACCGCGGTTGAACCACTACCCAAGTGCATCATGACGGACGACGACTCCCAACTCAGCAGGAGCACGATCTATGACGAACGACGAGGATAGACCGATATGTGTCCGCCTATAAGCCACTTGATTCCCTTCTCGTAATGTGTGGGAGAAGATGATGTTGATGAAAGCACGACAGCTAGAAAGAGCATATGAGACCACCATCTCTAACTCCCAAGGATACCGCCAAGTACCTTTCATGACATTAATCAGCAACAAGCAGTCGCCCTCCACCTCGAGACAAGAGAACCCCATCCTAGTCGCTTCACGGAGTCCCATCAGAAGACCAAGACACTCCACAAGTTCCGCAGAAACCGAGCCGCATGGGCGAGCACCACACAAACACACCGACCCAAGGCTATCACAAATAACGAATCCAGAAGTTGCGAGTCCCGACTCGACCTTAGCACCATCAAAGTTAACCTTGACATAACCAATCGCCAAACTTTTTCCATTTTACTAATTTCTGAATGTTTGTTGTGCTTTGTCGGGGTTTTGGTCTAGTTTGGGACTGATCCTTTTCTTGTTCCTCACATTGCGCTTTTTTCCAACTTCTCCTATAATATTTTATATTATTGATCTATTCTTCCATTATCATTATATCTTTATTACGAAAGAGTATCCTATTTTTCATTAATCAAATTCCTCAAAGAAAGAAAACAAGTTCGACTTTTCTTTTTTTAATACAGGCGAGAGTTTTAGAGTGTTAACCGCGGTTATACCACCACCCAAGAACAAGTTCGACTTCTGATTCTGATAAAACCCCAATGAAATGTACCCAACCGAAACGAACTTTTTAAAAAAAAAAAAAAAACCCCGGGCTTTGTACTATATTACGCCAAAACGGAAGGCCGTTCGGTCGTTCCTACCCCAAAATTCTCAACACACAGATTCTAGGGTTTACAACAATGGCGGACGAATCGGCGAAATCCGATTCGAAGGGAACGTTCCCCTTGAAGGTTTCAACTTTCATCCTCTTGGTGGCTTTCTCCCTTTCTCTCATCTTCTTCACCTCTCAGTTCAAGAGCCACTGGCTGATAATTTGGACGTTTCTTCTGCCTACCTCTCAAAATGTAATTGCGATGGTCTTTCCGGACGAAATTCGTTCATCATTTGTCCTGCAAATGCTTTGCTGGCTCCTGTCACTTACGACAATCATGTTCGCATCGACTGCCGAAGCCTCCAAGGAGGCGCTCGTTCTGATTTCCTTTATCTATACAGTTTGGGGCGGACTGTTCCAAATCGGAGTGGGTTTGCGCCGATCGAGGCTTCATCTACACCAGTTCTACGGTACAATGGCGATGCTCTTTATGGCATCATTGCAGAGGGAGAAAGGATTGGCGGAGATCTGGATCGTCGTTTTCCCCGTTATTCTAGGGATGTACTTACTCTGCTCCAAGTTCAGTGGCGATATCGGAGCTGGAGACAGTGCCGGAGATCCAGTGGCGGAGTGATCTGTTCTGTTGGTGGTAAGCAACTTTTAATCAGTAAATAATTAGGCCTTTATGAGTTGGTTTAATGGGAATGCTGACAGATAGATGTATGAGAGTTAGGGTTTATGAGTTGATGGGAATGCTTACTGATAGATGTATGAGAATTAGGGTTCTAGTGTTTGCTACAGCTTGTTATCGATATGAATTGATATCTTGATGTCAGATTTCGGGGTATATCGATATCTTGATATCTAGATTTCAATACCAAATGGGGTAGACTTTGCGATGCTTTTAAATTTTAAAGACTTTGTAATGTTTTCTACCTATATCTTGATATCATATCTATATCGATACATATCAATGGCAAACAAAGCTGAAGTTTGGATCCATTTTGCACCATTTTAAGGAGAGAATGAAGTTTGGTTCAAGTTTGCACCATTTTAAAGAGAAAATTAGGGAGGTTGGTTTTGTAGGATGGGCTTCTTCATCTTTTGTGTCGAGAAAATCGGTGTTATGTAAAGAGTAAATCTACCTATATAATTGAAGCTATGTCAACCTTGGCCTCCTGATTTTCTTCTTTACTGTATAGAGCTGCCATGTTTCTGTCTTCCACAACTATGTCTTTTGCTGTCCTAATTTTGAAATTTATTCAGAGTTGTTGAATATCGATACCCTGGTGTTTACAAACTTGGTAATGGTTTGTCTTTTTGACTGAATGGTTCGTTTTTTCTTGTTATGTTGATGGGTTTTTGGCCAAGACTTTAGTCAGGACCCAGGAGTCTTAAGCCTTTGGGTCCTATTTCAGATTCCGCATCTCGTTGTGATGCCTTTTGCGGGTTGTTGCTTGATTTTGGCTGCCGATGTTTGCTACAACTGTGGAGGTTTTAACTTTACTTTCACAATGCCTGCCTTGATTTTCAACTTCTCCAACAATGTCGCGAGTTAGGGAAACCATGTTGCCGATAGTTTAGCCAATGTATTGCTTTGCAATAGCGACAGCTTAGTCATTCTTGATGAGCTTCTGGTAGAATCAGTTTCCTTTCCCAAGTGGATTTATTGTCTATAGGCGATACATCTTTGCCTTCCGAGGGCATGTATAGGACGCCAAGTGCCCAAGGTTGATCATTCAGGGGATCCAATCCATCCATACACTCAGCGCTCTCCATCTTTGGCTGAACCATTGTGTGAAGCTGGAATGGCAAAACTATGTAAACTGTATCAACACATAGCTGTATCGTCAACCTCAAGCCACTTCTCTGAGTCGCAAACTCAGCTTGTAAATACTCGGCATCATCTTTGGGCTTGCCCACCGACTTTAAAATGATAACCAAATACATAACTCTCCATGAGCCTCGAGAAGGGCTGATGGAGTGATGAGGATTAATCTTCAAACATTTCACTTATATGTTCCAACTATGCATAGATAACAACAACAACAACCCAGTATATCCCGCAATAAAGCGGGGTCTGGGGGGTCGGGATGTACGCACTCTTTCCCCGAGTTAGTCGAGAGAGTGTTTCCGGAAGACCCAAAACAATAGAGTAAAGGAAACACACCGTCCCATGGCACCTAGAAGAAGATAAGGTAATAGACCGCAGAAAGAAAGAAAACAGATATGAAGATAACCGACAGGAAGCAGAAAGAAAGGTAGACAGGAAACACCAAGGAAAGACCCAGCACCCATCCTTGGGAATCTAAACATCTGAAGCCCGAATGCATCTCCTCCAGTGGTCCCTATCCGAAATCATATCCTCTGAGAGGTTCAGTGCAATGAGATCCTGACGAATAACCTCCATCCAACTCTTCTTCGGTCTACCTCTCCCTCTGCACAACGCTCCAAGTTCCAATCTCTCACACCTTCGAACAGGCGCTGATTCCTGCCTCCTACGAATGTGCCCAAACCACCGCAATCTGCACTCCCGTAGTTTATCAACGATATTCCCAACTCCGACCTTGCTTCTAATGTCCACATTTCTGATTCTGTCCAGTCTCGTGTGCCCACTCATCCATCTCAGCATTCTCATCTCAGCCACCGCCAACTTCTGTTCCTGAGCTTTAGTACTAGGCCAACACTCCGCGCCATACAACATGGTTGGTCTGACAACCACCTTATAGAATTTCCCTTTCAGCTTAGCCGGGACTTTCCTATCACAGAGAACACCAGACGCTCTCCTCCATCTCAACCACCCCGCTTGGACTCTATGCTCAATATCCTTGTCGATACCCCCATTGCTTTGGACGTACGAGCCAAGGTACTTGAAATGCTCCTTCCTTGGGACAAGATCCTCCCCCAATCGAACTGAAGTCTCCGGGACTCTGGCCTCTCCAAAGCTGAACTGCACCTACTCGGTCTTGGTCCTACTCATTTTGAAACCCTTAGACTCCAACTATGCATAGATAAAATGTTAAAAACTATGAAAGAAATAAGGAACAACAAATTTTATATACGTATACATAGATTTTATTGAAAATTATCATTGATGAATACATAATATAAAATATTAAAGTAGGTTCGTCATTTGTCTATTGCCATCGTTAGCTCCCGCTATCCCATGTTCTCGCTATTTGTCTAGGGTTGGCACACCGAGCATGGTGCTATTTGTCTAGGGTTGCGGGTTTTTTTGTTTGGTCATTTATTTGGTTTTTTTGCTGTATCATGACGGTCAATTCGTCATCTTTCACCCTACTGATTTACCCGATATCTCAAATTTTTACCTTTAAAAAAAAATTGTATACTGCTATATCCGGGAGCCCTGCATTTATTTGGATCGCATACTCTCAAGTCTCTCACTCACATAGTCACATACTCACATGACCATATTTACACTTATCACAGGAAAAATGGCAGCCCCAATTCATGTGTCCCTGCTTCCAATTGAGGGTTTCCTTGAAAAGTTAAATTTTTTATGTGATTCGATTAAACATTAGAAAATAAGAAAACATCGAATAAAACTAGGAAGCAGGGCCGTCCAATGTATTTTTGGGGCCCTGTTCAATACTATCTCCTTATTAAAATGTTTTATTTTTTATATAATTTTTAATACAGAAAAAAACTATATAAAAATATATGAAATTATTAAAAATAAATAAAAGTCGAGTTTTTATTTTTTTAGACCCTACGTAAAAGTCAAATATAAATATTTTACTAGGAGGAGTATTTATTAAGATTTACTAATAAATCACATGTTAAATTAGTATAATATAAATTTATTTTTACAAAATAAAAAACAAAATAAATTTAATATAGAAGTACTTCCTATTAGATTTTTAGTCATTTTGACTAGTTATGTTTGTATCAATATAATAGAAGGTTGTGTTAAATTAACAAATAAAAATAGTTAAAAAGAAGGCCCCAAAATAATATAAATAGTAAATAAGAAGGCACCGAAAATAATGTAACATAAGGAAGACCAATGTAATTTTACACGTAGAAAAGGTTAAAATATTAAACAAAATAAAAACCCCAATTGAGATTCAAACCTGCGCCTATGGGCTTTTGTAGAAGCTGGATTTGATAGGGCCAAGTGCCACTAAGACATCATAACATTGTGATTCATTGGAACCATAAAAATTATAAGTGCTAATAAATTTTTACTTAGGGCCTAGTAAAATTGGGGGCCTGTTCTGTTGGGCTCTTTGCACAGCCCATTGGACGGGCCTGCTAGGAAGATGTCATTTCGTGTCTTGGTAGGAGCCAAAACATAGCAACATGAATTGACAATTGCTAATTAAGTTTGATCTCTCAAAATGAAACCCTATGGTAGCAAAAGTAGGTAGATGGCAAGGAACCAAACTACATACCAATTAAAGGAAAGATATTCGAGTGTGACTTCAAGTACAAAGAAAAACTGCCCTACACTCCCAATCGGCCAATCCTATATTATAAATGGCAAATCCAACAACACTACTTTAGCATTGATTACTTTGACCTCTCCAACCTTATAATGAGTCTGGATTCTCTAAAACATACAGTGCACCATTTGATACACCATTCAATTAATTTTCAATTTTTTTAAGCATACTTATATTTATAAACTTTTAAAATATATCATGAAATTATGAAAAGATCTATTATATTACAAAATAATTTTTATATTTTTGCAGAACATGATTTTTTTAAAATTAAATTTTGTAAACATATAAATATAAGTTTATCGGATTGAAGGTTGCTATTACAGTCTCTTTTTTTTTGTGTGATTGGGTCTTTATAATAACATATTTTCCTTAGCTATATATGTTCGATCCAACGTTGATAGTCCAGTCCGACCTGACCGGATCATTCATTTGTCATCGAGCAACGTCTACAACTTCTCTACTCATTAAAATCCAATTCTAGCCTCAAGTTCTAATTGCCCGCTATATATACAACTACTTTTACTATAGTGCATTTGTTGTTTATTGGTGCACTCCTTACCCATAGCCTCTCTTACATATTTTAGGGCAAAAGTGTAGGAACCAATTAAATGTGTCACCCAACCGATACCTGTTGTCCAGCAGAATATGGCAAAATTAACGTCAAGTCCTTATGGGCAACAGACTTGGGGTTCATCTCCTGCTCAGAATTCTACCCCTACTCCTTCCGTCGTTCCTCCACGTACACGGGTCTCATCTCCTGGGTACTCTCCTACCCCTAGTCATCCTCCTGCACCTCTGCAGACACAGGGTTCAGCTACTGAGCACCCTTCCACCCAACCTTCTCCTGCCGTTGCTCCACAACACATGCTAAATCATTCTCCTTCGGTCACCATCAGCAACAACTTGATCAAGTGGTTAATATGGATAACGGGGCACCTATAACCAGGGATGTACTAACTGATTATGGTACTCACTATGCCGGAGTCATATGGAGCGATCCAGAACATATAAGTGACTACTCTCTGAAACCTCTCTTGATTATATTTATACTTCCAAAATACAGAAGCAAGAATCCCATAAAAACAATTCTGCAATTTTAGTCAAAACTTTAGAACCTGAGACTCACTTATCTTAGGCAAATTAGAAGTTGAAGAAAATCAAAATCATAAGAGTATTTGCCGACCTTTCCTCAAACATGTTCTCGCTGTCTTATTTAGAAGTATATGGAACTTAATGAGCACTATGTCTGAATTAGAATGACATCTTGATCCACCTCTGAAGACATCTCTAGAACTTTTGTTTAACAGTTCTTTTATCTTTCTTGTTTAAATTAGATGTGTGATGTTTATCTTAATTTAATGGAAATGAGGGAATATATAAATAGCTCATCCAATACAAGTAAGTACATATAACCCCAAATGCCTGATTAACATTCTGATATTGAATCGATATTAGGTTGGATTATGAGTTTCTTTGCTGAGACAAAACTAGCCGAAAGTTTGGCATTGATCCTTTCGTTGATATCTTTTATAGCAATCTCAAAAACATAATGCTCTGCTGCAAATTCAACATTAAAAATAGCATGACAGCAGCTAAAATAGCATGACAGAGTTGTACCTTTGCTGGTAAGTGAATTCAAGATTAACCAGGGAGTACATAAGTGAATTCAAGATTAACTAGCACACAAAAGTCCCTCTCTCTACAAATTCAGTTATGTATTCATATATAATAAACCAGGGAGTACTTTTATATCATAATCTCATATATAAGTGCACATGATTTTATAATGCCATTGCTCTTGCCATTTGAAACGGAACCTTTGCTGGTAACGTTGCTTATCAATTAATTATGTTTCACTTTTTGTAGAAAAAGCTAGATTTTGACAGTCCATAGACGGGACATGACTATAACGAAGTTGAGGCATTATTTTGACGACGCTCCCGACGGATCTGCTTGGAAGTCTTTGGTGGAGCAATTTGGGCTGGCATCTTTGCTTCGGTGCCAGATTCAATGTGTTGACCATTTGTTGGTGTCTTCGTTCGTTGAACATTGGTATCCGGAGACGAATACATGTCATCTCCCATTCGAGGAGATGACCATAACTCTCCATGATGTGTTCTATCTCACCGGACTGAAAGTGGACAGAGAGCTATTGAGATATTCTGGAGGGTCGGAGAAGAAACTTCAGCGTGACATACGTCGTGCTTGGGGGTTCTCAAAGAAGGACATCGACTCTTGGTTTAGCAAGTCCGGTTCGTTGACGACGAAATTGATGGATCAATTAAAAGACTTGATTGCAAACAACCAAAACCCAACGGCAATAGCATCACCGTGGATTTTTATATTTATTGGTGTAACTCTGTTCTTAGATAAATCTAGTGACAAAATCAAGCCCAAATATGCAAGAGTCGTTCTGGAATACATTGAGGAGCTCGATACCATTGCTTAGGGTACATGTGCTCGTGCGCTCCTAAATCGTCAATTGGGCGAGGCTTCCAGGGCAGAGACAAAGCAGATGTCTGGTTTCGGGGCTCTCCTCCATGTATGTATTTCACCCAACTATATAGTTCATATATTTCAATTTGATTTGAACTACTTCGGTTAATTTTGGTAGGAAGTTGAATATATAGGAATTATAGTTAATGGTAAAGACTTAAAGTTTAATTATTGATTACATCATTACAGATTTAGCTTCAGTTAGGCTTTATAATTCTATATCTAGCTATGGATAACGATGACACAGTATGAACAAATTTATTTTTCTTTAATTTATTTATACTTTCTCGATCTGTAGATGTGAATATGTCATTATTTTCCATTCACGCGTACATCTGCCAAACTTAATGTGGAGGATGGTGGTGGTAATGTGTTGTCATTTGGGGTTGCACCTGACATTGACCAGACAAAGGTGAAGAAGGACCTTAATAGACTAGTGATATATAGAAAGTGGTTTGACAAACTCAAAGTGGATAATGTGTGCCGGTGGCCATACAAGAGACTTGTTCATAATTTAGAAGGGCTAGAATCAGTGTCATTCTACAGAGGGCTCATCGGCAATATGGGAGTGTATGAGCCTTACTATCCGGATCGTGTTGTTCGACGGGTCCAGCATATACCCCTTCCACCATTCAAGCCCTATGAAGTAGACAGGCCAAACAACCAACATGCGTACATTGCTGCATACAGTGACCAATATGATTTATGGGACGATCGGGATCGCCATGAGTGTCAGTTCATAACAGATATGTGTCCATTGTCTTTGGTTCCATGGGAGGTTTCTGGTGATTACTTTGATTATCACATTCGACATGGTAAACCATTTCTTCTACTGAGCTCATACACATCAGATCCTCTTGTGCGTCCCCTCCCCCCCCGATGATAGTTCTTGAGGAGGTAAAGTTTAAATTCAGTCGCCCACAAATATCATATATGTAATGTTATATAAACACATAGATTAGTTATGGTTGTCATTCATCCTAAAGTTGATGCATCGTCGTCAACATGTTGTTTCCATGGTGCTTGAGCTACACGAGCGTGGTGAGGGTGCATCTGCATATGAGATAGCTTTATTGCATCGTGTGTTGATGGGTGATGATCTAGTGCCGCGTGTCGCCCCATAGTGGATGCCATCCCAACATCAGCAAGTAGGACCTAGCCAGCATCATTACAACTCCCAAGAGTAGTTTATTATGTTGATTACTCTAAATTTGTTGTTTAGTATGTAGACCTATTAGTTGGACGTTGTATGTTTTAGAATTCCTTTTGTACAACGTCCTTATTAGAATATTTTAAACTTACAACTCTATGAAAAAATTATTTTTGTCTCTTAAGTTTGGGAGTAAGTTTGTTATGTCGATGAAATTATATAAATATGGTTTAGTATTGTTGATCGTTGAGTTTAATTTATTCTAAACTCATGATGTAATAAAATCTACAAGAAATCAAAAGTTTTGAATGTTGGTTTGCAAAAAGCCAATAAACATTTCTTTTGCATTCAAAGATAAGTTTTGAATTTCAATTAAAATTAAAGTTTTGATTGGTTTTATTTTTTATTTATTTTTCTTCCTCTGTACCATGACTTTTAAGTTAGTGAGCAAAATTGAATCCCCATTATTTTTACGGCCTCTAAATTATTTAGTTTTTATGTTCTGTTTAAGTTAACTGTTTCAGAATACATCACTTTAATTATCTCACATATACTTTTATACAAGTTACATAATTTTGGTTGAGTTTGTTCGGATCAATATATATGTTCTTGTAAAGTATCACAAATCATTATCAAAATGTAACTAATTGAATTTTAAGGATTTTATTATATTTTAATTATTATTTATTTTATATTATTATTTGATTTTTTACTAATTATATTAACAATTTTTTATTAAAAAAATCAAATATTTATAAAACATTATATTAAAGGATATCAAAACGTAACTTATGCAATAAATTTTGCTATTTACTCTTTATTGGATAAATAGGTGAAAAAATATTAAACAGTACGTAAAGAAGAGTACAACTTATAGTTAGAACTCCGGTGTTTTAAAAACGAAAGGCGTAAATTAACTGTTCATTTACACTTCCGTTTTCCGGGCACGAAAGTATAAAGTCTTTTTGAGTGCTTACCCGAAATCTTTTGTAGTATTAGAGCAAGCCCAACAACTTTTGTATATAATCTCTAAAATAGAGATGAAAATGTCAAAATCTCTAAAAAAAATTCACTCAAACTCCAACACCTTCTCTATTTTACAGATTTTTACATTTATTAAAGACTATAATAAACAAATGCATTTATTAAAGATATTTAATTCTGTATTTCTAAAAACTTCATTTAAACTTAATTCTAACATTTAGACTCAAATTTGTTAGTATAAAAGTTATCATAAAATTGGATAAAATATTATTCAAATTTAATCTGATTATTTTCAATTGATTAATAAATATTTTTATTAGAAATTAGATTGGTGATTGATCATATATGCTTAATTAATTAAATTAATTAACTAATAAGACTTACTTTATAATTTGTAAAAATAAAATCATTTCAATATGAGTTATGAGTTCAAGTGAATATTTTTTGAAGTGAAAATTTTATAGCATTAAATTGGATGAAATTAATTATGCTATTTTATTTATAAAATTTAACATAGAATTATGATGTTTTGTTTATCTATGTATATTGATTTAACATAATTAATTTATATATTATATCAAATCATATCAATTTTTTAATTAATTTTAAAAAATAATTATATTTTTATTACTAATAAATATGAAATTATTATTTTTTCTATAATATGGGTGAAAATGTGGGGTTGTGTCATTAAATTCTATATAGGGACAAGTGAGCATTAAATTATAGAGATCAACTTCTCTTCCTCCAAATTTAGAGATTTTCCCCCTCTCTCCATCCAGTTCTCTATATCTCTCCATCCATTTCTCTATTTTAGAGATGAGTTTGGAGAAGCTGTTGGGGAGAAAAAATGACGTTTTTCTCTAAAATCTCTCATTTTCTCTATTTTAGCAAAGTTGTTGGGCTTGCTGGGGATGCGAAAAACAATTAACCATTATTTACCGTACGGAAAACTTAGTTAAAAAAAAAACGGGGATTGAAATTGTGTCAAGCCTCCTATATGCAGAAATTCCCAACACAGAGATTCTAGGGCTTACAACAATGGTGGGAAAATCGGCGAGATACGATCGGAAGGGAAGGTTCCTTCTGAAGATTTCCACTTACATTCTCCTGGTGGCTTTCTCCCTCTCCCTCATCTTCCTCAAATCTCTGTTCAAAAGCCCTTTGCTGATAATTTGGGCGTTTCTTCAACCTGCCTCTCAAAACGGAATAGCGATGGTCTTTTACGACGAAATCCTCTCATCACCAGCCCTAACAACGCTTTTATTCACTCTGCCACTTGCGACTGTCATTCTCGCGG
The DNA here is from genome assembly GCA_037127255.1 of Persicaria tinctoria. Taxonomy (NCBI): domain Eukaryota; kingdom Viridiplantae; phylum Streptophyta; class Magnoliopsida; order Caryophyllales; family Polygonaceae; genus Persicaria; species Persicaria tinctoria. Next base: position 1,975,443 of record JBANSL010000004.1, read on the forward strand.
CGCTTGCCGAAGTCTCCTTGGAGGTACTCGTTCTGATTTCGTCTGTCCTCATAGTTTGGGGCGGACTGTTCCAAATCGGACTTGGTTTGAACCGAGCGATGCCACTGCACATGTTCTACGCTACAATGGCGATGTCCTTTTTGGGAATGCTGCAGAGGGAGAAAGGACTGGTGTGGGCTTGGTTCGGTATTGTCCCTGTCTCCCTTAGTATCGGGATGACCTTCCTCTCCAGGAAATTCAGTGCCGACGACATCCGAGCTGGAGACGGAGCCAGAAATCCACCGATGGAGACTGCGTGAGTGATCTGATCTGTTGGCGGTAAAAAGCTTTTAATTGGTAAATAATTAGGGTTTAATGGGAATGCTGATAGATGTATGATAATTAGGGGTTTTTCAACTGTGACTTTGGTTGTTTGCTTTGATTTGGTGCATCAATACTGAAGCCTTAGACATTGTTGATGCTTTCGGATTCTAAGCACTAAACTCATACAGAGTTGTTGATCGGAATATCCATAGAGATCTTGGTAATGGATTGTCACTTTGCCTGAATGGTTCATCTGTTTCTTGTTTTGATGATTTTTTTTTTGGCCATGGCTTGGCCAGTGCCTGGAAGTTTAAACTTTAGGTTCCTATTTTGGATTTAGCATCTCCTGACGCCGATTGCATTGTGCTTGATTTTGGTTGATGTTTGATGCTACTGTGGGAGAATGGTTGTTAGTTTGGAGTTGTATTAACTTTCCTTTCTCAATGTCTGCTTGAATTTTCAACTTCTTTGACAATGTCAAGTTAGAGACTATGTTGCTGATAGCTTAGGTAATGTTTTACTTTGCAATAACTACGGTTTAGTCATTCTTGATGAATTTTCGGTAGACATTATTTCCCTTTTGCAACCGGATTTATTGTCTATAGGGCGTCAAGTGCTCAAGCTTGATCATTCAGGAGATCTGCCGATAAAACTTCGACAGGATCCCATTCCGCTATCTCCATGTTTGGCCGGATTTCGCATACTGTATCGAGATTTTCAGTATTGGTTTGCTTTGCATATTTGCAGCTGAACTGATGTTTGAAGCATGAGTGTCATATTTAACTGTGTAAAATATGCACTTGCAGGGATGATCATGGAAAGCAGTTTATTTTGGTCATCAAGCATGAGTGTCATATTTAACTGTCCCCAGTTTGCTCATTAACTTACCTACTGCAACCAATAATGAAATTTGAATATCTTCATCTACATAATACATAAATTGAGATAAAGATAGTATGATATTTAGATTAAGAAGTAGAAAATTGCGGGTACTCTCCCGCCTTTTGGATCAAAAAAAAAAAAAAAAAAAAAGGATTAAGAAGTAGAACAGTGAGAATGGATTCTGTTCATACCCATGATGCATACGAAATAAAACAGAGGAAAAATAAATAAACAAAAATTTAAATAAGAAAAAGAGTATTAGACTATTAGTTGAAATTATTTGCCTTTAATCTATTTGTAACTATTGTTTTGTTGGTGTATTCTTTTGGTTTGTTTGTGCGTTGTTTTTCAGTTTCCGGTTGCATTTGTATTGTTGGTTGCTTACACGATGGTTTGGTTATCTACTGACTTGTTTGGTCTTTTGGTTGTCAAACACTTTAAAAAATGATAAAGACTATAAACTATATAATGTTATTGATTAATAAAATGACTTAATTTTAGTCATTTTAAATAATATATTAGCACTAGAAAATGGATATACCAGCAAAAAAAAAAGAGGATATAATGTTATGTATGTTTTTTTTAGAATAATAAAAACTATATAAAATATTAATTTTATAATTAATTTTTTTATATTAATAAGTATGATATTATTAAAAAATCGATTTTTTAAACATTTTATATAATTTTTATCATAAGAAAAGCGTACAAAAATAATAAACTACTTATAAAAAAGAACGAAGGGAGTAAAAATTAAAACAACAATCGGCTAGCAGAGAAAAACCAAATAGAACGAAAAGTATTCCAAGAGAGGAGAAAAAAAATAAGATCGGGCATGTAAAATGTAGAAAACAATAACGCCCCGTTTGGTATCGATATCTTTGTATCTAGATATCAGGTATCGGTATCAAGATATAGTGATATCTCAATATCAAGATATCGACATCGATTGATATCTAGATATCAAGAGATATACCCCTCAAAATTAGTATATTAAATAGGCCCAAATGTGATATCTAGAAATCCAAAGATTTCGATATTTGCATATACCAAACAGTCAAACACTAGAAATCAGATATCAAGTGAAGTGATATCGATATCTATGTACAACAAACATTAGATGTTAGATATTATATTAAATGATATTGATATCTATCTATACCAAATACTATATATTAGATATTGGGACCGATATTCGATATATAGATATTAATACCAAATGATCCCTAAGTGTTTAAAGCATAAACATTAGTGAGTTTGAATGGTATTCATTATTCAAGCTAAAATAGAACTTAGATATCAAAAATTGGAAATTGAGCACGACCACTTCATTGTCATTAAACACACTAAAAAGAACATAGACTTGTGATTGAAAATCGAAATGATAATATTACATGCATTGCTACACTCCAAGTTTTTTCTTTTCTTCACATTATACGGAACGACAACTAAAGTGACGGTTATGCACTATAAGGATGAGGTCTTAAAGACTTGTGTCTTTATCAATGCCGAGACTCCTGACAGAGCGACAAAAGTGTGCAACCTTATCGGTCACTTTGTTGCCATTACGAGGTATGCGAGGGAAAGAAACATCTTTCACTCTCGACATGAGGGTTTTAATGTCTGACATAGTTATTTCGATTTCCCAAGGGCATGTAGCTTGTTTTTTAAGGTAATAAGGTGATTTATGATTATTAGGGAGTCTCCTTCAATTTGTAAGTGTTTATACCCAGTTCCAAAGAACGGGTAATGCCTTGTCTTAGTGCAATGACTTCCGCCTTTATTAAGGGGGTTTGGTTACCGATCATTTCGCAACCAATATGAATGGGTCGGCCTTCGCAGTCACGTATAATAAAACCAGTCGAGCTATTGTTATTCGCAAGAGTTGATCCATCAAAGTTGAGTTTTGAACGTGCCTAGAGAAGGTTTTTTTCCATTTGATTGTTTGTTTTTGAAGATTTTTCTTAGTCCTCTGGTTGGTTGCTTTGGCGTAATTTGTATCTGCATCGATATTTTGTTCATAAGTGGTTGTTTTGATGGTGGTGGTTCATGCCGAAATGTAATTTGGTTTATAACATACCATGTTGTCCACCAGGTGAAAGCTAATTTTTCCTTTTCTGTTTTCGTTAATTTGTTACTTAGTAGCACTAAGATAGGCTTAATTTCTCTTGATATTGTGATCATGTTGTTAATGGTTTGGCAGATATCCGTTGTTATTAAAGATTAGATGCTATTGTATTGACATTCTATGAAGATGTGTGTTTCGTCTTCGATTGTAATTTGCATGGTTACATAACTTGCAAGCTGATGGGACTGAGACCCCTTTTGGATGGATCGGGTTGCCGTTGGGAGTCCTTGTTAACTTAGTTTCCAAAAGGAAAAATGCGTTAGGGCATACACCGGGTATATGTTGGTGTATCTTTTTTCCATGTGTAAAATTTTGTAAAATTTATTTACTACTTTTAAAATTGTAAAAATTAACCCTAAAATTTATCTTTAAAACTCTATTATATCCATATTATAAAGAATAAAACCAAAAAATTTCAATAATCACTAATGATACCCTAAATTTTAAATGGTGAGCCTAGAAAAATAATTTTTTTTTTTTTAAAAAAATGGTGTACTTGTGTAGCCTTTTCCATTGCGGCTTCAAACGAAACGAACTTTTGTTTGAAAGGAAAAAAAACCGGGCTCTGTAGTTTGTACTATACTGTATTTCGCCAAAATCGAAGCCCGTTCCTACCCATAAATTCTCAAAACACAGATTCTAGGGTTTACAACAATGGCGGATGAATCGGGGAAATCCGATTCGAAGGGAAGGCTCCCCTTGAAGATTTCAACTTTCATCCTCTTGGTGGCTTTCTCCCTTTCTCTCATCTTCTTCACCTCTCAGTTCAAGAGCCACTGGCTGATAATTTGGACGTTTCTTCTGCCTACCTATCAAAATATAATTGCGATGGTCTTTCCGGACGAAATTCGTTCATCATTTGACCTGCAAATGCTTTGCTGGCTCCTGTCACTTACGACAATCATGTTCGCATCGACTGCCGAAGCCTCCAAGGAGGCGCTCGTTCTGATTTCCTCTATATATGCAGTTTGGGGCGGATTGTTCCAAATCGGAGTGGGTTTGCGCCGATCGAAGCTTCCACTAAACCATTTCTACGGTACAATGGCGACGTTCTTTACGACATCATTGCTGAGGGAGAAAGGATTGGCGGTTGCCTGGCTCTGGATCGTCGTTTTCCCCCTTAATTTCGGGATGTTCTTGCTCTGCTCGAAATTCAGTGGCTATTTCAGAGCTGGAGACGGTGCCGGAGATCCAGTGGAGGACTGATCTGTTCTGTTGGTGGTAAGCAACTTTTAATCAGTAAATAATTAGGGCTTTTTGAGTTGGTTTAATGGGAATGCTGACAGATAGATGTATGAGAGTTAGGGTTTTTGAGTTGATGGGAATGCTGACTGATAGATGTATGAGAATTAGGGTTTTTTGGACTGTCACTTGGTTGTTTAGTTTGATTTGGTGGCTTGGCTGTTTGCTTTGAATTGGTGTGTTGATACCAATGTCTTAGGTCCAGTTTGATATCTAGTGTTTGCTATAACTTGTTATCAATATCAATTGATATCTTGTCATCAGATTTCGGGGTATACCGATATCTTGATATCTACCTATCAATACCAAATGGGGTTAGACTTTGTGATGCTTTTAAATTTTAAAGACTTTGTAATGTTTTCTACCTATATATCTATATGATATCTAGATATCAATGGCAAACAAAGCCTAAGTTTGGATCCAGTGTGCACCACTTTAAAGAGAGAATGAAGTTTGGATCAAGTCTGCACCATTCTAAAGAGAAAATTAGGGAGGCTGGTTTTGTAGGATGGGCTTCTTCATTTTTTGTGTCGAGAAAATCGGTGTTATGCAAGAGTAAATCTACCTATAATTGAAGCTATGTCAACCTTGGCCTCCTGATTTTCTTCTTTACTATATAGAGCTGCCATGTTTCTGTCTTCCACAACTAAGGTCTTTTGCTGTCCTAAGTTTGAAACTTATTCAGAGTTGTTGAATATCTCGATACCCTAGTGTTTACAAACTCGGTAATGGTTTGTCTTAATGTTTCGTTTTTTCTTGTTGTGTTGATGGGTTTTTGGCCAAGACTTTAGCCAGGACCCAGGAGTCCAACCCTCTGAGTCCTTTTTCAGATTTCGCATCTCGTTGTGATGCCTTTTGCGGGTTATTGCTTGATTTTGGCTGCTGATGTTTGCTACCACTGTGGAGGTTAGAACTTCACTTTTCACAATGCCTTCCTAGATTTTCAACTTCTCTGACAATGTCACGAGTTAGGGTGGGAGTCTTCTTGTCAGGGAAACCATGTTGCCGATAGTTTAGCCAATGTATTGCTTTTCAATAACGACAGCTTAGTCCTTCTTGATGAGCTTCCGGTAGACTATTTCCCTTATTGTCTATGGGCGATACATCTTTGCCTTCCGAAGGCATGATCAGGATGTCAAGCGCCCAAGGTTGATCATTCAGGGGACCTGATCCACCCATACAGTCCGCGCTCTCTATGTTAGGCTCAACCCAAAATTGTATCATCAACCTCAAGCCACTTCTCTGAGTCGCAAACTCGGCTTATATGTTCTAACTATGCACAGATAAATGTTAAAAACTATGAAAGAAAATTAAAGTAGGTTCGTCGTTTGTCTACTGCTATATCCGGGATCCCTACATTTATTTGGATTGCATACTCTCAACTCTCAAGCCTCTCACTCACATGACCATATTTACACTTATCACAAGAAAAATGGCAGCCCCAATTCATGTGTCCCTACTTCCTATTGAGGGTTTCCATGAAAAGTTATCTAGTTCATTAGGTGAAAGAAATCAATTAAGAGTCATTTAACAAGGAAGGAAACAAACGTGTACATTGCTAAATATGTATCTAGCTTGCTCGACATAGCCATATACATAGCAACATGAATTGACAATAGCTAAATAAGTTTGATCTCTCAACATGAAACCCTATGCAAGGAGGCCCAAAAGTAGGTAGATAGCAAGGAACCAAACTAGTACTACATAACAATTAAAGGAAACCCACTCGGCCAATCCTAAAGTGCACATTCGATGCGACACTTAATTATTTTACATAATTTTTTTTTAAACAGACATATAAATGTTTATAAACTTTTATTATAAAAAGCTACAATTTTAAAAATATATATAATTAAAAGATCAAATGTATTACAAAATACGGAGTAATTTTTATATTTTTGCAAAACATGATTTTTATGATAAAATTTTATAAATATATAAATATAAATTTATAGAATATAATTATATTTCGGATTGGATGTTGCTATTATTGGCCTTTTTTGTGTGTGATTGAGTCTTTATAATAAAATATTTTCCTTAGCTATGTCTGATCCGACATTGCTAGTCTGGTCGAGCCTGATCTGATCATTCGCTTGCTATCGAGCAACGTCTACAACTTTTACTGGAGTGCATTTGCCAGCTATATGTACAACTACTTTTACTGGAGTGCATTTGCTGTTTATTGGTCCACTCCTCACCCATAGCTTCTCTTACATATTTTAGGGCAAAAGTGTAGGAACCAATTAAATGTGTCACCCAACCTTCACACTTACCCTTCCTAGCCTCCTAATATAAAGACCCTACATTGGACTACAAACCCAAACCCACCCTCCCAAAAATGGCTCCTACTCTTAGGTTCACCTCAGCCACATTATTCGTCGCCATAGCAGCCCTCGCGACGCTATGTTCTCGAGCCTCAGCCCGGGCCTTCTTCGTGTTCGGAGACTCCCTCGTCGACAACGGGAACAACAACTATCTCGCCACCACCGCCCGGGCAGATGCCTACCCTTACGGCATCGACTACCCTACCCACCGCGCCACCGGCCGCTTCTCCAATGGCTACAACATTCCTGATCTCATCAGTTAACTCACTTTCCGCTGCATTATTTTTTCGTTACATATTTTTTTCGTCGCTTTACATATACTTACACCGGCTATTTGTAATTTAGGTCAGCAAATCGGGTCGGAGCCTACACTGCCCTACTTGAGCCCGCAGCTCAACGGGCAGAGACTCCTCGTCGGCGCTAACTTCGCCTCAGCCGGAATCGGAATCCTCAACGACACCGGCGTCCAATTTGTTAGTGTTACATTAATATAAGTTTGTTACAACATATAGTATGTATCTAACTTGTTATGTATCTATGTTTCGTAGCTAAATATTATACGAATATCGCGACAAATGGAGTACTTCCAGCAGTACCAACAGCGAGTGAGCCAGTTGATCGGCGAGGAGCAGGCTCAAGCCCTGGTGCAACAAGCTCTTGTTCTGATCACACTCGGAGGCAACGACTTCGTGAACAACTACTACTTGGTCCCTTTATCGGCTAGGTCTCGCCAATTCGCCCTCCCTGACTACGTTGTTTACCTCATCTCCGAGTACAAGAAGATACTTGAGGTGATGAAGCTACATTACACTTGCTATTTCTTTCAAATTATGTTGTTTTAACTTACCTATATAGGGTCTAGGAGACATGAGTAGCTCGAATCTGGCTCGAAAAACCTCAGCTCGAGCCCGCTCACATTTAAAAACAAGCCGAATACGAACAATTTTCCGTGTTCGAGCTACTCGTATAACTCGTTTTTTTTGTATAAATTACGATTTTACCCTTTTAGTTTTTGAGCTAAAAAACGAGCTCAAAACAAGTTTCCAGCAAAACGAGCAGTCAGGAAACGAGCTTGGTTTTAGGCTCGAAAAAAAGAGCCCTTAGGTACTCGACTCGTTCAACTTGAATAACACCCCTAAGGAGATCGACATTGTACTAGTACTATATGAAAGCATTTATGTAGATGGGCCAATGCCGTACGTACATCACTTGTTCATGAAAACTTTAAATGTGGTCAGATATGATAGCGATAGATCATTACGAGTCGTTGCCATATTGTATCGATCGATATAACTGTAACACAGAATATATATGTATAACATTAATACTTTATGTCGTTTAAGATCGATGTTGATTGATTGAATATATATATATATATATATAGTTTAATTAGGTCTAATTATATATATATATGTTGTTTGATTTGCAGAGGCTGTATGAGTTGGGAGCAAGGAGAGTGTTGGTGACGGGGACGGGGCCGTTGGGGTGCGTCCCGGCGGAGATCGGGCAGCGCGGGGTCAACGGGCAGTGCGCCGTGGAGTTGAACCGGGCGGCTGCATTGTTCAACCCGCAGCTGATAGACTTGGTCAGGGAGATTAACGGCGAAATCGGATCCAACGTCTTCGTCGCCGCCAACGCCTACGCTATGCATATGGATTTCATCACCAACCCTCAAGCATATGGTATCAACCAAAATTATATATTCATCTTAATATTTTTTTTATTATAAATTAATGTACCAAAGTTTGTATGTCTTAGAATAGAGATAGCACCACACCAATTTAGCAAAAATAAAAGGAACAACAAATTAAAAGCATATAGTCATAGGAGGCAGGAAAACTATATATGGGTTTTTATATATTTAGGAAAAAAACTATAATTTATAAATCAATGTTTTATTTGAGTTTAAATTAGATAGGTAAATTAATCCTATAATCAGTTTGTACTCAAAATTAATATTTTGTTTGTTCTGAATTTGATTTTTCGCAGAACCTATTTGACATTGTCTTTGGAGAACTTATGATTAATAATTAGTGTTTGGTTTTCGATAAAAAATAAAAAATAAATATATCCGATTGACACGAAAAAAAATTGAACGAAAAATTAATTAGTCAGAACTATAGTTTATATATACTTTTAATTAATGTTCAAAGTTTGTTTTAATATTACTTCAAATATGCTTGATAGTTCATATTGTTTTATATAATTTTTTCTTTTATTTATTGATTTTAATTTTTTATGTTTATTTGGTTGGACAATATTGTAACATTAAATTGAAGTTTTTTTTTTTGGGTGTGTATTAAATTGAAGTTTGTGGTTGGACAATATGGTAGGTAAAAATTAAAGAGATCAGGGAGATATAAATTTTGGATGGCTAATGTGGGGCATCCACAATTTAATGCTAATTTTCATTGAGTAGGTGGTATGGGTAAACTTTTATCATGAAAAATTATTGCTTGAAAAAATATAAAAATTATTTTCTAATATAATCGTTCTTTTAATTATATGTAACACGATGATATTTTAGGGTTTGTGACGTCGAAAGTAGCATGTTGCGGACAAGGACCTTACAACGGAATCGGCTTATGCACGTTCCTATCGAACTTGTGTCCGAACAGAGACATCTATGCCTTTTGGGATGCATTCCATCCGACAGAGAGGGCGAATCGGATTCTCGTGCAACAAATCTTAACCGGATCGGACGACTACATGCACCCGATGAACTTGAGCACCATCATGACTTTGGATGCAAGAACTTAGAAGTTAGAGGCAGTCACAACAAAGATAGGGTTGGTTTAATTTAGAGATGTTTTAGTTGTGTTTGTTGATCTCTTTTCATTATCCATGAGAGCATAAAAATGGGCTCTTATTATCACTTACTATCTCATTGTGTACGTTGTTGATGTCGACGTTGATTCTTGACTATATGGATCGATGGATGAATTTGTTGACCTCTAGATATTTTGATGGATGCTTATTGCTTAACTATTTGACTATGGATATATAGTTTAAATTTTAGCATTATATTTTTAATTTATTAATTTGAGTGGAAATAATGTTCACGCTTGACATCCTAATTTATAAGACGAAAAAAAAGGAAAAATGGAAAACATGTTGGTTATTTTTGCATTTTAGCCGTATTTGGCAAGTGAAAGAGTTCTTGGGAGATTGAGATGGTCTTTGTGTATATTTTATAACTTCTCTAACATTTTGAATGGTTCTCATGAACTCATATTTTTCGTGTAATTAACATGATAACAGATAAAGTGGCGCATCTGAGATATACTATAGACCTAGATGCCATTATGTCACACCCAAATCTCATTTCTCATTGACATGAGATATGCAATTAGACGGTGAAAATCGTCTAGTCCAACACCGTAGTCCATTTTTATGGTCCCTTTAATTTCATTGGCCGATAAGCATTAAAATAAATTATAAGGTTCACATGGGACAACAATAGAGAGGAATCCGGATTTATTCAGGAGCGTTTAGATATGGCTTTCGGCAACAGCTCGTTCCTTGATGGCTACCCGAGCACCTTGGTTGTTCACTTGGGAAGGTGCGGGTCTGATCATATCCCAATCAAAATTGAGCTTGAAGGGGAAACAAGAGGAAGACGGGAGGGAGGAGATAAGCCCTTTAGATTCGAGGCGATGTGGCTCAAGGACGATGATTGTCTCGAAGTCATCTCAAATGGGTGGCTGAACCCGGGTTCTTCTCATGCGTCGAAAGGGGTGGCTGGTAAATTGGAAAGGTGCGCCGGGGACCTAAGAGAATGGGACAGGAGTGTGTTCGGTAACGTGAGATCGCAGTTGGGTATTATTAGGAAGAAATTGGTGGAGCTGGGTAAAGGAATGGGTGGTAACCGAGTCAAAGAAAGAAAGGAACTAGAATAGAAGGAGAAGGAGTTGATGGATAAAGAGGAGACCTTGTGGTTTCAACGTGCCAGGGCCAATGAGTTCCGATGCGGGGATCGCAACACGAGGTACTTTCATCAGAAAGCGGAAGGTCGGAAGCGGAGAAATAGAATTAAGAAATTGGTGGAGGATGACGGGACTGAAAGGAGATCATTAGAAGGGATGACTGAGGTGGCAATGACCTATTTCGGCAAACGGTTTCAGTCAGAAGCTTTGGCAGAACCAACCACGGCTACTCAAGGAATCGAGTCTTTGTTATCGACAGAGGACAACCATGAGCTGTCGCGTCCCTTTACTGCAGAAGAGGTAAAATCCGCCCTTTTTTCTATGCATCCCACAAAAGCGCTGGGCCCTGATGGTATGCCAGCATTATTCTATCAGAGGTGCTGGCATATCGTCGGGAAGGACATTACTACTGTTGGGCTTGATATTCTGAATGGGGGGCCGTTACCAGAAGGATTGAACCACACTTTCATAACCCTTATCCCCAAGGTAACGGCTCCATCAAGAATGAAAGATCTTCGTCCGATAAGCCTCTGCAATGTTTTATATAAAATTGTTTCGAAAGTTGATGCGGGACCATCTTCTACAGCTCCAGACACACCCATCATACTTGGAGAAGGACCAATGACTCGAGCTAGAGCTAAGAAGCTTCAGAGAGACTCATTCAACTTTGTGGGTCATGCTTTGTTCTCGAGCAAGGTTCAACTCCCCGAGCCTACATTGAAGACATACATGTGCATTGGAGTGCAAATGGAGGCCGAGCCACCTTAGAGCAAGCTTGGGCCGAGTTTTATTAAGTGTTAAGCTTATTTTCAGCTTATGAACATTATTGGGCTGAATTGGGCTTTTATTAGTTATTCGTTTTAAAACCTTATTTACTTATGTTCTTAGGTTTATTTAATTAGGCCCATTAGTAGTTAGATCTATCTTATTCTATCTTCTATCTCCTAGAATCGGCCAGAACAGCCCCTAGGCTCTATATATTTTCGTTTATTCCATGTAAACAACTTGGAACTTTGATAATTACAATTCTCTCATAAAGAGTGTTTACACCTTCGAGTGTTTGTTGGTTCAATTGGAGCTGTGCTCATTGATCATCGATTGATACATATCTCAGCTTGGTTTGCTTTGCCGTTCATCAACTTCGCAAGACTTGGTGAATCTAGTATCCACAAGCCCCCTTCTGGTGCTTCAAGTTGTCCGCTTGATTGTGTCGGATTGTAGAGGCGGGTTGTGTAGTCATTGGTATTGGTTCCTACCCTCTGAGGAGGTCTGGGGTCTTTATCTTGTTCTGCATAGATTGACTCAGTCCATATCAGGTCGTGTCTTTCCATTCTTGTTCTTTAATTTCGAGTCTTGTTGCGTTCTTGAGAATCTTGATCGATCTTGATTGCTTCTTGGTCGAATCTTGCTGATCTTGTTGAGTCTTTATTCATTCTTGCTTCCGTTCTTTAACTTCTTGATTGATCTTTCAGATTTCTTGATCGATTCTTGAAGCTATCTTGCTGCGTCGTTTGAATCTTGGTGTTCTTGCCGAGTTTCTTTGAGTTCTTGAGTCTTTCTTTATTAGTTCTTGCTTGTTGTCGAAGATCGGACCAACCCACGGCTAACCCCGTATCAAATTGGTATCAGAGCTTTGGTTTCCGACATCAAGATTGAGTCTTTTCTTTTCTAAACACAAAATCCACAAAAAAAGAGTCCTTTTCTTGTTTTGGTTATTTACTTCTTGCATTCGTTTTGATTAATTTACTAATCTTGAGTTTGTGATTGTTTGTGGTTGCATAGCCTAAACACAAAGCCTAGCCGAGACCGTGGAGTCGACCAAAGGTGCACACAATCCCATTGTGAACACCCATAGCCGACGGCATAATCTGTCCCCATAGCCTTTGCTTGGCCGAAAATCAGTCCTCCACAAACACAAACCCTAGTTTGTTCTATCTTTGTTCTATCTTTGGAATTTTGATTTATCTTTTATCTAATTCCATTTATCTATTGCCTAAAATCAGATTTATTTAAGTTGTTGATATTAATTTCCATTATATCTATCAACTATCACAAAAGGCACAAGATAGATCCTATTACCTAAATTAGCCATTCTATCTATATCTTTGCATTAGGGCTGAAGTTTTATCTTCTATCACCACCATATTCAGATTTTCGAGTCCTATTACATATTTTAGAGTCTTTCTTGCATTAGTATTAAAAAAAAAAAAAAGTCAGTTTCGAAATCTATCTTAAAACTTGGACCTAGGAGGATAAAATTCACTAATGGTAAAAGTAAGTCAAAAAAAAAAGAAAAGGAAAGTGTTTGTTTGATCTAGTGCAAGAAAGCTCCCAAGGACAATTGGTGAATCCCTTCTTTCAGCCCTAGTCGACAGCCCTATATCCCAAAACACATACACCTCCACAAAATTGAAACCCTACCCTGCAACTACAACGTCCTAACTTAAAGGTTTTCAATCAAAAGAGGTAAATTTCCAAGCTTTCTTTTGTTTTCTTATTTTCTTTTGTGTCGAAGTGCTCTTTCTCTCCTTGATCGAGTACTGTTGTGTATTTGCTTTGATTGAGTCGAGTGATCTCAGCCCTTGTCGAGTTCTCTCTTGTGTGTGTCGAGTGATCTCATCCCTTGCCGAGTGATCTCTTTGAGTGTCGAACTGATTTCTTGCAATTACCCATCTGTTTTGCTTGAATCAAGTGTTATAGCTGCTGCTGAGTACTCTTTCTCTCTTGACGAGTACTTATTGTTTGTTGTTTCATTCATTCTCTTATTTGCATACTTTGATTGCTTAGTTTTTGCTTGGTAGTTGATTTGCCCAAAGCGGATTGCCCTAGCAAGCGTGATATATCAATCAGAGAGGGAGTGTGAGTGAAACACAATTGTGAGTTGTTTATAAGTTTTACTAACCTTAACTTAGTTCTTTGTTTCTTTTGTCTTTGTTATAATGTCTAACAATCAGGGAAACAATGGTGGTAACAACTCCACCAACTCGAGTGCAACAGTAACTCCCGAGCAGTTTGCCACCTTGATGAATAATGTGAACAACATGATGAACACCTTGGCGGGCATGGCTACTGTCCCTGAAACCTTGGCTGCACTACAAGCCAAGATGACGGTTTTGGAGAATTCTAGGCCGAGTGGTTCAAATACCGTGGGAGGCCAGCAAGAGCAAAGGCGTGACGAGGCGCCTAACGATGAAAGAGAGGTCATAAATCCTAACCCTATTCCTAATCCCAATTTGAATCTCAATAATCCTATTTTTGAAGAAAACAATTCTCCACGAGGTGGGAGAAATAATAGGAATAATGAGTATGTTAATGTGCAAGGTCAAGGACAGGGAAGGGGAAGAGGACGTGGCTATCAAGAGCGTTTCTATTACTCGGAGCAAGATGATGACTTCCAAGAAGAGGAGTATTGGGAGCAACGCCCGAGACGGAATCAAAGGGGAAATCAGAACCGACCGCCTAGATACAATGATGACGACGGTATGGGTAAGGTTAAGGTAAAGATTCCTCCTTTTGATGGTAAAACTGATCCAGATGCTTATATTGATTGGGAAATTAAAATGGAGCAAATCTGGAACTGTCATAATTTCTCAGAACCAAAGAAAGTGCAATTAGCTTCCCTAGAGTTTCAAGGTTTTGCATTAATCTGGTGGGATAATCTTGTTAAGGAGAGAAGAAGATCCCTTGATGCACCTATTGCTTCTTGGGAACAATTAAAAGTGGTAATGAGAAATAGATTTGTACCTCAACATTATGATAGAGAGCTATTAAACATATTAGAAAACCTTAAACAAGGTAGTAAAACTGTTGAGGAAACATTTAATGTTATGCAAGAAGCTATGGCTCGAGCTAATGTGGTAGAAACTCACGATAAAACTAATGTTAGATACCTTAGGATCTTGCATCCCGCTTTAGCTCATGAAATTGATTACTTTCCCTATGTTACTCCTACTGATTTGTTACATCTAGCTATGAAAGTAGAAAAGGGACAACGCTACAAGAGCCAAGCTAATAGGATGTCGAGTGGCCAGCAACAAGGATGGCGCCAATCTCGGCCACAACAGCCCCAAGGGCGCTCGGAAATGGGTTCTAGAGAGCGAGCTCAGCAGCCCCAAGGGAGGAGTGATAGCCGACAGCCCCAACAGCCCCTCGACAAAGGAAAAGGTCCATGGAATGGACGAGATTCGTCTGGGACATCTACTGGTCCCAAAGGGAGTAATCCTAACCCTTCTACCCTTAGATCTAGAGATATAGTATGCTTTAAATGCCAAGGTAAAGGACATTATATGAAGGATTTCCCTAATAAGAAAACTCTCATAGTTAATCAATTTGGAGAATATGAATCTGAAAATTCTTGTGATGAACCGGATGAGCATGCTAATGACAATGATCAGAACTTAAACCTTGTTTGCTATGAAAATGATGATAATGAGGTTGAATATGAGCATGGAGAATCTTTGATTGTTAGGAGAGTGTTAAGTGTTGTTCCTACACCATGTGAAGATAATCAAAGAGAAAACTTATTTCATACTCGTTGTCTAGTTAAAGGAAAGGTTGTAAATGTGATCATTGATGGAGGTAGTTGCTGTAATTTAGCTAGTCAAGAAATGGTTGACAAATTGCATTTACCTACTTTCCAACACCCTAGACCTTACAAATTGCATTGGATGAATGATTGTGGCTTATTAAAAGTTCATAGACAAGTTAAAGTACATATTAAACTAGGACATTATGAAGATGATGTTTTATGTGATATAGTGCCTATGCAAGCTTGTCATATTCTATTAGGCCGTCCTTGGCAATCTGATCTTAAGGTTATTCATGATGGGTTTACTAATCGCTATACCTTTACTTTTCAGGGAAAGAATGTCATTCTCAAACCCATGACCCCTACGCAAGTAGCTGATGAGATTGAGAAGCGGAAGGTAAGTAAAGGTGAGTTAGATCAGGAGGCTCAGCCGAGCCAAGTGGATCCTCAAACTCGAGCTAAGAGTGTGTTCTTGGTTTCCAAAAGCACATTCCTGGACGAATTTGCGGATGGTGGAACTATTCTTATGCGTCTTTGCAAGAGCTTGATCATGTTGAGTGAAGAGCTTAAAGCTTCTCTTCCATCAAACATTCTCGCTCTTCTTGAGGAGTTTAAGGATGTGTTTCCCGATGATATACCACCAGGTCTACCCCCTATTCGTGGAATTGAGCATCAAATTGATCTTATTCCAGGGGCTACATTGCCTAATCGACCTGCGTATCGTATGAATCCCACTGAGACCCAAGAGGTCCAAACCCAAGTCCAGGAACTGTTGGATAAGGGTTATATTCGAATTAGCTTAAGTCCTTGTGCTGTGCCTGTGTTATTAGTCCCTAAGAAAGATGGATCATGGAGAATGTGCGTAGATTGTAGGGCTATTAACAACATTACTATTAAATATCGTCACCCTATTCCTAGATTAGATGATATGCTAGATGAGTTACATGGAGCTTCTATATTTTCTAAAATTGATCTTAGAAGTGGCTATCATCAAATTCGAATGAAAAAGGGAGATGAATGGAAAACAACCTTTAAGACTAAGCTAGACTTATATGAGTGGTTGGTTATGCCTTTTGGTTTAACTAATGCTCCCAACACTTTTATGCGCTTAATGAATCATGTGCTTTGAGATTTCATTGGAAAGTTTGTTGTTGTTTATTTTGATCATATTCTGATTTATAGCAAGTCTTCTAATGAACATGAATCACATCTTAGAGAAGTGCTTAAAACGCTGAGAATTGAACGCTTGTATGCTAATTTAAAGAAGTGTGAATTATGTAATGAACAAGTGTCTTTTCTTGGATTTGTAGTAAGCTCGAACGGACTGCGTGTAGATGAGGCTAAGATCAAGGCGATCCAAGAGTGGCCAACACCCACCAACATCGGCCATGTACGCAGTTTCCAAGGATTGGCGAGCTTCTATCGTCGATTTGTGCGAGATTTCAGCACCATCTCGGCACCCCTTACTGAGCTCACGAAAAAGAGGAGTGAATTCACATGGGGAGCAGCTCAAGAGGAAGCTTTCAACGCACTAAAGGACAAGCTAACCCATGCGCCACTTCTAGCTCTTCCAGACTTTACTCAGCCCTTTGAAGTAGAGTGTGATGCTAGCGGAGTTGGAATTGGAGGAGTCCTTATGTAGGGAGGTAAGCCTATTGCTTTCTTTTCTGAAAAGTTGAAAGGTGCTTGTCTTAACTACTCTACTTATGATAAGGAATTATATGCTTTGTTTAGAGTACTTAAGACATGGTCTCACTATCTATGGCCTAGCGAGTTTATTCTTAGGACTGATCATGAATCATTGAAACACTTTAAGAGCCAAGATAAACTTGATAGGAGGCATGGTAGATGGATGGAATTCATTGAAACATTTCCTTATGTAATTAAGTATAAGAAAGGCAAAGACAATGTGGTTGCTGATGCTTTATCTAGAAGACATGTTCTTTTAACCACTTTGGATTCTAGAGTCTTAGGCTTTGTTTACATAAAGGAATTATATGAATCTGATTTGGATTTTGGAGATCATTTTCGAAAATGCTTAGAAAAGGGTCCCAATGACAGCTTTTATATACATGAAGGGTTCTTATTTCGAAAAGATCAAGTGTGCATTCCTAGATGTTCTCTACGATTATTACTTGTTAGTGAAGCCTATAGTGGTGGATTAATGGGACATTTTGGTAGAGATAAGACATATAACACACTGAAATCACACTTTTATTGGCCACATATGCTTAGGGATGTAGAACATTGCCTTAAGAGATGTATAGATTGCATTAAAGCCAAAGCTAAGCTTATGCCTCATGGCCTTTATACACCACTGCCGACCCCCTCAGCCCCTTAGGAAGACATATCCATGGATTTCATAGTTGGGTTGCCTAGAACTAAGAAGGGGAGAGATTCTATATTTGTGGTAGTGGATAGGTTCTCTAAAATGGCTCATTTTATTGCATGCCACAAAACTGATGATGCTACCAATGTTGCTAATCTATTCATTGGAGAAGTAGTTAGGTTGCATGGTGTGCCTAAAACCATTGTTAGTGATAGGGATGTGAAATTCTTAAGTCATTTTTGGCGTACTTTATGGAATAAATTGGGAACTAGATTGCTATTCTCTACTTCTAGCCACCCCCAAACTGATGGCCAAACTGAGGCGACTAATAGAACCCTTGCTACTGTCCTAAGAGCCATTATTAGAAAGAATTTGAAACTTTGGGAAGAAGACTTACCTCATGTGGAATTTGCATATAATCGAACCATGCATTCGGCAACTAAAATCAGTCCATTTGAATGTGTGTATGGTGTTAATCCACTAACCCCTTTTGATCTTACTCCATATCCTATGAGAGACAAAGAATCATTTGAGGCAGGTAAGCATGTCGAGTTCATCAAGGAGCTGCATGAACGAACTCGAGAGAAGCCGAAGCTAAAGGCTGAATACAATGCTAACAAAGCCAACAAGGGACGTCGCTTGGTCACATTTCAGCCTGGAGATCTTGTATGGGTGCACTTGAGAAAGGAGCGGTTTCCAGAAGCCCGAAAGAACAAGCTGTCGCCTCGCGGTGATGGACCATTTCGGATCAAGAAGAGAGTGGGCGACAATACCTACCAATTGGAGCTTCCTGGAGACATGGGCGTGAGCGCTACATTCAACGTCGCGGATCTAATCCCTTACTTCGCTGTGGATGACGACTTGGATTCGTGGTCGAATCCTTTTCAAGAAGGGGAGGTTGATGCGGGACCATCTTCTACAGCTCCAGACACACCCATCATACTTGGAGAAGGACCAATGACTCGAGCTAGAGCTAAGAAGCTTCAGAGAGACTCATTCAACTTTGTGGGACATGCTTTGTTCTCGAGCAATGTTCAACTCCCCGAGCCTACATTGAAGACATACATGTGCATTGGAGTGCAAATGGAGGCCGAGCCACCTTAGAGCAAGCTTGGGCCGAGTTTTATTAAGTGTTAAGCTTATTTTCAGCTTATGAACATTATTGGGCTGAATTGGGCTTTTATTAGTTATTCGTTTTAAAACCTTATTTACTTATGTTCTTAGGTTTATTTAATTAGGCCCATTAGTAGTTAGATCTATCTTATTCTATCTTCTATCTCCTAGAATCGGCCAGAACAGCCCCTAGGCTCTATATATTTTCGTTTATTCCATGTAAACAACTTGGAACTTTGATAATTACAATTCTCTCATAAAGAGTGTTTACACCTTCGAGTGTTTGTTGGTTCAATTGGAGCTGTGCTCATTGATCATCGATTGATACATATCTCAGCTTGGTTTGCTTTGTCGTTCATCAACTTCGCAAGACTTGGTGAATCTAGTATCCACAAGCCCCCTTCTGGTGCTTCAAGTTGTCCGCTAAGTACTAACGATCAGGTTGAAGAGAGTACTTGGGAAACTGATTGCACCCAGCCAGAGCGCGTTCGTCCCGGGGAGACTCATTACAGAAAACGTCTTAGCGGCTTTCAAGGTCTTCCATTAAATGAAAACCCGAAGAGGAGCGAAGAAGGGGTATATGGCTCTGAAGCTAGACATGGCGAAGGCCTACGATAGAGTGGAATGGGGTTTTCTCGAGCATTGCTTGAGGAGGTTCGGTTTCTCCGACACGTGGGTTTCCTTTAGGGATGATCAACCGGTCTAGACCGGACCGGACATTCCGGTCCCGGTCCGATCCGATGGACCGTAATTTTTGAAACTTGGACCGCGGATCGGACCGGAACCGATAAATATGGTCCTGGGTTTTCCGGTCCGCGGACCGTAAAGACCGTTTGGATCGTAGTTACTATACTGTTTGCACTAATTAAAAAAAAAAACAGTTTTGCAATCTACACATCCAACAACCCTAAATCCTAATTCAAGTGAAAATACATGATCCCTGCATTCATCATTTCAATTTTCATCCATTGATTCATTAATCCCTTTCAAGAAAAATCACAAATTGACCAAATCCACAAAAAGTAAAATCGTACAACATAGATATGAAAATCCATAAAATACAAAACAAATTGAAACCTAGATCTAAAAAATTGAATCTGGAGTAAAAATTGAAAAAAAATTAGAGACGCGATAGACTAAAATCGAAACCTAGATCCAAAATTCCCTAAAATCGGGACAAGATAGACCAAAATCGACATTACAAAGGTACAAATCGGGATGAGATAGACTAAAGAGAGGGGAGAGGGATCGGATGCCTACCGGTGATGGACGGCGAAGGTCGATGACTGATAGTAATGAGCAGGACGAAGGGCGAGCGCGGTGGCAAAGGACGGCGGCCGGTGGCGAACTGGCAAGGGCGGTGGCGTCGTGGCGATGACCGGCAGAGAGAGGTCTAGGGGTGGCCGGTGGCGAACTAAACTGGACGGGGCGGTGGCGACAGGCGAGGGCGAGGGCGGTGGCGTAGGGCGAGGGTGGTGGCGATGGCGGCAACAATGGAGGGTGGTGGCGATGGGCCGATGGCGGCAGTAGGTGGTGAACGAAGAGAGAAGGTTGGGAGTGGCGGCTATTGTGCCCAGGGAAAGAAAGGAAGGGATGAAGAAATGAAAATGGAACCCTGGAACGCGTATTCTTTACTGCCTTTTTTTTTTTTTTTTTTTTTAATAATGTAGATTCCGGTCAAATTCCGGTCCGGACCGGAAATTCCGGTCTGGTCCCGGGTTTGGACCAGAACCCGGAAATCCAAAAAACTTGGACAGTGGACCGGACCGTAATATCCCGGTCCGATCCAAAAACCGTAAATTCCGGTCTGGTCCCGGTCCGATCCAAATTTTGCCCAGCCCTAGTTTCCTTGGTCATGAAATGTGTAAGGGTGGTGAGTTTCTCGGTCCTAATGGATGGCACACCGTCGTCTGTATTCCGGCCGCAGAGAGGGCTGCGCTAGGGGGATCCGCTATCGCCGTATCTGTTCCTCTTGTGTGCTGAAGGGCTGTCCGGAATGATTCGTGTTAGTGAGGCTCAGAATAGGTTGAAGGGGATCAGAATTGCACCAATGGCACCATCGGTATCTCACCTCTTTTTTGCTAATGATTGTGTTTTATTCCTATGAGCTACCTGTCAACAGAGCACGAAGATTATTCATATCCTCCATACTTATGGAGCAGCGTCCGGTCAACAGGTTAACTTCTCGAAATCAGAACTATCCTTCAGCAGGAATGTCGATGAGGCCAAGAGACAAGAACTTCAAGATATCTTGGGTATTCGCGAAGTCTCGAAGCATGAAAGGTACCTTGGGTTGCCTACGATGGTGGGCCGATCGAAAAAAGTTATCTTTGAGCAGCTTAAGGAAAGAATCTGGAAGAAAATGAAAGGAGAAATCACTCTCTTGGGCGGGGAAAGAGGTGCTGATTAAGGCAAACGCCCAGGCTATACCCACATACACCATGTCTTGCTTTTTGCTTCCAATCGGGCTTTGCCGAGAGATTAAGATGCTCTTGTGCAACTTCTGGTGGGGGGAAAGTGCGGGAAGGAACAAAACGCATTGGATGAGCTGGAAGAGGATGTGTAGAGCTAAGGCGAAGGGTGGTATGGGATTTCGGGATTTAGAGACCTTCAACAAGGCTCTGTTGGCTAGACATGCATGGAGACTGTTAGAGGACCCAGATTCGCTGTTGGCAAGAATTCTGAAAGCGAGATACTAACCCAATGGATCGTTGCTCAGGGCTGAAGTGGGACACTCCCCTAGTTATACATGGCACAACATTGTCGGAGGGAGAGACGGGCTGATCGAAGGGCTCATATGGAGTGTCGGCAATGGGGTCGACATAAAGGTGTGGGAGGATAGGTGGATTCCGAGACCAACAAGTTATAAGGTTCTTGGGAACTTCCTTGGAAGTGATCCGAAAATGAGAGTGATCGATCTCATTGATTGGACGATAGATTCCTGCTTCCGATCGACATTGAGGAGATCCGGAAGATTCGGCTGGTGGATGTGATGGACAAGGATCAGCTAGTTTGGTGCCACACGAAGAATGGAATATTCACGGTGCGCTCAGCATACTATGCGTTGCTGGAAAATTCCGACACATCGAAGGATGAGGTGGGAACGTCGGATGGATCCCAAGCTGAGAAGACGTGGAAGGCCCTGTGGTCGCTTAAGGCTTTGCCGAGAATCACGTCACTGGTTTGGAGGGCTGCATAAGGGATTCTTCCTTGTAAATCGAGTTTAGCTAGGCGCAAAATTACGGAATATGGGTGCTACGAAGGGTGTGGGAAGGAAGACACCATTCACCACGCATTGTTCGAGTGCAATTTTGCTAGACGTGTGTGGAAACGTCTTCCGAAGATCGAGCGCTACTGGCTGCGATCCAATTCCATCTCGGAGGTATTTGGGGCTGTATTCACAAGGGGCTCAATTTTAGATAGACAATGGTGGTCAGCGACAATTTGGGCAATTTGGAAGGCTCGAAACAAGCGTATTTTTGAGGGGACGGTGTCACAACCGAGTGAGATTGTTCAGGAGGTCGAAGATCTGCTGATCGAATTCGACTCCTATAGGGATGTTGTGTCTCCTCCTGGTCGACAGCAGCAACAAGGCACGATGGTTGAGCGATGGCAGAAACCACCGATCGGGGTTCTGAAGTTCAATTCTGATGCGAGTCTAACCGAGGCAGGCGGAGCAGCTATTGGAGTGGTGTGCAGGAACCACATGGGTGAGCTGCAGTTCGGAGGTCAGAAGGAAATCCAATGCACAGGAAGTGTGGAAAAGCCGAGGCCGAGGCAGTGAGGTGGGCAACACACCTAGCTAAGGAACGAGGGATGCATCAAGTGCAGGTTGAGTCTGATTGCCTGTCCTTGATCTCCAAATTGAAGAATGGGGGAATATGTAAGGGGTGGATGCACAATCTCATCACATCTATTTGGTTCAACGCAAAAAGCTTTGCTAGTGTGGATTGGAGCCATGTGAGAAGGGGGGTAATATGGTGGCACATGAGTTAGCAACAGTTAGGCCTATTAGTCATTCTATTTCATTTAATTTGTTAGCTTTGCCAGACTCTGTAGTTTCTTTCATTTTAAAGGATATGGAATAGAGCGATGACTACTTCTAAAAAAAAAAATTTATAAGGTACAAACACTTAAATAAGAAAATCATTAGAAATTTCAATTTAGTCAATGAGATAATTTGGACTACAGTACGGACTACAATTGCGGACTAGACGATCCTCGTCGGCAATTAGAGAGTGGATTAGCATTGTTTGACACCAACTCCTTGAAATAAAGGCAAGTTGCATATTGTGCATCACAAAAAATATACACAAAAAAGGACAATGGTCAAATTGGGCCTTTTGGCCCAATACGTAACTGGGCTTGATCCAGTTCTATGCGAGCCCATAAATCCGGAACTCGCCCGCAACTCGGTAAACCCGCCGAGTCAATAACAGTGCCTCTCAAAGTCTCATTTCAGGCCTTTTTTCCGCCATTGATGGCCGATCTGAAGCTCACACTGAAACCTCACCGGTCACCATGAATCATCATCATCATCTTCCACCTCCGTTTCTCGACAACCGCTTCTTCATCCCCACCCCTGCTTTTAATCCCAACCCTAACCCTAACCCTAATTTCAATTCTACCTTCGTTCTCCCTCCTCCCCCGCCTGGACAATTCAACTCAGGTCAACCTCAACCTCATCCTGAACCGAAGAACGTTCCTCCTCCAGACCTTTCCACCACTCTCTCACTCCTTACTCACCTCGTCGATCTCTCCAGCTCCACCCTCCTTTCTCTCTCCTCTCTCCTCTCCCACCCCCCTCTTTCTCTCTCCTCCCCGTCCGAGTGTTCATCGCGATGCGCTTTCAACCCCAACCACCTCATGCCGCCAGATTATCTCTTCTTACACTCCCTCCATTGCCCTTCGCCGATCGCGGAAGATGTTTCCTCTCTAATTAAGGCTCTCCATTACCCCAAAACCCTAAAATCCGAGCGCCAACTGATCGAGCAAAACAACATCGTCAACCCTCTCAGCGATCCCAATTCCGAGCTCAGCTTTTCCCTTGATGACTATGTCGATTTCGCCTCCAATTTCTTCTACCAGGACTGCCCCGGCGTCGTCAGCTCTTTGAGTGATGATGTGGGTAAGCGGATGTTTACCCTTCCCGGCGTCTTATCCATTGAATGCGCTGATTTTGCTTCCCCTACTGTAGGGGAAGCCGATTGGATTCTAAATGATTCCATCAAGCTTCTTCCATCAGAGGTGTGGTTTGTCAAGTGTGAAATCGATCAATGGAGTGATTTCCCAAATGCTTATTCATACTCTATCTTGAGGGCGCTTTTAGGTATGGAAATGGCTAAAGAAGGTGATATGTTAATGTGGCTGATTGCCAATTCTCCATGTTTTGGTGTTATTATTGATCTTCCCATGAGGGACCATATATTTGTGCTATTTAGGCTTTGTCTTAAGGCCATTGTAAGGGAGGCTCGGCGATTGTATGAACCCTTGTTAGGAGGAGATTTGGAGGAAACTGGGCGCCGTTTGAATCCAAAAACTATGAGCTTTAGCTGTCCAGCAACAGTTGATATTTTATCATGGTTGGCCACTCAGTTATCAGTTTTATATGGAGAGGCGAATGCCAAGCGATTTGCGATTGGAATGTTGAAGGAGTTACTCTTAAATGCTGCATCCGGTTCGTTGGTGTATCCATTGGAACAAAATTTGGACAAAGTTCTGGGTAGTGAACAAGGTTTGATGGGCTCAGCAGTAGCTGATCAGCCACCTGGACAGGCTGCAGAGAAAAAAGATGAGGTTGTTGTGAGTGGAGGGATAGTTAGAAGGGCTGTTTTTGTCTACCAAGTAGCAGTTGCTATTGCTGCATTACATGAGAAATCATTGCTAGAAAATAAGATCAAAGCACTGCGGAACTGCCAATACATGACTGCTTATCAGCGGTATGCATCGTTCTCCTCTGCTGTGATCATTTGCTTGCTTAAACTTGTATAATTTGAACAACTGGATTTTGTGTAGAGCTTGAGTGTTTAATTCTGTTTGTTGGACTACATTCTCTATTAATATTATGTTTGTGGATTGTTTGTGTTTATATGAAAGCCAATAATTTTTAAGGAGCATTTTCTGCCGGTATTGCAGTTTGACTGCTTTACTGATAATTTCTGAATAGTGAATGTTCCGATTGTAGTTTTTTTTGTGTGGTTCTGGCCTTATTGTACATGCCTCATTTTATATTTTCTGGCAGGGCATCTCCATGCTTTTTCCTTGTGATGAAATCTATTATGTAAAGAGTGTTAAGAAACTGAAAAGTGTATATTAATTACTGAATTGTTTTCATCTGAGCAGGGTAGCTGAGCATGGTTATATGAAATGGAAGGCTGAGGAGGAGCGGAAAAAACGTCAAAATTACAGACCACTCGTTGAGCATGATGGCCTCCCTCTGCAGCGTCAACACGACAAGGTACGTCTCACTGTCCTGATACTTTACAAATGATAGGTGCTTTGCGTATGGATGCTGACATGAAGAATGCTGATATTGTCTAAAAAGTCTTTTAGAAGGTTCATGTTTTCTAGTGCTCTTACAGTCTCACTAAGTAATTTCATATATTTCCAGAAGAATATTATGGCTCTGGATATACCTTCTCTCTTGAATGCCATTATAGCAAGTGTTTTTCAAATGAAGTAGTACTTATATTTATTTCATGTTGACTCATGTACATGTGTCTCTTCATTATCCTTACAATTTGTCCCCTTTGACACTGTGTTGAATTGGCCGGACACATTTATTGGTAGTGATAGACGTTTCCTGATCTCTCTCCCCAAGAAACATATTCTAGTTATATTTTCTTGTTTAGGGATAATATGTATATTTGTAGGTGGTAATTGTCTTACTCTAAAAAAGATTTTATGTGAGGCTATAAATCTTTGTCTTGAACAGTACGTTGATTGAAAATTACAATTTTTATTACACCCCAAAAAGATATAAATCTTCTTAGTTTAAATTTCAGAAGTCTGGCTATTTTGTGATGCTGTCTAAAATTCTACTCTTTATCTTGAAGGACTTGGCTGACAGAAATAAGACAAAAGAACAGTTACTTGCAGAAGAAAGGGATTACAAGCGCCGACGAATGTCATATCGTGGCAAGAAGGTGAAGCGAGATGTGAAGGAGGTAAGAAACACATGCATCATTATTCATTTTTGCTCAGACCAGTTCTATATAAATGTCTGACCATGTATATTATATATATGATAATATGAATTTATGGTAGTGCCCCACCTAATCTGATATGTTAGAACATAATTCAATCTCAATTGATGCGGGCATATCACCCTGCTAAGTGCTCACCTCCTCAAACCTCTGCAAGTTTCCGAATTAGGGGATGTTGCCAAACCTCGTTTTCTGTAAATCGTACCCTTAACTCTACAACATATGAAGATTGTATATATATTTTCTGATAGTTTCTCTCTTTTCCAGGTGATGAGGGATATAATAGAAGAACACATGGAGGCAATTACGGAAGCAGGAGGTATTGGATGTTTTGATAACGGTGTTGAAGATGGGTCAGTGTCTACATCTAAACCCCTTGCTCTGGAATATGGTCAGAACATGGAGTCCAACCAGGGCAATTCATATGAATATGAGCCCAGCAGAAATAACCATAATGTCTACAAGAAACATTTGAATTCTTATTATAGTAGCCAACCCATGGAGCCTGCTGAACATGCTCGAGATCAAAAAGAAAGCAGTAGGAGTAACCAAAGAGATGATTTCTATCATAGTAGAAGTCCTGGCAGAGAGAGAACCCGAGGGGGATCAAGAGAGCCAAGGAATAGGAGGAAGACAAATGAATATAATTCTTATCTGAGAAGCCCAAGCACTGAGAGAAGTCATGGGCAGTGGAGGGATGAGAGGGAAACAGAAACTGAGGAAAGTGATTCTTATCCTAGAAGTCCAAGAAGAGAGAGAAATTACAGCTCGTCAAGATATCAAAGGAGTGATTGGAAGAAAGAAAAAGAAGACGATTCTTATCCTAGAAATTCTGGCACTGAAAGAAAATATGGGCAGTCAAGACATCAAAGGAGTGATAGAAAGCTTGAGAGGGAAGAGGATGATTCCTATCTCAGAAGTCCAAGCAAGGAGAGACATGGGCGGTCGAGAGATCAAAGAAGTTCTAGGAGGAATGAGACTGAGGAGAAGAATTACAAAAGCAGAAGCACATCAGTGTCTACTACTGTCCATTCTGGAAGAAAAGATAAACGGAAGTTTGAAGATTCCGATAGGGAGAGAAGGAAAAGGGTCAGAAATGATAGGTCAGATTCTATTACAGGCAGTGAATTCGAAGACAGATATGCTCCTTCAAGATCCCCTGAGACTTGAACCATGAGAACTGTAGCCGTAGAGTATAACGATGGCATAGGCGGATGCATGAGTGGGTGCTTGCAAGGATGATTTTGTGATGTTGAGCAGGTGAGTGAAAGTACCCAATGCAATCCGTTTACGTCTGTTTTATAATACCACATTTTGTTGTTTTGGTCTTGACTGGGTTTGTCGACGACTTGCAGTAAGAAGTCATTCGTGCTTCTCATGCTTTAAACCGCCTGGCCGTATCCTTTTTCATATCCTTGAATATGTTCCTTTATCCCTTTCTTTTCCATGATTTTTGTCTGTTTATTACTCTATTTATGTTTCTTGTGCTCCTGAATCCTGATCTGCCCGGTTGCTTATGCATTTATTCCTAGAATAATTCAGTTTAGAATATCACACAGCCATCTAGATTTTGGTTCAGGATTAGGAATGATCCATTGTTATAGAATATGCCATCAGGACTCATTAGGGAATGGTTTCTATTCATTTCTCAATTCCAGTTTCTTGTTGTTTATCTGGAAACTGATCATTCCAGACCATTCAAGATTCTTGCTTGCATCACGGGTTCTTCTATGTTGAATGTCTCAGTTACAGATGAGTTATGTTCTGCTCCTTTTTTGTGGTGCAAGATTTTGTGGGCTCATTTTGCTAGCATCGCCGTCATGGTGATTTCTGGCATTATTTCAGGGTTTCGATTTCCCCTTTGAATGAATTGGTCGTAGCGCCATTGGAGCCTTGTAAGCTCAAACATACAATCCAATCCAATCCATTGTCTCTTCCTCTAAATAGAACTCTGTGATTCGAAATATGAATTGCGGGTGATGGTGTAGCCTACTTTGCACTGAATAGGGCTGTATACACAATGATATGATCCTCAATTGTAAGATTGAACGATTACTGTGAACAATCTTTCTGTGTAAATTCATCATTCTTTATGTGGGAAGGCATATTTGCAGTTATTGCATTTATATTATTTGTTTTGCTACAACCATTTCCACAGAGACCTAGAAAAATGTTGAGCTGATGAGAGAGAATTGAGGTTTTACAATAGGTACATGCAAAAATGAATTTTGTTTAAGAGAAGATTATATATTTTGGGCAAGTATTTTTCTTTACTTTTATTATTGCATTATAGTCTTTATTTTTTCCCTCGAGTACATCTAGATAAAGAGGTCCTTTGTCTAGGGCATCAGTTCAATCCCTAAACTCGTTCCTTAGGTTCCTCAATTGTTTTTAAAACTATTTATCTATTGGATGCAAATGATAATTTATAATGCACATTGTGCATTATAAACTATAATTTGTGGCGATCCAAAACAAACCCTTATTGGAGTATATACATTAAAACATGTCTATGATGCAAAAAGAAACAGAAATTTTGGATTATATCTTAAACTTTAGGTGTCTAGTATATTAAAATTACACAAAAGTAAGTTGGAGTTGATGCCCACAAGACAAGATCAAAGTTCAAGCAAATTACTTGGCTTGACTGATTTGTAGCTCTCTCTGCACCATCTGTACACCTAATATTTAAATCATACTACCATTAACCATTCCATTACTACTAGCTACTCCCCTAAGTTTGCAACTTCATAATATAGCAAAAAATTTAACTCAAAAAAACAAAAAGCCCCATTCCATTTCAGTTCTGCCTTCCTTAAGCAGTGCAGGGCATCACCAAACACCTTGAAATAAACCCAAGCTTCTTCTTCTGCATCACAAAAAAAAGAGGTAAATAGATTGTCAAATTGAGCCTTTTGGCCCAATAAGGAAATGGGCTTGACTAGGCCCAGGCCCAGGCCCAATTAAATATACCTTGTGGGTTTGGTGGAGGAGCTCAGCGGGGATCTTGTAGAGATCCTCATCAACCGCTTTGGGGGCGCGGCGAGGACGGGCGGGAGGGACACGTGGCGGTTGGTTGCGGGACGAAACGACGTCGTTGTGAAGCTTCTTGTTGGGAGCAGTTGGGACGTCGTAGACTTTTACTGCCTGTCGACCGCCTCGTGCCGCCTCCTTCATTTCCGGGGGTCCTCGTTTTTCTCCCCCTCTCCCCTTTTTCTTCATCACCCAAAACAAAAATCAATTCAATTCAATTCAATCAAGATCATGAACAGAGGGCTCGATTAGGCCTAGAGATCTGGGGCTAGCAATCAAATTAAATGCTTTGCGTGCAGATTCAACCATCAGGAGGATGATACACATACACTTGGTGTATGCTGGTGTATCTTTTTTCCAAGTGTAATTTTTTTTAAAATTTATCCACTACTTTTTAAATTGTAAAAATTATCCCTAAAAATTTCCTTTAACACTCTATTATACCCATATTATAAAGAATAAACCCTAAAAATATCAATAGTCACTAATTATACCCTAAATTTTAAAGGATGAACCCTAGAAATATAAATTTTGGAAGAAAAAAAATTGGTGTATCCATACACTTGGTGTATGGTGTATGGGTAGGCTTTTCCCAACCATCAAGATGTCGGTTTTCTGTTTTTAATTTTATTTCGAAATGATGAACCAATCCTCTGGTTACGCCATGAATGAGGCTTTTAACGGATTTCCAGGAAACAAACTCTGTTTCTGCGGTGCAGATTGCAGGTTCTGAGATGCAGTTGCAGAGCTCTCGATGCAACCAATTGAAATTATAGTGCAATTGATTGATATTTACAGGCCTAATTAAATTGAAATCGTGTTTTTGAAAAGAAGGTAGATTTTAGGGTTCGAAAAGGGGGAAAAAGTTGCAGACCTGCATCTTTGCTATATCTAGCCTTTCCTAGATCCTAAAAGGCTGAATATTAGCAGCTTCAGATTTCGGCTCAAATTCGCGAAAATAATGTATACAGTGTAAGATCATAGAGGTGATTAAATGCGAATTAAGGTTCGTTAGTAAAATCGGAAGTTAAAGTTTCGTCGGAGTTTCAGAGCTATGGTGAAAAAGATCGAAACTTTAAGGGAATGTACAGAGAAATAGAGAGAGGGAGGGAGAGAGATGGTACATACAGTGCGGGGAGGTGCAGAGGAGTTGTTGAGGGAGGCGCGGTGGAGCTTGTGGGAGGGGTGGTGGCGGTGATCGACGGAGTAGAGGTCGCCGGAGGAAGGGGCGGAGAGATCGTCGGAGGAGGAGCTGAAGCGAGTCAAGCCGGCCTGGCGAGCTGACTCGAAGTACTGAGTGATGGGCAAGTCGTTGACGGAGTCCCAGTTTCCGAACGCCGGTATCTTCCTCAGCTGGCCGCTCCTCCTCTTCCCGCTCTTCTGCACAAACAATTTCAACCCCTCCAT
The DNA here is from genome assembly GCA_037127255.1 of Persicaria tinctoria. NCBI lineage: Eukaryota > Viridiplantae > Streptophyta > Magnoliopsida > Caryophyllales > Polygonaceae > Persicaria > Persicaria tinctoria. The sequence goes on from JBANSL010000004.1 coordinate 2,005,863, forward strand.
TAAAATCAGATGCAGATCAAAATTAAACCCAAAAAATAGCGAGAGTTGCTAATTAAGAACACACTCACATCCATTTCTGTGGAGTAAATTGAAGCGAGATGCAAAAACCAGTAGGGATTGAGAGAGACGAAGATGTATAAGTAGTGTAAAAATGAGGGGTTGGGGGATCCGATGGAAACAGTGGCTAATACAGTGAGGGGGGAGATCAATCAAATGAGGAAGGGATTGGATTGGGTTTGTTGAGGACTGAAAATGGGGGGTTTTTATTTTCAGTTTATTATTATTATTATTTATTACTGTATTAAATTTAATATACTGATATATATACAGTATAATTAATTGAAATAAATAAATAAACGGGTGGGGTCGGTTGCAGAGTGAAGGGGTTACGTTTGAATGAGTGATAGGAATGGAGTCAACGTCGTCGGCCAACACGTTTAGTCCTTCGAAACACAAACCCGATTGATTGAGATCACTACATCTCTATTCCTTGCTCTCTCCATACTTGTAATTACTAATTACGGAGTACAGTATTAGGTAAAGGGTAGAGCTTATTGGACGTCCGTTTTTCGACTCGTCGACTTATCGAAAATTAGACTTTTGTGATCTTGAATCATGATCTTTTAACGGTTTCGCTAGATGGTTAATTGTATTGTTTAACAATAGTTAAATAATATTGCATAGTAATAAATAAATAAGAATATAATAAAATACCTCACTTTAAAAAAAAATATCATCATTATACTGACTTTTTAAATAGATTTTATGAGTATTTTTAACCCTAATTATACATTTTAACTAATCAAATTTTTTAAAAAAATCAACAACACACAAATCAATACTGTACAAATTACTATAATTTCCCATATAGAAAATATAAAAGCTCGTCTATTATCGGCTGAAAACTCACCTCTAAAAACTCATACGTATATTATTACACGGAGGAAGTAATTGCATATTAGCAAATGATTTAGAAAAAAAAAAAAGGATTTATAAAGACACTTGACTATATTCTTTCTTGAAAAATTTCAATTTTAGAAACCCAAAGTGCTGTATATAGTAATAGAGTTATTACCGTGCATACTATATATAATATGCAAAAAATAAAGAGAGTAATTACAGTGCATCTGAATAGGAAGACAAGATAGGTAGTGGAGGAGGTAAAAATGGGGATTGGCTGTTAGTGTACACATAAAAGTCAAAAACAATGGACTTTAGTGTAAACTGTAAACTGGGTTTTGTTGAGCTCTCCAAATAAGTTAAAAAGGTGCTTCCTTTTCTGAATCTGTCATCTTCTTCCTCTCTCCCCCACCATCTTCTTCTGCCTTTTACCACCATCTATATAAATATAATATATATATATATAATAATTAATTATTATTATCATTGAAAACTTTACAAGCACAAAAAAAGTAACCTTTATATATACCAGCTTGAAAAAGTCTTTACCTTATATATATAATAATGCAAGCAACTGCACACTCATTGACTCAAAGTGTCAAAAGAGGATCAGTGTGGAATGGATTTGGGGGTGTTTGAGAGTGTCTACCTAATTTGAGGGATAATAGATTGTCACCTTCCAAACTCATTAAGTTGCATTCAAACTTTACAATCAAAGTGTTCCTCCTTCAAACGGCAAAGGTGGGTCCCACCTTTTTTCATGTGAGTGATCACACATAGAGACTGAAGGTTTTATGTAGAGGGTGGTACTTGAATGAATGGCTCCCTTTGGGTTGGGGTTTGTCACCACATACACATGAGTGGTGTGCACCCCATTCTTTGCCCCCTCTTCCTTTTGTCTTCTCCTTTAATAGGATGCACTTGCGCGCATTCCCGATGAAGATGATCTGGTCTACAATTGTATTTCGGTAATACGTATTCGTGTTGTGTAATCGTGTTTTTATTTTTCTTTCTGTAGTAAGCGTATGATAAAACTATATTAATTACTTGTGGTAAGTTTGATTTATCGTATGATATACTTGTGTGCATTCTCGATGAAGATGACCTTATCCAAAATAGTGTTTCATTTCGGTAATCTTGACACCGAGTAAGAATCGTTGTAATAGCTTAGTTGTGCAATCGTGTTTTTCGTGGTAAGGGCATACATCGGGAATGTGCAGCTGTGCACATTCCCGATGAAGATCATTTAGTCCACAGAGGTATTTGGATAATCTACACCAAGTAAGAATACTATGAATCAATATTGTTATTGCTTAGTTGTGTGTGATCGTGTTTGTTGTGATAAGTTTATGGTAAAACTATAATTACTATTTTTTTTTTGTGTGATAAATTGATTTAGCGCATGATGCACTTGTGCACATTCCCGATGAAGATGACCGGATCCAAAACGGTGTCTCAAATCAATGATCTCTACAACTCCCTTTGTCTTATCTTTGCCGGAAAGCGTGAATGTTGTGTTTGAAATGGTATATGATTCGGAGTCATAAACAACAACAACAACAACAACAACAACAACAACAACATGCTCAGTATATTCCGCATAAAGCAGGGTCTGCGGGGTCGAGTTGTACGCACCCTTTCTCCGACTAGGTGGAGAGGGTATTTCCTAGTGACCCATGACGTGTCATCAAAGACGTACAAGACAAAACTCCACACCAACATACATAAGAAAATAAGGAAAAAGGACACTAAGAACTAAGAACATAGGATACGCATAAACAAGATGAAATAGAATGAAAGCACGATGCTGGAAACATTGCACCCGACTAGTTTTCGTCAACTCGGATAACACTCCTCCACTGCACCCTATCGCGTGACATCTCCTTAGTGAGTCCCAAAACAGCCAGGTCATGTCTAATCACTTCACGCCAACTCTTCTTTAGGCACCCTCTGCCCCGACAGACATTGTCGATATCCAATTAAGTGGTCAAATCTGTGCACTGGTGCACTCGGATCTCTCCTCTGAACATGTCCAAACCATCGCAATCTCGCTTCCCGCGGCAACTTAGCCCGAATACTAGTCATTCCTACCCTTTCTCGGATAACCTCGTTTCCGATTCTGTCGTGCAAGGTGACTCCACACATCTATCTGAGCATCCTCATCTCAGCCACCATAAGTTTCTCATCCTGTGCCCAACACTCTACCCCATATAATACAACTGGTCTCACCACCACTTTGTAAAACTTGCCCTTGAGTCTAAGTGGAACTTTTCTGTCACATAAGACTCTTGACGCAACACTCCCTTTCTGTCAATCTACTTGAATCTGGTGCTTGATATCCATGTTTACACCTCCATCGCTCTACATGACAGATCCCAGATATTTGAAACTGTCTTTCTTCGGAACTAGGTCCCCATCCAACTAGACCCCCTCGTCTCCCACTTCCTCTTCGCCCAACCTGAATATATACCACATAGTTCGTTTTTGTCTTGCTCAAATGAAAGCCCTTCTGCTCAAACTTTTCCATCCATAAGTCAAGCTTGTTGCTGACCCCTACCTTAGTCTCATCCAACTGAACAACATCATCCGCAAACAACAAAGGGCTAAAGTATACTTACACCGGGCTTTCTTTGCCTTTAAAAATTACTAGTATAGTTCCCGCGCTGATATGATGCTATTTTTTTTAAAAAAAAAAAATTAAATTAATATTATACAATTAAGTAAAATATCAATTTAATATTTTGAATTAAACTTACAATAGAAACCCATAATAGAATGGTGTAATAAGCTCATTCAAGATTAACTAATATATAAAGATTTACAAATAGATATAAGTTATATATTAATTTAATAGTTTGAATTAAACTTACAATAACAAACTCATAAGAGAATGGTATAATAAACTCATTCAAGATTAACTAATACGGAGTATGTAAAGATTTACAAATAGATTAAGTTATATATTAATTTAATATTTTGAATTAAATCTTTTGGTTATGTGAAGTATGAAAAGAAATTCCAAAAAGGAAATAAAAGGGGGGAAAAGAAAACAAATGATTGGTTGAAAAAGGGAAGATTAAGAGCATCTACAAAAAGAGTTTTGGTTACCTTAACGTCACTAAAATGTAACTCATTGGTTGTTTTTTTTATGAAAAAGTAATCCTACTTTTTCCATTCATATTTATTAATTGTAATGATGTTTTAAATGAAATAAAAATATATATTTATATTTCATTATTTTTTTAAATAAAATATTGACATATTGTAGTTGCACTTATTTTCTTAGCTATAGATCATAATAATCCAAATACCCCACCCATTCTATAAATATGTCTTTTGATCCAAATATTCAAAAAATCCTCAATTTTAAGTGATGATGTTACAAATGCTTAACAATAATCCAACATCCGATTAGTATTTATACATGTTATAATATTTCTAACTTTACTAATTTTAATCTAGATATCATAAAATATATTTATATAAAGTACTTGATATTTTTTATTTATTTATAAAATTATAAATAAAAATAATGAACAATAATATATGATGGTACACATATAATAAAGGGAAATAAAAATATATTTATATCAATTACTTGCTATTTTTTATTTATAAAATTATAAATAAAAATAATTGACAATAATATATTATGTTACACATATAATAAATGAAAAGATATATAAAGGGAAAGAAAAAGTGAAAATAAATTTGAAACCCCCATTTTCATTTCAATCTTACATTCTTACCATATAAGTTTATACTGTTTTTCTTTCACTTTTAAATTTTTACCTACTAATTTACATTTATGAAATATTATATGTAATATTTATATAATATTTTTTACATAACTTTAATAATATCTTATAGTTTTCTATCAAATTGGGAAAAACCATGAGTTCTAAATGGAGAATCCTTACGGGAAAACACGCGGGGAATGCAAATGGAAAAAATTGAACCCGAGGAATTTATAATTTCGAAGTGGATTGCGTTAATAAACGGGGACAGGGACAAGATTGTGTACCTCGCCCCATTGCCATCATCGATTAGGATCACACCAGTACTGATTATTAATGATTTAGGAGAAAAAATTTGAATCCTTAACAGGTCTAACAAGGGTGAAGTATGTTACATCAACTTTAATTTTTCACTATACTGTAACTACTTGAGTGAAGTCGATTAAGAGAAAACTTTATTTTTTTCCCGCTGGATTGATCGAGTATGCAGTCTTATAACAAGTACTCCCTCCGTATCGAAAACTTATAGTTTTAGCTTTATGTACACTTATTAATAATACCTATATTTCCTTTACTTTTATAGGATAAAGTACCTAAAAACACTAATTATTACCTATAAAAAGAGCAATCATTACCTATAAAGATAATAACTATAGCTAAAACAACAAGTTTTTTGATACAAGTTTACTACTCTAAAACTACAAGTTTTGCGATACGGAGGGAGTATAAAAGTAGTCATATAAAAAAGAGAAAACTAATTAAAATACCCTCATCTTTGGAGGTATGGTAAAAATATATCTTCAACTTTCAAATGTAATAAAAATATCCCGATATTTGAGGGTAGTGGTAATATATTAACAAGAATTTTCTCACGGGTCAAAAATGATGACAATGCAGCCTACATGGATTTTTTTTACAAGGTACCCTACGTGAAAGTCTTTTTATAAATTAGCACTAAAATTGAGTTTTCTTGAACGATTTTCTTAGGAAAAAAATTAAACCGACAACAAATTTAAACCCGAAAAACAAAATTGATTCAGCCAAGCAACTATTTTGGTCAAAATTGCCTCAAATTAACACAACAAGACTATTTCTAACACCAAACCGACAACAAAACTAAATCGACAACAACAAAAACAACGAAGAGGGTGGAAACAAAACTTACTCAATCAAGTCCGTGGACGAATTAAAGAGGGAGAAGGTGTGACAAAGACAACTCAAGATAGGCGACCACGAGGGAGAAAGACTGTCATTGAAGAGGAACTATGAGCTACCCGAAAGACCTGTTCAAGAGGCGGCCACGGTCCATGGAACAAGATAGGAGGGACGAAAAGACGTTGGATATGAATCTGATCCAACTCTTTTTTTTTCCTAAGGAAATCGTTCAAGAAAATCTTTGTAAAAAAATCAACGTAGACTTCATTGTCAGCATTTTTTACCGTGAGAAAAACACGTGGTAATATATTACCACTACCATCAAAGGGCGGGATATTTTTATTACATTTGAAAGTTTAAGATATATTTTTACCTTACCCCCAAGGGCGGGATATTTTCATTACTTAGGGTGTGTTTGGATTCCAAATGCATTATGTTTATAATGTAAAATTATAAGACGGTGTTTGGTTAACATAATTTTTAAGGTGTTTAAATTATTGTGTTTTTGGATTCCACGATCTATTAACTATAATGCAATTATTTTATCTCGATTTAGGTGATTATTTAGTTAAATTACAGTTTTACCTCGATTTTTACAAGATTTTTTATTTTTACAACAAAACACTCGGATAAAACAATTGCATTATAATTAAAATGCAATGGAATCCAAACACACCCTTAATACAGTCAAATCTATATAATATATTAAAACAGAAGCACTTTTGCCACATGTCATCTCCTCGCGCGAAGTTATTTTAGGCAATTCATTTTTATTTTTTCTTATATATCATGTCCACTAATTATGGTGACTAAATTATCTAATATTATTTACATACTATCATTTCATACTATATTTTTAACCAATCAGATTAATTCAAAACTTTTTTTAACTAATAAGTTTAATTCAAAATTAAATGTCAAAATAATAATAATAATAATAATAATAATAATAATAATAATAATAATAATCTATCTATTATCTATTATCTATCTATTACTAACTATTAAAATAAAAGTCTTAACGATGACGTGGCGCTATCCCCTTAATCTTAGGCCTTTTAACCAATCACCTTAGCCTAATTTACAATTTTAGTAGTTTAAAAAAACAATGGGATTAATTCAAACCGTTTTCTATATATATAGTACTTTAATTGCTTTTTCAACCATCTATTATTTTTGCCCTACTATCTTATAAATAATACACTCGATACTGAATATTGTCAGTCATCCCAACTGTTTTCTATTAACCTCATTTGCTAGGTTGAAATGACAAGAGTAGTTGCCTTAACTGAGCAGTTTTTAGGCGTTTACGAAATTATCCCAACTGTTTACATACTACGTATTATACACTTTACTTTATTATTTTCTAACCGCTAATATGTGTATTTTTTTCCGTATATTTTTTATATTATTTTATATTCACAATTTTACTATTAAATTGTGCGCCATTGGCGCGGGTATAGAACTAGTAACTACTTCAACTCAATAACTATCCGCTGCATTGTAATACCTGTCATTGAAATAAACACAAATATATTCAATGGGTAAATCAAAATTGTTCTTAACTAATTGATTTATTTTGTATTTTTTTAAATATCTAAATTTAGTATTGGACCAAATGAAAATATTTGTAAAATTAAACTAAGATTTTGATTTTTGATTAACTAACTAATCCATCAACAAACAAATAAAATTATATAGAAAAAACCAAAAGTCGGTCCACATATGCAATCCATCCATCCAAATTCCTTGTAATTTGGGTGATCCCAAAAAATTAGAAAAAAAATTCCTTATAACTTGGATGGACCAAAGCCGTCGCCTAAAAGAGATTTTTGTCGCTTGAAGCCGTCTGCTCGATGCAAATATCCCTAGAGACCTTAGACGACGAATGTCATAAAGTTCGTCGCTTACACCAACTTAGGCAACGAAAATCACGTTTGTCGCCATGGATATATTGTCATACCCCAAGGGCTTCTTAAGCCCGTCATTAACTCTCAAGCGACAAACCTTGATGTAATACCCATCCTCATCGAAATATTGTAAATTGTAATACCCATCCTCATCGAAATAAACACAAATATATTATTCTTAACTAATTTATTCATTTTATATATTTTTTTAAAGATCTAATTTTAGTATTGGACCAAAGGAAAATATTTGGAACCACACCGAGACTCCAACACCGACAATAGACTTTTCTTTGAGAGAGGTGCACAACCTCCTCAAGCCTAGCACACAAGCAAATGGGGTTCCAACCTAAAACCAATTGATGTTGAGTGAAGTACCCCACCTACTTATATGCTAGCTTGAAACCCTCCCAACTTCCGACGTGAGATTTTCTTATTTCACATGTGCACACCCAAAAATTCCCCCCCCCCCCCCCCCCCACATGTGAATTGCTCCCCCTTCCGTCGAAATGGGGGTGATCCGTGGAGTCTGTCCCGACATGGTGCTCATGGACCTCCTCGAACCATCGGCTCTAATACCAACTGTTGGGCTAGAAATCACTTTTCACTTTCTAGCCACACCTGTAAGAGAATTCGGGTAATAAGAGAACCGACAACAAACCAATAATCAACCGATAATATCCAATCCAGAAACCAATTAACAACCAAGCAACCACAAATACAGATAAAAGCACAATTATTGACACAAGATTTACGTGGGAAAAACCCTCTCAAACCAGAGGCGGATGTTAGGGAAAGCACACCCAGCAATTGCTGGGTGGAAACTTTAGAAGTAGTTTAATAAAAATAAAATTCGGGTGATCTTATTTTGATAGATTAATTTTTGGTCCATAATCAAGCCCATATAACCATAAATGGAAACTCTTTTATCCCTTAATTAGTTTAGTTATTTAATTACTGCAACATTTCACCACTTTCACTACAATCAAAATAAGAAATTTCTCCGATCACTCTTCAAGACTCTAAAACCCCTCACCATAATTATTAAATCTACTGTCTTCAGAAATTAAGTAGGTCTATAAATTTTCTTTTTATTATTGTTTCAAAACTATTTATTTAATGCCTAAATTTCATTTGATAATTTGATTATAGAAACTAGGAGTAATGTATTTTAATTAATATATTGTTTTTTATACTTTATATAATCTATTATTTAAGTTTATTTTGTACTACAAAATTACTAGAATGGATTTTTGTAAAATTTTGTTTTTATATAATAATTTCCCGATGGAATACTATAAAAATCATAGTTTGACTCGACAAAGTTTATTAGTTTCTTAATCACGAATATTTTTTCGCTCACCTAACTTTGAATCACTAGATCCGCCACTGTCTCAAACCCGAGGATAAAAAAACCCACATTCCGCCCGCTAGAGCAACCAATCCACTAATCAATAAACCAGTACAAGTATTTAACAATCTAGTCTCATGTCAAGACAAACAAACATGGAGATCTCAAACACCAATATAAATACAACCTGGATCTAGAATGAATTCTTCTTAAAAAACCTTGCTAATTAAACACCTGTTGATAACTTGCCGAAATAAGAAACGGATTACCGGATCAAGAGACGACGAAGCGCCCACTGAAATATATTTTTCCTCTCCTTTCTCCCTCCTCTCTCTTTTCCTTCTCTCTCCTTTTTCTTTGGTTCCTACGGCTGATCACCTTGAAGCAACCATTTGCTTCCAAAATTCCTCTTTATATTGCTAAAATTAACCTAACAATACAAAGTTTCTTTGGGCCGGACCCAAAATGGGTCATAGGCCCAACAATAACAAGTGGTATCAGTGTCTTTGGTTGATCTTTGACTGTGTTTTTTTTTGGGTAATAGGAGTAGAGATGACGACAAAGACCGAGGAATTTACGAGTACAATGATAAAGTAACGACTTCGAATTTCTCTATTTAGAAGAGAAAGATAGAAGATGTTTTATATTGCAAAGACCTGTTTGATCCGGTTGAGTTGAGATCCGATAGAGATCACTTGAAGTTACAATCCATACCTATTTATGGTGAATAATTCATGAGTGTTGTTGATCTATAAACATAACATATTCATACCTCACCTAATTCACTACTCTTACGTTTCAGGTCCGCATCTTATCTTTTATATTTAGCTCTCTATGCACCACCCATCACCCCTCCTACAATTAAAGTGTTATATTCTAGAACAATCGAAAGCTAATTAAAATATCCCTCATTTTTTGGAGTAGGGTAAAAAATATATATTATTATTTTTTAAATGTAATAAAAATACCCCATCCTTTAAGATGGTGGTCAATATCCCGTCAGATCGACACACACATCTCGCCCTCTATCCAGGAATAAAGGAGCAAATCCGCAGGACGAAGGGGCTTATTATACCCATAAACCAAACCAATATCAACCTCCTTACCGGCAGAAATCTCATACATATAGCAGATATCCAATAAGGTGTCGCGCACGAGGTTATGGCGATGTTTAATGCCCACGGTACCAGTGCATGACACATCATGATCTCCATAGACATCACCATCAAAGACCCGACAACAAGCCGGACATGGCCTAGATACCACGAACAAAGGAACACCAAGTCGATAGCTAAGCACAATACGATAGGTCATTCCATTCATAGACTGTCCCATCCCAGAAATAGGAACCACAATCAATCAATCGAAGGAGTGAGCACCCTGCTGAGACTTCCACAATGCCACCTGTCACGGAGTCAAAGAGAAAACAGAATCCGATGTCGCAGCAACCTTCGTGAAATATGTCAACTTCTGATATGTCCATGAGCAAGCTAGCGAATCTAGAATATGACTCAGTTTATGAGTTTCCCTCGAATGACTCACTGGAATGTGGCTCTTCACGTTGTGAGGTATCTCAAAGGCAGATTCGATTCAGGTGTGTTTTGTATCTTGCTGATAATAGCATTATCTTTAACAAATTTTGTGATGCTGATTGAGGCAATTGCTTATATAATGGTTGCTCCCTTGCTGGTTTCTGCATCTTCCTTAAGAAAGTGTTGATATCGTGGAAAACAAAGAACCAAGACACTACCTCCAAATCTTGGGCGGAATCCATACCGAGGCATGAGTAAAATTGCTGGAGATCTGGTTTGGCTTGAGTGACGAGGAAGAAGGAGGAGGGTTCTTGGTTTAGGAGAAATATCAACTGAGATTTCTCGGTGTCCTTAGTCGGACGATTTCTAACCCAATTCTCTGTTTACCTTCTTGTTGTTTGTGTGATTTTGGAATCTCTACATTTGTGCTTGTGCATCTGACCTTTGTAACCTGTTTTTGGCCTTGGATGCCAATTGGGTGAACTTCCCCTCCCGATCGAGGTTCGAACGTATGGAAACCGAACCATGTAAACAAAGTGTCGCGTTCATCTTGTGTTTCATTTTGGATTACGTTTGTGCTTAGCTTGTTTGGTTTATCAAAGACAACCGAATACTGTTCATCAACTCCACCCATTATCCGCAAACATGTTCACCTCTCTTCAGACCCATGGAGGTGATGCGGGTGGCCAATGGGTGAAATAAAATGTCTGTGAAAATTGAATAGTTGAACGTGGAGATTCAATACGTACCAAGATAGCGGTATAGCGAAATGATGCATGATTGAACAAAGTGAAATGTGAAGAGTGGAGGGTGAATACCGATATGAAAGGAGAAGCTGGTCAATATTTGGGTTTAGAGTCTTGATATATAAAGGGTACGTAAAATAGTAAGAACATAAATACATTTAGGGTTTTTATACGGGTATGCGAGACTGGTAAATGGATGAACTATTGAGACGTGTAATTAATGGGTGAAAATCTTCACCCATAATCTATCACTCGTACCTGTACCATCCGTAACCCACTTTAGTGCGGATTTGGTCTTGTTGGATCAACATGTCCAACTTGAGATGGGGCTATTGAGCATATATACAAGTGTGCGTGCGCGGAGGGTCACTTGGTAATTAAAGCCTGAAGAGTTATAAATAGAAGAAACCTTTGCAATATAATACTCCCTCCGTAATAAAATAATTGTCCGTTTGGGGGTTTTCACACTTCTTAAGGAACCTAAAATTAGAAAGTGGAATAGTTAAAAATTTAGTAAATAAATAATGTGGAAAAAAAATGGACAATGAAAAAAAAATAGTATGGGAAGTTGGATTATTAATATAATATCCTGAAAATCAAATAATTGATGAGATGAATTGATAAAATTAGATTTTTTTTTTGTCATTAATTAGGTTCAAAAGGACAAATATTTTATTATAAGAAAAAGTAGTTAAAAAGACAATTATTTTGTTACGGAAGGAGTATAACAAGAAATCGAGAATGAAAAATCAGTTTCAGTAACAAAGCAAACTTTTCCCTTCATCCTCATCACTAGCTCCACACACAGAAACCTCCATTGTTGATACCAAGATCGAAATCCTTGATTGCTTAAGTACTGAAGTCCGTTGGGACTCGAGATCGGGGGTCGTGCGTACACGTTCACCCTTGCGCTGATAGCCTACCACATAATTCGAGCGGGTTCCATCCTAAAACCAATTGGTTATAGAAAGAGTAACCCACTGGTATATAAGGGGTCCTTGTAATTGAGATGGGCATTCAATAATCAAATACAGTTCTATTCCTAATAAAACTCTCTCTCAAACTCTCTAATTCCCCGTTCTTGATTCAATTAGACAACCATCAGCAGGAGCTTAACAAATTGGTATCAGTTAGCTTGAGATCGTCGGCGCGTTTCAGCAATGGCGGAAGGAAATCGTTTCAAAGCGACGGAGAAGATGGATTACGACGCCATATCAGTGTCGATGAAGGAGAACGTGCGCCAGATCATCTCCACGTACGGCACTATGAGCAAGCGTCTGGGCGCGATGATTGAATTGATCACGAACGGCCAGACAGGGATGGAGCAAACCCCATCGGAGACGGATTTCCGACCGGGGCAACCGTTTGATGCATGGCTTGTCAACGGGAATCAGATAGGATTTCCGATGGCGGACGAGCACTTCTCAATCAACGATGGGGAACGGCAAAGCGAATCGGAAGGGATCGACGCCTCAAATCAAGAATTGCAAGACAAGAATCGAATCACCAAAGGCAGCGACCATGGAGGGCAACCAGCAGATATCGACACTCAATTCATCAACGATTCACCAAGAATCATCGATCGAAAGTTCAATGAGCCCTTGGAAAGCATTCTTGGTGACTCATGAGCCGAATTGATCGATAAGGATGACACAGAGCATATGCAATTTGAAGTAATCGCAAATCCAATGGAAGAAACAGAGCAACAAATCAATGTATTTCTAGCAGATGAACAGTCGTCCAAGGCTTCGGCCGGCTGTTTCAAGGTAAACATCAATCCCTATGACGTGAAGATCTATGAAGGGGTATCCAAACAATTAAGTGATTTGGTTGTGCTCCTTGTTGAGTTGTTGGAACTTAGAGTTGCCCAGTCTAGGAAGGATAGCAAGGCTAACTTTCGGTTGAATCAAATTTGTGGGTTACTTAGTGCACACAAGGTGTTTGGGAAAATGCCTAAGAGGGATTTGGTATTGTCTGTAAGAGTTGGTAGAGAAATTATAATGGGTGACTATATAGAGTTCATTACCAATTCATGGCCATATGATAGAGGGAAGCACCTCTTTGTTTATATAATTAATGTATGACTTTTTGTCTCTTCACATTCTCAACATTAAAGTTTATTCATTAGTTAATACTCCATCCGAACCAAAAAGGATGTCGTTTGACTTTTTAATATGTATTTTAAGGAGCTAAAAACTATATAATATATTAACTTTTTTATTTTTTTTTATAATCTAATACTCCCTCCGTTCAACAAAACTTGACATTTTACTATTCATGCACGCTTTTTTAAGAGCTAAAAACTATATAAAATATCGACTTTTTAAATAAATTTTTTTAACAATTTCGTAGTTATTATTAATAAGTCCAAACTTGTTAAAAAAAATTATAAAAAAATGAATATTATATATAATTTTTATCATTCTAAAAAAGCGTGCATGAATAGTAAACGACAAGTTTTGTTGAACGGAGGGAGTACTTATTACCAACAAATATTAAGTTGTAAAAAAATAATTTAAAAAAAGTTGATATTTTATATAGTTTTTAGCTCATTAAAATACGTTGGGTGGGTTCATGAGGGCCTTTGGGTTTCGGTGTGGTGAATGTACAACATTAAGGGCTGAATTGTGGGCTTTGGTTCACGGATTGAAGCTGGGCAAAGCACTTCTGATCCCCCGTTTAGAGGTGGAAACAGATTCCAAACAGATCGTGGACCTGCTGAGGGCGACGCCGCCGATCGCACACGCGGATATCTACCTTCTGCAGGAATGTTGCCAACTGTTGGAGGACGGGAGCCACCAAGTACGCTTACGATGGGTCCGTCGGCAATCGAACACAGTCGCAGACGCTATGGCACAATGGTCTTTAGAGTTAGAGTCTAGCTTTGAGGAGTTCCAAGCTCCTCCTTCATGTATAGCTGATGTTTTTGAAACTTTCCCAACTGTTGCTTAAGCTGCCTATTTGAAATAAAACACGGGCTCTGCCCGCTTTCGGACCAAAAAAAAAGAGTATCGAAAAATATATTTTTGTGGATCGAATAACTTCCCAACAAAAATATAACGGCCAGTAAATTCACAACTTTTTTTTTTTTTTTTTTGGAAAACTAATTAAAATACCTCCACCTTTTGGGGTATGGTAAAAATATATCCTCAACTTTTAAAAGTAATAAAAATATCCCGACCTTTGATAGTAGTGGTAATATATTACCACGATTTTTCTCACTGGTCAAAAATGCTGCAAGACATCCGACGTTGATTTTTTACAAGGTTTTTTTGAACGGTTTCCTTAGGAAAAAAATAAAGAGTTGGACCGGGTTCATACACCACGCATTTTCCTCTCTCCTATCTTCTTTCGTGATCGCCTCTTGACCTGTCTTCTGGTCTTCGAGGAAGCTCATAGTTCCTCTTCAATGACAGTCTCCCTCCCTCGTAGTCGGCTATCTTGAGTTGTCTCTCACGTCTTCTTCCTCTTTTATTCGTTCACGGACTTAGCTGAATAAGTTTTTTTTCCCTCTTTGTTGTTGCTGTTGTTTTCGGTTTAGTTTTGTAGTTGTCGGTTTTGTGTTAGGAATAGTCGTGTTGTGCTAATTTGAGGCAATTTTGACCGGATTAGTTGCTTGGTTGAATCAATTTCATTTTTTTGGGTTTAATTTTGTTGTCGGTGCATTTTTTCCCCAAGGAGACCATTTAAGAAAACCCGATTTTAGTATTAATTTGTAAAAGGCGAAATCGGGTATATACCCATGGAAACTTTATTAATTGGGTATATACCCATCAAAACTTTAAAATTGTTTATATACCCATTAAATCATTTATATTTTGTTTAATTGTCCATCATATATTTAATTTATACTATTAAATGTAAAAATTATTAAAATTTAATTATTTAAATATGAAAATTATTTAACTTTCAAATAATTATTAAAATGAGACATTAATTTCAATTTCTCTCAAACTAAGTAATTTTTTTTAATTTGATGTGATTTTACATTTAAAAATATATGTATTTTATTTCTTTACTATGGTTTATGGTCATTTTTATAACTTAATTATTTTGAACTTATACATGAAACTTGATATTCAAAATAAAATCATTGGATAAAAATATAATTATAATTACATTGAAGTTTAACTTTTATATTAAAATTTTAATTATATTTTCTATCTAATAATTGTAAAGTGATAAATTTTCTAATTATTTAAGTTTAGTATATAATTAAATTTTAATCTAATTTTCACTCAATAATATTAGATCAAATATATTACGGACAATCAAACAAAATTTAAATGATTTGATGGGTATATAAACAATTTTGAAGTTTTGATGGGTATATACCCAATTAATAAAGTTTCTATGGGTATATACCCGATTTCGACTTTGTAAAAAGGCTTCAACGCAGGATGCCTTGTCAAAAACAAAATCAACGTAGGCTAGCTGCATTGCCAACATTTTTTACCCATGAGAAAAATCGTGGTAATATGTTACCACTACCCTCAAAGGTCGGGATATTTTAATTATATTTGAAAGTTGAGGATATATTTTTACCATACCCCAAAGGTGGGGGTATTTTAATTAGTTTTCCCTTTTTTTTTTAAAACTAACTAGCTATTGTGCAATCCTTCACGGACCAATGGAGATCATCTACTTCACTTCCTATTTCACTCTCTACATCACAAAAATATTTTAATATATATTTAATCTTAAAAAAAATTATAAAAAATATGTTTGTATTACTAACATCTATTTTTATATATTCATAAAATTTTATTTTGAAAAATCATGTTTTGAATTATTTAATAATTGTAAATGGTTAAATATTGCCTTTTTAATTTTTTAAAATTGTAAAACATGATTTTTCAAAATAAAATTTTATGAATATATAAAAATAGATGTTAGTAACATAAATATAATTTTGATAGTTTTTTTTAAGATTAAATATATATCAAAATATTTTTGTGTTGTAGGGAGTGAAGTAGGAAAGTGAAGTAGAGGATCTCCATTGCTCATTGACTACCTTTGTTATGCAAACTGCGGATAAGGAAGAATCTATGGAAAGTTTCATTTCTTTAGCGAGTTATTCGATTATATATATAGTGTATTATTGCAATTTTTCATAACTTAATATAATCGAATAACTACTCCAACTCAATAACTATCCGCTGTATTGTAATACCCGTCATTAAAATAAACACAAATATATTCAATGGGTAAATCAAAATTGTTCCTAATTAACTGATTTATTTTGTACTTTTTTTAAATATCTAAATTTAGTATTGGACCAAATGAAAATATTTGGAAAATTAAATAAGATTTTGATTAACTAACTAATCCATACACAAATAAATAAAATTATATAGAAAAAAACCAAAATCCACATATGCAATCCATCCATATATGCATGATATATATAAACCCAAATTCCTTATAACTTGGGTGATCCAAAAAATAAAAAAAAAATCCTTATAACTTACACAGACCAAAGTCGTCGCATGAAAGGGATACCAAAGCCGTCACCTAAAAGGGATTTTTTCCGTTGGAAGTCTCAGGCAACGAACATCCATCGCCTGGGTCATCCGCTAATGGATGTCATAAGGTTCGTCGCTTACACCCCTTAGGCGACGAAAATCACGTTTATCGCCCGAATATATATATTGTCAGACCTCAAGGACTCAAAGCTCGTCCATTAACTCTCAAGCGACGAACCTTGATGTAATACCCATCCTCATCGAAATATTGTAGTACCCGTCCTCTTCGAAATAAACACAAATATATTATTCTTAACTAATTTATTTATTTATTTCGTATTTTTTTAAATATCTAAATTTAGTATTGAACCAAATGAAAATATTTAGAAAATTAAACTTAAGACATTGATTAACTCACTAATCCATAAATAAATAAAATTATATAGAAAAAAAAAACCAAAATCCACAAATGCAATCCATCCCTATATACAAACCCAAATTCCTTATAGTGATCCCGAAAAAAAAAAAATTCCTTATTGGACCCAATCAAGTGACTGAACAAACATATCCCCTCAAAATCCCCAATTTAATCAGCCGTGTGGAGAAACAGAAACCCTAGACCAAAATTAGGGTTTAATCACCGATCGTCTCTCCCATGGCTAATCCACACTATCTGGTCACCGGAACCCCGAAGGTGGACTCCTTCGACGTGAAGGTGGGGCCCACCTTCTCCTCCCCGGCCCTCTCCGACCACCCCTTCGCCCCGTGGGGCCCCGTCACCAAATTCTACGTCCGCTTCTCAATCCACCCCGTCCGCCAGTTCTGCTTCGACGCGCCGCGCCGCCCGGAGCACCACGCGCTCCCGGCGGTCCAGTTCGGCGTCGTGCTCGCACGCGCCTACGAGGGCCGCGCCAACCTCTGCATCTGGGAGGGCCAGATCGTCGACGCCGTCCTCCGCGCGCCCGGCATCTCCCCCAACGCCGCCAAGCTGATCGCGCGGGCGATCTACGACCGCGTCGAGTCGACCCCCCGGACCACATTGACCCGCCAAGTAGACGTCGAGATGGACGTCGTGACGCCCTACTTCGTGCAGGGCGATCACCGGCTCGACATGGTGTCAGTGCCAGTCCAGTCCCGGGGATTTATCATGGCCCGGGAGAGGGCCGATTGCGGCGTTTGCTCGGAGCCCTTGGTGAAGGAGCTGGTGGTGAGGCGCGCTGAGTGCTCGCATTCTTTCCATTGCGAGTGCCTGTCGGGTCTTGTTCAGAGCGGGTCAAGGATTTGCCCTATTTGTCGAGCCGAGTTCAAGTCGAGCCAGGTACTCAAACTAGCTAGGGCTTAAGTAGTATGAGCTACCCTTGATTAGGGTTTTTAATTAAACTTTTTTTTTTTCAAATGCATACATGACATGATTAGGGTTTTGATGTTAAGATCATCTTGATTAGGGTTTTCAAGTGTTATGATTTTGATTTGAATCTTTGATCTATGTACTTTATAAAACTATGATTTGATAATGTTATATATGCATACTAGCTAGCTACTAGTTACTATACTTATGTTCTCATGTTTTAAGGTTTTGCATTTTTAATTTTGGTGATTTAGGATAACTTGAATCATGAATTTTTAGGGTTTTGAATGGATTTGAATCCGGCAGAGTTGTAAATTTTACTCTCAATTAGAGATGTTATGGCATTCTACATGTATGTTCTAATTTTCGGATCCGATAGACTTGTAAATAGTTATTCTTGATTATTTGAATTGATAGGGAAAATGCAGATCTAACTCTCCGTTACAATAACAAAAACGATCTTCCTAACCTATATCATTTGCAATTGACCATCTCACAAGGAAACACCAAAGTTAGAGAAATGATGTGTACTACTAAATTTCTCAGACCTGATAGATGCGGGATATATTGGAATGATTGTTGTTGTTGTTTGCAATTGAACATCCATGTCCATATTCCCTAAAGCTTTGTTAGATAGGGTGGTATAGGGTGAAAATACCATTTTGCTTCTCTTAATTTCAATGATCGATCTTTTGGTTATGATTCTTAAATTAGAAATTAGCTAGTGTTGAAATTTTATTTATAGTTGCAGTTTCATTTTTGTGAGCCTTAATCTATGTGTATGTATTTGGCATTGGTGTTGAATTCCGAGGCTCTGTCTCAAAACTCAATAGAAAGTTTGTTTTTCTGTGTTATTTATAAATATATGACAATAATCCTATTGATTTAAATAAGAAATTAAAGAATAAATCAATCTGGGTGTTATTTAAGGTGTATGTGATTAGTTGCTGCAGTGATATCGCACAAACCAAAGATTATACATTAAAAATAAATTTGCACAATTAAAAAATAAAAAAAGTGGCATGTTTTAGATATAGTACGTATCTGATATGTGTTATAAACTTATAATATTTCTTGTGTTATTATTTCAAGCAGTTATTATGCTGTGCTTTTTTTTTTCTTTTTTTTTGTTGTATAAATAGTTAGTTCTTCTGTCAATTATTTGACTCCTTAATCTCTATTCTTGTCTGAAATATATAGAATTATGTACTAGAGTAAAAACTTTTTTTTACTAACTTTATTCAGTAAAATAGATTGTTTATTACTCCCTCCGTTAATTAAAACTTGTCGTTTTAGACATTTGCATATTTTTTAAGAAAGCAAATAAAAGCAAACAAAAATACACTTATACCCCTAATTATTACTTTACTTTTCCACTTTATTGAAAACTACAACTAACAAACATCTAATCATGACAAGGGTAATTTTGAAAAGTGAACACCAAAATATCTAAAACGACATGTTTTTCTTAACAAGATTTTACTCCTAAAACGACATGTTTTTCTTAACGGAGGGAGTATTTATGAATGTTTTTCTAAATAATAAAAATTATATAAAATATTAAATTTTTTAACTTATAAAATAAATTAGTATTTTTTTATAATACTCCATCCGTTCGGAAAAAACGTATATATTTAAGAGGGTATAAAGGTAATAAGTTTAGGATTTACTTAATTTGTGTGTAAATGTCTATTAAGATTTATATTTTTTAACGAAGGTAGTATTTACTATTCACTCACAATTTTTTAGATGGTAAAACCTATATAAAATATGGAGTATTCATTCTTAATTTTTTTTTTTTTTTTAACAATTTGAGTACTGTTTAAAAATAGGTACTTGTATTGTTTAAAAATACCACTCGTAGTACTCATGTAAGATTGGGGAGGTGTGCCCTTACCCAAAAAGCAATTGACCTTTTCATGGTATTCTTTTGACGTTGCTTTCATAGTCAAACTACAATTTGTCTTAATCAATAAATCTTGGGGGCAGTGCTTCACAGTCTATATAAACTTGTTGACTTTAACTAGGCCCAGTCTGCCACGTGGCTTTTCTCCTACGTTACGCTTAGAGCATGTGCAACCATGGGGTTACCTCTTCCCCTTTTCAATTTTCATCCCCTTATCATAATTTGCCACTTCATATATTTTTTTCACTAAATTATTTTCTATTTTTCTACCTCTTCTTTAGAGGTTACCCTTGCAACCATGGGGTTACCTTGTTCCCCACTTATGTGTTTAGTAAAAATAAAAGGGAAGAGATTACCTTAGTGATCGAGAAGGGGTAACCCCTTCCAACCTCTTCCCTTAAGGTTTGGCTTGCAATCATGGGTTTACCTTTTAAGACCTATAAGGTAAGTAAAACCAATGGTTGCACATGGTCTTAGGTTGTAGGCCCACCTCCCTCTTCCTCCATTACCATCGTTAAGCCTTTCTTACTTAGTTGGTAATCTCATTTTCATCTACTTTGATATATAAAAAACATCTCTTGTGCCCATTTTGTGTATGCAAAATGTGATAATCCGCATCTCTTACTATAGGATGATGATGTGAATAGGACGAGGATACAGCGACAGAGGAAGCGATTTCAGGGAAGTTGTGGCTGTGATCCGACTCACTTATTCATCCACAGACGAGAACGCCAAGGGTGTAGAAGAGACGGATTTCACGAGCAATACAACATGTTGGTGTTGAGCTATGTGGCCTCGTCGTCAAACTCTAAACTACCGAATCTGCCCCATCTTGCGGCCAACAAGAGGTGCCGGTGTTAGCGAACATGGCCCTTATGTTTTTGCTTTCTTGCGTCGAGTTTGAAACGTTTGAAACGATACTTAGGTTTAAGTTTACATATAGGATTAGGTTTACTTTTAGACCCTTTTTTATTGATCTTCAAACTGCAGTTTGCCGATATGAGGATTAGAGCATATTTGAATTTTTTTTTTAAAAAAAATAGTAGTGATTCATGAAACGTAACACTTATTATCGAATGTGAGTTTATTATCAACTCATCTCGACTCTATACATTATTGTAATGGTTACTTTGAGTTAATAGATTCTGAATTGTTAGTTCTTTTGTAATATAGATTATGTGCTCACTGAATCCTTGGTGATCTAAAACCCGGATTCAGTCGTCCAAGTTTGTGTGGATTCAGTCGTCCAAGTTTGTGTTTAGCATAGTAATTTTAAATAGTTTACGAGTTAGCAAATTCTCAAAATAAGTAATATATAACTATGTTTTGAAGCTCTCGATATTAGTTATAATACGTGAATACCAATCTAAGTAAGATATAAAAGTATTATAATATATTGAAATAAAATTAAGGTGATTAATACACCTTCAAACATTCATAATTTTTTACTTAGATGTCGGATTAGATCGAATTATATATCAAAACAAAGCTATCGACGAGGAGAATATACCTAGGTAATTTGTCAGATGAGAGAGGGTGCACGTGCTCCCCCATGTCCCCTGGCTCCGCCTCTGGTTATAATAGACACACTTGGCCTGGGTTGTGGTTTACTCGTAGTTGACCACACCCAAATTATTGCCTTGTATCAAAAAAAAGATACACTTCCTTTTTGGTGCGCTCGAGACTAATCTAACTTAAAGATTAAAATTTAGACGAATTTTTTTATATGAAATTTTAACCTTTGTGGATAGATTAAAAGAGTAAATTCTTATTTGACATGACAAATTATATAGAGTTGTAAAACGGTTTGGCTATATGCACCGGAGGCAGGGGCGGATGTAAATTATACGGACAGATTTAGGATCCGTCCTATGTAAACTTTTAAAAAATATACGGACAGATTTAGGATCCGTCCTATGTAAATTATTAAAAAAGAAGAAGAGAAAAGCAAAGCTGCAACTGCAGCTTTTTCATTTCAAACCAAAGCAAGGTTGCATCCGCCCTTGTTGTCTCCTTTTTTTTTAATGTGTTTGTTTATATATATAGGACGGATCATAGATCCGTCCAATGTAATTTTTTTTTTATAATGCACGGATCCTAGATTCGTCCTCGTAGCGCATATAGCACCTATCTCCGATGCATATAGCAACATCCTTGTAAGACTATATTTTTGAAAATTGCGAAAAGCTTTGGCAAGATTCTTTAAAAAGCTCCAATAAGCTTGTGTCAACGGGTCCTGAGTGGTTAAAGAGACTACAAATTAATATTTGAAAAAAATCAAAGAAAAACCAATCAAGATCAAAGAAACAATCAAAATGAATAGATATAACAATAATATGATTAAGCTCCAAATGAGAAACTACTGTCGGAACATATGCATTGTTTTTTTTTTTTTGAAGAGGTAAAGTTTCGGTTGGATGAATCCTAACCGATAGCATCCTGACGGATGAAATCATTGAGATCAGTATTGAAAGTCAAGGCCGCCCCATTAACAGAGCGGCCAAGGTGTGCGACCTTGTCAGCCGTCCTGTTACCCTCACGGGGCACATGCGAGTAAACCACGGTTTGGACTGTAGCTAATTGGCGTTTAATATCTCCCATTAATAGTTCAATCTCCCAAGGGCAAGAGCTGTTGAATCTGAGGTTGTCAATAATCATTTTAGAGTCCCCCTCAACAACAAGTTTGTCGTGGTTAAGTTGTTTAGCCGATAGGAGTCCTATTTGCAGGGCCTTGGTTTCGGCCTGGATGGGCGAAAGTTTCCCTAACTGTGTTGCCCCAAGCTTGATTACCCGGCCCTCATGATTTCTGACCCATTAGTAGCCCCGTCAAATTTTAATTTCAGAAAATTCCTCTCCGGTTTTCGCCATTTTACATTTTTCCTGCTAATAGCCTTTCTCTGTTTGTTTTGTTGTGTATTCATATGGTCAGATCCTGTCTCGTCTTTCGTACATGCCCGTTTCCATTGTTCTTTGATGTTGTATATGAACTGCTGAATGTCCACTTGAGTCGGCACTCCCTTTTCCTGGAAGGTTATTTGGTTCCTAAAGAACCATAGTGTCCACCATTTGACTGCAAGATCCCTTTTTTCCTCCGCATTAAAATGTTTTCCAACTAGTTTCATTATACTGCAACCATTCCACCTGCTGTTTGTTTTTTGCCTAATCAAGGTTTGTAGCTTTTGACTCGTTAGACCATTCTTTTTAGCAAACTGACACTCTATTAGTAGGTGTTGGTCGTCCTCACAGAGTCCGTCACATAGCACGCATTGGTTAGGGATTGGGGTTCCTCTTTTGCTCAATCTGTCTTTAGTCGGTAGCCCATTCTGTGCTATTTTCCACAAGAAGTTTTTAATTTTTGGTAAGATATTCACCTTCCATATCCAGCTATTCTGATCGTCTGAAATATCTTCTGTGTTCGTTATTAATTTGATTGCACTTGATGTTGTAAACCAACCATGTTTATCTGGCCACCAATATAGCCTGTCAGGCATCGGCTCCACAGGTAGCGGTATATCCATTATAGTTTGGACAGTGTTTATGTCTAGCACACTTAAAAGCTTGATTTTATCCCATTGTCCATTCGAGAGGAATTCACTTACAGTTGTGTCTTTGTCCAACACCGCCGTTCCAGCCTGATTGCTACTTAGAACAGTTTTGTTTATCCATCTGTCTGACCAGAACCTGACCGTTTCCCCATTCCCAATCGACCACCATATTAGTCCCGATTTAAACTTGTCAATTAACGTAATAGCTTTCCTCCATTGCCAGGATGCATTTTTAACGTTTTCATAATGAAGAATGTCTGAATTCTTTAGATATTTGTGCTTTATTATCTGTACCCACATATTGTCCGGTTCTGCAAGTGTTTTCCATAATAATTTCATCTGTAATGCTTCATTCATTGATTCAGACTTTCTAATACCTAATCCACCCTTGCATTTTGGTTTACATATTCTGTCCCAGCTTATAAGTGGTTTATATTGAAGGTCCTTATTCCAAAAGAAAGTTCGATTTATCTGGTCTAGTTGCTTGTGAATCGAAGTAGGGAGCATGAAGCTCTGCATCGCAAATAACGGCTTCGCTGCTAGGTTCGCATTAATCAAGATGGTTCGCCCTTGCTGCGAGATGGAGTTTGCTTTCCATTTTGTTAGTTGGTTTCTGGTCTTTATTACTATATCTTCAAAAGTTTGATTGTTAACCTTTCCGCTGATAATTGGGCATCCAAGATATTTTTCCATTGCCCTCGTATGGGGAGCTTGGAGAGAGTTTTGTAACAGTTGTATTCTTGCCCCCGGTACGCCCTTCGTAGTTTGGAAAGAAGATTTATGGTAGTTGACTTTTTGGCCAGACAGCTGACAATACTCATGTACTATTTTCCTAACTTTTTGACTAGCCTCTAGTGAAGCTTTTGAGAAAATGATGATATCGTCTGCGAACGCCAGAAAGGGTATGGAGGGACCCCCCCTACCAAATTTAAAGCCTATCTTGCTCATTGGTTGTGCTGTTTCTTGCTGTAGTCTTCTTCCTAATACTTCCGCTCTGAGGATAAAGAGAAATGGGGAAATAGGATCTCCCTGTCTCACCCCCCTTGTTGGTAGAAACACATCTGTCGGTGAGTTGTTTACTAACACGGAGAAAGATGTTGTTGAGATACATTCTCGGATCCAGCTTATGAATGTTGGGTGGAATCCGAATCTTTTCATTACCTCCCATGAGAAATCCCAGTTTACCCTGTCATAAGCTTTTTCCATATCCAATTTTATTGCCATCCATCCCTCAATCCCCGTGCGTATCTTGAAAGAGTGGAAGATTTCGTGTGCTATAAGTATATTATCCTGAATGGCCCTGTCTGCCACAAAGGCCCCTTGGAGTGGGTTGATTAATTTACTAAGGACCTTTTTTAGCCGTTCCGTCAAAATTTCCGAAATAACTTTGTATATGGTGGAGCATAGACTTATCGGCCTATAATGGTTTGTCATGGTAGGGTTATCAGTTTTTGGCAAA
This sequence comes from Persicaria tinctoria, assembly GCA_037127255.1. NCBI lineage: Eukaryota > Viridiplantae > Streptophyta > Magnoliopsida > Caryophyllales > Polygonaceae > Persicaria > Persicaria tinctoria. Next base: position 2,030,914 of record JBANSL010000004.1, read on the forward strand.
AGAGTAATGAAAGTGTGATTTACTTGTCGAAGCATTTTCCCAGACATAAAAAAGTTCTTTATAGCCCGTGTTACTGATGGGCCCACTATATCCCAAAAATGTTTATAGAATTCTGCTGTAAATCCGTCTGGTCCGGGTGATTTGTTCCTCCCTAGGCTGAACACTGCGTTTTTAACTTCACAATTCGAAACTGGTTTTATCAGTTCCGCGTTCTCATTCTCGGAGATATTAGGAGAAATAAGGTCTAGAACTTCACTCCACCTTGTCCGATCTTCCCCTTCTTTTCTAAATCTTTATTCAAAATCTTTTTGTATTTCCACCTTAATGTTGTCTTCACCGATTATCTGGGTTCCTTCCGCAGAACAGATTGATCTTATGATTTTCCTGTTTCGTCTTCCAGAAGCAATTTTATGGAAATACGCTGAGTTCGTATCTGCAAGCTTAACATGTTTTGTCTTAGCACGTTGGTTCCAATACGTTTTGTGGAAGTTAATTAGGGCCTCTTTTTTCTTCAACAGTCTTAATTGTTTATTTACTGTGCTGTTATCTTCTTGTTCGCTCAACATTTTTTGGGTTGCTATCAGTTGCTCTTCTACCTCTTTTAGCTGTTTGAATATGTTCCCAAATGTTTTTAAATTCCATTCCTTGATTTTTGCTTTAAGCACTTTTGTTTTGAAACATAGTTGGAACATGGCCGAACCACCACAACTAGATCGCCATGCTTGTTTTACTATGTTCCTTAGATCTTTACGTTGTAACCACATGTTCTCGAATTTAAACGCCGTCGGCCTAGGTTGTGAGCCGAGTTGCAGATCAACAGAAATCGGGCAATGATCTGACGAGGAGAATGCATAATGAGTTGTTCGAATGGATGGGCATTTCTCTATGATTTCATTTTGTACAAGCACTCTATCAAGTCGCTCTAGAATGTTGTCATCGCCAGATTTCTTTTTCCTCCAAGTAAATCGATTACCAATAAAAGGAATGTCGGTAAATTCCCACTGCTCTTTGAATTCTGCTAATCTCCGGAATCGGGCTATAGATGGCTCCGCACCCCCTTGTTTGTCAGTCGTTTCTGCAATCTCATTTAAATCCCCTATCATTATGCAAGGCCAAGGGGATTCCGCTATCATTCCACTTAATTCATTCCAGAACTGATATTTTTCTCTTTCCTAGGCAGGGGCGTATACTACAAATATCCTGCATTTAAAGCCTATCTCGAAGTTTTCATAGTCAAGACATATACTTCTTTCTCGGGTAGTTACCACTAATAGGGATTCTTGAGTCATCTGATAAGCCCTCCATAAAACACCTATCCCTCCAGACTTTCCTCTGGCTGGGATCCAGCACGCAAAATCAAATCCTGCATGTTTCCAGGTTTTCTCGTCAGGGATGGTTTCCGATTTTGTTTCCATTATCGCCATAAGTTTTATATTATGAATTTTACTAAACGTATTAATTTCGGCCCAGAAATTTGGTCTTCCAAACCCTCGAACATTCCATGAACCAATCTTCATGACCTACCTCTTTTTATCCTTACCCTAAATAATTTTCGCCATTCATACCATGAAGATATGAATATTAATCCAATTTCACATACCACCCTTTGATTCATTTGTTGATTGATATGTATCATATTTCTTGATTCCGCACTGGTCACCATATACAAGCAGCTGCACATTGCTGCTAGACCCCATGATTCCGTTTCCAATGTGTAAGCCTGCTCACCTAATTTTAGATTTATAACATGTATAGATGAGTTCATTGATGTAAACCAGACGTTCATGTGTGCATATCTATAGCTGAAACTCTCAAGAACTCCCCATTGGCTCGTTCCATTCGATAGTTTTTGTGTGCATTCTGAATAAAGCTTCTTGTATAGTCTACTAGTTTGATTCAATCTGTGATGTGTTATAAGCACATGTAATACCTCAGTAGTTACTCTATAAATCGAGATGTGTTTACCTGCATAATCACATTCAAGATACAAATACCAATAGCAAAAGATTCCACCCATTTCATTCACATTACAATACCATAACCTAATACCATAACCTGCATACTTTGACACACATAACTGCATTTACATGAATTTGCATGAAGAAACTAACATTGCAGCATACATAACACACTTTCATCCACAACTTAACCATGAACCTTCCACAAACAGTCATTAAAGTCACCCATGAGTTCATTCTACTATATACAAAACTACCAAAAAGTTTTATTCTAATCAGAGAGAGGCTGCCTTTCTGCAGCAGATGATCATCAATGAAGAGCTTCATAATTTGCATAACAGGGAAGGTGTTCAATAGTTTCACTGACTCAGTACCCCACCAACCTAAGGTATCGAGTGCCCATTTCCTCGTGAGATTACTCCTCATTCTTACCTCTTTTGTTACCTCCACCCATCAGCTTTGAGCTTGCAGATTCACCTTCCTCAACCCCATGTTTACGCTTGCCAGACTCCGACTTAGCCGCTCCCTCAATCCCCTGCTGCTCAAACCTCAGTCCCGAAGGGGATGCCGAAGGAGCAACGAGAGAATTGAGAGTGCCAGAGGGAAGACATTCAGGATTATACAGGTTGGGTAGAAGAAATTCAGTAGAGGCAGGAATGTTACCCAACATGCGATCGAAGTCAGCCTGGGTGAAATCCGCAGGAATCCCACCCATTGTTGTCGCTCCATCATAGTCTTCCTCAGCTTCAATCATGTCATCATCGTCGGCTTCATAGAACTCGGGGTCTTGGAAATCAGCTTCAATTGCTCTTGGGTTTGCATCATTTGGGTGCACTTCTTCATGGGCTTCCTCTTCAGGCTCATTGTAATCATCCACCACCACATACTCCTCCATTTCAGGGACTAGTGGAAGGGCTTCCACTCTCACAGATTCGAGTATAGAGGTTGTGGACAGTTCGCCAGAGGCATTGGAAGATTCTTCCGAGGAAGAATCCGACAGCAACTCAACATTCCGACCAAAGCTTTTCCACAGCTCCTCTTTTGAGTGACCAAAGGAAGGAGGAGGTAAGGATCTTTGTTTCCTTGTAACGTTCACCCATTCACTCCCATCATTGGATTGCTCCCTGGAGTTTTCATTCATGGGAGAATCCTCAGGTCCAGGACCCATAATTCCTCCGCCTTCTTTGCTGCAAACTCGTCTTCCCGGACAATTTTTGAAAGAGTGCTCAGCATCACCACAACTCCCACAACCTACTGGGAAATCTTCAAACCACACTGGGTAATCCTCAAGCTCCCCCTTTTCATTGGGAACCATCACCCTCTTGTTGGGAGTCTTCGATAGATAAGCACTTATACACACTCTTGGGTATCGAAGCCTCGCCCCGTTAGGGTTAAAGGCTGCTACTCTGATAACTTCCCCCAGTTTGTTCCTCTCGACAATTGCTTTTAGCAGAGAATTGCTCACATACTTCGTGGGCAGGCCAGGAAAGCGAACCCACATATCGAGTTTTGCCACCGACTCAGTGAAAGGGCAGAAATCCTGACGCCATGGCCGGAACAGCAACAGCTGACCCAACACATGGAAGGGTCTCTCCCCTCAAACTTTGTCTCTATCTTCCTTGAGGTCGAAGCGAAGCTCAAACCAGCTATTGGCAAGGGGAAATAGTTGGAAGCCCGCCGACAGAAACTTCCAGTCAAGCTTCATCTTTCTCCTGATCTCCTTTGCTTCGATTGGATTCCCAATCACCGTAGCAAACAAGGAGGTGTTGTTGAGAGTCGAAATGTTGGCCTGTACGTCCACTTGGATTTCCCGGAGCATCTTCCCCTCAATTTTTGCTTTGCGCAATTGCTTCTCCAGATCTTTTTGTGCAATCTTAGACGCCGATTCAGAGGAAACCGGAGTTCCTTCCGAGTCGAAGCCTGAGATTGGATTTTGTTGGCCCTTGCGGGTAGTTTTTGGTGGATAGCCAGAGGATTCGGCATCCATAGGTTTTTTTCCCTTGTTCGAGACAGGAGTCGCCATGGGAACAAAGGAAACACAAAGAGTATTAGAGCAGAAATTCAGATGTGCAAGGTGAGAGAATAGAGAGTAAGCAAGGGTGTGAAGAGATCCCTCACACCCGATTTGATTTATAAAGATTTGAGGGGAAGAGAAAAGGCGATCAACCACGCTGACCTTCCTGAAACCGTACCAATTCTCCGGAAGCTTGCAACAGAAGTGCTCCCGATCATTCACATCCACGACCGTACGGATTTTACAGATGAACTTGAGCCCCAAGGAAGTCCGTACTTCTCTCCACAAGGGGTGAGGCTTACACTCACCCTCACCTCCCGTAACCCTACAGTACCACCATAGCACGGCACTAGACAGGCTTCCATTCATCAAGCCGTACACCTTCCCTCTCTTCTGTCCCTTCCAATCGCTTTGCTTTTTGGCCAAGGCAAACAGGTAAACCAGACATCGCCAAGCTCTTCTCCACCCAATCGATTTCTTGGGGAGGAGATTATCATCATGATTTCTGTGGACCGATTGGATTTGGTAGGGGATTTGATTCAAGAGGTGATTTAGGGGATACATGCTATGGTGATTAGGGTTTCGCTGGAGACGTTTGAAGGTGAGGAGGCGTTCACGCAAAGGAAAAAGGGGGGCGCGTCGAGCGCGTACTCTTTGGCGCATCCTCAAGTCTCTCGGAACATATGCATTATAGTATAGAAAGGTACGTAATCTCTCTGTCATAAGCTAAAAATTATATAAAATATTAACGTTTTTATTTTTTATATATAATTTCATATTTATTACAGTACTACTTAGTAAGTATAAAAATTATTTTAAAAAAATAAATATGTTAATATTTTACAAAGTGTTAAAATATCAATTGACATGTATTTTGAGATTGTTGATTGACACTTGATAGGCCCAAACAAGGGAAAGTCAACGGCTACTTGTTGAAATTACCGAACAAGGAAACAAGAAAGAGATCAGAAATTTCCAAACCATCCCTTCATCATGAAACCCCCATTTCTCAATCTATCCACTCCTAATCGCTCACCCATCGCTTTCAGTGCCCTCAGAGGAACGAATTTGCCTTCCAAATATGATTGCGGTCCCAATTTCGTCACCGAATCTCCAAATCCCCAATTCACCAAGCGTTTCCATTTGATTACCCTTTGTTCTTCCAGTAATTGCCCCAATACAACGACCCAATTGCCAATAGCTGGAAGATCAAACCCTAGGGCCAATTCAATTTCTGGGGCGAATGAAAGGGGGAATCAATGGAAATCGGAAATTCGGAACCCAATTTTGTCACCGGTTGTTTCCAATTGGAGATCGAGCTTCAGACTCAGGGAGAACACATTCCTCCTCCTGGCCTTCATGGCTTCCATGGTAGCACGAAAGTTTCGATCTTTGTTTTGCTTTCTTTTGTATTTTGTGTTCAAATTAAACCACTCTTTAAATTTGGGGTAAAACCCTTAAATTTCAGCATGTTGTAAATGCAGACATCAATGGCGTTCATAAGCCTCGTTGCAGCTGCTGTTCCGACGCTATATGCAAGTTCTCTTTCACAATGTCTTTCAGATTTCCACATGATATAATTTTTGCTCATTTTGATGAAAAATTCAGCCTCAAATTGCTTGGAATTGGGTAATCTTAGTCAGATATGAGAATGCATTCTGTAATAGTAATGAAACCGAACATCTGAAACAAAAGATTAGATGGATGAAACCATGAAATTGACTCTTTCTGTTTTCCTACTTAGGCAATCAGGAGAGCTGCTGTATCATTTGCTGAGCTCGTCGATATGGCGAAATTAGAGCTCCCTAATACGATGGCGGCTATTAGACTCTCAAGCATGGAAATCAGTGATCTTACATTGGAGTTGAATGACTTAAAGTATGTATACCACCAACTGAACCTCTTGTTTATCATGTATACCATGTTCGGTGCGCATTTCGTATGGTGTTTTTTGTGTATTCCCTTCCAGACAAGATATATCAGAAAGGGTTCCTAAATCGGCTCAAGCTGTTGAAGAATCCGAAGCTGGAAACCAGATTGGGGCAATGTCTTGCCACCAAAGTATATGTGAGCCTTTAGACTTATTTTTGGGGCCAATAGCTTTTGTCAAGTTGTGTTACCGATTGTCAGATGATACATTTTGGTACTGGATTTCAGCAATGGTGCATGAGAGGGCAAAGGTTCTTGGCATCTCCTCGCAACCTGTTGTGTTTGGTGCTAGAAAGAGGACTTTTTGTGCTATTGCGAAAGCTACAAGTGCCCCTACGAATATCAGCTCTCGAGAAGGTCTAACCCTGTAATGGTGATGAGATGATAGCGATGAATCTGACTTTTCGGAGTTCTGAAGAATTTTCTGTGCAAGGTCAATGTATATACACATATGCAAGATAGTCAATCCAAAGTCAATGGTATATTCACAGATGGATTTGTATTCCTTCATCAATGAAAATCATGATATGTATATTCAGTACCTTGTTTCTATCCTGTGTAACTCTACCGTAAGAGGGGAAATGGCGTAAACTCAACTCTTCGTTTTGCGACTCGTTGCAGACGCACACGAGATTGGCACATTTTATTCAGTGTATTTGAAGTACTGACTGCTAAGGGAAAGAAGAAAAGCATCTGACTTTCTTTATTTTGCGACTCCTTATTCATGCACAAAAATTAGACTTTCAAAGGAGTTCTTAGATCCCATTTCAGACAGTATACAACTGAAAATTTTATACTTCACAAGAAAAATGCTAACTTTTTAACGCAGCTGATTGATTTCACATGATTCTGCAATGCACATTCCACAATTCTACAAAAAAGATTGATGTTCCTTCCTAAACGGTTAGAGCTGTTTAGTTTTGCTACTTTTTAGACAGTTGAAATCCAGAGCATTTTGTTTTTAAACAAGGATGAACACAATGGAGTGTATGTTGAATAGAAAAGATCAATAGGAAAAAGGGGATCCACTGCATGAAAGAAACCGTTCGAAATGTCTGTCTCAAAGCATCTCCGGCCTCTCCATGATGACATTTGGTTGTGAGCGGGAATTCTTGTATTGAAACCATGTTCAGGATGACGAATGCCAGCTTTCTGGGTGTGGTTGCGATGTTTGCAAAGAATTACTCTTTTATACCTCCTAGTTGAACATGTTGGGGAGCGGCCTCACTGCCATGAAAGCATCTACCATCTACCAAGTTCACAAGAAAATCGCATGAGACTGACCAGGAACAAAGAAACAACGGCCTTAATCATGACAGAAATAAAAGCTGAAGATTACATCATACAGTCGTTGACACACAATCGATTTAACGTCAACCTATAGAGATTTCATGATGTATTAGAAAAGAACATACCTCCTCAGTTACGGCTGCCCGAGCTCTACGATGTCTTTCTACCAACTCAGTCAAAACTGTTATAAGACGTTGCTTTACTTCACCGGTCAGCATGCGGCCTGCTCCATACTCCTACAGAAGTAAGTACCAGTTAATACTTAATAAAATTTTAAGACCAACAACGATCTACCAAGTTGTCCAGGGTGTATCAAAGGCAGATTTGTGAAGCATTGTAGCTAACCTGCCGTATATGTTCAAGCTCATCATCGTCCTCCAAGAAAAATCCGAGGTATTTAATTGGTATATCCACCTGATACATGGGGAAACCGATACAGTATTACAGTACTGTTGCTATCGTTCAGATACAAAACAATAACTGGTCAAAACTAGACATGCCTTTCTATTCAACATAGTATACGCATATTAGTAAATAGAAAAGCCTCTAAGCCAGATAATGCAAAGCATAAAATACCTCTAAATTTGCACCAAATTTCCTATGTTTCTCGATGGAATCTTGTCCACCAGAGAATGCATACCTGTTTATCTGCATTCCAAGAGCCAACAGTAATTAATCCTTTCAAGGCAAAACCGAACAGTTAAGATCATGTTGATGGCAGATTCACATTAACAAACTATCAGCACACTATGCCATCAATGTGAAGTTCAACAAAGAGCTCTCAACAAACAAATTAATATATTTCATGATTAAGCTATAGTTTATGATAATCTTAAAATGCCTAATCTGGTTCATACACACCCTACTGAAGCTATTTGGATCTTCCATAAAAAGAAGAGATTACAAACCGGTTAAGAGCAACAAGACGGCAATATAATACCACTCTTCTTAGGATAATTAAGACGACTAAACAAATTGCAGTATAGAATTGAATACATTTAATTGGAAACTGACTAGTATAGAAGACAAAGACCTTGTTCTTTATATCCTTGGCTGAATCAGTCACATATATAGCAGAATTTGGATCACTAGCAGACATTTTCCCACTCTCACCCTGCAAAACATATAATTGATATTAAACATGAGATCAAGAAACATAATGTTTAAAGAGAGATTGACTGGAGTGAGCACTGAGCACTGAGCACTGAGCACTGAGCACAAGGGTACAAGATTTTTCAACATAATTTATTGAGCAGGGAGTCACTAGAAAAATAAATTCACAACTTGAACCATCAAAAGAATACCCTAGAGCATGATTAAAATCTTTAATATTTATAGCATACCTGAAGAGCAGGAAAGAAGGAAGATTCAATTAGTGCAGGTTTTTCATAACCTATCCGAGGCGCAACATCTCTTGTCATTCTAAAATAAGGATCCTGAAAGATCGCCAAAAAATGAACAGTAAAGAAATTAATTATACAAATGAGGAAATCAACAATCTTCTACAAAATCATATAGTATATGAAATGAATGAAGAAGGAAAATCCCAGACACTAAAGCCTTTGAGCAATGGAAAGGATATCAAGGAACATGAGTATTCAAAAGACACAAGAAACAGTGACAAACACAAGTGGAGTATTACTCGCCAATCAGAAGCTAAAAAGGCATACTGGAAAGAAAATGCCAAACCTGGTCAATAGCACAAGGAATTAAACACCGAAGTTTATCTTTGCCACGGAATAGATGGGGAAATGAACTGGGGAAGGATGGAACAGCCTGCACAATTACAAGTTATATTTTAAAAAATGTAACGACAGCCAAATTTTAACAAAGCAATTATACAACTGGAGAAGCTAGCAATCGGTCATGTAGTTTAGCATGAGAAGCGAAAGATTAACAAAGGTACCTGGATAGGTGGGAAACTAATTTTCCCAATGTGGTCCTCATTGGTGAAACCAAATATACCAACAACCTGAATAGAGTGTCACAGCATGAATTGCATATGTTCAAAGGGAGATTAAACAATACTAAAGCAACTCACACTCTGAAAAAAGATACAATTACCTTATTGTAAGTGACACACTTTGAAACTCTGACCATATTCTTGTAGAATTCACTGAAATGCAGATGATTAACATTCAGAACAGAATCCCTTTTTAACAGAAAATATATATTGACCAACCCCACAAATTCCTTTGATGTTAGTGAGCTAGATTCTTACCCGCCAACATAATCAAAATCAGAGAAAATGAAAGTCCTGGAGACGTCGAATCCACAAGCAATAATGTCCTTTGCATTCTCACGCGCAAGCCTCATGCACTCCTCCACAGACAAATTCTTCCACATACACTTCTCATCGTCAGTCAATTGTATAACCAATGGGACCTTAAATGCATCCTGCAGATACCTACACCCATCTACTATTACTCAAAAGCATAATCTGAACTAAGTTACAATTATACACCAAAAGCAACCACTTTTAACATATGTTGAGAGTAAAAATGTTTCAACTATTAGTAAGGATCCTTTGCATGATTGTTTATATTGTAGGTACTTGCAATGAAAAGACAAACCCCAGAATGCAAAGAGTTTCAATTCAGTCTTTATCAAATCAGCCAAAGAAGAAATTAAATCAACGAACAATCAAATAAGAAATTACTTTGTAAACATGAACGGAATCAAATGGCCCAAATGCAGGGCTTCTGAAGACGGTCCTCTGCCTGTGTACAGGTAGAACTTGTCCCCTCTCTCGTAAGCATCCAGAATTTCAGTAAAATCTCTGTCAATCAAACAAAAACCCTAAAATCTCAAATGTTTGAAATCGGGAGAAACTCGAAACAAATTAGAGAATACCAATGTGAGGCAGGAAAAAAAAGGAGAGACCTGTGTGCAAAGAATACGCCCCGGCGAAGGAAAATGTGAGGGGGGCGGGAGGTGAGGCGGCGGACGCGGTCAATGAGGGAGGAATCGAGTCTCTGGCACCCAAATTGGTCAATTTGGGTGCCACCTCCCATGGGAGGTGTCTGCCGCCGTCCTTGGCAGACACCTCCCATGGGTTTACCACCTGCTCTTCTTCATCGTTCTTTTGGACTTCTCTCTCCGTCTCCATCTCTTGCCGCCGCCGACTAACTTCTCGAGGATGAACTACAAATCAGTGGCGGAGCTAGAAATTTCACCAGAGGTGCTGAAAACTCAAAAAGCCAATAAACATTTTTGCTTATATAATATTTAGACTAATGAAAAAAGACGACAAAAATACATTACTGCAAACCAATTCAATACCACAAATCATTTCAATCTACAAACGAGTTCACTACTACGAACCAATTCAATACTACAAACGAGCTCTTAGGAAAGATAAAGGGGTAAACCATCCTAGACAAACACTCCGTTTCCATGTTTTGGTCCTAAATCGCCTTTGAAAAGATAACACCAAAAACAATACGTAGCATCTTTAGAAACTCTATACTCCAACCAATCTCTATCCTTAAACCACATCAATTCTAAATTTGGAGACTGAGCAACTAGAAGACCCAAAACTTGAAATTGGAATCGATGGATTCTTAGTTCGACTAACAAATTTCTTCATTTTTATCCTATAATAATAAACCATTCAAAAGCCACAAAATGAACTTTCTATTCTTCTATTAAAAAATCAGAGGTTCACGGAATTGATTCTCAAATTTCACAAAGCCTAACTATCCCGATTCAGAAATTGCACTTCAATTTGAAAATCTAACCTTATAACTTGTATTTCAAATTGAATTGAAAATCTAATTCATAATGCTTAAACTTTAACATACGAAAGTGGAAATATACCTTTGAATCGAAACTCAAGAGGTTAATCAATCCTGAATACTTGATTGAAGAAGATGGGATGCGATGTCCAACAGTCGAAGGCGGCCAACCGGGGTCGAAGGTGGCCGGCGTCGATGTCGAACAGTCGGCGGCAGGCGGCGGGCGGCGGGCGGCGGGCGGCGGGACTGGATTCGCGTTCAGCGTTCGTCTGTCTCCTGCCTGGGTGCGGCTGAATAAAAAAAAATCGAGCAGTAGGGTTTTAATGCCCTTTATCTATATATCTATATCTTACTGTATAAAAGCCTTACTGTTCATCTATGCTGATTACCATTTTGCCCTTCCTTTATTATCTCATTATTCACTTGAATTAGGGTTAGATTTGTAACTTTCCTTTAATAAGTTCCTCCTTCTTCATGTCCACCGTCTGCCTCTACAATATTCGTTTCTACTGGCCTTTCTCTGATTTCGTCGGACCTCTCCGGAGATCTTCTCCTGCCGGTGCTTACATCTCTCTTTCGTCGGTGCTCGCATCTTCAAAATGTTGGTACTACTCGGTCTCGCAGTCAACCTCATACCTCTTTCCTCCGGATCTGCCTCCTCTCTTCAACATATTGCAGCTGTCTTCCCTCCTCTGTCGGATTCGTCTCCGGTTCTAGGTTCCATCTCTCTCGGTCAAATCTTGATATGTACATCGATTTTGTTTTATTTTTGTTACTTCATGGGGGTAATTCATTTTCTAAATTTGGGATCTATTGATCCCCTTTCTCAATTTCTCATCGCTCTTCTATGGTTCTAGGGCGGTCGATTTTATTTCTAGGGTTTCTTAATTGTTGTCGGATCAATTTCATGTTAAGGCGTACTTTTTTCTCCCCTTTCCAGTTTAGGATTCGATCTTTAGCCTTGATATTTGCCCTTGTGGTTTTATAATTATAAAATTGCCCTTTCTTCCTTATTCCTCATGTTCTTCTTCAAATGGTATGGACTGGCAGGACTGCAGACGACATACTCATGGTGCTTTGAATTGGGAGAGATAAGGATGCCTTCAAGGTGTTTGATGAATTGCCAATTTAAATAGACTTTATTTTTTATTGTTTCGTGAAGATTTTTAATTGGAATAAAATCACATACTCTTTATTAATGTTTTTTCAAGTTTTATACAGAGTATAAAATTTGGAATTACCCATCTCATTGAATTTTGATTAAATTAATCTGTTTTGGTTTCCTCCTTTTGATAATTAGGGACTTGATTGATCTCATAAAAAGGAAGTATAGTGCAGAAAGCATATGATGGGTTGCTGTTGGATAACGAGGTTACCCTTTTAGAGTTCTCCAAACCAGTTAAAGCCTGCTATGCTGAAATTGGTCACAAACATGGTTAGTTTTTTTTGGTTTACTTGAGTTTGTTATAGATTAGGCATATGCTTATGTTTCCACCTGCAAGTGAGCCAATGCCTAACAAGGATATTACAAGAAAACTAATTAAATTCTAAAACAAAACCCTCCACACTAATGAATTATACAGCTAGAGATACAAGCACAAAGAACAAGACATTGATCCACCAGCATTAAAAGTATGAAAAAATTGACAAAAATACTGATCCCCAAATTTTTAGTGAAATCCTCCTCCATTTGTCAATCAATTCAGGATTATGAGTAATCTTACCTGGATTTTCAGAGAGTGCATTGTCCATTATTAGATTTGCAAAATTACTTCCATTTTTAGGAATATGCGAATCCATGAGAAGGTGCCTCCGCAAAACAGCATAACTATCAACCAAAATCATTTGTGAGTTAGAACAAGTACCAACGATGATATAAGAGCAATCTTAAGCATAGATTCCACATCCATGAAATATGCAGCAATGGAAAACTTGTGTACAGATTACCAGAGATGCCAGCAAATTAACATAGCAGTTCAAGGAACATATTTGATTGGAGAAAGCCAAACTATGTTGAGCTCGAGACAAGAATTACTGATAATTCACAATGAAAACAGGTTATGAGTTATGAATAACAAAGGGAGAAGATATTTTACCTCCGGCGATAATCAGCCGGGATACGGCGTAGGTCATCACCGAGGAATCATCTGTTGCTATTGTTATATGGTGTAGGGACTAATGATATAGGATATAAACTCACGGGTCTTGTATCAATTCAACCATTCCATTCATAATTTTAACTCTTCTAATTCTCTGCATGAAATATGACTTCTTATAAATGTCCCGTGAGTTTGGAAGGAAATATGTAGTTTGAGTTGGGTAAGAACTCTTTAAAGGCAATAGAGGGTAGGACTAGAAAGTATATAAGTGATGATTAATCATAGATCATAAACCAGAAAGTACAAAAAAAAAAGAGTTTTGTGAGCTTTATTTACTGCAGTAAGGGCAAATTGTGCTTCTTAAATGATTGTTATTTTTTAGTATTATAACATCTAACTGATTGCCATCACCAAAAGCCTTACATAGGGCTTCAGTTATAGAAATAACTCCCAGTTTGCATGTTTTGAGTTTTGACATCTTTCTTTGAAAATGGACAGGAAAAAAGGACAAGTGGAGTCTTTCAATAGCTCTCTCATTTTGGGGAATACAAATTATGCACATTGGGCATTTTTTTATGGTCCTTTTAGGTATATGATTCTTTTAATGATTCTTTTATGGTTCTTTTTAATTATGCACAGTTTCTCATATCTGAGAAGTACACTTGAATTTTCCAATTTGCAATCAATGTAATTTTTGCCTTGAATTAAGAGAATTAAAACAACTTTTTTTTTCAATAACATTTATTTATTTGTATTTATTTTGTTTATAGGGACATTGGACCTATGAATATGCCAAACTTAAGTTGAAGGTCGGCCTTCTGCTAAGAAACCACAGGTTAATCTCCCTCTTCAACTCTCACCATTAATCCAATCTATGCCTTCTGTTTTCCTTCCCCAACTGTTAACTTGGTATATTATGATATCTGCTTGTTTGCTCCATTAAAATAAGCAAGCTGACAAAGAAATCCGTTTTTGGAACTTCTGCCATGAACCTGTATTAGTTGGCGGGCAAGAATTTTGTGCTCAACCTTTATGCAGCCTGCCTGAAACCAGCTCCCATTAACACACTTACCATGATGCAACCATTAAGATCATTCTTGAATTCTTCACTGTGTTTACAAAGGCTATATCTGCTGGCCAAATACAAAACATTGTACAAGATTTCAGATCTTTCTTTAACACTTAAATCCATAAACCTGGCTCTTATTTCAAGGCAGTAAGCTCATTGTTTTTCTGATTTTGGGTGTAAAATTTTGCAGGACATGTTTAGCACTGATGGATATGCATTTCCTAAAGCATTCTACTTAGGTTAGTTCATATCTACGGAAATAGATTGATAAACGAATCATTTTACAAATGCCATTGCTCATTTATTTTACGAATGGCATTTTCTGAATCATTCTATACATGTCATTGCCACTTTATTTTATTCAATATCAATTAAAAGAATTGAACATGCATTTTTTTAATCCTTGGATGTAGTGACTGCAATTTAACATCCATTATTGTCAAGTATGAAAAGAATTTTCCAGTATTGCCATATCTACTGAAATAGAACTAATAAAATCTTTCTTTTACCCCAATGGGCATCCTTACCTAGGATTGATTTCTGTAGGACAGAACTTCATGATCTTGCCATCTCACTTAGTCTTGAATCTTCGGGACTTGTTTCAAGTATTCACTATGTGATTCATCAGAAGACTTGCCAATGTCATGTTTTAGAAAGCTATTGTGCATGTGTTGTATGAAGTTAGGGTTAGAAGATAATGTGAAATCTAGAAGTGCAAGGGTTATTTGTGATCTTAGAATGCAGAGCATTGTTTTGTTTAATTATCAATGTTTTTGGTGTTATAGGTGCGAAAAAAGCACGCGAAGTTATCTTTTCTGTTCTACGAGATGCGTGCACAAATGATGGTCTTTCAATTCCCGAAGCTAAGGAAGCTGCAGGAGACAACTTTGCACAAAATGCAATTAGGTTTTACAAGATTGGCCTCAGCAGCAAATCCAACTTAACAGTTGGTGTTTCTCACAAAGTTAAAAGCATAAGTATTGATGTTCCACAAGAAAATGTAACTCTTGTGCGCATAATCTGGGTTGATACAGCAGGACAGTGCAGATGTCGTGTAAGTTCCTTCATTTTATACATGTTCTTTGAAATTTGAACTTCAAGCACTGCATGCTATATGGATGCAACTCTTTTTCTTTTTCCTTTTTGCGGAAAATGTTTCATCAAGAGTATAAAGTGAATACTATAAACATGACTAATGTTGTTAAGTTTTTTTTTTTTTTTTGCCTTTTTTATTTCTAAAAAATACTATATTTTAATGATTAGAATTTGGTTTCTTCGCCTTTGCCTTTGATATAATTGAATGATTATTTTTCTAATTTGAGTTCTTTCTCGCTTGACCGTGGTAAATCAATTATGTCCCTCAAAGCAGCAGGTTATAGTGATAGATTTGGCAATAGGTTTGGTATTGAAGAACAGGTTAAAACTTCAATAATGAGTGGCTAAAGCATTATTACATTTCATGGAATGAGAAATGGTTTGGAACTTGCAAGGGATTGTTCATTCTATCTCTGTTTTAGGTTGTGAATCTTAGTAATCTAAAACCGAGGTCATCTTTTGAATGACAAAAATAAGAGAGTTTTATGCCATTCATCATGATTCTCTGTTAGTTTTGTGAGAAATTCAGTTGCTTTACCTTCCAAAACTTAAAGATTGTTGTTGTTTGTCATTTGTCAACCATTTATTCTTAATACTTGCAAAATCTTTAATTATATTATTTCCTTGCTACATCAACTATTGTCAAGATGACATTCTTTACTGATTAATGGGGAATGGATCTATGTTTTTAGGGTCTTTGAATACTAGATCTTGATTCTTGAATATTGTCCCAGCCTGTGATGTTTTTTGTAAAAACGGGTAGAAACTGTTTCTTGGTACATTGAAGTTTTAGGTATTTGATTTGTCATTCCACATACGAGCCATTGAAATTAGGTGCATAGATGTCTTCTATAGCGTAATTCATATGGTGAGTGGCAAAAATTGATTATTTTAAACTAACATGCGCTTTTATTGGATAAACACTAAAATTAACACAAAAAAAATTAAAATGTGATTTTCGTTATTCAAAGATTTTCTAAGAATAATGGGTAATTTGTTTCTCATTGCGGTACGCCGAACTATCCAAAATTTCATTATTAGACTCTTTTTTAAGGTGAAAATTGTATTTGAGACATCTACTTTCTATCTAAACAGATCTCTTTTGGTCTCTTTTCGCTGATTTCTACATTTTATTTGCTGTTTTGCTGAGTTTGGGAATCTTTGTGATGGAAGTCGTGATTGTGTTGGTTGCTGATTCTACTTTGAGTTTATGAATTGAGGTTTTGTAATGCACTTGAATTTTGTGTGATTTAAGCAACTTTCCTTTATTTGGACTACTGCCAAATCTGAGTGATTGTTAGCATCATGGTGGTTGCTTTGTTTACTAAATTTGTAGGCTGAAAAGTGGAAGCATTAGAGTTGCTTGTTTGACCTTTGATTGATTTGTCTGCGTGTTCCAATTTTTGCAGTTATCTTTTGGATGTAAATATGGATAAAGTGGAGGTGGTAGTAGTACATATGAGGCTTCTTAGCATGCAAAAGGCCCAGTTAACACACCTGCTTTTCATGTCCGGTTTTTGGAGGTGAGCACTTAACTTTTCGGCATGTGGTTACAATGCTTGAAGCTCCTTAATCCTTATCATGCTTCACCTATTCTTATGCTATGAATCACAATCTATGCTATGTGTTGGTGGGGTTGTTGTGAGTTACTGAATTATGAATTGGGATGTAGACCTAATTACATATTAAAATAAAATGAACACCTTTGTTGTGATAAAAGAGGCCGTGTGGATAACCTTCGTCTCGAATTCATGATCTTTGAACTATATACGAAGCCTGTGTAAAGTTGCCTGCCCATTTATTATCTCGCTTTTGGTGTCATGTGAAGATACATATTTTCCTTTCCACGTTTTGGCAGACCAAATCAGCTGGTGATGAAGATTAGCTTCTAGGCACTCGATCTGCCTCAAGGACAAGTGCGGAGGTGGATAATGAAGGTCATTTAGGATTAAATAATAGGTGTTCAATACATTTTCTCTGCTGAGTTGTAAGTTCCTTTGTGTATTTTGGGAATGATTCTATCCTGAGATAGGTGCTTACAATCCTTTTATGCTTTCAACGTTTCATATCAATTGCTAATATCTATGTTGATAGAAACAGATATTAGGAGCATGAGTTTGAAGCCTGCTCGAAGATGGAGGATCTTAACCTGAATATGAGGCGGAATTCTTGGGAAATTACCTTGAATGAAAGTATCAAATAAATTCCACAAAAAGACATACCAATGCAATAATCCCGCGCGCATCTTGCGCGCGGATAAAGACCTAGTCTATATATATCTATATATAAAAGAGAGGATCCTCTTATGAACAGTAACAAAATTTTGCAAAAAAAACAAACAAAAAAAAAAAAAAACAGGACATGGAAACCCTCCCTTGTGAAGAACGCGCTTCACGCGCCCCCAATCTCTCCTCCAAAACACCTCCTCCAACTCCCACCTTGCAAACCCAAAATCCTAGGATTTTTCGATCAAATCTTCTTTTCGCCTCCTCTTCCGGCGAGTTTCTGACCTTTCATTGCCATGTTCCTTCCTGTGGTGTAGAATCGATCGGTGGAATCATTGAATCCCACAACCCCAACTCTTTCTTTATAGCCTTGTTCGATTTCGCCTCTGTAAGTCTGTGTTAATAGGAGACGTTGGTCCAGGTTGTTACTAAGTGGATTCACATCCCTTAAGTCTCTCAACCTCTCACCCACTCTCCCACTGTGTACGCTAGTCTCTCCTGTATTTTCTCAACTACACAATCCCATGTATTATATATTGATGTAATCTGATGATCAGTGATATACAAGAATCATTTTGAGATCCCAATTACTTCTCCACTCACATGGTAACAGAGCCATAAATTTTTTTTTTTTTTTTTCCGTCGATCTGCTCCCTTCCTTCTCCAATGGCTGCTTCCACAAATCAACAAATCTTGCTCGCTGCTGGTGTGGCCAATCCAAATATCCAATTCCAAATTCCCTCTATCAGTATCAAGTTAGACCGTGACAATTATCCCCTCTGGCGAACTACAATCATTTCGGCCCTCGAAACTTTTGAATTGGAAGCCTTCATCCTCAATCCTCAACCTCCTACTGAATCTATTCCGGCCACTGACAATGCCGCCGGTGCTCCTGTTCCCAATCCAGATTATGCTACCCGGAAAAAGAGAGATCGATTTGTTCTTCTTTGGATCAAATCGACTCTGTCGGAGAGAGCCCTTGCAATGGTCGCTCGTTCCTCGTCCTCTCATCAGGCGTGGACAGCGATCGGAAGTACCTACCAGGCTCAAACGAAAGCTCATCGTCTCACGATGCGCAATCAACTCCAGACCATCACAAAGGGAGCCTCCTCGATGCGTGACTACATCGACCGAAAGAGGGCTATTGCTGATGCCCTTGCCGAAAATCTCCAGCCCGTCTCCGACGAGGATCTGATCGGCCACATTCTCAATGGATTAGATGCCACCTACAATCCATTCATTACTGCCTTCATGCTGCGTGCCGACGCGCTCACGGTGGAGGACCTCATTGGCCACTTATACCGTGAAGAAGATCGCATCGAGCGAGACCTTGCTCGCCAGGCCCTCCCTCCGCCTCCTTCGCTGCCTACTCATGATCCGGCACCCACTCCTGCTGCGAATACTATGTCCAGAACTGGTGGTCGATCCTATGGTCCCTCTTCTCAGGGGTCTGGCTCATCCTCCGGTCACAGAAACACTGAGCCACGGTCCCAAGACAATCGCCGTCGCCGTCCACATTGCCAGTTGTGCAACAGACCAGGCCATGAGGCCCTCGATTGCTGGCAGCGCAGCAACATGATCGACTACCCCTCTCGACGCCCAAATCCGAGAGACTCGCAGAAGCAAGCGAACATGACCGAATACAGGAGTCCATCCACCATTGATCCGTCCTGGTATTTCGACACGGGCGCCACGGACCATGTTTCTCCGGATATGCAGCATCTCACAAAAACTGATGAGTACTCCGGCACCGACAAACTACAAGTCGGGAATGGTAATCAATTGTTAATTTCTCATATTGGCTCACGTTCTTTTGCCGATCTCAAGTTGCTAAATGTCCTTGTTGTTCCTCGCTTGACTAAACACCTTATTAGTGTTCTGAGACTTTGTCGAGATAATCGTGTCATGATGGAATTCTGGCCTAACCATTGTTGCATTAAGACATTTCAGGGCAAAATCCTCCTCCAAGGAGACGTTAAACATGGCCTCTACCGCCTTTCACCGACCATGTCCACTCCCCCGTCCATGGCCCTCACCGCTGTTCGCACCACACTCCATCGTTGGCATTGTCGTCTCGGGCATCCCCATGAAGCTCTTCTTCGGCGTTTGGTCTCCACTTTTAAACTTCCGCTTATTTCCAATAAATCCTTTGATGTTTGTGATTCTTGTCAATTGGGAAAGAGTCACCGTTTCCATCTTCCTCCAACTCATGTTATTTCGCAAAGACCTTTTGATTTGATCTATTCGGATGTTTGGGGTCCGGCACCCGTTCCTTCATTGAATGGTAGTCGTTATTTTGTTTTGTTCATGGATGATTGCACTAAGTTTGTATGGATTTATTTCTTACACCAAAAATCTCAGGTTCAAGCCACATTTGTGCAATTCCACGCTATGGTCAAAACTCAATTTCAATGTGATATTAAGGCTATCCAAACTGATGGTGGGGGCGAATTTCGTGCTCTCATTCCGTTCCTTCAACATCATGGCATCAATCATCGAATCTCATGCCCATATACACAGGAGCAAAATGGGGCAATTGAACGCCGAAATCGGGTTGTGGTTGAAAAGGGCCTAACGCTCCTCGCTTTATCCTCTCTACCTAAACACTTTTGGGAACACGCCTTCAAAACCGCTATTTATCTCCACAATCGTACCATCACTCCCACCCTTGCCTATAATGCCCCATATCAAAAGCTCTATCATAAAGCACCAGATTTTGGGTTCCTAAAGACATTCGGGTGTTTGTGTTTTCCATTTCTCCGCCCTTACCACAATAATAAATTGGAATTTCGATCACTTCCTTGTGTGTTTATAGGGTATAGTTCATCTCACAAAGGCTATCTTTGCTTACATATTCCATCCTCACGTATCTATGTTTCTCAACATGTGGTTTTTAATGAAGACAGGCTTCCTTACGCCGACGTTGAGTCTTCTAATGGTGATACACCAAACACGCCGATGCCATCTCCACCTGCCACCTTTTCTATTCTTGATATTGCAGGAACCCGAAATGACCATCAATCCCAACCCTCACTGTCCACACCCTCACCGTCCACCCCTCTCTCAACTGATCCAACTACCCCCCATACTCCTCCTCCATCCCCTCCTCACTACCAACAATCCACGGCTAGCTCAAGAGCCAAACAGATCCCCACTCCCGCCGTCCCTACCTTCTTTCGCCCGTCCGATAATAGCTGCCACCCTATGGCAACTCGAGCCAGCACGAACTCCCTCAAACCCAAGGCTCTCACGGCTGCGCTTACACCCGTCTTTGAACCCAAAACAGTAGCACAGGCAATGAACCACAAATGTTGGCAACTTGCGATGCGAAATGAACTTGATGCCTTATTGAGGAATAACACTTGGTCACTTGTTCCCCGTCCTAAACATGCTAATCTTGTTGGTTGTAAGTGGATTTTCAGGATCAAACGACACTCGAATGGATCGATCGAGCGTTATAAAGCTCGATTGGTTGCGAAGGGCTTTAGTCAAGAGGAGGGCGTTGATTTTTTCGATACATTTAGTCCGGTGATCAAGCCAACCACTATCCGCCTAGTGCTCTCCATTGCCCTCTCTCGCGGTTGGAAAATCAAGCAACTCGACATTAATAACGCCTTTCTAAATGGCGATCTCCGAGAGGAGGTCTACATGGAACAACCGAAAGGGTTTGAAGATCCGGCTCATCCAACCTTTGTATGTCGTCTCCACAAAGCCCTCTACGGGCTCAAACAAGCTCCGAGAGCATGGTTCATCAAGCTCAAGTCCTTCCTTGTCACTCATGGGTTTCGAGCGTGTCAGTCGGACACGTCGTTGTTTGTTCACTCCTCGCCATCAGCCATCATTTACATTCTTATTTATGTGGATGATCTAATCATAACAGGAAGCAATCAGGAGTATATCAGCCGCTTCATCACAGCTCTTCACTCCGCCTTCGCCCTCAAGGACCTCGGCGATCTCCACTACTTTCTGGGCATCCAAATCTCCCGCGATTCCAGTGGCATTTCCCTTTCACAGTAGGGTTATATACATGACATCTTACATAGGAGCAAGATGGCCGATTCCACCCCAGTCGCCACCCCTGCAGACCCGTCGTCACGCCTTGTCCTCACTGGTGAACCCTTCTCCGATCCAACCCTGTACCACCAGACTGTCGGCTCTCTTCAATATGCCACGATCACTCGGTCGGACATCGCGTTCGCTGTCAACCGAGTCTGTCAATATATGCACTCCCCTACCTTGGCTCACTGGCAAGCGGTCAAGCGCATCCTCCGGTATCTCAAGGGAAGCCAACACTTGGGTCTGCATTTTCGACCGACAACAGCTCCGTCTCTGCTTGCTTACTCTGACGCGGGCTGGGTTTCCGACATTGATGATTGTCGGTCGCAATACAGATTTGCTATCTTCCATGGTTGCAATCTCATCAGCTGGACATCTCGGAAGCAAAAGGTGGTCGCCCGATCTAGTACCGAAGCTGAATATCGAGCGCTTGCTTACACTTCGGCTGAATTAATATGGATCAAACAACTACTCCGGGATTTGGCTTTCCACAATTGGGATCCTCCAACAATTCTGTGTGACAATGTGGGGGCTGCTTTCATGTGCAAAAATCCAGTCATTAGCACTCGGTCTAAACATATTAAGCTGGATTTTCATTTTGTCCGAGAGCAAGTCGAGTCGGGAGATCTCCTCATCAAGTATGTTTCATCGAAGGATCAGCTAGCGGACATCTTCACCAAACCATTGACTAAGGATCGGATCTCTTGGTTGCGTTCCAAGCTCCAAGTTCGTCCCTCTCTTGGTCTTGCCGGGGGGTAATAGGAGACGTTGGTCCAGGTTGTTACTAAGTGGATTCACATCCCTTAAGTCTCTCAACCTCTCACCCACTCTCCCACTGTGTACGCTAGTCTCTCCTGTATTTTCTCAACTACACAATCCCATGTATTATATATTGATGTAATCTGATGATCAGTGATATACAAGAATCATTTTGAGATCCCAATTACTTCTCCACTCACATGTGTAAACAAAATTTTCCAAGAAAGAGAGTCAGAAAGAAGGAGGATCATTGGATTGCGAGTCGAATCGACCCGATTTCTTGTGTGGGGTCGATTGAATTGAAGGAGTTCGAGTCAAATAGAAAGAAGGTCAGAATCATGGGGGAGAACTCTCGAATTTGTGGGTGTCCGGGATGGTCTGTTTGTCCCTGGAGGAGAGGTGGCTGGCATTACCGGTTTGGTGGTGTTGGTGGTGGTCGGTTCCCTTGGCATTGGCAGTGGGCGCGTCGCCGATGCTGGTCGGAGCCCTGGTACTTTCTCTATCTCTCATTTGATCTAACTTGTATTTGTGCAAAAAAACTCACCTTTTGGGTGAACAAAACCATAGAGGGACCTTGTGTCTCTCTACCGAATACATCCTGAAAGGGCCTCCAAAACTCTGTGTTGACACCATCTCCTGGTGGGATTTCGCGTATTTGTGCAAAAAAACTCACCTTTTGGGTGAACAAAACCATAGAGGGACCTTGTGTCTCTCTACCGAATACAACCCGAAAGGGCCTCCAAAACTCTGTGTCGACACCATCTCCTGGTGGGATTTCGCTCCCTTCTGTTGGTAGTGTAATCTCCTTAACAACTACAATTGATATGTGCATCTTGAACAAAACCGTGTTAGGGGCTCATGCCCTTTCACCCTCCACATCCCGAAAGGGCTCTCAAAATATGTTGAATATCAAGTTTATTTGTGTATTATTGATAGCTAACACGTTTTTTTGCTCTCATCTTTTGCTAAACTCTTTCATGGGAAACACGCTGAGTAAGCACACTTGTAGCTCTGTGATTGAGGTGTATGCCTCGTCACCCTTTACCTCCCGAAAGGGCCCTGATCAAACTACGATTAAGGTGATTCCCATGGCAACTACAACTGTTTTATGGAGCTCTGTTTTGGCCTTTGCCTTTCAGGTAACAATTTGTGTGCTGATTTTAGTATACTGCTTGAAAATCCTATTCATGAAACTGATACCCTTTTCGGGCTTGGATGATTATCCCTTTATAAAACTGCCTTTGGCTCTTTTGAGTAGCTTTGGATCTCTCGTCTCCCTTCACAACCCTCATGATGTTATATTGGGCTTGTATGCCTCGGTTTCATCTAAAGCTTTTCATTACGGTGGTTTATTGGATGAGAAATCAGTTTGTATTCAGAGAATAATTCATTTGCTTGTATGGTGGAATGTTACCAATTGGCATTTGCAAAAATTTACCTTGTTTCCCAAGCCTTCAAAGAACTTGGATTGTAAAACACTTCATATATCTAGACAGTAATGTTGACAACTATTATTGGCTATTGTTACTGTGCAGTTGGTATTTTCAACTGAATATTGATAATACCGTTTGTGAAGACAGAATGTGTAGGTCTGTAACGTGTATTACCTTTCCGATACATGCTTTGTCAAAGTGTTATGATCTTATAATTTTATATGATATGTATGGGGGTGACTTCCTGGAAGGAACAAATAATGAGAGTAAAATCCAATTGGTGTGTCCTTGCAAAACTTCAAACCACCTTCGTCTCGTATTAAAATTAAGCTATGAATTTAACCTGACAATGAGGTCTTTTTGCTCCAGTAGACACGACTGCATTTTATTATTGTTTGCATACTACCAAAATTTGTTAACACCCTCCAAGGATAACCTTAGATGGAATGCCCCTTTATCTAATCATGTCTTATTTCTAATCCCACTCTATAACCGACTCAAGTATAACCTTAGTGTAATTTCTAAGTGGGAATTGAAACAGATTAACCTTGAATGGTCAATCTTATTTCATCAAAAGCTGGACAAGGCCTCCCTCAAGGTGATTATGAAGAAGTCACCTCCTTTTGAGTGTAATCTCTATATTTACCCTTTGGATGTTATTACCTTCCTTGTTACCGTTGCTGTATCAAGTACTGCAGGTTGTGGATGGAAAAATGTTTCTGGTGTTTGCTTTATTAATGAATCGTATGCCTACATTTCTCTCCTCAAGCTTTCTCCTAGTAACATTGTTTACTTGTTTATAATCACTAATCATCTCTTGGTTATCACTAATCATCTCTTGGTTTTCCTTGCTGAAATGGCTTCCTCGTCCAAGGACAAAGGAAAAACACCCATGGAGGCCGAGTCTCTCGTGCCTCCATTGAATACCCCCCGAAAGGGCCCTAAACAAACTTCTTCTGGTCTTCCATCTGTGGGGATCTCGGCCCCTGCTGATGGTTTTCCAAAAGAAAGAAAAAAAAAATATGGAGAAGAGATTGAAGAATTCGATGATCGACATCGAGAAGCCAAAGACGATTCAATCATGTGTCCAGGAGTACTTGGCATCAAGGTCAGCTAGTGTATGCACCCTTAATGATGATAAATTGTGGTCGAAGATGCATAGCTTCAAAGTAACCACTACTCTCATTTCCGGGGAGGTAAGACACAAATATGATCGTAATATTGTGCAGGTGATTAAGAATGATACTAAATTAATGGATGACATCTTTTATAAGATTTCACATTGCCTTTGCAAACCAATATTTTACTTGGGACTTAATAATGGTCTTAAATGGTGGAATGAAATCTTGCTTGAGGAATCAATTAATATTTTTAACACAAAATTTTCCTATGATATTCTGGGTTTCACCAACTTGGATAAAATGGTTTTGCTCACTAAATCGATCTCCACTCCTTTTGTTGCTCCCCTTGGTTCTCCGTTGAAGCCCTTCGGGTTTGAGCATCTAGGAGTTGGCGAATGTCAAGCCTCTGTCCCCGGTAAGTGTAAGAATGGATTACTTGAAGGTTTTTGGTCATCCCCCCTGCTGATGGGTATAGTGGGTAAAAGTCTTTCAATAACCCCCTCTATGAACAATAAACTGCAGCTGATGATCATTCTTGTTTATCTGTTGTGTCTTAACAGCCTTGTACGGAGTTTGTGTAGAGCTACCTGTAGGAGTATGTTATTCATGCGTAATGAGCTTGCTAAATGGTATGTACCTGATCTTGGTAACACTATTTTCAGAGTATGTATACCAATTATAAATTTCCACTGTCATATCTATTTCTTTGCATTAAAGAACGTGGCTAAATGCTTAAATGGACCAGATCAAACTTGTGTGAATTGTTATATTTGTCAAGTGATTATGTGGAATGGAAATTATATTGTGTATATGTGCTATTCCAAACCTACTATCAATACATTTTGGTGGATTATGCGGTTTGTTAAAAAAGCCGTCATAAAAAAGCTACTAATCAACTATTGGGAACTTGCTGCTAGTAAATGCAAATGTAATAAGAACTTGATGATAACCTTTCCTTGTATTTTATTTGTTACTCATTCAATGAATCGGGAGTTAAGTAACATAAGCACTCCCTCTTGTCTAGCTCACTATATGAACCAATTAGTATTGAATTGGGTGTGTATTCCTCAAATCTCTTGGGTGCAAATATATAGTCGTGATGGTTGGCTAACTACATTTCGCTACCGGTTATACATATGTAGCGTAATCCCCACCGTCATATGTAGAACTCCCTCTTGTTTGACACATTTGTTGGTGTACTTGTTGCGCTGTGTAGGAAACCACACGGTCTACTGGTGTTTGATCAAACCCGTGTTTGAGGCACATGCCTCTTCACAACATACCCCCCGAAAGGGCTCAGAACAATCTGTGGCTCTGGTAACCTCTAATAGTTTTAGCAACTTTCCTGGTGAGGGCACAACTTTCACGGCTGATCTATCAATGCTTGGAAACACTGTCTGGCCTATGAACATTCGGGTGATTATATGCTCTCACTGCACTTGGCTTCCAGGTATAACTCAACTATATCTTGACTACATCCCTGTTGAAGCATATATGGGGTTTATGAGGTTTTGTCTCGTGAAAATCACCCTTTGCTTGTTGATGTTTTGTGATAGCGGTAAATGTAGTCCGAATAAAACAATAAGAGAAATATTTACAAAGACTAAAAATTTACAAAAGAAACTCAAAAGAGTAAGATATGGGTATGGGAGGGATCACCTTTTGCTCTCCTATGCAAAAACAAAGTGGTCATGATCATACGATATTGGAACTGTAGGGGGATTGGAAAAAGAACCTTCTGGACTAACATGAACGAATGGCGCTCGCTAGATCATGTACAAATGCTAATCTTAGCAGAAACAAAGACTGGAACAGAACCAAAGGAATCTCTATGGAAAAATGCAGGATTCACAAACATGTGTTGGTCCCCGGCTTCTGGTCGTGCCGAGGGTATTGCCCTATTCTGGAATGAAAACTCCTTCATAGACGAATCCATCTCGGTGATCATTCATCTCCCAAGAATTATTGGCGTAAAATACGAGAACATAAAAGAGAATTTTGAGTGTCTAATGTTGTTTGTATACGCCCCCCCCCCCCAAACCCCTCAGAAAAAGATGACTTTTGGAGAAATCTATATAATTTGATTACCCAAAGCGACATTCCATGCCTAATCATGGGAGATTTAAACGAAATAAGTCAATCATCGGATAAGAGCAGAGGAGCAGAAACCCTACTTGGAAGATTTCTTAGAATAATGGATTTCAAAGATGCATGCTCCTTGGAGATTCCCTCGTACGGTAACCCATTTACTTGGAGAAAGAAGCAATTTGGCCCAGACAACATTCTGGAAAAACTTGAGAGGGTGCTTGTCCATCATGAAATAATCGATATGTTCCCCGAATTGGCAACTAAAAATGGAGCATTTTCTAATTCGGACCACTGTCCTATTTCAATTAACATTTCCAAAAACACTAGCTTTAAACCACCCCCTTTTAAATTTGAAAACATTTGGCTGCAAAGGAGAGACTTCCGAAATATTGTTAAGCAAGCATGGAGAGCTTCATGTGCAGGCTCTGCTATGTTCCGAATTACACACAAATCAAAAATCCTCAAACAAAAGGCAAAAAATTGGAATAAAAAAACATTTGGAAACATATTCCGACAAATACAAGATGTTGATGAGGCCTTAATCGAAATACAATCTATTCAACAAACTAACCAAAACCCAGAGTCATACACAAAAGAACAAAATCTATTATCTAAAAGAGAAAAGCTACTCCTTTTTCATAAAACCTACTGGAACCAAAGAGCTAAATCAAAACACTTAAAGTTAGCAGATACCAACTCCTCCTATTTTCATAGAGTAGCCACAGGGAGAAGAAATCGGAAGATAATTAGAACAATTACCTCCGCAGAAGGAACTAACATAATTGGCAATGAAAACATTAAAAGGGAAATTCAAAGGGACTTTGAGAAAAGATTTAATCGAGAACAAATGTATAGGACCCCCCAATTAGAAGAATACCTTTCGGAAATCAACCCGGTCATTACAGAAGAGGAAAACATATCACTTATTCAACAACCAACAAACAGTGAAATCAAAAAAGCAGTCCTCTCAATTGGGAACAACAAATCCCCTAGCCCTGATGGAATGACGGCTGAGTTCTACAAAAATTATTGGGACATCGTTGGCTCTGATATCATCCGGGCTACAAAAGCTTTCTTTCACTCTGGAAAAATGTTAAAACAAATTAACCACACTTTTATCTCCCTCATACCAAAAATTGATAACCCCTCCATGACGACACACTATCGCCCGATTAGCCTATGTTCTACCTTATATAAAATCATCTCAAAGATAATAACAGACCGACTGAAAATGATAATTGGAAAACTTATACACCCATTACAAGGAGCCTTTGTTTCCGATAGAGCAATCCAAGACAATATCCTAATAGCGCACGAGGTATTCCACTCCTTTCGTACTAGAAAAGGTACCAAGGGTTGGGCTGCAATAAAACTTGATATGGAGAAAGCATACGACAGAGTAGATTGGCATTTCACGAAAGCAGTGCTCCAAAAATTTGGATTCAACCAAAAATTTGTGGATATTATTATGGAATGTGTGACCACAGTCTCTTTTTCTGTCTTAGTAAACAATGGCCCTACATATCCTTTCAAACCTTCAAGGGGTTTGAGGCAAGGGGATCCCCTCTCCCCGTTTCTCTTCCTGCTCGGGGCAGAAATTCTTGCTCGTAAACTCTCGAGGGATGCATAATCTAACCACAACAACATCGGATTTAAATTTGGCCATTCAGGCCCCTGTGTTCCGTTTTTGGCCTTTGCGGACGACATAATAATATTTTCAAAAGGAAGTAATGATGCATGTAAAAAAGTTAAAGAGATAATTGAAGACTATTGTAAGTTCTCAGGACAAAAGGTAAATTACCACAAATCGTCCTTTCAAACCACTCCAGGTATTCCTAGATCAAGAGCTCGAGCCCTAGAAGGAATTCTAAACATACCCCTTGAACGAAACCTAGAAAAATACTTAGGCTGTCCCATCATTAATGGGAGGGTTACCAAGGAAACCTTTGGCGAAATGGTATGCAAATCTAAAGACCAATTGAGCAAATGGCGGGCGAATGCCCTTTCTCAACAAGGCAGAGCAACCCTAATAATGTCTAACTTATCATCAAAACCGTTATACTCAATGCAGAGCTTCATGCTTCCGGTAGCGGTCCACAAACAACTAGATCAAATCAACAGAACCTTTTTCTGGAACAAAGATGCGCAACATAGCCCATTAATCAGTTGGGACAAAATATGTAAATAAAAAAGGGATGGAGGACTTGGAATTAGAAAAGCCAAAGACATGAATGAAGCCCTTCAACTAAAACTCCTCTGGAAAATTTTGGCTGAACCGGAAAATAACTGGGTCAAAATCATACAATATAAGTATCTGAAAGAAAACCACATCCTTACCTACTCTAGAAAAGGCAATGCCTCGTGGCAATGGTCGAAACTGAGCTATCTAATCCCCAAATTCAAAACGGGACTCATCTGGAAGGTGGGGGATGGGAAATCAATTAAGTTTTGGGAAGATAATTGGGTAGCTAAGACACCTCTAAAGGACAAAATAGACTCTCAACATAACATTAATCCACATGATACCGTAAGCAATTTCATAGCAGGAGGACAATGGTGGAAGGAAAAACTTGTATCGGTGCTTCCTAAGCCCATAGTAGAGGATATTATGAAAATCCCCTTGCCAATCACCCCCCTTACAGACAGACTATATTGGTGGCCCGCCAAAAAAGGATGGTTCATAACGACAAGTGCCTATAACTTAATCTCATCCACACCACAAAGACCGTCAGATGAATTCTCATGGATCTGGAAACTCGACGCCCCACCTAAAGTTAAGAACTTTATTTGGAAAATAAAACAAAAAGGCCTCGCCACGGCTACCCGGCTGGCCCTAAAAGGGGTGGCGGTACCGAACACATGTACCTTGTGCAACCAGTTCGTGGAAGATGATATTCACCTATTCATAGAATGTCCCATCAACAATTTCCAACAACAATTCCCTGGACAAATATCTCAAAACATTAACAACCTAATTACAGAAAACAGAGATATGAATCAAATTTTACAAATTTTAGGCTCTACTCTTCCGATGGAGAAGAAACAACCGATAGCAATCAGATGGTGGACCATTTGGTTTATAAGAAATCAAACAATCTTTAGAAATGAAATCATCCCCTCTGCAGTGGCTATCAAGAAAGTGATCACGAATAATATTGATAATTGGAGGAAAGCTAGTAGATGGAATGAAATGGAGGATGACGGCATACAGAAACAAAGTAAAGGAAAAGAGCTCTCTGAGAACAATAGGAAAACCTATCAATGGAGGAAACCTCCGGCGGGTAAATATAAGCTAAATTTTGACGGATCTTTTAAATCCGCCACAAACAGTTCCATTGGATACATCATCAGAGACTGGCGTGGAGACCCAATCAACATTGGCGGAAAAGCTAATGGTGGACAATCACCCCTTATAGCTGAAGCCTTAGCTCTACGCCTAGGGTTAGAAACAGCGAGAGAACTAAACATAACCGATCTAATAATAGAAGGAGACTCAAAGATTATCACGGACTACCTAAGATCACAAGTTGGTTGCCCTTGGGAAATAGAAATGGTTATGTCCGATATCCAAAGTCTTCTCCAAGGAATAAGGAATGTTAGTGTATCACATATTCCCCGTATTGGTAACCGGGTAGTGGATAAGGTTGCACACCTTTGCTACTCTACCAGGGGGCCTGAGCTTTACCTCGATACAGGTCTTCTTGACCTCATCCGACAGGATGCTTTCGGATAGGGTTCTCCATCCGAATTTTTACCTAATTAAAAAAAAAAAAAAAAGTAACAAAATTTTGCCCATGTTATCCCTTTATTTATGACAAATTACCAACATCACCCTTGGAAGGTTTCCGAATTACCGAACCTTTTTTTGCCAGCCGACTTTCCGCAGCATTTTTTTGACTGATTGCATTCGTTTGCATAGGCCATGGCCAGTTGAATTCCTTTTGGACATCTTTCTTTTCTGGGCCATAAAGCATTGGGCTAAGCCCATGGAATCAATGATGATTGTACCATTAATAAAATAAAGGTTATAACAAATTAATAAACTGATTTGCTGAAATTTAAATGCCAATTACTCCCTCCGTTTCCTTTTAATTGACTTTTTACTATTCATGCACGTTTTTTAAGGTGTGAAAAACTATATGAAATAATAATTTTTTTAAATATTTTTTTCGACAATCTCATACTTATTGATGATAAGTATAATATTATTAAAAAAATATTTTTAAAATATTAATATTTAATATAGTTTTTATCGTTATAAAACTACGTGCATGACTTGAAAAAGTCATTTAAAAGGAAACGGAGGGAGTACATAATTAGTCCTACAGTTTTGGATAACCTCAATTAAAATTTTTAAACCTTAATACAACGAAGTATCATTATCTTAATTGCACCACATTAAAAGTGTAGTTATCATTATCTTAATTTATCATCAAATATATGATATAGATCCTATAATATTTTTATCTTAATTAAATTCAACTAAAGGTTATAACCAATGAATAAAGATTATTCCCAATTAATAAACTGTTATTATGCTATTAGTCACACTATTACTATCTTATCTTAAATGGGTTAAGTAATTGGATAAACTCAAATTAATTTTCTTTAAATCTTAATATGATTCGTAAATATTTTTAAAGCTAAAAAGGCCATATGTGTAATTTATCCGAACTCATCTTGCCAATAAAAGTTTTGAAATATTGCAAATAGCCTCACTCAAGTTTTGAAATATTGCTAATAGCCTCACTCAAAGTCTTTAAGCCTTATAAGATTCTGAAAAGATTTGTCATTTATGTATAGTAACCCATTGGGTACTTTGTTTACGGAAAATAACGAAATTATCATTACTTATGAAAATTGTTTTAAGATTGCCCTCCATATCGATCACAACTTTTTACAAATTTAAAAAAATCCCTACTTTACATAAATTATGTAAAAAAACTCATTATTCCCATAAACCGTCTCAACACGCTATCGAGAATTCACAATAAGCAAAAAAAAAAAAAAAAACCTTGTCATGAAAAGATAAATGGATAATCTGTATCTATTTATAAGAGAATATAAAAAAACTCAATATAAACAAATTAAAAAATAATTCTATTGTAAGGAAATATAAAAGTAGCTTCAATGTAAGGAAATACAAAAACATTATCATTTATGTAAATCGTAGTAATACCATAGTAACATCAATATATTATTATGCTTATGATTATGCATTCAAGGAAAATCATCAAAAATGTTGGAAATTGAAACAATGTTTGTTCTTTATATTTCGGTAACTCATTTTGGTATCATATTTAAGCGAAATTAAAAAAAAAAGGTCCCTAATTTAGAAAAAGAGAAAGAATGTGTTAGGAACATGTATATAAGGTGTTCCTTGTAATTGAGATGGGCATTCAATCATCAATCAAAATTACAGTTCTATGAGAAACTCTCTCATTAGCTCTCATGCTCTCTCTCTCGGTTACTCTCTCTCATTAGTTAGATGACAGATCAAGGGTCTTAACAGAATGCTTCCAAAATAAGTTCGAGGGGAAAATGTAAAAGGCATTACATTTTATTTAAAAAATAATATTTTATCCTTTTTATTTATTATTTTGTACAAATCACCATGAAATTCATTGACATTTAAAGCTGTGAAATCCCCCTATTGTTACATAAGTAGCAACAGTGACAACTTATTAATAAAGTCTCGACTGTATTTACTATTTTAGAAAAATATTTTTTAAACCCTGTTTTTAGGAAGAAATACAAATACGCCCTTATATTTGATGTAAATAGCATGTAAAGATCCCAGATGTAAAATGAAAAATTACCCATTTTTTTTAAACAAGCAGCACATTTGTGTTTTCCATTTTAAAGAAGTAGCCTAGATTTTTTATAAAGAAATTACATGTATGATTTTGTTATGATCCTAAGTGGATCCTTGTGAGATTGAAGAGAAAAGAGAGAGAGATGGAGGTAGGAGATGGAGAAGATAGAGGAAGAAGACCGATAGGCAAGATAACGAGAGAGAAGAGAGAGATTGTATGATAGGGTAAAGAGTAAGAACATTTGATTATTCACTTTATGATCAATTACAAGGTATAAATGTATATTTATACCCTAAACTACCCTAATTTAATATAATACCTAATATATGAGATGATAACATCTTTTTAAATTTAAGAGAAATTAGGTGAAAAACCTTCTTTAAAGGAAGGGAGATAAAACTAACGATGAATAAGTGCAATTGTGTACAATAACACCCTCAATTTAGGAAAATAATTAAAAGAAAACATTTTATTGAAAAGGCTGAATTTCATTTAGTATTTTTATAAAAAATATTAAATAACTAAATTTTAGTGTAATATTTTCCAATCAAAATTTCAATGCATACGTTCGTAACATAGAAAAAATATATATATATATATATATATAAATCAATACAATTTATCAAATATATATAAAAATATTAAAACATTTCAGAATACCTTATATTAACAATTTAAATTAGGTTTTAACTTATAAAATGAATTATTGTATGTTTTCCGCTTGCGAAGCAAGCGGAATTCAACTAGTTATCCCAAATATGAAGAATATAAAAGTGCAGAAAATCAGAGTCGAACCCGAGACCTTTCTCATCCAACCCACACAGGCCCCACCTATCTCTCTCTCTGCGCTCAAATTACTCCTTGGACTAGTTATATATTTTAATAAATTATATTTACTCCTTATATTAGTCATAAATGTTTAATTATACGTTCACTTTTAGGTTAAAATAGTTTGGTTGAAATTTACTTATGGGATCTTTCAAATAACTATAAGCTAAATTAAGACTCCGTTCAGTTAAAATCAATATAACCTATATAAATAAATAAATAAATAAATTATGTTTAGTTGAAATTAATGCAATATATATAGATAATAAATTTCGTTTAGTTGAAATCAATATACAATTTGTTAAGAATAAAGAGTATACAAAATCAATATAATACGGAGTAATAAATGGAACTATGGTGTTATACTGTACTATATAATTGACATTGAAAACTTGGGCTTAATTTAAATTGTTTTTCAATTTAAAATATAGACATTCCGTTTTTGTATTCTATTTAATATCTAAGTAGAATATATGTTCGGGTAAAAAGTAACCACCAAAATCACATATTAAAGGATAAATCGTAATTTACACATTTGTTCAATTAAATATTCAATTTTCATGCCTTGTTTTTATTTTCCTACGTGACCTTATATTATACCCCATTTAATTAGTAAAATAAAAGCAATTCAAAATTTTAATTAAATTATTTACCATATGATGAAATATGATTAAAAAAAGTATGAAGATAAGGTACTTTAAATAATATATTATTCACTTATATTTTGATAATATTTTATGACTTAAATAAAGAAATATAATTATTATGAAAATGATTATGAAGATAAGGTTAATTACTTATCCCTAACCTTACATCAAAATCTAACTTTAACAACCGGCCAAAATCCAACTTTAAAAGCCGACCTAATTGGAATATTCATCTTAAAAGCCATATTTGTTTATCTATAATACAAATTGTACGTACATATATAACATAATGAATTAATAAATTGATCGAAGAAAAATATTTATATGAAAATGATAGAATTTGTAAATCGTCAAGTAAAAAGGTTTGTACGTACATAACTAATTAATATATTGAGGTCAAATATTTATATTAAAATGATAGAATTTTTAAATACTGTAATTAAGATACGAAGATAGGTTTTCTAACTAAGATTGCTAGATAAAATATTTATAAAATAATTTAAGGTAAAATGATAAGATTTGTAAGATATGAGGTTGAATATTCATACTAAAATTAATTTAATCATTAATTAAAATGGACACGTAGGATAATACATGTATAAATAGATAGGGATATCGTCTAACGTGTCATAAATTTATTGGTTCGTCATTAATTGATCGTCTAACGTGTCGTAAATTTATTGGTTCGTCATTAATTGACGTGGCACAAAATCTGGCTCAGATTGCACCAGAAAATGACACGTAAGCGAATCGCACCAGAACCCGCCACATAGGATTTCAACGCCTCTGTTTTAGTATTATACTAGCGCAGTACCACCCGTGCGTGACGCACGAGATTTGTAAAGTATATTATATACTTTTAGAATATATTATCATAATTTAGTTACATTATATACATATTATAATAGTATAATAATATGAAAACGATATAGCCAAATAATATTAATTCAGAAAAAATAATGCTTGTATTATATCAATGTATAATATATGTGGAAAAATGTCAATATCTCACCTTTCTAGATAGAAATAGTTGTATGCATGAATGTAGAGAGTGTTTAATTTAATTATTTTTTTCACCTTCTATGTTTTTTTAGTAAGTTGATTGGTTACTTTGAACATTAAACAAATATTTGTTTATTGTAATGAGCTGAAAAGTAGAACCAAATACTTTGTTAGGTGTAGACTACACATTCGACAAACGCTAGGTAAATGGAATTTTAAGAACTTTGAGATGAACAGCACATAAAAAAATGTTGGAGAAGATTCAGTACGACTCACATTCGACAAATATTTGTTTATTTAATCGGCTGAAAGGTAGAACCAAATACTTTTATTGAATTCCTTGTTTTTTTAATTTGAATTATTTTGTACTTTATAAAATATATATCAATTTTTTAAAATAAAATTTTCATTTTAATCTTTTGTCACCTCTCCATACATATATATTATATCAAATTTTATTCTATAGAGCATAAAATAGTATAACCAAATTTTTTAAAGGTAAAATAATTTATGATCTTTTCTTGAAATTTCTAGTGTATTACAATCATAAGATTATATTTATTAGTTTGTTTTCAAATGTGATCTTTAAGTTTACTAATTATGGGCAAAATAACTGATCGATAATCAACTTAAATCCAGTTGTAAAAATTAAATACATTATTTGCACAATAATAATAAATTAAATTAACTAAATATTTATTAAATAATTTTCAAATTAATAATAAATTAAATATAAGATTATTAAATATTTTATTTATATATCAGGTCATATATTACCCTTAATTAATGGTGTGTGTCAGTGTGTGAAAATGAAATTTTGGAACGGTTGAGTTATGATAAAGTTGTAAAAATATCTAAAATGCCCAAATAATTTAACAAATTTAAATTTAAAATCCATGAAAACAACCTAGATTTTATAGGTGGCTAGTTATTCGTTTAAACTCAATCTTCAATTTAATTAATTTAAGTTCATTTTAATTGTCCATCTATATCCATTTACTAAATAATAAACAATTTTAATTTTTATAAATTTATGTATTAGGAATATATTATTTACATAATCATTAAAAAATATTATCGGTTTCTCTTATTAGAAATATGTTTTTATTTATAAGTATGTAAATGATTCCTTTTCAATATTTGTGCTAACCATCTTTCAAAATATACTTTTAATCAATCCATCACAATTGTAAAGGAATTACTAATTTATGGAATTCTATCAATCCATCACAATTCTAAAGGAATTACTAATTTTATTATTTTTACATTTATAAGACATTTTAAAATTCATATATAATTTACTATTCAAACCTAATAGAGTAATAGGTCATGTGTGTAAGATATATATTAAATTGAACTATTTTTTTATATAAGCTATGAAGATATTTGATAATCTTATCTGATAGGGTAATTTATACAAATAGGGTGATGAAAGAGAAGATAAACAGTATATTTATAAATATAAAAAGTAGAGAATTTTTTTTTCGATACCATAAAAAGTAGAGAATTGAAAAGTTTAAGATGGTATCCAGTTAAGAAAATTAAAGAAAAACATTATCTCAATTTTAGCTTCTGCAAAGCTATATATTATTAAAAAAAATTATAAAAAACTATTAATTATACTAAACGGGGTCTAAATAGTTGATATATATTTATCTAGTTACGTGAAGCAAAAGTGATTTAATTTTATTTTTATTTTGTGAAAAGAAAAGTAAGTTTTAAACTTGAAAAAAATCGGTTAAGATAAAATTAATTAAAAAATGTTAAAGTTTGTTATAATATTCAAACATAAATAACGTATATGAGATTTGGTTAATAGTTTCAAATAGATCAATTTGGGTGAAAATATAGGTTAGTAAAATCTTATCAATTTGTTTCAAATAGATCAATTTGGGTGAAAATATAGGTTAATAGTTTTAAATAGATCAATTTGTTTGATTAACCGTATATATCTTGAAAGAAATTACCTAACCAAATCAATATTATGGGTAAATAATTAATTATTTAATTATTAAGTCAATTAAATATAAAAGTGGGACCACAATTCAGATTTGTTTTCAAAAAAATCTTAAACATGAGAAGAATTTTAAACAATTTAAGAAATAATTGGGGATTTATCCTAAATTTTCAACTTTTAGTGTATGACCGCCACGTGTCCCAGAAATGCAAGTGTTTTAGTAGTATATTATATATATATATATATATAGAGAGAGAGAGAGAGAGAGAGAGAGAGAGAGAGAGAGATTGGGTAACTTGTGCACACCCCTTAGGGTGTACTTTGTGCACAATTGTGGATCGTGGATCGTTGATCTATATGAAATTGATGGTTGGGATGATGCTACGTCATTGGGTTGATTTAAAAAAAAAAACTGAAAAACAAGCCCAAGCCCACCCCTTAGAATGTGAAGCGCGTGACAATAATTGTTTAAAACCCTAAAAGGTGACGGCAAAGAGGAGAGAGGCGAAGAAGAGGTTGAAGATGAGAGGTGATCGACGGTGGCGGGCTTGGCGGCGGGTGTGGGTGCGAAGGCGGCGGCGGATTCAGGAGGCGAGGAGATGATGGTCGGCGGTGAGGCGAGAGGTGAAGGTCGACGGTGGACCCGTGGAGCCAAAGCGAACCCAGGTGAGGCGGAGGCGTGACCGCAGTCGAGGCCGAGGCGGAGGTGCGAGCCAGGCGGAGGCGGATGCGGAGGCGCAAGCCCCTGGTAGTCCCGATGGAAGCCCAGATCTCACTCGCACCTGCTCTCCTTCGCGCCGCCGACTCCATCTGGTACTGGAAGGAAGAAGGTGGTCCGGCTCAGATCTGGGCGGTTGTGGAGGGGTTTGGGGGGCGAGGGTGGTCTGGGCTGGGTGGTTGTGTGGATGGTGAGGGGTGGTGGGTGGTGGCGGCGGCGCAGTTGGGTGAGGAGGAGATCGACGGGGGTGCGGGCTTGGCGGCGGCTGAACGCCAAGGAGATGGCGGCGGCGCAGATGGCTCCTCCTCTTCTATGGCTGAGATCCGGCGGTGCTAGGGGCGGCTCCTCCTCTTCTATGGCTCAGATCCAGCGGTGCTAGGGGCGGATCCTCCTCTTCTATGGCTCAGATCCGGCGGTGCTAGGGGCAGCTCCTCCTCTTTTATGGGTCAGATCCGGGCGGTGCTGGATCTGTGCGGTTTCAGGCCGACTATGGCTGGTGGTCGGGGGTGTCCAGGGGTGGGTGGTTTGGGGGTGGAGGGGGTGGTGGGCGTGATTTAATTTGGACCTCTGCATCAACATTATTCGTTAATTATTCAGAAAAATGAGTTGAATTTTGGTTGTTAGTGGTAATGAGTTGTTAATTATTCGATGAAATTTGGATTATTATTCGTCGGTATAGGGAGCTTTCGGTTTGACAAACAACATCAAAACCTCCTGTATACGGCCGAATAATCATTCCTAATGTTGTTTCTATTTCCCAAAAAATATAAATATTCTACCGAATAATATTTCAAAACTGAATGCGTAAAAATTAACTCAGGAGTTAAAACTAAAATTGATTGACAAAAAGCAAACATTATTCGGTAGTATGTGACAGATTATTCAGTATAATTGGTAAAATTTGATTTGAAATGGATGGAAAAACGAAATATAACATTATTCGGTAGTATATGAAATATTATTCGGTGGAATGGGCAAGTTTTTCAAAACAGCGAAATCAGATCCGAAAAAAAAAAAAGCGCGTCAGACTTTTTAGGTGGGTTCCACCATTTTTTCTATTTAAAAAAAAATGAAACACTCATTTAATCCTGGCCTTCCATTTCTTTCAATCAAAGGCCAAGATTCGTGCACAAGGTACACCCTAAGGGGTGTGCACTCTGGAACCACTCCATATATATATATTGACGTGGCACAAAATCTGGCTCAGATTGCACCGGAAAATGACACGTAAGCGAATCGCACCAGAACCCGCCACATAGGATTTCAACGCCTCTGTTTTAGTATTATAAATAAATAAATATATAAATATATATTGATTGATTGATGATTCGCCATTTTCACACTCCAACATAGCTTCTCCGTGTCTCCAGAAGCTTCCTACCTCCAACAACAGGTTCACCTACACCTGCGATGGCGACACCTTGGCGACACCTTCAACTTCAATTACTATCGCTGTGGAGTATTATTTTTCTCTAAATTGATGATTGGTCATTTTGCCTCTGATTTCACTTTTGATTTATTGTTTTAGACTTATGATTGTTAAGAGTTGGAACTTGGTGGGAGGATGGTTTAGAAATTTGATTTGTTTGTAAGTCTGTACTTGATTGATTGTATTTGTGGTTCTGTGTCTGTGAGCAATTGCAAATTCCACCTTTTGAAACTCAAATTCTGGGACATGGCTGAGGGAGGTTGAGATGTTTGCTTTGATTTCTGATTATGGTTTTCAATTCATTGCTCATTCCCATTCAACTCTGATTTTAATTTATTGGAGGAAGTGTATTTGATATAAAAGCTCCAATGATATGTCAAATGGATTTTTCGAAGGTAACTGAACTAGTGAACAAGTGTAAACAAAGTGTAAAGTTAGGGTCCGAGGGATCATCTTTTCAATCATGATATGCTGATTATGTTGATCTCATTGAGTAATTGATCTGTTATTTTGTAGCTAGATTTTCAATAGGGTGAGCTCCAATCTTTCCTGTTTTCCTGTCTTGAAGCTAGATTGATTATTCACCTTTAAACTGTTGTTCCTTGTAGGGTACAATGCATTTATCTTTTCTCCTTATTCCTTTAGTAAAGTTCCTATAATAGTAAATAATACTGATTTGGTGTTTGCAAATTAAATAAATTCAGATTTTATGGTAGAGCATAAAATCAGGATGCACTCAACTGATTGATCAAACACAGAAACATACATTAGTAACCTAAGATGAACCAGAATCAAGGATAAATTCTTGGAGTTCAGTCCCTAAATAGCCCTAGGCAAAATAGTCCTAACCAAATGGATTCCAGTCTCCAGAGCCTTCTTAACTACACATAACATTTTAATAGTTGAATATGGAACTGAAAATTGTTGTTAATGTCTCTTTAACATATTCATCTTGGATGTTGCAGCGTATTGTGTAGTTGCAGTTGAATCTGTTGGTAGACAACTTCCCATTGCTTTCTTTTAATAAGAGATATGCTGGTGGAAAAGCTATGACTGATCCTCTCAAAAGTCTGAGCAAAGAGTTTGGGTAATCTTTTCTTCACCCTCACCCCGTTCTTCCTTGATTGTAGACCTTCTTAAAGATGTCTTTTTTCTCAAAATTTGATTCATCTGAGTGAATATCACTGATCTTTTAGGCCAAAACTCAAAGAGCACATGCAGTACTGTGTTGATCATCCAGAGGAAATGAACAGGCTTCCGAAGGTGCAGTCCCAAATTTCAGAATTCAAGGGTGTGATGATGGAAAACATTTAGAAGGCATGTTTTATTGATCGAAAAGAATGCCTTGTCAGCCTATGCGTTATAGGGTGAGGCGACAGCTATATGGACATACTGAGTTACATGGCATTATATTTTCAGGTGCAGGTTCTTGAGCGTGGTGAAAAGATTGAGATTTTGGTAGACAAAACAGACTATCTCCGCTCAGAGGTTTTAAAATAATGCAACGTTCAATACAATTGTGGTTCTGATCCTTATTGATTTACAGATTATCTTAATCGGCATTATAAGTTTGGATTTTTGGAACATCTAATTAACATGAGTAATGTGCAAATGCTTCCTACCCTGTCTTTGGGAACACAGATGAGAAGGAAGATTGGTTTCAGAATATGAAGATAAAGCTGATTGCGTTGGGCTTCATTATCGCATTAATCCTCATTATCATGCTATCAGTTTGCCACGACTTCAGACTGTGGGAAGTAGCCTCACTTCCTGCATATGCGCTTCAAGCATGATCAAATGTATGTCAGTGTTACTACCTTCCTAGTAAATCCATAGCATTCTGATTTCTGAGAATCTGAATATGATTTCCTGGGGAAAAAAAAAGAAGCTTCCATCCATTTCAGATTTTTAGGTAGGATTTATGCATATCATGTATCTTGTTTCAGATTGTTGGATCTATACACCTTCCCAGTTGAAAGATTCTGGAAACCCGAGTTCTGTGAATTTTGTTGAGCTTTTTCACTGGAGTAATGCGTTTTGAGACTGATATTGCTCGAGTTACATTGCTGGCTGGTGCTCACTGATTGACTGATGCCTCCGAATCTGTAATGAACACTTCAATCCTCACCCTGGTCATATGAATGAGGTAAGTGAGGTAACTCACCATTTTTATGATCAATTTCTTGCAAAGGTTCATTAGACGCAAGCAAACTGGGTTGCCACTCGAGAAAACTGGTGGTTATGGTCTAGGTCGGACGAGCATAGATAACGGGAGTCTAAAAAAAATACCAGAAACATTTCAGTATGAAATGGTCTTATAAAATGGGTTCAATGAGTCCTCTTTCATTTGGGATCACCTCTTCCATCTGCAATTTGCACATTATTTTGCAGTTGAGCTCTCATTCCCAGCTGGAACGTCCCTAGCTTGCTCTTATTTTCCTTCAAGTGAAATTAAAAAAAAAATCATCATTTCATGAAGAATCAAATCAATAAAAGGTTTAATGTAATGGGTTTTCTATTGGATAAGAAGCTAAGGGTTCGTTTGGATGACCATTCATTATGACTTATAATGCAAACGAACCCTTATTTAACAAACAAGAATGGATCATCCGATCAGTCGGTTACATCGTGAAGGTAGG
The DNA here is from genome assembly GCA_037127255.1 of Persicaria tinctoria. Lineage (NCBI taxonomy): Eukaryota > Viridiplantae > Streptophyta > Magnoliopsida > Caryophyllales > Polygonaceae > Persicaria > Persicaria tinctoria. Next base: position 2,072,823 of record JBANSL010000004.1, read on the forward strand.
AATCTATGAGATTGGATTTAGTTACAAGAAAAATTGTTGATGTAATTACCAAAGTTGCCATCAGGAGTATCCATGTCGAGCAACATTGCGATGAAAGGGTTTTCCATTGCATCCCTGCGATTTCAACCGAGTTAGCGTTGTCATTTGCTGTCATTACACACTAACTGGGATCACATCATTTGAAAATACTTGTGTTTATATCTGTTCAAGTCAAGAAAACATGTTCAATTATATATACTGAGTAGTAAACTATACCTCATACAATCGAGTTCATCGATACCATATAGGGTTTCATCATTTGCCTCTCCATGAACCCTAGAATCAGTGGGATTGTTTGTTGACTGCCATAACTATATCAAAAACCACATATTCATCAATCTAACATAACATTGTAATTGTAAGATCAAACAAAATGTATCCTGTAATTGATCAATTAAGGTACCTCAAATGGCATTTCATCATTAATAACAGGAAAGTATCCATCAGCTTTAATATCCCAAATGACCTAAAAAAGTCACAAAGCAATTAACCATATATATAAATATATATACATATAGAGAGGTTGGTTCTGGTGTACACAACTCCTATTGTGTACGCATAAATTATTCGTTTGTTTTCTCATAATTATTCGTCTATTTAATTTTCACCTGATTATTCGTTTATCAATTATAACAATGTAATTATTCGCCTGTAAAAAATGTAAATTATTCGTCTATTTTCACTTGATTATTCTTTTATAACAATGTAATTATTCGTCAGTTAAAAAATGTAAATTTCTTTCTAACGAATAATCATTAGTACAACTGAATAATTTCATTCTAATGAATAATCACCCAATACCACCAAATAATAAGAATTTACTTTTAATCTCAACTGTTGATTTTTTTAGTTCAAAGACCCAGATTTGTTAACATGATACACCATAAACTGTGTACATATGATCTATTGTCTCTCTATATATACATATGCATATGCAAGTATACATTTTTTTGGTCAAGATATGAAAGTATACATACCTGTTCAGCTTCAAGGTTAGGCATATTGTCCGGATCTATTGACAAACATGAGGCTTCACTTTTCTCAATCATATTTGCTTCTTCTGATCTAAAAGAAGTAGCACAAATTTTAACATGTATCTCGACGAGCTTGTATCATTCTAGCTTGGTTTTTCGGAAACAATAGATTGATGATCATATTACTTGACATACCCAGATGTCTCACTTAGCAAATCTTCCATAGCAAATTGTGCAGTGCTCTCAAACATGGCTACTTTTGGTGCTACCTGCAACTTACCAAAAAATGCCTGTTTCATAAATTGATCTAAAATAATGGCATTGTTTCGTAAATTGGCGTAAAATTAGGGAGCCTTACAGGACCAGGAAGGTGCAAATCTGGGGGTGCCACAACTATATGAAAGTTGAAGTGCTTGGCTGGAGCAAATGAAGGAACACTTGAATATCCCAAGCTTCCATATCTGTATTGTTACATTAACAAATGCAGCCTCAAATTTGGTATAAAAGGTTACTTTTTCGGAGAAAGATTGCGCGGTTGAGAACTAATGCTCACAAATTAAAGATTTCGGAGTCAACAAGATCATCAATGGGCATGTTATTTGCTTCTTGTTCGAGATCAGGATCAGATGGTTGGATCGGGATAGGGAAAGGAGGTATTATGATGAATTCAGGAAGAACATGATCATCTGCACTAGGACCGCCTTCGCTGACAATCAGGCTAGATGGATACATCAATTGATGATGCAGTGCCCAAAGTTGCTGTTTCAATGTAGTGTAATTAGTTTTTCAGCTGTATAGATTGATATATAATTGATCAAACATAGAGAGTAGAAATGAAAAATGCTGATATTTAGATGCAGTTGTTGTGATGAAATAATGCCTTGTTAGAGGATTTAGAGTAAGACACAACAAGCTCAGGTCTGGTTAGGCACGACCCCATTTTTACAAAAATAAAATAATAGATAAAAAAAGAAAAAAATCATTTATTTATTAAATTAAGGGTTTTGTTAATAAAAATTACATATGAGAAAACTTTAGCCTATCTAGCTTACCTGAATTTTAATTTCTGGTTCTGTGTCTGGGTCTGGTTCTTCGGATCCAAACATTGTCATCTGTGCACTGCAAGAGTCCATAAAAACAATCACTCGTCCTACTAATGGATGTTGTTTATAATCATATTGACTATTAGCATCTTTTAATCAAGCAATCAACACATCGCGTCAAATGAGCTTACAGGGCGAATTAAGTACCTTTGATAAGATTCCTCATCGGCAATTTGGTTAGTTCCACCGGGTGAGTTTGGATTCGATTCATGAGATTGATTCTAGATACAACACACATGGACAATTTATTCAAAATAATCTAAACATACATTTTGCTACATTTCATGTTTGAAGTTACCATATTTGCTTCCACAGACTTTTGGACTTCCTGAAGGAAGGCTTCATGCATATTAGCTTCTTCAGTGAACAAGAGCGAGTTCGACAATGGCTCGTATGTCCTGTCATTCCCATATATATCCCATGAGTTTTTTTTTTTCCATGAATCAAGAACTAGATATAGCTAGGGTTTGAAATTAACATGCCTTATATTAGATTGGAGGTCCAGGATGTATTGTTGAACTCTATTTATTTGTTTTCTTATCTTCTGCCATTGACATTAAACTTATTATAAGATAAAGATTAAAATTTATGCAGTAATTGTAACAAAAATTTACTGTAAGCTGAAAAAAGCATTCAACTTACATAAGAATCCCTATATTGACGTACAGTGTAAGTGCCATTCCAAATGAAAACAATAAAAAAAACAAATTAGTTTTCCATAAATATATATAAATAGATATAGATATAAAGTTATAACTAGGACCAAAAAAAAAAAGATATAAAGTTATAACAGTTTTACTGTAATCATATACTTATTTTTATTGTACATAAGTCATAACTCATGTTTAGCTTATACCTGTTTGCCTTATTGTTGCCATTCTTTGTTTTCCTTTTCAGTATCTCAAGAACATTGATCAATTGCTGCAGGGAGAAAAATAATGTGTATATATAAGAAATGAGATTTTAATAGTGTTAATGTGCCTTGAACGACTGTTGACCGGCGACGCATCGGGGGGTCCGGGGGGCTAGGGAGGGCAGCGCCACCCCGCCTTTACGGTATGCAATGTTTATTGTAAACGGGCCTATCGTCTGTCTATTTTGGGCTTTCAGCCCATTGTCTCTTCATATACTCATGGAACGTCAACCCCTGTAACCTAATCTGTTTTCGCTTCCTCTAATAAGAAATCTGGTTCTCTGCCCGTGGACGTAGGCAACACACCGTTGCTGAACCACGTAAATCTTTGTGTTTTTCTTCGCTATTATCGTTCTCGTTATAACAAATAGATTTAAAGAAAATTAATTATCCATCATGCATTTGTAAACAAAATCAGGTTATTTAGTTACAATTTCAAGAAAATGAAATAGATAGCAAATTGTTACCTCTGGATCTGCTAATTGGCTGTAGGAAAAGATACAAACAAAAGTTAATTAGCTCAATATATATATATATAGGATAAAGAAGAACAAAGTTTGTATATATACAAATACAATTAGATGAATCTAGCCAAGTTAAAATTGAACCTTCAAGCTAGTGTCCATGGTTTTGATTTCTATAGGTCCAATTTTGCTATAGAACTAGCTAGAACTTGCATGAGCGCGCGTAATTCATTGATAATTACCGAATAATTAATGGATAAAAATATGAAAATCTTATCTTTGTCGTCATATATCACTTGAGATTGAGATTTACAAAGTAATTGAAGATGAATTGTTATGTATAACTAAATTTGTTGTCAATATATCACTTGTTTCTTTAGGAGTCACATATTTATGTCAATTAGGAATTTAGGATTAAATCAATCCTAGCTATATATAGCTCATGTAATCATAAACTGATCAATTAGTTATAATATCTAGCTATCTGAATTTACTCTACTACAAACTATAAACCTTCATCATCAGTACCAGCCAAATCAGAAAATTAAAATATATAAAGTAAATTCAATGAATTAATTAAGATCTATAAACCCTAACTTAACTCATAAAAAAGGTGGTAGTGGAACAAATTATATATATTGCTCAAAACAAGCTTACAAAATGGCTAAACACAATTCAAAGATGATTAACAAAAAAGATAAAAGTCAAAATCATGCATTATATTTCTCATAAATAACCTTTGAAACCAATTTTCAAAAGAATATATAACAAATAGGTAAAATGCTAAATGGAACTCGATTAATATATATATCTATAAAATAGATAATCATTACTAAAGAAAAAAAAAAGTGAAGATAAATTTTACAGTTCTCCTGTCTGAATCTTCTTTGAATTCAGCCACTGAAGCATCACATCCTTTGTCCTTCTCCGACACAGATTTCCAAATCCAAAAAAAAAATCATCAATAAAATAGAAATTAAATTCAAATTTATATGAACTCAACCATGCATTCATAATCAATTTCTAAAGAGAATTGAAAGTGAAAGAGAGAAATAAAAACTATGAACGAATTAGAGAAAAGGATTTAATTTTCGTCAAGATTACCTCTTATTTGGTGCAAAATGGCTTACTCGACTTGCAGGTGAGAAAATGATGTTTACAACCTCTAAATCACACTGTGCGAAAAGCTCAAGTGCCTTTTTTAAAATTCTGTTTCTTCTTTTTGCAAAAGAAAATAGATGAGCAACATCTTCATCTGATTCAAGTACACAAGTCTTTCTCTTCTTCTCCGTCGACATTTTGGAAGCAAAAAATGGTCCACAAACACTTGTAGTTGTGCTTGGAGATCACCGGTTTGTGGCAAATTTCTACACAAAAGATGCTCCAATATATTGAAGTGATGGAGGAAAGTTTTTCTTATATCTCACCTCTCACATGATATATACAAGGTAAGATCGAAATAATATTTTTTTAGAGTTTTTTTCACATTATAATTGTGAGGAATCTAATTTATTTTTTAAAATATTTTATTTAATTTCAAACCTCAAGAGTAGTGTAAGATTTATTGTTATATGGATTCACTAAGAGGATGAACGTCACACTGCATTTAAAGTACTGTATGTTCATCAATTTAAGTCATATATTCATCCCCTTTTCACACATAATACAAACTTATTTAATATAAAATATCTTATAATGCAATAAATTAATTTTCCATGAATATTTTGATAAACAATGATAATACTGTATGTAACCTCCTTTAACTTTACCAAACATTTTTTCCCTTAAATTTTATAATTTGTTTCAAATTTTAATTATACAATTTTGAAGTTAATATTATTATTCCAGTAATTTATTCAAAACCAACTTGTACTATATAATAATAAAATAATTTTTGTGGTGAGCCACGTGGCATCATTTTACTGCCATAGGTCCAACCCATACCGTGGGCCCATAGTATTACAAGGCTGGAAGAAAGGTATCTATAACGGTTGAATTTGTTAATGCACCAGCTAATTTTTCAATATTTTAATCTCATAAGGAGACCAAAATGTATTTTATCTCTTCTAGGAAGTTTGTTTTACAGAAATCTCAAAGGAGATAAAAAACAATACCTCATTTTTTGAAGAGCTAAATCTATAGAATCGTAAAATTATTTACAGAAAGTAAGATAAACCATCTTGTCGTAAAAGAGGGCTAGCACTAGTGAGACCCAACTTAACTCGTGTAGTCATCTACAAAAGAGGCAGTTAATCGCTCCCGGTCTCTCTGCCACAAAAAGGAAGCCTCTCTAACTACTTATATAACCCTCTTAAGGTATTTAGTTCACTCCTCTATTGCACTTGCACCTCAAGGATATGCGTACGGTTCTCAATAACACGTTTGACCCATTTTTCGGGGACACATACATCACCCCTAAAAACTACTTCATTTTGGCATATCCATATGAAGTATACAAAAGCAACAAACACAAGCAATATAATTTAACCTTGAACTCCGCACATCTTTGCTTCGGCTTCGGCTCCTGAGCAAACCAATGGAGCCAATCCTCAATCCTCCTTCCCTCCTTAGGAGACCAATCCAGCTCCAGACTTGGTCCCTAGTTTCCTTTATCTTCTCACATCCAAACCACATGTTCTTCACTCTCCTCATCATGCTTGCACAGAGGACACTGGGCAGCTGGCCCCTTCCAGTGTCATGCATTCATATAGGTTAAGAAATCACATTGAAAAAAAAATATTAGAAAAAATAATTAATCTAATGCACCGACCCTAATAAATCTATATAAAAATTACTATAAATAATTAATATTTGAAAACCATTTCTCAATATGAATGTTTAACCTAATGTTATAAAAACCCGTGATAACTCTTAACTCAAAACAAAAAATAAGAGAAACAAAGACACTAATTAATGGTATATGTAATGTCTATATATAATGTAGCAAACTAAAAATCCCATTGCTAAAATAAAGGGGGTAAAAACACTAGTTTGAATTTTTGGAGATTGATTTTGTATTTTTTTTTTTTTTTTTTTTGGACGTGGGGGGTTCCGAGGTTATCGACTAATCCCCCCACGGGTCCGGGCCCTAGCCTGCAAAGGACGCGAACCGGTTTAGCCAGGCGGCAAGCCACCAGGCAGGCTCACCCAAGCCAATGAAGGCTTGAGCACCCACTAATACACAAATTGTGTAAGAAGTGGGATTTGAACCCTTGACCTCTTGCAAGGGCCACCTCTCCCTAACCACTAGGGCAAGGGGTCATTGGTTAGATTGATTTTGTATTTAATTTGAAGCTATAAGGTATAGTTTAGATATGTTTTTTTTTTTATGATGAGAAAACCTAATGCGTGATTATTTTGTAGAACTACTAGGCAGTGTTATAGGTCCGATCTTGCTTACGTTCTTCAAAACTCAACTTTCTTGATTGAATCAAAACGACAAAACCCACCATTTGGTGACAAACCTAATGTATCGATTTTTATTTTGACGGGTAGATCTTGATCCACATTATGCAAATTCAATCTACTTTCACTTGGAGCATGCAGTACACTGTCACATCTTATTACTAATTTACTACAATGACCTAAAGTATTGTAAGGAAGTAAGATTAGTATTGTGAGTTGTGACCCACATTTTAGTAATTCACATATTTTATTCTTTATACTCATTTTTCAGTTTTAATATACTCATTTTCTTATCTTATTATAATGATAATTATTAAATTATTATTGATCCAATTTTTTTATAAAATTAATGAATGTTTAATCGTTAATACATTTCGATGAGATTTTTTAAAAATAAATTAAATAAACGATGTAATAAATTATAATTAAGAGAGATTTTTTAATAAATTAAATAAATGTTACATTTATCCCTTTACATATTTTTTTTTTTTATGATATTTAGTACATTTGGATAAGATTTTTCAATTGGGCCAAAAGGCCCATTAATAGGTATAAGTAATTTTATTTGTGGCTGAAGAACACCAGGATCACCTCTTGCCTGGCTGGCTTGGTTGTTCCACTACGACGCCTCAGGGTAGAGGTTCGATTCCTGGTAAGAGATGGAGAGAGAGAAGAGAAATGAAGAAAAAAATTTGAGGTATTCTAAAATACCTCTTTTTATGAGTTTTTTCGAATATAAAACTTTTATTTTCTAATGCAAATGACCATTTTATTACTGAAATGACTTACATAGTATTCAAGGATGTAAGATTAGTATCTCTAATGGTTTTATAGTAAGTTAATCACTAGCCCAATATGTTTACAATTGTTACTGATAGCTAGCTTCATAAATATTAACAAAAACATATTTATTTTTTAAAAAAAAATATCTCTAAATCACATATGCACCTTCGATTTAAATAAAGCGCAAATTAAATACCATTAACTTGTTGAAAATATTTTGCCCAAATGCCATTTTTAGAAATTCATTAGCTAAATGTCGACCCTAAATATTTTTTTAGTAATTGTCCAAAAATCTTTTATAATCCCTCTTTTACCCATGCCTTGTATTTTATTCATATCTCGTTCCATTCCATCGTGTGTCTTTCTCTCTCACCCTTCTCAAATCTGAAAGCCAATCCTTTCGGCCACCTATGACGGCGTCTTCAGCTCCGACGCTACAGCCGCCACTCGCTTTGAGAGGATCTACAATTGCGACACCTACAATGACCTAATGTATTGCAATGAAGTAAGAATAGTATTGTGATTTGTGACCCTCATTTTAGTAATTTAGGCATTTTATTCTTTATACTCATTTTTCAATTTTAATGTACTCATTTTCTTATCTTATTATAATGAGAATTATTAAATTATTATTGATCCAACTTTTTTCTTTTTATAAAATTAATGAATGTTAAGACTCAAGAGAGATTTTTTTAATAAATTAAATAAATTTTAAAATTCAGCCCTTTACATATTTCTTTTATGATATTGTACATTTGGATAAGATTTTTCAATTCTATTATACTCTTTTTTTTTATGACATGCTTAATTAAAATTCAATTTGTCCAAAAGGCTAAAGGAAACAATTCAAAGGGCTAAATACACACTAGAGAGGACGTTAATTTGTCCATCTTATAATAATCCCCAATTGGGCCTAAAGGCCCATTAGTAGCTATAAGGTCATGTTTATTAAGGGATACTAAAGATACTAGAAATACTAATATTTTATTCTTCTCTCTCTACCACATCATTCTAGCATCCCATTCTCATTTTTCTCACTTTATCAATAACATCCCTAGTATCACAAAACTCATCTTTTCATACCCACTCAATTTACAAATATACCCATCTCCAACAATTATTTCTATTCTCGATTATATTATTATATTCATTTATTATTATTAAAATATTAATATTAATATTTATTTTATTTTATATCTTGTATTATTTATTATTCCAAAATTATACTTCAATTTTTTGGATTTTATTTTGCATATTTATAATCAAAGAGAAATTTTTAAAAAAAAATATACTCAAACATATTCAAAATTGATGTCTACATGTAGATAAAAATGAATCTAGTATTGTGGTAATTTTTTATTTTTACTTTTTTTTCTTACCGAAAACTTGATTTTAATGGGTAAAATTGATTTTTTTTAGCTTTCATCTCGACCGTCCGTCCCAAGACTGGTGTCCTCCATCCATGTGCTTCTCCTGTAGTCAAATGAAAGGTTGACAAGTGTCCTCCTTTTCACCTGCAACACATGGGTTGAATTAAGTCTCCGGGTATCGATACTTTGAAAGGATTGGTGTAGTATCCCATTTTATACTGTTCCGATTTTATAATATTAAAAGTCTTAGTATTCTATACAGTAAAAGTGCCGTTAAAATTGCCTTAAGTAAACTTATTTGTGGCTGAAGAACACCTGGGTCACCACTTACATGGCTGGCTTAGTTGTTATGCTACAACGCCACAGGTTGGGGTTCGACTCCTGGTAAGAGATGGAGAGAGAGAAGAGGATGGATGAAGTACAAAAATTTGAGGTATTCTAACTTTTAAATTTTTATTGCTTTTTTCGAATATATAATGAGTAGAGTCTGTAAAATCTATAACTTTTATAATTTGCTGATACAAATGCCATTTTCTTACCACAATGACTTGTATAGTATTGCAATTAGTATCTCTAGTGGTTTTATAGTATGTTAATTTAGGTCGATCCCCTTACTCTCTGTTTATCTGTTTTAAGAACTGAATCTGATTTATAGAATCGTAAAAGTAGTTACAAGAGAAAAGATAAACCATCTTGCTGCAAATGAGGGCTAGCGCTAGGGAGACCCAACTTAGCTCGTGTAGTCATCCACAAAAGAGAGAGCTAATCGCTCCCGGTCTCCCTATCACAAAAAGGAAGCCTCTCTAACTGCTTCTATATAACCCTCTTAAGGTATTTAGTTCACTACTCTAGTTGAAATACCCCAAAGTATTTTTGGGGATTTCGTTTTAAGAATATATATATTTTTATAAAAGTTCTTTTATTTTGAACTTAATAATGATTTTTGAAAATTAAATGTATATAAAGTTCGTAACTATTTTGACCCGGTTCATTTTTATTCGTTTAAGTGAAATTTAATAAGTAAGTTATTTATTTTAAGTCATGTTATTTTAAAACAAGTTTGCATATTTTTATTCAAATAAAGAGAGATTTATCGTTATAACTTATTTTAGTTTCCGTAAAATATATATATGTAATATAAGGTGATAATAAACCATTGTTGCATAAAATAAAATGTATTTAAATTAAATGTGTTGTTATTCTTCTTAATTAATTTAGCTAGTACTTTAAAATAAAAATATTCGGATATATACATTGTTATAAGCAAAACCGGGTTTCTTTTGGGGTTGGGTGAACCGAACCGAAAAAAATGTTGAACTGGGTCCAGGCGAACCCTTCTTCTTCCTCAAGCTTCTGCGCGTTTCACTGTTGGAAATTTCAAGATTTTCGACCTCCTCAAATCTCGCCCGAATCAAACCGTTTTTGTTTCTAGAATGTTCTACACTCGTGAAGATGAGATTTATGTAACCAATTTGGAGATTCGGGGTAAAAACTCAACCGAACGAGCTTATCCCCAATTTCGAAAATCACCCCAATCCGCTCCATTCAGGCCGAATCTCACCAAATTAAGGATCGGGATAACGTTAAGAGTGATTATCTGATCGAATTGTGGATTTATTTTCATCAAATTCGTTCCCTAATCCTCCTCCTATAAATACCCCTTTCGGGATACTTTCGAAGCACACCATCACCACTCCTCTCCATCTCCGAGCTCTCAAACGGTTCCATGGCATTCTAAACGCCTCTAGCAACGTTTCCCTTCACAAAGTTTTCAGAAAATCATTCCGAAACCGAAAGCCCCAATTTCGAATAACCTCGCCGGAGCAAGTCGGTAGCCCTCGTCCGCCGTTGCCGGAGCTACCAGCCGCCACCCGGAGGAGCGCTCAGCCGCCAGGAAGCCGTATCCGCCAGCCTCGTGCGCCGCCGTGAGCCGTGCCGCCGCCAGTGTCTTGCCGAAGTGAAGACAGAGCCTCGCCGGGAAAGCACTGTGCAACAGTGTATCGGGTTGAAGGTTGAAGGAGGGTAATTACAGAAAACCTTCCTAAGTTTTGGTTTTGTCAAAATATGCCCTTTCCCAGTTTTCTAAAATTCCAGATTCTAACCCGTATTTTTATGTGGCCATAAATTGCTTCCAATTCCGTTAAACCGCAGAGGCTCATCAACCCACACGCTCATACGAAGAATTCGAAGTCGACCAACCGTTAACGCTTGCAACTCCAAATCGAGGCAAGTGACCTTCCGAGCCTTTCTGCTCACTTGTGCCTTTCGTGTCTATAGTTGTTTCTTTCCGTTGGAATGCTTGCCAAATTAACTAAAATAAATTGCAATCCATCCGCTTTGCTCACTTGTGCCTTTCGTGTCTATAGTTGTTTCTTTCCGTTGGAATGCTTGCCAAATTAACTAAAATAAATTGCAACCCATCCGCTTTGTGTGATTTATTCAACCGTCAATTTGAATTTGGCAAGTATAATTGGGTAATGTTATTATTCGACGTTTATATAAAATAATGACATAGATACCCACATTTTTATTAAAGCATGATTTATTTTTGGCCTTTCATGCTAACTGTTAAGAAAGGGATATGTTTCTTTTATGTATCCATTCTATTTATTTCGTTGTGATCAATGTTGTAAATATGTAGTAATAATGTGAGGATCGTTTGTTGCGAGTGAAACTAAATTGAATCCAAACCAATCAAAAACAATGTGAATCATACAGTTAAAGTAATGTGAAGAATTGTATAATCAATCAAACGAAAAGCAATGTGAAATGGTAAAACAATGTGTGAAGTAAAGTGAAAGTGATGTTGTAAAGTGTAGGTCGGGGCCGTTCTCCTCGGTCTTAAGGTTTCATGAAACTACACTTCCATGTGAGGTGTTACACAACCAATGGTTGTAGGTCGCTATCCACTATAGACAGAGTGGGACCGGTAGTAGTCGATAAAAAGATAAAAGATGTAAAATGCATATCATGTGAGTAAGTGAGTGAAGAATAATGTACGAGTAACAAACATGGTTTGAACTAGGTATTGGGGGACACAAGATCAACCCTTAATCGACTGTCTCAGCCCGCGGTTTAAAACTCTCCGGAAGAGTCCTGCCCTCTGGGTCGATTTTGGGCCACATCAAGTACATTTTGAACCAATACTTAGTTTAGATCGTATAATAAATAATGTATTAATAAAGTAATGGGTAGTAATCATGACTTGTTTCAAGCTATGTCATATTTCATCCGTAATCGGAATATGATTCCTAATACATCTTTTGTAACTCAATCCTTTTGGATTATCCGTGTCATAGGAGGGTCGGGTCACAAATAAGCCAATTCACTTCAAATATTCAAATCTCATTTGGATTTAATTCTTACCGTTTCATGGTCACTTGAATCCAAAGTTGTCTCTGCTTTCGTGCCGTCACTTGCTAGTTCTCGCGAACTAACCGTCCTTTGTTTGGATGGCTGGTTTCCACAGGTTTAGATAAAGCACTACAAGGTCGAAGGTTGGAAATGTGAGTCGGAATCGTCTTCAAATATTTCTAGTATTTTACCATCGTTTTGATTCAAGAGTCTCTTTTATCGTTAAAGTATAAATGTTATCTTGTTTTTGCTATCGAAATATTGTAACGGCATTGTTGTACATTTAATTATTTGTCCCACTTAAAGTCTTTCGCAATTTAATTGTATTTTATTTATATATTTAATATTATCATCTTGTTTATGGGAGCATGGTTGCATGTCCCTATAAGCCTAAGGTGGTTATGAAGACATTAAAGTCCGAGTAACCACTGGCGCTGTAGCATTCCCTTGGGTTATAAAAGGGGGTGTTACACTAGTGCACTTGCACCTCAAGGATATACGTAATTTACAATTCTCAACAACACGTTTGACCCATTTTCCGGGGACACATACATCACTCTTAAAAACTACTTCATTTTGGCATATCTATGTGAAGTATATATACATAAGCAACAAACACAAACAATTTAACCTTGAACTCCGCACATCTCTACTTTGGCTTCGGCTCCTGAGCAAACCAATTGGAGCCAATCCTCAATCCCCCTTCTCTCCTTCGGAGACCGATCCAGCTCCAGACTTGATCCCTAGTTTCCTTTATCTCGCACATCCAAACCACATGTTCTTCACTCTCTTCATAATGCTTGCACAGAGAACACTAGGCAGCTAGCCCCTTCCAATGTACTTCATGCATATAGGTTAAGAAATCACATTGGAAAAAAAAAATTGTTTTTCAAATACCCTAATGGAAAATTTTCAAATGTCACTAGTACAAATATAGGGGGTGGAGCACGGTAAGTTGGGTACATTTTTTGACAAGCGTGTTTATTTTTTTATTTTAAGCACGGTTTTATATTAAAAATGTGTTCTCAACCCCAAATTCAACTAAAAGCAACACGCTTTTCCATAAAACCGATCTCGTTTATTTCTAAAAAAAATATTTAGACCGGTTTTCGTGTAAAGCGTGCTTAAAAAAACTTAAAACGAACACGGTTTAATTTTCAAAGTGTGTTCCCAAAACCAGATTTTACTAAAACAAACACGCTTTGCTATAAAACCGTTCTCGTTTATTTGTGAAAAAAATATTTAAGCCGATTTTCGTGTAAAGCGTGCTTAAAAAAAATTACAACGAACACGGTTTGATTCTCAAAGTGTGTTCCCAAAATCAAATTTAACTAAAACGAATACGTTTTTCTATAAAACCGTTCTCATTTATTTCTGAAAACTATTAAGCTCGGTTTTCGTGTGAACCGTGCTTAAAAATAAATTAAAACGAACACGGTTTCATTTTACAAGTGTGTTCCCAAAGCCAACTTTAACTAAAATCAACACGCTTTTCTATAGAACCGTTCTCGTTTGTTTCTAAAGGAATAATTAGCTCGGTTTTCATGTAAAGCGTGCTTAAGAAAATTAAAACGAACACGGTTTTATAAGAAAAGTGTCTTTCCAAAATCAAATTTAACTAGAGGGAACACATTTTTCTTTTCAAGCGCCCTCATTTATTTTTATAAACCGTTCTAAAAAAATATTTTTTTTATATTTAGAGTTTTTTTAGTAATTAGATTAAGTAAATGCACAATGTTACAACAAAATTCCGTAGTTCGGGTGGCAGGAGTGTAAAGTGGACGAATTCAATATGAGGGTGCAAGAGGTCTTGGGTTCGACTCTTGGTTCGGGTGGAAAGTTTGGGTAAAAAATTGTAAATTAGGAGGGAGTTGAGAAATAAAAAACGTAGAGAAGCAGGTGCTCTTCTTCTTCCCCAATGCGAAGAGCGATAGGCGATAGCAGAGGCTGCTCGATCTCCTTTCTCATGTCCAATACTTTCGACAAAAAGGACGAGGGAATCCTAGCGATGAAAGACGGTGTAGATTGAAGAAGCTAAGAGCAGGTAATACCCCTCTTCTCTTATATCTCTTTACATCTAGGTTTGGAATTTAGGGGTCTTGAATTGGGGCTAAATTGGGGCTTTTCCCCAATTTCGATTTTAGGGTTCCTCCACTCTTTTTTATGAATGGAGATTGAATTTTTAGTGATATCTCATCCAAAATACGAAGTATTGCATGAAATAAGCGGTTGTAGTCCTCCTCTTCCTTCACTGCCGAAGACAGTGGTGCTGTATCGACCAGTAGTGACGATTTGAATTGACCACGAGCAGGTACTCCTCTCCACTTACCTCTCTCCTCTCATCTAAAATTGGGGGGTTTTTAAGCCTAAAATTTAGTTTAATTCTTGTTAAAATTTGTTCATGAGAAATTACATGAGAGAAAGAACCTCTTGGTGGTGTGCTGATTTTTGTGAAAAATTGTGTGATTCTTGTTTAAAAAATTAGGTGAAGTTTTGTGATTAGGCATTTACAATGTGATTAAAATTACTGTGTATTGCCTTTGCCTAAAATTTAGTTTTATTCTTGTTAAAAATTTGTTCATGTGCTGATTTTTGTGAAAAAATGTGTGATTGTTGTTAAAAATTAGGTGAAGTTTTTTGAATAGGCATGTTTACAATGTGCTGAAAATTACTATGTGTTGTTTTGGCAATAAAACTATTTGATTCTTTTTAACTTTGCTAAATTAGTTTATGGCCTCTTTTGCTGTTAATGGTCATGTTCATGTGTGATTGTGTGCTGAATTTTTGAGTAGCCATGTTCATGTGTGCTGATTCTTTTTAGACCTTTGCCTAAAACTGTTTTTTGAGTAGGCATGTTCATGTGTGCTGTTTTTTTTTTATTGTTGTTAAAAATTATTGTGTATCCTTTTGGCAAAGGACATATATTTTACTGTCAATGCCTTGCTTACCTCAAGCAATTCATTTAGCCTATTAGCTCAATGGGAGAGCGTTGTGTGTATACACAAAGATGTGGGTTCAAATCCCACGTAGGCTTATTATATTCATGAATCATATGTATGTCGGATTGGATTTAGCAAGTTAATTACAAGTTAATTTTGATGGATTGAAGTGCAACTTTGCTCCTTTTGCTGCTAAAGTATTTTAGTTCCAGGTTGTGTTTATACATAGGTTGTATTTTAGTTGCTGCTAAAGTATCTTAGTTCCAGGTGTGAGTATTAGGTTCTAATTTTGCAGACCTTTTCTCTTAATTGAATACCCACTTAAACTTAATTTTTTCACAATAATAAAGCTTATTTAATGGAACAAAAATTTGTTATAGCTGCCATCAGAACAGAACTAGGAGAAATATGCCAACGGGACTGATGTGGAATTGATAGCATGATCACAATAAAAATCATTCATATTGATTAAAATCATATAGCAAGGTTACAAAATTAGTTGTTCAACAGTAGAGAACTTAACAAAACCACCAGTACCCACAAATACATTGCATTAGGTATTCAAACAAAAGTACCAACAATGTTTCTTTGGCTATGAGAAGTCTCCTAGAGCTGACTACCTTCAAGGCTTCAACACATGGTGCTTAACACATTACATCAACCACCGATTGTCCTATTTCGGCAGAGGTTGTTACTTTTCTTGCCCTCTTGTGTCTCTTTTGAACCAGGCCACCTTGTTCATGACGTTCTCTTGCAGTCAAACCACATTTACATGTCTTAGCATTATTCCCGAATGCCTTGCATTTACAACATTATCAACAAGCTTCTTTGAATCAATTAGACCTCGTGCCAACTCTAGATTCTTAGACGGAGAATCACCCGATCCAATTGCCAAATTAATCAACTTCTTGTCATGAAATGAGTTGAACATCTTCACCAAATCACTGTCATTCTTTAACTCGAAATTCTGAGAATTGAAGGCATACCATAATGTTGGTTGTTCAGGAAGCTCCATCCCAATTTTTTCAGCCCCTTCTAATAGGTCTACAAATAAGTCAAGAAGATTGCTTTGCTCTGGATCACCCGCATGTATTTCTACATATTCAGATTGGTTATACCGTAGTCTGATGAGATATTATATGTTTCATATTCATGATATATGTGGATAGCTTAGTTTACTATGGGCTTAATGTACTGGGGCCGGCCCAACCCAATTTCAGCTTTACTCTTCCTCTAGCTTAAGTACACAAAACACTCTGTAATTGTTCAGTTAGTTCACAATAACAGATTTTCTTCCTCAAACTGAAAATCTGGAATCGCTCAATGATCAAGAGCACTTTCATCTTGTTCTATGATTCAATTTCGTTTTCGTTTTCTTCAAACATGGTATCAGAGCAGTAATTGCGATCTGCTTACTGCATTTTCCGCAATTTTCTCGTTGTTCAAGTTTCTTTCGAAATTGGGTTTCTAGTTCATCCATGGCAACATTTGTAGCCCTAGATCCGAGGGATCCACTGTATCTTCACCCAAGTGATCATCCGGGACAACAATTGGTTTCACAGGCATTTGATGGGAAGAATTTCGGCGAATGGAAGAGGTTTATGAGGGTCGCATTATCCGCCAAGAACAAGATCTGTTTCATCAATGGTGGATTGCCGAGACCCGCTCCAGAAGCACCGACTTTCAGAGATTGGGAAAGATGTAACGATATGGTAATATCGTGGATTGTCAATGGGCTTATTCCGCACATCAGAAGGAGCGTCGTCTACATCGATACAGCTAAAAGGATCTGGGATGAACTGGAGACTCGCTATGGAAAAGTCTGTGGTACTCAGCTTTACACAATCAGGAAAGAATTCGTGTCGATGACTCAAGGTACCGCTTCGATCTCTGAATATTTCTCGCAGTATAGAGCTTTAATTGATGAATTGGCAAGTTTGATAAGATCGCCATTGTGTACTTGCGGAGCTATGCAAGAATTCATTCAGATTGATGATAATCAGAAAATGATACAGTTCTTGATGGGTTTAAACGAGTCCTATACAGCAGTCCGTGGGAACATGTTGATGATGAGTCCCATGCCATCATTAAGTGATGCGTACTCCATGTTGTTACAAGAGGAGGATCAGAGAAGCGGTGGTCAGAATAGAAGGTTTACGTCCGATTCAGGTTCTTCGCTTCATGTATCGTCGAATTCAGATGCAGGTTCAGGTTCAAACTCAAGGAACTTCAAGCAAGGAAGTTCATCTGGCTCAAGATCCAACAATAGCTATGGATCCAATTCAGGTTTAGGGAACAGCTCAGGTTCAGGCAAATACAATAGGAAAGGTGACAACAGGAGTGACAAGAGATACTGTACTCATTGCAAGCGAACTGGACACAATGTGGACATGTGCTACACCCTTCATGGTTTCCCAAGTGACAATGGTGAAAATGGGAAACCAGTGAAATGGAAACGGTTTGCAGGGTGCAGTCAAGAAGAGGGCAGTTCAGATGCAGTCATTCCTGAACTCACTCACCAACAGTATGCACAGCTGATGGATTTGCTCAGTTTGAAATCAGAGAAAGGGAGTAACACAGAAGATGAATTCTCAGGTTTTGCAGGTACTGTGAAATCCGTTGTTGACTTGTTTTCTAAAGCTTCATGGATAATTGATAGTGGAGCTACTAGTCAAATGTGTTCAGATGAGTCTTTGTTTAAGTTTAGAACTAGACTTGTGAATCCTTACACAATCACATTGCCAACTGGGCAAGCAACAAAGATTCAATACATGGGCACAATTCTAGTTTTAAATGGTTTTTCATTGAAGGAAGTATTGTTTGTTGCTGAGTTCAAGTGTAATCTGTTGTCCGTTGGAAAGTTGGCAAGGGATTTACAGTGTATAGTTAGTTTCTCACCTGAGAAATGTTTTCTACAGGATCTTTCCATGACTAAGAGGATGATCATTGGAGATGCACACAAAGCCTTATGCTACTTGGATGGAAAAGCTGAAGAAAGGTGGATCAGTAACAACTTCAATCCAAGTCAGTTTATACAAGGAAATAGCTCAGGATTGAGGCAAGGTCGTAACTGTGGTAATGTGAATTTTTCTTGCAAAGCTAGTGACTGTTTTGATGTTGAAGCCACTGTTTGGCATACCAGGCTAGGCCATTTATCAAATTCAAAACTCAGTTTGATACCTTGTATAAAGGCAAGTTGTTTAAATAAAGATTTGATTTCGAATTGTGTTGTGTGTCCTAAAGCAAGGCAGTCTAGACTTGCTTTCCCTCTTAGTTCCATTAGCACCTCTTATCCATTCCAAATGATACATACTGATGTCTGGGGTCCTTACCGTGTACATACTCATGATGGTTTCAAATATTTCATCACAAATGTGGATGATTTCACAAGGACCACATGGGTACAGCTGATGAGTGATAAGGGCAGCGCTTTTCCTGCTATGAAAGGCTTTATTTCCTTGGTTGAAAATCAGTTTGGAAGAAGTGTCAAAGTTGTTAGATCAGACAATGCTTTTGAGCTTGGATCAAGTGCTGAAGGCAAAGACTTTATGAGGGACAAAGGCATTGTTCACCAGACGTCTTGCACAGCTACACATCAACAAAATGGTGTAGTTGAGAGGAAGCATAGGCATATCCTAGAGGTAGCAAGGGCTCTCATGTTTCAAGCAAAATTACCTCTCAGATTCTGGGGTGAAAGTGTCTTGACTGCTGTACACATCATAAACAGATTACCATCAATGGTTTTGAAAGGAAAATCTCCCTATGAAGTGTTGCATGGAAAGGTGCCTAATTACACTTCCCTGAGGAGTTTTGGTTGTTTGTGTTTTATCTCTACTCTGGCACATGGCAGGGACAAGTTTGCAGCTAGAGCCAACACTTGCATATTCCTTGGATACCCATCAGGAAAGAAGGCCTTCAAAGTATACAACCTGGATACTAAGCAAGTGCAATTCTCTAGAGATATTGTGTTCCATGAGACTATCTTCTCTGGTGAAAAGCCAGAATCTCAAGGTTTTGCTAGTCATGATGTTGGCATTGTGGATGACAATGTTGCTGCTCCACCAAGCCATGATGTACAATCAACTCCCATTGCTGAACAACCAGTAAGGAGATCAGAGAGGCCACATTCTAGGCCAAACTATTTGAATGACTATGTTTGTCATGTGGAAGGATCTACTGATGATCAATGCCATCAATTTTGTGCTCACACATTGACATCCACAGTGCAGTTTCCTTCATGGAAGGACGAGATGTTTGATGTCATCCCAGATCATGAGCCATCAAACTATGAAGATGCTTGCAGGTTCAGTAAATGGCAAGATGCCATGACAGCAGAGTTTGCAGCCCTTGATTTGAATAAGACATGGACAGTAGTGGATTTGCCAAAAGGAAAAAAGGCCATAAGTTGCAAGTGGATGTACAAAGTTAAGAGGAAAAGTGATGGCACAATTGATAGGCATAAGGCACGTCTTGTTGTAAGAGGATTTACACAGAAGCAAGGCATTGACTACACAGAAACCTTCTCTTCAGTGGTAAAAATGACCACAGTTCGTACCTTAGTCTCAGTTGCTTTGAAGAGAAACTAGAATTTGTTTCAGTTGGATGTTAATAATGCTTTCCTCCATGGTGATTTGCATGAGGAAGTATATATGATAGTGCCTCAGGGTCTAACAGTTGATGGTGCATTCAAAGTTTGTAAATTGAATAAGTCCTTATATGGACTAAAGTAAGCCTCAAGGCAATGGTATGCTAGGCTATCTTCATTTTTGAAAGGTAAAGGATATGTGCAGTCACTGAATGATTACTCACTGTTTTTCAAGAAAGGAGTTAACTCTGTGATTTTTGTGGCAATTTATGTTAATGATATTGTACTCACTGGAGATGATGAGAATGGTATACAGTCTTTGAAGGCTGAGTTGCATTCAGAGTTCAGAATTAAGGATCTCGGACAGTTGCAGTATTTTCTGGGCATGGAGTTCAATAAAGTCCACAATGGTATGCTCCTTAGCCAACAAAAGTTCATCATGGAGCTGTTATCAAAATTTGGTTGTGAGGATGCCAAAGTTGTTGCTTCACCACTGGAAGTGGGTCAGAAGTTGATGCCAGACAGTGGAGATCTATTACAGAATCCTACCACTTATAGGAAACTTGTGGGTAAGCTCAATTTTCTTACCCACACAAGGCCAGATTTAAGCTTTCCTCTTCAGCTGCTAAGTCAGTTTATGCAGAGTCCGCGTGAACCTCACTTTGAAGCTGCAATTCATGTTCTGAAATATGTCAAAGGTACTATGAAACATGCTTTGTTTCTAAGCAACAATCCTGAGTTCAAGCTACAAGTTTTCTGTGATGCCGATTGGGCTTCATGTCCTATCACAAGGAGGTCTGTTAGTGGATTTGTTGTAATGCTTGGTGGCACACTGATTTCATGGAAATCTAATAAACAGCAAAGCATATCACTGTCCTCTGCTGAAGCAGAATACAGGTCCATGCGTAGAGCCTGCAGTGAGCTAGCATGGCTTAGTCCTCTCCTATTTGAACTTGAAATTCCTGGAGTTACACCAATTGATCTTCACTGTGATAACCAAGATGCCATATATATAGCTAAGAACCCCGTCTTCCACGAGAGAGCGAAACATATCGACTTGGACTGTCACTTTGTGAGAGAAAAGCTGCTGGAAGGGTTGATTTCACTCCACCGTGTGACAACCAAGAATCAGTTGGCCGACATTCTCACAAGGAGTCTTCCCAGTACACATCTTCAGCCTCTCATCTCCAAGTTGAATTTGGTTTCACCATCTTCAACTTGAGGGGGGATGATGAGATATTATATGTTTCATATTCATGATATATGTGGATAGCTTAGTTTACTATGGGCTTAATGTACCGGGGTCGGCCCAACCCAATTTCAGCTTTACTCTTCCTCTAGCTTAAGTACACAAAACACTCTGTAATTGTTCAGTTAGTTCACAATAACAGATTTTCTTCCTCAAACTGCGAATCTGGAATCGCTCAATGATCAAGAACACTTTCATCTTGTTCTATGATTCAATTTCGTTTTCGTTTTCTTCAAACATAGTCTCAACACTATATTATCTATCTTTCTGCAAAATAATAACATTCATAAAAATGTGGGGAAAGAAGGAACCTCAAATTCGAAATTGAGAAAAGCCCTAATTTATCCCCAATTCATGAACCCTAAATTCGAATGCTAGATTAGAGGAGAGATGATAGAAAATAAGTACTTACCTGTTTTTGGCATCTTCTCCGCCACCCGTCATCGCCAACACTCCCTTGTCCTCTTCGTCGAACGTAAGATGGAACTCTTTGCAATTCTGGTTCTTCGCACTGGGGAAGAAGAAGAGCACGCCTCTCTACGTTTTTAATTTCTCAACTCCCTCCTAATTTGCAATTTTTTGCCAAAACTTTCCACCCACACTCTTTTCATCCCAAAATGACAATTTGGTTAAAACGCGGAAAAAATTAAAACCCCAGGGTTACCACGCGGACTTACTAAAAACTTTGGTTACCTCGCGGATTAGACAAAACCTTAGGGTTACCCGGCGGAAATTCCGAAATACGAAAGAGCACACTTTTCATCTAAAGCGTTCTTATTATTAAGCACGGTTTGGAAAAAAATGTGCTAAAACTTTTTTTAGCACACTTCAATTGAAGCGTTCTTATAATTGGTCGTATGGTAATTTTAAGAACGCTTCAACACAAAACCGTGCTTAAAATATGAGATCACGGTTAAATAGTAAGTGTGCTTGTTTGGAAGCGCACTCACTATAAGCATAGTAACTCAGTAAGAGAAGTGTGCTCCCATGCATTAAATAAGCGTGCTCTGGTCCCCCTTTTTGTACTAGTGTGTGATCCGCCGGTTAAATTGAATTTCAGCTTGATTACCGATGGACGGTTTTTAGTCGCGTTAATCGTATCAAAATAAATTCGAACCTACCTAACTAATGTAGTGTAGTAAGCACGAGTCGATCCCACAGAGAATCAAGTTATTCCTAAGTAGTGTCTATTTACCAATTAAGAGAATAAAAGGGGGTTTTGATGATTGAGAATAAGAAAGAAAACAAAATAAACTATAAACAAGTTAACGGAGATAACAATTAGGAAGATAGTTTCATCTACAAATATCCACTTTAATTTGACCGGTTGATCCTTGATTCTCCTTCAAGTTCTCTTTTCATCCTATTATTGTTCATGTCCTGATCTTGTGTAAATTACTAGTTCTACGAGTCCTAGTAACCCTTACTAATTAGATAACCCTAACACGGTCAAGATTCAACCTAATAGTAGCATTAAGATTAAGGATTAACCAGGATACATGCAACATCAAGCTACGAGTCAGCATTCAACATATAATTGATTCTCTACACACCAGTTTAGTTCTACGAGTCCTAAAAAGGCATGATTGCTACTATGGATTAAGGTTCGCTACGAGGAATCTACAAAATCCTAGCAATAATCTCAACTAGTTGTACGGACTAGAAGAAATTAACAATTTTCGCAAAATAATCAATACGAATCAATAGGAATAGAATAGGAATAGAAATCTCACAACTTTATCAAACCAAAGCTTCAATTCATAGACGAAACGGAAGAGTTTAGATCTCCATAAAAATAAGACAAAACACCATTGGGGTTAGAATTGAACTAAATACAGTCGGCCGGCTCTCAATGTCGGCTACGGTAAGTCACACCTCCTTGGTGCACCGTATGAATGTATGTATATATAATCTATCCTAATATTTCTAACTAACTTATATCTAAAATATAATAATAATAATAATAATAACATATATGAAAGTTGCAAGCCCGCATGAGTAGGGCTGGCTGGAAATGGGGGACGGGTATCCAATTCACCCGTTTCACCCGCATTTTTTTTGCGGGTGAAAATCCGCAAAAAGCGGGTGACGGATGATGCGGGTGACGGGTGAAGTGGGTGGCGGGGCGGGTATGGATGATGATTTTTAACCCAATACCCGCTCCAATAACCCGCCCCATAACCCGCTCCATTAACCCGCACCAATAATCATCCAATAAGAATCCAATAATCCAATTAAACATATCATTTTACTTTTCTACCCCTTAAAAACGCTAAATTTATTTGTTTTGATATCACTTCCTCACATTAATTTTATATTGTGCTTTTATAGCTGTGTTTATAATGTTAGAAAATTCCGTAGTTAACTTGAAAATTAGATTGCGTAGTTAATCCAAAAATGTTTCTATATTGTGATATTATTGAGAATAGTCTCATTATTTTTTATTTTATAAGTTTTATATTTTCCACGTATTGTTAAATTAGAAGCCGAAATATTTTCTATTTTATTTGTTATGTATACTTCACGTATTTTTAAACCCGAACTTGATATGTTAGTATGTTTTTTTATAAGGAAAAAATTTCCTATAATGTTTTAAAATAAAAATAATTAGTTTTCTTATTGGATATCCAATAATCACCCGCACCACCCGCTCACCCGCACGGGTTGGATGCGGGTGATGGAGCGGGGCGGGTGAAGATTTATACCCGCGAGGCGGGTGATGGAATGGAGATTTTCACCCATAACCCGCCCCATTTCCACCCCTACGCATGAGTCATGATTCCTTCCGCCTCCTTCCATCGGCCCAAACGCGTAACCGGCCCTTCTTGCTTATAATTTATAAAATGGTCCCAACCTCCAATTTCATACGATCCAACTCGAAAATACCTGAAATATATAAAAGCACTAGTGTAGACTCCGAAAATCAAATAATACAAATTAACTATAAAATATGCACGAAAATAAGCTAATATAATAGACAATTATACGACTAAAATAGACCCTATCAAATTACCAATAATTGTGAGCAAAGTAATTGCATATTGAGATTTTAGAATATGTTTGGACATATATATATACATTACAATATACACGATGAATTGAACCAATTGATAGATAATCGCCTCACGTACACTCATGATAACTCTTAACTCAAAACAAAAAATAAGAGAAACAAAGACACTAATTGTATGTAATGTCTATATATAATGTAGCAAACTAAAAATCCCATTGCTAAAATAAAGGGGTAAAAACACTAGTTTGAATTTTTGGAGATTGATTTTGTATTTAATTTGAAGCTATAAGGTATATTTTAGATATGTTTTTTTTTTATGATGAGAAAACCTAATGCGTGATTATTTTGTAGAACTACTAGGCAGTGTTGTAGGTCCGATCTTGCTTACGTTCTTCAAAACTCAACTTTTTTGATTGAATCAAAACGACAAAACCCACCATTTGGTGACAAACCTAATGTATCGATTTTTATTTTGACGGGTAGATCTTTGAACCACATTTTATTTTGTATGCAAATGCAATCTACTTTCACTTTGAGCATGCAGTACACTGTGACATAAAGTATTGCAAGGAAGTAAGATTAGTATTGTGTAGGGGTGGGCGCGGGACGGGACGGGATGGAGGTCGTCCCGCGTCCCGTCCCGCATAATTTTTGCGGGACATGGCGGGACCGGGACGGGCCCGGGACGGGACGGGCCTTGTCCCTCGAATAAAAAAAGATTATAAAAATATCAAATTTTCATGTATATATTGCGATTTTCAAAGATGTAATAAATATATATATATCTATAATATTTTTTATTTTACAGGTTAATTACACATATATAATATTACTATAATATATTATATTATATCATATATATAATATACTAAATATATACAGTAGTATATTATATTATATATATCATATATATAATGAAGTGATGTGTAATGTGTGTACATGTATATAATGCAGTGTATGTGTAATGTGTGTACATCAGTACATGTATATAATAATGCAGTATTACAGTGTATGTGTATACAGTAATCTTATATATATATCATTATTATATAGATATGCGGGACGGGACGGGATTTGCGGGATTGGGAAGGGTCGTCCCGCGTCCCGTCCCGCATGATTTTTGCGGGACGGGACCGGGACGGGACCGGGATTTGCGGGATTTATGCCCACCCCTAGTATTGTGAGTCGTGACCCTCATTTTAGTAATTTACGTATTTTATTCTTTATACTCATTTTTCAGTTTTAATATACTCATTTTCTTATCTTATTATAATGAAAATTATTAAATTATTTTTTATCCAACTTTATTATAAAATTAATGAATGTTTAATTGTTTGTGATATTTAATACATTTCAATGAGATTTTTTAAAAATAAATTAAATAAACAATGTAATAAATTATAATTAAGAGAGATTTTTTAATAAATTAAAAAAATGTTACATTTATCCCTTTACATATTTTTTTTAATGATATTTAGTACATTTGGATAAGATTTTTCAATTCTATTATACTCATTTTGTTATGACTTCCTTAATTAAAATACAAAATTTATCCAAAAGGCTAAAGGGTTAAACAAAAGGCTAAATACACACTAGGGAGGGCCTTAATTTGTCCATCCTATAATAATCCCTAATTGGGCCAAAAGGCCCATTAATAGTTATAAGTAATTTTATTTGTGGCTGAAGAACACCAGGATCACCTCTTGCCTGGCTGGCTTGGTTGTTCCACTACAACGCCTCAGGCAGAGGTTCGATTCCTGGTAAGAGATGGAGAGAGAGAGAGAAGAGGAATGAAGAAGAAAAAAATTTGAGGTATTCTAAAATACCTCTTTTTATTAGTTTTTTGGAATATCTAAAACTTTTATTTTCTAATGCAAATGCCATTTTATTACTGCAATGACTTGTATAGTATTCAAGGATGTAAGATTAGTATCTCTAATGGTTTTACAGTAAGTTAATCTCTAGCCCAATATGTTTACAAAATTACAATGTTGCTGATAGTTTCATAAATATTAACAAAAACATATATATTTTTATAAAAATATCTCTAAATCACATATACACCTTCAATTTAAATACCATTAACTCATTGAAAATATTTGGCCCAAAGGGTCATTTTTAGAAATTCATTAGCTAAATGTCCACCCTAAATAATTTTTTAGTAATTATCCAGAAATCTTTCATATTACCCCTGTCTTCACCCCTGCCTTGTATTTTATTCATATCTCGTTTCATTCCATTCCACCGTGTGTCTTTCTCTCTCGTCCTTCTCAAATCTGAAAATTAGCCAACCCTTCCAACCACCTATGATGGCGTCCCCCTTATTTTTTACTATAAGAAATCCACACTTTGACACCTAAGATTCCGTAACGAGTAGATACTTCCGCAGAAGCATAATCGATTTTCTTGTTAAATACATTACAAGATGTTTTTCCATACTTTCCGCATTCAGTTCTAGCTATTTCCGCACCTGCTTGCCACCCGCTTTGAGAGTATCTACGATTGCGACACCTACGATGAGTCGATGACCTAATGTATTGGAAGGAAGTAAGATTAGTATTGTGATTTGTGACCTTCATTTTAGTACTTTACGTATTTTATTCTTTATACTCATATTTCAATTTTAATGTACTCATTTTCTTATTAAATTATTATTGATCCAACTTTTTTGTTATAAAATTAATGAATGTTAAGACTTAATAGAGATTTTTTAATAAATTAAATAAATGTTAAATTTTAGCCCTTTACATATTTCTTTTATGATATACTCCGTAGTACATTTGGATAAGATTTTTCAATTCTATTTTACTCATTTTTTTTATGACATCCTTAATTAAAATTCAATTTATCCAAAATAATCCCCAATTGGGCCTACAGGCCCATTAGCAGCTATAACTAAACTTATTTGTGGCTGAAGACCATCAAATGTCACCCTCCACAAGAATTTTGGAATTTCCGAGCTCCTTAGATTTTGAACTAATCGCTCAAATTGTATATTAATTATTTATTTGTATAATCACATCGCAATAAAATATATATAAAAATATGCAATATATTGTTATAAAAATTATGTTTTTAATCTATACTTTAAGATATAACAAGGGGTCTGCAACAAATCAAAGATCAAGCTAAAAATCAAACAACAATAATAAACTGCCAAATAGCAATATACCGGTATTACCCACCACCTTAAAATGCTCCGTATTAACACATCATTTATTTAATTCAATCCGATTTTTTTCTCATAATACAAATTTACATTTTATAATTTCCTTAACCAACCAAAATTCATTAAATCAAGATTTCCCCTACAAACCAAAAAAAAATCATATAAATTTAATCGAATGTGATAATAAAAAACACACTTCTATTATTTTATAGTCCTCCAAAGCAAGAATGAAGAATTACTCATCCCTACTTATTGTCCTCGTCCTCATCCTTGTCGGGTTCTCAGAGCCGACCTCCCTGTCCCCACAGAGCTTCAACGTGAACGCGTTCGGAGCGAGGGGGGACGGGAGGTGGGACTCGACCAAGGCCTTTTTAGCCGCATGGAAGGCGGCGTGCGGGTCGAAGGCGGCAGCAGAAGTTTACATACCGAAGGGGAAGTATTCGGTGCAGCCGATGGAGTTCGATGGGCCGTGTACGTGCCCTAAACCGACGGTGAGGATCGATGGGTGGCTGGTGGGGCCCAAGGACTGGATGGTGATATCGAAGGCGAACCGTTGGATCGGGTTCAGTAGGGTTGAGAATCTGGTGATCCAAGGAGGGACGTTGCTTGGGCGTGGCGAGTATAATCCTCATTGCCCCTTTGGAGGAAGGGTCGGTACCTTACTATATAAACCCTAATTATTTGCATTTGCATTCATTCATCTCTATAGATAAAATCAGAATATATAGGATGAATCATGCATATAGAGAAAGTTAGCTAACTTAATACATGTAGGAAAACTATTGAGAAAAATAATATATATGACCATTGTTGGGGTTTGTGGGTAGAGTCCCACATTGAAAAATAGTTTAAAAGAAAACCAAAATATAATAGGAGGAGAAACCCCTACACAATGACTTAAGTTTTTATGTTAGAAGGTGGATCTCGACCTTATAACCAAAAACAAAACGTTTTTAATATTCATCCAGATCTAAAAAAAATTATTTTATTGGGGGGAAACTTGAACATATATTTTGGATAAAATGTTGCACATTTAGAATATTTTGTATGCATTGTTTTCGTCTAATTGTCTAAATATACATAATTATATCCTCGCATTCTCACTATATATATATATATATATAAACTTGACCAAAAATAATATTTAAAAAAAGTTGAGATATATTTAAAGAGAATTAATTTCCTAGTTAATTAGAAACTTCGATCGGTTTGAGCATCTGATCATAATGCGTTCGGTAATAGATAATCTTTTATTTTCTGACACATTTTTTAAAAAGTTAAAAAAATAATATAAAATATATTTTTTATTCAATTTTATACTTATTGAAAAAACATGTAAGAAACTAAAATGTCATCTATTACTAAATGTTAATTATTTTGTACGTGCAGATGCTGAGTATTTCAGGATCAACC
This sequence comes from Persicaria tinctoria, assembly GCA_037127255.1. Lineage (NCBI taxonomy): Eukaryota > Viridiplantae > Streptophyta > Magnoliopsida > Caryophyllales > Polygonaceae > Persicaria > Persicaria tinctoria. The sequence goes on from JBANSL010000004.1 coordinate 2,101,596, forward strand.
AACGTTTGGATAAACAACATAACATCAATCCACAGCCAGGGCTTCCACATCTCCCTAGGTGACTCCCAAAACGTCAACATCTTCGGCGCCACCATTATCGCCCCTGAGGACAGCCCCAACACCGATGGCATTCACGTCGAGAACACCACCGGCGTCACCATCACTAGCTCCTCTTTCCAGACCGGAGACGACTGCATCTCCCTAGGCCAGGGCTCCCAAAACGTCTGGATCCAAAACGTTTGGTGTGGCCCCGGACATGGTATAAGGTACTCGAAACTCAATGACTTGCGTAACTTCTTACCTGATAAGTAATATAATTATATTGTAATGAGCCTAGTGCATACTTATAAAAAAAAATATAATTATATGTTACTTGAATCTTTTTAAATAATTATTTATTAGGGCTAGACCTCGAGATTTTTAAATAATTACTTTGCCTTATAACTTACATTACAGCATTGGTAGCCTAGCGAATTACCCGGGGGAGTTAGGGGTACGAAACGTGACGGTGAAGGACGTTAACTTCAACGGCACGCAAAACGGGTTCCGTATAAAGACGTGGGCCAAGCCGATTAACGTCACCGTTAACGACGTCCATTTCATTAACGCCGTCATGGATGACGTCAATAACCCCATACTCATCGACCAGTTCTATTGCCCGGGCGGTGGTTGCGCTTCACAGGTAACAAAAGCAGGCCCAATGGGCCGGACTTGTTTATTTGGGCCTCGGCCCAATTTTGGAATTTCTATTTGGGCCTTGAATTGTGATCTGTTTGTGGACAGACATCTTATGCAAAAATCAGCGATGTAGAGTTTAGCAACATAAATGGAACCTCTGCATCGGATGTAGCCATCAAGTTCGATTGCAACCCGAAGTTTCCGTGCACTGGGGTGTCGGTGCAGGACGTTAAGCTGACGCATCGGCCACAGCCGGCTAAGGCGGAGGTCAGTAACGCGTTCGTTCATGCTTCCGGAGTTGTCAAACCAGGCATTGGAAGTACTTGATTTTATTTTTGTTAGATTTGCTTGGGAAATGGTGAGTGTTTGATGAGGTTATAGGATCAATTTTACACATGTTCAAATAGCCAATTGTTTGTATTTGTAATGGACATGTATACTTCCATTTTGTAAACTATTGGTTATGTTAGAAATAAGGTGTTAACTATGTAATGGCCAAATATAAATAATTTTTGGTCTCAAATAAATGAATAAATATATTTTTCTTTTAAATAAATCTTGTAAACTATTGCTCTCAACTAAGCGAATATTTCCATGCCCTTTTTTTAGGGCAACGACCTTGCAGTAAGGATTCACTGTGCCGAATCCACTATCTCCACACTGTCTCTCCTCACAAAAAAACTCACCCTAATTTTTTTTTTTAAATTACAGTCATTTTCTTTTTCTTTTTAATTATGGGGGTGGGGGGAGTGAATTCCAGGGGATGTCCCTTGTGGGACAGCAGATCCCACCCGACGACCTTAATATCATCCCTTTTTTTTTTTGACTACTAATATCGTATTTTATTATCTTGATTTGCCAAATCTGTTTTAAAAAAAAAAAAACTCGACATATACTAGAAAATGATGGCAATGCCTTCAAAAAAAAAAAAAAAAACTCAAGGGCCTTTTGCAGGGTTTTTTTATTGGGCCATCCAAACTTTCTAAAATCTATGAAAATTGTGGAGTAAGTGATCCCCAACTCCCCTCTTACCTGGTTGGTTATGTTGAGTCTCATCAACGCCACAGGTTGAGGGTTCGAGTCTGGGGAGAAAGAGAGAGAGATCATGAGGTGTGTTTGGATTCCAATGTTTATCCCATCGTGGATGAGGTATTCTAAAATACCTCTTTTTTTTTTTAATCCAATTAAAGAGAGTATCTTCATATAAACATAGTGGCTAGTTTTACAATGGACATGTAATGTAATCAGAGGTTGCAATTGGGTTGATCAGGAAGTAGTTTCTTGCATTCGAAAAATTAATGTACAGTTTAACTGGATTCGGAACAGAAGAACAAGTTTCTGATTTAGTTGCATGATTGCATCTTGTAGAAGCTGTGCGTTTGCTTAGCCAAATGCCAGCCAATTGAGTTCAATTGCCTATGTATGCATCATCAAACTCAAAAGACCTGCAGCAACATGAGCCATCAATGGTGGTGAAGTAGAAGATTCAAACATAAATGTGTCCTTTGTAAGAACTAGTTTCCTTTTCATGGATGGATTCAACTAAGTACCTTAGTAAATTGAACTGTTTAGTTTTGCCAAAGGGAATCAATCAATCAATCAATGCATTACATATATGACTAAAGTAATAGCACTTATACAGAAGGCTCAACAAACCAGAAATGATGTTAAAACTCCTTTGATGCTTAATTGGAAATACGAGTTTGTTGATCTTTCACTGCAAGTGATATATGAACATAACAGCAAAGAAAGAAAACCAGGATTTGGTTACCAGAATTGAAAAATCTGTTGATGAGATAAGAGGTGATGAAATCCCTAATGCTTAATTGGAGAACTCGCCACTGGAGCTTCTGAGTCGTCCGGCATGGCCAATACCTGTTGAATCCCATGAACAATGAGGCGGTCACCATGATAGAGTTCAGGGAATGCAACAGGGACACCGTTCACCAGCACAAGATCACCAGAACGGGTAACATAGATCCAAAATCCCTCCAAGAAAGTGCTCAGAACCGCTCCATCTTCCAAATCAGACAGATCGGAGAGAGAGATCTCACAGGGAACGACATGTTGGAGGAACAGAGGCCCCCAGCCCTTCAACTCACCGAGTCTCACCTGTAAAGCCGCATCAATCGGAGCAAAGACGGTGAACTGAGTATCGTCGTCGTCGAACTGCACCAGCTGCAGATCAAGAAACGACGCCATGGTTGAGAATCCGTTGGATCTCAGTCTTTCACCAGCCTCTGCAAACAGGCGACCACCATAGAACACCGGACACTCGAAATTAGGGCTCGAAACGGGGCTGCGCGGTGCTAATTCAGGGCTAGGGCTCAGCGCGGGGCGGAAATCCAGATCGAAGAACTCGTCGACGGCGTATCCTATCAAGATTCCGTCATCGTAGATCGGAGATCCGTCGATCTTGACACCGTTGATCGAAATTCGATCGTCAGAGGGAAGCGTGGTGACGATCAGCGAGCGATTACGGGAAAGCGTCGGAATCCTCGAGCCGTACGGCAGAGACTGAAGCTCGTCGAATGAGTAAGCGACGGGAGCGATGTGGAGCTCGATTAATGAGAGCGACGGTTGGCCGGAGTGAAAAAACGCCTCGTCCGACGGCGAAAAGACGGTGGCGGTGGAGGCGTTTCTTAAGAGAGATTGGTGGATTAGCAGGAGCGTGAGGGACATTGAGATGTATCCCGAATTCGATAGGATTTCTGCAGCGTTGCGAACTGTCTCATCTTGGACCGAGTACGAACGAGCGAGAAAAGAGAGAAACGCAACGGAGAGTAAGAGGAAAGCTTTGGAGGACGCCATGGATGCTGATTCTCGAGCTTTCTGAGGGTTACGTTGAAGCCAGATAGAGAAGAGGGGTTTTATATATGCTTCTCTGTTCGTGAGTGGTTTTGGCGGGACTATCCGAAGTTAATCGGGTATTCGGGTCGAACTAGACGGACTATCCGAAGTTATTCGGGTATCGGGTCGGGTTCAAATCAGCTCTCACCGAATTATCACATCATCATCCCACGCACACTGCACACATCGACCAAAAATGGCGGCACTTCAAGCGCCGCCGTGCAAGTGCGCGCCTCCCCTACGGCGCCACCGAGCTCATGCCTTCCCACGCTCGATGGCCCGCACTGTCACCGCCATCTCCGCGCTGCCAATTTCATCCCCCGTGGCTTCATGTAGCAGCCGCGGCGCAATTCAGGCGGTTTATCTGATGAAAGCCGCATCGCCGCCGCCGGTGGATGAAATACCTCCGAACGCCCTTCGCCGGAAGCGAGACCCTCTCCTGAGATGCGGATTCAGCTTAGGGTTGGATTTGGGACTCTCTCGCACCGGCCTCGCCCTCAGTAAAGGCTTCTCCGTTCGCCCTATCACCGTACTACTCAATGCCTCCTCCTCTCTCTCTCTCTCCCGTCTTTCTGATTGGAATCAACCTAAATCTGATTGATTTTGCAGGTGCTGGAGATGCGAGGACAGAAGCTCGAGCTCCGGATTATGGAGATTGCGGCCAAAGAGGTTGATTTGTATGATTTTGGCCCTAGCGATTGATTGCGTTTTTCAATTTCTTGGAAAGATTTGATTTGATTGGATTCGTTGCAATGCAGGAAGTTGATGAATTTGTGATCGGATTGCCGAAATCATCTGATGGCAAGGAAACGCCACAATCTAACAAAGTTCGCAGTGTCGCTGGACGGCTAGCTGTTCTCGCCGCTGAGAGGTATCTGTACAGATTGTCATCTTGCTGATTTGATTAAGTTTGATTTTGTGTGTGGATTTTACTTTTGAGTCAACTCTCTGAGTTGGAATGTGGAATCAGTTTCAAATAACAAATTGGAATGAATAATCAGTTAGATAAGGAATCAAATTGGAATGAATTTGATATGAATTGAGCTTGATATGACATTTGATTTCCCATTAGTGTTTATTATATCACTGATTTGTTTGATAAACTGTCATTTTATATTGCAAATTTCTTTCTTGAATGGAGAACAAAGATGAGATGGAGATGGCATCTTTTGATACTAAAGACAGTGGTTTTCAATCTAGTATAGGTTATGTGTGATCGATTCTTGGGTTGTGAAATGGAGATTAGAATTCGAGTCCTTAGCCAATATTCAAGTGATAACACTTGAATACGTTTGGGTGGGTTGAAATACAAGCTGCTTTCAGCTCACAGTCATCAAATGAGCATCTGAGCATCTTGAATCTATATGTTTTCATAACGTTTAGATTCCTAGTATGAGTTATCTTTTGAGGTTTGGTAACTGTGCCGGTTTAGTTCTCACGTGTCCATAACCTTGATGCTTTGTTAATTGAAGAGGCTGGAGAGTGTACTTGCAAGACGAGCATGGTACATCAGGGGACGCAATGCAGCTCATGATTGACATGTAAGCAACCTGACTTGATTCCCTGTTGCTCGTCGATAGGATGAAATGAGTGAAATCTCAAATAGTCAATGCATTACTTATTTACTTGCCTTTTTTTTCTACTGTATGAAGAATGAATCTTAGCACATAAATTATTCGGCTAATAAGAGTTGGTAATCCTCTGCAACTCTTTCAGGGGACTCAGCAAGTCTTCTCGTCAAGGAAAACTGGACGCATATGCAGCTACGGTATGCATTCTGACCTTTCCACATGCCAGATCTCCATCTGTACTTTGTATGTGTCAAAAGCGACGATGAGTTAGAAGAAAATTTAGTTCTGTACAAGCTAAATTTGTCTCTCTGTTAATGCATTTCAGATGGTATTGCACCGATATTTCTCTACATCCGGTGAGGAAGTTGAACTTGTTTGGCCTAAACAGATAGAGCTACAAGAAAAGCTTAGAAGCCCCCCTGTGGATGCTGATTTCTTCTGAATTGACGGCGAAAGAGCTCATCACATCAGCACATACCATACGAAAACGGTCCTGAACACTTCTTGCCGGAGATTTGCGTCCACCTCAGGAGGATAAGCTCCGCGATCAAAATTTCAAGGGAGCCTCTTTTAAGCATTGCAAGGTAATATGCTGATTGCTTTGAGCCTTTGACTGAGTTCATACCTTATTTTGCGCGTCGAAATTCCTACTTGTAACATACAATGCTTGTAATGCCATCTCACTTGATCTGCGAATACCATGGCATCGACCACCATTTACGCGTTCAGTCGCGTTGCGCCAAATGCACAAGAGGTAAACAAATGCAGAAAGAAAGAAATGACATTTCCCGTACCAAAATATGGTAATACTTCGGATTTATACAACAACACAGTAGCCCAGACTTTCAACTTACATTGTTGTTTGGAGATAAATATTTTAATTTAGCCTTTTAAACATAAAATGCTGTACAGCTTCAGCAATTTTGAGCAATGAATTTACATATAGGTCCTCTTTTTTTTTCTCTCCTGTAGAAGGGAAGAAACTTCACTTGATAAAAGAAGTTCAAGTTTTACCCTTCAGCTTCCGGATTATCGTCACCCCTGTTCATCCCCGAGCCTGCTTCAACAAGCCCTTCATTCGATAAGGTTAAACCACCAGTTGTTGATGATGAGCCTAGATAACGCCGAACTGCTGAGGGGTCAGCAGAAGATGATGCTGAGTAACCATATGCGTATCCCATTGGAGGGTGGTCGAACTTGCAGTTGGGGCCGAATTTGCAGATGCCATAGCGTGAATAAAATATGCATAAAGGTTCACCCTGTCGAAAGATACAGTCTTGATCAATTCAATAATACAAGTACAAACTCAGGAAATCATAGGCCAATTACTTGGACATGAAAAAAATAGGCAGATATGGTATCATAAGTAACCTGCCAAACAGACCTAAAACTGTTGGAGTATATCAAACTTAAGCAAGTCCAGAAATGAAGGAAAAACTCACCGGGCGCAGTGGCAAACCCATAGGACTCAACAGGCAATCTGGAGCTGGAATTGTTCTCTCTTTGGGATGATCAAACCTGCAAACGGCGCCAAATTTACAATCACCGGTCTTCATATAATATTGACATTCAGGTTGTCCAGGTCTCTCAGGAAAAACATTATCCCTTTGCAAGGCATAATATCCTACAGGAACAGAGCCAGAGCGATATCCAGAATATGCCCCTGGAGATGTAGGAACTGCAGATTCACTCTGGCGTGAAGTCCCATAGATGGTGCTGCTCCCTCCTGTTTGCTGCTGACTCTCGGAAGGTGAAACCGAACCCAACTGGCCCTGTCCATAATGTTAAATACGTGAAAAAGAGAAGATTAAACTTTGTAGAACACAATGGTAAAATGTCCAACAAGTTCAGAAAGCGGGTTTCAGTCGAGATGAGAACTATAAGATTCAGTACACTCATACTCTTTAAGTCAGTAAAAATAGATAGAAAGTAGACACTATAATTCAAATTCCTCATAATTGTTTCAATTATAAATAATGGGATAAAATTGCAGTTCCACATAAAGATAAAGAAGGTGTTGTTAGATCATGACAATAAAAACTCCACCGTAAGAAGGAAGAGTGTGCACTAAGGCTCATGCTTTTGGAAGAGACAACTGATTATCATTAGCAACTTTCTGGAAAGCTTGTAAGACGTTACCATGTACGCATTCCAGCCTGGAACTGAAACCACTCCTTGCGGAAGTATCAAAGGAGTGTAACTGGAAGGACCTTGCCAGCGTGGACTGGGGATAACAGATGTTCTTGACAATGGCCAACTTGTTAGGCCTCCTGAATATGATTGCTGGCCAGGAGTAGTTGGAGATTGAACAGGAGAGTAGGCAGATGAGCCGCGCAAAGAGGTTACATTAGCTGGTTGAGGGTGATGGAATTTACAAGTGCTCCCAAATTTACACTGTCCACTTCTTAAATAGTATGCACACTCTTGCTCATTCTGCAGAAACCGAGAGTAGAAAACAGTACATTATAAGATGCTTAGACTATTGCATGCTTTACGCACAAAACAGAAACCGAATATAGCAAAAATGGTCAACAAATGAAAAAAGAAATCTTATTCCAAGTAATAATGGACATAAAAGGCAATAATAAGCTCGAACCGGACGAAGGGGGTAGCCTAAAACATTTAGAGAAACTCTTCCAGCAATCCCAGCTTTGTCTTTAGGATGATGAAACTTGCATGTGGCTCCAAATTTGCAGGTTCCAGTCTTCAAATAGTACTGACGAAATATGATTGAGAAAAGGGTTATCCAAACATCCAAGAACATGAACTCATCATAGACAATTATACATACAGCTAAAATTGTAGGACTAATGTTTCAGTGCACACACATGCCTCTTCTAGAACCGAGATTTACCTCAGCAGGAACAATAATTCTGTACATATTCCTCTCATTTCATATGTCACCATACATTTTAAACTGATTTTCTTTCTGATACATTTATCTTTCGAAAACTACCAGCCTAAACTTCAATCAGAAAATGCTGCTTCATGTGCATCTAGTATAAAGGATTATTATTTCAAAAGTGAAAAGGCATTCGATGAACCTCATGATGTTCAGTAACTACACAAGTAAGAGCAATAACTGCATATCCAGATGCCAATACCGTCTTTCATGTCTAACTTTACATGCATTGACAAACTCTTGAACAAAATTGGTCAGTTAATGACAATATAAATCAAGTGCAGCGACAACATAATTGAAGAGTAGTAGAATAAGTTCATTTACAAACTATCCATTAATCGTATTCCCAAAAAAGAAAAGACCCAAATGTTAGAAGTTAGAAGTTAGAACATCCATGCAATCATATGCTCCACCAGTAGTCCAGCATCTACACAAAGATCTCAGGTAATAATTTTCAGATGAAACTCCCAGTATACAAGAAGCAATCTGAACACAGTATTAATGAAATCTACAACTACATAGAAGAAAGAATGGAGGCTCAATGCTTACCTGACACTCAGGCTGTCCAATTCGTTCTGGATACTCTCCCATCATTCTTGCAGTAGCTATAGCCTGTAATATACAAGGTCTATCAAATACATCAAACATATGGATAGGATTTGATCATAGCAATATGAGTAGTCTATGCACATGCCAGGAAATGGTGTGTAATGGTTCATAAAATAACTTCACATCTTATCTTCTTTTAAAGGATGTTTTATCTTTCATGTTTATATTTGTACCCGTCGATAAGCAGTTCCATGGAATGAATTCAATTGGCCTAGAGAAGAGAAATGTGTGATACATTTACAATAAACTGGTTCTTACCAGCTCTCTATTAGGAGGATGATTGAACCTGCAGGTAGAACCAAATCTACAAAGCCCTGTTCTGATATAGAAGGAACAATCTGGTTCTCCCTCGCGCTCAGGGTACGGCCCCGATTGATAGAGACCCGCTTCCATTGCTGAACTAGATGTTAAACTTACAGGCCAAATTGAACCTGATTGCACATTGATCATATATTATATGAACTGCTATTAGAAGTCAGCAAATTCCAATAACAAGGGTAAAAAGGCCAAATAATTGAGTTTTTCAACATTTATTGAACCTAAACAATAACAGCTTTTCACATAGCTCCTTGATTAGCCAATGATAACACTTGCCACTCATTGACATGCAAACTGGACTTAAATCGAATCAGATATCATCATTTCCTTTTTATGTCTTGTTGCTAAAGTTGTGATATCACCCCTAAATCTCCTAAATCATAAAGTTTCTATGCCTCCCCTGCATTTTATGCCAAAAGACAAAACAATGAAAAAAAACAAAGACTAATTATTATTGTACAGAAAATCCGAGTTCAGACTTGAGAGATTCTGCAACAGCGATGACATAGTTTCACTGTGAAAAAAGCGAACACGGTACTTTTAACAGCACGGTAGAAACTGAGAACCGACAATCCCTTCCAGTGTAGCAGAAGAAAAGCTTCGCACGATAACTTTGGGGCGTACATTGATTCCGAAAAATTAACCAAAAAAAAAACAGAAATAGGAAGAGGAAATTTGCTTCGGCCTTTCCCTTCTGTAACTTCTCTCATTCTAATACCGAAACAACTGACCATATTACACCATAACCGCACAACGGATCAACCAAATCCGAATTTCACAACTGATCAACCAAAAATACAGCATTCCGCATATTCGACTATAGAAATTCCAATTCGTGATCAGAAAAGGAAAAAAAAAAAATTATGTATATTCATACGGATAGAGAAAGCGAAATTGAGAAAGAGGAAGAAGAGAACCTTCATCCAACTGCCGAGAAAACGACGATCCCGCGGAAACGGTAGGTCTGGACATAGGAATTCCGGCGACGTCGACGACGATCCCCGTCGTCCAATCAACATCAGCAGGGGACGATCACCACCGCCTCCACCGCCGTCCAATTCCGATTCCCATTCCCACCAGAATCAGGCAATTATAGAGAGGGGGAGAGGCGGGAGAAAGAGGAAAAGGAGGAGGGGGAGGGGAGGTTAGAGAGAGAGAGAGAGGTGTTCGGGAAGCGTGAAAGTAGAGAGAGAGAGGGGGGGAAGGTGGGGAAGTTCTCTCGCTCGCTCCTCTCCACAAACTGTGGTAATGGAGGAATAAAAACCAACCATCCACCAGACACCACCCCCGCCCCGTTCATCTGTTCTTCACCCCTTTTTCTTTTTTTCTTTTTTTTTTCTTTTTTTGCACAGATTTTTTTCTTTTTTTTTCTTAAATGTTAATTTTTATTTAAAAAAAAAAACACCCTAATCCTAAATACCGTAATTAGACACATAAAATTACCCATAAAATAAGACTTTCTTTATTTTAAAAAAAATCTCATTTTTAAGGGGTTATGGAAATAAAATTTGTTTGAAAACATATAGATTAATAAAAAGGTGAAAAATAATGAATTAAATGGATTGTGAATGGGTTTATAAGGATAATAACTATGTATGTCATGTCTTATACACAGGAATAGGTTAACCTGATATTTTAAGATTATATTAATTATTTATTTAAAGTATGATAATAAGTGCAATAAATTTGAATTACAATCTTTTTTAAAAAAGATTTTAAAATATTTAAAACAAACTAACTAAAACTTTTGTCAAATTTATCATTTCTTCACCGATTAAAAAAATCTTTTTTCAATTTTTTTTTAAATGAACCATGATTTTTTTTTCTTATTAACGAATATTTGATCTTTAAAGTGAAAATCTATCTATTTAAAAAATTTATATGATATAAATTGCATCTATCCAATTACATTAGATACGATAAAAAAAAGACATTGCATCTTTTTATTATAAATGAAAATTAGATAAGTATTTCAATTAGATATCACATTAATTAGATAAGAATTCCAATATGAAATTTTTTATGAATTCCAACCTGAAAATATAGATAACAATTTTAAATAGATGTTGTATTTATAACATATAATTTTAAAAAGGTTATTGTATCTATCTAATTATTTTAAAAATCCCTCTCGAGGTCCGGGCCTGTCCGGTCTCGAATTATTTCCTAATAAAAAAAAAATCTAATTATTTTATTAGTATAACTCTTTTGAGAAAAATTATGAGAAGCATCAACAAGCCACCGAGTAACTATCTAATTACAATGCATCGACTTTAGTATGTGTGTATGTAGTAGTAGTAGTAGTAATAATAATAATAATAATAATATAGATTATTACTCATTCCATCACAAAATACATATCACTTTGTTTTTTAGACGTATTTTAATAAGCTAAAAACTATATAAAATATCAATATTTTTATTAAAAAACATATACAATTTCAAATTAGGATAAATTATTTTAAAATAATTAAAAAGTTAATATTTTATAGATTTTTTAACTATTTAAAAAACATATCGAAAAGTCAAACGAGATGCATTTTGAACGAAGGGAATATGATTTATTTGGGTGATGATATACTCCATCCCTCTCCCACTTGGTGTGCTTTTAGAGTTTTACATGAATATTAAAAAAAATACTTCTATTAATTAAAATATAGGTATTAGTTTACGGTCCATTTTGTGTCAAATAAAGATATCGATTTAGATATTTTGATGTTTTTTTTTACAAAATTGATCTTATAATCATTAATGTTCGGTTAGTTATAGATTTAGAAAAAGTGCAAAATATGATAATAAATGATGGTATGGTATATTTGTTGATCTATTTAAAAAAATGTAAATTGTTAAAATGACATATTTTAATTACTTATAAATAGAGTATTTATTATAGTTATCTTACAACCTTTAGAAAATTAATTTTTTTTAAAAGTTATCTTAGAGTGTAAATTATTCATTAACTACGCCACATGACCACATGATGTCTTTCTATTAACTCTAAAGTTAGACATCTCCCAAGCTTTCATGACAATCAAAAAAATTGGTTAGCAAAGCCAAAAGGGAATAGAAACAATTTGGACAAAGAGTTCCCTTGATTAATAGTGATTTTATAATTTAGGGCCCATTTGTTTTGACGTGGAAATTGAAGTTCACACTGATTGTATTCATAAAATTCAATTCATGATAATTGAATTTTCAGAAATTTTAATTCATGAGAATTGTGAAAGTGTTTTTTTTCCTATAGTATTAAGACCATCTCAAACAGATTTTCTAAAATTTTCTCAAAATAGGAAAACAAAATACATATGATTCAAATTATTTTCGCTTTAACTCCAACATCTTCCCCATTCGAAGATTTGGAGAATCATTTAGTTTTGAAAATATTGAAGATTTGGAGAATTCTCTCTATTTTTTCTGCTGAGAATTCGATGGGGAATCTGTTGAACCAAAAAATACCTTAAAATTACATAAAAACTCCAAAATCCCTAAAATGGAAAAACTGTTGGAGATGATCTAAATGGGGGAATTGAAAATTTGAAAATACAAAATGGTTAAAGTTGAACTTATCTATGGTGAACTATATAAGTGAACTTCATTCAAATTGGAGAAAGTTAACTTCTCGGGAAGTTAAATTTCTTGGTTTTCATATTTTAAAAATATTAACCAAATGCATATATTTCTGGTACTTCTTGAAAATTTTTACTTTTTGGATTTTGTAGTTGCCAACCAAACAAGGATAGATAGAATATATAAAAAAATTATGTGATTTAGATCTTATTTCATCCAAATGGAATAAGATCTCATGAGGTTGGTAAATCAATTATAAATAAGCGATTTAGATTTAAATTAGTTAAGTCATTTTTTAATTTATTTTCTATAATATCAATGAATTTCTATTGAGATATTAATCTTCACCACTCATGGAACTTCATGGAATCCTAACCCTCAACAAATTAATATATGGCGCAGATATGATATATATACCTAAAAATAGTGAAATTAAAACCTTCAACCAACTAGCCTAATCAGATTAAAACCTACTAATTGAGTGATCCAATAAATGGACTCCTGAAAATTAAAGATCTACCTAAAGAAGCTAGTCAGATCAAATCTATTGCAAGATTTTTTTTATTTATTTTTTTGATAAGTAAATAATTCGAGACCGGACAGGCCCGGACCTCGAGAGGCCGACAAAGTCGGCAGACGGCAAGCCGTCTAAACATACAACATAGCAAAAATACAACAAGGAAACAGAATAAAGACACCTAATACAACAAAATAACTACGCAAAAAAAACCCGGAGAACCCCAGACCCAAGCGCACAAGCGGGCACAGGAGCGAGAAGAAGGAGACCCGGCATGGAGAAGTGGATAGCGAGCGCATGGGACAGCAAAGCTGACACGATGTCTCGCCGCCGGAAAGACGGAAAGCAGTAATCCACGTAGGGCAAGGACGACTCCTGGGGAAGTGTGGATCACACGACGTTCCCTCCACCTAGATGAAGGATCTTCGGAGACCACGAACACCACCAACACGATCACTTCGATCAACCAGGGCCGCAGAACTGCTCCTCAACCGAAACTAACCACGAATCCAAAAGACAGAACTCCGACCAACCCGAGACAGTGAAGCACGACCGCAAAAGACGAAGAGCGCAGAAAGCTCCGGAAAAATTTTACGCAAGTTATTTACGTTTTATTATTGTATGTAAACATAACCCTTTTTTTTTTTTTTTTTTTTTTTTTTTTTTTTTTTTTTTTTTCCCCCCCAATCAGTTCGGGCTGCCCCGGGCCCAAGGCAAAACCTTGGGCCCAAAGCACAGCCCGAAAACTGATTGAAACCCTAACCCCAGTAAAGAACAAGCAGCCACGGGGAAGAGCGCGCAAAACACACCCCGCCGCCGACCAAGCCAGGAGAAGGGGAGGAAGGCGGGCGGGAAAGGGTTGAAGCGTCCGCAACGACGGCGCACCCTGGAGCCGGAGGCGGAGGAAGCCAACACCAAGGGAAATCCCAGCAGCACCTTGGGGAGGGGAAAGGGTGTGGGGAGTTTCAGAGGTGAGGTGGGCAGAAGACCGACGCCGGCGGAGGCGCCCCAGACCATGGATCTGAGGACCTAAACCGCAAATGAACAGACGTCGCCGGACCGACTTGTGGATGGAAGATGAACGGAGGAGGGGCGGGCGCAGATGGGCAGAGGGCCACCCGCACCGCCGAGTCTAGAAATTAGGAATTTGTATTCAGACTACAAACCGGATCTGAGATTGGTACTAATCAGATCAGAGCGAAGCCGATGGATCATAATCAAATTAGGGGAATCCACCACCGCCAGGGCGAAGAACTCCACAGCCGTCGGGACAGAGCACACCGAGCAGAGCAGGAGTAGGGTGGTGGTGCACTGTTGGAAGCGAAGGCCGAAGCCGAGCTTAACCACACGGGTCTGTGCTCCCGAAGGAGATTTAGGGCTCCCGGATGAGAGGTTTGGGCTCTTAAGAGAGCGTTTCATATCTTTATGTGTTAAAAATCCTCCATGGAAGAAGAAAATCGATGAACAGCTACCAAGACAGGGGAAGATGGTGTTCGGCGGTGGTGTTCAGTCCCGGCTTGGGGTTTTCTCCAAGCTACTTAAATCTATTGCAAGATACAGTAATAAATTTTGCCTTCTTCTTTGAAAAAAATTGAGTGATCAATACATTGTATACCTATGTCTATTGTAGACCTGTCAAACGGCTCGGGTTCGGGTCGGTCACTTCGGGTTTCGGGTAAAACGGATCTCGGTTAAATTGGGTTTTTCGGGTTGACTCGAACTCGGGTTTGACCGGGTTTCGGGTCGATTTCGGGTTTGTCAATTTTTTCTTTTTTAAATTAAAAAAATCATGATTTGATAATTTTGTGATAAATTTTAATTATATATAAAAAAATTTAATTATATATAATTATAAATCAACCGGGTCACCGGGTCAATCGGGTCAAAATTACCGGGTCAATCGGGTCACCGGGTCGAAACCCAGATTACCCGGAAAATTTCGGGTTTTTCGGATTCGGGTCGGAAAAAAAATCGGATCGAAATTTCCGGGTTCGGGTCGGAAATTTTTCGGATCGATCGGGTCGGGTCACCGGATCGGATTGTGTTTTGACAGGTCTAATCTATTGTCATTAATTAATATAGCTGACTATATATATTGTATACCTATGGACTCCATAGTCACCCTATATATGGCTTTAGCAATTTGATTAATATATTTTAAAAAAATTCATATACTATGGTATCTGAAAAACTAATTATTTACTTTTCAAAAAATTATATTCGTATTTTGACTCTATACGAAGACTGTTTTAGAAATTATTTGTATTTTTGAGAAAATAAATTCACATTATTTACATATAAAAAATATTTTTAAATTTCATACGGATAATAAACACGCATATATCATACCCCTCTACATGCCAAAACAAATATTCATACAACAATGACATCAGATAAAGTTAAATAACAAATTTTTGTTTATTAAAATGTGATTACATTATGAACCAATTTAAAAAATGTTATACTTCATATGACACTAAACACTATTTTTGTCTTTATTAACTAACGTAGCAACTTTATGAGATTGATTAACAACACAGTAGTTAAATTAGTGTTAAATTATTAAAAGATGTTAAGAATATGCAGTTCAAATTACGAACCAGCATATTTCAAAATATAGTTTCCCTTTTTTTATTTTTTATGCTCTTTTGGGTTTGTGGAAATAAAAGAACGGATCTCAACAATCCACGTGGAAGGCGGTGATTGGGTAATCCACTTTCTTAGCTACCCTGCTCTACCATGCACAGTAGTAACTGGCCCCAACAAAGTCGTTGTAGGATCCTTTTTATAGGAGCACACTAGTATAAGCCCGTGTGAATTTTTTTTTCCCCGGTTATACTATTCGCACGCAAAATCTCGCCAATTGTAGAGTACTGTTGTTGGATTTCTGGATCGGTATGCAGAGTGTAGATGCTTATTTCTTAGGTCGGCATGCAGAATGCAGATGCATACTTCTTAGATCAACATGCAGTTCGAGATATGCAATATAATACGGCAGCTCTGGAATCTTGCAGCGCTGGCGGAAATCTTGTTGCTTTTTAGGCTGCCGACCTAGAAAGTTGTCATCGGTTCAGTTTGACGGGATAGGCCGTAGATCGAGCTTGCAGCAGGTTGACCAACTTTTGGTAATTAGGACGCTATGCCGTCTTAGGGAGTCGGTTTTTTTGACACTTTTCTTGACGACTTAGGAGGTCGGCTCTGGCACCGTGCCGATGATGAAAAATTTGCCGTCCGTATAACAACTCCCTTTTTTTATACTATCAATCAATATAATGTTATAAAAATGTACGAAATGTTTTCTATCCCATTTTATGGTATATTTCTCTTCCTTTGAAATGAAAAGATCAAATATTTATTGAAGGTCGAATATCCACACAAAGTAGCACCACTTGCAATCCAACATAACATTGAGAACACTTCATACAACATTACAAATAGAAAACAAATAAGAAATGTCGAATAAGTTTGAACAAGGAGAAAATTCCAATATGATTTTACATTGTTGCCATCCGGAAGTTTAAAGGTCCATTATGATTTTTGTCTTAATGTACACAACGTCAAAGTTACCATAAAAAATGACATGTCAACCTACAATAAGCAATACATGTAAACGGAGTCAACTCCACCTTGCTAGTTCGAGCCACCTTGCTTCCTCCGAATACGTTGTCTATGCCAAGCTCTTGCACGCAATCTCCTCGTCAGTTTGATAGGTCGAACGTAGAAAACGGAGTTTCGAGCTAGGAGTCATCGATCTCGCAAGTAAGCTTCCTCGAAGGGTGATTTCAAAAATTCCAAATTGGGATGAAATATTGGTATTTGACGGAAAAAACAAAACTTCAAGGGTACCAAAATATATCAAATAATTGTACACCGCGTGAATTAGGCCTTACCTAAGAGATATCTTGTGGAATTTTTGAAAAATATAATTATTTTTATTTTTAGCACATTTTTCTTAGAAATTAAATACTATATAAAATATTAAATTTTATTTATTAATTTTGTAGAATACTTTTATATTTATTACTATTAAGTCTAAAATTTAAAAATAATACTCCCTCCGTCTCAAAATTTAGGTCGTTTGACTTTTTGGCACGCTTTTTAATGTGTTAAAAACTCTATGAAATATTATTTTTTTCCAAAATTTTTAAAATAATTTCAAACTTATTAGTAATAAGTTTCAAATTTTTAAAAAAAAATTGAAAAAAAATCAATATTTTATAGAGTTTTTAACACATTAAAAAGCGTGCTAAAGAGTAAAACGACCTAAATTTTGAGACGGAGAGAGTAATATTTTATATAACTTTTTATTAAAAAAACATGCATAAAATGACATATATTTTTTAATAACTGATATATCAAACTAGTAAAAAAAAAATATTTTATATAGTTTTTACTTTTAAAAATATATGTTAAAATATCAATTTATTTATTTTTTAGGGAAAATGACCAAAAATAATACGAACTATCAACGGTGAACCAAAAATAATACCAACTTTCAAAACTACTCATTCATATACAAACTATAACACATTAAACCAAAATTGATACATTGTCCAAAATTCACAAACTCTAAATTCATTTAGACTGAGTATATAATTAATGATAAATTGTGATCAAAATTGTAATTTAACAATTTCATCATCTCCCCCTCCGTAGTTGAAGGCAGCTATGGTGGAGGTACGATCTAACCGGAAGAGAGCGGCCGGCGACGACAACGAACGGAGGCAGGCGAGGCCGGAGTCAGCGGGATGACGAGCAGACGGGAAGGCATCGACGCTGCTCCAGAACGGCGATGGAGGTGCAGAACGGGTTGGTTGATTTCTGCCATTGAAGAGGACCTTCTCCTCATGTAATGGCTGGTTGAATTTCTCCATTAAATAGGACCTTCTCCTCTCCATGTCTCTCCCCAAGCAGCCACTGCGCTTGGTAGCAACCGTTGAAAGAACAGCGATTCCTCACGAAGCCATGTCGGAACCGACTCGAAACACCACCGAGAACAGGGAGGCCAAGGTAGCCAAATTAAAGGC
This sequence comes from Persicaria tinctoria, assembly GCA_037127255.1. Classification (NCBI taxonomy): domain Eukaryota; kingdom Viridiplantae; phylum Streptophyta; class Magnoliopsida; order Caryophyllales; family Polygonaceae; genus Persicaria; species Persicaria tinctoria. The sequence continues at coordinate 2,119,635 of JBANSL010000004.1, forward strand.
CGAATCCGTGAGAGCGATTAATGGGGACCCAAAATCAGCCAGAAATCCAGCCGAAAGAGAAGATGTTGGAGCCCGATCCAAGCAAAGTCGATCAGATTAGGGTTTGGAGAAAAAATTGGGCAAAAGGTTCTGTGTGGGGAAGAAGACGGGGGGAAGGGAAATTTTTTTTTTTGATTTTATTAAATTTTCCCAAACTTTCTAAGTAATTGTAATTTTAGATCAAAAAAATTTATAGTTTGTTAATTTTGGACCTTGTATCGATTTTGGTTTAATATGTTATAGTTTGTATACGAATTGGTAATTTTGATAGTTCGTATTATTTTTGGTTCACCGTTGATAGTTCGTATTATTACGGGTCATTTTTCCTATTTTTTATAGTCCAAAATAGAACGTTTTGGGTTCGTAGCAGTTGATGTCGGTCGTGCCTCCGGCTTCTGTCCACTAACCCCCATAATCAAAACCCCCAAGCGCGTCTCCCGATCTCCATTGACGAATGAGGATCTCCGCCAACTCCAACCCCACTTTCCGGCCACGAAATTCACCTTTATAGCCGGAGAGTGCTCCTCGCAATCTGCGTGCTTGCTTCACTGTTAATCAAAGCTCTTCCTCTCCCCCTTCTAACCCCAGAGGGGTTGAGAGAGGCTTTGATCAGATCTAGGAGCCCTATATTTCTCAGATCCAGCCTCAATTCGCTTTTCATTTGCGCTGTTTGGTGATTTTGGTTGGAATCGAGATATGGAGTTCGATTCAAACCCTCGAACCCGTTGGTTGACGTTTCTGTTCGTTCTCGCTGTATCTCTTTTCTTCGCTTCTTCCGCTTTTGCTCAGGTGATCTTTTTCCCTTTCGGCTTTTACATCATCTTTTTTTCGAGCTCAAACTCGCTCTAAATACGTTTTTTTTTTATTTTCGTTTTGTTTGCAGGAGACTAGTGCCGAGACGGAGAATGGTGGATCTGTTCGATCGTTCAAAGATCTAGGTCGGCGCAGTAAGGTCAGCGTCTGATTGATGCTATTAGCAGTTGAAATTGAGCTCAATTTAGGATTTATGTTGATAGGTAGAAGTAGGCAAAAATTTGATTCTTCACAGCTTTGCAGTTTTTTAAATCCTCTGCATGAGGTCTGAGATGTGAGATTTGATGGATGTTTGCAGATTCAGTTGGAACACCTTGGTAAAGATGCTGATTCTGTTCATATTGGTATAAACCTGGATTCTGGTCTAGGTGTCTTTGATGCATTGTTTGCAAGTTTGTCTATGATCCTTGTCAGCGAGGTTTGTGATTTAACGTGAACAATTTGATTAAATTACATTTTGTGCCTAGATTGTCCTATTGAAGGTCTAATGAAAGTTTTGTTGCTAGATTGGAGATGAGACATTTATCATAGCAGCTCTGATGGCAATGCGTCACCCCAAATCAATTGTTCTATCAGGTGCACTCAGTGCACTGTTTGTGATGACAGTAAGTTTGTCATACTATAGACTTTTCCTTTACTTTGTGAGCAAGAACAACCACATCAAATTAACTCTAATTGAGAACATGAGGAGACAGTAGTCACCGCATTGACTTGACTAAATGTAGCATCTTCCATCTGTTTGTAAGGCTGTCTGTCTTGGCTTTTGTAGATACTTTCGACCGGACTTGGTAGGATAGTGCCAAATTTGATTTCAAGGAAGCATACAAACAGTGCAGCTACAGGTATCATTTCTGCATCCATTGTAGAATGTCAATATAAGATATTTATGGTCCATCTGGAATCTGTAGGGCTTAGTATGCTATATAGTTCCTCTTTCAGTTTTATCGAAGGATAAATAACTGTTGAGTAGTTGATGTGTGGGTAACTAAGCTCTTGAACGATTTTTGCATCACCATGGTTGGATGATAAAAGTACTTTCTAAGGTTTATCCCGTGAATTTGTGATTAAAGCAAACAAACATCGTCCCATTAAGTCTCACATAATTAGGGGGTCTGGGGGTTTTTGTGTATGCATCTATTCCTTGACCAATTCGAGAGGATGTGGATTTCAAAAGACCCAAGCAATCATTAAGCAAGACTTGCACTGTGTAGAAGCTTATTTTTCATGTGTTTTTGCTACATAACAAAGCAACTTTTTTCCTCACAATCTGAGCTGCACTGCCTAAGTATGAAATTTTTCCCTCTAAAAATTTCCCCTCTTTCGTAATGCAGTACTTTACCTTTTCTTTGGGCTAAGGCTGCTCTATATTGCTTGGACATCTGATTCAAAAGCATCACAAAAGAAGGAAATGGAGGAGGTGAGTTTTTTAGTTGGTAGTTGCAATTGTCTTTATTAGTTATGTTCCTCACAAGTCTAACTCATGCACATCTCTATTTTTAGTTTAATCTGTTTCCATTTGACATTGAGAGGATAGATAGATTTGCCTATTTGTCACAACAGTGGTCTACTAACTATTGCAACGAGGATATACATCATTTGCCGTCAACTCATATTATGGCCATCTGTCTTTTCCTGGTCATTTATCTATGTATATCATTTATATATACATTTCTTATTTTTTATTATGGACTCTTTGTGAATATATATTGAAATTGATTCTCCTCCTTCCTTCCGGACTTCTGAAAACCAATTTGTTTTAGTACTTTAGACAGTTATTTTACTGATCTGAAAGTGTTGACGTCATGAATTATGAATAATTTAGTTGGAAGCGAAGATTTAAATTGATATATGGCCAAGGATGTTATCCATTCAAGATATTTGGTGGTTCTACACTGGTGCAGATTTTCGTGTTATTTTTACCACTTGTTCTTCTCTAAAATTTGAATTGTTTCTCAAATTTATGAAGGTAGAAGAGAAACTGGAGGGAGGCCAAGGAAAAACAAGCATCCGCCGTTTCTTTTCAAGATTTTGTACACCGATATTTTTGGAGGTAACGCATTTATAGCATCTTGGAAGAAAAAAAAGGTTTGATAGTGTTTTTATGCTACTTGGCCTTTGGTGACGTTGTTCTTGTCTTTATACTGGAATGCAGTCATTTATTCTGACCTTTCTAGCTGAGTGGGGGGATCGGAGTCAGATTGCAACAATTGCTGTAAGTTTGCTTCTTCTGCTATATTGTATCTTTTCAGTGTTTCTTGAGCTATAGTATTCCTGATCCATGAATGACCTCTGTGTAGATTGGTTCATTTTTATAGGATGATCGGGTAGTTTTATATCTTTTGTTGGCCTTTCCTTTCCTGCATTAAGGTTAAGAAATTTAACCTAAAAAAAGTCTTGAATTTTCTGCAATTTTGGAGTTCATCTTCAATTTCTTTATCTTGCTTCACCTGTGGATCTAGAAGCAAACATTTACATATTTTGTGCAAAATTTGGCAATTAGTCCAAGGCAATCCGCCCCCTTAGAATTGTTCATGGGCTATCTTTCTTGGACTACTTGACATTCCCTATAATGTTTCTCTGTATTGCCAACTGCGAGACGGTTATTTTTATGCTACTGAATAGTCAAAAGGAGTGAATAGTCGACTTTAAATTAAGCAGAAGGACCAATACTATTTTGGCATTTCGAATTTGATTCTGCATGCAACATGATATATATCCCTATGAAACCAGAACTTGATGCCCCGGGATTTGTTTTCTGGATTCTGGCATCTAGGTTGGTTCTGTTACTAGCTTTCACTCGATTGGACCGTCTGCTTTCAACATTTCTGTGATCTTTTTGTTCTATTTTCCTACTAATTTCTATGCCACACGTACAATATCCTTTGACAAAGGTATTCTTTTATTCGCTTTCATTGCAGCTGGCAACCCACAAAAACGCGGTGGGGGTAGCTATTGGGGCTACAATAGGACACACGATCTGCACATCAGTGGCAGTGGTAGGGGGGAGCATGCTGGCATCCAGAATCTCGCAACGGACAGTTGCAACCGTTGGAGGCCTCCTCTTCCTGGGATTCTCGGTATCTTCCTACTTCTATCCTCCAATGTAAGAAAAGAAGCACGCACTAGCACAGGTTTCTAGCCAGATTCTTTCCAGCTTTCGAAGATTCATTTACCAAGCCTTGCATTCCTCTGTGTTTGTGTTCCCGCCTCCAATTTCTTTCAACCCCACCTTCATTCTATACGTGAAATGAATGTAGAAGTTAGCCGGAAAGGTCACTTTGAAACGGAAGGTAGCAGCACCATTAATCAGCTTGCCGTTTTTCTTTTATCTGCTGCTGTTAAGAAATTGGATCATATTTCAAAATTTCTCTTTGGTGGCAAGTGTGTATGGTGTTTTTAGGTGTAATTGAAACATTAAATTGTTGAATCGAAAGAAATGGGTATTGAGATCTTAGGTGAAGCAAGTAAAACCCTTTAGATTGCTTTCAGTTTCCTTGATAAACTGATAATGGCCTGCTAGCTTCACTTGATTTAGCAAGGAAATGGGTACAGGCGACACTGGAAAGCCCACCGATGGCAAACCCTCCAGTGACTGCCCAGCCATCGGGATTGATGATCCATCGCCAAGGGAAATTGAGTCACTGCCCTCATATGGTAATCTTTCGATGCGTGTGTTATAATCAGGAGTGTAAGTGTAACTGTGTAATGGTGAGTTGCACCAGTGTCCGGATACCAGTTTGTTGTTGTGGAATTTGGCCTGGAACGAGCGAGGAGGAGGTGGCTGAAACGAGTGATCGAACCTATTCCAACAGCGGGATGCAACTTGGCCACGCTTGTCACACAATTGACAAACAGGGCGATTTGTCTGGTGCTCCTGTGAACGTTCCCCTGGAGGATCTCCCACCTCGATTAGAGTCACTGCAACCGCGGTCTCGATTCGTTTTTGGAGATTGGTTCCACGGCTGCCTAGATTTGAAGAAATAGAGCCCTTGCTATGTTGAAATACTCCGTGGCATGACATTCTCGTTCCCTTTCTTCAAACTCGTCAATTGCAGTCTTGTCTGAACAATTTGAGCACCAGATCGAGCTCCGTAGAGGTTGTGCAGGTGTTCCTAAACTTGCTGCGAGGTCTCACACTCCAGAATTTGAACCATAACAGGTTCCGTTAAAGAGGCGGTGAGTATCCAATGGACTCACAGAGGGCATGGAAGGGAGCTGCGTAGAGATACGGAGTGATCTGTCGTTGCCAAGTCTGAAAATTTGTGTATGAAAGTTTGATTGTATTTAGGCTATGAAAGTTTGGTAGGGATGAGTGAGGGCTAAGAGAAACTTGACTCATAGAAGATTGAATTTGCAAAAGCCGGTAGGGCTGTTATATGAACTGAACAGCTCAAACTCGGTTCGGTATCGGCTCGAAAAAGCGAGCTCATTTAAACAAGCCAAGCTTTAACAAAATTTTAAACTCCTTTAAACTAACATGTTATAACCAAGTAGAACTACTTTAACCTCGAAAAAAACTCGGCTCGAACCATTTCCTAAACAAGCCAAGCTTGAACAAAATAAGCTCGAATAACACCCCTAGCGAAAGGGGTTCAGTAAGGTTAGGACCAGCCATGGCTGAAAGGGAAAAATTTGTTCCAAGAATGGATTTTTATTTTACCCAACAAAGGGACTGATCTGAATTCGATTCAATGTAGCACACAATCAACAGAACACAAGGTATTAATTGGGTACATATATATCCCAAATGGATCTTGCATATATGATATATATCCTTATTATTTGACCGTCCTGATGATATAATCAGGTGATGCGGCGGCACAGGGTAACTCCATCTCCGACAGGGAGCAGGCAACCCTCGACCCTTGGATCGGCGACGATGGACTTGTTGAACTCCACAACGAACCCCCTGTGGTAGGCAAGGTACTCGTCATTGAGTGGGACGTCAGGGGGTGCGGCCACACTGCCCGCCAACAGGGTGTTGTCGTAGCAGATCACCCCTCCCACCTTTATCAGATCGACTAACTTCGTGTGGTAGTTCCAGTAGTTGTTTTTGTCTGCGTCCACGTATATGAAATCATACGTTCCATGGTTTTTCTCCTGCCATTTTTTAATAATTAGATATAACTAATTCATATATTCATAATTTAATTATACCGTAATAAATTCTTATTTTATTTCTCAATAAAACAAAACTAGTATAAATCCCGTGCCATGACGCGATTTTTTAAACTAAAATCTTGATAATATAAAAAATAACATTATAAAATATTAATAAAAGTTAAGATAAAAATCATTAAAATATTTGCCATAAATGTATCTTATAAATATGTCAAAAAATTATTTTTAAGAAAACATCATGTAAAAGTATAATACATAGATATAGATATTTAAATCACTTGGTAAAAATAATAATATCATTGTAACTTTTTTAAAATGTGATGTGGTATAACAGTTATCTAAAATGATATTGGTTATGCCATATCATCATAAAATCGATTTTTCTCGAAATATTAACGATTTAAAAAATAATTACAAAAACGGGCATCGATTGAAACAATTTGTCAAAATATTCACGAATATATATAGTAAATGCCATAAAAACTAAAAAATATATAATTGGTTTGAAAATAAAATAAAATTAGGAACTAGGAGGGATCAACATGTAACTGACTATTGATAAGTGTTGTTACTCCATCCGTCCCATAATGGTTTCTCAAGAAACTAAAAGCTCTATAAAATATCAGCATTTTATTAAATATTTTTAAATAATATCATACATATGACTAAGCCTTAGTTCATAAAAAAATATTCACGAGCCCTATTTCCGGCCATAAGCCTTACAATTTTATAGATGAAATTTTGCATTTTGGGGATAAGACATGCGTACACCGTTACGACTGAAAATCACACATGGGTAACTGACTCACCCGACCCGATTATACGAGTGAAAACCCAAAAAAAAAGGGTGATGGGTGATATGTTTTTCACCCATTACCTAACCCATCACCCAACCCAGTTAACCACCCGTTAACTCACCCGATTATTAAAAAAAAAAAAGGAAAATGACTCAAAATAATACTGACTATCACATATGAACCAAAAATAATATATACGAACTAAAAAAAGTCTCAAAATAATACAAACTATCCACCTATAAACCAAAAATAATGAAAAAACTTTAACTTCAACTAAAAATAATACAAACTATGAACTTTTAAATCAAAATAATATAAACTTTTGAAGTTAGAGTAGGAGAAGAATAAAAACAAAATATTATTTACCAAAATTACAAAAAATAGGTGTCTATATTATAATCACACTTTGCACAAATGCATCCCCTTTATTTTTAAATGCACCAAAACCACTATTTATTTATTCAACTTTACAAAAAACAACTTTTATTTTGAAATTAAATAAAATCACATCCACTTTATCCATAATTATTATAAAAAAAAATAGAACCATATCCTAAAATTCAATAAAATAAAATAAAATTAGGAACTAGGAGGGAGCAACATGTAGCTGGCTATTGATAAGTGTTACTCCATCCGTCCCATAATGGTTTCTCAAGAAACTAAAAGCTATATAAAATATCAGCATTTTATTAAATATTTTTAAATAATATCATACATATGACTAACAGACTAAGCCTTAGTTTTACACCGGTAATTTTTTTATCCTTTTGAATTCCTTCTGAAATTTTAGAGTTTATGTCTATTGAATTTGAATGTTGATACTTGATTCACTTTTGGTGATTCAATTTTATAGGTTTGATTCAATTCAGAGGAGAAGGGTTGGTTTAATTTATTCAATGTAGAGGGTTGAAACAGTTTTTTGTAAAGTTGATAAATTGATGCAATTTTTTTAATGACTACAAGCTAAATATTGATACAAGTTTAGAAAAATATGACGTTTTGTGAAAAAAAGTTGTAACCCATGATATTTATTGATAAAAAAAATTCTTTACTAATGGATGTTGGAACATTTATTGGAAAGAAGAAAAAAAATCTTTTATAAGAGTATATAGTATAATATATTCCATCGATTGCTTTTCTAATTAATTAATTAATTAGTTAGAAAAATTGATTTTATTCATATAAAAAAATAATAATAATTAAAGTATACTTACATCTGCAAGCAGGTGATCAAGGAGAGGCAAAGCAGGGCCTTCTCTGAAATCGATCTTATGGGCAACTCCTGCTTTCTTAATCACAGGCAAGCCCAGTTCATAGTCCTCTCTATTAGTGTCCATCGCCAAAATCTGCCTCGTTTCCATTCCAACAACGTCAAATTAATGTCAATATGATCCTCATAAAATTACAGAAATTATTACACAGAGTTTGCCATCGTCGGGGAGGACAAGGGCGGAAGCAAGGAGAGAGTAGCCAACAACCTTGCCATCGTCGGGGAGGGTGAGGGCGGTGGAAAGGAGAGAGTAGCCAGTGAATACGCCGATCTCCATAGTTTTCTTTGCGTTGATGAGCTTAAGTATCATCATCAAGAACTGCCCTTGATCCGGCGATGTACTCATCCTACTCCTATCAATGCAATATACTCATCTATTCGTTTACTTTTATAAAATATCAATTTTTTTTTTCTTTTATATTGGTGAAAATTTCGCTATTTACATGGTACCGATCACGATTTCCAAAACCGTAAGAATTATGGCGACGGTTTTCAAAACATCACCATAAAAATTCTCACGGTTTCTAAAACCGTGGCCGTTCAATTTTATGATCTTGAATTGTGATTAGGAATGACAATGGGTCGAATGGTGAGTGGATAAATCTCCATTTCACTCGACCCACATTGAATGACCAATCACCCCACACGACTCACCAACCATATCAACTTTCACCCATATCCATCGGGTGCGCGGGTAAAATGGGTGAAATATGGATGATATATGAGTGTTTTTTGCTAAATACACGTCATTGTATTCCAATAAAACATGTAGAGAAAACTGTGGCTAAAATAACATTATCTTACACATTAATTAAGTTTTAAATAAGTCATCATAAGTTTAAATAACATTGTCTTAAATACATGACCATAAGCCTTAAACACAAACAAGTGTTTAAATGACATTTTCTTAAGGAAAATAAGCTGTCCAGCAACAACAAAACAAGAGTGGCAGAGGACGAAGAGGGGCAAGAGGTTTTGCAGAAAGATGTGCTGATTAGGAAGTTATGGTTTATGAAATTAGAAATTTATATATTCTTTTATATAAAATATATAAATAGTATTTTATAATGTAGATGGATGGTGGATCGTGTGTGGGTGAAAAAAATATCACCTCACCCGACCCACCACCGATATCCACTTTCCACCCGATTTTTTTTTTCCGGGTTTTCACCCACTTTTTCGGGTCAGATGATTCTATTTCGAATCGGGTGCGGGTAAAATTGTCATCCCTACTTGTGATCGAGAAAATTGCTTGTCTCAAGGAATGCAAACAAGCATTTATGGTGACGATTTTCAAAACCGTCGCCATAAATAGCCTCAGTTTTTGAAACAGTGCCGGCCAATTTTATGATTTTGATGGTTTGAGAAACCGTGACCCCCCAAGATTATATACTGGAAATAAAAACTAACAATGGGTGTTTGGCAGTGATCTTGCGGAGCTCCTTCATCGACGCCGGCTCTACAGGGTAGACGCTGGTGTCCAAGATATACTGTAAATAAAAAAGTAAATAACACATGAATTCAAGTTGTGGTTAGTTTCAATTATGTGCCTATTGAGAAAGATGGAGATGCAGATGGACCTGGAAGAGGGCATTGCTTTGAAGGAGGCCCTTGAGTTCTATTCTCATGTCCTCCTCCTTGTGCTCTTCTAAGCTGCAATCCATTTGTCTTTTTCTCACTACCTATCAGATTTCCAGTGACTTGTGGATATGATTTTATGGCACAAATTCATCACTATTTATATATAAATAATTGAGAGGGGTAATAAAAATTGCCACGGGACATGAATCATGCCCAATTATTTATTTATTTAATAAAATGTAAATGATGGTCCACTATTTTGTACCGGACCAATGAAATCTTAGTTTTTATTTTATTTTATTTTAGCTAATCAAAGTAGTTTAATTTAATAAATGAAAACTCCGATGGTAAATATAAGACATTTGAGTGTTGTGCGCTTTGTTTAAGGAGCCAAAAACTATACTATATATAAAATTTTGATTTTTTAAGGGAAATTCCGTTTTGTAACCCCTGCGGTTTTGACAATATTCCGCTTGGTACCCTAAGGTTTTATTTTGTCCGGATAGTGCCCCTGAGTTTTATCAAAGGGGTGATTTGCCAAATATATAAATCCAGAGGCCATATTAGCCAAATATACACGATTTCGGGAATTTTGCCAAAATATACACAATTATACTTTCCAGATCTCGGACCACCTCTCTCTCTCCTTTCTCCAGATCTGGGCGCCATTGAAGGAGATGGAGACGACCGCCCCTCTCTATCTCTCTGCGCCGATGAAGACCTTCTCGTTCTCGTGCGCTGACGGAAGCCGAGAGCAGAACCGACGCTCTTCTCCTTTCCTGACCTCTTGCTGTCGGATCTAGGTTTCGATTTGATGTTATTCGGATCTAGGTTTCGGCGCTGAATCAGGCTCCTCAAACTGAAGGTTTCGGATCTAGGTTTCTCGTACTCCTCCATTTCCGACGTTGCGCTCGCGCTACGGAAGGCCTCGGCGCTGAATCAGGCTCGAGCTACCTTGCGGCGGCGGTGCCTGCCTCCTCTTCCGCCTATGCTTCTCCATTACTGACAGCATATTGAAGGTAATGCTTGCAATCGGAGTTATAGAGAGATGGAGGACACCGAAGACGTAGCTATGGTAACACCGGGAGACTTGCTGGGAAGGGCGTCGGAGCTCCGAGCAGGTAAAGTAACCAGGTAATCTCTCGCTGATACTCCATTTCTGATTTTGTGGTCTGTGGAATTCGTGTCAGATTTGGTCCTCTTGGCCTGTGATTGCAAACAAACCTCAGATTTGCTTCTGAATTTTATTTCTGTGCGATTGATGTTTTATATGGTTCTAGTACTCTCAATTTTCAGGATATAATCTGAGTTTCTCCCTTCCACTATTTGCAGGTTCAGTACATGATGCTGTACAGCTTGATGAATCAACAGACAGAAATTTACTTGATGGTCTTCTTGTCGTTGGGTTTGACAAAAGGTACAGTAACTTGTTTGCTGTCATATCTGTTTGCACGCACGTTGCTCAGAACGAGCGGCTTCCACCGCGTGCAGTAGTTCAAGTTCTCTTTTTTTAGCAGCTCCAGCTCCGTCAGCGCTGACATCCGTGTGCAGTAGTTCAAGTTCTCTTTTTTTAGCAGCTCCAGCTCCGTCAGCGCTGACATCCGCGACGTCCACGTAGTTGATTCTGAAGAGGTGATTATACGACCCGTATGCTCTCTATCTCAATTTTGAATTGGCTTCCTCTGATTTGAGTATGGTATTTGATTGATAGCATTTGCAGTACTCTTTGTGATTGATGATAGTTTTTGGATGATTGACATTGATGCACTTGTGTTATATATTGATATGTTAGGTCTAGAACTTCTTTGATGGTTGTTGCTGCTGAGTTTTTGGATGATTGACATTGATGCACTTGTGTTATATATTGGTATGTATTTCATGTCAGCCTTCAATTTATCTCTCGGTGATGTCTTGCTCCTTTTCTGATGTTATTAAGCCAGATTGAGGTTATGCTGACACTGTCGGTGGCCTGTGTGATGGTTGTTCGTTGAACTGAACGGTTGGGCTACGCTTTTTGATTGATGATCTCTAGGGCCTGCTGACTGTTTTAGTTGTTCCATGTTTCTTTTGAGATCTCTTGAATTTAGTTCAATTAGGGGCTGATTTATGGGATTGATGCTATTCATGGCCATAACAATGTCTATAATGCCACCATCTTCCCTCACAATGTGGGGCTGACACCAAGCAAGTGACAAACTCAAGTTATGATTGTGTTGTGTCTTATTTTTTGGCTACGGTGTTGCTCCATTTGTATTACATTGTTTACTTTTTTTTGGGGTCAAATGTATTGTATTGTTAACTATACCACTAGCTAGTTATCAGTTTTCATATAGTAATTAATTTGCATTTTGTTTATGATGGATGAATCTGTTTTTTTTTGCTGACACGAATACTTTATTTAGTCTAGTTGTTTGGTCATAATTTCCCATCTGCTTCATTTTCCGCTGACACAGATACTTTAATTAGTCTCGTTCCGGACATTGGTGTCAGCACCATCGGTGTCCCAGACGTCAGCATCATCGGCGTCAGCATTGTTGGCATTCCCGACGTCAGCATCGTTAGCATCCTCGGCGACAACATCGTTGGAGTCCTCGACGTCAGCAATGTTGGAGTCCTCGGCGTTAGCATTGTCAAAGTTCCCGTTTGTTTACTGCTATTTTGATGCAAATTAGAGGAAGACATGTTTTTGCTATTTAGTTCTTGATGCAAATTAGAGGAAGACATGCTTTTGCTATTAATTCTTTTACAGTGCTCAAGTGTGTTTGTAATGGGGTATTTATTTGTAATAGGAGAACATGTAATTGGTTGATATATTATTGATTACATCGGCGTCAGCAACTTCAGCAACATCAACGTCAGCACCGTCGGCGTTAGCATCCCCATACTCGGCGTCAGCATTCCCGACGTTTATAGGGACGCTGACGCCGACGTCGGGAATGCTGATGTCAGTAGTGCTGACACCGTTTACGAGGATGCTGACGCCGACGGTGATGACATCGGAGATCAAATAACATTAGAAATTTTATATAAAATATAAAAGGGGGAAAGCAACGAAACAAATGAATGTTCTAACAAAAAAAAGAAACAAATAAATATTTTATTTTTAGTAGTGAGAAACAAAGAATATCACGTCTAAAGTGTGCTGACACCGTTTGAGGGATGCTGACGCCGACGTCGAAAATGCTGACGCCGTCGGGAATGCCCTTATCAACATAAAGCTGGTACAATCACTGATTTGATGTCCTTCAACATGGATGTATGCTTTGCTGAACAGCTTCTAAATTCAGAAAAATACACTTGTGCTTCGAACTATAAACTGGTATCCTTGGTTGATTAATAAAGAGTTTGGTTGGGAAATAATGTCAATCAAGTGTGAGCTTTAAGAAGTTTACACACGTCTAAGTGTAAATGCAAATCAGATACAGAAGCAAATGCTTGGTCAAATCAACTACTGAAACTTAGATGTCCACCCTTTCTTTTCTTCTTCTTCCTTTTTTCTGCTTTAGAAGAGCATTCCTCCGTTCCAATGCTGAAACACTAGGACTCCTTGATTTCTGCAAAGGTGAGGATGAGGTGCTCCTACTTTTCTATCTCCTAACACGTCGTGGTGTCGGAGAACGGACCATGTCAGCGCTGACATGGTCGGCGCTGACGCAAACACAGATTCAGATCCGATAGGTTAGTCCAAAGAACGTACCTAGCACACAACAACAATGCAACATGAAGAAAGAAAACAGTTTGGACAGTGTAAACCAAGTAACCAACACAATGTGGACGATAGAGAGTAGTAGGCATTGGAAAACAAAGTTCAAATTCATACCACGAGAGAATCATCGATTCGTTCCTGCAGCTTTGCCAATCCATCATCGCTGAACATCAGCATCTTGTTCCTCAGGCTCTCGTTCGGTTGTCAGCGCTGACGGTGATGAATTCAACGGGATCTCTCATTCACGGATGATATATACCGTCCCTGCCCAAGTGCAGCTTCTCGTTCACATGCCGAAGATTCAGAACACCATGTCAGCAACCTAGACTCGATCAATTGCACTCGATCTCGTTGAATTGATCAACATTGTTTCATGTTCCCCTAAATACATACAATATCAGTGGGTTGACCTTTCAAGGTTGACTAAACTGATGTTTTTATTTTTGCCAAGTATGACAACAAACACTAAATTGCAAGGACTTTCAATATATAAACTAGCATTGAACAACCATAAGCATTTGGAATTGCTGCAATGCTGTAGCAGCTGTACCAACAAGCTTGAGAAGAGATCACATACCCTGACGTGGTCGGATTTACGGGGAGGCATCGGGCAGGCAAACGACAACCATAGCTCACCGGAATCGATCTTTTCCGGCATCATTGGAAGCTTCAATATGCTGTCAGCAATTGACAAGCACTTAATTGGTCAGGGTTCAACACTGTTTTCATCACAAAAATCATTGATCTTCCTTCATTTCAATGCAAGAAGCAAACAGATCTAAGAGATTTGAAGCGAAAACATACACAGAAGATGAAACAAGGATAAAATTTCAACCAGACAAATTAAATTAATTACCGAGACCATGTCAACACATTGCAGAAGAGAGATTGCAGGTTGAAGCATCACAAAAGAGGTTGCAGACCATGTCAGCAACGAATTCACCAGCGATTGCAGAAGAGGTCGCAATTGATGAGCAATTAGCACCTCCCTCGATCACCAGCGATTGCAGAAGAGAGTACCAATTCAAGGTTTCACCAGCAAATGAGTGATATCAAACAGACAGTACAAAATGTTCCAGTTCACAATGCTGCCTTCGGAGTGTTCCCTCCTAGTTGAAGAGCTCACACGGACATCAGCTAACACTGCAACATCAACCAACGGTCCAACTATGATCCGAAGACCATGTCAGCACCATAAACCTTACTTGAAGGAGGAAGCGGAGCAGATCGCAAGGGAGCAAGTTTTGGCAGAGTTGCTGACGGTTGACGATGAGGCTCCTGCTGTAGTTCCTGCAATCATCTCGCTCGATCGCTCGCGTCCGTTATACTCACTTCTCCTGTCGACATTCAGTTCAACACACATTAGCAAGATGGAAATTGAACAGCGAACCAAATTGCTATTAGCAAGATCTGGAAAACTCATCTCCGTCCTCAGAATCCCCATCGACCCTCCTCGTCGCCGTCATCGTATGCCGTCGGAAGATCGGAGCCAGACGTCTTCGTAGAGAAGGCGAGCCCTAGATCTCTTCCTCCCTCCCCTGACTTCTCGAGCCCTAGATCGACGAACGACGATTCTGAAGCCCGGACTTCTCAGATCGAACCCGGTTGAGCAAGAGAGGTGAGCGATGAGATCCGGTTGAGCGAGATTCGGCGGTGAGAGGGAGGACGATTTGGATCCCAAATCGGGAGCGTTGAGCCAAAACGGAGAGGTCGGGAAGGAGAAATAGTGCAGAGAGGTTGATGTATAGTTTTGTAATTTTTACACAAACGTGTATATTTGGCTAATTTGACCGAAAATTTGCGCATTCGGCGCAAATTTTCTCTTTATCAAAAGTCCGCCTTATGTCCAAAACTCATATTTTCACTTTTTTAAATCAATAAAATGGCCCATTATTTTTCCTTATTTCACAAAACCTCTTTTACTTTTAACAATGAACAAAATTACCTATTATTTATCTACATTCAAGATAAAATTGAAAAAACCACCTTTATTTCTAAAATTTAACAAAATCACATATTATTTCCAAAACTTTTATCACAAAATCACCATTCTTCCAAAAAATTTAAAACAAAATCATTACGTTTTTAAAATTATACAAAAGACATATTAGTTTCCATACTTTGAAAAAAATAAAATAAAAACACCGGTTATTTTCCAAAATAATATTTAACACCTATTGTTTTCCAAAATAATTTTTAACCTAAAAATCACTAAATTTTAACAATCGTAAATGTAGTTAATCATATGGTGGCTCAATATTTTGGTAGTATATTTTTTTTTCCGGTTCAATCTGTAAACCCGAAATTCTTATTTTTTTCAATTTAATATTTAGCTATAACAGTTCATTGTATAAGAAAGAAACACATTATAATTATCATTTTCTTTTAAAATCGGGTTTTTGGGTTTCACATGACCCGAAAATGTCGGATCGAATCGAGTTGACCCAGCATGAACCATCCTAATTGATCAATCTAACCCAATGCTCGATTAGAATTTTGTTGAAAAAGTAATGTAAAAAGTAAAGGGTGGATTGATGAATAAGAGGGTGGATTGTTTTTACCCAATACTCAATTAGAATAAAGGAGAATTTTTTTTATTATCAAAAGTATGGTTTTATGATTTTTTTCCTTTTTGTAATTTATAGGTCAATTTTTTTTTCAAAAAATATGAGGGTGGATTGATACAAATTTTTTTATAAATAATGGGTGGTATGTTATGTATGTACAATGTTTGACAAATAATGAGATTTTTTTTTGAAAAATATTAAAAATAATGAATCTTTTGTGTAATGTTAAAAATAAAGGTTGATTTTCTTCTAAAAAATTTTCTAAAAATGGGTGAGTTTTTGCTAAAATTTTGGAAATTATGTGTGATTTTATTGAAAAATATATATAATGTATTTTTTTCACTTTTATGTTGGATATTTTAGTTAAATAATAGGTAATTTTATTCATTGTTAAAAATAAAGGAGTCTTGTGAAAAAAGGAAAAATAATGGGCCATTTTATTGATTTAAAAAAGTGAAAATATGAGTTTTGGGCATGAGACGGACTTTTGACAAAACTCAGGGGCACCATCTGGACAAAATAAAACCTTAGAACACCAAGCGGAATTGTCAAAATCTGAGGGGTACCAAACGGAATTTCCCTTTTTTTTTAATTAAATTTTTTTACATTATAATACTTATTATTAATAAGTATTACAATGTAAAAAAATTAATTAAAAAAATCAATATTTCATACTACCTCCGTCCAAAAATACATAACCTTTACTATTCACGCACGTATTTTTAAGAAGGTAAAAACTATATAAAATATTAACTTTTTTAATAATTACAAACTTATTGATAATAAGTTTGTAATTATTAAAAATTTTAATATTTTATATAGTTTTTAACTCCTAAAAAAGCGTGCATGAATAGTAAAAGTCCATGTATTTTTGGACGGAGGGAGTATAGTTTTTACCTCCTTAAACTCCGTAAACAAAAGTCAAATGCCTTATATTAAAAATCGGAGGGAGTATTGATAGAATATTTATTATTTATGGTATTATATTATAGGATTGTTTGTTCATAATTAAATAAATTTTTTAATGTAAAAAAATATATGGTTGACTTCAAATTATGTAATTAATATGAAAATTTACATTTCTTTGTGGTTCAACCTCAATGTCTTTGGTATAAAGGGCTCACTCTGACTGTCATGTCAAGTGACGTAGGTGACGTGTCAAACCTATTACATGTCATGTTAACACCACATGTTATGATGAATTCAACACACAGGGAAGATGAATTCCAGGTTAAAAATCCTCTTCAAATGAGACTTGCTTTCCATCTTAGTCATTGCCTACTTTCCATCTTACCGAATAAGCTTATAGATTGCAGATCAGCAAATAACTTGTCATGTTAAATGGTATAACCTTTCACGTTAATAGCATTATCTGTCATGTTATTTTGTTTCATTAAGGAGAAGAGGATCGATTTTTTTTTTTACCGTGCAGGGGTGGAGAGAGTGTAAAAAGTGTTGATGGCGATGACTTGTCTGCAGTTCATGATGAATTATCGTCTTATAGTCCCGAGGAATTGCACCAACAAGCCTTGGAGGAAAGGAACAAACATAAGACACTTAAATGATAGGGGAAAAAACTCTGAAGCTCTAAAAGCCTTCAAGATGGCAAAGGAACATAAGAGGCAAGCAGCAGCGGTTGAGTTGCAAATGAGGAAATTAAAATCGAAAGAGGGCATTGGCTTCGTCTAGTTGTAGTAATAGTATCGGTTTCCCCCAAAATAATGAGGATAGTCCCTCGGAAGTGATTGAAAAAGGTAAGCATTCAGTACGGAAGGGTAAAGAGAAGGACGATCTCAATGATGAGCTAAAAGCACTGGGATGGTCTGAGCCAGATCTCAATGAAGCCGAAAAAAAGCCAGCTCCTACAAGCGTAGAAAGCGAGCTTTTCAGTCTTATGGGAGAAGTTTCTGAAAAAACTGGCCATAAGAAGGCAACTGGGGGGTGTAGACAAAACAGAGGTTCTTGTCCTTAAGAAGAAGGCACTCATGCTTAAGCGCGAGGGAAAACTTGCTGAGGCCAAAGAAGAGCCGAAGAAGGCTAAAATTCTCGAAAAGAAACTTGAGGAGCAAGATCGAGTTCTTGGCCGATGCTCATGAATCCGATGATGAAATATCTGCTATGATTCGGAGTATGGATGATGATGAGGATGATAATCTGCCAATGGAATAATAGTTGGACTCGGGATTTGAGTTTGATAACCTTGTAGTTGATCCAACTTATCTGTCACTTCTCAAGAATATGGGTTTCCACCTGTTTATTAAGACATGACAAACATTTTCATTTACTACATGACACATACACAGATCAACATGTCACCTGTTTATTTAGACATAACAGACAACAAAGTTATAGCAATTCAGTTTGTACATAGTTTCCATAATGATTTTCATTCAGTGACTACAAACACTTTCGTTTACGAAAACTCAAACAAAGAAACATGCTAATCCAAGCACTTATGCCACTAAAT
Organism: Persicaria tinctoria; assembly: GCA_037127255.1. Classification (NCBI taxonomy): domain Eukaryota; kingdom Viridiplantae; phylum Streptophyta; class Magnoliopsida; order Caryophyllales; family Polygonaceae; genus Persicaria; species Persicaria tinctoria. The sequence continues at coordinate 2,137,996 of JBANSL010000004.1, forward strand.
TTTGTGATAGCAGCACCAAAAATAACCCATATCCCATACTGAATTTACATGTCACCCATACCGGATTTACATGACATATAATGTATTTTACTTGACATATGATTTTTTTACTTGACACCTGAATTTGAGACATATTCTATTCTTTTTTGATGATTCAGAATTCCTTCTGCTAGACTTCTTTTTTTGAACTTTGTGTCAAATTGAGCCTTGGATGATTTCCGGGGTAAGTCCGCTCACTCTGACGGTCATGTTAAGTGACGTAGGTGACATGTTAAACCTATTACCTGTCATGTTACAAACCCATCTTATGATGAATTCAACAGGAAGATGAGGTGTCTTGGCTTTTGATTTATTTTGATATGAAACTGTCTATAATTTGGTGATGTAGCAAGCTTGACTTGTTATAAACATAAGTTGATAGTCGACGTTGATTAATGAATAATAAGCCTAGGAGGGAATTGAACCTACATCTTTGTGTATGACCACAATGCTCTCTCATTGAGCTAATATGCTACATGTGAAGAATATTTATGTCAAAGAAACTTGATATGCGATGATCTATCCATTTACATTGGCCATTATCATTTGCTCTGCACACAATGAAAACATTGATATGTGAGGAATTCACCAAGAATGGGCTTAGAATCCACCAAGAGATAAAGAGAAAAGTTTATAAACCAATTTTCTTATTAATAATATGAAAGATATTATGACTCATACCTACAATTGCTCACGTAGAAAAAAACCCTAGTTCTAACTTATGTGCCGAGGATGACTAAAAAGATAAAATATTAAAATTGCCTTAAAATATTATGAAAATAATAAAAACCTAAAAAACTATCTTAACCTAACTAAAAATAGCCTTCCACGATTTCACCATATACCATACACGTTCTATCACTAGAAGCTGATCTGTTGCTGCTTGTCTACAGGAGCAACACATTGCCACAAGGAACAATATGCTTCGATTTCAGTTGCATCGACTCCAAGGGTGGCAAGATTGTGACCATACTTCTGATGGCAACAATATACAGTAGGAAATTTGGTTTAAATAACTTATTCTGACAATTTATTCTTTGATAATAATGAAATAAATCCATCTAACCTAAACATCTAGAAAAAATGATCATAATACATTGTTAAAATCAAGAAAATAGAGTTTAACCTATATATCAAGGAACAATTGCATGCAGATTTTCTCTGTAACAGAAATGTTTTGATCTGAGACATCTGTGCTTGCTCCAACACGTTTCTGTGCACCCTGGCGCAACCTTTGCAATGATGTTTCCGTTATCCTTGCCCGACCAGCAAGGTCACATTAACTTTTCAAGTTGTGGAAACAACAAGTATACCATACTGAACTAAGAAGGAAACCTAACTGAGTTATATATGAAAAAGATAAACCATGGATTTTTGCTCAAGAGGATATTAGATACTTACCACACTAACAACTTCAGCTACAACCTACAAGTTCATAGTAAAGCCTGGTAATCTCCAAGGAAGCACTTCGTACAACTTCCTTTTTCAGGTCTTCTGTTAAATATCTTGCTACTTTGTCTGCTTCCAAGAAAGCCTGAAAACAGTCACCACACGAGACAAAAATCATAAAATGCTCATAAAGAGGCTTTTCGTCCAAATCTATGATCATTCAAACATCACCAAACTGGGTTGGGTGCAATTTTATAGGTATAATCCGTGCATACTAGTTATATACAATAACTTTGGTGCCATGATTAAAAATGTCGTCAAACTGCCAACTCAATTCAGAAAAGACAACTAATGAGAGAACAAACTAGAAGGGTTGGAAAAAAAGATAATAATTTTATATCCACCCCTTATACTTATTATTTTAGAAGCAATGTTTTCAGCAAAAATTGAGCCACATGTCAATCCTTTGAGCAACCTAATAAATCACTTTCTCAACCCACGTTCTCTTCAACTGCTCAAACCCCCTTTATGAAATTGAAGTAACCATGGATTCTATAATCATTCTTCCTCAAATCCTCAAATCGTTCTTCCTCAAATGCACTTTCTTCATCAAAGGTAAGTTCTTTAGTCTCCTCTTTACTCTCTTAGTAATTATTATCTTTTGGCCAGCGCCTTTACTCTCTTAATAAACGCTTTGTTTCTCTCTTTGAATTCCTTCCATGGTTGTCACCTCTCTCGAAGCCAAATATGAAGCTCTCCCATGGAATCTCTTACTCAATTATCGCTCCCGACGACGAATTTGGAGGAGCCAAGCGAAGCCCAGACACCGACTTTGGTGGCGCAAAGAACCGGATATGGGTGTGCGTGGTACATTCCAGCGGTTGGCGATGATGCTCTCGCGCTGCCCTTCTTCAATTGTTCTCCCCCGCCCTTATTCAATTGCTAAATTTTTCTTGATTAGCTTTACAAATTGCATATTATTAGAATGCTCTTGATCTGATTTGTTTGTTGGTTTGTGTTTGATTTGGTGATCAGTCGGGGCGGCTGATCGAATTGGTGGCTGAAGGTGGCAATCGATTGCAATTGAAGGCGGGATGTGTCAAATCGAGGTAAAACGCTCTCTATTCGCCCTTTGCTTACCAATCGAATCTGTATACTAAGTTGATTAAGTTAGAGAATTTTGGGTTAATGTATTGCACACAAGGTGTTCGATGAAATGCTTATTTGCTGAAGTTTTGATTTGTGATTGCTGGTAGCTCATGTGAATGTGATTTGTGATTGTGATTTCATAATCCCGTTTTAAATTTTGTTTTGATTCATTTGAGTTTATGGATGAGGAAAGGGAGATAGAATTGTGAGATGACTTTTATATCATAACTATGGTCAAAATTGTTGCACTCACTAAGATGACCAAGTCTAAGTTTATACAGAAATATGTGATGATTTTTAGGGATGCGTTGCTTGATCTCTTTGATTTAGGAGCTTGAACCTTCAAATGCTAAACCTACCACAAAATTTCAATTTACATAGCACAATGTGACAATCTGATTGGGAAGACTTCACTTTTTTATATGCAAATATTATATGAATACAACTATACAAGTTTCTAAGTTGAATGAAAATAGAAATTATGTATCATATGCAATCTGAGTTGATCATATGCAAATATCATATGAATATAAGTTTGTAGTTTCTAAGTTGATCAGTCGATTTCACAGGCTCCCAGTGAAACACAACATGGGTGTATTATTTATATCCACCCATTATCCTTTTAAAATGTGGCCTTAAAATAATTCATCATATATATCCATGTAATTTTTTTTTAATGTTGCTATTTTGGGGGAAATTTCATTCTGGTGTGCTTTTCTCATGATACTTATTATTTTAGCATCGATAATGGTAACAAGCCCTATTACCGGTCTTACCCATTTTTTTAAATGGAATTCAATTTCAAATATTGCATGAATAAACCAAGTATTTCCAAGAGAATATAAAATAGAACATATTATCCCCACTTTTTTTTATATCATTTTTACTAAAATTATATATTGATGTCATTAATTTAGTTGTCATTCACCTTTTAGTTACTCAGGGAGTTTTTTTTTTTTGTCATTAATGCCTTCAAGGAGCATGTTAACATGGGAGGGAGAATCCGAAAATGTGGTCAATTTGCTGAGATATATCAAAAGCATAACTTATCAGGTAAACATTTTACATAGAAATAGAAGAGATCGTCACGTAAATTTCTAAGTTGATCGGGTTTAATGGTAACCCTCGGTTTGAGATCTCCTATTCAAATTTGTCATTTTTCCCTATGAGAAAAAGAAATTAAGAGATTCATTTGTGGTCAGGATGCTTGGGAGATTTTCAACTAAATAATCGAATACAAATGCTTTGAGAAAGGCCTATCCCTATGCATTCCAATGTCTTTGAGATACATTATCAATAAGGTGAAGATAATATCTCTCTCACAATCAATTCCACTTTTTGTTCGATTATAGGTTTGGCTTGATTCGTAATTTGATGTTTTTCTTAGTTTTGACCAAATCCTTTTAATTTTGCTGTTTTCTGCCTTCTTTTTTGCTCTTTTATGTATGTGCTTTTCCAATTTGTAAAAAGTTACGTCTCTTACTAGGTCATTATGACATATTCACAATCTAAAAAAAAACTTTGAAAGATACGAGGTTTACTGGAAATCACAACCCTGAACACTTTTTGTATCAAAAAAAAAAAAACCACCCTGAACACCTTTAACCATTTTCCTTGCAAGCTATTTATATGAAATAAATTTTCTTATCTAAATTTTATATGCAAATTTCTGAAATTTGATCATGTCTTAATCTTCACATATTTGGATGACATTCTTTGGGGTACATTGCACACCCTAAAAGCTTGAACATGAAGGAATTATCAACGAATTGTACTTATAAGACATGTTATTGCTCTTTAAAGAGTAACTAGGAAAGAACTGGAAGACCAAACAACATTTGCTGAGAAGGAGAAGACATTCTTACCCGGATATACTAGGATGTCAGCAAGAAGGCTCTTGAAGCAGCCAAGCAGGGGATGATCCAACTTCTGTGCCCAAGGTGCCAACCACGACCATCAATGTTGGCGGCAAGGATGATGTGTCTGTCGTGAAGAAATCTAGATGTTGCACTACTTAGTGTCAATGAATTGAGCTCCAATTATATATCTTCGAGTGGTTTTATAGTTTGTTGCATTGTAACTATTGAAACTCCCAAGTGAAATGGTTTATATATAATACTAGCGGTTGAAGAAGAGCTGGAGGTTGCTTATTTGCTCTTCTTATTTGTTGGAGCACTTCTTTTACAAGCTCTTGAGAGCTTATGAAATTTATTTCTTTTGTAGCTTTCCTGCCCCTCTCCTCCAAAATTTTGATGGCTTACGAAAAATATCACTTTGGAAATTCAAAACACGCGGGAATTTAACAACATCATTACCATAAAAATCTCATTCCTATTTCGAAAAGTACCCAAATTAAACAAGATTTGATTTTAGAATTTCATTCCCAATCGATTTATGGTCTGATTTGTGTGACCTTTCATGATTTGGGGGATTTTATATGTAATGTGTATTTGGTGTTCTTCATCGATTTGGAGGATTTAGCATTTAAGTTTGGTCTCAAAAATTCATTTTCAACTTATTTATGGTTTGATTGGTGACCTTGACTTGGGGAATTTTTATTTCTATATTTTTTTTGTTGGATTTGGAGGGTTTATGTGTTCTTTATATATGGATTTGGCCAGCAATAGCAAGATTGAGCAAGGTTTTGGGAAGACAACTCTTAGTGTAATTTGTTTTATTGGTTTTTCTATTATATGTCGTTGGGGCATAGGATAAGAGTACTAATTCAGAAATATTTTTATAGTTTTAATTAGTTTAACTTTTGTTGTAATTAGATTTCTATGGTCGTTTATTTTTTAGCAGAGAACCTTTACCAATTTAGAATTTTATCCTATGCTCTTAGGACATAGGATATAAATACCTTTATTTATTTATTAACTAGTTTAGTACCCGCACTTTTGTGCGTTTTTTTTTAAAATTAATATATTTAATATTAAAAAAATGTATAAAAAAGTTTTGTGGATTTATTTTAGTTCTTATCAATTACTAACTAACAAAATCTTATCAATTAATAATAAACAAATCATATATTAATCTAATATAATTAACAAATCCTATATTTCACCAAAAAAAAATTACCAAATCCTATATATGCCTCCTCATCTCTGCCATTCGATCTGTCGCCACGGCTGCTAGCTGATCAATAATGTTGACCTCGTGGAGTACTATGCCGATTGATCGGAAAGGAGGAGCCATGGGTACTGGTAGTACGTCGTGAAGGGATCGAAGAGCACGAACATGCATCGGGCGACGAGTGAGGTTAACACTGACTTCCTCGCGAGGCTGTCCCCTGGCGGTTGTAGGCAAAATTCGGATTCCGTTAGGCTCTCCACAATCGCCTCCGTCTGCGTGCAACGATGCTCGCGATAGTCGAAGAACTTGCACTTTGCTGGCGGACGTGCATTGCTCGATCAGGATCGATCATATGCTTTCTCGGTCCTCGGGGTGCGGAGGGCTGACGAAGCTCACCAGATTCTTCCTTGATTTCTGTGTGAAATCAGGGTTTCAATTAGGGAGAGATCAAAGAATGTATTGTGTGCCTGCATTAGCTTCTTTTGCCAAGCGACGACCTCGTTGTCTTAGCACGGTGGAAGAAGGAAGGGTATGGCACATTGATGTCGTTGATCTGCCATGGCTGACGCCCGATGAGTAGTTTCATAGGGTTTTGCAACTCGTCTAGTCGAGAAATCGAGTCCCCCAACCGACATTATCCATGCGTTTGAAGTCCCAGTGGACCTTGCCCAATACAAAGAGGTGATCCAAGTCGAAGTTCCTCTTCCAGGGCTTTTGCTGGTTGAGCCACTCGATGAGCTCATATGAGAGCTTATCCATTACTTCTAAGGTTGTGTTCTCCTTGAAGTGTCATCTCAAGATGTCGAATCCGCCATAGTAAGGCACGTAGAAAAGCTTAGCTTTCTTGGATCAATATATGAGTAGAGATTTCAAGTACGGTAATTAATTTTTCTAATATTTTAATTAGTTAAGTAATACAGTATTAAGTAATTAAATAGATTTGTTTACTTAATTAGATAAGGTAGAATCTTTGCTTAATTAGATTTTCTAATTTATTAAGATTTGGTTATATCCTACTAATTATGAGATTTTCTAACTAACCAATCTTAACAACTAATAAAAAATCTCAACTAAATTAGATAAGTTTTAATTTAACAAACAATTAAAACAAATTAAAATAAATCGATTAAAAATATTAAAATAAATCGATTAATAAAAAAAAAGCTACATTAAAGGAGAGGCCGCCACATGTCGTAGGCGACTTCTCCTTTAGTATTATAATATAGATTATTAATTAATTGATTCTTTTTTTTACACCACTCATTTAAATAGCTTACTCAATTGCTACGGCTAATCTTACAACTTTAGCTATCCGAAGAGCTCCAAAATGCTACTTTATCCAACCGCAACCGATTAATCTATTTTCAAACTGAACAATGAACAAATAGTACTATTGAGATTCCACCCGAACGGGCTTGATCGCCTTCATCTATGAAATCCAAATCAAACTACAAGCAAGTAAGACAACAAATCATAATGACAAATGAATTAATTTGTATGTATACTCTTTTCTATTTGATATGACGTGTCGCATCCTATTTTGGCATGTAAGTGTTGCTCGATTGATTTTAACTTTGATAAGTTATCATTCACAATCCATCAATTTTTTTGAACGAAGGAAAACAAACCCGAACAATGTTCGGGAAAATAACTATTTCTGATTTATTTTCGCGCACACCACATACACCGTAAATTAACTTGCATATATATCCTTATTATTTGACCGTCCTACGGTAGAGAAGGCATGATATAATCAGGTGATGCGGCGGCACAGAGTAACTCCATCTCCGACAGGGAGCAGGCAATCCTCGACCCTTGGATCGGCGACGACGGACTTGTTGAACTCCACAATGAACCCCCTGTGTAAGCCAAGGTACTCGCTAATGGGTGGGGCATCAGGGGGTGCGGCCACACTGCCCATCAACAGGGTGTTGTCGTAGCAGATCACCCCTCCCACCTTTATCAGATCGACTATCCTCGTGTGGTAGTTCCAGTAGTTTTCTTTGTCCGCGTCCACGTATATGAAATCATACGTTCCATGGTTTTTCTCCTGTCATTTTTTTAATAATTAGATATATCAAATTCATATATTTTTTTTTAATCAGTCACCTATAAAAATCTTACTTTACTATTTAGAATGAAATTGTAATAAGTTTACTTTATGTTTCCTATCATCAATGTAAAATGTAAACTTTACTTGACTAACATCGTCCCTACCAAATATATTTTTGAAAATTTTATTTATAAGATAAAATTTTAATTAGACATTTTATCTCATTCTATAATTTATGATAAATTAAGACTTTGAACTGTATATATATATATATATATACAAACTAAAAAACTTTTTTAAAAAGAAAAAAGTATAATTTTTTTTAAAAAAATCAATCATGTCCCGTAAAAAATACGCGGGACGTACGGGACATGAAATTACCTCAATCCCGTCACGTCCTATGCCCACCCCTAATGTATTCCATGCTTTTCTAATTAATTAATTAATCTAACTAATTAATCTCAAAACAATCCTATGACTCTATATACTTACATCTGCAAGCAGGTGATCAAGGAGAGGCAAAGCAGGGCCTTCTCTGAAATCGATCTTATGGGCAACGCCTGCTTTCTTAATCACAGGCAAGCCCATTTCATAGTCCTCTCTATTAGTGTCCATCGCCAAAATCTGGCCATCGTCGGGGAGGGCGAGGGCGGTAGCAAGGAGAGAGTAGCCAGTGAAAACGCCGATCTCCATGGTTTTCTTCGCGTTGATGAGCCTAAGTATCATCATCAAGAACTGCCCTTGATCCGGCGTCGTAATCATCATGCTCCTATCAATGCAATACACTCATCTTATCAGCTAATCCACACGATTTCCAAAACCGTGAGAATTATGGCGACGGTTTCTAAAACCGTGGCCGCCCAATTTTATGATTTTGGGATCAAGAAAAATTGCCTATCCCAAGGGATGCAAACATGCATTTATGGTGACGGTTTTTGAAAACCGTCGCTATAAATAATCTCGAGGCTGTTTCTGAAACAGTGGCCGCCCAATTTTATGATTTTGACGGTTTGAGAAACCGTGATCACCCAAGACCCTACTGTAAATAAAAACTAACATTGGGTGATTGGTTGTGATCTTGCGGAGCTCCTTCATCGGCGCCGGCTCTGTAGGGTAGACGCTGGTGTTCAAGATATACTGTAAATCAAAAATAAATACGATTGAGAAAGATCCCAAATTACGATCGAGATAGAAATTGAAATGCAGATGGACCTGGAAGAGGGCATTGCTTTGAAGGAGGCCCTTGTATTCTAATCTCTCATCCTCCTCCTTGTGCTCTTCTAAGCTGCCAACCATTTGTGTTTTTCTCACTAGCTATCAGTATCAGATTTCCAGTGCCTTGTGGATATGATTTTATGGCATGAATTCGTCACTATTTATATACATATAATAATTACTGTGTACACATATACTCCCTCCGTTTATTAATAGATGTCGTTTGACTTTTTGACACTCTTTTAAGGATCCAAAAATTATGTATAAAATATTAACTTTTTTATTAATTTTATATAGTTTTTAATTCCTTAAAAATAAAAAACCGTGCAAAAAAATTAAACGTCACTTAACTGAGGAAGTATAAATAATTGAGAGGGGTAATAATTTGACATGGGACATGAAATGATGGCCGATTATTTATTTATTTAATAAAATGTAAATGATGGTCCACTATTTTGTACTCGACCAATGAAATCTTAGTTTTTTTTTATTTTAGATAATTAAAGTGGTTTAAATAAATTATTGATAGAATATTTACGGATTACTCCCTCCGTCTCGAAATAGATGTCATTTTAGCTCTTTAGTTTTGTATCAAAATAGATGTCGTTTTAGGTTTTCTAGGTAGTGAAAAGTACTCCCTCCGTCTCGAAAAACAAGTCGTTTTAGACTAGTTGAGTTGTATCAAAATACATGTCGTTTTAGGTTTTCTAGGTAGGGGGATAGTAATGATTTGTATTGGTTTTTATGTTGTTGATTTTTTAAAAGAGTTTGATTGGTTAAAAAAATATAGTGGGTATTTAAAAATAATAAAATTAATGAAAAAAATTAGTGGAATGATGATGTTGATTGATGGATGAGTGTTTTATTAAAACTAGTGCACAATGCTAAAACGACTTGTTTTTCGAGACGGAGGGAGTAATGATTTGTATTGATTTGTGTGTTGTTGAATTTTTTAAAGGTTTTGATTGGTTAAAAAATGTAGTGGTTAATAAAATTTAGGGGTGGGCACAAATCCCGCAAATCCCGGACCCGTCCCGGGCCCGTCCCGGTCCCGTCCCGTAAAAATGATGCGGGACGGGACGCGGGACGACCCGGCGGGATCCCGCAAATCCCGTCCCGCACACACATATAATAATAATTATTATTATTATTAATAGTATTAGTATTATTATTATTATTATAATAGTATTAATAGTATTAGTATTATAATAATAATAATTATTATTATTATTAGTATTAGTATTATATTATTATTATTATTATTACTATTATTATAATATTAGGATATAATAATAATAATAATAATAATAATAATGTAATACTATATATATAATTATTATTATTATTATAATATAATAATAATATAATTATAATAATAATAATAATGTGTATATATAATAATAATAATAATAATATTATAATAATGTAATACTATATATATAATATTAGGATATAGAGTATGTATTATAGTGTGTATATATATATAATATATATATATATATAATATATATATATATATAATATATATATATATATAGTTTGTATATATATTACATACGTACACACTGTAATATATATATATATATATATATACTACATCCTCCATAGTAAGGCCATATATATACACACTGCATCTGTGTTTATATACATGTACACACGTATATATGCGTACGCATATATGGGAACCTGCAAAATATAAAAAAATTATACATATATATGTATTACGCCTATGAGAATCGCAATATATTTATGAAAAAATTAAGTTTTTTTAATAATTTTTTTATTTGAGGGACAAGGCCCGTCCCGTCCCGTCCCGGTCCTGTCCCGCAAAAATTACGAGGGACGACCTCCGTCCCGTCCCGGTCCCGTCCCGTCCCGTCCCGTCCTGCGCCCACCCCTAATAAAATTAATGAAAAAGTTAGTGGAATGATGATGTTGATTGATGGATGAGTGTTTTTATTAAAAATTGTGTATAAGGCTAAAATGACATGAATTTTGAGACGGGTGGAGTATTATTTAGGGTATTATATTATAGGATTGTTTATTCATAATAAAAGTAAATTTTTTAACGTAAAAAAATATATGGTTGTCTTCAAGTTATATTATGAATAATTGATATGAAAATTTTAGATGGTTCAACCTCAATGTCGTTGGTATAAAATTAATGAGGAATAGAACGAGTTTAGTCAGCTTACGAGCCAATGAGTAGATTATATATTTAATTATATTTAATTTTACTAAAAATACTTTTTGAAATATACAAATAACATGGATTACATATTCAATTTAATAAAATTGATTACCCGAAAGTCCCAAACGGGCATGATTCAACAAATTCAACCAAATTAATTAAAAGTTTGAAACAAATGTAGACCCACTTCTACTTGAAACCTGAACGAGATCGACCCGATTCTGACCGAAAAACCCGATCCTGACCGAGACCCGACCAATCCGTATTTCATTTTGACTGAATCCAACCCGACCCGATCAAGTCCGACACATAAATTTTGACCGAATTGACCCGACTCATCAGTGACCCGACCCGAACTCAAACCCGGTCGGATGACCCGAATTGACAGCGACAGCTATACTCTTAGGCACCCATGTTCTTCAAACTCAAAGATGAAGCCTTAAAAAGCCAAAATATTCTCTTGTCATGTGGCTTTAGATATCGGTTTTTGGTGTGAATTGGCACAAAATTTTCATCAGATGGGTCGACTCGACTCAATCCGAATCAAGGGCATCGATTAGTGAGACTGGCCCAGGAGCACTCATTGATTGAATCTTTCAACCAGAAAATCAGCAACCCTCTCCGCCTATTGATTGAATCGCTTGATAGATCGATGAGCTTTGGTTCATATATGGAGCAACGACTTCAATTTGTAATCGGCTCGCCGCTTAAGGTGGTGATGTTGCAATGCCGCGAATCCTTTTCTCTCTCGATCTCTTCTCTAACAAGCTAGTACATTTCGAGATGGGGCCTCTACTCCGATCCTGTAGGTGTTTTAGAATAGCAGCTTGCAACCAACTTTATATATATGTGCTCAACCAACTTTCTATATGCGTGAATATATGAATGCTAAACCAACTTTCTATATGCTCAACTAACTTTCTACGTCTAGAAATTTAATCAAAATAATTGGCCTTTTGACCAACAACAACAGCAACCCAGTATATCCCGCGATAAAGCAGGGTCTGGGGAGTCAGGATGTACGCACTCTTTTCCCGAACGAGTCGAGAGAGTGTTTCCGATAGACCCAAAACAATAGGGTCTAAACCAAACATGGAAACATGTCAAATACTAGAGTGAGGTAAAAGGGAGCAAGGAGCAGGGTATAAAAGAAGCATAAACAGCATGACCCAACACCCATCCTCAAACTACTGAAGCTTCTAAATATCAGAAACCCGAATTGACCTCCTCCAACGGACTCTATCCTCTGCCATATCTTTCGAAAGGTTCAGCAAGTGTAGATCATGACGAATAACCTCCATCCAGCTCTTCTTCGGTCTACCTCCCCCCCTACAAATAGCACCAAGCTCCAAGATCTCACACCTACGAACAGGCTCAGATATGGGTCTCCTGCGAACGTGTCCAAACCACCGCAATCTAGACTCACGTATTTTGTCAACAATACTCGTCACTTCAACCCTGAGATAAGCTTTCCGATGTTCTTAAGGAAACTTTGTTGGATAACAAGGAGCGGAAGACTGTGAAGAGTTATTCCAGAATGGCTCAGTCGGAAAGGACTTGTGGGTCTGGTTCGAACCTCGGATAAACCGATCTGTTAGGATTTGTAATTCTAGTTTGTCCTTTTGTATCCTTAGTTTGTATACGTCTCTCATGTAATTAGTTATGTTTATAGGCTGCCTTTGTATTGAGTAAAAGGGTGTGTTGCTGGCTCGTTGCTGTACAAGACAGAAGGCTCAAATTGGGCCAAAAGCCCATGTGTTTTGAAGCCCATGTTGTGAGTCCACTTGCTACATCATCAGTAAAGCTATTGGGGGATTGTACAGCTCTTGACAACCGACGTTGGCACCCTCCAAGCATCAGCTCTTAGCAGCTACAAAAGGAGCGTCGAGCAACAGAGCGCCAGATTTGAGAACTTCTGAAGCTACAGTACAGAGGGAGAGAAACAGAAAGGAGAAAAGAAAGAGCGCGAGAGAGAAAGCAAGGGGGCGAGTTAGTTAAGGACTCGAAGCGACAAAGAAGATCCAGGGGCGATTGGATCAGGAAGACGAACAACAGCAAAGCGGTGTCCCTGGTTCGCGGTTGTGGCTGCGAGGTTCAGCAGCGGGAAATCGGTGATGTCGACTTCACCGATGGCTTAGCGTCAGGGAGGTTTTTCTTGTTGTTTGTCTAGTTATACTTTGTATTTGCTTTCTTTGTACTCTTTCTAGGAATAAATCGGTGCACACCGGGTCTCTCTTGAGGCCAATCTCGTGTTGATTGTGCATAACTCGGATCGTTCTAGATCCGAGCTTGGCTTGGTTGAAATCGGATCAAATCGACATTGCGACCTAATCGAAATCGCTTAATAGGAATTACACGATCTCTGTTTACCAAAATCAAGGAAGGTTGTGAAGAGTGTGTGCAGCTAAAGGGGAATGGAATTGGTTACAACTCGAGTACTCCTCACCATGAGAGAGGGACTGAAGTTAGGTGATGTGTCATTAAAAGCACATCTCTAAAAATATTTTACTATTATTTCTATATATTATTTACATTTGTTTCATAAAATGGCACTGATACATCTTATTTTTGCACTTATTTAATATTATACGATAGAATACAAGTATTCAATTTCTATCTCTATTCTAGTATTTATTGAGCTTTAAAAAGCCTATTAACTCAACGGTAGAGCGATGTGTTTATGTGCAAATACGTGGGTTCGAGGCATATGCACATTTTGGAACTTTGGTGGACACAAGAAGATTGCATTACCGGAGCTTCTTACCCGGAACGTGCTCGATTTTGCAAGTGATATAGAACCGCTGCTGGAGCGGGTTTGTCAGCAGATGCTGACATCTGGTTCGCTGCGGAAATCCATTGTTGATTGCTTCAGGGTGGGAAACACACAACCAGTATTCTCACCCACTGGTACTAGTGTCATCAACCTACCTTGCAAGTTCGACTTCCAATACTTGTTGGCCATCTGAGTTCATGTATAAATGTATATCACACCTCCTCCATAATGAAAATTACTTGTACGGATACATATCAGTACAACCACAAATACAAATAATGTAATGGCCTCATAAGTTCCAAGTGCATAGATATTAGACTAGTTCGTATACAAATAATGTATAATCTTAAGTGTGTAAGAATAAAATGATAAAGTGCATAAATAAGATAATAAAGTGCAAGAATAAAATGATGAAATTTATGAATAATAATATGAAGTGTATGAATAAGATTCTAAAGTGGACAATCAAGATTATAATGTGCAGAAAATAAAATGATAAAGTGCAAGAATAAAATGATAAAAGACATTAATAAGATTATTAAGTGCACAATTAAGATTATAAAGTGCGTAAATAAAATGATGAAATGTATGAATAAATTTTATCTAGCTTTTCCTTAATAAATTTTAGAATGAAATGAGATGTGAATTACTTCTTCCATAGAGCCCCAATTCTGCCAACCCAATGCTGCCGTATCATTTTAAACAAATTATAGAATACTCAATCCGTTCATTAATAAGTGTCGTTTGACTTTTCGATACATTTTTTAAGGAGCTAAAAACTATATAAAATTTTAATTTTTTTAAATAATTTGAAACTTATAAGTAATATGTATAAAATTATTATAAAAAATCAATAAAAAACTTTACATTTTATATAGGTTTTAACTCCTTAAAAAACGTGTCAAAAAAGTCAAACGTCGTTTATTTCTGAACATATGCAGCAGTTAACTAACATTAAGTATATAGACTTGGCAAAAAAACAAAAAAAAAACAAACAAAAACAAGGGATTCATTCCATACAGACATCGTCGTGTGATGACTATTGAGCTTCATTGAAGATGAAATTAAAGTACGTTTTTTGTTGACAATATAAAAAAAACGTACATTGATACTTATAACTCTTGATCAGTCAAGAACCCACCAATCATAACACGGTGTCCAGCACCTTCATTGAAGCAGATAGTCATGTGAATCATACTGCTGAGCTTATCCTTAGCTACTGTATAAGATTCTCACCACATACAGGACAACAAGTTATGAGTAAATCCATGTAGCACCCAAATTTACATAAATGAGACATGAATAGGCTTAATCCAGTAGAAAATGAAAATTATAAACTTTACAAGATAAAAACTGCTTGTGCTCTGAGTGAACTCTTATGATATATGCTGCATAAACTAAATTCTTCTTTTTGTGAACAAAGTTCATGTTGGACAATAATTCATATTTCGCATACATGAAAATGTGTTTTGGGCTAAGTTATGGAATGTTTCGGAAGAATGTAGAACACAACGAAAGTCTCCAGAACATGGCGGAATATTCTAGAAGCACACGGAAGAGTGCGGAAGACTCCAGAAGCGTGCGGAATCTTATGGAAGGTTTCGGAACCGTGAAGAGTCTAGGTGTGTCTAGACTTGGGTAGAGTTCTCCAGAAGCTTGGAGAACCTTAGGAAAATGTATGGAGGAGTCTAGAAATATATGGATGATTATAGTGTTGGAGTATTCTAGAGATGTCCTAGAATTCTCCTTGTAAAGGATGACATGGCCTATAAATAGGCATAAAGAGCACATGTTGTAAGTTGAGTGGGCAAGGTGAGTGGTCCTCCAATTGAGTGTGACGAGCATGCGAGGTGTTGTGTAGCCTAGTATGTGATCGATCGAGCATGAGGGCGTCTTGATCACATACTAGTGAGTGTGAGTCCTAGTGTGTGATCGATTGAGAATGAGGGAGTCTCGATCATACACTAGAGTGTGTGGGTTGGTCAGTAGGTGTGATCGATTGAGCGTGAGGGCGTCTCGATCACACGAGTGTGTGTAGTCCACCAAAGAGTGAGGTTAGTCTCTTGAGTCGAGTGGTGTACGTGAGTATTGTATTTGTGAGAGGTGTACTTGTGTACGTATATAATACAAGTTCTCATTTATAAGTGGAGCCTAATTCATCCGAGTCACACGTGATCGAGTGTGAGCTACCCGTGTTTTCCGCAACAGTTCATAAATAAAATGATTAGGTACACAAATAAACATAGATCTAAACTTTGAACATTGAAACAATAGATAGATTAAGGTAGAGTCAAACCACCAACCTCCTGAACAACAATCGTTCAGACGCTCATTCCTAATTGATCACACAAGTAACAAACTAACCCAAAATATGATCAGGCTAAGAACATATAAGTTCTAAAATTCCACTTTTCAGTTGCGCTTTATCAACCTGGAATAGTACAAAACTCAATCAACAACATGTAGAACAAAACTAAAAGAAAACTAATGAATCCCTAAATTAACATAAATTGCTCATTTGGATAAACAAAACACCTAATGAATCCCGGTGATTGATTGAAGAAACCTCCATAAAATAGCACTACTAGCAAGTATATACAAGTACCTCTGTTGGGCCATAACCAGTTGCAATAACTTTGGTATAATGGTATTACCCATCTCAAAAACAGCTGAACTGCTAACCAACAACACAGCAAACCCTAAATCATTCATCTGGGCCGGGTTTTGTGAAACCAAATTGGGCCTGATTTTTATGGGCCCATGAATATGAACTGGGCCGGATTTGGAGGAAGCCTCACTTCATATGAATGACATCTTTTCATAGCAAGTAAACATAAATCATTCATCTAGAAATTGAAACTCTAGTGAAGTACATTATGAACCAAACAAGAGTTTGTTAAAAGCCTCACCATATACACAATTTCTACAAAATAAATTAATTTATTAGGAAAGATTTTGGATGGGTTCTAAATCTATCTACGACCCCTTCTAATAATGTTCTTATATATGGATGAGAAATTGAAGTTTTGAGTTGTTTCATATGCGATTCAAAAAATTGTTAAATCGACAATTTTATCTGCTATGGAACTCACCTATCTAAAGACAAGTGGATGGTTAATGCATTTCTCAATATTGACCAACTTAATAATGTCGTGTTATTACAAATTCATTGAACCAAAGTTATTTACATACTAAAAACCCAAAATAAATATAAAATAAATATAAACATCATTTGTAACCGAAGAAAAGTAGGCCTACCTTCAGAAAAAACATGATAAACCGTTAATATTTGTTCCCGAAAGGGAGACCAAATTGACTCAAAGTCGTGCCATTTTCTCTTTGTAATTGTCATAACTTATAGGGAAATTTACAGAAAACCACCCCTTAAATGTTATTCTTTCACTTAACCACCCCTTAAATTTGAAATTACAGTAAACCACCCCTTAAATGCTTTCCATTAACAAATCACCACCCTTGGTCTATTTTTGTTAAGCCATCCTTAGATATATTATATTTTAATATTTTTAAACTCAAAATTTATGTATAAATATATTTAAAATTTGAATTGAAGGGGTTGGATTGCTATAGATATCATTTTTTTTAAAAAAACTTAGAAATATCTTCCGGTTTATGTCTTAAAATAATTTTGTAAACATTGTTTAAATTATTTTTTTAAGTATAATATGATTATAAATAATAATTTCCATTTATATAGTTAAAAATAATATTAAAACTATTTATTTATATTTTAAAAATTATATTTCAATAATTAACCTTTGGAGAAAAATTGTAAATAACCTTTAAAAATAGGTTATTACTCACAATTAAAATAATTAAACGCATATTTTAATTTGAAAAATGTTTAAAATATAATTTATTAAACGAAAACATAATGTAAATTGGTGATGGGTGGTGATTTGTTAATGGAAATCATTTAAGGGGTGGTTTACTGTAATTTCACATTTAAGGGGTGGTTAAATGAAAAGACCAATATTTAATGGGTGGTTTTCTGTAAATTTCCTTAACTTATAAGTTACTAATTTTAAAATGTCACTACTTTTTATCAAAAGATGTTGGGTCCGTATGGGTTGGGGTTAAAAAAATGACTAAATTTTATATACAGGTTAAAGTTAAAAATTTAACCTCAAATAAGGTTAAAATTTTGTGTGAAATATAAACCCCGTATGGGATGAAAAACAGTTTATGGGTTCGTATGGGACGGAGTTAATAAACTGACTAAAATTATAAATAGGGTAAAATTTATAAACTGTTGGTAAAAAGTAGTTAAAATTTTATGAAAAAATATAAACTCCGTATGGGGTGAAAAACAGTTTATTTGTAAAAAGTGTAGTTTATTTTGTTGTTATTAGGGGTATTATGGTATTTTCAAATCAAATAAACCACATAAACTCCCCAAAAGCTATCAAAAATAGCTTCTTAAATAAACCCCCAAATAAACTAAAATCTCCTAATCAACCCCTCCCCATACAAGGTTAAAATTTTCAACCCCAATTTTAGTAGTTTATTAACTACTAAAATTGCATCCATACACGTAGAGTTTATTTGGTTGTTATTAGGGGTATAATTGTATTTTCAAATCAAATAAATCCCAAAACCACCAAAAAAGCTATCAAATGTGACTTATTTTTTAAGTCCCAATTTTAACCCAAAACCCCCTACTACACAACCTCATACAAGGTTCAAATTTTTAACCCCCAATTTTAGTAGTTTATTAACTACTAAAATTGGCATCCATACACACCCGTTATCTTTCCTTCGACGGTTATAATATAATATCGAAGCCCCCCCCCAACCGACAACGAATTTAGCTGATCCACCACCCCGGCTAACAACGGTCGTCGCCGCTTCCGCTACGACGAGGCCGCAACCATGACAGTCGTCCGGCCAGTGCTCGAGTTGATTGACATTGAGGCTGAGTCATCGACACCGGCGGCGGGGCGCTGCCGTAGGCAGCTATGGGTGGCGAAGGAGAACGAGGAGAGGGCGGAGGCCATTGGAACTAGTTCTTCGGTTGGGGAGGGAGTGGTGATAATGGAGGGATCAACATTACAATGGATCTCTCTGAGCTCAGATCTGAACGAAAGAAAGGACGGATGAAGCCATGGGAACGGGGTAGGAAAAATTAAAATGAGGATAGTTTAGGTATTATGAAAGATTTTTAAACAATTACTTAAAAATGAGTTTAGGATGGACAAATACTAAATGGATTTATGAAAATGACATTTGAGACAAATATTTTGTTTAATCAATAAAGTTCATTTTATAAAAAAATAATAATCGTAGAATGGAAATAAAGTGAAAAAGATTATTTTTGAGATTCAGACTATTGATAAAGTGAAAATAAAAATTTAAAAAAATGACGTGGTAGAAAAATAAAAATAAAAAGAGAAAATTGGGTAGAGTATACTCTTTTTAAAGTTTTTTTTACTAACTATACTCCTTGAGTTTTCTTTTAGGTAATTGTACTATTTTTTAGATGGATATTACTTTTATACCCTTACAATTAAATTTTATCATTTTAAAAAGTAAAAACAAATTTTATCCTTTTAAAAAGTAAACAGTTAAATCATTGGAAGATTTGGTAGATGAAGATATTTTTTACAACGTGGAATTGATTAGAGTTTTAATTAGTTACTCTTGAATCTTCAAATTATTTGGTTAGAATTGTATATTGACGATTGCGTTTTACAAACTCTAATTCATGTATGAGGCCGATTCTTGTAAGGCAATATCATTCTTGTATTACAATATTATTTATGTAATAGAATAATGTTCCTGTTACAAAATCATGTAATACAATCTCATTCTTGTGTTACAATAGCATTCCTCTAATACAAAATTATTCTTATATTACAACAGCGTTCATGTAATACAAGATTGTAACCACGTTCATGTATTGTTAATCATCAATCAACCTTGCGTAATCAAACTCATGTAATACAAGATTTCGTGTACTGAGTGAATTCATGTAATGAGCGGAGTCTTGTACCTATTACTGTATCCGTAATTGAATTGTGGAGTTGAGTTACAAGAAATCACCTAAATGAATCGATTATTGTAACAATAGGTAGCGATTATTGTAACCTACAATCTGTTCTTAAATGAAATCATAAAAAAAATCCTAGTCGAAGGAAGTGTTGCATCTAATTATGAATCACGACATAAATCACAAGCAATTCACCAACCTTGGTTGACCTCATAACTGATTCGTTAAAGACAAATTTGGTGAGTTTTCAAATTATAGTAACCGGTGAAAGTCATATTAGCAATCACTTTAATAAATAACACAAAAAACCAACCTTCAATATCTTTCACAAGCAATACCCGTGCTTGAAGGGAGGTGTGTTTACGAACCTTTCTTGAAAAAGGAGCGTCAATTAATAGAAGAAACGTCAATGAAATAAGAATTAATTAGGAATTTGAATATTTATTGTTACCATCAAATCATGGGCAAATATGTTATTAATAAAACAAAATTATATTTACTAAAACAAAAATTGAAAAAAGGATAGTTACATAATTTAACCAAATAAAAATGGCCTAATTAACCTAATCCAACTCTAGTGGATGGCCCGCCAAATTCGCCCATATCTACATAGGCTAAAATATCGTCCCTTCTGTGTATCCTAATTGGACTGATGGAGTCGCCAAACGACGCCGTTCCGTCGCATGCCCTCTCCTCCATTGCCGCCGACTACAACTCCCCCTCCTCCGGCGACTCCCTCTCTCCCCCTCCTACCGAAACCACCACCACCACTACTACTGACGCTCTCGCTTCCGACTCCGTCGATGATGACACCACCGCTACCACCATCACTACGACCTCCGAACCTCCTCCCTCCACCGCCGCCGCCCCCTCCGCCTCCGCCGCCACTGTCGCGCTTCACGTTCAGAAACGAGGTCGCAAGAGGAAGCACTACCCTACCGCGGCCTCCTCCATGGTCCTCCGGCCCCATGCGAAATCGTTTGCCCTAAGCGATTTCATCGCCGCTCAGCAGGTGCACCACCGCCACCGCCATCGCCGGCGCCGTCTCTCCGTCCTCTCCAAGGACCTCGACGTTGAAGCCCTAATTGCTATCTCCGTGGGGTTTCCAGTTGACTCTTTAACCGAGGAAGAGATCGAGGCCAACGTCATCTCCACCATCGGTGGTGCTGAGCAGAACAACTACATTGTCGTCCGCAACCATATCCTCGCACGTTGGCGATCCGACGTCTCCCTCTCCGTTACGCGCGACGCCGCTATGGATTCGATCCGATCGGAGCATAGCCACCTCGTCGATTCCGCCTTCCGCTTCCTTCTTGAGCACGGCTACATCAACTTCGGCCTCTCGCCGGCGATTAAGCAGGGTTCTTTAGCGGCTGCCTCGCCGGAGAATAAGTGCCCGTTCGTGATCGTTGTTGGAGCTGGGCTGGCGGGGCTGGCTGCGACGAGGCAATTGATTTCGCTAGGGTTTAGGGTTTTGATCCTCGAGGGGAGAAATCGACCAGGAGGGAGGGTGAAGACGCGAAAGATGCAAGGTGGTGAAGTGGTGGCCGCCGCCGATTTGGGCGGCAGTGTCCTGACGGGGATCAACGGCAATCCATTTGGTGTCTTGGCCCGGCAATTAGGGTTTCCACTTCACAAGGTAAGGGATATCTGTCCACTCTATTTACCCAACGGGAAAGCTGTTGATTCCGAGGTAGATTCCAAGGTAGAGACTTCATTCAACAAGTTGCTAGATAAGGTGTGTAAGCTTAGGCATATTATGTTGGAGGAGGTCAGATGGGCAGATGTTTCATTGGGGGTGGCTTTGGAGGCGTTCAGGGATGCTTTCAAGGTGGCCGAGGATCCTCAGGAAAGGATGTTGTTGAATTGGCATTTGGCAAATCTGGAGTATGCAAATGCAACTCTGCTGTCGAATCTGTCAATGGCGTATTGGGATCAGGATGATCCCTATGAGATGGGTGGGGATCATTGCTTTATCCCTGGTGGGAATGAGAGGTTAGTTCGGGCACTTGCGGAGGATGTGCCTATTGTTTATGGTAAGAGGGTTGAGAGTATAAGGTATGGGGTGGATGGTGTTATGGTCTATGCAGGCGGGCAAGCGTTTCGGGCAGACATGGTTTTATGTACTGTGCCTTTGGGAGTGCTCAAGAGGGGAGACATTGAATTTGTCCCCGAACTTCCACAGAGGAAAAGGGATGCAATTAGTAGGTTAGGATTTGGGTTGCTTAACAAGGTAGCAATGCTGTTCCCCTATGATTTCTGGGGTGGAGAGATTGACACCTTTGGACATTTGTGTGAAGACCCTGCCATGAGGGGCGAGTTTTTCTTGTTTTACAGCTATACTTCTGTGTCAGGAGGCCCTCTCCTTGTAGCCCTTGTTGCTGGTGAAGCCGCTGTCAAGTTTGAGAGCCTTTCACCTCTTGATTCTGTGGAAAGAGTGATGGACATTCTCAGGGGAATATTTGTACCCAAGGGGATTGAAGTTCCCGATCCAGTTCAGGCAGTGTGCACCCGCTGGGGGAATGATCAGTTCAGTTATGGTTCATACTCTTATGTTGCTGTTGGATCTTCTGGGGACGACTATGATATCCTCTCCGAGAGTATAGCGGACGGAAGAATTTTCTTTGCCGGTGAGGCAACAAATAAGCAGTATCCTGCAACCATGCATGGTGCTTTCCTTAGTGGTATGAGAGAGGCTGCTAATATGTTGAGGGCAGCCAAGAGAAGGCGTCTGATTTTGACTAATGAAGCCAAGAACTCCGAGGAAGAAGAGGGGAACAAGATTTACCCGGACCTGAACAAATTGTTTGAGAAGCCTGATATGAAGTTTGGGAGTTTTTCTGTATTGCTTGACAGCAAATCAGATGATGATCTTGAGCGCAAATGCCTAGTACAGGTAGAACTTGATGGAGAAGGAGGATTTTTCCATTTGTATGGGTTGATTGTTAAAAGCCAGGCCATTGAATTGGGCGAGTTAGATGGCGATGTCAATAGATTGAAGGCATTAAATCAGAAATATGGAGTGACATTGGTGGGCAGGAAGGAATTTTGTTCTACTGCACATTCTCTCATCGATTCCATCAAATCAGCTAGGGTGCATTCAGATGAAGCACTTGTAGTCTAGATCCATGTCGAAGCCATGACATTTGTAAAATAATGGGCTTCTCTACATTGTAGATTTTTAGCTTACGCCGGCCAAGAGGTCAGATTTAAATTTCCCCCCCTTTCTGCATAATATGGCCTGGTATGGCTCCAAAGTTTGAGCAAATTGAGTAAAAGATCTAGGGTGTAGTATTCAGGATGAAGTTGAAATTTATATTAGGAATTGAAGGCATTGGTCTTTAAATCAGTATGATCTTGGTGATGGTGTCTCATAGTTTGTTTCCTTGTAATTCAGTTAGCTCTTATTTTCTTTGAGCTGTACTCACATGAAGCAACTTTCAATTCTGAAAAGGATCATTTGCTTTCTAAATCATTTGTTTCATATGTTGTCTCATCTGATGTCCCATAAACATCTTGTACTATTGGGTGTTGTGAGCAGTGATTTTGGTTGGTGAAAAACTTACCGTTTAAACACTTTAGTCTTGTCTATTAACTTAAATGGTTTACATTCTCCAACATTAATGTTTTATTTGTACTTGTATGATTATACATTGTTTGCCTTGCTATAAATTTGTAAGAACTAAGAATATATTATTGTTATGTTCAATGCCAATGAAAACATATCCACTTTTGTATACCCTTCCTCTCCTTTGTCGTCCACCCAATCCTCCTACAAGCACTGCCGAGTGAAGCCTCTCAATATACCAGGCGAGTATGCTCTCCTTTTGATTTTTTGGAGTCCAAATTCTGAGAATGGACTCGGATCCATTGGAGCTGGCCACACTGTTACTATTGACTTGTAAACTTCCTACTCGTACAAGTAATACCTGATTGTTTTTTCTCGTTGATTTTTTTCTTCCTTTGCAGGAATTATGATTTTGATTTGGTTTAAAATTTAGTCATGTATGTGATTTTATTTCTCATCAATTTATGTTTCATACTTCAAGGTGTATTCTTCACCTTTGTATGTGATTTGTTTTATTAATCAGTAATTGGTTTGGTGATTTATAATTTGCTTCAACCTTTGGGTTGACTGTGATTTGATTCGATGCTCTTCTCTCTGTGTATTCTGTATCAATTGTAAGCGTTTTATGCGACATTTGTATGACTGGACTGGATATAACCAAATCTACGAATTCTTGTTGTCTTGCAGTTGAATAGGTTATCAGTTTAGTTGTAAGTTTTTGTTCAAAATGCCTGAAGACCTAAGTTTTAGAGAGGCTGTAAAGGGGGTTTGTTTTAACGACGGGATGTGCTTTTTTTGCTAGCTTGATGATGATTATGGTGATGTGAATGTGAGTTGATGATTCATGTGAGTATCCTCGCCTTTTGATGTTTTAGAGTCCAATTTCTGTTTTAAGGGTTTTCGCTTTAGAGGGCAGATGCTTAATGGTCAATCTGTTGTTGTTTCCTGTTTGGATCACCTATCTTTGTGCAAGTATTTGATGGTGAAGGAACTGATTAGGAACCAACAATAGCTTTCAGGGAAAGTTGGTATTCATTATGTTCGTGAATAAGCTAGAGTGGTCACTTATAACTCTGTTCTGATTTTGAAACTAGAAAGGCCATCTACTGAAGTGATTTCTTCAACTAAGCATGGTGTTTTTTGTTGTGATTTTACTTGCAGAGGCCAAAAGTATTTCCAATTAACGGTAAGTTCATGATCTTGGGACAAGGGTATGCTCTCCTTCTCCCTTACCTTTATATCTGTACATCAACATGTCATGCCACTAACACATGACCTACTCTATGCGCTTTTGCTCTATTCATGGTTTGAGCAGAAACAAATGGTAAATATATTGGAGCGAATTGTTTGTCATGCTCTCTTCCTTATAGCATAATAACCATACATGAAGTTTTTCTTATGTACAAGTTTCTTCTACCTTGAATATGATTGTTATCAAGGGCAGTGCTTTATTTTATTTTATCCTTGTAGTGTTCGGTTGGATGTATCAAGTCGTCTGTAGTAGGGCTTTCTCTTAGCAAATTTAAAGAAATAAAGCAAAAGTTAGAAATTTTTTACTTAGTAGGGAGACTTTCCAGTCCAAGTCTCTAGCAAGAGTTTTGTTGTTATTGTTGATCTTACCCAAATAGCTTATGCGATAATTTTTACACATTCTTCATCTAAATGAAATGCTGAAAGTTGTGGAGACAACCTGAGAAATTATTTCTTTTATCCCTGAAGGGTAGGCAAGGACAACCACAGGATCTGGGATTGAATTTTTCCATGTGGATGATACTTGAGAGAGTGAGAATGTGAGATTCACCTTAGATAGCCTTGAATGTAACAAGATTGGAGTCAATAGCTTAACTAGGAATCTTTAGTAGTCAAAATAACAGTAAGATATTCTTAACATCGGGTAGTAATTGTTAAGTGCTCATGGACCTGTTAACAACGTTTCTACTTTCTGGTGGCTAATCTTATAATTTTGTCATTGCACGCATCTCCCTTGTCCTCAGCAGTCCTTGCACAACACCAACTCACCCACATCTTATCAATTGCTTTCATCATTGTTGTTGTTGTATTGTTACAGATGTTCTCACAACTAATTTGCTGTGACAGGCACGGGCAGCTATTCCATCCATCGACAGTGAGGGTGTTCAACTAAGTTTAGACCGCGTTAGGACTTACTATGGACTTCTAAACATGCCACTCGATGTATTCCTACACTGCTATGCCCTCCTCTTTTTCCTCAAGTTTTTTCTGATTCCGTGTTTCATTCTCTTCCTGTTATCGTATCATCAACCGCCTTTTTTCCCCGTCTGCAGGCATTACTGGCATTTATTGCAGAACATGAACTGTTGTTTAGTGCCAAAGAGTGAGTTCTCTCAAAAACACAATCTCCCCAGTCAATCAGTATCTATGAATGATCTGGCAAACCCTGACAAATAGTAGTATTATTTTTGCTAGGTACCCGATTCCCAAAGCAGATTGTCGGAAATTTTATCCCAGTAGCTTTTTCGTCGTGCACTGATCTAGCACCCTGGGAGCTTTCAATGTGTGTTTCAGTGGCTCTTTGCCAAGGCAAGTGATTCGTGATTCTTTATGTAGATCAACGGTTGTTGTGCTCCTGGCTTTAGGTAAACCAGTGTTTTCTCCTCCCTAAAATGATCTTCCAGTTATTGCTTGAAGTGACTCTGAAGTAGTAACAGACCTTTTTTATTGGAGGAAAGACATCTAGGATCTGAACTGTTCAAAATGAACTCCTCTCTCATTGGTGTTTTTTGGTACTGAATTAAAACATTTAGGGTCTGATTTTTATCTGTGTACTGGCTTTCATATCATAAGGTAGTAAAGTTTCACTCATCTGAAAACATTGTGATTTAGGAGTCCTGGAAGGATTACATTGTGATCTGAAAACATTGTGATTGAATTTGTTTATGCTATCAGCCGAAGCTATTACGATTCATCAATTCCTCTTCATCCGATCTTGTCGAATATGAAGATTACAAACTTCCGAAAGCCCCTTCTTACTCTTAGAATTGTTGAAGTCATTTGGTTGTATTGGTTTAAATTGTTTTGATGAACCAATTTTGTAAGACTTTGTGTAATAATCAAAATGGAGTATTATATATGAACTTTCTACTCATTTTTTGTGAAATTGAAAGACAGGTTTAAGTTTATAGACACGTATAGTAATATAATTAGTTTATACATATCTATTGTAACAAATTTAATTGAAATGTAATTGTTGAAATTAAGATAACAATGTTCTTTAAATGTAGCTGAATTATTTCGATCTTACATATTTGGTTACAGGTAACAAATCCTATTAAGGTAACGCTTATTCTAAAATGTAACAATGTCATATACATGGTATTAGCTAGGGTATTAGTATAAATACCCTAGTAGCGTTATAATAAGGATCTTTATTACAACGCTATTAGGGTATGCTTCAGTGCGTTGAAGCTTTTAGCTCACTCTCGCTCCGTTCGCCATGGTTTTCCTCCAAGACTGGATCGGAAGGATAATTGACCACTAACATACCACAATGCCTTCTGATATCATTGATTTTCTTTCAAAAGCTACGATTACAGTCATCGATACTTCGATAGTCATGATTGATCACCCACCGCCGAAATCGAAAATTTCCAAAAAAAAAAATCGTGATATAGGGCGGAGGAACCTCGCTTTGATACCAATTTGTCATGTCCAAGAAATGATTTAGGTAGATTGATAGGGAAAGGGGAAGAGATTAGGGAGAAAGATAAAGAGGCTAAGGAAGGAGTTTAGGGTTAGGGAAAAGGTTTAGGGAAAGAGAAAGGTGAGAGAGAGAGAGAGAGAGTGTAGAGGGATAAGGAGATAGTAAGGAATTTGATTGATTATTCATTGGATCCTTATTACAACGCTATTAGGGTATTTATACTAATACCTAGATAATACCATGTACATGACAAACATTTACCTTAAAAGTAACATTTTTGGTTTCAAATGTAACTCTTAATTTCACGAAGTAAATAATGTTACATCAGTAAATACAAAATGTTACATTAGATCAAATGCAACGAGTCAACGACTGTAATCCACAAAAAATGTTAATTTTGCCTTAATATAACAAATTTAAGTGATAACTAGTGCATTACCCGTGCGGAATTTATAAAATACTATATTATCACTTTTTTATACATGATTTTCTAAATCGAAATTCAAACGGATTGTTTTTACTTCTTATTCATTGTTCTTCATTTAGTTATGTTTAGACTAAGACTAACATTAGCCATGTGCTCCACTACTTTTCAAAGTTAATCGTGGAAGTGCTTGATTTTTTAAAAAGTTTTTTGGTTGAATTTGATGGGATGTGATTCATCCGAATTTTCACGCAATTCATCCAATTAACCGTTGGATGATGGGTGGACGGGGTGAGTGAAACTAGAAGTGGATGATAGGTCGGATTGGGTGAGAGTTTTTGGGTGTTGGATCGGATGGCGGAAATAGGTCATTCATTCACCATCAGATTCATTGTCATTCCTAGACAGAAATAATCAAATAAAGCTCAACTGCATGGAAATATCCATATAGAACCCTAGTTTGGCTGCCGCCTCTTCATCAACTTCATAGCCGACCCCAGGTTCACCGTCTGGTCAACCTCCACAACCCGACCTCCCGCTTCCAAGCCTCTCCAGCCAACCCTTACCCTCCCGTAGTCAGTGGCTTGCCGCCACCGCCACCATGGCTTCCCTTCACCGCCGCCACTTTGAGTTTTTCCTTGTCCTCCGTCGCCGACCGCGGCCTCCTCCTCTCGATGCCCTTTGCTGACGGTCGTCAGCTCATTCCCCACCCATCGATTGCTCTCTCTCTCCGAGCTTGGGGGCATCCACCGCCATCTTGGTTTGCCGCGCCACTCCCTCCTCCGGCGGGCCGCCGCTCGCCGATTTGGCTCCACTGGCCACACGCCGACCTCCGTCACCACACTGGAGCCTGAGCCGGTTCCTTCTCCCTTGATCTACAGGGTTTACGCCACCCTCCGACTCCACCGCCGCTCGTCGATCGCCAAATCGGCTCCAATGGCCACACACCGACCTTATCCCGTCCTTTTGATCCTCCTGCGCCACCAACCTTTCTGTTTGTTGTAATCCGCTCTTTCAGTCGCTTTCTGGTTCATCTCTGCCCGGTTTCTCTTCCTTGTCTTGTTTTGTATCGCCTCTTTTAGGCTTATCCTTGTGGTAGCCTGCCCACGATTTTATTATCGTCCTTGAGGGTTGAGACGAGGTCTTGGGGTTTGATTGTGCTTTGGTGTGGTTGGTGGTTGTATTGCGGGTTAGTGTACTGTGCTATTCTTGTTGTGTTGCATGCTTCTTTTGAGCGTTGATTGATGTGTCATGTTCGATGACGTCGTGGACGTGCGATTGACATCTGAAGGCTCTTCGAGTCCATAATCCGAGGTGTCCGCTGGTCCCCAGAGTTCTTTGTGTGCGTTGTCCCTTTGACCGGTCGTTTCGTTCTTCTTTAGCTTGTGTTGCGCAGTGTAGGATGGCTTGTATGTTCCTTATTTTTATTTTCTGTCATTTGATTCTGTTATTTATTTCTGTCATTTGCTTCAGTTATTTGCTTCTATTGTACATGATGGTTAGTCCATCCACCGGCTTGTTCGGTCTTTCGGTTTCTCTAGGCTTGTCTAGAGAACTGAATTTCTTATCTTGCTTCAAAAAAAAAAAAAAAAAATTCCAAATTTTCATCATCTTATTTGACTTCATAATTTAACGAAATATGATAAATTAAATGTCGACAAAATAAACATTAAAGTCAAGACCCAACTCAATTATTTTAGGTTAATATATCACATGCATAATCGTTTTCATATTTCACATTATCCTTATTGATTTATTTTGGTATAAACAAACACTAAATTTTAACAAGTAGATTCCAAATTCATACGACTTCAACCCTCGACATGATGCATGCGATGCCACAACATATTCAACCTTAATTTTTATATTTCTTTATTTATTAATCAGCGCATAAGTCGAGTGAGATTCCATTCTAAAACTACTGGTGATAGAAGAAGTATTCCATCGACTTACATATTAATTAAGGTTTATTATGCTCAATTTTCAACGTGTGACTACATGTTTTGTGTGATGAGAACTTTCATTTTTTAATCAGATGAAAATAATCGGTTCGAATGAGTCAAACAGTCAATTATAATGTTAATTTCTCCGAATACAGGAAAAGTAATCCAGACGAGAGTTTGAGATAATTATCTTAATCTCCCGAGAGCATCTCCATTCATCTTGGAGAGTTTATCACATTTGGTTTCAATAGGATATCAAGATTGATAGTCACACGAAGACAACTCTTAAGACCAAACAGCTGGTTGACCATAGATTAGTTATATTATGTCAAAAGGGAAACAATTAGGCCGACAAGTAGTCAGATTAGTTATACTTTAATTTTGATTACAAAAGTAATTCTCCCTAAATTAAAAAATACTTATTATTGTAAGGTGTACGTTTTGTTACTGTTTTTTTTTTTTTTGGTATTGGTATTTATTGTACGTCATTTTTAAGATGGGAAGTTATAGTTATAATGAAATTGAAAAAAATAAAGTAATAAATCAAAGTATATTAATTACTGTAGTATATTTGTTAGTTTTAAAAAAAATTGTAAAAAGTTGATAGAATGATAAATTATCTAATCCATGACCTCATAAACCACAACATTCCGATTAAGACAATAACAAGTTGCTCTATTATTTTTTTTTATATATCCGGTCTACCCAATGTCGACTATCATGGCTTAATTAGTGTCTTTCATTAGTTAGGATTGGTCAAATTCAGCATCCCAACCCCACCTCCACAATTAGACTGACATTCATAGAATCTATCTACTTTTTTTTACAAGAATTTGAATAATGTTAGGCATACTGATTCACCATCTAATTCCGTCATTTCAAACGAGGACTAGAAACTCTTAATACGACATGAGAGCTAGATTCGAGGTTCATTGCGTTCCTGAGTTGAGCTACCTTGTCTACAACGTACCTAATTCACTTCTCAGAAAACATGTTTGCATGTACATAGAATTTATCTACGGCGTGAGAGGTCTGAGGTTCATTACTATATAGTGGAGTATTTGTTAATTGTTAGGGGAACACTTTTTATTCTTTTTCATTTGCTTTTTGTGACGTATGTGTGATGAGGTTTTGGGAGCTAGTGAACATTTAATTTTAGAGGTTTTCTCAAATACTACAAATATAGAGATTTTGCTACATTTTATCTATAATAGAGATGCGGTTAGGGATGCTTTTTTTTTTCCCTCTATAAAGTTGTGAGAGTACTGTGATGAGATGTGAAATGATAAAAACAAGTTTTTTATATCAAAAGTGTGAACAATATATAACTATACAATCCTGATTGATAAAGCAGTGGACAACTCCTTCTATTGTCAATCGTAGTTTTGATACAAGACTTACTTTTATTTCTTCATATCTTACTAGATTGATTAAGAGCTCTTCAAGAGATTTGTGGAGACATTAAAAAAAAAAAAAAAAAGGAGAAAACTCTCTAAAAATGGGCATGGAATTCAATAGAGTGGAGATAGAGAGCACAATCAAACTCGATTCAATTCCTATTTATCCTTCCTATCCCCTCTCACAAAAAGCTTTATTTTTCTAAATTTTTGTTATTGTTGTTTTTAGGATTAAATTTGTGAGAAGGAGAGGGTTGGGGATAACCGAATAAGAGGGAAGACATTTTGTGAGATAGGAGATTCGAAGTGCAATCAACACCTACAATACAACATAATTATCAAGGAGCGCATGTGAGTCTTCTTACAATTGAATCAAGTCGGTTTATCTGATACGTGACTCTTGTCAACTAAGTTGTGTGTCCAGAGTTTATCACCAGAAATGGATTACGTTCGTTATTTTTTTTTTTAAAAAGAGCGTGTGTGAGTTTGGGCTTTGGGATTACCTTCCAAAGTGAGCCAAATTTTAGTTCATGTGGTGGCCAAGCTCTTTGAAACCCACAAAATTGTTTATTTATTTTTATATTTGGTCGACCTAATTTGTTGTTTATTAATTGCAATCAAGGGTTCCATTTCTAAACATGGTTTTACATAGCAATTAAGTTAAAATTATAATATATATAATTGGATGATTACAACACACCCACCCCACCTTCGACCACTTACATATAGCCACTACTATTTCCACCAACAATATCATTTGATCATTTGATGCTTCCAAACGTCTCCTTGTTGTTACTTCTAAACTTTCCCGCCACCCAAAACCGGCCTTGGTAATTTTAGAGCCCCACCCTTCAATCAAAAGAGCAATAGATTCCTATATTTGTTTAAAAGGATTAAGTCATCAAGATCTTTAATGCACTTATGAAGTGGGATCATTTAATTAAGTTTGTGACCTAACAAGATCATCTTGCCCTCATGCAAGACAAATTTGATCCAATCAATTGATGATGACTATAAAATTTTAATACCAGAGTCATGATATGTTCAAGTAGATCAATAAAACAGGATCCTCAAATTTTAGAGGCCTAATATTAAAAGAAAGAATGGTATATATATACCACTTTGTTCCGGCAGTGGCTTGTTGGAACTTTTCGTTTTTAAAACTCATTTCTCTCGCTTCTTCTCTAGTTCGATTCCCAACATCACAAATTTTATTAGTTGGGACTAGGGTTGTTCAAACGGGCCGGACCAACCCGAATGGTTCGGGACGAAATCGACGACCCAATTTGAGATAGATAGATAGAGAGAGGTTAGATCTCGTGTAAATAGTCCTTAGAGCGGTGAAATTATTTGTACGTACCAAATGATTATTTGTGTATAATTAATAATGTAATTATTCGTATGTATCAATAACTGTAATTATTTGTATAATAATGTAATATACTCCTCGATCTTTCTCTCATTCTTCAGGTTATGAGCCAACATTTTACAGTGGTCGAGTTGTATGGATCACCTCGTCCATGTGGCGATTATTCATGAATCCCATGTGGTCGAGTTTTAAGTGTTGCGTGGTGAATGGGCACGCTTGCCACATGTACGTCGTCTCTAGCTAGGTGTACGTCTTACGTGGCCTTTCTGGGCCTGATTATACCCATCCCTATATATTTCTATCCGCGGCTACGTTGGTCCATCAGAGAGCCATTTGGACCCTTCCATGGATGGCGATCGATTGAGGATAGAACTATCCGCAGAGGGTTTAGGCAAGCTTCCTAAGTGATGTATCCCTCTTTTAAGATGAGATTTCGTCAGTATGTACATACGAATAATCACTTGGTATCTATGAATAATGTCACTATTCATAAATTACTTTTAATTTAAGCAATAGTTTAATTTCTTAATCAGACACTCTATATTTGTTCAAAATTTACATAATAAGACTTGCTTATACAATATCTATGTTGAAGTATATATTGAAGTATAAATATACAATCAATGTTGGGTGTTTCCTCTTTTCCTTGTTGGAAAGTGTAAGTAATTTGATTGACTAACTAACATATACAATCGAGAGATCGATGGATGAATGAGCAGTTAAGTGGTTGAATTTGTTGGAAATTATGATTCTAATTAAATCATTTATTTATTATTTTGATTAAAGCCTTAATTTTCTCAACCACTTCCACAGTTACACCTTTATCCCCAGGTTTTCTCGAGAGGAGGTTTTAAAGAGTTTTTAGCGTATTTTGTTGGAAAATGTTGGCTGTTTTCTTCTATATCTTTTTGGAGAAATGAAGAAAGTGGTCGGTTTGTCTACTCATCTTTTCTAACTTTCAAAGTGAGTATGGATGTTATTCGAGCCGAACGAGCCGACTATTGATTGTTCACATTTAGTTCATTTATAATATGAACGAGTTTGAATCGAGCCTAAATTTTGACTCGAGCTTAAAAAAGTGCTCATATTCGGCTCGTTTAGAAAAATGAGCGACCTCGATTCGAGTTTTAGGCAATTTTACTTGCTCATTATACGGCAATTTAAAGAAAAATTTAGAAATTCAATAAAATTCGAGCTATTCGAGTTTAATTCACACGAGCCGAGTTTTGAACCGAGCTTAAAAATGTGTTCATACTCAGCTCGTTTAAAAAATGAACGAGCTCGATTCGAGTTTTTATCGAGCGAGTATGAGTCGACTTCGAACTACTCGTGTTCACGTAACCCCCTAAAAGTAAGTTTAGTGGTTTCTAAACACAAAAAGATGTCCAATAATTCCATCTCTCTCTGTTTTTTTTTTAAAAACAATTCCATCTCTCTTATCAAAGTGCAAGGTGCTAGATAGAAAAAAGTTAACTTGGAGTGAACCGTCTTGGATGATATATACCATGGTAGGCAGGGTCGGCCCATGGCATGTGCCAAACGTGTAATTGCACGGGACCTCGAAATTTTGAGGGCCTCATATAGGTTATGTATGTATATGTATGTATGTATGTATGTATATATATATATATATATATATATATGTAAATTGAATAGTATGACAAAATGGTGTGGTAGTTCAGTTGGTAGAAGCTCAGCGTGAGTTCTAGACAAGCGCTGGTTCGAATCTCAGTGACAACGCAACCCTCTTTTTATTTCCAAAATAAACCAAGCAGCCTATCAGCCCATTTTTTTTAACAATTTATTTTTACAGCAGCTAGATTTTTTTTGTTTTAAAAACTTTATAAAATATTGTTTTTTTCATTAGTTTTTTTTAAATAATTTCATACCTATTGAAAAAATTGATTGAAAAAATTGATTAAAAAAATAATATTTTATTTTATAGAGTTTTTACCTCCTTAGAAAGCGTGCATTAATTAAAGTCAAATGTTATTTATTTTGAAACGGAGGTAGTACTTTTTAGTTTCTTAGATGATCAAAATTATTATTTTTTTTGTTATTATTTTGTATCTTTCTACTTTATGAATCACTAAGTTGGAATTTATAAAGATAGAATACCTCCTACAAGATTTGAAGTGGTCATGTCGAACAGAACGACATTGATTAGTTAAAAAAAAAGGCCTCAATATGTAAATTGCACAAGGCCTTAAATTATAACGGAAAGGCCCTGATGGTAGGGGCATAATTCACTCAAGTGCAGTAGATTTAATATATTCCTATGCAATTAAGTTATCCGATGTCGATTTTTCCAAAGAATTTGTTCGGTATGTGCACATTTTTAAAAACCGAAGAAAAGAGAGAAGTAAAGGGATTTCTTGCCCTAAGTGGGGTGGCCTCGACCAGGTCAATTTAAAGGACTTCCAGTATAAATTAGGGATGGCCCTGGGAAACCCGTGATTCGGAAGGTCATGACGGGTTGGTGACCTAGTAAGTCAATGACCCGGGTTACGGTTCAAGGGTCAATGGGTAGGGTGGGTTACGAGTTCGTTTTAGGGTTGAGGGTGGGTTCCTAGCGGGTCAAGCCATACCCAATATTTTTTTATTAAATTTATAATTATTATGTATATATTCTTAGAATAATTCATATTCATATTCATAATATATATATATATAAAAACTAACAAGGAATGCCTTATTGCCTTATTCTTCTCTTTTTATAGCTTTGAAATCTTTCAATTCCATCATTTCCAATGCTGGACAAAACCAAATGTTGGAATGAAAAAGCCCCCTTCCACCTCGGAAATGTTGGAATTATCCCATATATAGTAACTTCTCACACTTTACTTAGATTTTATTTCCTACATTATAATTGTAGTGGATGAAGGGAGCGATAAAAAGATATAAAATATTTCCCCGTTAAAATGAGGTGGATGATAGGAAGTTGTGTGAAGATATAATATCTTCTCACGTTGAAACGAAATGGATGATGGGTAGACCTGGACAAACACAGACTGGTCCGTCCGGCCCGCTGGCGTTTTTGGACGGATTTAGGTAGAGAGAAAAGTCCAAACGGGTCGCTAAGTCCGCAGGTAAAGGCTTTGAAAATTATTATACAAAGGTAGTGGTTTCAGATTTTTTTTACTTCGTATTTTTTATTTTTTTGATTAGGAAAGAATTCGGGCGGGCGAGCTCTACTCGACAGCATTCTTACGGATGAGGTCTAAAAAACCTAAATCGTTGTGAATATCGACACTCCAGACAGAGTGACAAGTAGTTTCAGATTATGAATGAGATATGAATGGGGCTTATCTAATTCGTAAATCTGGTTAGTTGAGTCATGTGTACATAGTTTTACCACCGCAATCTAAGATTGGTCGTTTATAAGGAGAAGAAAAAGAGATTGCTTGATGACCACATAAAAGCCGAAGGTGGTCCAAACTTATTAAATAGAATAAACGTAAGCCATTACCAAACTTGTACTACCTTTTTATCTATACGTGGTTTCTAGTCACCAATCACTATAAGTCTACAACGTTGTGTCATCTCTGAAAAAACTATAAGTAAAGGTTACTATTGATACGATGAAAATCTCGTATAATATATATAGTGTAAGTTACGGTTTTAAAAACTGTATGAATATTATCCTAAATAAAAATAATAAAAAAAGGCTAATTTTTTTTTTACAAAAAGCTTCTACTGTTACAGCTTCCAAAACCGTCAGATTTTTTTTTCCCCAATCTTTACACGTTATTTGATGGGGAATATCTCTCACGGTTTGTGAAAACGGATATTCTCACGATTTTCAAAACCATGGCAGCTATACCGTGTATTTGACGATATTTTGACCGTGTAGAAAGCAATTCAGTTTATGTTTTAAAGCATGTTTCGTATCTGAACTTTTTAATTTAGTTTAAAATTATAAATCTAAAATTATATTATAGATGAAAATTTTATATTAAAATTTTAAAAAGTGTAAATCATGATATAAAATGTAGGGTTGTTATATGAACCGAACAGCTCGAGCTCGCTCACTTATTTAAACAAGCCGAGCTTGAACAAAATTTTAAGCTCGGTTGAAAGCTCGGCTCGTTCGAATAAAGCTCGGATAGCTCGAATTCTATGGAATTTCTAAAATTTCCTTTAATTTAACAGATTATAACTAAGTAAAACTACTTAAAACTCGACTCGAGCTCGCTCATTTCCTAAACAAGCCGAGCTTGAACAAAATAAAAAGCTCGTTTAAAAAATAGGACCGGCTCGGCTCGACTCGAGCTCGTTTAACAAACGAACAAGCTTGAACATGACAAGTCCGGCTCGTTCGGCTCGAATAACATCCTTACTAGCAAACAAGCCCTTGGTCCCTTCTAAGGGGAAAAAATATGCTTAGTTTCCACACAATGTGTATATACATTTCTATTAATTGATGTCATCATCTATGGAAAATGCAGGCCATTTTCCTTGCCATAATGCTGAGAGGATGAGCCCAACAACTTTCCTTTGACCGTCTGGCTGCTCTTCTAATCTGACTAAGCATTACAGTACTCGTTTATTTAGTGCCCTAATTGAAACATTACACTATATATATATTTAGGTATAGTCACATCACTCAGTCGATAAGAGTCACGCACAGATAAACTGACGAGTCAGGAAAAGCTTGAATTTTACTCAAAGAAAGGGGTAGAGGCAGAGATCGAACTCGGAACCTCCTTACCACCTCTTACTCTACACTACTAGACCACCCCGACTGGGACAGGATTATAAATTCTTCGATCTAAATATATTGCGGCTGAATTTGATTGTATTATATTAAGATAAAAAAAAAATACAATTCAACTTAATTAATCTTATTCATTTAATTCAATTACTAAATCTGATTTTTATTAATTATTTTGAATCATTTTTTCCTTTCTATTTTTTTTTATAAATTATATTTCCAATTTATTTTTTTAAATAATATTTTACACCATATTTAAATTTCCGTTTCCTTACAATATACTCTGTAATTTTTTCATAGCATAATTATTTTTTTTCTTCTTCAAAAGCTATTTTAAGTTATTTTATTTGCATGATTAATGTAGGTAAATTATTTTAATTTTTAAGGGTATAGGAGAAAGCAATCTTATAGGGAATCTATCCCAATTTAGAGTCTTATCTTATGCCCTTAGGGCATAGAATAGAAAAACCGTAATATTTTATAGAGTTTTATTACTTCTATGAGTTTTATCTTCATAAAAACGTGTAAAAAAATTAAATGATCTATATTATATGGCTTGCTATTGGCCTAACGCCTAACTTCATATCGCCAAATGCATGATGCATTCACCGGATTTCGATGTTAGCAAAAGACTCACCGACCAACTTCCAGAGTCGGCATAGCTTGATGTGTTGTTAACTCCGTGGCTATTTCAAGGGTAATTTCAAAACTATTTTGATTGTTAATTCTGTTGCTATAAAGTTATTTTCTAGTCTTTCTTGTAAGGGATATGTCAACATCTGATGTCAGCATTGGTGACAGACATATTGACTTCAACTTCCGGTGACAACGGCGATGTCAGGGACACGCCGTCTTCGACTTCCGATGGTTGTGGACGCTATATCATCACCGAGGTGTGTTTGGCGAAAAATTTACCGTTCTTATAATAACTTCTATATTTTGAGACGGATAGAGTATAAAATACAAATAATGGGGTGACCCTTTCGGTCTCTCAGCCCTCTATATTTAGTTTCTCGTTCCCCCTTTCTCTCTCTCTCAGGAATCTTAACGGCTCTAGATTCCCTCCTACATTCTCTCTCTCCTCTTTATCTTTGGCCTCCTCCCAATCCCTAAGCTCGGATAACCCAATACGAATTTTGATCCCAATTTTGTTTCCCCTCTTCCTAATCTCCTATACTCCCTCCAATTTCTGCCTCTTGATGGTACCACATTGTTGAACACCATGAATTGCTTGTAGATTTTGGGGGTGATATCATCCACGACCGATTTCTCTTCGCTTTCATTCCGAGAATGAGCGTGATTTCAGAGGAAGAGGTTCAGAATCCGAATCCGAAGGAGAACGAATCTCCACAGGCTCTGGCGGCCGCCGCCGATGGCGAGGACTCCGGCTTGGTGCCGCCGAGCAATTTCTCGATGGTTGATGAGGGCGTCTACAGATCTGGATTCCCTCAGCCTTGCAATTTCGGGTTCCTTGAAACCCTAAAGCTCAAGTCCATCATGTAAGCTCCGTTTCTATAATGGAATGAAGCTGTTTATTTGTCATTTCTCTGGATGGAATTCTGATTTGCTTCTGCAAATTTGGGGCTTCATTGCAGATATTTGTGCCCTGAGCCTTACCCGGAAGAACACCACAAGTTTCTTGAATCCCGCAACATTAAGCTTTTTCAATTTGGGATCCAAGGGAAGAAGGTATATTCAATTCCATTTATTTTCCTCCATTCCTAATGATTTCTGAAAGCCAAGCTTCAAGCTTTCATTTCATTTTTAATCCTAATTCACCAAAAATTTAAATATTTTTGGATGTAAATAAATTCTGGTCATTTTCTGAATTGTAAAGTTTAAATCCTTTTTTATTACCTCTTTTCTGTTGCATTGAGTAATTTTCTTGAATTGATTTGTCTGCTATATTCATCCTGTGTGGGGTTGATTGAGATTGCAAGAAGACAAGCTGTGTTAATTTGTGGTCAGATTTATTCCACCTTTTCTAGAAAAGAAAAGATTGTGATTCAAATTTGGTTCTTTCAATTTTTGGGGTCACCTATATATAAAGTAGGACCCTTTCTATATGCCTTAGCCATTTGGATTAACAAATCCTTTATTGATTGTGATCCCTTTGTCGAGATCAGCTTTCGACTTTTCAATCTCATAGAGCTGTTATTGTTTCATTAGGATTGAACTAAGCCCTAGTTTCAGCTTAACAGGAGTTTTCGGTTTCAGCTTATTTTCGTCTTTTGAATGCGTATTTCGTGTGTTGAACTACGCCCTTGATGTTTCAATTACGCTGTCATACCGATGAAATTCGTTTTCCTTGTTCAGGAGACTTCAGTGAACATGCCTACAGACACTGTCACAAGAGCACTTCAAGTCCTTATTGGTACTCATCTTTCAATGGTTTCTTCTTGCCCGGTAATTCCCCTTTTTAAGCACTCGAGCACGAATAACATGTATGTGTTCTTGATATTGTGCAGATGTGAGAAATCAGCCAGTTTTGATCCATTGCAAACGCGGAAAGGTATAATCTCACCTCCCTGCATTCAAACATCCTCATGTGTTCAGAGTTGTTCTTTTTCTAAACATGTTTGTGAAAACTTCAGCACCGGACTGGTTGCCTTGTGGGGTGCCTGAGGAAGGTGCAGAACTGGCAGCTGAGCTCCGTGGTGGACGAGTACCAGCGGTTTGCGGGTGCAAAGGCGAGGCCAGCTGATATGAAGTTCCT
This sequence comes from Persicaria tinctoria, assembly GCA_037127255.1. Classification (NCBI taxonomy): domain Eukaryota; kingdom Viridiplantae; phylum Streptophyta; class Magnoliopsida; order Caryophyllales; family Polygonaceae; genus Persicaria; species Persicaria tinctoria. The sequence continues at coordinate 2,177,694 of JBANSL010000004.1, forward strand.
AGGGGTGTATGACGTCGTGAACATCAGGCAGTGCCTCTACAGCATCATTTACCGCTACCATGGCTGCTCGAACAAGAGGCGGTTGCTCTATCAAGAGGACAGCTTGCCCAAGCCGAAGATCAGGTCCAGTTAGCCCCAATTTCGCCCCAAATCCCCCGAATTTTATGAATGGAGGAAGCTTCTTTCTTTCTTTTTGGCACAGTACTCGTGATTTGTCATGGTGGTCGAAAACTCGAACCCAAACCCAGCTCGTGCCAGATTGATGAAAAACGAGATTGAGAAAGTGTAGAGATGGATTCAAAGCATCATTTATAAACAAATTGAATCTTCATTTAAAATGTTGATTGCTAAAAACTTGAATTAACGGACATGAGAATATAAAGAGGATTCAGAATTGGGACGAAGTGATCGGTGATTCAGTGTATAGTGGCAATTCAATCATACAACATGTTTTGTGTTTGATTCAAAAAACCATTTTTAGAAAATTGTGAAAATGTCCTATTTTTACTTGGGAAAATAATTGTAAAATTGACCCTCTATTTATAAAAAAAACCCTCTATTTACCCACAAACATCCACTCGTACGTGTAAACTGAGTCAAATATTAGACAAATCATTGTATGATATTTCAAACAAAATTGACAGATGGAAATCCGTCATTGAGAAAGCAAGACAATGAACTTGAGACTGACGAAGTAGACGACAACACTTGCGAATCAACAAAACTAGCACGACTCTTCTGCCAAAGACAACGGTGTGGAAAACCAAATACTACTGAAGTAGCAACGCCAGTAGGTGGTTTATCTACGAAAAAAAAAACCATTATTTGCAAAAATGTCCTCTTGTACAGAGTTTGGCAAATACTAGGTGATTGTGAGTAATTTTAAATAAATGGGCATTTTTTCCTTACACACTATTTTTTTCGACTACGTTGAGAGGTTTTGAATAATCCAAAAATATCATACATATCCGATAAAAAAAATGTCACACATGAAAAATCACAAATGCCTAATTGACTGATTGTAAGTATTGATTTTTTTTCCTTTCTTAGCAAAAAATAGACGAAAATCAGTTATTTACTGGATTTTTGATGTATTTTTTCCATCAAAATGTTTGATGAAAACAATAATTGATTATATTTTTAATTTCTTTTAACCCAAATTATATATTTTAAGATTTTCTAATTTAATTTAAAACTAAAATCTACAACAATTCCTTTTACTAATCCAACTATCATATTTTTGTTATTTTTCTAAAATTTGGGGTATTTTTGTAAACAGAATATCAATTTGGTGTATCTATGTAAATTCCACTAAAAATATGGATAGACATCGAAATTGTAAAACTGTTCCACTTTGTCGTGTTCAATTCGCCTTCATCAACAACCCGCCATCACCGCCTCCATTTCCAGGTCCCCTAGGGTTTCTCCATCGGAATCAGACGCCTAAGATCGGACCCGATCCGTCATGACAGGGAAGGCGAAGCCGAAGAAGCACACGGCGAAGGAGCTCGCCGCGAAGCTCGACGCCGCCACCACCAACAGGGGCGGCGGCAAGGCCGGGCTCGCCGATCGCACCGGCAAGGAGAAAGGCGGCCACGCCAAGCTCGAGTGCCCGCACTGCAAAATCACCGCCCCTGATCTCAAGACGATGCAGATCCACCACGACTCCAAGCACCCTAAGATCCCCTTCGATGAGTCCAAGCTCAACAATCTCCACGCTTCTGATGCCGCTGAGTCCTCCAAGGGCCGCCCTGGCATCCGCGGTAGCCTCAAGAAGTGATGAGTATCTCTAATCTCTCTCTTCTCCATCTTTTTTTATTCTCAATGTGTGGTTGTTTTGAAAGAGTTGATTTTTTTTTTTGGATCATGCTTCCTGTTGGTGGGAAGTCAAAAATGTAAATTAGCATGACTAATCGGATGTTATTGAGAAATAAATCTCTTAGTTTGGTGCTCTGTTGCCCTAACAAACTTGTTTGGCATGTATCTGTAATCTGCCAACCTCTAGTATATAGTTTGGTATACTTGAAGATGTTTTTCTGTCAAATTTGAGCTGTATCTCTACAGTAATGTTATTTTCTGATGGATCTTATGCAATGTGTTAGGTTGATTTTGATCATGATCTGATCATTGAGATATCTTAGTTGCTGGTAGAGTTTATCAAAGATTTTTTAAGGACAAGCTGATATTTGTTGGTCAGTTTTGCCTTTACATGTTAATCCTGTTTTGAATCTGAATATGAGAATTTTAGCTCGTTGCTTCTAATTTTGTTTGGGTATTTGTCCTAAAGGAATAAAAAGGTTGAGTGGCTGAGGAAAACCTTAGAGGTTAGGATTAGGAATGTACCAAGGAGTGAAACCATTTAGGGCATTGCACTATATCTATGCTGAAGCTGTAGTTTCAGTGACAATTTGGGCTGTTACTGCAATGAAGCCTGTGTTTGTGCATTGATGCCTTTTATTGTTATAAAATTTATTTATGGAGGCATTAGGGATGTGTTAGTAATACAAACATCTCAAATGGATGAACACTGCACTTCTCAATTTGTTAAGGAGTTTTAATAGGTGCCCATCTTTCATTCGCTATATGACATTCCCTTGTGTGTTGTGAAATAAATCTATTTTTGGTGCTCCACTGCCAGCTTAGGGGAATAAAGGATGCTTCAAGATGTTAACTGTCAAATTTGAGCAGTTTCTTTTAGTATTATTATTTTCTGTTGGATGTCTGTGCAATGTTAACTGTCAAATTTGATCTTGATCTGATCATTCAGATGGCATTGTTACTGTCAGTTTTCCTTTACATGTAATACTATAAGGAATCTAGAATATCAACTTGAGGTTCAGCAGTGTACTAAGAAGTGAAAGCTTACTCCTAGTTGTGAAATCATTCGGTTGCTTACAAATGTTGGCGTCGAAGCAATTTATCCTGAAATGAAATCCTTTGTGGGTTGTCATGAGATGAGAGTTTCACTGACAATTTGTGCTGATAGTGCAATGAAACCTATGTTGGGCATTGATTGAGTTTTATTGAATATGATTTTTTTACAATGAACAAGTGGTATGTTGAATAGTAACACAAACATCTGAAATGATTGAGCACTGCACTTTTCACTTTGTTAATGAGATTGAATTGGTACCCATCTTTCACTCTCCAAAGGACATTCCCTTTTGGTGTTTTGCTTTTGCCTTTTAAACTTCAATAAATTGATGGTGGGTGGTGGTGTTGCTTTGGTGGGAAGAGTCATGTGAGCCTTTTAGAACTTGAAGAGCCACAACTCTTCACAGTTTTAGATTCTTGCTACATATTGCAAGTGGATTTTTAGCCCCCTTTTAGGATTTGCCCCCAAGTTCAGTTCTTGTAATGAAAGTTAATCAAGACTTTGAAGCTCACCCAGGAATCTAACAGCAAAGTGTCATATGTTGCATTGATAAACGAACGAATCGGAACTGCAAATGGATGGACCATGGAGATGATCCATAGTCATCCTTGGATGGTTGTAAGGCCGTTAACACTGTAACATACTTATCATTTGCAAGTCAGGTTAAGCTGTGTTATCGGATTGGATCGAGTTTTGACAGTTTACTTGCAATTGCTCCTTCAATCGGTTAACTGGGGTCTGGTGATGAACTGATGATGGTTCAGAAACAGTGTTCATTCCTAAATCTATCCAAATCCAGTTTTCCTACAAACTATGATCAAAGTCCAAAAGCAACACACCCACACTTCCAGCAACCGTTTCTGCTGTTATACACTTAAACTACCGAGTAAAGGCGCACTGGCACCAGGGATACCTCCTCCACCTGTAAACTGTCTAAGAGCACACCGATGAGGAATCAGTCACATCGTCATCCTCCTCCTCCTCCCCGCCCAATCCACATCCACTTCCATCACCCTCCTCTTCCTTTGTCACTGTATAGCTCGTCGCTGATGACCCAGCTGCCACGCTCTCTGCTGGAAGCAACCGGCCCAGAACCTCCGCTTTCCTCTTCCTCCTGTACTGCTGCCACTTCCTCAGCGTATCGGCATCCATCTCCTCCACTCCCCTCCTCTCCCCATCCTCCCTCACACCTCCCATTTCTGCCGCTCCTGTCACCCTAGTGCTGCCGAGGAAAACAAGGGGCCGGAAACAACAGAGCATGAGCGCCAGCAGCATAATGTACACATACAATGAGGTCCAGACGTAGAACGTCCACTTCCAGCTGCGGACTAGCTCCTTGGGCCACGGAAGCTGGGACCGGATCAGGATCTGGGACTCGTAGAGCTGGGGGAGGCCGCCTCCTCCAGCTCCCGCTCTCGGGCTCATGGTGATTCGGATGGACTTGGTTCTCGGGCTGTTCTTCCCTGCCTCATGATACCGGAGAAGGTTAACGCTTAGCTTCTGGGCTTCGAGACTTGTTCCTAAGAGGAGTGGGATGCCCATCAGGAAAATTCGAGCGAGGCGAAGTGGACGGCTGTGGAATTGCAGCATACAGGGCTGGCTGGATCTTGCCATCAGAGTTCCATTGGTTGATAGTACCTCCCCTATCAGCTGATCATATATTCATCAATGCATTAGCTAATTCTCCCATATATGTGAACACATTAGGTGGGTTTTGATATAAAATGAAAAATCGAGTTCAAGCAAAATTTAGATTGTAGCACTTGGTTCTAATCCATGTATGAAATCAGGAATCATGATCTACAAATATGAATAGCTTAGATCTTCATTTGGATAGTCGAGCAATCGGTTTATTTATTTCGGTTTGTCTATTATGTGCCCTAAGGGCACATGATAAAGATTCTTTTCTAAAGATGCTTTATTAGAAAAGAAAATCCTAAAAGAAAAATGAGTGAACCTCGTAACCTAATTTAAAAATGGTTAAGTCGAATGTATCTAGGGAAAATATTTTCCAATTTAGCTTCTTATCCTATGCCTCAATGGAATAGGATATAAAATCTCTCTCTATACATATATGGAAAAAATCTTAAATTTGTGATTAAAATAATAATTTGTACTCGAATAAAAACTAAAAGATTTGAACTCATGCCCTCAGAGTTTCAATATTAACTTCTTGCCAACTAAACTTAATTGTCTTTGTAATTAATTTCTTTTTTACTCCTAAAACTGGTAAAAAATTAAAAAAAAAAACATATAACTTTATTTCTCATTTTTTCTTCTTACCTTAAAAACTAGCACATGGAAACAAAATAAATGAATGAAGTGAGAACAACGAACCTGAAAAATGCCGACGTGTTGATTATAATCCGACTCTGGCAACACCATGACGATGGACACATAGTAAGTATGGCCCACAGGGACACCGGGAAACCCCTGGTGCTGTCCTCCAAAGGAGAAGACCGCCACGGGGTGAAACTCGGTGTAGTCAAAATGGAGGCTCTCCTTGACAACCACCGGCTCCTCCGCCCACATCCTGACGGTCCCCACCCCGATCACCACGGCAACAGCCAGGGCCACCGTCAGCGCCATGCATGCGTAGGCGGCTCCGATGAGGCCATAAACGACCTTCTTAAGAAGCATACTGGGGGCGGCGGTGGAGGAGCGGCGGTGGCGGTGGGGGAGGAGGGCGGTTGCGAGGAAGTCGGCTTGGGATTCGACGGTCTTGATGAGCCAGGCTGCTGGCTTGAGGAGGAGATCGAGGGCTTGGCCTGCGCTGTCACTTAATTTCTCCATTGTTGCAGAGATTGAAATGGAAATGGCGAATCGAGAGTGTCTGAACAATTTCTCGCACGTACGAAGAAGAGATGATGCAATGTGGTGGCTTGGCGACGCCTGGAGTTGACACGTGTCCATCTCACTATGTCGGAGACCCAAAGATTGGGTTTGATCTTGATATTTTTTAATTTTTATTTTTTTGGTGGGGATATTTTTTATTTTATTTTATGCTAAGGTTAATTTAACATTTAGATTTATTATTTTTCAGCTTTGTATGATTGAAATTGAGAGTTTTTAGAAATCAATACAGATCAGAATCAAGACACTATATGATTCAATGTAAATCCCTAAAACACAAGGCTGAATACCAAAAGCTGACCAATCAAGCAAACAGATAGAAAATTGCAACAAGAATCAAAACAAGGTGGTTAAGGTTAGATATTTCGAGACCAAGAAATCTCATTTCTTACCGAGGCGTATGAACTTCCATTTTTGGGATAGAGACATTCTGTTTTATGACTGTAAGGCATAAACCTTCATTGTTTCAAGACATTTGAACTTTTCATTTCCGGGATTGGGACTAAGGTTCCAATTTCGGGGCATGATCCTTCTTTTCAAGACGGAGACTTTCGGTTCCTGAAATCTAATGCAACTTATCATAAAGCAAAAAAAGAGTACAATGTCACTTACTGACCATCCATAAATTCTTGAGTGTAAATGTGTAATAGACCATCCACAAACTGTAACTCAGCATCAACAAGTCTTAATGTCACTTACTGAGTTATCTTATCCATTTCTGAAAGATGTGGAAATGAATGTCTGAATCTGCAACTGAAATGTAAACACATAATATTCTTATCAATCTCACCACTCACTAAGAACCAAATCCCAATCAAATCTGAACCTACAAAGCCACTCCCTTCAAAACCACATTATAATTGTAAGTGAAATCCAACCCTAACAACCACAAAGACATTTGATATTTCTGTTTTTGTATCCATTTTCATCCTCTTAAGACTTCAGACAAAATAGAAATAAATCCAGAATAAAATTCAAGACACCGTATGATTCGATGTAAATCCCTAAAACACAAGGTCATTGCAATCAACTCACTAATCTCCGTATTGCCATTGACAAATATCCGATATGGTACCGACCTACGCAAATGACAAACACAAAACAAGGAATCAATACATTATCCATCAACATACAAGAATGACATCACTCAATAAAAACAACTTCAGAGATTCAAAATCTAGTGAAATTCGAACCCGGGTTAATCTTTTCTGATATATTAGGATATATTTACATAGAGGCCCAATACGGCCCAATAACCTATCCGAGTCGGCCCAACACCCGATACAGGCCCAATCTAGCCCATATAAAAGCTAAACCGACTTTGAAATTGCCCTCTTTCTTCCCCAAATTGAAAACCCCCAACGTACGATTCGAAGCTCCCTCTCTCTCACTCCCGCCGTCCTGCCTGCTACCATGGCAAGAGGCGATCTCGATGATTACAGCGACAGCGATGACGACGATGACCGTTTGCTCTCCGACATTCGGGCTGTATCTAACGCCTGCTTGCACTCCGCACCAGGGGACGCTGCCGGCACACACAACAAGTTCGATTCTTTCGCCGCGGATTCGTCTGATTCCGACGACGATTTTGAGTTCCTGCGCGACGTTCAGGCCAAGTATGGAGGTGGCGGAGGCGCTGATTCTTGCCTGCCGTCCTCGCCGCGACCTAATTTTGGGCTTCCGATTGGGAATTCTGAGTCCGACGACGAGGATGATTTTGAGATACTGCGGGCGATTCAGCGGAGGTTCGGCCAGTATTCTGCTTCCGGGACGAATTGCGGTGAGGTTGGAGAACCTGAAGGTTTGGTAAGTAATGACGATTTAAATTCACCTGTCGATGGAATCGTAGAGGCTAGGGTTGGTGATGGATTTGATGGCAATGGGGAAGGTTTGTGTGATTCAGCTATGGATTTGGAAACTTTAGACGATGGTGTTGAAAATCAACCCTCTGAATTACCGAAAGCTGCACTCGCGTTTATTGATGCTATTAGGAAGAACCGGCTGGCCCAAAAGCATCTTAGGAGTCAGATGACGAAAGTTGAAGCTAGGATGGAGAAGGTCAAGGAAACGATAAAGGGGGTTAAGATCATGTTGGAATTTGATGTACAAGGGAGGAGGAAGATGACTGTGAGAAGGCAAGATGATAAAGTGCAATTGATTTCAGGCCCCAAGAAGTGCAAGAAAGTGGCTTCTGCAATGAAGAAGGGCCCAAAAGAGAACTCTCGTGTGATCAATTACAGGAGTGCTTTTGCGGAGTTCCCTCAGTGGGTTGCCAAGGAGAGGTGGACGAAGCAGGAGCAGGGTAATCTGCGGAAGGGCATAATCCAACAGCTTCAAAAGTGTTTGCTACTAAAGTCGATGGAGCAAATGAATGAGTCTGAGGAGGGACCTGGATGCTCATATGGAGTGGACGAGGTCATGTCCAAGATTGGGGATCTTAAGAAGGATCCAGAAACCTATAAAAAAATTAGAGCATTTCTTCCGAATGTTGACTGGGAGGATTTGGCTTCCGCCTATGTCCCCAAGCGATCTGGGCGAGAATGTCTAGCTAGGTGGATAAACTTTGAAGATCCATTGATTAAGAATCAGGACCAGGGCTGGACAAGCCTGGAGGATAAATGTCTCTTGCATTTTATCCAAAATCTGGGACACAATTGGGCTGCTGTTGCTGAAGCTCTAGGGACCTATAGGACCCCATTTCAGTGCTTGATGCGATATCAGAGGAGCCTTAATCCGAGCCTAATCAAAAGAGACTGGACTCCTGCTGAAGATGCTAATCTCACAGCTGCTGTTCAAACTTATGGCGAGAGTAATTGGACAGTTGTTGCTAGTATGTTGGAAGGACGAACAGGTCCACAATGCTCAAACAGATGGTTGAAAACCTTGCTCCCATCCAAACAAAGGAAGGGCCGTTTTAGTCCAGACGAGGACAAACGTCTGAAGATTGCTGTGATGCTTATGGGTAGCCAATGCTGGAATAAGATTGCTGAATTTGTGCCTGGCCGAACACAAGCAAGATGCAGGGACAGATGGGTGAACTCTCTTGACCCCACTTTGAACCTTGGTAAGTGGAGCATGGGGGAGGATGCAAAGTTGAAAGAGGCTATTAGAATACATGGGTATTGTTGGGCCAAAGTTGCTACATGTGTGCCTCCACGAACCGATAGTCAGTGCCGAAGGAGATGGAAAGCTTTATTCCCAGATGATGCTCTTCGAGCCCAGGCTCAAAGAAAGGTAGAAAAGGCTGCACTTCCTTCCAATTTTGTGGACAGGGAACCCAATCGTCCTTCTCTCAGGGCAAATGATTTTATACCATTGGCCCTTGAATATACTAATGTGGAAGATGCTGATAGTTCGAGGAAAGGGAAGAAAAGGTCAACCAGACGGAAAAAATCTTGCAAAATCAGCGATACAGCTTTCTGCAATATTCCGAAGAAGCCTAGATCATCCAGAAGATGTCGGAGGGTGGATGTTTGTTGGGAAGTTCCAGTGTTACATCTTGGCCACTCTTATGAAACGATTGATATGTTACCGAGTAAAAGAAGAAAGGCTAGAGGCTTTGATTTCAAGCGGAATAAATGTGCTGAAAATGATCCAACTTTAGCAGATTTAATGAGATCCTTTAAAGCAGCTCGTAAGAAAAGAAAGAGAGGGGAGGATAAGACTAAAAGTCGAGGCAAACATGCTGAGGTAGAAGTTCAGAGAGAAAGTAGTGTAAATAGAGATGAAGATGCCGGATCTGTCTGCACAAGTGGTTCAGGGGTCAAGGGCAGGTTGTCCTCAGGAGCCGAATTGAATAGTTCTGTCCTGTCAGGAGAAGAACATCAACAGGAGGGCTCTTCGATTGGTTCAGGATCTGAGCTGGTAAACTGTTCTGGTGATAGCACTAAGCACTATGATGGGGATGAAACTGTTGTGAATCAAAGTGCAGTCACTAGGAAGCAGCCGAAAAGGAGGAAGAGAGTGGACCCTGTGAAGCCAGAAGCAGAAGAGTGGGAAAATGTCCCATTAGCAAGTCTATTTGTGAAAACTTCAAAGTTGAGGAAAGGAAGTTGTAACTAGATCATATGCTGGCTAAGTGTGTAGGAAATTTGTTGTTAATCAACTGATATATATTACTGATATTTTGACACTTGGTATTTTTCGGTTAGTGTGAGGGGGGGCCAATTGAGTGTGATTGATAGTTAGGAGACACTTGGTATTGATAGTTAGGAGAAATTGCTTTTCCCATCTGATTTGCTTCTTTTCATTGCTTTTCTCATCTGATTTGCACTGTAAAAGAAGCAAGAAGGTTTTGTTCCATTCCACTGAGACGTGTAATGTGCTAGAGGTTGTATATTTTGCTTCCAAATAGATGATCCAGTTTTGATGCTATAGAAGAACCTTTGAGTTCAGCTTTTCATTCATCATGTAATTTATTCCGATATTATGCCACCCATCCCTGAATTGATTACCTCTCAGATTCCTAATGCTATCATATTTTAAACTTACTGCTTCCTGCACATAGAAGCACATACACATGCTTGAACTCTTGGGTTACATTCATGGATCAGCTAATCTTTGGTTACTTCTGAAGCTTAGCTTACAAAGTAACAAGCCATGCCATGGCAGGCGTTTTCTCTTCCCATGGTAACAAGCCATGTCATGGCATGGGTTGTTACTTTACATGTCCTCCACTGTAAAAAGGCAGATAAATCCGAGAAACAAGCTTATCCAGTGCCCATTCCAGGCTCCTGAATAGTTTCCTTTGATATCTAACTGTCTGATTTTTCTTGATGTCAGCTGTGGTGACATACTTGCTTAAGTCCAAACTGATTTTTCTTGATGTCAGCTGTGGTGACATACTTGCCTAAGTCCAAAGCTGACAAAAGAAAGAGCCTCCTTGGAAGCGCTGAAGAGTCCAAAGATGGTCAAGGAGTGTCTGAGGTATGCTATACTTACCGTTCTCCTGTTCTTTTTCAAGTTTCCTGTCAGAGTCCATGATGAATGATTAGGATCTTTGCACATTAGCTACTTGAGGTATAACCCACTTGATTAAATCTTTCAAAAAAAGAAAATTTATAATTTTCTTGATTTAATTGTTGTTTGCCTTTTTTTTTAGGGACGGGGAATCTACTTATAGACGACATTTAAGTGTTGAGAAATGGAAATGCCTGCATGTCATGCAACCTCATTATCTACATTCTTCACGAGCTTCTAATTTGATAGCTTTTAGATTTTTTTTGGTTAGTACGCCCATTGATTATTTCCCTTACATGGTTAATTATGAAGCGTCTTGGAATAGCTCATGCAACTTTTCACATATATGGTCTCAGTAAAGCAATTTTGAATTCCTTTATGATGAGATGGATAATATCATTAATTCACTATCTGAGATGCATTTTTTCCATCAGACTTTATGATGAGTTTACATATCCTTTTTCGGGGGTTGAAGAAGCTGAGCTTGAGTCAAAGGATGAAGGTCCAGACTCCAGAGGAATGGATTTCATATTGGAAGCCCAATATAACGATCAATTTGGTTGATGATTTTACTAGGTTTGTTGATCTGCTGTAATTCCTCAAAATTTGCATCATATAAAATTTGCATCACATATGATATGATGCATATTTTTAAACCCTTAGTCATCACCTTAGTCATCAAGAGTTGGCTTAAGTTAGTGTGAAGGCTTTGCTGTCAAGAGTTAGCTTATTTTAGCATGAACCAATGGAGTGTTTATCTTACATGTGCATTGGCTTAAGTTAGTGTGAAGGCTTTGCTGTCAAGAGTTACCTTGACATGGCAAGACCAAGTAGTTTTTACTTTTTACCCAAATGTCCAAATAAGAGACAATAATTTGATTAATTATAAGTTTATAACTTGTGATGTTGATGTTTCCTTAACCTAAATACAGATTTGAATGTTGAGCCAAAGAAAGGCAATTACTTCCCGACCACTTTTTTCAATGAGTTCTGGCTACTTAGGGATAAGTTGATCCCCGTCAATGAGACTGTCGAATGTCGATGAACTGCCATTGAATCTGGAGGTGGGTCCTATAAGCATGAACAAGTGGCAAATATTTCTGCAGATTGAGCAATCATTCCAGATGCAAAGCAGTTATGGAAGCATGCTTGATGGTGAGAGCGATCAGCTTAAGGTACCTGACTTTCTGATGATGTGAAACCATTTGTTATTTACCCTACAATTGTTTTACTGTCAATATTCTCCGTAGTGCTATGATTTTAACAGATTATGGTCACTTTTTTTTTTTTGACAATAATTGTTTTTCATATTAATCTTCCCTGTAACATTAAAACATAGATGCAGATCAATCTATCTAATATGATAACATGGTAACACCATTGAGCATGAGATCTACTGAATAAAACGTTGATGCAAGTGATTGAATATCAGACAAAGTGAGGTGCTGAATTCTCATGTTATAACCTCTGGTGTTAAAATCAGATAACGAAGCATTCTTTACCAAAATGGTATGGTTACATTGAATAAAATGCTAAAAAATGTGATTAGGTCAAGTTTGTAAGTAGATTAAAGTTAGGTTAATGCTTATTGACAGGTTCATTCTCGAATTTTTGAAAGTTTGATCCACTTAAATGGTGCCAGCTGTTTCCGGTTCAGTTTCTTTAATCCTTTCTTTCTCCATCTTTTTGTCAAGTACTTGAAAACATTTTCCTATAAGAATTTTCCATAGCTGTTTTTGTGTTACGTCTAATTCCTTTTCATTGTAAAAATAATGACACTATGGCTGAGTTCTGTGATACTGATTTGGAAGCCTTGTCAAATGTTTGTGACCTACTCCTTCTGCAGAAAGTATTTCTTGAAGGCAGTCCCTATCTTCTGGTGATCACAATGACTTTTTGGCCTTCGACTTTTTAGCTTATCATAGTTACATCTTAATGTGGCAGACATACAATTCTGGAAAAAGAACAAGTCCATGGAAGGTTTATCTGCCAAATCAGTTGTTGTGAGCTTTATCAGCCAGCTGATTGTCTTTCTCTACCTGCTCGACAATGACACTTCGTGGATGATACTTGGAAATTCTGGAGTTGGTTGCTGTATTGAGTTCTGGAAGATAGGAAAAGCTATGCACATCAAGGTATTACTGTAGATTCATAATCATACATTCATATTGATGTCATCATGTTCCCATCCGCCATCCACCTCCTGAAAAAGAGAGAAAAAAAAAGTGTTCAAAAGAATCAAAAGAGAGTAGTTTCACTGTGGAAGCGCTGCCAGAAGGGCAAGCAGTTCTGATCTCTCAACTGTTGGTTTGATGATGTATATGTGTTGTGATTTGTTCCTGTTGAATGCACTGTGTGTTAAAGGAACATGGATTTAAAACTCCCTTCTAAATTGTTACTCTTTAACATTTAACACCGTTTTATTCTTTTGGCAGATGGGTCTACCAAGTTGATCACAAGCGAGTGAACGGGTTTGGATTTGGCGGTGAGGATGAAGATCAGGCCTCCAATCCACCACAGGTAGAAGCAGCTAAAGCCAGTGAGGATGAGAAGAAAACCAACTAAGCTTATGCTTCATTTCATAGCCCTGTTTTGCCTTTGTGCCTTTTGAATGATTAGCTTTTATGATACACACAGGTGATATTTGTTTAGCATCTTAGCTTGCTAGAAAATCTTTTTTAAGTGAATGAGAAGGTGTTCATTTCTCCTTGTTCATGATTTTGATTCAGCTTCAATAATTTTGATTCAGCTTAAGAGGCGGCAAAGCTTTTGGCGCCTGGAAAGGACTTGTGGGTAGTACTCATAGGTCCCCAGTTCGAACCCCGGAATGCCCGCTCTTTATTTACCAATTCAAGGCAAAGCTTTTGGCAATGGTTCTTGAACTTCCCTAGTCGGAATTTGTTTTCCTTGATATTGTTGTGTTAAGGTGGATAACCGTTTTTTTTAATCATGGTACTAAGAGTATGATTTTCCAACAACAACAGCAACAACAACAACATCCCAGTATATCCCGCGATAAAGCAGGGTTTTGGGGGTCAAGATGTACGCACTGTTTCCGATAGACCCAAAACACTAAGGCATAATCAACACAAGGAAACAAGCCAAATGATAGAGAATGAGGCAAAAGGAAGTAGAGAGCCAGGCAGAAAAGAAGCGTAAACGGAATGACCCAACACCCATCCTCAAACTTCTAAACATCGGAAGTCCGAATGCACCTCCTCCAGCGGTCTCTATCCAATGTCATATCTTTTGAAAGGTTCAGCAAATGAAGAACAAGTGCCATTAGACCAAGCTCGAGGGATGATGAGGACCTGAGATAACATCGGAAAAATGTTATGGAATGGACGTCGATGTATATGATTCGCTAAACTATGGTGTTAAGGATGAACGATAGATCATCGATCCTGTAGTTGTATCAGATGATTTGCACATCTTACAAATTACCTGTTTCCTGCACAGTGACAGGTTTTTACTGTCATTACTTGACCTTATTTTCAAAGCTCTAAACTTGCCTGTTTCTTGCACAAGGGAAAAAATAAAAATAATTGTCGTAGCCAGGAGTCGAACCTGGATCGCGTCCACAAACTTGCATAGTAGACTAATACAGTAATCTATTAAGCTGTACTACTGCCCACCCAAAAAAAAATTAAGCTGTACTACTACGGCTTTTTGTCCTTTTTATCAAATTGGATCTTAAGGATGTTTGAATTCCAAGTTTTGAGAATATTTGATTAATATATTTATCTATGTGTTTAAAATAACTTAAATTTAAAATAATATCTTCTAAATTATGTTAATTAATTATATTAACTTTATAATAAAATTATAAACTTTATACAATAATCAATATTTAGTTAACACAATTTATAATATATTCTTTTTAAAATTTACGCCATTTCAAACACATTATAATTTTATTAATCAAACACTTGAAATTGATTATAATTTTCAATGAGATTATTTTAATACAAAGTATAATTAAAAATATATTTTTTGAGATCGTAGTTAAAAATATTAATTTTTCATTTGTTATAAAAATGAAATTTATAATGAGATCATAATTAAAAAATATTAATTTGTCATTTGTTATAAAAAAAATGAAATTTATAATGTGTGTACATAAACACACATTAGGCAAACTACAAAGAAAAACGTTTCCTTTAAAAAATTGATTTTCCCCAATTTCAAATTTTCAATGCATTAAAACTAGGATATCTTTAATAAATTCCTCATCAAATTGTGCTATTACGTCTCTTTGTTCAAAAGCTATGATTTCATCTGTGCTATACTGTTTGTTTATTTTTCTTTAGAAAAAAGCCGATGTTTGATGATAGGACAATGAAACATTTATAGGTTTTTTTTTTTTTTTTTTTTACAGTAGGCAAAGTAGGCGAAAAATAGGTGAGCCTACTGAATGAAACATTTATAGTTAACAAAATTTTGTGTGAGACAACCACATTTTAAACACACCTCCTCAAATACAATGGTTTACCAAGCTATACTTGCTAGCATATAAGCTTAAATGAGAATCAAAGGCTAACTCTAATTAATACCAGGTAAAGTTGATTGGTCTAGTGGTATCAAAACGTTAAAAAAGAGGGCCGTGTGCAAACCCACATACGATTTAATTTGTTTTAAAAAATAAAAAATTGAAAAAAAAACTATTTTAAAATAATTTGAAAAATAGAATAATTTTAACTTTGTCTATAAAAGAAATAATAATTGTAATAGCTTTAAAAAACTATATATATATATAGCATATTAATCGTATGATAAATAAAATGCCAATCTAAATAGTAAACATGGTAATTGGTTCTATGTTATTGTAAATATCTATTGATTGTTACGAGTATTAATCTAATTCTCACATTATAATTCATATTTATTGTTCTCATTGTCATATTTTTAATAGTTTTTTTTATTAATATTATATGTAATTTTATAATATTTTATTAACATTTGTGTTAGTCTAACTCTCATATTTATTGTTCTCCTTCAATCGGTCTTATTTTTAAAAAATTAATTAAAAAGTTGATATTTTAGGTTAGTTTTTTCTTCGACGAAAGGTTAATAAAAAAAAATCTTTCATCGAGGAAAAAAACTAACATAAAATAGTATCAACTTTTTAATTAATTATTTAAAAATAAGACCAAAGGGTATTTTAATTTTGATAAGACCAAAAAAACACAAGTACAATTAAATGAAAATAACATAAAAAATGTCCTTGAGTTCGTCTGCTTCCAGTCGCTTTCGTTAACTCGTTGAGAGAAGCCTTAAATATCAGCCTCTCAGAGGCCCTCCAGAGAACTGCCCTTCTTTTCTCTCTCTCTCTCTCTCCCTCTCTCTCCTTTCTCTCCCAACACTTCGATCTCAGAGAAAAAAGCCCTTTCAAGGCTCTCCTGTTTTTCGATCAATTTCGATCTTGTTTATGAGGTATCCATCTCAATCTTTCGCTCTCTCTCTTATCTCTGTTGTGAATTTTCTTCCCCACATGCTCTCTCGTTTTATCCAGATCTACTGTGTTCCCAAATTCCAAGCCTTTGTAAAGATTCAATCTTTATTCTCGTCTATGGTTTCATTTGGTTTCCATCGTTTGATGATTTCGGCGTTTTAATTGATTTGGGGAAAATATTACTCCCTTCATTGTCTGGTAAAGTGGTAATAGTCGAATTAGAATTAGGGTTTTTATTCAATTTTGAGACTTGCAATTCTCTTTTGTTTCTAGATCACGTTTGCAGTGGTTCTCTGAATCTGACTGCTTGATTGAAATATGATATTTCTGTCGCCGCACTCTATTAATTAGGGTTGTATTCATTTCCGATTTAATTACTAACTCTTTCTCTGGTTCTTCTTTTGGTGGTTCCCCAATCATTTGTGCAGCTCGAAGGAGAAACCCACTCTCGGGTAAGCGTTTCGAATTGTGCTGGTCTTTGTTTGTGTTTATTGAAATTTTTGAATTTGATTCTTTGAATTTGAGGTTCACTGGTTAATGTTATGATGTACGATTGTTAGTAAAATTAAGCATCTTGGCATATCTTGTTTTTCTTCTTTCAATTTGATTCTTTGAATTTGGTGTTCACTGGTTTTTGGGTCCATTATCATGAATTATCATGATAACTGAATTATTCCTTTTCTTACCTCCATTGGTGGTAGTTCATAGTTCAGATTCTCTTATGCATGTCTGAGGCATTTGTTGTTAGTCATGATCCTTGATTTCGGCAACTTCTGTTCACTTTTTGAATAATTTTGTGAAATGGGGTACTATAAGGGAATATTGTGTCATGTATAATCTCTTTATATTCGGTTTGTTTTAGTTGAAAGCTGACAGCCAGTGTGGATTTTGATAGGCATTCAGTTTGATATTTTAAATTGTTTTTCATGTTGTAGTGGTACGCGGATCAAGACCCGCAAACGGAATATAGCGGCGCCTCTGGACCCTGCAGCTTTTTCTGATGCAGTGGTCCAGATTTACTTGGATAATGCTGGTGATCTGGTAAGTGATTAATTCAACCTAAGTTAGTGTTTTTGTTTACTTCATAAGGTTATTTGTGATGACATGCTATTCTTTGTCTGTAGGAACTTGTTGCAAAAACCATCGAGTCCTCTGAGCTTAACTTCTCAAGATACGGCGACACTTTTTTTGAGGCAAGTTTAATATAAATTTGGCTTCGGTCTTGTGTCTGTCTATCCGTATATGTCAGGTTTTTGTGTGGACATGATGTTCACTATTGGGTTATTGAATTGAGTTAAAAGTGTATGTTGGAATGTGCTAATTAATTTCCTATATGCAGGTTGTCTTCATAGGGGGTCGTACGCAACCTGGAACAACAAAGCCTGATGAGGGAGAGCACCACACTTACTCGATAATTGACTGTGAACCTAAACGTGAAGCTATTCTACCATATGTACTTTACATACAGAAGGTTTTGCGTAGGAAGCCTTTTCTGATCAAGAGTCTCGAGAATGTCCTACAAAGATTTTTGCAATCTCTGGAGCTGTTCGAGGAAAATGAAAGGAAAAAGTTGGCAATCTTTACTGCCCTTTCATTGTCTCAGAAGCTCTCAGGTTTGCCACCTGAGACGATATTCCACCCGTTGCTCAAGGATAACCTTGTGGCCAAAGGGCTAGTTCTCACATTTATCACCGATCTCTTCAAAGAGTATCTTGTTGAGAACAGTCTTGATGATCTGATTGCAATTCTGAAGCGTGGTAAAGTGGAGGAGAAGCTTCTTGACTTCTTCCCTTCTTCCAAGCGATCTGCTGAAGCTTTCTCTGAGCATTTTACGTAAGTCTTGTAAACATGAGCATGTCACCATTATTCTGTTATTACTTGATGGTGTCATACATACATCTGCTCCATGTTTGTGTTCGATTAGTAGGTTGTTTACTACTTTGGTCGTCTTATTTGAATCATCTAGCTAGTTCCATGTGAATTTGACTTCAGCATTCTGAGTGTTGCTTTGAGTGATCCAGAATGGAAATCAATGCACTAGTATGTTGATTATCTTCGGATAATGGTTCATTCTGACACGCAAATGTTTGTTTTATACAGCAAAGAAGGCATGGTCCCACTGGTTGAATACAATGAAAAGAAAATATTCGAGGTGAAGCTGAAGGAAATGAAATCTGCATTGACCACTCAAATCTCGGAAGAAGCTGATATAGATGAAGTCATTGAAACGGTTAAACATCATGTAAGAGAAGCTAAGCTTCCGGACGCTGAGGTTGTGCGTGTTTCATGGGATGTGATCATGGATTCTGTTCAGTGGTCGGGAAAAAACCAGCAACAGAATGCAAATTCTGCTCTGCGTCAGGTATTCTTCTATCTCATCCCACACAACATATGCATTTTGCTGATATTTTTGGGTCCATATGTCGCATGTTACGGACAATATCACTCATGAATTCGTTAATACTCTTGGATGGCAGGTTAAAACATGGGCAAAACTGCTGAATACTTTCTGTACGAGTGGGAAGCTTGAGCTGGAGCTTATTTACAAGGTTCAGATCCAATGCTACGAGGATGCCAAACTGATGAAGCTATTCCCAGAAATGGTGAGGTCTCTTTATGACCTTGATGTGC
The DNA here is from genome assembly GCA_037127255.1 of Persicaria tinctoria. NCBI lineage: Eukaryota > Viridiplantae > Streptophyta > Magnoliopsida > Caryophyllales > Polygonaceae > Persicaria > Persicaria tinctoria. Next base: position 2,196,464 of record JBANSL010000004.1, read on the forward strand.
TCGCGGAGGACACTATCCTCCATTGGTTCCGTAAAGGAACAAATCCAAAGGGCAGGTATGAACTAGATAACAGTCTCTCTTTTGGTTTCGCTGGGCATCTTCATTATGATTTGTTCTATGTGTGATTAATTGCCCATTTGTATGTTCCGGCAGGCAAACATTTGTCAAGTCTTTGGAGCCGTTCGTGAAATGGTTGGAGGAGGCAGAAGAAGAAGAGTGAGCTTTCGAAAAGCCTTGCCCGATTGATTCCTTTGTTATGCCTCATGAACTTCGATGCCTCTAGTTCGTATGAGCCTGTGATTTGCTCTCATGATATGCCTTTTCGATTTTTAACTTGCATTTTCGTCTTTGTTGTGTACCATCAAATACTACATGATATCAGAACTACTCTTTAGTTTGCTTTGGAAGTTTGGCATTTGTAATTGCAGATTTTGCTTTTTTATGCTTGGATGAGATATTGGGTTTCATCCCTTCTCAATAATCAGGCAGTTTTTATTTTTAATACCCCAAAATCAGTGACTGTACTTTGGTATTATTGTCTGTGTGACAGTAAATGAGATGGTATTGATGGTGTACTTTGGCACAGTGCAGTACTGGATTCTTGTTGTCTGTTTTCATTTTCCATCATTTTCCAGCCCTTTCATTTCCCGTGATGGCTTTATTACCTACCTGTCTATGTCGCTGTCAAGTGTTTTTGGCTTTTGCTATGTGCAACTAGAGGCCTAAATTATGCACTCACGAGAATGGATCCACTCATACAATTTGATTGACTCGTGTCCAACATTAATTGCGTCTCTCAGTGAAAAAGTTGTGAATGGATCATAGATCCGCATATGCAATAAAATTTTAGACGGTTAGACAGAAATTGGATACATTAATCATCTCAATGTTCCCTACGGAGAATTAAAATTGTCATTCAATCCATGTAATACATGTCATTGATAATACAAAGGTTATCGTTATCGGTTATCACCCTCAATTTCAATGTTCTTGATAATACAGAGGTCTGGTTTGGCTGACTTCTCTTTTCAATGTTATCCCGCGGTCAGCTAAGATGCCTTTGGAATGGAGACTCAGTAAATTGGTCTCGGTCTACAAGAACAAAGGGGATGTATAGAGTTGTAATAACTATAAAGATATCAAGCTTCCGAGTCACACGGTGAAGCTCTGGGAGAGAGTTATAGAGGTGAGACGTAGGAGATTGACTCATGTCTCAAAGAACCAATTTGGCTTCATGCCTGACAGATCAGCTGTAGAATTTATTCACTTGCTGAGGCGTTTGATCGAGATGCATAGAGTTAGGAAGAAGAATCTGCATATGACCTTTATTGATATAAAAAAAGGTTTCGAGAGAGTTGTTTTGGAGATGTGTGGTTGAGAAGGGAGCGTCGGGGACGTATATCAGAGTTATCAGAGATATGTACGATGATGCTCTGACTAGCGTTAGGACGTCGAGTGGAGATTTAGATTTCTTTCAGGTTCGAGTGGGGCTTCATCAAGGTTCAACTCTTAGTCCGCTTCTGTTTGCTTTGGTTATGGATACTCTTTCCGCTCCACTCCAAGAAGAGGTCCCTTGGTGCATGTTGTTTGCAAACGACATTGTGTTAGTGAACAACTCAAGATCGGGTTTGGCTCGCATACTAGATAACTGAAGAGAAGTGCTGGATTCTAAGGGTTTTAGATTGGGTAAGTCCAAGACCGAATACGTTTAGTTTCGTTTTGGAGAGGTCAGGGATCCAGACGTGTGAGTGGCTTTGGGGGAGGATCTAGTCCCCAAGAAAGAGTTTTTCAAGTGCCTAGGATCTTACGTTCAAAGCGATGGGGGAGTCGACATGGATATCGATCATCGAGTTCAGGCAAGGTGGCTTAGATGGAGAAGAGCTTCGGGGGTGCTTTGTGACAAGAAAGTCCCGACTAAACTGAAAGGAAAATTCTACAAGGTGGTTATTAGACTGACCCTATTGTATGGTTCCGAGTGTTGACCAATCACTAAAGCTCAAGAGCAGAAGTTGTCAGTGGCAGAGATGAGAATGTTGCGTTGGATGAGTGGGCATACGAGACTTGACGGAATCAGGAATGCTGACATTAGAAGGGAAGTTGGAGTTGCGAGTATTAATTGTAGACAAACTGCAGGAGTACATTGCGTTGGTTTGGGCATGTCCAAAGGAGACCTAGATCGGCACCGGTTCGAAGGTGTGAGATTTTGGATCTTGGAGCTATCCGTAGGGGGGGGGGGGGTAGACTGAAGAAGAGCTAGATGGAAGTTATCCGTCAGGACCTCAATTTACTGAACCTTTCAGATGATATGGCTTTAGATAGAGACTACTGGAGGAGTTGCGTTCAGGCTACGGATGTTTAGAGTCAGGGGGGGTGATGTTGTGTCTGTTTGTCTTTGTTTCCGTTATGTCCTCCGTTATGCATGTGTTCTGGCTCCTTGTCATATTGTGTGACCTGTTTCCCTGTGGTACTTGCCTTCTTTTGCTCTTGGTCTTTCAAAATCACTCTCTCGATTCAGTCGAGGAAAGAACGCGTACATCCTTACCCCGCAGAGCCTGCTTTATCGCGGGATATACTGTGTTGTTGTTGTTAATGTTTTTTTTTTAAAAAAATTCATTAGTGTCATATTTGTTATTTCACTTTGTTTATTTTACTAACTAATCGTGTGTTGTATGATGAATTCTGTTGTGTTTTGTGTCGTGCCTTCGTGCCTTATATGAATTCTGTTGTGTTCTTTCGCTTTGTTGTTGTTGTTTGCATCTATCACTTCTTATATGAATTCTGTTGTGTTTTCTAAAGATCATTTGGTTTTTAAAGTCCCAAAAAAAATTAATTTCATTCACCGGTGCTTTGACATATACTAGCGAGCACACCCGTGCTACGCACGAGACTTATTTTAAATATTTTTTTATTATATTATTATTATTATTATTATTATATTACTAATAATTGTTATCTTTAAAGTTTTAATATGTATTTATCTTTGAAATTCGACAAATATACGGACTTGACTCTATTTATCGTCTTACTCATTTTTACATGTAATTCTACTATAAGAAAAAAGAAATGATAATTGCTTTAGAAATGCACACGGGACTTATTTTAAATATATATATTTTTTAATTAATATATTATCATTGTAATTTTATTACTAATAACGGGAACTATACCTATAACCAATAAGCTACAACAACCTTATAGTTTCTTAAGCTAATATTAAATATATATTAAATTTATTTGTAAGTATTTAATAGGTGCAATTAACGGGCTTTCACCCATATTTATATTATATATAGATATAGATTATATTATATATAGATTGTTTATTCGAGTAACAATAGTTTACCAATGTGATCTTTGTGATTAACAAGGTAATGTACAATCAATAAATTTAATATGGACTCTTAGGGGGTGATAATATCATTTGGGACTCTTAGGATGACATGTAATTTTTTTTTTTTGCATTTTTTTTTGTCATCTTCATTTCTGTCATTTGCTTCTTATTTGTACAAGATGGTTAGTTAGTCTATCTATCGACTTGGATTTCTTTCCTGATTTCCAAAAAAAAAAAAAAAGAAGCATAGATTAAAGCTTAGAAATAAACATTATGGGTTTTCCTTAGTGTTTTTACTAGGGAAATTTATAGAAAACTACCCGTTAAATGTAGGATTTTATACTTAAATGACTTAACCACCCATTAAATGGTTTTTTTTCTTTCAAATCATCAACCACATATTTCCATTAAATATAGTACTCTGTATATTTTAATATTTTATAATAAAAATTTAAATTTTAAACTTGAATATATTTAAATTATATTTATGGTATAGGGACAAAAAAAATTATATTAATATATTAGGGGCACAAAATGTGTAAAAATTCTATATTATTTGGAGGATGGAGGTTCTAAATGTGGAAAATATTATTGAATTTTATTTAAAAATTTGAGAAAACTTTAATGAAGATACTTTTAATAAAAATATTTTTTTAAAAAAATATTTAGATTTTTTTTTCCATTTTTAGTATATAGTGTAGTTGTTTACAAATATGAAGGAAATGAGACACTAATTATTAGTATAAAAATATTATTAAATTTAAACATATAAACTTATTTTAATTTTGATTAAAAATGAGTTTATAAAATATTTTTACAATCAGTGGCGGATCCACGGGGGGCTCGGGGTGGCTGAAGCCCCCCTCCCAAAAATAAAGAATATATATTCGTGTTCGCTATATACACTCCAAATCTTTTATATAGGACGTGCATGGTTAAAATGGGTTAACACCCTATATATTTCTTTTATATATCGGGTGTTTATGTAATAAAGTTAAGTAAAGTGTGCTCGTAGACAAGAAAAACGTATTGGCTCAATGGCAACTGGTGAGGGATGGAATTAGTGTACACGGTCTGAAGTTTTACAGACCCAGGTTCGACTCTCCTTTTTCCTCCTTCGATAAGGGGGAATGTGCCGATACGAACACGACACGATAACTACCGTGTATTCGACACGATAACACGACACGGTTTCGTGTCGGATACCCGTGTAACACGACACGACAATTGTAAAATAACTTTTTTTCCCCTTGGCTGCTGCAACTATACTGTAAAACTCTTTTGCTATTCTGTTTCATGGCAGATCCATCACTCTTGGGCTCAACTCCGGCGACATCACCGCCAGAAATGGCTTCCCCTTCGTCGGATCTTTTAGATCCACAAGGGGTTAAGGCAGATCTGAACTTTGAGTCGCACTGTTCATCGTCCTCCCCGCTCCCATGGTGTCTGACGGGTGGGTATGAGCCTCATCCCCTCCGTCCAACCCCTCCTTCCAATCAACATCCACCCAGTTTCAACCCCACCGACACCCATCCGGATCTAATAGCCCTCCCATGGCGAGGCTAAGCGTCGCCAATGGTGGTTTTGTGAACTCAATCGCTGCTCCCCCGCCTACCACCCTCCATCTCGTCCGGCCGCCTCTGCCTAAAATGAAGGAGGAGGAAGAAGACAGAAGAACGACGACGGCGAGACTGGCGAGTGGCAAGTGAAGAATGAACGTCCGTCGACTGCTGAGAAGGCGAGAGTGAAGAGGAGCCGTCCGTCTCAGTCTGGAATGGCGGCGGCGAGAATGAAGAACAACCGGAAGATTTGTAACCCTAGCCTACTTTAGTTTAATTAGAAAGGGGGAAAAACGAAAGGCAAAAAATAAAAAAATTGGTGGCAGTCAGGATTCGGATTCGAACTCAACACCGCCCCTAGGATAGGTCAGGTAAATACACAAGCCGCACACACCAACTGGGCAAACCACACTTTATGTTCCTCTATGACATTTATTATATTTCTATCATCGCAACATGTTAATATTAAAAAAAAAAAAAAATTGTCGTGTCGTGTCGGATACCCGATAAGGGAAAAACCCCGATCCGAACACGACACGATTATTATCGTGTTTTACCGTTTCGTGTCATAACCGTGTCGTATCTATATCGTTTCGTGTTTTTTCGTATCGTATTGGTGCGGTTTCGTGTCGTGTCAACCGTGTCGTATTTTTTTCACAACCCTATTTGCTTGTTCCCTTGGTATGTTGCTTTTACTCATAATAACGTCTCTTGTATATCTCTGTTTATGTTAAAAAAATAATTAAAAAAACATATTGATAATGCCTTAAAGTGGCCAAAATTCAACCAAAGATTCATCTTTTTGGACACAATACATATATGAGGTGAACATGATCAGAATGAAAATTGAAGTACTATACACAGGTGCTACTGATGACTTGATTTTTTTCTTTTTTGATAAGTACTGATGATTGAACTATATGTCTACATCTATTTGTTTTATTTATATATTAAAATGAAATTATATGTGATTGTATAAGGTATTTAATGAACATCATATGCACATAATAATCCCTCTTTGGAGACATCGGATAAAATTTGCACATAATGTAATGACATAATTATATGACTATTTATGTGCAAAGAACAAAAAAAGCTCTACTAATTTGATTTTGATCAATATTAACATTGATCTCGATTTGCAACTTGTCCTACACGTTTTTCAGACCACTCTTGTCAAAAATCCTGGATTCGCCACTGTTTACAATTTATAACCATTTTCAGAAATAAAATAGAACAAAATTGTTCCTATATGAATCAGTTTTTTTAATTTTTTTTTAAAAAAATTTAGTAAAATTTATTTGAGATTTAAATTTAAATATAAAGTTTAAAATATTATTATAATACCATATATCTTTGACAAAACCTAATAGAAATACACAACGGGGGTGATTTGTTAACAAAAGCAATTTAATGAGTGATTTTCTGTAATTTTGTATTTATTGGGTGGTTAAGTATAAACAATCTATATTTAACGGGTGGTTTTATGTAAATTTCCCTTTTTACTATGCAGCCCAAAACGTAGTAGTGAAATTTGGGGCCCGAACCTTCTATTATCTGGTGGCCGGAAAGAGGCACTCTTGACGCTCCTCATCCATGGCGATGCGCCTTTTCGCACCCTCCGTTCTCCCAGTCACTTGCAATGTTGACCTCCCACCCAACTCCTCTCACTCCGTCGACGCCTCCTTCATCCGACGCGCCGCCGAATTGGCCGACAAATCCGCCGGATTCACCTCCCCTCACCCTAATTTTGGCTGCGTTATTGTTTCCCCCGCCGGCGCCGGGAGAAAGGTTGTAGGTGAAGGTTATCTCTACGCGCAAGGGACCAAGTCGGCGGAGATTCAGGCCGTGGAGGCCGCTGGAGATTGGTGCCGGAACTCTACCGCTTACCTTAACTTGGAGCCTGGCGATTGCCATGGCGACTACACTTCTGTCTCGTCTCTTATCAAGGTCTTTCTCATTTATCATCGTATCAGTGTATTCATTTCGGTTTTTAGGAGTCTTGATTTCTTGATTGCCGGGAAATCAGGCAGGAATTGGCAGGGCGGTGATCGGAATCAGGCATCCCTTACAACACTTACGCGGCGGTGCAATACGGTCTTTGAGAAACGCAGGAGTTGAAGTTGATGTGTTGGGAGAGGATCTGCAAAGCAAAGTTATTGAGGTATTATAATTCAAATTTATCCTATTCCGCGTTTGATTTCTCTTTCACTTGCTCATCTGTAAGATCAATCTACATCTGAAACTCCCACCAAAAAAAAAATCTACATCTGAAACTTCAGGCTTGTTTTCATTTCAAATTCAAATTTTAAGCTCTTTAGGTTAATTTCATGTTCACCATCTGTTGCTCACTTGCATTCTATAGAGCAGGAAGCATTGAAATCTTGCCAGCTAGTGAATGCTCATTTGCTCTATAGAGCTGCTTATCGAGTTCCGTTCTCTATTCTCAAGTATGCAATGACTCTTGATGGTGAGAAATTTGCCTCCTGAGTTCCTTATTCATTCTTAATTGCTGTTGAATTTCTTACTTTGTTGTGATCTTTGGAGTGATTCGAAGTTTTTGTCAATATACTCCCTGATTGTGCTATCTGTGTGCTCAGGCAAGATAGCTGCAAGCAGTGGTCATGCATCTTGGATCAGTAGTAAATTATCTAGGAGTCGAGTTCTTGCACTGCGGGGTAGATGTGATGCTGTTATTGTTGGAGGCAATACCGTTCGGAGGGATAGTATGAACCTTACTTTTTTGGTTTCAACTGATCTGATTGTTTTATATATGACTTCCATGTATGTGCAATGTGGAATCATATTTTCCGCCTTTCCTGATGTGTATATTGATTTAGATCCTCGACTGACTACAAGAAATGGTGGCGGACACATGCCTGTAAGGATTGTGATGTCACAATCGCTCGATCTTCCTGAGGTGGCTAACCTATGGGACGTTTCTGAAGTGCCCACCATAGTTGCAACACAACGTGGTGCTAGAAGAAAGTTTCAGAAATTCCTTGCCTCCAAAGGAGTTGAAGTGGTGGAATTTGATATCTTAAATCCGCGCGATGTTATGGAATACTTTCATGACCGTGGCTATCTTTCGGTATTGTGGGAGTGTGGAGGCGCTTTGGCTGCAGCAGCTATTTCTGATGGGGTGATACACAAGGTAACACTGTAACAGTTGCTGTTCTTTTGTTAGATTTCTGAGCGGCATTGGATGCTGCATTCTTTTCTGCTGCTGTGTTTATCTGGAAATCATAACTTTAACTGGTCATCCCAGATTCATAAACTGTTCCAATTTTGTCAAACTGTTTTTGCACTGTCGATTAAATTATGTTCCTTGCATAACTTGGCTTTGTTGATGAAGGTACATGCATTTGTTGCTCCCAAGATTATTGGCGGAAAGAACGCACCCACCCCAGTTGGTGAGCTCGGAATGGTTGAGATGACGCAGGCCTTAGATCTGATTGATGTTTCTTATGAGCAGGTTCGGTGGTTGTGCCTATGAACAATTTTTCGGTATTTTTTTGTTAAAACAGAAGCAGTTTTTCAATTGCTGCCTAATTTTTCCATACAACAGGTTGGGCCTGACATGCTCATAAGCGGATTTCTCGAGCCAATCCCCGACTTAGGACCCACCATTCCAGCTGTTGATGAAACATGTAAAATTGATCCTACAATTACACCGTCTGATGCAAGCATTATCTTCTTCTATAAAACATGGGATCCTTATGGCGCTTTCTCAAACTTCTCGCCTCATCCGGTTCAGATGCCCGATGAAAACGGCAACTACTTAACCTGGTCCAGCGTAGAGCATTATTATCAGGTTGTTTGCTCTCAAACACAGACAATCTCAGTCTCTTTATTGTGCATAGATTCATATCTTATACATCCATTTCCGTTATAGGCACATAAGTTTGTCGGTGTAGAAGATCCTGCAGCGGAAGATTGCATTGACAAAATAAGATCCGCTAAAAGTCCTGAAGAAGCAGCAAGAATGGGGAGGACAATGCAAAGGCTGCAGCCTCACCTGGTATCCAATCTATTCTTTTCAGCATGCTTCCATGTAAAAAAAACGCACAATATCCATTTCAGTCTCACCATGTTCTTTTCGTAATAAGGTACGATCTGACTGGGACAGTATCAAGATCGAAGTCATGTACAGGGCCTTGAAATGCAAGTTCGCAATATACCCTCATTTGAACTCAATCCTTCTCTCGACTAAGGGCTCCGTCCTGGTAGAAGCCTCACCTCACGATCTCTTCTGGGGTGGAGGCTGTGAAGGGGAAGGCATGAATTATCTCGGCAGGCTGCTGATGCAGTTGAGAGCTGAGTTCCTGGGCGAATCGGAATCGCCCACAGCAAGTGAGACTCCTAGCCTGACTTTATAGAACTTTGCTCTAAATTTTTGGCTTCTTATTTATGGGCAGGTGTATTGAGAAAACCTATGATTTCTTGGTGCTCTTCGTTGTCCTTTCGACCATTACGGTTCATAGACTGATGCCTCGGTTAATCTGTTGCACAAGAACTTGTGACATAGTGTCAGCTAAGGGCTTTCAGTACCGATTATTACTTGTTTTTTTGAGATGATTCGACCCGAAACGTTTGCTTGGGTATGGGAGGGTTTGTGTTTGTAGTGTTGTTTTTACCAATTCATTTGCTTTCAAGGTATGGACAAGGAACACAGATGCACGAGAGTTATAGAGGAAAGTTTTAGGGTTGTTTTTAGGAGCGAAATCGAACTGGGCATGGTGGGTTGGACCGGTCCAGCTTATCGACTTAATTTACATAAACCAACCTTCTTTTTTTTTTTTTTTTTTGAAAATGGAAAGAGATTAGGAAGGACTATGAACGATTTGTAGTCCATCCTAGAGCATCCTTTCAGATGAGAACTTGCAGTTCTAAATCTGTGTTAGGGTTGGTGATAGTGGTTGAATGACCTAAAAGGGTCAGTCTGTCCGCTACGCTATTAATTTTCCTAAACACGTGATGAATGTGTACTGTCTGAAACCGACAGAGGTCTATCAGGGAATCGGAAATTATCATTTCGACTTCCCATGGGCATTTCCAAATGGAAATACCTTTGAGTGCATTGATTATGCAGAGGTTATCCTCTTCTATTTCGATGTTCTGAATATTAAGATCTAATGCTTTACGGATTCTCTCTCTCAGGGCTGTGGCCTCAGCTCGGATGACCGAGCATGATGGAATGTTGGCACCCTTCATCAATGACTGCATTCTTGATTCCAATATGAATTGCTTATCGATTTCAAACCTATGATTTGCCTAAGTGGATGACCTTTCATGTTGGAAATTTGGAATCGGAATGCAATCAAAATTTGAAACAAATCATTCTTTTATTGGATTTTTTTTTTTAAAATCTACAACGGACACATTGAGATTGTCTATTGCGGATAGATCTGCGCTAAATATGTGCTAAATAGAATTCTCGTTATAATATTAGTGAAATCTAGAATAAGGGGTCGTGTAGTATTAATATCTCGACATTAGATATCGCTATAAGTCTCGATATTTGATATTTAGTGTTTGGTATAGATAGATATCGATATCACTTAATATGATATCGGATATCTAGTGTTTGATATAGACAATTATCGATATCACTTAATATGATATTTGATATCTAGTGTTTGTTATAGACAGATATAGATACCACTTGATATCATATTGGACCTATTTGATATACTGATTTTGAAGGGATATCACTTGATATCAAGATATCGATACCAAACGGGGCCTAAGTGATTTCATTTTTTTTCATGTAATGAAAATGACTCAAAGTTGAAAATAAACAACTTGATTATACTAAACCAGTGGTGGTCGTAAGATTTTCTAGAGGGGGGCGAATTTTTTGTTTTATAATTTTTTTTCTTTATAAGATTTTAAAAAAAATCTTTAAAGAAAACCATAAATTGTGGTACAAATATGATATTTTATTATAAAAATTTATACAATAAAATTTAATATATATATGTGTGTGGGGTATGATGAATACTTTTTTGAAAAATATTGAAAGAAAATTATAATTTTTTTTTAAAAAAGTATGTTATTTGTAAATGTGAAAAATTGATAGGATTGAAAAGTGTGGCAAAAAACCCATAAATTATGATTTAAATGTGACATTGATAGTAAGAAATTTCATAAGAATAAAAATTAGAAGAAAATTTTAAAATATATGTGTAGCATAATGAATATTTTTATAAAAAATATTAAAAGAAAACTATAAAATTTGATATAGATATGACATTTAATCATTTATCGTAGAAAATTTTTGGTAGGTTTGAACTCATAACCTCATTCACTACTTAGGCTTCATTTCCTTTTTTTTTTACCAACCATGAACTATGTTAGACAACATTTGTGTGTGTGTTTTCACATTTTTATTATGTTTTTACCTTATTATTTTTAAATACTATGTTTTTATGTAGAGGGAGCGGTCGCCCCTGCATGGCGGCTGCACCTCTGTTGGCCTGTGGCTGCCACTGTCCCAAACCACACTGAATAGAAAACATGGTGGATTCGTATGGGACGGGGTTAATAAACTGACTAAAATTATAAACAGGGTAAAAATTTATAAACCGTTGGTAAAAGTAGTTAAAAATTTATGAAAAAATATAAACTCCGTATGGGGCGAAAAACAGTTTATTTGTAAAAAGTGGAGTTTATTTGGTTTTTATTAGGGGTATTGTGGTACTTTCAAACCAAATAAGATAAAAGAGAAGGGGTAAAATAGTAATTATGGAATATAAACCTCAAAATAAGCTTCAATCTGCAGCTTATTTATAAACTCTTTTTTTAACCGACTAAAGCTTATTTGTTGTTCACATACACCGTTTAAACCTGTTTATTTTTTTAACAGCTAATAATTTCCCACTTTTTAACCTGCTTATATATCAGCCATACACACCCGGTGTCTACTTGGAGGTTTGCGAGTGGGGTTATTTTCTGAACTCTTTTATTCCACATCATTATGTGTCGATTTTATTAGATGATTTAATTTTATAGTAATGGAGATGGTGGTTTATTAAAAGATTGATTATTTTAGAAAATAATTTTTCTATTTTAAAAAAACATAGAATTTTATAATTAAAGTTTATAGATATGCGAATATAAATGTATAGAATATACATATAATTTTTTATAATATAAAAATACCCCAATGGGTTAAAATATAATTTTTATAATTATATAATTAAGTGTATAGAATATAAATATAATTTTTTAATAATTTTTACTCCGTATAAAGATACAATCAACCAATGGGTTAAAATAATACAAGTAAAATTTTAAACAGTAGGGTAACTTCCATTGGGGATAAAACTTTTTATGGGTGACATTAAATGGATAACTAAATCTTTTTTAGAACAAAAATTTCCCATGTGCCGGTGAAGAGATCAAAGTAGCAAATAAGGTAGCACACCTTAGTCACCCTTCTTCCGAGCTTACACTAGCATCACATAAAGATCTTTCTTGCACTAACATCACATAAAGATTTTTTAATCTTATCGATCAGGATGCTATTTTTTTTTTTCTTTTGATTAGGTAAATATTCGAAGGTCAGACAAGCCTGACTCATCGAGAGGCCGACCGAAGTCGGCAGACGGCGAACCGTCTAACATAGCAACCTACAAACAGAAAAACAAATAACAGGCGTAATGAACCAAACAGGAATAAACTCTACAATAAACATCCGAAGAAGACCAAACACCCGAAAAGCTGAGGAAGCCACCGAAGAACGCAGTCAAGCACCACCGAACAGTAGCACCGCGGGCCAGCAGTAAACCAGGATTTAAACTATTGGCTACGTTCATCCCGACCTTTTACTCTATTAAAAAAAAAAAAGTAAAATTTAGGAGCAATCGAGTAGGAGAGCGATCCCACGTGGCAGCTTCTGAGAGGTTTGGGCGAACAGAAACAAACGGATTTTGGCTGCGCTTCAAAGTAGGCCCCCCTTCAAGATCAACCGCGAAATTATCCCCCAATTTTTTAAATTTAACTTCCAAAAAATATATAATCCGTGAAAGACAGTTAATGCTTTGGATAAGGATTAAGGATTGAATTTGAATCCCTCTTTTTCTCTCTGATTTCAATCGCAAACAACGACACCAATTTAATCATTTCCATTTTCGCTTTCGTTACAAATCTCTAAGGTAATTTCCTGCGCTGTTCTTCGTTACAAATCGATTTGTAATCGTTGTTTGTTTCCTTCCAGTTGTGATTAATTACTGAATTGAATTGTTTTTATTTTTCTTTGCCAGATTTGGCTTTGGATCATGACGGTGATGATGATTGTTGATGGAGACAGATGAGATAGAGCGAGAATCAATCGGCTCGGCGGTAACTTCTAGAGAGAGAGAGAGTGTGTGCGACAAATCGACAACCTAACGATTGGCCCACTGATTCATTCTCCTTGCCAGATTTCGGTTCAGTGATCCCACTCCGTTTTCATTTTCGTCTTTCTCCGCCATTGATTTGAGTTCCTGTTTGATTGATAACGATCCAGTTGCCATTGGAAGCTTCGATTCGTTTGGGGCTTAGGGTTTCATTCGAGGAACAAGCATTAATCTTACCAATGCCGCGAAATCGAAGCATCTAAGGACTACTTCCAGGTGCTGTTTGTCATCATTAGAGCTTTTTGGATCGGATTGAATTGTTTGGTATCAGAATTAGGGATCCAACCTCCAGGAAGAGGCCCTTGTTGCCTGCTTCAATCGAGGCAGCTGTGACGGATCCCTCTCTCGAGAATCGGGGCTTCCATTTCCATTGCCTCGGAGGTTTGGAGTGCATCTTCAATATTATCAGGGCCCTTAGGATGGGTTCCTGCTTATCCGCGGAAAGCAGGAGCCCTCTTCCAGGCTCCCCCTCAGCTGCCTTCGGTGTCGGGAGGAGGAGACTCCCCAAGAGGAAGTTGGGATCCCGGAGCTCCTCCTTCGATTCCCGGACCCCTGGCCAGTTGTCGTCCAGCGGGGCCACTCAGTTCGCCTCGCTGTTTACTCAGCAAGGCAAGAAAGGGACCAACCAGGATGCCATGACTGTTTGGGAGGTAATCCTTTTGCATTGTCAGTTTTGACACTAACATGGTTTTTTCACATTTTATTCACGAAATGTGTTGGTTCGGTATTAGTCGGATTTTTTTGATGACAGATTTGTGTCTACTATTTAGTGAGATAGTTAAACCTGATCAGGTAGTTGAAGCTGACTGTAAAATAAATTCTTTTAGCTTAATTCTTTACAACTGTATAGTATTAAAACCATAAGCTCGGAATTTTTTTCATGATAGCTTTATTCTTCACGAAATGTGTTGGTTTGGTATTAGTTGGAAATTTTTTTGATGATAGATTTGTGTCTAATGAGATAGTTAAATCTGATCAGATAGTTGAAGCTGACTGTAAAATAAATGTTAAATGAAACTGTTAGTAAGACCTCTTTTAGCTTAATTCTTTACAACTGTATAGTATTAAAACCATGAGATCCAAAAAGCTACTGACTTTACAAAAACGGAGGCTAAGACACTATCTGTTGATGTAAAATGATATTTTTCAGAGTTTTGGTTTGAGGGCGGATACAGTGTTCTGTGGAGTGTTTGATGGGCATGGTCCATATGGTCATATGGTAGCAAGAAGAGTCAGAGATTGTCTTCCTCAGAAACTAAGTTCGTACTGGGAAGTAAGTGTAGGCGAGGAGGTTCTTAAAGAAGTAAGTGTTAATTCGAGTGGCAACAACTCTGAAGAAGTGTCTTTTGCATCAGCTGATGAAGGATCCCAGCCCTCTGTTGTTGATGCTAACGAACCTCAGAAGACGAACGATGTTTTCCTGACTCTTCGGGAGTCATTCTTGAAAGCTTTCAAAGTTATGGACCGCGAATTGAAGGTGCATAGAACTATTGATTGCTTCTGCAGTGGGACAACAGCAGTGACACTCGTCAAGCAGGTTCACTCGGTTCTAGCTCTCAACTTCCGCGGTTTGTCAACTGTCATGTTCCGACTGCTTATAGGTTTCTGTATCTATGTACATTGTAGGGCCAAGATCTTGTTGTCGGAAATGTTGGAGACTCGAGAGCAGTACTTGGAACGAGAGACGGAAACAACGATCTTGTGGCAGTTCAATTAACTGTTGATCTCAAACCGAATCTCCCAGGTGTGTGAAAACTGAAAACCAAATGCGCCTTTAGCATATCAATCGATTTATCATCAATCCTTTGAACTTGTTTACATATGAGCAGCTGAAGCTGAGAGGATCAAAAGGTGCAGAGGCCGGATTTTTTCCCTCCACGACGAGCCTGATGTTGCGAGAGTCTGGCTTCCTGACAACGACTCCCCAGGCCTCGCTATGGCACGAGCATTTGGAGACTTCTGCCTGAAAGATTACGGCTTGATTTCAGTGCCTGAGGTAATGCATAGACGTCTCACAGACAGCGATGAATTCGTCGTCCTAGCTACTGATGGGGTGAGGAATTCAGACACATACTGTCCTTCCTTTTTCATCATAATTTCAGCTCAACAACAACTCTCTTGATGTTCTTTTTCGTGCAGATTTGGGATGTCCTCTCGAACAAGGAAGTGGTGAACATAGTGGCATCAGCTCCAAACCGAGGCTCAGCTGCAGAGGAGCTCGTCGAGTCAGCTGTTAGATCCTGGAGAAGGAAGTACCCTACGTCTAAAGTAGACGATTGCGCTGTAGTCTGTCTCTTTTTGGACCCAGGAGGAGCCAGTGGTTCATCTTCCGCTCGCAACTCTCCCAACGAGGAGCAAGATGAGGAGGAGGAGGTGGCTCCTTCTGGCCCTTACAACAAGCTTGGAGTTTCGGATCATAAGCCAAATCCGAGTGTCAATTGGTCCGCTCTAGAAGGCGTCACCAGGGTAAATACAATGGTCACCCTTCCTAGATTCACTCCGGGAAGGACTGACAACGCGACATGAAATGGAAGACACTCTTCGGGCCTCTATTCTTTCGTGTTGCACTCCTATTTTTATCGCGTTTTTAGTATCATTGATTCATTATACTTCTTATTTGTTAGTAGAAAAGCAAAGGGAGGTAATGTATAATGTCATCTGTTGGATCTTGTTGTTGCAATAACGAAAGCGAGCTCTATGCTTATGGATTCATTGTTATAGGAATTGCTGGTGTCATTTGGAACACAATTGATACTCAGAAGATAAATTGTTTATAACTTCATTCGGTATCTTCACAGATGACACTCAACCTTGTTTCATCTGATCTTCTATGATCCTTATATGGGTCTTTCCTCCAACCACCGGCTGTAAAACTCGAGTGCCTCTTGCGGCTTACTAGCAGGGACTTGATGCCCTGATCCCTGCAATCACCATGACAACGAATTTGGAAGCTTATAGCAGATTCAGGAATCATATATGCAAACTTGTTTCTTCAGCCGGAGTTGAAGAGCACAAACCTTGATGGTAAGAAAGGTAAGATTGTTCGCATAGCCTTGCAAAAACCTTCAATTAACACCAAACATTTGACTCAAGACAACCGAAACAGTGTGTATTGTTATATGGCTATACATAAACATACCCTGCAAGTTGGTTATTAACCATCCATGGCCTCCATTTCTCGATGATCTTGTATTGAAGCGACCTTGTCCAACCTTCGGATCCAGTGAAGACCACTCTCATGTCATGATCCCCACTGTGCCTCAAAATCCATCAGAATCTTACACATGATTTGAGTATTTTTTCGGGTCAAAAAGCGAACTATATTAGCCTTACCTATAGATAAGAGCTCTATATCCTTGAGTGGTAAGGTTCTTGTGGTAAGAAACCATACTGCCAGTATCAGATTCGTAGTCGATAGACATACACAAGGACCACGGACTCGTGATACTTACCTGAACACGAAAGACAAGACCGAAAGCAATGGCATCAGAAGGTAACAACATACATGAGTAGTACTAGTACTTGTATAGCTGATTCGGGTTTTGTCTTTTGATGTTACCGGCTGGGCATGAATAGCCTTTCGTAGCGAATCATCATTCAGCCAAGCTCTAGCGAGCTCATCGTTCTACATTCGGTTCAAACACGAATGAGTAAAGCCATTTGAAAGATAAGAGTGTAAGTAAGAATCTTGACAACTAAGTGAGCTCACTCACAGTGCAGATAGGCATGCTTCTCCGGTCATGCCCCAAGCCCCTCGGATTCTCAGTGTTGTAGCATGGCTCAAGAATGTCGTAAACGTTCAGATTCAGTCCATCCATGTACTGCTCAATTTAGAGTTAGAAATGGCAGCCAGATGAATCTAACTCAATGGATCATGTATAATGCAAGTTTCCGAAACTCACATTGTAAAACTCGGTACCAGTGTTGTTGCACTCAAGAGAGTTCAAGTCTACACAGGCAGCGACGATACCCTGCATCGTACAACAAGCATTTATAGGCAATATCATGTTTTAGAGTATCCCCAACAGTTTCCCCATTATAGGGATTTTTAAGTTTTTAGAGAATTTTAAACGTTTTTTTGGTCTAACAGATCCTCCATCTCGTTTTCCAATATATGGAAGCAGCAGAAAAAGCATTCTCCAAAATTAAATGATTCTCTAAATCTTCGAAATGGGAAGCTGCCGAAGTCTGAGCAAAAAAATAATTTGAAGAATGTGTTTTTTGTTTCCCTATTTTGGAATTTTTTTTAAAGAAAACGTTATACTCCTGACTCCTGACCATCTCCAACAGATTCCCTGTTTTGAAGTTATCTTCGAAATAGAGAAATTGTTTGAGTTTAAGCAAAAAATAATTTGAAGAATATGTATTCTGTATGTTTCTCAATTTTGGAGAAGTTGTTGGCGATGGTCTAGTCTGCGCGCACCTTATAGAAGTCGTCTGATATCAAGCCCATCCCATGCGCGAAAGATGCCTGTGAATAATCGTCCCATCTAACATCTCCAACTAGTCCATTTCCTATCAGGTAACCCTGCACAGATTGAATTCAGCATTGGATGAAGCTTTACATAAAATGAATAAAAACACTAACAAGATTGCACCTTGAAGTTGATCTTTGGGACGATTTTTGAGCTGATCCCTGCAAACACTAAGAGATAAGTAACATAACATAACATAACATGTCATTAGTTTCTTTTGTTATAAGGGTAGTTCTTCACCATACCCTTGACAACCTCATGAGCAAGAGTCGGAACATAGATACCAGCATACGACTCCCCAGCAATGTAAAACGCGCTATGAAGGAACTCGGGATATTGCACAAACCACTGCAAACAACATAACATAAAATCAGTTATGTTGAAACTGAATGTCATCAAGTGAACACAAGAAGAAAAACTAGACCTTCAAGAGGAAGGCATGAGTGTCAGAGGCTGTTTGCAGGTCTCCTGTCTTGTAAACCGTCTCGTTGTAGGAGTATGAGAGGCCTACGCCAGCAGGCGAGTCCAAGTAGATCATGTTCGAAACCTACATTTTCGCAATGTCAATCAAGAACTCGATACAAAACAGTACATTTTGTACCTAAAAACAACATCAAGTTCAAACCTTGGACCAGCTATATGGATTGAGATGCAACCTGGGTAGGCCTCCTTTTAGCTTACCACCTCTAAACTTAAATGGCCCTGCACATTACTCGAAAAATAAACGACATTTATGGGGCGGAAAATTATTGAAGAAAAACATAAATTGTGTATAGTTTATTGCACTGTTATGAAATATTTCAATATAACCTATTGGTTCGAAGCTCTCAAATTTAATCATAAAAGAGTAGCATAAAGTTGAGCAAAGGATATAAGCATCCTGATTTGGTAAAATTATATTTGAAGTGATTTGTATATGTTAAATCTTCAAATTAACATGCATAACTTTTTACTCTGATGACCAGCTATGACCCTAAAAGAGATCCGCCCTGCTACTCTCTGACCTTACCCAAAACGTTCCAAAAAGCAGTCCTCTGTGAACGTTGTGGGTAAGGCTAAGGATTAATCCTCAACACATCATTTACCTCCCAAAAACAATGAATTAGAAATGAACAAGTGAAGTAAGCTAGTACCATGTTCATACACAAACCCGTCGAAGCTAGAGCAACCCGGTCCGCCATTGATCCATAGAACAAGGGGGTCCTTTGATGGGTTCCTTTCTGATTCCACAAAGTAGTAAAACAGATGCTTTGCCTTCCCATGCTTAACACCTTCTATAGTAATATACCTTTACCAATTACCACCAAAAAAGAAGGTAAAAAAAGGGTAAAATATGCACTTCTTGAAATTAAGGAAAAAACATGAAAATTGAGAATTACAAAATAGGTACCCTGAGTAATGCTTGGAAGGTAAAGTGCCACTGAACCCAGGAAGATCAGTGATGAGAGCACTCTTAGGTGCAGCTTCTGAGACTGTTGTGAAGTGAAGAAACATGAGGCCAAAAAGGGCAACATTGTAAATAGTGGAAAGTTTGGGCATTCCCATGAACAAACTAGTACACAATTTTAGATTTTTTTTTTAAAAAAAAAGGAAAAAGATATGTCCTCTCTAGACAAAACTTGGATGTGGGGAAATTGATGAGTTTATGAGTGAATTTTTAGCTTGGATAAGTGCCTTTTTTATAGAAGGTCTAAAACTCTTGAAAAAGTCACTTGTTCTTTCTATGTACTCCATAGTAATGTATTGAATTATTTAATTATGATTCAGATTTTAGTGGCGAATAAAATCCTTCAAAGAAGAAGGACAATGAAAAGAAAAGATGGGTAAAGTGCCAATATGACTCTAATTCCTCATAAAAAGTTTAATTTCAATGATGGTGAGGTCATCTTTCAATCATTGCTGCAGAAATAGATGATTATTTAAGGGGTTACAAACCACCCGGTCAAAATATCGCCAAACACACGGTAACGGTTATGAATTTGAAAATCGTAGGAATTTTTATGGATTTAGTTTAAAAACCGTAGAAATCAAGATGACCACGGATTTGAAAACCATAAAAATGTTTATGGTCTCGACTTCACAAATCAGGGAAAAAAGGCCCAAAAAATTGAAGCCCAGTTAGCCCACTTCTTCCCCGGCCACAGTTTTGAAAACTGTGGGAGAGTTGTAGCCTGCGACTCGTCTTCCTGATGACCTAGGACTGCCTCCCTATCGTCTGCGCGATTCCGGCCAACAATCACCCTGCCACAGTTTTGGAAACCCCAAGAAGGCAAGAACTTTGCGCCTTCTCAATCACCTAGCTTGCCTCCCTACCGGTAGCGACTATAGCGACGGTTTTCAGAATTGTGGCCATAGGAATTCTTACAGCTTTGAAAACTGTGGCCGACATAATCTTTGCGGTTTTGAGAAATGTGGCTGCCACCGTGTGTTTGGCAAGAAATTGCTTCTTTCACGACATGTTCTGGTCCCGAGTGACCGTGCGATGAATTTTGATTGACAATATGGAGTAGATGATTGGAACAATTTATAGGTGATAATTGATTTGTGTGTTTTTCATTTTTTTTAAAAAAATAAAAATTAATTGATTAAAATGTGTAGGGGTAGGTATTAAAAAATTATGAATAAGTTAATAGAATGAGTATTTAAAAAAAAACAAGTAATTTTCTAAACAATTATAAGTATTTTCGATTGAAGAGGCTAGGTTTTTTTTTCGGTTTTTGCTTCATAGAGACGGTTAAAATGAAAAATAAATTAGTAAACAAGATAACTGATCTCAAAGAAACTTAAACAAATAAAGAACGACGTACTTTGTGTTCTATATTAGATGATAATCTTTTACCCATTTTTTTTATACAGGAAAAGGTTCGAGAGATCAGGTAATAAACCGTCTAATAAATCGAGAGGTCGATAATCGAAAATCATCAAGTCGATCAGATAAAACGAAAAAACTAGATTGGTGATAATGTTCCCCTTATTTTTTTTAAAAATAAAGTTTTAAGAAAAGGTATATTGCATATTTATAAAGTATTCCGAAATTGATCAACACTAGGGTCTAGGAGGAATACATTCTCTTGTTTTTATAGTATGGTTGATCCTTGTGTTAGTGGACTTTCATGGACGTTTATTAGCATATTTTGACTCCTTTTGAGTAGATAATGACAACTGCCTACCCAACAAGTAAATAAATAAAAAGGCATCTGGTTCTTCTCCTTCCCCGGCATCAGTTCCATCTCTTCACTTCGAATGGATAATACAGAGAGTCGAGTGATAAATAGCCTTAAGTTTCATGTTTCGATTCCCAGCATTTTCCTACTGAGTGATTAGACCTGAACAAACATGGGCCAACTCGTCCGACCTGTCCAACCCACCCGAAAATGTAGGTTTGGACAAAGTAGTTGACCCAAGCGGGTCAGCGGGCCCGGCCCGATAGGCCCAGAGGCCGGGCTTGGGTAGAGGGTGAAGCCCAAGCGGACCGACGGGCCTGGCCCGATTTTATAATAATATTATACGGAGTATATAATTATAATTATATAATTTTTATAGAGTATTGTAAAAATATATACATATTTTTTATAATTTATAACTATATTACTGGTGTCATACTACTATAACTACGTGCTAACTATTCCCAATCATAAACGCTCTTATGATCTTATCTTCAAAATCAAATTAATGAGAAATAAAAACCCTAAATGCTCTATCTCGCATAGCCCGAGTACCGCTTGAAAGTATTGGTACACTATAACATTGATTTGCAT
This sequence comes from Persicaria tinctoria, assembly GCA_037127255.1. NCBI lineage: Eukaryota > Viridiplantae > Streptophyta > Magnoliopsida > Caryophyllales > Polygonaceae > Persicaria > Persicaria tinctoria. Next base: position 2,217,989 of record JBANSL010000004.1, read on the forward strand.
TTGTTAGTAAGCTAATATTGTCCAGATTTGCCTCACATTTGAGAATATTAATACAATGTTGTGATTTGCCACTTTTTTTTAGTTCGATTTCGGACAGAAAACGAATTTGAGATGCTAGGCCCGCTTGGCCCGGTGGGCGGCCTGACCCGGCAAAAGGGCGGGCTTGGACAAGGCACTAGGCCCAAATACCGAGCCTGACCCAAGCCCGGTCCGGTGTAATGGGCTGAAATTTTGGTCGAGGCCTGGCCCAAGCCCGCCCGGCCCGACCCATGCTCAGGTCTAGAAGTGATGATATATTGATGATTGCATCTATCTATATACATATTAAAACCGATGCATAATGAGCTACACGACGTAGTATGGTTGATTCTAGGGAAAAAATTCCCGCAAAAAAATATTAAAATAATATATTATCATAATTTATAGGAAATTATCATAAGTCACAATATATCTATATAGTATATTTTAATTAAATGATAAAATATAAATCAAAACTATTTCATAGTCATACTTACCAAAATATTACAGTAATAGAAAATTATTTGATTGGTGTTGTTTCATTTATATCTATACTATTTATTGATAGAAGGAATTTTTTATATCTAGATTAATTTTTATCTTATATTTCCCGCACACTTTGATCGTTATTAGTTTAATTCTCACATAGTAATATATTCAGATTTATTATTTTTGTCATATTTTTAATAAGTTTCTTTTTTTAATAGATAATAGATTAATTTTAGAATATCATGTTAACATATTCCCGTGTACGATATGTAGTAGTAAATATATAATTATGCAATTATTTAGTAACATAGTCCCACTATTAGTAAAAACATGACACCTTATGATTCATGTATGTCTTTTTTTTTTAATAGTTTCATACTTATTACTTAATAAATTTATAAAAAAAATTGATATCATTAAAAAAAATATATATATGAATAATAAATAACATAACAGCATCATTTTAGTCCATTTTGCATCAAATAATGATAAAATTTCCCTTTGATGTGGTACTACCTCCGATCCAAAAAGGATGTCGTTTGACTTTTTAACACGTATTTTAAGGAGCTAAAAACTATATAATATATTAACTTTTTTATTTTTTTTTTTTATAATCTAATACTTATTACCAATAAATATTAAGTTGTAAAAAAATAATTTTAAAAAAGTTGATATTTTATATAGTTTTTAGCTCCTTAAAATACGTGTTAAAAAGTCAAACGACAATCTTTTTGGATGGAGTATTAGATACTCATTGTAGTATTAAATTCGACCAATTGGAAGATGTGCTTCTTTTTATTGGTGAATTTTATTAATCATGTACAAAAAAAAGAGGAGTTGCTCAGCAATGATTAAGGAACACTAACACTTGAGTAATCCTCTTATAAAATTCAACCCAAACAGTAATCTAAAGTTTCATCATCATCATCATCATCAAAGAACAAATCACAAAGCATGTTTTTACTATGCATAAATGCATAATCATAGGAGGTAGGGTAGATTCTATGCTAGGTTTAGACCGTGTTTGGCATCGCCTTTTTTGACATGACAACAACGGTTTACCGTCTGTATTACTGCTAATCTTGTTATATGTGCCGAGTACGTAGCTCGATTCGAACTCATTCATTCACTAAATGAGCTGAGTATGAGCACAATTTTAAGCTCGATTTAAAACTCGACTCAACTCGAATCAATCTAGAATAACTCGAATTTTATGAAAGTAAATTAAATAAAATTTAATTTACTATGTCAAGAGTAAGCATGGTTGGTTAATACTCGAAAAAAGCTCCGCTCAAGCACGTTCATATAAGAAACAAGTCGAGTATGAGCACAATTTTAAGCTCGAGTCCAAATCTCGGCTTGGCTCGAGCTTGACTCATTTGTAAATGAGCTGAATATGAACATGTAATACTCGGCTCACTCGACTCGCTATAAAAAGTTGTCGAGAATCTTCAGATTTTTCACTATCTATTAATATTACTAATTCTGCTAGCATTTTGCTGACATGTCACGCTCACAATTAAAGTTGAATTTTTTATTGAAATGAGCTTTTCTTATTGGTCAATAACATTATGGAAACTTTAAAATATCTATTAATATTACTAATTCTGCTAGCATTTTGCTGACATGTCACGCTCACAATTAAAGTTGAATTTTTTATTGAAATGAGCTTTTCTTATTGGTCAATAACATTATGGAAACTTTAAAATATTTGTTTCCTATTTTAAATATGATTTGAATCCATTCCCTTTTATTTATTTATTTTCGGTTATATTGTCGTAAATATTGAGACACGTTTCCTTTTTTTTTCCGATTGCAATATCTATCTATCTATCTATGTATCTATCAATCTATTAATATTACTAATTCTGCTAGCATTTTGCTGACGTGTCACGCTCACAATTAAAGTTGAATTTTTTTATTAAAATGAGCTTTTCTTATTGGTCAATAACATTATGGAAACTTTAAAATATTTGTTTCCTATTTTAAATATGATTTGAATCCATTCCCTTTTTTATTTATTTTCGGTTATATTGCCGTAAATATTGAGACACGTTTCCATTTTTTTTTCCGATTGCAATATCTATCTATCTATCTATCTATGTATCTATTAATATTACTAATTCTGCTAGCATTTTGCTGACATGTCACACTCACAATTAAAGTTGAATTTTTTTATTGAAATGAGCTTTTCTTATTGGTCAATAACATTATGGAAACTTTAAAATATTTGTTTCCTATTTTAAATATGATTTGAATCCATTCCCTTTTATTTATTTATTTTCGGTTATATTGTCGTAAATATTGAGACACGTTTCCTTTTTTTTTTTTCCGATTGAAATATCTATCTATCTATCTATCTATGTATCTATCAATTAATATTACTAATTCTGCTAGCATTTTGCTAATGTGTCGCTGTGTAAATTAAAGTTGAATTTTTTAATCAAAAGTTTCCTTTCTTATTAATCGATGTTATTAAGGGAAGTTTAAATTTTTGTTTCCAATATTATATTCATCACAATCGTATTAAAAATGTCTAGACAATTAATTCAAATGTCAAAATAAAAATCTATTAATAATAATTAATAATCTATCTATCTATTAATATTACTAATCCTGCTAGCATTTTGCTGACGTGTCGCTCTGTAAATTAAAGTTGAATTTTTTAATCAAGAGTTTCCTTTCTTATTAATCGATGTTATTAAGGGAATTTTAAATTTTTGTTTCCTATTAATATTACTAATTCTGAAATTTTAAAATACATGTTTCATATTTTAAACATATTTGTTTCCTATTTCCATACTAATCAAAAGTTTCTTTTCTTATTAATTGATATTATTAAGGGAAGTTTAAATATTTGTTTCCAATATTATATTTATTAGTCATATTAAAAATGGATAGATATTTAATTCAACTGTCAAAATAAAAAGTAATTATAAAAATCAATGATTCTCAAAATCATATTTCTTCTCAAAATGTACATATTATATGGTATAGACATCTTTTTTCTTGAATTTTTTTAAATATTTTTGGAGATGGAAGCAAAACATCATTAATTTTAAGAAGAGATTATTTTAAGACTTACAAGCATTACTAATGCTTATTTTACATCTTAGATAAGGCTTATTAGATCTTTTTTCTACCTTTTAGGATCTTTTTATTTTTACTATCTTACCTTTTTTTTCACTATTAATTTCCCTCTCTTTCTAGCCATCTTTCTAATGAAAATAATGAATAAGTTATGTATATCTACATATTTCAAAAGTATTCGCAGTGCTTATGGCAATAATTATAAATTTATTTCAATTATATTAGGTGGTGTGTTTGAGTATTATTACTACTTTACCTTATTAATCATTTTAAAAATCTGTATTGTATCTCTTTCCAACTAATTTATAAACTACAAAAAAAAACTTTATACGTACATATTTTTGTTATAAACAAGTATATATTAATATAGTATATATTATAGATATAGATATATAAAATGATGTTCAAATTAAAATTGATCAAACTCCCGTGCCTTCGAGGCACGGGTATTACACTAGTTTTGACTAAAATGATGTTCAATCTAAGTCAAGTGGTCACATACCTTGGTAAGATCAGGTTGGTTAAGATGTTTTAAACCCCTCTTTGCTATGTGCTGAGATTCTGAGAACATCAAACTACTTACAATTTTTGTACAAATCCTCGGTTCCACGGCACCCCACACAAAATGCAACTCGATCAACAAAAACCCATCGATTGTAAGCTAATGTAGGCTAATAATCGTCGTCGAGACTATTGTAAACAGCACAAACAGAACTGTCAGGCTGCTGCCTGCAGCTGAATGGCGCCGAGCTGAGGAAAGCTTGTGGGCGCCTAAGCTAGTTGGAGAGCCTGATTCACCATCCTTCACTTTGATGCTCGACGAGCCTGCAAATGGAGTATGATTCAGATACAGAAATTCTTGGGAAAAAGAGAGAGGTTGTTGAGGACTCACAGTTGTATTCTGTCCATCCGAGAGCTTGGTCTTCGAGATCATACACCACTAGCTTGTTTGAGAGCACCATATCTGCACAGGGAATGAAAACCGAATGCTTTACTGTGATTCAACGAACACAACAATCGTTAACATTGGTTTACTGTTCGTACCTCCCAAGAGAATAGAGTTTCCTCCGTCTTTTGAATTCTCTCCGCTGTTCTGCCAGCCAATGCACCACGAATCGTCCTGTTCCAAGAATTCGTCAAACTTAGAACACATCCTCGGGTTCATCCCTATAGAACAGACGAAGCAACGCCAATATGCACAAAAAACCATTTTCAAGTGTAACTGGGAATATGGCAAACTGCTCTTTAGAGCAAAAAACTTGCCTTGATCTCAAAAAGATATTCACGAGGATACACAGTAAAGATTAATGAATCTGTGAAATGAAATTTGACGGATGGAAATCCGCTGTCAATACTGGAAACAAAAGAGGCGATCAGCGACTCATCAGGATCCCATTTCAAGTTACTTCTGCTATAATTTAACCTTGAGAGAAACTAGATGCTTACTCTCCGCTGAAGTCAAAACATTTGAACTGATCCTCCACGGAATACATGCTAAGTTTCGGTTGCTTAGAGGAAATCTGAACATCCAAATCAAAATCAGCAAAGAAGCAACAAGTTGAGTGATCTTTAGCATCAAACTATACAAGGATGAGACTTGGAGATGAGCCACATACTTCTTTCATAACCATCTTATAAACTGCATCCGGAATATAGGCCAAAGTCGTACCACTGTCTATTATAGCTGCCTGTGAAGTTATGGGAAGTTGTATAGCTTCACCACCCACTTCCACGCTCTTCATGACAACGTTGTAATGTGTCCTAAGAGAGTCTTAGACCTTTAATTACAACACCATCGCTATGCAGAAGAAACAGATCGAATGAAAAATTCTAGATATGTGGATAGAAAGACCTACTGAAATGGAACCAATGGAGTTGTGTTCATCTTAGGCTCCACAACTTCTCCGATTGCGAAGATCCCTCCTCCAGTCTTGCCATCCAAGCAGTGTGAAAACATTTTCTTAACCTTTTTGGCCGCGGAAAGCTGTGACAGCACGGATGAATTTGCTTGCCCAAACCCCATTATGCCATCAAGTGCTTCACCTGTTGAACTGAGCTGACCATCTTGTTTCCCTCCACACCTGCAGATAAATCCACCACAAATACAAAGAAAAAGCACCCTGAAGACCAAATTGAACTAACTCGAACCAAAGGAATACATAAATGGCTATCACTTACCCAAATACTACAGTTCCATCTCGTGTAGCCGTCTGAAGGTTCCCCGTTACATCATCATAATATAAACGATCTTCGACAAAGGATCCTGAGGATGCGCTGCCATCTCCATACGTAACTTCGTAATAGCAAAGCGTTTGAGGCTTGCAGCCAGACAGGGCACCACCATATATCATTTTGCAGCCATCAGCATCACATTGAACCATTTTAGAAGTATTAGAACCTTTTGGATCGAAACGCATCAACTTCAACTGCAGCAAATCATAGAATTACTTATGTAGCTATGTTGAAATGACAAAAACAAATTTGAAGGTAAATTACATGATCATCTTTAACCATTATTTGGTCCTAACAAAGTAACAAATTCCCCAATCTATGAACAAAAATGGTCCTTCCATCAACTTTCAATTAAGAGATCACTGCAAAACGATCCTCAACGAAAAATTAGGGAAAAGATCGGATTTGAGCACAGAGATGGAAATGATACCCCAATGTCACTTTTCTTAGGGCACTTCTCGCAGCCAGCACAATTCACCCAAAGTATGTCGCTTCCTGTATCAACTTGAACGTGATATTCTTTAGGAGGAGTCCCAAGCCGGATTTTGGTAAAATACAGCCTAAAAACATCGTAATCGGAACTCGAATCAAGCCGATAATTTCATCCGCAGTTCAATTTTGCAATCAATTTCAGGTGAGAGAGGAGGAAGAACGAACCCGGAATCGGTAGGGTTTCCGTTTCCGCCGAGAGAGAGATCGATGACGTCGAGTTTTCTGCCATGGCGACGATCGTCGTGAGCTTTAAAATCGCTCAATGACCTCTGCCTCCCTTTGAATTTGTGTTCTACTTCGAATACCGCATTCGCCGAGACGATTGGAACGAGGTAGAGCTGCCATAGCCAGAAACCTAATGCGACGATCATCTGCAGATTCATTATTTGTTTATTTATTTGTTTTTTTTTTTAATTTGAATCTTAATTTTTTTCCTAACGATTTTTCCCTCCCATTGGTAGCAAAATAAATGTTTTTTTTTGTATTTTTCGCAGTAGTTTTTTAAGAAATTCTTATTTTTGGTTTTTTTTTTTACTGGAAAAATGAAAAGCTCAAAGAGAATTACCAAGGGAGGGAAGGAAATTATTTTTTTTTGGAGAACTTTTGTTAATGGGTCAATTAAACCATGATTTATGAGTTAACCTATAATTAAGCAAAGGGAGGAAAAGTACTAATTTTAATTTTAATTTTCTTAATTTTAGAAAATAAGATTACGAATCGCCTAGATAATTGGATACTCTCACCTTGCCTATATTTTTGTGTTCAATCAAAGTTTATTATTTTAGTTATAAAGCCAAGATCATTTCTTTTGTAAAATATACTGTACCCGTTCGATAATAGAAGAATTTTTATTTTCTGACACACGTTTTTTAAGAATATAAAAATATATAAAATAATTATTTTTTATTAACTTTTTATTGCAAATTAAATTGTATTAAAAATATTATTTTATAAAGTTTTTTACTTTTTAAGAAAGTATCAAAAAATAAAAATCATCCATTATCGAAGGGAGATAATAAAAAACTTCGCGTTTTGTGTGTTTCCACAACCACGGTCCCAAGTGGTGTGTTTTATATGCATAGTGTTAAGAAAATATAAAATGTACAATTTCTCTTTTCTTGTATAATCCTTCCGTTCGATAATAAATTTTCTTTTAATATTTAGCACGTTTTTAAAAAGTTAAAAATTATATGAAATATTTTTTTTCCAAAGTTCATAGTACTTATATTAGTATCAATTGGCACTAGGGGTGGAAATGGGGCGGATTATGGGTGGATGAAGTCACTCCATCACCCGCCCCGCGGGTAAATAATCTCACCCGCTCCACCCATCACCCGCAAACTTTTTCACCCTCATCCGCCCCGCGTGGGTGATGCGGGTGAAGCGGGTACCCAATGGGTGTAGTGATGATTTTTTGAGTAACTTTGAAAGATGAATAAAACCTTAAATTTTAATTTATAAATACTACAAATATAAGTTCGTGGAATTAAAATATGTGTTATACACTCATACATCACAATAACATGTTACCTAAAATTACAAAATGAAACTAAAATATATGAGAATGGAACTAGAAGAGTAGATTGTAGCAGAATCGCATGATTTCCCTTTTCAATAATTAAGTCGATCCACCACAATATCATAGCATGCACATGAGCAAGTAAAATTATATGTTCTCTATTAAACATCTAAAAAAATAAGATAGAAAACTACAATTAGAGAAAAATAACTTACATTTTCAATTGGAAAGGGTAAAATAGTAAAATCACACACACACATATAGATATATTTTTAGGGTTTTATGCGGGTATGCGGTGCGGGTGAATGGTGCGGGTTAATGGGTGGACTATTGGAGCGGGTGATGGGTGAAAAATCTTCACCCATAATCCATCCATTACCCGCTTCACCCGCACCGGCCCGCTCCACCCGTCACCCATTTTTTTGCGGGTTTTCGCCCGCAAAGTTAATGCGGGTGGAGCGAACCATTCCGGAATGGCTCACCGGAAAGGACTTGTGGGTAGTACCCATAGGTCCCCGGTTCGAACCCCGGAATGACCGCGCGCTCTTTATTTACCAATTCAAGGAGTGGGTGGAGCGGTTACCCGCGGGTAATTTCCAGCCCTAATTGGCACAGAAGTAATAATTTTTTTTATTTCTTCTTAAAAATATATATTTGGGTGATGAGAGAATGAACATTTCATCCATGAAAATTATAATAGTTGAAGAATTATCTCTAAAGATAAGGCCTATGGAAAATGGCAAGTGACTAGTTGTATTTGTTTTTTTTTTAAATTTTTTACGAAGAAGTGTTGATATCTAATAAATATAATTTGTAAAAAAAGGTTTTGAGTAAATCCATCCGAAAGGATCTGAGTAACCCACCCGTAAGGGTCCTGACAATTTCCCGTAAGGGTTTTTTGGTGCGTTATATACAGGGTGGCTCTCGGCGACGGTTTCCGGGTGTTCTTGGCGGTCCTAGTCTGAGTTGGGACTCTGGTGTCCGATGTCGGGTCTGGCTGGGGTCGTGGCGGTGTGCATCGAGGCGACTCCGTATTTCGGAAATTTCCTAGGAGGTTCGTCTTCATCGCCCACAGGAGGGACTCCTGATGTACCGCTGGCCAGCGGTGTCATCGCTTGGTGGCGCTTGGCTCCGGGGTTTGTCCGTGTTGTTCTCAGCTCTTTTTGGTTAGGTTCGTCTGTTCGTCTGGGGTTGTTTAGTTGTCACTTTTGTATTGCACCGTTTACTTTAGATTGTATGCTTGACGGTTCGCCGTCCGCCGACTCTGTCGGCCTCTCGATGAGTCAGGCCTGTCTGACCATCGAATTTTTACCTAATAAAAAAAAATATATATAATTTGTAAAAAAAAAATTAAATATTCATCATTTGCTGAGTTACATAAAAAAAAAGTAGTCTCAAAATGTAAGAGGTCTGAAGAGGCACCAAATATATTAACAAGTGTCAACTCATGTGATCTAGCACTTTAAGATCCGTTATGAAACTTAAAAAGAAAGAGTTTTTGTGACATGAATCACTTATAAATCACTACTAACATTCTTATTATATCCAATGTGAGACGGAAAAATTCGCCAATGAACTTAGAAGCGAGCTAATTGCAATACTAAGGTGGGTGGTATTTGGTTAATAAAAGCTATTTATTGGCGACTGGCGAGCTAATTGCAATATAGGTCATCTCCCATGGTAAGCCAAAAAATAGGTTTTGGCCTAATTTTGCTTCCACCATAAGCTAAAAATCATTTTAGCCTTTTTGTTTTTGGCCTATTTCTAAAAGAAAGGTCAAATTTGGCTTCCTATTTTGGAAGGCCAAATGTTATTTATTTATTTTTAATTGTTTAATATTTATGTAAATCTATAAATAATATAATTATAAATCTATATATTATATAGTTATGATTTTTAATTTAAAATAAAAATTGTAGTATTGTAAAGATATTAAAGAGTTCTTCGATATGACTATAATATTTGACATATTTGAATTATTATTGCATAAATAATATTTTTAGAAAACGACATTAATATTTTTTATTATAAATTCATAAAAATTATAATATAAAATAAATATTGTGTTGCTTAAAGTACTAAAGAAGAAAAAAACAAGCACAAAAATGAAACTACCAACTATTGAATCAGGGTCACATCTAATATTTCGGTAGATCAGCATTACTCTCTTCATAACCATTTCCTGTTATTTACATCATGGTTTTTAGGATCGGGATCCTAGTGTGGGATCGAGACAAGGGTGTAGGATCGGATCGTAGGATCGGATCGTGTGATCGTAAGATCCTAGACAAAAATTAAAAATAAAATAAAAACAAACCATCCTAAACAAATACCTTAATTTTAAAATAAAACTAAGCTTTTCCTCCATTAAATAAATTATGTAACTAAAATAGTCCAATAATAAGCATTTAACATTCATACTTTGTCAAGAATAATGTCTCAAAAGGTGACAAACAGAGAAGGATAATGTCTTAAAATATGGCAAACATACAAGAGATAAATCACACATCCAAATATCCAATGACATCTCTAGTTTCAAATGTCATCATCGCAATTAACCACACCATGAACAATTTCAGGCGCTCAGACGTGGATTTGTCGAGTTGAGTAACGAAACAAAGGGTTTAGGGTTTCAATTGAACATCTTCACTCTTCTGCCTTCAATTTCTAAGGAGATGAGCTACCAAAAAATAAAAAATAAAAAGGTTCATCGTATCTAGAAGGCCCATTATTCAAACAAAACAAACACAATTAGACAAATATGATTTTTACTAGGATCGGTAGGATCCTACCGATCCCACACAATCCCATAGGATCCATGGGATCCTAGGTGGATCCATGGGATCCTAGGTGGATCCTAGCACGAAGGAGTCTATATCCCCGATCCGGATCAAAACCTTGCCTAGAATCCTAGGATCGTAGGATCGTAGGATCCGGATCGGGATCCTAATAACCATGATTTACATACATACAAAATAAAACATTTTGATCATGTTTAAATGAATCAAAGATAGAATTAGACATCTCAATTGTTTCGTTTGAAGAGTGAGATGATGACGATATTTGTGATGAATTCATTGTTGATCCAAATCAAAAGGATATATAAAGATAGGATCGAGTGACGAAAATGAGGTGTGAAAGTTCATGATTATATTAGTATTTATAGGAAGTTTTAGCCTGCCAAAATTGGCTTACGAGGGGAAAAGCAAAACCGTATAATAGGCCAAAAGGGAATATTCTACATAATATTCTCTTTTGGTAGGTTATTTTACCTAGTCATTATGGCCTAAGAGCATCAGCACTCATGGGGTTACCCCATCCCTCTCTCTCCTCGTAATATTTTGACACCTCATTTTCCACTAACTCTACCCCATCCTTTAAGAATTTTAACTTTTATCCCACATCCATAAGTTTACCCATTACTATTTTTTTAACTTTAATTATACCCCACCACATATTTTAACCAATCAAAACTTAACCCACTTAATAAAAAAAATAAAAAACCCCACTTTTTTTAATAAAATAAAATAAAATAAGATGGAGGAGGGGATGAGTTTAACCCATTCCACTAGGGTTACCCCTTCCCCTTGGTGGAATGGGTTTTAGCCCACACCCATGGGTTTACCCCATAGGTGGGATGAGGGAGGGAAAAACCAATGGGTGCTGATGCTCTAAGGGGGAGATGCCCTAAGGTGGGTGGTATTTGGTTAATAAAAGTTATTTATTGGGCGGTTTTGAATAATTTTGATTTTAAAGAGAAATGTGGTACATTTAGCGGGTGGTTTCATGTAATTTACCCTAAAATATTTAAAGGAATTCCACGCCCAGGCCCGGCGTATCGAAATACCTCCAAGCTCATCTCTCTCCGAAAAGCTCGCCGGCGAACGGAGAGCCATGGAACGGCCAATCCAACTCCTCGATTTCTCTCTATCACTACTCTGTTTTGCACTCCTGATTTCCAATTCAATTTCCTTCCAATCCGACGAGCTTCTTGCCGAAGACGAAGACTTTGGGTTGGAGGGCGGTCTTCCTCCACCGGAGATCGATAACCCTAACCCTAGCCGCCGGCCTTCAACTCCGGTGCCGACAACGACCTCCACGATTCGAAGAAGGTCATCGGATTCGGATTCCGATTCCAAGGTGCAGTTCACTCTCGAGCACGCTTTTGGTGACTCCGATTTCTCTCCAGCTGGCACCTTCACTGCTCGTCTCAAATCTTGGCCACACGGCGGTCAGGTTCGCTTGAATTCTCTCCTGATGTTTTATCACTGGTCAATTTGATTAGAAGTAATTTCGATTGGATTATTTGTACAGATTTACTGATGTTTTTTGATCTTAATTTCGTGATTCGAATTGTTTGGAAATTGAAACTCATTAGCGGATTCTCTCAGATTAGAAGTATAACAGAAACTACCTTCAGTCTAAATCTGTTATAGATAACCGGTTGTGAAATTACATAATTGGATTCATTGGCTAAAGAAGGTTGGGTGGTCAAATTAAAGATGCTTGGTTGTTGCTGATAAGCAACTGTTTTTCTGAAATCAGAAGTAATAGATATTTCTCTCGAATTTAAATAAAACTGTTTTCATGGCAGACTCTCACCAAGCTCAGGTTCTCACGAAATGATTTAACAGAATCGGATAAGGGCAAGTTCAAGGTAGGTTTCTGCATTTCCTGTTTTATACCTTGTTCTTTGAACCACTTGACATGTATGAACACACATTTATGTTATGCTCGCAGGAGCTGCTCCAAGGAGATGAATTTTATAGAGTAAGACTACCATCCAATGTTCTGAGCCCTCCTGGAAGGAACTACACTGTGTCTTCCACAAAAGCAGTAAGTATCAGTTAAGACTGTTTAGCATTTTCTGTCTGGATTGGTATCAGTTGTCTTTCTATTTCCAGGATATTTAGCTATTGCTCATGGTGTAACAGTTTGAAGATTCTATGCCCAACTTTACTTGTTTATATGTCGTTTAAGCGTGTGTCTTTTAAGATTGGTCAACTTTTATAATGCTGAAGATGGTATGTTTATACTTCTTCAGCTTCAGAGGCAATCTATGCTGCGATATTCTAATGGTCTCTGTTTGAGCTCTCGTTGGCATTAATAAATGGCTCTTTAGAATGCTTTTTTACTTTCCAACTTACTTTTGCACACAAATACCATATTCCTTCAGCTTTGATTGTTTCATTTGATTTGTATGTTCTTCATGTAACTGGATTTTCCTAATAATTTCATTGTCTTGAAGAATTGGCTGGTATATTAGATTCCTTTCTTCCTATTGAAATCTGCTTAGCTAATGAAAATTGACTCAATCTTATTAGCTTCCTAAATTTTTTTAGTCGTGCACAAAAATTGCAATCTGTTGGGTTTGTTAGTTTGCTAGTATAGTCATCCCATAAACAATGTGCTGGCTGTTTTTGTTAATGCAGAGATGTCTCCCAAGGGACAGCTTAGACGAGCATTTTGCCATAAACATGGTAATACTTGATCTCTCTGTACTAATACCTAGTGATTAGTATTTGACTACTAAAAACTTCTCATGAGTTTGTTTTACATAAAGATCATCTATTTTATTTATCCAAATCATTTTCCATAGTCTTTTAATTTTTTGATCTATATATATTCCTATTATTCCTTGCAGGAAGGCATCAATATTGTAGCCGTAAATTATGGTTCTATTGGAGTTTGTCCTCACCCTCGGCCTCTAAAATTTGTGAGTTGTGTTTGTCCAGATGTTATCATTTGTTTAACGATCACACAGGTCGAAGGGAAAAAAAGAAACTTAAATGCGCCAATGCATGATGATAAAGGAGCCAAGGAATTGTTCAAGGCAGTTATGTGCAAAAATTGAACTAACTGACCTTTAGCATCGCTAGGCTGATACTCATTCCCTCCTGTCTGAAAGTGATCAGGGGTGGCTGTCATTCATAGCTGTAGTTGTATACATGTATTGATTTTCTAAAATTAGAACTTGCTGATTGATGGTACTTCTGTCATGTGTGGATGATGTCATTTTCCTCTAGAGGTTGGAAACAGTAATGTTTGCTCTTGTGCTATTGTTATGCTGTTTAACTCTTGATTTATGTTTCTTGATGCTCTCCCAGCCTACTATATGGTCTTTCAAGTCCCATACAATATTGAAGTACAGCGAGCAGGCCACAAGGTAATTCTCTTCTTGAACTACTTGTCCTTTATTTTATGGTTTGGATCTTTAATCTCTCAACCTAAATATCATATAATATGCTCATTTTGGATGTATACCTGACATTTCCTTAATCAAGTCTCACAGTAGGTCAGTCGGGATAGAGAAAATACTTTCTTAATCATTGAATTTATTGTACTTGCTCGATGCCTCCATGTTTCATCTGAGCAGAAGTCAGCATTAATGAACACAATCTGCATATAGCTCCAGAGTTGCATTAGTTGGACTTAGTTTCATTAAATCAAAATTCTGAGGTGCTTCTATATGGCGGCATGAGCTTTAACTAATTATGCATGTATTTTGTTGCTTGAACAGAGCGCCCATATTTACCGAAGAAGTTGTCGGGGAGAATGGTGTAGGTGAAGGTGAAATACCTCCAGAAAAATCCTTCTGGGCTAAATACGTAAGTTATTTGTGATGCAAAATAAGACTTGTTTCCAATCATATCCCCATGTACCCTTGATCCTGGTGCTGCGAATCTGTCTTATAATCTTTCACAATTCAATTTAGTTGCCACTTGTTGCCTAATACATTCTGCTGCTATCTACATCTCAGTGGATGTATCTGCTTCCTCTTGGGTTCGTGTTGATGAATGCTATGACCCAAGCCATGAACATTCCAGAGGAACAAGCTGGTGCAGGTGGCCAGGGTGGGGCTGCAGCAGCTAGAGGTGCAGGTGCTGCTGTACGAAGAAGATAGTGACCTTTATGCTGACATGATGGTTAGAAATGATCTTCCTTGACTTCCTTGTTTGTTATTTATCAATGCAAAAGGGTCTTTAACTTCAGTATAATTCAACTAAATTCAAAAGTTTTATGATGCCAGGTTCCTTCATAACACCATCCAGTGTTCGAGAGGTCCAATTGATAATGAGGTGCCATGGGGCCTCTTTCTGCGTGTTAAGGAGCAAAGTGAGTCCACTACGGCCTCTATATACAACCTGCACCCATGCGTCTTTCGAAATTATATCGTCTTGTCAGATGTTGACTATATATTGCTTGATGAAAAGATATGCATATTTAAGGATCTGATTTAGTGAAATGGCTCACTGCTAGATTTGATTCATTATTGTTAGATCGTACAATAGTTTGAAGCACAAGATAACTATTTATTTGAGTATGTTTTATCCTCCTCACATTGAAACTCACTTGCAAAATGGAACATTGAATGACTAATACAACAATGCTGTTATAAAAACAACATTCACCTACAAACTTTAGAGTAAAAACTTGAGAAAATGCCCTATGCAATGGAAGGGGTGGAAATTTCATAGGAAGGGCAATGACTCTGTCTTTGAATCCATCTCTGTAGAAAGCCTTAAAGCTCATCCTGCACAAATCACAATCAATGGGAGTAAAATCCCAGTTAATTCTGTAAAAACCACAAGAGAAAAGCTACAAAGGAAA
The DNA here is from genome assembly GCA_037127255.1 of Persicaria tinctoria. Classification (NCBI taxonomy): domain Eukaryota; kingdom Viridiplantae; phylum Streptophyta; class Magnoliopsida; order Caryophyllales; family Polygonaceae; genus Persicaria; species Persicaria tinctoria. The sequence continues at coordinate 2,233,440 of JBANSL010000004.1, forward strand.
ACGGAACGTAGGATACACTGTTGTCAGTGTGCTTACATGATCGTCGAAGTAACGCTGCAAGATTGAAATCACTAGTTAGTATATAGAAATGTGGTCACACTTATGAAAGAAATGAACAATGTTCAATGTTTGCATAAAAACCTTTCTGTATCTGTCTCTGTAATTCTCCCTGTGACGGTATCGTCTATCACGGTCCCTATCTCTTTTCCTCCTTTCACCCTCTTCCCTTGCCCTTCTTCCTTCCTGCCATAGAAATAACCCAAATTCAGCTCAACAGTAGATATTGAAACCAAGACTAAAAGCAACTTATAAGTTTTGAAACATAAAATTGGAAAATTGCAGGATTTTAACCTCTTCCTCCTGGGCTCTTCTGATTTTCTCAGCCTCTTCAAATGCATCCTTTTCAACCTGAAAATATCAGAAGATATGAGTTTGGATTGTGTTATGTATCTGTCTCAGTTGAGTTGATAACACGAACAAGTTCAAGGCATAGGGTTAGGGCCTGACCTCTCTGTGTGCAAATACATCGTCAATGACTTGTTTTGCATACTCTGGATCGTCACAAATCAATATATTGTCGAAAACTGAACCACCCTTCACCTGAAATTTGACAGAAGTGTTCAACTCTCATCTCTTCATATAAAAATAGAAGATTCAAGTAAAACGGGTGAATGAACGAGTTTCCTATGAATTACCTGCCACACTTCTATGCCCACGTATTTGATTGGCTTCATCACATAGAGATCAGGGTCATCTTCAAACTCTGATGGAAAGCAAGAAGAAAATATTCTCACATTTTAGATAGATTGAAGATTAAAGGCTTGAATTCAAGGAAAAAGTCAAGAAATTGTCACAGGGGGAACCTGGGTTATCAATCCATGGAGTCCTCCACTTCCCTTTGTAGTTCGGATTCTTGATTTTCTGTCATGGAAAGGAAGAGTTTCAGATTCAATAAACTTTGCCAGCCAAATACACTTTCTTTTATAGTTGTACTAGCTTACCCTTCTCCTCCATGGTCCCTTGTATTCTGGATTCGGTATGGTAGGGGGTCTCCATATACCATCTTCATCTTCATCCCAGTGCTCAGGCTACTCAATCAGATAAAGAACATCAGAAATCTTAAGTTCGAACACTAAAGAGAATTAAATCAAAGTTTGAGCAATCTGATTATACCTTTTTGGCATCTGGGTCTGGAATCTCTGCTGGAATTGAATCATAACCCTGAAAACCAACACTATCAATGGCACCCAAAGTTCAATGGCATTAAAAGACATGATGAAAAGTCGTATATACCTCAGGCTTGACACTATTAGGGTCTTCGATATATTCTGGTTCTTTGTCCCAATCGGCAGGCTGCAAGAGCAAAAATGTCTCAGTACTCTGAAAAGATTAGGCAATTTTGAGAAGCAAAATGCAGTGTTTTGTTGTTTCTTAAAGCATGAATTGAAGACCTTTTTGGCATTAACATCTTTGATCTTTCGCGGGGGGAGGATATCCCAATCCGTGTACATGCTTCCCGAGTCCTTCTCTCGGTTATCAATCAGGATGCTATATGATGCATCCGGCCTCAGTATCAATGTGTAGAAATGAGTTAACTTGTCAGTCTCGCATTCTAGATTCTTCTTAAGTGGATAGTTCTGCCCTTGGTAAGATAGAATCAAATGGAGCTTTTTCGTGTCCGTGCCACATAGATCCGGTCCAAACATCACACTGTTCAGGGTGGGAAAACAACTCAATAAGAACTCACAATATGTAGTTGTAGGAAACCATTCGGAGTTTATTTTAGCATTGAGATGAGCATCACAGACCTGTAAGGAGTATCCCCACCGAATTTCTTCTGGTTGACATATCCAGATAATAGCTTAATGTAGCCACCACCACACTCTATCTCCTGCTCGAACTTCACCGAGTACTGGAGGACTAGTGTCCTGTTCTTGTTGTTGAATTCCTCAGGCAACTTTGCAGATATTGCAAAGTGCTTTGCATCAGAAGATGTTTGGATCCCTACAAAGAGTTCAAAAGAATCACCTTTACTCAGCTGATGAATTCTTATGATATGTTCTTCAGTTAACAACCCTAGGGGCCCCATCAAGGTCAGCTCTTGTGAGATTAGTCGGGTCCACAAACTCATGAAAATTCAGTTCATCCGGGTCTAGAAAAACTATAGTGACTGAAAAAAAGTTCAATCTTTCAAGCTGATACAAGACTTTTTGCCGATGAGGCGTTAACACAAAAGGAGCCACCAAAGCACATCAGAATTCAAAAAGATTGAAACTTTAGCATCTCCTAGCTAAACAACATGAACATTTCAGTTGCTGTAATTGTACATTTCAGAATTTATAGACAAACTGATACCTCTGTCATCAGGATCACCAGCCCATTTCCCAGCTGTGTGCTTAAAGTAACCTGCTTTGCCTTCACTGCTCTTCCAATCTGAGTGCACCCACCTGTCCTGCCACCCCTCTTCTCTCCATCACCACAAAAACAGTCCACATCAGTACATATAACAGATTAAGGGCGTGTTTGGCATCGCCCAAGTATCGGGTTAGAAAAGGTACATGAAGACAAAGTAAAAAGAAAGAGGTACCTTCAAATTTCTCTTCAAAGATGATTTCCCCTAAAACTGGGTGGGATTGAGAGATGATTTGCAGCACAAGAAGAGATAGCAGCACTGCACTAGGAAGAGGAAGTTTTGCCATTTGGCGACTTGAAACTGCACCTTACTAGAGGAACCAAAATCTCCTTATATGATGCACAAAATCACAAAGTTGCCTAAGAGTTTGTGTTAATTACATCTTTGCCATGAACTTTTTTTATTTTATTTTATCTGTATTTTTTGTATGTATTAATATGAACAAACAGCCAATCAGAGATGAGATGATTCCTTCATTGGCCAATCATATTTCTCTAGCTTGTTGCAGGTGGGGGCACTTGAGTCACCATCAGTTTGAATATTCCTGCTTTCAGAGAGAGGAAGACTTGAAAAATTCAACCTCCATTAATTTGTAAGTGCTCGTCAGTGTGTAGACTTTAGAGACGACTCCAGCAGGTCAGTGGGGACTAAAATGGTGAACGTGTAAGACGATTTTGTAGGAAAAATGAGATCTTTGCTCATATGATTTTACAGTTAAATTAACTGTTCATTCCAATTAGGGTTGTTAGTTTCGGTTCACACAAAGATCTGAATTTGTGCACCTAAGTAGAGCTGACAAGATCCGACCTGAATACGACCTGACTCAAGCACTTAATATACCTGACATTAACCTGATCTAACATTGATCGAACCCGAATGGATATTACCCGTCACTAAAAAACGAAGTCATGGTGATGGGTTTTGTCCAGGATCTTTCAAGTCTTCCTCACCGTGTTCCAGGCAGCTTCACTATACAGAGGAATGCTAGACTTTTACCAAGAGTATTTGGGGGGCCAACTGGGGTTGACCCAGAAGTCTTCCTTTACCGTACCAAACATTCTCAGCTCACTGTTTCAATGTATTGTTGTTCTACTATGATGAAAATATGATTATCCATTTCGTGTCGAATTCATCTAATAAGTGGAAAAAACAACCACCGATCCGAATCATACTCGATATCGAAAACTTTTGTATTCGATGAAATCACATATATGATACAAATTCGACTATAAAATAACAGAATTAGATCAATCAAATAAAGTGTACATGTAACAACATTAAAATCAACACTGAAACGTTGAATTTTACTCCAAATTACTAAAAACATGAAAACCTTGGGGATGATCATAAAAATACTAAAAAAACAAATACAAATAAACTCCAGTTTTAAAGTTTAACCCAACATTAAATCTAGTTGATTAGTCGAATATGTATTAGTTTTGGTAGAAATGGAACCTTAAAAAAGCTAAAAAACATCATTTTTTTTTTAATGAATTAGACGTTATCGAATCTTTGCAGAGGCAGTCTTCATGGACTCAGGGTACGACAAAGACGTAGTCTTCGAAAGCCTGAAGCCGCTGCTGACGCCTGAGTCACTGAAGATCCATCCGGTGCAATCGGACCGAATCGGTATATCATAACAGAGTAGCCTATTTCTAACATGACAGTCTTGGATTCTGGCGATATTAGGATCATACACTTGACATCCCGGGAAGACTGTCCTTCAGCGACTTCAAGATGGCACGGGATGAGATCTTCTGTGCCAGCTTCTTGTCAGTTGCAGTGCAGGTGTGGCTATGCACACTCCCTCCAGAGGCTTCAACCTCGAGGGTGTACGAAAAAGTGCCATCGATCTGCCTGCAGACCACAGGCTTCGTCGCAACGAAGTGGTGCTTTTGACACAGCAGCTGCAGCTCCTGCACCGGATGGATCTTCAGCGTCTCAGGCGTCACCAATGGCTCCAGCAGCGGCTTCAGGCTTTCGAAGACTACGTCTTTGTCATACCCTGAGTCCACGAAGATTGCCCCTGCCAAAGACTCGATAACGTCTGCTATCACCTTTGGAAACCGAATGTCAAACTCCCATCCAAATGCCGCTTCTGAGAGCAATTGCTCGCAACTTTGGATGGTGGCGATAAGATCTCTGTGGAGATCGCTCGAGGCATGGAGTATATGATTGTGCAACCCGACTCGGATAGCTGAATACGCATAGCAATCATTGTTGACAGAAGCTGATCTCATGTCAGTCAACAAGCCGGGCGATAGTCCAGGGTGTTTCGAGAAGAGATGCAAGGTTATAAGATGATCCAAAACCGCATCCCCGAGATACTCTAACCTCTGTCGAAGAAAGGAGTCTGTTAGCGATATGTAAAGACCGAAGAACATAACTCGAATGCACACTACACCTTACTTGGTAGCACCACGGAATCTCAGGCATCATGTATGATCCGTGTGTCAACGCCTCGACCAGCAAAGACGGGTCACGAAACGAATACTTCAACAAGGATTGAAGATGGTTGATGTTGATTTTAGCATAAGTCTCGGGATCAGCCTGGAACCGCCTGTCGTAGGGTATGTAGGAGAAGTCGGCCTCAATGCCGAGCCAGCTCATGAAGGACAAGGCAGCCCCTTCGCCGCCACAGCTAAGGAATGCACCGATCAGTGCTTCGACAACATCAGCCACTCTCTTGGATTTGAGCCTCTGGGTTCCGATTTTATACACTCCTTTACCAGGGGCAACCTCCTCCTTTCCGAGCAAATGATCATTGCTCGGATCACCGGATATGCACCAATGCTTTGCCTCAAATAGCCGATCACGAATGAATCCCTACATATATAGGTGCACAAAAATGTTAACACTAGAAGTGTTATTCGAGCCGAACGAGTCGATCACGAGTAAATGAACGAGCTCGAGCCGAGTTTTAAGCAATTTTACTTATTCATAACATATTAACTTAAAAGGAAATTTTAGGAATTCCATAAAATTCGAGCTATTTGAGCTTAAATCGAACTAGCCGAGCTCGAGCTGCCCAACTCATATAACAACCCTAGTTATAACACGACCTATAAAAGCGAGAGTCGATAGTTGAAGTGCACGAAGCATACCGGGATCTTTCGTCTGCAGCCAAGCTTGCAGAGCGTAGCATTCGAGATAATCCGTTCCCTCTTGAGGCTCAGTAGGCCTTCATGGTGATTCTGGTGCCTCTTGAACAGCATCTGACTCACAGCATACTTGAGAAAAGAGTCACCAAGAGTCTCTAGGGACTCCAAATGATATGCCTCTTGACACTTTTTCGCCGTTATTGCTTCGAGGATCTACGACAACAAGCAGTCGATAAGGATAATCCATTCACTTACGAAGGGAAAGAGCTCCGAAACAAGTACCTTCATGGTTGGAATAAGGACTACATTTCGCGTGCACTGATCCGCATAAGCCCTTTGTAAGCTCGCTGCGACAAGGAGGGACTCCAACCGGTGCATGATCAAGGGGACGAGCGAGAAGGTGTGGAAGGTAGTCATGGATACCGGAGTCATGATCACATAGCAGAGTTCGGGAGGCAGCTCACAGTATGTGTGTTCGGATCCTGGAACGAAAGCATTAAGACTGAGATGTCGATGATGGAAACGAAAGGGCTATGTATGTCGAAATTCTTAACCTTTTCGCTTTCGTTGGCCACATCTTAGGAGAAAGTTGTGTAGTCGAAACATAGGCTTCACACTGAGCAAAACTTCATTCTCGAAGCAAAGATCGATGCCATACCTGTAACAACAACAACATCCCGGGCCTGGGGGTCAGGATATACGCACTCTTTTTCCGAACAAGTCGAGAAAGTGTTTCTGATTTTGAATGCATTAAGATCTGGAAAAATGTGGTAAGGAAAGGGAACGAACTTGTTCTTGAAGTAGTCTTTGTAGGTAGTCGAATCCTCTTCGCCCTCATTCGTAATCATGCCAGAGTTGATGTTTAAGTTGTTCAAGAATCCGCTAACATGGTACATTCGACCATTGTGAGGAGTATAAAGCAAGCAGTTCTTGAGCATACACCGACAAATCAAGCCGTTCTTCGTGTTGATTCGAGTGGATTCCTTGGTGAAAGGGCAGTTTTCGAGACACTTTGATACATCATCTTGGCGATGAAACAATGCTGAGCTAATGTACCTCCAATCAATGGCTGGTAAAGTCTTCGGCGAGCCAGTTGTTGGGAGGATCAGGTAGTCCAAACGCGCACAATCGCAGCTCACTTTGACGGCATCTATCAGCTTATTGAGCTCGTCGAAGCTATGATCAACTAGAGCTCTGAAGACAACAACCTGAAATATTCGAGCCAAGACTACCTGCACAAGAAATGAATATAAGATTTTAGTTTAATTAACTTTTGAAATCATAGCTTTTCATCAGCTACCCTACCAGCTATCTTTTTACCAAACATAGCCTTACCCGGGTGTGACTAAACTCGGCCTTTCCCAAATACTTCATCTTCACATCCATACTCCCTCGGTTAACTTGAATGTTTCCTAGAGAGCTACATTCGTCTAGATTGAGCTTCGTCTTGAGAGCCAAGATCACATTGTGCACGGGGACACTGCAATCGAAGCTCGTCTTCAGCTCAAGTAGGTAGCCATGGTATGACTCTGACTCATGTCCAATAGACCTGATACTGACTAACTCGGGTGGGAAGTAGCGAGCTTGTTCGTCATTGTATGGCTCCTCTTCATCTAACATTTCAAGGTAAGTAAAGAACATAAGTGTTGAAAGAATGTGAATAAACCAAAAAGAGGACACAACCCTAGGTCACGAGTCCCAACAGACTACAGTAATAAGAGCAATTTCCCAAATTCATCATAAAAAAGAGAGTTGTTTTTGCTTGCTTGCTTACCGAGTTCTTCGACATCCGCCTCTTCCATGGTATCGGGAACTAGATGATCAGTTAACTCACCCATCTCGTGGAGCTTCTTGCAAGCTTCCAAGCAAGCCCTTTGCTTCGACGCCTTGTCGCAGCCTTTGGCAGTTACTGACTGAAGTGGACAGCTATTCGGAAACTGCAAAGTGCAAGTCTCCAAGGCATTGTCAATGATGAAACGCGGTGTTGGCTTGAAGTACCTGCAGGACATGAAAGCCACTGCAGGCTTAGAAACATTGATCAGATACCGAGAAATTGGTAAGAGTTTTCGACAAATTACTCGTCTGATGGAAGCCTTGAGCAGTAGAAGTTGATCAGAGAGACACTGTAACTCAATGTTACTGCTGCTCCAGTCTTTTCCACGCGATACACCGTCTGATCCGACGTGCTAAGCTGCATTGGTTCACAGGGAATCGACGAGTGTTGTAGAGCCTCAGAACGCATCGTTTCAATGCTCGCCATGAAGATGTTCGCTTGAGCTAGCGCTGAGTCGTCTCCGCTGCTCATCAAACAAATCAGTCAACAACAACAAGCATCAATTCAATGTTATTAGAAGCCTGATCCGGATCTCTACATAGAATCTTTTTTGTCTTTAGAATCTTAACGGATCTATATAATCTTGCGATCCTAAAGTTTTATTAACAGTTTATATTTTCTAAACATTTATTTTGTTTCATTGGTTAATTTTGAGGTGTTTAAAACGTACGCATTCATGTATAAAATGTGAAAAATGGCTTAGAGACAATTATTTTCAAGTCTTTTAACCAATATGGTAATGTCTAAGGTCAGAAGTGTAACTTTTTATGTCTTGAAGCGAAAACATTTTGTCTAAATGACATCTTTTTTCCTAATTATAGAATTTTAAATTAAATGACATCTTTTTTTCCTAATTATAGAATTTTAAATTAAATGACATCTTTTTTTCCTAATTTATAAAACTTTAAATTAAGCTACTTTGTAGATCGGATCGAAAGATCCTCAAAATATAATTATATATTACGATCCGATCTACAGATACCGTTGTTATTCGATCCTAGAATCCTAATTCTAATAACCTTCACAAGCATTAAGTTTTTAGACATTAAGGCTCCTTTCAAGGATGAAAAAAACATGATACCTTTTCACCATGAGAATGAACTCTGAGTTCTTCATCCGAGCTCGTCCTCTAGATTGAATGAAGCTGCAAATGTTGGACGAAGGATCGAATCTTACAACCAAGTTGCAGCTCTGAACATCCAGGCCCTCCTCAAGAACCGAAGACGCGACAATGATATTCGTCTACAAGTGCAACATCTCTTGGTTAAGTACTATACACAACAATGCAGTAAGAAATGAAGATTGAGATCAACGAATTCATACTTTCCCTTCACGAAACTCGTCGATGATCTTCTTCTGTTCCACTCTGCTCTGCGACTGCAACACATTCTTGTTACCAGCAACGTACTTCGTCTCCCACTCGCAGTCTCTCCGAAGCACTTCTTGCAGAAAAGATTGAAGGGAAATCGCGGTGACAACCCTCTCGACGAAGACTATACACCTCAAGTCTCTTGTGTCCCTTCAAGTGTAAAGAAACACATGTTTTTTTCATAAAGAGAACTATGTTTTTTTTCCTTAGAAAGTACAGTGGATTACCAAGTGAAGACAACGAACCTGTACTCGCGAAGGGATACAAGAAGAGACATCACCTTCTTGGACAAGAAACCAACTTTCGTATTAGCCTCAATGCCATCATAGATTGACCATCCTGAGCACGAAGGAAAATACGACAAGAACAGGCTTTGCACGTCGAGATTGAAGCCTTCCAAGACGGATTTAACAAGGGCATTCTTGCTCCAGTAGTGCCTATCTTCTACTGAAGAGTAGGACTCTACTGCCTGATACACACACAGGAGGAGGTTTGAGAAGTCATATATAGTTCCTTACTCGAAAAACGACAACACAGAACCAAGTAATGGCTATGGCAGTACCTTCAAAGCAAGCCAAAGACCGAGTTCACATACACAGTACGCGAACGTTGAGGCCAGGCGGTTTAGTTTCTTCTTGCAAGATTTTTGTATAGACTTTCTGACAGATTTCTCCTGGAGAGAGCTCATGTGCTGAAATATCGTCACATGAGACATTATCAATATCCTAAAACCAATTGGCAATGGGAGGAGTAGCCGACTAGTTTATATACTAATTAAGGCTTGTTTGTTCATATTATCAATGTGAGACTCTTTGGTCTCTTCACATTCTCCCAACAAGAACGAAATTGCGCTATAAGAAATCAAGCATACCTTTGCCAGCAACTCGGATAGCTTGGAGTTTACATCCTTAAAAAGAGGAGGAAGACTTTGGTCATAAAACTTGAACTTGGCGGTTGGAAACGAAATGCAATCAGCAAGCACAGATTGGTTGGCACAAGTGTAAACCTTCAACAGACAAAAATTTCATCCATCATGAGATTACTAGACAACGACGAAATTAAGATAACCAAAACACAAGGCAGAAAAATCAGTATTTACCTTGGAATCCATGAGATTCTCAAGCTGTTTAATCTTTTCCCAATAGTCAGTAGCTGCAAGAAATTGACAAGTTTTTAACATTGATAGGAAACCATTTTATGTTAAGAACTCTAAGAGTTATGAGAGGATACATACTTTTTGCTTTAACCAGAGACGCCGTCATACCAAATATCCTCGGAACTTCAGGCTTGTGTAAGAGGGGATGATAGAACTCCTGCAGATACAATACAAAACATTATGAATCCGTCATTCAATCGAGATCATCATAAGAAACATCCTAAGATACTACCTTCATTATTAGTGCATAAGGATGATTGCCATTCGCATTGTGGCATTCGTCGAACATGAGAACTTTGATCAGTCCTAGGCTGATAAATCTGTGCTTCAACGCGTTCAATAGTAACTGAGGGGTCATTACAAGGACCTACAAAGTACACAACACAAATAAATCATCAGCTTCATCTCTTCGGTGGATCGATACACATTGAAGACTAGTTAGTTGGCCTATTTTCGCAAACCGATTTCAAAGATCAAAAACTCACCTCATGCTTATCGAACTCCTGTTTCCAGGTATCAGCATCCCAAAGGTTGAGCCCCATTTCGCCAACGTAAGTCCCCACTTTCAGATCAGTCAAAGCTTTCACAACTTCAGATTGCTACCCACAACAACATACCCAAGATAATTAAGTCCAAGATTCAGATGCTTGAAACAAAAACAACCACAACAACAACAACAACTCAGTAAGTCCCGCGATTAAGCGGGATCTGGGGGTCAGAATGTACGCGCTCTTTCTCCGAACAATTCGAGAGAGTGTTTCCGAGAGACCCAGAACAATAGGAAACTAGTAACACAAGATATCAGGCTTCACAGAAGGAAAAATAAAAAAGAGAACCAACAAAGAAGACAGAAAATAAGCCCAGACAATAGGACACAACAACCAAAGCCTAAAACACGTACTACACATCAACAGCCTAAATGCACCTCCTGCAGTGATCTCTATCCAAGGTCATATTTTCCAAATGATTGAGGTATTGAAACAAAAACAATGGAAAAAAAAGAAACTTACTTGAGCAGTCAAAACAGCAGTTGGGACCAAGAAAACGGCTTTGTAAGGCGAAGGGAGTCTCAGGAAATGTGAATAACTCCTCAAAAGCATGACGGCAATTAGGGTTTTGCCAGAACCTGTCTCCAAGAACACAATTGTGTTCTGTTTGATGGATCTCTCAAGTGCTTCTACTTGATAACTTTCAGAAGAAAAAAAAAAGGCAATTAGACATCAATGCATACCAAATCAAGGCTCAAAATTCATGGAATGATTGAAAACCTCTCTAAAGTTGCAAACTTTAATCATGTAATTACCACATAATTAACAAAGATTGATCCTTTAGTTCTAATGCTTCATCGATCTTCTCTATAATTAGTGAATTTGAAGCAGTAATACATACCTTCTAGCAAACGGAAGTGGTTGCTGCACTTGATCAATCACAGAATTGGTGGCTTCCATGGTGATGATAGAGTCCAAAATCAGCCTTCAGAATTTCAGACAAGAGAGTAAAGAGATGGAGTTTGAACCGTACCGAAGGCGAATTGGTGTTTCATTAGTTGATTCTGAAACTACAAAAAGCAAAGAGAGTTACAAAAAAGGAACCCAAACACGCCCCAAAATCAATGTAGGGCCTGAATAATAAATTAACAACTGAAAGGCAATCAATGTACTCGCTGCTCTTTGTTTTATCTTTGACAAGGAAAGTTTTCTAATTAGGGAAAGGACTTTAATTTTTTATTTTATTATATTTTTTTTTAGGGATTTGAATTCTGACCTTAATTGGTTGGGGATGATGGCGATGTGTAACCAACCAACCTATGGCCTATGGGGTGTGTTTGCTGCTAGATGATGATTGCTGCAATTGCAATGGAGGGAGATCTTGGGTGCTGATGTGGCGGCGGCGGCGGTGGTTCGCCGGCGGGAACTGGGTCCGGCAAACGAAGGACCTAAGCTGACGGGTCAAGAAGATAAAGGATGAGAGGAAGCAATCACACAGTAGAGGAGGACATGGAAAACTTGCAACTCATGCGATAATTAAGAAATGTATACAACAATTTTTGTTAGGGAAAAACCGGGGTAGCTACCACTCGATTGCGTGTATGACTCGGATGGACAAACTCTCCTTTACAAATGAGGACTTGTATTAATGTACAAGTATTTTGTACAACTCTCGATACAAGACTCTCACTCACCAATACACCACTCGAGAGGTACCACTCACAAACTTACACTCACTCACTCACGTTATGTTGAAGACTCAACTTCACTCACAACTCACTTCTTGTACACTTACACATACCACTAAGCCCCTATATATAGGCCTTCTATGTCGGTGTTTAGCCTTCCAACTAAATCCTAGAATATTCTAGTTAATACACACACATTATAGAACTTCTTAATCTAGAATTCTCTAGCCTAATAGCACCAATCCCAAGGCTTGGTAGATCAGCCCCATTCCCGAACCTTCTAGGCTTTGAGTGCTTACCAAATTTGATCCAAGACATCAGCCCACTCTCCTCCAACTTGGGCCCGTCAGGTTAAGCAACCCATTTGTTTTTGTATTTGGATATGTGAATTAATACTAACATTTCCTCCCTTAATTCACATATTGCCAAATACCTGCACTTCATCATTAAACCGCACTTTTTTCTGCCTCTTCATCTCTTTATCCTCATATCTTCTCTGAACGACCTGTCCTTCGAAGAAACAAATGTTCTTCTCATTCTTCCTCCCTTGCATGATCAAGCGTCTTCCCTTAAACACCTTGCACCAACTCTTCGTGCCAACATACTCATATCCCTCATTCGTCATCGCACCCAATGAAAGTATATTAACATTGCTTGAAGGCACGTACCTCACATTATGAAGAGTGTGGCTTGCACCGTTTTGGAGCCTCATCCTCACGCTCCCAATACCTTCGACTCTCAGCTTCTCTCCACTTGCTAAGTTGCAATGGTCAAACTCTCCATCAGTCTTCAAGGTGTCAAATAACGCTTGATTCCTACAAATATGCGTCGACGCGGCATTATCCATCACCCACTCTGACTTAGCAACCTCTTCACTCGTTGCTAAGTACACCTCCTCATGACCACCAACTTCACTATCAACCGCACTGACCACATTCGTTTGGGAGCCATCATCATTCTTCCGCAAGGACGTCTTTCTCAACATCTTCACGTCCTCCCTGAATTGCGGACACCTCACTTGTATGTGACCCTTCTCCCCGCAATAATAACACTCCACATCACTAAAATCTCGCCGTTGATATGACTGGGATCTCCATTTCGGGTCACCGTTCCTCAACTCTACATTATCCGGGTCACGACGTGGACGTGATCCGGATCTCCACCTCTGGTGATCATTCCCCCTCGACTGGCTCCTCCCTCGCTCTCGATTCTCCGCAACTAGTATGCTATCCCCTCTTGTGTTGAGAGCGTCATTCTTCGTCATCCTCTCACTCTCTCGTAACGCAGCCGTTACCTCCTCTAGAGTGAGAGTCGTCCTTCCTACAAGCAACGTCTGCACCAAAGGCTTGTAGGACCTTGGTAATGACGCTAACAACAATAATGCTTGCTCCTCATCCTTAATATTATCGTCTGCATTCATCAACTGACATACTAGTTGATTAAAAGAGTTAATGTGGTCATGAAGGTTACCTCCTTCCTCCATCCTGAGCGAGTATAACTCCATCTTCAAGCACAACCGGTTCATCAACGACTTCGACGCATAAATGCTCTCGAGCTTCTCCCACAACGCCTTTGGCGAGGTCTCCTTCATCACGCTGGACTTGATCTCGGGAGCAAGTGCTAACCGGATGGTACTCACCGCCTTCTTCTGGAGTCTACTCCACTCTCTCTCGCTCATGGATGTGGGTTTCTCCTCCTCAAGAGCTTGATCAAGACCTTGCTGCACCATTACGTCTTGAATCGTACTCTGCCACATCGTGAAGTTGGTCTTTCCATCAAAGAGTGGGATCTCGAACGTCTTCATCACACTCGACGCCATCGTGTCTACACGGAATCCTTCCACCAACAAATGCTACACCGATTTTCCGACTCCGACGACCTTCGCAACCTTCGGCTCTGATACCACTGTTAGGGAAAAACCGGGGTAGCTACCACTCGATTGCGTGTATGACTCGGATGGACAAACTCTCCTTTACAAATGAGGACTTGTATTAATGTACAAGTATTTTGTACAACTCTCGATACAAGACTCTCACTCACCAATACACCACTCGAGAGGTACCACTCACAAACTTACACTCACTCACTCACGTTATGTTGAAGACTCAACTTCACTCACAACTCACTTCTTGTACACTTACACATACCACTAAGCCCCTATATATAGGCCTTCTATGTCGGTGTTTAGCCTTCCAACTAAATCCTAGAATATTCTAGTTAATACACACACATTATAGAACTTCTTAATCTAGAATTCTCTAGCCTAATAGCACCAATCCCAAGGCTTGGTAGATCAGCCCCATTCCCGAACCTTCTAGGCTTTGAGTGCTTACCAAATTTGATCCAAGACATCAGCCCACTCTCCTCCAACTTGGGCCCGTCAGGTTAAGCAACCCATTTGTTTTTGTATTTGGATATGTGAATTAATACTAACAATTTTTGACCCCCAACTATGAACTCGTGATGCTAACAAAGCAAATTGACCCCATGAAATAATTAAGAAAGAGAATTGTTACAAGCATACCACGAAAGATTTGTGCTTGGAGGCCAAGCTTACTCAACAAAGGTAAGCAGAAATTGAATGAGTCGAGTGCAGTACAGTCTGGTGGGGCATTTATGCCGTCCTCGAGTACGGATGGGCAAAAAGTTGATCCTCAGGGTGCCATGCCAGATCTGATACGGAGAAGAAAGGTGACCCCTTTTTTTAAGCTTCCAAAAGGAGCTTCGAACAAAGGATTCAGCGTTCTACGCCTGAGAGCTTTGCGAGTCTGTTCACCGATCGAGAACTGGAATATATCGGCCGCTGAGAAGCTAATTAACGCTCCATAAGGATGTGAAAAAGGGATTCTTGAAAATTAGAGAGGATAATGGGGTGCTTTAGTGTTCAGATTTGCTTGCATAGAGGATAGGGATTGGGTTCTACAGAATGGTCAAGGACTCTGAGTGTGAGGTGCAACAGAAGGAGGCAGATTGGACCACTCCAGTTAGCAAGAGGAAAATTAAGCAATCATTTCCTAACTGCTGTTTGAAGAGGTTAGGTTATTTTGTGTTTCTGGTGGGTATAAGGGCTATTTTGGGTATACGGTTCTCTTTCTTACATGAGACCTTGAGTTTGGTCTCAGCTTTTGTATATTGGTGTTATCACACCTCATCTATCTATTTACCTTTTCAGGAGCAAATTCCATTATGAGCAGCAGGTTTGCTCCTCTGGGGTCAGATGAGATGGATGAGAATGGGGAGTTTCAGCTTGATTGTTCGGTGCAGGAAGGAATCGATGACACTGAAATCGCTGGTGAGTGTAGCACTCACAAAGGGGTTTGTCATGGATAGAGTGATCAAATTTGGTGCTTGGAATATATGTGGTTTAATAACTAGTTATTGTTGGGATAATGATATCTCGTTAATAGGATTTCTAGAAACTAAAGTCTCGCAGAATAAGGTGGAAGATGTAAGGAAGAGCCTCATGCTTGGGTGGGAACTGGGAAGTGAAGGAGAATAGCAGTTTGTCGTCCAAAGGCAGAATCTGGGTCACGTGGAATCCGGCATTGTTTGAGGTTCGGGTCTTGGTGTGTCGGCTTCAGATTATGCACTGTAAAGTGACTACTCGGGATGGGAAATTTGAGTTTGTGGTCTCGTTTGTTTATGCTGACAACTATAAAAAGGATAGTCTGACTGTCAGCGGTCCATGGGCTGTTCTTGGTGATTTTAACTGCATATATGAGGTTGCAGATAAGTGGCCGACCATAGCAGCGAGTTACGATTGCTTTGAGGAGCTACACCGAATTACGGCAGGCTGTAATTTAAGTGATCTTGACTACATTGGGGCTAGGCATATATACCTGCTTTTAAATTTCCTGGTGCAATGAGAGTGATTTTGATGCATTGATTTCGAGTGCTTGTAAGTCACTGGATCGAAGCAATTCATCTTTGCCCAGAAGCTTAAGGGCGTGTTTGCAAGAAATTCAGATCCGACTACTTAAAGAGAAGGCTGATCCAGTGCTGGCTGAACGTGCAGACCAAATCAAGGCTCAAAATTCATGGAATGAATGAAAACCTCTCTAAAGTTGCAAACTTTAATCATGTAATTACCACATAATTAACAAAGATTGATCCTTTAGTTCTAATACTTCAATGCTTCATCGATCTTCTCTATAATTAGTGAATTGGAAGCAGTAATACATACCTTCTAGCAAACGGAAGTGGTTGCTGCACTTGATCAATCATGGAATTGGTGGCTTCCATGGTGATGATAGAGTCCAAAAATATCAGCCTTGAGAATTGCAGAGAAGAGAGGAAAGAGATGGAGTTTGAAGGGAATTGGTGTTTCATTAGTTGATTCTGAAACTGCAAATTCAACGTTGAGTTTGCAGTTTAACAAAAAGCAAAGAGAGTTACCAAAAAGGAATCCAAACACGCCCCAAAATCAATGTACTCGCTGCTCTTTGTTTTATGTATCTTTGAGAAGGAAAGTTTTCTAATTAGGGAAAGGAAACAAAAATATAGATTGAAAAGCAATGGGAATTAGGGTATGTTTGGTTGGTTAGTTATTATAACTTATAATGTATAATTTTGTATTATAATATATATTATAATTATAATACAAAATTGTTTTTTTTAAGACGAGAAAATTTTTAAAAAAACATGGGTAAATGAGTACACCAACACCATGCTCTTTTATATATACAGGTAAGAATTCGAAATACTGGACAAATAATAATGCTTAATAATTAAATTGATGAGTAAATTACACATAACCACCCTTAAATTAGGCTAGTTTTCACATAACCACCCATAAAATTATAAATTACAGAAAACCACCCATAAATTACATTTCCATTCAAAAGACCATCCATCCATTAAACCTCTATTTGTTTTGTTTGAAAAGACTAAAATACCCCTAATTCAAACTTATTTTTTAAAGAAACGACTGAAGTGGCAATTCGGCGAGTCGGGTCGGATTCGGTTAGTCCGGTTTCGGGTCATTCGGGTAATGTCTAATAATTTGATCATTTGATTGGGTCGGGTTCGGGTTTCGGTTTTATCGGGTTTCGATTGTCTTGGGTTTCAGTTATTTCGGGTTCGGGTTTCAATTGTCCCGAAATAACTGAAATCCGAGACAATCGAAACCCGATAAAACTGAAACCCGAACCCGACCCAACCAAATGATCAAATTATTAGACATTACCCGAAACCCAAATGACCCGAAACCCGACTAACCGAATTCGACCCGACTCGTCTAATTGCCACCTCATTCTTTCCTTTAAAAAATAAGTTTGAATTAGGGGTATTTTAGTCTTTTCAAACAAAACAAATAGAGGTTTAATGGATGGGTGGTCTTTTGAAAAGAAATATAATTTACGGGTGGTTTTCTGTAATTTATAATTTTAAGGGTGGTTATGTGAAAACTAACCTAATTTAAGGGTGGTTATGTGTAATTTACTCAAGATCGCCAGACTGACATGTGAATGAACCATCTACCCCTCTTGACAACACATCAAAAGTGTTTTCTTTTATTGTGTGCTGTATTTTTTTTAACATATAATTAAATTTATTACTTATAAAGGAATTATCATCCCTCTCGTGTGTTATATATATGTGTGGGAATTCAAGTAAAGATGATTATCATTTGTTTGTAAAATGTAATCTCACCATAAACAAATTTTAAATAGTAGACCCAATTACAAATGTATTTCGAAAACGAATGACATGGTGGACTATCTGGTTTTAAAGGAACAAAATTACCTTTCAGCAGGAACAACTCCTATCTTTTTACAATATCGACAAATCCATACAAATTCAAATTGCAAATTGAGAAGCCATCAAAAGATTTCAAAAAGATGAGGATAGGATGCCTCAACCAAATCGTCCACCACGAGATAAGGACATAAAAGACTAAGCTAAACGTTGACGGAGTTTCAAGCTAGCACTCGATGAAGAAATAGGGAAACCATTAAATTTTAATGGTGAATTGGGAGAGGAAGAAGAGAGATTAAGGAGTAGGGATCCCCTAAAACACTTAATGTGCTCTTGGTGTGACACAAAATTATTTGTGGTATTTTTTAATTATAAAAAAAACTATATTTACATTCTACATGTCAAATAACATATATTTGTATAACTTTTTAATATAAAATAATATTTTTGAAAATATTAAAATTAGAAGAGTCATTATTTTAGAATATTAATTATAATAATTATTAAAATATCATTTTGTAAGAAAAAAAAATGCAAATATATATTATTAAACATGTACAATATAAATATATTTTTTATAATTAAAAAATACCACAAATAATTTTGTGTCACACCAAGGACATACACTAAGGTTGTAGGAGATCCACACTCGAGATTGATTAAGAGGATAGAACAGGAAAAAGAGTAAAAGAGGCAAGAGTTTTTATAATTTCATACAAGATATGTGCAATGGCTTAATAGCTAAGCCCATTTAAGGTATTTCCCACACTTTACTATATTCATACATTTAGTCTTTTAATAGGCCTTAATGGTCTAATAAGCTCGTTTATTGCACATCGAATGGGCTATTTAATTATTATTTTTTTCTCACCTTATTCCAATTCGACTAGACTCTATCGCTCTATATTTAGATCGAATATTCGATCTGCAACTCACTTAAGAAGATGACCATTTCACTCATGAATAACTCTATGTTTTCAAGAAAAATCAAATTTTGAATATCTTAATCAAATATAAAACCACCACAATCACTCCACTAGCATGTTGTTGTTGATGGAATGTGCCATTGATGGATACAACACAAAGGGTGCAATGATACTTCACGATATACAAAAATAGTAATCCTTCTTTTTTGAAGGTCCACACTTGTTTCCTTAACTTATGTGTAAAACGCATAAAACAACTCTATTATATATATTCATGATACAAAAATAGTAATCCTTCTTTTTGAAATTTCACACTTGTTTCAATAACTTCTGTGTAAAAGGTGAGGGTGTAAAACAAGTCATTTTCAAATAACATAAGGCTATTAACAAGATATCGAAACGACAATTGACAAGATAATTTTAAATAAATTACACCTAAATCATTTTCTATTTTAGAAAATATTTCCAGAATGGATCGAGACCTGAATCCAATTCCCTCTGGCTACCCTTTTCTTCAACCTCTCGTATACTCTCAACCTTAAAAATGTGTTCATACTCAATTCATTTAGTAAATGAAACTCGAATCGAGCTTTTATTGAGCAGAAACCGAGTCAAACTCGAGCTACTAACTCAACTCATATAACAACCATAATATTAACTTAATGTTTATTATATTGGTTTTCCTATCCTTTTATTTAGTTAATTTTTTCGGATATTTTACCTATTTATTTGTTATAACAGGAAAAAAATGATAGCGTTTTATCACAAACCAATGACAATATTTTATCATAAAATAACATCATTTATTATTGTATTATATAAAATTCTTTATGCCGATTTAATCCAAAATGATATCGTACATGTATAATTTTGATGGCTCCGCCTTTAGTTACGCAATCATACCTGGGAGTTAGCAGCAGAGAGAATGGAAACCCTACCCCGGATCCCCGCCGCCTCCAACCCAGCCAGCCGGAACCCTAGCCACCAGCCTGAACTCCGACAGCCCAAATCCGCCCAAAAATCGACCGGATCCGCCACCAACAGCAAAAACCGA
Organism: Persicaria tinctoria; assembly: GCA_037127255.1. Classification (NCBI taxonomy): domain Eukaryota; kingdom Viridiplantae; phylum Streptophyta; class Magnoliopsida; order Caryophyllales; family Polygonaceae; genus Persicaria; species Persicaria tinctoria. The sequence continues at coordinate 2,253,163 of JBANSL010000004.1, forward strand.
GCCAGATTCAGCCCCTATTCAAAAGCCATTATCACCAAATTGGGGAAAAGACCTAAATCCCTCATAAATCCCATCCAGGAAAGGTTCACAAACAAGAGGGAGAAGAAGATCAGATGGATTAAAGCCATCCAATCTCAAGCAAAGAGATACATACACAAAAGAAGAAGATGGTGGAGATTCAAAAGAAGAAAAAGAAAAACGTGTTGCTGTTGGAGGAGATCCTTCCGGGTCTGGCAGCGGTGGCTGTCGGCGTTAGAGGCGGGTGGCGGGAGGTTTCCGCTGGACGGCGGGTTCCCTTCCCGGTCCCGGTGGCGTGGGGTGTTGGGGTGCGGTTTCGGCTCACTTCTTTTGGCCTCAGGTTCTGTTCCGAAGCCTTTGTTCCGGTTTGCCTGTATCAGGTTCTCTCTCCCTTTCAATCTTTACAAAGATATCTGTCTAGTTTACTGTCAACCTAAGGAAAATTTTGCTGTGCATTATCTCCTGCATACCCTTGAAAATATATGTGAATCTGAGGAAAAATTTGAGGTGGATAAGTTCAATATCCTCTATCGAAAGGATTGTACTCTGTCTGTGGTGCCTTCTGTCTATAATTCCAAGATTAGAATGGTAAGTCTGGAAAAACAGATTGACTGTTGGATGAAACACATTCTACATATGATTTGGTTATGCGAAAAATGTTCCTTATGCCTGAATCTGCGTTTGATGTATTTGAGCCCCAAGCAAGAGTCTTGTCTTGAAAAAACAATCCATATTGACAAAATTAGGAATCCAGACCGAAATGACAAGCACAACCTATTGACACCTGGGTCAAAGACGACCACTCTTGAACCAAGAAGAAAAGATGTTGCCAAATCTGATTGCTTTGAACAAAAGACCCCAGTTCTGAAATCTGCCTATGAAATGTTACAGCCTCTTTCGATGATCTGCTTTTGGTTTGAAATACTACAAAACCCAATTGAACATTCTAACTTTGAATCTAGCAGAATGAAAGGGAACCCTTGGTTTCAAAAGAACCTTATGGTGAAGATCCCTCGAAGGAATGGAATCCAAAGAAGGAAGATCACAAATGAACAAACGAAAAGCGAACAAGAAAATGAAGAACCCATTGGCGGAACAAAGCAGAGAAAGGTCCTGAGGGGGCTAAATTTGAATCCTCTCACCCCTCTTTTCGATCTGATGAATCAGGAACGGAGATCAAAAATGGAAAATCCCAATACAAGAAATCGAATTGGGAAGGACCACCAACTGCAAATCAGGTACCCTCGGTTCCAAATTTCTCTCATGCGACCCTATTGTATTTTCTTTGAATGGTTTGGGCACCATCGATCCTTTGGTATAGAATCTGTAATGAACTACGGGAACGAGAGGAAAAGATTAATCCACTACAACGAGGACCTGTGCATAAAATGCTTGGGGAATGCAAGAAAAAAACTTAATAGAAAATATTACAAGGATATGAACCCTTTAGAAAGGGTAAAAACAGATTTTGAGAATCAAAACCAAAATCAAGAAACAGAAATGATATTTGGAAAAGAATCCCTATCTTTTTTCAAGGATATCGAAATGACTAAGTTGAGCTACACATTTTGCTTTGCAAAACTCTTGTTAGTGAATAAAACCCACATGGAAAAAGAAACCTTGACAAATAAAAAATTGACCAAGATTTATGAAAACTGCTTGAAGGTTAATTCTTCTTCTGGGATTTATTCCAATCATACTCTGATTATAAGAGCAGTGATATATCGAACCCAAAGAGACCGAACGAGTATTGAAACTCATAGAGAAACAAAAACAAATTTGGAAAACATGCATAAACATATCCAACTCATCCAGATAGAACGAAAAAGGATATGGAAAAAACATGTATATATAAAATCACAACAATACCAAGAAACAGAAAAGGAAAGAAATGACCCAAAGTATATCTATAAAATAAATGAAGATTAGTACATGGAATGTGTGCGGAATCGCACGTAAAAATCTCTAGACTGAAATTGACACCTTTTGTAAAATAGAAAATATTCAAGTGATGGCGCTCATAGAAACCAAAACAGCTCGAATGCCGGATGAAAAACTTTGGCGAACACCAGGTTTTGATGCAATTGAATGGATCCCCGCGATAGGTCGGGCTGGGGGTATATGCGTTTTATGGAAAAATCACCAACTACATAATGAGAAAATTGAAATCATTCGAAAGGAAAAACGATTTGTTTCGCTAAAAATCTCACTCCAACACATCTCTTTCTCTTTCTATCTTTGTATAATCTATGCTCCACCAAATGAGGTAGACAAAACTGAATTCTGGGTTTCCCTTATAGACTACATCAAAGGGCTCAATCTTCCATCCATTGTCATGGGGGATTTCAATGAAATTAAATCGACAACCGAAAAGAAGGGGGGATGTACCCCTGTGCAGAGCAGATTTCAAAGACTCACGGAATTTATCAACGAGTGTGAACTATTGGAAATCCCCACAAAGGGAAATGAATTCACTTGGAGGCGAAACAAGACTGATATAAACAACATCTATGAGAAACTTGATAGAACCCTTGTGCACCCTGAAATCTTACACAAATTTCAAAATCTGGCTACAACTAACCATGCGTTCACAACTTCATACCACTGTCCAATTTCATTAGAAATTAAAGATGAATTAAACCACAAAGGTAAACCCTTCAAATTTGAAAAATTTTGGCTATCCAGACCAGACTACAAAAATATTGTGAAACAAGCCTGGAGAACAAATGTTACTGGATCGCAAATGTTTAACCTAGTACAAAAAACTCGTCGACTAAAAAGACTCACAAAAGATTGGAATAGAAGAACATTTGGAAATATTTTTTCCCAACTTAAGGATATAGAAACTAAGTTAGTGGACATACAAAAAGAAAGCAACACAAACAGGAATAGAAATGACACGATCCAAGACAGACTTCTACGGAAAAAAGAAAAACTATTAGAATTCCATAAGATCTACTGGAGTCAAAGAGCTAAATCTAAACATCTAAAGCTTGTCGATACGAATTCGGGGTATTTTCATAAAGTTGCAACCGGAAGAAGAAATAGGAAAATAATAAGAAATATAACAACTGCAGAGGGAACCCAAATTGTAGGAGAAGATAATATTGCATCAGAAATAAAGAAAGACTTCGAAAAACGATTTAGAAAAGAGAGTATAAACCAAGAACTCTTAAATGAGTACCTCCATCTTATCGGAACAGAAATCACACCTACGGACAACGAGTTTCTAACGAAAAGGGTTTCAAACCAGGAAATCAAAAAAGCAGTCTTTGCAATTGGGAAGAACAAATCCCCAGGACCTGACGGCATGATTGCAGAATTCTACCAAACCTACTGGGAAATCGTTGGGCCGGACGTCACAAGAGCTATCAAGAGTTTCTTCCACTCTGGGAGGATCCTAAAACAAATAAACCATACTTTTATCTCACTTATCCCTAAGTGTGACAACCCGAACTCGACAAACCACTACAGACCAATAAGCCTTTGCACAACTGTCTATAAGATAATTGCGAAGATCTTAGCTGACAGATTAAAACAAGTACTTGGGAAAATCATCCATCCCCTTCAAGGGGCTTTTGTAACTGATAGAGCAATTCAGGATAATGTCCTAATTGCACATGAAATATTTCACTCGTTCAAAAACAGGAAAGGAAAAGAAGGTTGGATAGCCGTGAAACTTGACATGGAAAAGGCCTATGACAGGGTAGATTGGAACTTTCTCTTCCAGGTGCTAACTAAATTTGGTTTTGATCGTCGATTCATCTCTTGGGTCGAAGCGTGTGTCAAAACCGTTTCTTTCTCAATCCTTGTAAATGATGGACCAACTGAGGTTTTCCTTCCTAAAAGGGGACTTCGCCAAGGGGACCCGATTTCTCCACACCTTTTCATTTTAGGTGCGGAGATCCTAGCGCGAGCTTTACAAGCTCAAAGCAATGAATCCAGAAAAACGATTGGCTTTGAAATTACTAGACATGGAACCAGAATACCTTTCTTATGTTTCGCAGATGATATAATGATATTTGCAAAAGCAAACTCAGAGTCGTGTAACCAAATTAGAAGAATTATTGACGATTACTGTCAAATGTCAAGACAAAAGGTGAACTTCAATAAATCAGCCTTTCAAGTTACTCCAGGAGTCTCGACTCAACAAAAACAGACAATCCAAAGTATCCTTCACATCACGAATCTGGCAACACTTGACAAATATCTTGGATGCCCAATTATAAACGGTAAGGTGAACAGAGACACGTTTGAAGAAACGATAGTCAAAAGCAAGGCACAACTTACAAAATGGAAGGCAAATGGATTATCCCAACAAGGACGAACAGTTTTGATAAAATCAAATCTCGCAACGAAACCAAATTTTATCATGCAGAGCTTCATGCTACCGACAGGAATCCACAAGGAACTGGACCAAATTAACAGAGGATTCTTTTGGAATAAAGATCACACCTATAAACCACTTATAGGATGGGACAAAATATGCAAACCCAAACGTTGTGGAGGATTGGGACTAAATAAATCAAAGGACATCAATAAAGCATTACAAATGAAACTCTTTTGGAAAATTCTTGCAGAACCAGAAAACATTTGGGTTAAAATTATAAAAGAAAAATACCTCAAATCCGAATTCCTATGGAACTATAACAAAAAAAGAGAAGCCTCTTGGCAATGGAGAAAACTTATGGAAATAAAAGAGGAATTCTGCACAGAACTTATTTGGCAAGTAGGAAATGGAAAAACAATTAGATGAATGGATAGATGAATGGATAAAAGGCATCAAATTAAACGACTATAAAATAACATCAGATCCTATTGACCCAAATGAAAAAGTTGAAAAATTTATGGGACCAGATAAACATTGGAAGTTAGAGGAACTTCGTGCCCTTCTTCCAGATAATATTGTTGACAAAATAAAAACCACGAAAATCCCACTAAATGAAATAGAAGATCGATTGTATTGGAAACCTAGTAGAAACGGGTGGTTCACCACAGCATCGGCGCTGGAAAGCATTACAAAAACTCAAACAACTCTAGACCAATATACACAGTGGATTTGGAACTTGAACTGTTTTCCAAAGGTAAAAAACTTCCTTTGGAAGATTGTCATGGACGGATTACCCACCAAGAAAAGACTTGCCGGAAAAGGGGTTGCAGTTCCCCTCTCGTGCAGTTTATGCGATCTCAATGACGAAGACACTGAACACTTTTTTATAAACTGTCAATACACAAAGGAAGTCATTCGGAAAATAGACCAACAAATTGGAAGGACGATTCAAAACACACAAACAAGAGACAAAAATATGAAAGAAATTACAACAGAGATCTTTGCGAAGCTGACTGCAACACAAAAAACAAAACTTGCCATTATTTGGTGGAGCGTGTGGACAATTAGAAATAAGATTATTTTCGATGATCAGGGGTTTGCAAACAGAACAAAGCAGGAACAATACATAAAATATCAATTACTACAATGGGAAGAATCCAAAAGACAATTCTGGGAAGATACAGATCAAAAGAAAAACGTCACACCACCGACTCAAAGAAGAAGGAAAAATTTAAGATGGCAAAAGCCCGTTGCTGGAAGCTTCAAATTAAATTTTGATGCTTTTGTGCTGTCTTCTGGCGAGGCTTCGACGGGTGTTGTCATTCGCGATCACCATGGCTCTGTCATTTTTTGCAGGGGTTCCCTGTGTGGTGAGATGTCGGCGGTGAAGGCCGAAGCTCTTGCCCTCCATTCTGGGCTTGTGGCTGCTCACCAACTAGGTATTTCTAGGATCGAGGTCGAAGGCGATTGTCTTGCGGTTATTAATGCCATCAATGATGTCTGGAGTTGCCCTTGGGAGATTGAAATGATTATTGCGGATTCAAAGCGTCTTATCCAGAACTTCCAATGCTCCTCCTGTCTGCATGTCTTCAGAGAGCTCAACCAGGTCGCGGACAAGGTGGCTCATCTTCGGCATCAACTCGACGACGATTCGCCTTTGCATCATTCCGAGCTCCAAGCTCTCGTCCAAAAGGACGCTCTTGGGTGGTGGATCAGCAGGGTCTGACACCGCCCAAATCATTTCCTTGTATCAAAAAAAAAAAAAAAAAAAAAAAAAAAAATCATACCTGGGAGTCCGATTGGCAATGGATGCAAACACCAATGGTCATCTGATGTCGAAGCCTACTACTCGAAGTCAACACCTTTTGCCCTCCCCTTGTTGGTGGTTGATATCGATACATCGAATTTTCGATTTTTTATTGCACCTGTTGTTGCAAGGGGGTTCGGTATAATGGGTTGAGGATGAGCAACAAGCTCATTGCTGTCATCCAAGCATATGCACAAAGCTCGGTACTATTAGCCTAGCATGTGTTAGTCTCGGCTGAGAACTCGAGCGTATATAGTAGCACTATGGATCTCACCGATTTGTTAAGCAGTGTATCCTCGCCGATAGCGTCAAAGCGTCTTATTTTCTCTTAATGGTACAAATCTCTGTTTTTTGCATTTCATTGTTTCCCGAAAATGCTTTTCTTATTCCCATTTTCTTGAGATTCGATTTTCGAATTTCTTCAATATATAGGTTCGGTTTTACTGCTTGGGGAATAGACAAAGTGGTGCGTCGTTGATAGCAAAGGCGGCCAAGCCAACTCTGATATAGTTCGCTTTGTGGTTACTGCGTGGCTGCATGACTTCCTGAACTTTTGTTACAAAAGACAAGAAAAAAAAGCACAACAGGTAGATTAATAAACAACCAGGAGTATATATTAATTTATGTGATCTTAATGGATAGATGGGAGTTATGCATTACAGAGTAATTGAATTAGGTTCCACGCCCGATTCGATTCATAAATATTTTCTAAAATTACAAAAGGTTTGTCGAGCAATTTAGCAAATTTTATCTTGTCAATAATGATTTCATCATCTTGTTAATAATCTCATTATTCAAATAAACATCCTAAAAAGGAAGAATATTTTCAGTAAGACCACACAAATAAGTGGGTTTCTTTTATTATTATTACAAATTCAATTCCACAAGCTAAAAGCAGCTCCTTAATAATATCATATCATAAGGGGGTATAATTTTTCACTTTCACAACAAGGTGCCTGGCAAACTCCTCCAGGCCTATCACACCAAATTTAAAGCTAAAACCCTACCATGGCCACCAGCAATAAACACATATAGAGACATCCACTCTGTGGAAATACTTTAAGCATCATCCTCAAAGCAACACCTATATACAGAAAGATGCTTGGTTCTCTTTCTTTCTATTTTTACCTGAAACAGCACAGGTACAGCACTCGGCGCGAAATGCTGCCCACTTCCCTCCCATCACCGGGTCCACGTTCTCCGTTTCCCCAAGTCCTCTATGATGATCGCTAACCATTGCTTTGCTTTAATCGGGCCTAAGATGAAATTTGATCAAGCACCAAACTTAAGAAAATTGTAATCTTTATGAACCGAGAAGGGCCTTGTAGCTAAAGTAGGGTGTGCTCGACAAAAGAGTCATTTGTTTTTACGGCATCTATCTGTATTAGCCATATCGGCTACCTTATTAATGCCAAATAGACCCGGGAAGCAGAAGAGAGAGTTACCTTCGTTGATGGCACATCTGGCAAACGGATGCAGACTTGGCATTTGCAAATGTGCAGCGTTCACAGGACCAATGGTCTGAATCATCTGTGGTCCTACTTGGTCCACTTTTGCCCTTTCCTCTTCCACTTTTGCTCCTACTGTTGCTGCTGCTGCTGCTACCACACCCTCCCAAGGTTTTCGAGACAGTTGCTCGGCTAGAGGCACCATGGGAATCCACGTCGCATAGACCATTCTCTAGAGCTCGTACTAGGTTCTCAAAGTAATTTCGGGTTACACTGTTGTCAAAAAGTGATAAATTAGGTGATGATGAAATTTTATATTCTATGTGCAAGGTTGATGACACAAAACAGTATCCTTGGCAAAAAATATGGCACTAATTATGTACCTGGTCAGACCCGCTAGCTTTGTGCGGAACTCATTGAAGTCTTTTGACGGGCCTTCTGCAGTTAGGTATGCTTGCAGCTCCTTCTCTGCACATTGATGAAGGCGTTCCAACCCAGCCTCAGCTTCACCTGCAGAGAAGAAAGTCATCAACATGATTGCAAATATATTTTGCTCCAAACGAAAATTACGCCAAATGACATTACCCTGCAAGTACTCAAAGAACTGTCTCTTTCCATGTTCATGTTCAGGGAGATAGAAACCATATGCATATGTCCACTTCAAGACTCGCCTGCATTCCACAATCTGCAAAACACGAACAGTCATATAAGGATCAAGGAGCTACAATATCTTGAAGAGCACGCACAAGATAACTTATACAGCTCATTATTACCTGTGACCATGCTTCTATTATAAACTTGAGTTGTGACTCTGGTTGGCACTGTATGTCACTAAGTCTCTCCAACTGAAAAAATCCAGGAACCATCTCAATCTAAAAGAATTCATAAAAATTGCAATGCCAAAACTGGAAATCATGTGACCCAAAAATCATATCAGGCAGAACGAGCAAGTATACTGAGGCCACATGGAGAAAGTTGGGATGATAATTATATATATCCAGATATTACAAATAGACGAAATAGCTCTTGTACTTTGTTAATCTAAGTGCAAGTATGCCTCTGTGAAAATCAAAGGGCACTTTCTACACTCCCGCACACAATGAAAGTATAAAGCCTCCTAGAAGGGTGAAAGATTCATGCTGTTCACAATGTCAGTGTGTTTCATAGAGATATTGTCCATGTAAATATATAGTTAGCCATGCATTTCACAAAATTATCACCACAGAAGTTCATAGCAACTAGCCAATTGCTAGGCAAAATAATTTTACAGGAACTGATAAGGTTCACTTACATGCACACTTTGCATCTGTTGAAGGTCTGCAACTGCCTTTTGCCTAGACTGCAGGAAAGGGGTCAACAAGTGAAACAAATGAGAGACACATTCATAAATAAAGAACTTGCAAGCCAGCATCGGAAGACCGACAAAAAGAGCACTAGAAAATTTGCAAACATTATTTAGAAATTAGGCAAATTCAATGGACTTGTACATACCGACTGGTTGGTGGCCCATCTTTCATAATAATGAGTGTATCGCTCCAGTGAGTTCTTTGCCATCTCCCGTCTTTTCTCAGCATCATCATACTGCAACAAAACGGGAAAGAGTCCTAGCTATAATATATTTTGCATTGATATGTCATAAATGTGGCTAAGACTAAGAGGATAAGATGTATGCACACACAATACACATGAAAAATCATCTTACAACTCCTTGCTGCTTTGCTGTTTCATATCGATTGCATGCATAGAAGCCACCAGTCCTCTCCCCATGGTCAGTCCAAGCACCCAGGCAAAGCCTGCACACTTGCATACAGTGAGACATAATAAACAATGAATGGTATGTGTAGAAAAATGGAAGCTGAAGACTTAAACAGAGGGCATTATAGACAGCTTGCCTGAACTTACCAGCAAAACTCATATTTACAGGGCGGTGTACAAGTTATATGCATACATCCTTGGTTTTTCTCAATTGGACGCTTGCACTTGGGACATGGTTTGGAGTTAGCCAGTATCCTGCCAGGAAAAACACTATTTGGTAATGATTCATAAAATAAATCGTGTAACTATGATATGGACATAACTCCCAACTCCTAGACCTATCTAACCTATCTTCATCAGCCCTGTCCTTAAAGAATTTCCATTTTGAAAAATAAAAAATGGAGAAAGCAGCATTACACAAACAAACAAACAAACAAAAAAACAAAAAAAAACTGCCTAAATGAACTACTCAGGTCTCCCAAAGTGCTTTATAAACTATAAAGCATGACCTAGCTAAAAGATACGATCAAGCAGGGTGCCAAAATACACCAGATTTTCTGCTAAATTCAGCATTAGTCAAATGGGATAGTCACTAATAACACAAGAAAATAATATATTCTTAAGACATCCAGATCCTGCTTACCATTTCAGTTCATACCATGTTTATATAACAGTGATAGCTACTTGGCAAAAGTTGCAAAGCAAGGGCAAAGTAATAACACAGATGAAAGGTCTGTACATACCAATTCATGTTTTCGGATTCTGCACTATTCTTTAAAATCCACTTAGCCACGGTTCCACAGTCAACAGGCCTGTGAGCTTCCTCTGTACACTGCATATAGGAAATCATACAGGTCATCAAGAGGAAAAAGAAAATCAAGGTAAGTAAAAAAATGAATGGCAAAAGGCAGTGAAAATACAAAGAAGAAATCCATCAACACTTGTCCACTTCATAGATAAACTATAACAACCATTTTCAATCAAGACTGGAACTTCGTGACAACTTACATTCCAGCAAAAGCCGTAAGAGCAGAGACATGTAACATCATAGCTGCCACTACCAACAACAAAATCCACAGCATAATCACAGCCAGGTGCAGGACACCATTTGGCCTGGACAGAGAAAAGACACAAAAGCAAGCAGTTAAAAACATGTCTATCTATAGAGAACCATTCAGATAGTATTTAAAGCAAAGGTCTGGAAGGGAACTATTGAGATTGTACTCAAAGAAAAGGAATTCAAGGGAACAATTAAGATGTCTTAAGCACCAAAAATGTATAAATAAATAAACTATCATGCGGAACTTAACAGACAGATATGAGGCCTATCAAAATAATGGGTATGATTTAGAACCAAGTCTTTCTCCTAAAATGAGCTATTAAGAATAGTGAATACAACATATGGAAATGACTTAGGAGAAAATGGCTTAGCAGCACTTTAACATGCCCAGTAATCATCACTAAATTTATTTTTTTCCAATATATCTATCCTATCTGCTGGCATGGTTTCTACTTGAGAATATTTATGAATCATTTCATTCAACACCAATTTGCAATTACCTTTCTGTTGTCTTCAATATAAGATCTTAGAAAATAACGGGCATATTTCTTGCGATCATCCTCAGGAGCCAATGCATTTATCATATCTTGACCCACAGCAGCAGCACAAGATGGATCAGGACATCGCAACATCAGACACCCAGGCCCATCATTGATCGCAGTGCTTGTATAGCCTATATACGAGTAAAATCCATAAAGGATGAGGCCAAAATCAAAGTATGTATAAATTCTAATAAAGAAGTTTCAAGTTAAAGCTAGCTAGAGGCTGAAGAATATTTTGGAAGAAAAGGACAAAAATATACAGACCATTACCACATATTCAATCACCAATGTCTAAGAATACAGTGTGAGGAGACAGCAGGCATATTTAAAGTGAAGCAGTAAACTGAGCAAGCCCAAAGTTTCAAACACTGGACATAGATCCAGAAAACTACCACATATTAAAGTGAAGCAGTAAAATGAAAAATAAACACCAGGCCATCTGAGGCAAGTCAAAGCTTGGACCCATAAAACTTCTTAAGGCAATTCTGAAATAGGCCTCCTGACAGTAGTGACTAATACACAAATGGTCTTCTAGCTTATCTTTACTGTCTTCTGAAAAATACAATAAGTAACATGGAAAATGCTGCTATAAATGACTAGGTCAAAAGAAAGCAAATCACCTGCCCAGCATGAGCTACAGAATGGGTGCCCGCATGCAGCTGCATGAATGGCATCCTTTGGAAAGGTCTCAAAACAGATACCACATGTCAACTGTCCAAGTCAATCAACAACCAAAAAAAAACATAAAGTTTACACGTGCAGAGAAGAATCTGAAAACTAGTAAACCCAATCTTCTTAAGTGTTCATCTCTAAGATTTGAAAGATGGGCCAACACATATCAAGTTCTGAGACTTACTTCTCTTGCACTTGAGAGATCTACAACCGGACTCTCCAATAGACCAACCTCCTTTCTAACCTTCTCTTCATCGGCAAACCATTCATCATGCACTTTGCTCACACTCCTACAAGTCAAAATTGCTAAAGCTTTATCAGTAAATAAATACCAGAACACGAGTACATCACACTCAAGCAGTCAAGCCCAAAATACAAACAGTTTGATGATTTGATTTTACTAATAAAAACCAAATACCGATGCATGAGAGCAACAGGGAAAAGAATTAAGGGCATGTTGATATAAATCTGGCAGCTTCAGAAACAAAATATCTGTACCAATTATAGTAGCGAAGAAGAATTCCAGCCTCAGCCCTTGAAATAGAAAGCACCATAGATATCCTTGTAATATCATCTTCTTGGCATTGAGAAATTTGAGCTTCACTTAATGTAGTATAGCTTTGCTGAACATAAAACTTGGATTTAGTATAACATCTATGAATTGATGGAAAACTAGTAAGAATGCAGGCATATCACCAATACTATTCCAATTTTATGCATATGCTAGTAAATAAACATCTATTGTGAAGTGAGTCAAACTGTCAAAGCAAAATCCAAAATTATTCACCTTACCATGTAATACAAATAGGCCTGTAATGCTAAACACGCAATGTACCAGCTTAGTAGACATCATACAGCTATCTAAGAGGAATCAAACATTCAAAGATCATAGGATCCCAGAAACTAAGAGTTCAAAAGTACTTTCACAGAAAAAAGAGTAAAGTAGTAAATGCACCAAACCGAGTATTTCCCATTAAAAACTACTCTTTGGCACTCTATCCTCCAAAACAAACTGCACGGGACACTAAGATCAACATGTAACCGTCATTTAAAAGCACACTGTCACAATCAACTGAAACTTTGTTACTGATACTATCAGAGTATCAAATTAAGATCAAATGTCCTAACCACCAACATCCACGCTCCACCCAATGGCCATATGTTCCACCTAAATATTAACAAAGAGCTCCAAGCAACAGAAAACACAATTGCGATTATAATTTTCACTCACACAAAAAACAAAAAATGTCAGCCACTCTAGTTCAGACTTCAGACATATAAACTGATTTAAATTCTCTTTAATATGAAACAAATTCAAAAAACCTCAGCTGAAAACCTTAACTATGTGCAATTGTACTTCAAACTAATCATAATATCAGAGAGCAAGCATCTTCGTGAAACGGATAGAAGTTTTTATCAATGTATCAACTAAGCTTTATTCACGCTAAATGCTATCGAAAAGCTATATAAGCTAACTTGTGAGCTGATCGGACAATTTTGCTGAGCTTCAACAGGTAAATCACCTGGTGGCGCCGCAAGGTAAGGTCATCGGAATCGTCAGAATCATTGTCGATAAACTCGTAATCGCCATCGGCGGCATCATCAGAATCGACGGTGTCGCCGCTGTAGAAGTCTTCGAGCGACTCAACATCGTTCGCGTCATGCATGTCATCATCCGAATCCATCGCAAACGGCAGAGAATCGGGCAGGAGAGAAATCCGAAACCCTAGAAATTAGGGAGACCCCTCCCTTCCCTAGAACCTTCGATTGATCGGCTCCGCAGCTTAAATTGTAGAAATGCGAGCTGATTGGAGCGAGAAATGGCAAATGGGAGGGGGGTAGAGGGATCAACAGGGAGATCGCGATCGAATTTAGGGGGAGGAGAGAGGTTGGTTGCGTTGCCCTCTTCAAGGGGCGAGAGGAGGAGAGAGAGACGATGAGAAGGGCAAAATGTTAAAAAGGAAAAGAACAGAAGTAAATGTGGAAAGGCTACCTTACTTCCTCAGGTGAAGACGAGGGAAATGGGAAAACATTAGGTTCCGTTTGGTTAGAATAGGATAAGAAGCTAAATCGGGAAATATTTTCTCTAGATCCACATCCATCCAGTTTAGCCATTTTTACATTAGATTATGAGGTTCACTGATTTCTTTTTAGGATTTTCTTTCCCGATAAAATATATTTATCTTATACTCTTAGGGCACACAATAGACAAACCGATTTTCTAATATATGAAAATATTCGAGAAATTAGGTATATCTCCTAATTCTTGCATAATATAAATAAATAAATAAAAAGTTCAAAATATCAAAATATTATTGATCAAAACTATGATACCTCAAAATCAAATATTTTTAGGGCGGTTATTCGATTCGAACGAGCCGCATATTGCTTGTTCATATTCACCTCGTTTAGAAACGAGTCGAGCTCGAGTCGAGCCTAAATTTAGACTCGGACTTAAAAATGTATTCATATTTGGCTCGTTTAGGAAATGAATAAGCTCGAGCCGATCTTTTTTCGAGTACTAAGCAACCCTATTTGCTCAAAGTACAGTAACTTAAAGAAAATTTTAGAAATTTCACAAAATTCGAGTTATATGAGCTTAAATCGAGCGGGCCAAGCTTGAAACCGAGTTTAAAAACGTGATCATACTCGGCTTGTTTATAAAATGAACGAGCTCGAACCGAACTTTTATCGAGTTGAGCCTGAGCCGGGCTCGAGCTACTCGGCACATATAACAACCCTAAATAGTTGGACGGTCACACCACACAACCTTTTTTGTTTAGGATTTGTTTGATGGTAATGCATTAAAAATTTAAAATTACAAGAGATCACTCAAACTACAATGCAAATTCTAAAAAGAGTTTGGAATACAAGGTAACAAGATTGCAATAATGCAGTTGAGTCATTTAAATACAAAGCGCTTTTTTGAGATTTTTCCATAGCCATAAACACATTTTTAACCTTGTTTCTTTCCTCCTCTTTGGGTTTTAAATTTCCTCCAAAATTATTGTTGAGAATGAGAAACAATGTGAAGAGACAAAATGTCTCACATTGAATATGAGAAACATAAAGCCTTAGCATATAACCTAGTGAGCTACCCCACCTAATGCCAATTGGTTTTAGGATAGAACCCCGCTCGGCTTATGTGCAAGGCTATTAGCGCAAGGGCGCACACGTGCACACGACCCCCGATCCCGAGTCCCAACGGACTTCAGTATGGTATCAGAGCGGAAAAGCCAAACGGCCCGACTCTCGATCCTGGGCTAGCTAAAAAGACCCCCGATCCCGAGTCCCAACGGACTTCAGTATGGTATCAGAGCGGAAAAGCCAAACGGCCCGACTCTCGATCCTGGGCTAGCTAAAAAGAGAATGAGATGCTAGACCCGATGTCCAAGTGTCAACTAGAGGCGAAAGACTACCCTAGTTGCACTTGCGGGGGCGTGTTGAGAATGAGAAACAATGTGAAGAGACAAAATGTCCCACATTGAATATGAGAAACATAAAGCCTTAGCATATAACCTAGTGGGCTACCCCACCTAATGCCAATTGGTTTTAGGATGGAACCCCGGTCGGCTTATGTGCTAGGCTATTAGCGCAAGGGCGCGCACACGTGCACACGACCCCCGATCCCGAGTCCCAACGGACTTCAGTAATTATGTTTAGTAGTCACATATATGTACGATCCTATAATAAGTCTCGCGTGCGACACACACAAATTCAAACAAGGCCTTAAGATCTGGATTGTGAGCTTGACAATCTGTCCTAATTCCGTTTAGCTCGATAACCCTTAAACTAGATTCAAGGTTTACGTTGGATGGTTGGGTTACATTACATTGGATTGGGCGAGTGACTGAGTGAGGATTAGAGGCGCTCTTCGCAAGCTTCTTATCCAGGAGCTTCTAACCCTAGTTTTTTGGGCTTATAAAGCCTTGAAAGATGCTTATTTTATCCAGGATAAGTTAAGGAAACATACTTATAAGAGCTATAAGATGACCAAAGTGTCTGTTTTACTATTTATATGATAATCTTAAATCTGCACATTCACTGGAAAACATAACATGTGCAAGATTCTGATTCACAAGCTGTTCAGGACTCAAAGCCTTTTTAACATGAAACAACATCATCAATCCAAATAACAAAGGAAATTCGGGAAAATTGGATACGCAGCAGAGATTCAAGTAACAATCATCGCATATTCACATTACATTGTAAGTCGTAAATATACATTTGTGCAGAACGGAGATGCCCATCAGTGTCTGCTATGAATAATACAACAGCAGCTGAAGCCAGTCGGGAAAAAAAAAAAAAAAAAAAGATCTCAAATATAAATGTGAATTCCCAACACAGGATGATTCCTTTTAGTCTGTATTGATCAATGCATTGGAGTGTGACACAGCTTGTCTGTGATGCTGCCAATGGAACGAAATAGCGACTATCAGTCTTTGACAAATCTGCGTTGAAGCGCCATGATTAACAGGCTGAAAATATGCAACAGCAACATCCTGAACTTCTAAGGTTCTAAATGAATTTTCTTTCGTATTTCGAATGACAATCACGCATACTGATTGAGACTTTTTTGCTGCTGAGTTATAACATAAATGATATCTGTGGTAATAGAGATGAAAAGAAACGTGCGAGAAAGAAGTGGACTCGTACATTTGCTCAAACGGAAGCAGTTGTAAGTGAAAGAAAATCGGAAATCTTGCTGGTATAGAAATCTGGTTGGATAGTGTTGTCTGGACTTTGAAGTTTCGTCAAAGAGGTCACCCCTGGCCAAAACAGAAGGTTATGTCAAATCCAGTTTCTCGGACACTAAGAACAGATATTACAGTAAGCTGGATCTACCTGACAGGACGAGAAGAGTTTTACAACCGCCATTTTGCCCAAAAAGAATGTCGGTATCCAATCTGTCTCCAACCATACATATCTGTGACTTGAGAATGCCAAACCTGTCAATGGTGGGAAGCAAAGGAACAACGTTTACCCTCTAGTGCAGGTCATCAACCAAGGCAGAAAATGCACTTTCTAACCCTCTCTCTGAGGCCTTGGGAAAGTGAAATTCGAAAGAACTGGAAACTGATGCCACAGATAAAGATAAAGATTGGAAGGAACATACTTATTTGACAGATAATCCATCATAAAGGTCGATGGCTTCCCCACTACCAGCGGCTCACGCTGGCAGGATCCACAAAGAGCACCAACCATTGAACCACCACCTGAAAAGGACTCAGAAATTATACCAGAACAAGATCGGGTAAGTTGGAATTATAAGCATAAAGCATGGAATTTGGCCATCAAACATTGACAGATTCTCGTGTTTAGTTGACCAAAATTGAGTAGTGGTGCCTATATTAATCGGATAAAGTAGGTGTGAAGGACGGACCTGCCCATTCCTGAGCATCTGTAAGATGAGTTACAGCATCACGATTCGTGGCGATGAAGAGACATCCAGGGTTTTCGCGAATACATAGTGTCCCATACCTGAATGACGACAGCGATAGGTATGCATCAATGTGAAATATGGTTGTAGCTACTCAATTCCTAAAGACAGCAATGATTATTTCTAGATCAATAATGAGCTTGAGAGGGAACTTACTGAACTTTATAGTAGTTAAAGTAACGATCAAATCCGACCACAACAGCTCCAACCTATAAGCCAAAGAATTGTTCAAGGAACAACCAAAATTTTGTTTAGTTAAAGACAAGAGTATAAAGTGCATAACTCAATAAAACATTCCGAGATTTTGTGTTTTAACTTCATAGAAATGCCAACAAGTTTAAAGTGCTAGAGAGAAAGAAGTTTGCGGAATTATTTACATCCTCATCATGATGCATCATGAAGCCGGGTTTCAGCTCTATCTTTTTATCTCCGTCTGTCTGGATAATATCAAAGACATAAAACCGCTATTAGCCTTATGTTCCCAATGTCAGCAACCCTCATTTACACTACGAATTAAACCAGAAATGTAGTTGAGCATAAATCATAAATCCATGTATCATACAGGGCCACCAAGGTACTGAAATCCAGCGAGCTCGAGCTCCTTTAAGATACCTTCCTCCCCAATGACGTAAATCTACAATGCACATCGCGGTTGAATATTAAGTTCATCATACACTATAGTACCATTCAGAAATTTGTTCAAAAACTTGTACTTTCTTATCCTTGGGGAAGTCAATTGACTGTAGATATGCAGCTGCAGCGAAAGACGACGCAAAGATCTCCTCCTGGAAATTATGAAAGAGTTCATCTCATCAATCAAACTAGCTTGGCATTGAATTTGACTGTTGAGAGAGCTCAGTAGCTCACTGACTAACCTCGCTGACATCGAGACCAAGCGATTCGAACTTCTTCCCATATTGCTTCCTGGATTTGGTCGAATTGTTGGTCACAAAAACCAATCTCTTTCCCTGAAGATAAATCCCCAAAAAGAAATGTTAGGTTATCGAATCCTCAATTGTTTGCGAGAATCACTAATCAGTGAACCACGAACCCTCGCACGGAGCATGTCTAGCGTTGCAGGGACGCCGTCAATTAACTTATCCCCTTTCCATATAACGCCTGAAAGACTCAAAATCCCCAATTATCATCAATTCGCCGATTAAGCAAACAAATTGACAGCCAGGGGAGGAGAAAAACCTAATTACCGTCGCAATCGAAGATGAACGTCTCCACGGAATCAATGAGCTCGTCGGCGTTCTCCAACGGCCGCGCGGAGGCCCGCACCGCGAATCCAGAACGCATCTTCTTAGAGAAATTCGTGGCGGTGAAGCATCGGAGAGTGGCCAATCGCGAGGGGGAGAGAGGGGAGATTGCGATTGGCGGGTTGGAATTAGGGCTCCGGCGAGATCGGAGGAAGAGAGAGGTGGCGGAAGAGGAGATCGAACTGCTACTTGCAGTGAGCAGCATCTCCGGGGATATCTAGGGTTTGGATCGTGGCAATCTCGTCTCGGGTGAGCGGAGGTGGTTGGGAAGGGCGCGTTTTTCTTTTTCTTTTTCCTTTTTCTTTTTTTTTTTCAATTTTCTGTGGCCGTAAATCGGATTGGAGGGCTACTGTGTAGTGATGACGCGGCGGGTGTCTGGTTTGAGTGGACGTTAGACGCTGTTCGTTTATCCGGTTGAAATGGCGCCAAAAGGAAAAAAGCCGTTTTTGTATGGTTAATAAGAGGGTTTAATGGAAAAGATTGAAAATGAGCGATGTTACTTTTGACCGTTAGTTTTTCATTAATTCATCGTAAATTAACGGGTTTTTTTTAAAACCAAAAAAAATTGACTGAGAGGGGAGCTCTGGAGCATTCAGACAGATAAGAATATATAGTAAATTCAGAGTCGTCGAGAATAGATGGACCTGAAAAGGCAAGATCGAAGTGCGTTAGACGGTTTGCAACTCAATCGGCTTCTCTTTAGATGTGACGAATCTAAACAATATTAAAACAACTCAAAGAGATATATATGTCGGAAATGAGCATTTCAATTTCCCTCGGGGAGGACCATAAACTTTTAAGACAATTAATAATAGTGTGAGATTCTCCCCTTTAATAAAGAGATGGTTAAGGTGCAATTTTGATGCAGCTTGGATGCCTTTCCAGAGCGCATAGCATTCTGCTCCAATGACGGAATTCAGTGGCGTAACTCCAGCCCGGGAACTGGTTGAGTTTCCCATATGGTATCGAATTATGAAACCGAAGCTACTTTTTTTATGGTTGATAGAGCTCCATCAAAGTTGAGCTTGTGGTAGTTGTGTGGCGGTTTGGACCATTTGGTCTTATGTCTGTTTTTAGCATGTTTAATTTGCTGCTACTTTCAATCGGTGTTATGTCGATCATCATCCAATGATTTAGCCTTGATTCGGTTATAAATTTGTTCATTTGTATATGCTGCCATATATGGTTCTTGGGTTGGGTCTTATTTTGTCAAAAAGTGATTTGTTTCGGGAAAAAAAAAACAAATACTCCACCAAGTCATAGCGAGCTTGAACTTTAATTTTACACGTGTTTAGCACCAAATATGTCTGATATTAAAAAGATAACGAACAGATTATATATTGCTCCATCAAATTAAAGAGCACATGCAATTTACCAGCTAGCCTCTCTAAGACACTTGAATTTTCAACTCAAGAACCACCAAAGACTAGTGTTTTATGGGTGTATTACAAGAGTATAATGAGATCCGATATAATTATTGTTTGTTACAATTCATGATAGTGCCTATCAATCTATCATGAATCTGTTTCTCTAATAATTAAGATTGATAGTTTTTTTCGGCTCTTGTTATCGAGAAAGAAGACAATTATCAATGACGGAATTTGCACTCAAATTAAGTTGATACATCCAGTTACGGAACCAGGATTGAATTGGTTGAGTCTGGTCACTTCGTTGACATTTATCAAAACTCATCCACGGACACACAATGTCTCAATTCTCGACATCAAAATTTCAGATTACAGATTTACAGGTCAGAGATCGAACTCAGATCCTATATGTTTCCACAATTACGCCCGACCCACTTGTCTTGAGATCGAGCTAGGTAGGTATCAATGTTGATTTACAATAGATGTGAGGTGTAAACAGCTCCACGAGGAGTTGAGCCATAGTTGGACACCCCTAACAAATATTGAATTTATGGCTTCTGAAGAGTTAATTTATACACAGGCACACAGCTGGCCGGCCTTCTTGCAATACATATCCATCGATCGATTGATACATAACGGATGGGAATTGAAATTTGCATTTACCTACCATTTATCTATATTTGTCCTTTTTAGTTATTATGGAAACGTTATGGGAAAATGTAAAATGTTTAAAATAATTCTTATTGATACATATTTAAGGTTTATATTGTTGTTTGTAATTTCTCTACAATAACATGGTAAAAAAAAAGTATAAATTGAATTTAATAAAAAAAAATTATCCAATTATTTATTAAATTAAGAATTCCATAATTGAAAATAGCCTATTACCCCTTCAAATTTAAATTTTTGGTTGTGTGGTTCATTACATACCTCAATATTAATATGGGGTAGCTGAAACTGATTAATATTTGTATTAAATATATATTAATAAGTTAGTATGGTGTTTTAGTAAACCTAATTGTTATGATAGCTGATAGAAACTCGTGAATAGAAAACCAAGTGCTAGGTTGGATGAGTAGGCGTTGGAAAGTTCCGATTATAAAAGCTAATTAGACTAAAATATAATCTTATATTTATTTTATGTCAAACTATATAATAACAAAACCCATTAATAGCTCTGAAAAGCTAGTTTTTTTATTAGGTAAAAATTCGAAGGTCAGACAAGTCAGACTCGTCGAGAGGCCGACAAAGTCGGCAGACGGCGAACCGTCTAACATACAACCTGAAAATACAGAAAACCAGACAACAAGCGAAATGAAACAAGCAGCAAATTAAAATTCTACAACAAGACGACCCTAGAAGACCAACTCCAAAAAAGCTGAGGAAGTCGCCGAAGAACGAAGTCAAGCACCACCTGAAAGTGGCACCGCGGGCCAACAGTACAGCAGGACTCTATCTCCTGTGGGTAGTGCAGACGAACTCCAAGGAAACTCAACACCGAATACGGAGTCGCCCTTGAGCGCACGACCATCCCACGACCCCAGCCAGTCCCGACTCCAGACTCTACGCCCCCAACCAAGTAGAAGACCTCCTAGAAACGTTGGAAGTAGAGTCGAAAGCTGCTTGAACAAAACGCCAGTAAGATTTAAACTGCAAGAAAATCGTCGAAACCCTTGCGGGATTTGGTCATACCCTTTCGGGTGGATTTACTAAAACCCTTTCGGGATTTTGTCAACTATTTATATATAAATGAATATATAAATACGTTTTTTTTGTAATAGTATTCTTCCAACCTTGGCGTGCAAGGCTAAAGGTTAACCTTGCACGCTAAGCAGAGGTTTAAAGCCTTGGGTAGCAAGGACTACCCAGGAGGCTGATTGAGCGTCGCCGGCGACGACCACCGTCTAACACCGGCGACGAAGACCACAACGACGGGACTCCGTCCAACGGCAGACCGACCGGACGCCGTCAGCAGATGAAACAAAGAGTCGAGCAGAGACGGAGAAGGCGGACGGCGAACAGGGGAACGGAGGAGCAACGAAAACCAGTCCATAACTCCCGACCGCGCCAACAACGACAGCCACCCAACCAAACAACGATGAACAGGGGGAGAGATTTCAAAGATAAAGATAGAAGATGATGAGGACATGAGAACCAACACCTACCATAGAAGGTCCCAAAACCGAACCCCATCAAGATGAACACACCAGGAAGGTCAAGAAAGCCCCACATACGGAAGATTTAGGGAGATAGGAAGACAAACCACTGCGATTTAGACAAACCACGTTGAACAAGGCACAAATTGAGGCAATTATTATGAGCAGACACCAAAAAGGGATGAAGAAGATGACCGATCGACCGAGAACCACATCAATTCGGCCCACAGATTCAAGGGGAAGGCATCTAGAACGAAGGATCCGAAAAAATTAGACTTGGAGAGGCTGATTTGGACAAAATCAAATTTGATTGGGGGGAATGACAAAAAAAAAAAAAAGGGTAGAATTAGGGATTTGAAGAACACATTTGAGGAAGAACTGATGAGCAAATCTAGAGAGAGGGCAGAACCCTTCTCTCTAGATGGGTTTTGACTAAAAGCGTCTCTGAAAAGCTAGATGATGATGATGCATATGGCTCGATCTGTTTGACAAAATTGGGTAAAATCTTGTAAAAATATTAAATATATCGATATCTAACGAAATTGGGTAAAATATTATCTTAAACATATATTTCTATATTGATCTTATAAAAAAATATATCGATACCTGACGAAATTGGGTAAAATCGTTAAACATATAAAAGAGATAATCTAATATAATACATCCATATTTTAAAATTTTGTGTCAAATCTTATAAAAATAGATTGATATCTAATGAAATTGGGTAAATCTTATCTTAAACATATATTTCTATATTAATCTTGTAAAGACATATTGATATCTAAAGAAATTAGGTAAAACTCTATCTTAAACATATATATTATACTGTGTTGATAAATAAAAAATTAAATTGATTAAAAATAATACATTTAAGAATAAGTCGTCATTTGTCATATACAACTTCTTTATTATTATTATTATTATTATTATTATTATTATTATTATTATTATTATAAACTCCAAATAGTATAGAAATCAAACAATCGAATGTTTACAAGAAGTTAGCGGGCAGCCGAGAAACAAGCTGCGCGCCAACCCCCTTGGCAATGGAAAAACAAACTCTGGTAAAAATATGAGCAGCTAGACGAGAACTAGAATCTAAGGCTAAAGAGAAGGAACGGATCCGTCCCAGAAGCGCAGTCGCATCCCCATCCAGCTCACCAAAGAAGGAGAAAGAAAAAGGCAAAAACCCATAACCAGCAGCAGAGCACACATCCCGATACTTTGTGCACTTACGCCGCGCTGCGTCGAGAACACACCGTCCAGGAGCGAAGGAAGCCAAGCAAGTCTGAGTGAGGGGGGAGGATCCCGTGATATCAACACACACATCTCGACCCCGATCCCAAGAGTAAAGAAGAATGTCAGCGGGCCTAAGAGGTCTGTCAAGACTGTCAACAACACCGATGTCCACTTCCTTCCCAGAGGAGATCCCAGCACGGAAGCAAATGTCGAAGAGGGTATCACTGACAAGATTATGCCGATGTTTGAGCCCAATGGAACTCGAACACGACACAGCATGATCCCCAAAAGTGTCATCCTCAAAAACCCGACCACATGCAGAGCAAGGAAGACCAGGATGAAAAAGAGGGATACCCAAACGATAGCAGAGGACAGACCTATAAGTCCTACCATTCATGGTCTGACCGAGCCCAAAAATAGGAACTGCTCTAAGCCAATCAGACAAGTGGGACCCATGCTGAGACCTCCACAACACCACCTGCCGAGGGGTCAATGAGAAAACCGACTCCGAAAAAGCCACAATCCGAGCGAAGTACACATTTGCCAATTTCTTCATAAGTTTGGGGGCAGCGAACTCGCAAGAATCACGACTGAAATCAGAACCGGTAAGACCATTGAAGGCACACAACGCAGCATCGAAAGAGGGTCCCTCACCCACGGGCAACCCATCAAAGCGGAGGAGCGAAGACTGCAACCCAGAGGACTGCAGGCGAGAGGCTAGAAAAGAATAATGCATGACGTCACCAACAACATAAACACCAAGACCACCGTACTGAAACGGAAGAGTAGCCAAGAAATTATTATTATTATTATTATTATTATTATTATTATTATTTTATTATTATTATTATTATTTTATTATTATTATTATTATAATAAAAATATGTTACAAGAAATTAGTGGGCAGTTGAGATACTATCTGGGCACCCACTCCCTTATCAATAACAAAACTAAGTCTAGTAAAAATACAAGTTGCAACACGAGTTCCCGCATCCTGAGATATCGAGAATTTCATAATTCGCTTAAGCAAGGCAACCGCATCTGTATCTAACTCCCCCAACGAAGAGAAGGAGAAGGGTAAGAAACCATAACAAGCCGTCGTGCACAAATTCCGATACTTGACACATTTACGCTGAGCAACATACACAACAACACAACCATTCACAGAGCCAGACATCCCAGACTGAGTCAATGGGGAGGACCCTGTCAGATCGACACACACATCCCACCCCCTATCCCAGGAATAAAGGAGCAAATCCGCCGGACGAATGAGCTCATCATGCCCATCAACCAAACCAATATCAACCTCCTTACCGGCAGAAATCCCGGACCTATAGCAGATATCCAATAAGGTGTCGCAAACGAGGTTATGGCGATGTGCCGATGTTTAATGCCCACTGTACCAGCACATGATACAACATGATCACCATATACATCACCATCAAAGGTCCGAGAACAAGCGGGACAAGGCCTAGACATCGTGAACAACGGAGCACCCAGTCGATAGCTAAGCACAATACGGTAAGTCCTTCCATTCATAGTATGGCCCATCCCAGAAATAGGAGTTACACGCAACCAATCAGAGGAGTGACCACTCTGCTGAGACTTCCATAATGCTACATGTCGCGGAGTCAAAGAGAAAACAGAGTCTAATGTAGCAGCAACCTTCACGAAATATATATCTGCCAATTTCTTCATACGTTTGAGGGCAGCGATTTCACTAGGATTACGTAGAAGATCAGAACTCGTAGTCTCACTAAAAGCACGACATGCATCATCAAAAGTGGGGCTGACATCAATGATACCAAAAGGACGTAAAAGCTTAGCTTGCAACTCAGCAGACGGGACGCCAAAAAAGCATAATGTAGGACATCCATAGCAGCATACACTCCGAGCCCACCAAAATGAAAATGGAAGGTGGCAAGCCGCCACTGCCGATCTCCAAACCCAGACCCAGATGCAGTGACAATATGCTCTAAACTAGAACGAAGTGCAACATCAAAAGAGAGTTGGGCCGACCCAAAGACATGCGGGGAACAAGTATGCAAAGCAAAGTAAAGCTTAGAAATACCCGTACAAATCCGAAGCATAAGCAACTCGCACTGTAGATCATCAATCCTCGCGACATAATCCATAAGCTCTATGGTCTTAGCCACTCTCTTCGACACAAGATCACTGCCGAAAACAGGGCACGAGCTGACATGCCCACCTAGGACTTTGACACCGCGTGAAGGCCGAGCAATAGAGGGGGGGAAGGGAACTCTAGGCAGCCGACTCCCAGGGTCTTCTGCAGGCCAAAAAACCTCGGTCTTATCCACATTAAGATGAATGCCAAAGCGGGGACCCTCCACCATAATCAGATCCAAGACCTCCCCCACCACCAAAGTGTCCCCAACAACAGTGACATCATCTAAGTACCAAGCCTGCAGACTCAGGGAAAAAGAGTATCTGATCTTGCACACCAAAGGATGCAACACCAAAGCAAAAAGCAGATGCCCTAAAGGATCATCTTGCTGAACCCCCCGACAAGACCATAAGCTATGCTCCTCATAATACAGTCCGGCAGGACGATATATAACAAAACTCCACCCATCGAGAAAGAACCGGGCAGTGACAGCGAACTTCCTGTAACATGGCCACACGGTCAACTAAGTTGAAAGCATTATGAAAATCTACCAACAACATAGAAAGACCCTCCTCACCGCCACGAGCCTCAACAAAACGATTCAAGACATGCAGAATAGTCTCTCCTCCACCGGATACCCCGACCCCAAACTGAAGACCAGCAAATAACTAGACAAAGAGGGACCGACCAAACAAACTCCAACCTTAGAGACAAGACGTCTCCAAATAGTGCCAACATCAATAGGACGTATACCTCCACCTGGTTTAACAAGCGGCGTGAGCGAAGCACTAGCAATATATTCACCCAAAACCTGCGGACAACGGCCTTCAAGGAAAAGATTAACCACCCGAGTTATAGAGGAGATCAAATCATCTGAAATAGCGACAACAGCTCCACCCAAACAATAAAAAAGATGTTGAGCACGGAACCCATCCCTCCCACATGACGTACCACGCGGGAGGCTCCGAATTATATCCAAAACAATGGCCGAAGAGGCAACGAGAGGATGATGATCAACCGCCAGAGGCGGCAAGTTAGGAGACGGGGGAGTGGGGTGCTTATCTCGTAGGGCCGCAAGAGTGGCATCAGAATAAGGGGCAATACCTGATTAAGAGAGCACTCGCACAACAGCAGTGTAATGACCATCACAAATCTTCCTCCGACATTGCCGAAGGTTACGCTCACTCAAATCAAGGTCCTCCTCCACACTAAAAGAAGGGGGAACCTCGGCTAAAGTCTCTTGTATAAGCTACAAACTACCACTAGGCACACCCCAAGCACGGATAGCACTAGCAATACTCTCCTCTTGACGTTGACGCTTGACAACAATCCTACACTCAAGATTACTCTGTGGGGAGAAGGTCTTACGTATACAAAGCGACATCATAAGCAAGCGAATCCAGCAGGAAAGGTCGTCCGGAGAGTCAGCCACGCCATCTAAAACCCCTTCTAAAACCCGAGAAAAACCTTAGTGACATTTAGGAGGGATGGATCTCATGGTGCGCAACCCCATAGAAAACAACCGGTCAAGCGAAAATATAGACAAATCAACAGGCACATCACCAACATCAACCACGAGAACCGGCGGAGACGAAACTGGAGGTCTGGGAATATCATAAATAATAAAACGAACAAGGCCATCACTAGGGGTGGGCACAAATCCCGCAAATCCCGTCCCGTCCCGCATCCCGTCCCGATCCCGTCCCGATCCCGGTGGGATTTAGAAAAAAAAAAATCAATCCCGTCCCGCAAAAAATACGCGGGACGGGACGCGGGACGAAGAGTTCTCGTCCCGCAAATCCCGTCCCGTCCCGCATATATATATAAAATTATATATTTTTATATATATGATTAAAATTAATAAAAACATAATATGTTTATATTATATATTAATATTTATTTAAACCCAATATTAAAATAAATAAAAAGATTTAAAATACTTATACAAAAAACTTGCTGTAATCATTTTTTTTAAGTGAACAACGAGAGCAGAGAGCTAGTCCGGCCCAAATGGCTATTTCACCAGTAAATCGAAATCAAGAGTGCAGAATATATTTCTAATAGAATTGTGTAAGATTTGGTAGATTTTTACCTTTGCTACTTATTATTTTTGGAGTTGTGAATTATTTTTTAATCTTTTTTTTTAACGAGGGACAAGTCCCGTCCCGTTCCGTGAGGGATAAGACCCTGCGGGATTTTGAAAAAAAAATTAAATCCCGTCCCGATCCCGTCCCGCAAAAAATACGCGGGACGGGATGCGGGATTATCCCAATCCCGTCCCGTCCCGTCCCATGTCCACCCCTAGCCATCACCACAGTCTGGAGGTGCCACATAATCATCTTGACCATGCCAACACCGAGCATGAAAGGTATGCGTTTTAAGACAAACTCCACATAACCAAACCCCCATACGCTTGAAAGGCCTCTACCGCCATCATCAAGACACCCACAGAAACCCACAAAAGGACAATGATACCGAACAAGGTCAGGCATCCCACACCCGATCACAAGCTCCAACAAAGCACTCAAATCTAAATTAAAATAATAACAATAACACTTAAATCTCCACCAAAGCACTGCAAACTGGGATCAATTTGAGTTGACCACATTACCGATCATCAACCTAGCAAGTATCCCAATTGGAGTTGACCACATCACTGATCATCAACCCAACAAGTGATGATGCGCTCCAAAAACCAACACAGCCGCAACTGGGAGAAGACTACAAACAAGCAACCTGATGCCGCTCCAAAACCAACGCCGACCAGCAGATGGAGAATAACAATGACACAACATCCGATCAAACGCAATAAAGACACCGCGGTTGAAACGAAACAGCAAGCCAGTGAAGAAACAACAAGAACGATTGAACCGAAACAACACCCAATCAAACACGCAGACACCGATGCAAGATGAAGAATCAAACCTGAAACGTTGGACACCGAGACGCCATCCCGGACAGACTAGTAACAAGTGCCGAGAGGAGGCACAACGGTTTGAGGAAGTGGCCTAGGCGCCGGGATGAGCCGGAGAGGACCACATCGCCGATCACCTCTTGATCGTGTGCCCTAGCGGAGGAGGGTAGCCGAGATATTATTATTATTATTATTATCTATTACTAACTATTAAAACAAAAGCCTTAGCGATGACAAGTTGCTCTCTCCTTAATTCTAGGCCTTTTAACCAATCACTTTAGCCTAAACTAGTCTATTCCCCATGCTTTGTTAATGCAAAAATATTAGAGAATGCCAAATTATAATAATTTTTTCATATTTAAATGTAAAAATATTAACATTGAAAAAAGTATATTCATCTACAAACAAAATTGACAATCTACATTTTATGCTAATTTTTATTTAGTTTAATAAAAAAAATTAAATAATATCATAGAATTGTTTCTCAAATGAAATTAAAACTCTGTCATTAATTAACAATTATAAATTTCTAACAAAATTAAAACAAATTGAATAGATAAAGAATAACTCCAAAGTAGAAACAAATCTAATTTGAGCGAGAAAATAAACATGTAATTGAATTGTTTGCCCTCATAACATACATCAGATCAATCATACAATCTCAAAAATCTCTAATCCCGGATACCACCTTCGTCAAAATAAAACTCACACGTTCATCAAATGGGTTTTTTTATTCTCTTGAGCATATTGAAGTTTCATAATTAAGTAAAAAAACCACTTGTCTCGACTAAAACCTATTTTATACTCAATTTAAAAATAAAAAATTAATCACGTAAAAAATAATCAATTATTATTGTTCTTATAACCAATTAGCAATTTAAAATAAAGTATTTATAGAAAAAGTACTCTAGTTCTATGGATAATTAAAAAAAATTGGCATCAATAGAATATAAGATAGACTTAAAGATTCATATTCATAACCACCTGTCAAAATCATAAAAAAAAAAATTATATCAGTACAATTATCATATTTTAAACCAATAACAAATCAAATACAAAATATTTTCATGTACACTATTACCCTAAAAAATAACTAAAATAATTTATAAATTTAATTTCAACAATTAAAGTTCAAACCTATGATATGATATACATCGTTTTTTTTTGTGATAAGATAAGAATTCGAAGGTCGTACATGCCTGATATAAATCATCTATGGTTATGTGTAGGTTATAGTTTACAGATAGTGGAAGATGTTATAAACAGTTTTGCGGACGGGATCCGCTGTCCCAAACGGGACAACCCATTGAATTGGCCTCCCACATTCCCATAATTAAAAAAAATGATTAAAATTTAAAAAAAATGTTAAAGGGTGCGTTTTTTTTTAATAAGGAAAGATAGGGTGTGAATCGAGATTTTGACACACGAATATAAATGAAAAAATCTAATTTCTACCTAATTCTCGTCTTCTCCTCCTAAACTATACAGTAACATCTCCTCCTAAACTATACAGTAACATTTAATCTCTTATTTTCTTCATTTCTCCTTCCGAAATCTAATTAAACACAAACCATGGAGACATGACACAACAAATTGATTCCGTTAACGGTTCACATTTTTTAAACTCCATCATTTTGAAATCCATCGTGACATTATATTGTGGATCTCAATTTTTTTTTTTTTTGAATAACTATTGTGGATCTCAATTAGTAAAGCATTAATATTACAATAAATACATGTCCATTTAATTAGCCATTAAATTAAAGAATATTTAAAAACCAATACTGCTATTATACAATAATTGATTAAAAGAGCTATGATACATAACTAATTAAAAGTTTATAGTAATTAATACTCCATTTTTTACGGCTAGGCAAGTTTTGACTGTACTACTACAATGAGTTGAAAACAAATAAGATATAATAAATAAGATATACTATACATAAATGTAGATATATAATATCCTAAATAGGTAAATCTATATATAGGCCATTCGGATGGTTTTTTTCAAGTGAATACTTATTTACCATAAATAACAATTATTTTCTAAATTAATGATGAAAAGAAATAAAGAAAAAATAGGTGAAAAAAATTTCACATGTGGCGCACCATTTTAGGAGTAAAAAAAAGGCGGGGAAAATTTGAAGGAGAGTGCGATACGTGGCATATCCAGCTTCTACTTTAGTATTGTTTAGGATTACAATTTTACTAGTTTAAAAAAACAATGAGATTAATTCAAAATATCTATTACTAACTATTCAAACAAAAGCCTTAGCAACAACCATGAAAACGTTAAAAGCGCATCCTGACAATGGAGGAAAGCTATTACGTTAATAGACAAGTTTAAATCGGGATTAATATGGTCGATTGGGAATGGGGAAACGGCCAGGTTCTGGTCAGACAGATGGATAAACAAAACTGTTATAAGCAACAACCATGGCGGAACGACGGTGTTGGACAAAGACACAAATGTAAGTGAATTCCTCTCGAATGGACAATGGGATAAAAACAAGCTATTAAGTGTGCTAGACATAAACACTGTCCAAACTATAATGGATATACCGCTACATGTGGAGCCGATGCCTGATAGGCTATACTGGTGGCCTGATAAACATGGTTGGTTTACAACATCAAGTGCAATCAAATTAATAACGAACACAGAAGACTTCTCAGACGTCCAGAACAGTTGGATATGGAAGGTGAATATCTTACCAAAAATTAAAAACTTCTTGTGGAAAATAACAGAGAATGGACTACCAACTAAAGACAGATTGAGCAAAAGAGGAACCCCAATTCCTAACCAATGCGTGCTATGTGAAGGATTCTGTGAGGATGACCAACACCTACTAATAGAGTGTCAGTTTGCTAAAAAGAATGGTCTAACGGATCAAAAGCTACGAACCTTGATTAGGCAAGAAACAAACAGCAGGTGGAATGGTTGCAGTATAATGAAACTAGTTGGAAAACATTTGAATGCGGGGGAAAAAAGGGACCTTGCAGTCAAATGGTGGATACTATGGTTCTTTAGGAACCAAATAACCTTCCAGGAAAAGGGATTGCCATCTCAAGGAGACATTCAGCAGTTCATATACAACATCAAAGAACAATGGAAACGAGCATGTACGAAAGACGAGACAGGATCTGACCCCATGATTACACAACAAAACAAACAGAGAAAGGCTATTAGCAGGAAAAATGTAAAATGGCGAAAACCGGAGAGGAATTTTCTGAAACTAAACTTTAACGGGGCTACTAATGGGTCGGGAATATCGAAAGCAGGGTACGTAATCAGAAATCATGAGGGCCGGGTAATTAAGCTAGGTGCAACACAGTTAGGTAAACTTTCGCCCATCCAAGCCGAAACCAAGGCCCTGCAAATAGGACTTCTAGCGGCTAAACAACTTAACCACGAAAAACTTGTTATTGAAGGGGACTCTAAAACGATTATTGACAACCTCATATTCAATAGCTCTTGCCCTTGGGAGATAGAACTATTAATGGGAGACATCAAACGCCAATTAGTTACAGTCCAAACCGTGGTCTACTCGTATGTGCCCCGTGAGGGTAACAGGACGGCTGACAAGGTCGCACACCTTGGCCGCTCTGTTAATGGGGCGACCTTGACTCTCAATACTGATCTTAATGATCTCATCCGTCGGGATGCTATCGGTTAGGAATCCTCCAACCGAAAATTTACCTCTTCAAAAAAAACAAAAAACAAAAAAAAAAACAAAAGCCTTAGCGATGACATGTCGCTCTCTCCTTAATTCTAGGCCTTTTAACCAATCACTTTAGCCTAAATTATAATTTTAGTAGTTTAAAAAAAACAATGAGATTAATTCAAAATATAAAATTAATAATAAGAAAAAATAAAATTAATATTAGTAATCTGTATCTATATATATCTATATATACTACTTTAATTGCCTTTTCGATCAATGAGTTTAATTCAAAACATTTAATTATTTAAACTTTTACTATTATTTTATAATATTAATTTAATATATTTTATACACTTTACTCTATTACTGTATTTTCTAACCGCTGATATGTGTATTTTTGTCTGTAATTTTTTTATATTATTTAATATTCATAACTTTACTATTAAATTACGCACCATTGGCGCGTGTATAGGACTAGTTATTATTATTAAAGGATTGGGGTTGTTGGGCAATTAGAGAAAATTATAGGGACAAATGTGTAAAGTGGGGAAAATGCCTTAAATAGGCTAATAGGCCTTTTTGCCTTTCTGGAGGGGTATCGATGGATGAATGAATGAATTTTTTTTTTTTTGGGTGGCAGAATGAATGAATTCTTAGCATATCTTTGTACCTTCTTTTCTTCTCTCGGTTCTATCTGCCATGTTTATCAAGAGATAATATGACCGTGTTTGGCAACGAGATGGGGTAGGTGGATGAGGAAGGATTTTTAGGGATGGAAGGGATGAGGATGAAATTTCGGAGTGGACGAGGTGGAGATTTAAAGTCAGTTTAATCCCGTTCGTGTTTGGTTGTGTGTTAAAGTATTTGGGGATGGAAGCACCCAAAAAGACACATTTGCCCCCCACTAATTGTCTCCTCTTTCATTTCTCCTCCTTCCTGTTCAATTTGGGGATGAAGATTTCAAGCTGATCGCCG
This sequence comes from Persicaria tinctoria, assembly GCA_037127255.1. Taxonomy (NCBI): domain Eukaryota; kingdom Viridiplantae; phylum Streptophyta; class Magnoliopsida; order Caryophyllales; family Polygonaceae; genus Persicaria; species Persicaria tinctoria. The sequence continues at coordinate 2,285,935 of JBANSL010000004.1, forward strand.
ACCCATTTTGCTCCCGAGCTCCCATGACAGTTGTTCTTTCTCCTTCCATGGATTCTCATCTCTTTGCCCTCACCCTTCCTCTGATTCGCCTTTAACCTCTCGCTTCTCCCGTTGCCCACGTCTCTCCTCGTCGCACTTTTGTCGCCGCAATTGAAGAGGGCTTTGAATCGGGTCAGGTCGCCGACGAAGGTACTAGGAGCTCAGATCCCGGGAGCCACCAATGCTACCCATCTTTTCCGTAATATATATACCTTTTTTTATGAGTGTATCAGTCGTCGGCAAATTCGCTCTTGGGAAGCACGTTTAATCAGCGGCGGTGGTGTGCGACGGCGTCGGTGGTGGACAGCGGCGTCGGTGGTCGGTTGGCAAGGGATCAGAGGAGGAGGACTTAGGTGAGGGTTAGTGGTGGCGGTAGGGGGGAGAGAGAGGGAGGAAAGTTGAAGATGATGGGGCCAAATTTGGAACATTTCAATCCTCATCCCCTCAATCCTCCTTTTTCTGGGTTTCATTCCCACCCTGTTTTTTGGTGTTTCAATCCCACCTCCATCTCCTTCCATCCTGTTGCCAAACATGCGGGCACGATTCCCAAAGCCCACCCTCACCTCTTCCATCCCCTCCCACCCCCCAGCCAAACACGGCCTAGGAATATTAATATTTTATTCTCTTCTCTCCGCCACATCATTCTAGCATCTCATTCTCATTTTTTCCACTTTATCAATAACATCTCTAATATCCCTAAACTCATCTTTTCATACCCACTCAATTTACAAATATACCCCTCCCCAATAATTATTTCCATTCTCGATTATATTATTATATAAATTTATTATTATTAAAATAATATTATTAAATTATTCCAGAATTATACACTTCATTTTTTCGGATTTTATTTTGCATATTTATAATGAAAGAGAAATATTTAAAAAAAATATACTCAAACATATTCAAAATTGATGTCTACATGTTGATAAAAATGAATCTAGTATTGTGGTAAAAAAAAAAATTTGACATTTTTTTTACCGAAAAATTGATTTTAGTGTGTAAAACTTATTTTTTTCCAGCTCAAATCTCATCCGTCCAGCACGGACACATGTCCTCCATCCGAATGCCTCTCCTACAGCCGAATCAGGGGCTGCCATGTGTCCTCTCTAAACTTGCAAGAAGTTGCTTTTGCCACTTTAGTCTGACACAAAAGTAGGGGTGTTATTCGAGTCGAACGAGCCGAGTAGTGAGCTGCTCATACTCGTCTCGGTAGTGTTCAAGCTCGAGCTCGGCTCGAATTTTACTCGAGCTTAGAAGCAAGCTTGAACTCGGCTCGCGAGTATTTGAACAAGCTCGAGCTCGTTTTGCTTGTTTTTTTGCCGAGTCGAGCTCCAGCTCGTGAGCTCGGGTTATTGTTTTACCTTGTTTTTGCTGGAAGTTCGTTTCTGAGCTCGTTTTGGGCTCTTTTTTGCTTTTTTGGCTCGTTTCTGAGCTCGTTACTGGAGACACACGGGAAGAAACCCTAAAACTAAAGGTGAAAAAGCCCAGGGGCAAAATTGTCCGAGTAATACGAGCTACTCGAGCTCGAGCTCGTACTCGGCTCGAGCTCGATTCGAGCTCAGGAGCTTACTCGAACTCAACTCGTTTTTCAAATGTGAACGAGCTCGAGCCGAATCTGAGCGGCTCGTGTCCGCATAACACCCCTACACAAAAGTGGGAAAATTTTGGCTAGTATCGATACTCATTGAGTATCCACCTAGTATCGATTTTTCTACTATTCAAATTTTATATTGTAAAAACTCTTAGTATCTCCCACAGTAAAAGGCCGATAAAGTTGCTCTAACTCTTCTTCTCCCTTTCTCTTCTTTCTCAAACCTCCATTGAAGGTGAAATCTTCCATATCCGGCCGGTCCTTCGGGACATGACATTAATATAATAGATAGATGGATAGATTTTGATTTATTATTTTATTATATTTTTAATAGATTATAAATATAATAAATGTAATTTTAGAATATTATATTAACATATTTCTTGATTTTAGTAAATAAGGAGTGGTCATCCGCGAGTCGAACCGGAGATGTTCAGGTACTCTAAGACAGGGTCATTAGTAAACTAAGATCGGATAAATTAAACTTTTCATAGTGAGTAGCCCTACCGCTTCGCGGCCACATACCCCATAACCTAACTTTGATTTGACCCTACGAAATAGTATACACCGCTTGACCCACCACACTTGATGAAGGGTTTTTTAGGAGGATCAATACCATTTGCCCAACGGTAACATTTTTCCTACAATTTTAATCTCCCGCGAAATTTATTTTAGAATCAAGACTTTGCAAATGAATACTAACTAGTACGATTCCCGCGCCATGTCACGTTTTTTTAAAACTAAAATATAATATATAAAAATATTAATAAATGTTAAGATAAAAATCATAAAAAAAAACTTTACAATAAATGTATCTTATAATTATCTCAGAATTTTTTTAAAAATCTTATGTAGAGTATAATACATAAATATAGATATTTTAAATTACTTAGTAATAATAATATCAATATCATTATAACATTGTTTAATTGTAATGTGTCATAATCCATAATTATTCAATGTTTTGAATTAAGTCCAATAGTTAGTAAATAAATTTGATTAAACCCAATAGTTATATTAGATTAAATTCAATGTTTTGAATTAAGCCCAATAGTTAGTAAAATTAAAGAAAAAAAAAATTAAAGAAAAATGAATAAAAAAGGAGAATTAAAGAAAATAAAAAAAATGAAAATAATAATAACGATTAGTTAAGACTCCTAAAATGTCTCTAAGAATGACACATCATCCTAAACTCTTCTAAATTAAGAGTTTATATATATAGATTGTATAAGATTCGGTCTACCAATACCTTAATTTCACCAAATCCTTCGAAAAATCAAAATTGAAATCCATTAATAATTCCTAGAAATCCTAATTTTTTACGATATATTTACGAGTTTTTTAGGTAGAAATTTTAATTTAATGAGTAGAATATATATCAATCAGATATTGGCCGCATATATATATAGGGGGAGGTTCAAGCGGAAACACTCCTTCCCATAGAAACCCCATTACTATGGAAACTTTTAATGTCAACCCTTCTTTCTGAATCAAGGGCTGTTAATATGCGGTGGCAATTTTGAAATTTTTAGAATGTTTAAGCCTTTTTATTTATAAAAAAAAAAGCAAACCCTTCCCCTCATTAGATGGAATCTCTGATCGTTCTTGAAGGCTTGAAGCAAACCCTTCCCCTAATCCCCTCAGGCCTCAGCCTCCTTCTGAATCAACTCAAACAGCTTCGCCCTCCCTTCGGTCGTCCTCCGCCTCTTCCCCTCGGTCGGTCTCCACATGTTTCCCCTTTCGCCCAGATTAGTCGCATGACTCGGATTGAAGACGAAAAACGATTATCGATCCAGAAGGTTCAACCGAAGACGATTGTCCAGAGGGTTCAATTGAAGACGAAGGACGAAGACTAGTGGAATTTGATAGGGGACTAGAGCACGGTACTGTTCAGGGGCGAGAGCAAGGTTCTGATTAGGGGGCGAGAGCAAGGTATGGTTTGGATTTTGATTTTGAGAAAAAAAAATAGTTGGATTCGATTAGGGCTATGGTTATTGAGTATGCTCGAATCTGATTTGATTTAGCTGTGGTTATTGAGTATGCTCATCTAATTTGATTTAGATTTTGTCTGTTCAGGGGCAATCTGTCTGTGAGTAGACAGATTGCCTTGGTGGATTGGATATATTGAGGAAAAACACAAAAAACTACTTATTGTTTCTTACAAGTATTATTTAGTGCTAGCTATTGTGGTTGATTAGCATTCTTTTGGCTTAGTTGTAGGATAAGCAGATGTACACAAAATTTTACTTAGTTTGGACTGAAATGGAACACACTAAAATCTAAAGTGAAAAAAAATGTGAAGCTCCAAGAGGATTTATTGCAACCGTTGTTGCACCTCCTGCACTAACAGTAGCAATCACATTGGCACCAAGTTTATTTTTACCTATCAACTATTTCAATCATATTGCATTCCAGTATTCCATCAAGTCCCTTGCTGATTTTATTGTCATCATAATTTTTATTTTGCCCATCAATCATATTGAGAAGTGAAATTGAGAAGATTGTGAAGTGAAATTGAGAAGTGCAACATGAGTTATGGGTTTATGATTATCTTTTCAAGTCTATTAGCTCAAAGGAAGAACAATGTGTTATTATACACCTGATATGGGTTCGAATCCCATATAGACTTTCTCTACACAATAGATCTAAAAATCAAATAGAAGCAATCTGAAATAGAAGCAATCTAAAACAGAAGCAATCTAAAAAAAAAGCAAATCTGAAAACTGAAATAGAAGTAACAGTATGTTACGAAAAATGAAACAGAAGCAACTTTAATGGTGATCAAACATGCCAGACATCGTTTCAGATTTATTGAAATTTGATCAAATATGGAAAATTTCTTCTTGTTCAAATAAGTGATCAACATACTGCCTTTTTCCTTGTTTTTTAATTTGATTGTTTTTACGTGTTTTGTGATACTATGTTGTCAGATTGTTGTATAGGACAACTTTGTTCTGATTGTTGTTGTTAGCTCTTGATTGAGTTATTGTTGCCCTTATTGTCAGCTTTTAATTTTATGCTTATGAATAGCAAAGAAGATGGAAAACTAACAACTCAATTAGTGCCAATGAGGTTTAGAGAAAGGCTATATGGGATTCGAACTCATATCATGTGTAGAATAACACATTGCTCTTCCATTGAGCTAATAGACTTTAAAAGACCTTCACGTTAGATCCCTTTTGCTGTCAGAATTGCTGCCCTTTGCTGTCATAAATTAATAGATCCCTTTGCTGTAATTGTTGCCTAGTTCAGTGAAACAGAACAAGTAGGGAATCTCAAAATTACACTCCTCAATAAATCAAACCAAATTGCACTTCTCAATTTCACTTCTCAGTTTCAGTACCCACAAGGCCACAACTCCATTTAACTTCTCAATAGCTTCAAACAGAGCCAATAATTTTTTAACAGTCAGTCTATTTGGCAAGTTAGTTTCACTTCTTCTATTTGATGCAAAACAAATAGACAACAACTAACCATTTTGAATTACCAAAGGAAGCTGCTAATCAGTCCTTAAAATCCAAACCCGCCAAAAGCCAAACCACAAGCGACCTAAAATTGACAGGCAGAACTACAAGCGGAAACAAAATTGACAGACATTAAAATCGCAGTCTCACCAAATCAAATTCAGAATCAAAATCTCAGTCTGGTCATCCTCTCAATTAAGAGATAAAAACCAAACCACAAGCAGAAACAAATTTGACAACGTTAAAATCAAAATCCGAACCTGAGAAGTTGGGGAAGAGGCGGAGAGCAATCGGGAGAGCGATCGAGGACATCAAAATCGCCAATCTATTGACAGTCTTCATCTCCCAAAATCATAAGCATCCCAAAATTGAATCGGTTCTTCATCCCCAAATTGATCTGATGATAATAAAATAGAGGAAGAGGCGGAGTCCAACAACAAAGATGTAGTGGCGGTGAGCGGAAGGAAGCGGAAGAGGAAGAGAAGGCTACGCCGACGCTCGATGAACAGGAAGTAAGAGGCGGCGGCGGCGGAAATCACGGGAGGATTGTGCGCTAACATCGGAGGAGAAGAGTTGTGCGTGAGATCTGAGAGGGGCGGGTTAGGTCTGAGAGGGAGTATTTTTATAAAAGGGCATAAAAGGACCATAAATTTCAAAATTGCCCTCGTTTTATTAGAACCATTGATTTAAAAGGAAGGGTTGAGATTAAAAGTTTCCATAGTGATGTGGTCTGGACCAACACAAGAATAGTGTAGCCTGAACCAACCTCGCAAGAATACGAGATCAATTGCAGTATACGGATATCGATCACGGGGATTATATATGTATCAATTGTTATCTAGAACTAATTAGCTAAGCCAAGAAAGAGGGATTTGATTTTAATCTAAACTAAGGAAAACAAGCAAGATTATGGAGAAAATATATATGAGAAGTAATTCCAAGGTTAAGGATTCCGACGACAATGCCACAAAGAATTCAACCCAATGTTCACTCGAACTTCATCTTCTTAATATGTCAAATTGAAGGTAAATTATCTAAAGTCATCACTACTCAGCTGTCGCATGTTGTAGTGATTGTGTCTAAATTAACAAATCTAGACCCTTTAAGCTCTTTATAAACCTTAGGAGAAAATCAATTAAACTTTCGCTGTCGCGTTCCGCCTAACCGATTAACACCTAAGAATCTACGATAATTTATTAATCCTCAAAAGTCCTCAACAATCGTTTAAATGTCACAATAACAATTGTTGACTTCTCAAGTTTAATACCAGGGTTCCGATGAAACCAATACTCCTTTCGGGTTCATGAATTTCATCTATTTATCCAATTTCAATTCGCATCGGTAGCATCTTGAATCTAAAAAGGATTCTAATCGATTGATATCAATTGACATCAATTAGGTTAAGCAACTAGGATCAAATCAATTCATAAAATTCAGACTAAGTTCAAGCAAACATCGAAATCAAACCAATCGCGACATTGTCGGGTTCACCCTAACCCTAGAACGGAAAATTTAGCTAAACATAATATAGACAATAGTGGAATAAATTAAAGAAATGCATAAAATAAAATGCAAACCAGAAATCTTCGTCTTCAATCCAAAGTGCAATACCGAAAACAAATAAAGGAAAACCTAAATCTAAACCTAAAACTAAGAAGCGAATGAAGCCGGCGGCCAAGCTCCAAAGTACGAACGAAGATCCCCCCTTTGTTCTATCACATACGAAAGTATATATGTGAAGATTAATGAAATTACAATTTTAACCCACGAAATTAAATAATTAAAATCTAACCCAACACCCAATTATAAAGTTAATTCCGTCAAACAACCCCTAAGTTTAGAAACTTCAATCATTGTCAATTTAGCTCCTCAAGTCCAATTCAATATCCTCGCCGCTCCACATTAACACTTCAATTTCAACAATATCGCTTCCAAAGTGCCTGAAATCAATAAAAACACGGTGTAGACTCCGAAAATGCAAAATAAACAAAATAAAATATAAAAGATGATAAATATGCATGAAAATTATCTAAACTAATATGCAAATGCAACCTTAAAATATGACTAAATTAGATGTCATCAAATCACCCCATGCTTGAACCTTGCTTGTCCTCAAGCAAGAACAAGTGTAAAGATTTCACAAGAAGGATTTCGATCTCTATCCAAGCTATGCATTTGCTCATTTAGATCTAGACATTGGGTTCAAAACAAGGACAAGCAAATCATATAAGAGACAAGTCAAGACATGAATTCTAAGACCTCACATAGGACATATTTTTGTGGAACTCTCACACTCTTGTGTTTAAGGTTAAATATTCCGCTCAAGCTCAAATCTTAAAAACTCATCTACCATAAGCTTGAATTTGCGTCCTTATTCTCCATCACTTAGACTATGCACAAAAACATAAATCATGAGGTCTTTTCATGGGTTGTAATGGGGTCAAGGTAAGAAACAAAAGGTATGAATTCTTTAGTCATGTGGTGCTAAATTCGGGAAATAGAACTACTTCCTTAACTTCAACAACAATTCCAACTTCTTTTCCACAAGCATACCAAATCTCTCACAACAACCACATTACATAATCAAATAAGTTCAAAACTCATAACTTTGAAAACTCATTCCCTTTTCACAAACATTTCTCTAGTGATGAAGAGTTTTATTCACTTTTTTTTTTTTTTTTCATCTTTTCCATTTTCTCTCTTTTTTTTCTTTTTTTTTAATTTCTTCATCACAAGAAAATTACATTTGAAGCACAAAATCCTCCACTCAATACATCAATCACTCAAAGCACATTATTCTCTTTTCTCCACTCAAATGAACCATAATTCTATTTCATCCTAATTCCCGAATGGGTAAACAAGGCTAAAATAGGCTTAAGGATAATCTCGTGAAGCTACAAATGAATAGGCAAATAGGCTCAATGGGCTTCAAGCAAAGGATATAACTATGGGTAGGAAGGGAATAATAGGCTAACAAAATTGCCTCAATCATGTTTATGCAATGCACACAAGTCATATATGTGATCTCGAGAGGTTCTAATGCAAGTTCTGAAGATAGAGCAATCAAGATGAGCAATTCACACACAAAAGAAAGAGGACTCATGATGTCGGTCCTAGGCTTAGAAGCTCACGGCTTTTGTCTTAGAATCCCAATCTTAACAAGTCTCAAGCAATGATAAGTTTTTGAAAGAATTATAGCATAAACCCAAATATCCAAATCATCACAAGCTTTTTTAACATGCCTTAGAGGATATCATCAACCAATTTCAATCAAGGAAGTGACATGTTCTTCAAGAAGAGCAAGGAATTTTTATTAGCAACGGTTCATCTCAAAACATCTATATGCAAATGAAATGCAATGTATGAAATGCACATGAAAAAAGAGAAAAAAAATGAAAAAATGATATGCAAAAACGGAGTTACACATGAGCTACATGTGAATTACAAGTGAGTTACCCCCACCCCATGCTTAAAATCTGCTTTGTCCTCAAAGTAGAGAAAAAGAAAGAGTAAGGGAAGAGGAAACTCACTAAAGAATCAGGCACACTCGAGGAAAATTCAAGCAATCCTAATCCCAGGTAGTAGTGCAAGAATTGTTACGGAACCATCTGTGATATTTATCTAATTTCAGCGGCATCTCCTTCGTAATTTGGCCTGCGCAAAGCACAAAAAACAGAAGCAGATACCATCCTAACAAGCACAACGGTATCACAATAGCAACCAGGATCCAATAACCAATGCAAATCAGCACTATAACACCTCAAACATCAACTCAGTAAAATCAGCCCCATCAGAACAAAAACAAGACTAGGTGACAAGCACTTAAGATCAAACAAACTATGAAATCAGCACATATAAATGAATGTCCAGTAGAACGATCAAAAGCTAAGGTTCATCGAAACAAATATTCAGTTGCACTCAGTCACATGTCAATAAAAATCAATAAACTCAAGTAACTTCCAGAAGTGCAAAACTGAGAAGAACTAGAAGCACCTGGACAAATCACTAATCACCTAGCCAAAAAGAATCAACGATTTATCAATCAATTACTCAGCACATCGAATTAAGTGCAACCAACGACTAAATTTCTATAGCTAAAGTGATCAGTTTCAGCAATAAAAACAAGCCAGACGACACTCCTATTTACATTCAAAGGCATAGTGCTAGCAAAAATATGGTTAAAATGCCTCATAGCACATATCAACGAAACCTCCAAGATCTTGAGACTAAAACAAACTCAGATTTTAGACATGACATTAAAAAAAAAACAATCAGATAGATCACTGCAAAGTCTAAAAAAATTCAGCAACATGTAACAAATAATCAAGAGCATAACAACTCAATCTCAACCAAGTTCCACCAATCTCAAACTCGATAATCATCCTGGATACAACTCAACCCCAAAATCAGCAGCATTGGACTAAATCGAGCATCAACTCAAATTGACATTCAGTTCATAAAATTCAGAACAATAAGGTGAAGAGAAAGTCGTACCTGTGCTCACCATTGGGTTGAAAATTGGAGGCTGAAGAAGTGCGGGTGAGAGAGCAGCAGCGGAGCCTTCGAGAATCGGGGGCGGCTAGGGCTCCAGCGGTGAAGGCGGAGAGGAGCGAGGGAGATCTGGTGGAGGGTGTCGGGGCGACGGTGGTGGTTCCGCGCGAGAGAGGGCGGGAGGGGTGACCTTGGAAGGGCATCGGGAAGAGGGAGCTGTGATGACGGAGCAGGATCGCCGGAAATTTGAGGGTGGGGACGGAGATTGGAAGAGAAGCCGGTGAGGAGAAGGCAGGCGACGGGGCAAAGGTCGCTGGCTGCTGTCTGTCGGGTGGTGCTGGCGGTGTGGTGGTGCAGCCGGTGGTGGTGAGGTGATTCCGGCGTTGATGAGCAAAGATGGGAAGGGGGCGGCGTGGGCTACGTCGGATAGGAAGAAGGGCGAGACGGAGAGGATGGGAGGCGATAGGGTATTAGGGGAGAGCGTAGAAAAAAGAAAGACCTGTTTGTTTGTTTTTTTTTTTCTTTTTTCTTTAGGAAGGATCCACGCGGGCGCGCGCTTAGCGCGCACGCCCGCTCACCTGCTTGCTGAGCAGTGAGATGCGGTTTATTCTTTTTTTTTTTTCTTTTTAATAACAAACATTCTTAACTAAATAAAATAAAAGGAGAACTTACCTTAGGTTTGCTCGAAAACGTTTGAATCTTCCCGAATGGATGGTCCATAGCTCGATCCACCCGTCTAGTAAAGTTTTTTCGAGGCGATATAATTGGGTTTCATTGAAGCTCAAGCTCCCAAAAGATGTGCTCTTCTCCTTAGCATCTTGTCCCTTTGTGTGTTCACCGTTACCACCATCTTCGAATAGAAAGACTTTCTCTTGGGACTTGGTGTATGACGGTATGTCAACGAGAAATTCCTTTGAAATGTCATCTATATGCCACTTGGAGAGTAGTCCAGCAAACGCCCCAAATCGTTCCTTAACATTCTCTTGAACCATCACTTCAGAAAATAGTGACGGTGACATGTATACTCGGGGAACAACCAATTCGGGGTCTTCTCTGGATTCCTCTTCCCTAGGATCATCAATCTCAGGCACCTTAGACTCATGTATATGCTCTTCCAGACGTTCCTCAATCTCAATAGACACGACATAGCAATTGTCATTGTCACTGACATCTGTTTGGTTTGAGAGGCTCTCTGGAACAGTTTGAGCATTCATGGTAAGTTGAGCAATTCGGGCTTCAATTGCCGCAATCTTAGCGAGTAGCTCCTCCGTTGATAGGTGTGAATAAGAACTTTGTTTGTGAGGAGGTTGTGGAGGTCGAGACTGAAATCCTATCGGAGCCCTTTCATGAGCGTGATTGCTCTCACAATACTCATCAGAACTGCACCTATGGTCCATATCATTCGCATCCTCGTAGTCGGGGGCCCACAACACCTGGCATTCAGAGATCATATGCCCAAAACCTCCGCAAAACTCGCAATGCGGATGAGTCTCATACGTCGAGAATTGATTTTCCAAAGTGGCATGACCAGACGGTGAAAAAACATCACAATAAGGAACGCAATTCATCTCTACAAGAACACACCTGAAATCACAAAAATAAAGAAGAAAAATCAAAAGCAGAAGAAAGACTTAGCAAACTAGTTTATAGAAACAACCAATACTATCAATAATCCCCGGCAACGGCGCCAAAACTTGATGTGGTCTGGACCAACACAAGAATAGTGTAGCCTGAACCAACCTCGCAAGAATACGAGATCAATTGCAGTATACGGATATCGATCACGGGGATTATATATGTATCAATTGTTATCTAGAACTAATTAGCTAAGCCAAGAAAGAGGGATTTGATTTTAATCTAAACTAAGGAAAACAAGCAAGATTATGGAGAAAATATATATGAGAAGTAATTCCAAGGTTAAGGATTCCGACGACAATGCCACAAAGAATTCAACCCAATGTTCACTCGAACTTCATCTTCTTAATATGTCAAATTGAAGGTAAATTATCTAAAGTCATCACTACTCAGCTGTCGCATGTTGTAGTGATTGTGTCTAAATTAACAAATCTAGACCCTTTAAGCTCTTTATAAACCTTAGGAGAAAATCAATTAAACTTTCGCTGTCGCGTTCCGCCTAACCGATTAACACCTAAGAATCTACGATAATTTATTAATCCTCAAAAGTCCTCAACAATCGTTTAAATGTCACAATAACAATTGTTGACTTCTCAAGTTTAATACCAGGGTTCCGATGAAACCAATACTCCTTTCGGGTTCATGAATTTCATCTATTTATCCAATTTCAATTCGCATCGGTAGCATCTTGAATCTAAAAAGGATTCTAATCGATTGATATCAATTGACATCAATTAGGTTAAGCAACTAGGATCAAATCAATTCATAAAATTCAGACTAAGTTCAAGCAAACATCGAAATCAAACCAATCGCGACATTGTCGGGTTCACCCTAACCCTAGAACGGAAAATTTAGCTAAACATAATATAGACAATAGTGGAATAAATTAAAGAAATGCATAAAATAAAATGCAAACCAGAAATCTTCGTCTTCAATCCAAAGTGCAATACCGAAAACAAATAAAGGAAAACCTAAATCTAAACCTAAAACTAAGAAGCGAATGAAGCCGGCGGCCAAGCTCCAAAGTACGAACGAAGATCCCCCCTTTGTTCTATCACATACGAAAGTATATATGTGAAGATTAATGAAATTACAATTTTAACCCACGAAATTAAATAATTAAAATCTAACCCAACACCCAATTATAAAGTTAATTCCGTCAAACAACCCCTAAGTTTAGAAACTTCAATCATTGTCAATTTAGCTCCTCAAGTCCAATTCAATATCCTCGCCGCTCCACATTAACACTTCAATTTCAACAATATCGCTTCCAAAGTGCCTGAAATCAATAAAAACACGGTGTAGACTCCGAAAATGCAAAATAAACAAAATAAAATATAAAAGATGATAAATATGCATGAAAATTATCTAAACTAATATGCAAATGCAACCTTAAAATATGACTAAATTAGATGTCATCAAATCACCCCATGCTTGAACCTTGCTTGTCCTCAAGCAAGAACAAGTGTAAAGATTTCACAAGAAGGATTTCGATCTCTATCCAAGCTATGCATTTGCTCATTTAGATCTAGACATTGGGTTCAAAACAAGGACAAGCAAATCATATAAGAGACAAGTCAAGACATGAATTCTAAGACCTCACATAGGACATATTTTTGTGGAACTCTCACACTCTTGTGTTTAAGGTTAAATATTCCGCTCAAGCTCAAATCTTAAAAACTCATCTACCATAAGCTTGAATTTGCGTCCTTATTCTCCATCACTTAGACTATGCACAAAAACATAAATCATGAGGTCTTTTCATGGGTTGTAATGGGGTCAAGGTAAGAAACAAAAGGTATGAATTCTTTAGTCATGTGGTGCTAAATTCGGGAAATAGAACTACTTCCTTAACTTCAACAACAATTCCAACTTCTTTTCCACAAGCATACCAAATCTCTCACAACAACCACATTACATAATCAAATAAGTTCAAAACTCATAACTTTGAAAACTCATTCCCTTTTCACAAACATTTCTCTAGTGATGAAGAGTTTTATTCACTTTTTTTTTTTTTTTTCATCTTTTCCATTTTCTCTCTTTTTTTTCTTTTTTTTTAATTTCTTCATCACAAGAAAATTACATTTGAAGCACAAAATCCTCCACTCAATACATCAATCACTCAAAGCACATTATTCTCTTTTCTCCACTCAAATGAACCATAATTCTATTTCATCCTAATTCCCGAATGGGTAAACAAGGCTAAAATAGGCTTAAGGATAATCTCGTGAAGCTACAAATGAATAGGCAAATAGGCTCAATGGGCTTCAAGCAAAGGATATAACTATGGGTAGGAAGGGAATAATAGGCTAACAAAATTGCCTCAATCATGTTTATGCAATGCACACAAGTCATATATGTGATCTCGAGAGGTTCTAATGCAAGTTCTGAAGATAGAGCAATCAAGATGAGCAATTCACACACAAAAGAAAGAGGACTCATGATGTCGGTCCTAGGCTTAGAAGCTCACGGCTTTTGTCTTAGAATCCCAATCTTAACAAGTCTCAAGCAATGATAAGTTTTTGAAAGAATTATAGCATAAACCCAAATATCCAAATCATCACAAGCTTTTTTAACATGCCTTAGAGGATATCATCAACCAATTTCAATCAAGGAAGTGACATGTTCTTCAAGAAGAGCAAGGAATTTTTATTAGCAACGGTTCATCTCAAAACATCTATATGCAAATGAAATGCAATGTATGAAATGCACATGAAAAAAGAGAAAAAAAATGAAAAAATGATATGCAAAAACGGAGTTACACATGAGCTACATGTGAATTACAAGTGAGTTACCCCCACCCCATGCTTAAAATCTGCTTTGTCCTCAAAGTAGAGAAAAAGAAAGAGTAAGGGAAGAGGAAACTCACTAAAGAATCAGGCACACTCGAGGAAAATTCAAGCAATCCTAATCCCAGGTAGTAGTGCAAGAATTGTTACGGAACCATCTGTGATATTTATCTAATTTCAGCGGCATCTCCTTCGTAATTTGGCCTGCGCAAAGCACAAAAAACAGAAGCAGATACCATCCTAACAAGCACAACGGTATCACAATAGCAACCAGGATCCAATAACCAATGCAAATCAGCACTATAACACCTCAAACATCAACTCAGTAAAATCAGCCCCATCAGAACAAAAACAAGACTAGGTGACAAGCACTTAAGATCAAACAAACTATGAAATCAGCACATATAAATGAATGTCCAGTAGAACGATCAAAAGCTAAGGTTCATCGAAACAAATATTCAGTTGCACTCAGTCACATGTCAATAAAAATCAATAAACTCAAGTAACTTCCAGAAGTGCAAAACTGAGAAGAACTAGAAGCACCTGGACAAATCACTAATCACCTAGCCAAAAAGAATCAACGATTTATCAATCAATTACTCAGCACATCGAATTAAGTGCAACCAACGACTAAATTTCTATAGCTAAAGTGATCAGTTTCAGCAATAAAAACAAGCCAGACGACACTCCTATTTACATTCAAAGGCATAGTGCTAGCAAAAATATGGTTAAAATGCCTCATAGCACATATCAACGAAACCTCCAAGATCTTGAGACTAAAACAAACTCAGATTTTAGACATGACATTAAAAAAAAAACAATCAGATAGATCACTGCAAAGTCTAAAAAAATTCAGCAACATGTAACAAATAATCAAGAGCATAACAACTCAATCTCAACCAAGTTCCACCAATCTCAAACTCGATAATCATCCTGGATACAACTCAACCCCAAAATCAGCAGCATTGGACTAAATCGAGCATCAACTCAAATTGACATTCAGTTCATAAAATTCAGAACAATAAGGTGAAGAGAAAGTCGTACCTGTGCTCACCATTGGGTTGAAAATTGGAGGCTGAAGAAGTGCGGGTGAGAGAGCAGCAGCGGAGCCTTCGAGAATCGGGGGCGGCTAGGGCTCCAGCGGTGAAGGCGGAGAGGAGCGAGGGAGATCTGGTGGAGGGTGTCGGGGCGACGGTGGTGGTTCCGCGCGAGAGAGGGCGGGAGGGGTGACCTTGGAAGGGCATCGGGAAGAGGGAGCTGTGATGACGGAGCAGGATCGCCGGAAATTTGAGGGTGGGGACGGAGATTGGAAGAGAAGCCGGTGAGGAGAAGGCAGGCGACGGGGCAAAGGTCGCTGGCTGCTGTCTGTCGGGTGGTGCTGGCGGTGTGGTGGTGCAGCCGGTGGTGGTGAGGTGATTCCGGCGTTGATGAGCAAAGATGGGAAGGGGGCGGCGTGGGCTACGTCGGATAGGAAGAAGGGCGAGACGGAGAGGATGGGAGGCGATAGGGTATTAGGGGAGAGCGTAGAAAAAAGAAAGACCTGTTTGTTTGTTTTTTTTTTTCTTTTTTCTTTAGGAAGGATCCACGCGGGCGCGCGCTTAGCGCGCACGCCCGCTCACCTGCTTGCTGAGCAGTGAGATGCGGTTTATTCTTTTTTTTTTTTCTTTTTAATAACAAACATTCTTAACTAAATAAAATAAAAGGAGAACTTACCTTAGGTTTGCTCGAAAACGTTTGAATCTTCCCGAATGGATGGTCCATAGCTCGATCCACCCGTCTAGTAAAGTTTTTTCGAGGCGATATAATTGGGTTTCATTGAAGCTCAAGCTCCCAAAAGATGTGCTCTTCTCCTTAGCATCTTGTCCCTTTGTGTGTTCACCGTTACCACCATCTTCGAATAGAAAGACTTTCTCTTGGGACTTGGTGTATGACGGTATGTCAACGAGAAATTCCTTTGAAATGTCATCTATATGCCACTTGGAGAGTAGTCCAGCAAACGCCCCAAATCGTTCCTTAACATTCTCTTGAACCATCACTTCAGAAAATAGTGACGGTGACATGTATACTCGGGGAACAACCAATTCGGGGTCTTCTCTGGATTCCTCTTCCCTAGGATCATCAATCTCAGGCACCTTAGACTCATGTATATGCTCTTCCAGACGTTCCTCAATCTCAATAGACACGACATAGCAATTGTCATTGTCACTGACATCTGTTTGGTTTGAGAGGCTCTCTGGAACAGTTTGAGCATTCATGGTAAGTTGAGCAATTCGGGCTTCAATTGCCGCAATCTTAGCGAGTAGCTCCTCCGTTGATAGGTGTGAATAAGAACTTTGTTTGTGAGGAGGTTGTGGAGGTCGAGACTGAAATCCTATCGGAGCCCTTTCATGAGCGTGATTGCTCTCACAATACTCATCAGAACTGCACCTATGGTCCATATCATTCGCATCCTCGTAGTCGGGGGCCCACAACACCTGGCATTCAGAGATCATATGCCCAAAACCTCCGCAAAACTCGCAATGCGGATGAGTCTCATACGTCGAGAATTGATTTTCCAAAGTGGCATGACCAGACGGTGAAAAAACATCACAATAAGGAACGCAATTCATCTCTACAAGAACACACCTGAAATCACAAAAATAAAGAAGAAAAATCAAAAGCAGAAGAAAGACTTAGCAAACTAGTTTATAGAAACAACCAATACTATCAATAATCCCCGGCAACGGCGCCAAAACTTGATGTGGTCTGGACCAACACAAGAATAGTGTAGCCTGAACCAACCTCGCAAGAATACGAGACTAATTGCAGTATACGGATATCGATCACGGGGATTATATATGTATCAATTGTTATCTAGAACTAATTAGCTAAGCCAAGAAAGAGGGATTTGATTTTAATCTAAACTAAGGAAAACAAGCAAGATTATGGAGAAAATATATATGAGAAGTAATTCCAAGGTTAAGGATTCCGACGACAATGCCACAAAGAATTCAACCCAATGTTCACTCGAACTTCATCTTCTTAATATGTCAAATTGAAGGTAAATTATCTAAAGTCATCACTACTCAGCTGTCGCATGTTGTAGTGATTGTGTCTAAATTAACAAATCTAGACCCTTTAAGCTCTTTATAAACCTTAGGAGAAAATCAATTAAACTTTCGCTGTCGCGTTCCGCCTAACCGATTAACACCTAAGAATCTACGATAATTTATTAATCCTCAAAAGTCCTCAACAATCGTTTAAATGTCACAATAACAATTGTTGACTTCTCAAGTTTAATACCAGGGTTCCGATGAAACCAATACTCCTTTCGGGTTCATGAATTTCATCTATTTATCCAATTTCAATTCGCATCGGTAGCATCTTGAATCTAAAAAGGATTCTAATCGATTGATATCAATTGACATCAATTAGGTTAAGCAACTAGGATCAAATCAATTCATAAAATTCAGACTAAGTTCAAGCAAACATCGAAATCAAACCAATCGCGACATTGTCGGGTTCACCCTAACCCTAGAACGGAAAATTTAGCTAAACATAATATAGACAATAGTGGAATAAATTAAAGAAATGCATAAAATAAAATGCAAACCAGAAATCTTCGTCTTCAATCCAAAGTGCAATACCGAAAACAAATAAAGGAAAACCTAAATCTAAACCTAAAACTAAGAAGCGAATGAAGCCGGCGGCCAAGCTCCAAAGTACGAACGAAGATCCCCCCTTTGTTCTATCACATACGAAAGTATATATGTGAAGATTAATGAAATTACAATTTTAACCCACGAAATTAAATAATTAAAATCTAACCCAACACCCAATTATAAAGTTAATTCCGTCAAACAACCCCTAAGTTTAGAAACTTCAATCATTGTCAATTTAGCTCCTCAAGTCCAATTCAATATCCTCGCCGCTCCACATTAACACTTCAATTTCAACAATATCGCTTCCAAAGTGCCTGAAATCAATAAAAACACGGTGTAGACTCCGAAAATGCAAAATAAACAAAATAAAATATAAAAGATGATAAATATGCATGAAAATTATCTAAACTAATATGCAAATGCAACCTTAAAATATGACTAAATTAGATGTCATCACATAGTAAGAGGGTTTCTATGGGAAGGGTTGTTTCCACTTGAACCCTCCCCTATATATATATATGACTAAATTTTAGAACTTAATCCGTGTTTTCGGTATGTAAACGTTTGATTAGTTAGCGTCAAAATACATATATAGCAGCAGTTGCTAGTTATTTTAATATATGTATGATCAAAATATCGTCAAACATAGGGTCACATGCAACACCGGCTTTTAGAGTTGTTAGGTATTTTTTTCTGAAAATTGTCTGTCGATACCGACTTATCAAGCCGACAGAATGTAAGTCAATATTAATAGATTGTTTTTAGACAAATTTCCTTACCGACTATAAAAACCAGTGTCGTAACCGTACACTCGGTGACCAATTTAACCCTCGGTTTTGTTAGATTATATTCTCCTAAGTGTTGTATTTGTATGTATGTAAGGCAGCTTCAGGTCCGGATTGAGACTAAGGCTTACAGATTGGGTCATGGCTTATACCCGAGACCATCTAGGTCTATATGGTTTGGGCTTAAGGTCCAAACCTAATGGGCCAGAGATCCAGTGTTGTAGCCGGCCCAATCTCGTTGAGCTCCAACGTCTCGGTATTTGGTTCTAAGGTTGTCAGACGCTCCTCTTCAGCCCTTTATAAGCTGTAGAGCTCCACTGTTCACCGTGTGCTCTCTCTCGCCGAGTGGTAAGTTCCTCTGAATTGGTAAATAAAGAGTGGCCATTCCGGGATTCGAACCGGGGACCTATGGGTACTACCTACAAGTCCTTTCCGGTGAGCCATTCCGGAATGGTTAAAATCTCTCCAGGCGTTCAAATCTCTGGTGGCCTAGGTTGGTGACTTGAGGATCCTTGCTATTCAAGGTCTTCCAAGGACCTCCATTGCTTGTCTGAAGCCGGCATCTCAAGACTCTATCCTTGAAGGATCAGTTCAGCAACATCCATGGAGATTCGAAGGGAGTTTCACTATTTTCTTTAATCTTTGTTACTAGTTGCCTTACATTCTGTACTCCTTAGGCTTATAGTCTTAGATTGCCCTTTTGTACCCAGATTGATCTTATATAATGGATTTAGGGTCTCGACTCATGAGGCACCGCGGATGTAGGTGCAATATCCGAACCGCGTAAACAATCTCTTGTGTCCCTTGTTTTTATTTTGGTTTTGATCGTTTTTTGGTTTGCTTCTGTTGTGTTCAATCGTTCGTATTTGTTACTCAAACTCGATAAAACGATTTCAGGTTTAATTAAGAAAGCTTGTTATAAATAGCTAACAAATCGGGTCTTAAATTGGACAAACTAACTAATCAAGCTATAGCCCTAGCTAGTGTTGTAAAGAGAGAAGAAAGAAACTCAAGAAATTAAGTCGTCCATTTTATCATAATAATTCACCAACATATCTATCTTGTACGCACTTTATAGGACCTTATTACTTCAGTCAAGGTAACTGCATTTACTGGTATACCAAACTGTTATAAATAATTAGAGGTAATGGTGCCAAATAGCATACATCTGAACATATTTATGTATTGTTTTTCAATTTTGCAAAAGTAGGACACATCCATGAAAATTTGCAAAAATATGTAGGTCATTTCACTTGCTATTACAGGTTGTAAAATCAAAAACAAAAGAAAAAAAATTTATATTGAATCCCCTACAATTTGAAATGCCCGAGGTGGGATATAAAAATGAGGCCCTCTTCTACTATTTTTTTAAAATAAATTTTTCCTTATCATTTCATTTCTTTATTTTATTTTTGTAGATATCTTTTTATATAAAAAAACCTTCAATATGGGTAGTTTTAAATAAAAAAATTATTTGTAATTTTGGGTAATTATTATTTTAGAAAGGATTTGTGAAAATCTAAATTTTATGTTTAAAATATAAAGGAGCACAAAAGAAAAGAAAAGAAAATTATTAAATGAAATTTTGGAGGGAAAAAATAAAACAAAATTAATGAATAGTAAGGGGACTAGGGGTGGAAATGGGGCGGGTTATGGGTGGATGAAGCCACTCCATCACCCGCCCCGCGGGTAAAAAACTCCACCCGCTCCATCCATCACCCGCAAACTTTTTCACCCGCATCCGACCCGCGCGGGTGATGCGGTTGGAGCGGGTACCCAATGAGTGAAGCAAAAGAAAAAATCAAATCAACATCAATAGCTAGTAGTCTCATTCTAACTCAAAATTACAAAGGGGTGGGTTTATGTATTTACTAGTGTAATACCCGTGCCTTGAAGGCACGTGAGCTTGATCCATTTTAATTTGAACAACATTTTATATATTTATATAATGCTATATTAATATATATATATATATATACACACGTGCTTACAACAAAAATATGTATAAAGTATTTTTTTATAATTTATAAATTAGTTGGAAAGAGATATGATACAAATTTTGAAAATGATTTAATAAGGTAATTAAAGTAGTAATAATACTCAAACACAACGCCTAATATAATTTGAAATAAATATATAATTATTATCATTAGCCTATAAAAAGTAAAATATAAGCTCCCATACAAATATTAAAAAAAATCATAAGCACATGATTGTGTGAATAATTTTGAAGTTATGTAGATATACATAACTTATTCATTATTTAATTTCATGAGAAAGATGGTTAGAAAAGGAGGAAAATAAATAGGGAAAATACAGGTAAGATGGTAAAAAAAATATCCTTAAAGGTAGAAAAGTGATCTAAGAAGCCTCATCCAAGATGTAAAATAAGCATTAGTAATGCTTGTGAGTCTTAAAATATTATTTATTTTTCGATAGTCATTTAAGATGTCTAAAATAATTAAATTATAAAAAAACTTTTTTTTTTACTCTAATTGATTTTTAAAATTATTTTTTGAAATCTAATATTTAAAACTTGATTATTACATGTTCGTTGTACGTAGACATTGTGGGGAATATTGCAATCAGTTAAATACGATAAATCAACGATTTTAATATCCAAGAATAAAATTAGCCAAGACTTGACGAATGTTCAATGTACGTTGATGATTAAAATATATCACAAATTGACATACAACATATCAAATTAAATACTGTAATATTTTAGTATAAAATTAGGAAACAAATATGTTTAAAATAGGAAACAGATATTTTAAAATTTCAGCAATAATATTGACCAATGAGAAAATACCAGTTGAATAAAAAAATCAAGTTTAATTGTGGACGTGACCCATCATCAAAATGATAGTAGAATTAATATTATTAATAGATTACCTATTATCGAAATTAATTTATAAAAAATTTGAAAAAATAATATTTTATATAATTTTTACCATCTTAACAAAGTGTGAATGAATCTTAAATAACATATTTAGCTAAACGAATAGAGAGATTAGTAAATTTTAACATGATTGGGATAAATGCGATATAATAAACAAATATTTAAATGAATTCAATCCGTTAAGATTAGACCTGTCAAACGGGTCATTCGGGTCGGGTCACTTCGGGTTTCGGGTAAAACGGATCTTGGGTAAAACGGGTTTCAGGTTTTTCGGGTTGACTCGAACCCGGGTTTGACCAGGTTTCGGGTCATTTCGGGTCGATTTCGGGTTTGTCAATTTTTTCTTTTTTAAATTAAAAAAATCATGATTTGATAATTTTGTGATAAATTTTAATTATATATAAAAAATTAATTATATATAATTATAAATCAACCGGGTCACCGGGTCGAAACCCCGATTACCCGGAAAATTTTGGGTTTTTTGGGTTCGGGTCGAAAAAAAAATTCGGGTCGGAAAATTTTCGGGTCGTTCGGGTCGGGTCATCGAGTCGGGTTGTGTTTTGACAGGTCTAGTTAAGATAATGAATGCAGACAATCCGAGTACATCTTTGATTAATTTATTTGAAAATGAAATACTTGAATGGTTGATGAGAAAATATGAACATATGTGAAAGTTAATTTATAGTCCGTAGCATTTTTTAAACGGACCATTGGATATGGATCTATGTAGAGTATAAATTTCCAAAAATAAAATATACCAAGATTCAAATTTAAGTTCAATGGATGTAAACGAATTATGAGAATATTGCAATCAGAAAAAAAATGGAAACATGTCTCAATATTTATGGCAATATAATGGAAAATAAATTAAAAAAAAAGGAATGGATTCAAACCATATTTAAAATAGGAAACAAATATTTTAAATTTTCCATAATAATATTGACCAATAAGAAAATCCCATTTGAATAAAAAATTCAACTTTAATTGTGGACGTGACACGTCAGCAAAATGCTAGCAGAATTAGTAATATTAATATTTTTGGTCTGCACTAAAATGACGAGCTCATTGAAATTTGAAAGTGGAAGGGTATATATCTCTATACTAATCATATACTAATCCAGTATATCCCTTGATATAACGTGGAAGAGCAAGCCGAGACCGTATCCATTTTAATTGAAATTTGGTGGGCAAAGCACTAATCAAGGATTAGAGTTTGTAGAAGTTAAACTTGAATAAGGTAAAATAGTAAAATTACACACATTATATATGTAAATTTAAGGATTTTATGCGGGTTTGCGAGACGGGTGCGCGGGGCGGGTTAATGGGTGAAAAATCTTCACCCATAATCCATCCATCACCCGCTTCACCAGCACCCGCTTCACCGTTATCCACTTTTTTGCGGGTTTTCACCCGCAAAATTAATGCGGGTAAATAGGGTGGACAGATACCCGCGGGTTTTTTCCAGCCCTAAAGGGGACTAATGGGAAAGAAGGAATTATTATTTTTTGAATAAGAAAGAATTTGGCAGTTGGCAATACCAACTAGTCAAGAGCATCCTTACGGATGATACTATACAAAACTGCATTTGAGGGGTAGTTCAAGCCGGAGAAAACGAGAATTTTACCAATCCACTATAATGATTATATTTTAGATACTCTTACCGATAAAAAAACATATAAATTTGAGCCCCCTTCAAATTTCGGATTTGAGACGGAGGCTTGTTTAGCCTTTCCTCAAGTCCGGCCCTACATTTAAATATCGAGAATTTAAACTTTAAAGCTGCCCTTGAACTACCCACAACGACCAAAAATATTGAAAACAAAAGGTTAATTAATTAGTTGGTTTACTTGGGTATATAATATATATACTGTTCTAAAAATCACTCCTAGATGGCGCTAGACAACCCCCCTCCACCTAGAGTTAGACGGACCCCTAGACATGTTTAGGCAGTCGCTTTGACCGTCTAGGTGCTAGATGACGTCTCACCACCTAGGATCTGTCTAATTTTTTTAGAACATTGGGTATATCGGTATGGACAGTATATGTTTTGGCCACCATGTGGTTTACTATAGGCAGTGTCACTCTAACTATTCCTCTAACAAAGGTGATTAACAACTTGGGCAGTTAGCTATACCTAATTATATCACTCTCTACTTCTCTAGTGATAACAAACATAAGTACTAACACTTGTAAAATTGTTGAATATAGTTGTGGTCTCCGATACATCCAACCAAAATCCTACACTGTGCAATTTGACCCTATACAAGTTGTGCATTTTTGGCATTTATGATATTGTTGAGTTTATAGATATGTGTCATACTCTCTTTACCTATCTATGCATCCCAATTAGTTTTTGCCAAATTTTTGGGATAAATATGATCGGATCATATATACAAACTAGGTATCTTAGAGAGGTGTGAAGTAGTGAATTAAGTGATGCCTATGATTTTAGGGACTGCATTATGTATATGATCGGAATATCTTAAGAGCTAGCAAGAGGCTGATTATATTACTAAATCAAAAGGGACTTGTAATTAGACCAGTTAAACGGGTCATTCGGGTCGGGTTCGGGTAAGTCACTTCGGGTCTCAGGTAAAACGGGTTTCGGATATTTTCGGGTTGACTCGAACCCGGGTTTAACCGGATTTCGGGTCATTTCGGGTTTGTCGATTTTTTCTTTTTTACATTAAAAAATCATAATTTGATAATTTTACGATAAATTTTAATAATATATATAAAAAAATTATATAATTATAAATCAACCGGGTCAAAATTACCGGGTCGAAACCCAGGTTACCCCGAAAATTTCCGGGTCTCAGATTCGGGTCAAAAAAAAAATTCCGAGCCAAAATTTCCGGGTTCGAATCGAAAATTTTTCAGACATTCGGATCGGTCACAGGATCAGGTTGTGTTTTGACAGCTCTACTTGTAATCTATCAGTCCTCTTTTCTTATAGGATGTTTTGTAAAATCATCTATTTGGATTTTGGAGGACGAAGGAGGAGCTTTGCTTTCCAAATACATCCTTCTTCTTAATTCTTATATACTGTACAGAAGGGGGTCATTTAGGAGGCTATAGATATAGGTGTCTATGAACCTTTCAAGTAAAAATATAATAAAATTTTGTCAATTTAACGTATGAACTTTGTATACATTTGGTCCTTCCTTTAATAAATTTGTTAAATATGTGTTACATAATTACATGAAATCAATGTATTTTTGTATTAATGACATGAGTTAGGTTATACACGTGTAATTTTCTGGCATTTATTTTACTATAAAGTAAAAACTTGAGTTTTTTTGTTCTCAAAAGTTATCATATATATATAGTAGAATTTTCTTAAAGCAAAACATATTTATGCCATTTCGTTGGAAAATAGAAAGAGTTTTTTATTATAAAAAAAATATTTTTTAAAATACATATTTTTAATATAATACTCACTCTATTAATTAAAACTTATCGTTTATTATTCATGCACGCTTTTTTAGAATGATAAAAACTATGTAAAATAGTAGTAACATACATTTTTTTACATTTGTTTTTATAAATTCATACTTAATTGTACTAAGTATGACATTATTTAAAAAGTTAATATTTTATATAGTTTTTAACACCTAAAAAAGCGTGCATAGATAATAAACGTCAATTTTTAATTAACGGATGGAGTATAATTTTTTACTTTAGTAAAACAAATATCAAGCAATTACATGTGTATAACTTAACTCATAACATTAATATACAAAAATACATTGATTAATCATTATTTAACACCTGTTTAACGAATTTACTAAGAGAAGGGTCAAATGTGTACATAATGTTCAAAGTCTTCAACAACAACAACAACCCAGTGTATCCCGCAATTAAGCAGGGTCTGGGGGGTCGGGATGTACGCACTCTTACCCCGGGGAGTACGAGAGAGTGTTTCCGAAAGACCCATAACGAAATGCAACAAGAACCCTAGTAAAGCATGAGCGCAAAACAAGTCCCGGAGCAAGCAAAATAACATCAGGGCAAAAGCAATACAAACACACACAACACCACTCCCGCATCACTAAACGCCAGCCACCCGTATGCGTCTCCGGCCTCTAGTTGTCTCTATATAATGTTCAAAGTCTTCAATGAAGAAAAATAAAGTTTAGAGACACATTTAAACATATGGTCAAAGTCTATGAATTATAGGTGGATTTTACCCCATTTTTATTAGGTAATCTTATTAACTTAGTAAAGTTAAATTATTGTGATCATAATTCATAACCCATTAATGATCGATTCCGACACAGATCTATAGGTGTATATGGAGAATTTTATCCATATATATAAACATATATATATCTACCAATATATACACCTAATGCTTGACATGACCATACACTCATACACACATGGAATATCTCCTATTTTTAAATAAATAAATAAATACCGACACTTATTAATCTCTATAAATACCAACTCCATTTCCGATTAAAAAAAAAAAAACACTCAAAACCCAAAATCCATTTCGCCTTATAGCTAAAACATGGGAACCGTCTACCAAGCGCCGGAAGCGCGTCGGGTCGAGGACCTGAAGGTCACGCGCCACCGCACCTCCCTCATCTTCTCGCCGGAGCCGGCGGGCGAGGAGAGGGCGGCGCTGTTCCTCTCGAACATCGACCAGGTGCTCGACTTCGACGTGCAGACCATCCATTTCTTCGGGCCGCACCCGGACTACCCGCCCGAGGTGGCGGCCCGGAAGATAGAGCTCGCCCTCGAGAAGCTCCTCGTCCCCTACGGGTTCCTCGCGGGCCGGATGAGGCTCAACCCGGAGAAGGCCCGGCTCGAGTTCGAGTGCAACAATGCCGGGATCGGGTTCGTCGTGGCTAGTAGCGAGTGCACTCTTGAAGAGATCGGCGACCTTGTTTACCCGAACCCGGGCTTCGAGGATCTCATTACCCGCCGCCTCGGGTCCGGGTCGGACCACCCGCTTTGCATTGTTCAGGTAATTACAGTATATATTTTCTCTGTTTATTTTTATTTGTCGTTTCTGAATCATTATTTATGTGTAATATATGAGTTTTTTGGGTCATTATTTATGGCTATCTATTTTTCCCCTAAGATTGGGGTTTAAAAAAAAACAAAACAAAAAAGATGAGCATATTTTTTTATTATTATTATAATAAAATAATTTTAGCGTCGGACAGACCCGACCAATAACTCGAGAGGCCGACAACGTCAGCAATGTCGAACCGTCTAAACCTACAACGAAATAAACAAAAAAGACAAAGATAATTTTGGTTGCAAATTGTGAAAATGATATAATTTGAATAAAAAGTTTAGGAGTGGGTGGAATAAATCTCTCACTTTCAAGCTAGCACATGATTAATACTCAAAAAAGAATCCTTAATATGAAGAATAAAAAAAATTGAGGGAGTGAATCTCTCACTTCCAAATACATGCTTAATTGTTTGATACTAAGAATAAAATGGAGGGGAGGAAAGTAAATTTAAATTATGATGGAAAATGATAAAGTATGTCAACCTTTAGCATAATTATATGAAAACTTATATTTTCTATTTGTGGTTTTATCCTAATGATAATAATTATATATGTATTTCAAAGTATTTTAGGTGGTGTGTTTGAGTTTTATTACTACTTTACCTTATTAAATTATTTTCAAAATTTGTATTTCTTTGCAACTAATTTATAAATTAAAAAAAATTACTTTATAAATATTTTGTTGTAAAAAAAAATATTAATATAGTATTAAATAGATATGTAGAATAATTTTCAAATTGAAATGGATCAAAATCACATGCCTTCAAGGCACGGGCATTACACTAGTTAGGACTAAAATTATGATTAATATTACCTCCATTAAAAAAAGTATCATCTTTTAAAGATTTGCAGATTTTTAAGTAATAAGAATAAAATTAATAAAAAAAATATGTTTATACATATAATATAATCATTATAAATCGTAAAATGGATTATATATGTTTAAATAATATACATTAGCTAGCTAATATAACATTTCAATTTTCATCAATTTGGTTAAAAATTGTGTTTGTTTGGTAATTAATGTGTTAACCTTTATTAGCGTCCACAGAAAAGATGGACACACAATCACCACATGGTTAGATGTAATGGTTATTTCCCATAATGTAGGTGTACATTAAATAAGTACTTACATGCCCGACTAAATTAGTCTCAACACATGAATCGATTACCCATTTTTGTTAGATCAACTTCCAATAGCTATTTATGTGATTTTCATAATAAATGCTCCTATTAAAAAAAATGACAAAAAAAAAAGCAAAGTAAAAAAAATGGTTTGGGTTTAAAATTGCGCTAATATAATTAAGGTTAAAAAGTACGAAATTGCACATGCACTTCTCTTTCAACGACTTGTTATCCGAGCGCAAAACCAAGTTGACCATACAAGATCAATAGATTTCATCCTAAAATCAATTGATATTAGCTAGAAAAAGTAACCCACCAACTTATATGTAAGGTTTGGATTTCTTATATTATCAACGTAGGATACTCATTTCACATCTTTCACACACACCTCAAGTGTGTAACTGTCTAGTCACGCAATATCAGCCAGTTGCACTTGACGATCTTCTGCCTTAAGACCGACTAGTCCATTAGACTAGAAACCCGGACCACACCGCCCTAATACCATATTAAATTCCGGTGGATCATATGACATGAGGGTCACACGTCCAAATGCATAATGTGCCAACCAAGGCGAGCACACAATGGGGATCCACCATTTCACATCTTTCACATAATGTGACGGGAGGTCGGGTTTATTTTATTTTTGTTATTATAAGGTCGAGATCTACTATTCTAACACCAAATAATAAGTCATTGTATAGGGACCTTTAACCCCCACACCTAATTTGGAATGTCAATTTTTGAATGAGAAACATTTCAAATCAAGGGAGAAAGGTGAAGATAGCTGCCCTTGTGGCTATGAAATTAATTAGAAGCTATCCACTATTAAAAAGTCTCACATGCTAAAACAAGACCAACTACCAAACATTACCACCACAACCACTTTTAACAGCAACCATGCTTTCTCATTTAAGCCCAACAAATAAAAACAGCTATTTGAATGATAGGTCCTATATATTAATCTTTTGACTAGCTAGCTAGTATGATCTTTTACTATCACAATATAAATGCACTATCTTTCACTTAATATCTACATTAAAAACTTAACTATATGTTGGCTTTGTCAATAGAAAATAAAAGTTGTTTGATTTGAAATTGATCTTATTCTCATTCTTACCCACTTAAAATCAAGCGCAAAAATCGGTCAAAACACGAAAATAAAACAAGTAGGTGTGTCGTCTCATTCTCGTTCCTGTCCACGTAAGACGAAGCGCAAACAACAAACTTGAAAGACAATCGGACTCGATGAGTGGAGGCTCTTAATTAACACACCCCATAAGTGTAAAACATCTCTCATTCTCTTTTTTAGAGAGTCCAAGGTCGAATGAGATTACATTATAAGACCAATTAGTTCACCGACTTATATACTAAGTCTTGTTATGCTCAACTTTCGATGTGAGACTCTTTTGATCTCATTCACATCTCTTAACACATACTTCCTGTGCCGCCAACAATTGCTTCTAAGTACTTCCGCTACTTTGCACTAATGGCTTTTAACGAGCCTCTTGGATTAACCACGAGCAGCTGCGAACCAAAGGTTCCCAGCCGATCACGGTTGATAGCACCCACACCTTGCGTGATCAGTGTGACCTAGCTACAACAAGAAGCGTGACCGCATTAATTCAAATTCAATGTACCTGCCTAAATATTTTATTCCCAAAACTTTTTTTTTGGAAAAATATTACACTTGCACAGTTAAAAACCTGCTAATTTATTTGATGTAATAATATTTGATTTTTTGCAAAAAATTTTAATACTAGAACAACAATTTCCCGTCTGAATGACTAATTAACTTTATATCCTGTCATGCAGACGACGTCGTTTAAGTGTGGGGGATTCGCCATGGGCGTACAGACCAACCACGCAACCTTCGACGGTGCATCCTTCAAAACCTTCCTAGAGAATCTCGGCGCCATCGCTGGCGACAAGCCCTTAGCCGTCGCCCCTTGCAACAACCGTGAGCTCCTCGCCGCCCGCGTCCCTCCCCAAGTCACATTCCCTCACCCCGAGCTCCTCAAGCTCAACACCGCCATGGGCCAGGCCCAATCCGAGGCCCAATCAACGGATGAAGTCCAGCCGGGCCCAAACGTCTTCGACACCACCTCCAACGACCTCGACTTCAAGATCTTCCGCCTCAGCCCGGAGGACATCAACAGCCTCAAGTCAAAGGCCCAATTAGATTTGATCCAAGGCCCAATAGGCCCATTGGGCACAAAAGCGAAGGTGACCGGGTTCAACGTGGTGGCGGCCCACGTATGGCGGTGCAAGGCGGTGGCGTTCGACCCGGAGAGGAACGGGCCGGAGAGGGAGTCGACGCTGCTGTTCGCGATCGACATCCGGCGGAGGCTGAGCCCGCCGCTGCCCGACGAGTTCGCGGGGAACGCGGTCCTGACAGCGTACGCGACGGCGACGAAGGGGGAGATCGAGGCGGCGCCGATCGGGAGGCTGGTGGAGATGATAACCGAGGGTTCGGCGCGGATGACGGACGAGTACGCGCGGTCGGTGGTCGATTGGGGGGAGGTCAACAAGGGGTTCCCCAACGGCGAGTTTCTGATCTCGTCGTGGTGGCGGTTGGGCCTGGACCAGGTCCAGTACCCGTGGGGCCGGCCCAAGTACAGCTGCCCGCTGGTCCATAGGAGGAAGGATATAGTGTTGCTGTTCCCAGATTACTACGGTGGGGATCAGGCCGATAAGGACGGATCCAACGGTGGGGGAGGCGTCAACGTGCTCGTTGCGCTCCCACATGACGAGATGGTCGAGTTCGAACGCCTCTTCCAAAAGTTTTAATATTATTATATATAAACTTATTATTAATATTATTATATTTATAAAAGTATGTATTTTCATTTTTCAGGGTGTGTTGTGTTATATGTAAGTGTAACCAAATCCATGTTGGTCTATGAATATTTCAAGAGCAATGCAAATTATATTTGGTAAAATGGTAACGGATGGATTTATCGAAGTCGATAGATTACTTGTATTAAACGTACGTTAATAATAGTATGTCATTTGGTAAATGTAACGGTTAGGATGACTGTTGTACACTTATGTATATAAAATTAAAAGTATTGAAAACTTGAGTGAGTAGTTGTCGAAAAGATTTTGATTCAAAAAATAATACGTAGTAGTTGATTTGCTCGATAAACTAGCGGATAGTACCAAACAAAGTCGTATATATATAATAATAAGATGGATAGCATTCTACTCGATTTGTCTCCATAGAGTCTGTTCTGAACAATGATTGATTTGCTTAATTTTCATGACGCTTAGTCTATCGATCGTGTTCCTTCGAACTCTTGTTTTCCCAAACAATAGTATTGTATGAGATTTCGAATTATTACCTCGATCAAAAAATAAATAATAGAGTTTCTTCTCAATCAATCGAAAATATGTATATAGAACAATGAGAACTGAACTCATGAAGAACTTTGGCAAACATCATACTTATTTAAATGTTTATCCTTGTCGCGTACACTGCGAAGACTCGTCATTGTAGAGAACATAAATATAATTATTTTTAAATATTTGTTGTTTTTTTTATTATTATAAATTGATAGTAAATGAGGAATGTATATATGAGTAGGAAATCAGGTGTTGGAATTGAGCATGTCTGTGTGGGGATCTAGCGGCGGCGGCCACCGGAGCCGCCCTCACGCTGGCAGTTGAAGTAGGCGGCGGCGACAGGGAGGCCGAGGTTGTAAAGCTCGGCAAAGTCGCGGGTGCAGAAGTTCTGGCGCCAACCGGGGGCGTACACCGTCTGCCGCCCGAGTTGCCTAAACAACACCAATACGAAGCGGTGGATGCCCACCGTCGGCCGAGGGCTCTCGTAGCACACCACCTCTTGTCCTACATTTTAAGTAAATAGAAATAAAGGCACATAATATAAACAATTAACTTTAAAATCACATAATACATAATTAGTGCGACTTTATTTCGGTGAAAAAAATTTGAATAATTTCTTTTAGTATCATTCTACATCTCAATTTATATGGATTTTGGATATTACTAGTTATTTAGTATTAATAAGTTATAAATAGATGTAGAAATATAAAATATATGTAATCAATATAACTAGAATTTTAATCCAAATATATATAAAAAAGTGCCAATGAAGTAAAAAAATTCTCCAAAAATATGTAGCCGGTTAAGAAAAAAAATCATTTATAATTTATGCAATGTTTTTAAAAATATATACTGTATAAAATATCAACTATTTTATTATTTTTTAAAAACTACTTATTACTTGTAAATAATAAATTAAAAATATATTTTATATAATTATTAACTATATTATAAATAAATAAATTTTTTACCAAATGTGGCACTAAATAAAAACTTTAGTGTGTACACATACCAAAGGTGGCCCCCGTAGTTCCCGGAATATCAGTGACCAACCTATTCACATGAATTGTACAACATTAAGTACAAATTACTAAATAAATAAATAATGTATATATTAGTTGCATAAAGGAATGCTTATAATATAACCAATTATAAACGTTATAGATAAAAATTAATATTATAAGATATTTAAAATCAAATATATTTAAAATAAAATACCATAAAGTATGTAAATTAATTATATTAAGTTTATAAATAATTATAAACTCAACACAATATATATTGAGTATTTGATTTATATAATCAATGCAATATTTAATTTTAAATTCACATTATTTGAAATATATAAATATTTGGTTAAACAAAAACTTTGAAATCTAAACAAACTGTTTGCCAAAATGATAGCGGTTGGAGCAACTGAAGTTGTTGAGTAGCTGAAATTGTTGGATTATTTATGTTAAAAATATATTTTAATAAGTTATTATAGTGTTTGGTAAACCTAACTGTTGTGATAGTTGTTGAAAACTTATGAATAAAAAACCAAAAGTTTCAAAAAAACTCGGGAAAAACTTTAATTTCAAAAACTAATTAAACTATAATCTTATATTTATTTCATTTAAAACTATATAATATCAAAACAATAAGTTTTTAAAAGCTCTTTGTTTAGCCAAAAGTATTATTAAGACGTTTTAACTACCATAGTACTAAGATACATGCATGTATTAGTCGTTATCAGTTTATAAACGTGTAACTTTGGTTTTCTTAAATAAATTAACATCATAAATAATCAGAATCATTTCAACTTCTTTTTCATTTTTTTGTGGGACCAAAAATGCAAATTTAGAAAATCAAATACCCCAAATTAGAAGTTAGAGATAGAAATAGAAATTCCATGCCTAGGAATATCAATCATAAAAGGAAATTCCCCTTGTTTCATTGTCACGTCATGTATCCTTTGCAATAAAATATCTAAGGAATAATTTTGTCAAAATGTGAAATATCACTTTTGTAATTTTAGACGAAAATTAAAATAATTAAAATTTGAAAAATATTTTTAAATCAAGTTTATTAGTATAAGTTGGAAAAGTTGTACGTTCTTAAAATATTATATAATAATTCTTATTTTATATTAATCATTTTTTTTTAAAAAAAAATTGCTAACAAACTAGTTAAATTTTTTAATAATTAAATAAATAAACGGATTTTCATCTTTTTTAAAAGATAAAAATTGAATGAGATCTGATGGGAAAAACATAGGTTAATATAAACAAGTTGTAATGCTTGCATTATACAATTATATATGTTTATAAATTATAACCATTGCAAGAACACCAAATTACCAATGCAAGTACTCTCTTAAGTTTGGATCACTTGGGCTAGGAGCATCAG
Source organism: Persicaria tinctoria (assembly GCA_037127255.1). Classification (NCBI taxonomy): domain Eukaryota; kingdom Viridiplantae; phylum Streptophyta; class Magnoliopsida; order Caryophyllales; family Polygonaceae; genus Persicaria; species Persicaria tinctoria. The sequence goes on from JBANSL010000004.1 coordinate 2,319,161, forward strand.
GATCTACCATTATCTACAACAAAGAACAAACGCTTTACATTTTTAGGATAAAATTCGCAACAAGACCATGTAAAAACTTTTGAGAGAGAAACAGGTGGATCAGATGAGATCAGAAATAAGCAACTTACGAGAGTATAGAAAGTCCGGAGATCACTACCACCGACCTCAACTCTGGGCTGGGTGACGATCTGGGAAGGCTTAACTCGCAGCCATTGGCAACATCCTTGGACCCGTAGGTTACCCGAAAAGGGATAGACCTAGTGAAGGGGTCCAAGACTTCCCCCACCACTCTCCCTACAACTAAAGGGTCCCTCCCGGACCCTGATCTCCTCATGGGAACTAATCAAAATGTGTTATATGGTTTTTGAATTTGATGTGTGTTTTTATTCACCTAGCCACTTCAAAGGTGTTTTTGTTTTGTGGGTTTTCAAGAGAATGAGGTCTATCCCATGGGTATTTATATGCAAATTTCAGTCATTTTCAACTTTTATTTTTGTGTTTAAAAAAAATAAAAAAGAAAGAAAGAAAGGGGATTTAATTTAGTCTACTGTTCCATCAAATGAGATGGGTAGGTCCTTTTTGTTTGATTCGATTCCTCTGAACTCTTGTGTGTGTGTGAGAGAGAGAGATCAATCTGTAACTAAAATGAAATGTTCTGATTGATGAATAGTGGGTAAAGTGTAGTTCTTTCTTCTTTACCTGCTAGGTGTTTTAACCTACTTGTTGTAGGTGTGTATTGCCGGAAGAGTTGAAATTTTCATTACAAGTTTTTACCTTTTTTTTTAAAAAAAAAAAAGCGATTCGATCTACCACATTTTCCGTACAAGTTTTTACCATGATAGTTAGTCTGTCTGCTGTTTACGGCCTCTCGATTTATCAAATTTCACCAAATCTGGTAAATCGAGAGGTCGTAAACGACAGGCAGACTAACTGTCATGGTACATCAAAGAAACCAAAAGAAGAGAACAAAAGATAAAAAATACTAAGTCACACCCGATCAATCTAGCAATCAGTTTGGCCCGCATGGGAGTTGATGAAGACCAAGGATAGGTTGTGAATGCCGAGGGCACGGGAGAGTCTGGAGACTAACACGGTGTCTTGACACGCCGGAAAGACGAGAACAGAAGCCCACAAAGGGAAATAGACGTCTCCTGGGGAAGTGTGGATCACCGACGTTCCCCTCACCTAGATGAGGGATCTTCGAAAATCCCGAACACAAGGAGCGATTTCACCATTGACAAAAATCACGAGTACAAGTTTTTACCATTGACAAACTTTGTCAGGACTTGGTAGCCTTTGAAAAAAAAATTGGTCAGGTACTCATCAACCAATATGCATGTCATCCTTTCAGGGCCCTCCAATGAATTTTGGAGGCCCGGATCATAAGTTTGCTACTGATATTTTTCAATAAAAGTAACATTAATAATTTTTTTTTATCGTAGTATATCATATGTACTAAATTATTTGTATTATATTTTTTGTATTTGAAGTAAACTTTAAGTTATTAGCACATTTGTTTTAACTAGTTGCGGTCGGATACTTATTTTGGATAAATTATTTTTATCTTCTTTTTTAGAAAAACGAGTTTTAGTTTTGAAAAATATAAATTAGACGCAATTTTGAATAATTAATGTGAAATTAAATATATGGGTGAAGAACCGAAGGGTGTTTTGATAAAAATTGCATAAAGTTTTTTCATATTTATGAAGTACGGTATTAATATAGGTGGTTCAATTTATTTCAAAATATTATATAAGATGGTTTTATAAAAGAAAATTTATAAAAGATGGTTGGTTAAATCTAAAAGGGATTTTAAAGAAATAAACCTAAATTTTATAATTTAATCATCCCTTGTTAGAAAATTTATATTAGTTTTATTAACATTTGATTAATTTACTACATTGGCATAAAACATTAAGCCTGGTTCACATAGAAAAGCCCATAGTATTCCATATGTTTCATGTTTTGGTGTTAAAAATATTGGATATGTCGTCGGCTCTATACAATATAACAGTCTCTACACAATGATTTATTCTTTTGTGTTAAAAGGGTAGCAATTGCATCCCAGGATCTCATAATCTCTCGTTTTCATAGGACTTGATTGAGTTTTCTCATAATCTCATAATCCCAAGATCTTATAACAAAAAAATAATCCACACGACTCTTGTTTTCATAGGACTTGATTGAGGTTTCTCATAATATCACATGATATATATTAGAGCATGCTTGTTTCGATCTGATCAATTTTCTTGCCCTCAAGGTTACGCCTAAAAGAGATTGAGAATGACAAAACTCCTCATATGTATATAAAAAAAAAAAAAGTCAAGCTAAAGGTCGTAAAAACATTTTTTTTTAAAAAAATTGTTCAAGTGTCACACGATTGCACTTAAGGGCAGGTTGAGATTACCAATAGAGTCCCACATTAAAAAAAAAACATAAAAAAAAAAACGTGAACCTTATAACAAAAAATAAAATAAATCTGATACAACTTTCGTTTCACTGGAGTTTCTCCTATCTCACCAAATAATTCGATCTGATCTGTATAGTTAATTAAGAAGCTTGTGTGATTTGAAGTGATTCATATATATGTTGAAACGTGTTATGTTAGATAAATTCTCCAACAATATCACAAAGCATTGTCCAAACATGATACAAACAAACCGAATATGCATCGCAGCAAGCATCAGCATTCCCATATACTATGGGTGTGTATGGCTGCATATAAACCGGTTAAAAAGTGTGAAATTATTAGCTGTTAAAAAAATAAATGGGTTTAAACGGTGTATGGGAACAACAAATAAGCTTTAGTCGGTTAAAAAAAGAGTTTATAAATAAGCCGCAGATTGAAGCTTATTTTGAGGTTTATATTCCATAATTACTATTTTACCCCTTCTCTTTTATCTTATTTGGTTTGAAAGTACCACAATACCCCTAATAAAAACCAAATAAACTCCACTTTTTACAAATAAACTGTTTTTCGCCCCATACGGAGTTTATATTTTTTCATAAATTTTTAACTACTTTTACCAACAGTTTATAAATTTTTACCCTGTTTATAATTTTAGTCAGTTTATTAACCCCGTCCCATACGCACCCTATATGTTTACTTACTTTTGAGGCGGCTGTGATGGGATGAGATGAATTACGAGTCGAGTTATTTCGAGTTTGGATATTTTTTATTTGTGATAATATTGAATATGTAAGAATATGGGTTGTCTCACGTTGGAAACATTAAGATATCATGAACACTATATAAGTTTGGTGGGCTAATTAATCTTCTCATTGTCAATTAGTTTTGACATGAAATCTCGTTGGGTTTATGTGTTGTTCGTGTGTTTCATAAGTGAACCTACACACGAGCTCCCTCCGGCTTGGAATCGATTGTTTAATCAAATTTAACTTGATTGTATCGAGTTTTAGGTGAATCGAATGTGAGTTTCATTTTGTTTCTTCGAATTGGATTTGATTAATCTCAAGTTTGGTTTGTCTATGCAATTGTTATGTAATTTGAAATATTTATTTTAATTTTTCCTTGAAAATGTCTAAGGAATAAGGAGATCGGTGTATCATTAGGCCACTAATTTCTTGTAAATTTGATTTTTAATAATAATAATAATAATAATAATTTGCTATTTGAAATTTTGGATTTTTTTTTTTAAAAAAGAGTAAAAAATAAGTTAAGGGGTTTTAGATCGGGGTTACAAATGAACGAAAAGATTAATGCTTCTTATCAAGGGGTCTAGCTGGTCGGTACAAGCCGTTGTGATTCTTGCTGGATGGGTCACGTTTCCGGAGTTTACCACCAGAGGTGGTTACCCTGGTTAACACCTATGTTGCACGGACACATCGTCGGCCACCGTTTTATGTGTCGGACAGACGGACACGGGACGATACGGGGAAACGACTGCGACACGGCTGATCGGTGTCGGACACGGTCAACGTGGTGGAGACCGGGAAGAAACGTGCACGGGCTGTTGAAATTGCCTCCGATGCGTCTCCGATACACCGCTTCTGCAATTGTCGGCGCGGTAGCTAGGAGGGAAGAATGAAGAAGAGTGCGACACAGGAGGGACGAAGACGAAGAGAGAAGAAGAGGAGAATGAATTACAGAGACGACTGAGTGCCTATCAGGCAAGAAGGAGAAGACGAGGGAAGGATGAGGAGGGTTTCTAACCTAGCTCGGCCACTTAGTTAACAACCCAAATATTAATCTTAAATTGGGCCCAATAAATAAAACAACTCAAACCCCACTAAAAATAATCACTTTTATTATAAATTATGAAATTAATATCTATATACTCCATCCGTTCGGCAAAACTTGTCATTTTAACTCTGCACACAACTTTTAATAAAACTAATAATTACACTTCTTTTTTACTAATTTATCCTCAATTATTACTCTACTTTTTACTTTATCAAAAACTACAACTCACAACACATCAATCAAATCAAGGGCATTTTAGTAAAGTAGAAGCAAAAATACCTAAAATGACAAGTTTTTCCGAACAAAAACAAAACTCTAAAACGACAAGTTTTGCCGAACGGAGGGAGTATTAAATTTATTTAAGAAAAATACCCTGCTATACTAGTCATCGAATTCAATTTATTTAATATCTATATTCAATTTATTGATTTATTTATTAGTTATGTTTAGACCTTTAAAACAATATATTATTTATGTTGTCGTGTCCTTCACGTATCGTATCCTGAAAATTTTAAAATATTGTTTCTCCGTGTCCGTATCGTGTACCGGTGTCCGTGTCCGTGTAACATAGGTTAACACACAAAATAAAAAAGATAAAAAAGTTAAAATACAACTCATAAGTTGATGTGATTTATTAAAAAAAATACGAATTGAAGTAAGTTAAGAATATGGAATGAAAGTTGAAAATGAGTAAACAAATATACATTGTACTCTCTCCGTTCGGCAAAACTTGTCATTTTAGAGTTTTGTTTTTGTTCGGAAAAACTTGTCATTTTAGGTATTTTTGCTTCTACTTTACTAAAATGTCCTTGATTTGATTGATGTGTTGTGAGTGGTAGTTTTTGATAAAGTAAAAAGTAGAGTAATAAATGAGGGTAAATTAGTAAAAAAATGAGTGTAATTATTAGCTTTATTAAAAGTTGTGTGAAGAGTTAAAATGACAAGTTTTATCGAACGGATGGAGTATTGTTTGGAAGTTGTGTTGAGGGTTTGAGAGATTATAAACTGAAGTAGAAATGAATAAAACAAAAACCCCAGAAGGGAAAGAATAAAGTGGGAGGGCTCAAATTGCTGACATCTATCCAATCCAACAAAAAGAGATTCTGTTCCGATTAATCGTGTGTTGAGAGATCAGTGGCACTTTGCAATTTTGCATCAGAAGAATTTAACTATACCCACCAACCATACCATGCACCCTCCCTCGGTCCCTCCAGTACAGTAGACAACAACATCAGCCTTTTGTTTCTACATTAGTACCAATCCCCATCGGATACATTAGTACTGAGTTCGATATTACTCCATCTGTTAATTAAAATTTGTCGTTTATTATTTAAGTACATTTTTTTAGAATGATAAAAACGTTAACTTTTTTTAACATTTATTTTTATAAATACACACTTAATAGTAAGAACTAGTATGAAATTATTTTTAATAAATATTTAAAAAGATAATGTTTTATATAGTTTTTAACACCTCAACAAGCGTGCGTAAATAGTAAAATGTCAAGTTTTAATTAACGGATGGCGTATTATTTAGTACAAAGTGGATAAATTAAGGTTCAATGTGTTTATGTACCGAGTAAAAGTGTTATATGCACTTAAACACAAACCGATCATAGATCCGTTTGACTTTCGGGTTGATACGTGTCTAACACTCTACCATTAAAATATTAAATACACCTGACATTAAAAAATAGTGAACGGATCAAACATGTGTTTAAAAAAGCAATCTAACATACGAATCTTTTTTAAATTCAAGTTTCAACTTTTAACACAAACGGTATTTACTTTTTTAATGCCAAGGGGATTGGCGTTTGTACCTTGGGCTTTTGATTCTCCTTCTTTTCTTTATCACTTGAGCTAGATAGCACTAATATTTCAAGTATCATTTTAAAGGTATTATACCCCCGTGGGTTGAGAGATCGGGGGCTGATATCCGGAATCTAGTGTTTGGCATCCACAAGATATCTGATATCTGTGTTTGGTACCGTCAGATATCGATATCACTTGATATCTAGATATCAATTTTAGGCTATTTTAACATACTGATTTTTTGGGAGATATCACTTGATATCGATATCACCCGATCTCGATATCTTGATACTGATACCAATATCTTGATATCAAGATATCAATCGATATCGATATGACGATATCGATATCTTGATATTTAGATATCAATACCAAACGAGCCCTATATATTACCTTAAAAATATTAAATATATGCAAAAAAAATTATAATTTTTTTTCTCCGACCCAAGAGAGCTCGAGCTACCTCATGTACCCTTCCTTCACACCTGACCACAGCCAAAACCACAACTAATTAAAACCTGCTCGAGGTGATTGTAATTAAAATTTCATTAACACAAGTAGACCTAGTCAAAGTCTTAAAGAAGCGTATTTTATATAATTTTTTATCACAAATATGTATCTTTTTAACTGAATATTCCGCTGTCTAGAAAACATTTTAACTGAATATTCCGCTGTCTAGAAAATATTTTTATCATCTTAAAGAAGCGTATATGATTAGTAAATAACATGTTTTAACTGAATATTCCGCTGTCTAGAAAACATTTTTCCCCAACTTTACTAATCCAACAGTTTGTATGAGAATTCATGCAAGTTGATGTTGAGATGTCATTTCACTTACAATTAACATGCATGCACTAGTAAATAGCCTCTTCTCCCCATAAATCTCTTGTAAAATTCTAGATATACAAATACCAAATTGGGATACACTCATACACCAGACAAACTTACATGGAAGCTAGACCCAAGTAGAAATTTCACTACGAAATCGGTCAAACGCATAACAAATAACTTAACTCATGCTTCAAAAGATCTTAACTGGATTTGGAAGCTAAATCTGCCTCCTAGAATAAGAACCTTTATGTGAAAAATAATGGTAGATGGTCTTCCTACCTTGAATTGGTAAATAAAGAGCGGTCATTCCGGGGTTCGAACCGGGGACCTATGAGTACTACTCACAAGTCCTTTCCGGTGAGCCATTCCGGAATGGTTAATGGTCTTCCTACCACTCAAAGGCTTAATACGGAGTAAATATGTTAACCGAGTTCCCAGCCAGTGTAGTCTTTACAATCAAGCGGAAGAAGATGCATAACACTTAATGAGAAATTGTCTATTCACCAGGAAAATAATTGACCACTTTGAGCTACAAACAGGAAAATACTTCCAACATATGAATATAAATGTATCTCATCCTTTTAATATAGATGAAATTCGACCACTCAAAGGCTTAATACGGAGTAAATATGTTAACCGAGTTCCCAGCCAGTGTAGTCTTTACAATCAAGCGGAAGAAGATGCATAACACTTAATGAGAAGTTGTCTATTCACCAGGAAAATAATTGACCACTTTCAGCTACAAACAGGAAAATACTTCCAACATATGAATATAAATGTATCTCATCCTTTTAATATAGATGAAATTCGACTTGGAAACAAAAATTTTGAGGAACTAGTCTTCATTTGGCAAACTATTTGGGAAATCAGAAATGAACTTATCTTTATAAAAAAAAAAGCTCCGACCCCAATAGAAAATATCATTCGAAGAATCATTGCAAACATCTATGATTGGATCCAAATTGAAAAATCATAATCATAGGAATAAAACTAAAAATAAGATATCTAAAGCAAAATAGAGCAGACCACCAGGAGATATCTACAAAATCAATGTGGTTGTCTCTGTTAATCCCACGGGCGCTTGCCATGTGGGAGGGGTGGCGCGGGATTCCCAGGGTCATGTCATTGATATGTTTTACAAGGAAACTGTCAAAGGCTCAGTCATTCAAACTGAAGCTATTGCTATTCAGACAGGTATGGAGCAAGCAATTAAGAAAGGATTTCGAAGAGTAATAATAGAAGGGGACAATCTACAACTCATCTAAGTCATCACCAACAACAATACCATCAGATGGGAGATTATACATCACATTGAAAAGATCGAGCAATTGGAATCTGCTTTTGACCTTGTTCAATACATACACTGCTACCGAGAAGTGAATCAAGTAGCCGACTTTATAGCTCGGAAGGGTATCGTTTGTAACAGCTCTACTATCCCTTTTAATAGGGAACTTTGTATCATCATCCTTAAGGATGATTAAGAAGCCATATTACAGCTTGTGTAAGACCATCCACAATGGTGGTGTGCAAATGTGTATTTTTTAGACATTTTTTTAGCTCCATTGGTTGTTTTGGGTGTGTGCAAATGTGCACATTTGAGCATGTGGTGTGCAAATTTGAGCACACCATCTCCCCTATGTGCAAAAACTTTTACAAAAACAAGACAATTTCATTGGTTTATTTTTTTATGATTTTATTTTCTTTTTTGTTTTAAATGAACTGTATTCCAAAGGTGTGTAAAAAATGCACATTTCACCAATTGAGCAAATTGCTAAAAAGTGATGTGTATTTTTACATATCATGTGCAAATGTGTACATTTTGCACAAAACTATTGTGGATGATCTAATCGCTCATAAGTCTTGCCTACTGTAAAAAATAAAAAATAAAAATAAAAATAAAAATGCATACACTAGAAGTCTAGAATTCTATTCCAACATTGCAATATTCTTTTTCATCAAGTGTATTGTGCACTTTCAGTCATAAAATTAGTGCATTTTTACACAAACTAGTACTCTCATAAAACTAATGTATGTTTTTTTTAACAAAACTAAATTGCACTAGTTTATACCAAAAGTGCACAATTTATAAGGGAGTAACTATATGCACGACTATTTTTTCACCAAATGTACAACTATTAACTGGTTTTCAGTGTTGTCAGGTTTTGTTTTTTTTTGCCTGGAAGTAGCCTGTTGATACCGACTTTCCGTATTGGCAAAATCGACAGACATTTTACAGACACGAAAAGGAGGCAAAAAAAAAAAACATCGACATCAAAAGCCGGTGAATAACATTTGACGAGAAATTAGTACTGCATATAACAAGTTGGCGAATAACATGTCGATCAACTTAGTACCTTATTTGTGCTTGCAAACGCATAAGTTTGGGTGGGTATTGGGTGCAGCTGTGATCTCACCACTATGACTCATTAGTCATTACATATTTACAATATATGTCTCTCATAAGTGATATAAGATTCATAAATAGTTCACTTAGAAATGCAAGTATACAAACAATAGTTACTCCCAACATAACACACATTGAGAGAACTTATTGTTGCAAAAAATTGATTCGTTTTTTTTTTTTTTTTTTGGTGAACTAAAAAATAAAAATAAAAATTGATTCGTCGTGCATAACATCGGTGTGTTGATTATCTTAGACATAAATAAAAATCATTTTTTTTTTAAAATATCATATTTATGTTATACTCCGTATATGTATTTTGAAGAATCCTGTTTTCTATTATCATACATTTTTTAAAACAAGAATTTTCGAGATACAAATGTAAGTGTATGGAACATAAACACAATTTCACCCCCAAAAAAAAAGTTTTTTTTTTAAAAATCTAAGTTGAATTTTACAAACAAGAACTGACTAAACTAACATGGATTTCTGATTCCTAAGCTGTGTTTTACGGAGTATCGTACATATTTGCTTTCAGAGCATATTCTCTATTTGGGCTGTCCAGGGTGGGCCCATTGGGCCTCCTTGTTCGATTCTCGGGGCAACATCCGGTGGTTAGAAAATTGAAGAATGAAGACCCATCGGTCAAATGAAAGTTTTCATGGTTGGGAAAGTTGATTGGAGTGGAAGGGGTGATAAGGAGGTTCTGGATTCGATCCTTATCTCTGACTCTTTTTTGTTATCGAAAAAAGAATCTAAAGTTTGTCTTGTTCCCTACCTATGACCCTTTTCTTGGAAGAAAATACAAAGTGTATGAATCCTTACCAATCAAGCTAATGCTCATCTGTATCCGTGTCGATGAAGATCTGAAAGAATATACAGAATTTCATGTTTTCGTTCAGATGTTTTAGGACGGAGTTAGGTTGTTTATCGGTGTCTTATTTCCTAATTTATTTCCTTTTAATAAAAAAATCCAAGCCAACCAAGTGTTGATTAAGGACTTAAAATTCTAGTCCCTTTTTCATGTAATTTTCATTATTTTTTCTTTATATTTTTAAACACCAAAATTTAACAAAATAACTTTTTCCAATTCCCCGAAAGTATATTTTACGATAATTTAATTTATAAGAAGTAACTTCCACAATCAACCAAACGAGTCCTTACAAAATCTCTCCCTTTTTTTTGTTATTTTAATTTGTTATATATATTTTTAAATTAAGCCCTTACAAACATGGAAATTGGGATCCAATATGCCTAGTAGGCTAGTTAGACGCATCTAATACTGGAACCTTAATTATGCAAGTCTTTTTTACTGGAACCTTAATTTCATTCGTTCGTTCATTCACGTCAAACACCCAAATTTGGACCTTTGATGTATTTTATGTTTAGTTTCACCTTTGTAGAGCGTTCTTGCTTGTATTTTGCACCTTTGTTGTATTTTATGTTTGTTTAAACGGTTATCCGTCTGTCGACTTGTCGGCTCGAAGTCAAACACTGAAACACTCAAATGTATCTCAGTACGAGTAATTTTTTTTTTGTCTGGGTCCAATTTATTCCTCCTCTTTGAATATTAATATTTCCAACGGAGCAATGTCAATCACTTTAATTTTTTGTAATTTTGTAATAGATTAAAAACTCTATAAGTATTATTATTTTTTAAATCATACCTGTTAATAAATATCAACTAGTACAATTCCCGCGCCATGGCGCCGTTTTTTAAACTAAAATCTTGATAATATAAAAAATAATATTATAAAATATTAATAAAAGTTAAGATAAAAATCATTAAAATATTTGCCATAAATGTATCTTATAAATATCTCAAAAAATTATTTTTAAGAAAACATCATGTAAAAGTATAATACATAAATATAGATATTTAAATCACTTAGTAAAAATAATAATATCATTGTAACTTTCTAAAAATGTGATGTGGTATAACAATTATCTAAAATGATATTGCTTATGGCATATCATCAGAAAAGCGATTTTTTTCTCGAAATATTCACAATTTAAAAAATAATTACAAAAATGGGCATCGATTGAAATAATTTGTCAAAATATTCACGAACATATATAGTAAATGTCATCAAAATTAAAAAATATATAATTGGTTTGAAAAGATAAAAAGAAGGAGGAAATAATAATTAAAGGAAATAAATTTGAGTTAAGCCCAGTAGCTATATTAAATTAAATTCAATGTTTTGAATTAAGCCCAATTGTTAATGGAAAAAAGAGACAAAGGAGAAATAAAAAAATGAAAGAAAAATAATAATTGGTCAATAGTCATAAAACTACTATAAGGTTGACACGGAAGCAAAGTCTTCTGAATTAAAGTTATATATAGATTGTTAAAAAATGATATATTGGTGGATTTTTTTTCAACTCATTAAAAATGTACTGAAAGCCAAAGTGATAGTATGAATTGTGAGACATAGTGAGTATATCCTAGTAAAAATATGATTGTTAAATGAGCTGTGTAGTTTGAGCTTGCCTCGGACTTGACTTGATAAAAGCCGGGCTTCAGCTCGTTTATTTTCTAAACAAGTCAAATATGATCACATTTTACACTTGGTTCAAAGCTCGACTTGCTCAATTTAAGCTCGAATAACTTGAATTTTGTGAAAATTTTAAAACTTCCTTTAAAGTTATTATGTTCCGAGCAGGTATTGGCTGCTTGATGCTCGAAAAAATCTTGGCTCGAGCTCATTCATTTCCTAAACAAACCGAGTATGTATGAGCACATTTTTAAGTTCGAGTCCAAATCTAGGCTCGGTGCGAGTTCGACTCGTTTTTAAATGAACTGAATACGAACAAGCAACACTAGGCTTGTTCTACTTAAATAACGACCCTAGTTAAAAATGTAAAATAAGCAAAAGGAGGGAACCTAGTGTTGAGGGTATTTACTATTTACTTAGATAAATGATACGTTTATATTATCGTAAAATAAGCTAGAAGATTGAACGAGTGAGATTAGAAATAACCTATATAATTAAATTATTCGTAGGTACAATAATCATGTTGTAAATACGAATAATTACATTGTAATCATGTGATATATACCAATAGTTTTGCTTATGTTGTTACACTTTAAGAGTTACTTACCCATGATCCAGCCCCTATTACCGAAACCAATACTTGTTGCCTTGTTGGTTCAATTACTAAAAGAAGGGTCACTTTCTATCAAAAGGTTGTGTATTCGATTTTTTTTATGTCGACGAGTGGGCCAGTGTTAGTGGATATAACATAACCTCTATAACCCCGGTTTGGGTACAATTTATCCCGATCTATCATAGATTCATAGGTTTGGTGTAGCTTAGCCAACGGCCCAACATAAGTCATCTAGATGTTATATGGTTCAAACTTCAAAGGTACTTTAAGGTTGGTGCTGGGCTCATAAGCCCGTAACGATGCTTCGAGTCGAGACAATGGGCATGGCCCACAAATTTAACACTCCCCTTTACAGTGGCGGCAGCAGGAATCGCTAGAGGGTGGCGAATAATCTTATGAAAATATTAGAAGGTGGCGAATAATCTTATGAAAATATTAGAAGGAGAGAATGAGGTTGGAATACAAAATAGTGGAAAAAAAATTAGAAGAATTTTTTAAAATATATGTTTAACATAATGAATAATCTTATGAAAATATTAAAAAAAATATATATAATTTGATTTAAATATGACATTTATAATAGGGAAAATTTGGTTGGAATAAAAAATAGTGGAAAAAAGGAGAGAATGAGATTTGAACCCATGACATCTCTCTTGGATCCCTTTTCCTTCCTTCCCTCATTTTCACCGACTAAGCTGAATAATCTTAGTGTTCTCTTTCACATTTTTTCACATTTCTTTCACTTTTTTTTTATTATGTTTTTACCTATTTTTTTAACCTATATACTACGAATTTACGTCGCTGTAGGGTGGGGCGGCCACCCCCTGCGGCCGCCCCTGCCCCTTTACCGATTGGCCAAATTCCATAAAACCAGTAAACCAGCGTTTAAATACATCATTTATACAAAACCATCTCTTAAATTGAAAAATTCAGAAAACTACTATTAAAAAGCTAGATGCCTGTAAAAACCATGTGTGGAATTTTCATTTTGCTCGTGAACTTTTGATATATTTGAAGGGTAAAAGGGGGATCTCCCTTCAACACCTTTCATTTTCCATTTGAGTAGAGAAATGTGAGGTGAATGATTAACACCTTTGAGAACTTCAAACCAACAAAATCAAGGATGACCAACTTCGAATCAGCTAAATCAAGTATGAAACACTTGGGAATTGTTAAGAGACAAACTATGATATTGGTGATGAAGGGGCAAAATAATAATTTTGCACTTTTAATATCAAACTCACCGTAAAAGGTTGGATGAGTGGTCGTTTGCAAACATTTAGCCTTTAAAGGGTGATTTCATGGAATTTTCCATTTAAGAAATGATTTTGTGTAAAATAATGTATTTAAAGGGTGATTTTTTTGGAATTTGACCTTACCAATTCACCATTTATGTCGTCATTTTCATTTCTCCTATTGTTTTTATGTTTATAATTTTAAAGTAGTTAGTTAAATCGGTTAGGAACCAAGCTTCCCCAAATTTTATTTTAAAAAGTATTGAATATCACATCTGATTGATGAATTACTCTTTTTATTACCCGTTGGTTTTAGAATGTAACCCCATTAGACTTATATATATACACACACGTTGTCGCGCATATGGGCCAACACATGACCTTTCTAGTGCCTTGATGCATTGCTAGCCTTAAGACATTTTGTGAGCATAGATTAAGATCTCGTCCCATTTGGATACACAATGACAACCACCAATTACAACTTAGATTAAACATTTGCATTTGAGGTGTGTGTTAAAAGCACAATTCCCACAACCGAAAAAATTAATCGACTGTATAAGGTTGACGAACTACTCCAGGCTCCAACGTTCAGCACCGTTCGGGCTGGACGCTGGAGCCCATAGCTCTATCGGCGTCCGGGTTATGAAAGCGAAAATCAACAAATCCTAACTAATTCAATGGGCCTTTGCTCTAGCCCATTAGTAAGCTACGGCCCAACTGGATGAGCCCAAATTAGGCCCAACGAGTCAACCTGAACGTGAAACTCAACAAGCGCGCCAAATGACGAAGCGAAATATTTTTGCAGGTTTGGAGCCAATTCCAAATCTCCAAATTCTTCATTTGAGTCGTTTGGCGGGAAAATGGAGACCACCTCTAAAACACCCCCAATCCCTCGGCGTCTCATCTTCCATCCACCTAGGGATTTCGCTCTTCGCCTGCCGATCTCATCTCTCTTTTTTATCCTCTTCAACCCTAGATTTCTCGATCCTTGCAATTTCTTCAAAGAATTTCATCTTCAAAAACCCTAACTTTTTCCGATCGCTTAGGGTCGGGGTCGATGGCGGAGACGGTGGTAATCGGCATGGATTTGACAGAGGAGATCGGGAGGAAGAATCCGTCGGTGAAGCGGAAGAGGGAGAACCAGATCTCATATGCCGTGGTTCCGGAGGAGAGGGAGGCGAAAATTAGGGCTCTGAATGAGGAGATCCAGAGCCTGATTAAGTACTTCAAGGAGGTGGCGAGCGAGAAAGGAGTGGCTACATTTGCGGAGACGCATTTTCCGAGCTGTTCAAGCGGTAATGTGAACGCTATGATAGCTATGCTGCTGGAGGAGAAGAGTGAATCTTACTCGAAGCTGTCGAGTGAGATATTTGAGAAAGTGAAGGCGAGAGATAGTACGGTTACGATAGCGAGTGTGAAGAGTAACGTTCTCTATGTTGGGCGGAGGGTTTGCTATGGCGTACAGATCGATGAAGGTGATGTGTTGGAGGATGAGGCAGAGTCTCGCCTTTGGTGCTGGGAGGTATGGTTGTTTTTGCATCTCGATTTGTGTACATGCTTGACCGTATGCTTTTTCCTGCATGGTGTTGATGTTGAATCGCTAGATCTGGAACTTATAGTCCTCGTTGATACCAATAGAGGAAATAGTTTGTACTTTAAATTCGGAGATTGTAGCATCATATGATAATCTGAAGGTTCGGTGATTTATGGTGTTATGATTTATGTATGTGCTTGAGAAAGCAGTGTTGTGCTAGATTTAGGAGTTCCGAGGTGTTAGGAGTTTGTGCTGAAGTTTCATTTGGTTCATGTGTCCTGAATTTAAGCATTGTGTTAACTGCTTTTCAATTTGATATGGCGGATTGATAAGTTCTACCTTGGCCCTTGGGATGCTGATTTTACACAATTTTTTCTTTGGTTTCTGCTTGTGCTTTATGAATTTGCTGTAAATGTAGGGTAAGTGGTGTATTTTGATCTAAAGCTGTTACCATTATTTATGTTTTGATTGATGATAGGATGAAATATGTTTTCTGGTGATATTCTTGGATATCTAATGTTCTCTTTGTGGATTTCAGACCAGGGACATGAAACTGTTACCCGCTTCTATACGTGGTGCTTTGAAGGTTCGCCGCACTTGCCGGAGAAAGATCAGTGAAAGGATCGGTGCTATATCTGGTAATCACATGTACTGAATTTGAAAATGTTTGATTTTCTCTGAATTTAATACATATTCACCATCTTGGTTTGCTTTCTGATGTTCATAAAGTTCTCCATAAGCAAATTCTGAACTTCTGAGTTTCATATATTCCTTTTATTTTGTTGGTTCTTGATGCAGCATTCTGCATTGCTGAAATTAACTATTTTCCTTCATTTTTTTTGGTGGAAAACTATTTTCCTTCATCAAACCTTTGATTATAAATTTTGCCTGATCACTGTGTATTAAAATATGCTGCTTTCAAGTCTTTTTTTCAGATGTATGCTTCTTAAAATATGCTGCTTTCTGTGTCTATTATAAATTGGCGGTTTTGATAAATGAATGTTTTCCTGACATCTATATCCTTTGCAGCCTTATTATCTTTACTGCAAAATCCCATGGACTGCCAGAGCTACAACCATGACTTGAGGAAAGCATCTGATAAGCTGAAAAAGGTCCTGAATGAGGCAGATATTCGTTTGGTTGCAGAAAGTTCTACAAAAAGTGATGGCTCTGAGAAGTATGAATCTCTACAGTTGTTCTAAGTGGTTTTGTCATTTGTGTGCTTCTCTTCATCATATTTAATGCAATTTTCTTCAATCTACTTGTTCAGGGCTGAGAAGGGAACAAAAAGTGAAGAAAAACTTCTTATTAAGCAACTGGAGAAAAACAAACGTCAAGAGGAAAAGGAAAAGAAAAAGATGGATCGTGAGCGCCAAAAGGAAAAGTTGCAAAGTGTAGGTGGCAATATTTCTGTCAATTATCCTCTGTCCATCTTCCATCTCTTATCTTGAGTGGACGAGAGATATGAATGACCTCATAAGATTAATCGGTTAATAAAAGTATCTGTTGTAAACCACTAAAGCAGGAGTTCACCTTTGTCATCCCCTCTATAATTACAGTTCCACAACCCTTTAATTGCTCTACATGTTTTGCGTTTACATCTTTAAGGGACACGTCCACTGACTCATGATATTGACTGATTGATATAAACATTGCTTCTATTTTTGGTAAAATGAATTTAGTTGGTTCTTATTTGAGTAGAATCCATGAGTGAGCTAGGGCTATTGATTGATAGAAGTACCATTACTTCTTGCATGTCTTCTCAAATAGAAGTGTTCAATGTGCTGGACAGTTATATAGGGATAAACGACACTCTTGTTCTGATAACTACAGTCCTCTTGTTTTAACACTCTGGTTCTTCTTGCTAGAATTTTGAAATATAAAAAAATGATTTACCTAATTGTTGTGTTGGATATAGGTCCTATTCCTGTTTATAATTGTTTGTGGTCATCTTCTATCCTATGAAGGGTTTTCATTGTTTTCAAATTTGTAATGTTGCAGGAAAAGGATCTCAAGAGGTTGCAAGAAGCGGCAGATAGGGATGAGAAACGTCGTGAAAAAGAGGAATCAGAGATGAGAAAGCTGCTCAAGCGGAAGCAAGAGGAAGTGGAAAGAGACCAACGTCGCCGAGAGAAAGAAGAAGCTGAGCTGAAGAAACAACGTACTGTACAAAAGCAAGCTTCAATTATGGAACGTTTTCTCCAACTGAAAAAAGTTACTTCAGCTTCCCAAATGGATCAAAGTCACCAAACTACATGCAATGCTACAACTTCTGATTTATCAAACAGAAGTGAGAATAAGCATGAGCCAGCAACTCTGTCGATGGATTTTGCACTATCACAGAAGGATGAAATTGACATTAAGGAAATACACAAGTAAGCAATAGCAACATGATCTATTAAATACTGATGTATGTTAGTAGTCCCTTTTGCATAAGTGTTTGCATCTACTTATTGGGCAGGTCTCATTTGGAATCTTGGCGTTGTCTGGGCCAGTCTACCAGGCATCAGAAAAAGCAGCATTGGGGTATGCGTCAAAAACCTAAAACTGCAATAGTTAAAGAGCTGAAACTGACTGGTGATAAAGGAACAGAACTGGATGATGAATTTGGCATAGGAAGCCAGGTCAGTTCTGGTGATAAAGGAACAGAATTGGGCATAGAATGGGGAGAAACAAACATCGATGACAAGACATGCAATGCCAATGTCGGTTTTGTTATCAGAAAGTGTGGACGAAGTAAGCAGCTACTGCAATTTGATAAGAGTAACAGACCTGCATTTTATGGTGTTTGGCCTAAGAAAAGGTAGGATATACGGAGTGTTGTTTATTTATCTATGTTTTGCCTCTCATTATGCACTTCTTATGATGAAATCTTGTCATCATAAGAAGTGCATCATCAAAATTTGGTCTCGGTTAATTTTCAAGGTAGGATATACAGAGTATTATATGCATTTGATGGTGTTTGGCCTAAGAAAAGGAAGGAAATACAGAGTATTGCATCAATTTTCAAGCTTGTTTAAGTGAATGATCAAAATTCTTTTGCTGGAAGGATAATTATTGGTACTAAAAGTAAGGTCCAAGTATGTGAGCTCGTGGGGAATTGCTACACAAGTTCTCTTCTATCTTTATATTCATCTTAGTTCCACTCCTGAATTTTATTATTACATTTTCAGTTCTAGCTTTATTGTTTCTGATATAGTGGATTCTGCTTCAGGTCTCTAAACATTTACAAAATTATCAACTTATGTTTCTGTTGTATTTTCTTTGACATGATGCAGTCTTGTTGTTGGAGGACGCCATCCATTTAAGAAGGATGCTGAGTTGGATTATGATATTGACAGCGATGAAGAATGGGAGGAGGTACTCCATTAAGTTTATTGTGCATAAGTTTCATTTTGTTGTGTGTTACTATGTGCTTGATTTTCTAACATGCGGAGGTTCAAGCTTCATGAATTAAATATTGATGTGGTAACCAGTTCACTGAAAATTAGGTGTTGCTGCATTGCTTGAAATGTTTTGTCCAACATTTTTTTATACTATCAATGATACAGGAAGAACCTGGTGAAAGCCTCTCAGACTGTGAAAAGGATGAAGAGGAGAATCTGGAAGAAGGATCCTTAAAAGCTGATAATGAAGATGAAAGTGAAGATGGATTTTTCGTACCTGATGGCTATTTGTCAGAAAATGAGGTACTGTTTATTACGTTTTATTTTTGTGTTTATCTTATGCCCTGAAATATTTAGAGCTCTAAATCTAATATTTATCTGGTCTGCTCTGACTGAAATAGGACTGCTTACCTATAAGATGTAGCAAGCTTCTGTGCTCAGCAAAACATGGAACCTCAACACTATGTAGCCTTAATATTCTAAAATCATGACTGCATTTTAGAGTAGTTTTGTAATCATTTACACCTTTTGGGGCCAAATTTTACTGTCCTGATAATTGGTTAGATCACATACAGTATCCTTTCAACCAAGATTGAAGGAGTATAAGAGTTTGTTTACTAGTAATTGCTTTATTATAGTGTGAAGTGTACCTCAATATGCAGGGAGTGCAAAGCGATCGAAGCCCTGGTAAAATTGAAGGGGACGATGCGGGGCTTTCA
The DNA here is from genome assembly GCA_037127255.1 of Persicaria tinctoria. NCBI lineage: Eukaryota > Viridiplantae > Streptophyta > Magnoliopsida > Caryophyllales > Polygonaceae > Persicaria > Persicaria tinctoria. The sequence continues at coordinate 2,338,393 of JBANSL010000004.1, forward strand.
CCTAGTAGTAATACTGGAGCTGATAATGAGGAGTTCTTCATGTGGCTTCGGCAGCTAAAGCATCTGCACAATTTGACTGAGCATGCTCTTCGGAAGAACCAAACACTTATAGTAACAAATATTATGCACGAGAAAGCCCATTTGCTATCTTGTGACAATCTCACTGGTACTCCCAAAGTTGAGCAGATGTGTTTGCAAGTTCTCGCAATGCGTCCCTTTCCAGATGGTGTGATTGTAGAGATGCCTTCTGACGACAGCTTGCAGAATGATGATCAAGAAACCTGCACTCCGAATAGAAAAGGCAATTCGTTACCAGCGGGAACCTTGACAGCAATCCCAGATTCCGACTTGCCAAAAATTGTAAGTTTAAATGCAAAACAGCAGCGTTTTAAAAGCAGAACAGAAACTCAAGCTGGAGTTCTTTGATTGATGATCATAACTGTATATTTATCTTGCAGGTGTCTATTATACAGTCCTGCCCCCATGGTATGAACAAGGTCCTTGATTCCCTAGTGCAGAAATTCCCCAACACTTTCAAGTCCCAGCTAAGAAACAAAGTGCGCGAGATATCAGATTTCGTGGACAATAGGTGGCAGGTTCGTGCATCTTACTCTCTACACTTTCTTGTATTGTTGGAGTGTTCTGAATCAGTTTTCAACTTTTTGCATATTCATGTCCATAATGAAAAGTGCAACCTGAGCTTCACAGCACATAAGTTTATTACCCAAAAGCCATTTTAATGACAATCTTGTTTGGATAGCTTGTTCTAGTTTATGATCCTCAATGCTGCACCTTCATGTAGGTGAAGAAAGAGATTTTGGAGAAACTTGGATTGCCCAACTCACCACCAGGTTTGTGCTCATAACTCTTAACCATTTTTGAGATCTCAATTCTTATTGTTTTTTGTCGCGTCTTTTATACTGATCCCTTAACAAAACCCTCTTGGTTTTTGGCTTTTAGTCACAAAGACAGGCATAAGAACCACAAACATCGCGGCATTTTTCTCAAAAAGGTGCATGCCCCCATCCGGAAATCATCCGGATCCTAGCAAAACCTCTCCCGAACCCTCCCAAAAGTCGGACAGCTCACACTCACAGCAGCCAACAGGACTAAGCTTACACTAATCACCCTTCCTTTCTTATTTTCGCCTCATAACTGGATTTTTGTAGGTGAGGTTGGATCTCTGATCGATGGAGGGGAGAGATTCAAGAGGTGACATGGTTTATACATCTCTTGAAACCAACCTATTGGGTCTTTGCATGTTCTGTATGAGTTACAATAACTGCTGTGTACATTTTGACAGAAAAACTATTTCATTGATTAGCAGATGCTGGGATGAATATTTTATGTGGTTGCTATATATATAATTTATTCTCTTCTTGCTTCTTGAATACTAAACAATATTTATATATAATTTATTCTCTTCTTGCTTCTTGAATACTAAACAATATTTTACTCATTTGATCTATTTTTTTTAAAAAATAATATAGCATATTTATCGATTTTCTTTAATAATTTTATTCAAATTATAATTTTAAGGTTGATAATACTACTTGATATATGGAATATATCCTCACTTCACGGCCGGTATGCAGTTGTTGCACGCTTAGTCCTTTTTCGACTTTTGCTGTTGGGTGTGACACCATTTTTCCTCTTTCCATCATCACCTCTTGATACTTGCTGTGTTGACTATGGCTGTGTATGGTTACTATATTAGCAGGTTAAAAAGTGTGAAATTGTTAGCTGTTAAAAAAATAAACGGGTTTAAATGGTGTATGGTAACAACAAATAAGCTTTAGTCGGTTAAAAAAAGGGTTTATAAATAAGCTGCAGATTGAAGCTTATTTTGAGGTTTATATTCCATAATTACTATTTTACCCCTTCTCTTTTATCTTATTTGGTTTGAAAGTACTACAATACCCCTAATAAAACCAAATAAACTCCACTTTTTACAAATAAACTGTTTTTCGCCCCATACGGAGTTTATATTTTTTCATAAAATTTTAACTACTTTTACCAACAGTTTATAAATTTTTACCTTGTTTATAATTTTAGTCAGTTTATTAACCCCGTCCCATACGAACCCTATATCTTCAAGTGCATAGAATTTCTGTGCACACATTTTATGTGTGTTAAGCATTAAATCTGGAAATTAGTTTGTACCCATTTTCAATTGAGGTAGGATTACAAAATGAGATTCAGGTTTACAATAAGTTGAATTAGTGAATAGTTGTATATCCTCAATTATACCCATATAGTTTTTTTTTTTGACGCAAGATAAGAATTAGGTCGGGTCGGCCGCAGCAGAGATCCTTCCTAGCGTGTCCTTCCGGACGAGAACAAGCAGGTCTGGATGGCAACCTCTGTCGAATAACTAAATAGTTTGTGTTATTTTTCTTTCATTCATTTTTACACACTATTATTTGCTTAATTTTTTTAAAACATCTTCTCGAGTTAATTAGAAAAATAGTGTGTATAATTCAATTTTCAATATACTGATTTTAAATTCAGTCTATTTGTTCATTTAATACACTGAATAGTGAAAAACACCGACCAACATGATAAATCAACTAAATTAGTCCTCCCCGCAAAACACCTTATCACCCAAACCAACTCCGTACAACTATGTTTCAATTTCCAATTAACTAATTATAATCTCTACCCACGAAATTCATTTAATTTAAATCAATCAGTTTAATCCAAATGCTTCATTTAAAGAGCACCGTCTAAAGAATGAAAAAATGGATCGGACGACAATTTAAATACAATGACTTAGTTTAGTCTAGCAATCTTTATTTTTCCCTACATTTATATCTTTAATTATTACTCTACTTCTCACTTTCTCAAAAATTACAACTAATATCTTCTTAATCATTAACTGATAATTTTAAAAATTAGATACCAAAATATCTAAAATGACACTTTTTCCTTATTAATATTACATTCATAAAACGACATGTTTTTAAGTTAGCGGAAGTAGTACTATCTTTCAAGAGCCACGTACCAGTTGATCGACTAGATCCAAATCATCCAATAATAAGAACTTCATTTTTTCAGGAAGAAAAAGGGCAAAAGCAAGATCAAATTAAAACCTCTATTTAACCTTATTCATTCTTTACCATCGACCATATGGTCCATATTAGTACTAATGCATTAGATTCCATCAAATTAATAGTGACCGAAGAAGTTCTCGTATTGCATCATTTTTTGTATAGTAAAACTATGGGGGTGTATGGTACAACTTAAAAGATGTTAAAAATTAAGCATCTGTGAGTGTTTAGTTTTTAAACAAGATTTTTTGTTGTTTGGATAACCAAAATAAACTAAAACGTGTTAAAAAATCGTGTTTAAAAAAAACCTAGAAAATGGAGGTTATTTTGGTGTTTATTTGATACTGTTTCACCCCTTTTCTTTTTATCTAATTTGGTTTGAAAGTACCACAATACCCCTAATAACAACCAAATAAATTCCACCTTCTACAAATAAACTGTTTTTCACCCCATACAGAGATTATTGGGTTCGTATGGGACGAGGTTAATAAACTGACTAAAATTATAAACATGGTAAAATTTATAAACTGTCGGTAAAAGTAGTTAAAAATTTAGGAAAAAATATAAACTCCGTATGTGACGAAAAATTGTTTATTTGTAAAAAAATGGTGTTTATTTGGTTATTATTAGAGGTATTATGGTACTTTCAAACCAAATAAACAGTTAAACGCCGAAATAAGCTATTACAAGTAGCCTTTTTTTAAAACACAAATTTTAACACATTTTTCCAAAAAAAAAAACTACCGGTTAAAAAAATAAACACCCCATTTTAACAGCTTGTCCCATACACACCCTATCTCGTTGTTTAAATTTTTAACTACTTTTACAAACCGTTTATAAATTTTGCTTATTTATAATTTTAGTCCGTTTTTTAACTGCGATATTATTAGGTTAGACATAAGAAGCGGCCAGTGGCAATCCTGTAATATCAGTGAAATCAGGCCTTACAAATCAGCTTTCCCCAACTCGCTCCCTTCGCCTGATTTTGTGGCTTTGCTTTCTCCTCCTCTGAAACCCAGGAAAAAGTGAAACATAAACTCCGAAGCTCCAACTCCGAGAGCCAGCAAGCGAAGATGGCTCTGAATTTCCACCCAGTGTCGTTCCAATCTCGCAATTCGCCTTCCTTTACTGTGCACCGATCTCGCCATTTCAGATCTCGCGGCGTTTTCATGGCCTCCACGCTCGGCATCACCTCCAAGTCAGTTTTCTACTCCTCTCTAAACGGCGGATGTCCGCTTAGATTGATTCGCTTGTTTCTGTTTTAATTGATCTCATTTTAGTTCGATCTTGATTGCCTGCAAATGCATGTTGTTCGCCGCAGCTTCTCTTTTCTGGATTTGATTGGTTTTAGATTGATTTCGTTAACATTAGATCCATGCCTTGGATTCTTGAAATGAATTAGCCATTTTTCACTGTGTATGAGTTGAGATTATTAGGTTTCCTATCATTTCTGAGCTATTCTTGCGTTGATTTTTAATTTTTTGTTTGAATACGTTGCTGCTTTACTGAGCTACTTAGGTTAGTGTTAGATTTGTGCTTTTATTATCTTGATAGTGAAAGAAGATGAGTTTGTAGGCTTTCTCTGTTCATTTAGGCGGTGTCGTTAATTTCTAGGCTATCTGGAAATGGTATCGTGGTCCTTTCAAACTACTGAAGAAGCTATTCAGTTCTCGCCAGTTTTCTTTAATCTTTATTGGTACTGTTCCGGCGACTGACAAGGTTTGATGGCTGATTGCTAGTTGTTTACCTTTTTTTTGTTGTCGGCGAAATAAATAAATTTAGAGAGTCCAACAACCATCACTGAGTTTCTTTAATGCCATATTATTCAATTACAGTCATTTTCTCGTAGATCAGTTTTTTGATATATACTTCCTTATTTTTTGAGAATTTGTCAGTGGAGATTTCAAGGGTAGTGGTTGCTAGGAAGTTGTGGAAAATACATGTGCTTTGAGAATCTCTGCATTGTTTTTGTTAGCAGTTAGGTGTGGTATCTTTATTTTAAGTACTTTAAGTTAACTACAAAGTTTATCCTTTTCTTCAGTTATTTATTTGCCGCTGCCCGCTGGTATATTTTTATTAGTTGATCATAGTTTTGCATCCTGAAGACATTTACCCTTGCACAGTTTGCATGCTGATTTTTTCTTAAACTTGACGGCCACATACCTTCTATGTTTTTTTGCATTCAGCTTGACCTTTGTTGGCCATGTTGTTAGTATTGTTTGACAACGTGTGGGATATTCAATGATGGTTTGGTAGATGAACTTCCAACTACAATTACTTCTTCTTTTATTTCCTTGCCTATAGTTAGCTGAGAATCTTGAAACCAACTCATCAATTTTCATGAGTGGGGTCTCTCATTTTTTGATGAAGAAGGGTTCACTTCTCATGTACATTGACATGACTGGCTTAGCATTTATGCTTTGAATTCCCTGAAGAAAAAGATACTTAAAGCGGTCATACCAGATTCCTAGTAATACTACCATACAACTGTACAAGGGTGGGTGTTGGTTTTCTATAATTTTAAGCTTATCAATCCTGATTTGACTCTTATTAGTTCTTTTTCGTATTTATTAACCTAACTTTTATGATAATACTTTTTATTAATCCTGATTATTCCTAACGTATGTTAATTATATACATGGCCATTTCTATTCGGTTTACTCGTTAGGCGTTAGTTGTCAATCTTCAAGCTAGCATATCTATTATCGTACACATGTTGTTTCTCATTGATTGATATAGTTTTCAGCTAATAAATACTAATCCGTCCCTTTTGTTTTTATCATTTTATGCCTTGTATTTGGTGAAGAAAAAGATGCAATTAAAGTGGTCTTATTCAGAGTCCTAATAAATTTGATGTAGTTTTCAGGTTATAAATGCCACTATGTCCCTTCTCTACTTATTCACCTAATTCTTATGATGATTAATCAAGGAATAACCATTATGCCTGGTTAGGGTTTTTTTAGTTGAGAACAGTGATACTGGTTATCAACTACTCCCTCCGTTCCATAATACATGTCCCTTTGCTTTTAAACACGCTTTTTAATGAGTGAAAAACTCTATAAAATATTAATTTTTTAATTTTTTTTTTTATATAATATGATACTTATTAATACTGTAATAAATATCAAATTATATAAAAAAATCAATTAAAAAATAATATTTTATAGAGTTTTTTGCTCATTAAAAAGCGTGCCGAAAAGCAAAAGGACATGTATTATAGAACGGAGGGAGTATCATGTTAATGGTGTCTCTCGTGGTTTGGTGAATAAAGTTGTGCTGTCCTCACTTCTTAATTCTTATACATTGACTTGATTGGCATAGCATTTATGCCTTATTTTCGCTGTAGAAAAAGATTCAAAAAGTGGTCATATCAGAGTCTTAATAACTTTGATATAGTGTTCAGATTATAAATGCTACTCTGACTTACTAGCGTTTTTTTCGTATTTATCAAATTAATCAGGAATTAACGATTAAGTGTCCTTTTTTTTCCCCGGCTAACTGAAGAGATGCTTCGTAAACGGGTTGGAGATGGCTGTGTGATATGAATTTCCTTTTCACTAATTGGATTTCTAACTTGTGGCTAGTGAGTAGTGATTATTCAGTTTGTTGTTTTGCTTTGCGAAATGTGATTCATTCAAGTACAACTTTTCCATATTACGGGTCGTGTCTACATGATATATTAGAATTGCTCCAAATAACGATTCAAAAGTAGAGTGATTCACATTCATTTCTGTATCAACTAGGATTGACTAGATTTTTCTTGTCCATTGCTTTTATCTGGACCCTGGGCTGTCTTTACTCTTCAGGGATTTTTAACAATGTCCTTATAATGTTATCACTGAAACTCATCTGTTGCTGTATGCTCTATATGATACCTATGTTGGCTATTGAAGTGTGATCTTGCTGTGTGCCTTTATTTTGTTATGAAATCATTCGGATCTGGAATTTGGTAGAAATTTTATGAATCTGTGCCCTGATGCTGCATTCTTGGGTTTCTGTCCTGTTCATATTTGACGGTCTGCTTATTTCAGGGAGATTCCAAATGATAAGAAGCCATTTATGCCTCCTCGGGAAGTCCATGTACAGAAGACCCATTCTCTTCCACCTCATAAGATGGAGATATTTAAATCTTTGGAAGGCTGGGCTGAGCAAAACCTCTTGGTGCATCTCAAACCTGTGGAGAAGTGTTGGCAACCACAAGATTTTCTCCCAGATCCAGCTTCAGAAGGATTCGAGGAACAAGTCAGGGAGTTGAGGGAAAGAACAAAGGGAATTCCTGATGACTACTTAGTTGTTTTGGTCGGTGATATGATCACCGAGGAAGCCCTTCCAACTTACCAGACTATGATCAACACACTTGATGGAGTTCGAGATGAGACAGGTGCAAGCCTTTCTCCATGGGCTATATGGACTAGGGCGTGGACTGCTGAAGAGAACAGGCACGGTGATCTCTTGAATAAGTATCTTTACCTTTCCGGAAGAGTTGACATGAAGCAAATAGAGAAGACAATTCAGTATCTAATTGGATCAGGAATGGTAAGATTTCAAATCCTTCAAATTTAGTTTGCATAATAAGATGCCTCATATTTAGCTGCCTCATATTTAGTATAGGTAGCGGTCAAATTGCTCTATTGATGATTAATTTGTTTCTTGACCTGTCAATTTCCAGTCATACTGTCATTTATCTAGTTTTTCCTTAACATATGCTTAAATTCCTCCTATTTAACTAACTGCTGAAACTTGTATTGTTTCTAGGATCCTCAAACCGAGAACAACCCATATCTTGGTTTCATCTACACATCCTTCCAGGAAAGGGCAACCTTCATATCTCATGGGAACACTGCAAGACTTGCCAAAGAACACGGGGACTTCAAGCTGGCACAGGTCTGTGGTATCATAGCTGCGGATGAGAAGCGCCACGAAACTGCTTACACCAAGATTGTCGAAAAGCTGTTTGAGATTGACCCCGAAGACACTGTCTTGGCCTTGGCAGATATGATGAGGAAGAAGGTTTCAATGCCAGCCCACTTGATGTATGATGGGCAGGACGACAACCTCTTTGAAAACTATTCAATCATTGCTCAGCGCATTGGCGTCTACACTGCCAGGGATTATGCAGATATACTGGAGTTTCTTGTGCAGAGATGGAATGTCGCAGACCTGACCGGCCTCTCAGGTGAAGGCCGCAAAGCCCAGGATTACGTCTGTAAATTGGCTCCGAGAATCAGGAAACTGGAGGAGAGAGCTCAAGCACGGGCAAAACAAGCATCTCTTGTCCCATTCAGCTGGATATTCGGAAAGGAACTACTGGTTTAATTTGGAGGACGAGGGTGTATGCAGAAGGAACACGCAGGGCCACTTACGTCGGCTGAACAAAGGTAAGATGTGGTTCTTTTGTGGATAAAGATAAAAACTTGGCTTATGAGTTAGTTGTTTGTAGTAAACCAATTAGCAGGAAAAAAAACTGTTCAGCATATCTGCTTGAGTTTTGTCACCCATCTCTATACATCCTGTCTTGTATTGAGAGAGAGCAAGAGCAAACTGAAACTTGGCTGAAGACTCTCTTAACTGTTTTTGTTTAGATAACGAGGATGAATTTGTTTAGCATTTCTTCCTGTAACTTTTTCTTTTCCTGTTTTGCTTAGCAAGGCTGAATAAATGTTGTTGTCGTCTTAGCCCTTCGTATCCTTAGTATGTGTGTGCATGATGAGAAATTTTTCGAAACTGTTCAGCATATCTCTGCCTGATTTATTTCGAGTTCGATCTCCCTCTATTACGTGCACAAAAATCGTTTATTTCTGATCGGAATGAGTATGATACGAGTTCCAAAACAAATCGTTTATTTTCGATCGGAAGGATCGTTCAAAAAAATAGGGAAGACGAGGAACCCACGGGCACGAGACCTAACCGGCAAAAGCCTCGACCCACTAGTAGGGATCGAACCCTTGACCTCCTGACTCTCTTGAAAGTACCATTTACATTAACCTAAAACTGAATATCGAACCCTTGACCTCCTGACTCCCCTGGCTCACTGACTGGGACATAAAAGTACCTATAACTAAATAGTTAGATCGGAAAAGTTTGAAATTCAAATCATGTTCTTCCATTGTTCCACAATTAGATCACTGAAACACAAAATTGAATCACTAAACTCGGTTGATCTCCTTCCATTTTTGCAGAGAGAAAAATTTCCCGGTTTTGAGATGATGTGATGTGATCGGGAAAGTTTGAAATTCAAATCATGTTCTTCCATTGTTCCACAATTAGATCTCTGAAACACAAAATTCAATCACTGAGGGTTGACATTGAAGCACTATATTACACGCTCAATCAGCAGATGCAAGATCTACTTTGATTACACAGTTCACACTTCCCCTAAAAAACCCCCAAATATCACAAACCACAAAAACAAAAAGAATCAACAAATTCCAACCAAATCAAAGATTCAAGATCGCGCCTTTTTGTCTTCAATCAAACCTGAACTTTGAACGGAGGCCAATTCCCCACGGCCTCCTCTCCCTGAACCCTAGCGGTGGTGGTGCCCCTCTCGCCGCCGTCGACGTAGCCGTAGTACTTGAGGAAGAAGGCGAGCGTCAGCACGAGCCACTCGAGGCAGAAGATGACGGCGCAGAGGCCGCCGACGAGGCGAAGGATCTTGACCGCGTCGTGCTCCCTGACGTAGGAGTCGAGCTTCCCGAGGAACTGGTCGGAGCTCGTGAAGATGAGGACGGAGACGGAGCCCTGGAAGATGGCGGTGAGGACGGTGGCCACCATGTGGGCGCCGTACCACTTGTGGGCGCCCCCTGCTGCCGCGGCGCATCCGGCGAGGGCGCCGGCGGCGGTGAGGAGGTGGAGGCAGATGAAGAAGAAGCCGCAGAGGGAGGGGATCAGGCGGAGCGACAGCGTCAGGAAGATGCAGCTGCTTGCGGCGGCGAGGAGGGTGTAGTTGCTGAACAAGAACACCTTCCGGGTCTTGTCGTGCGAGTGTTGTGGGGAGTTTGAGTTGAAACCCATTTTGGATCTTGAGATTTCGGGATCTGGGTTAGGATTTGTTTTCTGAGATGAGATTCGATTGATGCAGATTTCAGAGAGAGAGGTGGGATGTGTGAGGAAGAGGGGGGAGAGAGGTATATAACAGGTGGGGTGTGTAACGGTCGCATTTTAAATGAAGATGGTGTGAGAATATGACCGTTGGGAAGAGGAGGCCAGGAAGGGGAAGGCCAGCTAAGAATGGGGCTTAACGGCTAGTTTTCAAAACTGGGGTTGAAAAAGTCTTGACGTTTGGTAGATCTGATTATTGCCAATTTCACATTTTGTAATGTAATGATTTTTTTTAACTGTAATACAGTATATTACATTGAGATTTCCCCGGTTAAAATAAATAAATTACATTGAGAAATTGTTGAGTTTGAAAGAGGAGAGTTTTAATTAATGTAATGCTTTTCAAATGTTACCTTAGGAGATCATTTTACTAATAAATTACTCAAACCTATTTCCAAATTTTTTTTTTTTATTAGGCAATAATTCGAGATCAGACATACCTGAATCTCGATGGTCGACAAGTCGGCAGACGGAAACCCGTCAAAACATACAAATAAAAACAAAAGGCGGTGCAATACACCAAGTGGAAACGCACCCTACAAGAAACGAGCCAATGCAAAACTAAATCTAACACAATTGGAACGTAGACTACGGACAAAAGCCAAGCAAGGTCCTAAATAGCACCGTTGATCAGCGATACATCAGGAATCTATTTCCAAAATATATGGCATTTTATAATAACTAGGTAAGGATCCGCGCGCAGTGTTGTCATTTTTTTCAAGTACATGGAAAAGAAAATCCAACTGATGGTGAGTACTCTCTCCATTTTCAAATAAAAGTCGTTTGACTTTTTACACATTTTTTAAGAAGGTAAAAACTCTATAAAATATTATTTTTTTAATCAAACTTTTTTCATAAATTGATGCTTATTAGTAATAAGTATTAATTTATGGAAAAAAAATTGATTAAAACAAATAATATTTTATCGAGTTTTTACCTCCTTAAAAAACGTGAAAAAAGTCAAACGACTTTTATTTTGAAACAGATGGAGTATATTTTATTAGTTCAAACTATGGACAATGAGACAAAAATAGAGTAGATATTTCACAATGAAGTAGAAATTAACTTAGATATACAACAAAATTAAATCTAGCTAATTAAACAACAAAATCAATGTATAAGAGTTTGTATTATTTCAATTTTAAAGAAAGCAGGGTAATTTTTTCTTAAATAAAGCAAGGTAAAGAAGACGAGAAAACAAGGGGTGTCTTGACTGGAGACACACACTTTGAGACCGACTGCGATTCTGCGAATATGATGTTGAGTACAATCATTAATGACGGAGTCCATACTGATCTCCAACACCTTTCTCCCTTGTTTGTTGTCTGTTGCAGGCCCCTAAGTTGACCAAAAGCCCTCTCACTTTCTACTTACTTAGACTCTTTCTGATCAAAGAAAACGAATCCAAGCCTCCTCTCATGCAGCATATTGGTACAACATAAGACAAGACAAAACTCATTTAATGGAATAAGCAAGTAAATTATAAATATGCAATGGATTTCTCAATTCTCTATGATAATGACCATAACTCCAAACATCATCAGATGTAGATGGTGAGATCAAATTTGATGTTCAATGGCCTCGAATCATAAATATGAATCCTCAATAAACCACAAAAGAATTCCAAGCCTAAATCAGTTTGGTATACGATTGAATTTCGAGAAACATTCCTGAATAAAAATTTATATCTAATTAAGTGAATCAAACAGAGGAGATTAATACTTAAAATCATAGAATGAAGAATGAGATTCATTAAGATCGAAGACAATCAAATAGAAATTAATCGAAGGTTAACTGCTGGTGAGAATAATGTGGAAATTTCCTTCTGTACTTACCTGCTCAAGATGAGCTATACTTCTCAAATAAAGCGGCTGATTTTAATTAGAAGACCCAACAACAATGCAACCGAGAGTTTGCCTTCCCGCTCCTGACCTTTCTCAACATCATCATTCTCAAGCATTGCTCCCTTATCATGACGATGCTCAAGCCTTCCAAACACCAGCTGGGTTTGTTGAGGCAACCTGAACTCTAGGAGAATCTTTGCAACAGACGGATGGTTACACACCAGGTAGGTCAGGGTTTCAAGTACACGGTGTGAGACCATGGTTGGGACTCCTAAGCATGAAAAAGAAAAAGAAAAAAGAGAAGGTATTATCACTATTAAGACGTGCAACAAGTAGTTGAGAACCTAAGACACATTCCAACATCAAACAAATTGATTGAGCACACAATGAGAGAGATATTTGGAAAAAATATTTTAAAATATGAATTTAAATATAATAAAAATCTACACATAAACGCACAAATATTAAATAAATATAAGGGAAAAAACCTTTCTTGTCCTTTAGACCATAGAAGTGGTGGACAAAGAACACTTGACCTCTTTCCTATGTGAATACAACGCTTATTATGATGAAGGAATGTGCAAACATCAAATGTACAGATTATTGTCTAGAGAAGGTATAAAATGACAAAATGACAGGGATAAAAGTTGGTTAACTGTCACAATATAGCAAAATACATGTTAGACAACAAAATGACCAAAGGTAACGGAAGTTGGTTAATTACCATTAGAATACTGAGAGCGAGAATACATCACATGGTTGTGACAAGCATATAATCGATATGAAGGCTTGGCAGGAGTCAATTTTTTTTTTTTTTTTTTTTTTTGAAACGGAAAATTTTTGACCATAGAGCCTAGCTCTATCAGCCAAGAGCATCCTTGCGGATGAGACTATGCAACAGAGAGTCATCAGGAGTCCAATTACCGTAATTGGCTGTAGTGATACGTGATAAGCGATCAGCTACCGAATTTGCCTCACGGAAGACATGACGAATCTCAACAGAACCAAAAAAGCCCAGCGAGACTAGACTGTCCGAGACAATCATTTCAGAGTCCCCAGTAGGCTTTCCTATACCTTTCAAACTGTTTATTATTGTTAAGTTGTCTCCTTCAATGATAAGATTCGTTAATCTCAGTTCCGCCGCTGCTTTAAGTCCATTCCAGAGTCCTAGACTTTCGCAGCCACACACAGAATTGAAAGGTGACGGTCCATTTCCGGCGAAGATTAGGAATCCTACAGGATCACGTATAACGAAACCAAAAGATGCCAAACCAAACGCAGAAAACGACCCGTCAAAGTTTAGCTTATGCGTTCCGTTAGGTGGAGGTTCCCATTTGGTTCTTTTCCTTTTTGAAATTTTTCTTTGTTTGTCCATACTTGTTGATTCGATTTTTGTATTTTTACAGTAGTCCGGGCAACTTAAGTTTGATGTTTTCCAGACATAAGATTGTTCCTTTATAAAGGATAATATACGTCTTATGTCTGGTGTTATGTTATCAAAAAGCGTTTTGTTTCTGAAGTACCAGATACCCCACCAAGCAAAGGTGAGATCTTCAAAGCATTTTTTTCCAATCGTATTTTTGATTTCCCATAGTGTACTGTTTAAGTGATCGTCTTTGCTGAAACAACCATTCATTTTCCGAAATGTTCCCGGGTTATTTGCAATCAGAGTTCCCCTCGTAATGGGACAATTCCATAATAAATGGTAGAGGTCCTCATAGCAACTGTCACAATGTGGGCAGTTAGTCGGAATTCCCAAGCGCCGCGAAGCTAGTCTGGCCGAAGTGGGAACTCCGTTTTTAAGGATTTTCCATAAGAAAGACTTTATCTTTGGGGGTATATCAAGTTCCCATATCCAGTTTGCATCTGATGTCTCGTGTTTTTTGAGGTTGTATATCATATCGATAGCTGATTTGGTGCTGAACCAGCCATTTTTGCTCCATTTCCAATAGAGTCTGTCTGTTTGTATGTGCTGAGGTATTGGTATTGTTTTGATAGTTTCAATTAGGTTGTTAGGAATTAGGTTTTGTAATTCTGCTTGTAATTTATCGTGATTCCATTTTTTGTTGTTATTGAGGAAATGTTTTATGCTGATTGTGTCGTCTATTTGTTGGGGTGTTAAGACAGAAGAGATTAATGTTGTATTGCCTATCCAATGATCATGCCAAAAATTGATAGAGGCACCGTCTCCAATAGACCAATTAAGGCCATGTTTAAACAACGGAACTAGTTTCATTAACTGGGTCCATTGCCATGAAGACGTACCTCGCTTTTGATAAGTGAGAATGTTTTGGTTTTTAAGATATTTTTCTTTAATTAGTTTGACCCATGGACTAGATGGGTCCGCTAAAATTTTCCAAAGCAATTTTAATTGGAGAGCTGTATTCATATCCTCCGAGCTTCGAAGCCCCAGTCCACCATTTTCCTTGGTTTTGCACACCTCATACCAACCTATGAGGGGTTTATGGTTTGGGCCTTTGTTCCAAAGAAAGTTTCGATTAATCTTATCTAGTTCCGTGTGTACCGATTTGGGTAGCATAAAGCATTGCATTATGTGTAATGGTTTCGCTGCGAGAGTTGTTTTGATTAGAGTGCAACGCCCAGCTTGAGAAAGGCAATTAACTTTCCATCTTTGTAGCTGTGATTTAGTGTTTGTCAATAGCTCTGTGAATTCTTCTTTGGTCATTCTTCCTTCTATTATAGGGCAACCCAAATAGGTACCCATTTTTGGTGTGTGTGCTATTTGTAGCTCGTTTCTGATTAGGTTTTTCCGGGTGGTTGTGATGTTCTTTGATGTTTGAAATTGGGATTTGTGTCGATTTATCTTTTGGCCTGAAACGGATGAGTAATCTGTCAAGATTTTGTTTATTTGGTCACAGCCTGTTTTGGTTGCAGAAGCAAAAATTACAATATCATCTGCGAAAGCTAGGAAAGGAATTTTTGTTCCTCCTTGCGTTAGTTTGACTCCTAGGTGACTTTGTTGTTTTTCCGATTCATGTTGTAACCCGCGTGCCAGGATTTCAGAAATTATTAAGAAAAGATACGGAGATAGTGGGCATCCTTGGCGTATTCCTCTTTCTTGGAAAAAGATTTCAGTGGGTTCGTTGTTTACTAGTACCGAGTATGTGACTGTTGTTATGCATTCTTTGATCCAAAGAGTGAATTTGGGAGAGAAGCCAAATTTTGACATTATTGATAGTAAGACATTCCAGTCGACCATATCAAATGCTTTTTCCATGTCTAGCTTTACGGCCATCCAACCTGATTTTCCATTTTTCTTTGAGAAGGAGTGAAAGATTTCATTTGCTATTAGGATGTTATCTTGTATTGATCTGCCTGATGAGAACGCACTTTGTAGCGGATTAGTTATTTTGGGGATTATCCTTTTTAGTCTTGAAGCTAGAATTTTTGAAATAATTTTGTATGTTGTTGAGCATAGACTAATGGGCCTATAATGAGAAGTTGTGGTTGGGTTGTCTATTTTTGGTATTAGGGCTATGAACGTATGGTTTGTTTGCTTGAGGATCCTTCCGCTAAGAAAGAAACTCTTTACTGCTTTGATTACTGATGGCTCAACTATGTGCCAGTATTTTTTGAAGAATCCAGCCGGAAAGCCATCAGGCCCAGGAGATTTATCATTTGCAAGACTGAAGACCGCATTTTTGATTTCAGAGTTCGATACTTGTCTTGTCAGCCATTCATTGTCTTCGTTTGAGATTTCGTTCTCAATATGTTGAAGGAGGTTATTTCGTGTTTGTTGTCGAGCATGCTGTTTGAATCTTTGGCTAAAATCATGCTTGATTAAGTTTCTAATTTCTTCTTCGTTATTGATTGTTATCCCTCCCATAGTTTGTAAGTGTCTTATTATGTTCCTGTTCCTCCTTCCCGTTGCTATTTTATGGAAGTATTTGGTGTTGGCGTCTATAGATCTTATGTGCATTCTTTTCGCCCTCTGTCCCTAGTATTTCTGCTGAAAGGAAAGAAGGGAGGAGTGCTTTGAAGTGAGCCTTTTGATTTTGTTATCTAGGTTGTGGTTGTAGCCATGGCAAAGATTCTTTTGAGATTGTAAAAGGTCCGTCTCGACTTGTTTAATTTGCCGAAAGACATTCCCAAAAGTTACTTTGCTCCAGACTTTGCTTTTTCTTTTCACCTCTTGTAGTTTTTTGGTTAGTTTGTACATTTTAGAGCCGGGGGTGTCTAACCTCCAAGCTTATCGTACAACTGTTTCATAGTCAGGTTTCGTTGTCCAAGCCATCTCAAACTTGAAGGGTTGTAATTTTGGTTTACGGTTATCCATGAGGTCCAAAGTGATCTGTGCATGGTCAGATTTTAGAAATGCATGGTTTTTAGTACTAAGATTCGGGAATTGTTTTAGGAGAGCGTGGCTGACCATAGCTCGGTCTAATTTTTCAAATATGTTATCGGTTCCTTGTTCACGTTTTCTCCAAGTGTAATCGTTCCCACTGGTAGGGGAGTCTACCATGTTGAAAGTTCTGACAGTGTCTTGGAGTCTAACGAATCTATTTGCAGAAGGGGTTCTGCCCCCTAATTTGTTAGTCGGTTCCAAAATTTCATTTAGGTCTCCAATAATAATCAGTGAATCTTTTGCGTTGTGAATGTAGTCAGAGAAAGAGGCCCAAAAATTGTTTTTTTCCTTTGCGTACGGGGTTGCATAAACGAATAAGATTTCGACATCTATGTTAAGATCCGTGTTAATGTAGTCTGCCTAGATGATACGGTCTGTCGAGTTTCTTATAGTGAAAGTTTCATTATGGAATTGTGACTCTTTCCAGAGAAGGCAAAGGCCTCCCGCAAGCCCATTTGAGGGAATGAAATGCATTTTGTCAAATCCCGGTTTCCTCCAGCACTTGTCAGGCGGAGGGTTTGTTATTTTGGTTTCAGCTAGCATTAGGATTTTTATGTGCTCCGTTCTAGTTGTAGATTCGATGTGGGTCCAAACATTCCTTCTGCCGAGGCCTCTTATATTCCAAAAGCTAAACTTCATTTAAACCTTTTTGAGCAGAAGTTGGGTTTTTTCAGGGTGAGAACTATTTTTGTGGGATTATAGATTCTCCAATTAGTGGGATTTTTAGTCTGATCATGGTTCGTGTGTTGTGTATTATTTAATGTTGTGAGAATTTGCGTGAGTGCTTTTTCCGGGTTACACAAAAACAAGGCAATCTTGTTTTGGGTATGAGTTATAATATTTTGTTTAAGATTGATGTTATTAATGTAGTAGATGATGTATATTTTGAGATGGAGGGGTCTTGTGTTTATCGTGATAGTTTGTGTTTCAGCTAGCCATGCGCCATAGAGGTGTTGTAGTGTTAAGATATAGTTGATTGAAAATAAGTCAGTCCTATCAAAGCTGGGGTAGATACCAAGGCTGTGATATCTAGCAAGGTTTATATAATCGGCCATGTTCAAGTAATTGTAATACATGCTGCAAATTCTATAAAGTCCATCTAAAAACAGAGTACAAGAATCTGTCATAAAGTAAATATACATTGAAGTGGACATGGAATAGAAGTAGTATGTAATATTGAGCAATTGATGTGTTTTGTGAATCAACCAGGTATTTTGTAGAGCAGTTATAGTTTCCCAAGAGCAGCAAATATGAGAGAGCGAAGCTATGAAGGAGAGCTCACATAGGCTAATCTGAGATTTGTTGTAGCAGTTGACCCGTTTGAAGCTTTCATTATATGTTGATAGTGTTGAGTGCCAAAGCTTAAGACCATCCTGAGCTTGAATCCAAAGGATCGAAATGAAGAGGTCATGAAGGCAGAGACGAGTCACAAGCTGCAAATGGTACAGATAAGTGTGTTGCTCAAGGGAAGGACTTCCTCGAGCAAGATTAGTAGTGCATATCATGAAACATTTAGCTGTACAGTTGACAATGTATGTTTGTTTTATACTAGCAGCAAAAGAGAATTCATTTTGGTGCCAATGTCGTGGTGGTGTGATAATGCAACTAACCAGCAGAAGATGAGTGTGTTTAAAGTTAGGTAGGGAATCTTGATGGCTTATGTATGATGCCAGAGTCCAAACCACTGAATAAATCAGTGAAGAAGACTCAATAGCATAATCTAGGTGTATGATCAAGTAATGTACAGTGTAAAATCTGCCAAAAGTCATGCACTTTTGTTTCAGAGTAGCAGAGTAGTTAAGTTGTGGACTATTTGCAATCAACATGGTAGAGATCAGTTTAGAAATAAGCACCAAGACCCAGAACATAAAAAATCCAGAATCTTGACTAGTAGTTTGTTTATTGTTTTTAGAAAGGTTAGTGCCATTTGATGGATCAAGTTGAGTATAATTTGGGTAAGCATCATGAGACCAGATATCTTGGTAAGGACAGCACGAGAGGGTGATAAAGACCAAGATACCATCAATAAATGTAACTTGATGGTCCATGATATACCTTAGCCTGGCTGAAGGAGCAAGATCTTTCTCAGTGGTTGTAGTGTTGGTGTTGGGTTTAAGACTAGCTCTTTCAGAAGTGGTTTGATATTCTCTCAAAAAAATATCATGGTAGGTTCTAATAGTAGTTAGACAATATTGACAAAGCACAGGTTTGTGTGGCCATACAATAGTCTTATTTTTTTCACCAGGTATAGGACAGTAGAGCAGGTGATAATTATGGGGAGGTGTGTTGATAAAAAAACCCAGAAGCTGATGGTTATGAATGGGTAGAGGCTTAGATCTAAAACAAGATAGACAAGAGTTAATAAAACAGTCCATTGAGTTAATCCAAATCCCCAGACAAATTATCAAGTAGTAGATAAGCTTGAGAATAGTTGCAGTGTTCTTGTTATGATTATATCTAGCAGTATGATTGAAGATAGAAGTATAATAGACATTGTGTTTAGATATGTAAACTAAAAACCAATAGTAGTTCATAAAATTCCACAACCAGATGTATAGACAGAAAAGGTGCTCTAATTTATAATAAGAATTTATATTTATAGTAATGGATAATGTGCAATCATTTGTGTAAGATAATTCAACAGTGTAGTGGCAGTTCCAAGGCTCCCAATTGCAATAGCAAGCATAGTAAATATAGATAAGAGTAGGCAGGTTGGGTCTAGAAGTATTTGTATATCTCATATTAGGGTTATCAACCCAAGAGCAACTAAAGAAGTATAAGATAAAGTAATGCCTGTAAGATTTGGAAGTGTTATGATATCTTAAAAGGAGATTCATGTAATTGTACTTAAATTCAGATGTAGTTGTATTAGGTAGAGGGTTTCATGTAGGGTTTCTGTTTTATATAGGATAGGTAATCTAGAATCTTATAGCTAATTTGAGCACAGGTTTCAGGACTGATGTTGTGTAGTTCCATATATTCAGTAATTGTATGATTTAAAAGAGGTTTTACATAGTAAAAACCATAGCATTCATACATAGATGTAGTGATGTTCGAAATATAGCCAGCAGCTAAATGGAGATGGGTTACAGAATCTGAGTTATGGTTTTTTTGTAAGTAATATTTTACAACCAAATTTGGGTTCTGGACTGTCATAATCTCTGCAAACAAGTGAAGACTAACATACGCTTCTTGGTAAATATTTTGATTCATATTCAAGGATAGGTTACAAGCATTAGGATAATATGGAAAAAGATACAGTTTTAACCAAAAGTACCAGTAGCAGATATGGTTACTGCAGAAATAGCTAACCAACAGTGGTTCATGTAGAATGTTCAGACATAAAACAGGTTTTTGCCAAAAAATGTAAGGACTGGGTTGTTTGAGCAAAGTCACAGTTAAGTTGCTGATGCATTGGGTGCAAAATACATGAGGATGATACAATATGAGATTTATAGAGAAAATTAAACAGCAAGTACGAGGGACCAATGATATGTAGCCAGCTCGACTAATTTGGTTGAAGAAAGAACTGAGATCAGTTTTTGCTCTTCCTTTATCACTTTTATGTGATTTGGATGGTGTTCTAGGTTCAAGGGTGTCACCCGAAGGCTTCCCAGTAGATCGATTTTCAGTGGGTGTCGGTGGAGCCCCGGAGAGGCTCCCCTTCCCTTTAGGTGGTTTGTTGCTTGCCATTATAGCAAAGCAAAGGTGGAGTTTAGATAAGAAGATGTAGGATAGGATACCATACCTGTAATGATTTGAAGCTTTACCCATTGGATCTATGTAAGTATGCAGTCCTCGTCGGAGAGGGTTAGATATGGGATCAACCTCATATACATATATATAATCACAGATTAGATGACTAAGATAGATAAGCCAATGATGAGAATAGAAGTAGTGAAAGGGAGCAAACCTGGCCGAGCGCTTCAAAGGCAAAGAAACCACGCTCCACCAGAAAACAAAACACCAGGAACGTAAGCACCAGCAGGCAGCGCTAGGGGAGAAGCCAACCACAGGTCTTGATTGATGAAGGTGGAGCAGTCGAAGAAAACGCAGGGGACGAAGACGACGAATCCCCAGCCCGCCGACGCGCCGACTCGAAAACCCGAGGGAAGAAGGAGGCCAACCATCAAGTATAAGCCAACAAAGAAGTAATAATTTCAAGGTATCGATCCGAAAGGAGGCACAGCGAGGGAAAAAGAGAATGAAGAACCCCCAAACCCAGGCTAAAGAAGTTAACACTTTGAGATGGGGAACGATTCGAAGGAGGATGAAAATCCATCTGAAGAAGAAGGGGGTACTGATTTTGTGAAGCAAATCCAAAATAGGGTGAGGGCTATTGCTATAGGGTTCAAAAAGAGAGGAAACCCAAATCCAGAAACGGAGGGCAAGTACAGAGATCGCCCAATTCGATCGATGGAGGTCAGTGGTGCGGGGAGAGAGACGGATTTCTACTTTGCACTGAGAGAGACAGAGGTCAAGATTTTGAGTAGGACTTTTGCTATTTTTTTTGGATATAGAGTTGATCAATGATGAGGAAAATCAATGGATTGAAGAATTTGGGCAGGTACCAACAATCAGATCTAGGTTTAGGGTGTTCTTCAGTTTTGGGTTGGGGATGAAGCGGCGCGTGGATGAGCGCGTTCATTTGGGAGGATTTGGTTTTTTTTTTTTTTTTTCCATTGGCAGGAGTCAATTGATTTCTGGATTTCTGTGTGTCAACTATCAGCATTTCTACCAAAATCTTTAGAAGCACAACTCTATCGTTTCAGTGATTGAGATTATCATTCATTCATGTAGTTCAAAATGTTTATGAAGATGTGGTTTTTATGATATTAATGGATTCAATGCACACGAGATAGATTAATGACACTTACAAAACGGTAAAGATCATTTACCTCTTCAGTTCCGCTGGTAAGTTCTTGCTTTTCCAACCATGTAATGGGATTGCAGTCATTATTCATACTTCAAACTCTTAATGGTCCATAAAACCTAACACCTAACTCAGATCTAATTATATGATGTTTTTAATGAAACCAAATAGTTAGTTTAATTAAGAGGAAGATATTGTAAATTTATGAGAAGGAATTAAGAAATTTAGATTTAGATATTGTAAAGTCTCTTTAAATGAATAAATTACTTTGATCCTAAATATTGTAGTTGAAGTTTGAGTTGAAAGTTTGACTGAAAATACAAATCCTTGAAGACTCTACTTAATTCATAAAACTTCAAATCTAAATCATAATTTTAGACTAAAATTATGATTTAATGTTCCTCTATAGTTCTTAAAACTTTAAAAAAAAAAGGTACTATCATTTATAGTTTTACCAGCCACCTCCTCTGCAGTTGCCCAATAATGATTCGACAACTCCACATTTATCAGTGGCTAATCCATCTCATAAGCCCTAATGAATCAACCCTCAAGGAAAAGATTAGGTCACTGCGATCCACGGGCACCCATCTCTCAATTAGTTTATAGTGGTGACTGGGTTTCAATTATGATCAGTAGCATTGGTTAAAAAATGATACATTGCGCAAAAAAGTGTGTAATGGATTATATGTTAATGGGAGAAGATATAAATTAATATTGACTAAAGAGAATATCTTAAAGGCTACTGATAATATCCGGATACTGAAATTGAAAACAAAGATCCAATTAAAAATCTTCACCAATCAATAAAAACAAAGTCTATTTAATTTGGCAATTCATCAAACACCTTGAACGCATCCTTACCTCTCCCAATTCAAAGCATGGCGGGATTTGCGGGATACGAAATCCTCGTCCCGCGTCCCGTCCCGCATAATTTTTGCGGGACGGAATTCACTAAATTTTTTTCAAATCCCACCGGAATCGGGACGGGCCTATTTCACACCGTCTAAGGATTGTTGGGTGTTGAGGATGTGAAGAGACAAAAGAGTCCCACATTGATTATACAAACAAAGAAGTCATAGTATATAAGCTAGTGGGTTACTCCTCCTATTGCCAATTGGTTTTAGGATGGAACCCCGCTCGGCTTATGTGCTAGGCTATTAGCGCAAGGGCGCACGTGTGCACACGATCCCCGATTCCGAGTCCCAACGGACTTCAGTATTAGGGCAGAATTGTTGAAAATGAAAAAGGTGCATCCAAATACTGAAAATCCAACTACCTTCCCTTGTATGAGCTCCTTGTAGCGAGCCAAGTGTGTCGATCCCTGAGAGATGTGGTGAACCACGACACGTTGCTATGGCTAGACATGATCGTTGATAAGCCACTAGACCGGCGTCTTACAGACAACACCCTTGTGCATATTGTAGAATAGCGGAATTGATGTAAAGTCCTCCTTGAGGGTTTCCATTCATTGATATAACATATATATAGGTTACACGGGTATTGGGCCTTAACGGGCTTTTAGCCCACTATACAATATGAAACCTATGTAATCTATCAAACCCCCGCAGTCGAAACGGGAGGTGTCCGTACAGTGAGACTGGAACGAAAATCAATGAACAACTGTCTAGGTAAACCCTTGGTGAATATATTAGCGTACTGATAAGAGGACGGGACATGTAGAACGCGGACATGTCCAATGGCAACCTTGTCCCTGACGAAGTGTAGATCAAGCTCAATGTGCTTCGTGCGTTGATGCTGGACTGGGTTGCTAGCCAGGTAGACGGCGGAGACGTTATCAGTGTAGACCAGAGTGGCCTTCTGCAAGGGGCATCGTAGCTCAAGCAGGAGATTGCGGAGCCAAGAGCACTCGGAGACAACGTTGGCAATGCCCCTGTACTCGGCTTCAGCGCTGGAGCGAGACACGACGGACTGACGCTTAGCTGACCAGGACACAAGAGTGTCATTGAGGAAGACACAGTAACCAGACGTGGAGCGACGTGTGTCTGGACAACCACCCCAATCCGCATCAGTGTAAGCCACAAGGTCAAGCTTAGAGGAAGGAGTGATGGCGGTGCCGAGCTCAAGGGTGCCGCTGATGTACCGAATGATCCGCTTCAAAGCCTGAAAGTGAGGTTCCCTAGGGGCATGCATGAACAAGCAGATCTGCTGAACGGCATAACTGATATCAGGCCTGGTGAAAGTGAGATACTGAAGAGCACCAGCGAGACTCCTATACAATGTCGGATCGTCAACCAAAGGACCAGAATGAGCACTGAGCTTGTTGGATGTATCGACTGGGGTGGCGACGGGATTACAGTTGACCATCTTAGCCCGAGCAACAATCTCAGCAGCATACTTACTCTGTGAGAGAAAGAGACCAGACGCATGCCGCTGAACAGCAACTCCCAAGAAGTAAGACAGCGGACCCAGATCAGACATGGCGAATTCCGCACTCAACCTCGAGATGATGGACGTTCGAAGAGCATCAGAAGAGGCGGTGAGAATGATGTCGTCGACATAGAGCAGCAGGAAAGCCAAGTCCGAGCCTCTGCGATAGATAAACAGAGACGTATCCGATCGGCTGCCAGTGAAACCCAAGCGGAGCAGATGAGAGGCAAACCGCTGGAACCATGCCCGTGGAGCCTGTTTCAGACCATACAGAGAGCGCTTGAGGAGACAGACATGCTTTGGACGCTCAGCATCAGCAAACCCCGGAGGCTGAAACATGTAAACCGTCTCATTCAGATGACCATGCAGAAAGGCGTTCTTAACATCCAGCTGATGGATGCCCCAGTTGCGCGACAGAGCCAGACTCAGGACCACTCGAATAGTGGCAGGCTTGACCACAGGGTTGAAGGTCTCATCACAATCAATACATGCCTGCTGAAATCTACCGTTCACCACCAGACGGGCCTTGTAGCGCTCCAATGTCCCATCAGAGCAGAACTTGTGACGGAAGAGCCACATACATCGAATGACATTCGCCTCAGGAGGGCGAGGAACAAGAACCCAAGTACCATTCTTCGTAAGGGCCCTGTATTCGTCGAGCATAGCCGCCTGCCAATTCGGGTCGAGGAGGGTTGTTTTGTGGGAGGTGGGAACGGGGGAGAGGGAGGTCTGGGTGGAGGCAGAGGGTGAATGAGAGTCGGGAAGGATGGGGGCAGAAGAGGGTAAGCAAGGGGAGGGGGGGGGGGGGGGGGCTGCGGGGGCAGATGCGGCGGGCGCCGCCAGGGGCGGGTTTCTTGCGGCGGGCGCTGCAAAGTGGGTTGCGGCGGGCGTAGCATGCCATGCTGCGGCCGCCGCGCGTAGGGGAGGCGTTGATGCGGTGGCCGTCGCACGTAGGTGAGGCGAGGTTGTTTGGCGGAGTGATGGGAGGTGGATAGCGGGGTGATGGGTGGTGGTCATGGATACGATCCGACGGGGTCGGAAGACACCGGAGACGCTGCGGGTGTGTGGTCTGGTGGTAGATGGTGGCGGGGGAGGTGGGGGAGGGGGAGACGCAGGAGCACCGGGAGAGCTCTGGGGAAGAATGAAGTGAGGGAATGGTGACTCAGACTCTGTCGACGACACAGGAGGTGTGGGAGATGCGAAGGGAAATCGCGACTCATCAAAGGTGACATGACGTGAGAGAATGATCCTGTGAGTCTTGATATCGAGGCAAATGTAACCGCGATGATCAGACGGGTAGCCAAGAAAGACAAAAGGGGTAGAGCGAGGGTGAAGCTTGTGTGGGGCGGTGGATGCCTGATTAGGGAAGCACATGCAACCAAAGGTACGAAGGTGATCATACCTAGGCTCGGCGTAATAAAGTGTCTGAGCTGGCGAGCGATTGTGTAGGGTAGTGGAAGGGAGAATGTTTAGGAGATAGCATGTGGTGGATAAGGCGTGAGGCCAATAGGGAAGGGGAATAGATGCGTGGAAGAGGAGAGAGCGCATCATGTTGGTAATGGTTCTGATGATTCGTTCTGCCTTACCATTCTGCTGAGAAGTATAGGGGTAAGACAAGCGATATGAGATCCCATTTGCGGCAAAGAAGGAGTGAAAGTCTTTGTTGTCAAATTCACAACCATTGTCACATTGGAAACATTTGATGGACATGTGGAATTGTGTTTTGATGTAGGTATGGAATCTGGCAAAAATAGGAAACACTTGGGACTTGAAATGCAACGGGAAGACCCATAAGTAATGAGTGTAATCATCCAGAAACAAGAGGTAGTACTTGTGACCCTCCTTGCTAGGCACGGGAGAGGTCCAAATGTCGCTGTGAATGATATCAAAGGGAGCAAGGGTAGAGGTCAAAGACCGTTGGAACGGCAGTCTGGCATGTTTGCCTAGTTGGCAGGAAGAGCATAAACCAGAGCGTGGGTCTTTAGTACAGGCGACAAGGTTCTGGGAATGGAGGACATCTAGAACGGCAGCGCTGGGATGGCCCAGGCGTGCATGCCACAGGCTGGACGATGATGCCGAGAGGGCGACCGGATACGACTGACTGGACGCAGGAGGTGGTGTGACAGGGTAGAGCTCCCCGGTGCTGTTACATCTCATGCGAGTAACCCCCGTAGTAAGATCGTTCACAGAGAAACCATAGGGATCAAACGTAAGGGAAACATTGTTGTCAGTAGTGAACCGACGGACAGAGATAAGGTTTTTGACAATCTTTGGGGCAATAAGGACATTGTTGAGGTGTAGTGGGTGGGTTGGGGTCTGTAATTTGGCGTGGCCAATTCCCGAAGTGGCAAGACGACCACCATTTCCGACGATAATAGAGTGGGCAGGGCCCTTAAAAGAAATAGAGGAGAGGTTACCTGAGGAGTTCGTCATGTGGGAGGTGGCACCAGTGTCCATGTACCAAGAAGAGTCTGAAGATGTCGGTTGCGTAGAGGAGAATGCGTGATGCAGAGCTGGCGGAACATAGCCTGGGTCAGGCGATGTCAGAGAGGCCTGAGGACCGGCATGTCGAGGGATAGGATATCTAGAGTATCCAGAGAAGGCGTGATGTTGGTGATCGTAGAGAGCCATGGTAAGA
This sequence comes from Persicaria tinctoria, assembly GCA_037127255.1. Taxonomy (NCBI): domain Eukaryota; kingdom Viridiplantae; phylum Streptophyta; class Magnoliopsida; order Caryophyllales; family Polygonaceae; genus Persicaria; species Persicaria tinctoria. Next base: position 2,364,653 of record JBANSL010000004.1, read on the forward strand.
GGGTTTTTTTTTTTTTTTTTTTATGCCACCTAACTTAATAAATAATTAAGTTAGGGTCAGAAACGAAAATAGGAGAACACAAGGGCTGTTTTTGGAATTTCTTCAAAAGTGATTCTTTCTTCTCCATTGAAACATGTACAGAGACGGGGAGGAGGGCTGCGGTTGAGGTCGGGCACGGGGTCACCGAATCGGGGCTCGGTGAAGTTCGGCGGCTGTAGGGAGTGTCGGCGGGGGAGGTATCGAAGAGAAAGGGCCGGATTTGGGATTGGCGGCGGTCGAGAGAGAGGGTGTGGGGGGGTGGCGAAGGTGGCCGGATCTGGGGCTCGAGGGTGGATTGGGGGTTCAGCAGGCCGGATCTGGGCTCGAGGGTGGCCGGAAACAATGGCGGGGTGCCGGATCTGATGTGGGAGGTGGTCGGCGGTGGATGCTGCTGAAGGAGGGAGCTCGGATAGGCGGTGCAGGGGATCCGAGGAGGGCGGATCCGGCGACGGTGGCCTTGGAGAGGGAGAAGGCGGTGAGGAGGAAGGTCGGAGGAAGAGGGAGGATCAATTTAGGGTTCCGTTAGGAAGAAAAGGCTGTGATACCATGTAGAATAGCTGAATTGATGTAAAGTCCTCCTTGAGGGTTTCCATTCATTGATATAACATATATATAGGTTACACAGGTATTGGGCCTTAACGGGCTTTTAGCCCACTGTACAATATGAAATGGCTTCCAGGGCCCGTGGCAGGCTCAGGAGATTGGCCTTGATCAACTGCCACAGCCTTGTGGAGACTAATCCTCTCCTCCAAAAGGTTTGCCAAATTCATCCATCAAACTTATTTGGTTTTAGACTTTTAGTGGATAGGATATATATGGTTGGTTCTTTCTTCTTTGTACGTACGTGTTGCACTTGTTCTTTTCCTTAGGCCTTGTTTGGTTCTACTGTTTAATGTTTAATGGAGTATCTATAATCTAAATAGCAACTTACATATAATTTACATGTTTCGATCTCCGAGAGTTTGAAAATAGGACTGCTATACAACTTCCATAGTTCCATATTGCATTCTTAATTCACAACACATGAGAAGCGGCTGACGCTTTATTCTAGGGGTGGGCGCGGGACTGGATGGGACGGAATGGGGGTTGTCCCGCGTCCCGTCCCGCGTAATTTTTGCGGGATGAGATCGGGACGAGATTCACTACTTTTTTTTCAATCCCGCAAGGGCCTTGTCCCTCACGGGACGGGACGGACCTTGTCCCTCCAATAAAAAACATTATAAAAAAATCTTATTTTTTGCGGTTTTCAAAGGCATAACATATATAGATTTATAATATTTTTATATTTTACAATTTTTATTATATATATACACACTAGACATATTATATATAATTACACACAATATAAAAATATATATGCAAAATATACCTAAACGTACATAGTGTAAACACAGTGTGCATGTATATAAACTGTATGTAATTGTGTATCTAAGTGTATACTGTGTATATATCAAATATTTAAGTATATATACAGTATGTACAAAGAGTATATATACATTGTATGTATATATATAAACTGCAGTAAATAATAATAATAATAATAATAATAATAATAATAATAATAATAATAATAATAATAATAATAATAATAATAATAATAATAATAATATGCGGGATGGGACGGGATTTGCGGGATACGAAATCCTCGTCCCGTCCCGCATAATTTTTTGCGGGACGGGATTCACTAATTTTTTTTTCAAATCCCACCGGGATCGGGACGGGCCCGGAATTTGTGCCCATCCCTACTTTATTCTCATATGCTTATGTGAAAATTTTCGAGGACAAAAGAGTAGCCTGAAATGCGCAATTGATATTTACAAAAAAAATAAAAATATTTACAATAAATAAATATAGTAATAAAATACCATATAACCAATCAAATTCAAAATAACAAAGAGTAGCTGAAATGCACAATTGATATTTAAAAGTGAGACACTTCAATTCCGGCATTAAAAAAATATAGAGTTGGATTTGTATTTAACTCATGAGCCATACAAGGCCCTCAAAGATGCAACCAAACCCAAAAACCAAGCAAGCTAGATAAATATTTGATGAATGAGGGTTCAATCTGGCAGCTATATCTCCCAGGCTGTACTGGACTAACACCAGAAGGCATTATAAGATCAGTCAAGTCTCTAACTCAAAGAAGCAACTGCTTGAAAAGCCTGAAGATCAGTGGGATTTACCACCTCAATGAGCAGTGGCGGAACTTGAACAAAAATTTTGCAGGGGCCAATTTTTTTTTAAGGTTTGGAAGCTTGGAGGCTCATCCTACGCCTTTTTCATTTATACGGAAAAACAAAGTACATATATAGGAATGTTTAGCAACTTCTAGAGCTTCTAGATCACTTATTGGATGATTAGCAAGAGGTTCGAGAACGGTAGCGTCAACATGAATGCTTAATGGAGTAGTAGTAGCGGTAGCGTTTTTTACTTCTGCTGGAGGATTTGGAGATGCTTCTTGTTTTATTTTAAAGAAAGAATCAATTGTTTTCATTTCCTTCATTCTGAATTAGGATTTTAACACATTCTAATATTCCACCGTTTGAAATAGGATTAAGGAAATATGCCTTCTTTTTAATTAGAAAATGAGATACCAAGTAGTTGAGATATTAAAAATATAGAAGTTGAAAATAAATTATTACTTTTTTGGTCAACTAAATAAAATAAGGAAATCTAAATGTTATGAAAAAACAAAGAAAGAAAATCTAACTGGTATTCATATTTACTGAATAGGGAGTATATATACATATAACATTAGGAAATTGTTTTGGCCGGGGTGGCCATGGCCCCCACCCGCCCCAAAAACCTTCCGCCACTGTCAACGAGGACCATATCGCGGCACTCAAATCTTGCCTCGGAGTAGCAACCAAGACACAAGAACTAGCACCACCCAATCAGCCACTCCATTATTATCATAACTACAAAAAGACCTCCCAAAGCAGTGGCCTGCTTGACGATGACCACCAGCAGCCAATAGATGTCGAAATCTGCCAAAAATGCATGTAGTAAACCATCTTCTTGATCCATACATGCTTCATAAAGCTTACATTTATGTATTTTTATATGTTAGGGACAGGCCCGGCCTTAGGGTGGACCAGGTGGTCCGACCGCACAGGACCCCCAAATTTTCGAGGCCCCATAATATATGGTCAGGCCTATTTTTTTTGAATTTTTTTTAACCTAATTCTCTATCGCAATTAAAAAAAGACGGTTTATTGGGCAATTTTACAACACTCAAATTCTTTCATAATAATAAAAAAAGATGGTATTCTTCTATCAAAAGAGCGAGAGAGAAAGAGTAGGGCCCTACCGAAGACTTTGTTTTTGTTACAAGAATGAAAATTCAAAATTGTTTGTTGTTTTAATCAAGTGTTTGATATATTATATGTAAAAATTAAGATTATTATAATTATAAAACAATTTTTATATTTTTGTGTTATATTTTTTTTATTATCAGGGCCTAATATTTATTATAGAACAGCCCTGGTTAGGGAGTGACCGTTCAGTTGTGTCTCCTTAATTTTGAGTTGCAGGTGAGTATGGTTTTCGAGTGTCCTAGGGAGGCGTGCAGGGCAAAAGGGGGGTGCAGGGGATGCTTCCATTGCATTCCAAGGTGTGAAGAATGCGGAGTTTGCATTGACATCGACGACGAAGAAAAGGGAGGGGAGACTCTTTGTGCAGAATACATGTGCCTTAACTGCTGGCTCCACCTTCCAAAGTGTAGCTTCTGTAACAGGCCGTATTGTAGGCGACATGCTGATGAGTATTTGCGGCGAAATCCTCCTCTGAATCCCCCGGGATTTGTATGTGAGATTTGTAGCGAAAGTTATTCCGACGACAACACTGTTTAACCTGCAGTAATCTCTCCCTAAATACGTCATGTCACACTCTTGTGTTGAGAATGTGGGTAAGCTCACAAGTTTATAAACAAGTTGAACAATCAATGTGTAAGATTGATACTCTGCTCTCTTTATTATCAACTGTTTTTGAAATAAAACATATATGGCTACGTTTGACAAAATACTAGTTGACGGGTAACTGAAGCTGATGGATTATTTCTGTTGGTCAAATCAGAGAGAGGCCAGTAGAAACGGAGATTATAGAGGCATGCCGTGGACATGAAGAAGGAGCAACTTATTAAAAAAGTAAAGTTACAAATCTAAACCTAATTAATTTGAGTGAATAATGAGAAAATAAAGGAAGGGTAAAACAATAATCAACATTAATGAACAGTTAAATTGAAGATGGGCTTTTATATAGTAATGATATTATCCTTAAAAAACCGGAAAACTACACATACCCTAAAACGTTGGGCTAATTAAAGGAAAATGACTTATTCAAGTGTGATTTTAATTATGTAATTTTTCTTCATTCTATTCTACTCTCTAGTATGTCAATTATCAATCAGTGCACTCTTGGACTAATAATCTCTATGATCAACAATAAGTGTTTTAAGGTTAACAATTCATTTTCATGTTTTTATTCCAAGTGTATAATAAAATTATTTCTATGACTAATTATCGGTTGATCTAGTGGAATGAGACACTAAATTAGAATCAAGCGAAAGACTAATTTTTTTTAAAAGATATTTATAACATTTCAATTGGTTGAAGAGGTAAATCTATAGAAATGTAAAGTAATTACAAAAGGTGGCCAGAAAAGCTCTAGCTGCAAAAGTGGCACTAGGCTAGTGTACCACCCAAAGCCGTAGGTGTATACCCTCCAAAAGGAAGCAAGTCTCCTACCGAAATCACATCTTAGGCCCTCTACAAGACTACAACCTATTACCACGGTACGATTCTATTATAAGTTAGTATTCTCGCTTTTCATATACGGTCCTTGGGTGACTTGCACTTGCGCAGTTGCGCCTTAAAGATATCCGTACTTTACAGTTTTCGATCACACGATGCGTCCATCTTTTTGGGTTACATACTTCCCCCTAAAACACTGCCTCATTTTGCCCTACCCATGTAAAGTAGATAAACGTTAGGAATACAAGGAGTTTAGCAACGAACATAGGTCGAGTCCATATATACGGTGCTCGGTTCGCTAGCGAACCACTGGAGTGATTCCCCGATACCCCAACTTCTCCTCGACAAGCCAATCCAAGCCTATATATCATCCTTGCTTCCTTGACTATTTCACATTCAAACCATATGTGTTTTTCGCTCTCCTCTGGCTCCTTACAGAGTGGGCACACCGCTGCATCTTCCTCTTTCCAATGCTTTATAATCCGTCAAGTCTGTAGTCTTTCCCGAACAGCCACTCATGTGACGAAAGCCCAATTTCTTTTTATAATTAGGGGTAAAATTTGATGGTTTTTGCTTATAAATTGTTGAGTTGGTTAGTCGATGATCGATGTTAAATTTGTATTTTATTAGCTCTGAATGTTGATACTATTAGATTTGAATGTATATGATTTTATAACAAATGTTAACTTATTCACCATATTAATCTTTTATTTCTCCACGATAAAGGCAACGGTCCTACGGTCATGATAAAGTGTGGAATGAAAACAAATATTCAAATTCTCAACACTTGCCATTACAGTAGCTCTGTGACGAAGAAATAAAAGATTAATCATGGATATAATATAACTTTCACCTTTAAGGAGAAAGTTATATTAACCACATTTATAAATTACTATTCATTGTCAACGTGTAAATGTGTATTTTGAGACATTTTTAGCCCAAATATCAAATTTGAGCACATAACTTCCCACGTGTAAAAACTTTTTCAAAAAGTAAAACAATTTTATTGATGTCTTTTTTATGATTTTTTTGTATGTTAAATTAATTATATTTAAATGGTGGGTACCAAATATACATTTAACTATTGAAGTAAAATACCAAAAAGTAAAGTGTATTACTTTATTAATTATTTCGTTCGATGAGACGATATTGGGCGGTGGATCAATCGCGATTGACCTTACCTCTTGCCAAAAATAAAAAAATAATAATAACAACACAGTTTGGACCGGTCCAAAACTTCCGGCCCGGCCGAGTCCCGGTTTACGGGTCGAGTCGAGCCCATTTTTCACGCCCTTCTAGACTCTTCCGGTCTTTTCCCTTTCTACAACTTCACCACTCACTGCAGCTGCACCGCGTCGAGAATCCAAAACCCCTCTCAAACCTCACGCGCCGCCCGACGCCCACCGCAATGTCCACCGACGACCAATCGGAGCCGTTCTCCCCTTACAAGCTCACTCAAACCATATCCGGCCACAAGCGCGCCATCTCCGCTGTCAAGTTCTCCGACGACGGCAAGCTCCTCGGAACTGCCTCCGCCGACAAGACCGTCCGCACCTGGTCGCTCTCCTCCTCCTCCTCCGGCGGTGGCGAAAATGGCGGCGTGGACTCCCCGTTCTCTGCTCACCAGGAATTCCAAGGCCACGAGCAGGGAGTCTCCGACCTCGCCTTCTCCTCCGACTCTCGGTACCTCGCCACCGCTTCCGACGACAAAACCGTCAAAATCTGGGACGTTTCCAAGGGGAGTTTGATCAAAACCCTCAATGGCCATACGAATTACGTTTTCTGCGTTAATTTCAACCCTCAGTCTAACATGATCGTCTCTGGCTCGTTCGATGAGACGGTTAGGGTTTGGGATGTTGCCTCAGGGAAGTGCCTTAAGGTGCTTCCGGCCCATTCGGATCCCGTTACGGCTGTCCACTTCAACCGGGAGGGCACTTTGATTGTTTCGAGCAGCTATGATGGCTTGTGTAGGATCTGGGATGCTTCTACTGGACACTGTGTGAAGACTTTGATTGATGATGAGAACCCTCCTGTTTCCTTTGTTAGGTTTTCACCTAATGGGAAGTTCATCCTCGTTGGTACTTTGGATAATACCCTGGTATGCTTTTTCTTTATCCAATTTGGTTACTTCAATTAGTTTGTTCATTTTTTGATCTGGTGATGGCTGGTGATTGCATTGAAAATTAGGAGGCCTTAGAAATCTGAATTTGGGAAGTAGAGGAATTAGGAAAACAATTTGTTCCAATGTGTTGAATGATAGTATTAAAATGCTTCTCTTTGTTAAGTTTCTGGTTCACACTGAGTTGGAAATTTCGTTGTAACTACAAAACTTTCTGTTACAATTATGCTGCAACAGGATGTTTTGTTCCAATGCGTTGGAAACAATCTGTTCCAATGTGCTGTAACAATATGCTGTTCCAATGTGCTGTAACAATATGCTGTTCCAACAGGAAGTTTTGTTCCAATCTGCTGCAACAAAATTTCCTGTTACAATTATGCTGCAACTCTGAGTTGGTAACAATCTGTTCTAATGTGTGGCATATTCGCTTGAAATCATGCTGTAACAGGGAGTTTTTGTCCTTTGCAATTACAATGGGAAGGTTCTGGTTCACAATTTATGGCTCCCCACATAGGCACACAATTGTGAATAGAGGAAAAAGAAGGGGAGTCATTTATCAAGTAGAGAAGAATTTTCACATTTGGTAGTTGGTTTTGCTCTATATAGAATTTGGCACATCCTATGCTTCCAGCATACTACTAGGAATTCTGAACTGATTGCAGAAAGAAGAAATAGGAGGGAGTCATTTTGATCAAGACTCTAGGGGAGTGGTGGTAGGGGCTTTGCATTTTCCTTCTTAAGTTCATTGGACTCGCTCTAGTCATATGTGGTCTCAGTGTGTGTTTTTTGGCTGAATTTAATTGTTGAACAACCAGCCAAACATTGTAAAGCATACCCAATATTTCTGTCTTGGTATAACTTGTTACCATTTCTCACAAACCATTCCATATTTCATAATTTTTATACTTTGACACCTTTCTTGCCGAATTGTACATACATAACTGAGCCGAGGCAAAATGATCATTGAATATATGCTTATGCAAGAGTAATGTTGGTTGCGAATACATGGAGAATGACAATGTTGAAATCTCAAAATTGTTAAGTGTGGTGCTCCACTGCTCCAATGTATGTAGTGTTAGATAATTATATCCCTTCATATGGTTGTAGTGTAATGTGATACTATAAACAAGAAATGAGTGGTAAGAGCAAAGCTATCTTTAGTTCTTTGCATCTCTGGTTTATTTATTGTGAACTGTTTCTCTGCAGAGGTTATGGAATTTCTCAGCTGGCAAGTTCTTGAAGACCTACACTGGGCATGCTAACTCAAAATACTGCATTTCATCTGCATTCTCCGTGACCAACGGGAAGTATATTGTTAGTGGTTCAGAGGATAACTTCGTATACCTATGGGAACTCCAGACGAGGAAGATTGTCCAGAAACTGGAAGGTCATACTGATACTGTAATAGCAGTCTCGTGTCATCCTACCGAGAACATGATTGCATCTGGTGCTCTTGGAAATGACAAGACAGTTAAGATCTGGACACAAGAGAAGGGCCAATGAATTTGCCCATGCTTTTTTGATAAAACTAGGGAGGGGATTTTGCCCCTAAATGTTTTGCATCTTGAGGAAATGGTTGCTGTTCTAATGTCTGGTTGCTTTTCTAATGTTATGCATCTGGTGCTCCAGGTAGGTTTGGAAAGTTGATGGTTCATGTAATTGATTGTAAAAAATCCTCAATGCAAATTTATTTTGAGACAGAATCATTGTGACTTGTTTGCTTGTGCTGTTTTGTTGAGAACAAGATGCTTACTTGCCTATTGCTGCAGTTTAGGTTATTAAGTACTGTTGAAGATTTATTTATGCACTGTCAAGATATCACCTTTTCCTTTCGAATTCTTTTCAGTTTAACATCAAGCATAAAGTTTTGAGGATGGCTTGACAGCAATCTTGACAAAAAGGGTATTTGTTCAAAACACTACCAATCACCCCAGCTTCTCAATTCATATCATTCTTGAGAAGGAGCTATGCTTGATGGAACTAGTGTGCTGCCAGTTTCTGGGCATGGGGAGTATACAGTCTGCAGTGTCTCTCTATGAGATCCAGTTCAGTCTACTCTAAGACCCTTAATAGAGTTGCGTTGAAATTGGACTGTGCGGGCGATGATTGATGAAACACAGATCATTCTATTGCTTTGGAGGTAGAGCTTCCATTATTTCTTCATTGTGGTTCTGAATACAGTCTTAAATTAACTGAATATCATGATACACTAGATTATCAAGAGTTTTAGAATGTGTGCTAATGAAACAATACTATATATATTTATCTATTTTTGATATCAATTAATCAAAAACATTTGATGTGTGCAAAGCTCTAGTAAGCTTTATGAACTTTTCAATGAAGATGTCAGATATACTTAACTGTTAAAATTTGTTATACCTCAAGTATCTACAGGGTTTTACCAGATGTAGATTGATGGCATATGCTGAGTAAAACATCGGTTAAATTGATGTCGCAAGTACTGTCAGCTTCTACTGGTTGGGAACGATTTATCCCATAAGATAGTAAAGCAAGACACTTCCTTTTCCGTGTGCTTTTTCAAGCAACCTTCATCACATAATAATACGCCATAATTTGCCTGAATTCGGGTAATCCCCATACTCAAATCTCATGTCTCGCTCTGATTTTCCATCCGCTTTTATGAGATTTTGCCTTGCATTGTTAAAAATGGGACAGATTCTTGCTGATCAGAAAGGCAACCTATAACACAAGAAAGGTGAGATTAAGTGCAGATCACTTCATTCTTTTGTGTCAACTTTATCATGTAAACCCAAACCCGAATCCATCGCCTGAATTCATTCATCCAGTTGATCATTCATCCGTTTCCCATGCTACCAAACCTAGACCTCATACTGCTCTCCGTCCTGCACTGCACACTCATATGCTGTATTCTTCTCGCGGTGATCTCCCTTATTTCGATCACCCTTTCTCTCGTTTTCACCTCCGCTCTCCTCTCTCTAGCCCTCCTTGATCTCTACACCATCTCCCTTGATCTTTTTTCACATGTTGAAGCTTTGAAGACCGATCTCCAGCTGGTTTTCCTGTGGATACTCTGCACGTCTCTAAGGTTCTGGATCATGGTGTTCATGGCTCTAAAAGCTGTGCCGTCCACCATTGTCACCCATGTTCAAGCTGTGACAAGGAGCTTGACTCGTCGAATAAATGCACTTATTGCTGCATTTTAGTTGGCACTACAGAGCTGGAGAAGGAAGCAGGAGAGAGTTTTTGTAGCTTCTCTCCAGGATTCTGCACATAATCTCTCGGCAATATCGGGCGTGCAACAGATTATCTTTTTCAACACAATTTTCTAATTTCAAATTCCTCATTCTTTCCCAGTTTTATCTTTCAACAGATTAGCATGAGAAATAATAGGGATGGCAATTGTTAAGGATGTCATTTTTCAACTCGACACACTCGTCGTCCCACTAAATGTTTTAGCTCATTTCCCATCTGATACGCATCTAGCCATGTTAAATATATTTGTAACTACAAGATATAGGGAATGATATCAGATGTAAACCAAATGCTCTTGTACACTATTCAAACGTTACACATTATCTGCCTCAAACTAAGAGTAGAAACTATCTTGAAAATATCAAACTGTGAGGAGCCATGGATTTCTATGCTTACCGGTTTGCCATCTGTGTGAGTATCTTAAGAGTGGATTGTTCCAAGCTTATTACGTAGAGAGGTAGACAATTTGGCTGTTGCAGCTCGTCCTCTTTCAAGACAATGGAGGTACTCGTCCACTGCAACAGAATTAAACAAGTGAATGCAGTTTTATTTTGTATAGACTAGGCCAAACTGCCCCAACATTCGTACAACAAACATTTACCTGACATCAGTCCCTGGGTGACAGATGTGATGATTCCATGCTCATGTGGTTCCCCATTTATCAATAATGATTCTTTCGGGATGACCGATTGGATGAGATTTGGGAAAGCCAGATATGCAAATGCCTTCATATTCTGCCAATTACAATTGAACGCAGTTTATATGATTTGTGCCCAGTGCCCACTGAATCAGTGTATACACTGTAGTCTATCAACATTAATGCTAGGAATTAGAGTATATAAAAGGAAACAAACATCCTCTCCAATGGTGGAGCAAACCAACTTAACGATGTACAAAAACAAGACAGCCTAGAAAAATTGAATCACCATACCAAAATGGTTTTCTTGGTGAATACAATATAAAAAAGAATAGGCTTGAACCACACCACCAATGAGGCACATTATGTCTCAACCAATAACCAATAACAAGTATAGGAACATGGCTCTAAAGCCTCCCTCCAAGTCGGGCACAGTAAACAGGGCAGTTGCCTTCTGCCTCTACTTCGAAAACAGAACAAGAGAAAGACACATGCATTTGCATCCTGGAATATACCCATACCATGCCCTTCAATGCCCAATGACAATTTTCTAAGGATCCAACTGTCCAAAGCAATAGGTATTGATTGAGCTTTCCGATAAAGGTAATAAAAGCCCTTAAGATATTTTCTCAATTAACAGGAGTCGAGTAAATCTGATTAAAGGATACAACAGCCAAGGCACATACATATGCCCCAACAATTCACTTCTATGTTCGCTACCGTAAGAATAAAAAAATTGTTTATGGCATTCCCATATACCACATCTAAAATATACCTACACATTGCATGTCTTGTTATGTAACATAAAATGAAGAAAATCATATTCCATAATACAAGTACAATCAACTCAGAGAATGAAATAAAACATTGCAATCATACAAAGCTGTAGGTTGTACATAAGAAGTAAATTATGATACCTGCTCTTCTTTCTTTGTTGGGTCCAGCATAACATATCCCTTTTCCGTCACACAACAACAAATTGCAACTGCACAAGTCGTGTTAGGAGTAAAAAAAAAGAAAGGTTCTAAAGTTTTTTTTTTGGGAAAAGAACCAAACTGTCTTAATTACCAGCAAGATGCTTCATAGGAATGCAGGCATCCACAAGTGCAGCACATGCAGCATTAATTGCACATGGAAGAAGCTACACAGTTTAATCAAGGGAAACTTTTAAGATTTAAGCCTGTATTAGGGAACATCTGAAACTTGACAGGTAGTTCAAAGCTATAAATCATAATAAGACCAAAAACCATCAAAAGATTCAAAACAAAGTCCTAATAAGACCAAAAACCATCAAAAGATTCAAAACAAAGTCAAGCGTGAGCGTCATGCAAGGCTACTTTTCTAAGTTTTGAGTCCAACTAGAAGCATTTATGGACATATCTGCTACCACGGGGCTTGTAGAAATATGTACTATGATATAGTTAGGTGAAATAATGGTGTACATACACATATACTGATAAAATTGCAAACCATAATGCTCAAGGATACGGCACCATCATCATCAATAACCTGTAAAAGGAATGCACAACTTCACATAAATATACTTTATTCAAAATGCCAAATGTTTGTTATGTTTGTCAAACAATAGAATGCACATTTTAATGCTGCAGGTATATAGCAGAACCTCACCTGAATTACAACCGTTGTTGTTGTGTTTGGATTTACAGTCAACATGCAAATGCTCTGTAAGGTTTTCTTCAGTATCATCTCACTCTCCCTCTCAAGTTTCCCTAAACAACAGAATGTCTTCAGTGCATTCGTATTACAAAGTAAATTTAATACTATAATTTTCTCACTGTCAACAAATGATCAAAGAATAAGGCAAGGCAGCCCTCATATTTTCCAGTTTTCTCAGTCGCCATTTAATGCCAAATAATTCAATCCCCAGTTCACAATTTCCATACGGAAATAACTAAATACTAGCTTGCAAAATTAAAAATTTCAAGTTTATCAGATGCCATGACAGTAGTTGATTCGATAAAAGACATTCGAGAAATCAGGGCAGAATGCAATAGCAGTACATCCTAATAGCTTTATTGGGGTATGCATCAACACTTGGTTTAGAGAAAAAAAACTCACCAATTTGACCTGTTTTAGGCTTCCAAATGACTTCCATTGAGGCCTTCTCTGGATTTTCATTTTTCTTAGTTCCAGCTTTTGGTCCATAAACTGCAGCTATCACTTTGGTATTCCCTAAATCAACCAAAATTTGCAAACAATGAAGCTTCATTTAAGTGGGATGAGAAAATCAGAAAGATACATAGAAATTTCTGATCCAAATAAAGAAGTTCTTTGTGTAGTATCAAACCAGTTACATATCCTATCCTCTGGGCAGAATAAAACCCCAAATTCCTTGCAAATTGGCTCGTAGCGTAAAGGAGAGAATTTGGAGAAGGTTGACAGAATGAAAAGGAAGTACCTTGGCACCAACTAGCAGAGCCATGAGCGCGGTTGAGAACACTCCTAGTGCAGGCGAAAGGCCGTAACTGGTGGGGCGTTCGACCATCGGTCCTATCGACTTCCATTGCCTCCCAAACCGAAGCTCGAGAGACTATGAAATGGTAAAGCTGCGACCAGAGCGAGACAAGTTTTTAGGGTTTTTCCTCAGGGTTTAACAAATGACCAGGACAGAGCCAGAAAGTTAGGGGGTACAGTTCCGCCAAACATTTGGACAGATGTATTCTTAGTTCGGATATCAAATTTAACAATGTTCCTATTCAAATAAAATACAATTGCACACAAACCTAATTCAATATCAATCTCAAATTCACCACACCACCAAAAATGCTAACATACTGTAATATGGAGATAACCAATTTCAATCTGTACATAATCCAATTTCAACTAATAAGAAATCACCAAATTCAATTCATGTAAAAGTCAGATAACCAATTTCAATTTGAATGGTTAGATCAATATGTACACAATCCAATTTCAATTAATAGAAAACAACCAATTTCAATTACTGTCATTGGCATTGCTTCGATGACTCTATGACTATGAGGCCATGAGGTTAGGAGCACTGGCCGAGGCGAGCAGCAAGCAGAACCGTAAAGTGAGATAACCAATTTCAATTTGAATGGGTTAGAAAACTTACTGATGGGGCGACCGGCGACGAGGGCGAGGCCGACAGCGGTCCAGCAGACAGGCCGGATTCGAATGGAGATGGGGATGGAGCTCGAGCTCGGCGCTGGTGAAGCGACGCCGTGGAGAACTGGAGATAGAACTTCGGGAGAGAATGAGAGATTGAGAGAGACGACGCGGGTGTCTTCGAGATAGTGAGGGACGCAGCGGTTAGGGTTTCTGAACTTACAAACCCAAAACGACGTCGTTTTGATGTTTTTTTATTTTTTTTTATTTTAAGAAGATAGTGAAAGGTGCTAAGCTGGATTTTTCTTCACCTGCCAATGATGAAAATTGAAAATACCGTTGTTCAATAGGAGCTTCAAATGACTTCCAAAGTAAAAGATGAACAGATGATCCCGGGAATGGGACACGAGGTATATGTATCATACGACATAGGATTCAAAGATTGTTTCATCTGTAGGAATGGATTGGGTCCTGAAAGTGCTTTATTGGCTAAAGAAATGAATCTAGATCATCAACTTGATCATTTGTTGGTAGCAGCCATTGTGGTTTTTTACTCGGTAATTGGCTGTTTGACACACAAATTCACAAGTCGATGCCATCTTGCATGATGCAGGTGACTGAAAACTCATACTGAATTATGTTCTCCTCTTTCCATGTGTTGCAGTTGATATAAGGAAATATAGTGCTGCAGATTTTGGTAATTCCAAATGTTGGTCCTATCTTTTCATCATTAACTTGGAGATTTTCTGAGAGTAGATCCTGATGGCATTGCTTAATAGAGTAGTTCTTCGCCTCGACAATTTATTGGCAAATAAACCCCCCTAGAAAGCATCAAGAAGATTCAAGCTGTTTATAGAGAGATTTTCCTGTAGGATTAATTGTCTCAACATTAGAGACAAACATCTTTTCCCATTTACAATCCATCATCTGTATAGTCCATTGTTTTCTTACTATTTATAGTAGGAGTCATCATTTCTTCTGATCTTTTACCATTTCACAGGTTCTGAATATCCGGGATCACATTCATGTAGAGTGCGCGAGAGGATTTCTTGAAAACGGATGCTATATGCCTATATATGCAAGGTAAATCTTAAACAGTCTGGTAACAGCTAACTTAGCTTGTGGGTTTATCTTAACACTTTGATTAGCACCTTGTGCCGCTTCTTTAGTTGTTAGTATAACTAGGTATTGTATATTTGTATTGTTGATTTCATTCATATGTAGATATCTGTAAAGACGCCACGAGTGATTTACAGAATCTGATCGATTTTACTGCTGCTCATATGAGACTATAGCCTTGAATTAGATTTTCTAGCAAATTGACTTTTCGGGTGTGTTGCACGACGAAGATAGATGTAAGAAGTGATGATTGATGTTAAGAATATGGTTTGATCTTTGATTATTTACGCCATAGTTGATTATGAGTGTTTAGTTTTGGTTTATCAATCAAACTTTAACATAAGGTATTCCAAACTGACATCCAACTTGGGGAATGGAAATATGATTTTCGGATTTTGTTAGGTAGCAAAATGTGCACAATGAGTATAGGAGGAAATGTAAGGCAGCTAAGGGGTTAAAAGGGTCTTTTATTATTAGTTTCCCTAAGATTGTATCTCATTTTGGGTCCTTAAGTGTGCTATTATGTTGAATCCAACTAATCAATGTTTTTGTGAGGTTTTCTGTTGGTTTCCTGATCTTAGTAGCTCTATCAGATTTCCAACCCTTTTTTTAGTTGTTGAGCAATGAGCTCTTCTTAGGTGAAAATCTCAATTTGATCATTAGGCAAGGTTCCCCTTTCTTGGGCTCAATTTTTATGCATTGGGCCCGAGAAGGTCTGAAATCTTGTTCTTTGGGCCCAAGGTTAATCCTTGGGTCCAAAGGTGGCACGTACACTTAAAATAATAAATAAATAAGTAATGATAACATGCTATATATTTACATCGGTATGTTTAAAATAAAATTTATAATAATTAATATTATAATTCTCTGTTGGGTTCGTAAAATGTCCGCTAGGATTTCTGGTGTTTTCGGTTCAGGCGGAGTGGGACAGACTGGTGTTTTCGGTTTGTTAAATGTCCGCTAGGATTTCTGGTGTTTACGTTTGGCGTGTCTGGACTCTCTTTTCCGTTTAATGGGGTTCTGGCGGTTTGGTGTCGGGACAGGCTGGGGTAGTGGTAGTGTGTATCGAGTTGTCTCCGTTTCCCGGAAGGTTGTTCCCTTGGAAGTTCGTCTTCATTGCCCACATGTGACTCCTGATGTGCCGCCGGCCTGCGGTGCTACTTTTGGGTAGTGCTTGGCTCCGTTCGTCGTCTACGTTCCATCTCGTTCGGTTTAGTTGTGTTTAGTTTCGCCTTGTAGAGTGTTTTTGCCTCTAATTTGCACCATCTTTGTATTTTTGTTTGTTTATGACGGTTATCTGTCTACCGACTTATCGGTCTTTGAGGTTCAGGTATGTTTGACCTCGAATTTTTACCTAATAAAAAAAATACCATTAAATTACCACTAAATATAAGTTTTGTAATAATTTATTTCCTTATTGAAAAAAAATTTGGCCCTCTCTACGAAACTTGCTTAATAACC
This sequence comes from Persicaria tinctoria, assembly GCA_037127255.1. NCBI lineage: Eukaryota > Viridiplantae > Streptophyta > Magnoliopsida > Caryophyllales > Polygonaceae > Persicaria > Persicaria tinctoria. The sequence continues at coordinate 2,381,106 of JBANSL010000004.1, forward strand.
AATGCCAGATCTAGGGGGCACAGGATGGTTGAAACTCCCACCCCGAAATTTATGAGATTTTTTTGATAATTTTTACTAATTTTAGAGATAAAAGAGTGTATAAGTAGTAATGAATTACAAAGACAACTTAGCCTAGTTGCAATGGCGGGGGTATTTTTTTATCACCTTGAAGTTATGAGTTTAAATCCCATTAGCTTCACTTTTTCATAATTTTTATTTCTCTTAGTTTTCTTCTACTAAAAATGGCAAATTAAATAAAAAATTTAAGGTTTTCTCTAATGTCTTTTCTATATGATGCCTTATTCGAAGACTTTCACTCTTGAAAAGTATGTTACTCATCATCTTCTTTGTTATTAATACAATATTGGTAGTTTTAGTATTTAGGGTTCCAATTAAAGTATTGTTTATATTATTTGGTTTCAGCCCCTGGAGACATGAGCTGCGTAGGTTTATCAAAGTGCTTGTTTGATTATTGTCAGCTTATCTAGTATTCGTCTATTTTTACCTGCTCTCTGTACGAGCTGATGAACTGGCTTTGAGATGAAATCCCGTTCGGGTTTATGTGTTTTTCAAGTCTCCCGTATGTGGGTCCGCACACATGATCTCCCTCTAGCTTGTCTTTGACCCCACCGGGCCCAGCCGACTTTAACATGGTATCAGAGCCGGGTTCGACTAGTTGCGGTCTGGGCTTCGGATTAGTGGGGTTGCTGGCCTTGTTGACATGTCGCGGGTATTGAGTTCCCATTTGAGCGCATGTGGCAAGTGCAACTTGTTGGATACTAAAAATGTCGTTGCACTTGAGGGGGCGTGTTGGAATATGGTTATCCCACATCGGTTATATAGAGAATGCTTGAACAACATATAAGGTTGAAGGGCTACTCCTCTCATTGTCAAATGGGTTTGAGATGGAATCCCGTTCGAGTTTATGTGTTGTTCGAGTCTCCTGTATGTGAACAGTTGGTAAAACAGTGTTAAACAGTGTTACTCTGCTCATGATAGGTCTTTAAGCCCGCCGGGCCCAACCGACTTTAACAGTTGGTAAAACAGTGTTAAACAGTGTTACTCTGCTCATGAGGGGAACTATAATAGTAGCTCAAGTTTTGCTGATCGATAATGTTACATTTATTTGAGAAACAGTGCAAAGCCATCCAGTCTTTCTTCAACAACAGGATTCCCAAATTCATTACTGACCTTCTAATTGCAGTGATTCAATCCGCTGCATTAGTTGCCTCCAACCTATTCACGTTTTGGGCCATCAATTGCAACTTTCTCATCGTCATCCTCTTGGTGTTCTGCTTCTCTTTTATAATTTTCGAGTATGATAAGAGGGCATATGCCCTAAATCTTAGTGGCACTATCATTTCGGGAGCCATGGCAATGTCATATACCTTAGTTGATGCAAAATTCATTTCTATTGCATTTTTTGGGATTGTATTCACTTTTGACTGTTCTGTACTATTTGTCAGGGAATCATCTGTTCAATGAAGCTCACATGAGTCCCAACAACAATGCAGTAATTTTCTCCACTTTAATGTTGTTTAATTGCAGTGAATTGAAGTACTTCATTTCTGAGAGTAATGATTGCAGTGAATTGAAGTACTTCATTTTTTATCATGTTCTTGCAATATCCTTTATCGCTCAAGTTCCAATTAGAGGAGTCATTTCCACAATCAGTAGGAGGTTTGTCATTTCACACTCTTCACTGTTTGGTCTTACTAGACTGTTACTGTTGAAGTATTTTGGATTAATATATGTAGTGTCATTGTACTAGTTAATTCATGAAGTCAAGGTTAGGTAAGAGTAGTTGGGATAGTAACCAATTGTAGTTTATGAATATGTAGGTAATGAAGACCATAAGTAGTCTTCTGTAAGGAAATCCAAAACAGATTGAGATCTCCCTTTTGAATGAAGTAGAAAGTTCCATTTCACAAATGTTCATCTTCTGTTCTACCTCTTCATTCTCCTTCACATGATTTGTCATGAATCAAACTAAATCTGAATAGTTATTTCATGCACAAATCTTCTTTAGTTACACACCAGAGGATTGATTTCAGCGTCTTATATATTGTTCCTCATGCAGTTGTGTCATTTATGGAAAAAATTCTTGTGTAATCTTTCTTAGTGCATTGTAGGTTGACTTGATTTGTGTTTAATATTACAATAGGTCACCCTGGGGTCGTCGATCTAGAAGTCCCAAAAGGAGAAATTGAAGCCTTCACACAACCTGGGACATATCTTAATTACCAGCAAGATTCTTCATAGGAATTACCAGCAAGATGCTTCATAGGAATGCAGGCATCCACAAGTGCAGCACATGCAGCATTAATGGCACATGGAAGAAGCTACACAGTCTAATCAAGGGAAACTTTTTAGATTTAAGCCTTTACTTGGGAAAACTTTTTAGATTTAAGCCTTTACTTGGGAACATCTGAAACTCAACAGGTAGTTCAAAGCTATGAATCATAAAAACACCAAAAACCATCAAAAGATTCAAAATAAAGTCAAGTGTCGTGCAAGGCTACTTTTGTAAGTTTTGAGTCCAACTAGAAGCATTTATGGACATATCTAATACCACGGGGCTTGTAGAAATATGTACTGTGATATAGTGAGGTGAACTAATGGTGTACATACACATATACTAATAAAATTGCAAACCATAATGCTCAAGGATACGGCACCATCATCATCTATAACCTGTAAAAGAAATGCACAACTTCACATAAATATACTTTATTCAAAATGCCAAATGTTTGTTATGTTTGTCAAACAATAGAATGCACATTGTAATGCTGCAGGTATATAGCAGAACCTCTATGTCTCAGTCTCACCTGAATTACAACCGTTGTTGTTGTATTTGGGTTTACATTCAACATGCAAATGCTCTGCAAGGTTTTCTTCAGTATCATCTCACTCTCCCTCTCAAGTTTCCCTATAAAACAGAATGTCTTCAGTGCATTCGTATTACAAAGTAAATTTAATACTAGAATTTTCTCACTGCCAACAAATGATCAAAGAATAAGGAAAGTGATAGAGTATATTTTAGTTAGGTTTTAAGTATAGATTTGCATATTAGTTTAGAACATTTTTACATATTTTATAGCTTAATTTATATTATTTGGTTTTCGGAGTCTACACTCGCATTTTATTATATTTCAGGTATTTATGGGCTGGATCGTTTGAATTTGGAAGTTAATGATAACTTACGGGATTATTATGCAATTTGGAAGAAAGGATGGGCCGAGCTAACTGCGAATGGCACCTGTTGAATCGGAGGAGAAACATGCCGCAGCTTCACTATATATTCTACTTTAGATATTAGACATACTCCGTATAGTTTAGTTAGATAGAATGAATTATATTATTTAGATATTTTATATTATTATATATTTATATTACGGAGTAGATTAGATAGATTAGGTTTATATATATACATACATTCATACGGAACATAAGAGGCCGATACGTGACCACCGACCGTGACTAGATTTGTTTACATTCCTAAAACCCTAATTGTCTTTTGTTTTATTTCTATGAAGATCTAAACTCTCCCGTTTCGTCTACAATTTGAAGCTTTGTTTGGATTGATTGTGAGTTTCTAATTCTTGTTCCTTAATTCCTATATTTGAATGTTTCGACTTCTTTGTGCTTGATTGTCTATTGTTTTATTCTATCTAGCCCGCGCAACTAGTTAGAATCAATTCAATTGCTAGGATTTTGTAGATTCCTGGTTGCGAACCTTAACCTAAGTGACAAACTTGTTCCTTTAGGGCTGGTTGAACTAATTGAATGAGTAGGAAGTTGGATGTGTTGTTAAATCCCTTTTTAGGGACTGCAAATACCTTGGTTAATCTCTGAACTTAAAGCTATCAATTAGGTTAAATCCTTTTTTAGGGACTGTTCGATTGATAAGGGTTGCTAGGACTGGTTGGACTAGTAATTATATTAGGTCGGGACAAGGGCATTCATAGGAAACCTAAAAGGACAAGATGAAGTTACAATATCAATTCAACCAACTAAAGTGGATAATTGTAGGTGAAACTATTTTATTAATCGTTATCTCCATTAATTTGTTTATAGTTTATTTTAGTTTATTTCTTATTTTCACCATCCAAAAACCCCCGTTTCATACTAATTGGTAAATAAACTTAACTTAGGAATAACTTGATTCTCTGTGGGATCGACTCGTGCTTACCACACTACATTACATTAGGTAGGTTCGAATTTATTTTGATACGGTTAACGCGACTAAAAACCGCTCATCAGAAAGGCAGCCATCATATTTTCCAGTTTTCTCAGTTGCCATTCAATGCCAAATAATTCAATTCCCAGTTCACATTTGCCACACGGAAATAACTACATACTAGCTTGCAAAATAAAAAATTTCAAGTTTATGAGATGCCATGACAGTAGTGGATTCGATAAAAGACATTCGAGAAATCAGGGCAGAATGAAATAGCAGTACATCCTTATAGCTTTATTTGGGTATGCATCAACACTTAGTTTAGAGAAAGAAAACTCACCAATTTGACCTGTTTTAGGCTTCCAAATGACTTCTATTGAGGCCTTCTCTGGATTTTCATTTTTCTTAGTTCCAGCTTTTGGTCCATACACTGCAGCTATCACTTTGGTATTCCCTAAGTCAACCAAAATTTGCAAACAATGAAGCTTCATTTAAGTGGGATGACAAAGTCCGAAAGATACACATAAATTTCTGACCCAAATAAAGATTTTCTTTGTGTAGGTATCAAACCATTTAAATCTCCTATCCTCCGGGCACAATAAAAACCCCAAATTCCATGCAAATGACTTGTAGCGCAAAGGAGAGAATTTGGAGAAGGTTGACAGAATGAAAAGGAAGTACCTTGGCACCAACTAGCAGAGCCATGAGCGCGGTTGAGAACGCTCCTAGTGCAGGCGAAAGGCCGTAACTGGTGGGGCGTTCGACCATCGGTCCTATCGACTTCCATTGCCTCCCAAATCGAAGCTCGAGAGACTATGAAATGGTAAAGTTGCGACCAAAGTGGGACGAGTTTTTAGGGTTTTTCCCCATGGTTTAACAAATGACCAGGACAGGGCCAGAAAGTTAGGGGTACAGTTCCGCCAAACATTTAGGGTGTGTTTGGTAATGATATATAGATATCAGATATCAGGTATCAGCCCCGATATCTGATATCTAGTGTTTGGTAGGGCTAGATATCGATATCACTTTAACTAATATCGATATCTAGTATTTGGTAATTGGTATGCATAATATATCACTTGATATCAAGTGATATATCATATCTGTGTTTGGTAAGGGTCAGATATCGATATCAGTTGATAATTAGATATCAAATTTGACCTATTTTGATATACCCATTTTTTGGGAGGTATCACTTGATATCGATATCACCCGATATCGATATCTTGATACCGATACCGATATCTTGATATCAAGATATCACCCGATATCGATATCTTGATATTGATATCGATACCGATATCGATATCGATACCGATATCGATATCTTGATATCTAGATATCGTTACCAAACACACCCTTAGACAGATGTATTCTTAGTTCGGATATCAAATTTATCAATGTACCTATTCAAATAAAATACAATTGCACACAAACCTAATTCAATATCAATCTCAAATTCACCACACCACCAAAAATGCTAACTTACTTTAATATGAAGATAACCAATTTCAATATGTACATAATCCAATTTCAACTAATAAAGTCTTGAGAGGAGGCAATTAAATCTCAGGAGCTCCAGAGTTGGGCAGCTGTTGACGGACTAAGAAGCACGGAAACAACCTGAAATAGCAGAGGGAGGGTGAGCTTGAGAACTTACAGACACGTGCTCCATCTCCAAGACGCAAACCAAACCACCGAACTAATTCGCAGTTCGTTCACGGACTAGTTCGCTTGAATTCGATGGATTGAGCGAATTCCATATAAACGCTAACGACAAGGCAAGGTTAAAGGTGGCGGCAGGTGAAGATCATAGCAGAGGAGAAGGGTTTGCAAAATATAGACACAAGCACACACAGTTACTTACTACAACCCAATTCATTGAAACAAATAAACAAAAACACCCAATCGGTAAGACCTAAACCCTAAAGCTCAAATTGGCCCTATTAATTCAGTCCGAGTTCGCGAATTCTTATTCATTCATTGGAAATTTGGAAGTACCGTAAAAGTGGGGAAATTGCACAAAAACTCCCAGCCACATTCAAAAAACATGAATTCAACCAAAATCCAGAGAGAGAAGAGAGGGTAGAGAAGACCAACCACACGACCACACAGAGATTAAGAGCGTCGGGTCGACAATGAGGCAGCAACAAGGTGGGCGGCGAGCATGCGACACCGACAGTCAAGAGGGAGAGAGCTGGTTAGGGACGAGGGAGGGGGGAGTTAGACGTATTAGGGTTTTTGTAAAACCCAAAAATAAATGTAAATATATTTTCCGGTCTTGAGTTATTGGACCGGCCGGGTTTCAAGTGCAATGCAAGGTTGTACATCTCTTCCAGTTTTGCTGATTTCTTCAACAACAGGATTCCCAAATTCATTACTGGCCTTCTAATTGCACTGATTCAATCCCCCGCATTAGTTGCCTCCAACCTATTCACGTTTTGGGCCATCAATTGCTCCCGAGATGAGAGTACCACTAAGGTTTAGGGCGTAGGCACTCTTCTCATACTCGAAAATGAGAAGGGAGAGAGAGAAAACCATGAGGATGGCTATGAGAAAAGTACAATTAACTGCCCAAAAGGTGAATAGGTTTGAGGTAACTAATGCGGCCGCTTGAATCAGTGCAATTAGAAGGGCATCAATGGATTTAGGAATCTGGTTGAAGAAAGACTGGATGGATTTCCATGGTTTCTCAAGAAGATGTAACAGCATCAGAAAAAATTGAGCTGCTGCAATACTTCCCTTCAGCCTTTTTATATCTCTAACACGAGCAGAGTCACACAGGTTTACCAAATCATCCTCTGGGACGAAGAAGATCCCGTAAGCAGTTGAGGCCAGTAGATTAGTTGTAAAGTGCCAAACGATTGCTTTGATCAACCTACGCCGTCTGAAACCAAATAATATAAACTTTAATTGGAATCCTAAACTATCAAAATTTGTATTATTAATAAGGAGATGAGGAGTAACCTACTTTTCAAGAGTGAAAGTCTGCAAATAAGGCATCATATCATGATAAAATCCAGTCATCTCCACAGATCAGACAATACCTAGCAGAGAAAAAGCAAGAATTACAACACCCGATTACCCTCCCGACCCACCCGATTAACCCGATTCACCCGACAGATCGGGTGATGGGTGAAATATTAGACGGACGGGTGGTGGGTCGGGTGAAATTTTTTTGTGACGGGTCGGGTGAAAAAATTGCTCCACCCATCCATCACCCGACCCATTTCCACCTTTATCGTCACCCTCTTGGTGTTCTGCTTCTCTTTTATGATTTTCGAGTATGATAAGAGGGCATATGCCCTAAATCTTAGTGGCACTATCATGTTGGATGATGTTGGATGATGTACTCAACTGGGATCGTATCACTTCGATCCAACTGTCTCAAAACGCGATCAAGGTGGTACATCTCTTCCAGTTTTGCTGATCGATAATGTTACATTTATTTGAGAAACAGTGCAAAGCCATCCAGTCTTTCTTCAACAACAGGATTCCCAAATTCATTACTGGCCTTCTAATTGCACTGATTCAATCCCCCGCATTAGTTGCCTCCAACCTATTCACGTTTTGGGCCATCAATTGCTCCCGAGATGAGAGTACCACTAAGGTTTAGGGCGTAGGCACTCTTCTCATACTCGAAAATGAGAAGGGAGAAGGAGAAAAGCATGAGGATGGCTATGAGAAAAGTACAATTAACTGCCCAAAAGGTGAATAGGTTTAAGGTAACTAATGCGGCCGCTTGAAGCAGTGCAATTAGAAGGGCAGCAATGGATTTAGGAATCTGGTTGAAGAAAGACTGGATGGATTTCCATGGTTTCTCAAGAAGATGTAACAGTATCAGAAAAAATTGAGCTGCTGCAATACTTCCCTTCAGCCTTTTTATATCTCTAACACGAGCAGAGTCACACAGGTTTACCAAATCATCCTCTGGGACGAAGAAGATCCCGTAAGCAGTTAAGGCCAGTAGATTAGCTGTAAAGTGCCAAACGATTGATTTGATCAACCTACGCCGTCTGAAACCAAATAATATAAACTTTAATTGGAATCCTAAACTATCAAAATTTGTATTATTAATAAGGAGATGAGGAGTAACCTACTTTTCAAGAGTGAAAGTCTGCAAATAAGGCATCATATCATGATAAAATCCAGTCATCTCCACAGATCAGACAATACCTAGCAGAGAAAAAGCAAGAATTACAACACTGTGTATGTGTTGGATCCAACAGTATGAAACTCTCAATTCAATACACCTGATTCCTAGCAACCACAATCAAGCAATCGCAACAGATCGTACTATCTTGGCTAACAAATCAAACAATACCTAGAATTTCTAGCAGAGAAAAAGCGAGATCTACAACACTGTATGTGTTGGATCCAACAGTATGAAACTCTCAATTCAATATACCTGATTCCTATCAACCACGTCAAGCAATCGTTACAAACAACAAATCGTAATATCTTGGCAAACAGATCAGACAATACCTATAATTTCTAGCAGAGAAAAAGCGAGAATTACAACAAATCAACAATGTATGTGTTGGATCCAATAGTATGAAACTCTCAATTAAATATCCGAACGAGAAATCCTAAAGCGAGAAGACCTAGAAGTATCCGAACGAGAAATCTTAAAGCCGGAGGTACTTACTTCCTGTAGATTTAACTCAAAATTTGAGTTGAATAGTCCCTTAGCTAAACGCAACAGAAAAACCTGGAGAATCGAACCAGAAAATGCGTCAAACTCACAGCTCATATTAAATTTGAGTTAAATAGTCCCTTAGCTAAACGCAACAGAAAAACCTGAAGAATTGTTAAGCAATTGACTCAATTCGGGTTGGTGGAACACAGATTCACCATGAAAGCTTGAGAGGAAGAGAAAAGGGGAAACCAACCTGGAAGAGAGTGAATTGTGTTGATTGATTGTTCTGTTACAGCACTTGTGTTCTTATACATGTGAACAGAGAGAATTGAGAATTGGCGGGAAAGTTACATTGGATGTGATCCTCTACATCGAAGGTGTAATGTCTCCTATGGAGCTTCACTTGATGTCGTCTGATCTTAGACCAACCTGATGCTCAACACCCCTCAAATATGTAAGGTTGTAAACGTTTTTATTTTTTTTTGGCAAAAATATAAATTTTATTCACTTTGCCTATTGGAATTTCCAACTATATGTAAGGTTGTAAACATTTTTCTTTTTTTTTTGGCAAAAATATAAATTTTATTCACTTTGCCTATTGGAATTTCCAACTATATGTAAACCCGTCGGGTCACGGGTCAACCCGTGACCCGACGGGTTTGACGGGTCGACGACCCGGCGGTTCCGGGTCAAGCGGGTCTTGGCGGGTTACAGGTCCAGGTTAGGGTCGAGCAGATCTGAACCCGACAACCCGGCGGGTCATGACCCGGCGGGTCGACCCGTGACCCGTGAATATTTAAATACGCTCCCACTTGTTCAAGTTTCCAACGGCTAGTTTTTCGACCGTTGTGGTTTCGGACCGTTGTGGACTTGGTGACCTGTATTTGTTGCCTATAAATACCTATCTCACTAGCACATAATTACACCTTTATCATTTTAAACATTCAATACCAAATATTTCAAGTTCAATGGCAAATCGAAATGAAGGTGGATCTGGGACAAACCTTGGTGAAATCTTGTACAACACTCACTTCCGACGAGAAGAACAAATCCCAAGTAAAGATTATTATATGGTGGTTTGTAACTATTGTTCAAAGGGTTTTAAAGTGAAGAGAGGATGGGGATATGGAACTTTGAAAATGCACATTACAAAGAATCATCCGGAAAAGTGGTCGACAGAATAAGGCGAAGCAAGCAAGGTTAGCATTTAGCAAGCCCTCATGAAATTGAGACGATGAACATGAACGTTTATAAGTGGGTCTAATTATCGTTGTCAATCTATTATCTATCCATTATAAGATTATGAAGTGTGTAATGTGTAGTTTTATTTTGTGAAGTTGTTGATTATGTTAGTTGTTTTATTTATAAGTTAAAAGTTTGAAAGTAATGTGTCGATTAATAAAGAAAGATCAAAAAGTTAATTTATTTTTATCACTTTTTTTGTATTTTATTTTTTATACAATTGATGAGTTATGGTTTTTTCATATAAAATAAAACATCATTAACAATAGAAACATAACAAATAGATTAGAATAAAATTAGAAAGGAAAGACAAGAAGGAAAAAAAATAGACGTTGGACCCGCCGGGTCGGACCCGGCCGGGTCCAACGGCTACAAAATTCAAATCTGGCCGTTGATCTGACGATCCAACGGTCCAGATTTCGACCCGGCGGGTCGGCAACGTTTTAAAAAAACGGCTAGTTTTTAAATGTGTTCTTTGTGAATTCAACCGTTGTGGTCCCTTATTAACACTATATAAAGACCTACACAATCACTCATACAATCACACATCTCTTCCAACTTTCCGAAACAAACATTAGTAGTGTTGAAGATCAATGGCAACGAACAAGGGTGATTTCAACTACGACGCCCATTTCCGTCGTGAAGAAAAACTCCCTGGTAATAATTATTATATGATGGTTTGTCGATATTGCTCCCATGCCTACAAGATTAGTAACAATTTAGGACTTGGCAATGTCAAGAGGCACATTGAGAACAAGCATCCGGATAAGTTCAAGGAAGGTGATGCTGAATCAAGCCGCGCTTGAAGCCTTGAAGTGGATAAGCATGAGCGTTTGTAATTGGGTCTTACTTGTTATCGTCTAATGGTTATCTACCATCTATGTTTATTAGTTTATGTGTAATGACGCGTCTATGTTTATCAATTTATGAAGTTTATTAGTTTAATGTGTGTAATGTGTAGTTAAGAGTTGTTAGTATGTTTTAAGTTCTTGTGACGATTAATAATAAAAGACCCATGTGTTTGTGTTCGTTTAATCGTCGTTAATTTTTTATCGAGAACAACTTATGGTAATCGTTGTTCATTGTCACTTGATTTTGAAGAAAACCAAATTTTAAATTTAGAAAAAAAAAACAAGCACATATGGTTTTTATTTTATTCGATGATTTATAATTTTGAAATAAAATAACTATATAATTATAAATTACAAATATAAATTGAGTTTGTAAAAAAACTACCAAATCATACCCATTGATGTTAAAATAAGGTTAGAAAAGGATTTAAAATAAGTTAGTAAAGTATTAAAAAAAAAATTTAAACCGATATAGCCGTTGGACCCGGCGGGTCGGCAACGGTCAGATTTTTTTTTTGAACGTTGTGACCGTTGTCTCACCCGGGCTAGCCGTTAGACACATTTTAAACCCGGCTTGGACCCTCCATTCACCTATAAATACCCCACACACCCCACCACTTCACCCCACACCAACCAACTCTTCTCATCTCTCAATCTCATCATCCATTCTCTAATCTCTCGCTAATCAAGCTCGCAAATCTCGTCTCGATCATTTCTCGCTAATCTCTCCATTCATCTCTCAATATCTCTTCTCTCATCCTACATTTTCCAATTTCATCATGTCGATGTTTCGAAGGGGAGCTAGTGGCCGGAAGAGTGTGAGCGGTCTGAGCCGAAGCGGGGCCATGGCACCCGAGCCCCAACCACCAAGTCGGAGCGTTGGTGTTCCAAGCGGGTCTCGGAGGCCTCGAATCGAGGAGGAGGATGACGAGATCACCATCTCGGATCATCTTCCCGTCACCCCCGGTGGAGTCGGCATCGAGCACCCCACGCCGACTACTCAGCCTACTTCTTCTACACATCCGACGACCGAATCCGGAGCAGCTCGGCGAGCTCGTCAAGCCCGTCAAGGTGATGCACCGGTGCCGACGGCCGAAGATGTCGCCCCGGAACCTGATGAGGACGATGCCACCAAGCAAGAAGAGCTCCGGGCGGCGGTCTTCAAATATTGGTTCACGAAAGGTCCGATCCAACAGGATGAAAGTTGTAGGGCTCAGTGCAACTTTTGCACTCAGTCATACAAGCATCCCAAAGGAGGCGGCTATGGCAACTTAAGAAGGCATGTCAAGAACAAGCATCCCGACAAGTACGGGATGTCGTCCGGCCAGACGCAATTAACCGGGTACGCAACTTCTTCCTCCCAACCTCCTGGCCTATTTAGTTATGATTATACATATAGTAGTAACGAATTTGCGAAAATGGTAGCCGCGGAAGGTTTAGCTTACAACTTTGCACATCGTTTACATTTGAACAACTGGGTGAGTAGGACGATTAACCCCGCCTACCGCCCCATTTCCCGCCAAACTGTTACGAGGAAAATTGAAAAACGTTTTGCTTGTCGAAAAGCACAAATTGTTGAGTATTTTCAAAAACATTCTGATTTGAAAGTTTCAATTTGTAGCGATATTTGGACCGATCACTGGCTTGAGCACTCTTACATGGGTATCACTTGCCATTGGGTCGACAACGAATATTTTTTACACAAGAGAGTTTTGGCCTTCCGCCTTTTTGATGAGTCACACACAGCACGTAACATAGCCAAGGTCATTATAACTGTTTTACAAGAATACCAGTTGACTCAAAGAGTTTTTTCAATCGGTTTTGACAACGCCTCCGCAAACACGGCTTCTATTGAAGAATTAATTCAATATTGTAGCCGCCAGTGCGGAGGTACATTTTTCCACATCCGGTGCGCACCACATATTTTAAACTTATGTGTTCAAACCTCCTTATCCTATGTACAAGATATGGTCGCACCTATTCGTTTTGTTCTGAAGAACCTCTGGAAGAGCAAAACGCTCCGTGATCAGTGGAAGGTCTTCTGTAAGCAAAACAAGGTGAGACCGAAGAAATTTCCTAGGGATGTTTCTACTCGGTGGAACTCCACATATTTAATGATTCACGAATCATATGCTTACAGAGAGCTCCTTTCCGCTTTTGCTACCCAATACATCGAAGGCTCCGAAGTTTTTAGTGATGTTTGGGTAGCGGCCAGAGATGTGATGGAAGTTTTTAAAGTTTTTTACGATGCCACAAGAACTTTTAGTCAAGTTTACACCCCTACCTCTCATTTATTTTGTTTTACCGCAATGAACGTTGCAATAGCCCTTAACGACGGGTTGCAGATATCGACAATCTGCCAAGCCATGATGGAAATGAGGGCTAAATGGTTACAGTATTACACAAACATTCCTGATATTTTCCTCGTAGCAACGGTTTTCGACCCTCGAATTAAGCTCACTGGTCTTCAAAGTTTTTTGGACAACTATTATCCTATGCTACAGGTTGAAGAACCTCCAAATGTGCTTGTTACAATTACTAAGGTTATAACATTACTTCAAAGCTTATATGATATTTATTCTACTAGCGGTACTCAATCCTCCCAAGTACCGCCCCCTTCGTCCTCAACCTCGTCACGCACTAGCATTACTGCGCGAACGAAGGCTCTTGCCAGAGATATTTTTGTCACAAAGAGATCGAGGACCTCGTCGACCTCCCCTTCGGAGATCGACGAGTATTTGGCTACTAACTTTGATTTTCTTGATATCGAATCGGATGACTTCGACGCCCTGGCTTGGTGGAGTAGGCCAGCGAGATTACGATTTCCGACTCTACAGGTAATTGCTCGTCAGATTCTAGGAGCACCATGCTCGACGGTTGCGGTTGAGCAACTATTTAGTCGGAGCGGGCAGATCTTAACGGCCCAAAGATCGACTATGCTACCGGAGAACCTCGAGATGCAAGTCCTGCTCAGCGATTGGAAGCGGGCAGATGAAAGAAGCCAAAGGAACCACCTCTCCACCGAATCAGACCCGGACGAAGGAGTAGAAGACGAGACATCCATCGAGAGTTCAGACGGTGATGGCGCCGGAAGGTAAGCGGGGATTAAAACAGGTAAAAGAACTACGTGGGCTTTGATTCCTTTTCCCCGAAAGGATACGTAGGCAACTGGAAACGGTGCAAGCCCTTCTCCCCCCCCTTTTTTTTCCAACCGAAAATACACATTTTATACACTGTTTTTTTTTATAAATAATTTATATCTCGACCCGGCAACCCGGCGGGTCGACCCGTGACCTGCCGGGTCATCTGACCCGCCGACCCGGCTATTCCCCGGGTCCGGGTGCGGGTCATGCCTTTGCCGACCCGTGGACAGGCCTACTTCGGGTACACCTGCTGGAAACGCCACCATGGTCATCACGGTCCATAGCGGCACTGTCGTCATCAATCGGACGGAGAGGCAGAGGAATCTAAACCCGACGGGGAGTCGGAGACCGGAAAGGGAGGAGAAGGAGGCTGAGGTTGGGAGTCCGGTTAAGAAGGACGACAAGGAACCAATTTCTTTGGAGCCCACCCTTCCCAACCACTCATCGATGGATATCTCGGCTGATAACAAATCTATCAACTCAACCACTACTATGAAAATCTCCAGCGAAGAACAACGGTAGGGTGTTCAATCAAAAGGTTGGGAGAACGGGTGCGTTGTTTTTTGTTTTTGTTGGGTTTTTTTTTTTGAGAATGGTAGGGTGTTAAAAAATCAAAAGGGTGATGTTTTTTTGCGTATGTGTGATGAGTGCCCATCGGTGGTTCACACGGTCCTCCCACTTGCAAGTATTAGGGGCGAATCCAATGTTGTAATTAATGCCCGAAATATTCATGTTGGATGATGTGCTCAACTGGGATCGTATCACTTCGATCCAACTGTCTCAAAACACGATCAAGGTGGTACATCTCCTCCAGATCTAAGCACTTGATCGTCCCTCTATAGGACGATCCAAGTAAAATCTCGTATGTGATCAATGGATATGCTTGCCAAGTCACATGTCATGTACACAATGTTAAGCAGAGTTGCATATATTTAGATCAATAGAAATTAATTGGAATAGATTTGTACCTCCGTAACCATCATATAGTCTAATAGAGCACGATAGTAAAAGAGTAATCTTCGTTGATTGGGAGTCTTCTCCTCTCGGTGGTGGACCGTTTTTGCTAATCATTCACAATCATCAAACTCCGCGTTGAATGCTCGTGTAACTTCATAAAATATGTCCAAATCCAGTACCATATACACTCCTACCCTACAATCCCTTACCCATACCCTAGGCCAGTAGGCAGTAGCCCTACCCGTTCCTACAACCATGACCATGAAAAGACCACATCCCCAAGAATCTGACGGATCGACCAACTGACTCCCGCCGAGCGAGATCCGCATGCGAATCTCGCTCGGCTCGACCAAGCTACTCCCGTTCTCGCCATCGAGAGAACTTCGACTACTCCTATGCCCGAGGTAGCTGCCGACCACCGCCCAACAGTGGTCTTATAGGTGTACCCGCCTTCGGGTACACCTGTCGGAATTGCCGCCGTGGTCATCATCGTCAATAGCGGCACCGTCGTCATCAATCGGGCGGAGAGGCAGAGGAATCTGAACCCGACGGAGAGCCGGAGCCCGGAAAGGGAGGAGAAGGAGACTGAGATTGGGAGTCCGGTTAAGAAGGACGACAAGGAACCAGTTTCTTTGGAGCCCACCCTTCACGACCACTCATCGATGGATATCTCGGCTAATAACAAATCTATCAACTCAACCACTACTATGAAAATCTCCAGCGAAGAACAACGGTAGGGTGTTCAATCAAAAGGTTGGGAGAACGGGTGCGTTGTTTTTTGTTTTTGTTGGGTTTTTTTTTTTGAGAATGGTAGGGTGTTAAAAAATCAAAAGGGTGATGTTTTTTTGCGTATGTGTGATGAGTGCCCATCGGTGGTTCACACGGTCCTCCCACTTGCAAGTATTAGGGGCGAATCCAATGTTGTAATTAATGCCCGAAATATTCATGTTGGATGATGTGCTCAACTGGGATCGTATCACTTCGATCCAACTGTCTCAAAACACGATCAAGGTGGTACATCTCCTCCAGATCTAAGCACTTGATCGTCCCTCTATAGGACGATCCAAGTAAAATCTCGTATGTGATCAATGGATATGCTTGCCAAGTCACATGTCATGTACACAATGTTAAGCAGAGTTGCATATATTTAGATCAATAGAAATTAATTGGAATAGATTTGTACCTCCGTAACCATCATATAGTCTAATAGAGCACGATAGTAAAAGAGTAATCTTCGTTGATTGGGAGTCTTCTCCTCTCGGTGGTGGACCGTTTTTGCTAATCATTCACAATCATCAAACTCCGCGTTGAATGCTCGTGTAACTTCATAAAATATGTCCAAATCCAGTACCATATACACTCCTACCCTACAATCCCTTACCCATACCCTAGGCCAGTAGGCAGTAGCCCTACCCGTTCCTACAACCATGACCATGAAAAGACCACATCCCCAAGAATCTGACGGATCGACCAACTGACTCCCGCCGAGCGAGATCCGCATGCGAATCTCGCTCGGCTCGACCAAGCTACTCCCGTTCTCGCCATCGAGAGAACTTCGACTACTCCTATGCCCGAGGTAGCTGCCGACCACCGCCCAACAGTGGTCTTATAGGTGTACCCGCCTTCGGGTACACCTGTCGGAATTGCCGCCGTGGTCATCATCGTCAATAGCGGCACCGTCGTCATCAATCGGGCGGAGAGGCAGAGGAATCTGAACCCGACGGAGAGCCGGAGCCCGGAAAGGGAGGAGAAGGAGACTGAGATTGGGAGTCCGGTTAAGAAGGACGACAAGGAACCAGTTTCTTTGGAGCCCACCCTTCACGACCACTCATCGATGGATATCTCGGCTAATAACAAATCTATCAACTCAACCACTACTATGAAAATCTCCAGCGAAGAACAACGGTAGGGTGTTCAATCAAAAGGTTGGGAGAACGGGTGCGTTGTTTTTTGTTTTTGTTGGGTTTTTTTTTTTGAGAATGGTAGGGTGTTAAAAAATCAAAAGGGTGATGTTTTTTTGCGTATGTGTGATGAGTGCCCATCGGTGGTTCACACGGTCCTCCCACTTGCAAGTATTAGGGGCGAATCCAATGTTGTAATTAATGCCCGAAATATTCATGTTGGATGATGTGCTCAACTGGGATCGTATCACTTCGATCCAACTGTCTCAAAACACGATCAAGGTGGTACATCTCCTCCAGATCTAAGCACTTGATCGTCCCTCTATAGGACGATCCAAGTAAAATCTCGTATGTGATCAATGGATATGCTTGCCAAGTCACATGTCATGTACACAATGTTAAGCAGAGTTGCATATATTTAGATCAATAGAAATTAATTGGAATAGATTTGTACCTCCGTAACCATCATATAGTCTAATAGAGCACGATAGTAAAAGAGTAATCTTCGTTGATTGGGAGTCTTCTCCTCTCGGTGGTGGACCGTTTTTGCTAATCATTCACAATCATCAAACTCCGCGTTGAATGCTCGTGTAACTTCATAAAATATGTCCAAATCCAGTACCATATACACTCCTATCCTACAATCCCTTACCCATACCCTAGGCCAGTAGGCAGTAGCCCTACCCGTTCCTACAACCATGACCATGAAAAGACCACATCCCCAAGAATCTGACGGATCGACCAACTGACTCCCGCCGAGCGAGATCCGCATGCGAATCTCGCTCGGCTCGACCAAGCTACTCCCGTTCTCGCCATCGAGAGAACTTCGACTACTCCTATGCCCGAGGTAGCTGCCGACCACCGCCCAACAGTGGTCTTATAGGTGTACCCGCCTTCGGGTACACCTGTCGGAATTGCCGCCGTGGTCATCATCGTCAATAGCGGCACCGTCGTCATCAATCGGGCGGAGAGGCAGAGGAATCTGAACCCGACGGAGAGCCGGAGCCCGGAAAGGGAGGAGAAGGAGACTGAGATTGGGAGTCCGGTTAAGAAGGACGACAAGGAACCAGTTTCTTTGGAGCCCACCCTTCACGACCACTCATCGATGGATATCTCGGCTAATAACAAATCTATCAACTCAACCACTACCATGAAAATCTCCAGCGAAGAACAACGGTAGGGTGTTCAATCAAAAGGTTGGGAGAACGGGTGCGTTGTTTTTTGTTTTTGTTGGGTTTTTTTTTTTGAGAATGGTAGGGTGTTAAAAAATCAAAAGGGTGATGTTTTTTTGCGTATGTGTGATAAGTGCGCATCGGTGGTTCACACGGTCCTCCCACTTGCAAGTATCAGGGGCGAATCCAATGATGTAATTCATGCCCGTAATATTCATGTTGACCTACACATGTTGGATGAGGTGCTCAACTGGGATCGTATCACTCCGATCCAACTGTCTCAAAATGCGATCAAGGTGGTACATCTCCTTCAGATCTAAGCACTTGATCGTCCCTCTATAGGACGATCCAACTAAAATCTCGTCTGTAATCAATGGATATGCTTGCCAAGTCACATGTCATGTACACAATGTTGAGCAGAGTTGCATATATTTAGATCAATAGAAATTAATTGGAATAGATTTGTACCTCTGTAACCATCATATAGTCTAATAGAGCACGATAGTAAAAGAATAATCCCCGTTGATTGGGAGTCTTCTTCTCTCGGTGGTGGGCCGTTTTTTGCTGATCATTCACAATCATCAAACTCCGCGCTGAATGCCCGTGTAACTTCATAAAATATGTCCAAATACAGTACCTTATACACTCCTACCCTACAATCCCTTACTCGTACCCTAGGTCAGTAGGCAGTAGCCCTACTCGTTCCTACAACCATGACCATGAAAAGACGACATCCCCAAGAATCTGACGAATCGGCCAACTGACTCCCGTCGGCGAATCCCGCTCGGCTCGGCCAAGCTACTCCCGTTCCCGCCGTCGATGGAACTTTGACTGCTCCCGAGCCCGAGGTAGCCGCCGACCACCGCCCGACAGTGGTCATATAGGTGTACCCGCCTTCGGTTACACCTGCCGTAAACGCCGCTGTGGTCATCACCGTCCGTAGTGGCACCGTCGTCATCAATCGGGCGGAGAGGCAGACGAATCTGAACCCGACGGAGAGCCGGAGCCCGGAAAGGGAGGAGAAGGAGACTGGGGTTGGGAGTCCGGTTAAGAAGGACGACAAGGAACCAATTTCTTTGGAGCCCACCCTTCCCGACCACTCATCGATGGATATCTCGGCTGATAACAAATCTATCAACTCAACCACTACTATGAAAATCTCCAGCGAAGAACAACGGTAGGGTGTTCGATCAATAAAATCAAGCACCCTAAAATACTCTCCCCTCCCTCTTACATTGACTATGGGCCTGAAATAGATCGGCCTCAACATCCATCGATCCACCCACGACCTCAAATTAGTCCCATTCCCCACTGCCCAATAACACCTCTCGCTCCCACAGATCGAATACTCCGCCAAGCATATCTATATATATGCACAAGATATATAATTTGACCCGGCCAATTTCGTTAAATATAAATATTATATTGAATTCTTGCAAGTGTAAAGTTATCTTGAATTAGAACATGTCAAAAGACTTGTATCCATTAATTAAACAAAAATGGTACAGAATAATCATCTCAAATTATAGAGGTCATACATATATGAAAGGTCTAACCAAATAAAACATAGGAAAATCACAAATAAAAAAGGGTTAATCTCAAAGCCGATAAGCACGATAGATTTTTTTTTTTGATTAGGTAAAAATTCGAAGGTCAGACAGACCTGACTCATCGAGAGGCCGACCGAAGTCGGCAGACGGCGAACCGTCTAACAGAGCAAACTAAAGACAGAAATACAAATAACAAGCGAAATGAATCAAGCAGAAAGAAACTCTACAACTAAACATTTCAAGAAGACCAAACACCCAAAACGCTGAGGAAGGATAAACACGATAGATTGATAGGGGTCAGAAACATCTCTTGAAGAGCTCATCCTATCCATTCACACTCGGGGTATCAGTTTCGGTACCACTCTAATAAATGGGCGGAAATGAGGATTTGAACTCAAGACCAAAATCATTCAAATTCCCACCCCACACCAACTAAGCTAAGCAGTAAGGAGGCATATATAGGTCATTGAATTAACTGAAGAATGAAGATAACTTACAAATGTAGAATATAGAAAGAGAATCATATAATTACAATGCAAATGTGTGTGAATTAAGTGAGTCAAAAGTGTCAAGAGTGGGTGGTGTTGAGGGTGAGCTGGGCTCGAAGATGGAGCATGTCGTCGATGAAATACTGAGCGCCAACACTCATGGAGCGGGTCAGCAATGGTGTACCGGTAGAGGTCGTCTTCTGTTCTCACTCTGAGGCCGTCGCTTCCGAGCACAGCCTCTAATGCAAGTACAAAGTGGCAAGGCCATGGCCATCGTCACCTCTTCGGACCTTCAAATGAACCGATCATAACATATCATATCATATATTGATCGATCAAATATATATGATCTGATCGAATTGATCAAACTTACTTGGTGAAATCTCTTGTTACTCTAACAAAATACCGAAAGACGAGAAGGAAAGTGGAGGTATAAAAGCGCATCTTCAAAGGAGGATAAGGGTTTCTTCTGCAGCAAATTGCAACAATATGAAACACAAGAAGCAACCTCCAACCTGTCGGCAACCACCAACACGTTCACCAAATAGGGGACTGAATCTGTACTCAACTCGTGGGTATACATAAACTTTAAGACCTCTTCCAAAACTTCTTCCTCTACTCTCCATCGATGATCGATCCATATCACCAAAACACAACACTATCAAAATTAAACCTCAATATAAAATAAAATAAAGCGAGATCGATGTATATATATCTGAACTTACCAGATGGGTTGATCTTCAAGGTCACATGGGTCTGTGTTGATTCTCTCATGCCATTTCTGAATATATAGCTACAATACATCACCAATTTAATTAGCAGCTTTAAAGGTTAACTTACTAAAGTAAAAAATTAAGGGAAAAAAATAGCTTACCTTGGGTGTGTTTGGATTCCAAATGCATTATGTTCATAATGCAAAATGATAAGGCGGTGTTTGGTTAACAAAAATTTTAAGGCGTTTAAATTATGATATTTTTGGATTCTACGATATATTAATTAAAATGCAATTATTTTATCTCGATTTATGTGATTATTTGTTTAAATTACGGTTTTACCTCGATTTTTACGAGATTTTTATTTTTACAACCAAACGGACACATAAAACGAGGTAAAATAATTGCATTATAATGAAAATGCAATGGAATCCAAACACACCCTTGTAGAAAAAGGGGATGTGTATTGATAAGATGTGAGAACTTACATGAAAAGCTAAGATCATGGTCCATTGTACATACATATGCAATGCAAGAAAGAAACGTATTATCAAATTAAAGTTTAAAACTGAAAAAGAAAAAAGAGCAACCAACTAATTAATTAAGAAAGATTGAAACGTACCTAATTTGGGGTTATCGGAGCCTTCTGAATCAGATTTGGGATGTAGATTGAAACGTACTATTATTAAGAAAGATTGAAACGTATTATCAAGACGCATCAGATGAGATCGGTATTCATTTTCACATGAATCTCCAGATCTGCAGATGGCAGGCGATGTTGTTGAGATTTTGATCGGTTAAATCCAATCCGCGGATCAATTTTGTTGTTGTTTTATGTTGTGGATTAGAAATCGGAGACGGAAATCTCAAGGCCAGGGCCAAAATGTCGAGAATGCGTATGGCGGTGTTACCACCAAGATCGATTGATTACATGTTCAAGGTGGTCTTGATCGGTGACTCCGCCGTCGGTAAATCTCAGCTCATTGCGCGTTTCGCCAAGAACGAATTCAGTACTATTTAATGCCAAGGCAACGATTGGTGTCGAATTCCAAGACCGTTAAGGCTCAGATTTGGGATACCTCCGGCCAAGAAAGGTTGGAAATTTTCTACAATTCCTGATGTTTGTGCTTATTTGATTAAAGTGTAGACACAGGTACAAGTATTGCTACTCGATCTGTGTGATTCATACATATAGATTGATATGAGTAATCCTTCAATCTGTTCAAGCTTAGATTATGGTTTGATTTTGTAGCACACATCATCTGTTACATTGTTTGGGTTGAGTTGGAATCAGATCCTGGCATTCTCCATGTTGCAAGTACAGGGCAGTGACAAGTGCTTACTACAGAGGGGCAGTGGGAGCCATGTTGGTGTACGATCACATGTCGACGGGGCTGGATGAGCTAAGGGGACACGCGGACAAAAACATCGTCATAATCCTTGTAGCCAACAAATGTGACCTGTGCCACCTCCGAGGAGTGCCAGTTGAGGACGCCAAGGAGTTTGCGGAGGAGGAGCTCTTCTTCATGGAGACATCTGCTCTTT
The DNA here is from genome assembly GCA_037127255.1 of Persicaria tinctoria. Classification (NCBI taxonomy): domain Eukaryota; kingdom Viridiplantae; phylum Streptophyta; class Magnoliopsida; order Caryophyllales; family Polygonaceae; genus Persicaria; species Persicaria tinctoria. Next base: position 2,403,487 of record JBANSL010000004.1, read on the forward strand.
GACTCAACCAACGCGGAGACGGCTTTTCTGACAGTCCTAACTGAAATATATCAGAAATCGGCGAAGAAGACGCTCACAGCTAACGCCAATACAGAAACCCGTGAGAGGCTGCTCAAGGGGACTCAGATCCTTTACCGGTTCAGGGGGGATACGACTAAATGTTTTCTCCTGGAGGGAGCTCCGCGAGCTTGGGTTGAGTACCCAGCACTCGCTCCATATCCAACCGGACCTCTATGTTTCGGATGCTGTAGTCAACCACCATCAACCAATACAAAAGCTTCGCTAGTTCAGTTGCATTTGTCTGCACAATACACATCAACAATAAACGTCAATTCTCTTGCACATAGACGTTGCCAATATATGAACTTTGAAAGATGACTTGTTTACAACTTGAAGCATCAAACCTTCATTTGCTGCTCTGAAACGGCTAAAAGGCGTTTTATGAATATATTCATGGCCAATATAACATCTTCACCAGCACTACTTGTCAAAACCTACACACAAATAATCAGAAAAACAAAATGTCAAGAGATGCTCTAGAGTTCAATTTTCCAGCATCTTCACCAGTGGTTTGAAGGGCATGCAACTAGTGGCGAAGGCCGTATCTATAGCAGCTTTACTCAGTTAGAGACTAAGAGACAAGGGTTCATGAATTTTATCAACAGATGCACATCAACACTAAAATGAACATTGCTAATCACAGGGTGAAAATACTAGAAGATGACTGAGATACGAAGCACCAAAAACCGTCCATAACAAAAGGAAGCAGAGGGGAAAAAATAGAATCTCTGAATCCAAACCTTCAAATTTTGAGGTTCAAGCGACTTTAAGTACTCTAACAATTCATCCAGCGGCAGGCTTCCTTGCAACTTGACGATTCAATTCTTCTATCTCTGCTTCAAGCAACTCAATGTACTTCACAGCATCCATCTTTTCAGGACCTGAAACATTACTCCACCTAATAACTTCCCCCGACACTTTTTTCTGTGTACCTGGAGCAAAATCTGGGGTTTCCTGTGACATAAAACTGAAGACGTCAAACTCTTTGATACGTTGGAATCATACACCATACACGAGCATAGACACAGAGAAATATAGAAGAGACCACCTTCTGCCCTTGAACATCAGGTAGAGAAACCTGATCCAAACTTTGCTCTAGCTCCATTCGGAACTCTGCATTTCTAAACATATATCCAGTCATTAAGATGCTGTACATGAGCTGTGCAAGATTTTCAGCAACCTGAAACAAATGGGATATTTACTATTGCTCAGAGAAGTATCATGCATGCATCCAGCTACAGTTGCTGGACGCAGAAGCATCTGAGATTTGTGGAGGAAAAGTAACTTACAGTAGTGACTGTTACGGCAAAAAATTGTGGAGGTAAAGTACCGATCATATTGGTAACTGTTTGGCGCATTGCATCGACCACCTAACAGACCACACAAACACAACATGAAGAAGATCACTCTGAAAACCAAATAGAGAATCACTTGATGAAAACTAAACAACCTAAAAAAGACTGCAGACCTGCTGAGGGGCTCTCTTTATAAACAATTCCATGAACTCTGGCTGCACATTTTTTACATATTCCAATAAAATATCCCTCCGGCTTTTTGGCTGTCAAAGAAACAAGAATTAAATGATAGAACGGTTCAGTTTGGCCAACTTATGATTCAGGAGTCCATATAAGAAAACATGACATCCTACATGATCCCTGCATATCAACTCCGGGTTTGTAATATATTAAACCAACAACAGTCAACTAACCCACACACTTATAGAAACATGAGGCAATCCATAAATGTTGCAGTAGAGTGTGCCCTAAGTGCAACTGCTAAACTGGTCAATTTACAAGGCACAACTCCAAGATATTCGCCATGGGAAATACCATATCAACTGTGGAAATATGTACACTACCATCTCTCCTAGCAGTTCACATCCAACAAAAACTCATTGCATAGTGCATAAGTTAGAAAGCAGCTACAACTCAACCACAGAGAAGACGGAAATCAAAACCCCCAAATAAAAGCCAAAAGCTGATTAACCTAATGATAATCATCCAGTTCAAAACGTTAAATTTGGTTGAAGCAAACACAAATACCGAATCGAAATATTCGTAAAACCTAAATAAAAATCTCAATTGAGCAACACAACAGAGAGAGGAATACCGCAGAGCCATTAGTTGAGAGCTAATCGACCACCGGAGGTCACTCTCCTGGGAAAGCTCGCCGAGAAGGCTGAAATACGAGGTGGATTTGAAAAGCAAACAGGGAATAGACGAGGGGAAGAGGAGAGGGATAATGTAGACAGCGACTGTACAGTCAGCAAAGACATCTCGACTCGAGTTGCTGCTTCAACCTCCTCGGAAACCCTAATCCGGCATTAACTACGATACGAGCAACAACAATGAAAGTGGGGGAGAGCTATGGAGGGAAGGAACTTGGAGGGTAGCAGGTTCGGACGGTGGCGATTGGTTGTGCTCGTACAAAGTCGCCGTCCGTCGGAGGGTGGATACTTTTTAAGGTTAAATTGGATAATGCTACCGCCCCCGTAGATGTGCAAAGCACTAGAGTGGTTCGAGAGGGTTAGACCTTCACTGGGATACAATGAGTGGTCTGATAGAGCTGGCAAGTCGGTCGTTCGGGTCAAGTTCTGGTTCGGGTCAGGCTTGCTTGGGCCGGCCCACTAACGTATAAAATTTATGGTCGGGTACTGGTCGGGTTGGGTTCGGTCAAAATGAATTTTAGATTGGTCAGGTTTCGGATTAAATCGGGTCATGCTTATTCGGGTTCAAGTCAAAGCAAGTCGGACTCGTTCGAGTTTCGGGTCAAGAGGCGGGTCGGTCTCATTTGAGTTTCGAATCAAAGTGGTTATAGTTTGTTTGAGTTCGGTCGAATCATATTCGACCCGTTTAGATAATTAGGTTGATTTTGACTCGGTTGAATACTTAAATAAGTAATTTACTTAAAATAAATGATTTTGACTCGGTTGAATAGTTGAATATGTAATTTTGACTCGGTTTAATACACTCATTGTCATTGACTCATCTGTTGTTGGCCGGTTTTCAAAAAAGTCATAATAAAAAATTCGGTATTCGGCAACATCGTCATTTTTTAAACATTTAAACCATTGATCGGTGCTATAATTAAATCAAATTAATTGTACATTTAGGATTAAACTTATTTTAACTAGCAAGTTGCAAATAGACTTATTTGTGATTTGACTATATTATTGACCCATTTCATTTTCAATGCCCATTTAATTTTTTAGTTTTTGGCCAATTAGTTTTTTTCATTATTATTATTAGTTTTTAACAAATCTATATATAAATAAGGGGTGATTTGCCAAATATACAAATATGGAGACCATATTAGCCTAATATACACGATTTTGGGAAATTTGCCAAACTATACATCCCAATTTGCCCCATCTTCCCCCGTGTGCCCCCCGCCAGTTTTTTTTTTTTTTTTTCTTCTTCTTCTTCTGCTCGTCAGTGCTGACGTCATCGTCGGAAATGCTGACGTCAGCAATGCTGACACCGTTTACAATGATGGGTTTTTTTTTTTTTCGCGCGCCAATGCTGATGCCGACGTCGGGAATGTTGACGTCAGCAATGCTGACACCGTTTACAAGGAAGGTTTTTTTGTTTTTTTTTTTTTCGCGCGTCAATGCTGACACCGTTTACAAGGAAGTTTTTTTGTTCCACGCGTCAATGCTGACGCCGACGACGGGAATGTTGACATCAGCAATGCTGACGCCGTCTACGAGAATGCTAACGCCGACGACAATGACGTCGGAAATGCTGACGTCAGCATTGCTCACACCCTCTACGAGGATGCTGACGCCGACAATGATGACATCGAAGATCAATATATTTGACGTATTAAGTCATTAAAAATATAAAAGGGAAGAACAAAGAGACAAAGGAGTGTTCTACAAAAAAAAAGAAACGAATATTTTATTTTATTTTTGGTAGTGAGAAACAAAGAATAACGGTAAACAATTAAAACAAAGAATTTTTCGACGCCGACAATGCTGACCTACACAAACGATGTCAGCAAATATATACCTACACAAAAATATGCATGAAAACGATGTCAGCACTAAAAAATACGTATAAAAACGAAGTCAGCACTAAGAAATAAACCAATTTTTAAGGAGTCAAGCATACATATATACTTACATATATAATATCAAATAAAAAACGATGTCATCACTAAAAAATACGCATAAAAACTATGTCAACACTAAAAAATAAACCAATTTTTAAGGATTTAAGCATACATATATACCTAAATATATAATATCAAACTAAAAACGATGTCAACATTAAAATAAATTTACAGAAAGGTAAGTCATTGAGATTGATTGAACTGTTCTACTGTTTCAATTTCAAAACGGAGAATACAGGAGTGTATATATATTGATTACAGATATTCAGGAAGCTTCCTAGATAGACAATTTGTCTTGTAGCACAGGTTAAGAATGGGCTCATCCTTGGACTTGTCAGATGGTGAAGGAGAATTGGGCTTGTCCTTAACCTTGGGCTAAAGTCCATGTGGTGATAATGGCTTGGTACTCCCCGTCGATCCCAGATGGGTAAGGCACAGATGGGAGCGATTTCGGTTGAACAAACTGGTTGATTGTGCCTTGGTTAGAAGGTCAGCCACTTGATCCTTGGAGGAAATGAATGCCACCTTGAGTGATCCCCGTGCAACTCGTTCTCGCACAAAGTGGTAGTCTATGGACATGTGTTTCATGCGGTGATGAAGAACAGGATTGACGGCGAGATATGTCGCACCCAAATTATCACACCAGATTGTGGGAGCTGTTGCAAGACCGATGCCGATAGCAGAGAGAAGAGTTTGCAGCCAAATCACCTCGCAAGTAGCGATTGCGAGAGCCCTGTACTCAGCCTCGGTAGAGGAACGGGAGACCGTAGGTTGCTTTTTGGAACTCCAAGATACCAAGTTGCTCCCGTGATATATGCAGTAAGCCCCGGTTGATCGGCGATCAAGACGATCGCTTGCCCAGTCTGCATCAGAGAAGGCGGAGAGATCATGTTGGACCTTGGAGGAGATGTGAAACTTCAGGTCACGAGTGTGGTTAAGGTATCGAAGTATCCTTTTAACAGCTTGCCAGTGCGAGAGGCATGGGGAATGCATAAACTGTGAAACCTTGTTGACGGCAAACGCTATATCGGGCCTTGTGAAACTTAAGTATTGAAGGCTGCCCACAACACTGCGAAATTTGTATGGGTCATCAAATGGAGGTGACGGGTCTGATGTGTCAAATGTAGCTGCGACAGGTGAAGCTATAGGCCGGGAATCCAGCATTCCTGTGGTCTGCAGTATGCCAAGTATGTGCCTGGTCTGGCTAAGGTAGAAACCAGAAGCGTCGCGGCTAATTTCAATACCCAAGAAGTAGTTCGCAGGGCCAAGATCACGAACGGGAAACTTCCTGGAAAGGGAAGACACAAATCTCACAGATAGAGTTGGGTTAGAGGTGATGACTAATAGATCATCGACATAAATCAATACGAAGGCGATGTCTTTCCCTTGGCGAAAGGTGAAGAGAGAGGTGTCAGCAGGGCAGGAAGTGAAGCCAATTGAAAGGAGAAACTCCGAGAGTTGAGCAAACCAGGCACGCGGTGCCTGTTTGAGTCCATAGAGAGCTCGATTGAGCTTGCACACGTGATTAGGAAAGGAAGAATGTACAAAACCTGGAGGCTGAATGACGAAGACATCTTCGGAGAGAGTCCCGTGAAGGAACGCGTTCTGTATGTCAATCTGCCTGGTGGACCATCGATACATGGCAGCTAAGGAAAGAAGCAGTCTGATGGTTGATGGCTTTGCAACAGGGCTGTAGGTTTCGTGAAAATCAATACCCGGTTGTTGATGATAGCCTTTGGCCACCAATCGAGCCTTCCGTCTCTCGATCGAACCATCAGATTTTCTCTTGGTCTTGAAGACCCACTTCACACCAAGTATGTTTGCACCGGGAGGCGGATGAACTAGAGACCATGTCTTTGTGTCTAGCAAGGCACGAAACTCATTGAGCATGGCCTGTCGCCATTCGGGAAACTTCGACGCTTCGGTGAAACTTGTCGGCTCTTCTGGAATGAGTGTTGTGAGAGAGCATGATGGCCAGGGTACAGTGCCATCAGTTCTTTGAAGCGGTTTGAAGACGTTGGCCCTTGCTCTTGTGACCATGGGATGAAGAGAGGGAGGCTGGGAATTTTGAGTGGGCGGCGTCGATGGGGAAGACAAAGGTATAGAAGTGGGGTCTAGAGGCGTGGGAATTTGATCAGTAGGTGGGGCTTGGGCTTGTGTGTGGATAATAGGGCTGAAGTGGGCTGGTGAAAATGGATTAGGAGAGACTATGGGCAATTGGGCTTGAGAGAGAGCCGAATTTGGAATGTGAGTGGGGGACTGTGTTTGTGTGAGAGGAGGGGGATAATTTGTTTGAAATGGGAATTTGTCCTCATGAAATATAACATCACGTGAAATGTAAGTTTTATTTTGAACCCAATCAAAGCATATATATCCCTTGTGGTGTGAACTATAGCCCAAGAAAATCATAGGGGTTGAGCGGAGGGAGAATTTGTGATGATTGTAAGGTCGGAGATTCGGAAAACATAAACAACCAAACACCTTTAAAAACTTGTAATCGGGACTTGTGTGGAAAAGGAGAGAAAACGGTGATTTATGGTGGATAATGGGTGAAGGTAACCGATTGGCAAGGTAGGAGGCCGTTTGGAAGGCATAGTCCCAAAAGGAAAGTGGAAGGGAGGCATGTTTGAGGAGTGTGAGACCAATATCAACAATGCGACGATGACGGGACTCGACGGTACCATTTTGTTGGTGAGAATAGGGGCAAGATAAGCGATGGTGGATCCCTAACGTTCGAAAAAGGGGTTTTAGTGGGGAAAATTCCGTGCCATTATCCGTTTGGATGGCACGAATGGGGCGACCAAGATTGTTGGTGACAAGAGGAATAAAAGTATGTACAATTTGAGACACTTGTGATTTTGATTGGAACGGAAAGAGCCAAATAAATTTTGAGTAATCATCAACAATGGAGAGAAAATATTTGTTTGCATTTTTTGAGGGAATATGGGTCGGACCCCAAACGTCCATGAACAAAAGATCCAAAGCATTTAAAGATCTAGAAGTGCTAGTAGGGTGAGGTAAAGCATGTGCCTTAGCCCAAGAGCAAGATACACAAAAGGGTGGGCTAGGTAATTTAAGTGGGCCAGGCAGGTGATGATCCACAAACACAAGCCTCGTTATTTCATTGGATGGGTGCCCTAGCCTAGAATGCCAAAGAGGAGCGGTTGACGGCGTCACGGTGCTGGCGGTGCAAAGTAGGTGGGTATGTGGTGTCGATGGTGAAGAGGCAGGCCAGACATACAGACCACGATCATCGACGGGACCCCTGAGAAGAAGAGCTTCCGTCTCCGAATCCTTCACAAGAAAACAATTGTGGTGAAATTGAAAGAAGACATTGTTGTCTTCGCAGAAACGACGAACAGAAATTAGATTTTTTGTTAAAGCAGGAGAATGAAGAAGCTGATTTAAACGAAATAAACGAGAAGGAGAAGGGAGAATTGAAGAACCGTGGTGTTGGATGGGTATAGTGGAGCCATCGCCAAGAGAGACAACATCAGTCCCCTCGTATGGAAGTTTGTCGAATCTCAAATTAGAAACATCATGGGTGTAGTGATGAGTGGCGGCGGTATCCGGATACCAAGGCGTGGTGGTGATGTTGGCCTGAAGCGAGCGAGGAGGCGGTTGTGGGAGAAAGGTGTGATCGAAACGGCTCCAACATCGGGCAGCGACATGTCCCTTTTTCTCACAGAGTTGACAGGTGGGACGAGTATCCAGTCCCCCTGTGAAGCTGTTGTAGGTGCGACCTCCCCTTGAGAATGAACGACCGCCGCGAGTGTCTCCTCGTCCCCGATAGGCATCTCCTCTGCCACGCCCTCTTCCTCTGGTGGAGGTGAAATGTAGCTCCGGAGATGAATCAGTTGTGGTGGTAGTGGAGTTGAGCGAAACCTGAGTTTGGGCTTGGAGGAGAGCGGTCTGTCTTGCGATGCGGGCTTCTTGAAGGAGCATGTAGTGGAGGACATCATGGGGCTTTGGAAGCTCATGTTGGGAGGACAAAGTGGTTACCATGGCATCATATTCACTCCCTAGGCCGGCCAGAAGGTAAGAGACCAGTTCATCATCGGAAATGCCTTGACCGGCTGCCTGTATCTGATGCACCAGAGAGGTAGCTTTGTTGAAATAGTCTGTGGCACTTTCATCTCCTTTCTTCAAGTTTGTAAGCTGCATACGTGTCTGGACAACGTTTGCAGTAGACCTGGCTGAGTACAAGCTGTGAAGTCGATCCCACAACTGGCGGGAGGTGTCGCAGTCCAAGGTCTGAACCATTACCGGTTCAGTTAGGGATGCCGACAGAATGGCCAGGACCAGTTGATCTTTGACGATCCAGTCGTCAACGGCCGAAGAGTTGTCGTCTGTAGCAGATGGACAAGGTAACGTCCCATCGACATAGCCCAAGAATCTTTGAGAGCGGAGATACGGTGTAATTTGGCGGATCCAAACGGGAAAGTTGGTGGGAGATAGCTTGATAGTGTTGAGAGCAGTAAAGTTTGGTAAGGAAGTAAGGGAGGGGGAAATAGCAACTTGTGCCATGGAGGTTTGAAGGTCGTTGATGGTATTGGTTGTGGAAGAATCAGCCATGGGAATGTGTAAGCTGAGATTTTTTGTTGTTGTTAGAAAGCAGAGGGAAAGAAAAAAAAAAATTGAGGAAAGAAGATGGGATTTGAATTTGAAAGGGGCAGTCAGCCAAGATGGCTCTGGTACCATACAGAAAGGTAAGTCATTGAGATTGATTGAACTGTTCTACTGTTTCAATTTCAAAACGGAGAATACAGGAGTGTATATATATTGATTACAGATATTCAGGAAGCTTCCTAGATAGACAATTTGTCTTGTAGCACAGGTTAAGAATGGGCTCATCCTTGGACTTGTCAGATGGTGAAGGAGAATTGGGCTTGTCCTTAACCTTGGGCTAAAGTCCATGTGGTGATAATGGCTTGGTAAAATTGGAGATAAATTGCATTACTCACAAAAAACAAATTGGAGATAATTTAATGGTTCAGTTTGGTCAGTTTCATTGATATGATGGACCAAAGAGTATTACTCGTACCAATGTACCATGCTCTAATGATCCAAACAGTTTGACACATGATAATCAATATTGGCTCACTATATGCTGTTATTGTGTACTGGTAGGAGGTTTCATTAGACCCAAAAATGAAGGGAGAAAGAGGAATATCAAAATGTATAATAATGATTGATGTCAACTACAGCTTGATCCAGCTGATACCAAAATTATTTAATTACATCTGATTTATTCCACACAACTATAAGTTGGCTAACAAAAATATTCCACCTAAGCACTAGCTCATCTGATTTATTCCACAGCAACCAAAGGAAACAAGAGAGATGTTCTCATGGTGAAAGATGTGTCATTTTATTTGGTAAAGCCTTATGAAACTCAGACCAAATAGATTACCTTCCAGCAAAAGCTATATGAGCAGCAACATGTTACATCATAGCAGCCACTACCAAGACTCGACCATGTCAGTGCTGACGGTGATGATCTTGTGTTCCATGGATCTGGACTACTCTCTTCACCGTCTCGATCTTCAACCACTACAATAGTTTAATCGATCAGCTTTAGTATGTCAGCACATCAAGCTATACAGAGAGGAGGAAGAGGAGGAGAAGGAAGACAACCGAACAAAACAAGAGGTAAGGGAAAAGGACATCACCGAATCTGGAAGCAACCTTCACTCTATCGAAAGAGGAAGATCGAGACAGCAAACATATACTAGACATTCAAGCTCGAACTCGAAATAGTCGGCGATTGAGACAACGACGATCGAGAGGACGTCCCTTGATCTGCAAAACCGCCGCCATTGAAATGCTAAGAAACCATAGAAATTGATGGAATTGGGGGCAAGAGAGAACATTCCTTACATGACCGGTGAGGATTTTGATGGATTGCTTCCTGCCTGGGGTGGTTGCAATGGCGTCGTCTTCATCCGGATGCGGTTGTGGCTGAAGAGATCCGCCGTTTAATTGCTTCGAGCAAGCGATACAAGTCAACATCTGGAATCCTGTCTGTCAGCCTTCCTTACCAGTAGCAGGAATCCGGTCAGCGAGATCCAAGCAGATCTTCGGTCGGCGAGACGGAAGAACCGGTGGCTCCTAAATCTGGAGGGGAACGCAACGCCGCTCCAATCGAACCATATCTGAGATTGAAGATGAAACGATTCCAGTGGCTCCATATCTGAGATTGAAGATGAAACGATTCCAGATCTGAGATTCCACTCCAATCGAACCAGGAGAAGAAACGATTACGGTGGCCGAAATCGCGCAGATCTGGCTCATCGGTCGCTGACAGAGGCAGAGGAGGGAGAGGAAGGCTCCTCCACCGCGACATCCGGCGTCGACATTCGCTTTCCCTTCCCCCGGAGTGGCGAATCAGACGACGACGAGAGAGGCGAGGGAGATGGTTTGCGAATGGAGAGGCAGATCTGTGGTGAAGAAGAGAGATAGAGGGAACATGGAGAGGCGGTGTTGTTGTCGGCGTTCTAGGTGGATGACGGTGCTGGATCTGTGTGGAGGAGAACTGGATGAGGGAGGGCAGCCATGAAAGACGTCTTCCAAACGGAGGCTGCTTTTATAAAGAATTAAAAAGCACGGATGTATACTTTTGTAATTTTTACATAAATGTGTATATTTCGCTAATTGGGCCAAAATTTGCGCCTTCGGCGCAAATTTTCTCTATAAATAATTAATTCTATCAAAATATAATAACAACTACAAAATTATTGATTTAGATATAAATAATTCTTTCCACGAAAAAATAATCACGTATCATAATTCATACAAATTATGGAATATGGACAAATAGAATAACCATAAATATGAAATCTAATAGAATTATTATACTTATATTTATAAAAAGAAATCCATTTATAAAAACCGAAAACTACTAGAATTAATAGAATTTTTTAGGTGAAAAAAAACTCTTAAAGAGTTAGATTTATGAGAATTAATAGAATTATTAACACTTAGTTATGAAAAGCCTTGCTTGCACCCTTGCTTTGTAAGGGTCTAATAGTTACTATCCAAGATCTAGACACTTATAAGTCTGATTGCATCAATTAGTTTTGATTTACACATGTAATCTTTACATAAATCATAGCTGACATATTAGGAGTAATACCCAGATTATCGGGAACTCATTCTTGTCGAAATTAAATGACTTTTGGTGATTTGGTAGCAATACTCGATATTGAAATCGTTATTTTCTTTGGGTAATTCAATCAGTTTTGTTTTTCAATTCCTTTCAGATTTAGATTGCTTATTTTATTGAATGAGTATTTCATAAATGTTGTGATATTGTTGTAGATTTTAGTCATAAAGATGTTGAGAACTTGAGATATTGAGATGTTTGCTTATTCTCATAAACTTGTGCTAAAATAAAAAAACCATTTAACATTCAAGCATTAAAATGTTGATGTTAAATAACCATTTCAAGTTGGGTCGGGTTGGGTTCATAGTCGGTTTGGGTTTAAAGTCGGGTTGGGTCGGGTTTATCTGTGTTCGGGTCTGTTTCGAGTCGGGTCAGGTTCGAGTTACGAATAACTCCAGATTTTCGGGTTTCGATCGGGTTCGGGTGAGTCGGGTTTTCGGGTCGGGTCAGATTTTGCCAGCTCCAAGTCGGACAGTGATGATTAGGACAAACCACGATTCACAATGTATCCGAGGCCAATGTATCCGCTAGATTGATAATTTTATGAAATCCACATAAATCCAGACATCTAAAATAATCATTTCGATTTTGATAACTCCACCTTTAATGAAATCAATGAAAGATAAAGTATGAAAGTTTGCAAGTTATCTAATTCAAATTGAAGTCGGCCAGAATCAAGCTAAACTCAAGAAAATTCAAACGGCCACTAGTGTATGATCATTGATCAACATTCAACAGTATTTAAGAGACGTTTTGCAAGCTTCAACTCTTCAAGCGATACACAACTCTCAAGCATTCATCGGCAAGCAAAGTGATCTTCTCTTACATTCAACCCCCTTTTTAGAGTATTTTTATTCTATCTCTTATTGTGTTCTTCATACTATTACAATTTTAATGTAAGGTAAGCGACGAGTGAGGCACCTTCCACCAAATATCAAAGCATCGTCCCTTTGTCACCGGTCCCTTCGTTGACCTCCCGGAAGACATGTTGCAAGAAACATCAACAAATCCTACTAGTTTGTGCTACTTAAACATTACCCATACTCATTTTCTTTTGCTGCTTTCCTTTCGGTTTTCATTATTTTTTCACTTTCTTACCACTCAGTCCCAACTTTGCTCTAATCAAACTAAGGGCGTCTTTGGCAACGGGACGGAATAGGTGGAGGAGGATGGATTTTTTTAGGGTAGAAAGGGTGGGGATGAATTTTTAGGGTGGACGGGGTGAGGATTTGAAGTCAGTTTAATCTTGTTTGTGTTTGGTTGTATTTTGATTGTTAGGAGGATAGAGAAGTGAAAAAAAGTCCAAATTACCCACACTAACCCAAATAAGATAACGAAAATGCCCAATACCCTAAAAGTGATTTCTTCATCTTTTTCGATTGTCTCTACTCTATCCCAGTCCCAAATGGATTTGCCGAAACCCTCTATGGGTAAAGGGTCGGATGTGGCAAGCTTGTCGAACCGGGATTCAGTCGTCGGCAAATTCGCTCTTGGGAAGCACGTTCAATCGGCGTCGGTGGTGGGCGGCGGTGTCGGTGGTAGGCGGTTGTGGTGGTCGGTCGACAAGGGCATCAGATGAGGACTTAGATGAGGGTTAGTGGCGGCGGTAGGGGGAGGAGAGAGAGAGAGGAAGGTTGAAGATGATGGGGGTAAATTTGGGACATTCCCATTCCCATTCCCATTCCCTCCTTCCTCCTTTTCCTAGGTTCCATTCCCATCTCATTTTTCCCATCTCATTTTTTGGTGTTTCATTCCCATCTCCATCCCCTTCCATCTACCTCTATCCCGTTGCCAAACATGCTGCCACTGTTCCCAAAGCCCACCCCCACCTCTTCCATCACTTCCCACCCCCAGCCAACACGCCCTAAAAGACTGCATATAACTAATTAGAAAATAAAATTGATTTCAAGGGGAGCAGTTGTTGCACTATGACAGAGTGAAGGCAAAACAAACCAAATTGAACATAACCAGGTACTCAACATAGTTAAATTTACACAATTAAATTTAGACAATTACACTTGTCGAATATGATATAATAAGCATATAAATTAAAGTGTCCAAAATTTTTCAGCCCCTGAAGGAGGCCAAGGGCAAGTGTTAACCAAAATCAGCAGGGAAAAATAAAGGTGCAAAAGCACTAAATCGGAACCAGAGCTTCATTCCCAGTTGTGGCAACAGAAGGGGATCCCATCGCCACGTTAAGGAAGAACCTTTCTTGCTTCGTAAAAAGACTTGTCTCCATACCTCAATCAAGTGTGGAATATGGGAAATCGACGTACTTAGGATAAGAACGCTTGTATAAGTTCATGCATACTGTGTCGTTCTGCTGAAGGACCCCATTGAATATGCTTTTCATTGCCCCTGCAAATCAAACATCCAAACGCGTCCATACGTTAATTTGTGCATCTGAGAAGGGGCATAGATTCCATAAAGGCATAGAAAGAAACAGAGTTATCATACCATGTGTACCAACAGGCTCCTTCACACGGCCACGACGTCCACCTTTTGTATACACCTCCACAGGCTGCAAGATTTAATCCCACAAATAATACTCAGATCACGACAAACATCCCCACATGATGCAAAAGAAGCAGCAAAAGATACACATACCTTGAACCATTTCACGTCCTCAGGGTTGTGGAACATATATCTAACTGTTGCTTTAACCTTAGAAACGCGTTGGGGGTATCTGCAACATATCATAAAAAAAAAAAAAAACAATCTGCTTAGCACAAAACATATTTCTCAAGGTATATAAATCTACAGATCAGAAGCTTACCCTGTCAAGATGATCTTCTTAAGAACTATCCTATTGGGGTCTACACTTCTCAATGTACCTGCAGCAGCAACAACAGAAGCACCTCCATCTGTATTCTTCATGGCAATCAAAGGAAGCGGTGTAAGTAGCACTGGCGCATAAACTGAGGCAATGGAGAAGCGTCCAGCATGGAGGAATTTCTCCATCTTGCTCTTGTTTGAATTAAAACTGTCTGAAGAAAATATTGGCCTATACCAAATTGTCAAGGGTCAATTATTTTGTGAGTTTGAAACAATGAAAAAGGGGAATATAATGGGCCATCAAATGCAATGTGACAATTCACCTTGCAACAAATTGTCGAAAACCAACATGAAACACTAATTCCTCTTTGCTTTTTATGGGCTCAGTGTAAGAATCATGCTTCTTTATGCTGAAAAGGCAGATTCTTTTTGTTAGAATTAACAAAAAAATTCTCGTCATAAAAATCTACCCTTGATATGAAAAATAAAATGGTATCACATATGGCATACCTGAAGTGGAGAACAGACATCTCTGATTCATGTTTAAAAAGGCCACATGCGATTACAGGCATTGAATTTGCACGAGTACAAATTTTTAAGGCAACCGATGTTGGTACTTCCTTGACATGGATTCTTGCATACGAACCAACGGATGCACATTGGTTGCTGTCTTGTTCGATTGTCAATGCATCAGCAAGTGCCTTCCTTGTAGTCCTTGCAATGTTTGCAAATTCAAACAGCCTAGCATATTCAGGAGGCAAGGATTCCTAAATAAAGAAAAGTTAGTGTTACTATTAACCTAACCTTTTAAGATGTGTAACGACAGTAACGTAATTCAAATCATCAAACATAACTCACTTTAGGGTCCCAGGAAGAAGTTTTAAAAGACTTGAGACCTCTGTACTTGGCAAATCTCTTTCTAGCAGGAACATCCAAGGGTGTGTCCACCTCATCTGGGAAATCTATAACAATTAAAAAAAAACACCATTTATGAAAGAACTGTATCTTGCTTTTTAGCATACACTAGCTAAGAAAAGTCTGGACAAAATGCTAATGCAAAGTAGAATAAACTGATAAATGTAATACAAATCAATTATACCAATAAAGAGCACAAGGGCAGAGGTCAAACTGTCAAAGATATAAGGTTCCTTAAACTAGCTCAGAATCGGTAAACATGCAAAATAACGCAGGAACTTTCAGACATGGATCAGATTGAAAACCCACATTAAAGAGAACACGAGATGCTGCAGTCAAACATAAAGAGATATTCACATTCTGCCTTGGATGGAACACATTATCAGAATAATATACAATCTGATAAGGTTTACAATTATCTACATAAATGGGAAGTCTTACAGATAAAAAAAAGTTAAAAGAATACAAATCACGCACCCTTATCTTCAGCATGCGCTTCTTTCAGTTTGCGTATATCATCCTCTATCTGCTCCCTTGTCATGTTTTCTCCGTCCTGAGAAGAAATTAAGACAATCCAATCAAAAGTATATTATATTCAATGAACTTTAAATTACAACGGAAATATGGATCCCAAAAACTGACAAGGATCAGGTATTATGGCACAGTTAACCATGGCAAACAGATGAACCTAGCAGATGGGGAAGAATGGTGGGCACGAGAGAAACATCAAAAGAGTGAGACATGCCACAGGTTGGGTTAATCATACTCCTAAGTCCTACCTAAAATACTTGATTTTTCAGAGGATAAATTTTGATCAACAATAGATGATCTTTTAGATTTTCTAGGTAGTGGATTGTTATAATTTATATTGATTTGTGGTTTCTTTTATTAAGTAACAATTCAAGCCCAGACAAGCATGAAAATCGAGAGGCCGACAAATCGGCAAACCGTCAAACATACAACAAAAAGACTAGGCATTACAAACAACGAAAGATGAAACACAGAAGACATAAAAGCTAGCAAGGGTATTGATTTGTGTGTTGTTGACCTTTTGAAATCTTTTGATTGGTTATAATGTGTAGGAGCCTAGGAGGTATTTAAAAAAAAATAGTAAAATTTAAGTAAAAGTTAGTAATGATAAGTTAGTAATGATCTTTTGAAACAAGTGAAATATTTTTTAAAATGTGTGGCATTTACTAAACAATCAAGTATTGTAAATTCGAGGGGGTATAGAATTATCTAGGGGGAACTAGGAGATTCCTAGGAAGGTAAACAGTTCATATACACTATGAATCTGCTAAGAAACAGCTAATCACATAGAAGCATTACAAAACGCAGATAAATCCACCTAAATTTGGGACATAAATGTTAATAACTATTGTTAATCACACAGTAGTTATTTCAGAGCAAGTGTTGAAATTTTGCCATGACGGGCCCAAACAGAAGTTATCATTTATCAATGAGCAGATCCATTTCATATGCCGTTGGAGAGAACACACAATATCACACAGTAGAGACAATAGGCATGCAAAACAAACAAGCTCGTATACAGAAAATAACTGTTTAGGCATCTATATATTGTGTAAACATACCATCATCATTGAGTCATGCTCCGTCTCTGCATCGTACTCCCTCAGATCAAGAGAGCCTTGATCCTCATCAGAGTCGAAATCCTTGAAATCTCCTTCAGCAGGAATACCACTTTGTTCCATATCCAACATCATACCATCATCATCGTCATCATCATATTCTGATGCATCCTCATCAATACCATCCACAATCCATGCAGCCTGAAAATTTAATATTTGCCACAAAAATAGCAACCCACTTTTACTCAACCAAGTAAAATAAAAACTAACCAGGATAAAAATAAATAAATAAAACAAAAGACAGCCGTTTGATAAATAAAATCAGCACAACAATTAAGTTAAAAACCTGATAATCTGAAGTGCCTCGCGGAACAGACCTCTTCTTGCGTATTTTCTGCTTTTCATTTTTCTCAGCTTCAGCCATCTCAGCTTCTGTGGGCCATGTCTGATGAAGACATTAATGAAAAGTAAGGGAAATGACAGCTAACCAGGTAAAATGTACACTATCAAGAAAAAAAACAGTACACGCTACTATATCTGAGATGCTGAGGTCAGAACTATCAAGAAAAATATAGTACACACTACTATAGAAAACTAGGCATCATGAAATACCCTACTATCCAATAACACTTTCCTCCACTAAACATTTGCAAATACAAAAGGAAACCGCACCCTATTTGAAAATGTAATTGAAAAATAGATACAAAGTTTTAGTGCAAAATAATAACTCAGCTATGTCAATAAATTTCAGCACTGACTGTTAATTGCAACTAACAGTCAGTGACTCAGTGCTGAAAAAAGCAAATGCAGCGGCAGCTGCATAAGAGGGGGAAATAAAATAAATAATAACATAAGTGTAGTGTTAGATCCCATCCAAGGTACCTGTTCGCCTGCAAGAGGATCTGGAACATTTTCAACACGCAAACCTTGCTGTGTACTATCAGGTACTAAAGATTGAATCACCTAGCATTCAAGGAAAAAAAAAGGAAAATTAATGAAATAATAGACTTATATAACCAAGTTAAGAACATTCATGATTATAATATAGAAGTAGCAGCTACCATCCGGGAATGAAAATGTATAGGTCTTAGGAACTAATCATCACCCTCTTAACAAGAACTTTTTGGTTCAACTCCTTAATAAGAACTTCCAAAAACTTAATGAACAACTCTGACAAATTTTTGCTTCGACTTGATGATAGTTGTAAACCGAAATACATGCTTTCTTCAAGCAACTATAAATTGGTATTGTATGTAAAGTTTTTTGATTCCATCTTCTCAATAATCTTAAAGTCACCTGATCTTAACCTTCATTAATTAACAAATCTTATTTAAAAAAATAAAAAATGAAAGAGCATAAAAAGTATACTTTCTGGCTTTCTGCAAGGAAAATAATATGGCATAATATGACTACCTGCCCATCATTTGCTTCTTCTGCATCCATCATATTATGTCCTTTTTTTTTATTCAAGGGAAAGGGATCGTTCAATATTTCAATCTTGCAAAGTTGGAAATCTCCGGCTCCAGAAATATGTACCTAGCGAAGGATAGAATACCCCTCCAAGTCAGCATACACATCCCCATATGAGCATAGAGGTGCAACCTTATGCTCATAATATGACCAAGAATACATTACAGAATTTACAGTAGCTGAGATGAGTACCAGTTGATTTACTGAAAGATTACGAGCACGAACATAGCCACTAAGAAGGAGGGTGCATTTCCCAGAATCAGATTCATCTTGGACCAAATCAACCTAAAAGCGTAATAAATTAAAAGCCAAAATAGGTTGGGAAAAGAAGGGTTTACCGTTTACATGCACATAGAATTTGCAACATTACAAGAAAAGAAAATACTAAGGCAGCTGAGGAAAGAGCTCAGCTCATAAAATTAGTAAAGTTCAACACAGCTACAAAAATAGATAAATACATCCTAGATATTATTACCCAATACCCACTCGCCGGGTGTAAATAGGCAACTTCTCCCACCATATCACAATCAATGTTGTTTTAGCATTTGTCAGTTGGCAACACAGCTACAAAAATAGATAAATACATCCTAGATATTATTACCCAATACCCACTTGCCTGGTGTAAATAGGCAACTTCTCCCACCATATCACAATTAATGTTGTTTTAGGATTTGTCAGTTGTCACACTTATTAAGATTATACTCCGTATTAATCAATCATTTTTTGAAGGAAAACTTTTTTCCTGCACACTAATAGAAGAGAAAATTATAAAAGTTGTCTTGGAAATGTAAACTATTCATTAAAATGTGCCTTATAAATTGAAATTGATATGATTGACGAGGGTTATTGTATATTTTAAGAATTAAAAAGCTAAAACGACGTGCATTGTGAGAAAAACCCAACAAGCTAAAATTACATGTATTGTGAGACATCGGTAGTATTATTAAAGTAACTAGGAGAGAAGTAGATGAATTAAAACATGTTTATTTTCTTCAACTCAACAGACCCAAGCCCCCCACCCACACCCCCCAAAAAAAAATTAAAAGCCTTACGTGTAGGAAAAAGTTTTTCTTCAAAATGACATGTATTGTGAGACATCGGTAGTATTATTAAAGTAACTAGGAGATAAGTAGATGAATTAAAAACATGTTTATTTTCTTCAATTACATGTATTGTGAGACATTGGTAGTATTATTAAAGTAACTAGGAGAGAAGTAAATGAATTAAAACATGTTTATTTTCTTCAACTCAACAAACCCGAGCTCCCTGCCCACACCCTCACAAAAACAATTTAAAAGCCTTAGGTGTAGGAAAAAGTTTTCCTTCAAAATGACATGTATTGTGAGACATCGGTAGTATTATTAAAGTAACTAGGAGAGAAGTAGATGAATTAAAAACATGTTTATTTTCTTCAATTCATCAGACCCAAGCCCCCCACCCACACTCCCGAAGAAAAATTAAAAGCCTTAACGTGTAGGAAAAAGTTTTCCTTCAAAATTTGCGTTCATAATAGGTAATAAAGTACCACCTTATCAAAATTCAAACAAAATGGTGGTCTGTACTTTCATGGAGAAAGAGTAAGAAAGAGGGTTTAAAACCTTTGAGGCAGATACATAAGATCGTTGATTCCTCCAGTGAGGAATGACTGTTCTTTGATCTTTCATAAGCCGCATGAACTGCAACACATTTTAATTGGTAGATTAGATCTGGATAATTTACAGGACTGTTATGAAACTCCAATTATATCCTATTCTCAACTAATAACTTCTGGAAAACACCATATTTAACAGAGTACAAATTACCTTAAGGATATCATCCTTCGTATCTGCAAAAAAGAACTTACAGTCTTCTTGAAATTCTGCAGACAGATTGGTAGTACAGTCCTTTTTCAATTCCTGTCTGCTTTTCAGATCAGAAGGTAAATCCTAAGTGCAAAAAAGAATAGTTGATCAATCGTAATGTAATCCACCAATTTTCCTACTTTAAAATGTACATGGTACCAATCCATTACTTACACGTAGCAAGACAACAGTACTTGGTAAACCTATAGATCTGAAAACAGATAGGCAATGATCTCCAAAAGAATCAATATAATTAGAAGTTCCTTCTCCATTTGCAGATACCACAAAAGCAATTAAATCGGCAACCTACAATACAAAGAAGCATGTGTAAAATCATAAAACTAAAAAAAAATTCTAGATAAAAATAAATACATCTTTTGAATCTAGCTCAACAGAGGAGAGGGGCAGGGAATAAAGAGTTCAGTACCTTGGCCATTTCCATACATGACTGAAGATCTCCATATGGAGCTTTGAGTACCTAGTAGAGATTCATGAGTGTAAGTCATTGCGATACAACTTCTATATACTATGAAACATAAAAACGTTTAGATATTTAATTCCAAATCAACAAATAGAGCAGTTTGATCTAGCAATCTAAGTGGGACACATGGACACCCATAGGCCGTAAGAAAAACCAATGATGTCAAAAGAAGATACGATAGCAACATGTGAAGAGACATACGCTAAACCTCAATTTGTGTTCAGAAGAAACCACAGTAGGAAACAGGTCTCCACCCCTTGCAGGAGATAATGACGCCAACAGATCGTGCTCCAATGAATTAACATTTACAGTTGCAGAAAGACCAAATAGAACCTGTAGTGTAGACATTGAAATGAGGGTCAGCCATTGATTAGTTTACATCATCCAAAATATATATAACATCTAAACATCATCACAAACATTCATACTCACAAGTGTGCGCGGAGGACTTGACGATCCACTTAAAGTTCTCTTCTCGTTCAAAAGGGCAGCCCTCTTTTGATCTCTTAACTGAAAGGGTGAGAAAGATATTATGAGATAAACTGTGGAACCAAAATATCAAACAGTCAATTTAGCCATACACGGCATCAATTGCATGATAGTTGCAGATGATACCGTCTTGTTCCGCTGCAACCGTGCATCACGGGCACCCTTAAGGACATTTCCCACAGACTTTGAACCTCGAGGCTTAGCTAATTCAGTGGTAAACCAATTATAATCAAACAAATAATTCAGGAAGACAAATTGAGGACAAAAGGTGCAACAGATTTGGCTAGAAATTTACCTTTTTCAGATACTTTGTGAACGTTGCGAGTAGATTTTGAAGCAAAACGAGTTTTATGAGCTTTATTTAATTGAGCTCGTGCACCTCCCATGGTGGCTACTTGGAAAACCCCTCCAAGCTATAAATAATAGAAAATAACCAATTTTAATTTGAATGGTTAGATCAATATGTACATAATCCACTTTCAACTAATAGAAAATAACCAATTTCAATTACTGGCATTGGCATTGCTTCTACGACTCTATGACTATGAGGACATGACGTTAGGAGCACTGGCCGAGGCGAGCAGCAAGCAGAACAGAGGTAAAGTGAGATGACCAATTTCAATTTGAATGGGTTAGAAAACTTACTGATGGGGCGACCGGCGACGAGGGCGAGGCCGACAGCAGTCCAGCAGACAGGCCGGATTCGAATGGAGATGGGGATGGAGCTCGAGCTCGGCGCTGGCGAAGCGACGCCGTTCCAACTTCCTAGCCGACTGATCGAAGCGACGCGGTGGAGAACTGGAGATGGAACTTCGGGAGAGATTGAGAGAGACGACGCGGGAGTCTTCGAGATAGTGAGAGACGCAGCGGTTAGGGTTTCTGAACTTACAAACCCAAAACGACGTCGTTTTGAGTAGTTTTTATTTTTTATTTTTAAGAAGATAGTGAAAGGTGCTAAGCTGGATTTTTCTTCACCTGCCAATGATGAAAATTGAAAATACCGTTGTTCAAGAGGAGCTTCAAGGGACTTCCAAAGTAAAAGATGAAGATAGAAATTAGAACAGATGATCCCGGGAATGGGAGACGAGGTATCTGTATCATATGACACAGGATTCAAATATTGTTTTATCTGTAGGAAGGGATTGGGTCCTGAAAGTGCTGTATTGGCTAAAGAAATGAATCTAGATCATCAATCAACTTGATCATTTGTTGGTAGCAGCCATTGTGGTTTTTTGCTTAGTAATTGGCTGTTTGACACACAAATTCAGAAGTCGATGCCATCTTGCATGATGCAGGTGACTGAAGACTCATACTGAATTATGTAATATGTTCTCCTCTTTCCCTGTGTTTCAATTGGTATTCTATCTTTAAATTCTGTAATGCACCTAAGATATAAGGAAATATAGTGCTGCAGATTTTGGTAATTCCAAATGTTGGCCCTATCTTTTCATCATTAACTTTAGAGATTTTCTAAGAGTAGATCCTGATGGCGTTGCTGAAGAGAGTAGTTCTCACCTCGACAATTTATTGGCAAATAAATCCGCCTAGAAAGCATCAAGAGGAATCAAGATGTTTATAGAGAGATGAAGTAGTCTGTCTGAACTCTATTCCTGTAGGATTGACTGTCTCAACATCAGAGAAAAACATCTTTTCTCAGTTACAATCCATCATCTATATAGTCCATTGTTTTCTTCCTATTTACAGTAGGAGTCATTCTTCTGATCTTTTACCATGTTCATCTATGCGATTCACAGGTTCTGAATATCCGGGATCACATTCATGTAGAGCGCGCAAGAGGATTTCTTTGGTTGCGTTACTGTAAAGCGTCGGTAAAGCTCTTGAAAATGGAGTTCTGATCATTTTGCCTATATATGCAAGTTAAATCCTAAACAGTCTGGTAACAGCTTACTTGATTTGCACATTGGTACATTGTATTGTTGGTTTCATTCATATGTAGATATCTGTAAAGACACCACGAGTGATTTACAGAATCTGATCTATTTCACTGCTCATCTGAGAGCATATCCTTGAATTAGATTTTCTAGCAGCTTAATTGACTGTCAGGGTGTGTTGCACGACGAAGATATTGATTATGAGTGTTTAGTTTTGGCTTATCAATCAAATTTTAACATAAGGTATTCCAAACTGACATCCAACCTGTGGAATGGAAATCCGATTTTCGGATTTTGTTAGGTAGCAAAATGTGCACAATGAGTATAGGAGGAAATGTAAGGCAAGGGGTTAAGGGTCTTCTATTATTAGTTTCCCTAAGATTGTATCTCATTTTGGGTCCTTAAGTGTGTTCTTATGTTGAATCCAACTAATCAGTGTTTGTGTGAGGTTTTCTGTTGGTTTCCTGATCTTAACTCTATCAGATTTCCAAACTTTGTTTTAGCTGAAAAATCTCAGTTTGATCCTTAAATTTCTTAACAAAGGAGTGGTTTAGCTTAGCAATGGTTTTGCTTTGAGAAACTAGTTTGCAAACTACACTCATTGCTACAATTTACTTATCAGATCAACCATGTCATTTTCTTTAGAATTTTATGCACTGATATAAATACTAATGCCAGATTGCCAGTATAGACAAGTCACTACTCTTTGACTGGTTCTTCACATATGATTTCCATCTCTATCCAGCCATCTGTCTTGACTCTAAGCCCCATCTTTGCTGTTGTGTGACTTTTCCCTTTTTAAGTACCAACCTTGATTGGTTTTCAAATCACAACTTTTCCTCATCTGGGTATGTCTCAATTTCATTTAGTTTTCCTTATTTGATTGTTAAGTAATGCAGTTTCTTGTGTTTGTTCTTCCACTTTGATCCATCTTAAAACTCCTTTTCCAGGTGTTATATAGCCATGGATAGAAGATCTTCTCTTCTGCTATGTGGATTGGTGTTCATGCTTCATGTGAGGCTGAGCTGTGCTACCCAAACTGATATCTACTGCCTGAAATCAATACAGAAATCCATCACAGGACTGGCAAAATGGTGGGATTTCTCTGATGAAACCGAAGGGTTCATCTGCGGCTTCATTGGGATCGATTGCTGGAACCCGAATGAGAATAGAGTCTTGAACATCAACCTACAAGACTTAGGCTTAAAGGGCCAGTTTCCTGTTGGCATAGCCAACTGCACAACCTTGACAGGACTGTATCTCTCAGGGAACAAACTGGATGGCCCAATTCCTTCCAATGTATCCAGCCTTCTGCCTTATGTGACGTTGCTTGACCTCTCCAACAACGCCTTCTCGGGCTCTATCCCCACTGATCTCGCAAACTGCGTCTTCTTGAACCGTCTCATGCTTGATCACAACCGCCTTTCGGGTCACATTCCTATGCAGCTTACCAGACTTGCTCGGCTCAATCAGTTCAGTGTCGCGAGCAACAATCTGACAGGGCGAATCCCTCGTTTTAGCAAGCGGTTTCCTGCAGCTAGCTACGCCCACAACCCAGGGCTTTGTGGGGCTCCTCTGCCTCCTTGCCGGAAGAAGTCGACGACAGGGGGTCAGTAGTGAAGATCCATTCTGGTGTGCTTGATGATCTTAGTGTGCTTGCATTTGTCAGTAAAACATTACAACTATATTTTACAATGAGTTTTTTTTTACCCTCTTTCTGGCATCTTGTGTAAACAATCAACTTTAACATTTATACTATCTTTTTAATATCAAACATATTAATATAAAAAAAAGATTGTACGAGTAATGAACTAGTTATATCATAAAATTATTTTATGTCAAAATTATTGATAAAAAAATTTCAAAAATTATAACATGTTGTAATTAATGATTTATATACATTTGAGCAAAAAATATTTTAATCATGAAAATATTTTTCTCAAAAATAAATATGAGCAAAAATTACAAATGATACTATATTTTTGACAAAATTATTTTAAAAACTATAATTTTTTAAAATGTTTTTTTCTCATCAATTATAATATTGTTGTAATTTTCTGAAATTTTTTAATCAACGGGTTTTATCTAAAATAATTTTACATAAACTCCATTCCCACTACAGCACTGCTTCGCTCGACTCAGGCGCGCGCTCTCTCTCTCTCTGCTCGCTCGCTCTCTCTCTCTCAGGTACGCTCTCTCTTCTCCTCTTCTTCTCTTCTTTCTCTCCTATTTCTTTGCCTCGTCTATGGTGTGTTGGACTCGATAGGCAATCCCAATTTCGAAATCTAGGGCTAGGGCTGTGTGATTAGTAGAATAGGGTTTATGCATTTTTGGGGCGATTTCTGGCTTGTTGTTCTTTGCCTGAAATATGAAAACTGAAAACGATATGCAGCCCTTGTACAATCGAAATTTTTTGTGCTCTTGTAATCGAAATAGCTATCCAGTTTGATTTTTGTTTTTGTGCGCTCTGCCGCTCTCCCTTGTAATCGAAATTTGCAGGCCTTGTAATCGAAATAGCTGTCCAGTCTGATTTTTCTTTTTGCGTGCTCTGCCCCGTAATCGAAATTTGCAGCCCTTGTAATCGAAATTGTTTCTATGCTGATGTTGTTTTGTTTGAGATTTATTTCGTTTAGTTGTGATATAGTTGTGCTGAAATTTGTGTTTTATTTTGATTTTCTTATGAATTGAAATGGATTCATATGAGCCTGAATAATTACCTATGCTATGAATGTGTGTTGATTGAATTGGATCGTTCATGCTATTGTTTTAACAAACAACAAATATACATATATGATATCTCATATCCTGAAATTTCATTCCAAACAGCATATACGATATCTTGATATCTAGATATCAATACCAAATGACCTCTTTTATGGAGGATACATCAACTCTTTTTGATTTCCCTTCTCTTCGGATTTCAATTGCCGAACTGGAATTTTAGGAAAGGCGCAGGCTTTGTTTCAATTGTTTGGCTGTCACCGGTTCTGTTAATTGGATTTCCCTATATTTAGATTTCAATTAGACCTATATATTGATTTTTGTGATATTGTTTGCAGCTAAATCTTCCATGGATAGTTCAAAGTCTAATAAAACCGACGGGGAGCTGCTAGGGAGCGACCTATTCTGGGAGATATGCTCACGGATGCCAGCGAAAGCGGCCATAAAACTCTCATCCCTTTCCAAAACCCTAACCGGTCTCCTGTCTGATCCCTTGTTTGTCGACAGGCAGTGTATTCGCTCTTCGCTCTTCGATGGCAGTGTGTTTCTATTGAGTCCTCAAAATCCTAAGTCGCTTGAGTTCCATGTCCTCCCGAATAGTTCTACTTCCTTGGGCATCCCGGGTAAGTCCCTCTCTTTCCTACAACAAGTTGGTCCAGTTTTGGATTCCAGTCAGGGTTTAGTACTTGTCAAGTTAGAGAGTGATCTTCTTGGACCCTGCAGATTTCTTATCTGCAATCCTGCAACTGGAAGCTGTGCCCTGCTTCCTGTCCTCGACATGCCCCTATTTCAATCTAAAGTAGTTATATCCTCCGGCCTCCTCCTTGAGTGCCGCCCAAGAGACCTCGAAACAACCTGCCCCGGTGGTTCTGATTACTTCCCAAACGATTATACTCTGTCACCGATTTTGCTGTGTATCGTAATGGCAAGTGGGAGCAGGACCCTTGTTACATCAGTATAAAGGGGCATCAACTCTGCACAGGAAGGCCAGCCGTAGCCCTCTTCAGAGGATGCGATAGTCGCCTTGTCGTCCATTGAACAATTGCAATGCAATTTCTGTGTTCTGAATGATCTAATCTATGCGATGTGATGTTACAGTGAAGAAGACATGGATGGTCTTTTTAAGAGGCCATTCATGGTGGCTATCGACTTCGAAAGAAAGGCGCTTTCAAGAATCTTCCCTCTACCGACGGATGCGTGGGATTCTGCAGAGGATTGTAACGTTGGCAGCCTTTTGATGACCATCTTCAAGTGGAGATCTCCGCGGTTAGGTGGTGGTGAAACCGTCGGCCTGATGAGGAAGGACCAGGGACTGTTTAGGGTGTGGGTATTGGAGGACTACGATACAGGGCGATGGAGAAGGGTGGTGCGGAAGCCTGTAAAAGAGATGGCGCACAACGGGGATTCCATTGTGCTCTCCTGCTGCGTCGTTAACGGGACGCATTTTCTGTTTACTGCGCGTAGTCGGGTTTATGCCTACGAACTCGACGCCTCCGATGATGCCTCCAGGATTACTGTCCTGGCTGAGCATGGACGTCGGTGGGATCGAGGAGGCCTGGCGATCATCCCCTACGCTAATACGCTTCGCCCGGTATGTGGTCCTGAGGGTGGGTTGAATGTTTTCAATTTACGTGATCTTTAATTTAATAATAACTTAAATATATTTAGATCCTGTTCGTTTGGTTGTTCAATAGGATTTTTGCCTTTGAATTTCAGTTTTGTGATTTTGGTCTAATGGACAAAGCAAGGTTTGTGCTTTATAGCGACTCTGCCGTGCCGATTCTATACTATTGATGAAATCGTCTTTAAGGGCAAAGCTGGTTCGTCAGGCCTTGAACTACAGGAAGCATTATTCAGCTCTTTCCTGAGCAAGCATTCAGCATGTTTTTGGACTCCAGGAAGTCGTGATAATGCAAAAATTGCATATATTCGTGTGGCTGGAGTGTGGTGCTCTGTGAAGGGACAAAGATAATGCAGTTTACTGTGGGGCAAGCTGGGGAGTTATTCTTCTTGCAGGTACTGAATGACATGCCATTATTTTTACAGAATAAGATAATTTTGGAATGCCCGTCTGCTTCTCAGTTTGGTGGAATCCCTAATCCAGATGAAGAGTTTAGGTTGTGGAATGAATTCAATGATAATTTAGAGTGAGTTATGGTGATTCTTGGTCTAACTGGTTGAGGGAATGTGGGAGAGAAATTGTTCAGAAGATCAATGGAAGATCGATTTTTGCTTGATTCAATTGCTCAGCAGAAAAGCAGATAAGGGAGACAATGGATAGTAAACATGTTCTAGAAGGAAGCTTGGAGTGGCTCAGGAGTGGCTTTGGTTCTGATATTGAGCTACGCGCCTTGTAGGCAGATCCGGGAACTCATTTTGGAAGAGAAATTGGATCTCTGGGATGAAATTTTTGAGGATGGGTTTGCTCAGAGAATGATGGATAGCATTGGATCTGTATTTGAAGATCGAGTTGAACAAAGAAGGTGGGGGTATGGTTTGTACTTTGTAGAGCTGAAGCTAAAGAAGGCTGGTAGGATGCCTGGAACAAAACCCTTGAATTGGCTGACGAAAATGATTTTTTCAGTAGCCTTCTCCAACAACGCCTCCTCGGGCTCTATCCCCACTGATCTCGCAAACTGCGTCTTCTTGAACCATCTTATGCCTAATCACAACCGCCTTTCGGGTCACATTCCTATGCAGCTTACCAGACTTGCTCCGCTCAATCAGTTCAGTGTCGCGAGCAACAATCTGACAGGGCGAATCCCTCGTTTTAGCAAGTGGTTTCCTCCGGATAGCTACCCCCACAACTCGGGGCTTTGTTGGGCTCCTCTGCCTCCTTGCTGGAAGAAGTCGACGAAAGGGGCTCCTTTCGTCTCAGTAGTGAAGGATATCCATTCTGGTGTGCTTGATGATCTTAGTGTGCTTGAACTGATCAGTAAAACATTACAAGTTACAACTATATTTTACAATTCAGCCCGCAAAAAAACCGACCATCTTAAAACCGAAACCTAAACAAATCAAAATTCATTTTAAACTCATACTACCCGTCTCAAAATCGAGCACATATTTTACCTGAAATGATCCGACCCATGAGTGATCCGACACAAATGAACCTGACTCGACTTGCTCGTTTGTCACCTTCTGATCTGCCACGTAACACCCAAATATATTCGTGTTTTAGGCATTTGATAAGCTTAGAGCATCTGCACCGGCAAGCAAGTGTGATGGTACTGATTAAGCTAGTGGTAGGAGATGGGACCATAGTAATTTGCATGACTAAAGTGATTCGGGGAGCACACGGGTGTACATCTTGCTCACCAGTCAACTAATTTAATTTTGAAAAGACAACAAGGTGGCATAGCGAGCATTAAATGCTCACCCAGTCAACAATTTATGCGGATGGGATCCACTGTCACAAAGGGGACAACCCCCTGCTGTCCCCTCCCCTCCCCGGTTATTAGAAAAAAAAAAAGAAAAATTAATTAAAAAGAAAAAAAGGAAAAAGAAATATAAAAAATGGGGGTTGTGTGAGGAGGACAGGGCACAGTGGGAGAAGAGGGACAGCAGATCTTCACCCCAATTTATGGGTGTGTGAAGAAATTAATTTATTTGAGCAAAATAATTTATTTTCATTTGCTTGAAACAAAATTTGCTTTCGGATGAGATTTATGGGTGTGGCCGTGTTAAAGCAGTTGGTAAAAATGCAAACTTGTTTTGTGGTTTTTTTTAACATTTCACGTTAGAGTTCGGGGTTAGAGCTTTACCATTTTTTAAAGAGGCTCTTTACATGTAGTACGTATTCTCTAATTTGGACTTATAAGAGGAGGAACGAACCCCACATGCGTACACCACTAGTCCACTACCCTCGCCGTCGATCTAATATGTGTTCGCAATAGTATGAACTTACTTTCGTCACGTTATTTTGGCATATACGTTTCTTCAAAATTAGGTAGTTTATACTCCTTCGGTTAATTAAAACTTGTCGTTTACTATATAAATTTTTTACATTTGTTTTTATAAATGCATACTCAATTGCATACTTAGGACTCGTTTGGTTCAATGTGGGAATTGAAATTCCCGGGATGTTATTTCATGGGAATTGAATTCCCAGGAAGTCTAATTCACGGGAATTGTGAAAATATGTTTGGTTAACTTTTTAGTTTAGAGAATTAAATAGGGAAATTGAAAATTTTTTAAATAGAAAATGGGGAATTGCAACCTACCTAGGAGGGAGTAGGTGAGTTAAATTCCTTTGAAATGGAGGAATTGAACTTCCTGGGTTTTTCTGCGGAAAAAAATTCAACCAAACACATATATTTTAGCTACTTCCTGGATTTTTGTACTTCCTGGGTTTTTCCATTGCCAACCAAACGAACCCTTAATGAAATTATTGAAAAAAAATCTTAAAAAAATCAATATTTTATATAGTTTTTAACAACTAAAAAAGCGTGCGTGAATAGTAAAACGTTAAGTTTTAATTAACGGATGGAGTATTATTATGCAACCGTTGGTTTAAAAAAATGTAGAAAAGAGAAAACTTGCAAAGAGCAAAGCAGCAAGATGTTTGGCCTTTAAGGCCTCGTTTGGTTGAACGTGGGAAGTGCAATTCCCGGGAATTTAATTCACGTGAATTTAATTCCCGTCAATTGTACTTTCGGTTAATTGAAAAAAGATGTTTGGTGATTTTGTACACAAAATGGTGGAAGTTCAACTCACCTAGTCCACCCTAGGTAAGTTAAATTCTCCCATTTCATAGGAATTGGAATTCTTGAGAATTCAAGTTCCTGGGATTTTGAAAGAAAAAAATTATAACCAAACACATGTATTTATCTTACTTCCTGAGTTTTTCAATTGTTAACGAAACGAACTCTAAGAAAATTGATTTTGTGGAAAACAAAAAAAAGTTATCAATGCGCGATAAAATATCACTATAGTCTATAGTTTATAAACGAAACTCTCTCGCATATCCTTCGTCGACTACCATGGATGCCACATGTCGTTCATGGACAGTGGCGCAGAAAAATTTTGTATGGGGCACAATAATACATAACTAGCCTATACCCCGTGCGCTACGCACGGGATTTTTAAAATTAATCTAAGTATGTTTTTCTTATTTTTTAGATGTTATTATATTAATCAATGTATTTGAAATGATGTGTAAAGAATAGTACTCGTTCGGAAAACATAGAATGTTTCCTAGACGAGTATTCAATTTACTTTAATTAATTTTCCTTTAATTTATGTCATTTATACGTCGTAGATGAAAAATGTGTTCGACTCTTGATCGAGAGGTGGTTGGTTGAGACCACTTCGAGAATGACCAAAGATCTGTCTTGCTGATACTACCAATAGGGTTTTGTCGGATGCACTGCAATCATACGTACAGTGAACAAAATATAAATCAAGTGGAATATGGATTGAAAACAAAGATGAAAAAAAAAATCAAGCGAAATCTGGATTGATCGATTAAACTAATTCAAGGATAGTAATGACAAGGTGATAAGATAATCTCTGTAGAAAAAGATAGAGGGACCATTTCTTAAGTTGTAATCCTGAATCATCAAATGTTAAGGTCAAGTTAAATCACTTCATTCATGCCCAAATCAAAGATCATCATAAAATTGTAATGTATAATCTTATAATATACCTATTATAATATAAATAAAATAATGACTTATCATACTTTGACAATGTTATTATATTAAAAAAAACAAATACTTATAATATTTATGTCACATATGTTAAGTGAAACTTTATATGAAATTATTATAAATGTGGAATAAATATTATTAATTAATATAAAAATATAAGAATATGTAATATTATTATTTGGGAAGTTCACACGTTTAAAACTCAATGCTTTAACCTACATGATAGTAAAATATGAAACTTATTAGAGCTTAAATATATATGTTATATGTAAACTAATATTAATGCATTTGATATTAAAAAGTTGTTTAAAAAATATTCGTAAAAAAATCTAAAAATTAGCTATACTAATTAATCCTGTGAAATCTTTACATCTTTGAAAAGTTTCCCCGGAAAAGATATGACATTTTTGTTTTGTTAATAAGTAGACATTTAGGCCCATTATAATAAGAAGAGGGGAATTCAATTTGTGTTTCTCAATAAAAATTTGCCAAAATTCGCAATTAGATCAGCCATTTTGTTACAAGTTCAAAATGTACACCTGTGCACATTTTTCAATTTGAGCATGGACAATGACAAATTCTTTTATTTTTTCTACTTTGGCACAAACTTGCCTCTTTTTAACGTGTATGATAGATTATACACCTGTACACATCTTTTTAATAAAAAAAATATACAAATACTTTCCCTTTCAATTTGAGCATGGAAAGTTTCAAGCGTATTAAGAAGATGAAACATTAAAAAACACACATTAAATACATTAGCATTCAAACTCCTTTTTCAACTATGCTAGGAAGACTAAGCAAAGCATCTGCAATTATTTGCACATCCATTTCACAGTGAACACCAGTGCTTTCTTTTTTTTTTATTCGAAAACCAGTGCTTTCTGATCTCTCTCCCATGCAACAGGATGATAGGTGTCTTAAACATGACTATTTAGCAGTAAACACACAAATGAATCTTGCAGCAGGAACTTGTCAAACCAATCACTGGCTCCCTTAACCATTAGTTTGGTCATTCGATGCCTTATTCTTTGCTCAACTACCATCTATTTGAACACAATCGAAAGCACCAGTTGAGACTACATTCATTGTCATGGAAAAGAGTTAGACATGTAGGTATTTAGTTGATGCAAGGTTGAAGCAGAAAAGTGGACAATTGGTTGTCGTCATCGGACAAGCTTTGTTAGTCCTATTCTCACTATCAGAAGGGTCTGAGTCAAACCTTGAAGTTACCGAAGTAACCGGCCTTCATGTAAGCTTCTTGAGTTCGTAATTTGACAATATCCAAGTCTGTGTTGCAGGGCACCGACGATCTTCAGCGCCTGTATATGTCATGGGTAGTTTGGAAAATTAACACACTTTAGAGATGCACATAATCATATAGAAACTAATTCCAGGGATGACCTATGACATAAAATGTTTTCTTGTCCAAACATTGGAATAACCTATAAAAGTAAACAGAATCAAAATGGTGCATAATACGTTAAGACTACATCACAAAGAACCAAAGTGACCTTGAATCGTTGAATATCTATGAAAAAATCCTGACAAGAAACTAAAGCTGAAAGACATGTGGTTGGGCAATTCTGTTTTTAACAAATGAAACTATCTTTGGCTTGTCAGCACTTTAAACAGGTTAGTAAGTCATGTTATTCCTTATCACCGTATCAGCTACCACTCGCAAAAAGGCATGATATTATTCAGCCACAGATACACTAAATCGTAATCAATCTCAAGATGTAGATTCTAAGAGAGTTCAAAGTAAGAAGCCCAAGGTTACACAAGCCATCTGATCACTGATATCAATCAACCGTGTGTACGCAACCTCACTTCCTCAATTTTAATTGAAAAAAAGATGCAGAGGTATAAGCACATACCCTTCGAATATAGCATATCAAACCTAAATGCCCAAATGAATGTCTGTTATCAATTGAATTGCTTGTTTTAGCCCAATCTGACTTTAAAACCAAAAAACTTTAGTGGCATCTATTTCCATAGCAACTCAACTGATAATAGACAAAAATACTAAATTCTCCGAATATAGCATATCAAACTTAAATACCCAAATCTGAGAAACCTAAATGATACATCAGAGATAAATTTTACAAATAA
The DNA here is from genome assembly GCA_037127255.1 of Persicaria tinctoria. NCBI lineage: Eukaryota > Viridiplantae > Streptophyta > Magnoliopsida > Caryophyllales > Polygonaceae > Persicaria > Persicaria tinctoria. The sequence goes on from JBANSL010000004.1 coordinate 2,436,764, forward strand.
AAAAACTTGGCACATACATAGAACATATGCTAATTGACTTATCAGAAGAAAATTGAGAGATGGAGTTAACAGAATAGATCACTCACCGGGAGTGGAGAGATGATCGAAGTTTAGGGAATTTCTCAAAAGCATATCCATTAACCGTTCAAAGAATATCGAGTGGAAATAACAGTAGGAGGATAAGAATTAAAAGACATACCGATCCCTCTGAGTCTCTAGTCCATGACAGTGGATTTGGCCCCAAATTAGGAACCCTAAATCAAGTATGACATTGGATAGCGATGAATGGACCGACGAGGTGTCATCATCATTCCTTAAAGAGCCATGGATGTACCGGTGATAACCTCGATGGCTTTAAGTTCTAGGGAGATCATCACAATAACCTCGATGGCTTTCACTCGATCCCGCAATTGTGGCAAGTCTGCTAACAGTTTCCTAATAGAAAGTTCTGGAGGCTTAGCATGTTTAAAGAAAGAATGTTTGAGTAACCAAAAAATTAAGGAGAGTGCAAATGGAAGAAGAACCAAAAGGCAACTAAAAGAGAGGCAACTAATTGAACACAATACCTGAAGCAATCAGAGAGGGACGGGAAGTCCCCGGGGGTCTTGTACTGAAGGCAATTGACGAAGAGAAGAGGGAAAACTGTAATCTTAGGTTTCCAACCCCCCATAGCCCGATGAATTGCTAAAAAATCGACGCTCTGATGGTTGTTCCGGAGAGGAAACTCCGATTCTCCGCCTCGGACGCTTGAACGACTAAAAGAGAAGGCCGATTAAATCGTCGTCGCCGTCAGACTTCCGGCCGTTGGGTTAAGAACCCATACTTTTTGCCCTTCTCCTCTCTGCTTGCAAGCGGTTTTACATCTAGGAAAAAGAAGAGAAACGGTTTTTAAATTGAGGGGACAAGTAGGCAAGAAGAAGCAGAACGTTGGTTGAAAACCCAAATTGAATCTGAACTGCCATTGCAAGCGGTTTAGAAAGATTATAGAGACCAAGGTAGATGTAATCGATCGTGGGAGAGAGAGGGTAGAGAAGGAGAGCGGGAGGAGGAAGGACTCAGGTTTTTTTTTTTTTTTTTTTTTTTTTAAGCAAGATAAGAATTCGGTTCTCTAGACAAGTCTAGAGAAACCGAGAGATCGGACAAGCCGATAGATGGACAAACCATCATGTACAACCAAATTAAAAAACAGAAGCAAATGACAGAAATGAAATAACACGAAACAAATAGCATAAATAAAAATGCAAAAACAAAAGTGCTAGCTATCCTACACCGTGAAACAAAACCAACAAAACAAACGAATCAATCCGCCAATGGAAGACGCACACAGAGAACTCTGGGGACACTGGCGGATATCTCAGATTATGGACTCTGAAAAGCCATCAGATATCGATCGCAAATCCACGGCGTCTTCGAATACAGCGAATCAAACACCGTTCACATGAGGCCTGCAACACAACAAGAACAACACATCACACCAGACCGCAAATCCAAACCCAAGCTAAACCATTGCTCAATAAAAACCTCAAACCCGTCTCAAACACTCAAGGACGATAACGAGATCGTAGGAGACTACTAAGTAGTCAAAATAGAAATGGAAAGAAACTCATTGGACCTTGGGTTAGCAATGGCTCCAGCCCTTAACGTCGAGGCCACGAAGAGGAGGAGAACGAAGAGCGATTGGCGGAACCGAGGGCGGGGATAAAGGCAGTGATGGAGGTCGGTGCGAGGAGGAGGTGAACCAAGAGCGATTAGCGGAACTGAGGGCGATGGCGGCGCTGTACGGAGACGGCGGTGCGGCGAAGGAGAAGCTCGATGAGGGTGAGCGGTTAGGCGAAGAGCCAAGGTGGTGAAGCGCCGGAGTTTAGAAGCGGCAGACGACGGATGGAGTCGAAGGTTGGTAGGTGAAGCAGTCATCGGAGGGAGGGATAGAAGAGGCGGTGGCAAGGTGCAAGGTAGCCATGGTGGCGGCTCGCCAAAAGAGGTGAAGAGGGCGGCGCCCAATCGCTCTGCAAAAGAGAGCGTTTTAGGGTTTTGGTTATTGGGGGGGTGCTTTTTTTTTATTATAATTGTGGGTATTTGAAAGGACTCAGCTTTAAGATATAGGGGATACATGTACAATATAGTTTTAGATTAAAAAACCCTAGGGCTAAAGGCGACTGCGGCGTTCACCTCTGGTGTTCTCTGATCGTCTCGTCTCTCTCCGGTCTAGGGCCGTGAGAGCTAGGTATCCCTCGCCGTTTTCGTGCGAGATTCACCGTGTGTGGCGACGCGTGGCATCGAACTGGTTTGGACTGCGACAGTAGGCTCGGCTGTTGAGATGGGTAGCAAAGGGAAGGGGATTCATCCGACGGAGGAGGAAGGAGTGATCATTGAGGGGGATGAAGGGGTCAGGGGGGAAGAATCGGTTCATAGTCGGCTCTCTCTGGTGGGGAGGGTGATGTCCTCTAGAACACCAAATGCTCAGGCACTAAAAGCAACGTTAAAGGGAGCATGGAGGACTCGACGTGGTTTCCTTTTCCGAGAAATAAAGGAAAATTTATTTAGTTTCCAATTCACTGATGAGGAAGACAAGGAGAAGGTTCTCAAAGGGGGACCATGGTCTTTTGATCGATCCTTGGTGGTACTCAAGGAACCAGGTATGGAGCAATTATCCTCTATGGATTTCAACCATTGTGCGTTTTGGATTCGCATTTATGATCTACCGCTAGCAGCATACACAAAGGCTATGGCTACAAAATTAGGGCAAGTTTTCGGTGGGGTTATTGAGTTGGATGAGGAGGAGCTGATGACTTGTAGTCGATTCGTGAGGATGAAGGTCCTGTTAGACCTTACAAAGCCGCTGAGAAGGGGGATAATGATTACGATAGGAGGAAAAAAGATGTGGGTAGAAATAAGATACGAAAGACTACCAAATTTCTGTTATAGCTGTGGGATGGTGGGGCATGTAGAAGGAGATTGTAACAAAGGAAATGGTGAGGAGGTGCTGAAAGGAGAATACGTGGATTGGTTGAGGGCATCCCCCATCAAGGTGATGAAGGAAAAAGGGAGTGCGGAGAGGGAGGCAGAAAGGGTGATTTTTGAGACAGTAACGGGGAAGAAGGGAGAGGGAGGGGTTGGTGAGGGGGGAAGGGTAAGGCGGAGAACTCTTATAGAGATACTGGAAGAGAATGAGAAGAGGGACGCTCTAGCAGCGCCGGTGGAAAAAACACTCACACCGGAGGCTGGAGGGGTGCTGAAAGTGTTTGAAAAGGTATCTATAGGAGAGACTGATGAGGGAGGAGGGGTAAGCAATGAGCAAGGAGAGGGAGGGGGTCAGAGAGGTATGATAGGGGAGGGTAATGAGGGGTTGGTCGAGGACGGTAAGACAAAGGGTGGAGGGAGTGGCAAGGGAGGGAAAGGAAGCTGGAAGAGAGCAGCAAGGGGGGTAAAAGGGGTTGGAATGGACCAACAGCTGGGATCGGGTCTGGTGGGTACAAAGAGAAAGGACGGAGAAGAAAGTGAGAGTGATCCCATGTGTGTGGATCGAGTTGGGAACGATAAGGAAGGGGACAAGGGAGAGAAGAGAAGGAAGCTTGATAATCCTGATGCAATAACCAATGAGATATCGGCCGAGGATAGCCTCCCCCGCCGGGAGCAATAAGTTGCATAAGCTTTAACTGCCGGGGATTGGGGAAGGGCCGTGCAGTAAGAAATCTTGCTGAAATGGTAAGAAGAGAGTCCCCGAGAGTGGTCTTCTTAATGGAGACCAAGTGTGATAGGCGGAGGATGGAGGAGGTGAGAAGAGAGTTGGGGTTCCATGGGCTGTTTGCGGTTGATTCAGTGGGGAGATCGGGAGGCCTGGCTATGCTATGGGAGGAGAGTTGTGAGGCAAATATCATATCATACACCCAGCATCATATAGATATGAGAGCTAAGGTAGACTCCGATGAGGAGTGGAGGATAACAGGGTTATATGGTTGGCCGGATAGTAAGGATAAGCATCAAACTTTGGCCCTTATGAAGCGATTATGGTAGGACTCACACGATGAGTGGCTGTGCATGGGGGATTTCAATCTCATATCGTCTTTGGAGGATAAACAAGGGGGCAATATGGCAAACTTCGAGGGCCTGGTCGAGTTTCGAGAGACTATCGAGGAGTGCGAACTGAGAGAGATTCCATTCACAGGGAATAGGTTCACATGGGATAACAAGAGGGAGAAGAGAGAGTTCATCCAAGAAAGGCTTGATATGGCTTTTGGGAACGGGAAACTGCTGGATAGGTTCCCTCATACCATTGTCAGACATCTGGAGAGATGTGGGTCGGATCACTTACCCATAAAGGTGTGCCTGAGAGGGCCGGATCGTGAGGATAGCCGAGGAGGGGTCAGACCTTTTCGCTTCGAAGCAATGTGGTTAAAGGAGGAGGATTGCTGGGAGATAATTGCAAACGGGTGGGCCAACCCGGGATCATCCCAAGCGGAACCGGGTATAGCAGGGAAACTTGCTAGATGTGCAGCCGATCTGCGTGACTGGGATAGAATGTGCTTTGGGAATGTTAGGGCGAACTTGGTAAAAATTCGCAAAAGACTGGCAGAGTTAAGCAAGCACATGACGGGGGATTTAGTAAAGGAGAGGAGGGAGCTTGAGGAAAAGGAGAGGGAGTTGATGGATAGAGAGGAGGTCATGTGGTTTCAGAGGGCGAGGGCGAATGAGTTTAAGTGTGGGGATCGAAATACGCAATTCTTCCATAAGAAGGCATCGGGGAGACAGAAACGGAATCGAATCCTCAAGTTGATAGATGAGGACGGGAGAGAGGAGCGGTCAAGGGAGAGGATGACGGAGATAGCCATAGCCTACTTTAGTAATCTTTTCCAGTCTGATGCCATTGCTGACCCGGACACGGCTACTCAAGGAATCGAGCCCCTTGTAACGGCGGAGGACAACCAAGAGCTGTTACGTCCCTTCACCGCGAAAGAGGTAAAATCTGCCCTTTTTTCCATGCACCCTACCAAAGCACCAGGTCCCGACGGCATGTCAGCAATCTTTTTTCAGAAGAGCTGGCATATCGTCGGGGACGATATCACTAAACTTGTTTTAGAAACCCTGGAGGGGAAACCGTTACCGGAAGGATTAAACCACACTTTCATCACTTTAATCCCGAAGGTCACAGATCCCTGCAGGATGAAGGATCTCAGGCCTATTAGTTTGTGTAATGTGATCTATAAGATTATTTCGAAGGTACTAACGAACAGGTTGAAAGGGATCCTGGGAAAGTTGATTGCGCCTAGCTAGAGTGCATTTGTTCCGGGGCGTCTGATCACAGACAATGTCCTGACGGCCTTCGAACTGTTTCATTACATGAAGACTAGGCAGGGAGGAAAGCAGGGTTACATGGCGCTCAAACTGGACATGGCGAAGGCATACGACCGAGTTGAATGGGGGGTTTTTAGAGAGTTGTATGCGGAGGTTTGGCTTCACAGAAAGATGGATCTCCCTGATTATGGAATGTGTGTCGACTGTAAGCTTTTCAGTGCTTATGGATGGGATGCCGTCGAGAGTGTTTAAGCCGATGAGGGGATTGAGGCAGGGCGACCCTCTGTCTCCTTATCTCTTTCTCCTGTGCGCAGAGGGGTTATCCGGCATGCTTAGGGTAAGCGAGTCACAGAAGCGGATCCGAGGGATCAAAGTGGCCCCGACAGCCCCATCAATCTCTCATTTGTTTTTTGCTGATGATAGCGTCCTGTTTTTGAGAGCAACCTGTCAACAGAGCACGGAAATCGTCAATATTCTCCATACTTATGGAGCAGCGTCGGGTCAACAGGTGAATTTCTCGAAATCGGAGCTGTCATTTAGCATTAACGTGGAGGATGGTTTGAAAGGGCAGGTCCAGCGTATCCTTGGCATCCGGGAGGTGTCTAAGCATGAGCGTTATCTGGGGCTACCTACGATGGTGGGTAGGTCTAAGAAAGTGATTTTCGAACAAGTTAAGGAGCGTGTGTGGAGGAAGCTGAAGGGGTGGAAGGAGAAGACGCTGTCGAGAGCAGGGAAGGAGGTCCTGATAAAGGCGGTTGCTCAAGCGATCCCGACCTACACCATGTCTTGTTTTCTTCTTCCGGTAGGACTTTGTAAGGAGATCGAGATGCTACTTAGCGATTTCTGGTGGGGAGAGGAGCAGGGAAAGAAGAAAACGCACTGGTTAAGCTGGAAACGTATGTGTAGGACTAAGGCGAAAGGAGGGATGGGGTTCAGAGACTTAGAGATGTTTAACCGAGCTCTTCTGGCTAGGCAAGTCTGGAGGGTAGTACAAGAGCCTGAGGCTTTACTCTCACGAGTGCTGAAGGCGCGATACTTTCCTCGATGCTCTTTATGGGATGCCCCGTCAGGGTATAGACCGAGTTTTGCCTGGAGAAGCCTTTTGAGCGGACGTGAGGCCTTGGCCGAAGGGGCCTTATGGAGCGTGGGGAATGGGGCTGACATCAATGTGTGGAATGACAGATGGATCCCGAGACCACGAAGCTTCAAGGTTTTGGGAAATCTGTATGGAGGGGACCCGGATCTAAAGGTGATCGACTTGATCGACTGGGACACAGGGAGGTGGGAAGTGAACAAGGTGAGGGATCTTCTGGTGCCATACGACGCTGAAGCCGTACTCCAGCTGAGGCTAGGGGCGTCGAACTCACCCGATCAGCTTATGTGGGGGTACACAAAGAACGGTTTATTCATTGTTAAATCAGCATATCATATGCTGCTCGAACAGGCAATAGCCAATGAGGGCGAGGAGGGAACGTCGGATCAATCCAGTTAGTCAAGGGCGTGGAAAGCGCTGTGGAAATTGAAGATGGTACCAAAGGTGGTCTCTACGACCTGGCGGGCAGCTAGAGAAGCTCTTCCCTGCAAAGCAAATCTGTTCCGCCGGAAAATTACGACTGATGGAGGATGTGATGTGTGTGGAAGAGTCGAGACCAGCTACCACGCTTTGTTCGAGTGCCAGGGAGTGCGGAGGGTGTGGAAAGCAATGCCTATGATTGAAAGGTACTGGAAAAGGAGGACCAACACTTACGATGTCTTTCAAAGTATATTCACGGAAGGCTCTATCCAGGAGAGACAAAAATGGGTGGTAACCGTTTGGATGGTTTGGGGGGCCAGGAATAGAAGGGTGTTTGAGGGGGTGGGAGCGGTGTCGGAGGAGCTGGTGCGAAGGGTGGATGAACTTATAAAGGAGGTGGAGAGGTACAGGGAGGTGACGAGGGTTGCCCAAGTTCCAGAAGCCAGTAGCCTGGGTGGGAGAGCGTGGGAGAGACCGGCGGAAGGAGTGATGAAATTTAACTGCGATGCGAGCATCTCGAAGGGTAAGGGCTCCAGTATCGGGGTGATTTGCCGAGATGAGACAGGTGGTTTCCGTTTTGGAGGGCAGAGGGGTATAGCTTTCTCGGAGGAGGTCGAGGTAGCGGAGGCCGAGGCGGTTCGATGGGCTCTACAACTGGCTGCAGAGCGGGGGCTACGGAGAATCCAAGTCGAATCAGACTGTCATGGGTTGGTGGCGAAGCTGATCCATGGATACAAGGGCAAGGGTCCTCTGTGTAATATTATTTCTCAAATTTTACTGCTAGCTAGTTCTTTTCATTCGGTTAGGTGGTCTCATGTGAGGAGATCAGGCAATAAAGCTGCACATGCTATGGCGGCTATCAGACCAGTTAGTTCGTCTTTGTTTTTTTTCGATTCATTTACTTCCGTCGGATGTTTTTGTATCTTTGGAGGGGGATGAGTAATGAGATTTGGTTGGCTTTTTCTAAAAAAAAAAAGTTTTAGATTAAATTGACATAAAGAATTATATATATATATATACTCCCTCTGTTCAACAAAACTTGTCGTTTACTATTCACGCACGCTTTTTTAGAATGATAAAAACTATATAAAATATTCATTTTTTTTTAAATCTTTTTTAACAATAATAACTACGAAATTGTTAAAAAAAATTATTTAAAAAGTCGATATTTTATATAGTTTTTAGCTCCTAAAAAAGCGTGCATGAATAGTAAAACGTCAAGTTTTGTTGAACGGAGGGAGTATTATATATAAATAATATAATAATAATAAATTATGCTATTTTAAGATAAAATGTTATCAGATTAAACGCTATCATTTTTTACGCTATTATTAAGTTAAGATTATGGTTTTTATATGATCTAAATAGCTAAACTTGGCTCGAGTTTTGCTCTTTTTTGTTTATTACGTAAAAATCGAGTTCGGCATACCTTAAACTCAAGGGCCGACTGTAGACGGAAAAACTTCAATACAAACGGTACATTATTGATAGAGTATATTTTAGTTATGTTTTTAGTGTAGAATTGCATATTAGTTTAAAACATTTTTACATATTTTATAGCTTAAATTATATTATTTGGTTTTCGGAGTCTACACTAGTGTTTTTATATATTTCAGGTATTTTTCGCTGAATCGTATAAACTTGGAGGTCGATCATAGTTTATGGGATTATTTCGCAAATTGAGAGTGAAGAGGTCGACTCGGATCGATATTTGGGATGATATATTCATACATACCAAAGTGGGAAGGTGCAAGCTCAACAAGTGCTCTACCGTTACTTCATTAGATTAAAAAATTAGGTAGATAGAATTATAATATAGTAAATATTTATTATATAAATTAGGAAATACTCCGTATTAGATTAGTTAGATAGATTTACACATACATTCATACGGCATAAGTTGGAGGAGGCCGAGCGTGACTAGCGGCCGACTAGTTAGTTTTACCTTAAACTCTAATTGTCTTTTGTTTTATTTGTATGGAGACCTAAACTTTTCCGTTTCGTCTACAATTTGAAGCTTTGTTTTGGATTGATTGTGAGTTCTAATTCTTGTTTCTTATTTCTTATTTTGAATGTTTCGACTTCTTTGTGCTTTAACGTTTGATTGTTTTATTCTGTTTTGTCTAATCAACTTGATAGAATTTTGTAGATTCTTGGTTGTGAACCTTAACCTAAGTGGCAAACTTATTCCTTTAGCGCTGATTGAACTAATTTATTAAGTAAGAATGAGTAGGAAGTTGAATGTGTTGTTAAATCCTTCTTTAGAGACTGCAAATAACTTGGCTAATCTCTGAACTAAAGCTATCAATTGGGTTAAATTCTTCTTTAGGGATTGTTCGATTGATAATGGTTTCTAGGACTGGTTGGACTAGTAACTATATTAGGTCGGGACAAACCTAAAAGGACAAGAAGCCGTTACAATATCATCAATTCAACCAAATAAAGTGGATAATTGTAGGTGAAACTGTTTTATTAATCGTTATCTCCATTAATTTGCTTATAGTTTATTTTATTTTCACCACTCAAAAACCCTCGATTCTGATTCTCTGTGGGATCTAGGTAGGTTCGAAATTATTTTTATACAGTCCATCAACCCGTACAAAACATTAATCGACAAATAAGTCGACGGAGAACCAAGACGCGTCTCGAGTTTTGCTCAGTAACCGCAAGTAAATTTATTTGTCCTTTAAAGTTGTTTTCCCTTTACAATGGTAGATTTCAATTTTCTCCCTCTCTTGCACAAGCTCCCATAGTACATTTGTGTGTCACAGGCTCAGGAATCACTGCAAGATCTCGTGGATCAAGCTCTTCATCAGTCGTTTTTTTTTCCTGAATCAGTTGCTCATTTGTTGTTCAGATCTACGCAGATTCGAGGCGTTTCCAATTTGACCCAATCTAGATCCAAGCTCTCGATTCTTCATTTGTGCTCTGTTCATCTCCTTGTTCAAAGGATCACTTCAATTTTGGCTGTTCAGCTCGCAATTTCGACCAATTAGCGTTTCCTGTTGACAATTCATCGTTATCCTGAATGATTTGTGGCAATTGGCTTCTTCGCTAACTGCGAACGGAGCTGAGGGAGTGAAGGCGGAGAAATCGGTAGAGACGGTGAGCTTTAGGGCTTTGCAATGAGGCTTTCATCGGCCGATCAGTCCGCTGCTCTCGCTGGTGTTGGATACCGTGATGCGGAATCGCTGTTTCGTACGAAGCCGATATCGGAAATCAGGAATGTGGAATCGGGCACCAGGAAACAGATCGAGGACAAGAAGGAGGAGCTCAGGCAGTTGATTGGCAACCGGTACCGCGATCTGATCGATTCTGCCGATTCTATACTATTGATGAAATCGTCTTGTGAGTCCATCTCTGCCAACATTTCTAGTATTTCTGAATCGATATTTTCTCTCTCCTCTGAAAACCCTAATCTCGCTCTCTCTTCCCCGCATCATATCCCTAATAGAGCTAAAATTTATGGCATTGCTTGTCGGGTCAAGTATTTGGTTGATACGCCCGAGAATATTTGGGGGTGTTTGGATGAATCCATGTTTTTGGAATCCGCGGCCAGATATGTAAGGGCAAAGCTGGTTCATCAGACCTTGAATTTAGTGAATAAGTTGGATAGTGAGGGGGATGGAAAGATCTTGTCAAAGAAATTTCCATTGTTAAGCCATCAGTGGCAGCTTGTTGAGAGCTTTAAGGCTCAGATTTCACAGAGAAGTCGTGAGAGGTTATTGGCTATGGACAAGAACAGCACCAGTCAATTGCCAGTTGGGGCTTTTGCTGATGCCTTGGCTGGTGTTGCAGTTGTTGATGAGCTCACTCCTGAGCAAGCTTTCAGCTTGTTTTTGGACTCCAGGAAGTCCTGGATAATGCAAAAATTGCATTCGTGTGGTTTGAGTGGTGGTTATGAGGTTAAGTTTGATGGATCGACAGTTATTTCAGTGCTCTGTGAAGTGACAAAGATAATGCAGATTACTGTGGGGCAAGTTGGGGAGATGTTCTTGCAGGTACTGAATGACATGCCATTATTTTATAAGATAATTTTGGATAGTCCACCTGCTTCTCAGTTGTTTGGTGGAATCCCTACTCCAGATGAGGAGGTTAGGTTGTGGAATGAATTCAGGGATAATTTAGAGTCAGTTATGGTGATTCTTGACCGTGAATTTATTGCCAAGTCTTGTTCTAACTGGCTGAGGGAATGTGGAAGAGAAATCATTAAGAAGATCAATGGCAGATTTTTGCTTGATTCAATTGCTAGTGGTGCCGAGCTTGCTTCAGCAGAAAAGCAGATACGGGAGACAATGGATAGTAAACATGTTCTAGAAGGAAGTTTGGAGTGGCTCAGGAGTGTCTTTGGTTCTGATATTGAGCTGCCTTGGAGTAGGATCCGGGAACTTATTTTGGAAGAGAATTTGGATCTCTGGGATCAAATTTTTGAGGATGCATTTGCTCAGAGAATGAAGGTTATCATTGAATCTGGATTTGAAGAGTTGAACAAGGTGGTTAATGTGACAGGATCAGTTTATGCAGTTGGAGAAACTGCTGATACTCTCCATGACTTTGTGGCCTACTTGAACAGGACGTCCTTAGAAGGTGGGGTATGGTTTGTAGAGCCAAATCTGAAGAAGGCTGGTCTAATGCCTGGAGCAAAACCCTTGGCTGATGAAAATGATTGTCGTAGTAGCCTCAATGGATATTTTGGGCCAGAGGCGAGTCGAATTAGAGATGCAGTAGATAGTTGTTGCCAGAGTGTACTGGAGGACCTGCTGTGTTTCTTGGAGTCTCCGAAGGCATCTTTAAGGTTGAAGGACCTTGTACCATATTTACAAAGTCATTGCTATCAAACTATATCAGCTATTTTGAAGGATCTCAACAAAGAACTTGAGCAATTACGTGCTCACTTGGACAACAAGAAAAAGGAAAGGGATTATGCAGAACAAGCTAAAATTGTTGAGAAATCCCTTTTTATTGGACGATTGTTGTTTTCCTTCCAGAAGCATTCCAAGCACATTCCTGTAGTCCTGGGTTCACCGAGGTCATGGATAACTGAACCTTTAGCATCAGGTTCAGATAAGGTCACATCCATCTTCAGGCATTCTAAACTTCCAATTGATTATGCAATGCCAGATAGTCCACGGAAGCATGTCATTAGTGGTTCTAGAAGACACTCCTCTATGATTGCAGCTGCTTTATATGGCTCTAGTGATAGTGATGTTGCAAGCCCAAAACTTGAAGAACTCATCAAAACTATGAGGGATCTCTGTATTGCTTCCCACAGCCTGTGGATTTCTTGGTTGGCAGATGAGCTCTCATCTATACTTTCTTGTGACCTCAGACAAGATGATGGTTTATCTGCTACAACTTCATTGAAAGTAAGTGAGATTTCCAAAAAATCAGTTGCATCCATACTTCGTTCTCCAGCTATGCATGTTTGTCATCTAAATGAATTACATCTCTGTGATGCTTTGTTCAATCTTCTGCGTGTTATTTGCTTCTTGGAAATTTCAATTTACTCTGCCTTCTATATGCTTATGGACTGATTCTATGTTTCCCTTCTTCTGATTTATAATATTTATTAAAATCTTGCTTCGTGAAACTATCATTCTTATGCATATTTACATTTGACTTGTGAAGAAACAATGGGTGGTGGAACAATGGAACCCTTGCCATTGAAAGTTGAAACTGTGTATATTGTACTCTTGGCAGATTTAAAAAATGAGATGAATATATATTAACTGTTGGCTTAAGTAAATATCTCCATAGATGTCCTATTTAGTGATTCTTTTACTGAAATAGTGAAATCTTTGTACTTGTTATCTTGGATAGGGATGGGAGGAGATTACTGTCAAGCAAGAGCAGCCCGGTGAAGCTACAGAACTGAAGATCTCCCTTCCATGTATGCCTTCATTATATGTGACTTCATATTTGTTCAGAGCATGTGAAGAAGTTCACCGAGTTGGGGGTCACGTGCTCGACAAGACTATTCTGCAACAACTGGCATTGAAGCTACTTGAATCGGTATGTACTTACTAGTGAGGAATGACTCTCTGACTTCACCAGTAGTAACTAGTGAATAATGACAACTCTTGATTACCCATTAATGTTTCAAAGCTTCATGCTTTTACCATGTAACTACAGGATTTCACATATTAATCTTTTTTCCAATATTGCAACTTAGTGACCAGTGCACATTCTTCAAGTATTATAAGGCTTCTTTGTTGACATCATAGTGTTTTGTTTATAAGAGAAAATGCTTCCTGACCATGATTATGTCGCCCAAAAAATAACTGTTTGTACGATTGTGTTGTTTAATTTTTTTTTATATTAGTTGAATTATTGGATCAATATGGCTCCTGTGTAGCTAGTTTAAGACACTGCCAGCTGTCTTAAAGGGTAAATAGTACAAGGTGATTGCCGATTGTTAATCATGTGTAGTCGGTTGCTTTTTGCTGTTTTATTCACTTAAGTTTTAGTGCAGTTATAGAAAGATTGCATTTTCTTCACATAGACATCCATCGCTGTAGAAATTTATCAGATATTTTCCATTAATGTGGCTGAATTCATTCAGGTTATTAATGTTTATGGTGAACTCATTGCTAACCATGGAGTTGAAGTGTCGGAAAAAGGAGCTCTGCAGGCCCTGTTGGATGTAAGATTTGCTGCTGATATTCTGTCAGGTGGTGATTCTAGGCTAAATGAGGTCTCACTTAAAAGCCCATCAACAAAATATGCTTACTTGAGAAAGCAGGAACATGGCATTTCTAAATCAGTCACGAGAGAGCGGGTAGATCAGCTGCTCAACCGTTTTGCACAGAAGCTTGATCCAATTGACTGGCAAACGTAAGACTGATTACTTTGACTTGGGGGAAAAAAAAAAGAACACTTAGTTAATAGAATTCAAGCTTTCAACTCTTTATGGACTATACAGGAATGATAGGTTTATTTTTGTCTTCTGCTTGTGTGCCACTTAAGGATTGAGAATTAAAAAAACAAAGAGGTTTCAATGTTCTTTGCTGTATTATATTTTCTTCTGACTGTTCAATCACCAGATAAACTGATTACTTTGACTTGGGGGAAAAAAAAAGAACACTGAATTAATAGAATTCGAGCTTTCAACTCTTTATGGACTATACAGAAATGATAGGTTTATTTCTGTCTTCTGCTTGTGTGCTACTTAAGGATTTCAATGTTCTTTGCTGTATTATATTTTCTTCTGACTGTTCAATCACCCGATACAAGACTCTATATTTCGCACTGAAAATTTTCAGGTGGATGAAATGAGGTTTAAGGTTCTTAAGTGATAAATTTGGTATTTGATGGTCTTGGATTTGATGAATTTTTAGGGAAATATCAATAACTAAACCAGACAGCAGGTGGAAAAGAATGCTATTATAGTGTTACGTATTCTTGTTTGTCAAAATTCATGCTTCCAGGGAAGAGATTGTTTTCTGTCATTTGGGGGAAAAATGATCATAACATATTTACTTTTTTCTTGCAAAAACTGACAAGCTTATGGCCTTCATGGTTCTGTGACTACATTCTGTCCATATCTCATGACAAGTTCTTGTCTCTTTATAGGTACGAGCCATACCTGTGGGAGAATGAGAAACAGTCCTACCTGAGGCATGCTGTTATATTTGGATTTTTTGTGCAACTTAACAGAATGTACACAGACACTGTGCAGAAACTGTCAACTAATTCAGAATCCAATTTGATGAGATGTTCCACAGTTCCTCGCTTCAAGTATCTTCCCATCAGGTAATATTCTCCCTTTAATGTGCATGAATCTGCTTTATTAGTTACCAATCCTGGTGCCACACAAGGAGAATCTTTTTGTTTATATCTGCCCTCTCTTATTCTTCATGTTGTATTATATACATGATATCATCTAATGTTAGCTTTTGTTGTTTAGTGCACCTGCATTATCTTCAAGGAATGCTGCCAAGACCCCTCTGAGGTCATCTTCTGATGATATCACATCAAGAGGCGCATTGAAAGCTTATGCAAATGGAGAACTCTCACAAAAGATTGATTTTGATGAAAGCACCAGCTTTGGGGTAGCAACTCCATTCTTGAAAACCTTCATGCAGGTAAGTCTTTCAAACTTGCCAATAAATGTTCATTATTTCAATTTTTTCCCTGTTGAGCAGTTGTATTGGGCATTTGATTTGTATAGCATACACCTTTAAGCATATATAAGCTTCTCTTGTAATCTGTTGCATGAAGTTTCTTCTGTGGAAGGATTTAACTGAAATGCCTGGATTACTCCATCGAGAACATTGCTTCAATGGACTCATTCTAATTATACCTAGTGTATCTAAATTCCCTCATATATTAAAGAGAGCAGTGGTGTATGACTGTATGGCTTAGGAATAAACCCCTCTATTCTTTGAAACATCATGCTTTAAGGAGACGCTTCAAAACAGGTTCCGATTCCCTCATAATTATGGAGGCGTAAATTTGGTTACCACTTCAATGTCTATTTACTCTTTGATGGATTTGTATGTTAATCTCTCTTAGAGACACTTACTATACACAATTTTCTAATGGTAGTGTCTGCAGTTGCCTTGGCTCTGATGAGTGAAGTTCAATTATAATTCAGTGTAGTCTCTTAATATTGCATGCTTCGGTCATTACATCTAAATCTGTGTGATCGTTGTTAACCAGGCTGGCAGCAGATTTGGAGAGAGCACATTTAAACTGGGTTCCATGTTAGCAGATGCACAAGTCGGCAGGTTGAAGGATCGGTCCGCTTCCGCCATGTCCACATTTGGAGATATCTTACCCATGCAAGCCTCAGGCCTTTTTTCATCCCTAACTGCCACCAGGTTCGACACCTGAATGGATCAGAAGATTCAGAAATCAGAACTGCCACAATACCGCCTGAGTTTATTTCTGTTTTCAAGTGGGATACATCATCATGAAATGAATACAAGTTCAAAGTCTCCATGAGCTTAAAAACACTGAGGTGATGATGAGTGTGTGGCTTTTGGTACTGGATAGCAATCAGTTTTGCTTATGAAGCAAAGCAACAAGACATACTTGGTTCGTGATACCGGGGAGTGAAGCAGCTGAATCAATGTTAAAAGTAGAAGGCAGGTTATACGATATTTTCTACCCTAATGTTCATTTCTCTTTTGGATCCAGGTTAGTATTAGTGATGCCTTTATTTCTTTTGTCGGTTAAGTATTTTCACATGTGAGGAATATAGTTTTAGAATGTGAAGGGTTCATGCTACTGCTGATACAGAACAATAATGGAACTGTCGGATGGAGTTAAACTGCCTTTTTTCTCTTACGAGCATAAAATTGTTGGGTCAATACGGATATCTATGTGTATAATGTACATTTGAGTGCAGTTTTCATGTAATTGACGCGATAAGGATGCCTTTGGTTTCATGTCACTCTTGTTGGTTGTTCTGAACTTGATTTTTTGTCACTCTTGAAGTTCTAAGTTGAACGAGGAAGTTAATGAGCAACTGAAGTTGAACAAGGAGGTTAATGAGTAACTAAAAATTGTCTTTTAATGGGCCTTTTTGGCTGTGGTACACCGGTTGTATTGTGTCTGTCTGGCTTGTTTGGTTCCCGAGCCATCTGCGGTTGCAGTGCCTGTCTCAATTGCAAGTTGGCTTGGTGACTATGGTTTCCTGGAATGGCTTGTGGTATCGAGCTCTATTGGGTGCCTTTCCATGATCTCTTGATGATGTCGAGTTTGCCCCTGTTTCCTGGAATGAATTTTGGCAACTGTGGGTCGGGCTCTATTTGATCCTTCTTGTTTGTTTTAGGTGTTTGTGTGTGTGTGTGTGTTATAGGTTTTGTACTGTTGTTTGTCTCTTATGGTTGTTGTGTTGCTTGCTTCGAGTGATTCCAATGCTGCCATTACCCTTTGCTGGTCTCTTATAAACCTGGGTTTGGTGTTGCTGGCTGCAGTGGCGGTGATTAAGTTGCACTGTTGCAGCCGCCTTCGCTCTGATGTCCAGAGACCAATACGGGTTCAGCTTCTGGCAGTTCTGCTTATTTTTCGAACCTTGGTGATGTTTTGTGAGGCTTTGATGCCAATCTGGGGGTCTATTTGATTGTAATCAGGGCTGTACTCTGTAGGGATCTCGTGCATTTGCATCTTCAGTGTTTGGATTCCCAATCTTGGGAACCTTTCTCGAGGGTTCAAACCCTGCTTTGAGCAGGATAACTGGATTTGTTGTTTCTCTGCCCTTCTACCAGCTTTTAATCTTATAGATAACACATCGTTTTCATACTGAATTCAAATGTGCAGTATCACACAAATTTAATTATTTAATATCACCTACTCAAGTAAAAGTGTATGGAATGTAATCAGATCGAAACCAAATAAACCCTCACCTTGTTACACAACAACAATCATGTAGCTGAAATTTGAAAAGAATGTAGCGTACAAAAATTACAAGTTTGCTGGATAAATTGATCTGTAGGAATTGCTGCATAAATAGGATGGATAAAAACATCGATTCCCTCCCTCCTCTAAACAAAGAACTCAGCTTTCCGCAGATGAGGCAACTGGTTCATTTGCATTTTCATCAATAAGATCATTGGACATGGCAGAAGGTATCCTATGCCGCATCAGTATGCGTGAGGTGGCAAGTTTTGCCTTTTGATAATTTAGAACGACTACTCTGTCGTCGTCTAAATCAAATCTTAGGCCCTCTTTATCGCAATCTTCTACAATCCGGCACAAATGCTTTAGGTTATCTACTTCTACTCCATTTACTCGTTTTACCTGTGAAGCAGCCAAATCATGGAGGTTAATGTTGGGGTATGAAAACAAGGAAGCCACAACCCTTAATTCCATCAGTAATATCCTAAATCAGTACCTGCAATTCTGCAAGGCGCTCATAACCAGCATTAATATCATCCATCAGAACCTGGATGAAAGAACAAGCAACATCTATACTCAGTTGGGCCAAATATATGATGGTTAACAGCATACTAATAAACCATACTGTTATATGCTTGAATAAAGATTGTTGCCAGACTTGAGCTGAATGATAGAAATATGCTAATATCACGCTGAACACTTGGAACCTATGCAGTAAATCAGACAGAAGTAAAAGCTAACAAAGGTCTAGCATCAGAGCAACCTCCACAAGCAGAGGCAAGCCACTGTATTCTTAAAGCATCATATGTTTTGATTAATTACACACAATCTCAGGGGGGAGGGGAGTGAGAGAGAAGGCTAGAAAACCTGAGAGAGAATGACAAGCTGTTCACCGGATTTCTTGGGTTGCTCCTTCAATGCACGTTCACACAATCTACGAGGTGATGTATTGTACCAATCTTCTCCAAACTCATGGAGATATGGTTGAGTCAATGGAATAAAAACAAAACCAGCAAATATGTAGTAACTAGGAAGCTTATCAAATTGATGGACTGGAACCAAAGGCTGCAACTGCATATCCATAAGGCACATGTCAATACTAATACCAAAGAATCTGCTAGAAACTCAGCGCCAGAGGCAAATAATCAAGTGCTAGTCATGTAAAGGAAGCATGTGAACATTATAAGAGAACTTTATCTGCAATAAACTTACAGGGCGTAGACTGATGTTGGAACTATGCTCTTTTCCATCCCTTAACACCCTCACTTCTGCTTTCTCATCTGGTTTTTTCATAGAGACTAGATGATCAAAGGTTATCCGCTCTCTGTTCCTGAAAGCAACTGGGAGAGAGTAAGTTTTCAGCACATCAGAACAAAAGAAGTAACCGAATCTTCCGATAACCAAAATTAAGCCAGAGAGATGGTGATAGAGTATAGAATAAGGTGTGGCCAATGAAAAGTCCTAATAGATGGAGAAGTTAAAACATAATATTAACCCAAGGCAATGGTTAATCCCATGAACCTAGGTTTAAGTTAAGATTCATTAATCAAAATTCTAACCATTAACCTCCTCTCATCTCATTTCTCATACAAAACTCATTTCCCTTTCCCCCAATTTCATTCCTTAATTTTAGCATAGGGTAACCATATCACCTATTATGCTCTAACCATTTCTCCATTTCCTCCTCTAGGCTCACAAAAGAGAGATGACCATATACATTTTACATATAAAATTTGACTTCTTTCCTTTCCATTCCCTACTCTACAAACAACCAGGACCTAATTCTCTTTAACAATTCAGAATATGTCAATCTAAACAATTCAACCTCACAGCTTACCAACATGCTTAGAATGCCTGAGACACATAAAGACATTCATACATCCTTTCAAAATATACTGCATAATTCATTGAAAAAACCAAGATCTCTTTGTTCTTCAACTTGCACTTATACTCGCAGAAACAAAAATTGGCAAGTAATATATGATATATCTAAACAGATTTCCTTTTCAATTATATTTGTCGGTCTTCAAGTGGAGGATTATGGACAAAGACAAGTCCAAAATGTTAACCATAGCTTTATCAGAGTTCAATGGGGGGAAAATCAACAATGAAAGCATACCTGTGCCATCATTTGCTATGGGCACACCATCAAACGCAAGGATAATATCATCTTTCTTTAAACTCTTGTGTGCCTCCGAAAGTGGGTTAATTTTACTAACAAGAACACCTGTCATCTCAGGGAGCATTCCAAAGTGCTCCCGAAGTTGAACATTTTCCATTGATTGACATGACAAACCCATAGAGCAGAAGCCCAAATATTTCCCAAAATCTTCCACACCGGAGATGAAATGCTTTATCACAGGAACAGGAATGATGTAACTGGAAGAAATAAAAAGACACTCATAAATAAAGTGAAATAAGAACAACAAAGAGGATCCATCTCGCTAAAAGGAATGGTAAAAATATGTTTGGTGAACAAGGAAAGATAAAATCCTTTTCCCCATGTCTTTTTTTCCCTACGTCTTCAACAATTGACAAAATAAACAGATGAAACAACCAAAACCAACAAGAGAAAAATCATAATCCGTTAAATCTCAGATAAACCAAACAAGACTTACCCAATATTCTCTGCACCTGAAAGATTCTGGAAAGCAACTCCAGCAACTTTATCACCCATGATAGCTGGGCCACCACTGTTCCCAGGATTTATAGCAGCATCAATTTGTATTGCCATCAGCTGACTGGCACCATGCACATACTGGGTTGGCTCTACTCTGGAAACAACGCCTTTCGTCACAGAAATATTGTCTCCACCTGCGACCATCATCTACTCTTTAGCTACGACACAGGATAAATGCATATATCCATTTTTATAGGTAAATGCAACAATCAAATTCAATTCTTTATTAAATTCACCTACTTCTCATAATAATACTTTACTGTACAATACTAGACGAAGTCATCCAACCACAATAACAAAGAGAGGTTGATAGCTTAAAATACATATTCAACTATCCTTGAAGAACTGATTACCTTGTGGATATCCAACCACAGCAACAGCTTCTTGCAAGAACGGGATGTCCCCAAGCTCCAAATGAGTCATACCCTGCCAGAACTCTTCACTTTCGACAACCAGGATAGCTAAGTCACATTCATGACCAACGGCCTGCACTTCAGCTCTATACTTATTAGGAGAACCATGTTTCCTCACAAGCACAAAGGTATGATCCGCCACCACATGAGCATTAGTAAGGATCCTCCTCCCTTCAATTACAAATCCTGCACCATAATATACCACACTGAGGCCACATATTCATATCCAGAGCCTAACTAAAAGCCTGTTCATCTGCGATTTCGTTCATCCATTGAAACCTCACAAAAATAGCAAACTGAAATCATAAAACCTATCTAAAAGCATCGATACAGTATTCAAATGTATTCACCAGAGCCCATGGTCTCGCGCTGGGGCTTGTTCTGCCAAGGGAGGAAGTAATTAGGGCTGCTGGTGACCGTGAAGATCTTCACAACGGAATCAAGCGCGAGCTCTATCGCGGAAAACGCATCCGCGGCGGCCGCGGCCCTGGCGGACGACAAAGTATCGATTCCAGGAGGGAGCGAGACGACTTCATCGTCCTCGGTGCAACTGGAGCCGCCATTGTCGAGCTCGTCCTGCACGAAGGCCTGGTGGCCGACACTGGCGGCTTCGCGGTGGGAGGAGAAAGAGGCGGTTGTGATTGCAGATGAGAGGCGGGAGAGAGAGGTAAGTGAACGGGGTGGGAGAGGAGCGAACGAGGGGCTAGGGAGGAGAGAGAGCGGGCGGGGAAGCCATCGGAGAGGGGCGGAGGAGAGGGAAAGGCGGTGAGCTGCGCGGAGAAGGGTTCGGCACTGCATTTGCAAATTCCCCACTCCGGAAGCCGCCCAATCCGCTCTTTTGACAGTTTTTTTTGGTAAGGGTTTAGGGTTCGTTTGGTTGGAGACTTGGAGGTGGAAATTTGGAAATTGTACATTTTAGGGATATTTACATAAAATCACCCGTTATATACACACTTCGACACTTAACCACTTCTTAAATAAATTATTACAGAAAATCACCCACTAAATGCACAATTTCCAAATTTCCACCTCCAAGTCTCCAACCAAACGAACCCTAAACCCTTGGTTTTCTGGCTCTTCTGGCTCTACAGAAAACCTAGCCTATGCCCTATTCATCGTCACCACCTATAAATGCAGGAAATGACTAAAATACCCCTAAAACTCCCCCTTTTTTATTTGAGATTTCAATACACTAGTACGAGGGTAATACCTTATGCTTGAGTTGGTTTAAATTTATCAATTTAAATTTGATAATACATACTTATTAGTTGTAATTTTAACTATCATAAATTGGGGATATAAAAATAATTTAAAAATAAAAATAATAATAAAGAGATGAATAAATAAAAACCATTTAAAAAAAAAATGACCCCTTTACCTTGTGAAGAACGCGCTCCACGCGCGGAAGTAAAAATCCAACGAAGCCCCAATCTGGAGAACCCTAAATCGAGAGAAAGTCGAAAGGCGAAAACCAAAACTCCCAAATCTGAAGAGCCAGAAAACCTAGCCTATGCCCTATTCATCGTCGCTCTCCACAGTCTATATCCCCCTCAAGCTTCCAATGATGATCCTATATTTCGTCTCCAACTCGCAACTGGTGCCCTGAGAAGGCACTGTGATGGCGAGTTTCTATTGGAGCGGAGGGAAGTCCGGATCTGTGAGATTTCGTATGGGATTAAGCTTAATCCTTGTCTGATGATCTATTATCCACACGAGTGTGGATCTGGATCTTGCAGTGGTTTGGTGGTGTTTGAGAAGTCCAATCGTCCCCCTCCATGGCCTAACGATGGGTGTACGATCTTCAAATTGAAGGCTCGCTGGGCGATTCTGGTTGGCTATTGTGGGTCTGAGGGAGCAGGTAGCAGATTGGGGCTCTGCAGCAAGAAAGGGGTCGTCGATCTTTCTCTTGGCTGTAACTGGGTTTGTGATCGTGTCAGTACTTTCTCTTCAATCCTCAATCTCTTCGGCTTCTATAAATTGGTTGTGTGGGAGATTTGGATTTCTCACACATCTCCCCTTTCCTTTCTTTTCTTTCTCTTCTCTAAACTGATAATTTCTGACGAGTGTTCTTGGTTTTTGGTTGTGATGGCTCCTTCCAAGGTAGACAAGGGCAAAAGCCCTATGGTTGCAGATGATCCTGCTCCAAAAAGGTCAAAATTTCCCAAGGAAAATCCTAAGCCGAAGGGCTCTAAACTTGCTGAGGATGCCCCTCTATCCGATGATGCGTGCCAACGGGTGCAAAAGGAGAAAGCTGAGAAGAAGTTCAAGAGGAAGGCCCTGAATACAGAGAAACTAGTGGCCTTGCAGAGCAAGGTGCAGGAGAACATCAGTTTGCTGAACCAGTCATCTCTGTTTGCCACCATCATTGGGGATCCTATGGAGGCGAGAGAAATCCGGAAACGGCTAAGGTATGTGTGGAAATCTTTGAAAGGGGGGTTCCAACTCGTTCCAGTTGCTCACAACTGGTTTGAGTTAATGTTTGATTACTCTGAGGACCGTGCATGGGTTTGGGAAAATCGTCCCTTTCATGTGACGGGTCAGCTTATCCTTCTCCGTCCATGGAGACTGGATTTTGATCCCAAGCATGAATCTGTATCTATGTTGGATATATGGATTCTGATTCAATGTTTAGTGTTATGTTTGAACAAACAGGACCATAATTCTGAGATAAGTGGTGCTATAATGAAAGTATGTTCGGAAAAGCGTAGGAGAACAGGTGCAAAGGAGGTTTCTATTGTTTGGATGGCTATAATAAAACACAGTAAAAGGACTAAAGTTAATGCAATGAAAGCCAAATTAGGGGCTACAACTGTAAGGATTACATTTCGGTTGAGAATAATCATGAAAATTAGGATAGTGCTAATCAAAGTAAAGGCACAGTCAAGATTAAACAAAAGTGTAAATAGCTTGCTATTAGTTGAACCACAACCCAGGTCTCTAATAGAAAAACCAATTATCAAATGAAAGTCGGTTTCTGGAACATTAGAGGACTTGGTAGGAAAAACATATGGCTAGATCTTAAAGCTATGAGGCTAAATAACCATTTTAACCTAATGGCTGTCGCGGAAACCAGAACAAATAAGATCCCAGACGAGAAAACGTGGAAGACTACAGGATTTAATAATGCGGTATGGTCTCTAGAGGAAGATCGTAAGGGGGGCATTGGTTTAATGTGGAATGAAAATGTTCTTGCAAACGAAATAGTAACGGTAGAGGTAATTCTCCCGAGAGTAATTAGAGTTAGGTATGAATGTCACAGCATGAATTTCGTGGGAATGATCTTCTTCGTCTATGCCCCCCCGCATGAAAAAGATAAGGAAGCTTTCTGGTCACAACTGATCGAAATAATTACAAATGAATCCCTACCATGTCTAATTATGGGAGATCTGAATGAGATATGCTGTAGTAATGAAAAAAAAGGAGGGGTTCCGAACAATATCTCAAGGTTTGAAAGACTAAACCAATTTAAAAGTCTGTGCGGTTTAGCGGAAATACCGACATCTGGAAATCAATTCACCTGGCGAAAGAAAGAAGAAGGAGAAGACAATATTTGGGAAAAACTCGATCGAGTCCTAGTTCAGCATGAATTCCTTAATAAGTTCCCAGAATTAGCCACATTCAATGGAGCATTTTCAGGATCTGACCATTGCCCTATCTCTATTTTGTTAGACTCAGGCCAAAAAATTACACCCCCACCATTTAAATTCGAAAATATGTGGTTACATAGAAAAGACTTTAGAAACATTGTAAAACAAGTATGGAGAAGTAACTGCGCTGGCTCAGCAATGTTTAGATTAACATACAAGACAAGACGTCTTAAAGAAAAAGCCAAAACCTGGAATAAATACTCTTTTGGAAATGTTTTCCGTCAAATACAAATAGTAGAAACTGAATTGATTGAGCTGCAAACTAAAATTCACCCGCCTAGAAGCACAGAAGCAATTAAGGAAAAGCAACTGATTAAGAAAAAAGAGCAGTTACTAAAATTTCAAAAAGAATATTGGGGACAGAGGGCGAAATCCAAGCACCTTAAGCTAACAGATTCTAATACGGGTTATTTTCACAAGATAGCATCCGGAAGAAGAAATAGAAAGGTGATTAGAAACATTATAAGAGCTTCAGGAACACAAATTCAGGGAGAAGATAATATAAAGAAAGAGTTAAAAAATGACTTTATGAAGAGATTCGCCAAAGAAAATATTGACAAAAGACTTCTAAACGAGTATCTTGAACTAATAGAACCAATGATCACAGAGGAAGAAAACAAGACCATTACCCAACAACCAACAAACAGTGAAATAAAGAGCGATGTGTGGTCTTTGGGGAAGAACAAGTCCCCTGGGCCAGATGGGATGACAACCGGATTTTATAGAGAATATTGGGAAATAGTGGGATATGATGTTACTAGAGCTGTCAAAGCTTTTTTCCATTCTGGGAAGCTACTTAAACAAATTAATCATACATTTATTACATTACTCCCAAAATGTGATAATCCATCCAAAACCACGGATGATAGACCAATTAGCTTATGTTCAACAATATATAAGATAATCTCAAAAATTATCACAGAAAGACTGAAAAGTATTATAGGAAAACTAATTCACCCCTTCCAATGTGCATTTGTATCTGATAGGGTCATACAGGATAATATCTTAATTGCACATGAGATATTCCACTCTTTCAAAACAAGGAAAGGATTAGAGGGCTGGTTAGCAATTAAATTGGATATGGAAAAAGCCTATGACAGAGTTAACTAGGAATTCACAGAGGCAGTCATGAGGAAATTTGGATTTAATAATCAGGTAATCAGTTTAATTATGGAATGCATTACAACTGTTTCCTTCTCAGTCCTTGTAAATAATGGACCCACGGACATATTCAAACCAACCCGGGGCTTAAGACAAGGCGACCCTCTGTCCCCATTTCTCTTTATAATCGGAGCAGAAATCCTAGCAAGAAAGCTTAACAAGATATCCAATGAAAACAAATCTGGTATCGGATTTAGATTTGGAAACTCGGGACCTAAAATCCCGTTCCTGGCATTTGCAGATGATATTCTTATATTTACTAAAGGAAACCAAACGGCTTGTGAAATGGCGGTTAAGACCATCAACGACTACTGTAAATTATCAGGACAAAAGGTCAATTTTAATAAATCTGCCTTCCAGGCCTCGCCATGAATTTCTCCAGCTAAAATAAATATAATTGAGAGATACCTTAATATTGGCAAACAAGTAAAACTTGACAAGTACCTTGGTTGTCCAATTATAAATGGGAGAGTTAATAAAGAAACTTTCGAAGAACTAATTGGCAAAGTCTCTTGTCAACTTTCAAAATGGAAAGCAGACTCATTGTCACAACATGGTAGATCGGTACTTATAAATTCAAACCTATCAGCCAAGCCACTATTTGCAATGCAAAGTTTCATGCTACCAGAATCGATACTATCAACACTAGACAAGGCTAATAGGGGTTTTTTTTTTAACAAAGATTTGCAATACAAACCACTAATAGGATGGGATAAAGTATGCAAACCAAAAGCCCATGGAGGAATGGGATTACGGAAAGCAAGAGAAATGAATGAGGCTCTGCAAATGAAATTAATTTGGAAAATCATGGTGGAACCAGATAATGAATGGGTCAAAATTATAAATCATAAATACTTGAAATCAGAATTCATCTTGAACTATGATAGGAGAGGTAATGCATCATGGCAATGGACACAACTTCGGAAGCTAATCGAGCCATTTAAAAAAGGTCTGGTCTGGTCAGTCGGGGATGGAAAAACAATAAAATTCTGGCAAGATAAGTGGGCACCAATTGCAGATATCAAATCTGGATGCAGAGATCCGACTAGCATTACAAACAATGAGACGGTCGATCAATATATAACAAACAGGGTATGGAATAGGACTAAACTGGAGTTAATATTAGAACCAGATATAGCCCAGCAAATTATTGATGTTCCTTTACCAATAAATCAAATACAAGATAGGGTGTACTGGTGGCCAGACAAGAAAGGATGGTTTACAACGACAAGCGCCTACAAATTAAATACAAATGCCATTGGTAAGCCATATGACATTAATGAATGGATATGGAAATTAAAGGTCCCACCGAAGATTAAAAACATTATGTGGAAAGTCTGCCACAACGGACTGCCTACGGCTGCCAGATTATCTAGCAGAGGTATTTCCATCCCACCATACTGTACAATGTGCGGACACCATGAGGAAGACACTACTCACTTTCTATTTGAGTGTATATACTCGTAAGGACTAGATATAAAGACTGATGTAAGGGACAAAATTAGGCGTAAAATCCAAGAATCAAGAAACATCGAATCGCTTATGGCGTTTACGGCAGGCTTACTAGAAAATCAACAACGTGCTAGAATGGCATTTCATTGGTGGACGACATGACTATGTCGTAATAAACTTATCTTTCAACTACAGAAGCCTCCAAGCATGGAGGGTTTACGACAAATGGTTAATTCTCACCATAATGAATGGGAAAAGGCTGGTAATTTTAATGAAAATGAAAATAGTAGTTCAAATAATACTGGTACCAATTGTTCAAGAAGGCCAAATAATAAAAGCAAATGGAAAAAGCCTCATGTGGGGTTCTCTAAGCTAAATTTTGATGGATCGGCAGCAGGACACAGGCAAAGTTCTATAGGGTACATTATTAGGGACGACAGAGGTGAAGTAATGGATATAGGAGGAAGAGTAATCGGGAAACATACACCACTAACGTCTGAGGCACTTGCTCTGAGAGAAGGAATTCAAATGGCCCGGCAAAAGGGCATAATGCGAATTATAATTGAGGGAGATTCACTCATAATCATCGATCATCTAAAATCAAAAGTCAAATGTCCATGGAAAATTGACTTAATTATGTCCGACATTAGTTCTCTTATGTCGGGATTCTACGAGGTGTCGTTTTCCCACGTCCCTCGTACTGGTAACGTTGTAGCAGATAAGATTGCACACCTTGCTCTTGTTACCCCCACTGTAAATTTTCAACTTGATCCAGGTCTAGCAGACCTCATCCGCAAGGATGCTATCGGGTAACCGTGGTTCCCGAATTCTTACCCAATCAAAAAAAAAAAATACATAAGTAGTAGAGTGATTAGTCGAGACACGGTGGTTACAACAATAGGGGGTTAGTGGGATAGTGACGGTTTGTGGAGAAAGGGAGTAGGTAATGTAGCGGTATGACATGGACGAACGTACGATGAGGATGATTTGTATTGGTTCACTTATTGACGAGTAAGTAAATGGTTGACATTGTATGTCTAGACTCCGCCTGTGTGGAATGAGGGCTTCTAGTGATGTCACGTGGGATGGATTTGTTTCAAATTTAATAGTAGCAATAAATTACCCATTTATAGTAACAACAAATAAGGAGTTGGATTGCAACTAAATAAATAAATAAATACAACATGCATTTAGTAGGAGGTAACTTATAAATAACATGTATTTAGTGGGTGGCCGGTTTTATGTAATAATATATTTAACGGGTGATTAAGTGTGAAAGTGTATATATAACGAGCGATTTTATGTAAATTCCCCTACATTTTATGAGAAAATTATCATTCATATATTGTTTAAATAGAAAAAATATAAAATAGTTGATCTCATATATTGATTTTTTTATATGTTTTTTTACGAAGCTAAAAAAAACTTTATAAAATATTAATTTTTATAAAAAAAACAATATATTCAATAAGTAATTACAATTAAATTATTTTAAAAATGATATTTTATGGAATTTTATTTTTTTTAGAAAAAAAAAATCAAACAATTTGTATTTTGAGACGAGTGTGATAGAAAATCGTAACATATAAACTCATTTTAATTTCGGTTTTTTTTTACCATACATACGTTATCCATTGAACCATGAGAAAATTTTCAGTATGAGTTCTCAACTTATTTCCTCAAGGAAAAACGTTATCCATTGAATCATTTCCACTGCAAGCACAAATATTTCCCATGAGCAATTAAAATTTAAAAACACCAAATCTTTATTGCTTAAAGAAGCAAATCT
This sequence comes from Persicaria tinctoria, assembly GCA_037127255.1. Classification (NCBI taxonomy): domain Eukaryota; kingdom Viridiplantae; phylum Streptophyta; class Magnoliopsida; order Caryophyllales; family Polygonaceae; genus Persicaria; species Persicaria tinctoria. Next base: position 2,465,055 of record JBANSL010000004.1, read on the forward strand.
GGCAGCTTCAACCATTTTCCTTTGTTTTTACTAATTGGCAAATTTAGTTTCTTTTTTATTTTCCAAGATGTTACGTTGGATGAATGAGCATACGAGACTAGACAGAATCAGAAATGTTGACATTAGGAGCAAGGTAGGAGTTGCAATGTTGCATGCATTGTGGACAAACTGGGGGAGTCCAGACTGCGATGATTTGGACACGTTCGTAGGAGGCCTTTATCGACTCCAATTCGTAGAAGTGAGAACTTGGATCTTGGAGTTAGCCGCAGGGGGAGAGGTAGACCTAAGAAGAGTTGAGTGGAGGTCATCCGCCATGACCTTAATCTTCTGAATCTTTTGGAAGATGTGGCTTTAGATAGGGACTAGTGGAGGAGGTGTATACAGGCTGCCGATGTTTAGTATTTTAGGCTTTGTAGCCGTGTCCTTTTGTCTGTGCCTCCTTTTTAGATTCCTTTTTAGATTCTTTACTATCCTTCTACCTTCAGTAGCCTTGTGGTCCTTGTTCCGTGTTGTTATAGGTCTTTCGGAAACACTCTCTCGACCTGGTCGGGGTATGAGTGCGTACATCCTGACCCTCAGACCCCGCTTAATCGTGGGATTTACTGGGTTGCTGTTTTATTTTCCAGGACTAATAAAATGGAAGAAATTAGGAGGGCCTTAGTTTTTAAGGCCATTTAGAGGCTCTCAATTTTGATTTCCTTTTCACATACAGATGTTATAAAAACTCTTTGCTGCTGTGATTCCTCATTGACGCCAACAAGCCTCTATGTAAGCATACAGAGGTGAAAACATTAATCTTTATCCAAAAACCCAAAGAAAGAAACACAATACAATGATAAAGATGGTCTCTAGTGGTGATGGTGGCACGAGCTGAGGATCGATCCTTGTTCTTCGAATGGAAGGTTACATATGTGACCCTCTCCCCCTTGGGGATAACTGAACAAGTGATCCTGATAAACGGAAAAATGTCCTGGTCCGAATCTGAACACTACAACAAACAACAACACTGTCATCAATGTCTTCAACAACGTAGACGAGCCATTGCTGTTTCACTGGTATGGGAATGTAACATGAAATAGAAGATGACGAGTAGAAAGTCGTTACCTTGATCACTGGACTCCCAGAGGACGATTTTGATGTCCCCTTTGACATCCCAGAGGACGATTTTGATGTCCTGATTGGAGATTGGTGCAGCCAAAGCCATACTGCTTTGAGGAAGATCCTTGATGGAGGGAGGACTCTTTGAAAGCCAAACATGTGCTCATCAATGGAATGCGTGGCAAGGTCGATGTCAAGGAGCCGCCCCCAGTTCACAATGAAAATGAAGCCAGGCAAGACATACAGGTACAGAATCTGCAATGCCTGGATGAAGAACTCGCTCAACTTCAGGATTCAGAACCACAAGATGAAGCTGGTTGAGTTCTGTGGACCAGGACCCCAAGGATTACTACATGGTAGCATCATCTAGATTCACCAAGTACAGCCTTCAGACCAAGGGGAAGATCAGCTATGAGGGTGGGAAGAGGCCTGCCTCCACTAGTGCCCGCCCTGATGCTCCGGAGGGTAGGCTTGGCCTCTCAATTAGTTCCGTTCCTTAAGGTTGAAGGAACGGCATGGGCAGCCAGGCTAAACCCTCAAGGATCCTACCACTACGGCGATATCAACATCACTCGCACAGTCAAGCTAGTAAACTCCAGGGGCACTGTGGATGGGAAGCTCAGATATACCATCTCTGGGAAGTCCCACTGATCCTGATGAACCATTGAAGCTGACAGAGTACTATGGAGTCGCGGACAAGGTGTTCCAAGTATGATATAATGGCATAATGCCCAACAGTCCCCCAGCTAACATTCAGACGACTGACAAAATTGAGGTTGGGCCTACCGTGGTCAATGCCACCCTCAGGAACTACATTGAGATAATCTTAGAGAACCAAGAGAAGGACATCCAGTACAGGCAACTGAGTGGATATGCCTTCTTCCCTGTTGCATACGACATCTACCACCTGCATCACTTCACCCTCTTAGCATTCAATAGACTCATAAAACGGATTGGTTAACCTTCATCTGATTTGCAGGATTCAGGTGGGTCAGTGGAGTCCAGAGAGGAGAAAGGGCTACAACTTGCTTGATACAGTAAGAAAATAATCGATCCTGGTATACCCAAAATCATAGGCAGCAATTCTATTGACATTTGACAATGCAAGAATGTGGAATCTAAGATCACCAAGTGCCGAAAAGAGTTACCTGGGGCAGCAGTTATACATCAGTGTGCTGTCACCAGAACGCTCGTTGAGGGATGAATATAACATGCCCAACACCACTCTCACTTGTGGCCTTGTCAAGGAAATGCTCATACCACCACCTTGTAACATCTGAGGAGCCCATTTTTACAGAACCGGAAAATATTACTTTTTGAACATAAACTGTATGTTTCAAGTAGGCAAAAATCACATGTAGTTAATGAATCGAGGATGTTAGTCACTTTGACTTAGTGGTGCAGAATCAATCATTCTATTAAAAATCCTGTTATTTAGTTCTTCTTATTATGCTGTAGAATCATACCTTCCTAGTGTTTTCCTTTTTCATCATTCCTTTTCCTCTTTTTTATCTCAGATCTTATGAAGCTTCAAGTTTAAGTTCCTCTGCTGTTTGTAATGCCCCACCTGGGGAAAAGCTATAAACCTTCCTGCTGCAGAAGAATCTGCACTTTAAAACTGTGCAGTGAGAATAAAATAAAATTAAGTCATTACTCAGATAATAAATGCTGACTTATTAGATCTAAAATCCGAGATAATATCAGCTCAATCACACAGAAACTCGCACACAGAGCCAACTCTAGCCAAAGATGATATCGCTAACATCCACACTCAAAAAAAATTCTGGATCCCTACAGAAGAGGTTTGAAACCCTCCTAATTCTCGTGTCACTGACAGTGATACACCCAACCCATGTCACCCATTAATGAACCCCCATCACAACCCTATCGGCTTCACTTGCCAGCACATGGATCATTCAATCTCCAGCCCATTCCAGAAGCTTCACCCAGATTTTTCTTTTTGGATTTCATAGGCATAATCACTTTCATGCAGGCAGAATGATTTGGGTCTGAGAACGAGAACTATAAAATCACTTCATAACTGATTTAAAAGCAAATTAAGAACTTCGATTTCTTGCCTCGTTGCCAAAATCCTTATAAAAATTCCAGAACAAAAAATGAAGTTTCATTCCTGAAAGCAGGCAATGTTTATCATGAAAGCAAAAGTTGATGCAAGTTCAAAAGGCATAACATGGAAATTAACATTATAACCAGATTCATCCATAATGAACAAGCACAATAGCATTCATTCATGTCGACACCAGTGAGGATCTTACCTTTAAGACACCATATGGGATGCCCAGCAAACATCTTTCAGAGGAGAAAGTCACAAAGCATAGTCTTGCGTGAACTTCGTATGCTTTGAATGTCATGATGCAAAAACTAGATCAACTCAGCTCCCATATATGTAATATGTATGCCAATGGGGATATTTCTTCACAGCCCCGTCTGTCTAGGATTTTGAAACCTATCCAAGAAAAGAGTGAAACCAACCAAGTGACGAAGAGAGTTAGCAGCAAGCATTTGCAGCACGCATAATGCTGAATTTGAAAATGAAAGTGGTCAGTGTCGTGTCACTGTACACTTTCAGCAACTCTCAGTATCTCACAGCTGGAAACCCCGTATCTGAAAATTGTTTCATACCATTCAGAGAACTGAGGTTGAACAATTTTCTATAAAGAAACATTACACTCTATTGGACTGAACTTCAACAGATCATAATCCATGATGAAGTACATTATTTGAGGAACAAGGTCAGCAAAGACTGGATTAATATCACAGAACTAAAATGTCCTCTTCCTCTTCCGGGCAAATGGCCCACATCGAATAATGTTTACACATCCCCAATCAGTACCTAGAGTCCAGCAGAAATGGGAAATAACATGATTTTCTCAGTTCTTAATATCAGTTCTTGCTTCATTTTTTTAATAAAAGCAAACAGGAGGAATATAGTGAGCATCAAGCTACTTGCTCAAACCATCCCTTTCCACGGCCACCAAAAAGCATCAAACAAGTTTCTCAAATCATCCTATTTCTGTTGCCAATTATGCTGCTGATTACGGCTGCCACCAGGCATCATATTTGAAGCACCACGGCCACCACCTGAACCACCATATGGTCCGCCTTGTGGATAGCCAGAAGCAGTGTTCATTCCATAACCACTTCCCCCAGTGCCACCACTCCTGTGCCCAGCACCAGGCATCCCACTTGAACCATAATGTGGCCCACGCCCTTGACCAGGATAAGCAGCACTACCATAACCTCTTCCACCACCCTGACCTCCTCTACTAGGATGAGAAACCCCACCACTTGGGTTCCCACCCTGTGGATATCTACTAGGACCACCTGAGTGTCCTTGAGACTTCCCATAGTGGTGGCTGGGTCCAGCAGCTACAGCTGGCTGAGAACCACGCATGGGTTGGTTGCCTCCTCCAGGATACATCTGTGCATGTGCTTGGCCCGGCTGCTGAATGGGTGGAACCCGAGCATGTTGCTGAGGATGCTGTAATTTCTGACGCTTGGCGGCTTCTTCCTGCTGTCTCTGCTGCTGGCGCTTTTTCTTTGTTTGGTACTCATGTGACGCTTCATACTTCGGCAAACTAGGTGTGAAATGAAATGGATTTAGTCACATGATTAACTAGACATGGTGAAGTCAATAATATTAACAAGAAGGAAATGATAAAAGAAAAAACCTCTTCGGATCACAAGGTAAAGGATCTGCCCAGAAATACTCCGCATCTAGCGCATCTTTTGCAGATATTCTCTACATAAAACAGAGGGGATGTCAGTGAATAAGCAAAGTTGCATGACAGAAGTCAGTCAAAATAAAGGAACCACCAAATGATGCTATGCATGTTTCATTCCATCATCTAAATGTTACTCAGTACCTTCACTGGATCCAAAGTCAGCATTCTCTCTAGTAACTCCAGAGCATGACGATCAAAGCTACAAGGGCAAACAGAAACCCAAAATGACATCCTTAAACTCAGTACGAAAAGATTCGGGTAAATTTATACATGCACTAATACAAGAATAGTCAACTTACTGTCTAAACATGTCCTTCAGATGTCTCTTCACTGGCCTATTAGGCTTAAAATTGTTATAGTAAGGAAGCTTTGAAACTCCGGGCCAGTTGGCCTCATCTGGACCACCACACAGCTCAAAGATCCTCTTTATTTGCTCAGCCTGGTATGTGCAAAGTGACATCAGTTAAAATCTAGCAACATGAATCAAAGATTTGAAAATGTACCTAGACATTTTGCAGTGCACTGCACAGTAGAAACAACTGATGTACTATTGAGTAACGATCCAGAGGGCATGAGCAACATTACCTCATCCTTGCCAGGGAATATAGGTTTTCCATTGAGAAGCTCCGCAAATATACAGCCGACTGACCACATGTCGACAGTTGGGCCATATTTAGTGCTTCCAAGCAATAGCTCGGGTGGTCTGGTTCAGTCATCACACATCAAAGACATGACACACAAACCTAAATTGCTTTAGAGTTAAGAAGTTCGTTCTCTCTAGGGGAGGAAAATACCTATACCACAAGGTAATCACACGATTTGTGAGGTTTCCATTGTGATCACTTGAAAATGAACGAGCTAAGCCAAAATCTGCAAGCTTCAAATTTCCCTCATTGTCTATAAGAAGATTTGAGCCTGGAGTGTAACAAAGTGAACAATAAATAAATTAACTTTATTAGAATTTAGAGCCGACATAAAGTTCCAAATTCAAAAAAGGATAGTTAAGAGAGAGTGAGAAGACCTTTGATATCTCGATGTAATACATGGTTTACGTGGCAATAGTGAAGACCTGTCAAAAGCTGCTTCATATAGCACTGAATGCAAACGACCATGAAATTTATTTTTTATTTTTTTTTTAAAAAAAAAAAAAGAAGAAAAGAAAGCTGGAAGCAGGCAAAAAATGCCTGACTTGAGGACCACTATAGACTCTATAGAGTACCTTGATTTGTGGAACTGTAAATCTCATCCCAGGGCGATCAGCAAGACCTGTTAGATCATGATCCATGTACTCAAATACCATGTAAATTCCCCCTTTATACTTGTTGCCATCTGCACATACATTTCAATAGCGATTTCAGTTACAAATCACAGTAAACAATGACAACCAGAAATATGCAACAAGATGTGATGTTTTGACCAGAGTAAATTGAAAGAAAATAGCTTCAAAATATAATTTACCAGGTTTCCCTTGTTCATCCTTCTCTGGATCTGGAAATCAATCGCAACCAAACATATGTAAGCGAGCTGTTTGTCTAAGATTATGCTTTGCACTTGGATATACTTACATTTTACCTGAACAAAAGCATGATAATTACCTTGAGAAGTCACAATCTCTTTTAACTTGACCACGTTTTCATGATGGAGCTTCTTCAGAATCTTGATTTCACGTATTGCAGTGATTGGAAACTGAAAATTCAGGTCACACAACAACAACAACAACAACAGCGCACCTTGTGAGAAATTACATGATATTACGAACAGCTCCCCTTACTTTAATACTTACCAAACATTCACAGTTAGAAAAATAAAAATATCACGTTGAAAATTGATACATACCCCCTCTTTTTCATTATCCATTCGTATTTTCTTCAAAGCAACAACTTCGCCAGTTTCAATCTCCTTGGCCATGAAAACTTGCCTGCAATAAGGGGAAATCATCACTAACTGCTCCAACAGGCACACCTTACACCAACGACTAGCACTACTCACTCCTCGAGCAACAAAGGTAATATTAGGGTTTTCAGAACCAGAAATTGAAACCCTTTCACAAATCAGGATTGAATTTCCCGAGTACACTTCTGTTCTATGCGAATTAATAGCTTTAATTACAAATTCAATTGGCGCACAGCCCCCAGTGCATGACTACATCCCAATTATTTCTTAAAAAACAAAAAACAAATTGGTATATAGAATTCGAAGGGAGGAGCTAACCCGTATGTTCCTTCTCCAATTTGTTCCAGTTTCTGGAAGCAGTCAACGGTTCTAGATCCCCACGACGGACATTCGGTCAAATTGAGTTGCCCGGCAGCTGCTATTGCCATTATCGGAGAGCTCAATCAACCTAGGGTTTATCGAGATGGCAAAGAAGAGAGGATTTTATTTAGACCGACTAATGCTCGATAAAAAAATTGGCGCAAACGTAACTAGAATGAACTCGAAATCACCCAAACTTACAGTTTTCCACACAGAATTCAGATTAGGGTTTCTCGAACAGCTAATTTTAGAGAAGCAAGCACCTGATCTTGGTGAACGAGTGTATACAATCTGAAGAGGAAGCTCCGGAGGTGGAGAATTTCGTTCAGAGATTGTTCAATTACTTCAATTTAACGATTGTGGGGAGCCTCCATTGAAGATCTGCTTTCGGCTTTAATTTGAGTGCGACTACTTTAAGGGAAATAAAACAGTATTGAAGAAATTCAGGAATATCTATCTTGAAAAATACTCCTATAAAATTATGGGAGATACCCGTTTTGATAAGAAATTATGAAAATTATCCTCTTTTTTTTTTTATATATATATAAGACTTTGAGCATTGAGTTGGATTAATTTTAAAAAGCACTCATTTAGAATGGTTAGATTGTAGTGGGTCATTGAAAGTTTGGTTAACATTGGTTTGGATAATTTTAGGTATGGTAGTTAACGTTTAGCCATTTGGATGATGCTTTCTTACTCGTTTTCTTTCGTATTTAGTTTTGACTCGGCTCTGCCATGTTGAGTTGTACCTTAGATTTCTTTCGTTATGTGTTCTTTTGAACTTAAATGGTTTTGAGCGACTTAGACAAGTAGGACAAGTTTGTGGTATCCAACGACCCTATTGTGTACTTTGGGGTTCGAAATCTCCTCTTTTAAAGCGTAACTCTTTGATTTTGAAACTTCTTGAATTGGTAAATAAAGAGCGGCCATTTCGGGGTTCGAACCGGGGACCTATGACTATTATCCACAAGTCCTTTCTGGTGAGCCATTCCGGAATGGTTTAATGATTTTGAAACTTCTATCAAACCTTCGAAACGTAACCCGGATATTATATTCATGTTGCTACAAAAGACATGCTAGTACGGAAAAAAATCATGTCAGTAAAGAAAAAAAGTGTGATAGTACCCGATATTCATGCCCTTTCTAGGTTTGGTCATGGGCTCATGGCCCCCAATTCGGTTTCTATGTACACGATTTCCATGCGTGACAGTATACGATTTTCATTTACACACATTCAGACCTTCAGTTTCAACTTCATCTTCCTATCCTCGACGACTTCCATGATTATTTTGCACATCATAGCTTCCTCAATTCCCCAAGTACATCTCCCAAACTCCCAAACATTCCAACTCCCACAAAGTCAGGGTTTAAAAAAAATTTCAACTCGATTTCTCCCCAATCCGGCCGACTACATACAATGGAATAATCTTACAATGTTTTAGGGTTTAAGGGAGGGAGGGTGAGTGCTTATTTACTTATTTTCCTTCGGCGTCATTGTCTTCCTTTTCAATTCGCCTCCTCCTATCTCTCTTGTTGCACGGGTAAGAGCAATCACTGTTGTATAGGTTGATTCTCTCTCATCAGGTTTAAATCCCTCTTTCTCTCATTGGGTTTAATCCTCATCCTCTTTCTCTCTCCGGGGATAATTCTTTCTTTTCTTTGCTTTTCTTACCTTACCTATAGCCGTCAAGGACAACCGGACATTTTTGCAATATTTAGAATTCATTGGCTACTTTTACAAATATGAGAGGGGTCAATTTCGTACAAAAAGGCTTTTTATTCTGTATATTTAAATCCTGTTTAAAATAAGTCTCACGCCTGCTCACTCGTAAGATAGGAAATTTGCTAACTTGGGTTCCTTAATGACGGCATGATTAGATAGGAAATTTGGTTAAAAAATACTATACGGGTACTTTACAAAATCCTTGAATTGGGTGGTATATAGTTAACATAATTACTTTAATAGGTGGTTCTCTGTAATATTTATTTTAATGGGTGATTTAAGTGAAAAATATAACAATCACTGGGAGTTCTCTCTCGTCTTCATCTTCCTTCCGGTTCTCACTCTCTCACCTCCTCTTTCTCGCAATGGAGTGGAATTTTCTCAACGCGTTCCTTGGCGATTGACTTCAGGTAGGTATTCGTATGGTTTACATACTATTTGGAAATTGCATTGATTTTTGTTTTTCTTCGTTGTCTTTTCTGCAATTGCCTTTCAGATCTGATTTCTCTTTTCCCCTCGCGTCGTTCTCGTCATTCAATCTGAATAAATTTGGAATGATAGCAACAGTGTGCAACAATTAGGCGTTCGATTTCTGTTCCCGCCGTTGAGTTTCGCTTATGCATTTCTCGTCTTTTTCGTGGTTTTGTCACTGTATTCGTCTAACTGGCGGGCGTGTTTCGCTAATCAAACGCCATTTTTTTTTTCTCGGAATTGAATTCAGTCTTGTCAAGTTCCAATTGTGATGTTACTTGGGGAATTCCGGTATTTTAGGGTTCAGTTTGACCAATTCCCGAGTACGTCAGTGGCTTCGTCGAATATTTTTAGTGGCTTGATTGGGAGTTGGATTCGTCTTTGGTGCTTGCTCTCTTCATTATTTTCGTCTCAGATAATTCATCAATTTTGATTCTTTCCTGTTTTCCTTGGTAAGGCAAATTGAAGATTATTTTACTATTTTAGAGCCGCAAAATTACCTAGATTGTGGAGATGGCTCCACTATTTGTTTCCATGATCTTTACTTGTATTTAATTGAAACTTTCATTTTTAGCTGTAATATGTCTCTTTCCCTATTTGGAAATTAGCTAACATCCAAATTATGAGTTGTTAGATGTTTGGTGAAATCTTACTGTAATAGTCTTAGTTTTTGTTCTAATCCAATATTTTAAGATATTGCTCGTATTGGCATTTTGGAATTTGCATTTGGATGCAATAAGCTGATATTTTTCTATTGATACCAACAGCTGAAGATTTAATTCAGGGAAGAGGGCAAAATGAGTGACTCATCAAGTGAGCCTGTGGCTAAGAAAACACCAAGATCTCGCAAAAGTTCCTCTTCAGACGAGGATGATAGGAGTGCTGAAAAAGCATTTGATGGAGATGGAGATCCTTTAAGGAGGGATCCTCGTCCTTTAAGGAAAGGTCCATGGACACCTGAAGAGGATGCAATTTTGCTTGATTATGTCACCAACCACGGAGAGGGGAACTGGAATGCTGTCCAGAAATACTCAGGACTGGCGAGGTGTGGGAAGAGTTGCCGTCTAAGATGGGCAAATCACTTAAGACCAGATCTGAAAAAAGGTGCATTCACTCCTGAAGAAGAAAAACGTATTATTGAACTCCATGCAAAGATGGGAAACAAGTGGGCTCATATGGCTGCACTGGTAAGTGGTAACACCTGCTTCCTCTTCAAGTTTTACTTGATCAAGTTTACTATGGAATGCTTGCCAATTATTTACAGTTTGGTATTGATGATGCATATCAGTGCCAATAAAATTTTGCCCTGTTCAGTTATTGTGTTAGCATTAATGCTACTTCTGTACTTATAACTGAAGCATCATTCGGGCAAATGTTCTAGCAAAAGTTTGCTGATTTAGGATATTATATCATTTTTTGGAAGGGCTGTGCATTAAGTAATTATATTGGTTGGTTCTCTTTTCTTATGCCCCTGTAGATTTAACTTTTCACGCCATTATAAATTTATAATAGCTTCCGCTTTCTTTTATTTTCGTTTTTTTAATGAACTATAGTCAATCTTAAGCATAGTGAACTCAACAGATGCCATTTTAGGGCATTTATGTGCTTTTGACGTGGCAGTAGAATATGATCTAGTATTGAACGGTAGTATGAATTAATGAAAAATGCATTTCGGTATTTTTCTATGCTCCATCTTGCTACTAATAATATTTATCCATGTTATCTGGTATGTCCCTTTTTTTTCTGGGGAGTGGGGGTGTTCCTTGCCTACTTGCAATGCAGACATCATTAGCTCTTCAAAATGCAGCAGTTATTTAGTTACTCCTTGTTATGAGGATTGGCATCCCTTAAAGACTTATATGTGGCTCTATGATCAACATCGCTCGCTATATCTACTGTGTTATTGTAGTAATTATCTATATAGATATGCTATCCAACTCACTGATGATAAGATAAACCCTTAAAGCATCATTTTTCATCCAAATCCATAGTTAATGTTTACTGGTCATTGGTCAACTGACTAATGTAATACTCCCTCCGTCTTAAAATACATGTCTTTTTAGGACGGAACACAGGAATTAAGGAGTAGATTAAGTGTAATGATTAGATGTAAAAAGTAGAGTAAGTGTAATGATTAGACTTTGGTATTAGAGTATTTGTTTCTTTTTTAAAAAAAATTTGTGAGGAGAAGAGTAGTGGTGATGTAAAAATTAGGATAAAGATTAGATGTAAAAGTAGGTTAGGGGTAATGATTAAGTCTAAAAAGACATGTATTTTTGACAAAATTTTAAGGGCTTAAAAGACATGTATTTTGAGACGGAGGGAGTACCAAACTTCATGGATAAGCCATTTAGAGTGGTTTTGTTTTTAATAATTTTATCAGCTGCATAGAAAATGGTGTAAGGTTGAACCATGGTTGCTCCTAGATCCCATTTAGAATTTGTGAGCTGAAGGAGATAGCAATCTGCAATGAAAGCTTGGATATTGACTGCTTTTAAGATAGTACAGGTTCTTGCAAATAGCAACTGGGAGTAAGCAAAAACCACAAACAAGCAATATTTTCAATATGCAAATGGCTCGTGATATAGAGAAGCTTCATTGCCTTAACCTAGTGATTTGCTATCACTTGAGTTGTCATAGACGAGAATAAAATAATTTAGATGGATAGTGTCAAGCAAATATTATGCTTGTGTGATGAAGGATAGAGTTAAGGTATTATGAATGAATTTTAGCTTTTTTTTTTTTTTTTTGTAACTTCCAAATGTTTTTTAAGTTTTCTGTGTTCCATTTCTTTACAAGATTTGCTCATTTCATTTGCTCCAGGTTGTGGACTTCCTGTTTGAGATACACTTTTAATCTATCATCGCATGGATTATAATCACTGTGTTGTTGCACAAATTATCTATATAGATACAATCCAACTCACTAATGATAAGATAGCCCCTTAAAACCTCATTTTTAATCCAAATAATTAATTAATGTCTAAATGTAATGATTCTGTCACTCCCCAACTTAATGGATAAGCCATTTAGAGTTTTATTTTTAAATGATTTTGTCAGCTGCATTGAAAAATGGTGCAGTGTTGAACCAGGGTTGTTGATACAGTACCATTTAGAATTGACCTCATGAGAGATTATAATACGTGGGCTGAAGGAGATAGCAATATGCAGTGAAAGTTTGGGATATTGACTACTTCTAAGAAAATACAGGTCCTAGGAAACAGAGACTGGGAGTAAGCAAAAATCACAAACTGCAAATGTCTCATGATATCCAGAAGCTTCATTGCATTAACTGAGTGATTTTCTGTCACTCAAGTTCAGGTTGCTGAGAATAAAACAATTTAAAATGATATTTTCAAGCAAATATTAAGAAGATATGAATAAATTTTAGCCTCCTTTTTTTCGCAACTTCTAAATGACTCAGATTTTTTGTGTTCCATTTCTTTCCAAGATTTGCTCATTCCAGTTGGTCCGGGTTGGGGCCTTCCTATTCGTGATACACTATCAATCTATCATGCAAGGATGGTAATCATCTGCTTATGGGTTGCTAATTGATGATAATCATCTCCTTATGGGTTGTTAATTGGTGATATATATACTTCACATGACCATGTAATAATATTCTATCTCGCTAACATGCACTGGGTCTTAAGAAAACATCGTCTTGTCCTTGGACAGGGTAATGGATGCATATATATCGACCCCCAGACACTGCTCTATGCAGGATTATCGCTGGGTAGTTGTTGTTGTTGCTGTTTCTGACATGCATCATGTGTAATCTTATCATGTGTATGAATGATGTCCGCCTTGGTCTTCGATTACCCTTTTGCATTTGCTTGAAGTTATATTGTGAAACTGCTTTGCTAGTTGAAGTAAAAGTTAGAACCTGTTTTGCTTGTCATTATCTCCTGTAATTTCTCTCATTCTTGTGTCTTTTAGATGCCTGGACGCACAGATAATGAAATCAAGAACTATTGGAATACAAGAATTAAACGGCTGCAACGATCAGGCCTCCCGATTTATCCAGCGGAAGTTCGTATGCAGGCTATGAATGAGAGCCAACAAAGTCAGGATGCGGATTTACACAGCAATGAGGAGACAAACCTTTTTGAAACATCCCAGACAAATAATTTTGATCTTCCTGCCATCAAGTTCAAAAGTTTGGACCTGAATATAACTCCAGCACTACTTGGTCTACCTGCTCACATCCCTCACACAAGCATGAGGCCATTACATGATTTTGGTATCTTTCTTCCGTACTTACTTCCTCAAAAGCGCCCTCGGGATACAGAGACCCCTTTCCCTAGTTCCACCAGAATTGCCAGTGAGGGTATCTCTTCATTTGGTCAGTATGAGGATGATCCTTACGGATGTCAAGCTCTCTGGACACCTTCTTATGTTCCCAATCTAAACACCTATAACTCCTACCCGGTAGATATACTTCCTGGTAGCCATGCCCTTATAAATGGCAACTCCTCCTCTTCTGTGCCCATTTCTGTGGCTATGAAGTCGGAGCTCCCTTCACTCCAATATTCAGCATCTCAAGTAGGCAGTGGGGAACCTTATTCCCCCATACCTTCACTTGAGTCTGTTGATACCCTTATCCAATCACCTTTGAATGAGCAAACTCAATCAAATTGCCCTTTGCCATGGAGCTGTGGCTTGTTGGAGGCAATAGTTTATGAGTCACAATCTGTGAAGAAATCAAAGGACCATTCGTATCCAGATCTGTCTGAACCTTTCACTGCTGGTGGTGTGGTGAAACCTTCATCCCAGAATGTCAGTGAAACAAAATGGGAAGGCTGCACTGCTGATCCTCTGTCCCCACTTAGTCAATCCTCGGGTTTCCTGGATTATACTCCTTTCAGTGGGAGTTCTTTAGAAGAACCCCAGCTAGCTGAACCCATGCAAGGTGAGAACACTTTTTCATCTACGTCACCATCAATAGAGCGAAAAAATTCTCTAAAGCTCACTCTACACTTCTCTTTTGCAGGATTCCAGTGTAAACACAGAGCGGTTGATCGTTATTCAGCAGAATGCAGTGGCGACAGGAAAGATCGCCCTACTCGGCTGAACTACATGAGGCCCGATGCTCTGCTAGATTCATTTTGGGGCGGGAATCATAATGAATTCGATGAGGATCCATCTATGATAGCCTACATGGAGCCGATTCTCGTTGATAATCCAAGGGACAAATGCACACAATTTGATGTCTCACCTGCTTAATCAAATCAAAGTAGGCACCCTGGTTCTTTTGCATGGAAGGGCACCACAGATGCCTTTTAATTTTCAATTGATCATTGAACTTGGGCTCTATTCAACTTGGAGATTTTTTCCCTATAGGGTTTCTGATTCCGACGAAGACTCGGGTCTCTTGCATCAGTGACACCATTGTTCTTGGTGACCATTTTGTTTACATCATCGTCTATTGCCAAAGTATTTTGTCCCACATGAAGGAGAATTGTATGTGAAAACTTTTTTTTGGTCATAAGATTTGTATGTGAAAACTGATGTGTACAAAGATGCTTTCTTCACATGTTGCTGGTGCTCATTCATTCTTAAGCTTATAGGACCAACCTAATATGCCAATGAAGATCAACTTCTATGACATTCAACTAGTTGGTGTATAGGGACGAGTTTATAATCTAGTTTAAAGTGAATTAAAGTGGCTTGTCTTAAATTATAAAAGCTGTTATGAGTATATTTTTCCCGAGAAGAGAGGTAATTCCTCAAATTTCAACCGACTCAAATGCTAGATTTTTAAATAAACTAAGTCGATCCAGATGTAAAGCGACTGAGTCGATCGAATTGGACTAAGATAAAAAAAAAAAACTAAAAAATATCTTCAACCACAACTTCTAATTAACAAAATGACCATTGCCAAGATTGGCAGTGAGGTTGAGAAACCAATTTTGAGAAATCTCCTAGTGTATCGCTCTTTATCTCAATCAATTGAGAAACCCTTTTTTTGGACAAATCCCTCGTCCCCAATTCCTCTTTTGATCCCTAATATTTGTGCATAATCCTTCGATTCTCTCCACCTCTGTGCCCAAATCGTTCTGTTCATCCCGATTTCGGGTTGGTATAGTTCGATTTTAGCGGGTTGGTGAGTTTCGGGTCTTCCTCCTTCTGTCTAATTGATTTGGGGATTTTATAGCTGGGTGGCTTCTGATCCTCCCTGACCTATCCCTGGCCTCGCCTCGCTCTCTGGGTGGGTGCTGTTCTGGTTTGTCTACTCGCATGTTGCCTCCTACTATCGATTATGCCTCCTTTTTGTCTTCCCCGATTTGTGTTCTATCTTGGCTCGCCCTCTCGTCGATCTTCTCCGAGTGGACTCGTGTCCGTCCGTTTCCTTGCAATCCCTCTATCATCCGTGTGAATCCAGCCTCCTCCTTCCTTGGGTTGCAAGGTTGGCCTATGGGTCTCCTTGGGCCCTACGGTGGCCCGTTCTTGTTTAGATCTGAGCCCGAAATTTGTGATTTGGGCCTAAGTCTTTCCTTGGGCCCAAAGCTGTCTCGGAGGAAAATTAATTAGACGATTAAAATATAATGAGAAAATTCCCGAAAGGGTTTGAGAAAATCCACCCGAAAGGGTTTGATTATATCCTGTAAGGGATCGACACTATTCTTATAGGTGAAATCTTGTTGGCGTTTTGTTCGAGCAGTTTGCGACTCTGCTTCAGATGTTTCGAGGAGGTTTTCTGCTTTGGTGGGGGGCGTGGAGTTTGGAGTCGGGTCTGGCTGGGGTCGTGGTGGTGCGCCCAGGGCGGCTCCGTATCCGGGATTGTGTTTCCTTGGAGTTCGTCTGGACTACCCACAGAAGTTAGAGTCCTGATATACCGCTGACCTGCGGTGTCACTGTTCGGTGGTGCTTGGCTTCGTTCTTCGGCGGCTTCCTCAGCTTTTTTGGAGTTGGTCTTCTTGATTCGTTTTGTTGTAGAGTTTATTGCTGTTTTTTCATTTCGCCTGTTGTTTGTATTTCTATTTTTAGGATTGTACGTTTGACGGTTCGCCGTCTACAGACTTTGTCGGCCTATCGATGAGTCAGACTTGTCTGACCTTTGAGTTTTTACCTAATAAAAAAAAATAAAAAATAAAAAAAATGACCATTGCCAAATATATTGTAGAGTTTTCCAAACAAAAGCCATTTTTTTTTAAAAAAATACCCAACTTGATTATCACAAATAAATAAACTCACAACTCAAAGACTTTGACCAAAGTCAAGAGCGCGTGGTGCGCGTGGTGACGAACAGTCGCGGATTGGATACGCAAGGAACTTCACCTTCAACCCCTCGCTCTCTATCTGCACACTCAAATTCATTTTCCCAAATCGTCTGCGAGTCTGCGAACCTGTTCGCCTCTTAGTCGGTACTCTCTCCCTCTCTTTAATGGATCGTGTTTTAGGGTTCTGTTTCCCCCTGTGTTTGCTCATGTTCTTGTTTCCTTTGTTCTCGCTGCTTGATCTTGATTGCTGATTACTGAATTCGCCCTTGCTTTTTGGTTTGAATGTTGGATTTTTGGGGGGCTTTTCTACAGACAATCTGAATTAAGGGATTGCGCTTGCGATGGAATGCTTAAATTTATGTTGAATTTGATTGATTAGATCGAATTTGAATTGCAGCCGGTTAACATTTGGGGTTTCTTGGTTGTAATCAGGCGAGTTCTGATAAATCGAATCTGTTTTATTTACATATTTCCTCAATTCAGCTGTTAAATTGGTGAATCCTGAATCCTGATTTTTGAATGTGTGTTGTGTAGAAAATTAGGGCTTTCATTTATGTATAACAGATTCACGGCTTCGATCCTCTAGAGACTTGAAGTGAAAGTGTAATGCTTGTAAGAGGTTGAAGTGTATCGGATATTTTTTGGGGGCTTTTCTTAGCATTTGCTACAGATAAATTCGTGTTGAATTTGATTGATTGAATCGAATTTGAGTTGCTGCCTGTTAACATTTAGGGTTTCTTAGTTGTAATCTTTTAATTTATCATTCATCAGTTGAGTTCTAATAAATTGAATCTGTTTTATTTACATATTGTCTCTATTCAGCTGTCAAATTGGTGAATTTTGAATCGTGAATGTGTGTTTTGTGTAGAAAATTAGGGCTTTCATTGATGCTCAACAGATTCGCGGCTTCGATCCTCTAGAGGGCTGTAATAGTGTATGATGTCGAGTGCTGGAAACACACACTGGTGTTATCAGTGTAGGCAAGCAGTTCGGGCTCATGGCTATGGTAGCTTTACATGCCCCTACTGCAATGGGGGTTTTGTTGAAGAGCTGGAGGAGTCGGAGCATCGTAGTCCTAGTGGGTTGAACTATGCCCCTGATCCGCTGGTGGGCTTGATGGAGGCTCTGGACTCCCTCATGCTGCGAAACAATCGGGATCCGAGGTTTGGAGTTATGGAAGCATTGGATGCTGTTATGAGCCGCAGGGTAAGGCCCGGTTTTGATCCTGAGCGTAGCCGATGGTTGAGTTTTCAAGGCCAATTTCCGGCTAGAACGGCTAGGAATGGTGGGTTTGAGGTGTTCTTCCATGGGAACCCAGGAGGTGGCTTTACTCGAGGTGGTCAGGGTGACATATTTGTCGGTCCAGGGTTGCACGACTTAATGGAGCAGCTCACTGGCAATGACCGACAGGGACCACCCCCAGCAGCTCGTTCTGCTATCGACGCAATGCCCACCATAAGGATCTCACAAGCCCACCTCCGAAAGGACTCACACTGCCCCGTCTGCCAAGACAAATTCGAGCTCGCGACTGAAGCAAGGCAGATGCCTTGTAACCACATCTACCATTCTGACTGCATTGTTCCTTGGTTGGTGCAGCACAACTCCTGCCCCGTCTGTCGCCACGAGCTGCCTCCCTTAGGGTCCGCTTCTACCCCTCGTAGTCAAGCGCCAAGCATTTCTGCTGCTGCTACTACTTCAGGTGGTAGTGGCGGCAGCGACCAGACTCAGGGAAGGCGCAATCCGTTCTCGTCCCTCTGGCCCTTCCGCTCATCAAATGCAACCAACCGTGAGTACACGAGACCCGACAGTAGCAGCAGAACAGCCGCTCGCAGTGAGCATCATGGAATGGCTTACACCAGGTGGCCTTATAATCGCTAAAGCTTTGTGTTGCTGTCATCTGTCTCTGAGCTTACAGCAAAGATTGCAACAACTTGTATAATCATCTTTTTACCTGAAACTTTTGTATGCACTTAAACCATTGGTCTTGAATTTTCTCAAAGCTTCCACATGTTAATACACAATTTGCAATTCTGTCATCATCTTGAATCTTGATCTTCTATTTGACTGTAAAGATTAAAATGATACCTTATCTAAGTTATTATAAAAGATAATACTTGGGTGTGCTTGGATTCCAATGCATAATGTATTATAATTATAAACACTTGAATAGTGTTTGGTTACATATTTTATAATGTGTTTAAAATAATGTAAATTTTAAATAAAATACCTTATAAATTGTGTCAACTAATTAAAAGGATTAACCAAACACTATTTAAGTGTTTATAATTATACTTGCATTATAAACATAATACATTGGAATCCAAACACACCAAAGGTAGCATTTTACTATTTTCATTTAAGTGTAGTGACATTTGACATTTTGCTTAAATTTAGCTAACACTATTTATCGAAGTAAATGAAAAGGTTATTTTTGTCACATAACTTTTTAAAAATATGTATTTATTTTTAACAAGTCATCTTTTATAAAGATAGCAAAAACTATCTTTTTCCTGGTCTGAAAATAACTTTTTGACATGAAATATTTAACAAATTACTCTAAAATAAATTGAACTTACCTCTTTGACATCCACATTAGGTGATTTTTCATTAAGAAAAGAATGTGAATGAGTTGTTTCCAATTGTCGATACTCCATCTATTGAAAAAAAAATGTCATTTATTATTATTCATACATGTTCTTTTATATAATAAAACTATATAGAAAACAGGTTGTTTATTATTCGTGTACATTTTTTTAGATAATAAAAACTATATAAAAGATCTACAGTATTTTTTAATAAAAAATCTAAAAAATTTGTTTGAATAGTAAGCGACATGTTTTTTCGGGAGGGAGTAAGAAAGAATTTGCTAATTTGCACCAATTATATAGATTTATAGCAATTTTTTATTTTAAAAATATTATGAAAACATACCGTATTATAATCTCTATCATTTTAAACCTTATATTATTTTAAGCAGTGTAAATTATGAAACCCAAATATAATATTTATTTTAAACTCATATTGTTTTTTTTAACATACTACAAATTATATTTATCAAACACAATTTAATAATTTACATACAGTATTTAAATTTATAATCACATTGTAAACTTACCCCAAAATAACACAGTTTAGTTTACATTCAGTTCACATCTCATCAGCCCAACAACTACCTATGAAAAATTCTGCGCACTATATTTCCAAAAATACCCTCATCTTTATAAGGAAATGGCAGCCATTGCCCCGCTCCTTTCGTGGCCTCCATTGTTGAAGCTTCCGCAAGCTCATCTCCCCCTTTGTTCACTACAAAGAGCTCTTGCTCGATTTCCAGTGGGTTACATACAGTGTACCCGCGCCGCCGCGCGCTATAGCTTTCCAGGTGGTTACATACAGTGTACCCGCGCTCTCTCTCTCTCTCGCAGGCATACATCTATCCCTAAAATTCACTTCCTCTTCCACCTCCATTTCCCCTTCATCTCAATTAGGGTTTTCAGTGATTGCGCCCAGCCTTGTCTCCCCGTTTTTGTACGAATTAGCTACGTAGGTGGATATCATGTGAAATCAGGCAATTGATTGAAGATTTTTATTTCTTAAAGTAAGCAATTTTATTTTGTATCTCTGTGATTTTGAGTTCTGGATTTCAGTTTCCCTCGATTTCTTATGTGCCATTTTCATGGAATTTGCCTCCACGCCACCGTCCGTTGAAGAGAGAGAAGCTCACTTGCACAGGGGCAAAGTTGTCAATTATGAAAACAATTTATTATCCGATTAATTTCATTCCCTGGTTTGGAGGAAATTGGACAAACACAGTTCACAGTTTTGAGGAATAAATTTGATTTTGAAGCCAATTTTTGTGCAGCTTTCGGAAATCAAATACAAGGCTATGGCAGCTTCTTCCCTACTTCTCCACAATCCCAATTTCCACCCATCTTTGAATTCGGTGAACAGAAGCAGTGGATTTTCCACATTTAGGGGATATGGGTCTTGCTCTTTCAACCCAAAACCTCACTTTCAGGCATACCCATCTGTCAAAGCCATGTCTACTATCAATTCGCAATCTGGTAAACAGAAGAAACAAGTTGAGGTATCACTTATCTGGGTTTTGCCTTTTCCAATTTCAATTAAGCATTCAAAGTTCCTATTTTAATCATTTGAGGAATTTTTTTTTTTATTGTTTGTGTTTGGGATCTGTGGATTAGATTGTGTATGACCCAGATGAAAGACTTAACAAGTTAGCAGATGAAGTGGATAAGAATATAGGGCTTGGAAGGCTCACTCTCTTTTCACCTTGCAAGGTCACTCATTTGCTTTCCTTTGCATTGTATTTGTAGTTAGTCTGTGATTCTCAATCCATGTGAATTTTGAGTTTTTTTTTGGGTATGAATCAGGTTAATGTCTTTTTGAGAATAACTGGAAAAAGAGAAGATGGGTACCATGATTTGGCATCTTTGTTCCATGTAAGTGTTTATAACTTGATTGATTGTCCAGTGCAAACAGGTGGTTCTGTTCATCTCTTATTGTTGTATCTTCCAGCTGATTTCGCCCTTTAATTTAGGTGATTAGTCTTGGAGACAAAATTAAGTTTTCATTGTCGCCTTCAAAAACCAAGGACCGCTTGTCAACGAACGTGCCAGGGGTTCCCCTTGATGAAAAGAATTTGGTAAGGGACGAGTGAGGCATATTCATTTCAAGTAACTTCACAAGTAATGATTCGATGATTATAGAGGTTCATGTATCTGAGCTCTCATTTGCAGATTATTAAAGCCCTTAATCTATACAGACAAAAGACGGGCAGTGAACAATACTTCTGGGTATGCATGTTATTGATGATGAACTGACCTGAATTCAGATCTTTTATTTTTAATATTCACTGGAAATGTTCATCATTTCTATCTGTGTGGACAGATCCATCTTGACAAGAAGGTTCCTACGGGCGCTGGACTTGGAGGAGGAAGCAGCAATGCTGCAACTGCACTGTGGGCAGCTAATCAATTTTCTGGTGGAATTGCATCTGAGAAAGAGCTTCAAGAATGGTCCGGTGAAATTGGGTCCGATATTCCTTTCTTCTTCTCCTGTGGAGCAGCATATTGTACTGGTAGAGGGGAGGTATGCCATTTCAAGTACGACACAACTTTAAAACTTTCACTTCTTAGCTTCCCATGTTTTAATCAATCCATAGTCAATTCAGATCATCGAAGGTCTCCTATGCTTTCCTTATTCCTGAAAGGGTAGGTTTGAAATGTGAAACGCTAAGGCTTTGGTTTATCACTTGAGAAATTGGCTGCTACCAGAGACTGTGTTTGTATTCGGCCCATGTTTTTGATATAGGATCTTGTTTAGAATTTTCCATGTTAATTATTAAGCCTGTTCTTCCTTCTATGCAGGTTGTAAAAGATGTACTGTCGCCAATACCATTGGAAACTCCCATGGTTCTCATAAAGCCCCAAGAGGCGTGCGCCACTGCTGAAGTCTACAAGGTACTGCATATGGTTTTGATGCCTTATTTTGTATTGAAAGAAAAGAGATGCGTCTTTGTTGTTGGTCCGGCATAACTTGCATCCCCATTCACTTTCAGCGCCTGCGCTTGGATCAAGCCAGCAAGGTTGATCCATTGACCTTGCTAGATAAAATATCAACAGAGGGGATATCACAAGATGTATGCATAAATGATTTGGGTAAGAATCATCTGTAGTTTTCACTCATTTTATTCTCTTTATCAGGACAAAGCTGAGGCTATTAGATGATCCGGTTTTTAAACCAATATAATATTTCATCGTCAGCTTAGAGCCACACAGATAACCCTCCATTACATGACATTTGCATTCCTTGAACTATTTTGCTGAATTTGGAATTAAGCTAAAGATTGGGACTTTTAGGACAATTTTAACTTGGGACACCTTACATGAAGATGTATAAGAGGATGTCTTTGAACCTTTATTTACATTTTTGTGGTATCACAACTGCTGTTGCAACAAAATATGCATACATTGTTTGTTACTTTCAGTAGAGTTGGCTGAGAATTCCATGCTCAAGAGTTTCATGCTGAACTGACCTAAGACCTAAGATGCTTGATTTTATGGCACTTCAGAACCTCCTGCATTTGAAGTTCTACCCTCTCTTAAAAGACTGAAAAAGCGTGTGATGGCAGCGAGCCGTGGACAATATGATGCGGTTTTCATGTCTGGAAGGTACGTATTTGCCATATTTTGCCGAATTAACAATCTTAAAGCACATAATCTCTCAAGGTTACTGCCTACTAATAGAAGCAAAACTAATTTCAAGTTTCTGAATTAACAACTCTTAAGAAATGGACACCTGATAAGGTTATGCTTAAAAGAAGCTCTATGTTAGGCTGAAAGCCAGGCAGGCGGAGATGTGTGATCTTGACTTGTAAGATAATCAGACCTTGGAAGCTAAGACTTTGCTTTAATCCCGCCCACATTCCTTTATTAATTCCCATATGTTGCGATCCATAGTTGTCTAATCTAGAAATTGAAATTGAGCTATCAAACTTGTGGGTTTTTTCCGCGATCATGTACCCTCTTCCTGATCCAGGAAACGCCCTCCATCTTTGTTGTCAATCTTACATGGGATGTCCCAAAGGAATACCTGCTCTGTGTTTTCATCTACTGCTATATTATGTAAAAGCTTATCTGATCTGTAGACCATGGCTTTTTCATGACCGTGCAGCGGAAGCACTATTGTTGGGATCGGTTCCCCAGACCCCCCCCAGTTTGTCTACGATGATGAAGACTATAAAGATGTCTTCTTATCAGGTACGTTTTCACACGACATTAAAAAACTAACTCACAAGCCTAGCAGTACGAATTTACGAAACTTCACAAAACCCACAAACATCCAGAGGAACAGGGTCTGTTGATGGTACGATGCTATGTGACTTCTCGTTTCATCGGGTACAAAGGAGCAATTCATTGCAATGACATGAATACCAATCTTTTTGGCAAAAAAATGTTTACCAACTAGCTTTGATGTCATCAGATGAAGATTTGGTCCCTGAATTTCGCAAGTTCGCAATCAAACTACGAAAATGACTATTCTTCAATACTAACCAATCTTCTTGAATCTCGACCCTACAACTTCTTTCACCACATCCTTTCAAGTACTAGTTCATCAGATTCTTCTTGTATATCATCTGCCATCTGACCCTTTTTCTTTTGAAATGCAGAAGCTACCTTCATCACCCGCAAAGCCGGTGAATGGTACAGGGAGCCTGTTTCAAATGCTTCTGCAACACAAAATGAATGTTCTAATCCCAGTTGGTGATGGAAATTCGGATGAACAAGATTCAGCTTAGTGTTTTTAGGCCAGCAAGTAAATCTATATTCTTATGCAATCACCAGTTTTGATGTGTATGAATTTCGAACATACCAAAAGCAAATCAAGATGCTTCTTTCACAGAAAGGTAAGCCACCAAACAACCAACGACATTATAAGAGCCAACACCAACATTGAAAAGCAAGCACATTCATTCTGGGGTCTGTTTTTTTAACCATTTTGTTTTCACTATTTTCATTTTATTCACCAAGAAACCTCCCACATCACCACATTCACAGCGAAGGAGAAGAAACAAACTGCCTAGGCAAGCTAAAAAGATCTTTCCCTTCAAACGGCGATGTCCATTCCTGAGACCCAGCAGATGGCGTGTCAGCATGAACATTATCCTGGAATCCGTTTATGGAGACACCCCTCCCATTAGAGGAAGGTGGTCTTGTAGCTTGCTTCAGACCTCCGGCTGTGGCATTCGATTCATAGATGTTTAGGCTGCTGGTCTTCGGATGATAGGGAGAACTCAGCCCTTGCCAAAACCCGTTAGTAGGCTTTGGCATCGAGGGCATGAAAGTCCTATCCAAGCTCCAGTCAATGTTGTTGTAGTCACAAGACGACATTGAGCCAGCTGTGTGCCAATCCACTGAAGATGATGACCCGGGTGAGCACACTGACAACCCAGAGAAGAGCCCAAGGGAGGACGCTACCGGAAGCGTTGGTGATGAACCCACTCTTTTCCACAATGCTTGTGCCCTGCTGGCTGCTTGCCAGTCCACCGGACTGGTACCTGGGACAAACTGATGTTGCTGGTGATAGTGTGCTTGCTGGTACAACTGATGATTCGAGGTTAGATCATTGGGGCTGACACTACGGGTGGTTGGAATGTAAGGGAGTAAACCATTAGGCTTCATCATTTCTGAACTAGTAGGATACCAACCGGCTGCTGCGCCAGGTTGAGATGAAGAAATGCTCGAGTTAACAGGGGCCATCAGCTTTCCATTTACAGACTGTGGCCTCTGCATCATGACCACTGGTTCCCTCAATGTTGCTCCAGGATGGGCATGTTTATGTTCCGCTGTGACCTGAACATGGCGGGATTCTGTCTTGGTTGCTGGAGGTAGCACCTGCAATGGTGATGCCAAGGAGTAGGAAACTGAAGGGCTTGATGATACAGCACCAGCAGGCCACCTTTTCTCAGTTGGTAATGTCATTTGTTGTGGTCGGCCCCATTCTAACTTTGACTGAACTCTTGTTACTGGCTGCACACTTTTGGTCATGATTTTTGGTGTTGGCCCTACTGAAACTGCTGCTTTGGTGTAGTTAAGCTCTTTATCATCCTTTCTCAGTTGAATCACTATGGTTGAAGTAGGCTTTTGTAGTAGCCTCGCAGAATTCTGATTACTAGCTAATGAGATCTTACCATTGCTTATACTTGTGGGATCATTGGTTTCCTCAGGTTTTGAAGACAAGGCAGGAAGATCTTGCTTCTGCGACCGCAAGCTCTCTTCAGCCCTTTCAAGATCACCTTCACATGCCACTATGACTTTTTCAACTTCTGATTTCCCACATTTAAACCTGGCCTCCATTTCTGCGATCCGAGCTAGTTCTTCCGATATATCAATTTTCAAATTACCCCCAGTATCCAGATTTTGATCCTTGTGCTTATCTGCTTCTTCACCGTGTTCAAGCAGCCATGCAATTGCTTCCTCCGCTCTGCCTTCATAAAAAATGAGTGCCATTGTTACCCGTTCTGCAGGGAATCCCATACCCACAAGCTGTTGTGTAAGAGCCTCTAGCTTTCGCGACATCAAAAAGCCACTACAGCGCTCATGTAATTCCAGAGCGCGCCTCTCCTTTTGTCGCTGATGCTTCCTCTCATTTTTCTGACGGACGTTTTCCCTTTTGTCATTATCAGCACCTGGTATTACCTCTTGCCGAACTGGAACATTTGATGCTTTGTCTTTATGTTCTTCTGATTCCACAGATCGGTTATCATTGTTGGAAGCAGAATCATAATCTGCTCCACTTCCATGTGTGCCACTATTGTCATCTGTTTCATCTATGTTGCGAAAGCGGCCATTTATTTGAAGGGAGGACAACAAGGATGTCGGTGATGTCTCTAGGGTATGGAAGGTCCCCAGAACTGGATTATATGCACTTGCTGGAATGCCAGATGTCCCATTTACGCTGCCAGGGGCCTTGGAGGAAACCTTCTGATCTTTTCCAGCCCTCTTATCCTTTGACTTTGATTTCGAAGATGGAGACATTTTTATCACAGCTCGTCAAACTGCACAAGCATGTTATTCCATCTTAGTGAATGTGCATAATGGAAAATAAAAAATTATTCAATTTTCTTTTAAAATTAAAAGAATACTAATAGAATCAAACATTTCAATATAACTACCAGCCTTTGCAATTAGAGGCACATAAACACTATTACAACACATGTGAAAGAATTATTATTTTTTCCTTTTTGCCATGTAATCAGTAACCAGAAATCAATGCAAAGCCAAAATTCATAACAGTTCAACAACACAGATTCATGCCTTTTAACAGCCTACCAAAACTCAGAGCTAGTCTTATCCCACTAGGTGACTTATACGTTAATGAATCTAATAATCATAACCCTCCTCCCATTTTTCATACAAAATTCATTACCTTTTCCCATATTTCATTTTCTAATTTTAGGGAGGGTAACTATTTCCCCTATGATGTTCTAACAATTTCCCTCACCCCCTCCTCTAGTCTCACAAAAAATGATAAAATTTAATTCCTTTCTTTTCCATTCTCTCCTCTAAAAACAAACGAGCCCTTGGTGTATCAAAATCGGATCAACCAATGGTGGCCTAGCACCAATTAAATGACTGGATCCACCAGTTCAACTAGTATCTGTTTGGATAGTCAGGTCCACTAGACTCTTCTTATCGAGGTTCAGGGATATCAAACATTATGCAGTACTCCTTAGCACATACAGATGCCCCAGAAACAAGATACACAGCTGCAAGCAATACATAGAATTTACAGAGTATGAGATGTACAGCCATAATGGCAACTTGAAATTCATGAATCCACGTACAATTTTGTCAAAAGGAAACTTCACGGAATTAAGAAGCTCATGTAATTAGACTTGAGTTATAGGAGCTCATATAATTAGACAGGTGGAGCAACAAAGAAACATCTTCTGGTCAAACATTACAATGGCCCCTTTTGTCCCGACACTCGACACTCGTGGACAACATTCACATTAACAACTTCTTCTTACAAAGACACATTAAGATCGCATAATCTGAGGAACATAAAAATTTGTCAAAAAGAAAGAATGAATGCTTGAGCATGGAGACAACAAAAGCAATGTTTTTTTTACAAGAAAATGACTCCAGAAATAAAAATGTGGAAGCCTAGCACTTCATCCTTTCCAAAGCAAGGGTACATCCTACTCCTACCCATAAGCAACATTCAGACCAGCAAAATTTTACTTTTGTATCACCATTGATGATTATAGAACGGTGACTGTAATAATGCAACAAGACAGTCAATAATTAAAGAGAAATCTGGCAGTACTACTTAATAATTCAAGCTGAGTTCTACTGACAGACCGAGGATTCAATCAAAATAGCCACAACCTCAGAACTCAAGCAGCGTCGAAAGTAGGTCAAAAGGACGAAACAAATCGTGAAATCGCCTAGACCTAATAAATCTCTTTAGCGCAAACAAAAGCAGAACACCTTGCCAAATTCACGAAACCCTAACTTCCGAATTACGTAAATCTTTATGAGCGGAGGCCTCCTAAAACCATTCGATGTCAATCATTTAACTACCACAAGAAACAACAATTCGCAAATGAAAAACAATCACAAATCAATGAACCTCGCAAGAATCATCGGCGAATCCGAAACCGAAATGGAAGGAGAAAATGTTAAAAAGGGAGACGAAGAAGATCGATAAGAAAAAACGAAAACGAACCAGATGATGCAGATGGATCGGTGGATGGATCGACGGGGGAGATCACGGTGGAACAAGAGATTTGAAAACGCTCGAGATTGGGGAGAGAGAGAGGGGAAAAGAGAGAGAAAGAGGTGAGAGATTGCGAGGCTGAAACTGAATCGACAAATTAGGGTTTTTGGGACGCCGATAATGGGGAAAAAGGGGAAAGCTGGAAGTGAAATTGGGGTCGGAGAAATAATAAGCTTTTAATTTCTCTTTTTGGCTGAATTTTTATATGTTTTCCACGATTTTTTATTTTTTATTTTCTTTTTTGATAAATAAATAGTCGTCAACTTTGCGTATTTATTGCTCCAAACCGGATCGTTGGCCTTTAAATCTTGAAAGCGAAATTT
This sequence comes from Persicaria tinctoria, assembly GCA_037127255.1. Classification (NCBI taxonomy): domain Eukaryota; kingdom Viridiplantae; phylum Streptophyta; class Magnoliopsida; order Caryophyllales; family Polygonaceae; genus Persicaria; species Persicaria tinctoria. Next base: position 2,493,192 of record JBANSL010000004.1, read on the forward strand.
AATACCATTTGGAGTTGAATCATATTATTGAAAGGACCAAAATCAGATCGACCAAAGTCCAAGGAGAGAGACGAGATGAAGGGGCGATCGAGCGTGAAGTAAGATCATCGCCCTTCGTCTCGTCTATTTTCTTAATGATCTCATTTGTCATTCTGATTGTGTAAACCGTTTTTATAGTTTGGTGTCGTTTGTGAAATGGTAAGAGACAATGATGAATCTTAGGACATGAGAACGGAGCATCCTCACATATGAGGAAGCACTAGATTTGGAACTTGGAGAAATATTGAATCTCGAGTCATCACTCAAACAAAAGATGGTGATCGAGTTGACCTTGCCATTGGGAATCAACTCGCCATCAACACTATGGATGTAGAGTCGTTGCCTATCCAATACTATCGAGGTGAACGAGTGTTAAGAGGATACCTCTCTCCGTGAAGATCAACATATATCACATAGGCACACTTATCGAGATTGTGATACAAGGACTCTTATCTCAAACTTGTTGACATATGATCACTCAGGTAATTTTCATATTATCACATCAATGGCTTGGCCGAAATTTTAACCAAATTTTGAATTGCATTACTCCTTTTTTTTTTTTGGTAGTCTTAGTTTTTGCTTTTGTTTTTTTTATTGTTAAATGAGCATATTTTGTATATGAATTTATGATTTGTAAAGCTTATTTTATTTTTTATTCAAAATTGATTTTAAAGTCATTTTTCCTTTAAATCGCGATGATGAACTTTAGAAAAACACTAACAACCACATTTTTTTCACAAACTTACCAAGGTTTAAATTTTGCTTCTCTTCATCTTTGAAGAAATAATAAAGATGGAGGTGATGATGATTCGGGTTTATTGCTCGTGACGATAACTTAGAAAACGGCACAACGTACACCATCGAGGCATCGAGGGTGAAGTGGTGGAGGTGTTAGGGGCTTGTGTAGGCTTTGAAACTTTGCCTTGAATGTGATTGTCCTCTTGTGTTGGATGGAGTGTGATTGCTTCTCCATACTGGTGTTTTGCCTCAAGGTGAGTTGGATGCTATTCTACGCAGGATTAAGCACCTTTCAACGTTGTTTTACGAATGCCGGTGGAGCTGTATAAGAAGACATGCTAACAAGGCTGACATTCTAGCAAGCATCCAACCTTTTAATTCATTTTCTTCAAATTCCCAAATCATAGCATTCAACATAGGAATTGTGTAAATGCAAAGACTAGTTAATGACAGACTTAACAAACTTGCACATCCATCGATTATGTAGTACTCAGGATGGGAGATAAATGGCCTTAAAAAACGATGCGAATTACCTTGTACATTACAAGTAATCAGCAAGAAAACAATGCAAAACCCAAACGATTAAACGAACACATGACCAATACATGTAAAAGATTTCCCAAGCTTTGATATGGTGCGCTGCAAACGTTCAATATCATGACATGACTAACGAATAGGCAGACTTTAGATGCAAAAATTCACGGTTCCATACAAAAAGCCACCAAAGGTCAAAAAAGGGTACCCTTAAAATTTGAGGGCACAGGACACATCTGGCAAACAAATGCCTCAAAACTGGGCGGATTTTCCTAGTTATACATACAAAGCAGCACTTGAACTTGCCCTCTCCAACGAATCGTACACTAAAAAAACAAACCCAAAAACGCCACAAATAGGACTCATTGGTATTGGCTCTTGTCTTTCTTTGCAAAGGACTCACCTTTGTATTCGCTGCCTGCAGTAATCACGTAACCAGCTCCAACCTGGCAAATGTGGTAGCGTTTTGGCATGGTTAATACGAGAATATGAACATGTAGACAGAAAAGGTTATTGAGAAGAATGAAAGGGAGATTGGAGTACTTGGCAATCCCTTAGCACGGCGCGCTCATGTAGCTGTACGTTGCTGCAAATGACGGAGCCCTGGATTGAGCAGCCATCTGATATGCTGACATGGTTCATGATGACTGAGTTCGCAATCTGCATTTTTACCAAGGGTATTCAAGATAAGGTTAACTGCAGCAGCAGAAAACATGTTATTTAAAGTAAGATGGAATGAAGCAAATCATTATTTTATTGAACTCTGAATAAGGCCCAAATATCAACAAAAGGGAGTAGAAGTGGGGCTTGGGGTGGATACAGAATGATTTTGGAGAACGACTTGGTCTGGGGGTTAAGGTGACTGCTAGAGTGAGAAAAAGGCAGATTGCAATACCTTGACATTTGATCCTATACGACAATGACGGCCAATGACAGACCGTTTCACGCTACATTTATCACCCATTCGGGAACCTTCACCCAACATGCATTGTGGTCCCACCTAAATCAATTAAGATAGATACCTTGTAGCATTAAGAGATTACCAACAGAAATCATCAATCCAAACAATCAATAGAATCATCCATCAAATGTGGATGAGCGCCCTGAACCAATATTGACAATAGTAACTTGTTTAAGCTAGCCTTACCGTAGTTTTTGACCCCAGCTCAGCAGAGGAATGGATTATATTGTTATGGTTAGAGAATGAGTAGCCTGATAGATGATTTGCATCTCCAACAACCTGAAAATACAAGGAAAAACAAAGGCAATTAACAACAGGTCCAAGTAAAATGAGCTAATTATAGTCAGGGCTAAAAGAAAACTCAGTTTGAGAAACTTACATCGCGATTTATGTCACAGAAAGCTTGAATAGAGTTCAAACGTGCACAATAGTTGTTTTTGCTTGCAAGATAAATGCAGCATTTATGAGTTGCAAGACGAGGAGATCCATTAGAATCCATTGCATATAATTCATGGAAACTTGGAGTAGTTGCATTCGCTAAGAGCTGAGAAAACATAATTTTGTTGCTCTGTAACGCAACCTTCTCATGCCCATTTTCTTCTGGCTGGGCAACTGAATTTACCAAGACCTCTGATCTCTAATTAATCATCAGAGAACACCAAAGATCAAAAACTTTAAAAATGACAAAATTGTAGCATTTAACATGCTCGGTTAGATTATAGAGCAAATAAAGTTATAAACCAACCAGTTGACTTCTAACAAGATATGGCAACACATCATGCTTTAAGCTTTGAAACCTTTCCTTCTGACCAAGAACCTGTTGCAAAACAGATCTGCAAGAGCATGTTGATAGGTGACAACAGCAGCATTTTGAATTAGCAAGGGTGGACTCAAAGACAATTTAGATTCAAAGTGCAAAACCTCAAACCTCTTAAATGCATATAAATGAGCATCCATGAGATCCGTACGAATTTCCATCTACAAAGTAGGATAAGGAGCAGAAAACCTTAAGAGCCAATGCCAAATAATTCCACTAAGCAAATATAATACTCCCACAAATGAAAAGTACATGAGCAATAGTGTATTGAAGTTAGACATCACAGACCTGGCCAGCAGCACGCAGTATGCTCTTATGGACTTTAACATCCTTCTCAACATCAATGCCTACAAAGATCATGCTTCCACTGAGACTATGTCCATAAAGTATTACATCAGTTGAAAAATATCCAGCACAGGGTTAACCTGATGCTATATGTAGCAAAAACTGTTTGGTGGAATCCAATCCTATAATATCACATCGTGCAGATTTCTTGACCTTGTCTTTGCCACCAGAGGACCCAGAGTCAGCTGCCCCACTAACAGGAGTTGAGCAAAGCATTGTGGTTACAGCTGCATCATGCCGTCTATGTACAGCTGCCACTGCCCCAGGTGGAACATCACAGACAAGATCACCACTCACTACCTATAAATATAACAGTCGGATATCACCAGCAACTCATCTGAAATGAAAAATCTCCTCACCCAGTCACCCTCCCCCTAATAATATTTGTAAGGCACTGAATGTAACTTTGCTTGAAATTCATGGCAAGGGGAAGATCAATCATGATATTGGAAATTTGGAACTCATCTAGAATTAAGAATTTATAGAAGAAAAAAAAAACTATCATTCCTTGGAGAAAACAAAGGGATAATTTACCAAATAACAAAGGAAGCGCACATGTTTTCCTCATAGACAAACATAAAACGATAACAAATGACTTCTATCAAATTAGCTATAGCAACACCACTAACTACCCACTACTACCCAGTCTATATCAAATTAGCTGCAAATTTACAAATATCGTATTGCCAACCAATCTCCTCCGCTCCCTACTTCAAGAATTTCATCAATAAAGCAATAATATTCTATGTCTAAATCCTAGTCACATCATTCACAACTCACAAGTATAGTTTGCTGGGTTCATCAACAAATGCAATAAAAATGTAAATTTTGCAAGGGTTCATGAATGGCACTAACCAAGATGTCGCTAGCTGTCAAGTGGGGTGATATTGCTCGAAGGGCATCAGCAGTCCCCATATCCTCAGAAACAGATGCTACCTTTAAATATAAAATAGGCTCTCAGTTGTCAACTGGGAAATACATAATACTGTACAACTATAACAGTGATACAGAAGAAGAGAGAGAAAAGAGAAAAGAAAAGTATGCGGAACAAATAGTCTCAGGAGCAATCTAGCAAACAGCTAGTGAGTGAAGTTTTATATATAAAAAAACTGCTAACAGGCAAGAAAACCTCAAGATCTTTCTATTTTAGTGTCCAAAATCCATCGGAAATCATATGGATTCAGAAACTTGCACACTATTCTCTGTTTTTTCAGTATGTGATATATCATACATAGATACTTTCAAAAGCACAAAAAAGAGGTCAATGCATTCCTATCACTCTATCTACCATGTCTTTTCATAACAGAAAATTTCTAGATATTTCAAGCTTCAGAATTGCTCCTGTATGTTATCTTAAAGCACATCTTGCTAATGCTGGTCCCTTCATTGCTTGTGATAGAATAGGTACTGATCCATTGTTCTACAAATACTACATGCAATGATAGTAGATAATGTATAGTATACACTTCCCACTCTAACTAATGATCACCTAAAACACTTCCAAAGAGAAAAAAATTATCTTCAAGCCATTGATTTAATCTTTTAGAGTAATCTAGCTCCAACTATCAACCAAACTCTCAGTGACATGAACTTGACAACACTAGGATTCTTAGGAATAGGAAAAAAAAAGGCCAGTAACTTGAATATTGAATCAAGGAAAGAAGAAAACCCAACTGGAACTCTGGAAGTAATACCTCAACGTGTAGCCGGTCAAGGTAAGCGCTTGATATCCAACCACCAACAAGAGCACCAGCTTCTTGACCTTCAACAACCTTAAAATTGGCATCCATAGTAAACAATCAATTAAAAAAATGCAAGGAGTGGAAATTTCCAAGGCAACCATATCAAATTGGGAGCAAAACCCGACCAAGAGAAGAAAATTGAACTAAAATCTCACCACTATAAGATCCTTGAGATTGCTTTGCTCCAAAAGCTCCAACACGTACGATAGCACAGGCCGATTCGCAACGGGAAGCAACGCCTTGGGAACCTCCTGCAGCATGAAACCAAAATTCAAATCCAGGAAGAAGCACAATTTTGATTAAGCAGAGAAATCCAAAAACCTAAACTCTCTGAACTGGATTCAAATTGAGAGGCGAGTTGAATTTAGGAATCGCAAACCTTGGAGACGAGAGGGACGAGTTTCTTCGAAGTGCCGCCGGCGAGAACCACCACCTGGAAATCCATTGTTGCGCAATCGGACGGAAGGAAGGGGGAGAGAGAGAGATCGTTGTTGTTGGGGGAGAAAGAGAGAAGGGGATGGACTATGGAGAACAACGGGAGGTGTGTTGTCTAACTACAGGAGGACCAGGGTTTTAATTTTTCGAGAGATATCGTATTTTGGATTTAATTTAAATATTTGAAATCTGAAACAAATGGGGATGTAGCTCAAATGGTAGAGCGCTCGCTTTGCATGCGAGAGGTACAGGGTTCGATCCCCTGCATCTCCAATTTTTGTGTTTCTTTTTTTTTTTAATTATGATACTAATTTTAATTTTTGTGTGTTTTTTTTTTTTTTTTAATTATGATACTAATTTTAATTTTCTTTCAACTCCAATTTTTGTGTTTTTTTTTTTAATTATGATACTAATTTTATTTTTCTTTCAAAAACTGTTATTGTTTTGCATAATTTATTTTATTTCAAAAGTTGTTATTGTTTTCCATTTTTTTCCCCGTTTTTTCCAAAAGTTAAAGGAATAAAAACTCTAAAATAACATGTTTTTATTAACGGATGAAATAGTATAGAATATGATAAATTAAAATAACAGTTTATATTTTTAGTTATTTTACAGGGTTAATTACCAAAAACTATATTTTTGTCACCTTTTTTTTCAATTAAAAAATTTCTAACTTTATTTATCAATAATTTATCACTTTTATACGACTACATGGGGGAATACTGACTCGATCTTCCTAGTATACAAATGATAATAAATTTTCTTTCAAAGAGTGTTATTATTTTGCAAAAAAAAAAAAATCCGTTTTTTTTCCAAAAGTTAAAGGAGTAAAAGTCTAAAATAACATGTTTTAATTAACGGATGGAATAGTATATAATATGATGAAATTAAAATAATAATTTATATTTTTAGTTATTTTACAGGGTTAATTACAAAAAACTATATTTTTGTCATTTTTTTTTTCAATTAAAAAAATTTCTAAATTTATTTATCAATAATTTAGCATTTTTATATGAATACATGGAAGAATACTGACTCGATCTTCCTAGTATACAAATAAAATAATTTGGGGGAGTATGTTAGTGCGAAAGCAATTGTAAGCCTCAAATTTGATGTGGAAAAACCGTTGGAAAATCAAATTGAAAACCCGTGTTTAAGTTGTGGCGTGGTAAAAAGGAAAGAGCACTACCTTAGAAGCGAAATCGCCCCGACACCGTGGTGCAGGTCGACTACAAGCATCGTCTCCCAAGGATACATAACGACCTTGATTGCGTGCACTCGCCGTCGAAGCTATGGAACCAACCTAGGATTGAGAACGGTTTTAGAAGAGGAGGAGAAGAGATGAAAAGAATGTGTGTTGAAAAGCTAAAAACGATTTCAGTTTTAAAACAAAAGAAAACGCTCTCACTTTGTAGAAAATCTAAAAGAAATCAAAATTGATAAGAACGAGAGAAGTTATCAGCAAACTTATTTCATCCTTATCCGAGGCTTTAAATTGATATAAAATGTGAAAAAGACCCCACCGCACACGTGTCACAGAGTAGCGGTGATGCATGTACGTGGGACTTCTATCCCAACTCTCAATAGCCCATTCTACAACGTACTTCTCCTTATAAACACCTCTTCAAATACCTTATCATCAACGTGGGACAAAAGATTTGATAGAACATGTTAAAACCTCCATTATGAGCATTGCCTCCAACAAGTACTAACTTTAATTAGTTTTATCACAAAGAAGCTACTAACATACAAGTACTCGAGTACGGAGTATTTTATTAGGTAAGGGAGAAACAAAAGGTTGAACAACTTGAACTTGATAAACAGAAAAGTAAATGCATGATGGGATGTTTTAACATGACATCTATTATTGTATAGAACTTTTAAAAAACATGTCAAATTTTCTTCGAGTATGTATACAATCTGAGATATGAATAGTATACGTGTGTTCCAATGACAACAATTCATAACATACGAAGAGTGTAAAATGTGCAAGTAAAGTAAAAGAAAACTAAAATAAGGGTAAGAGTATGATTTCTCTCCTCTGCACTAGAGTATCACTTAGGTTGGAACTTGAGCCAAGATTCCCAAGACGTAACATACCAGTACTCCAGTACAATTCATGGAATGCATAGTTGTGACTAGACGTGACCACAGGTCGTAACCGTCGAGTCGACAAGTTCGACCCGTCAAGTCAAGGGTCGGGGTTGGTTGACCCGAACCCTAACCCGAAAATTCACGGGTTGACGGGTTCGGGTCGACCCGCTGACTGGACGGGTTACCATATTAAAAAAAAATTATAACATTTTTTACTAATAAAAATTTTAAAAAATTGATATGCAAAGACTTTTTCTACATATCACTTTCTATATCTATTTCATTTCAATATGAAGTGAATCTTGTTATAGAGCTTTTTTCTGCTTGTTTCATTTCACTTGTTTTCCGTATTTTTGTATTGTTAAGTTGTACGCTTGACGGTTCGTCCGTCGGGTCGAATCCGCCGGGTCACGAGTTCACTTTCCTCCGAACCTAACCCTAACCCGCAACTTGATCGGACCATTTGGCCCGAACCCAATGGGTTATTGGCCCGGTGGGTCACGGGTTTACCCGTGGCCACATCTAGTTGTGACTCCTGAGGTTGAAACTTGAGCGAGGAAGTAAAACTCGCAAGAACATAATTAGAAATGAGAGTAATTCGTTGCAATCATTATTCTGTATTAGTATTTCAAAGTAAACAAAATTACTGTGCATAGTGGATTAGTGGAGAAAATTAGCTCACGGTCATCGACTGCATTGTTGGGCCTCCTGTAAGCTTCATTAAATACATGATTGGCCATCAAATAGTACACAACATCAGCACTGAATACGACCCTAAAAAGTGCAATAGAAATGAATCGTGCAACGAGTAAAGTAGATGTCATGACCATGGGTGCAGAAATCATAGTGCCACTAAGATTCAACGCATATGCCCTCTTATCGTACTAAAAAACCATTAGGGAGAAGTTGAACGCCGGGAGCAAAAAGATGAGAAAGTTGCAGTTCACGACCCAAAATGTGAAGAGACAACGCAAGGGAATGAATCACCACAATTAGGAGACAGTTAATGGATCTGGGAATCCTGTTGAAGAAATCCTTGATTGTTTTGCACCGTTTTGTGAGAGATCATGTAACATTTCCATTGAATACGACCCAAAAAAGTGCAATAGGAATGAATCGTGCAACGAGTAAGGTAGATGCCATGGCCATGGCTGTAGAAATCATAGTGCTGCTAACGTTCAATGCATATGCCATCTTATCGTACTAAAAAACCAACATGGAGAAGTTGTAGGCCACGAGGAAGAAGATGAGAAAGTTGCAATTTATGGCCCAAAATGTAAAGAGATTGGAGGCAACTAACATTCTGGAGTGAATCACCGCAATTAGGAGAGCATTGATGGGGCAGGGAATCCTGTTCAAGAAATCTTGATTGTTTTGCATCGTTTCTGTGAGAGATCATGTAACAATGCCACTAAAGCACTAGTTACTATCAAACTCCCCTCCAACCACTTGATATCCCTGGGGCGAGCAAGCTGACACTGTTTTTCCAACTTTGGTATGAAGAGCAGGAAAACAAAGATAAATACCGGTGTTGATGCGGGATCATCCAAGACATCATCCAAAACACATCCGGACACACATATCATACTTGGGGATGGACCTATGATTCGAGCTCATGAGAATGAAGTCATGCTCAAGAGTAAGAAGAAGGCTCCACCATGGGAGGAGATCCAAAGGTTAATGAAGTTTCCGATTTCGTTCAGACTATTGACAGCTTTTCGACGTCTCTGTAAAATGGGTCGTACGGATTCAATATTTATCGGATTGAGGCGTGCCATACCTTGTTGGAACGAGGACGAAGAGATCTACAACTTTGCTGTTGAAGGTTTTTCCAGATTCGACATGGAGCTTGGCCGAAAATCAACATATATCTTTGCAAGCGGTACTGTTTGGAACGAAAATCAGCTCCTTACATTACTATTTTTAGTATTAATTTTATTTAAGTTATTTTAGGAAACTTTACATGTTATTTTATTAATTTCTCAAGTTATTAGTTTTATTAATTCATTTAGATAAATCGGCCCATCAGCCTTAGAGGTCTATATATTTCGATTCCTTCTTTGTAAATGAGTAGGAAATTATTGAATAGAAATTAGTCTCTCAAACTTGTGTGAAACACATTGAGTGCTTGCGATTCAATTAGAGCTGTGCTCATTGATCACGAATTGGTATCGTTTTAGTTTGGTTTGCTTTGTGTTCATCAACTTCGCAAGACTTGGTGATCCTAGTATCTACGAGCCCCCTCCTTGTGCCTCCAAGTTGTCCGTTTGGTTGTGTAGGCTTGCAGAGGCGGGTTATATAGTCATTAGTATTGGTTCCTACCTTCTACGGAAGTCTGGGGTCTCTATCTTGTTCTATATAGATCGACTCAATCCATATCAGGTCGTGTCTTTCAATTCTTATTTATTTATTTCGAGTCTTGTTGCGTTCTTGAGATTCTTGATCATCTTGATTGAGTTCTTGCGTCTTCTTGATTGTTTCTTGCTGCGTTTCTTAGTTCTTGTTCAGTTCTTGCTTATTTCTTTGAGTTTCTTGCTTGTTGTCGAAGATCGGACCATCACACAGCTAACCCCGTATCAAATTGGCATCAGAGCTTTGGTTTCCGACATCAAGATTGAGTCTTTTCTTTCCATAAACACAAAAACCCACAAAAAGAGTCATTTTCTTATTTTGGTCTTTTACTTCTTGTTCTTTATTTGATTATTGCACTAATCTTGAAGTTTGTGATTGTTTGTGGTTGCATAGCCTAAACACAAAGCCTAGTCGAGACCAGTGGAGTCGACCACCAGTGTGCACAACCCTTGTTGTGTACTCTAACAGCCGACGGCAGCCCTAGCTGTTCCCATAAGTCCTTGCTTGGTCGACTCTACCACCACACAAAGACAAACCCTAGTTTGTTTCTATCCTTTTCTATCTTTGAGATATTTAATTCTATCTATTTTTCTTGCCTTATTGACAATCAGATTTTATTTGGTGGAATTAATTCTATTATATCTATCAAATATATCTAAAGGCTAAAGATAGATCCTATTACCATATTTACCAAAGATAACACAAACCTCACCTATTTCTATCATTCTAGGGCTGAATTTTATTTTATTCACCAAATTTTCGAATTTCCCTTGCATTTTATTTAATTTTCGTGCATTATAGGGCTGCTGTAAAAAAAAAAGGAGAGAAAAATCAGATCCGAAAATACCAAAAGAAAAAAAAAAAGAAAAAAAAAAAGAAAGAAAGTTGTTTGATTTGTGTTCTTTGGAGCTCTTTGTTCATCTTTTGCAAGGAATCATCAAGGGACTACATTGGTGTTGAAATCAGCCCTAGACCAATCCCATTACCTCATAAACACAATCTTGAAACCCTACCCTTGCAACTATAACATCCTTACTTGGGGTTACAATCAAAAGAGGTAAATTGATCAAAGGTTGTTCCTTTCTTTTCTTTCCACATAAAATCAGCCCCTATTGTGTCTTAAATTGCCATTGTTGAGCTTTTGTTCATTGTGCAATTGTTTTGTCGAGTTCTACTTACCATTGCCGAGTTGAACTTGTTTGTGTCGAGCACTTGCTTCTGATTTCGAGTGCCTCCTATTGCTGTGTCGAGTGCCTTGACCCCTGTCGAGTGCATTCTAACTTGCGTCGAGTTCTCTGCGGCCTTTGGCCGAGTACTTTTGTTGTGTTGTTTGTTCATTCTCTCATATATACTTTGATTGCTAGGTTCTTTGCTTGAGTGTTGATTCCAGAGTGATCTAGTTTATATTGCACAACTCTCTCCCTGTATTGCAGAGGTGAGGAAAAGAAGGAATGAACTGGCTTATAAAGGTGATTGTATGTTATTGTTTTGATGTGGGGGTCACGTACGTTCGAGCGCACCATGCACTAAACAAGTTGAGCACACAAACCGAGTGGTATTCAATCCTAAAACCAATTGGTGTTAGGTGGGGTAGTCCACCAACTCATATCCAATGCTTGGATTTAGTATCTAATCAATGTGGGATGTCATATTTCACATATTTCCACATTATCAACAAAATTTGAGTTACTATTAAACTTTCCTTAAGCCAGTTGATATCCCTATCCTAAGCAAAGTAACATTGTTTTAGCAACTCATCGATTGGTACGGAGAGCAGGTAAAAAGAGACGAGTAGTAGCTGCATTGAGTAGACATAAACAACCGCTTTGATAAACCTACGCAGCTCATGTATCCGGGGGCCTCCGGGGGCTGAAACCAAATAATATAAACAATACTTTAATTGGACCCCTAAATACTAAAACTATCAAAATTGTATTAATAATAAATTAAGGAGGTGAGGAGTAACATACCTTTCAAGAGTGAAAGCCTTTAACTCATGCCAAAATCCAGCCATCTCCACAAACTAACTACAAAATATACATGATTCGGTGATTCCTAGCAACCACGCCAAATAGAATCAAGTAATCGTCTAAAGCAACAAATCAAGCAATCATCAAGATCCTTGAAGAATTTTGGATCCAAGATATGATAGCCCGGTATCTTTCGGCGATGATGTTCTCGGAATGGGAAACCAGGGGGACCGAATGCGGCTTGTTGATGTTCGCAATCAAACCGGTGTTAGAGTTCCTGGCGGTCTTGCTTCATTTCGTCCAAGTCGATTTTGTATGCCGCACGGAGTCGTCACCGACATGGCTCGCTTTGCTTGCCATAACGGCGTCATTGGATGGACTAGGGTTTGTGATGGCGCAGGCTCTCAAGCATCTATGGAGCCACTACAAGATGTTCGTATGCCTCATGGCGTTCGTGGTGTGCACTTCTCACGACGCCTTTGGTGCCGCCCACGCCTACACTTGGGCCATCGGTGGCCTCTCTTTGGCTTTGGTTTTCTTTAATCACCGTGTGTGTGTTTACGACGACAAGTTGCATCTCATGGGGATTTATCCTTCCTATCCAAGGCATCGTGTCGGTAGCTATCCAAGGTTTTTAAGTGTTGACAAAAATAAACTTGATCAATGCCTTAATTTGGTTACTTCTTTGTAAGTATGAGACACAACCATAAGAGTGAAAACACACTTATACACATTTGAGCTTCTATTATTTTCTTCTTATATTGTTTCCTCGCTTATTGCTAATTCAAGTTTTTCTTTCCAATTTCATCGTCTAAAAAAAGTAAATTATGAGAATTGGTAGATCGACAAAGCTTTGTTTACTCCCACCGAGAAGTAAGTCTCACTCTCATCATGTATGAGTCCATGTTCGAAAGATTGACCAATAAGACCACCTCCAACTAAAAGTAGTCAATGGATACACCTCGTAACCCCTGGAGAAAGGTAATTATTACCCTTATGAATATAATCCATATTTAAGTTAAGATTCATTGATCACTATTCTAATCATTCCCCTCCAACTACGTAACCCCTGGAGAAAGGTAAATATAAAATAGGCTCTCAGTTGTCAATTGGGAATTCATTTAGCAGGTCATACACAATACTGTACAACTATAAAGAAGAAAAAAAGAGAGAGAAAAGGAGCAATATAGCAAAACAGCTAGTGAGTGAGAAAATGAGAAATATGTCTACCTTGAATAGTTTTATATAGAAAAAAAAACTGCTAACAGGAAAGAAAATCTCAATATCTTTCTATTTTAGTGTCCAAAATCCATTGGAAATCATATGGATTCAGAAACTTGTACACTATTCACTCTTATTTTCAGTATGTGAATATGTGATAATGTGATATATCATACATAGATACTTTCAAAAGTACAAAAAAGAGGTCAATGCATTCCTAACACTCTATCTACAATGTCCTTTCATAACTGAAAATTTCTAGATATTTCAAGCTTCACAATTGCTCTTGTATGTTGTTTTAAAGCACATCTTGCTAATGCTGGCACCTTCATTTCTTGTAATAGAAAAGGTACTGATCCATTGTTCTACAAATACTAATCCATGCAATGATAGTAGATACAATATGGTATACACTTCTCTATATAATGATCACCTATAACACATCCAAAGGGAAAAAAATTATCTTCAAGCCATTGATTTGATCTTTTACAGTGATCTAACTCCAACTATCAACCAAACTATCAGTGACATGAACTTAACAACACAAGCATTCTTACGAATATGAAAAAAAACAATAGCCAGTAATTTGAATATGGAATCAAGGAAAGAAGAAAACCCAACTGGACCTCTGGAAGTACCTCAACGTGTAGTCGGTCAAGATAAGCGCTTGATATTCATTATTCAACCACCAACAAGAGCACCAGATTCTTGACCTTCACCAACCTAAAAATTGGCATCCATAGTAAACAATCAATTAAAAAAAAATACAAGGAGTGAAAATTTCCAAGGCAACCATATCAAATTGGGGACGAAGAGAAGAAAATTGAACTAAAATCTCACCACTATAAGATCCTTGAGATAACTTTGCTCTAAAGGGGATGTAGCTCAAAGGGTAGAGCGCTCTCTTTGCATGCGAGAGGTACAGGGTTCGATCCCCTGCATCTCCAATTTTGTGTTTTTTTTTTATGATAATATGTCCACATTGTTCTTTTTTTTTGCATCAATAAATCTAAATTACAATTTTCTTTAATTTTTTTTTTCATTTTTTCCAAAAGCTAAAGTAGCTATGGGGTTTATAGACCCTTTTCATTGTTTTGTTAAAGTTTATAGACCTCGTAATAGATTCTTTAATTATATAAACATTTTTACACATATTATTTCATTTATACCCTTTAATGCTTTTTATTTCTAAAAAAGTTAACATATTTAATAATAAACTATCATTGGTTAGTAACTTTGGTTAAAAGTTTTTATTTCTAAAAAAGTTAACATATTTAATAATAAACTATTATTGGTTAGTAACTTTGGTTAAAAGGATTATAATATCATTGTAACTTGAGTATTAAGAATGAGTGTTGTTAGATACACCGTAAATCCAGATTAGAAAATGCATGTCTTTAACTCTTTATTGACGCGATACTACGTCCATCGACGTGGTGTCACATCTTTATTGATGTGAAGATGGATATTAGAAATTGCAGGCAGATTAGCGTACCACGTTCCTATCAACGTGCAAATAAAATAAAAAGGAAAAAAATGTGATTCATCTTCTTCCTCTCGCCGCCTTTTGCTTCTCCTCATCCCGATTTCTCACGCAGTGATTTCACCAACGATCTTCCACTTATCCGGAGGATTGTTGCCAGATTTTTCACGAATGTTCCCCAATCGATGTCGACGTACACCAAATCATTGTTGAAGACCGAAAACAGAGGCTCGATTCGGCCGTTGTCAAAGATCTCGTTCAAAATATATAGGCAACTAAAACAACATGGAGAAGTGGATGGCTCATGGTTGGATATCGAAGCATCCGAAACAGAGACGGGTGAGTTTGAAATTCTGTAAAAAAAAAAAAAAAGGTAAATTTTACCATTTTTCTCTTCAAAAACAACGACAATGAAGACGAGTAAGTGCATTGATGGCCCGGAGATTGCAACTTTCCATGAATTCTCATTTCTTATTCAAGGACGTAACTTTACTTATTTCAATCTTTGAGGGTCGACGAATCAAATAATATTTTTGTTCTAATTTTTGCCTCTTCTTCTATCTCTAAATCAAACCTTTGCTTGCCATAATGGTTCAATAACTTTCGTTTCTATTAGTATTAATGATACAAGTCGGATTCTAAATGTAAAAATATAAAAAAAAAGACACCCTTCTACATCGAAAAAAGTGAGATTATCGCAAATACAACACATTAAAAAAAAACAATTAACCAACTTCTCCTGATGTAGAGGCAATCGAGAAAGTCGCATAAGTGAATATATAATCTACGGAGAAGTGCGCTAATCCAAGGCCGATTTGCTAAACTAGACTAAAAAATGGGCCTAATTGCACAACTAGACATGTCCTTGTTTTTTTGGCTAGGGGTAGAAAGTGGTCTATTTTTGCAAATAAAAAATGCAACCGGGAGAGGAAGTTGCAGGTAAAGGGGAGGGACACTGTAGCTATCAGTAGCTGTCAGTGACATGTGACACGAAAAGACATCATCCCAAAAGGCATCATCCGTTCATTTCAGAAAACTGTGCACTGCCTATCTTACCGATAGAATGAATTGGTCCTACCAATAGGCTAAACTTGTCTTTCCATACCTGGAGATATTTTGGAGAGAATCTGAAGGGGATTCACTGTAGCTGATTTGGCGGGCTGTCAGTGCAGTTTTGGCGCCAAAACAGGGTTCATCCTTTGGGGGAAAAGAGGGAGCATTTATGAGGGGAAAATGCAATGATTGCATTGATGGGTGTCCCCAAGAACATATATAAGCTTGAGAGGAGGATCTGAAACATCATAACATGCTCTGCAAAAAGTGAGGCAGAATATGAGAGAAGCGGAAAGGACGAGGAAAAAGTTACCTGTTCATCCCAGGAAACGATACAGTACCCACCCTACCAATAGAATATTTCCGTCCTACCAATAGTGTACAACTGTCCTTTCATACCTGAAAAAGTGCAAGAAGTTTGTCCGATGACAGTGCCAGCGATGGGTAAGTGATCTTGTACATATCCTTTGTAGTTGTTCCTTTTTCTTATAACAGAACTACCCCAAGGTGACGGTTTCATGAGACCAGTTGCAGAGAGTTCGTAATTTATACTCTCTCTTTTTGATCAATTGCATAACTTGCAAATTAAGATTACAAATTCAAACGCTATTTTTGCTTCCTGCGAAATTATCACTTCTTGATGACTAGACGATCATAAGGACCCATTGAAAATAGTCTATTAGCTCAATTGGTAGAGTGTTGTGTTTGCACACAAAGATGTGAGTTCGACTCTCACATAGGCTAATACGGAGTATGTGTTCATGAATCTCTCTGAACTTATACAATTATGATCCTGGCAGAAAATATATATACTAATGGTAGGACAAGTTTATGAACATGTTAGGATAAATTCATAAATCTTTGAACTTATACGATTATGAACATGACAGGAAATATATACACTGGTGGTAGGACAAATCTGTGAACATGGTAAGACAAATTCATAAATCTCTCCAGACTTCTGAGTGTCAATCTTTACTACTTGGATCTTGTACGGCTTTCAGTGCAGCTCTAACTTTATCAAGGATAGGGAACATAGCTTGAGATTCATCATCACACATGATATATCCATGTATAGCTTTTGCATCTGTGGTTCATATAACTTCAGTCTCTGCCTGTGGAGCCTGCCTTCTCCTTTTGCTTTTCTGAGATTCATGTGGAAGTAAATTTTTTTCGTAAATTCAATTATGCATTTACATTTTTCCAATAGTATAAATATATCGTACCATCAGTGTGCATCTATCCTACCATTAGTGTCAAGTTATACATGAATTACTGGGTTTCCATTATGATCCTACCAATATCGTTGTTTTCTCCTACCATTAGTTTCCATCAATCCTACCATTCTGATCCTACCGATATCGTTGTTTTCTCCTACCATTAGTTTTCAAGGAAAATCAAGCTAGAAACTGTAGCAAATTATGTTCCACATTTTTCAGAAAAACAACCAAGGGTAGAAGGTTTCCAGTCTACAACAGAAGATGAAGGAAACCTAAGTAACATTATATCCAAGGGTAGAGGCTCTAATTCAGTCATTCTAGCATTGAATTAGATTGGATTCATGAATTTTGATTGATAGAAATTGGATTGAGATTGGGATTTATGGATTGGTAATTGAAATTGAGATTAGGGTCAATTCACGCCTCAATGATTACTAGTCTATATATTTCCTACCAAGTTCATAATTTTATAAGTTCAGAGATATTGATAATTCATAAATTTGTCGTAACAGATTCACAAATTTGTCCTGTCATTAGTGTATATATTTCCTACCATGTTCAATCGTATAAGTCCATAGAGATATGAACGCATACTCCGTATTAGCCTATGTGAGAGTCGAACTCACATCTTTGTGTGCAAACACAACGCTCTACCAATTGAGCTAATAGGCTATTTTCCATTCATCTTCATTATGAATGCATATTAAGTTATTAACAGGCATGTTTCTTTACCTTCATAAAAACAATTATATTATGTCCTCTAACGATATTATAAATTTGGAACATCATCACAGACAAGTATAATTTTACAAAAACGATATTACAACAATCATATTATGTACTCCAAAGAACTTGAGTAACAATATTTGTAGAGGAAGGAAACCAAGGGCTTGGAACACTAAAAACTAATCATCACATTTCTGCAGCGGTTTCATACAATGCCTTCTAAATTTCATCCTTGAACATATTTATTTATGGCAATGCAATCTAGATAATAAAAATACTTTCATTGAAGACAAGGACAAGAAAAAGATATTAGAACAGATTTCTATAAACCCATAACACACAAGTATTTCCCCTTTCTAATTGAGTAGATTTTTCGTCTAATACTCATGGAAATAAATCTTTATATAAATCAAAAATTGAAACCAATTGATTAATTGCTAAGCCTAAACTCTGTGCTGAAACGAAAAAACATTGCCAAGCACAAGCTCCCCTACCTTCTTCCCAGTTCGAAAATGAGACTGTAACTCGATGATGATTTCAAATCATCAACACCGCAAAACAGTCCTTCCATAGTACATTGAGCACAATCATTTATAAATGAGCATAGGCCAAATTGCTCATACATCTCCACCTTAGAAAGACACTCTAATGTCTCATTGATCAACACATAATGAAGCAAAAATACAATCTCGTCTGAAGGACAGCAATTCAAGTGCATATACTCGTAAAATCTTGAAAAATTTAGTCAAGAGCTACCACCCACAAAGTCAATTCATTTTCACCACAGTCACTGTACAAATAATTCAAAGCAGCGCTTGATGAAAGGAAGAAATCAATCGAAAAAATCTTCTATCAAATACTAGCAGAAACCAAGCAGGATGAAATTGAATCGAGGATTAAAAAAACAAAGACATTTCTAACGAAATTATCAGATTGCATCAAACGGTTTTCAGTTCCGATCAACACCTAAAAGATCAAAACAAACAAGGCGAGAGATCAAACTAGTATGGATTATTGTTTAACGTGGCTTAAATCTATTGGATCATCACTAATTGACGTGTCAAAAAACTCGGTCCAGATTACACCATACAACGACACGTAAACGAATCGCACCAGAGCCCGCCACATAGGATTTCCACGCCTCTGTTTTAGTATTATATATTGATTGATTGATTGATATTGATTGATTGATTGATATTGATTGATTGATATTGATTATCTATCTATATACATATACTAAAACCGATGCATTGGGGCCTGCGTGGCGGCACGTGAGTGAATCTGCCTACGTGGCGGCGCGAGGGTGCGTCTCGCAAAACCTTCTCCCGTCAAAAAGGAAATCTAATAAAAATAATTAGATAGTTCAATAATTAAATAATTATTTTATTTTACCATTAACTCATATAATTGAATAGATGAAATATCTTATAAAAGACTAAATATTATATAAGGAAAAAAACTATATCAATATAAATCATCAATATAATTAATAATAATAATAATAATAATAAGTGGGTCATTGCAAGATTTAGGGTTGGTCAATTCTATCTTAAAATATACTTTTTGAGTTATTGATTACACGCATCAAACTAATTATATATTATTTTTATTATTATTATAGTATATTATTATTAAGTTTATAGTCTACCTTAATGGTGAGTTCAGAACTCTTTGGAATCGATTCTGTATACGGACATTTTTTTTTGATCTAAATGCCGCCCTAGAGGCCGTATACGGACATATTTAATATATTAAAATTAAATCTAATCATATATATCATATAGGCGAGTATGAGTACATGCCATCCAATCTACGAACGAACTCGGCACGTGAGTGCATCTCGCAACAAAAAGGAAATCTAATAAAAAATACAGTAATGAGATAGTTCTAATCTATATAATTAAAAATAATTATTTTATTTTACCATTAACTCATATAATTGAATAGATGGAATATCTTATAAAAGAGTAAGTATTATATAAGGAAATAACCATATCAATATAATTAAACGCAATAATAGTAATAAATTTGGCATATACAGATATACAAATTGCCATATAAATGTAGATTAATTTTTTTTAGTTGATATTATTTTTTAGTAGAATGAGTTATTTAGATCTAGATTAATTTTAATCTTACATTTCAATTTATTAGTTTAATTATCATAATGTAATTCATATTTATTTATTTATTTTCATATTTATAATAGGATTTTTTAATAGATAATAAATGTAATTTTATAATATTGTGTTGACATATTCCCGTGCAGGGGACGGGGCATACACTAGTGATAGATAGATAGATAGATATAGATATTAATCGGTTTGATTGATTTTTGGAAAGATTCTTTAAGCATTTCCACTTTTTTGGTTGAATTAAAGAAAAAAATCCATTGGCGTGCTATCCTTGGCTACATAATAAAACCCTCCATTATATTTAGTCCATCTCTTTGGTTAACTAGTTCTTGGCTTTTACAACAATCGAGATCGATCTCCATGGAGGGCCACCACTCGGCGAGAGCTGAAAATCTGTCCGATATTCTTATGTTATTTTCCGCTATTCATTTCAACTTAATCGTCCTAGGGGTAAGCTATGGGTTAGACCACGACGTCGGTAAGCATGAAATGCGAGCAAACCGTGCTCTGCACCTCGGCGCAATGTATCTCAGTTGCCCCATGATACCATTCTTCCACATCCTACCGAGAGCCTCAAGGCGGTGGGGGTGGTCTTCCGGCGGCTACGACGACGACAACCTTGAAGAATTTTGGATCAAAAAAATGATAGCCCGGTATCTTTCGGCGACGGTGTTCTCGGAGTGGGAAACCAGGGGGACCGGATGCGGCCGGCTGTTGATGTTCGCAATCAAACCGGTGTTCGAGTTCCTGGTGGTCTTGCTTTATTTCTTCCAAGTCGATTTTGTATGCCGCGCGGAGTCGACGCCGACATGGCTCGCTTTGCTTGCCCTAACGGTGTCGTTGGATGGACTAGGGTTTGTGATGGCGCAGGCTCTCAAGCATCTACGGAGCCACTACATGCTGTTCGTATGTCTCATGGCGTTCGCGGTGTGCGCTTCTCACGACGCCTTTGGTGCCACCCACACCTACACTTGGGCCATCGGTGGCCTCTCTTTGGCTTTGGTTTTCTTCAATCACCGTGTTTGTGTTGACGACGACGAGTTGCATCTCATCGGGATTTATCCTTCCTATCCAAGGCATCGTGTCGGTAGCTATCCAAGGTTTATATGTGTTGAAAAAAATAAACTTGATTAATTAATGCCGCCTTAATTTGGTTACTTCTTTGTAAGTAAGAGTGAAAACACACTCACAAACATTTGAGCTTCTATTCTTTTTCGAATAGCCTCTTCTTATATTTTTCCTCGCATATGGCCAGGCACGGAATGAAGGGTGGGCTGGTGGTGCAGCCCACCCCCACTTCAAAATAATATATCTAATATAGTTATAGAAATAATCTAGATGTTTGATTAGCCCAGTTGGTGGAAAGGCATGATTGTAGTCGCAGCAGGCGTGGGTTCGAATCTCTTGCCCAACACTGGCATTCTCTACCTAAAATATAGCTACTTTTTTACTGTCTCTCACCTTTTTTGTCTTCTTTTCATTCTTTTTTCAGCTATTTTTTCTTTTGTTTACGGAGGATTATTTCTAATTTAATTATTCCATAGTACAAATTTAAAAATAGATAATTAACTTTATTATTTAGTAATACTAATTTAAATATAAACAAGAAAAAATATTTTTAATTTTTAATACAATAGATATAATGATAAATAGAAAAAAAATCAATCAATCAATTATTATATAACAATAAAACAGAGGCGTGGAAATCCTATGTGGCGGGTTCTGGTGCGATTCGCTTACGTGTCATTCTCTGGTTTAATTTGGGTCGAGTTTTTCGCCACGTCAATTAATGACGATCCAATAAATTTAAGCCACATTAGATGATAACTTCATCTATTTATACATGTGTCAACCTAATTAATTTTAATTCTAAATATTCAATCCCATATCTTATCATTTTACCTTAAGTTATTTTATGAATATGTTATCTACAAAAAATATTTCATTGCCTTTCTGGAAAAAAAAATTATATTATTTAATATTTAATCAATACAATCATACAAGCGATTAATAAATTTCCCAACAATTTAATTAAAGGATTGATTTTAGGTTTAAAGATGTTTTTTATGTAGGATCATGTAATGCTGCTATTAATCGGTTTTTAATAAATTATTTAATTCATACACTACACTAATGCCGAAATTTTCAATAGAATATAATATATGCATCCATTATAATAATAAAAAAGATTGAATATAATATGTATAAGATTCTTACGGGAAAAATGGTGATTATTCTTATGGAAAAAATGGTGATTAATTAACTTCATATCTTATATAGATTTGTAAAATTCTTACGGGATCCTAATCTAAAATAAAATATGATAGAGTTAAAAAAAAAATCCATATTTCTTCAATCATCCATAAATTTTAAATATATGAACAAAAAAAGCATATGTGATTAATATACAACAAATATGATAACGTATGAGGATTTTAGCAATTTTATTTAAAGTTGTTTTCAGGAATATTATGAAAAAGCCGCGAAAATCGCGGGTAGTAAAACTAGTTATATGTAAATCTAGCCTACCCAAGTTTATAATCCTGATTCCGTGCCTGCTTATGGCTAATTCAAGTTTTGCTTTCCAATTTCCTCGTCTAAACTTCTTTTTACCCTTTAATGTAGGGTTAAATAATTTTCATAAGGGTAAGAGTTGAATCCAACTAATCATCTATCATAAACAATCGATTAATTTCATAATTTGGAATAGGCGAATTCAATCTAACTAGTCATCTATCACAGGATCAATAGCTGGATTCCTAATCGTGTTTGAGACTATGTTAATTAGCAGGGCGATTTTTAGGGTATTTGAGGGTAAATTTGGCGTCAAGATAGAGGATGTCGTCGATGAAATACTTGTTGTCATCGGCCATGAAATCGGTCCGATGTCCTTCCCCACGAAATCTCCCCTCTTTAAACTGCAGTTTTTGCCTTTGCGTGGTTACAAACTCCGTTACATCAAAGTGATTGAGCGAGGTGCGTCGGACCCTGCTGCATCGTGCCAAGAGGCTAAAGTGTACGTTGTTCATGACGACCGAGGAAGAATGGCCTAGTATATAGCTGTTTCGATTCCAACAAATTCGACACCTCTTCTTTCGTTAGGGAGAAGTAGAAGACGCAACCCTTGGCGCAAGATTCGACTTATTCCACTCTAACGGGGCAGTACACATATATGCGTTCAATATGACGACTGGTGGCTGGTTCGTCCCCCACGACAAGTTTACCGACTCATCTTTGGCGAACACATACATGTTTGGGAGACATATGAAGCGTGGCAATCGTTTGGTCAGGATTTCTCGAATCTCGACGATCTTCCAGTTTGGGATAGTGTGACCGTCCCCACCTCAAAATGAAGTCGAAAACGTCGTCTTCTAAGTTCACTTGGAGACCATCACTCCCAAGAACAACCTCCAGAGCGGAAAGGGGCAAGTCCATTGCCTTTTCGAACCTCCTATACCGATCAAATTTATCAGTGCAAATGAAAAACATACCGTAATGAAAGGCATGATGCACAAACTTATAGGCTACGTACTTACTCGGTAAAGTTTCTAAAATGCGCGAAAAGATACTTCTTTGCGGCATCTTGAAATAGGTTGAAACAATAAGAAGAATCGCCATAACGAAGATCAAGTTCTGGAGGGTTGGGCAACTTTTGAATACAATATCGTGTACAGGAAGTAACCTCAAACTTGTCGAAAACCATCAGCACAGCTCGCAAATCAGCTACCATAGTTGCACTCATACATGAAAGGCCCATCAAAGCCGCTTCTTCTGTTCAGTCGATCATATTTTTCAATTTCATATACCAATTTTCGAAATGTCAACAAATTAAGATTCAATCAAAACAAGGACGAAATACGAATATATAACAACTCGATCGTGCCGTGTACATTGATTTTTAAGGTCACTGTCACTGGTATGATCCTTCCATGCCATTTTCTAATAATTAACTACACCGATATAATGTAGCAGAGAGAGAAATTAATTATAGAAAAAAATTGCAAAATAGGCACTTTTGTTGGTCGATTTTGCAAAATGCCCACGTTTTGGGACAATTTAGCAACATAGTCTTAGGACAGGTTAAGGGTACCCAACGGCCCTCCGATGTTTTTAGGATTTGAAATCCCTCTTTCTACTAATCTTAAAATGAGTTTGAAACCTCGACCCGTACCTAGATTGCAAGATCCGAACAAGGGGTTTCATCCCTTGAAACGTAACGCGGAAATCATAATTCTGGGCCGTTACACTCGGAACCTTAACTTTTGAACAGCGCTCCTGCTTGTCCTCCACATATCCAAGACCTGGCCTTTGTTCGCGCGACCAAATATGTAATCCTCGAAACCAATCTGGCGGAAGCCGGAGATGAAATCTGGCCCTAATCCATTCATCGGTGGACCTGCTGAACAGACCCGACACCAGTGAGCAAGTGCGGCTGTCGACCAGGAGACCACAAATCTGAAAGGAGATGCGAGCGAGGAGGTTGGAGGTGGAAGACGGAGAGAGGGAGAACGACGCCGGCAGCCGGGGAGATCTGGAGGAGGAGTATGAAGCCGGGGAGATCTGGAGGATAATTATTAGACTATATAAACATCGTAACAGATATGGGAACGACGGAGGAGGAGTATGAAGCGGAGGAGGATCTCCGACAGCGATGATGGGGGTTGTGGTGGTCGCCGGCGGTGGATGGTGGTGGCGGCAACGGTGGTGGATGTGGTGGGGTGGTGAGCGCGATAACGGAGGAGCGAGAGGGAGTCGATGATGAAAAACAGTGAGGAAGAGGATCAGTTGCTGAAACTATAGAAATCTCTCAGATTTGGTTAAGATTCCAGGGACAATTTTGTCCAAAAAATTAGAGGTGGACAAAAACCTAATTTGTCAGGGTTGAAAGACACTCCCTCAATAAGGCCCAAAAAAAAGGCCCGTTGGGCAAATTTTCTCATTAAGATTTTATATATAGATGTTTTGAATTAAGCCCAATAGTTAGTAAAATTAAAGAAAAAAGAGAATTAAAGGAAAATGAATAAAAAAGGAGAATTAAAGAAAATAAAAAAAATGAAAAAAATAATAATGATTAGTTAAGACTCCTAAAATGTCTCTAAGAATGACACATCATCCTAAACTCTCCTAAATTAAGAGTTTATATATATAATTAGTAAAATTAAAGAAAAAAGAGAATTAAAGGAAAATGAATAAAAAAGGAGAATTAAAGAAAATAAAAAAAATGAAAATAATAATAATGATTAGTTAAGACTCCTAAAATGTCTCTAAGAATGACACATCATTCTAAACTCTTCTAAATTAAGAGTTTATATAGATATATAGATAGATTATTTTAAAAATTTATATATATTTTTTTAAAATAAATACCTATGAATTTTCATTTACAAAATAAATATATTTGTAAAATAGCTATATACACTACTAGAAACGCAGCGAATAACAACGGTGATTTTCAATGGAAGCTCCAACGCGTTTTACCATGTTATTGGAATTTCCAACAAGAAACACCCGGTTGGAAAAAAGGGCGTTGGAATTCATTCCTACCGTTAATTATGATGGAATTTCCATCGTCATGTAGATGTTGGAAATTAACCACGACTAAAACTGTTGGAATTAAAGAAAAATAATTAGAATAAATAATTCAATTAAAGAAAAATAATATTATTAAAACCTGTTTAACCGGTTGCTTTTATCAAGTTCCAACAACTTAACCATTGGAATTTCCAACAATATTTACTGTTGGAAATTCTTTATTGGAATTTTCCAATATATGTAATGTTGGAATCAATTTTTTTTTTTTGCAAAAATATAATTTTTATTAATACATTCCATCAACAATTACGTGGCTATTTGTATGAAGAAATTAATCTACTGGAAATATAAAAACCATGATATATATAGCTATTATAAAGCAACAATATAAAAATTACAATACCACCAGTTTCATTTACACATCTTCAACCACTATACAAATCATGTTCAAAGACGTTCAACAAAATGCAAAATGTCTGCAACCAAAAAGTACCAAATGAAATTGTAAATGCATAAACTAATATCACCCGGCCCCTAGACTATTACTTTTTTTTTTTTGATCCTTTCCAGTTCAAGTGGGCTTAGCCCACTCTACATCTGGATCGGGTTACTGTAGGCCCATTTAAGGGGTTGACCCTCCCACTCACAAGCGTCTCCATGTTTCCACGGGGATTCGAACTTCGAACCTCGAGGCATGAGATGTAGCCCCTAGACTATTACTAATGTCACCAAGTGTCCAAGTGCCACCAACTGGAATGAACAGTTGAAATGAGGAAGGTGCAAGGGAAAGATATGATGGAATAGCTGGATTGAGATCTTGTGGCATTTCAATCTCCATCACTTTTGGATCCTGTCCTGGTAGACATGGACTTGATAATTGAGTGTTGCAGTTGTTGTTGATTCTTCTTGAAATCGAGTCTCCTTTGTCGCGCCATGCTATTATTTTATGCAATTGACACTGGGTCACATATGTAACCGTAAGTAGTGGAGAAGGATAAGTAAGGAAGCAAAAAGAAGCACCACCAAAACTATCACAAGTGCTCAAAGATTTAACTTGATTAGGCTTAACTTATGCAACAATTGTTTGCTGCAAGCTATGTCTTTAGGCTTCTTCTTGATTGAATCTTCATTCTCATACCAGATCAACTCAATGTGGGATGGATGCAACATGTAGGCTGCCAAGGGAATCATATATTAGAAAGATATGTGTGTATCCGATATAAATTAAATCAATTAATACTCAAAACCTGGTAAATAGAAAGATTTATAGGGTGGATCACTCCTTGAACACGCTAAGGACGACATACCTGGTTGACTTGAGCATGTAATATGTAAACCACTTATATATTCATTCATAAGAATTCCGATGTTCATGATAGAGAGAATTCAAAATCGATCACTCTTCAATGGGAATTCACTGCACAACTGTTAATAGAAGAGAGATAGAAAACAGATTGAGATATATTGAGGGACTGAAGAAGGGAGCCAAGCACGGTTAATTAAACCGTTCATTCACCCCACTAAGGCACCCACTAATTAAGGATGTAATTGTTCGGTTATGATGTACGTGATCCTTTCAATTGAATTTCTTTTCTTCTTTTTTTTTTAAAAAATTGTTTTTCCAATCTAACAGACTATGAATACGATGCAATTAATGATAAGTTAGATCCTTTCTACACGATGCAATTAATGATAAGTTAGATCGATCTATACCTAATGGTTAGTTAGTGATTCTCCTAATATTTTTAAGATCTAGATTTTTTTAAATTAAAAAAGTAAGATTTTGTTCACTTCGATTGTTGCATCGGAATTTGATGACTGTCAACACTTAATTGATATATATTGACATAAATTTAGAAGCAATTAATTTTAACCGTACGATGCGAAAATTTAAGAAGGAATTAATTTCTATTCATTTTTTAAATACCGTTTCCAACGACATTTAGTAATGGATGATAATTTGTCTATATTTCCAACGATCCAAGTTATTGGAGTTTACTTCCAACAATGTGTAATGGTTGGAATAATTTTGGAAAACTATTTCCAACAACTTTGATAGTTGGAAAATTCTGATTACTTCAATTTCCAATAACATGTATCGTTGGAATTGTTTTGTCCATTGTATTTCAGCTTTGGAATTTCATCCATTGAAAAATTTCGTTGGACTGTTGGAATTCAATGTGTTTCCAGTAGTGATATCATGATATTATATTCTAATGATCTAATATTCCATTCTTTAATAAAAATATGTCATTTTATTTTTTTATGCTTTCATATTTATCAATAATAAGTGTGTGTATATACACACATATATAAACATACTTTATTAAAAAAAAACATGAAGACGCGGATAATAAGACTAGTATATATTGTATATAATTCTATCAATATTCCCTACTCCATCCGTCCAAATTAAAAGTCGTTTTTTCTTTTAGTGTACGCTTTTTAAGGAACTAAAACACTATAAAATCTTTTTTAACTATAGGTCCACATGAACTACTGCTCCATATTTTTTTAACTTTAGGTCTGGTATTGTATAGAATTTGATATGATAATTTTAGTTATTTATTTTTTTGAATCCCCTGAAATATAAAAGCAAAAGCCATCTCTTTGCAAAAGAAGGTGCCACGTGTATTAACAAAGATTTCTTGAAGGTTTAAGGCAGCGGTTACCTTCTCTTTCCTTCTCTTCCCTTCTTCTCCTCTCCAAACTGTTCTGTTTCATTACGCTCCAAACTGCTTCTCCTCTCCAAGGGGAAGGAAGAAAAAGGAAGGTAACAGATATTGGGATAGTTTGAGGGATCCGGTGGACGAGGACGCCGAGGTTGGTAGCAGAGCAATTCTCTCTCCCAGGTTGGAAACCGACGGTAGATTTGATCGGCGACCACCAAATTTTAGGAGATTTTTTTTTTATTTTCGTTTGCTGAAGGGGGTTTGGAAAGAAGAAGGCTTCGGCGGTTGCTAGCAGTAGCACTACGATTGTTGCCCTCCGATCTTCAGATTTTTCTGTCACCACTTTCCTCTCATCACGCTCCTGTCAAATCCAAACAGCATATCGATAATCGGAGAGGAAGATGATTATGAATCCTTCTTCGTCGAAGACGGTTTCTTCGCTTTCTTCAGGGAGCCGCTCTTTCTTCACTTTCTCTCTGTGTAGCGGTTGAGGAAGAAGAACAAGATGATTGTGAATCCTTCTTCGTTGAAGACGATTTCTTCACTTTCTTCCGGGAGCCGCTCTTTCTTCACTTTCTCTCTGTGTAGCGGTTGAGGAAGAAGAACAAGAAGCATCGAGGCAGAGGAGAAGCGGAAAAGGGAGCCACTCTACGTCGGATCGAGGCGGGGTTTCTGCAATTTTAAAGTATAGCGATCCGGTCTATCCTTTTTCCCCCTTTTGTTTTCGTTTTCATACGGTTTCTAGGGTTTCCAGTTGGTTTGCTTTAGTTCTTCCATGATTGAATCGTTTTGCCTCTTGATGAGTTTCGGAATGGTTCTAGGGATAATTTTGCCATAAATTTGTGAATTTGATTGGTTGTCTGTGTTCATATAGCTAATCAGATTTGTATGTGAATTGATTTTTTGTTGATTGGTTGTCCCATCTGGAATTTCAGGCAACTGCGAGAGTTTCTTAGCTGCAAACCTAATGACTTGGCCTCCTTATCCTATACCCAATGTGGAAAACCTATGCATCTCTAGTATATGGTTCTTTCTCCAGCAACTTATTTATGCAATTCGATTTCTGTTGCTTTTACACTATGTTGAATCGCTATTTGATTTTTTTTGTAGTATGTGCAACTTTTCTCCTGCATGGTGTTTTATTTATATTTCGCGTCTGAGAATTTGTAACCATTATATTCCATCAGTTTTGTTGAATCGCTGTTTGATTTTTGTGTAGTATGTGCAACTTTTCTCCTTCCTGGTGTTTTATTTATATTCCGCGTCTGAGAATTTGTAACCATTATATTCCATCAGTTTTGAGGAGCAGTGCTGTCACCATGCTCGATTGAGTGAATAACTGAATTATGGTTTCAGTATCCAAAAGTTGATGATTTTTTCTGTTGCAGGTGTCCAAAGTGTGTAGCATTGAAACTTCCTAGAGAAGCTGCTGCGTTCTGGTAATTATTTCCTTTGTTTTAGTAATCTCAGGTAATGGTTGGAGATGTTCCTCATCTGTTGTCTTATCCTTAAGTTTGTGTATCCCTTTTTTGCTTGAATTGGAGATGTTTGTTTGAGTGATTTGTGTGATTCCCAGTCTTAGATTCTTATCAGTTAGGCATATATTTTCGGGATTAGATCAAATTCATCTCAATGAGTTCATGTCTTAACTGAATAGTTTTGGTCACGATTGATGATTGTATGGGTATATTGGGTAGGTCCATTTCCTTCGTTCACAGGTTCGTGCTCTTTTATTTTTGAGCTGTTGTGACAAGCTGAGCTGACAGTTCTTTTATTTTGAATCTTACGTACTTAATTGCTTATTATTTATTGATTGTTCCTCAATCTTGATTCTTTTTAAATTCTACGAAATTATGTTGATTGTATACTATGTGCAACTCACTCGCCAATCAGATAGTATGGAATTCTTATTTGTGTGGTATCTCGTGTTTAGTTTGTTTATGCACATGATGAAGATATATTAGTGTCTATTTTCCGTGAAGTTTCGTTAAAAACTGAAATGCATCTTCTTTATTGCAGCCTATTGTGTTGTTGTTGTTGAATATGTTGGTAGACAACTTCCAATGGCATTCTTGGAAAGGGTTAAGGAGGATTTTAACAAGAGATATGGTGGTGGAAAAGCTGCAACTGCACCAGCAAAAAGCTTGAACAAAGAGTTTGGGTAATTATTTTAGTTGTTTTAATAGTTAGACCTCTCAAATGAGTTATCCCTTTGTTTTTCGAGTATATTTCATCTAATTGCAGATCTCTTCTGATATTTTAGATCTAAACTCAAGGAGCACATGCAATATTGTGTTTAGACCTCTCAAATGAGTTATCCCTTTGTTTTTCAAGTATACTTCATCTAATTGAAGATCTCTTCTGATATTTTAGATCTAAACTCAAGGAGCACATGCAATATTGTGTTGATCATCCAGAGGAAATGAACAGGCTTTGAAAGGTGCAGGCCTAAATTTCAGAAGTCAAGGGTGTGATGATGGAGAGCATTGAAAAGGCAAGTAGACTTTGATTATTACATTGGCTTTTTCTATTTATATGCCTTTAACTGTTAACTTGCTCATGTCATATTAAAATATCGTTTGGTTTGTATTTTTTTGGTGCAAGTGCTTGATCCCGGTGAAAAGATTGAGATATTGGTGGACAAAAAAGATAATCTCCGTTCACAGGTTCGTGCTCTTTTATTTTTGAGCTGTTGTGACAAGCTGAGCTGACAGTTCTTTTATTTTGAATCTTACGCACTTAATGACCTATTATTTATTTATTGTTCCTCAATCTTTCTAAAACTTTAAGCAGGAACTTTTCTGATATCAGGGTAGGTTTTTGTTCTTTTTACTCTATTTGTTTTGCTTTTTGACTCAATAGATACCAAAAACCTTTTAATTTGCATCCCAGCGAATGCGGATGCTGCGGGGGGGGGGGGGGGGTAGTGATTTGGCTGCTATTGCTTTTTAGGTTTTCGCTTTTAATGAGGTGGTTCCAGAAGATTTTGATTTGTGGATTTGTCGCGTTTCGGTGATGCAGTTGCTGAATTAATGAGTTTTAAGATCTCAAGTTACTTTCAGCTACAGATACAACTCCTCATATTTGTTTGTTTCTGCTTCAGGAATTAGGAATTTCATTGATTGATGTTTAACTTTCTGGTAATATTTTTGTAAATGAGATCAGTATTTTCCATGTATTCTGCCTGTTTTATGGGATTTGCTTCCCGTTTGTGCTATTATCTTGCTGATTTCATGCTAAGGGAAAAAGTAGCTTCTGAAACTCCATGCATTGAAGAACTATTGTTGTAACTGAAAGAGGAACCTTTTTTCCTCTTTTGCAGGAAGTGCTCCAAAAGTTATTGCTCAAGGTGTATTTTCAGGACTCTTTCCCGATTCCAGTTCAGTTGCATACAACCTCGCTTTGCTTAATTATCAGTGTACCGGATGTTGTCTTGTGGTGTGATGTACAACTGACAAAAGATGTATCCAAGTGTGATTTGTCTAATCATCATTACACAATTTGAGATTTTTCCAAAATTTGTGTGCATAGCTGTCAATATATGTTGGTTGATTATTTCCTTCTTTTAGGTTTGGGAGAGATGGAAGGAGGTGGGCTAAAAACAGTGAGCTCTCATTTCTCAATCGCTGAGATGGATGACTTTGACCTCTCTAAGCTTCTCTGGATAAGTCGAGGTTGAACATCGAGAGAAAGAGATCATTCGATGAGAGATCGTTCAGTGAGCTGTCACTTGGACTGGGCAAGGATTACTTTGAGAGCATGTACTCCCTAGGGACTAGATCAGGAAATGGTCATTGAAGCAGGTGAAGTATTCAAGGTAATCCTCAAAGAGGTATACCGATTTCTTGAAAATTCAAGTTACATGGGTATTCTTTCAATGTGTATATTTTTTTAAATTGTTCATTTCCTCATGATCAGTACAATTTATAAACAAATTCAGGGGTGCTAGACAATGTTCAAACATTTTTAGATCTTATAATATTCAATCTATCTTATAATGTTCAGATCTTTCACTGCTAAATATTTAGATCTGATTTTCAATCTATCTTTATAATTTCAAATCTGACATTTTTGGTTTACTGTATGAAAGCAAACCACAAAATGAAACTGATTTTTAAAAAAATATTTTTTCAATCTATCTTATAATATTCCTCCTTTGGTTAAAAGATTCAGCTGATTTTTTCCCCAGTTCCTTCTTCCAAAATAGATCCATCCTGAATCGAATTCCTAAAACCAAATTCATCAGATCCTTTTGATTTATGTCTCCTTACTCTTAGATTTGGCAGCAAGAGCGAGACCCTTCCGAGGCGTCATGGAATCGACAACTAGAGACATAAATTTTAACTATAGTTTCAACTAGAGAATGTCAGTTTGATTAGGGATTGTGGAACTTCAATAGAGACTTTGATTAGGGATTTTGTATTTGTGTTTGCAATTTTCATTTGTTGTTGCAATATTAGTTCGAGTATGAGGGTGAATCAACTGTAGGGTGAGAAGATTGTTGAAATTCAAAAGAAACTTTCATTAGGGATTGTGTGAATCAACTTTGGTTTCTCTGTGTGAAATTGGGTGTGAATTACTGAGTTTGTGTGACAGATTGGTTTTTTCGATTCTTATTATAGTGAACTAATTAGAGTGTTAGGGTTTGCTAAGTTGTTGCTTTTGTAATCCAGATTTTATCTCAGTTTTGCTGAATTACTGAGTGTTATTATATGATGGTTAGACATTGAGTTTAGTGATTGTTACACTTGATAATAGACTGGTGCACTCTCCATCAATTTATGAAAATTTTCTGGTAGGGATTTGTGTTCAAGTGATTCCTTTATTTCATTCCTGGTTGGGATTTATTTAATTTAGTTTGCCTATTAGCTCAAATGGAAGAACAATGTGCTTCGGCACAAAGATGTGGGTTCAAATCCCATATAGGTTGCCCATAGTCTACATGTTGTTTATGCTCCTTGATAAAAAAAATTCGAGGTTTTTTCTTTCGAAAATAAGTGGTTAACATGACTTTTATACGAGGATGGAATGTTTTGTTCTTTTGTTTTTGTGCATAGAATGAGAATGAATGGCTTCACAGTTCACATATAGTTTGTCTATGAGATCATGTTAGCCTATGTGGGAATTGAACCCACGTCTTTGTGCATAAGCACATGGCTCTACCATTGAGCTAATATGCTTAATGACAAGAAAAAAGCATCATCAAATCAGTTAGATTGGTGAAATGCTCCACAAGCTAATTGGTTACTGTTGTAATAAAAACCAGGTAGATTGGTGACTTTACAAATTTCGTATAACAACAACTCAGTGCTTTATGACAGCAGCAAAATCAGCCACTTCCCTCCCAACACAACCTCCAAAATTCACAAGCTAATTGGTTACTTCTCAATCACTTTCTATGAGTCTCGGTTTAGATTTTAGACAACCAAAAACCTAGAAATACCTCTTTTGAGTCTCATATTTTCAGCAACTGAGGCATAGGCAAGTACAAGATCAACAAAAAAATGTCAATCACATCCAAACAGTACAAAATTGAAATCCTTATTTGATTAATCATCTGATCAGTTTTGAGATGAAGATAACTACGTAGTATAATACAATTAATTTAGTAAGGAAATAAGCATTGACAAGTAAGCTTAAAAGAAAGTGTAAATTGAAAATGATTACTCGCCTTAACTGTCATTAACAAAATGCAAAAGATAAAGATTGAATAATATAATAATCACATCTATAAATAGCACATTGTAACAAATTCATAACAGAAAAAGGTTGAATTGAAACATTAGTAATGAACAGACAACAAACTCCCAAACTCACCTCCATGAAAGTATTACTCGGCACAATCTCGGCTCTGAAATATAGAGCAAAATCTCATACTCTAATCTTACTACCATAATCCAAGAACACCAAAAACCATTATTTGGTATCAAAAGGCAATTCAACTCGTGGATCCCCAAATTATGATAATTAAAAACATACTTAACAACAAAAACAACAGTGAAAAAATGTATGACAGAAGACAGATTTTTTAAAACAAGCAAACTCGAAAACACAAGCAACACATTAGTAATAGACTATAACAATGCACAAACACAGATTTTCGAAAAACAAAGACAAATTTTTCACAAACTCAAATTGCAGCCCCAAACTCGAATTGCAACCCAATTCAAAACTCAAAACTCGAAATTTTAAGATAGCTACTCCAATACACTCTAAACCATAATTTAAGAAAGAAACCCCTAATTCATATTACATAATCACAAATTAACTAGAGAAATCGAGCAATTCGAACCCAATTACACTTGTAAACCCTAATTTTCGGAAAGAGGTTCGAAGTGTCGACATACCTGGCATCACCATCAGGAGGATCCCGTCACGGCCTGCAAGTCCAGTCGGCGTCGCCGGCCGGTGTCCGTGTTCACCTTCCCCTTTCTCCCTCGCTGCGACGGTTCCTTTCTTCCTCCTCTGTAATCTGTATCGCCTTACGCTTTCTGTGTTTGATTTCTGCCTTTCTTTCTTTTGGTTTTCATTTTTTTAACGGAAATTAACGCGGCTGTTAGTTTTAACTTGACAAGGGCACGAGGCGAAATTTTTAAAAACTCAGGGGTACCGTGCGAATTTAGCAAAACTTTTGTACACCGTGCGAAATACGCAATACCACAGGGGTACCACGCGAAATTTCCGTACTTTTAATGTACTGGTTTATGATGTTGTGTGTTTCTGAGTATCATTTTTGATCTTATGATTATTTAAGATATACATTTCATTGTGTGTTTTATACTCCAAAATATTTATGCATTTCTCATTTCCACAAATTTTTTATCTATTTCTTTCATCCTGTTTCATCCTGATGAAAATATCTACAACATTATCATTTTTTCTATTGCATCTTTTCTTTCATTATATGTGTCTAATGGTCTAAACGGTTATTGTTGATTAATATGACAAATCTGAAAAATAATGAGTTTATTTAGATTAATTTTAAAAATCCCGTACGTAGCGCACAAGATTGTGTCACAATTTAAGCCTATTGTTGTTTTAAATTTTTTGAATTTTTCTTAAATGTCATATTTTTCTTTGATTTTGTTATTGTTGTTGTCTAAAAGTTTATCAGATTTTAATAATTGTCCGGGAGATATTCTGACGAGTATTATGTTTTATACATCGTTTAAAACGCATTGATTAATATAATAACATCTGAAAAATAAGACGAGTTTACTTAGGGTTTTCTATGGAAAGATGAGTTTATGTAGTTTAATAATAATGTATAAATTTCATGTGTCATATCTATATTCTATTCTATATATACATATACTAAAACCGATGCATTGGTGCCTGCGTGGTGGCGGCACGTGAGTGTATCTGCATACGTGGCGGCACGTGAGTGTATCTCGCAGAACTCTCTCCCGTCAAAAAGGAAATCTAATAAAAATAATTATTTTATTTTACCATTAACACATATAATTGGATAGATAGAAGATCTTATAAAAGAGTAAATATTATATAAGGAAAAAACTATATCAATATAATTAAACGTAGTAGTAGTAATAATAAAACTAATTTTCATAGACATACTTACCAAAAATATTAATATATAAATATGTAATATTTGATAGGTGCTATTTTATTTATATGTAGATTATTTTTTGGTGGAAAGAATTATTTATATCGAAATCAATCATTTAATAATTGCTATTTTATATCTATCTATATTATTTTTTGAGGCCAAAATAAATAATTAAAATATTATATAGCCATATATGTAGTCACAATTCATCCGTACATAGATATTTTAGTAAAAAAATGTGATAAATATATACTAAATATTTAATAAAAAAGAATATTAAAATATTTTTAAAAATCAACTATCTAATTAAATTACATGAGATTTAATTAACCATAAATTAGAGAAAAAAACTTTTACGTAGTACCTTATAAATGTGAATTTTATTTATATTTTGAGAGAATCTAATTAAAAGATATTTAGTAATTCATATATATTTATTTTCATATTTATAATAGGATTTTTTTTTATTTTATAATATTGTGTTAACATATTCCCGTGGAGGGGACGAGACATACACTAGTATAATACTATAACACCCGGATAAATATTATTTGTGTTTTTCATATGGTTTTTAAAAATCCCGTGCGTCTACGCACCGGCCAGTGACTAGTTCGGGAGTAACGTGCGGACTAATTCACCAATGTCTAGAGGAGTTCATGTTTCCCATCCATTAATTCCTTCCCAGCTTTGACAGGACTCCAAACGGATAACTACAACTGATATAATCCATTGTATTAGAGTTTATGATTGCTCAAATAGTAAAAAATGTGAACTCCAAGTTGAAGGGATGCCGAAAAGCTGACCACCTTTATAAATAAAACAAATTAGCATTCTCATGTTGCACGTCATTACTTTGAAAAAAAAAAAAAAACATGTATTTATAGGTTATAGGAAGCTTCCCAGTCAGTAACTTACAACCTTTTGGGCCTTTAAATGCCGTTGATAATGTATTTCGTGTGTCTAACTCTATTGTAGCCTTGAGAGTAACCTAAAAATCTAAAATGGGTGTGAAGAGTAGGGTTTGCTTGAGAGTAACCGTCTTCTTCCTAATACTAAGCCTATCCATATTGAGTTGTGTAGCTGATAACAAAGATGAATCCAAAATCCCCCTTGAACGGACGGAGAGCTCCCTCTTTTCTTTAACCCAAAAAAAAAAAGATGAACCGAAAACTTCAGATCAAGCCTTGCCTTTAAATCGGGAGTGGGAGGTAGCCTCGGCCTTGGATCGGCTTCTCACGGAGCCTAATTTGGGGTCGCAGCCTCGCAGGTAGCCTCGGCCTTGGCTGATCTACTTCCGGCCACTCCGCCTC
Organism: Persicaria tinctoria; assembly: GCA_037127255.1. NCBI lineage: Eukaryota > Viridiplantae > Streptophyta > Magnoliopsida > Caryophyllales > Polygonaceae > Persicaria > Persicaria tinctoria. The sequence goes on from JBANSL010000004.1 coordinate 2,530,138, forward strand.
CACTTGTACGTAGCACTCGCAGCGAGGTTGAACTAACCTCAGACGACCCACATCCGCATAGCCGCTGCGAGTCGGAACCAGATAGGAGGGAATCGGAGGAGGCCGATGTTATCAGGGATTCCGATGACTTGGGACGAGCCTCCAACGACTCAACTTGGGGCACCCGTACTGAGTCACCACTGCCGTCGGCCTCCACTCTTGATAGCCGAGAGTGGATATTAGATTGTCCGCTTACCAGGGAGACGGAGGAGGTAGCCTCAACATCGACCACCACTCCTCGTGGCAGGGAGTCGGAGGAGGTAGCCTCAACATCGACCACCACTCCTCGTGTCAGGGAGTCGGAGGAGGTAGCACCGGCATCGACCACCACTCCTCGTGGCAGGGAGACGGAGGAGGCAGCCTCGGCATCGACCACCACTCCTCGTGGCAGGGAGACAGAGGAGGTAGCCTCAACATCGACCACCACTCCTCGTTGTAGGGAGTCGGAACTAGCAGTGGATCACTCAACTGGGCAAAGCAGCACCCTGGACTCCGCTCCAAATGACGTCATTCCACCACAAAACCTTCCATCTCCAACAGCCCCCTTTCCGAACCCTTGTCATTCTTTGTCCCAAAATTATATGAATATCCCAAGTGACCTTACACTCTCCACAGACTACCACGCAATCCACATTTATACTGAACAAGTTGATAGTTTTCGCAATCCTAGCCTCATCCGACTCGGCTGCCCAGTGCAAGTGCAGGCATTTTTGGAGCATGTAGTTTCAGTGATTCGTGAGCTTTTGGCCCAGAATGCCCACCCAACCCCGGCGTCAGAAAACTTGGTCCCTCCTACATTGGTTCAACCCCCAGCCCCAAGCCTTCATGTCGATCACGCTATCCAAGTCGATCCTCCCCACGCTAGCACCAGATATGATCAATTGAGAATCGCCATCAGGAGTATTGCGGCAGTGTGCCAAAATGAAGAAAGGGGCAGGGATGTTATGGGGTTTGCAGTTGTTGTGGCTCTTGGGATGGTGGCTATGGATGCCCGCGCAAGCCCATTCCCAAGCCCGAGCCGGACTGTGGTAAACCTCGTCTTGATTTCGGCGGGTGTCGGGTTCACTGCTATATGGTACGGGCTGTCGTTGAGGAATGCTTTTCCAAGATTTGCTAACATGATTCAGCAGTTTGGGGTGGCTCTTGTGTTCAGCTCCTTCTTCGGCCTCGTTTCTGTGCTTCTCTCTCCAAGCTTAGATTGGGTGCCATGGCTTTGTTGGGCTCTGATCATTGGACTCTTGGGTCTCATATGTTTTGTAGGATAATGAGATCCAGGGCCGCTTCTCCAACCGTAGGATAAACAAAATTATGCCATGCTAACGGCAAAAAAAAAAAATATTAACTGATGTGTTATAATAATTATGCCATGCTAACGGCAAAAAAAAATATATTAACTGATGTGTTATAATAATATGTGTAAGAATAAGAGAGTATAGAGAGGAAGAGAAAAGAGAGAATAGACCTTTATTGCTTGTGTCTTCCAAGTAAGGTTACAATGCCTTATATAGGCAAGGAATTACAATAGATAAGTAGGACATAAATTTGGCTCTTTGGTTTTCCACCATGTGGGAGTTAAGGGAGGTGAAAGGGTGGAGAGGTGAAACATCCATTATTCATGGTTTCATAACACTCCCCTTGGATGTACACCTCTAACATAAATTGTCTCGTTAAAAACCTCGCCTAGAAAAACCCAATAGGACAAAAACTAGGACTAAGGGAAAAAGGAGTACAGATGTCGTTTAATACGCGTTGAGCATACTTCCCCGTTAAAAACCTTCTCAGGAAAACCCAGTGGGACAAAACCTGATCGAAGGGAAAAAGAGTGCAGTGCGTATATTCTCCCCCTGAATTCAACATTCTTCTTGCAGCTTTCTCATTCAGATAAGCTCATCGAATTTCTTGATAATTCTGACTTCATGAGCTTCATGGTCAAGTCTGAACATTGTCTTTGATGTGTCCAAGCCGAAATGTCTTCATATATTGTAATTGACATCGACGCGCTTGACCTATATGTCTGTTGTTAAGCTGCTTTCAATGCACCATAATGTACTTCAGGACCCAGTGTGTCATTTGATCATGGGGGGATCTAGTGTATTAAATGGTGTCTATGTTGCCTCGTTAAAAACCTCAACCTGGAAAAACCCAATGGGATAAAAATCAAGATCAAGGAAAAGAGTACAACATTGTATGGTACTCCGGGACCTAGTACAATATCACCACTTACACAATTGTATGTACTTCTGGTACTCTTATAAGGATCTTTAATCAACTATATGTGACGGGGCTTTGACATTAATGCTTCAGGCATTTTCAATCGATCTTTTCATTTATATGAGTATGCAAATAGCATGTCCGTCATTTACATTTAGATCCAAAATTATATTCACTTCGGGTGAATAGATTCTACATTTAACCTTTGATAGGTCGGCTTTTGTGCAATCAAGTTGGCTTTATTTTTTATTTTGTATAAACACCCACTTAAAACCAATTGACGTTGCACTTTTCGGTGTTGGAACTACAGGTCCAATGTCATCATGCTTAAAGAATCCATCTTTGCATGAAATGCTTCTTTCTAGCTCTTTAACTATGATTTCGATGTCGACATCCATTTGTTTGATGACCATCATATTCTCATAGGCTCTTTCCACTTCTGGGGAATCATATACAAAGAACCTAGCGATCTCCAACACTTCTGGTATACTTGAGAATCACTTGATATTCATTGAGTTGGAGTTACTTCTGGAACTTCCAAATGAGCTAGTATATGTGACTTTGTCACTTTCTTGGCCTTTAGTAAATGCTTTCAATGACATATTTGATAAACCTTATAATCATTTCATTTATTAAACTTCTGGTTCACTTGTATTTATCCGCGGATATGAAATGATAGAGAAGTTGCTTCCGTGCAATCTCTTTCTTAATATTTAGTCTCATTTCCTCTCCCGCTAAATACCGAGCATTTTATCACCATTATAAAGCTCTAGGTATTTGATATCAATAGAGACTCAAACCCCATGTATCATCCAACTTCTTTGTGGTCTCATTTTAGTTCATTTGGAGGTATGTCTCGGAACGTGTGTTGCTCATTCAAGACCTTTGAATGGCATGTTCTCTTCTGGAGATAACTAGGGAGATGTTATTGTGTCAAATTCGAAATGCAAACATGCATGGGCCCATTTCACCAACGACTCTTCTAGGTCGTCGTGAGCTACCTTATGCTCAACAATGTGGTTGATAACATTCTCTACCTTATGTTTCATATGACCAAAGTGTTAAGGCATCTATAATATTGGAATTACACTGGTCTATATGATAATGTTCCGTAATTGTCTCGTTGAATCCAATCAATAGACTTTAGAGACTTTGCATTTACTCTCAATATAGATGGTCTTATTGTTAATTTTGCCAAGATGATAGACCATATATGTTCGGTCACCCTTATTGAGGATCTTCAGGTCCTAGGATCTTCTGGTCTCTCTTAGTGGGTGTCTATGTGAATCTCAATGATCCCGCCCATCATCGTTTCACATGAATGACCGAATGCCACAAAGAAAAACATTTTATCATTAACTAACTTCTGGTTAGTGATAAATTTCAATGGGATAAATGAGTGTCAAATAAACCATATATATACATTCTCACTCTGTAAGACTTGCTTCTGGCTAGTCATATGAGATATTGGTGTTCAATACCATGTCAATTCATACATATATGTCATTGTTACTTCAGGTAACAAGATCAATGCTCTTCTGGAGCTATATGGTATTCATCTTGGTTTTCCATTCAAGATTGTTTGAGAAAACTTCAAGTTTTCAAAACTGTTTGACACTTATAAAACCATAATATTCAACCATTGAACCTTGTATATGGTGATCTATTTAATTTAGATGCCATTGAATGAGTATTGTCAGAACTTTCGTTGGTGTCATACTTCAGGTATGAGTCATTTATAATGTTCTTCAAGATATTTAGAATTAACCATATAACAGACCTAGCTATAAGCCACAACAATAACTTTGGTCAAGCGCTTAACCATAACCTCTTTCACACCCTCTACCGGAGGGGCATGCTTCAGGCAATGCTTACAGGATAGTCAGGAAGTGGCATTCTTAACCGGATCGTGTTATGTGGTTACTTCTATTGGTTGTATCCAGACAACAATAGTTCTGAATATGATAAAACCCACATTCCATGTACTTCTTAAGGAGTACAAATGATAAAATTAGGATCATATACTCTTCTGGAGTTTGTGAAATCCTTTACTCTTCTAGAGTTCATAAAATATTCTTTACTCTTCAGGAGTTAATAAAAATCCACCAGTAGAGTCTTCAGGCTCTTAGGTTGGCGTTGAAAAACTTCACAATCTACAGGATTGTGGTAAACCTTTCTCCCAAATGTTCATTTGCCAAACAAAACTTCGCATTAGACACTCATGATAAGTAGTTTCTTTGGGAAACACTTTGAGCTTTGAATTACAATAAGTAAAATCATAATAATTTTATTCAATATAAAGCAATGAATAAAATAAATAAATAAAATAAATTGTATTTGTCCACTTCAGGTGGAGTCATGGAGAAACATTTCAATTTATCATTTTCTTCGAGAAATGATTTTATTCATAAAATGATTCATTTGTCAACTTCTAGTGACAATTAGTCTCTATTATGTATATTTCGATCATATACTCCAAAAGATTATAAGTTGCAATTAAAAAATATAGTAAGTTGTCATATAAACATTAACCATATTCTTCAAGAAATGGTATGTTTGATTATTACTCACTTCAGGGAGAAGACAACTTGTATACAACCACTTCAAGGGTTATATATATATATATCTTTACTTACACATCGCTTCATGGATTATATGTGCAACTTTAAAATAAAGCTCATACACTTCAGGGTATGATTTTAATTCATCTTTCGGAGATGATACAAACTTATCATCAATTTAGCTCAAAAAATGAATATTGTCACTTTAGGGACAAATATGTATTGATGAGATAGTGAGACATTTTATGAATTTCCTTTTCATATATCTCTTCAGGAGATTATTATCGTTACTGCAGGAACGATTTATGGGCATAATGTGTTCATCCTCTTCAAGGGATGAGTTTATTTCTTTCGAGAGATGATCATAAAAAAATAGTTGATATAGGTAATAAAACTATAAAACCATAAATAAATGAAATAAAATTAGCATATTGTCAACTTCTGGTGACAAGAAAGTAAACATCCCCATAAATCCAATGTCGTCTACTTCCGGAGACCGTTAGAGATCGAAACCATCTACTACAGGAGATAAGTTTCATCATGATATATAAGCTAAAATATTTTATCTTCTTCAGGAGATAAATAAGAATCTCATCTTCTTCAAGAAATGTGATACATAAATTGTGTTTACTTTATCTACTTCAGGAGATAAACTACCACTTTTGGGATGATATGCAAATTAACAATTTTTATCTACTTCGGGAGATAATGTTCGTTAATCTACTTCAGGAGATGATTTCGTTCATCTACTTCGGGAGATGATTTCGTTCATCTACTTCGGGAGATGATTTCGTTCATCTACTTCGGGAGATGATTTCGTTCATCTACTTCGGGAGATGATATAGAAATTTAACAATTTTATCTACTTCAGGAGATAATTCATCTACTTCGGGAGATGAAAAATAATTAAAATAAACACAAAAATAAGATAAATAAAATAAATAAATAATTCATCACTTCATGGATGAAATTCGATCGGTTATCACTTCAGGGATATAATAAAATAACATCCATACAACCGATTGATCCAATCGCTTCAGGGATTGAGATTAAATTACTTTATCCGCTTTAGGGATATGATATAACTTTGATTGATTCAATCACTTCAGGGATTGAGATTACCTTATCCGCTTCAGGGGATATCACAACTTCGATTGATTCAATCACTTCAGGGATTGAGATTACTTTATATTATAATTTCGATTGATTCAATCACTCTAGGGATTGAGATTACTTTATCCGCTTCAGGGGATATTACAACTTCGATCGATTCAATCACTTCATGGATTGAGATTACTTTATCCGCTTCTAGGGATTAATCATCACTGAAACAAATTATAATTTCTATCAATCATCCACTTCAGGGGAGGTAATCGATCATCCCTACGGAGATGCTTAATATTACATGTATATCCACTTCGGGGGATGATAAATATTTTTGTCTCTTCAAGGACACTTATTTTCCTCAAATATATATAGTATATCATCTTCGGGGGATAACTCATTACTCGTTAATCTCTTCAAGAGATATAACAAAAAAATAACAACAATATATAGATGATAATATACGATATGCGATAATATAAGAGAATAACCAAATTAACAAATTAAGCAAGATTATGCTCTACAAGGTAATCGGCTAAGCAAAAGGGATATTTGGTCTTAAGCAAATTAAAATAATTTCACGCAAATGAGAATTCACGAAATGCAGTGGCTGGTTAATTTCTATATGCATATAAACAAAATTAATTGGCAGTGGCCCATTAATTCCAATTTGTGGCATAGGTGGGAAATAACAATCTGCATGCATGAATAAATAAAATGGAATTGCAGTACGTGGATGGTTATACCAAATTAAAGCATCCATGAGCATATAGATTAAAACATCAATGATCATAAAAACATAATCGGACGCTGCATATATATACTTTATTTATCCACCGAATTCTTACCGAGAGACGATCGTGCTGATAACGTGTTATAATAATATGTGTAAGAATAAGAGAGTATAGAGAGGAAGAGAATAGACCTCTATTGCTTGTGTCTTCCAAGTAAGGTTACAATGCCTTATATAGGCAAGGAATTACAATAGATAAGTAGGACATAAATTTGGCTCTTTGGTTTTCCACCATGTGGGAGTTAAGGGAGGTGAAAGGGTGGAGAGGTGAAACATCCATCATTCATGGTTTCATAACATGATGTAGATTTTATAGATTTTTTTTTATAATGTTAAATTTTAATGTTTTGTAATGTTTGGTAAATAAAGAGCGGCCATCTGAAGTTTGAATCGGTGACCTTTGAGTACTACTCGTAAATCTTTTTCGGTTGAGCCATCCGGGGTTTTATCTTCTAGCCCCACCTTCATTAACTATTGCGTGTGCAAAATTAATGTATCTTTTAGAACTTATCATATACTATTTACAACAAATATTTATAGGGTTGATTATAAGATGTTTGAATTATTTGTACATTAATGATACTGATTTCTTTCTTTGTGCTATAAAAATTAAGATTACTAGTATTCGGTATCCGCCCGTTATGCGGCTTCTTAATAAACAAAATAATGTTTAATATATTTTTATTTTTAAAATTTTAAAGTTTGTAATAATTTGGTTGATATCTTTGGATCTTTTAATAACCATAAACTAAATTAATAGTATGCTTAGTTCAGATCAATATACAACATATTTTATATAAAATTACTTTATGTTTAATATAGATAACATGACAACTTAAAATCGAAAGAAGTAAAAAAAGTGAATAATAATCTTTAGTTACTTAATTATAAGGTTGAATATATATATAAAAATAAGTGAAAATGAAAAAATTAAATTAGCTTTTTAATAATTAATCAAATATTAGATCGATTATTTGATATAAAAAAAGATAAGTTTTCTACCTAATTAATTGTTAATTATGTAACATTACAAATCGGACATAAAGTCCAAAACGTAATTGACTAAAAAGTGGATCCAATGTCAATATTTATGATCTTAAATACAAAATTAAAAAAGATAAAAATATAAAATTATTACACATAAATCATACTCTCTTAAACTAAATGCATATAAATATACGTATAAAATTGGTCCTATTCCAACCAATTTTCTTTTAAAAAAATAAAATATTAGATAGATTATTTGATATAAAAAAAATTCCGTTCATGAAGGGTACTCTTCCCATGAGGAGGAAGCCGCCATGTTTGTTGAAGATGATTCCGATCGAAGGAATCACGAAGGAGTCCTAGAAGATGGATCTCCATGTATATTGAAGGAGGAGCCGAGAGGTTGCTCCGTGAATTGAGGGCGATTCCGAGCAAAGGAATCGTGATGAGGAGGCCTAGAGATGGCGCTCCGTCTGTTGAAGATGATTCCGAGCAATGGAGTCATGAGGAGGCAGAGAGAGGTACTCCATTTGTCGAGTCTTTCCATGGCAGGAAAGATCGAGAGGCCGAAGATGAAGGCCAACAATTGTTCCGGAGATGAAGATCCCGGAGATGAGTGTCCGAGAAGAAGAATTCGGGCATGAAACTGTCCATGAGGGTGGCACCGCCGACGAGAAGGAGGCGGAAGATGTGGCCGATCGAAGAAGACGGCCGAAGGACGAGGGCTCCAAGAAGAGAGTCCGATCCAGACTGAAGAAGGTCGAACTTGAGGGCTTCGAAGAAGAGTCGAGTCGATCGAAAATTGAAGGCGGCGAGAAGTGCGTCTGGGTTCGGTTGATGAATTTGAAGACGGCGAGAAGTGCGTCAGGCATCGAGTTTTGAAGAGGATGAGCAAGTGCATCTAGATCGATTCGAAGATGAGAAGTGCATTGATCGATCAAGGTTTCGAATTCGATGAGAAGTGCATCGCAGTTTGAAGACCCGCGTCTGCAGTTAACAATTGAAGATCGATGATGATGAAGTGCAGAAGATTGAAGACGATGGGCTCTGGAGAAAGAATTTGAAGAAGAAGATAAACTGCGTCTGGCGTTTGAAGGTGCGTCCAACCGTTTGAAGATGAAGAAGATGCAACGCATCTGAGAAAAGAAAAAAATTTGATTTTGTGAAATTTTGAATCAAGGGAAGGTGTTAGAATATATGATTCGAAATTAGGTTTATTAGAATTAATTTATCTAATGAAATTGAATGATGGGGCGGTTAGGATTTGGTTAGTTAAAGAAGATAGTGGTCTAATTAGTGGGCAAGTGTCGCACGACAGTTTGAGGTTTATGGTGAATTTGGATTTCTATAAATTGTAATTTGTGGTTATCATATCAATTGAATTGAGGAGAAATTGAGAAAACGCTCCTCTCTTCCAAGTTTCCAACATGGTATCAGAGCTAGGGTTCGAGATCCTATTCCGGGTTCGATCCTATTGAAGATTGGAGAGACAGTGCTCCATCCTATGTCTTTCCATCAAGAGGAAGACGCCATGTTTGTTGAAGACGATTCCAATCAAAGGAATCGTGAAGAAGGAGGCCTAGAAAATGGTGCTCCGTGAGTTGAAGATGATTCCAAGTAAGGGAATCATGAGGAGGCCGAGAGATGGTACTCCAGTGTGGCCGAAGATGAAGGCCAGTGTTGATCCGGGGATGAAGATCGATCCGGAGGTTGAAGGCTCTAAGAAGAGAGTCTAGGCCAAACAAGCCAGTTCAAGAGAGGACTCCATGAGAGTCCGGCCGAAGAAGGTCGAAGTTGAAGAAGTGGCCGGGCTCCGATGGGGAGAGTCCGGCCAAAGAAAGGCAGTTTAAGGCTAGCTCCAAGAAGAGAGTCTAAGCCAAAGAAGGTAGTTGAAGGCTCCGAGAAGAGAGGTCGGAGAAGACAGTTACAAGGCTGAAGGGCTCCGATGAATGTGAGTCTGGCCGAACAATTAAGGCAGTTGAAGAAAGGGCTCCGATGATGAGAGTCTGGTTTTGAAGATGCCGGTGAGAAGTGCATTGAGAATAGAAGGCGAGTGCGTCCGTCTAAAGAAGAATTGAAGAAGATACGGTCGTCTGCGTCCGTTTGAAAGTGCATCGATCGATCGAGAATTGGAGATGAGAAGGTGCATCAAGATTGAAGATGACGATCAATCTAGAATTGAAGATGAGGAAGTGGATCAAGATAATTGGAAGACGATGAGAAAGTTCATCAAAGTTGAAGACGATGAAATGCGTTTGGAAGAAGTTGATCGAAGAAGATGATGATGCATCGGCAGGCAACGTCTGAAGAAAATTTTAAAAAAAATTGTTTTTGTGAATTTTGAATCAAAGGGAAGGTGTTGGAATATTAATGATTCAAAATTAATTAGATTAATTAGTAAGATATCTAGGTAGTTAAGATTTGTAAGTGGACAATTGCACGTTCAATTTTAGGGTTAATTAGTTAGAGTTAGGAGTGGGTTAATTAGTGATTTGTGAGGATGAACATGTCTCAATTGCATTAGGATTCGTTTTTTAGGATTTCTTTAAATATGTAATTCCGTTCATCAGATCAATAGAATTGAGGAGTTGAATTGAAAACGCTCCTCTCTTCGAACACAAGACTTGTAATCCCGGTAAATAGGGCTTATTGTTAATCCTAATAGAATTGACTTTCCGCTCTCCTCTATCGGCCGCTTTTCTCTATTCTCTTTTATACCTCTATTTTATAACACGTTGATCAGCACGAGTTTTGTAAAGGGGAATTTTTTATTTCTTTTCTTTTTAATTATTCAAGTTTAATTATCTATGTTTCTTTGAATTTGACATAAGTGGGTTAATACTGTAATCTTTTTTCAGTTCGATATATACTATGCATGATTTGATCGATTAGATTCCTAGTGCTTTACCAATCACAAGTTGGTGTAGTGGTAATGGGGCTACATCCCATGCCTCGAGGTTCGAAGTTCGAATCCTCGTGGAAACATGGAGACGCTTGTGAGTGGGAGGGTCAACCCCTTAATGGGCCTACAGTAACCTGATCCAGATGTAGAGTGGGCTGAGCCCACTTGAACTGGAAAGGATCTAAAAAAAAAAAAATTCCTAGTGCTTTACTTAGGGAGGGCATTAACGGGATTTTTTTTTCAAAATATTCACTAAAAAATAATTAATTAACAAAACATTCAAACTTTTAAAATATTTACATAAATATTCATTTTTTGCAGGTCGGACAGAAAAATGCGGTCTGAGACCGCGTTTTATTAGTAAGGTAAAAAATATGAAATTGGAGGAAATTGGTAAAAAAAAAAAACTAACAAAATGACGCGGTCTCAGACCACGTCTCTTATTTTTTATTTTTTTTCCAGAAAAATTGAAACGGAGTAAGGGGAAGAGACGGGGAAGGGTCGGAGGAGAGAGGAATGGGCGGAGGGAGAGAGAGGAGACCGAAAGGGGGCGGGGAGAGGGAGGCGGAGTGGGTGAGGGTCGGAGAAGGCGCTGGGAGGAGGAAGGCGGGGATCTGGGGGAGAGAGGCGGCCGGCGCCAGAGGAAGGCGGAGATCTGGAGGAAGAGGCGGCCCTAACTTCCCCTGCCCATCTCCGGCATCCGCCACCGCAGCCCACCGCCCTTCCTCCTCGCAGCACGATGTCGGAGATCGCTTCAGCCGCCTCTCCTCCCTTGCTGCTGGTGACGCTCAGATCCGAAAACGGGGCACCCATAGCCGCCCTTCTCCATCCTTCTTCTTCGCTCTCTCCCTCCGCCCCTTCCTTTCTCCTCTGCCTCCCTCCGGCCTCCGGCTTCCTCTCTCTCCCTCTAGACCTCCCTCCACCCCTTCCTCTCTCCTCCGGGCTCCGACCCTTCCTTGTCTCTTCCAATTTCCCCTTTCTTCCCTGTCTGTCAACCGCCATTACAGGCCGACGAAGACCCCGTCTAAGCTGCGCCCTTCCCTCTCTTTCCCTCCGCCCCTTCCTTTCTCCTCCGACTTCCTCTATCTCCCTCCGCCTCCCTTCAGCCCTCCCTCCGCCCCTTCCTCTCTCCTCCGGGTCGGAGCCCTTCTCGGCATGTCTCTTCCAATTTCCCTGTTTCAATTTTTCTGAAAAAAAAAAAAAAAACAAGAGACGCGGTCTGAGACCGCGTCTTTTTGTTATTTTTTTTTTACCTTTTTCACCCAATTTCAGATTTTTTACCATATTAATAAAACGCGGTCTGAGACTGCGTTTTTCTGTCCGACCTGCAAAAAAATGAATATTTGTGTAAATATTTTAAAAGTTTGAATGTTTTGTTAATTAATTATTTTTAGTGAATATTTAAAAAAAAATTCCATTAACGGTGGCGTAATGTGTTTTGGACTATCCTTCATCAATCATGGGAGTGAAGGATTAGATATATAGCCTTCGGCTTGAGGCCGGTATAGTGCGACACGAACTGTATATTGAAAGCAGTGGCGGATCTACGGGGGGCTTGGGGTGGCTGAAGCCCCCCCCAATCCTAAAATAGGGTATATGATATTTTATATATCTGTGATTTGTGTAATATATATAAAAGAAGTAAATAAAAATCTAGCTTAGTGGTGAAGACACGGAATAGCGTGAGTGTTTTAAAAGCGGAGTGAATAAACCAGGTTCGAATCCCCTCATTCCCCACCTCCCTCCTTTTTCTTTTTTTAAACCCTCAACAGCGAATCCCTTTCTTTTTTAAAACATCAATAGCGACAAAAAAAAAATAGTTGTTGGATTTTTTAAAGATTTAGAGTAATTAGTATAATAAGCAACTTAAAGGTAGGATGTGAGTATTCAGGATTTTGATTTGTAAACCAATTTTGTAAAAATAGGTTTGTGAATTTGTGAATTAAATTGAATTTGTGATTTGAGGGATTATTTCTGAGTTTCGCAAACAAGTAAAAAATTGAAATACAGATCGAAAATTCTTCAAACAAATCTACTTCTTTACAAAATCTCAAACTCTGAGTCTAATTGTGAGCAATTTCTGAAAAGGCTAATCCCTCTTAACACTAACAAATTAATTTCAAGAGGCTTCAGAAGCAATAAATATAATTGGCCCTCAACTTCTTCACCTTAAATTCAAAGTAATTGATGAAACTCAATTCTAAAAATATTCTAAATACAAAGTAATTTGACTTAACATAAAAATAACCTTGGTTATAATTAAGTTGAAATCAGTCAGAAGTCCAACAAGCTAAGGTGAGTATCGTGTTACTTAATTTGTAACCATTAACAAACCAACAACCTGATTCAGTATATGTCTATTTATGTGCAAGGAACAAAAATGGCTCTACAAATTTTGATTTTTGATATTATCATTGATCTCGATTCGCAACTTGTCATACATTCTTTTCAGCCCCCTTATCGAAAATCCTGGATCCGCCACTGATTGGAAGGTATGGTCTTGTGATTGATATATATAGAAAGGTATGACTTTTATTACTACATTGTTTAATTGACCAAATTTTGATATGATGGAGTATTTATTTTGTTCTCTTGGATTAATTAATTTTTAGTATGGTTTCGTCGGCGTTATTTTTAGTATGGGTTTTTGATATGATGGAGTATTTATTTTGACCCGGCCCTGATCATGTATGGCCACCCCAGGCGGATTGTGCTAATCCTCGTCGTGATTTCACTGCTTTTCGGGTTCTTTGATATGTTGATGGGGCGGCTAAGATCTGCTAGCTGTATTGATCGGGTTGGGGTGGCTAATATGTTGGCCTCCTCCTTCGGCATCCTTGCCTCGTTTCTCCCTCGAAGCTTAGTTTGGCTGCCAGCGCTTTTTGGGCTTATCGCCATTGTATCCTACATAAAATTCACATCTCCTACCGAGCACCAATCACGTACAGTTTCCGGTCCTGAATAAATTTGACATCATTTTTATAAATTAAAAAAAAAACACATATAATATAACCCAACGGGCCGACCCAGGTACCCAACCATTTTCGCTAAAGTCCCCAACCCAACGAGTCAACCCGGCAACCCGTTCACCCGTCTGCCATTATGTAGTTGTATACTTGTATGTTATGACATGATTGTACAAACTTAATTATTTCCACCTATTACCAACTGTACGTATTTCTTGTCTGTATCATTGCAATTTTGTACTAATATACTCCGTATGTCTTTGAAGAGACTATCGCTAATTCGCTATCTCTTCCAGAAGCCATAAATATATATACCGACTGAGAATCTTTCATATCCTCAGCTTTTGACAGGACTCCAAACGGATAACTATAACTGATATAATCCATAGTATTGGCATGGAGTAATTCTGTAATTTTGTCGACCTATAATTCTGCCCCCTTTTCAGTGAGTTCGGCAGCCGTCACTGTTGACAGTTGTAGTTATACAAGTAAAAAAAAACGCGTTTCAATTGACTCGAAAAGCACAGCTGTAGCTTTTCATTTTGATAATGAAGTAATTGGGTGGTGTGTTAGCGAGGGCTAATCCCACCCAAACTATTACTCCCTCCGTTCAATAATACATGGACTTTTAGATGTAAATTTTTGTCCAACAATAGATAATCTTTTAGGTTTTCTAGGTAAAAAGTTGTAATGATTTGTATTGATTTATGTGTTGTTGATTTTTTAAAATAATTTGATTGGTTAAAATGTGTAGTGGGTGTTAAAAAATAATAAAATTTATGAAAAAGTGAGTGCAATGATGATGTTTTTTTAAAAGTAAGGTGTTTTATTAAAGCTTGTGCAAAATGCTAAAAGTCAATGTATTTTTTTGGGAAACACTCTCTCCTCTCTCTAGAATTCTAGAGAGAGGGAGACTCAATCTCAGCTTCGGCCGATTGACAACCCGGCTCCGGCCATTATCAACCCGGCTCCGGCCGCCCGACACTCTCCGGTGTGATTCCGATGGACAATCATGCTCGAACAGCCTAGCTTCGATTCTGTTTTTGGTTTTGATCCAAATCGAAAATTGATTTGGGGCTTTTGTAGATCGGTGTCTCTTACCTCCAAATCAGCTTTCGCTTGGCCTGATTTGTGCTCATCCTTCCCTCTTTCTCCCCTTGGGTCGATTGTTCGGGAAGCTTTCAATCCGATTTGCCAAATCCCGCTTGCCTTCCCCTTTCTTTGGTGGCGTGGGGTTTTATGCTGCTCCGCCTTGTTGGGCTGGCTAGCGTTGGTCCTCCCCCTCCGATCCTCTATTGGATCGTTCCACTTGGTGGTCGGATTGATGCCTTGGCTGGTCTTCCTCGGCGCGCCGCTTGTATCTCCGACCCCTTTTCACCCCCCTTCGTTCATCTCTTTCCGGCCTGCAACTCCGGCCATCGCCGACTCTCTTCACCCTCCTTCGTTCCCCTCCTTGCCGGTCCTGCTACTCCGGCAATCGACGACCATCCTGATCTTCGGAGTTCGGCCTCCTTGGCCATTGTTAGCTTGTTTAGCGTTCCTGCTTGCTTCCATTTGCCTTGGCCCGTGGGTGGCCCGTTTGTTGTCCTTTGGGTCCAAGGCTTTGCCTTGGGCCCAAAGCTGCCCACTAAGCCCCCCAAAAAAATGTGGCTTATTCAACCCGTTATAATATACGTAGTAGTGTATAATCCATTCTGTGTGCATTTATATATTTTATATATACTCAATCACCCGAAAGGGTTTGACAAAATTCTCGAAAGGGATGGATAAATCCCGCAAAGGTTTGACTATATTCTTGTAGGTGAAATCTTGTTGGCGTTTTGTTCGAGCAGCTTGCGGCTCTACTTTCGATGTTTCTTGGAGGTCTTCTGCTTGGTTGAGGGCGTGGAGTTTGGAGTCGGGACTGGCTGGGGTCGAGGTGGTGCGCTCAGGGCGACTCCGTATTCGGGATAGAGTTCCTTGGAGTTCGTCTGCACTACCCACAGGAGATAAAGTCATGCTGTACCGCTGGCCCGCTGTACCACCGTTCGGTGGTGCTTGGCTTCGTTCTTTGGCGGCTTCCTCAGCTTCTTGGGAGTTGGTCTTCTTGGGTCGTTTGGTTGTAGAGTTTATCTTCTGCTTGTTTCATTTCGCTTATTATCTGTATTTCTGTATTTTTAGATTGTATGTTTGACGGTTCGCCGTCTGCCGACTTTGTCGGCCTATCGGTGAGTCAGGCCTGTCTGACCATCGAATTTTTACCTAATAAATAAAAAAAAATATTGTTCCCGCTCTCCAAACTATAACAATTATCACAATTAATTAAAATTAATCGTATCACATGTATTATCTTATATCATTATCACAACTGTATTAAAATTAATCTTTTTCTAACAATCAAATCACTACTAGAAGCACAACTGTATGTATTTATATATAAAAAAATATGGAGAGACATTTTCATTTATAATTAGTACTTTGTTACTTTGTAGCAAATGCCATGATGTCGTGTGTAATGTCTTTAATTTTTGCTCAACTTATATTATAAATTTTATTTTAAAATAAAATATACTAATTAATTAGATAAAAAATGAATATTATATTTACATTAAAAAATAATTACTTATAACTTAACGTACGTAATTAAGTTGATTTAATTGCAAAACTCATAAAAATCTTTGATTATTATTACAGTATTATTTTTAAATCGAATCCAACTTTATTTCCATCCATATATATTGTATCTCACCAAATTATTTGTTTCTGCAAAATTAATGTATCTTTTAGAACTTATCATATACTCTTTAAAACAAATATTTATAGGGTTGATCATTATAAGATGTTTGAATTATTTGTACATTAATGATACTGATTTCTTTCTTTGTGCTGTAAAAATTAAGATTATGAGACTTTGTGATAACTGATAAGAAATATATCCCACATATAATTCTTCGGTTTTAACTCTTATACTCCACAAATTGAATTTACCAATTTCATATTTTTTTAACTCCACGTTAACTAATGCTCCATATATATATATATATATATATATATATATATATATATATATATATAGGGGAGGGTTCAAGTGAGAAGTAGTGATTCCGGTAAGAATGAAAGAATCGATCTGATTGGTTAAAATTGATTGAAATTTAATAGGGAGAAAATTCAATAAATAAATAAATAAAGTTTGCTCACGCTTTTCCACAATTGCGCAGATTTACTCCGTCCGACTCTACGCTCTCCTCCATCTCCTTCCTCCCCTCCTCGCGTCTTTCACCGTCGCTCTCAACTGCGATTTCAACAAGGTCGACTCCAATCAGATCCCCCGCTTCGCCTCTAACTTATTTTTTTGCCGGTGCCATGAAATCGCCCCTTTCGAACCCCAGGGCTCGATGATTCACGCCAAATGAGTCGGCACCGGAGCCCCGGTTTACTTGGCCGCTGTTCTTGAATTCTTCGCCGAGGTTTTTATTATCATCATCATCTTAATCTAATTCACATTTCCATGGCACCAATTGTATTTGTCCAGATCTGAATTTCCTCTCTTTGTGTAGGTGTTTGGACAGATCTGAATTTTTAGGAACGATGAGGAGCTTAAGAAGTTGCTGAGCAGGATGACCATCGCTCATGGCGGTGTGTTGCCGAACATAAACCTAGTTCTGTTGCCGGAGAAAGTGGTGGAGAAGGCAGCAGTAGCAAAGGGGCCGAAGTCGCTTGAATTGTTGGTCGATCGAGCAAATAAGGCGATGCGGAATTGGACAGGCGATCGAGAGAGATGTGTTGAGGAGCAAAGGACGCCATAGCTACTGTTTTCAGCTTTGTTGAGGGAGGAAGAAAAATCAGATTTTTCAGTGTTTGGATTTTTGACTCATTGCAGAATAACAAATCAAAAGAGTATTTTAGATTTTCAGGTCCAATTTACAGAGATGAAGTCGATTCAATTTTCTTATGCAGTAATATCGTTGGTACTTGTGTATGTTATTGATGGATAGTGTATTCTGAACAAGTGGCAATTATGCTCAGTAGGATCCCTTCGGAAATTACATCTTAAGAAAAAATGGGTGGAGACTATTGTACGTGTTTTATAAAATAATTAAATTAATACCATTAGTGAGAAAAAATGGGTGTAGACTATTCTTGATAACTTGATGAACCACTTTTTGATAACTTGATGAACTACTTCTTATAGGTCCATGAACCACTTCTTTATAGCTTGATGAACCACTTCTTGATAACTTGATAAACCACTTGTTTATAGCTCGATAAACCACTTCTTATATGCTCATGAACCACTTTTTTATAGTTTGATAAACCACTCCTTGATAACTTGATGAACCCCTTCTTTATAGCTTCATAAACCACTTCTTGATAACTTGATGAACAACGTCTTAGAGGTCCATGAACCACTTCTTGATAACTTGATGAACCACGTACTTCTTCATAGCTTCATGATCCACATCTATATACATTGATGAACCATTTTTGATAACTTGATGAACCACTTCTTTATAGCTTGATGAACTACTTCTTCATAATTTCTTTATAGCTTGATTAACCACTTCTTGATAACTTCATGAACCACTTCTTATAGGCCCATGAATCTCTTCTTTATAGCTTGATGAACCACTTGTTGATAACTTGATGAACCACTTCTTTATAGGTTCATTAACAACTTCTTGATAACATCTTTATAGCTTGATGAGCTACTTCTTGATAACTTGATGAACCACTTCTTATAGGCCCATGAACCACTTCTTTATAGCTTGATGAACCACTTCTTGATTCCTCTTCAATTCAGGCAAAATCAAGCAATTAAATAGAGGTTGGTTCAGTGTCTAAATAGAGGTTGATTTCAATTCAAAATTACGTACCTTTTTGAGATTATCTGATGAAGATGTAGAGTAAATGGAATTTAAAATATAAAAAAAAACTTTAATTCGAAATAACATTGAATGGGTTATCACATTTTCACATGTTCAATTCATATATACTGAGGTTGGTTCAGTGTCTAAATAAAGGTTGGTTCAGTGTCTAAATAGAGGTTGGTTCAGTGAATAATTAGAGGTTGGTTCAGTGACTAAATAGAGTTTGGTTCAATAACTAAATAGAGATTGGTTCAGTGACTAAATAGGTTGGTTCAGTGGCTAAATAGAGGTTGGTTCAGTGACTAAATAGGTTGGTTCAGTGTCTAAATAGAGATTGGTTCAGTGTCTAAATAGAGATTGGTTCAGTGAATAAATAGAGATTGATTCAGTGAATAAATAGAGATTGGTTCAGTGAATAAATAGAGGTTGGTTCAGTGTCTAAATAGAGGTTGGTTCAATGTATAAATAGAGATTGTTGAACCATTGTGAATAAAATTGCTGAACCAATGTGAATAAAATTGCTGAACCACTGTGAATAAAATGGTCCAGTGTATAAATAGAGATTGTTGAACCAATGTGAATAAAATTGTTGAACCACTGTGAATTAAATTGCTGAACCACTGTGAAAATAATTGCTGAACCACTGTGAATAAAATTGTTGAACCACTGTGAAAATAATTGTTGAACCACTGTGAATAAAATTGCTGAACCACTGTGAATAAAATTGCTGAACCATTTCTTGTCAATATTTTTTTCAACAAAACATATACAAAGTGGGTGTCTATGTGTAGATAAACTTAAATTACACCCAAATATATATTTTTTATAATTTTTTAACAAGTGAAAATGCCAAAAAATGATTTTTAAAAGTTCATGTAAACACTTTGATATGTCTCCGTAACTTTTCTAATTAGCGCGTGCAATTAATTAGTGTGGCGCGTGTACAGTGAGAGTGTGGGTGTTACTAATTAATTTGGATGAGTTTCACTAATTAATTTTGAGAATACAGTTGTCTCTATTTTTTAATTTACTTTTGAACACGTGGACCAATGAGGTTTCTTCTTTCATTCTCATTCTTGGGGTTGTGTGTACCCGAACCCAACCATATATATATATATATATATATATAACTTTAGCTCTACTTCATGTTATTAATATATAGAATTTGATATGATAGTTTTAGTTATTTATTTTTTTGAATTCGGGAGTAACTTATACCAAGTCTTATGAATCATGATATATACTTTGGAGGGTTACCCTAATATGAACTAATAAATTTTATAAAAAATTAAATAAATTTAAATCTCAATTATGAAAATTAGATTGAGTGATTAAAATTTTATTGTAACCTTATTGGTAGAGTTATTGGTAAAAAAAATTATGTTTACATTGAAAAAATAATTACTCATAACTTATAATTGAAGATTAAGGTTAAGATATTTATATAATACTCCGTACATTTTTTTTATTACTAGGGTAGTTAGGGAATGCTGGATACATAAAACAATCACCTAGATCTCATCGTTGAGTCATGAACCCGTGACTGCATAACCTCCTCAAGTCCTCTTCGGGAAATGTCCATGATAACAAATGGCCATCAGCATCCCCGGTAAACAGCTGCATCAAGTCATTTGTGAGGTGAATTGCCATTGATAGGATACCTGTGAGACTTCGGCTCCATGTGAAGGAAGTGTTGATTGTTGATTGATTCTCTACCTATGTCAACAACACCTAATAAAAATCAACGTCAAGAAAACAATGTGTACATTCACAAGGAAACTTAAGGACCTTGCGGAAATTGACCATAATTGCCAAGGTTTTCACTATAAAAGGACCAGCTAGATCCAGCTTGCCAATAACATAAATCAGTATGTCCAAAGGAAACTATAATGAAAGACACGAATCCTCAAGACGTAAAACAAAATAGAAATCATCAATAAAATGAAAAGGTTGCTCGAAGTGCATCAGGTCTGTAATTGGTGGTCGAGAAGCCAACAAAACCTGACCTAGAACAACAACTCAACCGAAGTGGCTCTCTCTTCTCATTTTTAGCATATAAAGACACCAAGGAGAACCTAGAAGAAGTATGAAAGTTTCCTTTCCGTTGGTTCCGACTCCTTACTTTAACACAAATAACGTACCAACAAATGAGTAGTCCGTCCTTAACCAAGGCCTTTCGCCTACAAGAACCTTTGGGGGTTTTAAAAGGTGAAAAGGATGGTACACTATAGCCCCACATAAGTATCAAGGGTTTGACCGATAACATATTACACAACAAGATGCAAGTTGTAGTTCCCTTATTTTAGTGATTAAAATATCTAGGGTTACATCAATAAGAATGTTTTACCCTCGTAAAATTCTATTATGTAGTTTAATGATGTAGAGTTTCTAAAATTTATATATCCTATCTGAAACGGTAAATATAAAATGTATATATTCTATGTTATAACACAAAGACGCAAAATAACTATCATCAACGATGTAATTTGAAAAACCAAAAGCTTTTGCATGAAAAGAGAATGATAAATTATCAAAATAAAATAAAATAAATCAATGTAGTTATACGTCTAACCTTATCCCTGCATGTGGGAGTATCTCCTATTTTTTTGAAAACAGCCAGCTCCTGAAAAAGTTGCATAGCACCATACCTGAATGAAAAATTTATAATTCCTGATTTATAATAATCATATAAGAAACTCTGAAAATAAAATTCAGCCGCTAGAATTTATAATTCCATATTGATAAGTACTATGATTGAGTAATTAAAATATGGTTGATATTGCAAATCTGGAAGTATTAACGTACCTTTTCAATTTTCCCTTTCCATTTTTTACAAAGACCCAAACCTTCTTTGCATGGTCCGCCGATATTTTCATCTTGATTATTGTTATGGCAAGAATCATTTTCTAGAGATAACAAATCCTGGCAGTAATTTTCACGTCGGCGTGCCTTTACTCCCACAAAAGCTTGTCAAAGCTGAAATTTGGATGGAGAAAGTTAAGTATGAAGGTATACCCAGGGAAAAGTATGTGTAAAAGCTAAATCTTAACCAATTAGACTTAACAAATATACCTCGCCCCTACAGCCACTGGCAAGCCTCCTCAAACAAGGACCTCCAACTCTTCTTTCCAGGGAGAAGTACATTCCAAAGCAACTATATCCTTAACTCAGCCATTTATAGGTAAACTTTCACTGTTAACGAAAACAGCTTCTTTAACATGATCTGATCGCTCCACATCATAAAATTCTTCAGAATCCTTTTCCGATGCTCCTTTGACAAGCCTAGTTTCTTCTTCTGAATGAAGAGGTTTTCTGGCTTCACCAGTATGCCCTTTACTTACATTACTCTTTTTCTAAACGCGAGTTCTCATCATGTCCTAAATGGCATGAAGTGAAGGCCTGATATTGGACAATCCTTGTACCTTATTAACCTTTTTCTCTTGTACTATTGGCACATCTGAAAATTTTCCTTGGAATTCTTCACCTGAATCATTTCTTTCAGCATTTAGCTCATGTCTATCAGCTTCCTCTGGATGAGCATCTATTTCTTGAGGGGCAACACCAACTTATGATTCCTTTTTACTAACAATCTTATCAGCTTCATATGTCAGGCCATTAATGGGTGATTGGGAAGAATAACGTAGTTGTTCTATGAATAATTTCCATATATCTGATCTTTCTTCCTCTTCTTATATCTGATCTTTCTTCCTCTTCTTCTTGTAAGAAAGAACAATCTAATTGTGAAGAAAATATCATGTCAAGCTTCTCCCCAACAATTTCTTTCATCATGAACTTGATTGTTGTTAAATGTACATTTAAATAACATTTAGCTGAAAACCGAAGAGGCAGACACGAAATTTAAAAGGTTTAATGATCTACTATTTTATTACATAGCATACAGAAATCTATGAAGAAGCAACTAAAAATCGAAAATGCTAAAGCAAGCATAGGATGGCCAGATCATAAGGTAACACTAAGTCTTTTCAGAATCAACTTTTTAAACAAATTAAAGAGCAAGGATGTAAGTCCCAATGCAGAGAGAATTATGCATACCTTGTGAATGTTAGCACACTGTTTATATCTCTGCACATGTTGAGATCTAACAGCGAAAACGTGTGCATCCCTGTACATATTCCAATTCAAAAAACAAATTAGTTACTGATGATCTAGAAACTGAATTTCATGAACATTGAACAACCACCACAATCTCAATCAGTTAAAATGATTTTAGAGAGCCATAAAGTAGTGGCTAAAATTAGGCTCCTCGTCTCAACAAGAACCTGATTTCTCCTCTATTCAAATCCAAAGCAAAGTGAATAGCACTACCTCTGAATATCTGATTTGCAAATCCAAATCCCTTAACATAACTGAACACACTCCGATTAAAAAAAAAAGCCAACAATGCAAAAGGAGTACAAGTGTTCTAAAAAAAAGCAGATCAATAGCAATAAGTACAAAACAAGCTTGTAAAAACCGAAACACATTTGGTGCTCAAAACCAAAAAAAAAACCAAAAAAAAGCTAAAAGGGGTAAAATCCACAATTAAAACCATTATAACTTGGAGGATCTCAAATGTGAAGCAGAAACAATCAGATCAGCGAAATACCAGCTCTGGAAACAGTTGCATAGCACCAAACCTAATTGAATAATTTATAATCCCAAATTTATAATAATAGTAAAAAAACTTCAAAAAAAATTCATAATACAAAATTTGTAATTCCATATTGATGTGTAATATGATTGAGTAATTAAAATATGGTTGATATGGCAAATGTGGAAGTATAAACCAAAGTATAAGTTTGCTTTTCTACTGTATAATTTATAACTAAGGGCAAAAATTATTCATAACTAAACTGATGGCATTTTTGCAAGTTCATAATAATCAAAGTGAAATACTTAAAAAAAAAGTCTGCATAGTTTAAACTACTATTAAGAAACCTAAACTTCTATTTTCTCTCATTCATTTAATCACCTTGAAGAAAATGGCTTTTCTATTGTTATCCTGCGTGTGCACTCATTCTGTGCAACGGTTCAGAACAATCACCTATTAAACAATACTCTAAATTAGTTTACTAAAATAAAAGTTGCTATTACAATAAGATTACACGTTCTAATAAGAGTTGAGTTGAAAAATAACCAGAAAAGATTAATTCAAATTTTCACCACATAAATGTCAATGTACATATCTTTAATTTCAAAGATATCAGCTTATAAGTACTGAAATAAAAGATTATCAAAGTTCAAATCAATATTACCTTCTGCGAAATCATATTCTTTTCTAGACTACGTGCAACTATGGTATAATTATAACATGTAGAACAATAGTAAATTCACATTTGGTCACTTAGTTTAATGGATAAATTTGAAGTATTGAAACCATTTCTTGTGGCTTTAGATGAAATCTTTTTTTAGTGGAGCAATTTTCATTCTTTCTAGAGTGCTTACAATTGTAAGACCTCTCAAAATTCGCATTAGTATGAGAGTCCTATATAAGTTCAATAAGTTAACTATCAAAGATCGAGAAAGTACATATCTATGGAACTTGTTAAGAGTTTAAAGATATTCTGATCCTCAACCCGTTATGGAATATAAATAATACTCCTTCCAATCAGTAAAACAAGTCGTACGTTTAGCTCCTTGCATAAATTATAAATATTAATAAAACTATTAATTTCCTAAAACATGTCAAAGTCTTTCTAAATTTAATCACTGAATATATATCCACCGCTTTTTTGAACTAAAGAGTGACCAATATAAAAAAAATATTAGACAAAAGAAAATTCCAATAACAATGTTTGTGCCCCAACGTTAGTTAATCATTTTGAAAACCTAAAACAATGTATATTGTTGATCAAATTTTATATTCTAAAATTCCGACTTAATTTCACCTGGAGTGAGTTCATGTAATTTAGCAACATATTAATTTTCAATTCCAGTAGCAATGGTAGACACACTAAGTGGCTAACATAGAAACAAAATAATAAATTTTCTCATCAAACACGGTATAATCAGTGTTTTATGATCATTTTTCCCGAACTTGGGATAACAACACATATACACTGGAATACTGATTTGCAGAAAGAAAATAAAACTGAGAGAGATGACTCATTATTTACACTAATTAAAAAAATCTAAAATTTTAAAAAGATGATAATAGCAAATGAACAAAACAATTAAATTAACATAGTAACATACCTGGATTCGACTATCTAACTTCAATAACTCCCACCTACTCATCCTATAAAAGCTATTGTTGCAACTTGTAGGGGTGCTTCTTCTTTCTTCCTCTGCAACAGACGTAAAAGAACAACACGGGAAAAATACAGCATCAACAAGCAAGAAGAAGCCAGCAAATAGCACCCATGGTGAATCAGGAAAAAAGCCAGCAATCCGAAAACAATATGGACACCTCAGGGCAAATATAAATCCCAAAGGAGGAGATTAATCCAGAAACATTAACATGCCTGAGTCTATAAAAAATAAATTTTAACACTCATATTGGGAATTTATTGGTTGGATTCTTACCTGCTCCACCGAAGAAGACCCCGTTCCAAACCTTGATCGGTTGAACCCCTTTTTCTTCCTTTCAAAAAGCCCCTTCGGGTCGGACCAATTTAAGCCCACAATTCTGACTAATCTCAGTTGAATCGACTTATTTTCAATCCCTTAAATCGAAAAAGGATAAGCTCAAATCCCCTAAATCGAAATCAAGTTTCAATCAATAGCCTATAAAAATCTAGAGTAACAAGAGCAAACAAGAAGATGACTCCTAAAAGATCAAATTTATTAACCCTAATTCAGAAAGAAACAAACCTGGTAGCCCGAAAACGAAGAGAAATTCGATCGTCTTCAACAATAAATTCGGCGAGACGAGCAGAAGACTAAAACAGTTTGTAGGCTAGGAAGGAGCTCGAAAGAAGGACTGAAGGAGGTGAAGATGCAGAGGATAAACAAAGAAGAAGGCGGTCTGTAGTGGCGGTGAAGGCTGAGAGGTAAGCTTCAGAGAAGGAGAGAGAGAGGCGGCACTCCGGCTAGGCCCCAGGGAGAGTCGAGAGAGGGGGAGCGTTTATTAGGTGAAATTACATAAAGGGGCATCAAAATAAAAAAATAAACATTTTCAAATTGATGGTTTTAGGGGTAAAGAAGACATTGAACATGGTAGGAGATATCCGCCGTTGATTAATTGAACCGACAACAAATGGACGACTAATTTAGTAAAATTAGTAAAGAACAGTAGCTCTGTACTTGCTGCCTTTGTGGTAGTAAAGATAAAGAAGTAAAGATATAGTATATGAAAAAAATACAATAAAGAAAATTTCAATGATAAAATACTCTTTAATAATTAATGGTAATATTTAGAGTTAAGTAGTATGAAAAAAATTGCATAAGAATGTGATAGTCACATAGATCCACATGCAGGCACATTTTATTCGTGTGGGCCAAAATTCCAAACCGTAAATCACGCCTTCGTCACCTTGTGGGCCACTTATATATGTTCCCTAACGCTTATTAGACGATTTCACGTGTAATTTTGCAAATATATATTCTTTAAGAAATATTCTTTTTATATTTAAATATCTCATAAAATAATTTTTACTCCTTCATCCTATTTATTATACAAATGTAATTGATTAAACTTAAAAAAAGTACAAATTATATTGATACTAGTGCAAAAGTACGTAAAAGAATGTATAATGATTACTTTCAAAATATTAAATATTGTTGATCAAATTTCACCTTCTAAAATGTATCATAAAATTTATATGTAACATCTATCATAAAATCTATACGGAGTATTTAATAACTAAACTCTCAATATCGATCTAAGTATCAATCTTAAACTCAAATGAAAATTAGAAATTCCTATATAATTACATCTATTATAAAATCTATATTTATCAACCAAAATTTCAATCTCAGTCTTGATCTCGATCCCAGTATAAATCACAATGTCAATATCAATCTCAATATTGATCTAAATCTCAACCGGAAATTGGAAATTTATATGAAACATCTATCGTAAAATCTATATTTAATAACCAGACTCTCAATATCAATTTTAGTCTCAATCTCAAACTCATATGGAAATTAGAATTATAAATATAGCTCTAGTTAAGTAGTTTAGTATTGTTTTATAAATAATATTACAAACATTACCTATTGAATATGATTTTATAAAAACATTATAAATATAATAAGATTATAATTTTGCAATTCATAAAATCTATATTTAATGACCAAACTCTCAATCTCAATCCAATTCCCAACCTCAATCTCGATCTTAGGCAAAAATTAGAAATTCATATATAACATCTATTACAAAAACTATATTTAACAACCAAAATCACAATCTCAAATATTGAAAATGAAAATTCTTATATTATATATAACAACCAAACTCTCAATCTCAATTCCAGTCTCAAAAAAAAATTGGAAATTGGAAATTCATGTATAACATCCATCACAAAATGTATATTTATCAACCAAAATATCAATCTCAATCTTTGTCTTTATCTCAATTTCAATCTCAATCTCAAACGAAAATCCGGAATTCATATATAACATATATTACAAAATCTATTTTAACAACCAAAATCTCAATCTCGATTTCAATCTCTATCTTGATCTCGATTTGATTCCAAGTATCGATCTCGATCTCAATAACTATATAACATTAATTATGCTTTATCAACATTATAATTGATAAATATAATATATATGCTTTTTTTCCCCACAAATATAGCACTAGTTAGTATGGTTTAAAAGAAGAAGAAGCATTAACTTATTAATGTTATACTGTGTTTTTAACTTTATAAAAAATATTACATAATTAATTTATAATTTATGACATTATAAGTTATTTTTGAAAAAATTCTAGGCATTTTATTTGATCTAGGATGTAGCCAATAGTAAAAAAAATTAGAACTTAAAGTTTATTTAAAAAAAACAAACATTTTTATTTAAATTATTTCTTTGAAAATCATTTTTAGATTTAGCAAATAGATGAAAAATACAAGGATAATAATGTATCACAACACCAAAGCAATTATAAAAGAAAATTAAAAAAAAAAAGGAATTGCTTGAATGAAAGCAAAATTCTCCAAAATTTGCTGCAGTTCAATTAACTAAGATCAAATATTAATTTTATATTGTAATTGCGTGATAAAAAACACACGTACTGTGCTTGTATAAACTGGGTTGAAATCTAAGGGCCACAGTCTTTTTCTAAATTATCTAATAATATAAATTGGAATAAAGAGTCAAAAAAAGTGGCTTCTAAATGGTAATTCAGCTTGATGCAAACCTTGCCTTTTATACGCAAACTACTTGGTCCTTGACATTTATCATCCAACTAATTTTATTGATTGGGTTAGATAGAAGTAATCAAGTGCGACTTTTCATCCAATATTGTTCTGTTAGGCTCCTAGATAATTAACCTAACAGATTAGAGAGAGTAACCGAGAGAGAGAGCATGGGAGGGTTTAGAATAGAACTGTATTTTGATTGATTAAGAATGCTCTCCACATTGTACATAGGACCCTTATATACTAGCTGTCCTAACATGTTCCCGGGCCGCTCTCCAAACTGTTAAAGCATCATGATGATCATGATCAAGTTAGAGTCTATGGTATGTACATAGTCTTGTATTGTAGAGAATGTGAAGAGACAAAAGAGTCCCACATTGATTATATAAACAAAGAAGCCATGCTATATAACCTAGCTAGTGGGTTACCCCACCTAATGTCAATTGGTTTTAGAATGGAACTTCACTCGGCTTGTGTGCTAGGCTACTAACGCATGTGTGTAAAGGCTCGGATTTTTAAAATATTAATTTTCGGAAAAAGAAAATCAAAATGAATTTAAAATAAATTCCGACCCAAATTTTCCGATTTAAAAATCAATTCCGTCTTTCATTTCGGTTTTGAACGATCAATCAGCGGAAATTTAAATCCCCGACCCGAGCTCTCAATTCCGTCATATTCCGAATCCTTATCCTAATCCAACTCATCACCTCCTAATTATAGTAAAATCTTATCCTCACCTCCCCTCCCTCTCTTTTTGCTTTCTCTTATCCTAATCCAACTCATCACCTCCTAATTATAGTAAAATCTTATCCTCACCTCCCCTCCCTCTCTTTTTGCTTTCTCTTATCCTAATCCAACTCATCACCTCCTAATTATAGTAAAATCTTATCCACTCCTTTCCTTCCCCCACTCTTTGACCCCCTTATTTTGGCAAACAAACAATACCTCACTCTTCACAAAAAAATGGACCTTTTATGTGCAATTTGACCTTTGGAAAAATCAGATTTGTGTTGATTCTTCCTCTTCTCTCTCCTTCTCTCTCTCGACATTTCACAAGCCAAAACTGGTTCTTGAGCTTCCTCACGCCATTTCCACCACCGCCGCACCTCACCACCGCCACACCTCACCACCGCCACCTCCACCATTGCCGCACCACCTCCTCCCCGGAGCGCCGCCGTCGCCACCAGCAGCAGCCGGAGCCACCACCGCCGCCGAGCAGCACCTCTTCCCTTCTCCTTCCTCCCTGTTTTCCCCGAGAACCCCGGTAAGGCTCGTTTCCCTTTCCATTCGACTTCGAGCTGTGAAAGGCACCGCCTTTAACCCCCGTTCTTCCGTCCTAGGCCGAGCTAGCGCGGATCGAGACTCCGGCGAGCCCATCGAGATCCCGACGAACTCCGACGAAGCTTCGAAGCCCTCTCGATGAGCTCTCTTCCTTCCTCCTCGTTCCTTCCTTCCTGCCTGTGTGCGTGGGCCCCCCTTCCTCTTTTAAACCTCCAGCTCGTTGAATTGAAAGAAACAAATGGGAAGCTTCTTTGGGACTAACTTTTGAAGGGCCCGGTTTGGTTTAATTAAAACAAGGGGGCCGGGTTGGACTTTTATAAAATAAGTGGGTGGTTTTTGGTAATTTTAATAAAGTGAGGTTGGTTTGGTAAATTAAAAATGAATGTTTTGATTTAATGAATATTGTTGGGATTTTATAAATATTTTGTAAAGATGTTAAAATAAAAGATGTTAGAAGTAGTATGTAATATTATTAGGGTTAAAATATAAGATGTTGTTTGAGATTTAATATGTGATATTGTGGTGATTTATTATTGTGGTTAAATGTTAGATGTTTATGATGAAGATGTGCAATTATATGCTAAGTAAGATTTTGAAATGATGGCATGCAAATTGGTTAAGTATGAAATGGGGATTATCCTAAGTTGGTGAATTGGAGAATTATATTGAGTATGCTTGTGAGATATTGAGATGATAGATTATGAGATAAGGTTGATAATATGGAAATGATGATGAGATGGTTATTATGTTAAGTTTGTGAAGTTGTGTGTGTGACTATTCTATGCTTTGTGTGCCTTAGAGATAGACTCATACATGTACTTATACTTGTTAGGTGATCATTTGTGACGTGTTGGATTCATATTGCCTGGTTGATTGCCTTTCGCTGTTCTGCGATACCAGGTAAGTCTCTTCGGAGCTTACTCAGATTGAATAGAGTGATTCCCTGCTATAGGTGCATGATATACTAGGTGTTGCATTCATGATCAGCATGCCATGTAGTACCATGCTAGGTTGCATTGATCGTTGAGCATCCTATTTCTTTATGCGTATGTAAACAGAACGGCCGTTATCTGTGAAGTAACTAGAGTCTTTGCTAGGGTCATAGGGTAGCCCAGCCTCATCGGGTACCCTGAGTCAATCGAGTCATGCACTTTCTTTTATTATGATATGCCTGCGGGCTTTATTGTGGAGCGGGTTAGGCATGCGTGCCGCCCAATTATGAATGAATGCATTCACGAGCTGGCCAGTCTCCACCTATCGGAAGGGGTGGAGGTAGGAGAGGGATATACCACTTGGTATTCTGTGCTAAGGCCTTATTATTATTATGCATTGATCTTAGGAGCATGTTAGTGTGTTAATATTCCGCCATGCATCTAGAAGCATCTTTATTAGAATTAGCGTATATGTGTGCTTATGGTTGGGATGCAGAGAAGTGGGCATCGATCTGATCCCGCCCCATATCAATTTTTTTAGGTATTATCTATGTTCATCCTATCGGTGCTGTTTGCCTATTTGCGCGGGTCATTTTGTCGGCGGAGAGTGAGCGCTGGAGTGTAGACTTCACTAGACTCTGATTATATTTTGGGATTTATACTTGACTCCGTTTTGACCCGGCTCTGCCGTGGCACACTTTTGTATTATACTTGTTTCCGCTAGTTGCACTATTTCCGATTTCCACGCTTAGATTTACGACAGGTACAGGGGACTTCCCCGGGGATTCCAACGATCCCTTCGATTTGGGTATGAAATCCCCCTTTGAAAACATTAAAGTAAGTTTTGAAACCTTCAACCTGTACTCGGGGCGCAAGGTCCTAACGGGGGGTTTTATCCCTCGAAACGTAACCTGGGAATCATAATCCCGGGCCGTTACAATGTGCGCCTGGTATCAGAGCGGGTTTTCGGGTTAGCTAAAAAAAAAAGAATGAGATGCTACCCGTCACACTATGTGAATGGCTAAAATTGATCTCTCATTCTCCATTTCTCTCTTCTGTTTTCCTCCGATTGCAGAGATGAGGTCTCTCGTTGATCAATCATCAATCCTTATTTGATTTTCACGATTCCGCACAAGTTTGACACAAACTATAAAAATTATCACAATTAATTAAAATTAATCTTATCGCATGTATTATCTCATCTCACATATACGGTATAATGTTAATATCACATACTGTATTAAAATTAATTTTTTTCTAGCAATCAAATCAATACTAGACGCACAACAGTATGTATTTATATATATATATATATATATATATATATATATATATATATATATATATATATATATATATATATATATATATATATATATATATATATATATATATATATATTAGAGCTGGGCAAATGCGGGTCGGCCCGCCCCGCCCGCCCGCGTGTTTGGACGGGCTTGGGTAGAGGGAAAAGTCCAACCGGGCCGCTAAACCCGGCCCGCGCTCGCAGCGGACACGGGATTGGGTGGGGTAATCTACCCGTTGTGGGCCGCTAGGCCCGTAACGGGTACCCGCTATTTTTTTTATATATATATATATATATATATATATATATATATATATATATAAATATAAAGATATATAAATAATATAATATATAATATAAATGATTAATTATAAGAAAAATAAACTAAAAAAACAATTGTTTCATTACCTATATCTATACTGCTAGTTCGAAATTGCTTAGCAGTAGCACTTTAGCAGCTCGGACGAGCTCGCCATCCATTACCGTATCTATACTGTTAGTTCAGTTGAAAATTGACAGCCTTGCAACAACCACTCAAGGGACAAGGGTGTAATTTTGCGGGTACCCGCGGGCTGCCCCTGCCCGCAATGGCAGACGGGCTCGGACAACATTTTCAACCCGTTAAGCGGGCTTAGCCCGGCCCGTGTTCGCAACACCGGGATAAATTTTGGTCCCAAGTCCGGCTCGCGCCCGTGTTTGCCCAGGTCTAATATTATATATATATATATATATATATATATATATATATATATATATATATATATATATATATATAAATGGAAGATATTTTCGTACTTTGTTCTGAACTGGTAAATATATAGATGGAGGGATTAACCCAGTAAATGCCATGTTGTCATACGTACATTTTATTGATGTGTAATGTCTTTAATTTTTACTCAACTTATATTATAAAATTTGTTTTAAAATAAAAAATAATTAATTAGATAAAAAATGAATATTTTGTTACATTAAAAATTAATTACTTATAACTTAACGTACCTAAGTTGATTTAATTGCAAAACTCATAAAAATCTTTGATTATTATTACAGTATTATTTTTAAATCAAATCCAACTTTATTTCCGTCCATATATATTGTATCTCACCAAAAAAAAAAAATTCTGCAAAATTAATGTATCTTTTAGAACTTATCATATACTCTTTAAAACAAATATTTATAGGGTTGATATATTAAAGTTATAGAATAAAATGCATATTTACAAAAGTGATAAGTCAAATAAGACTTTTCACAAGACCCAAACCATGTTTCACACCTGTCTACCGGTATGACTACCCCAAAAGCCTATACCCAAAAGCCCTATACATCTCCTCTACTCCTAATCTCTTCCTTCCTCTAATGTTTCATTGTGTTACTAAGTAACTGCGAAATCCACCGCTTCTCTCTTGGTGACTTGCCTTTGCACCTAAGAGAGCTACGCTGTTTACATGACTCAATCACCCTCCTAGCCCAATGGCTCGGGTTACATGTTTCTCCCTTGAAAACTACCCTATTTCTATCCCAATGTATAGTAAATAAAAGTTATAAACGCAAGCAGCCTAATTTTGAATTCCACCTTCTTTTGAGTTGCACTTGATTCTATATATAGCAAACCAATGTAGCCATTGCACTACACGTACCGTCGGCTCTGATTGGCAAGCCCACCCAACCAATGTTGTAACATCACGAGCTTCTTGTGTAACTTATAAAGGCCAATCTATCCGCTACATAATTAAATTTTTTTTTGGTATTTAACACTCTCCTCACTACACCACAAAAATATTTAACATTTATTTAATCATAAAAAATTATATTTATATTACTAATATCTATTTTTATATATTCATAAAATTTGACTTTGAAAAATCAGGTTTTACAATTTTTAAAAATTAAAAAGACAAAATATTTTACAAAATACAATTATTACAAATTTTTAAACATGATTTTTCAAAATACAATTATATAATTATATAAAAATAGATGTTAAGAATATAAATATAATTTTTCATTCTTAACAAAATTAAATAAATGTTAGAAAAAAAAACTGGAGTAACTAGGGAGGGTTGCAGAGAGGGTTTTAGAAGATCTTGCTTGGCTGTTGGATGGATCGAAAAAAGTGAATTTAGAACGAAAAGCCAACTAATTCTTTTTCAGGTGTGTTTAGATTCTAAGTGTTTATACTTATAAACATAAATAAGTTGAAAATGTTTGTTTTGAAGCCAATTCAATTGTGTTTCAAGGGATTGTATGGGTTCTCATTAAGCATAGATTAAACATAGTTTGATATTTAAATTAGATAATGGAGAAAGTAGAGAGTAAGAATCTTAACCACTTTGACTAATTGAAAACTAATAAATCCAAACATGTTTCCGCATTTAGATCATAACTAGTACTTTTCCCGTACTTTGTACGGGTCAGTATTTGTATATTCATTTACCGCTTTAGTATTCCAACATACCATGAATATATTTCATTTGATTTGAATTGTTGTCCGACTTACAATTACAACCCCTATTATAATACAATAACAATTACAATCACAAACAAAAGTCTCATAATTGATAAGAGGACAAATGAAAATTATATCATTCAACGTACAGAACGATGGGTTTATTACACCCAATATCTCATAAAACGTAATGCACATATATATAAACAAAAGTCCCATAGTATATATGTTAAGTTACAAACATGGTGTTACGGTAACAAATCACAATGACATTTGAGATACCCAAATGGACCATTCTGCACTAAGTATGACTGCAAAAACAATATCCCACACAAGTGAAGTCGGAAAGTCCTGCCAAACACAAAGCGTATTCAAATGGTAATATATACTGCCCATTCTATATTTCTATATATGCACACACAAGAAGGAAGAAAAATATCAAATAAACACTTCTATATAAACACTTACCATATAAGTAAGGAAGGATCATATGTTTTGTAGAACTTCTTTGTAAACAACATTCTTTGTTTCTGTCACACTCTTCCCATATTTGTCTAGAAGTAAGACCTTTAACTCTTGAATGCTTGTGACTCTAGATAAGGCAACATGCAGTTGACCATGAGTGAATACGGGCTTCGGAAGATACAACCCCACATGCGATAGGGATTGACCTTGACTTTTATTTATAGACATCCCAAATGAAAGGATAATCGGAAACTGTCTACGCTGAAACTTGAAAGGAAGTGTTGAATCGGAAGGGCTGAGCACCATCCGGGGAATGGCAACTTTCTCCCCAATATTTCGACCACTAATGATCTGTGCTTCTATTATTCTCGTTCCCAAACGCGTGATCATCAATCTGGTTCCATTACACAAACCAGAAGATTGGTCTATATTGCGAAGCAACATTACCGGTACACCAACCTTCAGCTTCAACACATGATTAGGAAGTCCGGAAGAGCGAATGCTATGCAGATAGTCAGATGAATATACAGAGGCATTAAATCCTGCACGTGCATCAGATTTACATATGCCATCAGCACTCAAATAAATTTTCTCCTCCCCAGGCATCAAATTAAGCATATATTCATTAACATCATCAACGATCACATGGGTTGGTGCTAGAATGGCTCTCTCCTTAAAATATGGCGGATTTTCCAAATCTTGAAGAAGTTGATGATATGTTGCATGAACAATAGTAGACATAGGATCATTGATGACATTCAACAACAAATAAGGAGGAATTTGTATTACCACACCACCTATCCCACTGAATGAAGAGAGCATTTTCATAAAAAACCTCCAACAAATGACGGTTTATTTTTCAAACAAAATTTGGGTTCAAATTTAGAATGTATTTTCAAAGTTTGTAGGCATCTTAATGGGCCACAACATATTGGTAAAATAGGCCCACAACACTTTGAAAACTTTGTGGAAATATTTTATAAATGTTAACCGTGAAATATATTTACCAAAATTTGGTTTCGAGATTTTGAATTTGTTTCCAGATTTTGAATAGAATAACCGTAATATTGTTAAAAGTAATTGTTTACAAATTTTTTTTCACAACCACCAATTACTTGTACTTCCCCCTTAATGAAGATGCTAGTGTTCCTCATTTCTCATGTATTTTTATACAATTGGCTCCGAGGCTTTTGACTCCGAGCATTGTAAACAATTAATAAGGCCTAGAGCACACTTTCAGATAAAAAAAAATACATGTTAAATGATAATCATCGATATCTTCATAACATATCAAAATGATCAATCTGTGCACATATGGTCCAAAATAGTACACATCATAAAAAAGTCACCATAAACCGCAAGTTCGTTTCCAAGGCCTATATGGAATTTAATCTAAGTCATATGACATTCCTTACATAAACCGCAAGTTCAAATAACATAACCATAAACTGGATCTAATAAGAAACATCCAAAATGACCAGTTGATATCCTACGTCAGCTACCAGAGTCAGATATAACATCTTCAGTCCCCTGGGGAAAAAAACACCATGTCGTAAGCACATTAAAAACGAAAATTTCACACCGAAATTTTTTTTAGGAACTACTCAAATATTAAATGTTCACCGAAATTAAATTTCACCCAGAATAGCAAAATTAAAAACGAAAATAACATGCATATATATATATGATGAATCATTTTCATATTGCATGTTTCATGGCTGGATATAAATAATACACCCATGTTATATTTCACTGGCAGGCTGTGAAGTACACTGATCAAGGTAGAAACTCGAAACTTGCATAATACACCCATGTTATATTTCACTGGCAGGCTGTGAAGTACACTGATCAAGGTAGAAACTCGAAACTTGCATTTTCATGATATTTGCATAAGATCATGCTCAGGTTGCATATTATACATGATTTCTACTTTCATTCAACTTAGAAACTTGTATTCATATTATTCCTATTCTACCATTCTATGTAGACAAAATAAACACAACAAATGTCAAAAATAAAGAATCAATCACATGTCACACAAACTTCATCCAATTGAATAATAATAACACATATAACCTAATATAAGTAACCTAAAAGTACATTTGCCCCAAAGTATGACTGCAAACACAAGTTGCTATTTCAGATATGCATGTCACATCTATATCTTCAACATCCATGAGAAGGTAGAAAGTATAGAATTACCATTTCCCAAGCTTCTTGGTAAGACAGCGACTTTAATATCACTGCTTCACTCACTGCAACATACAAGGAACTTAATGTTACTAGATACAGGCTAAAACTTACTAAATTATGCAATGAGAGCTAAAGATCACCACATAAAGGCTTTGTATATTTGGCGAATAATTATAAAATGTTAAACTGTTAAGTGTGAAAAGGTGGAGAATGAAGTTTATGAAATCTGAGACATAAGCGATGAAGCACAAACCTTTCCTTGGATCTGCACTATAAACACCGTCAACATCTGTCCAAATAGTAACTTGACGGGCCTTGAAAAGTGCACCCATTATAGCAGCAGAAAAATCACTTCCATCTCTCTTCACTGTTGTAGGTATATTTTCAGGAGTGCTAGCTATGAAGCCAGTTGCAATAATTATTTCTGCTGGGTTCTCAGAAAACCATTTCTCAAGTCTTTGTCCAGATTCCAGGTAGTCTGGGTCAACTTGATTTGTACTGGTTGGATTTACTACAAGGACATCCCTTGTATCCATCCATTTGCAATCATTAACTTTCTGCAAAAGAGAAAATCAAGTCAAATAACCAGTCAAAGCCACTTCAACCATAACGATTGCCCGTGTAAGTACAAACCTTTCTGACAACAGCTGCCAATATTTGTGCAGACCGTAGCATGCCCAGCTGCATTCCATGTGGATGGAGAGAATATGAGGAGAAGTTCCAACTTTTGAAAGCAAAAAAGGATATACTCCATCCGTTCGGCAAAACTTGTCATTTTAACCCTCCACACAACTTTTAATAAAGCTAATAATTACACTTCTTTTTTACTAATTTACCCTCATTCATTACTCTACTTTTTACTTTATCAAAAACTACAACTCACAACACATCAATCAAATCAAGGGCATTTTAGTAAAGTAGAAGCAAAAATATCTAAAATGACAAGTTTTTCCGAACAAAAACAAAACTCTAAAACGACAAGTTTTGCCGAACGGAGGGAGTAGAAAATTACAATCACCCAATATCAAATCCAAGAAGCTTGACAGCACAGCCGGTAACCATATAAATTAATGCGGATAGAATAAGTAGAATCCAAGTGAAACTGATGGGCGTGTTTTTAATCAAAAAAGTTTTTAAACTTTAGAGAATGATGTATGAAACCTAACCATCTGATAGTCTGTCTGACTTCACTGTGTATGCAAGGGGGATAAGACCATACTGGTTACAAAGAACTATGATATTTGAGAAAGCGATGCATATCAAGCTAGAAATATGAATATCAGAAAATAATAATGAGCAAATCATCTTGGCTGATTCAAATGGAAGAAACTCAACTTAAGAAGAGAAGTGACTAAAGCTGAAGTGCAGAACTTAGTGCTGCAACAAAACATAGTCAGATAGTAGAAGCTTCACTGATATTGGTTTCTTGGTCAGATAGTTATCCCACACGTCAAAACACACAAAAATATCTTACACATCGACACACACAAGAAAGGGAAAAGGGGGCAACATAGTAGTGGCATACTATGTATATAGCACGAAGCATTGCCTTGAGATTATTTATGTCATCATGCAACCTTGATAAGAAGCCAAGAAGAGCATCCCCTTGAAGCAGATCAGTTGCTGTCTGCGTGTGCTTTTCTAACACACTGTCCAGCGCAGAAACGTAAGAATCATCACGGGATTGTGCCCTATTAATAAGGTCATACATCATGTCACTGACCTTTGACATTGCAGATACCACCACCACCTTCTTTTCAGATGTGTCATTGACAATTATTTCAGCAACATTTGCTATCCTATGTGAAGTCCCAACACAAGTTCCACCAAACTTATGAACAGACCACATGCTGCCTTTTGGAAGCACGACCTTTTCGACTGGTATTTCGACAGATAAATCTGGCAACAACGATTGAGAGGGAATCAGGTCATGCAAGTTTCATTTTTCTTCCTAGGATTCGTTTGACCCACCCAAATTATGCATTATAATCTAACCTAAGTACATTTTGAGTGCAAATTAAGCAAAAGACACATCACACCAAAAGAACCCTTGGACAAAGGAAAGGACGGAGAACAAAGTGAAAAGTAAAAAAACTGAGAGAGAAGCACGAATCTGAGAGGACCGTTGAATTCCATGTTCAGAGAGACACATTTAGCATATAGACACATTTAGCATATACAAGCACTTACTGATGGGGCAAGGGCAGCATCCAAAAGTGACCAACCGCCGTCGACTCCCCTAAACACTTCTCGCTCGCAATCGTCGTCCGGCGCAACAGCACAACACCACTTGCCTGGCATTTAATCGTCGTTCGGAGGGCTCACCCTCGCTACAGTCCTCTACCATTGCGCCAACTTCCAGTCCTACACCACCCTCGCACCGCGCCGTGCCGTGCCGCCTCCCAGATCCCCGATCCGCAACCACCCTTGCGCAACGTCTCCGCCCCAATTGCCTGATTTCCACCACCGAAACAGACGGGATCTCCTATTGTAGATAACTAGGGGTGGGCGCGGGACGGGACGGGACGGGATGGGGGTCGTCCCGCGTCCCGTCCCGCGTAATTTTTGCGGGACGGGACCGGGACGGGATTCACTACTTTTTTTTCAATTCCGCACGTGTCTTGTCACTCACGGGACGGGACGGGACCGGGACGGGACGGGCCCTGTCCCTCAAATAAAAAACATTATAAAAAAATCTAAAATTCTTATACATTTTACGGTTTTTAAAGACGTAACATATATAAATTTATACTAGTATTTTTTTTATATTTTATAATTTTCTTTATATATACACACATGACACATTATATATATAATTACACACATAATATATATACTGTATAGAATATAGTTATGTTATTTACCCTAATCAAATTGCTAATTACTTCAAAGTATACACTTTGTATTACAGTGTGTATATTTGTATACTACCTCCGTCCAAAAATACATGGACTTTTTACTATTCACGAAAGTTGTTTTAGGAGTTTAAAACTATATAAAATATTAAATTTTTTATTAATTTTTTTTAACAATTATAAACTTATTGACAATAAGTTTGTAATTGTTAAAAATATTGAATAAAAAAAGTTAATATTTATATAGTTTTTAACTCCTAAAACAACGTGCGTGAATCCTAAAAGTCCATGTATTTTTGGACGGAGGGAGTATTATTTACGTAGTACTATTACAGTGTGTATATTACTATATTTGTACACACTGTACATATGTAATCAAATATATATATACTACTGTATATATTATATATAACATAATATAATATACTGTATATATATTATATATTATATATATATAATATATTGTATAACATAATATATTTTATCTATAGTTTTAAAATATATATATATTAATATATATATGCGGGACGGGACGGGATTTGCGGGATTGAGACAGGTCGTCCCGCGTCCCGTCCCGCATAATTTTTGCGGGACGGGACCGGGACGGGATTTACTATTTTTTTTCGAAATCCCACCGGGACTGGGACGGGCCCGGGACAGGACCGGGATTTGCGGGATTTGTGCCCACCCCTAAAGATAACTGTGAGGAAAAAATATAGAAGGTGGAAAAAATAAGCAGTTGAAGAAGAGAACGTGACTGAGAAAGGGCTGAATGGCTCAAAACTGTGAATTTGATGAAATTTCATAGAGGGATTTGAGCAGTTGAGAAGAGCGTGGGTGGAGAAAGGGATTTCTTAGGGTTGCTCAAAGGGGACACGTGGCTCAATTTTTAACAAAGACTTTGCTTCTGAAATAATATCTTATGAAAGGAAGCTTCCCCGGCTCTCTCTTTACATTGGTCAAAATATGTTTCCGCATTTAGATCATAATGACATGGGTTTGGTCACAGCTATCCCGAATTCTATTTTACTTAGTCTTAGTTGAGTCTCTTAAAGTTTTCTACCAAAAAAATTGAGTCTCTTAAAGTTGGATTTGTGAGAAAATAGATTTCATCTTATCTTATATATTGTCTTGTATTTTGTATATTAACCCAATTTTCCTTAATAAATATGTCAATAGCCTAAAAGAAGGGCACCATTAATTTACATACATCGATCCTATATCAATTTCTCTTAAGTGATCGAAGCGATGAAGCTCGGGGTTTTGTTGATGTTAGCAGTAAGTGCATTATCCATATTGAGTTGTGTAGCTACTGTGCCACCCAAAGATGAACCACAAGCGTCTTCCAAACCCCGGATAGAGTTATTCACTCCGAGCAAGGATGAGTCATCCTCGTGGTATGGAGTTAGAGCTAGCCTCAGCTTCCACACGGCGTAGGAGCATACCTCAGTCGTCCGACCTAGCACTAGTGCTAGCACAACTTATCACTATATTGGTTCAGCCTCCGTTTCTGGCTCCCACGCTGTCCAAGTCGATCCTCCCCAACCCCAACAAGCCAGGGTCGCTAGCACTAGTGGTAGGATCACCATCATCAGGGGAATTGCGGCAGAGTACCGAAATGAAGAACTGGGCAGGCAGTGGCGGATCTGTGGGGGGCTCGGGGTGGCTGAAGCCCCCCACCAGCCAAAATAAGGATATGTGTATTTTTATATATTTGTTAATTAGTACTCCCCGTCCAAGAATACATGGTCTTTTAGACTCATACACGTTAATTAAGGAACCTATTTTAAATATTAAATCTCATCATTATTATTAAAGGTTAAAATAGTGATATGAAGTTCAAGGGTTTTCTTTAATTTTTCCAAGAGTTTTCTTTAATTTTAACAAGTAAAAAAAGTAGTAATTTTAGAGGTAATAATTACCTATACATCTAAACGCCCATGTATTTTCGACAAAGTTTAAAGGCCTAAAAGACCAAGTATTCTTGGACGAGGGAGTATATAAAAGTGAAGTAATGAATAATCATAAAGATGTGATAGCTCAATGGATAAGACATGCGACGAGTTTAAAGAGGCAGTGGGTGTATCCTAGGGTTTTTTTTTATTATAAAAAACACTAACCCTTTTTTTAAAAAAACAAGCCCTTTGTTTTTTTTCTTTATAATCAATACTTATAATAACTAATACAATACTCCATCCATAATAAAATAATTGACATTTTGACCACTTTTTCTTGTAACAAAATATTTGTCTATTTAAACTTAATTAATGACAAAAATTTCTAATTTTATCAATTTATCTCATTAATTGTATTTGATTTCCAAGATATTCTATTAATACTCCAACTTTCCATATAATTTTTTTTTTCATTGGTCCATTTTATTTCCACATTATTTTTTTACTAAATTTTTAACTATTCTACTTTCTAATTGTATGTTCCTTAAGAAGTGTGAAAACCCCAAAATGGCCAATTATTTTGTTACAGATGGAGTATTAATTAAAATTCAACAACGGTCCTTTTTTTTGTTTTAAGTAGACAACATCAAGCAGCTTGGAGTAAAACTCGTCCCAAGCCCGGCACATGCCCACGTTTGCCCAGGTCTAGTTACATTAGAGTTGGTGATGTAGGTTCCTAAATTCATAAAACAGTATAGTGACGTTTTTAGTGTCATTCAACAAATAAGTAGGACTGAAGGTGTCAAAGGTCTATATAGGTACAACCTTAAACGCGAACCTTTCAAATCGTTATTTCTCGGAAAAAAAATTCAGCCTCCTTTACAAAAATTCCTGGATCCGCCACTGAGGACAGGGATGGTTTGGGGTATATAGTTCCGATGACTGTTGGGATGTTGACCATGATTACCCGCCCAAGCCCCACTGTAGTGAACCTCGTCTTGATTTCGACGCTTGCCGGGTTCGTTGCTATATGTTATGGGCTGCTTTTCCAAGATTTGCTAACAGGATAGAGCAGTATGGGACTATGGGGTGGCTCATGTGTTGGCCTCCTTCTTCGGCTTCCTTTCCACGTTTCTCCCTCCAAGCTTAGCTTGGCTGCCTTGGCTTTGCTGGGCTCTCACTATTGCACCCTTGACCCTTATATTTTTTACCTCGCCCCTAGAGGCGGATTAAAAGGATTGAGAACCTAGGTTCCACGGACACGGATACAATTACGGTTACGGGAATACGACAATCTAAAAAATATAGGAAACGACAACCTATTAAATATCTGAATGTAAGTAATATATATAAATATATAATGGACTACTTTAAGTCTTAACAATACTGAGTTCATTAAAAAAAACACAAATAAGGTGCGAATCTCATGTCTCGAGTTTGTCCTCCTTACTATCCCATTTCATAAACTCTCTTTTTTTTAACCGAAAATAATTTGGTAGATTGGAGGCCCCAATCTAGCCAAGAACATCCACAAGGATGAGATCAGCAAGAGCTGAATCAGTTAAAGGTGTCAAGTTGGAGAAGGAAAGTCTCATATGAGTTAATCTAGCTACTCGGTTGGCCTCCCTAATATGCGTTGTGTTGACAATTTCAAATCTTTGGATAAGCAAAAGGATATTATTGTTGGAAAAAATCGGGTTTTCCCGCTTCGTAGGATTAAGATGGGCAAGACTCACTTTTGTATAAAAGTGGAACTTGTATTATATAGTGGAAACTTTACAAGGATATAACTCTCACTATATAATTTTGTGGCTCACTTACACTCACTCTTACTAGACTTGATCTCTCACACACTTAGGCTTGGATTTGCTTTGCTTGGATGGATCTTGGATTGATGCTCCATGGGGCTATTTATAGCCTTGCATCCACAATTCTAGAATGAAGATATTTCACTTGATAGTTCTAGACTCCTCCTCCCTATATTGTTCTAGACTAATTAGAGAGCTTATTTGTAGGAATAGTCTAGAGATCTCTCCAAGATTCATGATCTTGGTCTATGCCCATCAACAACTAATTGGGCCAATGATCTTTTAACCCATAAATTCTTGGGCTTTACCTTGATTAGGGAGGGAACCCAACAAATCTCCCCCTTCCCGACTTAATCATGGACGTGTCACGATGCCGGATCCTTGACAACAATCTTCAAACTTATTTGTCGGGATTACCTTGGTCATCATGTCGGACCAGTTCTTCTCCGTATGCACCTTGTCAAGCTGTAGGAGCTTCTCTTCGAGAATGTCTCGGATCCAATGATATCGAATATCGATGTGCTTCGAGCGAGAGTGATAGGTCGGGTTCTTCGCCAGATGAATAGCACTTTGATTGTCACACTGCAAGACATATTTGTCTTGCTCTACTCCCAGCTCGAGTAAGAAGCTCTTCATCCATAGCATCTCTTTGCAGGCTTCCGTAGATGCGATGTATTCCGCTTCAGTGGTGGACAAGGCAACAGTCTTTTGTAACTTTGATTGCCAGGAAACAGCTCCCCCTGCAAAGGTAGTTAGATACCCTGACGTTGATTTCCTAGAATCATTGTCTCCGGCCCAATCTGCATCTGTGTATCCTTCTAGCACAGGCTTCCCATTGCCGAAGCATAAGCACCGTTTAGAAGTACCCCGTAGATACCGGAGGATCCATTTCACTGCAGCCCAGTGTTCCTTCCCCGGATTTGCCAAGAAGCGGCTTACGACCCCGACGGCGTAGGCGATGTCAGGCCTCGTACAGACCATTGCATACATGAGACTACCTACCGCGGAAGAATATGGAGTACTCTTCATCTCTTGATTCTCCTTCTCACTTGTTGGACTTTGCTTCGAACTTAGCTTGAAGTGTCCAGCAAGTGGCGTGCTAACCGGCTTGGCTTTGTGCATGTTGAATCTTTCCAGAACCTTCTCGATGTATCTCTCTTGGGATATCCACAATAGCTTCCTCGTTCTATCACGAGTGATTGTCATCCCAAGGATTTGCCTTGCCGGTCCCAAGTCTTTCATGGCAAAGCATTTGCTCAAGTCTTTCTTTAGAGCAGCTATTTTGTTGCGGTCCTGCCCTACTATTAACATATCATCAACATAGAGCAAAAGTATGAGAAAGTCGCCGCTTGCGTACCTCTTCATGAAGACACAGTGGTCATTCATGGTTTTCTTGAAGTTGTGATCCGCCATGAAAGAGTCGAACTTCTTGTACCACTGTCTTGGTGCTTGCTTTAGGCCGTAGAGACTCTTCGTGAGTCTGCACACCAAATTCTCCTTGCCTGGAACTTTGAATCCTTCAGGCTGCTCCATGTATATCTCCTCTTCAAGGTCACCATGGAGGAATGCTGTCTTGACATCGAGTTGT
Organism: Persicaria tinctoria; assembly: GCA_037127255.1. NCBI lineage: Eukaryota > Viridiplantae > Streptophyta > Magnoliopsida > Caryophyllales > Polygonaceae > Persicaria > Persicaria tinctoria. Next base: position 2,574,622 of record JBANSL010000004.1, read on the forward strand.
TCAATCTCCAAGTCTAGGCTTGCTGCTAAGCCTAGAACAACTCGGATAGATGACATCTTCACGACCGGAGAGAATATTTCTTCGAAGTCGATGCCCTTCTTCTGGCTGAACCCTTTCACGACTAATCGAGCCTTGTATCGGGGCTTCGAGTTGCTGTCCTCGGTTTTCAACCGATACACCCATTTGTTCTTCAAGGCTCGTCTCCCTTTTGGTAGCTTTACCAGCTCGTAGGTATGGTTCTCATGCAGGGATTGCATCTCCTCCTGCATGGCTCTTAGCCACTCAACCTTGTGGCTATCATCCATAGCCTCCTTATAGCTTTGAGGCTCCCCCTCATCCGTGAGGGTCACATACTCATCTGAGCTGTATCGGTTGGAAGGTCGCTTGTCTCTAGAGGACCGCCTCAGCTCAGGCTCTACTGGAGTGCTTGATTCTGCTTCTGGCTCATCTGGGGCATCTTCTTGGTCATTCTGCTCTTGAGAATGATCTTCATCATCAGCTTCGTCATCGCTCTCGATCGGGGCTTCTTGTGAATCGTCCCGCTGCACATTCGAGGGGCTTTCCTCTTCCCTCCTTCGTCTTAGTGTCGGCTTTGTTGATCTTCGGATATCTTCAAGCGTCTGATCTTCGAAGAATACAACATCTCGGCTTCTAATAACCTTTCCGGTAGCCGGATCCCATAGACGATAGCCGAACTCATCTCTGGGTGAACCAAGATAGATGCACTCCTTTGTCTTCGCATCAAGCTTGGCCCGCTCGTCCCTCGGAATGTGGACGAACGCCCTGCACCCGAATACCTTCAAGTGTTTGTAGGAGGCCTTCTTCCCTGACCAGACCTCTTCTGGGATATCTCCGTTTAGAGGGACAGAAGGTGTGAGGTTGATGATGTCGACGGCGGTCATCAAGGCTTCTCCCCAGAATGACTTGGGTAATTTGGCATGAGAGAGCATGCATCGGACTCTCTCTGTGAGAGTACGGTTCATCCTCTCAGCAACCCCGTTCAGTTGTGGCGTCTTAGGCGGTGTCTTCTCAAGCCTGATCCCATAGGAGCTACAGTACGCCTCAAAGGGTCCTCGGTACTCACCACCATTGTCTGATCGGACACTCTTGAGTTTCCGACCAGTCTCCCGTTCCACCTTGGGATGGAACTCCTTGAATGCTTCGAGGACTTGATCCTTTGATTTCAACAAGCGCACCCAGACCTTTCTTGAGTGATCATCAATGAAGGTCACAAAATACAGTGCTCCTCCATTGGATTTTTCTGTCATTGAACACACATCTGTGTGTACAAGGTCTAGGACATGCTTCCTCCTCGTGGGTGGAGATGATCTCTGGAAAGCTACTCTATGTTGTTTACCGACTAAACAATCAGAGCATGGGTCGAGGGAAGTACCTTTCAGGTTAGGGAGGAGCTGCCTTCGAGCGAGGATTTGAATGCCCTTCTCGCTCATGTGTCCAAGTCTTTGGTGCCAGATCTCCATGTCGGTGCTGGCAACGTTCACCTCTCCCTTGCAGACCTTTGCTTCTGTCCAGTACAATGTGCCTTCTTTTCTTCCTCGAGCCACAGTTAGGTTACCTTTAGTCAGCTTCCATTTGCCTCCGCCATTTTGACTAAAGTAACCATCATCGTCTAGCCTTCCAGTTGATATGAGGTTACATCTCATATCAGGGACATGTCTCACATCTTTTAGAATGAGCTTGCATCCCGTGTTGGATGTGAGGATAATATCTCCTCTCCTCACGATCTTGCTCCATCCATGATTTCCCATCAGGACGGTACCGAAGTCTCCACTTCGGTAGGATGAGAAGAAGTTTTTGTGTGGGGTAACATGAAAGGAGGCACCAGAATCGACAATCCAGGAGATATCATTACTTTCAATGTTTAGAATGTTACCTCCTTCAACGAGATATGAATCCTCGCCTTCATCAACCATGGCGGTAGTACTCCTTTCTTCTCGTCTCCTCGTAGGATTGATCTGGTCCGGCTTCACGTTTCCGGCCTTCTGATCTCTCTTGAGGATGCGACACTCTTGCCTCTTGTGGCCCGGTTTGCCACAGTAGTAGCACGTGACCCTGGTGCGTGACTTGGACCGCCCTCGAGACTGATCTCGGTCTCGGTTTTGCTTCCGTCCACGGACATCATTACTAGTCCGGTTGTCAAGGACATTAGCCTCGGAATGATTGGTTATTCCTCTCTCTTTCCTCCTAGCTTCTTCATTTAGAAGACTATCACAGACGGTATCCATGGTGAGCTTCCCGTCCGGTGATGAGTTACTTAGAGTAACTACCAGAGTATCCCAACTCTCTGGCAGAGAGGTGAGGAGTAGGATGGCTTGTAACTTGTCATCAAGCACCATATCCACCTTACTTAGCTGATTGACAAGCCCCTTGAAATTATTCAAGTGCTCAATCATGCTTTGGCCATCCTTATACTCCATCTTCACCAACCGTCTAGCTAGGAGGGCCATGTTACGAGGCGATTTCTTTTGAATCATGGACTCTAGCTTTGTCCACAATTCAAAAGCATTTGTATAATTAGAAACATGCTCAAAGAGAGTTTTATCGATATACTTACGGATCATGGCGACCGCCTTCCGATTAAGGAGCTCCCACTCCTTGTCTGCCGTGAGCTTGAACATGTCACCCTCGTAAGTGACGCTAGCCTCCATCTTGATCCGCGCGAGCTAACACCTTCCGACAATGAACCTGGCTCTGATACCACTGTTGGGAAAAATCGGGTTTTCCCGCTTCGTAGGATTAAGATGGGCAAGACTCACTTTTGTATAAAAGTGGAACTTGTATTATATAGTGGAAACTTTACAAGGATATAACTCTCACTATATAATTTTGTGGCTCACTTACACTCACTCTTACTAGACTTGATCTCTCACACACTTAGGCTTGGATTTGCTTTGCTTGGATGGATCTTGGATTGATGCTCCATGGGGCTATTTATAGCCTTGCATCCACAATTCTAGAATGAAGATATTTCACTTGATAGTTCTAGACTCCTCCTCCCTATATTGTTCTAGACTAATTAGAGAGCTTATTTGTAGGAATAGTCTAGAGATCTCTCCAAGATTCATGATCTTGGTCTATGCCCATCAACAACTAATTGGGCCAATGATCTTTTAACCCATAAATTCTTGGGCTTTACCTTGATTAGGGAGGGAACCCAACAATTATAAACCAAAATTTCAATATTCCAAGGACAACTCCGGTAATAATGTTGATCACACAAGCATTATCTTCTTCAATGATAGAGTTTTTTAATGTTAAACTCAACAGCTTTGGTATTTACATGTTCAACCAAATGGCGCCTATATTGATCGATGGGCTATAAATCTTTAATTTGAGTTTGCTTATCAAATTGTTTGGAATTTTCATTCTTTAAGACGTACGGAGTACTACACAAGCAAGATGAAAGTAAACCTTTGTGTTCAAGTACTGTAAAATAACTAGTGTATAACTTATAATGCAACAAGCAAAGCAAATTTATTTAGATTACCATATATTATAACTTATAATGCATAATATTATATTATAAAATACTATAATATTATGTATTATAATTCCTAAAACATGACCATCCAAACAAACTCAAAGTTGATCAACGAATAACAACCCTCCTTTGAAAAATGTCAAAAATGCTATCCTACACCTTCTAGGTAGAGGGCGCCTTATCTCATGTGGTGTTGAGCTGTGTACGTAGTTGGAGCTCTCCCCTTCACGCATAAGTTTTTGGTCTTCATTTGGGTTTGGTCGCGGCTAAGTGCCTTGGGATCTCTCGACTTCAAGTTGAAGGTGACGATCTGATTGTGATCAATGCCTTGAATGACATCTGAACCTACCTCTAGGAGATTGAGATGCTGATTTCGGATGCCCTCTTGTTGTTGCGGATCTTTAATAGTGTCAAATTCTCCCATCTCTACAGAGAAGTCAATCGGACAACTGACAAGATTTCAAGACTAAGGTTCTCCGTACAGAAGCGGAAGCTTTTTTCTTGGATTCTCATCTCAAGCTTTTCGCTCTCGTCCGTAGAAACGACTTTGGGTGGTGATTTAGCCCTCACATGAAATCTTACCTTAGTAAAAAAAAAAAAAAAAATTTAGGATGATGGGTCAATGAGACCTTAAACCTAGCTCTTTCAACCAATCATTTTTTCTTTCGTTTTCCTTTTCATTAATTTACAATCTTTTTTATTTACCAAAAAGTTGTTGGGATTAATTTTATATTTCAAATAGCCAAGTTTTAATGGGTGATGAAATAGTGAGTGTTGGGCTGTAAACATGGGGTCAAACAAATTGCATAGTGGGTTACTCTTTGGACTGGATCTAGAAGACACGAGAATGCAAGGAGCTTATAATCGGCAGAGTATGAGCGAGCCCCCCAAAATACTTTTTTTACATTTATCCCGTCGCGTGTACAGGGAATGTATTAATCTAAATATAAATTATTTTTTCCTCCAAAAAATAATATAAATATAAATAAAATTAGTTCGATAGGTTATATATAATCTAAATATCTTTTAAATAGATTCCCTCAAAATATAAATAAAATTCACAATTATAAGGTACTACGTAAAAGTTTTTTTTATCTAATCTATGGTTAATTAAATCTCATGTAATTTAATTAGATAGTTGATTTTTAAAAATATTTTAATATTCTTTTTTATTAAATATGTAGTATATATTTATTACATTAGTTTACTAAAATATTTATGTACGGATGGATTGTGGCTACATATATAGCTATATAATATTTTAATGATTTATTTTGGCCTCAAAAATAATATAGATAGGTATAAAATAACAATTACTAAATTATTTATTTTGATATAAATAATTATTTCCACCAAAAAATAATCTAAATATAAATAAAATAGCATCTATCAATTAATATTACATATTTATCTATTAATATTTTGGTAAGTATGACTATGAAAATTAGTTTTATTAATTATTTTATTATTACTACTAGTCTACTCCTACGTTTAATTATATTGATATAGTTTTTTCCTTATATAATATTTACTCTTTTATAAGATATTCCATCTATCAAATTATATGTGTTAATGGTAAAATAAAATAATTATTTTTATTAGATTTCCTTTTTTACGGGAGAAAGCTTTGCGAGATGTACTCACGCGCCACCACGTATGCAAATACACTCACACGTAGGCACCAATACATCGGTTTTAGTATATGTATACAGATAGATAGGTTAAGCCACTACATGCTTTACATTTTCAACGGTCACATACCACATAGCTAGTGTTGAGAGACTGAGCATTAAAATATATATGTAAAATTTCAGTTATATAGGTTTAACCTAATTCAATGGTTGAGCTAGATCTACACTTAGTTTAACCTTTTTATTTTGGGCTAAATCGATTGTATTAGACTGGGAGTTGTTCAACTCCATGGGATCCAAACCGGTTTCAGAGTGATCTTTGAGGGCAAGCTTGACTTGTAGATAGATGATTCCGTCGATGAAATAGTCGTCGACTCGCGGAAGTTCCAACAGGTTCTCCTTCCCGACATACTCTCCCTCGGATAGAGCACAGTTGTCGACCCTTTGCTTGGTTTCAAACTCTCTAGACTTGTTCTTCGACACTGCAAACTCGTAATCTATCGTGTAATTTGTGACATCGTTCTTGGGGTCTGCTGGCCTATACAAGAAGAGACCGAATTGGTCGAGCGACGTGGATCGTGTCGAGAGGGAAAGGCACAACTTCTTACCGATGCCGCCCACAAAAAATGGCAGTGAATAGCGCTGTTTCGATTCCAACATGTTCGACATCTCTCCCTTCGTTAGGCACATGTAGACAATATACCCCTTAGTCTTATTCGAGCAAGATTTGACACACTCCAAGTGAATCGGGTGACACGTGTACACGCGTTTGATAAGACGATTGGCGGCGCCTGGCTCGTCCCCTCGGACAAGGATGTGTTGCCCGTGAGGGAACTTGAGGTACGATCCGAGACATGTAAGCTTCCTTACTTCCGGAAGCTCGATTTCAGGGCATGTTTTGAGTTCCCGTTCAACCTTCCACGAAGACATGCGTGGGAAACATACCAAGCGAGCCAATCGCTTGGTTATGACCTCTCGGCGCTCTTCCAGTTTGGGATAGTGTGCACGACTCCACCTCAAAATGAAATCGAAAACATCGTCTTCCGATCTCACTTGGAGGCCATCACTTAAGAGAACAACCTCCAATGCCGAAAGGGGCAACCCCATTGCCTCTTCCTCGGACCTACATCGACACAACGAATCAACATCATATCACGAATTCTCGATCAATCAATCAAACTAATATTTTTCTACATACCCGGTGAAATCTTGGTAACATTCAAAGAGGTATTTCTTGGTTGCATCTTTCAGATGACGACCCGAATCATCCATTAAAGCATAAGAACAAGGCTTGCAATGTCGAGCAAGCTCCGGCAACTTCTGAATGCAATAATTGATACAAGAAGTAACCCCAAACTTGTGAGCGATGAGCAGCACAGATTGGAATTCGGGGATCTTAGTTGCACTAAGAATGTTGATGTACATATAATTCAACATGTCCATCAAAGCTGCTTCTTCTGCCCACCACACCAAGATCGAATCAATTAGTGACGATTGATAACGAAATAATTTACAGATTCAGTAAATAGAGAGATTGATGAATAACAACTCTTACATAATTAATTACCATGTATACTGATTTTCAAGTTCACATCTTTTTGGTCGTCGAATAACTGCACCAATATGCACCGTTAGCTGCTTGATCGAAGAAACAACATCCGAACAAATTTGATCACTTAAAAAAAAAAAAAAAAAAAAAACTTTTTGTGTGTGAATATATTACCTTGCAAAAAATATGACTTTGGGAGGATAAGAGACAAGAGTTTATCTTCAAATTTATAACTTTGACAGCAATATTGTCTCAGCCGTCAATCGGAGGATTCAGGATCTCTAAACAGAGCACCCGATCGAAGAAATCGAAGTCGTTGAAGGCAAACCCGAAATCACCCATCTTCAAAATATATTGCTGGAAAATTAATAATGTAGAGTACATGCCTATAAAACCAATTGACTAAAAAAAATCTCGCGCAAAAGACTCGAGTACTAATAGTGGCGGACCCAGGATTATTGTTAGGGGGCTGAAAACTTAAAAACAAGTTCAACACTACAAATAGTCAAATACGTTCAATACTACAACCGAGACCTTGCTTTTGCGGAATATATTTGTACTACAACCAAGTTATTATGCTCATCCATCTTCTTATCAACGTATTCTTGCTTGAGTGCAGATCTATCAATGTAATATATCAATGTAAGATCTATGCTCTAAAAGACACACTACTTGTTCTATAACAATACCTATTATTATGCTGCATCGAGCGAGGTTCCAATGTTTATAACACAGAACCTACTTTACTGCACTGTCATAAACTATGATACTGCACTGTCATAAACTATCATGGGCAAAAGGTAATTAGAAACTACAATGCTACCTTTCCCAACACAAGAGAGTACAATGATAGGTTACCACTTCAGTCCTCTATGCAATATTACTGATATTACTGCTTAATGTAATATGCCCCAAATCACAAATTCAATTCACAAACCCGAAATTCAATTCACAGACCGAAATTGGATTCACAAATTCACAAAATTGATACTCAAAATCACAAACCCTAATTCACCCCCTAAGCGAATTCTCATATCCTACCTACAAATTCAAATCAAATTTAGAGTGACAAAGCGAGACCTGAAAAAGTATAAGCTATAGGTGCAAAAAAAACCTAACCTTTTCAATCGGATTTGGGAAGAATGTTAAGGCTGCAGGAGCGGGGAGTCGGGGACTAGCAGCCAGCACTCAGCAGCAGCCGTGAGCGGAGTCTCCGTCGCCGATCGCCGCCACGCCGGAGAGGAGCCACAGCCGTCCGGGAGTGCCCTTCTCTTCCGCTCATCGCCTTCGCCAAATCGCCCTTCTGTCTGTTCTGGGTTGCCAAGAAAAATTGATAATTCTCTTTGTCAATTATCAATATCAATTGAATATATCTAATATCTATATCTATATTTATATCTATCTAACAATATCAATTCAATATATCTAATATCTATATCTATATTTATATCTATCTAATAAACAATTGTTGATGGTGTTACTTGAGGAATTCATCCTTAAAAGTAAAACTAACCAATCAAATTTATTTATATTTTCTAACCTAATTTTAATCAATCTAATTATGGTATCTATATTTTAATATATTGATAAACCACCTAATTCAACATATCTTTTATAAGGTTACTAGGGTAAAAGATCTGTTCTATGCACGAGACATGGGTTTTTGTATCAATTATATGCGAGTGACATGTTATTCCTTATGAAATTTCAAATTTTGTTTAGTTATTTATATATAATAAATAATAATGTATGCATTCTTCAATAAATTAAACAAAGTATTTGTATTTTAAAAACTATTTTCATGTAATGTAAATAAACAATCGCTAATCACAAATATACTTCATCCGTTAATTAAAACATATCGTTTTGAAAAACATGTCATTTTATATATTTTTCCATTCACTTTACAAAATTGCCCTAGTAAATTGTAATGAATTGGTAGATGTTCGTGATAGTTTTTGAGAAAATAAAAAAAGTAGAGTAATAATTGAAGGTATAAGTGTATTTTTGTTTATTTTCTTAAAAAGTGTGCAGTGCTCTAAGAGCATGTTTATTAGTGAGCCCCGTTTCAAACTCTTAACTTACTTCTTGCTCACGTCCGTATGGACGCCCCAGGTGAAATACCCCAAAGTATTTTTGGGTATTTCTGTTCTGATTGAAATAAAAATGAGGTTAAATTTTTGATATAAAAGAAGTCATGAGATTTTTTTTAAGGGGGGGGGGTATGAAATACCCCACAGTATTTCATGTTATTTAAATTGGATAAATTTAAATAAAAGCATATTGTAGTAATTTGGAGTTGTATGAGTATAGAGAATTATTTATTCTCTAGCCTGAACGGTTATATTTAAATACAAGCGTTTCTTGACATTTTGGGAATTTTGAACACAAAGGATATATTTTATTTTACCTTATGATATTTTTATAAAGTTAAGTAAATATTTATTTAATTTTATAATAGTATTTAGGGTATAAAATATAACCTACGAGGTTACGTATATAAGTATATATACTATAACGGAAGTCCGTACATATATTATATAAATATTCTATATACGCATGTGTACGTATGGGTGTTATATTATATATTATATACGTTATAGATTATATACCATATATACGTATGTATCTTATGTATGCATATATAGTATATACACACAAAATTCTTTCTTTGAAGAATCAGATGGGCAAAGGCCATCACACCGGTTGTTTACATGTATATACATAGTATAATAATAATAATATATACATCCGAAAGTCAGGTATATAATTATTATATGTATATATACAGCTACGTTTTTAAAAGAGCACAGAAGCCAGCTTGGAGCTTGGGCCCAATTCCGGACATCAGTACATGTGGAGGCCCAGCCCACTCAAAAAAAAAAAAGGCCAAATTGCAGAAAACCACCCTTTAAATATGCTGTTTTGCGTGAAACCACCCCTTAAAATGAAAATTCCAGAAAACCACCCTTTAAACCCTTTTTGTTTGCAAAGTCACACCCATCACCCATTTTTCGTTAATTAAATGTTAAAGTGTGTGGAAATTTAATTATACCCCTTATTATTATTATTTTACTCATTTCAATTAATATTAGTTGATATTTAACTTTTAACATGTTTTTCAAAAGTAATTTTTTTAATAAAATATCATTTTTTGAAATATAATTTCATAATTATCAGTAAAAACACTCTATAAAAAATAGATATGATTGATGTTTTATACGGAGTATATTTTAAAAAGTGTATATTACTAAAGGGCTACTCAAAGAAAATATTTTTTTAAAAAATGATATGTTATATAGTTTTTATTATTCTAAAAATAGGTTCACTATTCCACATACATTTTTAGAATAATAAAAACGATATGAAACAGTATTTTAAAAAAAAAAATTCTTCAAGTAGCCCTAGTATTACACATTTTTTTATATGTATAAAACATAAATTACGCATCGATTTTTTATAGAGTTTTTTTGTAAGTATGAAATTATTTAAAAAAACATTTTTTTTATATTTGTAGTGTTTTTTGCTTTTGAAAAACATGTTAAAAGTTAAATATCAACTAATATCAATTAAAATGAGTAAAATAATAATAATAATAAGGGGTATAATTAAATTTCCACACACTTTAACATTTAATTAACGAAAATTGGGTGATGGGTGTGACTTTGCAAACAAAACGGTTTTAAAGGGTGGTTTTCTGGAATTTTCGTTTTAAGGGGTGGTTTCACGCAAAACAGCATATTTAAAGGGTGGTTTTCTGCAATTTGGCCAAAAAAAACCCCTTTGACTTGATCATGAGTCAGCTGAGTCGACTCGGTTGAGTTGGCGAGTCGACTCCGTCTTCCACCTTCAAACGAGCAAATTCAAGCTTGCAATTAAGCGACGGTTACGTCCCAATAATTGGGGAAATTAATGCCCATTGACTGCTATAGATAAGGACGTTGTGCTGGAAGCTCCAATCAATAGAATCTCATTGATTTCGTCGTTGAATCATTAACGTCATTTCCCCACGTTTCGCGAAGTTTTCGGTCGTAACAGTCGAGTTAATGGACAAATTACACAACAATGATGAATGGAAATGATTTGGGTAGTGAATTCGGAGATAACTGCGTCGTTAATTGGTGGTTATCCACTCCGAAGGAGCTCACTATAAAAGGGGAGTCACTCTCCCCTTTTCAAGTGCAATTCGTCCATACCCCTCACAACCGGAGCTCTCCTCCTATTCCATCATGCTCCTCGAAGCTCCAGAAGCAATTCTAATCCAAAATTTAGTTCAATTACATACCAAATTCAAAAACCCCAAATTTGCTCAGCCCTTTTCGCCGTCGTCGGACCACCGGTACGCCGCCTTGCCGCCGCCGAGTCGACCGGAGTTGCACCGCCTGACGTCGGAGCCACCACCCACGGCAGTCGGAGCCACCGAGCCACACCGAGCCCTCCGCGTCGAGCCCTCGTTGTCACGTTCCAGTAGCAGGTGAATGCTATGTTAGGAATAGTTTATCTATTAGTTTGTTACTAGTATTAAGCTTAATTAGTTCCTATATTTTAGGTTAATTAGGTTTATTTATTTGCACAATTTCTTAGTGGTTAATCCCACTCAACCACTCACTTGTATCTTTAAATACCTTTGGTTTTATTATCAATAAACTTGTGAGATCATCTATCTCATCCAACATGGTATCAGAGCCTTCTTAGCCTAACGGCTCCGATCCTCAAAAACTAATGGCTTCCGCCAAACCAAAAACTCTTTAATGGCCAAAACCATGTCGGCCTTTCTTCCTTATTCCCTAACCGCCTACCGGCAATCCAATATCGGCTCCGATCCTCAAAACTAATGGCTTCCGCCAAACCAAAAACTCTTTAATGGCCAAAACCATGTCGGCCAAAACCATCACCTTCAAGAGGAGGGTCACCAACGTCGGACCCCTCGGGACCTACAAAGTCGTCGTGAGGCAGGCCAGGGGCGCTTCCAAGTTCCATCAGAGTTTCACAAAGATATGTTTGTTTGTTCAAGATCGGACTTTGAATTCGCCATCCGTCTTGCAGGGGAATGTTAGGAATAGTTTATCTATTAGTTTGTTACTAGTATTAAGCTTAATTAGTTCCTATATTTTAGGTTAATTAGGTTTATTTATTTGCACAATTTTGCACAATCTCTTAGTGGTTAATCCCACTCAACCACTCACTTGTATCTTTAAATACCTTTGGTTTTATTATCAATAAACTTGTGAGATCATCTATCTCATCCAACATGCTACGTCCATGGAAATTCGTTTTGGTGAAGATGAAGACCATATTACACAAACTAGCCCACACTTTCTGCTTCTATAATAATTGCCCTTTTCTAACTTATAAAAATTACAGATTATGGCTGTAATTTTTATTCGGATTAAATAGTTGATTAATATCTTTATTCCTTTGAATCGCAGCCTTTCACCAACCTCCTTACGCGCACACTCCAACGCAAGTCTTTCAAGCGATTCGTTCGACGCCACCACATTCAACCGTATAACTTCCCCGACTCAAGAACAACAAGAAGACAAGTGATATTCCGAGCTTTCTACGCTCAATTGCGTGCTTTCGTGTCCAGTTGTTTTCTACAGTCGAATCATGCCAAATTGCGTTAAATAAATTACAATCCATCCGTTTATGTGATTTATTAAATTGATGATCTATTTTGGCATGTTAAACGGGTAATGTTATTTCTATAGGTTATTTAAGTTAGATAAATGACATTATGTGCCCATATTCCAGGAAAGCATGATTTATTATTTTCCCTTCATGCTAAGTTTAATTATGTGATATATCCGTCTTCATATCCATAATTGTCGTTTATTCAATTCCGTTCCGGACTAGATTGCATATTAGTTCGGTGTGGACTTAGGTTATCTTTTGAACCTAGTCCTTATAAAATATTTAAATATGTATACATAAGTTATGAATTTTGGAATCGTAGTTAAGTGTATTATAGAATGTGAATATTATAAATTAAAGTTAAGGAAGATGAGCACTTCCTAATAAAGTTTATAAACGATATTATAAATTAAATATGGAAGATGAGCGCTTCCAATTTATATAAAATACATATTATTTTAAACCAGGAAGATGAGCGCTTCCTATCCAGTTTCATGAAGCTACGTTTCCGGACCCGGAAATGATCCATTGAGCGGACCCGTTCAGTGAATTTGATCGATAAGAAAAATCCGAGCGGACCCGTTCGGTACACTTGATACTAAAAGAAAATCCGAGCGGACCCGTTCGGTATACTTATATTAAAATAAAATCTGAGCAGACCCGTTCAGTACAGATTAGATATATAGATCTTAAATCTTAATGTTGTAGTTCATTGGTTAAATATACTAGTTGTAAGTTTAAAGTTATACAAATATTTATAAGACGGTGATCGTAAATAAGTTAGTCATAATTATATTCCAGTCTCATTTCGGAATATAATTTCCTAGAGTGATTTATCACCCACATCCATTATTCTTCCTAACTTAAACAATCTCCAAGTTGAGTCAAGTGTCTATTTTGTATTTCATAATTCATATTTACATAATCTGTATTACTCTCCTTTGGACTATTTGGTTCATACCGTTTTATGGTCAATGAGTCTTTAGTGTAAAGTGGTCTTTTATTTCGTGCCGTCACTTGCTTGTTCTTAATTGAACTAACCGCCCTATGTATTGTGGTGGCTGGTGCCTCTCGTTTGTATACGATGCATCAGACCTAAGTTGCAGGTATAGAGATCATAGTGAAGAAGTTCCGAAGGCGTTGGAAAACATCAAGGGTCGTTTTAAATGTTTTGAAACAAAAAGGGTAATTCCAAATGTGTTCAATTTGGTTAATTATTTATCCGGTGTATTTAAAAGTCTTCCGCTGTACCAGTTAAACGATTGTAAATATTATTTAAAAAAAAAAAAATTCTTTTGGTGAAAGTCTTCCGCTGTATTTATTTTAATGCAGGTTATCATCTTGTTTATGGGAGCATGGTTGCATGTCCCTATAAGCCTAAGGTGGTTACGAAGACATTAAAGTCCGAGTAATCACTGGCGCTGCAACATTCCCTCGTTTACAGAAGGGGGTGTTACACCAGGGTGGTGGTTTAGCAGGGTCTAACCCCACCTGAAATCTTGTCTTCTTAAAAAAAAATTAGGATGATGTCTCAATGAGACCTTAGTTTAAGCTCTTTCAACCAATTAACCCTTTCTTTATTTTTTCCTTTTCACGACACTCGACACTACCCAAATTATCGCCTTGTAACAAAAAAAAAAAAACTGCAAAAGGAAACGTACAAGCAATCATACACGGTATGCCACAAGCTAACATCCTAGATCTTTCATCCAATCATTCCTTCAATCTTTTTCCTTCAGGTTACTTTACATATTTTTTTTAATTAAGTAAAAATTCAAGATCAAACACATCATCTGATCTCGACTAGGTTGTTGGGATTGGGGGTGGGCATGGGACGGGACGAGATTAGGGTAATCCCGCGTCCCGTCCCGCAAAATATACGCGGGATGGGATTGGAATTTTTTTTTCAAATCCCGTCGGGTCTTATCCTTCTTGGGACGGGACGTGATTTGCGGGATTTGTGCCCACCCCGAGTTGGGATTAATTATATATATTTCAAATAACCAAAATTTAATGGGGGATGAAATAGCGGGCATTGGACTATAAACATGGGTCAAACAAAACATAGTGGGCTACTCCTTTGGGCCGTTTAAAAAGACCTGGACTTTAACTGATCTAAATGATGAGAGAATGTAAGGAAAGCAACATAAGTATTGGGTGAATGATATAATGGATCCTATTCATAAGTAACAAAACAATCAAAACAGTACAAATTCGATCAAAACGTTCAACCGTTGATGAACTTCACATCAATTAATTTTATTCCTCATGCAAAACTCAACCTGATCATCAACAAAGGGCGGGTGATCGATCACCTGTTAATTAAGTCCATTCGTTTGAAACTATAAGAAAATTTTCTATTAATTTTTTTTAATGATTTAAAAATGATATAAAATATTAAATTTTTAATAATTTTGTTAAAATAATTTTTATAATTATTAGTAAAAAAGTAACAAGTCTTTTTACCGTAATAAATATAAATTATTTTTAAAAATTAGTAAAAACAAATATATATTTTATATAATTTTGAATGCGTTAAAAAAGAAGTACTACTAATATAGTACTACTAAAATGTAATTAATTAATTAATTGGATCCGTTAATGTGTTTAATTACTCCAGCAGTATATATATAGTTGCATAGTGATCCACTAATTAATTAATTTTCTTTCTTCAAATCGCTACTGTTAGAAAATTAAGAAGAAGTACTACTAATATTATATTTACACATACCATAATTAACTAATTAATGGTAATTATAATTAAGCTTGAAAAAAGAAGAAGCTAATTAATTATTAGTTGAAGAGGAGGCCGGGGAGATGTAGCGGTCGCTCCGGTCAGCAGTGCCATTACCGTAGTCCTCGCCGTCATTACTATCATCAGCGTCGTCGCCACTATCATCATCACCGTCGTCCGCGGCCACACCACTAGTAGCACCATCATCACCACCACCACCACCCTCGTGGTCGGTAACATTATCCAGGCTACTCTCTCGCTCGTCAATCTTGGCAAACCACTCCCAAACTCCACCGTCGTCTCCGAGATCACCATCAGCTCTATCCTCATGGTCGGCGTCAATGACACCTAGCAGGCAAACGCCATGAGAGAGGTGGTCAACTCCATAGCCATCGGAATCGGAGTCGAAGTGAGGCCAAGATCGCGAGTGAGATGAACTGCATGCGAGTCACAAATGCTATAATTAATTAGTATAAAAAAATAAAAAATAAAAATAAAAATAAATATGAAATAACACATTAAAGCACGACCTTCCCCTCTCCATTTAGCTAGTAGATCGAAATGGATGAAAGCAAACGATCGAAATTGTATTATATATAGAGACAGAGAAGGGGATAGGTAGAAAAGGAACTCGGTGTGTATTTGATGTGGGAGATGTAGATTTGCTATCTTGCCTTGGAGATTCAGTGTTGAATCCGAAGTGGGCCGGCCCACAAGTCATCCAGACAAGGAGCTCGAAGGTCCGAACCCAGATAAGGATTTTTCAAGTTTGTTATCTGAGCCGAGACCCCGGCTCGAACTGGTTCAATTCATTTACTAAACGAGTCGAATTAGAGCACATTTTTAAGTGAGATCAAACCCTCCATCAAAACAAATCGAATACGAACACTTATCTATTAATATTACTAATTCTGCTAGCATTTTACTGACGTGTTGCTCTGTAAATTAAAGTTGAATTTTTTAATCAAAAGTTTCCTTTCTTATTAATCCATGTTATTAAGGGAAGTTTAAATATCTGTTTCCTATATTATATTCATCACAATCGTAATAAAAATGTCTAGACAATTAATTCAAATGTCAAAATAAAAATCTATTAATAATAATTAATAATTAATAATACTATTCTGCTAGCATTTTGCTGACGTGTCACGACCACAATTAAACTTAATTTTTTTTATTCAAATGGTATTTTCTTATTGGTCAATATTATTTCTGAAATTTTAAAATACACGTTTTATATTTTAAACATATTTGTTTCCTATTTTCATACTAATCAAAAGTTTCTTTTCTTATTAATCGATATTATTAAGGGAAGTTTAAATATTTATTTCCAATATTATATTTATTAGTCATATTAAAATGGATAGATATTTAATTAAAATGTCAAAATAAAAAGTAATTATAAAAATCAATGATTCTCAAAATCATATTTCTTCTCAAAATTTACATATTATATGGTATAGACATCTTTTTTCTTGAAAATTTTGAAATATTTTTGGAGATGGAAGCGAAATATCATTAATTTTAAGAAGAGATTATTTTTCATTTTTGCACATGTTATCCTTCAAAAATTGTAGAAAAAATAATTATCGAAAATGAATAAATCTATACTAACTCTACACATTCTACATGACATCTATTTAAATTTTTAACCTAAGATTTTTTCAGATAGAAATTATATTTATTCTAAACATCTTAAATGACTATTAGGAATAGTAAAAAAAAGAACATTTTAATATCTACATACAAAAATTATATATTTTTAGAAAAGCAAATGTGAAATTTTAATAAATAAATAAACACTCTTTTAAGATTAATTTATGGGTGTTTGGCTTCAAATATTGAAGAAAAAAAATTCAAAATGATATTTTACATTTATATTTATTTTATACAACCTAGAAGGTCCTTATTATAATTTTAATATTTTAAGGCTTGCAAAGGTTTTTTTTTATGAAGCTAGGTAAAATAATCTATTTGTGAATACTCGATTTCAAAAATTAATTATAAAAATCAATTAGAGCCAAAAAAAAGTTTTTTTTCTTACAATTTACTTATTTTAGACATCTTAAATGACTATCGAAAAATAAATAATATTTTAAGACTTACAAGCGTTACTAATGCTTATTTTACATCTTAGATGGGGCTTCTTAGATCATTTTTCTACCTTTTATGATCTTTTTATTTTTACCATCTTACCTTTTTTTTTCACTATTAATTTCCCTCTCTTTCTAGCCATCTTTATAATGAAAACAATGAATAAGTTATGTATATCTACATAACTTCAAAAGTATTCGCACAATCATGTGCTTATGACAATAATTATATTAGGTGGTGTGTTTGAGTATTATTACTACTTTACCTTAATTATTAAATCATTTAAAAAAAATTTATTGTATCTCTTTCCAATTAATTTATAAACTACAAAAAAAACTTTATACGTACATATTTTTGTTATAAACAAGTATATATTAATATAGTATATATTATAGATATAGATATATAAAATGATATTCAAATTAAAATGAATCAAACTCCCGTGTCTTCAAGGCACGGGTATTACACTATTACTATACTAAATCAAGGTGCAAGTAACAAGTGAGATCTCCGACCCAACCCGGATATCAACAATCAAAAGCTTTATCTAGCTATAACCAAATTAAACATCCAAATTAAGAGTATATTGTTAGTAAATATGTTAAGAATAAAAGAAAAAAATGTGATTAGTTTAAAGAGATAAAAAAAAGAATAAAAATAATAATTAAAAAAATAAATAATTAAAAAAGGGATAAAAAAACATGATTGGTGGAAAAGAGTTAAAGAGAAGTTGACACATAAGCCTAAAGTGTTCTAAATTAAGAGTATATTGTTAGTAAATATGTTAAGAATAAAAGAAAAAAAATGTGATTAGTTTAAAGAGGTAAAAAAAAGAATAAAAATAATAATTAAAAAAATTAAATAATTAAAAAAGGGATAAAAAAACATGATTGGTGGAAAAGAGATGATTAAGGAGAAGTTGACACATAAGCCTAAAGTGTTCTAAATTAAGAGTATATATAGATATAGATATAGATTGTTAGTAAATATGTTAAGAATAAAAGAAAAAAATGTGATTAGTTTAAAGAGATAAAAAAAAGAATAAAAATAATAATTAAAGAAAATAAATAATTAAAAAAGGGATAAAAAACATGATTGCTGGAAAAGAGAGAATTAAGGAGAAGTTGACACATAAGCCTAAAATGTTCTAAATTAAGAGTATATATAGATATAGATTGTTAGTAAATATGTTAAGAATAAAAGAAAAAAATGTGATTAGTTTAAAAAGATAAAAAAAAAAGAATAAAAATAATAATTAAAGAAAATAAATAATTAAAAAAGGGATAAAAAACATGTTTGCTAGAAAGGAGAGAATTAAGGAGAAATTGACACATAAGCCTAAAGTATTCTAAATATAAAAAACATGATTGCTAAAAAATGTGATTAGTAACAAGTAACAAGTCTTGTTACCATAGTAAATATAAAATTATTTTAAAAAAATTAGTAAAAAACAAATATATATTTATATAATTTTTAATGCGTTAAAAATATTTTTTTATTCAAAATGTAAATAATTAATTAATTGGATCCGTTAATGTGTTTAATTACTCCAGCAATATATATATAGTTGCATAGTCCACTAATTAATAATATCCTACCTTAAAATCGATACTTTTACAGAATTAAGAAGTACTACTAATATTATATTTACACGTACCACAATTAACTAATCTTCGTGTAACTCTGATAATTATAATTAAGCTTGAGAAAATGAAGAAACTAATTATTAGTTGAAGAGGAGGCCGGGGAGATGTAGCGGTCGCTCCGGTCAGCAGTACCGTTACCGTAGTCCTCGCCGTCATTACTATCAACAGCGTCGTTGTCCACATCATCACCGTCGTCCGCGTCGCTGCCACTATCATCACCGCTATCATCATCATCACCGTCGTCGCCACTATCATCGTCACCGTCGTCCGCGGCCACACCACTAGTAGCACCATCATCACCACCACCACCACCACCCTCGTCGTTGGTAACATCATCCAGGCTACTCTCTCGGTCGTCAATCTTGACATAAAACTCCCAAGCTCCACCGTCGTCTCCGAGATCACCATCAGCTCTATCCTCATGGTCGGCGTCAACGACACCCAGCAGGCAAACGCCACGAGAGAGGTGGTCAACTCCAAGCGAGTCACAAATGTTATAAATAATTAGTATAAAAAAATAAGAAATAAAATTAAAAATAAATATGAAATAACACATTAAAGCATGACCTTCCCCTCTCCATTTAGCCGGTAGATTGAAATGGATGAAAGCAAACGATCGAAATTGTATTATATATAGAGATCGACAGAGAAGGGGATAGCTAGAAAAGGAACTCGATGTGTATTTGATGTGGGAGATATGGATTTGCCATCTTACCTTGGAGATTCAGTGTTGAATCCGAAGTGGGCCGGCCCACAAGTCTATATCCAAATAAGGAGCTCGAAGGTCCGAACCCAGATAAGGATTTTTCAAGCAAAAACTTTGTTATCTGAGCCGAGAGCCCGGCTCGAACTGGTTCAATTCATTTACTAAGCAGGTCGAATTAGAGCACATTTTTAAATGAGATCAAACCCTCCATCAAAACAAATCGAATACGAACACATACTATACTAAATCAAGGTGCAAGTAACAAGTGAGATCTCCGACCCAACCCGGATATCAACAATCAAAAGCTTTATCTAGCTATAACCAAATTAAACATCCAATCTTTCGTCAAAAAGGAACCAAGTGAGTAGGGCGAATTCTCAAACATGTGAGATGAATCAATTTAGATATAATTCAATCCAACTAGTCATCTAGCTTAGGATCAATAGCTAGATTCCTAAGCATTTTTGAGACTATGTTAGTAGGGCGATTTTTAGTGTGATTGATGGCAAATTTGGCTTCAAGATAGAGGACATCGTCGATGAAATACTCGCTTTCGTCGGCCATGAAATCGCTCCACGGGATGTCGAACAAGTTGTCCTCCCCGATGAAATTTCCCATCTTTAAACGGCAGTTTTTGACTCTTTGCGTGGTTACAAACTCCTTGGATGGCTTATTCGACACCGAAAACTCGTAATCCAGAGCGAAAGCAAGCTTTTTCGGACCCTTGGGGTGGGTTGGCCAATACAAAAACAGACCAAAGTGATCGAGTGAGGTACGTCGGTCCCTGCTGCATCGCGCCGAGAGGCTAAAGTGCCAAAGATGACGGCCGAGGAAGAATGGCTTCGAATAGAGCTGTTTCGATTGCAACAAATTCGACACCTCTCCTTTCGTTAGGGAGAAGTAGACGACGCAACGCTTGGCGCTAGATTCGATGTACTCCACGTTAACGGGGTGATGCGTGTACACGCGTTCGATAAGACGACTGGTGGCCGGTGTGTCACATGTGACAAGGAGCTTTTGCTCGATAGGCAACCGGGCACGACATAGAATGCGGTCTATGCCAAGCTTGTCGAATTCTCGGCGATCAAAGTCTGGGCAAGTTGGCATTTCCCGTTTCAACTTCAGCAAACTCACGTTGGGTAAACATATCAAGCGTGCCAATCGCTTGGTCAGGATTTCTTGACGATCCTCGAGTTTGGGATAGTGTGCACGCCCCCACCTCAAAATGAAGTCGAAAACGTCCTCTTCTGAGTTCACTTGGAGACCATTGCTCCCGAGAACAACCTCCAGAGCAGAAAGGGGCAAGGCCATCGCCTCTTCGAACCTCCTATATATACCGATCGATCAAAATTAATCAATGCAAATGATCGAAAAACATACAAATGGATCTAGTTGAACTTCACTCACTCGGTAAGATTTCTAAAATGAGCGATAAGATACTTCTTTGCGGCATCTTGAAGTGGTTCAGCTGCTTCGCTTGTTGAAACATATGCATTCAAGGGATCGCGATAACAAAGCTCAAATTCTGGAGGGGTGGGCAACTTTTGAATACAATATCGCGTACAGGACGTAACCTCAAACTTGTCGGAAACCATCAGCACAGCTCGCAAATCAGCTACCGTAGTTGCACTCAAGACATTGATATACATGAAATTGAGAAGGTCAATCAAAGCCGCTTCTTCTGTTCAATGGATCAACCAATTTTCGAGATGTCAACAAAAATTTAATCAAAACGACAATGAAATATGAATCACAACTCGTACCGTGTACATTGATTTTCAAGGTCACTGCTCTCAGGTGTGATTCTTCCATGCCATTTTCTAATAACTACACCAATATAATATAGAAAGAACAATTAATAATTAATAAACAAAAAAAAAAAGGGATCGGACAGAAATTCTAATGAAAGGAGATAAGGAAATTACCTTGTGAAAACAGGCACTTTGGGAGCTTAAGATAGAAGAGCTTATGTTCAAAGTGGTAACTTTGACAGCATCATCGGCTTCAGCTTCTATGGTCTCTATACGGAGCACCCGATCAGAGAAATCGACTTCATTGAAGGCAAACCCGGAATCACCCATCTTCAAAATATGTATCTGGAAAATCAAAATTAAGGTTGCTGAATTAGGCCTTTAATTATTTGACTTCTACAACTAAAACTTCTTTGAAAAATTTTGACAGAACCAAATAATCCCTGGGTAATTTTGATCACACAACCTGTTACCTTTATTTAAAATTGACCTCCGTTGAAGTATCAAAATCTATATTTTTTTGGGAAGATAGCTAGCTTGGCGAAGTCTTAATTATTGAACTCGCTCAAAACAACACTTAAGTCACACTAGTACAAAAACTAGATTTTATGCCGGATATTTGGGCTATTTATGCCGGATATTCGAAAAGGTATGTCCGGGGTATAGGTCAATGTAATAAAAAAAAAAAGGGGGCGTTTTATTTATGCCAGATATTCAAATGACACGCCCGGCATAAATAATTGTGTTTTTTTTACACACAGTTATTTATGCCGGATCTAAATACCACACGCCCGACATAAATAACAGCAATATCCGGCATAAATAATAGAAATATCCGGCATAAATAATAGCAATATCCGGCATAAATGAAGTTGATCTTTTTATTAAAAAAAAACTCAAACTATTTATGCCGGGTTTAAAATAGCCAGGTCCGGCATAAATACTAATGTTTGTTTTTAAAAAAAATTCTGGCCGGTATATAATATGACCTTTTATAACAGGCGATTTTCCGGGATATATAGTTTAATGTCATTTTGCAAGAGCACTTTTAAAATATCAATATAAACCCCCTGTTAAATGTCATCAAAAACATACATAAATATCATCCAAACCATACATAAATATCATCCAAACCATAGCAACGACCACTACAAATCCATTGTTTAAGTTGACCCACCAACATCACATTCGGGGTACATCATATGATATATCAACCTTAAAACTAAAATGTAAATACGCTAAAACAAAAGTTATCCCTGATAAAGTAAAACGAAAGTAAGTGCATTGCCACATCTGGATACATATCTTGATAGATGCTCGAGCTCACCAAATGAAAGTCATCTCTCGATGAGCACATGAATTGGAGACAACTTGTGGCTCACCTAAAATAAAAATCAGAAAGGCATTGTTACGAAAGCTAATAGCTTGAGCTTATTACATTCCTTTATTCCTTTATTTCAATCGAGAGACCAACTTTCAAAATTAAGGATGTGCAAGGTAGAGGGTTTCTTCAATCCCATATTTCAAAAACCATTCATGGTCACCTTGAGCTTGAGGGATTGCAACATACAGTTCTAATTCAGTAAAGTGCTTACAAAATTAACAAGAATTTCATTCCCAAAAATACAAGGAAACTTTTGCCCCACTTAAAAAATAATTCAATATATATGCCCTTTTGTACATGGCAGTACCAAAGATGACAAAACCTGTTGGTAACTTGTAGCAATTAGTTGCATGATAAACTTTTACTTGCCACTAATATCCTAAGCATGTTTTCATTGGCTACAAAAAGGATCTAATGTATCTTGTCTGCATATCATTGTCATGTCTTGTCCAAGTCCACAACACATGCTCGGCTGGGGAAATAAAGTAAACCAGAAACATAGAATGAAAGTCCATGACATAGATGAAGAGAAAGCAGATCTAACAAGTACTCATAAATATCTACATGCAATACTTACTCATGTCCACGGAGTGCAATTCTTAGAAGACGAAGGGACGGGGATAAAATCTGAAAGAAATCTTTATCAGGAGAGACAACTCGAACCTACCACAGGGTGATTAGAATTATGATACCAAGCTTTGATGAAAATAAAACATAGCTAAAATTCACTGCAATAAAGAATAAACATTATCCAAACTATTAAGAATGAAGATAACTTTTGCAAAAGGAACAAAACTGCTAAGACACACAGAAGCATAAAAAGTAATAAGATTTCAATTGGTTTCATCATCTTCAAACTAACACCTTGACATTGACATAGAAACTCATTTGCTTTTAATACTTGAGAAATTCCCCCCATCTTGTAAATTAGTACAGTAATTGTTAAGGGTCCAATTATGACAAGAGACTATAGTCATTTTAAGAACCATTAAGGATCTGATGACTATGGGCGGAAATTGAATAATTCAAAGCATTGATGGGAACTTAAGTATTCAAGGGATCAAAGCATCGTGATCTGTTGAGGATCACTAATTCATTACCTATCCTAATTACGTTATCTAGTAGAATACCAAGCAAAATCTATCGTTTACCAGCTACAAAGAGTAAATGCATCCTTTATTGTAACTTAAGTATTCAAGGGATTTAATTATTACCTTCCATTAGTTTTGTTTTTAATAGTATTATGGAGTTTAAATGCCATTGCTAGAATTATTTTAGTTATTTGTTATACTTCCAACATATGTTTATTAATTTCCCTGGGGTACTGATCCCTAGTTCTATTAGAAGTTTTCGGTACTCGTCCAGCGTGGCAAGGTCATTGATCTATAGTTTATCAGAATTGAGATTTTTGTTATAAAAAAATCAGCTTTTAGCTTAGATTGAAGTTCAGACTACGAAGAGTTTCCAAAATAATCATAGACCTTGAGCTGCATCAGAATATTCATAACCCTTCTAACTATATCTAACATCTTCCCAGGAAATGGAAAAGTTATAGTAAGGATATGCTGAAGATAGACTCACAGTTATAACATGTACCAACATAAAGATTGTCTACATATATCTATGCATATATGCTCACAAACATTCCAATCTTAGAGTTAACCATGTTCCAGTACCTTACTTTGAATATGCATTAGGAAATGTACATTTATTTCTACTGTCAATTTAAAACCCCAATTAAAGCTTGAGCTTGATTTTACCTAAGGTTGAATCAAAAGAAATAAATGCAGTTTGTTTTATTTTTCCCTAAGGTTCTGTCAATTTGTTTTATTCAAGCTCAGCCTTAGGGAAAAATAAAACAAATTGCATTTATCTCTTCCTCATCCAAAACAGAAGCTTGAGCTTGAATTTAAAACCCCAATTGAGACTTATTTAAGAGAGAGCACTGCAATTTTGACTCATCTACACCCATTGCAAACCTATGGTTGAATCAATTGACACTTTGTTTCTCTCTTCCTCATCTGAACTCACGTTCTACTAACAACCCCTAAATATACTAATTTGCAATTTATGGCCACAAACTAGCTTAATTCAACATGGGTTTAGACAACACAAGATAAATGTTCACTTACTTGAGAGAACGTTCAAGAGGAGAGGCTGAGCAGGAGCAACGGTGACAGCTAGGGTTGAGCAGAAGCAACGACGGCGAGGCTGAGCAGAAGCAACGACGGCGAGGATGAGCAGAAGCAACGACGGCGAATTAGGGTGGAGCGAAATCTGAGCGAAGAGGACCAGAGGAGGCTGAGCGAAGAGGAGGCTGAGCGAAGGCGAGGCTGAGCGAATTCGATTAGGGCCGGCGAAGAGGATCGGCCAACAAGATCCCGACGAAGACCGCCACAGTGAAGACCCCCGCCGACGAGGAGTGGAGGGCCGCCACAGGCGCTGATGGCCGCCGACTGGAGTGGAGTGCCGCCGAATGGAGAGGAGCAAAGTTGAGGAGCGCGCTGTGTTTCGAGGGTTTTGTTTGGGAGATAACTCAGAACACCTTTCCAAAATTATTAAAAAAAATTACGCCGGAAATAAAACGCTTATTTATGTCGGATATTTATATCTGGTATAAATAATGTCTAGGTAATTTTATTCGCTTTTTATGCCGGATTCTCATATTATTTATGCCGGATAAAAAATTTGACACGCACGGCATAAATAATTAAGGTCTTTTAATATTTCGTTGTCATTTATGCCGGACATAAATGGTAATATCCGGCATATATGTATATTTCAGTATTTAGGAGATTAAAATTAAATCATTTTAAGGTTTTTATTGTGCAAATTTAACGCTTTTTTAGGAGCTAAAAACTATTTAAAATATTAACTTTTTTATTAAATTTTTTTAATAACTACAAACTTATTATCAATAAGTTTGTAATTATTAAAAAAAATTAATAAAAAATTAATATTTTATATAGTTTTTACCTTCCTAAAAAACCGTGCGTGAATAGTAAAGGCAATGTATTTTTAGACGGATGTAGTACTAATTAATTATAGCATTTGTGACTCGCATGCAGTTCATCTCACTCTCGATCTTGGCCTCACCTCGACTCCGATTTCGATGGCTATGGAGTTGACCACCTCTCTCGTGGCGTTTGCCTGATGGGTGTCATTGACGCCGACCATGTGGATAGATCGAGCTGATGGTGATCTCAGAGACGACGGTGGAGCTTGGGAGTTTTATGTCAAGATTGACGACTCAGAGAGTAGCCTGGAAGATGTTACCGACGACGAGGGTGGTGGTGGTGATAATGGTGCTACTAGTGGTGTACGTGGTCGCGGATGACGGTGATGATGATAGTGGCGACGACGGTGATGATGATGATGATGATGATGATAGTGGCAGTGACGCGGACGACGGTGATGATGTGGACAACGACACTGATGATAGTAATGACGGCGAGGACTACGGTAATGGTACTGCTGACCGGAGCGACCGCTACATCTCCCCGGCCTCCTCTTCAACTAATAATTAGTTTCTTTATTTTTCAACCTTAATTATAATTACCAGAGTTATATGAAGTTTAGTTAATTATGGTATGTGTAAATATAATATAATTAGTAGTACTTCTTAATTCTCTAAAAGTAGCGATTTAAAGGAAGGAAATTAATTAATTAGTGTATCACTATGCAACTATATATACTGCTGGGTAATTAAACACATTAACGAATCCAATTAATTAATTAATTACATTTTGAAAAAAAAAATTTGAACGCATTAAAAATTGTATAAAATATATATATTTGTTTTTACTAATTTTGAAAATTAATTTTATATTTATTATATGGTAACAAGACTTGTTACTTTTTACTACTCCATAATTATAAAAATTATTTTAACAAAATTATTAAAAATTTAATATTTTATATCATTTTTAAATCATTAAAAAAAAACTTAATAGAAAATTTTCTTATAGTTTCAAACGGATGGACTTAATTAGCAGGTGATCGATCACCCACTCTTTGTTGATGATCAGGTTGAGTTTTGCACGAGGAATAAAATCAATTGTTGTGAAGTTCATCAACGGTTGAACATTTTGATCGAATTTGTACTATTATGATTGTTATGTTAGTTAGGAATAGGATCCATTATATCATTCACCCAATACTTATTTTGCTTTCCTTACACTCTCTCATCATTTATATCAGTTCAAGCCCATGTCTTCTTCAACAGCCCAAAGGAGTAGCCCACTATGCATTTGGTTTGACCCAGTTTATAGCCCAATACCCACTATTTCATCACCCATTTAAATTTGGCTATTTGAAATACGAAATTACTAGTTCAGTATTCGCACTTTGTGCAGTTTTTTTAATTTAAATAAATTGATACTAAAACCCGCTTATTTAATTAATTAATTTCTTTCATAGTTCTAATTTCACAAATCTGAATGAATTTTTACTTTATTAGTATAAAAGCTAATTCCTCCTTACCCATTACGCATTGCTAGTATATATTAGTAGAAACAACATATGAAAAACTAATTTCTCAAATCTAAATGGATTTCTATTTTATTGATAACATATGAAAAGTTAGTATATATTAGTAGAAACAACACAATAATATACCTTTTACACAATGAGCATGTTATTTCGAAAAGCTTACTAAGGAATTCGTAAACAAAGTCGTATTTTTTTGATGACGAGGAACTCACCATTGGCGGTAAACCCAAGCACGTGACCCAGCCGGCAAGAGCCACGCACCAGGTAAACCGGCTTGCACCGACCGACTCGACCCATTGTTAGGGAGCAAGACAACCCTTGGATGGAAATCCCAAGGAAAGGGGCGGAGGCATGGATCGAACTCGGGACCTCCTTCACACCCCCCTTGCTCCTCACCACTAGGCCACCTCGACTGGGGCAACAAAGTCGTATTTTACCTGCAATAACAACACCAAAAAGAAAGGAGAAGATGTCAATGTTTGTGAAATAACATTAACAATATAAACTATGGGTACATATCAAATAAGAAGTGACCATTTGGATGCGAGGTGAGAAGAAGTATTTATAAGGAAAATTCTGTTTGGTGCCCCTGAGTTTATCTCAATTTCGGTTGGTGTGCCACATTTTTTTTTGTCCGGATGGTACCCCTGAGTTTTGTCAAAAGTTTGGCTCATGCCCAAAACTCATCTTTTTAATGAATAAAACCACCATTTATTTTTTATTTTTTAATAAAAAAGCCCATTTGCTATTAATATTGAACAAACTCGAATCGGTCGGAAGGGAGATCGCTGAGGTGAATCAAATTGCAAGCATAGACGCGTTTGAGGATGTTGTTAAAGTGGACGGCGAAGGGGCACTTGACGATCAACCCTAACAAATAAATGGGAAGGGTTTCATTGTGCAATTTGGTACTGAATAATTTATCTTGTCAATTTCCGTTTCAACATCTTGTCTATAGCCCCTATCGTTTCAACATCTTGTCTATAGCCCCTAAAAAAATATTTGGAGTAAGTTATAACCATTAGACCATGTGCAACCATGAGTTTTACTTACCTTATAGGTCTTAAAAGGTAAACCCATGGTTGCAAGCCAAACCTTAAGGGAAGAGGTTGGAAGGGATTACCCCTTCCCACTAAGGTAACATCTTCCCTTTTTATTTTTATTTTTTTTAAACACATAAGTGGGTCATTATATGTTATTTTATATTTTTTTAAACACACAAGTGGGGAACAAGGTAACCTCATGGTTGCAAGGGTAACCTCTAAAGAAGAGGTAGAAAAAGTAGAAAATAATTTAGAGAAAAAAATATATTATGTGGCAAATTATAATAAGGAGATAAAAATTGAAAAGGGGAAGAGGTAACCCATGGTTGCACGTGCTCTTACATTTAATCGGATGGCTACAAATGACATTAGGGAATTTATTCGGATACCAAGTGATGTGACTTTTGCTAGTTGCTAATTGGATGGACTTTTATACCCTAGTCTTCAACCCTTGTTTCCACAATGGCGGACCATGGGGAATTTTGTTTTAAATAGTCCCCCCCACCCCACCCATCTGTTTCTTTTTCGTAGGCTTTTTGGTAGGCCTCTCTCTCTTTTTGTCAGCCTGTACCCGCCTTCTCTGACCCCACCTCTCTCTCACCTTTCTTTTTCTACTTTCCCCCTTACTTTCCAGGCATTTTTTTTTCTATATATTCCGGTAGTTAGGCCATGTCCATCCGTGTACTATTCTCTTTGTACTTCACTCACTTTTTTCATGTCATATCAGCATAAGAACACCCCTTCAACTATTTTATAAATTTTACCCACATCCGTATACTCCGTTCTCGAATCGTACATTAATTATTTAATCATTTATTTTACTCTTATACTCTCATTATATGAAATTATAAATTTATTTGTTGATTGAATTCATATTTAAAATTCTTTTGGATTATGATATTATTTTTTATTTAAATATTATTTAAATGATATTTTTTTAAAAAATTATTAAGATGATTAAATTAACATATCACATTAAAATATCCAAATATATATTCAAATTGAAATGATTTAATTATACTAAGTTTTAACTTATATATAGTCAAAATGGATGTCTATGAAAAGATAAAGTTATTGTCTATTCAAATATAAATATATTTATTTATTTTAGTATTTTTAAACATTTGAAAAGTGAGTTTGAAATAAATAAATCTTTCTTACCAAGTGGATTTGGTGTACTTCACAATGTTCTCAAATAAGAACACTTTTAACATGTACTTGAGATTTTCCCTTTTAATTTAATTATTTTTACCCCAAGTACACCCCAAATGTACAGGGGTGTACATTCTCTTAGTAGTCTCTACTCTTCAGCCTTTTTTTTTCTATATGAGTCGCTGTTACAATAATTTATTTTTTGATTTTTCGACATTTTTTATAGGTCGATTCGCAGAAATACACCAAATTGGTGTTCGGTTTGCAAAAGTATACCCGTTTTCTGAGAATAGCAAAAATAGGACAGGTGAGTCATTTGTGCTAAAAAATAGGTCATTAGTGCTAAACAATAATGAATGATTTTACCTTTAAATTTAAAAGTAAAAATCATTAAAAAAAGAATTATGAAGTAAAAGAAAAGTAAAAAATATATAAAATAATGAAATACTCCCTCCATCCAAGAATACATGGTCTTTTAGGCTTTGAAACTTTGTCAAAAATACATGGTCTTTTAGATGTATATGTAATTATTACCTCTAAAATTACTAATTTTTTACTTGTTAAAATTAAATAAAACTCTTAGAAAAATTAAAGAAAACCCTTAAACTTTCAATTACTATTTTAACCTTTAATAATAATGATAAGATTTAAGATGCAAAATAGATTCCTTAATTAGCGTGCATGAGCCTAAAAGGCCATGTATTTTTGGACGGAGGGAGTATATATTAAAATAATGTTTTAAAATTTTTTTCTCATAAATTTAAAAATAATTAAACTAGTTGGATGAAAATCGCTGCCCTAGTAAGAGAATTAATAGTGACAGGAATAAGATTTGTTGTTGATAGGATATAGGTTCTTTATGACAAAGCTAATACTCCCTCCGTTCAACAAAACTTGTCGTTTACTATTCACGCACGCTTTTTTAGAATGATAAAAACTATATAAAATATTCATTTTTTTAAAAAATTTTTTTAACAAGTTTGTACTTATTAATAATAACTACGAAATTGTTAAAAAAAAGTATTTAAAAAGTCGATATTTTATATAGTTTTTAGCTCCTAAAAAAGCGTGCATGAATAGTAAAACGTCAAGTTTTGTTGAACGGAGGGAGTAATTAATAATGACAGGATGATGACTATAATAGGGAAGAGAATAAAGACACAATTTTATCCATATCATAACTAGAAATTAAAGGTATGTCCAATATGACAAAGTTATTTGTTCACAACGACAGGAGTAATGTTCATAGTGACAAGACTGTAGGTTTACTTTGACATGATTGAAGCTATAATCGGGGAGAGAATCGCTGAAGATACGGTAAATCATATCTTCAGGATTATTAACCATATTTATAAAAGGATTGTCAATATATATCTTGAAACCATAATATTATCACATTGACAGGATGAATATTATCATTGACAATCCAAATATCAACATTGACAGGATATGATCGATAAAAAATCGGCGGGAGATTGAGTAAAGAGATAGGGGTAAGGTCGGAGGGTTGGTCGGGATGCTCTTGGGGTCGAGCACGGGTTAAGACAGTAGAGGCCGACGATGGAGCCGGAGCCAGAGAATGACTGCGTCGGAGAGTGAGCGCTGCAACGGAGGGTGAGGACAGCGACGGAGCCGGAGAATTAGTGCGGGCTAAGGTCAGAGCGCTTGAGACTTAGGGTTGGTCAGGCGGCTCTTGTGTGTTCGGGTTAGGGATTGAGATTGGGTCGGTCGGGGGCTAACTGTTAGGGATTGAGATTGGGAATTTAATTTTTTTTTTTAATTCTAGATTTTTTTATTTAATATAATTTAAAATTAATTTAAAAATATAAGAAAAATTATAAATACCAAAAATATTTAACTTTTTTTTCTTGATTTTTTGGGGTGGTGGGTAGTTTTGATAATTAAATAAGGTATTTTTTGCAAATTTTCATATATTGATGCAATTATTTTAAAACCTAGGTATTTTTGCAAACCAAATATCAAAGTTGGGTATTTACTAGTAATTCCCCTTTTTTATATTAAATGGTAAATCAAAATTAAAAAGTAAGTTGCTCGACTTACTTATTATATTAATTTTTTTTAAATCCTCGAGTAAATTAAATCACTGTTTGAACTAGCGATTTTAACCCAATTTGACTAAATCGTAAAATACTTTGATATTTTAGTTTTATGTTTTTTATTTCACTATTAATATTATGATTGGTGGAAATCATACAGTGGGTATAAATAAATGGGAAAAAGATAAGAATGAGGTAAACTCATGGTTGTTGAGTAAAAATATGAAAACCTTAAAGAAAGGGGTTGATAAAGTGGAAAACTATTTAAAGAAAAAAATAAATGAGATGTCAAGATATTACAGGGAGAGAGGAAAAAAATTAGATAAGAGGTAACCTTATGGTTGCGGATGGTCTAAGCTTTAAAACGTCCCGATGCTAGCCCTTCAAGTCCCAAGAAACGATGTTGTACTGACTTCCATTTGTCTTTGATTCAAAAGGCTGGAACTTGGCCGAGGACGGAGAAAATCAATGAAAAATTGAGCTCATATATTACACGTACTCTCTGTCTCCAAATTGAGACCCTTATAATTGGGAGGTCTTAGACCATCTGCAACCCAGCACCTCACGAATCAATTTGTTGCCACATCAGTCGAAAAGTGGGGCAACTGGGGAGAGAAATAAATGATCCGAGTGCAAAAACTATCGCCTGACGCTTTGGGTTGATTCGCATCATTCCAAATTTTTTTTCTTTTTCTTTTTTAACCAATAGTATTGAGACACATGACGGGGGATTTTAATTAATTTAAAATCTCTATTTATTTGTTAAATAAATTATTATTTTTTTAAAAAATATATTTTTGAATACGATTTATTTTTCTCTACCCAATGACACCCATTTTGTATATGTTTGAAAGGAAAAACAATTTCGCTAAGTTTACCATATGTTAAAGATTTATAGTCACATAAACAATATTAACTTAAATCAATATAAACTTACACCATAAAAATACATAAATACTCACTACACCCGGAATATGAAAACAC
Source organism: Persicaria tinctoria (assembly GCA_037127255.1). Taxonomy (NCBI): domain Eukaryota; kingdom Viridiplantae; phylum Streptophyta; class Magnoliopsida; order Caryophyllales; family Polygonaceae; genus Persicaria; species Persicaria tinctoria. The sequence goes on from JBANSL010000004.1 coordinate 2,606,980, forward strand.
ACACACATATAATAAAACATAAAAATATACTACCAACTACATTTTGTCGTACAATTTGAACGGGTAAAATTTTAAATTTCAAATATCAACGTTCAAGTATCTTTTATTTCGCATCGTATTTTATGTGTTGTTGTTTCATTTTGTCATATGTAATATGTTTGCTAAGTTGGAGTTTCAGTTGATGTGTTATCTTATGTGTAACGTCGTTTTAATTAATCAATGAAGTTCGACTTTTTTTAATAAAAAAATTAGTATTGGGTTACATATAGTTAGCCTTATTTTTTTCCGTGTTTTTCAGTGTATCAAGTTAATAAAATATTTATAAATTTAATCATATGCCTTTTTTTATTTTAATGGTACGTTTTAATATTAATATTAACAATATCATTAGCTTAATAAATATAAAAAAAGTGTAAAATGAGTTTTGATTCGCGCGACTCTCTGTTGTGGATGAAAAATGTAAAAAGCTGAAAAATTAGTTGAAAGCTGACGTGGCATGAATAGTTGCTGATTTGGCTTAAATGAGTTTTGATTCGAGTGACTCTTTGTTGTTCATGGCCTTAGTCTTAATGGAAAAAAAAGGGTTCTTGAAATTAAAGGCCACCGGCCATTGCTCAGGCTATTTAATATTAACCGTTAGATCATAATCAAATGCTTAAAATCAATCTTCTTATCTGATATGTACCCCTAAACTATTAATAAGTCAAAAACTGAAAAAATCTATCCATAATTATACATGTATAAAATTCAAAAATATATCTCATACATACATCAATACCTTCAAGATAGGAAAACTATATTTCTTTATCCGCAAAAATGATAGATCTTCCATAAAAAATATGATTAAACTTTTCCAAAACTATATCCATATCTAAAATAATTGGGGAAAATATATTAACAAAAATTGAATTCCATGAGTTTTTTTTTTGTTTTTTTAATGACGTGGGGTTCCGAAGTTATCGACTAGTCCTCCAGGGGTCCGGGTCCTAGCCTGCAAAGGACACGAACCGGTTAAGCCAGACGGCAAGCCACCAGACAGACTCACTTAAGCCAATGAAGGCTTGAGCACCCATTAATTACACAAAGTGTAAGAAGTGAGATTTGAACCCTTGACCTCTTGCAAGAGAATTCAATGAGTTGATAACCTTTACACGACTAAGTATTTTTTTTTTTTATTAGGTAAGATTTCGGAAGAATGCGAGATCCTAACCGATAGCATCCGTACGGATGAGATCCTGTAGAGCCGGATCTAGTAAATTCTCATTCCCCCGGGCACCGTGACAAAGGTGTGCAACCATATCAGCCACGGTATTACCCTCACGGGGAACGTGAGAAAAGGAGACTGAAGAAACTCCCTGTAGGAGTAGCTTAGTCTCAGATAATATGAGTTCAATCTCCCATGGACACCTGGTAGGTCGTTGGAAGTACTTTATAATGGTCAAGGAGTCGCCCTCTATGTGTACTTTCTGGATCCCGAGCTGCACAACCTTTTGCACTCCCAGTAGCAAGGCCAGAGCCTCAGCTACCAAAGGGGATTGCTTTCCTAACCGTTTGCAGCCAACCTCAATCGGATTGCCCTGCCAATCACGGACGATGTATCCACCAGAACTCGCACGATCTGACAAGGAGGACCCATCGAAATTCAGTTTGAATGTTCCTGGTGGTGGTTTTGTCCATTTACATTTCTATCGTGATTTTTTTGATAATTTTCGATTGTCCTTTTTTATTCCATTCGGAATTCTATTTGCCTCATGAAAACATTGAGCTTTAGCCCAGCTGTTGGTAATCGAGTCGGCTAAAGCGATAACACTTGTAGTTGTAATGTTACTGTCATTAGCGAAAGACATTTTATTGCGATGGTACCAAAACGCCCACCATCGATTTGCAATCACAGTTCTCACTGAATTCTCCAACTGTTCACCCATGAAATTTAGAATCTGATTGAAATTCCTCGATGCTTCGACTAGCTGCAGCAGCAAGTTTTTTTTGTACTGGAGACAGTAAACCCGAAATCAGATGCGCCCTACACTCAAGGAAGAGATGCATGTCATCTTCAGCACTATCACCACAAATCGCACATGACATGGGGATGGCCATTCCACGTTGGGCCAACCTAGATTTGGTTGGTAGTCCATTGTGGCTCAATTTCCACATGAAATTCTTGACTTTAGGTAATGTGTCAAGCTTCCATATCCACTTATATCTGTCGTCCTCCATGGCCCAATCACGAGTCAGGAGATTATACGCGCTCTGTGTTGTGAACCAGTCGGAGCGGTCAGGCCACCAATATAACCTATCCTCGAATGGGGCCGTTGGAATATGTATGGAGGTAATTTCTGTTACAATATGTGGGGGTAGGCGCCCCTGCAATTTTTCAACCCACCATTTGCCGTTCATTATATAATCACTTACTCGTTCATTTTCCTGGATGGGAGCCGGACAGTCCTCATGTTCCGAAATAGGGTGGGGCCAGAGCCAATTGTCATTCCAAAATTTAATAGATTGCCCATTTCCTACCGACCAAATCAGTCCTTTTTTGAATTTGGGTATTAACGGGTAGAGTTTAGCCCATTTCCAAGAGCAGTTACCATTCCTTCTATAGTTTAACACATTCTGTGTCTTAAGGTACTTATATTGTATCACCCGGACCTTTCTAATTCCCCAGTAATTTTAGTTGTAATGCCTCATTCATTTCGTATGCCTTTCTAATTCCCATTCCTCCCTTATTTTGAGGCCTACAAATCTTATCCCACCCAATGAGTGGGCGATGCTGAAGATCCTTGTTCCAGAAGAATTTCCGGTTTATTTGATCCAGCTCCTTATGGATCGAAGCCGGTAGCATGAAGCTTTGCATGGTATACAAAGGTTTAGCTGCTAGATTTGACTTGATTAGTATAGCCCGACCCTGTTGAGACAGGGAGTTGGCTCGCCACTGAGATAACTGTTCTTTGGATTTGCATAGAATCTCCTGGAATGTATCTTTATTAACTCTTCCATTAATGATTGGGCAACCAAGATATTTGTCAAGAGTTCGTTCATTCGATATTCCCAAGCAACCCTCAATATCTTCCTTCCGAGCTGCACTAATCCCTTTTGTAGCTTGGAAAGCAGATTTATGAAGATTGACTTTTTGTCCAGAGACTTTACAATACGCAGCTATGATATCTTTCACTTCCAGACAGGCTTCGATGTTTCCTTTGCAGAAAATTATTATGTCGTCTGCAAAGGAGAGGAACGGAATACATGGCCCATTGGCACCGAATCTAAACCCTATAAGCTTTTTAGCAGATGCAGCGTGCGACAGATTCCTAGCTAGCACTTCCGCCCCAAGGATAAAAAGAAATGGCGAAAGCGGGTCTCCCTGACAAATACCCCTAGATGGTTTGAATGGATCAGTAGGACCATTGTTAACCATAATGTAAAAGGATACTGTAGTGATACATTCCATGACAAGACGAACAAATTTGTTATCAAAACCAAATCTGATCAAGATTTGCTCAATGAAAGGCCATTCAAGCCTATCATAAGCCTTTTCCATATCGAGTTTGGTAGCTATCCAGCCTTCACGCCCAGTTCTTGATTTAAATGAGTGGAATATTTCATGCGCTATAAGGATATTATCCTGAATCGCTCTATCTGCTACAAAGGCTCCTTATAGTGGGTGAATGAATTTACCAATTACCTTCTTCAGTCTTTCAGTAAGGATTTTTGAAATGATTTTATAAATGGTGTTACACAAACTGATTGGTATGTAGTGTGCAGTCGTAGATGGGTTATCAGTTTTGGGTAACAGGGTGATAAACGTGTGATTAATTTGTTTTAGTAATTTCCCGGATATAAAGAATCCCTTGACTGCTCGAATGACGTCTTTCCCCACTATTCCCCAATAAGCTTTGTAAAATTCTGCTGTCATACCATCCGGTCCAGGGGATTTGTTCATTCCCATGCTAAAGACAGCTTCTTTGATTTCCCCATTGGAAGGGATTTTTATCAAGAGTTGATTTTCTTCATTGGATATGGAAGGAGTTATAAGCTGGAGAGTGTTGTCCTGGTTAGTTGACTGATCGAACTCATACCGAAACCTCCTATCAAAGTCCGATTGAATTTCCATTTTAATATTATCTTCTCCCAGAACCTCAGTACCATTAGAAGAGGTGAGTCCTCGAATAATCTTCCTATTTCTTCTTCCGGATGCCACCTTATGAAAGTATGATGAGTTAGTGTCCGCTAGCTATATATGTTTTGATTTGGCCCTTTGACTCCAATAGCTTTTGTGATATAGAAGCAAGGCTTCCTTTTTTTGAATCAAGTTTCTTTCTCTTCTCTCCTCCCTTTCCGAGGGCGCTAAGTAATTGCTTTGGCTAGTTTGTATGGTTAGTAGTTGCGATTCTACTTTCGCTAGTTGTCTGAAAATGTTGCCAAAGGTTGCCTTGTTCCAAATTTTAGCCTTTTTTTTTTAGCAGCTTTGTTTTAAAGGTCAGTTGGTACATAACTGACCCCGGACAAGAAGCCCTCCATGCTTGCTTAACGACGTTAGTAAACTCTTTCCTATGAATCCATGTATTTTCGAATTTGAAAGGTGGTGCTTTGAAACTACCGGAAAATGAGAGCTCCATCGTTATGGGACAGTGATCTGATGACGAAAACGCACCATTTAAAGTGCTGATTACAGGGAATTTGTCTATTATAGGATGCTGGACCAAAACCCGATCCAATTTTTCCTTAATATTGTCAGGGCCAGAAACCTTTTTTCTCCAAGTGAATTGATTTCCGAATGCGGGGATGTCAATTAATCCACATTGGCTTTTGAAGTTTTCAAGTCTGGTGAATCTCGACGACATAGTGCGAGCACCACCAATTTTATCGTCGTAACAATTAATCTCATTGAGATCTCCCATAATAATACACGGTTTATTGTCCAATAAAATTAGATTCGTAAGATTGGCCCAAAACGTTTCTTTGTTTCCATGCTCCGGCGGTGCATAGACAAACCAGATTCTAAACAAAAATTGTTCTTTTGCGTTATCGATATCTAACGCAATGATTCTTGGCAGGTGTATGGTAACAGTAATTTGTTCCGACGGCATTTGATAGGATTTCCATAACACACCAATACCCCCTGCTTTACCTACGGCAGGAGACCAAACAGCGGAATCGAAGGCCGCTTGTTTCCAGTTTATTTCGTCCGGAATTTTATCCGTTTTTGTTTCCGCAAGAGCGAGAATTTGGATTGATTCATTGCAACATTTTGTCTTGATGTTTGTCCAAAATGACGGTTTGCCTATCCCCCGACAGTTCCAGAATGAAACTTTCATTTGATACATTCGTAGGGGTTAAGGCGCGAGTTTGCAGCCCTTAACCCGGAAACATTTTCCCGGATAATATTGGAACACACCGTACCAGAGCCCAGAGCCTCTGCACAAGGCATAGAACGAGCCTGACTTTGATCAACTTGAGCGCCGACGGCATACCAAAACACTGTCCATCGGGAACTGCAGAAGCAATTATGCACAACCTCGGGGTGAACATAGTATGACTCCAACCCACAAGGGGATGTTGATGCCCTTAGGCAGGTGTATATATGATTGAGCAGACAATCATTGGTGTTACCATCATGGTTTACCCCCAGCAAAGTCCGGGGAAGCCATCAGTATAACGGTCCAGTGCCCAAGCCCAGCGCTGAGCTCCTCCTTCTTCAAAGATTAATGGTTTCATAACCAGGGCTCCCTGGAAAACACGAAACCATGGAGTGGGAAACTGATTCTGCTTCCAAGTCGACAGCATCCAAGAACCCACAACATCAGCAACAAGGAACAGCCTTTTAAAATAACCATATACCAAGAACCTACCTTTATGCCAACAACTGACAGTATGAAGATATCCAGACAAAGACGAAGAATCGATAGTTAAAATTAACTTAAGATTACACCGAGAATTCCTACAACTAGCAGTAAAACACCACAAGAGACATCCACCTCTCCCCCTCATGATTAGACCGTCAAGCCGACCGAGAGCTATTACCAATATGTCAATCTCATCCCAGGCAATCCATGTTGCTGGTGTTGCAAAAACAAACTTAAGAATGCCCAGAGAAATTAAGCCTATCTCAATTCCGAAAGGACTCCAAGGATTTACCATCACCCAATCTCCCCCAGTGTTGCAAAAGCAAACCCGTTTAGGGGGGGTTAAAACAATCAGGATATTCAAATGGGTTTGTAACAATATTATAGTTTAATTCGAAGATATTAGAGTTAGAAATCTTACGAGTAGTGTGAGTCTCTTTCCTTGTTCTGACCTTAATTTCCGATCGATGCTCCGATCTCCATTGCCACAGTAAAGTAGCAGAGTTGGTTTTGTTACAACCAATTAAGGCTGTAATTTGAACTCTAGTGAAGGATTTGTCCCAAACAGCCTTGCATCTAGACAAGCATATTCCATTAAGCATCTCCATTGAATAACCATAATCACATATATTACATAGCATAGAAATTAGATAACATAAGGGACTACTAGCACTCGAAAACAACCGACCCACATACATACCATTCCCTACATACAGAAATTTTACACTAGCATCAGATCCACAAAAGGGAGAACAACCTAGGACTCTCCTAAAGGTCATGAAGAGACCACCAAATCTGCCACCAGGATACCAAAAAGAGATGCAGACTTCCATTCCAACTTGATAAGGTGGTATGTTCATCACCACTAAACCACCAGAAGCACCACCCCTACTCCTTCTGGCGATGTGGGTTTCTTCTCGATCACGGATCATGTCTTACCCGTTTGGCACTGCTCCCCACCAACATGGATGAAGCAGTGTCGCTATCTCCCAATCCACTCTTCCGCTTAGCCGATTCTGAATTAGAGGTAGTGACAACCTCCAATTTTTCAAACCTCTGCACCACCGATGGTGAGTCAGAGTGAGTGACAATAGGGTTGACAATGTGTTGCGCAAACACATCCGGGTTGGAGAGGTCCGGCAGTTTGAACTCCTCCGAGGGAGGGATGGATCGAAGCATATCCTCCATCTTATCCTGACCAAGCAAGCCTAACATTCTTGCAAAGCTCGTCTCACTCTCTTCGCCATAATCCAACAGCTGAACCTCACTACCATCCTGAGGGTACTCCAGTTGAGATTCATCGTTCAGCCATTCCATCGCTTCTTCAATAGAGATGTCCACCATAGGCGTGGGCGCAGCCAGCATCTCCTCAGCAGTAGGACCTGGGTTCGGAGGAGAATCCGAAACATCGGTAGTAGCAGGCACAACAGGCTCAGCCGAGACAGCAACTAGCTGAGCAATCTCCACCCTGGATCCAGCGTCGGATTCCTTAGCTGAGAACCCCGAGGACGAGGAATCAGAGTTGAAGCTTGCATTTGCTCCCAGGAATTTGAAGATCTCTTGCTTGGAGTATCCTACCTTGATCGGAGTTGTTTCCTTCTTCTTACTTGACACCACCTTGACCCAATTTCCTTCCTCCTCACTTGTCCATTGCGCCTTCAGGCCAGAACTTCCCGCCTGGACACCTCCTGCAGGAGCAGACTCAGTGTCCTTATAGAAAGGCAGTCTCCTCGGACAGTCCTTGAACAGGTGGTCCGGTTCGCCACATGCGCCGCATCCTTCCGATAAGTCATTGAACCAGACTGGAAACTTCAGCAGCTGGTCATTTTCATCCATTACAAACACGTGCTTTGCAGGGAATTTCTTTATATCGACATTTATGCAAACCTTCGGGTACCTCCTCCGAGCCCCCTTGTTGTTAACCGTATCAACCTTCAGGACTGTTCCGATCTTGTTTGCAATCGCAATGTCGGCCAGGATCTCGTTGCTGACAAACTTGGATGGGAGCCCAGGGAAAGCACCCACGTATCCAGCACAAAGACAGACTCCGAGGCAGGATCAAAATCAACCCGCTATGATTTCAGCAAGATCAGCTGGTGCTCAATGTGGTAGGGACGGCCCTCCCACACCCTGTCTCTGTCCGCCTCAAGGTCGAACTTGAGCTCGATCCAACCATGTGAGGCAGGGATCAACTGAAAACCTCCTTCCACAAAGTGCCAATCATACCTTATCTTCTTCCAAATGGTCCGGAGGTCCACCGGATTGCCAATCACTGTGATATACAGAGACGAGTTGCACAGCCTGGTGATGTTATCTTGGACTCCAGAAATCTTTGACTTGAGCTTTTCCACATTGGGCGTGGCTTTTTTCTTGGCATTCATAGAAGGAGAAGGCACTTGTTTCCTTTCCTCCTCGGAGGGTTTATCTCCCTTTCGGATGTTAGATTGCCCAGGGGCATTTTTATCTTCCCTCATGGGGGTTTTTCCTTTATCAGTTGGGTTCACCATTGATAGCCAGAAACTTTTGGAGATTTCAGAGAGAAGAAGGGGCAGAAGCCAGTGAGAGGTGTGGGTTGCAACACAGATCCTCGACCCCTTTATATAGGCCAGCGGATGGGGGGGATTCAACCGAATTAGGATTAAACAACGGTTGAATCGACCCTTGAATGGACTTGGATAGAAGACAGAACAGGGATAACCTCTGCCATCAAGCCAAATCATCCTACCCACTCCAAAAAGAGAGGATTTGAAAGTAAGCCCCTTCTGTCTGATCGCTCGAATCACACAAAACCCTTCCCACCACCAACAGAAAGAAATCCACATAATCATACACTCCCCATTAATTCCCATATCAGCAGCCCGCAACCCATTCCACTTTTCACCAACCCCCCTCTAAATCTCAATCTTCTTTGACATGACCTTCTTTCTTTGACACCCAATCTTGGCAGAGAGGTTCCCAAACTCACGAAACCCCACTTTTGTGTGGTGATTTGTTGAAACCCCATACCGAATTTCAGATTTACGATACAGGGAGAGGGGATTGGGTCTACTGATTTTCCTAGGGTTAGCAGGCCAAGTATCTTGATTAATCGTTGTTTCGCTGGGTTGGGGGAACCAAAAAGAGAGCTTTTTTTCCTTCATTCCACTTTACGAATAAGTATTATTTCAATTTACCCAAAAGGCCAAAACCTTATATCTTCTTTATATTGATAAAGTTATTTAATTAGTATGACCATGCTAAGTATTATTTCAATTTCGTCAACACTTTTTATCTTCTAAAAATATGTTCATATTGATGAAGTTATTGATAAAGTTATTTAAATAGTATGACCATGTAATATATTGATAAAGGTATCTTCTAAAAATATGTTCATATATAGCAAAAATAGGTTAAATCTAATTATATCATATAATATTCTTTAAAATTAGTTAATATCTATATCTTCTAAAAATATATCAATTTCTAATCAAATTGGATCAAATTTTATCTCATGCATATATAGATATATTGATTAAATAGAGTTAGAATAAAATTTTACCTTATGCATATATTTCAAAATTAGTTAATATCTTCTAAAAATATATCCATATCTAATCAATTTGGGTCAAATTTTATCTTAAGTATATATAGATATATTGATCAAATAGCGTTAGAATAAAATTTTATCTTATGCATATATTAATTATTTAGAAAATTTGTGATTGGTTCATACGACTACGATTAAGAAGAAGTCGCCATGTATTTCATGTGACTTCTCCTTTATTATATATAATACTAAAATAATATAATAACTGATTGATTGATTTAAATTCATTGTGATTATTACGAGCGATACACCTACCAATAGATTATGATTAGTTGATTTGACTAAAAGAAATATGGTCAAATTGTGCTAGAAATGGACGCATATGCAAATTAGTTAGATAGATAGATATAGATATAGATATAGATAGATAACTAATAAATATAGATAGATATTGGTATTAATATTGATGATTGATTAAAAAGAGAATTACCATTTTTTTAGGATAGATGATAAAAATTCACTAGTAGAAAAATGGCTTTTGACGACACTAAAATTACCACGGTTTCGTGTCTTGAGGTGGTAAACTTGTAGAATTGTCAAAATTACCTCGGTTCTTGAATAACCGTAGTAAATCAGCACAACCATTTACCACAATTCCGTGTATTAACGTGGTAAATATGCAAGACTGTCAAAATGACCACGGTTCCGTAGTAATTATGCATCACAATTTACCACGGGTATGTTTCTTACGTGGTAAAATGGCAAGATAACCCTATAACTTCCTTCTTCAACTATTCCAAGGAGGGAGCGCCGCATCTCAAGTCTCTTGACCCCTCTCTCTCGCACTCTCCGTCGTCCGCCATAGATTCGTAGCCCAGGCGATTCTCCTTCCATGGGTTATCTCCATGTCCCTCCTCGGATTTCAGCCCTCAATCAGTCTTTCTCGATCTGGTTCTCTCTCTCAAACTTCTTGCTCTCTCGCATCTTGAAGAACCGAAATTGGCATTTCAGGGCACCACCGATCGATAACCTCTCTTGTTCTTTGCTCTTGATCTTGGCCATACCATCTGCACTCGTTATTTGACTAAATTAATGCTGACACAGGTGACTCTCCCTCCCTTGAATTCAAATTGAAGCTGTCGCTAACCCATCCTCCTTGGACCCGTGGCGTCAACATCAATGTTCCAGAAGCGAACGAGAGCACGACCATCAACCTAAATATCTGCCTAGTTGCGAGCTTGCCTCGACTTCATTAAGCCTTCAAATTCCGGTGAGACACTCTAGCCTTAATCTAAATGTGTATATATTGAGATTTGTCATTGTTGATTGAATAGAACGTGCATTGACTGGAGTTGATATGTTGGTTTTGATTGCTAGGTGAATTGATTGAATTGATGAATTTGATGCTAGCTAGCTTATGGATTATTGATTAGATAATTTAAGACTGAATTTTATTACTTGGTTAAATTGATGCACATTAGGTGATTATAAAATGTCCAAAGGGATTTCATTAGAATTTGATTTGGAAATGACTAGAATGAGTAGTTAACTATATTGAACATTATCTAGATAATGTTTAATTAGTATTTGTGGATTTAATATGAAACTGTTTGATGACTTATAGAGTTATTCTTTCTTTGATACGTGGTTTAAGTGAGAATTCTTTGAATTGAATAGGATATATCTTGATACGTAGTTAGTTGGAATTGTCAATCGTTTGCTAATACAAGGTATAATTTCCTTGAATACTTGATGCTCATTTAGAATTAATATTGATGAGGAATTTGAAGTGTTAACTTGGGTGAGAATGCCTACTCAAATTGTGATTGAAATTTGGGTTGATTGCTACTAATGTACATTAGCAATTGAAAAATGTATATTTCCAAGCTGCTCGATCACTAGTTACTCTATGTTTTAGCAAGAGATTAGATAAAATTACATGTATAGCTAGGATAGTAGTTTTCATTTAGAATTAATATTGGGTGGTGGTACAACCGTGGTTGACACCCCAAATTCTCGCCTGTATAAAAAAAAATTTGGAGTAGATGGCTTATAACCGGTATAAACAAGATAGTAATTTTCTTCATGGTTGATATTCTAACATCCATGTCAAAGGTATTTGTCTCTTTAAGGCTTGATTGTTGTCACTTGCATATAACATAAGTACATTAGCTGAAATGATAATTATATAAATACTAAATGGCACCTAGATCTAAATGTTAAATATAAAATCGTATCTATAAATTCATAGTCTTCTTGATTCATGATCCTCACTCTTGGCCATTGCACTAGTAGCAATCTAGTTTTGTAAGTATTTGTGATCATTGTTCACGCATGGATAGTCACTTACTGCTAACCAAAGCATGATGCTTGCCTTCCCTACTTAATAGACTATTGCAACAATATATAGTAGCAAGCCTTCTCTATATGACACTGGCAAATTAAAAATCTAGTATTATAAATCCTAACAATTTTACTTTGGCAGTTATGTTGTGATCCAGATATGCTTTTAATTTTGTATAAAGTTCATTTCTAGTTTTGTATAAAGTTCATCCTAACCATTTTACTTTTAATTTTTTACAAACATGGGTAAATTTGCCCATGTTTATCCTTCAAAGTGTATTGAATAGGCTCCACAGTCCTTTTAGCACAAGATTTTTTCATGAAGTGGTAATTATTTGGATGCCTTGGTGTTATTATTTGCCTTTTATGAATCACCTCATCATTGGTGTATGGTTAGTTGTAATTGAATAACCCCTTTGTCCAGCCGTTTGTTTTTATACATCTCAGAACATGTAAAATGTAGTTGTATTTTTTTGTTTGCTTGCTTTTTAAAAGTAATAACGAAATTCGATCATTTCTTTATTGGAATGTTGTCACCATATATTTTTAGGACAAATCAGGAAAGAGTGTCTCTTCGTGTAGTCGATCTGCTTTAAACTTAGCACCAATCAATTTATGTGTTAGTTTCTTTTGCAAATAGAAAATTATACTATTATTTTATTAAGCCTATTAGCTCAAATGGTAGAGCGATGTGTTTATACACAAAGATGTGGGTTCAAATCCCGCATAGGCTAATAATAATCAAGTAACAATTACCACAATACATATTTACTTCGGTCTGACAATTTACCACGGTTCAAAATACAATTACCACACGACACATTTACCACGGTTGACACATTTACCACGGTTCACAAGACATACAACTACAGACACATTTACCACGGGTGGACAGTTTTACCACGGTTCTGTTCACTTTACCACAACCACTTTTACCTTGGTTCAGAACCGTGGTAAAGTTTGCACACGGAACCGAGGTAAAACTGGCTTTCTATACTAGTGATTGTTGGATTAGTAAGAGCATTTTTATCGACTTGTTTACTGTTTAGGATACTAGGCAATTTAATAATTAAAAATTGAAACGGTGGATTAATCGATACCAGGGTAATTCTTCCGTCGTATCGATACTTGTTTTCCTTTATTTATTACCATGTCAGATCAGCTGGATGCGTCTTCAAATTTTCGAAGACCCAAGTGCAAAACGACATCGCATGAGCTGAAAGATGAGGCCAAACGCTGCGTACGTCGTACGGGCAACAAGAGGCCTGCAGCTTGCACCTGCCAAAGTGGACATGTGGCGCATCCTCACTGGGCTGCAGAGAGAGGAGCCGGATGGAGGCCACATGGGCGCCAATGGACGGTTGAGATATTGGCTGGGCATTTTGTATTTTACACATTAAAAATCAATATGTTGGTAATAAAAATGTAAAATAAAAAAATTACCAAAATACTAGATTCATTTTTCTCTACATGTAGACATCAATTTTGAATATGTTTGATTAAATTTAAAAAAATTAAATTTGATTATAAATATGCAAAATATAATCCAAAAAAATTGATTTATAATTATAGAATAATTTTAAATAATAAATAATGCAAGATATGAAATAAATAATTATTAAAAAAAAATTATAGGTGGAACCTGAATATAATAATATAATCGATAATGAAAATAATTGTTGGAGAGAGGTATATTTGTAAATTGAGTGGGTATGTAAAGATGAGTTTTAAAATTCTAGGGATGCTATTGATAAAGTAGGAAAAATGAGAATGAGATACTAGGATGATGTGTCAAATAGAAGAATAAAATATTTGTATTTCTAGTATTCCTAGTATCACTTGATAAACACGGCCTAAGATCTTAATTTTAATTTGGGAAAACTAATTAAAATACCCCCACGTTTGGGGGTATGTTAAAAATATATCCTCAACTTTCAAATGTAATTAAAATATCCCGACCTTTTAGGGTAGTGGTAACATATTACCACGAGTTTTCTCATCGGTCAAAAATGCTGACAAGGCAGCTACGTACGTTGATTTTGTTTTTGACAAGGCAGCTTGCGTGGAACCCTTTTTTACAAATTAGTACTAAAATCGGGTTTTCTTAAACGATCTTCTTAGGGAAAAATGCACCGACAACAAAATTAAACCCGAAAAAATGAAATTGATTCAACCAAGCAAGTAATCCGGTCAAAATTGCCTCAAATTAACACAACACGACTATTCCTAACACCAAACCGACAACTATAAAACAAAACCAAAAACAACAGCAACAACAAAGAGGGAAAAAAACTTATCCAGGTAAGTCCGTGAACGAATCAAAGAGGAAGAAGATGTGAGAGAGAGACAACTCAAGATAGCCGACCACGAGGGAGGGAGACTGTCATTGAAGAGAAACTATGAGCTGCATGAAAGACCGGAAGACGACTCAAGAGGCGATCACGAAAGAAGATAGGAGAGAGGAAAATGCATGGTTTATGAACCTGTTACAACTCTTTATTTTTTTCCTAAGCAAGCCGTTCGAAAAAACCCTTGTAAAAAATCAACGTAGGATGTCTTGTCAGCATTTTTGACCAGTGAGAAAAATCGTGGTAATATATTACCCCTGGTCCACTACTATCAAAGGTCGGGATATTTTTATTACTTTTGAAAATTGAGGATATATTTTTACCATACCCCCAAAGGTGAGGGTATTTTAATTAGTTTTCCCTTTTAATTTTCTAATAATATGCTTTATAGGTGGGTGATTCGGCATTTGCTTTCAACAACGTCGATTTATCTGATTGATGTCCGAAACAATATTATTGTCAAAGTTATAAATTTGAACATAAACTCGCGTCTCTTATCTTCCTAAAGTCGTATTTTCTGCAAGGTAATATATTCACACGCACTTTAAAAAATTTTATTTTATTTTTTTAAGTGATCAAATTTGTTCGGATGTTGGTTCTTTGATTGTGCTAATGGTGCTATTGTTGTATTTGTTCGACGATCGGGGTTCAGGGTAACTTTAGCCTTTCTGAATTTAAAATGAATATATATAGGGAGTTTTTATAATAAGTAAAACTAAAATAAATATAAAGTTAATTTAAATACATAATAAAATGAATATAAAATTAGTAAAATTGAGTAGCTTATGTGGTAGTTGAAGAGGGATGAATTTTTTTTTTTTTTTAATTAAGTAAGAATTCGAGATCAGACAAGCCTGATTCTCGAGAGGCCGATGAATCGGCAGGCGTAAATCGCCTAAACATACAATACAAACAGAAAATGACGCTATGAAACAAGCAAAAAAACAACTCTACGACAAGACAGATCTAAGAAAAACTCCTCCGAACAATTGTGGACGACGACGAAGAACGAAGCCAAGCACCACCGAAACAGTAGCACCGCGGGCCAGCGGTACAGCAGGAATCTATCTCCTGTGGGAAGTGCAGACGAAACTCCAAGGAAGCTCCTTCCCGGATACGGAGTCGCCCTGAACGCACCACCTCGACCCCAGCCAGTCCCGATTCCAAACTTCACGCCCTCAACCAAGCAGAAGATCTCCTAGAAACGCTGAAAGTAGAGTCACACATTGCTCGTGCAAAAACGTCACCGAAATTTAGTCAAGCTCTAATGGGAATTAATCAAACCCTTTCGAGATTTAGTTTAAGCCACTGCGGGATTTAATCAGACCATTTCGGACTTTTATACGAACCAAACAAAAGGTAAACAGATTAACCAAAACCATTTACCTTCTACCGAGTTCGGATCTTGTATATATAAAAGAATATATATATTATTCATATTTTTTTTTATTAGGAAAAAATTCGAGGATCAGACAAACCTGGAACCTCGAGAGGCCGACAAAGTCGGCAGACGACGAACCGTCAAACATACAACATAAAAGAAAAAGCGATGCAAAACAAAAAAAGTGGTAAGCAAACCGCCACAATCGAACAAACGAGCCTAATCTAAAAAGTTGAGGACAACATAGACTAAACCCGGAGCCAAGCGCCACCAAACAACAACACCGCTGGCCAGCGATACATCAGGAGTCCCTGTGGGCGATGAAGATGAACCTCCAAGGAAATTACCGGAAGACGGAGTCACCTCGATGCACATCGCCACGATCCCAGCCAGACCCGACACCGGACGCCAGAGCCTCAACGCTGATTAGAACCGCAACGAACAACTGGAACCTCAGCCGAAAACCACCATCGTAGAACGCACCAAAACCCTATTGGGATGTAAACAGGACCCTTACGGGGGTTTTTTATTTTTTTTAAATTTTTATTTTTATTTTATTTATTCCATAAACCTTCGGGCCAGCTTAGGGCCCAAGGCAAAAGCATTGGGCCCAAAGAACAGACCACGAGCCCAAAAGAAAGCAGCACACGCGTGAGATAAAGAAAGGCACGCCGGAGACGTCCAACACCAGGCCAAACGGCGGCCGAAGGAAAACGACGGCGACCCAGGGCGGAGCCGGCGACAAATATATAGCTGTGTTTGGATTACTGTTTTTTTTTTTAAAAGCAAAATCAACAAACAGAAGCAAACCTTGCACAGCAAGAACAAACAACGGGGATGGATAGACTTGGACGGCAAGGAGAAGTCGGGCTGGGACGATAGCCGTCGGGACACCAACCGCGGGACGCCGGGAACGAACCCAGAGAGACGCAGAGGGGCGGCGGAACGGGGTCGAAAAGGAAGTTATAGATTTGGGGGTTTCAAGGCACGACAGAAAACAGTGCCCCGGAGGACAAGGCTGCGGTGGTGGGGCCACCAGGCTACACCAGGAGGGCTTGAAACCACTGAATCCGGGAAAATGAAGGGCGGAGAGGAAGGGGGTTCAGCCAAGGCTGGAAGCACATTTACCATCGAGGGATACAAATCTCCACCGGCCGACGCCTAAAGAGAAGGCGGAGAGGGAGGGGAGCCAACTATGGGCGGAGGGAAATCTCCACTGATGACGATTGCAGGCGAAACCGGGCAACTGTTGGCCGCTTAGATTTCATTGAGGTGGACTATTATTTTATGATTAATTAAGATTCATTAGTAAAATAGGAAAATGAATATCCTTAAATTTAATTTAATTAACCATTGACATTTGATTCAATCATTAAAAAAAGAAACGGTTGATTAGGATAAATATTATGGTAAATTAGGAAAAAGGAAGATAAATTTGATTTAGTTAATAAAAATAACAATAAATCAGCTATTGGGATAATTGATATTGATTGAGATAATTAATAGGGATTGATATATAATCGAGGTTGATCGGGAAAAGAAATTGATTTCTTATAATATTGACTAATATTAAATTATGCAACTTTGATTTCAACTTTAACCGTAGCTTTATATTTGGCTAATTACAATAGTTTGTATATAGTAGTAATTAAATAGAATTGATTATTGATTAGTATTGGATAAGGAAATCTTAACAGTTGCAATAGAATCCTCAAATATCTAATAAAAAAGTTTTAAAAACTAACAAAATGAATTTCATGTAACATTCATTCAAAAGAGTTTAGTGAAAGTTATTTATTAATTATATACTAATTTATTATTTTTTGGCTTTTAAAAATCCTGAAAAAAAAAATAATCTGTAAATTTGGAGAAGTTGTTATGATTTGGTCAATAAATTCAATATTTTAATTAATAAAAATGATTTTAAGTTTATTTATTTTAAATATATATGGGGGTTTGTTAAGTGAATGGCTGCCACGTGGCGGGGTAGGTTCGGTGAAAATCCTGAGCTAAAAGCCTAGCTTAAACTCGCCCAACCCGACCATGCTGAGGTGTATTTTACAGACATATATACAAGTGGTGATCGAATCCTAAATAATTGTTGGTGGTGGTCCGGTGTGGAGATGAAAACACAATCCATATGTATATATACCTTATAAATTCACATGTTCGATCATGGTTCCAAAATTGAAATGACAAAGTGAGAAGTGAGTAACGACACAACTACCAGGTGGACATAAGATAAATCGACGGATGGAGATATGGCCGCCACATAAACTAATGGTTGGATTAATTTGGAGGATGATCTCAACATCTACCAGGTGGTTCAATTGTACACCATGAACATGTGTTCAACCTCATCACCATTCAAGGATCAATATCACTTCTAAAGTGAGTGTCTAATTAAGCGGCTTAATTTAAGCCATCAAGGGCCAAGTGGGGCTTTTGTGTTTGTTTTTCTTTTTTCCAAAAAAAAAAGCCCAAAATTAAAGAAGAAAGAGTACGTAAGAGTTAACTAATGAAGATTTTCGGCCGTCGGATTGAGCCTAATCGACGGCCGAGGTTGGCGATCCGAGTCCAACCCTAGCTATAAGATCAAGTGCTCTTTACTTTCTCTTGATTTGTTGTTGTAAACTTGTAATAATGTGAAGCTTTTTTCATTAGGAAAAAAAGAAGAAAAAAGGGAATGCAAATCCGAGGGTCAAAATCCACTGTTGTGGAAACCTCAAAAGGGCAAAGATTCGGATGCTTTGAGAAATATTTATGCCTTTTAATAGTTTAATTATGAATTTATATACTTGGTTTTGACTTTCTTGATCTTGATTTATTTTTTACATATTTTGCTAGAATTAGAAACTAAGGTGAGCACAACTTTGGCATGACAGCTTGCTTGATGACTAATTTCCTCTCATACTAAGGCTTGTGTTTAATAAGCCAACGAAATGAGTCAACTTAATTTATTCTTGTTACATAAGTTTGAGTTCTAGACTTGGAAAATTTTGAAATTATGTAGTGAATGGTTTAGAGAGTGCTTTTTTAGTTGGGAAAAAATGGCAGTCAATTCGAAGGTGCTTTGTGCGTTCATGGAACACTGGATTGGCAGCCAAGTGTTGAGCAGCCTTGTTGTCACACATCAAAGGAATTGGAAGAGGAACTGTGATATGAAGATTCTGAAACAGTGCTTGTAACCACACCATCTCACTTGCAGTGTAAGACATAGACCTGTACTCAGATTCTGCTGAAGACTTGGACACTGTGAGCTGTTTCTTTGTCTTCCAAAACTGATCAATGAGTCCCCAAGG
Organism: Persicaria tinctoria; assembly: GCA_037127255.1. Taxonomy (NCBI): domain Eukaryota; kingdom Viridiplantae; phylum Streptophyta; class Magnoliopsida; order Caryophyllales; family Polygonaceae; genus Persicaria; species Persicaria tinctoria. The sequence continues at coordinate 2,625,723 of JBANSL010000004.1, forward strand.
AAAATGCAATAGCCTGACAATGATCGAGCAGAGAAAGGGCAAGCTCCCCAATCAGCATCATCGTATGCTGTCAAGTGCAAAGCAGATTTGGAAGAATAAAAAAGCCCTGCATTAATGGTTCCTTTGAGGTATCTGAGTATATGAAGAGCTGCTTGGTAATGAGGAGTGCGAGGAGCACTTAAGAACTGAGACATATGATGAACAACATAGGACAAGTCTGGTTTTGTCATGTTGAGAAATAGGAGTCTACCAACCAGTCTTCTATACCTTTCAGGCTCTTCAAGCAGTTCACCATCTTCTAAGGACAATTTAAGTCCTCTAGGCAATGGGAGTTTTGCTTCTTTGCAATCCAAGAGTTGCATATCTCTGAGTAGATCAATGATATACTTTCTTTGGTGAATCAACATTCCAGTAGCAGATCTGGAGATCTCTATGCCAAGAAAATATCTCACTTGGCAGAGATCCTTGATTGTAAATTGCTGGTGAAGTCTTTGCTTTGTCAGAATGATTTCTGCTTCATCATCTCCAGTTAGAAGAACATCATCAACATACACCAAGGCTGTGATCAGGCCCTTATGTACGGATTTGATAAAGAGAGAGTAATCCTGTTTTGACTGTATAAAACCAAGAGAAATTAAAAATTTAGTTAGTTCAACATTCCATTGTCTACTGGCTTGTTTTAAGCCATATAAAGACCTTTTGAGAAGGCAAACTTGACCAGGTTTTGCCTTATCATATCCATCAAGTGGCAACATATATATTTCTTCATCCAAATATCCATGAAGAAATGCATTATTTATGTCCAACGGATGGATTGGCCAATTTTTGACAATAGCTAAAGCTAAAATGCTTCTTACAAAAGTAAATTTAGCTACAGGGGATAAAGTATATTTGTAATCTTTCTCTTTGACTTGGTTGTAGCCTTTTGCTACTAACCTAGCCTTATATCTCTCAATGGTTCCATCAGGTTTGTATTTAGGTTTAAAAACCCACTTGGAACCAATTGGAGTTTTATCCTTAGGCAAATCAGTCAATTGCCATGTTTGATTATTCTCTAGAGCATGTAACTCTTTATCCATAGCTTCAATCCACTTAGGATCTTTCTTAGCTTGGAAAAAGGTATGAGGCTCAGGAATATTCACAAAATTAACAAAAGAGGTAATGAATTCAGGAGAGAAACTGTCAACATTACCAAGAACTTGAGATAAAAAGGACAAGGATTCTGAGTTATGTCTTATAGAAGGACATAAAAAGTCCTTGAGTTTGGCAGGAGGGTTAGAAATTCTTACAAACCTCCTTTGATGACTTACCTGTTGCTCCCTTGCAATGTCAGATCCATGTGGATGTGCATTTTGAGAAACCTCACCAGATAGGCTTTCATTATCAGACGTTGGTACACTATTATTGACAAACTCATGAATACTGTTATTGTCATTCTCAGAGCTATTAATAACAGGTGTATGAGAAAGCTCATTAGTAACAGGTGGATGTGCAATGTGTGTAGTTGAATATAAATCAGTGTAATCAGCTGGATTGACCAGTGGTAATTGAGTAGAATGAGATGGAGCACTAGGACATACATTGGTTTTAAAAGGGAATTGATCTTCAAAAAGGTCACATCCCTACTAACAATGTATTTTCTAGTGTCCAGGCAGAAAAATTTGTAAGCCCTTTGGGCAAAAGGGTATCCCACAAAGATACACCTAATAGCCTTTGGACCAAACTTATCAGCTTTGTACTTGGGATCAAAGGCAAAAGCCAGACAACCAATAGTTTTAAGCTCAGTATAGGAGGGTACTTTACCAAAAAGAACCTCATGAGGTGTCTTCCACTGTAAAACCTGTGATGGCAGCTTATTTATCACATGAGTTGCAGCCAAAACACAGTCTGCCCAAAACTCAGAAGGTAAGTTAGCATGTAACTTGAGAGATCTAGCAGTTTCTATAAGATACCTATGCCTCCTCTCAACCTTACCATTTTGTTGAGGAGTATAGGGAGCACTTCTTTGATGCACTATACCTTTTGAAGCAAATAAATCCATACAAGCTCTTTGAATGAACTCAGATCCATTGTCACTTCTAAAGCACTTAACAGAGGCATTAAATTATGTAGAAACATAAGAAATTAAAGAAGATAACAAGGAAAACACTTCAGTTTTTGATTGCATCAAAAAAGTCCATGTTACACGACTCTTGTCATCCATGACAGTTAAGAAATAAGAAGCACCAGAAACACTTTTAGTCCTATAAGGACCCCATATGTCAAGGTGAACAAGGTCAAAGCAATGACTAGAAACTATAGTACTAATAGGAAACGAAGATCTATGCATCTTGGCTAGAACACATGTTTCACATTTGGGCAATTTAGAAACATTACAAGGCAAAGAATCTAAGTGCTCAATCTTACTGCCAGAAGCATGACCTAATCTAACATGTAGCTGTAACATCTTAGCAACATCAGAAGACACATTGGAAGCCAAGCAATCCTTATTCTTAGAAGGCAACACACTCCTATTGAGCTTTAAAGGAACCCCAGAGGCTGCAATGACCTTGTCAGCTTGTAATCTATAAAGGCCATTGAGCTTGAAGCCTGATCCAATGACCTGGTTACTGCCAAGGTCCTGAAAACACCAATTGCTAGAGGTAAACACAGCAGCTAAAGAGGAATTCTCTACCAATCTAGGCACAGATAGTAAATTATGTTTAAAACTAGGAACCAACAAGACATTATGCAAAATCAAATTATCAGTTAGACATAGAGTACCAATCTCTTTCACAAAAGAAGTGTTACCATCAGGCATACCAACCAAAATAGGCCTATCAAGTAACCTTTTATCAGTCAATAAATGTGGAAAAGCAGCCATATGATGAGTGGCTCCCGTATCTATAATCCAATCTTTATCACTTGTCAAAGAAGCAAGCAAGGCCAAATTAAAGGATTTAGAATTACCTGCCATGTTGGTGACTGTGGAACAGTTGACTTGACGTTGAGACTGCATAGCTCGAAGAACCTCTTGACATACTGCATTGATCAAATTTTGATCAATCTTCCCAGTTTGAACCCCTTCCCCATCATGTTGCTCCAAGGGGTCCCCAACATCACCACAAGCATTGTGTGCAGCAACTTTCCTTAAACCCATCTGGATATCCATGAAGCTTGAAACAATTGTCTTGGATATGGCCTTTTCCTTTGCAATGAAAACAAACCCTGGATTCTTTTTCCTTCTTGTCTTTACGAAAGTCCTTCCTTTCACCTTGCACTCCTTGTCTGTTTGCTGCTAGAGCCATGCTATCAGCACTTGTGCTCTCACCATCAACAACCTTATCAGAGTTTCCACTGTCTACTTGAGACACCAGATAATACGCTTTATTCAAAGTAGGCAAGGGATCCATGACCAAGATACTACTACGAACTCCATCAAACGATTCTCCAAGCCCCATCAAGAACTGCATTAGGCGATTGCGGGCCTCACCTTCATTCACTTTCTTCATTACATTGCAAGTACAGGCTGCCATAGCCCCACAAGAACAATCATATTGTCCTTCAACATACTGCAATTCGTCCCAAATTCGCTTCAATTTGTTGAAGTACTCAGCAATGGTTTTCCCACCACGAGAAACATAACACAACTCCTTCTTGAGCCGGTAAATCAATGGCGCATTAGTTTGCCCATACCTTTCGAATACCTCGTCCCACAGCTGCTTAGCAGACTTGACGTACATAAAGCCTTCAGAAATAGTGTTGATCATCGAATTGCCTAACCAACAACGAACAATGTAGTCAGCTCGCTGCCAGCGCTGCAACTTCTCAAGATCGGTTGGCCGTGCACAAGATCCGTCTATGAACCCGATCTTGTTCTTAGCTCCTAGCGCCAGGCGAACTCCCCGGCTCCAACTCAAGTAATTCGTTCCATTGAACTGAAACGACAACAGTTGCGCACCCAGATGATCCGAATTCGCAAGATTTAAAGGATCATTCGCATTATTATGCGAATTATCATCCAATCGATGATTCCTCAACATCGAATCCACTTCCTCATACATTCTCGCTCAGAAATTGCAATAATCCAACGAAAATGAATGCGACAATACACGATTCCAAGACAGAATCGCAAAATAAAAAACAAGCGGAAGTAGCACAAAGTGACAGAGAATGAAAACGCGAACCAGAAGGTAATCTCGATCCAAGATTACGCCATTCGCTCTGATACCATGAAAACCGAAGGAAATTAACTCCATTGGAGATCAAAACTCAGCTCTGATTATGTTCAACAAACTTAGTTTACACCTATGCTAACAACCTCTATTTATAGAGGAAGATACAACCTTTTGTATAATTACATAATACCACCCTATGTATATAAAACATACAAATATATCCTTATATACATAGTGTTATTATTAACCACCAGCAAGTGTTTTTTGGAAATAGGAAACTCAAACTCGCTACAGGATGACTTGTGCCAAATTAGAAAAAATAATATCAACTTTGAAGATCTATGTATAATCGGGCAGAGCATTTGGGAAATTAGAAATTCTATCATTTTTAAGAATGGTAGAATGGAGGACATGGTAAGAATTATACAAAAAATTCTAAAATCCAAGGCTGATTGGCATGAAGCAAGCAATAAAACAAAAACGGAAGGTAAGAAACGAAGAGGAAAGCATATAAAATGGACGAGACCGGCTCATGGAGTTTACAAAATTAATGTAGATGGAGCAGTAAACAAAGATGGAATGTGCAAAATAGGGGGTATTGCCAGAAATTGGAATGGAGAAGTAGTCGAAGTCTTCCAAGAAAAGACTACTAAGGGATAAGACTACTAAGGGATCAGTAATTTTCACCAAACCCCTGGCTGTGTTCAAGGGGATCGAGCTAGCTTGTAGCAGAGGCTGGCAGAATGTTATCGTTGAAGGAGACAGTTTATCAGTGATCAAAGCTATCACATGAGATGCAAACATACCATGGGAAATTCTGAGGATCATTGAGAGCATTAGAATAATGAAGACTGAAATTAACACCATCAGTTTCAGACATATCTTCAGGAAAGCAAATGCAGCAGCATATTTTATTGCTAGATTTGAATCTGATTGTAATCTTAATTAATTCCCTTCCTATGAATAGGGTTTTTTGTAACATCATCTGCAAGGATTATCAAAATCGTTCTTCTCTTTAGAAAACGTTCTAATTTTTGCCCACTGTAAAAAAAAAAGGATTATCCCACCTATTTATACACGTGTTATTTTACGTGTTCATTTTAATTGAAGATTAAATTTAATTTTGAATATAAATATCCAATATCATATCTTAAGTACGTTACAAAATCTATCATTTTACCTGGAGTTATTTTATAAATAATTTATCTTGAGTTATTTTATCTTTCGGCATTAATATTAGTTACGGTAATTCATTATATTTAAAGATAAAATTTTATTATTAATTTATTATCTATGATGAATAATATAATCTTATCACCAATATATATATATATATATATATATATCCTTTATCACTTCCTCCCTATCTCCGTAACTATATAGGCCCAAAATATTGATCAATATTATCTAACGAAAGTGTAGATGTGGTAGAAAGAAGAAAAAAAATATTGAATTTATAGAAGGCTAATACACGTTCCCTATAGAATTCAAATTAAAATTTATTATATAAAGAAATGTAATAAGTTGTGTATATAAATATATATACGATATATTTGGAGGATTACATCATACTGAAAATTTTAAATAAGATTATTTGTTGGAGTCATAGAAATGTGTAACATTGAATTTTATTTCTCTATAATTATTATATAGAAATTATAGAGAAGCCATTGAAGATAAAGCATTTAATTTTCAAATTCTTTATTTTATACTAATCTTTGACAAAATATGACATTTTATTTTTATATGTTCCTTATATCATAGTATGAGGTTCCGTTACAATTTACAAATAATGTCATACATACACACACCCTCCGACTGACTTTATTTTTTTAACACGTAGTTTAGGGAGTATTTTTTAGTCATATTAATTTAAAATTTAATACGCACTTATTATTAATAAGTATTAAATTATAAAAAATTTAGCAAAAAAATTTAATATTTTATATAGTTTTTTAGCTCCTTAAACTAAGTGTAAGTAAAAAGTCTTACATTTTTTTTAACTTACTTTTTCAGTGCCACATCAGCGTAAAGACCCCATTTCAGATTTTTATTTTTTCACCCCCTATTCATGAACTCCGACCTTGAACTCATAACTTACTTTTCTTTCTTTTTCCTTTTTATTAAATGAAATTTTCTTATACTAAACTCATAAAGACTAGTGCTTTTGTGATTTTTTCAAGAGCAAAAAGACTAGTGCTTTTGTTCCCCCGCCCCCCCCTCTAATTTTAAAAAATTAATTTAAAATTATAATAAAATATAATTTGTTAAAAGACTACGATAAGAAGACTAGTTATACAAATATTTTGAATTATGTTAAGCGGCACATTTTCCTATGCCTCATTGCTACTTCCCCTTATTGAATCATTTTAATCATTTCTTTAATTGCAATATAGCTTTTTCTAACTAACTTATACGTACATAGAAAATCACGTTATACAATATTTTTTTTTTAATAAGCATATGCTAATATAGTACTAACTCGATCAGTTTAATTACCAAAATATGATATTTTAGATTCTTACACTCAATTTTAAGAAACTAACAAATATACTTATGGTCCCTTTAATTACACTTTTTTTCTACTAATAGTCCCTTTAATTACATTCTCTTAAAATATAACTAAAAATCCATTAGTCAAATAATACTTTATAAAAATTGTCGTGGCTTACAGGGACCATCTAGTGGCGATCTTAATTAATCAAATACGCCACGTATGTGTTTTTAGGTTGACGCGTGAAGAAAACGAGTAAGGAACACGGCATGCTCTTACCCTATAAATAGGGCAGAGTCTGTTTCCACAGTTGATAATCTATTTGGTTGCATACTTCTATAGTCTTGTGTCTGTTTCCACATTTCATAATGTATATCGGGTGAGCCGATGAAGCTAGATAGGGTTTGCTTGATGTTGGGAGTAGCCATCTCCTTCCTAATCCTAATCCCAATCCCATCCATATTCAGGTGTGTAGCTACTGTGCCGCCTGAAGATGACCCCAAAACTAGTTCATTTGTGGATCCTCCCCATGTCGTCCAAACTCTACATCCACAAGAGGGGACTTGGTTGGCCGACACCAATATCTTCCCTGGTGATAAGCCACTGCCACTCCATGTGTCCGAGTGGCGTCGCCGGATAGAGGAAGCTGATCCCGGCCTTGTGTTCATATTGCGATTGGAGGAAGCCTTGGCCTCAAATCAGGAGTCGGCGGTAGCCTCGGCCTTGGAGCAGCTTAGCACGGAGCCTGATTTGGGGTTGCAGGTAGCCTCGACCTTGGCTGATCTACTTCCGGCCACTCCGCCTCCACTTGTACGTAGCACTCGCAGCGAGGTTGAACTAACCTCAGACGACCCACCTCCGGATAGCCTCTGCGAGTCGGAACCAGATAGGAGGGAATTGGAGGAGGCCGATGCTATCAGGGATTCCGATGACGTGGAACGAGCCTCCAACGACTCAACTTGGGGCAGCTGTACTGAGTCACCACTGTCGTCGGCCTCCACTCTTGATATCCTAGAGTGGATATTAGCTTGTCCCCTTAGCTGGGAGACGGAGGAGGTAGCCTCAACATGGACCACCAATCCTCGTGGCAGGGAGTCGGAACTAGCAGTGGACTCAACTGGGCATAGCAGCACCCCAGATTCCTCTCCGACTCTGACGGATTCGACTCCAAGTAGCATAGCTCAGTCGTCCGACCTAGCATCAGCCTCCACTCCGCATATTAGAGAGTTAGAACTAGCCTGTCATCTTAATGAAGCGACTCCACTTGACGGAATCGCCATTCATGACATTGAGAGGGATTCCGATGACTTGGGACGAGCCTCGGACGACTCACCTCGGGGCAGCCGTACTGAGTCACCACTGTCGTTGGCCTCCAGTCTTGATAGCCTAGAGTGGAGATTAGCTTGTCCTCTTATCAGGGAGACGGAAGAGGTAGCCCCAGCATCGATCACCACTCCTCATGGCTGCTGCAGGGAGACGGAACTAGCAGTGGACTCAACTGGGCTTAGCATTAGCAGCATCCCGGAATCCTATCCGACTCTGAGTAGCATACCTCAGTTGTCGTCCGACCTAGCCGGTCATGATCTCAATGAAGCGACTCCAGTTGACGGTATTCCACCACAAAACCCTTATCATTCTTTGTCACATAATTAATTATATGAATATCCAAAGCGATCGGCCTTACTCTCTCCACAGACTACCACGCAATCGACATTGATACCGAACAAGTCGATCCTCCCCAACAACCTCCGATCACTAGCACCGGAGATGATCAATTGGGGATCGCCATCAGGTGTATTGGGGCAGTGTACCGAAATGAGAACCTGGGCAGGGATGTTTTGGGGTATGTAGTTCCGGTGACTCTTGGGATGTTGACCATGAATACCCGCCCAAGCCCCACTGTGGTGAACCTCGTCTTGATTTCGACGGTTGTTGGGTTCGCTGCTATATGGAACGGCCTGCTGTTGAGGACTGCTTTTCCAAGATTTGCTAACAGGATTGAGCTGTTTGGGGTGGCTCAAGTGTTGGCCTCCTTCTTCGGCCTCCTCTCGACGTATCTCCCTCCGAGCTTAGCTTGGCTGCCATGGCTTTGCTGGGCTCTCGCCATTGCACCCTTTACCCTCACATTTTCTGCCGACCACCAATCACGTGCGGCTTCCGGTCCCGTCCAGAATGACTAAATACAACCATGTACGTTTGTTTTTTGTTTTTTTGTTTTTTATCAGGAAACCATGTACGTTAATATCGGCGAGGATCAAATTGTCCGGTTTCCTCTCCGGTGACTGGTCTCCCTATCCCTCACACATTCCCCCCTTTACTTAATTTAAATTTTATTATTATTTTTTTTAATACTGGGGAGGGAAATTCAACTGGCCCTGGCCCCACCGATCCGTTCGCGTTAATATGTGATGCAGCCAGTTTGAAGACTTTTATTACTTCATTCATTTCGATTTACGAAGAAGAACGTAGTTTCACTTATTAACATGTAGTTTAATAAACTGAAAACTATATAGTATATTAAATTTTATTATTATTATTTTATAATCTAATACTTATTACCAACAAATATTAAGTTGTAAAAAAATAATTTAAAAAAAGTTGATATTATATATTTTTTATCTCCTTAAAATACGCGTTAAAAAGTCAAACGAGATCCTTTGTGGATCGGAGTTAGTATATAATAATAATAATACTCATATGATAATAATAATAATAATAATAATAATAATAATAATAATAATAAAGGTGAGTAAAATGATTCATACTCTATATGATCGATATTATATATAAAGAGAGTATAGATCATTTGAACTACCTCTTAGAATTTATCGTGTATTTTCTTTATTTATTTTCTAAATTAAATGTACTGATAACAATTTCTGAAATAGTCAATCCATTTTGCTTTTAATCTTCGTTTATTGTTTGCATACGCACATACACACACAAATAAATTTAATACTTATTAGTAATATATCAATATAAAATCATATAATAAATATTTTATATAATTCTTACCTGGATTAATAAATTACAAAGACTAGTAAAATTATTGAATCTATCTTAACGTAAATAAGTTACTCTACTCACCAATATTTATAGCGTTCTCCAAGTGGTCAAATGGGCAGCATAAGTCATTGACCGACTATAGAATGGTGCACAATGGCGGTAGATAGTAATATATATATCAAAACAGCCCTAAGGCTTATTAGACGACTTTGGCATGTGTACTTTCGTACTTAGACAGTAAGACTACTACTCCCAAAACAGCCCTGCTCAGGCGTAAATCAAAAGAAATTTATAAGGTCGACCCAAAAAAAAAGAAAATCTTCTCCTCCTTATCCAATTTCTTTCCCCTAAAAAAAACCCAATTGAGCACGTCAAAAGATGGATTGTGAAGAACGCGTTTGACGCGCCCCCAACTTCTCCCTCAAAACTCCCTATCAAACCCTCGCTTCGAAGAACCGAAATCCTCATATTTCTTGGTCAAATCCTCATCTTAACCCCTCTCCCAGCGAGATTTTGGCACTTTGGTGCTGGCTTCTTCCCCCGATTGGTGAATCAAGAGGCAATTTTGTTGTTACTTCCCTTAATCTCGGCCCTTTCTCTCTTGAAGAAACCATCTTCGATTGCATCTCCCTTAGGCAGAATAGCTCTAAATTTCCGGAAAAAAAGGGTCAAAAAGAAGAAGGGTTCATGAAAGAAGAAGTTTATTGGCCAAATTTCTAGCGAGATGGTGAATGTTTGGTTGAGATTTGACCCAAACTGGGTAAATTCCATGAAGAGGGGGAAGAAGTCTCTGTAAGTGTTTGGATAACTGAGTCTTTACCGAATCTCAGAGGCCTACTCCTATATATATATTATTGAGTAAAAACCCCAAGGGTACAATCGTCACTATACACAATATGCACAAATATAAATAATGTCTGGCAACATCCTCTCTCAGTCGCAGCTAGAGGTGAGTGAATAGCAAGACTGGAACGGAAAGAAGAAAAAAGAGGAGTAGGTAATCCTTTTGTGAAAATGTCCACATACTGATGTGCAGAAGGGACATGTAATACCCGGACCTGGCCTAGGGCGACTTTCTCTCTAACGAAATGGATATCAATCTTGATGTGCTTGCTCCACTAGTGTTGAACCGGGTTCGACGATAGGTAGACGACGGAGACATTGTCGCAATTGACCAATGTGGCTGCACGAAGTGAGACACAAACTCGCAAAGGAGGTTTCGGAGCCAACAGGTCTTTGCCACGTCGTTGGCGACACCACGATACAGGGCCTCGGCACTGGAGCGAGAGATGGTCGCCTGGCGCTTGGAGGAACACGAGACTAGGTTGTCGTCGAGGTACACTGCAAAGCCAGATGTGGAGCGGCGAGTTTCGGGACAACCCACCCAGTCAGCGTCCGAGTAGGCGGTGAGGGTGTCGAACCGGCCGCGACCGCGAGCGATGTGCAAACCCATGTCACCGGTGCCCTTCATGTACCGGATGATCCGCTTGAGGGCCTGGAGGTGATGCTCACGAGGATCATGCATGTATAAGCAAATCTACTGAACCGCGAAGGCGATGTCTGGCCTAGTGAATGTCAGATACTGGAGGGCACCCGCCAGACTATGGTAGGTTGTAGGATCACCGACCTTAGGACTGGAGGCAACATCGAGCTTGGACTTGCAGTCGACGGGAGTGGTGGCGGGTTTGCAAGACGTCATCGGAGCTTTGTCGACAATCTCAAGGGCATATTTCTTCTGATGAAGAAACAACGCATCACGAGTGCGAGTCACAAAGATGTACGTCGAGGAAGTAGCTCAACGGACCAAGATCAGTCATGGCAAACTCCGAACGCAACAATGCCATCAATCTAGACAATAATGATGAAGAGGATGCAGTGAGCACACTGTCATCGACGTACAGTAGAAGGTATGCAGTGTCAGGCCCAGAATGGAACACAAAGAGGGAGTGATCATACTGACTGCCCTGAAAACCAATCCCAGTGAGGTAGGGCTGAGCATCCGATCTGGACCGGATCGGACCGGACCGGAATTTTCAAGAACATGGACCGCGGATCGGATCGGGACCGAGACATATGGTCCCGGGTTTTCCGGTCCGCGGACCGTTAAGACCGGTTGGACCGGATCCTGTAACCACGTTTCTGTTTTTTTTTTTTTTTGGGTTACAGCAACCCTAACTCTGAACACAGCAGCCCCAATTTAACGGTAGATGAAAAATCTGACAAACTGAAATTTCGATCTTAAATCTAGATCTGAAAATTGAAATTTACATCTTAAATCTAGATCTGAAAATTAAAATTTACATCTTAAATCTTACAAATTGAAATTTCTAACCCTACATGAAAAATCAATCCGGCCGCCTACAGATTGTAAAACAACCTCAATGTTACAAATTGTAAAACAACCTAGATCGACTAAAAGTGAAGAAGAGGGTGAAGATAGGCCTATAGATTACACTTATTACAGAGAGACGAGAGGGCGAGGCTGCTACGACGAGGGTGTCGAGCGAGAGCGAGGGCGAGGGCGTCGGGCGAGGCTGATGAAGACGCAATGGCGAGGCTGCTGCGAGAGGGAGGATGTTGAAGACGAGAGGAGACTAGGAGAATGCGTGAAACTGTGAAAGGGTGATTAGAGAAAGAGAGGGAGGGGGAGGGAGAGAGAGGCGTAAGTGAAGTAGTGAACTGTGGTGAGGGTTAGGGAAGACTGAAAGAGAGCGGCGGCGTAAATGAAGAATGATGAAGCGTGAAGAAGTGAAGAGGGCCACTTACTTTTTTTTTTTTTTTAATATTATAGAACCCAGTCCAATTCTGGTCTGGTCCCGGGTTTGGACCGGAACCCGGAATTCTTTTTTTCTTGGACCATGGACCAGACCGTAATAATTCCGGTCCGATCCAAGACCATAATTTCCGGTCTGGTCCCGGTCCGATCCAATTTTTGCCCAGCCCTACAGTGAGGTACGTGGCGAATCGCTGATACCAGGCGCGAGACGCCTGTTTTAACCCATAGAGAGACTTCTGGAGAAGGCAGACATGGGAGGGTCGTGAGCGATCATAGAAGCCTGACTACTGATGCATATATACAGTCTCCTGAAGGTTAGCGTGCAGGAAGACATTCTTGACGTCCAGCTGGTGAATGAGCCAGTCCTTGGTGAGAGCGATGCTAAAAACTGTGCGTATGGTAGCGGGTTTGACGACCGGGCTAAAAGTTTCGTCACAGTCCATACCAACCTCTTGAGACTTGCCATTGACAACGAGGCGAGCCTTGTAACGCTCAAGAGTGTCATCAGACTTGTACTTATGTTTGAATAACCACATGCAATCAATGATATTAGAGTCCCGAGGCCTAGTAACGAGGTCCCACGTGCCATTTTTAATTAGAGCACTAAACTCATCGACCATGGTAATTGTGTGCCAGTTTGGGTCCTGTAAGGCCTTTTGTGGTGATTTAGGGAGAGGGGATATGTCTGTGGAAGGGGTGAGAAGGTTGTAATTGGGGTTGGGTTTGAAGATCCCGGATCGGGACCAAGTCTTCATGGTTGGGGCGGAGGGAGCTGCAGGGGCAACAATGGGAGGAGCGGCGGGCACAACCTGAGGCGGCGGGCGCGTCACTAGGGCGACGGGCACAGCAAGGTGCACCAAGTGGCGCCTCCACCACCCCTAGAGACAACTCCGACAACTGTTGTCACCGATTCAAGGACGGGTGGCCCTCTTCTCCTTCTCCTACAGGTCGGGCGCCAAGTTGTTCGTTTGTTTTTGTCGAGCCTTCTTTTCCAAGTCCTCTTCCAGGTCGGGTTCTCGTTCTACTCCGGTGGCGTCAGGGCTCTCTTTTCCGGCGATTCGAGCCCAGTAGGCCTAGTCGGCCTCTCCTCTCTTCTCATCTCCTCTCCTCCCATCCGATCCTGACTCTGAGCACAGATAGAACGTTTAGTTAACGGACTCTGCAGGGGCTCTGTTAGTTTTAACTCATCAGGGGCACGACGCGAAATTGATACAAACCTCATGGGTACCGTGCGAATTTAACAAAAATTTTGTACACCATGCGAAATACGCAATACCACATGGGTGCCAGGCGAAATTTCCATATCTATATAAACTATTGATTTAGAAGAGTTTAGGATGATGTGTCAAGCTTAGATAAATTTTAGGAGTCTTGACCAATCATTTTATTTTTCCATTTCTCTTTCATTTTCTTTAATTCTAATTTTTTTTCTTCTTTTTTGTTTAATTCTCTTTTTGATTTAATTTTACTAACTATCTATATCTATATAAACTCTTAATTTAGAAGAGTTTAGGATGATATGTCAAGCTTAGATGAATTTTAGGAGTCTTGACCAATCTTTTTTTTTCATTTCTCTTTCATTTTCTTTAATTCTAATTTTTTTCTTCTTTTTCGTTTAATTCTCTTTTTGATTTAATTTTACTAACTATCTATATAAACTCTTAATTTAGAAGAGTTTAGGATGATGTGTCAAGCTTAGATGAATTTTAGGAGTCTTGACCAATCAGTTTTTTTTTTCATTTCTCTTTCATTTTCTTTAATTCTAATTTTTTTTCTTCTTTTTCGTTTAATTCTCTTTTTGATTTAATTTTACTAACTATTGGGCTTAATTCAAAGCATTGATCTTAGTCTAAATTATAATTTTAGTGGTTTTTTTTTTTCTAAAAAGGCAATCTATATAAACTCTTAATTTAGAAGAGTTTAGGTTTAGGATGATGTGTCAAGCTTAGATGAATTTTAGGAGTCTTGACCAATCAGTTTTTTTTTCCATTTCTCTTTCATTTTCTTTAATTCTAATTTTTTTTTCTTCTTTTTCGTTTAATTCTCTTTTTGATTTAATTTTACTAACTATCTATATAAACTCTTAATTTAGAAGAGTTTAGGTTTAGGATGATGTGTCAAGCTTAGATGAATTTTAGGAGTCTTGACCAATCAGTTTTTTTTTCCATTTCTCTTTCATTTTCTTTAATTCTAATTTTTTTTTCTTCTTTTTCGTTTAATTCTCTTTTTGATTTAATTTTACTAACTATTAGGCTTAATTCAAAACATTGATCTTAGTCTAAATTATAATTTTAGTGGTTTTTTTTCTAAAAAGGCAATGGGATTAATTCAAAACATAAAATTAATAATAAGAAAATATAAAATTAATATTAGTAATCTATATCTATATGTGTGTGTGTGTATATATATACTATTTTAATTGTTTTCTTTTTTGGTCAAGTGTTATAATATTAATTTTAGTGGTTTTTTTTTTGGTCAAGTTTATAATATTAATTTAATATATTAGTGAGATTTTACTTATAAAAAATCGTGTAAGGGCGCGGGGATCATACTAGTTTTATTTTTTTAAAAAAAAAACCTTAAAACAGACTCGGGATTTGAGCCCAACCCATTATATAATAATTTTTAATATATCCCTTGGATTCAAATCCCTAGTAGCCCTAATTTTCTTCTTCTTTTTCTCATTACATTTTCTATAGATGACCCAAATGGATCATATTTAAATAAACCTTCAATATATCTGGGATCGAAATTTATTATACACTGGAAAAAATGTCACTTAGTAAAAATAATAATATAAAATTTCGTGTTACAAAAGTCAAATTATCTAACCTACAAGGCAACTGTAATACAATACCCCAAACCTCAAAGCACCTAATGGTCTTGGTCCTACTAGCGCGTACTAGATGCCTTTGTCGATCATAGACAAAACACAAATCGACGTCCTATATTGTCTTGGACATCAATCGGTGGATTCAGGATCTCTAAACGAAGCACCCGGCCGATAAGAGAAATCGACATTGTTGAAGGCAAACGCTGAATCACCCGTCTTTAAAGCAGGGTGTTAGATTGCACCAAAAAACAAAAGTAGGGTGTTAATTAGAAAATTAAAATTGATGAATTAGGGTTTTAATTACCTGACTTCTAATCTGATAGTTTTATTATCTACCCTAACTAATTCAATTTCGTGATAAAAAAATGGTAATTCAATTCTCTTGTTAATCAATCATCAATATTAATATCAATATCTATCTATTCATATTCATATTTGTATCAAAAAAAAAAGTATCTATCTGTTCATATGACTATATCTATCTATCTATCTATATATATATATATATATATATATATATATTTTATCGGTTGACTATATCTATCTCTATCAATCTATCTATTTATATAACTATGTTTTGGTGTGATTCCTACCACGAGAATTGGGAAGGGCAGATTCTTAAGAGATACCCTATATATATAGGGTGTGTATGGCAAATGTTTTTAACTATTAAAAAACAATAAACCGGTAATATGTGTGTATGGAAATCGAAAATGAGCAATAATCAGTTAAAATTTGTGTTTAAAAAAAACAATTTGTGATAGCTTATTTTGGTGTTTATTTGTTTATTTGTTTATTTGGTTTGAAAGTATCATAATACCCCTAATAATAACCAAATAAACACATTTTTTTTTTACAAATAAACACTTTTTCGTCTCATACGGAGTTTATATTTTTTCATAAATTTTTAACTACTCTTACCAACAGTTTATAAATTGTACCCTATTTATAATTGGGTGTTTTTGGCAACCAACACATTTTGAAGATCTAATTAGCTCACTACCACCTAAACAAAATTATTTAGTTAACCTAGCACCCTTCCCAAATGGGTTATTAAGGTCAACGGTCAACATGTTTGACCGTTGAGTTTGCTGAAGTTGAAACGGGAAATGCCAACTTGCCCAGACTTTGATCGCCGAGAATTCGACAAGCTTGGCATAGACCGCCTTCTATGTCGTGCCCGGTTGCCTATCGAGCAAAAGCTCCTTGTCACATGTGACACACCGGCCACCAGTCGTCTTATCGAACGCGTGTACACGCATCACCCCGTTAACGTGGAGTACATCGAATCTAGCGCCAAGCGTTGCGTCGTCTACTTCTCCCTAACGAAAGGAGAGGTGTCGAATTTGTTGCAATCGAAACAGCTCTATTCGAAGCCATTCTTCCTCGGCCGTCATCTTTGGCACTTTAGCCTCTCGGCGCGATGCAGCAGGGACCGACGTACCTCACTCGATCACTTTGGTCTGTTTTTGTATTGGCCAACCCACCCCAAGGGTCCGAAAAAGCTTGCTTTCGCTCTGGATTACGAGTTTTCGGTGTCGAATAAGCCATCCAAGGAGTTTGTAACCACGCAAAGAGTCAAAAACTGCCGTTTAAAGATGGGAAATTTCATCGGGGAGGACAACTTGTTCGACATCCCGTGGAGCGATTTCATGGCCGACGAAAGCGAGTATTTCATCGACGATGTCCTCTATCTTGAAGCCAAATTTGCCATCAATCACACTAAAAATCGCCCTACTAACATAGTCTCAAAAATGCTTAGGAATCTAGCTATTGATCCTAAGCTAGATGACTAGTTGGATTGAATTATATCTAAATTGATTCATCTCACATGTTTGAGAATTCGCCCTACTCACTTGGTTCCTTTTTGACGAAAGATTGGATGTTTAATTTGGTTATAGCTAGATAAAGCTTTTGATTGTTGATATCCGGGTTGGGTCGGAGATCTCACTTGTTACTTGCACCTTGATTTAGTATAGTATGTGTTCGTATTCGATTTGTTTTGATGGAGGGTTTGATCTCATTTAAAAATGTGCTCTAATTCGACCTGCTTAGTAAATGAATTGAACCAGTTCGAGCCGGGCTCTCGGCTCAGATAACAAAGTTTTTGCTTGAAAAATCCTTATCTGGGTTCGGACCTTCGAGCTCCTTATTTGGATATAGACTTGTGGGCCGGCCCACTTCGGATTCAACACTGAATCTCCAAGGTAAGATGGCAAATCCATATCTCCCACATCAAATACACATCGAGTTCCTTTTCTAGCTATCCCCTTCTCTGTCGATCTCTATATATAATACAATTTCGATCGTTTGCTTTCATCCATTTCAATCTACCGGCTAAATGGAGAGGGGAAGGTCATGCTTTAATGTGTTATTTCATATTTATTTTTAATTTTATTTCTTATTTTTTTATACTAATTATTTATAACATTTGTGACTCGCTTGGAGTTGACCACCTCTCTCGTGGCGTTTGCCTGCTGGGTGTCGTTGACGCCGACCATGAGGATAGAGCTGATGGTGATCTCGGAGACGACGGTGGAGCTTGGGAGTTTTATGTCAAGATTGACGACCGAGAGAGTAGCCTGGATGATGTTACCAACGACGAGGGTGGTGGTGGTGGTGGTGATGATGGTGCTACTAGTGGTGTGGCCGCGGACGACGGTGACGATGATAGTGGCGACGACGGTGATGATGATGATAGCGGTGATGATAGTGGCAGCGACGCGGACGACGGTGATGATGTGGACAACGACGCTGTTGATAGTAATGACGGCGAGGACTACGGTAACGGTACTGCTGACCGGAGCGACCGCTACATCTCCCCGGCCTCCTCTTCAACTAATAATTAGTTTCTTCATTTTCTCAAGCTTAATTATAATTATCAGAGTTACACGAAGATTAGTTAATTGTGGTACGTGTAAATATAATATTAGTAGTACTTCTTAATTCTGTAAAAGTATCGATTTTAAGGTAGGATATTATTAATTAGTGGACTATGCAACTATATATATATTGCTGGAGTAATTAAACACATTAACGGATCCAATTAATTAATTATTTACATTTTGAATAAAAAAATATTTTTAACGCATTAAAAATTATATAAATATATATTTGTTTTTTACTAATTTTTTTAAAATAATTTTATATTTACTATGGTAACAAGACTTGTTACTTGTTACTAATCACATTTTTTAGCAATCATGTTTTTTATATTTAGAATACTTTAGGCTTATGTGTCAATTTCTCCTTAATTCTCTCCTTTCTAGCAAACATGTTTTTTATCCCTTTTTTAATTATTTATTTTCTTTAATTATTATTTTTATTCTTTTTTTTTTATCTTTTTAAACTAATCACATTTTTTTCTTTTATTCTTAACATATTTACTAACAATCTATATCTATATATACTCTTAATTTAGAACATTTTAGGCTTATGTGTCAACTTCTCCTTAATTCTCTCTTTTCCAGCAATCATGTTTTTTATCCCTTTTTTAATTATTTATTTTCTTTAATTATTATTTTTATTCTTTTTTTTATCTCTTTAAACTAATCACATTTTTTTCTTTTATTCTTAACATATTTACTAACAATCTATATCTATATCTATATATACTCTTAATTTAGAACACTTTAGGCTTATGTGTCAACTTCTCCTTAATCATCTCTTTTCCACCAATCATGTTTTTTTATCCCTTTTTTAATTATTTAATTTTTTTAATTATTATTTTTATTCTTTTTTTTACCTCTTTAAACTAATCACATTTTTTTTCTTTTATTCTTAACATATTTACTAACAATATACTCTTAATTTAGAACACTTTAGGCTTATGTGTCAACTTCTCTTTAACTCTTTTCCACCAATCATGTTTTTTATCCCTTTTTTAATTATTTATTTTTTTAATTATTATTTTTATTCTTTTTTTTATCTCTTTAAACTAATCACATTTTTTTCTTTTATTCTTAACATATTTACTAACAATTGGGCTTAATTTAAAATATTAAAGAAAAAAAAATGTAACCATTGGACTTAATTCAAAGCATTGAATATAACTATTGGTTATGACACATCACATTTAAACAAAGTTATAATGATTTTTTTTTTGATAAACAATATTATTATTATTATTATTACTGCGTGATTCAATCTATATTTATGTATTATACTTTGGATGAGATTTTATAAAAAAAAATTCCAGAGAATTATAAAATACATTTGTGGTAATGATTTTTATTTTAGCTTTTATTAATATTTCATAATATATTTTTTTATATTGCTAAAATTTTAGTTTAAAAAAATCGCACCATGGTGCGGAAATTATACTAGTTTGTATTGTTTTGATTGTTTTGTTAGTTAGGAATAGATAGGATCCATTATATCATTCACCCAATACTTATGTTGGTTTCCTTACATTCTCTCATCATTTAGATCAGTTCAAGCCCATGTCTTCTTTAACAGCCCAAAGGAGTAGCCCACTATGTTTTTTGTTTGACCCATGTTTATAGTCCAATATCCACTATTTCATCACCCATTAAATTTTGGCAATTTGAAATATACTACATCATTTCAGAAAGAAGTGAAATTTGACTTTTGGGCACGTTTTTTAAGGAGTTAAAAACTATATAAAATATAAAGTTTTTAATTGATTTTTTAAAATAATTTTATACATATTAGTTATAAGTTTAAAATTAATAAAAAAAATTAATATTTTATATAGTTTTTAGTTCCTTAAAAAACGTATCGAAAAGTCAAACGACACTTATTAATGAACAGAGGAAGTATAATTAATCCCAAAAAACTAGTCGAGATCAAATGATGGGTCTGATCTTGAATTTTTAGTTGATTCGTCGTGTCGATTTAGGTTCGAGGAAGAGGCCATGGGGTTGCCCCTTTCGGCATTGGAGGTAGTTCTCTTAAGTGATGGCCTCCAAGTGAGATCAGAAGACGATGTTTTCGATTTCATTTGGAGGTGGAGTCGTGCACACTATCCCAAACTGGAAGATCGGCGAGGGGTCATAACCAAGCGATTGGCTCGCTTGGTATGTTTCCCACGCATGTCTTCGTGGAAGGCTGAACGGGAACTCCGAACATGCCCTGAAATCGAGCTTCCGGAAGTAAGGAAGCTTACATGTCTCGGATCGTACATCAAGTTCCCTCACGAGCAACACATCCTTGTCCGAGGGGACGAGCCAGGCGCCGCCAGTCGTCTTATCAGACGTATGTACACGTGTCACCCAATTCACTTGGAGTGTATCGAATCTCGCTCGAAGAAGACTAAGGGGTATGTTTATGTCGTCTACATGTGCCTAACGCAGGTTGAGATGTCAACTCTGTTGGAATCGAAGCAGCTCTATTCAATGTCATTCTTTGTGGGTGGCGTCGGTAAGAAGCTGTGCCTTTGCCTCTCGACACCATCCACGTCGCTCGATGAGCGACAAAATCGGTCTCTTCTTGTATAGGCAGGCAGACCCCAAGAACGATGTTACAAATTACATGATAGATTATGAGTTTGCGGTGTTGAAGAACAAGTCTAGAGAGTTTGAAACCAAGCAAAGGTTCGACAATTGTGGTCTATCCGAGGGAGAGTATGTCGGGAAGGAGAACCTGTTGGAAGTTCCGTGGGTCGATGACTATTTCATCGACGGAATCCTCTATCTTCAAGTCAAGCTTGCCCTCAAAGATTGCTCTGAAACCGGTTTGGATCCCGTGGAGTTGAACAACTCTCACTCTAATAAAATCGATTTAACCCAAAATAAAAGGGTTAAATTAAGTTAGATCTGGCTCAACCATTGATTTAGGTTAAACCTATATAACTGAAATTTTACATATATATATAGGACTGTTATATATATGAACTGTGTTATATATAGGACTTTTTGTCTATGACCGATTAGTTTCTTTAATTTGGTTAATAGGTAAAAAAAACCAATGAAGTGGTAGAAATACATGTGTTTGGTTTCTTTTTTAAAGACAAAAAATTAAGAATTTTAATTCCTGTTCTCTTAAACTTCTTAAACTTTTTTTTTTATATCAAGTTATTCTACCGAGGTTAGGGGTGTTATTCGAGTCGAATGAGCCGAGTAGGGGGCTGCTCATATTCGGCCCGTTTCTGTTCAAGCTCGAGCTCGTTTGGCTCGTTTTTTGTCGAGACGAGCTCGAGCTCGGTTGAGCTCGTGTTATTGTTGTAGCTTGTTTTTGCTGGAAATTTGTTTCTGACCTCGTTTTTTAGCTCATTTCTGAGCTCGAGCTCGTGAGCTCGTTCGAACGCCTGAAGTGAACGGGACTGATTTGAGAGAAACCCTAAAACTAAAGGGGAAAAAAAGCACAAGGGGAATTTTGTCCGAGCTACTCGAGCTTGTACTCGGCTCGAGCTCGATTCGAGCTCAGGAACCCGCTCGAACTCGGCTCATTTTTCAAATGTGAACGAACTCGAGCGAGTTTTTCGAATCGAATCCGAGCAGCTCATGTTCACATAACACTCCTAACAGAGGTTCACCATTCCTTATGACTAGGAGTGTTATTAAAGACGAATGAACCGAGCTTGATGGTTCATTTGTTAAATGAGCTCGAGTCAAGCCCAATTTTTAAATGAGTTTTTTATTTGTTTAATTTTGGCTTGTTTTAGTAAACGAACGAACTCGAACCGAGTTTTTTTCAAGCTTCAAGCAGTTTTATTTGGTCATAACATATTAATTTAAATTTTTTTTTGGAAATTCCATAAAAATCGAACTTAAATCGAACGAGCCGAGCTTTCAACCGAGCTTTAAATCATGTTCAAGCTCACTTGTTTAGGTAAGTGAGCGAACTTAAGTTATATTTTTTTCTAATCGAACTCGAGTTGTTCAACTCATATATCAACCCCTACCTATGACTGGTCATTTTTAATCATGGACTCTCGTACCAAACTTCCCAACAATTTTGCCTCTGAGTCTAATTTTTGCGACGAGTTAATTTGTTGCAAAAAACACAAAGAGATGATGAAAAACTGGACATATATATGTATGTATGTATCAGTAGGAGAGAGTATTATTTGCACAAATTAACAACACTGCAGGCGTGTTCTTCCTTTTGTCTAAGCAAATTTCAACATCATCAAGAGACCACTCTTCCCTCTCAACAACTTCTCTATCCCGCGATTCGGAGCTCCGAAAGCGCAGCATCCAAGGTCGACGTTCGGCGCCTCAACATCCAGCTGCAGGCAGCTCCGCCTCCGGCTCATCATGATCAGCTCTCCGAGCGTCGGCGTCCTCGTGATCTTGGCGTCTTCGCCGCCTAACTCCTTAACCTGATGTATCTCACTAGCAGCCTTAGGCGTAGTGAGCGGGAAGAGTTGCTCCAAGAAGGCCTGAGAATCCCCCGTCGCATCGCTGCTTGCAGTGCTCTCCGGGGAGGAAAACGAACAAGAAAAAGAAGGGGCCTCCGATTCATAGGGCACCGCCGCTGAGATTGCCGAGGCCGGCATAAGGCGGTTCGCTAAGAGCGTGTCCGGCTCCTCTCCGAGAGAGCTCTCTTGATCGCTGTCGGACCACTCGAAGAAGTGCGGCTGCTGCAGCGGCGTCCCTGGCTTCTCCTCCCACTTGAATGGTATCGACACCACGTAGTTCGTCGCAGGAATCTGCGGCGGTGGTAGCGGTTGTGGTGGTGGTGGACGCAATGGTAGCCGAGCTCCAGGAGGAGGCGGTAGCGGAAATAGAGGTGTCGATGGGGGATTCGTCGAAGTCGTATCTCTCTTCGGCGTTCCTGGTTTGTCCTCCCATCGGAAGGGCACCGAAATCGCCTCCATCTTATGTCGAATTTTATCTCTTCACAACTCAACACGAACTCAGCCGGCCGGTTCTTGAAATTCAGGCAATGTTGGCTAATGGTTATGCATAAATAAACATATATAGGCAAATTTGGTTAATCAAATTGACCATTTGTTTTTGTTGAGTGGATTTGAAATGGATAAATTAGGCTAATTACCTAATCACTTACTTTAATTTAACTGATAATGTTTCCCCAATTTGTAAGTTTGATTGGAAAATGGGTATCCCACCACTTTGATCTGAAACTTGGTGCTATGTATATACACAGAAATTAAGCACTTATAAAAGACACGTATGAAGGTATAAAATGCAAACTAGAAAGTAGTTAAGTAGGTGGATTTCCAATTAGCACACAAACTGTGACGTGTTTATTGGCGATATTGTACATCTGACTTTCCATTCACAATGCAATATTTCAACTTGATCTCGATCTATTGACTTTTTTTATTTAGGCGTGATGCAATATAGGTCTACTCGTCAATAGTTGACTGTTGTGATTTTTTTAATAGAAAAATATTTTAAATGCTAATATTAAAAAAATATTTTAAATATAAATAAATAAGAGTAATTTACATCATATTTAAAAAATTTATAAACATTTTCAAGCATAAATGAACATAATAATTGGGCTGTATTTATTTATTTTTTAAAATAAATAAAATGATCCATAAAATATAACCGAGTCCTTAAATTAAAAAATTGAATATACACATATATATAACTAGTGTTACTACCCGCGCGTTTCGCGGCTTTTTAATTAATAAATTATATATTTTTTATCTTAGTTGTTACTAATAGATATGAGATTGTAATTTTTTGATATTTTATTATTTTCAAAACATACAATTTGAAATTTTAGACCTGAAGACATGGATAAGATAACAAATTTCTCTCGTGCATTATTTAGATTTTTATTATATATGATTTAATACAAATATATTCAAACTTCATCATATTAATAAGTTTTAAATTAATGAATATAAAAATAATAAGTTTGAAATTAGATATGAAAATTTATCAATTTGATCTAGTAATACCGTTATATGCTAAAAGATATTATATAAATAAATATATAAAATTAAATTAAATGTCACATTCAGTCAAAGATTAGTATAGTAAAGAATTTGAAAAAAAAAAGTTTTATCTTCAACGATTTCTTTATAATTTCTATATTATATAGTAGTAAAATTCAATGCTACAAACAAAATTTTTATATAACTCTTATAAATCATCTAATTTGAAAGTTTCAATATGATTCTCCAAATCCTAGAAAACTTGGCTTTCTTTTTCATCAATTTATCTATTTTATTAGATGATCTAGTAGAGCAAAACAAAACTAAAATCTTCAAATATAGAGAATTTCTACAATTTATAGTATGAAAATAATTTTGATGACTATTATATCAAATTTAAAATAATTTTATATATTACAGATACAATAATAAATATAAAATTATATAAATAATTAAAAATTTGATAAAAACAACACTTATTTTTTAAAGGTGGGAGTAATTTTTAATATTAAATAAACTATTTTTTGGCCTAAAACGAATTTAACTTTTTGTATAAAATTAATATTCTTGTAAAATTAATCTTATAAAGGGTAATTAATCATTTAGAAATCCATATTTCAATGAAGAAATTAAACCACGTACCAATCAATTTGCCAATTTGGATATAAGCTAAATAATTTTAAATTTATCAGCCTTATAAATTATAATTGATAATTTAAAAAAAAATTAAAAAATTAGGAACAATCAATTCATGAGCCGAGATGTTGGCTTAAAAGTAAATTAAGATATGAAGTCAAATAGTTTGTTTTTAAAAATTATCTTACGTAGTTTGTTTTTAAGCTAACTATAGAAAAATAATAGCTAGATTTTTTACGTAACTAATTAAGATATAAAGTCAAATATTTATATTAAAATGATAGATTTTGTAATAACTAAGATATAAAGTTGAATATTTATATTAAAAATAATAGATTTTGTAACCACTTAAGATATGATATTGAATATTTATATTAAAAATTAAATTTAATCTTCAATTAAAATAGATACTCCGTATATAGGATGACACGTGTATAAAAAGATAATGTAATCGTCTGACGTGGCTTAAATATATTGGATCATCATTAATCGACATGTCAAAGACCCGAGTTATATTGCGCCAGAGAATGACACGTAAGCGAATCGCACCAGAACCCGCCACATGGGATTTCCACGCCTCTGTTTTAGTATTATATATTGATTAAATTTGAGTTCAAAAATATTAAAATATAATATACTCCGTATTTGATGATAAATTAACGAAATTAGATTAAGGCGTGGTGATTGGTGAGTTGTAAATAAATATCTTTAAAGGGTGATTTTAAGTAATTTTGAATTTAAGGGGTTACGAAAACCCATGTTTAAAGGATGGCCAGGTCTAGGGTTGTTATATGAACTGAACAGCTCGATCTCGGCTAAAAAAAGCTCGACTCGAGCTCGTTCACTTACCTAAATAAGCCGAGCTTTAACATAATTTTAAGCTTGGTTCGTTCGGTTTAGACTCGAATAACTCGAATTTAATGGACTTTCTAAAATTTATTAGAAGTAAGTAGAATTGATTAAAACTCGAAACAAGCTCGGGTTGAGCTCGTTCATTTTCTAAACAATCCAAGCTTGATCAAAAAAATAAGCTCGTTTAAAATTTGGGATCGGTTCGGCTCAAACTCGTTTAACAAATGAACAAAGTTAAATTCGGCTCGAATAACAATCTTAGGTCATGGACGGTTGTCTGTAAATTTAAGATACTCACGTGCACACCGCGTGACCTCATTCGGCCAATTATATAAATCGAAATTCGATTTCATAAGTCATAAGTCATAACTCCTCGAATCCAAAGCCAAACAAACGTATGTAATTCAAACGCTCCCACTCATCACTTCATCAGGCATTGAATTTGAGTTGGGTTGAGTTTGATACACATGGCCATGGGGTTCACAAAGATCCGCCCTTTTTACCTCCTTTTTGCCGTCTTTGCCTTCTTCTTCCTCCTCGCTTCTGCGTTTTCAGCAGAGCCACCGCAAAGGCACAGGCGATTACTCGCTCCAGATGAAGAGTTGGCGTTGCCTACCATTACCAAGCACAAGAAGACGAAGAGTTCGTCACTTTCAGCCTCAGCTAATTCGTCGGCTGCCAAAACGAAGCTCAACAAGCTTAACTCATCTTCAGTTTCAGCAAATAAGTCTCCCAATTTGCTCAAAATCAGCTCTCCCCCAAACAACAAAACTTCCAAATCCTTTGACAGCAAAGAGAAGAAGAAGGAATCAGGCAATGAGATCGATGCGAAATCCGCCTCCGACACAAAACACAAAAAGAAGCAACAAATCTCCGAAGACGACGAAGGCGATCTCGTCTCCGCTTTTGCGGATCTGCCGGCCAAATTCCAACAAACGATCATCCCGGATCTCAAGAGGATCTCAACCTCGTCCCAGATCTACTTGTCCAAAGCCAACAAGGAATTCGCAAAGGGATTCAAACCCTACGTCGGCCACAGATACGCCGCCACCGCGGCAACCGCCATATCCCTGGCCTTCCTCACCGTCCCCTTCCTCCTCGTCTCCCTCCTCTTCGGCCAAATCAAGGCCTATTTCTCCCTCCAGCGGCTCCTCATCTTCATCCAGGTCTACCTCGCGATCTACTTCTCGATCCTGTGCTTGTCGTCGCTGGTGACGGGGCTGGAGCCGCTGAGGTTTCTCTACGCCACTTCGCAGGCCAACTACGTTTGGGTGCAGACGCTGCAGACGCTGGGCTACGTCATCTACCTCCTCCTGCTGTTCATGTACCTGGTGCTGGTGTTCTCCGCGGGCACTGGGCCGCGCATGAAGCTGTTGGGCCTGGCCCAGACTTTTTTGGGCCTCGTTGTTGGGCTGCATTACTACATGATGGTGTTTCATAGGATGGTGCTACGTCAGCCGCCCAAGGCCAGCTGGCAGACCCACGCCATCTACGCCACGTGTTTCCTTGTGATTTGTCTGCTGATTGAGGCTGACGGCAGGAAGAAGGCTTACTTGGAAGTGGGCGGTGAAGAGGGCAAGAAGAGCTAAATACCCATAAAGTAGGAATGGATGAATGATCTTCGAGCCGAACAAGTCGAATAGTGTTCGTTTAGAAACTAGCCGAGTTCGATACAAGTCTGAATTTCTACCAAAATTTTATGTGTGTTCATATGTGGTTCGTTTAGTAAATGAAAGAGATCAAACCGAGTTTTATTCGAGCCTAAAGCAGCTCTACTCAACTATCACATACTAGTAATTATTAAGGGGAAATCTTATAAATTCTACAATATTTGAGTTGTTCGAGTTAATATGAGCCGAGTAGATCAAGCTCGATTCGGATTCGAGTTATAAAAGCTCGACTCGGACTCATTCATTTATTAAACTAGGGTGACAAACCCGTGCTACGCCCGGGGGTATGATTTTATATCAAATATATGAGTGATATTATACTTGTGAATAAACGCAGGTATTAAGCATTTAGTGGTAAGTAAAAATAAATTGGCAGTATGACATTTGTTACGGGTGAACTGGTTAGTAATTTCAACAAAGAGTTTTGAGTATCGAGCAACTGAACCTACCCATTGCCACTCCTCATCTGTTAAAGCCACAGCACATGTAGGATCATGCTCCTGCATTAAAGAAAATGCAGCTTTGTATGCCAAGACTGTCTCAAGCATAGTGCTGGTTGAGTTCCACCTCAACGGGCAATCGAGAAGCAAATTCATTAAACTTCCCTTGCATTATTTGTGAGCTCTTGATGTAGCGAATACCGTCTCTAATCTTATTAATTACCTGACGAAGTGCATCCATGGCATTCCACAAGCAACTCAGAACATGTCATGCACAACGTACATCAAATAGCCGACCATTATTCAGACTCCTTTCTTGATCAAACTTTGTACCAGCAATGGTGACATTCTCTTCCCTTTTTGGCTCTACATCATACTTAATCGCAGCAACCGGAATATGATCATCCCGTCTCTACGCATCATCAAAACCATAGTTTGGAAGAGCAACAACATTCTTCTTTTTCCTTCTTTTAGCAAGCAGCTAGGAAACATCGTAATTAGATCGTTTGAGACATTTCATCAAATGGTTTCTGAAATGTGTGGTACCACGTACTATTACTTGATCCACTTAGTCTCTTGTTGCAATGAAGACAAACAGCATAACACATATCAGTCTTCTTAACCCTTTCAAAGTGATTCCAGACAACTGACGCTAACCTCTTCGGCTTCTTAACCACTATTTCATTTGATATTTCCATCAGAAGAGCTAGAACTCAAGCAAAGTCTGCAAATTTTCAGTTGTAAGAATGTCATTTCAAAAATCAAACTGGAGATGAATATAAAAAAACATACGAACTTCATGCTTTCAAATTAGCCAACAACTCCACAAAATAAAAATGCAAATATAGAGAAATTATTGAGTATATTTACATCATAATGTTGGACTTTAGCCAAAACAAAAGAGAGGCAAAAATATTGTCTAATTTCCGACCTCTAACCCACAAATAGAATATTGAACATGAATATATGAAAGGCTATAAAAAAAAAAACATTTGGATTGAATGCAAAGAAGAGTACTCATTTGGATGATATTTAGAAAGTCACTCAATCGATCTCCTCTCCACCACTGTGTGACTGTGTCTTTATACATCAATCCCAAGTTTGCTTCACCTGCCACAAAACGAACTTGATTTAAATGATAACTACAAAATAATCAGGCTTGAATCCAAGTACTGATCAAGGAACAAATGGTTTACGTGGCTACATCGCGATAAACCCGACCCGTGTATTAGCGGCCTTTTGGGAGCTCTGGCAACTCAGATAGGTTTCTTTCCAGATTAGCTATGATGGTTAGCAGTTTTATGCCCATCAGAGTTGCTCAAGAAGACCAAAGAGCCAGGTTTTTGTTTTTGGGTAAAATTTCTGCAACAAAGATCGAACGAACACTTTAAAAAAATTGTAGCAATTCAGACAACAGCTAGAATAGGCTAGAATGAAAATCAAACATTGAGACCAGATATGATAATCACATAACACTTTACGAAAAATTGAGCAAGTGAAGCATTATCCCTGAAACAGCCCCGATCAATTTAACTGACTGGGAGTCTGGGACTCCAGAAATTTTGTTTTTTAAAAAAAAATCAAGTCAGTTTATACATGCTTGATCTGCCCAGGGACAATTCCTTCAATATCCGAGTTACTGAAGTCGGAAAATCAGGAACTATCAAAACCCTAATACATCTCAAGTTAAACTGATGCTTAAATTGCGCTTACAGAGCTTCCTGTGGAATAGATACGTGTTAGTTTCTATCGACCACCGTAAAAAAAACAAACACAGATTGATTTTTTTTTTGGTTAGAAACAACAAACACAGATTGATAGATCA
This sequence comes from Persicaria tinctoria, assembly GCA_037127255.1. Taxonomy (NCBI): domain Eukaryota; kingdom Viridiplantae; phylum Streptophyta; class Magnoliopsida; order Caryophyllales; family Polygonaceae; genus Persicaria; species Persicaria tinctoria. The sequence continues at coordinate 2,655,230 of JBANSL010000004.1, forward strand.
CAGATTAAACAACTTTTTTTTTCCCCTTGGGCGATAACAGCAGCAAGACGGAACAAACAAAAAACGGAGGAGTGAATTGAACAAATCAACTGACCTCCACTCTCCGTCATTGTAGAGGGAGTAGTCGATATCCTCTTTCCTCACGCAATTGAACATCAAAGCCGCAAGAGAAGCAAAAATATGCCTAGGAAAGCATCCCAAATCAAAATCATCTTGTATAGAAGAAGATGCAGAAAAGGATGAGAAACTCAAATAACTGGATGGAGAAAAAGAGCGAGAGATATTGCTGGCAACTTACCCCACCACCGTATGTACGTAGTGTGTATTGTCGTATTTGTTCTTTTAACACCCTCATCTTGCTCGTCTCTCACCTAATGGCCCTCACTCATTCTTTCAACAACTCACCCTATTATATTATCCATCTATCTATATTGTGATCATTTATTTAGTATAATGAACAAATAAAAATGATACGGAGTCTTTAATATGGTCTATTGTGTAACCGTTAAACCCATTATTATGATTTTTAATTAAATGTTTTGTAACTTGCAAGTATTTGAAATTTGAATCATCTTGCAGCTACCCCATAAATTTTCATCTATATTAAAAAATTAAATGAAATTTAAGTTTCACATTGGAATTTGAAAAGATAGACCTGAAAAAATAACGGTGCCACTATATACACCGCAAATCCGGATTAAGGACTTGCACGTCCTTAAGAACGTGCACGTCCTTAAGGCTTGCACGTCCACTATTTACACATTGCACGTCCTTAACAACGTGCAATCCCTAGTTAGGGTTTTGCGTTTAGGGTTTAGGGTTAGGGTTTAGGTTTAGGGATGTTAATTGATAAAATTGAAGGTGGATTTGAAGGATTTAGGGTCAAATTAAACAGAACACAAGAATTGTTAAGGTTTTCATTCGGATAATATGCGAATAAAGTTACAAGGAACGGAAAAAAAGGTTTACATTCATAAGTTTAATAAAGTTGTGGAATACAATCTAGGAAAACAGTAAAGGACGGCCGGCATCGGCACGCAAGGCTCTAAATCTCTCAATCTGAGCTTGAAACGGAGCATCCCATTCTTCGACGCTCGGATGATGATGTTCGACCCATTCTAGTGGAGGCGGCGGAAGAGGAGCGTTAGGACGCAACCAGATCTATGAGAACAAACATTTAGAGTTAGAGTATTGACATATGTATGAAAATCATGAATAGGTAATAACAAAGACGTTTGAAGTCGTACCGCGGCAAAATGGTCTTGGTTTCCGATGCAGGCTACACCAAGAGTTGCTGATTGGGGAGGGTTGTTAGCAGATGCCGGTGAGATCATGGGGAGACATGTGAACAGATGATGCCAAGCTAGGACGACGAGAGGAATCTGATATACCGTCGCAAATACTAAACCCATGATGGGAAGCTCTATCCACCGTCTCCTATCACCATGTGTGGCTCCGACACATCTCTGGTAGTCGACGAACTGCTGGAATGGGTACTCTCCCGTATAACAACCGGCGTACAGATCGGCGTGATCCTCCAAGTGATTGCATAGTAACGTCTTGAGTTCCGGGAAAGCAGTCTCGCCGATCGGTGATGTCAAAGCCGCCAAAGCACGGTAGCCACAATGACCATCTCCAACAGTGTCCCTCACCATCTCAATATGACCTAACATGAAGGGATCAACGTTGTTTCGACCCCAGTTGAACCCTCCGAACACATCATCACGTCCAGGTCGAGCTGAGGTCGCTTGTGGACGAGGTCGAGCAGCATTTCGAGCAGCACGCGCTTCTTCTCTCGCAAACCTTTCCCTTACCTCCTCGTATGGCAACGGGTTGGTTCTGCAGGCATTTCTCGACCCCCGAGGCCTCCCCTTCTGTCGGACGCTTGCTGATGAGGGTGGGTGCAGCTCATCCTCGCATACATCGTTGGAAGCCGTATATATGAAGATGACAGCTCATACGGCAGTGGGGTGTCGTCAAGGTCAGTCCATGTCAAATCCATCCAGAACGGGTGGATGTCCTCGGCGGGTATTGGAGTGCCGGAGTTGACGTATGCCTGAATCTCATGGACACAAGGGATCCCGTAACAAACCCTCCAATGTCGGTCCGTGCATACCGGAGGAACCTTTTGGTTCACGACGTCCTGCCACATCTTGTACAGATAATCGAAGCACTTTTTGGAGATTAAAGTCTTTACCTCATCGAAAAGGTTGACTTTATACGCCGCTGTTGGCCATTTGAATCGGTCGATCTCCAAAGCAGTTTGCAGCTCATGCAGTTGACAATCATTGACTCTATGGATTGCATCGATCACGATGCGGAAATCACCAGTCGATGAGTGAAGTGCCTCCTTCGGAACTTTGTGTTGACCCTCAACTCTGTACACATTGAAGTGCATAGGCGATGAATATTCGATATTATATCATATTGTAATGGGAGATATGAAGTAAGGTTGTACCTGTTTGTCGTACGGGTGCCGAGATGGAAGACTTTATCTACGTAGCACCGAACTATGCTCCTGCTGTATGGAAGCCAAACCGACTCCAAATACGCCACCACACCTGGGAATGGGTGCCAATAAGCTCGTAGCGCCCGACGACGTCGGTTGAATGATTCCTCCGACCTTGATTCGAACAGCCCCCAACAGTTGCCCTTAAAGATGCCGACGTGGTGTAAATTCTTCGTGATCTTCAGAGCAGCTTCCTCGCATCTTCTCGTCACGTGTAACCAACAAAGGAGATGCTGGACGTCGGGGAAGACAACATTCAGCGCCGCCAAGAGACCCAACTCTCGATCAGTCATGATAGCTTGAGGCTGAACACTCCCAAGCAAGATCTGAAGCTGTCGCAACACCCAGGCGTATGTGTCTTCGTTCTCTTGCGACATGAAGGCATAGGCGATGCAGTAAGTATTGCCTGAGGGTGTGAGCCCGACCACCTCGCACAAAGGAATCCCATATCTGCAGGTGTAAATATGTTACACATAAAATACGTTATAATTGGCTAAATGTGCAATAAGGTAATCGTAAATAAGTGACTTACGCATTTGTTTTGTATGTGCTGTCCATTATGATGACGTAATGGAACCTTCGGAGAAGGCGTATCCCGTCGGGATGCGCGAGGAAGAGGTCGTTCAAGACGTTGTCGTCATCCGAATGTCGTCTGAAGTCGTAGTAGTACCTTCTTTCCCGCAGATGGTGCAAGGTATCTTGGGTCATCGTCCGACTACCTCTTTCTTCGGCGACCATCATGGCGAGCGTGTTGGTAAGGCTCTTCCTTGACGTGACGCTGGTCTCATCCAACCGCCTCAATCCGTACCCAATGGTTTTTGGAGGAGTGCCAACTTCCTTCATCCACCTCGCCATCTTCTTTTCCTCATCTGTCATCTGACCGGCGATGGCGTGACCCTTCAAGCTCGTGGAAAGCCCGTGGTTATGAACACCATGGGTTACCGTCATGCGCCACTGACCCGGCGGAGCTTCGTGTCCGTGTAGAGAGAATGGACAACCACTTATCTTCGACTGTGTACTCCGGAGCTTCCTCCCGCGTGGTCGGTACTCCCCAAACTGCTCGCATGCAAGGAGAACCCCGCCTGGACGATTCGACGCCCCCGTCCAAGACCGCTTGATTACCAAAATCATGCAGTGTCTCCGACCCAAGTCCTTGAAATGCGTAACCATTTCGTCACGGTCATTCCAAACCCTTGGGTCCGAGAACTCAGATGTAAAGTCTCGAAACTGTATTCACATAATTGAAAATATGAACAAAACGGAACGAATACGAAATATATTCACTCTACGAAACCTATACGTACCTGAGATACTTGGAGACGAGGATTGCTTTGTGGTTCGGCCATAACGATTCCAGATATCCTCCTTCGCTTTAATTGTAAGAAGTCGGACTTTGTGTTGGAGTGCGGAACCAAGATATCCTCAATCGCTTTAAATAGACACTGTTGCGTGATTTGTAAGCAGAACCCTAGCACGTCATTAAGGACGTGCAGCACGTCCTTAGGGACGTGCTAGGGTTTAGGGTTTGGCTAGGGTTAGGGTTTAGGGCTAGGGTTTTAGGGTAAGAAAACTGCACGTCCTTAGAGACGTGCTAGGGTTTAGGGTTTGGCTAGGGTTAGGGTTTAGGGTTAGGGTTTTAGGGTAAGGAAACTGCACGTCTCTAAGGACGTGCAGCACATCCTTAGGAACGTGCAGTTTCCTTAACATAAAACCCTACCCAAAACCCTTAAACCCTCCCCAAAACCCTTAAACCCTAGCCAATGTTGACACAATCGGGCAACCTTATCATATTAACGTTTTCGTTTTCGTCATCGGACAACCTTATCATATTAACGTTATCGTTTTTGATGTTTACGTTCAATATGACTCTGAAGAAATGAGAAGAGTCTAATAGAAATATATAGATAGATACAAAATCCGAAATATAAATATATAATGTCAATATACAATCCGAAATATGTAGATAGATACAAAATGTATAATATCACTGGCCAGGTGGATGACGTAAAGCATCATCCACAATCTCCGTCAGCTCGTCCATGATCTGGTCAATGCGAGGGTCGCCCGCCAGGGCCCTCAAATAGCCCTCCAGCTCCCGAAAGCGGGCTAACAGCGCCGGACAGATGACGGGAGGGTGAGGGACGTCCACCCAAGGGTCCATGGCGATCGGGTGGACGGGCGCCGGAGGGTCGGGATGGGGCGTGGTCGGCAGCACGTACGGCCAGCTCTGCGACGCGTACCAAGCCAAGTATTCTGCAGTGACACCTGCCTGGCAATCCTCGCTGGTGCGCCTGTGCTCGACCAGCCTGTAGAAGCGACCCTCGTCTTGCAGGTCCTGCCACCTGTTGTCGCCCGGGGCGAACACGGCCATGTACTTCGAGTTCTTCAGGGTCGCGTCGCGGCAGACCTGAATCGGTGCGATGACGGCCTGCGGGATCCCCTGGACCCGTCCGAACTGCCGGAGGCACCTATCGGGCATATACGGCTCCTCCTCACTGCAGAAGGTGATGGTGCCCCGATAGGTGGACTGATGGTACTCGCCGTCGAAGTCCATACCACGCCCAAAGGGCATCCACTCGACCTATAATTTAAAAAATCAGATTTAATTCACAGCTAAGAATTTAAAAAATATATATAGAGTCTCGAATACATACATCAGCGACGGTCAGACGGTCCACCTCGTCCCGCAGCTTCCGCATCTTCGTCAGCTTCGCCCCATCTGTCATCCGCGGTGGCTGCTTCGGACCGATGAACCTCGCGTAGAAGCGAGGGTCATACTTCCTAGCCGGGTCGCTGGAGAAGTCACCTCGGAAGCGGGGGAAGTACGCCCATATCCAAGCCTGGGATTCAAAAAGTATTTTGTTAGCATATAATATAAATATTTGTAAACTAAAAACTCTAATTCAACGGTCTCGTACCTGTAGGATTGGCGTGCAGCTGTCTATGCCCTTCGCGCCAGAGCGGGTAGCCTCGCCTAGGCCCCTGTAGAGACATGCGAGGGCACCAGCAGCCAATGCAAGGGTGGTCGTACGTGGGATGTCCCAGACAAGGCCCAACACCTTCCATGGGATCCGGCTCTGCGACTTGTCCACAAACAAAGTCGCGGCGAGAGCAATGCCCATGTAGGTCCTGTGCAGAAACAGCCGACCATCAGGGTCATCCTGGGGCTGCCCCCCTCCCACATGCGTGTGCAGTCGAATCTGCTCAGGATCAGCCGCGACCTCTAGATCATCGGCGGGGGCGGGGTCGACGAGCGGCCCGTGTCTCTGCTGCCACCGGCGAGTGAACTCGGTAACTGGAGGGCCGCCAGCGTGCCTGTACGACTTCAGAGTCGCAGGGGTGAGCTGGTAGTACTCCGCGATGGAGGGGACAAGAGTTGCCGCAGGCAGATGGGACGTGCAGGGCTGGCCATCAATCCGAAGTCCCATCAGACAAGCAACATCATGCAGCGTGATGGTCATCTCGCCCCATGGAAAGTGGAAGGAGCCGGTCTCCGGATGCCAATGCTCCAAGAAGGCCGTGCAGGTGAACTCGTCCACACACTGCCAATGGAGGGACCTGAGCTGGGGGACGCCGGATGGGAGCAGATCCTAGACCCAGGTCCCTGGTCCCTCAAATATGTAGGGATCGAAAGGCACCAAGTGAGTCGCCCGGTGGTGGAACTTCAGAAGCGGCAGCTCCACCGTAGGATCTCTCCACACCTCGTATGTCCGGTGATGCCGGTAAGACAGTAGCAGATCTCCCGGCGGCAACAAAGGGTCGACCTGCGCAGCCGGTGCGGCAGCCTGCGCAGGGATGGGTTGGGGCTCTACCTGTGGGCTCCCCTGGCCCTGAGCCTGCCCCTCCTGACCGTCGTGATCCTCCTCAACGACGTCAGGGATCACATCATCTGCAGACCCCAAGGAGACAGCCGCTGGTGTGGCGGAGGTCGAAGGCTCGGGCTCCTGTGTGCCGGATGTAGAAGCCTCCGGGACGGTCGGTGGAACCCGAATAGGCGGTCTACCCATGTCGGCCCGTAGCCCACCGACCACCTCTGTGATGCAGCTACTCAAAACCTCGGGGGGCTCTAAGGAAGGCTGCAACCCCATCGTCGCATCGCCGGAAGGATCCCAAGGTGGCATACCCTGCTAGAAGGTGTCGGTCTCGTCGGCCGGTGGCATCCCCATCGACGGCTGTATTCGCTCTGCAGACGCGAGCAGATCGTCGACAGTCTGCTCGGGGGTGCCGTAGACTCAGGTACCTGGCTGACCGAAGCACGGTCACCGAACCTAATAGGCCGGAGGGTACCATCATCCCTCATGAGCATCCCTGCCTGTTATTATGATCCAGTTGAATATTAATGTCTTTTCAGTATATTTTAATATATTGTAATGTATTTTAATGTCTTTTGATGTATTTTAATATATTTTCATTTATTTAAATATATTCAAATGTTAATTAACTAATTTTTAAGTATTTTAATATGTTTTTAATGTTTTTTATTATCTTTCAATATATTTGAATATATTTTAATATATTCAAATATATTATATTTGAATATATTAAAATTTATTTGAATATATTCAAATGTTAATTAAATAATTTTTAAGTATTTTAATATATTCAAATGTAATATATTTGAATATATTTTTTATTATCTTTCAATATATTTTTATATTTGAATATATTTTAATATATTCAAATATATTATATTTGAAGTATTTAAATATATTTTAATATATTTAAATATATTCAAATGTTAATTAAATAATTTTTAAGTATTTTAATATTTTTTTAATGTTTTTTATTATCTTTCAATATATTTTAATATTTGAATATATTTGAATATATTCAAATATATTATATTTGACGTATTTGAATATATTGAAGTATATATTTAATGTTAATTAAATTTATTTATATTTATTTGAATCTATTTTAATATATTCAAGTATTTATTTCTATGTATTATATTCTATCAAATTACAATTATATTCTCTTCTATCAAACTATATACAATAAAAAACATTTTAATATATAAATAAATCAAAAAATCTATTTTCAATTATATTCTATTAAACAATATATATTATCTATCAAACTATATTTTCAATCATATTCTATCAAACTATATTTTATCAAACTATATTCTATCTAACTATATTCTATTAAACAATATATATTATCTATCAAACTATATTTTCAAAAAATCTATTTTCAATTATATTCTATCAAACTATATTCTATTAAACATTTTAATATATATACTATAAAAAAACTATCAAACTCTAAAAATAAATCCAAAAAAAAATAATTCACATAACATACCGGTGGAGTCGGAACCGGGGACACCTCAATGGTCCGACGCTTCCGCGGCGACAATAGACCGACGTCCGCCTCACCACCACCAATCTCCTCCACCGCCAAATTCGCCAGCACCACCAGCCTGGGAGCCACCGCCTCCACCTCCATCGCCGTCGCCTCAGCCTCCGCCTCCGACTCCAAGGCCGCCACCGGAGCCACCGCCTCCACCTCCATCGCCGCCGCCGCCTCCGCCTCCGCCTCCAGGGCCGCCACCGCCGCCTCCAGGTCTCCCTCTATTTCTCTCTCCATCTCTCTCGGTCTCTGGGTCGCTCTCTCTCTCTCTGGGTCGCAAGCTCCGGCTCTCTCTCTCTCTGGGTCGCTCTCTCTCTCTCTCGGATGGACTCGCAAGCTCCGGCTCTCTCTCGCTCGATTGCAGACGAAGACGAAGACGATGAAGAAAGACGAAGAGGCACGTCCTCTTCGTCTTTAAAGGACGGGCTTGCACGTCCTTAAGGACGTGCAGCACGTCTTTAAGAACGTGCCCTAATGCACGTCCGGGTTTTTTTTAAAAAAAAATGGATGCACCCCACTTGCACGTTCTTAAAGACGTGGGGATTTGCGGTGTATATAGCCGAAACGAAAGATAAAGAGGTCTGAACTTAATACATACTCCACAAAGTTTCTTTCTTGCTTGCTTCTTTTCGTTTCTTTTTTTCTTTTATTTTTTTTATCACAAGTTTCAATTGTTTAAAGTTCTGGTTTGTCCATCAATCTATCTAGCAGTAGCATTCTAACCATTCTTAAACATAAAGAAATCAATTTTGAATTTTCCAACATAAAAAATATATATTGTTAAAGGAATATTTAATTTTGAATATATGATGAAGATAAATTAATGGCGTATAAAATCAAATGCGGAAATAAAAATGAATTTTAGTGTGATATATATTTTGCTAATTGATCAATTAATACACGGAGTAGTGATTACGTGAGTTCCATATAAAAACATGAGTGGAATCTAGGCTGATAATAAAAATGGATTTATAGTAGTAAAAATCAACATAAATTGATCCCGGTAGGATTTGAACTTGTGACCAAGTAGAACAAAACAATTCACTTAACCATTGAGACAAAGAAATCACTTTGAAATTGATTGGATGAAAAATAAAAAAGAGGTAGATGAAGACAGAGTTAAATGAGCAATAAATTAGTGGTGAACACAACTTTTTATGTTTTATATATTATTATTTTATAGATAGAAGATATAGATGATTTGAGTATGAAAGCATTTTTAAACTCTATTTAAAGCATGGTTAACTCAATTCAAACTCGAATAGCTTGAATTTTTTTAATTTTACAAAATTTCTTTGAATTTACTTTGTTAAGAGTAACTCTACAAAAGTTCGGCTCGAGGTTGTTTATTTACAGTAGGATCATAATTTTAAGTTTGAGTCCAAATTTATGGTCGGCTCGAACTTGAGCTCGGCTCGTTTCTAATAACATCCCTACCCATGTCTCCATCAATCATACTATGTAACAAGTCAGGGAAACAGAGAGCATACACAATGTAAGGCTAATAATATAGGGTCAAGCCATTTTATTCATATGATCGATGTTTGAGGAAACAAGTTGAGAGTTCAACAGGTAACTAGAAAACAAACCAGGAAGAAAAAAAAGGTGCACAGCGGTGGGGAAAAAACCAAGCATAAGACCACAACCGGGTTGTAAGTTTGTAACTTCGTCTCTATCAAGTTAGTAGCTCTTCATAGTTTGCTCCATGGAATGAAGGGCGTCCTCAAGCATCTGCTTGTCCCACCAAGGCGACAAGCAGCTTCTCGTAGTCCCCATGGGTATCCTTGATGATGGCACGATCCAGAGGAACACTGTTCCTGCGCTGGTACTCCTCCTTGATGCGAACCAAATCGACTTCTGCCCGGGTTGTGACAACCCTGGTGAGAGCCCCCTCATCCGTCCCCATCTTGTTGATGGACAGACGGAGAAGCTTCTCGAAGTATTTCTCCGGGGCTGTTAAGCACTTGATCGTCGCCCTTAGCAAGGCCAGGAATTCATCCTTTGGATCGGCCTTCAGGTTCTGTAAGGTTGCAACAAAGTTTGACTTAGTAAAACATTGTGCATTTGTATATGATCCTCACTGACTAAACTCATTGTTACCTTGTTGATAGCATTGCCAAACTCATTGTTGTAAATGTTCAATGTTGCACCTAGCTGTGCCTTGCTCCTGGTGCTCAAGATTCTGACGACCTCCTCGTCGCTGTAAGCCTTGTCATGGATCTTCTCATGTAGGATCTTAGCCTCTGACTTAGCTAATGTCGTGTTGATTTCAGGCCCCTCGTAACGGTAAGCAGTAACAAGAGGAACCAATAGCTGTAGCAACAAATATCAGTAAAGAGAGCATCTTCATGATCTGGTTACTGGTAGGCTGTTAGTGAGTACATAGTGGAGGGAAACCGAACCTTGCGGTAGCTGTCAGTGGTGTGCTGAGCCACATCCTCTTCAAGGGATTTCTTGAACAATTCATGGTAGGCTCGCCTCACCTGCAACAGTTCCTCTGAAGACCTTGAGCAAGCAATCTCCATCAGAACCCAGTTGCTGGAAGTGAACCTCTTAGTGGCCTCATTTGCGAGATGAGCGTCACGCTCTGGGGGATCCAATGTCCATAGGTGCAGAGCTTTCTATTTCATGGAACCATACAAACTCATTAGATCACTTCACATATCAGCCAGAGTGTGACAAATGAAGGTAGCAGCAATGCTAAATTCAGGCACATATAGGAAGATTAACCTCAAAGTGACTGGTGAGCTCCTTGTCAAGAGACTTGAGGAGATCTTCGCCGTATGTGGCCTTGTAAGTATCTCGGATCAACTTGCGTTGGTGAGCATTCCTGTGAGCCAAGATCGATATGATCAACTCCTCGTTTGTTCCCCATCCTACAAACCACACCAATTCAGGCAGAAATCACACAGATCAGATCATAATCCATCTACAAACCTCACAGATCAGATCACAGATCCAGGCAGTAATCACACAGCATTTAGGAGTGTTGCTTATGATCAACAAACAAGTTTAAGACGAGGAAATCAAATCACGAAATTCGGATCCATCTGCTACTGCTAGAAAACCGGGAAATCAAAAATCGCGCACAAGTTGGAATCGATCCATATGCTATTCAGTTACGATCAAACATCTTTTAGGAAACAGTCAACAAAAACGCCATAACGAATTGATCTGCTAGGCAGATCAGACACATAAAAGATCGAAAAGCAAATTGCGAAGAGCAAAGTAATTAAGTAAAGAGTAACAGACCTTCGAAAGCTTTGTGAAGCTGCTCGACGTCCTCGTCGGCGCCGGGAACGTTAACTGGGACCTGGAGTGTGGCCATTTTCTGCTCTTCGAAGTGTTGATGGTAAGAAAATGAATCCGAAGACGGTGGTTGATTTGGACAGGAATTAGGGAGAGTTTATAGTGGGAAAGGAGATTGTGATCTCAGATCTACTTCTACTTTAGTCAATCCCCAAATCCTTTTATTTTATTTTTTTTTCATTTTTTAGGTAAAGTTAATTTTGGATTATTTCCAAAAGAGTTCGTGATTATTGGTTGATATGAATGATAATGTCGTGACTTTAAAAAAAAATTAAGGTATAAAAAAAAACAAGCACTCTTTGTTCATAATTATATTCGTCATGGCGATGAGATCGACATGATAAACGCGCATTCAACACGTCCTATCCTCTATTTTCTTGATAAAAATTTAAAAATTACTGTATGAATATATATTATGGATATTATTCATTTTTAATGACACACTTGCTAAATTATTGGCAATGAAGCCATAGGTGCGTATGAGACGGGGTAAATAAACTGACTAAAATTATAAACAATGTAAAATTTATAAGTTGTTGGTAAAAATAGTTAAAAATTCTGAATTTTCTTCGAGTAATCCTAAGGTTTTGTCTAATCCGCGAGGTAACCAAAGTTTTTTGTGATAACCAAATTGTAATTTTGGGATGAAAAGAGTGTGGGTGGAAAGTTTGGGCAAAATATTGCAAATTAGGAGGGAGTTGAGAAATAAAAAACGCAGAGAGGCAGGTGTTCTTCTTCTTCCTCAGTGCGAAGAACAAGAATTGCAGAGAGTTCCATCTTACGTTCGACGAAGAGGACAAAGGAGTGTTGGCGATGACGGGTGGCAGAGGAGATGCCAAAAGCAGGTAAGTACTTCTTTTCTATCATCTCTCCTCTAATCTAGCATTCGAATTTAGGATTTATGAATTGGGGATAAATTAGGGCTTTTCTCAATTTCGAATTTGAGGTTGAGGTCTCGCACTGTACAGTGTAGTAAATGCAAGGCATTCGGGCATAATGCTAAGACATGTAAAGGTGGTTTGACTGCAAGAGAACGCCGTGAACAAGGTGGCCTGGTTCAAAAGAGACACAAGGGGGCAAGAAAAGTAAAAACCTCTGTCGAAAGAGGACAATCGGTGGTTGATGTAATGTGTTCAGCACCATGTGTTCAAGGTAGTCAGCTCTAGGAGACTTCTCATAGCCAAAGAAACATTGTTGGTACTTTTGTTTGAATACCTAATGCAATGTATTTGTGGGTACTGGTGGCTTTGTTAAGTTATCTACTGTTAAACAACTAATTTTGTAACCTTGCTATATGATTTTAATCAATATGAATGATTTTTATGTGATCTTGCTATCAATTCCACATCAGTTCTGTTGGCATATTTCTCCTAGTACTGTTTTGGTGGCAACTATAACAAAAATTTGTTCTATTAAATAAGCTTTATTATTGTGAAAAAATTAAGTTTAAGTGGGTATTCAATTGAGAGGAAAGGTCTGCAAAATTAGAACCTAAAATACTCACACCAGGAACTAAGATACTTGAGCAGCAACTAAAATACAACCTGTGTATAAACACAACAGGGAACTAAAATACTTTAGGAGCAAAAGGAGCAAAGTTATACTTCAATCCATCAAAGTTAACTTGTAATTAACTTGCTAAATCCAATTCGACATACACACGATTCATGAATATAATAAGCCTACGTGGGATTTGAACCCACATCTTTGTGTATAAACACAACGCTCTCCCATTGAGCTAATAGGCTAAATGAATTGCCTGAGATAAGCAAGGCATTGACAGCAAAATATGTGTCATTTGCCAAAACAATACACAGTAATTTTTAACAATAAAAAAATCAGCACACGTGAACATATACCTACTCAAAAACAGTTTTAGGCAAATGTCTAAAAAGAATCAGCACACATGAACATGCCTACTAAAAAAATCAGCACACAATCACACATGAACATGAACATTAACAGCAAAAGAGGCCATAAACTAATTTAGCAAAGTTAAAAAGAATCAAACAGTTTTATTGCCAAAACAACACATAGTAATTTTCAGCACATTGTAAACATGCCTATTAAAAAAACTTCACCTAATTTTTTAACAACAATCACACAATTTTTCACAAAAATCAGCACACATGAACAAATTTTTAACAAGAATGAAACTAAATTTTAGGCAAAGGCAATGCACAGTAATTTTAATCACATCGTAAATGCCTACTCACAAAACTTCACCTAATTTTTTAACAAGAATCACACAATTTTTCACAAAAAAACAGCAAAATACCAAGAGGTTCTTTCTCTCATGTAATTTCTCATGAACAAATTTTAACAAGAATGAAACTAAATTGTAGGCCTAAAAACGCCCCAATTTTAGATGAGAGGAGAGCGGTAAGTGGAGAGGAGTACCTGCTCGTGGTGAATTCAAATCGTCACTACTGGTCGATACCGCATTGTAAAAAGTGAAATTTATTTGATTGTTATTAGGGGTATTGTGGTACTTTCAAACCAAATAAACAAAAGAAACACCAAATAAGCTTGTTGGCTTAGCTTTTTTTAACTCATTTTTTTAACTATAAACTAGTTAAAATGTGAACCTATACACCAAATAAGCTAATTTTACTACTTTTTTTTTAGTAGTTAATAAAAAAAAAACATGTGCATCCACACATACCCTATGAATAATACATGAGCTATTTTTTTTAAGGGTAAGAATTTGAGATACCAGATATACAAACGATATATATATCAACCATTATGTAGCAACATTTGTATTTCACGCTCAACTATGCACGATTTCAACAATTATTCTTATTTGATATATTTAGAATTTTTTTCCCTCTATCTTACATTGTTAGAATATATTTTTTAAAAAATGTTATTCATATAACTATATCCTAAAGATAAATAAATGATAAAATATAATTTATATGCAAAAAGATTTTACCATCTTGCTAGAAAAAAACTTTTTTTGGGACAAAAATCAAACTTGATTAAAACAAGTTTAAAAACAAACTTGTTAACTATTCATATAAATTTTACCTTTTATTTTATTGTTATAAAGTGTGTGAACATTTAATTTGTTTAGTGAAATAATATGTTTTTTTTGCTAAAAATGCCATTACAGAAAAGATTTTTCATGTACAAAAATTGCCAAAATTAGTATGAAAATAACTCTTATTATTATCTATTAATTCATTTTCAAATTCCTGTAAAAGAACTTCATTTAATTTATAACTTAACAATTTTTGTATTTAATAAACCACATTTATAAGATTACAAAATATTAACCTTGGGGTGGGCACAAATCCCGCAAATCCTGTCCCATTCCGCATCCCGTCCCGATCCCGGAGGAATTTAGAATTAAAAAAATTCAATCCCATCCCGCAAAAATTACGCGGGATGGGACGTAGGATGGAGAGTTTGCGTCCCGCAAATCTCGTCCCGTCTCGCATATATATAAAAAATTATATATATTTAACTAAAAAAAAAAAACTAATAATATATTTATACTATATATTAACATTTATTTAAACCCAAACTTTGAATTTTAAAATAATAATAAAAGACTAAAAACGTATAACAAATAAGATCTATATCTATATAAATAAACTCTTAATTTAGAAGAGTTTAGGATGATGTGTCAATCTTAGAGGCATTTTAGGAGTCTTAACTAATTTATTTTTATTTTCCCATTTTTCTTTGATTCTCATTTTTTTCTTCTTTTTCCTTTAATTCACCTTTTTCTTTAATTTTGCTAACTATTGGGCTTAATTCAAAATATTGAATTCAATCTAATACTCCCTCCGTAACGCAATATTTGTCCATTTGGGGGGTTTCACACTTCTTAAGAAAGCTACAATTAGAAGGTAGAATAATTAAAAATTTAGCAAATAAATAATGTGGAAAAAAAATGGACCAATGAAAAAAAAAAGAATAGTATGGGAAGTTGGAGTATTAATAGAATTTCTTGGAAATCAAATACAATTAATGAGATGAATGGATAAAAATAGAAAATTTTGTCATTAATTAGGTTCAAATGGACAAATATTTTGTTACAAATAAAAGTGGCCAAATGGACAAATATTGCGTTACGGAGGGAGTATAACTATTAGGCTTAATCAAATTTATTTACTAACTATTAGACTTAATTCACAACATTGAATATAACTATTGATTATGACACATCACATTAAACAATGTTATAATGATATTAATGTTATTATTACCGAGTAATTGAAAATATCTATATTTATGTATTATATGTTATATAAGATATAAAAAAAAATATGATATAATTAGAAGATACAGTTATTATAAAGTTTTTTTATGATTTTTATCTTAAACATTAATTAATATTTTATAATATTTTTACATATAGTATTTTAGTTTTAAAAAAACGCGTCATGACGCGGGAGTCGGACTAGTCTATCTATCTATATAATATATTAAAACAGAAGCACCTATGCCACATGTCATCCTCTCACGCAACGTTATTTATGGCAACATCTTTATTTAATATATCTAATAATTTGAAATCTCATTTTTGGCAATATCTTTATTTTTGGCAACATCATTTCATAATACATTTTTTAACCATCTATCTATCTATCTATATCTATATAATATATTAAAACAGAAGCACCTATGCCACGTGTCATCCTCTCACGCAACGTTATTTATGGCAACATCTTTATTTAATATATCTAATAATTTGAAATCTCATTTTTGGCAATATCTTTATTTTTGGCAACATCATTTCATAATACATTTTTTAACCAACGAGATTAATTCAAAACTTATTTTTAAAATAAAGTTAATGTTAACTACCCAATATTGTTCCATTTTATATTAATTACACAATATCATTTCCTACTATATTTTTTTTATCAATGATATTCATTCACAACTTTTTTTAATAAACTTAATATTAACTAACGATATTATTTCATTCTATAATAATTACACAATATCAATTAGTCTTTTTTATTTCATTCTATAATAATTACACAATATCAATTAGTCTTTTTTATTAATTCAAAGCTTATTGTTTTAACAAATTTAATATTAACTATGCAATATTATTCCATTTTATATTAATTACACAATATCATTTCATACTACATTTTTTATACATCTATATAATATATTAAAACAGAAGCACCTATGCCACATGTCATCCTCTCACGCAACGTTATTTATGGCAACATCTTTATTTAATATATCTAATAATTTGAAATCTCATTTTTGGCAATATCTTTATTTTTGGCAACATCATTTCATAATACATTTTTTAACCATCTATCTATCTATCTATCTATATCTATATAATATATTAAAACAGAAGCACCTATGCCACGTGTCATCCTCTCACGCAACGTTATTTATGGCAACATCTTTATTTAATATATCTAATAATTTGAAATCTCATTTTTGGCAATATCTTTATTTTTGGCAACATCATTTCATAATACATTTTTTAACCAACGAGATTAATTCAAAACTTATTTTTAAAATAAAGTTAATGTTAACTACCCAATATTGTTCCATTTTATATTAATTACACAATATCATTTCCTACTATATTTTTTTTATCAATGATATTCATTCACAACTTTTTTTAATAAACTTAATATTAACTAACGATATTATTTCATTCTATAATAATTACACAATATCAATTAGTCTTTTTTATTTCATTCTATAATAATTACACAATATCAATTAGTCTTTTTTATTAATTCAAAGCTTATTGTTTTAACAAATTTAATATTAACTATGCAATATTATTCCATTTTATATTAATTACACAATATCATTTCATACTACATTTTTTATACAATGGGATTAATTCAAAACTTATTTTGAAAATAAAGTTAATATTAACTATACAATATTATTTCATTCTATATTAATTATAAAATATCATTTCAATCTATTTTCTTTAAACAATGGGATGAATTTAAAACTTTTTTTAAAATATATATATAGCACTTTCCAAATATATGATTTTTTTTGGAGCAACAAATCTATATATATGATTAAAACTATTTTTGTTTTTATAATAACCTTAATTTTTGGAATTTCGCCCAACCAACCTAATCTACATGGAATTTCACTTGATAAACTTTTTAAACATTTTTTAATCAATGGGATTTATTTATTCGAACAATTAAATGATAAATATTTTTCCTAATTAGATGTAATCACCTTAATTTTACGATTTTCTCTCAATCAACTAAACCTAGAAAAAAAAATCCAACTATTAAAATGTGAACAAGTTTCTTTAATTAATCTATCTATGTCTAACTAATAATCTGTAAGCATTTTTCATTAGGTGTTATAACTTATAAGCACCTTTATCTAGGACTTTCACTCAACCAACCTATTCTACTTAAATCTTAAATCCATGTACGTAATTTTTACACATTTTTCATAAATATTATATCCTGACTTACTTTATCAAATCTTTTTTTTTCTATTTTATGTTAATGTATAGTAATATTCTATTTCGTTTTATTGTGGTAATTTTTAATACTTACAAAATTTTATTTTTATTTTTTAAAAAAGAAAAATACGCGCCATGGCGCGGGTACTGTACTAGTTTTTATAATACTATAAAAAGAAGCAGCAGTACCCTAGAGCTGTTGGCAGTTCTCGGCAAACATATACTCCGTAACAAATACAGTAAGAATGTAATGGGATTTGGTAAGATTTGGCACCTTTATTGTTTGGTATTTTTAGAGTTAGTTGGATTAATATATATATATATATATATTTTTTTACGAGGGACAAATCCCGTCCTGTTCCGTTAGGAGCAACACCCGGCGGAATTTGAAAAAAAAAAATCAATCCCGTCCCAATTCCATCTCGTAAAAATACGCGGAACGGTACGCGGGATTACTCCAAATCCGGTCCCATGCCCACCTATAAATCTATAATCAACCTAATAAGCAAATCTTCATTTATTGTAAATTTTTATATTAAAATATGTAAAACCAAATAAATATGAATCAAGGTCATTTCCTCTTTATAAAAAGATTAGTACGCCCCAGTCGGTGTTGCCCAATGGTAAGGTGTAAAAGGGGAAGAGTAAGAAGGTCCCGGGTTCGATTCATGTCTCCGCCTCTTTCCTTGGATGAAAATCCAAGTGTTCGGGGTTTACTATCAAAGGTGGGTTCCTCGTCATAAAAAAAAAAGATTAGTACTTTGATAATGAAACACGTATAAATTTTATAAAGAGTTACTTTATCTTCTATTTAAACTATCTAACTCCAATCATCTTTGAAATTTAATACGGAGTATCTTTAACTTAGTCGTAGTTATTGACCATATTTAATGTAAAATTGATGTATATCATCATATGTGATGAGTTGTGGTTGATTCTAAAAAAGAATTATTAAAAGAGAAAATTTGCCCAACGGGCCAATTTTTTGGGCCTAAATGAGGGAGTGTCTCCCACCCTAGTCAAATTAGGGTTTTGTCCACCTAAAATTTTCTGGACAAAATTACCCCCATAATCTCACATATCCCTTGCCGTTTCAGCACCACAGTGCCCCCTCCCATCGAAATCTCTCAGATCTCTCTATCTTCCTCTGCCGGCTCTCGATCTCCCTCAATCTCTTCCTTGATCTCTCGCTCTGCCGACCGGAGACGCCTCCACGGCGGCGGAGGGTGCAACTGGCGACGATCGAGGACGGAGGGTGCAACTGCCATGGCCGAGCAGATCGAGGACGGAGATCTGAGATCTCAACCTCCTCCTCCGGTTCGTCGTCGTCGATCTGGATCTGAAATTCATTCCTCTGATTCGCCTCCTCCGCGACAGACGACGACGGTGAAGGAGTCGACGACGGTGGTGGTGGAGGAAGATGGCGACATACAAAGGCGCATCCAACTTCAGGCGTTCTGGTACAGAGGTGACATACAAAGGCCGCTCTACTTCCAGTCCTTCAATCTCTCGATCTCCAAATCCACTGCGCGGCGATTGATAGGGCGGCCATGGCTCTGCGTTGCCTTCCATCTCTCGTTCTCCAAATCCACTGCACGCGAATCGATAGGGCGGCTAGGACCATGGCGGCGAAGCCCCTAGTATGCACTCCACCGCCAGTCACAATTTGATGAGGCCACCAGCAACAGGAAGGCGAAGACGGTGATTTTGAGTTCGATCTCTAGGACAAAGAGGACGATTTTGAGTTCGATCTCTGGGATTTGCTTTTGGTAGGCGAGATCGAGCCGTGACAGTCACAATTTGACGAGGAGGTCGAGCCGCAACTGCCACAGTTTGATGAAGACGACTGTCACAGTTCGATCGAACTCGTTTCAGCAGATCCAGTCTCCCCAAGTCGCCAAGCGTTCTCTGCGTTTCAGCAGATCCATCTCCCCAAGCGTTCTCTGCATCTGCAGTGCTCTTCTGCTTCAGTTGATGCCGCCGTCCATAGTCTCTCAATGAGTTGCTGAAATTGGTGGAACATTGGCACCTGCCGAACGGACTAGCAAAAGGAGGTACATCCCCTGCTTTCTTATCACTGTGTTGAAATTGATGGATGATGGAGAAGATGAATTCTAGTTGAGTCAATTTATTCATGAAATTTTATTAACAGAAGCATGACCTCGATCTCTTTAAATGCTAGCTATATAACTTTCTAGTGATTGCCGATATATCTACCTATTAGAATTTGCTGAAAGTGCTGTTGTTGAACTTGCTTTAAATCTCGTTTAAAAGCCTCTTAGCTCAATGGTAGAGCGATGTGCTATGCGCAAATACGTGGGTTCGAATCCTGCATAGGCTAAATTTTATATCCCGTAACACGATTTCAGCAACAATTTCACCATCAACAACGTTGCTGAAATCGGGGTTTCAGCATCAATAACATTGCTGAACCCGTGGGTTTAGCATCAATAACGTTGCTGAAATCGGGGTTTCAGCATCAACAACGGTGCTGAAATCGGGGTTTCAACATCAATAACGTTGCTGAAATCGGGGTTTCAGCAACTCCGGTTTCGGCAACGTGAAAAAAAAACAGTATTGCAAAAAGAAAAAAAACTGCTGAAACAGAGGGGGGAAAAAAAGAACTCAATTTCAGTAATTTCGGCATCGTGGAAAAAAAGAACTCAATTTCAGCAACTTCGGTTTCAGCAGTTTCTGCAATGCGGAAAAAAAAAAAAAAAAACTAAATTTCGTGGAATTTTTTATTTTTTTTTTGCTGAAAACAAAAATTTCAGCATGATGAAAATTTTGGTGGACAAATCCCAAATATGGAGAGGGGGGATCCTGATTCCTAATATAGGCTAATTTGGTGGCCTGTATGGAAATTGCCCCTTATTAAAATAACATATTGTCATAGTTTATAGAAAGTAATCATAAGCCACATAGCTATTTGTATATATTTTAGTTGATTGATATATAAAAATATAAATAAAAACTATTTCATAAACACCATCTGTTTCAAAATAAATGCTACTTTACTATTCCACACGCATTTTAATGAGGTAAAACTCTATAAAATATTATTTTTTTAATCAATTTCTTTTAGTAATCTCATACTCCCTACTACGGAAAATCGGGTATATACCCAATTAATATATACCCATGGAAACTTTATTAATTGGGTATATACCCATCAAAACATCAAAATTGTTTATATACCCATTAAATTTAAATCAATTATATTTTGTTTAATTGTCCATCATATATTTAATTTATACTATTGAATGTAAAAATTATTTAAATATCAAAGTTAGTTAACTTTCAAATAATTATTAAAATGAGACATTAATTTCAATTTCTCTCAAACTAAGTAATTTTTTTTTTAATTTGATGTGATTTTACATTAAAAAAACTATGTATTTTATTTATGATCATTTTTATAACTTAATTATTTTGAACTTATACATGAAACTTGATATTCAAAATAAAATCATTGGATAAAAATATAATTATAATTACGTTGATGTTTAACTTTTATATTAAAATTTTAATTATATTTTCTATCCAATAATTGCAAAGTGATAAATTTTATAATTATTTAATTTTAGTATATAATTAAATTTTAATCTAATTTCCACTCAATAATATTAGATCAAATATATTATGGACAATCAAACAAAATTTTAAATGATTTGATGTGTATATAAACAATTTTGAAGTTTTGATGGGTATATACCCAATTAATAAAGTTTCTATGAGTATATACCCGATTTCGCCCCCTACTATCACGTAGGAAATTATGGGAAAAAATTAATTAAAAATAATATTTTATAGAGTTTTTATCTCCTTAAAAAACATGCACAGTCCAACCGGCTTTTATTTTAAAACGGAGAGAGTAATAGGTAAACATGTACTCCGTATTTGATACTCCCTCCGTTCAACAAAACTTGTCGTTCACTATTCACGCACGCTTTTTTAGAATGATAAAAACTATATAAAATATTCATTTTTTTTAAAATTTTTTTAACAAGTTTGTACTTATTAAAAATAACTACGAAATTGTTAAAAAAAATTATTTAAAAAGTCGATATTTTATATAGTTTTTAGCTCCTAAAAAAGCGTGCATGAATAATAAAACGTCAAGTTTTGTTGAACGGATGGAGTATGTGATATTTTATTTATATATATTATTTTATTTATTTATATAATATCAGACGTGGGATCCACAAATTCCACTCATTTAGAAAAGAACAAAGTACTGCATTTATCCCATACTACAATTTTATATGGTTATACCACGTTATGGTTTGTAGGCCAGACCTACCTACCCAGCACTGTGGCCAATTAAACTTTGCAGTTGATTGTGGATGTGGGCCTATGTATCTATGATGATGGTTGGAAGGAGAGGATAGGCTTGGTAGGATTGCTTAAATAAGCCGAATCGGTTTGAATTGAACCGGTTCAAAAAAAATAAAAATAAAATAATAATAATAAGCCGAATCGGTTTGAATTGAACCGAGTAAAACGGTTTAGGTCGAAATCGATGATCCGATTTATTTTTTTAAGAGGTAGGATTGTAGCTCGGCTCGAAGTTGATTAATCGATTTTCGGTGGAGAGGCGAATCGGAGAGGTGGAGGTGGCCGGTGGAAGTTGACGGGCGACCAACAGAGAGAAGAGAGAGAAGAGGCGGACAACGGTAGCACGTGGTGTCGAGGTAGTGGAGTCAAGGGGGATTATGAGTGACGCAAGTAATAAAACTATTTTTTTTTTATACAAGGCAAGGATTAGGGAAAGGTCAACCGCGATTGACCCACCGCCCAGTATCGTCCCAATGGACGAAATCAGCAATCTCTGTCGGAACACAGTTAGCGATGAAGCAAGAGAACATGTTTGATTCCAGGGCAGAAGAAAACGAGAGAGAAAAGTAACAGAATTTTTCGTTTGATTGAATGAATGAGCTCGGACTGTTACAATAGAAAATGGTTCAATTTATACAGCATATGAACAATGTAAAATGTCCAAACTACCCTTGCATTGTATCGGAATTTACACTCTATCACCCCCCTCAAGTTGGAGGCTGTGAAGACAGACCCAACTTGGAGATTGCAGAGGTGTGCTTGGGTCCAGAAAGAGGTTTTGTGGGAACATCAGGCAATTGATTCATGGTGGGGATGAAGCTTAATGAAATCAAGTCATCTAGAAGCTTTTCTCGGACGAAGTGACAGTCAATGTCAACAAGCTTCGTTCATTCGTGGAAGACGGGGTTGCGAGCAATGTGGATTGCCGCGTGACTGTCACAATGAACTGGAACCGGAGACAACCCATGGACATCAAGCTCTGCTAATAGACGGGTAAGCCAAGCTAATTCGGCCGTGAGACGACGAATAGACCTGTATTCGGCCTCTGCAGAAGAAAGGGAGATTGTGACCTGCTTCTTAGATTTCCACGAGATAGGGGATGAACCCAAAGAAACATAATATCCACTGATTGATATGCAAGAGCAAGGGCAAGCTGCCCAATCCGAATCACAGTATCCCTCGAGTCTGAAATCAGATGAAGAAGAAAGGAACAAACCAAGGTGAGGAGTGCCTTTGAGATATCTGATAATGTGGATAGCTACATCCTAATGAGCAGAAGTAGGAAAATGCATAAACTGGGAAAGGTGTTGAATGGCAAACGATAGATCAGGTCTAGTATTGGTAAGGAAATTTAGTTTCCCAACTAGCCGACGATATGAGGTTGGATCAGACAAACAGTGCCCATATCTGGCTTCAAATTAGGGTGTTCATAACCGGGTATCCGACACGAACCGGTTAATCGTGTCGGATACCCGAAACCGTTTAAGGGTAAAACACCGATCCGAACACGAACCGCCTAAAGACGGGTACCCGACACGGATACACTAATCGGATCCGTGTCGGATATCCCGGTTACCCGACACGAACCATTTGGACGATAATTCCATTTTTTTTTAGTTACTGTCATGAAAAACATAATATATACTGTATTTATTTTGCTAAACTACTGATTCTTGACTTGAGCTTCTACATCTCCATTTACATCTCCAAATTTCATGAAAAAAATGTTCAAGAAACACATGGCAAAAAGATCACAAGTCACTATACAACTACTGCTTTTACAAGCTTGCATCAGAAGAACACAGGGCAACTCCAGATCTGGAGATTTCAAGAGGGAGAAAGAGAAGTTGCAATTGCCACTTGTCAGGCTCTTCAAGCCGAGTTAGAGCTCTTCACTGACTCGGACTCGGCGACTCGCCATCCTCGCTGCGAGAGAGAAAGAGAGGACTCGACGACTCGCCATCCTCGCTGCGAGAGAGAAAGAGAGGAGGCGGCCGTTTGTTCTGAATTTAGGGTTTGGATGGAAAGGAGAGAGTGTGTATCTATATAGGAGGCGGCCGTTTGTTCTCACTTTAGGGTTTGGATGGAAAGGAGAGTGGGTGTATCTATATATAAGGGCACTTAAAAAAGGGGTTGGATGGAAAGGAGAGTGGGTGTATATCTATACAGTAGTATAAGAGAACTTTAAAAAGTGAAAAAGAGGGGAGCAGGGAATGGGATTCGATCCCTGACCTCTCAGCTCTTAAATATAAAAGCTTCCATCCAAAACCAATTGAGCCACTTCCATTTACTGATTATTTAAGGGATTTTATAACACTAATACTATATTGATTTACTTATATATTAAAAAAAAAAATTTAAACGGTTCGTGTCGGGTACCCGACAAGACGATTTGCCCGACCCGAACACGAACTGTTTAGAGCCGTGTTTTCTCGGTTCGTGTCATTATCGTGTCGTGTTTTTTCAGTTTCGGGTTTTTTCGTGTAGTATTGTCGTGTTTTCGTGTCGTGTTTTCGGTTTCCGGTTTTTCTGCACACCCCTAGCTTCAATTTGAGAGAAGAATCCAGAGGTGAAGCAGTAACTCTGAGGCTTGGAGTATCATAATCCTGAAGGAGCTCGACAATGAATTTCCTTTGAGAAATAATAATACTATCAGAATGAGGGAGAAACTCCATACCCAGAAAGAAATTTAGCACCCCGAGATCTTTGATTTTGAAAGTGGAATGTAAGAACTGCTTCAAAGAATTGATCTCATCAATGCAATTGCCAACCACCAAAATATCATCCACATAAATTGCAAGGAAGACAATCAGTGAACCACTCTTTTTGAAGAAAAGAAAGTGATCAGTAGGCGAGTGAATATACCCTTGAGTTACCAAAACATCATAAAGCTTTGTGTACCACTGTCTGGACGTTTGCTTAAGTCCATAAAGGGACTTATTTAGCTTGCAAACTTTGCCAGAGAAATCACCATGTAAACCAAGTGGAATCTTCATGTAAACCTCTGTATCAATATCGCCATGAAGAAAGGCCGGTGTTGACTATGCTGAAACCTTTTCTCCATAGATCGAATTGTTGTCATCTTGACAACAGGAGAAAAGGTTTCAGCATAGTCAACACCGGCCTTCTGAGAGCAACCACGAATAACAAGCCTTGCTTTATGTCGTTCCAAAGACCCATCTGCTCGAAATTTAAGTTTGTAAACCCATTTAGATGTAATAGGCCTTTTCCCTTTTGGAAGGGTGACAATAGACCAAGTATTGTTAGCCTGAAGAGCCTGAAGTTCAGCATCCATAGCATCTCTCCAATCTACTGACTGTACTGCTTCCTCATAAAACAAAGGTTATTTGGCAACCATAATAAGAGAGTTTAAAGATGCTGAAAAACTGTAATGGGTACGAGGGACCAGATTAGAAAACTGACCATTGGTGCAAGCAGTCCCACAAAAAAATCATGAAGATGAGAAGAAGTATAAGGCACCCTCTCAGATCGACGTAGAGGAGTAGTGGAGACCACACTGTTTGTGGCTACTGGACAAACAGAAGTGTCCAAACAAGGGTCATGATTTGTCACATGTAAGGGCAGAGGAGGACCACATTGATCAAATGAAGACTGATTTTTTAAAGGAAATAAATGCTCATGAAAGACTACATCACGAGAGATGATAATCTTTTGAGTATGCAAACAAAATAGCTTGCAAGCTTTCTTATGAAAAGGGTACCCCAGAAATACACATGAAGTAGCACGAGGTTGCAACTTGTCCCTACCAGGCTTAGTAGTTGAAGCAAAGACCAAGCAGCCAAACACCCTTAAATGCTTTAAAGAAGGAGGGTGACCAAACAACTTCTGATGAGGGGACAGTACACCCCTTGCAAGACAGGAGTAGGGATCCTATTGGTGAGATATGTGGCAGTAAGCAAACTATCTCCCCAAAAACGTGTAGGACACTGGGACTCAAACATTAAAGTCCTACACACCTCAAGCAAATGACGATGTTTTCGCTCAGCAACACCATTTTTCTGGGGAGAATGAGCACAGGTAGTCGGATGGATGATACCTTTGCTAGTAAAAAAATTCAATCCCAACTCTACTAGAACCAAGTTCAAGAGCATTGTCACTTCGTATGATCTTGACAGTTCTATCAAACTGGTTAGCAACCAACTGAATAAACCCTTGAAGAATACCAAAAGCAGAACTTTTTGAATGCATAAGATGGGTGTATGTAACCCTTGTAAAATCATCAACTATTGTCAAGAAGTACTTGAAACCATCATAGGTGGCAGTGTGATACGGCCCCCAAGTATCTACATGAAGCAATTCAAAAGGAGAAGTGCTAGAAATTGTACTTGAATGAAAGAGTAAACGTGTCTGTTTGGCTTGAGCACAGACAATATAGGATTTCAAATCAAATGAAGAATCAACTGAAGAAACAATATCCTTGAGTCTGTTACAAGAGACGTGGCCTAATCGAGAGTGCCACAACAGAGTTTCTTTATTTGAAGAAGCAGAAGAGCATTGTGGAAGAACGGACTTTGAAGAAGCATCTTCATGACCACCTGCACAGCTGGCATTAGCAACATAAAGGCCTTTCGAGAAGCTACCAAGGACCACTGGCTTCCCCAGAGAAAGGCTCTGCAAGAAGCAGGAATCTTTAGTAAAGCATACCATACCATCAATCTGTGTAATCAGCTTCCTTACTGATAGGAGATTGAACTGAAATTTGGGTATGAATAACACATCAGTAAGTGTAATATCAGCAGAGAAGAAAACTTTCCCTTTAAACTGAACAAGAAATGCATCCCTAGTGGGGAATTTGACATGAAAAGGTGTCTTTAGAGGAACTAAATCATGAAATCGATCGATGTCATGACACATATGATTCGTTGCTCCCGAATCAACAATCCAAATACAGGAGAAATTAGATGATGATGCTTAAAAAGAGGAAACATATCCAACGAAAGAAGAAGAGTCAATACCAGCAAAGTTGTTGTAACCAATGGACCCATTTGAAGAAGAAGCTCCATCTGTTCGTTGTAATAACGCCAGGAGTTGAGCATATTGATCAGGAATGATAATTGGAGCAGAAACTGTCATATCTCCTGAAGCACCATCATCTCCTGAAGCTTGAGCAGCAAATTTGTGAGATGGCTTAGACTTGCCATCCTTAGGAGTTTGCTTGGATCCATCAGTAGGAAAACCGTGCAACTTGTAGCATCTGTCAACCAGATGATCCTGCCTTTTGCAATGAGAGCACACATACTCAGGATTATTATACTTTGAACCACCATCTTTGGTTCCTGAAGAACCTGCTTGTGACCTGGAAGTCTGAGGAATCTGAGAATTTGATTTCTGAGAAGAGGCCTGAGCAGCAAGCGCAGAAGTATTCATGACTCAAAGATTGCTATGAGCCTCATGCTGCACTTCTTCATGAATCAATATGTGATACACACGGTCCAGATTCGGAAGAGGTGACATAATCAATATGCTCCCTCGAATAGCAAAGAAAGAGTCGTTCAATCCCATCAACAACTGAATCAGACGTCGTTGTTGTTCAAAAGAATTCATTTGCTCTCAAGACCACAGGAACAAGCGGGAAGATTCTTCAAAGAATCTCTCTCGTCCCAAAGACGCTTTAGACGAGTAAAATATTCAGAAATTCCACCGGGATCCTGAGTAATTGTAGCAATTGCCTTCTCAACACTGTACAATTGAGCAAGATTTGTCTGAGCAAATCGAGTACACAAACCTTTCCAGATCTCATATGCGGAATTATGAAGCAAGAAATTTCCCCCCAATTTAGGAGACATGACATTTATCAACCAAGCAGTGACCATATCATCACTTCTTTGCCACTTTCTAAAGTCTGGAGAATCCCTAGCAGGTTTAGGAATGGATCCATCCACAAATCCAAGAGAAAAAATTATTTCCATTGAATAGCTTGGAAACTAAAACCATACCAGGTGAATCAGAAGCATGGATGTAGTAAGGATCATTTGAATCGGCAAATCCTTGGAACCAGGCACTCGTTTGTTGTGGAGGCATCGTTAAGAAATCGCGGAAAAAACGATGCACCAGGCAATCAGAAGCAGTAAATCACCAGAAGAACACCAGGGACGATCACCAGAAGAACGCGGAAATTTGCCAAAAAGACGTCGAAGAAGATGATGAATCTACATACTGTCATGGACAATTTGCTCTGATACCATGTTTGATTCCATGGCAGAAGAAAACGAGAGAGAAAAGTAACAGAATTTGTTGTTTGATTGAATGAATGAGCTCGGACTGTTACAACAGAAAATGGTTCAATTTATACAGCATATGAACAATGTAAAATGTCCAAACTACCCTTGCATTGTATCCGAATTTACACTCTATCAGAACAGGCCCCAGATGCGTCAACCGATCAGCCACCCGGTTACCTTCCCTGAAAGTGTGCTCGAAGGAGATGCTCTCAAAAGATCGACAAATGT
This sequence comes from Persicaria tinctoria, assembly GCA_037127255.1. Lineage (NCBI taxonomy): Eukaryota > Viridiplantae > Streptophyta > Magnoliopsida > Caryophyllales > Polygonaceae > Persicaria > Persicaria tinctoria. The sequence continues at coordinate 2,683,650 of JBANSL010000004.1, forward strand.
CAAGGGCATCCGAAATCGCCATCTCGATCTCCCACATACACTGCCAAACACCCCGTAAGACATTGATGATGGTCAAGAAGTCGTCTTCAAGGCTTCAACCACCAGTCGAGAGAAACCCCGCTTCAAGGCTTCTAGAAGACCAGCAATGAGACCATAACATTCTGCTTGCACATCAAACACCATACCATGGCTACGGGCACCACAAAGGAGGACCCTTCCTTGTCTGTCACGGATAACAAAGCTAGAAGAAGCACGATTCGACTCAGCCCGATCACGATCAAAATTAAGCTTAACAAACTCCTCTGCTGGTTTTTTCCATTTAACTACTTTTTGTTTTGGCATTTCCTTTGTTTGGGAGTTTGTTCTTAATGTGTCAATGTCTTCGATCTTCTTGTTCCATGATTTGTGCTTTTCTCCAAGTAGTCATGTATTGTTTTATATTTTTGATCAATTCTTCCATCATACTTATATGATTGTTGTCAAAAATTATTTTGTTCCTCATCGACCATAAGCCCCAAAGAGCGAATGCAAGGATCGATTTATGTTCTGTAGATGATTGGTGGAATATTTCCGGGATTATATCCTTATATGACTTGTTTTCGTTGTCAGTTGTCCGGATCGTACGTTCTATCTGGCTATTTAATCTTCCAATGAATGAAAGAGAGGTCTGCCATTCAGTAAAGAGATGGGCATTTATTCGAAGAGATTATAAAAGTTGATATTCCACAATTTTTTTTATATTTTATATTGTTATTAATATACATTTTGTTTTTACATAATTTACCATATAATTTATTATTTTATAATATTATAATATTAAAGCATAAATTTATATATAAATTTATATGTAATGATAGATATATATCTTCATATAAAAAATATTTGGTGCCACTGTTATTAAACTAGTGGGATTGATTACCTTCGCAGATGATACAATAATCTTTGCTAAAGCCTCTCACAAATGTCTTCATACGATTAAAAACATGCTTAATAACTTCTCAAACCTCTCTGGCCTAACCATAAATTACAACAAGAGTTCCCTTCAAGTCTCTGAAAATATTGGTCTGAATCTAGCAAACTTCCTAGCTCGTGAGGTGAACATCCCCATATCTAAAACCCTTGAGAAATACCTTGGTATCCCATTAGTGAGAGGGAGGGTTAAAAATGAGATCTTTAACGATGCCATACAAAGCTTGAAAAAACAATTATCCAAATGGAAGGCCACCTCTCTTAGCCAGGCAGATAGAGCAACTTTAATCCAGGCTAATCTAAGCTCCAAAACGAACTACCTGATGCAAAACTTCCTCCTCCCAAAAGGTATTTTAAACCAAATTGATCAAATCCAAAAAAACTTTTTCTGGAACAAAATGCAATCAGAAAGATACACCCCTCTGATCAGCTGGGACAAGATTTGTAAATCAAAAGAGCAAGGAGGGCTTGGACTAAAATTGGCCGAAGAGATGAATATAAGCCTCCAAATGAAGCTTCTCTGGAAAATTTGTAATGAACCTAACAACATTTGGGTGAAAGTTATAAAAGAAAAATATCTTCAACATGAAGGATTAATGGAAAGATCTGCTCAGAATACTTCCTGGCAATTTGGCAGACTCCTTCATCTCCGAGAAAGATTCACACAAGGACTGCTCTGGATTGTAGGGAACGGAGAATCTATAAATGTGTGGAATGACCCCTGGATCCCTGATCACAATCTTTCAAGCTACCAACAATATTTGACCCCGGATATCAAGGTTAACCAACTCTTCAACATTAATAAAGAATGGGATGTACCCCTCCTCCATGATATCTTCCCTAACAATATTGTTAATCACATAACCAAAATTAGAATCCCACCCTGGAATGCCCCAGACAAACTAATTTGGAAATACAACTCTGATGGGCAATTCTCGACTAGATCGGTACGACAAATACCTACCAACAACAACAACAACAACAACAACATAAGGGATTACAAGTGGGTCTGGAAACTAAACCTCCCCCCCTAGAATTAAAAATCTCTTATGGAAAATAACATAAGATAGTCTTGCTACAAAAGACCGTTTGAACAAATACTTCAATAGAGTTCCAGCTAATTGATGCCTCTGCGATAATCACAATGAAGACAATAACCATCTCTTTCTCCTATGCCCCTCGAACTACCATAGCTGCCTATGAGCATTTGGTAGGAAAAAACACAACACTAATACCAAATTACTGTCACAATATTGATGAATGATGATCTCTTAATCATGAATCACAGTAAAAAAGATTTAGAAGAACTATGTTTTATATGGCAAAAAATTTGGGAATCTAGGAATGACCGGATTTTTAGGAACAAAAAATCGTTAGCATCTTATCACATAGCACTTCGAGTTTTATCGGACCTTGCTGATTGGCAACCAGCAAACAAAAAAACACCTCCCCAAACAAATCACAATATGAAAAGGAAACGCAACTCGAAGTGGACAAAACCGCCTATGGCTATCTACAAAATTAACGTAGATGGCTCACTAAAGCCCACGGGCGACTGCCAGGTGGGAGTGATCATCAGGGATCCCAATGGTTCTGTGATTGATATTCTTCAATCTGAAACGGCAGCCACATCTGCTATCCAAACAGAAGTTGCCGCGTTTTGTGCAGGTGTAAATCTAGCCATAGCTAGAAGCCTATAGAGAGTCATAGTGGAAGGAGATTGTCTGGAAGTCATCAAGACCATTAATGACAGAAGTCACGTTAGATGGGAGATCTTGAGGGAAGTGGAATTTATCAAGAATCTTAGCTCGAGTTTTGACAACATAGAGTTCAGACACTGCTACAGGGAAGCAAACAAGGCAGTTGATTTTATAGCTAAATCTAGGGATACTTGTACGCTTTGTAATCTCCCTACTGTTAGGGATCTGTGTAACATCATCCGCGAGGATGATCATGGTGGCACCTTGCTTCGGTAAGGACCACCTACTTCTTGCCTACTGTAAAAAAAAAAACTAGTGGGATTGAAAACTTAGGTTTTGTTTATCAAAAGATACTAGGGATACTAGAAATTCTAATATTTTATTCTTCTCTTTCCTCCAAATCATCCTATCATCTCATTCTCATTTTTCCCACTTTATCAATAACATCCCTAGTAGTAGTATCCCAAAACTCATCTTTTCATACAAGCTCAATTTACAAATATACCCCTGAGGACCAAAAAAAATAAATTTTTTACAAATATACCTCTCTCTAACAATTTTTCCATTCTCAATTAGTCATTTATATTATTATATTCATTTATCATTATTAACAAATACTTTTTAATAATTAATTATTTCATGTTCTTAAATTATTTATTCTTTCAAAATCCTCCATAACTATAATTCAATTCAATTTTTAAGATCATATTTTGCATATTTTTAATTAAAGAGAAATAATTTTAAAAAAATATAATCAAATATATTCAAAATTGATTACTACGGGAGATAAACATGAAATCCCTTACCTCTAATTTTTATTGTTAAAACTCCTAATATCTTGCTTTGTGCGTAACCTTGAGCCGTCGCCGCCTCTCATCATCTCCACAGCCTCCACCAGGCTAACCGGCCACCACCTGGCCAACCTCCACAGCCCGACCTCTCGCTTCCAAGCCTCACCAGCCAATCCCTCCCTCTCCCGAAGTCAGGGGTTTGGCCCGCCGCCACCCTCCTCCTCGACCTAGTTCTGCTCGGATTCTGTCGCCGCCACCAACACCCTGGCTACCGCCGACCACCCTCGGTTCACCACCGAGTTCCATCAACGCCCAATCGGCTCCATCACCACTCTACTTGTCTACAGGGGCTTCACGTACCAAAACCCAATCGGCTCCGATCTCGCCTCCCTCGCAATTGCCTGCGACCTTCTGCCGCGGCTCCGCCCTCACGTAGATGCTTCCCCGACAAGCTCTGCACTCAGCCCTCTCGGCCCCCGCGTCATCAGCCTTCCGCGGCTCTGCTCCCGCCTCCCTTGTTCTTGCTTTGTAACAACGCCTTGTTAGGGTTTCTCCTTTCCATTCCGTCCTTCTTACCTTTTGCCTTTGGATTATTATTTCAATTTCTTTGCTCTGTCCCGTCTCAATTGTCTCTATTTTGACTACCTAGTAGTCTCCTACGATCTCGTTATCGTCCTTGAGATTTTGAGACGGGTTGAAGGTTGTTATTGAGCAATGATGTGACTTAGGTTTGGATTGGCGGCATGGTGTGTTGTGCTGTTCTTGTTGTGATCGATGCAGACCTCTTGTGAACGATGTTTGATTTGTTGTATCCGAAGACGTCGTGGAATTGCGATCGATATCTGATGTCTCTTCAGAGTCCATAATCTGAGATGTCCGCTAGTGTCCTCAGGATTCTCTCTGTGCGTCCTCCGTCCTCCGTTGGGTTTCATTTTTCGGGTTGGTTTTGTTTTACTAGGGCTGGAAATTACCCGCGGATAACCGCTCCACCCACTCCACCTGCATTAATTTTGCGGGCGAAAACCCGCAAAAAAGTGGGTGACGGGTGGAGCGGGTGCGGGTGAAGCGGGTGATGGATGGATTATGGGTGAAGATTTTTCACCTATCACCCGCCCCAATAGTCCACCTATTAACCCGCACCGTTCACCCGCACCGCATACCCGTATAAAACCCTAAAAATATATCTATACGTGGGTGTGATTTTACTATTTTACACTTCCAATTGAAAATGTAAGTTATTTTTCTCTAATTGTAGTTGTCTATCTTATTATTTTTTTTACATGTTTAAGAGAGAACATATAATTTTACTTGCTCATGTGCATGCTAGGATATTGCGGTGGATCGACTTAATTATTGAAAAGGGAAAACATGCGATTCTGCTACAATCTACTCTTCCAGTTCCGTTCTCATATATTTTAGTTTCATTTTATAATTTTAGGTAACACATTATTGTGATGTATGAGTGTATAACACATATTTTAATTCCGCAAACTTGTATTTGTAGTATTTATAATTAAAAATTCAAGTTTTTATTCATATTTCAAAGTTACTTAAAAAATCATCACTACACTCATTGGGTACCCGCTCCACCCGCGTGGGGCGGATGAGGGTGAATAAGTTTGCGGGTGATGGGTGGAGCGGGTGAGATTATTTACCCATGGGGCGGGTGATGGAGTGGCTTCATCCACCCATAACCCGCCCCATTTCCACCTTTATGTTTTACGGTATAGGATAGCTAGCACGTTTATTTTAGGTTCGCATTTTTATTTCCGTTATTTGCTTCATGTTATTTACTTTATATCATTTGCTTCTGTTATTGGATTCGGTTGTACGTCCGGTCTCTCGGTTTCTCTAGACTTTCTAGATAACTGAATTTTTTTCTTGCTTTAAAAAAAAAAAAACCCTCCTAATATCTTGAAGAGTATCATAACTGCCTTAGAAACTGAAAATATCGTTTTAGGGCTTCCCATGGAATCCGAATCCTTATCTCCGTTGCGATCCCACCGACCGGCGATTCGGTGGGCGGATCTTCCGCCGGAACTCCTAGCAACCATTGCCGAAACAATTTAAAATCCCTCCCATTCCTCAATTGACAGGTGGATATTTTCAGTTTCTAAGGCAGTTATGGGTGGAATTTGATGATTTTTTCCCATCTCTTCTCTTCCCTTCTCTTTCTTAAATTTCCAATCCCTCCCATCCAGAGACGGACCTAGGGGTGGACTGGTATGTGCTGCAGCCCACCCCAATTTATTAGTAATATTTATTATGTAGGTATAAGTTTAATCAAAGTGCTTGGCTGGCATAGCTGGTAGGGAATCCACGGAGTTGCAGGGCAAGCGCGGGTTCGAGTGTCCCACCCCACCTACTAATTGCTGCCTGAATCAACATCATAATTTTCTATCTCCCTTTATTTATTTGATCTTCATTCTTCATTATTTTTTTATCTCTTCTTCATTCTTTTATTTTTTCATCTTCATTCTTCATTATTTTTTTCCCATCTCCCTTTATTTCTTTCGTCTTCATTCTTTTTTTTTTATCTCTTCTTCATTCTTGTTTTTTCATCTTTATTTTTTTTTAAATAATTGGCTAATTAATCCCTAAAACTTAAAAAGATCTTTGAAAAATAATTAAATCTATTATCACTAATTTAAATATAGATAAAAAAAATCATTTCTAATTTTTAACTTAATAGATATAGTGATGGATAGGAAAATAAAATAAAATTATATGCAAATCCAGCATACCTAAGAATGTAATCCTGGTTCCGTGCCTGCTCCCATCCCCTAAAATACCCACCTGCCAAACAAACTGAAAGTCTCCTCCTGTTCAGATACGATCCCACAGTGCGATTGCCGGGAGGAGTATGTCATCGCCGGCGCCGTTTACCTTCTCCGCCCCCTCGTCGATCCTTCGAAAGTCTGGATTGTATCAGCACAAGAATCCACCGCCAGAAAGCTCTCTCTGCGGCACGCACTCACCTACGAGAAGATACTCGGTTTGTCGGGAAAATCAATCGAGTTATCGGAGTGGAGCGTTAATTGCATCGCCACATCTTACCGTTTCCTCTCAGACTCCGATCAAGTGAAGAGATCCAAAAAAAACCGTTCTCTTACACCGAAGATTATTTTTCCCCCAAATTGCAAGACCACGGCTTTATTGAATCACGATCGTGTGTCGCAGTTGTTTGTGGTCCGCTCAATCAACCAGGTGATTTTTAGCATAGATCTACACGATCTGCAGGACTTCGTGAATTTCAATAGACGGATTTATGCTGTTGATAGGGAAGCTTACAAACCATTCCGGAATGATGGCTCACCGGCAAGGACTTGTGGACCGGTTCAAACCCGGAATGGTCGCTCTTTATCTACCAATTCAAGGGAAGCTTACATTTACTCATTCCATTCCAAACCTCTGCAGCTGCTTAAAATGAATTATGTTAACTTCACCGATCCTCTTCCAGGAGACGATGGATATGTACTTACTTGGGGAAAACCATTCGTGTTATCAGATGGAGATTTATATCTAGTTTTGAAAGTCTCAGAGGTGGAGTGTCGAATCTATAGGATAGTAATGGATGATGCTGATGCGACATGTTGCTGTTTTGAGCGAGTTGAGAATTTGGGAAATAGAGTGTTCTTCATCATTCCGGATTGCTGTTACTCTATCTCAGCTTGAGATCTCCCTCGCCCTGTGAAGGGAAATTGTGTTGTTAGTAGCAGGAAATGGTTTTCGGACTATGGCCCGGAAATTGCCATATATCACCTTGGTAAGGCACCGCAGTTCGGGATGATGTCGTCGTTGCAAGTCTATTCTGCCTTGTTCATTCCGCCTTCGCGGTGGATTAATCAGGTAGAAAAATCATTGCATTCTGCTTGATGTTGATTTTGGATCGTTCTTATATGTATACTATACTGCATTTTTATGTTATGATTCGTTTTGTTTCATTGAAGTTGCGGAGAGTGCAGTCGGAAAAGAAGGAAGGGAGGGAACGAAGTTGCAGAGAGAAGGCCTGAAAACGCAAACAATTTCATGAAGAACTACTGCAGCTGACAAGTGAGAGATCTTTAGAAACTAGTGTTTTTTTAAGGATAAAAAGTTATTATTATTGTAAGTGTCTTGGAAACTGAAAGGTGGAAAACAAGAAAATAGTGTGCAATCTTGTTCTAGTTCCATAAGAGCATGTTGTGAGAGTTGGATTTTATAAGTGAAACCTTACAAAAGGAATCAAATCGAGGATGGGCATTTCAGTTATCCGAAGGAGATAGGTTCTAAAATTCCTAATGCTTATTACTCGTTTCTTTGTGTTTTTCTGTCATTTGTGTGCCTTGGAGAAGCATACTGTTATGGTGAATGGTGATGGTTTCAAAGGATACAAGGGTTGCTTTAATCCGGTGAAAGCTTGATAAAGCAAGCTCAGCAGATTATTCTCGTCGAGTTTATATATGATGGCTGGTTACGATTTAGCACTCTTTCGGCATGAAAAAAGGAGCAAGCCTCACTTGTTCTCTAAGGAAATCGTTATCATGGTGGATTGAGACGATACTTCAAGATGATTCCTCCTCTCAACCCTGTCACAGTTTGTGCTAGTTGCTCTAAGCGCGTGTTCGGCGGGAGATTCAAGGGGGATTGTGGAGATTGTATCGAAAGACAAAACAGATTTGGCGGAAGGCGTCGGTGTTTGGCAGCGAGATTGTACACAATCTCATAGGGGGATTATGGAGATTTTGAGAGATTTTGGGACAATCTTCGCCCCCCAAGATTCACCAGATTGTTGGGGGATTTCTCTATATCAGATCCAAATTTGCCCTTGTGATGTACGCTTCAAAAATCAGATCTGGTAGGCCGCAAGAAGAGAGAGAGGAGAGCCGGCACGCCATAGAAATCGCCTCTTCACCACCACCGCCACCAAGGTAAGGTACAACCCTCCCCTCTCGTCTCTTTCATTGTCCGTCGGTAGTCTGGGTGGGGGGCTTTGGTGGCTGGCGGCGGAGATCTCCTCGACGGGAGGTTGTTCTCCCATGTCGAGGGTGGATTTGGGGATGGGGAACTGAGGTCCGCCCTCTTCTCCTGTCGGCGGCCTCGGTTGGGAAGTGTCGACGTCGTAGTCGGTCATGGCTGCCACCTCCCACCGGCGACGGAGATCTCCTCCACTGGAGGAGATTATCGACGCTCAACGCTTGGTGACAACGTTTGTAATTCCTCCTTTTCTTCAAAGACAAAAGGGAGAGTGAATCTCCAGGAACCCTAATTTTTACCCCAAAATAAAAATTGAACTTGTGTAGTTACTGAAAACAGCCAAAGGCACCGCCTTTCACCTCCCCCTGTGTGCGGTTTCATGAGGTCACTTTGATTTTGGAATGAGTTTACTGCTTTCGTTCTTTCTTTGTTGCTGGGTTTGCTCTGTGTGTCAGATTGAGTTTCAAAATGAGTTTTAAAACTCATGAGGTCACTTTGATTTTGGAATGAGTTTACTGCTTTCGTTCTTTCTTTGTTGCTGGGTTTGCTCTGTGTGTCAGATTGAGTTTAAAAATGAGTTTCTTTGTTACTGCTTTGTTTCTTTGTGTGTTGCTGGGTTTGCTCTGTCTGTCAGATTGAGTGTTAAATTGAGAACTTGATGAGGTCTCAGGTGCTAATTACATTTGGACATACATATATGTATCTGTGACTGTAAGCATCAAAATCCAAGTTTAAGTGTAGTTGTCTACCACATATCTCACTCAAGTAACTTTTAAAATGATGGTTCTCTTGTTAATGTTATGATATATCAGTTGATTCCTAACATAAACAACCTGATTCAATAAAGAAGAAGAAGGAAAAAAACACTGTAATGACAGCAAAGGCATGATGAATATATAATGTTATGATATATCAGTTGCTGGATGGAATTTTTGTATTGATTCAATGAATTTTTTTATTGATCTGTCAACAATCTGATTCAGTTGAATGATAATTGAAAAGGAATTTTTTTATTGATCCAGAGGGGAATTTGTATAGAAAAATGCAAAACCCTATATGGTGTGCATATGGAAACAAGAAAAACAAACTTTTTCCTAATTTTGGGACTGTTAGTGCAAATCTCAGTGAGTGCAAAGCAAATCACCATATCCTGTAGACAGTCATATGAAGTTATCTATAATTCAGACAGTCATATGAAGTTATGAACCATATGTAGATTTTAGAATAATCTTGTGCATTGATGAATGAATTCATGTGGATACAGTGCTCAGATTCAATCACAATGTGTGAATATGTCTGTAACCACTTTGTTAGGATCCTCAATATGTCTGTAACCAATTTCATTGATGAATAGCCTTCAGTAAAAGTCACAATGTTGTGTATACATACTGAAATGTTGTGTATGCATACTATGTTCCATCTTGTGCATTGATGAAAGCTGCTTATCCTTCTTCAATATGTCTGTAATCACAGTGTTGTGTATACATCCCTCTTGTGCATTGATGAATAACCAATTTTATTGATGAGAGCTGCTTATCCTTCAGTAAAATTTCAGAATGTATTTTGGAACTTCATATGATATGAAAGCTGCTTATCCCTCTTGTGAAGTGTTATGGAACTTCAATGGTTGTGGTTGGGCATTTTTGCATTGTAATGTTGCTTTGCAGTTGGGTGTGCAATGTGTAATTCTGTTTCACATGTTGAAGAGGTGAGACAGTTGATGTAAGATAAAATGCAGTGTGTTATATGTGTATTTCTGTTTCTGTTTAAAGGTTTTTGGTTTTAATCGTTATGTTGTCAACTGCTAATCATGGAAAGTGGTGCCCCCCGCAGTGAACAACATGTCTTCTTCCGGAAGCTGGGCGAGCGGATGTCCTGAGAAATACCCATGGATAGGTGGGGAGGAGAGGATTCCCCCGTGGTACGAGCAGGTTTGTACCTTCAGTTATTTAGCACATTCTTCATCTTTCCTTGGTACCTTCAGTTATTTAGCACGCTTGTGGCATACCTGATGCATCGTGTGTGGTGGATGCAATGTGCAGGAGAGGGACTTGTGGGTGGAGCGAAGCTCGACCCATGCTCCGTCTGGCGACGAGAACAGGCAACCACTTCAGGAGATTCCTCAGGACATCCCACCCGCTCCAGAGGACCCTAGGATTCAGCAGCTTGAGGACATCGCGATGGACCTCACAACCAGGGTCTTTGTCGCTGAGGCAGCGGCTCAGAGGACTGCTCAGGAGCTGGACACGACCAATGCACTCAACGAGCAGCTGATAGACCAGCTCGCTACCCTCTCCAACCAGTCTGTGCAGGTGTGGGGGGAGCTTATTGGCGCTAGGTCCCCGTTGGAAACCCAAAAATGGATGTTCATCGCCATGACAGCTGTCGCCTTAGCGGCCCTGGCAAGGAACTGAAGCTTAGCCGACTGTGAAGAAGTATTTTGTGTAAATCCGTAGGTATTATGAACTGGGATTCGAAAGAACCCGAAATGTAAGGTTTGATCGTCCGAAGACACCTTGGCTCGGAACGCATTCCCCCCTTCCCTAGTCATTTTTTGTTGCTGTTTAGGGGGGCTTGTATGTGGCGAAGGGCGCAACCAACATTTCATGTTTCAGGGGTTTCGCACTTGTAGATGTGCGTGTGAAAGACAATTTCAGTTTTTGGTCATTTAGGAGCTAAATGGTGTAGGCAAATGTTTAAATAGGATGCACTACCTTGTAATTTTTTGGTGTAGGTAAATGGTGTATGTATATCAGTACTTGGCAACAAAAGACAATGTCAATTTGTTGCAGCTGTAGTAGGAACAACTAACCATTTCATATATATGGTCACAAGGAACAACTTAACATAAACATTTCATCTATATACTATAAATCAAACCACACAAAAGATTGTCACATACAATGTCATGTTACACCACACAAGTTCTCCTAGTACGAAGTTGCAACCTTGTACGAGAATACATCACATATGTCCCATAATACAAAAGGGGGCCATTACGGTCGGGGATACATCATGTCGCGTATCTCCCTAACCTCACAACCGATTTCGTCTCCTGTCGGCCCAAATCTGTCGTGTTATCACGTCCCGTAGTTCCTGCATCCCCTCGGGCTCAATTTCCTCCTCGTCGCTGTCCGAAGGGACGAGCTCCTCATCGCTCTCGTCGTCAGATGCGACGGCTGCATCCTCCATACCTTCAACACCGGGCTCGACATACCTGTCATCCACTAATCCGGGCACGGATTCCCCATCTCCCCCCGATCTCCGGATGAAATTATGCAATGCCACACACGCGATGATGATGTCAACCTGTTTGCCTACGGGATACTTGTGCATTGGCTTTGTCATTTTCCACTGACTCTTGAAGATACCGAACGTCCTTTCGACAACCCCGCGCAAGGAGGAGTGTCTCTGGTTGAAAGCTTCTTTCTCGTTGTCTGCCGGTTCCTGCACGAACGCCGCTCGATGGTACTTAGTCTTCGAGTACGGAATCATGTAACCCGGTCGCTCAGGGTATCCCTTGTCACACAAATAATAACGTCATGCGGGCGGGTGGGGGAAATGCATCCTCGGTGTGCTAATGGCGTGCTCCAACACACGAGAATCGTGTGCGCTGCCCTCCCAGCCGGCGGAAACGAATGTGAAATTCAGGTCGAAGTCGCAAACCGCTAGGACGTTGAACGTGGTGATGCCTTTGCGTCCCCTGTAAGGTAGCTGCTCCTCACGCGGAATAACAGCTTCGATGTGTGTGCCGTCTAGGGCCCCGATGCATCCCTGCAGGCAGCAACTGCATGTTCACAATCTATACAGCCGAGCAAAGGGACACGAATTACAAGGAGGTGGTTGTCACCTTGAAGTATCTGTTGTATCTGGCGTCCTCGCTTATTTGCTTCGGGACCTCAGAGAATGTTGGGTCGACCGGCCTTATGACGTCGCGAGCGAGGCCATTCCAACCCCTGCTACGGCCCACGCAGTGCCTTCCGGTGGCCACGGTGCCTCCGTAAATCTGGTCTCATGCATCTACAATGTCCGGAGGAACGCACTTGTTCTTCAGTTTGCCAAAGTCTGCCTTCTCCTGCAACATCAGTCCAACCGAAGAAGCGTTAGAGGTCGCGAAAAGCTTCTGCAACTCATCACATGTAGCTCAATATGACACAAATCCTCCACAGATATTCCTATAACATCAACATTCACCCTCAACTCACCCACAAAGATTCATATAACTTCTATTATCAGCAACGAATCACCAACAATTGATGCAGAAAGGATCATATAACTACAACATTCCCACACAAATCACCCACAAAGACCAAAGTAATGGTAGTCTCTAAGTGAACAGATTTTACTCCCTATATCTGACAACAAAGATCAAAATGGTCCAAATGATAATCGTAATGATAAGACAACAACTCAAACGTCTTGCAGACGATGGCGTACCTGACATTTCCGCTCCCACCACTCATCGGTGGCCATTATGCACCCTCTTTCGTAGTCCCACCCCAATCCGGTCTCGCCGTGCATCAACTCTTTCCAAGCCTTCCACCTCTCCTTGATTGTCGCGTGCTTGTTCTTAAGGGTGTTGTTACCACACTTCAGCCCTGTCTCCTCCTCGAACTGTGTCGTTAAAACCACCCAGCTGAACCTCTGATCGCGGCCATATTTACGCTGATACCCAATAAGCAGTTCCAAATATTGTTTCATTAGCGTCGGAGTCCACTGAAAAGGTGTTTCTTTCGATGCCTTGGGTTTCTTTCCCTTGTCAGGAACCGGGGGCTTGCTAGCGGATGACATGTTACCAATTCGTCCTCAACTACTCGACCCCAAGGACAACAACACATGCAAACAGATTCAACCATCAGGAGGCGACAACGACATTAATCTCCGATTGTTGGGGGTTCCTCCAAATTCGACCGTTTCTCACCGTCACAAGCTAACTTGATAGGGTTCAATCGGGTCGGGAGCCCACTAATCGAAAACCCTAACCACTTGGGTGCCCTATTACGTCGCTATGTGAAAATTCCCAATTCACCATACTATTCTACACTAAAATCCCTAAATTGGCGATTACAAATCTAAAATTCCGATTCCAATTTTCGTTATTCAAGGAACAATCAAAGTAATCAACATGGCCACACCAACGGTGGTCGAAATTTGTTGAAAACCCACACAATTGAAAGGACGACCATACCTGGGAAACTCCGACGAGCGCAGTGGGTCTGTCGGAACCGGGGAGGTCAAGATGTGAGGAGAGGGACTTCAAGGTGCGCTGTTCAGAGAGTGAACGTCGTCGACGGGCCGCCGACAGTACTCCCCGGGCTCTTCACGGAGCGAGCAGCGGTGGGTACTTGTCCTCCTAAATCGCCGGGCTCCTGGTGTTTGTCAGGCCGTTGAAGAAATGGCGTCAGTCTGTTCTCACGATAGAAGAAGGGGTAATGGGGTAATGGGTTTTTTTATCCAGGGGCTTTTCGGTAATTTTGTTACTTTAAAATACACAACAATCCCCTACCTACCAAACACCTTTTACGAGATTTCCGCCATCCATAATCTCAATCCCCACAATCCCATTAATCTACCAAAATAATCTCCATCTCCTAACATCTACTGAAATCCCCATAATCCCCATAATCTCCATCTCCTACCAATAGGGGTGTGCACCGGTTGAAACCGAACCGGAACCGGCACAAAACCGGAAAAACCGGAACCGGAATATTCTAAATATTCAAACCGATAACCGGACCGGTAACATTCCGGTTCGGTTTAAAACCGACCCGGAAAATAGAGAGTCAATCCGGATCCGGAACCGGAAGTATATACGATAATTTTTTTTCCATAAAATTTCTTTGATAATATTATATTTTTTTCACTTACACCGTAACAATTATGCGGATTTTTTTTTTAATTCCGTACAGATTCCGTCCCGCAAAAATTATGTGGGACGGGACGCGAGACGAAGAATCCTCGTCCCACAAATCCCGTCTCGTCCCGTATATATATAATATTTTTATTTATATAAAGAAAATAAAATTAAAAAAACATTAAGTATATGGCTATATGCTACTGTAAGTCTGTAATTAATAACACTTGCTAGTTGCTACTGTTGTACTACGTAGTATATGCTACTGTAATAGGGATATCCTATTACATTACTTGCTACACTAATTTTAGTGTAATTATATATATATATATGAGAATAATGAATGATTAAACAAATAAATCTTGATCGGTGTTGTAGCTTGTATGTACAAAAATTAAATTTTCGGTTTTATCCGGTTTAAACCGGTAAACCGCCGGTTATTATCGGAACCGAACCGGAACCGTAATTCACAAAAGTTATCAACCGAAAACCGGCCCGGAATATCCGGTTCGGTTATAAAACCGGTTCTACCGGTTCGGTTCCGGTTGATTTTCCGGTCTAAACCGAAATCTGCACAGGCCTACCTACCAAACACAGCCTAAGGTTGTGTTTGCTTGTAGGGGATTTACGGGCGGATGTAGATGTATTGGTATATGTATAGGTATATGAATATTTATTAGTAGAGGTTTGAGTAGTTGGTAAGAGAGATTTAATTCGGTTAAAAAATCTTATTAGAGGTTTGCTATTGGAAGATTTGTGAATAGATTTTTTTTTTTTTTGATTAGGTAAAAATTCGAAGGTCAGACATGCCTGACTCATCGAGAGGCCGACCGAAGTCGGCAGACGGCGAACCGTCTAACAAAGAAACCTAAAAACAGAAATACAAATAACAAGCGTAATGAACCAAACAGAAATAAACTCTACAACAAACGTTCCAAGACGACCAAACGCACGAAAAGCCGAGGAAGCCACCGAAGAACGCAGCCAAGCACCACCAACTAGTAGCACCGCGGGCCAGTAGTACATCAGGACTCTATCTCCTGTGGGTAGTGCAGACGAACTCCAAGGAACTCTATCCCGGATACGGAGTCGCCCTGAGCGCACCACCACGACTCCAGCCAGACCCGACTACAGACTCCACGCCCTCCCAACCAGGCAGAAGATCACCTAGAAACATCAGAAGCAGAGCCGCAAACTGCTCGCAACAAAACGCCAACAAACTTTCACCTGCAAAAATCGACAAGCCCTTACGGGATTTTCTGAAGCCCTTGCGGGATTTAGTCTACCCTTTCGGGTGGGTTTAGACGGGTTTACACGTTGTTATATATACAAATATATAAATAAAGATTATTTATATATTTATATATAAAATATTATAATATTTTCCTTTTACCAAAGCCAAACTTGGCGTGCAAGGATAAATCCAAACCTTGCACGCCAAGCACCGAATGGAAGCAGGCTGCAGGCCTTGTACGCCAAGGAAGGATCCCAATCATCGATCGACCGACGACAGAGATGAGCCCAACCTCCGACGAAGGGGCCGACGGAGAAGATATCGGCGAGAGAGACTTGAAGGTGGACCATAGTGCAGGGACGACAGCGAAATCGGGGAGGGCTTACCAAACTCGCAGTCAGGCACAAACGCCGTACAAACCACCGGAGAACGACGGTACCACCACCCAACCAAACCCCGACACCGCCACCCATCGAGCAGTTGAAGTCGGAATCGATCAGGAGGAGACACCGGAACACCGAGATGTAGAGGGGAGGAGATGGCGAAAACGAAGAACACACCTCCGAATAAACCGAAGTCAAATTCACAAGCATCCCAGAATAGATCCGGGAAGACGAATTGATAAGTGGACGAAGAACATCCGAGATTGACGGAAGGGAGGATAGATTGGAAGAAATAAATCAAACTGGAAGGAAGCACAATTAGGATTCCAGTAGAGATTTCACAAATTGGGGATTTACACAATTGAGGGTGTTTTCACAATTTCACAAATTGGGGATTTACACAATTAGGGTGTTTTCACAAGAGAGTTTTGAAGATTTGTGAATAGATGTTAATGATAAAATAACCAAAATACACTTTGAAAATAAAAAAGAAAAATAAAACAAAATTCAGGCAAAGTGAAGCATTCAACGAGCTGGACAACGAATCAAAGGGGAGCAAAACATGGGGTGAAAAGAGGAGAAAACATTTAGAAATCTAGAAAATCTTGCCATTTCAAGATCTCTCAAATAGGCATTTGGCATCTCTTAAAAGACACATCTCCATCTCCATCTCCTTTGGTAGCTACTATGGCAAACACTTAGGCTGTGTTCGGCTGCCAAAGATTAGGAGATTAGGAGATGGGAGTAGATGGAAAAAAAAAATCTCCTGAAGTCGTGTTCGGCTGCACAGAGATGGTGAAGATTGAGGAGATTGAAGGAGATGAAAACCAGGCGAAAAAAAAATCTTGGGGGGCCAAGATTATGGAGATTAGGGGATTGTGGAGATTTATAACTCACGGAATTGCCCCTCATCGCTCCACACAATTGCTCCCAAAATTTCAGATCTTCAAACAGTGCTCGAGCGCTTCCATCGTTCGCTGCGAAAACCCAGGTTAGTTCCTCTTCTCCCTCCGACCTACCTTCACTTTTTTGGTTCAAGGAGGGGCGACGGAGACGACAGGTGGGAGCTTTGGTTGGGCGACGTTGTCGGGGTGCACAGATCTGGAGACGGGGGCCATGGAAGCATACCGGTGGGGCATGGCGGGTGGGGACAACAGTCGACGGTGGCGGCGTGACTCCGACCAGTCCCTCCTTCGACACCCTCTGATGTGGCGGCGACGAACCCCTATTTTGGTTGGAACCCCAATTTGGGTTGAAACCCCCATGTCGTACACCTCTCCCGTCGAACCCTAACCGGCCGTCAAACTGAAATGGGATTCTGCAAACCCTAAACCCCCAAATCTAAAAACCTGACATCCCCAAATGCGAATAGCTTGAAACGCCTAAAATGGAGTGAGATGAAATTCGTTGATAGGGAAGGAGAAGTGTCTGTGCATTTTTAGTTCATTTGATTGTAAAACGCCATGACATAGAAATGGTGAAGTGTAGGGAGGTACAATGAACCGACCAAACTTATGGCCAGGAGGGGTGTGGGGTTTGTGAAAAAACGGGGGTAATAGGGTAATTTCTCCGCTTTAAAATACACTACAATCTTCTGCCAACCAAACATCATTTCTAGATTTTGGCCCAAATAAATCTCCATCTCGTGACATCTACAAACATCTCATTAATCTACACAATCTATTGTCATCTCTTAACATCTACTAAAATCTCAATAATCTACACAATCTCCATCTGCTGCCAAACACAGCCTTAGTTAAGTGGATGAATACTGTTACTAATCTAAACAAATCTACCCAAATCTACGAGCAAACAGGGCCTAAGTCTCTTACAGGATGTTTTAAGTAGTTTACTATGGAGCAATGTAATTTCTGCTGTTGAATCCAACAAACACACATTTGTGTTATGGTGAAGGGTAGTTCAGTCAACTCATTTGAACTCGAGTTGTCTTCTTCCTCCTCTAAAATGTCTTATCAAAGGAAAATTTGAAACAAGGAGGCAGGTAAGGACACGACGTGGGTCCCGTGAAGTATCTTTTCTAATTAATCCTTTTTTGAACCATTGTTTGATTTATCATTTGCAGAGAAGAAACCAATTGGTGGAACAAAGAATAACAGTGGTACCCTTTTTTCCTTTATTTCAAAGTGCAAACACCTTTCATTCAAAACGCTTTCCCCCTCTGTCTCTCTCTCTAAAACCTCACCCTTTTTTCCCTCTCTTTCCCTCAAATCATTCAACTTCAGTTGATCCAAGAAGCCCAAACCCTTGAAATAAGTTCCACAGTTCATTCTTACATTCTCATCATCTGTAAGTCCTCCTCTTTCCCCTAATTTTTGTTACTGTTAAGTTTTCAACTGTGGGACTTTTGGTTATCTGCCATTTTTTTCACTGGAAATAAGTTCATTCTTACATTCTCATCATCTGTAAGTATTCCTCTTTTCCCTAATTTATTACTTACTGTTCTTCTGATATCTCAAATCCTTGTTTTCCTTGTTTAAGTTGCTTTAAGTTTGAAATTGTAGGAATTTTGGTTTTCTGCCATCTTTTTCACTGAATTTGGGGCTGTTTTTGCATCATCTGTACTGCCTTAAATGTTTTAATTTCAGTGTGAATACTGTTTTGAGCTATATCATTTGGGTTTTAGGGTTCAGTCTGTAGGTGGGTGACAAATTTGTTTAGGTTTTAGGCTTGGTGAACATTGGCCCACATCTTGACATTTGGTAACACAATCCAGAAATGAGCTTCAATGGGAACTCTGAATATTCTGTTTATCCCCATATCAGAATCTTGTGAAGCCAAAGTCATGACAAGGATGAGTCCTGGTTTCGCCTCAATGCAGAAAGAGGCTGTTCCAGCGGTTTCTTCAGATGTTGTTTTCCTATCTAGTCGGTTTCCGGACTATAAATTAGCTCATGATTATCAGATCATTGAGATGAATAATGATCTGAATGCCTTATCCATGAAAGAGATTGTTGCTCGAGAAACAGCACAATTGCTGGAGCAACAGAAGCGTCTGTCAGTGCGTGAACTTGCCAATAAATTCGAGAGAGGCTTGGCAGCGGCAGCCAAGTTTTCGGAAGAGGTAACCTTGCTAACTTTGGCATATATACATACATGAACTTAGTGCTGCTTTACAATTTGTCGAAAATTCAGGCTAAACTCAAGGATGCCACCTCACTGGAAAAACATGTTCTACTAAAGAAACTAAGGGATGCATTGGAGTCCTTAAGAGGCCGTGTGGCTGGCAGGAACAAGGACGACGTGGACGAAGCTATAACCATGGTTGGCATCATGGTTTCTTAGTGATTTGAATATGCTTCCGCGCGTTGATTGGATAACTGAAATCAGTCCATGCCGCTTATTTATGTATTCAGGTTGAGGCTTTAGCAGTTCAGCTGGCTCAACGAGAAGGCGAACTGATCCAAGAAAAGGACGAGGTCAAAAGGTTGGCTGATTTTCTGAAGCAGGTGAACTGATTGTATGTTCATCTGAAATGAAATATGCTTGCAACTCATTTATGTGTGATTCAAGACGTTGTTTTGTTCCATGTGGTTTATTGTTGATTTCTGTAGGCGTCAGTAGATGCCAATAAGCTTGTGGAGGAGGAAAGAGCCAATGCTCGCTCGGAAATTGAGAATGCACGATTAGCTGTTCAAAGAGTGGAAGCAGCACTTGAGGAACAGGAACAAGCCTCCCAAGCTTCGGGAAAACAGGTTAATTGGCCAGTTTTTGCAGTAATTATTAGTATATTATCTGATATTTTCTTGTACCTGATGGCGCTATACAACTTTTAGGATTACGAAGAACTAATGAAAGAAGTTCAGGAGGCTAGACGTATTAAAATGCTGCACCAACCTAGTAAGGTATTCCATCTTCTGTGGAATCAGTTTTCAAAAAGAGATTGTAGCTGGCACACAACAAAAGCTTTCTAAGTAAGAAGCGTTTGTTAAAGTCTTTGAGCATTGCAGGTTATGGATATGGAGTATGAACTTAGAGCTCTGAGGGCCCAGCTCCTGGAGAAGTCCAAACATTCACTGCTACTCCAGAAAGAGGTATCTATTTCCTCATAATAATGAAGTATTGATTGATAATGATAAATTTGTAGATTTTGTCATCAATTTTTTTGAAAGATTTGTGCAATATGTGAGACCAATCTCCAGTGGCCGTTGAATGTGAATGTTGCAGTTAGCAATGGCTAAGAAAGGCAAGGAAAATGCATCCTGTTTTTATGAGATTGAGGGCCAAGAGCTATTAGGTTGTTACTTGCGGATCCGAAACCCAAATGATGGAGCTGAAGACCTTTCTGAGGCCTCCATTCAATGGTATAGAGTGACATCTGATAGTGGCAAAAGGGAGCTCATTTCTGGTATTTATGCAAACTGTTCTTCATAGCAGTATGCTATTAAGGACCTGCTATTTCATAAACTTTGATTCGTATCTCGGTAAATTTCATCTTTGTACAGAAGAATGAACTGTCAGGATAATTCGTTAATGATACGATATCAACCATCCCAGGTGCCACAAAGTCAATTTACGCTCCAGAGCCCCTTGACGTTGGACGAATCTTGCAGGCAGATATGACTTTTGATAGCCAAAGGATCACCTTGTCCTCAACCGGCCCTATTGATCCAGGTTTTATCCAGTCTGTTCAACTTTGTTCACTAGTTACATGAAGATAGAGAATCATGGCTAATGTACATTTTTTCCGAATAGCTCCTGGCCTGGGGAGTTACGTGGAGGCGCTCATTAGGAGACATGATACTGAGTTCAAGGTAAAGCTTCTGCCACTTGTTTTTCCATCTTGTTTGATTATGAACTATATCTGATCTCTGGATTTCTTCATAGGTGGTTGTCACTCAGATGAATGGCGTAGACCAGCCATCCGAATCCATCCATGTCCTTCACATCGGAAAGATGCATATGAAGCTTCACAAAGGGAAAACAGCCGTGACCAAGGAACAGTACTCCACTTCAATGCAGGTATGTACTCATCTGCATCTTTTGCCTATCAGATACAAGATGGAAGTCCTTACTTGCTTCCTGTTAACACGACAGGTATGTGGGGTGAGAGGAGGCGGGAATGCAGCTTCCCAGGCAATCTTCTGGCAAGCAAAACCGGGGCAATCCTTCATATTAGCATTCGAATCTGAAAGGGACAGGAATGCGGCCATCCTGCTTGCTCGTCGGTTTGCCTTGGACTGCAATGTAAGCCATTTGAAATCCTTCTTCCTCAGCTCGTATATCTTCGAACTTCTTACCTTATGTTTCTTTACATGGAATTACCAGATAATGCTGGCTGGACCGGGCGATAAAGCTTCACCTGGGGAGTAGACGATCTGGGTTCTCTTTTCTTCTCCAACTGTAAATTACATAGTTTTTTTTATACCTTGTGTGTACTGTCTTTGTATGAGCTCTTAGGAACTGCTTCTTCATGGCTGGATTTGGTGTGAATTTTGTTTTATGATCAGTATTGAAACAAGTTAAAATGAATGAAACTTGGGGGAAGTTTTCTGTCGAGTGTAATCCAACAATGCGTCCCAAACCCACAAGTCCTTTGCAAAAAGTCAAACGACTTTTATTTTTAACTTAACAGATCCGGGCACTGCCGGATCGGCCTGGAACTGGGAAGATTGATTCAATCATTTTTTTAAAAACTTAACAGAACTGTTAACGAAAAAGGGAGAAGGGCATGGGGTGAAAGTAAGGATTCTAAACCTTAGGGGTACCACGTGAAAGGTGTAAAAAAATTGGTCATCGCGTGAATTAAGCGATACCTCGTGAAATTTCCGTAAGTTAATTAAGTTTGACGATATTATAAGTATTCCTGATAGTTATATTTTAACTTATATAAATGTGTTACATATGTATAAAATTATTTTATAAAAAAGAATCTACACAAACGTGCAAGCACTAAACTAGTGTCTAACTAAAATAAAAACATACATCATGCATACTTTATTTCAAAGTTTTCAAATATTTTAATATAATACACCAATTTAAAATTTCAAGTTTAATAATTATAGTATTAAGTTATGAAGTTTAACAAACGATAATTACGATAGCAGTATATCAGATTAATTAATGATGTAGAAAATAATTTGTATAGGTTCAATCTTGAAACATTTATGACTTCTTATTTAAGTGTCCGATTTTACCTTATAATATATCAAATCGAAGTTAACGACGAGATCAAAGAACATATAAATTAAATTTATTTTTTTATTGGGAGGGCAACTGTCACCCTTGGCCCCAAGAGGATCTGCCTTTAATGGGTTAGGAGGAGAGGAAGTCATTAAACCATTCCGGAATGACTCAACCGGAAAGAACTTGCGGGTAGTATCCAAAGGTCCCCGGTTCGAACCCCGAATGACCGCTCTTTATTTACCAATTCAAGGAGAGGAAGCCATTAACTGGAGTGGGCCCCACTCCAACAAATGAGGTACACACGTCTGGTAAGGAAAGTGAGGAAGGAAAATGTTGAGCATCATGTTGATCTAAGATCAGACGACATCAACTGAAGCTCTATAGGAGACATTACACATTCGATGTAGAGGATCACATCCAATGTAACTCTTGTAACTGATTTCCCGCCAATTCTCTGTTCACATGTATAAGAACACGAGTGTTGTAACAGAACAATCAATCAACACAATTCATTCTCTCTTCTAGCTTGGTTTCCCCTTTTCTCTTCCTCTCAAGCTTTCATGGTGAATTTGTGTTCCATCAATCCGAATTGAGCCAATTGCTTAACAACTGACATGGTATCAGAGCGCAGTGAGGAATCCGGTGTGCGTCGCACCGACGATGGCGGAATTGGTGGAATTGATCCAATGGATGAGCTATACATGCATCACTCTGATCATCCCAACTCTATCCTCTCCACGCGGCTCCTGGATGGCCGAAATTACAGCCACTGGAAGCGATCAGTGGAGGTGTCTCTCATGGCGAAGAACAAACTCGGCTTTGTTATCGGAACTTACAAGCGACCGGACACCGACGCTGTTCTTCAACAACACTGGGACAGATGCAATAATATGGTACTCTCTTGGCTCTTAGATTCTGTTGATAAAGATATCGCTGAATCTGTAGTGTACTGTTGTACTACTTCACAAATCTGGAAGAATTTGGAGAATCGATTTGGTGCAATCAATCGAACACGATTATACCAGATTCAGAAAGACATTATTGCTGTTAATCAAGGAAATCTTAGTATTCAGGATTACTTTACTAAGTTCAAGAGGTTTTGGGATGAATACATGTCTTTGATCGAATATGAGTCCTGTGATTGTGGCTCTACCCTTGCTATGACAAGGATGATTCAAGATCAGCAGGTGATCTTCTTCCTCATGGGATTAAATGAGGGATATAGCAGTGTTCGTGGAAACATATTGATGATGACTCCTCCTCCTGGAATTGATGATACTTACCGATTTCTGTTGCAAGATGAGCAGCAAAGAGGTGGCAACAAGAGCTCATCTTCTCCAGGAGATGCTTCAGCCTTTGCTTCCCAATCAAAAGGAAATTTTTCTGGATCCAAGAAATCTCTTTATTGTGATCACTGTAAAGTGTCTGGACACGCCATGGATAAGTGCTGGAAGATCCATGGGTATCCATCGAATTCAGGTGCATCAGGTTCTTTCTGTGATCATTGTAAAGTAGGAGGACACACCATGGAGAAGTGTTGAAAACTTCATGGTTATCCAAATACTTCCCCAACTTCGGGTGGCAGTTCTTCACAGTCATCATCATCTGGATCTCGCCCTTTTTGCACACACTGCAAGAATCTTGGCCATGTTGTTGATAGGTGCTGGAAGCTACACGGATATCTGACTGATCACTCCTCTGCAGGCAACTCCAAGAAGCTAGCTGCCAATGCAACTTCCTCTCCTATCACACAAGAGCAGTACCAGCAGTTACTGAATCTGTTGCAGCGTTATGAGACCAAATAACCCACAGCTATGTTGGCAGGTACAAACACTTGTCTCTTTTCTTCTATGCTTAACTCTTAATGGATCTTGAATAGTGGAGCAACCGACCACATGTCCCCTCATTTACATCTTTTCAAATCCTTTGAATCTTTGTCCACACCATCTTCTATTACCTTACCAAATAACATGAAATCAACCATTTCTAATATTGGCATTGTTAACATAGACCCTCACATTTCCTTAAAAGAAGTTCTTCACGTCCCTGATTTTCACTTCAACTTACTCTCCATCAGAAAACTCATCCATGACATGCATTCTAATGTGCTATTCACTCCAACTTCATGTATTATCCAGGGCCCTTCGATGAAGAAGCATCTGGTAATTGGAAGTGAAGAACGTGGGTTATACATTGCACACAAGGCATATGAGCTACCATCTTTTCCTGCTTTGTCTTCTGTTTTACAGTCTGATTTTTCCAAATATAACAATGTTTCTTCTATTTCTGATGTTGTGTTTTCTGCAAATTGTAAAGCTGAACTACTACATTGCAGATTGGGGCATTTACCCTTTACTCAAATAAAGTACATTGACAATTCTGTTCCACTTACTCCCCTCACTTCCATTTGCCAAATCTCTCCACATGCAAAGTTACACAGACAACCATTTCCTTTGAGATCTGCTAAATCTGCACCTCCTTTTGACCTTGGGTATTTTGACACTTGGGGACCATACAAACATAGCACTCATAATGGCTATAAATACTTTCTTACCTTGGTGGATGATTACTCTAAATATACATGGACATATCTCATGGCTTCTAAAACAAATACCCTTTCTATTATGACAAGTTTTGTCTCTCTTGTCCATACTCAGTTTGCTCTTCCCATCAAAGCTATGAGATCAGATAATGTTGCTGAGTTCATTGACCAATCCATTTCAAGTTTTTTTTTTTGCCAAAAATGGCATTCTTCACCAAACCAGTTGTGTTGATTCCCCGCAACAAAATGGGGTTGTTGAGAGAAAGGACAAACACTTACTTGAAGTAGCCCGTACTCTGAAATTTCAATCCAATGTTCCCATTCAGTATTGGGGTGAATGCATTTTAACTGATACATACTTGATCAACCGAAGCCCCTTACCTGTCCTCTCAAACAAATCTCCCTATGAACTACTTTACAATAAACCTCCACCATACTCTCATCTAAGGGTATTTGGTTGTCTGTGCTATGCCAGTACACTAAAGAGGGGAAGGGACAAGTTCCAATCACGAGTCATTCCATGTGTCTTTCCGCATCATGTTGATCTAAGATCAGACGACATCAACTGAAGCTCCATAGGAGACATTACACATTCGATGTAGAGGATTAAATCCAATGTAACTCTTGTAACTGATTTCCCGCCAATTCTCTGTTCACATGTATAAGAACACGAGTGCTGTAATAGAACAATCAATCAACACAATTCATTCTCTCTTCCAGCTTGGTTTCCCCTTTTCTCTTCCTCTCAAGCTTTCATGGTGAATCTGTGTTCCATCAATCCGAATTGAGTCAATTGCTTAACAATTGACAGAAAAAACGTGGATATCCCACCCTTTTTTCAACAAAGTTCAAAAAAAAAAACTCTTTTAATCTTGGTCATCCTCTTCTCCCTATCAACTATCCAGATTTCCGTACAAGATATCCCACCCTTTTTTCATCTCGGGTCCGCACACAATTTCAGCTTCGTAGGTTTCATCTCGGGGCCGCACACAATTTCCGTTTCGTACAGATCGACGGAGTGGATTGAGGAGCAAAAACATCGGAGGGAGTGGTTGTTCTTGCGACGGAACCATCTCGTCCGGAGGGAGTAGTGGTTCCAAAGGTGGAACCATCTCCTCCGAGGGAGTGGATTGAGGAGCAAAAACATCGGAGGGAGTGGTGGTTCTTGCGACGGAACCATCTCGCCCAGAGGGAGTAGTGGTTCCAAAGGTGGAACCATCTCCTCCGAGGGAGAGTTAGGGTTAGGGTTTTAGTCTTGGTTTCAGTTTCTCTCCAAAACCCTATAGAGCCGGTTATGGTTACACTCGTAATCGTATTGGACAATCTTTTTCACAATAAGTGGCTTGTTCAAGAAAAGAAAGTGTGCTACTTGTGTAACACATGTACGTACCTCATCCCGCATAGAATATGATAAAAATGTTCGGAGTGATTTATAAGTGAATCAAGTCCTACCCGTGTCAAAAGAGCTCTTTCTTTTCAAACTTCAACTGGGGAGATATCTACACCCTACTAATAAAATGTCTTGGATCGGGATATTAATCTGTGTGATTTTTTTTGCAGATTCTTCTTTGCCAAATTCTGAGAGGTTTGAAGTATCTGCACTCATCAAATGTGTTGCATTGGGATCTGAAGCCAGAGAACGTTTTGATAAACACGCATGCTGATATAAAAAATGGCGCCTAAAGATTGCAGATTTTGGCTTATCAATGACGTTATCAGAAACAAATTGCACGATTACGAATGTTGGCACCTTGCAGTATAGGGATCCATAACTACTCGGCAACATGTTGGATAACACAGACTACAGTTTTGGCATTGACATCTGGTTTGTGGGTTGCATCTTTAGAGAGATGCTAACAGGAAATCCTGTCTTTAGGTGCGGAAATGATCCATTTATGGAGATGGATATAATCAGTGAGGTAAGCTTCCATCTCATAATATGCTAGCTATTTATACACCGCTCATATCTTTGGGTTGTTTATGAAGATATGCTTTGAATTTTATTGACCATATGCACTCAAAAAAATTTCGCAATTTTTGGGGCAATGTATTCTAAAATGGATTTCATCTCTTATAGGACAGTTATAATTTTAAACGGTTTCCCAGACCTTTTTCAACCCATTCTTTGCTTGTTACTTGTTTATGAAATGATATTGATTTGGGTTATCATTTCTGCAATAGCTCTTGGGTTCGCCCAATGATTCAGCCCTGGCTTGGATACTAGAAGGGGATCGGTAACTTGTAATGGAGAGTGTATCCCTGGGTCATAGGAAACACTTTGTAAATAATTTCCTCAATGCTTCAGAAAGTGCTAGGGATTTGCTTGAGAAGATGCTCGTGTATGACCCAACAAAGCGATATGAGGATTCAACCTAGATTCAAAAACACACCCAAGTAAACTTCTGATCATAACACAAACTATCAAACAGATGAATAAAAGGATCAGTTTGTACATACACCACCAAGGGCGAATGACAAACATGTTTGGATTCCAAGAACTCAAAAGGCAATTGAGGATAGGAACGAATTGAGATCGACGAATATAGGCTTACAGGACATAAACAAGGCTCAGGTATCCAACAACAGCAAACTCTCCTGGAAGATTTTGGCACAGATCACTAAAGTGGGGCGCTTAAAGATCCTCTTAATCCTCTTCCCAAACACATCGCAAACAACCACCCTCGTCCTCTTCCCGGCGCAAAACCACGGCGAGATAATCTGATCCAACAACACTCTGACATCCGCAGCGTTGAACATCTTCACCCAAGAGCTGTCCTCTTCTCCGTACTTCATTACCCATATTTCAATCTCACGCCCCATGGAGTGTTCCTTGATGTGGCATACCGAGAATCCGGCACCACAGTGAGTCAGAATCAGCTGCTCTGAACCCGGCCCTAAGTTGAACACGTTCAGTGGCTTGCATATCGCCAACTCATCTGGCAGATCCATGATCCGAAACTCCTCCTTTGCGCAACCGAAGACCACCAAAATTGTTTATTTATCACTTGTGTTTCTAATCCTACCGTCTCGCTGTCATCCGAGAAAGAGATCCGGTTGAGGGTGCTGCGGTTGAGCAAGTAACGACCAGATCTAGAAGGATATAATAACGACGTTCGGAGTGATTTATAAGTGAATCAAGTCTTACCTAGGTCACAAGAGCTCTTTCTTTTTGGGCTCCAAGTGGAGGAGATTGTAATACCTCATCCCATATCAAATATAATAAGAATGTTCAGAGTGATTTATAAGTGAATTAAGCTGTACCCATAGACTTAATATTTGTGGGTTTTCTTTTTTCTCTCTATTATTTTGTCATAAACATCATCTTTGCTTGAATTCAATTGTTCCTATTGTGTTTGTGTTTGCTTGAATTCATAATCAAACGTATGGAATATACAATTATCAAAACGATAAAGTAATACCATAATCAAAACAACCAATATCCAAAACATGTCTAAACATATATTCATCAAAACAATCATGCGGAGGCGGCCAAATAATATCTTAAAGCTCATTGTCCTTGGCCATTAGGATAACCTCTAGTGTATCCAAATTGAATACTCCCACATAACACACACACACCATTGATCCCATATATTTGAACACCGTAACGAAGAAGCCACCCTCCATAGATCCCAATTTGCCATCTCCGGAGTCCGAATCAAACTCAACTTTGACTATCAAGAATTTGGAAAATATTTATATTTTATAGCATGTTCTATTTTTTTTAAATATATAGTTTTTATATTTTGAAAAATGAGATAGAAAATCTATTAGAAAAAAAAATTTAAAATTCTTTGCACCAATTTTTTTTTAAATTCTCCAAAAATCCAAATTCTTCTACAACAGAAATGTAAATAGTTTCTCCAAATTCTCAAAATTCTCCATTTTGGAGAAGATTTTGAGAGAAACATATGATTGATTTTGTACGACTTTTTCCAAAATGAAGAACGTGGTGAAAGAAAAAATCAAATTCCACAAATCTATAGCATTTTTCATATTTGAAACATCAAATATTTTATTTATGGATTAAAATTTAAAATTTTAAAATCTCCAAATTCTTATTGCAAAATTTTGATTAATTTTTTTGATTATTTTATTTATGGATTAAAATTTAATTTTTTTAACTAATAAATCTGGAGCATTAGATTAGGACGATCAAACAGATGAGATTAAAAGTACTTTGTGATCAGTGACATTATTCGTAGAAACATGTGATTATTCATATGTACATACATATAAATATATATAGTATTTGAAAGTAAATCGAGAACTCGAAAGAATATATAACCGATAGATTGAATGTCATAAAATCAACAAGGACATTATACTAATCAAAACAAAAGAAAAAATGACTCATATTTTTGTTGATATATAATTAAAATCTTATGTGCCTATATATTGCATTGATTTATAGTATTATTTGGTTTTATAACGCTTATCAATATATTGCATTGATTTATAGTATTATTTGGTTTTATAGCGCTTATAAACCTTTAACCCCCCCCCCCCCCCCCCCACCCACACACACCCCCACCAAACACACGTATGTTGTATATATGACATTTTAGGTTAAAATAAATATTTTTTTTATGTGAATTTTTATCATTATTGAGTATATTTTCTAGATTATTAATTTATTCTAAATAATATCTAACTAACATCACAAACTTTAGTAAAAAGATATTCTTATTAGGGTTCGTTTGGTTCAATGTGGGAATTGAAATTCCCAAGAAGTTATTTCATAGAAATTAAATTCCCGGGAAATCCAATTGACGGGAATTCTAAAAATATGCTTGGTTGATTTTTTATTGTAGGAGATTAAATGAAAGAAATGAAAATTTCCAAGTTAAAAATGGGGGAAGTTAAACTTACCTAGGGGACTAGGTAAGTGAACTTCCTCCATTTTGGGGGAATTCAACTTCTTAGGAAGTTGAATTTTTACGATTTTTTTTTCCAAAAATACCAACCAAACACATGAATTTCTCTTACTTCCTGAATTTTTGGATTGTCAATCAAACGAGCTCTTAGTTTGTTATATTAAATACGGAGTACTTTTTTGTGTAAATTTTTTTATATTAAAGCTATCTTTATCAACATTTTTTTTTGAGCACAATCTTTATCAACATTCAACTCCAAGATAACATGTATGTTATATTATACATAGTATATTGTCTACTTTAGTATATACATATAGTCATATATAGATTTTAAATCCAAAATAACAGGTCGGGTTCAATTAAGTTGTGCATTGGAAATAACTTTTCTTTAACTCGAAATACAAATTGATTGGAAATTAGTGAGATTCAAAATGAAGGAAACAATTCCCACCAAACAAAAATGAAGCAAACAAATCAAACAATATAGTGCTTTTTTTATATGATTATCCACACAAGTAACTCTACCAGTAGTTGATTTTCAACTCCAGGAAGAAAAAAAAAGAGCACCCATCAAAAACTTGTGGGAGCTAAATCCTCTACTCTTACCTATTATGCAGAGGATTAGGACCTGTTCTGACAGTTCTCTTGTCATCACCTAAATTACAATCAACTATTTGGGTTCTTTTACCTCTTTTTGGAGCCCTAATTTCACAACCAAAATTGGCCTTTGTGCCCCTTTGGGATCCAAACCCATCTCCAACTACAAACCCAGTTGCAGAATCAGCAGTTTTTGTAGGTGGAGGTGATGAGATTTGTGAGGAAACCAACAGCAACCACAGGAATGTGAAACAGCAAAGCAACAGTTTCAGCCTCATTTTCTTTGTAGATGTTCTTCTTCAAGGACACTTTCTTGGGCTAATTGGGCAAATGGGTATCCAAATTAACCTCAAAGGTGAAATGGGTTGGCCTCAGAAGTAGTTAAAAGGGGATCAAATGAGGTGCAGCACCTGCACTTGTTGTGTAGAATTAGAAATGTAAGTTTACTGAAGGTGATTTCTTTGATTTTGGGAAGGTTTTAAAGATGGGAAGGGGCGAAGGGCCTTGGGATTTTGGACTTGGAGGGCTCTGAAATCAAGGGAAGTCAGAAATGTTTAATTTCTGGTGGATGCAGAAGAGGTGGGTTTTGGTATTTACTAGTGAAATGAATTTGGGGTTTTATGGCTTTTGAAGGACCATTTTTGGCTCTCTCATTACTCTTTAAAGCCTTGAAAACCTTCACAAAATGATAGGCAGTGGGAGGGGACCCCTAGTAGTACTAACTTTACAATGTCAAATCAAACTTGTGAGTTAGGTCTAAAGTAATCTCCTTCACCATAATCCTCTTTGACTTTGACTTTTTTTTTTTTTTTTTACAGTAGGCGAAAAATAGGTGAGCCTTACTGAAGTAAGGCGCCACCATGATCATCCGACCGGATGATGTTACAGAGATCCCTAAGAATAGGGAGATTACTAAGAGTACAGTTGTCTCTAGATCTAGCTATGAAGTCTGTTGCCTTGTTAGCTTCTCTGTAGCAGTGTCTAAACTCAATGCTGTCAAAGTTAGCACTAAGATTCTTGATTAGCTCCACTTCCCTTGATATTTCCCATCTGTCATGATACTTGTCATTAATCATCTTGATCACTTCCAGGCAATCTCCTTCCACTATGACTCTCCTTAGGCCTCTTGCTATGGCTAAGTTTATACCTGCACAAACTGCGTCAACTTCTGTTTGGATAGCGGATGTAGCTGCCGTTTCCAACTGAAGGATATCAATCACTGAACCATAATGGTCCCTAATAATGACCCCCACATGACATTCGCCTGTGGGTTTCAACGAGCCATCCACGTTGATTTTGTAGATAGCCCTAGGTGGTTTAGTCCATTTAGAGTTTCTTTTCCTTCTAGCACTATGGTTGGCATGAGGAGAGGATTGTTTATTTGCAGTTTGCCAGTCCGTACGATCGGACAAAATTCTACTTGCTAAATGATGAGATGTGGTTGGTTTCTTGTTTATGAAAATCAAGTCATTTCTTGATTCCCATATCTTTTGCCATATAAAACAGAGTTCTTCAATGTCCTTCTTATTTTGATTTATAGTTAGGAGGTCTTTTATATTGTTGCAGTGGGTAGGTATTAGTGTCTAGTTTTTACCTACCAGTTGCCCGTAGGAGGCAATGATAGCCCTCGTGAATGGACAAGAGACAAAGAGGTGGTCACTGTCTTCATTATTGTTATTGCAGAAGCAACAACTTGACGGGACCCTATTGAAGTATCTATTTAGTCTATTTTTTGTGGCAAGGCTGTCAGTGGTTATTTTCCAAAGGAGATTCTTGATTCTAGGGGGGATGTTTAGTTTCCAAATCCATTTGTAATCGTCTGAATGGTTGTTGCTGTTAGTCATAATTTGTCTCACCGATTTAGTTGTAAATTGACCACTGGAGTTGTATTTCCATATTAATTTATCCGGGGTATTCCAAAGTGGGACTCTGATTTTTATAATTTTTGAAACAATGTTGTTGGGGAAGATCTCATGTAATAGAGGGATATCCCATTGTTTGTTAGTTTTAAGAAGATGGGTTACCTTAAGATCGGGGTCAAAGTACTGCTGGAAGTTCGCTAGATTTTGATCTGGTACCCAAGGGTCTTTCCAGACATTTATTGATTCACCGTTTCCTATTAGCCATAGTAGTCCTTGGGAGAATCTCTCTCGGAGGTTAAGAAGTCTCCCAAATTGCCACGAAGTATTCTGCGTGGATTTTTCCATTAATCCTTCTTGCTGAAGATATTTTTCTTTTATGACTTTTACCCAAATATTATCCGGTTCACGAATGACTTTCCATAAGAGTTTCATTTGAAGACTTATGTTCATATCTTCAGCTAGTTTTAGTCCAAGACCACCTTGTTCTTTTGGTTTACAGATCTTATCCCAACTAATTAAAGGGGTGTACTTTTCTGAATGAAGCTTGTTCCAGAAGAAGTTCTTTTGAACTTGGTCAATTTCGTTTAAAATTCCTTTAGGAAGGAGAAAATTCTGCATCAAATAATTAGTCTTGGAGCTTAAATTTGCTTGGATTAAAGTTGCACGACCAGCCTGGGTGAGAGAGGAGGCTTTCCATTTGGGTAATTGTTTTTTAAGGCCTTGAACAGCCTCATTAAAGACTTCATTTTTAACTCTTCCTCTGACCAAAGGTATACCTAGATATTTTTCTAGAGTTTTAGATATAGGAATATTCATATCTCGAGCTAAGGAGTTAGCCAGATTTGAGCTAATGTTTCCTGAGACTTGCAAAGAGCTCTTGTTGTAGTTTATGGTTAGTCCTGAGAGGTTTGAGAAATTGTTGAGGATGTTTTTGATAGTGTGAAGACTTTTGTGAGAAGCTCTGGAGAAAATGATTGTGTCATCTGCAAAAGTAAGAAAGGGGATGCTGGTACCATTTTTTGTGAGCTCGATTCCAATGAGAGCATCATCGTAGCTTGCTTCCTCGATTAATTCTCTGGCTAGGTTCTCCATAACTAAGATAAAGATATAGGGAGCAAGGGGATCTCCTTGCCTAATTCCTCTTCCTGGTTTGAATGGGGTTCCGGGGCAATTGTTCACTAGGACTGAGAAGGTGGTCGTAGTAATACAGTTCATGACCCAATTAATCCATTGTGGGGCGAAGCCAAATTTGGTGAGAGTTGCTCTTATATAGTCCCAATTGATTCTATCGTAGGCCTTTTCCATGTCTAATTTAAGGGCCATCCAACCTTTTTTTCCTTTTTGTTTGTGGAAGTTATGAAAGATTTCATGTGCTATAAGGGTGTTGTCCTGGATTGATCTTCCTTCAATAAAGGCACCTTGAAAGGGATTGATTAGTTTATTTAAGATTGGTTTGAGCCGGTTAGCTATGATCTTAGTTATGATTTTATACATGGTGTTGCATAGGCTGATAGGCCTATAGTGATTGATATTCATAGGATTCTCTACCTTGGGGATGAGGGCAATGAAGGTCTGATTGATTTGTGTTAGCATACTACCAGAATGAAAGAAAGCTTTCACTGCTTTACATAAGGAAGCTCCAATAATTTTCCAGTATTTGAGATAGAATTCTGGAGGGTAGCCGTCAGGGCCAGGTGTCTTGTCCTCAACCATACTACTAATTGTATCTTTGATTTCTTTGTTAGTTGGGAGAGTTAGAAGAGTTTTATTATCAGTGGATGTGATTTGTGGTTGAATGTGCTTAATTTGATCACTAGAAATGGGGGTTCTGTTTTGAGCTAAAAATCTATCAGACATTTCTTTGGTAATCTGGCATGTTATTTCTTCATTTTTTGTGAGTTGAGCTCCCTCCTTTGTGATGAAAGTAGTAGTGGAGTTTCTATAATTTTTTATTTTTACAATGGTTTGGTAGTAATTAGTGTTTCTATCTCCTAGTTGAAGATGTTTAATCTTTGATCTTTGTTTCCAAAATTTAAGACTGTAGTCTAAGAGTGCATTTTTTTTCTTTTCCAATCTAGTTAGTTTCCTAGCATCACTAGGTGACAGGGTACCCCATGGAAGGTGAAGCTGTAGTTTCTGAATGTTGATTTCTATTTCCGAGAGCTGTTTTTGAATGTTGTTTTGGTTGTGATTTTTGCACCAACTCTTGATGTTCTTTTTAAGAAGTTTTTGTTTCTGCATAAAAGAGTACGCAAAGGAGCCTGTCAGCTTGTTGTTCCAAACCTTGGTGACTATGGATTCAAAGATGGGGTTAGTAGACCAAGCCATCTCAAATCTGAAGGGGGCTCCTTTAAGACATTCAGATGTACCCAATTGTAGTGTGATGGGGCAGTGGTCAGAGGATGAGAAAGGATGGTGTTGGGTTCTAAGATTTTTAAAGTGAGACATAAGATTTTGGTGAGCAAGAGCCCTATCAAGGCGCTCATATGTATTGTTCGGATTGTTGTTAGAGTTTTTCCTCCAAGTGAAGGGAGAGCCTATATATGGGACAGTTTGGAGATTAAGCTCTTCTTTGAGTTCTCTGATTCTACGAAATCTGTGTGAAGATGGGGTGCAACCACCAACCTTTTCTGTGTCATTTTCTATGTCATTTAAGTCTCCTATAAGAAGAATAGGAAGCATATGTTTATTGACGACAGTGATGATCTCAAACCAGAAAGTTTCTTTATCAGATTCAACTGAAGGGGCATAGACAAAGATGATAGCAATATCCATTTGTTCTATTGTAATTTTAATCATACAGAATCTTTGGTGTTGTTCAAGGATGGTGTATCCATCATTGGTTTTGTGTTTTTTGGAGAGAATCCAGATGCCTCCTTTGGCACCAGTTGAGGGAATAGTTAGAGCCTTGTGGAAGCCCGATTCTTTAAGGTGGTAATCAGAAAGGGGTTCACTTGTTTTGGTTTCAGTTAACGCTAGTATGTCAAGTTTATTGTTGTATCTGATTTGATTGATTTCATGCCAGAGAAGGGGCCTCCTGGAACCCCTGATGTTCCAGTAGCCAATCCTAAACATAAAACCAATTTGCAGCTATGCTACATAGCTTCAAAATCAGAATCCAAGCATTATACCAGTTATAATATTGAGTTATCAATTTGTTGATAGAGGTAACAGATGTGTAATGTGATTTATCTTTTTGTTTGTTTCTGCAAATTAGAGTGTATTGAGAGTAGTATGAGTAAGTGTCTTTACCTGAATGAATTATCCCTGACATGAAGATTGCAGTTTCTGTTCCGAGTGTAGTTTGATCCCCAGCTTGTAAGAGTTGTTGGCAGCAGTTCTGCTGGTTTAGTATGTGACTTGTTGCATAGTGTTTGAGAAAATGTTTGTGTGAGACTTGTTGGTTTGAAGGTTTGGTTTGGCTTTCCACCACGAAGCAACCAAAAACTGGCCTCGTGGGGATGATAGCCGATTGTTGTTGAGAAAGTTTAAGAGAGGTCTTACCTTGGATTGTTTGTGTGTTACTGTGTTCAAACAACCATCCCCTGCATGTAGATGGAGTTGAGTTGGCAGCAGTGATCAGAGAGATACCAGAGGGTGATCTGATGGGGATTGTAGCTGAGTCTTGTTGACGGGATTTGGAAGAGATCATACCTATAGTTTCTTCTGTAAGACAGTTAAGAAAAATATACTTAGCCATGTAGATCAAACGATTAAAAATTAAAAGGGTTATGCCATAGCTACTTCCGGTGGGGCTTGAAAAGTACCGGGAGCAACCAAGAGGCAGTCGAAATTTGTCCTTTAAATTACAAGCAAAAACCTCAGTTTTAACAGTAGGGAATTCAAAAGCAGATTCAAGCATAAGGTTCATCAGGGGATTAATTTTAGACATCAAAATACGATATTGAACATCATGGTGATAGAGGATAGAGTCAGTGTAATTAAGGAGGGTAATTCTTCTTCCTAGTGCTGGAAAATCAGCTGGCCCGTTAAGAGGCAGAAACAAAACAAATTGGTAAGGAAGGGAACTTGGTTTAAGGAGGCCCAAAAAGTTAACAGAGTTAACACCATCCAAAATATTGACTTTTACTTGATTAGGACTTGAATATCTACTCCTCACCTTAATTTACCGGTTTGCTATCAGGACGGTCAAATATCGTCAAATATATGGTAAGTTTTCTGTCTTTCAGTGTCAGTAAAGGTCCAATCGATACCGGCTCTAGAGCCGACAAAATTTGGCATTGACTAGTATTCAAGGGACGAACTTTGAACTATGTCACTTGTTTGAAACAAATTCAAGAGATGTATTTTCAATATCCGCCGCTTGAATTGTTGACACAAGTGGATGAGGTTTTAAGAGTCGAACTTTGAACTATGTCACTTGTTTGAAATAAATTCAAGAGATGTATTTTCAATATCCGCCGCTTGAATTGTTGACACAAGTGGATGAGGCTTTAAGGGTCGAACTTTGAACTATATCGGTCGTTTGATACAACTTCAAGGGACATACTTTCAATATTCGTTGCTTGAATTATTGACACAATTGGATGAACTTTAAGAGACGAACTTTGGACTATGTTGATCGCTGAAAGCAACTTTAAGAGACGAACTTTGAATATTCGTCTCCTAAATGTTTGACACAACCACCAATCGCCAACTTCGGATGTCGGTGGTGATGAAAGCTTCATCAATTCCGAAAGCCGATAACAATGACAACGACCGTGCGGTTGGAGAGATAATTGTCATCCCTGTAAGTCTGTAACAAGACCCTTAATTAAATACAGTACAGTATGTTTTTATCAGTAACAAATTGTAGACATGTGTAAAGTGTAATTCAAATTCAAATCATTCCGCAAGCAAAACTTAGAACTATTCACATTTTATTTGCGGATATATATATAGTCAAATCATGGTGGGAATGAACAAATTAGAGTGGTTCATGGCCCTTTTAGTAGCTTTTCTCCTCTTAGATACTTCTTTTTCCTTGGTAGACCTTTCAAGATTACCTCTACTTAATGTAAGCAACTTTGATACATCAAAAGAGCTGCATATTGAAGGAGCAAGCAACTAGTTTATAACAACTTACATTAAAATGGGGAGAACAAGAACAAGTGATTTGACAAACTATTGCATTACCCTTGTAGTGAATCCCTCTTGTGCCATACCAACAAGGTTATCTTAGTGGGGTAGTGGATGGAAATGGTCAAACAAGCTGCTTAGTAGACATGTGAGCTAGTTAAATGATGTTATCTAGTACTGTCAAAAATCATGTAAACACCTAGTCTTAGTAGTACTTTTGAAACAACATTTGCCCAATGAGCCAAGCGATCCTAGTAATATTTGTTGATGACAAGGAAACCCAGCATTTGGTGGAAAACCCTGGACATGTGACCCAGTCGACAAGAGTCACGCACTAGGTAAATCGACTTGTGTCGACCGGTTCGACTTATTGGTAGGGACTAGGGAGTAAGACAAACATTAGATTTTCACCCAAAGAAAGGAGGTCACCCCGACTGGCGCATCCTAGTAATATTTTAATTTAACTTATAAACGATGCAACCTGTTTCTTGTTTCCATTTCTCAAGATTGATAGAGATGTAAATCGTGTAATGTGCCTTAGTGGAGAAAGAGTTAATTCCGTTCCCCTAGCATAATCGAAACTTACACTTACAACTCTTAACTGCACATCTCATTTTCTTTCAACCATTTAGTTATACCTCGAGAAACAATCTTCCTTTTTTTTTTCCTAAACAAGGAATTTGGTGGTGGTCAAACCCTTTTGAGTTATGACTACTAGCCAATGGCATCCGTACAGATAAAGACGCGCAAATCCCGATCATGAAAAAGAGTACGTAGGCGTGTCATCACTATTCTGGAAGAGACATGCAACATGATCCAAGCATATGTTGATCTCCAACTCGGCTTGGCTAAAGACAAGTCGGAGGGAGGTTGTGTGCGGGAGACACGAACATCACATAAACCCAACATATTCCATATCAAAACCAATTGGCAATGAGAGGAGTATATCTTCAACTTATGTTATTCAAGCATTCTCTATATTACCGATGTGGGACAACCACATTCCAACAAAGGTGATGTCAGTCATGAGGATCTCTATCTCCCAAAGACACCACCAACTTCCATTATTTCTTAAGAAATTAGCTCATTGTGTCATCCTATAGTATTTTTTTTAATATTTGCAAGCTAGCTCCTTGAATTTTGGTAAATAGAGAGCGATCCTCCGGAGTTCAGGAACCAATGGTACTACCCGCAAACCCTTTCTAATAAAATCATTCCGGAATGGTTATTTGCAAGCTCCATCAACACCAATTTCCTCTACTTTTTTCTTTCCCTCTACAACAATGAATATGAACTGCCACAAAATTCCAAGGATTGCACCTGTGACTTTGTTTTTCCAGTACAAAGGTACTCTCAAGCATTGATGCATTTCACATTACCTAGATGCCCGATCGACCTTCATATCGATAATCGATCTTTGAAGTAGCCTAGGATAAGTGTCATCCACCGTGGATGGTAATCATGTTCGTCCTTAGGTTTCTTTTAGATTTTCAGAGTTTGTGCACCCTCCAAAATAAGGAAGCGACGTAGAAAAATGGAAAGGTTTTTCTAAATCTGCAGTATTATATAAAATTAAATAATTATTCAAATTTTCAAAACAGAAAAACGGGTAGAGTTTGAACAAAAATCATTTGGATAATATGTATTTTATTTTTTCATTTTGAAGAAGTTTTTTATTCACTAAACTGCCATTGTTGTTACTCCTCATCAAGAATTCGATTAGATTCTAGATTTGGGCCGACTCCAATTAGAGCGCGTCTAAAGTAAACTGAACCGATCGTAAGATGCTCGAGTCAGTCCTCAGTTATTGAGCTTGGGAATTTGACTTTTGATTCGATTCAATCCAATCCGACTTTAGCTAGCGTGTGTTTGGGATTCCAAGTGATTATAAATTATAATCATAATCATTTGCAACAGTTTGTCTAATGTAATTTATAATGTGTTCAAAATAACAAGAATTTAAAATAAAATAATTTATTTACACCATGTTAATCAATTATATTAAATTTATAATATAATTATAAACTTTATTTAGTTAACACAATTTATAAAATATTATTTAAAATTATTGATATTTTAAACACATGGTAAGTGTAAACTTGTAACCAATTAGAATCCAAACACACCCTAAATAGTGTTATGAACTCCGTGCAAGTTTGTAGGCCAAAAAGAATCGAGCGGTAGGAGTGATTACAGCGCGACGCCTAAATCTCTCCTCCTTCCGTGCGTTGAGGCGGCAACTTCTCCACCCTTCCAGAGCGCCGGCGTCCCATTTGGTGGTATCCGTTCTTTCGTTCTCCATTCGCCGGCGTCCCATTTGGTGGTATCCGTTCTTTCGTTCTCCATTCGCCGGCGTTTGCTTCGTCTCCCGGACATAAAGATTCAAACTTTTTGATTTTGATCCGGAGGGAGGAAGGCAAAATGGGTAATCAAGAGCCACCCAGCATCGACGAGTTCTTCCCGGAGACGAAGCGAGTGCGAAACCCTTTTGTCCCCATCGGTAAGTTGATCGCCCAGCCCTAGCTCTTGATTTCTGCTTCGGTCCATTGGATTTGAGTAATCATCGTCTTTCCGGTATTTTATTGTTTCCAATTTAGGGTTTCGTATGTGAATTGGGCGAATGAATTGGCCATTGTCTTATGGTAAGATTCAGGGATCTAGGGTTAGCAGATGGGAATGAAATTCAGTGATTAAAGAATGGAGCTATGAACAGTTGAACATGCCTGTAGATATGTTGGGGTGCTGTTGCACCGCAATCAATCAATTTGGTCTCTTGAGGTTGTGGAGTGTTTTGTGGATTCAATTTGGATATATGTTATAAATTGTGATCAAAATATTTATGATAAGAGCTATTTTGGGGAATGAAAACCTTGGTAAATCATTGACGAGAGGATGTGTTTTACCTTGTTATCTGCATTTGGGATCCGTATACTTCTGATTGGATTGTACTTTTGGCTAGTTCTATAGTATTTATTATCTTCTGCATTTGGGATTTAGTGATTAAAGAATGGAGCTATGAACAGTTGAATACTGCTTGTAGTATTTTGGGTTGCTGTTGCACCCCCATTAATCAATTTGGTCTTTCAAGGTTCTGGAATGTTTTGTGGATCCAATTTGGATAGATGTTATAAACTGTGATCAAAGTAGGATGAAATTTGTGGTAAGAGCTGTTTTGTTGAATGAAAACCTTGATAAATCATTGACAAAAGGATGTGTTTTACATTTTTATCTGCGTATGGGATCCGGATACATCCGATCGGATTGTACTTTACTCTATTAGATAACTATTTTTGACAAGTTCTATTTATTGTTAATCGTCTGCAACGGCTTGTTAGAATGAAACTTTGTACCATGTAGTTAGAATTTGCAAATGAAGCAAATTATAGTGGTGGTTCTTTTTACCACTTGCTCTGTACCATTTTCTTGGTTCATTGATTCATGGCTCAGTTGTTTGTTATTATAGCTCTGTGTAGGACTATAGGGTTTCATCCCAAGAATCCAAGATGAAAAATGTCTTTCCTTGATGTCTTGTCTGTCCTGACTCCTGATGATCATTTAAATTCATTTAATTGGAGAGTAGACATCATCTTCTGCAACATAAGCCTATAGGAAGGTCTGGGTAGGCATTTTGAAGGAAGCTGTATTGGTAGTAGTTTTTCATCACTGAGGAGTCCTTTGAGGGGTTCAAATTGCCTTAATATTGATGAATTAGGAAGTGGAAGAAGGGTAGAGAAGGGAGGACCCGGACAACAACACAGCAGTAATGCAACAGAGCAACGAAGTAGTAAATAGAAGGAGAAGGGTATATAATGGAGGGAGGGAGAAATAAAGAGGATTCGTCTAAAAAATATCTCAAAACTAACATATTTAGAAATTTTGGGGAGAGGATAGGCACCTGGCCAATGGCCACCTAGGCATCGCCTTACCACACCTGTCTCGCTTATGGCTAGGCAGGCATTGGCTTGGTTCAGGCGCTCACTCCGCTCAGGTGCAGGGCCTCTCAAAACTCTTTTTGCTAAACCGCCTGTAGTACTATAATGGAAATCTCCAAGAATTCATGTTCATATTTGCAAAATATTGTGCATAGCAGGGTTGTCATATGTGCGAATCATCAAATGGGTGTAATCTGATTGGATTAAGTTCTTTGTTGCATTTACAGGCGCACTGATTACTGCTGGAGTACTTACTGCTGGCTTGATAAGCTTCAGACAAGGGAACTCACGGTTGGGCCAGAAACTAATGCGAGCCCGTGTGGTCGTCCAAGGCGCTACGGTAGCACTGATGGTGGGCACAGCTTCCTACTATGGTGAGCAATACCCCAAATTCCCGAAATTCCCCACTTTCTAAATCAAATGATGTGATTTGCATGACCTATGGATTTATCTGCTCTTGAATCCTGACAATGAAGACCTCTCAGCTCAACCTTCGCCGCCTGCAGCGAATATAGAAGCCCACTGAAAAAACTGGATACATTTACGATTTTCTATTAATCTCTCAGGTTGAGAAATCAACCATTGTAATAAGATTTCGCATGGGATATGTAACTGTTATGTGATCAGCAGAACTATATTATTCAATTGTTACAAGGAATCAAAGCCTAGAGTTCCACAAGATGCAATTCTCCATCTTGAGTAACCGGCCCCTTTGAAATGGATAAATTCAGCAATGGAATGTATCAGGACTACATGAATTACATGGATATGTGCAGATTATAGGAGGGCAGATTTGAACTCCTAGTTAATGAATTGCATGAGTGTGTGCAGCTTGCACAGCATCGGTAGCTGTTTGTTGATTCGAAGTGTTAACAAATTTTTCAAGGGGCAGTTGTGTAGTTAGACTTGGAGACGAGATGAAGCTTGCTAACTCAAGAACTGAACTCGGGAGAACAGTTCTAAATTCCAACTTCCCTCACACCGAACCCATCCCTCCAAAATGGAATGCAGCCAACTCCTAGCGACACTGCCAAATATCTTGAAACATGATACTTCCTTTTGTCCTTTCAGCAAGCAAAGAACAACAGGAGATTGTATATATGATATCCTACTGCATTTCTTCAATACTACATGGAGCGAGCCAAAAGTGCAGCTTGAGAGGAATCAATTGAAGCCGATGTTTATTCAAAAGTCGAGGAATCGACCAAAATGAAGAAGGTTCTCATACATCAGTTTCATTGTCCTCATTGTCAATGAGAGGATGAGAAAGGAGGCCAGCTGATCAGACCCCAAAACTTGTCTGTGTTGTGTTTCAAATCAATTCCTGGATTTCTCAGCAAGTGAGTTCCCTCAGAGGATTGATACAAGTAATTTTGCAGCTCTCGGAGTTATGTATAATGGAGGAAACAACAAGAGAGTTGATCAGATAAGACTGCATAGCAGTTTAAACCACAAGTTCTGCTATAGGAGGATTCAACTTAGATTCAAAAACACACACAAGAAAATTTATGATCCTAAAACAAACTATCAAACAAATAAACAACAGGACCAGTTTGTACATACACGTCAACAGTGAATAACAAACATGTTCACATTCCAAGAACTCAAAAGGCAATGCAGGAGTGGAGGCCAAGAACGAACCGAGATAGACGAATATCAGCTTACATGACATAAACAGGGCTCAAGCATCCAACAACAGCAAACTCTCTCGGAAGATTTTGGTACTGAACACCAAATTGGGGTGCTCAAAGATCCTCTTAATATTCATCCCAATCACATCACAAACAACCAAGCTCTTCACGCCGATAAACCACATCGAGATCATCGGAGCATCCAACAACACATCCACAAATTCGAACTGCAAAGGAAGGGCGAACATCTTAACCCATGAGCTGGCCTCTTCTCCGTAATCCATTACCCCCCATATGTCGATCTCACGTCCCATGGAGTGTTTCTTGATGTGGTATACGGAGAATCCGGCCCCCCACTGAGTCACAATCAGCTCCTCTGAATCGGAGTTTTCAGCGTTGGAAGGCCCCCAGACGAACTCCTTCCGTGGCCTGCATTTCGCCAACTCGTCTGGCAGATCCATGGTCCGAAACTCATCCTCCGCGCAATCGAAGACCACCAGAAACCATCGCTCGTCGTAGCGCAGCCAATGGATACATCCTTGGTAATACTGATGGTTATAAACCAGGCCCTTTCTTGCACCGAGGTGGTCGCAGTGAACGCCAGTGAGCTTCCGCCATTGACGGTCCCGATCCGAAACCACTTCGAATTCAACCATTGAGGAGTCGTGATTGCTGCGAGAGGCTAACACTTTGAGTTGCTTCGTGACGGAATCGTAGCCAAAGCCTTCGACTGCAAGATCCTCGGCGACTGGAAACGAGATGTGTTTGCCGATGATCGGATTCCACAAGATGACCTCTTTTGCCGAAGAAACAAGTCGGTACATGCAAACTACTCCATGGACAACACCGACTGGCAACCTGCCGTATCCCTCCGGATCGAGAGGCGTTTCGAGTCTCCTGGAGCAGTTTTCCGCGTCGAACGGGGGATAGTAGAGGTCGTATACCGGATCATCGTCGAGCGGGAACTCGTAGATCTTGGACAAGGTGAGGAGGCTGTAGGATGCAGATGCGGTGGCGGAGATGTGCTGCGCGATGAATTCCGGCGAGGAGATGAACGAATTCCACGTTTTGCAAACAGAGCGAAATCGAGCTAGGGATTTCACCGGCAGACTGGACAGGATCCGGGAGATCAGATCTTCAGGGAGCGTCGCTTCCTCCATTAAAGCTGCTGGCAGCGATTCCGCCACTGACGACATGATCAACCTGAGGAAAGCAACAAACCCTAGATTAGATTTAGTGGAGTGTAAAGAAGCAGGATAGGAAATCGCAAAATCGGATAAACGAACGGGGAAATTGAAATCCAACCTGAAGCCGGAGAAATATGAATTGAAGTTCAAACTAATTCAAAACAGAAATGGAGGAGTGAATAAAGAATTTTTTTTTTTTTGAGCACGATAAAGAATTTGAAATGAGCGACATTGCATATACAGTGTCAGTTATTTATAGGGAGCCATGGCTTGTGCTCCAAGTCGTTGTGCGTGTACGCTGTACGTGTACGCCAAGCACCACTTGCCACTTGCGTTGTATTGACTATCATTTTTTAAAAATTAAAAATTATATTAAAACTAATGCGTTGTGTTTAAACACAAGAGCAATTGCGGTTAAGTACACCAACATAATTGATAACTTCTCATGCCATATCTGGTTCATCTACGCCCCTCCACAGGAGTCGCAGAAACCTGGATTCTGGAACCCAATAATGGAAGCTATAGAGCAATCCACAACCCCGTGCATTATCATGGGTGACCTCAATGAAATCGGATGCTTTGAAGATAAAGAAGGCGGAGCACCAACACACCCACGCAGATTCACTCGACTCGCAGAGATCAAATCACGATGCTCCCTAGTGGATATCCCGTCCTGGGGGAACCCCTTTACATGGAGAAAGAAACAAGAAGATAATGGGAACATCAAGGAGAAAATAGACCGAGTACTGGTCCATCATGAAATAATGCACCAATATCCAGCAA
The DNA here is from genome assembly GCA_037127255.1 of Persicaria tinctoria. Lineage (NCBI taxonomy): Eukaryota > Viridiplantae > Streptophyta > Magnoliopsida > Caryophyllales > Polygonaceae > Persicaria > Persicaria tinctoria. Next base: position 2,728,171 of record JBANSL010000004.1, read on the forward strand.
TATGCACCAAAAACGGTGCCTTCTCGACGTCAGACCACTGCACATTAACGATCGAGCTAAATACCAGTCAGACATTCAAACCCCCGCCATTCAAATTTGAGAACGTATGGTTACAACGTCAGGACTTCACAAACATCATTAAACAGGCATGACGATACAAATGCCACGGATCAAATATGTATCAGCTGGTCCGCAAAACGAAATTACTCAAAGACAAAGCCAAGAGGTGGAACAGAAGTACCTTTGGAAACATATTTAGACAACTGACAAAAGTGGAAGATCAGTTGCTACAAATACAACAACATAGACGGAACAATACACAAGGTAACTGCCAAAAACAAGAACTGAACTTAATTAAGAAGAAGGAGCAATTACTTAATTTCCAAAAATCATACTGGAATCAACGAGCTAAATCCAAACACATTAGACTAGCTGATGCCAACACGGGATATTTCCACAGAGTAGCATCTGGTAAAAGAAATAGGAAATTTATACGGAGTATAACTACTGCTGATGGAACTCAGGTAATAGGGGAAAACAACATAAATAATGAGATCAGGAAGGACTTTCAAAAACGATTTACAAAACAACCAATCAACAAAGCCAAAATGCTTGAATTTCTATCCCTAATTTCCCCAGATATCACAGAGGAGGAAAACAGGATACTTATTTCTGTTCCCTCTAATGGCGAAATAAAAAAGGCCGTATTCAGTATAGGCAAGAACAAAGCCCCAGGCCCGGACGGCATGACAGCTGAATTTTATAGTGCATCATGGGATTTGGTAGGTCCCTCGGTGATTAAAGCTGTAAAAAGCTTTTTCATCTCTGGAAGGATACTAAAACAAATCAACCACACATTCATCACCCTGCTCCCCAAAATAGACCACCCCAGTACAACGGCTCACTACAGGCCCATCAGTTTGTGTTCCACAATATACAAAATCACATCGAAAATCTTAACAGAACGATTGAAACAAGTAATGGGTAAACTAATAAGCCCGCTACAAGGAGCATTCGTGTCAGATAGGGCCATACAGGACAATGTACTTATCGCCCATGAAATTTTCCACTCATTCAAATCAAGAAAGGGGAAAGAGGGCTGGCTTGCTCTTAAACTAGACATGGAAAAAGCATATGATCGGGTAGACTGGGAATTCACAGAATCTGTCATGACCAAATTCGGGTTCCACCAAACGTTCATCAAGTGGATCATGGAGTGCATTACGTCTGTGTCGTTCTCTGTGCTCGTCAATAACGGACCTACAGATCTGTTTACACCGACAAGAGGCCTAAGGCAAGGCGATCCGCTGTCACCGTTTCTTTTCATTCTGTGGGGGCTGAGGTCATAGCCCGCCGCCTTGCTCTGGAGTCCATGCAACCTGAGAAGAGAATTGGTTTCAGATTTGGTCACTCTGGACCATGTATACCCTTCCTGGCCTTTGCTGATGACATCTTGATCTTCCTTAAAGGGAGCAATGAAGCATGCCATAAGGTCAGGCATATTCTGGATGAATACTGCCAAATCTCCGGCCAAAAAGTAAACTTCCATAAATCGGCTTTCCAAGCCACGAGCGGAATACATCGAACCAGAATAGCAGAAATTGGTAGAACACTAGGCATAACCCACTCCCAATCAGTAGAAAAATACTTGGGATGCCCCATAATTGATGGAAAGGTTAACAAAGACACGTTCAAGGAAGTCATTACAAAAACAAAAGACCAGTTGACAAAATGGCGAGCGGACTCGCTATCTCAACAAGGGCGTGCAACGCTAATTGGTTCAAACCTATCAGCAAAACCGCTATACGTAATGCAAAATTTCATGCTTCCAACCACAATGCACAAAGAACTGGACACAATAAATAGATGCTTCCTCTGGAATAAGGATGCACAGCACAGACCACTTATAGGATGGGATAAAATATGCAAATCGAAAAGAGCCGGAGGATTAGGCATTAGGAAAGCAAAAGAGATGAACGAAGCTCTACAACTAAAGCTGCTATGGAAGGTACTAGCTGAACCACATAACCCATGGGTACAGATAATCACATATAAATATCTAAAGAGGACGAATATCTTGAAATATGAAAAATCTGGAAACTTGTCATGACAATGGGCAAAACTAACAAACCTAATCCAAAAATTCAAAACAGGTCTCATCTGGGCAATAGGGAATGGAAAATCGGTCAACTTCTGGTCAGATAACTGGATTTCCCAAGAACCGCTTCACAGCCGGCCTAACTGTCCAGGGCAATACAACAAAAATGAAACGGTGAGTGAATATATAATGAATGGAAAGTGGTGGATAGAAAAACTAAATGACACCCTACCTAAAGAAATTGTTGATGAAATACTGGCAGTACAGCTACCAATAACTACTTTTGAAGATCGATTATACTGGTGGCCTGACAAGAAAGGCTGGTTTACCACTTCCTCGGCTTATAAACTCCTCACAAACGCCACAGTGGACGATTCAAGGGAATATGAATGGATATGGAAACTCAAGTTACAACCTAAAATACAGAATTTCCTTTGGAGACTAGCTCGACTAGGCCTTCCCACCAAAGCCCGGCTTGCTTCCAGGGGTGTCTCGATCCCTTCAGCTTGTGACCGATGCACGGACCGCGAGGAGGATGATGTTCACATCCTTACAGAATGTTATCCAGATCTATTAAAACAGAACCTGAGCAAAAAGGAGTGGCAACAACTACAAAATACAATAAACAGATCCAGGAGTACAAATGAACTGATTAGATGGCTATGCCGACTACCTAAAGTAAAGATCTGTACCATTGTGACAGGATGGTGGAGCACCTGGTACTTCAGAAACGCAGTTACGTTCAGAAATCTGAAACCGGTGACAACAGCAGAAATAGAAGCTTTCGCTACAAGACAAACGAACAACTGGATCAGAGCATGCCAAATTGAAAACAATAGCCCCACAAGCAACAAAACTCGCACCCACGATACAAGAAATACACATACCAACCAGACACATAAATTGAGTGGAAAAAAGTGGAGTAAACCACCACGTGGTACCTACAAGGTTAACTTTGACGGCTCTTCCCTGCGTAATGGACAGGGTTCAGCCGGTGTAATAATAAGAGACTGGCACGGCAATCCGATCCAAATCGCCTATTCCAGACTTAGACGCGCCTCCCCACTACAGGCTGAGGCGGCGGGTCTAAAGCTAGCAGTGCAAGAGGCTAACAAACTACAGCTGCAAAACGTGATATTTGAGGGAGACTCGAAGATCATCATTGACCATTTATCAGCCAAAACCCGATGCCCCTGGGAGGTGGAGATGACCCTATCCGACATCAAAACTATAACTCAAAGTATGGGAAGAGTATCCTTTTCCCATATACCCCGCGCTGGGAATAGAGTGGCTGACAAGGTTGCACACCTTTGTCACTCTATTTATGGGGTCCACATAACATCTAACAAAGATCTCTATGATCTCATCCTACGGGATGCGCTTGGATAGTCCGCTATCCAAATCCTTTCCTAATCAAAAAAAAAAAAAAAACACCTAAGTTGGAGTTCGTCTGGCTAGAGTCGGGACTGGCTGGGGTCGGGGTGGTGTGTTCAGGACGTCTCTGTATCAGGATTGAGCTTCCTTGAAGTTCGCCTGCACTTTAGAGTTGGTCTTGCCACTTGCGTTGCATTGACTATCAGGACGTCTCTGTACCGCTTGTCCGCGGTAGGGTAGATATACGAGCTAACGAGCTCGAGTAGTGGGTGTTCAAGCTCGGCTCGTTTACAAACGAGCCGAGCTCGAGTTCGAGCCTCATTTTCTCGAGTCGAGCCGAGTCGAGTTCGAGCTACTCACAGAATGTAGATCTGTGATTCAAAGTGAATCGAGTCCAAAAGGCAAAACGGCTGACACACTCTTAGAAGAAGATTTTAAATAAAACCTGGGGTCAGAACTGTAATTTTACCTACGAAACGAGATATACGCCCTATTTACAAGGGGTTAAATAAAACTTATTTACATGGAGTTAAATAAAACATAGAGGAGAACTGTAATTTCACCCATAAAATGAGCTATACGAGCTACTCGAGCCGAGCTCGAGCTCAGAATTTTGCTCAAGCTTGGCTCATATTTAATTCGAGCGAGCTCGAGTCGAGTTTTTTTCGAGCCGAGCCCGAGCCGAGCTCGAGCTACTCGGCTCATGTAACAGCCCTAGTCCGCGGTGCCACTATTCGGTGGTGCTTGACTTCGTTTTTCAACGTCGTCCTTAGATTTCCAGGGAGTTGGTCTTCTTGAGTCGTCTTGTTGTAGAGTTTATTTCAGCTTGTTTCATTTCGTTTGTTGTCTGTATTGCTGTCTTTTTAGATTGTATGTTTGACGGTTCGCCGCCTACCGACTTTGTCAGCCTCTCGATGAGTCAGACCCGTCTCACCTTCGAATTATTACCTTATCAAAAAAAAAAAAAACACCTAAGTTGGAAGATGACAACCATGCTTTCAAGCTAGAGCATAACTAATGTACTATTCCAAACAAGAACTTTAAATTGTAGATCATTCTCAGGAAAACGAATAACATAACCGATTTTGGCAACTATATATCAACCACGATATTTGATCTTGATACTTGAGAATGAGCAAATATCCATTAGAGTGTTTCAGTCGCGTTAAAGACACAAATGTTGTCCCATTTGATTACGTTGAAGACTCTTACCATCAGGGGCGGAGCCAGGAAAATATTGAGGGGGGGCTCGCCTATTTTATCGGATTTTTTTTTTTGAATATATATGAGATACAAGTTTTTTTGTAAAAAATACAGTAAAAACACATTAAATACATGATTTAAAAAGCTAAAAGAAAAAGAATCCATAAATACATGATTTAAAAAGCTAAAAGAGAAAAAAATCCATAAAATGAAGCTATGGGGATTTGAACTCAAGACCTTTTTATTCAAATGCAAACCTCATAGCAACTAAGCTAGACACATTTATTGATTTATTACTCTTTTTAACTTATTTTAACCCTTAAATTATCAAAAATTACAAAAAAAAAATACATATATATATATATTTTTTTTTACGTATTCCCCCGACCCGGGGGCTCGAGCCACCTCATGCCCCCCCTCCCTCCGCCCCTGCTTACCATCCCTTAGTTCTTATCTACCAAAATAGCCCTTATTGCGCTCTGGTGCTCAGGGCCTTTGCGAATAAGTATCGATACCAAAACGTTGATATTCCGCTTTGTTGTTGATGCAATATTAGCATCCTACATTGTGAGAATTCTCGAATTTAGAGAGCTTTTTGCCAATAAATGTCAATATTAATTAGCTTCAAATCTTCTATTCTATATAACCTATAAAAGATTTTTTTTCCCAATAAATAGATTAACCAAATATCTCCACAACAATACGAACAAACTTTTAGATTAACAATAATAGCGATATATCAATTTAGATTATCCATTTCAAAATTAATAATATAAATAATGATATACCGTATTAATTTGCATAAATATCATAATTTTTATTTAAAAAATCAATAACCGTTTAAAAAGGAATAAAGAAAAATATAAACAAACAAATAAATAAATATAAAAGAAGCTAATTACAGGCTTACAACTCCAACCATTACTACAAGACTACAAGTAGAAACAAATTATTATTTATTTTTTTACATAATAATGTGTCTAGAATCTACCCTAATAAGAATAGATAATAAACAAACAAACCATGCTAAAAAAAAAAAACAAATAAACCAAAATATAGAAATGTTTACGAAATAGGCGTTGGCAAGCTGGGAAAAAAACGAAAAGTATTGACAAGGATAACAAGAAAACTGCAAACAATACGACAACACCTAGAAGAAAAAGAAATTGAAATGGGAAAAATCACTTGCGGATACGTACAAACTAAACTTTGATAGAAGTCTTACCTCTTCTGTAGTTTCTTTTGCAGGCTTTATGATCCGGAACCACTTGAGCTCCTCGATTGCAATCGGCGGTGCACTGCTATAGCCTAAGAACTGTTAGGAATAACTATGTTTCCTATTATTTAGGCTATCTTTTAATTATAATTATTTTATATTTAGGAATTAGTCAAAGTCAGTTAGAGTAAATCTCTATCCACCTCTCCCCCTTAATCTCCATCATCAAATGTACGCTCTATATATTTACTTCTATGAATGAATCAATAGAAAGTGTGTTCTTCTACACCAATACTTAACATGGTATCCGAGCTCTTAGCCTAACGGCTTCAATCCTCACAAAATGCTTTCGTCAAATTCAAACTTAGCTTAGGCCACCACAAAAACTGCCTTCGGGCATCCCTAACAAGGCTTCGGCCACCACAAAAACCGCCTACGGGAAAACTATTTTCGGCTCCGGCCTCCCCAAACATGGCTTTGATCCTCTCCAATTTCTGCCTCCGGGCAACTATCCAAACTTCGGCACAAACCAATGCTTCGGCATGTTGCCACGAAACCAATCATCCGTCTTAGGCCTCCACCAAACTGCCTATGGGCAATCCAAAACCTCTTCCGCCTTCCACACTAATCAAAATATTGGCTTTTGCCAACCAAATTTTAGCCAAAACCATGTCGACCTTTTATTATATTCTTGTTTTTCGTTGGCCAAAACCCATTTCGGCCACACAAAATCGTTATGCCTTCGGGCAAATCCAATTTGCATCGACCCTCTTGACCGGAATGAGACCGGTGTTCTGAAAAACCGCCGGCAAGCCATGAGATCCCTCTTATTCTCTGCTCCCTCCCTCGTGTGCGGTGGAACTCGGCGGTCAGAAGCTGCTTGCAATGAGCAGGCCCGACGCTGAAATCGAAGACCCCACCGTCGAGGCCTTGTCGATGACCTACAGACGCCGAAGCCGATACCGAGGTCTGTCGACGCCGAGGATGCTTGTCGACCACGAATCCTTGTCAACACCGAAGCCTTCGACAGGCGAATCGCCCTTCTTGGTACTCCCCTCGATGCCTCCCTTTCCCGGCACTGGAGACTCTTCACCTTCCGATTCCAAGACGTTTACAAGAATCAAATTAAGGAGAATATTTCGAGGAGGTCAAGAACGTACATCACGGATATGTTTGTTTGTTCAAGATCGGACTTTGAATTCGCCGTCCGTCTTGCAGGGGAATGTTAGGAATAACTATGTTTCCTATTATTTAGGCTATCTTTTAATTATAATTATTTTATATTTAGGAATTAGTCAAAGTCAGTTAGAGTAAATCTCTATCCACCTCTCCCCCTTAATCTCCATCATCAAATGTACGCTCTATATATTTACTTCTATGAATGAATCAATAGAAAGTGTGTTATTCTACACCAATACTTAACCAGAACTTCGTAGAGTTTGAAGGGCTTGCTTTGAGGCTTCGTTTGCTTAAGGGAAATGCCTTAGGCATTTCCCGCATATATGGTAGAGGGGGATAACCTGGTGGTTATTAATTCTCTTAATGGCGGCTGACAATGCCCTTGGGACATCAAAGTCCATCTCTCCAACATCCGGCTTCGACCTTAGCTGATACGATGCAAGATAGGGAACTTTACATTTGCATCAGCAAAGATGTCATAAGTTGGTGGACTAGCAAGGGCTAGCCTCTTCCAAATTTTTACTTGTATAAAAAAAAAGCTCCAACAATGTAGGAGTAGACATCGAGTAGAAGACATGTAATGTAATAATTATGCATTTCGATAGTTTTTATCATAACAAACATAATGCAAATGAAAGTAAAGTCATATGATCAGTTTAGTGTCTATATTATTATTTATAACTTCATTTTTATTATTTAAGTTCTTAAATAATACAACTGCTTCTATATTAATAATACATCTATTTATTACAATTGCATTTCCGCCAATGACACACGATGAGAGGAGATATATGTTTGGACATCTTTCGATACTTGAATGAATGAGTGTAGCAAGTGTGGGTAGGCTGGGCTGGGCCAAGAAATGATTGGGTTAAGGCCCAAAATAAGCCACTTGATCAAGCCCTATAAAAGGGAGAATCAAATGTAACACTGAACAAAACTTGTCCTCATTGTGAATGAGAGGATGAGAAAGGAGGCCAGCTGATCAGACCCCAAAACCCGTCTGTGTTGTGTTTCAAACCAATTCCTGGGTTTCTCAGCAAGTGAGTTCTCTCAAAGAATTGATACAAGTCATTTTGCAGCTCTCAGAGTTATGTATAAATGGAGGAAACAACAAGAGAGTTGAGATCAATGCGAAACCAAATGTCATTGAATCATTGATCAGATAAGACTGCATAGCAGATTAAAAAACACACACATGGAAATTTCTGATCATAACACAAACCATCAAACAGATAGGCAAAAGGACGAGTTTGTACATCATGTTCGGATTCCAAGAACTCAAAACGCAATGGAGGTCACTAGGTCAGGAATGAATCAAGATCGATGAATATCGACTCATAAACAAGGCTCAAGCATCCAACAGCAGCAAACTCTCCTGGAAGATTTTGGCACAGAACACGAATTTGGGGCGTTTAAAGATCCTCTTAACCCTCTTCCCAATCACATCACAAACAACCACCCTCTTCCCGCCGCAAAACCACCGCAAGATAGTCCGATCATCCACCAGCACTCTGACATCCATAGCGCTGAACTGCAAAGGAAGGCCGAACATCTTCACCCAAGAGCTGGCCTTGATTCCCCATATGTCAATCTCTCTCGCCCCATGGAGTGTTCCTTGATGTGATACACGGAGAATCCGGCACCACAGTGAGTCACAATCAGCTGCTCTGAATCCGGCCAACAACCGAAGTCCTTCGGTGGCTTGCATTTCGCCAACTCGTCCGGCAGATCCATGGTCCCAAACTCCTCCTGCGCGCAATTGAAGACCACCAAAAACCATCGCTCGTTGTAGCGCAGGCAATGGATGCATCCTTGGTAGTACTGATGCTCATAAACCACGCCCTTACTTGCAACGAGGTGGTCGCAGTGAACGCCAGTGAGCTTCCGCCATTGCCGATCCCGATCCGAAACCACTTCGAATTCAACAATTGAGGAGTCGCGATTGCTGCGAGAGGCCAACACTTTGAGTTGCTTCATGACGGAGTCGTAGCCGAAGCCTTCGAATGTAAGATCCTTGGCGATTGGGAACGAGATGTGTTTGCCAATAATCGGATTCCACAATATGACAGATTTTCTCAACAAAGCGATTCGGAACATACAAACTACTCCATGGACAACTCCGACTGGCAAGGTGTCGAATCGCTCCTGATAGTGAGGCGTTTCGAGTCTCCGGGAGCGGTTTTCCGCGCCGAACGGGGGATAGTAGAGTTTGTATCCCGGACCGTCGTCGAGCGGGAACTCGTTGATCTTGGACAAGGTGAGGATGCTGTATGATGTCGATGCGGTGGCGGAGATGTGCTGCGAGATGAATTCCGGCGAGGAGATGAACGAATTCCAGGTTTTGCAAACAGAGCGAAATCGAGCTAGGGATTTCACCGGCAGCCTGGACAGGACGCAGAAGATCAGATCTTCAGGGAGCGTCGCTTCCTCCATTGAAGCTGCTGGCAGCGATTCCGCCACTGACCACATGATCGGCCTGAGGAAAGCAACACACTAGATTAGTGGAGTGAATATGAAATCGCAAAATCGGATAAACGTACGGGGAAATTGGAATCCAACCTGAAGCGGGAGAAATATGAATTGAAGTTCAAACTGATTTAAAACAGAAATGGGGTCGACATTGCATCATATAGGCAGCCATGGCTTGTGCTCGAAGCCTCCAAGTCGTCGTGCGTTGGACGCCAACCACCACTGCCACCTGCGTTGACTACTTTGACTGTCATTGACTAGGCTCAAACAATAACTCACATTACACAACACATCCTTAGCTATTAAGAAAAAAAAATTATGGCAATAGACAAACTAATTATGAAAATCTGGGATAAAATTTGCGAAGGACTTATTTGACACATAGTAAATGGAAGGACGATCAATTTTTGGACTAATAGACCATTGTTATTAGAATCTCGATCCGAATCTTTAAAATTTTAAGATCCTACGATCCTACCTAGAAGTCCGATCCGGATCTATGCATAAAATCTTTTTTGTGTAGGATCTCCTATGAGATCTTTATAATCTTAATGGATCTATAGGATCTTACGATCCTAAAGATCCTATTTTTTATTAACAATATGTATTTTTTGAACATTTATTTTGTTTCCTTTGTTGATTTTTGGGTGTTTAAATGTACACATTCATGTATGAAACATGAAAAATAGCTTAGAGACAATTATTTTCTAGTCTTTTAACCAATGTGAAAATGTCTAATATCGTAAGTATAGCTTTTTATGTCTTGAAACCAAAATATATTGTGTAACTAATATTGTTTTCCCCATTCTAGAACTTTAAATTAAATAACTTTATTATATATATTTATATTCATGTAAAAATTATTTTTTAATTATATTTTGAGGATCTTACGATCCGATCCACGGACCCTGTTGTGATTCGATCCTAGAATCTTGATCCTAATAACCTTGTAATAGACGGCTAGACGAGGATACTTTGAAGAAAAGATGTCTTCCAACAATCCAAAGTAACAAAAATGACAGAGTTGAGAAATATACAAGCGAGAGATGGAAATGGAATACCACCAAACTATGAAACTAACAAACATGTTACCAGCTTAATCAATTATTCGAAAGATTGAAACTAACAAACGTGTTATATCCTTCTGTGCTTGTAATTTATATGTGGTAAGTATATGGTGGTGTAAATGGAAGTTGTGGTCAAAGAAGAGAAGACTAGTTTGTAGGACTTTAGTTATGCCTTGTGTTCTTTTAATGTATGGATGACAAATTTTTATGTTTAGCTTTTACATTTCATTGTAAAATTAGTGCAAGTGTAAATTGGTGATAATTGTATCAAATCAATAATATTGTGTATTTATGCTTGTATTCGTGTGTAAGTTTATTTTTAACTTTATTATTATTTTGTTATTTATAATTTATAAAGACACAGGTCTACATATGTTGATTTATATAATTAAAAAAATAGTTATTTGATGATTGTTATACTACAAAAGAACCGCTACAATAGATATGGAATTGTCACCTTACATGTAGGAAAAACCGCCACCTTAGACTCACTCCTGCGTCACCAAAGAGGACACACTAACCGCCACGTAAAACCCTTATTGTAGCGGTTATATATGATACTGTAGCGGTTTTGTGGCTGAGATGAAAACCGCCACATTAGTCCACTAAAACCGCCACATTAGAGCTAATGCAGCGGCAGCAGATGTAGCGACCATAAAACTGCCACATTAGCCTTTAGGAAGCGGTTTTCCATCTTCTTGTAGCGTTTTTTGACCGCTACCATAGGCTGTTTATGTAGTAGTGACCCTAATTGAAGGTAGACTCTAGCTAGAGAAAAGAGATCACAACATCTAATGCACTATGACGCATTACAAACTATTTTCTTATGGAAAATGTACATGAATGGAACCCCGAATAAAACAAGACTTATTAACAAAGAATGTCAATCCCATGAGTATGTGAACTATGTGACCAATTCAAGAAACACCTACACATCTTAATTTTCATCAAATGTCACCACTGCAGAAACCTTATTCGAAGTATTGACCCTACAGCTGAATGAATCCTACAAGACACAAATATCAACGATTATGACATCAGAAGAAATATGACAAGTATTATTGAAAAACTGAATCCTCAACAACAACAACAAAAAAAATAGCAACAAATTGGTGGAGCATTTGGACAAGCCGAAACAGAAAAATCTTTGACATAAAAGCATCGATGACAAATACTTATGAATTGGAAATGGACAAAAATTATGGACAAAACAAACGACATAAAAGCATCGACCCCGGTGATAGCCCGGAAAAAACGACATCTATGATAGAATAAACCACCAAAAGAAACCTTTAAAATTAATTTTGATGGAAGTAATAATTATATTGGTATTTTAGGTGTAGGTTACATCTTTCGTAATTTGGTTAGGAACGGTGATTGACTGTGGATGCGCGCAACTCTGGCTTTAGTCTACAATTATGAAAAGAAGCAATGAATCTCAAGATGGGAGTCTTGAAGGCGAAGGAGCTTAGATTGCCCAACATTCATGTGGAAGGTGATTATCTGATGGTGATCAACGCGCTGAATGGTTGCTGGTCATGTCAATGGGAGATAGAAACCTCATCTTAGATATCCTCCTTTAGTTGCAGTTCTTGCGCCTTCTTTAGTGCCCAGCACTCAGTCCCATACAACAAAGTCGACCTCACTACAACTATGTAGAACTTTCTCTTGAGTCTGAGTGGAATTTTTCTTTCGCATAGACCCCTAACGCAGCTCTCCATTTCTACCACCCAACTCGGATCTAGTGCTTTTCATCCTTGTCCACACCTACATCGGTTTGCATCCCTAAACCCCAAGTATCTAAAATTGTCCTTCTTCTATATGACATCCTCTCCCAGCATCATGCCCTCACCACCCTCCTCCTCGCCTAGACTGAATTCCACATATTCCATCTTCGTCCTTCTCGATCAATCTAGAGCCCTTCTCCTCAAGTTTGTCCCTCCAAAGGTCCAACCTATCACTAACCTCTTCTTTTATCTCATCCACCAAGACAATATTATCGGAAAAAAGCATACACCATGGGACGCAGCATTGGACATTACAGGATGCCAGATCCATCACTACTCTAAAGAGGAATGGGAGCCTTGGTGCAATCCCACTCGAACCGTAAAATATTCAGAGCCCCCCCCCCCCCTCCCTTCGGGTGTGTAGACACTCGTTTGTGCAACGTCATACATATCCTTAACAACCCTCATGTAAGTCTTGGTATTTCTTTAGCTCCTAAGCATTCATCATATGCAAGTTCTTCTTACGCTCTCTGTATTTCTCCACCAAACGTCTCATCAAGTGAATAACTTCTATAGTCGACCTCCCAGACATAAATCCAAATTGATTCTCAGGCACGCTAACAAGTCTCCTCAACCTCAGCTCAATAATTTTCTCTCAAAATTGTGACTAAAGAGTTTAATACCTTTGTAGTTGTTGCAATGTTGCACATCGCCCTGATTTCAAAAAAAAAAATGTTGCACATCGCCCTTGTTCTTGTATTATAGGATTTTTTTTAAATTAATTTTATAAATCAAAATATGTATCATATAAATTTTCATAAACATCATCATTTTTTATTAAAAAATCAATATCTTAAATTGTAAGAATAAACTTATAAAAGAGAACTAGGCAAGTCATGCCCGTGCTACGCACGGGACATATAAGTTTTGGTATTTTATAAGATTATTTAAGAAATTATTTTATGTCATATTGTTCCTTAATCTAAACTATATGTTTGTAACTCGTAAACCTTGGTTTTATATGCTTCATAACAATTTCACTTAAGTTATTTATAAAATGTTCATTTTTTTGTATGTTTGATATTTAATTTTAACAAATATTATTACGTAATTGTTAATGTCCTAGTTTTGTATCTTACATGAAATTCAACTCATAATTTTATTTGTTAATATTTTTTTGTTGATTATCCATATCATCTTGTAAAAGTTAATTGTTTTATGATAGATTAAACTATTGATGTTGTTTTCACTTCAAAACGAAAATATAAAATTGGTTGGCTCGTGTATAGATATATCATATATTTATACAGTCTTTAGGATACACGAAAACTATAAAACAATGTATAAATAGTAAATCTTCATTTTATATGTATCATACTGTGGTTTAAGTTATTTAAAAAAAAATATTTATATTTTTTGTATGTCTTACATTTTATTTTTTAAGAAATATTATTATAGTTAGTTGTTAATGACAAATATTATGGTATATTTAATGCCCTAGTTTGGTATCTTATACTTGCATGAAATTCAATTCATATTTTATTTTTTCAATATTGTCTCTATTGACTATCCATATCCTCTTCAAATGGTAAAAATTAATTATTTTATCTTGTATTAAATTGTCGATTTTTTTTACTTTTAAACTAAAATATAAAATTGATTGGCTTGACTAAGAAAAGATTAGTACTTTGTATATACTATACTATTCAACTTTTTATTTTTGATAAAATTGTACTATTTAATTTAATTACTAAGAAAATACTTATAATTTTAAAATCAAACAATATATTTTTTTTCTTCGAAGATATCATTATATATAGAATTTTTTAGATAGACTTATAGAGATTAAAATAAACAACGTAGTAGATAACTATAGTATTATGTCTTTATTTGCATCTTTAAATCAAACATTATATTTTTTTTGTTCATCTATATTTTAATAGTAAAATCAAAATCAAATGATTATTTTCCCAATAAAAAAACAGAAAAAAAAATAATTGTACTCAAACTATTGATGGCTTTGCTAAAGAAACAGAAAAAAGAGTATTTTTTGGTTTTCAAATTAATCAAATGCTAATATTGATATTTAGTTCAGAAAAAGAAAAAATTATATAGATATTTTAAATTTTAATATATAACTAAATGAGCAATTATCAAATTATAAAATCAAATAAAAGGGGAAAAAAAAGCATTGAAGTAATTTTTTAGTGGGAGAATTATTAAGATTGAGATTTGAGAGTTATGAGGGAGAGTCATTAAGAGGCCTTGGGACACAATTTTTAAAGGTATATAGATTCTTTTGCCCAATAAATGTATTAACTAAATGCCTCCTTAATAATTAGAAAAAACTTTTAGAATAAAAATACTAACAATGTACTATCTATTTAGATTAACCGAAAGAGCAGCTTGAGAGGAATCCATTGAAGGCTTATTAAGAAAAAACTTTTAGAATAAAAATACTAACAATGTCCTATCTATTTAGATTAACCGAAAGAGCAGCTTGAGAGGAATCCATTGAAGGCAATGTTTATTCAAAAGTCGAGGAATCGGCCAAAAAGAAGAAAGTTTCATGCAGAGGTTCTCATACATCAGTTTCATTGCCTTCATTGTTAATGACAGGATGAGAACGGAGGCCAGGTGATCAGACTCCAAAACTTGTCTCTCTTGTTTTTCAAACTAGTTCCTGGATTTCTAAGCAAGTGAGTTCCCTCAAAGGATCGATACAAATAACTTTGCAGCTCGCAAAGTCATGTATAAATGGAGGAAACAACAAAGAGAGTTGAGATCAAAGCGAAACCAAATGTCATTGATCAGATAAGACTGCATAGCAGATTCAAACCACAAGTTCTGCTATATGAGGATTCAACCTAGATTCAAAAACACACACAAGGAAACTTCTGATCATAACACAAATTATCAAACAGATGAACAAAAGGACAAGTTTGTGCATACACCACCAAGGGCGAATAACAAACATGTTTGGATTCAAAGAACTCAAAAGGCAATGGAGGTCAGGAACGAATAGAGATCGACAAATGTAGGCTTACAGGACATAAACAAGGCTCAGGTATCCAACAACAGCAAACTCTCCTGGAAGATTTTGGCACAGATCACCAAAGTGGGGCGCTTAAAGATCCTCTTAACCGTCTTCCCAAACACATCGCAAACAACCACCCTCGTCCTCTTCCCGGCGCAAAACCACGGCGAGATAATCCGATCATCCAACAGCACTCTGACATCCACAGCGTTGAACATCTTCACCCAAGAGCTGACCTCTTCTCCGTACTTCATTACCCATATGTCAATCTCACGCCCCATGGAGAGTTCCTTGATGTGGCATACCGATAATCCGGCACCACAGTGAGTCAGAATCAGCTGCTCTGAACCCGGCGCGCAGCTGAACACGTTCAGTGGCTTGCATATCGCCAACTCATCTGGCAGATCCATGATCCGAAACTCCTCCTCTGCGCAATCGAAGACCACCAGAAACCATCGCTCGTTGTAGCGCAGCCAATAGATGCATCTTGGTAGTACTGATGCTCATAAGCCACGCCTTTGGTTGCACCGAGGAGGTTGCAATGAACGCCAGTGAGCTTCCTCCATTGACGGTCCCGATCCGACGCCACTTCAAATTCAACCATTGAGGAGTCGTGATTGCTGCGAGAGGCTAACACTTTGAGTTGCTTTGTGATGGAATCGTAGCCGAAGCCATCGAATGTAAGATCCTCGGCGATTGGGAACGAGATGTGTTTGCCGATAATCGGATTCCAGAAGACGATAGCTTTTCCCGACAAAACCCATCGGAACATGCAAACTACTCCATGGACAACTCCAAGTGGCCAGCGGCCGTACCCCTCCCCATTGGGAAGCGGTTCGAGTCTCCGGGAGCAGTTTTCCGCATCGAACGGGGATAGTAGAGGTTGTATACCGGATCATCGTCGAGCGGGAACTCGTTGATCTTGATGAAGGTGAGGACGCTGTAGGATGCAGATGCGGTGGCGGAGATGTGCTGTGCGATGAATTCCGGCAAGGAGATGACCGAATTCCAGGTTTTGCAAACAGAGCGAAATCGAGCTAGGGATTTCACCGGCAGCCTGGACATGATGCAGGAGATCAGATCTTCAGGGAGCGTCGCTTCCTCCATTGAAGCTGCTGGCAGGGATTCCGCCACTGACGACATGATCGACCTGAGGAAAGTAAGAAACCCCAGATTAGTGGAGTATCCAGAAGCAAGATAGGAAATTGCAAAATCTGAATAACGTACGGGGAAATTGAAGTTCAAAATTCAAATTGATTCAAAACAGAAACGGAGGAGTGAATATATATATACCCGATTAGTTGTAAATATTGTACCGTTGTACTCTGTCAGACCAGAAATATTTGACCCGTTTAGAGAGTGAAATTTAATCAATGCTCCCTCCGATCGAAAATATATGATGTTTTGACTTTTTGCACGTACTTTAAGGAGCTAAAAACTATATAAAATATTAATCTTTTAATAATTTTTTTTTTACAATTTAGTACTTATTACTAATAAATATTAAACTATGAAAAAAATTAATTAAAATAAATAAGATTTTATATAGTTTTTAGCTCATAAAATTACGTGCACAAAAGTCAAACATCAAATATTTCCGATCGGAGGGAGTAATATTTATTAATGTTTTAGAATTAGAAATAATAATTAAACTCTTTGTTACTTTTACACTAATAATAATATAAACTGCATTTTATTTTTATTTAATCAATTACATTTGTGTATAATGAATGTGATGTGAGAGAAAGTTACTCCCTCCGTCCACCAATACATAGTCTTTTAGGCCTTGAAATTTTGTCGAAAATACATGGGCTTTTAAATGTATAGGTAATTATTACCTCTAAAATTTACATTTTTTACTTGTTAGAATTCAAGAAAACTCTTGGAAAAATTAAAGAAAACACTTGATCTTCTAATCACTATTTTAACCTTTAATAATAATGATGAGATTAATTAAGATGTAAAATAGGTTTCTTAATTAACGTGCATGAGCCTAAAAGGCCATGTATTTTTGAACGAAGGGAGTACTCCACACACACACGGTGACACACCCAATTTTTTTAAAAAAGAAGAAAAATAATTAAAATTAAAATAATAAATTAAAAAGAAAAAAATTGAAGAAATTAAGAGAGAGACCGGGGAAGGACAACATTGTTGGCACAGCTGATCGTCCCTTATTTGATAGGGTATTTAAAGGTGAAAGTGACATTTTTTAATCTTTGTACAGATCTCTAAAACATCGTTTATTTTCGGTCGAATTGAGTAACAAGTATGAAATCTAAATAAACAGAGTAGTACTCTCTTCGTTTCAAAATAAATGTCGTTTGACTTTTGTGCACGTTTTGTAAGAAGGTAAAAACTCAACAAAAAATTATTATTTTAATCAATTTATTAAAATAATTTATTTTTAGAGTTTTTTCTTACTTAAGAAACGTGCACAAAAGTCAAAAGACATTTATTTTAAAACGAAAGGAGTAAATACGTATGAAACTGTTAAAAAATGTAATATTTTAAATAGTAAAACATCTAAGTTTTAACTAACGGAATGAGTAATTAAACTAATGCATTATGTTTAATTATGCAACGTTCCGGCTATATACACCGCAAATCTTGATTAAAAGGCTTGCACGTTCTTAAGGACGTGTAATATTAGACACAAGGCTTGCACGTCCTTAAGGACGTGCAATATTAACCTTGTGATTTGCGGTGTATATAGTCACACCCTTATGCAATGGAGTATTGGAGTCCAAACACTCCCAAATTGGAAGATGATTCTCAGGAAAACGAATACCATAACCGATTTTCGCAACTATATATCAACCACGATATTTGATCTTGATACTTGATAATGAACAAATATCCATTAGAGTGTTTTCGTAGCGTTAATGACACAAATATTGTCCCTTTCGATTACGATGAAGTGTAGTCTCATTCTTGTGAAATCCATTCTTCAAATTCTTACCATCTTTTAGTTCTTAGCTACCGAAATAACCCTTTATTGCGAGCTCAGGGCCTTTGCGAATAAGAATCGTACCAAAATGTTGAAATTCCACTAACAAATACATGACCAATTGGTGGCATTGTTGTTGATGCCACAACCATTTTGAAGCTAATATTTCAGAATATTAGCATCATACATAGTGAGAATACTCGAATTCAGAAGCCTATCAAAGGAGCTTAGAATGTGTGCAGATTGCACAACATCGGTAGTTGTTTGTTGATTTGAAGCTAGCGTTACAATTTTGTCAAGGGGTAGTTGCGTAGTTAGACTTGGAGACGAGATGAAGCTCGCCAACTCAAGAATTGAACTCATCCCTAACACCGAACCCATCCCTCCAAAATGGAATGTAGCTAACGCCTCAAGGAGGCGACACTGCTAAATATCTTGCAACATGATACTTTCTTTTGTCCTTTCAGCAAACAAAGAACAACAGGAGATTGAGTATATGATGAATCTTGCTTCATTTCTTTGATTCTTGCACCAAACCTAAGCTCTAACATTCAATACCTACATTGAGAGGCCAAAAGAGCAGCTTGAGAGGAATCCATTGAAGCCAATGTTCATTCAAAAATATGTAACCCAGTTTGACCCAAAACAACCATCTCATACATCAGTTTCATTGTTCAGATGATCTCATTGTGAATGAGAGGATGAGAAAGGAGGCGGGCTGATCAGACCCCAAAACTTGTCTGTGTTGTGTTTCAAACCAATTTCTGGGTTTCTCAGCAAGTGAGTTCCCTCAAAGGATTGATACAAGTGATCAGTTGCAGCTCTCAAAGTAATGTAGAAATGGAGGAAACAACAAAGAGAGTTGAGATCAAAGCGAAACCAAACAAAATTGATCAGATAAGATTGGATAACAGATTCAAACCACAAGTTCCTACTATAGGAGGGTTCAACCTAGATTCAAAAACACAAGGAAATATCCGATCATGACACAAACTATCAAACAGATGAACAAAAGGACCAGTTTGTACATACACCACCAAGGGTGAATAACAAACATGTTCACATTCAAAGAACTTAAAAGGCAATGGTCCAATGGAGGCCAAGAACGAACCGAGATAGACGAATATCAGCTTACATGACATAAACAGGGCTCAAGCATCCAACAGCAGCAAACTCTCCTGGAAGATTTTGGTACCGAACACAAAATTGGGGTGCTCAGAGATCCTCTTAACCTTCGTATCAATCACATCACAAACAACCAAGCTCTTCACGCTGATATGCCACAGCGAGATCATCGGATGATTCAGAGCATCCAACAGCACTCTGACATCCTCAGTGTCGAACCGCAAAGGAAGGGCGAATATCTTAACCCAAGAGTTGGCCTCTTCTCCGTAATCCATTACCCCCATATGTCAATCTCACGCCCCATGTAGTGTTTTTTGATGTGGTATACGGAGAGTATGGGACCACACTGATTCACAATCAGCTCCTCTGAATCAGAGCTTTCGGCGGTGAAAGGCTGCCAGACGAACTCCGCCGGTGGCTTGCATTTTGCCAACACGTCTGGCATATCCATGATCCGAAACTTCTCCTCCGCGCAGTCAAAGACCACCAGAAACCATCGTTCGTCGTAGCGCAGCCAATAGATGCATCCTTCGTAGTACTGATGCTCATAAACCACGCTCTTGATTGCACCGAGTTGGTCGCAGTGAACGCCAGTAAGCTTCCGCCATTGACGATCCCGATCCGAAACCACTTCGAATTCACCCATTGAGGAGTCGTGATTGCTGCGAGAGGCTAACACTTTGAGTTGCTTCGTGACGGAATCATAGCCAAAGCCTTCGATTGTAAGATCCTCGGCGATTGGGAACGAGATGTGTTTGCCGATGATCGGATTCCACAAGATGACAGCTTTTGCCGAAGAAACAAGTCGGAAAATGCAAACTACTCCATGGACAACTTCGAGTGGCAAGCGGCCGTATCCCTCCGCATTGGGAAGCTTTTCGAGTCTCCGGGAGTAGTTTTCTGCGTCGAACGGGGGATAGTAGAGGTCGTACACCGGATCATCGTCGAGCGGGAACTTGTTGATCTTGGATAAGGTGAGGAGGCTGTAGGATTCAGATGCAGTGGCGGAGATGTGTTGCGCGATGAATTCCGGCGAGGAGATGACCGAATTCCAGGTTTTGCAAACAGAGCGAAATCGAGCCAGGGATTTCACCGGCAGCCTGTTAGAAACCGAGAATGCCGAGTCGGGTCGTATCAAATCGGGAGTCGTGTCGGGTTTATTTTTGTTTTTGGTTATAAGGTCGGGATCCACCACTTTACACAAAAGCTTAAGCCATTGTGTAGGGGTTTCTCTCTCCCTTATATTTTGGTTTGTTATACCACCCACAATCAATGTGGGATGACTATTTATCCCAACTCGCCCCCTCAAGTGCAACCCGCCTGGATCGGGTTGACACTTGAACAATTTTTTTTTTCTTCTTTAAATCTTCTCCCGGATCGAGACTCTCAATATCTTTATAGCTCGCCCGGTTTTTTTTGGTTTTTTTTTTTTTACGACGGGGTTCGGCATCTGCATCGCCTGCCCCGAAGCCAGGAAAACCGACCCGACTCGGACCCGCTCTGATACCATGTTAGAAACCGAGAATGCCGAGTCGGGTCGTATCAAATCGGGAGTCGTGCCGGGTTTATTTTTGTTTTTGGTTATAAGGTCGGGATCCACCACTTTACACAAAAGCTTAAGCCATTGTGTAGGGGCAGGATGCAGGAGATCAGATCTTCAGGTAGCGTCGGTTCCTCCATTGAAGCGGCTGGCAGCGATTCTGCCACTGACGACATGATCGACCTGAGGAAAGCAAGAAACCCTAGATTAGATATCGATATGAAACATTGAAACTGTTAAAAAATGTTATTAAAAAAATTAATTATGCAATGGAGTAATTAAAACTAAGGCGAAACTAATTAAAATAACCCAACATTTAAGGGGTGTTAAAAATATATCCCAACCTTTTAAATGTAAAATACTTATCCCAACCTTTATAAGAGATGGTAATATAATATCCTAATGATTTCTCTCCAATAAAATTCTTATTTTTTGTATTGTATTACACATGTATTTTCAATTCAAATAAAACATATAAAATTAAATTAGATGAGTTTAAAAGTTTATTTAATAAACTTCCGTAGTTTTAGATTTAATTTGTACCTAACTTTTTATATCTTTTTTTTAAATCAATAATATCTATAACAAGCCAAATAAAAAAATGTAAAGAAAAATAACATATTTTCAATTAGTAAATGATTAACTAGTGATTTAACTTATCAAAACTGAAAAATATTTTGTCAATTATAAATTTTATGTACTACGAAATTGAAATAAAAATTTATTTATTTAGATTATTCAGTAGTGTATATTTATTTATAAGAAGTAAATTATTATTATGAAAAAATATATAAAAGAATGTAAATTTTTTATTTTTTATTTTTTCTTAAATCCAAAATAAATAAATAAAAAGACAAACTTAAAAACCAATCCAATTTAATCTAATAAACTTGAATGATATTTTACACAATCAAGATATTGAAAATTATATTTTAAATATTTACTTGTTTTATTATATTTGTTTTGATTAAATTTAATTATAATATAAAATATAAATACATATTAAATTGAATAATTTGAATAAAATACGTATTAAATTGAATGTTTAAGGGCGAAACTAATCATTTCTGTGGGGGAGAAAATTTTGGGATATTATATTACCATCTCTTATAAAGTTCGGGATATTTATCTTATATATGGAAGGTGGGGATATATTTTTAACATCCTCTTAAAGGTTGAGTTATTTTAATTAGTTTCGCCTAAAACTAATGCATTATGTTTAATTATTATGCAATGGAGTCCAAACCCAAACACACCCTAATTGGGAAGATGACAACCATGCTTTAGAGAAAATCGAATAACCCAACCGATTTTTGCAACTATGTATCAACCACGATATTTGATATACTTGAGAATGAGCAAATACCTTGAATTGGTAAATAAAGAGCGGTCATTCCGGGGTTCGAACCGGGGACCTATGACTATTATAGAATGAGCAAATACCCATTAGAGCGTTAATAACACAAATGTTGTCCCATTCGATTACGATGAATTGTAGTCCCATTCTTTCAACTGCAGAAAAATCAAAAGAAACAAATTGTACAGCATACATATATAAGAATTAAGAACTAAGATATATAGCCTTCAAACTCCTATCATCTCTTAGTTCTTAGCTACGGAAATAGTCCTTTACTGCGCTCTGTTGCTCAGGGCCTTTGCGAATAAGCATCGATACCAAAACGTTGATATTCCACTAACAAATACTTGACCAATTGGTGCCATTAATGTTGTTGATGCCACATTTATTTTGAAGCTAACATTTTAGGATATAAGCATCATACATTGTGACAGGGGCGAATCCTTTTTAGGGTCAGAGATGGCAGTCGTCCCCCAATAAAAAATAAGATTTAATATTAAACGATTACACAGGGAATTGATTGTAATCTAGGGAATTGATTGTAATCTCTGTTGATCACTCCAATAAGAGAAACTTTACATTTATAATAGAGGTTACAAAGTATAAGATAAGACAAAATCATATACAAAAGATATGGAAAGGAAAGATAGATACAAATCTCTTTTACAACTACTTTCTTAATACCCCGCAAGCTCATGAAGGGGCAACGACATGAAGCTTGGACCGTAACAACTCAAAACGGCGATTGCTGAGAGCCTTAGTGAAGATGTCCACAGTTTGATCACGAGTCCCAATGTGACGAACCACAAGTTCGCCAGCATAAACCTTTTCCCTGACGAAGTGAAAGTCGACAGGAATATGCTTGGAGCGACTGGAGAGAACTGGATTCCGGGCCATGAATGTGGCACTTAAGCTATCACAAAGGACGACAGGGATGGATGGAACGCGTTGACGAAGATCCCAAAATAGTTGAGCAACCTAGCTGAGTTCAGCAACAGTCTCAGCAATGGCTTTGTACTCTGCTTCCGTACTGGAACGGGGAACAACACGTTGCTTCTTGGACGTCCAACTGATGAGTGAATCACCAAGATAAATAGCAAACCCGCAGTACTGCGAACGACAGTCATCAGAATCCTACACCCAACCGGCATCAGTAAAGGCGGTGATGGAGAAGCGAGAGCATGGGCGAAGCTGAAAGGTGTAGTATAGAGTGCCTTTCAGATAGCGAAGGATGCGTTTGACTGCCGACCAATGATCCTCTGTAGGGGACTGCATATACTGGCACACTCGATTGACCGCATAAGCGATCTCAGGACGAGTGATAACCACATACTGAAGCGCACCGACGATGCTCCTGTAAAGGGACGGGTCGGCCATGCGATCGCCAACTCGCTGAAGACGCGAGTGAGGCACAGCGGGGCTGCAGATGGGCTTAGCCTCGTCCATCTTGGACCGAGTAAGCAAGGAGCGGATGTACTGCTGCTGGGACAGAAGGAGCCGAGTGGGGGTGCAAGTGACCTCAACTCCTAGGAAGTAGTGCAGCGGACCTAGATCTTTGAGTGAGAACATCTCATTAAGTTTGCTGATGAAGCGGCTAATAGCGGGGGAAGAGCTACCAGTGACGATGATGTCATCCACATAAACAAGAATGTAGATCACATCTGAAGAGGAGGAGAACACGAATAGGGAGCAATCCGACTGACAAGCCTGAAACCCCGACTGAAGCAGAAAGGGCTTGAGCTTACCAAACCATGCCCGAGGAGCTTGCTTGAGACCGTAGAGAGCCTTACGGAGATGACAAACAAACGAAGGGCATGAGGAATTAACAAAACCTGGTGGTTGATCCATGAAAACATCCTCACACAAATCCCCATTAAGAAAAGCATTATTGATGTCAAGTTGCCGAATAGGCCACCCATTTGTCAGAGCAATGCACAGAACAAGACGGACGGTGGTGGGGCGAACGACTGGGCTGAACGTTTCAAAGTAGTCAACCCCTTCCTCCTGATTGTAACCTTTCGCAACTAGCCTGTCTTTATAGCGATCAACAGAGCCATCGGCTTTCCGTTTAATCCGAAAGACTCACTTGCAGCCTACAACGTTCATAGACGACTGACGAGGAACCAGAGTCCACGTACTTGATTTGGAGAGGGCATTGAACTCAGACTGCATGGCAGAGACCCACTAGGGGTATCCCTCGGCTAGGCGGTAGGTTTTGGGTTCAGTTTCAAGGAGGGAGGATAGGGGTAACGGATGACGAGATGTGGTGAGGGCTCGAGGTTTGAGATGACCTTTCTGAGCACAGGTGGTCATGGGATGAACCGAGGTGTCAGAGGGACGAAGGTGAGGTAGGTGAGGTGGGGGAGACGGTAGGGAAGTGGTGACGGGGCTTGTAGGCAAGGCCGGTTTTGTAGAGAACTGGGATTTGTCATGTAGGGAAGGGGATATAGGTATAGGCGAGGGCTGGAGCGAGGAGGAGGATACCGACTCACTAAGGAGGAGGCGGCTGCATGTGTTGACGACGAAGAGGGCGCCACTGGGAGCTCGTTGACAACAGGCTCAGTCGAATCAGAAGGGGTCGCAAGGGAAGAGGAGGCGACAACCAAGAGGTCTGCAGGAAGGGACGACGGTGAAGGGGCGGACAGCGAGGAGGTCGGGGAGGTGATGGAAGGGAAGACAGACTCATGGAAAACAACATGGCGACTGACATAGACTCTTTTGGCAAGAGAGTCATAACAAAGATATCCCTTGTGGCTGGAGCTGTAGCCAAGAAAAATGCAAGCTTTGGTTTTGAACTCATGTTTATTGGATCGATAAGGACCAAGCTAGGAAGGGAAAACACAAGCAACCAAAAGAGCGAAGGACAGAATAATCTGGATGCCGATTGTAGAGACAATGATAGGGGGATCGATTGCTAAGAACCGATGTAGGGGTACGGTTATGGAGATAGATAGCCGTGTGAAAGGCGTGTTCCCAGAATTCAGCGGGTAGTTTAGAGTGGGCTAACAAGGTAAGACCCTTCTCTTGAATGGTGCGGTTGCGATGCTCAACCATGCCATTCTGACCAGGGGTGTGGGGACAAGAAACCCGATGAAGAATACCCTGTGTTTGCAGGAATGATGAAACGTTGCGATATTCGCCACCCCAATCTGTTTATAAAGCTTTGATGTGTTTCCCAAATTGAGTTTTAACCATTGATTGAAAGAGTTTGAAGTAATGAAAGACCTGAGATTTGTGAGACATAAAGTAGATCCATGTGAAATGGGTACAGTCATCCACGAATAGAACAAAATAACGGCATCCATTTATTGATAACGAAGGGACAGGCCCCCAGACATTTGAATAAACAAGTTCAAAAGGAATAGACTTTGACACATGCGTAGAAATAATAGGTAATCTATGACTCTTTCCTAGGGAGCAGGACTGACATTGAGGCAACAACGTGGTGCCAAGAACAGGAAGCTATAATTGACGGCAAAGAAGACGAAACATTTGATGATTTGGATGACCTAAGCGATGATGCCAGAGACTCAGACTTGTGCGTTCACCAACGAAAGCACGGGGAGGGACGGATAGCAGCAAGCGGTTGAGCTCATTGTCAACGATTCCTTTGAGCAGCACCCTTCCCTGCAAGTTCTTCAACACACAATGTGAGGGATGTAATTCAAGATAGCCATTAATGTCTTTTGTTAAACGAGATATGCTGATAAGATTTTTCTGCATATAGGGGACAACTAAAACATGGTTGAGGGTGACAGGATTGGGTGATTGGGTTAAGACAGTATGGCCAATGTGAGAGATAGGAAGGGTGTTACCGTTGCCGAGAGACAGTTGATCGCCTCCGCCATACGGTGAGTCTAAGGACACCTTGCTGAGATCACCGGTGATGTGATCCGTGGCACCAGAATCAAAGTACCAATTTGGATCAGTGATTGTCGATGGAGAGACCATGTACGCCGAGGGGTTGGATGACGATGGACGTTGCAGACGCTTAGGAGGATGCCGGGATGGAAAGGACTGAGTGTCAAGCCGGCGGAAGCAATCCTTGGCCGCATGACCAGTGCGATCACAAATCTGACAGGGAACTTTCGAGCGAGAGCGAGTACCCTGATTGGAGATGTCAGAGCGATCCGAGGAGTCGGAGGGACCAGACTGACGAGGTTGAGACGGTCGGCCAGAGGAGCGATCAGATGAGGAGCGTTGCTGAGAGGACGGCGGAGGACGAGATTGGCCATAGTTGGCCGACGGCTGCTCGACGTCGGAGCCACGACTCTCATCAGCGAGTCGCTGCTCCTCTCGCAGAAGGTGGCCGAGCAGAGCTGTGGGTGTAACTGGTTCGGAGCTCATATTCATAGAAGCCCGGAAAGGACCATATGACACATCCAGACCTTGGAGCATACAGGCAGCGAAGTCGTCGTCTGAAACTGGTTGGAGACAGTCGGCGAGGGCATCAGCCATGGCCTGCTTCTTCTAGTAGTATTCGAGTATAGAGGAGCCGACCTTGGTGACGTTGTGAAGCTGCTGTTTGAGGACGAGCCTGATGTTGAAACATGTCATTGAAACATGTCATTGAGAGCGACCCAAGCCTGACGAGAAGTTGTCGTCTTGACCATGTAGCAGGCAAGGGTTGCAGAGACGGTGGTTCGAAGCCAGATGAGGATGAACTTGTCCTTCCTCCGCCAAGCGGCGAAGTCGGGATTAGGAGCAGTGGTGGCAGGAGCGGTGTCGGTGGCGGCAACCGGAACCGTTTGAGACGGAGCCGAGTCAGTGAGCACGAAATCCTTCAGTTCGAAGGCATCAAGAGCATCAAGGACATTCGCGCGCCACATAGAGAAGTTGGAACGATCCAATTTGACGGAAAATTGAGGAAATTGCAGGCCGAAATTGGGATTAGAACCGATGGCAGCGGAAAGAAGGTTGGCGGCATTGTTGGGTGTGTTTGGGGTTTGGTTACCGACGCCGTCAGGGACAGTGGAGGAGTCGGAGGTCGACATGGTGGAGGAGGAGATAAGAAGGCGGCGGTGGTGGGAAAAAAAATTCTAGGGTTCGGAACCTGCTCTAGATACCATAAACGATTACACATGGAATTGATTGTAATCTCTGTTGATCTCCCCAACAAGAGAAACTTTATATTTATAATAGAGGTTACAAAGTATAAGGTAAGACAAAATCATATACAAAAGATATGGAAAGGAAAGATAAATACAAATCTCTTTTACAACTACTTTCCTAATAAATATACATATTCCTCTCGCCGATAGCTTCGATTTGATATATATTATAAGCTCAAATCCTATATCTGAGTAAAAAGTTATAAATGTTTCAAGACTGAAGCGATATAAATTATTTTTCACATCATTTACCAAATTAATATATTTCTGTCATACTTATCATTTGTTAAACTTCGTAACTTAATACTATAATTAAACCCGTAAATTTTAAATATTGATGGTTTTTTCGAAAAAAAAAATTAGAGTTCAATTTTCTGTCCCCTCAACTAACCACTTCAGGATCCGCCACTGTATCGTGAGAATATTCGAATTCGGAAGACTATCAGAGGAGCTTATGAGTGATATATGGATAGTTATCAAGTCGGGTCTTTTCGACAAGATGTATGTTTTGGGTTGAACTGGGTTACAGACTTATGGTTCTATTGGTTTGTTTGACTTTATGTTATTCGAGTTTGTTCGGGTTTCGGGTTAAATATTATGTTAAACTCATTCAGTTATCAGTAACTATTAAATGTCATTAGTTTTGTAACTTATACTCACTTGTACTCAAAGTTCATTCAACCTCCACCAACCGACCATGTGTTGTTGATCCCCATTTGTTATAAAAAAAATCCAAGCATCCCTGCAGGAAATATTATATAATTAGAAATCTCTTTTTGAACTTCTAATTCTTAATTGCATATTCAAGTGCTATCACAGAGCGGCAAAGGTTGCGCTCTGTTAGGGGTTCATACTTGCTAAATGATTCTGATTTTCAGGATCTCATCCGTATGGATGTCATCACCATCAGTTAGGTTTTCATACCCAAATTTCTACCCAATCCGAAAAAAAATGATTGTACAATGATTTTTAAATGGTGACAATATTTTTTGAGTTAGGGTCCATTTTGGCTCCAGTCTAATTCCGATTGGAGTTCGGGTCAGGTCGGGTCTTGCCAACTCTAGATCATTTCATCGTGTAAACAATCAAATGATAGTAATAGTTACAGTAGAAGGGTTATTCATTTGCTACTGTCCTATCTACCAAAGATTAAAAAAAAACACAGCAAGGTAAAAAAAAAAAAGAACTGTTTTACCAATCAAGAAACTAACAAAACAGCCATATTTCCAGTTCCAGGTTCTAAATAAACTTGAGGCTTTCAGCCAGAGTACAAATGCTACTCTAACATGTCTGCTGGCCAAAGCTTCTTCCACGCAGCGATCTCGTGGTTGCGGTAGAGCTTTCTGATGCCCCCATAGAATCCGTCTGCCTCGTTGCCTTCTTCTCGGTGGTCCTTCCTGCTGACGGTTGCACGCCTCCATCGAGACCCTGGCGTGTACTGCTTGAACTCCAACACCACGTTGTCTGTTTATCGACCAAAGGATTTCGAGTCAGATTGGCTTGTGGATAACAAAAGGCAATGTGAAAAGGCACTGAAGGCTAATAGTCGGTACTATTCCACTGAGGCACATACTGTGATTTACCTCATCCTTTTTTAAGGATGAGAAAAACAAATGCGAATAATAATGGAGTGGGATCTACCGAAGGCTAGAGAAAAGACATCGGTTTCTTTCAGCCAGCCGAGCATTAAAGAGTTTGTCGAAACAAAAGCTAACACGAATACATGATGTTGGATGGCGAGTACCACTGCTTCATGGACCATCTCTAAGATTTAATGGCATTGAGAAATAACTTCAAAAGGAGAAACACTCACCACTGCTATGACACTGACAGTAGTTTTCGTTCCCGTCACACGAGTCTAAGTGGCCTACAGCACCATACCACCAGCCTGCAATCAGAAGCAGTAGTGTATCGAATTCAGCATTGAATTACACAAGGAAATTCAGCAGAAAACGCGATGAATCAAAGCAAGTTAGATTCCTAGACGAAGAAGCATACCATAAGGAAACTCTTTGTTTCTTCTCCACTGGATCTCTATATGATCACCAGGGTGTAAATCACCTAAGCAATCCGAAGCATGAAGTTCATGGGGCGAAGTATCAACAGGTGGTGCTCTCAGTCTCTCCCATTCAACACCATTCTCTACTGCAGCCGCCCTTCTCCCGTGAGGCGGATATCTAAACAATGTCAATCCGAATACACGAAGACGCTTATCAGGGGATACAATCACAACTGATCAAAG
This sequence comes from Persicaria tinctoria, assembly GCA_037127255.1. NCBI lineage: Eukaryota > Viridiplantae > Streptophyta > Magnoliopsida > Caryophyllales > Polygonaceae > Persicaria > Persicaria tinctoria. Next base: position 2,757,869 of record JBANSL010000004.1, read on the forward strand.
TAACACAGATGAAAACATACAGACTTCAGCAAATCTGTATAATTAAGAAACCCTTTTTTTTTCTCCTTACCTTGCCTGAAAGGTGTCTGTTTCGGAATCATAGCTCAGCTCAGCATCATAGCAAGACAATACAAACCCAACATGGCCATGCTACATAACAGGCAAAATCAATCTCTTCAATCAAATTTGCAAATTGAATGCATAGGAACCAGTTAAGGTCCCGTTTGGTATTGATATCTTGATATCAGAAATTCAAAACAAGTATATCAAAATTGGGTTAAATGATTCAATATATCATATACCAAAACATGGGAATCTAGATATCAAGATATCAATACCAAAATGGGGCGATTTATGACAGTAAATTACCTCGCGGTTGTAAACCTGAGCTGGAAACCAAAACTTGCCGGTCTCAAGAGCAAGATACCAAGACATGGTAGAATCAAGAGGCAGAGAGCTCTTGTGGACAACATTTTCAAGGCTTGATTCCGATCTAAGCCGCGAAAAGGGCCACACTTGCAATATGAATTTGATGAGCCCCTGGGGGCCAGCAAGCCTTTCAGAAGCACCAGGGATGTTCTTAGAGGCCATAAACCATTGCCATTCGCGGTGAGCCGCTGAGCTCATAACACTCCCCCATTTCTGGGTCATGTGCCTCTCCCAGAGGTAATCACCTGTGCATCTCTCTCTCAATGAGCTGCTAACACCGGCCATGGTGCAAAGCCCGGCCGGGGTTAGCTTCTCAAGGATGCATTCCAGTGCCAATTCAGGCAAATCCAGCAAAGATGGTGGCTCATTTTCTTCATGTGTATCAATCTTTTTGCAAGGAGGGGTTCTCTGTTCCATCAAAAGCTTAGGGAGAAATTGGAAGATAGAGCAAGAAAGGTATCTTGTATCACTCACCCATGGTGGGAGTGGTGTGGGAAAAAGGGTCTTAATGAAGAAAATCAAGGAGATGCCAGTGATCAGGAACAAAAGCATTAGAAAGAGATCAAAAGCAAAGGAAATCACACCCAATAAGGTAAAAAAGAGGGAAAAATGAAACAGGGGCTCCCACTTCTTGAATTCCCCTTGAAGAAGAAGATGGGTTTTTATTGGTTAGAAGAAGCCCACCAAAGCATAGAGGTGGGCCATCCCCCTATTGAATTCAATCCAATCAAAATCAGCTGAGAGAGTTAGGTTTAATTGGAATTTGAAACCACAAAACAGTTAAAATGGAGGCTTGATTAAGACAATGAGGCAAAGGAAGGTAAGGTTGAAAATGGTATTTAATCTTGTGGGCGGATGTGTCAGATGGGGTATGGTAAGGGAGGTTGAAGATGAACAAGGATAAGTCCAGATACAAGGGGCCGTATCTTGCTAAATCTTTCAGGATTAAAAGCAACAAAGCCAAACCCAGATCTGATGAGTAGTTAGAAGTAGCAAGTAACAACAAACCCAACTCTTGTATTAAATATTGAAAAAGAAGGAATCTTTATTTCAAAAGATATTTGAAGATCTCAATTCTCAAAGGTGAGGGCTTTGATGAAGAAGTAGATGATGTTGGTGAGCAAAGATAACAGTCATAAAGATACAGCCTTTTTATATGAGCAAGTGAACAACTAACTCCCCAGCAACCCCCCACGGATTTCTCTACCTGTGATTTGTTCAGAGCTTTCTCATTGGGGCAATTCGTCGAACAGGTGCCGTGCATATCGAAGGCTGACAGGACTCTCATGACTGCATCGAGTGGTGCTGGTGGGCCCACCTCGTCGGTTGGGCGTGGGCGGCCATTTTTGTCTCTCTTTTACTTCAATTTTCTTTCTTTTTTTGTAGTAATTGAATGGGCCATCATCATCGATCACCAATCGACATGGATCTGGAACCTCTCACAGGTGCAAATTGAAGAAATCAGACCCAATTTGGGCAATATCTGCAAATTGAATTTAATCAGAATCAGAACTGAGGGTTCAGAAATTTAAGCCCTTTTACGCAACTTGGACTCGATCAATAATTCTGTTTTTGGGTCAATCAAACAACAACGGAATATTCGCAGCTACCAACTTGTTTTGCTTGCAGTTGCTGCAATTTGGAAGTTCCTTAATTTCCAATTTGTACGCAAAGTGAATCACCAAACCCTATATTTTTAGTAAAGTTTAGCTTGGGATTGAGCTTTACTAACTAATCAAGTGTGCTTGAGTTTACCTAAAAGTCCAAAAAATGATACTCCCTCCGTTAATTAAAACTTGACGTTTTACTATTCACGCACGCATTTTTAGATGTTAAAAACTATATAAAATATTAACTTTTTTAATAATTTTTTTAAATAATATCATACTTATTACTATTAAGTATGAATTTATAAAAACAAATTTTAAAAAAAGTTAATATTTTATATAGTTTTTATCGTTCTAAAAAAGCGTGCATGAATAGTAAACGACAAGTTTTAATTAACAGAGGGAGTATATTTTGGGATTTCCTAAATAAGTGCTAAAAAATTGTAGATTCACATGGATTTCATCTTAATCGATGAGAATTAAGTTCAACTCAGATCCGAAATATCCAATTGGAAAATTACTACTTTTCCACTCATTTTTAATTGTACATTTTTTTTAATCACACATTTTTCATTGTACATAAAACTTTAGGTTTTCTTATATAATTATCCCATCCATTTTGCAATAATTCTATAAAATATTATTTTTTTAATAAATTTGTTTTATACGTTCATACTTATGAATAGTTATATAGTTTTATAGTGTTTTTACCTTCTTAAAAAACGTGCAGAAAATGACAAACGAAATATATTTTAAAACTAATGGAGTAACATTTTTTTTTTCCGAAAACAATGGTTTAGTACATTTTACATCAGGTAGATTTAATAAGGGAGTTACTCCCTTATAAGAAGATATACTTTATTTCTATATTCGAATTTTGATGAAGGATTGCAAGTTACAAAGTAATAATTTTAGTGTAACATATTTTTTATATATAGTTGGGGAAATGATGTGTACAATTTATCCATCAGAATTTTGCTATTAGTGGGAAATAACCCATGGCCATAACCATTTTTTCTCATATTATTTGTCTCCAATGCACTATTAATGTTTGATTCTATTTTCTAATTGATTAATTTTGTTTCTTTAGATGTTAAAGGATAAATTGGTTTCCATGTCGAAAAGTTTTGAAATTGATCAAATCTAATACACAATTAGTGTGAAAGAGAGGAGAGAGTAATTAATAAAGTGTGATTGACTTCATTGCATAAATTAGTTAATGTTAATAGTGCATTAAAATGACATTATTTATATTAGGTAGATTCAGGTGGCATTTTAAATCAATTTATTCATGTAACGTGAACTAGTTGTCGTATTGGATCTTCTTACCTTTATCAAAAGAAATTAAAATATCAAAATGTATTGTAGGATATCTATAAAACATAAAAAGTTGTGTTCACATCCAATTTAATGCACGTTTATTTAATGATTCATCTTTTATAGTTATTTTGTTTCTATTCCAGTGTTAACTTGGCTGGGCTCGGTGGGGTCAAGACGCTGGAGGGAGAGATCGTGTGTGCGGGCCCACATACGGGAGATACGAACAACATATAAACCCAACGGGGTTCCATCTCAAAACCAATTGGCAATGAGAGGAGTAGCCCTTCAACCTTATATGTTGTTCAAGGATTCTCTAGATAACCGATGTGGGACAACCACATTCCAACACGCCCCCTCAAGTGCAACAACATTTTTTAGCCAAGAAGTTGCACTTGCCACATGCGCTTAGATGGGAACCAATGCCCGCGACATGCCTACGGCCAGCAACCCCACCAGATAGAGCCCAGACCACAACTAGCCGAACTCGGCTCTGATACCATGTTAACTTGGCTGGTCCTGGTGCGGGTCAAGACGCTGGAGGGAGGTCGTGTGTGCGGGCCCACATACGGGAGACTCGAACAACACATAAACTCGAACGGGGTTCCATCTCAAAACCAATTGGCAATGAGAGGAGTAGCCCACCAACCTTATATGTTGTTCAAGGATTCTCTGGATAACCGATGTGGGACAACCACATTCCAACACGCCCCCTCAATTTGAACATTTTTGCCTGCTTTTTTCCTTGAATCCATTCCATTCCTCCCTAAATCAAGCCTAGACACAATACTACTCTCCTCGACCACAAACAACACATAAATGCGGACCAGAGGGGGAGAGCGGAAGACAGATTATAGAGGGTCTTCAAGGAAGTCTTCGAAAGTTTTAATGGTGTCCTCCGAGCTCTAAATCAGCGAGGAAAGCAACCGAACGGGCCTAGGAAGGACAAAGTATGAGTAAAAGTCATTTTTTTCAAAGGTTTGGGGATCAAAACTAAAGAAAACGAGGGCGACCAAGCTTACCTTCAAAAACAGGGGAAGGAGGGAATGAGGGGCTCGATTTTTCTCTGTTTGGGGTTGGATCCGCTTCCTATCGACCATGGAAGATAGAAGGGTTAGTAAAGGTTCATTTTTACGTAGCTAGGAGGGAAATGAAGCAAGGAAAGGGAAGAACAAGGGGATTACCGCGAGAAGAGACGAACAAAGCACTCCTGGGTTCCAATTAGCGTCGGCGGCTCAGATCTCGCAGTGGTGAAACTCCTCAGTAGCTTTTGTTTTCTTCGGATTTGGCGTCGGTGGTGGCTCCTTTTCACTTGATCTTCAAAGAGGGAGATGGGAGGTGTTTGTGGTGGCTTTTAGCTTGGAGAAACAACAAGAACAAGAGATTTTTGAGGTGGTTTGAAGATTGAACAAAGAAAGGAGGGTGAAGGATGATGGTTTCTTTTGGATTTCAAAATGTGTGTGTGTGTGTGTGTGTGTGTCTGAGAGAGAGAGAGAGAGAGAGAGAGAGAGAGAGAGAGAGATGCTCTAGGGTTTTTGGTGGCTCAGAATTTTATGTGTGGGTTTAGAGTTTTCGGATTGGTGCCACCTTTATAGGGGAGGCACATGTGGGTTTTATGAGGAAGCAGACTGAAGGTTCGATAATGTAAAAACAATGTAATAATAAATACTCTAGAAGGGGGGTTGAATAGAGTATGCCCGTTTTTCGCAGATAGTCTCAAGACTTTTGAAGCTCGTGCAAAACCCTTTGAGATTAGACTTAATCTTTTCTCCGGAAAACCTGAATCACAAATAAGTTATACAATTCGAACAAGTGCGGAAATATGGTAAAGCAATAAGTAAAGGACGCAACGAATTGTTAACGAGGTTCGGCACGAACTTGGCCTACGTCCCCGCCTAGGGTTCTTCCACAACCCTAGGATTCAACCGGCTTTTATTGATTCACAAAGCTTAGGATCCTAATAGCTCACCGAGAAGCCTCTCTCCTATACAATTGCAATCTAGTCAACTCACGTTCCCTTGGAGTCCTAGACCAATCTAGAAGAGCCCCACCTCTCTCAGCTATCTAGTACAATCCTCTTACTCTCAGTGAATCAATCGCCTAGTGTCTACTTCCTAAGTTACAAACTCTTGAGTATAACACTCTCTCGAAATATATCCTATAAGCTCACTGTGTATCTCTCAAATGCTTTGAAACAAAATATAAGACTCTTAAGAACAAGCAGAGAGAACACGTTGAAGAGAGAAGTATGCTTGAAGGCTGATTGTGCAATGATATTCTTGAATGTACGTGAGTCCTCTCCCTCTTCTTCTTCTCCTTTATATAGTGAAGATCAACGGCGCCACTTGAGGAAGGAATCTTCTCCAATGGCTAAGAGAGGATCATGGCTTGAGCGCAATCTTCTATCTTTGGAAACTTCGGAAGCCATGATCTCGATTTGATCTTTCTCAGCTTTGAACGCTTATGGAAGGAGATATAATTCAAATAGCTTCCTGAAAGGTTAGTGAATATATAATAATATGGAAGCATATAATAACATAATATAATATTCGGACATAATATAATAAAGGGAGTGGAGTTATCAAAGACAAAATAGAGGAGAAGAGAGTGGGAGAGAGAGAGAGAGAGAGAGAGAGAGAGAGATGTTCCAGCAAGGTTCGACTTCGAATCCCGACAATCTAAACCCGAATTCCGACTCTCGGAGAATTCAAATCGAATTTCAAACCATTTCAAAATGACCAAACTATACTCCAAATTTCAAATCCGAATATAAGAAACTAATTCCGATTTTCATCAAAGGGAGTGGAGTTATCAAAGACAAAATAGAGGAGAAGAGAGTGGGAGAGAGAGAGAGAGAGAGAGTTTTCTTATATACTACTCAAATTGTACGAACACTCGGGTGACAAATGTCCAATAGCGATCACCACGTGGAGAGTTTTCTTATACTCGTGGGAAGTGGGTATGTGTGACACGTGGTACCTATGAGTTGGAAACCAATTCATGTGAGTCTTTTCCACGGGCGAGAGAGTAGGTTTCCTATGTCTTTGGATTTCATCCACGGATCGTCACTCGTCAACTTTGGTTCTTCTTTGGGTTTTGACCATATATTTATTTTGCCGATGATATGCCATCCTTGCATCGACATAGGGTTCCATCAATACCAACACCTCATAAGGTGTGAACGGTAAATAAACTGATTATATATTAATCATAGGTAACATGAGCGTGTTCTAAAAAGCGTTAGGCGATAGGTGGCCACCTAGGCAGATTTTGAATAAGCTTAATTATTTTCTTATATTTTATAGCACATCTCAATAATTCATATAATATTATACTAATCCATAATATCACTCATACACCCAAATTTGCGGTGCTTAACTAACACTAAAGGAAATAAACGCAAAAGTATGTATCCAACTAGCGAATCTAAACCTCATAAAATCCAATACCATAGGTTTGACTCAAAAGCAAATATATCCCGACATAAAGTGAAAAAAAAAACCTAAGTCGACTAATCACTTGCCTAAATAATAAAATTGAATAATCGCCGACCTAAACGGGCCTAGGCGATACCTACGCCGCTATGCGGGCTTAGATAGTGTCTAGGCGGGATTAGGAGTTACCCAGGCAGATTTTTGCCTAGAGACCCGCCTATGCTTAAAAATTCCTATGTACCCTCCCGCATAGTGCTTAGTCGCGGTTTTTAAAACACTTAACATAATTGTTAATTTGACGTAATATAATTATTCATATGTATTAATAGTCTTTTCATATGAAAATTATTCGTCAGTTGTAACATAAATATTCGTACTTATTCGTATGAATTATGTACGAATAATCATACTGTTACAAATAAATAATTTTACACTCTAAAATTTCTTGTAAATCTCATGCATTGATCTTTTTAATTCAATGCTTCAGATTTATTCATAAATTACACATTAAAATATATTCGCAAATATATATATGTATCTATTTTCAACTTTCATTTTAATATAACATTCTCGGTAGAAATATCTGTATATTTGACTTATTTTTACGCGTATGCTAAATACACCATAAATATCTGCAAGTTGTTGCAGATCTTACTCCGTAACAAGTTGCGGAATATGTTGTCAGAGGCGTCAAAAATTTGAAGGGGAAAAAAAAGAAAATTAAATATTGTAACTTCGCAACATATTGTTGTCGGTTTGCCGGGACTGCTACTCCTTGTGTGTGCTGTGCAGGCTAGAAGTTTCATCTCCTGCTACTCTCTCGCTCAGTGTCCCCTGTTGCTGCTTCCGATCTGATGGCAGCTCCTTTGGGACATGCTGTTATACTCTCCCTCATATCACCACTTACCTTGTATCAAGTATTGGCTCACAAGCTTTATGCTTTGATCTTAACAGATCAATTAGGCCCTCACAGGCTATGAAATTTCCACCAGTTGTTTTTACTTTTACTTATAAATTTGAGGATGTAATTGCAATCTGTATTCTCAGTTTTTATAAACCTTACAAGGCACAAGATTTGTATCAATGTTCAATTACAAAGTTTTTTACTGATATTACCAAACTCAAATTACAATCTCGTAATGCTCTTATACGGCTTAAGTGTTCCCTTTCATTTTGGCCTCTCTTAATGCTTACTTGTTCGGCGTTCAAGAGGGATCCCTACATTTGCCATGTAGCTATCTTACATCTCTCCCTACATACTATTAATTCACCAAGCGTTTGCCATTGGAATGGCACTGAATGTGATACCTACAGATGGTCAAGTTACCACTACTTTTATATATACCAACCTTCTAATTTGTATAAGGATATGGGTTTCCTTTATTCAAATCATACGAGACTTCCGGACTTTCCGGTGCACCTCGACCTTGTTATGGTGCCTTGCTTCGGGACATCGTGGCCTTGGGATTCACACGTACATTTCCAATATAAAAAATCAATGCCTAAGCCTTGCCAGGCAACAAATATCGGACAACCGCCTTATGTAAGGGCAATCCTTATATGGGGTAGTTCACCCATAATAAAAATAGGTTGTGACGTGTTCGATGGTCTCTGTTTTGTGTTCTGTGTGTGGTATATCCCAACCCTTGTTACCGTTGCTTGTCTTAGACTAAGTGTTTCACACTTGTTTTACTCTAACTGTCTTGGGTACCCACCCTTTTATTCAACAAAATATATATATGGGTCTTACTTGACCGAACCACTCTTATTCAAAGGTTCTTACCAATTCAAGCGAGCCTTCATTTTTATTACAAAATTCGTTTATTAAAGTCGGATACTGACAGGTCTACAGATCTAGGGGTTCCCCCCCCCCCCCCCCCCCAGTTTTAAACAACTCATTCATAAGGATCACACAGGACCATCTTGCTCCCACCATGAGCTGCTTACTAAGCCAACTCGGCAAACCAATGCCCTACTTGGTATCTAAAACAACAATTGGTATTGTTATGAACATATATTCTCTTCGAAATATCCCTTCCAAAGCTTGCTTACACACTTTGTTTCGAATCACAATTGGACTTGTAATAATTATTTTCTTCAATCGAACTATCTCTTTTATGGTTCTTTTCTGTAAGACAGAGCACGTTGGTCCTAAATTAGTACAAACAGTTCGCCTTAAAAGGTTTTTATGAATATATGTACTTGGAACTCCCTCGGCATCCGGAGCCGTAATTTCTGGACAAATGTAGATATCTTTTGTCAAAATAATAATATCAACGTCATGGCCCTTTTAGAAACTAAGACTGATAAGGTTCCTGCCGAAAGCACACTGCGTAAATGTGGTTTCTCAAATGTTGCTTTTGATCCGGCAATCGGATTTTCTGGGGGAATTTGTCTTCTGTGGAAAGATATCCCTGCCTGACAAGGATCCATTGATCTTATTTCGGTTCATCACCAATTTATTCACTTTAACTACTCAGACTACGCTACTAAGCGGTGTTTTGCTGTTCTTGTGGTCTACGCCCCACCGGATGAGCGTCGCAAATCAGCCTTTTGGGATACGATCTCCCTTTATATACAGTCACTTCTTATTCCCTTCTGTATTATGGGAGACCTTAACGAAATAGCTACCCCAGCTGATAAACTTGGAGGAGCCTATCCTTCCACGTCGCGTTTCACGCGTTGACTAGATTTAAAGAACAGACTATCACTCCTAGAAGTACCATCTAGCGGTAGTCAGTTTACTTGGCAACGTAAATCGAAAGATGTGGTCATATGTCTAGAAAAACTTGATCGCCTATTAATCCACACGGACATGCTTACCATTTTTGACTCACTTCGTACACATATCCATCCTTTTACAAGATCTGATCATGCTCCAATCTCCACAGATTTTCGTCACAACATTCAGCCTAAGAATAGACCCTTTAAGTTCGAATTGGCTTGGGCCTCAAGGGCTGATTACAGAAACTTAGTTTCGCAAGCTTGGAGAGCGAACCCACAAGGTTCTTTGATGTTTAAATTGCTTCAGAAGGCAATAGTACTTAAAAACTTTCTAAAACCTGGCATAAGAATACTGTACGCAATATTCATAACCAAATTCTAGTAACGGATCAAAAGCTCCTTACTTTACAGACATATCTTATCTCAAATTATAACAACCAGGATGTTCAAATCCTAAAACAATTACTCAACAAGAGAGAACGTATGCTCGACTTTCACCGTCGCTATTAGAGCCAGCGGGCTAAAGTAAAACATACCAAACTTAATGACTCCAATTCAGGCTATTTCCATAAGATTGCAACTGCAAAAAGAGGCAGAAAAATGATCAAATCTATCCTACTTCCCGGTGGGGAGTCCACAACTGATTTCCATACAATCCAACAAGAATTTGTTCGTGACTTCAAAGCTCGTTTCAGAGCCTCTTCGACCCCTGTTTCGGATCTGTCTCCAGACCTAGCGGTCATCCCACCCTTAGTTTCATAAGCAGACAACGACATGCTCTCTGCTTCTATAACCAACAATGAGATAAAAGCGGCTGTGTTTTCTATGAGTCCGGATAAGGCTTCGGGCCTTGATGGCTTCCCAGCTGGTTTCTACCAAAAGTTCTGGCCTACAGTAGGCCCCTCTGTTACAAAAGACGTCAAACAAACCATACATTCATTACGCTTCTACCGAAATGCGATGACCCGACTACAGTAAACCACTACAGACCTATCAGTTTATGCTCTACAATTTATAAAATCATAGCTAAAGTGATTTCAGCACGGTTAACCAAAATTTTTGACAAACTAATACACCCCCTCCAGGGAGCTTTCACGAAAGGGAGATCTATCCAAGACAATATTATGATTGCCCATGAAGCTTTACACTCGTTTCGGCTAGCTCAATGGTTAGGACAATTGTTTGGTATACATGAGGTCTTGAGTTCAAATCCCATTTAGGTACATTCTCAACACATTTTGCAAATTTTTTATTTCCTCTTAAATTTTCATGTATTTGTTATGTGTAATTTTTTAAAATTGAATATAATAATAAATTGTCATGTTATGTGTAATTTTTTAAAATGGAATATAATCTATAATCTATTAAATTATCATTGTTTATTCTCTACGCATAATGTTACTCATGTATTCAACAATATTAGCTATTTATATCATTAGCCAATGATCTCAATATTAATTCACACATGCATACACAAATAAATCAATTGCCGTTACATTACCTATTGAATATGAATAACACCTTACATTTTCCACCCCAGCCAAGGATCTCGACATTTGTCAAAAAATCATCCATAATTACATTGAATTCCTCATCCAAAAATCATCCACAATATTAATACCTAATGTCATCTAGGCATTCAAATTAGGCGTTTTACATATCTCACAAGTTATGTTTAGAGGATTTATTATGGCCTTTTCATCTACTCACAAATCACCGTACTGATCCATACTTTAATTTGTGCAATGGCAAATTAATGAGCCGTTTAGAGGATATATAGGGTCTGCTATGCTATCTCCCATTCACAATCACAATCCCATTCAGCCCCAACGTAGACGGGTAGAGGTAGTAGTGCTAGCGCTCGATTCCGTCCTGCGTTAATTAGTCGATCATCATGGGGGAGAAGGCTTGATCAAGACTCGGGCGAGAGAGCAGTCGGACAGGCGATTCGATGGTGGCCGGCATGGGCAGGCGATTAGACCGTGGCGGCTTCCTTCTGGTTGCTGTTGTTGGGAAGGGAATGAAGAGACCGAGTCAAAGGACTGAAGGAGGCGATAGAGAAAAGGCTCAGAACTTTTTACTTCTGAAAATCAGATGAGGATTATCATTCAAGCATTGGACCTGTTCTGCAGTATCTCAGGGCAGCGAATCAGCGAGGGAAAATCCAGAATTTTTTAAGAGAGTATCAAAGCTGAGATTGGTGTCAAATTCTCCCTTGGTGATACAGACTGAGAGGGTTTTTTGTTTTCCTGGGTGAATGTAAGGTTAGAATATGATGAATAAGCCTTGCAAATGAATGAGACTAATTGTTTTGAATATTTGTGGGTAGATTGTGTTCTAGGAGTTTTTGAGTGTATTGAAAAAGTCCAGGAGTTTCGAGTGTTGTCTTTAGTTAAGATTTACTGATTGAAATTGTTTTTTCTAATATCTGTATTGCACCGTTCCATAATTTAATCTGGCGGTAGTAGTATCCGTATTTTATTTTATTTTTGCAACTCTAGCATTGATTTTAAAGAGATTTTAATACGTGATACTGCTAAAATCTATTTCAGGTGTAGTTTCCTCAACTTCAGCAAAAATGTTAGATGTTTGAAATGCAGTGAACCTGATCCCAGACTCCCAGTAAAAGCGATGGTGAAGAAGTTGAATTGAAGAAATTAAGGAGACTGGATCTGCCCTGAGTAAGTGAAAATCTTTACTGCTTTATGTTTTTTTTTCCAATGTGTTAGGGTTGTATATGGTTTCCATTGTAGAAATATATGCAGCTCAAAGATGTTTGACATTCATTTGCATTGGTAACATTTCACAAGAGTTGCTTACAAACTTTGGAGTGCCCCATAAAATTTGCTAATTTTATTTTGTTGAAATAATATATGATTTTTTTATATCCCTAACTTGTATTTTTAATTTTAATTTTAGTTGGAACATATGAAGATGAAAAGACAATCACTGATTTTTAATTGGAATCCAAAAAAATTGTCATTTAATTATTTGTAAAATAAAAAGACAGTCCTTTAATATTTTACAATTAAGGCATTCAAGTTAATGCATTGAAGATAATATGTGAAAAAATAAAGTTAAATTAGTAAATAGATATGAATAAGAAGATAAAAAGATATTCATCAATTTTTAACTAAAAACTAAAGGAATTAATTGGTCATTAAATACTTTAGAATATGAAAAGATAGTCATTTAATTTTTTTGCATTTAAGAGTATAATTTTACGCATTATTGAATGTAATATGAGGAAAAAAAATTAATGAATTGGAAAATGAAATATATTCATCAATTTTTTTGATTTTTGAATTCTTGAAATGGAATTGTTGACAGTAATAAAAAAAAATTAATCTATTTTTATGCTATAATTTCTTTGAAGTTAATCATACGATGGCAATTGTTTTAAAATAATACAAGAAACATTTGAAACTCCTAATGATCAGTTAATTTAAGGGGTATGAGTGAATAAATGTAATTGAGAGTTACAAAATATAATAAATATTAATCCTAAATAATCATTTTCATAATTAACCTTTTAACTTTTGTAATATTTGAAATTATAATTGAATTAATTTTAAAGCTTTATATATTGAACTTCATTAGCTTTTATATATAGAATTGAAAACATATACCATCGATCGAATTATAATTTAATAGGTGTAATATGATTTAAGACATTTTTAGTCCTTCTTTATATTCCCTGTCCTTTTGTATATATCTATATTTTATTTCCAGTAGATTATGTTGTAATTTACACCCGTGTAAAATTAAAGTTGTGCTCACTTTTAATTTATTTCTCTATTGCTAAAAAAAAATTCTCTATTAACTTTATGTATAGATATTTTTGAAAATTTATTCAACCAACTGATGTTAATATGACTCATTTAGTTCATTGAAGAAGTTGTGGCCAAATACAATCAATGGTCTAAATTTCAAATCCTATTAATGGTATTATTCATCTAATATTTCTTCTCTTACAGTATTGTTTTTCTATTTTTCTTCTCAAATTTTAGATTGAATTTGATAATTACGTTGTGTTAAATGAACGGACGTCATATCTAAATGATATTTTATATTTAATTTTAGTTGAGATTAAAGCTTAATTGAATGATTTTAAATTAAGATGATATTTTTTATTTTGAAAAATGATAGAATATTATTAGTTTTTTAAATATCTTCCTATAAAAATATTAAGCATTAAATAAAAAATACATGCAATAAAAGTTTCACCTTATAAGAAACTTCTCGATTGAAGCAAATTGATATGCTTAATTTTAAGAAATAATATTACAAGTTCAAGAGAGTGCATATATCTAAATATTTGAGCAATTCTAACTTATTCTAATAAAAATGAGTAATTAAAAAATTATTCTTAAAATTTGCTAGATAAGTTATTGATATTTCATTACTCTATTACAAAATTTATGTCATGTTAATATTTGCGTTATTCACCGAGTATAATATCACTCATGTATTTGATATAAAATCATGCCCCCGGGCGTAGCACGGGTCTGCCACCCTAGTTTACTAGTGGTAATATATAGACCTGTCAAAACACAACCCGACCCGACCCGACCGTCGGGAAAATTTTCGACCCGAACCCGGAAATTTTGATCAGAATTTTTTTTTCGATCCGAACTCGAAAAATCCGAAATTTTCCGGGTCATCTGGGTTTCGACCCGTTGACTCGATTGACCCGGTAATTTTGACCCGATTTTACCCGGTTGACCCGATTGATTTTTAATTAAATATAATTATTTTTTTTATATATAATTAAAATTTATTGTAAAATTGTCAAATCATGATTTTTTTAATTTAAAATGGAAAAAATTGACAAATCCAAAATGACCCGAAACCCGGTCAAAACCGGGTTCTAGTCAATCCGGAAATACCCGGGATCCGTTTTACTCGAGATCCGAAGTGACCGATCCGAATGATCCGTTTGACAGGTCCAGTAATATACAAGAATCGGGTTTCTAATTGAAAATCTAAAAGGGCCTCCCAATCAAGTTTCGCTCATCAACCACTCATGAAATCTAGAAACGTTTTTTTGGGGGGGTAAGAATAAAATCTAGAAACGTGAGTGAGTCTTGTTTTTCAACTTAAATATGATTGCAACTGAAACTAATTAAATAACTATAGTTGCAATTAATATTAACTATCAACTTATAAATTGGAAATTATGAATGATTTTTTTCAGAAATTTTTGTGTGTGTGTGAACCAGGGCAAAAGCCCTCGTGCATCGTCCAATAAACCCTCGTTCTATTCGGTGGAGAGTTCAAAACAACAAAACCAACAAGAAGGATAAAAACAAAACAGGCAAGAGAGTCTCCAGCACAATTGGCTTTACTTAAAATGTGATGGAGCTGGATATTCCAGTCCCTTCTTAGAAAGTCATAGTAACGCTCGGGCAGGCTAGCGTATGAGTGGGTGGGTTTCACCGCATACTTCAACGTACAACTTCAACACGATCTCTGAATCTATCTCGCAAATCACCTATTTGTATTCTCTTTCCCAAGCCATTTCTAGGCCTCTCAATATACCCCACAGTTTAGTAGTCGTCACCGAGCTCCAATGTTTTGCCCGAACCTTGCAGTTAATCCATTCTCCTTGTTCACCTCGGAGGATACCTGATGTCGTAGCAAGTCAGAGTGCTTCATGGCTCCATCTGAGTTGATTTTGACCCAACTCCGCCTCAGGAGGATGCCAACTCACTTTACTAGTAGTAGTCGTTCTGGTTTTAGCTCTTGATGCACTCGCCAGTTGACTCCTCGCACTCTTGTGTTCTTGAACCATGGTGTTGCATCGCACTCAGGTCTCAAAACAAGTCTCTAGCTACCTTTGAAAACTATCCCATTCCTTCGAATCCAAATAGTCCATAAAACCATTGTGAAGAAATCGCTCCAACCAATGTCTTTCTATCCTATGCCCCAAGGGCATAGGATAGAAAAAACGATATCTTACATATTTGCCTAATGGTATAGATTTGAAAAAACTGATATATTTAATTTTTTGGTCTTTCTATTACACTCCTTATTCTCTAAGGCATAAAATAAGATCCTACCCTACAAAAAATACGCGACCCTATGAATCTAATTTAAAATTTGGCTAATACATTTTAATTAAGGATATATTTTTTCTAAAAAGAGAATCTGGATAGAAAAACGTTAATTTTTTGCTTAGTATCATGAGACATGAGTATTTAGTATTTACTGTTGTATTTAGGATTATTTTATTTTGTGGGATCGACTAACTATATTTTTTTGATGGAAGGATCGACTAACTATATGAGAATTAAATATGCCATATATTCTAGTGCAACCAGTTCATGAAAGATGATATTCACATATTCATAGAATGTCCCATCAATAATTTCCAACAACAATTCCATGGCCAAATATCTCAAAATATCAACAATCTAATTACAGAAAACAGAGATATGAATCAAATTTTACATATTTTAGGCTCCACTCTTCCGATGGAAAAGAAACAACATTTAGCAATCAGATGGTGGACCATTTGGTTCATAAGAAATCAAACAATCTTTAGAAATGAAATCACCCCCTCTGCAGAGGCTATCAAGAAAATGATCACGACCAATATTGATAATTGGAGGAAAGCTAGTAGATGGAATGATATGGAGGAATACGGCATACAGAAACAAAGTAAAGGAAAAGGACTCTCTGGGAACAATAGGAAAACCTGCCGATGGAGGAAGCCTCCAGAGGGCAAATATAAGTTAAACTTTGACGGATCATTTAAATCAATCACAAACAGTTCCATTGGATACATCATCGGAGACTGGCGTGGAGACCCAATCAGCATTGGCGGAAAAGCTTATGGTGGACACTCACCCCTTATAACAGAAGCCTTAGCTCTACGCTTAGGAATAGAAAAGGCGAGAGAACTAAACATAACAGATCTAATAATAGAAGGAGACTCTAAAATTATCACGGATTACCTAACAACACAAGTTGGATGTCCTTGGGAAATAGAAATGGTTATGTCAGATATCCAAAGCCTTCTCAAAAGAATAAGGAATGTTAGTATATCATATATTCCCCGTATTGGTAACCGGGTAGCGAATAAGGTTGCACACCTTTGCTACTCTACCAGGAGGCCTGAGCTATACTTAGATACAGGTCTTCTTATCCTCATCCGACAGGATACTTTCGGATAGGTTTCCCATCCGAATTTTTACCTAATAAAAAAAAATGTCATATATTCTCCACTCGAATCCCCTAGTAGTAATTTCGAATTTTACTGCTTTAGAAGAGTGTCTTTAGCCTAATTGCTTTTTAAAAAGAATTTTTGTTAATAAAGAAACAAAATGATCGATCACCTAATTCGGCTAATTGTACTGATCTCATCATGGGGACATTTTCCAGATTTGTGTTGGCTGTCCATACCGACTAAAATTAAATTTAATGCCGTTGAAATCTGAACTGAAAATAGTGTAAGCGTGTTTAACCAAACACACAAAATGCTAATTTTCTTCTTAATTGCACACATAATCCAAAGATAAATAGAATTTTTTTTTTTTAAAAAAAAAAAAAAGGCTTCTAGGAGGAAATGGTGGATTGATCCATTAATCCACTAATGGGAAACCAAAAGGCATAAGATACCACTAGTTTTAAGACTAATTGCTCCCAAGAATGACATCTTGCCAAAAACACATTTTGATTGCTCTCCACCCAAATTAGATATACAATATTTTTTTTTTGAAAGCCACTAGCTACTAAATTATAATCAAAAGATGGAGATAAGTACATTTTGTAGTGGTGGGCATATTCTAGTGCTATATCCCATGCTTTGGGAGGGGAAAGATATGAATTCATCACCACCTAAATTTGACATACATATATGTTGATTATAATCAAAAGTTGCTAAATGAAAATAAAAGGTCACCAAAAGTGGATGTAGTAATTAGGGATCGTTTTCAAGGCTCGTCTAGGTACTCGTCTAAACTCTTGATCAAGCTTGTCCAGTCGTCAAGGTCGTTAAGATCGTCAAGATCTGTCTAGACCACAAAGATTCGTCATAAAATCTGCCTATACCCCATCTAGATCCTTGATCCTACCTTACCGCTAGCACACGCCAAACGTTTTTACTTTTTAGAACATTGTTAATAGGTCTATTGAATAGCATAAATAAGCATTTTACCCATATAAACATTTCATTTTTAAAGATATATAATATAACAAGATCAATGCACATAGTATATTATGTCTTAACAAGGTTGGAGATAATTAAGTTAAGGTGTGTGTATTCATTCTTCGATCATGTCAAAAGGGTATATATATAATCATTGAGCAAAAGAGACATGAAGTTGTTAAATTAAGAAATAATAAAAAAAATCATACATTTAAAATGGGTATATACCATTTATAAACATGCCATCTGAATATATGGACCCTAAGATCATATATACTGTTCTAAACCCTTCAAGACTCGCCTATACTCCGTCTAAATCCTTGAACTCGCCCCACCGTCAAGGCTGTCAAGGTCGTCAAAACCTGCCTAGAATGAAAAGACTCGCCATGAAATCCGTCTAGACCATTGACCCTACCCTACCGCCAAGCGTTTTTTGGAACATTTATATATATATATATATATATATATATATATATATATATATATATATATATATATATATATATATATATATATATATATATATATATATATATATATATATATATATATATATATATATATATATATATATATATATAGCAAGGTGGCATGTTTCAATTGGAGTGCTATGTTAGGTTAACATTGCCTATGATCCCTAAGAATCTTATCTACTTTGCAAATGCTGATTTTCGGCTTTTATCTACAATAAAATTTAGGGGTGTTATGTGAACAACGAGTGATTCAAATTCGACTAATACTCGCTCGATAAAAACTCGGTTTGATCTTGTTCATTTTCTAAATGAGCCTAGTATGAGCACATTTCTAAGCTCGGTCCAAAGCTCGCGGCTCATTCGAAATTAGCTTGAATAGCTCGAATTTTATGAAATTTCTAAAATTTCCTTTAAGTTACTATGTGATGAGAAAGTAGAACGGTTAATTTGAAGTTCGAAAAAAGCTCAGCTCGAGCTCATTCATTTCCTAAACGAGCCAAGCATGAACACATTTTTAAGCTCGAGTCAAAATTTAGGCTCGGCTCGAACTCGCTCATATCCTAAATGAACCAAATATGAACAAATAATACTCGGCTCGTTCGACTCGAATAACAGCCCTAATAAAATTGGAAGGTGGCCAGTGGCGAAACCTAAAGTATACATTCGAGGGGGCCAAAAAAATATTTAGAATTTTTTTTATATCACATTCACACCAATTTTATTGTTCTAAAAAGTTAATATTGAGATTTGAACCCTTGATTTAATATATTGAGATTTGAACCATTGATTTAATATTGAGATTTGAACCCTTGGTTTGTAGATTAAAAGACTTCTCATTTTCCAACTAAGCTAGAGAAATTAATTGTTAAAACACCCTTTTACTACTAACTATAATAACAAGTTTTTTACATGTTACATTAAATTTTTCCCACCCGAAGGGGCCACGACCACCTCCCGCCTCCAAGGAGTCCCGTCACTGAAGGTGGCCCTATGTCTTTCATTCTTTCCTTTTGTTAACATGGAACTGATTTGGATGGTGTCAGACCCTACTAATCCACCACCCGATAACATATGTGCAGTCGAGAGTACGAAACTCTAGATAAACGGCTATAGAAGCGCAATCCATCAAGACCCCGAGATGTGTGATCTTTGTCAGCCACCTGGTTTACTTCACGGAAGACATGGTTGTAGGACACTTCAGGGAAACCTCATATAATTATTAGCACAGTTGTCATCACCGTCTCAATTTCTCGTGGCCGAAAGGTCCACAATCCTTTAATTGAGTTGATAACAATTAGATTGTCCCCCTCAACTGTGATCCTAGTCAAGTCTACCCCATCTCTATTGTCGCAATCAGGTCCAAGCAAAGAGCCAACACTTATACCATAAAGGTCCATAAGGGTTGAAACAGACCCACAAAACAAGGCACATGCTCAAACACAACCATTATCTGAGATTCCGTCTTCAGGGAACCAATTCACTTGAATTGTTGTAAAAAAAGAGAAAGGGAAAACAATATATGGGAAAAACTTGATAGAGTACTGGTTCAGCATGAGTTCCTTAGTACATTTCCCGATTTAGCTACCTTTAATGGGGCTTTTTCATGCTCATACCACTGCCCGATATCAATTTGTTTAAACTCAGGACGAGAATTTACTCCACCACCGTTCAAATTTGAGAATATGTGGTTACAGAGGATGGATTTGAGGAACATTGTTAAACTTAGAGAGTACGATGCTATGGCTCAGCAATGTATAGACTAATCTACAAAACAAAATTGCTGAAAAATAAAATCAAAACTTGGAACAAAGACTCCTTTGGGAATATTTTCCGTCAAATCCAACAAGTTGAAAAAGAGCTGATCAGCCTACAATAAAAAATAACTCCTAGATCGAGGAAGGAGTGCATTGTGGAGAAGCAACTAATTAAGGAAAAAGAACAGTTATTGAAATTTCAAAGAGAATATTGGGGCCAAATGGCGAAATCAAAGCATATCAAGCTGATAGATTCTAACACGGCCTATTTCCACAGAGTAGCATCTGGAAGACGAAATAGGAAGATAATCCGGAGTATCAACTCAAATGCAGGGACACAGATAATAGGTGACGAAAACATTAAGGAAGAAGTGAAGAACGATTTTGATAGGCGGTTTTCCAAAGAGCACATTAATACAAACTTACTTAACGAGTACCTTGAACTAATACCGACAGCTATAATGGAAGAAGAAAATAGTCGACTCTGTCAACAACCTAGCAATTGTGAAGTTAAGAACGCCGTCTGGTCGTTGGGAAAAAACAAATCCCCTGGTCCGGATGGCATGGCGGCTGAATTTTACAAATCTTACTGGGACATAGTTGGAAGTGAAGTGACCAAAGCAGTCAAGGCGTTTTTTCATTCTGGGAAACTACTCAAGCAGATCAACCACACTTTCATAACGCTATTACCTAAATGTGACAATCTCTCTAAGACTGCAGATTACAGACCTATTAGTCTATGTTCCACAATATATAAGATCATCTCTAGAATTCTTACAGAGAGACTTAAAAGAGTGGTAGGAAAGCTTATTCATCTTCAAGGAGCCTTCGTGTCTAATAGAGCGATTCAGGATAACATTTTGATTGCGCATGAGATTTTCCATTCTTTCAAAACAAGGAAAGGGACGGAGGGTTGGTTAGCAATTAAACTTGATATGGAAAAGGCTTACGACATGGTTGATTGGACGTTCGCAGAGGCGGTTATGAGAAAATTCGGGTTTAATGATCAAGTTATTAGGTTGATAATGGAATGTGTAACTACAGTGTCATTCTCAGTACTCGTCAACAATGGACCTACGCAAGTGTTCAAACCTTCGCGCGGATTGAGACAAGGTGACCCTATGTCCCTCTTTCTGTTCATCATTGGCGCAGAAATCCTTGCAAGGAAACTTAACTCGGAAGTCAATCTCACTCACTCTGGTATTGGAATCCGGTTTGGCCACTCAAGTCCCAAAATCCCGTGTCTTGCTTTCGCGGACGATATGATTATTTTCGCTAAAGGAAGCCAAACGGCTTGTGAAAGAGTAACAAGAATCATTGATGATTATTGTAGGCTTTCTGGGCAAAAAGTGAACTACAACAAATCTTTTTTCCAAGCATCCCCAGGGATTCCGTCATCACGGATTACCACCATTGAAGGCTCTCTCAATATTGCGCGCCAAATGAAACTAGATACCTATCTGGGGTGCCCAATTGTTAATGACAGAGTGAATAAGGACACCTTTGATGGTTTAATTGGCAAAGCAGCAGGTCAATTATCAAAATGGAAGGTCGACTCACTATCACAGCATGGTAGATCAGTGCTAATAAACTCAAACCTAGCAGCTAAGCCACTTTTTTCAATGCAAAGTTTCATGTTGCCTGCGTCAATACACTCAGCACTAGATAAGGTTAACATAACATTTTTCTAGAATAAAGACCTACAGTACAAGCCACTAATAGGATGGGACAGGGTTTGCAGACCTAAAGCGGAAGGAGGAATGGGGTTACGAAAGACAAAAGAAATGAATGAGGCCCTTCAAATGAAACTTATTTGGAAAATCATTGCGGAACCAGATAACGTTTGGGTAAAAATTATCAATTATAAATATCTAAAATCTATGTTCATTCTAAACTATGAGAAGAAGGAAAACGTTTCTTGGCAATGGTCACAACTAAGGAAAATCATTGAGCCATTCAAGGAGGGGTTAGCATGGTCAGTAAGGGATGGAAAAACGATTAAGTTTTGGCAGGATAAATGGGCGCCTATTAAGGATATCACTTCGGCAAGCCTGGACCCGACAAATATCAATAAAAATGAAACTGTGGAGAAATATATTACAAATGGCGCCTGAAATAGGACAAAGCTAGAATCAACCCTGGAATACGAAGTGGCACAACAGTAGGGATGGCAATTTCACCCGCACCCAACGGATATCCGTCTCACCCGACCCGAAAAAGTGGGTGAAAATCTGAAATAAAGCGGATGTTAAATGGGTGATGGGTGAACGGGTGATGGGTCGGGTCGGATTCGGGTGAAGACATTCCCCACCCGTCACCCGACCCATCACCCGATCCGTCACCCGACCCGCCACCCGACTTATATTATATAATTATATTTTATATGTGAAATTACCAATATACCCCCGAAACCCTAATTCAAGATACCTATCAACCGAATAAAATGGAAATATCTTGTCATAAAGTAAATTATGCAATTTTTATTTGAAGCTATGTAATGCAATTGGCTCCTAATTAAAAAGAAAACGTGAATGCAATGAGCTCCTAATTAATATTTATTCGTCGATGTGTTCGACGTATGTTTTTTAATAATTTTTTTAATAAATTTGATGTTTTGTATTTCACCCGAATCATCACCCGATCCACCCAATCACCCGGTGGGTGATGGGTGGACGGGGCGGGTGAAATATTTGGTGGGTGATGGGTCGGGTAGGGTGAAGGGTTTTGGATGGTGGGTCGGGTGATGGAAGTAGATCATCCACCCATCACCCGACCCATTGCCATCCCTACACAACAGATTGCAAACATCCCGCTACCGGTAAACAAGATTCGAGATAGAATGTATTGGTGGCCAGACAAGAAATGATGGTTCACATTTCACAACGTCAAGCACATATAAACTGAGCACAAAATCCATAGACTTGACCAATGACATCAATGACTGGATCAGGAAACTCAATATCCCACCAAAGATAAAGAACTTTATGTGGAAAGTCTGCCACAATGGCCTACCAACAGTCGCACGACTAGCTAGGAGAGGAGTTTCCATCCCGTCGAACTGTGCAGTCTGCGACCATCATGAAGAAGATATTGCCCATCTGCTGTTCGAATGCAAGTTCTCGCTGGGCTGTCTAAGTATCCCCTCAATAGTAAAATCAAAAATCTGTGAAAAAAATCAAAGAGTCAAGGAATATTGAATCACTAATGGCTTTCACGGCTGGACTACTTGATGCCCAACAAAGATCACGAATGGCATTTCTTTGGTGGACTGCCTAGTCATGCCGCAATAAACTAATCTTCGAGCAACAAAAACTTCCGAATATAGAAGGATTCCTAAAAATGGTTGATTCGGCTTTAAGAGAGTGGGAGAAGGCAGGCAGATTTTCAGAAGAAAACAAAGCTATTATCAATGATAACGGACATAGGACCACAACACACAAGAGGGCAAAGCAAAATAGCAAATGGAAAAAGCCACCACCGGGTAAATGGAAACTAAATTTCGATGGTTCAGCAAGAGGGAATACACAAAGTGCAGTAGGATATATTATCCATGACAATAGAGGTGAAGCTACGGCATTAGGAGGAAGAACAATCGGGCTACAGAAACCTCTACTATCAGAGACACTGGCTTTGAGAGAAGGAATCCTTAAAGCCCGTGAGTTAAGCATTCCCAGTCTCATCATTGAAGGTGACTCATTGATTATCATAGATCATCTGAGGTGCAAAACAAAATGTCCATAGGAAATAGAGCTAATTATGTCAGATATTAGCTCTCTCATTTCGGGTTTCTACGAGGTATCGTTCTCCCACGTAACGTACCTCGTAGCGGCAACGCTGTAGCGGATAAGGTTGCCCCCGCCACCGCATTTCTAATTGATCCAGGCCTTGCAGACCTCATCTGCAAGGATGCTATCGGGTAGCTCCACGCTCCCGAATTCTTACCCAATCAAAAAAAAAAAACTCTATCGTGGCTACACTTGTAGGCAAAACTGAACCATCAAAATTGATCTTGAAAACCCCTTCAAGGGGTCTTTCCCAGCGAATGTGCGTTTTCTTCTTCTAGGTTTCGCGGTGGTGGCCCTATTTCTTTGGATCTTTCTTTTGTTTTATTCCTTTTTTTTAACTATATAGAAAAAGGGTAAAGATATAGGTTTTTTTTATCCGTCAATATAAGTTTTTTCTAATCTATGCCATAAGAATATAGGTTAAAAACTCAATAGAAAAATATTCTCCAAATTTAAATTATTTTAGCCTTTTTATTATTATTTTCTTATGATTGCTTCTTTATTCAGTAAGAAATATTTATTGATTGAGTTTCTTAACATATCTGTTGGGACATATATTAGAAAAACCGATTAAAAAAAAATTGATTCCCTTAATGATTTGTAATCTAAACTCTTTATTTAAAATTGAGTGGGTAGGATTTATCCAACTTCACGTGGAGTTATTTTACCAATTCCATGGGATCCAAAGTGCTACCCGGTAGATATATAAATTAAATATACTTACTTAGAAGAGAATATCAATAAAAAAAACATTGAGTATATATTTTAGGGTAAATTACACATAATCGCCCGTAAATTATGATACTTTTCACATAACCACCCATAAAATAATAAATTACAACAAACCACCCATAAATTCAATTTGTTTTCATAAGACCACCCACTCATTAAAGCTCTATTTATTTTATTTAGAAAGACTAAAATACCCCTTATTCAAGTGTATTTGTTTTTAAAGAAAAGCTATTGTATTTATTTTACCATACAATTTGACGTTCCACCTTGAAAAAATACATTTTAGAGAAATTACACATAATTACCTATAAATTATTATATTTTTCACATAACCACCTATAAAAACATAAATTACAGTAAGCCATCCAAATTTACCGGTGATTTTATATAATTTATAAATTTAGGGGTAGTTATATGAAAAGAATCATAATTTACTGATGGTTATGCGTAATTTACCCTATATTTTAAAAGTAGCTCAACCGGTGAATCAAATAGATTTTTCTCTTTGACCAAAAAAAGATAGATTTTTCTCAAACCAAGGCAATATGTTTAATCTATACCTTGTAGACATAGGTTAGAAAATTCAGTATTGTTAATTACCAAGCTCATTTCTCAAGTAGGCAACCCTTATTTAAAGGGTGTGGTTATATACACCACAAATCCAAAGGCTGAAAATGCACGTCTTTAAGGACGTGCAAGTCTTGTGACTAATTAACATTTAAAAGAAAAAAGTAACCTCTTTTAACCATGCACGTCCTTAAGGATGTGAATGATTTGAGGTGTATATAGTCAACACGTTAAAGAATCTATGTTGCCATCTTTACCACTATAATTTGTGTATCAAGTCTCCATCCCTACCCATGGAATCAATAATGTGAGGGACCAATTATATATGAGCTAATATTGGCGCAATGAAAATGAAATGGCACCCAACAATGTGTATACATAAGATAGTTTATTATATTTTTTTTTGTTAGCTAACTAAAGAGGTAAGTTGAAAGCTTAAAAAACAAGGTGTATATATGTCGGCACCATGGATATATAATAATAACTTAACATTTTTTTTTTGGTGGGCAATAACTTAACATTTTGATTCTATAGCTAATTAATTATAATAATCGGTTCGTTAGTGAGTAAAGAAACTTATTTTACTAAGAACAGTTATGTAACTTTCAAACAAGTTCAAGATATATTATTTTGTGTGAGTATGATCAAAACTTCAAAAGTAAACTTTTTTTAATAGTTTAATAATTTAACCTACATAATTAGTTATTTATTGAAATTAATTGAGTTCAATCTGACTCAATCGCTTAATTAGATTCGAACTTCGGATAAGTTAATATGGACTATAATTTTGCAACTATATAATTGATATCATATATGTTTGGATCATTATACAAACATTTCCAAATATAACAACTTTCATCTTTTTATTTGTAAGGTAATGATTCGAAATACCTGACATCATCCATGTTAGGTAAATCGAGAATCCGAAATAATCGACAGATAGATTGACCGTCATGGTATAAACAAACAAACTAAAAGGAGGACAAAATACAAAGCTCTGAACTTCTAACTGAGCATAACAACGAAAAAAATCAGACAATTCGTTTTAAATATGCTCTTCTTTGATATCTATTTGTTTAATAAATTAATCAATTTGTTCATTTTCTTGGAATCTTTTGATAAATCAAAACATTACCACTATGACACTATCCAATTTCTTTTTTCAAAAGTAACATGATTCCATTTTACCTTATGGCTTGGGGATGAAATTGGATTGTAAATGGTCCATATATAGTAGGACCATTTATCACCAAAATAAGGCATATTCTTTTTAACTATATAAACAAGTTACACGTAGCCATTGAAATCACAATCAAAAGTACACCATCTTCATAAAGGTTTGCCCCCTAAAGTATAAGCACACATTGCTTTCAATTTTCAACTATATCAACTTGTTGTTTAAACTTTGTTCTTATTTATTGTACACCCTCTATTTTTATTCACCCTACTAATGGGCCGGCAGTGGGCCCGGTTTTTGCCCCTGCACGTGTCAGTTTATCACCGACTAAGGCCCAATCCAATGTGAATGCATATATGCAATCATCATCAAAGGAGAAAAAAATGAAGGCCAAATTGCAGAAAACCACCCTTTAAATATGCTGTTTTGCGTGAAACCACCCCTTAAAACGAAAATTCCAGAAAACCACCCTTTAAAACCGTTTTGTTTGCAAAGTCACACCCATCACCCAATCTTCGTTAATTAAATGTTAAAGTGTGTGGAAATTTAATTATACCCCTTATTATTATTATTATTTTACTCATTTTAATTGATAGTAGTTGATATTTAACTTTTAACATGTTTTTCAAAAGCAAAAAACACTACAAATATAAAAAAATGTTTTTTTAAATAATTTCATACTTACAAAAAAACTCTATAAAAAATCGATGCGTAATTTATGTTTTATACATATAAAAAAATGTGTAATACTAGGGCTACTTGAAGAATTTTTTTTTTTTAAAATACTGTTTCATATCGTTTTTATTATTCTAAAAATGTATGTGGAATAGTGAACCTATTTTTAGAATAATAAAAACTATATAACATATCATTTTTAAAAAAATTATTTTCTTTGAGTAGCCCTTTAGTAATATACACTTTTTAAAATATACTCCGTATAAAACATCAATCATATCTATTTTTTATAGAGTGTTTTTACTGATAATTATGAAATTATATTTCAAAAAATGATATTTTATTAAAAAAATTACTTTTGAAAAACATGTTAAAAGTTAAATATCAACTAATATTAATTGAAATGAGTAAAATAATAATAATAAGGGGTATAATTAAATTTCCACACACTTTAACATTTAATTAACGAAAAATGGGTGATGGGTGTGACTTTGCAAACAAAAAGGGTTTAAAGGGTGGTTTTCTGGAATTTTCGTTTTAAGGGGTGGTTTCACGCAAAACAGCATATTTAAAGGGTGGTTTTCTGCAATTTGGCCAAAAATGAATAACTCACCATTTGGATTTGGATCTCAAATGCAATCATTTGTTCTTTGTCTATACATTTTAGGGTGATCGAGGTTAATTAAATTGTGGGATCGTGTGTACGTGCGTATGTTTGGAATATAATGACATAAAATGTTAGGTTTTCGATTGAGTTTAAGTGGAAATTTTACCAATAGAATTTATTGGTTTTTTTTATTAAAATAAAAGAAAAACGAAAAACAAATTGGAGTTGATGAAGGTTGAGTAAAAGGGTCCGCACTTTTGCAAGTTTTGTCTTTTTCAGTAGCGGGTTACTCTTCTCCGTCTTCTCAGCGTCGAGACGTCGTGAGAGTCGTTGCACTTTTTCGCGTTCTCGGCATTCGTGGCTCGTCTTGGATCTTCCTCAACTCCTCCGCTGACTGTCGGCGTATATCAGTTCTTTGAGCTGCTTCTTGCATCTGTGTTAATTTGTGTGTTTAGTATGTTGTATGTTGACGGTTATTCCGTCTGTCGATTCGTCTGCCTCTCGAGCTTCATCCTTATCTGAGCTCGAATTCTTACCTAATAAAAAAAAGGGACCGAAAAAGGTTTTTAGCGGTTGAGATTTTTTCAATTCTATTCATATGCTATTTTCAAAAACTT
This sequence comes from Persicaria tinctoria, assembly GCA_037127255.1. Lineage (NCBI taxonomy): Eukaryota > Viridiplantae > Streptophyta > Magnoliopsida > Caryophyllales > Polygonaceae > Persicaria > Persicaria tinctoria. The sequence continues at coordinate 2,785,919 of JBANSL010000004.1, forward strand.
AGATTCAAGATGTGACATAAAATGTTAGTTTTAGGTAGGATAATTCAATCAACCAAATAGCTGATTAATAAAAAATAATAATTTATCATTAGTATCCAGTTTAGCATGTTTTCAAATAAATACATGATATTTCGTATATAGTTAGTTACTAATATTGTTTGATAAGATAAATACATGATTAAAGAAACAAGTTTTTAAATATGAAATTGCTTAGATCTTTCATAAAAAGAGGAAAATATTAAATATATAGCCGTTTTAAGAATTTTTTTTTTCTATAACATAAATCGACAGTCTTACACATGATTAGCAATTTTAATTTTTAAATGATAACTACCATGCATGCATTAGGATATACATTTTATTTAAATTAATATTTTTAAGCCAAAATTGTTTAACGAAACTTCCTACTACTACCATTAATTTTTTTTTTTTTTTTTTTTTTTTTGAGGAATACTACTACCATTAATTAGTCCATTAGCATTTACCAACTATCCACCTTTTCACACATGTTTACAATTTAATAAGCTAGGAAATAAATAATTTTAAATGATGGAAATGTGACGATTATGTATTAAAACATAAGGCGGCAGTGGCGCAATGTTTTCTTAAAGAGGATTATATATATTTCTATGTCTAGTTGATGAAATCATGTTAACTTCATTACTGAATACAATGGCATCAAAGGATAAATTTGACAATATCTTTTAGATCTAACGTTAGACAATTAAAGGATAAGATTAATAAGATGTGTTTGGTTGGCAATTTAACAACCCAGGAAGTAGAAATTTTTCGAAGTATAAGAAAAATATGTGTTTGGTTGATATTTTTAAAATCTAAAAACGTAGAAATTCAATTTCCTAGGAAGTTATATTCTTTAAATTTGAAGGTTCATTTACCTAGTCCCCATAGGTGAGTTCAAGTTCCACCCTTTTTAATTTGGGAATTCTCAATTCCTCCATTTTATCCTCTAGAATAAAAAACAAACAAACACATTTTCGCAATTTCGATCTCATTAATTTAACTTTATGAAAATTCAATTCCCATGAAATAAGTTTCCAATAAGTTCAATTCGCACATCAAACCAAGCGATCCCTAATAGACATATTTAGAATGTGTTTGGTATGGGTAGGTGGGGGTGAGAATATATTTTCGGGATCCGAGTCGATGGGTGTCTGGGAGGGGATGGCTGGGGTGGGCGGGATATGGATGAATGAGATGGACGGAGTGAAATTTGGAGATTTTCTCCACCTTGGAGTATGAGGGTGAACGTGTGGGAAAGCGGGGGAGGACCAGCTTTTCCTCTAAAATCTCATAATCAGTTTCAAATCCATCTCCCTTTCTTGTTTGCTGCTAGAACCTCGGCCTCTTTCCTTTGGACGTGAGTCATGTTGACCACTATGTGGTCGATTCCAGGCGCTGCCAACCGAGTAGGCACAACGTCGTACCTTTTCTTCCACCTCCTCTCTCTGTCAATCGATTTCCCTAGACCCAGTCATCGAGCCGAGCTCTGTAGCTGCTCACGTTGATATCGCCAAGGCAGGAGTTGGGGCGACATTGGTGTTTGGGGGCCAAGGTGGAAGAGAGGACGATGGTGTCAGCTGCGGTAGGTTGAAGCATTGGAGCTTCGATGTTCTCCAACGGGATTTCGGCCGACGATAATTTAACAACCACTGGAGAGAGGTTGGGGAACGCGAGAGAGTGAAAAGGAGGGGTGTTTGATTAAGGGCATATATTTTTCACGCTTAATAAATTAATCTCCATTCAACTAAACACTTACGAGATTACTTTTCACTCCTAAAAAATAATTTTATTCCCCTAAAAATAATCAACTCACAAACACACCTTTATACATACGTACTATAAATCTACACGAGGTCTAGGCGAATTATGAGCTTCTCTCAACTGGGCCTCCTAATTGGGCTTAGAATAATACATATTATAGACCCATCAATGCAGCCCAACAATAGGTTCAAACTAAGGCCAATCGGCCTTGCCTTTGTAAAATCACAAATTTTCATTTGTTGATGCCCAATTGCCCACCTTTATTTGTGCATTGCATAATGTATATGGTTCGGGTTGCTTATCCCATGTTGAGAGATTTAAGATCGAATCATCATACCTATATGGATTTATTTGTGAGTGAGCTTAATCTACTCCTTAAGACTAACTCCAATAGTTAAGTGTGCAATTATACATATTTGCAGAAGAGGTTTAAAAATGCACATCACTTTTTGATATTTTACTACATTGGTTAAAGGTGTATTTTATACACACACATCTCTAAATAAATATGATTAAATTAAAAAGAAAAAAAAATAGAAAACAAACAATAAAAATGACTTTATTTTATTAAAAAGTGATAAAAAGTTTTTGCACATGGGGAGGTGATATGCTTATATTTGAGCACTCTGTATGCAAATGTGCACATTTTACACACTCAAAAGTAACCATTGGAGTACAATTTGCATCAAAATATGCATATTTAAGCATTTGCACTATATCATTGGAGTTAGTCTAATAGCGACTAAGAATGTATTTATACACATGTTTTCCTTACTCTCCAAGGACAGAAGATATACAAAGATAATGATTATAAAGATATGTGAAGATATGAAAACTTTTATTTACGAATAGTCGAATACAATCTTATCCTAATAACACAGGGTAATGTAATTGAAATTAATTTGAAAGAAACAAATAAGGGATACAAGCAAGTGGTTTGATTTTATAGCTAGCCCAAATCAGGATAAAAAAAAACGAGTCGTTAGACTAACCGCTCTTATACCACATCAAAGTCCAACTCATATCAATGATTGAGGATTGTGTGCACGAACGCACCTGCACCAATAGCCTAACATACAAGTCAAACTCATACTTTCGATATAAAACACTTATCCTTTCAAATCTCAACGAACCACTCAAGTTACCCCTTCACAAATATCACCACAATGTTTTTTTTACAGACAACTCCGGCCCTTTGCCTTTATATATGTAAATATAAAATAGGAAAGAAAGACAGAAAGAAAGAAAGAAACAACCAAATATGAAGGAGTTTTAGAGCTCATAGGTCATGCCAACCTTGAGCAGCCTCTTTCTCGGCACATCGAGCACCTTGTCGCTCTGCCTGAGATTCTTCTTCATGAAGTTGTATCCGTAATCGATAACGATCTTCTTCAACATCCCGGAGCCCTTAGCCGCCATCACCTCGCTCTCTCCCATGAGGTGGACCACCCCTGCCCCCGCCGCCCCCTCCACCGCCTCCACCTCCTCCTCCACCTCCCTCTGCCTCTTCTCCTCTGCCATGTCTGCCCTCCTCACCTCATCGGCACTCCCTTCGCTCACAATGCTATCTTCGACACTTTCCTCCTCCCCCTCACTCCGCCCCCTCCCGACCGCCTGTTGTTGCTTAGCCATGCTCATGAACGAATCCTCCCTCATGTACTCCTTGATCCGCTCCACGAGAACCCTCTCGAACGGCTCCTGCTGGTCCCGGAGGTCGGTGTAGCCGTACCGCACCACGCAACGGAACACGTAGTGGTCGTCCTTGGGGTGCATCCTACGGAATAGGAACCGCTCCTCCGCGGGCACTTTACTGATCGGGAGCGACTTGAACGACACGAACACTAACACCGAGTGGAGTGCCGGGATGTTGGCTGCGTAGTGGTCGAAGATCGGAGGGATCCCATGGGCGAGCTCTGAGTAGAAGATGGCCATGCCGGGGATCTTGCATATAGTAGGGCGAGAGGTTAGCTCCCGGAGCTTGTCGGCGGAGACCTTGTGCTCCATCTCGTAGTAGTACTTGTGGCGGTAAACATAGTTCCAGACGACCATGATCAACATGAAGAAACAGGCGAGGGCGAAGGGGAAGTAACCGCCATGGGTGAACTTGAACAAGACCGAGCTTAGGTAGATGTATTCGACCGATAGGATGATTGTCGCGTAGGCGATTGCATATGCGATGTGCTTCTTCCATATCAGGACCATCACCAAGATCATGAAAGCCGAAGTGATCGTCTCAGCAAAAACCACCGCGATACCTACATAGATAACACAAAAGCTTAAGTCATTGTGTAAGGGTTTCTCCATTCTTTATATTTTGTATGGTCATACCACCCACGATGTGATCGTGGGATGGCTATCTTTTTATCCCAACATCCACACCTTTAACTTCACTCTACTAAAAAAAGGAAACTATGGAGCTAGATCGATGAGATCGAGTGAGTACCGTATGCATTTCCGATCTTCGCAGTGGTCCTGAAGCTAACAGTGACGCAGACGCAAGCGATCATGAGGAAGTAGTTGAGCTCCGGGATGAAGATCTGCCCTTCGTACTTGGCTGAAGTGTGGACGACGGTGACTCGTGGGAAGCAACCGAGGGAGAGGGATTGTTGGATGATGGAGAATGTCCCGGAGATCATCGCTTGACTTGCTATGATTGCCGCCAAGACAGCCACGACGAACATCGGCCAGTACATGGGGCCTATAAATGAAATAAACATAAGATTTTACTTTAATAAGTTTTAAAATCATAGCTTTTCATCAGCTATTCACTCAAGTTTTTCGGAGCTTATGGTTTTTTATTCAGAAATTTCAATCAGCTATCCTGACGTTTAGTTTCTCAAACATCATACTAGCTTATTGAGCTACATTTAACACAAATAGTTCATCAGTTTCAACTACCAAATCAGCTGATCGAGGTTGTAGCAAATGGAAGGCTTCATTTGAGTTACCTGGTATGGCCTTGTAAAAGGTCTGGTAAACGTCGTCGGGGAAGTGCCTAAGATAAGAGGCCTGGCCGGCATATGTGATCATAAGAGCGGGGTAAACAACGGAGCATATGCTAATCTGTATCGACCTCACGGTGAAATGGGCAAGATCCGCAAAGAGAGCCTCAGTTCCTGCAAAATCGATCAAATTGGTAGCTAGTTAGTTATGTCCCAATTCAATTCGATCAACAAATTAAGCAATGAATGAATTCGGAAGTTGCATTGCAGGTATATATGTATGTACATATACATATATACATATATGTATATAAAACTCACCGGTGATACAAAGGACGACGCCTCCAAGAGAAACCCAAGCCTCTCTTCCATTCCGAATGAAGTACTTGAATATATAGCCAGGGTTGATAGCCTTGATGACCGTCGGGTCATATTTGATGAGGTTGTAGAGGCCGACTCCCGAGTTTAGAAAGAACCAAACGCGTACAATCGGAGCGAAACTATAGCCAACTTTGTCGGTGCCGAACCTCTGGACCGAGAAAAGCAACACTAGGATCGCCACCGTGATCCAAACCTCTCTCTCTGCACTCAAAGAAAGTACAATAAGAACGATAACAGAAAAGAAAAACACTGATTATGACCTAAACCCTAGTCAGATTACGTCCACGGGTAGAGGAATATGCGTTTCAGGAGTATATATAGAAACTCATGAAACTATAGTCAGATTATGACCTAAACCCAAAATAGATTATAATAAGCCCATTACATATTCAAGTGATATTAACATAGGAGTACCTTATTTAATAACTGAAAACATATACTACTTCATCTGTTAATCAAAACTTGTCATTTTAGAAATCGACACACTTATTAGAAAAACAAACAAAAAAACTCTACTTTTTTACTTTCTCAAAAACTATAACTAACAATTATATCTAATCATTACAAGGGTAATTTCGTAAAGTGAATGACAAAATACCTAAAATAACAAGTTTTTCTTAACAATATCGATTTAATTAACGGATAAAGTATTATTTAGAATTGTGAAAATGTCATAACTATCTAGCAAGCTATATGGTGTATACCTTCAGTCATTGCAGGAGTGGCTAACTGGATCCCTCCAACAGCTGATAATACTGTTGATCAAATGGATGAATTAATGAATATTGATTAATTTGTTATTGTATAGTGTATTGGCCTATGGGCGCCCAGTCTTACTCACTTGTAATCTATATATATTGACATTATGAGAAAGGAAATCCTAATGAGGATTTTGTATCAATCATACGTTTCTACGGATCGAAATACCTGAGATGCAAGGAGTGAGAATGCCATCCCCAATCACCAAGGAGGTGGAAAACATGGTGATGAACAGAAGAACGAATTTGGCATTAGGGTTGTTTTCAAGAGCGGATTTGAGCCTCTGAGACCAATAGAGTCTCCGATTCGGGATTTCGAGGCGGTAAGTCGACACCTCCTTATCCTCCGCCTGAGTCGTTGGCAGCAACCCAACCTTCACATGCCGGCACAGCAACGAGTACAACGCAAATGTCCCACCTGCACCATTTTGATGAATATTTTGGTAAATAGTTTCTACTAATAATTATTTTTTAATATAAAAGCAGATGCATACCGTTGCCATTATCATTGGCGCGTAAGACGATAAAGACGTATTTGATGATGGGTAAGAGTGTGAAAGTATAGAAAATAAGAGAAAGGACACCGAGGATGTCATCTTGATGTTGAATGCCGTTCTGAAAGGTGCTTGAGTACACATAGAGAGGTGATGTGCCGATGTCTCCATACACAACCCCTATGCTCTGAAATGCTAATCGGAGCACCACTGCCATGCTCAACACCTTCATTTTTAAATTTCCCAAAATTCAAATTAATTAATCATAATTTCCACAAACTACTTTTTCCAAGATTTTTTTCTTTTTGAATTATTTTTAAAAAAAAATGTTAGAAAACTAGCCAAACTGATTTAGGCTAGCCAATCGGCCTGTTCGGTGAATCAAATTTTTACTTAATTAAAAAATAAATAAATTGAACGTTATTTGTAACAACGAGTCTAGATTGACTTAGGTATTTGATTTTTAGGATGTTCAAATAAATAAAATACCCGTAATTTACTATTAAACAAAATCACTAAGTCGTTGTTACAAACAAATTTTGATTATTTTTCAAAATAATTTCCCTGTTTAGCTAGTTTTCTAATTGTTTTTTTTACTAATTCCAAAATAAAATAAAATTCTAATGTACCTAGAATTCAATTTTCATATACACACCAAGAATTCAATTTTTAAAAAAGATAAAATAATTTAATTTAGAGAAATATTTTCCAATTAAGCTTCTATACCCGTTACTTCAATAATTGTCCCTCATGATCTATCTCCTATCAAAATAAATAGTACGATTTTTCTATCTTATGGCCCAAGGGCATATGATAAGACCCTAAATTTGATTTTTTTTTTAAAAAAAATTTAATTAGTTTAGTTTTTTTTTTAATTAGATTTTACCCAAAAAAAAATAAACCTTGTGACTATACATAACTGAATAATATCACATATCAAAAAAAAAATGAATAATATCTTACATGAGTTTTATTAATTATCACATATAGGGAAGAGTTTTGGTGAAAAAATAGGTTATAATTGTGAAAAAAAAAACAATACATTATTATCTAAAAAAAATTACATATCAATGGTCAACTTATATGGGTGGAAAAAGTCTAACGACGGCTTAAAGTAAAACTTTTGATGCGGGAAATTAAGAAAGAGAAATTTATGTATTGGTTGAAAAAAGTGTTGTGATGAATAAAATAATAGAACAAGATGCAGGAATTTAAGAAATTAAAATTTCTCTATTGGCTGAAAAAGTCTTGCATAGTGAATAAAATCAAACTTGATCCAAGAAATCAGGTAAGAAAATCGACTTTATAATTGACTGGAAGAAGATCCTCACAAAATTTTTACTATACATTAAATTTAAAGAGGAAATATACTGTATATGGTAAGAGTAAGGTTCCAGTGAAACAAAAATTATGGTACAACGGTGAAACGAATGTGCAACGATGGAATAAATTGTAGCGAAGTTACTAAATAATGGCCCTAACTAAAAAAAAAAATTGACTCAATTTTTTTTATATCTTAAACAAAGAAACGTTGTCTCATACCATGTTTCAATTGCTAGTCCCGTCTCACCAAAAATAAATTTGCTAGCCCTAAAATTTAGGGTAAATTAAACGAATTACAAACACAGTTTAAAATTGAATTTCATAATTTTTTTTTTGATTAGGTAAAAATTCGACACACCGGACAAACTCGGTTAGTCGAAAGCCGAATAAATCGGTGATGGACAAACCGTCAAATATGCTGAAGACATAAAACAACAAAAAGACATAATCACCAAAATACAAAGGTGAAGTTATAAGCGAAGACTAGCAAATATAACGAGAGACCAGGAGCAGTGGGCAGCAAACCAGCAACTCATCCGTCAGTTTCATAATAAATTTCGGATAAAACACGGGTTCAAATGCTTTTTTTTTTTTTTTTACTTTTTTTACTTTTTATATTTTTAAAAAAGTGCCCTTAAACCACGCTTAAAATTTTTAAAAAATGCAAAAGCCGTGTAGGAGGGTGATCGATCAGGAGGAGCAATCGGAAATGAAAATCCGAACACTCCTGATCGAATCCCGATGGATCATGTGATCTTAATTAATTAAGGTCTCAATTACCGCAATCTAGATCAAATTCAGGAAAATTGAATTGTATATATACATAATTTGAAATTGAATCGAAGCTATAGATTATATATATAAAGAACGCACCTTGGCGCCGTGGCCGTGATGGCCTCTGACGCTGCCGGCTTCCATGTCGAGAGAGTCATGGCGGCGCAGCTTCTGCGGGAGCTCGGCCGCCTCGCTGTAGCCACTATTTGCTGTTTCCATTTCCCCTAATTAGTCCCTCTGAAGTCTGATCGATCTGAAGGAAGATCGAAGCCCCAACCGAAATCAAGATCAGAGCTTTCGATTAATATTTTTCAGTGGTGTTGATTTTGGGGGTTTAAATATATATAGGGCGGGCAGTTGGCAGTTGCACACAAAGGCCTCTCTCACACGGATTCCACTCCGAGGGTTGACTTCCAACGTTCTTTTCATGTTTAACTGATACTACGTAACTAAGTAAAATACCCGTGCGTAAGGCACGGGATTACTTCACGGGTATTTTACTATTTCAAATGTAATCCAATCAACAATAATTATGTATTAGTAGTATACTAAAGGCTTTTAATTACCAAAAAAAAAAAAAAAAATACTCTATCTGTCCAATAATACATGAGTTTTTAGAGGTAAATTTTTTTGTGAAAATTTGAGAGAATGTACCATTTTCAAGTTTGTTTTTAGTAATTATACCCTCTAGTTTTTCTTTTTAGTAATTATACCTTTTTAGGGTGGATTTTACCTAAATACCCTTAAGGTAGAATTTTTATTTTTTTTTAAATTAAAATAAAAGTAGATAGATAGGGATAAGATTTTATCTTTTTAAAATTAAAATAAAAGTAAATAGTTTATGGTTTAGATTGTAGATAAGATTGTTTTACTTTTTGAGATTAAAAAGGAAAATTATTCGGATTATTGATTTGTACGTACAGACGCTACTTCTTCCATGGGTTACGGGTAATTCAATTTTGATTGTAACATATTGTAATCGATTATAACCCTAGAGTGCTACAAGAAATTTAATCATTGTAACCATTATTCTTGAAACCTTGTAACATATTGTAATCGATTGTAACCCTAGAGTGCTACAAGAAATTTAATCATTGTAACCATTATTCTTGAAACCTTATTATTCTTGTAACCGTTATTCTTGAAGCTTAATTATTGTAACCATTATTCTTGAAATCTTATCTCTATGGGCTACTTGAAACTTAATTATTGCTAATTGTAACCCTATATTAGTGTAATCTAGATTAATGTAATTTTATTGAAACCTTAATTTTATTGTAATCGTAGATTAGTATAATATTCTATATATTGTAACCTATATTGCAGCCCTAGAGTAGTAATACTTCAATTTCAATTAATTTTCTTATATGGTTTAGGTGGATCGATCATCATTATCTTCTAGTATTTGACGATGAAATTAGCTATCTTCAGATTTTTTTTTCTTTTTTTTTTGTAAGTTATTTGGGCTCATACCGTGTTTATTGCTAGTTTTTTATTTGCATCCCTACCAGATTCAGTAACCCTTATTCTTGAAATCTTATTATTTTTAAACCCTATTTTGGTTACTTGAAACATTATTCTTGAAATCTAATTTATCGTACAAGAAACCTCATTACTGTAACCATTGTAACTAATTTATTGTAGGCGATTTAATTCTTGTAACAAATTACTTATACTTAATTTGTACTGTAACTAACTTCGTAATTATTATAATCAACACAATCACATTCTTGTAACTAACGTAATTATTGTAATCAACACAGTCACATTCTTGTAACTAATTTATTGTAGGTGATTTAATTCTTATAACTAATTACTTGTAACTAACTTCGTTATTAAGGTTTCAATACGTTACAATAACTACATACAATATGTTTCAATAGATCACAAAAGAGTGTAAAATATATATATGGTTTCAAAAACAAGGTTCCAAATACACAACATAGGTTTCAATAATCATAATTTTGGTTTCAATAAGTTACAATTACTACACAAATAAAAAGTACAATGAGTATATACAATATATATTCTTGTAATTAACTCTATTGTAAGTAACCTAGCTACAATATATATTCTTGTAATGAATATACGACTAGGGTATCTTTTCTTAAAGATCTATATTAGCTAGGGTTTACATCACGATAGAAATCCCATTAAAAAAAATTTAAAACCAAACGAGAGCAACCACAAAGACCATGTAAAACCTAGGTCATCGACTAATTAATTAACGTTGCATATGCAATTGAACAAAAGCTACAACAATTATAGCAAGTGCATATTTCTGCATTATTTGGAAGATGAATATGAGATTAATTAGAATAGTATATAGTAAAACACCGTACGACTATGAGTTCCATATAAGACTCAACTGGTACGTGTCAATATACGTTAGTGAAAGAAGGTATGTTTATGGAATAGGAGCGTCAATTGATTTAATGAATGGAAAAAATGGGTCTCAATGGAACGAGAGTTGGTGAAAGAGAAAAGATTTGTGGTTACAATATACGTGATTGAAGGAAATTGTTAAATTATGGGCAAAATGGTCATTAGAGAAAAAAAAAAGTATAATTAACAAAACAAAAACTTCAAGGGTACATTTACCAAAACAAAAACTGAAAATGGTATAGTTACCTAATCATCCCAATTTTTTTTTCCCAACAATAGATTGGTTTGTGTGTTGTTGAATTTTTAAAATAATTTGATTTTGGTTAAAATGTGTAGTGGGTGTTAAAAAATAATAAAATTTATGAAAAAGTTAGTGCAATGATGATATTTTTTTTAAAAGCAAAGTGTTTTATTAAAACTTGTGCAAAAAACTAAAAGACCATTTATTTTAGGATGGATGGAGTACTACATAGAGTTAATACTCTATCCGTCTATCTGATTCAAAATAAGTGTCGTTGTATTAATTATTATTGATTTTATACATTTTTTTTCTAAATATTATCATTTATTAAATGCTTACTAATTTTTTCAATCAATAAGTAGAGAGTTTGAAAGAAAAAATAGTCAACAAATACAATTTTCATTAATCAGTCTATTAAATTGCCTTGAAATTAAAGCATAAAATGACAATTATTTTGGATCAAATTCAAATGTCTAAAACGACACTTATTTTGAATTGGAGGGTGTATCTTATTACAAATGAACTGCATAGAACAATAATGTCATGTATATGGATATTAGAGGGTATTGTATAAATACCCCTTATTAATTGTAATTGATCATCCTGAAAAATAATAAAATGCCAATTACCCTTTTCTCCTTAACGTACCCTTACTCTTTCACTTCCTTTACTCTTCCCTTACCCGTTCTTTCCATGAACTCCTCTCTAAACCCTAATCTTTCTCCCTAATCTCTCTTCTTCCCTATCAAATCCTTATGATCCCTAGTAGGGACATAACAATTGGTATCTGAGCAAGGTTTCTGAATTCGAAATCATCTCTATCGAATTCGAAAATTCTTGATTTTTTTTTTGGATCCGTGGTTGTGCTTAGCGTTCAGCAATGGCGGTCGAAGAATGGTATCAGCGTCTCCAAGAAGAAAGTAGGCAATTCATGGAAGAAAACCAGCGACAGTGGGACGAGCGGCAAAGAGAATGGGACCGACGGCGAATCGCGGATGAACGACGGCAAACTGAAAGCCAAATCGCAGATCAAGAACGGGATCGACGGAGAATCGCGGATGAATGCAAGACTCGGAACGACGATTTTACAGGAGTCTCAATGAAATCAGAGTTCAGTTCGGGATGCCACTGGTTGATTACTCTTGTGACGCAACTGCAGAAGAAAACCGATGGGAGGGAACGAAAGTAGCGGCAGTGACGCCGGAAGAAATTGAAGCATCGAAACAGCAAATTAGAGAGGACGAGACCAGAGACAGTGGAGGCAGTGGATCGGGTTTGTTTGGGGGATCGGAAGCAAGAAGTAGCTTCAACCAAACACCGTCGATTGATTTCCCAGTGAATTGTGAAGAAGGCTTGGGAACTGACAATGTTAATCATCAAAGCACGCACCTAGCAAATCCTTCGGCAAAGAACTCACAAGCCCCAAGCAATGACAGCGATGTCTCCTCTGGAATCGAAGGAGCCGGAGACCCGACAATTTCTTGGGGAATCACCATGAGAGGAGGTCAAGAAATCAAATTGAATATAGACGGGGTCGAGGATCCGAAAGACCTGCAAACTCAACTCGAGCATCCCAAGTTTGAAGGTGAAATCATGGGGATAGCAGTCGAAGAGAAGCAGGACGAACTCCAAACCCAATCCGATTTCTCTAAGGTAAATTTTGATCCTCTAAGTAGTAGCAAGATTGAATTTTGATAAAGTTAAATCTGGGAATCATGCGAATATTGATGTGATGGAGAAGATAACTGAGTTCAGAGTGATTTCAGTTGAATTCTTAGAAATTCCAAGTGCACCGAATGTGTTTGAAAAAATGCCTGGATTAGTAGGTATGACTATTTTCGACCCGGGTGGAGGTTTTGATGTCCTAGATTATGAGATTTGTGAAGCTCGAGTCATCGGTATGGTTTCGACTGGTCTTGTGGATTACAAGTCACCTATTAATCCCCTGTTCAGCATCAAATGTGTCAGGGATTGTTTCTGATGTCAATTGATAGAGGAAAAGCTATTGCCAACTCCTTGGGTGATTTACAGTGGATCTTTGTTAGTAGGTATGCCTCATTCCCATATGACAGGGGGAGACTTGGTGTTGTTCAAGAAGTGAAACAAGGCTTGTCCAGCATTTTAGTATTGATTTGGGTTTGTACCCCGGTGGGATGTGATGATGGGAAGCAAGTCAAGATGCGTGACATGCTGCTGTTGGCAAGTCTAATGGGTATCAATGTTAGCAAGTCAATGGCTAATGAATAGAAATGTTGCATCAATTGAGACATGGTGCTTAGTTCTGAATTTGTTGATGGCAAGTAAATTTTGGAGTTGCTTAGTTGGTTGCTCCAAGTACATGTTGCTGAACATGTGTGCTTAGGTGAAGCTACTGGAGAGCATTTCAGGTGCTTATATCATGATGTAGTCGTTGGCCATTCATGGTGTTATTGCCTTATTGGATAGCATTTAGGCCATAATTGGAGGCACCATAGGAAGAAGGTGGACTGAGCATAGTTAATACGGAGTATTGATTTTTGGTGTCCTATGATTACTTGTAAACTAGTCCGCATGTGGAGATTGGAAACAGTAGCTAGTAGTATTACTTTTATATTGTCATGTATATATATATAGGTCGGGTATGTGATGTGTATTCCTTGTAATAAGTTTTGAGGACAAAACTTTTATAAGGGTCGAGTATTGTCATGTATATGGTATATGGATATTAGAGGGTGTTGTATAAATACCCCTTATTAGTTGTAATTGATCATCATGAAAAATAATGAAATGCCAATTACCCTTTTCTCTTTAACGTACCCTTACTCTTTCTCTTCCTTTACTCTTCTCTTACCCGTTCTTTCCATGAACTCCTCTCTAAACCCTATTCTTTCTCCCTAATCTCTCTTCTTCCCTATCAAATCCTTACGATCCCTATTAAGGACATAACAAATAACTACGTATTAGTATACGAAAGGCTTATTACAAATGGACCGTGTAAAATGAGCAATTTTATTCATTAAAACCTATATTTAAAGTTTTCATTATTATTATTATTTTTAATTAAAAAAAAGAAAAGAAAAAAAAAATACTACATCCTTGTCCAATAATAAATGGATTTTTAGAGTTAATTTTTGTCCAACAATAGATGAATTTTTATGTTTTCTAGGTAGAAATCCGTTCCAAAATATACGGTCTTTTACGTTCAGACACGTTTTTTAAGGAGCGAAAAACTCTATGAAATATTAGTTTTTAATTACTCCATCCGTTTCAAAATAGATGATCTTTGAAATTTTTTGGGGAAATGTCCAATTTTGTGTATTAGTTTTGCTAAATGTCCACTTAAACTTACATTTTGTTAAATGTCCAATTTTTTTATGAAAACCCCATATTACCCCCGGTTTTAATTATACCCTAGTAGCTTAATCTGATTTGGGAAAAGATGAGACGCTAATTCCTCCTCTTGCCTCCTCCATAGATCTGCTCGAGTCTTCTTCGTCTCCCCGATTGCGCAGCAGGAGGGAGTTGCTCGTCTTCCTCTCTAATCGGCCTTCCTCTCCTCCGGCGATTGTCCGACGTCATCGACGCGGACCGTGATGGCCTGATAAGCACGAGGATCTCCGGTCGTTCTTCTCTTCCGCCTACCACGACCACGACGAGGAACAGATCTGCGCGATGGTCATGGTGGCCGACTCGGATGGCGACGGCCGCGACGATTTTAGGGAGATCGAGCGGATGATTTTGAGAATGGAAGCCAGATCTCTTGGACTCATCTCCCATGGCGCCTCCTTCATCGACCCCGATGCCGACCCGGCCTCCGATCCACCAACGGATGTCGGTTGATGACAGATCTGAGTTCGGAATTCTGAGTTTGAAATTTCAGATCTCCAATTCCTCCCCAATCCTATGCTCCCGTTCCCGATGGTGATGCAGGCAGCGATCGAGCTTGACCTCTTCAAGATCATCGCCGCCGAGGAGAGATCCGACCGCCAAATCTCCGCGGCGGATTTTCCGTCTCCCGCGAGATCGAGAAGCTTGAAACGCGACATCCATGGCTGCTCCACCTGCTAGAGCTAGAGCTGATTACGATTATCTTATCAAGGTATGATTGCTGCCTTCATTTCCCCCCCGGATTTATGTTTATGGATTTAATCTGTGATTTGCTTCAATTTATGATGTTAAAGGTTCATGCAGCTGTTATCTTTGTTCAGCAAATGGTGCAACTGTGATCCATGTGTCTCCTGCTTTCTCAAGCTTGCTGCCAATGCTTTGCATTCCCCAATTTTTGCTAGGTTCATATATTTCTTCATGGGAGTTGGTGTTGTGCTTTACTCCATATATCTTGCATTGCTTATGTAGCAGTAGAAGCAATTAACGGGGTTGTGCCAATGTTTTTCATTGTTTGTATTGGTGATAGTGTGACATGTTTTGTATTTAAGATAATTTTTTTATATAAACTTTATTGGTGACACCCCATTATATACTGTATTCACACACACATATATAATTTACCAAGTAATCTCAATATTGTGTTTGATTACACTAGATTTTTCATGAAATTATATGTTTTTTTTATTTTTATTTTTGTCGTATTGTGTTTGATTACACTATTTTTTTTTTTAATTTTTCATGAAATTACATATGTCACCAAGAGTGTCATCTCTAATAAGGGTGGTGACATTGATAATGGTGGTGACAGTGATTCCGTAAAAAAAACTCGAAAAACAAATCTGTCACCAAAAAAAAGTTGTTATTGTATGTGTCACCGCCGACAGTGTCACTACGATAGGAGTGGTGACAACGATAGGGGTGGTGGTGACAGCGTTAGGAGTGGTGGTGACAACGTTAGAAGTGGTGGTGACAGCGATAGGGCGGTGACAACGATAAAGGTGATGACAACAATAAGGGTGGTGACATCAGTATGGGCGGTGGTGACAACGATAGTAGTGGTGGTGATAGTGATACGAGTGGTGACAGTGATATGGCGGTGACATCGATAGAGGTGGTGACAACAATAAGGGTGGTGACATCGATAGGGTGGTGGTGACATTGATAGGAGTGGTGGTGACAGTGATAGGGGTGGCGGTGACAGCTATAGAAGTGGTGGTGACAGCGATAGGAGTGGTGACAGCGATAGGGCGGTGACAGCAATAGAGGCGGCGACAACGATATGAGTGGTGGTGACAGTGATAGGGGTTGTGACAGCAATATGAGTGGTGGTGACAACAATAAGTGCGGTGACAGTGATAGGGGTGATGGTGACAGCGATAGGGCGGTGATAGCGACAGAGGTGGTGACAACGATATGGGTGATGACAGCGATAGGGGTGGTGACAGCGATAATAAGAGTGGTGAGATCGATAGGGGTGATGGTGACAGTGATATGGGTGGTGGTGACAGCGATAGGAGTGGTGACAACGATAGGGCGGTGACAACGATAGTGGTGATGACAGCAATAAGGGTGGTGACAGCAATATGGGTGGTGGTGACAGTGATAGGAGTGGTGACAGCGATAGAGGTGATGACAATAATAAGGGTGGTGGTGACAACAATAGAAGTGGTGGTGACAGCGATAGGAGTGGTGGTAACAATGATAGGGGTGGTAGTGACAGCAATAGGAGTGATGACATCGATACGGTGGTGACAACGATAGAGGTGGTGACAGTATTTGTTACTTTTTTTTAAAATTGTGGTAATACTACTAATAACATTTTCCCTTATCCTAGGGTTTTTTATTTGGTATTTTTTCCTTGGTTACACCACTAATAACACTTGACTATTCTTTCCCTTGCTACACTAGTGGTGACACCACTTTATACATTTGTGTGACACTGTTTTTATGGCGGTGACACCACCAAATTTTCTTTTGGTTAGCATTAACCTCTATAAGGTTTTTTCTCTCTTTGTCCTAGGGTGAAAGTGGTTACAGTTTTTATTTATTTATGATTGTGATAGTTATATTTGAACTTTGTCATGGTTTATTTATGACAATGGTAATTATAAGGGTGGTGACAGTGACAAGGGTGGTGACAGTGATAAGCGTGGTGACAGTGATAAGGGTGGTGATAGTGATAAGCGTGGTGACAGTGACCACTGATAAGGGTGGTGATAGTGATAAGAGTGGTGACAGTGATAAAGGTGGTGACAACTATACGGGTGATGACAATGATAAGAGTGATGACAGCGATAAGGGTGTTGACAGTGACCCGGTAAAAAAAAAACTCTAAAAATTAAGGTGTCACAAAAAAAAAATTGTCATTACATGTGTCACCACTGATAAAGGTGGTGAAAAAAAATCGTCACCAAAAAATTTATCAAAAAAAAAACGTCGTCACCACACGTGTTACCAACCATGTGTGATAAGGGTGGTGACACTAAACTTATTTTTTTAAAAAAAAGTAGAAATCCAAATTACTCCATATTTCATACGTACAAAGAAGCTAAAAAAATGAAGAATGAGTTGAAATTGAAGACTAGCTTTAGTACACAGTTGCAATAAAAAATTGAAGAATAACAATAGCAACATCGTACACGTGTCAATCAAATACGGTGTATTATCAATTCTAGCTAGTGAAATGTTTGTAATTCTGTACTCCGTACAATCAAGACACGTAGCAATCAAAAGCGGGTGAGGGAGACGGAAGCTCGAAGCTGGGCGTTTTCCAAACCAGGCTGGGGCCGCTGGGCATTTGGAGCCGGACAGGACGGAAGAAAAGGGAGGTTATACTAAGGGTAAAAATGTCAATTTAGGACATTTTACAAAAGCCATTATAAAAATGGACATTTTGCAAAACAGCCCCCATTTTTTGGACAGTTAGCAAAAAAATCCATGATCTTTTGGTTTTTGACACGCTTTTTAAGGAGCGAAAAACTCTATAAAATATTATTTTTTTTAATCAAATTTTGTATACTATTTGATACTTATTAATAATAAGTATCTAATTATTTAAAAAATAATAAATAATAAATAATATATCATAGAGTTTTTTGCTTCTTAAAAAACGTGTCGTAAAGTAAAAGGCCGTGTATTTTGGAACGGAGGAAGTATTATTTTTATATATAATTACATACTTATTAGTAATAAGTAGTACATCCGTTGCAAAATATAAGGGCTTTTAGTTTTTGGCACGTTTTTAATGAGCTAAAAACTCAATGAAATATTAAATTTTAATTAAATTTTTTTACAAAGTATTATATATTAACAATATATAATACTTTGTAAAAAAAATTAATATTTCATTGAGTTTTTAGCTCATTAAAAACGTGCCAAAAACTAAAAGCCCTTATATTTTGCAACGGAGGTAGTATCAAATAGTATAAAAATTAAAAAAATAAAACTACGTATTTTATAGAGTTTCGCTTCTTAATAAACGTGTCAAAAAGCAAAAGACCATCTATTTTGGAATGGAGGGAGTATAATGATCATTTGTATTGGTTTGTGTGTTGTTGAATTTATAAAATAATTTGATTGGTTAAAATGTGTAGTGGGTGTTAAAAAATACTGTAATAAAATTTATGAAATCGTTAGTGCAATGATGATGTTTTTTAAAAAGTAAAGTGTTTTATTAAAACTAGTGCAAAAAGCTAAAAGTCATGTATTTTAGGACGGAGTAAGTACTACATAGAGTTAATACTATGTTTGATTGAAAATAAGTGTCGTTGTATTAATTATTATTGATTTTATACATTTTTTTTCTAAATATTATCATTTATTAAATGCTTACTAACTTTTTCAATCAATAAGTGGAGAGTTTGAAAGAAAAAATAGTCAACAAATACAATTTTCATTAATCAATCTATTAAATTGCCTTGAAAACATAAAATGACAATTATTTTGGATCAAATTAAAAAGTCTAAAATGACACTTATTTTGAATCTTAGGGAGTATCTTATTACAAATGAACTGCATGGAACAATAAATACGTATTAGTATACGAAAGGCTTATTACAAATGGACCGTGTAAAATGAGCAATTTTATTCATTAAAACCTATATTTAAAATTTTCATTATTATTATTATTATTATTATTATTATTATTATTATTATAATAAACAAAATATTTACATGAAATTGGATGGGAGCCGGCTAACCAGCAAAATTATTATTATTATTCTACTACTACTGTTGTTGTTATATTTTATTGTATTATTATCATCATTATCATTGTCATTATTACCATTACTATTACTAATAATAATGTTGTTGTTATATTTTATTGTATTTTTTAGGAAAAGTCGATCTTAATCTAATAGGTTTTACAGTTTTACTTGATTGAAACAATATATATGTCATTTGTATAGGTGTGTAGTTAAGTATGATAGTTATATTAGATTGAATTCAATGTTTTGAATTAAGCCCAATAGTTAGTAAATGAAGAGTAGATATATAGATTAAAAAAAAACAGCCTAATGAAATGATCATAAATTTCACTAGAACTATCAATTCTTTCTTTAAAGATACACAAAGCAGCCTAATGAAATGTGTACTCGAAATAATTAAGAACGTATGGAGGCATAGAAAGAAATGCACGAGCATGTTAACCGTCCGCCCTTAGGACTTTGTCCCTATCTTATTTCCAGCTTCTTTGATATCCGGTCATGGGTCATTCGGAAACACCCTCTCGATCTAGTCGGGACAAGGGTGCGTACATCTCGACCCCCCAGACCCTGCTCTAAGCGGGAGATACTGGGTTTGTTGTTGTTGTTGTTTTTTACTTCTCTAATCGTGCAGTATTTTGGACAGAAACAAATGATCTGATAAACTGTTTCTTGAAGAAAAAGGAAATCTGTGCATCTTAGCTACATCACAAATTTCACAAACCAACTCATTACAAGTTGCATGTTCATATCCAAATAGATGCTTTATTTTTCCCCATGAACAGTGCCAAGCCTATGATGCAACAAATAGACTGATTCTTCATTTATTTTCTCAGCAGTAGTTGCACATACAACAATATTTTCTCTATCTTTGTCTTCTAAATTCTTATGATCAGGCACCATCTTGTAAAGCTCGTCCATGGCCTGCCCAATACCTACAATTTTGCTACTCTGAAGGTCCTGAAAACAACATGATTTCTCAGTAAATTAAGTTCCCATCTTATTTGCTCCCAATAACTTTTGCATAGAAAACAAGTTGTGATGAAAATCTGGAACATATATACATCACTTCTCTAAGAGCCAGACCATTGTTTAATTAGTCTAATTGTCCCAGACAATTTAACTTCCCTTCTTGTTGCATCAGGCAGTATGAAAAACACCAAATGACTCAACTTATGGAATGATTCATAACATGTCAAAGAAGAAGAAATATGATACATACAGAGACAATGTCAATGCAACATACAGAGACAAACAACAAATGACTCAACATACATAAA
This sequence comes from Persicaria tinctoria, assembly GCA_037127255.1. Classification (NCBI taxonomy): domain Eukaryota; kingdom Viridiplantae; phylum Streptophyta; class Magnoliopsida; order Caryophyllales; family Polygonaceae; genus Persicaria; species Persicaria tinctoria. Next base: position 2,806,351 of record JBANSL010000004.1, read on the forward strand.
CGATTGATAAGGAAATCAGACAGACGTTAGGAGGGAAGCAATCGATCGAAGATCGATTGATAAGGAAGCCGAAGGGAGCCAGGAGGGAAGCAATCGATCTTCGATCTTCGATCGATTGATAAGGAAATCACTCGATCGAAAATTAGGACAACACAAGGGGCGACGGAAGGAGAAGATTACCAAAATTAGGATGAAACAAGAGGCAACAGAAGGATGCCGAGGGCGAGCCAGATCTGAGGAGGCGAGGGATGCGACCTGGTGGACAGATTTGATCGAGACGGACGAGATAGTCTATGGAGGCAGACTAGATCTAAGGCGAGAACGAAGAGTCGCGACGAGAACGAGGAGCTGAGACAGGAGACTAGATCTGAGCAGCTTCAGGAGACCAGATTTGATGGTATACGAGAAGCCACGATGGAATACCAGATCTGTGCGAGGAGATCATGAACGAGACCAAGAAAGGCGTGAGGGAAAGAAAGGAAGAAGACGAAGACGCGTTGTAGAGGAAGAGAAAAATAGACTGGATATTTCACCAATTTGTCCCAAAGTAGGAACATTTCACCAATTATGACAATTTTTTTGGACATTTCACAAACTCCCCCATTTGGAAATTCTCAGTTCCTCTATTTTACCCTGTAGAATAAAAAATCAATCGAGCACATTTTAACAATTCCCATTAATTGAACTTTATGGAAAATCACTTCACATAAAGTAAGTTCCCGATAAGTTCAATTCGCACATCAAACACCGAATGAGCCATAACAGGCATATTTAGGATGTGTTAGGAACCAGGTGGGTGGAGTGCGAATATATTTTCGGGATCCGAGTCTTTGGGTGTTTGGGAGGGGATGGCCGGGGTGGGCGGGATATGGATGAATGGGGTGGACGGAGTGAAATTTGGAGAATTTCCCCAACTTGAAGTATGAGGGTGAATGTGTGGGAAAGCGGGAGTGGATCGAGTTTTCCTCAAAAATCCCATATTCAATTTCCAATCCATCTCCCTTCCTTGTTTGCTACTAGAACCTCAACCTCTTTCCTTTGGATGTGAGTGATGCTGACAACTATGTCGTCGATCCCGGGCACTGCCCACTGAGGAGGCACAACGTCGGACCTTCTCTTCCACCTCCTCTCCCTATCGGTCGATTTCCCTAGACCCAATCGTCGAGTCGAGCTCTGTTGTTGCTCACGTCGATATCGCAAAGGAAGGAGCTTGTGCGACGTTAGCGTTTGGTGGCCAAGGTGGAAGAGGGGATGATGGTGTCGGTTGACAGCTACGACAGGTTGAAGCGTTAGAGCTTCGACATTCTCCAACGGGATTTCGGCCGACGATACTTTAACAACCATTGGAGAGAGGTTGGGGGACGAGGGAGGGTGAAAAGGAGGGATGTTTGATTAAGGGCATATATTTTTAACTCCTAAAAAATAACTCTCCATTCAACTAAACACCTACGAGATTTTTTTTCACTCCTAAAAAATAATTTTTATCCCCTAAAAGCCAATCTACCCGCCAACATACCTTTATACATGCGTAATACTCCCTCCGTTCTCAAAACTTATCGGTTTAGACTTTTTATTTTGTTCAACAAAATAAGTCATTTTAGATTTTTTTTTTCCATTTATTTTCCAATTTACCCATAGTTTGCATTTGAATTTGTTTATCTAAATATTGGCTTGTCACTATACTTTGTTTGAAGATAATAAAGACAAAAGTCAAGTAAGGACAAATTAGACAGTGTCATATATACATTCCTTAATAATTGTGTTGGAGGCTAAATCGACGAGTTTCTGCGAACGGAACCCGAGGTCTAGGCAACGAATTATAAGCTTGTCTCAACTGGGCCTCCTAATTGGGCTTGGAACAATACATACGTTAAACCCACCAATGGTGGCCAACAATAGGTTCAAAACCAAGCTAATCGGCCTTGCCTTTGTAAAATAACAAATTTTCATTTGTTGATGCCCACCTTTATTTGTGCATATAGTTCGGGTTGCTTATCCCATGTTGAGAGATTTAAGATCGAATCATCATACCAATACACTTGAGATCCCAGGTATTATTTTATAGCTAACCGAAATCAGGATAAAAAAAAAAAGTTGTTAGACTAACCACTCTGATACCATATCAAAGTCAAACTCAGATCATTGATTGAAAATTGCGTGAACAAACACACATGTGCCAGTAGCCTAACATAACATTCAAACTCATATTTTTGATATAAAACACTTAACCTTTCAAATCTCAACAAATCACTCAAGTTACCACTTCACATAAATCACCACCACAAGGTTTTTTTCACACACAACTCCGGCCCTTAGCCTTTATATATGTAAATATAAAACAAGAAAGAAACAACCAACCAAATATGAAGGAGTTTTAGAGCTCATAGGTCACGCCAACCTTGAGCAGCCTCTTTCTCGGCACATCGAGCACCTTGTCGCTCTGCCTGAGATTCTTCTTCATGAAGTTGTATCCGTAATCGATAACGATCTTCTTCAACATCCCGGAGCCCTTAGCCGCCATCACCTCGCTCTCTCCCATGAGGTGGACCACCCCCGCCGCCACCTCCCCCTCCACCGCCTCCACCTCCCCCTCCACCTCCCTATGCCTCTTCTCCTCTGCCATGTCTGCCCTCCTCACCTCATCGGCACTCCCTTCGCTCACAATGCTATCTCCGACACTTTCCTCCTCCCCCTCGCTTCGCCCCCTCCCGGCCGCCTGCTGCCGCTTAGCCATGCTCATGAACGAATCCTCCCTCATGTACTCCTTGATCCTCTCCACGAGCACCCTCTCGAACGGCTCCTGCTGGTCCCGGAGGTCGGTGTAGCCGTACCGCACCACGCAACGGAACACGTAGTGGTCGTCCTTTGGGTGCAGCCTACGGAACAGGAACCGCTCCTCCGCGGGCACTTTACTGATCGGAAGCGACTTGAACGAGACGAACACCAACACCGAGTGGAGTGCTGGGATGTTGGCTGCGTAGTGGTCGAAGATCGGAGGGATCCCATGGGCGAGCTCTGAGTAGAAGATAGCCATGCCCGGGATCTTGCATATAGTAGGGCGAGAGGTTAGCTCTCGGAGCTTGTCGGCGGAGACCTTGTGATCCATCTCGTAGTAGTACTTATGGCGGTATACATAGTTCCAAACGACCATGATTAACATGAAGAAACAGGCGAGGGCGAAGGGGAAGTAACCGCCATGGGTGAACTTGAATAAGACCGAGCTTAGGTAGGTGAATTCCACGGATAGGATGATTGCCACGTAGGCGATTACATACGCGATGTGCTTCTTCCATATCAGGACCATCACCAAGATCATGAAAGCCGAAGTGATCGTCTCAGCAAAAACCACCGCGATACCTACATAGATAACACAAAAGCTTAAGTCATTGTGTAATGGTTTCTCCGTTCATTATATTTTGTATGGTCATACCACCCACATCAATGTGATCGTGGGATGGCTATCTTTTTATCCCAACATCCACACCTTTAACTTCACTCTACTAAAAAAAGGAAACTATGGAGCTAGATCGATGAGATCGAGTGAGTACCGTATGCATTTCCGATCTTCGCAGTGGTCCTGAAGCTAACGGTGACGCAGACGCAAGCGATCATGAGGAAGTAGTTGAGCTCTGGGATGAAGATCTGCCCTTCGTACTTGGCTGAAGTGTGGACGACGGTGACTCGTGGGAAGCATCCGAGGGAGAGGGATTGTTGGATGATGGAGAATGTCCCGGAGATCATCGCTTGACTTGCTATGATTGCCGCCAAAACAGCCACAACGAACATCGGCCAGTACATGGGGCCTATAAATGAAATAAACATAAGATTTTAGTTTAATAAGTTTTAGAATCATAGCTTTTCATCAGCTATTCACTCAAGTTTTTCGGAGCTTATGGTTTTTTATTCACAAATTTCAATCAACTATCACAACGGTTAGTTTCTCAAACATCATCCTAGCTTATTAAGCTATATTTAACAGAAATTGTTCATCAGTTTCAGCTACCCAATCAGTTGATCGAGGTTGTAGCAAATGGAAGGCTTCATTTGAGTTACCTGGTATGGCCTTGTAAAAGGTCTGGTAAACGTCGTCGGGGAAGTGCCTAAGATAAGAGGCCTGGCCGGCATATGTGATCATAAGAGCGGGGTAAACAACGGAGCATATGCTAATCTGTATCGACCTCACGGTGAAATGGGCAAGATCCGCAAAGAGAGCCTCAGTTCCTGCAAAATCGATCAAATTGGTAGCTAGTTAGTTATGTCCCAATTCAATTCGATCAACAAATTAAGCAATGAATGAATTCGGAAGTTGCATTGCAGGTATATATGTATGTACATATACATATATACATATATGTATATAAAACTCACCGGTGATACAAAGGACGACCCCTCCAAGAGAAACCCAAGCCTCTCTGCCATTCCTAATGAAGTACTGGAATATATAGCCCGGGTTGACAGCCCTAAGGACCGACGGGTCGTATTTGATGAGGTTGTAGAGGCCGATTGCGGAGATTAGAAAGAACCAAACGCATACAATCGGAGCGAAACTATAGCCAACTTTGTCGGTGCCGAACCTCTGGACGGAGAAAAGCAACACTAGGATGGCCACCGTGATCCAAACCACTCTGTCTGCACCCAAGGAATTTAAGCTTTTATATAACTTGAACCACCAGAAATATAAAATAACGATCAAAGTTAGGGGTGTTATTCGAGTTGAACGAGTCGAGTTTGACATGTTCAAGCTTGGTTCATTTGTTAAACGCGCTCGAGCAGAGCTGAGCCCAATTTTTAAACGAGCTTTTTTTTTTGTTCAAATTTGGCTTGTTTTGATAAATGAACAAGTTCGAGGCGGACTTTTTTCGAGCTCTAAATAGTTTTACTTGGTCATAACATATTCACTTAGAAATTTTTTTAGAAATGACATAAAATTCGACCTATTCGAGCCTAAATCGAACGAGCCGAGCTTTCAACCGAGCTTAATTCATGCTCAGGCTCGGCTTGTTTAGGTAAGTGAACAAGATCGATGCGTGCTTTTTTCGATTCGATCCCGAGCCGAGCTAGCTCGAGCTGTTCGGCTCATATAACAGCCCTAATCAAAGTATGCGAGAAATAAAAAATAAAAAATAATCAAGATATAAATAATTTCTTCTTAAAAAAATACTACATATAGGTGTATATATAAAATACCAACCGTTAAATAATTAATTTTGATATATAAATAATTTTTTTACTAAAAAATAATCTAATAAAAATAAAACAACACCATCTATTAATATTTTTGAAAAGTAATGATTAAGAAATAGTTTTGATTTATATTTTTATCATCACTTAACTTATATATATATATTGTGATTTGTGAAAACATATACTTAATTAGTATATATTGTGATTTGTGAAAATGTCATAACTAGCTATAGTGTAATAGTGTATAGCTATACCTTCGGTCATTGTAGGAGTGGCTAACTTGATCCCTCCAACAGCGGATAATACTGTAGATCGAATAAATGAATGAATGGATTAATATGTTAAAGAGGAAGAAAAAAAGAAATTTATGTATGAAATACCTGAGATGCAAGGAGTGAGGATGCCATCCCCAATCACCAAGGAAGTGGAAAACATGGTGATGAACAGAAGAACGAATTTGGCATTAGGGTTGTTTTCAAGAGCAAATTTGAGCCTCTGAGACCAGTAGAGTCTCCGATTCGGGATTTCGAGGCGGTAAGTAGACACCTCCTGATCCTCTGCCTGAGTCGTCGGCAGCAAACCGACCTTAACATACCGGCACAACAGCGAGTACAACGCAAATGTCCCGCCTGCACCAGCCATATATTTTGATGAATATTTTGGTAAATAGTTTACATTAATAATCATTTTTTTTAGTTACAGAGATGGCATCCATACGTACCGTTGCCATTATCATTGGCGCTTAAGACGATAAAGACGTATTTGATGATGGGTAAGAGAGTGAAAGTATAGAAAATAAGAGAAAGGACACCGAGGATGTCATCTTGATGTTGAATGCCGTTCTGAAAGGTGCTTGCGTACACATAGAGAGGTGATGTGCCGATGTCTCCATACACAATCCCTATGCTCTGAAATGCCAATTGGAGCACCATTCCCATGCTCATCACCTTCATTTTCAAATTTCCCATTTCAATTCAGTAATTCATTCATTATACATACCCGTTTTCTTAGGATGTTAAAAATTATATAAAATATTTTTTAAAAAAATTATTATATATATTTCCTCCACCATTTTTTACAATGTTCAAAATTATTATATTTCCTACATTTTTTACATGAGTTTTAATTTTATATATATATATATATATATATATATATATATATATATATATATATATATATACACAAGACTTTTTCCACCGATAGAAGTTGATCGAGCAGTGATATGCATGTAATTTTTTTATAGATAATAATGTATTGACATTTTTTTTCCACAGATATAACATATTTGTAACCTATCATATTATTTATATATATATATATATATATATATATATATATATATTGTTTAAACTATATAATAATAATGTTATTATGTTGAACAAAAATAAAATAATGCTATAAAAACGTGCAACGGATGGAATAATTTGTAGCAAAATTACTAAACAATGGTCTTAACTAAAAAATGAATTTTTTTTTACAAATATTGACCAAAAAATAATTATTTATCATAATATTCAGACATTCGCAATATTTGTGATTTTTTTTTTGCAGTTTCGCTAGCCCTAAAATTTAAAATTTAAGAAAAAGTGAAAAAAAAAATTTAATGAAACAAACACGGTTTGAAATTGAATTTCATAATAATTTTTGGATAAAACACGAGTTCAAACCTCGTTTTTGTTTTACTGTTATATTTTTAAAATAAAAAAAAAATTAGGGTGGAGGAATCGGAAATGAAAATCCGAACCCCATATCAAATCCTAATGGATGATATATAAATTATATATGATGTTAATTAAGGTTAACACTGTAGTGTATATGATAGAAAAACCGTAAATATATACCTTGAATTGGTAAATAAAGAGCGGTCATTCCGGGGTTCGAACCGGGGACCTATAGGTACTACCCACAAGTCCTTTCCGGTGAGCCATTCCGGAATGGTTCGTAAATATATACCGTATATAAATAGAAAACGCACCTTGGCGCCGTGGCCGAGGTGGCCTTTGACGTTGCCGGCTTCCATGTCGAGAGAATCATGGCGGCGCAGCTTCTGAGGCAGCTCGGCCTCCTCGGTGTATCGATCATTCGCTGTTTCCATATAGTATATATAATTTCCCTTAATTAATTCCTCTGATCTGATCGAATTAATGAAGAAGCCCCAACCCAAAATCTAAATCTCTCAGAGATGGAGCTCTAAATTTATTTTTCAGTTCTGTTGATTTTGGGGGTTTATATATATATATATATATACTCCAAAGGGCTCTGATCGATCAGCCTCTCTCACGTACACGTAGGCCACTCCGAGGGTTGATTTTGGGGGTTTAACTCAGAATTTTAAATTTGATTTGAGATTTTATATTTTAATCGAATTTGATTGAGATTCATTAACGAAAACAATCAAATCATCATCATGGGCCCCACACGCATCTCACTCGTATTAGGCTTACTGGGTATTAGTTATTAGGGTTTGTATTCATTTTTAATTAGGGTATGCACCCGGGGGAGGTTACACAGAATGGGTGACTATATATTTTTTGCATATAAACTATTCTACAATTGTCTATTTTTAATGTAAATGATTAATGTAGAATACTAGAATTTATTTATTATTAATTATAATGTCGTCATCGCAAATGATCGATATATATATTTTCTCTTTTTTAACACATATTTTAATCAAAATATAGATCATTTGATTTTTTTTTTCATGTTTTTGTAAAGAGTTAAAAACTATATATAGGGGTTCTCAAAAAAAAAAAACTATATATATAATATTGTATTATTTTAAAAAATTAATATTTTATATAGTTTTAGTTCCTTAAAAAACGTTCAAAAAAATCAAACAACCTATATTTTGAAACGGGGAACTACTTAGTATAAAATATTTAAATTTTTTTTATTAATTTTTGTGCAATTTAATACTCCCTCTGTCTCAAAATACATGTTTTTTTTAGGACGAAGCATAGGAATTAAGAAGTATATTAAGTGTAATGATTATATGTAAAAAGTAGGTTAAGTGTAATGACTAAGCTTTTGATATTAGAGTATTTTTTTTTGTTTTTTTAAATTTGTGAGGAGGAGAGTAGGGGTGATGTAAAAATTAGAGTAATGATTAGATGTAAAAGTAGGTTAAGTGTAATTATTAAATCTAAAAATACATGTATTTTTGACAAAATTTTATGGGTTAAAAAGACATGTATTTTGAGACGGAGGGAGTACTTATAAAAAAAAAATAGATATTATATACTGTATTGTTTTTAACTTTTTAAAATATGTGTTGAAAAGTTAAAACACTTAGGCCTTAGTTGGTTGGCAATTTTAAAACCCAGTATAAAATCCCAGAAAATACGAGAATGTAGGTGTTTGGTTGATATTTTCAAAATCTAAAAATCCAAGAATTCGATTTGTCATGAAGCTGAATTCCTTCAATTTGGAGGAAATCCGCTATACCCAGTCCTAGTGCTGCCCAACCGGTTTGGACCAAATCAGACCGGAGTGGAAATTCCAGTCCGGTCCAAGACCAGTTGACCGGAATTTCGGAAATCTTGAGATGTGGATCAGATCAAAATGACAATATACGGTCCTAGGTTTTCCGATCCACGGACCGGATGGACTGGTTTGAAAATTAAATGGATTAAAAAATAATTTAGAATATTTTTTGAGTTATTTATTAAATGTGAAAATAAACTTAATTAAATCATTCTTACTAATACATGAATAAAAAATAATTTTTAATGTTTTCTATTTGTCACTTTATTTTTATTTTAATAAAATACATATATATGCATACATTTTGATCCAACCGGTCCGTGGACTGGAAACCGAAATTTAAATTTGTATTGATTGTGAACCGATCCTGACCGTTATATTTCCATCCGACCCAACAAGATCGTAAATTTTGGTCCCGGTCCGATCCAAATTTTGAACAACCCTCTCTAGTCTTACTCACCTTCCATGTATCTTTTTCAATTTTAAAATTTTCAATTCTCTCATTTAATCATCTAGAATAATAAAAAAACATCAATCAAATAGTATATTTTAACAATTTTCATAAATTAAATTTTATACTCTCTCCATCTCAAAATACATGTCTTTTTAGGACGGAGTATGAGAATTAAGGAGTAGGTTAAGTGTAATAATTAGATGTAAAAGTAGGTTAAGTGTAATGATTAAATCTAAAATGACATGTATTTTTGACAAAATTATATGAATTAAAAAGACATTTATTTTGAGACGGAGAGACAGAGTATGAAATTAATATTCAGCCGGAGATTTCAATTTCCAACTAAGCCCTTAAAATATTAGGGAGTACGTACTGTAATTATTTAACGGGGCTGACTTTTTCTGCCGTACAATGACGCCCGGCCAGTATATACATTTGCTATGTTTTTATATGTTATCTTCCTAGTTTGAAGATGTCGAAGGAGACTTTTTTTTTATATTAACTTATAATAGTTTTTTATTTCAATATATAATCCCATGATTGTAAGATTTACGAAATCGATCTCTATATATGAGTTGTTTTTTTCTTAATTATTTTTATTCAAAGGCAGTACAGGGCCCTAAATTATTATTAGGGCGTATTAGAAATAGATTATAGTTCCTCCTAGGGAGTACAACGTACAACGGTACAAGTTACAAGTTACAGAGTATAATATAAGACTGAAAAATTGATTTCTCTTTGTTGAACGTTTACAAGTTACATAGTAGAATATATAGCTCATATAATCCTTGGGCCAATGTGTAAGTAAAGGATAATATCACATAACAAGATAATTACTATGAAGATTATGAGCTTATTAAGTCTGAGTTAGTTAAGTTAGTTATGGTCTTTGATCTTTGATCATGGTCAAGGATTAGCTAACTCAGCTTATGCTTTTTGCTCATATGTTTTACATGATTTCCGGATAACATTTTACTCCTCTTTATTTTGTTTGTCCTCTTGTGTGTAATAAGGGACTTTGTCCTCTTCTAGACTCTATCATGTGCATTGCACATGTTCCTTGTTTTGGACACATATAAAAGCTTGCATCCCATACCTAAAGAGGTAGGGTTTTGGGGATTGCTGCCGCCTCTCATCATGTTTACAAGTGCTTTATGTTGCTGCCATTACTGCTCTTGAATGCTGCTTGAATGCTGCTGCACATATACCTTGATCTCTCCTTGTTTGCTTGCTAAGATCAGCTTACAGTGGCTGATCTTTGATTATCTTTTCATGGTATCAGAGCTAGAGGTTAAATCTGAGTCTTAGATTGATCTTATTCTGTAATCTTTCCGCTGAGTAGCTTATGTTTACAATCAACAACCCTAAAGACAGAAAAACAGAAGAAATGGCACAACAAGGTAATCCTGGAGACCCCTTATTCTTGTCTAATTCTGATCATCCTGGTGCTCAACTTGTGGTGATCCCTTTTGATGGTACATACTACATGACATGGAGTCGTGGTGTGACCATGGCTCTTGGGGCCAAATGCAAACTTGGGTTCATAAATGGCTCTTGTGCTATGCCTGCTAGTGGACATGCTGATTTTGAGAAGTGGGTGAGAGCAGATTATATGGTGAGGTGTTGGATCTTGAACTCAATGACCAAGAACCTTGCAGAAGGATTTGTGTTCTTAGACTCATCCAAGGTCTTATGGGATGAGATCATGGAGAGGTTTGGTCAAACAAATGCCCCTCTTATATTTCAGATTAAGAAGAAACTTGGAAACATTGTGCAGGGGAATATGTCTATTGCTGACTTGTATAATGCCTTCAAGAGACACTGGGATGAACTGCGGTGCTTGGAGAGTGTGCCAGAGTGTGTATGTGCTGCTGCAAGGGGCTGCACTTGTGATCTCAAGAAGAAATATGCAGACATTGAGGCTAGAAACAGATTGATGCAACTGTTGATGAGTTTGAGTGATAAGTATGAGGCTGCTAAGAATTCTATTTTGTCTACTGATCCTTTGCCAAGCATTAATAAGGCCTATTTCATTTTGCAACAAGTTGAAAGAGGCAATGAAGCATCCAATGATCCAAGTCCTCAAGGGATGAATGTTGACTCCAGTGCTATGGCTGCCAACAGAAATGTGAATTCCTACCAGTACAGACCCTCGGGGACTAGTAATGCCCCCTTTAAAAAGGAAGTGAAAGACTGGAAAGAGCTTAAGAGAATTAAGCTCAACTCAACTTGCTCTTATTGTAACATGAAGGGACACTTGGCTGAGCAATGCTTCAAATTGCATGGGGTCCCTGACTGGTTTAAAGAACTCAAGGAGAAGGAGAAGAGTGCTGGCAATGCACATGGAAATAGCAATGCTGCAACTGGAAGAAAGTTTGCTAATGCTGCAGGTTCCATGAACTCTCCTTTGGATGAAGAGATGGAAGGTAGTGTTGATTCAGCTATGGTCAATGCTGTCTACCAAGAGATACTCAAGAAAATGAAGGGGAAGGGCCAGAGTGAGAGTGGCAATAAATCTTCAGCAAATTTTGCAGGTATGATTCCCATTAATATTGCTAACACTGTGTTGAAAGAACAGTCACAGCTTGATTGGATAATAGACACTGGAGCTACAAATCACATAATAGCTGACTCTCATGTATTGCCTTGCAAGAAAACATTGAGTAGACCTGTTCAAATTGGATTGCCAGATGGATCTATTAAATCTGTAACAGAACCTGGAGAGTTGAAATTGACAGATTCTATTAACTTGACTGATGTGCTACTTGTGCCTGATTTCAAGCATAGGCTATTATCAGTTGGGAAAATTTTAGATGAAACTGATCTGATTGCCATCTTCAAGATCTTGTTGTTATTTCCAGGACCCTGGATCTAAGGAGGTTCATCTGTCAGGGATCAGAGAAAATGGGCTATACAAGATACAATCAAGGAAAGACAACACAGAAGAGAGCCAAGAACACTTGTTGAAAAGTTGTAATAAAGCTAGTGCAAACATTGATGTTGTTCATGCTAGACTGGGTCATAGTTCAGTTGGTAAATTGAAACATTTGGGAATGTTTAATCCCTCAGTTTTGGATAATTTCTATTGTGAATCATGTTCACTTTCTAAACATCACAAACTTCCCTTTCAGAGAAGTGTGAATATTGCCAATAGGCCTTTTGAGTTATTGCATATGGATTTGTGGGGTCCCTACAAATGTGTCACTTATGATGGTTATTCATATTTTCTTACCATTGTTGATGACTGCACTAGAGTCACTTGGACTCTACTACTTAAAAGCAAAACACAGGTGTTTAAGGCAATCAGTGATTTCATTGCTTATGCAGAGAACCAGTTTGGGGCCTCAGTGAAGAATGTGAGAACTGATAATGGCACTGAGTTTGTGCAAAGACAGTGTACAAAATTATTTGCTCTAAAAGGGATCATTCATAAAAAATCAGTTCCTTATACTCCTCAACAGAATGAGAGAGTAGAAAGGAAGCACAGGCACTTAGTTGAAACTGCTAGATGCTTGAGACTACATGCTGGCTTGTCTATTAAATTCTGGGGAGAATGTGTTCTCTATGCCACACATCTTATAAATAAGATGCCTACAGAGGTGTTAGGATGGGTCTCACCTCATGAGAAGTTATTTGGGAAGCCAGCCACCTATGATGAATTGAGAATCATAGGCAGTTTATGTTATGCACCTGTAGCTTACAGCAACAGAGATAAGATGAGAGCCAAAGGCAGAAAATGTATACTGCTTGGATACCCTTTTGGACAAAAGGGATACAAGCTATGATATCTTGATGAGAATAAGATGATCATTAGCAGAGATGTCATATTCTTTGAGAATCAATTTCCTTTCAATGAGAGTTTCAAAGGAAATACAGAAAAGGATGTCCATATTCACCCATCTTTGCCACTTGTAAATCCTGCACCAGATGAATCCTATGTGAACAATTACCCTCTAAACACCTCAGACAGCTACTCACCTCCACCAATTGCTCTTTCAAATGTTGAGTCAAGCCAGGGCTCAATTCCTTCACAGGTTGCTGATTCATTGATCTCAGGAGGGAATACTGATCAGATGTCTGTTGAAAGGTTGCAAGATATGACTGAATTCCCTCCTCTAAGGAGGTCAACAAGAGCACATGTCATGCCTAGACGTCTCCAAGACTTTGATTGCAGAAATGACAGACAAAGGTCATCTATGTCATAATCTTTCTTAGCAGAATGCCTTGGTGAAACTGGACATGATGATCCAGGTTTAGTAAAATCCTTTGTGTGCAAGAGCCTTACAGTTTCAAACAAGCTGCACAAGACAATAAATGGATAGATGCAATGAATCTTGAACTGCAGGCACTTGAGAACAATGATACATGGGCAATGTTCTAAAAAACGCTCGGCGGATGCTTGGCGGTAGGGTACCGCTAAGCGCCAAGACGGTTTGACGGCCTTATTAGCGGTTCTTGGCGGATAAAACGGTTTTTGATTATTTTGTTATATTTATCCCATAAACTATGTATAAAACATATATTATGTAATAAACTATGTATTAATTTTAAGTTTATTGCGTATCAAATAAAAAATCATCATGACCCTTTTTAAAGTTGTCTGAATCAAATATAAAATCATATAGATATATTCAAATAATTATCATGATTTCATAATAGGGAAATTTGAAAGCATAAAAACTAAATAATCTCAAGTTAAAACTGCCAAGACCGCTAAGCTTCCGTCCCGTGCCCGCCAAAACTCTTCCCCGCCAAGCCCGATTTGCACCCGCCAAGGCCGCCAAGTCTCCGTATTGCACCCGCCAAGGCCGCCAAGGTGCTGTTTCATTCCCGCCAAGGCCCTCCCCCGCCAAGCTACACCGCCAATGTCGAATTCGGGACGGTGTGGGTCCGCCAAGCATCTTGGCGCCGTCTTGGCGGCCGCCAAGGCCGTTTTTTAGAACACTGTTCATGGGACATTGTTGATGCTCCACTTGATCATAAACCCATTGGGAGTAAGTGGGTGTATAAGACCAAATACAAGCCTGATGGCTCTATTGAGAGATTTAAGGCTAGGCTAGTGGCAAAAGGATACAACCAAATAAAGGGGAATGACTATAAGCATACCTTCTCTCCTGTGGCTAAATTCTCTACTGTGAGGATCCTCATTGCTGCGGCAACTGTGAAGAACTGGGATTTGCATCAGTTAGATGTAAACAATGCCTTTCTTCATGGCAAATTGGATGAAGAAGTTTACATGGTCCCTCCAGAGGGTTATCTTACAGTCAAACCTGGACAGGTTTGCAAGTTAAAGAAATCTATATATGGTTTAAAACAGGCTTCTAGACAGTGGAACAATGAATTGTGTAAATTTCTAACTGATCTTGGTTATGAGCAGTCTATTGAAGATTACTCCTTGTTCATTAAACATGTTCCAAAAGGCATTGTTGTTGCCTTGGTGTATGTAGATGACTTGCTAGTCACTGGAGATGATGCTCATGTTATAGATCAAACTAAGGCTGCATTACACAGAGCTTTTACTATCAAGGACCTTGGAATTGCTAGATATTTCCTTGGTCTTGAAATCATGCAAAATAAAGCTGGGACCACATTGCACCAGAGAAAATATATTCTTGACATCCTTGAGGATTGTCAACTGTTGGATTGCAAAGCTGCAGTTTTTCCTATGCCAAGAGGATTGAAGCTATCCACTTATTGTGGAGATATCTTACCTAATCCTGAGCTATACAAAAGGCTTGTAGGGAGGTTATTATTTTTGAATTTGTCAAGACCTGACATTTCATATGTTGTTCAGCATTTGAGCCAGTTCATGGTGCAACCTAGGCAGCCACACTATGATGCAACTATACATGTTGTAAAATACTTGAAGGGGACAGTGTCAACTGGCTTATTCTATCCAAGAGACTCATCCATGACCCTAAGTGCCTATTGTGATGCTGATTGGGGTGCTTGTCAATTCAGTGCTAAGTCTCTCACTGGGTATTGTGTTTTTCTTGGAAGGTCACTGGTTTCATGGAAAACTAAGAAACAAGTCACTGTTTCCAAATCATCTGCAGAAGCAGAATACAGAAGTATGTCAACTCTAGCCAGTGAAGTATGTCAACATCATTTCTTCTCGTCCAAGTTGGGCCTTGTTGGTCTTCCAACATGCCCAACTTGAAGGGGGGGGGGGGGGGTATGAAGATTATGAGCTTATTAAGTCTGAGTTAGTTAAGTTAGTTATGGTCTTTGATCTTTGATCATGGTCAAGGATTAGCTAACTCAGCTTATGCTTTTTGCTCATATGTTTTACATGATTTCCGGATAACATTTTACTCCTCTTTATTTTGTTTGTCCTCTTGTGTGTAATAAGGGACTTTGTCCTCTTCTAGACTCTATCATGTGCATTGCACATGTTCCTTGTTTTGGACACATATAAAAGCTTGCATCCCATACCTAAAGAGGTAGGGTTTTGGGGATTGCTGCCGCCTCTCATCATGTTTACAGGTGCTTTATGTTGCTGCCATTACTGCTCTTGAATGCTGCTTGAATGTTGCTGCACATATACCTTGATCTCTCCTTGTTTGCTTGCTAAGATCAGCTTACAGTGGCTGATCTTGGATTATCTTTTCAATTACATATCATAACAAACTTGTTTCGAATTCGGATGGACGAGGAAAGACGTGAAGATTGGAGCGACGTTTGAGAAACACATAGCCGGTTAGAGGTTTTGTGAAAGATATCGGTCTGTTGCTCTGTAGTTGGAATATGGCACACCATGAGTTCCCTAACTTCCATTTTCTCTCTGACAAAGAAATAATCCAAACGGATGTGTTTTCATGCAGTAGGTGTTGAAGCCAGATGATCGAGCTCGATCGGTGGTAGCTAGCAAGGGGTGATGGCGCGATATTTATACTAGCTCGCGATCGGTGCTAAACTGTGCGACTACTCTATACGTACATATTGTTTCTTGGATGCCCAACTAACAAGAATACCACCATATAATATAGCAAAACTATGTTTAGAGCGCGCGCATGTCCGAGGGATCTGACATATATAAGATGCGCTGACATCACACCAATGCGGTTGACAAGGCTGATGCATATGCTGACAAGCTCTATTGATCGCGAAGCTAATTTCAAGACAAGTTATTGTGGCATATTGGAGGCTTACAACAACTTGTCTGTATACCCGATGATCTAGAAGTTACTCGGACGAAGGTTCTGAGATATTGGAAACACCCAGTGGCGGAGCCAGGATTTCGGGTAGGGGGTGCTAAAAAAATTTCGTGAAATAATTTTTTTGGAGTACTTGATAAGAAGATTTTGTAAAAAAAATATTTAAAAAACACTAAAATTGTTTTTTTTTATTGTTTTTTTATTTAAATAAGAGTAACAAAAAAATAGAAGAGAAACAAAAAATATAGATAAAAATGATGAAGAATTATTTTTAAATCAATATTGAAAGAAATGGTTTAATATATAATTTAAACATAAATATGACATTTTTTAATGAAATGGTCGATAGAAACAAAAAATATAAAGAGAAATTAAGAAGAATTAATGATAGAGTAAAGTTAAGGAGGTGGGATTTGAACCCAACACCTTTTGATTGTCCTTATTTTTTGCCTTCCTTCCTTTATCACTTGAGTTAGATACAAATATCATTTAAATGTATTATATAACCTTAAAAATACTAAATATATGCAAAAAAAAAAAAAAAAAATCTGAGCCAAGGGGGTGCTCGAACACCCCCAGCTCCGCCACTGGAAACACCGGCAAGAGACGAGATGGACTTTGCCTTAGACATGCCACAACGCTCATGCAAATCACATATGTACTTGTATTGAGATAGGAAAAGGCATTCACTAAGTAAGAGACTTCAATACCATGGAAGTATGTCAATGGGCCAAGATCTTTCAGAACAAAGACTAAATGCATACATTGAACAAAAGCATTGATGGTTGACAAACTCGTGCCTATAACTATGATGTCATCCACATAAAGTAATATATAGATAATTTCAGACCCATGGTGGTGGATAAATAGAGAGGTGTATGAGTAACAAGACCGAAAGCGGAAGCCAATGCGCAAGAGATGCACTTTTAGCTTGGTGAACCAGGCAAGGGGCACCTGTTTGAGACCGTAGATGGCTTTATTTAATTTGAAAACATAATCAGTGTGATTAGAATCCACAAACCCTTTCGGTTGCTCGATATATATATATATAAAAATATAAAAGCAGTCTTAATTAGCTTGCAGGTCACTATTTAGGAATGCATTATTAATGTCAAGGTCACTATTTAGGAATGCATTATTAATGTCAAGTTGTCTAATAGGCCAATTATATGACAAAGCAATTGACAAAATTAATCTGATAGTAGTGGGCTTGACAACGAGCCTGAAGGTGTCAAAATAATCAATTTCTTCTTTCATATCATTCAATATTCCCATCGGCTCTACGTTTAATTTTGTAAACCCACATTACGTACCGACGACATTGGAATGGTATGGACAAGGAACTAAACAGGTTGCAGATGAACTCAAATAAACCATAAATGGGCTTTTTCTAGAAATGGGCCTTGCAATTTGGGCTTAGTATTTAGGGGAAACAAATTGGTCCAAGAAATTATTCTAGCGCATAGATCACCTAAATCGGGCTTAGATGGGATTCGAGTCGACTTAATACATTTTTTCGACCCACTAATGCAGCCCAAAAATGGGTTCAAAACCGGGCTAATCGACCCTAACTTTGTAAATTTACACATTTTCATTTGTTGATGTCCACCCTTATTTCAGTTATTTGTACATTGTTTATAGTTCGAGTTGCTAATCCCTTGACCAAAGCTTCAAAATCGAATACTCTTGGTAGTATAGAGTCACTCTTGAATAAGTCATACAATACTCGATTTGATCATAAAGATACGTATCCAAATATACACTACAACTCATCATCGGCCTTGCGACCCGAACATTAGGCCACGCCGATTGCACTTGAGGGCGGTGTATAAAGAGTATTGGGGTTCTCGTCCCCATATCGACATTGCGACAGAATGTCTACATGTTGATTTAGGGTGTGTTTGGCAACACAAATAGCTTTTCAGAGCTTTTTGTTTTAATATTACATAGTTTTAAATGAAATAAAACTAAGATTATATTTTACTTATTGTTTTATAATTGAATTTTCAACCGCTACACCCTCAATCTTTTCAGAGTTTTTCTTTTTATACACACTAATCTATTAAATTTATTAACTACCAATTCAACTAAGGTTACCAAACACATTACTAGCTCATCAATAGTTTAATTTAACATATATTTTTCTCAATTAACCATCAGCTTCAGCTACCCATTCTGCTTTGATTACCAAACACACCCTTAATAGTAATGAAAACCACACTTTATTTTCAAAAAAAAATGCAAAGTTGTATTAAATCAGTGCATTAGTAAGTTTTTATATGCATCTAGCATATAAAAACTCAGGAGCCCTTATTATCTACACATCCATAGAAAATGCATCTTCATTCCATTAAGACTAATTAATTAAGTTGTTAAAAAAAAACTGAAGTAAAAAACTAATCAAACCTAATAATTAAACCCTAGCTGATCATCTTTACTAGCAAATTTCCTTGTCCTAACAATTAGCTGATCTGATCCTAGCTAGGTGCAAAATCTCTTCTTGCTCTGAAGAGGAACTCCGAAGAGCTTAATGGTGTCGTCGTTTTCGGCGAACAAAGTCCTTGCGGCGGAGCAGTGGCCGTTCTTGACCGGCTGATCGTCGGAGGATTCGTCGAGCTCGACGAGTTTGGGAGCCATGGCCCCGGAGGGCAGCCCTCTTTGGTCACCGTTTGTGGTGGGGAAAGGCTTGACGTGGTTCTGGATAAAATAGATGATGTCATTGTAGAGGCTCTTCATGTGGTTGAGCTCCGAGAGGAGCATGAAGTTGCGCTTTCGGAGGCGTTGGTTGTCCTCCGAAAGGGCGGCTAGGACGTCGCCCGAAGGCTTCGGGGAGGCCGGGAGGTTGGCGTCGAGCCACCCGGAGTTCTCATCGGAGCCGTTGGCGGGTTGGAGGAAGTGGGGCGGCGCCGCAAAGTGGTCGCCGAACGGGTGGCCTTGGTGGGTTGGGGAGTGGTGACTTTGGGGTGTTCTCCTCCTTTGGATTTCACATAGCAAGTGCTTGTCTCCCTTTCTGAAGTACTCATTTGCAAACTCCCATCTATCCGCCACCACTTTCTTGAAACCCTAGAAATTGAATTGGTACACACATTTGATCATCATTAGTAACAAATTTTGATCCTACTCTTTCAAGTTGTCACATAGGCTCATTCTTCGGTTCGCACGGTGCACGCAAACCGATGACTGTGCCTATACAACAACTCGAATCAGAGATCTTTGTTATTACCCATAAGTCCTTTCTGGCTGAACTATTTTGAAATGGGTTTAATTTAGCATCACCATTTATATTCATAGCACATTGATTGCCTAGATAGCTAGCTAGGTGACATAGTTTTTTGAAAATGAAGTGCATAAGTTAAGGAGATAAAACATTTCTTACTAGATGCCTAGAGAAGCTACAAGTTTAAAGTTGAAGCTACACAGAAATCATCAAAGACAAATATTCCCTTGAAAGATGTGAGAAACATTATATTAGAGCCTATTTAGGTATGGTTCCATGGATCGGAATGAAATCAGAAAATCGGAATGGAATAAATGGATCAATCATTTTGTGTAGATGAGAGATTGAAGAGGATGCATACATAGGTATTGAGCTGGCGAACGAAGCTGGAGAAGTTATTGTGCTTGAAGTAGTTAGGGAGGAGATCTCGGGCGAACTCGGGAGGTCTCCAGACGACGAAGGTGGCATCGTCTTCGCCCCAAGAGACAATGTGGTCAGTGCGAGGATCGTCCACCAGCTGGTATGTCTTCGTCAAGAAAGGCGCTGGAACCGACTTCTGCGACTCCACCGAGAACACCATTTCTTGATCGCCGCCGCCTCCACCACCACTACCACCCCTCTCCACCATGAATGCCATTTTAAGTAGCTGCTTCTTTTGGTTCTACCTAGCTTAGTCTTTTCTGAAGAAGAGAGTGTCCTGCACTATATATTAGCACATATATATAATGCTAGCACCAAGATGATACCCTCTCTCTTTCTCTCCCTATTAGTTATCTCTGTCTACTAAGAATTTTCTAACTTTAATAAGCAAAAACTCATTTGACCAAATCCCTAGGGTAGGACCTAGCTAGTAAACCATTCAGTCATTCACAATTGTTTTTTTTTATTAAGTAAAAATTTGAGTTTAGACAAGCCTGAACCTCAAGAGGCTGACGAATTGACAACGGACTAACGAACTAACCGTCAGCATACAACATACTAAGAACACAAATCGACAAAGATGAAAGAAAAACTCCAAATAACCCATAAAAGCTGTCAGCTCGAGGAGTCGATAATGATCCTAGACGAGTCACGAATGCCGAGAACACGGGAGAGTGCGATGACTCACACGACGTCTCGAAGCCGAGAAGGCGAAGAACATTAACTTGATAAAATGTAGACACTTGTAGAATATGTGTAAAAATATACATTAATTTTTGGTATTTTGTTTCATTTACTATTTATTAGCATTATTCAAGTTAAATTATTTTTTTTTAAAAGAAACTAAAATCAAGATAAGTGAACCAATAAATTTCCCTAGCTTTTGTAAAATTTATATACTTGGAAAGTGGTGTGCTCTAATTTGCAAATCACATACTTAAATATTCACATTTGAACAGCTTAAAATTAACTAATAAAACTAAAAAAAAAATTAAATAATACACATTTACATGCCATTATTGAAAATAATCTAATATACTCTCCCTACAAAGCCAAATCACTCGATGCAAAATAGATCACAACTGATTTATGCCGACACTGAAGTATAAACTTTCATCCTCTAATGTTTAGTGACACAAACTATTGAAAAATTAAAATAATTTTTGGACTGTGATTTGTGACAACTCTCATTTCAGTAGATATCCAGACAAAGGATTTGGATAAATTGCACAAAAACACCCTTATTCAGGTCATTTGCCAAAAAAAATAAAATAAAAAAAGGTTATCCTTTATCATGATAAATTGCATAAAACCACTTGATGAAAGTGAAAGTACAAGATCAGTTATGAATTTTCAGCAGTTTATGTTACTGAATGATGAATACTACCGTTGAAAGTTTTATGTTATTTATCACAATTTTTTTCAAAAAGAAAAACAACACTTGACAGCATGAGTCTTGCCTTTGGCCATTGGTATTTACTGTAATTTTTTACTACTACATGGTTTTAAGAACCATATGACCATGTCAGAAAAGTTCTGAACCCTTTTAAAATTGACTATAATTAAGGGAGATCCAATCAAATTTAATGTGCTGCTGATTGTTCCCTTGGAAGATGTAAGTGTTTATACTGTACTGTATAGTGGAAGGGATCTTTTTTCTTTTGATTTTATTTATCTCCCCCCAATAAAACTAAGTCTGAATTGATCACCATTCACCACTCATCAATGCACTTTTATCCATGAATGTGGCTGGTTTCACACTGTGCCCTTTGTTAACTCCTTTCCCCATAAGCTTAACTTTTATGGCCCTTTGTAAAAATGAGCTTATGCAAGTTAAGCCTGAACAAACAAACAAAAAAACATGGCTAAGTGATTTGCTTTCAAAGTTACTACTTTGATGAGTGTAAAAATCCAAACAGTAAGTTGATAAGTGAATTCTTATGGCATCACATGGGGGTGGGTCTTTAAACTGTAGCCAAGCTTAGTGAAGTGAGGAGATCGAGATTCACTATAGCTACATGTACAAATATTGAATTCAACTTACACTTACTGATCAACCAATTCATTGTATATGTTGGTTTCTTATCTTCAAACTCTGAGCTATCAGTCCAACTCGTTCGTCCACCACCTTATCGATCCCATAACGCAGAGTAATATATAGTCCTGTTCGGTACTGTTTTACATTGTTGTTATAATTCGGAAATTTAAAGAAGTAAAATAGACAGCATATATAAGACAAACGATTGATATTACTTAGGATTTATTTTGTTAAAAGGGTAAGAAATAGAGAGAAAATGAATCAAATTTTATAGGTAAGAACTAAGAATTCATATATATAATAATCTAATTTTTGCGAGTCTAGATGAGGAAATGGAGAAATGAATAGAGGACGATGAGGACATGTTTACCCTATGTTGAAATTATGGAAATGAAACAAATTTTGTATGAAAAATAGAAAAAAAAAAATATTAAGGTATTGGTTAGAATTATGATAAGTAAATAATAAGTTAAATATGGACTAAATTCACTTGGATACCCTGCCTTTGAAGCTATAACTATCCTTTTTCATTAGTTATTTTAATCCCGATGATAGATTTTCATAATAGGTGTGCATATATCTAAAACATTAACTGTTTTAATACGGAGAGAGTAGTATATATTTACTACAACATATAAGTGACTTATGAACACCCTTGTAAGATATCAACAAAATCAAATCCTTGTACAACTATATATCAAGTTTCAAGAGAGGCTCTCAAGTTAGACTTTGAATCAAGCCCTAGAGTTAATACACACTCTAAAATGGGACATTAATACATTAACATTTTCACCAATAAATTACAGTAACATTTTTTTACCCAAAATTTAATTTAAGTTTCAGAAAGAGGCAATGCACCACTATTTCAAAATAATAAATGAAGACAATAAGTCATTTTCATGAACCAAAACACATACAGCATATTTGAAATATCTTCAGACTGCATAAAAAAAGGCACTAGTCAACAAATTTGGAAAATAGAAGAGAAATATGCAAAAGGAAGCAGTGATATATAAGGACAAAATGTATGAACTGTCTACATTCAAATGCTCACATATATATATTTATATATAAACATTTTTATAATTTAAGGTCCTAAGGAACATTCCTGACCAATCTATTAATTATAGGGCATGTATCCATATACCTTACAGTATCACTATATTTCTTCTTTTTTTTTTATTCAAACTGAAATTTACAACTAGCACCATTACAAAACATGACTCAGTCGACAAAAATCAATTCACCTTCTAGGTAAAATAAAGATCGAAAACATATCACTATATATGTCAAATAATTTACCTGTTTCCGTGTAACATAGATTAACACCATAAAAAAACAAATTCAAGCAATACACATATCACTATATATGTCAAATAATTTAGATTTTTAGAAGCTTTAGTTTAAAAATGAAATTTGGATTTCCATATATATTGAAATGAGCTTTACTATAGTATCTTTTACAGAATCCAAAGCACGCCCGTGACATGCAGTTTCAGCCATAAGGAAAAGGAAGGTGCTGGTGGTTGGAGAATGTGGCTTCCTTCTCTTCTCAAAAACTACTTTTCTTAAGGAAACTTCACATTTCTTTTTTTTATTTCCCATTTTTATTTTAGTTATTTATTCCTTCCTATAGAGTATATATATATATAATATATATTTCCAACGACGTGGACACCCACACTGAAACTTATCAAAAGGTATAATGGGAGAGAAGGTCGAAGAAGATGAAGACGACCTGTGCAGTAGTGACCACTGACCTGTGACCACCCATCTAGATTCCCCCCATCATGTATACTATGGCCTTTTTCTTTTTCTCAATTTGGATTGGTATTAGTTATTTCCATTTTTCTACTTTCTTTGCTCTTTTTTTTGTTATTGTTTTTTTTAATGACTAGGGTTCCGAGTAGAGGTGTTATTCGAGCCGAATTGACATGTTTAAGCTTGGTTCGTTTGTTAAACAAACTCGAGCCTAATTTTTAAACGAGCTTAATTTTTTTTATTTTTGTAATCAAGTTTGGCTTGTTTAGGAAATGAACGAGCTCGAGTCGAGCTTTTTTCAAGCTTTAAGCAGTTCTACTTGGTTATAACATATTAACTTACAGGAAATTTCAGAAATTTTATAAAATTCGAGCTTAAATCGAACGAGTTAAGCTTTCAACCGAGCTTAAAATCATAATCAGGCTCGGCTTGTTTAGGTAAGTGAACGAGCTTGAGTCGAGTTTTTTTCGAGCCGAGCTCGAGCTCATGTTCAGCTCATATAAGAGCCATATATTGTCGATTTTTTGTTACAAGATGCTAAAATTCTTTGATAGTTTTAAAATTTGGGGATGGATTTTTGGCTATATGAAAGGGAAGGGGAGGAAGATTCTATTCCAAAATGTGAGCAACAAGTCCCTTCAGAAGAAGAGAGAGTGATCAGAGGGGAGTTTGTTTTATAAAGAAATTTGCATCACATGATCAGTCTCACTCCATGTGACTCCTCCTGCACCTTCTCTAACTCTTTTCAATTAAAAAAAGCCACAAAAAGGGAGAGAGATTCCTCGAGAAGTCCAAAGAGAAGGTAAAGGACATTGATCCATGAAGGTGCTTTCTCCTAAGTATGTGTATGTGTAAGTGTGTGTGTGTGTCCTTACCTCTATCCTATCTGTATTGGCTTTACCTTCCATGAGAATCCACAACAACAACAACAACAACCCTCTCTTTTCATTGTTTCTATCATCAGAAGCATCTATGTTCACATATGAATATATAGCTACACATGTGACATGTCCTTTGATATAGTTGAACATAACCATAACCGTCTAGGACACATTATGAATCCCACACATAAAGTGGAAATGTTCCGAGTTTAACTTGCGATGAGATAGATTACTCTACCTATTATCAATTGGTTTTAGGCTGGAACTTTATTCAGGTTTATAGGTTAGGCTTGATGGCTAGACATTGCCTTACTAATCACATCATGATCTAAGGTAGAAAATGTTTTTCCAATAGAAAACTTTTAAATTTGTGAAAGCCTTTTCAAAAGATTTCATCTTCCTAGGACTTGAATCAAAGCAATGCAATTTCCTTTTGAGTGCAATTGTAGGTGTTGCTAAGATGTATGTGTTTGTGCTTGACTTGTGCTTAAAAAAGTGTTGATCAAGTCTTGCCAGCTTAATCGGTAAGGATGACATGTAGTGACCAATAAGTCACGAGTTCGAATCCCCCTCTTCGTATTGTAATGACCTAAGTGTCTACCTATTAACCCAAACAAAAAAGGTATAAGTTGGGTGTGCCTTTCCATTTAAAGTTGAGCGCCCCAAACGAACCCAATTTAGTCTTCAGACTAATAACTTACTATGTGCATTGAAGTTGTAAGTTTTGACCTATCTTTCATCTTAACATCTATTATTCATATGTTGTATTCTATGCATAAAAAAACAGAGAGAAAAATAAGCTTATAAATCACCTAAATGGCTTGATTTTAATGCTACCACCTACCAAAGGCAATCAAGTTCCATTACACAAAAGACAGTGATGAAACAATATCCCAACATAATCACATCACAGTAATTTCCCAAGCAAAAAAACAAGGGCAACAACCAGCTGAGTCATGCATGTATATCAACAGGCACAGATTTTCAAGAAAAGTCACATGTAAAAGAGATCAGAGCACAACCTGATTATCATGCAATTAAGTATTGTCTAACCCTAACAAAATAAAAACATACACATACATAAGAAACGAAACCGGTGAGCAATTTTGTGTTAGAAGGTGGATCTCGAACTTAATGTGTAGTGCTCGGGACTCGGCCCTGAAAACCAGGCCCACTAGATTTTAACAGATTATAATTGATAGTAATGAATGAATGATGCAGATGACTACAAAAGCAATCCACAGTTTCCATGTTGGATGAGGTCCACTCAATATTTAATCAGCAAGTTCAGAGAATTTTTTTACTAGTTGCCCTTGTGAAAGTTGGCATAGAGATGCTTGAGATTTGAGAATACTGAATACCAAAGATTGAGGTGATCAAAACAGTCAGTACTGTTGAGTTTTTTAAAGTATTTGAATTTTGAAATCTTTTAGCAGAAAAATTAAAGAAATAGAGGAGGATAAAGTTGTAAGAATGTATTAAAATACAGCCATGAATGCGAGTTTCGAAGACGAACAAATGTGCTTTAGGGGTGTGTGGAGGAGGAGGAACAAATTCTTCACATCCTTTCACTTTGAGGAAAGACAAGGAAACTGGTCAGTCAGCCAAAAGATGCATTAGAAAATGCTTACTTTGTTGTGTTCTTCAAAGAAAGGGTTAATTTCTTATGATTTCTTTCTCTCTCCCCCACCCACTCCCATGGCTCTAGAGATCCGCGGATATACAGCGACTCTTGTATTGTTTTTAGCATTCAAGTGTGCTTATATGCATAGCCATGTGCAAGGCCACTAGCTAGGTGATTCAGCTGCATCACCAAAGCAAATGTTTTAGGTATCAAACCGGCGTCCAAATCCCTTTTGTCCCAAATGGACAACGTCTGATAAAACTTGGGAAAGACGATATGGGTGGGTGTTGTGTAACATGTTCTTGTAGTGGATTTTCCTTAAAGTTTCAAAGCAAGTACATTAATTAAACTTTAGATCAATGTCTCTTAAAGTAAAGCCTGAGAGAAATTTAGTCAACCAGGAGGAACATACCGAAATCATTGTGCTAATGGAAGCTTTGCGGAAAGTACGGACTCCAGAGGTGCTGGGTAAGATAGCAAGGACAATGATCTTTATTTTTTCACCTTGGTATGATTGACATGCCTTGAAAAAAAAAAGATGAAGAGTATCAGTATAGTTCATTCATATCCCTATAAGAACTATGAAAATCAATTCCCCAAGTTATCAATGGGCTTCCAGTGGGACTGAATGAGATTTTCAATGTTGCATTTCTTCAATCGACTAGGTGTTACATCTAAGTCTGTTATGTTAAATAACTTATGACTTATGTTATTCAAGTCGGCAAGTCTACAATGTTATGATATTCTAACAATGGTATAACGATTAATACTTTCAAGTTTCGTATAAGTAATATTCATTCAACTACAGCAATAGCAGCGTTCAACTCATAAAACCAATTGTCAAGTGCTTCAACTTGAATTGGAAGGCAAAAGGACTTGCTTTTCTTTTGCAGTTTTGTAAAAGCACACCACTGTCTACCTTCATATACTTCCAAGCGTACATTTGTTTTGAGTTGTGGCTGGATAACTAATGACATTTCACAACAGACTCAGTTTACCTCAAAAATCAACTATATGTTGAAATCCAAACAATTTTAGGCTCATTACACAAGCTTTAAGCAATACATTATGTGAACCAGTTTTCATCCTCAAGATCAGTGTGAAATCAATTCTATAGTCTCATTACAAACAGTTTCAGAGTAAAGCAACATAAAGCCTCACAAACTCAATAACCTTCTTCATATCCCTATAAGAACTATGAATTTTGAAACTCCCTTTTTTCTAGTTGCAGGCTTTGTACGCATTCATATCCCTGTAAGGACTATGAAGATCAGTGCCCCAGACTATCAGTGGGACTGAATATGATTTTCAATGTTGCGCTACTTCAATTGACTATGTGTTACATCTAAGCCTGTTATGCTAAATACCTTATGTTATCCAACTCAGCAAGTCTACAATGTTATGATAATAATGGTATAATGATAACTTTCAAGTTTCGTATAAGCGCAAGCAAGCGAGAAAACTACCAGCTTCATTTCAAATACCACGCCTAGTATTCACTTCACGCAACTACAGCGCATTCAACTCATAACACTTATATGCCAATTATCAAGTGCCTCCTAGTTTACATCTGTTTCGAGTTGTGCCTTTTCACAGTAGGCTCAATTTACCTCAGAAACAGACTATGTTGAAATAACCAGGCAGGACAAAATTAGAACAAAGTGCCAACTTTTTGATGCACCTTAAGCCAATAAAGTGAACCAGTTTTCATCCTCAAGCTCAGTGTGAAGTCAATTCTATAATCTATACAAATCTCGTTACAAACAATTTCAGAGTAAAGCAATCCAAAAGGTAAGACATACATTATGCCTCAAAAAAATCAATAACCTAGTTCATAGCTCGAATTAAAGCGGTAACTGTTGAAATGGTTACCTGGATTCCAGAATTTCCAGGTATTCTCTGAAGTCGTCGACAAAACTCTCCTAAACCGAATCGAATCGTATCAATCTCTACATCCTCGTCAAATTGACCGAAATCAGAAACAAACCAAATCCTCAAGGAATCAGAAACAAACCAAATCCTCAAGGGCTTACCGGTTGGTGTTGTCATTGATAGCGCGAATTAAAGCGGTAACAGTTGAAATTGTTAGCTGGATTCCGGAATTTCCAGGTATTCTCTGAAGTCGTCGAAAAAGCTCTCCTAAACCGAATCGCATCGTATCAATCGCTAAATCCTCGTCAAATTGATCGAAATCAGAAAGAAAACAAATCCTCAAGGACAAACAACGGAGTTTGGATGAGATCTAATTAATTCTCCCCGCTTTATGCAGCGATAAAACGATGAATTCAAAAACCCTAAGCCAGCAAAATTTGTCTCCTTCTATTCCGAAGAATCAAAGGTAACCAAAAGCTAAATTCTGAATGCAGATAGAGATGTTCCTAAAGCTTCAACGGATCTGAGCAATCGAGTTGGGATTTGGAGGAGATCGTTTTCGAATTGCAGATTATTCATGCCGGACAATTTTGGGATATTTAGGCGCGCAATGGAAACGTTTTCGTAAAACATCAACATGGGCATGATGACTGATGGGCCATGAAACGCAGTTGATGGGGCATAGTTCTATATTGGGCTTGATGGGCCGGCTCGTAAAAATGGGAATTTATTTTATTAAATTCACACTACCTCCCTCCAGTGACAAACGTGTCATCAATAATTCTTAATTGTTACATAATTAAGATATAATTAAAAAGAAGTTATTATAACATATACATATATATTCTTTAAATTTTTTTGAATTAATTTTTTTATTAATACTCATTCTTCTAATTCTATATATACGATTCTAAAATAAACCAAAGGTTAAATCTTAGATAATAAAATTAATTATTTAGTTTTTATAGGTATAAACGAATTGATTATTTAGTAAAATTGATTAAGTGGAGACATGTCCCATAGCCGAAAGAATCGAAGCCAAAGGTTTTTTTTATTAGTAGTTTTGTAATTATACCGTTAAATCTTGTAAAAATATATTTATATCTAACAAAATTGGATAAAGTGTTATCTTAAACACATATTACTATATTGATATTTAACATCTTTTAAAAAATATATTCATAACTAATGAAATTGAGTCAAATTTTATCTTATACATATATAGATATATTGATTAAATAGAGTTAGAATAAAATTTTATCTTATACTTATATTGATTATTCAAAAAATTATAATTGGTTTATACGACTACAAACTACAAATATGGAGAAAGCGACATATGTCTCAGCCGACTTTCCTTTATTATATATAAAATAGATAATAGATTGAAATAGAAATAAACTCCTTACCTAATATAAAACCTAGCTTTTTGGCACACATACATCCATTGCGATCCCAAATCATGAATTAAAATTAATTTAGGGTTTTTGCGATATCTAAAATCTCAAGCATGGCCCCTCTTCATCTTCCTCAAGAAATAATCACAGAGATTATCCACCGACTCCCTCTCCGATCGGTCCTGCGATGTAAACTCCTGTCAAAGCAATGGAAGAATCTCATCAGCGATCCCAATTTTTACACCCTCTACAAAGATATCTCCCGTACGGCCTTTTTCCACGGTCGGGACGGCCTCTACTGCGTCTCCATAAGCGACGCCGACGACAACAAGGCGCGCATCCATGGCCGGATTATTCCTCCCTTCACGGTGCACCGAGTCCTATCCGGCCTCAATACTCCCAGATTGATCGGATTCTCCCACGGAATAGCTTGTGTTAAAGAGGTCAATGGACCCTTCCTTCTTCACAACTGGTTCACTGGATCATTGAAAACCGTCGCAAATCCCCCGCGACAAGAGCGATGCAGTTGTTTCTCCTACTACTATGGATTTGGTTACGATTATTATGGCGACGATTATAAGATCGTCGTCGGACGCGAGTGCTGTCCGTGTTGGATTTACAGCTATAGAAATAAGGAATGGAATTCATTCAAAGGTTTTCCTTATAATAAAGTCTTCACTTTGACAGGCCAGGTAGCTCACTCCTTTAATGGCGTCCTTCATTGGGCTCTTTTGAAAGGAGGAGGAGATAACCAAAAGCAAGCTATCGTTACTTACGATCTGCATACCAATATGTTCGGAGAAATACAGGTGCCGCAGGATGGAGCAGCGCTCCCTTCTCGTTCGATCATGTCTGAAGTCGATGGGCAACTGTGTTATGTTTGCAAGTTGGCTGATGAAGGTTTCGAATTTACAAGGACGGATGTGTGGGTGATGAAAGGGTATGGAGTCGGAGATTCTTGGGAAAGGTATACAATTCGGTGTGATCAATACTTAACACTCGGGATGGAACCGACCACTCTGCTATACAAACTCGGAGATGGTGGTTTTGGAAGACTAGTGTTGTTTGTTCACAAGTATAGCAAGACTTTGATTTGGTGCAATATCGACAAGAACAAGGTATACGTCGTATCCAAGAAAACATGGCAGCAGAAGATGATGAAGAGCAACTAAAAAGGGGAAATTAATTTTAAGAGTTTGAATTTAGCAATATTTTCCTAATTGTTTCACTGTAATATATATGTTATATGTTTCTTCATACTAATTAATTAAGTTTTGGGTCTAACAATAATGTATTGTGTGCAAAAACTATGGTCTTCTTGATTAACAATTTTTATATGGTCTCTCTTTAGTTGTCACAGATGTCTTAGTTATTAACCATATATGGTCAGCGGATCGAACTGGTGAAGGAATTGTGTCCTTTAATTTAATGTGCAATGACTAGTTATGGAATAGGACAATTGATAGAGATATTCAATCCGATTATTTTAGGAGTCGTAATGCTTTGCTAGAAGCCAACTACGATTAATGGGCTTAAACGGGTTAAACCCATGGCTATTATAAACGGGTCATATGCGGTCACACACTTAGAATTGACGGGCTTGATCAAAAGATAGATGATTTTATTATTAGTGTATATTAGATATATATTAATAATAATGGGATAAGATTTATTTGTGAAATAAATAATTAATCAAGTAAGGTATAAATATAAGCTTATAAAGATGGGCTTATGAGGACTTTACCTAATTAACGCATCCCAAAAGAGAGAAACGTGAGTTTTGGCCGCTCCCCATCCCATCTTTGGTTGCGGCGTGAGGGCGGAACTCTACCATCATCAATCAAGAGCAATTTGATTGTTCACCTTTCGATCTTCGTCCTAGCAGTCGAAGGCAAAGGAGATCTAGACCGGGTTCTTGTGGACCAAGTAGAGGAGCAACACGTGGGGCTCTAGTTCTCTTCTGAATCCTCCCCGTTTAGATCCGGTTCACGCATCAAGAGGTATCTCCTATGAACAATGATTTGATCTATCGACTTTATGCATGAATATCCTTGAATTAGATGGTAGAAAATAGTTTTTAAAACTTCCGCTGCGCATCTAATTATCCATCAGTGGTATCAGAGCCTCTTGCATAAATTGATATGATCGATTGATTTTCTTGTTAGTTTTAATTCAATTTAGCAATATAATAGATATATGGAATAATTTATATGATTAAAATTATGATTTTGGTTGATCGGATGTATAAAATTTGACATGTAAAGCAAGTTTACAATCGGAATTTGATTCCGATATAATGCCGCACGTAAGCATTTGAATTGAAATACACATACTTGAATTGATTCCGATGCAATTCCGAATTTGATTCGGATCCACATAGGCGCTGCACGCCTGTCTCAATTTTTCCCTTATGCAAATCAACATGTATACAAATATATTGATATTGATTCAAATTGCAGTACCTACATATGCATCAATTGATTTTTCGAAAACAATATGTTTTGAAATCGGTCGGTTAAATTAATTTGTACACTTTACACGAAAGATGTGATTTTTTGTATAAAGTATAAAATATTTGATTTTATGAAACTACAAGTTGATTTAAATTTATGAAATTAAGAATTTTATGATTTTGATGCATAAAGTTGATAAATTTTATATGAATTTAATTCATATATTAATTTGTCAAAAGTTTAAGTTTTATGAAAACTTACCATCTTAATCCTACAATTGTCAAAGTTTGTAATTGTTACAAAATTTGAGTGGGAGTGGATGGGGGCGGAATTAGGGTTATGTAAGATATTTATGATTTTAGTGTAAGATCTTAAATTACCTTAAATAGATATGATATATATCTTATCCCTAATAAAAAATTTCTATCCAATTATACAAGGTAAGAGTTACCATAAACTTTATTCCATATATGTGATTGCTAATTTTGAATTAAATATCAAGAATATTAAATTAGTTATTTTATTAGATAATTTAATTGATTTGAGTTAAATAGTTTATTAATATGATTAATATTCTATTTCTTGTTTATATTAATTTGATTAATATTTTGATGTTATATTAATTGTGATTAATATTTTAATATTTGATATTATTACATAAGGTGACTAGTATGGCCCATAAATACGATCTGCTTATCGTTATGTTTTTTTGTACACGATCTGCGTATCGTTATGTATTTTTGTAATTTATTTTCAGTAATTAGATTATTAGAAAATATTGTAATTAATACAAGAAGACAAGAAGACATAAGAAGTTCAAGGATGGAGATCCATGAAGGGCGCGAGGGTGGAGACCCATGAAGATTAGATCTTTATTTTATACATCGTAGGGGCCATACTAGGATCACAATTTCATTGCATTTTGAATGCCTTATTTTAAGTTTTATGTTGTTTTTATTTATGATATTTTTTCACTTATAAATAAAGACAAATAAAAGACTTAAGTTCCTAAGGTAAATTGGGGCAATGCCTTTTCATATCATAACCCATTAAGTTCTGGATTTTTGGTTGGATGGGCTTCACAAAAGTGAGGGTGTCTTTCCATAATCTTGGGCTAATGAGGGTGAATCTATACAAGGGGTTCATAAGCTTTGATATGATTGTACCCAACGAGAGACCAAAAGGCAAAGTTTTGGATCTTGAGGCATAGGATGATTTTACATTGGATGTGGATCATCAACCAAGAATTATAAGGAGTTATAATTAGTAATTGTTACTTACCTTGAGCATACAAGACTCAAGGCAGTGCAAAAGTACGTTGGGTCTTGTGTGTAATGGGATCTTGGAATCATTTTATTCACCAGGAACAATAACAATTTGAATAAAATGCGCATTTACTTATTTTAAAGATGTTTAATCTTAAGTAATTTGCATTTCGAACATAAACTGATTTGTAAGTCATTTCCTTTTATATAGGCATTATGTCTAATGATAACTTGAATTTCACCCCGCGCTCAATAGTTGAGAAAAAACAAATTGAATGGAACGAACTTTCTTGATTGGGAAAGGAATCTGAGAATTGTTCTCAGGTCTGAAGGGCGTGAGGACGTCCTAACAAACCCTATCCCTACTATTACCGATGCCTCATCGGATGAGGAGATAGTTAGAGAAATGGAGTTAAGGAGTGATTATTTACCTGTCACTTGTTTGATGCTAGCAAGCATGGAACCTGACCTTCAAAAGAGGTTTGAATACCAGGATGCTTACTCTATCATCACCAACATGAAAATGTTGTTTCAGGCACAGGTAAGGATTGAACGATATGAAACTCACAAGGCTATACTGGATAGCAAACTTGTGAAGGGAAAGCCAATAGGTCCCCATGTGATCAACATGATTGGTCTTTTTAGCCGTATGGAGACACTGGGCACCCCATATGACCAAGAGTTGGCCACAGATATCGTCTTGCACTCCTTACATGATGGCTTTGCATCATTCAGGATGAACTACCATATGCATGGTATTAAGAAAAACCCGAACGAACTCCATGGTAAGCTCAAAGCTGCTGAGCAGAATACTCCCACTGACAACAAGAAGGAAGTTCTTAACGTCAACAGAGGGAAAGGGTTCAAGAAGGTAGCCAAGAACAAGAACAATACCCAAGGGAAGGGCAAGGAAGTTGCAAAACCTAAGGGTGGTGAGAAGCCAAGGGTGGCTGCAGACCATGATTGTTTCCACTGTAAGGCTAAGGGACACTGGAAAAGAAATTGCCCCAAGTACCTGGAAGATAAGAAGAATGGGACTTTGAGTTCCAACACTTCGGGTATTTATGTTATTGAATTACTGTCAACCAATGTCCTCACATTAGATAATGGTCCTACTTGGGTATTGGATACCGCATGTGGTGCTCACATTATTTCAAATGTGCAGGGACAAAGAAATAGGAGACAAGTGAAGAAAGGGGAGATAAAGCTACGCGTTGGGAATGGAGCAAGCGTTGCTGCACTTGTCGTAGGAGATTTTAGTTTATCTCTTCCTTCTGGTTTAATCTTAGAACTAAATAATTGTTATTTTGTTCCTAGCATTACAAAGAACCTTTTTTCGGCGGCAGTAATTTATTCTGAAGGTTTTAATTTTGGCACTACAGATGAAGGTATAATTATTCACAAGAATGATATCTTCTATGCTCGTGCTCAAGATATTAATGGAATATTTGTATTCGATCTTACAACAGAATCATATAACATAAATACAAAAAGGCAAAAATCAAGTAAGTTGAGTGAAGCCTACCTATGGCACTGTCGTTTGGGTCACATCAGTTTAGATCGCATGAAGAAGCTCCATAAAGATGGACTTCTAAAAGACGTGGATTGTGAATCCATTGATACATGTGAGTCATGTTTGATGGGCAAGATGACAAGGTCACCTTTCAAAGGAACAAATGAAAGGGCTAATAAGCTATTGGGCATTATACATACTGATGTATGTGGGCCAATGAGTATAGAAGCTAGAGGTGGTTATAAATACTTCATCACATTTACTGATGACATGAGTAGATATGGATATATTTACTTTATATCACATAAATTGGAATCCTTTGAAGGAATTTCAAAATGAGGTAGAGACTCAAACTGGCAAGAAAATAAAAGCACTTCGATCAGATCGTGGTGGTGAGTACTTGAGCCATGAATTTGATCATCATTTGAAAAATTGTGGGATAGTAACACAATTGTCTACTCCAAAAACACCACAACTTAACGGTGTATCTGAAAGGAGAAACAGGACCCTGTTAGAAAAGGTCCAATCTATGATGAGTTTTGCTGACCTTCCGGTATCCTTCTGGGGATATGCCCTCACAACTGCCGTACTTACACTAAACAGGACTCCGTCTAGAGCTGTAGACAAAACTCCATATGAGATTTGGACTGGAAAGGTTCCAAAATTGTCTTTTATGAAGATATGGGGATGTGAAGCTTATGTAAATCGTTTACAAACGGATAAGCTTGCCCCTAAATCAGATAAATGCTATTTTATAGGGTATCCAAAATGTAGTTTTGGATATTACTTCTATAATCCCGCTGAACAAAAGGTGTTTGTTGCAAGGGATAATGTCTTTTTGGAAAGAGAGTTCATTTCCAATAAGTCAAGTGGGAGAAATATTCATCTTGAACCAGTTCATGATGAAGAGCAACAAACTCAACAACGAGATGACATAGATGGTGTCGATGACGAGTTGATGGTTTTGGAAGGCCGAGGGCCCCAAATCATCCAAGAACTGGAACAAGAGGATCCACAAATAGTTGTGGAAACTGTTCCAGCTCGATCCAGTTGTTGAACCCACTCGTAGATCAGATAGGCCAAGGGTACAACCAAGACGTTATGATGATTCCATCTTGAATGTAAACCTTGATGTTCTTCTGCTAGAACATGACGAGCCTAATACCTATAAGCAAGCAACGACGGGTCCAGACTCCAACAAATGGCTTGAGGCCATGAGAACCGAAATGGATTCGATGTTTGAAAAGCAAGTATGGGACTTGATAGATTTGCCAGATGGGGTAAAACCCATAGGGAGCAAATGGGTTTTCAAACTTAAGACAGATAAGGATGGAAAGGTATCTGTATACAAGGCAAGATTAGTTGCCAAAGGTTTTAAACAGATTCATTGTATAGACTATGATGAGATATTTTCACCAGTTGTCATGATAAGATCCATTAGGATGATCCTTGCTATTGCCGCTTATTATGATTATGAGATTTGGCAAATGGATGTCAAAACCGCCTTCCTGAATGGATTCCTGGAAGAGGATGTGTATATGACACAACCAGAGGGTTTTGAAGATCCAAGTAATGTCGGGAAGGTATGCAAGCTTAAGAGGTCTATATATATGGACTTAAGCAAGCATCCAAGAGTTGGAACTTTTGGTTTGATGAAAAAATCAAAGAGTTTGATTTCGTCAGATGCGAAGAGGACCCTTGTGTATACAAGAAGTTTAGTGGGAGTAAAGTGGTCTTCCTAGTTTTGTATGTGGATGACATACTACTTATTGGGAATGACATTCCGATGCTAGAGTCCGTTAAGGAATGACTGAAGAAATGTTTCTCAATGAAAGACTTTGGGGAGGCAGTGTACATACTTGGAGTAAAGATCTATAGAGATAGATCTGAGAGATTGCTTAGATTGAATCAAGGAATTTATATATAGATAAGATTCTTAACATATTCAATATGCAAGATTCCAAGGAAGGGTTTTACCTATGTCATGGTGTGTACACGACCTGATGTTGCATTTGCTATGACCAGGTGTAGCAAATACCAATTGATTCCATGAGAGGTACACTAGTGTGCAACTAAGAACATCCTGAAGTTCTTGAGAAGAACCAATGATGATTTCTTAAGGGTGATGACAAGTTG
Organism: Persicaria tinctoria; assembly: GCA_037127255.1. Lineage (NCBI taxonomy): Eukaryota > Viridiplantae > Streptophyta > Magnoliopsida > Caryophyllales > Polygonaceae > Persicaria > Persicaria tinctoria. The sequence continues at coordinate 2,843,212 of JBANSL010000004.1, forward strand.
ATCGTATATTTTATGAGGATGTTTCACCTTATTTGACATTAAGATGTGTAAGGTGCATACATATGACAATATTGCAAATACATTGACGAAGCTTATGCCTAGCCCAAGCATGATGGTCACACTAGGGCTAAGGGTCTCAAACACATTGGAGAATGGCTTTGAGATTGATTTCTATTACATTTTATGTTTAGAGTGTTAGACACTAAGTTTATGTACGACTGGATGATTTTATGATATATGATATTTCATCTTTATTTATATATCGTGTTGAACGATAATAAATAAAATGTCCAAATAATTCGTAGTTCGCAAATGGGCTTATCTTAAGTGTTCTGGTAAATGAAACCTCATTAAGTGAAATGCAGTTATGAATTATTACAAGTCCGTAGTCTGAAATCATCAAATTGGACATAGGTGATTTTATTAAATGACTATATTGTAAGTTGACTGATAGCGCCAGGTTTCATGGGCTATAGGGACATGGAGATGTCTAGTCAATTACATACATATGTATGGATGATACATATAGGACAGACCCACCTTAAGACTCTACAAAAGGGATTGCAGAGTTTTAAGTTAAACCATGATTAGTAGATTCCTCATACATGAGTATGTTATGGTCCCTCTTGATGATTCGTATTTCTTTGACACGGCTAAACGCTTTCCGTAACAGGGAGTTATAAAGGTCGTAGTTGGGATTGCCAAAAGTTGAGTGGGAGCCATAGTCATACAAGACTGTAGATGTCCTCCTTCTTCATGCATACTGTGATGCATTGAAAATGAATGGTGTCTAGGCCACTTGGAGAGAAAGAACTGAAAATGCATGGCCATGCTCGGATGGATTATTTGTAATCATCCGTCAATTGACAGTTCGAACTCGGAGTTCAAGGAATATATATTTGATAATAGATATGAATGTCACCATATCATCAAATATGACATTAAGAGAGACGGGTATCTGAAATTGCACACTTGTTTAAGGACAAGTGGGAGATTGAAGGAATTGTGTCCTTTAATTTAATGTGCAATGACTAGTTATGGAATAGGACAATTGATAGAGATATTCAAGACTGTAGATGTCCTCCTTCTTCATGCATACTGTGATGCATTGAAAATGAATGGTGTCAGGAATTGTTAAATCTTTGGCGTTATGTGCTTGTGTAGCCAGAGATCTCGATATGCATCGTTTTCTTTCGGTTTTGACTTTCAGAGAATGGTTTAGATGATATTTTCATTGCAAAAATATTGGGAGATAGATTTTTGTTGTTGTAGCATCATTTGCTAGTTGAAAGCTGTCATCAGAATATGAGATTCTTCAAATTCATATCAGATTAGTTGTGAAAGGGGAATGGGAGGAACTGTCGGTTCAATTTGGGTTGTCGATTGCCGTCAAAAGTTCCATATAGAATTAGGGATTGGCTTTAGAATTGTGAATTCTGAGATTCCGTAAAACGAAAGTCTCATATGCTTATCTTTGTTTCTTCTTTGGGTTTATATTGCAGGTGATTTTAATGGCATTTCTCTGATGCAATTAGCCCCTCTTTGCATTTTGTTTTAAATGATACTTCTTTTTCAGAGGATACATTGTGCTTTGTCATTTTCATTATCTTGTGCTCTTGGACTGTGTTCATGCGATTGGAGCATCTGAAATAAAAAGGAGATTCCATACTATCATAATATCATCAACTCCGTATGGTAGCATTAGATTTGTGCAAATTAATCACTAAGCAAAAAAATATAGTTATCTCATTTCTAAGAAATTAAAATAAAGCATGTGCTAAGCAAATTTAATCATCAAAAGCGGTTGAGCATTGCTGACAAATGCATAAACAAGTAAAACCCAATGACATAGGGTGCATTGAACTTCAAAATGCTTTATGAAGAAAAATATATTTGGCATTGAATTTAAAAGGTGGACTCTTGCAGGAGTTTATATGCAAAGGACTATTTTAGCATGGATATGAGTGGGGATGAGCACCATCAAACCAGAACCTTTGAACAAGAAGATGACATAGGATGAAGTTGGGGATTTTGATGTTTGTGAGTTAAAAGTGGCAGTCCTACGATTGAAGTTGGGGATGTTGATGCTTGTGAGTTCACTTCACTGATGGTTGATACTGCTGATCTGCTCAAGTGTTCAACTGTTGCAGTAAATTCTGAGGGCATTTCTGAAGAAGAAAGCAAAGGATGTGTTGTGACAAATGACGGAGAATTTCCAGGAATATGTAACCAAATCAGATGAAATGGTTTTGGGAAAAATCAAATGCTAAAGAACTCTTTAATTCCTTCCATCTCTATCTTCCTTTCTTCTCCTAAAATTAGAGCATACTGTCTTATATCTTCCTTTGTTTTACTGTACTGGGTATAAGGGTTGAGCTGGTCATTTACTTATTAAATTTGCTTCTGGCATCATGTAACTTGTACCTTAACTGAGTCATTCTTGATTCAGCCCTTGATAGATTAAGCAACAATATGATCTTTGTAGTAACTTCAATGTAGAAAAGGAAGGCACGTATGCACAGTGGGTAAAACACTGCAATCCCCACCAAAACAAAGGCAGAGAAATAGGGGAGGTTTCACTTTGTACAGGGTCTCTTTTATTTGTGGGTTGGAATATTTTGCCCAACCATGTTTTCTTTGATGACTCTTTCCACTAATTCCCATTTCCCTTTTCAACTTTTTAGTGTTTTCTTACAAATAAATAGGTGCAGCAATAAATCCAATAATGTCCATTTAGGTTCAATGTAGACTTTACCTTTTTAACTTTCAAAATGCAATATTCAACCAATCCATTTGTGGGAATGAATGAGCTAAGTGAGAATATTTTATTTCTTAAGTCCTGTAACTCACCACACAAAAGTTACAACAGTACTACTAGACCTTAGTTGGCTGACCCCCTCCCCTCATAAACAATTGTGATAAATGAAGTGTAATAACAAATGTTGTGTAATAAAAAATGTCATCAATGAATACTAGTCGTTAATAAAAGATGTAATCAATTAAATGTAATCACATTTTATACTCTATGTCATCAATTGTATAAAAATGTAATAAAAATACCATCAACAAAAAATGTCCTCTTGAGTGAGATTAATGAGGTGTAATCACAAATGTCATTAATTAATAAAAGTCATCAATAAAAGATGTCATCAATCAAGTTTAATCACATTTTATACTTTTGTGTCATCAATGAATAAAAATGTAATAAACATGTCACCACAAGTGATTGCATCAATAAAATGTAATCACAAACATGTCATCAGTAAATAAAAGTAGAATCGATACACAATCGATGAAAAAAATTGACATAAAAAGTGTCATCGGTAGTCAACCGTAAGAAAAAAAGTGGCATCAATGGTCAACCTGGCATCATAGTAAACAAAAAAATGTCGTCAGGGTTTGAAAAAAGTGGCATTCAAAAGTTGTCATAAACCCATTTCATTAGAATAGTGGCATCAAAGTGAAAATAAAATGGCATCAAAACGGCGGCATCAAAAAAAAAATAAAAAAATAAAAAAAAAATAAAAATAAAAAAATAAAATAAAAATCACATGAGTTGGTCAACGTTGACCGATCAACGGTCAACGTTGACCAATTAATACCCCATTTGGAACATGGACTACCTAATCTAATTTAACAAGTTTTTTATCTAGTTAGCTAATTGAACTTTCTAAATAGCCTACCTACCTAAATCACCCTAAAAAAAAAAAGTAATTCATAACTAAAAACTAATCCAGTTACTTTGTTCCCCCAAACGATCTTTCAATTCGACCAAATCCAACAAAATCAAATCTCACAATTTTGCTAAAAAGAAAATTAAATAATTGAATACGGAAGGAAATCACAATGATTTCGCGTGAATATTTATCACCCAACGACTTGATCGGAATGAATTAGTAGGTTGGGTAACCTTTCAATTGACAATCGACCTTCTGAGCCCTAACCGCCGACCGGCCGGAGCAATCAATTACGACGTCCTCGCAGGTCACAACCGTCCATAGTTTTCCCAAACGCCCGTTCAATTCGACTCTGACGATCCCCTCTCCGGCTGCCACGTCAGCTCTAACCTCCTCAAGAACCTTGGCATCGAGGTGCGTCCGTCTGTAGCGATCGGGCACGGGCACCAGGCCAAACGCCTCCCCGTAGACCAGCTCCTCGCTGCCCGCGGTCAGGTTGAAGACGTCGGGCAGGACGCCGTCGGCGATCTTTTCCTTGCCCTTCTTCACATACAATATGAGGCTTGTCAGGTTGAGGGGGGGCGCGTGGGGGTCCGGGTTGCCGGCCCGGATGCCGACTCCGATGATGCTGTCGACGCGGCCGTCGGGGGTGACGTTGTAGTAACTGACCGCCGTTGACTCCACGACGACGGTCAGATACTTGACGTGGACGGGCCGGTCAGAGTACTTTAACAGGTAGTAGATCACGAGATTCACGACAGGCACGGCTGCTAATATGACGCAAATGAGTAAGATCTTTTTGCGACAATCCTTGTCCTCGCTGGTGGTCGTGGATGGTTTTGTAGTTGTAGACATTAGAAACGACGCCGTTTGCGGGATTGATCGATCGACGCCGCGCCGGCCGGTGGAAGCAAATCAGGTTAGCAAATTGCAATAGATGTTCGTCGTATGTGTAATAGCCGTCTTCTATCTACTCTCGCCCTAAATTAAAAAAATAAATAAAAATACTGTACATTTTTTTTTTAAAGTAATCCATCCAATGTTATAAAAAACGATCGGCGGATGCTCGACGGTGAGGTACCGCCAAGCGTCAAGACGGACAAAACATTTTCTTATATCTACCTCTATATTAGAACTAGAATAAATATATGATGTAATACTTATTCATTTCTAAAGTGTTTACCATCTCTACATTAACAAAACATAAAGTAAAGTGATTAAGTAATAAGTAATGACCTTTTTAACAGTATTCGACTCAAAACGTACAAAAAGAGATATTTTTTATAGAAACAAAAAGTGACATAAACTTATATAAACGTGATTGCTTATACACAATAGTACTAGTCAAATATACTCCAATCAATAAGAAAGTAATCAAACAATTAAACCAGTACTCAAATATACTCCGATCAATATATAAAAAAGTAATCAAACAATTAAACAAACAACGAAGTTACTTAGTTATCCAATCAATACGTACTCAAATATACTGTATTCAATCAACTAAGTTACTCATCAGCTTGTTCATTCAAAATTCACAAATTAAGCACCACGTAATAATCACAAATTCCCTAAGGACCAAAAAAAAAAGAATTCACAAATTCCCAATTGTTCATCGGTTGTTCGTTCTGCGTGTTAAAATGTAATTCACATTTCATGTTTTAAGTCTTAGTTTAAATGTTAGTTAGTTCTGTTGGTGTAAGTCGATTTCGACTAGGTTCCTTGTGTTCAGTTTTGTGTGTGTTAGTTTGATGACTACCTTATTCAAGTCTCAAGAAGTGTGGAACCTAGTGGATCAAGGCTTTGAAGATACTGTGGTAGGAGAGCTTGATCAGCAAATGAGGGAGAAAAAAAAAGAAGGATTCAAAGGCTTTGTTTATGATTCAAAGTGCTTTGGATGATGAAATCTTTCCGAGGATAGCTGCATCAACAATAGCACATGACGCCTTGGAAACCTTGAAGCAGGAGTACTTGGGAGACAAGAAAGTGATTACAGTAAAGCTGCAGTCACTAAGAAGGAAGTTTGAGAACTTGTCAATGCAAGACAAGGAGTCTGTACAGGTTTATCTCTCAAGAGTTTCAGGAATTGTCAACCATATGAAAGCATATGGAGAGAAGTTGAGTACTGAGACTCTAGTGAGCAAAGTGTTGAGAAGTTTGCCCAAGAAGTTTGAACATGTGGTGGCAGTTATAGAAGAATCAAAGGATCTATCAATGTATAGATTTGAAGAGTTAACTAGTTCATTACAGGCTCATGAGGAAAGGATGAGCAGAACTAGTGAAGTTAAGGAAGAAAAAGTCTTTCAAGTGAAGGAAGACAAGACCAAGAGTGAGGGCTCATCAAGTAGAGATGGTCACAGAGGTGACCATAGAGGAAGAGGAGGTTACAGAGGTAACTAATGTTCAATATGTTCTTAGACTAGCTCATAACTTGCTAAGTGTGGGACAGTAGCAAGCAACAGGTTATTCCCTACTCTTTGATGACGATCAGTGTAAAATTAGAGAGAAGATGGCTGGGCACTTGGTGACAGTTGTAGCCATGACAAAGAACAGGATGTTTCCTTGTGATCTAGCTGCAAATGTGAACAAAGCAATGGCAGTAAAGGAGGATGAAGGAACTCGGCTTTGGCATCTCAGGTATGGCCACTTGAATCTTCAGAGTTTGAAGATGTCGAGTACCAAGGCAATGGTACAAGGATTGCCTAAGATTGGTGAGCCGGATCTGTGTGAAGGGTGCATCTATGGAAAGCAAAGCAAAGGTTCTTTTGTCAACAAAGAGCCATGGAGAGCTAGAGATTGTCTTGAGCTGTTGCATGCAGACCTATGTGGTCCTATGCAAACAGAATCAGTGGGAGGAAGCAAGTATTTCTTGCTCATTACTGATGACTTCAGTAGATGGAGTTGGGTTTATTTTTTAAGAAGCAAAGGTGAAGCATTTGAGAATTTTAGACAGTTCAAAGCTCTCGTTGAGAATAAATCTGGCAAGAAGGTGAAAGCTCTCAGAACACACATAGGTGGTGAATTCATGTCCAATGAATTTGCTTCTTTTTTGTGATGATCATGGTGTTAGAAGGGAACTCACTGCTCCTTACACTCGAGAGAAAAATGGAGTGGTTGAGAGGAAGAACAGGACAATGGTTGAAATGGCTAGAAGTATGTTGAAAGCCAGAAATGTTCCCAGGAGGTTTTGGTGTGAAGCAGTTGCCACTGCAGTGTATGTTTTGAATAGATCACCTACTCGAGTTGTGCAAGATATGACACCTTTTGAGGTGTGGAGAGAAAAGAAGCCTTCTGTACTGCACTTGAGAGTGTTTGGGTGTGTTGCCTATGCAATGATCAACCTAAGGGCAAAGCTTGATGATAAGGCAGAGAGATGTGTATTTATTGGGTATGCTTATCAGTCTAAAGCATACAAGTTGTACAATCCTATGACAAAGAGGACTGTCATTAGCAGGAATGTGGTGTTCAATGAGGAGGCTGAATGAGATTGGATGAGAAATGAGAAAGGAAGTGTGATACCTGGTGTGATCACCATTGAGTGTTCATCAGAAGAAGTGAATGCAAATGATGTAGATGATATAAATGAGCACAATACTGATTCTCCTTCAACACAGTCTCCACAAAGCAGTTTTTCAAGCAGTGTTGGTTCTACCTCTTCATGATCTTCATGAGAGTCTCCTCCTAGGAAATACAGATCACTGTCTGATGTGTATGACAGAAGTGAGAGGTGTGGGTTTGCTTTGATAGCAACTGATCCTGAAAGCTTTGATGAAGCAAAGGATGAGAAAGAAGGGCAAGCTGCAATGAGAGAAGAAATGAGATGCATTGAAAAGAACCAGACTTGGGAGTTGGTAGATCTACCACGGGAGAAGAGAGCTATTGGGTTGAAGTGGGTATTTAGAACAAAATACCAAACTGATGGAAGTGTGCAAAAGCACAAAGCAAGGCTGGTTGCAAAAGGCTATGCTCAGCAAGAAGGCATTGACTATGAGAAAACCTTCTCACTAGTAGCAAGGCTAGAGACAGTGAGGGTTGTGTTGGCTCTAGCTGCTCAGTGGAGATTGCCAATCTTCCAGTTGGATGTAAAATCAGCATTCTTGAATGGTGAGTTGCAAGAAGAAGTTTATGTAGAGCAGCCCCAAAATTAGTATTTGATAATAGATTGAATTAAATAAATAGAACGGTTAGTTTTATATGAGATAATAGATAGATACAATATCATATAAAAAGATTAAATATTACTACCTCCTTTCATTAATAAGTGTCGTTTGACTTTTCGACACATTTTTAAAGGAGATAAAAACTATATGAAATATTAACTTTTTTTAATAAATTTTTTTAAATAATTTTAAACTTATAACTAATAAGTATAAAATTATATAAAAAAATATTAAAAATTTGATATTTTATATAGATTTTAGCTTCTTAAAAAACGTGCCAAAAAGTCAAACGTCACTTATTTCTGAACGGAGGTAGTATATAAAAAAAATCTATGTAAAAGTAATATCTAATTAGAATTAGAATTCTTATCTATTTTTATTTTGAAATTCATAAAAAGATGCACTATATAATTGAAAAACTTATTTAATTGTTATATATATATATATATATATATATATATATATATATATATATATATAAAAGATTAATAAAAAGGATTAAATAGATAGATTTTGACTTTTAAAACTAAGGATGTTCGTTAATATTAAAATTGTTATGGTTCAATTTTAAAAAACTGTGCAACGACGTTATGAATTCTCCAACATTGTGGATTAATGAAATTATCGTGATCTATATAGCACACTTTTAATTATTGATCGGAGATGTAAATCGATTGAGATGACCAATTTAGTATATTTATCATTTTGATGTTTGGATTTAATCATATTTTTCTATATCGTTTTCATATTATCATAATATCCACCCCTTATACTTATTATTTTAGAAGCAATGTCTTCACAAAATATTGTGCCACGTGTCCTTCTATGAAGCCAAATTTTCAGCCTTTTACCCTACACAAAAAATTAGGAAGTAATGGGATTCGAACCCACCACTCCAAGTCTCTTTTGAAACTCTCCCCACACGGCCAACCAATTGAGCTATCATGACTTAGTGATCCTAATTAACTACATCTAATATATATAAATACACAACTCGCTATATTTTTAAAAAATAAAATAAAAATAAACGGTTCGATGGTTCGTGTCGGGTATCCGGTAACGAGATTTGCCCGAACCATACACGAACCATTAATTTTCGTGTTTTCACGGTTCGTGTCATTATCGTGTCGTGTGCTTTTCGTGTCGTGTTTTTTCGTGTCGTATCGCCCCGGTTTCGTGTCGGGTCAGTCGGGTCGGGTTTTTCCGCACAGCCCTATCCCTCACATCAACTTCATTGCCGCTCCACAATCGACATCGCAGTCTCGCTCACATCCGTTCATCTCCCTCGCTCGGATTCGAGGTCGGGGCACCCAGATCCGGAGAAGGTAGAGGTCCCTCTAATGTTACTAATAGGTGAAAACTCTAATGTTACTAACAGGTTAATTGTATACGACTAAAAACAAGTTGTGGATATTGTAAACACTATATTCATAGAGCGAATTTATATAGGTTGAAACCTGAAATGAATTAAAATGATATATACCATGGAGACTATTCGGATGGTTGTTGATGGGCAAGGAGTAGTCAGCACCATTAAGAGTGAACTTCCTCTCCTTAATCCTGTTTGCAACGCGACCGACTATGCAGCCAAAAAACGAACCAACTCCTTAATCCTGTTTGCAACGCCGTCAGAAACCTGGGGCTCCCGCCGGCAGAGCTTGGCACTCTGCCGCCCGTCATCATCTCCCCTGGCCGCAAACTCGAAGATTGAGATTGAACAAAAAAAGAGGAGAAATTGAGAGAAGAATTGGGATTGGAATCCGGGATTAATGCTTATTAATGTTGAGTTGTGTTGGTTGATTGCTGTTCTTATAACTATACTTATTTCATGGCGTAGCTGTTAGATCTGGTTAACACATGCCATTGTTGTTGTTATGGCCATATTTTTTTTCATGCCCGTGTTGTGAAATGTGCTGAGTAAAAGTCTTTAGTTTGTTGTGAAGGACGGAATTGTTATGGATCATGTGTATTTGGATTCAATGTAGCTTGCATCTTAATTAACATAGTTTCATATAGTTTGGGTCGAGTTGTTATTTTTCATGGTATGAAATATAGTTTGGGAGTTTGATATAATTCACCATGACAACCAAAGATTTCGAAGAACAACAAGGTGAGAAGTATATTGGTTGAAAATTGACGTTCGATCGAAAATATATCGAAAAAAACCCGAACATGGTTCGGGAAAAGTACTAGTTATTATTATATATTGATAGGTTAATAACCTTGTAAAATAACAATTATATAATATTACTAGCAATTCATAACTCGTCAATAAATAAAAAAGAAGTAATTCAAAACTAAAAACTAATCCAGTTACTTTGTTCCCCCAAACGACGTTTACCTTTCAATTCGACCAAATCCAACAGAATCAAAATCTCACAATTTTGCTAAAAAGAAAAATAATTGAAAACTGAACAATTGAAAGATGGAAATCACAACGATTTCGCGTGAATATTTATCAGCCGACGACTTGATAGGAATGAATCAGTAGCGAGGGTAACCTTTCAATTGACAATCGACCTTCTGAGCCCTATCCGCCGACCGGCCGGAGCAATCAATTACGACGTTCTCGCAGGTCACAACCGTCCATAGTTCCCCCAAACGCCCGTTCAATTCGACTTTGACGATCCCCTCTCCGGCCGCCAAGTCAGCCCTAATGTCCTCAACAACCTCCGCATCGAGGGGCGTCACTCCGTAGCGACCGGCCGGCACGGGCACCAGGCCAAAAGCCTCCCCGTGGACCAACTCCTCGCTGCCCGCGGCCAGGTTGAAGACGTCGGGCAGGACGCCGTCGGCGATGCTGTCCTTGCCCTTGTTCACAAACAATACGAGGCTTGTCAGGTTGAGGGGGGGCGCGTGGGGGTCCGGGTTGCCGGCCCGGATGCCGACTCCGATGATGCTGTCGACGCGGCCGTCGGGTGTGACGTTGTAGTATCTGACCGCCGTTGACTCCACGGCGACGGTCAGATACTTGACGTGGACGGGCCGCTCAGAGTATAAAAGGTAGATCACGAAAGGCACGACTGCTAATGTGAAGCAAATGACAAAGATCTTTGAGCAACGATCATCGTCCTTGCTGGTGGTCGTGGATGGTTTGGTAGTCGTAGACATTTGAAACGACGTCGTTTACGGGATTGACCGATCGACCGACGCCGGTGGAAGCAAATCAGGTTAGCAGATTGCAATTGGATGTACGTCGTGTGTGTTTAAATAGCCGTCTTCTATCTACTCTCGCCCTAAATTAAAAATAAAATAAAAACACTGTATTTTTTTTTAAAACTAATCCGTCACACTTTTTTCTCGGGATAATTTTTTTCTTAAATATAAGAAGCACTTTATACAATACGTTTTTTTTTGGATAAAATATTATTTTTAAATTAAATAAAAACAATTTATCAAATTAATTATCTTCTATCTAACTTTATACTAAAGCCGATGCATTGCGGCTTACGTGGCACTTGTAGACGATCCTCGTAAAATTTTCTTCCAAAAGAATCATACTAATAAAATTAGTATCAGATAAATATTGCAATTTAGATTTGAATTAAATAAGTAGAACGGTTAGTTTTATCTTATCTCATATGATAGATAGATAGATAGATACAATATCATATAAAAAAGATTAAATATTATATAAGAAAAAGCTATGTAAACGTAATATCTAATTAGAATTAGAATTCTTATCTGTTTTTTATTTTGAAATTCATAAAAAGATGCACTATATAATTGAAAAACTTATTTAATTGTTATATATATAAAAGATTATATAAAAAAGATTAAATAGATAGATTTTGACTTTTAAAACTAAAGATATTCGTTAATAGTAAAAATGTTATGGTTCAATTTAAAAAAAAAAATAGAAAGAAAAAAGATTTTTTTTAATAGATGAAAAAAGAATAAGTCCGACAAAAGTTATGATTTAATTTGTTTAAAATTAAATTTGGAAGAAAGAAAACTTTTTCTAGAAAAAATATAATTTAGATTTATTGCATTTGTTATTATATGTTAAACATATAAATTAAAATTTATATATCGTTTAATATTTATGGAATGAGATCTAATTAATTCTCCCTGTTTTATGCATCGATAAATGATGAATTCAAAATCACAAGCCAGCAAAATTTGTCTCCTTATTTTCCGAAGAATCAAAGGTAACCAAAAGCTAAATTCTGAATGCAGATAGAGAATTTGCTAAAGCTTCAACGGATCTGAGCAATCGAGTTGGGATTTGTAGGAGATCGTTTTCGAATTGCAAATTATTCATGTCGGTCAATTTTGAGATATTTAGACAATCCACAATAGAGGTGAATAGAGGTGTGTAAATGCATATTTGTTAGACACTTTTGAGCTCCAGGTGTACAAATGTAAGCATTTAAATATGTGATGCGCAAATTTGAGCACACTACCTCCCTGTATGCATAAACTTTTTACAAAAAAATCAAGACAATTTTATTTATTTATTATTTTATTTTTCTTTTTATTTTAAATGATTTGTATTTAAAGGATGGGTAAAAAATACACATTTTATCGATGAAGTAAATTAAGTGATTGTTTATTTTTACCCCTCTTATGTACCAAAATCAGTAGTGATGGTCTTAGGTGCGCAATGGAAACGTTTTCGTAAAACATCAACATGGGCATGATGGGCCGTGAAATGCAATTGATGGGTCATATAGTTCCCCCAAGCGCCCGTTCAATTCGACTTTGACGATCCCCTCTCCGGCCGCCAAATCAGCCCTAACATCCCTAACAAGCTGGGCATCGAGGTACGACTGTCCGTGGGGATCGGGCACGGGCACGGGCACCAGGCCAAGCACCTCCCCGTGGACCACCTCCTCGCTGCCCGCGGTCAGGTTGAAAACGCCGGGCAGGCCGCCGCTGGCGATCGTCAGGGCGTCCTTCTTCACCAATCTGAGGCCGTCCTTACTTAAAGAATTAACTATGAGGTCTACTAACTTCTAAATTTATTAAAAGGGGTTCTAATTATCCAATTCTCTCTTAAATATTTGAAAATATAAGTCAATTGACTTTTTAACACATTTTTTACCGAGTGAAAAACTACTCCATTCGATCCAAAAAGATTGTCGTTTGACTTTTTTAACATGTATTTTAAGGAGTTAAAAACTATATAAAATATCAACTTTTTTTAAATTATTTTTTTACAACTTAATATTTGTTGGTAATAAGTATTAGATTATAAAAAAATAATAAAAAAGTTAATATATTAATATACAGTTTTTAGCTCCTTAAAATACGTGTTAAAAAGTCAAACGACGTCATCCTTTTTGAATCGGAGGTAGTATATAAAATAGTATATTTTTAATTAATTTTTTTACATAATTATATACTACGTACTTATTGGTAATATATATAAGACTATGTAGAAAAATTAATAAAAAGAATATTATTTTATATAGTTTTAAACTCTTTAAAAAACGTGTCAAAAAACAAGAGAAAATTTGCCCAACGAGCCTATTTTTTGGGCCTAAATGAGGGAGTGTCTCCCACCCTTATAAAATTAGGGTTTTGTCCACCAAAAAATTTCTGGACAAAATTACCCCTCTAATCTCATGTCTCCATTACCGTTTCAGCGTCACATATCCTCCCGTTTCAGATCTCGTTCGTCGACCCCTCCCTCGCTCTTCCTCTCTCTCTCCTCCTCCTCCGGTCACCAGCCTCACCTCTTCGTACCCTCACCGCCGGAATCCGGAACTCTCCCCCATCACCTCTCCCTCGCCTCGCCGGAGAAGAATGGAGATTCGGCTCAAATCCGAGGAGATCCGGCTCGAATCCGAGATCTGCCTCTCCGTCGTGCTCTCGCTCTCCTGCTCATCCATAGGAGCAACGATCGCCGATCGCGGAGGAAGACGATCTGGCCTGCGAGCCAGTGAGCCACCGATTGAAGATCTCAACCTCCGAGCGACCATGGCGGCTCCTTTCTAGGTCTCATCCGATTCGACGGCGAGAGTTGCTGAAATCCGATCTCCAGGTTCTGTCATGAAATCGCCGAATCAATGGACACGTTGTGTAGATCTCGAAGTCGGCGATGGACGAGAGTTGCTGAAATCGGCGATGGACGATCCCTCTCCTCCCTCAGATCTCTCTCCTCCTCCCTCAGATCTCCCCTTCGGCGATCTTCGGCTTTTTGGTTGTCGACAGCCATGAGCCTCCTCTCCCACGCTCTGAATCCAAAGAGGACGAGATCGCCGATCGCCGCCCTATCTCCTGTGCTCGACGAGGATGAGATCTATCGCTTCCTCCCTCCGAAACTGACTCCCAGCCGAGCACAGGACTCCCAGCCGCTGAGCACAGGAGATCTGTCGCAGATTGCCGTCAGCCGCCGCACCGACTCCCAGCCGCCGCAGATTACCGTCACCTTCGTCAACGGCGTCGAGGAGTCCTTCCTGCTCGCTCTCCATTTAGACGAAGACGACCTGGCCTATTCTCATCCCCGAGGAAGAGATCCACCAATCGGACTTGAATCCGCAGAGGAAGATGACCTAGCCTGCTCTGCGCGAGTTTCAGCATGTTTCCATGGGAGCAACGATCGCCGATCGCGGAGGAAGACGATCTGAAGCGGCCTCGCCTCACTTCAGATTTTCAGCAGCCATATCTTGTTTGCTGTGAGTTTCTTCTTCCGTTCAAGTTCAACAATTCAACTTTCTACTTCTTCTTCTTAGCTCTTTTGGAAGCAGATATCAGTTCTGTTAATTTACTCCGCAATCCACTTCTTAAATTAACCGTGCTCACCACAATATATGCTTTCAAGTATACATGTTGATGTCGTGGTTTTGCTTTAATAGGTGAGTCTTCTTGTGGTAAGGAATTTGGATATACACATTCAAGTAATTGCTGATGTCGTGGTTTTGCTTTAATAGGTGAATCAACCATAAACAACTTTGTTGAAACCGGGGTTTCAACAACAACGTTGTGGAAGGAAATTTGGAGATGAATATTTTTACTCTTTTGGTGAGGACTTTTAGTTTGGTCCTTCTTTTTTGCTGAAATTATTGGTGTTGAACTTGCTTTAAAACTAGAATTTGCTGAAATTATTGTTGTTGAACTTGCTTTAAATCTCCTTTAAAAGCCTCTTAGCTCAATGGTAGAGCAATGTGCTTATGCACAAATACGTGGGTTCGAATCCCGCATAGGCTAAATTTTATATCTCGTAACACGGTTTCAGCAACAATTTCAGCATCAACAACGTTGCTGAAATCGGGGTTTCAGCAATTCTGGAAACGCAAGAAAAAAAGCGGAAAAAAACGAAAAAATAAAGCCAAAAAAAAAAACTGCTGAAAACAGATGGTGGCACAGGGGTTTCAGCAATTCCGTTTCAGCAACTCTGGAAAGGCGGGGAAAAAAAAACTAAATTTCGTGGATTTTTTTTTTTGCTGAAAACAAAAATTTCAGCATGATGAAAAATTCGGTGGACAAATCCCAAATATGGAGGGGGGGGAGACGGATTCCTAATATAGCCTAATTTCGTGGCCTGTATGGAAATTGCCCCAAAAAACAAATTGACTTATATTTTCAAACGGATGTAGGACGTAGTATATAAAAAAAAACTATGTAAATGTATCTGTTGCATGTTGCAAAGAGAGAGAGGCCAAAGAAAGGAACTCGCGATGAAAGAGAGCGGGTTGCAGGCTAGGGGCCGCACTATCGACAGGCAGACATGGGGGTAGTGGTTGTGAAAACAAAGAGTAAGGTTGACGATGCGAGTGGTCGGTCTGTCACATCTATATGGGATGCGAGTGGTGGAGGTGCACCTGTGGTAGGATGACGGCGGCGAGAACGAATACTATGGGAGGGCAATGATCGAAGTTAATCAGAGATGAAGATTGACATTGGAGTGGGTTGAGCGGACAAACGATTGCGCGCGGTAGATTTTAGGGTTTCAAATTGGAAGAGGAGGACTGAATTGGGTAGAACGCATGCATTTTCATTAAGTTTATTTTTTAGTTCCAAAACCCTTTGCCACATTTCCTTATTTTAATTATTTGTTGGACTTGGATCTATGTATTACTTAATATATTAATATGAACTATATTTATTTTACATTTTTCTTAAATCGGATAATATATACCTCCAACACAAATTGTACAACGACGCCTTGAATTCTCCAACATTTTGTTTGTAGAAGTCGGCAGAGACACATGACGCTTTCTCCATAATCGTAGTCGTATGAACCAATCACAATTTTTTGAAATAATCAATATATGTATAAGATAAAATTTTGTTCTAACTCTATTTGATTAATATATCTATATATATACATAAGATAAAATTTGACCCAATTTTATTAGATATTGATATATTTTTAAGAAGATATTAAAGACTTTAATATAGTAATATATGTTTAAGATAACACTTTATCCAATTTCCCTTTGGCTTTGATTCTTTTAGCTATGAGACATGTCTCCACTTAATCAATTTTATTAAATAATCAATTCGTTTATACTTATAAATATTAAAATCAATTTTATTATCTAAGATACCTTGGATTTATTTTAAAATCGTATATATAATTAGAAGAGTAATGGGTATTAATAATTATTTTTTTAATTCAAATTTTTTTAAAGAATATATATGTATATGTTATAATAATTTCTTTTAACTATATCTTAATTATGTAACAATTAAGAAGTATTGAAGAAAATTAATTAGTTGATTAAACAGATATTAATATCAAATTTATTTAAATTAAAAAAAACCACACACAGCGCGGGTATTGAACTAGTTTTCAGTATGATATAACAAAATTAATAGGTTAATAACCAATAAAATAACAATTATATAATATTATTAGTAATTCATAACTCATCGAATAAAAAAAGTAATTCATAACTAAAAGTTAATCCAGTAATATCTGAATTGAAAGATGGAAAATCATAACACGGTTCGAGTGAATATTTATCAGCCGACGACTTGATAGGAATTAATTAGTAGGGAGGGGAACCTTTCAATAGACAATCGACCTTCTGAGCCCTATCCGCCGACCTGCCGGAGCAATCAATCACGACGTCTTTGCAGGTCCCACCCACCAACATTTCCCCCCCCAAACTCCCGTTGATCAATTCGACTTCAATTATCCCCTCTCCGGCTGCCAAGTCAGCCCTAACTTCGTCGGCAAGCTTGGCATCGGGGTAAGTCCGTCCGTCGTGTTCGGGCAAGGGCACCAGGCCAAACGCCTCCCCGCGGACCCGCACCTCGCTGCCCGCGGTCAGGTTGAAAACACTGGGCAGGTCGCCGCGGGCGATCGTCTGGTTGCCCTTCTTCACCAAAAAATTGAGGCCTGTCAGGCTGAGTGGAGGCCCGTTGGGGTCCAGGTTGCCGGCCCGGATGCCGACTCCGATGATGCTGTCGACGAGGCCTTCGGGGGTGACGTTGTAGTATCTGACCGCCGTTGACTCGACGGCGACGGTCAGATTCTTGACGGGGACACTGTGGCCATATTTTAACCCCAGGTACAGGAAGAGGAGAACCACGATTACCGCTCCGATGCACAAGCCTGGGATATCGCCACATTCGTCGACCTTGCTCGTGGCCGTGGATGAATTTGTAGTCGTAGACATTTGAAACGACGTCGTTTACGGGATTGATCGATCGATCGTCGACGCCGGTGCAAGCAAAGCAAATCAGGTTTTCAAATTTCAATTGATGAACTTCGTATACGAGTGTGTAAATATATAGCCGTCTTCTATCTACTCTCGCCCTAAATTTGATAAATTGTTTTTTTTTTTAATTTAAACTAGCCTAGACCCCGTGCGCCACGCACGGAATTTTTAAAATTAATCTAAGTAGACTTATCTTATTTTTTAGATGTTATCATATTAAGAAATGTGTTTTATATAATGTATACACAGTACTCGTTCCGACAAGTATTCGATTTCCTTTAATTTTTCTTCAATTTATATCTTTTACCAGTCGTAGATAAAAATGTATTTTTTGTACTCCGTATGATTTAACTGTCTAAAGGTGGATTATTACCGGATTTTCTATCTTATGCCCCACAAGAAGCCAAATTGAAAAATATTTTCTCCAAATACACCCGATTTAGCCATTTTTAAATTAGACTATGCAGTTCACTCATTTTCTTTTAGGATTTTCTTTCCTAATAAATTATTTTTATATATAGTATGTCCTTATGACACACAATATAAAAATCGTATTGTTAGAAAGTAATCAAAATACTCCAGACCCAATCTCTTGTTAATAGTCCTTATATATAAAAGTAAAAAGGGCAAAAGAATTGGATATTAACTATATTGAAATTGAATGTGACTCGCTCACGATAATAAACTCTATTATTATTGGCAAATGAGAATATCTTTGAGAAATCGAGATAATCCTCTTAGATGTTCTCTTTCTCATATCGTTTTTTTTTTCTCAAGTGAATCATTTTAGCCTATCTTAACGAAAATTAATTATGTGGCAAATAAGATTGCACTTCTTTGCCATCGATCAGTCTCGAAGAAAAGCTCTGTTGGAATACCTCCATCGCCTAGACCTCATTGAAAAGGATGTTATTGGAAAGAGAATCAAACAATTTTTCAGTTGAGTGTGCAAATGAGACAATAATAATGGACTTCATCCCGATCGATCATTGTCGCATAAAAAACATCATGAGGATCCTCAATGGGGGACAAGTTGTTTAAATTAGTTCTTTCATTTAGAATGTAGAATATAAATTATAAATTAGTTGTTCTTTCATTTAAAGAAAATGTGTTTATAATTGATGCTTCTTGAAATCATATATAATTTGACTATTGGCAATTTCTCTAGAGCTTACTTTCAAGCCTCTTTGTCTTGTTCGGATGGAATTGGACAAAAACCATACAAATAGATTTTTAAAAAATGCCTTACATAGAGGACAAAGACAATCTAATAAGCAGGGTTAAAAGTTGAAGATGTCATTAAATCTAAAAAGAGAGAGCTTTTTCAAACCCTATGGTAAACTTAATAAGCTTCGATGAATGCTGCTAGTGTTTGTAACTGTACATAGCTTTTGAGCAAGAACCTACGAGTCTTAAGTCTAAATTCTTGACAATCTTGAGCAAGAACCTACGTGTGCAATTTGTAGCCTATGTGGGATTCGAACCCACATCAATGTGTGCAACACATCGGTCTACCTTTTGAGTTAATAGGCTAATTTAACATAAAGTGACGATACATGAGCTTTTGTATGTGATATACAAAGGGCTAATTTAACACAAGGTCACGAGTTAAGTAAGAAAAGGGTTACTTTTGTAGCTTCTGTATCACAGCAATATGAGTTGCTGTATAAGAGCAAAATGAGCTGCTGTTTGACAGCAAAATGAGCTGTTGTATGTTGCCAAAAAGCATACAAATGTCCCCAAAAAATTGTATGATAGTTGGTGTTGTGTTTGGCTGCTGTAAAACTGTATGACAGCTGCTGTAAAATTGTATAAAAGCTGTTGGAAAACAGAAAAACACACTTGGATACAAAAATGCAACTAAAAGACACAATTGAATACACAAAAATAGAAAAACACAACTTAATACAGAAAAACAAACCTGAGTACAGAAACTCAATGTACAATTGAATCTTCAAGATTTAACAAAAATGCAACTAAAAGACACAATTGAATACACAAAAATAGAAAAACACAACTTAATACAGAAAAACAAACCTGAGTACAGAAACTCAATGTACAATTGAATCTTCAAGATTTATCTATTTCTAATAAAAGGTAGATTATAATGATTTCCCGAAAATATTTCTATTGAACAATGAATTTCAGCGCTCCCATTTGCATCCACTTTATGTGTAGCTTCTGACATCAATTTTGTCCCATCTTTTGAAATTTTGATAGCTTCTAAAATAAAAACTTCAGATTCTTTATTCTGAAATTTTGAACAGCTTCTAAAATTTTATTGTCATGTGTAAAATTTTGTAGTCAAGTTATGTTTGTGTGTGGATCTATATTTTTCCCATTTCAATAGTTTATTTCATGCGGTTCATGCCACAATATTGGGTAACTTCTTAGTTCTAACTATGCATATGATTGCTTGAAGTGTGAATTAATTTTAAAAAGGGCATAATGTTATACGGAGAACATGACTGCTAACTTCAGAATTTGGTGCTTCTGATCCACTTTCTTCTGCTCATGCCATTTTAATGATGCTGGGTATAATAATGTAGTATATGGCATAGATATGGAGTTAATTTGTATCAAATGAACCAACATTCAGGTTTTTAGAAGTTTAGAACCTCAATCTTTATTATGGGAATAAAACTACTGATAAAGCATAGGCAGGCAAATGAAGCATACCTACTTACTCAAAGCAGTGGTACGCATACATCCAGGACATGAGCAAGAAATTGATTGGCTTCCCAACATAGGGTATAATAACAGTTGCAGAAACCTGTAAGAAAAAGTTGGTCACAAAGCCATCATAAAGGGCTAGTAATGAATCATGTCTATCTAGACAATTAGGTTTACTATATATGAGTCATATGACTCAAGGGGCATATGAAAGCCTTGCACTGTGAATCAAACAATACATTGAGTCAATATAATAGTGTTTGCATACCTCCAAGAAGAAGCAACTCAATAAAAGAAAGGAGTAAACTTGTTCTCCAACTTCAATCATGATGCTGCTAAAAGGTGAAAGGAGAACCAATTAAGAAGAACAATTCTCTTATCTACCAGCAAAATGGCCAACTACGGTAAAATATAAAATGCACATAATTATCCATACAAGGCTCCAACAAAATAATTTTTGTAAATCAAGGGGAAAAGATACGAGTACCCTTCGAGACCACGAGGTTTATCAGAAGAAACTGCCCTTTTCTCAACTTGATGCTTCATATTGGCCCGCCAGATCTACTACAGCAGGTTTAGATTTACCCATTGTAAAAAATGCATGCTCAGCAATGTCAATGCACCTTGATTTAGATAGGAACATAAAGCAGCAAGCAACATCCGAAGTATAAGTCTTTAAAGCTGATAACTGATTAGAGAAAAGGGAAAAGATGTTCTGATCTTAAATGTTAGCAAGCTGAGTCTTAGCATCAAAAATCTTCTTTCTCATGAGAGGATTTCAACAGTTAAAAATGAAGAAGGTTGATGGATCATTTTCGGTATATTGAGGTCAAAGCGGATTCAGGATTATGGGCATAACTGTTAGGAGCTAACAGATCTGGAAAACAGTCATAATTAGCATAACTAAGTCAATGCTCATCCATTTCTTTGGGTGCACAAGGTTAGATATTTGCCACAACTATGTTTTAAACAAACCAGGGCAACAATTTGGCATTAGTCAATACTGCAACACTAGTTGCTGCAAAAGTTGATCATTTTATGTAAACTGCAAAAGTTGATCAATTTATGTGATAAAAACATTAATTCTTTGTAACCTGATCTATATTAAACATTACAAAAACAATAAATTCACATTGCAAACTACCATAAATTGCTCAGTAGAATGTTGAACGCATATAGTATTATAGGGGGGAAAACAGAATGCCTGCATGGAAATTAACACATCAATTCTAATCTATATATAATTCTAATCTTCCTCCTCTAATATAGTTAATCTTTGCAGTGACACTCTCTAACCACATCAATATATGCCTTTAAAAATTTGAGAAAGCATAGGCAATAACCAACTATTTAAGAAAGCATAAGCATAGACCTTTAACAAAAACTATCGTTGTAACGTAATAGTGCTATATCAATCTCATGGATTCGGATTAAAGTTCTATCAACATTAATACATTATCAAGAGCAGTCATACAAGTTGTTTCACGATCATTAAGGCTAGCCAAAATCCACAAGAAACCTTAGATTGAAAAATATTCTTTAAACATTATAAAGAGCAACCATACAAGATGTTGATTAGGCATTTCATCAAACAGGTTATGAGCAAGGTTGGTTGTTAGTAAACACACAAGAAAATAGTAGAAGAAGAGAAAACATAAACTCCAATAGATCAAGAATTTTAGTCGTAAGTAAATCTCGCTATTAATTTACTTAATAATAAAACAATCTAAAGAAATCCAATTATTCCCTAAATATATTATTTTGAAAAACGTCCAATTGAACCAAAATCCAGAGTTTTTAGAGAGGATTTTCATCCAATTTCTAATTGTAGGGTTCTTGTTTCTATTTGATCAAGCTATAATTCAATCAGAATATTGACCACATCATCATACTTCTCCCTTCAAATCAAACGGGATTGAACACTAATTGAAAAACCCTAGAATTCGAGTCTAAATCAAGCGGAGTTGATTAACCCTAAACATCAACAAAGAAGAAACCTATAAATCTGACATGAACTTTAAAAGTATATAAACACTAAATCGAACATCAAGATTCGACGAACGATCCTCCTCAGTTTTCTCCTCATGTGGCTTGAGCCTCCCTTGATTGGCGATAAACACTAAATCAGATTCGACGGACCCTTGACAGAGAAAGATTATGCCCAAAACCCCTAAATCAGAAGGAACTTTTGTGCTAAAGTTGGATCTACATCCCCCAAATTGAATCCCGTAAACCCTAATTTTTCGGAAAAAAATGACATCTTCAAATCAAACACATACCTGTGAATGGATTTGTTGTGCACCCTCAGAGATAGTCGACCTTGAACCTTGAATCGTTCTTCCTCGGTGTTCTCCTCCTGCCGCTTCTGATTGAGAGGGAGTTGGAGAGCACAGAAAAACACAGAACGTGGGTGAGTAGGGAAGGAGAGAACGTGGGTGTGCAGGGAAGGAGAGAAAAACACACAAACCGCTTGGAACAACTGAAGCAAACCAACCGAAAACCCTAAAAACCATATGAAAACGAAAACAAAAAGGGGGGAAAGGATAGACCAGATCGATATACCTTAAAATTGTAGAAACCCCGCCTCGCTCTGACGTAGATCGAAAGATCTGAGGGCAAAAACTACAGGCGGCAGGAGATGACGCCGTGTGCTACTAACCGCCGAAGCCTTCTTCTTCCAAAGCCCCCTTCAGCAAGACGGAAAATTAAAAAATTAAGTAGCTGAGGGAGGAGAGTCCTCGTTAACCGCACCTCGTCCTCCTCTTCCACCGGAGCTCTCATACTATCACAAAAGCGGTTGCGAACAGTTTGTAGAGGAGACTCAAGAAAGGAATAGCCGAATAGGTAACCGCAGGGGGGGGGGAATAGCAAAAAAGAGTTGAATTTGCAAAAGCTATAAAAACTGTGCACAAAATTTCTCTACTTGACACGTGGATGATCCTTTTCCAAAAGAGATGCTTTTGCTTTTATATTGTAGGGATAAAAACAATTTATCAAATTAATTATCTTCTAAGTTCTAACTATATACTAAAGCCGAGCATTACGGCTTACGTGGCACATGTAGACACTCCTTATAAAATTTCCTTCCAAAAAAAATCGTACTAACAAAATTATTAGATAATTGCAATTTAGATTGAATTAAATAGAACTTTTAGTTTTATCTTATCCACTACGCCAGATTCACTCTCGCTCGACGGACCTAAAAAGGTTCGTCGCCTGAATCATGTTCGGGCGACGAACTTACTAAGGCCCGTCGCCTGAACGTTGGGATGCCCAACCCGCCTCCAGCCCATGTTCAGCCGACCAGAAAACCTCAATGTCCGTCGGCTGAACTGTACTCAGGCGACGGAACAAATCCAGGCGACGAACATTTCTCAAGATCGGTCGCCCAAACAGGTATCTGAATGACGGCTGTCAGAATGGGCCTTTGTCGCGACGGAAATGCTATTGGTTCGTCGCCTAAGCGTTGTTCGGGCCTTTGCAGCGACGGAAGTTCCAGTGGTCCGTCGCCTGAACGTTGGACTTTTTCAAAAGTAGAGTAATAAAGTCCGGTTGGTGGGGGTAATTAAATACTGTTCATTCAGGAGACGGACTTTTAAATATGTCCGTCGCCTGAATGTGTTTTCCGTAACAACCAAATAAATCGGTTGTACTGTACAATTATTATCCTCTCACCTTCATCCTTCTCCCACAATAACCCTAGAGGGCTCGAAAATTTTCCCCCATTTCACACCTCCATTGAAGGTATGTATAAATTTTAAATTTTTTTGTTATTTTTGTTGAATATATGCATATACATTGTTTGTTTGGATATTTGATGATGAGCTTGTCTTTTTTAATCGAGTTTGGATGGTAAAAAAGTTGTTTCAATGGAGTTTATGAGGAGAAAGAGTTGTGTATGTATATATGGAGTTGAAATTGAGGTTAAATGGAGGTTAAATTGAGTTTGTGTTATGAATTGATGATGAGAATGGAATTGAGGTTAAATGGAGGTTAAATTGAGTTTGTGTTATGAATTGATGATGAGAATGGAATTGAGGTTAAATGGAGGTTAAATTGAGTTTGTGTTATGAATTGATGATTAGAATGGAAATGAGGTTAAATGGAGGTTAAATTGAGTTTGTGTTATGAATTGATGATGAGAATGGAATTGAGTTGAAATTGTGTATGTATATATGGTGTATAATTACATAGATGATGAGAATGGATTTGAGTTGAAATTGTGTATGTATATATTGTGTATGATTGGAAATTGATTTAAAATTGAGTTTGAGGTATGAATGGATTGTGTATATGAATGGATTGTTTATGTTAAATTTTATTTTAGAATGTGGTGTAGAATGACATAGATGATGAGAATGGATTGTTTATGTGCAATTTCATTTTAGAATGTGATGAATTCATATGAATGGATTGATAATGATAGGACGATAATGATCGACAAAAGTTGGATGCTACTCCCTCACGCTCACGGGGAGTATCAAAAAGGAATATTTCTCTTTATGCAGAATCTTAGAGATAATGCGAATGGAATGACTCATTTCCTATGCCCGTGTCGGAGATGCCGCAACAATGAATGGGAGCCAATAGATGAAATACACAGTCATTTGGCCCACATGGGAATGTGGCCTAGTTATACTGTTTGGGACAAGCATGGCGAAGCCCCAGTGGATAGGACAAATGAGCAACGACGAACGCAGATCCTGGAGGAAGGGGCATCTTCCTCCGTTGATGGTCCGGCTATGAACATTCTGCACGATGCTTTTCCGTTTCATGCCGGATATGAGGCGCACTCTGTCCCCGATGATCCTCCGTTCCAATATGTTGTTGACGATGATTACGAGAAATATAATAGGCTTATAGAGGCAGCAAACATGCCATTGTGTGAGAACAGCGATATGACTGTTCTGGATGCCTGTCTGGATGCAATGCAGATGAAGTCAGAGTTTGGTTGGACAGATAGGAGCTTGGACGGCATGTGCGCACACATTGCTCGCATGTTGCCGAAAGGACATAAACATCCTACGGATGGAGCGAAGATGAAGAGTGTGATTAGGGACCTTGCATTTGGGTACGAGCTGATCGACGCTTGTGAGTATAACTGTGTGCTATTTCGCAAACAATATGCAGATCTCGAAGCGTGCCCCAAGTGCAACACACCAAGGTGGTGTACTAGGGAGGGTACGAGAGGCAAGGTTCCGAGGAAGGTTCTCCGGTACTTTCCCTTAACCCCTAGACTGAAGAGATTGTTCATGGAGCCGAACATTGCAAAGGCTATGCGATGGCATGGTGAGCGGGTGAGAGATGCAGAATGGTTGAAACACCCATCAGATGGTGAGGCATGGAAAGAATTCAACAAAACCTACCCGCATTTCTCTGAAGACGTGAGGAATGTGAGACTTGCACTTGCAACCGATGGATTCAATCCATTTGGGAATCAGTCAACCCTCCATAGCACATGGCCTGTCATAGTGATGCCATACAACTTGCCTCCGTCAATGTGCATGAAGAAGGAATTCAACATGTTAGCGTTGTTGATTCCGGGACCAAAGTCTCCAGGAAAGTGTCTTAGTGTGTTCATGCAGCCGTTGATCGATGAGCTTCGCCACTTATGGGGGACTGGAGTATATACTGTTGATCGATACTCAAGGTCCACTTTCACGATGAAAGCAGCAGTGTTGTGGACTATAAGCGACTTTCCTGGCTTGGGGATGTTGGCTGGAGCTGCGACGAAGGGGTATAAAGCCTGCCCTATTTGCTTGGACGGTACTTCTGCAACGCATGAACAAGGGAGAATGGTTTACGATGGGCACCGTAGATGGCTTCCACTAAACCACCCGTGGCGAACCGATGGTATGGCATTCAATGGAAGCGAAGAACACAGAACACGCCCTTATGCTTGGAACGGGGAGCAAATTCTTTCACAGATCGATAGGTACGAGAACTACCTCTTTTCACTCTCTTTTCCCTTTTCATACGTTTGTCCGATGTCTTTCTCATTATGTTTCCATCTTTCTCAACAGGATCAACTTCCCCGTCCTCAGCTCGCACCCTGCTTTCAAGGCCCCATACAGTGTGACTAACAGAATGTGTTGGACCAACAAGTCCGAGTTATGGAGATTGCCTTACTGGCGTCACATTAGAGTCAGACATGCACTCGATGTTATGCACATCGAGAAGAACGTCTTCGACAACATCATCGGCACTACTCTTAACATAGAAGGGAAGACAAAGGATGGTCCCAAAGCTCGAGCCGCATTGCAGCAAAGAGGGGTGCGGAGAAGCCAGGCACAGAAGAGAGATGGAACACTCCCTCATGCGCCATTTCTGGTGAAACGGGAGGACATACCAGATATATTCGAATGGTTCGGTACAGTGAAGTACCCCCATGGGTATGCTGGGTCTTTGCACAACAAGGTCAAAATTGCAGAGAGAAAATTCCACGGCCTAAAGACCCATGACATTCATGTTATGTTTCAGCGTCTTCTTCCCATTGTTGTCCGTGCATACCTGCCGTTGGGTGTTGCCAAGACTTTGGTTGCGCTAGCGAAATGGTTTCAGAAATTGTGTGCCAGGGAGGTGAGGAAGGAGGATGTCCGCCAGATGGAGGATGAGATAGTTCAGATTCTTTGCAGACTGGAGATGATTTATCCCCCGCACTTTTTCACAATCATGGTACACCTTCTAGTTCACCTACCGCAACAAGTGTTAGAAACTGGACCAGTGCATTACACCTGGATGTACCCAATAGAAAGGTATGCTACTTATAGATTAAATTCATCTCACAATTTCTGTCCATTATACCCCTCCAAAACTTCTTCCTTTGTTTTATAGGCAACTTGGCAAATATAAGGCTCAAGTAAAGAACTACTGTTACCCGGAGGGAAGTATTTCAGAGCGTTACGTTTTAAACGAGGCAACAACATACTGCAACTTGTATCTCGGGGGTCGAGATGAGAGCCGTGAAGGTACGAATGCAATGGAGGAGCTGAGCTATGATATTTCTGTCGTTTCAAGCCTCGTGCGTCCTCACGGTCAAATCATGAGACAAAGGTTAGGAGAACCTATGATTGCAGAGGCTCACTGGCAGGTTTTAACCAACTGCAATGAAGTTGAGTTCTACATGAAATCGCATGAGAACCTGTATAGTCAGGCTTACCCGGAGTTTGAAGAATGGGACCGTAGAAGAGATTTTCTTAGTTATTTCTACCCATGGGTAAGAACGACCGTGATGTTTCATTAAACAAATTGCATGTTTGTTTTCCCAATACAGAACTCTAACATATTATGTTGTATAGGTTTCTAAGTTGCACAAAGATGGAGACACCTACCTGAAACCGGAGGTTCTGAACTTGGCAAAGGGGCCACTACAATGCAAACTGTATTGGGCCTGCTCTGTCAATGGGGTGAAGTTTGTGGCATGGGACAAAGACAAAGATTTGAGAACACAAAATTCATGGGTGATGGTGGAAACTTCAGATGCTAAGTACTATGGGGTACTTGAACAAGTGGTAGAGCTGATATACGCTACTTGTATGCCAGTTGTGTTGTTTAAATGCAAGTGGTTTGACACCGATCCTGAAAATAGTGGAAGCACCAAGGTAGATATGGGTTTGCTCTCTGTGGACACAAACAACAGTTGGTATGAGGATTCTCCGTTTTGTCTTGCACGCTCGGCGAGGCAAGTGTTTTACGTGGATGATCCAAAGGCGGGTGATGCTTGGAAAGTAGTTAATGTGATGTCCCATAGAAACGTGTATGATCCTCAAACTCTAGCAACTCGCGGAGATGATCTTACCAATGAGGTGGAAGAAGCTTATCAGGAGATTGGCCCGGTGATCTATTTCGAAAATTTGAACCTCGCCATTGATCTTGAAATGGAGGAAGAAGAAGACGATGATGATGATGAAGATGAAGATGAAGATGAAGATGAAGATGAAGATGAACATGATGAAGATGAAGATGAAGACGATGATGAAGATGAAGATGAAGATGAACAAGAGGATGACGAAGAGGAAAATGACGATGACGAAGGTTGATAATGTCTTCGAATTCCATAAATCATATATTGTAATCGTTGTTTTTGTGAGACATGGCGGTTATTTTCGAATGTGTATGACATGGTTGGTATCATGGCTTCTAAGACTATTTTTTTTTGGTACAATTTGTCATTAAGTTATGGTAAACAGGGCAATAACACATGCCAAGTGCTCATTTTAAAAAAATCTGTATTTTTTCAGGCGACAGACAAATTAAATTTCCGTCGCCTGAGAGTATTCAGCAGACGAACTTATTGGTAGTTCGTCTCCCCAATGGAAAAGTGAATTTTTGACCCATTTTGGCTCTAATAAAATTTCATTTCCCACCCTTTTTTTCACCAAAATTTGAATTTCCCCCAAATGTTCAGTCGACGGACAAGTTAATTTGTCGTCTCCTGAAATGATTTAGGAGACGAACTTATTGGTAGTTCGTCTCCCCAATGGAAAAGTGAATTTTTGACCTATTTTGGCTCTAATAAAATGTCATTTCCCACCTTTTTTTTCACCAAAATTTGAATTTCCGCCAAATGTTCAGTCGACGGACTAGTTAATTTCCCGTCTCCTGAAATGATTCAGGAGACGAACTTATTACTATTTCGTCTCCCCAATTGAATTTCCCCCCTATATTTTAACGAAAATTTGAATTTCCGCCAAATTTTCAGGCGACAATATTTTTTTATATCTCCGTCGCCTGAACATGTAGGATTTTAGTAACTCAGACGCCTCCCTAACCCTAGCCCCAAATCATTCACTCATCGCGCTCTCTCTCTCTCTCTGTCTCTCTTCCGCCTCCTCCCTCGATCTCCATCTTGTCTCTGTCCGTCCCTCCTCCGCTCCTCTCATCCCTCCTCCACCTCTCCTCCGCCTCTCCTCCGCCGCTCCTCTCGTCCCTCCTCCACCTCTCCTCCGCCATGCCTCCTAAAGCCCGCCCTGTGAAGGGGAAAAAGAATTCGAAACAAACCTCGTCCACTCCGGCCCCTCCTCCACCACCGCTGCAATTACCGGTCCCCTCGCCCTCCACCTCGGCCGCTTCAGCGCCTCCGACCCCAATTCCTCCACCGCTGCAATTACCGGCCCCCTCGTCCACTCCGGCCCCGACTCCCACTCCCACTCCCTCTCCAAATCCGGCCCCGACTCCCACTCCCACTTCCTCTCCAAGCCCGGCCCCGACTCCCACTCCCAATCCCTCTCCAAACCCGGCCCCGACTCCTCCTCCTGCCTCAGGGACTCCTACTCCCTCTCCCACTCCCTCTGCAACAACCCCAGTGCCACCTCCTCTCCTATCTCTCACCAATGGCAACCCGGAGCCATCCACAGCCATTGTCGGCGCCACCCCAGTTGCTTCGTCATCAGGTGAGGCCCCTCGCTCCATCCGCTGTCGTGGTGAGCATCTCTCTCTCTCCCTCTGTCAGATTCTTTAAAATTGTACAAGGATTTAGGGTTTCAATTTGTATACTGATTTAGGATTTAGGGTTTCAATCTCATAGGATTTAGGGTTTCAATTTGTATAAGGATTTAGGGTTTTAATCTGATTTAGGATTTAGGATATATGATTTAGGGTTTCAATCTGATTTAGGATTTAGGGTTTCAATTTGATTTGTGTGAAATTGAACAGGAAGTATGTTCCATTTCAATCTGTTTTAACTGGCTGCAGTGATTCATGTTTTCTTTTTCCTTTGGCTTGATATTTGTGGACTTAATTGTTTGATTGGCCTTATTTGTGGACTTAATTGTTTGCTTATTAATGTTACTTATGTTGATGATGATTGTGTTTTTTTTTGTTGCTTATTACTTATAGTTACTTATCTCAACTGTTGCTTAATTGGGTTTCTTTGATGATGATTCATGTTTGGCTTGATTTTGTTTTGTTCTCAACTGTTACTTATCTCAACTGTTACTTATAGTTACTTATCTCAACTATTACTTATAGTTACTTATCTCAACTGTTACTTATGTTGATGATGATTGTGTTTTTTTTTGTTCTCAACTGTTTGGCTTGGTTTTTTTTGTTGCTTATTACTTATAGTTACTTATGTTGATGATGATTCATGTTTTCTTTTTTGTTTGCTTATTAATGTTGCTTAATTGTTTGAGACTTTTTGTTGCTTATTAATGTTATTTAAAGTTTGGTGCTTTTCTGGGTGGCCTCTGGTTTCTTTCATAGTTGTAGATCTTAAATCCATAGCTTATAACTCAGCAGTTCACTCTCCCTCCCCCTTTCTGTAGTTAAAAGAAAAAAACACACATTTATTTGTTTTATTTGATGTATATATTAGAATGATATAGATATGTGTGTACCTTCAGTGTTGTCTCAACTGTTATTTGCTTTTCTGGGTGGCCTCTGGTTTCTTTCATAGTTGTAGATCTTATCATTCTATATTAGAATGATATAGAATGATATATTAGAATGATATCTCAACTGTTGCTTAAGGGTCTGTTTGGCAAAATATATACTTGTTAGGATTCTTATAAAGTTGTGTTCTTTTTTTTGTTGCTTATTAATGTTACTTATGTTGATGATGGTTTTGTTATCTGATATGTTCTAATGATTTTTAGGTAAATATCGAACCATCAAGAGTCACAAAACAGCACTCCTCAAGGCCGCGGCAGGGAAGAAGCTGAAGATTGAGTGGTCCTGCTTCCACAAGGGGCCTGGGCTCAAGCAACTGCATGACACCTTTGTCCGAGACATTGGGTGTGCTATCGGGGACAAGGTGCCGATGCTTGCATCAACATGGAGCAAACTAACAGATGAGCAACGGTCCCCCGTAAGAGATTACTTGGAGGTAGTTTATGTTTTTTTATTATCCTTTATTTAAGTACTTATTACTTGTATGTTTATAGTGTGATCTGTGTTTGCTTTCTTGATTGGGTGTGCTTATTTTTGTTTCTGATGCTTATCACATGCTTTCTGTGTATTTCTTTATAGTCTCTGTGTATAGTTTCTTTATAGTTTCTGATGCTTTCTGTGTATTTTTGCTTCACATGTTTTTCTTTATAGTTTCTTTATAGTTTCTGTGTATATTTTCTTTATAGTTTCTGATGCTTATCACATGCTTTCTGTGTATTTCTTTATAGTTTATGTGTGTAGTTTGTTTATAGTTTCTGATGCTTATTTTTGCCTAAAAATCATAAGAACATCTATGTCTTTATAGTTGCTTATTACTTATGTTTCTTTATAGTTTCTTATTACTTATGCTTTCTTGATTTGTGCTTCACATCTATTGTTTTCCTTCACAAAATGCTTATCTGATGCTTATTTTTGCTTCACACCTATTTCTTTATAGTTTCTTATTACTTATGTTTCTGTATAGTTGCTTTTTCCTTCACAAAATGCTTATCTGATGCTTATTTTTGCTTCACATGTATTTCTTTATAGTTTCTTATTACTTATGTTTCTTTATAGTTGCTTTTCATCTATTTGCTATGAATTTTTTATAGTTGCTTTATAATTATGCTTCACATCTTTATAGTTTCTGTGTATAGTTTCTGTGTATCCTAAAGCAACTATAGTGTGATCTGTGTATATTCTCTGTATAGTGTGATCTGTGTGTAGTGTGATCTCTGTATAGTGTGATATGTATTTACCTATGTTTCTTTATAATTATGCTTCACATTTATTACTTATGTTTCTTTATAGTTTCTTAAGTTTCTTTGGTTTTGTGCTTCACATCTATTATCTTGCTTATTACTTATAGTTTCTTTATAGTTTCTTCACATCTATTATGTTGCTTATTACTTATGTTTCTTTATAGTTTCTTATTACTTACGCTTTCTTGATTTGTGCTTCACGTCTATTTTTTCCTTCACAAAATGCTTAACTGTTGCTTTTTTTTTTGTTTCCTTGCTTGGTTGTGCTTATCTAATTTTGCTTATCTCCTATACTTATGTCTTTTTTTCTGATATGGATGTGTAGATGTACTATGAGATTGACCCTGCAGTTAACTCATACGTGGAGAAGAAGAGCGGAAAAGCATATGGGGCCTGGAAGTATGACTGTCATCAACACTTCCTGGAGTGGGGGGGCGAGGACATACCACTTGAGTTTGTTGCTCGCCCTGATCAGTGGCGGTTCTTGGTGAGTGACTTCACAGACGAAGCGAGAATGGTAATTTCTCATTAATTCCCTAACTTGTTTTTTTATTCTCCGTTTATCTTATTGTTTATCACTTGTGAATTCTGATTGTCTATCTTTTTACAGGCCCTGTATGAGCGAAACAAGCAAAACCGAACCAAGAACCCGAACCCCCTTAATCATCACAATGGGTCCAAGCCCCTGAGCTTCCGAGCAGAAGAGCTCATCATTAAGGAAAAACATCCGGCGGCTTGGCTTAAGACAACCATAGAAGCCTACGAGGGGTGTCCGGGTGCGCAAGATGGACTGGTATGACCTTTTTTTTTCTGTCAATTTTCCTAATTACTTAGGTGTTACTTAGGTTTTACTTAGGTTTTAACTGTTGCTTGACTGTTGCCTATCTTCTGTCATGTGTGGCTGTTGCCTATCTTATTTTTATGTTGCTTAAAAAATACATCTACATATCCATATCTACTATTGCCTATCTTCTGTCGAGCGAGACATGACTGTTGCCTATCTTCTGTTGCCTATCTTCTTTTTATGTTGCTTAAAACCACACATGACTGTTGCCTATCTTCTGTTGCCTCTCATCTTCCTCCGTTTCTGTCATTTTTCCTAAGTACTTAGGTTTTACTTAGGTTTTACTTAGGTTTTAACTGTTGCTTTTCATCTATTTGCTATGAATTTTTTTTTCTTGCTTATCTACTATGAGATTTGTTTGCTTGCTTGACTTATGCTTATTTTTGCTTGCTTATCTACTATTAGATTTTTTTAGTTTGCTTGCTTGGCTGTTTCCTAAGTACTTAGGTTTTAATTACTTATGTTATTGCATTTCTTATAAATCCTGTTCAAAAATGCATTTCTTTCTGTGTTTTACTTGTTTTACTTATATATATATTCCTTTTACTGGTTTCAAATCAATATATGCATTCCTTTCTGTGTTTTACTTATATATATATTCATTTTACTTAAAAATTTCTGTGTTTGTAGGCCAAATTGAAACGTCGTCTTGATGAAGTCTGCACTGTTGGAGAAGGAGGAGAAGACCCAAGCCAAATACCACCCCTCTCTGTCGAAGAACAAACACAGATCATCTTGGATTGCTTTGGGGAAAGAAAAGGAACAGAAGTTCGAGGTATAGTTCAATCCCCACTTATTTTATTATTGTTTTACAATTTTCAGAAGTTCATACAAATATTTTACTTGTTATAATTCATATCAAGATTTTACTTATGTTTGAATTTCTGATTTTACAATTTCCATTACAAGATTTTACTTACGTTTTCAATCTTGTTTTCATAACAAGATTTTATTTATGTGTTCAATCCTTACTTACAATTTCCATTACTGATTTTAATTACAATTTCAATCTTGTTATAATTCATATCAAGATTTCAATCTTGTTTTCATAACAAGATTTTATTTATGACTTTCTTATTCTCCAGCTGCTCATTCTTACTTACAATCAGAAATTACTGATTTTACTTATAGTTCATAACAATATTTTACTTATGTTTTCAATCTTGTTTTCATAACAAGATTTTATTTATGTGTTCAATCCTTACTTGATTTTACTTACAATTTCAATCTTGTTATAATTCATATCAAGATTTCAGTCTTGTTTTCATAACAATATTTTATTTATGACTTTCTTATTCTCCAGCTGCTCGTTTTTATTTATGTTTTCAATTTTTTTTAAAAGGAATGGGTGCAGCTGGAGAGCGGCCTGCAAAGAAAAGAGGGGGTCCATGGGCAGCAAGGGCTGCAGAGAGGGATAAGGAGCTGGAGGCGGCGAAGGCTGAAATAGAAAGGTTGCGTGAGAAAACCACCGCCACCGAGACCAAGAATGAGCAGCTGGAGGAGCGTATGGCCAGCATCGAGAGGCTCATGATGGGCATGCTCAGTGGTCAGGCCAACTCACAACCATCCGTCACCTCCGTCGTGTGTCCTCAGGCTGTCACAGCTTCTCCTCAGCCCTCCACCAACTCAGCTGGTCATCCAACAGACAGTCAGCCCTCCCCCCAGCCGAAATAGCAAGGTAAGGACGCCCTCCTCGTATCCCTCTAACTAAAACATTGCTCTGGTTTTCTGGATAAACTTTTAGACAACTTGTGTTGTACAAGGTTTTGTGAAGTTTTAGACAACTTGTGTTGGACAAGGTTTTCTGGATAAACCTTTAGATAAACTTTTGTGAAGTTTTTTGTGAAGTTGCTCAAGATGGATATTTGTCACATACTTTTGGTATGTTGGACAAGGTTTAGGGTGAAACATTTAGACAACTTTTGTGAAGTTTTTAATGTGATGGAATGAATTGTATGTTGTGAATTGTGAAGTTTTTTGTGCTTGTATGGTGTTGAGTATGTTGTATGTCTTGTTTGTGTTGTTATTTATAGAGTTTAGGACAGGAGCACAACATGTGCTATAGGTACATTCGAACAGGGGGCACCAGCCCTATTAAATTTTATTTTTTTAAAATCAAAACAATTCAGGCGACGAACTTATACAAAAAAAAAAAATTAAACTTGTTCAGGCGACGGACTTATATAAAATTTCGTCTCCTGAACACTCCAGCTACGGACATACAACTGAGAATGCATCCTTAGACTACACTCAGGAGACAAAATAATTATATCTCCGTCTCCTGAAACTATCTAGGCGACGAGACATAAAGAAACAAGTCCGTCGCCTGAATGCTTTCATAGCCCTATGGACCGCTCAGGAGACAAAATAATTCTATATCCGTCTCCTGAAACTATCTAGGCGACGACACATTAAGAAAAATTCCGTCGCCTGAATGCTTTCATAGCCCTATGGACCGCTCAGGAAACAAAATAATCCTATATCTGTCTCCTGAAACTATCTAGGCGACGACACATTAAGAAAAAATTTCGTCGCCTGAATGCTTTCATAGCCCTATGGACCGACTCAGGCGACGAACTTATGACACTGAATTCGTCGCCTGAGCCTTAATGGGCGGGCCTGGATGGCCCTTGGCCTCTGACAACATCATCAGTCGACGAACATTTTTTCCGTCGCCTGAGTTAACTCCGCCGACGGACATACAGATGGTCGTCGACTGAATGGTGGAAGGATGAAAGTCACCCGACCACAACTCAGGCGACGGAAGTTCGTCGCCTGAGTTGTCAGAGGGCGAAAAACCCCTTTCAGGCGACGACTTCGGTCCGTCGCCCGAAAGTCCATCTGGCGTAGTGATCTCATATAATCAGGTAAAATGTAAACATAATATCTAATTAGAATTAGAATTCTTATCTATTTTTATTTTGAAATTCATAAAAATATGCATTATAGATCGAGTTTATCCCAAAATATACATAGTGTTCTCTAAATTTAGGGAATGATCTCCAAATTTTCTCAACATTCTCTATTTTGGAGAATGCAATGGGAGAATATCTTGGGTTGCTCTTACTCTCATAATCATGGGTGTTCATTAGAAGGGGCAGTGAGGATTTTCTACTCCCCTCCCTACACCACCAATTCAATTTAACAATTATTTAATTTTAAAAATTTTAAAATATATATTTATATATATAACATTTATTTTAATATATTTATAAAATTTTATTTTAAAAACAAGTTTTAAAATTTTAAAAATATATACAAGGTAGGGTTCAGGTGAGAACACCTCTACCGGTGAGAACGAAATAAACAATTTGATTGGTCTACGTGTCCAAAAAGCATGACAAAGCAACACACACGTCTACACCTGTCAAAACATGAACTGACCCGAAAAACCCGACCCGTACGACTGGTAATTGATAAAGAAAGAAAGAAAGATAAGACAAATAAGAGGGCAAAGGACAGATAAAACATAAAAGGGCGCGCAGAGAGAGAGAGAGGGAGAAAGGGTATAAGACCATGTGCAACCATGAGTTTTACTTACCTTATAGGTCTTAAAAGGTAAACTCATGGTTGCAAGCCAAACCTTAAGGGAAGAGGTTGGAAGGGATAATCCCTTCCAACCTCCTCCCTTTTATTTTTACTTTATCTTTTTTTTAAAAAAAACATAAGTGGGTCATTACATATTATTTATATATTTTTTAAACACACAAGTGGGGAACAAGGTAATCTCATTGTTGCAAGGGTAACCTCTAAAGAAGAGGCACAAAAATTGCAAAATAATTTAGAGAAAAAAATATATGAAGTGGCAAATTATAATAAGGTGATAAAAATTGAAAAGGGGAAGAGGTAACCCCATGGTTGCACATGCTCTGAATGTACAACCATGGGGCTACCTCTTCCCCTTTTCAATTTTTATTCCCTTATTATAATTTGTCACCTCATATATTTTTTTCTCTAAATTATTTTGTATTTTTTTACCTCTTGTTTAGAGGTTACCCTTGCAACCATGAGGTTACCTTGTTCCCCACTTGTGTGTTTAAAAAAATATAAATAAGATGTAATGACTCACTTGTGTGTTTAAAAAAAAGATAAAGTAAAAA
This sequence comes from Persicaria tinctoria, assembly GCA_037127255.1. Classification (NCBI taxonomy): domain Eukaryota; kingdom Viridiplantae; phylum Streptophyta; class Magnoliopsida; order Caryophyllales; family Polygonaceae; genus Persicaria; species Persicaria tinctoria. The sequence continues at coordinate 2,879,913 of JBANSL010000004.1, forward strand.
TAAAAGGGAAGAGGTTACCCCTTCCAACCTCTTCCCTTAAGGTTTGGCTTGCAACCATGCATTTACCTTTTAAGACCTATAAGATAAGTAAAATCCATGGTTGCACATGGTCTAAAGTCCCGATCCAAAAAGGGCATAAAGGCCCAATCCGCCACAAAATTGATAAAGAAAGATAAGACAGATAAGACAAATAAGAGGGCAAAGGACAGATATGCAGATTAGAAGAAATGAACGATATGCAGATTAGAAGAAATGAACGAGCTAACCAGGGCATTTAAAATACCTGGCCCGACTGGGTCGACCTGGACCCGGACCCAGTTTACCCAAAAAATTACCAAGTAATTTGAGTTCGGGTCAAGAAAAACCACGGGTCTAAAATATCCGGGTCTTGATCCTAAATTTATCGGGTGTACGGGTCGGGTTTTCCTGATTGGGTTGTGTTTTGACAGGCATAATCAATAGTTATATTTAATATTTTGAATAAAGCTCAATAGTTAGTAAATAAATTTGATTTAAGTCCAATAGTTATATTAGATTGAATTCAACATTTTGAATTAATCCCAATAGTTAGTAAAATTAAAGAAATAAGAGAATTAAAGGAAAAAGAAAAAAAAAGAATTAAAGAAAATCAAAGAAAAATGACAAAAAAGAATATGATTGGTCAAGACTCCTAAAATACCTCTAAAATTGACACATCATCCTAAACTCAAATTAAGAATTTATATAGATAGTTCGTAAAATTAAAGAAATAAGAAAATTAAAAGAAAACGAAGAAAAAAAAAGAGAATTAAAGAAAAATCAAAGAAAATGGCAAAAAAAATATGATTGGTCAAGACTCTTAGTGATTCATAACTAGACATGAGCAAACATGGGTCAACCCGCCCAACATGACCGAAAAAAGTACGCGGGCTTGAACAAAGTAGTTGGCCGAAGAGGGTAGACTGGCCCAGCCCGATTTTATAATAATATTATATTATTATACATAATTATAATTATATAAGTTTTATAGAGTATTGTAAATATATATACATAATTTCTATAATTTATAAATATATTACCGGTGTCATACTACTGCTAAGTGCTAATTATTCTCAATCATAAACGCTCTCATCTTCAAAATCAAATCCAATTGAGAAAATAAAAAATTAAAACCCTTAAATGCCCTTTCTCGTATAGCCCGAATGCCACTTGAAAGTATTGAAACACTATAACGTTGATTTGCATTTGTCAGTAACCTAATATTGTCCAGATTCGTATAGCCCGAGTGCCGCTTGAAAGTATTGGTACACTGTAACGTTAATTTGCATTTGTTAGTAAGCTAAAATTGTCCAGATTTATCTCACATTTGAAAGTATTTGTACAATGGTGTGATTTGGCTCTTTTTTTTTTTAGTTCGATTTCGAAAAGAAAACGAATTTGAGATGCTAGGCCCGCTGGGTGGCCCGAGCCGGCCCAACAAAGAGGACGGGCTTGGACAAGGCACTAGGCCCAAATACCGAGTCTGGCCCAAGACCGACCCGGTGCAATTGGCTGAAATTTTGATCAAGGCTCGGCCCAAGCCCGCTCGACCCATGCTCAGATCTATTCATGACTCATCGATAAAAACAAAAAAAGTAATTCATAACTAAAAATTAATCCAGCTATATACTTGTTGCCCCAACCGACCTTACAATTCGACCAAATCCAACCAAATCAAATCTCACAATTTTGCTAAAAAGAAAAAAAAAATTGAAAACTGAATTGAAAGATGGAAAATCATAACACGGTTCGCCTGAATATTTATCAACCGACGACTTGATACGAATTAATTAGTCGCCGTAAGGGTAACCTTCCAATCGACAATCGACCTTCTGAGCCCTATCCGCCGACCGGCCGGAGCAATCAATCACGACGTCCTCGCAGGTCGCAACCACCCATATTTTTTCCCCCAAAACCCCGTTCAATTCGACATCGACGATCCCCTCTCCGGCCGCCAAGTCAGCCCTAACCGCCTCAGCAAGCTCGACATCGGGGTAAACCGCTCCGCTGCGTTCGGGCACGGGCACCAGGCCAAACGCCTCGCCGCGGATCAGCTCCTCGCTGCCCGCGGTCAGGTTAAAAACGCTGGGCAGGTCGCCGCCGCCGATCGTCCTGTTGTCCTTCTTCACCAACAATTTGAGGCTTGTCAGGTTGAGGGGGGGCGATTGGGGGTCCGGGTTGCCGGCCCGGATGCTGACTCCGATGATGCTGTCGACGAGGCCGTCGGGGGTGACGTTGTAGTATCTGACCGCCGTTGACTCGACGGCGACGGTCAGATACTTGACGGGGACGGGTTTGTCAGAGTTTGCGAGGTAGATAAAGAAAGCCACGAATGCAGATATGACGCAAACGACTATGCAGATTGCGCAACATTCCTCCTTGTTGTTGGCCTTGGATGGTTTTGTAGTCGTAGACATTTGAAACGACGTCGTTTACTGGATTGATCGACGACGCCGGTGCAAGCAAATCAGGTTTTCAAATTACAATTGATGAACGTCGTATACGAGTGTGTAAATATATAGCCGTCTTCTTATCTCATATAATCAGATAGAATTAGAATTCTAATTAGAATTAGAATTCTTATCTCATATAATCAGATAGATATACAATATCATATAAAAAAGGTTAAACACTATATAAGAAAAAGCTATGTAAACGTAATATCTAATTAGAATTAGAATTCTTATCTATTTTTATTTTGAAATTCATAAAAAATACAGTATGCACTATCTAATTGAAAAAATTATTAAATTGTATATATAAAAAGATTAAAAAGATAGATTTCGACTTTTAAAACTTAGGAGGTTAGTTAATAGTAAAAATGTTTTGGTTCAATTTTTTTTTTTTAAAGATTTCTTTTATAGATGAAAAAGGAATAAGTTCGACAAAAGTTACGATTTAGTTTGTTTTGAAAATTAAAATTTGGAAGAAAGAAAATCTTTTTTAGAAAAATATAATTTAGATTTATTGCATTTATTATTATATGGTAAACATATAAATTAAAATTAATCGTTTATTATTACTTTTTTTAGAATGAGATCAAATTAATTCTCCCCGCTTTATGCAGTGATAAAAGATGAATTCAAAACCTTAAGCTAGCAAAATTTGTCGCCTTCTTTTCCGAAGAATCAATTAATCAAAGAGAACCAAAAGCTAAATTCTGAATCAGATAGAGATCTTCCAAAGCTTCAACGGATCTGAGCAATCGAGTTGGGATTTGCAGGAGATCTTTTTCTAATTGCAAATTATTCAGGCTGGTCGATCGATATTTAGACCATCACTGGAGGTGTGCAAATGTGTATTTCTTAGACACTTTTGAGCTTCATTGTTGTTTTAGGTGTGTGCAGATGTACACATTTGAGCATGTGATGTGCAAATTTGAGCACATCACTTCCATGTGTATAAACTTTTTACAAAACGCAAGATATTTCACCAATAGATCAAATTACTAAAAAGTGATGTGTATTTTTACACATTTTGTGCAAAGATGGTCTTATGCGCGCAATGGAAATGTTTTCGTAATACATCAACATGGGCATGATGGGCCATGAAAATGCCATTGATGGGCCATAATTCTACATTGGGTTTGCCTAATGATCTCACCTATTTTATTAACATCATCCTCTTCACCTTATTTGATGATTCAAAATAATTATTAATATAAATTATTCAACCTTATATCTTCATTAGTTATAAATTTATCTCACCTATTTTATCAATATCATCCCAATATATGTATATATAAAGGAACTTTATACATGTTTATAACTACGTTTTATCTTAAACAAAAGATCTATTTTTCCCGAATCACCCAAGTACAATATATATATATATATATATATATTATATATATAAGAAACTAAAATTAATATATATATATATATATATATATATATATATATATATATATATATATATATATATATATATTGAGTCTATTTTTTGGAAGCGAGATAAAAATTAAGAAGGATGTCAACGACCAGGCTTCCTTCCGGCCTAGAGCGTCCGAACGGACGAGAATACGAAGTTCTGGATCGGCAGTCATGCTATCATCGGCAGGGAAACTGTAGGTCAGACGCACAATCATATTAGCCACAACATTACACGTAGTTCCTGAAAATATGACGAATAGCAACATAAGATAGAGAATTTAAATCAATCATAGTATCCACCATCAAGAGCTCAATGTTTCAGGGACAAGACCAGTCACTTAGAAGAACTTTGATGATAACCAAACAATCTCCTTCAATGAGAAGTTTTTGTAAACCCAGAGATTTAGCACTAGCAACACCCATACGAAGGCACATAGCCTCAGCGAAAACCGCCGAGCTATTATCGCAGGGACCAGCGCCAAAAGAAATAATGATGCCATTGTGGTCGCGAATAGCGAACCCAAAGAAGCCAGTCTCTGAATAGCCATACGACCCATCAAAATTTAATTTACAGAAGCCTATAGGCGGCTTTATCCAAGTCTTAAGGCGCTTCTGATTTGTCCTGCAAAGATTGTGGTGACTTGTACGAGTCAATGGGGTAGCCCCAGTCAGCCTAGAAGTATTTTTTGACGCATTTTCTGTAGTAGCAGATCAAGTAAGATGGGTAGACTGATAGAGAGCAGCAATGGCTTGAACTGTTGTGGTATTGATATGTTGGAAAACCAGTTAGTTTCTGAAAATCCATAGTGCCCACCAAGCGAAGACAAGTTTATTCATATTTAAACACCCACATGCGGTAAAAGTAGAGTGCAAAAGAGTATTATTCTTGGTGCTAGCGTCAACCGAAATAGTTGTTGGGAGATCAATCTCGAGATTTGAGAGCAAGGAGCGAGTAGTTGGGCATTTCATAAGAAGTTGGAAGGTAGACTCAACGGTACAACCACAGAAACTGCAACCCGAGAGTAGTTGGGCACCTTACGACCCTCGGCCAAGAGAGAGGACGCTTTCCACTTAGTTAGATGTTGCTTGGTTTTTAGAAAACGTCGTTAATGATAGGGCAACCCAGATACTTTTCCAAGTTGTTTGACCGCGAAATGCCCAGATTAGTCGTGATTGTTTGGATGGTCGTAGCCAAGGTATTGAGTGAGACTTGGAAACTGGATTTATGTAAGTTAACTTTTTGTCCCGAAATTTGACAGAACAGATAAATTGTAGTAGACAGTTGAATACAGGTTGATTGTTTTGCTTTCCCAAAAAGCATAATATCATCTGCGAAGGCAAGAAAGAGAACCTTAATACCCCCGACCGATTGAAAACCCAAGGTCTTTGGATTCAACAGCTTGTACTTGCAGAGTTCTAGCTAAAACCTCAGACGTGAGGATGATAAAAAAAAAATGGGGACAGAGGGTCACCCAGCGTAATCCTCTAGAGTGGATCAACGGTGTAGACGGCTCGTCATTTATAAGTATTGAATAAGAAATATTTTGAAAGCATTCCTTTATCCAGAGAATAAATTTTTGGTCAAAGCCAAATTTGGTCATGACAGAAAAAAGAAAGGGTCATTCGACCCTATCATAGACATTCTCCATATCTAGTTTTACCGCCATAAAACCCTCCTTAGCTTTAGAAATTCCAAATGAGTGAAAAATTTCATGAGCGATTAAGATGTTGTCTTGAATCAATCTTACTTTTGTGAAAGCGCTTTGAAGTGGATAAATATGTTTATCAAAGACTTGGAGAGTTTGCTTGCCATAGCCTTTGATATCAACTTATAAATTGTAGAGCACAAGCTAATCGGTCTAAAATGGTTGACCGTTTTGGGTTATTTCTTTATCAACGTGAATATATATATATTGAGTCTATAACTTATCCGATGTATCACCTTTTGTTACGAGGCTTTTTTTACGAGGCTTCTAACTAACTTTATGTAAACATTTGATATCAGCTTATAAATTGTAGAGCACAAGCTCAATTTGTTACGAGACTTCCAACTAACTTCATGTATATCTTTTTTCATCATAATAAAGTCCTTATAATAATAATAATAATAATAATAAATAATGATCCAACCAAATCAAATCTCACAATTTTGCTAAAAAGAAAAATAACTGAAAAATGAATTGAAAGATGGAAAATCGCAACGGTAGGCGTGAATCTTTATCAGCCGACGAACGACTTGATAGGAATGAATTAGAAGTTATTTGTTAGGGTAACCTCTCAATTGACAATCGACCTTCTGAGCCCTAACCGCCGACCGGCCGGAGCAATCAATTACGACGTTCTCGCAGGTCGCAGCCATCCATAGTTCCCCCAAACGCCCTCCTCTCAATTTGACATCGACGATCCCCTCTCCGGCCGCCAAGTCAGCCCTAACCTCCTCAACAAACTCGCGACTGAGGAACGACCGTCCGTGGGGAGTGATCCAGGGCACCAGGCCAAACGCCTCCACGTGGACCACCTCCTCGCTGCCCGCGGTCAGGTTGAAAACGCCGGGCAGGTCGCCGTCAGCTATCGAGAGCATGTGCTTCTCAACCGACAAACTGAAGCCTGTCAGGTTGAGGGGGGGCCCGTCGGGGTCCGGGTTGCCGGCCCGGATGCCGACTCCGATGATGCTGTAGACGCGGTCCCCGTCGGGGGTGACGTTGTAGTATCTGACCGCCGTTGACTCGACGGCGACGGTCAGATACTTGACGGGGTTTGACTGCTCAGACTTTGCCGCCAGCAGGAAGAGCCAGAGAAACGGGGCTGCTAATCCGATTAAAACGACTGTGGCTATGCAACCATATATCCCAGGGCCCGGGCTCTCTCTTGGTCGTGAGTGGTTCTGTAGTCGTAGACATTTTAAACGACGTCGTTTACGGGATCGATTGATCGGTCGACGCCAGTGGATGTCGTATATGAGTGTTTAAATAGCCGGCTTCTACCTAACTCATTTTAAATGATTGTTTTCATATTGCATATAACGCTATTGTAATCACCTAATAATCAAATATATAGTGATTGAGAGATTGCAAGGTAGAATCCAAATAATCGGATATGCACTTAATTGGATTTTCTTGGTTAATTAATTAATTAGATTTGCTTAGTTAATTGGATTTGGTAATTTTATCGAAACATCATCGAATAATATATAAATAAGATCCAATGTTTTTTGGATGGTAGAGCTGACGGTGTAACAAACTTAATATATATTACCAGGCTAATTTCGAGGGTAAGTTTGATTCTAAATGGTTATGATTTTTTTTGGGGCTAAATAGCCTCAAAAAAATCAAAATATGTATTCGAGAGTATATTTGTAGGGTAATTATTTCTTATTTTCATATAATTAAGTTACATGGTGCGAAAGCAAAAAAATCTAGTCATAATATGTAAATATTAACATTGAATATGTCGTCCTTGAGTTCATAATTTCTAGGTTAAACTATTATGATTACTCTCACCAATACTCTCGAATTATTATTTTCGAGGGTAAACGAGTACACAAACCCTTCCCACAATCCCCCCACCAGCAGACAAATCACAAGGAAATTCATCCTCATCATCTTCTTGCATTGCTAGAATTGCATTTCGTGCCACCATATATAGCTACCTTCCTACTTTGTTAATAGTTCTTTGTTGAGCCATTTTGCACCAGTTGTTGCATTACCTAACAACAGCAGCAGCAGGTATTTGCTTGTTGCCATACTAGGGTTCACTCAATGATTTCCCTTGAATGGATCGAGCTATATTTTTTTAATCCTTTGATGGTATTCAACCCCGCGCGTTTCCTAGCTTGCAACACACCAAAGTTGCACAGATTTTTGCTTGGGCATCTCGAATTATCATGTTTAGTCGATCGAATCCATATATATGCCTCGTTACCCCTCGTGTTTAGTCATCCTCTACAGCTTATACCCTTTTCTGATCAAATTCAAGTTATAATCTGCTTAAGCGTTGTAGGTGATAGATTACATAGGTCTCCTATTGTATAGTGGGCTGAAAGCCCGTTAAGGCCCAATACCTTGTAACCTATATATATGTTATATCAATGAATGGAAACCCTCAAGGAGGACATTACAATCAATCTCATGATCTCACATGGTATCAGAGCGGAAAAGCCAAACGGCCCGACTCTCGATCCTGGGCTAGCTAAAAAGAGAGTCACACCTTGATTATACAAACAAAGAAGCCATAGTATATAAACTAGTGGGCTACCCCACCTATCGCCAATTGGTTTTAGGATGGAACCCCGCTCGGTTTATGTGCTAGGCTATTAGCGCAAGGGCGCACGTGCACACACGACCTCCGATCCCGAGTCCCAACGGACTTCAGTATGGTATCAGAGCGGTTAGCCTAGCGGCCCGTGTCGATCCTGATCTGGGTTACCCAGTTGTCCAAGTCTCAACTAGATGGTCATTCCTAGTTGGACTTGCGGGGCGTGTTAGAGATGTGAATGAGACCAAAAGTGTCCCACATCGGAAAGTTGAACATATCAAGCGCCCCTATTATATGAGTCGGTGGGCTACTCCTTCTATCGCCAATTGGTTTTAGAATGGAACCCCACTCGGCTTATGTGCTAGGCTATTAGCGCATGTGCGTCCGTGCACACGACCCCCAGTGATCTCACGGTAGGCACATATTCTCGACCATAGCATTGTATCACCTGTGATTGACCGACTTGAATCATCCAATAATACTATCTATTAGTACGTACCAATCCAAACTCGCTCTAGCTACCAACAATTGCAACCACGCATGATGGGCATAGATGTAATATATAGGATCATGTTAATTGTAATTCTATAAATCAATTAAAGCTTGAAACTTATTTGATCTGACTGATTACAATACTGTACATTTGAAAATCGGGATTCATTCAATTATTTGATATTGGTGATGTTTGAATTTAGTTTGGAACTAGTTGTGTTTGAATGAGGTTGAATGAGAATGAATTAGGGTTATTCGATTTTTTTTTTCTTGGGGCAAATCGATCCAACCAAATCAAATCTCACAATTTTGGTAAAAAGAAAAATAATTGAAAACTGAATTGAAAGATCGATGGAAAATCAAATCACAACGGTTTGCGAGAATATTTATCAGCCGAATTGAAAGGAATTAGTAATCTTCACCTATCAATCGACAATCGACCTTCTGAGCCCTAACCGCCGACCGGCCGGAGCAATCAATCACGACGCCCTCGCATATCCCAACCAGCCATATATCTTTCCCCAAACGCCCTCTCAATTCGACATCGACGATCCCCTCTCCGGCCGCCAAGTCAGCCCTAACCTCCTCAACAAGCTCGGCATCGAGGTTCCAATGTCCGAACCGATCGGACACGGGCACCAGGCCAAACGCCTCCCCGTGGACTAGCTCCTCGCTGCCCGCGGTCAGGTTGAAGACGCCGGGCAGGACGGCGTCGGCGAGGATCGTGCTGTCTTTGCCCTTCTTCACAAACAATGTGAGGCTTGTCAGGTTGAGCGGGGGCCCGTCGGGGCCCGGGTTTCCGGCCCGGATGCCGACTCTGATGTTGCTGTCGACGCGGCCGTCGGAGGTGACGTTGTAGTATCTGACCGCCGTGGACTCGACGGCGAGGGTCAGATACTTGACGGGTCTGGACCGCTCAGACGTCAACGCCCACAGTAAGAGCACGAGAAACACGGCTAATAATCCGATTGTAAAGACCGTGGCTATCCAATTACCATCCCGGGGCCCGGGCTCGCTCTTGGTGGTGAGTGGTTCTGTAGTCGTAGACATTTGAACCGACGTCGTTTACGGGATTGATTGATCGATCGTTTAAACGATTGTTTTCATACGACATACCACGCTACTGTAATCACCAAATAATCAAATATATAGATGAGAGAGATGAGAGATTGCAAATTAAGTAGAATCCAAACAATCAGATATGCACGTACTTAATTGGATTTTCTTAGTAAATTAGATTTGCTGGATTTAATTTTACTGTCAAATCTTAACTAAATTAGGTTTAATTAATTAATTAATTAGATTTGCTTAGTTGATTGGATTATATTGTAACAATAACCGTAGAATTCAAACAATATATATTAACTGAATTATATTTTTTATTAATAAATTAATTGAATTAATAGTGGTTAAGTTAATGTGATTTGTGAAATAACTTAATTGATTAAGAATATAAAATACCTATATTAAGAGCATCTTTAACCATGGTATTCATGTTGAGTACCATAACTTGTTTTTTACCATTTCTCACACATCCACCTCATTTTAATATTTGGTACTCCACAACCATGATATCTCTTAATTTACTTTTGCATCAAATTTTCCTTTTACAATTTTTTTTTTGGAAGTAAAAATGTAATGGAACCCACAATTAATTTTTCATTGGGTAATATTCTATGGTATTGTGTAAGAATGAGTATCATACACATGATACTTGAGCTCACTTTTCTTCTTGTTCTTTCAAAATTCTTACTTTTTCTTACATTTTTTTTTTTTAATTGCTATGGTACTTAGAGTACCACTATTAAAGATGCTCTAAAGGAGAAAGTCGGACTTTCTCTTTTACAACCAGGCTATAGTTTAGAGACTAACAAGCCATTTCAATAGTATAGACAATGAATTCATATACCTTAATGCATACAACCTTTATACTATATATGCGAATTTTAGGTTAAACCTAAAACCCACTGTAATGCCGATTCCAAAACACTTTCATACCAACATACCGATCAACTCGTAATTGAGTCAAGTGGTGCACAAATAAATTCAATAATTCATGAAATTTGCATACCCGACTTCAACCTAATCGACAACAATTAATTGATGGTAAATTGTAGAAATTTAAACCTGCTCTAATATCAATGGTAACATTTCTATTTAATTTCGATCATGAAATCAATCAAAACATGGTCTATATTTCATACAATTCAAATTAACCCTCGTTCTATGACGAAGAGAAACCATGATCCATTTGCGTCTTCGCAGCTGAATAAGGGAATCGTTGATCGATTTTTCACCCCTGAGTGTTTTACCATCCGTAACCGCTCTCTTATATATTTCTGCTAAGTAACTGTTCACTCATTTATTTTCCCTATTAATAATCTATTCACGGTTTTGATATATTCAATCGGACAAAATCATATACAAAATTAATCCTATACACATAAGCCACATAAAATGTTTATAACATATAAATTTTATTTATTTTATGATTGTTAATTAAAAGTTATTTATAAATAAAAGTTATTAAAGAAACTAGATACGATGCAGGCAATATAACTTTGCAATATATATAAATTTGTTCCAACGTAACCAAGGCATTGTTTGGTTACACTTTTACTTCCCATGAAGTATATATTCCTAGGAATTGCTTTTAAATATACGTGTTTGGTGCACTTTTTTTAAACTAAAAAACACAGGAATTAGATTTCCAAAGAATGGGAATTCCTACAAAATGGAGGAATTCAATCGGTAAGATCAACTTCCCCTTTTCTTCCCCAAATTTTTATTTATTTTATTCTTTTCATAAAGAAAATCTCTAATTTGTCCATATTAATATGATGAATTTATTTATATATAAATGTTATAAAAGTAATTTAAAGCTAATTGTTGTTAAATATCCTTGTTCAACCAAACAAAATGAAGTAATTGAGTTAATGGGAATTTATTTGCAAACAAACATTTTTTCATACTTTTCGAGAAGTAGAATTAAATTTTATTTCCCTTGAAATAGGAATTAAAATTCCTACATTTAACCAAGGAGCCCCAAATCAAATCTCACATTTTTGCTAAAAAGAAAAATAAATAAATAATAGAAAATCACAATAACCATCGACCTATCAATTGACAATGACCCTCTGAGCCCTAGCCGCCGACCGGCCGGAGCAATCAATCACGACGTCCTCGCAGGTCGCAAACATCCATATTCGTTTCCCCAAACACCCGATCAATTTGACTTTGACGATCCCCTCTCCGGCTGCCAAGTCAGCCCTAATCTCCTCAACAATTCCTCGGCATCGAGGGGCGTCACTCCGTAGCGACCGGGCACGGACACCAAGCCAAACTCCTCCCCGTGGACCAGCTCCTCGCTGCCCGCGGTCAGGTTCAAGACGCCGAGCAGGTGGCTGTCGGCGAGGGTCGTGTGTTTGCCCTTCATCACAAACAATCTGAGGCTTGTCAGTTTTAGGGGGGGGGGGGGCGTCGGGGTCCGGGTTGCCGGCCCAGATGCCGACTCCGATGATGCTGATGACGCGGTCGTCGGGGGTGACGTTGTAGTATCTGACCGTCGTTGACTCCACGACGACGGTCAGATACTTGACGGGGACGGGCCACGCCCGCTTTACCTCGTAGAACACGGAAACCGCCACGGCTGCAGAAATGATGCAAACGACTATTATAAATATGCAACAGCCCATCTTGCAGAGAAACAGAATCTCCATCAAGTGTAAGTGTAGGAGTAGGGTAGAAAAAGCTTGGGTGAGAAGATTGATGAGTTAGAGGGGTTGAGCACATACAGTTTAGAGAATTGGGTGTAAAGGGTGGTGATGTCGATAGATATTCTTAAGAGAGGAGTTTGTTGGGGACACTTTTGTGTAGTCTAGTCCGTTGTATTTTTCCACGAGACTCGGTCTCCGTGCTTTTGTAACTTGCTTAGACCTATCTTATATATATTTACCAGTTAAAAAAAAAAAAATGCAACAACCCTCGTCCTCGCTTGTGGTCGTGGATGGTTCAGTAGTCGTAGACATTTGAAACGACGTCGTTTACGGGATCGGTCGATCGACGCCGGTGGAAGCAAATCAGGTTAGGAAATTGCAATAGATGTACGTAACGTCGTATACGAGTGCTTAAATAGCCGTCTTCTATCTACTCTCCCCCTAAATTAAAATATTTAAAATACTGTATTTTTTTTTCAAACTAACCCATCACACTTTTTTCAAAGGGTTTTGCTATTGATCGACCCGGGGACGACGAATAAGGTCCTAATATAGAAATTAGTTTTATAACAATTAAAAATTATTCTGCCCAATTATACACCAAATCCCCACCAAATCTTTAAATAATCAAAAATACCTAAATAAAAAAAAATTCCTTAAAACTTTAGTAGATCACCCGTTTCTTTTAGTTCACTGACCTCTATCATCTTCTATGATTTGTGTCCATTTGACCTCCACTGTGTATTCAACACTCCTTTTCGTCAATCGCTCTCTACCTCGTATCTTGCTCTCTGTCTTTTCGCCAATCGATCTATGCTTCCGATCTCGCTCTCTGCCTTTTCCTTCCAACCGTGCACATCGGAATCCATAATTATGACGTCGATTGATTTCCTTCAATTCCGGTCTCTCTCTCAACCTCTTCGTCATTGATACTTGGGTCAAATAATTTGACTTTACACACTAACTTGTTCTAAATCAATCAAGTAAGAAGAATGAGTTTCAACTAGTAACTGAAGTATAATTAATTAACTGATGAAAGTGCTTGATCAATGGTGAAGCAGGGTTAACCGATAAAATTGCTTGATGGACGATGTGTTGTTTAATCGACCTAGAAGATTTTTTTTCTTCTGATCTAAAAAAAAAGAAGAAGATTTTTTTCTTTATTTAAAAAAATTGAACAAAATCATTCAGATTTTTTAAACAAAATTTAAAGAATTTTATTTTATTGAGTACCAATTGGTTATTTAAAGATTTTGTGGAGATTTGGTGTATAATTGGATAGAGTAAGTTTTAATTTTTTTAAAACTAATTTCTATATTATGATGTTATTCATCGCCCCGGGGCGACGATAACAAAACCCTTTTTCAAAAATTAAAAATACGACCGTTTAAATTGAACCATAACAGTAAAAATGTTATGGTTCGATTTTAAAAAAAATAGAAAAAAAATATTTTTTTAATCGATGAAAAAATAATAAGTTCGAAAAAAGTTATGATTTAGTTTTTTTTTAATTAAATTTTAGAAGAAAGAAAACTTTTTTTAGAAAAATATAATTTAGATTTAGTGCATTTATGATTATACAAGTTTAGTACCCGCACTTTTGTGCGGTTTTTTTATTAAATTAATACATTTAATATTAAAAAAATATATAAAAAAAGTTTTGTGGATTTGATTTAATTCTTATCAATTAATAACTAACAAAATCTTATCAATTAATAACAAACTAATCATATATATATTAATTTAATCTAATTAACAAATCCTATATTTCACCAAAAAAGAAATTAACAATTTTTATCAATTAATAACAAACAAATAAATTTGAAAGTAGATGAATCTTATCCGAAGAGAAGCTCTGAACACTGTCATATGGTCCGACTTGCATGAGAAGATCATTGTAGAACTGCATGCCCCATAGCATTGTTGTGTTGTCTGTCAACAAACAAATAAATTTGTATTGCTTAGACAAACAGGCTGCAACAGATACAAAGTGTTGATATAATAAGAACTTACTTATAGTTCCATATGACGTTAATGGTTTATCGTTGAAGCTGAAGATCTGGGTTAAGTTATCAAAGTTGGGATGTTGCACAACCAAGTTCCATTCCACTGCGAATAGTTGTAGTTGAAATTCGTAATCATGACCTTCATCCGCCAGTATTGCTTGTACTTGAGCTTGAGATGACAATGCACCCGGATTGGGCACATATGATTAGTACATCGGACCAAAGGCGAATAACAAACAAATAAACTCAATAAAAAAAACTTGATTAATGAATTCAGTCAAAACGAAACTAAAATCCAAAATGAACTCCATAACGAATCCGACGCTAATTCGCACAAACAAATAAACTAAATCAAAAACGTGATTAATGAATCACACAAACGAAGATAAATAAAATAATATTTAAAGTACCTTTTTTTCGAAGATTCCTATTATTATTCTCTATGGGCACTTTATCTTTATTATTTGACATTGTAGGCAATCTAATCTAGCTCGGTTGAAAAAAAAAATCATACGACATACCATGGATCACTAACTAATATATAGAGGCGAAATCATGGGATCACCACACGATAAAATCGCTTGGCTTAACAAAAAAATCATAATGACAAGATAAACAATAAATTGGTATTTTAATTTCTAAAACTAATCGACATATATTTCATTTTTCCGATCAGATAACAATTAATTAATAACAACCGGATACACATTTTAAACTAATTAGCATATCATTTTAAAACGACGGCATATCTTTCATCAACCAAAGATTTTTTACTTTAGATATATCAAAGACAGATATTAGTCTTATATATCCTCTTCTTTATTGAGCATAAACTAGAAAGTCCGAGTCTTGGAAAACACTTTCATACCAACATACCGATTAACATAATACGGCTCAATTTCAGAGACAAATTAAAGGTCAAAACATGATGAAACGACAAATCAATACTCAACCAACACTTACTTTAATAAATTGAAACTGTATATATATCATTCACGATCAACCATTCATGAATGATGCAAATTAACAGTACAATACACACATACTAACAATTAATTAGTGCTAATTCATATCAAACCTTAATCCACCAAAGACGGCTATATGACTCTGGCGATTCATGTCTGAATTGGCAAAAAAAACAATACTCCCTCCGTAACGCAATATTTGTCCATTTGGCCACTTTTATTTGTAACAAAATATTTGTCCATTTGAACCTAATTAATGACAAAATTTTCTATTTTTATCCATTCATCTCATTAATTGTATTTGATTTCCAAGAAATTCTATTAATACTCTAACTTCCCATACTATTCTTTTTTTTTTCATTGGTCCATTTTTTTTCCACATTATTTATTTGCTAAATTTTTAATTATTCTACTTTCTAATTATAGCTTTCTTAAGAAGTGTGAAAACCCCCAAATGGACAAATATTGCGTTACGGAGGGAGTACTATAATCCAATGGATTCAGCAAAGATCAACTCGTAATTGAGTCAACAGAAGTGGTTCACAAATAAATTCAATAATTCATGAAATTTGCACACCCGACTTCAACCTAATCGACAACAACAGTCCATCAACCCTCCCGAATTCATCAATTTGATGGTAAATTACAGAAATCTAAAACCTGCTCTGGTATCAATGGTAACATTTCTATTCAATTTCAATCATGAAATCAATTAAAACATGATCCGTATTTCATACAATTCAAACCATTATTCTATAACGAAGAGTATTTCATATAATTCAAATCATCATTCTCTAAATTAGATCCAACGTAACCAAATCAAATCTCACAATTTTGATAAAAAGAAAAGTAATTGAAAAATGGAAAATCAGTAAAAGCCTATCACTTGACAATCGACCTTCTGAGCCCTAACCGTCGACCGGCCGGAGCAATCAATCACGACGTCCTCGCAGGTCGCAGCCAGCGATAATCGTTTCCCCAAATCCCCGAATAATCGTTTCCCCAAATCCCCGTTCAATATGACTCTGACGATCCCCTCTCCGGCCGCCAAGTCAGCCCTAACCTCCTCAACAAGCTTGGCATCGAGGTGCCATTCTCCGCTGTAGGAATCGGGCAGGGGCACCAGGCCAAACGCCTCCCCGTGGACCAGCTCCTCGCTGCCCGCGGTCAGGTTGAAGACGCCGGGCAGGCGCCCGCTGTTGGCGATCATCTGTTTGCCCTTCATCACATACATTCTGATGTTTGTCAGTTTGAGTGGGTGCCCGTCGGGGTCCGGGTTGCGGCCGGCCCGGATGCCGACACCGATGTTGCTTTCGACGCGGCCGTCGGGGGTGACGTTGTAGTGTCTGACCGCCGTTGACTCGACGGCGACGGTCATATACTTGATGGGGAACGGCATCTCAAGCTTTATCATGTAGATCGTGCAGATCATGAGAGCCGCCATGGCTGCAAAAAAGATGCAAACGAATATCATCTTTGTGCAACAATGCTCGTCCTCGCAGGTCGTGGATGGGTGTGTAGTCGTAGACATTGAAACGACGTCGTTTACGGGATTGATCGATCTACGCCGGTGGAAGCAAATCATTTTAGCAAATTGCAAAAGATGTGCGTCGTATAAGAGTGTTGAAATAGCCGTCTTCTATATATCAACACTCTCGCCCTAAATTAAATATTAAAAATACTGTATTTTTTTTCAAACTAATCCATCACACTTTTTTTGGGATAAAATATTATTTTTAAATTAAATAAAAACAATTTATCAAATTAATTATCTTCTAACTTTATAATCGGATAATTGCAATTTAGATTGAATTAAATAGAACTGTTGATTTTATCTTATCTCATATAATCGGATAGATATAATATCATATAAAAAAGATTAAATATATAATTAGAATTAGAATTCTTATCTATTTTTATTTTGAAATACATAAAAAGATGCACTATCTGACTATCTAATTGAAAACTTATTTAATTGTTATATATAAAAAAAGATTATATAAAAAGATTATATACATATATAGATTTTGACTTTTAAAACTAAGGATGCTAGTTAACAGTAAAAATGTTATGGTTTCAATGAAAAAGAACAAGTTCGAAAAAAGTTATGATTTAGTTTTTTTTTTTTTAAATTAAATTTTGGAAGAAAGAAAACTTTGTTTAGAAAAATTTAATTTAGATTTAGTGCATTTATTATTATATGTTAAACATAAAAATTAAAATTTACTCCATATTGTTTACTATTAATGCATATATTTTTAGAATGAGATCTAATTAATTCTCCCTGCTTTATGTAGCGATAAATGATGAATTCAAAACCGGTCCACATTCAATGGAGTTGTGGGGAAACTCTACTATGTAGAGTTAATTTTCCCCTCACAAAAAATAATTGAAAAAATGTTTAGGTTGGTGGGCCCCGGGTTGGTGGGGTTGGAGAAAAAGATAGGGCAAGATCTTATCAAATCTACCCATAGAGTATTTAAAATATACGGGTAAAGATCACGTAGGGTTGAACTCCGTGAGGTTGGTAAAATTGCCTTATAGGAATCTATCGATCCTAAATAATAAATTAAAAAATGACTAAACTAATTTAAATCTAAACCTTTTATTTGAAATCGAATGGTTATGATTTATCCTAACATAAAAATTTATCTCCTTCTATTCCGAAGAATCAAAGGTAACCAAAAGCAAAATACTGAATGCAGATAGAGATGTTCCTAAAGCTTCAACGGATCTGAGCATTCGAGTTGGGATTTGCAGGAGATCGTCTAATTTCGAATTGCAAATTATTTATGCCGGTAAATTTGGGATATTAATTTAGACTATCCACGATGGAAATGTGCAAATGTGTATTTCTTAG
This sequence comes from Persicaria tinctoria, assembly GCA_037127255.1. Classification (NCBI taxonomy): domain Eukaryota; kingdom Viridiplantae; phylum Streptophyta; class Magnoliopsida; order Caryophyllales; family Polygonaceae; genus Persicaria; species Persicaria tinctoria. The sequence continues at coordinate 2,898,096 of JBANSL010000004.1, forward strand.
ACACTGTTGACCTCTATTGGTTGTTTTGGGTGTATACAAATGTACAATTTGATCATGTGATACGCAAATTTGAGCACATTATCTCCCCATGTGCATAAACATTTTACAAAGACAATTTCATTAATTTATTTGTTTATGATTTGATTTTATTTTTTTATTTTAAAAATAAATTATATTTGAATGAAATATACCAAATACATATTTCACTAATAGAGGAAATTACTGAAAACTAACTGACGTATAATATATTTTACTCATCTGGTATAAATGTAGACATTAAACGTTTTCATAATACATCAACATGGGATGATGGGCCATGAAAATGCCATTGATGGGCCAATAATTCTATATTTGGCTTGCCTAATGATTGCACCTATTTTATCAATATCATCATGTTCGCCTTAGTTTATGATTCAAAATAATTCTTAATATAAATTATTCAACCTTATATCTTAATTAGTAATAAATACATCTTTTTATACTCCATATCTAAGAAATAAGTACCAATTTATTTTAAATAAATTGATTTGAAAAATAATATTTTATAAAAAAAATTAACCTCTTTAAAAAAATGTGCCAAAAATCAAACAGAAAACCAGATACAATGCAGGCAATATAACTTAGCAATATAAATTTGATCCAACCAAATCAAATCTCACAATTTTGCTAAAAAACAAAAATAATTGAAAACCGAATTCAAAGATGGAAAATCACAACTGACTTGATAGGGAATCAGTCACCAACCAAATTACCGGTAACCTTTCAATAGACAATCGACCTTCTGAGCCCTAGCCGCCGACCGGCCGGAGCAATCAATCACGACGTCCTCGCAGATCACATCCAGCCATGTTATTTTCCCCAAATGCCCGTTCAATATGACTCTGACGATCGCCTCTCCGGCCGCCAAGTCAGCCCTAACCGCCTCAACAAGCTCGGCCGCCAAGTCAGCCCTAACCGTCTCAACAAGCTCGGCATCGAAGTACGTCTGTCCGTATCGATCGGGCACGGGCACCAGGCCAAAAGCCTCCCCGTGGACCAACTCCTCGCTGCCCGCGGTCAGGTTGAAGACGCCGGGCAGGCGGCTGCTGGCGATCGTGTGTTTGTCCTTCTTCACATACAATTTGAGGCTTGTCAGGTTGAGGGGGGGCCCGTCGGGGCGAGGGTTGCCGGCCCGGATGCCGACTTCGATGATGCTGCAGACGCGGCCGTCGGGGGTGGCGTTGTAGAATCTGACCGCCGTTGACTCGACGGCGACGGTCAGATACTTGCCGAGGTCAGGGGGCTTGACCGGCTGGGCAGGGGTTAAAACCAAGTACGTCAAGAAAACAAAGCTGGCCACGATGCAAAAGAATATGATTATGTCAGATCCCTTGGTATCGCTCGGGATTGGGATCGTGGATGGTGTTGTAGTCGTAGACATTGGAATCGACGCGTTCGCTTCAGAGCTTGCTCTCGGCTTTCTGAACAAGAAATAAAGCCACCACATTTGAAGCGACGTCGTTTACGGGATTGCTCGATCGACGACGCCGGTGGAAGCAAATCAGTTCGTTATTATCTTCTATATATATATACACAAGATACTAAAGCCAACGCTCCTTGATAGATTTTGACTTTAAAAACTAAGGATGTTTGTTAATATGAAAAATGTTATGGTTCAATTTTTAAAAAATAGAAAAAAGATTTTTTAATTGATGAAAAAAGAAGGGAAAATGGCAGAAAACCACCCCTTAAATATGGGCTTTTGCAGAAACCCACCCCTTAAAATTGAAATTGCAGAAAACCACCCCTTAAATCCATTTTGGAGGTAAATCGCCACCCACAATCTTTTTTCCCGTTAGGTTTCCATTTAAAACGGTGAAAAGTCATTTATACCCCTCATTTTTAATGTTATTTTAATGAGAGCAAAGTGTATGAATTGAAATAAATTAATAAAATATATTTATCCATCCCGTTAGTGAGAGAAAAAGGTATTTTATTATATTAAAATAACATTAAAAATGATGGATAAATATATTTTATTAATTTATTTCAATTCATACATTTTTTTCTCATTAAAATAATATTAATAGAGAGGGGTAAAAATGACTTTTCACCGTTTTAAACGGAAAACTAACGAGAAAAAAGGTTGTGGGTGGTGATTTACCTACAAATTGGGTTTAAGGGGTGGTTTTCTGCAATTTCAATTTTAAGAGGTGGTTTTCTGCAAACACTCATATTTAAGGGGTGGTTTTCTGCCATTTTCCCAAAAAAGAACTAGTACGATTCCCGTGCCATGACGCATTTTTTTAAAACTTAAATATTATAAAATATTAATAAATTTTAAGATAAAAATCATATAAAAAAACTTTAGAACAAATGTATCTTATAATTATCTTAGAACATTTTTTTTTTTAAAACTTATATAAAGTATAATACATAAATATAGATATTTTAAATTACTCAGTAATAATAAAAAATAATAATATCAATATCATTATAACATTGTTTAAATGTGATGTGAATCATGTGATATATTCAATGTTTTGAATTAAGCTCAATAATTAGTAAATAAATTTGAGTTAAGCCTAATAGTTATATTAGATTGAATTAAATGTTTTGAATTAAGTGTAATAGTTAGTAAAATTAAAGAAAAAGAGAATTAAATGAAAAGGAAGAAAAAAGGATAATTAAAGAAATTTTAAAAAAAATGGCAACAAAAATGATTGGTCAAGACTCTTAAAATGTCACTAAAATTGACATATCATTATAAACTCTTCTAAATTAAGAGTTTATATAGATATACAGATAGATATTAAAATTAAAGAAAAAAGAGAATTAAAGGGGAAAAAATGAAGAATTAAAGAAAATCAAAGAAAAATGGCAAAAAGAAAATGATCGGTCAAGACTCCTAAAAATGTCTCTAAGATTGACACATCATTCTAAACTCTTCTAAATTAAGAGTTTATACAGATACAAATATTTTGACAAATTAAAGTTATGATTTAGTTTGTTTAAAAAATTAAAATTTGAAAGAAATAAACAATGATATATATATATATATATATATATAAATTATAATTTAGATTAATTTATTATGTTTATTATTATATGTTAAACACACAATTAATATAATTTTAAAATATTAAGGTAACATATTCAATATACAAGACGAGACATGTATTAAGGTATATTAGGATAAACATTAAATATATTATCTAGTTAATTTATGATAGTTTAAATTTAATCTTATAGAACACTTTATTATGAATGCAAATGCGGTTTTCACCAACTATTTCTCGATATGGTATTTGAGCTTTTAGCCTAATAGTTTCGATCCTCCTCAAAATTGCCTCCGAGCAATCTATATATCTTTGGCTTCGGCCACTAAAAAAAAAAAGGCCTCCGTACAATCCAACCATGGCTTAAGCCATCACAAAATCGCCTAAGGTTAAACTTCTATGATGTACTTCAGCCATACAAAACTAATTAATTGTCTTATAAAAACAAAAAAAATTGGCTTTTGCAAATACAAACTTCGACTCCGGCGGGAGCCAAACCATCGACATATATAGTTCAACGCTTTTACCATTTGTAGGCCTTTTCATTAAAAAAGACGAAGGGACAGGGAAATAAAGATGTTGATCCATGCAATTTTGAAATTTTGACATTTTCACCGTCCGTCGCCCCTTTCATCCTCATCAAAACTATCTAATGGCTATCGGCGCCATGCCACTCCTGATTCCACCACCTTCGTTGATTGAAAACAAAATTTCATTTGCCTTCGCAATCAGAGAGGGTCAAGCACCCTCCTCCAAGTCTTCAACTGCGGCTACTGGACCGTCCACACAGCCGTTGCCCACCAATCTACCACCACTTGTTAGTTTGGTTCGATCCACATCGACCTTAATTTAAACCCGCTCTAATACCAATGGTAAAATTTATATTCGATTGATGATGCCCGAAATATAAATAATGATATTCACTAATATCATAAATAAATAAGGTTCCCCGCTATATAAATAGAACCTTATAAGCATAAAGAATGGGCAAATACAAATCGAGGTACAGACTTAAGACGTCCGCGGACTCTAAACCGCCCGTGGCTCCAAGGTGTTTGCCATGACACTTGGCATTCATGCCTCCCACCCACATGTGATAAGGCATGTGACACTTGGCATTCATGCCCCCCACCCACATGTGATGAGGCATGTGACACTTGGAGACAGATGGGCTTGCATGAAGGATTCTAAGTACTATAAATAAGATGTCGAGGCCTCATTATGAAGGGTCGGAAACGGGGATCGGATGAGGCTTAGGCCGGATTCCCTAGCCGTGAGCCCCCTTCTCAAGCGGGATAAGTCTCGGCTAGACCGACATTTGATAGAGCCTTACAGGGAGGACGGTTGTCCGCGAGTGGCTTGAGCTCGGATCGGCACAGGTTGGGTACGCCGACGGTAACCTCGTCGCGCGTCTCAGGTAAGCCCGATCGTCTGAGCTCACCCGCGTCCAACTAGATCCCGGAACCCGCCGACACGGGATTCTGAAAATCGGGCTTCGTCACTGGCGCCGTCCGTGGGGACTCCTCACGCTAAGAGGTAAACAAGATTTGTACGTGCTAAGTTATAAATCATCAGAATTTTCAATCTCCTAAAAATAAAAGGGAAATATATATATAAGCCAGCCAAGGAGCGGACTACTAACTGCTCTATATCTAGGACGCTGGAGCTTGCTCCGCGTCGGGCATCCGGTCGTAGGGCTAGCCTCCCGGATCGATTATTTTATTAAGTCCCAGGACGCTCGAGCTTGCTCCGCGTCGGGCATCCGGTCGTAAGGCTAGCCTCCCGGATCGATTACTTTATTAAGTCCCAGGACGCTGGAGCTTGCTCCGCGTCGGGCATCCGGTCGTAGGGCTAGCCTCCCGGATCGATTATTTTATTAAGTCCCAGGACGCTGGAGCTTGCTCCGCGTCGGGCATCCGGTCGTAGGGCTAGCCTCCCGGATCGATTACTTTATTAAGTCCCAGGACGCTGGAGCTTGCTCCGCGTCGGGCATCCGATCGTAGGGCTAGCCTCCCGGATCGATTATTTTATTAAGTCCCAGGACGCTGGAGCTTGTTCCGCATCGGGCATCCGGTCGTAGGGCTAGCCTCCCGGATCGATTATTTTATTAAGTCCCAGGACGCTGGAGCTTGCTCCGCGTCGGGCATCCGGTCGTAGAGCTAGCCTCCCGTGACGCTGGAGCTTGCTCCGCGTCGGATCTCTGGTGGACGCATTGAGCTCCCAGATCGACACTTCGTCCCGAGACGCTGGAGCTTGCTCCGCGTCGGATCTCTGGTGGACGCATTGAGCTCCCAGATCGACACTTCGTCCCGAGACGCTGGAGCTTGCTCCGCGTCGGATCTCTGGTGGACGCATTGAGCTCCCAGATCGACACTTCGTCCCGAGACGCTGGAGCTTGCTCCGCGTCGGATCTCTGGTGGACGCATTGAGCTCCCAGATCGAAACTTCGTCCTGAGACGCTGGAGCTTGCTCCGCGTCGGATCTCTGGTGGACGCATTGAGCTCCCAGATCGACACTTCATCCCGAGACGCTGGAGCTTGCTCCGCGTCGGATCTCTGGTGGACGCATTGAGCTCCCAGATCGACACTTCGTCCCGAGACGCTGGAGCTTGCTCCGCGTCGGATCTCTGGTGGACGCATTGAGCTCCCAGATCGACACTTCGTCCCGAGACGCTGGAGCTTGCTCCGCGTCGGATCTCTGGTGGACGCGTTGAGCTCCCAGATCGACACTTCGTCCCGAGACGCTAGAGCTTGCTCCGCGTCGGATCTCTGGTGGACGCATTGAGCTCCCAGATCGACACTTCGTCCCGAGACGCTGGAGCTTGCTCCGCGTCGGATCTCTGATGGACGCATTGAGCTCCCAGATCGACACTTCGTCCCGAGACGCTGGAGCTTGCTCCGCGTCGGATCTCTGATGGACGCATTGAGCTGGGTGTCCGAGCCGGGGTCGCGAGAGCTTCAGGTAAGCCCGTTACACCTCTCCCTCGCGGAGATGGATCCCCATGCATTCCCCTCCGTGACGCTGGAACTTGCTCCGCGTTGGGTATCCGATTGGCGTGTATCGACTGATTAAAACGATTTTAGGATCATATCTCTTCTATCGATCTTGCGTCTATCAATCTCATCAATTAACCCGGTTCATCCGCAGAGCAGCTCGGTCGCGAACTTAGTTGTGCCTGCCGATTTAATTGAACAAATCACAGTACCGTGGCTGCCTTATGGTAGCTAGCTCAGTTATGTCCGAGTATTCTCTCGCCGTAGAGCTGTATGAATTAGCCACCTATTAATTGACGGATGCAAGTGCGTTTCAAACATAATTTACTATATAGTAATCAAGAAAGTATAAGGCTATATGCCTATATATATATATCCACCCCCAAGTATACTCATATACGCACAATTCGGGGGCGCGTCATGACCACAGGAGACTGTTGTCTCCGGGGGGGGTCGTCGTTTGCCCGCATAGGAGTGGTTGGGCGTAGAAGGGACTACCTATAGCAGCCTTGGCCTAGACTAAGGCTCGATCGCAGAAATTTGCCTCGAAAATATCCCGAATAAAGGCGGGGCGACCACATGCCCAATTTACCTTGCATGAATTAAATTGTAGTCTGCAAAAAGATTATAAAAGTGCGGCCGGACCGAAAGCATGCCAATGAAGCGGTCAAACAAAACTCGCCACCGCGGATAAACAGAAAGAACAGGGTCCAAAGCGGATAAACAAAGCTCTCTCTCAACATCATGGGATGAACAGCCAAGACAACGACTAAACCCGCCGCAGATAGAGTCCGGCGCGAGCAAGGACCAGCACAGCAAGACCCGTCAAACAAATCCCGCCGCGGATGGCGTCCAGCGCTGACAAAGTCATCAGCAGAGCTCATCGCGTATGAGGTCCGGCATGATCGACACATCGGCGTGAATGGAAACCCTCCATCACAGATGCAGGCTGATAACTATGTACAAGCCGTTGAAGAAAGAAAGAAAGAAGAGGGGAGTACCTCTGAATAGTCGTCCACGTCGGAAAAAGAGGAAGAGAGCGGCTGGCAGTTTCGAGAACCAAGCTTCAGCCCACTCTCTTGGGCGTATCCACGATGGCCCAACTTCCACAAGAATGACCCAAAGCACAGAAAGACATATTTTCAAATGATAAGTGCTAGAGGAATACTAAAGAATAAAATACATGAGTCGCCCGATCAAAAGACAATCTCCGCCGCGGAGGGCCTCCGCTTGTAGCTTTATGAGCTCGCGGAGATAACTCTTAAATGAGTATAAACTAAGTCCCTCTCGAGTGATGGAGGGCCTCCGCTTGTAGCTTTGTGAGCTCGCGGAGATAACTCTTACATGAGTATAAACTAAGTCCCTCTCGAGTGATGGAGGGCCTCCGCTTGTAGCTTTGTGAGCTCGCGGAGATAACTCTTACATGAGTATAAACTAAGTCCCTCTCGAGTGATGGAGGGCCTCCGCTTGTAGCTTTGTGAGCTCGCGGAGATAACTCTTACATGAGTATAAACTAAGTCCCTCTCGAGTAACGGAGGGCCTCCGTTGGTAGCTTTGTAAGCTCATGGAAATAAAACTAAGCCCCTCTCGAACGAGGAATATGAATGAGAAAAGTGTGCATGTGATGCATCATTATCGAACCCCAGTTTAGTCACGACTTAACTGGAATTCGAGGAGTTGTGATGATGCCCGAAATATAAATAATGATATTCACTAATATCATAAATAAATAAGGTTCCCCGCTATATAAATAGAACCTTATAAGCATAAGGAATGGGCAAATACAAATCGAGGTACAGACTTAAGACGTCCGCGGACTATAAACCGCCCGTGGCTCCAAGGTGTTTGCCATGACACTTGGCATTCATGCCTCCCACCCACATGTGATAAGGCATGTGACACTTGGCATTCATGCCCCCCACCCACATGTGATGAGGCATGTGACACTTGGAGACAGATGGGCTTGCATGAAGGAGTCTAAGTACTATAAATAAGATGTCGATGCCTCATTATGAAGGGTCGGAAACGGGGATCGGATGAGGCTTAGGCCGGATTCCCTGGCCGTGAGCCCCCTTCTCAAGCGGGATAAGTCTCGGCTAGACCGACATTTGATAGAGCCTTGCAGGGAGGACGGTTGTCCGCGAGTGGCTTGAGCTCGGGTCGGCACAGGTTGGGTACGCCGACGGTAACCTCGTCGCGCGTCTCAGGTAAGCCCGATCATCTGAGCTCGCCCGCGTCCAACTGGATCCCGGAACCCGCCGACACGGGATTCTGAAAATCGGGCTTCGTCATCGATTTCGATAATGAAATCAATTAAAATATAATCTAGATTTCAGACAATTCAAACCCTAATTCTATACTGAAAACTAATCTTGATCCATAAGTGCCTTCGCAGTGGAATAAGTGAACCGTTGATCTATTTCCTGACTATTCTCTCCAGTTGCAAACACACTTAATTAAGGAAAACTAGTAACCGTACATATAATGAAGAGAGCAACATAAAATGAAACCTAGACACATGAGCCACATAAAATGTTTATAAATATTAAAACATATATTTCTTTTATTTTATGATTGTTATTTAAAAGTTATTAATGAATAAAAGCTACGTACTCCATCCGTTTCAAAATAAATGTCGTGCATGTTTTTTTAAGAGAGTAAAAACTCGATAAAATATTTTTTTTATCATTTTTTTTTATGAATTAATACTTATTACTACAAAGTATCAATTTATAAAAATTTAATTAAAAAAATAATATTTTATAGAATTCTTACCTCTTTAAAACACGTGCAAAAAGCCAAACAACAAACGTTTATTTTGAAACCGAGGGAGTATTAGATACAATGCAGGCAATATAGCAAAATAAATTTGATCCAACCAAATCAAATCTCGAAATTTTGCTAAAAACAAAAATAATTGAAAACTGAATTAAAAGATGGAAAATCACAACGGTTCCCGTGAATATATTCATCAGCCGACCTGATAGGGAATCAGTCACAGCCCTACCGGTAACCTTCCACTTGACAATCGACCTTCTGAGACCTAGCCGCCGATCGGCCGGAGCAATCAATCACGACGTCCTCGCAGGTCACATCCAGCCATGTTTTTTTCCCCCAAAACCCATTCAATATGACACTGACGATCGCCTCTCCGGCCGCCAAGTCAGCCCTAACCGCCTCAACAAGCTCGGTATCGAAGTACGTCTGTCCGGAGCGATCGGGCACAGGCACCAGGCCAAACGCCTCCCCGTGGAGCAGCTCCTCGGTGCCCGCGGTCAGGTTGAAGACTCCGGGCAGACGGCTGGTGGCGATAGTGTCTTTGTCCTTGTTCACATACAATGTGAGGCTTCTCAGGTTGAGGGTGGGCCCGTCGGGGCCCGGGTTGCCGGCCCGGATGCCGATATTGATGATGCTGCAGACGCGGCCGTCGGGGGAGGCGTTGTAGAATCTGACCGCCGTTGACTCGACGGCGACGGTCAGATACTTTTCGAGGTCAGGGGGCTCGACCGGCTGGTCAGGGGCCGTTAAATCCAAGTAGATCAAGAAAACAATGGTGGCCACGATGCAAAAGCCCGTGATTATGTCAGATGCCTTGAAATCGCTCGGGATTGGGATCGTGGATGGTGTTGTAGTCGTAGACATTGGAATCGACGTGTTTGCTTCAGAGCTTGCTCTCGACATTTGAAGCGACGTCGTTTACGGGATTGATCGACCGACCGACGCCGGTGGAAGCAAATCAGTTTTGCAATTGATGTGCGTCTTATACGAGTGTTTAAATAGCCGACTACTCTCCCCCTAAATTCAAAAATTCAAAATACTGTATTTGTTTTTTCAAACCCGATGTTATCCGATCTAGATTGAATTATTAGATAATTGCAATTTAGATTGAATTAAACTAGTACAGTTCCCGCGCCATGACGCGATGTTTAATATAAAATTTTAATAAAAGAATAAATTTATATTATATAATTAAATAAAATATTAATTTAATATTTTGAATTAAACTTATGAGAACAAATTCATAAGAGAAGGGTATAATAGATTTTTAAAAAGATGGATTATATTGTGATAGTATATGAAGATTTACAAATAAATATAGATTATATATTAATTTACTATTTTGAATTAAACCTATTAGTTATTTCAAAAATAAAAATTAATTGCAAAAAGGAAATAAAAGGGAAAGAGAAAAAAAATGATTGGTTAAAAAGGAGAGGATTAGAGTGGATTTGCCACATAGGCAAAAACTCTTCTATTTGAAAGTTTTTATTTTTTATTTTGAAGGTTAAAATATATTGTTTGAAGAGTTTATATAGATAGATAGCTAGGGGGTTAATTTTATCTTATCTCATAATTGGATAGATACAATATCATATAAAAAAAAAGATTAAGAGCTCGTTTGGTTGGCAATTCAAAAACCCAGGAAGTAGAACTTCTCATTTGAAATTAAAAAACGCAAGGAAGTTGAATTTCCCTAAATGGAGGAAGTTCACTTACCTAGTCCTCTAGTTAAGTTCAACTTCCATCATTTTGTATTTGAAAATTTCCATTTCCCCTTTTAATCCTCTAAAATAAAAAAAATCAATCAAACACATTTTAACAATTCCCATAAGTTGGACTTCCAGGGAATTTAATTCCCATGAAGTAACTTCTAGGGAATTTCAATTCTCACATTGAACCAAACGAACCCTAAATATTATATATGAAAAAACTATGTAAATGTAATGTGTAATTGGAATTCTTTTTTATTTTTATTTTATTTTTTTCCTTTAACCGAAAAGAATTTGACAAGTCCAATCCAAGAATTGTCACTTGTAAAGTGCATCCCTAAGGATGATAGAACGAAGTTCTATATTGTCGTGTGAGGAACCGAAAAAGGCTAAACTGAAGTGCGATAGAAGATCCGCAGCTTGGTTAGCCTCACGGAATTCTTATTTATTTTTCAGGTTGAAATTCATAAAAAGATGATTTATCTATATTTTTTTTTATCTCTTGTAATTGGATAGATAGATGCAATTTAAATCATATAAAAAAAGATTAAACAGATAGATTTTGACTTTAAAAACTAAGGATGTTTGTTAATATGAAAAATTAATGGCTCAATTTTTTTAAAAATAGAAAAAAATATTTTTTTAATAAATGAAAAAAGAATAAGTTAGACAAAAGTTACGATTTAGTTTGTTGAAAAAATATTTTGGTAACAATTTCAGGTGAGAGAAACTAGTTAAACTTTTAAAATTTTATTTGGTGATAATATTTTAATGATATATAATGTGGTGGTGATATTTCTCGTGGAGAGAGTATCATGTTGATAGTTTTTTTCTTTTTTGTATGCAATACTGTTATAATAACATATTTTTGTGAGTGTTAATGGTTTAGCAGTTTAAATTATGGGCAGATGACAATACTAGCTTGATGATGTATAATGTTACGGTGACAGTTTTTTAAAGTTACAATATTGTGGTGACAATATTTTTTTTATCAACCTATCACTAATAGTTTTCACTAACAATTGTCATCAAGAAAATAGTTGTCACTAACAATTGTCATCAAGAAAATAGTAGGTTAGGAGAAAAAAACCATTTGTCACCGGGAAAAAGCGTTGCTGGCAACTATTACCAAAAGAAAATCAACCGTCACCCAAAAAAAACTATGTCACAAACAAAAAGAAAATCAGTTGTCACCAGAAAATATTTCCCTTAACTTAATTTCACCGTAAAAAATAAAATGTCACAAAAAAAAGTCAATTGCCACCAAAATCAATTTTACAAATAACTATCACTAGAAAAAATATACTCAACTGTCACCAAATTTAGATGTCGACCGAAATGGTCAATGTTGACTAGTATCCAAACTAAAAATGTTCAAATGAGGAATGAGTGAGGGTTAGGGTAAAAGTTTAATTTATTTAAAAAGTGAACATTTACTTAATTATAACAAGTTTTTTTGAACACCTACTAAATTAAGCCGTGCATATATCTATATACTCGTCTCAAAAAATCCCTAAGAAATAATCTTTTTATTATATGTCCATTGATAGATATTTTACCTTTACTTACTTTATCTTGAGTTCATTATATGTAATGAATATATATAAGATTTTTTTGTTGAATATATATTATATTAAATGATGAAATTTGCCTAGAATAATCTATTTCTTTTATTTTATGATTTTAATTAAAAGTGAGTCCAAATAAATACAGTAAAAGTTATTAAAAAAACCAGATACAATGAAGGAAATATAACTTGTGTAATCATTTGGTCCAACCAAATCAAATCTCACAATTTTGCTAAAAAATAAAAAAATTGGAAACTGAATTAAAAGATGGAAAATCACAACGGTTCCCGTGAATATATTCATCAGCCGACTTGATAGGGAATCAGTCACAGCCCTACCCGGTAACCTATCAATTGACAATCGACCTTCTGAGCCCTAGCCGCCGATCGGCCGGAGCAATCAATCACGACGTCCTCGCAGGTCACATCCAGCAATGTTTTTTTTCCCCAAATGGCCGTTCAATATGACACTGACGTTCGCCTCTCCGGTCGCCAAGTCAGCCCTAACCGCCTCAACAAGCCCGGCATCGAAGTGCCACTGTCCGTAGCGATCGGGCACGGGCACCAGGCCAAACGCCTCCCCGTGGACCAGCTCCTCACTGCCCGCGGTCAGGTTGAAGACTCCGGGAAGACGGCTGTTGGCGATAGTGTCTTTGCCCTTGTTCACATACAATTTGAGGCTTGTCAGGTTGAGGGTGGGCCCGTCGGGGTCCTTGTTGCCGGCCCGGATGCCGACTTCGATGATGCTGCAGACGCGGCCGTCGGGGGTGGCGTTGTAGAATCTGACCGCCGTTGACTCGACGGCGAGGGTCAGATACTTTTCGGGGTTAGGGGGATGGACCGGCTGGTCAGAGTACTTGAACGCCAGGTACATCACGAAAACAATGGCTGCCGTTACGATGCAAAAGAACACTGTGATTATCTGAGATCCCTTGGCATCGCTCGGGATCGGGATCGTGGATGGTTTTGTAGTCGTAGACGACATTGGAATCGACGTGTTCGCTTAATTGAGAGCTTGCTCTCTCGACTTGTCGTCGTTTACGGGATTGATCGATCGACCGACGCCGGAGTAAGCAAATCAGGTTTGAATTGGGGATAGACGATTTGGACTCGTGTTTAAACTTTAAATAGCCGTCTCCTGTCTACTCGATCTCGCCCTAATAAAAATATATACTAATAAAATTATTAGATAATTGCAATTTAGATTTAATTAAATAGAGCGGTTAGTTTTATCTTATCTCATTGATAGATACAATATCATATAACAAAGATTAAATATTATATATATAAGAAAAAGCTTTGAAAATGTAATGTCTAATTGGAATTTTTATTTATTTTTCACGTTGAAATTCATAAAAAGATGATATATCTATATATTGTTTATTTTATCTCCTGTAATTGGATATATATAGATGCAATTTAAATCACATAAAAAAGATTGAACAGATAGATTTTGACTTTGAAAACTAAGGAGGATGTTTGTTAATATGAAAAATGTTATGGCTCAATTTATTTAAAAATAGAAAAAATAATTTTTTAATCAATGAAAAATGAATAAGTTCAACAAAAGTTACGATTTAATTTGTTGAAATAATATTTTGGTGACAATTTCATGTGAGAGCAACAAGTCAAACTTTTAAAATTTTATTTGGTGACAATATTTTAATGATATAATGTAGTACGGTGACATTTCTTGTGGGGATAGTATCATGGTGATAGTTTTTTTTTATGCAATAGTGTTATGATAACATATTTTTGTGAGTGTACGTTAATGATTCAATATTTTAAATTATCGGTAGATGACAATACCTTAATTGGTAATTAATGTATAATGTTATGGTGCCAGTTTTTTTAGGTTACAATATCGTGGTCACAATATTTTATCATCAACCTCATCACTAACAGTTAGAGGTGGACATGGGACGGGGCGGGATTGGGGTAATCACCCAAAAAAACTATGTCACCAACCATTATCACCAGAAAAAAAAATCAATTGTTACAAGAAAAGATTTCTCTTAACTTTCACCATAAAAAATAAAATGTCACAAAAAAATCGATTATCACCAAAATAACTATCACAAATAATTATCACTAGAAAAATATACTCAATTGTCACCATAAAAAATGTCACCAAATATAGATGCTGACTGAAATGGTCAAAATTGACTAGTCAATGTCCAAACTAAAAATGGTCAAATGAGGAAGTAGAGAGAGTTGAGGATTGGGAAGTAAGGGTAAAAGCGTTAAAAATAGACATTTACTTAATTTATTTAAAAAATGAACATTTACTTAATTATGACAAATTTTTTGGACATCTAATAAATTAAGCCTAGCATATCTATATCTATATGCCCACCCAAAAAAGCATGAAATAATCTTTTTCTATCTTATGTCTATTGATAGATATTTTACCTTACTTTATCTTGAGTTCATTGTATGTAATGGAAATATATATATAAAAGATTTTTTTGTTGAATATTATATTAAATGATGAAATTTGCCTAGAATAATCTATTTCTTTTATTTTATGATTGTTAACTAGTCCATTACCCGTGCTTTGCACGGGTTACTGATTATAAAAATATTAAAGATCTTCTTAGTGAAGATATAATAAATAATTTTTTTTTTCTTATCCTTTTTTGTATAAAAAAAATCTATTGGACAAATTTCAACTTGAAGTCTAATTTTATTCAATTTAATTGTTATTCAAATTAAACGCATACACAATGATAATTATACCCATCATCAACCAATTTAAAACAAAATAAGTGGGTAAAAAATTGACCCCGCTCACTAGGGCCGGAAATGGGGGACGGATATCCAATTCACCCGCTCCACCCGCATTTTTTTTGCGGGTGAAAACCCGTAAAAAGCGGGTGACGGATGATGCGGGTGACGGGTGAAGTGGGTGGCGGGGCGGGTATGGATGATGATTTTTCACCCAATACCCGCTCCAATAACCCGCCCCATAACCCGCTCCATTAACCCGCACCAATAATCACCCAATAAGAATCCAATAACTCAATTAAACATATAATTTTACTTTTCTATCCCTTAAAAACCCTAAATTTCTTTGTTTTG
Organism: Persicaria tinctoria; assembly: GCA_037127255.1. Classification (NCBI taxonomy): domain Eukaryota; kingdom Viridiplantae; phylum Streptophyta; class Magnoliopsida; order Caryophyllales; family Polygonaceae; genus Persicaria; species Persicaria tinctoria. The sequence continues at coordinate 2,913,265 of JBANSL010000004.1, forward strand.
ATATCACTTCCTCACATTAATTTTATATTGTGTTTTTATATTTGTGTTGATAACGTTAGAAAATGTCGTAGCTAATTTGAAAATTAAATTACATAGTTAATCCAAAAATGTTTCTATGTTGTGAGCTTATTGAAAATAGTCTCATTGTTTTTTATTTTATAAGTTTTATATTTTCCACGTATTGTTAAACTAGAAACCAAAATATTTTCTATTTTATTAGTTATGTATACTTCACGTATTTTTAAATCCGAAGTTGATATGTTAGTATGTTTTTTTATAAGGAAAAAATTCGTATAATGTTTTAAAATAAAAATAATTAGTCTTCTAATTGGATATCCAATAATCACCCGCATTACCCGCTCACCCGCACGGGTTGGATGCGGGTGAAGGATTTGCGGGTGATGGAGCGGGGCGGGTGAAGATTTATACCCGCGGGGCGGGTGATGGAATGACGATTTTCACCCATAACCCGCCCCATTTCCACCCCTACCGCTCACTAAATTTCATATGGGCATGTAAAAAATCACCACAACCCAATCCAACATTCACTACTACATACATGGTTATTAATGACATTACAACGATGGCGTTTATCTTAAAATGTCATTAAAAATAAATATTATGACGTTTATATACAAAAATGTCATAAATATTTTTAACGCAAATTATTTATGGCGTTTGAAAACGCCATAAAATTATACGGAGTACTAATAAAAATATACACCTTTATTTTATGACGTTTTATCAACGCCTTAGAATTAATAGCGCTTTTTGAAACGCCATAAAAGAGGCGGAAATTTCCCCAAAAAATTTTGCCTGAAATTTCAAGCGGCAAAACCCACCACCCGGGGTTTTAACCCAAATTTCAAGCGTCATTTCTCTGATTCCATTGAACCCTAGTTGTTTCCATGGAGTTCCGAGGCCACCTGCTCACCCCCCCTCTCATTCTCCCTCTATCTACGCTGCCTTTCCCTCTCTGAATTCGAAACCTCACACTTCTCCATTGTTGCAGCGAAGCCAGGAGGCCCTCGTTGTCCGGGAATTCCACTAGGCCACACATGAGATCTACTCCGGTAGTCCGGTATTGCATGTCCACGGCGTTGCGGAGCCACCGGCCTCCTCTTCGCTAGCCTCCTACTGCGCAGTCAGAGACTCCTCTTCACCGGCCTCCTCTTGCAAAATCGCATATTTGTTTTTTCAACCTCAAAACCCTAAATCACATATCTGTTCTTGCCAAGTCTCCTCCGGCATCCAATCCTTCTCGATATCTTCTCCCCAAGTGTCTCTCCTTGCTCGAATTCGAAGTTTTGGTTGTCGTATCCAACGCCTTCTCGCTTCAATCACAGGTATGTCGTCGCATCTCCATATACCGTTGACGGAAAGGACCTTATTTGTTCAAATTTGGGGGTTTCGTTAAGATTTTATCTTGTCACTTCTCCCTCTCTGAGCAACCCTAGGGATTGAGCTTGTTGTTTCAATTTCGTCGTTAACTAGAATTAGTGTTCAAATTTGAGTGTTGGGACCTTTAATAATTGTTCATTCTCATTTTGGATTTCTGAATCATCGCATTCTAAGAACGGACAGGTTAGTTTTTCCCAATACGATGACCATTAATTTAGGTCTCACGCAATAGCATATGATTATGGTTAATTTTGTGAATTCAACTTACACGCCAAAGCTCTTGAAACCTATTTTTGATAGATTTTCATAACACTCCCTGAAGAATTTGAAGAAGAAGATCGAACGTAGGAGCAATGCCGTTGCTTGGGCTAGTATTGTCACTGAAACCTTAACCGAACTCATCCAAAAGAAGCTCTGGCTTGAAGCTCTTGAGGTATCTCATCTCCCTGTCTCTCACATGCATCCTGCAATTGTCCATTCAATCTGTAGCTCAATTGAATGAATAGGGTTCTCCATTTGATTTTTATCTCAATTGAATGATTAGAAAGTATTCTTATATACAAATTAAGCCCTCAGTTAGCTTGAAGCTCTTGATTTTTAGTACATAATATGGTTAGAAAGTATTCACTTGATCTTGCTGGAAGGTTGCATTCTTATATATATACAAATTAAGCCCTTCAGTCAGCTAGACAAACTTTCTCAAATTGGATTAATTCATTTTTTTGTGATATATTAACTCAACTTCATGACATTAAGGATAGATCTTCTGTATGGCAAAGAAGAAATCCAAAGGAAATTGGATATCGTACTAGCAGTCAAGAGCTACTTGATGAAATTGATCATAGGTGCCACTCTTGTGATCTTTTTCTAAATAAAATCATTTATGGTTACAATGCTAGGTTTTATTATTAAGTTTATCTTCTATATCTAATTCGCCGTGCTTTAATTCCACAGGGTTGTTAGACATTGTAAGAAACTACATATGTTGGGATGACAGATGATGTATTTGCATTGCTGTAGTTCAACACCCACATGCATCTTGTAAAAGTTGTGAACTTAAGGTATGAAGTGTTGTCTTTGATGCAAGTGCTTTAGATTTATAATCCATTTATCTATATTAATCACATTACTTTGGATTTTTGGAAAACAAACTGAACGTTTCTGATCTTTTCTGGAATATTAAGTGTTTTATACAAATTACCTCCTCTTATACCTATTCGATTCCTTTATTGCCTCCATTTTCTTCCCTGTCTGCATCCTTTTTTCAGAGACAAAATTTTATTTTCCTACATTACTTGACTTCCATAGTTTATGTCCATTTTATTCTCTCTAACACATCCTATGTGTCCATGTTGAACACGTTGCTTTTGAAAAGCACACATCTTTGTATAAGGTGGAAACTGGAAACAAATAGCTTGTTCGTCTCGTAAATGGTTTGATTGGTTTCTGATAACTTGAATCATTATTTGTGTTTTGAGATGGATTTCAAATTTAAATCTAGCTATATTCTACAAATCTGAATTGTTTATGGTAACTTAGTACATTATCATTTATAAACTCATCTCCGATATGTTTATACTTTCAATTCATAATGGATAAACTCATATCTCCTATATGCTTGACAATGTCTATAAGGTGAGAATATTGCAAGTATTCCGCCAGAAAGGAAGTAGAAAAATAACATGATTCAGTTTTCCGATTTGGGAATGGAGGGGATGTCATAATTATGATCATGTTCATATTTATATAACATATTAACATCTATTTTTTATTTTCATAGAAGTTGCTTAAGTTTTTCCTATGATTTATTCTTGGCACAGACAAGGAATGTTTCAGTTACTACTACTGCTGTGTGCTCCGTTCTTAAGTTAGTTGTTAGATTCAATCTCAATAGTATGTGTATATTGTCATAGTTATCAAAGTCCAACAGGGAATTGATCAAACCTATTGTATTTTGTACAAATAATCTGCTGATTGGGGATTTTGCATGATCGACTGAAATAAACTATTTGTGTGTAGGAATTAATACAAGGATTTGTTCAACAAACTGCAACTCCTTGTGGTTATTGCAAGACTGCTTGATCTGTGCATGTCAATGTAGACAAGGAAGCAACACATTAGGAGGGACAAGGCTACAACTCCTACAAGCAATGTTAAATGTTGAATGTCATGTATTACAAATATTTACATTATTTTTTCATGGCAGTAAAATAGAACTAAGGTTTTGGCTATGAGAGCCTAATAAAAACGCCATTGATAGCCTTTTCTATGGCGTTTCTAAAAACGCCATAAAATAGTGGTTAAAAGCATGGCGTCACCTTCAACGGCGTTGAGGCATGACGTTTAAAAACGCCATGGTAAGATTTCTATGGCGTTTTTCAAACGCCGTTGAAGGGTATATTTCTACTAGTGATTTTGTTAGTTAAAGATTTGCACTTGTCTCAAATAATTTCTACCACATGTTTAATTTACAATGTTGAAAACTAATCTCATGAAAAATTCGACAATGTACCCACTAAGATGAGGATAAAGATATTTCATGTGGTGATTCATGTGTCTCACTTATCATTTAAAAAGAAAATGTACAGTACACGAAGTAACAAAAGAAAATACATATTTTTATAATCACAGTAACTTCAAATCAATCTATTGTTACTCCAACCAACTACAATTTTAAAAGTAAATATAAGATTATTATTATTTCTCATGATATAAAAAAAATGCATCAATTGATTAACCACCAACATTGTATTTGAAAATTGATATGACCCTCCTCTTATATTACTAAGTTAGATGAAATGAAATGGTTGAAATTTTACTACTCCATATATTACTAAGTTAATCTAATTACATGTTTAAAAGTTATTTTATAATATAACTCATGACCCTCCTCTTATACAAATCAAGGTATACTAATATATATAATATGCATATCGAGTATTATTATGTTGCGCGGGCCCGCGGGCTTCCCGCATCTACAATACCAAGCGAGTTTGGACGTGAACTCTAGACCATGACGCGGGCTCAACCCGGCCTGCACCCACACCATCAGGACTAATTTGGAAAAAAGCCCGACCCGCGCTCACATTTACCCGAAAATAAACTTTATTCTAGGAGATTTGATCACTTAAATTTTTGTTCATGGAAAAATATTTCATAACTTTTTTTTTTTTTGAAATTTTCAAATAATTAGGTAAATATATATAATATTCGTTCGATAGATAATTAAATAAATTACTTAAGAACTATAAATACATATATTGATAATTAAAAAATAAAGAATGATATATTTACAAACAAAATAGAAATTAAATTGCAATATTCACCATATTGCGTGCCAAATTGGTGTTTATACATGTTGTCTGTTTATACACGTTGTATGTTGATATACTAAATTGTCTGCCCTCCTAACGTCCATAAGATCAATCCTGCAATCTAAAAAATCTTTAGTCCTAGACACCACCTTCTTCAAAATAAAACTAAACACTTTCTCAAACGGGTTTATATTCTCTTGAGCATATTAAAGTTTCATAATTAATTAAGTTTAAAAAAACTACTTGTCTCTCCTAAAACCTAGAGCTCGTTTGGTTGACATTCCAAAAACCCAGGAAGTTGACATTCTCAGAAATTGGAGATAATATATATATACCTGCGTTTGGTTGGTTATTTTTGTTACAGAAAAACCCAGGAAGTTGAATTCCCGGGAATTTAAATTCCCTCGTTTTGGTGAAAGTGCACTTACCTAGTCCCCCATAGGTAAGTTCCAATTCTACCCTTTTTAATAGGAAAATTTTGTTTTCTTATTTCAATTCATATAATCCAAAACCAAACCAAGTTTCTCAATTCACATGATTTTCAATTTACGGCAATTGAATTCCTAGGAAGTTAATTTCCCGAGAACTATACTTCTCACGTTTAACCAAACGAACCCCTATTGTATACTCGTTTTAAAAATAAAAAATTAATCCACAAAAATAATCAATTAGCAATTTAAGATTAAGTTTTTTTTTAAAAAAAAAGTATTCTAGTTCTCTGGACAATTAAAAAAATGGCATCAATAGAATATAAGATGATCACTTACTCCGTAGTCAAATCATTAACTAAGAGTACGTACTATAAATTAAAATAATCATTAACTTGTAAAAAAATCAAATGATTTACTCCGTAGTATAATATGCTTATGTTATAAATACTGAAAAAATATTTTTGAATTTATATACACACACGGAATGACCATTATATAATATGCTTAGCCAAATGATTTGGACACGATTTGGTAAAAATGACATCCTGGAGTACAGTGTGCCACGATTTGGTAAAAATGATTAACCTTGAAACAACACTCCCTTGACGTGATTTGATTTGGTAAATTATTATCAACTACTTATGTACTCCGTAAGAAAGAATCAAAGACATAAAATAAAATAAAAACTTACTGTAAATGAAGTTTAGAAAATATATTTGTACTTTCTAACGACTATATATTGTATTCACGGATAATATAAAATATGTGCTTTAATTTGAATTGTTGGAATATAATAACAAATTTCTAAAAAAAACAAATATTAAATGAAAGTGATGATACGAAATATTTATAAAATAGGAAAGTGTAGAAAATACATTTTTTAGCTTAAGAAATATCCGTCCAAATCTTCTTTTGTCCAAAATTAACAATGAGTCGATACAAAATATATAGTTTTGTTTTATAATAACAATAAAATTTTAGCAAAAAGATGTGGCATGATAATTGACACATGGTAGAAAATAAGTGGTTAAATTTTTGGCGGGAAAAAACTTCACCAAAATTTGACACTTCACCAAAATTTGACACGTGACAGTTACTTCACCAAAATCTGACACGTGGCAGAAACAGGTTCTACTTTAGTATTGTTTAGGATTAAAAGTTAGTCTATATAAATAAAAGTTACTCCCTCCGTTCGCGAAAACTTGTCGTTTTAGACTTTTCATTTTGTTCAACAAAACATGTCATTTTAGATTTTTACTCCATTTATTTTCCAATTTACCCCTAGTTTAAATTTGAATTTGTTCATTTAAATTTTGGCTCCAATGTGAAGATGTGAAATGTGTCATTGTACTTTTTTTTTGGGATAATGAAGACAAAAGTTAAGTAAAGGCAAATTAGGTAGTGTAATATATTCCTTAATAATTGTGCCAAAGGCTAAAACGACAGGTTTTCATCTCACAATTTTGATGAAGGTAATATAACTCGTGTAATAATTTGATCCAACCAAATCAAATCTCACCATTTTGCTAAAAAGAAAAATAAATAAAAACTAAATTGAAAGATATCGATGGAAAATCACAACTGTTCAAGTGAATATTTATCAGCCGACGACTTGATAGGAATCAGTAAAGGTAACCTGACCATGGACAATCGACCTTCTGAGCCCTAACCGCCGACCGGCCGGAGCAATCAATCACAACGTCCTCGCAGGTCGCAGCCAGCCGTACGCGTTGGCGTTGTTCCCCCAAATCCCCGTGCAATTCGACATCGACGATCCCCTCTCCGGCCGCCAAGTCAGCCCTAACCTCCTCAACGGGCACCAGGCCAAACGCCTCCCCGTGGACCAGCCTCTCGCTAGCCGCGGTCAGGTTGAAAACGTCGGGCAGGCCGCCGTCGGCGATCGTGCGGTTGTCCTTCGTCACCAACAATCTGAGGCTTGTCAGGTGGAGGGGGACCCCGAAGGAGTCCGGGTTCCTGATCCGGATGCCGACTCCGATGATGATGTCGGCGTGGCCGTCGGAGGTGACGTTGTCGTATCTGACCGCCGTTGACTCGACGGCGAATTTCAGAAGCTTGACCTTGGCGGGGATATTCTGGTGGCCAGATGATATCGCATTCCAGAGGAGAGCCACGACTACCGTTCCGAACAATAAGCAGGCTAGGAGCAAGCCCCAATACTCGCCATCGCTCCGGGTCGCCGGTGGTTTTGTAGTCGTAGACGTCGGAAGCGACGTGTCCGTTTGAGAGCTTGCTCTCGGCTTTCCCAACAACAACCAAAACAAAATCATTTGAAACGACGTCGTTTACGCGCGGGATTGATCGATCGATCGACGCCGGTGGAAGCAAATCAGCTGGTTAGCAAATTGCAATAGATGTAACGTCGTATATGTACGACTGTTTAAATAGCCGTCTTCTATCTACTCTCCCCCTAAATTAAAATATTAAAAATAAAGAGTTTTTTTATCCCCAAATTAAAGAGATTTTTCTTAAATATAATTAAGGAGCACTAATCTATATATATAATACAGTTTTTTTGATAAAATATTTTTTTAAATTAAATAAAAACAATTTATCAAATTAATTATCTTCTATCTTCTATACACTATATACTAAAGCCAAAGCCGATGTGCAGCATGTGCTTGTAGTACTCCTCATAAAATTTTCTTCCAAAAATATTAATACTGTATACTAAAAAAATTATTAGATCACTACCAAAAAATAAAATAAAATTATTAGATAATCGCAATTTAGATTGCATTAAATAAATAGAGCAGTTAGTTTTATTTTATCTCATATAAATGGATAGATACAATAATATCATATAAAAAAGATTAAATATGATATAAGAAAAAAAATGTCTAATTGGAATTCTTATTTATTTTTCACGTTGAAATTCATAAAAAGATGATATATATATATATATATATATATATATATAGGTTGGGTCATGTGTTAACATCCCTTATGATGTTTTGTGTTAACAAATTTAAGCCTTTGATTAAAAGAAATGGGTGGTTGTGATTATTTGACAATTTTGCCTTTTTTCTTTAATTAAAAATTAATGGGACCCACCTCTTTCCTTACCCACTTGTTGAATTAAGCGCGTGTGTTGTACACTTTTTTTTGAGAAAATTTGCGCCGAAGGCGCAAATTTTGGCCCAATTAGCGAAATATACACGTTTTTGTATAATTTGCCAAATTATACAAAACGGCACACGCGCACAAACACACTCCCTCACCCCCACCCCCGATACCACTCAACTGCTCACTCCCTCCCCTTTCTCTCTCTCGTTTCTCGCTCTCTCCATCGCGGTTTCATCCGAGAATCGTCGTTTCCCGGCCATTTCGTGCTCGTTCTCGCCCGGTATTGAAGGTTATTCAGGATGGCTATCAGCGCAGGTAAGTGATTTGTTGATTTTGGACCGTTTCTGTGTGTTAGGGTTTTGATTATGGTTGATTATGCGTTGGCGAGGTTTTGCGATGTTGCGATTGGTGTCTTTAGGGTTGTTTGGGATGAAATGTGTGTTGTTCGTTCTGAATCGTACTAGTATGTGCGTTGTTGGGTAGTTACGACCTCTCTTCTGTAATGCTGACATCGATTTTGGCATCTCATTCCGTTCTTTTTGAATTCATCTCCACCCCTTTGCATGTCTACTATTTGTCGTCTTTGATTTTTGGCGTGGTATGGGTGTGGTGTGCGTGTTTGTGTTTGGGTTCATATATCTGTGGGGCTGACATCCATTTGTCTCTTTGGTTATCTTGTTTTTGTTATGTTGACAGGGACCTCAACTGATCTCGATAACTACAAATGCAAATTTGATGTGAGTCTATGAAATTTATGTAGCAGGTGTTGTCATTTTGTTTGCCTTAAAATGTTGACAGGTGTTTTGGTATTGAATCTGTATACATTTTTTGCAGAAATTGAAGTATTGCATTCCATACAAAGAACGATTTCATGCCAGATCTAATCTATACTGCCGGCCTGCAGTTTGTGACATCATTAAAGAAGAGTTGCTGCCCTTACACTACAAGATGTTGAAGGAGAGCTGTCTGGGATGGGTGCTTTCACAGGGCAACAATATGATGGTTAACTTTCAGTTAATCCATCAAATGATGTTGCGTCAGGTTAAGACAAAGAAGAAGAAGGAACTATGGTTCAAAGTTGATGGACTGATAGCTCGTTTTTCTCTTGCTGAGTTCCATGTAATGACTGGTCTTCCATGTGAAGACCGCGTCTGCAAACCTCCGAAAGCAGTGACTTTTTCTGATTTTCTTGGGATTGATAAATGCTCCCACGATGATTTGATGGATTGTTTCCGACAAATGAATAAGACGTCGAAGAAGAAGCTATATTTAGCAAGGCTGTTGCTCATCGAGATGGTTGTGTGTTATAGGCGGATAGACTACATCACTGAGGAAAATCTATCCCTTGCTTGCGATGACGAGACGTTTGGACAATATCCATGGGGCAGACAGTCCTATGAAGCTCTATTGAAGGCCTTGAAGAAGTCAGCTACGATGGATCGCAAGAAAGCTAGGCCTTCGTATGAGTTGTATGGATATTGGATTGCTTTCCAGGTATTCTGTTTACTTGTTTGATATATCCTTGCAATCAAATCTCACTATGTGTCAGCATTGAAGGTATTCCTCACTACGTGTCAGCATTGCATGTATTCATTACTTGTGTCAGCATTCATTACTTATGTTTTGCATGACCACTTGTTTTGTTTTTACAGGCCTGGATATTGGAAGCTTTTCCGGCGTTGGCTGGAAAGTTTGCCTGTAATTTGAGGATGAATGATAGAGATCCTCATTCCTTGCACTGGGTTTGCAAGGTTAGGCACAGTTATGATGAAGCTGACGAGCTATTCGATGGCGACTTGGTAAGAGAAATATATCAGTGCTGACACCAACTCTGTCTTCTTATATACATGTGTTTTCTTATTTATATTTTTTTGATGTGCATGATAGACACCGCTGTTTCCAAACTACGGAGAGTTTGCAAGAACCCCAGGCATGGGTTATATCGATGAAGAGGCTGACGATGTTTGCGATGCCATTGGTGAGCCTATGTTTTCGCAACCACCTACTGATATTCTGTATGATTGTCGGCATATGCGCAAGTATGCATATGAAAACAAGTTTTTACGTAATGATGGGTCAGAGATTGAATCATTTATGTCTTTTGAGTATGGTTTTGTTGGCGGAGAGGAAGAGGAGAGATCTGCTGAGATAGAGAAGCGAACGAACAGGAAACGTGAGGCTGACGAAGGAAATGTTGGGGGCAAATCTGTTGATGTAGAGAAGGGGAAGAAGAGGAAAAATGCTGACACAGGAAAGCCTTCTAAGAAGAAGCAGAAAGGTACATCCACTGAGACCCAGGGGAAGAGAGTTGCTTTGAGGAGAGGGCGTTCTAGTGGAACTCCACCAACCAACCCTCAAGATTGGAGGAAGGCTGACATAGAAGTTATAAAATCAATCAGGAGGAAGGCTGGGAGGATTAGGAAGAAGGTTGTTGCCTTTAACAGTTGTGAGGAATCTAAGAGAGATGTGATTGTTTATGCTGACACAGAGACAACCACACTGGATGCAGACAGTGTATCCAAGCAGGGTGGTGCTGACAGGGAGGAGGCTGTTGGATATGCTTGTGATACATCTGATGAGGATAAACCTATTCAGTATATTTTGAAGAAGAGGAAGAAAGCTATGGGAAGTATAGGGAAACGTAGAATGTTGTACAAAAGTAGCAGTTCAAACAAGTCTTCCTCTATCCCCCAACCCCCTGTTGATGCGTGTCTATCCCCCGTTGAAGTTGTGAATGATGCCTGTAGAGCGATTGTACCAGTTGGTGAGGTGCAAGGTGAAGCACAGGCTGACACAGCAAAGGCTGACCCCAATGATGATCAACCAGATGGCAACCAAGGTGTTGATGCTGACACTGAGAATGCTGACCCCAATGACGGCAGTGAAGGGGTTGATGACACCAATGTTGATGCTATGATTGAGAATGCTCTGTTACTTCTGAACAAAGGAATTGATGCTGACACGGAAGATGTTGTGGGTGATGGTCAAGACGGTGACACTATTGGTGATGAAAAGCTGGAGGTAGGTGCCAACAGAGACACTGGGGGTGATGACAAGGGGGATTGTGGTGGCAAACGGGAGGGAGTGTTTGAGGAGCATTCAAAAGAGCCAGGGTTGGATGGTGGTGATAAAGATGAAAATGCAAAAGGGCGTGTTGTTGCTGGTGAGGCTGACGCTAAATTCAACCCAGTTTGGGTACATGATTTAATTAAAAGGATTGAAAAACTTGAAGAGCTTCCTGCACGCGTAGATGATTTAGTAAGAAGGGTTGAAAAGCTCGAAGAATTGCCTGCACGTCTAAATGAGCTGGGGTCTCGTGTTGATAGGGCGGTTGAACTTGTTGCAATGGTGACAGACCTGATGGAAAAGTACAATTCCCTTGAGAACAGGGTAACACTGCATGAATCTACTGTTGCAAGGTCACAGTCATCTGTCAACATTGATCAATCAAGTACCAAAGTGGTGAATGCTGACATGAAGATGGGTGTTATCGTTGAGGATGCTATTGCTGAGCAGGAAGCTGAGTTGGATTCACCCAAAGGTTGTAATCAAATGAAGACATCTTCCTGTGGTGATGAGAGAGATGAAGCCCAAAGAATTACAGGTGATGTGGTGGTTCCGGAGTCTATCATTCCTGTCACATTGGTTGAAGGACAGAGGACAATAGAGTCAGATTCAGTTCAATATGCTGTTGATCTAGGCCGTGATTCTGATTTGATGTCCATGGAGCCAAGAGGTGAAGAGTGTAAGGACAGCAAAGATGGAGCTCATGAAGATGCTGACAGGGGACTGCAGAGCACCAGTGAGGATGTAGGAGCTGACCTGCCAGTGAAGCCAAGCAGTGAGGAGTGTAAGGATGTTGGTACCCCATTAGGTGGCCAGGTTGATGGGGACGAGAAGGCTGACATTGCAGTAACTCCACCTCCTACCATTGCACCACCAGGGACTATCATCCTCGATTCTCCTGAAGGCGATGAAAATGCTGACAAGCTTCCATTGCCTGTAGCGACTGACTGGGTTGCCTTCAGCAAGCACCCTAAAGTAGTTGAAGAGATTGAAGAACTCAGGCGATCCAAGCGTATCCCAAAAGCGAGTACTTTTCTGACGAGTCCATTTGAGCAGCAAGAAAAGAAAGGAAGGTGGCCCAAGCACAATGCGAAGAAGTCGCTTTTAAGTGAAGACGATCATGAGTTCTTGTACAAAACTATGAAGAGTAATCGGTATTTTTTTTTATCTTTTTACTCGTTATATAATCATTAACTGTCTTGTGCTGACACCTCTACCTCTTATGACTCTGTGCTTAATTCATAACTTTTGCTTGTTTTCAGGGATTTTTCTGTCGTTGTTGCTTCCGGAAGAGTTGATAAATCCTTTTTTAAACCAATTCTTAACAAGGACATGTGGCTGGAGTGTTCGGTAAACGATATGGCAGCAATTATATTTCATATTGTTTGTCTTTTGGTTTTTGTTTATTGATATTTGTCGTTGTATACCTAGCGCTGACAGTAGCTTGTTACTGTGTGTTGTAGCATATTGAAGCAGGGTTGTATTATTTGAGGAAGAGGATCCATGAGGAAGCCGATAAGTATGCAGAGTTCATTGTCCTTGATTGGCTTTTCTATCAGAACTACCTGCCAGCTTGTGCTAAAGCGTACAAAGCAGATTCGCCTGTGACAGACATGATTGGGAGCTATTTCCTGGGTCTTTTCCCTGACCAGTATGGCAAACCATGGGCGTCTGCAAATAGGATTTACACACCCTTTAACGTCATCAACAAACACTGGGTTGCCTTAGAGATCATAATTGATCAGAAGGTGATCAACGTATATGACTGCAATGTCTATGGTGTCGGCAAGGGTGTAGTAGATGCAGAACTGCAGCCTATTGCTCACTGGCTTCCTGTACACTTGGATAAGTGCGGAATATATGAAAAATTTAGCACCACACCATTTGAGATAAGGAAGGTCCCTGACATGGTGCATGACAAATCTGGGTTTGTACTCTTACCTAACTTTTATATTAATTGTTGACATACATTTACTTTCTGTTTATCTGTTGTTGACACACCCCTATTTGTCTGCGTTTGTGAGTGTGTGCAGAAGTGCTTGCGGGGTGTTTACACTGAAAGCAATCGAGGCTGTTGTATTTGGCGGAGATGTCACCACAATCACATATGAGAAGCTATCCCGCTACTACAGAGAGCTTATTTGCTCAGACTTGATCAAGGAGTCTTGGAGCTTCATAATTTGAGCAATGCTGACACTATCATTCTGAGTTCTTAGTTTAAGTGACATTGTAGTTTGGATATGAAGGTGGATATTAACTGTATGTATTTTGTTGACATCATTATTCTGGGTTTGGATATTAACTACTTCCACTGAACATCGTTCGCGTATATTGAAATGTATGTATTTTGTTGTGTTTAATGTACTTATTCGGAACTAAGCATCTGGTTTTTTACATTATATCGAATTTGATATAGTCTCCAATCACATACAATGTAAAAAATCCAATATGACATACATCAATGCTGGAAAGAAAGTGCATTGAATCTTCTTGAAAACATATGGGAATGTATCAGTGTCAGCATTGCCCATAATGCTGACATGGGGTTATGTAAACTATGAAAAAAGTAATTTCCAAAACAGAATCAGGTTTATGATATGCAATATATATAACTGGGAGGGGGGCGTTTCTAAGTGATTGTATCCTAGAAGTTTATGATATAAAGCGAGCCGGTCTCAAGCAATGCTGACACCATCATTTTTTGGAGTACTTCAGTCTTCTCTTTAGCTCACACTTAGGCAACAGTCTATTGGAGGGAGGTCTTCCTGGTCCCCTCTTAACAACAGGAGGGTAACACTTTATAGATCTTATTGCTTCAGGGACGCCTGATTCATCCTCTGTCAGCACTGGGTATATTGTTTCAGCATAAGCTAATTTCCAAGCATCAGTTGTGTAAAATCTGGCAACAAAGTCTGATACATTCGCCTTAACCTTCATGATGGCTGAAAGAGCATGAACACATGGGATCTTCTCTATATCGAAAAACTTGCAAGTGCATGTTTTTGCTGACAGGTCCACTATTGCATGAGACCCTTGCCCTTTTACTTCAAATTTATATTCATCCAGCCTCTGAACTTTGTATTCTCTAGCTTGATCTTGCAGGTTCCTAATCAAATCAAGTACTGCTGGTGTCAGCGTGTCCTCATGTTTGGATGCCTTTTCTCTACGCTCTTGGAACCATTCCCCGAGTTTCTCTCTAGCAAAATTCAACAGTGCAACAATAGGGTAATTTTTCTTCCCCTTGAAAATGGAATTTAAGCTCTCTGCATTATTAGATGTCATCATGTTGTATCTGGTGATTGGTGAATGTGCTCTAGCCCACCTATGCACTCCTGCTGACACTAAATAGGTCGCCATCTTCGGGCAGCTTTCCCTTATGCGGTTAAAATATTTGTCGAACTCCCTAGTACTATAACTATCCGCTGCTTTCTTGAACCAATTTCCCAAGTACCTTTTCTTGAATGTGCTTCTAATGTTTTGTTCCATGTGCCATCTACAAAGGCAGTGATGTGCACTGGGGTAAACCAAGCCAATTGCTCTTGCAATGCTGACATGTCTATCAGACACAAACACCAGATCATTTGATGGAGGAACAACCCTCATCAGCTGGCGAAGAAACCACTCCCAAGAGCTGTTGTTTTCTGTGTCAGCAATGGCAAATGCAAGGGGGGAAATATTTCTGTTTGCATCTTGCGCTACTGCCCCAAGCAAAGTCCCTTTGTATTTCCCAGTTAAAAATGTTCCATCAATAACAACAACCTGTAAAATAATGATCATAAGTTGTGCGATGACAAAGGAATATTCAAAAGTGATCTGTGCTGACACTGATAAGTTTATACCTTTTTCAATGCAGGGAAGGCCCGAATGCACTGCCCAAATGATAAAAATAAGTATTTAAACCTGCCATCATCATCTGTTGACATCAATGCAACAGTTCCATCATTCTTCTCCATAATCATGTGACAAAATAATGGCAAGTCAGCAAAATTTGACTCCGGTGTCCCTCTGTCCCTTTCTTGTGCAATTCTTCTTGACTTCCATGCTGTCCAATAACTAATGGGAATTCTTTTTTCAGTCCTCATTTTATCCATTATCTGCTTTGGATTGTAGCTGCTGCTGACACTGTAATAATGCATACATTAGAATGAATGATGTGATACCTGAACTGAGTGTTACTTTGATGATAAAATATAGACACTTACATTGGCTGGATTATGCTTGCTACCACTGAGGAAGGTGCTTGCCTGCAATTGCTTGTCCTCACATCCCATGTGCATGTGTGCAAACCATTGTACGCTGACACCTCGTAGCAATTCTGAGAAACAGTATTTACGTGTAACTTCCATCTGCAGCTAGTATCCACGCAATGCGCCCTAAAATACTTGGGTTCAGATCTCGTTACTCGGTACCCAAATATTTCTGTCACCGATAATATACGTAAAGCATCCTTCATTTCCTTCTTTGATTCAAAGGTTCTCCCAATGTACATTGTGCTGGATGAGGTATTGTTGAAACTACTCATGCTAGAGCTGTCATCCTTGCAATCTTCAATTGTTTTATCTCTACTGCGCATGGAAGAGTACAGTCTCCTCCAGGTGTCAGCATCACAATCAATGTCATTATCATCCTCCATATCATCATCCATATCATCATTCATGTCATCCGACCCCACCGTCTGCATTTGAGGGTCGGCAATCATATGATTTTGCTCCCTGTCATACTCAATCAATCCAACTGATTTCACACTCTCCCTGTCAGCTGTGTCAACAATTGCAAGTGGTTGTGCCTGTATGCTGACACACAACTCAACAGCATAGTCTACACCATCTAGTGCTGATATATCGATGAATTCTTTCAAATCAGTGTCACAATCAACTATAAGTGGGGCTTTGAGCTTTTTGCATGGGTGCAAATGACTAAATTGCAATTCAAGAACACTGTCTACATTGAATCTAGTGCACACCTTTCTCTTCAAGTCTTGTAGTGTTGTTGAATCATACAGCAAAAACACCTTTGATGTTCTATTTCCAACAAATTCCAGGCCTGTGTCAGCAAACACCCATGATCCACCAAATACTACTGTAATCACATGAGGTTCCATTTATGATTGACCTATCAATTAAATAGAGACAATATGCAAACAATCAGTGTCACAATGAGTTTACTCTGATTCCATGTCAGCGTGATAGATATAAGTTAGATACAGGCAATATATATACAAGTACAATGAATTGCATTTGATTCCGTGTCAGCATGATAGAAATAAGTTAGATACATGGCATTTATTTACGAAATCTCAGACAGTGTCAGCATTATACAACGAGGCTAGAAATCAAAACAGATCTATGTAGAACAATTCAAACAATTAATTTCTTTCAATTCATTCAAGTACAACATTTCGAATTGATCCAACAGAGATATTTTAAGGATCGTGATGTTGACAGATCTAGCAGATCGATGAAGAACCTGAAACTCTATATATTGTTGACGACTTACTGTGATTTGTATCGAAACAGTAACAACTGAAGTCGAAATTACAAGATCTACACTATACGAGTTCATCTATTGGATATAATGTAACGGCCCGGGATTATGATTCCCGAGTTACGTTTCGAGGGATAAAACCCCTCGTTAGGATCTTGCGCTCCGAGTACAGGTTGAAGGTTTGAAACCGAAGATTTGTAGTTTAAAGCGGGATTTCGCACCCAAATCCGTAAGGTCCGTTGGAGACCCCGGGGTAAGCCCCTGTGCCTGTCCTAAGTCTACAACGCGGAAAATCCATTTAGGCATGCAACCAGCATAAGTGAAGTTAAAGCAAAATACAATCCCAAAGGTGCCACGACATAGCCGGGACAAAACAACGTATAAGAGAGGAAGTCTAGTGGTCTCTCGAGCTCTCAATCTAACGCCAAAAGTCTGAACCCGCCAAGCATCCATATAAGCAAAGATAGCGGCTAACGGTTACCTGAATCTAAAAAAAATGAGGGGGATCTGGGTCAATCATCAGGCCACTCATGCGCGTGTGTAAACACACTCTGAGAGGCATATAATAAGCATCCTATTCCTAAAATGAAATGCGTAATGCAAAGCGGAACTTAAACAGACAAGCATACGAATAATTAAGTGCGGAGATAAATAAAGAGGCGCGCAGTTACAAGAAATGCCAAATAGCATGTCCCTCTAGGCTCATAAGGAATCCTCTAGCAACTCCCTTCAAAGGGAACTACCTCACCCACGGTGCAGGTCGTCCCTACGTAAGGAGCCTACTAACTATGAAGGGAAGGCAAATAACGACACCCATATAAGGCCTAATGCTCTAAGAGTCCTATGGCGACTTATTACCAAAAAGCCTACCTCACCCATCAAGTGCAAGCAACTTTCTATAATAAGCCCCACTAAGATGACAAGAATAGAGAAAAAGATCACATCTAATAAACACCTATAACGGCCGTTTTCTAGCAAAGACATATAGCAAGTCATATGGTTTCCAATTTAGATCCTAAGCGTGATTCTAAGTCGTATGGTGCATGAACACTAGCCTACTATACAACACCCAGTGCATAGAGCGCCCATCATGAGTAAGTTCAAAGAACTTACCTGGAGAAGCGCAGAATCCAAACAATGACCAGCAATGGCAAGCAATCCAACTTATCAGAGATCACCTAGTAATTCCATAAATAACATAATAAGTCTAAGTCTAATTTACACAAAGCACACAAGTCACATATGAAACATGTAAGATACACACATAAGATAACTCAACCAACTTGTCATTATTGACATTATCATCTCATTTTCAATTCTCATATTGTCTCATCATATCTTATAAATTAACATCTTTCTCAATTTGATCATAACGTCATCCTCATCTCATGACAACCTCCATATCATACTTAGTCAAATTCGCATACTATCATTTTATACTCTTACTTTCCATAAGGATATATATATCATTATCATCATAAGTATCGAACATTTACTCGCTTCTAATAATCACTATAATATCATGCTATTAGTCACACATATCATACCGTTAGTCAAACGATCATATTATCATGCTAGTTAGTCCTCGAAAAAGTATAATTCCCAAGTTAGTTCCAAAACCATTTTGGAATCCGAATCAAACAGTTAAGGATTTCGACTCTTGAAAATACTCGCTAAATTCCTTTTTCAATTTATTTATTAAATCACTCTCCAACCTTGAAATTCTTTTTCAAATTCATTTTAATCTCTAAGTTCAAATAACATTATATGATATTTTAAATACTCTTTATTAACCACTTTTCATAAAATAAAACCAACCCTTTAGAAAATCTCCAAAATTATATTTTCCCTTTTAAATCCTCAAATAATATTAATTAGCTAAATAAATAATTAAATAAGTAAACGGTTAAACCCGAACCGAACCAAACCCACCTAAACCCAACCGGTTTAATATTAAAACCAAACAAATAATTTAATTAAAAGGTGGGCCCCACACCCGGTGCTGACTGGGATGAGAGAGGGGGACCCACGTCTCCTCTTCATCTTCCTCAATTCGAAGGAGGCCGGCACCCGAGTCTCGCCTGCGCTCGCGACCCGCTCAGCGTCGCCGTCTGGCTCGCCAGAAGCGTCCGGCCAGCTCCCTCGCTCTCGCCTCCTCGCTCTGCGTCGCTGCTCCAGGCCCTCGCTCCCGGCGTCCCTCGCAGCCCACTCGCGGTCCCACGCTCGCTCTCGCAGCTCACGCTCGCCTCGCCGCCCTCGAGCTCGCCGGAGCTCTCGGGCTTGCCTCTCCTATACTACCCATCCCCGACTCTCTATCTCTCTCGACCGCCCGACGACAAGAACGAACCGAAATGAACCAAGGAATGGAGGAAGGTTTGAAAGCTCACCGAGGGGATTCGCGACTTCGGAGCTCTCGATCGGAGTTCTGGGCTTCGTCGGTGGCTCGCGATGGCTCGCGATGGCTCGTCGGACCTGCACCGGATGTATGTGAGCGCGACGATGAAGTCCGAGGGCGATTCCGATCGAAAACGAGTGAGAACGGCATACCGGAAGTTTGGTTCGAGAACGAATCGGGCGGCGACCTTGGTGGTGGCTCTCGTGGCTGATCCAGTGGTGGCTCTGATGCTGTGGGTGGCTCCTAGGGATGCTGCAGCTGCTGCTGGATCCGATGAGGTGTCGAAGGTGCTGCCGTGGCTGCTGCGCTCTCGAGGAAGAAGGAGGACGGTGGCGATGGAGCTTGGTGGTGATGGTGAAGGTGAAATGGTGATGGTGACGATGAGTGTGATGGTGATGAGTGTGATGGTGATGAATGTGATCGTGAGGGTGATGGGGTAAGGGGTGGGTTGAATTTGAAGGGTATGGTGAGGTGAGGGAGTGGTTGAGGATGGAGTGTGGAATTGGTTAATGATTACCCGGAAATAATTTCCGAATACGTGAATTTCGAATTCCGCAATTAGTTCTCAAGTGTTAGTTTCCTCGACTCTCTCTCTCTCGATCAATTAGATTTTAAAAAATCGACAAGGATATCGAAATCCGATAATTATTTTGCATTTTCGGGGTAAAATGATGGAAATTATTTGTCAAATTTTATATTCCGGTCGGAATCCGCTAAACGAGTTTTAAAACCAATTTAATTTCATTTTTAATTCTCTTTTTTTTTCCGTAAAAATTTAGGATTTAAAAATCCGAGCCTTTACATATAAAACGAAATCTACAAACGAAATTTACAGATCTATGAACGACAGATCTACCAATTATACGAATGCTGACATCAAAACCACAATTCAGTAATGCTATGATATTAGATAGATGTAGTGATAGATGTAGTACCGAAAATTGGCGTTGATCGGCGTTGATCAATACATACAGGCTACCGCGATCGAAAATCGGAGGGAGTTCTATCTCGTGTCAGCGTCGGAGAGATGGGGGGGAGGGTGCGCGTGTCCCGTGTAGTATTGTGTATATTTTGGCAAAATTCCCAAAATTGTGTATATTAGGCTAATATGGCCTCCATATATGTATATTTCGCAAATCGCCCCCTTTTTTTTGTGGCATAAGGTTTTTGTGTGGAGTAACGTGTTTTTTTTTATGCGGTGCACTGTTTGAACTATTCGATAAGGTAATATTAAATATTCGCTAACTTATAGTTATTATTCGTGTGTAAAGAAGAGTTATCGTTTAGATATTGGCAAAAAGGTTCTCAATTTTGCAACTATTCGCTAGGTTGATAGTAATTATTCGCTATATTGATAGTAATTATTCGCTAGATAGATAGCAATTATTCGCTAAGTTGATAGTAATTATTCGCTAGATTAGGTTGATAGTAATTATTCACTAGGTTGATAGTAATTATTCGCTAAGTTGATAGTAATTATTCGCTAGATTGAGAGAGTATGTAAATATAATTCGTGATTTCCCACATGTAATAAACCACATACATATGAATAATTCCGTATTATCAACGAATAAAAACTCTGAACTTATCGAATAGTGACTCTGAACATGTTAATAGTTACCGAATGGTGACTATGAACATATTAATAGAACAACTATTCGTTAGGCTAATAGTAATTATTCGCTTAATTGATAATAATTATTCGCTGAGTTGATAGTAATTATTCGCTAATTTCAACAAACATGGCCCAAAGATTTGACATTAATAGAACAAAACTAGAAAAAATATAGATTTGAACACAATTTATATTTGCACCAAAGATTTAACATTGACAATAGATATCAAATAGAAAGAAAAAAATTGAACGAAGACCTAAAATCTACGAATTGAATATGGTGGTTTTAGGTCCGTGAACGAAGACCTAAAAATTGAACGAAGACCTAGAAAAAATTGACATTGACGAATTGTTAACATTCAGATCTGGCCGGTGGAGTGATGGATCTATCTTCAAACCTCTTGGATCTGAGAGAGTCGGTAGCGGAGAAGCCAGTAGCTATGGTGGTTTGGCCGGATCTGAGCCCGGAGACTCAAGATCAAGCCTTGTGGTGGCCAAATCGACGATGCAGTCGGCGGCGTTTGGCGGCACGTTTTGGCGGAGGGGGAGAGATGTGGTGGACGCCTTTGCCGACCGTCGTGGTGTTGCCTTCGTTGCCGGTTACTCAACCATCTCCTCCGACTTTGCCTTTGCCGGTCACGGGATCTTTCGTTAGAGAGGATTGTGGATTAAATATCTTTAGGTTTGTGAGGTTGTAGTACACGCGCATCTTTAGCCTTCTTCTATATTTTTGGAAATTTTCTTTTATTTAATTATAATTAAACACAACTAATCTCAGCCCTTCATTTCACATGATTGAATGGCCCAGATTTGTTAACACAAAACATGTTAGGACTTGTAAACATTTGATCCTCTCTCTCTCCACTCACTATAGCTTCTGTTTGGAGCAACCCTGCACTTTCAAAATGAACAGATTTAGTTGGCGTTCTAGTAGGGGTCACAGCAGTGGAAGAAGCTCCACTCCCTATTGGTTGGATCAGCTGGAGGAGAAAGAATAGGGGCCACTCCAGTAGACTCTGCGATAATATCGGTGGCAGCCTCAAGTGCTATCTCTGAAGGTGGCAATGACACAGGAGGCCTTGCGTCAGCAATATGATAAGGAGAGACTGTACCAAAGCAGGAGCACAATGTCATAAATATATATATATATATATATATATATATATATATATATATATATATATATATATATATATATATATATATATATATATATATATATATATATTAGATCTAGTGTTAACAAGCCTTATTGTGTTTTGTGTTAACAAATATAGGCCATTGATTTAGTGCAAATGAATGGATGGGATTATTTGACTATTTTGTCTTTTTTCTTTAATTAAAAATCAATGGGACCCACTTCTTTCCTTGCCACTTGCTAAATAATGTGCGTGTGTTGTACGTTTTTTTTGGCGTTACATTTTTTTAACGTTGTTTTTGTGTGGTGCACTATTCGAACTATTCGATAAGGTGATACAAACATTCGTTAACTTATACTTATTATTCGTTAGATAATAGAAAAAGAGTTAGTCAATTTTGCAACTATTCGTCAGGTTAATAGTAATTATTCGCTAAATTACTCGTTATTATTCATCCGTAAAGAGGAGTTATCATTTCATAAATTAATCGCTTTTTTTGTATCTATTCGCTAAATTATTCGCTTTTTTTTATGGGATAACGTATTTAGCAACTATTTGGTAGATTAATAGTAATTATTCGCTAAATTGATAGTAATTATTCGCTAGGTTGAAATAATATATAATTGTAATTCTTGATTTACCGCATCTAATTACCCACGTACATACGAATAATTCCTTGTTATCAAGGAATAGTTACTCGAACTTGACGAATAGACGATCAATTCATAAACAATACTCGAACTTGAATTTCAGCAAGACTGCATGTAATTGCCCTATACAAATGAATAATTTCTAATTATCAATGAACATTGACTATGAACTTGCCGAATAGTCGATAAAGACATGAGTTTGAATTCCAAAAAACCTATATCTAATTGCCCTATATATAGGTACAATTCCTGATTATCAACGAATAATCACAATCAAGCGCAGAGAGTAAAGAAAAATCTCTATTTTCAAGCTCTGATTGTGCAACAGCACCATAAGCATGTAAAATTTACAATTCATGTATCAAACTCAATATCTGTTCAGTGCAGCAGTTCAATCCTAAATAACACAGTGAATTAACTGAAATTCCTCTTCTCCCATTGCCATCCAGCCAAAGAATTAAGTTGCCGGCTAGTGCTTGTATTTTTATCTCAACTGCACATGTTGAAGTCTGAACTACGAGTTGATCAGGTGATCTCACTGTAAGTGTGTAGATGCATGAAAATTAGAGCTGACCAGGAAACATAAAGCTCAAAATCTAAAATAACAACTTGTTATTGATCTTGGGTCTGTTTCACAAAGTCAAATGACCAACATATCAGTATGTTTTTGTCATATCAGTAACCTTAAAAGGCTTTATCTGCTAAAAGTACCAAATCAACATGGCATGTCAATCTAATTCATGATCAATGAACAGAAAAGTTCACAATAAAGACATTTTTTCTTGAGTTTATCACTTTATCAAACAGATAAAAACGGAGCTATTGGCAGCAGGACTGAAAATGTAACCATTAGAATGTAATTACACTGTAATTTGCAGATATATGTATCATGCAATCTAGGATATCATAAACAGATTTGTACTGTAGGTCAATCAATGATCATCTTCATCTCTGATCTGAAATTTGGTCTTTTTCACTATCTTGAGCATTGGTTTGGTCTTCAGGTGGCAAGGGTGAATATTTGATAAATTCCCCTGAATAATTACCCTGAATTTGCTGAATATTTGATAAATTCATAGTAATAAATCAATAGAACAAACCTATAATAATATAGATCTGAAATAGAAAACTAGAGGCGCAAGGGAACCAGTTCGGGTCGGGTCGCCGGACTTCAATTTCTCAGACAATGGCCGATGGTCGCTATCAATCAGCCTCCGTCATCTCCATCATCGCTATCAATCAGCCCCTAACACCTCGTCATCTTCATCATCGCTATCAATCCGACCTAGAGGACTCACCTTTTGTCTTCTCCTTTGTCTGCCTCGTCGATAGAAAGCCATGGAGGAATCGTGATGCAACCTAGCGATGATGAACACAGATGATAAATTTGGAGATGGGCACGAACCAGACATGACCCCGAAACCAGATGCGCGCACCTTTGTAGCGGGAGGCGAACCTCTGCTTGGTTGGAGAGGGAGGCGAGGCGAGGCAAGGGAGGCGAGGCGGGGGAGCAATCGAGATTGTCAATTGCAGCGGAGGCGGGAGGGAGCGGCGTTAGGGTTCTCAAAACGACGACCTGTAGCAAATGAAGGAGAGAGACATCCAGGCTCTTAATACACGCGCTCCTCAGATGGGGTGATTGTTTTTATTTTAATTTTAATTTATAATTAAGTCAATATTTTGGAATAATCTGGGCCATCCATCTTTCCTCAATCAAGGGTCCAGATTTGTTAACACAAAAACACAATAAGACTTGTTAACATTTGATCCATACTATATATATATATTGTTTTTTTTATCTCCTGTAATTGGATATATAGATGCAATTTAAATCATGTAAAAAAGATTAAACAGATAGATTTTGACTTTAAAAACTAAGGATGTTTGTTAATATGGAAAATGTTATGGCTCAATATTTTAAAAAATAGAAAAAAATATTTTTTTAATCAATGAAAAAGGAATAAGTTCGACAAAAGTTACAAAATAATATTTTTGGTGACAATTTCAGATGAGAAAAACTAGTCAAACTTATAAAATTTTATTTGGTGATAATATTTTAATGATATATAATGTGATGGTGACATTTCTTGTGGATATAATATCATGGTAATAGTTTTTTTTATGCAATAGTTAGGCCCGAACCTAAGGCGAGATCCAACAGGCCATCGTCTTAGGCCCACATCCCGTAGGGGGCCCAATGGCCATATATATTATATATACTAGTTTAATAACCCGCACCTTGTCCGGGCCGCGGGGTCTCTTTTTACAAAGTATTTTATATTTGTTAACGACTATTAGATAATACAATTATTCAAAGTAGTAATAAATAAAATTTACTAAGTATAAATAATATTATGATAATTTAATAATCTAAATTCTAATTAAAAAAATTCATAAGTAGGTAAACAATCTTAGGATAATTGGTAGAGTTGATCGGGAAAAGAAATCATAGATAAATGTAAATTTAAATAAAAGAAAAAAGCCCATAAAATGACACATAAGCATGGTGAAATAAGATAATGTCACATAAGATCGAAAATTATAGAGAAGGCGACACACATATACAATGTATTCCTTTTTAGCGTTATTATATATTTAAGATACATCCACATTCGGAAGACATATCAACGGATTTTTTTTTAAAAAAAAATGAAGTTATTTGGCTAAATGTCCACTTTTGTATATCCCTTTTGCTAATTGTCCTTCTAAACTACCATTTTGTTAAATGTCAAAAAAAAAATATTGGAACCCCCATACTACCCCTATTATTATTATTACCCTTCTCCTTCTCGCTCTTCAAGCGCCCCTTCTCCAGATCTGAACCCTACCACTCCGTGTTTGATTTCACAGCCTCCGGCGACCACCACCCCGACGCTCAGGTGCCGCACCTCCGTCGTGGCCCCACCGCAATCGGCTGATAACATACCCATGCTCCTCCCCTCGCTCCCCTTTCTACATCCTGAAGAACACCCTCCGCCTCCTTGTAAGCGGGAACGACTTAGGTCGATCTTCTCTTTCCGCACCAAACTTCTCTTCCGATGACGAGGACGAGGCCTATCTCCGCCTATAGTCCATCCATCTCCGCGTACATCAAGGTTTCTCCTTCCTGCTTTTCTTTTTGTCTCTCTTCTCCTCTGCTTGTTGCCTCTTGTGATCTCGCCTTTTTCCGTTTCAGATCTGTATAGATTTGATGCAAATTGTTTCAGATTCTATTGCGATTCATCTGAAAATTTTGATTGTAGTTCCTTATTACGATCAACCGTGTTAATGGAATCATTTTCATTTTCCTTTAGCGAAAGAATTAACTTGATAGCAGCTTCTCCCTGATTTTCCGAACTTGTTTATTTTTAATTGAAGATTTACGGTCAGTCAAGATTGAATAAGTGCTATGTTGGGTTCCCTCCTATATGGGGGAAGAGTCCAATAAACTAGTTTACCATGTGGTTTTTACCATGTGATGTTTTACCTCCTTTATAAAGCGGATGCCTTTCCATTTGGGAAAGTAAAAGAGAGAAAACAAAGAGTGAGAAATGGAGAAAGAAAGAGAGTTGGAGAAATTCGTATCCAATTGTTCAGCCCATTTTGAAGTGCCCCGATCGACGACCAAACGACCTCCGATTGGGACGATTTTTTGGTATGTTGTTCACCTCATCATAGACTTTATTTTGTACGGTTAGATCGTCGTTTTGATCCTCCAATATCATACCCTCTTTGCTAGTGTCCTCTCTTGGGTTTTGTTGATTTCCACCAATTGGGTGATGAAAATTGGAGATTTTGCTAAGCTTGTTGATGCTTGATGATATTGTATGCCTCTAGATTTGTCTAGGGAAGATTGTACCCACTTGTTATTGTTGATAGTTGAAGTTTCTGGCTCCCGTGATTTTTTCCCGTTTTGGGGTTTTCCACGTAAATATAGTGTTCTTTATACTTGGTTATTTTATCTTTTATTTGTGTCTGATTGTTGGTTTGGGTTGCTTGAGTTTGGCTCTCTGGTTTACAGTTCTTGTCCAACCCGATTCGTATGTGTTAAAGGGGTTTGTCTGACGTCCCTGCTTCCCGGCTCAACAGACTGGTATCAAAGCATTTGGTTTAGGACGGAGGAAAACAACAGTTTTCATGGAATGATTGTGTTGAATTCGGGCAACTACTCAGATTGGAAGATAAAGATGGAAGATCTTTTGTATGTGAAAGATTTGTATGAGCCGATTGTGCACAAAGAGATTTCAACGGGTGTCGTTGATGTTGAATGGAAGATTCTGAATCGAAAAGTGATAGCTACGATCAGACAGTTTGTTGATGTGAGTGTGCTTCAGCATATTGCCAATTACACGAATGCTTATGAGTTATGGTATAAGCTTAAAGGGATGTATGAGAGGAAGAATGCCCTCAACAAGGCATCATTGATGGGAAAGCTTGTGAAATTGGAGTACAAATATGGTGAGAGCATTGTTGTGCATTTGAGCACATTTCAGGGCTTTATGAATCAGTTAGCTTCTGCGAAGATGTTGTTAGATGATGAGTTGCAGGCTCTACTACTACTCTCCTCAGTGCCGGATAGTTGGGATACACTTGTCGTATCACTTAGTAATTCCGCTCCGGAAGGCAAGCTGACTATGGAATGTGTGAAGGCTAGTCTTTTGAACGAAGAGACTAGAAGGAAGGAGATGGATGTCTTCTCACAATCAAAGGCTAATGTGATGTAGGGTTCTGGTAACAACAGAGTAAGGAGTAAGCAACGACAGCAGCAGAACAGAGACAAGTCCAAAGGGAGATCGAAGTCTCGAAGCAAGTACATTTGCTATTATTGTGAGAAGCCGGGTCACATTCAAAAGCATCGCCGAAAGTTCAAGAGGGACAAAGGCAAATAACCTGAGAAGTCAGAGACGTCTAGAAATCAATAAGATAAAGACACCGTTGCTCCTACAATCAGTGATGAAATAGTGGAGTTGTTTGTGGTGGCTGATGAAGGTTCCTTGAATCTTGCAAGTGATGAGTGCACTTGGATTGTTGATTCAACGGCTTCATATCACATTACTCCACACAAGGAGTACTTCTCATCTTACACTTGTGGAGATTTTGGTCGTGTGAGGATGGGAAATGATGGCGTGTCCAATGTTGTTGGCATGGGCACAGTTTGTTTGTTGACATCCACTGGTTGCAGTTTAATTTTGAGAAATGTTTGTCATGTTCCCGATATCAGATTGAATTTGATATCTTCTGGGATACTTGATGATGATGGTTATGCTCAAAATACACAAGGCGCTGTTTTGAAGTGCTCCAAGGAAAACTTGATTGTAGCCCGGGCAAAGAAGCAAAATACCATGTATGTGATGCAAGCCAAGATTTGTAGAGAAGAAGAAAATGTGATTGATGATGGTGCCGGAGAGCTATGGCACAAGCGGCTTGGACACATGAGTGAGCGGGGTTTGCAAATCCTTGCCAAGAAGGACATCCTCCCAGATATGCAAGGTATTTCTCTCAAACCTTGTGTTGATTGCCTAGCCGGAAAGCAACATCGAGTAGCATTTCATACTCGACCTCCATCTAGAAGAAAACATGCATTAGATCTTGTTCATACTAATGTGTGCTCTATGGATTGCAAGTCACATGGTGGTGCACACTATTTTGTCACTTTTATTGATGACAGTTCTAGAAAATTATGGGCTTTTGTGTTGAAAAGCAAATATCAGGTTCTGACAGTTTTCAAGGAGTTCCAAGCCAGAGTTTAACGAGATACTGGTTTGAAGTTGAAGTGTGTCAGATAAGATAATGGTGGAGAGTACAGGGGTCCATTTGAGCAGTATATTGCAAGAGTTAGGGCATCAAGCTTGAAAAAACAGTTCCGAAGATGCCACAACTGAATGGGCTCGCAGAGAGGATGAACAGAACCATAGCAGAAAGAGTCAGAAGTATGTTGTCGACTGCAAAGCTGCCAAAGTCCTATTGGGCGGAGGCAATGTTGACTGCTGTGTATCTCATCAACCGCTCGCCTTCAGTTCCTCTTGATGTTAATGTTCCACAGAGGATTTGGACCGGAAGAGATGTTTCCTTCCAACATTTGAGAGTCTTTTGATGCCTAGCATATGTTCATGATGCTAGAGATAAGAGATCCAAGCTTGATAGCAAGACAAAGTCATGCATCTTCCTATGGTACTCAGAGGATGAATTTTGGTACAGATTGTGGGATCTTACATACAAGAAAGTGGTTAGAAGGAGAGATGTTGTGTTCATGGAAGACAAGACTATTGATGACTGGAAGCTCCAGCGACCGTTGTCGTCTTCTCGTGCTCCAGTCACCTTTGATCCCGTTTTTCCTCAAGTTGTGCAGAGAAGTTCAGTTCAGAATCAACAAGAAGATGAGCATGATGATGGTGATGTTAATCCACCAGAAGTTCCACAACCTCAACAAGAGGAGCCCCCTATCCAACCTAAAGTTGAGTTGAGAAGATCCACCAGAGAGAGACAGACTTCCTCACGATACTCAACCAGGGATTCTGTGTTGTTGACTGATTCAGGAGAGCCTGAATGCTATGAGGAAGCTATGTCAATATGCATCAGAAGGAGTGGTACAATGTCATGCAGGATGAGATGAGTTCCTTGCATGGGAATCACACCTATGACTTGGTGAAATTGCCTAAGGGCAAGAAAGATCTGAAGAACAAATGGGTTTTTCGTTTGAAGTCTGGAGAAGATAGTACACCTCCCAGGTTTAAAGCCAGAGTTGTGATGAAGGGTTTTGTGCAGAAAAATGGTGTAGATTTCGATGAGATTTTCTCTCTAGTTGTGAATATGCCATCCATCTGGGTTGTTCTAGGCATGGCGTCTAGCATGGACCTAGAGGTCGAGCAGCTTGATTTGAAAATTGCCTTCCTTTATGGTGATTTGGAAGAAGAAATCTACATGGAGCAACCTGAAGGTTTTGAAATCAAAGGAAAAGAGAAGATGGTTTGTCGTCTCAGAAAGAGCTTGTATGGTTTGAAATAAGGGCCTCGGCAATGGTACAAGAAGTTCGTGTCTTTTATGATCGACCACAAATTCCACAAGACACATGCCGACCACTGTGTGTTTGTGAAGAATTACGCTGAAGGTGACTTTTTTATTCTCTTGCTTTATGTGGATGATATGCTTATGGTTGGTCGGGATACCAACAAGATTGCTAGTATGAAGACTGCATTGAAGACATCCTTTGCTATGAAGGACCTTTGCCCTGTAAGAAAGATTTTGGGTATGCAGATTACCCGTGACAGAAAGAATCAGAAGTTGTGGATATCACAAGAAAGATACATTGAGAAGGTGCTGCAAAGATTCAACATGGACAAAGCTAAACCCATGAGTTCTCCACTTGCATCGAACATGAAGCTGAGTTCTGATCAGTGTCCTACAAGTGGGAAAGAGAAACATGAGATAAAGAAGGTGCCTTATGCTTCAGCCATTGGTAGTCTAATGTATGTCATGGTTTGCACTAGGCCAAACATCGCCTATGGAGTTGGGGTTATCAGCAGGTTCATGAGTAATCCTGGAAAGGAGCATTGGGCAGCTGTGAAATTGATTCTCACGTATCTCAGAGGCACTTCGAGAGTGTGTTTGTGCTTTGGTCCTGGAAAACCTATGCTTGATGGTTTTACAGATGCAGACATGTCAGGTAATATTGACACGATCCGATCCACATCTGGGTATCTGATTACATTCGCAAGGGGAGCAGTCTCATGGCAATTGAGACTGCAGAAGTGTGTTGCTCTGTCAACGATAGAAGCAGAGTATATGGCTGCATTTGAATCTGGTAAGGAGCTGATATGGATTAGAGACTTCCTAGAGGAGTTGGGAGTGGAGCAAGCTAGCTACCCACTCTATTGTGACAATAAGAGTGTCATCCACTTTGCCAAGAATGCCGCCTACCATTCTCGAATCAAGCACATCCGAAGAAGGTATCATTGGCTTCGAGAAAGAGTAGAAGATGAAGATTTTGAGCTCATGAAGATCCACACAAATGACAACGGATCAGATATGCTGACGAAGACTTTGTCAAATGAGAAGCTCATCAAGTGCCGCTCAAAGGCGGGCTTGCTCGAGCCCCCCATATAGGATTGATGGAGAGCTATGTTGGGTTCCCTCCTATATGGGAGAAGAGTTCAATGGACTAGTTTACCATGTGGTTTTTATCATGTGATGTTTTACCTACTTTATAAAGGGGATGTCTTTCCATTTGGGAAAGTAAGAGAGAGAGAAAACAAAGAGTGAGAAAGGGAGAAAGAAAGAGAGTTGGAGAAATTCGTATCCAATTGTTCAGCTCATTTTGAAGTGCCCCGATCGACGACCAAACGACCTCCGATTGGGACGATTTTCTGGTATGTTGTTCCTCTCATCATAAGCTTCATTTTGTAGGGTTGGATCGTCGTTTTGAGCCTCCAATCTCATATCCTCTTTGCTAGTGTCCTCTCTTGGGTTTTGTTGATTTCCACCAATTGGGTGATGAAAATTGGAGATTTGGCCAAGCTTGTTGATGCTTGATGATGTTGTATGCCTCTAGCTTTGTCTAGGGAAGATTGTACCCACTTGTTATTGTTGATAGTGGAAGTTTCTGGCTCCCGTGGTTTTTCCCCGTTTTGGGGTTTTCCACTTAAATCTGGTGTTCTTCGTGCTTAGTTATTTTATCTTCTGTTTGTGTCTGATTGTTGGTTTGGATTGCTTGATGTTGGCTCTCTGATTTACAGTTCTTATCCATCCTGATTCGTATGTGTTAAAGGGTCCCCTTCTTCCCTCTACAACAATAAGGAGGCAAAGTCGGTCCATGGATATTTTAGATTCTCGGTTTAACTATTCATCCTTCTTTGTAATGCTATTGAATCTCTTCATCCATTCAATAAATTATACGTTAATTTTAGCCAATTGATGGACTCTCTGCTTTTTTTCTTTACCTATCATAAAAAGTGTTGATAAAGAGGATTTTTTTTTTTGTCTAGATTGTGGAATTGTAATGTTTATGGATATTTTAAATATTTTTGCATAGTGGAAGAGACCAAGATATCGGAGGAGGCAATTTAATGTCTGCTGCTGCATTTGTGGAAGGTGGCATCTGCCTTGAAGTTTTATGTGAAAGTGGTCAGCATTTGCCTTGAAGATTTTTGCCAAAGTGTTCCTTCCATGTTTATTATTAGAATTGACGGTGGCATACAAGAGCTGCCATGAAGATAATTTTTTTTTTTTTTATCAAACTTTGAAAATTTCATTGGTAATGATAGACTTGCACTTGCATACAGGAGAATTTTACATTTTTGTACATTAAATAAATAAATAACATTGTCACCACATTGTTAGCAATCTTGGTGACAGTGACAGAGTGGTGACAGTGACCGGTGATAAAGGTGGTGACAGTGATAAGGGTGGTGACAGCGATAGGGTGGTGACGGCGACAAGGGTGGTGACAGCGATATGGTGGTGTCACCGATAGGGTGTGGTGACATCGATACGGGTGGTGACAGCGATACGGGTGATGACGCGATAGGGTAGTGACAACGATAGGGGTGGTAACAACAATATGGGTTGTGACAGTGATAGGGGTGGTGGTGACAACGATAGGGGTGGTCGTGACAACGATAGGGGTGGTGGTGACAGTGATAGGAGTGGTGGTGACAACGATAAAAGTGGTGGTGACAGTGATAGGAGTGGTGACAGCGATAGGACGGTGACAGCGATAGAGATGGTGACAGCAATAAGGGCGGTAACAGCAATATGGGTGGTGACAACGATAGAGGTGGTGGCAGCAATAAGGGTGGTAACAACAATATGGGTGGTGGTGACAGTGATAGGGGTTGTGGTGACATCGATAGGAGTGGTGACAACGATAGGGCGGTGGCAGCGATAGAGGTGGTGACGGCAATAAGAGTGGTGACAACGATATGGGTGGTGGTGACAACGATATATAAGTGGTGGTGACAACAATAGGGCGGTGACAGCGATAGAGGTGGTGACAACAATAAGGGTGGTGAGAGCAATATGGGTGGTGGTGACAGTGATAGGGGTGGTGGTGACAATGATAGAGGTGGTGGTGACAACGATATGAGTGGTGACAGCGATAGGGCAGTGATAGCGATAAAGGTGGTGACAGCAATAAAGGTGGTGACAACAATAAAGGTGGTGACAGCGATATGGGCGGTGGTGACAGTGATAGGGGTGGTGACAGCGACAGGCCGGTGACACTAATCTCGTAAAAAAAAATTGTCACCAAAAAATTTGTTTATCATCATTCATGTGTCACCAAAGTTTTATCACCAAAGTCATTGACCGGTGTCACCACTTATAAAGGTGGTGACACTAATCTCGTAAAAAAAACTGTCACCAATTTTTTTTTTATCATCCTACATGTGTCACCAAAGTTGTTTCGCCAAATTTATTGACATTGACCGGTCAATGGTCAAAATAAAAATGGGAAGGAAGGAAAGGAGTCAAATAAAAATAGGAAGGTGGGGCAAAAGTGTCATATTAGGACATTTTGCAAAAGAAAATATAAAAGGGGACATTTTTGCAAAATGGCTTGTTAAAAATGAACACTTAACTACAAAATCCAAAAAAAATTGGCCAAAAGCATTCAATGAGAATATGAAGTTATACATTATACTAATATGATTATTTTCATATACAAAAAATCATAGTAAACCTATATATATTATATTCAATGAGTATAGACATTTTGGAGACGATTGTGATAAATTTAATATATGAAACATATATTGAAACCTTCCCAAAATACTATCGACCAATAATAAAAGAGATTTGTGATTAAAAAACTAACTTTAATTGAGGGAGTGACACGTCAACCAAATGCTAACCTAATTAGTAATATTAACTAGTGTAAGCCCCGTCCCGTGCACGGAGAATACATTAACATAATATTATAAATAATTTAGATAGATTATATATAATATAAATACTCCGTATTTTTTAAAGTAGATTCTCTCAAAATATAAACATATTTCACATTTATCAGGTAAAGGTTTTTTTTTCCTAATCTACCATTAATTGAATCTTATATAATTTAATAGCTATCCAATTTATAAAAAAAAAATTTTATAAAATATATATGATATATTTATTATGTTAGTTTACTAAAATAGCTATGCATAGATAGATTGTGGCTACATAATATTTTTAAAAATATTTTTAGGCTAAAAAAATAATATAGATATAAATAAAATAACTATTATTAAATAATTATTTTTTATATAAATAATTTGTTTTTCACCAAAAAATAATCTACATATAAATAAAATAGCACTTATCAAATATTACATATTTATATATTAATATTATTGGTAAGTATGACTATGAAATATTTTATATTTATATTTTTGTCAATCAACTAAAATATATAAATAGATGAATGGTGGCTTATATAACTTTCTATAAATTATAACAACATATTATTTTATTAATTTAAAATAGCTCTTATCAAATACTACATATTTATCTATTAATATTTTTGGTAAGTATGACTATAAAATATTTTATATTTATATTTTTGTCAATCAACTAAAATGTATAGATAGATCATAGATGGAGATGTTAATGTATATATTCATACAGTAAAATAAAATTATCTATTAATGTTTCATACTCATTACTCCGTATTAGATAGATCATAGATGAGTCTATACATTTTTATCTATTAATATCTAATCTTTTTTAACTATATGAGTTAATGGTAAAATAATTATCTAATCTTTCAAATAATGAGTATGAAACATAAAATCTATGTTAATCTATAAATATAAAATATAAATATTTTATATTTATATTTTTAATGTACACTATAACTGATTTAAAAAATTTATGAAATTTTATTTTTAATAGTTTTTTTATATTCATACTTATTAATAATGAGTATGAAACATAAATAGATAAAAATAAAATAATTATCTAATCTTTTTTAATTATTACTATCATTATTATAATGTTGGGTGATATATATGACATATATTTTTATAAGATATTTGGAAGGAAATGTCTATCTATCCAAAGTGGTTTATAAGATATTCCATCTATCCAATTATATGAGTTAATGGTAAAATAAAATAATTATTTAATCATTTTTAATTATATAGATTAGAACAATCTAATTATTTTTTATTAGATTTCCTTTTTGACGGGAGAAAGCTCTGCGAGAGGCACTCTCGCGCCGCCACGTAGGCAGATTCACTCACGTGCCGCCACACAGTCACCAATGCATCGGTTTTAGTATGTGTATATAGATAGATAGATAGATAGATAGATAGATTAATAGATAGATAGATGTTAAAAAAACTACCCACACAGCTAAATGAACGGAAGCGAAATAAAAAAGAAAAAGAAATCAGGCAACGCGGAAGGCAGCACGCTCACACCAATTTCACTCAATAGTTCTAATCGTTTGAAATCTGATTTATGATCGATTCTCCGAGCCTTCGAAATCGCCACTCCAGCCGTCGCTTCGATTCAATTGCCGACTCAACAATTACCCGCACAGCCGCACCGAATCGCCACCGAAACGCTTAACGGTATCTTTGTTGTCGTTGAATTTTGATTTCAATTCATTAGGCTAGGGTTTTCGATGATTCGGGTTTAGGTAATTACTGAACTGCTGCTTGAAAAAAACCGATTGCTACTTTGCTGCCATTGCTACGTTGTTGTTTGAGATTAAGTATTTGATTTCAATTTAATTACTATCATAAGTCATTGTGAGGTTGAATGGTTGTTTGAATATTGATTTCACTTGCAAAAATAGCCCTGAATTTTTATTTTCAAAATTCGAAAATCAGCCCTAAACTTTGCTTATATTGTCGTTGTGATGTTGAATGTCATTGTTGTTGAATGGCTGTTTGAATATTTTCAAAATTTAATTTAACTGTTGTCTGTTATGTCCATGATTGGGATTTGAGGATTGAAAGGGAGAAAGATAGATTAGGGTAGAATTAAGGGAAAAAGATGAGTTTAGGGATAGATGAAGGAGTTAGGAGGAAGAAGACGTAATTAGTAAAGGGAACAAGTAATTAAGGAAGAGAGAAAGAGTAAGGTAAGGAGAAAAGAGTAATTGGGTTTTCCACATAATTCATTGATACCAATCACAATTACACTAATCAATGTCCAAACTAAAAATAGTCAAATGAGGAAGGAGGGAGGATTAAGGATAGAAAAGTATGGGTAAAAGTGTTAAAAATAGGCATTTAATTCATTTATTTAAAAAGTGAACATTTAATTAATTATGACAAGTTTTTTGGACATCTACTAAATTAAATTAAACCTAGCATGTATCTATATTGATAGATTTCTTACCTTTACTTACTTTTATCTTGAGCCCATCCCGGGTGGGAGGTCTCGATCTCCTCAATCAACCGACGACTCAACACGTATGGGGGCTGATGCGCTAGCCAACTTGGCACTGTCGGTGGACACAAATTACATAGAACTCTCCTCTCCTCCTGATGTTTTATTTCCTTTCATGAATTTGTTTCCTAAACTTTATGCGTGATTCGCCATCCTTCTAATAAAAAATAAATTATATGTTATGAATATATATACACTACGCCAGATTCACTCTCGCTCGACGGACCTAAAAAGGTTCGTCGCCTGAATCATGTTCGGGCGACCAAATTACTAAGGCTCGTCGCCTGAACGTTGGGAGGCCCGAACCGCCTCCAACCCATGTTCAGCCGACCAGAAAACCTCAATGTTCGTCGGCTGAACTGTACTCAGGCGACGGAACAAATCCAGGCGACGAACATTGCTCAAGATCGGTCGCCCAAACAGGTATCCGAATGACGGCTGTCAGAATGGGCCTTAGTCGCGACGGAAATTCAAGTGGTTCGTCGCCTGAGCGTTGTTCGGACCTTTGCAGCGACGGAAGTTCCAGTGGTCCGTCGCCTGAACGTTGGACTTTTTCAAAAGTAGAGTAATAAAGTCCGGTTGGTGGTGGTAATTAAATACTGTTCATTCAGGAGACGGACTTTTAAATATATTCGTCGCCTGAAAAGTGGGGTAGTTGACCCCATATTTATTACTATTCACTCAGGAGACGGAGGTGTATATATGTCTGTCGCCTGAATGTGTTTTCCGTAACAACCAAATAAATCGGTTGTACGGTACAATAATTACCCTCTCACCTTCATCCTTTCTCCCAAAATAACCCTAGAGGGCTCGAAAATTCTTCCCCCATTTCACACCTCCATTGAAGGTATGTATAAATTTTAAATTTTTTTGTTTTTTTTGTTGAATATATGCATATACATTGTTTGTTTGGATATTTGATGATGAGCTTGTCTTTTTTAATCGAGTTTGGATGGTAAAAAAGTTGTTTCAATGGAGTTTATGAGGAGAAAGAGTTGTGTATGTATATATGGAGTTGAAATTGAGGTTAAATGGAGGTTAAATTGAGTTTGTGATATGAATTGATGATGAGAATGGAATTGAGGTTAAATGGAGGTTAAATTGAGTTTGTGTTATGAATTGATGATGAGAATGGAATTGAGGTTAAATGGAGGTTAAATTGAGTTTGTGTTATGAATTGATGATGAGAATGGAATTGAGTTGAAATTGTGTATGTATATATGGTGTAGAATTACATAGATGATGAGAATGGAATTGAGTTGAAATTGTGTATGTATATATTGTGTATGATTGGAAATTGATTTTAAATTGAGTTTGAGGTATGAATGGATTGTGTATGTGAATGGATTGTTTATGTTAAATTTTATTTTAGAATGTGGTGTAGAATGACATAGATGATGAGAATGGATTGTTTATGTGCAATTTCATTTTAGAATGTGATGAATTCATATGAATGGATTGATAATGATAGGACGATAATGAGCGACAAAAGTTGGATGCTACTCCCTCACGCTCACGGGGAGTATCAAAAAGGAATATTTCTCTTTATGCAGAATCTTAGAGATAATGCGAATGGAATGACTCATTTCCTATGTCCGTGTCGGAGATGCCGCAACAATGAATGGGAGCCAATAGATGAAATACACAGTCATTTGGCCCACATGGGAATGTGGCCTAGTTATACTGTTTGGGACAAGCATGGCGAAGCCCCAGTTGATAGGACAAATGAGCAACGACGAACGCAGATCCTGGAGGAAGGGGCATCTTCCTCCGTTGATGGTCCGGCTATGAACATTCTGCACGATGCTTTTCCGTTTCATGCCGGATATGAGGCGCACTCTGTCCCCGACGATCCTCCGTTCCAATATGTTGTTGACGATGATTACGAGAAATATAATAGGCTTGTAGAGGCAGCAAACATGCCATTGTGTGAGAACAGCGATATGACTGTTCTGGATGCCTGTCTGGATGCAATGCAGATGAAGTCAGAGTTTGGTTGGACAGATAGGAGCATGGACGCCATGTGCGCACACATTGCTCGCATGTTGCCGAAAGGACATAAACATCCTACGGATGGAGCGAAGATGAAGAGTGTGATTAGGGACCTTGCATTTGGGTACGAGCTGATCGACGCTTGTGAGTATAACGGTGTGCTATTTCGCAAACAATATGCAGATCTCGAAGCGTGCCCCAAGTGCAACACACCTAGGTGGTGTACTAGGGAGGGTACGAGAGGCAAGGTTCCCAGGAAGGTTCTCAGGTACTTTCCCTTAACCCCTAGACTGAAGAGATTGTTCATGGAGCCGAACATTGCAAAGGCTATGCGATGGCATGGTGAGCGGGTGAGAGATGCAGAATGGTTGAAACACCCATCAGATGGTGAGGCATGGAAAGAATTCAACAAAACCTACCCGCATTTCTCTGAAGACGTGAGGAATGTGAGACTTGCACTTGCAACCGATGGATTCAATCCATTTGGGAATCAGTCAACTCTCCATAGCACATGGCCTGTCATAGTGATGCCATACAACTTGCCTCCGTCATTGTGCATGAAGAAGGAATTCAACATGTTAGCGTTGTTGATTCCGGGACCAAAGTCTCCAGGAAAGTGTCTTAGTGTGTTCATGCAGCCGTTGATCGATGAGCTTCGCCACTTATGGGGGACTGGAGTATATACTGTTGATCGATACTCAAGGTCCACTTTCACGATGAAAGCAGAAGTGTTGTGGACTATAAGCGACTTTCCTGGCTTGGGGATGTTGGTTGGAGCTGCGACGAAGGGGTATAAAGCCTGCCCTATTTGCTTGGACGGTACTTCTGCAACGCATGAACAAGGGAGAATGGTTTACGATGGGCACCGTAGATGGCTTCCACTAAACCACCCGTGGCGAACCGATGGTATGACATTCAATGGAAGCGAAGAACACAGAACACGCTCTTATGCTTGGAACGGGGAGCAAATTCTTTCACAGATCGATAGGTACGAGAACTACCTCTCTTTTCACTCTCTTTTCCCTTTTCATACGTTTGTCCGATGTCTTTCTCATTATGTTTCCATCTTTCTCAACAGGATCAACTTCCCCGTCCTCGGCTCGCACCCTGATTTCAAGGCCCCATACAGTGTGACTAACAGAATGTGTTGGACCAACAAGTCCGAGTTATGGAGATTGCCTTATTGGCGTCACATTAGAGTCAGACATGCACTCGATGTTATGCACATCGAGAAGAACGTCTTCGACAACATCACCGGCACTACTCTTAACATAGAAGGGAAGACAAAGGATGGTCCCAAAGCTCGAGCCGCATTGCAGCAAAGAGGGGTGCGGAGAAGCCAGGCACAGAAGAGAGATGGAACACTCCCTCATGCGCCATTCCTGGTGAAACGGGAGGACATACCAGATATATTCGAATGGTTCGGTACAGTGAAGTACCCCCATGGGTACGCTGGATCTTTGCACAACAAGGTCAAAATTGCAGAGAGAAAATTCCACGGCCTAAAGACCCATGACATTCATGTTATGTTTCAGCGTCTTCTTCCCATTGTTGTCCGTGCATACCTGCCGTTGGGTGTTGCCAAGACTTTGGTTGCGCTAGCGAAATGGTTTCAGAAATTGTGTGCCAGGGAGCTGAGGAAGGAGGATGTCCGCCAGATGGAGGATGAGATAGTTCAGATTCTTTGCAGACTGGAGATGATTTATCCCCCGCACTTTTTCACAATCATGGTACACCTTCTAGTTCACCTACCGCAACAAGTGTTAGAAACTGGACCAGTGCATTACACCTGGATGTACCCAATAGAAAGGTATGCTACTTATAGATTAAATTCATCTCACAATTTATGTCCATTATACCCCTCCAAAACTTCTTCCTTTGTTTTATAGGCAACTTGGCAAATATAAGGCTCAAGTGAAGAACTACTGTTACCCGGAGGGAAGTATTTCAGAGCATTACGTTTTAAACGAGGCAACAACATACTGCAACTTGTATCTCGGGGGTCGAGATCAGAGCCGTGAAGGTACGAATGCAATGGAGGAGCTGAGCTATGATATTTCTGTCGTTTCAAGCCTCGTGCGTCCTCACGGTGAAATCATGAGAGAAAGGTTAGGAGAACCTATGATTGCAGAGGCTCACTGGCAGGTTTTAACCAACTGCAAGGAAGTTGAGTTCTACTTGAAATCGCATGAGAACCTGTATAGTCAGGCTTACCCGGAGTATGAAGAATGGGACCGTAGAAGAGATTTTCTTAGTTATTTCTACCCATGGGTAAGAACGACCGTGATGTTTCATTAAACAAATTGCATGTTTGTTTTCCCAATACAGAACTCTAACATATTATGTTGTATAGGTTTCTAAGTTGCACAAAGATGGAGACACCTACCTAAAACCGGAGGTTCTGAACTTGGCAAAGGGGCCACTACAATGCAAACTGTATTGGGCCTGCTCTGTCAATGGGGTGAAGTTTGTGGCATGGGACAAAGACAAAGATTTGAGAACACAAAATTCAGGGGTGATGGTGGAAACTTCAGATGCTAAGTACTATGGGGTACTTGAACAAGTGGTAGAGCCGATATACGCTACTTGTATGCCAGTTGTGTTGTTTAAATGCAAGTGGTTTGACACCGATCCTGAAAATAGTGGAAACACTAAGGTAGATATGGGTTTGCTCTCTGTGGACACAAACAGCAGTTGGTATGAGGATTCCCCATTTTGTCTTGCACGCTCGGCGAGGCAAGTGTTTTACGTGGATGATCCAAAGGCGGGTGATGCTTGGAAAGTAGTTAATGTGATGTCCCATAGAAACGTGTATGATCCTTAAACTCTAGCAACTCGCGGAGATGATCTTACCAATGAGGTGGAAGAAGCTTATCAGGAGATTGGCCCGGTGATCTATTTCGAAAATTTGAACCTCGCCATTGATCTTGAAATGGAGGAAGAAGAAGACGATGATGATGATGAAGATGAAGATGAACATGAACATGAACATGATGAAGATGAAGATGAAGATGAAGACGACGATGAAGATGAAGATGAACAAGAGGATGACGAAGAGGAAAATGACGATGACGAAGGTTGATAATGTCTTCGAATTCCATAAATCATATATTGTAATCGTTGTTTTTGTGAGACATGGCGGTTATTTTCGTATGTGTATGATATGGTTGGTATCATGGCTTCTAAGACTATTTTTTTTTGTTCAATTTGTCATTAAGTTATGGTAAACAGGGCAATAACACATGCCAAGTGCTCTTTTTAAAAAAATCTGTATTTTTTCAGGCGACAGACAAATTAAATTCCCGTCGCTTGAGAGTATTCAGCAGACGAACTTATTAGTAGTTCGTCTCCCCAATGGAAAAGTGAATTTTTGACCCATTTTGGCTCTAATAAAATTTCATTTCCCACCTTTATTTTCACCAAAATTTGAATTTCCGCCAAATGGTCAGTCGACGGAGAAGTTAATTTCTCGTCGCCTGAAATGATTCAGGAGACGAACTTCTTAATAGTACGTCGCCCCAATGGAAAAGTGAATTTTTGACCCATTTTGGCTCGAATAAAATTTCATTTCCCACCTTTATTTTCACCAAAATTTGAATTTCCGCCAAATGTTCAGTCGACGGACAAGTTAATTTCTCGTCTCCTGAAATGATTCAGGAGACGAACTTATTACTAGTTCGTCTCCCCAATTGAATTTCCCCCCTATATTTTAACGAAAATTTGAATTTCCGCCAAATTTTCAGGCGACAATATTTTTGTATATGTCCGTCGCCTGAACATGTAGGATTTTAGTAACTCGGACTCCTCCCTAACCCTAGCCCCAAATCATTTTCACTCATCGCTCTCTCTCTCTCTCTCTCTCTCTCTCTCTCTCTCTCTCTGTCTCTCCTCCGCCCCCTCCCTCTCCAACTTGCCTCTGTCCCTCCTCCGCCTCTCCTCCGCCGCTCCTCTCGTCCCTCCTCCACCACTCCTCCGCCTCTCCTCCGCCGCTCCTCTCGTCCCTCCTCCACCTCTCCTCCGCCATGCCTCCTAAATCCCGCCCTGTGAAGGGGAAAAAGAAACAAACCTCATCCACTCCGGCCCTGATTCCTCCACCGCTGCAATTACCGGTCCCCTCGCCATCGAACTCAGCCGCTTCAGCGCCTCCGGCCCCGATTCCTCCACCGCTGCAATTACCGGTCCCCTCGTCCACTCCGGCCCCGACTCCCACTCCCACTCCCTCTCCAAATCCGGCCCCGACTCCCACTCCCACTTCCTCTCCAAACCCGGCCCCGACTCCCACTCCCACTCCCTCTCCAAACCCGGCCCCGACTCCTCCTCCTGCCTCAGGGACTCCTACTCCCTCTCCCACTCCCTCTGCAACAACCCCGGTGCCACCTCCTCTCCTATCTCTCACCAATGGCAACCCTGCGCCATCCACATCCATTGTCGGCGCCACCCCAGTAGCTTCGTCATCAGGCGAGGCCCCTCGCTCCATCCGATGTCGTGGTGAGCATCTCTCTCTCCCTCTGTCAGATTCTTTAAAATTGTACAAGGATTTAGGGTTTCAATTTGTATACTGATTTAGGATTTAGGGTTTCAATCTCATAGGATTTAGGGTTTCAATTTGTATAAGGATTTAGGGTTTTAATCTGATTTAGGATTTAGGATTTAGGGTTTCAATCTGATTTAGGATTTAGGGTTTCAATTTGATTTGTGTGAAATTGAACAGGAAGTATGTTCAATGTCTTTTTGTTTTAACTGGCTGCAGTGATTCATGTTTTTTTTTCCTTTGGCTTGATATTTGTGGACTTAGCCTTCGAATGAGACTTTGTGTCTCTACAGTCTTGTGTGAAATAGGATCAAGACAGAAACTTTGCTTTCTTTTTCCTTTGGCTTGATATTTGTGGACTTAATTGTTTGATTGGCCTTATTTTGCCAGTACTTCTCTTTAATTTAGAGTCTTGCTGGCTGGTGCAATTCCAGAAACTTATCTTAACTGTTAATGTTACTTATGTTGATGCTTGTTAATGTTACTTATGTTGATGATGATTGTGTACTTAATTGTTTGATTGGCCTTATTTGTGGACTTAATTGTTTGCTTATTAATGTTACTTATGTTGATGATGATTGTGTTTTTTTTTTGTTGCTTATTAATGTTACTTATCTCAACTGTTATCTGATATGTTCTTATGATTTTTAGGTAAATATCGAACCATCAAGAGTCACAAAACAGCACTCCTCAAGGCCGCTGCAGGGAAGAAACTGAAGATTGAGTGGTCCTGCTTCCACAAGGGGCCTGGCCTCAAGCAACTGCATGACACCTTTGTCCGAGACATTGGGTGTGCTATCAGGGACAAAGTGCCGATGCTTGCATCAACATGGACCAAACTAACAGATGAGCAACGGTCCCCTTTAAGAGATTACTTGGAGGTAGTTTATTTTTTTATTATCTTTTATTTAAGTAATTATTACTTATATCTTTATAGGGTGATCTGTGTTTCCTTATTCTTGACTGTTGCTTTCTTGACTGTGATCTGTGTTTGCTTATCGACTGCACTTTTTTTTTTTTGTGCTTCACATCTATTATGTTGCTTAATTTGGTTTTGTGCTTCACATCTATTATGCACTGATTTTTTTTTGTTTGCTTGCTTGGCTGTTGCCTATCTTCTGTCATGTGTGGTTGTTGCCTATCTTTTTTTTTTTTTGTTTGCTTGCTTGGCTGTTGCCTATCTTCCGTCATGTGTGGCTGTTGCCTATCTTCTTTTTTTTTGTTTGCTTGCTTGGCTGTTGCCTATCTTCACATCTATTATGTTGCTTAAAAAATACTTATCTATTGTTGCTTTTCATCTATTTGCTATGAATTTTTTTTTCTTGCTTATCTACTATGAGATTTGTTTGCTTGCTTGACTGATGCTTATTTTTGCTTGCTTATC
This sequence comes from Persicaria tinctoria, assembly GCA_037127255.1. Taxonomy (NCBI): domain Eukaryota; kingdom Viridiplantae; phylum Streptophyta; class Magnoliopsida; order Caryophyllales; family Polygonaceae; genus Persicaria; species Persicaria tinctoria. The sequence continues at coordinate 2,957,107 of JBANSL010000004.1, forward strand.
TACTATTAGATTTTTTTAGTTTGCTTGCTTGGCTGTTGCCTATCTTATTTTTTCTTCAGAAAATGCTTATCTACTGTTGCTTTTCATCTATTTGCTCTGAATTTTTTTTTCTTGCTTAACTGTTGCTTGACTGTTGCTTTTTTTTTTCCCTTGCTTCGTTGTGCTTATCTACTTTTGCTTATCTTCTATTCCTATAACTTGTTTTTTCTGATATGGATGTGTAGATGTACTATGAGATTGACCCTGCAGTTGACTCATACGTGGAGAAGAAGAGCGGAAAAGCATATGGGGCCTGGAAGTATGACTGTCATCAACACTTCATGGAGTGGGGGGGGGCGAGGACATACCACTTGAGTTTGTCGCTCGCCCTGAGCAGTGGCGGTTCTTGGTGAGTGACTTCACAGACGAAGCGAGAATGGTAATTTCTCATCATTTCCCTAACTTGTTTTTTTATTCGCCGTTTATCTTATATTTTATCACTTGTGATTTCTGATTGACTATCTTTTTTACAGGCCTTGTGTGAGCGAAACAAGCAAAACAGGACCAAGAACCCGAACCCCCTTAATCATCACAATGGGTCCAAGCCCCTGAGCTTCCGAGCAGAAGAGCTAATCGTTAAGGAAAAACATCTGGCGGCATGGCTTAAGACAACCATAGAAGCCTACGAGGGGTGTCCGGGTGCGCAAGATGGACTGGTATGACCTTTTTTTTCTGTTATTTTTCATAAGTACTTAGGTTTTACTTATATTTTTTGTATGACTTTCTTATATCTTATAAATTGTAAAATCAGAAGTTCAAAAATGCATTTCTGTAATTTTTCCTAACTTTGTGTACATCCTATAACTTGTATGACTGTCTTATTCACTGTATGACTTTCTTATTCCTAAGTTTTACTGACTGTTTATTTTTTATCACTTGTATGAAACTAATGTACAATTGTGGTTGGTAGGTAATTTGTGGAATTATTATCATGTACATCTTTTTTAATTAAAGTGGTTCTACATAGCTGAGGATGCACGTAGAAAAAGTGTGATGTCTGAACTGCTTTTTTTCATGTGTCTTCTTTCTGAGATGATTAAAGCACTTCCTAGAAAATAGGGAGAATTGGTTTTGCTTCTATAAATGTATATTTGATTGAAACCTAATCTACTATATGTAGTATAATTATCCACTAATTGTAGGTTCATTTTCTCAGTTCTACATTTGTTCGGGCAATTCAGTTTGCACTAGTCACTGTGTTTAGGACTTGCTATTCCCAATACCTTTTCTTTTCAAGGGGTTGGAAATATTTGGAAAAGATAGGTGTGAAGATATCTTCACACATATAACTAAAGTATAGCTTGAGTTCTATGGGTAGCATGTGGTGTAGAACAGTAGAAGCTAATATGTAATCCCCCTTCTTTATGTATATTATTTTCATGCAAATTGAGGACTGCAACTTGGAATTATCTCTATTTTTTGTTAAAATGAGTATATATATTTAACAGTGACGGGGAAAATTATCCTAAGTACTTAGGTTTTACTTAGGTTTTACTTAGGTACTTAGGTTTTACTTAGGTTTTACTTAGGATTTCTGTATGAGTTTCTGTATGACTTTCTTATTTTCTGTATGAGTTTTACTGACTGTAATTTTTCCTTAGGTACTTAGGTTTTACTTAGGTTTTCTGTATGAGTTTTCTGTATGAGTTTCTGTATGACTTTCTTAGGTTTTACTTAGGTAAAATCAGAAGTTCAAAAATGCATTTCTGTAATTTTTCCTAAGTTTGTGTACATCCTATAACTTGTATGACTTTCTTATTCTCTGTATGACTTTCTTATTCTCTGTTTAACTTGTATAACTTTCTTATTTTCTGTAATTTTTGACTAAGTTTCTGTATGACTTTCTTATTCTCTGAGTTTGTGTACATCCTATAACTTGTTTTACTTATATATATTCCTTTTACTTATATATTCCTTTTACTCATATATATATATTCATTTTACTTATAAATTTCTGTGTTTGTAGGCCAAATTGAAACGTCGTCTTGATGAAGTCTACACTGTTGGAGAAGGAGCAGAAGACCCAAGCCAAATACCACCCCTCTCTGTCGAAGAACAAACACAGATCATCTTGGATTGCTTTGGGGAAAGAAAAGGAACATAAGTTCGAGGTATAGTTCAATCCCACTTATTTTATTATTGTTTTACAATTTTCAGAAGTTCATACAAATATTTTACTTGTTATAATTCATATCAAGATTTTAATTATGTTTGAATTTCTGATTTTACAATTTCCATTACAAGATTTTACTTACGTTTTCAATCTTGTTTTCATAACAAGATTTTATTTATGTGTTCAATCCTTACTTACAATTTCCATTACTGATTTTAATTACAATTTCAATCTTGTTATAATTCATATCAAGATTTCAATCTTGTTTTCATAACAAGATTTTATTTATGACTTTCTTATTCTCCAGCTGCTCATTCTTACTTACAATCAGAAATTACTGATTTTACTTATAGTTCATAACAATATTTTACTTATGTTTTCAATCTTTTTCTACTTACTGCTCTTATTATGTGTTCAATCCCACTGATTTTACTTATTATGGTTTCAATCTTTTTTTAAAAGGAATGGGTGCAGCTGGAGAGCGGCCTGCAAAGAAAAGAGGGGGTCCATGGGCAGCAAGGGCTGCAGAGAGGGACAAGGAGCTGGAGGAGGCGAAGGCTGAGATTGAAAGGCTGCGTGAGAAAACCACCCTAACCGAGACCAAGAATGAGCAGCTGGAGGAGCGTATGGCCAGCATCGAGAGGCTCATGATGGGCATGCTAAGTGGTCAGGCCAACTCACAACCATCCGTCACCTCCGTAGTCTGTCCTCAGGCTGTCCCTTCAGCCACAGCTCCTCCTCAGCCCTCCACCAACTCAGCTGGTCATCCAACAGACAGTCAGCCCTCCCCCCCAGCCGAAATAGCTAGGTAAGGACGCCCTCCTCATATCCCTCTAACTAAAACTTTGCTCTGGTTTTCTGGATAAACATTTAGACAACTTGTGTTGGATGGAATTTGTAGTATTTGTGTATACTTTTGTGAAGTTTTTTGTGAAGTTGCTCAAGATGGATATTTGTCACATACTTTTGGTATGTTGGACAAGGTTTAGGGTGGATAAACATTTAGACAACTTTTGTGAAGTTTTTAATGTGATGGAATGAATTGTATGTTGTGAATTGTGAAGTTTTTTGTGCTTGTATGGTGTTGAGTATGTTGTATGTGTTGTTGTTCATAGAGTTTAGGACAGGAGCACAACATGTGCTATAAGGTACATTCGAACAGGGGCACCAGCCCTATTAAATTTTATTTTTTTAAAATCAAAACAATTCAGGCGACGAACTTATACTAAAAAAAAAAAATTAAACCTATTCAGGCGACGGAATTATATAAACTTTCGTCTCCTGAACACTCCAGCTACGGACATACAACTAAGAATGCATCCTTAGACTACACTCAGGAGACAAAATAATTCTATTTCCGTCTCCTGAAACTATCTAGGCGACGAGACATAAAGAAAAAAGTTTGTCGCCTGAATGCTTTCATAGCCCTATGGACCGCTCAGGAGACAAAATAATTCTATGTCCGTCTCCTGAAACTATCTAGGCGACGACACATAAAGAAAAAAGCCCGTCGCCTGAATGCTTTCATAGCCCTATGGACCGCTCAGGAGACAAAATAATTATATTTCTGTCTCCTAAAACTATGAAGGCGACGACACATTAAGAAAAAATTCCGTCGCCTGAATGCTTTCATAGCCCTATCACTACAAAAAAAATGAAATTGGCCACACTGGCTAGCTTCGGCAAGGGTCTTGGCGTAGCAATTAGTACCTTTTGCCACGGATGATAGCTTCGGCAAGAGCTGTCGTGGCAATTGCCACTTTTGCCACTCTATCTAGCTTCCGCATTGCTATACCGTGGCAAACTTAAAGACGCGCCTGTTAACCCATAAGGCCATAACCCTATATACTCTAAAAAGGATAAAAGGGAGATTTTAAAACCCGAACACTAACCCTAAAATAACATCTGAGCAGCCGCAAATTTCGACAAGAAGATCGAATCAAGGTACCTACGCAAGCAGAAATCGAAGAGTGCTAGAGCAAAGGAGAGAATCGAAGGAGGAGTTAAGAGAATGAAAGAAAAAAGGAGCATTAGCTGGGAAAGAAGAAGAGAAGAAAGAGGGCAGAATGGAGGCTTGAACTACAGATCTGCCAAAATCAAAACAAAAAGAAGCAAAAAAAAGGCAGAATCGGAAGGAATGGAAGGCAAAAAGGAAGAAAGAAGAAGGTAGGATCCGAAATCGAGTAAGGAAAGAGGAAGAAAGGAGGAGGAGACGGTGCTGAAAGGGCTTCTTGACTACGCAAAGGGGTCGGGTTCGGAAAGCCGTCAGGAGGGAGAGGAAGTGGTCGGAGATGCTGCTAAGAATCAGGGCACTATTAATCTAGTAAGCATCGTCTTTAGTATGATTTCTTTGCTTTTTCCCTCTTTGATTCTGTGTTGCGTTGGTTCTTCCTCTCAACCGATTTACCGACTTATTTCAGTGTTCATGTCGTTTGTCTTTGAATCCTCTTCATGTTCTCAACTTGACATCTATTGCATGTTTGGGATTGTTTTCCTTGCTAACCAACATGCTGCATTTAGATTTGAGAGGCTGCCGCCGATTTCCCTCTTTGATCTAGGTTTTTTTTTATGGATGAAGGGTTAATCGAATTGACTTCTGTTTGATTCTCTAATTCAGAAGGAAGAAAAAAAATCGGTTTGCTTTGTAGATTTTGATTTTGATGAGGATATAGCAATGTCAATCTGGTTTTCAAATTTGCATTCAACAATGCTTGAATTTCAGAAACTAGGTTAGGAAATTGATCAATCCATTGTAAGGTTGATCATTTATTAGCATCTCTATGGAAATTAAATTAGGAAAAAGTTAATAGGTCATTCAGATTAGGTGCAAAATTTGTGAATCTGGTTCATTTTGAACTCAAAGTCAATTAATAAGCCAAATTTTAGTTCTTGGGGTTTAGAGTCTAAATTCTTGTTTCAAAATCTAACATCCAAAGTTTTGTTTCAATTTAAAGCTTAAACTGTCACTTCCTTTTTTCTACACTGCTCATTGATTCCATTAGGGCATAGCTTTATGGATTGTTCTTGCATTGTTTTGAATTACATATTATGTGAAAGAGCAAGAGATGGAAGTTGAGGCCTTGGAAGCCATACTAGCAGATGAGTTTAAAGGTTTCTGACCTTCCCCCCATCCAGCCACACACAATGATCTCTCTATTCCAAGACATCCAACACCTGCTCGCTCCACTTCTTATAGTTTACTTGATTCAATTGAATTTAATGATTATGGTATTAATTTTGTCTCCCACTCTGTTCTTGGTTGTAGTGAGGTTTGTTGGAGATTAAAAAGGAAAGTAATAAATTGCAAAGGCAACAAAAGCATTGATCCGAGTATCAGTTCCGGAAAAATCTTGTTCAGGCAAGTGTCAACTCATTATAATCACTGCTAGAATGCCAAGCTCAATTAGTTTATCCACACTTTCATTTAAGTTTTTCTTTTTCTTCCGTTTATCTGATATCTCATGGTCATGATTTACTAAATAATGAGTTAAGTAATTAAATTATGACATCTTGTGGTTGTGAAACAAATGAAGTTGTTGCTTCTGCTATTCAGACCATTCAATTGATATCCTAGGAATTCCTAAATCATGGTTTCGCTTGTATAGTTTGACACTTTGACTCTCTTGGTTTCCGTGTTGTGTCCTTCATTATTGATGGAATAAGCTCATACATAGAGTTGATAGCCGATTTTCTTATGTAAGTGTTTTTCTTTGATTGTGTTTGTACGTCATAATTTTAAACTTCTAGGCTATAGTAGTAAAGAAATACTTTATAATTTTTCATTGTCTGACGGTTAAATTGTGTCTGTTTGCTTGTGGGAGAAATTAAATGTTTTAGCAACTCATCATCCTGGTTGTTTTCTGAACATGGATGATATCAATGATGTTGTTTCTATTATCTTCTATTCTCTAGCGTTATATAGTTACTTTGGTTGTTTCTTAATTCATATTGTTTTGGTTTTTGCAGATAAAGATTCCTTGTGCAAGATTTGTCTACTGAACGTTAATCCTCACATGGAACGAAAATATCAAACTGCTAAATGAGCAGGTAAAACTATCTCGGTAGTTTACACATCATAGTTCTTGTTTGCACTTTCATATAAAGGAATTTATGATGCTTTGATTTTTAGGGTTTAAATTGTGTTGGCTTAAATTGTGATTCATTTTACTGCTTTTATGCTCAATTTGGCCAGATGGTTCCGGATGAACTGGATTTTTGACTCCTAGACCTTCCTTTTGCAAGTAAAGCATTGTTTTGCACCTTTTACTTATCTTCTTTAGTATCTTTTTTTTTTGTTACTCATGTCTGGTTTTGGTTGGTTTGATTTACTCTAGGAATTCTGTCTTCTGGGCTAAAATTTATCTGCTTTTTTGCTTTTGGGCCTTCATGAAGTTATATTCAATGGGGGGAATTGAGTTATAAAAAATTTCAAGTTTTTTTATGAGTTTTAATCTTTAAAGGAGTTAGATTTTTTTTTTAAATCTTTAAATGAGAAAATATGTTTAACTTCATGAAGGTCAAGTTTTTTATTAGTCACAATTACACCAATTGTTTCTATTTATCTTCATTATGTCCTGAATAAAAAGTGTTTTCTTGAACTGAATATCTCGAATAAAAAGTATGTGTTGTCTCTTTTGTGAGTTAACTTTGTTTCTTTTAAAGGTGATAGCCAATGTTCTTTTAAATTCATATCGCCTCAAATTTGTACTTTTGTTTCTCCTTTGATTTGTTGTTCCTAATTACGTGTTGTAGCCTCCAAATCTGTTACGGTTTTGATCTTGTAATGATCTTAACTTGTCCAATCGCTGGTAGTGTGCCAAACCCGTTACTTGTAGTTTAATGTGCCAAACCAAATACCTGCAACATGGTTGTGTGATGCTCATTTGGCATCATCCTTAAGTTGTTTGTCTTCTAACCTCATATATTTGTATTCCTGAGTAATTTAATAGTTCTAGCTATATTCTTGAGTAATTTGATGCCTTGATTTGCTATTTTTTTTCTATGCCAAGTAGAAAATTAATTGCTTAGTTTTGAACTCTGTCACTTTTTAGTTTGAATTGCTTAGTTATTTTTTAACTCCTATCCAGAAAGTTGGGTTATATACTCATCTAAGGTTGGTCCTTATGTTTGTGCTGAGTGGAATTTCGATCTCTTTTTCTCCTACCAGTGAACTTATCTATGCTTATGATTGTGTGGATTTATAGGTATGCTTAGGCAACCAATTCTCTGTCTTTTCCTTTCCCCGATTCTCTGTCTGGTATGCTTCTGATTGTGTGATGCTCACTTGGTATGCTTCTGATTGTGTGGATTTGGAGATTGATCTTTCTTGGCAGCTACATATCAGAAATTGAAGATGAGGTACATAAATCATAATTCTCTTTCCTTAATTTATTTTTGTAGGTCAATGGAAAAGGAAGCCTAATTTATTTCAGGTTGGTGCTAACTACTAAAGAACTGATGCCTCCAGCCAGCTCACATGTACATATTAAATCGATATAGAATTATCTGTCTTTTGTCAATATGACTGTCCTCTTGGGCCTTATCTTAAGATAATTTATGGTATCTGATTATTGTATGTTAAATTGTTTTGAACATCTGGTGATTGAATTTCTCAGGCACATATCAAGTGAATGGGACGCAACTAGAATTGAAGCATTGCATTGGATTTGAGCCCTTCTAAATAGATATAGAGAAAAGGTATGCTATTTTGTGCAGATTATGATATGCTGGCTTAGTACATATTTTGGTTTTATTTTATTCAGCTTCTTTGTTTTCAGTTTTTGTGTCCATTGACCAAAAATTCAGTGTATGCTATACATATTTATTGGTTCGAGTTTCAGGACTCTTGACTTATCTAGGAATGTCAATTAGTTATGTCTGAGTTTATCTGTAATCATGCATGCTGGTATATGTGGAGATGCTGACTAGTTTAGAATCTTGTTGTATGTTGAGATCTGGTTTTGAGATGATCCTTTCTCTAGCGGTAGAACCTTCTAGTTCTACCTGTTTACTTTCTTTGCCTGCCAAAATTCAGCACAACTGAGATTGATATAACTCCTAATCCCATTCCCTGTTAATTAGTGCTGTAGTTTAGGCCCGGAATTACCATGGTCATACTGTCAAAACAAAACAAACCGAATGGGTTTGTGGTAGAGTAATGGAATTAGTAATCTGCGGTAGTCGGGTATCTACACAAGTTTAAGCTGGTGCATGTCTTTATGTTGTAAAACACACCTGCAGCTAGGATGTACCTCTCTTTCTTGTAATATGTCCTTGTGCATATTAATTTTAGAGGAGTTTATATCAGAATGCAGCTGCCTCTAAGATGGTTGTTGACAGATGTGAAGGATTTAGTGATCCTTATTTCTAAATTAATAATTTTCGGTTGGACTTCAAGTCTTCAAAAGATAAAATAATATTATAGGGTTGATACAAGTTAATTTTCTATAGGGTTGATACAAGTTACATTATTAGGCTCTCTTTTCCCTGATTATCAGCCTGTTTTTTTTGTCAAAATGTACCTGGGTACTTAGAGAAATCCTTTTAAAAAAAAAGAGTGCCTAATGAGCATGACTGTTTCGGAAAGAATGTATATTTAGGGAGTAAGTGCATCTTTACCTTTAAATTTTTACTATTAGATGAGCTTAAACTAGTTCAGTTTGATATGCAATTTAATAGATGGCATGCCTTTTTTTTTTTTACAGGAAGAAGCAGCATCAAGTTTTGTGTGACAGTGATGAAGAAGAGTCAAGAGTCCCAAAAAAGGAGCTCGATGAAGCTTGTTTGATGGATGGGGACCTCAATGAGAAGTCCTAAAAAATCAAACAAAAAATCGTGGTTCTGTCAAGAATAAGACTAATAAGTAGGTATAACCTTGAATTTTCATCATGTCAGTGAGTTTGTCACTATTTTGTCCTTTGGTTTATGAATGCTAATATATAAATTTGTGAATGGAAATTATGTATTTTGGGACATTTTATTGTATATGTAAATTTTATAATTGTGTATATTATTGTATATAAATTATGTAGCTTTTGACATTTTATTATATATGTAAATTTTGTATAATTAATGAAATTTTATTATATAGGTAAATTATGTGTATGATTTTATTTTATTTTTAAAAAAATATTGGACTTTTTAGCCCGGGTATGAAGAATCCGGGCTAAAAAGCAGGGTTTTTTTTTAATTTTCCACCCACACTTTAGCTACGGCAGCTTGCCGTGGCAAATAGGTTGTTTTTCAATCAGGGGTTGCTAGCCGTAGCGTTGCCGTGGCTAAATTCCTAGCTACGGCTCATTGCCGAAGCTACAAAATTTTGCCACCCAAAAATCGCCACGCCCCCATATGCCGTCGCTAAGCCAAAGCTAAATGTCATTTGCCAACCCATTTTTCCCTTTTGCCACGGTTATTTGCCGATGCAAATTTCTTTTTTTTTTGTAGTGTATGGACCGACTCAGGCGACGAACTTATGATACTAAACTCGTCGTCTGAGTCTTAATGGGCGGGCCTGGATGGCCCTTGGCCTCTGACAACATCATCAGTCGACGAACACTTTTTCCGTCACCTGAGTTAACTCCGCCGACGAACATACAGATGGTCGTCGACTGAATGGTGGAAGGATGAAAGTCACCCGACCACAACTCAGGCGACGGAAGTTCGTCGCCTGAGTCGTCAGAGGGCGAAAAACCCCTTTCAGGCGACGACTTCGGTCCGTCGCCCGAAAGGCCATCTGACGTAGTGATATATATATATATATAAAAGATTTTTTTTGTTGAATATTATATTAAATGATGAAATTTGCCTAGAATAATCTATTTCTTTTATTTTATGGTTGTTAATTAAAAGTTAGTCTATTTAAATAAAATTTATTAAAAACCGGATACGATGAAGGTAATATAACTTGTGTAATAATTTGATCCAACCAAATCAAATCTCACAATTTTGCTAAAAAGAAAAATAATTGAAAAAAAGATGGAAAATCACAACGGATCGCTTGAATATATTTATCAGCCGACTTGATAGAATCAAACCCCTTAAATGGCACAGTGCCCGATTTAGATGGAGAGCGATATCACAAAAAGTAAGGGTAACCTTCCAAGTGACAATCGACCTTCTGAACCCTAGCCGCTGACCGACCGGAGCAATCAATCACGACATCCTCGCAGATCACATCCAACCATGTTTTTTTCCCCAAACGGCCGTTCAATATGACTTTGACGGTCCCCTCTCCGGCCACCAAGTCAGCCCTAACCGCCTCAACAAGCTCGGCATCGAGGTGCACCTGTCCGTAGCGATCGGACAGGGGCACCAGGCCGTACGCCTCCCCGTGGACCAGCTCCCCGCTGCCCGCGGTCAGGTTGAAGACGTCGGGCAGGACGCCGTCGGCGATCGTGTCGTCACCCTTCTTCACCAACAATGTGAGGCTTGTCAGGTTGAGGGGGTGCCCGTCACGGATGCCGAGTCTGACGATGGTGCAAACGCGGCCGTCGGGGGTGGCGTTGTAGAATCTGACCGCCGTTGACTCGACGGCGACTGTCAGATTCTTGTCGACGGGGATATGGACCGGCTGGCCAGAGTTTAACTCCAGGAAGAGCAAGTGAACAATGACTGCCATTCCGATGCAAACGCTTGTGATTATGCCACATGTACATTCCTCGGCATCGCTGGTGGTCGTGGATGGTTTAGTAGTCGTAGACATTTGAAACGACGTCGTTTACGGGATTGATCGAACGATCGACGCCGGTGGAAGCAAATCAGGTTAACAGATTGCAATTGGATGTACTTCGTATGTGTTTAAATATTAAAAAAAAATAAGAGTTTTTTCCCAAAGAGATTTTTCTTAGGGCGATTTTTTTTTTTTTTATGCCAACTTTTTTTTTTTTTTTTTGAGTGATGCCATATTTTTACCGTTTTGATGCCAAAATTTTACTATATTTTATTTTCACTTTGATGCCACTTTTTTTATGTCAATTTTTTGATAATTTTTTTTTACCGTGATGCCATATTTTTGATGATATTTTTTCAAAGTAGTATTTTTGATGACATTTTTTTCTTTAATGTGATACAAATTTTTCAAAATGGCATCAATGGTCAACGTGACATTAGAGTAAACAAAAAATGTCATCAAAGTTTAAAAAAAGTGTCATCCAATAATTTAATTAGAAAAGTGGCATCAGAGTGAAAATAAAATGTAATAAAATTTTGGCATCAAAACGGTAAAATATGACATCACAAAAAATGTCATCAATGTTTTAAAAAAGTGGCATTAGAAAAAAGTCATCCAATCATTTCATTAGAAAATTGACAATAAGGTGACAATATTTTGATTCCACGTTTTAAGCTCTTATGCCATCAATTATATAAAATTGTCACCATAAAATTTTGGCATCAAAACGGTAAAATATCGCATCACTAAAAAAAAAAAAGTTGGCATCAAAAAAAAGAAAAAGTTAGCATCAAAATGGGTTGACCGGTCAACGGTCAACGGTTGACCATTGACCGAGGGCTAAGCAAGCTAAAAAAACAATTAATGGGCTAAGCATGTTAAAAAAACAATTAATGGGCCTATCTAGCTAACCAACTATGTTTAAAGGGCTTTTTCAACAAATTCCCTCTTTTTCTTAAATACATGTATTATTTTTATATTGAATAAAAACAATTTATCAAATTAATTATCTTCCATACAAGGCAATGGGTTTGTAGACGCTCCTCATAAAATTTTCTTCCAAAAAAAAATATTGTATACTAATAAAACTATTAGATAATTGCAATTTAGATTGAATTAAATAGAACGGTTAGTTTTATCTCATCTCATATAATTGGATAGATACGATATCATACAAAAAAAATCAAATATTATATAAGAAAAAGCTATGTAAATGTATTATCTAATTGGAATTCTTATCTATTTTTCGCGTTGTAATTCATAAAAAGATGCACTATCTAATTGGAAAACTTATTTAATTGTTATGTGTGTGTATTTTTATCTCATGTAATTAGATAGATGCAATTATAATAATATAAAAAGATTAAACAGATATATTTTGACTTTAAAAACTAAGGATGTTTGTTAATATGAAAAATGTTATGGTTCAATTTTTAAAAAATAGAAAAAAGATTTTTTAATTGATGAAAAAAGAATAAGTTTGACAAAAGTTATGAGGGCCCGTTTGGTACTGATATACGTATATCAGATATGGGTATGGGTATGACTCATACCCATACCTGTGTTTGGTAAATAGGTATATGGGTATCGACTTGATATACCCATTCTTTCCTTCCTTTGTATTTTTCTCCTTTCTCATATACCCTTCTAGGAAGGGATATCAAATTAGAAGCTCCCCTCTCCTTTCTTCCTCATCTCTTCTATGGAGAAGTCCTGATGGTAGATTGCTCCTTCAAGCTTGGATTTCTCAACCGATCAAACATTGTTCACTTTTATTTTTTGCTATTTTGATTTCTATTTGTTGAAATTTGATGTTCAATAGAATAAAATTCAGATCTAGGTTAGGTTTTTTCCCCTTTCCTCTGCCTCCCTCCACTCCCAAACTGAGCCCAGACCTTGGCTGCTCCGACCTCTGAACTTGGTTGCTCCGACCATGACCGTTGCGTCCCCCTTCGAGCCCACCCCAAACCTTTGACCCATGCCTCCAAACCACTGCACGCTGCCCAGAAATTAAAGTACCCAGGGTCTGCGTTCACTGTAAAGAAGCAACAACCCACTCCAGGTCGACTTTCGACCCCTTTGGTTTCAACCCAATCTAAAACTCATATTCGATATCTCATACCCATATCCTTAACATACCAAACAGTATATCAAATATCAGATATCAAATTTGATACCCATATCCCTGATATCGATATCTAATACCCATATCTGATATCTGATATACGTATATGGATACCAAACGGGCCCTGATTTAGTTTGTTTAAAAAATTAAAATTTGAAAGAAATAAAAAATAATTTAGAAAAAAATGGGCGATTTTGGTACTAGGCCTTTTTTAAATATCCAATTAGTCACCTATCCCATAAATCAATTTAATTAGTTTTGCCCTAGCCCCCTTCCCAATAGGGTGGGTTGGTCAATGGTCAACCATTTGACCATTGACCGGTCAACGTTGACCAACCCATTTTGATGCCAATTTTTTTTTTTTTTTTTGATGCCAACTTTTTTTTTTTTAGTGATGCCATATTTTTACCGTTTTGATGCCAAAATTTTACTATATTTTATTTTCACTTTGATGCCACTTTTTTTATGTCAATTTTTTGATAATTTTTTTTTTACCGTGATGCCATATTTTTGATGATATTTTTTCAAAGTAGTATTTTTGATGACATTTTTTTCTTTAATGTGATACAAATTTTTCAAAATGGCATCAATGGTCAACGTGACATTAGAGTAAACAAAAAATGTCATCAAAGTTTAAAAAAAGTGTCATCCAATAATTTAATTAGAAAAGTGGCATCAGAGTGAAAATAAAATGTAATAAAATTTTGGCATCAAAACGGTAAAATATGACATCACAAAAAATGTCATCAATGTTTTAAAAAAGTGGCATTAAAAAAAAGTCATCCAATCATTTCATTAGAAAATTGACAATAAGGTGACAATATTTTGATTCCACGTTTTAAGCTCTTATGCCATCAATTATATAAAATTGTCACCATAAAATTTTGGCATCAAAACGGTAAAATATCGCATCACTAAAAAAAAAAAAGTTGGCATCAAAAAAAAAAAAAGTTGGCATCAAAATGGGTTGACCGGTCAACGGTTGACCATTGACCGAGGGCTAAGCAAGCTAAAAAAACAATTAATGGGCTAAGCATGTTAAAAAAACAATTAATGGGCCTATCTAGCTAACCAACTATGCTTAAAGGGCTTTTTCAACAAATTCTTATAATTTAGATTAATTTATTGTGTTTATTATTATATGTTAAACATACAATTAATATAATTTTAAAATATTATGTTAACATATTCGATATACGAGACATGTATTAAGGTATATTAGGATAAATATTAAATATATTATCTAGTTAATTTATGATAGTTTAGATTTGATCTTATATAGAACACTTTATTATGAACGCAAATGTGGTTTTCACCCACTATTTTCTCGATATGGAATTTGAGTTTTTAGCCTAATTAATAGTTTCGACCCTCCTCAAAATTGCCCCCCAATCTACCACCACTTGTCAGTTTGGTTCAATCCACATCGACCTTTGAGCATCTCTGTTTTGAACTCCTCGGACAGCTCACTACCTCCGACAGGAAAGTATAAGCTAAACTTCGATGGATCCTTTAGATCGACAACAAACTGCTCTATTGGGTTCATCATTAGAGATTGGTTTGGGGATCCAGTTAGCATTGGGGGCAAAACCATTGGGGGACAATCTCCTCTCATGGCGGAAGCTCTTGCCCTCCGCCTTGGGATGGAAAAAGTCAGAGAATTAAAGATAACAAACCTAATTATAGAAGGAGACTCAAAAATTATAATAGATGCTCTTAACTCGCAATCTGGATGCCCATGGGAAATAGAAATGATTATGTCTGATATCCAAGCCCTTCTACAAACTTTAAATTCGGTTAGCATATCACACATACCCCGTATTGGTAACCGGGTAGCAGATAAGGTTGCACACCTTTGCTACTCTACCAGGGGGTCAGATTTGTATCTTCATACAGACCTTCTTGGTCTCATCCGACATGATGCTTTCGGATAGAGTTCTCTCATCCGAATTTTTACCTAATCAAAAAAAAAAAAAAAAAGACATTGTCATCGGGAGTGGCGGATCTAGATTTTTCTTTAGTGAAAATTTGAGGGAGTATACTTTTTTTCATGTTTTTTTTTTTTTGGTAATCATATCTTTTAGTTTTTCTTTTTGGTAATTATACCTTTTTAGGGATGATTTTACCTAAATACCATTAAGGTAGAATTTCTATCTTTTTAAAAGTAAAAAAAATAAATAGATATAGATAAAATTGTTGATAAGATTTGTTTACCTTTTGAAAAAGGAAGACGTGAATTCTCCTAATTTTTTTTGTAACCTCATGTTGTTGTAACCTATTGTAATCTACTGTTGTTGTACCCTATTGTAAACCTACTTTTGGTGTTAGCTATTGTAACCTACTTTTATTGTAAGCTGTTTTAACCTGCAGTTATGCAAATTGAGCATTATTGTAACCTACTTTTGCTAAAATGGTATTCTTGAATATATTATTTATCCTACAAGAAGCCTAATTATTGTAATCATTATTGTGTCTACAATCAATGTACATAGGAAAACCTTAACAATGAGGCTAGTTACGATAGAAACTAGATACAAGTAATTAATTACAAGAATCGAAACACCTACAACGAATTAGTTACAATAATGTGACAATATTGATTACAATGACAGTTACAATAAATTAGTTACAATAAGTAATAATGATAGTGGATCGGTTACAGGTATTATAGGTGCATTGAGTGTGCTTTTGTAAGGCAGAGGAATATTAGTGGGCTATAAGAATTATTGTAATCATTATTGTAACCTAACTATTGTTAAAACGTTATTCTTGAAGATGCGTCTACAATCGTCAATATTGGAAGAAGAGCGTCAACTAATTGAAGAAGCGTGGAATGGAAGAGGAGCGTCAATTAATTGAATAAGCGTAAAATGGATTGAGTTAATGAAATGATAATTAATTAGAGATTTCTTACAACAAAATCACGAGCCAATCTGTCATTAAAAAAAAGAGCATAACTAACAAAAATAAAATCTTCAACGTATATTTACCATTAAAAAAACTGAAAAAGAGATAGTTAGCTAATTATCCCTTTTTTTTATTGCATATATGTATGGAAAAAAAATTTGTTTAAATATATTTGAAAAAAACCCAAAAATTTATTATTTAAATAGTAATTTTTAGTACAAAAATTATTTTAAAAAATGAGAATTTTTATATGTATATATAAAAAAAGAAAGTTTTTGTTTAAGTATATTGGAGAAAGCCTTATATTTGGCTAAAAAAAAATTTGAGATAATTATTTTTGCATGTATGTAAGAAAAATAATTTTTTTTGTTTAAATATATTAAAAAAACCTTAAATTTATGATTTAAATAGCCATTTTTAGTAGAAAAAAAAATTAAAACGAAAATTGTAAAAAAAAAATTGAGAATTTTTTTATATGTATATAATATAAAAAAAGAATTTTTTTATTAATATATTGGATAAAACCTTGTTAAATAATAATAATGATAGATATTTATGATAATTTTTTAACCATAATTACTTATCGTTATTTGACAGTGTGGATCCCCTCTAACACTAAGTGTTACACTCGGTATTATACTTAATTATTTGGAGTATAAATTCATATTTAAAAAAATACATTTATATTCTATACACCTATAACATATTTATAAAATTTTATTATAAAAAATTAAGGATAATTAAAAGATTGATTATTTTAGAAAATATATTTTTTCTTTTTCTAAAACATATATTTTCAAAATAACAGTTTTTTTTATTGGGTAAGAATTCAGGCAGGGAACCTACCCTATAACATTCTTGCGGATGAGGTCATGAAGACCCGAGTCATTGTATATGTTGGGTCCCTTGACAAAGAGGTAAAGATGTACAACCTTATCAACCATTCTGTGACTAGAATGGGGAATGTGGGAGAAACCAACTTCTCCCACCACCAACAAAAGAGTTTATAAACATGTTAACATAAGTACATAGAGTATAAATATAATTTTTTTAGGGAAATTCCGTCTGGTGCCCCTCTAGTTTGTGCAATTCCGGTTGGTGCACCACGTTTTTCTTTTTTCCGATTGGTGCCCCTCAAGTTTCATAAAAATCCGCTTCGTACCCTCAAATCCAATCCAACACTAACTGTAACGACAGGAAATTCAAGTACCCGAATTAATCTCCATAAACCTACTTAGAAGGTAAAAATAAGGTTCGGAATACTAGATTATCGGGGAATGTTATAGGAGAAGTTTGATCTTCTCCCGTGAGCTTTGGATCTTACGACCGAGTACGAGTTATTATTAGGTTCATTTAAGCGGAAGATTTAGTTGTCAAAAGATGGGGATTGCGAACCCCGAAAATGTAACGACCCAGAATTATGATTTCCGGGTTACGTTTCAAGGGATAAAACCCCTTGTTCGGATCTTGCAATCCAGGTACGGGTCGAGGTTTAAAACTCATTTTAAGATTAGTCGAAAGAGGGATTTCAAACCCTAAAAACATCGAAGGGCCGTTGGGTACCCTTAACCTGTCCTAGGGACTATGTTGCGAAAATCAATTCAAACGGAAGTAAGACGGAAACAAAATTAAGATACAAGGTGCCACGACTAAGCCGGGTCAAAACCAAATCATAAGTGGGTGATTACCATTTGTAACGAGTTAGAGAATTAGCTAGGTTCTTCGATTCGCAAAAAGGGGACCCCATCATATACACACCGAGCACTCAAAATCTGCAGAAAATACCTTTAAAAGAAGAACGGGGAAAGGAGTCAGGTCGAGCCACTCATCCGGGACCGGCAGTCCTCGCTGAGGCTACATAGTATGTGCTATACCTAATAAAGATGCTCTAATGCAGTACGAAAGTTAAACACACTAGCATGCTCCTAGTTGTAATAATAAGCAGAAATACTGTAAAGGGCCCAAGACAATGCCAAAAGGCATATCCCCTGATCCGTGCCCACTCTGGGCATATATGTCCGTACCCCGCTCCGAAGCAGCCCAGGTAGGACACTCGGTCGGTGTCGCAGCCTATCAGTCCGTACCTCACTCCGAAGCAGCCCAGGTAGGACGCTCGGTCACCGCCGCAGCCAGATCATATATAAGACTCGACTGGGACCAAAACGATATGAAACACGAATGCCCCAATGACCCTAGCAACGACTCTAAAGACTCAGATAACGGTCGTTCTCTTTTCAAACGCATAAAGTAAGCGGATGCTCAATCAATTAGTGCAACCTAAACATGATACTACATGTCATGCTTTTATGCATATGCAACACCTAACATAAAATGCAACAACAGGCATGAATGTCCAAGCTGAGTAAGCCCCCTAGGGAACTTACCTGAAGATGCAGAACAGCAAGATAACACAAGCAAGGGCCCAAATGCAAGTCCAACGAAATCCAAAAGCAATACACACCTATCATCAAGTCATTTCCATGAGCTACCGGACCAACAATCACGCACACGAATCCAAGTGTTCAACATACTCAAAAACAAACGATAGCAAAATCATTTTCCAAAACCTTTCCGATACGATCAACATCAACCAAAATCATTCTTCAAATCAAACCCATTGATAGAATCATACCAACCGTATTTCCAAACTTCCTTAAATCCAAAATTAAGTCAACTCATATTCAAAATAATTTCTCAAATCATACTTGGCCAAATTCCGACATTTATCATTTAAATCCTTAACAAATTCCCAAAATCATATTATTAACACAATCCCGGCATGTCTAATTTCAAAATCATCACATAAATAAATTCCGATATTTAGTCACAAAATAATTCTATTTTCACAGCAATATTTATAAATCCCCACTCATAATTCATTTCAAATTCCTAAAATCACAATTTAAAACGACACTAAATACATATCCCAAATTATGTCTCTTTTAACCCATTTTATAATATATAATAATAATTTCAGAAGTATATATCCTCAAAATAGAATATCATAGTTATAATAATAATAATAACTTCAACAATAATACCATTTATATAATTTACCCTATATATAATTCACATAACATATGGATAAAACAAATGTTTATAATAATACTCCATTCCCAGCAACCCAAACCCAGAAGCCCAAAACTCAAACCTGAATCCGAAACCCATAGGCCCAAACCGAAACAAGGACCCGGCCCCCAAACCCGGATTTCAAATAAAATAGGCCCAACCCAGCTGGTTTTGTTTTTGGAAAGAACCGAACCGGTTCAGAGAAGAAAAGAAATAGAGGACCAGACCAAAGAAATTCAGCCAAACCGTTTCTTCCCCAACGCTACTCGGAAAATCGAAGCGAAGGAGGAGAAGATCCAGGCGCCGGCGGCGGTGCTCCCGGAATCCGGCCACCCAGTCTCGACGGCGCCGACCCACACCCACAGTGAGGAAGGGAAAGAAAGAGGAGAAAGGAAGGAGGCTCACCGGAGGCGTCGACTCGCCGGAAAATGTCGTCGGGACGCGATTAGACTTGCCGGAGGCTCGAGGCGCTCTCTCTTGGCCTAGGACGATGAGTTAGGGTTAAAAGGTGGAACTTTGGCTCGTTTTTGTGGTGAAACGAAGCAAAACGAAGCTTACCGAGCCGGAAGTGCAACCCAGAGCAAGAGAGCAGGAGGTGGGCTGTTCGCTGGACAGGGGAGCTCGTATGTGTGGCTGCTGCTGTCGGCGATCGA
Source organism: Persicaria tinctoria (assembly GCA_037127255.1). Taxonomy (NCBI): domain Eukaryota; kingdom Viridiplantae; phylum Streptophyta; class Magnoliopsida; order Caryophyllales; family Polygonaceae; genus Persicaria; species Persicaria tinctoria. Next base: position 2,976,681 of record JBANSL010000004.1, read on the forward strand.
CAAGGGGAGTGAAGAGAAACAATGTTGCTGGTGGATTTCGGGAAACGGAGGGGATGTGGTGTTGAAGGTGATGGGTTGTTTAAAATCGGTACCCATTATCACCGTTTGGCTGAGAATGATGGAATGAAGGAGGAGGAACCAAATTTCATTTTTCATTTAGGGTTTTCTGAACGTGGAAAGAGCAATTGGGGCTAAAGATGTGGAGGTGCATATAAGAGAGGAGTAATCGGATAAGGCTCCAAAAGTACGTGAGCTGTTGGGTGCGAGGAGGGAGCAACATGTGAGGAGGGGTGGGTTTCTGCAAGAAATCTGTAACAGCAGAGAGAGAGAGAGCAAGGAAAAAGGAAATGGGAAAATAATTAAGCTTTAAGGAATGGTCCCTACCAGTAGAATTCAAAATAGCGGAATAGACCCAAAACCAGTTTGCTCGATCAAATCCCGACTAAATCAAATTTAAATCGAATTTGTAAATCATTACCGGAATTAAATTAATTTATCAAGTCTCGCAACTCGAAAGCGGAATCAAATTCCGTCAAAATCAAAATTCTAAAACGATGCCGGAAGGATGTTAAAACAAGATTTACTATTTTTTTTTTTTTTTTGACTTAAATCCATTTATATTATTTATTATTTAAAAATCCGGGCCTTTACATCATCCACCTTTAAAAACAAGTCTCGTCCCCGAGACTAAAACCAAAATAAAGTAGGGGTGAAGTTTGAAATTGATGAGTCCAAGGACCAGGTCTAGAATCTTGTAATCATCTCGGTTGCGTCTTCCGGGATTCTCACAACATCCTAGTCACGGTCGTGACATCTCCAATTGGCCTTGACAAGTATGCGATAAGCGCCCCTATCGCATCCTTGCTTCGACTTTTCGGAAGTGTCACAACTCTAAAAAGTCCTACAATATCATTACTAGGTCTTAGCAAACACCCTATAGGCGCCCCCATAAAGTGCATGTATCCACTTCGTGAAGTATCATAGAGTTGTCCGGGTTTGAAAAGTTTCTAAAGGGATTCCATAATTTGAAAATAAAGATTAACCTCAAAATCGTTGAAATTCTCGGTATCGTTCATTCCTTACAATCAAATTTAATCCTTTTCAAAATCGTTCAACTCTTCAAATCCAACGTTTAATCACGCAACTTTACACCAAAACCAGTCAAATCATTTCAAATCAAGATTTCGTCAAAATCTTCCAACAACCCAATCAGTTTCCCGCATAACAACCAATCAAATCCAGAAGCTCGGAGGTGGAATCATCCACCTCTAAGGGCTAATCCCATATTCTCTTCCTAGTTTTCAGAATCAAAACAAACTATCGGTCTCAATTCAAGCATGCTTCACAAGTCATAAGAAATGCATAACCGAATATCCAGCCAATCTCCAATCAGTACATCATATGACAAGTCTCAAACATATGCATGCCAACACAGTGCCACAAGGTCACATCAAAATCTCTACATCCTACTATGGGTCATAATATGCATCTCAACCACATAACAAAATCATAATAAACGTCTCGACATCACATCAGAAGTCATAAAAGTATCACCTCATCATAGAGTCAACGAACCAAACTCATTGTCAACACATCAACACAACAAAATCATGCCATTAAGATTCAGCAAAAGGGGAGGTCAAGCAGCATATCAATCATCGAATGTCAGCATACTCACCGGACATCATCTTAACTCACCACAACGCCATGTAGCGATCATTTAGTAATCAGACATCATTATCTCCTATATATAAATCATATTCATTTTGAAAGCCATATTCGTGATGCAACATATCCATAAGCATGCTTACTAAACATATAATACAACATCATATTTACTACCACATAATATAACATCATGTTTTCACCCCATAACATAGCATCACACTTTCACATAATAACACATCATTCTCTCGTATATCAGATCACAACACATCCTAACATGCTCCTAAAACAACATAGCAGAACATCAATATATCATGATAACCTTTGTCACTGCCAACTAGATTTCAATATTGCACAACAACATGTAATATCATTCTGTATCAGATTCATCATGATTGCTATCTAAAATCATGCCAACACATATTAATATATCATGTAAGCAAGAAAAATCCTCACGTCATCACCACTCAAAATGAAACGCAATCCCCACTCGCCCGATTCCAATTCCCAAATCAAAACCAGCTTCATTTAAATTCACCAACATTAGCTCATATAATATCCTCTAGAAGAAGTCACAATCCATCTCGATACTCCAATCTCGCTCCTCATTCCACCAAGCACTCTCACTAGCCATCCACCTCTAAGAATCCAACTCCTATTTCTAACATCACACCCGAGTACCCCCTTATACTACGTACTGAATACTCTCAAGGGTCATTTCTTACACTCTCACACTTTACAAGACATCTCAAACATCATGCCCAGCTAACCATACCCCCACCGAAGACTTACCCAAAAGCTTAATAGAATCACCCAAGCATTGCCTCTCATAAATCCCAAGACTCACTCAGTCTCTCCCAAGCCTACATCTCTCTTGCGACTTACTTCGAAATACCATCGATCATCCTAACCGCCTAGAATTCTTTTACCAACCACTCAACAAGAGAACCTTCAACCACAAGTTCAAAGAAGAAGCAATCATGGACAATATTACACATAAGGACCACATCATATCAACTAGCATTTATAGCATCACGGGTTCATCATCAATTATTGCAACTATATCAACAGTCTCAATGTGCCGGCATGCTTAATAATTATTGTAAAACATCATATACGAGCACAGTCAATCCAATCTAGCAAGTTTCATCATGACCTTATCAGATAACAATTCAGGTTCTCAGCAATTGCAGCTCACATTTTATAGGCAAGGAATTTAGATCATGTTTTGTAACTCAGAGTGTCAACACATCAAGGCATAAGGCACATTAGAACTATAAAGCATCAAATCATATCATCATAGACAATCAGACAACAATTCATCACCGAATCAGCACATCAACACGTAATTCTCATCGCCAGGTCAGTGCAATATCATCAACAGATTCAGAAGGGTTATTAATTCGAACGGAGAACAATCCTGCTTGCAAATCATATCGTACACAGTAACCGTAATCTTCGATGCGTGCCCGTTCCGCCGACATCATAGATCCTGAGGCCCGTGGGTTATGGGCCCACGCTTCCGTCACACGGCTCTATTGCTATCCAACTTCCTTTCGTTCTCTTTCCCATGCGATCGCTCGTCCAAGTATCGCAAATGAATCTACGTTAGCAGAGATAGGGGAGTGACAAGGACGGGTAACCCAATGTTCCTTTCGGAACTAACATAGACCAAGGCTAAGAACGACAAGACTAAAGACAAGACTAGGGACTAGACTCTGACCCGAGAATAACAACAATGCCCTCATGGAAGTCTATTAGGTTATAATCGCGACAAGTAATACGAATTCATCATGGAGCATATCAATTTCACTAACCCACACTAACATGTACCTATCTCAAGGGAAAAGAACATACGTATTCATTCCAAAAGACACAATCAAGTCCTACACGGATGCATGCGAGATAAACTAGTAGTATGTGATTCCATGGAAACAGATATGCTCAGCAACTTTAAACAGGATACGCGGGATTTATCGAGCATCACAATTATCACATATGTGAACAATGCACGAGCTTGGTGTATGCATCATACGAGAACATATAAGAGCAACATAGTAACTACCTCATCTAACACAATGATCGTATAATAGGTCAAGCATGGCACGTAATCATATGACGAGATACATTTAGGAAGCATGGGTCCTACATGGTACTAGTGATACATGATGTGATACAAGCATAGTCAAGAGTCATTAAGAGGAGTTCAGCATAATATTTACGAAACATGAGACATCGCCAAAAGTAACAAGAAATACACCATGGGCGATACATTATAATCATACTAAGAACGAACCATCATAGAGAACATTCACGATACAATAATCATCACATCATAGAACAAGTACAACACGTGATCATTTGGCGAATCATATTGGAAATCCTAAGCCCTACCAGACACTACTAGCACTTATCAAATATTAACACAATCAAGGTAACTCGACTAAATCCATTCTAACATTCGTGCATCATGCGTATGCGAAATCATGATATAGCGTGGTGTGTGATCATGCGTGGTGTCCAGTCATACGTTCATGCAAGCACGAGAGAATCTCATAGGGTAATAGGGAAATACCACCGAGCGATAACATATAAGCATGCAAGAATTTACCATCACGAAAAGCAAGTCGATCATCGAATTCAGCACCAGTCTAATCAGGATGAGTAAAACACTTTAAGAAGAGGGAAGAATCACACTATCAAGGACCTAGCCCGGGAGAGGATTAGCAATACTGTAGGCAAGATATAAGCTCACACCAGTCACAACCAAGGGTCCTACATGACACTAATAGCTCAACCTAACACGCGATACATACATGCAACTAATCATGACGACACGTAAGAAATCACTTCAATCACATTCAAGCAATCTAGAAACATGAAGAAGGTTTTACGATGTATAACACGAGTTTAAGCAACAATAATTAACCCGATGTATACGTAACAAACAAGCATGCTATTGATTCTTGTCACAAAAGGGATAATAGGCATTGACACGTCATCATCCAACATGCTAAGATGATCATCTATCAACATTCATACAAAGAGGAATTGATCACACTATCATGGACCTAATCCAGGGAAAGCAACATTCATATAGGCCCATATCATGCCCTTCATGTTTCTGACCAATCAGTAGCACGATCATTACAACAGGTCAATTAGACACGCGAAACCAACATAATCATGACAGAAAGCGAGATACAACCCGAGACCTAAGCAAGGTACCCAATCATAGATGCAACAACATGAGTAGCTTTTTACCAATGGACATCCACAGGGTACATGCCAAAGATTACAAAATTATGTCATGCAATTCAGAGAGTCAAAATTACAACCGGACAGAGATCCCTAAGGGCAACCATCGACTTTTCCCAACCGACTCACCACCCCTCTTTCCCGTGGGACTTTGATACGACTCTTTAAGGCAAGATGACACTGGTTAATCATCATAAGAATAAGGAAACGCATCCACAAAACACCTTACTTCTGACTCGAAGTGACATCAAAACTCCTAACACTCACTCAGACAACTTCCATACTCATACAGGATTCCGACACAATGTGTTTACCAACCCATTTCCCTATGGAAGACACTGACATCCGGGAGAAGGACTCAATATGAGCGTCAAGGGGTCAACAAACATAGTGGAATGGGCTGTTCCACACAAGCTGAGTTTGACCACACAGAAACAAGGGTACTCCCACTATCCCGTTTGCACAGATCAGTCAACACATATTTAATTGTTAGACATACCAATCAGACTTTAGCACATCAAGCACTCAGGATAGAATCAGTCAATAACACTCATGATGATCTCCTTAGAGTCTCCCAACCCATCTGTAAAGAACAAGCTGGTATTTTGCCTACCGATCCCAACTACACCCAATAGGGGTGGTCTAGCGCATTTACTACCCACTCGCGTCCCTGTTTGGTCGGTTTTCCTCCATTTTTTCAAGTCGAGTTCATTACTTAGTCCGATTTAAGTTAGGCATCTTAAGTTCATTTTGCCCCTTTTTAAAATCCTTTCAAATCCTTTGAAACTCATGGGCGGTTTTCCAAAACATACACTCGACCCTTGCGTACCCGAATTGCACAACCTCAGCTCTGATACCATCTTTGTAACGGCCCAGAATTATGATTTCCGGGTTACGTTTCAAGGGATAAAACCCCTTGTTCGGATCTTGCAATCCAGGTACGGGTCGAGGTTTAAAACTCATTTTAAGATTAGTCGAAAGAGGGATTTCAAACCCTAAAAACATCGAAGGGCCGTTGGGTACCCTTAACCTGTCCTAGGGACTATGTTGCGAAAATCAATTCAAACGGAAGTAAGACGGAAACAAAATTAAGATACAAGGTGCCACGACTAAGCCGGGTCAAAACCAAATCATAAGTGGGTGATTACCATTTGTAACGAGTTAGAGAATTAGCTAGGTTCTTCGATTCGCAAAAAGGGGACCCCATCATATACACACCGAGCACTCAAAATCTGCAGAAAATACCTTTAAAAGAAGAACGGGGAAAGGAGTCAGGTCGAGCCACTCATCCGGGACCGGCAGTCCTCGCTGAGGCTACATAGTATGTGCTATACCTAATAAAGATGCTCTAATGCAGTACGAAAGTTAAACACACTAGCATGCTCCTAGTTGTAATAATAAGCAGAAATACTGTAAAGGGCCCAAGACAATGCCAAAAGGCATATCCCCTGATCCGTGCCCACTCTGGGCATATATGTCCGTACCCCGCTCCGAAGCAGCCCAGGTAGGACGCTCGGTCGGTGTCGCAGCCTATCAGTCCGTACCTCACTCCGAAGCAGCCCAGGTAGGACGCTCGGTCACCGCCGCAGCCAGATCATATATAAGACTCGACTGGGACCAAAACGATATGAAACACGAATGCCCCAATGACCCTAGCAACGACTCTAAAGACTCAGATAACGGCCGTTCTCTTTTCAAACGCATAAAGTAAGCGGATGCTCAATCAATTAGTGCAACCTAAACATGATACTACATGGCATGCTTTTATGCATATGCAACACCTAACATAAAATGCAACAACAGGCATGAATGTCCAAGCTGAGTAAGCCCCCTAGGGAACTTACCTGAAGATGCAGAACAGCAAGATAACACAAGCAAGGGCCCAAATGCAAGTCCAACGAAATCCAAAAGCAATACACACCTATCATCAAGTCATTTCCATGAGCTACCGGACCAACAATCACGCACACGAATCCAAGTGTTCAACATACTCAAAAACAAACGATAGCAAAATCATTTTCCAAAACCTTTCCGATACGATCAACATCAACCAAAATCATTCTTCAAATCAAACCCATTGATAGAATCATACCAACCGTATTTCCAAACTTCCTTAAATCCAAAATTAAGTCAACTCATATTCAAAATAATTTCTCAAATCATACTTGGCCAAATTCCGACATTTATCATTTAAATCCTTAACAAATTCCCAAAATCATATTATTAACACAATCCCGGCATGTCTAATTTCAAAATCATCACATAAATAAATTCCGATATTTAGTCACAAAATAATTCTATTTTCACAGCAATATTTATAAATCCCCACTCATAATTCATTTCAAATTCCTAAAATCACAATTTAAAACGACACTAAATACATATCCCAAATTATGTCTCTTTTAACCCATTTTATAATATATAATAATAATTTCAGAAGTATATATCCTCAAAATAGAATATCATAGTTATAATAATAATAATAACTTCAACAATAATACCATTTATATAATTTACCCTATATATAATTCACATAACATATGGATAAAACAAATGTTTATAATAATACTCCATTCCCAGCAACCCAAACCCAGAAGCCCAAAACTCAAACCTGAATCCGAAACCCATAGGCCCAAACCGAAACAAGGACCCGGCCCCCAAACCCGGATTTCAAATAAAATAGGCCCAACCCAGCTGGTTTTGTTTTTGGAAAGAACCGAACCGGTTCAGAGAAGAAAAGAAATAGAGGACCAGACCAAAGAAATTCAGCCAAACCGTTTCTTCCCCAACGCTACTCGGAAAATCGAAGCGAAGGAGGAGAAGATCCAGGCGCCGGCGGCGGTGCTCCCGGAATCCGACCACCCAGTCTCGACGGCGCCGACCCACACCCACAGTGAGGAAGGGAAAGAAAGAGGAGAAAGGAAGGAGGCTCACCGGAGGCGTCGACTCGCCGGAAAATGTCGTCGGGACGCGATTAGACTTGTCGGAGGCTCGAGGCGCTCTCTCTTGGCCTAGGACGATGAGTTAGGGTTAAAAGGTGGAACTTTGGCTCGTTTTTGTGGTGAAACGAAGCAAAACGAAGCTTACCGAGCCGGAAGTGCAACCCAGAGCAAGAGAGCAGGAGGTGGGCTGTTCGCTGGACAGGGGAGCTCGTATGTGTGGCTGCTGCTGTCGGCGATCGACAAGGGGAGTGAAGAGAAACAATGTTGCTGGTGGATTTCGGGAAACGGAGGGGATGTGGTGTTGAAGGTGATGGGTTGTTTAAAATCGGTACCCATTATCACCGTTTGGCTGAGAATGATGGAATGAAGGAGGAGGAACCAAGTTTCATTTTTCATTTAGGGTTTTCTGAACGTGGAAAGAGCAATTGGGGCTAAAGATGTGGAGGTGCATATAAGAGAGGAGTAATCGGATAAGGCTCCAAAAGTACGTGAGCTGTTGGGTGCGAGGAGGGAGCAACATGTGAGGAGGGGTGGGTTTCTGCAAGAAATCTGTAACAGCAGAGAGAGAGAGCAAGGAAAAAGGAAATGGGAAAATAATTAAGCTTTAAGGAATGGTCCCTACCAGTAGAATTCAAAATAGCGGAATAGACCCAAAACCAGTTTGCTCGATCAAATCCCGACTAAATCAAATTTAAATCGAATTTGTAAATCATTACCGGAATTAAATTAATTTATCAAGCCTCGCAACTCGAAAGCGGAATCAAATTCCGTCAAAATCAAAATTCTAAAACGATGCCGGAAGGATGTTAAAACAAGATTTACTATTTTTTTTTTTTTGACTTAAATCCATTTATATTATTTATTATTTAAAAATCCGGGCCTTTACAGAAAAGGTCGTAAGCCCGTTGGAGGCTTTACCTGTCCTAGACTATCGTGAAAACGTTTCGAATAGAATAAAAGCGGAAATCATAAATACAACAAAACGTCACGGCTGCGCCGGGTCAAAACGATAAAACGTATGAGCAAAAGAGTACGAATGTCAAGCGCCTCCCTCACTCTAATCGTCCAAAAGGTATGTCCCGACAACCATCCACATAAGTAAGTCATATCGGGTAAGGGGTACCTGAATCTAAAAACAAGGAATAAATCGGGGTCAATCATCGGAAATATACACACTCAATGCCATATAAAGAGACATACTTAAACTACATGAATGTTAAAATGTAACACATAAGCAAGTGTATAGATATATATAAATGCGAAATAAACACACAAGGGCTCGTATCATCATCATAATCATAATCATCATCATCATCACCGTCATATCATAATATCTTCTCAAACGTACTCATCCTTCTCAAACATACTCATTCTTTCTCATCATAAGTCTTTCATCATTTCATTTCCATCTAGTATAAGTCATTTATTCAGATTTTGACGGCCGTCCTACCATAGACACATAGCATACATATGAAGTGTTGGATTTACTAAGTTCATCATACGTCATATTACCGGTTTATATTCCTAAACATGTTACTAGGTCGCGTGATGCATGAAGACTCTCGATAAGACAAAGAGTATCACATAAATCCATCATGAGTAAGTCCAAGGGACTTACCTGGAGTCCGGAGAATAAGCAAGCAATAAAGTGCACAACCAAGGATCCAATCAACAAGAGCCTATTAATTTCATTAAGCTTTTATTAGGTGGTATTCTAATGAATGGTACCCAACCTAATAATCAACATATATCCACATGAGGTTCACGATTCTATAGATTACGCACTTTGGTTAAGTGATACGGACTTAACCAGTTATAATCTATATCGTATTATTACATAATCGATTTTCTTCTTATCGGATCATAAGCCAAGTTATGAGTATACTTCATTTCTGTGTTTTATATGCTCTAAGTTTCGATTATGCCATCATATATTTAACCATATTCTTAGCATTCCCTTAACCAAGTTTTCTAACCGAGTCATTATAAACACTGGTTACTAAAATTATAATAACTCTTGATCAAACCGTTGGATTGCCGTAATTTTTAAAGGGAAGTTAGATAACATTTTCATGAACAACATATTAAGATTTCAGCCAAATCAGACCGTTGGATTGGAAATAAAGTCCAAGTTATAGAGGCACATATATCCATTTTGTTTTGTGACGTTTGCTACAAAACGCAACCAAAAACACATAGAGGCTCCACTTCCTAAGCCCTTTCCAAGCACACGAGATCTATTCCTAGAGAGGGGGAGGTGGATGAGGGATTACCTTCGAAGAATCCCACACAAACGACTCAAGAACACCCTCGGGAGTCCTTCGGAACACCTTTCAAACACCTTGCCATTTTGTCACCAAAATCCCAAAGCATAATTTAGATTCTTACTCAAAGTTGAAGAAAAGGAGTTATAAAACATGTTGGAACTCAGTTTTGGAAGAAAGGAAGGGTTCTTACCAAGAAATCAAGTCAAACTCTCAAGACCCTTCAAAAACTATTTTCTGCAACTCCAAAGATGGACGATTTTGGCTGGGCAAACGACCTTGGATTTTTGTGTTTGAGATATGTATGGAAAGTTGGGTTCAAGACGGATCCATGGTCACCGAGTTTGCTCAATTTGGATGAGTATGGAGGGAGTTATGTTATTTCTTGTGAAGGCTGTCCAAAATGGACCTAAAATGGAGCAAGACTCTCCTTCTCTCTCCTCTTAAGTGACGGTGGGGCTTCTTTGGATGAGCTCCTCGTGAGTCTTGGGGTAAGGATTATAGAGGAGAGGGGTGGTTGGCTTCATGAGTCAAAACATGGTTCTGATGGGAAGGAAGTGATGAGAGTGGTTGGCTTTATGAGTCAAAGCATGGGTGTGATGGGAAGGAAGTGATGGGAGTGATTGAATGTCTACCTTCACAAGCAAGCTACAAGTCAAGGGTTTGGTGGCTCAATGTTAGGCAATTTGGGTGGATGACCTCTTTAACGTAATGTAAAATCCGAGCTCGCGAAACGTTAAAATTTGAGCTATTTAAACCTAAATCTAACGAGTCCAGTTTTAACCGACCTTAAAATCATGGGTCGATTCCGAGGTTAACAATAGGGGGTGTAATTTTACCAAATTAATTTGCCCTCATTCGCATGTCCAGTGTTCCACACCAGAGCGCGCCTACAAAATTCTGCTACTCCGTCGCCGTCGCCGTCGCCGCCGCCGCTCCTCCTCCTCTGGTCGCCTCTTCCGGTAGATATCTGACTCACTGATGCTCTCAAACACACCTCTTTCTTCCGTTTATTCACACTCGCTTTCTCTCTTCCCTCCCCCCGCTCCCTCTCTTGTGTTCATACTTGAGGGGTAAAAATCACCTCTTTTTACTCTTCTGCTTGTTCTCCTCCCTCTTTCGTCGCCTTTCTAACAATCTGTCGATTTTCAGATTTGCTTTCTATATCAATTGATTCATTGATAGGTAGTTTGTTAGGTTTTGATTGAATTTGTTTGCTCGCTTTCAAGGTTGTACTTCGTTCTTTGATTATGCCCTTTGTTTCTGGTTCAATTTATGCTTGTGATTGGTTTCTTCGCAAGCCGCTTGGTTTTAGGTTTAATTGATGTGCTTTGATTTGCTATGTCGACAGGCACAAAATATAGCACCGGTTCTTTCAATGGAATCCATGTTAGGGTTCTTAGAGACAACCAGCGAAGTCGAAGACAAATCGCACGCCCGAAAGCTGGTGCCATGGCTGAGCTGGGATGAATGGGAACTCGTCAGAGCATCCCTCTTCTCTAATTCGCCAGATTCTGTTGCTTTTGCTCTTGATAGAGTAAGAACCCTAAACTGTATATCTCACATTTGGTGCTATTTGATCCTTTTTGTTACCAAAGAAATTAGTTAATTTTGGAGTTGTTGTCTGATGTCATTGGATTAGATAGCGGCTTGGAGAGGCCGTGGATGCTTGCCGGTTACTGTTGAAGTTACTGCTTCAATAATCAAAATTCAGCAAAAAGATCCTGTGTTCAGGTGGTTCTCGCGTTGTCGAATTCCTTGTCGTTAAAAAATCAGTTTTATTTACATAAACCCACACCCTGAATATATATGTCATAACTTGATACTCCCTCCGTCTCGAAATAGATGTCGTTTTAGACTAGTTGGGTTGTATCAAAATAGATGTCGTTTTAGGTTTTTAGGTAGGGGATAGTAATGATTTGTATTGATTTGTGTGTTGTTGATTTCTTAAAAGATTTTGATTGGTTAAAAAATGTAGTGGGTATTTAAAAATAATAAATTTTTTAAAAAAGATAGTGGAATGATGATGTTGATTGATGAGTGAGTGTTTTATTAAAAATTGTGTAGAATGCTAAAATGACTTAAATTTTGAGACGGAGGGAGTATTTACGACTGCCATGTTGCAACTCTTATCCTTTATTAATGACTGTCATTGTGCTATTTTTTTTGTAGGGTTAACTTGGGCAATGATGCTTCAGAAGATGAGGAAGTACTTGCTATGCTATATAGCATGGCAATTATGAGGTTCGTTGCCCACTCTAGTCTAAGCTAATAATGTGTATGTTCAATAAGGTCAAGAAGCAATGTTTCCAATTATCTGCATTTTGAAAACAATTTGAAGATGTACTTTAGAAAGATTACAATTTGTCATTAATATCTTAATTTCTGTTTGATGTAAAACAAGTGAAAATTTGTAGTTGGGAATGCCAAGGTGAAGGAAATATAGAAATAGATTTAAGTGGATTTAGAACAAGGGACGTGTTGATTATATGGTATCAATATTTTTAAAATTTGCCGCCATTGCAAATATTTTGTGACGAGTTTCAAAACTCTTTGCTAAAGTTGTATCCATGCTAGAATATAGACTTGAAGAGTTTGCTTTGATTGAATATAGGCTGGTGAATGGGCTTATAGAAAAGACACGCCGCAGAACATTAGTTTCAATTGCCCAGGCAGCGGCAAAAATTAATATGCCACGCATGCTGATTGACATCCGTCATGGTAAGAAACACTAGTCCATCTCCGTCATTGCAAAAAAAATAAAAAAATCTTTCACACCTAGCACAGATTCGTTGTGATAAACAACATAGGATTTCCATTATCTTTTATATTCAGAAGTTCCTTATGTACCTTAGTTTGACATAGCACTGCCGCCATAAATAAGGTGCAGGGCATGTTTTGTTTCTTTTTTCAACTTTGTTTTTGTTGAATATATGCAGAAGCTTCTCATCGTGAACTTCCTTCACTTTGCCTGCTTCGCCAAGCCTCTACTGAGGTATGGTTTCCTTCCAATTTCACGCATTATTGTGTTAATACTAGCCTTTTGAATCTTGTTTGAAGATTTTTTAAAAGTATCATATTAAAATAGTTGAATCTTCTCCCATGTTAAGCCAAACACTGAGAAGGTGTCTTGATTCTGCTTTGAAGTAGTGCTGTAAACATTTAGGGACTGATAGTTGCATATTCACCTTTTGTTTTAGTTCATCTGCAACCTTATGGACGATCTAACTAGAGGTTTTGTCTCAGGCCCTTAATTGGTTGAAATCATACTATTGGGATCCTCAAAAGAAGGCCATTCCATTTCGAGGGGGTGAGAGTGGCAGTGTCAGGGATGAAATTAGATCTAAACTTCATCAGCTGGCTCTTTGCTTGAAAAAGAAGCAAAGCTTCAGACTGTCTTTCTTCGATGCCAAGGAAAAACGTAGGTGAAGATATATTTTTTCCTTTTCTGGTCCAAAAAAAAATATATATATATTAGCATAGTATGCAAAGCTATACTATTCTTGTCCTAATGTACTGAAAATTGTTGGATGGTATTTTCCCCTCTGTATTACAAATATTGTCTTCTGTGCATGTTTTGACAATATGTTTTTCTTTTACGTTATGTTCCTGATGGAAGACCATCTAATAGTTTGGCTGATGTTCCATTTGACCATAAATTTGCATGACATGAGCTCATTAAAGCCTTTTGTGATTTGTGAAGTCATTGACCTTGTGGATTTGTGAGGTTTTTTGTGGTTTCTGAAATCATTCACTTCCATTTGCTGCTATTTTCTCATATACCTTTACTAGCTGGTTTCATATCTAGAACTATATATGCAGTAGTATAGGGACATAATTTCTCAATGATTGTAATTGTTTTAAATCCATTTGGAAAATGTGATCAACTTCTGTGAATCCTTTTTATGTGCTACCTAATGTATTTTAAACTGCCTACAGTCATAACTCTAAAAATGGTGTTTGTGCCTCTGCATCTATTCTTTGTCATCTGATATAGGTGGCAAAAAGTTCAATCAGCTTTGCGGGCGCAATAAGTTTTTCTCTCAATTGTCTAGCAATATTCAGCCTTCCCACTGTGCCCGTAAGTCCAAGGGCATTTTTTATTTGTTTCCTTGTTAATTTGGTAACCAGGAAGTATTTGATTCTTCCTTTATATTTCTGTTTAGCCATGGCATTGATTCTTTAGGTTTTCTTATACAACAGGCCTCCAGTCTAGAATTATAATGTTCAGGACCCTTTCTGAAATGGATCACTTTTTCTCAAATTTATGTGGTTAAATGTTGATTAAATTTCATTCATGTTACAATTTTCAGGTGCTATAAAGCAGATTACCAGAACACTGAAAAGCTTAGTTAATTTGTATGCTTTCTTCTCTATGGAGGTAATTTCCATATTGTTGGAGCTTCTATTGGATGTACCGAATCCAATGAACATGGTGGAGTTTCCAGATAAGTTTAAGGATAGCGTGCGCTTGGATGCTGCTCAGACTGCATTTGACAAATGGAAGCCTGTGATAGTTAAATTCTCCAAAAAAGAGCCAGAACTATTACTAAGCCTCCTAAATGCAGTGGGAGATATGATCGAGGCTCGACAAGCTATGAAAGATGATATTGGTAATTTCATAAAACATTTAATTTATAATGTAAACTTCTTTCCCTACTGTTTCCTATGTGATTTTTCACGGTATCATTCTGCTAAAAATTGGGTCTTCTGTCACAATATGTACTGATCTTGTGAAGCCCACTTGTCATGTGAATCACAGGCCAGAAGCACTTCAGTTTGTCCGCTCATAATGCAGAGACGTGCCAAATCGAAGTCCTGTCATCTGTGTTTTCCTGGCTGGTTGAAATTCTGAAAGCAATGGGGTCTCTTTATTCTGATAGTATTGAGAGTGCGACTGAAAAAAAATCTTCCGTGCTTCCCAAGTCAATCTTGTTTAATCTCCTTCGTAGATGTCTTTTCATCTCAGAGCCTGGAAACAACGCGCTTTTCACCTCGGCCTTGCTACTTGCTAAAGTGATTGGAAATAGTCATTTGAACCGGAGAATCGAGAAGTTCTCACTTGTCTCATCACCTTCTGTAGATGAAGATAATAACAATAGCTCTATTGTTAATCCCGAAATCCTTCTCCAAGAGAAATATGTCAAGCAAGCATCTGAGAAGTTGGAATTGCTAAAGCGTAGAAGACTGAATTCTAGTTCTACACTAGCCAAAAGTTCTACCATGGGAAGCAAAAGCAAGTGGACTGTTGTTGATTCCTGGAAACCATGCCCGATAGGGATGTTGCCTCGTACTCTAGGCTCATCAGGTTGCCTGCCTGTTCTCGACTGGAAAAGCCAACGTGAGAAAACCGTGGTTTCCAAGTCCAGAATGGAAGAGAATGAAACTCTGAGCTCAATGGGCGAGGAGAAACTGAGATTAGTCTCGATTATTGGCAACGTAGAGGGCCAGGAAGCAGGAAACGATGTTGTCAAGAGAGATTCCAGTTCCAACCACGATGAATCGAGCAACCCTCCTATTAAAAGGCACCGGGGGGCCATTGATACTCGTGAAAACAATCCCGGTAATGTTGAGGACACTGAGGAGGATACCTTGACTGACTTGACCAGAGGCCGGCTATTCGTAAATGGAATTTTCGAAAGTGTTGGAGAAGAAGAGGTTAAAAGGATTCAATCCCGCATTCGAGTCTTGGTACATTTTCCTGGTCACCTCAATTCCGGCGAAAAGTTAGTCGCGCAGAACTGAATTCCCTAGTAAGTCCCCTTCTCTCTTTCTTGAAACAATGCATAAATCAATGGTTTCAAAAGCCTAAATCTTCCTTCTATATGTCTTTCGCAGGGGGTCTTGTGACCAAGCGCTTGTATGAAACAGGAACTCGCCTTTTAACCTCCTAAATAGGAGAAAATCGGAACCAAATGTACAACATGAGGCGTCGAATCGCCAGGTTGGAGAATGCAGGGGTGACCTTCGAGCACGCAGAAAGCAAATTCAGGCCTAAAGTTTTAGGGATCACACCCAATGGAGACTCCCTTGTCTGATGTTTTGCTTTCATCTGCTTATCAATTTTGATGATGAATTTTTGTAGTTTCGCCCAACGCTGTGTTACCAATACTTGATTGATGAATTCGGTACAATTCCTTGTGGGTAATCTGCTTATTGAGTTTTTTTCGCAGAATTTATCAACAACTCATTCGATAGTTTCTCTATGTATCGGTTTCTTAGAAAGCCGAGTAGTTGAACCAGCAGAACTCTTAGAAAGAGACATTTATGTATGTAGATGGACATGTAAAAGCTCCTGTCTGTTCTATTCCATAAGGATGAAACATTCATGTTTACTATACAAAAAGGCAATTTTTAAGGTGAAATCAACAGTTACTTTCCTAATCCATTTTTCTGATTAATAAGTAGCTTCTGTTTCATGTATCTTTAACTTATGTACATGCAGTTTGTTATCTATTTGGTACAAGCAAATCCAGGCGTTTTCGCGTTCTAGACCTGCATCGTTGGATCTTCCCGCGATTCAGGGCCTTGTACACCCTCCGAAATATTGCAGTAGTTTGTTCTTTTTCTGCACAAAAAAAGATTGATTTCCATACACAACATTAGGATATGAAATGTCTGTTGAAGGTGTAACAGAAAAGGAGCCTCACCTTGTAATCCTCCCTCGGTGGAGAGTATGGCGAATGGGAATCATCGGGATAGTAAGCCGAAGGCTCAGATTGCTGATGGTGGTGCGAATGGTGAGGAGGAGGATGGCCTGGATGGGGATGCTGATAGTAATGGGGATGAGGCGGATTGGAATGGGAGCGGGGATGGGGATGGGGATGAGGCCGAGGAGGATGAAAAGCCTCGGACCGATCAGAAGTATCATGAGCATTGGATTGATGAGGTCCAGACTCCTCTTCGGTGTCAGATGAGTTTGAAGTTGAGCCTTCATTCTTCTGCTTCCTCTTCTCGCGCGCTTTTGTGAACACCACCGAGTAGCTCGTGTACTCTCCCGCATTATTCTTCTGATCCCATGCTCCGAACTGGGGCACAGCCCCGAGTTCTTTGTTCTGCACAATGCAATCAGATGTCACAAAATATACGAAATCAACGGAGAACGAAAACAAGGGCATCGTTAGAGGCTTACCCCACCACGGTGTCCCATGGTAGTGTGAGGAGAGATTGCTGAAGAAACTCAAATGGTTCCTTTTCTTCATCATGAAGGCCCTGTAAGAAAAAATAATCACAGGTAATTTGGAGGGTTCACAGATGCTTTTGCCTATTTTTGGCATCTTTATTCCTGGTATTCAAACACTGATCAATAAAAAAACACATCTATTTCAGGCTCTGCAATCTGCCTAATTTGAGAGGCATTTCCTGTTGCTGTCCTCATGATAGATAGACACCCTAAAATTTGTGATCATGGATTGCAAATAGGCTTCTTCAAGCATTAAAAAGCTATTGTACATATAAAAGACGTCGCGATTGGGGTTTAGAGTACATTGGATGAAGCTTTGAAAGCAAATGGAAGCAGATGATAATGGAGAAGATCTACTTCCTCCTTTGCTTTCACTTCATTACATTAAGGCGAAGACAAAGGTTCTGCTATTGCCCAGTGAGTACAATCAAAGCGAGAAACCCTGAGCTGAATGCTTAGTGAGCTCTTGATGAACCTATGCTACACTTGTTGGCTTTCCTTCCCTATACTTTGTCGCGACAATTGTGTCGCCTTGGTGGCTACAATAGCTAACGGTGTTTCGCACCTGTCTTCATGTAGAAGGCACCTTTGCCCTTTTGCAGGCTCCACAGTTGGTCTCCATGCATAAATAAGCATGCCTGTGACTAGGACTGCCACGCCAGCCACGAAGCCAGGAGGAAGAGCAGTGCCAGAGCCGAGATAGGGAAGAGGCAATGTGAATATATATACAGATAATGGTACTGCAAAGGCAATATAGTAAGCATTAGTACGTTGGCATTTACGGATTCCGATAGGTGGGGATTGATGGATGTACTGCAATGTTATGTTGTTACCTGAAAATGTGGATGCGAGACAAGAAACTACGGCGGAAGAGACCTTAAGGAGATGGAGCAAGGATATGTTGAAACCCATGTTGACTATGACAAACAGCAGAGGCAAGAGGGGGGCACCATCACATCCTGAATCAACCCAGATGAATGAAATTAGGTCAGACATTCTTCTCTTGTAATGTAATGGCAGAACCGGTTGAGAAAGCAATGAATTTTCCTCAGTCGAATGTAATGGAGAGTTGCTTATGCATTACTGTCATTCATGGTATGTTATAAAACCAATCTAATTCATGGTGTGTTTCATGTGAAGTGGGAAGCGTGCTTGCAGCCCATTACTTCGAAAGATCCCTTAAAAAGTTGAATCTAATAAGAGAACAAGCACAGGACAACAGATGTAACCCGGCAAACACTGTCAGATGTCCACGACTTCTAAGGAGGTCCTGTTTCAAGGACTCACAGGTCTACAAATGTTTGTTCGATATCACCTAAAACTGAAGTGAATGAGCTAATATGGTCAGACTCAATGTAGGTAGGAGCACAAGATGGCATATGTTGTCATGACTCGTGAGCTTAGATGTTTAAACTTTAAAATGACGCAAGAAGCAACTCTAGTTAACTTACCGGTCGATAAAGTGTTGATATTGAGAAAACATGCAGCGCCATCCTTCAGGTACGATGGCAATTGGGTAAAGGGTATTCCCCACATTCTTGACAAGAAAGGAAGGAGGAGGCATATGAAGAGGGCCTGCAGAATACATTGAACAGAATTATTCAAGTTTTGGTTTATAAGAGAATGCACTGAAATGATGCACAGCAGTGGCAAATTCTAGATTTTTCTAACAACTAATTTAATGCAAATAAATGCAGATTCAACGAGACTGAAAACATATGCAAAAAAATGCAAATTCCCTATACTTACTTGGAATGCTGATCCAAAGGAATTTACAACAAATAGATCCACTGAACGTCCCTGCAATAAATTCCACTCAAGATTTAAGAGGACGGCAGTGAGCGTGAAGAGCAATAAACTTAAATGGTAGACAATCCAATCTACAAAAACATGCCAAATTTAATACCAAGAGGCCATGAAGCAGAAACCCAGTTACAACCCCATATCGTTTGATTCTTGTTGCCATTTATAGGCTTTTGGATTTTGACCCTTCTATGTAAATTTGTTCTTTATCACACCTTAACAACTGAAGAGTCCGAATTAACTGTCAAGGGATCAAAATCCAGACTATGGAACATACCTTTAATCGCTTAGCAGCGTCCAAGAAAATTACTTCCTGCAAATATGATTTTGCTTTAGAACACAAGTATACATACTTCTTTTTGGTGAACTCATAAGTATACATTCTATGATATGAGTCTGAACAATTTTCAGCAACCTGTATTTAGAAGTACCTTCAACACAGTATCTGCAGCTTGTAGCAAAAATGAGGCTATCATCAGTAGACTCCAGAAAATACCGGCTTCCTTCAATGACAGACCAGAACTAGAGCCACTACAGATAACAAAAACAGGAGGATAAACTAAATGTAATAGCCTCATCAAGTATATAGAAGTGAGCATTTACCTCGCAAGTATATAGAGGTGAGTCCCTTTCATTTACAGAGATATAGTTGTTTATATATGAGAAAACGAGGAATCTGGCATCAAGTATATAGAAGTGAGTATTTACCTCGCAACTGTGATGATTACACCAACAGCCACCATAAAGCAACCAAACAGTTGATTGACACTGTACCTCCTCCCAAGAAAAATAGCGGACAGAATAAGTTGCCAAATAAGAAAAGTCTGCAAAAGAATTTAAAATAACTGTTAGCCTCAACTCGGTATATTCCCCTTAAAGAGGCATAAAGAGTTCGACTTTCGAAGAAAGGACAGGATTGGTGCATAAGATGACAAATAGCAGTAATTATTTTAGGGAGGTAAATTGTTCATCTCAATTTCTTACCTGGGACAAAATGGGAATTGATGCCCCAGAAAGCATTGCTGCTCAGCAAAGGAAAACCAAATAAAACTTGTTAGTTTC
Organism: Persicaria tinctoria; assembly: GCA_037127255.1. Lineage (NCBI taxonomy): Eukaryota > Viridiplantae > Streptophyta > Magnoliopsida > Caryophyllales > Polygonaceae > Persicaria > Persicaria tinctoria. Next base: position 2,996,858 of record JBANSL010000004.1, read on the forward strand.
AAATGAATTGTGGAACGGATATTCAGTATGTGATATTGAGATACATATATGTGTTATGATTAACTAGGAGCTGGCTATGAATAAACAAGAATAATGAGAGATAAAAGGAAATAGAAGTAGAAGGAGCAACTTTATGCTAAAATAACCAGAATGCAAGCAATCAAACAGCATATAAGCAAAGGCCCTGAAATATTATTAACAAGATTAACCGGAGGATTCCCAGCCAATTAGAAAGTAAAAAAGACCATCGTTTACACATCAGCAGACCGATGAAAGAGAAAGGACATGATATGGAGCCTAACAGTTAGGATCTAATCACTAGTAAGGATTGAGACATTCAATAAACAGCATCAAGATATTAAATTGCTAATGACAAAAAAAAAAGACTCTTACTTCCGGCTGCCATTCCAGAAGCTGCACCAAGAGCCTCTAAGAGTCCAACCGCCAGAAATGGAGCTTTTGGCAAGGAAAGCATCTCATCTGTTACAATCCCTGCCTGACGCCGAATGTACAAAATGGAGAAGTATACAACCACATACCTGACAAAATGAAAATTAACAATTAACTATCAAATCAAGGTTACACAAAGGATGCATCCTTTATTATTATCAAGCATTTAAAGTCGGCATCCTTTCTACAAAAACAACAAGCGGGAGCAGGATATGGGGGTCGAGGTGTACACACCCATTTCAAGAGGGTGTTTCAGTAATTAAAAAGCAATATCAGACAACCATCGATTATTAGATTGTATATGAAAACAAGAACTAGTCAAAATAAAGCCTTTGTTTTATAGCCAAATCTCAAATACAGGCTATTTACTATGCCTGAAAGGCCTCAGATTCGAGGACAACAAGGTGCTCTGACCATATCTGATCTTGCTAACAGCTATCCTAACGGGGAATAAACGTCAACTAATTCCATGAGATTACTAACAACTACTCAGTATGTTTTATTGTACTCCATGGCAAATAATAAGCAAGATCAATTGCCCAAGTGAATGAGTATTTTTTTTTCAGTATGTTGGGCCATAGGCCTAGGTGAAGTACAAACTGGTAAGCAAAGTCACATAGGAAATTTTCAAGAGTGAAAAAACACAAGTATGCAAAACAACTACAAAAAGTCCTTTTCCTTCACAAGGGCTCATCCCGAAACGCAGATAGGTAACAAGGCCTAAACAGGCCCACAGCAATAACCTCGAATCATACAGAACAACAAGAAGGTAAGTTAGGAAATGTTGATAAAGTAAGTCACAGAAGTCATCATCAGCTCAAAACATAAAGTAGCAGTTCATGGTGATTGTAAATTGGCAAGTTGTATGGTTCAGCGGCTATAGTTCTCCGCACACACGGAAAAGAGGGAATCTCGGATAAACTACTCTTTCATTCATTGTGGTGGGAAAAAGAAGGCAAAAAGCAAAGCCAAAAGAAAATATTTGCTCAAGTCAAAAAAAGAATCAAAACTCAACTAGTGGCAAAATCCAACACATTAACACTACCTAAAGCATCAAAGAATATCATGTTTGACAAGCTAAAAAGTAAAAACTACTGGCTTACAAAGTTGACATCTATGGCCAATAATGCAATATGATCTCCTCATCTACTTTATCCCTTCTCCTAATTCAAGCTCTCTCTAATGTTCAATGTGCATCTCAGTTACCAATCAGGCAAGATCAATGAACTAGTCACTGATTTCACTTACTCCCCTTGTTTCTCACACCAGTGTCAGCAACAAGAAGACAGTAAAACGCATCATTTTGACATAGATATGCTGCAAGTCTGCAACACAGCAGATTGATGAATTGATTGCCTGGTTGATCAATCAAATGATACAGGGATGATCAAGACACGTGCCGAGATCCTATTGTGAGGAAATTAGGCAAATTGAAGTAATTAATTTTAATTCAGCACTAATTTTGACCTACCCGAATGTGGCGAGCTGTGCCAGGAAGAACGGGTACTGCTTCAGCGGAACCAAGGCCAGCTTGTAAAGGACCCGATTTCCAACCCCTAAAACCACCGTCGCCACCGCCGCTACCAGCACCTCCATCCTCTTATCTCCTCCACCGCTAACAACCGCTTTCTCCTCCACCGATTTCGCTCTCAATTTGATTTCCTCCGCCGCGCAAGGACGCGCGCTGGCTGCGGCGGCGGCGGCGGCGGAGACATTCTCGCTCGCATCGCCATCTTCGCCGCTCGATTTGAAGGAGACCTCGTTCTGACGAGCCACCGAGTCGATAGACCAGATTTTCAGCCGGCCTGGAGATCGGAGAACGATCGTTCTCCGCTGATTACTGCCGGTTAGAATGTCAGGACCTCGCCGCCGCAAATCGACGGCCTGTGGCGGATGCCGGTCGATGGAGCGGCGTGGGAGCGGCCGCCATGCGGAGGCGCTGGAGGTGATTCGGCGCGTGCACGCCGACATAGCTTACTCTGCTATGGAAGGGAGGCAATTTGACCTGGAATTGAAAAATTGGAAGAAATTTGAATTGAGTTTCAATGGCGGAAATTTCAGGCGAGAGAGGAAATCAAGGAAGCAGCTGAATCATGAAACTGATTGATATATAAATGGGTTTTTGAGGGAAAAAAAAGGGAATTTTAATGGAAAAATGGCGGCCTCAGGCGGTTGCCACCCGCCACCACGTAGATGGTGAAGTGTTTTACAGGCTTACATCATATGTCCATTTTCGTAATTTCCACATATTCCTCTTTTTTTATTTTATAGATGAAAATATTCAACAGAAATTGATAATTTGAGAGGTCGACGGATCGGTAAATAGACTATGATACAACACAAAATAACGCAAATTAACAAGAAAAATAATCCAATTCCGAGTCTTTTTTTTTTACTTTCACGTAGTCTGGTCTAATTGTTAATACGATCTCTATTATGTTCAGATCGAGTTTTTATGTATTTATTTTTGTTTTATAAATGTCCGTCGCAGTCGGTTTGTCTTTTTTTGGTATAGCAAATTAGCAATGTAGGAAAATTATGATCAATGTAGAAGGGAAAGGTCGTACCTTTCTTGTGCGAATCCTACAGTAACACTGAAGATTTTTGGTGGAAGAACCGAAGAAGAAAAGAGACACAATCCCAAAAACTAGGTTAAGACTTATTCTCAATAAGTCTCCTTATATAGTGTACAAATTTAACTAGATCAAACTTATTCCTAATAGGTTGTCTTTATCTTTTATCTTCTATCCACAATATCTTATATCAACAATAACAACCTATTATTATCATCAGTCAATTATGCAATTCCTAATACTCTTTTGTGCGTGACCTTATAGGACCCGAATAAAATACCAATAGATTAAATCCAATTTAATCTATAAATTATAGTTGGCTTCTAGCAAAGTACTACAATTACCTAAATTATTCATATTATAAATCTCCATTTTAATCTTATTATATCATTAGTCTTTTAGTCAAAAGGTCTCGGATTCGATCCCTATCTTTGCCAATTAAACTATACACCGGTAAGTAAATTGTGCTGCCAATTAGCTGGAAAAAGAACCTAAAGATTCTTGATGTATAGCATTACTTGGATATTTATTTCCCCTGATGCAGATGCACTTTAATTGTTTATTGATTATTTTGACTTCCACAAGAAAAGGCAAACATTGATACATTTTGCAACTTTCGTCATGGTGACCCCATGTTATCATTTTATAAATATTAAAAAACTTAGACTATGATGAGTGTTTAAATAAATTAATATTTCCACTTGATTAGTTGAATTTGATTTCTCCATCTAAACGCATGTCCCACAGATACAAATATACAATAATTAGAAGAACATAGTAACTAGTAAGTGATTTCATCACGGCTTACTTCATAATATTCATTTAGATTAGGGTGTTAGGTGTGGAGATGGAGCATATTATAGATAGATAATCATAAAGTTATTCCATCATCTACATTTGTGGAGTAAATAGCTCCACTCCACTTATTTCATTTATCACCCGCAAACATGTTCAATCTTGACTAGTGAGTGAAATAAAATGGTGGTAGAAATTGCAAGACTCAATACCAGGATGACAATGGAACAAAATGGAATGTGAAGAGTGAATACCAGGATGGAGGGTAGAATTTAGAGTTTTGGTATGTAAAGTGTAAATATTAAAAATATACATATATTTTACGAGTTTTATGCGGGTATTTGGGGCGGGTTAATGGGTGGACTATTGAGACAGGTCATGGGAGAAAAATCTTCATCCATTACCCGCTTCACTTACCCTCACATCATCCATCGCCTACTTTAACACATATTTTCGCCCATAAATTTAACGCGGTAGAGCCGATAGACAATGGGTTGAATATACCAGTGGGTTATTTGATTCCAACCCTAGTTGTCAAACTCTCCACCCTTGTTGCTTTTTACAGTAGCTTCTAAATTTGCACAAGCAAACAAAGGAACAAAAAAGGAAGGTGGTGACAGAACATTCTTCAAACAACTATCATGACAAGAAATTCTCCATAACAAAATATCCAACACCATCTAAATTCATTCTTGCCTCTTTATATCCAGGAATCTCTACACACTGTAAGAACACAATCACATTTGAGCAGTACATATATATGCACATCTTCTTCTTTTTTTAAGTGTTCTCCACGCAACGATAGTCGAGAGAGTAAAGCTCATTGCGCCGAACAACATTTCGTGAGCGAAACAATTGAACGCTCCCTCAGACGCTTTTGTGTTTCTTTTCAAAACTTAAAACAGATCTATGACTTGAGTAGGACCAAGCAAAATGTCAAAGACTGGGGCTTCTTGCTAGCCCTCAACATTCATCCAACCAGCGATAATCTGCAAGATCATCCTCCCGGTGATCAACATTCTTCATCCAACCTCAGCATTCGTTTAAGGTCCAGAGGAGCGTTAGGGAGAGGTGATGGAAGTAATGCAGCTCTGAGTCCTTCCATAGTTTGCACCACACATTTCCAGTTCCAGGACCATGCGTCGGTAATCTGACCTGTACATCTGGCAAAGGCCGCCTTGGGCATATGGGTGAGTTACAACAGACCAAGCCACCATATACCTCTTGTCAGTGTCATTACCGTTCCACAGAAACTTGTTTCAAAAGCTTTCAATTCTGTTGACGAATCCAAAAGGAATTAAGAACAGTTGCATCCGTAGTCCAAGAATGCCTCCTATGACGGATCTCAGTGGCAACAGCCGCATTATGAGTAACAGCCCTCCCTGGCAACCTGGCACAAATGCTCCTTGAGAATCAGATATCGGATCACTATGCACAGTTACGATTTGATGGCCAGGAAACTGTACTAAGATTGATTCGAGAGTGAATCCTTTTACGAACTGCCTCCTCACTGTCGTCAACATTACTTGGACTGTTGTCATGAATATTAGCCAAACTAATAGGTTGTCTTCCTTCAGGAAAATCACAAAAAGAAAAAGAGATGGTCAAGATATGCACCTAAGACAATATTTGGAATAATCAGAAAGGCAAAAATACAACCCTACAATGTTCAGTCCATTGGGACAAGCATACAATATCTTTGTAAAATATAATTCAGCATTAATGTGCTATTGACTTTAAAAACCTGAATAGATACAAAAGAAAAAAAAAAGATATTTTCACCTACGTTTTTCCTTGACATTAGAGGACGGCCGTCTGAAGCTTTGAGCTGATGCAGTTTAGATCTAGTTTCCTCCCAGACACTGCCACTCTCAATATTATCAGAATAAAGAGATCCCTGTGCTTTCAGAATATCAACCAGCCATGAAAACATAGATGACAGGACTTTGATTTGGTAAGTCTGGCCTGTGTGATTCACATGACAAGTGGGCTTGACAAAATCAGTATATGTTGTGACAGAAGACCCAATTTTTACCAGAATGATTTCATGAAAAATCACATAGGAAACAATCAGGATAGAAATTAAATGTCTTATGAAATTACCAATATCATCTGTCATAGCTTGTCGAGCGTCGATCCTATCTACCACTGCATTAGGAGGCTTAGTAATAGTTCTGGCTTTTTGTTGGAGAATTTAACTATCTCAGGCTTCAATTTGTCAAATGCAGTCTGAGCAACATCTATCTTTAAACATATTTGGAAATTCCACCATGTTCATTGGATTCAGTATGTCCAATAAAAGCTCCAACAATATGTAATTTATCTCCATAGAGAAGAATGCATATAAGACTTTTCGGTGTTCTGGTAATCTGCTTTATAGCACCTGGAAATTGTAACATGAATGAAATTTAACCAAAATTTAACCACACAAATTTGAGAAAAGGTGATCCATTTCAGAAAGGGTCCGGCACTTGCGTTCCCAAGTACTTGCACTTTATCGGAAGACATACTGAGCATTATAATTCTAGACTGGAGGCCTTTCATATAAGAAAACCTACAGTATCAATGGCATGGCTAAATAGAAATATAAACCAAAAATCAAATACCTCCTGGTTACCAAATTAACAAGAAAACAAATGAAAAAAAAAAGCCCTTGGACTTGGGGGGGCATTAGGAAGGCTGAATATTGCTAGACAATTGAGAGAAAAACTTATTGTGGCCACAAAGCTGATTGAACCTTTTGCACCCTGTATCATATGACGAGGAACAGACATAGAGGCACAAACACCATTTTCAGAGTTATGACTCTCGGCAGTTTATACATACATTAGGTATCACATAAAAAAGATTCATAAAAATGGATCACATTTTCCAAATGGATAATAATCAATGAAAATCATAGAGAAATTATGTCCCTAAAATGCTGCATATGTAGTTCTAGATATGAAACCAGCTAGTAAAGGCATATGATAAAATAGCTTCAAACCACCAAAAGTCAAAGACTTCACAAATCACCAAAAGCTTCACAAATCCACAAGGTCAATGACTTCCCAAATAATAATAATAATAATAAGCTTTAATGAGCACATGACCCCATGGAAAGTTATGGTCAAATGAAACATCAGCCAAAGTATTAGATGGGTTTCCATCAGGAAAATAAACGAAAAGAAAAAGAGATTGTCAAAATATGCACCAAAGACAATATTTGAAATATTATAAGGGGAAAATACCATCAATCTGCAACTATCAATCTCTACATGTTTACAACACTTCTCCTAAAGCTGAAATCAAGACATCTTATGAGTGTTTAGCTTAACATGGGAGAAGACTTGAGCTATTTGAAGATGAAACTTTTTAAAATCTTGAAAAAAGAGTCGAGAGGCTATTAACATGTGAAATCGGAAGGAAACCATACCTCTGTAGAGGCTTGAAGAAGCAGGCAGATTGAAGGAAGTTCACAATGTGAAGTCTCTGCACATAGTCAACACAAACAAATTAAAAACAAAAGACACAAGCATGCCCTTAAATTATTTTTTGTTGCGGTGTATCGTCAAACTAAAAGGCATTAGGGAATTCTCATTGAAAAAGATAATTTACACACGAAAATGATATCAGTAATATGTTGCTTATCACAACTAATCTATACCTATTTTTCAATCTAGCAATCTTATGAGAAGATAAGTGAAAATGATATCAGTTATGTTTTACTAAGAGATTAAACATGGCACTTACTAAGCATTTACAGCCTCCGTTGATGTTGAAGAGGTACCATGCTGCACGGTAGATAACTTGGACAAAAACTTATCAAGTTTCACCACAAATTCACTGCTCGTCTGTCTTTCCTTTTCACGAGGAAAGGTTGGTAGAAGCTCAACAAGATCATTATCTGCAGTGCTCTCACATAGGTATGTGGCTACATGGTACATAGTTTCTGAGTCAAGCATGACTTCCTTTGCAACCATCTCATGAAGCAAGCTGATAACTTCTTCTCTATCATCCATCTCACAATATCCTTTCAGTAATGAATGATAAACAAAGATATTTGGTGCAAAACCCGAATCAAGCATGTTTTGGTAGACACCCTTGGCTTCAACCATCAGTCCCTCCCTTGAGTAACCACCAATAAGTACAGAGAAAGTATGCCCATTAGGGGTCAAACCATATTGAGACATCTCAGCGAGTAGCGATTTAACACATTTGAAATCACGAGCTTTAGAAGCCTCCAAAATCATTATATTGAAAGAGTAGTTGTCCGGTTTACAGTTTGCTCTGTTCATTTCCAGAAATAACCTCTTTGTTTGCTCACGACTACCTTCTTTGCCCAATATTCCCATCAGTGCATTGTAATCCGTCACAGCAGGGACCAAACCATATGATTTCAATTTCAGAAAGAGACCTTTCGCAATATTAACCATATGCGATTTGCAGAACTTGTCAATCATGATGCTTAAAGTATGTGAAGGCGGAGTAGGTTCTAAGTCGAGAATCCGTTTCCAGTGGTACATAGCATCAGAAAAACAGTCTGTTGACAAATACGCCCCGATTAACATTGAATGAGTCACCATGCTACCGTCTATTCCTCTAGCAACCATCTCATCATAAATCTCAAACAGCTGCTCAAAAAGACATTCATTGTAAAGACCACGCATTATGGTATTATACAACATTAGATCTGGCTGAGGGTATCGATGGTCTTTAGACAATCTATCAAATATCTGAAGTGCCTCATCAATCTTCCCATGCTTACAAAGCCCCCTGAGTACTACACTATATGTAGACACATCAGGCTGCTTCCCTTTTTCCATCATTAGTTCAAAGATCTTAAGAGCATCCCTTTCTAAACCTTCTCTATACAAACTGCTGATGAGAAGATTGTATTCTAAGATGCCCATATCTTTGCCATTCTGTAACATCATATTGAAGATCTCCATAGCTTTGGTAGCTCTTCCGTTCTTACAAAGGGCGTCAATCAACCCATTGTAGGTGATGGTATCAGGATGAGCCCCCTGGTCCGACATAGTATTCAACATGGCAGCAGCTTCATTCCAATGCCCTGCCTGACAAAAACCTCGCACCAAACAAGAGTAGGTAATCACATTGGGAGAAACTCCCTCTTCTTTCATAGTACAAAGCAATTCTTTGGCTCTATTGAGATCTCCATTGTCACACAGACCACTAATAAGAGCAGTATAAATCACTACATCGATTTTCAACCCACCCTTTTTCGAGTCCTCCATCAAAAGCAATGCTTCCTCCATTCTACCATGCTTAACTAAGCCATTTACAACAGTACCAATTGTAACTGGATTGATAGGGCAATTCACCTCCGCCATTTCATCCTTCAAAAGCAAAGCCTCTTCCACCTCCCCTGCCTTGAAGAGAGCAGTCAGCAAGGTGTTATAGCTCACAGTATCCGGCAACACAGCATTTTCTGACAATTCGCGAAAAACAACCATTGCTTCACGAACCTCCCCCTTTTCACAAAACCCCTTTAGTAGAAGATTCATAAGGAAGACATTAACAACAAAACCACTCTTAAAAATCGACGCGATGGCCCCTAATCCACATTCCGGCCTACCTAGATTCAGGTAATACTCTACCAAAGAAGCCAGCACCAAAAAACCCCGCGAAACACCCAAATTGATCATTCTATCATACACCTTTAACCCTAATTGATAATCTCCCGACTTGAGCAGCTGATAAGCAAGGAAATTACAGGTTTCCCTGGAAGGAATTACGCCCAATTCAACACTCTGATCAAACAGATCCACGATTTTGGTGAAATTACGGCTAGGGCTTCCGCATTGGAAAACTATTTCATGATCTATATCCTTCATAGGCACCTCTCTGTGCTTAGAATCGGGAAAACGGGACACAGGGACATCTTTCGGCCCCTCATGGTGCTCAGATTCAGCAAACAGGGACGAAAGAGATGAAATTGGACAACAAAATCTCACGACTGATAAATGAGTGCTGAGAAATGAACGAGAAAGGACACTGTGATTGCGAATTCGAAATATCACCATTGTAGAAGCTGTATCCCTCTCTCTCTCCCTCGCCCTCTCCCTCTCTGTGCAGCTGCGAGATCGATTAGAGCGAGAGCAAGAGGTACACAGCGAATAGCGATAGTCAAGTCAACGAGCTCGAGTGGGTTGGGTCGGGTCGGGTTAAAATGGGCAAAGCGGGTTTTGGAGAGGAGTGGTGGGGCCCGTCACGTGGTGGGGGCATTGGGGACAGCTGTGGAACAGTTGAAGCTCTTGGCGTATAGGAGTTGGAAAGCCGACCGGATACCGGTTCGTGGGGTGGGCATGAACCGGTAAAGTGGCGTCACGGGCGGCTGAACTGTAACACTGTTAACATGGCGCGTGCGGCGTGACCATTCGAATTTGGGATTCGTAGAAGACAAATTCGCAATGATGACATAATTATAGACCTGATTTTCGTAATTTTTGGGATATTAAAATTCCCTCGTTTTTTTTTTTAAATACGGAACACTAAGTAATGTTATGTTTATTAGTACTCCGTAGTACAAATGTTGGGAGTATCGGATACCCCTTTTGATCAAGTGAGTCATTGAAGTATTCTCGTTTGGATGGGAGAAATGTTGTTGATAACTTGATACTCCCTCTGTTAATTAAAACTTGTCGTTTACTATTCATATACGCTTTTTTATAATGCTGAAAATTATACTCCCTCCGTTAATTAAAACTTGACGTTTTACTATTCACGCACGCTTTTTGAGGTGTTAAAAACTATATAAAATATTAAGTTTTTTAACAAATTTTTTTAATAATTTCATACTTATTACAATTAAGTATGAATTTATAAAAACAAATGTGAAAAAATGTTAATATTTTATATAGTTTTTATCATTCTAAAAAAGCGTACATGAATAGTAAACGACAAGTTTTAATTAACAGAGGGAGTATAAAATATTAACATTTTTTTACATTTATTTTTATAAATTCGTACTTAATTGTAATAAGTATGAAACTAATAAAAATATTTATTAAAAAAGTTAATATTTTATATAGTTTTTAACACTTAGAAAAACGTGCGTGAATAGTAAAACGTCAAGTTTTAATTAACGGAGGGAGTATATACTTTTCTAATAGTGGTGATATGTCGTATGAGTCATTACATTCTCCCGTGTTCTTGGAATTTGCAGTCCTTTAGGGATTTTCATCGACTTCCACGCGAGCCGAATATTTTATTATGATTTATAGTGTTCTGGATCATTTTTTCCTTGTTTAATTAGCAATGTGTTTGTGTTGTATTGTGGCGGTTAACACAATGTATATCTGTGTCTATAGAAAGATTTAATGACAAATCATACTACACTATACCCGGCTAACATGCGAGCTCCGTCTATTAACCACACTTCCTCTCTATTCCATGCATCCTTACTTTTTATTTATGATTTACTTCGCAGTATATATCTGTTTATGTTTTTCAATAACGATAAAATTAATATAAAATATTAATTTTGTATGGGGTAATATTTTGTATATAATTCATAATTGCAATGAACAAATGGTAGGGTCTATAATACTACTCCCTCCATTCGCGAAAACATGTCATTTTAGAGGTTCAATTTTGTTCATAAAAACATGTCATTGTGGATATAATTTAGTTTCTACTTTAAGAAAATGCCCTTACATGATTGATGGGTTATGAGTTGTAGTTTTCGATAAAGTAAAAAAGGTGAGTAATAAATGAGGTTAAATTAGTAAAAAAAGGAGTATATTATTGACTTTCTTAAAAATTGTGCAAAGAGTTAAAAATGAGTTTTTGATATATGCGCTCTTCCGTTCATGGCATGGCTATAGGGGTGTTCTCCAATGTTTATGCCTTGCTCGGTTCTGAATAGAGGTGGCAATCGCCAATCGGGCTGATCAGGTTGAATTTGAGTATATTCCTTCGGGTTCATTCGTATGTTGTGTCGGGTCATATGTCGGGTATATATATTGTAGGCTCGATCGAGTTCGGATCGAATCGGTTAAGTTTTTGGGTTGGATAAGTTTGAATCAAATGGATTTTGGGTTGGGTAAGAATCGGGTAGGGTCACATTAAGTCGTATTATAAAATGATGATTAGTTTTTGTTAAGCTTAATGATTATTAAACTTCATTTATTTAGTTATATTACGTCTCATTATATATATGTAATTCACATTATTTGAATGTTTAAAAATAAGAAAATTAAAGCAATTATAAGGATGAGTCGAGTCTTGTCCGGATTGGGTCAAGATCAGATCGGGTTAGATTTGTCTATATTCGTGTTGATTCGGGTATCAATTCAAAACGGATCGGGCTCGGGTTGTGCATAACACTTTATTTTCGTTTGATCAGCTCTGAATTCGGGTGGGTCGGATCGGATTCTCGGGTCGGGTCGTATCAGTTTTAATGTAGACTTTCCTAATTACTTTACCTTTTAAAAAACTATTATTTTCAACAATAGTTATCAAACACTCATTCTTGTCAATGTTACAATAAATACTCTCATTTATAAATGTTGAGTGTTGCTTAAAGTATGTACTAATCTTAATGTACAAGAATCTTCAAACCCTCCATTTGAAAGACCAAATCTTAACTTAAAACAATTAAATAAAATAAACAAACCAAACCAAACCTATACATAATTATACCAACAAAAACACCTAAGTTGTAGTTAGACAGAATTTAAGTTGAGTAGTTGCAGTCAACTGACCGGACTTGACAAAGACTCCCTCCTCCTCCAATCCCGCCCTCCTTTAATATTTTTTTTTTTCAAAAAAAAAATGAAATTTAAATTTAATTACTCACATTAAATACAGAAAAACAACAAAAAGGCCAGAGCGAAAGAGAAAGCATCACAGGGAGGCAATTTCAATTTCTTTTTCCTTTTTTCTTTTTTTTCCATTTTACTGCAACAAACAGCCACTGCCGTTCGCACTACACTCACCTAATCTCCCCCAAAACGCTTGTAGAGAGAGAAAGGTAAAGAGTAAAGAGGAGAGAGGTAGTGCCTGTGCTGGTGGTGGTGGTTGTCGTCTTCAACAATCCTCGTTTCGCTTTTCGCTCAAACCCTAATTTCGCCCCTTCCGCTTCGCTTTTGTTGGATTGGATCTGATTGGATCCGGATTTTGTACTTGGATCGGGAATCAGGCTGTTGTTTGTGTGCTGGATTCTGCTTGCTGGACGGGTTGTGGTTTGGTTTGGATGCTGCTGTAGTGTTTGATTTTTGAGCTCTGGTTGGCTGTTTCTCGGGAGGGGATGCGACACAATGTCCGCTTCCTTGGCGGCGTTCGAGCGTCCGAGGCCCGGCCCTACTAATGCGGTATGATTTTCTTAATGTTTTCTGAATTTGCTAATTTTTGGATTGCTGCTTGGATTTGGTCAAAGATTGACAATGGATTGACTGGGAGAGTGGCTTTGATTGCCTTTCCTTTCCTTTTTTTTTAAACACCAGTTGAGGAAATTCTCTACCTCAGTTTCATAATCATTGCGTTTCACAGTATTTGGAGTCTCATTACTAATCTGTCAGGGTTTCATGATTTGGTCTGGTAGTGAAGGGTTAGTTTTACTTGATCGTGCAACCCTTATTCCAAATTTACAGTATTTATTGGATTTAGACTTAATGTCGATATATGTATATGTTTGATTTGTCAGAAATTCAATCCTGATGTTAAAATGTTCTACTTGATTCATGCAATTATTTGGAAATAATTTTATTCGAGGGTTTCACGGGCATATACGCTTAGTTATTTGTTTTTTTGCTAATCCTTAACCACATGGTTGATTTTATTGTGTTGATGATAATAATTAAGATGGCATGATGATACAATATATGTAATACAATTCTGGAAACTCTTAATGATGCCCAACCCTTCTATCATCCATAAGCTATATCATTGATAATTTCCAATGGCTGCACTTAGCATAACTTTGCCTAGCACTCTTCTATAGAGACTCTCTTCTATAGAGACTAGTAATAGAGGAATATTTCCAAGAAACAATCATTATTTTATTATGTGGGAAAGCGAGGAAACTTTTCAACTTTCCTCTTATGCAACCACAGGCATTTATTATGGGTTGTTATTATCCGAGCATAACCAAATTCATGGCTGGCCTTGGACTAGACAAAAGCTAAAGCTTTCTATTTGAATAGAATTCCACCATTGGCATTGCATTACCTTTTATGGGAATTAGGATAACTTTGGCCAAAATATGCTTTGAAGTTACTAATGGATGGGAGTGTTATAATGTAGTTAGTTGTGACAAGTTAAATGGATAAGGGCCATGTGGGAAATGAAAGTTATGAATGTCCTTTACTTGGAGTTTGTTGTTCACGATTGACCTACAATGGCCCCCTTGTTATGGTTGCTTGGGCCGTGGGGAAATGAAAGCTATGAATGTCCTTTTCTAAATGTGTGCTTTTTCGTTAAGAAAGCATAATATTTGATTGCTTCCAAGCCCTGCCACAACACAACTGTCCAGTTGGAGCAACTGGAAAACAACTTTCTTCAACTCTTATACAGTTCATTTTCTCAGGATTCTAATGTATGTAATGTCTGACAGGTGTTCAAGAGTGGACCACTTTTCATTTCTTCGAAAGGTTTGTAACATTCTCTTGATAACCCTATCGTCTTTTGTTCATATATTTTTTCCCCGTGCTGATTTACTGTCAAGTCTGAGCACTAGTTGATCATAATTAAATGCACTAAGACCTACCTTAATTTGCTAGTCTCTGATTTATAAGACCGAAAGCCGACTGAGATTTGTGCTTCTTTAGTTTTCTTTTTCTTGCTCCCATAAAACGTGGATGGTTTCCTTCTCCCTCTTTTCAAATGTTCTAAAAAGCTCTGCATTGTAGGCATCACTGTACGTATTAGTATCTCATTATATGATTATGGGATCTCATGGAGCAGCTTTTCATTTTGCAGGATTAGGTTGGAAGTCTTGGAAAAAACGCTGGTTTATTTTGACAAGAACATCTTTGGTGTTCTTCAAGAATGATCCTGTAAGTCTCTTAATGAAAACCTGTTTTAGACTTTTTAATTGATTTATTCTGCTAACATGAACTGACATGTAAAATGAAAATTTCTTATTCCAAAATTGGATCACATAATATTAGTTGGACTTCTTTGTTATTAACTCCCTCTGTATTGAATATCATTTGATCCATGCGCATCAATTTGGGAAACCAATGAAAAAATACAGAAAAATATCCAATATACCCTTATTTACATCTCATGTTTACTCCATCATTTTCCCTATCTCATTTCTCACTCCACATTAAATGAATTTTTTTTAGAGTTTGATTGGGGTATTTTAGTCTTTTATAGTTTTTAATGATTACTTTAAAAGGTAAAAACCGTGAAACATTAATATATAATTATATATGACACTTTAAACTCAAAAAGGAATGAGGGAAGTGTGTTTTATATACTTCTGTAGATATATTATATGGCTAATTTAGCATTTAATGGAGTTCATGCAGAGTGCTCTTCCTCAAAGGGGGGGTGAAGTAAATTTGACATTAGGTGGCATTGACTTGAACAATTCTGGAAGGTAATATGCTCCTCATGCAATGAGCACATATGTCATATGTTTTGCCATCCTTAGCTTGCCTAATTTGGTTGTTGTAATTGCAGTGTTGTTGTGAGAGAAGATAAGAAACTGTTAACAGTGCTTTTTCCTGATGGGCGTGATGGCCGTGCCTTTACACTTAAGGTTTAGTTATGGATCTCTTATGTATCTGTTTTATCTTGTATTGATCTTGGACATGACTGTTCTCTGGAGCCTTTTCGGAAATGAGAAAAAATAGTCATTGTATGTGCTTAGCTCACCTTTTGCTTGTGACAATTTTTAGGCTGAAACATCAGAGGATTTACATGAATGGAAGACAGCCTTAGAGCAAGCTCTTGCTCAAGCACCTAGTGCTGCCCTTGTCATGGGTCATAATGGCATATTCCGCAGTGATGTAAATGATACCGCAGAAGGGTCTTTCCAACAATGTCGGTTTATGTTTTTTTTTTTTCTCTTCATCTCTGCCTCAGCTGTTCCATAGTGGTAACTTCCCATTGTCTAATCTTTTTTTCTTCCAAATCCTGTCATTTTTCCAGGGAGGGATAAACGTCCAGTTAAGTCTTTGGTTGTTGGCCGACCAATTTTGCTTGCCTTAGAGGATATTGACGGTGGCCCATCTTTTTTGGAGAAAGCCCTTCTATTCCTTGAGAAATATGGTATGTTTTTTTAATCATTATTACTAAAACATGCTCTCTTTTTCTTGTTGTTGAAAAGGTATACGTCTAAAAATTGATTTAGTCTAACTAGAGCATATAAGTATTACCTAAGTGACAACCCTGTCATTGTGCTTGAAGCTTTCTGAAACTTTAGCTGATAAATCGAGTTTGTTGGCAATGTCATGTTTGCAACTGTGATAGTTTGCTCGCTGCTAACTCTCTAGTGAATTATGTTTAATGTTTTTCTTTTTTTCCAATGACAGGAAATAGCGTGGAAGGGATTTTGCGGCTATGCGCAAATGTTGATGAGGTGGAGCGCAGAATCCAGGAATATGAGCAAGGTTCTAGATTGATTCTTTTATAGGAACAAATTACTGGTAGTTGTTGGTTTGTTAATATATCTTTTTACCAACTTGAGCATGTCTATATTTTCAGGCAAAAATGAATTTAGTCCTGATGAGGATGCTCATGTTGTTGGTGATTGTGTGAAGGTTGTTATCTTTTCTTTGTAGATGTTGGTTTGTTGTATTAGTTTTCTTTTGAATTTGGTATTCACCCTATATTATGATATGCAGCATGTTCTTCGGGAGTTACCTTCTTCACCAGTTCCAGCATCATGCTGTGCTGCACTGCTGGATGCCTATAGTAAGTCCACTTTATTTTCAGACAAATTTTGGAGATGGTACATTCAAAATATATGCTACATTAGCACGCACTTCATTAAAAAAATATCTGTTGCTACTACTTCTTTGTTGGTTTTTTTTTTTGAGTTCTGGCTTAGGATCCTTTTGACTGCAAAGACCATTAGTTTTGTGTTTAGGAATTAGTTTTGACTAAACCTGTAGCCATTATAACTAACAGTTTTCATCATATTCTATATATGATATGAATGTTTTCTCAAAGGATTTTTTTTAGGGCATCATATTCTATATATGATATGAAATGTTTTCTCAAAGATGTTACAATTTGTAAAAGATATCCCATTCTTTCTCCGACATTGATTATTCATTTACTTATGAATACATTATGCATGACTGATCATGATTCTCTGTTGCTTCCCTGCTTCATTGGATAAGAAATTGAGAGAAAGGAAGCTCGGATAAATGCTATGAGGTCAGCAATACTGGAAACTTTTCCTGAGCCAAACAGAAGGTTGCTGCAAAGGTACCTGTTTAACCCCTATATGAATTGCGCCTTTTGTTTAATCTAGAGCAAAGAAATGTACCCTTTGCCCAACATTAGTCCCTTGATGAAAATCTAATTTGATAGGGGAGATGTTATTAATGACATTTACAAATAATTACTTTATTTTAACAATTTTAGTGCCCATGAATCCCACTGTGTTTTCCAATCTTATTTACTCCATAATATTTTTTCCAGTCTTGCTAATAATCGTGACGATTATTTACTCCTGTTCAAAATATTTAATTATATATTCCGTATAATTTTATTTAGCATATCTTGCAATATTTTATATAAGATTTTTTCCTTTTAATTTTATCAATGTGTTGGAGAATTGTTAAGCATATGTAACAACACTTGAAATTGAGGATTTTTGAGAAGATTTTGATCAAAAGGCATATTTGGAATGGGTGGAGTAATTGGATTATTGTGGTTAAGAAAATAGGTGCAACTACAATAAATCAAGATGGGGTATATATAGGGTAAAATTAGGCTCAAATCATAGAAAAAAAATAAAATTAAACTAATGAGATATTTTATTTTATAAAATAATGAAATATAAATATATTTTTATTTCATTTTAAATCCTATTACAATTAATAAATCTAAATGGAAAATATACCTTCCTACTTTATCATAAAAAAAAAGAAAAAGAAAATTAGAAAAGGGAAGAGGTTACCTCTCTCTACCAAGGTAACCCCTTCACACCTCTTACCTTAAGGTAAAGCCCACAACCATGGGCTTACCTTTTAGCAACCTTAAGACAACTAAAACCCATGGTTGCTCATGCTCTTACTCCCCATCCTCTGCTGAATCTTTTTTAGTTCTCTTGATCTCGACTTTTGAATCTACTGCTGAACTCTAAATCTAAATTTCGATTCTTTTACTTGTGATTCTAGCCTTGAATATGAGATTGCTTTGTTTCCTATGCCTACCTGAACTCATGAAAACTAAACACTGGCTTGACCCAACTTTGCTGAATTAACTATGCTATGCCACATTGAAAAAGTCACCACATCTTGAATTTTCAATTCGACCCCAATGTTCTAAAAGGTGCTAGGTGGTGGGTGACCACCTACCCACCACCTAATGTGTTGATAACGTGTTAGAATTACATTAATGTATTCGCTTTATGAGATACTTTTTTTAATCGATTTGGTTGTAATAAAATGAGCTAATCCACTTTAAAAGATTATTTTTTCTTTTTGGAACAATTTGTAGAATAGAGGAGTGAGGTGGAGAGAAGAAAAGAGTAACTCATGTGTTTATTAGGATTCTAAATAACCTTTTATTCAGGAGTTTACAAAGGAAATTAGGGTGTTAGGGTGTGTGTGTGTATAGCTTGGCACGTGACTAGCACATGTGGGGGAAATACTATAAGAGGTGTTGTGGATATTGTAACCGATTCATTCATACATTCATACAAGATTCAATTGGTTACTCTTTCTCGAAGTGATCTCTCTCTAGTTAGTGAGGAAACCATCCCAAAGTCCAAACAATTGGTATCAGGAGCTCGCACCACTGGTTTCACTATTCCGACGAATGGATTCGAATCCAGATGAGGATAGAACAGAGCATCGCTTAGATTGCGGAATGGATTCGAATCCAGAATAAAAAAGCGGTGTTCCAATTGGGTTTCACTATTCCGACGAATGATAGTTTCGGTGGGGAAACGGTTTTTCAAGACAACCACAAGATGGAAACTGGTTCCGTTTTCTAGTTTTAAACGGATGTACAACCGTAGCAAGCTTGCATGCATATGTTAGCTTCTATTTAAGTGGAGATCTTACATTCTTACTAGGCCTTTTCTTCCATATTCTTTTGAAGTTTCTGATGATACTTATTGGTACGTTTTTATCTGTCCCTGTCCAATTTGTAGCGAAGATATCTTGCATTCTTACCTGACCTTATTGTCCATATGTTTTTGAAGTTTCTGTTAATGCATTTTTTGAATCTGTCTAATTTGTAGAATCCTGAAAATGATGCACAAGATTGCTTCACATTTGTCCGAAAACCGAATGACTTCTTCTGCCGTTGCTACTTGTATGGCACCTTTGCTTTTGCGACCTCTTTTAGCGGGTGAGTGTGAGCTGGATGACGAATATGATACAAATGGTGACAATTCTGCCCAGCTTCTGGCTGCTGCAAATGCAGCTAATAGTGCTGCTGCTATTGTCACAACTCTTTTAGAAGAATTTGAGAACATCTTTGATGTAAGATTCATCTTCTTATTTAAACTTAATACTTTGTCACCGCATTACATATATACTCGCATTTATTTATCTTATGAACCATGATTTTTTTACTACGAGTCTCTTGAGTGCTTTCTGCTCCGCCCTTAGCTATGTGTGGAATGGCCTTTGACTTTTCAGGATGATACTCTACAGAGGTGTTCCATTTCAGCTGACTCGCGAATCGAGAACAGTGCGAGTGAAGATTCAACTGATGAAGAATCAGTTATCAATGTCAATGGGTATCATGATGCTGAGAATGAAGGCGATCAGGACTCAGATGATGATAATGAACGGGTTTTGAGTGGTAAACTGAGTGAGAGCAGTGGCTATGCTGGTAGTGATCTTTATGACTATAAGGTAGGTTTCTTCTCACCTTTCTTTACGCACTTTCGAAAGAAAAGAAACTTCCTTTTATGTGCCTAGATGCTTGTTATTTCAAAATATATTTTCGCTTTAGTTTGTGTGGAGGTGTTTGATGTAGATAACTATTGTGCAGTTTCATGGTCAGTCCACATATTTCAATCTAGGAATGTGTTTTCTGATTCTGTCTTTTGCATATTTTGATGTCACAATTCCAGCATTGTCATGTCTCTTAGTGGATTTGTGTTGTGCATAAGTTCATTATTGGTATTTAGAAATTTAGAACTCTGCTTCCAAGGCTCCAAGCTCGACCAACTCCCCATCCTGGATGTAAATCATGTAATCTAGGGGATTTTAGAGGGATTGAGTTGCTAGGATTGTAGATGGATTGATTATGTAATTTTTGGATGAGCATAAGGGCTTGTTTGGATTGGGGGCATTTATACCCATTTTTGTAGGCTTGGGCCTTGGACTATGATTTTCATAGTCACTTCTGCTTCCTTATACCGACTCAATATATTTACAAAAAAAACTCCTGGAAGAAGTAGACTGAAGGCTTTTGTTTCTTCAAATAATGGCTCTTGTGTTGGTTTGAACATGGGAGAGATGATTCATTGAACTTCATTCAAAGTGAAAGCTATTCGTCCCTTTCTTTGTCTGCACTCTGCAGTCATTGCTGATCCCTTATGGTGAATTATTTTTGGATCTCAATTCTACCCAGCTTACTTTTCTTGTCGCATTCAGATTCCAGCATTGGGAGTTGATGGTTCTAAAGAATTGACTGGTGTTAATGGGGCATCAGCTGCAAATTCTAAGCCTCTGGTAGACTCTCCGAAATTCAGAGAATCAAGCTCTGAATTGAACGGCCAAGTTAAGCAGACCACTGACATGACTGAGACCTCAACTAATATAGTTGAATCTCCTATTACTCCTACCGGTGAATCTTATAAATCTATGGGAGAGATATTGTCATCTATGGATCCTGGGCCACCTCTTCTGGCATCTGCTGCTCAATCAAGTGCTGACAAGCCAAGTAGTAAACTTTCAGGTTCTAGTCTTGGAGCTAAGCGCTCAACCTTTTGGGGTCGAAGTTCTGTAAGCTCTCTTCCTCTCTCTTATTAACACACCACTTATCAATGCTCAAATTTCTAGTTAAGTGATCGTTAGTTGATAGTGGTAGGTTTTAGACCATTGCTAGTTAGAAGGATTATTGCTCCAGGCTGCTACGTTTTCTGAATTTTCCTATTAGTGGGAGGGGATCTATTACCCTGCAAATGGACGGAGTTGTATTTTTCATTCCTTCTTCCCACTTATCTTATCAGAATGTAATATAGCTTCCATCTATTTGCAGGCAAGAAAGACACTGTCTATGGAATCAGTTGATTCTTCAGGAGAGGAAGAGTAAGAATTTTTCATTAAACGGAATCTTGTTGAATAAATTAGAGAGTTTTATTGGTTACTGATTTTTTTATGATTATTGGAATGGAGTGCAAGAAATGATTGAGCTTCTGGCCCCAGTTTTTAATAGGATGCTTTTAAAAAATTCTTTTTGCAAGCGCTGTTAAGTATTTCATTTGAGGACACAATATCATTACACAAGACCTGTTTTCTGCAATAAATTTGGCATAATAATCCAAATATTTTGCTTTGTAAGCATGCTGCTGTTTTAGTGCTGTTCCATTTACTGGAAACCTATCTTATTTTTGCAGACTTGCTATTCAGAGGCTAGAGATTACGAAAAATGATTTGCGGCAAAGAATTGCAAAAGAGGTAGATTGCTGCCTTTCATTGAGACAACTTTTTTGCTTGTAATACTGTCTTTGGTATTCATGCTATGTTTGAATCATTTGTAGGCCCGTGGAAATGCAATTTTACAAGCCAGCTTGGAAAGACGAAAGCAAGCTTTGCATGAAAGGCGCTTGGCACTTGAACAAGATGTACTTCTTTCCTTCATAATCTTCTTTACACTTCTTATTGGATCAGTAACTTTGAGTTTTATTCCATATCATGTAGCCATCTCGATCTAATACATGACATGAATACAAATATTCTGGGTTAATCATTCTGACTTCTTTCTAGGAAATTTACAAATTATGAAATTAAGTGCTACTTTCTGATGAATAAGTTCCATGCATACTAATAACATTAACGGCCTTTCATAGGATAAGATCCTAAATTGGGAAAGATACCCTACCAAAAATAAACGACCCTGGGAATCTAATTTAAAATTTGGCTAATGCATTTTCATTAAGGATATATTTTTTCTAAAATGGGAATCTTATCCTATGCCCTAAGGGCATAGGATAGAAAAACCGTACTAATAATTCTTCAAGAGACGAGATGCATATAATACTTTAACGTAATTGTTTCCAACTTTGCTATACATGTTTTACTTTGTTTGATTTTTCTACTGTGACACGCTTCCAGGTTCAAAGATTGCAAGAGCAGCTGCAAGCTGAAAGAGATCTTAGGTCTGCTTTGGAGGTTGGTTTGAGTATGTCTTCTGGGCAGATGTCTAGTTCACGCGGTATGGATTCAAAGGTTTGTGCCTGGTTTGGTGCTTATTTTACTTTTGGTCATTACTTTTCTACACATGGAAATATGATGTGACAAACCCTAACAATGTGGTGGTGTAATGTGATTGTAGACTAGGGCCGAGCTTGAGGAGATTGCTCTTGCTGAAGCTGATGTGGCCAGGCTGAAGCAAAAAGTTGCTGAATTACATCATCAACTAAATCAGCAAAGGCAACATCAATTTGGCCCTCGTTCTGATGTGTACGGCCATTTATATTCCCTTCCATCATGAACATTGACTTAATTTGCTACCTGTCTGCATAATGATGGATAACCTTATCACTTTATTCTAATTTATAGCTGTAAAGGTGTGGATCCATGCTGTTATTTTTGTAGAAATGTAGCAAACATATAGCAAGTGCTGGAATGGTTAGAAAGTGAATTTAAGAGAATGTTATATTTCCCTAAGCTTCTTTGGTGTATGTTAGAGAATGACCTTGAAATAAGTAAGGAAATATTTCTTCTGGATAAAAGTTTGAAAGTGCTAATCTTTGAGGCTATCTCAGATGTGAGCATTGTTGATTGTAGTGTCCTCTATTACCTTTACATGGCTACGTGGTACCTGAATATCAAACACAGTTTGCCCTTTGCCATGATTTTTCTGTAGTAGATTTTATGTCAAATGATAATTAAACTGTGGATTGTTTACATGATGGAAGATGAAGTGAACCTGACCATGTCTTTATGTGCAGGAGATTTCTTCAACAAGACTTTGATAGCACTCTTGCCTTCTGTAATCATGAGAGAAAGCAAAGAAACGAGGTGCTTACCTTACTCCCTGAAAACTAACTAGCTTCATCTGTGGGTTGCAATTGGGTATTTCAAGAAGTTTTAGGCTGTAGTTCTGCTTCTCTCATTGGAAAATTGATGTGAAAACTAACTAGCTTAAAATTTGAATGGTGGTGGTGGGCTGGTGGTGGCCAATGGCGTTGTACCTACCCTGGGCACAAGTTGCCCATAAACCCTTATTTCAAGTTTAGCAGATTAATGGAGTTGGGTATTCCATTACAATCCCCTCTAACTTGTGGAACGAGTGGAACGATAATAAATGAATTCTGGGTCATTCAAATATTTTTGCCTGCTAGATTTGATTTCAATGGTTCATGCTGTTGTCATGCAGGAGGGTTTTCTTGGGCCAGATTGGCGAAACACGAAGGGGCAAGCTTTAGCTGCTGGGACCAGCAGCAGGCAGCCTTCTCGCAAACAATTTATAGAGCCAACTGGCTCGAGTGATTCAAAGAGCCCTGAAGTTTCTGCTAGTATTTCTATGGATGATTTTTGCGGTGTTGATCCTGCCTCCGTCCCTTCCAAATCCAGGGCAGCAGAGGTAAGACTTAAAACCATCATCAGGAGATCATTATTCAAAACTCACCATTTTAGAACCTCTTCTTCGACTATAAACAACGTCTTTGACTTCCATCCTTTGTAGGTTATGGAATTTCCTAGGCACCCAACAGCCGCTTCATCCACTTTGGTTGAACTAACTACCCGTCTCGACTTCTTCAAGGAAAGGAGGTCCCAACTGATGGAACAGCTCCACAACCTCGATCTGAACTATGGAGCTGCGCCTTCTCAGGACTTCGTGTACAGACCATCATCGCCACCTTGGAGCTGATACCAGCCCTCCACAAACTTCGCTCCTCGTCAGAGGCATCTCTCCTCACATTTGTACATCCTCGCGCACTCTGTTGCATATAGTAACGGCTCTGTAATCTTCCCTATTCTATTAAAGCATAAAAATCTCTCCTCTTTCCCTCCGGTATCTCTTTGATCATGAAACAGTTTTGCTTTCTATCTACCCCGTGATGTAGGTGTGGTTTGTGATTCGTGATGAGGTGTTTTTACCATTCGCCATGCCCTTGTAGTCTCCTGCTTCATCCTAGTTTATTCGACTATGTATAAAAAAAAAGGCTCTATAAGGAACTCTCCATCTGCCATGTTACTTATATCTTAGTTGTTCGTTTTTCGGTACTCTGGTTTATAAGATGTACACAGTTGGTGTGTCTTCTGTTCAGGTAATGTGCAACAGAGCTATCAAAAGAAGGTAAAATGCCTCTGATTCTATGGCTCTCACTTTGTGTACTCTTTTCCTGTCTTGTGTGTTCGTTGTACGCCTTCAAGCTGAACTCTCTTGCGATCACAGTGAATCCCAATCGGGAATGTTTGCAGTCGCTTCGTTCACCATCTTCACCAGTCTTACCTGCCATTACACAAGCACATGAGATGCTGACAAAGAACTGCAAGCAAAACAAGACTTCAATGGATGCCTACCACATTTTCGGGGACCCTTGGGGGTGGCAATGTCAAGTTCCTTGGCATCGGCCCGTCAAGATAATATCTCTTGTTGAAGCTCCAGTCCCCTTTTTCTCCATATGGCATCTGCTCTCCCTGAATCAAACACGAAATCGCGGGGAGAAGATGAGCGCTCTATAGATGCAGTTGTAGACGACCATGACATGACATTGCAAGGGGATGTGTACCTTCATGGTGTAATCACATTCGAAGGTGTAGTGGATGATGAATTCGCTATATGAGTCCTCGTATGGCGGCTGTCATGTAAGCAGATTCGTGTTAAATGATCCGGTAAGAAACATTTCGTTTAGGAGACATCAAATTGACAATCATTCGGAAGAACCTGGGTCATGAAATCTCCACGAAGAGTGTGCTTCACACCGTGCAAGGCAGACGCCACAGCATAAGCATACCTTGACACAAACAAGACAATGTCAGCAAAACAAAATCGAGTGTGCTGACATTTTACAGTCGCGACCAAGACCAAGAACAGCCTCCGACTCACATTTCTTGCACCCAGCCGAAGGCTTTATCAGTCTCCGGGTCATTCTTGATTTGCAAAGAGATGTTCACCCATGTTGGAGCAAGTTCCTTCAGCAAAGACTGCAAGCAAAGACTCGTCAGCCTTCGGATTTAGGCATCAATCACTGGCAAAGAGCTGCATATATACCTTTGTGATTATGACCGGAGAGTTTCCAATGGGGTCGATGTTTGTTATAGGG
This sequence comes from Persicaria tinctoria, assembly GCA_037127255.1. NCBI lineage: Eukaryota > Viridiplantae > Streptophyta > Magnoliopsida > Caryophyllales > Polygonaceae > Persicaria > Persicaria tinctoria. The sequence goes on from JBANSL010000004.1 coordinate 3,022,265, forward strand.
CCCATCTCATCGGGATAGAACTTCCTTAGGAGGTGCTCGTGTTTGGTGGGTCGGATGTAGATGAAGGGGTATGCAACCGGGTTGCCTCCATACGATAGGTTAGGCAGTGGCTTCACAAATATGTGATCCGGCTCTCCCATGAAGATGTATCTGCATTGATACCAAGAGTGGTTATTGCAAGAACCCGAATCGTATGAAGATCCGAAAGCTATACAAACCGAGGACTCACTCCTCTTCGATTTCAGCCCTTGCTAGCCATTGCACGAAAGCCCAAGGCCGATTCAAGACGACATATCCCTACAAAAATACCCATCAAAATCTAACTCAACAACAACATTCTCAGTCTATCCCGCTCAAAGCAAGGAAAACCGACGACAAAGCAATAGTACATGAATGCATTTCATGATCTTACCTTGTCAAGGCCATTAGGGAGAGGCTGAACAACAAAAGTCGGTATCTCATCGATCAAATGATCCGAAATTCCGGAGTGCAAAACCCTAGTAAAACCCCCCATGTCTGATCCTTCAGCATCCTTAAACCTCTTGTACCAATAGTACATTATCCTGCATTGCCATTGGCTGTACGGCGTGTCTGACGCCGTGACAGCAACATGGAACTTCGAGTTCGAACTGTCCACCCGTTTACCAAAATGGGTCATCCCATTTGTCGCAACCGGATCAACCAAACCCGAATTCCCATTGTGGCTTTGAACACTTGCTTGTTTGATCTTAGACATGATAATGTAAGGGACAAAGGAAACCCCAACAACTATCATAATCCACAATAACATGGTTTTTTTCCTCATGTTTTTCTTATGCAAATTCATTTTCTAAAGGGATTTTTCTTAGTAATTGAAGATGAAATTGAAGGGCATTTTATGTTGTTTAAACTCCATAATGTATATAAGAGTACTGAATGCAGATAATGGAGGTGAATTAAATGCAAGAAAGGAAAAATATCAAAGTGATTTAATATTTCCAAATAAATTCATTTTTATGAATGTGGCAAAAGGGAGGTGCAAAGTTTATTGCAATAGGACACTGAATTTTTTTAATTCTTATTCACATAATATGTATTTGACCCAATTTTTTGCTGCAATGGTTTTTGTATCTATTCTCACAATATAAAACCAAATTCATGGTAGGATTTTTAAATTACACATACTGTGTACACCATTAAGAAATTCATATATTCAAAATGTCGATCTGATTTGGTTTAAATAAATATTTCGTCCATTTAACACATCATTTGATTTTTACACATTTTTTTAAAATGCTAAAAACTATATAAAATACAATAACTACTTTTTATTTTATTTAGCAATTTTATACTGATTGTTAAATTATTTAAAAATATTAAAATTTTATATTTTATATAATTTTTAAAAATTTAAAATATATATCAAAAAGTCAAAACAATATTATTTGCTGAATGAATGAAGCAATAAGAAAACAATTTTAGGCTTTAGAGCATCAAACCAAATTATGGAAATACGCAGCAAAACGAGGCGCTTTCCTCAGTAATGAAGCGTAAAACGACGCGTTCCGATCATTTGATCAACTCCTAAACATAGGTAACAAAGAACACAGAGAAGAGCTGCACTATATTATATACACAAACTATCAATAAATCTCGAACATATTCATAAGAACAGCCACAAAACCGAATTCAGAGTCGAAAATTCGGATCAATACGTCGTCTTAGAAGCTCTTCGAGCCAATATAATCCAGCAAACAAGCCGATAGAATACGAAAAACCCGAGCATAATCCCCACATTCACCCACCTACAATCCTTCTCTAGCCCTCTCGCCATCAAAACATCCCTTCCACTCATCAAACACCGTGATCGATCCTCGCCTTGCCACGAGAAGCACCCGTCTCTGACGCTCCAATACTCGTTCACGAGCAATGCGTCCAAGGGATACCTATAAATCGACACCATGACAAACAGAAATGCATTATAACAAACATAAAGTTTATGTTAGTATAGATTTTACAGATCAAGAACTTCGTGTTCTCATCTGAAACTACCTGTAAATCGACACCATGACAAACAGAAATGCATTATAACAAACATAAAGTCTATGTTAATATAGGTTTTACCGATCAAGAGCTTCGTGTTCTCGTCCGAAAGTACCTGTAAAGCGAGACATAGTACATGAAGAGCCAATACTTGGGAATGCTTTGCTTCGGTATGAAGTAGCCGGAGAAGAGGAAGAAGGCGCCCAAGACAGTACAAATGAGCGAATTCCCGGAGACGAAATCCGGCGAGACCGCGCTGAGGAAGAGCACCAGCGAGCTGGCCATGAGCACGATCAGCCACACAACCAACACGAAGAACCCGAACGCTGCAGGGGTCGGGTTGAGCCCGACGATCCAGTAAACGGGGATGGAAAAGAGGAGGGAGACGACGAGCAGGAATGGCACGAACACGAGCGTGTTCGCTGCCAAATAAGACGACACTTTATACGAATTCGTCGCTATTTCCTTCATGATCACCCTCCTCTCTTGCAGGTATATCGGCAGCGCCTCCACCGTCGACGATAGCAGGAAGCTCAGGCTGAATGCGAAGAACCCGAGCCTCTCCGACACCCCCTCCCGGTCCTTGCTTAGCTTCACGTACACGCTTCCTAACCCGAACCCTCCGACGAGTGCCTGCATTGCCCTAGCTAGGAGGAGCTGCTTCGTTCTGTAGATGATCTTGCAGAATCTCGAGCAAAGAACACAAATTTCTTCCCAATTGTTGTGATCAATTGAGGAATTGAGTTGAATTTGAGCTCGGTGTTCGAATTGATCCGAATCAGTGATCTTATTTTGGTGTGATTCTTCCAATCTTGATATGATTTCCATGGCGAATTCGAGGGCGTTGAGCTGCAAGGGAATGTGGTAGCCCAAGCGGACGATCCGATCTTCGAGCTGCTCGATTGTTCCGGTGTGAGCGACGGAGCCACGGGACATGAGCAAGAACTCGGAGACGAATCGGAGGAGTCGGAAGCTCGGTTGGTGGATCGATAATAGGATAGTTCTTTGCTTGGATTTCGCCATCGAATGGAGGAGCTCGATTACTTGTAGGGCGGAGGTGCTGTCGAGGCCGGAGGTGGGCTCATCGAGGGCTAAAATGGGAGGATCATGGATGATCTCGACACCGATCGAGACTCGTTTCCGCTCGCCTCCGGAGATCCCTCGGTGGTCTTGGTCGCCCACGAAGCTGTCGGCGACGTGGGCGAGGCCTAGCTCCATGATGAGGGCCTCAACCCGGGCCTCTCGGTCTTCGGAATCCGTGTTTCGGAGCCTGAATTGGGCGCTGAACATGAGTGTCTCCTTTACAGTGAGTAAGGGGAGGAGCTCATCCTCTTGTGATACATAGCCACACACCATTCTCAATTGGGCAGGGCTGGTGATGCCGCGGTTGTTGATCGATATCGATCGAGGGTCAAAATCTCGGTCGCTCACCCTCCCGGAGATGGCCCGGAGGAGCGTCGATTTCCCGGTCCCGCTGGGGCCCACCAACGCCAGCAGCTCGGAGCTCCTGGCGTGGAAAGAGACCGATTTGAGTATGTTGAGTTGCTTAGGGTTCGGAAAGAAAGGGAACAAGGGCTTGTTTCGGTGGATGGTGTAGGAGAGGTTTTCGACGCTGAGGTTGTAGGTTTGGGGACGGTCCGGAGGCTGCGGAGGGGACGATTGAGGGGAGTGGTAGCGGGAGGTGGAGGACGAGGCGGAAGACTCCTCGTACGAGTCGGAGGTGGAGAAGAGGAGGATGGAGGAGTCATGCTCAAGGCTTGCCCTAGAGGGCTGATTGAAGCACATTGGTGTCATGGTTGGTTTAATGCCTTTTGCATAGGAATTGGAGGGGTGTTTTGATCTTTTAAGGCTGTATCAAAGGCTTTTGGTGAAGAGGTTTTTGGGGAGTTGGAACAACTATAGAGTGATTTAGATTTTGACATATTGAGTGTAGGTGTTGGTTAGGGTAGATGGGCTGATTAAGGATTGGTGAGCTTGAGAGTTAGTTGTTGTGACTACTTGTTAGGTTATATTGGTGGGTTTGGGTTGGAAAATGGGCATCAATTCTTCCATTTAGTGCCATTTGAAAGGGTAGCTTGCCTTGTAGCACAATACAAGATACTCTCTCAGTTTTTTTTTTTTTTTTTTTTTGAATTTACACTTAATTATTCATCTATCTTTTGGGAAAAAAAAAAAAAAACTAATCTCTCCTCTCAAAATATACATCATTTAGCTTTATTAATTGTTTTTGTTTATTATAAAGCGTGTTAAAAAGTCAAACGTCCGATATTTTGAAACAGTAGAGTATAAAATATTAAAATACTTTTATATATATTAAAAAAAATAGAAATTATTTAAAAAATTTATTTATATATTTTTAAAAAGTGTACATAAATAATAAAATGTCAATTAGGAAAACAAAGAGAGTATTATGTTAAGGGGTAAAATCTATCTGGTTGTGTTGTCTTACGATGAAATAATGAGATGTCTTAAATAATAGGTGGTCAATTTTTTTCATAGCCAATTAGTTTTGAGATAAACCTCGTTTATTTTAATATTTTATATTAAAGGGTAAAATCTTTTTTTTTATGTATACAAGGCGAAGATTTGGGAGTAGTCAACCGCGGTTATACCACCACCCAAGAGTGTCCTTGCGAACGCGATTGTTGATAAATCCCGGTGGGTCATATAACCGTGGGGGGTCCACACGGCAGAGCACATATGCGCACCCAAGCCGAGCACACAAGACCAGCGAGGTTCCATCCTAAAACCAATTGGCAATAGGAGGAGTGGCCCACTGACTTATATGCAAGGCTCGGGTTATCGTGTTTTTCGATGTGGGACAATCCCAAGACATCACAACACGCCCCCTCAAGTGCAACTGCCGTCTTGAGCCTTAAGGCCGGCTAGCCCAATAGATCGACCAGGGTCCCGGACCGCACCTGCTCTGATACCATGATAAATCTCGGCGGGCCATATAACCGTGGGGGGTCCACACGGCAGAGCGCATCATGCGCACCCAAGCCGAGCACACAAGACCAGCGGGGTTCCATCCTAAAACCAATTGGTAATAGGAGAAGTGGCCCACTGACTTTATATGCAAGGCTCGGGTTATCGTGTTTTTCGATGTGGGACAATCCCAAGACATCACAACACGCCCCCTCAAGTGCAACAATTGTCGATCACAATATCAAATCTCCAATCAATGGGATTCAAGGCCAATCCAAGTTGGACGAGTCGGTCTGCAACCCGATTACCTTCTCTGAAAGTATGAGAGAACGAAACATGAGCAAAGGATAGACCGACGATAAGTACATCCGACACCGTCATCTCAATCTCTTACGGACTATGAACACTTCCACACCCCTTTTAAGATGTTAATAGCAGTAAGACGATCGCCCTCCACCTCGAGATAAGAAATCCCATCTTTTAGGGATTTCTATCTGGTTGTGTTGAACTTGTCTCTTTTATACGAGTTAGAACAAGCTAGGCCTACTTCAAGGTCTTTAACCCCACCGGATTGCATTACCTTTAATTTATTACAATACATTCCGGCCAGTTTTCAGTTGACCGAGGTAATTAACAAATAGGGGGTTCTCTTACTCCGATGGTACCAAACTTGCCTAGGCTGCCCCCACAGTGATCAAAGAAAATATTGATGAGTTCTGATAAAAAAAAAAAGAAGAAGAAGAAGAAAATATTGATGAGTTGAAGCTGATAAAAAAAAAAAAATTTGTATTTCTGTTTTTAGGTGCTATGTTAGACGGTTCGCCGTCTGCCGACTTCGATTGACCTCTTGATGAGTCAGGCTTGTCTAATCTTCGAATTTTTACCTAATAAAAAAAAAAAAAACTTCCTTCGATAATTAAAACATATGTGAATCGAACGTAATAATTTTTTAGGGATTAAAAATTATATAAAATATCATACTTATTATTTATTATAAAGTATGAATTTATATATATAAAAAATTAATATTTTATATAGTTTTTATCAAGCAGAAATAATAAACGAGTCGATGTGTTTTAATTAAGCGAAAGAGTATTAATTTTGTGAGATTGTTTTTTTTATTAGAAAATGATTATAAATTTTAGATAACTCATTATTAAATAAATCGAGAAATCATATAGGAATGGATGGCAACAAAAAAACCCAACAAATGCCCTCATCTCTTGTCTAAGCAAGCTATCAAATAAAAGAGAAACAAATAAAAGAAAATCAATGTTACTGTATTAATTATTGTGTTTGTCAGTGGGTTATTTTAAAGGGTGAATATTATTTTTAAAGGTTTAGAGGAGGCGGATCGGAGATTAATGTATGGATTATGAGTCAAAGAGTTTAATTTTTTTCTTTTAAATAACCTTGACATAATACGGTAGAGTGATCGGTGAGTATGAGGTTATTTATTTAATAATAAAAAGATATAAATAACCTTATCTCTTGTCTATGATCTCTCTATCGGCTGAATATGGTGAGCGTTGGCGAACGACTCACCGGAGGAAAAATCGTTGAGGGTGGCACCGCCGCACCGGTGTTCTTAATGGTGACAATGTAGGACGAGTGGGCGGCGACGGCGTCCTTCATATGTGCTGCTTTCGATCCTTGCAGTGGAAGACCACCTCCTCGTTCTCGATCTTCGATTGGTTGTACCTCATAGCTCTATGTGGTTGCTCCTAATTCAAGATTCTCAACAATCCCTTGCCAAGCCTAATCAAACCCAACTCAACCCGGTCAACTTCTTTTTGGACTACTGCTAAAGGGCCGAGGATCCTCTAATCCGTTTTTATAGTCTGTTTTTATTTATTGATTGAAATCAATTATAAAACTACCACATTTATTAAGAAAAATAATTAAATAATTCGGCACATCCAATTAAGTGACGGACTATATTATGGACCATAGGGTGTGGACTAAGCGATCTCAAGCACTGCTAAGGCTTCATTTGTAGACGAATTTGTCTGGTTTCAAAATATTTCTCATAAAATCATACTTTTAACTAATTTGCATAAAACCACCACTTAAATTAAAAATCCTAGGAAAACCGCCCTTTAAAAGTTACTTGTTTGTAAAAGACTATCCGTCTCACTTTTAATGTTAAGTTTGATGTTAAAAATGCAAAATTACTAATTTTTCCCGTCATCACCAATATCCTAACTCATCTCTTGACAATTCTCAAATGTTTCATCTTTGATTTAGTTGATTATCCTTGATTTAGTTGGTTTGAGATTTTCTCAATTGTTCATCATTCGCCCCTCGATCCTTTATTCGATGGGAAACGAAAGTTTGTTGAAGGGCGACCCCCTAGCTTTTACCCATCAAATATATTAAAAATAGGGCGCCCCTATATATACAGAAAATCCATGGACAAGTCGGTGGATGGACTAACCATCATGTATAACTAAAGACAAATAACAGAAGCAAAAGACAAAACGGAAATAACACAAGCAAATGACAGAAATAAAATTACAAAGAAAACATACAAACCATCCTACACTGAAAATCACAAGCCAAAGAGAAACGAAAGGATCAGTCAAAGAGACGACGCACTTAGAGAACTCTAGGGAACATCAGGGGGCACCTCAGATTATGGACTCAAACGAGTCATCATATGTCAACACACATCCACGACGTCATTGAACATGACAAATCAAACACCGCTCAGAAAGGCCTGCAACGCAACAAGCACAACATTGCACATCAACCCTCAAACCCGGTGAGAGAGCAGTGGATACACCCCAAGCTCGGTGAGAGAGCAGTCGATGGGTGAAATATTTAACAATGTTACTCCTTCAATCTCAAAATATTTATAACTTTACTATATGAGTACTTGACATGAATGGATATAATTTTCACCCGTTACTCAAAAATATTTTACACACTAAATTTATCATCCCTATAAGTTTTTATATTAAATGTATATTTCTTACATATAATATTATATATTTCATAATTTTCTCTACCAAAAAAAAACACAAAAATATCCAATTTTTTTAATCCATTTTGATTCATTTCAAAAAAAAAATCATACAAAAATCATCTAAATTTATATATGAGTGTACAATATAATCGAGTTACTTAAAATATATGTTTCCATTAGATAATCGAGTTATTTAAAATATATGCTTCCAATTTGAATATTTTTTCCTTCAAAAAACTACGAAGTAAAATTTACATCATTGCATTTGTTTTTAAAGTAATTTTCTTCCAAACATTGTACTGTACGCCGTATTTAGCTTTCATATATATTTTTTAAAATTTTAAAATGAAATATTTTAATTAAAGTGGTAATATAATATAATGTATCTATAAAAAGAAAAAGAAAAAGTGGTAACATAAATACTCAATTAAAAAAAAAGTTGGACCGGGGAAAAAAGAGGGTCAATTGTCAAACGCGATTTAGGAAAAAAAACAATTACATAAATTTCAACCGAAAAGAAAAAGGGAAAAGAAACCCTGAAATTGTTGGCATAAAAAGGGGGCACAGTGCACCACTCGACACTGCACTCTCAAACCCCAACCCTCCGATCCCCTCTCTCTCTCTCTCTCCCTCTCAATCCACCGCCAAAATGTCTCGCCACCGCCGCCAATCGTCGCAGGTGCTCCCGCCGGACATCCTCTCCGGCGACGCCGCATTCGACTCCGCACCGACCGATCAAGTCCTGTCCTCCTCCGCCTCCAAGTCATCGGCCGCTGACAATCACCAGCCTCCGAAGCCCTGCACCGCCACCGCTGACGCCGCCTCCACCACCGCCCCCAAGAAGCCGCCGCCTCCAAGCAGATCCACCGCCAATTGATTAGCGACAAAGCTAGAAGAAAGGAACTTCGATCGGCATCGGAATCGGCATCTTTTGGTTTTTACTCTTTTTTTTTTTTTTTAATTTTTAATATATACTCCGTATTTATAAATTATACTGTAATATTTGCGTTGTTCTAGTGTCTATTTTATCCAGTATCAGTATCGGTCACTGGCAGTGTCTGAAACGGTCGGTCAAACGGTGCCGTTTCGGTGTATGTAATTGTAAGCCATTTTATGTTTATTTATGTTACCGTTGCCATACCAAAACAAAAGCCTCATCTTTTTGTTGCAACTCATCTTTTTATTGCTCATTCAAAACATGAACTTGCTTGTCTATTACTCCATGGTAACTCCTCAAACAAATCGCACAATTTCCAATGTAGATGTGAAACGATTGAACCGATCCAACTCCAACTTATACAAAAAAAAAAAAAAAAACATTTTGTAACGGCAAGCCGCCAATTAAACTTGGGAAAATGAACCATTTCAAGTTAAATTGCATTTTGGGCCAATTTTTTAAGACGGCCCAGTACAATCGTTTCTAGTTTGCCCAAAGATTAAAAACACTGTATTGGGTTGGATACAGACCGGTTTTTATAAATTTATTTATCGAGAGAAATTTCAGCTTTTGGAATCCATTTGTTTTATAATGCAAATGGATAAGGTACTGTTTTCTTATATAATTTTTAGAGAAAATTTGCTGAAATATCACCCTTTTCTACTCTAATTAGGTTAATAGCATATTAACTTTATAAATTGCCCGTTGTAACACCCAATTAATTTTTTAAAGCCCTTAGCAGCTTTACTCTCTCCTTTCTCTTCTCTCCAGAGATCTGCCGTTGTGAGGAAGCTCGCTCTTAGGTGGTGGCGCTTCATCTTCTTCCTCGATTCCTCCTCCTTCCAGTCCTTTATATCTTCATCTTAAGCTGAATCTGTCCTCTCCTTCTCTAACTGTTCTTCGTTTTCTTCTTTTGTCTGATTTCGTAGTCGTTTTCTGGCATCGCCTTTTCCTCGTGGTGTTGTTCGCCCATTTTCGTGCCAGATGGAAGGTTCTCCAAATCTCCAGGTATATCTCCATTTATTAATGCTGTTTTTGTTCAAACCTACCGTGTCTTCGTACTTTGTATTCGATTTTTATGTTGATTTTTTTGTTTTCGAGTGTTTTTGGTTTTTTAGTCCGAGTTAGGGTTTTGAAATTGGTTGAGTTATGTGGCCATATCTTGTACATTGTGGTTCATTTCTTTGTTTGATGCCATTAAGTAGCTTATATTCTTCTTGATTCAACTTATTTGTGTCCACTTCAGTTGACATTGTTATTGATTTGTTATTTACTGAGAAATTAGGGGTTGAGCTGATAGTTGTTTTTATTCTTCAATGTTGATGCGTGATTCCAGATTGTTGTTCTGTATGTCTGCATATTTTGTCGATTTTGTGTTGTTGATGATTTTTGGTTGTTTTGCTTGAATACAGACAAGGCATTCTTGATGTTTGTTGTCCATTTTTCTATTCAAAAAATGAACTGATGTTTTGATGCCAATCACTGCATACAGTTGTCTTTTGTGTATGAGGTTTGGTGACACCAAGATGTTCTTGATATGTGGTGGCATCTAGTTGTATTTGTGTCCATCTAGTTGTTTTTTGGGTCCATCTAGTTGTTATTAATGTTGATGCCAGTTTGTTTTAGTTATTTTGGATGAAATAATGGCCCTCTTACAACTTGTCTGCATTTGCTGATACTGTGTTATTTGTCTTGGTGTTTCCAGCTCTCATGCTTACTACTGGTGATGACATAGGGGAATTGTCTTATCCGGTTTGTCACTTCCCTTCCTTTTCTCTCTTTTTAACTTTGTGTATTTTCTTGTTATATGATGCTTATATTTTTATTTAGGGGATTATAATAGTTGTTTGTTACATGTAGGTGTTTGATTATGTTCGTCTAGATCGTCATACTTATCATGGGAAGTATAATCTTTACTCCCGGGTTGATGTGATTCCTATTATAGAGAAGGAATTGTCTTCTTCTGATTGGTCATCGCTGTCGTCTTGTTTTCTTCGTCGTATTATCTGGTTTGGCAATAATATGAGATTGTCCCAACAACTTTGGAATCATTTCATGATTAATGAACTTAAAACCTCAAAAATTCGGGAAATGTGGTTTAAATTGGAATCATCCCATCCGTGTCGGTTTTCAATGTCTGAGTTTGCTGTTGTAACTAGTCTGAAATGTTACTCTGATCACCCTGTTGCCATCCCTTCTGTCGATACCAAAACTGTTTTGAGTGTAGATGAAATTAAGTTTAATGCGTTGGTAGCTCTTTTCTGTAAAACACCCAAAAATTCACCAAAGAAGTTGCTCATTGCATATATATTGATAATTGATGGGATTTTGTTACCCCATAGTGATAGATGTGTTAGGGATCAGGTTGTGGCACTTGTTTCTGATCTTAGTCGTTTAAATGATTATCCATTGGGTAGATTAGTTTACATAGAAACTATTACATCCTTGATGAAGGTCAACCGTTTCTCTTCACGTAAACTCGGTAAGCTTTCTAAGAAGACTCCCAAGAAGTCTAGTAAGGAGAAAGTTCCCAAGGCAAGGTCTGGCTATAATCTTTTAGGGTTTCCACTCGCTTTGCAGGTTTGTCCTCTATTTCAATATGTCCCTCTATTTTTTCCATGAATTTAATGTATTCTGTTTTCTTCACTTTGTATTAGTTTTCTTACATTTGGCCTTCTTATGTTGTTTTTATCCTAGGTTTGGATCTTGGAGGCTTTTCCCAAGGTCCCAAGCATCATTAACTGCACCTATGTGTCAGATGACAATGATAGGTCTTTCGTGAAATGGTCTTTGCCATCCTCTAAGAACATCATTGCTCGGATTATTCAGCTTGGGTTTTCTAACACTCGCATGATATTCTTTATCTTTTTTCGTTCTTTGTTCCAGTTTCATGTTCTTTTTATTTGTTATCTATTTTTACCTTATTTCATATGTTGATTATGTTGTTTAATATGGCATGGTGACATTTTTGTTTTCTTTGTGCATTTGAAGGATACTATCTATCCCACCTACGACGAGTATTTGGACTCCCCGTTGATGTGTCTATCTGGTGAGAAAAAGGACTCAAAGGTTGATGCATATCTCGATTGGTTGACTCAAAAAGCATCTGCAAGGGCACCTATCCCAGCATTTGAACCCATTATCGATCCGACTCACCAAAATAGTCACTCCCCTGGAGTTTTTGATCAAGTGGTTCCGTCTGCAACTCAGAATATGGTTGTTCTCTCTCCTCATTCCGTAGCTACACACACATGATCTAAGGCGTCGTCTCCTTCTGTTGCGCTTGCATTGCCAGGTCCATCTAGGAAGCGAAAGAGCTCTATGTCCCATGTTGTTGTGTCTGACCAACAACATGATGCTTCCTCTGATGTGCTTCAATTGGCTGGTCCATCTAGGAAGCGGAAGAGATCGATGTCTCCTTTCGTTGTTTCTGGCCGACAACAGACAGAATGTGTTGCTGATGCTATAGCATCCAAAAGTGTGTCTGATATAGAGAGATCTGGATCAAATCAGTCTCCTCCAAAGGTTTCTTGTCACAACAAGAAACTTAGTCTCAAGGATGCAATTGGTGCTGCTAAGTTGAAGGAGGTTGCTTCTGCTAAGTTGACTGAGAGGGCATCCGCTAAGTTGAATGAGGCTGTTTCTACTAGTGTTGCTGGATCATTTGGAGGTGTCCCATTGTTTGAAACTGAGCAGTTGCAGAAGAAAAGAGATGAAGTGCACTCTGGTGACAAGGATATGGGTGTTGGCAACTCTAGAATCACCCCGCTGGATACAGAATGTCTACCCCGAATTACACAGCAGTTGGCGCTGATTGGCGAATGTGTTATGCGTGCTGAGCCGAGAGTTATGACGGTGAAATCAGCGGCCAATGACATGTATTCCAAGTTTGATTGTGTCCAATCAGAGTTCGATTCCTTACACTCCAAGTATGATTCACTACATTCTAAGGTCGATTCCCTCCATTCCAAGCATGCTGCCCTTGAATCCAAGCTTGACCTCATCATATCACTTCTCCAGTCCAACCAGGGTGCGTTCAAGACCCCCTTTATTGTTAAATTTGCTGACATTGATGGTGATATTGTGGAGTTGAAGCTTCCATCTCCTGATAATGAGCCTCCTTCCCGTCCTATTATCCATATTTCTGATCCTACCTCACAAAACTCCCCCTCCCCACAACCCTTTGATCTTCCCAAGATTAAAACTTCTCCCAAGCCTAAGGTTTTAGTTGCTCCGACTAGAAGATCTACTAGGGTTGGCAGAGTTGCTGCTACGTTGGGGTCTCCCTACAGTTGAGGTTTCAAGAAGTGCTCAATTCCAAAGAGGCCTAAGCATTCGTATTTCGAATTGGAAGATCGAAAACAATTTTATGATTGGCTCAATTCTGATGATGAGTAAGTGGTTCCCTCTTCTTTCATTTTGACATGTACTTATCCTTTGTTTTCAACACATATACTTGTACTGATTTATTATTCATTTTCTTTATTCTTTAATTTGCTTTTTTACTGACTTTGTATGTTTTTATTATTTGATTTTTTTTGTCTTTGTTTGCGTAGGGATGATTGTCCTCAGATTCAAGGCAATGAGATGTTGATGGACAAGGCATTCTTCTCTGAACTTGTTGAGAAGCATCAGTGGCTTCGTGATGACGTATGTATAATGTATTATAACATTTTTCATTTTTTTCTTTTTGTTATCTGTTGATCTATATAATAAATTTCATCATTATTTTTGTGTGTTTAGCATATAGGAGAGGCATTGTCTCACTTTAGGAAGTATATTGCTGATAATGGTGATAAATACAGTGGGATTGTGATATTGGATTGGGTGTGGTCTGCAAAGTTCACCCATGGCTTATTTAAGCGCTATAAGAAGGAAGCAATGCCTTTTACCTCTGGTTTTTTGGTTATGTTCATGGGTTGTTGCCAAGATTCTGTGGGAAGTCTTGGGTTGCTGCAACGACTGTATATGCACCTTTCAACCTCCAAAATAAACACTGGGTGGCTTTGCAAATTGACTTGATTCAAGGGAAGGTGAACGTGTGTGATTCTAGTTTGTTTCTTTACAATGAGTTGCAGCTGAAGTCACATCTGGAACCTCTCTGTGTTATGCTTCCTGCAATCTTGAAAGAATCAGGCCGATTTTCACATTTGGGACAAAGCCTTGATTCTCCATTCACAGTTGAGAGATTCCGTGATCTCCCACAGAACAGTGATGGGTATGTGCATTTGTTGTTTGATAAAGTCACATAACCTTTTATTGTTTTGTTCTCATTTGTACTTATTTTTCTGATCATGCCTTTTCTTATGCTTTTATATTTTATTTTATTTTTTTTGTTTTATTTTTTTGTTTTTAGGGGTAGCTGCGGCGTATTTACTATCAAAGCCATTGAAGAGTTAGCTTTTGGTCAGAATATATATGCATTTGATGACGACCACGTTCAAGCATACCGTGAGAAGCTGGCTATCGAGCTTTACAAGAAGTGTTGGACTGTGTGTCCTTTGTAATCTGTTTTATCCGATGTTATTTGTCTTTTGATACTCGTACTGGCGACTATTATAAGCAGTGTAAAGCTTGCATGCTCTGATTTTTTATCTACTGTATCTAGTTGACATTACTTAGGACTAGATTACCCAACAACACTTAGTCCTTAGAGCTTGTATGCTCTCATTTTGCCCCTATGACAGCTTTGCGTATTTTAATGTATCTACCACTTGTTCAGGTTGTTAAGAACTATTGCTTAGAGCTTGCATGCTCTATTTTCAATCAGAAATCCATTTTGTCTACAAAATCCGCACTCTGTTATTGTAATTGCATTGTGGAATCAATATAACAGTCCTTTATTTTGGTCAAAATAACAGTCCATCAAGTTGTGTCACAACCTGAGCCGCGAATCGCCTCACTGTTATCACAACATGTTCATCTCTCAAGGTCGATCAGATGCCAACAATAAGTGTTTAACCTCATATTCACCTTAACATATGCATTCATTAATAAGTTTAAACCGTATAAATCAATGTAAATTCTATGACTATATGCCAAAAAACACTATCACCATGTATCTACTATGATCTTATTATATTGTCCTATAATCAAAAATAAATTCTAAAGACTTGACAAATGATATGTAATTTCCTATAAAATTTCATGTTTCATCCTCTATGTATGAGCCGATCGATGCTTTGGCGGGGCATGTTATCTTGTTATAGCCTTTCTCCCCGCAAGGGCCACACTTGTATGTGACGTTCCTCTTTTTCCGTTCCCCAAACGACGGAATCCTGCATTTTTTTGGCCTCCCACTTTTCTTCCGGACTGTTGGAGGAAAACATTTGATGTTTCTTATTTCATCTGGGACGTACCAGTTGTCCTCACAAGGCACCGGGTATATGGTTTCTTGGTGTGCCAAGCACCAAGACTGAATCTTGTAGTATTCACTTACAAAATCAATTATGTTTAGCTTCATCCGATGAATTCCAGCAATAGCATGGACACACGGCATATGATCGACATCAAAGACCCTGCAGCTGCATGTCCTTCGCCCCAAATCAACCACTCCTGTAAATTTCCCCCCATCTACTTGATATTCTGTCTCATTCAACACCTTCACTTCATACCTTCCTGGTCGGTCATACCTTGACTGTAAAATCTCTTTCACTTTAGGGGGCAAATCAGTGTTCTTTGATGCTGCTTCTCTATGCTCAGTGAACCAGTATGCCATTTTGTTTCTGATATACTGAAACAGTGCAACAATGGGGTATCCTCGAGCTTATTTCAATATTGCATTTATACACTCTGCATTATTTGTTGTCATAATATTGTACCTGTCTCCCTTGAAGTGCGCCCTTGCCCATTTCTGAAAATCTGCGTCCTCTAGGTATTTGCCAATCTCCTTGTTGATGTTGCATATGCTTTGGAAGTTGCTTTCAAATTCCCTTAGTGTGTAGCTTTCTAATGCTTTGGTGACAAAGTGGTTGACCCCTCGGTTTTTGAATTTTGCCTTTATATTCTGTTTCAAATGTCGTGTGCATATCACATGCTTTGCTGAAGTGTATACTTCATTCACAGCTTTGCTGATGCTCGGGTGCCTATCAGATGCAAATACTAGCTCATTTGAGTCTGGTATAATGAGAGCCAATCTCTGGATGAACCACTTCCATGCATTGTCGTTCTCTGAATCCGCCACTCCAAATGCTATAGGGTACACATGCCTGTTAGTATCCCGTGCGGTTGCTGAGATTAGAACCCCTCGGTATTTTCCATGTAAAAATGCAGCATCCACCATGATAACCTATATAATGCATATTACATTTGTTACATTATGTTAATTATAAAATGTTTATTATACCAATTTATAGAGTTCTTACCTTTCTCATCGCTTGGAATCCCTTAATGGAAGCTCCGAATGATAGGAATGCATACTTGAATCTGCTATAGCCATCAATCTCAAGGCATGCATATGTACCTGGATTTACTTGTTGCATAATGTGGAAGTAGGAAGGTAACATTTCATAGTTTCCCTCTGGAGTCCCTCTTATCATGTTTTGTGCTTCTTCTTTTGCTTTCCAAGCCTTCCAGTAGCTCACATCTTGCCTAAATTCCTTTTGCATTGCATTTTTAATCTGTATAGCATCTGGCCCTTTTGTCACCCCTTCATACCTTCATTCATTACACATAGTAAGTAAGCCTTACCTTGTCTAGAGGTATATGCAATCAAATTTGCACAAAATTTATAAATTTTGTAGCCAAACTTAGACAAACCTTCCTTTTTTCACCTATTCCAGTAGGTACTGCAGTAAATGTGTTTTACAGATGCCACTATATTGAATATTTGATGACAGATAGTAGTAAATAACATGATTTTTATAGATTATACCTGATCTTTATCTTTTCTGTTATAGCTTGGTATGATGGTTTCCGTCGTTCCTTACACCTAGCTGAGAATGAACATGTGTGCTCTTCGTTCACCCTTCTTACTTCAAAGTAGCTTGAATTCTTTAAACATGTAGCTAGCATTGTCCACTTGCATTCAGCATCAATATACACAACCTTGTACTTTTTTGTTGTTGATCTATCTACTCGAAACTGGAAGTTCTCCTTAATTGCCATGTTAGCCACTGCATTCCTTAGCTGATATTTTGACTAAAAAATCTGCCCAACATTAATGAAATCGAGCTCGTCTATCTCATTCTCACTGATGCCTTCATGTTGATAGCTATCATTGTATGCTCCTGTCTCTTCATCTGCAAAACTAGTAGTAGCAAGAGCCAAGGTGTCGATCAGGTGTCATCAACACCTGTACCTTGAATGCAATCATCAGAATCTGTCACCACACTTGTTTGTTGAACTGAATTTATCATATGATTCCCATTCATACTTTTCTTTGCTAATACATTCAACTACAATGACCATTCTACTTGAGGTGAATCATTTATATCCATGAAAGCCCTTAGATCGTCATCTTTGCTGATTATGAACGGATCTTTCAACTTTTGCAAAGGATGCAAGTGGCTTAACTTTACCTCATATGTAGCTAGGCAAATATCGAATCTACTACCAATCAGCTCTGTCAATGCTTGCAATTCAATAGTATGTTTGATGACAAATGCCTTAGATATAATTTCACCAACATACTCGCAATACCCATTTGTCATCCTCAACTCTCCTCCAAAACAGACTTTCAGAATTTTCAAATCCATAGGTCAGCAGCTGTTTGCAATGAATTCAGAGATTCCAATGTCACAATAAACACCAGATTTCGGATTCAACATCAAATTATGTATCCAGACACACAGATCAACAAGTCAATATCCTATTACCCCGCACAGACAGATTCCAAATAACAATTTACTCTATATCGGTTAACAGCAATTAACCCCTAGACTATTGAATTGATCATTTATATTTGCAATTGATAGTCAGACATTCAGATTTAGGTTGAAAGTTATGCGACATACCTTGATTCCTACATTGCGTGTCTTGTCGTGGCTCCAGATTTCTCGCAATTGATTCCTGCTTTTCAGATTCCATGTACACTGGTGCTCGCAATCTACTCCTTGATGCGTTGATTCCTTGCAATTGATGAATGAATCCGAAATTCTGTGCAGTTTGGCTATGCCTGTTTCATCGAAATATCCAGAGATGGAAATTCGAGGTGGACTCAGACGATGAATTCACGTGTTGGATTCATATTGAACTTCGGTTTTCTACCAGGAATCTATGGATTCATATTGAGATGGTGTGTTTTAGGAGGGGGTGTTATGCTACCTAATTAATTTTATTGGGCTACTGTATAGCTAATTTCATCTTCATATTGGGCTAGCTGCCAAAAAACCCATAATTTTTAAGGTATTTTAATTTTCATGAGTTTTTGGATTTAATGCAATTATTATAATTTGATGATTTATGTGATTATTTGTACAATCAAACACTCATATAAAATGAGGTAAAATAATTACAGTATAATTAAAATGCAATGGAATCCAAACACGCACTAGCCATGAGGTTGGTGTTTTTTTTTTTTCATAGTGTCAAAAGTATGAAGCGGGAAGGAAGTGGAATCCATTTAGTGTCTTATTATATCCAAACTACTCAATCCGTTATTAAAACTTGTCATTTTATAAATCTGCAAAGTTATTAAGAAAACAAACAAAAATACACTTATACCCCTAATTATCACTCTACTTTTTTACTTTCTCACAAATAAGAACTAACAATTATTTAAACATTATAAGACGATTTCGTAAAATGGATGATAAAATACCTAAAATGAAAAGTTTTTCTTAACAATATTTATTTTCTAAAACGACAAGTTTTAATTAACGGATGAGCTATTTTTTTTATCGAGTTATATGCAAACTATTGAAAAATCTCATAATTTTTTCCTTAATAAAGTAAAAATTCGAGATCATATATACATGTCTAGTTCTAGGTAAGTCAATAGCACCGACAGACAAAAAAACCGTCACAAACAAAGACAACAAAAAAAACCAACAATTCAACGATCCGAAGTTGACTGAAGCGGGAAGTAAGTGAAGTCGTCAATGAAACCATGGAGAGCGTGATATTATCACTTCAGCTGAAGATGCTAGTGGCAGGCAATCAAGTCGATCAAGCACTACCAGAGAATCACCGCTTTAAAGCATGCACAACAGGAACGCACGATCCCTTGATGGTGTGAAGACGAAACTCCAGGGAAGTGCTTCTCGAACAATGGAGTTATCGTGAAGAAACAGTCACGACCTCGACCAGTCGAGATCCACACTATGTACAAACAACAAACGAAATACCATAAATCAAAGGCACACTAAAAACACCAATAAAACCCAACCCAACTAAATCAAAGAAGAATGGAGTGGAGTATGTTCCCAAATATTGTGAATTTATTTGTTTCTACCATCCACTTGCTTTTTAAAGCCTTTCAATTCCTTTGAATTATGACTTCTTCTCCTGCATCTATACTCAAACCAAAATTTATTTCTCATACTACCAATTATTATGATCATGAGACTTTGTTTTCTTTATTTGAAATTGCTTTACCCTTAGTGGGTGTATTTGTTTGAGAGGTTTTAGTGTACAATTCAAATGTAACATAGAGCTAACTCATACATAGCCTCAAAACACAACTTATTCTTTAGTACATATATAATCTACACGAGCTCAAGTACGTAAAAGCAGTAATGTCGTCAAAACAAGGACGTTTTTCAACCAAAATATGCAGTGAACGGATAAGTAAACAAAAGGATGTTTTCGACAATTAAAGAGGGTTGACAAGAGGAAAACCTGTCGTTATTCTTGTCAAATAATACTCAAACTCACAACTAGTATAGCGTGTAAGCAAGAGGTCGATCCACAGGGAAATCTATTCAATTCGAATGTCAATTCTAATCGCTAAGAGGAGAAATTGGGGGGTTTGGTGTGAAAAAGGTCCGTCTTTTATCAAAGCGGAAGTAAGCAAATAAAGTAACACTAGTACAAAAGTGTAATCTAATGGGAGGAAATTCTCAGGGGTTCTTAATAACTTCTGAAAGAGAAAAGCTCGCACGTGGGTTTTTTTAAAAACTGCTGTTAAATGGTTTATTAGCATTTTTTTTAAAAGAGGAATTTTTTTATCGGGGTTTCTAGTTTAACTCCTGAAAGCCATCTCTTTTTCAGGAGTTGTTAGAAAAGACACCCGGCACGGCGAGGGGTCCTTGCAATTTGCAGCGACGGCGACGTGGCCGGCACGGCGAAGGCTTCTGTGCTGGTTGATTGGTGCGAACAACCAAGGCTGTGGCAATCGTGTCCCGAGCCACGAGATCTGCGGCCGAGAATCGTGCCGAGGGACGACTCCACCAGCCTGCTCCATGGAGGTTCACCGGCTCCACCGTCAATCCCTTACTCCTCTTCACAAGCTAGAGATCTGATTGCATTTGCGGCGGCAAGCACGACGATTACTCGTAGTGCCCTTGGCCCTCAACGACGGTAGGGTTCTTCGATCTCCATGGCTAATCAATTGGTTGATGTCTTCCTCGGCGACACTGGGAAAGAGATGGAGAGATGGCGGCATTGGTGGGCCGCGCCCTCTGCCTTGTGGTCCCAAGCCGGCGGCGCTCTATCCCCTAGGGTTTGTGGGTGAAGGTTGAGCCTTCACCGGTTCACCGTCGCCATAAACAGTTACTTTTTGTTGCTTTGTAGATTGGGAGATCCGATCTCATGTCTTTTTTGATCGAATCCCCACGGATGGCGCCAAATGTTAAGCATAAAATCTGCACTTCTCTTTCCCGTCGATCCATCTTCCTGCACAGATTAGAAGGAGAAGAAGAGGCGGGGCTCGCTCCCTGGAGGAGCCTCCGACACTCAAGTCAGCATGTGTCGACTGAAAGAAGCCTCCTCAAACTCTAGTAGATCGATCATATATAATGAGAGTTAGTGTTTGTGATTAGGGTTTACCGTGTAAATAATGATTATGCCCCTGGATCTTTTATCGAATTACTTTTGCTATATCACACACCTTTCGGGATTAAGGATGTAGAGAAGAAACTCGGTCCCTACAAATTTGTTTTTCTTTTTTCCACTTGTATCGGTTCCATGTCACAAGGAGATAGACGATTGTAATCTATATTAAACAATAGATATCAGATATCGAGGTTGATATTCGATATCTACTACTGTAATTTGATATCTAGATTCCCCTTAGTTAAATTAAGCCAAACAGTAACATCAACAAAGAAAGGGGGGGGGGGGGGGGAAGCAAAAGAGTGGGACTTCACAAAGTAACCCTGGATCCCCATAGGGCTCAATCCTTCATTCAAAACATGAAGAGAGCTTGCTTTTTGGCACTTTTCTAAGATGACGTGGACACCTAACCAATAAAGTGATGCCACGTAAGCATCCCCCTCAGCCTTGTCAGACCCCGCGTGCTCTCCACCCCAAAAACACAAACACAGCTTAAATTCCCAGCTTTCCCATTCCCCTTCCTTCGCTAATCATCTGCTCTCCTGCTGCTGCTTCTAACTGCAACCAAACAAGACTTTAAAAAAACAAAATTGAAATTGACAACCTCTTTACATCTCTTCATCTTTACTATGGAAGAGATTGTTCCAAACTCTTATCTGTCATAACCTTTTTGACTCCTCTGTTGTCTTCCTGTGTCTCCCTCCCCCCTTCCATGGCATCATTCACATGCCCATCATCACCATCATTCATCCTCTCTTCCACTTCCACTTCCTTGGGATTACTACCCACAATGCCTACTAACTAAAACATCAAGAAATCATTAATTTGAATTCTTGCTGATAAAGAGCCTATTTTTATGGATGTTGAATTCATTTTCATAAGGAGAATCATGTTTTTTTTTTTCAAATTGGATTTGGGTTTTAACTTGTTCATGGAATGGGATAGCATTAGGGATAAGAATGGATTGGGGTTTTGGATGATGATTGTTTCATTCAATGAGTTGATTGTGGACAAGAAACTTAACATCATCATTCATTCTCTCTAGTATCTAAAAACACCAAGAAATCGTTAATTTAAATTCGTTTAGTTGAATGAGTTGATTGCTGATAAGAAGCTTAAGATTGTTTCGTTCGTCGTGCTGATTACTGATAAAGAGCTTATTTCTATGGATAATGAATTCATTACATAAGAAGAATGATTTTTTTTTTTTTCAAATTGGATTTGGGTTTTTGGGGACAAGAATGGATTGGGTTTTAGGCATATATATGATCATTTCATGATTGCGGATAAGAAGTTTAAGGTTGTTTTATTCAGAGTGTTGATTGCTGATAAGGAGCTTATTTACACGGGTAACAAACTCTTGAAGAATAATAATGACCCATTACATAAGAAGGATCAAGTATTTATTCAAATTGGATTTGGGGGGCAAGAAAGGATTAGGGTTTAGGAGGACGATGAGTTGAGGAGGGACAGATTTGATGTTACTGTGGAGTGAGTGAGGGGAGTGATAAATGGTGTTGGTTGGTTGAATTGATCATGTAATTTTGCAGGCTTTCATCATCTTCCTGCCTGAGGAAGACACAGACAGGGAAAGAAGACATTGGAAGATGGAAAAAATGGTTCCTTCCCAAGGTGAAGGTGTGTGTGTGTCTGAAGTGTGAGACTGAAACCAGAGAGATCTGAATAGAAAGAGGGAGAGAGGGTCTGACATGGAGTTCCTGAAAGTAGAAAGAGATAACTGATGTTGACATTTCATCACTTTCTCTCCCCCCCTCTCTATCATTTCTTTCTCCTGTAAATCTCAGTTTTCATCCTATTTTAAGCACCTATTAACCCAATCATAATCAATCATTAACCAATTTACATGGTGCAAGTAACAAGTTCCTCCCCTTTAGGAAGTTACATCCTATACAAAGTTTGTCTCAATCTACCAAGTTCCTCTCCTTTAGGAAGTTCCATGTAATACATCACATTTGAATCTAAGTGTGCGTCGACAATTTCAAAATATAGCGCGCAATTAGATTCAGTCTAATGTGTCTAACAATTTCGAAAAAATGGCGCGCGCATACGCCATTTGGAAAAATAGCTTAATAGTTTGGCCTTCATGCCCAAACTACAGACAATCTCAAAGAATAATGCCCGCAAAGATTCAGTCTGATGCATCCAATAATCGACTTTCCGACTAACAAACATTTGACCTAAACATCATAGCAATACTAATGAGGATACTAGTAAAATTGAAATTGACTAGAAAACAACAATGAAAACTTAAATCTAGAGGCTAAAAACCCTAGCAAATTGAAACAATGTGATCAACCAACTTAAACATGAAATCCATGTTCTCAAATCTCAACAACATCACCATCACAAATCTAAAAACTCTAAAAGGACATTCAACTTAGAATAAAAAAGGGCAATCAATCGTAAATCTCTTCAAGAAACAGAGTAAAACAGAGCAAAACAGGGGAAAACAGAGTATCCTCTCTAGAAATGATGGTGTGGTGACCTTGTGGAAGCAGTTGGAGGGGCCCAATTGAGATGCTCCGCCGGAATTGCGAACCCCACCGGGACCATTGCCGCCCCGCCAGCGGCGGCGGCGGCGGGGGGAAGGGAGCGGGTGCTCTGTTTGCCGCCCTGCCTTCCTCTGTTTCCTTCCTGTGGCTTTACTACTTCTTCCTCTGCCTCTGCCTCTTCGAACTCCGATGGCTCCACTCGGTGATACTCGTAGTTCGTAAAGGTGTTGACGTTCAGCAAAACGCTGGACGCCGCCACCACCTTCCCCGCCACCGTCCCGCCGAAGACCTCACCGGCATTCCCGCCGACGAAGATCGCCAGCGACGGCGCCGAGCCGCAGTGGGAAGAGGAAGAGGAGGAGCTGATTGAGGCGCCGACGAAGGTCCCGGAGAGGGAGAGGAGGTTGAAGGATCCGGAGAGGGTGATCGCCGGGTGCCGGAGCGTGAAATTGCTGACGCTGCCGGAGCCGTTGATGATGTGGACGCCGACGCGGTGCTTGATTGCGAACTTCTGAACCATTTCGACGATGTCGCACCCCACCGGGATTTCAAGAACCTGCGTTTTCAGGGCGGGCTCTGTTTCTTTGGTGATGTAGATCGGTGGCTTTGGCTTGTTCTTCGAGCCAGGCGGCCTCCCCCGGGGCTTCCGCTCGGAGGACGCTACCAGCTGAGGAGAGAGGATGCCGGCGGCGCGTGAATTGGATCGGCGGCCGGAGCGACTGGCGGCGCCGGTGGTAGGGGTGGTGGCAGGATTTGGGAAAAGAACAGGGGAGATGAAGGGGGAGGTGGGTGTTGCTTCTTGGCTTTCATACTCTTCGGGTTCGGGTTCAGGTTCGACTCCGAATCCGTCGCCGTCTTCGGAGGAGGAGGAGGATGGAGATGAAAGGCTCTGTGTGGCAGTGAAATCAGCCATGGATGGGGAGTTGAAGAGGAGGATGAATGTAGATTTGGTGGGGTTGGGGGGGAGATAAGGACAAGGGGATCCTTTTTTATAATAGGGGCCGGTTTGTGTAAAGTTTCCTAAGGCCTTGTTTGGGAGGAGATATAATTTTTTTCAAAATAAAAAATAAAATTATGAAAGTTAAGTTTTTCGATCCGTGTACAATGTTTACTATCGAGAAACCGAAAAAGTCGATAGGTTGGATTGGCGGGAGTCCCTCTTTCTCACTTCGAAGATATTGAGATGAAGAGTAAGTTCATCGGATATGTTGAATCGATGTTTGCTATATGGAACTTAATTTAAAAGAGTTTTTTTTTTCTATATAAGAAACATATAGTATCGTTTATTATCTGACAACGTTTCAGTTGATGACATCGTTTAGTTCGTTTCTCATTAGATAAATTTATCTACCAAATACGGAATATGTAAGATCCATGGTTGCAAACTTGTGCTTCAATATTGCTCTGTTTGGTTTAAATCCATTTGCTTTTTTTCCCGGTCACATAAAAATACTCTCTTGATATTATCGGAGAAACAGTACATATATGTTGATTTCAGATAAAACTGTATTTATCCAATAGCATCCTTATGGATGGGGTTTAGAAAACCTATATATTAACAGATGTCGAATCTCTGATTGAAGTAGCATTCTTGTGACTGGTTTAGTATAGGCACTTGTTCTTTGGAAGATCTATCTCGTTGAGGGTAGATTCATTTGCTTTTGGTATTGTATTTGATTAAGTTTTTATGGCGGTAAATTTTGTTAGTGAACTAGGTTATGTTTACCTTTTATCGAATAAACTCATGTTTTTTACAAATTTAAAAAGTTTTACACACTCAAAATTTTTACTCGGATTTCTAGTTTAAAAATAGAGTCCATGTCTATACAATTTGATTGTGTTGTAAATCTTGTAATTATAATTGAAGAGACAGATAACTCTGAGTTGGAGATGAGAATCTGAACAGTTGTCTAATACTAAATATGGTAATTTTACTATGGAAAATAAAAATGAAATTTATCAATAATTTTTGGTTAAGAAAGAAATGCCCGTATAGACATGTATATTATAAAATCATTATTTATTATTTTATATCAAATTTGAAAGGATAATAAATGAATATTCATTGGGTGTAATATAATGCATGTACTGGAGACTGGAGTATATCAATAAAGATTTTTAACCCCAAAAAAAAAGAAGTTAGGGCCCGTTTGGATTACGTGCATACTGGTTTGGATTTAGAGAATTCTTAGTTAAAATAGGATTTTATGTATATACATTTTGATGGTGTTTTGAAGGTGAAAGTGAAGTATATATCAATGTCTCAATAAAAACAATCTTCCAACCTACATTATATATTGATGATTGATATGATAAAAGAATATATAGATTGCAATGCTTTGAAGCATAATATAATGTACTTGGCCCAATAAGGAACGGCCCACAAGAGCCCATGAACCATTCACTATTTGCCGAGCAACCTCCTTCAGCCCATTGAAACTATAATGGTTCACTTGGAAGCCAGCTATTATGATTTATAAAGCCAGCCCATTGAAGCTGCAATATTGCATTATAAGTTAATGGGGTTTTGGACACATGTTATAAACAAAAAGAAAGAAAGAAAATCATGTTTAAATGCATAAATAAACTCTAGGAGCTAAAACATATATTATTTTTAAATTAAAAGATTTTTTTTTTGATACATGACAAGGATTTGGGGTGGTTAACCGCGGTTAACCCACCGCCCAATGGTGTCTCAGTGGACGAAATCAACGATCTCTGCCGGAACACATTCAGCAATGAAATGCATGGACGTACATACCCAGATGCGCCAGCCGATCTCCCACCTAGTTACCCTCCCTGAAGATGTATGCGAAGGTGACCCTCTCGAACGATCGACAAAGACCAAGAGCTTCTGAAATCGTCATCTCAATCTCCCACGGGCACTGCCAAATGCCCCGCAAGACGTTGATTTAATGAGTGTGAATGGCCACACATTAGAAAAATTCATAAATAGACTTCCCTTAGTTTGAAACTTGAGCTTTGTGAGAGATACCAAAAATACCTTACCCGGGATACTATTCTCTATTTGTCGTCCATCAGCTGATTTGTTTGACCCCTCAGTCATGTCTGGTTGTATCGAATCTCTTTCTGTTATATAAAAAAAACACCTTTACCCAAATAAAGGGCTTTTATTTAAACCCTGAAAAATCACCTTGTCACTTGTGACAATGGCTTACTAAACAATAAGGTTATGAATTGTTTCTCTCATTCACAATTGTTGTTGATATGAGCCTTTATTAGGCAAGTGGACAAGTTTGATCTTCTCTCATCAAAACCAATTTTCTTTGGTACATCCCCTACCATGTTATCCTATATATTTGAAAGATTATATAAACATTATGGCTCTTTTTTTTTTTCCTATTTGATTCAATAGTGTAATTTACTTCGCACCGAGTAGATTCAATAAGGCGATTACACCGATAATGCCGAGTCAGTGAGTCATCCATGGTTCGAATTAAAGTGGGTATATGCATAAAGAAAGAACAACAAAAATTTTCTAAGGTTGATGCAGAAAGAAAACAAATTAAAGTATTAAATCAAAAGGTTATGAATGCCAACCACTCCATTTGAAAATTGGATTTCAATGAAGATGATCAACACCTTTGAAACATTCCTATAGGAGCACTTGTGAATGAAAATGAAGATGCCCTAATTCCTTCATTTTGGTTCTCCACTAACCCTAAAAGTAAAATTCTATGAATGATTAGTGCAAGTATTATATGATTTTCCCCCTCTTTTTTTCTTCTTCTAATTTTATAAAATTAATTGCTGATTATGGTATATACTATATACATTAGCTAGGAGGTAGCATGAAAAGGGCACACTAACATCGATTCTGCAACAAAAATCCCGAGGTTTCGACCGATCGATACGAGCCTCCGAAGCAGGATAAGTAGGCAACAGAATCATCTTTCTGCATTATTGTTTTGCAGCAAAGAAACAGTATAGTGATAATCATCCTAATGCATAACAACAATCACAAATGGGAATGGCCCATCTCCGAAAGACAGCGTCCTTAAAGTCGAAATCCATGGAAGCTGTTGGATGATTGGCGATCAAGATTTGCGCGTAAAGATGGCCAAAATGATCAGCACAGTACACCACAAAATGATGTAGCAAATTGCAACAACTGTATCACTAACAAGACACCACTCACTCATCCTTTTTCTATGCATCCAAAAAAAAGCAAAACAACACACCTTTAGCATTTGGCCATGAATGTATATATATATTATCGTCGGAGAAATGTTAATGACTCCAACTTGCATATGTCCATTCTCTCCGCGCAACATGTATCGATGACTGCGACTTCACAACAACCCCACGGATCATACCATGCCAAGAACATCACAATTAATACTGTATTATGCCCTCCAAGATGAACTGAAATGACTGGAATTGAATTTACAGTGATTTTTGCAAGACTCCAAGATGAGATGCACATGAGACCATATCAGTGACAGCTAACAGAAGAAAAAGTGCATAGCCCAATTAATTATGCCTCTCTTGAAGATGGAGGTTGGAGTACAGTAAGTTGATCTGCAATTATGTACTATATATCATCACTCATTGTATACATGTTGATATCATCTGTTTTCTGGGCAAAATACAAAATATGATTGAAAACATAAGGCCTGCCATGGAAGAAATCATGGGGTATACTAAGCTTAAGAACCAACATTCAGCAAGCCTTTTTTTTTTTTTTTTTTTGTGGCTTCTATTTACTCTTGGATCTATCAAATCTATAATACATGAAAAGTTGTGTTCAGGGCTAATTTAATGCCCATTTATTTAATTATCTATATTTTATATTTTTTTAATTTCAATTCCACAAAAGATCACAAACATCTTCATAACTCTATGGTTGATAAGACTATAATAATAATAATATATCTATAATACATGAAAAGTTGTGTTCAGGGCTAATTTAATGCCCATTTATTTAATTATCTATATTTTATATTTTTTTAATTTCAATTCCACAAAAGATCACAAACATCTTCATAACTCAATGGTTGATAAGATTGATTGGTAGGAAAAAGGTTTCGAGTTCGAATCCTATTAGTTACACATTGACCATATTTTACAATTTCTTTATTTCCTCCTAAATTGTGGAGACCATTATAAGTTATTTTCTTTATATATAAATTAAAAAACAACTTTGAATTTTTAATCAAAATTTTGACCACATTTTACAAAAACTTTATTTTCTCTTAAATTTTCATGTTTGTTATGTGTAATTTTTAAAATTTGAAATCAAATGAAGATGTATAAAGGAAAACGTGGAAAAGATTGTAAATTCTTTTCTTTTTATATACATTAAAAAAAAAGATCTAACTTATTTTGTCAAAATTTACCATATATAGTTTATGCTATATAAATGTGTTAATTAGATAATTTATCATACCATCGTCACAATCTTTTTTTAATTATTTATTTCCAACTAATTTTAAAATAACTTTTTTAAGCTTAAATATTTGAATATGTTATAATAGATTAAGGCTTGATTCCCATCGGTTTTACCTTCGTTACATTATGATATCATGATATATGATCTTAATCATACAAAATCTTCTTTTTAATTTTTATTAAATATACTTTATCTCATTATAATTTGTTATATATATATAATACCTTTTTTTTTTAAATCATATATATAATACCTATTTTGTAAAAACTAAATTTACCTCAAAATTACAAAAACTTCAATTTAATTATTACGTACGTAAGTAGCCTATAAATAAAAAAAATATGCGAAGATACAAGAACAAATAAATTACAATTAATTAATTAATTAGCCTATAAAATAAGAAAAAATGGATAAGTGAATAATTATCCTTCCCGGCTACTCAACTACCACAATTAATTGGTTTAGGTTACAAATCCATTAAAATTCATTTTTGCAAGTTTCAAACTTAATTAATTACATACATTTTTCAATCAATCTCACACTATCGATCATTCCAATATAAATTCATCCAATTCATGGCATCCATTGGCAAGCTTCCTCTCACGTATGTGTTCCACAGTGCCCGACCTGGATGGCGAACGATTATTGTTCAACCTCAAGCGACCCATGTTGGTTGATTAAAATCTAGATGAGTCGTGAGAGCACCTACTTGATGGTGGACAACCATAACATCGGGTTGCTATATTCAACACCTCATCCAATATCTCACTGCTACTTCTCTATTTTTTAATGTAATATTTAAATATTACCGTCTGAGTTCGGCTTTCATTACTTTCAAGCTATCTTACCGAAATGTCTCGATTTGCAGTTGTCTTGGCCGGGTTGCATCACTTGCCCCTTCGAAAGCACGAGCCCGGGCCACGGATTTCTTATCGATCGATACTACTCAACAAGCAACTGAGTCTAACCCTAACTCTACCAAACAAGCTTTCCCGTAGTATGGGATGCCTCCCCCTAAACCAAAAAATGACATGGATTTTCTCCGCATGCAGTACTGATCGAGCGATTCCGCATGATTAATTTGAAAGAAGTAACGTATGTTATATTATATGTAGGTGCTTCACCAAGTCCAGTTTCAACCACGGTCTATCAATAAAAGGATAACAAGATCATTTAAATGGAATCAAAGGATATATAACAAGATCAATTTTTTTTTGGTTGATATATATTGCTTTTACAACTTCTATACTAACTAATATTTTCGTTTTGTTTGTTGTCTCCTTTACAGGGTCATGATCGTTGAAGAAGAAGTACATCTTGAGAAGTAAACAAGGTAATGGTTTCCTTTTAAATTTTCATGTTTGTTATTTATAATTTTTTTAAAATTGAAATCAAATGAATGTGCAGAAGGAAATATCAATTTCAATTTATTGTGTGGTTTTGTAGCCTCTTATTTTCCAAAACATCTAATCTAATTAAAGGAAATATCAAGAGACCAAAAAAATATTACGTTTGAAAAAAATTACTAATCAAATTATTAATTTCAATTTATTGTGAAGATCTTCCACCTTCTCAAACTTACTCATAAATTTACACCATAAATGTCTTCATTTCATAAATGTATACACTTTATGTCATATACAATAAAAACCTTATTTTATTTTATCTTTTTTTTTCCATATTTTTTTTTCTCATTCAGACCTTTGTTGTAATTTATCAAGATTTTTTAAAAAATAATCCACAGCAAATCAGAAAATTAATCCAAATTTATCACAAATAATAATTTATTGTGTGGTTGTATCATTTTATTTAATTTTCGAAAACCTCTAATTAAAGAACATGTAAATAAAATAAAAATATTATTATGCTTAAAAAATAGTAATTCTAATTTATTGTTAAGATCTTTCACCTTCTAAATAATATTAATTATAATTTATTTCATCTTTACCAAAATAATATTAATTGCAATTTATTGTGTAGTTGTGATCTTTTATCTTTTCAAAATTTTAATCGAAGGGAATATCAAGAGACAAAAAATAATGAAGGACATGTATATATATATAAGAAGGAGGAGGTCATGCATTTGTACACAAACCGTACTTTTTATTTTTAAAAGATGTGAAGAATTTTGGGAGATATAGACTTCTAATTTTAACATTGTAGCACATTTTTTTGAGCATTTTTGTGTTCATGATTTTGTTTAATTTTATTATTTTTAAATTCACATTGGGTTATATGAACAATCCTATTCCTATCACCTTCCTCTAACAAAAGATTCATTCACCATCAATGAGAGCCTAACAAAAAAAAATACATGGTTTGAAATAAATTTATTTAAATGACTTCTACACATAAAAAACATTACGAGAAAAAATATTTCACATTGTTATCATTTCATTAAAACATTATATTGCTAGCACAATGATTATTGTATATATCATGTCAATAAGAAAATGTATGTATACAACTCTCTCTATATGTTTATAAATAGAAGCTGATTTCATAAATGAACCTTCAATAAAATCCAAAAGGTAACATTTTATCAACAAATTCATTAAGTTATAGAAAAAAGGAAAATGATGATTGAAAAAGGAGTTCAAATGAAGATAAAATATATAGAACTATAAAAAATAATTAAATTAACAATATGAGAAAATAATGATAAATAAATAAATTATCCATAATAATTTTTCATATAAATAATGGATGGATGTCATATCTAAATGATATTTTATATTTAATCTTATATATATACACACATAAGAGTGCATTTTGATCTTTTTGAATGGTTCTAAATTAAGATGATATTTTTAGAATATTATTAGTTTTTTAAAAATATCTTGCTATAAAAATAATAAGCATTAAATAAAAAAGAGAAAATTCTTGAAATAAAAGTTTCACCATATAAGAAATTTCTCGATTGAAGCAAATTGATATGCTTAATTTGAAAAAAAATATTATAAGTTCAAGAGAGTGCATTACTCTATTATAAAATTTATGTCATCTTAATTTTTTGCGTTAGTCACCAAGAATAATATCACTCATATATTTGACATAAAATCAGGTCCTGGGCGTAGCACGGGTCTGCCACCCTAGTTAATAATTAATAATGGTATTGCTGACAAGGGAAAAGAAAATAAATAATTGGAAAAAAGGCTGAAATTAATTAAGCTGGCATGGAGGTGATAATTGTGAAGAGTTACATTTATAGAACAAAAAAAACCCTACTGATTTTATTATAGGCAATCAAGATATAATTAATTAATTACTTCTTCTGTTAATTAAAACTTGTCGTTTATTATTAATGCACATTTTTGTAGAATGATCAAAATTATATAAAATATTAACTTTTTGTTGCATTTGTTTTTATAAATTCATACTTAATAGAAATAAGTATGATATTGTTAAAATTTTATATATTAAAAAGTTAATATTTTATATACTTTTTAACACTTAAAAAGGCGTGCATGAATAGTAAAATATCAAGTTTTAATTAACGGAGTGAGTAATGTTTTATTGGTGTATCACTAAATTATTTAAGTCTCAATTTAACTTAAGAAAATTTAAATTCACACTACAAACATCTATTTTTATATATAGATTTCAAAGTTTTTATCTTGAAAAACCATGTTTAGAATTTTTAAAATAGAAAGTGTGTTTTTCACTAAATATCATATCAGAAAAAAATTTAAACATGATTTTTCAAGATAATTTTACAATCATACGAAAATAGATGTTTGAAATATAAATGTAGTAATTTTTTAAAAAAATTTAAATTCAAATTAAAATAACTTAGAGATACACCGAGTAAAATACAACATTCCTTTCAGTGGAAGGTCACGAGTTCGATTTCCCAACTTACATATCGAGAAAAAAAAAATATATAATTTTTTTATACCCGGTTTTAGTTTATTGTGTTACCATAGCTTGAACCACCAAGAAAACCTCCACCGGAGCCACCACCATAAACGACGTCGGAGGGATCAAGAAGCGGCGTAGAAGACGAGCCTCCATTTCGAGCTGCTCCACCACCATCACTGCCACCGCCCAAATGCAAATCGGAGACATTCGGAAGCTGGCAGTCTCCGGATAAGGGCCCCTGATCATACAAGAAGCCCTTGAAGACATGGCCCCCTATCGTCACTGCCGCCTGGTACGCAAACTCGTCTTTCCCGTCCTCCACCGCCGTCACCCTTACGCACTTGAACACCGCCTTCTCCCGTACTTGCCCCGGCAATGACCCCTTGAAGCCCGCTTCTGTATATACATATAAATATATTGATTAAATCATAGGAAGTTTTGTAACATCGTCCTTAGAAATGATGAAAGACTGACCTTGGTGGCTGGAGGTGGTGTCGAGGCTTCCAGGAGGGGTGTTGGAGGTGGAGGTGTGGGAGTTGGTAGTGGTGGTGTCGATAAGCCGGGGCTTCTTGGAGCCGGAGGTGGAGCCAGAAGAAGCCCCGGCGGCTGCGGCAGCGGCCATCGCCTGCCTCTCACGACGGCGAGTAGCGGGTACCCACGTGCTCTTCACGTGGGTGCGGCAGTCGAAGCCGCGGCTCTTGCAGCAAGTCCTGCACCGCCTATGGCTGCAGTCCTTCTTCGCCTGGTTGCCGCAGTCCTGGCAAGAGATCGTCACCCCTCCTCCGCCGACGCCGTCGGAGCTCAACGCGTGCTGCTCGAAGCTCGCTGTTCTAGGTTGGCCGCCGCCTTGCCAGAGGTGAATTGCACCGGGCGGCCGGAGGCGGTGACCGGCGAGATCGCCGGGAACCATTTCGGAGGAGGAGAGGAGAGAATTAGGGTCGGCGACGAACATGCCGAGCTCGGGAGGGAGGCCGTAGCGGGCGGCAGCGGCGGGATGCCAATGGTGAGGATGGGAGGCACCGGCGGCGGCGGCATTGAAGCCGAGGGAGAGATCGTTCGGATTGGCGCCGTTAATCTTGTCGGCGGCGGAGGAAATCCAGTCGGTTAAACCTCCGGCGTCGGAAAGCGCCGATCTGCGTGCGTTAGCCACCGCTGCTAATTTTTCCCCAAAAAAACCCTAAAGATCGAATCTTTGGAATTTAGGGCTTTATGTAGTTTCTCGAATTGGGGGAAATTTGGGAATGGGCAAGCTAATTGGGATATCAGCAAACAGTAGCCTGCAAAAGAAGCTTCATATCTAAACAGATGGATGGAGATTGGAGAGTAAGAAAAAGGGAAACAGGTGATCAGATCAGGGTCAGTTCTCAGTAGGATCCAGCAATCAGAGGGAGAGAGAGAGAGAGATCAGATGCAGTAAAACACACCTGTCTATCTGTGCTTCTTGTCTATGGTGGGGTTGGGTTTATATATACATCAAAATTCATACCATAAATATTACTGTGTATATATATAGATATGTACAAACAAAGGAGTACTAATACTGGGATGATCTAGTTTAGGAAGATACAGTAATACAGTATTGTGTAGGAAAAAAAATGTGTTTCAAACCAATTTGGATGAATTAATTCTTTGAATACCAAATTTGTCGAGACCAAATATCGACTGAGAAAGTACGAAAGATCTATTGGATATTGGTCTAGACAAATTTAGATTTCAAATATCAGTAGTTTATAAGACTTTCTTAAGCGAGATTTGTTTCGATTAATGGGAAGTGGGAACCGAACAATGAACTAAGAACCTGTATTCGATTAAAGGGCAGACTGCATGACCAACTAGGTCGACTCATCAAATAGTACTCGATATATCTTTTGTTCACCACACACACAAACTCTCTCTCTCTAAAGATAAACACAAACACATCTATAGAGTATATAGGGATGGCAATTGGTACGGAAATTACCATACCAACCACAAACCGACTTTGTTGGTAACCACACTAGTGGTAACCAACATGATGGTAACCATCGTGGAGGTAACCACGTGAAAGTGGTACGGTAATGGTAATGAAATCTGAATACTATGGTTACCATGGTTACTGAGTATATATATATATTAATTTTTTTATATAATGTTTTATTGTTATTACCTTTGAGTTTAAGTTTTTAATTTATATTTTGTGTTTTGATTTTGACCTAAATTAGTCATTTCTACTTTTTCTACTAGAAACAATATGAACATTTTGAATGTTTGAAGACTTTGAACTTGTTTGTTTGAACTTGAAGGAACATTTTAAATGTTTGAACAACTGAACTTTGTTTGTTTCTTCAAGACTTTGAACTTGGTTGGTTTGAATTGGTTTGTACTTTAGGTTGTAAACTTGATTTATTTGAACTTTTAAAAGATGATAACAATATTATTTTTGTAACCATAATTTTTCGTTCGATAACTTTGATTACCAGCAAAAAGTAGCCAAGGAGTTTCAAAAAAAAAAACAAACAAAATTAAAGCTTGGTAACCATGGTAATGTACCGATGGTAACCACAAATCGTGGTTACCACATATGCCGTAACCACGACTTGTGGTTGGTAGGTGGTATGAAAATTTGCGTACCACCAATTTATGATTGGTACGTGATAATCGCCATTTTTTCATGGTAACCATACCATGCCAACCCTAAGAGCACTTTTAACAGCAAACTGTTCAAGATGCTTAATGTGAATATATTAGTAAAATATTGAAAGAGGGGGGGAGAGGGATGCTTAATGGATGCTAATTAAGCATCGATGCTTATGGGTATAATAAATGGTTGGGGGGGACGCGTGTCACGCTTGCACTGGAGATGGGAAGAAGCGGTTGAGATTGAAGGGAAGCAACGACCTAGATTTAATCTAGCACATTTTAATTAAATTCGAATAATGTTATTTTCGCTATTTAAAATGTAATTTTTTTTAAAAAAAAATTACCATAATACTAGATTCATTTATCTCTACACATAGACATCAATTTTGAATATGTTTCGACATATTTTGAAAAAATTATTTCTTTCGATATAATTATATTGTCGATAAATTGGATCTTGGTAAAAAAAAATGTTATTTTAGTAATTAAATACTAACATAATTGTTATAGAAGGGTTATTTTAGTAATTAAATACTAATATAATATTATAATCATATTATAAACATGTTGGAAATAATTGTTATAGAAGGGTATATTTGTAAAATGAATTGGTAAAAAAAGATGAATTATTGAATGTTAGGGATGCTATTGTTAAAGTGGAAAAAGTGAGGAATGGATGCTATGCTGATGTGGCGGAGAGAGATGAATAAAAAAATAGTAATTTTAGTATCTTGAATAGTAACTGATAAACATGACCTAAGAGTATAGATATATACTCCCTCCGTTCGACAAAACTTGTCGTTTTAGAGTTTTATTTTTGTTCGGAAAAACTTGTCATTTTAGGTATTTTTGTTTCTACTTTACTAAAATACCCTTGATTTGATTGATGTGTTGTGAGTGATAGTTTTTGATAAAGTAAAAAGTAGTGTAATAAATGAGGGTAAATTAGTAAAAGGGGAGTGTAATTATTAGCTTTATTAAAACTTGTGTGGAGAGTTAAAATGACAAGTTTTGCCGAACGAATGGAGTATATAGTACAGTTGGAAGTGCAGAGGATGAGAGAAGGTTATCATCAGGCTGAGGGTGAGCTGACTAAAGTTACAGGTCTGTCTGTGAAGCTTCTTTAATGGGTGGTGGGAGTCACCCGCTAAGGGTGGGTTGGTCGGCGCGTGGGGCACAGATGTTGATGTCCAAACCATGTCCCTCTCAGTCTCTCTAGGGTTTCTGTGTGGAGCTGCAAATATTTCTTCTACAATTAAACCGGGTCTGCCTAATTTAGGGTGTGTTTGGATTCCAAAATGCATTAAATATAATGTATTTTTTTACCTCGATTTATATGCATGTTTGATTGCACAATTAAAAAGTCGCAAATATCGAGGTGAAATATGTAATGTAAACAAACGAGCACATAAACCGAGGTAAAAATAATGCATTATATTTAATGCATTTTGGAATCCAAACACACCCTTATTCCATTTTTTGTGGGCCCGGTCCGCCGGTTCTTGCCCTTTATTGTGAATCTCGTTCACATTTGTGTAATGTCTATCCACCTCGTGTTAGACATGGTTGTTATTGTAAATATCTATTTTTTAGACTTTTTTTTTTAGCTCCATTGGTTGTTTTAATTGGGAGTGTACAAATACGATAGTAGACACACAATCTCAAGAGAACAAGTGAACCAAATTCAAATACAGTGGGAACAACCTAAACTAAGAACCGACGTCAAGCACTACCTAGCAATGATACTGCTAGTCTGCTAGCCAGCGGATCAAACCCTCTATCTAATTACTAGCGACACAAAATTTCGCACAAATTAATTATTACAAGTAGTTTTCGGGTGTGTTTGGATTCCAAATGCATTATCATTATAATGCAAAATGATAAGGCGATGTTTGGTTAACAAAATTTTTAAGGCGTTTAAATTGTGATATTTTTTAATTCCACGATATATTAATTAAAAATAAAATTGTTTTATCTCGATTTATGTGATTATTTGGTTAAATTACGGTTTTACCTCGATTTTTACGAGATTTTTATTTTTACATTCAAACGGACACATAAAAGTAGGTAAAATAATTGCATTATAATGAAAATGCAATGAAACCCTTCATTTTCTATTTTTCTCCTTACCAGTTCAAGTGAGCTTAGCCCACTTTACATCTGGGTCGGGTTACTGTAGGCCCATTAAGGGGTTGACCCTCCCACTCACAAGTGTCTCCATCATGTTAATTCTTATACATACGCAGTATTCATGGAAATGACTTGTGGGTAGTACCCACAGGTCCCCGGTTCGAACCCCGGAATGACCGCTCTTTATTTACCAATTCGAGTATTCATGGGTAGTTTTACAAACCTTGGAAACTTTGGAGCTAATTAATTAATCCACATTAATTACATTAAAGTTTTCAAATGTAGGGGTTTGGTTTGGCAAATCACTATACTCTGTATATCGTGGTGGTGGGCTCAATGTGAAGTGTAATGTCAATCTATGTAATAAAGAAGAGGGAAGGTGAGAGATGAGGACCGTTGGATGGCAGTACTATCTCCGATCAACCGTTGACTCCTCCACAGTTAATTTCCTATCTCTCTTATTTGCTTCTGAAAAAGTGAAATCCCTAAATTCACAAATCCAACCTGATATAAAAATATTCGATTAATTCACCCGAATTTAGATTTTCATTGGTAACTCGAATTCGAACCCAACTCAAAATAGACCCAAATACAAACAAATCTGATCCGACCAATCTAGATCCGACCCAACTCTCAACCCAACCCGACCAAAATATATAAATGGAAAATATTATGAGACATTTTAATTTGCTACATTTTTATTATAATATTAATAAATATACAATTGACTCAAACCTCCCTACAACTATGCTCATATGCATTATAAAAAATGAAAGTATGAATGATGAACTTGAATTTCAAATCTCAATAATCAAAGGTGGATATAATGAGTAGGGCTGTTATATGAGCTGAACAAGTCGAGCTCGGCTCGAAAAAGCTCGGCTCGAGCTCGTTCACTTACCTAAACAAGTCAAGCTTGAACATGATTTGAAACTCGGTTGAAAGCTCGGCTCGTTCGATTTAGGCTCGAATAGCTCGAATAATATGGAACTTCTAAAATTTTCTTTAAGTTAATATGTTATGACCAAGTAAAGCTACTTAAAGCTCGAAAAAAGCTCGGCTCGAGCTCGTTCATTTACTAAAACAAGCCGAGCTTGAACAAAAAAGAAAGCTCGTTTAAAAATTGGGCTCGGCTCGGCTCAAGCTCGTTTAACAAATGAACAAGCTTGAACATGTCAAGCTCGGCTCGAATAAAACCCCTAATAATGAGTAGATTATATCTTGAATTATATTTAATTTTACTTTGAAAAATATTTTTTGAAATACACAAATAATTAACTAAATAAGTGACGCGAATTACATATTCAACAGAATCAACCCGATTATCCAAATAGGCCGAATATGATTTGACCCAATATCCAAACAAACTAGACCCATTTTGATTCAAAACCCAAATGAGACCAACCCGTCTCTTCACCCGAAACTCGAACGAATCTGACCCACTTTGACTCGAAATCCGAATAGACATGATTGATTCAGCCTAATACCCGACTAATCCAAAATTCATTTTGATCAGACTCCACCCGATCTGATCTGACCAATTCCCGACCTCACATTTTAACCGAACTGACTGGACCTATTAGTGTCCCAAGCCGATCAGCCTAGTA
The DNA here is from genome assembly GCA_037127255.1 of Persicaria tinctoria. NCBI lineage: Eukaryota > Viridiplantae > Streptophyta > Magnoliopsida > Caryophyllales > Polygonaceae > Persicaria > Persicaria tinctoria. The sequence goes on from JBANSL010000004.1 coordinate 3,061,197, forward strand.
CGTTGAATTTAACCCCATCGCTATTTATACGGGACAAGCTGATCGATGTAACGCAATCATACCAAATAGGGAAGGAATAATGTTATATGATAATACCAATCACGTTGCTGGTAACAACATTATAACGTACTGGGATGGACTGTTGTCCACAGTGTTGTTCGCGGTGAAAGAGATGGAGGAGATCGAACGTGCTTTTAGCGGATACTTGTCTAGTTCGATCGATATTGGGTATAATATATTTATATATTAGGATCAAATTGGATTGAGTTAGATTAAGTCGAAATGGCTTTCAGGTTGAATCGGATCAGGTAGGATCACATTTAATTTTATTATAAATTAAGTGATTATTATTTTTTATTTATCTTAAAACGTATTTTAAATGAGAAACTTATTGTGATTAAGGATGATGGGATGAGTCAGGTCTTGGTTGGACCGAGTTTGTTTGTGTTCAGGCCAATTTGAGTATCGGGTCAAAATGAACTAGGTTGGGGTTCAAGTTCGAGTTGCACATTAAACTAGATTTTCAGGTTGAGTTAGATCTAGATTCAGATCGATTAGTCGGGTTTATCGCGTTGGGTCAAGTTCCTACACGATAATCCTTTGGTGAAGAACACAAATATCAACTTTCTTTGTCTGCTTTTTCATATATATATTTTTTTTAAAAAGTATGGAAATAATATAAAAAGATAAAAATAAGTTAAGAATTGTTTTTAGGAAAGGGTAACGATATATTTGATGGTGACCATACAAGTTGCTTTCTAAGGTAGGTCCCTCATCTACCTAGCTCTTAGCCCTACTCCACCGGTCCACCTTATTTACTCCATCTATTATTTTTAATTGCAGTTCATTACTCCCTCCGTTTCCTTTTAATTGACTTTTTACTACTAATGAACGTTTTTTAAGGTGCGAAAAACTATATAAAATAATAATTTTTTAAAATATTTTTTTCCAATAATCTCATACTTATTGGTAATAAGTATAATATTGTTAAAAAAAATTATTAAAATATTAATATTGAATATAGTTTATAACGTTCTAAAACTACGTGCATGACTTGAAAAAGCAACTTAAAAGGAAACGGAGGGAGTATTTATTATAAATATATAAAATATATCTTTTTATAATTTCATAGAGAAATGGAGAAATTAAAGTACAATTTTATTTGAATTTCACACCTTTTTATTTTATGTTAATCAACTAAAACATTTTATCGAGATGTAATTTAATTTGAAGTACGTTTATTAAATACTTGATGTCGCACTAAGAGGTCTTTTCCCTGGTTAAAAAGATGTCATTTGATGGTGAGTCAGTAGGGTCTAACGCTTCTCATAAATTTTTATATTATTAAAAAAAGAAAAAGAAATACTGAACTTAATTAATGGTTAAAACAAACAATATAAGGTATAATTTTGAACATTAAACATCACTTTCTAACTCTTTTTTTCTTCAAAAGGAAAAGTTGGGTGATAAACTCTCTAGCTACTATAGATGAAAATGAAACTACATAGGACTTTCAAGAGAAATATGATTATCAACTAGAAGATTTTCTTTCATGAATTGCTGATTTTCCTCTCGAAATCGTTGATACTATTCCTTGACTGCCATGGTTAATCAGTTGCGATGTAGTTAAAAAAAAATTGAGATCTTGTACTGCTAAGATTGAGGCTCTGGATAGCAATTGTTATGTCCCAAGTGAAATTATGAGATTGAAAGGAAAATATAGAGATTAGAAAAGAGATTAAGGGAAGAATATGATAAATTATGAATACAGATCCAGGTTAGGGATGAACGTATATAGGGAGCAAGAGAAAGAGAGTAAAGATAGGGTCGGGGCCGGAGAAAGGGGTATCTAACACATTATCGGAAATATTGAGAGTAAAGGAGATAGTTGGACAAAGAAGAATTAGTTTTTTCTGTTACAACAGATTGCAAGTTGTAGGCTATTGCATTGTGTATAAATAGCAATGTGTAGTTCTGTAATCCGGTTAACAAAACACTTTACATTTTTCCAATTCACAAGCAATGAGAGTTTTCCAAACTGTTCTTCATCTTCTCCCTTGAGTTCCCGCTTCTGGCTTTCTGTTTCTTCGCACAATCTGAGATTTCAGATTGTTTCATGGCATCAGAGCTATGGAGAATCAAATCGGAAATGAGATTCCAGATCCAGTAAATCATGGCGGGAATACGAATCCAAACGCGATTGATCCGATGGATGAATTATTCCTTCACCATTCGGATCATCCTTCGTATATCCTGTCGACGAATTTGCTGAACGAGAGAAACTTTGGACATTGGAGAAGATCAGTGGAGGTGTCACTCCTCGCCAAGAACAAGCTCGGATTTGTTATTGGCTCGTGCGCGAAACCTGCAGATCCAGCATCGCCATTGCTGCATCACTGGGAGAGATGCAATGCTATGGTTGTTTCTTGGCTTATGCACTCAGTAGAGAAGAACATTGCAGAGCAGATTGTGTATCGGAGATCGACGAAAGAAATTTGGGATGAACTCAACATGAGATTTGCTCATTCCAATCGAACGAGGATCTTCCAAGTACAGCGAAAATTGGCGTCCTCTGTGCAAGGTAACATGTCGATTTCAGTGTTCTGTGGAAAGATGAGAAAGATGTGGGATGAATATACGGATTTGGTTGAGCTTGCTGCCTGTGATTGTGGTCAATCGTTATCAATTGTCCATAAATTCATCCAAGAACAGCAAGTAATGCAGTTTCTGATGGGATTAAATGAATCCTATGATGTTGTTAGAGCCAACATCTTGATGATGAAGCCTTTCCCTGATATAAACCTGGTTTATCACATGGTGACTCAAGAAGAGGAGCAACGTGAATCCAGATCTGTTAATTCCAAACAAACATCATTTGGTGATGGTGCTGCTTTTGTAGCAGGAAGAGGAGGTTATGGTAGAGGTAGAAGCTATTTTCAAGGCCGAGGAAGAGGTGATTTCACAGGAAGAGGAGGTTATGACTCCACAGGAAGAGGAGGCTATAGACGAGGATCAAGATCTTTTCCTGGAAGAGGAGATACAGGAAGAGGAAATGGTAGAGGATCACATGCTTCATGGTCTACAAGAAGAGGTAGAGGTGGTATGTTGTGTGATCATTGTGGTCTTACCAATCACACAATTGATAGGTGCTTCAAGATCCATGGCTATCCACCTTCATATGAATCAAGAAATCAAGCACACACTGCAGCATCCGACACCTCTAGCAACACAAGTTCTTCCTTGCCATACAATCTGACTCCAGAGCAGTGCCAAGAGATGTTTTCTCTCCTCAGCAAGTACAAATCTGAAGAAAAAGTTGAAGGCAGAGAGGTGTTTGCCAACACCACTTTTGCAGGTAATAGCTATTGCTTTCATTCTTCAAGTCTTAATTCATTTTGGATCCTTGATAGTGGAGCCACAGACCACATAACACCACATCTGAAATTTCTTACCAACATCAAACCTCTCAGCCAATCCTGTTTTATCACAATGCCTAATGGCAATCGTGTCCCTATAACACACAAAGGATCCATCCAGTTATCCTCCAAAATCAGCCTTCACAATGTTCTTCATGTGCCTCATTTTCAGTTCAACTTACTTTCCATCAGTAAATTGACAGCTGAGCTCCACACTAACATTCTTTTCACACCAACCAAATGTTACATCCAGGGCCCTTAGATGAAAGATCTTTTGGTCCTTGGTCATGAAGACAAAGGGCTGTATCTTGTGGACATGGAGCATCAAGACCTAGATTTCCCTTTTATGCAAGCTGAAGATTTGTATTCCAGCAGTATTAAGCAAAGTTTTTCCAATAATGTGCAGTTGCACTTGAATAGCCTTGAAATGTGGCATTGTAGATTGGGACATATCCCCTTTGAGCAATTGTTTTACATTGATGATGTTAAAAACACTATTGATTCCAAAACTCATTTGTTATGCCAAATTTGTCCTCAAGCCAAACAACACAGAACCTCTTTTTCTCAAAGCATAACTCATTCCTCTCACCCTTTTGATTTAATCCATATTGACACATGAGGACCCTTCAAACATCACACTCGTGAGGGCCACAGGTATTTCCTTACCATTGTGGATGATTTCAGTAGGTGTACATGGACACACCTTTTGACCACCAAATATGGAGCTTTGCCAATTTTAAAAGCCTTTACTGCCCACATCCAGACACAATTTCATACCAATATCAAAACCATAAGATCAGACAATGCCCAAGAGTTTTGTGACAGTGCTGCAAATGAATTCTTTCTTGCAAAAGGCATCATTCACCAAACCACATGTGTCTATACACCTCAACAAAATGGTGTAGCTGAGAGAAAACATAAACACCTCCTTGAGGTAGCCAGATCCCTACTTTTTCAGTCCAAATTGCCAATAAAATTTTGGGGAGACTACCTTTTGACTGCTACTTACCTCATTAACCGATCACCTTTGCCCTCTCTTCACAATGTCTCTCCCTATGAACTTCTGTTCAAGACCAAACCCACCTATTCACACCTAAAAGCTTTTGGCTTCTTATGTTTTGTCAATACTTCTCCCGGAAACAGAAACAAGTTTGACCCAAAAGCATCCCCATGTGTTTTTATAGGATACCCCTATGGCAAGAAAGACTACCTGATTTTTGAGCTCAAAACTAAATCCGTCTTTGTGTCCAGAGATGTCAGATTTCACGAGACTCATTTCCCTTTTCAGTTCATGAAAGAGGATTCCACCACATTACCTGTGTTACACCCAGATACATACATTACCTCCAATTACTTGCCCTCTGGCAACTTTCATCCTGTCATTTTCAATACTGAGACTCCAAGCCCCACTCCACCCATCCCAACAGACATACATGATGCTCAACCAGGTCCACAAGTTCAACACCAAATTGTAACTGAACCTGCCTCTGATCAGGTCAGAAGGTCCACTAGACCTCACCACCCACTTACATACTTGAGAGATTATGTTTGTGCTTTTTCCACCACTTCATCCTTTATTGAACCCCACCTCTTACCTTCCAGCCATTTCACATTTTTATCCAAAATTTCAGCCTTTACTGAACCTACCAGTTGGCTTGAAGCTTATGAGGATCCAAACTGGGTTAAGGCCATGGACAATGAAATTAATGCTTTGCAGGATAATGGCACATGGCAAGTTGTTTATCTTCCTCCTGGACAAAGGGCAATAGGTTGCAAATGGGTGTTTAAAGTCAAGTTAAAGGCAGATGGAACTCTTGAGAGATACAAAGCCCGTTTAGTGGCCAAAGGATATACACATAAGGAAGGCATAGACTTCCATGAAACATTCTCTCCAGTGATCAAAATGGCAACAGTTCGAGTTGTTATTTCAGTTGCCGCTTCAAGAGGTTGGCCCTTGTTTCAGCTCGACGTCAATAATGCATTCTTACATGGGAATCTTCATGAGAATGTCTACGTGAAGATGCCTCCTGGCATTCCAAATCCAGGCAACAAGGTTTGCAAGTTGCTCAAATCTCTTTATGGCCTTAAACAGGCATCCAGACAATGGTTTCACAATCTTATTGAGGCTCTCTTGGTGAATGGATTTGTGCAATCGAAGAATGATTACTCCCTCTTTACTAAGGCCAAAGACAATCACTTGACAGTCATTGCAGTTTATGTGGATGATCTATTGATCACTGGCTCCAATATTGCTGAAATCGATCACATCAAGGCTTATTTAGACCATGTTTTCAGCATCAAAGATCTGGGGATCCTCGATTATTTTCTGGGTTTTGAGATTACATATCTCCCTTCAGGAGTGGCCATGACTCAATCCAAATTTACTCGAGAGCTGCTACATGATCTCCCCTTTTCACTACCTCACACAAAGGTTACTCCTCTGCCCCTTCACCTCAAGTTGAGACCTGATGACAGTGATCTCTTGGACAAAGACGAAGCTTTTTTTCTGTATCGTTGCTTAGTTGGTAAGCTCAATTTTTTTAACCAATTCAAGGCCTGATCTAAGCTTTGCAGTTCAGTCCTTAAGCCAGTTTATGCAACAACCATGTGTGTCTCATATGAATGCTCTTATTCACACTCTAAGCTATGTTTGTGCTACTGCTGGTCGAGGTATTTTGTTAAAAGGACATGACAAACCAACCATCCAAGCATACACAGATTCAGATTGGGCTGCCTGTCCTTTCTCCCGAAGGTATGTTGGTGGTTATGTAGTTTTGTTGGGTTCTTCTCCAATCAGTTGGAAGTCGAAAAAGCAATCAGTCGTCTCAAGGAGCTCAGCTGAAGCCGAGTATAGAGCAATGGCTCAAGGTGCTGCTGAAATCACATGGTTAGTACGTCTCTTGACTGATCTTGGTGTCACTCCCATCACCCCCGTGACACTACATTGTGACAATAATTCTGCAATTCAAATTGCCCGCAATCCCGTGTTCCATGAAAGGACTAAACACGTTGAGATTGATTGTCATTTCACCCGCCAGAAAGTCCTTGATGGCCTCCTCGAACTGCACCACACTCCCACACTCGATCAGGTTGCTGATGTGCTCACCAAGGTTATACCTTCTGCACAACAGGACTACCTTCTTGGCAAGTTGGGAATGTTTTTCCCATCTCCCAGCTTGAGGGGGGATATTGAGAGTAAAAGAGATAGTTGGACAAAGAAGAATTAGTTTTTTCTGTTACAATAGATTGCAAGTTGTAGGCTATTGCATCGTGTATAAATAGCAATGTGTAGTTCTGTAATCCGGTTAACAAAACACTTTACATTTTTCCAATTCACAAGCAATGAGAGTTTTCCAAACTGTTCTTCATCTTCTCCCTTGAGTTCCCGCTTCTGGCTTTCTGTTTCTTCGCACAATCTGAGATTTCAGATTATTTCAGGAAACATCTTGTGAAACATTATCGAAATGATGAAACATGAAGGATGATTGCAATAATTTTCCAATATATGCTCTCGAGGTACCGATTTAGAAAAGATTTCACTGGATTCACCATTTTAACCCTTTAAAAACACAATTTTCTAGAGTTTGTCTATTTTTATTTAGGATTGTTATGAATTTCAAAATGATTCCATGAAATTTTACTATAATGTGCAGTAATTTAATCCTATAAAATAGTTAAAACTGAAGAATTATTTACTGCATATAGATGGAAGGTCCTTTAGGAGGAACAAGAAACTGAAGAATTTCAGGGAAGGGGTTGGCAACTGCCATCCCATCCCATCAAATGAATCCATCACGTTGCTATTTCCCTACTTTTTATCACCTACACAGCTACACTACAGTTTGCTTTGGTTTTTTTTTTTTTTTTTTTTTTGAAACGGAAAAAATTTGGCCATAGGGCTAAGCCCTATCAGCCAAGAGCATCCTTTCGGATGAGACTACGCAAGAGAGAATCATCAGGAGTCATTGGACCAAGTGAAGCCGAATCAAGTCTTGACAGTCGATCTGCCACTAGATTAGCTTCCCGGTAGACATGACGAATCTCGACCGAACAAAAGAAGCCTAACGAGACTAGACTGTCTGAGACAATCATATCCGAGTCTCCAGTAGGCTTCCCCAACCCTTTTAAACACTTAATAATTGTTAAGTTATCTCCTTCTATAGTCAATTTTGTTATTCCTAATTCCTTTGCAGCGTGAATGCCACTCCATAGTCCATGGCTTTCACAACCACAAACAGAATCGATCGGTGATGGTCCCCAGCCACAGTAGGCAGGAGAGCCTTTGTGGTCTCGGATGATAAACCCGAAAGTGCCTTTATTTCTAGGGGATAGTGAGCCATCAAAGTTAAGTTTATATGTATCTTGGGGAGGTGGTTCCCATTTGGTTTGGTTGTTTGCTTACATTAAAACTATTTTCTCATTTAATTTTTAATTTCCACACAAAATAAATAATTTCATTTTGAATAAGAAAATACTTTTCTTCAGGATTTGTTATACATAATAAAAGTGTCGCGTTGCTATAAATTAATGAAAGGTTTTTTTTTTTTTAATCACATTTGGCATTTTAAACCCAAACATATAATTTCATTTTGAATAGATGTAATTTTTAAAAATATTGTGTTAAGATATTTCCGTTAATGAGATGGAACACACACTAATATATTCCCGTGACCACGTCTTAATTAAGTACGGGAATATCTTAACACAAACAAGAAACATCTTAATTAAGTGCGGTCTTTCTATCATATTGTGTTATAATATATTCTCGTGACCATGTCTATATTGTATACAGGGGCGGATGCTTTTGTTAGGTTGGGGATGCTTAATTTTTTTTTTTTAGTGTTAATTTTCTAATATTTTACGTCAAGCATCCTCAATCTGGAAAAAAAAATCCAAAAGAATTTTTTTTATACTTTTAAACATTATCGGAATGATGAAAAATTTACCTTCAAGTATCCCCGTGATGACGGTCCAGGATCCGCCCCTGATCCTATACGTACCCTTAGAACATAGAGTAAGGTACTAATTTGGAAAAGATTCTCTACCAAATGCTAAATGTGATAAAATGGCAAAAATTAAGAGTAGGATTTGTCAAATTAAAATTTAATAGATCCAACCTCTAAACAGATGAAAGTGCATTCGATTTCGTCATCAGAAACGATTTAATTTAGGAGTAAAATCAGAAACGTTTTCAATATTGTACGACTAGAAGAAAAAACATAAATTGTGTATAGCTTATTGAATGGTTATAAAATATTTCAATACAACCTTTTGATTCGATGCTCTTGGTTTTAACTATACAAGTATAAAGTTATCAAACATATAGGCATCCCAATTTAGAAATTTAAATTTGAAGTCATGTGTGTCTATCTAAATTTCAAATATTCATAAATTTTTACTCGAGTATTGGATTGAAGCTTATAATATATTAAATCGATGAATATGTTGTTAAATTTTTATTTTTCAATGAATGAAAATTCAAAAATATAAACCAAATGTTCAAAAAATATTAATATATAAATAATTGATAGGATTTATTTTATTTATATTTAGATGATTTTTTGGTGGAATAGATTATTTATATCGAAATTAATTATTTGATAGTTGTTACTGTATTTATATCTATATATATTATTTTTTTGGTAGAATAAACTCTTTAAAAGTAGATAATTTTTATTTTATATTTCCTGCACACTTAAATCGTTATTAGTTTAATTCTCACATTGTAATTCAGATTTATTGTTTTTATTATATTTTTAATATTTTTTATATACAATATATATAATTTTAAAATATTGTGTTAATATATTCCCGTGAATGAGACGGAACACACACTAGTTAGAGATATATAGAAGAAAACTAAAAAAAACAAGAAACATCTTAATTAAGTATACAATCAATCGAATTATAATCTTAGCTTCTTTTTTTTCTTTTAACTGATGACCCTTTGTATATGGTCTTTTAAACCATCTTTTCACGACTTGAAGACCGTTGTGTCGATATACTTCTTACCTACTTTCAAAAAAAAAAAAAATCAAAGAAGAAGGCAATATGTGAAAGACCCGGAGATTAACAAAGCATGAAAAACCATGCTTTCGTATCTTTTGTTTCCTGCCTCCTCCTCATTTCCCCACTGTCTTTTTTCTTCTTTTAGTCAATTGCCAACCCTCCAAAAAAAGAAAAAAAAAAGAGAGAGAAAAGAATCCTTTAAACATTATGTACGTTTGATTTACAATATTACCTAATCAAGGAGGGGTCAATGAGAATTAGAATTGCTACGGGCGAATTCGTATATCCTCGTACTCATTCGATAAAAACTCGGCTCAAACTCGTTCATTTTTTAAACGAGCCGAGTATAACACATTTTAAAGCTTGGTCCAAAGCTCGGCTAGTTCGAATTAAGCTCAAATTTTATGAAATTGCTAAAATTTTCTTTAAGTTACTGTATAATGAGCAAGTATAACGGCTTAAAGCTCAAAAAAAGCTCGACTCGAACTCGTTAATTTATTTTCTAAACGAGTCAAGTATGAGCACATTTTTAAGCTCAAGCCAAAATATAGAATCGACTCGAGTTCGTTCATATTCTAAATCAACTGATAATTGACAATGCTGACATGCATAATAAATGTTCTAAAATGTGAGGATTGGGAGGAGAGGGGATATAGCACACCAGGTGGGGAATCAGGAACTAGATTATTGAAATTATTTTTGCTATAATTTCAATATATAGCTTCTCCATTTATAAGATTTGAAGAAACATTTAGTTTTAAAAAATGTTGCAGATTTGAGGAAGACTCCCTATTTTCGTTGTTGTTGTCTTATATTTGGGGAATGTGATAGGAAATATATTGAATAAAAACCCCAAAATTTTTCATATAGGGAATTTGTTAGGGTACTCTAAGATCATTTTCCAACAACTTTTAAAAAAAAAATCTCTATTTTTGAAATTATTTTTAAAGTTTTGAAAAATCATTTAGTTTTGAAAATACATTCACTATATTTTTTTCTTGCTTTTCTATTTTGAAGAATAAAATGGAAATTCTATTGGATCAAGAAGATGATTTTGGGTCTCAAGAATCTGGTTTGTGAAGGGTGGGGGACCTATTTGATGTCCCAAGCAGGCAATAGCCTTTTACTGATTCTCCAAAGGCCTATTGGGCCCGGCACACCACGAGCTTGTACTACAATTGGGCCTAACCCAATTAGGCCCATATGCCCGACCCTTCATTATTGACCACATGATTTGTTTTTAATTATATTAAAATCAAAACGCTCTAAATTGAAGCTAGAGCAATTGTTCTCAAAAAAAAAAAAAAAAAAAAAAAGCTAGAGCAATTTATTTATTTTTGTGTCGAAATCATTGATATGATAGTGTTTATAGTTTGCAACAAGTAATTAAAAGAAAAATGGTAAATTGGTATAGAAGAAAGCCTTATAAGATACATACAACAACTAGCTTTATCTTAAAACGTATTTGACAGAGCGTTTAAAGTAGCATTTTAGATATTTTATTTGTATTTTACTCATTTCATCTAGCTATATCTTAAAATAATTGCATTTTTTTTTTATGCTTTTAGGTTTTAATTGCTTGAGAAGTTTATATTTTTCACGGATTTTTAATTAAAAAAAAAACCCTATGAAAATGGCATTTTTTTATTAGAATATGTATTTATAGAAGCCCCACAGTATTTTGATTATGCATCTTATCAATGTTGAGTTTTTTCTATAAAGGAACTATTTTTATGCATTTTTTTTTTAAATTAGAAAAAGTGACACCATTAATTAAATATTCGAGAGATTTGAGTTTGAATCATAACAATAAAATTATCTTTCTTAACTTTGCGAGGATCATTTTAACCCCTTTATCGTGTCTGTACCACTAGTTTAAAAAAAAAAAGGTTTTCTAGCTTGTATCAATTCACATATATTTTCCTATACATAATTTACTGGATTAATTCCTACATGATGCATCACACAAACACTTGAATTGATCACCAATGCAAATGTATAGGCATCAATTGCTCAATAAGGGTTCCTAGAACACATAGTGTGAGTCTCATTATAATGTGTGCACTTTACCTTTATTAATTATTAAATAAGATGCATTTCCCAAATCTATTCATAGATATGATTGGTACAACATGAATCGATCTCCACACATTCGTGTATATATCAAGTTTCCAATGAGATTATACAATTAACACAATAACAAATTCAGTATATCCCGCTCACAATTATCAGAATTTGGGTACCCAATCATAAAAGCATATATCCACGCAAACAGAGCCAAACAAAAAACCGACACACAAAAACAAACAAGACAAACGAACAAAAGGGCGTGGAAGAATTAAAGGAGATCGAATAAATAATGGGAAAATAAAAATGATAACAATAATGATAAAAATGATATACATAACTCCAGACAACCCACGTACACTGCAAAACTATCATCGTTTTTTTTATACAAGGCAAAGTTTTTGATGACGTGAACCCCCTATTGTACCATCACCTAAAAGCGTCCTTACGGACGAGAACATCAAGAGTTCTGTATGAGATCTCCAACTCGGAAAATCCGCATCCAAGCCCTATATGTTGCCTCCTCTGAATGTATGTGAGTAGGTGACCAAATCAATGCAGTGCTAAAAGAAATTTCATGATGAATATATATATAGCTAGCTAGCTAGCTAGGGAATGAGTTTAATCATGTATTAATTTGTACAAGAGTTTAAAACACACTTAATCTTGCCCCAAACTAAACCCTAATTATCAAAAGTATATATATAAATTAACTCTCTATATATCAACACATTAATTAGTTCATTTCCTTGTAGATCTAAATTCCCATTTACCTCACCTTGTGCTTCCACTCCAACCCTATCAACCTACAAGGCGAAAACCTAATCTTGTGCTCCGATATCGTCTCCAGCTTCGGCGACCACACTTGCTTCACCACCACCTGATCATACCTCTTCTGCAGCTCCGGCGTGCTACAGATCAACGGCGGACTACTCCCTGTACAGCCACCACCGCCGCCGCCATCGCCGGCACCGCCACTAACCCTAATCCGATAATCGATCTCATCTCCGGTGACGATCTTTGTGATGAACTCGGGCGCCACCTTGATCAGAACTCTTCCATCGCCCCCCTTGAGGTACTCAAAAGGGCTCAAATTCCCAAACTTGATCGGCCCCGGCTTCGGGCTGAGGCTCGAGAGGTTCGCCGCCGAGAGCACGTCAGACGGCGCGAGCCGGTCGATGGGGATGACGAAGTAAGTCTTGCCCTTGACGAGGCGATCGTGGACGGACAGCGCCGGGATCGGCTGGCCGATGAAGAAGCTGTCGGCATTGCAGACCATACACTCCGGGAACTCGAACATGACCTCTCCGGCGACCCACTTTTTGCCCCCTTGCAGGGACCGTGTGGGCCCCTGGCTGAAAATTAGCGTTATGGGTTTTGAAGAAGACGCCATGGCGCAACATGGGTAGCTCGTGATTGCGTTGCCCATGATCGGACGGCGGAGGAAAAGGGCCGATTTGGAGGGGTGTTTGAGCAGTTTTTACAAGAGGGAAATGAGGGGTGGGAGGGGATATAAATACATGGAGGGGATAATTGAATTTGACTTTTTTTTTTTTTTTTTTAATTTGGGAGGAAATTGCTTGAGATGAATGCAAGGGGAAAATGGGTCGGTGGTCAACCATGCCGGCTATGGCTATTAAATTTGAAAGCTATTTATCACTTAATTTAAATCTCTGTACTGTACTCACATTAAATTTAAATCGATTTATATGTATAATACTGTATTGGTATGTGTCTCCATCTTGAGTTTATGAAAATATTTTCTCCTCTAAACTATTCATAATATTTTCTTGATGGCTTTATTAGAAGATATCATACCTATTAAGATTTCCAATTTTGGTCTATGGCAGGTTAAGTTGATAGATTAAGTGTGTTAAATATATGTTAAATACTTGAATTAGAGTGTTTATAAGTTAGTGAGGTGTTTTGTAAATTAGCTAATAGAGTAACTAATATAAATGAGCTGATCGATGAGATAGGAGAAAATGAATAGAGTTTTGAAAAGTTTGGAGTAAGTTGTTGTTGAAAAATTAATTTCAAAATCTAATTAAACTAAAATATTATATTTAACTTATTTAAAACTATAGAATATAAAACTAAAAGCTCTGAAAAGTTACATGCATTGTCAAACGGACCCTTAAAGTTTTTGGGCTTTTTTCTTACTTTTTTTTTATCTCATTATGCAAAATAAGGAACAACATAAAAAAAAAAGCTATTTTACTCCAAATCTTCAGTATTCAATTCATCATAACTATATTTTTAGAAAAAATGTCTTTTATTTTCCCAATTTGAATTTTTTTTTTGTTGCAGAAGTTGTTCGAGATGGTGTAATTAATACATAATTTTTATGATTTATCTAATATAATAATAAGGATCCACCATAGATTACATCTACTCATTTTAATAAATATTAATTATATATAATCATTTTTTATTCGTTACGTAAATGTAGAAGAATATAAAATTTTATGATAAAATTTTAAGTTTAAAATTATGGGAAAAAGGCTTTATAATTTATTTAATAAAAAAATAACATTAAAAATTAAAACTAAATTATAGTATACTCCCCGCCTCAAAATATAGATCATTTGACTTTCCAATGGGGTTTAAGACATTAAAAGTTCTATAACATATAATTTCTAATAATTTTTTATTTTAAATTTATACTCATAAGTAATGCATATGAAATTAATTTTAAAAATTGATTAAATTTTTTATATTTTAGTAAAGCATATAAAATAATTTTAAAAATTAATTATTTTTTTTATATTTTATAGTTTTTTTTTTATAAAAAAAGTCAAATTACTTGTACATTTTATTATAGTATGGATGGAGTACAAGCTTAATTAATATAGGGATCTACCGTGGTTTAATTTTTGGATGATTTGTAGAGCATGTAGGTAGACCTGTCAAACAGGTCGGGCGGGTCGGGTTTGGGTCGGGTCGTCTCGGGTTCGGATCCATTTCGGGTCGGGTCATTTCGGGTTACGGGTCGTGAAATGCTCAACCCAGACCCATATTTAACGGGTTCGGGTCGACCCAACGGGTCAAGAGCGCTACTCATCCATAGTTTATTAAATGTCATTTACTATTTATACACGTTATTTTAAAATGATAAAATTATGTAAAATATCAATAAAAATTTATTTCTTGTTATAATTTCATTCTTTTTAGTTTTTGAAGTATGAAATTACATATAATATATAAATGGATAATTTATATAATTATTATCATCCTTAAAACCATACATGAATAGTAAACAACATTTAAAAGTAAACAGATGGAGTATTTTTAATGACTATTTACATAGTTCATAAATCTAAAATTATTATATCATCCTAATAATAGTTATATTATTGAAAAAAAATAATTAATGTCGCTACAATAGTAATATGTAATTTTATATACATAACAAATTATAATGTTAAATTATAAAGTAAAGTTGATGATGAAAAATATAATATTCAATCCTAATTATTATTGGTAATAAATTTCAATATTAGGTTAAATTGTAATTTATTTGTGTTTTTATTATCTTAAAGCTTGACCCAACGGGTGACCCACAGGTCGACCCAACCCGACCCAGAAATTTGCGGGTTGAACGGGTTCGGGTTGCTTCGGGTTTCGGGTTGAAATATTTGCGCCAAAACCCACGTTTTACGGGTCGGGTCGGGTCCTCGGGTCGGGTCACGTTTTGACAGGTTTACATGTAGGTAATAGGGATTTTAATATTTGGAAGGTGGGTGGGGTCCGACTAGTCCAAGATGTAATTAAATCGCAACTACTACACTTTATTGTATATTGTTTGTGGGTTTAGATTTTGACCAGTCTTTATTTAAAGATTAGAAAGGGTAAATGATTAATGATTTTCCATATATAATACTATAATTATTAAAGTAGGTCATGGATGTAATGTGACACAATGTAGAATAAGTACATTGTGTAGAGACACGATCTACATTTTGTCATATACATTATTAGAGTATAGTAATGCTCAAATATTGTACTTGCTTTAATTATTGTTGTTGTTGAATTTGATACATAACATTGAAATAAATAAATAAAAGAAACCTTACTTCATAAATACAAAGGCTACCCTAAAAATCCTACCGGAATAAATTTTGGAAAAGCTAGTGCACGTACATCTTCCTGTTTTTGTGATGCCCTATAATCATATGTAGACAATAAAGAAATTATTATTGTAATAGTGTATGTCCCGTCCCGTGTAGAGATAATATATTAATACAATATTATAAATAATTTAGAAGATTTTAATAAATAATAATAATAATAATAATAATAATCTAAATATAAATAATTTTTTCCACCAAAAAATAATATAAATATAAACAAAATTAGTTCAACCGATTATATATAATCTAAATATCTTTTATTTAATTAGATTCTATCAAAATATAAATAAAATTCACATTTATACTGTAATTTTTTTTGTTACATCTACCATTAATTGATTGAATCTCATATATATAGGTTGGTTGAAGTGTGCAAAGCCCTTACAGTGTACACATGCCTTATCGTGTACACAAAAATTATTCGTCTATTTCTACATGATTATTCATCTATAATTATATATTTATTAGTTGTACAAAGAATGTGAAAAAATGTAAAGTTTATTCTAATGAATAATCTCCCAATACCACGAATAATTTTATTCAACAAATAATCTCCCAATACTACCGAATAATCAAAAGTTACTTTTAACCTCATTTGTTGATCTTCTTAATTTAATGGTCTAGATTTTTTAACATAGTACACCATATATAATGGATGTGTGCATATGATCTATTGCGTGTGTGTACGTGTGACTTATATAACTTTCGATAAACTATGACAACATATTATTATTTTTTCCCCTATAATCAATTACAATATGCCACATAGACACTAAGTATCGGTTTTAGTACATGTATATATAGATACGTCATTTTACTTCTCATTAAAGGCTTCAACATAGAGGGCTGAAACGTAGCCAGACCTATGAGCATCGCAAGCGACCAAACTTCCACAATCTTCCCTAATCACAAAACCTACACATTCGGATCTGTTGAGAGTTTTGCTCCATCAAACTCGAGCTCAAAGAAACCTTCCTTTTGTTTTCTCTATCGAACATTCTTCCTATTTCATTTTTCTTTGGTTTCAGTATCCTACTTTTTTTTATTAAGTAATAATTCAAACTCAGATATACCTGAAACTCGAGAGGTCGACAAGTCGGCAGATGGGAGGACCGTCAAACGTGCAAAAAATCCGAAATACAGGAAAAGAAAAAAGGGTGCATACACCATGTAACAAGCACTCTGAGATGAAAGAAATCAAGCAGACCTAAAACCAAAATGTTGAGGGCGCCACGAAGCTAAGCACCACCACGGGGAAGCATCGTAAGTCAGCGATAGAGCAGGACTCTAACTCCACTCCTGTGGGCAGTGAAGGTGAAACTCCAAGGACCATTCTCCCGGATACGGAGTTGCCCTTGCACACTACCACGACCCCAACTTGTCCCGACTCCAGACTCAGCACACCCAATCAAGTTGTAGACCGCACATGACCACTAAAGACAGAGCCACTCGCTAACCGAAGAAAACACCCAAAAAATCGGCCAATAAAGACACGACTTTTAACCCTAAAAAAGAGGGTTATCTAACCTTGCAAGCAAGGGGTTATTTATATATAAAAATACAAAAGTATATATATATTATTTAATTTATTTTAATTATATTTTATTTTTACTTTCTTTATTATTCTCGTTCGGGATGCTTTGAGCCCAAAGCACAAAAATAGGCCAATTTGGCAACCTGCAGCAACCTACGGGCCAAGATGCCCAAACAAGCAGACAACACATGAGACGACGGAGACGAATAAGGGAAAGCGGTAGCCGACTGAGCCGGCAAGCTCCACGGAAGAAAACACCTCCAGAACAACCCAGGTCGCCACTGAGGACGAAACGGGAGGGAGGGAAGAACAAGGCCGAATGTGGGACTCCAAAGAATATGGGAACGATAGAGGATCTCCGATAGAAGGAGAGGGAGGAAACAAGGCCGGATGACCTCCAAAGGGCGAATGGAGAGGGAGGGAGTAAACAAGGCCGGATGACCTCCAAAGAGGGTGGGTTGAAGACGACGCCGATTACACGCTTGAGAGAAACACCACATGATGTGTAAATGAAACCTGAATGTTTAGCCTCAATTAGATCCGGGAGATTGAAGAAATGGAGAAGGAGGCCAAGGAAACAACCAAAGTCCAACCTCAAAATTAGTCTCACGAGATCCGATGATGGATTAACAGGTTTAGGGTTATAAACGAACGCGACCTCCAACATGAGCCACACCGAGATAACAAATTGGTGGAGAGACAGCAAAACGGATGCGACTAGGCTCGTGTTGAGGCGGTCGGAGCCAGGCCGACAGAGGACTTAGAAACGAAGGGAACAAGACCAATCGCAAACGAAGGGAGAAGCAGCGAAGAACCCACCTTGGAAGAATCTGAATGCACGCAAGCTGAGATGGTGATGATCTGGTGGTTACAAGGGCCGAGGAGGAAAGATGGTGGCTCCCGGAGGAGGTTTAGGCTCTCGAAGGAGAAATCACGTACGAGCTCTCCCAAGAAGAGAGAGATTTTTAGCATATCCTTAAAAGTGAATTTGGTATCCTACTTAACTCTTCTTCATCTTGGTCTGTTAGTTTTATTTTATTCCAGGTTCTTATATGATTTTTTATAATTCCTGCCCAAGCGTCTATTTTCCTTATTGCTTGGTTTTTCGTTAAGTATCTTGTTTCTCCTTGTCCACATCTTCCACCGTGATATTTTGAAAGATCTCTATTGCGATAGGTTTTATGCTTCTATTCTCCTTGTCTATACTTCTCAGTAGTCTTTCAATATTTTCGTCCACTTCTCGAAATTATTTCTAGAGTCGTTCTACAATTTGTGAATGGATGCATTGAATCTTCATCCATGTGACTAAAGAAATGACATTCAAGTGGAACACATATTATTTTATTTTGTCAACCTCATTTTGGTTGGAAGTCCATTCATAACTATTTTTCAGATGAAATTCTTCACCTTTTGCTGACAATCCAGTTTCTCTAACTAGTCGAAGTTGTTTGTTTCATGGTAAATTATTTTTTTAACAGATTCAAGTGCACTTGAGGTGAAGAACCACTCATTTTTTGTTTTCTAGTATAATATGTCCTGATTATTATTGTTTGGTAACGGGATACTCATAATCTTATCAATGATTTATGCGATCGATACTACCTTTTGCAGTTTTTCTAGGTTCCGTGTTTTATTGGAAAGTATGAAATTTTGGACAATTTCTTGCCATTTCTCTATCTTAAGAAGTTTATAATGTTTTAGACTAATTTACTAATCAATTGACCATTTATCTTTCTAAAATTTAATGACCTTTTGTCTCCTACTTGGCAAATCAGTCCTCCGCAAAACTCATCCTTAATCTCCTTAAGCTTGGTCCATTGCAATGAATTTTTATTTTTTTTTGTGTATTCCCATATATTTGCCTCTTGTGGGTATTTTTTCTCTAATGTTTTCACCTTTTCATTTTGCGGTTCAGCTAAATTATTTTCCATAATAGTTTCATTTGAAGAGATTTATTTCGTATCTGTAAGATTAAGTCCGATTCAAGTTTAATGTTTGCCAAGAACACAGATCCTAATCTATGAATGCGGAAGCGAAAAGAACACAAGACGTTGGTGACACGATTCGGCGAACCTACTCCGCGGGGTCTCAAGAAGGGGAGACCCGGGTCCGATTTCACTAAGCAACGCAGATCTTACAAAGGTAACAAACACCCAAGGCAAGCGGCAAGCAAGAGGCAGACAACAACACAGAAACAGGAATATACAAATAAAGGAACACGAAGCAAGGAACAGAAAACCCCCTGATGATCTCAGATCCAAGATCTGAGATGGAGTCGATGAAGACGATGGGGTCAAGCTTGGAGATTAAGCTCCGACTTCGTCCTCTTCCTTCTTCTAGCAGGACCTTCGTCTTCAGATCACCAATGGAGGGAAGATAGGATCGACTTCTCCAATGGAGATTTCTCCTGAGCGCCTCTGAGCTCTCTCTCTCTCTCTCTCTCTCTCTGATTTAGGGTTTACCTTCAACTGACGACGCCAAGTAGTGTGAGCTAGGGTTAGGAAGCGAGCATATATGGGCTAAGTTGAAATGCAGCGTTCCAACTTAAGACATCCTTAGCTTCCACACTCAGTGTCACATACACATGGATCCGAAGGAGAGGTGAGTTGGGTCGGGCTTCTGGCCTGGGCTTCAATGGCCCAAGGCTCACATTTCTCAAATCTGGTCATAGCCCACTTTTGCCTACCTAGCTTGCCTTAGATATAGTTTGTTACACTTACATAATACAAAGTAGGAGAATTATATGCATTACAATATCTATTGTTTTGTGGAGACTGGCCTAGGCCCCTGCACAGGGCCGTTCCGTTATATTTTGAGGCCTTGTGCAAAAAACAAAAGAATATAGTTAGACTTTGATATTGCATATCGAAATTCTTGATGTTCAAGAGACGATTGCAATGGCTGAATAAGTAGAATTGATTTCCGTATGTTAGAGTTTTATTCTTCTCTGAAGGTCGAACGGATTGCAGTGTTTCGTGAGTTTGTGATGGAAAAAAAAAAGAAAAGGAAAAAGGGGTGCTGCAATTATTTTGGAAAAATAAAATCGAAACGGGCAGATTTTTTTTTTTTTTTGGAAAATAAAGGGGCTGATGTAGAGTAATGGTCTGTGGACAAAAAGGCTGGATTGCTGGAAGGAAGATTCAAACCTGAATCAATACAGTACAAGGGGAGACCTTCACCAAATGAACTCCCACAACAGCTTGTTACTTTTCGGAATTTATGTATACATATATAGATTATAACACCAATACGAGGCCCTCTAAAAGTTCGAGGCCTTGTGCGATTGCACCTTTCGCACGGGCCTCGGGCCGGCCCCTGCATCTCTTTGTCATGCATATTTTATCGCACACAATTAATTAAGGGCATAGCTCTGTCCTTATTCCAAAAGAATCATTGGTTAATCTGATTCAACGTACTCTTTCGGCATATTTGTAAGAAGCATAAAATTTTGCATTAGATAATTTAATTCTAATGTCAAAATAATTGTTTTTATTAGCATTGTTCTTCCATGATAGTGCATTGGCTCTCCAATTCTCGCAATTTATTGATTTTCTAAGCGACTAAAGCTGTTTTGTTAATTAAAAAAATCTTTATATATATAGTTTTTTTTCCTCTTTGAATTGGATTCGATCGATATGTATAGTTTATATATTTCCTTGTTTAAGAGTTTTTGAGTCTTGAGTAGCTACACCTAACCAGAGAAATTGAGGGTGAAGAATGTCATCCATGGTAGTTTAATACGAAATTGAAGATCGACAATATACAAATTTATTAATCACATTTAATTACTGGATGCGGATGCTACTCGAGTGGCATTTTGTTGTCTGTATGTGTAAATTGCAAGTATTTAATTTACACTAAGATACTCTTTAATTTATTAAATTTGAGATTAGTTGAATGCATAAATTGCAAGTATTTTTTTTCATAATTAACTATTTTATTATACTCTCTTAGAAATATTCTAAAATTATACTCTCGTAGAAATACTCTACCTATAGTTTTATATGTATAGCCTCTTATTTTGGTACGGTTTTAATTCGGAAAAGTTATATACACTGCTAACCTCTTATTTTAGTAGTTTATTGTGCAACTGTATGTTATGGCCTAATTGTAGTCTATAAATAGACTTGTAAGTGTCTTAAGGATGAGTATGATTAAAAAATAAAATCATATCTTCCCTCCTAAACCTCTCTCTCTTCGCCTCACCTTATTCTACACTTCTCACCTCCCTCTCTTTCTCGTTACAACAACAACAGAAAATCTGTTAAGCCTTTGGGCCATAACAACTTTTGGTATCAGAGCTCTTTCCTAGGCGCGTTTTCATGGCGGAAGGTACAAGATCGAAGAAAATGGAGCTGCAATTTCAAGAATTCCGTGATGACACAAAGGCGTACATGGTGTCACATCGGAATCTTTGGCAAATTTGCAAAGGATACAGGAAGAACAAGCTAGGCAATTTGAGGAATTCAAGAGGTTGAACGACCAGAGGATGGAGCAACCGGCGGACTTCATTTGTCATCCTCCTCAATTTGGCGAACACCAGGAGAAGCATTCGGGGCCAGAAAGGGGAGGTAGTTCGCGAGTAGGTGCATCAGGACCAAGAAATGGTCAACGAAGTGCATCTTTGATGGGAAATGGTCCGAATGATCAAGAAATTCCTGGATCTATGCGGCATCAAAGTTTTAATGGTGGCCTTGATCATTCAGGAATCAATGGGACGGATATCCGTTTCAATCGACTTTCTAAGCTCGATTTCCCGGGATTTGATGGAAAGAAACCGCGGAATTGGATTCGAAAATGCAAAAAATATTTTGCCATTTTCCAGATTCCATTGAGGCAACAAGTGGAAATTGCTGCGATGTATCTCATGGATAAAGCAGATACGTGGTTGCAAGGGTATATGATGCAGAATCCGAGTGTGAGTTGGAATGAGTTCTGTGATGCAATTTGTATGAGGTTTGAGGATCGCCGGTAAGCAGAGATAGTCGGCGAATTCAACAAATTAGAGCATCAAGAGGATCTGGAGGAATATAATGAGAAATTCGAAGAATTAAGAGCGGGGATGCATGCTCTCCTTCAATCCGCAACTCACATAATCATATTTCGTGTCAAGTTACATTAGTGGACTCAAGAATGAGATTCATTCCTTGGTGAAATTGGGACGACCGACTTCAATGGCAGAAGTTCTTGATCAAGCTCGTCTTCACTACAAAGTTGTTCAAGCTTTAATTCGTGTTTCAAGAACGCCATGGAGAAATTCGAATGGGGGATCTCAGTTCAGTCGGAGCAGGAGTGCATCATGGTCACGGAATTCAAATTCTAAAGGGGATGCCAAGATTCCTTTGAGCAACGCCAGTGGCACAGGTGACACCAGCAAGGGACCAACACCTGCCGCATCAGAGTTGAGCACATGGCGATCTAGTGAGGCAAAGAAGGGCCTGTGTTACAGGTGCGAAGAGAAATTTTTTCATGGTCATAAGTACAAGACTCAATCACTGTTCAGACTGATTGCACAAGAGGTGCAAGATCGAGAACCTGTGACAGACGAATTGGGGCAAGATTGGAGCCAAGATGATGAGCAAGAAGATGAAGTGTATTCTCATGCTCTTACTAGTGATGAATCTGGCAACACAATTCGAGTTAAAGGATCAGTAAAAGGAAAAAAGGTGACAATCCTCATTAACAGTGGTGCCACACACAGTTTTCTGGATTCAAGAGTTGCAAAGGAAGCTAGATTTGAAGCTTGCAAAGCTGGAATCATGCAAGTCAACATCATTAGTGGCACTATGTTCAGTAACAAGGTGTGCAAAACATTTGTGTGGGAAATGCAAGGCAGTAGTTACGAGCATGACATTAGATTATTGAAAATGGAAGGGTGTGACATGATTTTGGGTACAAATTGGTTAGCTGGATACAATCCTGTGTTGTTTGATTTCATAGAGGTCTAGATTTCCTTTATGAAATTGGGCAAGAAAGTGGTGATTAAGGATTTCAAAGAGGATTTTTGGGACTCACTGGCTATTACAGGAGATTTATTAGAGGTTATAGGTGTATTGCCAAACCATTGACAGACATGCTCAAGAAAGGTACGTAACTTTGCTTGATCAATAGATGCTTAGCAGGCTTTCATCGGATTGAAGGCGATTTTAAGTTTTCCACCTGTTTTAGCCATGCCTGATTTCTCTTCTCCATTTGTGGTAGAAATTGATGCATGTGACTCTGGGGTGGGAGCTGTGCTTATACAGAAGGGAAAAGGAGCTCTTGGCAATTCTGCTTGCAGTAGACAAATGGAGACATTATTTGGAAGGACATAGGTTTATCATCAAAACTGATCATCAACCATTGAAGCACATGCTTGATCAGAGATTGTCAACACAAGTACAACGAAAAGCTGTGAGAAAATTCTTGGGGTTGGATTATGAAATTGCTCATAAAAAAGGAGTGGAGAATAAAGCTACATATTCTCTTTCAAGAATTTTTTAATCTAGTTCTTCTACTGCTTTGATTGTGGTACAACCTACTTGGCTTACAAAGATATTGGAGAGTTATGTGAATGACAAGGGAGCACAGGAAGCCATTATTCAAGCCTTGTCTAGTGATCCAGGCCTTTTTACTATCTTAAAAGGGTTGGTGAGATACAAAGGAAGAATGCTCATTGGCACTGCATCTGACTTGAGAAGGAAATCGTCGACAGCTCTACATGAAGAACCTGTGGGAGGGCATTCTGGGATTCATGCTACTTATTACAAACTAAAGAGTTTGATCTACTGGCAAAGATTGAAAGGAGATGTTACTTCTTTTGTCAAAACCTGTGATATGTGTCAGAGAAACAAGACTGAATCTGTGCATTCTCCAGGTTTGTTGCAGCCCTTACCAATATCTGAGAAACCTTGGAGCCACATCAGTATGGACTTTGTGGAAGGTTTACCTCATTCTCAGGGCAAAGACACTATCCTGGTAGTGGTGGACAGACTTATTAAGTATGCACATTTCATTGCTCCATGTCATCCTTTCACGATAGCTAAGGTGGCTTCCTTGTTCATGGAACATGTTTATAACCTCCATGGCACACCTACTAGCATTGTCTCTGATCGTGATAAGGTTTTTGTCAGTCAATTGTGGCAGCATTTGTTCAAGGCCATACACACTCGTTTAGACATGAGCACTACTTATCACCCTTAGTCTGAAGGGAAGATAGAACGTGTAAATCGTTGCCTTGAGACGTATTTGATGTGCATGACTTTGAGCAATCCGAAGAAGTGGTGTCAGTGGTTGTTTCTAGCAGAATGGTGGTACAACACCACTTCCCATTCAGCTATCAAAATGACTCCTTTTGAAGCACTGTATGGGTTTCCTCCGAGCCAACCGGGCCTTCCTACCTTGTATGCATCCGGGTCACCAGTTGATGATTGATTAGTTGCACACCAGCAGGTGGTGAAGCAATTGAAAGATCATCTTCAACAAGCCCAAGCTCGCATGAAGAATTTTGCTGATACTCGCAGAACTAATAGATCATTCAATATTGGAGATTGGGTGTTCGTCAAATTGCAACCTTACAAATAGGCGTCTGCTGCAATTCGGAGAAATGTCAAGCTCAGCTCCAAGTTCTATGGTCCTTACTAGATTTTGGCCAAAATTGGTCCAGTTGCATACAAATTGCAATTGCCAGAGGATTCCAAGATCCATCATGTTTTCCATGTGTCACAATTGAAATTGAAGTAAGACGATTTAAGCAATTGTTGTGATATGTTGCCTGTAACTGATAATGATGGCCAGATACTGAATGAACCTGAGCAAATCCTTAACACTCGTATGCACAAGCTACAGAATGGCTTATTAAGTGGAAGAATTTGTCTCCATCAGAGGCGACTTGGGAGGCTGCTGCTCACATCCTCAACTAATTCCCACTGTTTCAAATTGGTCCTTAGCTCAACTTGTAGCCCTTGTGGCAAGGTTTAGTAGCGAGACACTATTATGTAGTCATCTTAAGCCTTGAGACAAGGTTTAATACGGGTGAGGCACTGTTATGGCCGAATTGTAGTCTATAAATTGACTTGTAAGTGCCTTAATGATGGGTATGACTAAAAAAATAAAATCATATCTTCCCTCTTAAACCTCTCTCTTCACCTCACCCTATTCTACACTTCTCACCTCCCTCTCTTTCTCGTTATAGCAACAACAACAGAAAATATGTTAAGCCTTTGGGCCATAACACTGTACTGCCATAGGGCTGTTATTCGAGCCGAACAAGCCGAGTATTGCTTGTTTATATTCAATTCATTTAGAATATGAACGAGCTCGAGCCGAGCCTAAATTTTGACTCGAGCTTAAAAATATGCTCATATTCAGCTCGTTTAGGAAATGAGCGAGTTTGAGCCGAGGTTTTTTCGAGCTTTAGGCAATTCTACTTGCTCATTATACAGTAACTTAAAGAAAATTTTAGAAATTCCTTAGAATTCGAGCTATTCGAGTTTAATTCAAACGAGTCGAGCTTTAGACCGAGTTTAAAAATGTGCTTATACTCGACTCGTTTAGAAAATAAACGAGTTCGAGTCAAGTTTTTATCGAGTGAGTATGAGTCGAATTCGACCTACATAACACCCATAACTATACAATATACATACCCGCGGTGAAGCCACAAACTAGTTAATTAATCAAGCTAATTAGTCAATTTGCGGTGGGCAATTTCTAGGGCTTTTAATTATTCGAGTTGAATAACCGAGTATTGATTGCTCGTGTTAACTGTTGAGGCGATATTGTGTCTACCTGTCTTCTGTGAAATTAGTTGAATTATTGACAAGATCACATACAAGTTGTATGATACAACATTCAATTGATCCAATCAGCTTTCTCCTTTGGAGGCTTCATAGTGGTCTAGCGGAGATCCACCTCATTCAAACCTTTTTTTATTTATTAGGTAATCGGACAAATCTGACGCCTCGAGATCGATAAAATCAGCAGAAACAAACCGTAAAAGATACAACGAAATATAAAAAACGGCGCAATATAAAAAGCGGTCCATGTGTACACCGCCTCAACCACAGACAGACCCAACACCATACACCAGAGCCCCAACTCATATTAGCTAGGACCTCATTCAAATCTTTTGTTTTATCAATGCTCCATCCGTTCCTTTTTATTTGACATTTTCAAGTCATATATACACGTTTTTTTATAAAGATAAAAATATATATATAAATATCATTTTTATTCATTTTTTAATAACATTATAATTATTACTATTAAGTATGAAATTATTTTTAAAATATTAAAAAATAGATATTTATATACTCCATAATTTTTATCACCTTAAAAAATGTGCATAGATAGTAAAAAGTTACGGAGTATTTGATAAGGAACAGGGTAAATACTCCCCCCGATCCAAAATACATGTCGTTTGACTTTTCAGCACATATTTTAAGAAGCTAAAAGCTATATAAAATATCAACTTTTTTTAATTATTTTTTTACAACTTAATATTTGTTGATAATTAGTGTTAAATTGTAAAAAAAAAGTTAATATATTATATATATTTTTAGCTCCTTAAAATACGTGTTGAAAAGTAAAAAAAAACATATACTTTGGATCAGATGGAATAATAAATAAATAAATGATTCATGAACATTTGCCCTTTTAGTGTAGCTTAGGCTTAGGGGGTCATGGCTCATTGTCAAGGGTGAAAAGAAAGAACAAACAATAGAAAACCTGGGTCCAAATCCTCTGTCCTCGTTCTTTTCCTAGCCTATCTCCCTCTTCTTACTCATAAAATTCTTCATTATTTTTTAGTTTTTTATTTTATTTTATTTTATATTTTATTTTATTTTAATTTTAATTAAGAGTTTGTGAGCGAGAACATAAGAGGGGACAAATAATTATCTTCCCTTAATTGGGTCAAATGTTTTTGGTATTTATATTTTTTTTTATATTTTTAAATTATATTAAATAATTAAATAAAAAAATCTGGAATTAAAATGCTCACACATACCCTAATTCCACAAAATCTGGAATTATTTTTAAATTATATTAAATAATTAAATAAAAAAAATATGGAATTAAAACGGGTATACTTCCCGGCCGGTCGCGACCCACATCACCAACTACTCCACCATCACCTGCACAACCCACAAAACATACCCTAACCCATAATTCCTCCAAAAAAAAAAACCCAAAACCCATCCCGTTTGGATCTCCGTTCACCACCCCTGCTCAAGCCGCCGTTGCCGCCGCTTCCAGCGGTTCTCCACTCCGATGGTCTGTGCAGCAATCTCAAAAGCACCTATCTCTCTCCTCGTCGACCCTCCTCGACTCCCTGGCCGCCTGCCCTCCCCATTCTCCGGCGACTTTCTTCCCTCCCCCTCCTCCATCAACACCCCTCCTTCCTCTCTGTTTTACATCCTCTGATTGAGCCACAAATCGACAAAAAAAAAAAAAAAAAAAAACCAATTTTCCAATCCCAAATAAAACTTTTCATCCAATCTCAAAATCAACCTCTGTCTGTACGACTACCACTTACAAATCCTCATACAACTTTTAACTTTTTTCTATAAAAACAACCCATAATTTCTTTATCAAATACTCCGTATTGTTTACAACTAATTTTTTTGTTTGTCAGTATTTGTTCAAATGGCAGCCACAACTTGGTGATGGACTTTCCGTGATTGGAGCCTTCCTCGTCATCACCAAATCCGGAATCAAAATCGCAACCATCATTGCTTTCTAACCCAACCTTGTCAAACTCAACGCATGCAACCATCTAACCGATCAGTCTCGATCTCAAGAAGAAGGCTAAGTTTTAGATGTTTTAATTTTATCTTTATCTGTAACTGTAATAGTAGATTTAGGCTACTGTTTTTCTCTTTTTAATTTGTCCGGTGACCCTCTTTGTAGGGTCGTTCAAGCCATCTGTTGATGGCTTTAAGACCGCTCTACCGATCTAATTCTCGCCTACCGTAAAAAAAAAGATTTGTTTTCTTGATATAGCAAACCTTATGAATGCAAAGTTCGTACACGTCTCCGTAAAAAAAATGTTAATTTTACGTGAAGACATAAACTTGAATTACATTAATTTAAAAAATTACTATTTCAACCTAACGTAATTACGTTGAATTCTTGCACTGATTTGTTAAAGATCGATCACACTATGTACTAAAATTCAACATATAGATGTATGCATAATTAATTAATTAATTAATTACCTTCATATTCATCAACCGTGGAAACTATTCATAGAAAATTGTTTAACATTTTCGGCGCCCACACCAAAAGTGTGGCATAAATATTAACTTTAGCAAATATTACTACTTAATATATTTTATAGATGGTTGTGAACTTAAAACTAATACGGTGTCCGTCCATAATTAAAAGAATCTCGATCCAATGATCAAGGTTCCTATACGGCATCCATGGAAGGGGAATTGAAGCTTTGTGTGTGGGAGAGAGGTTAGAACGTAACCAACTTTTCTTGATTCAGTTGTGTTCCAATTACATTGTGGTTACATGTATATATTTATAATGTGTCCTGCATACACAATGACTGAAATACCCCTAACCACAATGGCTACACTCTCTATATCCCCTCCTCAAACTGAGCTACATGATGAAATCAAGCCTAGTTTGGAAGACAGTAAAGAGTGTTGCTCAACACCAAGTGGTTTGGTGAGGACATCAGCCATTTGCAAGCCAGTCCGAATGTAAGAAGGGAGCAGAACTCCTTCCTGAAGGCGCTCACTGACGTAATGGCAGTCAAGGCGAAGGTGCTTGGTCCTTTCGTGGAAGACCGGGTTCTCTGCAATGTGGATTGCTGCCTGGTTGTCACAATGCAGAGCTATTGGCTTGGGAATGATACAGTGAAGGTCTTCGAGGATGGAATCCAACCAAACTAGTTCACCTGCTGTTTTGGAGAGGCTCCTATACTCAGCCTCGGCCGAAGACTTTGAGACAGTACTTTGCTTCTTAGTCTTCCAGGATATCAACGCTTTGCCCAGAAAAACACAAAAACCAGTGAGAGATCGGCCTGTATAAAGGCAGTTACCCCAATCCGACTCACAGAAGGCATCTAGCAGCAAGGCATTTTTTGTTGGATACATGAGACCCAAGTTGAAAGTACCCTTGAGGTATCGGACAACATGAAGAGCTGCTTGCCAATTGGGAAGCCTAGGATTACTCATGAACTAGCTGAGGTGTTGTACTGCGTATGAAATGCTTGGGCGAGTCATGTTTAAGTACAGCAATCGGCCAATCAATCGACGATATTTCTCAGGATCATCAAGGAAGGGCCCTTCATTGATTGTCAATTTGAGACCTCGAGGGAGAGGAAATGGAGATGGCTTGCAATCTTCCATCAATGTGTCTTGTAAGATGTCAAGAACATATTTGCGTTGATTGAGCAAAGTTCCATGATCTGTGCGAGACACTTCCAAACCCAAGAAGTATCTTACTTCACCAAGGTCCTTTATGGTGAATTGAGTATGAAGACCTGCCTTCAAGGACTCAATCTCTGATTGACTGTCTTCTGTGATGAGTAGGTCGTCAACATACACAAGAACTACAACCATGCCTTCGGGAACAGCCTTAGTGAACAATGAGAAATCATAGCTTGATTTAGCAAACCCTCTGCTCAGCAAGAACTTTGTAAGTTCAATGTTCCATTGTCGGGAGGCTTGCTTGAGCCCATACAAAGAGCGCCTTAGTTGACACACCTGACCTGGAGCTGCTTTGGTGAAGCCATCAGGAACTCTCATAAACACTTCCTCATCAATGAAGCCATGGAGAAAAGCGTTGTTGATGTCAAGCTGGTGAATTCTCCACTTCTTGACAGTTGCAAGAGCAATGAGAGTTCTGACAGTTGTAAACTTCGCAACTGGAGAAAATGTGTGCTTAAAATCCTTCCCTTTGATTTGATTGAATCCCTTGGAAATAAGTCGAGCTTTGAATCTCTCCACTGTGCCATCAGCTCTGAATTTTATTTTGTAGACCCACTTACATCCAATTGCAGTTTTGCCTGGAGGAAGCTGAGTAAGGGTCCATATCTCATTTTCTTCAAGAGCATGGATTTCCTTTTGCATTGCCTCAACCTATTTTGGGTCATCCTTAGCTTGCTTGTATGTCATAGGCTCCTGAAGAGACAGAACTTGGCATAAGGAGGCAACATAGTCTTCTGGGTAGAAGCTGGGATCATCAAGACTCACCACCATGAAGGAATCAGATAGGGATTTTGTGGATGGGCAGATGAAGTCATGGAGATGTTTAGGTGGGTTAATTTGTCTTGTGGTGCGTCTGAGAGGAGGAGTGGGTAAAATAGGTGGATGTGGGGAGGGTGTGGGATTCTGAATGGGGAATTCTGACACAGAAGTGGATGGGGAGAACTGGTGTGTTGATTCATTAGAGGAAATGGCATTATGAAAAGGCTGAACTGAGTTTGTAGGTGTAGCAGAGGCAGAGTTTGGGACAAATATGGGTGGGTTAGGTTCAGGGGTGTGAGCTAGATTAACCAAGGGTAAAGAGTTTGGATGAGGGGTAGGTATGACTGGCTCAACAGAAGGCTTGGCAAAGGGAAATATGGTCTCAAAAAAAACTACATCCCTACTGACAATGGTTTTTCTGGTGGCTAAGTCAAAAAAGTTTATAGGCTTTTTGACCCCTTGGATATCCTGTGAACACACATCTCCTAGCTTTAGGAGCAAGTTTGTCTTTGTGTGGTCCCTTTATCAAAGCAAAACAAAGGCAACCCATCACTTTCAACCTGCTGTAATCTGGACATTTACCATATAGTTTCTCATATGGAGTGGACCACTGGAGAACATGTGATGGCATGAGGTTGATGAGGTGAGCAGCAGCCAGTACACAGTCACCCCAAAACCCAATTGGCAAATTAGCATGCAGTCTTAGAGCCCTAGCTGTCTCCAGTAGATGTCTATGCTTACGTTCCACCCGGCCATTTTGTTGGGGAACATAAGGAGTGGATAACTGGTGAGTGATGCCTTTCTTTGTGAAGAAACTGTTACAACCAAGGAATTCTATACCATGGTCACTTCTAATAGTCTTTACCTTTGCATCAAACTGATTCTCAACCAGTAAAATGAAGTCACAAACAACACAGCTAACTTGCAATTTGTTTGGGAGCAGATAAATCCATACTCCTCTACTGTAATCATCAACCAAAGTTACAAAGTACTTGGCCCCATTGTGACTTGGAACCTTGTAAGGGCCCTATAAGTCAACATGGATCAATTCAAACTTTGCCAAAGCAACAGAAGTACTAATATCAAAAGGAATAGAGTGATGTTTGGCCAACACACAGGCCTCACATATCAGATCATCATGACCCTTCACCTGATGACCACTAACATGCTTTAGTCTAGAAAAGGCAATATGTCCTAGGCGATCATGTAACAGCTGATCAGTACAGACTTTATTACATTGTGATTTATTCTGAATAGAGACTGCATTACTGCTACAGCTCTCATGGCCTTCAAGAAGTTGCAAACGAGCTTTGTACAATTGTCCTGGAATCCTTTCAGCTTTGAACAGACATTGATTAGCCTCAGGGCCCTGAAACAGACATGTGGATTTCTTAAAGATCACCTCAATTCCGGTGTGATCAATGAGTTTGCCAACTGATAATAAGTTTGCCTTAAATTCAGGCACATAGAAGACCTCCTGTAATCTCAATCCTGAAGCAAACTCAATATCCCCTACTTCTTGAACCCTTTTAATAGTGCCATCAGGTAAGCAAACACTAATAGGTCTACTTAATTTCCGTCTAGACCTTAGAAACTTTGCATTGAAAGTCATGTGATCCGAAGCACCTGAGTCTATGATCCAAAGTAAATCATAATCTTTGCAACTTCTAAAAGAATTCATAGCAGAGAGAATACCTGCACTGTTAGTTGAGGCTAACTGTACAGTTGATTTTCCCTTCATTGCTCTCAAGACCTCCTGATATATGGCACTTGCCATAGCTGTGTCAATGACTGGTTCTCCTCCAGTGAAGCACTCATTATCAAGTGGACTTTCAAACATTCCAGACACAGCAGCAGCGGATTTCATGGCTTTCTTCCCTTTGGGATCCTTGACCCACTCAGGATACCCGATGATTTTGAAGCAGCCATCAATGGTGTGTCCCTGCATCCCGCAATGAGTGCACAGCTTATCAGATTTATCAGTCTTTTCTTTCTTGTTTCCCTTCTTCACACCTGCAGACTTATTCACTGAGAAGACATTGTTGTCTTGCGAAGAACATGTGCTCGCGCCTTCACCTCCTGCAGTTTCAATTTGATACACAAGGTAGTATGCCTTGTTGATTGTCGGAGTGGCATCCATTGCCAGAATCTGATTGCGGACGCTTTCATAATTGTCGTTCAGTCCCATAAGAAACTGAAGGAGCTTGTTGTAATTGTCAATCTCAGTGATCTTCTTGATCACATCACAAGTGCACCTTTTCAAGGCGCCACATGAACATTTTGGAACTCCTTCCAAGTTCAAGATCTCATCCCATAGTTTCTTCATTTTGTTGAAATATTCCGCAGAGACATGCTTCCTTGCGCAAGATTGCTAAGCGATTTCCTCAATTGATACAGTAGCGGACCATTTTTCTGTGCATACCTCTCAGCGAGATCATCCCATAGTTGTTGTGCTGATTCGGCGTACACGAGTCCTTCCGAGAGCTGTGGAGCTATGGAGTTGAGGATCTAGCATCGCACCATGTAATCGCACCTCTTCCATCTAGGTAAGTCCAGCACCGGCACATCTTCCGGCTTCGAGCTTCCATCGATGAATGCGATTTTGTACTTGGCTCCCAACGCCATCTTCACCCCCCTGCTCCAGCTCAAGTAATTCGATCCGTTGAAGACATTCGCCACAAGCTGCGCGCCTGGATGATCTGAGTTTGATAATCCAAGCGGATCATTCATGTTGTTGATTCCCGAGCCTTGTCTGATTTCTCCAGGGATCTGTGTGCGCACTTCTGGTATCTCTTCCATCGCTTCTTCCTCTACTGGATGCCGCCTGATTCGGATCTTCCTTCCTCAGCTCTGATACCATAAAAGAATCTCGATCCAATGATCAAGGTTCCTATACGGCATCCATGGAAGGGGAATTGAAGCTTTGTGTGTGGGAGAGAGGTTAGAACGTAACAAACTTTTCTTGATTCAGTTGTGTTCCAATTACATTGTGGTTACATGTATTTATAATGTGTCCTGCATACACAATGACTAAAATACCCCTAACCACAATGGCTACACTCTCTATAATAATTTATTTTATGTATATAAAATAGATTCTAATACAATATCGTAAATTTAATTTACTCTATTTTCTGCGTAAATTTTAAAAGTATTTGCATTCTTGTACAAATAATTTTTTTATATAAAATATGTGTATAGGTGTGAGGATTTGATTCAAACTAATTAATTAACATAAAAATAATAGTCGATCACACAAGAAGAAGATATCAATTTATATACAATATTAGTTTAATTTGTTTTGATATAAATCAATTTGTTATTAACACACCTACTAAAATTAGCCAAAAAAAATATTGATAGGATATGTGGATAAATAAAATTTTGATTTAATTTAAAGTCATCCCATTTAAATAAAATAAAATGTAATCATGATTATGGTTTATTTGGGAGTTGGGACCATATATATATTTTGATGGATAGAGATTGAATTTAGCAAATAATATGATAAAACATAAAATATAGAATATATGGAGGGATAAAAATTGAGGCAATAAGCTCAATTTCTTAACTTAATTAAACAAATGTCAACGAAAAATCAAATTAAGCAAATGTCCATGATCGGATAGTCCAAAGTACACAAATCTAGACTTCTCATTCTTCTTCCTTCTCTCCCTCTTCCTATGTTCTTCTCTTCCTTTTCCTTCTGTTCTTCTTATCCTCCTCTCTCTAACAACGTTTGCGGAGATGAAAACAGCTTTCAACCTTTGTTTCCGGCCTCCGAAGCTGGTATTTTTGTTCCAAAGTCGCGTTGGGATCAGGATAGATGGCACTGGTATTTTTGCTCACCCCTTGTATTATACATTTTTTAAAACTTGAAGAATTATATTTAAAAAACATATAATTAAGGAGTGATTAAATGTAATTTTCAAAATTAATAAAGGCCAATTTATGCAAAATGGGCCAAATAACAGCTTAACCTAAATTTGTGCTCCATTAGACTTTTTAAAAAATTGTAATGGTAGAGTTGAGAAGAACTCAATCAGTTTATTTAAAAATCGATAGTCATAAAGATTTAATAACCCTACCTCCACAAATCCTATTTTTCTCCTCTCTTTTTTTCTTTTAGCTCAATTTTTGTGAGAAAAAAAAAAAAAACTACCGATTTGAGTTTTTTCATAACTCTACTGGAGTTTTTCATTGCACAAATTAAGCCTACCAAATTATATCTCAAATTTTGACAAAATAGGCCTTTGCTCTCCTCTCATTTAATCTTTTATAGAGCGTCACCAAACATGTGAGGTTTTGACTATAAGAAAAACCCTAAGTTCAATACATCCACAGGACCACAATCCACTCCAAACTGTTTTGAGGTAAACAATATGAACTCACCCTTAAAAGCTTTACACACTAAACATATATATTTGTGAAATTAAAGCCAACTTTAGGGGTGGTTAAGAAAAATACCATGAACTTTTAAGGTTGTAAAAAAAGAAAGACAACTAGAAAATGAGTTGCAAATACCCACATCCTTCACTCTTAACCCAAGGCCGGGCCGGGTGTGTTTGAATTCCAAATGCATTGTGTTTATAATGCAAAATGATAAGATGGTGTTTGATAGGGGTGGGCACAAATCCCGGTCCCGTCCCGATCCCGGTGGAATTTCGAGAAAAAATATCGAATCCCGTCCCGCAAAAATTATGCGGGACGACCCGTTCCAATCCCGCAAATCCCGTCCCATTCCACATATATATATAATAATATTATATTATATATAATATTATGTTATATAATATGTATTATATTATATATACTATATGGTGTGTATATAAATATATCTCTATTCTCTATATATTTATATGTATATATTAGATTACGTTTACAGTGTATATATGCACACACTGTATACATTACATTATATGCACACACTGTATACATGTACAATGTAATGCACACTTACACTGTAATGCACTTGTGCACACACTGAGATTTTAGCCCCAACGAATAAACACACTAAGATATTAAAATATATATATATATATATATATATATATATATATGTGTGTGTATATAGGGTAACCCGTAAAATACAAAAAAAAAATATTTATATGCGTTACGTCTTTGAAAATCGTAAAATATATAGGAAATTTTTATTTTTTTATAATCTTCTTTATTTGAGGGACATGGCCCGTCCCATCCCGGGAGGAACAAGGCCCGTGCGGGATTAAAAAAAAAAGAGTAAATCCCGTCCCGGTCCCGTCCCGCAAAAATTACGTGGGACGACCTCCGTCCCGTCCCGTCCCGCGCCCACCCCTAGTGTTTGGTTAACAAAAATTTTAAGGTGTTTAAATTATGATTTTTTTGGATATCACGATATATCAATTAAAATGCAATTATTTTATCTCGATTTATGTGATTATTTGATTAAATTACGATTTTACTTTAGTTTTTACGAGATTTTTATTTTTACAACCAAACGGATCGGACATATAAAACGAGGTAAAATAATTGCATTATAATCAGTAGCGGAGCCAGAAATAATCTTGGGGTGGGCAAAAAATGAGAAGGGATGCGCTGCTGCCAAGGTTCGAACTAGGGTGGGTGGGCAAATTTCAAGAAAAACAGCTTTAAAAGAACCACTGGTCCAAAGAACCACTAGACCAGAGAACTTTACATGTTCTTTACCCCAACTAACAAAATTTCATACATGTTTTTTGGATTTGGGGTGAGCTTGAACCCACACTAACCCGCCCCTGTATCCACCACTGATTATAATGAAAATGCAATGGAATTCAAACACACCCTAAGATTCGGAAAAAGAATCTTGAAAATAGGGTATCTTCTTGTGATGAAAGCACTTTACCTGTTTGTTTTTTGGTATGAAAAGGTAATGATTACCCTTATGAATATAGCATATATTTAAGTTAAGATTTATTGATCACTATTCTAATCATTCCTCTTCTTCTCCCATTTTTCATACAAATTTATTACCCTTCCATTCTCTAATTTGAAGGTGGGTAACCAATACTTATAGGATGGGCTAATAATCCCCCCATCCTTTTCTCCAAACTCACAAAAAATGATAATCATATACATTTTATGTGTAAAGTTTAATATCTTATCTTTCCATTCCCTAGCTATCTAAACAAACGAGCCCAAATGCTTGGTATACCCAATGTAAAATAGACTAAACCACTAGTTTCAATATATAAAAAAGGGAAAATTACAGAAAACCACCCTTTAAATATGGGTGTTTTCACTTAACCACCCCTTAAATTCAAAATTACATAAAACCACCCTTTAAATGGTATTTGTTTACAACTCACCACCCATTCAACTATTTTCGTTACTTTATCATTAAGTATATTATATTTTAATATTTTTAAACTCAAATTTGATTGTAAATATATTCAAATTTTGAATTTAAGGGCCCAATTATATTTTAGGGATCATTGCATTTATTTATAAAAATAATAATCAATAAAGCCTAGAATTATTATCTTAATTTATGTTTGAAAATGTTTATAAATGTTTAAAACATTATGTAAATTACTCTTATTTAAAATATAAATAAATAAGAGTAATTTCCATAATATTTTAAAATTCTATAAATATTTTCAACCATAAATTAAGATAATAACTCTAGGCTATATTTATTTTATTTTTTAAAAATAAATAAAATAATCCTTAAAATATGACCAACCCCTTAAATTCAAAATTTGAATATATTTACAATTAAATTTGAGTTTAAAAATATTAAAATATAATATATTTAATGATAAAGTAACGAAAATAGTTGAATGGGTGGTGAGTTGTAAACAAATACTATTTAAAGGGTGGTTTTAAGTAATTTTGAATTTAAGGGGTGGTTAAGTGAAAACACTCATATTTAAAGGGTGGTTTTATGTAATTTTCCCTATAAAAAATGAGTTGCAAATAATAGAACAAACACTTTCAACGACTCATTACTTGATTCAGTGGTGGATCCTGGACCATTTGGCTTGGAAGTTTGGGGGGGAAATCAAAAGTTTTTTTTTTTTTGTTATCTATGAAATTTTTTAAAAAAAAATTTGAAGACATACATAAAATTGTAGTTAAAATAAACCATTTTTATTAACATTTTCCAAAAAGAAAATATAGTCTTGAATTTCTGACAAATTAATGTTTTAAAATATTAATTTCTATCCTGAAAATGTAGCCACCCCCAATCCTTATAATGGGATCCACAACTGACTTTCAAAATTGATGCTAAGTTTGGCAACCAATTTCGAAAGGGTCGAAATAGCCCTTTTTTCCTGCCAACTTGACAAGTACGAGCAGCAGATTTCAAGTGAATTGCGATGTGAATTAATGGGAATTTATCAAAGGGATTAGTTTAAATTGAATTTTATTTGATTGCATATGTGTGTTATCTGAATTCTGAATTGGTCAAAGTCAATGGATATATATATAACTTGTTTAATTTGGTTTTTTTTTTTTTTGAAATCATCTTTAATTTGGTTGTTTTATTTTATCACAATTAATCCCAATTAAGGATGAAAATGACTCATTTGAATGATTTTAATTTCCCTAGTTAGCAAAGATATGTATAAATTTGCTAACTGCACCATACGTGCGTATATTCTCATGACTAATTAAATCGAAAACCAATCATATCACAAGTTGGTGTAGTTGTTGTGGGGCTACTTAACATCTCATGTCAAGAGGCCACTTCTAAGTTTGAATCCCCTTGTAAACATGAAGTCGGCAAGTCGCTTGTGAGTGGGATGGTCAACCCCTTAAATGAGTCATATATTATCCGATTCAGATGTAAACACGGTGATGAATAGTCTTTATTCTTTAATGCATGGCATAAAAACAATTAGCAGTTGAACATGTCATTCCTTTTCGTAAATGTTCATCAAATTTGAATCCCATTTTCATCATCATTTAGCACGGAACTAAAATTTGTTTTTTGTACTCTTTTTATATAAAATTTGTCATAACTTTTTGACGGCCAAGAGATTGTTTGCAAATGTATATCGATCACAAATATATACAATGTTTAAGCACGTGTTGTTGATCGAGTAGATTATATGCAGCAGCCCAGCAGATCCAAAACAATCTAATTATCACCCACCCAAAAAGTTTTTGACTTTAATTTGTTTTTTAATTAAACCCACTGGACACTAAATTTTGTCGTCGACTCTGATCATATATCAGTATATATTTAAATAGATTGTGCACAAGACAATTACAATAATATCCAGTAAGAAGTAGACCTGTAAAACGGGTTATTCGGATCGGTTTCGGGTAAAACGGGTCTCGGGTAAAATGGGTTCCGGGTTTTTCGGGTTGACTCGAACTCGGGTTTGATCGGGTTTCGGGTCATTTCGGGTCGATTTCGGGTTTGTCAATTTTTTCTTTTTTAAATTAAAAAAATCATAATTTGATAATTTTGTGATAAATTTTAATTATATATAAAAAAAATTAATTATATATAATTATAAATCAACCGGGTCAATTGGGTAAATCGAGTCAAAATTACCGGGTCAATCGGGTCACCGAGTCGAAACCCAGATTACCCGAAAAATTTCGGGTTTTTCGGGTTCGGGTCGAAAAAAAAATTCAAGTCAAAATTTTCGGGTTCGAATCGGAAATTTTTCGGCTCGGGTCACCGGGTCGGGTTGTGTTTTGACAGGTATAGTAAGAAGCAATAGCACATAATGTATGGCAAAATCTTTGTTTTTTTAAAACGTCGAATTAATTAAACTAAGTAATTAAAAAAAAAAACAATGTTAATATATACTCCCTCCGTTTCAAAATACATGGTCTTTTACTTTTCGGCACGCTTTTTAAGGAGCGAAAAACTCTATGAAATATTATTTTTTAATTAAATTTTTTTATATAATTAGATACTTATTAGTAATAAGTATCAAATAGTATAAAAATTTTAATCAAATAAATAATATTTTATAGAGTTTTCCGCTTCTTAAAAAACGTGTTAAAAAGTAAAAAGCCATCTATTTTGAAACGGAGGGAGTATAATTGAAGATTGGGCAAGTGGTGTTGGGATGATGATCGGAAAGCAGATAAGGCATGACGAAATCCAAGCCAATTGTGATCAATTACCAGACAAATTAAAGAGTGTCATCATTCATAGATTTTTGTTGTGGTGTGTTCTTAATTTGAATGTTGGTCATGGATTAAGGCTACATTAACATTATATATGAATATGATTATATGCAATTCAACAACCCATTTGCGTTTGATCAATCAGCTGTTTGAATCTCTTATATTGACCCTTTTCTTTAATGATTTTTTTTATTACAGATGAGTGAATCCGAATTAATTGTTGCGTTGTAACGAGAATTATAAAAGAGAAAGAAGACACAGAGATTTACGTTGTTACCTACGTTCATGGGTAGAAATGTACAAGTTTTGTATTAGAGTAGACGAAAAAATAGGTTCTCTACCCGTGGACGTAGGTAACACATCGTTGTCGAACCACGTAAATCTTTGTGTCTTTCTTATCTTTTATTATTCTCGTTACAACAAACTGGTATCAGAGCAAGGTTTCGGGGTTCGTTATCCGGTGAGAAAGATGTCTACTTTGAACATCATGATTGACAAGTTCACACGGAGGAACAGTTTCAGTCTCTAACAGATCAACATGCAAGTTTTGCAAGGCAACGGGGATTATGGGGGTCGTTGTCGAGCAAGGGCGAAACTATTGAGATGGTCACTTTAATGGAGAAGGCGGAGCAGTTTCAGTCTTTGGCATATCAAGATGCGGACTCTGTTTTCGCAACAGAGCCGATAGAGGCAACTGTCGAGGAATCTGGAAGAAAGCGTTGAGGCATCCGGTTTGGAGGAGAAGACGTATTCTACCATTATGGTGTGTCTTGTAGATGGTGTCATCACTAAGAGCTCTGATGAGGATCCAGTACATCTACATTGCATTGCATCTCGTACATCTAGTGTTACAGTGCATTTGGTACATCTGAGAGGATTCAAGTCAATGTGGAGATTCTAGTATATCATAGCATTGTCAAATGCGTTCGGTACATCTATGAACATTCAAGGCACGGTGGAGATTTGTTAGAATGTCTTGAATCTAATTGGTTTAGATTTGAGCTTTATTGATAAAGCTAATTTAGATAGAATTAGGTTTATCGATCTATTCGCGCCTTATTGATAGATTTATCCTAGTATGATTAGATTTATTTTAAGTTATATAATCTCCTATAGGCAAAACCCTAAAAGTATTCAACACAATTAAGTTGAGTCCTGACTGAGTGACTGGTAACCGTCATGGGTTTAGGGGGCAAGGCCCCGACCAATAGAGGGTCCGGGCTAGTGGTGGTTCAGTCACGGTATTCTATGTTTACAGGGTTATCGTTTATCAGTCAGTGTGGGTGACACATCTTGTAATCCCCGTCTAGTTTCGGGAAGCTCCTTAATGAAATCTCTCAGTGTGAATGTAGCCAATTTAGTGAGCCACGATAAATTGTGTGTGTCGATCTTGTTATTTGTTCGAATATCAGTTCTTTCGTCACAGTTGTGTTTATAAGTTGTATCATGACGATTGTTTATATGGCGCTTTGTGTGCCCTTTCGATTTATCAGACTTATTTAGTATTTTGAATTCATTTCTGATAAAAAAAAAATTGGTGATAAATTTGGATGGGACAACAATATAACGCGGGATTTCACAAGTTCATACAAACGCATACATGATACAACAGATGTATGTTAACTCTTATTTAACACATAAGTTGATTGAGATTCTGTAATACATCAAATCTGCATCTCGATCCTTGTCCGTGTCGATCGATCTTCCTGCATAGATTAGAAGAGAAAGAGGCGGGGTTTGCTCCCCGAGGAGCCTCCGACGCTCAAGTCAGGATTGTATTGGTTGATTGAGAAGCCCTTCTCAAACCCTAGTAGAAAACTCGAATATATAATGAGGATTAGGGTTTACCTGATAAAAGACGATTATGCCCCTGGACATCTTATGTAATTACTTTTGCTACATCAATTGCCCCTCGGGTTTCCTTATCACGATCTAGTGATGAGGGAAGACGAATAGTTTGATACTCTTCACTTGTCATGATCAAAGATCTCTAGTAATGCTTGCCCCTTGTCTTCATTGTATCCTACAAGC
This sequence comes from Persicaria tinctoria, assembly GCA_037127255.1. Taxonomy (NCBI): domain Eukaryota; kingdom Viridiplantae; phylum Streptophyta; class Magnoliopsida; order Caryophyllales; family Polygonaceae; genus Persicaria; species Persicaria tinctoria. The sequence goes on from JBANSL010000004.1 coordinate 3,102,682, forward strand.
TTTAACATTCTTAACCGAATAACACAATATAGTGCAGTTAGTGCGTTGTTAACTGATCAACTGAAAATTACTGCTCAAAATGATTAGAAGGGTTTTTTGCCATAAAGGAGAAACAGTGTCAGTTGATGACATTATCACTTAAATTTTATTTATGATTGACAATTTGACGGTTTTCGTTAGGGTTGAGCATTTTGCTTTAAATGATATTCTTATTGTTTGATTTTGACTTTTGTTGGCCCTTAACAGCGTTATTATGACTTAGAATTGGCTTTAGGTAGTCTTAAGCGACGATTCTTTGGCCATAAGCGGCGATCTATTGACCTTGATTGGCGTTATATTGGCCATGAGTGGCGATCCATTGGCCATGAGTGGCGATTCATTGGCCATGAGTGGCGATTCGTTGGCCATGAGTGGCGATCATTGGGCCATGAGTGACGATCTAATGGGCCATGAGTGGCGATTTAGTGGCCTTGAGTGGCGTTATATTGGCCATGAGTGGCGATTCGTGGGCCATGAGTGGCGATTCGTGGGCCATGAGTGGCGATCATTGGGCCATGAGTGGCGATCTAGTGGGCCTTGAGTGGCGATTTAGTGGCCTTGAGTGGCGTTATATTGGCCATGAGTGGCGATCCATTGGCCTTGATTGGCGATCTAATGGCCTTGAGTGGCGATTCGGTAATTGTTTTTTATGGCTTTGATATAATATTGTTCTATATATAAATGCGCACATAAGCATTTTAAGAATTTATATGTCACCGATGCAATTAACCATGCAATATGATTAATTAAGGAGTAAACTTTTATTTAAAATAGGACAGAGAAGACTTAGCTTTTGGGTCTCATACGCTGGTCCGTCCGGGCACGATGCGTTGCACTTCCAAGAGAGATGTCTTGCCTTATGAAAGTTGGGCCATTTTTTTGCAATTATCTTAAATGTATAGGCTAAGCTTCAATTTCTATGAATCGTGGGCTGGTCTTGTAATTACTCCAGATTTGCAAATTAAGGCATCGTCTTCTTCGTAGGGTTCGTGGAAAGCGGCGGCGGTGGATCTCGAAGCTGCATCGTCGGGCCATCCACAACGTTGCCGATGCCATAGCCTCCACCGCTCTCATTGTTGTCCGACTCGGAAGGCGAGTGGACTGGTTTACTCGGACGCTTGGCTTGATGGAGGCCCGGCTACGATGTCATGGACGTGGCACATCACAGGGGAGTGACACTATGCAACGGCGTTTTCGATCCCGACGGAGGCGGCTGCGTTTAGGGGTTGTGGAAAGCGGCGCGGCACGAGGGCTCGAAGTGGCATCCTCGGCCATCTTTAACAGCGGATTAGGGTGCCCCGGCCTACCGATCGTCCCCGATGTGTTCTCGTGGTTTGGTGAAAGGGGATGCTCGGTAGCGGCGGCTATGGCGCAATCCCATAGCAGGTCCACTCGGAGTGGCGCAGGGGGAGACGGAAAGGGCCAGACTCGGCAGCTCGGGTTCCCTTCGAAGTCGCACAGAGAGAGCCGAAGAAGGCCGGTCTCGGCGGCTGTGTTTGTAAGCACTAGATCTGGGCGTGCTCTCGGTGCGATCCCAAACCAGATCCGATCGGAGTCACAGAGAGATAGGAGACCGGAATCGGTGGCTATGGTGGCGACGGTGGCTCGGATCTGACGGTTCTCGGTCGGCGTAGGACACCGTGGTGGCCGCGGTGGTAGTTGCTACGTACTCCTGCACATCCGCCGCTTCAAACAACCTCACCCATGATCAATCTTTGTTGCTTTTTTCATTGAGAGATCCGATCTTATGGCTTTTTCATCGAATTCCCACAGACGGCGCCAAATGTAATACATCAAATCTGCATCTCGATCGTTGTCCGTGTCGGTCGATCTTCCTGCATAGATTAGAAGAGAAAGAGGTGGGGTTTGCTCCCCGAGGAGCTTCCGACGCTCAAGTCAGGATTGTATTGGTTGATTGAGAAGCCCTTCTCAAACCCTAGTAGAAAACTCGAATATATAATGAGGATTAGGGTTTACCTGATAAAAGACGATTATGCCCCTGGACATCTTATGTAATTACTTTTGCTACATCAGATTCTATTTTTAAATCAATTATTTATATGAGTAAAGTCACCGTCCTTATATACTAGGCTGCTGGGATCACATTTCTTATATGTAACAATTATTCTTTCATATCATCAATCAGTTTGAATATAACTCCTTTAATTTGTATTTGATCCTTGTCTTTTAATAATTTTTCTTAGACATGAGCAAATCCGAATCAATTATATTAATGATAAATTTCGATGGGCCAACAATATATAACATATGGAAGTTTACAAGTTCATACAAGCAAATGCAACAGATATCAGGTCAAACCTAATACGATCTTATATACTAGGTTTGGATCATGTTTCCTATACAGAACAATTATCCTTTCATATATATCTCTTCAAAAGCGATCTAATCGTCTGATTCGATGAAAAGCAACCACGTGCGAGAAAGGTCGATCTACCCATCAAATCAATTTAGTGCAGATGAAAACAACGTAATCTATCTGTTAATCTTTATCCTTAACAACTCGATTCGAATTAATAAGTCTGCATTTGTCTGGGTCTATATTGGACGCAAACTATTTAAAAGAACAAAATAAAAGAAGTATCTTTGTTAAGGTGTCGTCGGTCAAGAAAGATGAATCAATTGATGGACAAACTATGATTAAATTTGTATATATGACAACCATATGCTAATTAAAATCACATTCCAAAACAAGGTAACGGCCATAGTTATTTTATATCCAACCATAGAATTATGAATTAACAACTTCTATATCTTTCTTACACGGTGTTACAAGTCTCAACATCAATGACATTGACACAATGTAAACTCAAATCTTAATTAATTTGGAGGTTAATTTCATCCGTGACACAACAAGGCACATTTACCACTACATAGATAAGATCAAACATTTATATAACAACACTCACCATCGATCGTTTAAGTCTATACATTGCACATATAAAGTTCAACCACTTGTGTATTAACTTGGAAGCCATTTAATGAACACAAAAAACTTGTGGAAAACAACTTGTTAATCGTTTCACATTGGTGACCAGACCAAGTCAAAAATTGCCTTTTTGAGAGTGTGGTCGACATAATATTTCCCCACGTGGCATCTTCTTATTGGGTCTAAGCTTGTGACCTTCAATGGCTCATACGTGGCCCTCCCTAGAATCAGTGGATCGGATCGGATCGAATCGGACGTTAGTTCAGATTTCCTATCGTATAGGATGTGAGTAAAGTGAGAAATGACAGAAATTAAATCAACATGAAAGTGAGATTTTTTTTTTATCAGGTAAAAATTCGGGTGGAATAATCCTAACCGATAGCATCTTTTCGGAGGAGTTCTTGAAGACCTGAATCAGTGTAAATGTCGAAGCCTCTGAAAGAGCAGCAAAGGTGTGCAACCTTATCAGTCACTCTATTGTCATTTCGGTGCACGTGAGAGAAGGAGACTTCTCTCACACTCGACAACATTGTTTTGATATCGGATATCACCAATTCAATTTTCCATGGACATGTGCAGTTTGTTTTTAAATGATTTATGATTATAAGGGAGATTGATTTTGTTTCATTAAAATTGTCTTTTTTTTATATATATATAGACAATAATTTGGATAGGAGTAGACCTTGATAGTTCACTATCTAATACTACGTAGTATCCTAACGGATGAGGATGTTAAGTTCTCTATCTGTCCAAAGATTAGGCGCGGAATGGGTTTGAAAACGCCGAGGAATATGATTTGCACATCTACTGACTTTATGGAAGACGTGTAATAAGAACACGAGGCTAATTAGCATGTTATATTGCTATGTAATATAGATGAAAACATAACATGATTAGGGTATATACGAGATTATATGCCTAAGTTATTACTAGGTCCAAGATCAGGCCCATTAAATCCTTCTAAGAGAAGGTCCAAAATTGAAAGTAGGAATTCGAAGCAGAAGTTTTCTAATGTGTGACCATTTGCACGTAGAGGTAGTCTATCGTTAACCCATGTTTTTGTCTATTGGCAAAACGAAATTTAATATATCCTTTTTATTTGAAAAAAAAAACACAATTACAACTTTTGCACGATGAGGAACAAAAAAAACATTTCAACAAGATGAATGCATAATCTCGGCCCAGTTCATACAGAGTCCTCTAAGCCTTTTGCTCGGCTAGATTCACTGAGTTGGGACTTGAAGCTCGATCTGGTTTGTCGAGGGGTTTCCTGACCTGTAAATCCATCTAAATCGAATATTTCCAGCCCACATTGACACTCAAACTTATAAATATAACACTTCTATCATAATAACAATAACAAAATATAACAAAATCTCTCAAAACAACCGAAAATTGACCGAGATTTCGGGTTTTAAATTATCAACAAAAATTTTAAAAAGCCAATTCTATGTTGATTCTACCTGAAATCAATGACATTTTGTCATTATATGGGATAACAAACCTTTGTAGTGATAGACCAGTATTGATTTCAGTTTTTAAAAAAAGCACTAATTACAAGTATATTTGAAGATGATTGATGTGGTTGAAGGAGGATGGTTGTGTCTCGAACCAATCCGTAATTATTTTATAAAAAAAAAATGCAGAGTGTTCGAGACACCTATACTCGATCAATCACATTATAAGATACACACCTCTTCTAATTAGTCTAGATTCTCAACCCACAAACGTTTTAAGACATTGGCCCATTTTGATGGCCCAAACAAAAAAAAAAGCCCAACAGCCCATATTTGACAATATGAAGATGAATGGTTGTACCAAGATGAGTGTTGAAGCTAATGTGAAGCTAGCCTTGTTCTATGACTAGATTATCTTTGACGAGAGGACGAACAAGGTTACGACTTATGTACATTGTGTTAGGAGTCACATATGAACCCCAATTGAAGTGGTAGCATTTCTCGTTGTGGGCTAATCCACTCATTGACAATTGATTTTGGATTGAAACTACATCAGACTTATGTTGTAAGCTTGACGATGGTTTAGCTTTAAAGATGGGAAGCTAGATGATCAGGCTTCATGATCCGATAGTTATTTAGATTCTAGGATTGAGCGCATCGTCTTTGAGATAATGCCCAATGCTTAAGCTTACCGTATTCGTTTCCAAAAGCATTGAGCAAATCCGGTTACTTGTCAGCCATGTGGGAGACTCGGAGCTTGTATTCATACGGTTTGAGTTAGTCTTCAGCATGTTCTCCGTCTTTGGCAAACCTGCGAAACCCTCGCCTTTACCTTGCAAAGAAGACGAGGGCTGATGGTTCCCAGTGGTGGTTATGTTACATAAATGTTTTTGTTATCTTATTACTAAGTATTGGTTTAGAATTATGGAGTTATCATAACATTTTTTGGGGTTGAATATGGATACAAGTTAGCACAAAAAGAAGTTGCTTTTGGAATTGGAACTAGTTGAAGATGATTCAAGTTCATAGATGTAGTGAAATCGAAAATGTACATCAAATAGCAGTTCAAAACTTAACCGTTTGAAATTTTCACCATAATGGCGGTTTTTTCTTCCTTCTCCATCAAATAGCGATTCGTCTTCCTCCATCCAGCATAAATCGTTCGTTCATCTTCCTCCATCAAATAGCGGTCGCTCTCAGTTCGACCTCTCTCTCTCTCAATATCTCCTCTCTCGATTCTCTCTCATAGTTTCGAATGGGGGCAGAGGAAGACATTGCGGCGAAGGTGCGTGGGGATTTGTCGGAGCTTCAAGGCGCCGTTGAAGGTGGGGAGCACCTCCTTGCAGTCGAGGTGCCTGGAGGTGGTGGTGGGAAGCAGGAGAAGGAGGTTGAATCGGAGGTGGTGGTGCAAGGTGGTGCTGGCGGGAAGCAGTAGCAGGAGGAGGGTGAATCCGAGGAGGATGTCGCAGGCCTCCGAAAACGAACCCGACAAGAATCGACACTACATGATGAGGTATGAATGTACAATATATTTGGTTATGTGTTTCGATAATCTGCTAAGATTTTTTTGCGTGTGTGACGCTATAACACATCGGTCATGTTCGACTCATCACCGAAATTAGCCTAATTATTTTGACAGAAAGATACTAGGATCTTGACATGATATAATGAATATCAGGTCAGGATGTAAAATCAGAAAATGTAGATTATGATGTACGATACATTTCGTTGGGATTTAATGGCATTTAATTTATGGCTAAGAATTAGGTAAGTTGTGGTTGACTTGAAAATTGAACTTTCGTCCATATGTATAGAAAATATGGATGTTTCTATAATTTTATCTTGAAAATTACCTGATTTTGAGTCATAAATTAAATGCAACTAAATCCTAATCAATTTCATTCATCTCAATCCTAACAAACGTATCATACATTCGTACCTCGGAATTCTACATTTTCTTATTTTACATCCTGACATGATATTCATTATATCATGTCAATATCCTAGTACCTTCCTGTCAAAATAATTAGGCTAGTTTCATGGTAAATGATCAGGGGTTCTATAGTGTCACACACAACAACAACAAACACTTGGCAGATCATCAAAACAAATAACAAAACTATTGCACATTCTTACCTCATCATGCAGTGTCGATTCTTGTTGGGGTCGTTTTCGAAGGTCTGCGACATCCTCCTCGGATTCACCCTGCTCCTGCTTCCCGCCAGCACCACCTTGCACCACCACCTCCGATTCAACCTCCTCCTCCTGCTTCCCCACCACCACCACCTTTAGGCACCTCCGTCACCTCAGCCGTCAGTATGTGCTCCCCACCTTCAACGGTGCCCTGAAGTTCCGACCAATCCCCACGCACTTCTTCCGTCATATCTTCCTCTGCCCCATTCGAAATAGCGAGAGAGATTGAGAATAGAGAGAGGAGATACTGAGAGAGAGGGATCGAATTGAGAGCGAGAGAGAATCGATTGAAACCGCGATTTGATGGATGAAGACGAGAGGACAAACGATTTATGGTGGATGGAGGAAGACGAACCGCCATTACGGTGAAAATCAAAGAAAATAAGATTATCAGACAATCAACTTGAGAGTTTGAAAAATCGAAATCCGGAAAACTCTGGAACGTACAAACCAAAGAAAACAAATCAAAGAAAAGCAATGAAAATGGATGGATGTACATGACGAAGATGAGATTAGGATCTGCACAATTGACCTAGCCTAAAAAATCAAGGTTAGGGTTAAACACAATCCAAAACACAATTCAACCTAGCCTCTAAAACCAAGAAGAGAGTTACACAATTGAGCCTAATTAAAAGGCAAATTGACAAACATTAAGAGGAACTTTAAATTGTCAAATTTAGTGCATCTAATAAAAGCTTGCAGTTAACCACATCTTAATCTCGACCAAGTATAACACCAAAGTTTTTAATATGGTAATTCAATGTTAAACGTCTAATTGCAATGACCCATTTAAATCTATACATCCAACGGTCAATAACCCACCTTCTATAAAGGGCAAAAATCAACCTGGTTGAGTTTCATCACCAACAATTTTTTTGATTCTGAATGATCAAATAGAAAAATCAAAAACTGAAATGGCTACCCTCCTTGCTCCTGCACAAGCTTCCCCTATTGATGATGCAGTTGCCATAAAAAAGGCTTGTCTTGGTAAATCTCCTCTCCCATCGATCCCTTCTCCTTTCGACACTTTCATCTTGTTCTCATTATCATGTATACATTCGACAGGGTTTGGGACCGATGAGAAGGCGATCATCTCAGTTTTGGCTCGCAGGAACGCGAGCCAAATCAAAGATATCTGGCAAGCCTACAAGGAGATGTACCAAGAAGATCTCCTCAGACAGCTCAAGTCTGAGCTTTCTGGGGACTTTGAGGTTTTAAAATTATCTTTAAGGCCCTGTTTGGATTGCGATTTTTTGTTTAAAAAAAAAGCGGCATTATAATAATTTATCAGCATGTTTTTAGCTAACATATAAGTAATCACTCTTATTCTTTTTTCCCCATGGGGGTGGCAGAAAGCTATGTGCCTCTGGGTCCTTGACCCAGTTGATCGCGATGCTGTCTTGGTGAATCAAGCATTGAATAAGCTAATTCCAGATTACAACACAGTAGTTGAGATTGCCTGCACCAAAACACCAGATGAAGTTCTTATAGTTAAGCGTGCGTATCAGCTGAGATACAAGCGTGCACTTGAGGAAGATGTGGCATCATATACTACTGGAAAATTTGGGAAAGTAGGCAAAAACCGAACCAAGCACATCATAAGTCTAGTAATTTTCTTACCTGGAATCATCACTGTATCTTGTTTGTTGCAGCTTCTGGTGGCTTTGGCGAGTGTCTACAAGTACCATGGAAATGAGACCGACGATATTACAGCATATCATGAAGCAAAGATCCTGCAAGAAGAGATTCAAAATGGAAGCTCAAGCCATGAGGAGGTTATCAGAATCATCAGTACAAGGAGCAGGCAACAGCTTCTAGCTACATTCAGCCACTTCAAGGACATCCATGGAACTTCAATCAGTAAGGCAAGTTTAATTTATTTTCTTCAATCTTTCTGTCTCAACTGAGTTTAGATTAAATAATGCACTCATGTTTCATGAATATAAAACTCAGGTTCTGCAAGGAGATCAAACAAACGAGTTTTTCGCAGTGCTGCGAGTGGCCATCCGGGGCATCAAAAACCCTCAAAGATACTATGCAAAAGTATGACACATATATAGAGCACAACTCTTATCGTTTTCAACTAATTCTTTGCAACATGAACACAAAAGAGCTCATTTCTTTGTTTCTGGGCATGAAGGCTTTACGCAACGCAATCAGAGGTGCAGGAACAGATGAAGATGCACTTAGCCGTGTAATCATAACACGTGCAGAGATTGATTTGAAGGAGATCAAGAAACTATACCTGAAGAGAGGCGACGAGTCCCTAGATGATGCTGTAGCTGGGGATACATCGGGGGATTATAAAGATTTTCTCATGGCCTTGCTGGGAAATTAAGAGCCTTGAACTACTGCATCAACTTCGAACTCGCTTGGGTGTTCTATTTACATGTTAGAGAGTAGCCAGAACTTTAAAGGGTATCTAGAACTCACCTAAGATAGTTATCCATAGAAGTAGTTCACTATTTATGTAGGCCAATAAATTACCTTTGAAAATTCTTACAGCAAAGGTAATAATTAAAGTAACAGACGCACACAGTTTGTCATTCAGCTGAAATTTAAGCACCGTAGAAACTCTTGTGGACAGAAATTTAACATGAACATCAAACAGAAGTTACAATGTGCAATATCAGCTTTACAATACGAAAAATGTGAGGTGCAAACTTTGTAAATCAAACCAGTTATAGCAAAGTTGGGGGCAATTCAGCACAAACTAAGTAACCATTCGTTCATTTATGGAATTGTAAGCGAAAATGTCTCACAACCATGTAAAAGTGGAGAACCATTCCTTCACTAACAAAATTCAGATATAGAATCACATTTCAAGGGCCACATCCATTACAGAAAGTCTGAAACACACAAACATGTGTGCACGAGATAGGCGGTCAAGTGAAGGTTATCACTTCTTCCGAGCAATTGCTGCAGCGAGTCCACCAACTACAAGCCCCACAGCAGTTGCAGCTATGCCAATGCCTATGACCCCATCTGTTTTTTCCCCCACAAACATTTAGCAATGTCAAATTCATAACTGTATAAAAAGGAAGGAAAGCAAATTAAAAATAGCAAACAAGTGTTTGCACCTTTAGTGACTTTCTCCTCAATAGTCTTCTTAAGAGTCAGGGCTTGCCTCCAATCAGGAGCTATCTGCAATAGCCAAGTGCAGACTCCAGAAAATCAGAGATTAGGACATAAGAAGCTACTTGTTGAGTCGATACTATTTCAAAAGAAAGATGTTCTATTCAATGTACCTAATATATAACAACTAACGCCTTATCATCCACCATTGTGCCAAAGCAAAGCTAGTTCAGAAGAATTATACAACTCACTAGAACTATTTTGAATTGGTAAACAAGTGGAATCTCCATCAGGATTCGAAAAACTTTATCACAAGGCAAATGGATAGAAGATTAGCAGCTAGATAATAACAGACAAACCTCCAAACATCTTTCCACAAGCTGCCTGCTCCGGGTATAGTCTCCACTTCGATAATAACCAACAGCAAGGAGATAAAACCGTTCTCGCATTTGCAGTGGGCTATTAACATGAGACAGAGAAGCTGCAAACAAAAAGAAAATACATGGGTTACTTCAGCATTTAAAATCAAAATGAGCGATGTTATATCTATGGGAAGCTTGTTTCTAGATACCTTCAAGCATCGCAATGCCACGCTGAACATCCTCTGGTTGTCGAGAATGAACAAGAGCCCATGACAGACGCATCAAGCATTCACTCTTGTGTTCCTCAGTCGAGCCTTTCTCAGCCTCATTAACCTCTCGCTCACAACCCTGCAGATATATTGAAAATCAATTGATTGCATTGAGTGTAACATTTTTTGCAAGTGTTCCATAAGAGCCTGGTATTAGGTAAGTACCAAAATTTACTCTATGAAAAGTTGGAAACCTAGTTTGGGATGGAAAAAAGACTCCACAATGCTTTTCTTATTCAGAAAATGTAAAGTGAAACAAGTTCAACTCTGAAAGTTGAAGAACTTGGTATTTTCATGCCTTTCCCAAAGTAATTCAAGACAACCAAGATTCCAAGAATCATAACTTAAAAGATTCACGTTCAATCAAGTCCACAAATAGTTGTTTATAGTTAGCAGTAGCTAGACCCATCCAATTGGTTTTTCTAAGCTACCCCGTCTCAGACCACACTCGAATTTGACAACTAGAGTTCCCCAATCCCCATGTTTCATCATCCGTAGTTGATGAATAGGTCACCTAATCATGTAATTTTCAAAGAAGCCCTAATTCGAGAAACCCTAGCAGTAACCTAAGCAACCGCGTAGTTCAAATAAACCCTGATCATCGCAATAGAAGGTCAAACAGAGAGATGAATCATAGGAATACAGAAACGGAATCGGAAAACGAACACCACAATTGTCCGGGATGGAATTAGTTCAAGAGTTCGCCGATCAGAGGAGAATCACGCGAAATGAAATGAAATGAAACGAAACCCCCAATTACCCTAACAAAATTAACTGATGAGAGGAAGACGCTTACAGTGATGATGTCGCGGTCGCACCATGGAATCTGATCGCCGCCACTGAAGAAATTGCCAACGGATTCGAAGAATTTGTTGAATTTGGCATCCATCGCAGTTCGCGGAGATTGAGAGAGAGAGAGAGAAAACGGGGAAGGTGGGGAGAACGAGATGGAAACTGTGAGCGGATACGAAAGAGATACTACTTGTCCAGTCACGCACCCAATCCTTGGTCTCCGGGGGAGAGAAACAATGTATACTTTTTTTTTTGGTAGTGTATACTGATACTCCGTATTTGTTTTTAAAAAAAATAAATTGCAGAAAACTACCCTTTAAATAAACTGTTTTACACAAAACTACCCCTTATTTTTTTGTTGTGTTTAATTATTTTTTTGTTACGTAGGAATTCGAGACCAGATGTACCTGAATCTCGATACCTGACAAGTCAGATGACGGAAGACCGTATAAACATACAATCAGAAAACATAAAAGGCACAATACAACCGGTGGAAACGCTTTTGCTGTGATTATACTCCCGTATAAAACATTTTTGATATCCTCATTGATTTTTCTCTTAATATGATCATTCATGTGAATGTATATAACTAGAAATTAAAAACATATACTCCATCTGTTCAGCAAAACATGTCGTTTACTATTCATGCACGCTTCTTTAGAATGATAAAAACTATATAAAATATTTATTTTTTTATAATTTTTTTAACAAGTTTGTACTTATTAATAATAACTACGAAATTGTTAAAAAAATTATTAAAAAAACTAGATATTTTATATAGTTTTTATCTCATAAAAAAACGTGTGTGAATAGTAAAGTGACATGTTTTGGCCAACGGAGGGAGTATAGTTTAGCGAAATGAGTAATATATGATATGACTATTCATTTTGAAACTCTCAAAATAAATTATAGAAGAATGATATCAACCAAAGTAAAACACAAAAGCATAACAAATTAATACTGTATATATTTATAGTTTTTTAATGAGGAAATGGACGACCCACCATTATAACTCACTAGATATATTGGTCTATTGGGACGGCCATATCTTATTCATAACATAATATTGTATTAAAAAAATATAATATATATTAAAAGTTATATATTATAATCAATATTGTGTATTCTACATTATGGTATAATTAATGGTCATCTAAACAAAACAAAACTAAGATGCAAGTAATGGATCGAAGGGTGTATAAATAGTGGCGGCCGCAGGACTATTTGAAAGGTGGAGCGGAATTACAGACTTAGTTTTTTGCAAGGTCGTTCAATCAATTTTGGAGGCCCTGTACAATTATTGAAATGAGGCCTATGATATTATAGTTATTCTTACAAATGAATATTATTATGTACAAAAGGGCACTTGAATTCTTATACAAATTAATAATATTATGTATAAGCAAGAGTATTCGAATAACATTAAATTAATTTTCATAACTTTAAAATATTTCCGGCTATAAATTTCATTGTAGAGATTTTTTGCAATAGAAAGTTTATATTTATGTCATATGATATAGTACAAATATTATAGATCATTATACAATATGAATTATTTTTTTCTACAAAGGTTTCAATGAATTATAAGTCTCTTTTCATTATAATTTTTTTAATTCGCCTATTTAATTTATGGGTTCTAATTAATTTTAAATAAATTTAATTTGTTTAATAGTTTGTTGAAAATTTGAATGTTTTATTTTTTTAAGTTTAAAATATTTATGAAATCTTATATATTACTGTTGAGAAAAATAATTTGAAATGTCACCATCCTATAATTTAGTCTTTTAGGAAAAATTAAAGCATCCAAGATATGGTAAATAAAAAGACATAGTTAATTTTTTGTAATATAAATAAATTATTTACCATCGTCATAATTAATAAGATAGAAGGGGTAATATGTCTAAATTCACTGTAATTATTTACGAAAGGTAAAATGAAGCTAAGAAAAAAAAACAAATTGAAATAAAGAAAAGGATAACAAAAGCCGAAGATTTATTTTTCGAGGAAGCAAGAAAATGAAGAAATAGAAGGGGAGTAGTGGGAATCGAATCCAAGCTTTTGGTATCATTTGAGTTCCTCTCCTTCCAATTTACCAACTGAGTTCCTCTCGTTCTCATTTAACAACTGAGCTAAATGGATTAATTGATTTCATATCCATTATAATTTTGTTTATTACAAAAATACTACTTATATTTAAATCTCATGGTCTTTTAGACATGGTCTTTTATAAATAAACTACTCCCTCCGTTCTAAAATACATGGTCTTTTAGACATTTGCACGTTAATTAAGAAAATATATTTATATTTAAATCTCATTATTTTTATAGAGATGGGAGCTCTTTAATTTTAATTACTATTGTATTTTTTTTAGGGGTAATAATTACCCTATAACCCTTAAAATCCATGTATTTTTGACAAAATTTCAATGCCTAAAAGACCATGTATTTTAGGACGGAGTTAGTATTTTTTTCCTAAACTCCATACGCTTGTGGGGCGGCCCCTACGCGCATCCCACCCTAGGACCGCCCCGGTATAAATGGAACTATGCTTGATTAAGACCAAAGTATTTATGAATGATCAAGACCATACTATGAAGGAACTCCAAAGTACAAATGTACATTACTTATATATAATTAATCTCCATCACTATATATGATTTACACTAACACTTCAAAGCTCGAACTACTTACTAGCTTAATCACACATTCATGACTATATATGCTATTCACAAACAAAATAACAAACCCTAGATTTTCCTAGAACGAATTCATCTCCAGCTTGTACATCAATTTCCACTTGCTCTTCAGAATCTCCCTGACGGCCTCGCCGATCGCCGCCTCCTCTTCCTCTTCACCGCCGAATCCCCCGCCGAACAGCGACTCGCATTCCCTCTCACCGGCGCCGTCGTCTCCCCCGGTGGCCGGCCGGATCGCCACCACCGTCGCTCCCTTCATCACGTATCCGGATCTCGGCAGCACCAGCTCCGGCGCGTACCACAGCTTCACGATCACGTTCGGCACTGTTGTACGCTTCCAGATCGGAGCATCCGCCTCCGCTGTCGGTGAGGAGGAATCGATGGATTGGTTAAGCTCCTTGATCTGCTTCTCGCTCATCGACAGCCTCCCTACCCGGCGAGAGTCCATTATCGCCGCGCTGCGTAGGCCGGGGCATTCCTTCAGCGCCTGCTTCACCACGCCGTGCCTCGCGCACGCCGCGATCAGGCATGATAAGATCCAGACAACTCGCGATTTCAGCTCCTCGTCCGTTAACAGCTGCCGACTCTGATCCTGGATCGGATCTGGATCCGGAAGCATGGCGCCTCCAGCGGTTGGTTTCTCGAACGCGGTGGCTCCGATGACCGCGCACCGCTCGAGTTCCTTCCCGAACTCAGCGGTCCATTTCAGGATCCCGCCGGTGTCGGGAAACCCTACTATTCCGCCATTGTCGGGGAGCTGGACTCGCAGGTGGCGAATCTCGGCGAAATTCCTGATGGAATTGCAGATCCACTGGCTGAGATCAGCGGGACCGATGAAATTGGGCCTGGAATTGGCCTTCTTATTGGAACCGGCGGGGAAGATAAGCTTCCGGAAGAGCGATTTGAGAAAGCTTCCGGAATAGCATCTCTTCGGCGCGGCCGGGTAGAGGAGAGAGAGCCTCGGCCTGGCCACAACGGAGATGGAATGGACCTGAGGGACGATGGAGGCGAAGCGCTTGGAGACAAGGAGGCAGCGGCAGAGGGATTTGGCGTCGTGGACGCCGTTGAGGATGACGCCGACGATTGGATCCGGCAAGAGGTCGAAGTAGTCATCGCCTTCGATTACTTCCTCTTCTGGCTCTGGCTGTGATTCGGGCTCTGGATCAGGCGGAGAGATGGGCCGGAGAAAGTATGGGTAGATGGGAGGAGGAATCATGGTGAAATTGAAAGGTTTCTTCAATGGCGGTGTGAGTTGATAGAGATTAGAGATGATTGGGCGGTGCCGCCTCTGCTTGTTTATATAGAGGGGGGATGGAGTGAGAGAGAGAGAGAGAGGTAGTGGTAAGTGGTAACTGGTAAGTGGTTTTTTATTCATTTTTTATTTGGTAAGAAAGTGTTTAGTGGTTTCATCTTTCAGGGACACGGTTTAGCACGTTTACAAGAAGGTTTTTTTCCAGGAAAAAAACAAATAATAATACGATTTTTCTAATTTATTCCCTCCATTAAAATTATAAATCTTTTTAAATATTTAACATGTTTAAATAAGTTTAAAACTATATAAAATATTAATTTTTAAAATTAATACTCAATCCGTTCGGCAAAACTTGTCATTTTAACCTTCCACCCAACTTTTAATAAAGCTAATAATTACACCCTTTTTTTACTAATTTACCCTCATTTATTACTATACTTTTTACTTTATCAAAACCTACAACTCACAACACATCAATCAAATCAAGGACATTTTAGTAAAGTATAAGCAAAAATACTTAAAATGACAAGTTTTTTCGAACAAAAACAAAACTCTAAAACGACAAGTTTTGCCGAACGGAGGGAGTATCATACATTTTACTAATAAGTATTCTATTCGCCTTAAGTTGTTTGACTTTATAACACATTTTTTAAAGCTAAAAATACTAAAACAATCAACTTTCTTATTGATTTTTAAAAATAATTTCATACTCATTAAGTATGAATATATTATAAAAAATTAATGTTTTATAGAGTTTTAGCTTTAAAAAAAACGTGTTAAAAATTTTTCTTTGTGATTATTAACCTCTTTTAAACTCTTTTATCTCTAAAAATTATCAAAACAAACCCCTAAAAATCGATTTTTCTTCTGAAATAAGAGGGGTTTTAGTCACTCCGCGAACCCCCTAGATTCGTCATTATATAGATCTGTCACTGTATAGACTAGATCTAGTACTGAGTTGGCACCCTCGATAGGCCGCTTAGTATGACCTGTGTTTTCCTCTGGTTTTACCTGGCTTATTCTAGTGGTCGGTGTAGACCTTCTGGAGCTCGATTTGGCATGTGCTTCGCTCGCTTCGCCTCGTTTCACTTCCATTCTTTACGTGCACTTTTCGAACTTTCCTCCACAACTTCTTATGCTCCAAAATAGCTTCATATTAGATTAAAACCCTGTAAAACACAATTAATGCTTGTGTAGACCTTCATATCTCAAGTAATACAAAAACCTACTCAAACGACACTAAACCCAGCACAAAACCTAAGAAAAAGACTCAGAATGACTCAAAAAGACATAACAAAACATGACTAAACATATACATCACCTATTAGAGTTCTAGGGTTTTACACACATCTCATACACAACAATAACTCTCAAAGACATTTCATAATTTTCACCTTTTGTTACTTTTCCGAGGTAAGCTAGGCTCGGCTAACCTCCTTTTATAGTTTTGCTTACATTTTAAGACATGGTTAAGGATATGTGAGGGTTGTTGCTTTATGTTTTCATGAGTCATGCATTATGATTATTTCGATTCTCTTTGTTCTGATAAAATATTTGTGTGTCTATTTGTAAATAAAAATAAATTACATTTAATTTTTTTTACGTTAAAATGGCAAAAATTGGATTTTTACCACATGGCGCGTCCTGGTTGGGTCGTGTGATAGCCCCAGATGTATTTTTTTCCCTAGGGGTAAAACGTCGCGTCGCCTTAGTCCATAAGTAGTCATCACTTAAGGCAGAACACGAGACAAAACTCCTGAATGATGTAGGAGGGAATCGATAGGTAAAGGTTATCTCTTTTAGTAGAATCGGTCATTTTTTAAATAAAAAATTTAGAATTTACATATTGAAACACAAATGAATGTTTTGGATTTTTTGAATTCTTATATATTATTTATTCTTCTAAAGAGAATATATATTGAGACAATATCTGTCATTGTAGAGAGAAAGTAATCGGTAAAACTCCCAAGGGATATGTATATAGTGATAAAATATTTGTGTGTCTATTTGTAAATAAAAATAAATTACATTCAATTTTTTTTACGTTAAAATGGCAAAAATTGGATTTTACCACATGGCGCGTCCTGGTTGGGTCGTGTGACAACCCCAGATGTATTTTTTCCCTAGGGGTAAAACGTCGCGTTTCGCTCCTTTTGAGAGAAACGATATCGTTTTGGGTGTCTTTTTGTATAAAAAAAATTACACTGGGGCAATGTCCTTAAAGGCTAACGTACATATGAGCCTGTTGCTTGTAGATTTTTTTTATTAGATAAGAATTCGAGTTCAGACACATCTTAAACTCGAGGGTCGGTCAGGTCGATAGACGGAAATATCGTGTAAAAAGCAAACATACAATAATACATAAATTAAAGGTGCAAACTCAGGCTTGCAGAGGTTATTCCTTTTTTTTTTCCTTTTTTTTTGTTCCTAATGTGGTGGGGTTCACTAATAAACTTACTCTAACAATTTCAATTAATAGTAGTATGTTTTATCTGAGTATATAATAATATTTATGTGGTTTTGATTCTTTCATAATGTTGGATAAATTTAGACAATTCTTGCTAATATTGATTATAATGTGAGTTGCATTGGTCAATAATGAGTTGTTGTACGTTGAATTTATATATATATTTTATTTGATCTGTATATATAATCCGAGGATTAAATATGTGTGCTTCGAAGCATTAATTTTTCATGCATTTCTCAATGTCCTCAAATTAATAATATAGAAATTTGTTGTAAATATGAAGCATGAAGGCGACAATTTTTTGTGATAAAATTTTTTGATAAAAGATGTTGTATTTTGCTTACAAAGAGTATTTAAAACAACCCTCAATTTGCACTTATTTGGCCATATATGAACATCTATATTGAGTTGTGGTTTTGTGAATATAGAAGGGATAGACATTACCATTTTGGAGGTTAGAAACTATAGGAAGCTTGTAGGCATGAAACTCCTCAATAACACTTCATGCCAATGTTGCATGTTGACGTTACCAACCTCATGCCAAGAGACATTGAATGTTGCTAGTTTTTGTTGCAAGGTAGAATAGGATTGGATACCGCGTTTTACGTCATTTTCTCGCCTTCTATCCTGCATTTGAAAAGTTGTCAGTCATTCAATCTTCAGAAACGCTGCATAATTTTACGTGTCGTCTGTCTTTAATTTATGTTTTTTTTTAAAAAAAAAATTCACATAATTAATGCTTTTATCCTAGATTCGAATCTAGTTTCTTGGGTATGTTTTTTTTTTCCGGATAATCTTAACATTGAAATTTCAAATTTTATATAGAAGATTAATAAAAGATTTCATATTTCCCCATTAAGAAACACAATATTGCTCGCCTTCTATCATGCATTTGAAAAGTTGTCGGTCATTCAGTTTTCAGAAACGCTACGTAATTTTACGTGTCGTCTGTCTTTAATTTATGTTTTTTTTATTTTTTCACATAAGTAATGCTTTTATCCTAGATTCGAATCTAGTTTCTTGGGTATGTTATATTTTTTTTTCCGGACAATCTTAACATTGAAATTATTTCAAATTTTATATAGAAGATTAATAAAAGATTTCATATTTCCCCTTTAAGAAACACAATATTGCTCGCCTTCTATCCTGCATTTGAAAAGTTGTCGGTCATTCAGTTTTCAGAAACGCTACGTAATTTTACGTGCCGTCTGTCTTTAATTTATGTTTTTTTTTCCACATAAGTAATGCATTTATCCTAGATTCACATTGCTAGTTTTTTGGTTCTGTTATATATTTTGTTCTCGGATAATCTTAACATTGAAATTTCGATTTTTATATAGAAGATTAATAAAAGATTTCGTATTTCCCCATTAAAAAACACAATATTGCTCGCCTTTTATCCTGCAGTTGAAAAGTTGTCAGTTATTCAGTTTTCAGAAATGTTACGTAATTTTACGTGTCGTTTGTCTTTAATTTATGTTTTTTTTATATATTTTTTTTCACACAAGTAATGCCTTTATCCTAGATTCGAATCTAGTTCCTTGGTTATGTTATATTTTTTTTTGGATAATCTTAACATTGAAATTTCAAATTTTATAGATATAGAAAATTAATAAAAGATTTCATATTTCCCCATTAAGAAACACAATATTGCTCGCCTTCTATCCTGCATTTGAAAAGTTATCGGGAAACGCTACGTAATTTTACGTGTCGTCTGTCTTTAATTTACACTTTTTTAGTCTAATTATACAAAATTCTCTAATTTCCCTTTGTATATATAGGAATAGTAATCCATTTATCCTAAAGTGTGAGTTCACAACTCACAAGGTTTGAATTGCGAATTTTCTAATCTCCTTTGTATAAAATAAAGTTCACATTGTTAGATTTAAATTTGATACATAAATAACGCTTTCCAAATCTGATAGTGCACTTGTGACATTGAATGTTGCTAGTTTTTGTTGCAAGGTAGAATAGGTTTGGATACCGCGTTTTACGTCATTTTGTCGCCTTCTATCCTGCATTTGAAAAGTTGTCGGTCATTTAGTTTTCAAAAACGCTGCGTAATTTTACGTGTCGTCTGTCTTTAATTTATGTTTTTTTAATTTTTTTCACATAAGTAATGCTTTTATCATAGATTCGAATTTAGTTTCTTGGTTATGTTATATATTTTTTTTTTCCGGATAATCTTAACATTGAAATTTCAAATTTTATATAGACGATTAATAAAAGATTTCATATTTCCCCATTAAGAAACACAATATTGCTCGCCTTCTATCCTTCTATCCTACATTTGAAAAGTTGTCGGTCATTCAGTTTTCAGAAACGCTACGTAATTTTACCTGTCGTCTGTCTTTAATTTATGTTTTTTAATTTTTTTCACATAAAATAATGCTTTTATCCTAGATTCGAATATAGTTTCTTGGTTATGTTATATATTTTTTTCGGGATAATCTTAACATTAAAATTTCAAACTTTATAGATATAGAAGATTAATAAAAGATTTCATATTTCCCCATTAAGAAACACAATATTGCTCGCCTTCTATCATACATTTGAAAAGTTGTCGGTCATTCAGTTTTCAGAAACGCTATGTAATTTTACATGTCGTCTGTCTTTAATTTATGTTTTTTTTATAATTTTTTTCACACAAGTAATGCCTTTATCCTAGATTCGAATCTAGTTCCTTGGTTATGTTATATTTTTTTTCCGGATAATCTTAACATTGAAATTTCAAATTTTATAGATATAGAAGATTAATAAAAGATTTCATATTTCCCCATTAAGAAACACAATATTGCTCGCCTTCTATCCTACATTTGAAAAGTTGTCGGTCATTCAGTTTTCAGAAACGCTACGTAATTTTACGTGTCGTCTGTCTTTAATTTATGTTTTTTCTCACATAAGTAATGCATTTATCCTAGATTCGCATTGCTAGTTTCTTGGTTCTGTTGTATATATTTTTTTTGGATAATCTTAACATTGAAATTTCAAACCTTATATAGAAGATTAATAAAAGATTTCATATTTCCCCATTAAAAACACAATATTACTCACCTTCTATTCTGAATTTGAAAAGTACGCTGTCGGTCATTCAGTTTAAAAAACGTACGTAATTTTACGTGTCGTCTGTCTTTAATTTATGTTTCTTTTCACAAAAGTATTGCATCTATCCTAGCATTTTAAGATTCACGTTGCTAGTTTCTTGGTTCTGTTATATTTTCCCCGGATAATCTTAACATTGAAATTTCAAATTTTATGTATAAAAGATAGAAGATTAATAAAAGATTTCATATTTCCCCATTAAGAAACACAATATTGCTCGCCTTCTATCCTACATTTGAAAAGTTGTCGGTCATTCAGTTTTCAGAAACGTTACGTAATTTTACGTGTCTTCTGTCTTTAATTTATGTTTCTTTTCACATAACTAATGCATTAATTTATTCTAACATTTTAAGATTCGTATTGCTAGTTTCTTGGTTTTGCTATATTATTTTTTCCGTATAATCTTAACATTGAAATTTCAAAATTTATATAGAAGATTAATAAAAGATTTCATATTTCCCCATTAAAGAACACAATATTGCTCGTCTTCTATCCTGCATTTGAAAAGTTGTCGGTCATTCTGTTTTTAGAAACGTTACGGGATTTTATTCGTCGACTGTCTTTAATTTATGTTTCTTTTCAATAAGTAATGCATTTATCCTAACATCCTAATTCGCATAGTTTTTTTATTCTGTTATTTTATTTTCCGGATTGAAATTTCAAATGATTAATAAAAGATTTCATATTTTCACATTAAGAACACAATATTGCTCGCCTTCTATCCGGCATTTGAAAAGTTGTTGGTCATTTAGCTTTCAGAAACGTCACGTAGTTTTACGTGTCGTATCTCTTTAATTTATATTTCTTTTCACATAAGTAATGCATTTATCCTAACATTTTAAGATTCGCATTGCTAGGTTTTTTATTCTGTTGTATATTTTTCCTAGATAATCCTAACATTGAAATTTCAAATTTCATATAAAAAATTAATAAAAGATTTCACATTCCCCATTAAGAAACACAATACTGCTCGCCTTCTATACTGCATTTGAAAAGTTGTCGGTTATTCAGTTTTCAAAAACGTTGCGTAATTTTACGTGTCGTCTATCTTTAATTTATATTTCTTTTCACATAAGTAAGCATAATATTTTAAGATTCGAATTGCTAGTTTCTTGATTCTCCTATATTTTTTCAGGATAATCTTAACATTGAAATTTGAAGATTAATAAAAGATGATTTCATATTTCCCCATTAAGAAACACAATATTGCCAATGGATAGGGAAATTCATACTTATTGCATATATAGACAACAAAGTGACGCTTTTTAGGCTTACTTCTTAGAATGGATGGTCCTTCATCTATTACACTTTTACACTTTTAAACTTTTTTTCGTCTAATTCTACTAAATTATCTAATTTCCTTTATTTGTATAGGAATATTAGTCCATTTATATAAAGTGTGAGTTCACAATTCACAAAGTTTGAACTGCGAATTTTCTAAGCCGCTTTGTATAAAATAAAGTTCACATTGTTAGATTTAAATTTCATATCATATATAAATAACGCTTTCCAAATCTTATAGTAACACTTGCGAGACTTGTTCAAACTTAATTAATCACATTCTATAAAATAAAAACCATAAAATAAAAACGTTTTCAAACCTCTTTGAAATTTATGAAAAGAAAATTAGTTTTACTACCTATAAAAGACTCTAATTAAATAACTCAATGGGATATCATACTTGTTTGTATTTAACATTTTTTTCAACTTAAAAAATAGGAAAAGATTATGACGAATTATATCCCAAACATAATTTTTATGTGAAATATAGTTTTTAATTTGTATTAAAGTTAAGGATAGTTGTTATAAGACTAAAAAACATCAATCTATCTGCTATACTGTTGATTTTTATAAACATATGATAAATATAGACGGTATGAAAAGATAGAAATCTATTTGAGAATTAAAAGGGATCATTCTAATATTTTTCACTTATAAAAAAACACATCTATATTAATTTGACCAAAAATATAAGTATATAAAATATTATATAATGAGAAAGGAAAGTAGTTTTGACTGTAGACTTTTCTATGCTTTTTGTTACTATTTTGTAGAGGCCTAAAGCGTGAGTTCCCATGCCTAAAGTTGATGTGAGGCTAATGTTATTGTCATGCTTTAGCTAAATTAGAAAACTATGATTTCATGAACCAAGAAAAAAGAGAGGAAAATTATGATTTCCCACACTTAACTTAGACCTTAGACCTTTGCAACTTTAGATCTATGCTTCTGATGAATGAGGAGTACTAAATTTAAAATATATATGTCTCCTATTGACCATATCTCCTATCTGCAACACCCTTTCAGTACGTTTGGCGTCTGCAAAGTGTTTCATGTGTTCTCGAGCCGTCTCTAATCCCTCCTTTAGTGTGCTCAATGCCCTGTCTCTCTCCTGAAACCAGTCATCCAAGGCAGCAGTTGTAACTGATCCTCCAGAAGTTATGCCCAGCTGTGGAGGTTGGTATCCATATAGAGCCTGAAAAGGTGACATTTTCAAGGTTGTGTGAAAGGTGGTATTGTACCACCATTCAGCCAAGGCAAGCCACTTGGCCCACTGTGTACGCATAGCTGAGGTCATACATCTCAGGTAAGACTTCAAACATTGGTTCACCCTCTCAGTTTGGCCGTTTGTCTGTGGGTGGTAAGCTGTAGAGAGCTTGAGAGAGGTCCCTAATTAGTTGTTGAATAACTCCTTCCAGAAATGGCTTGTGAACACTTTATCTCTGTCTGAGATAATATCCACTGGCAGTCCGTGGAGTTTGTATACATTCTCCATGAACACTTGGGCAACTTGACTAGCAGAGAATGGGTGAGTGAGGGGTAGGAAATGGCTATACTTTGTCAATCTGTCTACTACCACCAGAATAACATCAAACCCTCTTGATTTTGGTAAACCTTCCACAAAGTCCATACCAATTGAGTACCAAGGCTTTTCTGGAATGGGTAGTGGCTGCAGCAATCCTGGGTATGCCACTGTCTCATGTTTGTGCCTTTGACACACATCACACTCCTTGACCATGCTCTCTGTGAATTGCTTCAACTGGGGCCAGTAGAATAAGGCCTTAACTCTCTGATAAGTGGCTCTTATTCCTGAGTGGCCACCTATTGCTTCTTCATGAAAAGCTAGAGTGATTTTCTTCCTTAATTCCATCTTGTTACCAATCACTATCCTGCCTTTGTATCTCAAAATATCTCCTTGCCATTTGAATGGGGAAGAAGAATCAATGGCTGCTACTGAGCTGACTCTATCAATTTCTGCATCCCCCTCATAGCTGCTAGTAACCTCTTGGATCCATCCTGGTTTTACTTGAACCAAGGTCCTGCAAGAACTCTCCACTGGCTAGTAACTCTCTACTGGCTGCTCTATTGACAGTCCTCTCCTTGACAAGGCATCAGCTGCAGAGTTGTGCTTCCCAAGCCTGTGCTGAATGGAGTATGATAACCCAAGCAATTTTCTAATTGCCTCAACAGATTCTGACCATGGAGTGCCTTACTTATAAATGCTAAAGGCCTTCCTTGTTGCATAAGCACTGCTCCTACGTACTCCTGTCTCACAAGCATCCGTTTCCACTTGGAATTGGATAGAAAAATCAGGTAATGCCAATACAGATGGGCAAGACAGTAAATGCCTTATTTGGTGAAAGGTCTGCATACTTTCTTCAGTCCACAGAAATGCTTCCCTTTTTAGGAGGTCAGTCAAAGGCCTACAAATAACTCCAAAGTTCCTTATAAACCTTCTGTAATACCCAGCCAATCCTAGGAAGCTCCTCATCTCTTTTTCAATTCTTAGGTGTAGGCCAACTGGTTATAGCTTCAATCTTAGAGGGATCAGTGGCCACACCATCTTTAGAGATCACATGTCCTAGGTATTCCACTCTAGGCACAACAAAACTGTACTTGGACCTCTTAGCATACAACTGATGCTTTTTCATACACTCCAAAACCACTTCTAAGTGTTGGATATGATCTACTAACCCCACACTGTAAACCAAGATGTCATCAAAAAATACTAGGACATTTTTTCTCAACTGATCAACAAACACCATATTCATCAATGACTGGAATGTGGCAGGTGCATTGGTCAATCCAAATGGCATTACATTAAATTCATAATGTCTATTATGGGTTCTAAATGTTGTCTTTGGAATATCATTTTCAGCTACACACACCTGATGATATCCAGCTCGTAAATCCAGCTTTGAAAATACCACAGTGTTGGTAGGAGGAAATCGAGTATGCAAATAAAATATAAATAAATCACAGCAAACCAGATTCCGTCCCTTGCAAATAATTACAAGACCTCCTCCTGATGCAGCAGCGGGAAGTCAGGATCGATCCACGAGGAAGCGTGTCAGCGGATCCTAGGCAGCGGAGAAATCTCACGGTCAGAAATCGACAACAGGGTCCTCGATCTCGACTAGGGGTTAGTCGACAGAAGCTTCGGACAGTCGAACAGGGCACAACAGCTTCGGCAACGGTGGTCGATCTCGACAAGGCTCTACTCGAGATCGAGTAGCCTTCGTCTAGGTCGAGTTGGTCTGGTCGAGATCCTGCACAGGTAAGCTACGACGACGCTGGGTCGAAGATCAGTAGTCGAGGTCGACCAAGCTTGGTCGAGATCGATGAGGGCAGGGAGTAAAAACGAAATAAAAGAAAGTAAAAACAATTGCTTTGGGGTTTCGACTAAACTTAATGTAAAAGACTTCCAAGATTGGGGTTTGCAATGACAATAACCAAGCATGCATAAGGTAGAACCAAACAGATAATCATGTGAATCGCATTAAAGGATTAAGCTTTCGCCTTATCCAACAATTAGACAACTCTCTCAAGAAACCCTAACTGTCTCTACCGATTTTATGTTTATAATCCAAGTTGTTAGCATGGATCTCCATTAGACGGGCAATAAACACATCAACAAGTAGGAAAATGCTCAAAACATGATAAAGGTCGGATCTTTACCTTAAATATGCATGGCTATCGTCGGGCTCGCTCCAACCCTAGAAGTGGGTGGACTACTCGCTCTTCATTGCAAACTCAGACATCATCGATTGAAAGAAAACAACTTGCATTAAACTAAATTCCAAGACTTTACAATCCCGGCAATCCAACTCTCGTCGAATGCCAAAACCCTAAAACCTTCGAACTCCCTAAACTGTCTCTGTGGAACTACTTGTCTTGCTCTGAAATTGAATTGAATAAAGCTGAGCCCCATGGGCTTTATTTATAGGCTTCTAATCCTTGCTACTCAAGGATAGAATATCTATATCTATATCTAAAACTTTATCTAAAACTTTAAAAAGATAAATAAAAGCCATAACATAATTAAATCCAAAATAGGAAATATATCTAAAGTGTCTTCAATGGATAGAACTCTTCTTCTTCATGGTAGATCTTGATATTTTCGGATAGAATCAGCAATCTTCACGCCCAAGCAATCCCAAGTCGAGTAGGATTCGTCGAACCGAGTAACGCGGCTCTGGAGGTCTACTCGATCTCGACAAGGGTCTTGTCGATCTCGAGTAGGGTTGACTGGCTCAGCTTCGTCGTCTCGGCTAGCTGGCGCTCGACATACTCGGACTTGATTCACGGTGCTCGTCGATGTCGACAAGGGCTCGTCGAGGTCGAGTAGACTGGCTATGTCGACTGGGTCTTCTCGGGTGGCTCTACTCGACAGGCTCGGATCTGGACTCGGGGCTCGTCGATCTCGACTAGGGCTCGTCGAGGTCGAGTAGAGGTGGTCTGCGTCTTCGTCCTCGGCTTCTCGGCTCGGCGCAGCTCGTCGACTCCGGACATGGCTCGTCGATCTCGACCAGGGGTACTCGAGATCGAGTAGGGTTCCGGGAGTCGGGTTGTCTCTGACTCAGTGTCCTCGATCGGCTCTGCTCGACCATGGCTCGTCGAGATCGAGTAGAGTCTAGTCGATCTCGAGTAGAGTTTTCTCAGCTTTCTGCTCTGTTCTTGAAACGCACTTTCCCGAGTCCTCGTTCGTCGGATTGACGCATATGACCATGTGTTGGAAAGCTCTTTCTAAGTGCCACAACTCTCATGAAGACATCAAAGCTTGATTCAGAATGAAGAATGGTGAAAAATGGCGTTTTCTCCAGCTGCAACATCCTTAGCTTCTCCATGAGTTTCCTTTAAGCTTCAAAGTGCGTCCGATTTCTGCGATATATAACCAAAACTTGTGTAGACCTCCATATATTGCAAATAAGTGTAAACTACACAGATTCTGTATTGTTCTAACCCAAATGTATGCAATGTATGCAGAAATCGATATAAAATTAAGTGTAAAACATGGCAAATTAGGCTCACAACACACAACTCCATGTAACTCATCAAGAAGTTCTTCTATGTTTGGTATGGGAAACTTGTCCTTGATGGTTGCCTCATTTAGCTTTATGTAATCCACACAAAACCTCCAGGACCCGTCTTTCTTTTTGACTAGCAGTGTAGGTGAGGCAAAAGGACTCTGGCTATGTCTTATGAGACCAGTGGACAACATCTGCTTAACTTGCCTCTCAATCTCATCTTTCTGGCTGTGTGGATATCTGTAGGGCTTTTAGCATATGGCTTGAGTGTCTGGCTGCAATGGGATGACATGTTCACACCCCCTCTCAGGAGGCAAGTGCTTGGGTTCCTCAAAAACCTCACTAAATTTCTCAAGCAGTCTTTGTACTCCTTCAGGTAGCTCTTCTTCTTTGGCATTTAGTTGGTACGCTTGGGCAATCTCAACAACACTGTCCACTTCTTGCTCACTCAGCAAGCTCTGCAACTCTTTGCAAGTTATGTGCCTGACCACATATTTCTTGTTGGGCTCTACAATACCTTGGAGTTCCACCATTTTCCCATCCTTAGAGAAAGCAATTGTTATCTTGTTGTAATCAAACTGAACTGGACTGTACCTCTTCATCCAGTTTACACCCAGCAGTAGCTCAAACTCGCCAATCTTCAGTGCTCGGACGTCAAAGGTGTAATTTCCCCCTTGCATTGTCCATTTGAACCCCTTTCACTCTTGCATGCAGAACATCTTTCCTTTGTTCAACCCTTCGATAATCATTAGATTGGCATTGGACAATTTAAACCCAGTTTATTTAGCCACCATCGGATCAACGAAGCTATGGGTTGATCCGCTGTCTATCAAGACATTGATGAGCATATCCCTCATGAATCCTTTGACCATGATTGAAGTATCGGATCCATTACCTATCAGTGCTCTGACGAACCCTTCTTGATTCATTTCCTCTTCGGTTAATTCACATGGTGATTCCTCAGATAATTCCTCCTCGTCTTCAAGATCCCCGTCATGAGCTAAGGCATGCTTGACTGACGACGATTTGCACCTATGCCCGACGAAATATCTGTCACCACACCTGAAACACAAACCTGGGGTTCTCCTGAACTCGTTTGGCCCTTTCGTCCCCTGGAATCCTTGCTTGCCCGAATCCTGATGAGCTGAGATTGCCAGTTTCCATGGATTCTTGATTCGGACAATCACCTGGACTGCATCCCATTGCAATCTTGCTAATTCCAGGCTTTCTGCGAGGTCCCGAGGCCGTCCCAACTTCAACAATGGTTTGATTTCAGGCTTCAAACCACTAATGTAGCTGGTTACAAAATAATTTTCTGGAAGGTATGGATTGTAAGACAACATTCCGGCTCGAAGTTCTTCGAATCGCTCGTTATACTCTTCCAGTTCCTCTTATTGACACAATTTGTTGAACTCCTCAACAATGTCTACGCCTTGCTTCTCCCCGAAACGAGTGCAAAGAGCCTCACTCATCTCTTTCCAACGAATCCCCTTTCGCTGCATCAAGTACCCTTGAATCCATGTGTCTGCACGATCTTGCATATACATCGCAGCGAGCTCCACCCTCTGGTGCTCCGGAATTCCGAAAAGGGAGAAATATTTCTCGCATTTGCGCACCCAGCTGCGCGACTTTTTTCTGTCAAATTGTGGAAAATCCACCTTTGGAAATCGGTTTTGGTTTGCCAATCAATTTAGCCTGATTTGAATCGAAAGACCACGCGATTACGGCAACCAATTAACATGTTAATTGGTAAAAGTATTATATGTCTTTGTCTAATCCTAACTTCTTAGAAGAATTTCCTTGATCTATAAAGTACATTGTGTTTATACACACATACACACATGATGATACATAAATAATTTCAAATTTATTAATATAATAAGTGAAATTATTTTTACAAATGTAAAAATATTAATATTGTATTTAATTTTTTTACAATCATGATAAAATGACTTACAATATTTTAATACGAAGGGAAATATTAGAATCCAATTCTATCATTAATCTTCAATTTTTTTGGATGACTGCTACAGAGACGACGATTATCTCGTCAAATGCACAGCTATATTTATGATATTCGATGATAATAAAAATTTAATCGTTCTTGGGAGCCGATGTCGATAAAGTTTTCACCAACATAGCCAACTGGTGTAGCCTATGGGCAAGTGCCCAACAAAAACCTGCAACGATCACATCAATTAGTCCACCACCACCGACTTTCGGTGTCTCCGCCACCAACGCCCGATGTCGGCATATCCCATCCCTCGACTTGTTGATTCATTACAAGATTTCTCTGCAAAGATACCCGTCGACACACCCTTATCGTGACACCGACATCCGGTGGTGGTAAAATCCCTTGCAAGATACATGCCCATGCAAAGATGTCTAACAAACCCTTGTTGATTGCAATATTTGGTGGCGGTGAAATCTCACTTAACTTCTCTCTTGTTTAAATACCAACTCATTCCATTTTCTTCTTCAAAAAAACCCACATACAACAAGCTTTGTCGACTCTAAAAGCTGATATCGACTGGACCTTGCTGACATCGAAAGTCGGGAAATGTACCATATATTTGATAACAAGTTTTTCTTCTTTATAATTAAGTACATATACTTATCCATTAATTTATATGAGCCGACATCTTATATATATATATATGGTAAAACACATTTAGAATGGCATAGTATTATAGTAACAGTCAAACTTGGTCGGCATTAAAGGAATAATTTTGTAAGGAGAAGTCAAAGTACTTAAAGAATTAATTGTGCCATTATATGTGTCATATTGCACTCACTTTGTACACTCAAAAGTGATCAAGGGTTCATTCATCTAATACATTAACAATTACTATATATAATTGCATACTCATTCATCTAGTAGTATAATTCTAGTAATTAATTAAATAGGATTTATCCTAAGCAAGGGTTCAATGGATAAACCTCCTTTTATAATTAGGAAAAAAAACCCAAAAAGTTAGGCACATTATTAATACACATAATTAATGACATGTGCATCCTTAAGTTCCAACCCACTTGCAATTTCTTAGGCTACAATTTATTCCCATTCAAACTTTTGTAATTAGTAATTTAATTAACAATTTTGGATATAAACTTACATGGGTTGAAGTGAACCCCCATCTTATTCATTGTCCATAACTAGGAGGAAAAAGGAAAATGGTTTTTGCACCCACTGATTTGATGAATTTGGTGTGTTTAAAACTTGACAGCTAGGTAGAAGGAGGAAGCATCATATATTCATATCATATGCAACTAAATTGATCAATACAACTCTCCCAAATGAGGTAATTAAATTGAGTTGATATATACTCCCTCCGTTTCAAAATAGATGGCTTTTTACTTTTTAACACGTTTTTTAAGAAGCGGAAAACTCTATAAAATATTATTTATTTGATTAAAATTTTTATACTATTTGATACTTATTACTAATAAGTATCTAATTATATAAAAAAATTTAATTAAAAAATAATATTTCATAGAGTTTTTCGCTCCTTAAAAAGCGTGCCGAAAAGTAAAAGACCATGTATTTTGAAACGGAGGGAGTAATTGGGTACTTCTGTTAACTATCACATCTTAGCCCTTTTCAACTAGGTACATCAAAAATCATAAAATAAAAGAGGGGGGAAAACAAGGGATAACAAATGAATAATTTGAAATGATTAATTAATGTGTATCAAGTGTAAAATTTTTGTAAAAAAGGGGGTATAATTGTATAAACTAAGATTATTTTCAACAATTTAAAAAAAATGAAATTCGTATGTGTTGTTTTCTGGTGCAATCTGATATGAGTTTTTTGACACATCAATTAATGATGATCTAATATATTTAAGCCACGTTAGACAATGACATCGTCTATTTTATCCACATGTTATCCTATGTGTCCTACTCATATCTGAAGTGGTTACAAAATATATCATTTTACCATTAGCTATTTTATAAATATTACACATTGAATTATTTTATCTTTAGTCATTAAGATTGATTATTTTGGTTCATTATATTTAATGATAAGATTTCAATGTCAATTAATTATCTATTGAACAATAAATCTTATCGTCAAAATATTTATATTAATTCTCAACTTTTTATTATTTCTTGAAAATTTTTTATTAAAAAAAATTCAAATAAAATGTTTTAATCTTCACATAAACTTTAATAAATAATAATTTAAATATAATTAATATATAGTTTATTAACAAAACACACAAAAGCTTTTAGAAGTGATCTAATAAAAATGTCCTACCATTAATAAATTGATTTTTATATCTCAAGTGTAACGCGTCGACTGAAAAAATTTACGTGACAAACTCCTAAACTAGCTTACTTAAAAAAGCAATACTGTAGGCTCTAACTGTATAGATAGCCATATACTATACGGAGTAATACACTAGCTTGTTGGTTGAGGACATAAACCAATAAAATAAAATAAATAAATAAAGGAAAAATGAGGGCAAATTGCACGTATCCACCTCAAAATCCGTGTCCATTTAGGCTTTTTTTTAATATTTTAGTTTTGTTTGGACGGTGTGCGGTTTTGCTTCCGATGTGTTTCGGACTTTCGGTGATCTTCTTCATTGGGATTTTGGCGACTGTAGTCACGACTGGCTAGGGTTAATGCGGTGTGTACGAGGTGACTCAATGTTCGGGACGGAGCTTCATTGCCCACAGGGCCAAAGGTGATTCCTTCAGGGTGGTGCTTGACTTCGTTCTTAGTATACGTCCTCAACTTGCTAGTTTTAGGTTTGCTTAATGCGTCATGTTGTAGAGTGCGGGCTACGTGTTCATTGCTCCGTTTCCCGATTTTTGTTGTATGTTTCGATGGTCTTTCGTCCTTCGACTTATTAGCCTATGTCTGTCAACTTGTCGACCTATCGAGAATCAGACCTATCGGATCTCAAATTCTTACTAAACCCTCAAAATTAGTGAGATTTTCGCAAACTTTCCATGAAATAGGAAACTATGAAACCATTGGTAAATTTAGTTAACTTCAAACCACATAGTTTTGTGCTTAAGAAGACCAAAGTTTGATTGCAGGAGCTCACAAGTACAGTATACAGAGCAGGTGGTGCTTGGTATGTGTATGTGCTTTATGAGAACTCAAAACATGGAATTCACACACTCTTTACACATCACTCAAAGCCCTAGTAGAGCAAAGTAATTACAAGAAGCGGACCCGATTAGATCCTAGAAACGATCAGAGGAGTCGTTTTCTGCAGGTAAGCGCAGGCAGCTGCAACCCCGCTCCCCAGCTTGACTGGGTAGCCGACGTCTTTCAGTATCATCTCCACCCCAGCAAGGCAGCCTAGCAATTGCAGCTGCATACAGCACACATACACATTACCAGCCAAACATGTCAAGCAACTTGAAGTGCGTCGATACTATACATTTGGCAATGCAGAAACAAATTAAGTAGTATTCCGACAGCATATCAACATTTTGCAAGTTGACTTACCTCATTGAGGTTGCCGAGATGACCTATTCTGAAGACTTTTCCGGCAACCTTGTTGAGGCCGAGTCCTAAGCTAAGGTTGTAGCGTTTCCATCCTTGTCGTACTATCTCTGTACTGTCAATGTAGGGAGGAACTAACACAGCAGTTACAGTGTCACTGTGCCATTCCTCTTTCTGGCAGCAGTTTTTCAATCCCCAAGCTTCCACAGCAAGTCTGCATACATCTCAACATGATGCGACATTTTCATAGAAGCGCGTATTTGTTTCTGTAAGTTAAAATTGGTATGGAGAATTAGCTTTTACCTTGTTGCTGTTCCTAGACGCGTGTGCCTTGCAATGACATTGTCAAGCCCTTCCTCGAAGATGAGATCAAGGCCAGCTCTGAGCCCATACAGGAGCTGGATAGAAGGAGTGTATGGCCACATTGTTCCCAGCTTATAGAACTTCAAGTAGTCGTTCCAGTCAAAGAAAACTTTGACTGATTTAGCAGTCTTGGCCGCCTCGAAAGCTTTTGGACCCGCACACACAAATCCGATCCCAGTGGGAAGAGAAAGAGCCTTCTGAGAACCTGTCAAAGCCACATCTACTCCCCATTCGTCCATACGGAAATCAAGGGCACATATGGATGACACTCCATCAACCAGGAGGAGAGCTGGATGATTGTAGTGGTCTGAAATAAAAATGCTGGAACATTAAAAATAATCCACCTCCATAGAGATACATCATCTAAGGTAATGAAGCAATTAATTAATGTAGTGCACTGATATTTCAGAGTTAAGCAGCTCAAATCTGAAGCTAAAAGCAACACACTTTCTTCCAAATTCATTGAAAAAAAAAAAAATTCTTTGCTTGTGATCAAGGAATTTTGGTCAACATAAAAAATAGTGCAAAGGAATTGAGATTTGGAGCTGAATGATTCCAGAAACATGATGCTAACCGAGAATTCTCCGTACAGAGGCCAAATTGTTGGTGACACCAGTTGCCGTTTCATTATGGACAATGCAGATGGCCTTAATGGTATGGGCAGTATCAGCAGCCAGCTTTGATGCCATAACTTCAAGATTGGCACCTTGTCCCCATTCACTCTCAATGACATCAACATCAAAACCGAGGCGTTGCTGCTGGTCAATCCACAGCAAACTGAACTGCCCGATTGAGAAGGATATGGTCCTATCACCAGGGGATAGTGTGTTTGTGAGTGCACTTTCCCATGCTCCAGTCCCTGAAAAAGCACAAAAACCATTAAGGAATATGAAACTTCAACATTTTATTTCAACTAATTTTGGGGACACTTAGTTGCAGCAATCGGATTAAAGAGGGAAAAAATTTTGTTTACTCCATTAAAATTCGGTACCAGCCCACTGCCACCTTATCAATCCTTATAAACTACCTTATCAGCGAGGTTTACAAGATGTCTTACACTCTTACCAAACACACTTGTGTCTGCAATGTTAGTGGCAATACCTGTGGTAGGAATGAGAAACGGGACTCCAGTTGTAGTCTTGAAGATCTTTTTGACATCTTCAATAAGGGTTCTGGTGAGTGCTGGGATAGCTGGAGAGCGGTAATCCTCATTGTTCCGACTCATAGCACGGATGACAGGATCCGGGATATTGACAGGTCCAGGAACAAACAAATGGTTCTTCCCAGGGGCGTAAAAATTGTCCATCTTTCCCTTCTTAACTCTTCACTTGTTTTAGCTACACATAATTCAGGCAGTGAATCAATCACATATATAGCAATATTTCTTGATCTAGCAATTATGTTTCAAAGTGAAAGCCTTGATAATTATTAGGAAGTCCAAATTTCGTCAGCAAGAAATCAATCATTCATTTATCCTAACAAAAAACAGTTACTAAAAGCATGGGACTAACTCGAGGGCTTTTTCATGACATATTACAAAACAGAAAGCAACCCTACACAAAAATAGATGATATAAGCAGTGCAGAGAAATAAAAAGAGATAAAAACATGAGAGTGATTTTTGTTTACTGAACAACAAACACATAAAAAATAGAAGTGCACACTGCTGAAAGTTTATATTAATCTGCAGTAATTATGTTAAACATTCAAGTCATCTGCTTCAAAAAAATGACGTTTTTATCTTGGAACTCCGAAAATTTTAGGAAAAAAGACAAGGACACGAGAGCACCAAATCGGATTCTAGTCCAAGCAAAAGAAGAAAGTACAGCCATGATCATGAAGAATTGATGAAAACCGGAAGCCAAACTCGGAATTTGGAATTAAGTAGGCTTACCCTTGATAAAAGTGGAGGAGGATTTCCTCCAAGGAACTTTGTTCTTCAAGCTAAGGAGTATAAGAAAAGAAGAATCAGCGAAGAGACGCAGGATCCATTTTAATATATATAAGAGTGACAGAGACCAATCACTGTTTCCTTCCTCGCGTGGCAGATAACTATCTACAAAATAAATTAGAAAAAGTGGAACTAATACAAAAATAAGAAAATAACAACATTAACCCCAATATCTTAGCCTTACAAAATTACATCTTATCAACATCTTACAAGAGAGGGCAAACAAATTACATTACACAGTAAGTTAGTGACTGTATATATATGTCTAATTCCTATATGATCTTTAAAGTCAATAAGTTCAAATTCTCATGCGAAAGGATGTCCTAGGTTGGTGTAAATAACAACGGTGAGCCTACCGAAATCCTTACTGTCCGAGGCTTTGTTTCGAGTCCTTAGACCTTATCTTCACAATAAGTACTTCTCTTAACACAAATGAGTAACACAATAAGCACATCGTGCCAAACAAACAGTATGAGAAAATCTGGAAGAAAGCAAGCCACATATAGAATCAGGGGGATTTTTGAGGTAGATAAAGAGCAAGATAAAGATAATATGAACTGATAATGTAAGGGCTAGCAGCCACAGGAGGTCCTGGAAAGCCAAAGTCCACACAATCCCTACCTTTTTGGCTGATTCTTCCTTCATCTTGGTGTCCTCACTCTCCCCACTATTCAATCCTATGGCCCCCCATCTTCTTCATCGTCACCTACCCCGAATCAGACAAGTTGATCGATGCTTTCTCTTGTCGCATATGTTCCAGACCAAACCCGCATAAATTCAATTCACAAGACCTAGCTGAGTTTCAAAGTTTTTACTTTGTTTCTGGATTAAATCCAAACGGCAACTGAACTTGAGAAAAATTGGAGTAACGGCAAGCTAGGTTTCGTGATTATGATACCTGGTAGATAGTTCGAGTGATTCGAGTCTGGTGAAAAATTGCAGTCGATAACACAAATCGCCATGTTCGGTGAAGAATCATGACCTGCAATCAATCGGATAATGATTTCGCATCGAATAGAGCCAAAATTAGCAGAATTGATGATCAATCGATTTAAGTTTGACAAAGGATGAAGGAATGGTGAACCACATTGAACACGTAACGACACGCAGCGAGTATGGTGAAAAATTGCAGTCAGTAACGCACGTCGCCAGGTTCGTCGGGGCCGTCAGAGTGAAGAATCACGATTCGCAGTTGAACGGATGATGATCTAGCCTCAAATTTGATCAACCGCGGCGCGATCGCAAAGCTGTTTGATCCCGCGTTATATGAACAACTGAACTAGTAATTGATACAGTGGAGTGGAGTGTATAACGGCAAAAACATACCTTTCAACGTTCGATTTGTAGGAGACACTAGGATCAAGTGGAAAGGAATCGTCACTATCAGTTGCCGATTAAGCTTCTACGGGAGGAAGTTCAGCGCCGGCGGCGAGGAACGAGACTTTTTTTCTTTTTTCTGTGACGCAAGATAATGATTAGTCCCTTCCTAGTGCATCCTTGGATCACACGGAGTTCTGAATCGTCGTCGTATCTGTCGTCGGCAGCGAAAGCATGTACACTGCCAGCAAGATAGTAAATCACAACATTCGAATCCCTGAAAATACGACGAATAACTACATAAGAGAAGGACGAGCAACTCGATATTCAAGAGGCGTTTCCAATCCCTAGCAGAGCTTTAATAACCAAAAGGTTGTCACCCTCGATCAGGAGGTTTTTAATATTTAGTTATTTGGCCCGTAGAACGCCCATCTTAAGGCCGAGATTTTTCGGCATAGGCAACCGCAATACCTCATCAGTCCCGAATAACGAATCCTTACGACGCCGAAGCACCCGGCCTTATAGATCCATCAAAATTTAGCTTGTAGCAATCCGTTGGTGGTTTGACCCATAGCCCAGATTGATGAATGTTCCGCCCCGAAGCCACGCGCAATGTATTGGAACATACTGAGATGTCGTTTTGGATATACTGCCCGAGAAACAGGGCAGCCCCCATCGGTCGCCTCCTTGTTTAAGATATTTGTTTGTTTCCAACATTGGGTGAAGGTTGTGTAGAAAATTTCCATTTCCGTAATGGATACTTTGTCTGTGTGATCAAAAGCTAATTGGTTCCTAAAAAATCAAATAGACCACCAAGAGCATGCTAATTGCCCAAAAATATTTCAGCCAAACGCCACATTGATATTGTTGAGAGGTAAAGGCGAACCCACCCTTGCAGAAGTGGCCCAAGGGTTTGGAATACGGATATGTAACGCCCTGTGCAGATGAATGGTCATAGGGCATTCTATGAACCGATGAGTAGCTGATTCATTGGTATTATCACAGAAGAGGCAGCCTGGAGGAACAGAAACATGAGACTTATGCAGTCGTTCAACAGTAGGTAGACCGTCGCGAGCGATTTTCCACATAAAGTGATGAACTTTAGGTAGGACATCCAAGTCCTAGATTCATCCACGGTTAAAATCTTGTAAACCTTTTGTTTTTTATAGTAACGAATTTGTTGAACTTGTGGATAACCAACCATTGTTACTAGGGCCCCAATATAGACAGTCCTTGATAGGGTTATTTGGCAAAATGATTCCTAAGAGATGATTAATATCTTCCAAAAGAAGAAGATTTGTTAATGTCGAAAGCAGTAAACAGGAAAGGTGAGAAAGGATCTCCCGGTCTCAGTCCCCTTGAGGGTTCAATAATTATGGTAGGTTTGTCGTCAACTAATACAGAATACGAAACTGTTGAGACGCACTCTCTGATCCATCCAAAAAATTGGTCATTAAAGTAAAATCTAGACATGACATCGAAGAGAAAAGACCATTCCACTCAATCGTAAGCCTTTTCCATGTCCGGCTTCAAGGCTACCAAACCAGATTTGCCCTTTTTCGGCCTACAAGAGTGGAACGACTTGATTTCAAAGAGGGGATGCAGGATTTTGAATCTGATTTTTTTAAAAATGAAATCGAGTCCTTAAAAAATTAATTAGAAAATAATCAAATTTATTGAGTATTAATCCTTGCTAAAAAAAATAGTTATTTGTTAATTAAAACTTGTCATTTTAGAAATCTGCACACTTTTTAATAAAATAAATAAAAATACACTTATACTCCTAATTATTACTCTACTTTTTTTATTTTCTTGAAAAGTATAACTAACACCTATCTAATTATTACAAGGATAATATTGTAAAGTAGATGAAAAATTACTTAAAATTACATGTTTTTCTCAATACTCAGTAAGATTTACATCCTAAAACGACATGTTTTTCTTAACGGATGAAGTATTATTTTTATAGATTATAACAATTACGATCTATCGAGATTCAGGGATATTGAATTTTTACTCTTATAAAAAAAATTAATATCTCCTTTCGTTAATTTTTTGACATATTTTTTTAAAAACTAAAAATTATATAAAATATTATTTTTTAATATAATTATATATTTATTAGTAATAAATATAAAATTATATTACTGTTGTCCGGCAAGGATCCCGTGGAGTTGAACTCCATAAATTTAAAAGGATTACCCTATAGCAATCTATCGACCCTAAAAAATAAATTAAAAAATGACTAAATTTATTTAAATCTAAATCACTTATTTAAAATCCACGGTTTGTCTACAAAAAAATCTTTAAGTACTTGTGGCCTGTGTGTAAAAATACACTTTTACAACCATGTGAGACATTTTTGCTTACATTTCACATGAATAAATGACAACTTTAATATTCCTCACAAAAAAAAACTTATGCGGATTTATACAGTTTGAAATGCATTTTGCAAAAATGTGCGACTTGAATCCAAAAGGTTCACACCTTTCGTCCCGCATTTTGTGTAAGATAATGCTCACTCCTTGTCATTTTTTGATGTCTTACGAATTTTTCTTTGTTGTGCAAGATCTATCTTAGTGGAGTACGAAATCAATTCTCGCCCTTAGCAAATGAATCAATTCTCGCCTTTAACAAGATTGAATATTCTCTTTTCGT
This sequence comes from Persicaria tinctoria, assembly GCA_037127255.1. Taxonomy (NCBI): domain Eukaryota; kingdom Viridiplantae; phylum Streptophyta; class Magnoliopsida; order Caryophyllales; family Polygonaceae; genus Persicaria; species Persicaria tinctoria. The sequence continues at coordinate 3,141,392 of JBANSL010000004.1, forward strand.
GCTATTGTGGTACCACAATCATTTATGTTTTTGATAAACTGTAAAAAATTGGGTGGCGTCAGACTTTTTTATACCATCACCTAAGTATATCTTTTAGGATGAAAGCTTTAAGCTTTGAATGTGAAGCTAACATTGGAAATTTGAACCAGACTAAAGGATGAGGAGGGAGCCTGAGATCAACATCTCGATCTTCCAAGGGCTCCTAAAAACTCCATCAAGTGAATTGATTATCGTAAGATAGCCCCTTTGTTAACTCGGCTGGGCTCAAGACGCTGGAGGGAGAGATCGTGTGTGTGGGCCCACATACGGGAGGCTCGAACAACATATAAATCCGAACGGGGTTCCATCTCAAAACCAATTGGCAATGAGATGAGTAGTCCTTCAACCTTATATGTTGTTCAAGTATTCTCAATATAACCGATGTGGGGCAACCACACTCCAACACCCTTATACTTTAATCTTTTTGATTCCCAATCTCTTGACCTCTCCCAACCAAAACGGAGAAGCAACATAAAAACAAAGAGGATTACTAAATCTGCAACATTCTTCAAAATAAATGATTATTCAAATCTTTAAAATGAAGAAGCGGTTGGAGTTTAGAGCATCTCTAATTCTCATTTTAGAGATTTTGAAATTTTTGGAGAATCTATAAACCTATAAAAATTGTGTCCTTAGGGTCCTTAATGACTCTCAACCATAATGACCCTATAATAATAATAATAACAAGAAAAGTTTTTTTATTTAAAAACTTAATTGATCTTTTTTATGCATAATAATATCTTGACTCTTGAGGTGTGTTGAGCCCTTCATAAATGAGTGCCATTATTCATCTTATTACCTAAAAAATTACTTATAATTTAATAATTTAATATTATTTAGAATTGATGACAAATTAGCCATTTATTGTATAATGTTGTCATCCCCCTTCTTTGTGTACTGTATAGTCTGTTGGTGTCAATTCAACGTTGAAAATTAGGCGTTTACATTCAAATTAATTCACAGAACCGTTTCATGACCGATGGTTTCTTCCTTCTTCATATATACGGGGGTTCTGCATATGTAAGTTTTTCAGATTCAAGGTCGAATGTGGGCGAGCGAAGCAGCACTGTCGAGACCAAAAGAGTAGGGCAACAGGCGAAGTGCGAGGGTTGCTCTGGGCGAGGGCTGCTGTGCTGCTGCGTCGGCGCCGCTATTGCTCATGGCTTCGCTGCTGTTGCTGGAGGCGAAGGGGAAGACCGCGAGACCTAATTGTAAGTTTCTCCTATTTTAGGTTTGATCTTCTGTCAATAATTCAATTAATTCGAGATTGATGAATGTTAATACACGTTATTGAACTTATTGAATTGATTTTGTTGAAATGTTAAATTGATTTTGTTGGAATTGTTAAATTAGGGTATGAGACTTGAGATTTGAAAAATGAATTTGGGGTTTCAGGGTTTGTGTTTTAAATCAATCTGTTGGAGGGATGGTGATCACTCTAAGCGTTTGTAGCTTACTTGGAATCTCCTCTACTGGTTCTATTTACGCAGTGAAGACGCCTATCAACGTCTGCCTATGGAGGATGCTTATGAAGGATTTGATGCCAAGGCATTATCAGAACGTAGCTAAAGTGCTTGAGAAGACGAAGAGCCTGCAAAAGAAGCTATAGAGTCCGCAATACAAGACATGGAGAAGGATAGAGATCGCCTAGACAATGTAGATATTTGAAGATCGGAGTTGAAGGTTTACTTGGAAAAGGAGGTTATTCAGCCTCTATATGAAGCTCATATCACTTTCAGGCGGATAAGGTTTCCTATCCTGAAAGGGGTACGGAATACGAGTTTCAAAGAGGAGCCGCTGATCAACAGCTGTAAGCGAGGAGGTACTACATCACGCCTAAAGCGAACAGAGATCGGAAGACAAGCATATACAGGATGGGAAGTGTGTTCAACACGATAGGGCAGTGTTGCTGAAGAAAGAGCTAGAAGAGTACATCAAGTATGATGTCGGAGGTCACTGTAATGATAATTGGAACCTGGCTCACAAGCTTATGCTCACAAGTATGATGTCGGAGATCACCAAGCTTTACTTGAAGCCTTACCCGAGGATGATGATCGGATCGGTCTGGATTACAGTGTGGACACAGGGACTTTCGTGGTGAGAGTGAGAATACGAAATGTAACGATTGCTTCGGTTGCACTGGACTCCATTCAGCGAAGTGATAGCACTCCGCACTATGCTTCCTCTATATGTGACTCCTAATCAGAGACTACCATTCTTCAACAACATAATGGACTTGATTCTTACGACAGGCTTCTTGGATGGTTGGATTGATTTCCAGTTGCTGGACTTCATCCTGTTTGGTTGGGACTGGATTCTGATGCCCGGTGACTTGCTGTGGGTAGATAGGTTTTTCTGTAATAGAAATGACTTGGAAGATATATTTGATTTATGGATTGGGACGGTTGTTATTAATCAATACATCATCAAATACAAAATTCAATTTAAATAAGCTCTATGTTAAATTCAACATCAGGGAGCTTCTACTGCTACAATATCACAATCCATACCATGTTCCTAAGGAAGAAGACAGTACTACCACAATTATAAGCAAGATAAGTTAGATCCTCTTTAGACTAACCAATGTCCCTAATAGTCATCGAAAGGAACATACCTTTAGATGGTTTATGGACAAAGCCCGGGACTGGAATTTGAACCTTAGCAATTACATCTTTTGTTATATCTAATACGGAGTATATAATATGGCTCAAGAGTCATTTGTTATATATAAACACTTAATTTACTTCTATGTTATTTTGGATATATTTATTTTATCATTTAGACTTTTGTTATATTTTATAAGTTTTTTTTAAAAAAAAGTATGATCATATTTATTTTATCCCTCTTTTATTTTTTTTGTTTGTATTCCCTAAATAGAGTATGATCATTTGTTTTAAATCACACTTTTTACAAAAAATAATCCAGTATGTTATTTGTTTAAAATTGCATATTTTCTTAAAGATAAATGTGATGGGAATTAGGAAGGTCAAAGTCATAACCGTTTCTTATCATATACAGTATTGTTATTGTTATTTTAATCTCACTAATTAGGAAGGTCAAAGGCCATAATGGTTTCTCTTATGTAACTGTTGCTGAAAACTCGAATGTAAACGGTTTAGGTAATTAATGGGATAGTAATCAAATGATAAAAATATATCACCAAGTTTAAAGACAATTAATCACAATAAAATATATAATTAATAATAAAAATATCCTACTATATATAGGGTTAAGGACGAAGAGGGGAAGGTGAATTATGGAAACGTCCTCGAAACATCTGTTGAATTCGATTCCGATCACGGTCGTTCGTCAACTGCTTTGATATTTGTCGATTTCTCCCATTCACCGTCAATTTTTTTTTTATCGATGTTTTTAGGAATAGATTGTTTTCTTTCTCACAGATTCTTCTTTGTTCATACAGATGAATATATGGACACATATATAGTTTAGATTAGGGAACAATATAACATAAAATAATATGTTAAATAATATTAAAAATATCAAAACTTATATGTTCTGTGCATATTTATGTCCCGTGCGTAGCACGGGCATGACTTGCCTAGTTTTAAGGAATTATTTGGTCCAACGAATTCCTCGTCACATCCTCCAAAATGGAGAATCAGCAACAAAAAATGAAGAGAATTTCATAAATTTGTAGCATTCTTGTAAAAATAATTTGAAGAATTTGTACGGAATATTCTGCTTTTCCATTTTCGAGAAGTCGTTGGGGGATGGTCTTAAACAAAAATAATCTGAATAATGTGTATTTTGTTTCCTATTCTAGAGAAATTTTGAAAGAGGCGGTGGAGATGGTGGCAGACACCGAAATCTAAAATCTTGCGAAAACTCCGACTTCCCTCTTCCATCGTCTTTTTTTTTCTGAATCACAATTTTCCTTGCTTGCTGTTGCTTTTCTGGATTTTCGACAGAGGAAAAAGCTGGTTGATGCAAGAAGAAAACAAGGACGAGATTTGGAAATTGATACTGTATTAGCTGTTAGGAGCTTCTTCACTGCATCCCCTAATAATTGGGGAAAAGGGTATTTAGATGTGGCGTCCATATTGGGTAATGGCGGCTGAATTCCTACCATGAATCACCATCTCCTAGTATAGGGTTACTTTTATTCCTGCTCGATGTGCTCTTTCGGGTTCAGTTCAGTTCTCTCTTTCACCATCAAACCTCCAATTTCAAAGAGCAGTCATCAGATTATCACCTGTGGGGAGGGCAAGAGCAGATCTCCTGTTGGAATCTCGTCTTCTTCTTATCAGAAGTGTGTCGATTTTGCTTTGGATGAAACCAAGCACCGCACCCTTCTCGCTCCTTCTCCAATTCAGGTCTTCTTCTCTCTTTCTAGTTTGTTTAGGGTTCTCAAGTTCCATTTCCTTATTCAATTTGTCCATCTAGGTCTTCCTGTTTATCTGGTTTTGTTGTTTCTTTCCAGTTCCCGTTCTAACAATTAAGGGCTTTTATATGGATTATCTTGCATTTGTGAACTTTACTTTGTTATGAACTGTTTCTTAATTGTTCAATAATACTATGTTAGTAATTGCAGATAAATGTAAGTTTTTGGCTGTTGACTGTTGTTACCTCTGTTGTAATGTTCTAGCTTATAAGGGTGTTTTCAGCATTTCTAAAAGTAGTGGATTGGTGAGTTCAAGTGCAACTGTGCAAGTGGTATGTGGTAATCTTGGTCAGCTGTAACAATCTTGATCAGTTCTATCTCATAGTTCTTTTTCTGAAATCCAATAAACCTGTTCTTGTTGTGATAACTGTTGTTAGTAAGTTCAGTTTGTGAGTATTATTGCATGTTTGGTCTTTCCAAGAGGTTTAATACTCCCTTAGTGGTGGCCAAAGCCGCCAAACAATATTTCAATCACTTGTTGAAATGCAAAATGCTACCACGTCGAACACAGTTTCCGTTGACAATTTGAAGTCTGTATTGCTTTGATAAAGTGAATCTCGAACTCAACGCGAACAAACCTCTATGTGATTTCAGTTCAGTTCTATAAGTTTATATATCAGGACTCTCATCCTAACGATTGGTTTATGCCACCAGGGTAAATTCGGTTCAACTCTTGCCTTAGATGGAAAGACAGAGTTAAATTTACTTTCTTTTACCGCTCCTAAGGTTAGACTCCTCCGAAGCATGCACATTAATGGGAGTGATGAAATGCAGGTAAACATAGGTAATTCTGACCGTAATATTGCATATCACTTACCAGTTACCACGTTGCGTGATCAATCTTCAATCTTATTGTAACTTTTGGTCGAATCTTTCAGGTATTAGATTTTGGAATCTTCCCAGAGAAAGAATATGACTTGCCTATATTTTGTGCAAACTTCTTCAGCAACTCCACCTTAAGTATAGTTGTTCTGTGAGTTATCCTTTTAATCTTTTTTCACTGATTAATTGCTTGAGTAAATGTTGTTTGCTTGGATGCTTTTATGTGCAAATTGTGAAATTGATATGGTCGATGCCCAGGGACCTCAATCCTCTCTATGATGTTATTAGTAATGCGGAGTACAAGAACAAATACTACAGAAGTCTAATGCATTTGGGCCTTAAGTATTCAAAAGTAAGAATGTGTTATTCGGTTGAAGAAGGAGAATCATTTTTCTGCGGCTATGATGTGTTCATTCCTATGCCATTCTGAAAATAACACAGATTTCTTGCAGCTTTTGCCATGGGGAGGAAAGATTACTGGTGAGTCTATGAGATTCTTCTCGCCCATTGTCCTCTGGACAAGATTTAGTCCATGCGAAGATAAGAATGACGCGTTGTTCACTGCGTTCAAGGACTATTTCAAGGTACAATGGCCTGAAAGCATTATGCCTTGATTTTGGATTGGACACCCTTGTTCTTCCAGTCATGCTAACACTGATGCTTGTTTGTGTGCAACTGGCAGGCATGGCTTGAGTTGATGGAGCATGCAGAGCAGGAGACTAATGATTCTCGTATCTTGTGCAATCGTGAAGCACAACATAGATATCTGACATGGAGGGCAGAGAAGGTATGCTTTATTTATTGCTTTCGAAGAACCTATGAGCATAGTTTCACTTTCTTTACATTGTTCATAATTTTTATAATTAGCATGAACAAAGAACCATAGATATATTTGCATGAATATAGAGCTTTGGTATAATCATGGCATTGCCGTGAGCATAGTTTCACTTTCATTATTGTTGAGTACTGAATAACACCCCTATATATGCAGTAATTCTGGCTGCATCATATATCATATACACATTCTGTTGGGCAATGAAATGTCCTTATAAGAATATAGGGATTTAGGCTAGATTATTCCCGTAGAAAAGAGCCATATGCTGATACTGATATGATAAACGGCTAGCTGGTGGTGATGGGGAGATGCTAGGTTAACTGACTGTGAGGTGGAATTTGTTCGCTTAAAGCTGATGACTTAAACCTGGGGTAAGCAAGCGGTTTCTAACCCTGCAGTAAATATCTGGAAATTCAGTTTGTAAAGGCTTTAGCCTCCTTGGGCAGTTGAGCATTGGCTCTGTCGTGGCCAGCTTGAGATTTATCTCATCCGGTGGCTTAGTGGAAAGGGTGCGTACAACTTGAACCCGGACTCTGCATACAGCGGGACACACTGGGATTGTTGGTGATGGTGGTAGTGGTGGCTTAGTGGAAAATGTTTCTGGCTTCCCCAAGTCTGTGTTCTTTGGGTATTTTGTGCGTTTAATCCTATCTAGTTGTGCATCCTAATTTTCTACTCTATCGCATTCTCCATGAATTGTGTATCCTGATTTTCTACCCTATCGCATTCTCCACGAATTCCTTAGCAATTTTAGGTTCTGTACATGGATGATAAATAGCTTAAAAAATGCGCATACTTTGTCAGTGTATTAACAATCACCTACTCCTCTTCATAGGTGGCGAAGAGTAAATATTTTCCACCAAGTGCTTTACTGATATAGTCCATTGGTTGCCTTGTCGCATTAGAACAGCCCCTATCCCCTTGTCGCTTGCATCGGTCCCCGGGGTGAAAGGTTGGGAAAAATTGGGTAGGCCTAACACAGAAACAGTTGCCATGATGTTTTCAACTTTCAAAGAGCTTGCTCAGCTGAACCTCCCCAAGTAAATGTATCCCTTTACAGCAAATAAGTCATCAGTGAGTGGCTTGTGCATAGGAGGCCCTTTGAAAGTAAGGTTACCTGTAGGGTCTATCTGTTTGGGATCCAGGTTTGAAGGGAACACTATGCTCATGTCCCCTAATAGGAGGCATCCGTCTAGGCTTTTCAAACACATCCTAAGCTGTGCAATATGAGCAATAAAACATGGATTCCTTTTCTTTCTTTTTTTTAGCCTTTGCAGTTTGTACCCTTTCATCATTTTGAGTGTTGCCTCGTCTTTCACCCCTCTGAGCTCTACTTACTTCCCTTGGCAAATGAAATCTTAAGTTGCTTGAAATTGAAAATCAGGGGGCTGTAGCCGTCCACTCTCAAGATTGAGTATTCTCTTATTGTACACTAACACACTGCCTTGCACACTCCACTCAAATCATGGACATAGTTGATGGCTAAACATCTTACTCCCATTAGCGACAGAAACAGCCATGCCTCGTGCTTCCTTTAACTCAAATTGATGTCACTTGCTACTTTTTATTCATGGAAGCTATGTGAGCTTCCTTTAACCATTTTGTCCTGAGATCTGAGCAACACAATTGGTGAATTCAAGTACTCACCGGTGAATTGACATCTCAAGAGGAAGAAACTAGAAGGGAGAATTGAGCGGAATTTGGTTATATAATGCATCATCTATACCATATATCCTTATATATCATGTGCCTTTTAAGTGGTACAAGCATATGACATGGTGGTTAGTGATTTCTAAGTAAATTTCTTTGAAACAGGACCCGGGTCATCAACTCTTAAAGAGGTTGATCGGCGAGGATCATGCAAAGGTGTAAAAACTCTCTTCAAATCTTAATCTGGAAGGATAATGATTAATCAATTTCTGCTAACTAATTGCTACTATTCCAACAGGAATTGCTCAGAAACTTCCTTTTTAATGGAGTTGATGAGCTGGGAAGCAAGAGCTTCGTAGACTACTTCCCCGAGTATCGGCTAGAAAACGGACAGGTAAGCAACAAGCGTAGCATCATGGGGAAATCCTTTGAGCAGCGACCATGGGATAGCCGAGGAGAGTTTATTGGCTGAGCCCGATTTAAGCTGAACTGCAGTTGTTCTAGTTCAGGTATACACCTTTGGAGTTTCACATTTTGAACAGAAGCTCCAGGGCATGTCTTCCGATCAGTATGAGTGGGGCAAAACAAGACTGATTACCACATCTATTCAATCTACAAACCCTAGATTTGTGCAGTCTATTTCTGTCTTGAGTGCAATTTGATTCATAGTTGTTGGGGAGCTTAGGGTAAGTTATGGTTTTGAATTTGGCTATCTGTGTCCTGCCAGTTTGTTGTCTGATTTTCTTCCTTCACTGCACTCATCACTTTCTTAGTATGTTTAGGCGTGATCTAATTACAGATGACCAACTCCATTTTCCCCACACAAGCAAACAAACTCCATTTTAGGTGACGAATGTGCTTAGTTGGTAAGGATGAGACATTTTACCCTATAAGGCTGGGGTTGCGTGTTCGATTTGTGTTGTCGATGCGAGTGTTGTGTTGGTGGAAGAGCACATTTCCATCATTCTGGAATGGTTTAGTTGAAAAGGACTTGCGGGTAGTACCCAAGTTTGAATCCAAATGATCGTTCTCTATTTACCAAAATTAAAATAAAAGCACGTTTCCCCAATCAAATTAGGGTTTTATTATTTTTAAATATTTTCAGAATAATTTTAGTCAATTTTAATATTTTATCTTTTTATCCAGGCTATATACATCCCAAATCAAGGACGTGCATGGTTAAAAGGGGTTAATTATTATTTTTTTAAATGTTAATTAATCACATTTGGATTTGTGGTGTATATAACCACACCATTTTTTATGCACAAATTAGGAATTAAGGTTTCTTTTCTATTTACATATTGCAATCCAATCAAACATCAAAAGAACAAAATCAATGAGAAGTGATCATCAAATTATTTAAAAATACTTGGGTTGATGCGACGTTGGAATCGATCAAATTCGACACACGAACATTGGCTATGTTAGCGTTTTCATGATCGATCCATGGATGTATTCAAGTTGGATAAGCTTCAATAAGTGAGGATATAACAATGTAACATGAGTGTTGAAAAATATGGAGTATTTTATTTGTGTAACATCACATTATATTAAAAAAAACATACTTGATTTAAGAGAATTTAAAATCAATGACTCTTTTTTATAATTATTTAAAAGTTAATTAAATTTTAATAATTATGAAGAAATAAAAAAATATTAATATTATTCGCCATAATTTTAAATCTCAACAATTAATTTTAGATTTGAGTGATCTCCAATTTCCAAATTTTCCAAGGAGTTGATACGAACGAGAATTTGGGAATTATTATAAAAATAAAAATAAAAATAAAATCTAAATTTTCATCAGTCATCACTTACGTGACGTGGGTCGTGATTTAAGACTACCGCCGGCGTGGGTTCAGAGAAGTCACTCGCAGACGCCGATCGTACGGAAGTCAGTTTCGATTCGCAAGAGATCAACCAAGAAGAGAGAGGGAGAGAGCATCTTCCATGGCTTCCAATGCTTTGACGAGACTGGCTAGTATTCAGAGACACCTTGGTGGTCTCTCAATGTCCCCAACTAAGGTCTCCTTCATCTTCCCACTCTGAATTTCATCCCTTTTTCCAACAAGTTGCAGAATCTGATTTTCGATTGGCTTTTTCCTATAATTTTCTTCTCCGAGGGCTCACAGGGCGGCGGTTTCAGCCCGGAGATTCCAATCAAACTGAGCCAGGAGGTTGCCGAGGCTCTTTCGCGGGGAGACGCTGTCGTTGCTCTTGAATCGACCATAATTTGCCATGGTATGAGATTCTAGGGTTTATGCCGTTTTGTGATGTTTCTTGAAAGTGCGTTAAATTAGTTGTGTGCTTGTGTTAGGAATGCCTTATCCCCAGAATTTGGAAACTGCGAAGGAAGTTGAAGCTGTTGTGAGGAACAATGGGGCTGTTCCTGCAACAATTGCAATTTTGGATGGTGTTCCTTGCATAGGTATTCATCTGATCCCGATTTTCCATCGAATTACTTCTGTAAATGCTCGGTACAAGTTAGCATCAAGTAGGATTTTGTTAATAACAAAAACAATAGATGAGGTTTATAAATTATTCAGATGATGTTTCAGTGGTGTTGCAGATGTCAACTGCTTTGATCATAGATAAGTGATAATAAATAACCGCTTAAAGTAGAAGCACTGGTGTGTGATCATAAGTTTTCAGTCCAGATGTTTGCATCCAATATTTACATGTATAGTTTCCATGAGCAGGTCTGTGCGATGAAGAGCTGGAGAAGCTTGCGAAACTAGGGACACAAGTTCTAAAGACGGCTCGTCGGGACATTGCATATGTTGTGAGTGGAGATTGAATTATATTTGATGTTGATCTGGTTGAGAGAATTTGGGCCTTTTTTTCTACACTTCTTGCAATGAGGCATTTTTTTTATTAGGTCTGATCCTTACAACAATAGACTATAACGGTCTTTGGTAGAACTAATATGAACTTTGAAGAAAAATGCATTTTCAGAGTTTTTTCTTTCTTTAAAACAGAAAGAAAGAAAGGTTGATTTTAGAAGGTTTACTGATTTAATGTTCTTCATTCTTACTTCTTCTTATTGCCTCTCTTGACTGTCATTACTACTTCTGTATGGTATAGCACTACTACCTGGAATTCGTCGAGGAATAATGCTTTTCTACATTTTATAGTTTTGAATTGTTAGTATTTTTTTAGTTCTCTGAAACATAATTATTGGACCTATGTTTTTTAAAGGTTGCAATGAGGAGGAATGGTGCCACAACTGTCTCCTCAACCATGTATTTTGCTTCTATGGTCAGTATATTTTCTTTCCCAAAATTTATTTGTTCCTTATGTTTGTGCCTTGAAAATAAAATCAAAACAAAAACAAACTTGTAGCTGTGTTGTTTATGTTGTTTCAAAACATTTTCCTCATTGTTAGAGAGTGGATGGCAGGTTGGCATTCCAGTTTTCGCTACTGGTGGTATTGGAGGAGTACACAAACATGGGGAGCAAAGTAAGGCTATCTTGAGACCATTATGCATGCCTTCTATTTATGATGAAATTGGCCGAACCAGACATATTCATATTTTCTTTTCTATTGTTCTACCTGTTGCAGCAATGGATGTATCTTCTGATCTCACAGAGCTAGGAAAAACGCAAGTGGCTGTAGTGTCTGCGGGTGTTAAATCAATTTTAGATATTGGCAGAACACTCGAGTATTTGGTATTGACATTAGTTGCTTACATGTTAATTATTGCTTCTGAATAGATTTTATGGTGGTCTAATTTGCTTATACACTCTTAAATGCAGGAGACCCAGGGGGTTTGTGTTGCCGCTTATGGGACAAATGAGTTCCCTGCCTTTTTTACAGAAAAGAGTGGCTTCCGTGTAAGTTGAATTTTTCTTAATGATCTTTCTGATTTCATTTTGTAACTTCTTCATTGTGATCAATTTGAAACCGGTGAATTAGGCCCTTTGCTATGAACCATGCCATCTGAATATTTGTGAACCTGGAGTGGGTAGTCATCTGGTTGGTATAGCTGGCGTTTGATGGTTAAACATCTTGCATACTGTGCTACATTTTGTTTTGGATAATGTAAATAGAAATAAACAAAGATTAAAGGGAAATTGATTTAGTTTAACATTATCAAGACAATGGCATGTGTGCCTTGATATATGTGGAGAAATCCGGATCAGATCCTTTGTTTAGCTACCCCCTAATGGTTCTGAAAAATGTGACAGGCTCCCTGCCGTGTAGATTCTGCAGAGGATTGTGCTCGATTAATAGGTGACTGAAGATTAATTTTCTTCCCTTTTCAAATATCTGATTGTTTGGGTTTGTGATTTATATTCAATTCATTACCTTATTTAGCCCAGTTCACAATTTGTGTTAACTGCAGATGCCAACATGATGCTCAAGCTAGGGAATGGCATCCTAATCGCAGTTCCTATTCCAAAACAGCATTCTGCTTCTGGAAGCGTAGTTGAAGCTGCAATACAAAGAGCTCTCCAGGAAGCAAGGTAATATGTTTCTTCCACAAGCTTTGGCTAATTGGCTGGCTTAATGAATGACATAGTAATTGTTCAATTTACATTATCCACACCTGATTCCTGCAATTTTCGACAATTTGCACCTTCAGGGAGAAGAATATATATGGAAGTGCAGAAACTCCTTTTGTACTCAAAAGAGTGAGCGAACTGACTGGAGGAGCCTCACTAGCTTCCAGTATCCTTTTTCTGATATGAACCTTTTAGTCCTATTCTCTTTAAATAACAGCATGCTGAGGATATTGAATGACTAGACATATAAGCCATATATAACTTGCAAAGTTACCAATTTTTCTGTATCCGACCAACTGTGTTTTAATGCAATTCCTTTAACCTGTAACTAGACATTGCTCTCGTAAAGAACAATGCTGCAGTTGCTTCCAGGATTGCTTTCTGTCTTTCTCAAATGCGTCGGCATGGTCATTGAAGGTAAAAGCTCGAAACTTTTGAACTTCTTGACTGTAGTAATATGAAAGTCATGATGTGGAGTTCATCTGATGATGAATATCTTGCCTATTTCTGCAGGGTGATATTAATATATTTCCAATCCAGATATGGTTGCCCATGACCTACCACATGGATCTGGCACGCCTCAAACCCTTTAATTTTTGCAAGGTTTTAATAAATTTAGCAGAAGAATTTTTGTTGTCACATTTCCTTTTGCACAGAATTTTTTGTTTTTGATCAATACAACACTGTGGTTATGCAATGAAATTAAGTTAGAACAGCCCAAAGCTGGATATATGAGAATGTCATGGTATTCTTTATGCTTGCTGTGTTCAAACTTCAAGCTATATATTGTTTCTAGAGAAACATTTCCACCCAGCAATTCAGATCTCATTAAGAGCATTGATACACTGCGTTTCTATACAGCAATGTTTTGATTGTTTTTAGCCTCTGATTCATCAAGGAATTGTAGGATAAGAACATGCTTCCTGATGGAGAAATAGAAGATATAATTGATTTTTGGATCATCAATAGAAAGGAAGGCATGAGCAGCTACCCAGTTGGATCAATCAATGTTTCATACATAGCATGAAATAGAATGAATATCCGAAATGAATCAACATTTCTTGATTCTTGTTCTATAGTATGCCCTGACCGATTTATAAGGAGGGCTAGAATGTAGTTAGGGATCGGGGATGACCCTGATTATATAGCTGCCCAAGATAGATCATCTTGGAGAGGCCTTTCGAAGCCTTTCACGGGCACTTGGGGCCTCCCCTTTTGGTCTTCCAGTTGTTGTAGCACGGGCATGTCTGCTTGTTCCCATAGGTACCTGCAGGAACGCAAAGGCACTTTGCGCAGCACTTCTGACAGAAGAACAGGCATGGCTTCTTATAGGCAGTACTTGAGCACCGACTTGTGCATCTCGGTCCACATTCTGCAAGGTAAGTAGTCTATCCCCATTAAAACAGCTTCCTGGTTTACAAAGTGAGTTACTGTGTAATGTCTTAACTAAATTACCTTGAGGATGAAGACTGCCTTGCGTCACGCCAGACTGGACAAGGAAGATACAGAAAAACAGATTCTGGTTAGGTAAGTTTTACTAACGAAGACGAGAAAGAGTATATAAATCATGAACTTACTCCTTGGTGGTGGCCGCTTTGGTACTCCTGCTGCGCTGATGAGAACCGATCAACAGACGCCTACAAGCGCAGAGAAATTTAGACTGTAAATCATGATATCTAGCTAGCATCAGATATTGCATTGATTCCAATACAACATTATGTATACCTGATTCTGTTGTGCTAGGAGGACAAGCACAAAGGCGAACAAGAGCAAAGCAATGCACATTTTCGAAGCCATTGTTCCTTGCTGAGATGGGAGGTGTGGTACTTTTGAGTGTAGTGAGCCATAGCATGAAGGTATGTGTATTTATAATCGACACCGCCTAGATCTAATCCAGCTGGAGGTTCTCGTCACCGAGTTTTCGATAACCAACTTGTTGTCCTGCTCAATTATTAGGTCTATCTATTTACTGCTCTTTGAGCCTACTTGCATTAAAGATAGCGTTCGTACGATTAGAACTTCCGCTGAACGAACCCAATGGTACGGTTAAACCGATCCCTGTGGCACCCGAGTTTTAAGGTTACTTCGGGTCCGATTCAAGTAATCTAAGACTACGCTAGATCGTGTTGGATTAATGGGTGTATCGGGTCGAAAGCCAACACACAAACATAACATAACCAAACTTAGAAGGAGAAAGATTCACAACTCTTTGAAGGGTAATGAGATCTAGGAAATTCATTGGAGAATCCAAGGGAGGCCTACCATTACATGTAAAGGAGGCATAGCTACATCATGCATAACTAACCTCAATAAGTGAGGATAAACCCTAATGGGGGTTGCTAGATATACCACAAATCGTACGATCACGTCCATTCCAACGCGGTAGAATTTTTTATTAGTCAAGCTTTATAATCATTAATTATAAATTAGTGCACTGTAAAATCACCACGACCAAATCAACATAGTAATTTGCGGTGTATTTAGTTTCAAACCCTGATAATGGCAGTTGAGAACTGCCCTTGTGAGCCTATGGGGTGGTGGAGGTGGGGACTATCAGTGCAGTTTGTATGGCTCCATTTACACATCCAAATGGGCCCACTTGGAACATGGAGTGAGGGAATTAGTGATGGGCCCTTTTAGCCATTTCCATGTGCTCTCTCACATGCACACTCCCCTTTTTTGTTGCCTTCTTTAATATGGAGTATTAAATAAAAAATTACTACTCCTTCCGTTTCAAAATAAATATAATTTGTTGCTACTTGCTAGGGGTGCAGTAAGTCAGATATCTTCATACTTCAAAACTATATATATATTGAAGAAGACTCTTTAATAATAATCAACGTGGGAGATCGAACTTCTCATGTCAGATATTAAATTGCTTTTTCAAGGAGTTGAAAACATATATTTCTCTCATGTGGCCCGCGATGGCAATATAGTGGGAGATAAAGTTGCACATCTTAACCGTTTTGTCAAAGGGCGAGAGGTTTTCAATGATCTAGATCTGCATGACCTCATTTGAAAGGATGCTATCGGGTAGGCTCGATCTACCTGAAATTTTACCTAATAAAAAAAATGTTGTTTATCTTTTTTTGCACGCTTTAAGGAGGTAAAAACATTATATATTTTTTTAATCATTTCATACTAGTTAGTCATAAGTATTTTTTTTTTTTTGAGATCAAACCGCCCCACTATTCCATATCTTTAAGCAAGAAGGAAACTACAGAGTCTGGAAAAGCAACCAAATTAAAAGAAATTGAATGGCTAATTGGTCTAATAGCAGCTAATTCATGTGCCACCATATTATCCCCTCTCTTGACATGGCACCACTCTACACTGGCAAAGCATTTAGCATTGCACAGAATGGATGGGACGAGATAACATAAGATATTTTTTTATGTATTAATTGTGTTAAGAGAATAAATAAAATTAAAAGCCATATTATCTACGATATCATGCATGGCTTTTTGGTGGGACCAAGATAACATGGGTTTTTAGATTGCATAATCAGGTTAGTGACATTTCAATGGATAATGCACCAAACAAATTTGAGTATGTCTATACATTGATTCTTAATTTTCTATTATTTCATATTTGACTTCATTTTTTGTTACCAAAAAAAAAAAATTCATCCGTTTAACCATATGAGAATGAAAATGGGTAAATTATAATCATTATTATCCAATATTCCCTCCCCGTTAGAAAAAAATATATCATTTACTATTTACTTACATTTTCTTAGGATGTCAAAAACTATATAAAATATCGAGTTAATTAAATTTAATTAAAAATTTTAATAAAAAAGTTGATATTAATATACTTATCATACTAAAAAAAACGTGCATGAATAATAAACGAAATATTTTTGCCAAATGGAGAGAGTAATATACTACTACCCCCGTCTCAAAATTTAAGTCGTTTAACTTTTTAGCACGCTTTTTAATGTGTTAAAAACTCTATTAAATATATTTTTTTTTTCAAAATTTTTTAAGAAATTTGAAACTTATTACTAATAAGTTTGAAATTATTTTAAAAATTTTGAAAAAATAATAATATTTCATAGAGTTTTTAACACATTAAAAAGCGTGCCAAAAAGTCAAACGACCTAAATTTTGAGACGGAGGGAGTAATATATATCAAAGTATCGCCTTCCAACCATGGTTTACTAAGGCCTCGTTTGGTATTGTTATCTTGTTATCTAGTTATTAGATATTGTTATCGATATTGGTATTGGATGATATCTTGATATCAAGTGACACTCCCCTCCAAATTAGTATATCAAATAGGCCAAAAAATTGGAAAAATCTTATATGAAGATATGAAGTGATATCGATATTAGATTATACAAAACACTAGATATCATATATTAACATTGATATCTGATATCTTGATATATATAGATAACAAAAGAGCCTAAGGTTCTTCAAAATATGTATTGTTTTCTTTCCCTAACTTCAAAGTGATCTAAATTTTGATTTTTTGCCCATGAAAAGAAAAAGGAAAAAATACATAAATGAAACTCCACTCTCGTAACGATGAATAAGCTGAACCTTTGGGTGTCAAAAAAACAAATGCACTTAAAAAATAATGTGAATTTGAATGCACTTTTAGAGGTTTAAATTATAACATAATAATGCATGCAATCCAAACACACCCTTGAGTATTTGACCCGTTAGTCGTATTTGTATCCATTTTACTCAACAATGGGCCGAATACGGCCCAAAAGGTTATATCAAGCCCAGCCCATTAAACATTAAGGAAGTCAGCTTCTCAGTAATTGACCGATAAATGTGAAAAATGTCGACTGAAATCGGAGAGGGATAAACTCTGAATCAGATCGGAGCCGGAGAGATTCCAATCCAGTTTCAATTCGCAACGAAATGGAATCCATGGATTCCCAAGATCCGATCGTTCACCTCCTCCGATTCGTCCCCTACTCCTTCCTCCGGCCGCCGCGCCTTCGCCTGAAACTCCCCACCCTAACCCTACCCTCCGCCATGACCGTCTACTCCCTCGTCCTCCTCACCTACTTCCTGGTCGTCTCCGGATTCATCTACGACGTCATCGTCGAGCCTCCGGGGATCGGATCCACGCAGGACCGCGTCACCGGCGCCGTCCGCCCCATCGTCTTCCTCTCCGGCCGCGTCAATGGCCAGTACATCATCGAAGGCCTCTCATCGGGGTTCATGTTCATGCTCGGCGGGATCGGGATCGTGCTCATGGACCTTGCTGTCGACCGCAACCGGCCGAAGAGCGTTAGGGTCTCGTATGCCTCCGCTGGTATTTCGTCGGTCGTGATTGCGTATGTGATGAGTATGTTGTTTCTTCGCATTAAGATCCCAGCTTACCTACGTTGATTCCTTTGATTTAGTCTACCGGTTTTAGGCCATGGATGATTGAGGACAAGTGTTGAGATTTGGCTGTTGTGATGCCTGAATTAGCTTACGTTTAGTATTGTTGAATGCTACCGACAATGAGGATTTTAAGTTGCTCTAATATAATTATATTTTGCTTTAATCTTCTTGTTTTCTGCACAATTAACAACTATCAATTTCAGTGTGTATGTGAACAAGTTAGTGGCAAGATAAGGTGAGATGTGATTTTGAAATTGGCTATATAGACTGTTGAGAATGGTGAGTATGTGACTTGGGAATCAGCTATCCTTTAGACATATTTGGTGCATTTGGGTTGCAATGGGTCTCTGCTGGTGCGATAGACATTTGGTGCAATTGTGTTGATTTTAGACAAGGGCTTGGCTGGCTTTGTGGTTTGTTGCTCATCCAAGAATGGAATATAAGTTGTTCTGATGTTATATTAGCTTTTCTCATCGTGTCTTCTGCCGTAGAAACAAATATAGGTAGATTGTTTGTCTAATCATTAATGCTTATGGTACGTTTTAGCGACTTCATTTTTTAATTGGTCTGTATTTTGGTGAGCTTCTGCTTGGTTCGGTAAAAGAAGGCTGTTTGCGTCTGTGAAGAGTCGGTTCATTTTCTTGCCATTTCTTTACTTCTCTTATTGTTAGCGGTAATGCTTTACCAGCTGCTGTGTGTTACGGTCTATTATGCTTTATCACCTGTTAGGCTGTTATCTTTCTATGTTACGATGGTATCTCTTTACCATTCTATTGGCTAGGCATATCTATTTCAAGTTGCAACACTTGTGTATAGCTTTTACCGGGCTTCTGAAATTGGCTGCCTTTGTGGTATATTGCTCAACAAAGAATGGAACTAATTTATTAACATAAATGGGAAAAACCAGTTGCATCAAGAATCTAAGAAACAAAGGCAAGGGCTAGTTTGGAAGAGCTAAGATGAAGGGAGGATTGTTGAACACTTGAACTTGGTTTTGCTCCCGGTATGCCTGGCCTATGGATGGGGCCTAATGGCTCAGCTTTTGCAATGTGATTTGATCTGCTTCTACGGAATCAGAGATTGCTGCACTGATTCAGGTTGAAGTTTCTCTGTTGTTGATCATTCAATTGATTTTTGGAGAAGTTAAAATAACATAGTTTAGGTGATGAATATGTGGGAAGCTTGGCAATTGGCATGGTACAGGATTGGGATTTAGCAGACACCCATGCAGGAGTTGATCAGGGGAGATACATTTCCCCTTGCCTAACTTTGGCTCAGTCATGTATTAAAGCTGTTGCTTAGCTTGTGATGATTATGAATTGATATTCTGATGTTAATATCTATACAAGCTGCAGAAAGTGAGTGTTAGCATCTTTACAAGCTGCACAAAGTGAGTGTCAATATCTTCACAAGCTGCACTTTTTGCCTTCATTACATCGCATGCAGCTTGTCTTTACCACAGCTAAACCCCGTTTGGCCCTGTCCTTTTTCATTAGCTATTTTAATTTCTGGTTCAAGGAAAGCTGTGCTGCCTCCCTTGATGATACATTCTACAAGAGTTTCAGAAATGTAGTTTTTGGGTCCTCCATTTCAGTCTTCTTCAGTTGAGCCTATTCTATGTGATTGAACAATTCACTCTTATCTCTTGTCCCTTGCATCATCTATTGCATGTCGAATTGCAGCAGATAAAATTTAGTCATTTGCCGAAGAATCCAAAATCCTGTATTTCCTACCCTAACCCTTTAGGTTTGTTTAATCCACATATGTCGTATACGACATCTGCATCACCATATCAGGTATTGTTATTAGGTCGTAAAGTTTCCTATGATATATATCTTCGTCAAACCGAACATCAAGGGGATGTGCTCGATCCCAAACATCAGCCAACCACATTGCCCTAACCCGCCTAGATTGGTTCAAGGCAACTCGACACTTTGATAATTTGAACTATCGATGGTATTGAATTGTGTTTGCTTGTTACCAGAGTATGTTATTTATAACTTGATGAATATCTTAACAAATACATAAATGTTTATGCAAGAGTTAAAGGTGAGGCTTTTTTGTGAGTTTCAATTAAGATGAGTTCGTAGTAGAAATTATAACCAAGTGCAATCATAGCTAGATTTCGGTCTTGCTGCATACAATTTTTGGTGTATTTGAGTAATTGAGATTGATTTTGAACAAGGTTTGACCTGATGTGGTTTTATGTTTTAATATAATGCTCGATTTGTATCAACATTTATGTTCTTCTTATACATATTTTCTTGAAAAGAAAAATACTCAGGGAAGCCTAAGTTTGTGACCTTGTTTTGCCGGAAAATGATTTAGCTTCTAAAGTATTTTCTTTCTTTTCTTGGTCAAAACTAGTGGTTTAGTCCACCTCGCAATAAGAGAGTCGGTGCTTTCCCATAAGAAAATACTACTTTATTATCAGCATTCGAACTCCGAATATTGGTAAAAGGGTTAAAGAGTCTTCAACCAACTTACCAGTGAGTATTAATGTTGTGAATAATATAAGTACTCATATGAATCGTTACAGAAAACACATAGAATGTGATGAGTTTTTCCTTGAGGATTCTTAAATCTCAGTACAAAGTAAGTCGGAACAAGCCTCGAACCAGCCGGTAGAAGATAGATGATAGAGATGGATTTCGGTGGAATATTTTTGTTATTTTTGTGATAATGATAAAACTCAAATTTTGGGGGAAACAAACTGAATTTTATAAAGGATAGGTGAATAAAAACATGTGGATATGACTCACCACAAGTTCTTGAACAAAGATCAAGTACAAACAGATATTACGCACCGAAAATACAAGATCGGGCCTTCGACATGACTCATGAAGGAGATGAAGTTTTCAAGCTTCAAACTAAGGATATAAACCTGGTTTTTTGATGAAAATGGAGTGCCCTCTAATAGCTACAAGGGCTGAATAATATAGATGAAGTTTGTGGACAACTTGTGCATGATTGGGAAAAAGGTGGCTTGCATTAAAGGCAATCTTGAAGTTGTTATTTGCACAAAAGCACCAGCTGTATGGGGGGTGTATTCCTTGATGTCTTCTCTTCCCAATGTGCATTTAAATGCATGAGAAGTTTGAATTTGGATCAGATTTGTCTCCTTAATTAACAGCGGGGTTCCGGGCTTCTTGGGTTGCGGGTTGCGATATTCAATTTGTTGTAAACTTGTGAATGTTTGACCTTGATCTTCATAGTTTATGGAAATGGTTAAGAGTCCTTGAAGAAGGTCAACTTGAAGACGTCTTGCCCCAGCTCGAGTGATGGATCCGAGAGACTGCTCATTTGATGTGTCATTGGAGCTTCGGTAAATCTTGCTTCTTGATTGATCATATGTGTGATCACATCAAAATGGGAATTACGATTCTCGTTTCTCATTTAGATTTAGTTAGAATTCCATTTATTGCTAAAAAAAAGTTAGAATTTCATTTTTTGATATTAAAATGGATAAAATTTAAGATTTTTATTTATTTTCATGATTAACTATGTTAATGGGGATTCGAAAATCCAAAGAAATGAATGAAGCGCTACAAATGAAACTGCTATGGAAAACACTGGTTGAGCCGGATAATGTGTGGGTGCAGATAATTAAGTATAAATATGTTCGTGAGGATGACATTCTTCATTAAAAGAAACAAGGTGCCACCTCCTGGCAATGGGCGAAACTTACAACTCTGATTGATAAGTTCAAAAGGGGGCTTATCTGGTCAGTCGGCACCGGGACTGCAATCAATTTCTGGTCTGATAATTGGATTACAACATCTTCTATTCGGTCTCGTGTCGATTGCCCGAGAATTGAAAACATTAATGATAAAGTTAGTGACTATATCCTCGAAGGTAAATGGTGGGAGGAGAAACTATCAGTTGTTCTCCCACACAACACGGTGGAGGAAATCCTTGACATTCCACTTCCAGTATCAAATTTTGTGGACAAATTATACGAGAGGGCTGGTTCACTACATCAAGCGCATATAAATTGGTCTCCTCCGAATCCTCAATTCTCTTAGACAACAACTCCTGGATCTGGCATCTCGACATCCCACCTAAGATAAAAAATTTCTTGTGGAAAGTTTGCCAAAACGGCCTTCCCACGACTGTTAAACTAGCCCAACGGAGGGTTCCTATCCCTCCTACATGTAACTTCTGTAATTGCCCTATGGAAGATGATGTACATTTAATATTCGAATGTCAATACTCGAGGTCTCTCGCCAAATTCCCTAGCCACATAAACTCCGCAATAGTCAGCCGAATCACACTATCAAGGGATATAACCCCAATCATGTCATTCATTGGGAGTAACCTACCAAATGACGCTCTTGGTAAACTTGCTTTCGCTTGGTGGACAATGTGGTACATTCGAAACCAACATGTGTTTAGGCATGCTCGAATCCCTTCGCGGGATGCCGCATTGTTGCTTATTAATACACATGAGAAAAATTGGAGTTACACTCACAAATATGACATTACATTAGAAGATAACATCAATCCTCACTCACGAAACGACATACAACCTGCAAAGAGAAACAAAAACCGTCATATCAAGTGGCGCAAACCACCAAAAGGGACATTCAAACTCAACTTTGACGGTTCGTCTCTGGTTGATAACCGTAGTACCGCTGTGTTTGTCATCAGGGACTGGCATGGACACCCAATACACATTGGTTATAAACAACTGGGTATTAAAACCGCACTTCAAGCAGAAGCACTAGCACTCAAACTTGGGGTACAAAAGGCCGTACAACTTCATATTGACAAAATCTACATTGAAGGAGATTCTAGCATAATTATTAACCATCTAAATAACAAGCCGAGATGTCCATGGGAAATCGAACTCATCCTGTCAGACGTACAATCTCTTCTATCAACTATGAAAGAAATCTCTTTCATTCATGTACCCCGTCTCGGCAATAGAGTGGCTGATAAGGTTGCACACCTTAGCCACTCTGCCAGAGGTATTGATATTTGCAACAATTCCGGTCTTACAGACCTCATCCGCAAGGATCTATCCGAATTTTTTCCTAATAAAAAAAAATGATTAACTATGTTAAAAATCAAATTCCAATGCATAATTCATATTCATAAGGAAAAAAATCACTATATCTTTCCATCCTTTATTTCTGAATCAACCATTCAAACTTTAATAAATGTACAAAATTTGGATCAAAAAAAAAATAAATGTACAAAATCATACTACAATTTTGATGAACATCAAATTTATTTCCTCGGCTCTTTACCGAATCTCTCTTTCAAAAATAAAATAAAATAAAATATCGTTTCCGGGAGGGAAAACATTTTTCCATTGCGCTGAATCGCCGATAAGCTGGTTGAAGCCCTAGAAACCCTCGCCGAGAAAACCTCTCTTCCTCAGCGGTTACACCCTCCCTCCCTCAAATCGAAGGCCAGCAATGGCGCCTGGATCGGAAGCTAACTCCAAAGGCACAAAGAGGAAGCAACGTTATCGTCCTCACAATGTAAGCCTCTCTCTCTTCTCTCGGATTGTGCCTTTTTCGTATTTCTTACTTGTTACTATCGGATTCGGTTACCAGAAACCGGTGAAGAAGAAGGGGGCGTATCCGCTGACACCAGGCGTCGAAGGCTTCTTCATCACCTGCGACGGTGGCCGGGAACACCAAGCTGCTCACGAAGCTATTTCCGTCATCGATTCCGTATGTTTGCTCCATCTTTCAATTTGCTTTCATTTTCTCCTACTACTTCGTGTGAATTGATGTCGACTTGGAAGAAGATTTGGTTAGGTCGATCAAAAAGGAGGTTGTTGCTTAGCAAGTTTTAATTAGCTTCTGTCTGAAATTGGTTTGGGGCTTTTCTATGTAGTTTTTTGAAGATTTAGTTGATGGAAATGATACCAAGGCAATTGAGCATAAGGCGGCACCAAAGAAAGTATTGAATAAGAAGATTACATTTACATATTCAGATTGTAGTGAGGGAGAAGCTGATGATGACAAGGATGATAGCAATGATGACAGTAAAAATAAAGAGGCAAATGAGGATAATGAGAAGAAGCCAGAAATTGTTGCTGGTGACGATGCTGCTGGAAAACCGGATCTCAAAGAGGAGACTCAACAAAAGGAGAATATGCCTGAGAACGAAGGAGGTGAAGAGCATGACAGAGATAAGTCCGAAAAGGCTGAGGAGCCACCGGCAAAAAAACAATGCTTTGATAGTGAAATTCATAGCCTGGATAAGACTGAAAAGTCTGTTGATAAGCTAATTGAAGCTGAAATTGCAGAGCTAGCTGATAAGAACAAGGTTTGTCATTTTAAGATATTGAGGCCATGAGCATTTTTTTTCAGCATGTACTTTTCTTTTTTCGTGTCTTTGGGAATTGACCTAGTAAACCCTTTCTTGCTGTTATTATGATTTTCATTCTCCTGTGTACAGGGGGCGTTGTATTCATCTACTCATCTTCCCAACTCCATGAAAATATTGCTCTCACTTTGCTTATCTTTCATATTCCAACTTGTTATAGGATTTATTTTTATTCATGTTTGTGGAAATATTGTTCTTGATTTATTCAATGTTGATGTTTGTGGAAATATAGGGGATGTTATGGTGTTGCTATTTTAATGAAAATCTCTAGGCTCATTATGAATTTGAATTCTTGTGCCCATGTGGTAACAGAGGCGTTTCTTGAAACTCGAATCTGGCTGCAATGGCGTTGTTATCATAAAGATGAGGAGAGGGGAAGGAGAGCCTGGTCCAAAAGAAATTGTGCAGCGCTTGATGGAAACGGCTGCGTCTACAAGGAAACACATGTCAAGGTTTGGGCTTCCTGGTTCTTTTCTCCTTGGAATCATGTAGCTGATGAGCTATTCGGTGTTGCATTGCCATCTGTGTTTGAAGTTAGCTTTTTAAGTTTACGACTTTCTGTTTGTAGGCATCTGCTTAGAATTTTGCCGATTGAAGTTTCTTGCTATGCGTCCGAAGAGGAAATCTCAAGAGCTATTAAACCCATTATCACCAAGAACTTTCCTGAGGAAAGCGAAACTGCAATCAAGGTATTTTTCTCTTGATAATTGTTGTGCCTTTAAACTTGCCTATCGAATGATAACAAGTCAATGGCAGTATTGGCTACCGCCTACCAGGATCGGTTAATATGCACATTGTAACACATGGATTAATGATCAAAGAGGAGTAGGCTTCTTGGGTGTTTTATAGCACATGTTCCCCATGTATATAGGATTGTTACTTTTGAATGGCTGCAAGTCTTTTTTCGTTTTCTTATTTTTTGTTGAAGTTTTACTCAACAGCTGTTTCTGTTCTCTATTGAATTTATTTATGATCAGTCAATTTCAACACTATGCAAAAAGACCTTAGCCTGTGAATAATCTGCAAAGCTTCCCGAGTTACGAAACAGTGCGTAGACTTATCTCAATTTGTGACGATGTTTGTATACTTTGTATTTTGGGGGGCAATACATCATTGTTTGAATCCTAGCACTTTTTTTATTGGCCTAAAGAGAATATTATTCTGTTCGCTGGTAGAAGCTGAAATCCTTTCTAGGGACTGAAACTTTTTTCTTTCTTTTTTCCCCCCTTTCAGTTTGCCGTGCAATATGATGCCCGAGCAAACACTGGTATTGATAGGATGAAAATCATAGACGCAGTAGCAAAATCTGTGCCTAAAAACCACAAAGTCGACCTGAAAGATCCAGAGAAGAGCATTGTTGTCCAGATTGTCAAGGTGAGGAAGTTTTACTATTTTACTTGCCTATTTTATACTCACCATAAGTTCCACATGGCCTTATCGCCTAAATTTTATTTCCTCCAGACTGTATGCTTAATCGGAGTGGTAGAGAAGTACAAGGAGCTGGCCAAGTACAACCTGAGACAACTCACCTCAGATCAGTCTTGAGCATTTATGCAGGTGCTGTTTCTGTTGAGAAAGAAATGAGTTTCGCTCTCCTAACATCTCACAGAGACCATGAACACAACAATAGCGTTCAAGAGTTTTAAAATGAGACGAGATGAATAGTTAGTTTGCATTTGTAATACTGCTATGCTTCATGTTCTAGACATTAGTTAGATATGGAATGTTTGTGTTTTTTTCAGTGTTGTGGACTTTTGTAGTTTGCTTGGATGTTAAATTACCACAGTTGTCTTTTAATTCATTCCTTAAGATCTCATGTTAAATTACCACATTCTATATATTGAAAGGAAGAATTTTTTTTTACCCTTCATAGATTATACAGCTCCGGAGGAATCCCAAAGGGTCTGGGGAGGGAGTGTGTGTGTGTGTGTGTGTGGTGGGGGCAGTAGGAGTACAACTCCGGTGTTTTTGACAGGGCCGCAAGGCTCCTAGGGAATTCACAAAAGAGGCGGAGGGTCCATTCAAATGCACTGTCCAGTGTGATGAGACAATGATGATAAGGCATTTTAGGTAACATATAATTCAGCCTTGCCGTCAATGAAGAGGCTCATGAATTCTTCACCATCAACGGTCTCTTTCTCGATGAGCAGCTGTGCGAGTTTGTGGAGGATATCGATGTGGGTAGTGATGATCTGTGTGGCCCTTGTGTAGGCTCTGTCCACCAACTCCCTCACCTCTGCATCGACTATGTCAGCTGTTGCCATAGAGTAGTCTTTCTGGGTTGCCATCTGCAAAATTCCAGTAGACCAAACCTAGTTATTCTCAACTCGCAAAATGGGTCATACTCGTAATAATATGAATGATATCATCTTTTGCCCCTTTAACCTGTTGGCCTAAGAAGGGATTCCCGCCAGGTCCCCCGATTGCAACCTGCCCTATTTTCTTGCTGAACCCAAATCTCTCAACCATCTGGCGAGCCACCCTAGACACTTGCATGAAGTCATTGGACGCTCCTGTAGTTACATTATCTTGTCCAAATATTACCTCCTCAGCAACCCTGCGATCAAATGCCAAATCAGTGGTTAAGTTCACTACTATTGATGATATAGGCAGGAGTGCTCAAAACACAACTGAAGATACATGGTACTAAAAATCAACCTGCCACCCAGTGCCACAGCCATCTGATTTTCCAAGTAGCTTCTACTGTAGAGCCCTGATTCCAACCTCTCTTCGCTGGGTGCAAAGAATGTGAGTCCCCCGGCTTGGCCACGAGGAATGATTGAGATTTTTGCCACAGGATCGTATTCAGGCATCAGAGCACCGACCAAGGCATGACCAGCCTCTGTAGTGCAGACATCATTTCAGCTCACTAACAAAAGAAGACTAATTACTAGTGAAAATTAGTTAATGAAAGAAAGGTAACCGTGGTAAGCCACTAATCTCTTCTTCTCATCAGACACAACTGCATTCTTCTTTTCAGGCCCAGCAATGATTCTCTCTAAAGCGTCCGAAATTTCATCTTTGCTTATCTCCTTGAGGTCACGCCTGGCTGCCAGAATGGCGGCTTCGTTCATCAAATTCTGCAAGTCGGCTCCAGTGAAACCTGGTGTTCTCCTTGCAATCTTTTCAAAGTCCACGTCCTTTGCAAGCGCCTTTCCACGGGAGTGCACCTGTCAAAGAGTAGACTAAGCTGCTGCAAAAACCTGTGCTATTGGTAATATGCTTGTATATTGCTGATAGCAAGTAGAGTGACCAGCCATTTTGGATGCAAATAACATTGAGCAGATGAAGTAACAAACATTATATGCCTAGTCAATAGTCATGATGTGAATTTCAGCTCTACCATAACCCCCAAACAAAACAATCATATACCACACTATTTCATTATTCATCACAAGTTTGTAAGTTAGCAAACTATAAAAAGCAAAGCAAAGCATCTCATCATGTAAATTGTAATGTAACAACATACAGTTTATTTTCAGAAATCTGAACAAGCAGATGACAAAGAAGAGGAATTGAAACCTGAAGGATCTTGACTCTACCGGCAACATCGGGCCGGTCAACCGTGACCTGACGATCAAACCTGCCAGGTCTCAACAGAGCAGAATCCAAGACATCAGGCCTGTTGGTGGCAGCCAAGACAATGACCCCTGAATTCCCAGAGAAACCATCCATCTCCGTAAGCAGCTGGTTGATGGTCTGCTCTCTCTCGTCGTTCCCGCCGCCAAGGCCGGCCCCCCTCTGCCGCCCGACCGCATCAATCTCGTCGATGAACACAATGCAGGGAGCCTTGGTCTTGGCCTTGTCAAACAAGTCCCTAACCCTGGAAGCCCCGACCCCGACAAACAGCTCCACGAACTCCGAGGCGGCGCACGAGAAGAAGGGGACCCCGGCCTCCCCGGCAACCGCCCTCGCGAGGAGCGTCTTACCAGTCCCCGGCGGGCCCACCAGCAAGCATCCCTTGGGTATCTTCGCCCCCAGCGCCGTGTACTTGTCAGGGTTCTTGAGGAAATCAACCACCTCCTGCAGCTCCAGCTTGGCCTGATCAGCCCCGGCTACATCTGCGAAGGTCACCCCTGTTTCAGGCACCTCCTGGAACTTGGACTTGGACCTGCCGAAGTCCATAGGGCCGCCAAGACCACCAGGCCCGCCAGGCCCACCTTGGGCCCGACGGAACAGGAAGAACAGCCCAGCGAAGGCCAAGATCGGGAAGAGCAAATTACCGATGAAATTGAAGAGCCCGTTCCCACCGTCGCCCTCGGAGACGGAGATGTCGACCCCGTTCATGGCCAAGATATCGATGAGGTCGGGGTCGTTGGGGACGACGACGGAGGCTCTGCGGCCATCGATAGCGGTAAGCTGGAGCATGGAGCCGTCTTTGGTGAAACGGACCCTCTCGACCTTGCCCTTCTTGACGGCGTTGAGGAACTCGCTGTACCTCCACTGGGTGCCTTCTGGGAGATCGGACTGGGACTGAGGCTTTGGAGCTGTGAGGAGGAGATTCTGGGAGAAGGGCGAGGAATTAGGTTTAGTGGGTTGGGCTTCGATTACATTTACACTTACATCTACATCTACAGGAGGAGGCTGTGGTTGAACTTGGTCTACTGCTAGAGCTTGTTGAGCGGTGAGTGCAGATGACAGGATTAGGGCAGTTGCTATGGTAGAACTAGAATTGGTTGGGGGATAGGGTTTCTGGGTGCGATTGACAATCAAAAACCTTTTCCTCAGGGAATTGGAGCGGACGGCGGGATGGATTTGGACTCCGAAACTGGAGGAGAGCAAAGCGTTTGCGGTGGCCATGGCTGCTGCCTGCTGCTGCTTTCTAAATTAACACTACCCCTGAGCAAAGCGTTTGCGGATCTGGGCTAGTGGTAGGCGTCTGATTTTCGCCTTGGCTGAGAGAGAGCGCAGAGGAGAGGGGCTCGGTGAGGACAGAGAAAGCAACTATGGCGGCGGGCAAGGGTAGTTGAGGTCGAGAAAGAAAGAAGACGGTGAGTTCAGGAGGGTGTAAATGTGTGGTGTGGAGGGATGGAAGGAGCACGGGAACTGTGTGGTGAAGGGGAGGAGTACTTGGGAAAACGATGGCCAATCAAAACCCTGATTGTATCAATTTATATCCAACAATTTAATAAACAAGCAAGGATTTAGAATATGTTCAAATAGAATTCCAATCAAAACCAAGCTTTATTAATTATTAATTATTATCCGGGTCAATTTGATTTGATCTGATTCTGATCCAAGTACATACCCTGATGACAGTTACAAGAATCCCAATACTCTCCAACAGGTTTTGCACCTTCAATACAGTATATTCCTTCACATACTTTGCTGAATAACTAAATTTCAATTGAAATTTTTGTCTATCTCAGGATAAGTGTGGAAGATGCATTGAATAATCTCATATTAGAACTGTACCAGTCCACCAGTGCAAGATGTAACAGAATGTTCATCCCACGATAATGGAATTCCATCATAACGATTGTACACTCCACCAATGCCCTTTGGTTGTACCAACACGATGCAATAGTCCTTTTGGATTAAAACAACAAAATTCTTGTCCAAACATGGCAAATCGTCGATCAGAGCCATCCCCCAAAAGCTTTGTCATACAACTCTTTGTAAAGCTCTAAATAAGTTTGCTGCTCATAGAAAAATCGTTGATCAGAGCCATCCCCCAAAATGGATTTCAGGAAATTTGCTTTGCTCTACACAAATTCATTTCGGACAGTTATTGAACTGTCTCGAGCCGTTTCTTTTTCAAGAACCAAATTTTTTAATGTTTCGATGATTAGAGAGTTCTTCCATTCTCGACTAGCCAAACTCAGGAGTATGAAAGAGACAGATGTCATCAACAACAAACAATTAAAACTGTGATTCCATTTAACAACCCAGCCAGATGATTCTCTTCTGTAGTTGTTGTTGGATAGTCAAAAATAACAACAGCAAGTTTAATCAACTATGAATAACAACATTTGCTCAGTCAATCAATCTCTCTCTCTCATGTTCATCCAAGGAGTTGCAGGCTTCATGCAGATAATGATCTGTTTAGAGATCAGGAGGAGAAAAAGATTAATGTAGATGTGAATGAATGGCGCTGTGGATATTGTAAGAAAAGCTTTTGTGTCTGAGAAATTCCTTGTCCAGCACCTTGATAGCAGACATAGAAGGCTTCTAAATATTGTGAGTGCAATCTGTGGTTTACTTGTTTAGCTGTTTGTATTTTTTTTTTATAGATTTATTGGTCTTAAACCTGTATGTTATAGCAGTATATGCTTAGTAAGTCTTTTATTTAAGAAAGAAGGTACTATTTAAGGGGATTCTCATATGATAGTTGCTTGTGACTACAGAGTCAAGGCAAGTGTTTGGCTGATTCATTTGGGGCTTTGCATTGTGATCATGTTATGAAGTCAAAATCAGCTAGAAGCAAGTGCAATTCCGCGGATGCTTTGAGAAATCGGCACACGTGTGAGGTCACTTTTCATGCTTTTGTTATTATTACTTCCAATTTCAGAAGCCACTTTGTCCAATTGGTATTATATGAAATGCAGAAACTAGCACACAGCTGCTTTCCAGTCAGTGGAGGACCATCAACAATCCGTCTTCATGGTACTAGCATGTTTGGAAAATCAATTCATTCCTTCCTTCCAACTTAAATCTTTATAGTTTTGAGGTTCTGTTTATGTTTGGCTCAATTCTGGAAAGCTGTGGCTGAAATATTTGAAAACAAAATTACAGAAGAGGAAGTAGCTGTTAAAAGGGCCAACCAGAACTCTGTAAAATCAGTCCCAAAAGGTGCTACTTGGTGCAAGGGGAGGGGGAGAGTTTGATAGACCTGGTTGGCTCTCCAATCTCCCTTGATGTTCAATTGGGACTGTCTAATCCCTTGGTTTTTTTCTGTCTTCTAATCTATTTGTCACTGCTTCTAATTTCCTTTTTCGTTTGGTTTGATTTCAATGAATAGAATTGTTTATGCACCAATTCTGTGACGCTCATACTTGTTCTGGGGAAATCAAACCGTTTTCAAATTTGAAACATAAAGGTCTTCTGCAGCTATTGCTTGATCACATTCATTTTTAACCCCCCATTAGATGTCTATATGAGATTTAAGTTTTGAATGGTTGGCTCACAAAAATGATCTGCATCTCCTCTTAACCTTTTTTGCCAAATTTATTTGGATGTGCAGAAACAGCCCAGTGTGTTGTACTTGTTGACTATGTCAATCCTGACTTTGATGCTTCTTCCGCTATTCTATGTAATTGTTTGTTTGCATCATAGGTAATTAATCCTCTATCTTTCCCCTCCTCCTAAACTAAAATTATTCTCCAACAAATAATCCCTCACAATCATTGCTCTTGGTTTCTTAGTGAGATTAGGAATGACACCCAGAAGCTAAGGCGAATAATTAACAAAGTTTCAAAGGAAAGCAAAATCATCTTAACTGGTTAATTTTACAGTTAATCATGTTGAAATGTCATTCAGAATGTTAGTTCGACTGCTAAATATGCATTGTGAAAGTAGACAAATAACTTTCTTCTTCCATTCAGAAGCTCTTGGTCTCATCTGGAAGCAGGAACTTAATTGAGACGAGCAATCGCATTGAAACACCTTTTGACTTCCATGGTAATCAGCTGTTCCTTCCTGGACTGATGTGAAGATAAGTTAGGAGATAGAAGACTGTAAAATGAACGTCAATCACATTGAAACATATATAGCTTCGTATAGTCTTTTGGTCAATTACATTTAGAAACAATTAATGGATTTGTTCATACATGTAAAACGAAGTTACATGGAGAAACACAAGCCTCATTTTGTTTGTGCAGGATAAAGTGCTGCCATTTTTGCAAGCAGAAGTAGCTGGATTTTGTTCTCAACCTTTAACTCATACACAAATGTGATTCGTAATTTCACATGTATACATGTCTGTATCATATGCTAAAATCATCCAACAATTGATCACAAATAGAACAGCTTCAATGGAGAATTCATTATTCAAGGAGCAACAACGCCCAAGGTGACAGATATCAGATCATTTGACAGCAGAAAATCATCTGGGTCACTTAGCCGGATGAATCCCGGGACCTTTCCTTGCCTGGTCTCATCACCGGCTAACAAGGAGCTTAGTTCCTTTGCTTCTATGACTTTCCTATGCTCATCCAAGCAAAGAACATGCGCGCCCACTCTCAACATATGGCAATTCAAGTAGGCTCGACAAAGAGATACTGCAAGTGGAGCTCCAAACTCCAAAGGCTCGGCTAAATGGCTGATGTTCTCAGAGACAACATTACAACATCCATGGCTCTATCCTTCTGATTAGCACCGTCATCATTCTTCAATTGCTCTGTCTCCCCGTTTTCCAAGCTTTGGACAAATCCCGCGTATTCTTTCATCCTCCTAGCTAGGCCTTGAAAAGCTTAGTCCATCGGTATAACTGGCTGAACCTAGACCAAATCCGTAGAAGAATCTATTCTCCGAATAACCCTTGTTGTGTTTGCACTCAAACCAATCCTTGCCATAGCCGCTAATCTCATAGTGGACACAGCTCGCGCCCGTCGCGCCCATTAGTTGTCCTTGTATCAATTTATATCCAACAATAAACAAGCAAGGATTTAGAATATCTTCAAATAGGAATTCCAATCAAAACCAAGCTTTATTGTCCGGGTCAATTTGATTTAATGACATCAATTGGCAAGAAAAGTGTGAAGGATGATTAGGATAAGTGTGGAAGATGGCATTGAATAATCTCATATTAGAACTGTACCAGTCCACCCAGTGCAAGATGTAAATAAGTTTGCTGCTCATAGAAAAATCGTTGATCAGAGCCATCCCAAAATGGATTTCAGGAAATTTGCTTTGCTCTACACAAATTCATTTCGGACAGTTATTGAACTGTCTCGAGCCGTTTCTTCCATTCTCGACTAGCCAAACTCAGGAGTATGAAAGAGACAGATTGTCATCAACAACAAACAATTAAAACTGTGATTCCATTTAACAGCCCAGCCAGATGATTCTCTTCTGTAGTTGTTGGATAGTCAAAAATAACAACAGCAAGTTTATCAACTATGAATAACAACATTTGCTCAGTCAATCAATCTCTCTCTCTCATGTTCGTCCAACAGTCGAACCAGTTCTCCCCCGAGAGTCACAGCCCTCAATCCCATTCGTTCACGGTGCTGCTGTTGGCGGCTTGTACAGCTTCTCCACCATCTTCCTATACACTGCAACATCCAACCCGAAAACACCATCAAAACCACAGAAGAACTACCACCCAAATGATCATACAACCAATCCAAAAATAAACCAACCTTCTTGGTTTCCCCACAGTGCAGCTGCTTGAGTATCCAGTGGTGAACTGATATTTGGTTCTTCAATTCACAAATACACAATCTCAGTTCAGCAAATTGATGAAAATAAAAAAAGTTCAGTAAATCAGGAAATGATATAAGTAATTAAATACCTCCAAGAAGGCTCTGAATAGACAGCAAAATTGATCTTACATCATAGGCAGAAGACCATTTGTCCTGCGAAATTCAAAACCCCCAAATCAATCCTCAAAACCCTAACTTTTACAGAAATTATAAAGTTTGAATCTTTTTTATTATTCCCCAAGATTGTGAAATTTACCTGAAGAATATCCAAGCAGATATTTCCAAAGGTATCGACATTGGGATGGAAGCATCTGGTTTCGAACTTGACCTTCGGAGGCTTGAAGGGGTAATCCGATGGGAAAGCGAGCGAAAGCTTATATTCGGTGCCTTCAAAGACCGTGTCTTTGCTTCCATGGATGGTCCCTTTCCAATTGAAGATGTTGTCTTCTTCCGGGAATGCGGATATCCCTGGATCTCCACTCATCTGAAAACATCCCCAAATTCATCAATCTTTACACAAATTCATATCCAGGAAAATTACAATTTAACTCTCGTAGATTTTTCTAGATCTTACCATGAGAGACATGAGCTCCGATTGCAATCTGATTTCAGCGAACAAAAGATAAGAGAAGAAGGGAATTAGAATGCTAATTTTCGATGAAATTGGAAACCCTAATTTGTGGGAGAAATCGGAAATCGAGACGAAATCGGATCATTACCTTTTCAGAACAGATTGGGCGTCGACACTCTTAGCCGGAGCGAGGGATTGTTTCGGCGCGGAGTTCACCGGAGCGTTGTCTTGGTATACTCCGTTAACAGCTGCCATTGGGGGATATTTGAATTGACAGAGATGAAGAAAATTGGAACTTTGTGATCAAAACGCAGAGATATCTGGAGACAGAAGAAGAGAATAGGTTCGCGCTTAGGATCTCTTCTTCTTCTTCGCAGATCTACACAGAATCAGAGAGGGAGAGACTATGGAGTTGAAGAAGTAAGAGATGTATTTAAAAGGAGATGGTTTGGAATCTCAACGCTCCAAAATCTGTGAATTTCCGAACGTTAACTCTATTTTTCCAACGGCTAGTTTTATGTGATTTATTCACTGGTTCTTTCCAGCCGCTTAACCTAACCCTTACCAGCTTTCCTTTTTTTTTAAAAAAAAAAAAAAAAATCAAAATCAATAGATTTTCCCCATGTTTAAAATAATCTAAATCTGTAAATAATCTTATAATTCTAAATTTCTAGTCACCTATCTCATTCTAAAATACTTTTCATTCCACCCATTTTCATATTTTTTTAAAAAGTTATTTTCATTTTAAATGTAGCAAAAATTTATTATAGAAAATGTTCGAGTAGTAGAGCCCCTCTACTCCGTCAACCACCCTCTACTAGAAGGTGGTCTAAGCAAAGTTGGAAAGAATTGATTAGTCCTTATTTTATTGTTGTATGCATGATCAACAGATGTCATCAGAGTAGAGAAGGGATAATACGCATGGTTTAGGATTGTTTGAGGTTCTCGGGTAAGGATCACCTGAGCCGTTTTTGTGGTCCGCTTATTTTAATTGACTAAAATGAAATTCTTTAATATTTTTTTCTATTAAAAAATAATGTTTAATACTGAATTTTAATAATTATCCACCAATTAAAACAAGCACCCCATAAAATCGAGTAGACCAAGTGATCCTTACTCAGGGTTCTACCTATTTTTTTGTGTTCACATTATTTTCTCCCTTGCTCTATCTTGGTTTTCTTTGTCTTTTGCTTATTCTTTGATTGTTTGTGTTTGTTTCCTATTTTCCTTTTCCTGTATTTGTGTAAGACTCTTGTAGATCACTTGAAAACACATTTTCAACACAATTTGAGAAATAGTGTAATCCCTCCGCTCCTTAATATTTGACATTTTTTAATTTGCACGTTTTTTTAGGAATGTAAAAACTATATAAAATATTAATTTTATATTCAATCTTTTTTAATAATATTACACTTATTACTAATAAGTTATTAGTATGAGATTATTAAAAAAAATAAATATTTTTTATAGTTTTTATCACCTTAAAAAACGTGCCTGAATAGTAAAATGATAAATAAAAAGGAACGGAGGGAGTACATTTTAAAACCCATCCCATGCTCTAAGAAGGGATACAGTGTAATGTAACAAATAAATGAGTTAAAGAAAAAATGAGCCGATGATCAAAGAAGAAGAATATTTTGAGTAGTATAAGAAACTTTTAGGAACTAAAACTATTAAATAGACAAAGGAATAATACATTTGAAATGTTTGAACAATATTAAATATACCTAGAATAACAAATATTGTGAAACAAAACCTGTTTTAAGGGCAATATTTAGCATTGACTGTTTTTCGATTCTTTTATTTGTTTGATCGAATATCTAGGCTATTACATTATGAAATGAAGAATTCTCATTTTCTCGTATAATTAATCACAAATAAACCTATAAAGCAAACCTTCAAAATTGATTGAACGGCCCTGACGAGAATCGACTCATAAACTTATGGCTGATGCACCTCATCCATAAGATTATACATATTTTCCCACTGACTCCATATAGTCCATACACATCTCTTGATGCAACATTGTATTCAAGACGACTACTAAGATCCTTGCTTGCAAAAACTAGACTCTTCTTTGGCCAATTGCTTGCTCAAAACTCTATGGTTTACGCTGGAAATTGCTAATGTCATGCGCACCCAAGACCAGCGGTTCCGTGTTGTGGCCCACTGACTTATATACTAGGCCCGGGCATACGACGTGGGGGGGTTCACACGTCCGAGCGCATCATGCACACCCAAGCCGAGCGCACAAGACCAGCGGGGTTCCATCCTAAAACCAATTGGCAATAGGAGGAGCGGCCCACTGACTTATATACTAGGCTCAGGGTTCCGTATTTTTCGACGTGGGACGGATCATCCACACATCACAACAGAGTCTTCTTCGAAGAAACTCTCGTCCACTTCATTCTCCATCCTCATTCGACAGGTGATCCGCTTTCACCATTCCTTTTTGGGACTTTCATGAAAAGCTTTTAAGCTTTTGTCTTGTCAGTTTGTGATGCAATCAACGGCAAGATCATGTTTCCTGCATATTGGTCTTATCTTTCTTGGTTTAATAGTTTTCATGTAACTTTTTTTTTTATTAAGTAAAAATTTGAGCTCAGACAAACCTGAAACTCGAGATGCCGATAAGTCGACAGATGAATAAACCGTTGAACAAACAAAAATCGAAAATACAGGAAAAAAGAAAAGTGGTACAATCATCAAGTAACATGAAGAAACTAGTTTTCATTTAACTACCTTTTCCTCATTAATACATTTACCACAATAATAATTAATAAATAAACAAATAAAGATTTTACTAAAAGAAAACTGCAGAGAGTTGGGTATAGCTGATCAAACACATTTTATACGATCGATATCTGATATCTGATGGCTCTTCAGAGTCCATAATCTGAGATGTCCGCTTGTGTCCCCAGAGCTCTCTGTGTGCGTCCTCCGTTAGCTGATTGATTCGTTTGTCATGTTGCTTCTGTTTTACGGTGTAGGATAACTAGCACTTTTATTTTTTGCACTTTCATTTCTGTCATTTGTTTCGTGTTATTTCATTTCTGTCATTTGCTTCAGTTATTTACTTTGGTTGTACTTGATGGTTAGTCCATCTACCGGCTTGTCCGGTCTCTCGGTTTCTCTAGGCTTGTCTAGAGAACCGAATTCTTATATTGCTTCCAAAAAAAAAACACATTTTATACATCTATTATAAATTGAATATGATAAATGAATTCTACAGTATACAAGCCTATATATATAATCCTTATATAAATATATGCATATACAAGCTATATGCCTATATACATATATATTCTTTGCATCATAGCAACCACCTATGAACACTTGATCAAACCACGAATCCCATGGAGGATTGCGAGGCGGCGAGAAGCGCCGCCCCCAATCCCGACCCGTCTTCGACCCCCTTCAGCACCACGTAAGGCGCCACGTCTTCCCCCAAGATCTCCGCCACAGCCTCCTCCAGGTACTCCCTGAAGAACCTGTAATTTGTATATACAGCCCCTTCAATCGACACCACCGTCCTCCTGATCTTAGTCCTACTTGGGCTGCCACTGGCCCCACCACTGCTGCTCGCCCCGGTCCCCTTGGGTCTCCCGCTTGTGACCCCACTGCTCCCGTCTCGACCGATCTTCTTCAAGATCCCGACAATGCCTGCAGCCGCTAAACGGGCTGCCCTACGTGTAACAATGTCGCATACATTAACCACGAGCTTCCTCACCTTCAAGGGAATGTCTCTTATCTGTAGGAGGTGTATAGAAATCAGCTTTCAATAGGGTGAAAAATGATCTCAACTGCAATTTTTTTTTCTGTTAGATTACAAACCTCGAGAACTTCGTCTAGAATTCTAGCTACTTCTCGCAAGTCTGGAGTCTCGTCCTCGTGCATCACAGCCATCAAAGGTGTTCTGAAGAAGCAGGAAGTCGATTACTAGCGTATACCTAAAAGATTCTGCTTCCATTGATTGCAATCTATCAAAAGAAAGGGGTGTGATAGGAAGGAAGTGATTGAATGATGTACCTCAAGAGAAATGGTGTAGACAATTTCAACGAAACAGGTCCAAATATATCGGATTCCTGTGACATCCTAAGTAAGACCCTCCTTACAATATCGCCAAGATAAAATCCTGATATCATTTTCTCGAAACCCTGTGGAAAGAGTAAAGTGTCCTTCAGCTATTTAAACTGATGTGCTTTGCAAGGAGTTTTCGGGCAAATGAATTATGAAACTACCTGTTCGTTTGGATTGGGGCTCTGAGAGTCTAGCTCAATGTCATAAGGAGTCCTCGGCAAATGAGATGACCAGAAATTTGCCCACTCCATGTTGATCGCCTAATCAAATCCAAAGTGAACAATTTGACGATGAGTAGAGGAACGAAAGGGTTCTCTTGAAACTACTAGGATGGCAGGCGAATGAAGGGGAAATACCATTCTTCCTGACGTTGTAGGAAGGCCTTGAGCCTTTATAATGGCATCTGCCCGTTCCATGTAGCAGGCGTTAGTTCCTGTACCAATGATCACAGCAGCAACAGTGTCCTCGTCATTATAATGGCCGAGGGCTAATGTTCCAACAGAATCATTTACCTGTTCAGCAAAAATGGTAAAAGTCTCTTAAAATAGTCATTAGTCACATGGGTATCATGGATTATGTCTCTAAACACAGAAAAAAAAAATCAAAAGAAGCTCAGTCAAAGCCTCAAAGATGATGTAAATGATTGATGTCATTCCTCAATCAAAGTACCAATGAATTCACAAGTGTTGTCTAAGACGTAAGCAACTCATCCTAGAATACTAAAAAGTTGCATCCCATTTTACTAGTGCTCTTTTGGTGCCCCATCATCTACCACCTTGTGCTAGTGCATTACAATTGGATCCATCAATTAGGCCTACGAAAGTAGGCATTGAAGGCAAATTGACCGGTCTCTTAGTAACGGTGGTAGGTGAACAACAAGCACAAAAGAGAAGAGATAAGAAGAAGAAGAAGGTACTACATAGTAGCTAAGGTATCTTTAACTTCTTTCTTCAAAAAATCAAGTATTTAATGCAAAAGGAAGACTCAATCCAAGAAGAAAAAAGAGCCCTCACCAAAACTGCAACATGCATATCAAGGCCATTCTCAGTAATTGCTTCTTGTAGGCACTTGGCTACGTCCTTCCCAATCTAACAAGAGATCATTTAACAAATAATAGGGTGAGTAATTAGACAGTCAAAACATTAAAGCACTACCGCATAATAAAAGCTTCGTTAAAACGTCTGATGAAAAGAGCTGGGTAACAAACTAAAAAAGACTGACTGTGACTAACCATGTCGTCGATTGAAAACCCTTTTGTCCATTTGATAAGGGTGCCAGACGAAACAGATATTTGTTTTACAGGAAAGGAAAAGGAAAACCCAAGTTCCCTTTGTGACACAGAAGGCTCGGAATCTTGTTCATCTTCCTTCTCCACAAAGTTCTTTAGAGATGAGGCTATAAATTCGAACAGATCCTGCAAAAATATAATAGCATACACTCTAGATGAATCAGGATGCGTGAAGTTTTATAGAACAGATCTGAAAGGACTGTTCAATTAACTCTCAAAACCTTGCTTGTGCCTAAAAACAATGGCTCTGATATGGACTGCCTTTCAATATCGTGTCTCAGGATGCCAGATCTTCTTCCTCCTAGTTGAACTCGCAGGACCCTGAAATTAGTACCTCCGAGATCTAGTGCATAATATGTTCCTTTTTCACTCCTATGAAGACGAAAACAAAATCAATCACCACATTCACATTTAGGATGAAGTTACATAAAGCTAAATTCGAGTCTTTCTTCTTTTCAACTCCTTCACTTATATCATAGCCAAGAAACGAGGGACAGAAAGCACAAAAGAAGAAAGAAACTAATCACAAATCTGAAATGAAACACATTCACACTGGAAATATAAACTTTGAAATTGATCATGGAAGAGGAAGCACACCATCGAGGATAAAAACATACATAAACCCCTAATCATTATACAGCTTCAAAACAGAAAATGCAAGTGTTGTTTACTTATGAACTGACCAGTAGTGATCTCCCAATAGACCATGGAAGAAAGAACACAAAGTTAAGTGAACACACATAAGATAAACACCAACAGTTCTAAGACATTAATAACTTGAGATTTAAAAAAAAAAATATGTTCTTGACAAAGATAGCACATGATGAATTCCAATTTAGAAACCATGGTTTTCTTTGTGGCTTCCTAAGTGGAGTGAAGGGGGAAACAGATGCTATTGAACCCGCCAGTGAATGGGTATCAAGAATCGAATTAGGAATGAAATTCCCAACTTTTAGAACATGAGCTCATACCCACTTCCACTTTCGGGTTGGATGATTCCGAAAATATATTAGAAGCTTACCGAGCATCATCTATAGGAATGACATTCCAACACGATATATTTATACCATTCGTACGACCCTTGGAGGATTCCTCGAGGAGATTCAATTCAGAAAATTGTCAATGGACAAAGAACTACACAGAAGACATGAAAACTAAGAAAAATCAATTCACAAAACCAGAATGCAAGCTGAAGATACACTTCAAATTCAACCTAGACTCCTCAAAGTCTCAAACGAGCCCCTGAAAAGTGGAATTTAAGACTACAAATCAGCAAATTTTCAGAGGAAAAATGAAATTGGTAACAATCAAACAAACAGATAATCAAAATAACACACAAACCTCACAAAATCAACCGCAGAAATCAGTCGAAAAGACGTTACATTAGAGAGAGAGGGGGTATTAAATGGGGAAGCCCACAAGCAAGAAAAGAAGAAGAAACAACAAAAAAAACTGAAGACGAAACGCGTCGTCGCATAACCTAAAGCGTAAAGAATCTACAGAAAACGACGGAGGGAGAACGGAAGAGATACCCATTGGGGAGTCTATCAACAAAGGTGAGCAACATTTTAAGCTTGGAACCGCCTTCAGATGCCAATCCGGCGTGCATCTCCACCGCCATGGCGTCCACCACCTGTCTCAACCGGCTGACGGGGGTCCCACACATCTCCTCCATCTCCCTCAAAATCGCCACCACTCTCTTCCACTTCCGACGGCTCTTCACCCTCCTCCCAACCATCACCGCCGCTACTGTACACGTCACCGCCGCTATACCGACCGCCACACCCAACCCCACCCTCCCCATCTCAAATCGCCTCCAATTCCTCACCGAACTCCGAATCCCCCTTTCCCAATCCCTCTAATCGCCAGGAAATACACCGCCTTTCATCCCGCCGACGGAACCATCCCGAGCAAAACAAGTGAGAACCACGGGGAAGAGCCGTTTCTCGGAGCCCGATGTGCCTGGTTTCCGACTCCGTTGTGTCGCCGGCGATTCACCGGCGGTGCCTGTAAGGTGTTCGACGAATTGCCCCAGAGAGGAAGAAGGGAGAGGTGGGGGAGTCTTTTTCAGGGGTTGCGCCAGGAAGTGTTGGAAACTGAACTCGCCCTTACTTATACAGGGAGTAAAATGACTGATTTGCCCTCGTAGAAACCACGAAATACCCGATACGTTTGATGTTTCCTTTTTTCGTTAGTGTTGAAATTTGTGCTCTTCTATAAATTTCAAATAATCATGTGTTTGACTGCTTCTTATGCTTTTTAGTCCAATCTTTGACCCTGGTTTAGGCCTCTTTCAAATTACTTGAGGGTATATTAGACAAAGCCTTTAAATTATCCATAAAAAAAAAAAATCATGTGTGATTCATTTATTTTATAATATTGTAAATTTTGAAAAATAAAGTAATTTTTTTAACTTTTTTTTTTTTGTTACTTGATATCTGGAGACATATAGACTGATTAAGTTAGTGAATAACGGAATAACGAAATGATCTTGATCAACCCAAGTAAAAAAAAAAACATTTACTTTTTTTTGGATTGTCCAACTTATCCATATCCAAGATTAGATGATAACGAGTATCAATGGCGAAGCTAGGATGTTTTGAGAAGGGGTATAAAAGTATCGAACAAAAATACAGGGAAAAAAGAGTCATAAAAACCACAAAGTGTTCGATATTACACAATAGCACCAAATGTTACAAGGTTCGCTACTACAAAGAGCTTATAAATTTATTTATTTTTTTTATCCGCAAAAAGCTTATGATTTCTAATTATCGTCTATACTACGTACTAAATAGTTGAACTCGATGATATATAGGTCGGGTTAATCCATTTTTTGAGTTTTCATACCCTGAAAATATTCAAAAATAATTGAAGACGTACATCTTTTTTTACACAGCACTCAAACCAAACTAAGATAGTTTTAATTCATCAATATGTTGAGATTGATTGGGAGTGGTAGAGGATCCAACATTTGGGAGAGGTAGATTATTCATTCGAATAACATAAGATCTCAATAATATTTAAAATTAGTTAACATGGTTGAATATTTTTCAAACCAGTATATTTAACCTATGTTTTAAGGATATAGGTTAAACAATTCAAATTTTATTTATAGTTTTATACCATTTGTTTGATATAATTATATAAAAGGGCGAAAAGCCGTGGGGTATTTACGGATTCTGCCATTGGCTCTTCAAAGGGATCAATGGATAGATGAAGAAAAAAAGAGAGAAAAGTTTGATGAGTTAATGTTGACTACTAAGTGATTGAGACCTATTATCCAATGGAAATGTGTTTTAAGATAAGATTGTTGTTTGATTAGGTCCCATTTATTGCTACTTTTAGCAATTGTGTTATTTGGAAAAAATTAAATATCCTATACTACTTTTATAATTTTGGCATTTTGCTTTTATGTGTGTGTTTATATCATTTTAATTGCATGTACATGATGTTGAAACTTTGTATTATATTTTATACTTCTATTAGAAATATTTGATATTTCAGTATGTTGATTTTGATTTAAAATGTTTGATATTTTAAAGTTTAATTGTGGTAAGTTATGAAGTTTTTTAATTTGAATTTGTGTTTTCATTTTTTTATAATTTCCACCAATTTGGTGGTAAGGGTTGTGATAATTAATAAGCAAAAAAATTTTAAAATAATTTTAATAGAAAAATTGATACCTTGTATGATAATTTTAGAAAAAATCAATACGGAGTAGTAATTTCTTATTTCAAAAATTAGATAAAAAAAATTTAAGTATTGATGGTAAATTAATGACTATGTATAATTGTAATCGATTCATCCATTAATTTCCACTATATGTAGGGTGGTCCATTTAATATTTTTTTTTCAAATTTTATTTAAAAAAAAACTATTCAAAGGATTGAAAAAAAAAAAAAAAAAAAAAAAAGAGGAGTCCGTAGGGACAAAATGGGAGCATGTGGAATGAATGGAGGGTAAAATAGGAACAAAAGAATCAGCTAAAAGAACGCATGAAGTGAAACTGGGTGCTGCCTGCTGGGCTGGCACTTGGCAAGTTGCGCATCTGCAGTTCTCCACAATCCAAACGACGTCGTTTGCAGTATCTGCGCCCGACCGTACATTGGCCAGCTGTCTTCCTCTATTTTCCAGCTAAACACTTTTTCCTCAATAAGCTAAAATTATTTCCGGGACCGTGCGATTAAAGTATTCTACTTTTTCACCCTTTTATTTTCAAATTATACTTTTTTAGCCAAATACTAGTAATAGATACTCCCTTCTATCATAAATACTCCATCCGTCCAAAAATACATGGTCTTTTAGACCTTTGCACATTAATTAAGGAAACCTATTTATATTTAAATCTCATTATTATTATAGAGGGGAGCTCTTAAATTTTACCTACTATTGTACTTTTTTAAGAGTAATAATTACCCTACAAACCTAAAAGTCCATGTATTTTTGACAAACGTTTAAGGCCTAAAAGGCCATGTATTTTAGGACGGAGGGAGTATAAGATATTTTTATTTTTACACATGTTGTTTAACGAGTCAAAAAATATAGAAAATATTATTTTTATTTTTATTACTCTCTCTATTCGACAAAACATGTCGTTTACTATTCACGCATACTTTTTAGGATAATAAAAAATATATAAAATATCTTTTTTTTATAAAATTTTCCAACAATTTCGCAGTTACTATTATAAGTATAAAATTGTTAAAAAAATTATAACAAAAAATGAATATTTTATATATTTTTTTTTTCTATTCTAAAAAGTGCGTACGACATGTTTTTTCCGAATGAAGGAGAAAATTTAATACTTATTACTAATAAGTATTACTAAATGTATGTTGTAAAAAAATTAATAAAAAAATATTTTATATAGTTTTTTTTTTTGGTCGGATTTTATATAGTTTTTTAACTCCTTAAGCTATATGCACAAAAGTGAAAAAAGTCTTACATTTATGATCAGAGGGAGTACTCTCTTAAGTAATAAATGCTCAATTGTTTAGATGATAATCTCTTACTCCCTAGCTAACCTTGGATTTTTTTTCAGATAGTATGTAATTTGGTGACGAATAAGGTTGA
Source organism: Persicaria tinctoria (assembly GCA_037127255.1). Taxonomy (NCBI): domain Eukaryota; kingdom Viridiplantae; phylum Streptophyta; class Magnoliopsida; order Caryophyllales; family Polygonaceae; genus Persicaria; species Persicaria tinctoria. The sequence continues at coordinate 3,185,719 of JBANSL010000004.1, forward strand.
ACATTTTTACCACCAGACTATTGGAACCATTAATATATTAGAATCATCTAGGTTTCATCTACCTCATTCGTCAGGATGTTATCGGTTGGCAAAGTACTCATCCTTAATTGTCATTTGAAATATTTACTTATTAAAACAGAGTATATGCTCAACATCGATATGTAGTGGACCAAGATGCAATCGTCTCTCATCCAAATTCCAAAGGGCATTTTCCTTGTTCTAAAATTTGTTATTGGGTGGTGGATCAGCTGTGTCTAACAAGTCTCAAATTCTTATCTTATTTTAGCAAAAATAAAAAAAAGGAAGGGGGGCATTTTAGAATTTATAAATTTTTAAAAATGTTAAAAATATAATAAACTATTATTTTGGTAATAAATTTTTAAATAATGGATACTTATTTAATAAGTAAAGTATCAAATTATCAACAAAAAATACTAAAAAAGATAATACTTTGCGATTTTTTAAAACTTTTTTAAAAACTTGTAAAATCTAAAATGATCTAGATTGCTGAACAAATGGAGTATTATTTTAGATGTACATGATAACTCTTTCAATTTTATTTTACAGTTATTCCGTCAAATATATATATATATATATATATATATATATATATTTGTTATGATGGTTGATGCTATTGTTGTTTGACCTCTCAATGACTCAATCTATCAGGTAAACATTTGTCAACATTTGTCTAATATTTTGAATTCTTTCCTCTGTATAAAAGATGATAGTTGTTTTAGAAAATGAATAATGAATTGTAGTATAGGATGTGTACAAGATTCTAAAAGATGAAAAATCAACTGACCTACGGTTCTGCAAACTTCTGCTTCAGTGTACGTAGGACTTGACTTCATCCGTCGTCTTCGACCAAATCCAGTTTGGTTTAGATCTTTTGATTTCGTTTTTTGTAGAGTCGTTTATCTATGTTTGCACCCATATATTTTATTGCATGTTAGGGGTTTTAGACGGCTCTTCCGTCTGCCGACTCATCCGACTTTCGAGTCTGAACTCGAATTCTTATCTAATAATAATAATAAAAAATCAACTAAAAAAGAGGTAGAGGAGCATCAGCCATGAGGCGCATGCGCAGGCTGTAGTGGTGATTGGGCCCATCGTAGCCGTCCATCAAAAGGCCAAAGCTATATGGGAAGGAAATTGAATAAGGGCCGTACGATTATTTATTTTTAGAGAGGGCCGTACGATTATTAGAGTGGTTGACTAATGACTAGTTTATTCATCTTTTTTTTCGGGTAAATTATAACCTCCTATTATAAATATAAGATGTTTTAAAAAGTATAGTTTGATCAATAATATGGAGTATACGATGTTTTAGATTTTGTTAGGTATTGATGGGTATCGTTTTTACACATGCACTTTTGATCGGTTGTTTGTAGAGTAGTTTAGTACCCGCACCTTGTGCGGTCCTTTTTAAATATTAATATTAATATACTATTTATAATTGAACCTTATTTTATAACTACTACCATACATCATTAAATAATACTCCGTATAATATTGAAATAAATAGATCATAAAGAAGATATTATGATCGAACAGAAACATTGAATACAAAGCGATAGATCAAAATACAGTTGAAAACACTAAATATGTGTGAATCAAATTATAGTTTAAATAAGAAAGAAATAAAAAATCGCAAATATTAATTTGAACTGAAAAGTATAAAGCGAAATTGTGTTTTATCCTGATGTTATGAAAGAGATAGAGAATATATATCACAATGAAATAGGGTTGTAGAAATTTTGGATAGGTGTTATCGATATTATTGATTTAGATTGTTTTTGAAGATTCATGATTTGGAAGAGATTAGTTAGTTACTTACATATCTATTGGTTCGAATTTGAAATATAAAAGAATATTTGTTGGAAATTTGATTGGGTTAGTTATGATTTAGGAGATATTTTACTATTGAAAGAAAATTAAAAAAAATGGATTAGTTAATATATATCTAATTAAATAGTTATATGGATAATTGATTAAAAATACATTTGAAAACTAAAAATATTTTATCATCTAAATAAAAACCACTCAAACTAGGGATGGAAATCATCCATGGACACCCGCTCCACCCGTTCCACCCGAACCGAAAAAATGGATGAAAACCCGATTTAAATGGATGAATAAATGGGTGGTGGACTAATGGATGATGGATCGGATCGGATTCGGGTGAAGGGGTCTCCGATCCGTCACCCGATCCGTCACCCGATCCGCCTACCCGATCCATCTCACCCGAATATATTTAGTATTTATTTTATTATATTTTCCCTTATCTTTTTTTTTCCTTTATCATTTTTTTTCCGTATTATCCTTTTCCTTAATTATATTTATATTTTTCTTATCTAATACAATACTTATCTATTAAGCTAAAGTTATACTAATTAAAAACCCTAATTGTCTTCCCATCTATACGGTATAAAATAAAAAAAACAGTACGTTTATTTTATTAATTGCTATCACGTATATACTCTCAATCATGAGAGTACTGTTTTTTATTTTATGAATTTCAATTGTTTCTTTCTAAGTATTAAATTTTGAACTTATTACTATATAAGTTATTTTGTGGTATTTTTTATGATTTAAAGATATTGATATATAAGAAATTCTTTTTTTGATCAGAGATATATAAGAAATTCTAGGTTACTAAATCATATTACGTTTGATATGTTATTAAGTCTTACGAAAAGTGGTTTTTATATATGATTTGCAATTTACGGAAGGAAAATCGTATGAAATTGTTCATCCGTTTATTTCACCCGATCCATCCGATTATCCGTGGATGACAGATGGATCGGATATGGATAATAGATTTAATGGATGATGGATGGATCGGGTGGAGCAAAATAACTAGTGGATCGGGTGATGGACTCCCTCCATCCACCCATAACCCGATCCATTTCCATCTCTAACTCAAACCCTATTTTTTTTTAAAAAAAAAAAAATCCCCATTTTAGTTCATACAATTGAAATCTAATTAAATACTACTAATTTTTTTTTCAATTCTCTCTTATTGAATTCGGTTACATTAAGGATATCTGAGAGAAGTGGTCACATCTCTCGGAGACAAATCCATACAAAGTTGTTAAAATGAATTTAAAATATTGCAATTGATTACTTTTTCTATTCAATTAAACAAATATAACCAGTTGAAGAAAAATGAGAAGGAAAAAAAAATCGTTACAATCTAAACATTTAAAAACTTTTATTGATTTATTTATGAATAACCAACTTAAAATGCCTATATTAAAGAAGAAAGCACCACACGGATAACCAACTTAAAATGCCTATTTTTGGGTCGATTATGAATTTATAATCTTTTCATGCAGATTTGTGCCTATAATTTATTTTGACCAAGTGGGGATTTCTTCAATACTAACTACATGGGTATATTACCTATTGATACCTAATCTTTAATATATTTTCTAAACCATTTATTGCTTCTTTTTTTAAAAGTTTTCATAAAAAATAATTGTTCGATCTATTTTATTTTTCTATATTCAATATAAAGCTTTTAGTTATTAGGATATATGCAGATCATCGTTTAGTTGTTATTTAGATTTATCTGCATGCAATTATAACTTTATCACGTGAATTTGGTTTTAGTTATTTTTTTTAGCAAATATATCGGCATATCCAAACATTTAAACAATATATATATGCCATATTTTTTTTATCAAATATATTTATGGTATATCCAAAGAATAAAATTTTTAATTGGATTATCAGAAATTAATTAAATTTGTAATTAATTTTCTAACTTAAAAATCATACTTTAAATTAATTTTCTAACTCAAAAAACCTATTTTAAAGATAAGCCGCAACATGTCGATGAAGCTTATCATTAAACAAATCAATCGATTGAATTGTGCATATATCATTTCTTCTTATGTTTTTAAGTCAATTTTGTGTTGATGAGCAACCTGGAGATGATACATAATAGCAGCTCTACACATTTACTCGGTGATACAACAAATAAGGTCAAATACCTCTAAATTTTGAAAGATGAGAGTATCACGTAGCAATGAGATGCACAAATATGCACTGTCATCAACAAATTTTGATTTTTATAATACCAACTAAATCATGACAATGGGATGAGTATAAATCTATTTCTCCAATAACACACAAACATGAGATCAATGGATTGAACTCAATTAAATCAAAATGAATCCACACAAACGCATAAATTAAATATTTAACTACTTTTTTTCGAACCTTTCTATTATTCTTCTCAAGGCACCTTACCTTTATCATTTGTCATTGTGGACAATCTAATCCATCTCAGTAGAAAAAAGCTTTTCATAAGAAATATCATGAGATCACTAACTCAATATATAGAGAAGAGATATAAGGCATATCTTTTATTTCGAATATTGCAAAATAGTTGGATTTGATTTTATCTGTTCCGTATCTTTTAGTTGGACAATTACGGTATGTAGATTTGGTTTTAGTTATAGGATATATATACGGATCATCATCTTTTACTTATTATTAAGATATTTAGATGTAGATTAGATATATCTTCCTGCAATTATAACTTCATCAATCATGTGGATTTGGTTTTGGATTCGGTTTTAATTATTATCTGGATGATATTTCATTAATTTTTTTGGTCGGTTGCAATTATGTATACCTGCATGCAATTTTATCGGCATATCCAATACGGCATATCTTTGTTCATGCAATTATAGGATCTGACATATATACGGATCTTTGTATGCAATTATACGATTATAGGATATATCTACATGCAATTATAATATGGCACATATTTGTTTTGTTTTTTTAGCAAATATATCGGCATATCCAAACCTCCAAACAATATATATACGCACCATATCTTTATTTTAATTAGTAAATATATGGCATATCCAAACAATAATTTTCAAACTAAAAAATCCTACTTTAAATTAATACTTTAAATTAATACTTTAAATTAATTTTCTAACTAAAAAGTCATACTTTAAAGGAGAAGCTATATCCAAACAATAATTTCTAACTTAAAAATCCTACATTAAATTAATAATCTAAATTAATTTTCTAACAAAAAAGTCCTACTTTAAAGGAGAAGTCGCCACATGTCTTAGGCGACTTCTCCTTTAGTATTATAACTAGTTTAGTACCCGCACTTTTGTGCGGTCTATTTTTTAAATTAATACATTTAATATTAAAAAATGTATAAAAATTTTTGTAAGGAAACTTTAAACTCTTAATGCCCCTTACATCTAAATATTGTTAATTATTATATAGATAGAGTAGTATATAATTACTTTAGATTTTGAAATTCAAAAAAAAAAAAGATAATTAGTTCTTATTATGCTTGAATTAAGATATTCATCGGATAGATACCTTGTTTGCCGATTTGTTCGCTATTTGCCGATAATAAATTTTTATTTATAACCATATGTATTCTTTTCACTGGTCAAATTTGACATAGATAACAATCAATATTCTTTTAACTTTTTAACCATAATCATATTTGACATAGATATCATATGGATCAATTATTATAATAATATTTTAATAAATCCGGGATAATTCATAGGAATTAAATGTGAGATTTTGATTTTGTGGTTTGTTAATAATTAAGTAAATATTTTTATTGTTTATATTAATTAAGAAAATCAAATTAATTAATTAGTTAACCAATTAAACATATACTAACGGAGAAGGTGCCACATGGTTAAGATGACTTCTCATTTAATATTATATATTGATATTCCATAGGATTCGCATGATGTTTAGTTTTTGTGGTAGTAACTCCTCCAAGTAATGAAATTTTCGATTGTTACCATCAAAGTTTTCATCGCCTGAAAATAAAATAAAAGATGAATTATTGTAATGTTTGATAATAAAAAGATCATATTAGCTAATATATTTTATTTTAGCAAATATATATGACATATCCTAATTAATCTAAAATTAAATAAATATCTTAATTGATATCCCTTATTCCGTTTGCCACCGATAATAAAAAAAATTCTACTAATTAACAAACCCTACTAATTAACAAATTTTAACAATTAATAATAAATCCTACTAATTAACAAAAAAAAAGATAATTTAATAAAAAAATCTAACAAATCTTAACAAATACGACTAATTAACAAATCCTATAATTTTTTTAAAAAATTCCTACTTTAAAGGAGAAGCCGCCACATGGGTTAGGCGACTTCTCCTTTAGTATTATAATAAATTGATATAGATAATTTATGAAAAAGTTCATTTAGTTAAGATAATTTTAAACGAGAAATGAATTTTCTGAAAATGTAAAAAGTTTTCTATTGCTTTTAAAATGAGCAAGAATCGCATTTTAAAAATAAATAAATAAATAAAAGACGTTCAAAACGTCAAGCATCTTATATACCATCTAGTTAATTAATAGTTGAAATAACAATAAATAGGTTAACCAACAAATTTGGTTAAAAAAAATCTCTAAAATTTAAGTGTGTAATTAATTTTAAATCACTAATAGCATGCCCAAGCGCAAATGCGTTAAATCAAGCCGAACACACAAGCCGAGTGGGGTTCCATCATAAAACCAATTGGTGTTAAGTGGGGTAGTCCACCGACTTATATGCAAGACTTTGATTCATTTTCTAACCAATGTGGGACACTCCCAACTCATATTCTCCACAAATCGTGTATTTATCAACGAAAACAATATCTACACCGCTAATTTTTATCATTTACACTGCTAATCATCATAGCTTCATACGGTGGGTTTAATGGCAGATTAGGGAGGCCACTGCAACATACATCGATTGCTTGAGTACCGTATACAAACCCCACCACATCTTGTTGTGGTGGCCTGGGTACCATATACATGTTCATCGCATCTTGTTGCGGTGAAGTTCAGCTGCAGTGCCCTTCCTAATCAGCTATTAAATCGACAATAAGAAACTATGATAACTAACGGTGTAAATAGTAAAAATTGACGGTGAATTTAACAACTCATTTACCAACTTCGGTTAAGATCGAGGGAGACAAAAGTTGAAAAATCAACACGTGAAAGGTATTGGGATTTAATAGTGGGGTGGGGGGGTACGGTGTGAAGGGGTGCACCATAAGAGAGGTAGGGTTGCATGAATTCACATTCCCTTTACTTTTCACAACATCTGATCGAATCTGATTGGACTATACAGCTGTGAAACAGCTTGCTTCATTCCTCGATGCCTCTTCCTCCACTGTTTTTTTTTTCCTTTTTTTTTTTGTATTTTCTTTTGTTTCTTTTGCCCTAGCTAGTACGTATGAGCTGTAATTTTTTTTAGTACAGTAATCCATTCGTTCGGTAAAACTTGTCATTTTAACTCTCCACACAACTTTTAATAAAACTAATAATTACACTTATTTTTACTAATTTACCCTCAATTATTACTCTACTTTTTACTTTATCAAAAACTACAACTCACAACACATCAATCAAATCAAGGGCATTTTAGTAAAGTAGAAGCAAAAATACCTAAAATGACAAGTTTTTCCGAACAAAAACAAACTCTAAAACGACAAGTTTTGCCGAACGGAGGGAGTAATAATTAAAATATATATATATATATATATATATATATATATATATATATATATATATATATATATATATATATATATATATGCTTTTGCACTACAAGTCACCGGGTGCATATGAGTGTTGAAATAAACACTTAATTATTTTATAAGCAGGTAAAAATGTTATATGAAGAGCAAATAAACTTGTTTTTTTTTTGTTAAAATTTGTGTTTAAAAAAAAGCTACGTGTGATAACTTATTTTGGTGTTTATTTGTTTACTTAGTTTAAAAGTATCATAATACCCCTAATAATAACCAAACAAACACCACTTCTTTTTTTTTTTTTTTACAAATAAACACTTTTTCGTCTCATACGGAGTTTATATTTTTTTCATAAATTTTTACCAACTGTTTATAAATTTTACCCTGTTTATAATTTTAGTCAGTTTATTAACCCCGTCTCATACAAGCCTGACCTTTAGACTTGGACTTGGTGAGAAATTCTTCTTTAAAAAGTCAAACTAACATGTACTCCTTCCGTCTCGCAATACTTGTTGTTTTAGAGTAGTAAAGTTGTATAAAAAAACTTGTTGTTTTAGCTATATATAGTTATTGTCTTTATAGGTAATAATTGCTCTTTTTTATATGTAATAATTACGGGTTTTAGGTATTTTAACCTATAAAAGTAAAGTAAATATATGTTTTATTAATAAGTAAATATATGTTTTTTTAACCGAAAAGAATTTGGTAGTTGACAAGACAACTAGTCAAGAGCATTCCGTAGGATGTTGCTGCGAAGAGCTTGGGTGAGTAATTGTTGAAAAGTTTCGTTTCTAAAAGCTAATTAACTAAAATCTTATATTTATTTCATTTAAAACTATACAATATCAGAATCAAAAGTTGTGTAGAGTTAGCTGATGATGTCAAACATAATCTAAATCATATCCCATATATATTGCTTAACTTGATATAACGTTATAATTTGATATGAAAGCTAAGATGCTATACTATATCTTAATCTTTGACAATTAATTTAAAAAAAAATGTATAGTCTCTTTGGTCATGACATGATGATTTACTAGAGGCTGGTCAATGTAAGCAGAAGCTGCAGTATCATCAAATAAATCGATCATGGCACCTCTGAAGTAACTTTAAGTTTTAATGAGTTAGGTCGTTAATAAATGCAGTCACCTATATATACATCACGCATTCATATAATCATATACTACCTCCTTTCATTAATAATTTTAAACTTATACTCCCCCTGTTTCAAAATAAAAGTCGTTTGTCTTTTTCTGCACACTTTTTTATGAGATAAAAACACTATAAAATATTTTTTTTTTATCAAATTTTTTTAATAATGTCATACTTAGTAGTCACTAGTCATAAGTATAAATTTATCAAAAAAAATTCATTAAAAAAATAATATTTTATATAATTTTTACCTCATAAAAATGCGTGTAAAAAAGTCAAACGACTTTTATTATGAAATGGAGGGAGTAACTAATAAGTACATACAGATAAAATTATATAAAAAAAATTAATATTTTATATAATTTTTAGCTTCTTAAAAAACGTGTTATATATTAGCTCATGTAAGTTATACGGGGTCACGTGTTTCATATATATACCATAATATATATAGTGGATAAAATTGTCGGCGATACAACACCCACTTGTGTTACATATAGTACTATATAGCATACATTTCAAGTTCCGACAATAAAATATAGGAGGGTAAGTTAATTATATAGAAAACCAATATTATATAGTAGGCCTGTTCACGGGTCGGATCCGCCGGGACGACATATCGGACCCGGTGGGTCACGGGTCAAGAACTTAATTATGACCCGCATCCGAACCCGTGGAGAGACAAGTCGACGGGTTCAGGTAATTAACCTGGTGTGTCACGGGTCGATCCGTTTTTAAAAAATCGATTTTTTTTTAAATTTAATATCCCAAAAAACAACATTTTTCAAAAAAAATAAAAATTGTCATCTCGGTGGGTCATTTCCACAAAAGCCTCAACCCTAACCCGCACCCGTGACGGCGTGACCCGCCACGACCCTTGACCCATCTGACCCGTATCCACCGAGTCCATGACCCGTACGTGGATAGACCTACTATATAGTCACTTTTCACAAAAACACCTATAAAATCTATATATCTATATAAACTCTTAATTTATAAGAATTTATGCTGATGTGTAAATATTAGAGAGATTTTAGGGGTTTTGACCAATTATAATTTTCTTTTTTTCTCTTTAATCCTTTTTTTAATTCTTCTTTTTCTTTTAATTCTCTTTTTTTCTTTAATCTCACTAACTATCTATATAAACTCTTAATTTATAAAAGTTTATGTTGAGGTGTCAACATTAGAGAGATTTTAGGGGTTGTGACCAATTATAATTTTCTTTTTTTCTCTCTAATCCTTTTTTTAATTCTTCTTTTTCTTTTAATTCTCTTTTTTTTTCCCTTTAATCTTACTAACTATTAGGCTTAATTCAAAATATTGAATTCAATCTAATATAACTATTGAGCTTAACTCAAATTCATTTACTAACTATCTATATCTATATACTATAGAGTATTAATTTATGTCACATGTCCTCTCCATGTTCAAAGTTTTAACCAATCTATATCTATATAAACTCTTAATTTAGAAGAGTTTATGCTGAGGTGTCAACATTAGAGGGATTTTAAAGGTTTTGACCAATTATAATTTTCCTTTTTTCTCTTTAATCCTTTTTTTAATTCTTCTTTTTCTTTTAATTCTCTTTTTTTCTTTAATCTTACTAACTATCTATATCTATATCTATATAAACTCTTAATTTAGAAGAGTTTATACTGATGTGTCAACAATAGAGAGATTTTAGGAGGATTGACCAATTATAATTTTCTTTTTTTTCTCTTTAATCCTTTTTTTTTATTCTTCCTTTTCTTTTAATTCTCTTTTTTTTTCTTTAATCTTATTAACTATCTATATAAACTCTTAATTTAGAAGAGTTTATTCTGAGGTGTCAGCATTAGAGAGATTTTAGGGGTTTTGACCAATTATAATTTTCTTTTTTTTCTCTTTAATCCTTTTTTTAATTCTTCTTTTTCTTTTAATTCTCTTTTTTTTCTTTAATCTTACTAACTATCTATATCTATATAAACTCTTATTTTAGAAAAGTTTATGTTGAGGTGTCAACATTAGAGAGATTTTAGGGGTTTTGAACACTTATAATTTTCTTTTTTTCTCTTTAATCCTTTTTTTAATTCTTCTTTTTCTTTTAATTCTCTTTTTTTTCTTTAATCTTACTAACTTCTATATAAACTCTTAATTTAGAAAAGTTTATGTTGAGGTGTCAACATTAGAGAGATTTTAGGGGTTTTGACCAATTATAATTTTCTTTTTTTCTCTTTAATCCTTTTTTAATTCTTCTTTTTCTTTTAATTCTTTTTTTTTTCTCTTTAATCTTACTAACTATTGGGCTTAATTCAAAACATTGAATTCAATCTAATATAACTAGTGAGCTTAGCTCAAATTCATTTACTAACTATCTATATCAAAACAATGAATAATTTTAAAAAATAAGTTATAGAAAAGTAAAATAAAGAAGCAAGGGCATTGCTACCAAAAAAAAGAAAAAAAGAAGCAAGGGCATTGCTACCGAAAAAAAGAAAAAAAGAAGCAAGGGCATTATGATCAACAACGTGGTGAACTGGTGATAAATTTGAGTTTGATGGCTCTTTCTAATTAATGTATTATATTAAGATATTTTTGTTAAAAAAAATAAAAGATGAATAATAAACTCTACTGTAATATAAGGTGATGTGAATATCTAATGGATATGGAAAACACTCTCAACCAAAACCCTAGGTCCCATCCCGCCGCCTCCAGCACTCCGGCCAAAAAGCCCATCGTCGGACCTCCGACCACCGCCTTGATTCAGCAGAACCCGCCTTCTCCAACCAAGATCACAAGAAACAATAGAGCGACTCGCTCCCGCAAATCTCAAAAGCATGAAAGAAATCAAAAACCTTCTGCTAATCAAAATAAACAGAGAAAAGCTCTGTTCTTGGTCGGTGGCTCTGGCGGCGTGTGGCCCTCGGCCTGGAGTCGTTTTTGGGCTTGGCGTTGGCGGTTTAGGCGGCGGCTCAGTGTTGGAAAGATACTTGCTGGCGGAACTGTGAGGTTAGGCGTTTGCCGTCTCATCTACCTATACATTAGGAACTCCACAAATCAGGTTTTATCTACCCTATCTGATTCTACAGTCATGATTTTTGGTTACGATCGCTTTGTTTTGGCCCACCAGCTCCTTATCTATACAAGCTTTACTGTCAATCTCGAATTATCCTCCCTTCTATGTACTGCACTTACAATTTCTTCACCAACACCAAAGGTCCGATCATTATGCTTAATCAGCACGTGTGTGTACATGAGTTATATATCGGTTACCCCGAAATTGGGGTGCGAGTCGCCCTCACGCTCACAAGCTGTTGTTGTACTACTAGTCACGGTGATTACCGTCTTTTCTGTGCCGGTCGAGTTACAATTTGGGGATTCGGAGATCTTATATCTGTTCTGTGTGCTCAGCTACTATTTTAACCAATTGTTTCTTTACCGTTTGCCCTTTATACAATCATATAATTTCAGATTTTTCGCTTGCTTGCGTGTGGCTTGTTTGATCCCCGGTTTAGGGCAGTTCTGGCTTCTCCATAATTGGGCTTTTGAAAAGCCATTGTGTTCCAAAACACTGATACCCATACCGGTTGAACCGGCGGACATCCCGGTGGCTTATTTCATCACAAACGGACATTGGAACAAACCTTTCATAAACGACGCCTTACATAACTTGCTAAAGCAAGATGATATAAACCACATTCTGGGGTTAACCTTACCAAGTAACCCGTTCACAGACCGTCTGTACTGGGGGCCTAGTAAAAATGGATGGTTCTCAACCGCCTCCGCCAGCTACTTCATATCTGCACACACTGGCTTGCCAGATTTTGATTGTGCGTGGATCTGGGGTCTCGATGTTCCCCCTAAGGTGCGACACTTTCTATGGAAAATCTCTAGGGACGGCCTACCAACTAAGACAAGACTGCAGAGGTCGCATATCGTTGTACCTTCTGGTTGCGCTTTCTGTGACAATACATATGAATTGAGAGATCACATTCTCCTTCGTTGTCCTATGGCTACTGCTGTACTTAAAGTTTTAAATATTCATATTCCTAGGCATATCTCTGCTAGGGGCATGGGTAACATATTCCCTCTTACTGCAATAAAATGTGCGATTGGGTCTCGCTCCTTTGCCAACCTAGCCTCGACTTGGTGGGCCATGTGGTTCTTTAGGAATCAACTTGTTTTCGATCACACAAAAAAGGTTACAGCTAATGAAATTCTACTGCTTCACAGCACTACCACTCACTGTTGGGAACAATCCAAGCTTTTAGATGATGACCCGTCGAGTCCTTTGGCACCCTTACACAGCTGTCGGGGGAGCATTTTCAAGCAACCTTATCATGCTAAAGCATCGAAGGCCAGGCCACAGGATCGGTCCGGGAAGTGGGACAAACCACCATTGAATTGCTACAAACTAAATTTTGATGGTTCGGTAATCCAGAATGGTAACTCGTCGTATGGCTTTGTCATCCGTGAATCTAATGGTTCAGTTGTCTCGGCGGGCAGATCTGTTTGCACAAGTATCTCGGTTATTTATGCCGAAAATCTCAGCCTCAGAATGGGACTAGCAAGGGCTAAGGCGCTAAACCTGTCTACACTTCTGATCGAAGGAGACAATCTGTTGGTGATAAAAGTACTACTAGGGGATTGGAAATGTCCCTGGTCGATTGAGATGCTACAAGCGGATATACTGTCTGATATTTCGTCCTTTGCTCATGTTGCTATTCGTCATATTTTCAGGGAATCGAATGCTGTGGCTGACTACCTTGCGCGTAGTGCCCATGTCTCCCCTGCCGACGTCTGCTGTGAGAATGATCCAGAACTGCGAGTTCTCGTCCGGAAGGATGCGCTAGGAAGGGCCTCTGCTGCGGCCGACCCAACCTAAACCTTATCTTGCTTCCAAAAAAAAAAAAAAAAAAAGGTGATGTGAATAAAAACCTAAACTTAATTACAAAGTTAATGATTAACCAATGAAAAAAAGGAGTTGTTTTCAAAAGATGCAATATCACATTTTTAATAACAAATATCATAATTTAACAAAAATTATCACCTTAAAAACTAAAATAACAGCTTTTTAAATATAAAAATATATAAGAGGCTAAAATACAACAACAACAATTCGCGATGATCATGGCTCCGTCATTTATTGCAGGGGTTCCCTGTGTGGTGAGATGTCGGCGGTGAAGGCCGAAGCTCTTGCCCTCCATTCTGGGCTTGTGGCTGCTCACCAACTAGGTATTTCTAGGATCGAGATCGAAGGCGATTGTCTTGCGGTTATTAACGCCATCAATGATGTCTGGAGTTGCCCTTGGGAGATTGAAATGATTATTGCGGATTCAAAGCGTCTTATTCAGAATTTCCAATGCTCCTCCTGTCTGCATGTCTTCAGATAGCTCAACCAGGTCGCGGACAAGGTGGCTCATCTTCGGCATCAACTCGATGACGTTTCGCCTTTGCATCATCCCGAGCTCCAGGCTCTCGTCCAAAAGGACGCTCTTGGGTGGTGGATCAGCAGGGTCTGACACCGCCCAAATCCTTCCCTTGTATCAAAAAAAAAAAAAAAAACAACAACCCAGTCAATCCCGCTAGAGCAGGGTCTGAGGGGTCAGGATGTACGCACTCTTGCCCCGAACAAGTCGAGAGAGTGTTTCCGATAGACCCAGAATAGTAGGATACCAGAAATACAGGCAAACATGACTCAGGGAAGTAAAGCATAATCAGGCACGGAGTTGGGAGGAATATAAAAGAAGCAGGGACCAAAGTACAAAACAACAATGCCCAAGACACTAAATATCTGCAGCCCGAATGCACCTCCTCCAGTGATCCCTATCCGCAGTCATTTCTTCCGACAGGTTTAGAAAAGTGAGATCGTGGCGAATGGCATCCAACCATTTCTTCTTCGGTCTGCCTCTCCCCCTTCGAATATCTCCAAGATCCAAACTCTCACATCTACGAACCGGGGCCGAAGACGGCCTCCTACGCACGCGCCCAAACCAACACAATCTGCACTCACGCAATTTGTCCACTATACTCACAACTCCAACCTTGTTCCTAATATCTTCGTTTCTGATTTTGTCGAGTCTCGTGTGCCCACTCATCCAGCGCAGCATTCTCATCTCAGCCACTGACAGCTTGTGCTCTTGAGCTTTTGTAGTAGGCCAGCACTCCGAGCCGTACAGAACAGTCGGTCTGACAACCATCTTGTAGAATTTCCCCTTAAGTTTTGCCGGTACTTTTAATTAATAGAGGTAAGAAGAAAAATACTCCGTATTAATCTTTGAGATTAATATGTGAAATATCAAAACTTAACATAAAACCGAACAAAAAAAACTTTAGGTAGTATGATAAAATGTGTGAAACACTAGAATATCAAAATAAAGTTACAAATATAATACTTCTTTTTTTTCAAAATATGTGTCATTTGACTTGTTGATTAATATACTTTTTGAAAGTTAAAGCTATATAAAATTATCAATTTATTTATTAATATTTTTATATATTAATAAATAAATCTATATCTAATATCTAATATAATACTAAAGCAATTGTTTCTCATGCCACATGGTAATTTTTCCTTAATAATTGGTCTATGTGGCAACTTAACATCAATTATGGGCCCACTTTAACTAATTTTTCAATTTTATTTGTTGAAATAATACCTCATTTTAAATTAATTAATTTTTTTCTTTTTTTTTCATTAATTATTTTATTTGACTCTACCTTAAATCATTAGTTAAAATTTATCTTTTACAATTGTTTTGATGGAATAGTAATTTTAATTTGGTTTCAAATAATTAATCAATTTAGCTTATTAATACGTTCCCAATTGATTTCATTAATTTAAGTTATACGGAATATAATATTTAATTATCTATTCAATAAGTGAAATATGTAGCCAAATGGGATTGAGGTTGACATATTCTTAGGGAAAATACAATTATTTTCTTTTTAAAAAAAAAACGATTTATCAACCTATTTTATTAATAGGTTTTTGGTTATTCATTTTTCAATCACATTTTCTACAAATTTATTTAAAAATATTTTCCCCTCTCTTTCTATGTCTCTTATTTCTCATGCCAAAACATTTCACGAAGGTAAAATATTATTTTTTATGTTTTTCAAAATTGTCATTTGCTTTTTTTTCTCAATGTTGTGGCTTTGTTATCAAAATCACGTATACTACTCATTGTATTGTTTATACTTTTGTTTATTTTACCCATTGCTTCTTACGGAGTACTAATTTTTCTAACTTTTAGGATGCGTGATAAGGGGAAAAAAAGTGCAATAACACAATGAAATCAAAACACACAAATTAATATTCAATTTCTTTTATGAACCATCTTATTTACAAGCTTTATTATTTGTGTATAACAGTATCTATGATTTCGTCAATTTGTGTTGCCACACATGTTGGAGATGTCACATGGCGAATTCTCATTTAATCATCTTACATGTCATTTTTTCCTTAAATTTGGCCCCACCTTTCTTTTAAAAAAAGTATCTCAATTTAACTTTTAATAATCAAACTAATTTATAACTAAATAATCAAACTAATTTAAAAGTAATCAATTAATTCAAATATGTATTAATTATCCAAAATTGTACCAATCTCTATTAATTATCCAAATCTTCTATTTTATTAATTTAATTTTACTAAATATTTTTAATAGAAATCTTTATTCATTATCAAATCTTTACCGATTATTTTCTTATTTCAATTAGGATATTTGGTCTAAAAATAATTGGTACTTAAATCAAATATTTTGAGCAAATACTAACAACTATGCTATACATTTTGTTTAACTTAATCACATAATAGTTTACTTTAACCTTAATTTTATACTATGTCACATTTTTAAAATTTTTAACTCGATAATTTTTGGACGTATTACAAAGTCCATATCGATCTTCAACTTATTAGATATTTAACTAATTTTTAAAACACTACCGAACAATATTTTATTGTTAGGGAGTATTGTGAAAATTAGTTTAAATAAATAAATTATATATTGTTAAAATAAATTACGTACTTATCTCATTTTGATAATTTTTTTATTAATTTCTATTTAATCTTTTATTAAAAATAGTTGATTTAGTTACAATTAATTAATACTAAAATTAAGATGCTTTTTTAGAATAATCTATTTATAAGCTAAATACAAAATAATACGTGTAATAATTAATTTATTTCTTAAACTAATAGATCTAATTAATTTATAATATTTTTAGAATATTTTATTTACAAGCTAATTACCATGCACTGACGTCTAACACACACTTAATTGGGAAAATATTGACTCAATTGTTTAGAACTTCTTTATAAAATCTATTAATTTTCCTTAAAAATTACCTTAAGTTGTTTTTAATTAGATAATTAAGGAATTATTTAAACTTTATCTGGATTTAATGACTTGATATAAAAAAAAATTTGTCATCAAATCTTAACAAAAACAGGAAATCTTTTAATTTGTATCACCTTTATTGTTTAGAATCTCTTTTTATAAATGAACTGAAAGTACAAGTTTGAGATTCAAAAGATTTTCATTCATTTTTTTATTTGTCATATGTTTTATGACACTAAGCTAACTATACATGCTTTAGCCTAATATATAATAATAAAGCTTCTATTTAGACACTACAAATAATATAACATGCTTAATTAAATAAAACTAATAAAAATATAATATTTGATAGAGTTTTTAGGTTCTTAATTAAACATGTCAACAAAAAAATGCCTATATTTTGACGAAATGAATTTTTTTACTTTTAAGTTTATTAATATAATGTATCTTTTTTTTATGTACTCTCTATCCCAAAGTTCTGAAAATTCCATTCACCAGCGTTCGTGAAATGGGTAGTCCAAACACCAAATTATTTGGTTCTACCTTCTAACCCATTAGCTTAACAAATGTGTGTTTAATGCTCAAAGTAATCAATCAACTTACTAAAAAACTTAGACGAAAAAAAAAACGCATTCTCAAACAGCAGTGGTGACTCTAAACTTTGTACTACCTTTGTCTCAAAATATTGGTCGTTTTATTTTTTGAGAAAGTTTTTTAAGGAGCTAAAAACTTTATAAAATATTAACTTTTTTATTAGTTTTTTAAAATAATGCTATACTTACTATTGATAAGCATAATATTATTTTCAAAAACCAATAAAAATCTAATATTTTACAAAGTTTTTAACTTCTTAAAAAACATGTCAACAAAATAAAACGACCTGTCTTTTGAGACAAATGAAGCATTTTTTTACTTTTAAGTTTATTAAAAGAATATTTCTTCTCCAACATTTTTATGTGCTCTCCATCCAAAAGTTCTTAAAGCTCCATTCACCTAGATTTTGTGTAATATTTAGTCGAACTACCAAATTATTTAGTCTTACCTTCCAATCCACTAACACAACAAAAAATAATAGTGTCAAATATATTATATATTGGTATTTCAAATCTCAAACCTGACCCTGCTAGGAAGGTGAGACGTCATTGACGTTTTGCCACATATATTATATATTGGAATAATATAAGCATTATATTTTTTTATCCAAATTTATACTCCCTCCGTTAATTAAAACTTGACGTTTTACTATTCACGCACGCATTTTTAGGTGTTAAAAACTATATAAAATATTAACTTTTTTAATAATTTTTTTAAATAATATCATACTTATTACTATTAAGTATGAATTCATAAAAATAAATTTTTAAAAAAGTTAATATTTTATATAGTTTTTGTCGTTATAAAAAAGCGTGCATGAATAATAAACGACAAGTTTTAATTAACAGAGGGAGTATTATTTTGCTATATCTTTTTCATATTATTATAATAGTATAATATATCTAATATATAATGTAAATAAATTATGGTAATATCTTCTATAAAATATAATATATTTTATAAATCTCGTGCGTTACGCACGGGTACTATGCTAGTTATAATACTAAAGGAGAAGTCGCCTACGGCATGTGGCGGCTTCTCCTTTAATGTAGAATTTTTTTTCTTTTTTGTTGGATTTGTTAATTAAATAATTGCATATTTAAGTAATTAGAGTATTTATTAATTAAAATATATATTTTCAGATAGGATTTTGCCGAATCCCTGGTGGTTATGATTTTGGATCAGACCAAGTGGTTAATTAATTAATTAATTAATTTTCCGATCGGTTACGATTAGATTACGTTGTTACGATTTCATTTCCTTTTCATACTATACCGAGAGTACGTAATTGATTGTAAATGAATTTATCCGGTAGTAATTGATTCTCTAATTGAAAGATATAGAGGAAGGTAAGGTTGACGTAGATGTAGATTTTATTTTCAATCGAGCTACCCACAAAACAACCGAGCTATCCACAATGACAAATATTAAAGGTAAGACTCCCATAGTGAATAATAATAAGAAGCATAAAAAAAAATGTACGTTAAATATTATTTTAGTTTATGCGTTTATGAGATTCATTTCGGTTTGATTGAGTTAAATCAATTGATGATGGAGTTCTTTAATCACGTTTGTGTGGATTAGTTTCGTTTTGATTAAATTCCTTAATCACGTTTTTTATTTAGTTTATTTGTTTATGAGGATTAGTTTCGATCGTTATGGAGTTCATTATGGAGTTTATGCGTTTGAATTAATCTTTTTTTTTCTGAAGATGAAAACGTTGAGTGTAGCACTCGGAAATTTCATTACCTAGACGAGTTACTACAACAACACCTAAAAACCACAAGAATCTGATGGAATATTATTGTTCGCGTATTAAGAACGTCTAGGTCCCTAAGCTACAATGATCCTGGAAAACTTCATTCGATTGACATGATTTTGATAGATGAAAAGATAATGGTGTTTAAATATTTGTTAGTTTGTTTACACTGTCCGATCTAATCATGTATTTGAAATGGGTGATGATATCTTCACCGCTAATTTTTACTATTTCCACCGCTAATCACCGCATAGATATGCGGTGGGTTTAATGACAGTCAACGATCCCACCGCATAGGTATACGGTGGGTCACCGCATAGGTATACGGTGGGTCACCGCAATACTATACGGTGGGACACCATACACATGCCAAAAACCGTCGCCATAATAGTTCAAAATCGTCGCCATAACCTAACGCATAGGTATATAGTGGGTTTGAACCGTCGCCATACATTTCAAAACCGTCGCCATAACAGTCCAAAACCGTCGCCATAACCCACCGCATAGGTGTAACGGCCCAGAATTATGATTTCCGGGTTACGTTTCAAGGGATAAAACCCCTTGTTCGGATCTTGCAATCCAGGTACGGGTCGAGGTTTAAAACTCATTTTAAGATTAGTCGAAAGAGGGATCTCAAACCCTAAAAAACATCGAAGGGCCGTTGGGTACCCTTAACCTGTCCTAGGGACTATGTTGCGAAAATCAATTCAAACGGAAGTAAGGCGGAAACAAAATTTAGATACAAGGTGCCACGACTAAGCCGGGTCAAAACCAAATCATAAGTGGGTGATTACCATTTGTAACGAGTTAGAGAATTAGCTAGATTCTTCGATTCGCAAAAAGGGAACCCCATCATATACACACCGAGCACTCAAAATCTGCAGAAAATACCTTTAAAAGAAGAACGGGGAAAGGAGTCAGGTCGAGCCACTCATCCGGGACCGGCAGTCCTCGCTGAGGCTACATAGTATGTGCTATACCTAATAAAGATGCTCTAATGCAGTACGAAAGTTAAACACACTAGCATGCTCCTAGTTGTAATAATAAGCAGAAATACTGTAAAGGGCCCAAGACAATGCCAAAAGGCATATCCCCTGATCCGTGCCCACTCTGGGCATATATGTCCGTACCTCGCTCCGAAGCAGCCCAGGTAGGACGCTCGGTCGGTGCCGCAGCCTATCAGTCCGTACCTCACTCCGAAGCAGCCCAGGTAGGACGCTCGGTCACCGCCGCATCCAGATCATATATAAGACTCGACTGGGACCAAAACGATATGAAACACGAATGCCCCAATGACCCTAGCAACGACTCTAAAGACTCAGATAACGGCCGTTCTCTTTTCAAACGCATAAAGTAAGCGGATGCTCAATCAATTAGTGCAACCTAAACATAATACTACATGGCATGCTTTTATGCATATGCAACATCTAACATAAAATGCAACAACAGGCATGAATGTCCAAGCTGAGTAAGCCCCCTAGGGAACTTACCTGAAGATGTAGAACAGCAAAATAACGCAAGCAAGGGCCCAAATGCAAGTCCAAAGCGATCCAAAAGCAATACCCACCTATCATCAAGCCATTTCCATAAGCTACCGGTCCATCAATCATACACACGAACTCCACGTTCTCAACATGCTCAAAACCAACCGATAGTAAAACCCCTTTTTCAAAACCTTTCCGATTTGATCAACATCAACCAAAAGCCTTCTTCCAATCAAAACCATTGATAAAACATACCAACAATACTCTCCAAACTCTTAAATCCCAAATTAAGTCAACTCATGTTCAAAATAATTTCTCAAATCTTACTTGGCCAAATTCCGACATTTATCATTTAAATCCTTAACAAATTCCCAAAATCATATTATTAACACAATCTCGGCATGTTTGTCTTCAAAATCATTACATAAGTAAATTCCGACACTTAGTAACAAAATAATTCTATTTGCACAACCATATCTAAAATCACAACTCATAATTCATTTCAAATTCCTAAAATAACATATTAATCATCACAAATATATTTCCAAATAATATTATCTTTAAAATAATTTAAAGATATAAATTCTCAGAATCATCATAAAATAATAAGAATAATAACTATCAACTATATAGTAACATAACAAGTAAAACATGAATTTAACCACCCATAAAACAAACCCCAAAGGCCCCAGCCCAAACCAACAGCCCACACTCATACCCAGATCCAAACCCACAAGGAAACCCGACCCGGCTCGCTGACCCGGCTCCAAAACCAACCCTGCTCTCCCTTAACCGACCCAGACCGGAAAATAAAGAAGAACCGAACCAAGGAAAATAGAAAACAAACGGGAAGACCCGGTTCAACAGCTTCTTCTTCCCAAATCGATTGAATCGGAACTGCTTGGATCGGAAAAGCGACGGAGGAACAAGAGAGGAGAGCCCGGCCTCCGGTGGTCCGTTTCGCCCCAAATTTCAACCAGGAGATCGACACGAGATTCCGACCTTAACCGACCCAAAAGAAATCAAACGCGAGTGAAAGAGAGGGAGCAAGAGAGAGATTACCGAGGCGGGGCGCGATCCCGACTCCGAGGCGAGTTCTCCGGCTCCGTTAGCGGTTTCCGACTACGAGTCGACAGGGAAGTAGGTCTCCTTGGGCCTAGGGAGAGGGAGATCTGAGTAGGAGTGCGATGTGAAGGATATTAGAACCGAAATCAAAGAGAACGAAACAAACCCGGAACGGAAAACAGGGGAGCAGAGAATCTTCGTGGCTCCGGGATTGTTCTGGGTGGCGGTTCTGGCTACGCCGGTCGTTAGAGATGGTGCTGCTAAGCTGCTACTTGACGGAGGAGGAAGTGGTGCCACTGGGTTGCTCGACGAAAATGACAGAGAAGGGGCGAGGTGCGGGTCTTCTGGCTGTCCGACGACGACGAACAACTAAGTGGTGTGAGCTGCTGGCGGAGCTGTCAACGACGATTGAAGGAAAGGGCGCCGGTGGTGGCGGCTCGACAGCTAGAACAGAAATGGACAGATTTCAATGGTGATTGTTGGCGAGTGTGGGTGGCTGCAGAGAACAGAGAAAGGGGAGAGAGAGTAGAGGTAGGTTTTGTGGGTGCTGCTGCATATGAAAGAGTCCGGAGATGGGAGAGTAGTACACATATAGGGACAAAACCAGTTGTGACTTGCTTCAAATTGCAATTGGGGTTGCTGGCTAACGAGAGAGAGAGAGAAGAAAAGAGAAATGAAAATAAAATAGGGGAATGGTCCCAACAATACCAAGGAATTCAAAAATAGCGGAATAGACCCAAAACCCGCTCGCTCGACTTCAATCCCGCTCACTAAAGCAAAACCCGACACTAGGAATTTAAATCGACTTTTAAATCATCTTCGGAAGTGAAATAATTTATTCACGACTCGGAGCTCGGAAGCGGAATCAAATTCCGTCAAAACCCAATTCTAAAACAATGCCGGAAGGATTTTAAAATCGACACTGGTGCTTGAGGACGAGTTTTATCCCACTTTCATATATTCAATAAAATAATAATACACTTATTTAAAATAATATTAAAATACTATAAAAATATATTCGGCCTTTACAATAGGTTTGCAGTGGATTATGGCGACGGTTTTGGATAACTTCTACAACTCTTTCCAATTGCAAAAAAAACCCAACCCATGTATACCGTCGCCATAACCCACCGAATAGGTATGCGGTGGGTTCGTATACGGTCAACGGACCCACCGCATGTATATGCGGTGGGTCTGGGAAAAAGTGGATTAAGAGCACCGCATACCTATGCGGTGATTAGCGGTGGAAATAGTAAAAATTAGTGGTGGAGATATCGTTTCCGATTTGAAATTGAAGGTGTCAATTAGGTTTTGGTCTCGATTGGATTTTATATGTTGATGTGATATCTTCTCCTTTAATATATGAATATTAACCAATTAGTTATTTTTCATTTTTTAAATAAACTATTATTATAAATCAAATTACGTTTTTAAATACGTAATTAATTCATTAATTCACTTTTCCCTAAATCTTAACCGACTGATTTTCTTTTTAAAATTTTGTTTATTAATTTCATTAAAATTATTTTAAATTGGATATTATTGCAATTTTGAATTTGAACAACAATTCGGATAAACTTAAATAAATTAAAAAATCTAATTGGTTTTCTTTTTATTATTTATTATAAATCAAATTACTTATTTAAATACATAATTAATTAATTCATTCATTTTTCCCTAAATCTTAACCGATTGATTTTCTTTTTAAATTTCTTTTTATTAATTTCATTAAAATTATTTTGAATTGGATATTATTGCAATTTTGAATTTGAATAACAATTTGGATAAACTTAAATAACTTTAAAAATCTAATTGGTTTTCTTTTTCTTATTTATTATAAATCAAATTACTTATTTAAATACGTAATTAATTCATTCATTCATTCATTTTCCCTAAATCTTAACCGATTGATTTTCTTTTTAAATTTCTTTTTATTAATTTCGCTAAAATTATTTTGAATTGGATATTATTGCAATTTTGAATTTGAATAACAATTCGGATAAACTTAAATAAGTAAAAAAATATATATTGGATCTTTTCAATAACATTTATATACAAAAATACCCTTGTGTCTTCAATTCTATAAATTCTTTCATCTCTCCATCAATGTGTCTTCCTCACTATAAGTTTTTTTTTATTGATCATTCTAATTTATTTTAAATTTCTTGCAATCTTGTCATCGATTAATTTTTAGCATTTTATCTTCCTACTTTGTTTGTTTGTTTATAATTTATTCGAATTAACTCTTAATTAGTATGTGCATGCAATTGTTTGATTATAGGATAGTGTAAAAGTAAAACTTTGAGAATCGACTTGATTTAGTTCAATTTGTGTTTTTCTACCCCCAGTCAATAACGTTATAGTTTTCGAGGTGAGTAATGTACAAAAATCTATTCTATAATTATAATTTACAAATTCAACTATTAATGTCTTCCTATGGCCTTTTATCTTAATGTGGAGGGTTTCATTTCTCTATTGGGATAAAAAAATTCCCTATATTTTCAAAATCTTTCTTCTTCTTCATTAAATTAAATATGTACTCGTGTTAAAGATGTTATAGGTAATCCAATTCTACCAGTTATCGATTCTGTTGCACTTACATTTATCTAAAAATTAAGATCTATATGTTTGTAGTTTGCCGTTGTTGATGTGAATACCCATTTTTCCCTTTATTATGTTTGATTTTTTTTTTTTGACAGTAGGCAATAAGTAGATCGACAAAGCGATCTTGAAGCCATCAAAAGATGGCTTGATAAACCCTACGCAGAGGGTCGCCGTCAAAAGAAAAAAACACTATCTTAAATCTAGGACTACAATTACAAATAAAATTATAATAAAAACCTCTAAAAATTAGAGTCATTGTTCCTTGATATTCGGGTGGCTTAGACGGCTTGGCTTGCATGCAAGCCAAGGAACCAAGCAGTTGGCTTTAACATAGCTGGTTTAGAAGACAGTGACGGATGTGAATCTGGTTCTAGATATGGCAGCGAGCAAGCTCGTCCGACAATCTTGTTGCATGAGATGTCTTGAACTCGAAAACTTGGGATCTAAAAGCTGCACAAACAAATATAAAGACTTGGAAACTTTTGTAAATAAGTTTTGATGAAGTTTGAGGTTTAGGGTTAGAAAAATTGGGGATTTTTGTTTGAAAAATTGGGGATTTTTGTGTGAAGGGTTTGAGGAGATCTCAAATCTTTGGATCTAGAGGATGGATAGGGTTCTGAAAATCAGCAACTATCAAGGGAGATCAGGAGTAAGAAGGAGGTTGAAGAAACCGATGCCCAAGAAGGCGAAGGCGTAGATGGCTGGGCCGAAGGCGATGGGGGAGGGTGTGAGGAGGGGTGCGCCAGAGGAGGAGGAAGCTCGAGCGGCTAGGAGAGAGAGGAGGATCAAATCGCCGTAGCCACCGGAGCCCAAACCAAGGCGAGATTGTGAATAGAGTCCGGCCAGGGAGACTGCGTTGAAGGTGTGGATCGGGGCGGCGTGGAGCCAGGCGAGCAGGGCCGCAGGTAGACGCCATGGGAGGAGCCTGATGGAGATGGAGCAGCCGCTGGCGGCCGAAGGAGGAGAGAGGTTGCAGTGACGGCGACTGCCGGTGGTGGTGTTGAAGAGGGTGTTGAACGGGGCGCCGGAGAGCTAGACGAGCAGGGCCGTCGAGAGACGCCATGGGAGGATGTTGTTGAAGATGGAAGGCGCACAGTAGCAACCGCAGACGGCCGAAGGAGGACGGATTCGAGGTTGCACTGGCGGCGGCTGCTTTGTGGTGAAGAGGGTTCATTTATTATGTTTGATTTGAAACATATGCAATTGTTAGTGAAATCTCTTTTAATATATATGTAGGGTAAAAACAAATCTCAACTATTTATACTAAGAGATAAAAACAAATCTCAAGTATACCTAACAAATCACAATAGATAAATTTACTAAACAATTTTCAAATATGAATAATACATGTTCATTTACATTGTTCCACAATATAATTGAAAGATGACAGATGTATTCAAAGATGACATATTCGAAGAGAAGAAGAATAAATTAAAGAAAAAAAATTCGATCCAACTCTAAATAACAATATATTTCATTTATAATTTATGATTATTTTTACATGCATGCATTTGGGTACAAATATTAATCAACAATGGGATAAAATTTTGTCCTTTTCAAATCTTTTTTACCGTTAACTATATTATTATTAACAATGTTCAGATGAATAGTGGTACTTTGAGTTTAGATTTTCTTTATAAAAAAAATTATACATTTTCTAATATTAAACATATTAATATTAAAAAAAGAAATAAAAAGAAAGTCAATAAATAAAAAAAATTATACATTTTGTGCGGGTACTAAACTAGTAAATAAATAAAAAGGAAGTCAATGTGACGTTCAAAGGTGGGTGGCAAAAGAAAGGGAAAGGAATAGAGGTAGGTTAAGTATGACGTAAGAGCAGACGTCAGCAGCACTTTTTCAACGTCAAGTCCTCGACTCGACCGACCTCCACTCCGCTTCTATTTTATTCCAACGTTAACGACTCCCTCCTTCAAAAGTCAACCTTCCTCAATTAACTTTGGCAACTTAATTTTTGTTGGCAAATCTACGTAGTAAAATTTATTAATTTAATTTCAAAAGCATATGTTTACGTATATTTTATTTGAAAATAAATAGATCAACTTTTTAAAATATATTTAAAAATTGACTAAATTAATGAATAACGTAAAATATTTACAAAAATGAAATACTCCATAAATTAGAAAAACCATTTATGATTTTAGTTTGATTATCCTTTAATCAGGCACCGACGTAAAATAACGGTGGGATCATATACGACGTATGGGTCATGCACGCCCAAGCGCAACACACGTCAACCAAGCCAAATGGGGTTCCATAATAGCTCACCCACTTATATACAAGACTTGGATTTATTTATTAATGTGGGATCTATCCCACAACTCATATTCGTATAACACTTACGCCATTATAATATGGGAATAGAAATTCGAACTTGTAACCTATTGGTCACTATCTGTTATCCTTACCAGCTGGCAAAGCTTGACACAAATAAGTAGTACTTATTAATTAATTCTTTAATCTAAATGAGAATAATTTAGGGATTATATATGAAATTAGTCGTTGAGTGTCTAAGAAGGTCAGAATTCACCTATTAACATAAAATTTAAGTTAATGTGTAAGAATTTATCCTATTTACTCCATTAATCATCCAAAATCCACGTCTCAACATTGTATCGTAATTTAATTGGAATAATGAACGAGCTAGATCTACTTTTAGCCGACAAGTTTTATTTTAATTTCATGTGTAAAGTTAAGTTTTATTTAATAAAACGAGAGTACTAACATGTATGCCTATAATTGATCGGTACGTGGAGGTACTCTAATCCATTTTTATTGTTTATTACTCTGTACATAGTTTATTTATCTTGATTAGTTAAAAATTATTAGAATATATCAAAAGACATAGTTTATTTATTTAGAGGTAATCGGTTATCAAAATAAAATTAATATTTCTAAGAAGATTAAAAAATATTTGAAATTGCCATAAATTGATCAATTCTATTACACTTAAATATTAAAACAAAATATTAAAACTGATGTTGGTATATCAAATATTGCAAAATAGGGCTCGATGAATTAAAACAAAATATTAAAACTGATGTTGGTAATCGAGTCATTATATCTCGGAACGAGTTAAAAATATACTCCCTCCGTTTCCTTTTAATTGACTTTTTACTATTCATGCACGTTTTTTAAGGTGTGAAAAACTATATGAAATAATAATTTTTTTAAATATTTTTTTCGACAATCTCATACTTATTGATGATAAGTATAATATTATTAAAAAAATATTTTTAAAATATTAATATTTAATATAGTTTTTATCGTTATAAAACTACGTGCATGACTTGAAAAAGTCATTTAAAAGGAAACGGAGGGAGTATATATTTAAGTCAAATTAATGTAAAATCATAGATTTTAATTTTGAGCTTATGGTCCGATCATTTTACATTTGGTTTTTTTTTATTAGGTTTCGGTCAACTCAAATTGGGATCGATGAATTGGGTTTTGGGTCGTGAATTTTGATAAGTAATCAGATTGTAGGCTTAAAGGAATTTAGAGAAGTGTGGTACATTTGCTGAAATTGATCCCATTGTCGATGAACAATGATAGGCTTCGCGTTAATTTGCATCTAAAACCACCAACCTAAACTATTGGTTAGGAGTTAAGCACATAGGGCTCTGACCGAATGCCTGTTGAAGAATGAGTCGGCGATTTATATGCAGTGACTTGGTTAAGGGAACCCACCGGAGCCGTAGCAAAAGCGGGTCTTCATGGGGCAATTGTCATTGCTTAATGACCCGAACCTGGGTGATCTATCCATGACCAGGATGAAACCAATACAAACTTGATTTTATCCTAATTCTTAGAGCACCCACATTGGGGTGTTTATAAGAGAAAAATAAGGAACTTAATAATAAATTAATAGAGAAATGATATATTGTGTTAAGAAATGATGTGATAGGTTTATTAGTAAGGAACCCTTAAAAACTCAAAAAGAAATAAAATAGATGGGAGGGTAGGAAAGAGAAAGAGAGAGGTTTAGGCATGTAGTGGTTTTTTTTTTAATTTTATATTATTTAGTTTATAATAAAATGGGTTGTAGCCTTGTAGGTATGTGGGTAAAAAATTAAGTTGAGTTTATTAAGGAAAGAGAAAAATAAAAATGAGAGTTAAGGAACCGAACTGGGTTCCATGGATGCAGATGCTCTTAATTGAGTCTAGCTAGTTCCTTCATTGCTAGAATCATTAGGCCTATTAGAACAATGTAAACTGAAATCTTAAAAGTTTTATTTAATTATTCTAGTTTGATCAACCAAAGCAATAAGTTTTGGTCTTTTGGACTAGTGTTTATACTTTATATAGACAAACACCCTTTTTTTTTTATGGGTTATCACACAAAACACATGGTGTAAGCATGGGTGGTAATATTGGCGTTGACCAAGTGTAGGTTGAAGAGATGCATTATGAGAGTTATGAGAGAGGTGAGTGTGACACCACCATAACCACAACCGGGCCCATTGTAGAAGATGGTTGATGGGGCCTGCAAACACATAGGCCGGCAAAACCTCTTTTTGGTGTGATTATATAGATGTCTATATGATGTTCTCCTCCCAATCTCCCTTGTATAGTGAGCCTATAAAAGCCATTGTCAATGTCATCCGATCCCTATTTTTACCTTCTCCTTTTCCCACTCTAGTTTTTAGGTCATTGATTGGAGCTATGGAAGGGAGACTACAAAAGTAGAAAAGAGTACGGATAATTTGAATATTTGTGATCGACTAAGATGTTTACCTTCTCCTTTTTCCCACTCTATTTCGACGCATCAGACAGGTCCGGTGAGTCGATAGGTCAAAAAATCAGTGAGATAAACTGTCAAACATGCTAAAAACATAAGTAACAACAAAGCAGAAAAGCCAAAATATAAGGGCGCAGTTACAGACGTAGTCTAGCACAAACGGAGAAGGAACAATAGCAGTGTACGATAACTCTTGAGTCAGTTGGTAGAAGCGACGCAGGAAATCACCGGGGAACTAAGTGGAAACCTCATATTTGGACTCAGTCAACAAGCTTTTAGATTTCGAACACGTCCATGACCTCTCGCTCGCTTCATACCGCTAGACCTCCATTTGTTTTCCCCAATTCTATCGACGACGCATAGTTGTTAATTTCCCAATTCTATAATGTCTTCTCCATATTTGCCCCAAACTTCCATTTATTTGTTTTTATTAGTTATAGCATCTCAATTCTCCTACTATTCTGGCTTAGTCAGGCTAGTTGCATAGATTCAATTAGTACTCCTTTAGTCATTGAGTTCGACACCTTGATATATTACAACCGATCCCATACACTTGTGGAAGTAAGTTTTTAGCCTACCGATCTCATACACTTGTGGGAGTAGGTTTTTAGCCTACCAGAAGTAATTACAGCCCAATCTTAGTTTTTAACTCTAAAATTATATAATATTAAAATCACAAGGTTTAAATTTAAATAGAGTCCACCCTTAACGTTGGGGAGATATAATAATAATAATAAAACAAAAACAAAAACTAGACATATCGTTAGCAATATGCAAGTTTAATGGGATCGAGAAACAAATTTATAACCACTTCGGAATGGTTCAGCCGAAAAAGACTTACAGACAATACTCAAAGGCTTAACCCCGGATGATCGCTCTTTGTTTACCAAAAATCAAGAGAAACAAATTTGTTTAACCCATTGATATTACTATTAGCTTAGGCTCACCTTTAACATTGGGCCTACCTTTCATCTCAAATTTGGGCTGCCCATGGGCTTAGGCCTTGTAGCTTTTAATGGGCCAGTGTGGGTTGAATGGTTGATATCTTACTTCTACTTTTTTTTTCCTTTTTCTTGAGTGGCAGGATCATTGCGCCAATGTCATTGAGATGTAAACAAGTTTTTAGCTAGTATATAATAGGGGTGGAATTGGTACAATACCAATTAGTTTTTGTCGTTATCACGTACCAACCAATTATAATTGGTAATCCTAAAATCCAAACCATTACCAACCATCGAAGGGGTTGTAGCAACTTAATTGGTTATCAATTAAGTTGGTTGGTACGTGTTGGTAATGGTATTTTACCATGTTTTGGGTGTTGGTGAAAAAACATACAAATAATCAAAGACAATACAACTTAAACAAAATTTAAAATTTATAAGTAGCAACAACATAAATACATAAATTGTTCATACATTTAAGCACAAAAGCAATATAAAGACTTAAATTGTCCCGATAATATTTAAAATAACATGTCCACTAGCTTCCGAATAAAATTTAGGTTTTAGTCTGAACCGAAGCCGAGCTAGTATTCCTCCCTTGATTAAAAACAATTTATAAAAATAACAAATATAAAAAGAAATCAAGTTAATAGGTAATACCAGTACCAAAAATAAAATAACAAATAAAAAAGAAATAGGAAATACGAAGTACTTATTAACTTGAATAACAAACAACAAGTCTTATAACCCAAAAAAAATACTCCAACTTAATGTAATCTTAAAACAATTAAAATATAATTAAAAAAATACCTAAATGTATATTGGTAGTTGTTGGTTGTTGGTTGGTAATTACCGTACCAACCAATTGCAAATCGGTTGGTAATGGTAATCCGAACTTTTCCGTTTCGATTACCATTACCGTACCGACTTCTGACAATTGGTTCGGTTGGTACGGTTTTCGTGGGAAATTTCCCCAGCCCTAGTATATAAGGCATTTTAATGCATTGATCATTATAGATTCACCCACTGGCGTTATGTATATGGGTCGACCACCCATATACACAGTCATGAGTCCCAATGAACTTCAATAGTTGGTGCTTTTAAATCGATCTAAACACAAGTGGACACCCCAAAAAAAGGGGGAAAATCAAAATTGTCACGAAACGGTGATATGGCATACTATACGTACAACAAAATTTTTCGCCAAGTGTACAGTGTGGACACCGTATGGTAGACATTTTGCTTGTAACCAATCTGTCAACATTGGCTTTTAGAGTTGATAAAATTCAAAAGTTTGTATTAACATGTTGTTTTCAGACAAAAATATTTACCGATTCCGAAAATCGGTATCGATGATATATAATTGACGACAAATTAGTCGTGCAATTATGAACATGCGGTTTTAGTGTCTTGAAAAAAAGTAGGCATTAGCGTTGATACTTGATAGTGATAGAAGATCCTCCCATTTGAATTGAAAGGGATCGAGGGACCAAATATTTATGACTTGACACTTACATTTCTTTAATTTTCTTTTATCAACAAAATATCCTACTCCGTACCGTCAGGCGTCAAGGATGGACGCATGGGTGGACTAGGTTTGCTCTAGCCCGCTCTAAATTTAAAAATAAAATAAAATAATAGGTAAAAAAATCAAGGGGAATTAATAAAACTTATCAATTTATTTATAGAAGGATTTATCCGGAAACATCCTAAGAAAAGTCGGCTCATGAAGTTACCTTTCCAGCGACTGCTTACATTCCTCGATCGACCAACATATGGCATGAATAGGATCACACCTTGCCCATGGCAAACTTTTATCATCTTGAAAAATAAAAAATGCACATAAATTTCATAAATAGTAAATGATATGTTTTGCTTGGAAGAGAAATTATATCATTATAAGCCACTAAAGTACTTCTATCTATATATCAATGCATGTCGTTTTAGGAGATTGCACAAATATTAAGACATATACTCCATATTAAATAAACTTGTATCAATACTTGTTGTTAGGATGTGTGATTTTATGTCAAAAAAGTTGTGATTGATTCTCAGTGCCAACAAATGAGATAGTATTGGTGAGTAATCTATAAGTATCTCTATAAGCGGTTGTTGGTTTCGGTCCTTTCGGAGGTATGTTAGGGCCCTAGTGCTTGATTGTGTATATCAAGCCAAATCGACCAAAACTTTCATTAACCCTAAACTTTCATTATTTAACACTTGGGATTTTTTTTTTCAAACCATAAAAAGGCGGAAAAACACTTGACACAAAACCAAACACAAACGGAAACCAAAAACAATACACAAATAAATCCAAATTTATAAGATAACTACGCCTAAATTATAACCAAAACCAAGCATAAAAGATCGGGTATAAAAGTTATTTTGAAAATATAAATTATACACAACTTTACATTGTAAATTGAAATAGAGTTAGAACGACATGCAATATCTGATAAAGATTAATAGACTTAACAAACATGTATTGTGACCTATCTAGAGACTAGAGTTGTAGACACGTAACTCTCGACGTGTAAACCTATTAGTATATATTTATGAAGTATAAACATGTAATTCTTAGAAAAAAAATTCAAATGGTATGAGACTACACACTCCTATGTGTGAGGGTGCAGGGGCAAGTGAACACAGAGGAGCACACCATTCACCTCTCTAGTCTCTACTGTCGTCACAGCAACA
Organism: Persicaria tinctoria; assembly: GCA_037127255.1. Classification (NCBI taxonomy): domain Eukaryota; kingdom Viridiplantae; phylum Streptophyta; class Magnoliopsida; order Caryophyllales; family Polygonaceae; genus Persicaria; species Persicaria tinctoria. The sequence goes on from JBANSL010000004.1 coordinate 3,218,658, forward strand.
GCATTCCAAGCAGTTGCATTTGGCGGGAAGAGAGAGGACACGTGGTTGGCTGTAAACCTTTTGGTTGTTGCTTAGCAGCTGTATAAATAGCTTGTCCCTCTAGTTTAGCAGTGACTGTAACAAACAATCTTGAAAGAAATAAATTTTCCCTTTCATCTCCATTGAAAACTCGATCTCGTTTCCTCCATAGCCAGATCTTGCCTCTGGTTTCATAAATGGAAGGTAGACACTCGTGACTCAATAGTCACAGACTCACATGGCTAAGCTTCCAGATGCGCACACATACTTAAAAAATGAATTTGTGGTGCTGATAGTAAAAATTGACGGTGTATTTAGTACTCCATCCGTCTCGAAATTCATGTCGTTTTAGCCTTATGCACAAATTTTAATAAAAACACTCATCCATCAATCAACATCATCATTCCACTAACTTTTTCATTAATTTTATTACCCACTGCATTTTTTAACCAATCAAAAACTTCAAATAAGTCAACAACACACAAATCATTACTATCCACTACCTAGAAAACCTAAAATGACATCTATTTTGATACAAAACTAAAGAGCTAAAACGACATGAATTTCGAGACGGAGGGAGTATCACTCATTGTGAAACGAGAGGATTAAAACTCAACATGGTAATTGATTGTTTATAACTTAATCCCAAGTTCAATTCTAAACATTTCTTTTAATATAACGGGTGAGTTATGAGGTTATCGACTAGTAGTGAGATTTTAACCTTTGAACTCTTGGTGAGAGTCACAAGAAATCATTGGTAATAGTAAGTTCAAATCTAAACTTGATTCATGATTTGAAAGAAGGGGAAAATACCAAAATATTTGATAGGTAAAGCTATTGATATGTCCACCACTGCAGCTGCATCCATTGCCAATAGCTTCATAGAGTAAGCACCCATGTGATATATGGCCCCATTTCCCCCATTACATTCATGTCCTCCAAATGAGGCATAGGAGTCCTACAATACAACGTTCATGTCTTTTTCTTTTACACCCTCCAAAGTACTCAGTAGAATTTAATTGTGCAAAAGTTACTTCTTTTTACCTTTCCTTTCTCCATCACCCTTTTCTTTTCACAAACCACACAAAGAAAGCACATAAAGCAAGAGAGAGACCTTCTCTACAACTTTTCCTCCCTTCTCTCCCTCATTAGACAAGTGCTTATAACTTCTTCCCTAGGGAGAATTCATTATGAGAATGGTAAACCATTCGTAAATGACTCAGCTCGTTCGAACTAAGAGAAAAAACCCTGAGGATGGTTAGTGAGAGTTTCGCTCGAGAATATGACATATAGTCCCAGCCTTATGGGTTAGTCGAAAAACCACCTATCGATTTGTTTGGTATATATGTTATCAAATGGGGCGATTAACTGGCTTTCGATGTCGGTTTAACCTTTTATTTTTGCTTGCAAAAGGCTTGTAGACACCGAAAATCAATTACTGTACATTTAACGATATAGAACTGTGCGTATAGCAAGCCGGTCTTCCCTTTTCTTATTTTCTATGCCTACAAGAAAGGAATCCCCTTAAATGAAATCAATTTTAACTTTCACCACAAGGTCAAAAAAACACGCAGGATGAAATGTGAGGTAAGAAGATAAAAGAGTTTCCAATTTACAATATTGAAACTTGGAAGTCACTACTACTGCTACAGTAACCTTTCTCTGTTCCTGCTATATTAATATGGTTCTTCTGTGGTGGCCCAGTACACACCTACATAGAGAGTGGTACAAACTACAAAGACAGAAAAAAGACCCTAATCAAATCCAGTTTTGTTCACTACCCATGTATGCCTCTATCTAATCTTGTTAAATAGTACTGTATGTATTAATTGGTTCCTCTTGAGACCCTTCTAAGATCTCACTATTGATGTGGGTTGTTCCGGTTTCAACTATACAGCTTCAAGGGCTTCATTACTGGTTTCCTTGACTTGTCAATGTTTGTGCATAGACCTTCTGCATTGGTAAAAATTGGAAGTGAGATTAAAAAGTTCAGCAATCTTTGCACAAAGAGGGTTGGTGATACCCTCACCATGCTAGTTGAATCCTCATCTTGCTGTCGAGAATGTAACGTCTACATCCCAATGGCTCCATGACCAGACGAAATCCTGGAGGACCCAAGAACAGTATTAGGTACAAGGACTCGCATTGCAGGAGGAATTTAGATGAACTCAGGCGAACCTTGGAATTTCGAGGAAACATGATTTGAAGGAAGGTATGTTAAGAGTGGATGTTGGTGGGATAATAGAGGCATTGTGAGCCGGGGAAGTTGATGCAGTAATTGCATTGTCCACCGCTGCAGGTTTGGAGCTGAAGTCTGATTGCTCCTCAGCAGCAAATTTGGTCGGAGAAGCAAAGAGGCTATCAGGAAGGTTGTGCTCCATGCTAGAATCAAGGAAAACAAAAAGGTCCATATGAGAAAACTAAGGGCACGCGTTAAAGGCGAAAAGAGCATATAGCCTTTAACAAAGCAAAGGGTTATATACTCACCTTTCACACAAGTCAGACCCTTCATGCTTGGGGTAATCTTCGTTGATAATGCCATTGATGCCGCCAGAAATAGCATTCACCTCCTCCTGCAGCTGTCCAGTAGGTGATCCATTCGGACTACCTAGATTGCTATCTGCAACATTAAGAAGTAATTCCGATCACCGAAGCTTGGGATGCCTAAGAACGATTCAAATTTAAGAGGATCTACGTTGCTCAACCAACCTTCCGAAGTATCACGGGGCATGCCAGCAGAAGGGATATTCTGATTCAATGTGCGAGGAGATTTGACAGGCACAAACTGCTGGTAACGGTTATGATTTTTCAAGTCCTGGAGTTGAAGGTTCATTAGTCTTCTGCTTTGAAGTTCAAGCGCTTCCTGCCAATCAGCCTCCTGCTCAAGCCTCTTCCTCAACATCATCTCCTGATTGCTGTGGAACATTCGGGGTCCTAGAAAACAATATGATTACGCTGAATCAAAAGCTTAAAGCCAACGCACCAAGATCAATACTAGCTAACAAGGGCGCTAGTTACATACCAACATGCATCTCAAATGGCTCCCTGCAATCCAGACCAGACGGGCTACCAGAAGAAAACTCGGACAGGTCCAACTGATGTTGCTGTTGCTTCCTACAACAAGTTACCGATTTATGAAATCCGGTAAAAATTAAGGAGGTATTGAATAAAACTAGAATCAGACTCCTAAGAGCTGATGAACATACTTGTCCAATAGTTTCCCCTTCTCCTTATAAGGCTTAACCAGAACCCGAGAATCACAAACAAAATGTGGGTTCCCCTTAGCCAGAATGATCCTCACTGTCTCTGGATACACAAACGTAACGAATCCAAACATTCTCTTATGCTGATACGGAATCCTCACGTCTTGAACCGGTCCATAGATGCTTCAAAAACAAGACCCATCTTATCATCAGAACCAAATTTAGAAGGCTGTTGCCACTTAATTCATTAGGCAAGTGCAAGTGGGATCATACCTAAAGTAATTAGACACATCTTCCTCCTTGAATGTGCTGTCTGCTGGGAATGTCAAATAAATCTGTCTAGAACCCGGGTTCGAGTCCCCACAACCCAACCCGGATAAATCATTACTTCCGAACCGGCAGCGGTTCAGTTTGTGGTATTCTTCTCCCATCATCAATGCAGCTGCAGCAGATCTACAATGCCAGCCAAATTCACACCTCAAGATTGATACAAATAACACACCAGCAAGAAACCATATCAATATCAATGCTACAAATTAGAGCACTTAATGTTAAACATATATACCATATTCAACAAACCAAACAATCATCAAATAGCAATTTCAAAAAACAAACACCTTTTGTCATTGATATCTTGATATCTAGAGTCCCCAAAAGCCTCAAATTAATAATATATCAAGCTGATATATACCAAACGAGGGTTTAACATTATCATATTTTACAAGTAAACAGAGCCTAAAGTATACCTCTGAGCTTCAGTTTGAAGAAGATTCATCTTGTTGTAAGGGAAATTGAGGCCAGCCATGTACTGAGCAGCAGCCAATCTCTGTTGCTGAGCAGCATTGGATCTCATAAGCTCTTGCTGGCACTGCTCCAGGCCATCAAACTTGCACGGAGAGCCAACAACGGCACTCCTCCGGTGAAACTGATCTTCGTCCTCCCAGTACGGGTAGACAAGAGAATCGCTCCTGCAGCCCGGGCTGGAGGCCAATTCAAACGATTGGTCATTCAGAAAGGAGAGATTTTGCTCCTGGAGCTGGTAATCGTCACCGATATTGGCCCGGTTAAGCGCCTGGGAGGATGAACTGAGAGGAGAAGGCAAAGAGCCGTTGACGACGGCGGCGTAAGAGGGCGAGTGGTTGGAGTCCGGGCTGGAAACCGACCAAATCGACGGCGAGGAGGGAGAGGAAGCGTGGAACCCGGCGTGGGCTAGGCTAGGGGAGGGAAGAGAGAGCGAGCGACGGTTGTTGGGCCTGGAAATGGAAATGGGGTTGGAAATGGAGTTGGGTGCAGACGAGGTGTTCGACGAAAGTCCCAGCTCAGACTTTGCAACATTGACGACGGAGCGAATGAGATTCTCCGGGCCAAATGCCAGCCGTATCATCTCCTTCTCCGCCTGGTCCTGAAGGAGGATGTAGGCGATGATCTTCGAGGCGTTGTCTGGGTCGATGCTCTGTATCCTCGAAAACACAGCCCTTGATGCTTCGTATGAATCCATGGCGCTCGGAGGAAAGGTTTTGGTTGGCAAAATCGCTAAGAAACTGTGATTGTATCTTTACCCATACGAAGTGAGATTGAGATTGAGATTTGAGGGAGAGTGAGAGGAAATTTAGGGGAGATTTGAAAAACTGGAGGGTGTCAGAAGTAACCACACACACCCTCTTGGATTGCAGGCTGGTACTGGTTTCTGCAGTGCAGTTGCAGCTTTGGAGTGTTAAAACATTTTATTTATTTATTTTTATTTGTTTAATTCAATCAATGTGAGTGTGATAGTGTGTGTTTGAATTTCTTTTATTGGGGAATGGGATTGTCTTTGTGGAAAAGGACAAAATGTGACTCATTGGGGAAAGAGTTAGGTGGTGTAGTGTGTTTTTTAACCATTCCGGAATGACTCACTGTAAATGACTTGCGATTAATACCCAAAAGTCTCCCGTTCAAACCTCGGATATAACCCCTCTGGATATAATTGTTCTTTATTTACAAATTCAAGGTGTAATGTGTTTTTAGACTATTTCATCAAAAAATAATATCTCGACAATCAGCATGGATCACTTGTTACAATGCCTATTATTATTATTATTATTTTATAGAAACTCCAAATAGTATAGAAATCAAACAACCGAATGTTTACAAGGAGTTAGCGGGCAGCCGAGAAATAAGCTGCGCGCCAACCCCCTTAGCAATGGAAAAACAAACTCTGGTAAAAATATGAGCAGCTAAACGAGAATTAGAATCTAAGGCTAAAGAGAAGGAGCGGATCCGTCCCAGAAGCGCAATCGCTTCCCCATCCAGCTCACCAAAGGAGGAGAAAGAAAAAGGCAAAAACCCATAACCAGCAGCAGAGCATACATCCCGATACTTGGTGCACTTACGTCGCGCTGCGTCGAGAACACATCGTCCAGGAGCGAAGGAAGCCAAGCAAGTCTGAGTGAGGGGGGAGGAGCCCGTGATATCAACACACACGTCTCGACCTCGGTCCCAAGAGTAAAGGAGAATATCAGCGGGCCTAAGAGGTCCGCCAAGACTATCAACAACACCAATGTCCACCTCCTTCCCAGAGGAGATCCCAGCACGAAAGCAAATGCCGAAGAAGGTATCACGGACAAGATTATGCCGGTGTTTGAGCCCTACAAAACTCGAACACGACACAGCATGATCCCCAAAAGTGTCATCCTCAAAAACCCGACCACATGCAGAACAAGGAAGACCAGCACGAAACAGAGGGATACCCAAGCGATAGCAGAGGACAAACCTATAAGTCCTACCATTCATGGTCTGACCGAGCCCAGAAATAGGAACTGCTCTGAGCCAATCAGATGAATGGGGCCCCTACTGAGACCTCCACAACACCACCTGTCGCGGGGTCAATGAGAAAACCGACTCCGAAGAAGCCACAATCCGGGCGAAGTACACATCTGTCAATTTCTTCATAAGTTTGGGGGCAGCGAACTCGCAAGAATCACGACCAAAGTCAGAACCAGTAAGACCATTGAAATCACTCAGCGCAGCGTCGAAAGAGGCCCCCTCACCCAAGGGGGGCCCAGCAAGGCGGAGGAGTGAGGACTGCAAACCAGAAGACTGCAGGCGCGAAGCCAGAAAAGAATAATGCATGACGTCACCAACAGTATACACTCCAAGCCCCCCGTACTGAAACGGAAGAGTAGCCAACCTCCACTGCCAATCACCAAACCCGGGTCTAGAAGCTGCCACAATACGCTCTAAAAAGCTCCGGAGGGCACTGTCAAAAGTAGGCTGAGCTGGGATAACGGCATCCGGCGGACAAGTACGCAAGGTGAAGTAGAGTCTAGAGATACCTGAACAAGCCCGAATCAAAAGCAGCTCACTCTGCGGATCCTTAAGTTTGGCGACAAGCCCCATAAGCTCGACGGTCTTGGCCACCCGAGTTGCAACAATCTCAGCACGGTAAACAGGGCAAGTACTGACAGGCCCACCCAAAACTGTAACGCCAGAAACAGGCCGCGCAATGCAGGCAGGGAAAACACCAGGCACCAAGCCCCTAGGGTCCACGACCGGCCAAAAGACCTCAGTCTTATCCACGTTAAGGTGCAACCCCAACGCAGGTCCCTCAGACGCAATCAAGTCAAGAACCTGGCTAACCACAAGAGTGTCCCCCACAATAGAGCCGTCATTCACTCCCTTAGCGATAACAAAACTAAGTCTAGTAAAAATAAAAGCAGCAACACGAGCCCCAGTATCATGAAACATCGAAAATTTCTGTATCCGCTTCAACAAAACAATAGCATTCGTGTCCAGCTCCCCCAACGAAGAGAAGGAAAAGGGTAAAAAACCATAGCCAGCCGGCAACCGTCATGCACAAATCCCGATACTTGACACACTTACGCTGAGAATCATCAACAACAACACGGCCGGGCACATAGATACAGGGGCGGCCCCAGGGTGGGGCGCGTGTACGCGGCCGCCCCTGTATTTTTTTTTAATGTTTTACTAGCTTTTAGGGTTTATAAATTTAAATCTAGAGTATTTTTCTCAATTTTATTTATAATTCATATCAATTTAAGAGTTATAACATGAAAGGTAACACGAAAAGTGTAACAGGAGATTTGGATCGCTCGACAAGTATTGAAATTGATTAAGACTAATCGGGGCCAATTGGTGCTTAATGTTTCGAATTAGGAAATTTAAGGTTCGTGTTTCGAAAATTTTGTGTGTTCTTGGGTTGAATCTGAGTCATTCAAACTGAAACTGTTGAGGATTGAAGGAGATGTCATCTGGGTGCATTCAGTGTTCTCAAGTAGGGGTGTTTTCTTGTATTGAACCTACATATACATTCAGCAGAAAAATAAATTGAAAATAGAGAAGCTACAAAGGTTAATAGATAACTCGTGGGAACAAAGCTACCTAGTTGATGCAAAGAAAAAATTAGGAATGGAAGCAAGATTTTTAAGATATAAAAACAGCTAGAACCGGAGCATAAGTGCATAACTAAGAACTAAAAGACACGTACTAAGCATAGTTACTCACTAAAGAATTAAGTAATACCTGGACGCAAATTTGTACAGGAGTTCATGTTCAAGTCATTGAGTTCCGGACAGTTCAAGTATAAAGCTTGCAAATAACAGCAATTTAATGGTCAGAAAAAGTAGAGGAGAAGCAACTGCATACAAGCCATTAGATGAAGGACTCACATCTAGGCCTTAGGAACCCCACAAGCCGAGTTTTTTTAGTCGGTTGTGTTTAATATTTAACTTTTGGTGAATGAGATTGAGGTGAACTTTGTAGTGAGACCCGCTGATATAGTCATATTTTATTATTTTGAAGCAGAATCAAGGTCACATGGATATAATTTTGGTCTAGGTGTGGTTTGTGATCACCTATCGTTAATACGTTTTTAGTAAATTGTAAGCCTATTAACTTAAGTGGTAGAGCGATGTGCGTATGTGCAAAATGCAGGCTTGAATCTTGCATAGACTAATTTCCAATTAAATTTAAGCCTCCCCTATTCTGATTAGTATTCAAAGATTACCAAAACTCATTTGTAAATGTAAACTCATTTATAAATGTAGGATGTGTGCATGCAGTCAAATTAGCCATTCAACTTGATCTATATTCTTAGGGTGTTGTTGTGAGACTGAATTGAACCCTATCATGTATAATTAATTCAGACTTTCAACTAAGACAACAAGTAATAATGCAATGTCTAGATAGCCTATGTAGGATTTGAACCCACATCTTCGTGCCTAAGCACGTTGCTCTATCTATATTGAGCTAATAGGCCAAAATATTCAATAAACAAACTAAAATTTTAGCCAACATCTTTGCTATGGATCTATTTGTGATCGACTCAAAAGCTCCCAGAGATACATGGTAATAATTCACAATTGCTTCAGGATATTCGAACTTCATTTGGTAAATATAGTATACATCAGTCTTGCTTCATCCTATATTCTTACAGAGTCCTAACAGAACTATATTGATAAATGTCAGGCAAAATAGAGCCCCATTGACCATGAAAAGACTCCATTGCCAACTCATATTCTGTCTCTCACCTTTTCTCCGCTAGATGAAAATCCATGTCCTTTGGAAATATAGCCTCATTGAATTCCTAAACCCCAGCATGCCTTCTTATTTTTTTTTCATGGTCAAGGAATCCCAATTTACGAGCCACCAAACCCGAATTTACTTCCTACTTAACACATTGAAAAGGCAATAACCAATCCCATGGTAACAAAGTAACTTGGTAATTTGTTTAGAAAGAAACCTATTTCATGACAATTAGAAGTCTTAATTAACCTTCCAACAGAATTCAGGATCAAACCAGTACCATAGACAGATCAAAAACATATTTGAAGAAAGTCAATTCCTAAGAATCCGGAGCAAGAGTGAAGGGACTAGAGAAGAGAGAGGGAGTTTTTACCTGGTTCCTGGTAAACATAGGGCTGAAACTGTGAGTTGAAGAAAGGTGCAGCCATGGTGAAGAGCAGAGCTGAGAGAACCAACAAAATCAAGAGATTTTGATATGAGTTATGACAAAAATAAATATACCCAATTAGTTATTTCAAGAATCTAACTTCTTAAATAAGACTTCCAATACCCCACGTTTCAATCAGCATGATCCACAAATGAAATGCCTAGGCTACATTCACCACCATCACTGTCATTAGACATCACATTCTAAACACTTATATTTCTATCATACTCGCATAAAGATATGCTCTATCAGATCATACATTTCGGATCCCTACAAACTATAAACAAAAAAAGCCCCAAATTTTCGGACCCCTTAACCCTAAAATTCAGAATTCAAAATTCCAAGATCCAACCATGATTTGGGCTCGATTTCGCACCTAGTTCACTAATTCCAATCAATAAGAACTAATTTGAGAAACTACACTGAAATTTCGTACCTACACGCACAAGTTTCTGCTCTCAACTCACCTTCAATTCTCAGTCACCACCAGCTTGCTACTGTCATCACCACCACTGCCAGCCAGCCACCGCCCAGGTACACTGCAACTGTCCACTACCCCTCTCTCCCGTTGGTGCCGTCTGAACCACCCGCCACCGCCGAGCCTCCCTCTTCACTTCTTCTGTCGCGCACCTCTAGTGACCGGTTTATGGTTCGCCTTTCCATAGAAAAATTGTGTTTATATTTGTGAAAAGGCTCCACAAGTTTTTTTAATATTACATTATTTACCCGTATAAAACTTCAAAATGATGATTTTTTGCCAAAACAAAAGTTTTGGGCGCGAGATAATATTTTTCAAAAGCCCAGGGTTATCCGGCGAAATTTCAAAAACCATTGTTTGCTGTGAATTAAGCTTAATTACAGGATCACCTCGCGAAATATTCCTTTTACTATTTATTAGAAAAATATTTTATAAAATTTTTAACCTTTATTTATTATTAAAGAGTTAAATATTGTATCAATTATTTTATCGGATTTTCTATCATATGCCCAAGTCCATAGGATAGCAACCTCAATCGGGAAAATTTCTTCAATTTTAAATTATTTTAGATTTTCATAATATTGCTTTCCTAGGATCGCTTCTTTTTATGGTAGAGAATTTGGTTAAAATGCTAATGTAACCGAAAAATGTAGTAATATATTGGCTTAGCAACCCGTTAGAAATTTTGAATTTTCAAATACTTTTTTCGATTGCCATGTTAATTACTCAAAATTTGACTTCATTTTCAAGCCTTGTTATTTTTAATATGAACATATTTTGTATAAGAATTTTTAATTTTTAAAGTTGTACTCCCCCTTTAATTAAAACTTATCGTTTACTATTCATGCACGCTTTTTTAAAATGATAAAAACTATATAAAATATTAACATTTTTTTACATTTGTTTTTATAAATCCATACTTAATTGTAATAAGTATGAAATTATTAAAAAAAATTATTAAAAAAAATTATTTAAAAAAGTTAATATTTTATATAGTTTTTAACATCTAAAAAAACGTGCGTGAATAATAAAACGTCAAGTTTTAATAAACGGATGGAGTATTATTATTGGTTCAATGGTGAATTTTCATATTACTCTAGTTTTGTTAAGAGAAAGTATCAACTATCCGCCATTAATCAATATTGATATGGACTTTTAAAATTACTAAAAGATACTCAGATTATTCCATATTAAATCAATTTCAATACAGATTTAGACCAATTTTTTAATGTAGCAACCAATATTAATACAATTTTATAATTTTTTTTAAGAAAATGACTTCTACAAATCAAATTGTTTTCAATTTCATCCACACCAGAGGTAGAACTATTTATGTAGAGCAAATCCTCTGCCCCAATTTCCCGCCCCATAACCCCATCCCACGAAAACATTTTACCTCTAAATTAACATTAAAAAAATAAAAAAAAATATCTAGATTCTACATACTTATTATAACATGTTTGGAGAAAAAAAATCTTAAAAAATCGAATTATAATTTTTTTTAAATAACATATAGTAAAGTAACATCTTTTTCAAACTTAAAAATATCTTTCTATCTCTTTTGAATTATTATAATTTTCGTAAGTTGATTTTTTAAGATTTTTTTTCCAGATATGTTATAATAAGTATGTAGAAACTAAATATATTTTTGAAATTTTAATTTAGAGGTAAAATATTTTCGTGAGACTGGGTTGCGGGCGGAAAATTGGGGCAGAGGAATTGCTCGCAATGACAACAACAAAGTTAGAAGGAAGCATAATTATTTAGGTCGTGTTTGGCAACGGGGTGGGCGGGGTGGAGAAGATGGGGGTTTGATTTGGGGAAGCGTGCACGCGTGTTTCGCAACGGGATGGGCGGGGTGGAGGGGATGCAAAATGGCGGATGGAGTGGGGTGGAATCATGAGATTTTCCGACCTTGTTGGAGGAGGATGGAGGGGATGGGGGAGGTGAAATTCCCCGAAAGGCCCCAACGAGAGACAGCGAAGAAACGCGGCCTTTCTAGTGAGAAGCAACACATCAAGAAGGTTACACTACCGGTGATCTTTCAATCTTCCGTCCGATGAAGAAATTGGCTTCGGAGGACGGTCGCCGGAATGACACCAACATGCTCCCAGGCCTCCCTCTGCAACCTCCAAACCTCGGCGCTGCCTAGCGTCGCCGGCGGGTTGAACCAGCGTGGTCCTGTGCGCAACACGCGCTGCAAGGACGCCGGTTCATTAAGGCAAGCGACCGGTTTGGATTTCTGGGAGGAGGTGGAATCCCGGTTCGACCGGTTTGAACTCAATTACTCTCACCGAATCTATAATGTTCAACTGTAAACGATTAAACGTGTTAAGGATGGTGGACTCAAAAGGAATTCGCATGGGGGATATTCGATTGAAGAAGATGAAGTTGAGTTTTTAGGGTATTTGGAAGGGGCATTTTCATCATCTTAGATGGGTTAGTGGGAGCGATTTTGACTTTTTTTCATTTTTCCATCATTCAAACAATCAAAATACAACCAAACACAAATGAGATTAATTTTACCAAAAATCTCCCTCCCGTCCACCCACAAAAATAATCTCCATTCCTTCTAACCCCATCCACTAAAATTCATCTCGTTGTCAACACACGACCTTAGTGAAGATGAGGAATCCGCTTGATTTAGATCTCGACCAACAACAACAAAAAGGAGAGAATATACTGAATGGAAAAAGTCACCACGAGGGAAACAAAACTTAACTTTGACGGGTCTACACTGAATAATGATGAAAGTGCAATTGATTTAAAAACAATTAATATTGGTTAGGAAAAACGTGGAATCCAATCCCCTATTAATATCTGTTATTCTGTATATATTATATTGTAGATATATCTATCCAAAAAATGGATTTGATATGATTTGGTTTTCTAAGGATCTCCTAGACTTATTCTCCAAGGAATCCCTAATCTTGTATCTATAAATGTATTCATCTATCAATACAATCAATCATCCCTTTCTCCAAAGTTAATACTTTTACATGGTATCAGCCTAATGCCCTAATTCCATCGATCCTCTATCAATGGCTTCCCAACCCACCTCTCCCACTCAAATTCTTTTCTCTGCCTCTTCCGATGGCTCGTCTCCAAATTTTCATCTTCCCAACTTTGCGATTCGTTTGGATCGCTCCAATTATCCTCTTTGGCGAAACACGGTCCGTTCCGCTCTTGAAGCGTTAGACTTGGACTCTTTCCTCACCACCGCCACAAACCTGCCGCCGGCCACTGTTGTCGATCCGACAGCCCTGTTGGCCGCCGGCGTGCCGCTCACTCCAGAGGCGGCTCTCTCTGCTCTCACCGGCTCGTCCCAGCCGCTCCCTCGCATAACCAATCCCCTCTATCAGGCTTGGGTTCGCAAGGACCGTCTCGTTCTGTTATGGATTCGGTCCACTCTCACCACGCCTATGCTTGCCCATGTTGCCCGAGCCACCACCACTGCTGAGGCTTGGGGCAGTCTTGAGCGCATCTTCCATGCTCAGACCCGGGCTCGTCAGATGCATCTCCGCCATCAGCTACAAACCCTAACCAAAGGGTCGCTCTCCGTTCTTGACTATGTCGAGAAAAAGAGGGCTATTGCTGATCAATTGGAGGCTTGCCTTCACGAGGTCTCCGACGACGATCTCATCTCCTACATCCTCTTTGGTCTTGGCTCCCAGTTTGCATCCTTCCGCTCCGCTATGGCTCTTCGCACCGATCCGATGACGACTGATGACCTACTGGGGTTCTTGCTTCAGGAAGAGCACAGTCTTGAAGCTGACACCACTGCCATCGCTGAATCTGGCCAGCCGTCAGCCAACGTCGCCTCCACTCGAGGACGTGGCCGTGGCCGCTCCCCCGGCAACCGCCCGTCTTTCCAGCAGCCGCCTGCCGATCAGCGCTTCTCCGATCAGCGCTCCTCTGATCAGCGTCAGACGAACTCCTCACGACCGCTCTGTCAATTGTGTGGCAAGTTTGGACATGAGGCGCTCAACTGCATCAGTCGAATGAACTTCAACGACTTCCCTGTCACTAATCGCTTTGCTGCAGCAGCTCTCAATCAGCCGGAACCTCCTGCCCCTCGCGCCTCCTACAATGTTACATCTCAATCTGAGATTGAGGACCCCTGGGTAGTCGATTCTGGCGCCACCAACCATGTCACCGCTGGCCTCAACAATCTGAACATTCAGTCCGGCTTTGAGGGCTGTGATGGCCTTGTTGTCGGCAATGGTATGTCTCTCCCTGTTACTCATATTGGGCATTTGATTTTACCTGCTAAGCATGCTACCTCTCCATTAAAACTCACTGATGTCCTTGTTGTCCCTCGCATAACCAAAAACCTTTTAAGTGTTTCTAAATTAGCTTTGGATAACAATGTTTTTGTTGAATTCCATGCTCACCATTGTCTCGTGAAGAACATGCAGGGTCAGATCCTCCTAAAAGGAACCGCTGAGAACGGCCTCTACCGCCTTCCTCGTCTCCCCTTGCCGCCGACATCCCATCCCATTGCCTTCATTGGCGAGCGTGCCTCCATCTCGTGTTGGCATCACCGCCTTGCCCACCCTCATGAGTCTGTCTTGCGTCGTCTGGTCTCCGATTTCAAGCTTCCAGTCACTACCAATAAATTACCATCAGTCTGTGGTGCTTGTCAACTTGGCAAGAGTCGTCGTTTTTCTTTACCTAGTCGCATCTCTACTGTAGTTAAACCTTTTGATTTGATTCATTCGGATGTATGGGGTCCTTCCCAAAAACACTCTCTCTCAATGGCAATAAATATTATGTTAGCTTTATTGATGATTGTTCTAAGTTTGTGTGGATTTACTTTCTATCAAATAAGTCCCAAGTTCTGTCTACAGTTCAAATCTTCATCAAACTTGTGCAAACACAATTCTCTACTACTATCAAAGCCTTTCAGACAGATTGGGGGGGGGGGGGGGGGTGAATATCAGAACGTGTCTACCTATCTCAGGTCTCTTGGTATTGACCACCGAGTCTCTTGTCCCTATACCCCTCAGCAGAATGGGTCCTCTGAGCGTCAAAATCGTGTCATTGTGGAAAAAGGTCTCTCTTTGCTTGCTCATGCCCACTTACCCCTTCAGTTTTGGGAACATGCCTTCCATACATCGGTCTATCTTGCCAATCGAACCATAACTGCCAATCTCAATCACAAGTCTCCTCTCCAAGTTCTGTATGGGAAGCCACCTGACTATGCTTTCCTCAAGTCGTTTGGGTGTCTGTGTTGTCCCTTCCTTCGGCCTTACAATGCTTCCAAATTGGAATATCGCTCATCACCTTGTCTATTTTTGGGCTACAGCACCAAACACAAAGGTTACATTTGCTACCATCTCCCCACCAACCGCACCTATATCTCTCGCTTTGTTGTCTTTGATGAGTCATCTTTCCCCTATCCCACGATGGTCACACCCAACCCCGACCCACAACACATTGCCGCTCCCTCCCTAACCCCTTTACAGCTTGCATCGGATGTTCACACATCCCCTCTTCCCTCACATCCCTCTCCCGCCCCCACTCTTCAATCCTCTTCCTCGGCTTCTCCTCTTCCTCTCGCTCCTTTGTCTCCTGCTGGTTCCTCGCTCTCGGTTCCTCATGCTCTGGATCCCCTGCATGCTCAGTCTGAATCCCCGTCATCATCATCACCCTCGCCCTCACCATCCCCTCCCTCATCGTCACCCTCGTCATCTTCCTCCTCACCATCTTCGACCTCCCCTACTGCATCCTCCTCATCCTCTCCCTCCCCCCCTCCCTCTAATCCCTATCCCAATGCCCCATCCTGGTTCCGCCCACCTAACAACTCAACTCACCCCATGGCCACTCGATCCCACTCCAACGACCTTAAACCCAAAGCCCTACATTCCACTAAATACCCGCTTCCTGCTACCCTCCTTGCTGTCCCTGAACCCAAATTCTTCCACCAAGCCGCCAAAGATCCCCTTTGGCAACATGCTATGCAGTTAGAATTTGATGCTTTAATGAGTAACGGGACGTGGGACTTAGTCCCGCATCCTACAGACGCTAACATTGTTGGTTGCAAGTGGGTTTACAGGATTAAACAGAAACCAGATGGCTCAGTCGATCGCTACAAAGCTCGTCTGGTTGCTAAGGGCTTCAATCAGGAGGCTGGTGTTGATTACTTTGACACATTTAGCCCCGTCGTCAAGCCAACCACTATTCGCCTAATCCTTAGTTTGACTCTGACTCATGACTGGCAGCTTCGTCAAGTCGACATCAACAATGCCTTTCTCAATGGTGACCTTGTTGAGACTGTCTATATGGCTCAACCTCAGGGGTTTCAGGCTTCTGATCGCCCTGACTACGTCTGTCATCTCCGAAAGGCTCTGTATGGCCTCAAGCAGGCTCCTCGAGCTTGGTTTCACAAACTCACGCAGGCTCTCCTCCGTCATGGCTTCAAGGGTTGCATCTTTGACTCTTCTCTGTTTATTAAACGACATAAGGGTCAGGTTGTCTATGTGCTCGTCTATGTGGATGATCTCATCATCACAGGGTCTCATGCTCAGTTCATTGATGAGTTTGTTGTAAGCCTCAATCGGGCCTTCTCTCTCAAAGATCTCGGCCCTCTACACTTCTTTCTGGGAATTGAGGTTACTCGCTCCTCTAATGGCATTCAACTCAGTCAACAGAAATACATCGCCGAGATCTTGGATCGCTGCAACGTGACTGGTGCCAAGCCTATCACCTCCCCTGCTGAGCCTGGCTCTCGGCTTGTCAGTTCAGGCGACCCTGTTGCTGATCCTCATTTATATCGGAGTATTGTTGGTGCACTCCAATATGTCACCATCACTCGCCCGGAGATCGCATATGCCATTAATCGCGTCTGCCAGTTTATGCATAACCCTGCTGAGCCTCACTGGACAGCTGTCAAGCGAGTCTTACGTTACCTTAAGGGCACCATCTCGTCCGGCTGGAGTCTGCACCGGGCTGCTAACCATCTTCTGGTTGCCTTTTCTGATGCCGGTTGGGCTTCTGATCCAGATGATTGTCGCTCTCAGCATGAGTTTGCCATTTATTTTGGCGGTAACCTTATCAGTTGGTCATCCAAGAAGCAAAAGGTCGTCGCCCGCTCAAGTACAGAGGCTGAGTATCGCGCCATTGCTTTCACCGCTGCTGAGCTAATCTGGCTTCAGCAGCTTCTCCTTGAAATGGGCGTTCAAGTTGCTCGACCTCCTATCTTGCTTTGTGACAATCTGAGGATGGAGATTTTGGTACTGTCCACACTTAAATGGAAGATTAACCCTGTTACACCACAAGTAGAGGCTTGGATTAAAACACCGGCTTTGTTGGGAATTTATCAGGAGATGTGAGATGGTGGTTCTAGCTACCTTCTCTGGTAAGCTCAATCTAAAAAAAAAACCCTGTTATTGTTAGGGTATAAATGAACTTTCCGATGTGAGATTTTGCCTTAAGATTGCGATTTTTGGTTGTTTGTTAGGGTATAAATGAACTTTCCGATGTGAGATTTTGCCTTAAGATTGCGATTTTTGGTTGTGCAAATGTTAGACTTATGGCTTATCTACCTTCAGTGGCGGTTGCTGCCTCAATGTTGCATGTTATCAATAGAGTTGAGCCCTCCATCGAAGAGGAGTACCAATGCCAATTGTTCGGTATTCATGGAGTTGACAAGGTGTGCAATTTCGACCCACATTGTCTCGTAAATCTTTGTTGTCTACCACATTGAGCTTTTTTTAATAGGTGATTTGATAAAGCACAGGTTTTGATAAGAGTTTCGTTAGTTTCGTGTTCATATTATAGAAGTGATGGCTTAAATCCTTTTCTTCTTCTTTTTTCCATTTTGGAGCTGAATATAGGAATGTGATGAATTCTACTGTTTGTCGAGAAATATATTCTGGTCAGTTTAGGCAAGTCAAAGGATTTTTTATTTTTATGCATAATTGCAAAAATCCTATTTAATATGGGCAAAAGATATGTAGGTGATGGTTTTAGGAAACACCTTGATGTTTTTTGTGCATTTAGCCCTAATTCTTTCTTTCCTTTCATCCGATGATACATATTGGATGCAATTTTGATCTTGGAGTTGAACTATGTCAGCTGTCATGGCGAGAATCAAGATCGGTAGAGATGTTCAGATTAACTTAGAATTCAATGATGCTGATCAGATGGCAAAGGCACAACTCTTAAAGCTGCTGATCAGTTTATTGCATTAGCTTTAGAAATTTAATGGACCTAATAGGAAACTTACGCTTAGACCCTTATCATCTTCTTACACTGTTATCAGGAAGTAGAACCTTCGGAATCAGCAAACACTGCCTCTAATGTCACGGAGGAGCTGAAATTGAAGTTAGAGCACAACTCGACAAGGTAAAGGAACCCACGTCATGATTTGTTGTCCAGTCATCTTTCAAGTTTTATGATGTGAATATGAACAGTCTCTGGAATTGCAGGGACTCACCCTCTACTAAGATCAATGGAGAAAACAAATCAACTGAGCATATCATTTTGGTATCTGAGGTACTGAGATCTTGTTAAGTTGTCATATACTTGCTAGGAAATCATTCACTTGTCTACGCTGTCTAACCTTTGTGTGCCTACTAACTAAAATGTTTAGGCTTATGTAGAAGAAAAATCTTGCAAGATTGTTGAGGGAATTCCTGCAGAAAATGGAAGGTTGGTTTATTTTTCCACAGTTTTCTTATATTATGAAGTTATGTCGTGTCATATTATTTAAATTATATTCAAGATATTATATTATCATTATTCTTTAATAATGATATTATAAATGCTCCATTTTCTCCTCATGTGTCGATTATTCCAGAGGTTAATCAGGTTGCTGCTAAAGCAATGATGTTTCTTTCTGGCATTACCGATGGCAATGGATATCTTGACTCTGTCAGCATGCATGACATGCCTGTGAATTTTTGTAAGTGAATATTTTTCTTGGCTCTTTTTTTCTTTGGGTGTTTCGGTGTGCCACTACATTTCTGCAATTGTAACTTCTTTTTTTGTGTTTCTGTTCTGCATTTTAACAGCAGCTCACCGTCCACCTTCATGTAACTTCTTTTTACATCATCCAGCAAGTACTCCATCTGACGACAACCAGAAAGATGGAGCTTAGTGACAAACCTAAGGGTGACGACCCAACTTGAAAGTATCTCACATTCTCACCATCATACTTTTCAATTTTCAAATCTTTGACGTCTTACCTTTCCAGTTAGGAAGGTCTCCTTGTTTTTAATCTTTTCACAATGATACATATATATATAGAATGAAAAAGCGACAAAACCGCGCGCGTATCCGGTGTTCCAACAACGGTCCAAGGACATCAAAATTGATTATCACTTTGTTCGGGAGCAAGTTTCTGCCAATGAACTCATTGTTCGTCATGTACGCTCTCTAGATCAGATTGCTGACATCTTCACCAAGGCGATCGGCACCCATCGGTTTCAAACTCTTCGTGCCAAGCTGCATGTTCGTGCTCGATCATGAGCTTGCGGGGGCGTGTTATTCTGTATATATTATATTGTAGATATATCTATCCAAAAATGGATTTGATATGATTTGGTTTCCTAAGGATCTCCTAGACTTATTCTCCAAGGAATCCCTAATCTTGTATCTATAAATGTATTCATCTATCAATACAATCAATCATCCTTTTCTCCAAAGTTAATACTTTTACAATATCTAAGCTCTTGCTCTCCTCAAAAGAATCAAAAGAGTTAAGGAAATAGTATTACCCAAATTGAAATTGAAGGTAACTCACTTACTATTATCAACTCTATCACTAGAAAATGGCAATGCCAGTAGAAAATCGCAATGATACTCTCAGATGCCATCTTTCACTCAATGTCCTTTTCTTGTATCTCCTTCAACCTATCTTTCGGGATGCAATTGAGTGGTAGACAATATTGTACATATTTGCCACTAATCCCCAAGAAATGTTTTCAAAAATACCCCGGTCTCTATGGACTATGACCTCATCCAAAATGATGAGCTCGGATAACACCGGATGCAAAATGGGCTGGACTACGGTCCAACGGCCCACACGTACCCTAACATCGCTTTAAGCCCAACCCAAATATACAAAGCAGTCGTGCTTTCAATCTCAGCCTGACAGCCTCTGCGAATTCCTTCAATTCTTCACGAGCGAGAGAGGGGTGCAGCGAAGGACGGACAGCAGAACAATGGCGGCCGTGGATGTGGAAGCGCTGGACTTCGAGCCGGAGGAGGACGATCTTATGGACGAGGAAGTACCTGCGGACGACGCCTCTCTTAGGGCTCCTCTTCCCAAGCTCAAGTCAGCCATCACCGGTGGCTCCGCCGGCGCCGCCTCAAGGAAGACAAAAGGCCGCGGCTTCAAGGAGGAAGCCGACGCCGATCGCGCCGCTCGCTTGGCCGGTCGTGATTTCGACTCTCTCGATTCCGAAGACGGGCCTGGTGCTCAGCGATGTTAGTTTCTCTCTTATCTTGCTATCTGTCTGAAAGTTTCAACTTCCTAGGGTTTTGATTTTAGATTTGACATGTGATGCATTTGACCTTCCGGATAGAACTGGACTTGGTGAGTCCTTGTTCCCTGTTGTAGTTTCGTTTGATCGAGGATAGTATTGGCTCTCAGATTAGCTAATTTTAGGTCAATAGTTGCAATTAAGTGCTTATCTGCTTAAATTTATCCGTAGCTTAGGATGTGATATCTATAAGCTTTTAATTAAAAACAAGGTTTGGGCTTTCTGAAGGTATTCCTGTTTTAATCACTGGGGGAAATGGAGTTAGCTGAATACTGAAGTGGCTGTTGCTTCTTAATATCTTATGCAGCCATTGAAGGTTGGATCGTATTAGTCACAGGAGTTCATGAAGAAGCAGGGGAGGATGACCTTCAAAATGCTTTTGGTGAGTTTGGGGAAATCAAGAACTTACATTTGAATCTGGATCGTCGTACTGGATTCGTTAAGGTGAGAATTCAGCCAATATCTATCCATCTCTTAGAACTTGTTTTCAATAATGCCTCTATCTTCTGTAAACCTTTTGTAAATTGGCTTAAGTTAGGAGTGCCAGAGTTTTTTTTTTTTTTTTTTTTTCCATTTGTTATTGTGTTTGCTTGGAATCAAATCTGCGCAGCCAATCTTATCAGAAGTATACCATGATTGTCACTGGATTTCGTTGGTGAATATTTGGTTGTTAGATAAGGTGATTTGTGTATATGGTGTGTTTTTTGCTTTAGCCTGCACCCAAGACTTGTTTATTATGTTAAACAGTGAAAGAAACTCCCCTGAAATCAAGGCATAGGGCGATTTATCCTTTCCATAATAAGATGGTTTTGGAATAATAATTATCTAGTAGCCACAGGTATTGGCTGTAGAAAGGGTCTAACTTTGTCTATGTTAGCTGTCACATGTATTCGATGAGGTTTTTGTGGAAGATATGAGGGCTGTAAGCAACTGTATTATCATGCATGGTGACATGGTGCAGTAACTTATATTGATTGTAATTTATCTAGAATGAAACAAACTACTCTTAGAGATGCTTGTTGGCCTGTTTAATGTGGTTCTTTGATGAAAATTTTCCCATCAGGGATATGCACTGATTGAGTATGAGAAATTTGAGGAAGCGCAAGCAGCTATACATTCAATGAATGGGGGTGAGCTCCTTACTCAAACAATCAGTGTAGACTGGGCTTTCAGCAATGGCCCTTACAAGAGAAGGGGTGCAAGGAGGAGGTTTGTCATTTCAAACTCTTCACTGTTTGGTCTTAGTAGATTGTTACACACTAGTGGATTGATTAGCGTCTTCTATATAGTTCCTCGTGCAGTTCAGTTGTGTCATTTCTGGAAAAAATTCTTGTATAATCTTTCTTTGTGCATTGTAGGCTGACTTGATTGTGTTTAATATTACAATAGGTCACCTAGGGGTCGTCGATCGAGAAGTCCCAGGAGGAGAAACTAAAGCCTTCACACAGCCTTGGACATATATTGATTTAGGTTTTGAAGATCTGAGTTGGAAAGTATAAATTGGTCTCGTGGTACCATCATATCGTGCCCTCATCCATACATTCTTGCAATGTGTGCTCTTTACAATCTGTCTTGACAATTCCCTCTCTTCGTGAACCAAGTTGTGTGTGCATCTTGCATTGGGGTGAAGATTTTTTTTTATTCCTCATGACAGCTAGGTTTTCTTTTCGGCTGTATTAAAATCATTACAAGTGTTTGATTTTGATACTCTAAATCGGCTTGCTTCCCCACTGGATCTTGTGATGTTTCCCCTGAGTTATACGACGCCTGTAATTTCTCACTGTATCAAGTTCTGTCTGAAACTTAATGCTGGCAAATTCAATCAACTGAACTGTTTTGCGTTCCTTATATCTGCGAAATAGTGAACATTACCACTTACATGACATGGTGCTTCAAAATTTTGAATCCTCTTATAGTCTTATACCCAGCACCAAGTTGATTCTTGACATGTGAACTGGTTGAATTGATGTATGACTCAAAGTTTTTCTTTGTTCCTCCTAGCTGAATCGGAATGGAATTTTTTTGAACTTGTTTAATAGATCAGAAGGCACTAAATCTGAAGGTGTATGGGATTATGTTAATACTAGTTCATTGTCTGATCACCATGTTCTCTACGGATAAATCTACATTTTTTTAATCAGTCTAAGCTGAGCAAGATGCTATTACCGGACAACTAATTTGCACAAGCTCCTACCCTAACTTGTGAATATGCTAAACATGACTTTAAGTCTTTAATCTAAGGATTGCACATGTTCCTGATTTCCTCTTCTTTGGCGTACCAGTTCGGTATGATCCTTGAAGCATGGGGATATAGATCCTTGTACGAATGCCGGATGGTTCCCTCTGCCACACCGGTAGCAAGTGAAATATCTGTAAAACCCAAGTGAGCGTTTCCCCTTTAGGATCCACACAACTACAAAAGATGGGTGTTTGTGAAAGTGAGGGAGAAGAGCCTCTCACCTTTGAGAAGTATCTTATCGTCTGAGAGCTGCGTAATCATGTAAATGATAGCCGCTGCAATTGAAATAGGGCTCCTCCTAATATGATGTATTTAAGACAACCGCGTATTTACATCAGATTTTCGTTCAGCACTAAACGCAAAATACTTGCTGCAATTGAGAAGGAAACTATGTACCTTATATCAAGCTCCTCTGATTTTTGTACAGTTTCTTGTGCAGCTTTTACTGCTTGGTTCGCCATGCCCAGATGCGAACAAAAACGCCTCTACAAAATGTCAGATGGGCAATGAGTAAGAGAATAAGTTAGCCCCGTTGCAGGTAACTGAACAAAAGAAGCTTAAGCTACTTAACAATAAAACTGACCAAGAAATCGCCTGCATGAATGGTTTTGATGTCCACAGGACCCATCTCGACTTCCAGCTGCTTGACAATAAACTCCTTTGCACGGCCAATTTCCTTCTTGCTGGCTCCATTAGCGACCGTACATATCTCTAGCCAGAAAGCAGGTATTAAACAATTACCAGAGGAGAGAATTCACACAGACTCAAATTTACACACTTAACATCCAAACCATACCTTTTACAGTTCGAGGTTTGTCCTCTTGTCGACAGGCAATGTAGAGGCAAGCAGCCAAAATTGCATCTTGATTTCGTCCTCTGAGAGGTTTCTGGTCTTCAACCTTCTTGTATATCTCATTTGCTCGATCCTGGGAAAACGCCATGTCAAAACAGAAGGAACATGACAAAGAGTAAACACTCAAAATGACTACAACCACAAACAACCTTGATGGTAGCAACAAGTCCCAGCCTGCATTCAAAAGTAAGCTTACTCAGTTAACCATTGATCAATCATGCAAAAAATAAGCGATTTTAAGTATACACAGTTCATTCATAGCTACCAAATTGGGTTGCCGATTATGTTTTCTAGGGTTTCCTCCCTCTCCCAGTGAAATTCAATTATCCGATTCCGAACTCAAATCTTCAAATCGAAGATTTCAATTTTCAGGTGCCAAAACCCTAGAAATCGTAATCGGATACCTCAATTTGGGGGAAATCAAAGTCAAAGCACAGTAATTCAACGAGCAATGTCATAAATTTTTTCAAGAAATTCGAATTGAGAGAGAGCGAGAGGGGAAAAAAGCACAACCTATCGGCCATGGTGGCGATGGTCTTGAAAGCCTGAATGAGCGAACGGTCGGGATTGGATCCGCGACCCTGCCAGCGGCCGAGGGAGGAGGAGAGGAAGTCGCCAGTGGAGCCGTTAGGCTTGGAGATGACGGTGGAGAGGCCACCGTCGTAGAGGAGGGGGTTGGTGGGGCCGCCGACACGGACGGGGTCGTTGTCGCCGGATTCGTTGGCGAAGGTTCTCCACTCGGAGGTCTCGTCGATGGAGTGGGACTCCAAGACGAGGCCGCACTCCGAACAGACGGTGTCGCCGGCGGCGTGGTCGAACACCACCTCTGTGTTCCGGTTGCAGTCCGAACAGTACGAATCCGCCATTAACGCATACCTTGGTTCTGCAACTGTTTGGATAATCCGCTTGAAGTTGAAGTGGAGGAGGGAGTTATCCAGAAAGTGTAAAGTCGGTTACTTTTTCGCACCTAAATAAAAATAATAAAGAAAAAGGAAAAGGGCTGATAAGTTTGTGCGCGCCATTTTTTGGGCACTCTGATCTTTTTCATTGATAAGGCTTCGTTTGGTTAATCAGCCAACAATCCAGGAAGTTCAAAAACAAAAACAAAACTTTCCTTCCAAAAAACTACATGAATTTAACTTTTTAAAAATTATAATTTCTTCAAATTGAAATAAGTTCACTTATCCAGAGGAATGGGTAAGTTCAATTTTTTCCCCTTTCATGTAAAATATTTATTTTCTTATTCATTAGTAAATACCAAATTTGAAGCAAACAACATTTTTCAATTACCATAAAGTATATTTCACGAGAATTTAATTTTTGAGAAGTAACATAATAGGAATTTATACTTCGCTCAATCAACCAAACGAGCCCCTACTACTACTATTACTAATAATCCTTCCTTGCACAATTTAATTAGGGTTTCCACGGGTCTCCGAGTTCGATTTGCATCTCCATCACTGTCGAAATCAGCCCTCCGCATCCGATGGAGTTCAAGATTAAGGTCTTCTCCACTTCTCTTTGATGGAGCGATGTCACCGCTTGGCAATCTCAGGTTTCTTTCCCTTTTCTTTTCCTCATTCGATTTAGGAATTCAGCTTTAAATAATAAATTGATTACCGCAAATTCTGGACATATCTTTTTCTGTCAAATTTTGTCATGTTTCTTGCATGTCAATCGTTCACCAGTCGTTGTTCTTTGGTCTATCAAGGTTTTCGCCACCATTGTTGTTGCCCGGTAAGTCGATTTTTCCTAGATTAGGGCATATGTTGTTTGTGCTTTATCATCTTAAAGATTAAGGTTTGGTGATTGCAATTGCTGGTCAAGATTTAGGGGGAATTGTTTCATTACACAGGTTTAGGGTTTCTAAGGTTAATTTGGGTAGATGTTTTGGGTTTTTGATTGAGTTTTAATTGATTTTTTTTTCAATTGAGGACTTTGAAGGATTTCATTTGTGGGGTTTTCACTCGTTAGTATGAGAATTTTTCAGATCTTGAAATGTGTCTTGTGTTTGAGTATTTCACAGTAAATCTGATGGGGATTAATAACAGACTTGGCCCCCTATTCACGACTCTTAGTATGAGAATTGCATGGATCCTTTTTTCAGTAAGTTTTCAAGCCCTTAGTGAGCGTTAAGTGTCAGTTTTGAGTTATTTTAGATCATATCCTTGTGTTAAACCTATAATAGCAAGATGAGTGCACTTGAGAGATAAAGGAAAGGTTAGCATGATACTTACAGAATGTGGGTATAATTTTATATACAATGCAGGTGCTGCATACAAGCGGTGAATGCATCTTCTGATAAGAAAAATGTTTCTAAAGCAGTGACATTGTTTATCTGCGGACTCAAGGAATGAGAATGGCGGTGAAGCCATATAAGGACACACTTCTCTTCTCTGTAAAAAATAGCTCATGAAGAGGGTATTCGTGGATTATGTAGGTATTTGTAGACTCTGTGAATGAGAACTATTGACTTGCAAATTTGGATATACTGATTTTTATTTTGGTGTTGTGCATGGTGGACAGTGGGCTCGTCCCTGCATTATTTGTATCAGTCATGTAGCCATTCAGTTTATGTATGAGAAAATCAAGTCTTACCTGGCAAAATGCGGTAAGTCTTTTGTGCTCTTTTATGATTACATTACAAAAAGAAGATAAAAGTTTGGTTACACTCATAATCAACCTTATTTCTTGCATTGTACCACCTAATTGTTGTGTGGACAAGCTTCCTGCAACTCACGTCGTTGTTGCTTCCTCGGTTTCCAAAATATTCACATCTTCATTGACATATTCCCATGAGGTGAGACTTTCATATTCTGAATTTATAGCATATACTGTGTTATAATCAAATACTGTGGTTTATGATAAGGTCATATTTCATTAGAAAATCCTGTGTTATAATTGAATAACTCTTAATGGCTTTTTCTGCTCAATCTATGACTTCAAAATTTCTGGGCCCTCCCTTGAATTTTTTTGTATCTTTTTCTCCTTCAGGAATCATTTCATGTACTAATTGACATTCTTTTTGGTAAGTTGGTTATTTACCATACTGTCTCTGTGTATTTAAACTCATTGATAAGGGAAAACTAGAAAAACTAGCTAGCTTATTTAACCAACTGAGGTATAGTTGTTTGAGACAATAAACATAAGTCATTAACGCTTTGAGTAAATTAATTTCCTACTTAAATATCGGTACTATATTCTTTCCACTTGTTATTTAAGATTAAATACAAATTAAATGGAGCAGTTTCTGCATTGAAGGTTAAGTTTCATAACTTGATACAGAGTACTTGATAGGGAACATTCTAGAGCCTTATACCTTTGGTGGCTTCTTTTCCTTTTTAACTGCTTGTACATCATATTCTTGAGGGTGGAGGATGTGCACATTTGATTAGTCATAATGCTTGGTCAACATATTTGCATTTCAAGATTATTTCATGTACTGCCTTTCATTCAAGTTAGGTGCATCTCTTGCTGAAAACTCTATTAATTTTAGCAATTAGCTTTTCTCCCTAATCTCCCTCTCGTATTCTCTGTCTGCATCTGACCTTCTCATCGCCATTGTACGCCTTGTGATTTTGTGAATTCAATATGTGCTTTGTGAAATTTTTATAGGCCTATACATGGAAAATTTTCAAATGATGGTCTGGTGCTTCTACAGGTTATTGAAGGGGATTTCTTGGAAGCTAAACAATGAAAAAGGCCTTTAATCAAATTATTAGAGTTATGTAAGTTTATGTAGTGTGAGTACTGTATTTAAATAAGCTTTTCCTTATTGTTAGTATTGCCATCTCTTTTTTAAATGGTGTTTTTCTATACCTGTTTCCAGAAAGAGGGAAGTGAACAAAAAAGTTTTTAAAGTTTCTATTTTAATGTGATATGTTTTCTATTTTAACCCTTTCTTTACTAGTCGTCAGTCATGCATAATTTGTATATCTGCATATCACTGAACAATTTTAGTGGAAGAAAGTGTTCTTCAAGGTTGTATATTAATTAGGGGACATGATTTAACATTGAAGGTTAGCCGTTAATAGCTTAATGGTGTCTTTTCTTCTCATTTGACCTATTTAGTATATCCACTAGACAACAAATAGAAAAATAATCTTTTTTTTTTACTCTTTAGAAAGATGAATGTGTCACACAAGAAGATATGATACTAGATTTAAACCTCTCGGTTCTTGAGAGATGTTTAGAGGATCGAACTGAACTCTAGATAAAGAAACATTTTCAAAGAATTTGATGCAGAGATGGGAGATAAAGATATGATACTAGAAACATTCTCTCTTTATTTTTTCTGTCTCACTTGTCTACTCTAATCAGCTGCACTATTTTATTTTACTGTTTCATTCTCTCCTTGTACAGCTTCACCATAATTCTCCATAATGCCTGATTTTTTGCCTCCATTTCTTACCGTATTTCCAAGGTTAATTAACGCCTATGGATATTCTTCTTTCAATCACATTTTCTTTCACTATTATCACGCCCTCTTTGTGCATATTTCATATTTGTTATCAT
This sequence comes from Persicaria tinctoria, assembly GCA_037127255.1. NCBI lineage: Eukaryota > Viridiplantae > Streptophyta > Magnoliopsida > Caryophyllales > Polygonaceae > Persicaria > Persicaria tinctoria. The sequence continues at coordinate 3,246,404 of JBANSL010000004.1, forward strand.
AAATTCAGGAACCTCTTTAACTCAGTCCCAATACTAATTTCTATTTACCATCGTCATTATCAACTATGGTGCTCACCCTATCAATGCTAAAATGACCTTGTTGCATTCTCACAAGGTCCCCTTGTTGCACAGACTTGTTACCCATTTTATTTGCATGCAAAATCATCTTTTGTTGCAATCGATCTGTCATAATCTCCCTTCTTTCACAGTGGTACAATAGTAAAACTCTCTTACCATTTCTTTGTTTTTTTTACAGCTTAGGTCCCCTTGTTGCACAGACCTGTTACCCATTTTATTTGCATGCAAAATCATCTTTTGTTGCAATCTATCTGTCATAATCTCCTTTCTTTCACAGTGGTACAATAGTAAAACTCTCTTACCATTTCTTTGTTTTTTTTACAGCTTGATGCAGTTGAGTTTCACAGGAAATTGCTCTCTAAAGAGGAACTTAAGAACATCTGGCAGCATATGGTTTATAAGGGCAGATTTCTAGGAATGAAAGAAAAGTGACAAAAAAGATTTATAGGAATGAAAAGTTTCATGCTCCTTCAACTCCTCAGCACGTGTTTTATTGGATGCTGATATAAGCATTAATGACATTTCCTTGGAAAATGTGACCAAGGTATTCATGTCTAGATATTCTTAAATCTTACTCCCTCCTACATATCATTGCTTTTAGCAATCGTGCATTTTTCGGGCTTATTGGAGTAAAATGACTTTGGGCTTCCTAGTTCGTAGTTTCTTATATACCATTGTTGCTAGCTGTTATTAGCATAGGGTTGCGCCTTATACGTACATCCATACATTAATTTCACTGATCTGCATAAGTTCAAGGCATATGTTGTTGGTTCTTCAAGGTGAAGATGAGTTGCTCACATTAGACTCATTATTTTTCCCAATGAGTGCAGCTACTTTTTGGATTCTTTCATTATATTATTGTATCTCCCATTTTTTTTAAATTCATTGAAAAATATTTCAATGTAGGAAGATTATACCTAGTTCACAAAAAATTTCTTTGAAACATAGAGTTAATTAGCCTCATGGTATTGTTTTTTTGCAGGTAAATAAATGCATGTGGAAGCTTTTGAAATTATGTGGATTTACATGTGGAAACAACTTATTTATCTTGTTCTTAAGGGATCTCATTCTCTAGTAGGTTAGCTTAATTGTAGAGTACATTTACATTTTTATGCTTTTTAATATAATTGAAAACACTAGCTACTGTATTCTCAGCACAGTAATGTATTTAGAATAGAATTTGTTGTGTATTTTTTTTTTCAAAAAATATGGGACTTTTTAGCCCGGGCTTGAAGAATCCGGGCTAAAAAGTAGGTTTTTTTTTAATTTTCAAAAAAAAATATAGCAACGGCAACTTGCCGTGGCTAAAAGTTTTGCCACGGCTGTAGCCGTCGCTAGACTCTTTTGCCACCAAAGGTTTCCCCACGGCTGGTTTCCCGTGGCTATAGCCGTCGCTACTACCCTTTTGCCACGGCAAATGGACTTTTAGCCACGGCTAACAGTCGTTGCCAAAATGTTTTTTTTTGTAGTGAATTCATATCTCACTATATGTCTTTTTAATTAAAAAAAATCCATGTAAGCACCCCCACTATATAGTCCACATTAGCGAGATATGGGGTATGTGCTACTGATCGCAACTAAACCCAAAGTTGGTGATTATTTTTGTATTTTTTTAAGTTTGTGCCACTGAGTGCAACCACCCCTAAAGTTCGTGCTATTTTATGCAATTTGCCCTTTTTTATATCTAGTTATACATTATAATTATATATATGTTATGAGTGCAACAAACTATACTCTATATAACTAGAGTTGTTATTCGAGCTAAACAAGTTTAGTATTGTTTGATTATATTTATCTCATTTAGAAACAAATCAAAGCTCGAGTCGAACCTATATTTGAACTTGAGCTCATACTCAACTTGTTTAGTAAATAAACAAGCTTGACCTAATTTTTTTCCCAAGTATTATGCAACTTTACTTACTCATGACATAGTAAATTAATTAAAACAAAATTTGTAAATTTCATAAAATTCGTGCTACTTGAGTTTCAATCGAGCAGAGACGAGCTTTGAATCGAGCATAAAAATGTTATCATAATTAACTCATTTTGTAAATGATGCTCGAGCAACTTTTATTGAGCAAAACTAGAGACAAGCTCTAGCTATTTAGCTCATATAACCACCATAATCTTAACTTAATGTTTATTATATTGCGTTCCTATACTTATTTAGTTCAATTTTTTCCGAATATTTCATTTATATATTTATATTTCTTTTTTTAGGTGCGAAAAAAAAAATGATAGCATTTTTTCATAAACCGATGACATTTTATCATAAAATAACATATATTATCATATTATATATAATTCTTTATGTCAATTTAATCCAAAACTATATCGCACATATATAATCGTGACCCCTCCGAAAATTTTCTGACTCCACCACTGCCTTGTCGTGCAAGATCTCCTACTTCACTCTATGCTTCACTCCTAGACCTGTAAAAACACAACCCGACCCGATCGGCCCGAAAAATTTCTGACTCGAACCCGGAAATTTTGACCCGAATATTTTTTTTCGACCCGAACCCGAAATTTTCTAGGTAATCTGGGTTTCGACCCGGTGAACCGATTGACCCAGTAGTTTTGACCCGATTGACCCGGTTGATTTATAATTATATATAATTAATTTTTTTTATATATAATTAAAATTTATCACAAAATTATCAAATCATGATTTTTTTAATTTAAAAAAGAAAAAATTGACAAACCCGAAATCGACCCGAAACCCGGTCAAACCCGAGTTCGAGTCAACCCAAAAAACCCGAAACCCGTTTTACCCGAAACCTGAAGTGACCCGACCCGAATGACCCGTTTGACAGGTCTATTCACTCCCTACAACACAAAAATGTTTTGACATTTATTTAATCTTAAAAAAATTATAAAAAATATATTTACATTACTAACATCTATTTTTATATATTCATAAAGTTTTATTTTTAAAAATCATGTTTTACACTTTTAAAAAATTAAAAAGCCAATATTTAACAAATTATAATTATTAAACATTTTAAAACATGATATTTTAAAATAAAATTTTATGAATATATAAAAATAGATGTTTGTAATATAAATATAACTAGTACTTTTCCCGTACCTTGTACGGGTGAGTATTTTTATTTAAATTTACCGCTTTAGTTCCCCCTCATACCATGAATATATTTCAATTTATTTGAATTGCTGTCATGTTATCAATTACAACCTCTGTTATAATACAATAATACTTACAATCACAAACAAAAGTCTCATAATTTCGGTCAAGTTTGATATCTTAAACAAAATATTCGATACATTAATTTTCTACTAACATATTGTTCTTGCTTCTCGTCATGTTGTTCTTCGAAATCTTTGATTATCACGATGAAGTACTTTTTTTCTTTAGACAATCGATGCTTCAAATTTGACAAAAAATAGTAAACCACATGTTTCTACGCTTCTCCTAATATCCATCCTAATTAAAGGCAAAGAAAAGAAACATTATAGTTTTTAGCTTAATAAAACCGAATTCGGATCATTTATGATATTTTATCTATTACACATCATTCTACACCTTTTAAATTGATCTAAATTATAATAAACCAATTTGATAAAGATGTCTTAAGTTTAAATGTATAAACCCTATATAGCTAAAGAATTTTAAAAATGATATTTAGTGTGTTTTTTTTTATAATACTTAGACCCTTAATTAGACAAATGAACACTATTTTTAAGTGTATAAACCTAAAGAGGCCAAAACATTAAAAAAATGTTACAGCTCTCAATTTGATGGATTGCGAAAATTAGTTAGGCATGACTTGTGTATTTAGAAATTTTTTTATGAGTACTCAGTTAGGTTTTAATTAGAAGCAAGAAATTCATAGATCGTAAATGATAACTAATCAAAATAATATTCTTATAGTTGGGGTTTGTATGAAAGATTTGACAAAAGACTCCCACATATAAGTGGAAAAAAAAATTCATCCTTAATCAAATTGTATTATATTTAATGGTTAACCCTTATTTTCAAAGGGATATCTTATTTCACAACCAGCGTATTAAATAGACTGAAAAATATTAATGTTGTGTGTTATGAGTTGTTTTAAGCCTACGTTTATTTTACTGGAATCCAATGACACTATCACCTTCAAATGATGATTTTTTTATTTAAAAATTTTCACAACCCATATTGTATGTCATGTCACCCCTATGAAATTATCTGCAAACGTTTATGATGTGTGTAATTATTCTAATTACGACTCTATTTTTCATATTATGAGTATAAAACACCAATAAAATTTATAAATTCAATTAAATTGGGCATAATTGAATGCTCAAGAAAGATTGTGAATTACTCAATAAAGATTCATCATAAACATATATCTTTTTTATTTGACTGTAGCTCGATATATGAGCATTATTCCTCTTTACTTCTATTGTGTATGCATTCATGTCCAACGGGATGATTTCAGCTATTCTAACATCAACAAAGTTTTTTTCAAAGGATTTGAAATTCCCAAGGACGCAATAGCTTCCTAATAGTTAAAGGCACACAATCAGTTTGACTTGAAAGAAATAATCTTCTATTCTGTTTGGGCAAAAAATATTCTATAAAAGATCCAATTGTCAAATTAAAAAGGGATACAATGAAAGAGAATCTCATGTGTATTACAAGTGTAATACGAAGTAGTGTCCAAGAGCTTGTTGGGGAACATAGCAACAACTATAATCAAACCCAAATTTCACACTAAACGATGGACCAACAACCCTCCAAAAGGATAAAACAACAGCAACACAAGAGTAACTGAAAAGCACCCAAACGTCACCAGATTTGCTTTAAAACAGCCAGCAAAAAACATGAAAAACAACAGCCTAAAATCAATCCAAAAATCCCTCTAAAACGCAACACACTTCTAACCCATCTCTTGAGAAAACCAGTCCACGACCATAAAAAAAAATGCACCAGCTTTAGTGCTCTCGAAGAAACATAGCAGCAACTACACTCAAGTTTGTAGCGTTGTAGCAAGCACCCCAAAAACTGCAAAAAATCAAAGCGAAGCACCTCCCAATGGACAAAATGCGTGAAAACAATAAACAAACTCAAAACTAAAACAAAGCAAGAGTAAAATATAAAAAGTAGCCAAAGGAAATGAAAGGAACCAAACACCACATCGATTGAAGAAGGAAAGAACAAATAAATCTTTCTATGCTATTGATGTCGAGAGGGGATGTAAGAAACTTGCCTACAAATAAATCTTTCTATGATATAAAAAAGATGTCTTAGCTTTTGTTCTATAAGGTTTGCATTGACTGATTTTTTTTTAAGTTTCCACTGAAATTCCAAGAAAACTATCATGTATGATCAAACTCTACCCCCCCCCCCCCCCCTCTCTCTCTTAATTGCTGAATCACTTCCTTCTAAAATAACTTTGACTCATAACTGAAACTATTGAATAAGCTTGACAGCAGAATTAGGTAGAACATTCTTATGCTCCCCTTTCCCACCAAGGACAACATTTAGGTGACCAATTATCATATAAGCACATAACAGAACTCTCACTTGGTACCTGGACAACTTTTGACTTCTTTGAGTTACTTCATTTGAATTTTCCCCTTTCTTTAACACTTTACTCCCGCTTTTGTAGTCGATTCTACCTTTGCGTGTTGGTGAAGCAGCACAATTGAGAAGGTGGTCTATATTCTCTGCTTGGATCCGGATGCTATTACCAACTGCATAATATATAAGAAGATGGCTTTCTAACCGTTCTACCAAAGTTCATTATTTTACCATATCCATGAGACATGACCTTGCACATTGCTCCATGTAATTGTACAACCGAAAAATTGTCAAATAAGGCAGGCGATGAAAAAAGATGTTAATTTAACCATCACAAGCACATCTCCTGCAGCTTCTCTTCCTCGCGGCGTAATTGACCATATCAATTTCCAATTCAAGCCCCAAAAATCCAAAACCCTAATTCACATCCGAATTCACATACGAATTCGATCCCTATCTCTATGGAAGTTAAAATTGGAATTGAAAAGTGGAAAGCTAACTAAAGCCTAAGCAAAGTTAAAGCCTCAATTTCCAATTCAAGCCCCAAAAATCCAAAATCCTCAATTTCATTTGAAGACAATCACACAGAAATTAAATGGAGATCGAGAGGAGAGGAGAGAACCTGTCATGGGGTGAGCTCAACACTACGAATAAACAATAACAACAATAAGAAACAACAATAAACAACAACAGGAAGCCAAGAACCAACAATTTCATAATTTCATATTTTCAGAAGCACTGTTGGGGTTGTGTCTGCGTCACTGAGTAATATAACAACACCATAAACAACAGCACAACAACAGCAAGAAACAACAATAGCACACAACACTTTGACAGACTCGAGAAGAGATTGAGAGGAGCAAGAATGCAATTACAGACAGTTCACAGTTATAGACCGTCACTGGGTATGACAGTAGCAAGAATGCAGAATTGTAAGTTTCAAGTGAAAGAGGATAAGAGATTGAGAGGAGTAGAGGAGACGGTGGTGATGTGCTGTCCAGGCCAACACTTTGACAGACTCGAGAAATCGAGAGAAAGCAATTACAGACAGTTATAGACCGAGAGGGAGAGGGATGGAGATACCTGGCTTGGCGAGTAGAGCAGCACGACTGCACGAGTCGGCTGGGCAGGTTACCGGCAGTCCGGCGCAGGCGCGGTGGGTGGTGGCCGGCGTTGGCGTCGGATCTTCAGCGCGCGAGGGGTTTCACGGTTCAGCAAGTCGTCGTTGGCGTTGGATCTTCAGCGCGAGGGATTTGGCTTGTGGGAACTGGGAACTGTTTGATTGAAAAAGAAATCCCAAATTTTGAATAAAGGAAACCCTAACCCGACTAATTATCATCCTAGGCGCTGAATCTAGATTAGTCGGCCGCTTGGATCTTCTTGCTTGGATCTTCCGGCAACCATGGCAGGGTCGATTAGAGAAGAGGAAAGAAGAGAGGAAGGAGGAGGAGATGAGAGAGGGAAGTGAGCAGTTGAAACAACGGGGCTGAAAAATTAGTTTCTTAGATTGCTCAGTGGGTTGACACGTGGCTCAATTTTTTGTGAAGAGATTGCTTCTGAAATAATAAGTACTAGTTCTTTTCCCGAACCTTGTTCGGGTTTTTTCATAATATTTTCGATCGAGTTTGACGTATTAAATAAAATATTCAACAAATAAAATTTCTACTAACATATTGCCCATACCATCAATATAAAAGAATCTTAGAATCATATATTATATTTTGTATATGTACATACAAATGCACAAGTAATACCCGGAGTACGTCTTACAACATATCAATTCCTTCTCTTCTTTATAAGAGTCTGAGTGCTTTTCTGAACCGGAATTTTTGTTCTGAACCGGACCTGATTTATAAACTTGATAGAAGATTTCATCATTCATAAACTGATTTATAACATTACATTTTGATATATTAATTCAAATCAATTTTCAAGAGGTTTTAAGTCTATTAGCTCAAATCGTAAACGCTATGCTCACGCACAAAGATGCGAGTTCAAATCTCGTATAGACCATCTATGGTTATGTGTAAATGCGTAGTTATCTTGTTGCTTAGCTTTTGGTTTCAAGTCTCTTAGCTTTTGATCAATTTGAAATATAATTCAATTGAAATATAGATCCTTGGATGCAAATAAATGGCTAGGATTGAAAAAGAATTTGTTCCAACTTGAGAAAGAATATGATTGAATCTTGAATGTTAATTTTGGTCCAAAGCCGATATCGACTTCTATCACTCCTCTTATGTTAAAGTCTTGAGTGTCCTTTTAAACATGCAGATGACAGGCTGAAGGAGAGTGCAGGAGTGAATGTAACATAATAGTGGGTTTTCCTTAATGGTGCAATGTGTAGTTGTATTACTCTTAGGCTCAAAATCTTTTATAAACAGAGTAATAGAGATGTCACTCTTCTTTTTATACGAGTATTTTCTTAATCACATTTAATGACATCAATTCAAACAAACTTCTGTCCAGTTTATCTGAAGAATAGGAAATTAAAGTTCCCACTGTTCATCGTTTAGTGGCCTTAATAAAAGAACTATCCAAAAATGTTGCAAAAATCGTTACTCCCTCCCACTTGTTACCTACAAGTCAGTAAGCACAAATATTTTACACATAATAAATTAAGAATACCATAGGAGTAATATGCTAATATAGTGCTAATAATAGATATATGTAAGGCTTAAAAACTGTTAACAAAGCCGTCCGGAATTGATACAGTTGGGTTTATGGGGAGGAAAAGTACACAGGTTGTCTCCCCGAATCCATTACCGAGGGAAGAAATAAGTCCCACCCGTAGAGTGAATTTTTCTTTACAATTGTCCCATGGTGTCGAGGCACCTCGCATACCACTCGAGTGCTTCACACGGTCAGTCACAGGCCCCACTAGGGAGCCCGCATTCACCTCGCCATCAAGGTTCTGTAGAGCTAAGAATGGGTTCCTCTTCTCTCTTCCTCTATTCTTACTGTGCTTCCTTGTGTTGATACGGGAAAACTTGCACCCACTAGCCATACGTTGCTCTTGGATGACCTTGGAACCACCTCTCCCAATTGTCTTCACCTTGTTATTCCTCCTCTCGTTCCCATTTATAATCTAAAATTTAGCCTCCTGCTGTTCATTTTTTCTTTGCATTCCACATATGGGCACTTGTCCTCTCCTTCCTCCACCGTATGAATCTGTTGCACAAGCTCCCTAATTTTGTTTTTATTGCTCCATCTTGTTGCTTGCCTCGGTTCTCACCAGCAATGACATTACAAACAACACACTGAATTTCATTGCGGGGAGTAGCTTTCCTATGTGCACCAAGATCACTTTGTACTGAGTAATTAGTTTCGCTAGCTGTCATAGAATATGTAGCAGCTATATCTGTCATACAACCTTGCTCAACAGCCATTTCTATCATATTATTACTCACAACATCTGCAAAAATGAATGAATCTGTCATAGCTAATCCTTTACCCTGCACACTCGAGTCTTTGCACTGATTTAGGGGAGGGAAATCATCCCCATTTCCTGTCAAACGCCCCGCAGCAGCACAAGCATCTTGAGTTTTTATATTATTACACGTGTTCCCCCTTGTTTTTTCTGCCAATTCACTACCCAAATCAACATTAATTGTGCATTCAGAGTTTCCTCCTCGCTTCCTCCGCCGCCGCCCGCCCCTGCAAAACCCTCCTCATCTCCACCTACTCCGTCTCTTTCCAGCCTCGCAACCCCGACTCCCACCACCCCCGCCCCGAATTCATCGTCGTCGTCGCCGAACTCCGCGGCTTCCGTCCTGATCCCCGCTCTGCCTTCCCCGACGGCCCCGGATTTTACCCCGACACCCCTCAATTTCGGCCCCATCACCCCCGCGGCTTCCTCCGCGCCTCCGATGACGAAACCCTAATTCGCCACCGCCCCGACCTGGCGCTCGGATCCAGCGCCTCTTTCGGCGATCGCACGCTTGATGTCCTCAATGTCCTCGCCTCCCTCCTTTTTTGAGCCGCATGTGGTGCCCTCACCGCCGGCACCATGTATATCATCTGGTCTCTTTTCACCAACCGCTTCGAGCCCAGATCCGTGCGCCGCCGGCGAGGTGGTCGACCACCAGCCCATCGGCTCCGGCACGTTCGTCCGGCCTCTCTCACTCTCGTATCTCCTTCTCGCTCGACTTCTTTTTCTTGATTTCTCATTATCGCGTTCGTCCTCTGACTCCTCTCTCACTCTCGTCTTCTTCTATCTTTTTCCTCCTCTGATCGTTCTTCGACAGAAATCGACAACACAAGCATCTGGGCGGGCAAAAGAGAACTCAGAATCACCATCTTCTTCTACAGCTTCCTCTTCAATTTCATCTTCTTCTTCTCCAGGGTTTGGATTTCTCTTTTCATCAGCCCGGGGCTATCTGTGAGGTTCAATTGAAGATCTAATTAGGTAGCAATGTCTGAGAATTGTTCCATGGCGTGACTCCTGAGATTCAGAGGCGGAGAGACAATGACGACTTAGTAAACCTCCATTGCTATTATTCCCCAAATTCCATTTAGGAAATTAGATGAATTGGTGGTTCATAAATGAAAGAGATATTAGGTTTTGGTATTGGGAAGGAAGAGAACGTGGGCAAGGAAGGTGAAAACTGCTCTTCTTAAGTTTGCTTATAGATGACACGTGACACAAATTTTTACAAAGACTCTGCTTCTGAAATAATAAGTATAAGGGGTGGATTTTTTTAATTTTTTTTAAGATTAAATAAATCTCAAAATATTCTTGTGTTGTAGAGAGTGGAGTATATAGTGATGTAGAGGATGTTCATTGCTACACAACCCAAGCAAAGAGTAGAACTTTGAGAGGGGCTCTCCACAGGACCACAACCATCCCCAAACCTGGTCAGCCAAATTATTTTACTTAAAAAAAACAACAACAGATATTAGGCCTCGAGGTAAATGAACTGGGCTTAATTACCAAGCCCATCTATTGGGTATGGGCCCAATTTATTGTTGAGGTGTTTCCTCTCATCATCCATTAATAACCCATTTATGTGGAAAGTGAAGTAGTAGTGAATACCCCCATGTCCCCACTTACTACCGACGTGACAATATGTCAATATGGTGAATATAGTCCCCACTTTAGGCTTTAAACCGCAGTTATGAATTGTATCAAATTGATTAATCCAAGTGGCAATGTGGCATTGGCATACAATAACCTTGCAGTTTTAAATTTTAATATGGTTAGGTTAAGTAGGTATAAGTTATTTAAGTAATTTATGATCACCACAAAAAATATTTATTAATTTCTCTCTTTTTTTTAATATCTAGAAGGCAATTCAAATCACTAAGATATATATTTGGAGTATATGAGAGGTTGAACAATATAATAGATTAAAAATAACCGAATAAAAATACACAATACAAGAAACAAGTAGAAACAAACCCATAAGAACCACAAAAAATCAAACAAAAGCAAAAAAAAACACCACCAAGACACCAGCTCGATAAAGGCATAAGCCATCCTCATTCTTACGCGTAACTCAACAAGACCACTCGAGCCAAAACTATATTCAAAACCAGACTGATGTCGTTGTCATTCATCTCAAACACAATGAGAAGAGAAATAACGTATGTAACACTTCACAAGTTGTCCCTACAATTGATAAATACTATAGATATCATGAGATGCCATGGTTCAATGGTATCATCTCTTGGTTCATCTTGACATCTCATGTTGTCCTTATCTATTTTTGATCTTGATTCCCCTTGCTAAATATATTAACGAGGTTCCTTCATAAAATCAATTGGTCATAGGAGGAGTAGCCTATCGACTTATATACTATGCTAGCTTGTTTTGTTCAAAATTTCGATGTGCGATGATTTTTGTCCATTGACATCTCAACAATCAAAACACTTTATTTTTTTTTATTTTTTTATTTTTATTTTTTATTTTTATTTTTTTTGATTAGGTAAAAATTCGGATGGGGAACCCTAACCGAAAGCATCCTGTCGGATGAGGTCAAGAAGACCTGTATCTGAGTATAGCTCCGATCCCCTGGTAGAGTAGCAAAGGTGTGCAACCTTATCTGCTACCCGGTTACCAATACGGGGAATATGTGATATGCTCACATTTCTTATTCCTTTGAGAAGATTTTGGATATCTGACATAGCCATTTCTATTTCCCAAGGACATCCAGCTTTTGATGTTAGGTAATCCGTGATAATTTTAGAGTCTCCCTCTATTATTAGATTTGCTATGTTTAATTCTCTCGCCTTTTCTATCCCTAGGCGTAGAGCTAAGACTTCCGCTATAAGGGGTGATTGTCCACCGTTTGCTTTTCCGCCAATGTTGATTGGGTTTCCATGCCAGTCTCTGATGATGTATCCGAAGGAACTATTTGTGGTTGATTTGAATGATCCGTCAAAGTTTAACTTATATTTGCCCTCTGGAGGTTTTTTCCATCGGTAGTTTTTCCTATTGTTTTCAGATAGTCCTTTTCCTTTACTTTGTTTCTGTATGCCGTCTTCCTCCATTTCATTCCACTTACTAGCTTTCCTCCAATTATCGATATTGGTCGTGATCATTTTTTTTATAACCTCTGTAGAGGGAATGGTTTCATTTCTAAAGATTGTTTGATTTCTTATGAACCAAATGGTCCACCATCTGATTGCTAACTGTTGTTTCTTTTCCATCGGAAGAGTGGAACCTAAGGTTTGTAAAATTTGATTCATATCTCTGTTTCCTGTAATTAGATTGTTGATGTTTTGAGATATTTGACCATGGAATTGTTGCTGAAAATTGTTGATGGGACATTCTATGAATAGGTGAATATCATCTTCCATGAACTGGTTGCACAAGCTACATGTGGTCGGTACCGCCACCCCTTTTAGGGCCAGCCTGGTAGCCGTGGCTAGACCTTTTTGTTTTATTTTCCAAATAAAGTTCTTAACTTTAGGGGGGGCGTCAAGTTTCCAGATCCATGAGAACTCATCCGACGGTCTTTGTGGAGTTGATGAGATTAAGTTAAAGGCACTTGTTGTTGTGAACCATCCCTTTTTGGCAGGCCACCAATACAGTCTGTCTCTCAGGGGAGTGGTTGGTAGTGGAATTTGCATAATATCCTCTACTAGTGGCTTTGGGAGTACCGATTCGAGTTTTTCCTTCCACCATTGCCCTCCTATAATGAAATTACTTACATAATCATATTGGTTAACGTTATGTTGAGAGTCTATTTTGTCTTTTAGAGGTGTCGTATCCACCCAGTTATCTTCCCAAAACTTAATTGATTTCCCATCCCCCACCTGCCAGATGAGTCCCTTTTTGAATTTTGGGATCAGATAACTTAGTTTTGACCATTGCCACGAGGCATTGCCTTTTCTAGAGTAGGTAAGGATGTGGCTTTCTTTCAGATACTTGTGTTGTATGATTTTGACCCAGTTATTTTCTGGTTCCGCCAGAATTTTCCAGAGGAGTTTTAGTTGAAGAGCTTCATTCATATCTTTGGTTTTTCTAATTCCCAATCCTCCGTCCTTTTTTGATTTACATATTTTGTCCCAACTGATTAAAGGACTATGTTGCGCATCTTTGTTCCAGAAAAAGGTTCTGTTGATTTGATCTAGTTGTTTGTGTACCGCTACCGGAAGCATGAAGCTCTGCATTGAGTATAAAGGTTTCGATGATAAATTAGACACTATTAGGGTTGCTCTACCTTGTTGAGAAAGGGCATTGGCTCGCCATTTGCTCAATTGGTCTTTAGATTTGCATATCATTTCGCCAAAGGTTTCCTTAGTAACCCTCCCATTTATGATTGGACAACCTAAATATTTTTCCAGGTTTCGTTCAAGGGGTATGTTTAGAATCCCTTCTAGGTCTCGAGCTCTTGATCTAGGGATACCCGGGGTGGTTTGGAAGGACGATTTATGATAATTTACTTTTTGCCCTGAGAATTTACAGTAATCTTCAATTATTTCTTTAACTTTTGTACATGCAGAGTTACTTCCTTTTGAGAAAATTATTATGTCATCTGCAAAGGCCAGGAATGGGACGCAGGGGCCTGAATGGCCAAATTTGAATCCGATGTTGTTGTGGTTAGATTCTGCATCCCTTGAGAGTTTGCGCGCAAGAATTTCTGCCCCGAGCAGGAAGAGAAACGGGGAGAGGGGATCCCCTTGCCTTAAACCCCTTGAAGGTTTGAAGGGGTCTGTAGGACCGTTGTTTACTAAAACAGAAAAGGAGACTGTGGTCACACATTCCATAATAATATCCACAAATTTTTGGCTGAATCCAAATTTTTGGAGGACTGCTTTCGTGAAGTGCCAATCTACTCTGTCGTATGCTTTCTCCATATCAAGTTTTATTGCAGCCCATCCCTTGGTACCTTTTCTAGTGCGAAAGGAATGGAATACCTCGTGGGCTATTAGGATATTGTCTTGGATTGCTCTGTCGGAGACAAACGCTCCTTGTAATGGGTGTATAAGTTTTCCTATCACTATTTTCAGTCGTTCTGTTATTATCTTTGAGATGATTTTATATAAGGTAGAACATAGGCTAATAGGGCGATAGTGTGTAGTCATGGTAGGGTTATCAATTTTTGGTATGAGGGAGATGAAAGTGTGGTTAATTTGTTTCAGCATTTTGCCAGAGTGAAAAAACGCTTTTGTAGCCCGGATGATATCAGATCCAACGATGTCCCAATAATTTTTGTAGAACTCAGCCGTCATTCCATCAGGACCAGGGGATTTGTTGTTCCCTATTGAGAAGACAACCTTTTTGATTTCACTGTTTGTTGGTTGTTGGATAAGAGATTTGTTTTCCTCTTCTGTAATGATCGGGTTGATTTCTGAAAGGTATTCTTCTAATTGGGGGTTCCTATGCATTTGTTCCTTTTAAATTGTAAAGAAATTCATAGAAACGAATAGTTGGCTATATATATATTAATTAATTAAGATCATTTTATAGACATGTGTTGGTCTTGGATAGTGGTTGGGTGGGGCTAGGTAGGTTTAGTGGAGGTTTTGCAGCGACACAGCCAGGGTTTGTACTTTTGTAGAATTGTAGGGGTGTGGCGGTTGCAAAGGCTTTGGGTGCCTTTCATGGGCTAGTTAGGTCGATAGAGAGTTATGACTTATGAGCATATAATTGTTGAAACATATATAGGGTTCGTATGGGACGGGGTTAATAAACTGACTAAAATTATAACATGGTAAAATTTATAAATTGTTGGTGAAAGTAGTTAAAAATTTAAATAATAAGATAATCTCTGTATGGGGCGTAAAACAGTTTATTTGTAAAAAGTGGAGTTTATTTGGTTGTTATTAGGAATATTGTGGTACTTTCAAACCAAATAAGATAAAAGAGAAAGGGTAAAACAACACTTATACAAAATAAATACCCAAATAACCTCATTTTTCTAATTTTTTTTAACACGTTTAAGTTTATTTTGGTCATCTATCTAAATAACCAAAAGAGATGTTTAAAAATTAAAAACCTACAAATGATTAATTTTTAATGACACCCACACGTTTTAATTTATTTCTCATTATGGTTAACTACTTTGATGGTCAGATCAGATGATCTTTGTTTTTTCATATGCTAGTTTTTTTTTTTTTTTTTTTTTTTTTTTTTTTTTTTTTCGTTTTGATGATACAATGACACACTACATGTCTATGATACAACAATCTCTTTGAGTTCGCATTGTAAGATTACGAGATTGATTGTAATGTCCACCTTGAAAGTCTTCATTTATTGATAAACATATATATATAGGTTACAAATGTATTGGGTCTTATTGGGCTTTGAGCTCACTATATATGAGGAGACCTATGTAATCTATCAAACCCTCGCAATCGAAACAGGAGGGGGCCGTACAGTGAGACTGGAACGAAAATCAATGAACAATTGTCTAGGTAAACCCTTGGTGAATATATCAGCGTACTGATAAGAGGACGGGACATGTAGAACGCGGACACGTCCAATGACAACCTTGTCCCTGACAAAGTGGAGATCAAGCTCAATGTGCTTCATGCGTTGATGCTGGACTGGGTTGCTAGCCAGATAGACGGTGGAGACGTTGTCAGTGTAGACCAGAGTGGCCTTCTGAAGAGGGCAACGGAGCTCAAGCAGGAGATTGCGGAGCCAAGAGCACTCGGAAACAACGTTGACACCACCTCTGTATTCTGCCTCAGCGCTGGAGCGAGACACGACCGAATGACGCTTGGCTGACCACGACACAAGGGTGTCGTTGAGGAAGACACGGTAACCAGATGTGGAGCGACGTGTGTCAGGACAACCACCCCAATCCGCATCAGTGTAAGCAACAAGATCAAGCTTAGAGAAAGGAGTGATCGTGGTGCCGAGCTCGAGGGTGCCGCTGATGTACCGAATGATCCGTTTCAAGGCCTGAAAGTGGGGTTCCTCGGGGGCATGCATGAACAAACAGACCTGCTGAACGGCGTAACTGGTATCAGGCCTGGTGAAAGTGAGATACTGAAGAGCACCAACGAGGGTCCTGTACAATGTCGTATCATCAACCAAAGGACCAGAATGAGCACTGAGCTTGTTGGATGTATCGACATGGGTGGCAACTGGATTACAGTTGACCATCTTAGCCCGAGCAACAATCTCAGCAGCATACTTACTATGTGAGAGAAACAGACCAGACGCATGACGCTGAACAACAACTCCGATCCCAAGAAGTAGGACAACTGACCCAGATTAGACACGGCGAATTCCGCACTCAATTGCGAAATAATGGACGTCCGAAGAGCATCATAAGAGGCGGTGAGAATGATGTCGCCTACATATAGTAACAGGAAGGCCATGTTAGAGCCTCGGCGATAGATAAACAGAGACGTATCCGAACGGCTGCCAATGAAACCCAAGCGTAGCAGATGCGAAGCAAAGCACTGGAACCAAGCCCGCGGAGCCTGTTTCAGACCATAGAGAGAGAGCTTGAGGAGACAGACGTGCTTGGGACGATCAGTATCAGCAAACCCCGGCGGCTGAAACATGTAGACGGTCTCATTCAGATGTCCATGCAGAAAGGCGTTCTTGACATCTAACTGATGAATGGCCCAGTTGCGCGACAAAGCTAGACTCAATACAACTCGGATAGTGGCAGGCTTGACCACATGGCTGAACGTCTCATCACAATAAATTTCTGCCTGCTGAGATCGACCGTTGACCACAAGACGAGCTTTGTAGCGCTCCAACGTCTCATCAGAGCGGAACTTGTGACGGAAAATCCACATACATCGAATGACGTTTTCCTCAGGAGGGCGAGGGACAAGAACCCAAGTACCATTCTTTTTAAGGGCCCTGTATTCGTCGAGCATAACCGCTTGCCAATTCGGGTCAAGAAGGGTTGTTTTGTGGGAGGTGGGAATGAGGGAAAGGGAGGTCGGGATGGAGGCAGGGGGGATCGGGAGTCGGGAGGGACGGAGGCATGGGAGTCAGAAGCGGCGGGGAATGCTGCGGGCGCAACATGCCCGGCGCTGGTTGATTGGCGGCGGCCGCAAGCCGCAGCATGATGTTGCGGCCGCCGCCAGTAGGTGAAGCGAGGGTGGGGGGGATTTTGATGGGTTGCGGGTGTGTGGTATGGTGGTAGGGGATGGTGGGGGTGACTCTGGCTCTGACGAAGACACAGGGGGTGTGGGAGACGCAAAGGGGAATCACGACTCATCAAAGGTGACATGACGAGATAGAATGATCTTGTGGGTCTTGATATCGAGGCAGAGGTAACCGCGATGATCAGACGGGTAGCCAAGAAAGACACAAGGGGTGGAGTAGGGCTGATATACGAGCTAACGAGCTCGAGTAGTGGGTGTTCAAGCTTGGCTCGTTTACAAACGAGCCGGGCTCGAGCTCGAGCCTCATTTTCTCGAGCCGAGTCGAGTCGAGCTCGAGCTACTCACAAAATGTAGATCTGTGATTCAAATTGAATGGAGTCCAAAAGGCAAAGCGGCTGACAGACTCTTTAGAAGAAGAGGTTAAATAAAACCTAGGGACAGAACTGTAATTTCACCTACGAAACGAGATATACGCCCTATTTACAAATGGTTAAATAAAACCTATTTACATGGGATTAAATAAAACATAGGGGGGAACTGTAACTTCACCCATAAAATGAACTATACGAGCTACTTGAGCCGAGCTCGAGCTCAGAATTCTGCTCAAGCTTGGCTCATATTTAATTCGAGCGAGCCCGAGTCGAGCTTTTTCCGAGCCGAGCCCGAGCCGAGCTCGAGCTACTCGGCTCAAGTAACATCCCTAGCGGTGGAGCGTGGGTGAAGCTTGTGAGGGGTGGTGGAGGACTGATTGAGGAAGCACAATCACCGAACGGTACGGAGGTGATCATACCTAGGCAAAGTGCAATACAGTGCCTGAGTTGGTGAGCGATGGTGGAGGGTGGTGGAAGGGAGAATGTTTAGGAGGTAGCACGTGGTGGCTAAGGTGTAAGGCCAATATATAGAGAAGGGGAATGAATGCGTGGAAGAGGAGAGAGCGCATCATATTGGTAATGGTTCGGATGATTCGTTCGGCCTTGCCATTTTGTTGTGAGGTATAGGGGCAAGACAAGCGATAGGAAATCCCATTGGTGGTGAAGAAAGTGTGAAATTCTTTGTTGTCAAATTCGCTACCATTGTCACATTGGAAACACTTGATAGAGGTGTGAAATTGTGTTTTGATGTAAGCATGGAATTTGGCAAAGATAGGAAACACTTGAGATTTAAAGTGCAAAGGGAAAACCCATAAGAAATGTGTATAATCATCCAGAAACAAAAGGTAATACTTATGACCCTCCTTGCTAGGCACAGAAGATGTCCAAATATCACTATGAATAATATCAAAAGGGGCAAAAGTAGTGTTTAAAGACCGCTGAAAATGAAGTATGGCATGCTTGCCTAACTGACAAGAAGAACATAAACTAGAGTGAGGCTCTTTATTACATTGGACAAGATTATTAGAACAAAGTAAATCTAAAACTGCAGGACTGGGATGACCAGGGCGTGCATGCCAAAGACTGGATGATGATGATGCCGAGAGGGCGACTGGACTTGACGGGCTGGATGGTGAGGGCGACGACACAGGATAGAGCTCCCCGGTGCTATTACATCTCAGTCGAGTAACCCACGTAGTAAGATCCTTCACAGAGAAACCAAACGGATCAAACACAAGAGAAACATTATTGTCAGCGGTGAACCGACGGACAAAGATAAGGTTTTTGACAAGTTTGGGGGCAACAAGGACGTTGTTGAGGTGTAATGGGCTGGTTGGGGTTGGTAATGTGGCGTGGCCAATGCCCGAAGTAGCAAGGCGACCACCGTTGCCGACGATAATAGAATGGGCAGGACCCTTAAAAGAAAGAGAAGAGAGAGTACCTGAGGAGTTCGTCATATGAGAAGTGGTGCCAGTGTCCATGTACCAGGCGGAGTCTGTGAGAATCCGAGAAACCGGTCGGGTCGTATGAAATCGGGAATCGTGTTGGGTTTTTATTTTTATTTATAAGGTCGGGATCCACCACTTTACACAAAAGCTTAAGCCAATGTGTAGGACTTCACCCTTCCTTATATTTTGGTTTGTTATACCACCCACAGTCAATGTGGGATGGCTATTTATCCCAACAGAGTCGGGAGGTGCCAGCTGCATCGAAGAGAAGGCGTGATGCACATCAGTGGGAGTGTATGCCGGATCAGACGACGACGGGTAGGCCTGATGTCCTGCGGGTCGAGGAGCAGGACCCAACAAGTCCGCTCCCTGCTGACGGTTGGGATATGGGGCTGGTGGGCGATACGAAGGAGGAGGGTAGCCGAAGGGCATCCAAGGCGGATACCCAGGGTTGGGGTACTAAGAGGGGCGAGAGGTCTCGTGCTGCTGCGGCGCGCCGCCGCCTCTCGCAGCCGGCTCTCTCGCAGTAGGGTGGTCGTTGTGGCGGTTGGTCTGCGGGGCATAGTACTCGTCGATGTCGCTTGACGAGACTAATGTCGTCTTGTCCTTGGCGGCTTTGGTGTTCTGACGGTGAAGGCGAGTCTCTTCCAAAATCAATTGAGACCGGGTCTTTTCGAATGTAGGAAGAGGTTCCGTCTGCTGGATATAAGTAGCAGCAGCGTTGTATTCAGAAGGGAGACCCGAGATTACCTGGAGGATGAGGCGGGTGGCGCTGGGTTTGGAGTCGACGACGCCTAGTTGATCAGTCAGGGTCTTGATGTGCTGACAATAGGCGGATATCGACGGAAAGGAGGAAAGCTTGTAACTTGAAAAATCGTGCTCGAGATAGATAACACGAGTGGACTTGTTGTCTTGAAAGAGATTCTGAAGTTTCTTCCAAACATCCAAGGCGCCAAGGCGGTGTCTTTGGGGTTGAGGATGGTGGTCAATAGATCTTTTGAGATGGTGTTGAAGATTGAAGGATGCGGGGAGTCAATCCCTAGATTGACTCCGGTGAAAACCTCAAATTGTGGTAAAAATCTTGAGGACTACTTTATAGCTTGGTTTATTTGAAACCTGTGTTAAAAACCTCAATAACACGGTGACTTTACAACTCGATTCAACCTAAAAACCGTGCTAAAAACTCAAATTTTAAAATAACACACGACTTTATAGTTCGGTCAAGCCTAAAAATTGTGCTAAAAAACTCATGTTTTAAAATTACATAGTGACTTTATAGCTCGGTTTTATTCAGAACCGGGCTAAAATTTGTGACTTTATAGATCGGTTCTATTCATAACCGGGCTATAAAGCAAGTTAACCTAGCTAAAAAGCCGGTCCTCACAGATTTTTACCGTAATTTTGGGTTTCACTGGAGCGCACCCCTATATATATAGAGGATAGATCATATGTACTCAGCCTTTAACGTGTATCATGTGAACAAATCTGGGGCATTGAATTAAGAAGATCAACGGATGAGATTAAAAGTAACTTCTGATTATTCGATTGTATTGGGAGATTATTCGGTGGAATGAAATTATTCGGTGGTATTGGGCGATTATTCGGTAGAATAAAATTTACATTTTTTACACTCTTTTTACAGATGAATAATTATGTGAAAACAGACGAATAATCATGAACAAATAGATAAATAATTTCCGAGTACATGATACACGTTAAGGGTTGAGTACACCGGAACTAACCCTTATATAGATATATTTTATATTATCACAATAACACAATACTAGTAATAAGTAAAATAAGATTATAATATAAGCTCCCAAACTCCAACAATACCACTAACTCAACAAAAGTTCAATTATTCACAACATAAATCGACTTATTTGACGAATTGATATCGTTGAATTTGATAAACTTAAAAATTGTTAACAAATGCATCATCATCATCATCTCACATTAAATGCTCTCAACTTCCCACCTGTACTCACATTTATTAGATTGTATATGCAACCATGATGGACATCCCATCCAAATCCATCCCCTTATCACTTTCATTCAATTTATTTACATACAAAGATAGAAAAATCTCAGCCAATTTATTCCCTTTATATTCTCTTATATACACACTTTCTTCATATAGATCATCACATTTCATTTCACATATGTATAGACTATAAGATAAGTGGGAGGGAGCATACATTCATAGGTCGAAACGACGCCGTTTTAGTGCACATTTTGTAACCTATTGCTTGGTTATTACCATGGAGATAGAGGCGGCCGCCACCGGCGACTTTGCCGGACACCGCGGTGGCGACATTGAAGGCGGAGGCGGCAGTGGGAGGGGGGCCTACTTGGTGTGGGAGGATCTCACGGTGGTGCTTCCGAACAAGATAGGGAGTGGGCCCACAAAGCGGCTCCTGAATCGGCTCAATGGGTTCGCTCAGCCTGGGAGGATTGTGGCCATCATGGGTCCTTCTGGCTCCGGCAAATCCACCCTTCTTGATTCCTTATCAGTGCGCAAGTGGAAAAACAAAATACATATTTTTCAAATTATTTTTTTTTCAGCTCAATAACTTTTTCATTTATAAAACCTCTTTATTTTGGGAATTTATAAACAAAAAAAGGTCTTAAAATTCTCAAGTCTTTTTTATATAATTCTAGAGATTCTAAAGTCTTTTTTAGTTAATTTTTTTTTATCCGTGTTCATTAAAACTGAGGATCTGTTTAGCGCAAAATGTTTATTGTATATGTGTAAGCCTAGAGTTACCTATAACGGGGATGGGGTTGAAGAACATATTTCTATTTTTGAATGTTTAGCTAAAAAAGAGCAAAAGGGTCTCAATAGTTTGGATCTTATGCTTGAAAAATGTAAAAAAAAAAAGGGTTACTTTTGTAAGTTAAATAAAGGATCTTTTATTTACTTTATACCCTGTATGCAGTTAGATCTTGGTTGAATAAAGAATATTTAGTTCATATTTATTACTTTCTAAATTTAACTAAACAAACAATATAATATGAGTATGCCCATTACCAAAAAAGAAAGTGGTAGACAAAGTGTAGTTATCAGTTTAACATGACTTCAAAGATTTTTCTTTGATGAAAAGTGTTAAATAATAAATATAGATATATCTCACAATCCAACAGTAACTATTGAGTAGATTTGTATTTTTATGTTCGACATTTGAGGTTCAGGTTTGTCTGACTTCGATTTTTTTTTTTAATAATAATAAAAAAATTGAGGAGATTTTTTTAAAATAAAAATAAAAATTGGCTTTATCGCCGAATATGTTGATTGCTTATAAGGAGTTTACGCCAATAAGATGCTTAGGAGGAAAGAGTTGTTGACTCCTCACAAACAATTCACACATTGAGTCAAACAAAGCTGAAGAGCCTAACAATTATGATTCATGACTATCAAAGATTTCACCTCATGGGTTTGCCTTCACAGGTAAACTGTCAGCTAACGTCGTCATGACCGGAAACATCCTTGTCAATGGCAGAAAGCAGCAGCTCGACTATGGTGGCGTGGTAAGTGATTCGGATTATGTCTAAGAAAGGCGGTTTGTCGAGTAATTTGCTCATCATAGCTCTATTTGTTTGTTCACTGTCAGGCCTATGTGACCCAAGAGGATGTCCTGCTAGGTACCCTGACAGTAAGAGAAACCATCACTTATTCTGCCTACTTGAGGTTTCCTCCGACTATGGCCAAGGACGAGATTGAAGGCATCGTAGAAGCGACCATACTTGACATGGGTCTGCAGGATTGTGCTGATCGGCTCATTGGGAACTGGCATTTGCGGGGTGTGAGTGGTGGGGAGAAGAAGAGACTGAGCATTGCTCTTGAGATCCTCACGCGTCCACAAGTCCTGTTCCTGGACGAGCCCACGAGTGGTCTTGATAGCGCGGCTTCCTTTTTCGTGGTGCAGATTCTGAGAAGTATAGCTCAGGGTCAGAAGACAGTCATTTCTTCGATTCACCAGCCAAGCAGCGAAACCTTCGCGTTGTTTGATGATCTTTTCCTGCTGTCTGGTGGTGAAACTGTCTATTTCGGTGAAGCAAAGAAGGCCATAGAGGTTCTGTCCATGAAAACAAAGTTTATCATCAATGTTGATAGTTGTGTGTTATGTTATCTTCTTGCTTACAACAGCTATGCCTGTGCAGTTCTTTGCAGAAGCCGGGTTTCCATGTCCGAGCAGAAGAAACCCATCTGACCATTTCCTGAGATGTATCAACTCAGACTTTGACAAAGTCACAGCCACATTAGAGGGCTCTATTGGAAGACACGTACGTAAACTTCGCGTCTCTATTATCATCAGCCTTCTTTGATTCTTCTATTAATGACATTTTCTGCTGTTAACTTAACAGCAAATGGGAAAGACATTAGAGCCTCTGATGAACATGGAGACAGCACAGATCAGAGCTACACTGGTTGAGAAGTACAGATGGTCAGAATACGCACGAAGGGTCAGAACTAGGATCCAAGAAATCTCATCAATGGTAAGCTATCACAGCTGACATTCAGCAACAAGAAGCAAGCTTTCTTGAGTAATTCAGTATCTGATTGACAGTTTGTAAGGAAATCTTTTGCAGCCAGAATCTGAAGTTGAACTGAAAAGAGGAAGCCAGGCAACTTGGTGGAAGCAGATTTTGACATTGACCAGGAGATCCTTCGTGAACATGACAAGGGACATAGGATACTATTGGGCGCGTATAGCTATCTACATCATTGTGTCCATATGTGTTGGTACAATCTATTACGACATTGGCACCTCTTACTCTGCTATCTTGGCACGGGGCGCTTGTGGAGGCTTTGTGTCTGGTTTCATGGTATTTATGTCGATTGGAGGCTTCCCGTCCTTCATTGAAGAAATGAAGGTAAGACAAGTAACATTCCTCCTGATAATCCAGTAGCACTTCAGGATCTAGTAAGCATAGAAAATGATAACAATCAGATTCTTCGAATTTGGTGTACTGATGTTCCATAACTGCATTCGAACACAGGTGTTTTATAAAGAGAGGCATAATGGTTATTATGGAGTTGCAGTCTACGTTCTGTCAAACTACATCTCATCATTCCCATACATTGTTGCGGTGTCACTTGTTACCGGTTCCATATCGTATTACATGGTGAAGTTCAGGAAAGAATTTTCCCACTTTGTGTACTACTGCCTCAATCTCTTTGGATGCATTTCTGCAGTAGAGGGCTGCATGATGGTGATTGCTGCACTTGTACCAAACTATATGATGGGGATAGTTATTGGTGCCGGATTCATTGTAAGAAACATATACTTTCTAGCACTTTCAAGTTTGTTGTTGGCATGATTTGATGAAGGTTTGCTGAGTTTCTTCCTCATCACTTGTCCTCATTTGGTACAGGGAATCATGATGATGACATCCGGCTTCTTCCGCTTGCTCACGGATATTCCCAAGGTGTTCTGGCGCTACCCCGTTTCGTATCTAAGTTTCTCAGCCTGGGCATTGCAGGTACATTCTGTAACACTCATTCACAGGCATGCGGAATCAGTAGAGGAGTAATGATGATTCAGAGTATCCATGGTCTCTCTAACACTTTAACATTGCAGGGTTCATACAAGAACGATCTGATTGGGCTTGAATTCGATCCTCTAATACCCGGTGACCCGAAACTTGAGGGCTCTGTGATCATAACAACTATCCTTGGGATACCAATGGGTCATTCCAAGTGGCTGGACTTGGCATTCGTCTATGTCATCATTCTATTCTACAGGATCGTCTTCTTCCTAGTACTGAAGTTCAAGGAGAGGGCCATGCCTTTTTTCAAGACGCTCTATGCCAAGAAAACCATCAATGATCTCAAAAAGAGGGCATCATTCAGGAAGTCAGGTATCCCCTCCAAGAGATTTCAACCATCATATCCACTACATGAGCAAGAAGGCCTCAACTCTCCAATTCCATAGAAACTTATGTGAGCATCTAGAATGTACAATTTGCCATGAATCGAGTGCCACATAGCTGTAAGCATATAAAAGAGCGGAAGGAGACAATTGAAGAACTTATTCAGCAACGGCGAGATAGAAAGCAAAAAAAATCTGGCAGCTTTCATCCACATATATAAATTGTTCAACTGTGATTGATTTCCCTGTACTATCATCTGATTCATTCATGAACACCTCCCTCATACAAATTTAATTCCAGCAAGCAGGCAAATTGATGCATATCCAAATTATTTTCAATACGACAAAAAGATTACGAAATTAGAGCACGTACGAAATTGTTCTTCGGTGCATCCGTGGTTTCCGACTTCGTCCTGGCGGCAGCCACATGAAAGGTTTCAATAATTCAATCTCATCTCCATTAGTAATGGAGTGCCTAGGGTTTCGGATTTCGCTCGTCTTTCCCCTTCTTTTCTGTCCGTAACTTGCGCAGTGTCCAATGTCCATTTCCACAAGAAGCTTAAAGAAGTAGAGCGTACCGCAATTGAGAGAAAGCGTAGACAGAGCTGGTGGTTGACTCGGCGGAGGGCCGGTGTACGCGGTGGCATCGTTGCCGGAGAAGAGAAGCACTGTTGAATGATTGGGTTCTGTTCTGTGGAAAGTGGGAAACATGGGCCTTACCGGGTATTGGGCTTACGCATTTAGGCCGGCTAATTGGGCTTAAATACAAGTTGTTAATTTACCGGGTTTTGGGCTTACCCATATAGGCCGGAGAGGCACTTTGCCGCTCTGATGCTAGTGTAGCTGTGTAGGTATCGTCTTGTATACTGACAATACGTTAATGCAATATTACAAATAATCTAGATAAATTCCAATAAGTAAAAATAATAATCTAAATATAAATTATGTTTTCCACCAGAAAATAATATAGATATAAATAAAATTAGTTCAACAAATTATCTTTTATTTGTATTCTCTCGAATTATAAATAAAATTCATATTTATAAGGTAAAAGGTTTTTTTTACTAATATATCGTTACTTAAATCTCATGTAATTAAATAGATAGTTGATTTAAAAAAATATTTTAATATTTTTTTTAATTAAATATCGTATGTAGTATATATTTATTACGTTAGCTTACTAAAATATTTATGCACAGATAGATTGTGTTGTATTGATATAGTTTTTTCCTTATATAATACTTACTCTTTTATAAGAGTTAATGTTAAAAAAAAGAATTATTTAATCATTTTTAGTTATATAGATTAGAATTATCTAATTATTTTTATTAGATTTCTTTTTTGACGGACGAAAGTTTTGCGAGATGCACTCACGCGCCGCCACGTAGGCAACAATGTATCGGTGTTAGTATATGTATATAGATAGATAGATTGGCCTTGCTGATTTCATCTAAGGAAATAAAAAGTGTTCGCTTATTTGTTCATCTCAAGATGTGTCTCTTACCGCTGTGGTGTTTATTTGCTTGAGATTGTGATATCTATGTGTCAAGAGTCAAGACTAGAGTGTTGTAGGTCAAACCACTCTGAATTTGATCTTCTTGGCTATGACAGATGACTCGAAAGGTAAGTTGACCTACCAAAACTTTCTTCGATATTCCTGGAAACTAACATCATTTCTAACAATTTTTTTAAGATTTTCATCAAAGTGAAAAAATAAAATACATATTTTAAAAATTATTTTCGCTCCAACGTTAACAATTTATACATTTCAAAGATTTGAAAAAACATTTAATTTTAGAAAATGCTATAGATTTGAGAAAACGTCTTTATTTTTTGTGTTGTCTTCTTATTTTCAAAAATAAGATAAGAAATTTGTTAAACTACAAAAATGCTTTATAATTTTTCAAAAATTTCAAAATCAAAGAATTTATTAAAGATGGTCCAAGTTCACTCCCGATTCACCCATTACATTATTTGATTCATTTGATTCATTCGATTCATTCTCACATGCAATGGACACGCTAACCTCACCGGCTGTCATATTCCTCTCCGTCACCGTCCAACCATCTCTCAGCCTCGTGCAGTCGTGCGATGTACCTGATCTCTCCTCCTCCTGTGCGTGGAACTGGAATGTGTCCAGTGTCCTCAATTTGGACACCGCTCTCCGGAGCGGGCCCCACCTCCCTCCGATAAACTCGCGATTTTTCGTTACCAACTTCGCCCCAAATAAGCAAAAGAGGCCAATTTCGCTCATTTCTCATCACCGTGGCAGTTGAGTTGAGAGCGATCTCACTCTCCCTCTCTCTCAACGGCATCATGTCTCCTCCTCCTCGGCAGCTCAATTCAAATGTATGAACTTCTCTCCGTCTCTCCTTTTCAATTCACTTGTCTCTGAATTTTGCTGTATTTGTGGATTCATGTCCGCTGAATTGATGTTCTCTGAACTGATCGCAGTTGGATTGCTAGGGTTTATCTCTTAATTACTCCCTCTCTCCATTTCTCTTGATTTGTTGCGTTGCCGGTTGAGTTTGCGGCATTAGCCATTAGCTGAGATTTTCGTCTCTGTTGGTTTGAGATACTAGAAAGAAATAGGAGAATTGAGATTTAGGTATTCGTTATAAGTTTGCGAATTGTCCCGTTTGTCTGTTTTCCTGTTAATTTCATGTAAATGTCTTACCATTTTTCTGTTTATTGTTGATTTTCCTATTCGATTTCATGTCTTTTTTGTGAAAACGAGAGGAACGATTTGTTTCTTGCTTCCATGGAGCCTCTCTGAGAAACAAAGTTGGATACTATTGGAATTTTGAGTTCCAGTAATATCTGTAGACTGGGATGACTTTCTGTTTCTGGTTCATGATAACTGAAAAAGTGAAAAGTACTAGTATACTAAAACTTAAAGTGGTGGCAGTTAGCTTGATGTCTTAATGCCTTCCGGCTACTGAATGTTTCAAACAGAAAATGATGTAGGTAGTAATGCTGTTTGATCTAATAACCATATGTTTGAAAATCTTAGAAGCCGAGCCGTTTTTATGTTCTTACTGGTAAATCAGTTAGATACTAACTTATCAGGAAAGTAAGCTTCACGTGACACTAACGGTCGATTTTAATTCCGTTTCATTATTATTTTCTTTTTGATGGAAGTAAGAGGCAATCAATAATACGCGTGATATTATTGGCTGTGAATAATGGATGTTCCTCTTGATTTTTTTCTTTTGTCATGGTGCTTTGAAGTCATTTTTATTTACCTGTGCGATTTTAGTTAAATCACTTATCATCTAGATTATAGACAAATAGGGTTGTGGCCACTCTTTAATTTTGATGTGACCATCTGCTTACAGGGTGATGCTAGTGCTTCCTCCTCACATCCTGAAAATGGGGCTTCACAGTCAGTTTCTGTTAACTCTTCTGAAAAGATAGTCGAGGAACTTCTCAAGCATCCGGTTCAAGGACTTGACGAACATCTTTTGGAGTTCTCTGAAGCTATAAGAAGTAAGATCACACCTTTTGAGTGTTGTGATCACCTTTCACTCTTTGGTTGTATAGTATTTAGCTTACTTATCTTTTTAATGCACTGCAGCTGTTGCAAAGACACTTAGACGGGTGACAGAAGCAAAGGCTTCTGCTCAAGCCGAAGCAGCTGAATGGAAGCGTAAATATGAGCTGGAAAAGGCAAAAAACCGACGGCTGGAGCTTCGAGGTATATTGTAATTTTAAAGCAGTAAGCAATATATTCTTCCCATTCTTTTCCAACTTCTCTGTTTTTATATGCTTGCTCGTTCGTGTTACTATGCTAGAACTTTCCTTGGAAAGTTTAGGACATATGCCTGCATCTCTTATGTCTATATTACTCCTTTATGGCATTCTTGCCCTTTACAATTCCAGACCAGTGAAACCTCTGCCTTCGTTATACTTGGTAAAAAAAATGCGACTCTTATTTTTCTGTGTTTTTTAAATATATTTTAATTTTTCTTGGTGCTGCTTTTTCATTCTGATCTTTGTCTCTGTGTGTCTATACTGTTCTTTCTGCTCAACATCCTTATTGTAGTACTAAGAGATAATATGTAATGCTTAGCCTGTCAATAATTCCTTAGGGGTGTTGCCTTATCTCCAGAAAATGTTTGAATGTGGATAACGGCATTCTGTCCCTAAGGTTTAGACCTTACTGGAGACGGGAGAAAAGTTGACACAATCTTTAGAGATATCAGATATGTAATGCTTAGCCTGTTTGACTTCTAAAATGACAGTTGGCATAATATTTAGAATATCGTTGGAGAATAATTGCCATAAGTGGAACATAAGGATGGTAGATCAGCAATTCCAAAAATGATTCTGGTCAATCATAACTGTTGAAACACCCTTCCTCTTGAATTTTCAATAATCTTCCAAGAATCACACTCTTATCAAGTTACCAGAAAGTTTTTCTGTTTTATGGCAGAATCATCATCCGTCGAAACTAATGATGAACTTCCTGATGGTAGAAAGACATATACGGCCTATAATTCTAACATGTTGCATGAGGCAGATGGGAATATTGGGAATTGTTGTGGGAAGAATGGAATATGTAACCACGAGGTTCTTCGAGATAGTGAAGCAGATTGTAAATCTAAATTGGTGAATGGTGATGTGATGAGAAAGGTAGTTCTTCTTCTCCTGTTTCATGTTTATTTTGTCATTCTATTGGAATTATTGTTCTTCTACTTTTTGTTTCTTTTATTAAGCGAGTGAGATTCTTGTTGGTTAAAAAATGTTGTGGATGTGATGAGCTATCCCCTTGGGATCAATAAACTAGCGTACATCCACTGTATATTTTGCCTACACCAAATATCACATCAGAGCCTACCATAATTCTTAATTTGCAGCATTTTAATTGTCAGCTATGTAAAAGAGTGTAGCTATTTTTAATAATTTGTTTCAGAGAGGTTTTTACTTGTTGAAAATATATCTAGACTGCCTATTTCTTATTACAACAACTACCCAGTATATCCCGCCAATTTCTTATTAATTGTCTATATTCTCATTGTACAGGCTTCGTTTAAACTTACATGGAATTGCAAGGATGATAAGAGCAATCAGTACAAACATGATATTGTTTCTTTTGCGCGAGGTGATATAGTGACTGCAGAGCGTAGCAGCAAGCAGGTATTAGTGGTGCTGTTTTACCTGTCTGTTTGATCACATATATTTTTAAGAACCATGTCCTGGTTTTATTTTACGAGTGTTGGTGGCATGTTGTCTGAATATGCATCCCATCTGTTTATTATCTATCACAAATTGATTTTTTCCGTTAAAGATGCTTTAGGAAAATATCTGAAGAGGTAGCTGGACTACTCGAGTAGTCAGTTACGTAGCAGCATCTTGACTATTGACTTATTGAGTACCACCTCTTTTACTTCTCATTTCCCCTCTTTTCACCCATGTTATACTATCGAGTACCACCTCTTTTACTACTTATTCCCCCTATTTTCAACATGGAATGACTGCAAAATAAAAAAATTGATGTCATAAAATTTGGGTTTCGGCGGTTTTGCTATTGATATTTCTACATTTTCTTTCAGATATCTTTGAAGTGGGTGACTAAACCTCAGACAGTTCTTGTTCTGACTAAACCAAATTCAGTTTCTGTTCAAATTCTTTGTGCTGAAATGATAAGGTATAAGCCAAATCTGAAGTCTCAATCAAATTTCCACCACTATTTTATGATCTTTTACATTTTTACCTTGTATTTCCCTTCATTTAGCCTGCTTAATCATGAATGTGAAATGTAGTGTTTACCTGGGGCTAATATTACTGTTTCCTTCTACTGTTCTATGTTGTCAGATGGCTGAAGCAAAGGAAGCTAAACATAGTTGTGGAACCACGTGTCAGGTCCGAGCTCATACACGAGTCATCTTATTTTGATTTCATCCAGACTTGGAAAGATGGTGAGAGTGATAAAATGATACATGAAGAATTCACTGATCATATAAGTTTCCTTGTTTCTTTCAGCTGTTACTTTTTTGTTTTTGTTTCTGTTCTTATTTGTACGTGTCCTTGAATCTCCTTTCTGAAGGAATCAACGTAATTGTAGTAATTTTTGCCTGTAACGTTCATATTCCTGTCCATGAATTTACAGAACGGGAGATCTCAGATCTGCACATGAAAGTCGACCTTGTTGTCACTCTGGGTGGCGATGGAACTGTTCTTTGGGTAGGTGCTTCTTATTTCTTTGTGGTTGGAATTGAAACAACTCCCATCTTTGAAACAAAAAATATTTAAACTTCTATCGTCTATAAGCTCTGATTTAAAATTATGATCTGATAAGCCAGCTTCACCAAAAGAATGCTCTATTCACGTTCTTTCTTCTGACAATACTGTTGTTATTTCATTTACATCAGCATGTTTGTGTTGTTGGATATTTCTGGCATGGTCTAACGAGTAGAAATTGGATCTCTGATCCATCTAGAGATGAGTATTTCAGATATGGGAGAACTTTGATGTGAATATTTTGCAACATAGTGATCTTCTTGAATTGGTTGCAGGCTTTATTCGTACTGATTTCTCATGTGGAACCATTGTTGCAGGCTAAAACCGCTTATCTACAATGGTTCATTCTCTTGTTTAGAGTAAAAGTTTAGTATGTACTGCATGTTGAAATGAATTGCTTGCATTGGTTTTTAGTATAGCTTGATGTATCTTGGATTCACTTTGAACACTTTCTAAGAGCATTGAATATCCATGTTGAGTGCCAGCCGCCAGACATTGGTTGCCTCGGCCATCTCATGCTCAACCTAATATTTAACGCATATTTCTTGTACAGACTGCTTCCATGTTTAAAGGACCCATTCCTCCAATTGTACCATTTTCTCTGGGATCGCTTGGATTTATGACCCCATTCTGTATCCTTTTTAAGTCGTCTTCTGAGTTGCGTTCTTGGCATCTGAAACTTTGAAGTTGATGTATATCTTCTCAAGCTGTGGTCTTTAACACTCTTCAGATAGTGAAAACTACAAGGAATCTCTCGATTCCATCCTGCAAGGTCCAGTTAGCATCATGCTACGACATAGATTGCAGTGCCATGTAGTCAGAGATGCAGTCAAAAATGAATCCGAATCAGAAGAGCCAACTCTGGTTCTCAATGAGGTCACCATTGACCGAGGCATTTCATCATTCCTTACCAATTTAGAGTGCTACTGTGATAACAACTTCGTAACCACCGTGCAAGGAGATGGATTAATCATATCAACAACATCCGGAAGCACTGCTTATTCACTGGCAGCTGGAGGGTCTATGGTCCACCCACAGGTAACACGATTTAGTTCAGGCCATTGCTACGTGTATCCCTACGTAACGCCTCTGGTAGGTTGGTAGCTATATTTGGAATTGACATTTTACCATGTCTGGATCGTTTCAATCTCCGGTGTCCGTGCAATATAGGTTCGTCCATAATACATCTTCCGTTCAGCAACAGCTTCCTGCTGCTTTCTTAACTGTTTAGAGTTGAACTATTCACCTGTATGTGTGCAGGTTCCAGGGATCTTGTTCACACCGATCTGCCCGCATTCATTATCCTTCCGCCCCTTGATATTACCAGAGCACGTGACGTTGAGGGTGCAAGTACCCTTCAACAGCCGAAGCCCAGCATGGGCATCATTTGACGGCAAGGACAGGAAGAAGCTGGAACCCGGCAACATGCTTCTGTGTAGCATGGCACCTTGGCCAGTGCCGACTGTATGCCAGGTTGGTTCGACCAATGACTTCCTCCGCAGCATTCACGAGGGTCTCCATTGGAATCTAAGAAAGACGCAGTCATCAGATGGCCCCCGAGATGGCTAGATTCATCCATGGAAGCTTCAAACAAGTTACAAGTGTCGGGAAGCAAGGTGTAATTATAAGCTAAGTTCTATCTATACTGGCAAGAGGCTAGATTGCAAATTCTTGTGCGTCATACACTAATAAATGGGGCAAGAAAAGACCAATATAGGATGTGTTGTGCTAGGTGATTTCTCATCCTATTTTGATTGAGATGTATATCAGAGAGATGATTGTAATGAATGTTACTAATTGAAATGAGCAAACTTGATCCCGTACTGTATTTTTCCCTTGCAGTGATGAGCTTGTTCATAGTGTTTTCGGAATATTCGCCGTTCGGGTAATTCTGTTGCTCACACAGATAGAACTTGTCTTTATGTGAACAAATCCCGCAAAAGGGTTCTCTCTTACTGGGACTTGTGGGTAGTACCCATAGGTCCCCAGTTCTACCCATAGGTCCCCAGTTCGAACCCCGGAATGACCGCTCTTTATTTACCAATTCAAGGGTTCTCTCTTGCTGGATGGATTTAATATAAATGTGATTCGGTTAGATTTCTATATACACAAAAAAGAGGCAAGTGCTGACAAACAATACGTCATACGTGGGTTTATATTATGACTTATAATGCATTATATTGCATACAAACATAGCATCGGGGAAGGAAGCCCTA
Organism: Persicaria tinctoria; assembly: GCA_037127255.1. Taxonomy (NCBI): domain Eukaryota; kingdom Viridiplantae; phylum Streptophyta; class Magnoliopsida; order Caryophyllales; family Polygonaceae; genus Persicaria; species Persicaria tinctoria. The sequence continues at coordinate 3,279,686 of JBANSL010000004.1, forward strand.
ACACAATGGCACACAAAGGTTTGAATGAACAGAACATCACAACCTGTTCACAATTACATGAAATAGGGTTGTGGCAGAGTTGTGAAGAAACATACTGTTACATAAGTTACATACGACTATATATATATTATCAGGTAAAAATTCTGGTAAATCGAGAGGGCACAAAGAGTGCCAGATGGACAGACCCGTCATCGGCAAACTACAATCTAAGATTAACCAACAAACAACGCAAAACGAGGAAAACAGTCCTCATATATGACTAAATATTAGTCGAATGTACTCCTTGAAGGTAAAAAAAAAAGAACTCAGATGGGAGAAGATCTTTTTATTTTTGCGGGAATACCTTATGATTATTATCTCACCCATGATCTCTATGCTATTTCTAATTGATGCCTAACAGAGGCATCCTTTCCACACCATAGTTGGCATCGATCCGTAACCATGGTTACGATACGACTGGAGCAATGGGGTGGAAGAGAAACGTATGGGATGGAAAAATGTGGGACATTTTGATCACAGCTGAAGTACTTCATGGATTAATCCTTCATTGAAAAAGGAAAGTTTAAAGACGAGAAGTTGCAAACCAGATGAGGATTGAAGTGGAGCTAGCAACCAGAATTCATTCACGTTCCTCGGCAGGATTGTTCTGAATCTCGGCATGATTGTTCTGAATGCCTACCCAGCGAGCATAATCCACCCACCTGCACAGCCAAGTTACAGCACATGTCAATCTATGCAAAGGAATGAGTAAGTTTAAAGCGAAGCAGAGAAGACGCCGATCAAATAACTCACAGCAATGAACCCAAGAAGGTGTTTCCAGTTCGGACAGCAAAGCACAGGGCACTCAGCATGAGCTTGTTGTTGTGCAACAAGGGTTCCAAGAACCGCTGTTCAATTATACCAGCTACTATTTGGTACCTGCAGTGCAGATTGCATAAGTATTTTCATGGAAGCACTTCTATAATCGTATTAAAGAGAGCAAAAAACACACCTCAGGTTGCTAGAAACTGCCATATACACGCCATAGGCGGCACTAGTTGACAGTATGGGCACATTTTCAACCTCGTCTGAGGCAGAAGTGCCTACAGCCTTCTTCGCGTTAATGAAAGCATTGGTTATGGATGTTCCAACCTTAGATAAAACGAACACCGTCATATTAACATTTTCAACTTAGGAATTCCATTCCACAATGCAGTTGCAATCATAGACAGCCACTAAAACGTTAACCTGATGTTTTTTAGTTCATTTTCATGGTAAATATCTGACAGAAGTGACTAGAACAAAATCAAGGAGTTCCAAACTGTGAGATTTGAATTTTACCAGAGAAGAGGTGGTTCCAACTGCGAAAAGCTTGGCACCATTGCGCTGCAAGAAAAAAGAAGATAAATAAGAACGGATGTCGGAAATATTGAGTTTAGCTTAACAGCTGAAAAACTGCTTTATTCTCAAAAGATTGTGAGATAGACTTTTAAAAGAATTGTGCATACCGCAATTGCACCTATCCTCTGCAATAGAGAATATGATGCTCCACCAAGGGCAATCTGCAGAATGAAGTTTTGGATCAAAAAATGTTAAAGAAAACTGAATCACAGGAATACAAATGAATGAATACATTAACAAGATTCAAAGCATGAGACCTGAAAGGCATTATCTGGGCAGCCATGAAAGAACTTGGCGATGCTCCCAGCATTGACTGCAAGAGCAGGCCGAAGAGCAATAGTTGGAGCAGGAAGATAAACAAGCATGAAATCCGCAATTACGGCCATAACCTAAATATGAGTGCATAGAGAGAGATCAGAAGCTATAATTGTGAATCAAAATTATTTCTCAAGTGTTTCACTTTCACCACCTCCAAACTATTTACTAGTTAGTTATGAGTGCTTTAATATTGTTTTCACTTTACCGTCCATTTGTTTAATTTTCATAAAACCAACCATTATTTGGAAAGGTTCACCATCTACCACCCTAACTTAGCCAATGTCAAATGACATTAAAAGAGGTATCTCAAACTACCAAACTACTCAATGGAGTTGACAAAATAAATTACACAATTTTACTGACTTAAAGAAAAACCTTTTTTTCAACTACAACTTACTTGTAAACCCGTTGCAATTGTAAACTCTCAGTTTAGCTAATGTGTTGCTAATATGGTTTATTGGAGTTTCTCACAGCCTCAAAACTGCATATTTGATAGTTGTAAATCAAAACAGCATATTTGATAGATATCTGAGAGTTGCGAGTGATGTCATTATATGACAAATATGGCTATTGGAATTGCTCACAGCATATGAGCCCCATCTTGGAGAGGGGTCGGGTGGTTGGGAGTCTGAGCTTCAGAGATGATGCACACCTATTGACCACCAATATGGGCATCGGTGGCAAGGCAATCCCTCCAAACAGCGACCTAGTTGAGGTTCTTGGTACTTGGTAGCGCTGCATTATTCATCCTCCTGGTTGACAAGGAGATTACCTTCATCAAGTTGGCAGAAATGAGGTTTTTCAATATGTTTAGCTGTTAACTCATCTTGGCAAGGGAACATCAGGATTTTTGCCACCAGGAGCTTCTTGGGGAAGCTGAGACAAAGCTAGGGCTCAAGTGGATTGCTGTCAGACCGAGTTTCGACAAGTATGAGATGCCTGAGGAGTTCAGGCGGCTGATGACTAAGATATTCTTTATACGGAGCAGCTGCAGGGAGATGATGATTTTGTGAAGAACTATCTTGGGTGGGCTGCCGGCTGCAGAGTTGATTTGATGATGGACTGGAAACAAAAGGTTGATCTACAAGCTTTAAGCTTCTCTGGCTTTGTGTACCTGGAAAGGGAAGGTTGATCTCGAGGCTATGGGCTTCTCTAGCTGTGATTTTTGTGAGGTGTACTTGCTCCGCAAATTGAAATGTAAGAATTACTTTTGATCCACCTTTCAACAGGTATGTGTGTGCAAGGTTTTTAATTACCAAATCTACATTCCTATCTATACGGATGTTCACTACTCCGTACTTTGCAAGTTTTCTGCCCGACTAACATATGCCCATCTAAATGGAGAAATTGTTTGTGTAAATAATTTTTTTTCTTTAACTAGAAATAAATCGATCAAGCGTGGTAGAATGGTATCTTAGTTAGCCTACACCTGTTAGAAAATCCATTTTATTTTTGGAAAAAAACTGGAAACTGGATTGATGGTTACTTGATTGATTGATTGTGAAGATATGGGTGACCAAATGCAAATGCACCTAACTTGCCTACGTTCACCGTGTTAAAGTCTAAATAACCCTAATCAAAGACAGCAAAAAATGCTTGCAAACATAAAATCAAACGCAAAGTTAATAAGACCATTCGAGAGAGGGAAAGACATACCACATCGGCGCAAACAATCTCCAATTCCTTGAAGAAGTTCTCTCTCCGGCGTTCATATTCTGCTGCAGTCTATCACAAAAAAAAAAAAAAAGAAGAAAAATAAGTCATATTCCATGAAAGCAACGCACTGATCAACCTAGGGAATTAATAGGCCAAAAGTTAAACATAAAAGGCATCAAGAGAGGGAGGAAATGGAGCGCATGCAACGCACTGATCAAGAAGCTTGACACTAAGAGATAAGTTCATATTGGTAGCCATTCCTAGATAAACATTTACCACCAATTCCCCAGCAGTAAGCAGTAACCATTCCTAATTACAGAGTTCCCCATTCACATAAATTACAATGGTCCAAAATTCAAGAATAGAACAAAACAATAAACAAAAAGAAAACAAACAACAAGCAATCTTTAGATCATTAGATGTGACCTCAATTAGCCAAGTATACGATTTCCAGATGCTAGATACTAAATGTTTGCCACCAATTGCACATCAGTTTGACCATTCCTTACAAATCGCCCACCGTTCAAAATCAATTACATGAACAAACAAAAGGAGCAATCATTATTTAAGGGTGCGTTTGGTAACGATATCTTGATAATTCCCAGGAATTCAAAAACATCCCAAGCGTATCCATTGTACAAAGCAAGCTTAAAGCAATGCTCTGCAAAAGTAAACTCCAACCTTCGTTTAATCCCGATTTCTGCGCACCTATTTTTTTTAATTATATTATTAAACTGCAAAATTGAACAAAGTATGCAAAGCTACTTCAATAGTTCAGCATTTCCTGTCCCTTTAACTGAAACACTGATTGAGCAGATAAAAGTTGACGATAAAAATGAAAATTCATATGAAACAGGGAAGAAAATCAAATCAATTATACAGCACGGGAAAGAGGAAATCCGTACTTTTGTGAAGACTCCAACGCCGCATTCCATGGCGACTTTAGCCAAGAACAGATCATCGGCCAACAAACGCTCCTTGAATCCACCGAATTGAAGCAGCCAACGGTAAAACGGAGACTTCTCCAGCTCAACAAACCTCATCACAATCTCTACCGGAACTCTCCCAGACTGAATCGCAATGGCGAAATCCTTCGGCAAACTGTCCAACGACCGTCCTATCTGCGCCAGCGCCAACAGAGCCTCTTCCTTCCGCCTACTCTCACCTCCATCACCGCCTCCCTCACCACCACCACCTCCACCACCGCCGCCGCCATTGAAATCGTCGCCTCCTCCACCAGAAGAGAACGCCAACGGCGGCTGCGAAAGAAAGAGGCGCCTGACCTTGGGGACGGCGGCGGTGAGGCGGGGGAATAATGCAGCCGCGGCAGCTCCGTTAGATGCAGTATCGACGAAGTAGGGGACGGCGAAGGGGGAGCGGTGGCTGAGTGGGCGAAGGGGGAGGTTGGTGAGATCGAAGCAACAGGAGGCGGAGATCGCCATTTTCGGTTCGCCTTTTTCTCTCTCTCTTGATCTTTTTCAACGGGCGTGCGTTGGTGAGTAACTCAGTTGAGAGTCTGTTAAAAGGAGAGAGACGACCACATTAGCGATTCTCTCTCGGTCTCCCCAAGGGCCAGCTTGTGCCCGTGCCTCTTCCGTGGGGCCCACTCTTACTTCCAGTGACGTGGCTTGCATGCTTAGTAGTATAGTTTTTTTTTTTTTTCAAATATTATTATTATAAAAAGTATTTTACATAATTATGATATTCGATCTGAACGAGCGGAGGCTAGGTTTGGACTCGAGGTATAAAATGTTTTTATACTCGACTTACGTGGTAAATGAACGAGTTTAGCCGAACTTTATTCCATCATAGAGCAGTTCTATTTACGCATAATATAGTATTTTATGCGAAATGTTATAAATTTTACTACGGAGTATATTCAAACTATTTGAACTTGAATTGAAATGGGCTTCAATTTGAATCGACTTTGAAAATGTTGTCATACTCTATTTGTTTAGCAAATGAGTGAGCTTATACAGACTTTTTTTTGAGTTGAACCTGAATTGAACTCAAGATAATCGTCTCATATAACAACCCTAGTTTAGACAACAAAATAACAAATCAAATGTTTATAATTATTTTTTCATAAAAAATCACACTTGAGAAAATTAGAGAAATCGTTGTTTAAAATAATCATTCTTTAATTTATCTATATTTAAATCATCATTTTTATGAGAAGAACTTATAAATGCATAAAATATTATATATAAATATAGATTTAAAGTTTCTTTTTGATATTGATTTATATCCGAAACTACGGAAATTTCGCCTGGTACCCTCGAGGTTAGGCCTTTTTCACGTGGTGTACCAAAGTTTAGGATATTTCACATGGTACCCCTGAACTTTTAATTTTTTTCGCAGCGTGCCCCTCCGTTAGAATTATAAACATTTTCCGTTAATTTTAAGAGAACCCTGGCCGATAATTGAACCACGCCGACGAAGCCTCTGCCAGACGCTTTCCTCTTCGCGACCCAAAGCACCGCGCAGACGAAGGGAGACGCCGACGAGGTGAAGTACCTAGTGATGCCGGCTGCCGGAGTAAGTTCTCTTCCATCCCTCCTCATCTTCCATCCCTTCTCATCTGGCTATGAGATTTAGGGTTTTTTTCTTTCGAATTGAGCGTTTTGGGTTGGATTGCAAATGGAGGATCTTGGGGATTGGATTTATGGATCATTTTTTTGCGAATCTCATTCCATTTGTGTCATAATTATTTCGAATTGGGGGTTTAAGGAGTAGATTTCGATTTGGGGGATTCTTGGTTGCGATTTCGAACTGGAAAGTGCCAGTGCTGAACTTCTGCATGATGTAAACACCCCGATGACAATTCAACGCCGTTGTCTGCTGTTTGTTTTGATTTTTCTATGTTTAAAATTTAGAGTTTACAGATCTGGGATTAATTCAATGTTTATAGAATTGGGGAATTTTGGCCTTAGGGGTTAATCTATTGATTTGAGGATTTTTCATAATGACTTTTACGTATTTCCTAGCTCCTTTTCCCCTTTATATTAACTTGAATAACTAGCCAGATCCATTTGTATAAATATAAGCAATGCATCAGTTTATTATAGTTTACCTTGCCTATTAAAATTTTCTTATTTTGATCAATTACAAGTTGCTCCGTCCAAAGGATGACTTGCATGCTGTTGAAGCAAATTGTAGTGACTGTAGGTTCGCATTGTGGACTTGCATCCTCCCTAGTGTGCTTGGCCATGCTAGTATATTGTATCTCATCACTAAGAAATATATTGTTGGCACAGTGCTTGTTGCATGGTGTATTGGTGTATACTGGATTACTGGTGAACTGTGATTGTTGATAGTGAATGGATGTTGTCTTGTTTTGTTAGACTCTTAGAGTAGATCTTTCATGTGCGGTGCCACTCCATTAAGAATTACATATATCCTTTTGCCTATGCCCCATCACCAATTTTTTATTATTATTTGCAGGAAAGGTGACTCCTGAAAAATTGAAAATGTAATGTACAGCTTTGGAAACATTCTTTTGGATCTATTGAGTGGAAAACACATCCCCCCTAGTCATGTAAGTCGAGTTTATAGTCATTAACTTTACAAGATACTCTGCTCAGATTCGATTCCAAAAAAAAATTGAAATATCTTATCCAATGTTCAGAAAAACCGTATTGCTTTTTGTTAATGTTATCTTAATCTTGCTTCAATCAATAATTCCTCAAGTAATGACTGATTGCATAGGTTCAAGCAGCCTGAGCTCAGTGATTGCCGTTTATCTTGATGCTTATTAATATTACAATATTTCATTCGGTCATACCATGAATTGCATCCATTAAAATTCATTTGAGTGATTTTCTTACGGCTTATTGATTTAGATGTGTAATCCCATGATAAAATGCTAACCAAACCGGTAAGAGATTTCCATTCGAGAGTTGATATGCCAAAAATTGTCCCTTAAAACCATTTCCCCAACAGAAATATAGAAATTTGCCTCTTTTTATATCTTCATTTTTTTTCTTGAAGTAGGATTAACTTCTGGCAGTTGTGTAGTTTGGAGCTTTCAACTGTGTACTTGCATGCTTTAGCTAGCTTAAAGATTTATGCTAAAATAGCTTCTTAATCGAATTGGCCTCCTTATGCTTTAGCTAGCTTTGTTTCTGAATGTTGGTTTTTAAAATTGAAAATTTTAAGGTTTAGTTTCTATGCTCTAATTCTATGTAACAAATTTAAAGTCTATTAACTCAAGTGGTAGAGCATTGTGCACAAGCACAAAGATGTGGGTTCAAATCTCACATAGGCTAATTCAATTTGCCTCAATGAAGTCGTCACCGCCAGATGGGATGGTTTATCAGTTATCGATTCGTTGGATGCTCCTTGCCTATCAGTTCTTTGGTTAATCAGTTAGCCTTTTAAGTTTTTACTAGTTAGTACCTTCATGAGATGTTTGAAACAAAAGTTGCTATGCTGCTTTGATTTCAAAGAACCCAATTTTGCTTCTCTAATTAGTATGGGTTGTTAATAAACAGAACAAATGAATGTGGTAATGGGAGCTTTTGTTGCTTACCAAAAAGAAAACATGGGAGCTTCAGTAATGGTTCAGTTGCCATTTGATACTGCCCAAAATTAAGCTTAAAGAAACCTGAACGGTACAAAATTAAACACTAACTTCTATACTAGTTAGTGTTTTATGCATCTATGCCTATTCTTCCATTTATGCTTCCTAGCTAGAGGTTATGCGTCTTCTTTATTACCTTGTAGATACGATATGAGGACATTTATGCTTGGTCAAAGACCATCAGAAGACTAGATTACCAGCATTAACCTATGCGGGATTTGAACCCGCATCTTTGTGCTCGTGCACATGCTCTACCATTGAGCTAATAGGCTAAAACTTTGTTGCATAGAATTGGAGCACAAAAATATGATAACATGTATATACAAACATGAGCACAAATTACACATCAATGATCCACATTGACAACAAAAAGGTTTTCTCTAAATGACAGCAAACATCTTAGGATCAATTAGATAGGACCTTATTGCTTTTCCTTTGTCTCTTTGTGTGCAATTAAGTTGGGTTCTTTGTATTGCTCAAAAGGGGGAAATTTTGGATTGGATGTAAGCTCCTTGCTGATATCCTTGATTTAATCCCAAATTAACAGATTGTTACCTAACGCTAAAATTCCCCAATTCTATAAACATTGAATTAATCCTAGATTTGTAAACTCTAAATTTTAAACATAGAAAAATCAAAACAAACAGCAGACAACGGTGTTGAATTGTCATCGGGGTGTTTACATCATGCAGAAGTTCAGCACTGGCACTTGCCAGTTCGAAATCGCAACCAAGAATCCCCAAATCGAAATCTACTCCTTAAACCCCCAATTCGAAATAATTATGACACAAATGGAATGAGATTCACAAAAAAATGATCCATAAATCCAATCTCCAAGATCCTCCATTTGCAATCCAACCCAAAACGCTCAATTCAAAAGAAAAAAAAACCCTAAATCTCATAGCCAGACGAGGAGGGATGGAAGATGAGGAGGGATGGAAGAGAACTTATTCTGGCAGCCGGCATCACTAGGTACTTCACCTCGTCGGCGTCTCCCTTCGTCTGCGCGGTACTTTGGGTCGCGAAGAGGAAAGCGTCTGGCAGAGGCTTCGTCGGTGTGGTTCAATTATCGGCCAGGGTTCTCTTAAAATTAACGGAAAATGTTTATAATTCTAACGGAGGGGCACACCGCGAAAAAAATTAAAAGTTCAGGGGTACCATGTGAAATATCTTAAACTTTGGTACATCGCGCAAAAAAGGCATAACTTCAGGGGTACCAGGCGAAATTTCCGCCGAAACTATTAAAGGAACCAATGAATGAACCATTGGGCTACAAGTTTAAGGCTTTGATACGATGAAGAGGCCTATGTGCTTGAGACGTATACCAGAAGCCCATATGGGCCCAATTAAGTTTGAAGCAAAATTTTATCAACTGATTTTTTTATATTAATTTTTTAATTAGATTTGCCAATTTTGAATTAAAGGCTATTTTTTTTTTGATCAGGTAATAGTTTGATGGTCAGACAGACCTGACTCATCGAGAGGCCGACAGAGTCAGCGACGGCAAACCGTCAAACATACAAATATACAATCATAATAATAAATAGGTGCAACACAAAGACAACAAATAAAAAAGAGAGTTTATTTATTTTTGTCTTCTACTGATCGACAGGATTGACTAAAATATTTGATTTTTAATGTTTGATATACTTTTGAGAAAAGATTAAGGTTTCATACAGACATTTAAATCCAAATTATTTTGGGATTTATTTATATTTTTGAGAAAAAAAATATTTATGCCACTTTTAATCACTATTCTAAAAACGCTCTTGGCGTCCGTCTAGACACCGCCAAGACGTTTGGTGTAGGCTAGTCGCCAAGACAGCGTCAAGGTGCTTGACGTTTGGCAATTTGACGGCTTGTTTAGAATTCGAGATTGATTTTTGTTTGTTTTATTTCGTTAATACTATAGAAATTATGAATTGTGATGTTTATTTGAACATGTTTATGAGATTTTATATTTGATTTTATGTTTGAACCTAACAACGGTTAAAATGATTATGATATTTATTTCATTTGTACGGTGTTTTTTTTATTTAAAGATGCTAATGACTTTAGAAATACATATTTTATTAAATTATATGATTTTTAAATATAGTCCGGAGTTAAATATAAGAAAATAACCAAAAAATCGTTTTATCTATCAATCCGCCAATAAAAGTATAAAACCCTCAAACCGTCTTGATTTCAGTAAAACGTATTATGCATTTGGGCATATCTTCATTCCGGCTCCCATCCGGTTTCCATCTAACTGTATTATGCATTTGGGCAAATCTTCACCCTTGAAACTTTTTTTTTTTTTTTTTTTGATTAAGTAAGAATTCGACGCCCGGACAGGCCCGGGGTCGATAGGCCGAAGAACTCGGCGACGGATAAACCGTCAAAATAAACTAAAGACATAAACCAACAATAAGGCAGAACCGACAAATTACAAGAGTGCAAATAAAGGCAAAGACTAGTAAAAGATGAAAGAACCGAGGCAGTGTACGACAACTCATCCATCAGTTAGTAGAGGCAACGCAGGGGATCCCTGGGGAACTAAGTGGAAACCTCAGATTTGGACTCCGTCAATGAGCCATCAGGTCTCGATCACGTCCACGACCTCTCGCACGTCGATAAATAAGAAGAAACACCTCTCATAAACTGCTAGCCTCGAAAGCCCTGTCATCGCACCACCAAGCAATTCGACAACCTGCCAAACACTACAGATCCAATTCGAAATTTCCTTACCTACAAAAATATCGTCAACCCCTTTCGGGTGGATTTACTCAAACCCTTTCGGGTGGATTTACTCAAACCCTTTCGGGAATTACATAAAGCCCTTTCGGAATTAACTCAATACTTTAGACAAAGAAAGAAAAGTAAATATACATATATATATTTACTTTTAATCCTTTATCAAAATTTTAATTGATGACGTCAGAAGCTTGCAGTGCAAGGGCGGAATAAGCCTTGCACGCCAAGGAGAGTGCAACCCATCACGTGACAGGCAGCAGCCCAAGCGAGGTCGCCGGAAACAGGGGAGCAACCAGAGAGCCGGCGCAAGCTCGGCCGGAGGCCACCCCGGGCGAGGACGGCGCCAAAAACCAGCAACAAGGCACGAGACGGAGCGTTTCGCGATGAAGAAACACAAGGGGGTAAAGGCGGGGAGGAAAATAGGAAAAGGAAACTGAAGTCCGGCCGCACACCACCAAGACCGCCGAAATAGGCCAAAACTGGGTAGAACGAAAAGGGAGGGAATAGACGATGACGAGAGGCCGACGACACTAGGCATCGGACAGGTGAACGATGAACAGGGGAACAAATAATCGATACGAGCAGAAGAAGAAGTAATCAACAACAAGGGTTGAAAGAGAAGGATTATTGGCAAATGAAAGGTGAATCGAAACGATCGGGGAAAGAAAATTAGGGATTTCAGCGAGGGGGGATTAGAAGAGGCTGGGCACAAAGTCGGGGAAGCCAGGGCCCTTGGGACGCAAAGCGGCCGGAGCCGGGATTGAGGCGGCCGAAGCCGGGATTAAGGCTCCCTCTCTCTAGAAAACTAGAGAGAAGGGAGAGGTTTTTCACCCTTGAAACTTATGAATGGCTAGGATTAATTTCAAATTTATTTTTTTTTAAAGAAAAAAATTGCAATTTAGACTCCTTGCCCATTCTTAAGAAAGGTAAAAACTTATTCGCCCTAACTACTTGATTTGCAGAATCAAAATTTGACCCAATTAGTTTATCTACTTTGCTACGTTAATTTAATCTACTGTATTTGAATTTATCAAATCAACTTCAAAGTAAAAACCTATTATGCATGCATATTCCCTACCCTTGCAATTTGCCTTCAAAGTATTGTCGTTGAAAGCTAATCCATGAGTATGGAGGGTTCTGCGACTTGGATCCCTCAAGTCGGTATGGAGTTCGATTCCATAGAAGATAGTTGGACGTTTTGGCTAGCATATGGAGGCAAGTGGGTTTCAATGTACGAAGGCAATACGAAAACAAGAATAAGGAGGGAGTGGTCAGTTCAAGAAGATATGTATGTGCAAAGGAAAGGGCATCGTGTGATTGGCAAGGCAGACAACTTACAACAACGCTTCCGGGCTGAAACTAGAATCGGTTGTAAAGCTCGCATCGGGATACAGTTGAACAAGGAGACGGGAATATATCAAGTACATGATTTAGTATCCGAGCATAACCATCCGTTGCATTTACCTGAGACTAGTCACTTATTGTCGTCGCAAAGAAAAATTTCGAAAGCTCAGGCAGTTGAAATTGAGTTGGCCAATGATTCTTGAATCACACCTAAAGCAGCACATGAGTTTATAGGAGCACATGTTGGTGGATCAACCAATCTTGGCTACACACAGAGATCATAAAACTACCTGCATAGAAAGCGACAACGGAACTTGATGTACGAGGAAACTGGAAGTCTATTGAGGTACTTTCATACTCAAACTATTGAGAATCCTTCCTTTCAATATTCTATTCAGTTGGACAATGAAGAGAAAATAACAAACATCTTCTGGGCTGATGCAAAAATGATTATTGATTATGCTTTATTTGTGGAGGTAGTTGCTTTTGACACTACATATAGGCCCCTTGGTGTGTTTGTTGGATTTAACCATTTCAGAGAAGTTGTCATTTTTGGTGCTGCACTTCTTTATGATGAAACTACAGAGTCGTTTAGGTGGTTGTTTGAAACCTTTCTAGCAACACATGATGATAAAAAGCCAAAAACTATCTTCACGGATCAAGACATAGCCATGGGAAAAGCTATAGAGGAGATCATGCCAGAAACTTCTCATGGATTATGCACATGGCACATAATGCAAAATGCAACCAAGCATTTAATTCATGATGGGGCTAATGCTCTTCAAGATTTTAAAGCTTGTATGTATGACTATGATATAGAGGCTGACTTTGAAGAAGCTTTCAGTGCATTGCGTGAGAAAGTAACAAAAGGTTCTTGGTTGGATAGTATCTATGCCTTGAAGAAAAAGTGGGCAGAATGCTATATGAGAGATGTTTTTTCATTAGGGATGCGGAGCACACAATTAATTGAGAGTCTAAATCGGGATCTGAAAGATTATCTGCATTGCAACATGGATATAATGCGATTTTTTAAGCACTTTGAGCGAGTTGTTAGGCAGAAGCGTCAAAATGAGATCAACTCTGAATTTGAATCTCGAGAAAAACTGCCTAGAATGAAGATGAAAAGGACACCTTTGCTCAGACAAGTTGGTCTGTTGTACACTCCTAAAATTTTTGAAGCCTTTCAAGATGAATATGATTGGTCTACAACTGCCTATATCAAGTCACCAGTTGAAGATCAGCCAAGTAATGAGTATAAAGTTGCAATTTCCAGTTTTGATGCTAGCAAAGTTGCTGATGAAGAATATACAGTGTTGGGCAATCATTCAACTCAAACAGTTTCATGTAGCTGCAAGATGTTTGATAGATTGGGAATACTATGTTCTCATGCTTTAAAGGTCCTAGATGCAATGAACATTAAATTGGTTCCTGAAAAATATATTCTCAAACGATGGACTAAAGAAGCACGGAGTGGAATTGTACAAGATATCAGCGGGAGGATTGTTGTTGAGGATCCTCAGGTGGAAACTACAAGGAGATATAGAGATTTGTGTCGCAAATTTGTGAATATAGCTTCTCGTGCTTCCAATTTTGAAGAATCGTCCTTATTTTTGGATAGCAAGTTGAGTGTTGTAATTGAAGAGGTTGATAAGATGTTGTCCAACTTACAGTTGCAAGGACATGAAGATACTTTGTCAATTCCCGATTTGAATGCAAGTGTTCAACAAAGTAGTGAAATACTTCCTCCCAATGTTGTCTTGAAGAAAAAAGAAGGGAGAAAAGGAGGAAGACGGTTAAAAGGCTGGAATGAAAAATTACATAGAATGAAAAAGAAGAATTCGGTTCAAGCTTCAGAGGGTCAATCAGCTGTGCAAAATAAAAGAAAAAAGAAACCAACTCAGAAAAATCAATCGTTGAAGGTATGTTTTGTGTATGCATATGAAATGAAAATGGAATAAAAGCATATTTTAAATTATCACATGTATATATGTATGTGTTGCTGATTTGTATGGTCTTAACAGGAAGTTGGAGATGAGCATATTTTGCCAGATGATGAATCAGCTGGATATATATATCAAAGCCCCCACATCTATGGCAATACACGCCAAATGATGTATCATGAGATTTTTCCAGAGCAACCTTTGAGTAATTATGATATTAGTTCTGCTCAATTCTTGCAGGTAAACTGGTAAAGTTCATTAATTTTAGGTTATTTCATTTTTTAAAGGAACTTATATCTTATTTATTAGGAACCAAAGAATGGAAGTGATCAGATGATGTCTTCTTTCCATCACTTGCAAGACTCCCATTTAGTTAGTCAGGTAAAATCATAAACTAATCACATCTGAAAATTTTATATAAACTAAATTTGCTTATAACTGTTGTAATAAGAATTTCTTTTTTATAGGCTATGAATGTGGAGTTTACAAATCAGAATCATCAAGGATTTTTACAGAATAGTTCAACACATAATCACGTAAGTATATATGCCAAATAAATGGTTTTTTTTTTTTTTTAATGAAATGTAGTGTAGTTCAACTTTAACGGGTAACAATTTAATGCAGGGTTATGAGCAGAAAGACATGTCTACAATTTTTTTTAGTGTTGTTTGTTTATGAACTTAGCATCTTAGCGTTGCAACTATGTTTCCTCACATTAGTTTTAATAATTTTCTCACCTCATCTTGTATTTTTACAGAATGAATTATGGTGGACAAGAATCTTTCCTTAAGTTAATGAGCTCTGTTTCTAGGAGCATTGTTTACCCTTGTACTGAATAAATAGACCTCTGTTTCTAGGAGTATTTTTACAAAATGAATTATTGTGTACTCAATTTTTTTTACAACATTAGCCTATACGGGACTTGAACCCGCATCTTTGTGCATGAGCACACCGCTCTGCCATTTGAGCTAATAGGCTAAATGTTTTTTTACTGAATATACATGAAATCTAAAAATTATCTTCCTGGTGTTGGTCATCATCTTCATTAATTTCAGTTTCATAATTCTATCAGAGCAGATGGTATGTTTGCTAAATGGTATGCTTGACAATGGATTTTTATCACTTGACAACCGATTTTATGCACTTATTTCAGCAAAAAGACGACACTAAAATATGAGCATACCTTGTGAAAATCCAACGCTTTCCCCAAGACTTCATATGACAGTAAACCATAACCAAAAGATACAAAGGAGATAGCACCTTCATTGCACTTGGTGAGCAACTCTTTGTAAAGCAACGGTAAACCATAACCAAAACATACAAAGGAGATAGCACCTTCACTGCATTTGGTGAGCAGCTCTTTGTAAAGCGACGGTAAAAAATTCAGCAGCAAGGTCATAGGTGGGCTGATTATGCCTGAAGATCCAGTTGCAACCATGAATCTTATGATAGACCTGGACAACCCTTTGTCATCACAAATCAGCCCCATAGCATGCCCTTTTACATCACAAATCAGCGCAGGCAAGAGCTGGTGTTTCTCCTGGTTAGCAGTCCGGTCACAAGAAGATACTAATCATGAATCAGTTAAAGAAATTAATATAAAAAAAAGTATTCAACTTATGTGCTCTTTGTACAAAATTAGACATTACTTTTGATCGAATTGCAATGTGCATCACAAAGAAACCCAATATTCTTACGATTTCACAAATTCAATTTGATTCAATTTGTATACCAAATTAAATTCCCATTCCGATTGTGCAGAAACTTGATATCAAATTCAAACACATAAAACCCAAAAATCTCTACATTTGACCTATGAATCCATTAAACTTGATCCACAAATTCAACCACGGCACATGAATCTCCAAACCCATCAATAAACTCTAATTTTGTCTAAACCCATGAATCTCCCTAAATTTACCCACAAATCCATTCAATTCCACGTATTCAATCACAAATTGCGAATTGCCAAACCCATAAACCCTGTTTTTGTTTTTCGAACTAAACCCTAATTTTCTCATAAACCCCAAATCAATGGATAAACATACCTTTCTTCGGCGTCCTCTCTAGCGCACCACATTCCGCCTTCAATTGTCTGTGTCATCTTTACTTTCCTTCTCGTCGTCGTCGGTATCTGGGCATATCACCATACGAACTGGGAAGGAGGAAATTTGGGGAAGGTAGGATTTTTGTAAAACTTATTTATTTATTAAAAAAATTAAAAGGTAAAATTATCCTAGCCATCGGTTAAATCAAGGGTGGAGAATTGATTTTCCGGAGAGAGACGTAATCCATGACGTAACCATCCGCCATGGGAGGACTCTCCACTTCACAAATGTAAGGTTATAATTTCCAATCAAAAGCGTACCAGGCCAATCGATCAACCCAGTTCCTCCAAACGAGTTTCACTACTCAGCCTCAACACATACAGAGTCACAGAGTAATTTAATTAAGGAGATTAATTAAGATTGATCGATCTGAGGATGGAAGAAGGAAGAAAGAGCGTGGGGGAGGGGAAGCTCGTATGCGTGACGGGGGCTTCCGGCTACATCGCCTCTTGGCTGGTCAAGATCTTGCTCCTCCGCGGCTACTCCGTCAACGCCACCGTTCGCGATCCCAGTAAGCCTCCTTCATCTACCTCTTTTTTCAATTTCAATCCATATATATCCAAAAGTCCCCTGTACACCTCACAGAAAAACCCCAAACTCCCACACTATCACACGATGAGCTACATATCACAGATTTCATATACAATTCAAATGCTACAGGTGATCCAAACAAGGTGGAGCACTTGCTCGCTCTCGAAGGGGCAAAGGAGAGGCTTCACTTGTTCAAAGCCGAATTAACGGAAGAGGGTTCCTTTGATGCTGCAGTCAGTGGTTGCAACGCCGTTTTCCACACCGCATCCCCCTGTTTCTTCGTCTCCGACGATCCACAGGCGGAGTTGCTTGATCCTGCAATTAAAGGAACAATTAACGTTCTTAGTTCATGTGGGAAGTTTCCATCGGTTAAGAGAGTGGTTTTAACCTCTTCATTGGCCGCCATGGGACGCGGTAAGCCTATAACTCCCGAGGATGTAATCGATGAAAGTTGGTTTTCTGATCCCGAGATTTGTCGTGAATCAAAGGTATTACATTGTTCTATTACAAGTCATGAAAGTTGGTTATCTACGGGTCGGTCCTATGGTTGTAGGGACATGCTGTATAGTAAAAATTAAGCTCTGTTAATAGCAAAAATATAAAAGTTGTCTTATATATTATAATAATCTTAATTCTTACATATGACATATTAAAGACTTAGTTAAAGCATAAACAATTTACTAGGAACGTATCATCCTTGTAACATTTTTTAAATCAAAGTCTTCTATAAGCTCTTTCTAATCAACAAACAACTGAAGATTCTTTTTTTAAAAAAAAGCTAAACATATGTATAGAATATAGATACATATCAGACCAGGCCAATATCATGGGGGCCGTCGACGCCGGATTTCCTAAATTTCACCTTGCAAGAAAATAAAAATAAAATGGGGGCCCTGTCCAATTGGTCCAAATGCGCCATTCTTGGGCAGGGCATGGTTATCCAGTAGGCATTTTTGTCTCAAAACTAACTTTTAGAGTAGGTAGACATCTTGTCGGTCTGGCAAACTAGCATCATGTTTTAAGTGAAAATGTCTACCAACTACAGAAGTCGATGTTGTGACTGTATATTTGATGATTTTCCGACGTTGTGTACAGAGATGGTATGCATTATCAAAGACTTTGGCTGAAGAAGCTGCGTGGAAATATGCAAATGATAAGGGCATTGATTTGGTTTCCATTAATCCTGGCTACGTTATTGGACCATTGCTACAACCTAAGCTTAATGAGACTTCCGCTATTTTCTTGAACTTGATCAAAGGTAATTCATCTTTCTTATTTAATTTGATCCATCCTCACAAGATCTATTAATGTCTACATGGGCTAATGTTTCTGTATACTGTCAGCAAAGACATACTCCGATGATGTTTATGAGGTTGTGGATATTAGAGATGTTGCAAACGCTCATATTCTAGCATTCGAGAAAGTATCTGCTAATGGTAGATACTGCTTGGTCGAGAGTATTGTACGCTCTTCGGAAATTTTGAAGATCTTGCGAGAGCTCTATCATACTCTACAACTTCCTGACAAGTAAGTTATACACTTTTGATACATGCATCTTAATTTTGATATTACTTTGTTTGTATTGGATTGCGCCAATTAACACGCGAAAACTCAAAACTATGGTGTAGGTGTGAAAACGATAATCTTGATGTAGTAATATGCCAGATTTCTAAAGAGAAGGCGAAGGGTTTGGGCGTCGACTTCATTCCTTTTAGGATGAGCTTGAAGGAGATGATTGAAAGCTTGAAGGAAAAGAACTTAATTTCTTTTTGAAGAATTTCAATAGGATTTGTGAGAAGATAATTTTCATTTCATCAAACTTTAGTTTTGTGATATGTTCATCACCTTTCCAATGGTGATCCTGTCATGGAATGATTGATCAAGTGGAAGAACTTGGCTACCGAGGAAGCAACCTAGGAAGCATCGGCTCATATTATTACTCAGTTTCCTCTATGACCTTAGCTATGCCCTTAGTTGATTGTAAGCCTTGAGACAAGGCTCTATAAGGTGTGAGCATTGTTATGAACTTAGCATACATTGGTCTATATTTTCCCTCCTACTCTAACAATCTATAACTACTTTTCTCTCTCTCTCTCTCTCCTCTCATCTTCTGTTATCAGCTAATCTCCCTCATCTCTTCTTTCTCTTTCGGTGACGATTTCCACCATTGATAGGATCTCCATCTTGTTTGTCTAGGGCCATAATAGAAGGGTAATTTTGTCCTTTCATGTGTATAGAACAGGTGAGCTCATTTGTCTATAAAAGGAGATGGCGCCAATTGCAGTTGGGAATAAGTTTGTTGTAACAAACCGTTTCACAGATCTTGATTCCTTCATCTCTCTAACGGAGTTTGTGAGATTTTGATCCAAAGGTCCACTTCTCATCTGGTTGGGGATGAAGATGACTTGAAGGCCTTCAAATTCTTCAATGTTGTGTCCGGCGAACGGGCTTGGCCCTTGGAATTTCATGTGTCCTTGCGCACTAAAGGAGCAAGCGAATAATCCCTCTCACAAGGATCACCGAGTACTGGAGACTCTATCGAGTTGAATGTGTTGACCCCCCACATGGAGATATACAATTAAGTGGGCCACCCATCACACATGGCGGTCCCGATAAGCGTGGGAGACCCCTTAATCGACTTGAACATGATGGTTGTGGAGGTTTCTTTTTTTTATTAAGTAAAAATTCGACTCATCGGATAGGTCCGGTGGGTCGATAGACCGAAAAATCGATGATGGATAAGTAGTCAAGTATGCTAAAGACGTAAGCAACAATAAAGTGGAAAAGTCAAAATACAAGGGTACATTTACAGACACAGTCTAGCACAAACGAAGAAGGAACCGTAGCAGTGTGCGACAACTATTCAATCAGTTGATAGAAGCGACACTGGAAGTCCGTGAGAAATTAAGTATGTGACGGCAACATTAAGACCTTTAAATCAAGGATTTTTTTGGTAAGTGTCCATTTTCTACAAGGCCTTTTGTAAAATGTCCACTTTTATTTCCCCTTTTGCAAAATGTCATAATATTACATATTTACCCCTCCTTCCCATTCTTTCCTTCCTTCCTTCCCATTTTTATTTTGATCATTGACCGGTCAAAGTCAATGAATTGATGACACAACTTTGGTGACAAAAAAAATAAAATTGGTGACACGTTTTTTATTTCGATTTTTTTTTTTACGAAATTAGTGTCACCACCTTTATAAGTGGTGACACCGGTCAATGGCTTTGCTGACACATGTATGATGATAAACAAATTTTTGGGTGACAATTTTTTTTTTTTTTACGAGATTAGTGTCACCGCCCTATCGCTGTCACCACAACCCATATCGCTGTCACCACCGCCCATATCGTTGTCACCACCCTTATTGCGGTCACCACCTCTATCGTTGTCACCTCCATATCGCTGTCACCACTCTTATCGCTGTCACCACCACCTCTATCACTGTCACCACCACCTCTATCACTGTCACCACCACCCATATTGTTGTCACCACCCTTATTGTTGTCACCACCTCTATCGATGTCACCGCCCTATCGCTGTCACCACTCGTATCGCTGTCACCACCACTACTATCGTTGTCACCACCACCTCTATCACTGTCACCACCACCTCCATCACTGTCACCACCACCCATATTGTTGTCACCACCCTTATTGTTGTCACCACCTCTATCGATGTCACCGCCCTATCGCTGTCACCACTCGTATCGTTGTCACCACCACTACTATCGTTGTCACCACCACCTCTATCACTGTCACCACCACCCTTATTGTTGTCACCATCTCTATCGCTGTCACCGCCCTATCGTTGTCACCACTCGTATCGCTGTCACCACCACTCCCATCGCTGTCACCACCCTTATTACTGTCACCACCTCTATCGTTGTCACCGCCCTATCGCTGTCACCACTCCTATCGCTGTCAACACCACTCATATCGCTGTCACCACCACTCATATCGCTGTCACCACCCCCTATCGATGTCACCACCACCCATATCACTGTCACCAACACCCATATTGCTGTCACCACCCTTATTGCTGTCACCACCTATATCGTTGTCACCGCCCTATCGCTGTCAGCACTCCTATCGCTGTCACCACCACTCCTATCGCTGTCACCACCACTCCTATCGATGTCACCATCACTCCTATCGCTGTCACCACTCCTATCGCTATCACCACCCTTATTGCTGTCGCCACCTCTATCGATGTCACCGCCCTATCGTTGTCACCACTCCTATCGATGTCACCACCACCCCTATCATTGTCACCACCACTCATATTGTTGTCACTACCCTTATTGTTGTCACCACCCATATCGATGTCACCGCCCTATCGTTGTCACCACCCCTATCACTATCACCAGCACCCCTATCACTGTCACCACCGCCCATATCGTTGTCACAACCCCTATCACTGTCACCACCACCCATGTCGCTGTCACCACCTCTATCGTTGTCACCGCTCTATCGCTTTCAACACTCCTATCACTGTCACCACCACCCCTATCACTGTCACCACCATTATCACTGTCACCACCATTATCACTGTCACCATTGATGTCACCACCCTTATTAGAGGCGACACTCTTGGTGACACATGTAATTTCATGAAAAATTAAAAAAAAATTATAGTGTAATCAAATATAATATGACCAAAATATATATAAAAAACATATAATTTAATGAAAAATATAGTGTAATCAAACACAATCTCTACGAAAAATAGTGTAATCAAGCATTCAATCGAAGAACTTGATTTGATATTATATCAAATGTGACAATTTATTAAACCTTCAGGTTTAGACCTTCGTGGCTTCATATCCATTTCCCATAGAAAGAGCAGTAAGTGACTTGGATACCCCAATTATCATCTTTGTCGATAGATTCAGCGTCCTTGGATGCATCTGGACCGTCAATGGCGTCCAATTTCCTATCCCCCTCGTCGTTCACCGCAACAGGCTCGGAATGGAGAGAAGAAACGCAGAAAGAATGGCGAGAAGACAACAGAGAAGCACTTCTATTAGTTCTATAACCTGATGACTCGAAGGTCGAAACCTCTCTTCAACATCTCCATTCGCCATGGAATCCGCCGCACTCAACATCCGCCATGGATCTAAGCAACAGCTCCATTTTGAGTCTCCATTGATGTCAGATCTGGGCAACATCCGCCATGGATCTGAACATCCGCCATGGATCTAAGCAACAGACACCATGGATCTGAGCAACATCCGCCATGGATCGACCGCACTCATCATTGTCGCTGCTCTTCATCCTCCGCCCGCTACGGTGTCCCTTTCTACCACCACCAACAGCAACACCAGTCGAATAATTCGACAATTCCGGGCTCGAATTTCAACTCGGGATCGGAGAATAGCAGCCAGATGACAACGATGACAACAACCGGATCGGAGGAGGAGACAGGGAAGTCAGAGGAGAAGGGCAGAAGCTCGTTCGGCGACCCAGAACCATCACAGATCCGGAGCAAGGACCGATCGCTGACGCCGTATGTCTGGCGTCCTCGTCAGCGATCTTCCTGACACGCGCCGCCACCTGCGGATGCTTCTCAGTGGCCTCGCAGATCATGGAGATAAGCTTCTCCTTGGTAAACGGCTCCAAAAGCTTATGGATCGGTTCACCGTCATCATCGCCGGTATTGCTCTGGTTCTTAGCGGCATCGTCGCCGACGACACCGGAAGGGGCGGCAAAGCGAGAGACGGAGGCGGTGTGATTCTGGCTACTTCAGATCTGAGATGGAGGAGAACAAGGACGGTGACGGAAGGTGGAAGTCCATGGAGGAACCGAGATCTATTTTTCCCAAATCAGATAAATGGGTAGGGATTACATTAAAATGGTGGTACTTTGGGTATTACAGAAAATTTTTGGACATTAAGCAAAAAGGAGATTAGGATAGACATTTAACAAAAGACTTACATGAAAATGGATATTTCACCAAATTATTTCTTAAATCAATTTAGGATTTATTTATATTGTACAAAAAAAAAAATTATAACCACTTTTAAAGTGTAAGATGAATGATCCAAATAGTATCACAATCACACACGTTTTGATTTTCCGGAGAGAGACGTAATCCATGACGTAACCATCCGCCATGGGAGGACTCTCCACTTCACAAATGTAAGGTTATAATTTCCAATCAAAAGCGTACCAGGCCAATCGATCAACCCAGTTCCTCCAAACGAGTTTCACTACTCAGCCTCAACACATACAGAGTCACAGAGTAATTTAATTAAGGAGATTAATTAAGATTGATCGATCTGAGGATGGAAGAAGGAAGAAAGAGCGTGGGGGAGGGGAAGCTCGTATGCGTGACGGGGGCTTCCGGCTACATCGCCTCTTGGCTGGTCAAGATCTTGCTCCTCCGCGGCTACTCCGTCAACGCCACCGTTCGCGATCCCAGTAAGCCTCCTTCATCTACCTCTTTTTTCAATTTCAATCCATATATATCCAAAAGTCCCCTGTACACCTCACAGAAAAACCCCAAACTCCCACACTATCACACGATGAGCTACATATCACAGATTTCATATACAATTCAAATGCTACAGGTGATCCAAACAAGGTGGAGCACTTGCTCGCTCTCGAAGGGGCAAAGGAGAGGCTTCACTTGTTCAAAGCCGAATTAACGGAAGAGGGTTCCTTCAATGCCGCCATTAGTGGTTGCAACGGTGTTTTTCACACCGCATCTCCTTGTTTTTCTGCTTGTGAAGATCCACAGGTTCATCCATATACAAATATCTAACTGATTTTTGGCATAGTGATTTCAATTTAGCTTTAGTTAATATGTTCATTCATTTGCAGGCAGAGTTGCTTGATCCTGCAATTAAAGGAACAAATAACGTTCTTAGTTCATGTGGGAAGTTTCCGTCGGTGAAGAGAGTGGTTTTAACCTCTTCATTGGCCGCCGTTGTATGCACCGGCAAGCCGATAACTCCCGAGGATGTAATTGATGAAAGTTGGTTTTCTGATCCCAAGATTTGTCATGAATCAAAGGTATTACATTGTTCTATTAGAAGTCATGAAAGTTGGTTATCCAGTAGGCATTTTTATCTAAAAATAGTCTTAACACCGACTTCTAGAGTAAGTAGACATCTTACCTCCTCGGGTTTGATTGTGCTTATAATATAGGGAAAATGGTAGAAAACCACCCCTTAAATATTATTTTTTTCAGAAAACTACCCTTCAAAATTGAAATTGTAGAAAACCACCCCTTAAACCCATTTTGTCTATAAATCACCACCCACAACTGTTTTTTCTGTTAGCTTGCCATTAAAAACGGTGAAAAGTCATTTTTATCCCTCCCTTTTAATGTTATTTTAATGAGAACAAATGTATGAATTGAAATAAATTAATAAAATCTATTTATCCATCCCTTTTAATGTTATTTTAATATAATAACATACTTTTTCTCTTATTAAACGGGATAGATAAATATATTTTATTAATTTATTTCAATTTATACATTTTTCTCTAATTAAAATAACATTAAAAGGGAGGGGTACAAATGACTTTTCACCATTTTTTACGGCAATCTAACGGAATAAAAAATTATGGGTGGCAATTTACAAGCAAAATAGGTTTAAGGGGTGGTTTTCTGCAAAAGGTCATATTTAAGGGGTGGTTTTCTGCCATTTTCCCTATAATATATAGTCCCTTAAATTGAATACATGTTAAATCGTTAAGATTGGTGTGATGTAGAGTTGGTATACATTATCAAAGACTTTGGCTGAAGAAGCTGCGTGGAAATATGCAAAGGAGAATGGCATTGATTTGGTTTCCATTAATCCTGGCTATGTTATTGGATCATTGCTTCAACCTAAGCTTAATGGTAGTTCCTCTTTTTTCTTGAACTTGATCAAAGGTAATATATTCATCTTTGTTATTTAATCTGATCCACCTTCACACAATCTAGCTATTAATTAATGTATATACATGGGCTAATGTTTCTGTATACTGGATGATTTGTCAGCAAAGACATACTCCGATGATGGTTATGAGGTGGTGGATATTAGAGATGTTGCAAACGCTCATATTCTAGCATTCGAGAAAGAATCCGCTAATGGTAGATACTGCTTGGTCGAGAGTATTGTACGTACTTCGGAAATTTTGAAGATCTTGCGAGAGCTCTATCCTACTCTACAACTTCCTGACAAGTAAGTTATACACTTTTGATACATGCTAGCTTCTTGATTTTGATATGACTTTGTTTGTATTGGATTGCGCCAATTAACACGCGAAAACTCAAAACTATGGTGTAGGTGCGAAAACGATAATCTTGATGTAGTAATACGCCAGATTTCTAAAGAAAAGGCGATGGGTTTGGGCGTCAACTTCATTCCTTTTAGGACGAGTTTGAAGGAGATGATTGAAAGCTTGAAGGAAAAGAACTTAATTTCTTTTTGAAGAAAATCAATAGGATTTGTGAGGAAATGATTTTCATTTTATCGAACTTTACTTTTGTGACATGTGCTTGTAGCTTCATTATGCGAATAAAATGGAAATTTTCCTTTTTTTTTCTTATTGAATATTTGTAAAATAAAAAATTAATTTCTTTTTGTATCAATATATGACATTATATTACTATGAATTGTATATACATTATGTTATAAAAGTTGTAATAAAAAACAATATAGATTTATGTTGTTTACCAAATTGGTCCCATGATGTATGGAGAGATTTGATTGAGGAGTTCAAATTGAAATATTTCATGTTAGGGTATATATATACTGAAAATTGAAAACCTTAAAATTGAAATATTTCATGTTAGAGTATATACTGAAAATTGAAAACCTTAAAATCGACTTGGAGCCTAAGTTAAAACTCGACCCAATTTACTCTTTCGAGTAATGGCCAAATAGATGATTGAAAGCCCGAATGAATCAAGATATATCAACCAATCTCTGCATTGACTTGAATGCATGTCATGCTTTGAATTGTTCAACCTTTTGATATCCCAATTGACACTTGGATAAACATATGTCTGAAGATGTCCT
Source organism: Persicaria tinctoria (assembly GCA_037127255.1). Classification (NCBI taxonomy): domain Eukaryota; kingdom Viridiplantae; phylum Streptophyta; class Magnoliopsida; order Caryophyllales; family Polygonaceae; genus Persicaria; species Persicaria tinctoria. The sequence continues at coordinate 3,305,299 of JBANSL010000004.1, forward strand.
GGAAAATAACAAGGATATGACGTCATAAATGGATTACCCAACACAAAAGATATCTTGCACCCTACAGAGAGAATTGCGAGCCATATGCCTAGCCAGATCATAACCAAAGTCACTCCCCCCAATAGAACAACCCGTGAGCATCGCGATCAGTATCCTGGTGTTTATAATCATAACCTCATTACAAGTAGGGCTCGCAAACCTCTCGCCCCTTAGGGCAAAGACGAGCTGCTAGCACCTCTCCACTAACATTGCCACGTGTAAATACCCGACCCAATGACAGGAGGGCATGTGTTACACGTGTCCCCTGTTAGTCCACGAGGTCACCAGCCAACTGCTCGCTTAGCCTCCCTATAAATACCCCCCTTGAGCCTTCAAGGGAGGGATCCAATTCAAGAGAGAAGAAGAAGAGCTCTGCAGTTCTCCCTAACTTAAAACCTTTGGAGTCGAGTTCTCAAAGTCTTTGATTGGAGAAGAACGCATCTGGAGTAAGAACTTCATCTGAAACACTTCCTCTAAAGACGGCGATTGAACAGTAATTATCTGATCGCGAGCCAAAGGCATCGCGAGGATCACTTGGGTAGATAGCACACTCATTAATTACCACCCACCCTGAATCAAACTTGCAGGTAATTATAAGGACATCCGTCGTCACCTTGAGGTAATAAGTAAAAGTGAAATTCCAGGATCGCGTCAATGTCTAGTGTCTCATTCTCTTTTAAGTTAGTCCATGATCGATAGTCGAACCGTTTGACTAACTGTTCTTATACCATACTAGGTCTGTTAATACTTTTGACTCGTCCATTTTTTTTGTGCGGTCCACCTTCGATCGAACACCGGTTCTTCATAACGGTTCATGCAAATTGGTACAAATTCCACTCTGAAAAAGATCGAAAAGTTAACCGGAAAGATTGAAATCGATTTCAGCTAGCTATGGATATTAGCGAAAACTAATTTATACATCCAAAAGACCTACCGTGGGGATATTTCTCTAAAAGATCGAACCATGATATATTTACACTAAGTGTAAAATTACACTACACGTTAAAATATGAGTGTGTCATTAGCTTCTTTAATATAGTAGTTTTCAACAAATTTTAAGGATGATAACTCACTTAATGATGATGAAAGTTAACCTTTTTTGTTTTTACTTTTTAGAATTTTTTTTATAAATATATTAATAAGAATCATGTCATTTTATTAATAGTGTATAGTATCTATTCCCCTTATGTTAGACTTTTCCTTCTGAAGTCTTATTTATAGGAACACTTGGTCCATCCTTAAAACTTGTGTCATTTTATGTTTGGTCCATGTTAATGGCACCACAAAAAATTTGGTAGGATATCTAACAAAATTATACTTCCGTGTTTTGAAAACAGAAGTTGGTGTCATCTTAATTATTTCTTTTTATTTTTTTTTATTTTTTGAAAAATATTTTATATAGCTTCTGTGTTTAAAAATGGGAGTGAAAAACTGTCTTTTGCCTTCCGTTTTTAAATTGGAAGTGAAAAATTGCTTTTTGCCTTCCGTTTTTAAAAATCGGAATAAACATGGGAGTATAAAATTGCATTTTGCCTTCTGTTTTTAAAATACGGAAGTACAAAAAGGCTGTTTGCCTTCCATATTTGAAACACGAAAGGCTAGAGACATGATTTGCTTTTAATATGACGAACATATAACAGTGATACGATATTTTGCCCTAGTTGTTGCCAATACTACCTGTGAAGATAGAAGAACGTCGAACCACGTATCCGATGGTAATGAAGCATTCAACAATAATATTCAGGTATGTATGAATTTTTATAATAGAATTTAATAATAAAATATATTGATTCAATTCGTGAAATTCGATTATTTTCAACACTATTTCAATTGTTTTTAGTTTGATCGAACGAACATCTATATATAACTTTAATTCAGAAGACTTTGCTTACGTGTCAACCTTATATTAGTTTTAGGAATATTGACCAATTATTTTTTTTCCTTCATTTTTTTTATTTCTCCTTTTTCTCTTTTTTCCATTAACAATCTATATCTATATATCTATATAATACTTTAAATTAGAAGACTTTGATGATGTGTCATTTTCTCCTTGATTTTAGTTAATTCAATCAATTGCCTATTTTTTTTTATTTTTTCCTCTCTCCTATATTTAATTATTTTTTTATTTTTTATTCTTCCCTTTATCTTTTTAAATCAATCCTATTATTTTTTTTATTTCCAACATATTTGTTAACAATTGGGCTTAATTCAAAACATTGAATCTATATAATATAATACTTTAAATTAAAAGACTTTGATGACGTGTTAACAATTGCCTATTTTTCTATTTTTTATTTTATTTTTTCCTCTCTCCTATATTTAATTATTATTTGCTTTAATTATTATTTTTATTTTTATTCTCTCCTTTATCTTTTTAAATCAATCCTATTCTTTTTTTTCTTTCCAACATATTTGTTAACAATCTATATAATACTTTAAATTAGAAGACTTTGATGATGTGTCATTTTCTCCTTGATTTTAGTTAATTCAATCAATTGCCTATTTTTTTTATTTTTTCCTCTCTCCTATATTTAATTATTTTTTTTATTTTTTATTCTTCCCTTTATCTTTTTAAATCAATCCTATTATTTCTTTTATTTCCAACATATTTGTTAACAATCTATATAATACTTTAAATTAGAAGACTTTGATGATGTGTCATTTTCTCCTTGATTTTAGTTAATTCAATCAATTGCCTATTTTTTTTTATTTTTTCCTCTCTCCTATATTTAATTATTTTTTTATTTTTTATTCTTCCCTTTATCTTTTTAAATCAATCCTATTATTTCTTTTATTTCCAACATATTTGTTAACAATTGGGCTTAATTCAAAACATTGAATCTATATAATATAATACTTTAAATTAAAAGACTTTGATGACGTGTTAACAATTGCCTATTTTTCTATTTTTTATTTTATTTTTTCCTCTCTCCTATATTTAATTATTATTTGCTTTAATTATTATTTTTATTTTTATTCTCTCCTTTATCTTTTTAAATCAATCCTATTCTTTTTTTTCTTTCCAACATATTTGTTAACAATCTATATAATACTTTAAATTAGAAGACTTTGATGATGTGTCATTTTCTCCTTGATTTTAGTTAATTCAATCAATTGCCTATTTTTTTTATTTTTTCCTCTCTCCTATATTTAATTATTTTTTTTATTTTTTATTCTTCCCTTTATCTTTTTAAATCAATCCTATTATTTCTTTTATTTCCAACATATTTGTTAACAATTGGGATTAATTCAAAACATTGAATCTATATAATATAATACTTTAAATTAAAAGACTTTGATGACGTGTTAACAATTGCCTATTTTTCTATATTTTATTTTATTTTTTCCTCTCTCCTATATTTAATTATTATTTGCTTTAATTATTATTTTTATTTTTATTCTCTCCTTTATCTTTTTAAATCAATCCTATTCTTTTTTTTCTTTCCAACATATTTGTTAACAATTGGGCTTAATTAAAAACATTGAATTCAATTTAATATAGCTGTTGGGCTTAACTCAAATTTATTTCCTTTAATTATTTTTTTCTACTTCTTTTTATCTTTTCAAACCAATTACATTTTTCCTTTTATTTTTATTACATTTACTATATATATATATATATATATATATATATATATTCTTAAAATAAAAGAGTTTCAGCCTATATGATATCCCTACTTTTTTATATCTTTAATTCAATCTATTTTTTGCTTTAATTTTTTTTTCTTCTTCCCTATAAACCAATCACATTTCTTTTAAAAAAAAAAATATTTACTAACTATTAGGCTTAATTTAAAACAATAAATTAAATATAATCAAATACTTACTATTAATCTACATGTAAATATTGATATATTATAAATATCTAATCTATATATACTACTTAATATATATAAGCCTTTCTGATGATGTGGCATAACCAATATCATTTTAGATAACTGTTATACCACATTATTAATTTTACTTACATTTAAATACTTACATTTAAACAAAGTTACAATGATATTATTAATTTTACTAAGTAATTTAAATATCCATATTTATGTATTATACTTTTACATGATATTTTTTAAAAATAATTTTTTGAGATATTTATAAGATACATTTATGATAAAGATTTTAATGAATTTTATCTTAATTTTTATTAATATTTCATAATATAATTTTTTTTATATTATCAAGATTTTAGTTTAAAAAATCGCGCCATGGCGCGGGAATTGTACTAGTTGTTCTTTAAAAAACGAGAGTTATACCTACTTTTAAAAAGCCCTCAATTATTTTAAAAATCCTTTAGAAATTGCACATGAGGCATAATAAAAAGATGTACTCTCATTTTTAAAAAACAGAAGTACAACTACTTTTATAACTCCGATTTTTTAAACACGAAAGTTATAACTAAGTTCTCGAATTAGACTTCTGTATTTTATATACGGGAGTGTAAATTTTTTTCAAGCGCTCAATTCAATTTCTTTTGCGGTGGAATTAGAGGATTGGTATTTTTCAAATATGTGGACCGCTTGTAATTCATAGTATTTGACTATTTGAGGGCTACAAAGTACAAACGCATGGTCCAGGCTCTCAGCCTGGATATTTTCATGGAGTCCTGTCCGGATGAGTTGAGATCTTCTACAACCATAGCTAGGTCTATTGGTACACCACAAAAATTTTTGTGATAAAATAATGTTAAAAAAAATCTAAAAATTATATTCAACTTATATACACTCATATTTATATATTTATAAAATTTTATTATAAAAACTCATGTTTAAAAAATTATAGATAATGAAAATATGAGTTATTTTAGTAAATGATTTTTCTATTTTTCTAGAATATGATTTTTATGCTAAAATTTTATAAACATATAAATATGAGTGTATATTAGTTAAATATAGTTTTTAAATTTTTTTAAACATTGTTTTATCACAAAAATAAATTTGTGGTGTACCATATATAGGGTACATACACCCATGGTTGTAGAAGATCCCAACTCAGTCCGGATACTCTACAATTCCCGATGCATCTTACGGTGTACCACTAAATTATTTCGGATATAATTTTATATAAAAAGTAAAAAAAAATTTACATTTCACGTACTTGTATTTACATGTTTACAAACTTTCTTTGAAAAAAAATCATGTTCTAAAAAAATATAAAATTTATTTTCTCATATAATTGATCTTTTAATTTTATAAAATGAGATTTTGATAATAAAAGCTTATAAACAAGTATTTGGAATGTAAATATAGTTTTAAATTCTTTCTTTAAAAGTAAAATTATATCTGAAATAATATAATATAGTGGACTTCAGGATGCACGGGTTGTAGAGGATCCGGACTCATTTTGATGACCTTGTGTGAGCTACTGAGCTGGCAAGGATATATCCCCTACAATATAAAAGCAAAAGCCATGTTAGTGCAAAAGAATGCTCCACGTGTCTAGCAGAGTTTTTTTGGAGTTTTATGAGAAAACGGTTTATTAGTCGAAGCGGTTTTTTTTGCCCTCCCTCCTTCCCTGCTCACACCCACGTTCTCTCACAAATTGCTCTCCAACTCCTCAATCAGAATCTGCAGAAGGAAGAACGATTCAAGGTCGACGATCTTTGAGGAACAACTATGAGGGCCGGAGTTTTTCCCCAAGAAAGGCTCAAGCCGCAGGAGGAGAAGACGGAGGGGGATTATTCGTCGATAAGGAATTGAAGTATAGCGGCAGGAACGGTCGGATCTCCATCTTCCCCGAGGCTTTGCCCTCCGAAGAGCCATCGAAGAGGTTCTCTTTCTTCCAAGGAAGCAGAGATTTCGTCTTCTTCAAACTTTTAGGGTTCCGCCTCACATGAGGGCGCCACTACAACTCCATCGATAGGTATGGGTTTGATTTAACTGCCATTTTTTTTTAAATTAGGGTTTAGGTGATTCAATTTGGGGAAATTAGATTCAATTTCAGCACAACTTTTCCTTCTAATTCAGGGTTTTCGGTTTAATCGTTCTCTGGACTCCTTTTGCTATTTTGTATCACTTTGTGTCTGAATATTGCTCTTCAATTTGCATCCAACTGTCTCAAATAGATCTTCCTCTTTGCAGGCAACTGATGAACATGAATGTCTCAGTGTTTGCTTCGATGAGTAAAATAATTCCCCTATCCCTGTGATCTTACTTATTCATAGGTAAATAACTTCTATTTGTGCAAGATAATTGAAAGTGTAAATTTCTTTTTTTTTTGGTCATATACATGGGAAAATAACGAGTGGTGGCCCTCCTTTCTCATTCGTGTTGTTCTCAGCGCTCATTGATGTTGATGCTCAAACATTGTAATGCTTGTGGCAATTCATTCTCCCAGGCTTTCTCAGTCACCTTCAGCTCTGCTCGAAATCCTGGAATAGAAGACTACAAATGGCACTCAGTTTGGGTGTGGAGACGGGGTTGGTGGCTGTGTGGGTGGTTGGAATGGGCTTGGCCTCTTCACTGTGTCATTGATTCCGTTTCTCCCCTCCTTCTAAAGTTACTCAGGTGTTTTTCTCCCTCCCCTTGCATTTGATTGCTTGAAATCGGTATCTTTAATTTGTTCATATTGTAAGTGTGTGAAGATTTTGTGCCTTTGCTCTGATTTTAGTCCCTTTTTTTTGATTGAGATAATGAAACTAACACATGGAAGTGCACAAAGGGTTCATTAAATGAAGCGAAAACATTAATCTAACTGGCTTGAACAGAAGGATGGTATATTGTTTTCAAAAGGGTTGGGACTGAGGGTGATATCGGTTTCTTTTGAGAAGTGGAGGGCAACCAATTTCGCGAGTTGGGATCACAAAGACGGCACTGGAGCATCATCCAAAGTATGTTTTCGATTTAGCATGTTATTTTTTCTCATATTTTGTATTGAGGTTTTTGAATTTGGGTATTTGGTCCCAATTTGTTTTGATTGATCGATTAGGGCTTTTTCTGTCCATGTATCATCAATTTCCAAGCTCAATTTTTCCCAGTGGTTCAAGTGCTGAATTGGTGATGTATTATTTGTCTAGGGTTAATGGCAGAATTTGTACCGATTGAAATGTGTGTGGGATCAATTTGCACACAATTTCTTGCTCATAATTTAATATTTGGGGGGTTTCAATTTGGGCCATGTGGTTGTTATTGAATGCAATTTGTGTAGAGTTTGTTTAGACTTTTGGTTCTTTGGTTGTTAATGGTTGAATTTGGGGACAATCTGCAATTTTCTGATGGATTCCTTAAAATTTATTGAATTCTATCTTTATCTGCAGGTGGCACCCCATATGGTGGTGTTGTTATGAGATTTGGTACCGAGGGAGTTTGTAAGACCGCGCTTCTTTTGCCCTCTCTTCCTCTTTGGATATTTATGATTTTTTCCATTTATTTGTTTTTTTTTCTAAATCTTTCATTTTCAGGAATTTTGAGATCAAGATCAAACGACCAGAAGTAGCATGATTAGTGTGAAAGATGAACTTCAGACTTACCACTGGTATTTCCAGGTTTCTTTGATGAAATATTTCTTTTATTCCTATCAGGTGGGGCTATTGTATTGTACTCTTGTGAGGTTTAGAAAAAAGTTATTTTTCCTGATTATGAATTTTCTTTTGTGTTCTAATCTGACACTTTCTCTTTTATGTCAGAGTTTCTGGTGATTTTGGTAGAAGATGAGCAATTATAGATTGTTTCAGCTACTACAGAGATTCAATCAAGAGCTAACTGTGTTTTAAAGATTTTTCTTTTCTTTTCTTTTCGTAGCTGTGTTATATTAGAAGTAACATTGAACTTCTTTCTTGTAGGGTAATTGTGATATTTTGTTTGGGAGTTATTAAAAAAAAACTCACTCCAGATAGGTCTATATCATGTGAGCACTTTTATGAACACGAGAAACACAGAAAGAATGTGATCTCAGTAGTTGATGTACTGCTGTACGTGCCTGTGGTTTTCTGTTTTTATTTTCTCTTTTGTTTCTCTTTTGTTATACTTAGTTATATATATTTGTGATTAACTTCATATATTTTTTTTTATCCTGGGCTCTATAGAGTGAACGATTATATGTTTTCACTATCTTGTATAGAAGTTTTCTCTTTTATGATATGTTCCAGGCATGCTTGTCCTTTGTTTTGCTAAAACTGCAGTAAATGGAACAACTACAACTTGTGTAGTCTTAACCAACCAAATCATATTACCTTAAAAGAGATGTGAATCCTTTTTAGGGATTACTAGTGCTTGCTGTCACTTTGCCCAAGGCTATGCTTTTTCTGAGTTTAGATTTTGACCTTGATTATTTTTTGATCCCCTGTGATAGCTCCACTCCCTTGATGAGAATCGGAATTAGTTTCAACGGCCTTGACAGTATGTCTGTGTCAAAGGTCTTGGAGCTTTAACAGTGTTGACGAAATACAAAACCCGCTCTATATGTTATTATGTCCGAATATTATATTATGTTATTATATGCTTCCATATTATTATTATATATTCACTAACCTTTCAGGAAGCTATTTGAATTATATCTCCTTCCTTAAGCGTTCAAAGCTGAGAAAGATCAAATCGAGATCATGGCTTCCGAAGTTTCCAAAGATAGAAGATTGCGCTCAAGCCATGATCCTCTCTTAGCCGTTGGAGAAGATTCCTTCCTCAAGTGGCGCCGATGATCTTCACTATATAAAGGAGAAGAAGAAGAGAGAGAGGACTGACGCACTTCAAGAATATCATTGCACAATCAGCCTTCAAGCATACTTCTCTCTTCGGCGTGTTCTCTCTGCTTGTTCTTAAGAGTCTTATATTTTGTTTCAAAGCATTTGAGAGATACACAGTGAGCTTATAGGATATATTTCGAGAGAGTGTTATACTCAAGAGTTTGTAACTCAGGAAGTGTGCACTAGGCTATTGATTCTCGAGAGTAAGAGGATTGTACTAGATAGCTGAGAGAGGTGGGGCTCTTCTAGATTGGTCTAGGACTCCAAGGGAACGTGAGTTGACTAGATTGCAATTGTATAGGAGAGAGGCTTCTCGGTGAGCTATTAGGATCCTAAGCTTTGTGAATCAATAAAGCCTGTTGAATCCTAGGGTTGTGGAAGAACCCTAGGCGGGGACGTAGGCCAAGTTCGTGCCGAACCTCGTTAACAATTCGTTGCGTCCTTTACTTACTGCTTTACCTTATTTCCGCACTTGGTTCGAATTGTTTAACTTTGTGATTCAGGTTTTCTCAAAAGGTTTGGCACGAGCTTCAAAAGCCTTGAGACTTTCTGCGAAAAACGGGCATACTCTATTCAACCCCCCTTCTAGAGTATTTCTATATTACTTTGTTTTAAATTATCGAACCTTCAATTGGTATCAGAGCTTTACTCGCTGTTTTTGATCTAACAATCTTGTGAGTTTTCGATCATGTCTGGTGAAGCAAGCGGAGGATTTGCACAGGGAAGGTCTACCATTAGACCACCACTATTTGTAGGAAACAACTTTGTCCACTGGAGAGCATTGATGAAGATGTTCATTATAGATCAAGATCTGGAACTTTGGAACATTATAGAGAATGGTCCGAAGGTTCCAAAGAAAGACGGACCAAATGGAACCAAAATTGCGAAGAAGGAGTCTGAATACGTCCAAGCGGATCTTGAACTCGTCTCCAAAAACTACAGGGCCATTAACTTACTATATTGTGGTCTTAGTACTGATGAGTTTAACCGTATTTCATCTTGTAGGTCAGCTAAAGAGATTTGGGACAAGTTGGTCGTCACATACGAAGGAACCAGTCAAGTGAAGGACACCAAGATCAGCATCTTCCTTCGAAAGTATGAACTCTTCAAAATGAAGCCAGATGAGTCTATTAAGGCTACGTTCACACGGTTCACGGAAATCACAAACAACCTTGACTCTCTCGGCAAGACCTTTGAGAATGTTGAGAAAGTGAGGAAGATATTGAGGTGCCTCCCAAAAGACAAATGGGGCCCGAAAGTGACAGCCATAGAGGAAGCCCAAGATCTCACCACTCTACCCCTTGATGACTTGCTTGGGAAGCTGATCACACATGAGATGATTCTCAATGAAGACGATGGAGAACTTCCAGCAAGCACTAAGAACTTGGCGCTCAAGTCTAAGAAGGATGAGCCCAAAGATGTGTCTGATTCTGATGATGAGGACGATGATGAGGATGATCCCTTTGATCTCATTGCAAGGGGTCTTTCTCAAATCCTCAAGATGAAGAAGCAATTCAACAACAAAGATGGATCAGAGTCTTCTAAATTTCGAGGTAAGTCTCAATACAACAAATATGACAAGAAGACTAAACCTTTGTCTTGTTTTGAATGTGGTGAAACAGACCATCTAGTGAAAGATTGCCCTCAAAAGACGAAGAGTCAGTCCAAGAAAGGTGATAGATGGAATGAGAAAGCCATGGTGGCAACTTGGAGTGATTCCGACTCAGGTGACTCAGATGATGAAAAGGCCAACCTTTGTCTCATGGCCTCAGGAGATGAATCCCATGATAAGCAACTTGAGGTAACCGTAAGAGAGCTCATGGCAAGTCCAAAAGAGGTACTATCGGAATTCCTTTCTAATATGATTGCCAATGAAGAGAAACTTATTGCTCAAACTAACACTCTTATCAGGAAAACCGTGGACCAGGAAAGAACTATTGAGGAACTGTCTAGGAGGGTCCAAAGTCTTGAAACTTCTTATTCGGGTCTTGACATTAAATTCAAGACTCTTGACTCAGAGAAATCTGAACTCAAGCAAGATCTCTCGTCTCTGAGAAGTGAACATCGTGACTTAGAGAACGAGAAGATCTCCCTGAATAAGAAGATTCAAGACCAACAGACAGCCCTCATAAGTTTTACCAAATCCAAGGGCACTCTTGATAGGATGTTGGGTGAGCAACAAAATTCTCTAAACAGAAGTGGTATTGGTTACAACCCGAGGTTTTTAAAGAAGCAACACATTACCACTTTTGTAAAGGCCATAGGAAGCAGAACCTCTCCTATATGTCACCACTGTGCTAGAAAGGGACATGTAAAAGAGACCTGCCCCTATAGAAGAAAGGATCCTCATATTATTCGCAATACATTTCCTATTCACTTGAGAAAAGAACGGATAATGCAAGTTTGGGTTCCCAAAGGCACTATTTTACCAAATATGGTTTATCCCAATAAAGGATCTAAATTTGCTCACTGGTCTAGCCACAAAGGTTGATGTTTGTTTTGCAGAAGATCACCAAGGTGAAGGAGCAAAAATGGATTATATATAGTGGATGCTCGAGGCATATGAGTGGGAAGAGTTCTCTCTTTCATGATCTAAAGGAGCAATCCACATGAACAATCACTCTTGGTGACAAAGGAAAGTGCGACATCGTTAGTATTGGTAGTGTTGGGAGTGATCCTAACCACTGTATTAAAAATGTTTATCTTGTTAATTGTTTGAAGTATAATTTGCTTAGTATTTCTCAACTATGTGATTATGGTAATGATGTTGGATTTAACAAGAAAAGATGTTTAGTGCGCAGAGAAGATACAGGTGAAATAGTTCTAATTGTCTATCGTTATAACAACATCTATGCCGTGAATGCTGAGCAAGTGGCACAAGGAAGCTTAACCTGTCTAAAGTCTTTGACGGACGATCCAAAGCTCTGGCACAGGAGACTCGGTCATGTGAGTCCACATACACTACAGAAGCTTGTGTCCAAAGGGCTTGTAAGAGAACTACCTGAGATGGACTTCAAAGGTACTGAGATATGCAAAGAATGCACATGAGGTAAACAAACACGTAGCTCTTTCAAACCCAAAAAGGTTGTAAGTACTTCTAGACCCCTTGAACTTTTACATATGGGTTTATGTGGTCCTATGCTAGTCAAATCTCTCAATGGTAAAAAGTACTTGTGTGTTGTTATATTCGATGAATGCAATGACGGTTCTTTGAGTGAAAGTGTTGCAGATCTAGATCTTAACGTCCATACAGAGAACGAGGAAGGTGATGATGTTGCTACCAAGAACACAGAGAAGAGGAACATGCAGGAACCGATTCTCAACACTGAAGAATTGGCCCAAGGTGTTGAAGATTCGTCCAAAGCCCTTGGTGTCCAATCCAACAGTGTTGAGACGTCAAAAACTGCTGTAACTGAACCGAACAGATCCACGGAGTCAGATGTACTACAAGTTAATCCTACTAGTGTGACGAATCAAGGAGCTGAGACTAGCAAAAGGAAATTCAAATACTCCTCTTCACACTCTTTAAAGGATATCATCTCTGACCCTACTTCTAGTGTTCAAACTCGTTCTAAACTTAAAGATCTTTGTGCTTTTCACGCGTTTGTTTCTCTTATTGAACCAAAGAAGGTAGATGAGGCACTTTAAGAGCCAGACTGGATCATTGCTATGCAAAGTGAGCTTAACGAATTTGAAAGGAACAAAGTCTGGACCTTGAAGCCTAGGCCAAAGCATCAATCAGTCATTGGCACACGATGGGTATTTCGAAACAAGCTAGATGATAATAGTAAGATCGTGAGGAACAAGGCAAGGCTTGTTGCTCAAGGCTACAATCAAGAGGAAGCATTCAAGGACCATACATATTGATGTAAGGCATCATTTCATTGGAGACCGTGTCGAAAAAGGTGATGTGTCCATATCATTTATTTCAACTGATTATCAATGGACTGACATTTTTACTAAGCCTTTGGCAGAGGACAGGTTCACCTTCATTAGACATGAGATTGGGATGCTTAACAAGGATGCACTTTCGTAGGGGGAGCTTTCCCTTTACGAAAGATATACTCTACTCGGTGTCAAGATCCTTAAACCTCATTTCAAAGGTTGTGAACTGAACAGTAGAGTACATATAACGGATCAGATATGTTTGGTTGATTTCTTATTAGGTATTTGATCAAATATATTTTTAATGGATTTTTAACCTTCTTTATTTGTTACCGATTTTATTTTATCCGAGTATTGTTTATTTGTGGAAATTATTTTAAAATCGGATTAATCTTTTCTTGCCTTAAGATTTGAAAGGATCTTTTTGAATTTTGAATTGTTTTAGTAAGTCTGATTTTGGAGAATATTTTTACCCTCCTCCCTTTGTTGAAAGACAAAAAGGGGGAGATGATTTGATGATGGTTTAGACTTTAAAACTGTTTGGGTATTGGAAGACCTTGTTTTATTTTACTTTGTTGGATGTTTCTATTTGGCTTTAAACTTATGATCCAACATTTGTCTAACCCATGCAGGTACTTAGTCCGATTGTGCTTATGATATATCTGTTTGACTAAGTTGCAGGGATGCACAGGTTTTGTCTTTCATCAAGGGGGAGATTGATAGCTCCACTCCCTTGATGAGAATCGGAATTAGTTTCAACGGCCTTGACAGTATGTCTGTGTCAAAGGTCTTGGAGCTTTAACAGTGTTGACGAAATACAAAACCCGCTCTATATGTTATTATGTCCGAATATTATATTATGTTATTATATGCTTCCATATTATTATTATATATTCACTAACCTTTCAGGAAGCTATTTGAATTATATCTCCTTCCTTAAGCGTTCAAAGCTGAGAAAGATCAAATCGAGATCATGGCTTCCGAAGTTTCCAAAGATAGAAGATTGCGCTCAAGCCATGATCCTCTCTTAGCCGTTGGAGAAGATTCCTTCCTCAAGTGGCGCCGATGATCTTCACTATATAAAGGAGAAGAAGAAGAGAGAGAGGACTGACGCACTTCAAGAATATCATTGCACAATCAGCCTTCAAGCATACTTCTCTCTTCGGCGTGTTCTCTCTGCTTGTTCTTAAGAGTCTTATATTTTGTTTCAAAGCATTTGAGAGATACACAGTGAGCTTATAGGATATATTTCGAGAGAGTGTTATACTCAAGAGTTTGTAACTCAGGAAGTGTGCACTAGGCTATTGATTCTCGAGAGTAAGAGGATTGTACTAGATAGCTGAGAGAGGTGGGGCTCTTCTAGATTGGTCTAGGACTCCAAGGGAACGTGAGTTGACTAGATTGCAATTGTATAGGAGAGAGGCTTCTCGGTGAGCTATTAGGATCCTAAGCTTTGTGAATCAATAAAGCCTGTTGAATCCTAGGGTTGTGGAAGAACCCTAGGCGGGGACGTAGGCCAAGTTCGTGCCGAACCTCGTTAACAATTCGTTGCGTCCTTTACTTACTGCTTTACCTTATTTCCGCACTTGGTTCGAATTGTTTAACTTTGTGATTCAGGTTTTCTCAAAAGGTTTGGCACGAGCTTCAAAAGCCTTGAGACTTTCTGCGAAAAACGGGCATACTCTATTCAACCCCCCTTCTAGAGTATTTCTATATTACTTTGTTTTAAATTATCGAACCTTCACCCTGTTTGGAGTTTCTTGTGTTACTAATAGAAGTGTATGAACGATATTTGATTGTAATATCTAGAACTAGCAGGTAAACCAAATATCTTTGGCATTTCTAGTGGTTGGGACGATTTGATTTTCTTTGTCTGAATGAGCAAAGAAGCTGCAATCTTTCAACAAAGTTGCCGCTCTTTTGCATTGCATTATATGATGAGTAAGCTGAATTTTATACATGGAGAATCGATGCTTTGGAGGGAAAGTTTTGTGATGGTATTATTAGTTATATACTCCCTCCGTTCCATATTAGATGGGCGTTTAGAATTTGTGCACACTAATTAAGAAAGCTATTAGTGTAAAAAAAATCACATGTTTAATTACTCAATATTGTACTGCTCCGTACTTCGGAAGATGGGATGTCATCATCATTCATTAATTACTAGTGTTTGTGAAAGGGTTTTACAACAAAAACCTTTGGTTTACCAAATTACTAGTGGCCAAGTTTAAATTTACTCCTTAACCCCAACTCAATAAGTACAAGTAATTAATGTTGTCAATGTAGAAAAACATGAAGTAGTACTTTTCTGCAATAGGTAAGGCTATAATCCCATCTATTGTGGAACAAATGTTAAATCCTAAATGCCCATCTAATATGGAATGGAGGGAGTACTTAATTAATTATGAAGAACATTTCACCATGTAAGTTATATTTTTGCATGTTACAGTTAGCCTATTGGGTTTGTTTAGAAGTGAGGATATTAATTCTGTTATATTTTCATTTCTGTCTTTGTTTGTTAAATTGTATTCTTTTCAAGGTTTGGTGTGATATCTGGTTGTGGGGCTACTGTAGTATTTAGAGTAAGGGTTGATGGGATGTAAGATCTCTTGAGAGCGTTTCAATGGAAGCAGTCTATATACAAAATCCCGTCCAAGGTATCCATGAACACAGAGAGCTTTCCTGATGCCAAGGAGACCGAGCATAGAAGACCGGTATTAGAAACTCCTAGCGATTTTGCCCAACACCGGAGGTCTGTCCCGATAGTGCCAAGGTTTAATCAGCCGAAGCCTCAAATAAGCATCAACCCTTCCTTCTCGAAAGGGGAGTCGTCTGGTTACATCATTAGGAGGTTGACCTTATGGCCTTTGTGGCTGTCAGTAGTGGGCGAACAGGTACTGAACACATGGGAAATTAGGACGTTCGAAAGTGTGAGTGGTTTATCTTTCCGTTCGTTCACTACTATGTTGGTTGAGTTTGTCGCAAGGCTTCAAAACCTCATCGATTCCTTCAAAGAGCTTGAAGAACACGCCAAGTTTAAAGAGCCTATTACCTCCGATTTCGACAAGGTCTAGAAACATAGGATTTGGAAGCTAGGCTTAACCGGCTTTTGGGTTTGAACCATACGGAGGATACATACATATATGTAATCAGCCTCCCACAGTAATATTTGGAAAAGGGGAGAGAGAGGGATAATGTCAATACTCAATATCATATTGCATACTGCAATGTTTAGAAAATAGATTGATTGTCCATATGAAGCGTATTTGTACAGATAATTGACTATTTTTAGAATCTTTGCTTCTTCATCTGTTCTCCTCCCCAGGAATCGGGTTGATGCGGCCATGGGCTGTTAAAAAAAACCCGGACCGAATCGACCAAAACCGAAGAGAAAAAAAAAACTGAATAAATAATATTTTGTCATTGTACCTCCTTTAATTTGCTTTTGTACTAAAATTTTGTTCTCAATGTTGTGAGCATTTAAGATCCTCTATCTTTCAAAGTAAACTCATTTTATTTTATACTACCTCCGTTCAGAAATAGATGTCGTTTGACTTTTTAACACGTTTTTTAAGGAGCCCAAAACTATACAAAATATTAACTTTTTAAACAATTTTTTTTAACAATATGATACTTATTATTAATAAGTACTTATATTATATTAAAAAATTACAAAAAAGTTAATATTTAATATAGTTTTTATATCCTTAAAAAACGTGTCAAAAGTCAAACGACATCTATTTCTGAATGGAGGTAGTAATATTTATTTTTAAGGTTAATTAGAAATCAATAACAAATCTAGCAATTCAAGGGAGTGCACGCGCGAGTACACGTGGCAAGTATGGAAGCGTCACGCCTATATATGAAAGATATTGGAATTTGTTAGCTATCCGGATATGGAAGTAGGCTCCTTTAGATGCGATGATTTATTCGGATTCTGCATAAAGAATTAATGAAGTGATATTTTAGCATAATTTTTCAAGCGGATTCCTTTTTGGTAATAGTAATGAAGCATACGGTGGGAATGTCAATTGAAGGAAATTATGTTGGTCGTTGAATTTATACTTGCATTGCCTCGACAAAGAAGGATCTTCATTTAAAGATTTGGAAGAAATTCAGCTGAAGCTCGTCGAGGAAATGTCAACAAATGAATCACTTTAAGATTCATTCAAATCTCAACACTATTACAAAATTATCAAATAGCTACGGCTTTTAGCCACCAACTTTTGATGTCCTTGCGTTCGTGGCTAATAGCCATGACAAAGACGACGAATTTATGACGCCGCTGTTAAAACTGCGCCGAGAATATGTTTTCCAAACGAATACTATGTTTTATACATCATTTAAAACGCATTGATTAATATGATAACATCTGAAAAATAATACAAGTGTACTTAGATTAATGAGAAAATTTGCGCCTTCGGCGCAAATTTTGACCCAATTAGCAAAATATACACGTTTTTGTATAATTTGCAAAAGTATACGGCACACACGCACAAAATATCACATCGGGCATCTCTCTCCCATGGCTCCCTCGCTGTTCCAGATCTCTCTCCACGGTGGAGGAAGTCGTCGTCTCCGGCGAGAGGGAATCGATACTAAATACTCCGACCTTCTCTTTCCCGCACACATCTATGGAATCTCTCTTTCTCCAGCGGCGGGAGCGAGATCCGAGTGTGATCGGAGGCACGCAGCGTCAAGTATGGTCGGAGGCCCAAGTGTGTCTCCCGGCGCCGCCTGTTCGTTGCCAGGTCCGCCACCGCCGGCCTCTCCCGACCAGATCCGGCGACAACAGAGGGAGGCCACCGGAGAACCACCAGATCTGGTTCCACTCGCACTCTCCTCCGCCGACGGAGATGGATCGGATCCGAGATCTACACCTTCCTCACCCCTCGCGCGCCTTTGTCGCTTACCTCTCTCGCTCAACCGGCTCAGATCGAAGATCTGAGAAGTCAGGGCTTCAAATTCGTCGTTCGTTGAAGATCTAGGGCTCGAGAAGTCAGGGAAGGGAGGTCGAGATTGGAGGTGGCGATTGCAGTAGATGAACACATCTTCTCCTCCGAGCGCGGCGAAGCTTCACCGGTGGCGTGTAACAGTCCGCCTCCGACGTCAGCGGCGGTGGGACTCAAAGGAAGGAGCTGAGTAGCATCAAAATTAAAACAGATGAATGAATCGAAGGGGGCATTGCAGGCTTGGAATAGGTATTGTAACAAATGTTTAAACATGCCTCAAAACTAACTGTTATTATCAATTGTCACTCTGGTATAATAAATGTCAGTTTATGCAGTGCAAAATCTTTCTAGTTAAATGGAGCTATTACTTGAAGATTGAGCTGGGTAAAGTGTGCTAATGAGAGTGATGAAGTGATATCAAAGTTCTATGATCTTAGTCCCTCAGATGTCAATTTCATTTGAACTGGCTATTTGTGAAACCTGATGTGTGTTTCCAAGTGGTATAATTATTCTATGATCTTGGCCCTTTAAATTGAGGCTGACATCTGCACCAACAAATCTTTTCTTAATCTTGAGTTGTCAAAAGATACGATTGGTACTGTGTATAGGTGTGAGTGAAGATCTTTTACTTGAGGTACATAATAATGTGATGTATTTGATTGAATTTGTAACAATTTGGTACTGTGAATTTTACAATCATGAAATGATTTGTCAAATAGCTTTTCTTCAATAACAGTGGCTTCTTCCATTGTTGTGATGTAGTAGGTAGGTAAATAGTAAGTAGATGTAGACATGTAGTAGGTAGTTCATTAACCTTGCATTTTTTTTAGGTTGTTGATTTTTTTGTGTGAGTAATGCAATTTGTCTCCAATTAATTTTAGTGCTGACATCGTTTTTAATTAGATATTATATATGTAGGTATATATGTTTAATTGAGTCCTTAAAAATTGGTTTGTTTTATAGTGCTGACGTCGTTTTTATGAGTATTTTTTAGTGCTGACATCGTTTTTATGTGTATTTTTTAGTGCTGATATCGTTTTTAATTTGATATCATATATGTAAGTATATATGTATGCTTGAGTTCTGAAAAATTGGTTTACTTTTTAGTGTTGACATCGTTTTTATGCGTATTTTTTAGTGCTGACATCGTTTTTAATTTGATATTATATATGTAAGTATATATGTATGCTCGAGTCCTTAAAACTTGGTTTATTTTTTAGTGCTGACATTGTTTGGATAGTTTACATGTTTTAGGATGTATGAAAGCGTAACTTATGTTTTTAAGTTAATGACTTTTAGCTACTGATTTTTTTTAGGTTGTTGATTTTTTGTGTGAGTAATGCAATTTGTCTCCAATTTATTTTAGTGTTGACATCGTTTTTAGTTAGATATTATATATGTAGGTATATATGTATGCTTGAGTCCTTAAAAATTGGTTTGTTTTTTAGTGCTGACATAGTTTTTATGCGTATTTTTTAGTGCTGACATCGTTTTTAATTTGATATTATATATGTAAGTATATATGTATGTTTGACTCCTTAAAAATTGATTTATTTCTTAGTGCTGACATCGTTTTTATACGTATTTTTTAGTGCTGACATCGTTTTCATTCATATTTTTGTGTAGGTATATATTTGCTGACATCGTTTTTGCAATATAAGAGATGGATGAGGAAAGAGGTCAGCATTGTCGGCGTCGAAAAATTCTTTGTTTCTCACTGCAAAAAAGAATAAAATATTCGTTTTTTTTTTGAAACATTCATTTGTCTCTTTGTTCTCCCCCTTTTATATTTTATATAAAAATATATTGATCTTTGATGTCATCACCGTCGGCGTCAGCATTCTCGTAGAGGGCGTCCGCAATGCTGACGTCAGCATTCCCGACGTCATCGTCGGCTGCGTAGCATCCTCGTAGACGGCATCAGCATTCCCGACGTCGGTGTCAACATCCCTCAAACGGTGTCAGCATCGTCGACATCCCCGGTGTTAGCATCGTCGACGTCCTCCGCGTCAACGTTGTCGTAACAAAAAAAACTTCCTTGTAAACGGTGTCAGCATTGACGCGCGAAACAAAAAACAAAAAAACCTTCATTGTAAACGGTGTCAGCATTGCTGACGTCAACATTCCCG
Organism: Persicaria tinctoria; assembly: GCA_037127255.1. Classification (NCBI taxonomy): domain Eukaryota; kingdom Viridiplantae; phylum Streptophyta; class Magnoliopsida; order Caryophyllales; family Polygonaceae; genus Persicaria; species Persicaria tinctoria. The sequence goes on from JBANSL010000004.1 coordinate 3,324,981, forward strand.
ACGTCGGCGTCAGCATTGGCGCGCGGAAAAAAAAAACAAAACTTCCTTGTAAAACGGTGTCAGCATTGCTGACGTCAACATTCCCGACGTCGGCGTCAGCATTGACGCGCGAAAAAAAAAACAAAAAAAAAAACAAAAAAACCTTCCTTGCAAACGGTGTCAGCATTGCTGACGTCAGCATTTTCGATGATGACGTCAGCACTGACGCGCGGAAAAAAAAAATTGATGACGTCAGCATTGATGACGTCAGCATTGATGACGTCATCATTGATGACGTCAGCAAGGGGGGCACACGGGGAAGGGAAGATGGGCAAATTGGGATGTATAGTTTTGTAATTTTTCAAAAACTTTGTATATTTGGCTAATTGGGCCTTTGTATTTGTATAGTTGACAAATTGCCCCTAGATTAATTTTAAAAATCTCGTGCACGGATTAATTTTCAAAATCCCGTGCGTTGCGCACGGGGTATAGACTAGTACTCCGTATGTCTTAAGAGTAGTAACTAGTAAGGTTGATTTTGTCAATGAAAGAAGAATCTTGACCTTCTTCTAATCCGAACGCGATGTGGAGTCCATTTTTGTTGTTCGCATACTAACTAGTCTATTCGTTAGGTGTTTCATCACTTTCATGCTACCCACGTGCTTTTTAAAACTTAATTTATATAGCGAAAACCCCTATCAATTCAGGGTATAGTTAAATATGACATTTATATTAAAAAGGTTCATAGGAGTAAAAATTAGTAGAATTTTGTTAAATATATTTACAACATAATGAATAGTTTTACGAAATTTATTAAAAGAATATTATAAAATTTGATTTAATTAAATATGACATTTTTAATTGAAAGAATATAGATTAATTACATTTTCTTTATTTCCTTCATCAACTAAGCTAGATACTATTTATATGTTTTTTTTAATATTTTTTTTACCTTAATTCTTTATTATTATTTTTTAAAAATACTACTCCATCCGTTTTAAAATATAAGTTAATTAAGTATAATATTATTTTAAAAAAATTTTAATATTTTATATAGTTTTTAGCTTTTTAAAAAATGTATCACAGAGTTTTTGGACGGGTAGCTTGTCGCCCACCGGCGGCTGGCCTTTGGGACGGATCATTTTCCAGAGGACTGGGACGTAATCCATGACGTAAACCTCGATCATGAGATTGGGGGTAATTTGATCTTTCAACCCTCCTCCACAATTAATTTCGAATCGCTGCTTTATATGGAATTGAGAGTAGCAAATCAGTTCCTCCAAACAGTCTTCACTGCTCAACACACACACACACACTAATTAGGAGTTTGAAGATGGAGGAAGAAGGAAGAGTGAGCGTCGGGGAGGGGAAGCTAGTCTGCGTCACCGGCGCTTCCGGCTACATCGCCTCTTGGTTGGTCAAGTTCTTACTCCTCCATGGTTACTCCGTCAACGCCACCGTTCGTAATACTAGTAAGCCTATGTTGTATCATAGTATCATACAACTAATCATATGAGATTTATTAGAGATAGAATTTTTTTGGGATTAAAAAGTAATTGTCCATATATTTATTGTCATTATTCTGTTTTTATTGATTATATATATGTCAATCGATCACCCCTAAATTGCTGTCCGCTTCCTTCCTTCCATCTTTTCCCTCAATCCAGTTGAAATTTTTATGCTTGCTTTGACTAATTTAGAGGGTTCTCTATTATAAATAGAGGGTAAGGTTTCTATCAAATCATCATAGTGATAATAAATCCTAGTTGTAAAGAGACGAGGGTGTTCTATGCGATTTTTACTAGATTACGAAAATCATTTGTGCCTCATTGCTATTTTATTTTCTTTCACTATATTCACTTGTCCTTTTTAGATCTATATATGTAATAGTGAGATACAATTGAATGTAAAGCCAAAGTTAATTAAACGGAGGAAAGGAATTTGTTTGTAGATGGAAAATTCAGCCGTGTCCGTTGAATTGCTGACTTGATCGAGTTAGACTAACTCCAATGGTTAAGTGTGCAAATGTACATATTTGTATAAGGTGTTTAAAAATGAACATCGATCACTTTTTGATGTTTTACTCCATTGATTAAATGTGCATTTTATACACCCCTATCTTTAAGTAAATATGATTAAATTAAAAAGAAAAAGAAAAAACTTAAAAACAATCAGTAGAAATGACTTTACTTTACTGAAAAGTGATAAAAAGTTTTTGCACATGGGGGAGGTGATGTGCTTATATTTGAGCACTTTGTGTGCAAATGTGCTCATTTTAAACACTCAAAAGTAACCATCGGATCACAATTTGGATCAAAATGTGCATATTTAAGCATTTGCACCATACCATTGGAGTTAGTATTAGCTTCTTAAAATCGTAATCCTTTCCCACAAAATTATTTTAACTTTAAATTAATATTAAAAAAACACATTTAACTTGTATCTAATTATTATAACATATTTGAATTTTTTTTCTTCAAAAAATCACTTTAGAATTTTTTTGAAAAATTATATAGTAAAATAATATTTTTGTATAACTTTTAAAAATCTTTTTACCTCTTTCTAATTATTATAATTTTTGTAAAATGTTTTTTCTGATATTTTTGTTCAACTATGTTATAATTAGGGATGTCAACGGGGCGGAGAGTACCCTCCTCGTCCTCGTCCCCGTTTTTAAAAAGTCCCCCCCCGTCCCCGTCCCCGTCCCCGTCCCAGTTCGGGGATAAAAAATGTCCCCCGTCCCCATCCCCTCCGGGTCCCCGTCCCCATCTTGGAATCCCCATCGCCGCTTAATTTTTCCCGTTTGCATTCCCCACGGGTTTACCCGTCGGGTTCCCCATTTAAAAACTCATGGTTTCCCCCTATTTAATATAAAACTATAAGATATTATTAAATTTATGTAAAAAATTATGATATGAATATTACATATAATATCTTATAAATGTAAATGGTAAGATAGAAGTTTAAAAATAAAAGAAAAATTATTAAAACGTTTGTAAGATCTAAGCAAAACTGGGATTTCATACTACCCATCGGGGATCCCCAACGGGGGCGGGGCGGGATGGGGATTAGTGTCCCCGTCCCCGCACGGAGTCCCCGCCCCATTGCCATCCCTAGTTATAATAATCATCTAAAAAGCTAAATATATATATTTTTCTATTTTTTTTAATATTAATGAAAAAAGATTGCAAGTTTTGGTTTTGGGGAAAACAGAAAAACGAGTGCGAAATCAGTAGAGGAGGAGAAGAAACAGGAGGTTTATTTACGAGGTTCGGATCCGTGATCCTATACATTCCCGGGGTCTAAAGAGTCAGCCCTAATCCACAAATCAAAAGAGAAAATACAGATCGGAGCAAATCCCAGAGTACAAGTAAAGATCTAAGCAAAAACAAAAAGTGTAACACGAAAACAAGCAAGAAAGAAGAAGACTGTCTTTCGAAGTCTCAGATATGAGGATACAGACTCATATCTAGAAGGAAACCCAAACACCGAGCTGTTGCTGGTCGCCGGAGAAGCCTTCGACCTTCAAACATTGCGAGGTCCTACTGGGGAAGAAGATCTTCAAAGGCTGGAGGGGGGAAGGGCTTGAAGAGCAATCCCTAACCCTAATCTCTCTCTCTCTCTCTCTCTCTCGGAAGCTCGAGGAATAGTGCAAATCAGACGACACGCAGGCAAGCTGAAGAGAAGCATCATTTTATAGAGCAACCCTAGTTGGAACACTGTATTTGGTTAGAAGATCAAGCCTAATCCAGCTCAATACAATCCAGTCCGAATCAGCTAACATCCAAGATTAGCTTATAACTCTTGAATTGGAAAATAAAGAGCGGTCATTCCGGGGTTCGAACCGGGGACCTATGACTATTATCCACAAGTCCTTTCCGGTAAGCCATTCCGGAATGGTTGATTAGCTTATAACCCTAAGCCATGTTACACACAGGTATTTCATGTTACACCTATTACACACATATAAAAGGATACTTAGAACAAATATACAAGTTCTCAACAATTAAATTAAAAGTAAAATAATTTTGTAGGATGGGGTTGTTCCTGCAATTTACCCTAAGTCTTATATTGTATAGTGGGCTCAAATGCCCAAAAGGCCTAATACCTTTGTAACCTATATATATGTTTATCATGAATGAAAACCCTCAACGAGGACATTACAATCAATCTCGTGATCTTACATGGTATGATCTCACACATACATCTAAATGTAAAAGGTGATCCAAAGAAGGTAGAGCACTTGCTTGCACTTGAAGGTGCAAAGGAGAGGCTTCACTTGTTCAAAGCCGAATTAACGGAAGAGGGTTCCTTTGATGCTGCCATTAGTGGTTGTGATGGCGTTTTTCACACCGCATCTCCTTGTCTTTCTGCTTGTGAAGATCCACAGGTTCACCCGTTGACAGATATCTGAACGATTTTGGTTCATATATACTCCCTTCGATTGGACATATAAGGCGTTTGACTTTTGACTTTGTACACGTAGTTTAATGAGTTAAAAACTATATAAAATATTAATTTTTTTAATTTAATTTTTTTACATTATAATACTAATTATTAATAAGTATTATAATGTCAAAAAATTTAATTAAAAAAATTAATATTTTATATAATTTTTAGCTCCTTAAATTACGTGCTCAAAATTCAAATGACTTATATTAAAAATCGGGAGAGTATTAATTTAGTGATTTCAATTTAGCTTTAATTAGTTAATCATATATATATATTCATTAATTTGCAGGCAGAGTTGGTTGATCCTGCAGTTAAAGGAACAATCAACGTTCTTAGTTCATGTGGAAAGTTTCCGTCGGTGAAAAGAGTGGTTTTAACCTCTTCAATGGCCGCCGTCGCCCTCACCGGCAAGCCCCTAACCCCCGAGGATGTAATTGATGAAAGCTGGTTTTCCGATCCTGAGACTTGTCCTAAAACCGGGGAGGTATATATATTGCATTGTTTTAGGGATTCATGACAGTTCTTTATATTTAAGTACTTTTCCCAAATCATATAAGGTGAAATGTCATTTTGTCTAGCTTGATTTCTATCATAAAATTATTAAAATTCATTAATTTTCTCAATTATGCATAACAAATTTTAGTTTTTTTTCCCAATATATGTAAACAAAAAAAATATTTAGCACATTTAATTTTCTGAATTATGCATATGTTAAACCTTTAGGTATGATGTGATGCAGATCGGTTGGTACGCATTATCAAAGACTTTGGCTGAAGAAACAGCATGGAAGTATGCAAAGGAGAAGGGAATTGATTTGGTTTCGATTCATCCTGGCTACGTTATTGGACCATTGCTACAACCTAAGCTTAATTTGAGTGCTGCTCTCTTCGTTAACTTGATCAAAGGTGATCGAGTACTCCTTTCCATATCGATTTTATTTTTTTGATAATGTAGTTCATCTTTGATATAATTATATATCGGCGAATATTAATTTGTTCATGTTGAAACGTGTGTTAGCAAAAACCTACTCCGATGATGGGTATCCGGTCGTGGATGTTAAAGATGTCGCAAACGCTCATATTCTAGCATTCGAGAATGCATCAGCTAGTGGCAGATACTGCTTGGTTGAGAGTACTGTTCGTGCTTCGGAAATTTTTAAGATCTTGCGAGAGCTCTATCTGACTCTACAACTTCCTGATAAGTAAGTTATTACTCTTGCGTCGTAATTTTAGTGTTAGTTGGATTGATTCAATTAACACGCGAAAACTTGAAAATTGTGTTGTAGGTGCGAAAATGTTAATCCGAATGCGATAAGATGTATTTCTAAAGAAAAGGCGAAGGGGTTGGGCATTGACTTCATTCCTTTTAGGACGAGTTTGAAGGAGATGATTGAAAGCTTGATGCAAAAGAACTTGATTTAATATGTTTTTGAAGAAATTTAGAATTTTATGAGAAATTGTTTTTCGTTGCAGTGAACTTTAGTTGTGTAATGTGTTGTAGCTTCGTTTTCGCTTTGATTCGATTAGAGAAAATCCTAGTATCTGATCAATTTAGTTGATGTCTAGACCTAATCTGATCAATTTGGTATCTGATTCTCTTCCGTTTTCGCTTTGATTCGATTAGAGAAAATCCTAGTACTTGCTATTGTTTAGTCCATTTTCTTTCTTCTCTTCTCTCCATTGCGACTTGAAATTAGGGTTTGTATTTTACCGTGAATTCAATTGTCGGATTTGTTTAGATTTAGCCTTTTAGAATTTTGTTGCTTGCTTGTGGCGTTTGATAGGATGGTTATGTTTTTGTTATTGAATGTTTATATGATTGATCGTAGTTCAGAGATAGGTTTGGGGATGGGAGAGATGGGAGGAGAAACAAGGAGAAAAATCAAAACACACAAAATGACTTATTGCATAATTCAACGGATTTCGTTGTTTCATTGTCTTGTCAATAGCCTCACTCCAATAGGTATTCATAAATTAAAATAACCAAAACATTTTACCTTTTCTCTCTCCTAAATCCTAATCTCTCATGTCTTCCTGTCTATCTCTCTTTCTTCTTTCTCTTTCTACACACTTCATCTTCCTTTTCCCTCTCAATCCTCTATGAAAGCTAAGGCTTTCCCTCTATCCGACCTTAGGGTCATAACAAATGGTATCTAGAGCCATCGATTCTTACGACCTATTCCATCAAGACAACCACGTTTGCCATCGACAAAGTCTGAAATTTTAGCCTTCAATGGTGGACAGTGGCCAGTTGATTTCGACTGAGAATGAAATTCGACCATTAACGATGTGGAATCAACAAACTTATCAACAATGGATGGACGATAACAAGCGGATTACGAATCAGGTGCGTGATGAGCGGTGACAACTCGTGAATCAAGAAGTTGCAGAACCGAGTCTAACTTTAATATTTTGAAGTTATCGCAAAGTTATTAAAATATGATTTTTATTTTTTTTTAAAAAAAATTGACAAACCCGAAATTGATCCGATTTGATCTAAAACCGAATCAAACTCGGGTTCTAGTTAACCTGGATCTACCCGAGATCTATTTTACCAAAACTCAAATTGATAACCCGACTCAAATAATCCGATTGACATTTCTTTTTTTGATCCTTTCCAGTTCAAGTGGGCTTAGCCCACTCTACATCTGGATCGGGTTACTGTAGGCCCATTAAGGGGTTGACCCTCCAACTCACAAATGTCTCCATGTTTCCACGGGGATTCTAACTTCGAACCTCGAGACATGGGATGTAGCCCCATAACCACTACACCAACTTGTGATTGGTTCCGATTGACATTTTTTTTTTTTTTTTTTGGTTCAAAGGTAGGCACTTAGGCCATTACAATATTGGGGGAGGGGGGATTCGAACTCGTGACCTATTATTAATAGAGGCTAATGACCGAATTTTCTAGTTTCAAATACACAATACTATTCTAGAGTTTTCGTGTCGTGTTCTATTTCCTTAACCCATTTTCAGCTTGGTGGGCCACCAAAACCAACCCGTCACTTAGTTGCCCATTAAATTTACGGGCAGCCCTATGTTGGGTCTGAAGGCCCAATTGGAATTCAACCCAAAGAGTCATATATCATTTGCTAGACTCCGGAGTATTGGCAACAAGGTGAATAAAAGGAAGGGTGAAGCATGAGGGTTAGCTGCAAATTATATAGCACTGCCTTGATTTTGGTAAATAACGAGCGGTCATTGAAAGTCGAATTGGGGACATTAACATTGAGATCCTTTCCGACTCGATCACCCTGCTGCATGGTTATCCTATAGCACTACGGCCACTACCGCACAACAAGGCAAAAAGGAGAGAGAAAAAAAAATTGGAGGAAAAATGGACAAAAATAATACTAAGTATCAATTTTTGGCCAAAAATAATACGAACTTTGAAATTGACCATTTTATATATGAACTATCACCCTATTAACCGAAAATAATACATATGTGTATTCCGGTGAACTTTCCTACCAAATACGCCACGTGGACGACGGAAAACTAGGGGTGGTATGTGAGACAAGCTACTCGTGATCGGCTCGGGTTCGACTCGTATAAAACTCGACTCGAGCTCGTTCAATTTCTAAACAAGCCGAGTATGAGCACATTTTTAAGCTCGTTCCAAAGCTCGGCTCGTTCGAATTAAACTCGAATAGCTCGAATTTTATGAAATTTCTAAAATTTTCTTAAAGTTATTGTATAATGAGCAAGTAGAATTGCCTAAAGCTCGAAAAAAGCTCGGCTCGAGCTCGCTCATTTCCTAAACGAGCCGAATATGAGCACATTTTTAAGCTCGAGTCAAAATTTAGGCTCGGCTCAAGCTCGTTCATATTCTAAATGAACTAAATATGAACAAGTAATACTCGGCTCGTTCGACTCGAATAACAGCCCTACGGAAAACACACATGGCATAAATTTTTGTCACGTCACAAAACTTGTAAGTTATGCCATGTCATAAATTTATTTTTCATTTTTTTTTTAAAAAGAAAAATTAAACAAATAGGCAAATAGCTACAGTACCTTTCAAAACAATGGAGGAGGGAACGAGCAGATAACATTGAGAAGAAAGTGAAGACGCCCACCCTCGATTCCATTGTTTTGAAAGGTACTGTAGCTATTTGCTTATTTGTTTAATTTTTTTTTAAAAATGAAAAATAAATTTATGACATGACATAACTTACAAGGTTGGTGATGTGGCAAAAATTTATGTCATCTGTGTTTTCCGGCGTCCACGTGGCGTATTTGGTCGGAAAGTTCACCGGAATACACATATGTATTATTTTCAGTTAATAGGGCGATAGTTCGTATATGAAACGGTCAATTTCAAAGTTCGTATTATTTTTGGCCAAAAGTTGATACTTGATACTCGTATTATTTTTGTCCATTTTTTCAAAATTGGAGCATATGTCAAAGCAAAGTAAAACTTTTGTGATAAGCTAGAAAAGTGAAAAATCTCAAGTAGAGAGATGAAAATTTTATTGTTGAATTATGAGTTTCAGGAAGTTTTTTAGTGAAGTTAGTTATTAGATTAATTACATATTTTCTTTATTTCCTTCATCAACTAAGCAGTCTAAGCTATACACTATTTACTAGATTTTTCTTCGGACGGGCAGCCCAACACCCACAGTCGGCCACCCTTTGGGACCGATCATTTTCCGGACGTAATCGATGACGTAAACTTAGCTTGATCATTAATCAACCCTCCTCCACAGTGAAGTTCGAATCGCTGCTTTATAAGCCAACTTCCAAAATGATACTCCGTATAATGGAATTGATTGAGAGTAGCAATTCAAATCAGTTCCTCCAAACACTCTTCACGTACTGCTCAGCACATACACACTAATTAATTAGGAGTTTAAAGATGGAGGAAGAAGGAAGAGTGAGCGTCGGGGAGGGGAAGCTAGTCTGCGTCACCGGCGCTTCCGGCTACATCGCCTCTTGCTTGGTCAAGCTCTTGCTCCTCCGTGGTTATTCCGTCAACGCCACCGTTCGCAATCCTAGTAAGCATCTCTTGTACCAGCAGATAATTAATCATAAGACCTCATAGACTTATTATACATGATTATATATATATATATATATATATATATATATATATATATATATATATATAGAGAGAGAGAGAGAGAGAGAGAGAGAGAATGGGTAAATTGTCAGTAAAGATCTTCTACATCACTACATGCTTCACTCCCTATAACACAAAATTGTTTTGACATTTATTTAATCTTAAAAAAAATTATAAAAATTATATTTATATTACTAACACCTATCTTTATATATTCATAAAATTTTATTTTGAAAAATCATGTTTTGAAATTTTTAATAATTATAATTTGTTAAATGTTGCTTTTTTAATTTATAAAAATTGTAAAACATGATTTTAAAAAATATAATTTTATAGATATATAAAAAGAGATATTAGTAATGTAAATATAATTTTTATATTTTTTTTTTAAGATTAAATAAATGTCAAAACAATTTTGTGTTGTAGGGAGTGGAGCATATAGTGATGTAGGAGATCTTGATTGGTAAACTGTGCATGTACTTTGTGCACAATTGTGGGCCCTTGGATAGTGTGTAATGGATGAAGGAGATTAAAAAGGGAATTTGTTTTTTTTTAAATAAAATCACATGGGTCCCACACATAATGGGTTGAAAGAGGCTTTAGGGTCCGTTTGGCAATACAAGTAGCTTTTAAGAGCTTTTGGTTTTAATAATTTATAGTTTTAAATAAGTTAAATATAAGATTTTAATTTAATTAGCTTTTGAAATTAGATTTTCAACAACTACTAACCGCAAGCTTTTCAGAATTCTATTCATTTTCTCCTATCTGATCAGCTAGTTTGTATCAGCTACTCTATCAGCTGGGTTACCAAACACTTTACTAGCTTATGAAAACTCCAATTCAACATATATTTAACACACTTCTTCTATCAGCTTCAGCTACTCCATCAGCTCCGTGTTACCAAACTGACCCTTACTCTCCTCCAATAGCGCGTGTGTTGATGGTGGAGAGGAGAATTGAAGTGTTATGTAAATTTGTGGGGCCCGCCTACCACTCTTCCAATTTGTTATATATTTAATTTATTTTATTCTAAGACCATCAACAACCATGGGTAAACCTCTTACCTATTTTATTTTCTCTCACCCTATTCTAATTTTACACCTCATTTATTTTGTTGTTTAAATATTTTTTCATTTTTTCTAGCTTATCTTAAAAGGTTTGGTCTACAACCATAGGAAACCTTTTACCTCTTTTCAAATTTATTTTCACATTTTCTTTCCCTTTATCATGTGTAACATCATATCTTTCCTTTACTTTTTTATTTAAAAAAAAAAAGAAAACAAAATTACAAAAGGGAAGAGGTTACCTCTCCCTACCAAGGTAACCTCTTCCATTCTCTTACCTTAAAGTATAAGCCACAACCAAGGGGTTACCTTTTAGTGACCTTAAGGTAACCAAAACCCTTGGTTGTTGATGCTCTAACCACTCCCGTTTTTTTTGTGATTTGATTGATCACTATTTGGAAATTACTTCATCTTCTTTATATTAATGGGCAATATTTGATATCTTAGTTAATTCATATCTTTTTTATATGTAAAGATTTTCTTTTAGATTAAAATAAACCTTTAATTTGTTAATATTTAAGATTAAAGGATATACACTCCATATTTTTATATATTATAAACGGCAACTTAGGTAACCAATTAATTTTTATATTTACATGTTTAGATATAGATCAAAACAAACAATTAATTTAAATCAGGCTTTTCGGTTTTTTTTTATGTCCAAAGTAGTATATTCATATCTTTTTTATTTGTAACGATAGTGATTTAGATCAAAACAAACAATTACACCGAATATGTTTTGAATTCCACCGAATAATGTCAAGTTATCTTTTTCATATTAAAATTTATCAATTCCACCGAATAATGTTTTGAATTCCACCGAATAACAATTGTGATTTAGATTAAAAACCCCTTTTCTTATTCTCAAAATTACGATAAACGAATGGTTTCAGTTGAATCTATCGATTTAACGCGTATATTGAATGATAATTGGGATATTATTTGGTGAAATCCTTATTTTTATGAGGTACACAAGTGCGATGAATAATTGCATAACCGTTGTGAATAAATAATTTTTAGAATTATTTGATAGAATCAATCGATTTAACACGTACATTGAACGATAATTGGGAGATTATTCCGTGAAATTCTTATTTTTACAAGGTACACAAAAGCGACGAATATTTACATAACCGTTGTGATAAGTAAATTTATAGAATTATTCGTTTGAATCAGTCGATTTAACGCGTACATTGGACGATAGTTGAGAGATTATTCAGTGAAATCTTATTTTTACAAGGTACACACAAGCGGTGAATAATTGCATAACCGTTGTGAATAAGTAAATTTTCAAATTATTCGGTTGAATAGATCAATTTAAAGCGTACATTGAACGATAATTGGTGAATTATTAAGTGAAATTCTGATTTTGACTAGTTATAACTGATAGATGAGATAGATGATCTCACCAGTTTATTGATAACAAATTAAAATGTATTTAAAGATACAAAGTGAGTGGTTGAGTGGGACTAACCACTAAGAGATTGTGCAAATAAATAAAACTAATTAACCTAAAATATAGGAACAAATTAATATTAATAATAATAACAAATTAATAGATAAACTATTATTCCTAACATTCCCCCGCAAGACGGACGACGAGAACAAAGGCCGATCTTGGACTATCACAATATCACATTTATGAGCATTGACAGTGATCGCGATAGGAGAAAACCACCACTTCGGCTGCATAGGGAGTGTTGGTGCTGGCGTAAGTGGTGCCGATTACGATCCCCAGGTGGTGTGTTGACTTCTTGGTTGTGGGAGATTGGGAGTAGAAGTCGGCTATAATTATGGTGCCGAAGCAAAGGCTAAAGTGGGCGTTGCCATTGGTAAGTCGCACAGAAAGAAGATGCTAATCAAAGTGGCGATGCGAGTGGATAGCATAGGTGAGTGGATCCAATATCAAAACCAATCCCCCACTAATTTTTTTTTTCCCTTTAATGAACTATCATTGAAAAATAGAACATAAGAGGTAGAATTAAAAAATTGAATTCAAGTACGATGTGGTTTGAATGATGGGATTGAGATGGAAAGGAAATTTGGGTCCGCCGGAGGCCGCCGGAGGCGGTTTTGTGTTGAAGCCGAACATAGGCTTGATTCAGCTAATTAAGTGAATGGTTTTAGTTCGGATGAACATGTGTTGGTTTTGGCTGAAAGAGTACTTTGGATTGGCAGAAGCCTCGGGTTAGGCCGATGGTTTGGCGAAAGCCAGAATTTTGTGTACCTGAAAGCGAATTTGTATAGCCGAAGCCATAAAGAGGTTGCCCGTAGGCGATAGGATGGCCCGAACAGGCGAGTTTGTGGTGGCCGAAGCCATGGTGTGTTGCCATAGGTGGTTAGAGGGTGGCTGAAGCTTTGTTTGGATTGCCCGAAGGCGGTTTTAGGGTGCCCGTAGGCGATTTTGGGGTGGCCGAAGCCAAGAGTGTATTGCCCGTAGGCGGTTAGAGGATGACTGAAGCCTTGTTTGGGTTGCTCCAAGGCGGTTTTTGTGGTGGCCTAGGCCAAATTTGAGTTGGGCGGAAGTATTTTGTGAGGATCGAAGCCGTTAGGCTAAGAGCTCGGATACCATGATAGATGAGATAGATGATCTCACCAGTTTATTGATAACAAATTCAAATGTATTTAAAGATACAAAGTGAGTGGTTGAGTGGGACTAACCACTAAGAGATTGTGCAAATAAATAAAACTAATTAACCTAAAATATAGGAACAAATTAATATTAATAATAATAACAAATTAATAGATAAACTATTATTCCTAACAATAACATCCAAAAACTCAAATGAAAAGATTCCTAAATTCCCTAACCAATCATGCACACAATCACCCAATCAAGCAATCTACCAATGTACGTTTTCAACCCTAAATTCCCTAACCATAAATTACTCCTTCCTTGTTTCGGTAAATGGAAAAAAAAAACAATAAATTGAGAAATAACAAAGTGCACCACCACCATGATCAGATGGGAAATCGCCGACCTTTGTCCTTCACGGTTGATAGAGGGGACTCCATGATCAAATGGGAAATCGCGAGTCGAACACGCCGCCAACACCACACACCATCGCACCACCACCAAAAGACCTGCCAGGTACCAGGAAGAGAGCGGAGACTTGAAACGAGATCGTCGTCGACCGCGATTCGCCGATTTGCCTCCGCCCTATGTGCGAATCCGAGCTCGACCACCGTCTCCAATTCGCATATCAGCGCCGTCGTTTCGCCTCCGCCCTTTTCTGTTTCGATTCGCCGCCAATTAAACTGAGAAGAACAACCCTAGTCGCCGGAGAAGTAGTCGATTTCTGAGAAAAAAGGCGTTGGAGATTCGAAAGGGACCAATTCTGAGAGATGCGTAGAAGAAAATTATTTTTAGGGTTTTATTTATGCCAAAAATTTCACGCGCTCCACTCTCTTATCTTTGGGGTGCAGAATCCAATTTGGCTTTTTTTTATAAAAAAAAACCGTAATACGTGGCAAATTTTAAGCCATCCATCGCAATACGATCAAAGGCCTACAATTGTGCACAAGATACACTATAGGAGGTGTGCGCTCTTGAACCATTCCCTATATATATATATAGAATGTGGTTCAAATGTTAACAAGTCATACGGTGTTAAATGTTAACAAATATAGGTCGTTCATTGAATCAATTGGAAGGCTACGATTAGGATTTTAATAATTTTTTATAAATAAAAATGGGGGCCCCACATGAATTTCCACTCCAATTTCATTAGATTGTGCGTGTGAAGCACATCCCACGTTTGTAACTGATCAAATCAAGAATGGAGCAAAACGTGGGAGTAGTTTGGTTTTTTTTAATTGTGCCAATTTTTATCAATGCTCTTTTTTAAAATATATTTTGTCATACAAATCAAGATCATGATCAATGATTTTGTTACGTGAAATCTTTGTAAATTATTGACAGTTTCATCCTAGCGAATAGGTACCCTGTTTGAACTATTCGATAAGATGATAGTAATTATTCGCCAACTTATAGTTGTTATTCGTGTGTAAAGAGGAGTTATTGTTTAGATAATAGCAAAAGGTTGGTCAATTTTACAATTATTCGCTAGGTTAATAGTAATTATTCACTAAATTGATTGTTATTACTCGTCTAGAAAGAGGAGTTATCATTTACATAATAGATGGTCAATTTTGCAACTATTCGCTAGATTGATAGTAATTATTCCCTACGATGATAGTAAATATTCACTAGGTTGAAAGAGTATGTAAATGTCCTTCTTGATTTCACGCATCTAATTAACTATATATATACATACGAATAATTCATTATTATCAACGAATAGAGACTCGAACTTGCCGAATAGTGACTATAAACATAAACGTGAATTTAATAGAAAAAACTAGAAAAATATAGGTAGGAACACAATTTGCATTTGCAACAAAATTTGAGATTGACAATAAAGATCATCAAATAGAAAAAAAAAACAATTTAACGAAAACATAAAATTTGGGAGAAAGAGATGCTTTTGGTCCTCCTTCAATCGAAGAAAGAGATGCTTCATCACAGGGTATCCCGTTAAGCCACACGTCTGTTGTTGCTGGAGAGAAGTGGCGCGCCGCTCAGATGGCCAGATTTCGTCGGATTTGACCAAGTAATCTTCACCATTCATTAAGGATCCACCGAGATCTCACAAATATTCACCCAGATCTCACAAATATTCATCAACAGCAATCACGATTTCGAGTTCCCTCATTCGATTGCAGCAACAGATGCGATGGGGTTCATCGTCGCAGGGTACACCGTCGAGCCGTAGGTTTGCAGGTGCCGGCGAGCAAGGTTTGTGCGGTGGTTTTCGACCACGGCGAGCAGGGTTTGTGCAGAATCTCTCCGAACAACGACCATGGCTTCAAGTTCCCTCCTCCTTCGATTGCAGCAACAAATGCGGTGGGGTTCGTCGTCGCAGGGTACACCGTCGAGCCGCAGGTCTGCAGGTGTCGGCGAGCAGGGTTTGTGCGGTGGTTTTCGCCGGTTTCACCTGTTTCACCCTAAGAGAAGAGTGGTTTTGTGCGGTGGTTTTGTTCGTGCAGTAGGGTAATAATCACAAAGATCTGGAAATATATATCTTTCTCGTTCCAAAAAAAAGAGATTTGGGTTGGATTTACACGCGCATGGGAAGAGGGAAGAGGGTAGGTTTTTAATTTTCTAATTAAAAAATAATAATTTTGGGAATGAATCTTAGTCCTCCATTTATAATGATCCAATGGCCTATAATTGTTAACACTCAACACCGTAAGAGATAGAAACACATGACCCAACCTCTCTCTCTCTCTCTCTCTCTCTCTCTCTCTCTCTCTCTCTCTCTCTCTCTCTCTCTCTCTCTCTCTCTCTCTCTCTCTCTCTCTATATATATATATATATATATATATATATATATATATATATATACTTCTCCAGTGCTTCATGCCTTCACCATAGGTTCCGCCTGTTTCCTCCCTCTCATCAATCGACGACGACGATGAAGCCACCGACGACGTTGGACAGTAGTGTTGGCGATGTGGACACGCCACCATTGAAGGTCGTTCGACTTCTTCTCCCTTCGATCTGAATAGTGGACCTCGCCTCCGATTTGGACTTTGGACCGCCAAGCGGACGACCCCCATTGATGCGGACCTTCGAGTTAACCTTTAACCTCTTGTTGATTTCGTGGCAGAGAGAGTTCGACCTTCTTCGATTATTCTTTAACCTCCTGCCTCCGAGATCCGATTTCTCTTCCTCTTGATTTCGTGGCGAACGACCTCATTGATGCGGACCTGAAGGCCTCGAGTTCAGGCAACTCCGTCTCAGCCCTTTTGCTTCAATACCCGTCGATCCTGCGCGACTCCGTATGAGAACTGTGGATGGGGGCCGGTTACGAATTGAATTTGTTGTTTAAAGGACGTCAAGCCACGATTTTTTCACCATTTTCATGTCAATTGCCTCTTTTTTTTGGGCACCTGATTGAGAATTGAATTGGTTGGTGTTGGTGGTGGAAGTCTTGCACCAACGTTGACACCCATAAACCATCATCACTCATTTCATTTGTAAACTCTTTCAATTTAAGTTAATTTCAACTTGGGCACCTGATTGAGAATTGAATTGGTTCGGTGACTAAATAGAGGTTGATTCAGTGACTAAATATAGGTTGGTTCAGTGACTAAATAGGTTGGTTCAGTAATTAAATAGAGGTTGGTTCAGTGACTAAATAGAGGTTGGTTCAGTGACTAAATAGATTGGTTCAATGACTAAATAGAGGTTGGTTCAATGACTAAATAAAGGTTGGTTCAGTGACTAACTAGAGGTTGATTCAATGACTAAATAGATGTTGGTTTAGTGACTAAATAGAGAATGATCAGTGACTAAATAGAGCTTGGTTCAGTGTCTAAATAGATGTTGGTTCAGTGTCTAAATAGATGTTGGTTTGATAACTAAATAAGTTGGTTCAGTAACTAAATAGAGGTTGGTTCAGTGACTAAATATATAGTGGTTCAGTGGCTAAATAGAGAATGGTTCAGCACATATATAGAGAGTGATTCGGTGATAAAAAAAAGGTGAATTAGAAGTGGTTCAGTGACTAACTAGAGAATGGTTCAGTGACTAAATTGAGAATGGTTCAGCACATATATAGAGAGTGGTTCAGTGACTAAATATATAATGGTTCATTAATTAAATAGAAGTGGTTCATCAATTTTATAGTAACTGATTTAGCACATATAGAGAGTAGTGGTTTATCAAATAAATAGTATTTGTTCATTAAATAAATAATTAAAAAATAAACATGAAAAGAAAATAATAGAAGAATGAAAATTTTATAATTATTAAATACTTGTGGTTCATTAAATAAATTCTAGTGGTTCATGAAATAAAGAATAGTGGTTCATCAAATAAATAGTATTGATTTATGAAATAAAGTATTGGTTCATGAACCATTTTATTTAAAATAAATAAATAATAAAGATTAAAAGAAAATAAAATAAGAATGGAAATTTTACAATTATTAAATTGTAGTTGTTCATGAAATAAATTCTAGTAGTTCATGAAATATAGAGTAGTGGTTCATAAAATAAAGAGTAGTGGTTCATGATCTAATATTATTTAACGTTGATTTTAATATATTCATTTTTTTAAAGATAATTTGCAATTATAAAAATATATAATTTTTTATAGTGAAATATATATATATATATATATATATATTTTTTTTTTTTTTTCTAATGTATAATTCAGAAAAGTATATGATCATGTTTTAATTAAATTTCAAAAACGTTGATTTAATTTTGATAATAAAACTATTAAAGGGTTAAAATGTACTAAATTGGGGTAAGAACATGAAAGTCTTCTCGGCACAGTGGAAGCAGGATGCAGCGGCCGCAACCTAAGTTGGTGCATTCCCGTCCCGTGTTCGATTCTCCGTATTGTGGAAGAAGCACGCCTTTTTTTTTTAAAAAAAAAAAGAGATATAGAGGCTATATATATATATATATATAAGCGCTCCGGTTCTGAATAAAACCGAGCTATAATGTCATTATGTAATTTTAAAACATGAGTTTTATTGCATGATTTTTAGGCTTGACCGAACTATAAAGTCATATGTTATTTTAAAACTGGAGTTTTTAGCACGATTTTTAGGTTGAACCAAGTTGTAAAGTCACCGTGTGATTGATGTTTTTAGCACAGGTTTCAAATAAACCAAGCTATAAAGTACGTAGTCTTCACGATTTTTACCACAATTTGAGGTTTTCACCGGAGTCAATCCCTATATATATAGTATGTTTTAGGTAAGATATATAGATTTTATTTATATATATCTAGGTTTATCTATAAGTTCCACCTAGGGGTTTCTCTATTATATATAGGGTGTGTATGGTAAGAATTATAAGCTGTTAAAATTTTAACATTTGGGGTTGTTTATAAATAAACAAGGTTTATTGTTGTATGGATGCTAAAAATAAACTAAAAGGAGTTAAAAAAAAGGAGTTTAAAAATAAGCTACAAAATGAAGGTTAATTATTTTGATGTTTATTTTACAAAAGTATTGTTTTACCCCTTCCCTTTTATCTTATTTGGTTTGAAAGTACCACAATACCCCTAATAACAACCAAATAAACTCCACTTTTTACAAATAAACGTTTTTTTGCTCCATACGGAGATTATCTTGTTGTTTAAATTTTTAACTGTTTTTACCAACAATTTATAAATTTTACCCTGTTTATAATTTTAGTAAGTTTATTAACTCCGTCCCATACGAACCCATAGAGGGTGGAATTTCTATCAAATCATCACAGTAATAATAAACCCTAGTTGGAAAGTAGAAGCGGATCCTCTTTAGGGCTAGGGGTGGCATTTGCCTCCCAATCAAAAAAAAAATTTACATAAATATTCCTCACGTCGAAAGCTTCAATTTGATATATTATAAGCTCAAATCCGATATCTAAGAAAAAAGTTATAAGCGTTTCAATTTTCAGGACCGAACATATGAAAATTAATTATTGCCTACATCATTTACCAAGTTGATATATTTTTATCGTAATTATCATTTGTTAAACTTCGTATAAATAACATAATTATTATAACATTTGTTAAACTTCATATAAATAACATAATTATAATAACATTTCAGTATAACTTTTAAAAATCTTATTATAATTTTTGAAAAGTATTTTTTTTTTTGAGATTTTTTTTCAGATATTTATATTAATAATCATGTAAAAACTAAATATTTTTTTTTTAATGCCGAAAGGTGATCCAAAGAAGGTAGAGCACTTGCTTGCACTTGAAGGCGCAAAGGAGAGGCTTCACTTGTTCAAAGCCGAATTAACGGAAGAGGGTTCCTTCGATGCTGCCATTAGTGGTTGCAACGCCGTTTTTCACACCGCATCTCCTTGTCTTTTTGTTTGTGAAGATCCACAGGTTCACCCGTCGACAGATATCTGACTCAGATTTTGGCTCATATATATATATATATATATATATATATATATATATATATATATATATATATATATATATATATATATATACATATATATATATATATATATATATATATATATATATATATATTAGTATTTTCAATTTAGCCAAAGTTAATCATGTTTCATTAATTTGCAGGTAGAGTTGCTTGATCCTGCAATTAAAGGAACAATTAACGTTCTTAGTTCATGTGGAAAGTTTCCGTCGGTGAAAAAAGTGGTTTTAACCTCTTCAATAGCCACCGTCTGCCTCACCGGCAAGCCCATAACCCCCGAGGATGTAATTGATGAAAGCTGGGTTTCCGATCTTGAGGCCTGTCGTAAAACGGAGGAGGTATATATATTACATTGTTTTAGGGATTCATGATAGTTCTTCGTATATTTAACTTTTCCCAAATTATATATATATATATATATATATATATATATATATATATATATATATATATATATATATATATATATATATATATATATATATATATAGGTGAAATAGCATTTCGTCTAGCTAGCTAGTTTAATTAAAATATCTCAACCTTTAAGGTTTACTAGATTTTGTCCATAAAAGGTAATAAACGCGCAGAGGGTTCTTCTAGCCGACAGAGATTATAGCCCCCGGCCCATCGAGTGCAAAGGCGTAGTGGAGCTCGCTTGCAAGACCCACCATACCCGTCGAGCAAGGACAAATGACCGTGGATGAAGCCATCCTAGCTCGAATAAAAAATTGAGAGAAAACAAATTATATGTATTTTTTTAATAGTTTTTATTAATTTTAGGGATAAAAGAGTTTAAAAAGAGTAAAAAATTATAAAAATTGGTTAGTTTAGTTTGAAAGGAAGGGTATTTATTATCTTAAGGCCATTGATTTATTCAAACCTCTTTATTAGCTTCGCTTTTTTTTATAAATATAATAATTTTATTTTATTTTAGTTTTCTTCAACTAAAAATATCTAATTAAATCATAAAAGTTTTCTCCAATATATTTAAACATATAAAAAATTCTCTTTTTTTTATAAGTATTTTTTCCTTAATTTTTTTTACTAAAAATAACCATTTAAATACCAAATTTTAGTTTTTTTCCCAATATATTTAAACAAAAAAATTTCATATATACAGGCAAAAAAAATTCTACAAATTTTTTTGAAGTTCTCACTAAAAAAAATATTAGATCCGCCGCAGCACCCCTAACCGATAAGGAAAATCGATAATTGTTTTTATAAGAGCTTAAAATGAGTAAAGAATTTCAAAGATAGTTTAGTTTAATATGTTGATAAAAATTATTATTATTACCTTGCATGAGGTAATGAGATCAAACCCCTTTAGTCTCATTTTTTGTATAATTTTTGTTCTCTTAATTTCCTTTGGTTAAAAATACTTAATTAGGTTTTCTCCAATATATTTAAACGAAACCATTCTTTTCCATATATACATATACAAAAAAAAAAATCTCGTTTTTTGGACAATTTTTTTTCTTAAATGTTATCTACTAAAAATGACTATTTAAATAACATGTTTTTCTAATATATTTAAACAAAAAAAATTCTAGATCCGCCACTGGCGGGATCCAATTCACGTTCAACTTACTCCAAAAATTGAGATATCTTGTAAAATTCATGTATACTTAATAGATCGAACACTAGGCCAAATATATTTAGTACATTTTCTCTTTTGTGTTTATATGTTAAATCGTTGTATAATGTGATGCAGACAAGGGCAAGCATGGGTCCTCTCCAACCCATTCTATTTTTTTTAAAATAAAATAATACGTTAAAAAAAATTAAGGGAATCAATAAAAAAATTTATCTATTTATTTATTAATTAAAAGGTTTTATTAATAAAAATTATACGCATAAGAAAACAGGCTGGCACGGTACGGTACCATGGTAAATTTTCGATTACCATGTACCGTACCGATACCCCTCGGTATTGGATTTTCTGTACCACGTACCAACCGAATAGTGTCGGTACCGAAACTCTTGGTACCGAAAGTATCGGTTACCGAATGTTGGTACCGTGGTAACCGAAGCCACTATTTTCATTCTTCGATTTTCGTTTTATACACTGTGGTACCATTGGTACCGATGGTACCAATGGTACCAATGACAGATTCACATAATTCACATTCACAGATTCTACCATCGGTGATGGTACCGATGGTAGTACATGATAGATTTTATTTTTTTTAAAAAAAATTAAATATATATTCGGTAACCACCGGTACCACGGTATTTGGGTTGCCCATACCGTTACCGTACCGACTACCCTTGATACCGAGACTTCGGTTACCGATTCAGTCGGTTACCGACTTCTTGATACCAATGACCTGTTGGTACGATTGGTAATCGGTTGGTATGGTAATTTTCCTACCACCGCCCAACCATACCCGAATTTTAATTTCTGATTTCGTATTGGGATGCAGAGCGGTTGGTACGCATTATCAAAGACTTTGGCTGAAGAAACAGCAAGGAAGTATGCAAAGGAGAAGGGAATTGATTTGGTTTCGATTCATCCTGGCTACGTTATTGGACCATTGCTACAACCTAAGCTTAATTTGAGTGCTGCTCTCTTCGTTAACTTGATCAAAGGTGAGTACGTAGTTCATCTTTGATATAATTATATATCGGCGAATATTTATTCATATTGAATCATGGATTAGCAAAAACCTACTCCGACGATGGTTATGAGGTCGTGGATGTTGAAGATGTCGCAAACGCTCATATCCTAGCATTCGAGAAGGCCTCCACTAGTGGCAGATATTGCTTGGTTGGGAGTACTGTTCGTGCTTCGGAGATTTTTAAGATCTTGCTTGGTTGGGAGTACTTTAGTTGTGTGATGTGTTGTATTTACTCACCTGAGGGTGCTTTAGTTTTTCTGTAAATTGATGTTAGGGGTCGGGCTAATATCCCGTATGATTACTACTTAGCCCAATTTTTATTATTAATAAAACGCGTTAGAAGCGCAGAGAGCTCCGTCTCTCATTCCGACCAAAAAAAGTGTTGTATTGTAGCTTCGTTATTATGTTGAATTAAATGGTTGATATCCCTTATAAGGCAGCTAAGTATATTTATGTTTTATATCTTTAGAAAATGGGGTATTTCTGCACCATCCGCAAACACTTTTTATGTTTTCATATGTACGTTAAAAGAAATTAAAATATTGAAAAAAATTATATGTTTAAGTCAGTACAATATTAATGTGTAATGTAGTTAAGAGATACTGGGTGAAGGGGTTTAAGTACAAGGCCAAACATTTTAACCCCATCTCTCTCTCTTTACGAACTTCATCTTCCTCTTTCCGAGAATTAGGTGCGCGATGAACGACGAAAACTCGTGTATCAAGAAGTTGCAGAACTGAGTCTAACTTTAGTATTTTGAAGTTATTGCAAAGTTATCAAAATATGATTTTTTTATTTTTTGAAAAAATTGGCAAACTCGAAATTAATATGAAACCAAATCAAACTCAACTTCGAGTTAATCCGAATCTACTTAAGACCCATTTTGCCAAAATTTAAATTGATAACCCAACCCAAATAATCAGACTGACATGTCTACTAGAGGCTAATAACCGAATTTTCTAGTTTCAAATACACTAGGTATCTCAATACTATTCTAGAGTTTTCGTGCCCTATTTCTTTAACCCATTTTCAGCTTGGTGGGCCACCAAAACCAACCCGTCTCTTAGTTGGGTCTTAAGGCCCAATTGGGGTTCAACCCAAAGAGTCATCATTTGCTAAATACTCTGGACTCCGGAGTATATTGGCAGCAAGGTGAATAAAAGGAAGGGTGCAGCATGAGGGTTTGCTGCAAATCCTATAACACTGCTTTGATTTTGGTAAATAAAGAGCGAACATTAGGAGTCAAACTGGGGACATTTGAGTATTACCTTGAGATCCTTTTCGACTCAACCACCTTGGCAAGGTTATCCTATAGCACTGTCGCACACCAAGGCAGGAAGGTGAGAGAGAAAAAAAAAATGGAGGACATGCTAAAGGAAGTCAGGTCAGAGTAAAACTTTTGTGGTAAGAAAAGTGGGAAATCTCAAGTACAGAGATGAAAAGTTTATTGTTGAATAGTGAGTTTCAAGATTTAGTGAATTAACTAAATACCATGAAGTTAGTGCTTAATTGGGAGTTGAAAGCGTTGTTGAATAGTGAGTTTCAGGATCTAATGGGGTGTTGATCAATAAGTCTGTTGTGAGTGGGGTTATGTCTTTATCTAAGTGAAGGATAATCTCTACAATGAAGAGACTAGGAGAAAAGATATGAGCATGGATTTGTCATATATACTCTCATGAGAATTTAAAGAAGCAAGTCTAGAGGGAGATCATATCCCGAACTAAAGGGAGCATTGTTTGCTATCATTATGGCAAGAAAGGGGATATGAAGAGGAAGCAAAATGTTGGAAAAAAAAAGGAAGAGTAAAATTAGATGGATAATAAAATGGTTCTACAAGGTACATAGCGATGAAGAGTAGGTTGTTCTCACATGTTTGGAGGATCACAATGATGAACTTGATTTTTTTGTAGAGCATCCTTCCGGTTGCATCAAGAAGGAAATTAGAGTTTACTTTGTACAGAGTGGGACACTTTGACAAGGTAGGATGACATATATTAATAGATGTGCAACACATACCGAATTTACGAAAAAAATCTAATTCCCTCAAGTTTTGGATATAAAGGTCTATGATATCTTTTTTGAAAGTAGGAAGTACGGTGGACAACCAAGATAGGTTCATGATGATACTTTAATTGCCTGATTTAGTGTATGGGTGTACTGTAGCCTCTATAGGGCCGGTATAACCGTATAAGGTTGTAAATTCACAAAAGAAAGCCAGTCTCTCGTTTCTTTTGCTGATAAAGGGGATTTTGAACAATTGTGATTTGTCTGGATTGGAGAACTTCTGAGATGTTAGAAGAGGACATACATATTAAGATGGGAAGAGACAAAACTCCTACATCAAAATTTTGAACAATAAAAGCTTATTATATAAGTCGGTGAACTACTCTTGAATCTCTCAGTTTTCGGCTCTACCAATGTGTTATAAATAAGTTTAATACAGTATTATTTTAAAAAATTAATTTAAAAAGTTAATATTTTATATAGTTTTTTGTTGCTTAAAAAACGCGTCAAAAAATCAAACGACCTATATTTTAAAATGAATGTATTGTATATTATCATTCTTGAATCGAAAATAATTCGAATTTTAATTTAGAAATATTAAATTCATATACAACTTGTATTCATATTAACAAGATAAAAATAATATGATGTCAGCGTCCCATGAAAAATAGTTTTTAGACGGTCAACTACGCCATTTAAATTAAAATAGAATAAATAAATTAAAAGCATAAAACGTGATTAAATTAGTTTTTAAACGGTCAATTACTCCAAATTTAAAATTGAATAAATAAATTAAAAGCATATATAAAAGGACTTGATCATTAAATTTGTTTTTAATTAGATGCTAGCTCAACTACGCCCATCGCCATATATATACATATATATACATCCTCAGTTTCAAAACATATCAACAAACAATTACTCAATTAGGAAATAATTTGTTAGAGATCGAAAAATCAAGATCTCGAAATGAGCGGCGAAGGGAAGTTGGTGTCTGTAACGGGTGCTTCTGGCTACATCGCCTCTTGGCTGGTCAAGCTCTTGCTTGACCGTGGCTACACTGTTAATGGCACTGTTCTTAATCTCAGTAAGATCGATCCTCACCTCCATCCATCATACCAATCTCAGCTCTATTAATTTGCTTTTATTTTCTTTATATCGATCTTAATTTCATTATTAATTAATGCAGGTGATCCAAAGGAGGTAGATCACTTGATTGCTCTTGAAGGGGCGAAAGAGAGGCTTCGGTTGTTCGAAGTGGATTTGATGGAAGAGGGCTCCTTCGATGCCGCCATTGCGAGTTGCGGCGGCGTCTTTCATGTGGCGTCGCCTTGCTTCGAGGCCTGCAACGATCCGCAGGTCGATCGATCGATCCTAATTTCTAAATTTAATTGATTAATTAATGTGCTGATAGATATTAATTTCTGAGAAATGAATGAATTAACTAATGTGCAGAAAGAGTTGATCGATCCAGCAGTCAAAGGAACCATCAACGTTCTTGAATCTTGTGTGAAGGTTCCTTGTCTGAAAAGGGTTGTTTTAACCTCTTCGATTGGAGCCATGGTGTTTAATGGCAAACCCATTTTTCCTGAGACCCAAGTTGATGAAAGCTGGTGGTCTGATCCTCAGTTTTGCATCCAACAAAAGGTTTCAACACCTATATTACTTAAAAATTGTATCAAGAAGTACAATAACTTAGATTTTGTGATGAAAAGAAATACTGTAATTAATAATTAATAACAATTAAGATAATTCAACAAAAGGTTTTTAAAGAAAATAATAACTCTCTAATTAAGATAATAATAACTTTTCCTAATTAAGATAATTAATATAATTTTTTATATAAAATAACAATAAAAAAATGATATTTTATACTCCCTGTTAAGAAAAATACGTCATTTTAGAGAAAATCTTGTTAGTAAAAAAATGTCATTTTAGGTATATTTTTATTTAATTTGAGAAATTGAGAAATAACTAGGGTTAATTTATAACTATATTTTTATTTAATTTGAGAAAGTGAGAAATAGAATAATAATTAGGGTTAATTTACAAGTATATTTTTATTTAATTAGTTTCTTAAAAAGTGTGCAAAACTCTTAAAAAATAACTTCTTAAAAATCGCACCTAGAAGTACAATAATAATAATGATTAATTAAGATAATTGAGACTAATTATAAGATGTATGTGATATAGAGATGGTATACAGCATCGAAGACACTAGCTGAAAGAGCGGCATGGGATTATGCAAAAGAAAAGGGAATTGATTTGGTGACCATTTGTAATGGATGGACTCTCGGTCATTTACAACCTACCCTTAACATCAGTTGTGCTGTCATCTTCAACTTGCTCGGTAACTTTTTTTTTATTATTTTTATTTTAACATCAGTTGTTCTGTCATCTCCCTATTCGGCAAAATATGTCATTTGACTATTTGATAATGTTATTTTTGTTCAAAAAAACTTGTCATTATAAGTTATTTGTACTTCACTTTTCAAAAATACCATTGACATATATGATTGATGGTTTGTTAGTTGTAGTTTTCGATAGAGTAAAAAAAAAGATAATTAGTACATTTGTTAATTCTCTTAAAACTTGTGAAAGAAACTAAAATGACATGTTTTATCGAACAGAGTAATTTTTAGTCTGGATTGAAGTTTATGATAGAAAGTTTTGGTAATTGTAGGGGGGAAGAGTTATCCCAATGGTGCATATGGGTGGGTAAATGTTAAGGATGTTGCAAACGCTCATATTCAAGCCTTTGAGATCCAATCAGCCAATGGAAGATATTGCTTAGTTGAACGAGATGTCCATTTTTATGATATTATAAAGATGTTGCAGGAGTCTTACCCTACCTATCACCTTTCCGATGGGTAAGCTTTTCCATTCCATCAATGCACTCACTTTTTTTTACCTAAAAAAAGTTACTAATATGGGAAGTCGGTGTCAATAAAATAGCTGCCAATTTTTTGTAGACACCGACTTCTCATATTGACACGCTTTTTTCAGACCAAAAAAATCTATTAACATCGAAAACCGATCATTTGGCAAAAGTTTGACAATGGATATAAAATAACATTTTGCATAACATATTACATATATATGTCCACTTAAGATAATATATATATATATATACACACACAATGTCATTATTGATTAATCCCTTATTAATGCAAGAAACCAAAATTTTGAAACAGTGCCACCAAATTTGGGGAGACGGTGCTATTGAAGCCTTATGTGCCGTCATGTAAATATTCGAGGGAGAAAACGAAGACTCTGGGAATCGACTTCATTCCCTTTGAAATCAGTTTGAAGGAGACCGTTGAATCTTTACAGAAAGGCCATTTTTTGGGCAATATTTAACTCTCTTTATATTGAACATATTGATTCCCCTAAACAACTGTTTTATGTAATATGAATGGCTCACATGTTCAAGTGAGTTAAATGTTTAAGAAGTTTAATTCATTTGGCCTTTTGTATATCAATTTCTAGGGTATGTGCGTTCGTGTACACATACTATGTATATATATGTACTCTTTAAGTTTTGTCGGACTTATAGAGCTGGTAAAATCTGATATGATACCCGACTTGATCGAAATCCAAAAACCTAGTGTTATGTACAATTCGAAATCGAACATGAGTCCGATCCATTGGGGCATTTACCATATATATAGGTCATAATTATGGCCTATATTAGGAAAATGTTCATCCTCCTCTACATATTAGGAAACTGTCCACCATTAAAAAATTTTTGCTGAAACCGAAAATCTTGCCAACCAAGCTTCATTCGCTCCCTCTCAACTATAGATCTCGGATTGATCTTGCTGCAATCGATCATTCTTGTTGTAATCGACTACGCATATCCATCATTCTGCCGCTGAAATTCTTCTACTGTAATCGATCATTTGCTTGATTATCAAATTTTGTTCTTAAAAAAATTATGATTTCGATGTTGATTAATTAACTATAGATCTACTGTAATCGTTGATTCAACATCGCTATAAAGTCGATTTTGATGTTGAACTACAGATTTGCTGAAATAGATTTTTTATTCCTACTATGATTATTGTTTATGATTGCTGCTGAAATTATGATTGGTGCTATAATTCAATACTTTCTATGCATTGATTATGATTGTTGATGTCATGGCGTACACTGTCATGCTAATTGCTGCTGTGAAAATTTTTGTTTCAACAATCAGTTTCAATTTGCGCACTGTCATGCCGACTGTCGATTATGCTCATAGCTTCTTTGTAATTATCGTTTGATGTAGTTCATCAGCATGCTCACAGATTGCTGAAATACAATCGAATCTTGATGTCCATTAGCATGTTTTTTTATTGCACAGATTGCTGAAATAGATTCCAATTCTTTGTTGCTGAAATGTATTCAAATTAGATTTCAAGTACTTTACTAAAATATATTCCAAGAATTTGTCGTTGAAATGCATGGGTCTTGAAGTACTATTTCTGTATATCCTTGACCGAATCCACCTACATTAGGATTACTCGTTAATGGTACGTTGATCGACTTTTATAGATTCGCCTCCTGAAACAAGAAGTTCCGGCCGCGCAGGAATAATATCAACGACTTGACGCCCGTCCGAGGCATCCCCTATGGGCTATGGTTATTTCATATCCTCCCTTTTCTTTTCGTATTATTTTCTTTACTATATTGGCTGTTGTAGCATTATAAACAGTATTATTACTCTTTACTATACAAGGTTTGCATCATATTCAATATTGATGATTCTGTTGTTGAATTGGAATTCAGCCATATATTTGCACCCCTTCAGAATATTGAAAGCACCGCTTAAGGTAGATTGTAACGCTGATTTGAAAGAATTCCTGTTGCTGAGTAAATTGGATGGAGTACATTTAATTGTTGAGTTGTGTGTCAGCAAACAACCCAATATCAACCCCCTATCATTAGATATTGTTGTCCATGATCATGCAATTCAAATAGATGTTGCTACCATCAACACCCATCCTCATGTGCTTGCTGAAACTGAGGACAAAGAGAGCGGGAATACATTTGAACCTGGAAGTATTTTGATGACATGCATACAACAGAAGGTATATATGTTAGGTACAGTTTTCTTATAGGCCATATCTTTTGCCTGTATTAAGAAATTTTTCACCAATCTATCCATATTAGCTAAATGTGTCCACCTGTGTTGCTGAAACTATTGAAACCAAAGTTGCTGAAATTATTCAGTAGTTTTTTTTTTCGCGTTGTTGAAACCGAAGTTACTAAAACCAGAGGCGGATCTAGGGGGTCATAAGGGGTCACGTGACTCCCCCCCCCCCCCCCCCTCATCCGAAAAATTACCTAAGTGTATTCTCCTCGTCGATAGCTTTGTTCTAATATATAATACGCCCTAATCCAACATTTGAGTAAAAAGTTATGAATATTTGAAAATTACAACAATATTAATCACTTTAGTTTTAGTTCAATATACTATATTACTTTAATATTTTTACTTAAACTGACATTCACATATCATAATTCATCTCGAGAGCTTCGAAACCATAGGTTATATATTACTTATTTTGAGAATATGGTAAGAAGTTACGCAAGTTTAAATATTTTATATCTAGTTATACATTATTACATGTTAATAATGCAAAGTTTATTTAATGCGTTTTATATCTTTATTTTTCGTTTTTTATTCTTATTTTCGTTTTATATATTTGTAGTATTTTCGAAACCATAGGTTGACACTAGTTTGTACTATCGAACACGTTGTGTTTTACGATTTTTTTCGATCTTATTGTCGGCTACTATGGTGACCCCCCGCTCAAAACTTTCTAGCTCTGTCCTTGGCTGAAACTCTAATTTCAGCACTGTTGTTGATCCTGAAACCCCGGTTTCAGCACTGTTGTTGATGCTGGAACATCGTTTTCAGCACTGTTGTTGTCATGTTGATGTTGAAACCCCGGTTTCAGCAACGTTGTTAATGCTGAAACCGGGGTTTCAGCAACACTGTTGATGCTAAAACCTCGGTTTCAGCAACGTTGTTGATGCTGAAATGGTTATTGCTAAAATGCGGACGAGAATATCTAGTGTTAAAAAATGTAATTGCTTACGGGAATTCCAAGGATAGTAATGTAAATAGACCAACTAAAAGCGTTTCAGCATGTATATATATATATATATGTATATATATATATATGTATATATATATATGTATATATATATATATGTATATATATATATGTATATATATATATGTATATATATATATATATATATATATGTATATATATATATATGTGTATATATTTATGTGTGTATATATTTATGTGTGTATATATATATATGTGTATATATATATATATGTGTATATATATATATATGTGTATATATATATATATGTGTATATATATATATATATATATATATATATATATATATATATATATATATATATATATATATATATATATATATATATAATGGGTAACTTGTGCACAAGGCTTAGGATGTGCATTGTGCACAAAATATTATTCGGTGAAATGTGAAATATTATTCAATGAAATTTGAAGCATTATTCGGTGAAATGTGAGTATTGTTTAGGGGAATGTGAAACATTATTTGGTGAAATTTGAGGCATTTCATATAAATTGTAATTATTGTTTAGGGAATTGAGGTTTTTTTTATTTGAAATGGATAAATAAAAAAACTAAACATTATTCGGTAGAATGTTATAAATTATTCAGTGGAATTGGGACGTTTTCATCTGAACTGAATGGAAAAAAAACATAACAGTATTCGGTAGAATGTTTCACATTTCACCGAATAATGCTTAAAATTTCACCGAATAATGTTTCACATTTCACCGAATAATATTTGTGCACAATGCATACCCTAAGGGGTGTGCACACCCGAACCACACCCTATATATATATATATATATATATATATATATATATATATATATATATATATATATATATATATATATATATATATATATATATATATATATATATATATATATATATATATATATATATATATATAAAGTACAAGATTTAAGCACAAAAGCGCAACAAATTGGACAGTTCACAAAGGAACCTCCACCACAGACAATGGATCAATTACTTACTGACAACAACTCGAAATCACGTACTCGAGATCGATCAAAATCGGAGATCGATTGCTTCTCCGTGGATCGAGACCTGCGCTGCTGAAATTGGAGATAGAGGACGGATCGATTGCTTCTCCAATTTCAGATGATGAACAAGACCTGCAAGGAACGGAACTTGCTGAAACGGGGGAGGGGAATTTCAACAAACTGAAACTACGCATTCCAGCGAGAATGCCAATCGAAAATGGAGATCAAAAGCGTGGGGATTGGAAAAGGGGATTCAAGTACCTTGGTTAAAATGATTGGGAGATGCGATTGATTCAACTGTGATGAATGCCTGAATCTGGCGATTGAACTGGTCTAAAAGAGAGAGACCGTGAGAAGAGATTGAAGGCAAGGTAATCTGCGAAAACGGAATGATACACGGACGATTCATGCAGGTCCAATTGCCAATGATTCATGCAGGTCGGATCAATGGAAGACGAAGAGGCCGATCTGCCGACAACAAGCCAGGAATTCGCCGGAGACGTCAAGTGGTGATCGGATCTGGAAGTGAGGGAGTCGTCCATGGCCTTCCCCTTCGATGAAGACGCCGTCGCCTGATCTACAAAGCTCCTCCCCGGCATGTGGTGGCCAGATCTTGAGAGAGACGGTGGACTCGGATTTGTGGCAGCGCAGCAGTGGTGGTGAGGAACAGTGGCGCGGCGGTGGTGGTGAGGAATTGTGGCACGACGGTGGTGGTGAGGAAGAGCAGGAGAGCGAGAGTCCTTGTAACAGCGAGGAAGAGAGCGAGAGCGAGAGGCCTTGAAACGGTGGTGGTGATGAGATTAGGTTTAGATTAGGGGCAATTTTATCCATAAAATTTTAGATGGACAAAACCCCAATTTACTACATTGGTGGACACTCTCTCAATAAAGGCCCAAAAAATAACCCGTTGGACAATTTTTATTATTATTTTTTGAAGCAAAATAAGAACTCAGTTCTCTAGACAAGCCTAGAGAAACCGAGAGACCAGACAAGCCGGTAGATGCAGTGGCGGACCCAGAAACTTTTGAGGGGGGGGGGGGGGGGTCACCGTGTCAGGGTTGGTGCGGCGGCGGGTTGAGGGTTCGACTCGGACTTTGCTCTCTCTCACAGTCGGCGACTACTGTAAATGTAAATGCCGGTAGGCGCGGCTACTGTAAAGGTAAATGGGGGCTTTTAAAAAAATAGAGGTAAAAAATTAAAATTTGGTGAGTCGAACCCGCATCTCTTGACTCCGAAAGAGCTCACCCACGTCCTTTGCCATTTGAGCCAACACTTTTTAGTGATTTCTTACTCTCTTTACTTAATTATATCCAAAATATGTTTTTTTTTTACATATTTCTCGGGCCGAAGGGGGGGGGGTCACGTGACCCCCCATGACCCCCCTTGGGTCCGCCACTGGGTAGATGGACTAACCATCATGTACAACTGGAAGCAAATTACAAAAGCAAATAACAAAAATGAAATTACATAAGCAAACGACATAAAAGACAAGATCGTACAAGTCATCTTACGTACATTGTAAAACACAAGCCAGAAGAGAAACGAAACGATCGCCAAAGGGACAACGCACTTAGAGAACTCTGGGGAACTAGCGGAAACCTCAGATTGTGGACTCAAATGAGTCATCAGGTGTCGATCGCACAACCACGGCGTCATCGAACATGACAAATCATCAACCGCTTACAAGAAGCCTGCAATACAACAAGAATAACACAGTACACCAACCCACAAAATCAACCCCAAACCACATCATTGCCCAATCAAACTCCCACGCACTCATCTCAACTCTCAAGGACGATAACTAGATCGACCCCACAAATTTTCTCTATATGTTATATGCATGTATTTTTGTAATTATTAAAAAAAAATTAATATTTTATGTAGTTTTTAACTCCTAAAAAATATGCTAAAAAATAAAAGGATACGTATTTGTGGACGGAGAGGTACTATATATATATATCCAAATGTCATAACCTATTTAAGCTAATAGGTTGACTTTCCATTTCATAACCTATTTATAAAGAAAGTGAGGTGTAAGATGTTTATATCCAAATGTTAACTATACATGTTCATCTAGTTGAATTTGTAGAGGCATGTTATGATACATGTTCCTCTAGTTGGATTGGCGGAGGTTCATTGGGGTTTATGCAGAGCTTTAATTAATTTGATAAAAAAAAATGCCACTAATCTCGATTGACTTGTAATCCCAAAATGCCACTAGTCTAGAGTGTACAACGTTAACATTTCCCCCTTGATTATGTAACAACTCAGATACAACACGAGCTCGTTTTGTTGGCAACCTAAAAACCCAGGAAGTAGAACTTTCCAGGAAGTAGGAGAAATTCCTGTGTTTGGTTGGTGTTTTTGAAATAAAAAAACACAGGAATTCAACTTACCGGGAAGTTGAATTCCCCCAAAATGGAGGAAGTTCACTTACCTAATCTCCCCTAAGTAAGTTCAACTTCTCCATTTTTAACTTGGAAATTTCCATTTCCTGCATTTAATCTCCTAGAATAAAAAATCAACCAAACATATTTTTAGAATTCTCGTCAATTGGATTTCTCGGGAATTCAATTCCCATGAAGTAACTTCCCGGGAATTTCAATTCCCACATTGAACCAAACGAACCCCTAGGTCAACAAAGAAATATACTTTTTCGTAAATTAAAAAAAAAATTGACACAAAAGAGAAAAAGATAATTATTGAGCTTCTTTCAACTATACCAAACAAAACTTACACCTTTGCGTGTTCGTCATAAAATTCAGAGGAAGTCGGGGATTTCTTTTATCACATGCCTATATATTTTACAAATTATAAAAAAAACACAGGTTATTAACTTGTATAAATTAAGATATGTCCTTCAATATGACAAAACATCCATATTTCTTAACAATGAAATGAAAGATTTTTTTCGAAGACAATCGATAATTTCTTATGAATTAAAGCATAATAAACTTCAGAATTCAATAAGAAATCAATGGAAAAATTGGTTAAAGAGTCATTAATCATATGATTTCTCGAGCAAAAATGGTCAATTAGTACCGCAAAAATGGCGAAATAGAGTAAATCAACATTGTACGGTTGGAAAAAAAAATTTAATCAAATGGGATTCATCTAAAAGAGAGGAAAAAGTTTCGTTATTGCTAAATAAAAACGATCATTTTCAAAAAAAAAAATGTATAGATATGATCTTTTAGCATATCAGTCGATTTATTATGAAGATAAGAAGGACTCATATAATTACAACATACATAAACCGAAATTTGTTGATATGGGGGCGAGTATCCCTATTACTCATTTTATAAGAAAATATTATTTTATGTATATAAAAAATCAAGATAGAAAATATTTGGATACAAATTAAAGGTCTTTTTTATCTCAAAATTAATAGAGATAAAGAAATCAATCCATCCAATCAAAAAAAGAAAAGAAACCCCTTTGATTGAACGGGAATGAATGAAGATCGAAAGAGTAAATCGTCTTGCAATAACTCGGAAGATCAGGGATCAAAATGTTAACGTTGTACACTCCAGAGGTTACTAAGACATCCACAATGATTATCTGAAAATGTGTAAATGTCTATTTTTTAGACATTTTTAGCTCAATTGGTGGTTTTGAGAGTATGCAAATGTACACATTTGAGCATGTGATGTGCAAAATTGAGCATACCATCTCCCTCACGTGCAAATTTTTTTACATAACGCAAGACAATTTCATTGGTTTATTTTTTATGATTTTATTTTTCTTTTTGTTTTAAATAAATTTTATTTCAACGGTGTGTAAATATGAACATAGATGTACATGTTATGTCAAGCAACATTAGATTGTAATTAGTCTAAGAGGCGAAGGGCATTTTGGCCTTTTCCACGTTGTCAATTGCTCATCCTCAAGTAGCTGGTGTGAGGTGCGGGAGAGGTAGTTGTAACAGATTCTCAAACATTTGGTTCCTTTTTCATCTCTGGCTTTCAATGGCGATTTCTGTGTTTTGATCCTTCGTTGCTGGAAGTGAATTCTATTTGTTTAAAGTAAAAAATGTACATTTCACTAATAGAGCAAATTATTAAAAAATAATGTGTATTTTACGCACCGATCTCGTACAAATGTGTCCATTTTATCTAAACCATTGTGGATAGTAAACGTTACGTTTTGTCCTTGTCAAAAAAAAAAAAGTTACATTACGCGCCACATGCGTTAATAATTTAAGTACTGTATATAGTATAAGTGTGTACGCGCCACATGCGCCACATGGTTATTTTTGACACACTAGACGATATATTATGTACATTTTGCCAACTGAAACGTACAAATGATGTGTGTATATATTATAATATCACTATAACGGAAACGTACAAAATTACCATTGTAGTATATAAAATAATAGTCTAGTGTGACAAAAATAATTGGTGCATTTCTACAAGTTGTAAATTATTTGGTCAATTTGCAAAGTATACAAATACAAAGGCCAAATTAGCAAACTATACAAAGTTGTGGTAATTTTGCAAAACTATACACAACCCTTGCCCCTCCTATGTGCCCCCCTCCAGCGCCCCCCCTCCAGCGCGCCCCCTGTGCCCCCCTCCACGTCAGCAATTTTTTTTTTTCGCGCGTCAATGCTGATGCCAACGTCGGGAATGTTGACGTCAACAATGCTGACACCGTTTACAAGGAAGGTTTTTTTGTTTTTTTTTTCCCGCGCACCAATTCTAACGCCGACGTCGGGAATGTTGACGTCAGCAATGCTGACACCGTTTACAAGGAAGGTTTTTTTTTTTCCGCGCGTCAATGCTGACGCCGACGACGGGAATGTTGACGTCCGCATTGCTGACACCGCAGACTCCGACAAAGCTGACGCGGAGGACGTCGACGATGCTGACACCGTTTGAGGGATGCTGACACCGACGTCAGGAATGTTGACGCCGTCTACGAGGATGTTGACGCTGCCGAAGACGACGTCGGGAATGCTGACGTCAGCATTGCTCACGCCCTCTATGAGGATGCTGATGCCGATGGTGATGACATCGAACATCAATATATTTGACGTCAGCATTACCAATTATTTGGATTTCACAAATCAAATAACATTAAAATTTTTATATAAAATATAAAATGGGGAGAACAAAGAAACTAAGGAATGTTCTACCAAAAAAAACGAATATTTTATTTTATTTTTTTAGTGAGAAACAAAGAATAACGGTAAATAATTAAAACAGAGAATTTTTCAATGTCGACGATATATACCTACATAAAAATATGCATAAAAACGATATCAGCAAATGTATACCTACATAAAAATATGCATAAAAACGATGTCAGCACTAAAAAATACGTATAAAAACAATGTCAGCACTAAGAAATAACCCAATTTTTCATGACTCAAGCATACATATATACTTACATATATAATATCAAATTAAAAACGATGTCAGCACTAAAAAATACACATAAAAATGATATCAACACCAACAAAAACCCAATTTTTAAGGACTCAAGCATACATATATACCTACAAATATAATATCTAACTAAAAACTACATCAACACTCAAATAAATTGAGAGCTCAATAAGTACCATCTCATTGCACACAAATTGAGAACCCAATTTGATAAGTCCAACACGGAATATCACTATATCAGCACATTGATCAATAAATGTATACAAGTATACAATTGGGTTGGAATTACTGGAGCAATTAATTGTATACAAGTATACAATTGGGTTGGAATTACTGGAGCAATTAATATCAACTTCACTTTCTCCATTTTCATCTTCCAGCACTGGCAACAACAATATGAATACAAACCATTTAACTGAAAAAACAGGAGCAACATTAAGATGGAAACACAATATCACAACATCTATCAGCATAGAGTTAGAGCTAATGTTCACCCATTCAAAGGGGTATAGAATGAAAACCAAGAGAGCAAAAATATTCTAAACAAAATCTAGTAAATGCACTGATGAATGGAAGCAACCTGGGAGGATGTCTAGATATGCTCCATTCAAAATGTGCAGAAGCTCGCTGCTTCAAATGAATGGTATTTTAGATTTGACTAGAGGAAAGACCTTATCTAATGTCACTTCTAACAACACGGAACAGAGCATTCATCCAAACTTAAGCACAACTCTGGGATGGACCACTTCCCATCGACTTGTGAACAAAACAAACCTTAACTCCTCGGATGGTTATGAATTTGACAGATGAAGAAATAACACAGTTATTACTCTTATAATGTCAGTAGCTAGTTTGTGTGGTGAATGACTCTCTTCCATTTGCAATGCATTAAACATGCGATCGAAATTGCAGATTGAAATAAAAGAGATTTGGAGAGGAGAGAGTACCTGGATCCCGTGCTCGACTGTCAGCAACGTCACCATCGCTGACGATGACTCTACTTCCTCAAATAGATCGAAGGCGCGCTTGAGCCCCAATCATGCTATCAGTTATTGACGATAGAGGAATGAGATCAGCGTCATCAGTTGCTGATGTTGCTGTCGGCAACTGATTACAACTAAATTTGGCTTAATTACATCAGAGATAGCATCGGCGATGCAGCATTGGTGATTTCGATTTCCCCCAATTGAGTCAAAGAACGATGAAAATTGAATCGGAGCAAGGAGCAACAGTTCCGAATCATCCAATTCATACCTCCGTCTGCATCAGCAACATCCATCCAGATTATGAGGCATAAGGCTTAGATCCGGGAAGAAAAGCGCCGAATCTAACCAAAGGGAGAAGAGAGGATCACCTCTCAGATCGAGCACCGTCGGAGCACCGAATCCAGGAGGAAGAGCACGGAATCGAGCGCCATCGGAGCGGACGTCTCAGATCGAAGGGAGTCTGAGGTAGTCGACGTCGTCAGCCGTCGAAGGCCGATGCGGAGACGCGGAGGAGCCTGAAGGAGATACCGTCATCCGGGAAGAAGCTGACTAGGGCAGAGGCGGAGGCGAGGGCCTAGAAGCCGCCCTGGGAGACGCGGACGTGGTGCGCTCCTTCGTGTCCTTGGTCCGGACAAGCTCCAGCGTCGCCTCCATTGTTGACGGAGCTCGGAGAAGAGGGGAGGGTTAGAGTTTCGCCGGATTTTTGTAGATCTGTAAAAGGGAGAGAGAGAGAGAGAGAGAGAGAGAGAGAGAGAGAGAGAGGAGCGTTCTGATATCCTTACGTAGATCTGTTTAGGGTTTTGTATAGTTTGCTAATATTTACAAAAGTGTGTATATTTTGCTAATTTGGTCGAAAATTTGCGCCTTCGCCTTCGGCGCAAATTTTCTCTTATTGATACACTACTATAACAATGAATATTAAGGTAATCATCAACAACAATATATATAGCATTTAGAGAAAATTTGCGCCGAATGCGCAAATTTTCGGTCAAATTATAAAACTATCTAAATTAATAAACTGTCTGAGTTTTTGGATTAATTAGGTAACTGTCCACTCTCTAATTTAGCCGCTTCTACTTTCCACATCTCGGACCACCTATATATATATATATATATATATATATATATATATATATATATATATCTCACTTCTCCAGATCTGGGCGCGATTGAAGACGATGAAGACGACCGCCCCCTCTCTATCTCTCTGCGCCGACGAAGACCATCTCTTTCTCACCTCTTTCCAGATTGGGGCGTCAATGAATACGACGATGCTCCTCCTCGTGCGCTGACGGAAGTCGAAGACAAAGCTCCTCGCCCCATCATCGTCTTCGTCTTCTTCCATTGATAGTCGGAGATGGTTTTCAGAGCAATTTGATTCCTCCTCTACCTGATCTCCGACGGCGATTTGATCTTATATCCTCATCCGCTTGAAATTCTGCAATCTTCTGCTGCCATGGCTGCCAGATTTGCGATCAACAGATTTGAGCTCTCCCTCCCTCCATGGCTTCTAGTCCTCTCCACCGATCTCCCTCTCAGATTTACCGTCGAAGATGTTGCTGACAAATTGTTGGCTGATGTGGACGATTTGGCTTCATCAATGCCGATCTCCCTCTCAGATGTGTTCACCGATTTGCCAAAGCGTGATCTCCTTCAATAGGTCTTGGCTGATGTGTTCAACGATCTCTCTCTTAGATTCACCGCCAGAGATCTCCCTCCATGGCTTCCCGTCCTCGTCCCCGCCGCCGACTGCTTTGTCCTTCCTCGTTCGTATGTGTAGCAACCCTAGAACCTTCCTCTGTCAAGCCATTGCTGCTGAAGTTTCCGCTGATTTCAGATGGACCATGCATGTGTTATTATTGCCCTATAAAATTCCTCTAATATAGTATCAAAGTCCAACTCGGACCGATGACTGGGGGGGTCGTGATTACGGGCGCACATGCGCTAGTAGCCTAGCACACAAGCCGAGTGGGGTTCCATTCTAAAACCAATTGGCGATAGAAGGAGTAGCTCACCGACTCATATACTAGGGTTTGATATGTTCAACTTTCCGATGTGGGACACTTTGGTCTCATTCACATCTCTAACATATAGTCAACTTTGAATTTGTTTCGGTACTTACGTACGTAACACATTTAGATGTCAGAATAAACGCCCTAGTCGAGTATATGGCGGATCCATAATTTATTTTAGCGGGAAGCTAAAAAAAAATTATTTTGTATGTATGTGTGAAAAAATGTATTTTTTGTTTAAATATATTAGAAAATTTTTAAATTTGTGATTTAAATATACATTTTGATGGAAAAATAAAAAATGAGAATTATTTTTATATCTATATATAGAAAATAATATTTTGGTTAAAATATATTGAAGAGGTCCTTAAATTTGTTATTTAATTAGATATTTTAAGTAGAAGAAAACTAGAAAAAAAAATTATAAAACAAATGCGGTTAATGAGATTTAAACTCATCAACTAAAGCTAATAAATTCGTACGTTTGGCATTTTTAACAATAACAACACGTGTCCATTTGGCATTTTAGTAGAATTATTTTATATCTAATGTACGTTGACTACATACATTAGAGGAATTTTATAGGGCAATAATGTACAGTACTTAAATGCTTATGGCTGTTATATTAATGATTTGTCAGCTGGTTAATTTACAGCTTGTAGAAGTAATTTACAATTAGTCTTTTGTTTTGTGTTTCCATTATAGTCATTTGATCATTACAATAACAATTCTAGCACTAATATTTTTTACACTCTAGACGATAAAATAATGTATGGTTTTTGTTCCTGTTATGGTCTGTCGAACGGGTCATTCGGGTCTGGGTCGGGTCGGATCACTTCGGGTCTCGGGTAAAACGAGTTCCGAGTATTTCCGGGTAAAACTAGTTTTGATTTTTTGTAACCCTGGAGTTGATGGTACTGGAATTCGGATTCTACAAATATGTGATTTGGTGGAATCGGCTTGTTTTCACTTGTGATTTTTGTTCTGTGAGCTCTGAACCCGACATAACATACAATATACCCGATATATGATCCAACCCGGCCGACATATGACCAAACTGAATGGGTATACTGAACCCAACTCAAACAGTCTGATTGCCACCTCTAGCTTATATCAAACAGGCACTAAATCAAAACTTGAGTAAGCGGAAATCCGACTTAACATGACCGATTGTTGAAGTTCATTACATTGCAATTAGTTTGATCAAGTTGTTAAATAGCAGTTAGGATCTTAGGGTCCTTATTTGTCCACGTCACCTTGTACATAGCTTATATACTCTCTTATGTTCAGTTGTACAAACTCAATTCATTCATTTTACAGAAATGCAAGAATCAGTTGCTTCCCTCTCTCTCTCATTCTCTTTGATTGAGCTCTTCACTTGCATTTCATGTGGAATTGAGCTGAATATCATCTAAATTCATGCTCAATTCATCATCATGGTATCAGAGCTATCTCACCTGTGATTTGTGAGTGCTCAATTCGTTTCCGCAAATCTCTGATCTGGTGTTCGAAGCTTCGTTTCTTGCTTCCATGGAGACTCCGACTCCGAATGGCGAGAGAGTTGGAGAAAGGACCGCAGAGCGACGACGAAATGAAGTGATTACTGCCACAGACTTGCAGAGTCCATTGTTCATCCATCCGTCGGACAATTCGAGCTTGGTGTTGTCCACAATCCAACTCACAGGAGACAATTACAGACGATGGAAGCGATCAATGTTGAAGGCGCTCTCGGTGAAAAACAAGGTATGGATCCTTGATGCCGCTTCTGCTAGAACTGAAGAAAATCGTATGCAATGGAATAGATGTAATGATATTGTCTGTTCATGGATCTTGAATACTGTTTCTAAAGAAATCTATAATTCGATCGATGAGTATGAGACTGCCTATGAAATGTGGAAAGATCTGGAAGAGAGTTACGGTCAACAGAATGGACCATTAATCTACCAGATCAAGAAACAGATATCTGATTGTGAGCAAGGAAGTGCTCAATTGACTGAATATTTCACACAGCTCAAAGGTTACTGGCAGCAATTGTCGTCAATTTCCACTCCGATTGTCTGTAAGTGTGGAGGTTGTACATGCGACCTGCAGAAGTAACAAGAAGAGGCTGACCAGGAGGCAAAACTCATGAAATTTCTCATGGGACTGAATGAGAAATATGATAATGGCAGGCGTCAGATTCTGCTAACTGTGCCATTGCCAAATGTGAGTGCAGCTCATTCTTTATTACTGTAGGATGATCTAGGAAGGAAACCAGTGAGAAATGGCCAATCTGAGAGCACTGCTCTCATGGCAAACAACTCTGGTGATTCCAAACCTAGAAAGGATAAATGTGGTCACTGTAATGGTAATGACAAAATGGAGAAGTGATGGGAGTTGATAGGCTACCCTGAGTGGCACTCCAAAAGCAAAGATAAACCACAGTTAGGCAAAGGGCAGAAATACACTGATCAGAAGTATGGTGCTTATGGTGAGCAGAAGAAAGAGTTCAAGAAATATGGGGACCAGAAGGGACACAAAGCAAATGCAACAAGCTCCACATCCTCATCTCAGGGATTGCTTGGTTCATCTCCAGACAGCAGTGGTGCAACTGGTGAAAGATTTGCTCAACTCTCACCAGATCATATGCAACTGGTGACAAATTTCATATCCTTTCTTGGAAATTCAAACTCCTCTAATCATGCATCTCACCTAGCAGGTAACCTTTGCCTTAATGCATCTAAAGTCTCTAAACTGTGGATCATGGATAGTGGTGCAACCGATCATATGGCCTATGATGTGTCTTTATTCACAAATCTCACACCCTTACAGAATACCTTTATCCATTTGCCTAATGGAAGTACTTCTTCTATCTCTCACAAAGGCACATTACACATAGCCAACCTCACCTTGCACAATGTCCTGTGTATTCCAAATTTCAAATACAACTTACTGTCTCTAAGCAAAATCTGCATTGATCTCAACTGCAATGTAATCTTACAACCTGAAAATTGTCTTGTCCAGGACCGAGCAAAGAAGAAGATCATTGCATTTGGTAGTCAGAATGGAGGGCTGTACTACATGGATCCTGACATAGCTTCTCCAGACTTCAAACTAAGTGCAGCTGCTCATACTTCCTTGGATTTTAATCCATTTCCTATCTTTTTACCTAGCCAAAATAAAAGCATTCCAAGTACTACTGCCTTGTGGCATCTTAGACTTGGACATGCACCTTTTGTCAAGCTTAAACACATTTCTGCCATACACAGTGATTTAGATAGCTCTCATGAGCATGTATGTTCTGTGTGCCCCATGGCCAAACAGACAAGAAACTCATTTGGTTTTAGTAAATCACATGCTGAATGCATTTTCCAAGTTTTACATTGTGATGTTTGGGGCCCTTATGAGCATTCCACTTATCATGGTTTTAAATACTTCCTTACTATTGTTGATGACAAGAGTAGAGGTGTATGGGCATTTCTCATGAAACATAAGCATGAGGTGTCTCATCACCTTCAATCATTCATCAAACTTGTTGAAACACAGTTCCATTCCACTGTCAAAGTTGTTAGGAGTGATCTAGGAACTGAATTCTTTAATACCTCTGTCAACTCTTTTCTACAAGACAAAGGTATTATCCACCAAAGTTCCTGCAAAGACACTCCACAACAAAATGCTAGAGTTGAAAGAAAACATAGGTACATCCTTGAGATTGCTCGATCTTTAATGATTCAATCTACTGTACCTATGCAGTTTTGGGGTGATTGTATCCTTACAGCCACCTACATCATAAACAAACTTCCCAATCCTCTTCTCCAAAACAAATCTCCCCATGAGGTGATCTATGGTACCTCTCCTGATTACTCTCATATCAGAACATTTGGTTGTCTATGTTACATCTCCACTGCTACTGAACCTCTCACAAAGAAGTTTCATCCTCGATCTCACCCATGTATATTTCTGGGATACCCTTATGCTCAGAAGGGTTACCAAGTCTACAATGTAAAGCTTGGGAAATGTCAAGTAAGCAGGGATGTGGTTTTCTTTGAGCATATTTTTCCATACTCTCAATACACCATCCAGAAAGCTCATACACAAACCACTACCCTCTCTGATGTTATTGATCATTACTTTCCATATGACTATATCTCACACCTTGACACATCCAATGAGCAAGCTGCACAACCAACTGCTGTTCCTGCAGAGTTGGACACCCATCTCCATGAAGCCATTTCACCAGCATCTTCAACTACACCACCTGATCTGGATCCATTTGATCATATGGATTTTGAAACCTCTATTGCTCCTGAACCCACTGAAATTGCCATTAGGCATTCCTCTCGAAACCATAACCCACCTACATGGAGGACTATGTAAGTATGGCCTCCATGAAGACATCACCTGCATGGTCTGATTCTAGTAAGGTTTCTCCCCTTTATCCTATCTCATCTTTTATGTGCTACTCTTCTTTATCTTCCTCTTATCATGCCTTTATACACAATGTTGTGTCCCACAAAGAACCCTCATCCATCCATGATGCCATACAAAGCCCTGAGTGGTCTGATGCAATGCTAGTGGAGTTGGGTGCCCTTGAAAGGAATGATACCTGGACACTTATGCCTCTGCCTGTTGGCCAATCAGTGGTTACATGTAAGTGGCTTTTCAAGCTCAAATTTAGAGCTGATGGCTCCCTAGAAAGGCACAAAGCCAGATTAGTTGCAAGGGGGTTCTCTCAAGTGGAAGGACTGGACTACTCGGAGACATTTTCTCCTGTTGCCAGACTAGTGACTGCTCGTACTCTCCTTGTTGTGGCAGCTGCTAGAGGATGGCACACTGTCCAGATGGATGTCACCAATGCCTTCCTCCATGGAGAGCTTGAGGAGGAGGTATTCATGGCTCTTCCTCCAGAGTATCAAAGACTCAAACACCTTCAGAAACAGAAGGAAACCAATGCTGCTTGTGCTCAGGAGGAGTGTGGAATTGATGCGCACAAGGTCAGGATGGTATGCAAGCTGAACAAATCCCTATATGGTCTAAAACAGGCACCAAGACAGTGGTTTACCAAGTTTGCTCAAGTGATAAAGCTGGCAAATTTTGTTCAATCTGAAGCTGATCATGCCTTGTTCACCAAACAAGATGGGAGTACATTCACAACCTTACTTGTGTATGTGGATGACATGATCATCACAGGAAATAGT
This sequence comes from Persicaria tinctoria, assembly GCA_037127255.1. Classification (NCBI taxonomy): domain Eukaryota; kingdom Viridiplantae; phylum Streptophyta; class Magnoliopsida; order Caryophyllales; family Polygonaceae; genus Persicaria; species Persicaria tinctoria. The sequence continues at coordinate 3,369,813 of JBANSL010000004.1, forward strand.
AAGGAGGAGATAGGAAAACTGAAGGAACATCTACACAAGCATTTCCAGATTAAAGACTTGGGAAATACCAGGTACTTTTTGGGAATTGAAATTGATAGAAACCATGAAGGAATGTGGTTGAATCAAAGGAAATATGCAATAGAGCTGTCAGAGGAAGCTGGAATGGAGAATGCAAAGCCACTCTCCACACCTCTGGATGTGCATTGCAAACTGACAAGTGAAGGAGAGAGCTTTGATAAGCCAAAATTGTACAGAAGAGTAGTTGGAAAACTGATCTACTTAACTGTGACAAGGCCAGATATCACATATTCAGTTCACATTCTCAGTCAGTTCATGCAAAACCCAACCATAGTGCACTGGCAAGCTGCAAAGCATCTGCTAAGGTACATCAAACAGGCTCCAGGTCAAGGAATCTTCTTGCCAAGCAAATCAGACTTGAAGCTCAGAGGATACTGTGATGCAGACTGGCAAGCTTGCCCTATGACTCGAAAATCTCTCACTGGATATTGCTTCTTGTTGGGTGATGCCTTGATATCTTGGAGAACTAAGAAGCAATCCTTTGTCGCCATGTGAACTGCTGAAGCAGAGTACAGGGCAATGGCCATGACATGTTGTGAATTAATTTGGTTAGTAAGGGTGTTAAAGGACTTGAGAATTGAGCAAACTCAAGCTGTGACTCTACACTGTGATAACCAAGCAGCTCTACACATCTCCAGAAATCCAATGTTCCACGAGAGAACAAAGCACATAGAAGCTGATTGTCACTTAGTCAGAAACTTGGTAATGAGTAAGGAACTTGATACTCAATACATATCTACCAAAGAGCAACCTGCAGATGTCTTCACCAAAGTGGTAAATCAAGTGCAACATGCAAAACTGCTAGGCAAGCTTGGAGTTAGAAATCAGTTTGCCTAACTCTAAGCTTGAGGAGGAGTGTTGAAGTTCATTACATTGCAATTAGTTTGATCAAGTTGTTAAATAGCAGTTAGGATCTTAGGGTCCTTGTTTGTCCACGTCACCTTGTACATAGCTTATATACTCTCTTATGTTCAGCTGTACAAACTCAATTCATTCATTTTACAGAAATGCAAGGATCAGTTGCTTCCCTCTCTCTCTCTCTCATTCTCTTTGATTGAGCTCTTCACTTGCATTTCATGTGAAATTGAGCTGAATATCATCTAAATTCATGCTCAATTCATCATCACCGATTTATCCTGATAATCCTATTTTATCCAATTTAGTCAATCTCGAGTAAAACTTGTCCAACTCGATCAGTTCAACCCAAAAATCAAAGCAATATGATAGTACTCCTTGAATTTGTAAATAAAGAGCGGTCATATTCGGGGTTCGAATAAGTAATCCGTGTCAACACAAAATGACCTGAAATCAAAGCAACCGATCGACTGTCCCAATGGCCACTTCCATGTGGATTTGCCCCTGATTAATTTTCATGGTTAAAAAAGAATTGAAATTAATCAAAATAATGTGACAAATTAAAAGGTTTAGAAAATACAAATATGACTCTTACAAGGAATATAATATTATGTATATCTGCTTAAGATAAAAACAAAATTATCTAATTTTGTTAGATATGAAAGCATATATACTCGGGGTTCTTATTTGTTCATTCAGCTTGCATACAGAAGAGGCACATATAAAAAGACTAAATAGTGTGTGTTCAATTTTAACAGTCATATTTATATAATACTATATATATTTGATTAATCTATATCTATATATATAGATTATAAAACGGCATTACGGCCATCCTGCGTGTAACTTGCCCGCTGCCTTTGACTAGTGAAGTAGTAAAGAAAGAAAAAAAGTATGTGCATCTTAATGAAAAAAAATATAATGAAAAAAAATTACATGCACACTATGTTTTCTTTTTTTACTCAAATTTATTATTGAGAATGTGATTATCCCACTCCGAAAATAATTGGATGTCTCATTAAATATATAAATTTCATGGAATACTCTTCTCATTAAAGGTTAATATAGGTTTTGAAATGAAATCTCATTAAACTTGTATATGTATTTGTTAGCGGACATTATTTATATTTGTACATATTATGTGTATAGTGGCGATTGTACCCTCAGGATTTTTACCCAATGATATATATACAAGAGTATAGCTCTGAGATCCGGTGAGGCCTCAGTTATCCAGACACTTAAAGTATTGGATGCGCGTGTCTTCTATATATACGTGGGCACATACATGACCATCCTCTAACGTCTTAACCCTATTAGACATTTAGACCTAGTAGACTTTGATATGATATATATTAGAGTCGGGTTCAACTAGATTTTAGGTTGTGCTTCAAATGTTAGATTACTGGTTTTAAGACATGTTACAACATGACCATCCTCTAATGTCTTGGGTGAGCTGTATTTGCATATAATTTTAATTTTTGCATTTAAGAAAGATAAATACCTATCAAATAATTAAATTAATCCATACTTTTATTTTATCTATATTTAAATTAGTGATAATATAGGTTTTATATACAATGGTATATTTTGTGAATAAAAAAACAGCTTCATTTTTTACCTTGAATTGGTAAATAAAGAGCGGTCATTCCGGGGTTTGAACTGGGGACCTATGGGTACTACCAACAAGTCATTTCCAGTGAGCCATTCCGGAATGGTTAAAAAGTCGAGACAAAAGGCACAGGAGGAAAATTTGAAGTGGAGGCGGAATGCACAAACAGGAGCCAGGAGGATTCAAACCTGGCACTATAATGCTCCAGTCTTTACCCCCAACCAAATGGGCATTTAAACAATATGATATTTCTCTACCTATTATATATATATATATATATATATATATAGTATGGATCATATGTACTCAAGCCTTATTGTGTATCATGTACACACATCTAGGCCATTGATCTAAAGGAAATTAAGGGTTAAGATTATGCCACATAAGGGGGTAACTTGGTAAAAAAAATAAAACTTCACACCCCCCATTTCAATAAAGGCGCGGGTATCCCTGTGTACTTTCTATTTTTTAGTTTTCAACGTAACCCTAGAGAACACCATGGACAATCGCCGCACACCATGGAGCCATCTCCTCCAGTCTCCATCGCCACACCTCCGACCGAACCATCTCCTCCAGTCTCCAGCACCCGCCGGCGTCGCCGATCAACCCCTTCTCCGGTCAGCCTTTCCTCCCTCTTTCTCTCCTCCATTGATGGTGTGAGGTAATTTTTCAAAAATCCCCAAATTCACGATTCTTTGGATTTTCGATTGTTCGATTCTCTGGGTTTTCGATTGTTCGATGCTCTGGAACTACCCACTCCAAATCCCTACCCAACAATCGAGAGAAAAAAAGTGCGGTGAACAGCGAGAGAGGAGGGTTTCGATCTGAATAGGGCGGGGATTGTGCGAACCGTTGTGGCTCAGGTGACATCGTGTGTGACAGATTGTCCGGCAGGCAAGCGAAGGCGAAGGCGTTGGCTTCCGGCGAAGGCGATGGCGAAGCAGGCGATGCGAAGGAGATGACGGAGCGGCGAGGGCGACTTCCTGATGGAGGATTTGAAGTGGACTTGGAGTGGGCAAACCTCGAATTGAACTGGCGAGCGGCGATTTGAAGCCATGGGCAAGCCTAATTGAATTGGCGAGCAGCGAGGAGGCCGAATCGAACTGGCGAGCGACGAAGGCAGTGCAGGTACTAATTCTTCCTTCTTTCGCTTCCGCTTCGAAGCCATGGCTACCACTTCTTCCTTCTTCCTTTCTCTTTTCCCTTTGATTCAACTTCAAGTACTCAATTGAAATTGAAATCAAGAGAATTACAATACTTTCCCTAACCATGACCTGTTGAAATTGAAATCGATAGGTTGCTCAAGAGGGCTTTTAATGTAGATATTGTAATTTAGTTTTTGGGTGAATTCAAAGAGGTCACTATATATATTGTAATTTAGGTTTATTTATTTGTATGTATAACTTTATTCTACTTATACATGGTGATAATTTAGGTTTATTTATTTGTATGTATACGATCGAATAATCCATCGATACGATCGAATAACCCAGTGATACGATCGAATAATGTGAAGAAAAAATAATCGTCCCCATCATGTGGCAAATGGATACCATCGAATAATCTATCGATACGATTGAATAATCCGGCGATACGATTGAATAATCCAGATATACCATCGAATAATTTAAAGAGAGTGCACCACACACGCTCCGAATAATATTGTAACACCATCGAATAATTAAGGTATACCATCTAATAATAAAGCGATACCATCGAATAGTTTTTTGTTCAAAGTTCGGGGTGTTAGCCGATTAGAATAATCAATAGATACTATCGCGTAATACGTCAATACAATTGAATAATACAGTGATACCATCGAATAATCAAAATGACTAACCTACTAAACAGAGATATACGACTGAATAATCCTTCATATACTAGTGCATAATTATTTATATCCGACTGAATAATCCTTCATATACTAGTGCATAATCATTTATATCCGACTGAATAAGTCTTCAAATACTAGTGCATAATCAATATATATCTATTATCTATCAGGGTTCCAAACAATAAAAAAAATACAAAGTTGTCAAACTAAAAAAAAAACCCTTCGAATCAGTCCCCCAAATCAACACAAACAATTCAAACACACTAGATTTGTGTCCCACCGTTTCAAATTGGGTTCCATTTCAATTCTTCAATGCATATCACGCGCTAGAGAAGTAGAAAGTCAGCAAAAAAGAATGGCTGGGTCCCACCATTTTTATTATCAAAAACGGAAAAAATGTCTAATTATCACAACCATCCGATTTACTAAATCAAAGGCCTAGATGTGTGTACATGATACACAATAAGGCATGAGTACACCGGAACCATCCCCTATATATATATATATATATATATATATATATATATATATATATATATATATATATATATATATATATATATATATATATATATAATGGGGTGGGTTGAGCATACACCAGTACACCCTTAGTTCCGTCCCTAATTGTATTTGATGAGGCGTGATGAAAATGGTGTTGTCCAAATTGAGAAGAATAAGATTGACTTGTGTGCTTGTCGTGTCACCATTATGTGGGTCCATATATGATAGGCTAAAAACCTACACCCACAAGTGTACGGGGTTCAGTCGTAGTAATCAAGTGTCGTATCCACAAGGACCGGAGGAATATCGATTGTCAATTTCAAACTAGTTGGACTAAGCCCAAAAGTAACGAACAAATTGAGGGAAATGTGTGTAAAAATAGCAAACACCGATAAAAGAGATGAGAAATATATGTATGGAAGATATTCTAGGGCTAAGGATTCACCAACGATGCATCGTCAATACACCAAAATATATTCTCGCTTGACTGATTTCTAACTCAAAAGTGAAGGTAGATTGTCTAAGGTAATCGCAAAGCTAGCTCCTTTCGGAATCGAAGCGAATGTGTCTAAATTGGTTAACGATCTCCTTTCGGTTTCAAGCAACCAATTTAGAACCCTTAAGCGCTTAGAATTCTAAATGAAAATCACATCAACTTCGCCTTTCGGTCTCAGTTGATATAATGTATTAACGATCATCTAGAATATCTATAACAATCCATAAATCCTCAAGAAATTCAATTTCACTTTCGATTAACTAAACTTCGGGTTTAATTCTATGGTTTCAATGTATCAAATATCCTTTCGGCCTAAATTCACCATCTAAATTCCAATTTAGGGTTTTAGTCTTTCGATTTCAAATCCAACATCATTTCTAACCCATTCTCATCGATTAGGGCTGGCGCAATAGGATGAAATCACCAAACAAAATCAGAAATCAATAAAACGATACTAAGAACGAGTCTATTTCCGCATCGTCGGGGTCACCCCGACCCTAGAACAAGAGATCTAGCCACTCATGGAAAAGTACATACTTGATTCAATCAAATTCGGCAAGACAAACATAGAACAACGGAGATGGAAACGGAATTACCGGAATTTGATTAATCGAACAAGTTTTTCTTCCTTCAAAAATCTCTAGTCTCCAAAGCTTCCAAAAGCTCCCCAAAAATGTCAGATTTTCGGCCCCAAGCTGATCTGAACTCCCAACCCTTCGAATCCCCCCTAATGTTTAGAAAAGAAAACGAATTTAATTCGGAACACGGGAAACACTCGGTCGAGTGGTTTCTGCACTCGGTCGAGTGGACTCTGCAATGCCTGTAAAGCACTCGACCAGAGTGAGTCTCGAGTGGTTTCTGCCCTCGTTCGAGTGGCTTCTGGCTTGTTTACCCTGACTTCACTCTAGGATCACTCGTTCGAGTGGTTTCTGGGGGGTTAAGTTTGGTCGAAAATGCTTCGCTTCTTTTGGTATGTCTCATCGATTCCATCCATGTAGCTCGTCTTTGACAACTTCTAGGCTTACCAAAGAGCCCTGAATCGTCTCTTTCTCCTTAAGCTCTTCAATCGGCACCAAAACCGCTCCAAAATACCTGAAATCATGATAAACATGCGGTAGAAACCGATTCCTCGAAACGAGACACAAAGGGCTAAGAAATAGGCAAATACTCGAGTAAAACGCCCTAAACTCTAACCAAGAGTGTTCTATAAACATGACTAAATAAACGCTATCAAAATACCTCATACTTAACCTTGCTTGTCCCCAAGCAAGACTAAGACAATAACCATTAGATAGCGTCCACAAAATCATAACATCCGACGAATGCCGTCTTAACATATCATTGCCAAAAACCAAAGCTCAACTAGCTCCTCAATTTCCAAACCCTCAAAATGTATTTCACTCAAATCTCAACCTCAAAACTCATCATCCACAAAGCTTGAAAATCGTCAACAAAACCACCGCTTGAATTTATGCACACAATAAAATCATGAGGGCTTTATAGGGTTATGATGGGGATAAGGCAAAAACAGTTAGGTATGGAAAATTGAAGGCCATGTGGTGCTAAAATCCGGGAAAAATGATCATGCGAGAACACCCGGAAAAACACCCACTTCAAAGACTCAAACTCATACCAATCCAACAAACAAACTCCATCGCAACAATTTTTTTCATGCTCACTTTTGTCAACCACATCAAAACTTTTCTTTTTTTTCCCTTTTTCTTTTTCACTCTTTTTCTTACCTCTCTAGCCTCGACACCGTTTTACGCGAATACAAACATTTGTGATGAATGTACCCGGTTACTAAGTATTTCGGCCTCCTTACTTTGCACTTCTTCCTCCTTGTGTGAATTTTATTCTTCACAAGCAAGATCGGTTACTAACCATATTTTTTCTTTTCTTGACTTTTGCACTAGAGTTAATTTTATCCTCCTTTTATCCCAAGACTTTTTCTCTTTCTCTCTCTTTTTTCCTTCTTTTTTTCTTCTTTCAATCGCAATCAAGAGAAATCATCTAATACTTAAAGCACAACCACACAACAAAATACACTTTCATGACCCAAAATCTGTTGAATCCAGTTTACAAGATCGGACGTGATGTATTGGAGAAGAGGAAGAACGATAAACAGAAATGGTGCAAACAAACTGAACATTGTTAGAATGAACGAACTGATCTGTTACAGAGGTGGTAAGGTGTATTTATAATGAACACCTAACCGACAATCCTAATTACATATAATTACATAAATGAACCCATATTATGAGAGTGTGTAAAAATGTAATTCCCACCCCCCCCCCCCCCCCTCTCAAGCTGGAGGATGAGGATGCAGACCAAGCTTGCCCAATGTGGATGTATAAACGTGTCCTGGTAAAGCCTTGGTGAGGAGATCCGCAAGCTGGAGCTAAGTTGGAACATGGGAGATGGTGATGAGGCCTTCAAGGACTTTAGAACGAACAAAATGGCAGTCTAAGTCGATGTGTTTGGTTCGTTCGTGGAAAACCGGATTCCTTGCAATGTGAATTGTTGTGAGATTATCACATTTCAAAGGAATGGGAAGAATATCATACACACCAAGCTCACTGAACAGCCTTGAGATCCATGCCAATTCAGAAGTGACCCTTCTCATGCTACGGTATTCAGCTTCTGCAGATGACAAGCTTACCACTGATTGCCTTTTGGATTTCCATGAAATGGGACATCCACCAAAAGAAATGTAATAACCAGAAATTGAACGCCTTGTGTGGTGACAGGATGCCCAATCTGAGTCACAAAATGCCAAGAGCTTGTAGTCTGATGATGAATTGAAATGTAAACCCAAATCTGACTTGGCTTTGAGATAGCAAAGAGTGTGTATAGCAGCTTGAAAATGCTCCACAGATGGCCTTTGCATGAATTGGCTCAGGTGTTGTACACCGAAGGATATGTCCGGTCTTGTATTGGTGAGAAAGTTAAGTTTTCCAACTAACTTTCTATATTGTGAAGCATCTGCAAGAGTAGAAGAATCTGTGGATGGTTGTAATGAGATGCGTGTGTCCAAAGGAGTTGATGCTGGAAGCAAATCAGAGCCTCCAAACTCTTGTAGTAGCTCGAATAAGAACTTCCTCTGTGTCATCAGCAAACCAGTGGGAGTCTTGATGAATTCCATTCCTAGAAAATAGTGTAGTGATCCCAGGTCCTTTATTTTGAATTTGTCATCCAACTCCAATTTTAGCCTTTTGATTTCAGCATCATCATTCCCTGTAAGCAGAATATCGTCTACATATACAGCTGCAAAGACTTGATAAGTTTGTGAGCACTTCCAAATAAATCTCTACTTCCTGTCAATACATATTGCACTATTGTACTTGATTCTTTACTAACTTTACATAATGTTTTATTTGTTCCTCAATTTAAATATAATCTCCTATCCATAAGTAAACTATGCAAGCATAACAAGTGCTATGCATTCTTTACTGATTCAATGTGTGTTTTGCAGGGCCCTTCCATGAGGAGGCCACTGGTGCTTGGTAAAGAAGTAAATGGACTTTATCTACACACCAAAGATATAGATGATAATGCTCCTGTTTTTCATGTTTATGATCTTTCTTTGCTGTCTAGCAATATTCAGAACTCGTCTACTGTTTCAAACTGTAATTCTCTTGATGTTGTTTCTGAAACAAGTTCTATTTTACCTGCAGTTTCTTCTTGTAATGTGCAATCTCTTGTACTTTGGCATTCCAGGCTCGGACATTTACCATTCAATAAAGTTTTGAAGCTTACTTCTGTTCATAATGTTTCTCCCACTGACATGGATGGTCTAATTTGTGATGTTTGTCATAAGTCCAGACAACACAAGTTACCATTTCCTAAAAGTATTATTTCATCTTCTAAACCTTTTGATCTAATTCATATTGATGTTTGGGGCCCTTACAACACCCCTACACACAATGGATATAGGTATTTTTTGACAATTGTAGATGATTTTTCCAGATCAACTTGGACACAACTCATGACATCTAAGAGCAATGCTTTGTCTTTGATTAAAGCTTTTGTTCTTATGACAGAAACTCAGTTTCATGTTGTGCCCAAGGTGATCCGGACTGATAATGCCTTTCAGCTTGGTTCTTGTCATGAATCTTCTAGTTTTTTTAAGAGCAAAGGCATTATACATCATACATCTTGTCCACACACTCCACAACAAAATGGGGTTGTCGAAAGGAAACACAAGCACTTGCTTGAGACAGCAAGGGCATTGATGTTTCAATCTCAACTTCCAATTCAGTATTGGGGAGATTGTGTTTTAACAGCAACTTACTTAATAAATAGGTTTCCCTCAAAGATTTTACATGGGGAGACACCATTTAAGTTGTTGTTCAATAAAGTACCTAGTTATGATCATCTCAGATCTTTTAGATGTCTTGGATATGCTTCAACAGTAGCTCATGGGAGAAATAAATTTTCACCAAGAGCTATTCCTTGTGTATTTATTGGATATCCCTTTGGATCAAAAGGTTACAAGATGCTCTCTTTACAGTCCAACAAAATCATTGTATCCAGGCATGTAAAATTTCATGAAACTATATTTCCTTATAAATCTTTCAAATTTGTTTTGCATTCTGAAAATGTTTTCCTACCAAAGGTTGTCATGGATACTGGTTTTGTCGGTTCAGATACTTCTACTAATGTCAGATCTCACACTACAAATGCTCCTACTGTTAGAAGATCTACTAGGCAACATGCTTCTCCTGCTTATCTAAATGATTATATATGCAATTCTGTGCTCAACATTGATCATGTATCGTCTGTATGTGCTAACACTATGACCACTTTAACATCTCAACCTGGTGGTCAATCTGTTGCTTTTTCTGTCCTAAGTATGGATGATCAAAAATTCATCCAAAGTTTGCCAACACTGGTGGAGCAAACTACCTATGAAGAAGCAGTATTGCATCCTTCTTGGAAGGAAGCAATGGAAAAGGAGTTTCAGGCCCTACACTTAAACAACACTTGGACATTAACAAAGCTCCCTAAAGGCAAGAAACCAATATCAAGCAAGTGGGTTTATAAACTCAAGCTTAGAGCTGATGGCACAGTTGAAAGGTGCAAAGCAAGGTTAGTTATCAAAGGTTGTACGCAAAAAGAAGGTATTGATTATACTAAAACTTTTTCTCCAGTTGTTAAACATACTACAATTCGTGCTCTAATTGCTATGGCTGTTAAAAAGCATTGGAACATCTCTCAATTAGATGTTAACAATGCTTTACTTCATGGAGATTTAGATGAAAATGTGTTTATGAGGCCACCTAAAGGTTTACAAGTTCATGATAAATCCATGGTTTGCAAGTTAAATAAATCATTATATGGCTTAAAGCAAGCCTCAAGGAAGTGGTATGCCAAACTATCTTCTTTTTTGCATGATCAAGGTTATAAATCATCTAAAAATGATTACTCTCTATTTAGTAAGTGCTCACAAACTTCTCAAGTCTTTGCAGCTGTATATGTAGACGATATTCTGCTTACAAGGAATGATGATGCTGAAATCAAAAGGCTAAAATTGGAGTTGGATGACAAATTCAAAATAAAGGACCTGGGATCACTACACTATTTTCTAGGAATGGAATTCATCAAGACTCCCACTGGTTTGCTGATGACACAGAGGAAGTTCTTATTCGAGCTACTACAAGAGTTTGGAGGCTCTGATTTGCTTCCAGCATCAACTCCTTTGGACACACGCATCTCATTACAACCATCCACAGATTCTTCTACTCTTGCAGATGCTTCACAGTATAGAAAGTTAGTTGGAAAACTTAACTTTCTCACCAATACAAGACCAGACATATCCTTCGGTGTACAACACCTGAGCCAATTCATGCAAAGGCCATTTGTGGAGCATTTTCAAGCTGCTATACACACTCTTCGCTATCTCAAAGCCAAGTCAGATTTGGGTTTACATTTCAATTCATCATCAGACTACAAGCTCTTGTCATTTTGTGACTCGGATTGGGCATCCTGTCACCACACAAGGCGTTCAGTTTCTGGTTATTACATTTCTTTTGGTGGATGTCCCATTTCATGGAAATCCAAAAAGCAATCAGTGGTAAGCTTGTCATCTGCAGAAGCTGAATATCGTAGCAAGAGAAGGGTCACTTCTGAATTGGCATGGCTGTCAAGGCTGTTCAGTGAGCTTGGTGTGTCTGATATTCTTCCCATTCCTTTGAAATGTGATAACCTCGCAGCAATTCACATTGCAAGGAATCCGGTTTTCCACGAACGAACCAAACACATCGACTTAGACTGCCATTTTGTTCGTTCTAAAGTCCTTGAAGGCCTCATCACCATCTCCCATGTTCCAACTTAGCTCCAGCTTGCGGATCTCCTCACCAAGGCTTTACCAGGACATGTTTATACATCCACATTGGGCAAGCTTGGTCTGCATCCTCATCCTCCAGCTTGAGGGGGGTGTAGGAATTACATTTTTACACACTATCATAATATGGGTTCATTTATGTAATTATATGTAATTAGGATTGTCGGTTAGGTGTTCATTATAAATACACCTTACCACCTCTGTAACAGATTAGTTCGTTCATTCTAACAATGTTCAGTTGGTTTGCACCATTTCTGTTTCTCGTTCTTCCTCTTCTCCAATACATCACGTCCGATCTTGTAAACTGGATTCAACATGGTATCAGAGTCGGGTTCGGCTAGTTTCGGTCTTCGGATTGGTGGGGTCGCTGGCTGGCCTTGTGGCATGTCGCGGGCATTGGTTCCCATATAAGCGCATGTGGCAAGTGCAACTTGTTGGCTAAAAATGTCGTTGCACTTGAGGGGGCGTGTTGGAATGGTGGTTGTCCCACATCGGTAATTTAGAGAATACTTGAACAACATATAAGGTTGGTGGGCTACTCCTCTCATTGCCAATTTGTTTTGAGATGGAACCCCGTTAGGGTTTATGTGTTGTTCGAGTCTCCCGTATGTGGGCCCACACACACGATCTCCCTCCAGCGTCTTGACCCGTACCAGGACCAACCGAGTTTAACATGGTATCATAGGAAATGGAGAAGTAATGATACCTACCATATTGCAAACTCCAACCTCAGAACCTGAAGAAACATTCAGCAAGGCCATGAGTTGAGAACACTGATCAGCAGTCAGTCCTGGTATTGTAGGGATGCCAGAAGCATATGGAACTTGTAACACTTAGCAATAACATGACCAGTCTTCTTGCAATAATTGCAGACCATGGTCTTCTTGTCATCTTGCTTAGAACCTTGAGACTTAGACACAGCATTTGAGCTTGAACCAACATTGAAAGAGGCTGACTCAGTAGAAATAGGAGGGACTGAAGAAATCTGACGTTGCTTCTCTTCTTGAATGAGAAGAGAGTATGCATTAGCAAGAGTAGGCGTGGGAGACAGCATCAAAATATTGCCCCTAATCTGAGAGTAGGATTCATTTAATCCCATCAAAAAACCAACGAGACGCTGATCTTCTTCATATTTGCGAAGAACCTGAGCAGCAGCACATGTGCAAGGAGGCAAACCTTGCAAACTAAACAATTCGTCCCATAAGCGCTTATTGCGAGTGAAATAAGCGGCAATCCCATCGGAACCTTGAGCGATAGTGCAAATATCCTTCTTGATAGAAAAAATTTGAGCAAAATTAGAAAGACCATACCGATTGCAAAGATCTGTCCAAATTTCCGAAGCCAAATCGCTGTACAGAACCGATTCTGCAATCTCCTTCCCAAGCGAGTTCAAGATCCATGAGATGCACATGATATTAGCTCGCTGCCACTGGCGAAATTGAGGATCGGTATCTGCAGGCTTATGAATAGAGCCATCTACGAACCCAATTTTGTTCTTTGCGGACAAAGCGATCAGCATCGATCGCTTCCAACCCCCAAATCCGGTGCCGTCAAACGATTTCGACACAAGAACAGCACAGGGTTGTCAGAGGGATGGAGATAGAACGGGTGAGAAGCATCAATTGCGACAACCTCCATGATAGAGAATCAAGAACGACAATCAAAGAATACGCGTGAATTGAAAGAAATTCGTCGAATCAATCGACACAGAGCTAGCGAAATCAATCGAAGAACTAGCAAATTCAGAGAAATTGGGAGAAGCGGAAGCAAAGAAAAACCAGATTCATGAAAAATCTGATACCATGTTGAATCCAGTTTACAAGATCGGACGTGATGTATTGGAGAAGAGGAAGAACGAGAAACATAAATGGTGCAAACAAACTGAACATTGTTAGAATGAACGAACTGATCTGTTACAGAGGTGGTAAGGTGTATTTATAATGAACACCTAACCGACAATCCTAATTACATATAATTACATAAATGAACCCATATTATGATAGTGTGTAAAAATGTAATTCCCACAAAATCCCTATTGGGTAAAGGCAAATAGCGGGCTATGAAAATCCTGTGAAACTACCAAAGAAAATCTTGTGGGCTATGAAAATACATTATCTTTTTTTTTTAAGGAAATAAATTATTCCAAATAACAATCAACAAATCTGTCAAATAAATTGAGAGGCCAAATCATAGATAAACTTTTCGTCATGAAACAAGGATGGACATGCAAACAAAATAAAATGAAAAATCCAGAACATAACTCTAACATTGAACCAATTAAATCAATTATAATAATGATTATTATTTTTTATTTAAATTGATTTTGAATGAGTACAACGTGTTAGTACTAAATTTATTTAAATGTAAACGCATAATTAATTACCAATAAAAAAATCATACATCATTTTAATAACAAACAAATTAATATTAAAAAAACTATAGTTAATTAGTATATATATACACTGGATCTAAGCTAGATGGAGTAAGATCTGAAATTGAAATCAGCCTCCCGCTCTCTCTTAAAAAGCTTCTTCATCCCTCAGATCAGATCTGTTCCAAACTAAGGCTGCACCGGAAACCGGCCATCGCCTCCCTCATAAGTTAGCTCCTTCATCTTCCTAAGGTATAACTGTTTCCTGTTGCTCTTCGTTGATAAGATGTTGATTTAAAAAAAAAAATTAATGTATACTGTACATTTATAATGACTTTTCAGCAAACAAATCAACTACAGAGTACTAACATTTTTTTTTTCTTTTGAGGAGAAATATAATGTCTATGCGATTTGATAATCAATCCTCGAAAACAGTTTAAGCAAAAAATACACAGATCGATTTGGATCAATTATACTGACACAATTTTGTCATCTCGTCTTTCTCAGGTTGGACTTCCATGGATTTGCACAAGTTATTCGAAAAAGACCAGCAGGTGATTTTTCCTTCCAAGTTGTTACAATTTTATTGAATTTTTTTTTAGCCATTTACACCCTTAATTTTACCATCTACACTCAAAATCAAAGTTTTTTTTTTTAAATAAACCCTACGCATCTTGAGTTGTGACTCAAGAGGCGCAGCTATTTTTTCCTATATACAAACCCTGCCCCTCTTAAGTCACATGCCCCTCTTGAGTCACACGTCTGTGACTTAAGAGGCGTAAGGTTAATTTAAAAAAAAAAACAAAATTTGGATGTTGGGTGTAAATAATAAAAAATTTGGGTGTAAATAATATCACCCTTTTTTTTATTTAATATAGAGAGGATGATTTGAAGACAACCTTTTTGGTGCATTATATTAATAGAGATAGAGCATTCAATTAAGAAAATCAAAGAAATTATATCCGTTTGTTTTTGTGTAGAGAAAGGTAATTATTACTCTTATGAATATAGTCCATAGTTAAGTTAAGATTCATTAATCACTATTCTAATCATTCTCCTTCTTCTCCTATATTTCCACAAAATTTGTTATCTATTCCCACATTCTATTCCCTAATTTTAAGGAGGGTAACTAATACCTCTAGAATGGTCTAATCATTTCTCCCACCTCTTGTCTAAGCTCACAAAAAAATGATTATCATATACTCGTATATTTTATACATAAAATTTAATACCTTTCATTTCCATTCCCCTCCAATATAAACAAACGACCTCTATTTATATATATTAGGGGATTATACGTACATAAATACATATGAATAAACACGTTATTAAATACGAAAATTATAGTTGTTTATACGTATGAATAATTATATTATTATGTACGAGTAATCATGAGAATGTGTACACATTTACACACTATAAATATAAGGACCGGTTACACATGATCCAACTATATCTATCCATCTATCTATCTATCTATCTATATCTATATACAAATATTAAAACTGATGCATAGCGTCCTATGTGACGCGTTTTGTGGTTAAACTGATTCTAGAAAAAATAATAAAATAATATATTGTCATATATAGTTTATAGAGTTATATACGTCACAGTCTATCTATATATATATATTTTAGTTAATTAACAAAAATATAAATAAAAAATATTTCATAATCATACTTACCAAAAATATTAATAGATAAATATATAGTACTTAATTGATAAGTGCTATTTTATTTATATCTAATACCACCGGTACCACGGTATTTGGGTTGCATAGTCATAATAATTTATTAAAATAATTTATTAAAATATTACATAGTCATAATCCTAATAGATAGTCATAATAATTTATTAAAATAATTATCTATATTTTTGAGGCCAAAATAATTTATTAAAATATTACATAGTCATAATCCATCCGTGCATAGATATTTTAGCAAACTAATGTAATAAATATATATTATATATTTAATAAAAAAGAATACTAAAATATTTTTAAAAATCAGTTATCTATTAAATTACATGAGATTTTATATAAAAAAAGAATTAAAATATTTTCTTTATAAATCAGTTATCTATTAAACTACATGAGATTCAATTAATGGTAGATTAGAAAAAAAACTTTTACCTTATAAATGTGAATTTTATTTATTTTTTGAGAGAATCTAAATAAAAGATATTTAGATTATATATAATTTGTCGAACTAATTTTATTTATATCTATACTCCGTATTATTTTTTGGTGGAACAATGATTCATAGTTAGATTATTATTTATATTTATTTATTGGAATCTATCTAAATTATTTATAATATTATATTGATGTATTATTTGCATACGGGACGAGACCTACACTACTAATAGATCATTTGTGAACACTTCTTACGGTGTAATTTGTGAACAAATCTAGAGCGTTTAATTAGAAAGATCAACGACTGAGATTTAAAAGAAAATTTGAAAAACAAAATTATTCATCTAAAAAACAAAATTATTTCAGGTTCTTACCGAAGGAAACTCATGTGCAAGGAAGCTTGTACTCAACAGGCCTGACAAGCTCAATTCACTCACTCTTGACATGGTATGTATCCTTTTCGACTCCAAATTCTATTTGTTTTATATAATTTTTTTATTGTTATAATATAGATTAAAGCAATTTTTTATTTAATTTTACGTATATACATGTTTAATTAATCTTCATTTGGTTTATTGGCACAATGGGCTTTCGTTGGCTTCTTAATTAAACTAGCTTGTTAATGTAGATATCTGATCTCTCCAAGGCTTTGCAAGCTTTCGAAATCGATCCAACAATCAAGCTTGTCCTTTTGAAGGTAAAATTAATCCTTATATTTTTGTCTATATTTCCTCCTGCATATAAAAATGTTTGATTTATCTTATTGAGTTACGTTGCGTTGTGTTCATCCAAACGAAAACACAACTGAAATGTCTTTAATCTTTAGTTTGTTCCATTTCACATAGGGGAGAGGAAAGGCATTTTGTGCTGGTGGAGATGTCGTCAAATCAATCGGACTTATGTCTGGTAAGCGAAAGACATATCAAATGTGTTGATCGATCATGGAAGTAATCAGGGGCGGAGCTAGGGATATGGGGTGGCTCCAGCCCTCGCCTCAGAGGATTTTTTTAATATATACAGACATATATATTTTTTCTAATATATTCTTTACAAAAAATTGTATCTCACATTATATAATTATATATATATATATTATATATATACAAAATGTATATATATTCTGACAATAAAGTTGAGTTCCACTCTTTTTTTTCTAGCTCCACCAATGGACGTAATAGCAATTTGTATTGAAAATCGCTATCCTATCTTTTTTAATCTATCGTCGTCTTCAAGTTATTTTTCAAGTAATTTTCTTGACCAAAATAGTTTTTGATTGTGGTGTTACATTAGGACATTGGGCTTTTGTTGCATTCTTCTACAGAAAACAATTGATGTTGGACTACTTGTTGGCTAACTACCATAAGCCTCTGGTGAGATTTTTCGAGTACCCTATATTTTATTATTGTGCGTTCTTTTCGACTGCACAAAATGATGACAATGTTTATCTACATGCGTGTGTATGCGTGCGTGTGTGCATTTGTTTGGCAATTTCCAGGTGGTACTTATTGATGGCGTCGTAATGGGTGGAGGTGCTGGCTTAAGCATGAATTCCAAGTTTCGCATTGTGACAGAGAAAACGGTATATTATTTAACGTTCAAGATGTGAGAGTGTGGATTATACTTTTTATTGTTACAACATTAATCCTTCCTAAATTTCTCTAACTATATGTTAAGAGGGTATTTTCAAACTTTTTTATAGTTGTAAAACAAAATTATTATCACAGACACTGGAAAGATAAACAAATACTACCTCCGATCCACTATGTATGACGTTTTATACAATTGCACAGGAATTAAGAAATGGATTAAAGAGGGCTTAGATATCAATTAATTTCTCTAGTATCAGCCAAATATTAATTAGCATTAACTAGAAAAGGGTAGTTGGAGTTACGGGAGTAGTGCAGGGAAATGAAATTGTAGGCAAAAAGTAGTAGTAATGAACAAAATAAGTCTTTCAATTAATAAAAAAGTAGTAGTAATGAACAACAATTAATATTAGTACAAAGAATTAAGAATTAATGGTTCATGAAAAGTACAAAACGTCATACATATTGGATCAACAAAAGAAGTCTTAAACGTCATACATAATGGATCGGAGGGAGTAACATATATAGTATCCATGGGATCCGCCATTAATTCAAAGAAAAACACAAACACAAAAACCAAAAAAAAAAAACATAAACGCGAAAGAAGAAGAAGATGCAATCACCTTCGGATCAGGATCGAGCTTGTCTCTCTGATACCATGAAAACATCTTCATTAAAGCTCTTGGTTATATTGAAAGTAAAGCTTCTTAAGTGTAGTAATAAAGAGATACTCGGGTGGGTTGTAACACAATCAAGTGTTCTGTTTATATAGACACCCGGAGATACAATTTTCTACTATTTACAAACTAGACCCTACACTTTCATAATGTTACAATAATCTCTCATATATATTAATTCTTTCACGTGCAGATTTTCGCGATGCCTGAAGTATCACTAGGACTATTTCCTGATGTTGGTGCTTCATATTTTCTGTCTAGACTTCCTGGCTTCTTTGGTAATTAAGTTTTAATTATCTTATCTATTGATTCAACTTAATATTGGCTAGCTAAAAATAACATATATGGCATATCATTAACCTCAAATACTCCTTAATATATATATAGGCACGGACCTAGGGGCGGCTAGACCCCAGCAGTGCGGGTCCATTATTTTTTGAGGCCTTGTGCAACTTATATGTTGAGGTTTTTTATTACTAATTGAATGGAGAAAACACATCAAATCTACTAACAATTGAAAGAGATACTCTCATAGATGCAAAGTCATGTATGTGTTCGACTTAATATGCGAGAAAGATAATATATAAGTAAAGATTTTAGATTACTTTTCAAAATCCTCAATGTTGAAGGTCGATTGTAATGGTTGAATAACTTGAATCAATTAGAGTTTTTTCTTTAGTGGAGATAATGTATGTTTTTTCATATTGTCAAAAAAGAAATATTTGATAAAAAACAAAAAAGACGTTTTCAAGGCTGAAAATGGGAACAAGGTATTCGAACACAGCTACAATTGGAAAGTGGAAAAAACACTCAGTGGCTAAGCACTTATTGAGCTAACAAACCATTCTTTTCTCTTTTCTTTTTTTTTTATTTATATTAATTATATATATGCTTTTAACAAATTTTGAGGAGACCCTGTAAAAAATCGGTTCCGATCCGGTAGAGTTGTGGGGAAACTCTACATGGTAGAGTTCATTTTCCCCTCACAAAAAATAATTAAAAAAAAAAAAGTTGGTGGACCCGGGTTGGTGCGGGTGGGGGAAGAAGGGGCCAAGATCTTGTTCTTTAATTTTTATTTTAACGGTCCAGATTTTGTCAAATCTACCAATAGAGTTTTTTTAAAACTCTACTGGAACAGAATCCGTAAAAAATATAATGAAAATTATGCATTTTTTCATTCGAATAAAGGTTTTTATAAATAAAAATTACGTGTGTATGAAAATTTTAGCCTACTCACCTCATTCATGTTTTAGTTTCTGGATCCGTGTATATATACTGATTGAGATTTACACATAATTAATGCTCAGGCGAATATTTGGGTTTAACTGGTGCTCGAATAAATGGCAATGAAATGGTTGCCTGTGGACTGGCAACTCACTTTGTCTTTTCAAAGGTATTTATATATATCAACAAAACCTAAATTTAGAGCTATGATCAAGCATGCAACCTGTTTATGTTTATATATTTTTTGCTAATTTGTGTCATTTATATGCTTTATTAGGATCTTGTTGCACTTGAAAATGCACTCTCGGAACTTTCGGATCCAGATTTCTCCAGCGTTACCTCTCTTATTAACGAGTTTAGTCAACAACCTGGCTTGAAGCCAGATAGTGTCGTTACAAGGTGACGCCTTTTTCTTAGTCTTAATCGTTGAACAATCGAGCTACATACATCGATCCCTCATCAGTTCGATCATGTGAAGATTTTACTCGAATTTTTTCAAAACAGGCTGGAAAATGTTAGTCGATGTTTCGCGGGGAAGACTGTTGAAGCAATATTGACATCATTGGTAAGCGACATTTCTCATCAAATGTTTATGGCATTGACACAATACCCGTCACCTAATTAAGTACTACCAAGTTTCGTTCAACCTTCCGACATTTATTTAGGTGACCATTTCCAATGTGTTCGTCGCCTGAGTACATTCAGGCGACGAACAGTGATGGTCGCCGGAATTCAAGTGCTTGGTGGTCAAGATGTGTTTATTCAAGCGATGATTTTTCCAATGTGCGTCGTGAATTATACGTTCTGGTGACGAACATTGTGATATGTCGGTCACTTCAGCCCCATTCAAGATAACCTTTGAGGCTGGTTGGAGCGACGAATCCCACATTGTTCATCGCCTGAATCTGTTTCTAGCGATGAAACTAATTAAATACATATATGTTCGTCGCCTAACCTACCCCATGGCGTAGTGACCGAATTGTGAACGATGGAAGCATATGTGTGGTTGTATTTGTCGAGCATATAGTATATGTGTTGTGAATGGGCTCATATTAGAGGTTGGGCCTTCGGCCCATGTTAAGCCCATCTGTATTAGGGGATATACAAATACATGTAAATCATCCTCTGTTACATTCATTCAGATATACACAAACACATTTCTTCCCTCCATTGTTTCTCCTGTACGTTCTTCAGTTCCGGTTCCCAGAACTCCCACCAAATTCTCACGAATTGAAAATAGTCAAAGCGACATCGTTTTGATCCGTTTAATTAAAATGGCTAAATTAAATGTATTTGTTTATATGATTTAGGAAAATGAAGCTGCTACAAGTGATGCAGATAAGTGGATAGAAAAGGCGATAAAATCAATGAAGACAGCTTCTCCAACCAGCCTTAAGATTGCTCTTAGATCGGTAACCATTCGCTAGAAACTCCGATCAAGATGGCATCGATCTTTATGCATTATATATAAGGTCAATTTATACACAATATATGACTTGTTCGACAATATGTATATGCATCAGATCAGGGAGGGGCGAACTCAAGATCTTGCACATTGTCTTACTAGGGAATATAACGTTATATGTCAAATTGTGCGTCGAACAGATGGCAGCGACTTTTATGAGGTATGTCATATATATGCCATTAGATGATCATTTTGATTCCTGATTTTCTTCATATATATATTTGAACTTGAAGCTCATTCGAAGGTTTTCAATGCAGGGTGCGAGAGCGAAGCTTTTCGAGAAGGACAACAGCCCCAGGGTTTGTAAAGTTGCATCATCAATCCTATTTATCCTATTCGTAATCTTTGGTCGAGATGAGTTGAATGATAAAATCTTGAAAGTTTTAAACAATACAGGCTTATAATAGTTTACCGAAAAAATACAAGCTTATATATTATAAGTGAGTAAATTATTTCTTCTATTATCAATTGGTTTTTTGTTTTAGAATGGAATATCACAGAGGCGGATGCCTTTAAAAGCAAGTCCAACCATTGCTGGGCAAAAATCCTTAGAGTTGATTAAAAAAAATAATTTGCTGGGCCATTAATTTGTAGGTGGGCTTAATGCCTTCATTTGTTTAAGGCCCAAAAGCTTTAAAACTTCATTATCTGTGTTTTGATATTTGTTTCCTGACTCACCCCTCAACCTCCTTCCACGGACCACACACAGTAGCATTGCTTCGGTATTAAACATTCGGACTCTATACCACTTCAGTTTAATTTCTTTTCGGCATTATCAAAATTCAACTTTGGATATCACTTAATGAATATCAAATAACTCTTATAATTGATAAATGTTGAATTTCTATTGTATTTTTACGAAGTACTATATAATAATCGTATTTTGGCCTGCTAATTGTCTTTTCTCTTTTTTTCATGACTAAACTTTTCCGCTAGGTAAGTTTTGATACACTAATTATAAATCCGCCACTGAATCTCACTGAGCTTATGGCAGGAAATTTATATGATTAATTATCATGAAGATAGAAACTTTAATTAGTTAACCTTTTTAACATAAATCTTAACCATAGTTTATAATAGATGCTACCTTTATACACCCTGCAGTGGAAGCCACAAAAGTTAGAGCTAGTCACTGATCAAATGGTGGATGAATTTTTCACTGCACCTCAAGACGAGGACTGGACAATGATGCAGCTTCATCATACCTCAGCCTGTACCGCCATGGCTAAACTTTGATGAAATTTCGTGAAGGTGGATCACGATCGATGATCGAAAAAAGAAATAAGGTGTCATATCACTAGTACAAATTGTTGATTTTATTACATAACCCTAATATCACGGGTCTTATATATCCGTAATATTAGGACTTTTTCGCTTGAAAGGAAAAAAAAAAGGTAAAAGGCTAATATCACGGATCTAAATCATAAAAACCTTTGTACTTATTGCGATTGATGTCCTATAATTGCTTGAATCCTAGTTTGAGATGTTCAAGATCTTGCACGTTGGTTGATTATGATTTAGAGGCAAAATGATACCAAAATTACATAAAGACATCGGCAAGGTTTTGGCTTAATCATCAACGAGTAAATCATTGTGTTATTTTATTTAAGTGTTGATGAAAAGGATGGTTTGTCCCACATCGAAAAACACGAAAACCTAAGTCTTGTATATAAGCAGATTGGCTATTCCCAATTGTTTTTAGGATGAAACATCACTGTTCTTGTCACTTGTGTGCTCGGTTTGGGTGCGTACGTACATATGATGCGCTCGAACATGTGAACCCATGTTATTTGGCCGACCGAGATTTAACATTAAGCTTTGTAACTAAAAAGGAAGTCGATTTCAGGCTACAAGATCACCACCTTGAATTGGTAAATAAAGAGCGGTCATTCCGGGGTTCAAATTGGGAACCCATGGGTACTCCAATGGGTAGTACTCATAAGTCCTTTCCGGTGAACCATTCCGAAATGGTTCCCTTTCCCTTCCATCACCACCATTTAAAGGTTAAATGCTCACAATTTAAGGTCAAAAGATCATCACTTAAAATCAAATGTTTTAAGATCAAAGACTGACTAATATATAGTAATATTTAATGCAGTTTAAATACTGGATGCTCCTGTTCTAGGGAGATTGAGATGATCTTATCTGACTGTCTTCTTTCTCTCCACCATTTCTCTAAATTTGAGATTCATCATGTATTTCATGAAGGGAACGGTGTTGCAGACCGTCTTTCTCACTCTGGCACTTCTCCCTTTTGACGCTCCTCTAAGATGCTCTTGGCTAGTTGTCATCTCAATTAACAACCAAATTCTTTTCGATTAAGGCTAAGGGCACGTCAATTAAGGCCACATATTTTATTATCTATGTAGCACGTCTAATCTATGTTAACTAAAGTTGACAATTAATTAAGGGGTTTTATAAATACACCGGTAATTTTTACTTGATATGTCATCAATCTTTACAATATGTTGTGGAACGGGAATAGATTCAATATGTAACCAAAACGGGACCCAAACTGGCGAGCAAATGTCTGCACCATGTTGTGGGTTAACAAAAACGACAAAGTTGAGAAATATATTAGTGAAAGCCAAAAATAGTGTTATAACGAGAATGATAAAGCGAAGAACAACACAGAGATTTACGTGGTTCAGCAACGGTGTGTTGCCTACGTCCACGGGCAGAGAACCAGTTTTCTTATTAGAGGAAGCGAAACAGATTAGGTTACAGGGGTCGGCGTTCCATGAGTATATATGAAGAGACTCATGGAACCCTAAACAGATAATGGACTGAAAGCCCAAAATAGACAGACGATAACAAATCTCCACCTTGACTTGAATCCTCTCATAAACAGATGCACCTATGACAAAGTGCCCAGACGTTCTCTGCCTCAGATTGGTCCTTGAAGAAGGACCTAGACTGCCCCGTAGGGCAACTCAGCAGCTGGTGATATTAAGCATGTCCAAACAATGTTGGAACTTGCTCTCTGGAACTGGCTTAGTGAACATATCAGCGGGATTATCAACAGTTCCCACCTTCTTCACCCTGATTCTCTTCTCATTCCTCAGAAAATGGTACCTGACATCAATGTGCTTCGTCTTCTCATGATGAACTTGATCCTTGGTTAAGCATATTGCACTCAAGCTGTCGCAATACACTAAAGCCTGATCCTGATGTAGGCCTAGATCATTGACCAAGCCTTTTAGCCAGATTCCCTCCTTAGCAGCTTCTGTTAACGCCATGTACTCTGCCTCTGTGGTAGACAAAGTGACTGTAGGTTGTAGAGTTGCTTTCCAACTCACCATAGAACTCCCAAGAGTGAAAACATAGCCAGTCATCGATCTCCTACTGTCCACATCGCCGGCATAATCAGAGTCTGAAAACCCAGTAACCAAGCACTCTGTATCATTCCCATAGCACACAAACCAACATCAGTAGTGCCTCTGAGATACCTGAACATCCTCTTCACAGCTTGCCAGTGTTCCTTCCTAGGCTGAACCATAAAGCGGCTTACCACACTAACAGCAAATGCTAGATCTGGTCGAGTGCAGACCATAGCATACATCAGACTCCCCACTGCGCTGGCATAAGGGACCTTAGACATGTACTCCTTCTCCTCCTCAGTCTGAAGTGTGTACATTCCCAGCTTGCTGTTAGACGTCATTGGAGTATCTATAGACTTAGCCGAAGACATTCCAAACCTGCTCAATATCTTCTTGATGTACCCTTCTTGAGATAAGAATAGTTTTCTCTGCTTCCTGTCTCTATAGATCTCTACTCCCAAAATCTTTCGAGCAGCACCCAGATCTTTCATATCAAACTCTGCACTGAGACAATCCTTCAGCTTCTGGATATCTGACTTATTCTGAGCAGCAATCAACATATCATCCACGTACAATACTAGGTAAATACGCGAACCATCATCCAGACTGTTGTGGTAAACACAGCAATCATATGAACTCCTGTTGTATCCCAGCTGCACCATATAGCTATCAAATCGCTTGTACCATTGCCTTGGTGACTGTTTCAGCCCATACAAAGACTTCTTCAGTCTGCAAACATGGTTCTCTTTTCCATGAACCTGAAAACCATCCGGTTGAGACATGTATATTTCCTCCTCCAACTCTCCATGTAGGAAAGTTGTCTTCACATCTAGTTGCTCAAGCTCCAAATCCTGATGTGCAATCATTGCTAGTAGCACCCTGATAGAAGTATGTCTGACCACTGGTGAGAAAATCTCATTGTAGTCTACTCCCTCTCGCTGATTGAAACCTCTTGCAACTACTCGTGCTTTGTACTTAATACCCTCAGCAGGTGATAGTCCTTCCTTCTTCCTGAAGACCCATTTGCAAGTAATCACCTTCCTATCAGCAGGCAATTTGACAAGCTCCCAAGTCTGATTCTTTTGAAGAGACTTCATCTCTTCTCCCATTGCTACAAGCCACTATGCTGACTCATCTCCAGAAATAGCAGCCTTGTAGGTGGACGAAGCATCATCCTCCACCTTCTCGGCCACCTGCAAGGCATATCCCACCAACTCATGAGACCTATATCTCGCAGGAGGTCTGATGACATCCCTTCTTGGCCGATCTAGAGCAATACTGCGATGTGTCGCTCCACCTGCTTCTGTGTCTAGTGGTATAGCCTCTGTCTTAGCAGTGTCCGTCTCAATAGTACTTGATTGGTTTGTGACCAAATCAGGTACCTGACTCTCAGATGGAGTGAAGTCCAACTCCACCTCCTCAGTAACAGCCTCTTTCTCAACTGCATCACTGGTCTTCTTCCTAGAATTCAGCAAAGAACTCTCATCAAAGACTACACTTCTGCTAAGTATAATCTTGCTCTCAGACCAGATCATGTACCCTTTCACACCAGTACCATAGCCCGTGAAGACTCCCTTCTTAGCTCTTGGCTCTAGCTTACCCTCATCGACATGATAATAAGCAATGCACCCAAAAACCATCAGATTAGAGTAATCAGCAGCCTTTCCAGTCCACACCTCATAAGGTGTTTTGCAGTCGATACCTGTGTGTGGGCTCCGATTCACGAGATAGCAAGCCGTTGAAACTGCTTCTGCCCAGAATCGCCTTTCAAGGCCTGAATTGGAAAGCATACATCTTGCTTTCGCCAGAAGAGTCTGATTCATTCGTTCTGCTACACCATTCTGTTGTGGTGTGTATCTGACTGTATGATGCCGAGCAATGCCCTCATCTCTGCAGAACCCATCAAACTCAGATGAACAGAATTCCAGACCATTATCAGTTCGTAGCCTCTTGACCTTCTTTCCAGTCTGATTCTCTACTAGAGTCTTCCACTCCTTGAACTTACCGAATGCCTCACTTTTATGCCTCATCATGAATACCCAAGACATCCTAGAGTAATCATCAATCAGAGACAAAAAATACCTGTGACCGCCCAAGGACTGAACACGTGAAGGACCCCAACAGTCTGAATGGATGTAATCCAGCGTGCCCTTTGTCTGATGAACTGCTTTAGGAAATTTGCTGCGATGTAATTTCCCAAACACACAATGTTCACAAAACTCAAGGCTCTGGGCCTTATGGCCTCCCAAAAGATCTGCTTTCGAGAGAATTTGCATCCCCCTTTCACTCATATGAGCCAACCTCATATGCCAAAGCCTGGTCAGATCAGCCTCCTGAACCCCAGCAGAAACAGCCGTTGCAGCACCTATAACTGAGGAACCTTGTAGAGTGTACAAAGTTCCCTTTCCTCGCTTGACTCCCTGCATAACCACATCAGAGCCCCTGAACACACGCAACTTTCCCCCCATAACCTGTGTGCCTGAGCCCCTTGTCGTCTAATACTGTTAGGGATATCAGATTCTTCGTCATGGATGGCACGTGCTTGACATCCTCCAATGTGCGAAATTTCCCATCATCTGTCCGAAACCTAACTGAGCCAGTCCCAACAACCTTGCATAGAGCATCATTCCCCATGGATACATTGCCCCCATCAGCACGGCTATATGTTGCAAACAACTCCCTTTTAGGATATATATGATAGGACGCCCCAGAGTCAAGATACCACACATCAGCCCTGTGTGTGTGATCATCATCTAACAGAACAATATCCTCCTCAGAAGTATTGCCACGATCAGCTACTGCTGCAGACCCAGATTTCTCTTCCTCTTGCTTCTTCTTCTTCGGACAGTCATTCTTCCAATGACCTTTCTCCTTGAAGTAGTTACAAACATCGTTTGGTTTAGGGCCTGATTTGCGATCTTGCCGATTCTTCTTCTTATTGCCCTTTCTACCATCAGATTTGCATCCGTTTGCCACAAGCCCGAAAGCCTGATTGTCTGTAACCGACGTGGTTGCCTTCAGACGCAACTCTCTGCTGTGAAGCGACGATCTAACCTCGTCCAAAGTGATGGTATCCTTCCCAACGACGAACGACTGAACGAAGTTCTCGTATGTGGGGGGTAGAGATACCAGCAGAATTAGGGCAGCATCTTCGTCCTCCACCTTAACATCAATATTACGCAATTCAAGTAATAAAGTGTTAAGTTGATCAAGGTGATCTCTGAGTTGTGTACCTTCCTGCATACGCAGCCCGAACAACCGTTGTTTCAAAAGCAACTTGTTCGTCAGAGACTTTGTCATGTACAAAGACTCCAACTTTAGCCACAAATTGCTTGCGGTTTCCTGATCAGCAACTTCTGTTATGACATCGTCTGCGAGACACAACATAATCGTCGAATGAGCCTTCTCCTCTAGAAGGCCGTACTCAGCGGTGGTTGTATCTGCCCCCTTCTTGTCGGCGACCAACGGTGTCCATAAACCTTGCTGTTTCAGCAAAGCCCGCATCTTGATCTGCCACAAACTGAAAGAATTTCTTCCAGTAAACTTGTCGATCTTCAACACAGAACCAGACATCATTCTCGGCGGAAATCAACAACCAAAGCTCTGATATCAGTTTGTTATAACGAGAATGATAAAGAGAAGAACAACACAGAGATTTACGTGGTTCAGCAACGGTGTGTTGCCTACGTCCACGGGCAGAGAACCAGTTTTCTTATTAGAGGAAGCGAAACAGATTAGGTTACAAGGGTCGGCGTTCCATGAGTATATATGAA
This sequence comes from Persicaria tinctoria, assembly GCA_037127255.1. NCBI lineage: Eukaryota > Viridiplantae > Streptophyta > Magnoliopsida > Caryophyllales > Polygonaceae > Persicaria > Persicaria tinctoria. Next base: position 3,398,082 of record JBANSL010000004.1, read on the forward strand.
GAGACTCATGGAACCCTAAACAGATAATGGACTGAAAGCCCAAAATAGACAGACGATAGGCCCGTTTACAATAAACATCGCATACCGTAAAGGCGGGGTGGCGCTGCCCCCCTATCCCCCCCTCCAGGGGCTCGTCGCCCCCCCCCCCCCCCCCCCCCCGCCAGCGAGACCACCGCCGGAGGCGGAGCCCCCCGGACCCCCCTATGCGTCACCGGTCAACAGTCGTTCAAGGCACATTAACAAATAGATTACCATTGGAGAAATGACAAGAACAGATGTTTCACAACAGCCAATGCACTACGACACATCATGAACAACAACATAAACGAACTAAATAGCATTGCATAGATCTGAAAAATTGATGTATCCCCGAAAATTAAGAATTTCTCATGGAAAATATACCTTGATGGAGTCCCTGCCAAAACAAGACCAACTAGCAAAGGGGTAGGAATAACTTCTACATGTACGTGAACTATGCGACCGATTCGCACGTCTCTTCATTAGATGTCACCACTGTAGAAACCTTATTCGAAGTATTGACCCAACAATTAAACGAATCCTACAAGACACAAATATCAACGACCATGCATGACATCATAAAAAATAAGACAAGTATTTTCAAGAAACATAACCCACAAAAAATAAAATACTAGTGGCAACATGGTAGAGCCTCTGGACAAATTGAAACATGAAAATATTTGAAAACAAAAAATGACAATACAGAACATGGGAAATTTCACATGGTAAACACTTATGAACTGGGAAAAGACAAAAAGTATGGACAAAACAAACGACAAAAAACCATCGAACCCGGTGATACCCAGAAAAAAAAAGACATCCAACATGGAATAAACCACCGGAAGAAACCTTTAAAATTAATTTTGACTGCAATAATAATTATACTGGTATTTCAAGTCCAGACTATATCATTCGTGACCACGTACAAGGGAACAATGATTTAATATGGAAGCGCGCAACTCTAGGCGCCGGTCTACACTTATAATAGAAGCAATGAGTCTCAAGATGGCAATCTCAAAGGCGAAGGACCTAGGATTGCCCAAGATTCAGGTGGAAGGTTACAACCTGATTGTGATAAACGCTCTCAAAGGTTACTGGTCATGTCCTTGGAAGATCGAAATTCTCATCTCAAATATCCTCCTATTGTTGCAGTCCTTCCAAGCGGTGAACTTCTTGCACAACTTTCGGGAAAACAACAAGCGTGCCGACCGTGTCTCACTTCTATTCCAAGTAAACGTCTCGCCATATTTCATCTTAGACAGGGATCTCAATATCCTTATCTGCAAGAATGCGCTTGGATGATGGTAACAGGGTCTGACCCCATTCAAATTCATACCTTTATTAAAAAAAAATTAATCCGAAAAACATGTCGCTATAGATATTTTGACATTTACTTTACGAAAATGCCCTAGTAATGATTAACTGATTATTATTTGTAGTTTTTTATAAAGCCAAAAAATAGTGTAATAAATAAGAGTAAAATATTATATATATTTGTTAGTTTTCTTAAAAATTATGTGTATAAAATGACATATTTTGACGAGCGACGCAAATAAGATTACTGTGCCAGTTAATTACAGTAAGTATTACACCAACACCCTCCCAAGTGTAATAAAAGAGGGTAGGTAAACACTTGATTTACTTTAACCCATTGCCCAACAAGTACCAAGTACCTGGCATGCTCGTGGAGCTTAGTTGGCTCCCTGAAATTTTCACAGACAATCTGCCAAAAATTAATTGCCAACTGTACAAATACTGTGAATCCACCCACCATCCTCATTCTATCAAGCTTCCTATATACTCCAGTATTGTTTATAGTTCATTTTAGCATAATCAAGGTATTTTATTGTGCAATGTGGAACTTGTGTGCCAGAAATGGAGGAAGGGGGACAGGTTGGGAATAATTATAAATTGTTAGTAATGAATTTGAATAAACTAAATATGATATTTATATAAGAATAATTTTGTTGATATTATACATGAATAATTTTATAAATTGATATATGAATTCGATTTACTGTAGAGAGTGAGATTAAGTCGATCCCTCGGTGGAGGGAATCGGAATTTGACAATTTGTTTGTGGGTCTCATATTATTTGAATATTTAATTAATAATTATTTTTATTCTCGATTATCCGTTGAATCTCAATAACCTATATCTAATAATCTAATAAAAATCACGATTTCCATTTAGTGCATGGTTAAATCTCCGTTTAGCGCAGGGTCACGTGGTCGCAATGACCAGGTGTACGTCAATTGATCGTTGCGACAAAAATTTTTTTACAAAATACTGGAGTACTAGTACAGTAGTGCCAGGTTATTGTTGGAGTGTTAAATTCATGGGACACAATTGGGATTCAAAGTTGTTGGGTTGCTATACATGCATGTGAAGATTGGAGAGAGGTAGGAGATGGCAGATTATGGATGAGATGTGAGGGGTAATGGTATGTAATTATTGTGAGAATTAGGGATAAACTATTTGTGCTCTAAAAAAAATGGAATGCTCTAAAAAGTAGGGGCCAGTCCGCCACGGTAAGCGCTTACTTGTTATACCAAAAAAAAATGTCAAACATGTATAGTAGATTCAAGTTCAACGATAGTACAAACAGTACTGATCGAATCCAAACCCTTTTTTTTCCGCCTATATATGAACAAGTAGATCCCACCAAAAAAAATCAACAAGGAGTTGAGATAAACTCCAACGGAAGCAAAGACAAACACGAAGTTACAAACAATAACGTCAATTTTGCAACTATTTGATAAGTTGATAGTAATTATTCGTTAAGTCGAAGACCAGCGAAGTGACCCATAAGACGCGTGAATTTTATTGAAAAATGTAATTTCCATCATGGCACCAGGTTCAAATTAGTGATGTGTATACTTCTTTGTTAAATCTGCAAAAAAAAATTTAAATACTTTCAACTTGTGAATGTTTTGGCAAATAAATATATTTTTAGTGAATATTTAAAAAAATTCCAAATCCAAGGTTAGGGTTGATTAAGTTATATAGTTTTTTGCGTGTTTTTTTTATTTATAAAAAAAGAGTAACGTACCCATGAGACGCGATTTAGTTCTAATTCCTTTTTTTTTTTGTCTCATCTTCTAATTGCCATTGGGGGAGGAACTGTTTGTAGAATAGCTAGGCTTTGCTCTCGGGGAGTACCTACCAGTCTACCACCCTCCCCTACGTTTTTTGTAATAACCCTATAAAGGATGATATAATAACCCTATAAAGGATGATATGCATCTGTCTGTAGAATGCAAGTTCTCTAACCAGCACATGCATGTTAAAAACAAGGGGTTTAGAAAAATGTCTTAGAGATATGAATTCCAACACTCACACAAGGAATATCAAAGAACTATTAGCAAAAATTGGGAAAACAATGCAAAAAAAAGGAAAGAGAAGGAATGATCGTAAAATGGTGGACAATCTGGTTCTTCAGAAATAAATAATCTTCGACAACATAAAAATCCCCACACAAATAGAAATCCATGAATTCATTCGAACCCAAATAGATAACTAGAACTTATCAAAAATCATGGAAGCACCCACCTGGTAGAACCCCTCTTCATGCAGGGTTCGGGGTTACAAACAGACCGCAACGTACGGCAAATAGCTAAATGGAAAAATCCAACTCTGCAGTTTCAGAAATTCAACTTTGATGGATCTACCAGTCTGGTGGACTCAGCTCTGCTGGCTTCATAATCCGAAACCATTTGGGACTCGTTACAACCTTAGGCTCGGCAAACCTTGGTTACCCTTCTCCACTACAAGGAAAATGCGGCGCTTTGAAGCTTAGCATCCAAAAAGCATTAGAACTCAATATCACACATCTTCATGTTGAAGGCGATTCCCTAATAGTAATAAATCACTTGAAAAAACAATATCCAATGTCCATGGAAAGTTGAACTTCTTCTTTCAGATATCAAAACAGAATTAAATTTCATTTTACCATATTCTCTCATGTAAATATATCGGCGAATGGAGTGCAGACAAGATTGCACATCTTGATCACTCTACCGATGTGGTCAATTATATATTGCTCAGACCTAAGTCTTCGGGACCTCATCCGTAAGGATGCTCTTGGATAGGGTTGCCTTATCCGAATTTCTTTCCTAGTTAGAAAAAAAAAATTGGGGGAGGAACTGGAAAAAGAAGAAGGTTGCCGAGCGTTTGGACTGGTTTAGCAGCAAGTCGTTTCTTTCATTTTCCCTCTCGTATTGAATCTCGATCAACCGCTTGAATCAGCCCTCTCGGCCTCGGGATCGGCCAATTAATTACGAATTGCTAATTAATGGTAAACAATGGAGGCTGGCTCTAGACGTAGGCTTCATGCAATGCAATGAATTCCAATACACTAACGTATTCCACAATTGGAGTCAACAACGACGGCTTGACTCAAATGCCAATCGAACTTAAATCGGGGTTTTATCTTAAAAGCAATTGGCAATGAGCTTATATACCTCAAACAACACATAAACTCAAACAGGTTTCATCTCAAAACTAATTGGCAATGAGAAGATCTAGAGTATCATTTTACTCTTCCAAACATTCCCTGTATTACCAACGTGGGCAACCACATCCCAACCATTAAACAAAAAAAAAAAAAAACTTCTATATATACATGTATATCTTCCACTGAAAACACATCACCAAACAATCAATATATCGATCAATCAGAGAATCAAAGAGTAAAGAGAAATGAGTAGTGGAGAAGGGAAGTTGGTGTGTGTAACGGGTGGCTCAGGCTACATTGCCTCTTGGCTCGTCAAGCTCTTGCTCGTCCGTGGCTACACTGTTAATGCCACTCTCCGTAGCCTTAGTAAGCCTTAATTAGCTCTCGAGTCTCGATCAGCTTAATTAATTTAGCACTTAATTTATATCCACTCGATCTCTTAATTGTATGTATTAATGTATATTTATACGCAGGCGATCCAAAGAAGGTAGATCACCTGGTTAGTTTGGAAGGAGCAAAAGAGAGGCTTCACCTGTTCCAAGCCGATTTGACAGAAGAGGGTGCCTTTGATGCTGCCATTAGGGATTGCGTTGGTGTCTTTCATACCGCATCTCCTTGCCTCTTGAATTGCAAAGATCCTCAGGTTAATTCGTCGCATACCTAAATTTGTGATTTAAATAGTCATTTAAGTTAATAAAATATCTCATTTTGAGTCCAACTCAATAACCTTGGTTAGCTATTTACTTCCCGGGGAGTACAAAAACTCAAGAAGTGATTGACAATATATGTGTTTGGTAAAAAAAATTAAAACTAAAAAATTCAGAAATTAGAATTCCTGAGAATTGAAATTCCCCAAAATGATGGAATTCATCTTGCCACGAGGGGTGGGTACGTAAGATTACTTCCCCCATTTTTTTTTCCCAAATTACTTTCCTTTTTTTCCCAAATCTCATTTTTATTTTAATTTTGATTAAGAAAATTTTCAAATTATCCCTATAATAAGAAGGGCGTGTTAATAAATAAAGGTTATAAGAGTAATTTAAATAAATTGCTATGAGATTTCCCTTTCAACCAAACAAATTATAGGAATTGAATTCATGTGAATTTTTTTTCAACCAAACATATTTTTTATACTTTCCGGAAAGTAAAATTCATGGGAAGTAACTTCCTAGGAAGTGAAATTACTATGTTTAACCAAACGGGCCTAATTCTAACCCAATGTGACTCCTAAATCGGGTTCGGATTCAGGTTCAACCCACTACCTAGCTAGTCGAGTCAAGTCTTGGGCCCCAAGTACGCCTCCGAGTTGTATGTTTAATTTTAGTCTAATCACAAAGATAATAACTAATCGTTAGTAAAATTGTGTAGACGGAGTTGATTGATCCAGCAATCAAAGGAGCCATCAATGTTCTTAAATCTTGCGCTAAGTTTCCTTCTGTCAAAAGGGTGGTCTTAACTTCTTCAATTGCAGCCATGGTTATCAATGGCAGACCCATAAATCCTGATACTCAAGTCGACGAAAGTTGGTGGTCCGATCCTCAGTTTTGCATCAAACAACAGGTTCATTTCAAACCACCGTGCACTTGACGATATCAAATAAAAATGTGATATTAATTAACTAATAAGATGTGTATGGATATATATGAATCAGAAATGGTATGCAGCATCCAAGATATTAGCTGAAGAAGCTGCTTGGAATTTTGCTAAACAGAATGGCATTGATTTGGTGACTATATGTCCAGGCTGGGTTCTCGGTCCTTTGTTACAACCTACTCTTAATTTAAGTTCTGCTGTTATTTTCAACTTAATCGGTATGTAGCTATATATTTTGTTTTTGCCCTATTATAATTTTTCTCGGTCCAATGACACCAGTTTTTTATATATTTGAGGGAAAAAATATCGCTAAGTTTAACATATGTTAAAGATTTATAGTCACAAACAACATTAACTTATTAATTCAACATAAATTACTTAAGCCATAAAAACACATATGTTTCAACATAAATTTACCGAAGCCACTACATCTGGAATATTAAAAGACACACATAAAATCGGAGACGACGTTTAATTTTATTTTACGAGTGTGTGTTGTTTCAAATTTTGCAAGTTTAAGATGTGTAATTTTTTTTTGGTTTCCGTGTTTTCCCAATTTATCAATTTAATAAAATATTTTTAAATTTAATTGTGTGCCTTTTTATTTTAATTATATGTATGAATATTAATAATAATAATAATATCATTAATAAAAAAATTAATTAAAATAAATTAACATTTAGCTTGATAAAAAAAAAGTGTAAAGTGAAATAAGAGTCACGCGACTCTCTGCTATGAATGAAAAAAAATAAAAAGGTGAAAAGTTAGTGAAAAACTGACGTGACATGAATAGTTGCTAATATAGCTTAAACTAGTGTAAGTCTCGTCCCGTGTACGGAGAATACATTAATACAATATTATAAATAATTTAGGTAGTTTCTAATAAATAAATAAATATAAATATAAATTATTTTTCCACCAAAAAATAATATAGATATAAATAAAATTAGTTCGACGGATTATAAAAAAATCTAAATATCTTTTATTTAGATTCTCTCAAAATATAAACAAAATTCCCATTTATAAGGTAATTTTTTTTTCTAACCTACCATTAATTGAATCTCATGTAATTTAATAGATAACTATTTTTAAAAAGATTTTGATATTATTTTTTTAATTAAATATATAGTATAGATTTATTACGTTAGTTTACTAAATTATATGTCCACAAATTAATACTTTCCATCAAAAAATAATCTATATATAAATAAAATAACACTTATCAAATACTACATATTTATCTATTAATATTTTGGTAAGTATGACTATGAAGTATTTTTTATTTATATTTATGTCAATTAACTAAAATATAAATATATATAGATAGATTGTGGCTTATATAACTTTCTATAAACTATGATAACATATTATTTTATTAATTTTTTTTCCCCTAGAATCAACTACAACGCGCTACATAGGATTTTTGTCCCCAGAATCAACCACAACACGCCACATAGGACGCTATGCATCGATTTTAGTATATGTATATAGATAGATATATAGATGAGTGATAGTTTTGTCTCTCATTTTGAACCTTAAAAAAAAAACTTATTGTAGGAAGGAAGGCTTATCCCAATGGTGCATATGGATGGGTAAATGTTAAAGATGTTGCAAATGCTCATATTCAAGCATATGAGATCCAATCAGCCAATGGAAGATATTGCTTAGTTGAGCGTGATATCCACTTTTCAGATATTGTAAAGATGTTACAACAGTCTTATCCCAACTATCAGCTTTGTGAGCAGTAAGTTATTCAATGCACCCATTTATTTCCTTCTGTATGTTAGTTGCATTTTGTGCCTTAGCTTGTGTTTGTTTCTATACATAATACATATTAACATTTTAAAAATAAATCTATGAATATTTAAGATTGATGTTGAATTCAAATCTAGGATTTGCATTTATGAGTGCCAAATGACTCAATATAGCGATTGATCACATATGATTCACATGACCTTATACATTAGTCAATGTACATGAGCATAGAAGATTAACTAAGCATCCTTTTGAAGTGCATCCTAATAAAATGATAGATTTTGTATAGATTTATCTTTTCCCCAATTCAAATAGACAATATTTAGTATCATTCAAGCACATATATTAGTGAGATTTCAAGAAAGTGGAAAGTTTTGTGTGAAACGGGAGTCGTATCTGTTTATTTTTTAGTTATTAATTTCCCAATTCACCAATGTGGAAGAAGTTTTATATCCCAACACACGCCCTCAATTGCATCCTGTCTGGTCAGGTTTCAGTATTCTCAATCTCTTTTAGCCTAACTCGAAGTCAAGAAAACCGACTCAAGTCGGTCCGCTCTGATACCTGATACCATATGAGATTCTGAAAATTTTCGATCGAACGTGTAAAAACGAGAGTCATGTTGTGTTTATTTTTATTTTTAGTTATAAGGTCAGAATCTACTCTTTTAACCAATGTGAACATCCTATATGTAATACTCCAATATATATTAATACACACTACATATTAGAATGTGGTTTTGCATTATTCATCCCTTATTAATAAAATCTATTGCTAATTTTAAAACAGGGCCTCTAAATTGACCGAAACAGCCCCAGAGAAGCCCTATTTTCCGTCATGCAAGTACTCGCAAGATAAAATGAAGACTTTGGGAATCAACTATACTCCCTTTCAAATGAGCCTGAAGGAGACAATTGAATCTTTCAAGGAAAAACAGTTTATTGGATTTTAGCTATTGTCTATTGACTATATATTCATTCCATAAGATTTATGTTATGATTTGTGGATCTTTTATTATCGACACTTATGTTTGACATTATGGGATTATGTCCTTTATATTTCATCTCCTCGGAGTTTAGTGTTTTTTGTGTAAATAAGGCAAATAGGAGCATGCTTCTCATGTGCCAACAGATCTTTTATAAAGGACAATCTATGTTTTCAGGGTTTGTAAGGGTTTTGGGGATCTGTATTGATGAGACTTGCAGTGCCGTTTTGGTCGCTTTTGGTAATCCCCAATTTGATTTCCTCTCATTCATAATGCACACTTTACATTTATGTTTGAATCATTCTTGATTGATCATCATATATTACATTACTGTTGTTGTAAATCACTCATCTAAGTGAGTTTTGAGCTTGATCTAGCTCGGAATCTACATGGTATTAGAGCAATGTGGGTGTTTTGTGTGACGTCGATTATCTCTGTGCTTGTTCCATCTTGCTATTATACTTGTATTGTGTTGATTCTGTAAGGTGTGATGTTTTCTAGAAGTGGAAATCAAGGTTCTAATGGCATATTACAGGATGGAGAGCAGAACAATCAAATGGAATCAAGGAGACCCTTTATCCTTGTCCAACTTCGATCATCCCGGAGCTCAGTTGGTTGCAATACCTTTTGATGGCACCAACTACATGACTTGGAGTCGTGGTGTCATAGCACTTGGTAATGAATGCAAGCTAGTTTTCGTTAATGGTCTGTGTGCAAGGCCTGAGCAACAATATGTGGATTTTGAAAGATGGCTTAGAGCTCATTATATGGTTCGATGCTGGTTGCTTAGCTCTATGAGCAAGAGTGTTGTTGAAGGGTTCATGTTTGTGGACTTCGCTTGCATTTATTGGATGAAACTATTGAGTGGTTTGGGCAAACTAATGCTCCTCTGATATTCTAGATTGAGAAGAAACGGGGCAATGTGATGGAGGGTAACATGCGTCTTACTGAAGTTGACAATACCTTAAAGAAATACTAGGATGAGCTGCAAGTATTGGAAAAAAATCCAGAGTGTACTTATTGGATTATGACCATGGTTTTTAGGATCGAGGTCCTAATGTAGGATCGATGCAAGGGTCTAGGATCGGATCGTAGGATCGTAAGATCCTAGCAAAAAGTGAAAATCAAATATAAATAGAGAAAATTGAAGTCAATATACCAAATGTTTGAGCCCTTTGCAAAAATGACACTCTCCTCCAAAATTTGTAAAAGTAGCAAATAAGCCCAAAAATTGGCAAAAATAACCGGTTTCATTACCCCTTTCACTGGTCACCATTCCTGTTGAACCAAGCCCTCACCACCCCCACCTCCTTCTTCTCTCCGGTCGTTCCCTGCCCTCCACGAACCACCTCCAGCCACCCAACCACCACCGTTCGAACCACCACCCTCACCCGCACCCCCAAGCCCAGAACCCACTCGGCTCATGAAGTCACCGACGAAGGGGCTAGGCTTGCGGGATTCCTCGTGAGTTCGACCTAGCGCCAACGCCATCCACCCAGATCCACAAGGAGTGGGGGTCCTCCTTCTCGCCGCCACCGGCCGGCCACGCATCCGTCGCTCACGCATCCGGCCACAGCCTCCTGAATCCGCGATGAAACCCTCGCCTATCTCCGCATCTTTCTTCTCCTCTCTCTGCCATGATAGAGATTGAGTGGTGGCTAAATCCCGGGTTGTTACACCTCCCTCCCCCCTAAAATTGTCCATCTTCTTCCTCCAGATCCCGGTTTTCCGGATCGGCCTTGCGTTCGGCGGAGTGGCAGCGCGATGGTGAGAAGCTTCGGCGAAAAGGGAAACGACGCGGAAAAGAGGAACTCCGTGCGAGGGAAAAGCCCCGATTGCGAGATTTGTTCCCTCTTCGCGCTCTGCACCTCTCCATTGATGTTCGTGGAGTGCTTCGGCGAAGAGATATTCTCTCTCCCAAACAAAGAAGACGCTAATCGATCTCTTCGATTTGCTGGCGGCAATAACGCCACTGATCTCTTGGAGTGAGGGCTTCTTTGATATTCAAACGAATCCATCTCGATACAGCGATAACGCCACTGATTTATGTTGTTGCCTTTTAGAACCTTAATCATGTAGAAGTTTTGTTGTGCAACTAAGACAGTAAGCATAGATCCGGCAAGGGTTACTCCTATATTGGCTAACACATCGTTGTCACTGGCTAGATAATAGTATTTGTTGGCTAGTAAGCATAGATCACAAATATTCGGGCCTCGCATCCGACAAGACTGTATTGGTTAAGAACTTTAGTACTTCGTAGTGTTTGGTTTAGGTCTTAATTGTTTAATCGTTTCCACATTTTAGAGGACTTGTGTTTGATTTTATCATCTTGAGAGATCCAGCAGGGGTTACTTCTACATTGGCTAAGAAATCATTGTCACTGGCTAGATAATAGTATTTACTGGCTAGTAAGCATACATCGCAATGGGTTATACTTATACATCGTTGTAAATTTCTTTCTATGTGTTGAAGTATGTTGTGATTGAAACCATTAATGTTACACTGGACGATGTCAATTGAGAGTAATGTAGGTTTGTTTCTAGGATCAGTTATGTACATTCAAAACCACCAAAACCCCAAAGTGCCAGTGAGTTAGAACTTAGAAGAAAACTAACAAAATACTACATTCGACTACGCAAAAGAAGAGTTATCCCTCTAGACATTGATTTCTTCACCTTACCATCACACGCTTGCTTATGTCCTCCGACGCTTCCGGCGAAGGAACTATCTCGAGACGGGTACCTGCTTGTCTACATTATCTTGCTTCTAACGGACTCAAACGACATGCTCTCCTCTATGAGCATTGCCCCCTCCTCCATGTCTGTAACGGCCCAGAATTATGATTTCCGGGTTACGTTTCAAGGGATGAAAACCCTTGTTCGGATCTTGCAATCCAGGTACGGGTCGAGGTTTCAAACTCATTTCAAAGGTCAGTAATAAAGAGGGATTTCAAACCCTAAGTATCGTAGGGCCGTTGGGTACCCTTAACCTGTCCTAAGACTATGTCGCGGAAACCATTTCAAACGGAAGTAAAGCGGAAGTAAAGTACAGATACAAGTGCCACGGCGGAGCCGGGTCAAAACGGAGTCAAAAGTATAAATCCAAAACAATATAATCAGAGTCTGGTGAAGTCTATAACTCCAGCGCTCACTCTACGCCGACAAAATGACCCGCGCAATAAGCAAACAGCACCGATAGGATGAACATAAATAATTCCTAAAAAAATTGATTTGGGGCGGGATCAGATCGATGCCCACTTAACTCTGCATCCCAACCATAAGCACACATATACGCTATACCTAATAAAGATGCTCTAATGCAGTACGAGATTCAAACACACTAGCATGCTCCTAGTTCATAATATTGTGCAGAAATAATGTAAAGGGCCCAAGACAATGTCAAGTGGCATATCCCTCTCCTACCTCCACCCCTTCCGACAGGCGGAGACTGGCTAGCTCGTGAATGCATTCATTCATAATCGGGGGGCACGCATGCCTAACCCGCTCCACAATAAAGCCCGCAGGCATGTCATAATATAAGGAAGTACTCGATTGACTCAGGGTACCCGATGAGGCTGGGCTACCCTATGACCCTAGCAAAGACTTCTAGGACTATCACATATAACGGCCGTTCTGTTTACAAACGCACAAAGAAATAGAATGCTCAACGATCGATGCAACCTAGCATGGTACTACATGGCATGCTGATCATGAATGCAAGCACCTAGTATACCATGCACCTAAAGCAGGGAATAGCTCTATTCAATCTGAGTAAGCTCCGAAGAGACTTACCTGAAGATGCAGAACAACAAGATAACACAAGCAAGGGCCCAAATGCAAGTCCAAAGCAATCCAAAAGCAATACACACCTATCATCAAGCCATTTCCATAAGCCACCGACCCAACATTCATACGCATGAAACCCAAGTTCTCAACATATTCAAAATCAACCGATAGTGAAACCGTTTTCCAAAACCTTTTCGATACGATCAACATCTACCAAAATCATTTACCTCCAATCAAACCATTGCTAAAATCGTACCAACCATATTCCCAAACTTCCTTCCCAAAACCAACATCATCAAACCAAGATAAAGATTCCCGACATTAAATATTTAAACCTTAAAACCAATACCTCAAAATCATGTCATAAAAAATAATTCCGGCATTTTAAATTTCCTAAACATAAATCCATAAAATACAATTCCGAAACTTGAAAACTCCATTTTAAATAATTTATCATCAATATGTATAGTTAACATCAACTACTTTTCAGGAATTATAATCATCAAATTATAATAATAATATAATGCTAATAAAAATAGTAGCAATCTAACAATTATAACGGTAATAATAATATAACAATTTGTAAATAGTCAACCAATAACAAGAAACAACAACAAGACATAACCCAAATGAAAAGGCCCCAACCCGGAACCATGCCCAGCTCAAGCCCAAACTCTTTTTTAAATAAATCAGACTCACACAAAAGGCCCAGATTTTTCTTTAAGTAAAATAGGCCCAATCCCTCCAAAATGTCCAGCCCAAATCCTTCTCAAAACAACCCATTTGAAAGCTGGTAAAACCAACCCGGCCTATTTGTTTTAAATTGATGAACCGGTTTTCATTTAAACAAAACACTGAACCAAACCAACAAGGAAAACAGAGAACCCAAACCCGTTTACTGTTCATCACCCCCTCCAACGAATCCTGGGTTCGAAAATTGGAAGAAGGAAGAGGAAAGGGAGGAGCTTGCCGGCGACGACCTAACTCCGGCCACCCCTTCCGGCACTAAGGACCAAAAACCGAGCAGGAAAGGGAAGAAGGAGATGCTCACCCAAGGTCTTCAATCTTCGCCGGGAAACGCTCGTCGGAGTCGATGGTGCTTCGTCGGAGGTGGAGGCGAGGCAGGATTCAACGATTCCGGGCCTAGGATGGAAGGAAGAGGTGTAAAGGTGGGGGCTTTACATGATTTCGAAGCAAAAGGAGGAGAATGAAGCCTTACCGAATCTCGTATGCGCTAACGCGAAGACAGGAGGAGAGGAGGAGGAAAGCGACGCTGGGAGGCGGTGGCGGCTTCTGGGGTCGGGGCTCTCGGCTCAGCGATCGGAGGAGGAGATCCCGCCTGCTGCTCGACTCGAAGGGAGAAGGTGGAGTGTGGTGGTGTTGGGTGGTGTCGGCGGTGGGACGATGGGAGGTGCTCAGTGGTGGGGGAAGAATGAGCTGGGTTTGGCCTCTAGCCAACAATAGAGAAACAAGGCAGGGAAAGAGGAGAGTAGGAGGTGGAGTAGGGTATGCAGGTGCTTGTGAATTCCTGAATTTGCTGAATTTGCTTCTGAAATTGGGGGAGAATCAAAAGTTGCAGCTCTCTGGGAATCAAAAGGGATAGGGAGGTGTTTGTTTCTGAGCAAGCAAAACAAGGGAGGCAGAGGCAAAGTTGGACAAAAGGGTGAGCTTTGACTTGTCTTATGTAGAAATTGAAGGTAGGAATGAAAATAATATAACTTAAAATGGTCCCAAAACTCCAAAACGTCAAATACCCGGAAAAGAATAGAATATAATAAAATAAATCCTTAAACCCGCTCACTCGACTTTAACCCGACTCAAAAGATATAAAGCTTACAACTTCAAATTTAAATCGAATTCTCGACTGAATCAAATAATAAAATTATATTATACTTGCAAATTTTAGCAAGGGAAAGCGAAAATAAAACTGAATGAAAGTCCATTTAAAATAAGCATATGCCGGAATTCATTTAAGAGATTTTAAATAACCCGATTTAAATTCATTTTTAATTTCTTTTTTTTTTCTTTTTTTTTCCAAGAATTTGGATTTAAAAATCCGGGCCTTTACAATGTCCACGTCGGTAACTTTACCTTTCATCTCCGGAACGATTGTCGGTTCTGCCCAGATTTTCTGGTTTATCTTGGCAGTTGTGTGAATTTCCGTGTCATCTAAATTGTTATCTTTCCCATCCAAATGGTTATCCATGTCATACTCCAAATTGAGATCAAGATACGATGTACACCCAACTTTAGTTCGAAATATTTTTTTCATAAACATATATAAAGTGGGTGTCTATAGATAGATAAAATTAAATTAAGTTAAAAAATAAATTTATTTTTTATTTTAACAAATAAAAATGGCTGAAAATTAGTTTAAAACAATTAAAACTTAAGTTTTGCCACTTGTCACCGGCCCATTTGCCCTCTCTCCCCTCAAATCTTTTTGTTTTTTTTTTGGCCAAGTGACATGCTACCTGGTGAGGAAAATTTGCAAAACTAACATTTTGACACCCCCTTGCAATTTTTACACCCCATTGACATTTTTGCAAAGTTGGTATTTTTTTTGGTATATTAGTGCAAATCTTCCATATAAATAAGTCATACCAAATTAATATCTTAATTTTTAAACAAAATTAGTCATTTCCTCCTTTAAATAAACTAAGGGCCCGTTTTGTTGAGAGTTAAATTTGGAAACGTAAACGGGTTGAAAAATTGAAGGAAAAGAAAACGCATTGTGTTATCCCTTCATTTTATTTGGTTCAAGAACAATGGAAAGGATTCAAAAAACTTCCCCAAATTTCTCAAATTTTAGGGTTTTCAATTTTCCACCAAATTTTTAGCTAATTTAATAAATTAGAGATTTTGATTCCCTAATTTCACAAATTACTGAATTAGGATGTTCAATTCCCTAACTCAACAAATTGATTAATAATCGATTTTGCATTTTATCATAGTTCAGAAGTGGAGATGGATTTGAGGACACTAATGATCTTAGGAAGAGTAGGAGGCCCATATCGATGGTGGCAGAGAGGCGATCCAGATGGCGCGACCGGTTATCGATATGGATCGAGGTGCTCCCATCGGGGACTATTGGCGCAGCCGGTTATCCATCTGGATCCAGATGGCGCGACTGGTTATCGAGAAGGAGTGCTCTCGCTGTACAGCGGTTGCCGAAGATGCAGTGGAGCGAGCTGGAGGACGAGATTGAGAGCAAACACCGGCTCTGTGAGCGCGTCTTCTTCGACTATCCGTCGGCGTCGGGAGAAGAGATCGAGCTGAGAGAGAGAAGAGAGAGAGGCACAAAGCGTGAGAGAGTCGATATGTTTGAAGAGAGAGAGAGAGGCACATAACAAATAGTACGCGAGAGAGCTGATCTTTTTGAAACACCCAAAAAATGAGGGGTAATAAAATGGGCCGATCCATTTGAGGCTCAAAACACTTTCATTCATTTGAGGAGGTGAAACAAACATTTTTTTATTTGGCCAAACACTAACAAAGTGTTTGATGGGTTAGTTTTTAGCTAACCAAACATGCCCTAAGTAACTAACATATGCCAATAATAACTCCTTAGCATGCATAATTGGGCAAGGATAATATGTCAAAAGGTATAATATGATACTTAAAATATTTACATAAGTCACTTAACATCCATAAACCATACTAAAAATGGTCTAAGAAACAAGATTAACAAAAAATGAAACCCCACATCACACGATTGTTTCTGATATGCCATATGTGATAAGTCGCCGCCGCCGGAGTGCGCTGTGGTCGCCGGATTGTTGGAATTTGCCTCTCAAGCTTGAGAGTTCAGGCTTCACCGATTTAGGGATTTTAGGGTTTAATTTCCCCCAAAAATTAAAACACAGTTTTTTAAAAAAAAAAGAAATGGGCATAATTTCATCAAAATAACGACATGGGCTTTGTGGACTAAAATTTGGATGAGCCTAATTTCATCAAAATATGAAATTACTAGGATCGGTTAGGATTGTAAGATCCTAACGATTCTAACTAATCCTAGCCGATCCCACTCGGATTCTAGTATAAACGAGTATGTACAACCGATCCGTATCAGAACTATTTCTAGGATCGTACGATTCGGATCGCGATCCTATGATTATGACTAATCCTAGCCGATCCCACTCAGTGTACTTGTGATCTAAAGAGAAGATTCAATGAGATTCAGTCAAGGAACAAATTGATGCAACTCTTAAGACAACTATGATACCAGATCCTTGCAGCGGATCCCTTGCCAACAATCAATAAGGCATATTATATACTTTGGTAGGTGGAAAGGGGCAATGATCCATCTAATGGTACACAATCTGGAACAACAAATGCTAGTGATTTTGCTACTAACAGAGGCAATCAAAGCTACCAATTCAATAGCTCGCCGGGTGGAAATCAGCAGTTTAAGAAAGATTGGAAGAAGCTAAAGTATGAGAAGAAATGTTCTCATTGCAATCATAAAGGGCACATTGCTGAACATTGCTTCAAACTACATAGAGTTCTTGACTAGTAAAAGGCCTTGAAAGAAAAGGACAAGGGGAATGGCTCAATGAAAGGTCCGGCTAACTCAGCAGGCTCGATGAGTTCAGAAATGCAAGATAATCCTCTAGAGGAATCATATTAGTACATAGACTCCACTGATGTCCAGCTTGACATTGCCATGGTCAATGCGGTTTTTTAGGAAATTATGAAGAAGATGAAGGGAAAGAACACCGAAAATGCTTTTGCCAATTTTGTAGGTAAATTTCCTACCTCTACTGTTAATGTAGCTTTTCACAACTGGTGGGGTTGAATGGATAGTGGACACATGTACTAGTGATCATGTAACGACCTGGGATTAGAAATCTCGAGTTTCGCTTCGAATGATAGAATCCTTCGTTCAGATCTTGCGCACCGAGTACATGATGAAGTTTTGAAAACGAATAATAGTAGCGAAAAGTGGGATTTAGAACCTAAAACGTTCGAGAGGTCCGTTGGAGACCCGGGGTTAACACCCCTGTACCTGTCCTAGGAACTAAGTTGCATAAATTCTTTTAGCATTCAAACCAATCATCATCGTCTAAAACCAAATACATTAATATGCCACGGCGGAGCCTCGTCAAAATAGAAATATAAGACCTCAAAATATATACCAAGGTTTATATGGTGAAGTCAGAGTCTCAACTCTCTCTTTCCGCCATGCAAAGATCCTGCGATCATAGAATCATATTGTCATCATTATACATATAGATATCATACCTAAAAACATTAAGGGGGCATGAGATCAGATTGAGGCCCGCACTTGGCTAGTCCCCACATATAAGCACATATATACGATATTCCTAATATTTTTGATTTATTTCACAAGACTATAAAAATAGGAAAATAATAGTAGTGTACTAAAAACACATTTAGGGGCATTTTAGTATTTCATTTTCAAGTTAAATTATGGAAGTTTAAGGGAAAATGGAAGGATGAGTGGTTACTTGCAAACAGTTTGTTATAAGGGGTTTAAGTGAATTTTTTTTAATAAAGAGTGGTTAATTGAAAACAAGGGTGAATAAAGGGTGATTTTATGCATTTTGGCCTTAAATATAATAGAAAAAAGATAAATACCAAAAATATTTTACTTTTTATTATTATTATTATTATTTTTTGGGTGGTGATCGCTTTGCTAATTAAATAGAGTATTTTTTACAAATTTTCATATCTGGGTGCAATTATTTTCAAAAGTAGGTATTTTTGCAAACCAATTATGAAAGTGAGTATTTACTACTAATTTGAAGTTATTCTCTATCAATTGACAAGGTTAATTTCTTTTTCAATTTGAAGCGGTATACCAAACTTTTTTTTTGGGGGGTGGTTCGATTTTGGTTGCGACTTTAGATGCCGTAGACGTGATCGAAATCTGATGGCTCATTGACAATTTAGTTCAAATATGAGGTTTCTACTGTGTTCTCCCGTGTGAGTCGACGCGCTCTCCCGTGTTCTCGGCATTCGCGGCTCGCCTTGGATCTCCCTCGACTCCTTCGCTGACTGAAGGCTTTATATGAGTTCTTATGGTTGTTGCTTTCATCTGTGTTTTTTTGTGTGTCTATTATGTTGTATGTTGACGGTTAGTCCGTCTGCCGATTCGTCGGTCTATCGACCGGCTGCGTTGCTCTTACCAATAGACGGAAGTCCAGACTCACATTGCTCCTGATTCACCATCATTCACCTTCGTCAGAGTGTTCCTTTCACCTCTTTTCTTTTCAGTGTATCTTCTTTTGATAATCATTATTTATGGTACCGTTTGCTCCACTTTTATAACGGTTAGTCAACCGCCGAGTTTTCCGGCCTCTCGATTTATTGGGCTTGTCCATTACATCGAATTCTTTCCGTTTTAAAAGAATAATTTTTTTTTATATAAATAGGTATAGACTGTAGATAATTAGATATACGGAGCATTTCTTTTTATTAAACAAAATAATTTCTCCTCCGCAATTGTTCGTGCAGAAGCGATATCCGCCTGCCTCCGTCGTCGCACGTGAACTGAACCGTCTTCGTGGTGTCGGGTAAGAATAGCGTTTATCGTTTCGTCATCGTTGTTGCGAAATTTAAAACCTGAATTGACATTGTTATTTATAAATTTAGAGGATTGGGGGTTTCTAAGTTTGCGGACTCGAGTCGAGTAGGGATTGGAGAAGGAAAGGAAGAACTTAAGTTTTCTGTGATTGTTTCGTGTGCTGTCGAGCTCGATTAATCGAATTCCTGTGCTTGTTTTGGGTAAAAGTAAAATTGAGATCAATTGGGAGGAAGAGGACGGGCTGATGCCTTGTGTCATCCACTTGCATTAGTAAGGAGCCCTAATCCATCCTATTTTGATTTGGGTTAAGTTTGGTGTCTTGTGGACTTCCTTAAAATTAGGGTTTCTGAAGCCTTTGTGGTTTATCACCCAGCTTCTGGGACACTGATCGGTGGAATTTCTTGGGCATTAGGTTTCTTAAAAATTCCAATGAAGTATTGGGAAGCCAGGGGTTTGTAGAACCTACAAGCTGTTTACTGTAGTGTGTTTGTGGTTGAATTCTGGAATGTGTTTATAAAGCTGATTTAGGGAAGAGTCGGCTTTATTGAAAGCTTGCTTAGGTCATTATTAAGCATGTTATGTTTTGTAATTTTAGGAGTTTCTTCTAAAAACCTGCAACAGGTTACTGTTGAGGGTGCGTTTTTGCAGCTGTGTTGTTTGGGTTAGAATACTATCATACAAGCTTTGTTTTCGAGGTAAGATGAGTTTCGTTGAAGCTTATTTTGTCGAGGGATATGCTTTAGTCATTTTGGATTTTTTAGGAGAAGGTGGTCAGCTATTTTTAATTGTATAAAACTGTGCCCAGATCTACCCAGTTGAGTTGTGTTATGCCATTGCGGCGCAGGTGCACACCACAACTCTAAAGTTCTACTGATTTGTTGTTGTTGGTTGGATTGTACCTTTCTATATAGTAGTTCCAGTCGTTAATCAGTACTTGTGATAAGTTCTGCTTATATTTTGTGGGTGTGATCTCTCAAACTCCATTTTTTCGAGGAATTCTACAGTACTTGTTACTAATTTGCAAGTCCCTTCACTGAGAATTTGATGTTGACCAAACGTGGTTCTGAAATTGCAATTGTTGTTGTTAGCCTAAATATAGTAACTTGTAGTATGGGTTATGTACCATTTTTGTGAGGAATTATATAGTACGGAGTAGTTGTTAAGTTTGATGTTGCTGCTGAAAATTTTGTATCCCCAATCCTATACCTACAATATTAGACAACTTCTGATGCATCATTTTTGTGCAGATTTTTATTGGCTCAAGGAGTCAAACTTTTGGATCAGAGAAGATAATGGCTTCTTCTGATGACGAGGTTGATGTCCTGCCCAAATTTGTGTCGGATTATTATTTTGTTGAAGAGAATGACGAGCCCATATCCTTTTCTGTTTTGCCTCTCCATTGGAGTTCGGATGAAATTTCGGCTGGTAAGAGAAAGCAAGTTTTTGTTCATGGAACAACTGATAATGGCCTTCAGAGAATATATAAGCCGGTCACTGCTTGGAAGTTTGATCTTTCACGCATGAATCCAGAGATATTAGTTCTTTCAAAAGACCATAATTGGATCAAGCTTCAAAAGCCGAAGAAGAACTTCGAGAGCATTATCAGGACAACATTGGTTACTGTGAATTGCCTGCACCTTTTGAAAAAAAACCCTGAAATGTCTGACAAGTTACTGTGGAATCAGTTATCAAAAAATTTCAGGTTATTTTGGTATATTTCTTAGTGCTTTTTGTTTACTGGAAATTGAGTTCTTATATATTATTGTTTGGTGCTTGTAGCTTTCTTGAGCCAAGGCCTTCAGTAAATGATCTGATAGATCAGATGAACTTAATTGAGGATGCTTTTAGGAGGGATCAGTCTTTGTCCAAATCAAAGGTTTGCCTATCTTATACATGTCTAGATTCAACTTTAGACCCATTACTATGGGTAATTGGTGACCTTTTGTAATTTTTGTTAGGGAATTTACTCCATAGCTGCATCAACCTATGCGCTAGAAATGTTCAGTGCTTACATTGTGATCTTTACTTTTTTTGGTGAAGCTTTTAGATCTATACCATAGTCTCATAACATTATTTATGGAAACAGTTTGTTGCAGCATTTCTAGAAGAGAGGCCACGGAAAAAGAATGCTGTTGAAGAGGTTTGCCTCTCTCTCTCTCTCTCTCTCTCTCTCTCTCTCTCTCTGTAGTTTTGACTTGGCTTCTCTTGATTGTAAAATGAAGCCTGAAATTTCTGGACATGCATTACATTTGACAGGATGGTCCACGGCAAAGTATGAAAGGGTTTATTATAGATGATGATGCTGCTGCTTCAGATGATGACGGCGATGATGATGAGGAGGACCAGCTCTTTGATTCTGTTTGTTCCATTTGTGATAACGGTGGTCGTATTACTCCGTATGCACTTTTCTTTCTGGTTTATCAGATTTTTGGTCTACTGGTACATTGGTACATCACCATTTTGTTGGTGCTTTAAGTGACTGACATCATTCTTGATAAAATAAACAAGATTACATTGTAGGATAATATCATAGAAAGAAGAGAAAATTGCATCAAATAACACACTTTGGAGATGGTAGCATTCAGTGGCACGAACTTTGGGGGTGAGAGCTAAAAATGGCATGACCGGAGAATTGATTTTTTTTTTTCTATATGATGAATATAAACTATGGAAGTAATTTCTCTACACGATAAATGAAAAAAATTGGTGGTAATAGTGAAGTTTTCGATGGACAAAGTCGTAACGTGATAGTCTTGTGTCATATTTTAGCTACCATCCTTAGAGTTCATGTTATTTTAAGAATATTGCAATGAACCCGTCACTTAATGCTACCACACAAAGGTTCATGCTGTTTGGAGCACTTTTGACGGATATTGGACAATACTGCATCTTGTAATATAATATAGTGGGACACCCAAATCTTGTCCTTTTCTTTTTATAATATGTCAGGGGTGTGATGTTGACTTTAAGGCTCTTTCAGTTTATCCCTTTATAATCATCCAGTTTAAAAAAAACTTGTTATAGAATAGTCTACATTGTATGTATTCAGGCTTGCTTTCTAAGGAGCGTATCGCTATAGACAAAGTTCAATTGGTGTAAGCAAAGATGCTGTTTTTCAACACACAAACAATAAGTAAATTGATATGTATTATATATATAGTATCTATTCCATTGAGAAGTGCTAAATATTTTGAGAAATTAGAAGAAAGCTTGTCTATTTATTTCAGCTTATTATGTACTCCCTCCGTTTCCTTTTAAATGACTTTTTCAAGTCATGCACGTAGTTTTATAACGATAAAAACTATATTAAATATTAATATTTTAAAAATATTTTTTTAATAATATTATACTTATCATCAATAAGTATGAGATTGTCGAAAAAAATATTTAAAAAAATTATTATTTCATATAGTTTTTCACACCTTAAAAAACGTGCATGAATAGTAAAAAGTCAATTAAAAGGAAACGGAGGGAGTATATATATTAACTTGGATATTTCTAAGACCTCCCCTCTTTACCTGCTATTATCTAGTATGTTGTTTCCTCCTAGATCTTTGATTTAATCATATTTGTTGATGTATTAACTACCCAAAGATTTCATGGTTTGATTTACTCTAGCCCTTTCCTTTGTTCAGCTGTGAGGGAATTTGCATGAGATCATTCCATACAACTTCAGAAGATGCAAATAAAGATGCTGAAGAAGATGAGATTGAGGAGGTTTCAATTTGTTCTTCTCTTAACTATCCTACGAAGGAAATTCGGGTATGCTAAAATTCAATGAAATTTGATTCTTGTTTTTCAGCTTTGCCAGGTCTTTTAATTCCATTTCTAACTTCACTCTGCAGGCTAAAACTCCATTCAGTTGTAAAAACTGTCTACATAAGCAGCACCAGTGCTTTTGCTGTGGGCGCTTAGGCTCTTCTGATAAATCCTCAGGAGTTGCAGAGGTATGAACTTATTTGTGTCAGATTTATTTTATTTGTTTATAGTGTTCAAATCACTTGTGGGTGCTTGTTAGCCACCCTGCATAAATTTTGCAAAGTTTACTTCTTGTAGTCAGAAAAACCACGATGAATCTCAGTCTGGTTTAAGATGCATATTATAAAAATTTTGCAGAATTTGCACTTTGCGACCCACAAGCAAGAAAGGGTAAAAAAACTTGCATTACCCTAATATCCTTACTATTTGAAATAACATCTGAGGATATTATTTATGGTCCATTTGAGTTGACCAGCTTTCTAGCAATCAACATGATATGGGGACTTCGCTCTGCAATGTGAAAATAGGATGCAATTTGGGCAAGCTTATAGTTTCTCTATTAAAAAAATGTATTCTCAGCACTATTATGATTTTCGCGCCTTCTTTAATGGATTCCCGTCCTCTATAAATATCTGTTCAAATAATGTGAGCTTCTAATGTTAGAGGTTGAGTCATATTTTTTTAGCTGCTTGCAGGTATTTCAATGTGTTTCAGCAGCCTGTGGTTATTTTTATCATCCTAGATGTGTTGCGAAACTGCTCCATCAAGATGACGAAGCTGCTGCTGAAGAACTTGCAAAGAATATTGCTGCAGGAGTGTCGTTTACCTGTCCTAGTCACCATTGTTGTGTTTGCAAACAATTGGAAAATCATATGGTTCATGAGTTGCAGTTTGCTGTTTGCAGACGTTGCCCGACATCATACCATCGCAAATGTCTGCCAAGGTATTTCTTCGATATAGAGACAAGGTACTCCTTTCACTACATTGCTAATGAATTCTGTGTTGGATTATTCAGGGATATATCTTTTGAAGGTACAGAGGATTTCGAGCAAAGGGCTTGGGAAAATCTTTTGCACATTAACAACCGCATTTTGATATATTGCTTGTAAGTTTGAATTAGTTTATTTTAAATGTCTTTACTAGTTTATTTCAAATGTCTTTTTAGTCTTAAATTAGAAATTTAAACACTAATTTGAACTTGTCGCGAAAAAATAAGTTAAAAGAGATAATTTGTCTTTCTTTCAGAAAACACAAGATTGACCCAGACCTAGGGACTCCAATAAGAAATCACCTTAAGTTCCCTGGTGAGGAAGGTCAAAAGCAAAAACCATCTTCAGCACTATTATTGAAAAAAAATAAGCTTGAATATGAAAAGAAACATCTGGTACCTGAGATAAAAAGGCTTAAACAAGCAGTACCTGATATGTCAATTGCGAAGTCTTCACACCTTGTGCAAGAGGGTCAAACCAATGGAAAGATTGCTCGAAGATCATTGGTACCAATTAAAAGAAAAACTGATGGAACTGTTTCTTCCGGTGAGCAACCTGTCAAAAAGAAAACTAAAAGAAGTGTTGGCTCTTCACTTGGTGAAAACAAAGAATCTCTTGGAAAGCAATTATGGGAAAAATGCTTCAAGCAGTCTGATTCAGAAAATCAAAGCAAGCTTTCTAGTGAAGATGAATCAGACAAGGCACTTAAAACAGTCCCAGAAAAATCCGTCATCTTGAAAGATGAATTAGATCCAGATTCAAAGAAAAGGTAACAAGTATTAAATCTATCCTATTACACTTTATTAATGTATTTTCAAAAACTAGGAAATAAGTCTGACATTGAATATTTTGAATTGCAGAATTGAAGATCTCTTTAAAGAAGCTGAGTCCTCAATCACTTCAGAGAGCATCTATGAGAAGTATAATAAATTGTTATCTACTCACGTAAAATCACATAAAAGTCTCCTAGATAGCCTGGATCAATATACACAGGGAAGGGTGGAACGCCTTGTACAGGTATTGCTAATGCTGATAGTTCCCTGCGTCACTGCACCACTTGTGCTATGCATAAAGATTATAGTTTCCATGTAAATTGTTTAAGGAAGCAATGGTTTTGTACTTTGACAAGATACATATGATTTAAGCACTTTTTGTCTTTTGAAGTAAGTTGTTTTTCTTGATATCTATTTGGAAGAATTTTGTTTACTACTAGCTGTAAAAATGTCCTCTCGTGGATTATTATTGCATGGCCACATTATTGCTAGAGTTATTACCTGTTGATGGTGGAACCACTAGCGTTGTTTTGATCCAGCTTCTTGTGCTTAAGTTGTTTTCCCCTGAATGCCAGAGCCTGAAAAAGACAAAAAGGCAGCTTTCTTTTGAAAATGTAGGAGTGAGTTAGTCAACAAGGAGTTTTTGTCTATCTCCTGTTTGCAGCTAGTCTACGGAGCAGCTCTTGTATCTAAATATTCTAAAAATATGGTTGGAGAATTCTCTGGTCTCTATGAAGAATTCTCTGTATCTGCCTAACTTGTTTCCCAATACGTTCATAATGAAGAATTTTCCATTCCTAAGTGAATATCAGTTGGATTTATGAACACAGAAGACTCGAGTTTTTCTGAAATGCTACTATTTTGATTTTTTTTCTGTCATATGTGACAGCAATATTATATAGGAAAAAGATGAGAGTAAATCAGTTAATTGGTCAAAGGCATCACCATGAGAAATTCTATCTAATTAACCAGTATGCATTATATGAACAAAAAAATGACATCTTGGTTTTGTAATCTCTTCTGTCAACATTGAGGACTTTGTGGTATGAATGATAATATTTTTTTTATTGCGATTTTTGTCTGCAGGCTATTCAAAATGCTTTGCAAAAGCTTGATGCTGGCTGTAATGTCAAGGAAGCAGAAGCTATTTGTGCGCCAACTCATTTGAATAAGACAATCAAAATTAAGGTACTTACCAATTAGCATATCTAACTGGTATTGCTTGTCTTGCATTTTTCTAATCTTCCTTCTGAAGTAGTCCGAGGTGTATGAGGGGTAAAACACTGTTTTTGGTTTCCTACTGTAACACATTTTCTTTCATGGATTCTTTTCTTTATCTGTTATTTTAATATCCTTCGTCTTCTCTGGTGCCTACTGATATATGTTCCTTCCATATCTCGTGATTTCTTTTCTATTTCTTTTTTGTCTTTTTTTTTTAGACGTAAATTCTTGTTCCTTACTTCCTGAACAGGTAAATATATATAAAAGGTGTAACCCAGTTACAAAAGTGGCCGCGCAGGACCGTAAACCTCTCAAAATGTTCCCATATACAGAGCTATCCCCAAAAATCTTGTTCCTTACTTCCTTGCTATATAGATCCCTTCTACTTCTTTTGCCGCTCCTGGATTGTTTTTTTTTTTTTTTTTTGATTTTGAAGGTAAATATATTGAAAAGAAAAGAAATATTTACAAAACGTTCACAAAAGGGACCATAGGCATTACCAAGGGACATAGCTAGCCTTTGAAGTGAGTAAGGCTCACATCCTTCGGTTCCTATGGGGGTGGTTAGGACTAAGCCCTTGTGTGGTTCCTATCTCATCAAGCCACAGCTATCCGAAGTCGGACACACACCTCAAGTGTAGCAAAATATACCCTCCCCTTCGGCTATGCCATTAAGGAGGTTATATCTCACTACACCGAGCACCCCATTAAGTCCATTTCTTACAAGCCTTTGATAAAGTCATTCTTGGTTTAGTTACAACCCAAACTATTAGGCAACTGGAAACAAAAGGTTGCCTAAATCCATATTGTACTAGGCTATTTGTAGGTAGATCAATGTAGGGAGACAAAAAGTGGTGTCTACATTGTCCTGTCAGCTCAGTGATGGGGTGTTGTTGAAGTCCTCCCTTAGTAAGCCCGCCTGGAGGGTGTTTGCCGAGCTGAAAAATAGTGAGTGTGAGCTGCTCAGCATCTTGTACACATGAACCTTTATGAGGTGTATGATTTCTTCTGGGCTTTTGGATACATTTTCAAAGATCCTCTCATTCCTTGACTTCCAAATGTAGTACACAGTTGCTCCTAGTCCAACTCTCTTTGCCTTTGAAATCCAGCCCCTCCCTTTAGCTTCTTTCTTCATCCATTTCAAAGCTCCTTGAATGGTGCTCATGCCTCTCCATATGCCTAGCCATGTCTTGATCTGTGTCCAAATTAGGGAAGAAAAATCACAAGCAAAGAATATATGCTCATGAGACTCAAGAGCTTGATTACATAGTTTACAGGTCAAGTCCACTTCCCTTGGATGAATCTTGTCTTTTGTGGCTAATCTCCCTTTTGCAGCCAACCATAAGATGAAAGATTGTTTTGGTATTATGCTCGAATCCCATACTACTGCAGGCCAAGGTGGTTTTGGTTTCTTCTTTCTAAAGTGGTCATATGCAGCCCCAATTTTGAATTTTCCCCCTTGACACCAGGAGGTGAGGAGCTGTACAGCTCGGTCTTCTGTACCTGCATAGGTTAGTAATTGGTTTTTGATATCCAATACCTTCTTAATTAGTGGGGAGTCATTTACTTTGTGGGCTTCCCATCCCCAAATGTCATGCTGTTGTAGGTAATGGTGATGTATCCATCTGATCCAAAGAGAATCCTTCTTTCTCCATATGTCCCAAAGAAGCCTAGACAGGAAAGCTGTGTTCCACGATTTGAGATGTTTTAAGCCCAGACCACCTTCTGATTTTGGAACACAAACATCTGACCACTTGATCCTGTGAGACTTCCAAAGGAACTTTGCACACAAACTATTAATTTTGTTAATTAAAACGGCAGGGGAAGGTAAGATGGAAAACCAGAAAGCTTGTATTCCTTGTAACACAGATCGTATGAGTTCAACCTTCCCTGCATAAGAGAGTGTTTTGGAGTTCCAATAACTTATGTTTCTGAGCAATTTATCTAGAAATGGAGAAAATTGTGAGATGGTGAGCCTTCCCGAGGAGATTGGTATGCCCAGATATCTGAAAGGAAAACTACCATGGATTGTTTTGATTCTATTTCCTGCGACCCACTCCTTTTTTCTAATCCTTATAACTTCTAAGCTTGTTGATGCTCATCACTCTCGCTCATCTGTTACATTTTCTCCTTCTGTGATAACACTAATATTAGCAGATCCCTAACATTCTCCACTTCCCCTTGAAGGAGTTACCTTACACTGCCTTTTAAGTTCTATGTTTTCTGCTTATGACTTCATTTGTGTTGTTACCCGATTCCTTCAAGCTCAGCATTTTGATTTTGTAGGAAGCTCCGTTTTCTGTCCAAAGCTTCAATGTCTGAAAGACCACAATGTCTTGGTAACATTAGCCATTTACTGCAGGTTGTAATCGTTTAGATTTGGGTCCAAGGTGTAGGTGCTTTCAATGTTTATGCAAGAGAAACATCATATGGCAATATTTGAAAGTATGTTTATTTGGGATAGTTATGAGCGTCTTTTTCAAGCACCTGTGAAATGCTTTTAATGTGTTGATGAAGTGGCTGCTTCAAATGTCCTATAGACGAAATGAACGTGATAATTGTTTCCTCCTATACTACACATGATAAGTAGGACTGTGGAGTGAACTGAATCGAATACTATATTTTGAGGGATATTTTAGAACTCACATTATATATCTCAAAGAAGAAAATAGGGTGTTAATTTGTTTGCTAAGTTAGTTCATAAATCTGATAGGTAGATCATGAGACCTGTCATCACTTGAGTCTGCTATTTATAATTGATTGATATTTGGTGTGTTAATTTCTTCTGTCAATTTTCAGAAGCATTTAGTTTTGGGATTTTGTGAGAACATTTGTTATGATTTGATTTGATACTTTTCTAGAGCATCAATCAAATATAGTGTTTCACTAGTCGGCATTTTCATCTGACATTTGCAGAACAAGCTCAGAGTTTATTTAGCACCTTTTCTGCATGGTATGCGTTATACGTCTTTTGGTCGACATTTCACCAAAGTGGACAAGCTTAAGGAAGTAAGTTGCCCATTTTCCCTTGTTAGAAACTCCGACTGTTTGTTTAGATATATACTAGATTCCTTGAATTTTTGTCCTGCCAATGATTACTTTTGTTGCTTTTGCGAGAGCATTGCTTTCCTTATCCATGCTTGATAGAACTTTCAAAACTTCACCCATCCGAGGACTCGACCCAACCTAACTTTGTTTTATGTTATTTCAGATTGTTTTTGTTCAAGATGGATTTTTATTTAATTGGAAAGAATGCCATTTTAGGCTACTGGATAATAAATAATTTTTTTTTTTTACTTAATGTGTTTTTCAGCATCTTACCCTGCCCCTGATAAAAGGGCTAGCGGTTTGTTAGAGGAACATATGTGACAATCAGTATTTATTTGTTTTTATCTGTTGTTGATTTGGCCCTTTTCTTTCTTTGTTCTTATCAGATTGTTGAAAAGATTCATTGGTATGTTGAAGATGATGATACGGTATGCATTTTAGCTCAGAAGGGCTTCATTTTCTTGATCATCCTGAATTGTTTGATGCTTATTTGGTGTTCCTTTGCTACAAGTAAGCTATGTAGCCTATGTTACATGGAGATGGAAACGAATACGAAACAGGAAACTGAAATGGGGAAATGTCAATTCATTTGAAATTTCCGTAATTTTACATATGAATGTATGTTTTCAATTTTCTTGTAGCAAGTAAGATCTTAATTGCAGAGTTAGTATTTAAAGCTTCGTTTGGTAACACATAGCTATTGGGGTAGCTGAAGTTGATGGATGAGGGCCAGGGTTGTAAAATATGTGTTAAAGCTAATTAAACCACAATATTAGTTTACCTCATTTAAACTTTATAATATTAAAACTAAGAGCTACGAAAAGCTACTAAAGTTGTCAAATGGAGCCTTAATCTCATGATTTGTTGGATAAATTACACAAAACGACCCTTTTTTTAGTTCAGAACCACTCATAAACAAGATTGCGTTAGCACACTGACCTAGACCCATTTTACCATTGGTAAAAGCAAATCGACTTCAATTCTTAAATAATCCACACTTCTTCCATTATGACAAAATACATGTACTATTTTGATTGGTTTAAAATTTATGACAAATGCATAAATGTTCAAAGACCGTTTATGCAAGTTGATGAAATTAAAGGGAAAAATCACTCAACACAGAGCAACACTTTCACTGAGAAAAACAGAGTTACAATGAATTCCTTGTCCAAGACTAATTTCTGGCTCCACTCTATTTTGTAGATCAACCTTAGAGAGAGACATAACAACGCAGGGTTCCTACTTTCTACTCCCACCGTTCTAAAATGTAAGTCGTTTGACTTTCTGGCACGTTTTTTAAGGAGCTAAAAACGATATAAAATATTAACTTTTTTATTAAAGTTTTAAAATAATATTGTACTTAATATTAATAAGTATAATATTATTTTAAAAAAATAATAAAAAACTTAATATTTTATATAGTTTTTAACTCCTTAAAAAACGTATCAGAAAGTCAAACGACTTATATTTTAGAACGGAGGGAGTATCACATTCAGAATATGGATAATGGATGTAAATGCACTTTGGTTTATAATGAGCTGTTTTATGCAAAGTGGCCTGGATTATGTTTTTGTATAGTTTACCCTGTATTTCTTGTTTGATGAATTAATTTACACCTGTATTGACATTGCTGTGGGCTTTATCAAGCATGTTCTCCAGCCGTGGACCTCCCTACTTTGCATTGTTTTTTTATGTCATTCTGATATCATAAGCAGCTCAGAATTATGCCATGTCACCTTCTTTACCTTGCCTAGTCCCTAGTTTAGCAGCCTAGGTTTTGTTTGCTTTCGTATCTGGTTGTAAGCTTGGTTATAACTAGTTCTTTGCAGCATGTAAATTGATAAGCAATATATGCTATTGCTTGAATTCCGTTCTTGTGCTACATTGATAGAAGATGGATGTAGCAATTGTGGTTGTATATTGCATTCTTAAACACCCTGAGTTGCCTATGGAAAATATTTCACCTGTGATCGCTTGTATTCTGCCTATCTTGTATGATGCCTTGCTACATAATTGATTTCCCTGTTGGTTGTGATTGTTGTTTGCTGTGATTGTGATGGTTTATTGCATTTGACAGGTAGTTGATTTCTGTTGTGGAGCTAATGACTTCAGTTCTCTGATGAAAGATAAGCTTGAACAGACGGGGAAAGAATGTTCTTATCGGAACTTCGATCTTTTCCAGCCCAAGGTACTATTTTTTTCCCAAGTATTTGACTATTTGTTTGTCAAAATAGGAAGTTTCATACATATACTATCAAGAATATAACAGAGCTCCTCAGAGGGGATCAAATACTCTTATAAGAAGTGAAAACAACCTGCACAAAATAGATTGTTGGAAGTGCATCCTTTGTCCCTAAAGAAATCTCAGTGCTATTCTTAAAACTCTCTTTAAAGTGTTTCTTATGCGAGTTGTTTAGGTGTGGATTTTCAGATTGGTCTCTTCACCCAAATATATTTTTACTTTTGATTACACATTTGGGAGGAGTTTTGAACGAGTAATGTTTTGAGTATGTTTTTCAAAAGTAGTAATTTTTTTTAATTGGTAACAATCACTAGCATCCTCCCAATCCCACTTCCATAGGCCATATGGAGTAGGTAAATCTCAGGATGTGCAGTGCTAGGGACTGGAATTGGAACCATGATCTTTCAGTCAAGTAGCGCGCGCACCCATACCGCTGTCTTTCATATAATGACCAATTTTTTGTTAATAATATGAAAGGCAACTTTATTGTTTTGTATATGAGTATTTGCCTTCTTACTTGCTACTTATTCAAATGAAAAAAATCTGTAAGATACTGTCAATTTAAGGTTCTTCCGTATGTATGCATAAACAAACTTGAATTCTGATTCGGCATTTTCATTTTAAAAAGTTGGTTCTTTTCTGGTGCATGGCTCATAAATGGTTATTTTGTTGATAGATTCTGATTGCAGGGTGTTGATCCTAATTTTCTAATTGAGCTTTTGAGTTTCAAGTCGGTTAGATTGATTTAGTAAAACTTTTCTTTTGTTTGATTATATTGCGTGTTGGTCCTCAACATTTAGGGTCCTTGAACTTGTGGTAAACTTTCCAAAATGGTCCAACTGCCATCATTTTATGCTAGAAAATATAAGTTAGGAACTTAGGACTGTTATGAGATGGGATGGGTCTAGCTTGCCTTTTTCATGTCTTGCTAAAATCTTAAATGTTATTTTTGCTTCACTTTGTGTTAATGGACTGTCCTATGGATCATATGATGAAGATTATATTTATAAAGTTTTCACCAGCCTTGTTGACAAAGGGATATGGTTGGGAATTTACTAGCTTTAGCTAAAGTTCTGTTGTTAAATGGACAAAAAGTTTAAAATATTTAAATATCCCTAAGTTAGGGGTGGTTAAATATAATTATAAATATCCCTTATAATGAATATAAAATTTGTCACTATGCTCCAGTTTAATCCCACTCTTCCCCAGTTCTTCAGTGGGAGTTAATTCTTTACATGTCTGTTTTGTTGGAGATTGAAGAGGTGCGTTTGTCTTAGTTTGGATCTATTTCTTGCATATATGTGATTCTCAATGCATTCTTATCTACAGAATGATTTTTGCTTTGAGCGGAAGGATTGGTTTAAGGTCAAACCAAGTGAATTGCCCAGGGGATCAAAGTTGGTGGGTACTCATTTCCATTCATTGAAGTCACGTCCCATGCTTATCAATATCTTGTACTTCACCCACTGAAAAATTCCTAACATCTGGTCATTTTCTCAGGTGATGGGGTTGAACCCTCCCTTTGGAGTTAATGCTTCGCTGGCAAACAAATTCATTGACAAGGCTCTTGAGTTCAAGCCCAAGCTTATTGTTCTCATTGTTCCCAAAGAAACCGAAAGGTTTGGACCTGCTTGAGCTTGTTTCTTTCTTTTTCTTCACACATATTCCATCATTTTATTTGCTTTCTTGTAGATTGGATCAGAAGAACTCACCTTATGATCTGGTCTGGGAGGATTTCGAGAATCTTTCCGGAAAGGTAAAATGTTGACATTTTTTAATGGTGAATTTAACAAGCGTGCCCCTGATAGTGTCGTTGTGCCTGGGGTCTTTTGGTGCTTATAAGTTCTTTTCTTTCTTTTCTGGCTGAGCAAAATAGTTCCTGAGAGACAAATGGATGTCACAAGAACAAATACGAGTTTGTGATAACATCCTAAGGTGGCACTAAAAATCAGTACAAAAGCTCTGAATAAAATGTACTAGCTTTACACAAGATCTTATTGGTGAACTTGGCTAGAGTACTGCACAAGGAATATATATATTCTGCATCCTTCCTGAGTAGGAATAAACTGTGTCAAATATTTTCCCAGTCCTTTAAGATTTTCAATGCTAATCTGCAGTGCCCTTTAGAGAAGGCACTAAAAACGAGCTTATGATGTTGGATAAATATCTTTCATCTCATAGGCTTATCAGCTCATCCTGTTGAATGCACCCTAATAATCTTTTGGAAGAAATTCACTTATCCATATCATTACTCGGGAGCATCTA
Organism: Persicaria tinctoria; assembly: GCA_037127255.1. Classification (NCBI taxonomy): domain Eukaryota; kingdom Viridiplantae; phylum Streptophyta; class Magnoliopsida; order Caryophyllales; family Polygonaceae; genus Persicaria; species Persicaria tinctoria. Next base: position 3,431,520 of record JBANSL010000004.1, read on the forward strand.
ATAAAGAAACAGGAGTCTGCTTAAGATTTTGCCAACCAAAGCAGTGTTTAGTCCCAAGCAACCGATTGTAGCCCTACCATATGAATTATGTATAAAGCTGCTGGTTCATCTCTCTAAACGATTTTGCAGAACTGATTGCAGCAAAAAATTAACCTAACCTTTTTGTTATAGATGTCTGAGCTTCATTTCTTCTATTTCTGCAGTCATTTTATCTCCCGGGCTCCATTGACATCAATGACAAACAAATTGAAGATTGGAATGTCACTACGCCTGTTTTATCTCTGTGGAGCCGCAGGGACTGTACTTCTAAGTTTAAAGAAATTGCTAAGCAGCATGGTCATGTTCCTGGGAAGCAGAGTGTGGTTCACAGGTACGATGAAGAACTTTTGATTTTAATGCTTGCCATTTCTTGGTCTTAGGTCCAAAAAGCTACAGTTTGATTAGTCGTCATTCATCTTTGTTTGCTATCACAAACTGAAGGCTTGGGTGGTCTTGAACAAATCTGAGTAGGGGGTGCGCATTTCAAATCAATAGATGGATATAAACTTTTTTTTATAAATTAAGTTATTGTTTTAAGCAAGTAGTACCGTTTTAAGAAAATGAGAATGTTGACATTTCATTGAATTATATGCATTTTTGCTTCATTCTCTATAGGAAAACTGAGACAACAGTGCCTGATCAATCAATAGAGGCTAGTGTGCAAGCTTCTGATATGGAGATTGATCCTCCAGAATCTGAAGAAGAGAAGAAACTCGGGGAGATAATTGAAGATCTGGTAGCAAGTACTAAGGATTGCGTACCAAGTACCAAGGATGACGTAGCAAGTACCAAGGATTGCGTAGCAAGTACCAAGGATCGCGTGGAAAAATCATCCCAACATAAGGCCATAGCAGAAAGCCATGGGGTTAATGCCAGGGGAAGTGCTGAATCAGCGAAGAACGTGCAGAATAAGCAGCAACGCAAGAAGAACCATGCAGCTGGGAAAGTAGAGTCGCGCCCATTGGGAGGTGATCATCAAAGGCAAGGAAGGCCGCCTGGTAAGCCCTACTATAAAAAACCTGATCATTCCCCTGCCAGTGACATGGTGTATAGTCGATCGCCACCTGAGGATCAATCTCATGTAAACCGGAGACCGCCCTCAGCCAGGGGGAACGCAAATTCAGGTATTGACCATATTGACAGACCAGGCTTTTCTGGTCCGGTCTACCAGTACCCGCCACGATATCTTCCAGGTCGATCAGGTTACCTTGAGGACAACCTCCCTAGAAGGTACGATATCGAGAGCGAGAATGCTCATTTGCTTGGGCATGGTGGGTGGCACCCCGGCGAGAGGCATCCCTTCGATGGACACCCGGATTACATGAGAGATGGCTTCGGTCAGCGGCCTTTCAACAGCGAGATGGGATCAAGGTGGGCATCTCCTCCTCCCAACTTTCGGCCCCCACCGCCATCTTATGGTCAGGCAGGAGGCATGTCTGCCATGGAAAGGTATGCTCCGAGGTTAGATGGGTCGAGTTATCCAAGAATGGGGAATGTCGGAACACCTGATATGCCTATGCCAGGTCATAGCGCGATGTACAATTATCAAGCACCAAGACCCCCATTCGGAGGGGTGCCAATGGGGTTCGCTCCTGGACCTCGCGCTCCGTCTGATGCGCATCAGAGATTGGGAGGGTGGCTTAATGATTAGACCGACTGTCCTCTGATAGGTGTAGTAGAGCAGTAGGTATTTGGCAAACATCTTCTCTTGTTTTGTGCTTCGAAGTCAATATCAAACACCAACCAAAGCTACACAAACTAATGCAAAAACTAACCATTAATTTTGAGCATTTCATGTTATGTATCACTATCAGGTTGGTCATGAGTTTTATTAGAGACTATGTTTTGCTAGACAGATTGTTGAATATGTAGTCCATATTAATGTACTCCGTTTCAAAATAAAAGTCGTTTGACTTTTTTTCACGTTTTTTAAGGAGATAAAAACTCTATAAAATATTATTTTTTTAATCAATTTTTTTTAATAAATTGATACTTATTACTAATAAGTATCAATTTATTAAAAAAAATGATTAAAAAAATAATATTTATTAGAGTTTTTACCGCCTTAAAAAACGTGAAAAAGTCAAGCGACACTTATTTTGAAACAGAGGTAGTAATTTTTTTGGTTAGATAATTTAGCCTCTAAACATGTTAATAATACTCCCTCTGTTCCAAAATAAGTGTCGTTTGTCTTTTAGTGCACGTTTTTCAATGAGTTAAAAAATCTATAAAATATTATTATTTTAGTTAAATTTTTTATACAATATTATACTTATTATTAATAACTATGAAATTATATAAAAATTTTGATTAAAAAAATAATATTTTATAGAGTTTTTAACACCTTAAAAAACGTGCCGAAAAGGTAAGTGACACTTATTTTGGAACGGAGGGAGTATTTAAAATTGTCTTGTACACAAATTTTGGCCCCTACTATCTAGAACAAGGGGATATTGATTTGTAGAACAAAGTAAATTCTCTCCTAATTAAAATAATTTAAACAATGCCCCCTATCTCTCTCTTGCTCTACTGCTATAGGCCCTAAGAGCAAGCCCATCAGGAGCGGTAAAATAGAGAATTTTAAGAAATTTAGAGAAAATGAGACTTTTTTAGGTCCAACAGCTCCTGTATCAAGTTTGGCAAAATAGAGAAAGGTGAGGATAGAGAAATAAAATATGTAAATATAGAGGAAGAAAATAAAACGCTAAAATTTAATGCTCCTCCAGTTCCTATCTCGAGTGTTGTTGGAGTTCCATCCTCAACCTTCAAGAGAAAGAAGCACTTCATTCAATCGATATAGACAAGGTTAGATTTTTAATTAACATCCCAATTTGATTTTATGTTTCGATAATCTAAATCGATTGGTGTTCATATGTTCTTTCGATTTGGTCTTTCGTTTCAAATGCTGCAATTAGGGCTCGAGTCGATTTCAATTTCTTGTTGAAACAATCTATATCCCATCGATTGCTGTCGCCCTCTCTAGAAACACTTGATGTGGATTGCGATTGAGTTTGCTGAAGCGATTTACACTTGATGTCAATTACGGTTCGAAACAATCTATGTTCCATCGATTGCGGTTCCAAACACCTCATAGCGGGGCGTTGCCACTCTGGGCTTCCATTTCTGTTCATGCTCTGTGTTTTTTTCTTATTCGATTGCTGTTAATCTATGTTCCATTGTTGTTCCTGCTCTGTGTTTTTTTACCTGTTGTTTTTCGGTTGCTGTCACTGCTCTTAATGTATAGGGTTATTTTTCTTCAATTTCAATTTAGGGTTGATTGCTGTCATGGAATTCTTTGGAATAAAGTATAAACATATATATAGACTGATTAGACAAAATTTTTAGCTTGTGAGAAGATAAAATAAGTAGTTTCAAGATGTAACCGAGTGCAACATTTGAATCAATCTTGGTGAATAAATGGAATAATGGAACTACTGATCATGAAGCTCGACTGATCATGCACTTCTGTTAGAATTACTGATCATCTAACATTTGAATAATGGAACTACTAATCATGCACTTGTGTTAGAATTAAGTTTAAATGGTGTTTTTAGAATGGTAGAATTAAATATTTTTAATAAATGTATTTAGTATATTATAAATTTTTGTATTTAGTATTTATTATAGTGTATAATAAATATAAAAATTTATAAAATAGAGAAGCTGTTGGAGTTGAGGTGAATTTTTTTTAGAGATTTTGAGATTTTGATCTCTATTTTAGAGAAATTTTACAAATGCTGTTGGCCTTGCTCTAACCTTTCCACTCAACAAACTAATGATGAATTACACAAATTCACCAAATGACTATTATCATCGTTTATTTTTTTCTGATTCAAGTTTAGGTTCAAGGGAATTTGAGAAGGTGAAGTATTTACATGCAGAGGTTGGAATTGTAGAGTCTCGGCCTCGGCCGCTCGTCGCCATCCGTCCTTTTCCAGTCGAATCGTTCGATGTTTCACCGTCCTCTCTTGCCTCCGGTGGTGGTTCTCTCCACCGTTGATGGTGGTGGATTTCCCCTTTCCGTCTGGTTTCGGTTTCGATCTGAATGAAAATTTGTTGGGGTTTTGGGAGTTTGTGGGTTCTTCTTTCCCCCTCCTCTCTCCCTCTTTTCAATTTCAATCGTTTGGCCTGTTCTGGCTAAATTCCCATCCTCCTCCGGTCTGTTTTTGCCCCGATCCTACAATCGTTGGTGGTTTCCGGCATCTCTCCTCCGGTCTATTCCGGCATCTCCACGGACTCGTACTTGGCCTCTCCCTGCGCCCCTTGTCTCGACGAATTTTCTGCCCGTCGGGCGCCCTGTGTTATAGGGACGAAGCCAGAAAAATTTCTCTAGGGGGGGGGGGGCGAAGTTTTATACAAATGGTTGATTAACTCTTCGAGAAATTTTTTTATAGGACGTTTAGCGAACCAAAACTATGAATATTTTAGACTAAACGATGATATTTTAGTTTAAGACAATGTTTTTTTAGTTCAAAACACAATGTTTTTTGTTCAAAACCGTGTTGTTTTAATTTAAAATTGTGTAATTAGTTGTTATACTGTATATATCGTTTTGGAACCTACAAAGTCAATATGCAGCTTGTTGTTATCTTAGCATGCAATAACGTGTAACAAGATATACAGACTTTAAACTTGCATAATTTCTTATATAATTATCGAATTTAGTAATATAACCTTCTTTTTCGAAGCTCTCTGGTTGGATTAAATTGACAAAATATGAAATTAAGTAAAATATAAAAGAATCGTGATTTATTAAAAGACATTTGAAATAATTAATTTGTGTTTAACTTTCAAACAATCATAACTTTTTACTCGTTTATCATATTCAGACATATAATATATCAAAACGAAGCTATCGATGCGTAGAACAAATATAGGTGATTCGTCGGATGAAAGGGAGGGCATATGCTCCCGCCTAGATCCGTCTATGCTTGTGCCTCCCCGCCGCCCGAATCGGTTGCTCCTGGTTATCGGTTGCGCCGAGGATCTCTCCTCCTCTGTTGGGGCCTGGGGGTAGGGATGGCAATTTCACCCACACCCGACCCCAACCCGAATCACCCGACCCGAAAAAGTGGGTGAAAACCCGACAAAAAGCGGGTGGAAAGTGAATGTGGGTGAAGTGGATATGGGCGGTGGGTCGGGTGGGGTGAAGTTTTTCTCCACCCGCACCCGATCCACCACCCGACCCGATCCATATAAAATATTATATATATATATATATATATATATATATATTTATAAAAAAAATATTTTATATAAAAATATATATAAACTTTGATATGTGTTTAAGACTACTTATTTTCCTTATGTTTTAGACTTATGATATGGTTGACGTTCATCCAAGGCGATTCACATTCAAGTCGGACTACTTATTTTAATTATGTCTTAGAGTTATGATATGTGTTTAAGACTTGTGGCATGTGTTGTTTAAGACTTATTGTATGTGTTTAAGACTTATTTAAGACTTAAATGTGTAAAATAATCATATTTTATACACTATTTTGTGTACCAAATTGATTGGAATTCAATTACATGCATTTAGGGAAAATCACCCACATTTCACCCATATTTCACCCATTTCACCCGATCACCCGATGGATATGGGCGAAGTGGATATGGGTGAAGTGGATATGAGTGGGGTGATGGGTGGAGAAATGGGTCACCCATGGTGGGTCGGGTGAAATGGGGGTCCATCCACCCACCACCCGACCCATTGCCATCCCTAACTGGGGGTCTTTCCTCCGTTGTTGGTGCGCCGGCCTGGTTTGGGCTCCGCCACCAACCATGCCCGCTTTTCTTGGGCCCGATCAGGCCGTGTGGATGGGCTTCTTTGTTGCTTTTGGCCCAAGGTCATTTCTTGGGCCCAAAGCTGGCCTGAGACAAGGGAAAAAAATAATTAATTACTACCTCCGATCCAAAATGTAAGTCGTTTGACTTTTTAACACGTATTTTAAGGAGCTAAAAACTATATAATATATTAACTTTTTTTTTTATTATTTTTTTACAATTCAATACTTATTACCAACAAATATTAAGTTGTAAAAAAATAATTTTAAAAAAGTTGATATTTTATATAGTTTTGAACTTCTTGAAATACGTGTTGAAAAGTCAAACGACTTATATTTTGGATCGGAGGGAGTAATTAATAAAATAAAATAAGATATAAAAACTTTTATTTATATATAAATGATAAAAATTATCGGTTTAATTTTATTTATATATAAATAAAACTATAAAAAAAACGTGTGAAAGGACTTATTTAAAATCCTGCAAGGTCTCGATACACCGCTAGAAAGGACTTGGATTAAATCCCGTTTGGGCTTGACCGGTCCATTGTGACCGGTCCTTTGCGGCTTGCTTTGCTCGGGTGGCAATCGGAGTCGGGTCTGGCTGGGATCGAAGTAGTGTGTAAGGGGCGACTTCGTGTACAGGAAGAAGTTTCCTGGAGGTTCGTCTTCACTACCACAGGGATTCCTGATGTATCGCCGGCCAACGATGCTGTTTTAGGATAGTGCTTGGCGTTCGTCCGTAGTTTACGTCCCCTTCGTGTTAAATTTAGTTTTCCTTGGCTCGTTTTCTTCTAGGGTGCGTTTTCACGTGTTGTATTGCTCTGTTTTTTGTTTTCGTTTGTATGTATTACAATTTGACGGGTTTCCGTGTGCCGACTTGCCGGCCATCGAGATTTAAGTATATTTGATCTTGAATTATTTTTTAATAAAAAAAATGAAAATTTAATGGTATAGTATATAAATCGTAATTGAACCATCGATGTGTCTGTCACGGGTCAGGTTAGGATCCCGGGCAACGCCTCTCTCAAAGAGATCGAAAGAGGTCAGTTTGATCACCGGGATAATAACTGGCGCTGTGATACCATGTAGAATGATAGAATTGATGTAAAGTCCTCCTTGAGGGTTTCCATTGATTGATAAACACACACACACACACACACACACACACATATATATATATATATATATATATATATATATATATATATATATATATATATATATATATATATATATATAGGTTACAAATGTATTGGGCCTTAACGGGCTTTTAGCCCATTATACACGAGGAGACCTATGTAGACCTGTCAAAACACAACCCGACCCGGTCGACCCGACCCGACCGCCCGGAAAATTTTCGACCCGAACCCGTAAATTTTGACCCGGAAATTTTTTTCGACCCGAACCCGAAAAACCGGAAATTTTCCGGGTCATCTGGGTTTCGACCCGGTGACCCGATTGACCCGGTAATTTTGACCCGATTTTACCCGATTGACCCGGTGACCCGGTTGACCCGATTGATTTTTAATTAAATATAATTAATTTTTTTATATATAATTAAAATTTATTGCAAAATTATCAAATAATGATTTTTTTAATTTAAAAAGGAAAAAATTGACAAATCCGAAATCGACCCGAAATGACCTGAAAGCCGGTCAAACCTGGTCAAATCCGGGTTCTAGTCAACCCGGAAATACCCGGGACCCGTTTTACCCGGGACCCGTTTTACCCGAGACCCGAAGTGACCCGACCCGAATGATCCGTTTGACAGGTCTAGACCTATGTAATCTATCAAACCCCCGCAGTCGAAACGGGAAGGGTCCGTACAGTGAGACTGGAACGAAAATCAATGAACAATTGTCCAGGTAAACCCTTGGTGAATATATCAGCGTACTGATAAGAGGACGGGACATGTAGAACGCGGACATGTCCAATGGCAACCTTGTCCCTGACGAAGTGGAGATCAAGCTCAATGTGCTTCGTGCGTTGATGCTGGACTGGGTTGCTAGCCAGATAAACTGCGGAGACGTTGTCAGTGTAGACCAGAGTGGCCTTCTGAAAGGGGCAACAGAGCTCAACCAGGAGATTGCGGAGCCAAGAGCACTCTGAGACAACGTTGGCAACACCCCTGTATTCAGCCTCAGCGCTGGAGCGAGATACGACGGACTGACGCTTGGCTGACCATGGCATAAGGGTGTCGTTGAGGAAGACACAGTAAACAGACATGGAGCGACGTGTATCCGGACAACCACCCCAATCCGCATCAGTGTAAGCAACAAGATCAAGCTTTGAGGAAGGAGTGATCGTGGTGCCGAGCTCGAGGATGCCGCTGATGTACCGAATGATCCGCTTCAACGCCTGGAAGTGAGGCTCCCTTGGTGCATGCATGAACAAGCAGACCTGCTGAACGGGGTAACTGATATCTGGCCGGGTGAAAGTGAGATACCGAAGAGCACCAGCGAGGCTCCTGTACAATGTCGGATCATCAACCAAATGACCAGAATGAGCACTGAGCTTGTTGGATGTATCGACAGGGGTGGCAACTGGATTGCAGTTGACCATCTTAGCCCGAGTAACAATCTCAGCAGCATATTTACTCTGTGAGAGAAACAGACCAGACGCATGACGCTGAACAGCAACTCCCAAGAAGTAAGACAACTGACCCAGATCAGACATGGCGAATTCCGCACTCAATTGCGAAATAATGGACGTCCGAAGAGCATCAGAAGAGGCAGTGAGAATGTCGGATCATCAACCAAAGGACCAGAATGAGCACTGAGCTTGTTGGATGTATCAACAGGGGTGGCGACTGGATTGCAGTTGACCATCTTAGCCCGAGCAACAATCTCAGCAGCATACTTACTCTGTGAGAGAAACAGACCAGACACATGACGCTAAACAACAACTCCAAAGAAGTAAGACAACTGACCCAGATCAGACATGGCGAATTCCGCACTCAATTGCGAAGTAATGGACGTCCGAAGAGCATCAGAATAGGCGGTGAGAATGAGGTCGTCGACATATAGCAGGAGGAATGCCAAGTCTAAGCCTCTACGATAGATAAATAGAGAAGTATCCGAACGACTGCCAGTGAAACCCAAACGGAGCAGATGAGAGGCAAAACGCCGGAACCATGCCCTCGGAGCCTGTTTCAGACCATATAGAGAGCGCTTGAGGAGACATACGTGCTTCGGGTGCCCAGCATCAGCAAACCCCGGCGGCTGAAACATGTAGACCGTCTCATTCAGATGGCCATGCAGAAAGGCGTTCTTGACATCTAACTGATGGATGGCCCAGTTGCGCGACAGAGCTAGACTCAAGACCACTCGGATAGTGGCAGGCTTGACCACATGGCTGAACGTCTCATCACAATCAATACCTGCCTTCTGAGACCTACCGTTGACCACAAGACGGGCTTTGTAGCGCTCCAACGTCCCATCAGAGTGGAACTTGTGACGAAAGAGCCACATACAGCGGATGACCTTCGCCTCAGGAGGGCGAGGGACCAGAACCCAAGTACCATTCTTCGTAAGGGCCATGTATTCGTCTAGCATAGCCGCCTGCCAATTCGGGTCAAGGAGGGCTGTTTTATGGGAGGTGGGAATGGGGGAGAGGGAGAGCGGGGGGGGGGGGGGGGGAGAGGGAATGACAGGGGCGAAGCCTGGGGGAGGAGTGGCGGGCGCAACAATGCTGTGGGCGTGGGAGGTAAAGGCGGCGGGGGAAGCGGCGGGCGCAGCATGCCCGCCGCGGATTGATTGGTCGCGGCCGCAACAAGATGTTGCGACCGCCGCCAGTAGGTGAGGCGAGGGATGGGGGTGGGGTTGTGATTGGCTGCGGCCGCAACATTGTGCTGCGGCCGCAATATGGCTGCTTGGTGAGTGTTAGGTGTTGCGAAATCATGGGTTTGGATGGCGGGGCGATGTTCGGTGGTCATGGAGACGATCTGACGGGGTCGGAAGACACCGGAGATGCTGCGGGTGTGTGGTCTGGTGGTGGTGGGGGAGGGGGAGAGGCAGGAGCACCGGGAGAGCTCTGGGGAAACAGAAAGTGAGGGAATGATGACTCTGACTCTGACTCTGACTCTGACTCTGACTGAGACACAAGAGGTGTGGAAGAGGGGAGAGGAGGAGGAGAAAAGGGAAAACGAGACTCATCAAACGTGACATGACGTGACACAATAAGCTTATGGGTCTTGACATCGAGGCAAAGATAACCGCGATGATCTGTCAGATAGCCTAGGAAGACACATGGAGTGGAGCGCAGGTGAAGCTTGTGTGGGGTTGTGGAGGACTGGTTTTGGAAACACAAGCACCCGAAGGTGCGGAGGTGATCATACCTAGGCATGGCGTAATAAAGTGCCTGAGCTGGCGAGTGATGGTGTAAGGTAGTGGAAGGGAGAATGTTTAGGAGATAACATGTCGTGAATAAGGTGTGAGGCCAATAGGGAAGGGGAATAGATGCGTGGAAGAGGAGAGAGCGCATCATGTTGGTAATGGTTCTGATAATTCGTTCTGCCTTGCCATTCTGCTGAGAAGTATATGGGCAAGACAAGCGATAGGAGATCCCGTTTGCGGCAAAGAAAGAGTGAAAGTCTTTGTTGTCAAATTCACGACCATTGTCACATTGGAAACATTTGATGGATATGTGAAACTGTGTTTTGATGTAGGCATGGAATCTGGAAAAGACAGGAAACACTTGAGACTTGAAATGCAAGGGGAAGACCCATAAGTAATGAGTGTAATCATCAAGAAACAAGAGGTAGTACTTGTGACCGTCCTTGCTAGGCACGGGAGAGGTCCAAATGTCGCTGTGAATGATATCAAAGGGAGCAAGGGTAGAGGTCAAAGACCGTTGGAACGGCAGTTTGGCATGTTTGCCTAGTTGGCAGGAAGAGCATAAACCAGAGCATGTGTCTTTAGTACATGTGACAAGACTCAGGGAGCGGAGGAAATCTAGAACGACAGCGCTGGGATGGCCCAGGCGTGCATGCCATAGGCTGGACGACGATGCCGAGAGGGCGACTGGGCACGACTGACTGGACGCAGGAGGTGGTGTGACAGGGTAGAGCTCCCCAGTGCTGTTACATCTCATGCGAGTAACCCCCGTAGTAAGATAGTTCACAGAGAAACCATAGGGATCAAAGGTAAGGGAAATGTTGTTGTCAGTAGTGAACCGACAGACAAAGATAAGATTTTTGACAATCTTTGGGGCAATAAGGACATTGTTGAGGTGTAGTGGGTGTGTTGAGGTCTGTAATTTGGCGTGGCCAATTCCCGAAGTAGCAAGACGACCACCATTTCCGACGATAATAGAGTGGGCAGGGCCCTTAAAAGAAATAGATGAGAGCTTACCTGAGGAGTTCGTCATGTGGGAGGTGGCACCAGTGTCCATGTACCAAGAAGAGTCTGAAGATGTCGGCTGCGTAGAGGAGAAGGCGTGATGCAGAGCTGGTGGAACATAACTTGGGTCAGGCGATGTCAAAGAGGCCCGAGGACTGGCATGTCGAGGGGTAGGATCTCCAGAGTATCGGTGCATAATTTTTTTTTAATAAACAATTAACTTAGGGTCAGAAACGAAAAATAGGAAAATAGAAGGACGTTTCCGTAATTACATGAAAAGAGATTCAAAACCACGTAGCTTTCTTCTTCTTTGGAACTTGGAAGCACGGACCGAGACGAAGATGGCTCGGCGGTGACGGGCAACGGTGGATCTGGGCTGAGAGTGGCCGGATATGTACTGGTGGTGGCCGGAGATTCCGGATCTGGGCAGCAAAGAAGCGAGGGAGGACAGCGGGAGCAAGGGTGCGGGGCTCGTGGAGGCCGGATCGGAGACGCGCGAGGTGTGACGGTGAGCAGGTGGCGGCGGCGCAGGGGCACAGGAGTGCGGGAGAGAGGGGAAGGGGATGGGGCTTGTGAGAGAGACCGGTGACTGCGGGATTTGGACCGAGAGGAGGAGGCCGGTGAGGGGCCGAGAGGGAGGTTGGTCGGCGGCGGGGAGGGGTGGGACGGGAGGATCAAATCAGGGTTCCATGAGGAAGAAAAGGCTGTGATACCATGTAGAATGATAGAATTGATGTAAAGTCCTCCTTGAGGGTTTACATTTATTGATAAACATATATATATATTACAAAGGTATTGTGCCTTAACGGGCTTTTAGCCCATTATACATGAGGAGACCTATGTAATCTATCACAAATCATTAGGAGTTTTCGAGATTAAAAGTAACTAGTCATTAATTATCGGGTATATATCCAAGGTACTTGTACACGCTATTATAAAAATCCCGCCTAGTCGTCGCCTAGGTCCCGCCTAGTCGTCGCCTAGGTCCCGCCTAGAAACTAGGTGACCCTCTTTCACTTAGAGTTAGGTAGACGTCTGACCGTTTAAGATCACCTACGTATCGCCTAAGCCCTAAATGACTCATCACCATCTGTGATCCGCCTAGCACTTTTTAAAACATTAGTGTTATACAACCAGGGGCGGAGGGAAGGGGGGGGGCATGCGGTGGCTCGAGCCCCCTGGAAAAATATATATATAAAAAAATTATATATATGTATTTACTCCATATATAGAAAAGAGGTGCTACTGGGACAAGAAAGCCTTGCAGCTCAATTGGTAGGCTGTACGTAAGGGGAGGATATGGGTCTGGAGTTCCACTCCCCCCTCCGCCCTTTATTTTCAATTTTTTTTTACATCCTTGCCCTTTTTTTTTCAATTTTTTTTTACCTCCTTGCCCATTATTTTCAATTTTTTTTATCTCCTGCCCCTTATTTTCATTTTTTTTACCTCCTTGGCCCTTATTTCCATTTTTTTTTTTACTTTCTTTTAACCGAGAGAACAGGACCTTATTTTCAAAAAAAATTCACCTCCTTTTAACCGAGAGAAATATGAAGGTTACCTTGATTTCAAAAAAAAAAAAGGTTACCTCCTTCTCACCGAGAGAAACGGGACCTTATTTTCATTTTTTTTTTACCTCCTTCTAACCGAGAGAAACAAGAAGGTGCGGCGCATAGTGAGACAACAACTTCAACAAGGCACACCGTCCAGGTTCAGTTCGGCATCCAGAAGTTGAGCCCCCTGGACAGATTCCTGGCTTCCGCCCCTGTATACAACAACATTATATTCGAGATTCCTTGAGTACTCTAAGTACGCTATATATATCAATTTGACCATTGATATATATATATATATATATATATATTGATAAGGTAAATATTTGGGTGAGGTCAGGCCCTGCTGAACCACCTCCCAAGGGCATATAACGAGCCGACTACCTGACCTCAATAATGTTTTATTTATTGGCGCCGACTAGTAGACTATACCTGACCTGAATGAGTGTATGTACCTAACCAATTAATTGTTAATTATTTTATCATTCAGATTTTAAATTGTAGTGGTAACTGATTATTGAGTAGGGATTTATGAAGTAAGTACATATATAATGGTGTTCTTATTTAATTGAATTCTCTAGTATGTGCGGATGGGTGTATTAGAGACGATTAATGATGGGAAGTGCCAAGTGAATTTGTGGGTTCCTTCCAGTCAGGAAAGAAAGGGAACACACTTAAAACATATAGAGGAGGAGAGTTTTTGTCTCAAGAGTTCATCTCTTTTTGTGATGAATATGGAATCAAAAGAGAGCTCAACAACACCATACACACCAGAACAGAATGGGGTAGCAGAAAAAAAGAATAGATCTGTTGTTGAGATGGCAAGGAGCATGCTGAAAGCTAAGAACTTGCCAAACAAGTTCTGGAGTGAAGATGTGGCTACTGCAATGCACATACTGTAAATGCGGAATGAAGTAGAGAGAGATTCAAACACAAAACTCAGAGACAAAACTTATATTGATCAATCAAACAAAGTTTACAATCAGATCAAAATAGAGAAATGAAGAAAACGATAGCCTCAACTAGGAACCAGTCACCAAGGATAGAACCGAAGGGCAATCGAGCTTCAAGTCTCACAAGCTCTCAGGATCTCAGTGTTTGGATGTGAAGGGAGCTCAACCTACGCTCAAGAGCACAAGGAAAAGGAAACCCTAGCTGAGCTCAGTAGACAAAGGAGGAAACCATTAGCTGCTCTCAGCTTTCTCTCTCTCTTATCCGGCAATTAGGGTTTAGGAACCCTTATAAAGCCGAGCACCACATGAAACGTCGTCGCTTAACCTCCAACAGTCAGAATTCCGAGTTCATGGACTGAGATAGCAGCTTGGGCCGGACTGAGATCAGATTGGGCTCAAGCCCAATCCAATTCCATCAGATCCTGTGTACATATTATACATACATACACATTTCTCCCTAAGTACCAAAAACATAAGAATTACATAAGAGGCTTATAGTGAGACAAGCCTAACAATTGCCCTCTTAATTCTATGTTTACACATATCGTAAAACTGCCTTGTTGAAATGTTAACTGGATTTATTCCTTTTCTATCATCGGCTAGACATACTCCTTCTCAGCATCAGTTGACATTGATCAAGTGCAGGAACTTCCTACAAAAGATAAACTTATCAGTGGTCACAATCTTAGTACCAAAATCGGCAGGGTTGATCTTTCCATCAATGTTTTCGACAAGAAGAAGATTTTTAGCTACCAAAACGCGAATTAAATGGTATCTAACGTCAATGTGCTTGGTCCTCTCATGATAGACAGGATCCTTGCATAAGTAAAGTGCACTCTGACTGTCCATGTGCAACACAGCCTTACAAGGTTTCCTTTCCACCTTCTTAAGTATATTTTGCAGTCAGATCGCTTCCTTGGAAGCTTCAGGTACAACAATGTACTATGCCTCTGTTGAGGAGAGAGCAACAATTGGCTGCAATTATGCCTTCCAATAGATGCAATTTCCACACCAAGTATACATAAAGGAGGTGATGGATTTCCTGTTGTCTTTGTTACCTGTATAGTCTGGATCCACAAAACCAAATATCTTAGAGGGAGAGGTGTGCAAACCATAGACTAGACAAATGTCCAGTGTTCCTGCAATATATCTCAAGAGAAACTTCATGGATGTCCAGTGTTTCTCTGAAGGATTGGACATATACCTATTGAGTACACTCACTACAAAGGCAAGGTCATGTCTAGTACAAATCATTGCATACATAACAGATCCCACTCCAGCATCATAGGGTACATTTCTCATGTAGTCTTCCACCTCCTTCCTTAGTGGCACCTCAGATCTTGTGAGATCAAGGTGCCCTCCTAAGGGTACAGGAGCAGGCTTGACTATTGAGAAATTGAACCTATCAAGGACTTTCATCAAGTAGTCCTTTTGTGACAGAAATATCTGATGCTTTGCTCTATCTCTGGAAATCTTTATTCCAAGAATTTTCTGGGAAGGGCCCAGATCTTTCATGTCAAAAGATTTCCTAAGTGAAGCCTTAACATCAGATATCATTGCCTTAGACTTACATATTATGAGAATGTCATCAACATAAAGCAAGACATACATGGGAGACACAGATTTAGCACCAATCAAGTATAAACAAGGATCATAGAAGCTAATTTTAAAGCCAAGTTTAATCATGCAGTTATCAAATTTCTTGTTCCACTGCCTAGGGGACTGTTTTAAACCATACAAAGATTTCTTAAGCAAGCAAACATGATCAGGTTTAGATTTGTCCTCAAATCCTCTAGGTTGTCTCATATAGATTTGTTCATCTAAATCACCATGAAAGAAGGTAGTTTTAACATCCATTTGTTCAATCTCATAATCATAAACAACAGCAACAACAAGCAATAATCTCAGAGTTTTATACTTAACAACAAGAGCAAAAATATCATTGTAGTCAATCCCAGGTTTCTGTGTGAAGCCCTTGGCTACCAACCTTGCCTTGTAGCTAGATTGGCCGCCCAGATTCACACTATTTTTGAGCTTATACACCCATTTACAGCCAATCAATCTGGCCTTGTTTGGTTTAGGAACAAGAATCCAAGTTTCGTTGGCTATCATGGAGTTTATTTCCTCTTTCATAGCAAGCAACCATTTATCAGAATTAACACATTTCACAGCATGCTCAAACAAATCAGGAGTATAAGCATCAACAGCCTCAGCAACAACAAAAGCTAAATAAACCTCATTATCAAAGTATTTCCTGTTTGGTATTCTAACCCTAGGTGATCTATCCCTTGTTAACTGATAATTGGTCAAGTCAGGAACTTCATCAAAATTTTCATGCTCATGATCAGTTTCAATAGAAGCTTCAGAGAAAACATCATCAATATCAGCAAGAGGATCAACAAATTCATCATCATCATCATCAGAAGAAGAATGGGTAGAAGAAGATGGGCTTTGATTTAATGTAGAGATAGAGGTAGATGAGCTTACCCCCCCACCTGATTGGTGAGGCAGATCTTCAGTACTTGAGTTTGAGCCATGATGCTCAGGATTCTGATTATTGCTTCTACTGGATGAAGAGTCAGATGACTCATGTGGGATACCAGTATCAAATTCATTGTCAGGAGCCCCACCTTGGGAGGTGGGGACATAAAACTGAGCTGCAAGGGTTAGTTCATGATCAACAGATGAATGCATATTCTTAAAATGGAACTCAGTTTCAATGAATTTAACATCTCTGCTGACAATTACTTTGTAACCTCCAGGTTGGATCACAAGTAATTTATAACCCTTTACACCCTCAGGATACCCCAACATAACACACTTTAGAGACCTTGGTTGCAACTTCCCTATGCTTTGATGAGCATAGACAATGCATCCAAAAGGTCTTAAGTGTGAGATGTTTGGCTTAGTTTCAGACTACATCTCATATGGGGTCTTGAAACCAATGGCAGCTGAGAGATCTGTTGATCAAATAAGGTTTTCCTATAAACTGGACCAGACAAACAACCATAGAAATTCCACACATTCAGAACTTCATTTCATCTCAAATTATGCAAAAATGAGAAGGAAAAACAGATCTGAGCAAATGCCTATAAAACACATGTAACTACCAATGAAGAGCATGAAAATTTCTACATAAATATACCATGAATGAGTATAAAGTGCACCAGTACAAAACAGCTCACGGAGTGTACCCAAATCTACTGGGAAATGGAGGATCTTTGTTGCCAGAGTAGGAAGAACGGAAGGGAAGAGGCTAACCAACTTGCAAACACACCAAATTTGGTGGGGAGTTAGTATTTCTAACCTAAATATTTATGCTTGTTTATTTTATAAGATTTTCTTGCTAGATGTGCATAAATATGTGTGTCTACTGATTTCTACTGCTTCTAGATATAGTGAAATTCGTGTATATGTACTGATTTCTAATTTATAGAAATCTTTGTATAAGGACTTATTTCCAATCTATTTAGAAGTAGTGAAATCTTTATGTATCGATTTATGATGCTAGCTTGAGCTCATCTTCATTACTTGCATGTTTAGGTTGAAATTGACTTCTATAAATCTGGTTTGAGTTTGCTTTGGTGTTGGTGGTGGATAGCCTTATTAAGCATGTTTATATGAATATCTTTGAGCATGTTTTTTTCTTGTAAAATTTTAGGCTCTTGATCATTACATGCTATATTGTTTTCCCTAGCTGTTATGTGTCCAGAATCAACATGATTTAGTCCGAGTTAGAATGCGTGGTTTACATGTTTTACTTGCTTAAACTTTATCAGTTGGATGCATGATTTACATGTCTTACCTGCATACACTTGGAAGTTGACACTTGGAAGTTGACATGGCTTAGACCTTTGTTTGCATGATCCTTGGTGCTTTGCTCACTTATGTGGTTACATGCTTATTTGTGTCTTTGAGTTGATTTAGACCTATATGTTTAGGTTGAGCCATGACATCGGGCTAGCTATAAGAGATTGAGATGCTAGTCCCACCATTGGTTAAGCTGAAAGATGCTTGAACCATGTATAGGCAAGCTAAAAGAGATTGAGATGTTGTGCCCCACCTTTGGGCCATCAACACTTGCAAAATTAGCTTACTGTTTGTTTATGTTGTGTGTTTCCCTTGAGAGGGCATTGCTTGCTTTGCCTTGACTCGAAGACTAGAGGGATCCATCCCCTCGTCATTGTGTCTTTATGTCCTGTTGTATTTATTCCTTTAAGTTCCTATATTTGGTTGATTTATCTAACCATGTTTATGTAGGAAGCACATGAACTGTGATGACGGAGTTGTTCAATATGCTATAGGCTTTTATTCTTTGATCTCTTTTCCCTTGGAAACTAGATTTAAGAGGGCAAATTGTTGAGTTTGTAATTCTAGTTTACTAGGAATTGGGCCTTTAGGCCTAAGCCCATGCCTTGCCTCAACGCCTCTATTTCCGACCGTTGCTCACATCAAGCCTTATAAGCTTTCTCCAACAAACCCTAAAAGAAGAGTGAGGCACTGTGGATGCCGCTCCAAAAACAAAGTCTGGGAGCTCCTCTCCCATGGCTGAAATAAGGAGAGTCAGATAGGTTTCGGGCTCCATTGAGGAAGCTAAAGCCAAAAGAGAAGAAGAGAGAAGCTCAAGTTTGAGTTCATCGGTAGAGAGAGGCTCTTGAGCAATCTCCATGTGATCCAGACTCGAGCTGAGAGAGAGAGCAGGAGATTCCAAGGAGGACGAGAAGGCTGAGCCTTCCTATGGCTACACCGAAGATAGGAGAAGAACCAGCAATGGCGTTGATGGAGAGATCAATCGACGAGGACTCCTTGGTGCCACCTTCAATGGAGCTGCGACAGATCCGGCGTGGCCTTACCGAGTCGAGACGCCTCAGTTTAAGGGAGTTTTCTTCCTTAAGCTTGCCACTGTTTTTGTGTTCTTTCTAAGTGTATTTTACCTCCTATTCATGTATTCGGTTTAGTAGTTGCCCTCCTAGGATCTTTGTATTGGTTTCTCGTTTGGCGTTTAGAGCATATTGGATGACACCTAGAGTCGGGGACGTAGGGATTAGCCCGAACCTCGTAAACATATCGTGTGTCCTCGCTCCTTCATTGCTTTCGGTTTTCTTGTTTAGGATCGATCTAGATCCTTGTGTTTAAACCGGACTAATTGACCACTATGACCTTAATCAGACCTTGAACGAGTGCAACCTTAATTCCCAACACATACTCAATATCTCTCCAACAAAGGCAGTTATGAATGCAACTCGTTTAGAGGCTTGGATAGGAAGGACGCCTACCGTGACCCCTTTGAGAGTGTTTGGATGTGTGGCTTATGCTTTAGTAACTTTGAGAGCAAAATTAGATGACAAAGCAGAGAAATGCATATTTGTAAGATATGCACCATAGTCTAAGGCTTATAGATTGTATAACCCTCAAAAGAACAAGATCATTGTGAGTAGAAGTGTGATCTTCAATGAAAGTGCTGAATGGAACTGAAATGAGTAAGGAAAGAAGCTGAGTTTACAGAGAAGTGTGAGCGTGGATAGCTCAGTAGAGGAGCAATTAATTAAGGTGTGGCACAAGACAATTATAAACCAAGTCCCCCCATCAACACCATCAAGTCAATCGAGTGGTTCAAGTAAGAATTCATCTCCATCAAGCTCCTCATCTGAATCACCTCAAAGGAAATTCAGATCTCTTGTTTACATCTATGAGAGTTGTGAGTTTGCTTTGCTGGCTGCATAACCATCTTGTTTGAAGAAGCAGACAAAGAGGATCATTAGCAAGTTGCTATGAGAGAGGAGATGAGATCCATTCAGAAAAATGATAAATGGAGTTTAGTGGAGCTTCCTCAAGGGAAGAATGTAATTAGATTGAAATGGGTCTTTAAATTAGGACCAAGTTCAACATTGATGGAAGTGTGCAAAAGCATAAAGCAAGGTTGGTTGCCAAGGGTTATGCTCAGCAAGAGGGAATCGATTTTGAGGAGACCTTTTCACTAGTAGTAAGGGTTGAAACTGTGAGGGTTGTCCTTGCTTTGGCTGCACAATGGAAGCTGCAAGTGTTTCAACTTGATGTGACGTCAACCTTTCTGAATGGATAGCTGTAGGAAGAAGTGTATGTCGAGCAACCTCAAGGATTTGTAAAAGCTGGTGAAGAAGGAAAGGTATACATGCTACAAAGGGCATTTTATGGCCTGAAACAAGCTCCAAGAGCCTGGTACAACAAAATTGATTCATTCTTCTTGGAGAATGAGTTTGAAAGGAGTGAAAATGAATCAACCTCATATGTGAAGAAAAGGAACAAGGGATCGAGAGTTCATTGTGGTGCGCTAGACCTGGGCAAATGCGGGCGCGGGCCGGGCTTGGGCCGGGCTTTGGCCGAAAATTTGTCCCGTTAATGCGGTTGCGGGCCGGGCTAAGCCCGCTTAACGGGTTGAAAACCTTGTCCGATCCCGTCCGCTATTGCGGTTACGGGCAGCCCGCGGGTACCAGCTTAATTTTCCCTCTTGTACTACTGTACTCATTAAAAAAAAAATGCAACACTTGCTAATATATATATATATACTTGCTAATATATATATATATATATATATATATATATATATATATATATATATATATATATATATATATATATATATATATATATATATATATATATATATATAAATGAAACGTTAATTTCCCCTTGCACTTGCTAATGCATATATAAAAACAGTAGGTAGTATAGATATTTTATACCTACAGTATAGATGATATTAGATATAATGTAGGTAGTATAGATATTTTATTTTATATTTTTAAATTAATAATATATATACTGTAGGTAGTATAGATGTTTTATTTTATTTTTAAAAATTAATAATGTATATATAATAATATATATTAAAAAAAATAGCGGGTACCCATTGCGGGCCTAGCGGCCTGTAACGGGTAGATTGGCTTACCCAATCCCGTACCCGCTGCGGGCGCGGGCCGGGCTTAGCAGTCCGCGTGGGCTTTTCCCTCTACCCAAGCCTGTCCAATTTTGCGGGCGGGCGGGACGGGCCCCCGGCCCGCGTTTGCCCAGGTCTATGGTGCGCCTCTATGTTGATCATATAATTTACTTCAGCTCCTCACAAGAAATGCTGAGTGAATTCAAGAGTGCTATAATGAGCAAGTTTGAGATGATAGATCTCAGCATGCTACGATACTTTCTGGGTTTGGAAGTGAAACAGAAGAAGGAAGGTATTTTTCTGAGTCAAGAAAAATATGGTGGAGATCTCCTAAAGAAATTCAAGATGGAGAACTGTGAAGTGGCCATGACACCTATGGATACTAAAGCTAGAGAAGTTGTTTAAAGGAGATGGTATAAGGAGAGCTAACGAAAGCCTGCACATAAGCCTTGTTGGAGGTCTGAATTATCCTGTACATAAGGCTTGTTGGAGTTCTGAATTATCTCATACATTCAAGGCATGTCATAGCTTATTGTTTGAGCGTGGTGTCGAGGTATATGCACGGTCCAACAAAGCAACATTTTGGAGCTGCTAAAAGAATTATAAGATATTGTGATGTATAAAATCTACATCATAGTGATTGAAGCTAGGAGATCGATCTTGACCATCGAATCCACTCGATCCGTAACCTGTCAAACAAGAACAAACGAGGTCGGGGCGGGGCTTGTCTCCCCTGGAGGACCCTCCGACGCTCAAGTCAGTCATTCTCCGTCCCAATATGAATTCATCTCCTCATATTTATACTAGTCGAGTATTAAATAAAAGAAACGGTTACGATATTAAATAGAAGAAACGGTTACCGTATTTAATTCGGTCAACGCTCTTAATGCATGAAACCGTTATCCTAATCAATAGGCGAAACGGCAGCATCAATGCCGTATTGAATACTCGAATTTATTGGTAAAAGACCAGAATACCCTTGTGCTATGATGACGAGATTTTCCCTATCTCAATTGCCCCTCGGGTTTCTTCTTCATATATCGATGATGAAGGAAGCCGAAAAAAGTAGATGGCGAAATTTGTCGAGTGAACGACGATTTTGCCGTAGATGGCAGTCGCTCAACCCGTAGTTGGCTATTGGACGGAAGTGGCTAGGTTGGCCACAATTGGCTATTTCCGGTGGCCGTAAGTGGCGATTTTCCAGTGGTCGTAAATGGCGATTTTCTTGGCCTTAAGTGGCGATTCGGATTGACCTTAAGTGGCGATTTCGTTGGCCTTAAGTGGCAATTCGGATTGGCCGTAAATGGCGATTTCATTGGCCTTAAGTGGCGAATCAGATTGGCCGTAAGTGGCGATTTCGTTGGCCTTAAGTGGCGATTCGGATTGGCCGTAAGTGGCGATTTCGTTGGCCTTAAGTGGCGATTCAGATTGGCCGTAAGTGGCGATTTCGTTGGCCTTAAGGGGCGATTCGGATTGGCAATAAGTGGCGATTTCGTTGGCCTTAAGTGGCGATTCGGATTGGCCGTAAATGGCGATTTCATTGGCCTTAAGTGGCGAATCGGATTGGCCGTAAGTGGCGATTTCGTTGGCCCTAAGTGGCGATTCGGATTGGCCGTAAGTGGCGATTTCGTTGGCCTTAAGTGGCGATTCAGATTGGCCGTAAGTGGCGATTTCGTTGACCTTAAGTGGCGAGTCGGATTGGCCGTAAGTGGCGATTTCGTTGGCCTTAAGTGGCGATTCTTCACTTTCTCGAATAATCTTTGTAGCTTTGAAGACGTCATTCCTGGACATTTACAGTCGTTGGACCTGGTAAAAAACATTGCACTTCTACATAATTTAGAGCAATTAAGCCATTAGAAGATTAATATTGTAATGTGTAGTGCATCTAGCATTTTATATGCTCCTACACACAACTTAGCATGAAATATAGAATACGATCGGTCATGCATTCGTGTCTCAAAACTAGGTTGGAACTCATGTAAACTAATATCAATCAGTATAGAATAAATAGTCAAATAGATCATTTCACTCGTATTTCATCCGATTGGTGCGAAAGTTAGACGAGTAAGTGTAAGTAAAATCATATAACCTAGTAAATATGGCCGATAGGATTTTAGGAAATCCTTGTTGAATTTGACTACAATTAAAATTCACTTCTACCTCAATTAGTAATAGGTTGAAAGAGGGTCACTTACCTGCCATTCTTGAAGTTTGGACCTTTTACAATAATTATTTGGAAAGTCTGGGCTGACCTTGTGATTTCCATGAACTTTGGGCTGATTTTGTAATTAATCCATATTTTGCAAATTCATCGTCTTCTTCGTAGAGAGAAGAGGCGGCGCTGGATCTCGAACGATGTCGGCGACCTCGGCTTCCCCCAACGATGTCGTCGTGTTCCCGGGTTCAGACCCACAAAGACACCAAGGTCGATCTGCACCGGTAGCGTGGCTGCGCTGGAGATCCGACACCGATGAACATCGTCGTCGCCCGGCCGCCGACAGACGGACAAGGCTGATTTGAGGCAGTACCCGCCGCGAGTCGCGTATGCGGATCGGCGTGGTGATCTCCCTTGGTCGATTGCTTAGTCAGTCGTCGATGCGCCCCTACCATAAGTTCTGAGGCCGACGGCAGTACTGAGACAGGGATGGAGAGAGAGTTTGAAGGCATGGATGAATCGGACCCGACGAGGGGTCCTTGCGAGTTGCAGCGATGGCGATGTGGCTGGCACGACGAAGGGTTGACGACCCGTCGAAGAGCTCAGCATTGTGTAGGCAAAGGACCCGTCCTCGGCGATGCCGAGACAACCTCCATGTACTGACACACCGATCTCGAGATGGAGGCTCGGATTGTGAACCAGGCCAGGAACAGTGGTGGTCCGGCTTGCCCCTGCGCCTTTGGCAAAGCTCCGCAGTGAGTCTGGCGTTCATGACCACCAACCTCCTTCATTAGGGTTCCGATTTTAGGGCTTTTTGATCGGATTCCCACAGACGGCGCCAATTGTGATGTATAAAATCTGCATCATAGTGATTGAAGCTAGGAGATCAATCTTGACCATCGAATCCACTCGAACCGTAACCTGTCAAACAAGAACAAACGAGGTCGGGGCGGGGCTTGTCTCCCCTGGAGGACCCTCCGACGCTCAAGTCAGTCATTCTCCGTCCCAATATGAATTCATCTCCTCATATTTATACTAGTCGAGTATTAAATAAAAGAAACGGTTACGATATTAAATAGAAGAAACGGTTACCGTATTTAATTCGGTCAACGCTCTTAATGCATGAAACCGTTATCCTAATCAATAGGCGAAACGGCAGCATCAATGCCGTATTGAATACTCGAATTTATTGGTAAAAGACCAGAATACCCTTGTGCTATGATGACGAGATTTTCCCTATCTCAGATACGTTGCACGAACTTTGAAGCATCACATTTGGTACGAGAAAGTTGATAGCTTCAGATTTCAAGGTTATACATATAATTGGCCTGGTAATATTGATGACAAAAGGAGTACATCAGGGTTTGTCTATTCAGTGACAGATGCTTTTTGAGGCGAAAAGGGGCTATCACCCTTCGAGCGAATTTTTTTTTACGGAATTTTCGCCAAATACCCCTGAGATTAAGGCTAATTCGTGGGGTGTACAAAAGTTTGACATATTTCGCCAGGTGCCCCTGAGGTTTTTATTTTTTTCGCCAAATACCCCTGAGGTTTATATTTTTTCGCCAAATGCCCCTCTGTCGAATTTATTAACTTTTTTTTTATTGAAAAATAGTACAATTCCTCCAACATGGCACATATTTTTAATAAAAATAAAATTTTCTAAGTATGAAAAATTACTATGATAAATTTAAATAAGATATTATCAAACGTTAACATAAAATACAAAAAAATAGATTTGATAATTAAGTAAAAAATAATTAAAATATTTATGAAAAATGTGTAAAAATTACACGAGTTTAAGATTTAAGTAAAATATGTTGATTGGGTTAAAATCCTAAAGTAAATGTGTTTATAACACCTAATAAAAAATGCATATTAATTAATATTTAGATATAACTAGATTGATTAAAGAAACGTGTACAAGTTTCATTAGTTTGATTTTTTTTTTCAAGATTCAGTAGATTGGGAGGAAATTGTGAAATTAAAATAATTATGTCATTTAAGCAAAAATATTTCTCATTTAACAATTAGAATAGATAAATCTCATTGGTTAAAAAAATGTTTAAAAAATTTGTTATTTGAAAATTTATGTAGATTAGGTTGATTGTGTGAAATTCCAAAAATTAAGATTATTACATAAAAAATAAATTTCATTATACACACACAAAAAGAGAGATTAATTGCTTTGAAAAAAAAAAGAATTCATATATTTAGAACTATGTATTTAAAAAAAAACGTTTTGAATTAATCTTATTGTTTAAATAAATAGCATGAAATGATATTGTGTAATTAATACATAATGAAATAATACTATATAGTTAATTTTAACTTTATAAAAAAAAGTTTTGAATTAATTCCATTGATTAAAAAATGTAATATGATATGGTATTGTGTATATAATATTAGATAATTTAATTACCATAATTAAATAATATTTGTCAAATAATACCTTACAAAAATAACAATGAAATAATATTTTCTATTCTTTTTATTTTCAATAAAAAAAAACGTTAACAAATTCGACAGAGGGGCATTTGGCGAAAAAATAAAAACCTCAGGGGTATTTGGCGAAAAAAATTGAAACCTCAGGGGTACCTGGCGAAATATGTCAAACTTTTGTACACCACGCGAATTAGCCTTAACCTCAGGGGTATTTGGCGAAAATTCCGTTTTTTTTATTACAAAAAATTAAAACATATACGCTGAATGAGAATAATTTGTAAAAAAAATATTATAATAGAACACTAAAAGAAAGTTAAGTGAGAAGTAATTAGTATGTAAAATTGAGGGTCTCAAGTTCAAATCCTTCATTTCAATTTTTTTACAATTAAAAGACTTAAGTATTTTTTGTGCCTCATGATTTTATAATTAAAAGGCTAAATAATTTTTTTCTCCCACAGAGTTGACAATGAGGATCGATCATACACATGTATGGAAACGTATAGGAAAAAACAATATCTCCTTCCAGGGCCGGCCCTGAGATTTTTGGGGCCCGAGGCTACTAAAAAAAAAGTCTTTTGATTAATACAAATATTCATAATATTTTTTAGAAAAATTATCAAACAATGCAATTTTTTTTATATATATATATTTAACAATTATAAATTTCATATTTTATTTTTATCACTAAAAGGAAATTTTACGGACATTCAGTATTATACAATCTCTCGGTATAACACAACAAAATACTACGAATTATAGATTTACTAATATACTTGTTTACTTTTTTATTTATTATATTTCCTTAGAAATTAATCCTATTAAAAAAATTTAGTGAGAAATAAAAGTAAAAATATTTTTTTAAATATTATATTCTTTCCCATGAATGTAAAACAGTATGGTTAAACACTTTAAAATATATTATTGCGTTGCAAATTTATCCAAATAAAATACTATAATCACTTAAATAAATTTATTAAAGTAGCATAAGTTGTTACTTAAAAACTACTCGTTTTTGAATTTATAACAAAAATTGAAAGATGGAGACCTTCTTAGACTCTTTATCGTTGACTTGAAATATTTAAAGTCACATCACACATGAGTTTTTTTGACCTAAAAATTTTCACAAATCTTTTATTACGTGTAAATATAATAATATACAATACCTTAGTTATATATATAACATAAATTTTTTTTTCCGGGGCCCTAGGCGATCGCCTCTTGGGCCTACCCCCAGGGCCGGCTCTGTCTCCTTCCTCCCTTGGAGGTGGTCCGGTGAGCCCCGATCAACCCGTTTGGCTATATCTCTCATCGGAGAGCCTAAATCTCTCATCGGAGAGCCTAAATCTCTCTTCGGAAAGCCCCAATTTCTCTCTTTGAAGAGTCTCGACTTAGTAGGTTGCTCCGTTTCTCCTCGGTTGCTCCTCCTCGGCTAACTCCGCTTCGACCGACCTCCTCGGCCCCGGCCACCCACAGCCGTCCCTTCCCGCAGCGGTGCCGCTGCGGTCTCTCCTCCGGCGTGGCCCTTGCTTTTGGTTGGGTTCGGTTCATCTTAATCGCAAGAATCCTTTTTGATTTCTCGCCAGACCAAATCCGAATCTGAAATCGGTTTGCCATACATCTTTCAATTTCTTCAATTTTTTGGGGCTTTGATAGATCCTTAGATGTAAAGCTTGGTTCCCCTTTCACTCTCATCCATAGCGAACGTTTGAGCCTCAATTTCTGGCTTCCTCTCTCTCGTGGTTCCGGTTGTCGTGGCCGAAGTTGCCGCCTGGTGGTTGTCGCCGGCGTTAAGGGATTCGAGGCGGTGGCGCCCGACCAACCTTCCTCGGTGCTCCGCCAGTCCCTCGGCTTCCCCTTCGGTCACTTCCTTGCCGGTGGCGCTGCATCTCCGGCTTCTCAGGCCATTTCCCTTCTCCTGCTTCCTGTAGCCTTCGGGCTTCGGAAGCCCGTAGTTGGGCCCACCTAGTTTTCTTTGGGCCCAAGGATTAACCTTGGGCCCAAAGCAGCCCTAAATTAAAAAAAAAAAAGAATAAATACATAAATAAATATATAAAGGTTATACACTTATACCTTTATATATGTTATGTTTACATATAATTAATTAATTCCGGATTCTTCCCGCGCTCTTCGTCCTCCTTGCGGTTGTGCTTCATTTGCTCGTGTGGTTTGGTGCCCTTCTGTTGGTTCGTGGTTAGTTTCGATTGAGGAGCAGTTATGCGGCCCTGGTTGATCGACGTGATCGTGTTGGTGGTGTTTGCGGTCTCCGAAGATCCCTCATCCAGGTGAGGGGAACGTCGTGTGATCCACACTTCCCCAGGTGCCGCCTTTGCCTTACGAGGATTTCTGCTTTCCGTCTTTCCGGCGGCGAGACATCGTGTCAGCTTGAGCTGTCCCATGCGCTCGCTATCCACTTCTCCGCGACGGCTTCCTTCCTCTCGATGTTGTGTCCGCTAGTTTGCTTAGGTCTTGGGTTTTTTCCGGGTTTACTTTGGATGCTCCTTATGTATTTTACTATTTTATGTTATATTTTCTATTGCGTTTGTATGTTTCCGACTTTGTCGGCCTCTCGAGGTCCGGGCCTGTCCGGCCTCGAATTATTTCCTTATCAAAAAAAAAAAACAAAAAAAAAAGTATAGGAAAAAACAATACATCGTACATGACTTCATGAGCCCCCCACTTTTTAAATCTGTATACACACACAAGTCACAACCTTCATGTTAATTTAACACAACTTGCCTCTAAATTATATATCCTTGTTTAATTACCAAGCCTAGGAAAAATATATAATTACTATAACTTAAATTAAAGATGGCTTAAATTCAGATGGATTAGCTGCCTAACATGTGCATTGCACGTTACATATATGTTACTAATATTAGTATATTACATATACTATATATTGACTTCAAGCGCTAGATCCGGATCCTATATATATATATACAATTATACATGTATATCTTCATTACTTCATACATGTTATAACTTACATCAACAAACAATTTACTCAGAAATTTAATTATATTAGAGAAAGATTAAGAAATCAATGGGAGTGGAAGGAAAGATAGTGTGTGTAACGGGTGCTTCAGGCTACACTGCCTCTTGGCTCGTCAAGCTCTTGCTTCTCCGTGGATACACCGCTAATGGCACTGTTCGCGATCTTAGTAATTCATTCTCTAAATCTTAGAAATAGTTATTATGAGAATATGATGCTCAAATGTTGATTATGTTGCTCAACAAAGCAACATTTCAACCTCATTTCCAGCTCATTTCATGTTTTGTCTTCTTCTGCATTAAGACCTTCTTGTCTTTTGTGAGCTAGCATGGCTAGCACATGTGATCGAGCTTACCCTACTATATAAACGTTTTGCTGCACTCCCTTCCCGGCCAGTAGGGTTTTGGGGATCTGTAGTCGCTGCAATGAACGCTAAGAAAGCCATTTTGATCTTTTTTTATTGCTGATGAAACAGTAGCCATTTCTGGCTTATCTTTCCCTTGAATCTGCATCTATTTTGCTCGTTTTATGTTGATTTACATCACATTTTCACAGTTATATATATACTTATTTTTTGATTGTTGATCGAATTACTGAATATATGAAAATTAAATATGCATGTATGTAGGTGATCCAAAGAAGGTAGATCACTTGGTTGCACTTGAAGGGGCAAAAGAGAGGCTTCACTTGTTCCAAGCTGATTTGATAGAAGAGGGTTCCTTTGATGCTGCCATTAGGGATTGCATCGGCGTCTTTCATACCGCATCTCCTTAATTGCTTCTTGAACTGCACTGATCCCCAGGTTCATCGAGATCTCATCACTTTATCTCGGTCAATTTGTGCTCTAATCGTCTAAAATGGTTATATATATAACAACCCTAGCTATTGGAATCAAACTTTTAACCTTGATATTATATAATCAAGATTCAAGACGCGACGCATTAATCATAATGTAATATGCGAAACATATCTTGAATTGGTAAATAAAGAACGGTCATTCCGGAGTTCGAACCGGGAATCTATGGGTACTACCCACAAGTCCTTTCCGATGAGCCATTCCGGAATGATTGATATGCGAAACATATCAAAAACTTGATAAATCCAAGTCTAGTATATACTTTGTATAAGATTGATAGACCTTATATGTACAATTATTTTTAGATATTAATAGAATAGAACCCTATTGGACTTGTATGTTAGGCTTATGCAGACGACTAATGTGTTCTTATAAATGTGTAACTATTCGTCTATTAATTCATAGTGTACATCATATATATGTGTCTTATTTATTAACTATAAATTGGTTAATAATAGATGTTGTAAGTGCAGGCAGAGTTGATAGATCCAGCGGTCAAAGGAACAATCAACGTTCTTGGATCTTGCACAAAGGCTCCTCATTTGAAAAGGGCAGTTTTAACCTCTTCCATAGGAGCCATGTTGGTCAATGACAATCCCATTGGTGTTGAGACTGAAGTCAACGAAAGTTGGTGGTCTGATTCTGAGTTTTGCATTAAACAAAAGGTTCGAATTAGATTGTACACATAATATTAATTTAGTATTTTCAACTGATCAAGTTATAAGAGGATTTTTTAATTTCCTTAAAATGTTTTAAATGATTTCTTCTATTTTCCTAACATATAGGGTACTTCTTATGCCTTAATTAATTTAAAAAGATTTCTTCTGTTTGATTTAGTTTTGCCTAAATTTGCCTTATGTAGGGTGTGTTTCCGTTTATATTACTACACCTTTTCTGTTTTCCATTGTATGTTTCGACGATCTTCTGTTTTCCGACTCGTCTGCCTATCAAGATTCGGGTATATCTGATCTTGAATTATGACTTAATAAAATAATTTTCTTCAATTTTAATTATTTTCCTAGAGTCCACTTATTTCGATTAGTAGGAAAATATTTTCTAAACAAGATTTTTAACCTTAGTTCAGTTCAAATAATTTATATATCTATATCTATATTTATATTACTCTGTATATTCTTAAAGTAAAACATTTTCTACATATGTGTCATCCTCTTCTTCTTCCTCTCATTTTTACAAGCCAATCATGTTTTTTCGCCTCCCTTTTCCCCAATTTTCTTAATTTTCATTCTCCTTTCAAGTTCTCCACCCCTTAATATATAATTATTTTTATACATACATACATACATACATACATACATACATACATACATACATACATACATACATACATACATACATACATACATACATACATACATACATACATACATACATACATACATACATACATACATACATACATACATACATACATACATATATTTAAAGCAGAACATGTAGTGTTGCAGGTGATTTAATTCAATTCTCTTAACCTAGCTATACCCTTAGAAAAACCAGTATAATTTATGTATTTAATAACAATATACATTGTACCTTTATAAATATATGCAAATATGCCACTGTAATTCACTAATAAAGATGTGTATATATATGAATCAGAAATGGTATGCAGCCTCCAAGATATTAGCAGAAGAAGCTGCTTGGAATTTTGCTAAACAGAATGGAATTGATTTGGTGACCATTTGTCCAGGCTGGACTCTCGGTCCTTTGTTACAGCCTACTCTTAATTTAAGTTGTGCTGTTATTTCCAACTTGATAGGTGTTTTTTTTTTATTTCTCTATTTAATTACATAGTTTTATCTTATACTATATATTTATTTACTCCCCCCTATCAAAATTTATATCACTTATATTTACTACTAAAATTATAAAAAAAATTAATATTTTATAGAGTTTTTAACTTATTAAAAAGTGCGTCTGTCGAATACTGTAGGGGCAAACACTTATCCAAATGCTGCATATGGGTGGGTAAATGTTAAAGATGTTGGAAATGCTCATATTCAAGCCTTTGAACATCAATCTGCTAATGGAAGATATTGTTTGGTTGAACGCGACGTCCATTTTTATGATATTGTAAAGATGTTGCAAGAGTTCGACTCTCCCCATCAACTTTGCGATAAGTAAGTTTTTTTTTGTTTTATGCACTTGGGCTTGTCGTACGTTTTATGATATAATATGACCTTATCGGTTATGTATGTGTTATTTTTGGCACAGGGACTCTAAATCGACTCGAACAGCATTACAGGGAACTTACATACCGTCGTGCAAATATTCGAGGAAGAAAGCGGAGAGTTTGGGAATCAAATTCACTCCCTTTGAAATCGGCTTAAAGGAGACAATTCAGTCTTTTAAAGAGAAGCAATTTATTATTAATGGGTTTTAGCTTATTTATTGATCAACAAGAAAGCTGATATATATATCCCATGCATCAATAAGTAATTTCTTACAGGTTGTTTATCAATGTATTATTATGTATATGTGTATTGAGAATATAAATTGAAGTTGTGGGATAGATTCCACATTGATTAAAGAGTGAATTGTATATAAGCCGGTGGGCTACCCCACCTAACACCAATTGGTTTTAGGATGGAACCTCACTCGGCTTGTGTACTCGGCTTGGTTGGCGCGTATGAGCTTGACGTGCGTGACCCCCTCACGTCGTATATGACCCACCGTTTATATAACAATGTGCTTTAATTTTAAATGTCTGATGAGTGGTTGTGGAGAATATGATCTCGGATTATCCCACATTGATTAGGAAATGAATTCAAGTCTTGTATGTAAGTCAGTGGGCTACCCCACCTAACACCAAGTGGTTTTAGGGTGGAACCTCACTCGGCTTGGTTGACGTGTGTTGCGCTTGGCGTGCTTGACCCTCCACGTCCTATCATCCACCGTTATTTAGCAGTGGTTGTTAAAATAAATAACAACTAGTACGATCCCCGCACCATGACGCGTTTTTCTAAAACTAAAATATTATATATAAAAATATTATAAAATATTAATAAATGTTAAGATAAAAATCATTAAAAAACTTTATAACAAATGTATCTTATAATTATCTCAGAAAATTATTTTTAAAAAATATTATGCAAAGTATAATACATAAATATAGATATTTTCAATTACTCAGTAATAATAATATCAATATCATTATAACAATGTTTAAATGTGATGTGTCATAATCAATAGTTATATTCAATGTTTTGAATTAAGTCCAACAGTTAGTAAATAAATTTGAGTTAACGTCAATAGTTATATTAGATTGAATTCAATATTTTGAATTAAGCCCAATGATTAGTAGAATTAAAGAAAAAAGAGAATTAAAAGAAAAAGAAGAAAAAAAAGGAGAATTAAAGAAAATAAAAAAATGGAAAAAAATATATGATTGGCTAATAGTCCTAAAATGCCTCTATCATTGACACATCATCATAAACTCATCTAAATTAAGAGTTTATATAGATGATTAGTAGAATTAAAGAAAAAAGAGAATTAAAAGAAAAAGAAGAAAAAAAAGGAGAATTAAAGAAAATAAAAAAATGGAAAAAAAATATGATTGGTTAATAGTCCTAAAATGCCTCTATGATCGACACATCATCATAAACTCTTCTAAATTAAGAGTTTATATAGATAGTTAGTAAATAAATTTGAATTAAGCTCAATAGTTATATTAGATTGAATTCAATGTTTTGAATTAAGCCTAATGGTTAGTAGAATTAAAGAAAAAAGAGAATTAAAAGAAAAAGAAGAAAAAAAGGAGAATTAACGAAAATAAAAAAATGGCAAAAAAAAATATGATTGGTTAATAGTCCTAAAATGCCTCTATGATTGACACATCACCATAAACTCTTATAAATTAAGAGTTTATATAGATATAGATATAGATGGTTAGTAGAATTAAAGAAAAAATAGAATTAAAAGAAAAAGAAGAAAAAAAAGGAGAATTAAAGAAAATAAAAAAATAGAAAAAAAATATGATTGGTTAATAGTCCTAAAATGCCTCTATGATCGACACATCATCATAAACTCTTCTAAATTAAGAGTTTATATAGATATAGATGGTTAGTAGAATTAAAGAAAAAAGAGAATTAAAAGAAAAAGAAAAAAAAAGGAGAATTAAAGAAAATAAAAAAATGGCAAAAAAATATGATTAGTTAATAGTCCTAAAATACCTCTTTGATTGACACTTCATCATAAACTCATCTAAATTAAGAGTTTATATATAGATAGTTAGTAAATAAATTTGAGTTAAGCTCAATAGTTATATTAGATTGAATTCAATGGTTTGAATTAAGCCTAATGGTTAGTAGAATTAAAGAAAAAAGAGAATTAAAAGAAAAAGAAAAAAAAAAGAGAATTAAAGAAAATAAAAAAATGGCAAAAAAAAAGATTGGTTAATAGTCCTAAAATGCCTCTATGATTGACACATTATCATAAACTCTTCTAAATTAAGAGTTTATATAGATATAGATGTTAAAGGGTAAAACGTTTTCCAACATATTTAATTTCAAGTGTTATGTATTATATATATTCGCAATCTCGATTTTGGAATATATGGTATATAATCATAATTTATATATAGTACTTTACAAAATTATCTGGCCTTTTGTGATTTTATAAGGGAAATTTGGTGGAAATTTTGGAAGATATATATTCCTGATGTTTTGGTATATTTGTGTTGAATTTTGACAAATGTATGGGTAGTTATGTACAATTTCAAAGTAATGGGAGATTTTGTGCAATATTGAAAAAACAAAGGGTGGTTTCCATTTTCTAAAAAGTGAAAATTTGCTATGGCCTTTAAGGTCCAATGTTTCAAAGCATGACTTTCATGGTGAAATTGAGAGAGAAAGGGAAGGAGAAAGAGAGTTCAAAGAAAGTAGAAGGTAGAAAGAGAAAAGGATTATATGTTCATCGATGCCCTTGAACAATACCTCTAATGAGTATTTATAACCCAATGCCGAAATTCTTAGTAATTATACTTATTATCTCTATTATTCTAATTCATATCAAAAATATTAATTTTGGACACTAGGCGAACTTTTTGTGAAAACTCAGGACATCATCGAGAATATAAAAAGTTGTGGATATCAATCAAAAACCATAATTTCCCCGACCATTTTATAATATTGATGGATCGTTATAATACAAAATGTATTGTATCAGTAGGTTAAGCAATAGATTAAACAAGTGATTTAGTTGTTTATGGGTCAAGGTGATGCATCTGTAGTTATTGAAGGAGTTGATTGAGCAAAGGGCCCTAACCCAGCCCAGGGAATGTAAGTAAGAGATCCGTGGTCGGACAAAGATCAACGTGTGGGCGAGTCCTGGCAAATCCTAGGCTAGACATTGCTCTACACGATACTTATTATGTGGTTGCACATTTCCAATGTTTACTTTCTATATGGGAGCCATTTTTTCTTTATTTGTATAAAAAAGAAAAGGAAGAAGCGTGTCTCCTTTCAGGAGTCAGGTCTGGTTCTAAATCTTTCCTAGCCTAGAAAAAAAAGTTTCCTCCTTCCTTGATCCACGACCAACCTCTTGAGCATTCGGTACATGTATCAGTCCGTGGAAGAGTGAATGGGTCACCACTATTGAGGATCTCCTTCCTAATCTTAGATAGGTCGTCTGAGGGCTATCCCGCCCCACGAACCTGAGTGGACGCTTGCTAACGAGCGCTTGTGCAATCGCCTTATATATAGCATTGCAACACACTTTCCTTTCCGCGATCAATCAATCACACGAGGAAATAAATCTTCTTTCTTAAGAGCATGACTTAGCTAGTATCCGGCCACTTTCCATATATAGGAGAAAGATATCTGGTCTTCAATATCTCCTTGCCATAACCTAATCTTTGTATCAATTGTAACTCCTTGCCATAACCTGATCTTGTTATCAATTGCAACTGATCGAATATTTCATGGGTCCATGTGATTATCTCAATCCATTCCCATACATCACACTATTCTATGACCCTCAACTTTGTCCTTGTTGAGATATTATACACATATATAATAAAGCATATGGAGTTTTTGCAAACACCAAAATGCAGAAGTCCTAGCTAGACGACCCTCAAGATCTTAAACAGTTGGAATTTGACATGTGCTTGTGGTGTTAATATCAAAGTCTGACTAGGACCGATGACTGGGAGCCGTGTACACAGACACCCATGTGTTAGTAGTCTAGCACACAAGCTTAGTGAGGTTTTCATCCTAAAAATCAATTGACACTAAAAGAAGTAGTCTACCAGCTAATATACAAACCCTTTTAAACTCATACTTTCAATGTTGTACACTTGTACTTTCCTTTCATATCTCAACACGTCCCCGCAAGTGCAACTAGGGGAACATACCTAGTTTGACACTTGGATAAATGGGTCTACCATCTCATTCTCTTTATAGTTATGCCAAACCAGGATTGAAAGATTGGCCATTAGGCTAAATGCTTTGATATCA
The DNA here is from genome assembly GCA_037127255.1 of Persicaria tinctoria. Taxonomy (NCBI): domain Eukaryota; kingdom Viridiplantae; phylum Streptophyta; class Magnoliopsida; order Caryophyllales; family Polygonaceae; genus Persicaria; species Persicaria tinctoria. The sequence goes on from JBANSL010000004.1 coordinate 3,467,027, forward strand.
TATCAAAATTCGACTGGGACCGATGACTCGGGGTCGAGTGCATGGGCGCAGATGTACTAGTAGTCTAACACACAAGTCGAGTGAGGTTAATTCCATATCAGTTTATATACAAAACTTGTTAAACTCATACTTTCGATATAAAACACTTGTCCCTTCATATCTCAACACAGACAAAAGAAGAAAAAAATTACACCTTGCCTCTTGGCCATTATTCAAACTTGATAATTAATTTACTAAAACCCTTATGCCTCTTCAAATTTTATCTATTCCTAGCTCATACTTTCGAGTGCATGGGCGCATCCACAAGCCAATGCCTCTTCAAATTTTATCTATTCCTAGCTTCTGAACCAACAACAACAACAACAAAAACCCTATCAATTATATCTATAAGTTATTTAAATATAAGCACAAATTTTATATAATTTTTTTATCTTAAAAGACGAACTGAAGTTAAAATTATTTATATTTTTTAACGGAGTTAGTAAAACTTAATTCCATTTACCTTTTTATTTTAACTTCATTAGAGTTTATAATAAATTATTTAGTGGCGGATGCTTTTGGAGGAGGGAAGGGGTTATCGGAATGGCTCACCGGAAAGGACTTGTGGGTAGTACTAATAGGTTCTCGGTTCGAACCCCGGATGACCGCTATTTTTTTTACTAAATTCAAGGAAAGGGGTTATCGGCCCTAGGCAATTTTTTGTTTTAATTTTTACAAAAAATTTAAAAATATATGTTGAATAGATATAATTTATAAAAAAAGTTATAATAAAACACTAAAACTCACTTAATTTGTAAGGAAAAGTTAAGCAGTAGTTGTGAAAAATTCTCTAGTTCAAATCTTTTATTTCATTTTTAAAAATAATTAAACACGTTCCCTTTATACACCACAAATTAACGTTCAATTGGACATTGTAACAACATCGGATTAGACGTTACATAACTTCGGATCTAACGTTATCTATGTATTAGTAAGAGAAAATTTGCCCAACGGACCCATTTTTGGGGCTCTATTTAGAGAGTGTCTCCCACCCTTGTAAAATTAGGGTTTTGTCCACCTAAACTTTTCTGGACAAAATTACCCCTCAGTCAATGGCGTTTCAGCACCAAAACTAAAACCCGACATTTACCACCACAGATCTGTTCCTCTTCCTGCTCTCTCCCTCTCCTTTCAAAATTGGTTCCTGCTCTCTCCCTCCGTCAATGGTGAACTGCTGGCCTGTCACGACGCTCCACGAGATCCTCGGATCTGGTTGCGGAGAGCCCGGAGGCGACTGGATCTGGATGGTTATTGCCGAAGTGGAGCACGGAGGAGGACACGGGATTTGGACGGAGGGTGCAACCGCCGCCATGGCTGAGCAGATCGGGAATTGGATTCAGATCTGCTTCCTCCGTTCTCCTCTTTTGATCGCTATTTCTTTCTACCGGAGATTCGGCGGAGGCGGAGGCGGAGGTCCTCTTCCCGTCATCTTCATCTTTGTTGAAAGTAGATCTGGTCGTAGTGGACCTGACAGTCACGACGACGGTCTTGCTGCGAGGCCATAGGTGGCGACGACTACCGATGATGTTGATGACGATGCGAGGGCGGGCGGGCGATGGATGCGAGGGGAGAAAACGCCATCACCATCCTTGTTTCAGCAAGATCCAGAACTCCCCCCATCGCCTCTCCCTCGCCTCGCCACCGCCGGGCACCAGCCTCGCCGCCTGAGTTTTACGATGAGCTTCAGGATCTCATTGGCAGTCTACCTTAGTGATAGATGAAGGTGATATCAAAGGAGTCAAGTTAATTGCTAAAAGCTCTGAGAGCACCACTGAATTTTTCACCTTTGTTCCCAGCCATGCTAAATTGGGCATCAAATGCACACCAAGTCAATTGCTAAAACTCTTTGGCAATGAAAGATCCCAGGTAAGCCAGATACATGAACACACAGAGACTAACAACGTTGATGATCCTAGAAATGAATTGAATATTTCAAGAAGAACAACTTTATTGTATTATTATTCTTTGGTCTGAAATGGATTAGATTTAAACACTTTTTTTTATCTGAAATGCTGAAATTAATTCTCATTAGCGAAATTCGTTAGGTTGAAATGCTGAAATTAATTTTTAAATATATGATTTGCATAGTTTTATCGATATGTAATAAAGAGTATGAGTGCTGAAACCGTGGTTTCGGCATCAGCAACAGTGCTGAAATCAGGGTTTCAGCATCAACAAAAGCAAATTTTTTTGTGGGATCTAAAATGCTGAAATTACACTTTTGGTGAGGACTCTTAGTTTGATCCTTGAAATTGTTGTTGCTAAACTTGCTTAAAAACTAGAATTTGCTGAAATTGTTGTTGTTGAACTTACTTTAAATCTCCTTTAAAAGCCTCTTAGCTCAATGGTAGAGCGATGTGCTATGCGCAAATACGTGGGTTCGAATCCCGCATAGGCTAAATTTTATACCCGTAACACGGTTTAAGCAACAATTTCAGCATCAACAACGTTGCTGAAATCGGGGTTTCAGAATCAACAACGTTGCTGAAACCGTGGGCTTAGCATCAACAATGTTGCTGAAACCGGGGTTTCAGCATCAACAACAGTGCTGAAATCGGGATTTTGGCATCAACAACAGTGCTGGAATCGGGGTTTCAGCAACTCCGGTTTCGGCAACGTGAAAAAAAAACAATAACGCGGAAAAAAAAACAGTAACGCGAAAAAAAAACTGTTGAAACAGAGGGTGGCACAGGGGTTTCAGCAACTCTGGAAACGCGGAAAAAAAATGAAAAAAAAACTGCTGAAACAGAGGGTGACGCAGGGGTTTCAGCAACTCTGGAAATGCGAAAAAAAAAACGAAAAAAAAGCGAAAAAAAAACTGCTGAAACAGAGATTCGCAGAGGAGTTTCAGCAACTTTATTTTGGGGGTGGACATTTTGCTAATATGGAGAGGGTGGTGGACATTTTCCTAATAAAGCCCAAAATTATGGACATCGAGGTAATCACCCCTATTAGTAATTTGCCTTGGAAAAAAAATCGGCGTTCAACGTTGTTACAACGTCGGATTGGATGTTGCATTTTGACAGCCCACTTCACAACATCGGAGTGGATGTTGCATTTTAAAAGGCCACTTTACAACGTCTAATTGGACATTGCAATCTACCCAACCCACCCCATCATGGCCTTAAGATTCACAACGTTGCATACCACATATATATTATAACGTTGGATCCGACATTGTACTATAATTAACGCTACATAATTAAAAGGCTAATTTTTTTATTTTTTATTTTGCCTTCGGGACTGACAAGTGACAATGAGGATCTACCACCATGTTACATTTATCACTTGTTGTTTGGTCAAACAATATATATTGGTATTCTATGTACACCTGTTAATTGGGTCATTTGGGTAGGATTATTTTAGATTTTGGGTAAAATGGACTTTAGGTAAAATAGATCTTAGGCAGATTCGAGTTAACTCGAACTCAGATTTGATCCGGTTTTGGGTTAAATGAGGTCAATTTCGGGGTTTGTCAATTTTTTTTAGAAGATGCATCTTTAGTTTGAGCGCTTGTAATTATATACTATGCCTCCGATCTAAAATATTTTAGTTTTACATACTCATAAATTTTTAATAAAATTTAAAACTTTATAAAATATCAAAGATTTAATTAATTTTTTGAAATTATTCATACCAATTATGAGTTTAAAATTATTTAAATATTTTATAGAGTTTTTTTAGCTTTTTAAAAAACGTGTTGAAAAATAAAAAAAGTAAATATTAAAAATTGGCCGGGAGTAATATACAATACAAATAAATATAAAAGTAAATTTGAAAAAGAAAGATCAAGTACTTGTAATTGTAAAATATAATAAATTGGAATCTCCATTGAAGAATTGAGTACTTAATATAAATGATAATTAGACAAATATTCTAGAGGGGGAGGGGTTGAATAGAGTATGAAATCTTTTCGCAAAGTCACCAGCAACAACAACTTTAAGAGCTTGATATTGAATCTCAAGGCCTTGAACTTGATCTCAAAGTCTTGAACTTTCATCTCAAGGTATTGAACTGCCCTTCACACGTCTTGAGATAGATGCAGTGATCTGTTTTTCTCACGAAGACAGTAAGTTAAATATGAAAGCGAAAATAATAAATAATAACACTTGACTTGTTAACGAAGTTCGGCTCTAAACCAGCCTATGTCTCCGCCTAAGGTTATCTAACCCGTATGACTCAAACAACTTTTATTTCTATTTCCTTATGAGTCCTAGATACCACCTAGAAGAACTTCCTCTCTTCTATATCCCGAAGCCTGCCTTGCTTCTATCTAGTCAACCCAAGATACCGAGAAATAAAAGTCCCTTTGCCACACCGAAGTGTGATACATTTGAGTATATGATACTCTTAGTATAACAGGGATTAACTTATACTATGTAGCTCACATTCTTCATAACTCTCAAATATAAAGTGTGTACAATAGGAGAAAGAAAAGGATAGTAGAACAACAACCGGCAATTGGAGACTGGAGGAATGTTTTTTGATCGTAGAGAAGAGTTGGTGAAGATGTGTGTCAATGAGCATGCTCTTCGTCTGTATTTATAGTCTTGCTCCGCTTCTCTTGCTGCTGAACTCGTTCCCATATTTTCTCACCAGTCCAACGACAATTCAATTTTGAATTACTTTGGCGGAACATCTATTTTCCATATCCCGACATTATTGTCAGAAACGCAGTATGATTGCAAAGTGACAAGCTTGTAAGCACTTGACGTTGTGAACCAACCCGCTCTATCGGGCCACTATTATAAGAGGTCCTCAAAGGAGGATATGGGAAGTGGGACGTCCATTATTTGTGTGACGATATTTGTGGGTAACACATTAAAAAGTTTCTCCGACCACCATCTACCCCCCAGAATGTAGTCGCTAACCTTTTCATCTGTGTTAATGTTTCGGGGACAGTCTTCCCAAGATGGAAGTAGGCTACAAGTACTTGTGTTTAATCAACACTACCCAAACATTATTCGGCTCCGCCAGTATTTTCTATAGTAACTTCATTCGGAGGGCCTCTCATGCATTTCTTTTGATTTCCTGAGGCCCAAACCGCCACATTTTTTTGGCCTACATACCCTATCCTAACTTATAAGAGGCCGATACTGAAGATCTTTATTCCAGAAGAATTGTCTATTTATTTGGTCTAGTTCTTTATGTATTGAATTTGGTAGCATAAAGTTCTGCATAATGTATTGTGGTTTAGCTGAAAGGTTTGAGTTGATTAGGACCGCACGACTTTGTTGAGATAAGGCGCTTGCACGCCACTTGGAAAACTGTTCTTTAGACTTACAATAGATGTCTTCAAACGTATTTTTGTTTACTCTTACCATTTATAATAGGGCGACCGAGATATTTTTCCAACGAATTTTCTTTAGTATTATTCAGACAGTTTCATAGTTCAACGATTCTAGTGTTGGGTATACCTTTATTGTCCTATCTTTCTGTCCAGCTTCCACACTTCCTTTAGCAAAGATGATAATATCATCCGCGAAAGCAAGGAAAGGAATACAGGGCCCATTTCTATCGAAGGAAAAGCCAATCGGGTTGCTAACTGAGTTTGCTTCAACAGAAAGTCTCCTGGCGAGAATTTCGGCACCAAGGATAAACAGGAAGGGGGAGAGAGGGTCCCCTTGCCTAAGACCACGGGTTGGAAAGAACATGTCCGTAGGTCCATTGTTCAATAGAACTGAGAACGACACCGTCGAAACACATTCCATGACCCAAGAGATAAAAGTGTCTTGAAATCCAAATTTTTCTAATACCCTTTTGGTGAAGTTCCAATTGACTCTATCGTAAGCATTTTCCATGTCTAATTTTATCGCCACCCAACCCTCGCGTCCCCTTCAGGATCTGAAAGAGTGGAAATTTTCATGAGCCACCAACACATTGTCTCGAATAACCCTGTCGCGGACACAAATGCCCCTTGTAGGGGGTGGATAAGCCTACCAATGACCGATTTGAGTCGTTCCGTTAAGATTTTCGATATGATCTTGTACATTGTAGAGCATAAACTAATTGGGCGATAATGACTAGTGTTGTTGGGGTTCTCCTGCTTGGGGAGGAGAGATATAAATGTATGGTTTATTTGTTTTACAAGTTTCCCAGAATGAAAAAAACCTTTCACTGCTTTAATAAAAGAAGTACCTTCAATATCCCAATAATTTTTGTAAAATTCAATTGTAAAACCATCAGGACCGGGGGATTTATTAATTCCAAGGTTGAAAACTGCCATTTTAATTTCTGCATTAGACGGAAGCCGAATAAGAAAATCATTTTCCTCTGGAGTTATAGAAGGGTCGATTAGGTGTAGCATCTCATTTAACAGATTATCATCTGTCCATTTTTTTGTAAACCTCTTTTGGAAGTCCCTCATAATCTCATTTCTTACATTCTCCTCACCTGTAATCAATGTGCCTTCTGTTGTTATAATATTTCGGATCTGTTTCTGGTGCTTGCGCCCAGACGCAACCTGGTGGAAATATGATGTGTTAGAATCTGAAAGCTTGATATGCTTTGTTTTAGCTCTTTGGTTCCAAAAAGTTTTTTGGAACAGGAGGAGTTTGTCCTTTTTAGTAATAAGAATCTTTTCTCTGTTATTATTTGATCCGATATTTCCCCCGGCTTGGGTAGATTGTATTTGAAGCAGCTCATTTTCCACATCATGTAGTTTGCGGAAAATATTTCCGAAAGTATGTTTATTCCAATCCTTAGCTTTTGCCTTTAGAATTTTCTGTTTAAACAACAGTTGATACATAAGCGAGCCAGAACAAGAGGGTCGCCAAGATTGTTTAACAATGTTTCGAAAATCCTTCCGCTGCAGCCAGACGTTCTCAGATTTGAACGGAGGACCTTTAAAAACCAAGCCATTTTCAAGAGTTATAGATATAGGACAATGATCGGAAGATGAAAAGGCCCCATTATAAGTAATTAGATTAGGAAATTTCTTGATAATCTGGTGATAGGCTAGCGCACGATCCAGTTTTTCATGGATATATATTGTCCTCCTCGTCAGGGCTCTTTCTCTAGGTGAAAGAGTTGCCAAATGTAGGAAGATCCAAGAGAGAACATACATTTTTAAATTCCATAAGCATAGTGAACCGGGAGGGGCGAGGGATAACTCTGCTCAACTTGTCATCACTACATGAAATTTCATTTAGGTCTCCTATAACTAGGGTGGCTCAAAATGGACCCGACCCGACCCGGAAAACGCGGGGTCGGGATTGACCCGAGACCCTCAGGGGTCGGGTCTCGGGTCAAATTTTAGGAAATCCCGGGTCAACGGGCGGGTCAGGGTCAGACCCGGCGGGTCTTGGGTTTGACCCGGAATTTTAAATTTTTTTTTATTGTTCTGTCACTTCTGTAAAGAAGTTTTTTTTTTTAAATTATTCTTTCTTAAGATTTTGATCGATTAGATTAAGTAATTTTAACTACTTCGTAGTACTACGTATATATTAGTCAATTACTGTTAAAAGTGTAATAATAAATTAAAAGTAGAAATGCTCCCGTTATCATTATTTTTTCAAAATGATCCTATAATCCTATATTTTAGAGTACCCTTAGCCTCTTAATATGGGCTGTAATATGATATAGGAATTTATATATATATATATATATATATATATATATATATATATATACTGTAATAGGACACCATCAAGGAAATAGCTAATATGCGGATGAAAAGTAAAAAAAAATATCCTTTTTATTTAATTTAAATATTGTAAAAACTAACAAAATTTTAAAACTCGGGTTTTCGGGTGAACCCGTCACCCGATCCGGAAAACCCGGAATTATAAATATCGGGTTCGGGTCGGTGGCGAGTCGCATTTTTAAAAATCCCGGGCCTTCGGGTTGACCCCCACCCGGAATTTTCGGGTCGGGTTGGGTCGGGTCGACCCGGATGAGCCACCCTACCAGCCTACCTATAACGACACAAGGGATAGGAGAATCTCTCACAATCAAAGTCAAAGAATCCCAGAATGGATCTTTATCCTGAGGAGTGGGCGGTGCATAAACAAACAAAAGAAGGCACCTAAACATGTCGTTAATATTCTTTGTATCGAAGACCAATTATACGTGGCAAATGAATGTCAATCAAGATAATCTCGTTAGAAAGTTGTACTTTTAGAAGTAATAATTACACTCTTTTTTTCTTTTCACTAATAATAATATAATTTGTACTTTTTTTTAGTTTAACCAATCGCATTTGTCCATAATAAATGTGATGGGGAGTAAAAGTTATTTGATGGGGGCATTTAAAGGTGGAAATGACATTTCTTAATATTTGTGGAGATCTCTAAAACATCGTTTATTTTCGATCGGAAGAAGTGTATGACTTTGAGATTTTCTTAGCTTTTAATTGGTCAAAGTTTTATTTTAACAAACTTGTTCAAAACCCAGTTGACCTAAAAAATACCAGTTTTTTAGAATCGGGTTAAAAAAACATCTGATCAAAATTTTCAAATGTTGATCTAAAATTTTCTGAGCATTTGAGTCATATAGGTTGAATCGAGTTGGATTTTAAGAGCTCTAATTCCATGTATGGAAACGTATAGGAAAAAAATAATACGGAGTACATAGTACACGACTTCATGAAGCCCTTTTTTTAAATCTGCATACACACACAAGTCACAACATAAATGTTAATTTAATACAACTTGCATCCTTGTTTACCCAGCCCAGGAAAAATAATTACTTAATTAAATTAAGATAGATTAATTAGCTAGCTATAACACGTGCAATATTAATTAATGCACGTTACAATTAATTACTATATATATTTTTTTTGGTCGAAAACAATTAATTACTATATTACATAGTCATATACTACGTACCATCTATAATTCAATGTACACGGTATGACTTCAAGATCCAGCTCCTATAAATACATACGTACATACAATGTATATCTTCATATATGTTATACCTTACATCGATCAACAAACAATTTACTCATAAATTTAATTAGAGAAAGATTAAGAAATCAATGGGTGTGGAAGGAAAGATAGTGTGTGTAACGGGTGCTTCAGGCTACACTGCCTCTTGGCTCGTCAAGCTCTTGCTTCTCCGTGGATACACCGTTAATGGCACTATTCGCGATCTTAGTAATTCATTCTTCAAATCTTATAAATAGCTTTTTATACTTATTTTTTTAATTGTTGATCGAATTACTGAATATATGAAAATTAAATATGCATGTATGTAGGTGATCCAAAGAAGGTAGATCACTTGGTTAATCTTGAAGGAGCAAAAGAGAGGCTTCACTTGTTCCAAGCTGATTTGATGGAAGAGGGTTCCTTTGATGTTGCCATTAGGGATTGCGTCGGCGTCTTCCATACCGCATCCCCTTCCTTCTTCGAGTGTGAAGATCCGCAGGTCCATCAATCGATCCCTAACTTCAATCTCAATTTGTGTTCTTTCTACTGACGATTTAGTTTTAGATATTTAACATAACTTTACTAGACTTATGTGTTAGGTCTGTACGTAAAAGTGACTAATGCATGCAGTGGCGGAGCCAGGAATTTGGCTAGAGGGTGCTAATTTTTTTTTTGTGAAATATTGTTTTTTGGTGTATATTTATTAAAAAGATTTTTTTTAAAAAAAAATTGAAAAAACACTAAGATTTTGACTTTTTTTAATTTAAACATATATATATGATATTTTTTTAATGATATAGTAAAATAAATAACGATTTTTTAAAAAAAATACTGAAAAAAAAAAACTAAAATCGTGATATTTTTAATTTCAAACATAAATGACATTGTTGTAATGAAATAGTTGATAGTAAAAAAAATCTTGTTCCAAATGTCATTTAAAGATGTTATATTACCTTAAAAATACTAAATATATGCAAAAAAATATATTTTTTTTGTATTTTTTTTTCGGGCCGGGGGTGCTCGAGCACCCCCAAGCACCCCCTGGCTCCGCCACTGAATGCATGCGCTCTTACGAATGTGTGACTATTTGTCTACATGTATTAGTATATATATACCAATTCCCGTATTATCTATAACTAATAACCCTATACATGACACTATTCGTTGTATTAATTCATAGTGCGTGCGTGCGTGCGTGTGCCTGTGTGTGCGTGCTATACATGACACTATTCGTTGTATTAATTCATAGTGTCTTATTGTTTAACGGGTGGCTATATGCACCCATTGCAGGTGCTATATGCTTTCCAGTAGGACGGATCTAGGATTCGTTTCTACCATAAATGACATATATGTTCATTAATCATTACAAGTTATAAAAAGAATATACAGACGGATTTAGGATCCGATCCGTCAGTGTTTTGGGGTTATATAGGACGGATCATAGATGCACCCTTTTATTTTTTTTTCCTTGTCTTTCTTGTTTTTTTAAATCTACCCAGGGTGGATCATGGATCCGCCCTTATTGCTGCTTTTTATTACAATGATTTAGGATCCATCCGTGTATTACAATGATTATTAAACATGCGTCGTCCTCATGGTGAAACAGATTAAGGATCCGTCCATCGGAGTATATATAATATCTGTCTTCGAAGCATATAAGCATATAGCACAATGCTTGTTTAACTATGAATTGAATTGGTTAATCGATCTTGTACCTGCAGGCAGAGTTGATAGATCCAGCGGTCAAAGGAACAATCAATGTTCTTAAATCTTGCAAAAAGGCTCCTTATTTGAAAAGGGTGGTTTTAACCTCTTCCATAGGAGCCATGTTGGTCAATGACAAGCCCATTGATGTTGAGACTCAAGTCAACGAAAGTTGGTGGTCTGATTCTGAGTTTTGCATTAAACAAAAGGTTCGAATTAATTTTAAAAGATTTCTTCAATTTTAATTATTTTGAATTGTTATCCTAGTCCACTTATTTCTTTTAGTAGGAAAATCTTTTCTAAACAAGATATATATTACATATTTTCTAATCAATTGGGTCAATTCAAAATATTTTAATGGTATATTTATTTTTAATCAATCAAATTATAATAGAGTTTTTTTTCCATAATATATTATATATTTTATAATCATCTATCTATTTTCTTTTATTAAGTAAAGATTCGAGATCAGACAAGCCTAAATCTCGAGAAACTGATGAATCAGCACACGGAAACCGCCTAAACATATAGTAAGAAACAGAAAAAAGGTGCATCGAAATATGCAGAAATAAACTCTACAACAAGACCACCTAACCATCATCTATATATCTATCTATCTGTCTGTCTATATTGTTGGAATGTGGTTGTCCCACATCGGTAATATACAGAATGTTTGAACAACATATAAGGTTGAAGGGCTATTCCCCTCTTTGCCAATTGGTTTTGAGATGGAACCCCGTTGGATTTATGTGTTGTTCGAGTCTCCCGTATGTGGACCCGCACACACAACCTCCCTCCAGTTTGTCTTAGTCCAACCGATTTTAGTGTTGCATGTGATTTAATTCAATTCTCTTAACCTACCCTTAGAAAAACTAGTACTATAATTTATGCATTCAATAACAATATATATTGTACCTTTATAAATGTAAATATGCTACTGTAATTATTAACTAATAAAGATGTGTATATATATGAATCAGAAATGGTATGCAGCCTCCAAGATATTAGCAGAAGAAGCTGCTTGGAATTTTGCTAAACAGAATGGAATTGATTTGGTGACCATTTGTCCAGGCTGGACTCTCGGTCCTTTGTTACAGCCTACTCTTAATTTAAGTTGTGCTGTTATTTCCAACTTGATAGGTGTGTTTTTTTTCCCTATATATAATATATAATTAGATAGTTTTATGTTATATATATTTATTGACTCCTCCCTATCATAATTTATATCACTTATATTTATTACTAAAATTATAGAAAAAATTATTATTTTTAGAGTTTTTAATTTTTCAAATACTGTAGGGGCAAAGACTTATCCAAATGTTGCATATGGGTGGGTAAATGTTAAAGATGTTGGAAATGCTCATATTCAAGCCTTTGAAGTTACATCTGCTAATGGAAGATATTGCTTAGTTGAACGCGATGTCCATTTTTACGAGATTATAAAGATGTTGCAAGAGTTCGACTCTTCCCAACAACTTTGCGATATGTAAGGTTTTTTTTATGCACATATATATTATTCTTCGGCATGTTAATAAGAAGAATCATTTTGGAGAAAATTAAGTCACATACTATGAGAAAATTTGACTATTGATTTTCCGAGCAATCGGCTTGGGCTTGTCGTACGTTTTCTTAGGTTTACTCGGTGTTTGATCATCTTGTGTCGAATAAATATATAATATGACCTTATGTATGTGTTATTTCTGGCACAGGGACTCTAAATCGATTCGAACGGCATTACATGGAACTTATATACCGTAATGCAAATATTCGAGGAAGAAAGCAGAGAGTTTGGGAATCGAATTCACTCCCTTTGAAATCGGTTTAAAGGAGACGATCGAGTCTTTGAAAGAGAAGCAATTTATTATTAATGGGTTTTAGCTTCTTTATTGATCAATCTAGCTGATCATCACTTTAATTTTTAATGTCTGATGAGTTTTTGTTGAATAAATACAATGGTAAAGTGTAAAACGTTTTCTATCATATATGTAATTTCAAGGTGTCATCTATTATTCGCAGTCTCGATTTTGAGATATGTGGTTTATGTATTATTAGAGTATACATTGGTGAGCTCAAATGTGTAGTTGTAATCGAAAGGGTAAATTGGTCATTTCTGTATTACATCTATTATAAATAGCTTAAGCTGGTTGTAAGAGAACTTAAGAGGTTGAATACCGAATTACAACTACACAAAGTTCCTCTTCTCCATTTTCCTTCTTTCTCTGTAGATGATCAATCTAGATCGTCTTGTTCGATTTCTGTGATTTCTCATGGTATCAGAGCGTCACAGTTGACGATCCGACATATTCAAGCAAAAGGATGTCATGTAACTACTCTAGGGGGCTATTATTGATATATGTGTGTCATATGAGAGTAGTATAAATAGAGGTGAATGTGTATAAGGATGGACATTGGAATATACATGAATTATTACCTCTCTCTCTCTCCCCGTCTCCCTCTTCTAACTACCTATCCCTTCCTTATGTTTATATCACTCCCTTCCCTTTCGGACAATTCTTTGATGGGATCTGGCCCTCCGGAGAGAGAAATTCATGCTCGTCAACCTCAGAGTAATGGGTGGGCTCACCATGGACCGAATATCAGTTCGGGATCAAGCGACAGCGTGAGAAGCAATAGACTACCAAAGTTGGAATTCCCAGTCTTCGATGGCAAGAAGCCCCGGAGTTGGATTCGCAAGGCTGAGAAGTTCTTCTTCATCTTTGCAATTCCGGAGATGCAGAAGGTGGAGATTGCCGGCATGTATCTGAATGACCGGGCGGATGTATGGTTGCAAGGCTACATGATTCACAAACCACGTGTGAGATGGATGGAATTTTGTGATGACTTGTGTGCGAGGTTTCGGGAGCGAAGAAAAACAGAGATTGTAGCCGATTTCAATAAAATGGATCAAGGAGAGGATCTTGAGGAGTATATTGAGAAATTTGAAGATATGAGGGCTGGTATGTTAGCATTCAACTCAGATTTGACTGAATCTCACTTTGTTCCGAGTTTCATTAGTGGATTAAGGCCTGAAACCAGATCACTGGTACAACTGGGTTGCCCGTCATCGATGACTATAGAGCGGTCCAGGTTCTAATGCGACTCACTAAGGCACCATCAAAGTTTGGTTCTACTGGTGGATCATCTTTTAAGCCTTCTTGGAACCGTGACACCAATTCCGGGGGGGGGGGGGGGGGGGGGATACCAAGGATGTCAATCCTCCATTGAAGCCTATCACTAACCAGTTGTCAGAGTTGAGTCTTAAGAAGGCTCAATATCAGAAGAAGGGGTTAGGGATAGCTTGCTGCCGCCAGAATGGAATTAAGAAGGGACTGAGATATTTGTTCATGCCTTGACAGGAGGTGAATCAGGGACTACAATTCATGTCAAGGGTGCTATCATGGGCAAGGAAGTGACCATTTTAATCGACAATAGAGCTACTCATGGCTTCTTGGATATAAATCTTGCTAAGTCAGCAAGATTTGAAATTTATAAGACATGTCTAATGGTGGTCAATACTCTGGCTGGGAAAATGATGAATGATAAGGTTTGTAAAGGATGTGAATGGGAGATGCAAGGTAGTAAGTATGTTTATGACATAAGGTTGCTCAACATGACTGATAGTGAGATGGTTTTAGGGCCAGACTGGCTAACTGGATTCAATCCAATTTTGTTTGATTTTTTGGAGGTCCAAATATCATTATTAAAGAATGGTAAGAAGGTGATTATTAAGGGCATTAAAGAGGGCAGTGATTAGTGTGAAGCTAGCATCAGAATGTTGTCTGGTAAGGAGGTGAGCAGGTTGATTGATATTGATGATCATTTGGTGTTGGCTGAGGTTTCCCAAGTCTGTCGTGTGGCTTCCACGATGGCACACAGTTATGCAGGAATTGAGGAAGCGTTAAGCAGGTTTGCTGATGTGTTTGCAGAACCAAAGGATTTGCCTCCAGTAAGGGGTCATGAGCACTCCATTTGCCTTAAAGAGGGAACTTCACCCTTAGCTTGTAGGCCTTACAGGTATACCCATTTTCAGAAAGAGAAAATTAAGAAACAGATTGTTGAAATGCTCAAGGCATGAGTAGTGCAACCAAATCACAGTCCCTTTGCTTCTCCTGTACTCCTAGTCAAGAAAAAAGATGGTAGCTGGACAATGTGTATTGAATATAGAAGGCTTAATGAGGTCACCATAAAGGACAAATTTTCTATACCTCATATTGAGGATTTACTGGATGAGTTAAGAGGTGCATCTGTTTTCTCAAAGTTGGATTTAAGGTCAGGATACCATCAGGTGAGGATGGTTGACAAGGATGTTGAGAAAACTGTTTTTAGGACTCATTATGGTCACGATGAATTCAGGGTCATGCCCTTTGGCCTTACAAATGCACCTACCACATTTCAAGCCCTTATGAATGTTGTCTTCAATGAGGTATTGAGGAAATTTGTATTGATGTGTTTTGATGACATATTAGTCTATAGTAGCTCAGTTGATCAGCATATGCAGCACTCGACTCATGTATTGACCACTCTAAAGAAGCATAGATTGTTTTCAAAGAAATCCAAATGTGAATTTGGACAGTCTAAAAGTTGGAGTATTTGGGTCACATCATCTCAGGTGAGGGAGTGGCTACTGATCCTAAGAAAATTGAAGCTATTTTCAACTGGCCTACATCTAGATCCTTAAAGGTCTTGAGGTTTTTTTTAGGATTATCTGGGTATTACAGGCGTTTTATAAGGGGATATGGTGGCATTGCTAAACCATTGACAAATTTACTTAAGAAGGATGCATTTTGTTGGTCTGAGAGTGCAGATGTTGCTTTCTTGCAATTAAATTCTTTGTTGACCATACCTCCTATTTTGGGTATGCCTGACTTTTCCAAGCAATTTATGGTGGCGACTGATGCTTGTGACTTTGGTATAGGAGTTGTCCTTTTCCAGGAAAATAGACCATTGAATTTATCCACCTATGAGAAAGAGTTGTTGGACATACTCTTAGCAGTGGATAAATGGATGCATTATCTTGACCAACAAATGTTTGTGATTAGGACTTATCATCAACCTCTCAAGCATTTTCTAGATCAGAAACTTACTACTCATTTGCAAACGATAGCTATGAGGAAATTGCTAGGACTGAGTTACTGTATTGCCTACATGAAAGGGTCTGAAAATATGGTGGTTGATGCTCTTTCTAGAAGAGATGATCGAAGATGGAAAGGGTGCTTGCTTAACCATTTATGTGGTCCAGCCTACTTGGGTGAGTGACAGTGTAGATAGCTACAAAAGGGATCTACTTGCTCAGCAGATGCTGGTGGATGTTGTGTTTGATCAAAGTGGTAAATACTCTGTATGCAAGGGTGCCTTAAGGGTTGATCAGAGAGTGTTTATTGGAGCTGCTACTAATTTAAATCTTAAGATCATTAAGGCATTGCATGAGGAACCCTTGGGAGGACATTCAGGAGTTAATGGCACTTATCAAAGGGTCAAAAACCTTTTCTTTTGGCAGAACCTCAAACAAGATATTATGGACTTTGTCCTTTCTTGTGAGATTTGCGAGAAAAGCAAGTCTGAAAGTGTAGCTTCACTTGGCCTACTGCAACCTTTGCCTATTCCTAGCATTCCTTGGTCATATGTTTCAATGGACTTCATTGAAGCTCTCCCCACAAGTCAGGGCAAGAACTCTATTTTGGTAGTTGTTGATAGACTGACTAAGTATGGATATTTCATGGGGTTGAGTCATCCTTTTACTGTTGAGAAGATAGCTTCCATTTTCATGGAGCATATATACAAACTTCATGGCATGCTTGAAAGTATTATTTCCGATAGAGACAAAATTTTCCTCACTTCTTTCTGGCCGCGTCTGTTCAAGGGTTTAAGCACTTCTCTTCACATGAGCACGGCTTACCATCCACAATCTGATGGGCAAACCGAGAGAGTTAGTAGATGCCTTAAGACCTTCTTGATATGTATGTGTTCTGATCATCCTAAGCAGTGGCATAATTGGTTGTTTCTTGTTGAGTTTTGGTACAATACCAATTATCACTCATCTCTCAAGAGTTCTCCAAATCAGGCATTGTATGGTCACCCACCATCTGTACTAGGCATTAATATGCTTGTGGGGAAGAAGATGGATGCGTTAGCCTGGTTTCAGCAAAGACAACATATGCTTACAAGAGTGAAGTTCCATTTGCAGCATGCCCAGGCTCGAATGAAACTCTTTGTTGTTCGCCACCGTTCTGATAGAGAATTCAAGGTGGGAGACATGGTTTACTTAAAATTGCAGCCTTATAGGCAATCTTTACTTGCTGTCAGGACGAATCTCAAGTCGTGTGCAAAGTTCTATGGGCCCTTTAAGGTACTTGCTCGAGTGGGAACTGTGGCTTACAAATTAGACTTGCCCCACATACTGCATCCATCCACCCAGTGTTCTATGTTTCTCAGCTCAAGGCAAGGATTGATAGGCGTCAAACTCCATCTCACAGCTTTCTAGTGACAGATGATGAGGGTGACATAGTGCAAGCACCAAAGGCTATTTTGGTCAGCAGGGTCACCTATTTGAGCAATGGGGATCCAGTTTCAGAATGGCTCATCAAGTGGACCAATTTGAGTAATGATGAAGCTATGTGGGAAGCAGCTGGGCATATCATTCATCAGTTTCCTGATTTCCAACTTAAGCCTTGACAGAAGGCTTTCTTATGGGGGAGAGCAATGTCATGTAGCTACTCTAGGGGGCTATTATAGATACATATGTGTGTCATATGAGAGTAGTATAAATAGAGGTGAATGTGTATAAGGATGGATATTGGAATATACATGAATTCTTACCTCTCTCTCTCTCCCCGTTTCCCTCTTCTAACTACCTATCTCTTCCTTCTGTTTCTGTCACTCCCTTCCCTTTCTGTTACTTCCCCATCCATCGCCACATTCCCAATTACCTTCAAACCTCCATATCACTACAAATGATTGCAGCAATCGAGTTCGGAAGCAGAATGAGATGGAAGAAAACATGGGAGCGATTCTTCGCCGAGAAATTGGGAATTTCAGTAATTCGAACGATCCGTTAGCTCTTTCCAACTCCGATCACCCTGGATCTTAGTTGGTGGTGCACAAGTTCAACGGATTTACCTTCATGAGTTGGAGTCGTGGGGTGAAGATGGCGCTGGGCGCCAAATTCAAACTCAGCTTCATCGACGAAACTTTTTCGCAGACGGAGCTCAATCAAGCGGAGATGCAGAAGTGGCTTTGTTGTGATTTCATGATCCGTTGTTGGATCTTGAATTCAATGGAGAGCAACATTGCTGAAGGCTTTATGTATGCATAGTCATCAAAGAAATTATGGAGTGAAATTGTCGAAAGGTTTGCTCAGACTAATGGTCTTATGATGTACCAGTTGAAGAAGACGTTGAGCAACCTATCTCAGGAAAATTGGACATTGAGTATTTTTCTCAGATCAAGAAGCTGTGGGACAAGATACTAAGCCTTGAGGGAGTTACGAAGTGCACATGTGGTGCTCTGAGCAACTGCACTTGCGAAATGTCCAAGAAATTGGAAGAAATTAATAATCGAAACAAACTACTTCAGTTCTTGATGGGGCTGAATGATGGATATGAGAGTGTTCGCAATCAAATCCTTGCTCAAGATCCACTTCCTTCAGGCAACAAAGCTTTTTATATGGTGAAGCAAGTTGTTGTTGGAGATTCTTCAAATGCATGCACTGATTCGAGTGCATTTGCTGCACAAACGCCTACAAATGGAAAGAAAGAATCAAAGGTGGGTAAGGCGAGCAAGAAATGTGAACATTGTGGTATGACTGGCCACTGGAAGAATGAATGTTTCAAGATTATCGGATATCCTGGCTGGTTCAAGAATCCGAAGCCTATAAGTCTCAAGGGAAATCTATGGCATCCATTGTTGATGCAAGTGATTCGCCTCTGGATGATGAGGTATAGGCCAAATGGGACAACTTTGACACTAGATTGATCAACACTGTTTGCCAAGAGGTGTTGTGAGCAATGAAGGGCAAAGAACCTGCACACATGGCCTCGTTTAGCTACGCAGGTAACTACCTTGTTCTTGCTCTCAGTTTATCTAGGAATCTACATGGTTGTTCAAATTCATGGATCATAGATAGTGGGGCGACATACCACATGAAATTCAATGCTGATTTACTTGAGTATAAGAGGAGACATAGGCATCCGATTAATGTTTTTTTGCCTGATGGAACGATTAAGAAGGTGTTAACAGTGGGGGATATTCAGTTGCCTGGGATCACACTTCATGATGTTATGCTGATTCCTGAATTCAAGATTAATTTGTTGTCTGTTGGAAAGTCTATTGATGATAGTAATGTGGAAGTGAAGTTTCACAAGATGTGGTGTATGTTTCAGGACCTTAAGAATGGACATACAATGCTGATTGAAAGAAGAGTTCAAGGAAGGTTGTTTAGAGCTGATGTTGCAGATGGTCAATGTGCCTTTGCCAATACAGTTTAAGATGCTCTTGATAAGATAGTGAATAAAGAGCATTCTAATAAAGTTTTTCAATGTCCTAGTAAGTCAATTTTGCAGGCTAGGCTTGGGCATATTTTTTATTCAAAGTTGCAACATGTTCAGGGTTGTAAATACATGTCTGATGATGCACTATTCTGTGAACCTTGTGTATTGGCAAAGCAACACTCTTTACCGTTTTCAATAAGCAAGTCAATGTCATCTTCTTGTTTTGAATTGATTCATTTAGACTTGTGGGGACAATACAAGGTGGCAAGTTTGTCTAGTGCAAAGTATTTTGTCACGATTCTGGACTATTTCAGTAGAGTAGTGTGGACTTTTCTGGTGTTATATAAGTCACAGGTCCTGGGTGTGGTGATATTCTTTGTCAAAATGGTTGAGACACATTTTGACACAAAGGTTAAGAAGATGAGAAGCGACAATGGGACTGAACTTCTCAAGTGTGCACGATTTTTTTATTGACAAGGGAATTGTGCACCAAAAGTCAGTTCCATATGTCCCTCAACAGAATGGCTGTGTGGAGAGAAAACACAGGCACGTCCTTGAAACTGCTAGAGCAATCCGATTTCATGCTCATTTGCCCATTATATTTTGAGGTGATTGTATATTGGCAGCTACCCATATCATCAACCTCCTCCCATCTGTTGTTTTGAAATGGATTACCCCTTATGAAAGGCTTTATGGTAGAGCCCCAGATTACTCTCATCTTAGAGTAGTAGGGTGCTTGTGTTATGCACTGATTCGGGGAGGAAGTAAGGACAACTTTTGTCCTAAGGCTCATAAGTGCATTTTGTTGGGCTTTCCTAATGATCAAAAGGGGTATAGACTGTATGAGCTTTATTCTCACCAAAATCATCATCAGTAGAGATGTGTTTTTTCAAGAAAATATATTTCCTTTTAAACCATCCACACCCTCTTTGTCACCTTCTCCCTCCATGCCCATTGTTTCTCTTGATGATGACATAGACTGGCCTCCATCACCTGAACTCACTAACCCTTCAACACAGATTACAGATGGTGTCACTGAATCTCCTACACCATCAGTGCCTTTAGTTCTCAATCCTCCACCTCCTGCTCCTTTAAGGAGATCAACCAGACAAACATATCCACCTTCTTATCTCAAAGATTTTATTGGTCCTTC
Source organism: Persicaria tinctoria (assembly GCA_037127255.1). Taxonomy (NCBI): domain Eukaryota; kingdom Viridiplantae; phylum Streptophyta; class Magnoliopsida; order Caryophyllales; family Polygonaceae; genus Persicaria; species Persicaria tinctoria. The sequence goes on from JBANSL010000004.1 coordinate 3,487,279, forward strand.
CTTTACCTCTAACTCCACATCAAACATCTTCTTAGCCACTTCCATTTTAAACCCAGACTATTACTCACCTGAATATGTTGCCTCCTTGGCACATGTTCTAGCCATTCCTGAACCCCTTACATACAAGCAAGCAGTTAGAGATCCACAATGGGTGTAAGCTATGGATGTTGAATTGAGAGCTCTAGAGAGCAATTGTACATGGGAGCTCACGTCTTTACCTTATGGTCATTCACCCATTGGATGCAAATGGGTATATAAAATCAAATTCAAGCCTGATGGGAGTATAGAGAGGTACAAGGCCAGATTGGTGGCTAAGGGGTACAACCAAATCAAAGGCAAAGACTAAACATACCTTCTCCCGGGTTGCAAAGTTCACTTCAATACGGTTGCTCATTGCTTTAGCAACTCTTAAACACTCGCCCTTACATCAATGGATGTAAATAATGCGTTCTTGCATGGGTTTTTAGACGAGGAAGTCTACATGACCATTCCTGAAGGTTATTTTAAGGCTGATCCCTCTCAAGTCTGCAAATTGAAGCGTTCTCTGTATGGGTTAAAACAGGCTTTCTGCCAGTGGAATATGGAGCTCACAAGGTTCTTGATGTCACTGGGGTTTGTCCAATCTGTCTATGACTACTCATTGTTCACCAGATCAGGCTCTAAGGGTTTGATTTCCATCCTTGTCTATGTGGACGATTTACTTAGGGATGGGGAAAATTTCCCACGAAAACCATACCAACACGTGTCAACCGAACAAATTGTCAGAAGTCGGCACGGTAATGGTAATCGAAACGGAAAAGTTGGGATTACAATTACCAACCGATTTGCAATTGGTTGGTACAGTAATTACCAACCAACTACTACCAATATACATTTAGGTTTTTTTGTAAAATTATTTTTTAATTGTTTTAAGATTACATTAAGTTGGAGTATTTTTTTTTGGGTTCTAAGATTTTCTGTTTGTTATTCAAGTTCATAAGTACTGTCAACTGATCAAGGTGAATTGCTCGATGATTCTGAGAAATACAAACGGCTTGTGGGTCGGCTCTTGTTTCTCAACATGACAAGGCCGGACGTATCGTATTCAGTGCAGCATTTGAGCCAGTTCATGAGTGCCCCTCGCCTCCCACATTGGCAAGCTGCAATTCATGTTGTTCGTTATCTGCGAGGCTCATCTGATTTGGGATTGTTGTTTCCTGCCGAAAATAGTCTTACTTTGAATGGGTTTTGTGACGCAGATTGGGAGAATTGTGTATTTTTAGGCCTATCAATCACTGGGTTTTGTGTTTTCCTGGGCAAAGCCTTGATCTCATGCAAAACGAAAAAGCAGTTGATAGTGTCCAAATCGTCATCTGAATCAGAGTATCGAAGCATGTTCAAGACCTCCAGTGAGCTTGTCTGGTTGGACTCAGTGCTCAATGATCTTCGTTGCAATGTCCCTAAGCCAATTCCTCTCCATTGCTACAACAAGTCTGCGATTCACATAGCCGAAAATCCGATTTTTCATGAACGGACAAAACATCTCAAACTGGATTGTCACTATGTTCGTGAGCAACTTCAATCAGGCTTCCTCCTCCCCTCCTTTGTCCGGCCTCAAGATCAATTAGTTGATTTGTTTACTAATCCTTTAGGAGAGGCTTAACATCAGTTTCTTGTGGGCAAGTTGGGACTGGTTATTTCACCAGATCCAACGGGGGGGGGGGGGGGGGGGGGGACGGTGTATTAGAGTATACATTGGTGAGCTAAAATGTGTAGTTGTAACTGAAAGGGCAAATTGGTCATTTATGTATTACAACTATTATAAATAGCTTAAGTTGGTTGTAATAGAACTCAAGAGGTTGAATACCAAAATACAAACACACAGAGTTCCTCTTCTCCATTTTCCTTCTTTCTCTGTAGGTGATCAATCTAGATCGTCTTGCTCGATTTCTGTGATTTCTCATGTATGGTACAGTACTTTGCAAAATTATCTGCCCTCTTGTGATTTTACAAGGGAAATTATATGCCCTCTCTTCCCTTTACCTTTTATTTAACTTTTTAATAAATTATATTAGGATAATAATTTAACTCCATGGAGTATGATAATTAAATTATTATTTTCGATCTTTTCGTAAAATGATAATTCAATCAAATATACATTGGGTATTTATATATATTTACGTAATCCTCAATGCATTGACAAGGACACTCACATTACGATGCTAAGCTATTTAATTTTTTCCAACACGAGAAAAATATTTGAATAATTACTTAATTAATGGAATCATACGTGTATTAAATATTTAAAAATGACTTAGTATATTTGTATTAATTAATTAATAAACCCTAAACCTCAGATATCGATGTACCTCCACCCACTCCCCTCCCTCTCTCTGTTTATCAGATTCAGATCTGAAATTTCAGCCTCTCTCACACCAGTCGATCACGCCTAGCTCCCTCAGATCCATCTGAGAATTCTGAGCTCTTCAATATAATCTTCATCAGGTAACTGTTTCTCTTCATCAGGATTCTGATTTGGGTCGGATCATGACCCGACCCGAACCCCATTTTCTTGTGGTCTCTTAGCCTTTTCAGCCCATCTTAAAATGGGATTTCGGTTTCGGCCCGAGTTTCATTGGACAGATAATTAACAACCCTGTGTGGTTATATACATGTGTAGTTTGTACAAGCACATTGTGATGGTTTATTATGTTGGCCAAATTGCAGAAAACCACCCTTTAAATAGGCTGGTTTGCGTGAAACCACCCCTTAAAACTAAAATTGCCGAAAACCACCCTTTAAAACTGTTTTCTTTGCAAAGTCACACCCATCACCCAATTTTTGTTAATTAAATGTTAAAGTGTATGAAAATCAATTATATCCCTTGTTTTTATTATTATTTTACTTTACCCAATCAATATTAATTAATTTTTACCTTTTAACATGTTTTTCAAAAGTATTTTTTTTAATAAAATATCATTTTTAAGTATAATTTCACACTTATTAGTAAAAACACTCTATAAAAAAATAGATATGATTGATGTTTTATATATTTTAAAAAGTGTATATTACTAAAGGGTTACTCAAAGAAAATACATTTTTAAAAAATGATATGTTATATAGTTTTTATTATTCTAAAAATATGTTCACTATTCCACATACATTTTTAGAATAATAAAAACTATATGAAACATTATTTTTTTTAAAAATATTTTCTTCAAGTAGCCATAGTATTACACATTTTTTTATATGTATAAAACATAAATTACACATTAATTTTTTATAGAGTTTTTTGTAAGTATGAAATTATTTATAAAAAAACATTTTTTTTATATTTATAGTGTTTTTTGCTTTTGAAAAAAAATATGTCAAAAAGTTAAATATCAACTAATATCAATTGAAATGAGTAAAATAATAATAATAATAAGGGGTATAATTAAATTTCCACACACTTCAACATTTAATTAACAAAAATTGGGTGATGGGTATGACTTTGCAAAGAAAATAGTTTTAAAGGGTGGTTTTCTGCAATTTGGCCTATTATGTTATCTTGTGGGTGTATTTTAACTCGAATTAGTGGAATATTTTTCGTATATCATCTTGCAGGTGGGACTTCCATGGATTTTAACAAGTTATTATCCGAAAAAGCCTCAGATCAGGTGATTATATATTGTTATTGTTATTATTATTATTATTATTAATTCGATGTTGAGTAATGTAATTAGAGGTACCCTAAGGGAAATTGCAGAGATCTCACATTTGGGTTTGGAGTATGAGAGGCAGAGTATGAAACTAGTTAGGTGATGAAATTGGGGTTTAGGAAAATACAAAATCAGTCCCTTAACTTTTCAATTAGAAAATAGGATCCAAACATTCACAGGATGGACATTGAGATATTTCATCCCTCCAATTTAGTTCAATAAGGTCTGAAAATGGTAGGTTAATTCGTAGCCTGAATGTGGCTTAGGCTACGGAATTGAAGCTATATTGTGGCTATATCGTGGGCTTAGAGTTTGATGAGAGATGTGAATAGACCAGGGAGTCCTACATTGAAAATATGAAAGAACAAGTCTTAGTATATAAGCTATGAGCTACTCCTCTGATCGCCAATTGGTTTTAGGATGGAACATCACTCGGCTTATGTGCTAGACTACTAGCTAGTGCATGTGCGTACGTGTGTGCACACGCAGGGCCGGCCCAAAAGTATTGTTGGGTGGGGCGGCTGCCAAGGGACCAGCCCAACTATGGGGCCCAAAATATTTTTCTTTGTATATATGTTGCTTTGAGAAAAAATCACAGTACTAGTTATAAAAAGGAAAAATGGATAAAAATAATACCAAGTATTAACTTTTGGCCAAAAATAATACGAACTTTGAAATTGACCGTTTCATATACGAACTATCGCCCTATTAACCGAAAATAATATATATGTGTATTCCGGTGAACTTTCCGACCAAATACGCGACGTGGACGTCGGAAAACACATATGATATAAATTTTTGCCACGTCACCAAACTTGTAAGTTATGCCATGTCATAAATTTATTTTTCAAATTTTTTTTAAAAAAGAAAAATTAAACAAATATGCAAATAGCTACAGTACCTTTCGAAACAATGGAGGAGAGAACGAGCAGATAACATTGAGAAGAAAGTGAAGACGCTCACCCTCGATTCCATTGTTTCGAAATGTACTGTAGCTATTTGCCTATTTATTTATAATTTTTCTTTTTAAAAAAAAATTGAAAAAAAAAATTATGACATGGCATAACTTACAAGTTTGTAGACGTGACAAAAATTTATGCCATGTGTGTTTTCTGACGTCCACGTGGCGTATTTGGTCGGAAAGTTCACCAGAATACACATATATATTATTTTCGGTTAATAGGGCGATAGTTCGTATATGAAACGGTCAATTTCAAAGTTCGTATTATTTTTGGCCAAAAGTTGATACTTAGGATTATTTTTGTCAATTTTTCCTTATAAAAATGAAAGGTCCATTTTTACACAATCACACGCTTGTGTTTCCATTAAAAAAAAGTCTACCCACATCTACTTTTTCAGAAGAAGAAAGAAATAAAAAGAGATATCACCTACATCTCTAACCCTAGCTCCCTAGCCTTTTTGCAGAGAAAGAAAGAGAGAAGAAAAACACATCACATTAAATTTTCTTCTTCAACCCATCAAGTAATTAAGAGGAGAGATGTCAAAATTTCAACCGTTGAAGCAAACCCATAACAATTTATGGAGTAATTTCAGTGAAATATGGGCAAAATCAAAGCCATGGAAGCAAAAATTGGAAGCCTTGTTGATCAATTTTAGCCGACCATGGGTGAAATGGAAAATAAGTGAGGAGATTTGGTAAGCTTTCAACTTTCTTTAACATTTCATTTAATTTATTTAACACTGTAATTGAACTCAAATTAATTTCGTTGCCTTATCCGTTCAGATTTTTGAAGTTTGGATATTTGATCGAAGAATTCAATTTGCAGTCTGCACTTCTCATTCCAGGTGTAATTGTTCTCTTTGTAGTCTACTTTCTTTCAATTTCTTGATAAAATGTCTTCCAAAAATCAATTATCTGGTTGTGCAAAAAGGAAAAGAAGAGAATTAGCCCAAAAGTTTATAGATTCACAAAAAGAAGCTATGGATAGATTTATTTTCAAACAAGTAGAGCCTTCAAATGATGAAAATAATCTCAATGAGGATAATGATAATATAAATGAAGATGAGATTGGACATACTAGTGGGCATATGATTGATCATACCAAGAGCATTCAACATGATGATGATGTGCTTAATGTGCCTTATATTGAAGTTCCAAGGGATGATGAACCATTTGCTCCTCCTTTGGATATTTATGATCCGAGGAATTGGGATGTTCTTGATAACAAGATGAGAGATATTTTAGTTGAAAAGGGACCTATAAAGGAATTGGATCTTGTGTTTCCTTTAGATGAATTATCTAGACATTTTTCATATGCTTATTATTCTAGAAAATTAAGCAATGGTGAGACTATAGAAAGAAAATGGTTAGTTTACTCCAAGCATGTGGATAAAGTGTATTGTTTTGCTTGTAAATTGTTCAAGTCTCATGGTAACAAAAGTTTGTTAGCAAATGAAGGATTAAGAGATTGGAAGCGTCTTAGTGATAGGCTTCGACAACATGAAAATAGTGTTGAGCATATGACGAACATGAATACTTGGAATGAGTTGAGAATAAGATTAAATAGAAATGAGACAATTGATAAGGACTTGCAAAATGAGATTACTAAGGAGAAGGAGAGACTGAGACAAGTTTTGATAAGAATAGTCTCTGTAGTAAAATGTCTTGCAAAAAATAATTTGGCTTTTCGAGGATCTAAGGAGAAACTTTACCAAGATAGTAATGGTAATTTCTTGGGATTGATTGAGATGATCGTCGAATTTGATATGATAATGCAAGATCATGTTAATTAGACGCACTAAGAATGAACAAATTCATTGTCATTATTTGAGCCACAAAATTCAAAATGAGTTGATTTCTCTTTTGGCTCAAAGTATTAAAAGTTCAATCATACAAAACATTAAAGGAGCTAAGTATTATTCTATACTTCTTGATTGTACCCCAGATGTTAGTCACAAAGAACAAATGACTTTGATAGTAAGGTGTGTAAACATGTCCAGAAATAATGTACAAATAGATGAGTACTTTTTAGGATTTCTGGTTGTTGATGATACATCTGGATTAGGACTTTTCACTGTTTTACTTGATGCACTTAAGTCTCTTGGCCTTAATGTTGATGATGCAAGGGGTCAAGGCTATGACAATGGCTCTAATATGAAAGGAAAACACCAAGGTGTCCAAAAACGATTACTTGAGATAAATCCTAGAGCTTTATACATGCCATGTGCTTGTCATAGTCTTAATCTTACTCTTAGTGATATGGCTCATTCTTGTGTCAAAGCGGTTTCATTTTTTGGGGTTGTGCAACGCATTTATACATTATTTTCTAGTTCTACCAAAAGATGGAATGTCCTACTTCATAATGTCTCGGGCTTAACTGTGAAATCTTTATGCAATACACGTTGGGAGAGTCGGATGAAAAGTGTCAAAGCCATTAGATTTCAAGCTCCTCAAATAATAATGGCTTTATTGGATTTATGTAAATCTTGTGATGATGCCAAGTCAAAGAGTGAAGCGGAAAGCTTAATAAGTGCAATAGAGAGTTTTGAGTTTTTACTTGGTATGGTTATTTGGTATGATATCCTCTTTGCTATTAATATGGTGAGCAAAAAGTTGCAAACTAAATCTATGTGTATTGACGCTACTTTGAAGCAGGTAGAAGGTGTAATATCATATTTTAAAAAATATAGAGAAGAAGGGTTTGTCTCTAGCATGAATGTTGCCAAAAGTCTTGCACTAGACATGAATGTAGAGGCTGAATTCCAAACAGGACGGAGAAGGTTTAGGAAAAAACAATTTGATGAGAATGATCATGATGAAGATGTACAATCACCTCAAGAGTCCTTTAGGGTTACTTATTTTCTAGTGATTGTAGATATGACAATTGGTTCTTTAAAAGAGAGATTTGAGCAATTAAAGACTTTTGAAAGCATATTTGGGTTTCTATTTAATTCAAAAATCTTGAAATCGATGGATGATAAAGAACTTAGAGAATGTTGTGTCAAATTCCATGCCACTTTTTCTCATGCTGAAGTGTGTGATGTTGATTTAGATGATTTTTTTTCTGAATTGAAAGTGCTACAAGTGACTTTACCTGATGAGTGCGTGTCTGCAATTCAGATTCTTACCTTTGTGAAAGGGGTTGATTGTTATCCTAATGTTTCCATTGCTTATCGTATTTTGTTAACCGTGCCGGTTACTGTAGCTTCAGCTGAAAGAAGCTTTTCGAAGTTAAAATTATTGAAAACTTATTTAAGGTCGTCAATGTCACAAGAAAGGTTGAATGATCTAGCTATTTTAAGCATTGAGAAAGAGATATTAGAAAGTGTTGATGTTGATACTATTATTACTAATTTTGCATCCAAAAAAGCTCGAAGAAAACATTTCACTTGACAATTTCTATGTTTGTTTTTGTTATAGGTATCTCTATTGCTATGTGGCTATTGACTAGTTGCGGTTGCTGCTTTGTCGTTCTGCAATGCTTGGACCAAAAAGATGTGGTTGATTGGATTGGGTGTTGATGAATATTTTTTTATTTCTTTAGTGTTATTATGCTGTAAAATACCATTTTCTTGGATTTAAAATGTTATTGTTGTCTTGCAAATCTTCTTACAGTTAACTAAACTTCTAGGGCGACTTTTGCTATTGATGATGGCTACTTCCTAAGTGTAAACGATATATTTTAATTAATATAATGTAGCTTTTTATGCTAGGAATTCTACCCTTTGTTTTACATTTTAGGGGCCCTTTTAGAAATAGTTAGTGTAACTTTGCCCAAGGGCCTCCGAAGGGTTAGGAACGGCCCTGTGCACACGACCCCCGACTACGTATGAGTCCCAATGGACTTCAGTAGATTTGATTGAAGTTATAGAAATGTATATAGAATTCATGCTTAGATTGTCCCTTTTTGGCCTCTTTAATCATGTTCTAGTTTGGCGGTGAGAGTGTTTTCATAGGAGAATAAAATTTGAAATTTTGTGCTGAAATTCATTCAGGTTCTTACCCAAGGAAACTCTAGTGTGAGGAAGCTTGTGCTCAATAGGCCTGACAAACTCAATTCGCTCACTCTTCATATGGTATATATGTTCTATTTCTTCAAGCCCTTAAGCCTTGATATAATAAATTAAAATTCGATCTCGTGTGATGTTTTAAGCTTCATTTGATTTATTGGCATAATGGTTTTCATTTGCATCTTAAACAGGCTTGGTAATGTAGATATCCAAGCTTTTGAAGGCTTTGCGAGCTTTCGCAATTGATCCAACCATCAAGCTTGTCATTTTGAAGGTAAGGAAGACTACAGAACGATTTATCACACATCGAATATATGAAAAGATACATTTACATTACAATTGTCCAAATAAACATTATTGAAATGTGTTTATAATGTTAATTTAACACTAAATAGGGAAGAGGAAATGCATTTTGTGCCGGCGGAGATGTACTGATAGTTATAGGATATCTATCTGGTAAGCAGAAGATTTTGCACCAAATTTATTAAAATGTGACGATTATGGTACATATAGTAGCATTTTTGTTCTAGAGTGACTGATTCATATGTGTTGAGAAAATGCGAAGAGACATAGAGTGAGACAAAGAGTCTCACATTGATAATATGAACAAACAAGTCTTAGTAAGCTAGTGGGCTACTATTCCTATTGTCAATTGGTTTTAAGATGGAACTCCACCCCGACTTATGTGCTAGGCTACTAGGTAGCACACGATCCCCGAACACAAGTCCCAACGGGCTTCAGTAATATGCTAATTGAAATTGGTCACTTTTCATGTGCAAATGCATAAGTCACCAAATTACTTACAATAGTTTTTACTTGTGGTTCTTTATGTTGATCTATTAGAGCATTGGGCTATTGGTGCATTTTTCTACAGAAAACAGTTGATGTTAGACTACTTATTGGCTACATATCATAAGCCTCTGGTGAGATTAACTTTTAAAGTAGCTTGTACTCTTGTTCTTGTAATTTTCTATTTCACAAAAATGATAATGGTTGTATATATGTTTTTTCGCTTATTAGTTGTTGATTTTCTTAAAAATTGTTTGTTAATTTGTTTGGCTATTTCAAGGTTGTACTTATTCATGGTGTCGTGATGGGTGGAGGTGTTGGATTAAGCATGAATGCCAAGTTTCGTATTGTAACAGAGAAAATGGTACTTTTATATATTACAAAGTAGTCTTATTAATTAATTCTAAAATTATTTTAACGAAAATAAACTTACTTATATTGTCACATAATAATATATAATCCAAAACGGTATTTTTCAATTTTTTTTTCCCAGGTTTTTGCCATGCCCGAAGCATCACTCGGGCTGTTTCCGGATGTTGGTGCTTCATATTTTTTGTCCAGACTTCTTGGCTTTTTTGGTAAGTTCTAATTAATTCCAATGATTTTTTAAGGTTGGAAACTTGATATTTAATTGGTTGAAAATAACGTAAACTAGAGTCATATTGGCATTGCATCAAATCCAATTGTTTTGCACAACAATCAACAAAGAAGTATTACAACAAATATACGTCGTCTCTTACCAATTTAAAATGTACCGGTTAAAGATTTTTGTTTGTAAATGCTAATGCGCGCACAGGCGAGTATTTGGGCTTGACCGGTGCACAAATAGATGGCAGTGAAATGGTTTCGTGTGGACTTGCAACTCACTTTGTCTTTTCAAAGGTGTGATGATATCAATGCAACTTCAATTTTAGGTTTAAGAGCATTAATAGCTTCAAAATATGTTATATCACTTATATGTAGACCGATATAAGCAAACGATTAATTGGTCTCTTTGTTGATCTATGTCGTGATTAGGATCTTGTTGTGCTCGAAAATGCACTCTCAGAGCTTCTGAATCCAGATATCCCCACCATAACTGCTCGTATCAACAAGTTTAGTTAGAAACCTAGTTTGAAGCCAGATAGTGTCATTACAAGGTTTGCTAATTTTCTTAATCTTAATCATATATTCTATTATAATGAACACGTCACAAACCCTAATAACACTTTACAAAGAAACAGGTTGGAGAAAATCAGTCGGTGCTTTGCAGGGAAGATCATCGAAGAAATATTGACATCATTGGTAAGAGGCAATTCAATATCTTACATGAAAATTAATTAATGCTTGTTATAAATATTTCTACGGATCAGAGTTCTAAAAAGGGGCAGTTACTATACATGTCATATTTTTTTGCCTATATTAGACAATTGTCCCTCACCCTCTCCATATTAGCAAAATGTCCACCCCTAAAATAAAGTTGCTGAAATTTTTGTTTTCAGCAAATTTTTTTTTTCCGCGAAATTTAGTTTTTTTTTTTCCGCGTTGCCGAAACTGCTAAAACCGAAGTTGCTGAAATTGAGTTCTTTTTTTCCACGTTGCCGAAATTACCGAAACCAAAATTGCTGAAATTGATTTTTTTTCTCCATGTTACCTTTTTTTTCCAACTTTCCTGAGTTGCTAAAACACATGTGCCACCATCTGTTTCATCGGTTTTTTTTTCTTTTCGCATTACTGTTTTCTTTTTTCGTTTTTTTTTCGCGTTTCCAGAGTTGCTGAAACCCCTGTGTCACCCTCTATTTCAGCAGTTTTTTTTTTCTCGTTACTGTTTTTTTTTCGCGTTGCCGAAACCGGAGTTGCTGAAACCCCGATTTCAGCACTGTTATTGATGCTGAAACCCTGATTTCAGCAACGTTGTTAATGCTAAACCCCCGGTTTCAGCAACTTTGTTGATGCCGAAACCCCGATTTCAACAACGTTGTTGATGTTGAAACCCCGATTTCAGCAGCGTTGTTGATGTTGAAATTGTTGTTGAAATCGTGTTACGAGATATAAAATTTAGCCTATGCAGGATTCGAACCCACGTATTTGTGCATTGCACATCGCTCTACCATTGAGCTAAGAGGCTTTTAAAAGAGATTTAAAGCATTTCAGTATTTATTTCAGTATTTCAGTATTTATTAGTTGCGAAAATAAATATAAAAAATATAAAAGGGGGAAGCAAGAAATCTAACATTTGTAAAGGCCTACGAATTGATTAAAAGTTTGCTGAAATGAATCAATAGGCAATTAGCATACATATAAGCCTGCATCAATAGGCAATTAGCATACATATATTATTTTGTTGAAACAATTACATCAAATCAAACATAAAATCAGTACTGCTGAAGCAAGAATCGAAAACTAAAGTAGTGTGAGCGAAATCATCTCAAATCAAACATTTCCGAATGGATGGAGGACAACTAATTAATCTTTGCAACAAATCAAACCTATTGAGCGAATTCCGAATGAGTGAGTCTTTTCCAGCAGCAAATCAAACATAATTTTTTTTTAAAAAAAAAGGACAACTAATCTTTGCAATGCTCGAATGAGCAACAAATTGAGCGAATTCCGAATAGATCGAGGTACTGTGAGCGAAATCATCTCAAATTGAAGACAGGCAAACAAAATCCGGAGAGAGGTGGAGAGGAGTCAGTACCTTGTAGACAAAGGAGATTCAACTTCAGAAGCCACTTCTGATCGAGCCTCTAATCCAGATCTAGAGTTCCGAGAGAAGTGGTGGCCCGACCTGGAGTTCCAACAGCGATGGTGGGGGTTGTCGTGGTCGCCAGCGGTGGATGTTGGTGGAGGCAACAGTGGAGGATGCGGTGGTCGGCAAAAAGGGCGATGGTGGTGAAAGCAAGAACAGAGGAGCGAGAGGGAGGCGGTGATTGAGCGAGAACGGAGGAGCGATAGAGAACGACGACGACGATGGAGGACGAGGGAGGACGCTCGATCCGGCACCGATATGAGATCCGGCAAGGGGGAGGCGCGTGGAGGAGGTGCAGTCGCCGGATCTGCACCCAGAGGAGGTGGATCTGAGCGGATTCAAGTCCGGCGCGTTGATCTCCTTTGCCTGGATTCAAGTCCGGCGATGGAAACGGTGGAGTGAAGAGGTCGGTATCCTCCTCGTCATCATCTTCAGCATGAGGAACGGTTGCCGTGTTGAGCGAGAGAGAATGAAGGGCGAGGAAGAGAGCGAGAGATGGAGGAGCCACTAGAATGTCAGATGCTGAAACGCTCCAAATCTCTTAGATTAGGTTAATTAGAATCTCAGGGGCAATTTTGTCCAAAAAAATAGAGGTGGACAAAAACCTAATTTGCTGGGCTTGGCAGACATGCATACACTCCCTCAATAAGTGCAAAAAAAAAGGCCCGTTGGGCAAATTTTCTCTTCTAAAAATCACCCACACAACTGTCTAGCGCCTTTTAGAACATTGCTACGGATATAGATTGTCACCAACAGAATATCAGTCAGTGATGAAGGCAAGAACCGATCAAAGGGAGTCCATGAAGTTTTGTGATTAAATTAATGTGTTGATTAAAGGAAACTAATATATGCTTCTTATAATTATTCCAGATATAATAAGATTAGGAAGTGTTATGATCGGCTAAATGTGTTGTTTATGTGATTTAGGCAAATGAAGTTGCAACAAATGAAGCAGATCATAAGTGGATAGAAAAGGCGAAAACATCCATGAAGGCAGCTTCACCAACTAGTCTTAAAATAGCCCTTAGATCGGTAACCATTGATCGTTACCCTTTGATAAACTCGATCCTCTTTGGCTTCTGTTGTGCGCATATTTATGCATACACAAGTTTAACTTTTTTTTTTGTTTCTATGATTTTTTCGGCAACATATCAGATAAGGGAGGGACCAACTCAAGATCTTGCGAGTTGTCTTATGAGAGAATATACAATTTTCTGCCAGATTGCGCGCAAAGCAGTTGACATTAATGACTTTTTCGAGGTATATGAATAATGTCGATCATTCATCAACCAATTTTCATAATTTCTACATACATGTGTTCGGTGCTTATTTATTTGTTTTTTTTTTGCATCAGGGCTCGAGAGCAAAGCTATTCGAAAAGGACAACAACCCCAAGGTTTGTAATAAAGTTGCAGCTCTTGAAAAGAGTTCTTGTTCACTAACCCCTATGAAAGTAAACTCTAGCAGCCCAATTAACCAAACATATAAATTTGATGAGGTTTAATTAACTAGAAGAGATACCTGTCAAACTTATATGCTGCTTAATTTTCTATTATTTCAACTAATATGGATTTCCTTAATCTCATTATATAAAGATATACAGTTGCTAGCCTTTTTGTTTAATCGCACGTAATTCATAATATGCTACATTTATTCTGCAGTGGAAGCCACCAAAGTTAGAGTTAGTCACTGATAAAATGGTTGATGAATTTTTCACGGTGCCTGAATACGATGAAGACTGGACATATATACTACTTCCTCATACCTCTAACTTTACCGCCATTGCTAAACTCTGATGCAATCTTGAGACTGTCATTAGGAAAAAAATAACATAGTTTCATATCTATATTCTGCTTTTAATTGATGTATTATATTTCTAGTTTTGGTTATTCTGTCATTTTATTGTACATATTATAATTGCATTAGGAAAATATAATTCTACCACTAGCAGTTGTACTATTGCATATATATTGTGTTTACAAGAGAAATTTACCAAAACCAACTTAGTAACAAATTGATGTAATCTTATCTCCTTACGCCAGTTTTACACTAAGGTGACATATATACTGTAATTTCCTCGTCGCTTAAATCTTATTGAAGCGACATACTCTAATTTCTTTTCCATTCAGCTTGAACCAATACTCTCAAGATCGAGATGGACATTGCTTATATCCATCGCCTCAAATCTCTCTCTGGTCACATAAATTGGTATGTTCGTATCCTGTTAGCGATGTATATAGTAAAAATTAACGGTTTATATATCCTTTCCGACATTTTTCATATATACATATAAAAATTTTAAAAAAAATTCTCATAAAATGTTTTAGCCTCCCTAAAAAAATTGATGCATCCACTGTAAATGCTTACCTATAAACCAAAAAAATTGTTTTAAACATACAAACATGTATATATTAGTAGATTCAATTATAGCACAAATAGTACGTACTATTCTTAAAATATACAAACATGTATATATAGAAGATTCCAAAATTCATATTTTCTTCGACTTGTGTACTCGTAAAAACCAATTGCCAATAGGAGGAGTAGCGTATATTCATATTTTCTTCGACTTGTGTACTCGTAAAAACCAAGTGCCAGTAGGAGGAGTAGCCTATAATGAAGTGATGACTTTTAGTCTATCCTAATTAATAATGAACTGATAGACTATTTGTAAGTATTAAAGTAATGCCTTTAGTTTAAAGGTCTTCATCGCCCGAAGAGATTGCGTTAAAATTGTTAGAGATTATATAGTTTTAGAAGTAAATATTGTATAGTTACGATTGTAACCCTATGTATTTACCCTAGTGATATATATACATGAGTAGACCTCTGAGATCCTCAAGAGGACTCAGTTATTCGCAATCTTACATGGTATCAACCTTCTTTGTGAAACCCTAATTTTTCGTTTCATAAAATCGATCTGACGCAACCCTTGCCGCCGCCGCCCGACTTGCCGCCGCCGCTACCCCTAGCTGTCGTCGCTGCCTCCTGTTGCACCCTTGCTGCCGCCGCATGTCCCCACGCCCCTTTTCACAATGGGCCACCCCCGCCACCTCAGGCTGCGCCCGCCGCTCCTCGCATTGCTGCCCCTGTAGCTCCCTCCACCCCAACCATGAAGAACCGGTTTCAAACCGGGATCTTCAAACCCAACCCCAAGTACAACCTCCTCACTCCTTCCACAAACATATCCCCTCTCCCTCAATCACCACAAAAGGCCTTACATGACCCGAACTGGCACGCCGCCATGGTCGATGAGTTTAGTACTTTAATTAAAAATGGCACTGTTGGACCATAAAATTTTATAAATGAAATAAAAATAATCATGCTACGTGGTAGTTCTTTCTTTCCTTTTCTTTGGGAAGAAATTTTATTTTTGAGGGTCCATCTGCAAATGTTGATAAATCAGCCCAGCCCAGCCCACACAAAATAACCCATCACATAAAAAATGAAAGAGGATCCAAAACTACTTAATATGACATAGGGATGGCAATGGGTCGGATGGTGGGTGGATGATCCAAATTTTCACCCGATCCACCACCCATAAACCATCACCCAATCCGATCCACCCGTCACCCACCGGATTATCGGGTGGTTCAGGTGAAAATTCGGGTGAAAAACTTAATCGTTTAAATTCGAAAAAAAACCTGTAAACTAAAAAAACAGCCCTTCATTTAGCGAAAAATAACATTTCATTAACAATTTAACAAAAATCAGCCCTTCATTGAACCAAAAACAACCTTCATTTAACAATAAACAACCTGCTAAACTGTAACCACCATACAAAATAATGTCTTAGAAGTTTAACATCATAATATCATTCCAACAATCACACATACTACTAGTCTTGAAAACAAAACAAATCATAAGATAGTCTTTGAGAAATGAGAAACAAAATAACGTCCAAGCAAAAGAGGCCCTTCCAAGTAAGCACGTTGTCTTCAAAGCATATCAATAGCCGATGAAAGATCCTTCCATGCAAGCATCCTATAAAATAGTCATATGTTTTAACATATACTAAATATGTAACTTGTCTAGTATAAAAGCAAAAAGAAAGTATACTTACATCAAAAACTTCATGGTTGACGATTTCCTCTTCCAAATCTTCATCATCCGTGCAAGTACCACATGCTTGAAACAACTTACAGCAAAAAAAAACAGCAACTTATAACACAAAAACAGCAACTTAAAACACAAAAACAGCAACTTACAGCAATTTACAGCAACTTACAGCAAAAAAACAGCAACTTATAACAATTTACAGCAGCTAATTCAGCAAAAAACAGCAACTTAAAACACAAAAACAGCAACTTATAACATCTTACAGTAACTAATTTAGCAAAAAAACAGCAAATAAAAAATGGTTAGAAATGTTACCTCAATGTTCATAGGCTGAGATAGAGAAACCGAGATAGAGCAGCTAATTCATAGGCTGAGATAGAGAAACCGAGATTAGCCCTAACCAAATCAGCCCTAACGAAATCAGTAACAAGCATAGATAGAAATCTCGAACTGAGATTGAGAGAAATCATAGAGAGAAATAGATATAAATCATAGACTAACAATAGTAACAAGCAGCAAATCAGCCCTAACCAAATCATAGATAGAAATCATAGCCCTAACCGAGATTAGCCCTAAACAATAGTAACTAGCAACAAATAGATAGAAATCTCGAACTTGGAGGTCAATCTGAGATAGAGAGAAACCGAGAAAGAGATAGAGAGAGAGCTAGGGTACCGATTTCGGACTCAATGTCGGGACTGACCGGTGGTCAGGTGGAGACGTCGGCGCCGGCGGGTGGTCAGGACTCAGGTGGAGATGTCAGCGCCGGAGAAATCGAGAACTCGGAGGTCGGGAGTGCACAGCGACTGGAGTGGATTAGTGGAAGAGAAGAGGAAGCTGTGAGGCTGTCGGCTTGAAAGTCTCAAAGAGGCGAGTCACAGATTAGGAATTTTAGGGTTTAGGTGAAAAATAGTGTATATATATTTATTATATATATATATATATTAAAAATATGTCGGGTGATTCACGGGTCGGGTGGCGGGTCGGGTGACGGGTGAAATTACTACCACCCGAATCCGACCCGATCCACCACCCGTTCACCCGTCACCCATTTAATATCCACCTTAAATCGGATTTTCACCCATTTTTTTGGGTCTGGTGAAGCGGGTACCCGTCGGATGCGGGTGAGATTGCCACCCCTAATATGACAGCTGAGTTAGAACTTTCAACTGCTCCCCCATCACCTCAGTACGTGGAAGTTATTCCCATCTCTCTCTCAAAAAAAAAAGGGAGAAATAGAATAGTGGGTAGTTATCAATAGATAGGTAACTGCTGCTGCTCCTACACCCTATAAAAGGAGGCTCCTAGAGGCAGAGAAGGTCTTTAGCCGAGAGTTAGCTGCAAAAAATCAAAGAGAGAGAGAGCATTCTGAGAGAAAAGAAGAAAGAAAAGGAACACCCTTTGGATTCTTTTGTCAAGGTTCAGTGTCGGGAAAGTTGAAATAGGTATAGCTTTATACCTACAACTTTTGTGGTTTATTTTTGCAGGTACATGGAGAGGAAGCAAGGAGGATCAATGGCTTGGACACCAGTACTCTCACCTAAGCGGTTGAGCCCGATAATAGGCTTAAGTATAAGATTACTTTCGCCTAGGGTTCAACCTTATAATAGGTTGAGGGTACTCTCTCGTAGACGGCTCGAAATTTATTTTCTCCGCTACACTCGATCCCGGCGTGGATCGGTTTACAGGAGCGAAATACTGTCGAAATGGAAGTAGGAGAAAAGGGTGGCAAGGCAATGATAAAAGATGGAATAAAACTGTCTGTTAAAAAAAAAACTACTGGATTCTCACTTGAGACTCTAATTAATGGGTTTTCTTTACAAAAGGAGGATTACTAAAATTTGACACTAAGGTCCAATGCCTCTGCTATGACAGTTGCTCTTCAAATGGCACAAGTTCTCCTAAGCCTTGCCGGTTCTCCTTTGTACGATTTCCAGAAGAAAAAAGCTTAAGTACCCATCCTTAACCCAAACCCAAATCAAGATAAATTGCAAATCAAACTACTGCATCCCAAACAAACAAAAATGGACGGAATTGCACTCTGAGCAGGTTTGCAACAATAGCAAAAGAGCAGCCAGTTCACAATTGAGTGTAACAAATCAACAACAACAACTACCCAGTAAATCCCGCAATTAAGCAGGGTCCGGGGGGTCAGGATGTACGCACTCTTTCCCCGAATACATCGAGAGAGTGTTTCCGATAGACCCAAAATAGTAGACATATCAATCCCATCAAAGCACGCTAAACAGTAGAAAAGAGGCACGAAGAAGCAAAGAGGGAGGCGGAATAAAAGCAACCACAATAGAACAAAACCCCAGCCTAGTACTGCTACACATCCGAAGCCCGAATAGCCCTCCTCCAACGGTCTCTGTCCAAAGTCAATTCTTCCGATAAGTTGAGCAGATTAAGATCCTGCCTAATAACCTCCATCCAACTCTTTTTCGGTCTACCTCTACCCCTACAAATAGCTCCAAACTCCAAACTCTCACACCTACGAACAGGCGCCGATCCAGGTCTCCGCCGAACGTGCCCAAACCACCGCAATCTGGACTCTCTCAGCTTGTCCACAATACTTGCAACTCCAACTTTACTCCTAATGTCTTCATTTCTGATTCTGTCAAGTCTCGTATGCCCACACATCCATCGCAACATCCTCATCTCAGCCACTGCCAATTTCTGTTCTTGAGCTTTGGTGACGGGCCAGCACTCTGAACCATACAATAAGGTCGGCCTAACAGCAACCTTGTAGAACTTCCCTTTCAATTTAGTCGGAACTTTCTTATCACATATCAGAGATGTAAATTAAACCTATCATCTCAGTATATCAGACTGCCTGTACTCCTAAACACATTCAGTACAAAGGATTGAGAACAGATCCTAATCAAAGAAAGTGTGCTGAATCTCCAACAAGTGAGAGAAGATCAGTAACACAGCCTCAAATCACAAAATTTTGAGGCAAACGAAAAAAAAAAACTAAACTAAAGCTTAAACAAACCTGGGGAATTTGGTTCATGGCTTCTTCAACTGCCGTTTGACGATTGCTCTTGGTCCAAGAGTCCCCGTTTAACCGTTGGCAGGCCAAACGCGCGAGTCGCAAACCCCCCGATGCAGTCGACGACAGCTGCGGGTACAAGTTAACAACCACCATCATTTCCCCTTGAGCCCTGGTTGAAATTAGCCGTAATATGTCTTGTTCCAAGCACACCAAATTCAAGTCTGACCAAAATTAAACCAAATGTGTCCCATATTTGAGTGTTAGAGCAAATTTGAAATGGGGGGAGAAGAGAGCCAATTCAACAAACAAAGTGGCAAGCTTTAATTTGGGGTAAAACAAAAAATTGAAATTGACTGGGGTTTCAAAGCAAACCTTAATTGCCCTTGCCATGGCTGTCCTCGACTCCTTCTCAGTGCCCTCGGACAGCTTCCTCTCCTCCGGGTGGTAGCGGACACACTGGATCTGAGCTCGCCAACCCTGAGCGGGTGTAGATGAAATTCGTTCGGGATTGGCTCCTGCTAATTGGGTTTGATTCGGGCTCCCACCATCAAAATCACTCACTAGAATTTCCAGCGGTTACGAATGTGGGGAGTATTTGCCTTTGAATTAAATCGGGATCCCCTCAAGTTCACATAGCATCTTTGAGCTTGGGCTATGGTGTTCTACTGTTAAAAGAAAGAAAGAGGAAACCAAATCTGATGTTGCTGAGCAAAGGCAACAGTAAAAGACGAATGCAAAAAGAAGGAAAAGTAAAGCAACAGTAAAAGACAAAAATGTCTAGTGGGTTTTAAATTGAGCATAGACCCATCCAAGTCTCCCAGCTAGCACACACAAAGGAAAAATTAATATAAAAAGAAATTTTTTGTTGTTAGCTTCGGTTAACAAATGTAAAGCCAAATAATCTGTATTAATAATGGAGAAGAGGTTACAAGAGATGCGGTGAAAATCGTCTAGTCCAACACCGTAGTCCACATTTATGGTCCCTTTAATTTTATTGGCCGATAAACATTAAAATAAATTATAAGGTACAAATACTTAAATAAGAAAATCATTAGAAATTTCAATTTAGCCAATGAGATAATTTGGACTACGATATGGACTACAATAGCGGACTAGACGATCCTCGTTGCAAGAGATGGAGTACCAGAAGAGAGAGAAACTCTCTTTTGAGAGGAAGAATTTTCGCCCAAATCAGCCTTCTGCAAACCCTAGATGGCAAAGATGTTCTTGCCCCCTTATCGAAACCCCTTCAATCAAACCTTCAAATGCAAAAAATCTTCGTTATCCATTCAACTGCCTACCCTCCATCGCAACCTTGCCCTTGGCTCTGGCTTGGGTTGTCGATTTCAAGTGTTTGGGGTTATTCACCCTGGCTAGTGTTGTTAATCCGATCGGGAAAAGAAGCTTTAAGCAGGATGTCTGGCCTCTTCAAAAGAGGATAAAGAAGAAAAGTTTGTTCCTGATGGTCAGGGGTTTGAATGCTAAGCCCCCTCCCTGGCCAGATCCAGTAAGGATTACTGTTCGAATAAAGTATTCAAGGGTGGGTGATGGCAAGCTTTCTCGCCTACGGGTTGCCTGGGATCTGAATCTTCTCTGCAACAAGGCAAATTTGGTTGGGCTAGTGCTCCCTTCGGGGAGCGGTTTCTCTCATTGCTCGCGGTACTCCGTCCTTATATGGGTATGTTGGGGGTTCTGCACGGTACACATCTCCTCTCATATCTTTCTCTCTCTTAACAAACCTGTTATATTGCTCTCCTCTAAGTCTCTCTTGTGTTGTCACTGTGGAATGGAACAAATGTCGAAAGACAAATGTGAAGTTCCCATGACTGAGGGGGACTTGTCTCCCTCCCAAACCAAAACCCGAAAGGGTATGCCAAAATCGGTTGAGAAACCAATTCCTGAGGGAGTTCTTGCTCCCAATGAAGGAAGTAAAAAAGCCTCCCTAAAAGGCATAAGGTCTTCTTTGAAGCCTTCTGTGGAAAAGCTGAAATCCCTTATTTGGGGTGCTAAGGAGTACATCTCTACTATAAGACAATCAACGCTTTATGTGACTATTATTGGGGACCCCATAACAGCAAAGGAGACTCGGTTGAGGATCAAAATGGACTGGAGATTCCTCTCGCGAGGTTTTCTGTTGGTTCCAAGGGCCAATAACTGGTTAGAACTCAAGTTCAACCTTGAAAATGATTGCGAAAAGATGTGGAAGTGCAGGCCTTCCCATATGGTTGGCTATCTTCTGCTTCTCAGACCTTGGAATCTGGAGTCCACCTCCCTAACAGAGCCTGTCCCGCTCGTTGACATGTGGGTTCGGTTCGTCGGACTCCCTGTCAAATTCATAAGCAACGAAGTCCTCACATCTATTGCTGAGAAGAATGGCCTCGGTAAAGTCCTCTTTTGTAGTATATCATGGTGTCGAATCTCAGGGACTATAGGAGTATTAATCGAATCTTCGCAACCAGTTGACTAAGCCAAAATAGTAGAGAAATTGAGGTTTTATGAAATAACTAATAAAACAAATTAAAACAAGCAAATGGAAGTTTTGGGCAAATATGGAGAAAACATTCTAGAATTGGGGATTAACCACCATGTGTCGTCGATAAACTTAAGAGATTTTTCTCGCTCGAATGAATTTGATTATGTACTGAGGTAGGCTGTCTAAGTTCATTACTAATCTCCTCTCGGTCTCATAGCAAATTGTACCTAACCGGCTAACAATCACTCTCGTGTAAAGTTAAACTAAAGTTAGGTCCATTACGCTCTTAGAATCTAAGCAAGTTCATTCAAATGTCTCCTCTCGGTCTCAATTAGAACAAACAAACCTAGAATTTCTATGACACCCTATATAAATCCTCAAGAGACCTTGAATCATGCTATTGTGTCACTCATAAGCAAACATCAATGTCTCAGGTAATCCTATAGATCCAATGACAACAATCACCTCTCGGTCTCATGCAATCATCTATCTTCCTATTAGGGCTATCTCCTCTCGGTCTCAACCCCTAATTGGATCTAATTGATTATCAATTAGGCTATATGCTCAATAGGATTAAATCAAACAAAAATCAAACTACATTCAAGCAATAGTGAGTATGGTCTATCTCAACATAGCGGAATAACCCCAACCCTAGAACGATCGAATTAGCTAAACATGATAAAAGAGAACAAATCAAAAGCAAAATAAGATGACATAGCAAAGAAGAGTAAGAGAAATACTTGATCTTCTCTAGCGGAAATCGTCTCAAAGCTTTCGATTGCAATCCCTTATTATTCAACTAATCTAGGGTTCTCCAAAGTTCTTCCCCAAAGTTTGAGTGTTTCCAGCCTTTGTCCAAAAACGTAACCCCCTTTTAGAAATCTGGAAATTACATTGGTTTTAATTAATCCAAAACAAATGAAAGAAACAGCCGGAAATCTGAAAGGTCTGGCCGGATCTGGCACTGTCACGACTCGTGAAGAGTCCGTCACGGGTCGTGACAGCCTACAGTACGCCACAAAGAGATGAGTTCACCTGTCACGACTCGTGAAGGTCTCCCACGGGTCGTGACAGCTTGCTGTAGCTGAAAATTGCACAAACTCCCTTATTCCGCGAGTCGTGCTACATCGTCTTGAGCTCCTTTAAGTGATTCACTTTATATGCTTGCTTCTTGTCTCATATTTTTGCTCATCTCTCGACCCCTTTAGCCCGTCTTTGATGACTTATTTCCACATGGAAGCGCCTCTAATCACCTCTTTATCCTTTAGCTCTTGAATCGGCTCTAAAACCGCTCAAAAGTACCTGAAATCACAACAAACTAGCGGTAGACACCGATTCCTCGAAATGGGACACTAAGGGCTAACAAATAGGTAAAATACTCTAGTAAAATGCCCTAAACTCTACACAAGAGTTCCCAAAAATAATGCTAGAATAGACGCTATCAAAATACCCCATACTTACCCTTGCTTGTCCTCAAGCAAGACTAAGATAATAAACCACAAGATAGCGTCTGCTAATTAGAATTATCCGACGAATGCCGTCCTAGCATATCATTGCCAACAATCAAACTTGACTAGCACATCAAAACACCAAAATCCTCTAATGCACATCACTTAAATCTCGACCTCAATACTCATCATCCACAAAGCTTGAACAATCTCGATAATCTCCACCGCTTGAAAATATGCACACAATAAAATCATGAGGGCTTTATAGGGTTATGATGAGGCTAAGGCGGAAACAGTTGGGTATGGAAAATTTCAGGCCATGTGGTGCTAAAATCCGGGAAAGAGGATCATTTGATAACAAACGGAAAAACACACACTTTCAAAGAATCAAACTCATACCAATCCACCAAACTAACTCCCTCACAACAACTTTTTTCATGTTCACTTTTGTCAACCACATCAAAAAATTTCTTTTTTTTCTTTTCTTTCTTTTTCACTCTTTTTCTTACCTCTCTAGCCTCGACACCGTTTTACACGAATACAAACATTTGTGATGAATGCACCCGGTTACTAAGTACCTCGGCCTCCTCACTTTGCACTTCTTCCTACTTGTGTGAATTTTATTCTCCACAAACAGGATCGGTTACTAACCGTATTTTTTTCTTTTCTTGACTTTTGCATAAGAGTGAATTTTATCCTCCTCTTATCCCAAGACTTTTCTTCCTTTTTTTTTTTTATCACAATCAAGAAAAATCACTCCAAACTTGAAGCACATCCACACAACAAATACACCACCATGACCCAAAATCCCGGATTAGGGAAAGGCAAGTAGCGGTTATGAAAATCTTGTGGAGCTACCAAAGAAACAGGCTTCTAAGGCTCAGAAGGCCTTCAAGGAGATGATCAAATGCAAGGGTATGTAAGGAGAAATGGGCTAACAAAAC
This sequence comes from Persicaria tinctoria, assembly GCA_037127255.1. Taxonomy (NCBI): domain Eukaryota; kingdom Viridiplantae; phylum Streptophyta; class Magnoliopsida; order Caryophyllales; family Polygonaceae; genus Persicaria; species Persicaria tinctoria. Next base: position 3,511,366 of record JBANSL010000004.1, read on the forward strand.
TGCCTCAATCATATTTCAATTGTGCACATAAACCAAATAATGCGGTCTCACCATAATGCATGTCAAGCTTGAGTATCCAAGTATAAGGCGAGAAACATACATAATCAAGCAAGAGGGTAAACAATCTAGCTAGTCAAACAAGGCAATGACTCAATGCTCAGGTAATCATCAAATATTCAAAAATAAGGATGGGCCAAATAGACAAAAAAATCGCAAAAATTGTGAATACTTCACCCCCACCCCATACTTAAGCAAAGCATTGTCCTCAATGTGCAAAACAATCAAGGAAGAGATGGGAATACTCACAATTTCAACATGTAGAACGGGTGTCATGAAAGTGGCCAAGCCAGTGCCATCTGTGTCCAAACCTAGGGAAGACAACCAAGACAAACAAGCAACAAACTTGACAAGATAGGGGCTAGTAGATAGGTGTCAAAACACCTTCAACTCAACTCGAACATAATCAATATTCCCAATATAGTGCACTCTCTACCCCATACTTGCTCATTTGTAAATCAGCTCACATGTATAAAAGAAAAACAAAACTATAAACTAAGAAAAAAAAATGATAAAAATAAAAATAAATAAAAATAAAAACATGAAAACAAATGACCACGACTCGTGAGACTTTCCCACGACTCGTGAGAGTCATCAGCGAGTTGAGTTGGGAGCAAGGTCGGCCCCCGCGACTCGTGAGAGTCATCCTGCGACTCGTGACACTTGTTTTAGACAAAGGAAACAAAATAAAGAAAAGGAATTACCTACTACTTACCTCGGGTTGCCTCCCGAGCATCGCTTCTTTAAAGTCATTAGCTTGACCTCGCATCTTCATTTATGTGCTTCGGTCAGGAGGATCGACGCATTCCTTCTTGACCACGCCCCGATGTACCTTGAATTTACCACAATTTCTGTGCCATAGCTCGACACTACCACTTCCATCCTTGCACACCTTGGTCACATCATAGGGGCCAGACCATCTCGTGCTTTTAGGCCCTGGAAACATCGCTGACTTTGGATGGAAAACTTTCACTTTGTCACCCAGCTTCAGCTCCTCATTCATCCAATCCTGCTTTTGCTTCTCAAGCAATTTCAGCTCTTGTAATGGTGCTTCAGGATCTTCTAGCAATATCTCAGGCTCTAAGTCATCTAAATCAGGTGCCTCGGGAGAGATATTTAGGTCTTCAGCTGCAATGTCAAAATGCTCTCCTTGGGTGATATAGAGCTCTAGGGGATCATCAGATATAACACACATGATTTGTTCCCTACTAAGGCTCTCTTCTTCCTCAAATTCCTTGCACACCTCATCAAGCAAGGGAGTCTTCACAACTTTGTTGAAATTGAATTCAACTTTTTCATCACCAATATTGAAGGTAAGATGACCTTCCTTCACATCAATCAAAGCTCCGGCTGTGGCTAAAAACGGTCTCCCCAAGATGATAGGAATTGGTGACTTCTCATCTATGTCTAGCACCACAAAGTCTACCGGTATATAAAACTTATCCACTCGGATGGGTATATCTTCAAGTACACCATTTGCATAAGCAATCGATCCATCTGCCATGGACAACTTCATCTTTACCGGCTTCAACTCTCCTAAGTTCAGCTTGTTGCATATGGAGAGGGGAAGAAGACTTGCACTTGCTCCTAAGTTGAACAAGGCCTTGTATTCATTATCACCAACTGAAATGGGAACTGCAAAGCTACCTGGATCACCTAGCTTTTGTGGGAGTGCATTTTGGATCAAAGCACTACATTCCCTAGTCAAGGACACCGTGTGCACCTCATCAAGCTTAGTCTTGTTGGAGAGGATCTCTTTTAAGAACTTGGAATAGGACGGTATTTCCTTCAAAGCGTCGACGAAGGGTATGGTTATGTGTAGCTTCTTCAACATCTCCATAAAATTTTTGAATTTCTTATTCACAAGCTCCTTGTTTTTCCTTTGCGGGAATGGCAACGGAGGTTTATAAGGCGGTGGTGGCACATAGGGAGATTCCTTCTCTGGTTCAAGAGTTCTTTTCTCATTTGGATCATCTGCCCCTTCATCTGTTTTTGGCTCAGGCACCATCACTTCTTCCAACTGCTTCCCATTTCTCAATGTCACTGCTGAAATGTTCCCCCTAGGATTCTCCTCGGCACGTCCCGGGAGTTGGCCAGATTGCCTTGGTGAAGCAGCTGCTTGCTGAGCCACTTGAGTCTCTAGCAACTTGTGACTTTTGGCTAAGTTTTGCATCTCACCTGTTAGATGTTGGAGATTCCCAGACAAAGCTTGCACTGTAGTAAGCAATTGCTCCATCATTTTGTCCGTCCCAACACTCTGTTGTGCAGGGGGTACAACTGGAGCATGGTATTGAGGTCGTGGAGGGCCAGTTTGAAATCCAGGAGGTGGTCTTTCAGCGCCTTGGTTATTTGAATAGGAGAAACCAGGTTGATCTCGAGCACGAGTATTATAGTTGGTGTACTTTGGTGCCCCACTGAAATCCCGATTCTTGTACATATCAGCATTTCTATACATGTCCTTCATATATCTAACATCCTCAGCTTGTTCCTCTGCTTGGTGGGAATTATACAGCTCGCATGATGAAATTGAATGATCTGTCCCACTACAGAACTGACAAGGAATGAGCGGCTTTGATGATGTAGAGCAAGCAGCTTGTGTAGATGGAGTCGTTAATAACAATTGGCTCAAACACTTCACCTCAGAAGATAGAGCATCTAGCTTAGCATCCCTCATGGTTTCAGCACCTACCTCAAACATACCAGCACTCTTCTTGGTGCTAGGTACAACTGATCTCCCAGTAGAGTATCTGCCACAGTTCTTTGCAGTTTTCTCAATAAATGCCCATGCCTCGTCAACATTCTTCTCCATGAAAGTCCCACCAGATGAGGAATCAATCATAAACCTAGTAGCATCATCAAGCCCTTTGTAGAAAACTTCAAGGAGATTCAGTTTTGGCTCTCCGTGACGAGGACAATCAAGTAGAAGGTCCTTGAACTGCTCCCATGCTTCGTAGATATTTTCTCCTGTTTGCATCTGAAAAGCATAAATCTTCCTTCTCATTTCAGCTTTTTTATTCGGTGGGAAGAACTTGTTTAAAAACTCAGAAGACAATGCATCCCATGATGTTATAGAACCTTCAGGAATAGCATTGTACCATGCCTTAGCTCTATCCCTCAAAGAAAAAGAGAATGCTCGCATCATAAGCTCATCCGGCTCAACTCCATGAATTTTAACTGTTCCCATCAGCTCCTTGTAGGTGGCCATGTGTTGATGAGGATTCTCAGAAGGAAGACCACCAAACTGATTTTGACAGATCATCTGAATCAAGGATGGTTTCAGCTCAAAATTATTGGGAGTCAAGTTCTGAAATACTACCCCAGGATTTGGAGTGTGTTGCGCCGGATCCATCCGTTGAGCAAGAGTAAGCGGACCAGCAGCATCCTGAAGAGCTAACTGATTTTGTAGTTGAGCACGGAGCTCATTAATCACTCGTGTACTTTCAGCTCTAGCGGCTTCCAATTCAGCTTGGAGGCGTGCAGCGTTGTCCCCCATTTCTTTGACTTTGCGTTGTTCAACAAGTCTCTTGTGAAAAGTCCTCTCAGGTTCAGAATCAAAAGGTAGAAGCTCTTCGACTTTTTGGCCTTTTCGCATTCAACTTGCAAAATAGCTAAAACCAAAGCCAAAAAGAAACCAAATCAAAATAACAAACCGACTTAGAAAAACTAATTGAAAGGAATCAACTAATACTAGCTTAAGTCCCCGGCAACGGCGCCAAGTTGATAGGCTTGAAACCCACTCCCACAAGTGTATGGGATCGGTTGTAGTATATCAAGGTGTCGAATCTCAGGGACTATAGGAGTATTAATCGAATCTTCGCAACCAGTTGACTAAGCCAAAATAGTAGAGAAATTGAGGTTTTATGAAATAACTAATAAAACAAATTGAAACAAGCAAATGGAAGTTTTGGGCAAATATGGAGAAAACATTCTAGAATTGGGGATTAACCACCATGTGTCGTCGATAGACTTAAGAGATTTTTCTCGCTCGAATGAATTTGATTATGTACTGAGGTAGGCTGTCTAAGTTCATTACTAATCTCCTCTCGGTCTCATAGCAAATTGTACCTAACCGGCTAACAATCACTCTCGTGTAAAGTTAAACTAAAGTTAGGTCCATTACGCTCTTAGAATCTAAGCAAGTTCATTCAAATGTCTCCTCTCGGTCTCAATTAGAACAAACAAACCTAGAATTTCTATGACACCCTATATAAATCCTCAAGAGACCTTGAATCATGCTATTGTGTCACTCATAAGCAAACATCAATGTCTCAGGTAATCCTATAGATCCAATGACAACAATCACCTCTCGGTCTCATGCAATCATCTATCTTCCTATTAGGGCTATCTCCTCTCGGTCTCAACCCCTAATTGGATCTAATTGATTATCAATTAGGCTATATGCTCAATAGGATTAAATCAAACAAAAATCAAACTACATTCAAGCAATAGTGAGTATGGTCTATCTCAACATAGCGGAATAACCCCAACCCTAGAACGATCGAATTAGCTAAACATGATAAAAGAGAACAAATCAAAAGCAAAATAAGATGACATAGCAAAGAAGAGTAAGAGAAATACTTGATCTTCTCTAGCGGAAATCGTCTCAAAGCTTTCGATTGCAATCCCTTATTATTCAACTAATCTAGGGTTCTCCAAAGTTCTTCCCCAAAGTCTGAGTGTTTCCAGCCCTTGTCCAAAAACGTAACCCCCTTTTAGAAATCTGGAAATTACATTGGTTTTAATTAATCCAAAACAAATGAAAGAAACAGCCGGAAATCTGAAAGGTCTGGCCGGATCTGGCACTGTCACGACTCGTGAAGAGTCTGTCACGGGTCGTGACAACCTACAGTACGCCACAAAGAGATGAGTTCACCTGTCACGACTCGTGAAGGTCTCCCACGGGTCGTGACAGCTTGCTGTAGCTGAAAATTGCACAAACTCCCTTATTCCGCGAGTCGTGCTACATCGTCTTGAGCTCCTTTGAGTGATTCACTTTATATGCTTGCTTCTTGTCTCATATTTTTGCTCATCTCTGGACCCCTTTAGCCCGTCTTTGATGACTTATTTCCACATGGAAGCGCCTCTAATCACCTCTTTATCCTTTAGCTCTTGAATCGGCTCTAAAACCGCTCAAAAGTACCTGAAATCACAACAAACTAGCGGTAGACACCGATTCCTCGAAATGGGACACTAAGGGCTAACAAATAGGTAAAATACTCTAGTAAAACGCCCTAAACTCTACACAAGAGTTCCCAAAAACAATGCTAGAATAGACGCTATCAGTCCTCTTTTGTATCAATTTCTGTTTGATGAAAGATAATATTGGGTCTCAACATGGAGGTGGAACAGTGAGCAAAACCAGGGGGATTAGTTTGTCTAATTTCTTTCTAGTCTATCCCTTCTATTCTCACCACTCATTCAAGACTAGCAACAATTGTGTTCCTTGTGTGGGGGGTTGTCATAACTATTGCTCCTATCCATTAATGGGTACTAATTTGAGTATGTTCCATTTTTTCTACGAAAGGTCTTTAGGGTATAACTTACATAATCTCAGCCCATATGCATCACATTTCATTAATGATCACCTTGCGACTACTCATTTTTTCATGGCCAACAGCAAGTCCTTCGTAACGGTGGGCTTCCTAGTACCAAAAAGTTTCATTGCCAAGTGCATAAGGGGCCTTGATTTGGCTAATCACGCGTTTGGAGCCATAAGGAGAAGGTCAAATAATTATTGGGATATTAAGCTTAGAGAAATCACAATTGGGATCACAAGCTACTCTGGGTTGTTGCTTGGTCTCGGCACAAGTCTAGATACCGTTTGCAAAGATAGATTGTGTAGGATTGTATCATGTATCACTTTTCCGATCCATCCTTTGTCTTAGTATTATATCTTTACAATTATTCTCCTTCACGTGTACACTTCCTTCTACGTAGATACCCCTCATCTAAACTGGGACACGTCAATCACCTACCCTGAAATTAAAAAAATCAAAGCTAAATTTATGAGTGGAATGCTTATTAAGAAAAATTATAAGAAGGCTAAACACCATCTTCCTAGAGGTAAATGTAGTCCGAATAAAACAATAAGAGAAATATCTTCAAAGACTAAAAATTCACAAAAGAAACTCAAAGGGAAAACTAATCTAGAAAAAATGAGGAACATTGTAAAAAGAGTAATATATGGGTATGGGAGGGCTTACCTTTTGCTCGCCTATGCAAAAACAAAGTGGTCATGATAATACGATACTGGAATTGTATGGGAATTGGAAAAAATACCTTCTGGACCAACATGAATGAATGGCGCTCATTAGATCATGTACAAATGTTAATCTTAGAAGAAACAAAGACTGAATCAGAACCTAAGGAATCCCTTTGGAAAAATGCGGGATTCACAAACATGTGTTGGTCTCCGGCTTCTGGACGTGCTGGGGGTATTGCCTTATTCTGGAATGAAAACTCTTTCATAGACGAAACCATCTCGGTGATTATCCATCTCCCAAGAATTATTGGCGTAAAATACAAAAACATAAAAGAGAACTTTGAGTGTCTAATGCTCTTTGTATACGCTCCCCCCCAATCCCTCAGAAAAAGAGGACTTTTGGAGACACCTATACGAGCTGATTACCCAAAGCGACATTCCATACTTAGTTATGGGAGACTTAAACGAAATAAGCCAACCATCGGATAAGAGCGGAGGGGCTGAAATCCATCCGGGAAGATTCCTAAGAATAATGGAATTCAAAGATGCATGCTCCTTGATGGAGATCCCCTCGTACGGTAACCCATTTACTTGGAGAAAGAAGCAATTTGGCCCAGATAACATTTTTTAAAAAACTTGACAGGGTGCTAGTCCATCATGAAATAATCGACATGTTCCCCGATTTGGCAACTAAAAATGGAGCATTCTCTAACTCGGATCATTGTCCTATTTCGATTAACATTTCCAAAAATACTAGCTTTAAACCTCCACCTTTTAAATTCGAGAACATTTGGTTGCAAAGAAGATATTTCCGAAATATTGTTAAGCAAGCATGGAGAGCTTCATGTGCAGGTTCAGCTATGTTCCGGATTACACACAAATCAAAGATTCTCAAACAAAAGGCTAAAATATGGAATAAGAAAACATTTGGAAATGTCTTCCGACAATTACAAGAAATTGACGAGGCCCTAATCGAAATTCAATCAAACCAACAAACTAACCAAAATCCAGAATCATACACAAAAGAACAAAATCTCTTGTCTAAAAGAGAAAAGCTACTCCTTTTCCATAAAACCTACTGGAACCAAAGAGCTAAATCAAAACACCTAAAGTTAGCAGACACCAACTCCTCATATTTTCATAGAGTAGCCATAGGGAGAAGAAATCGGAAGATAATTAGAACAATTACCTCAGCAGAAGGAACCAACATAATTGGCGATGAAAATATTAAAAGGGAAATTCAAAGAGACTTTGAGATAAGATTTAGTCGAGAACAAATGTATATGACCCCTCAATTAGAAGAATACCTTTCAGGAATTAACCCGGTCATTACATAAGAGGAAAACAAATCACTAATTCAACAACCAACAAACAGTGAAATAAAAAATGCAGTCTTCTCAATGGGGAACAACAAATCCCCCGGCCCTGATGGAATGACGGCCGAGTTCTACAAAAAATATTGGGACATTGTTGGCTTCGATATCATCCGGGCTACAAAAGCTTTCTTTCACTCTGGCAAACTGTTAAAACAAATTAACCACACTTTTATCTCCCTTATACCAAAAAATGATAACCTCTTCATGACTACACACTATCGCCCGATTAGCCTATGTTCTACCTTATATAAAATCATCTCAAAGATCATAACAGAACGACTTAAAAGGGTAATAGGAAAACTTATACACCCATTACAAGGAGCCTTTGTTTCCGACAGGGCAATCCAAGAAAATATCCTAATAGCACATGAGATATTCCACTCCTTTCGCACTAGAAAAGGTACCAAGGGATGGGCTGCAATAAAACTTGATATGGAGAAAGCATATGACAGAGTAGATTGGCAATTCACGAAAGCAGTTCTTCATAAATTTGGATTCAACGAAAAATTTGTGGACATTATTATGGAGTGTGTGACTACAGTCTCTTTCTCTGTTTTAGTTAACAACGGCCCTACAGATCTTTTCAAACCTTCAAGGGGTTTGAGGCAAGGGGACCCCCTCTCCCCGTTTCTCTTCCTTCTCGGGGCAGAAATCCTTGCTCGTAAACTATCGTGGGAGGCAGAATCCAACCACAACAGCATCGGATTTAAGTTTGGCCATTCGGGCCCCTGCGTTCCGTTCTTGGCCTTTGCGGACGACATAATAATATTTTCAAAAGGAAGTAATTCTGCATGTACAAAAGTCAAAGAGATAATTGAAGTCTATTGTAAATTCTCAGGGCAAAAAGTAAACTACCATAAATCGTCTTTTCAAACCACCCCAGGTATACCTAGATCAAGAGCCCGAGACCTTGAAGGAATTTTAAACATACCCCTAGAACGAAACCTGGAAAAATACCTAGGCTGTCCCATCATAAATGGGAGGGTTACCAAGGAAACTTTTGGCGAAATGATATGCAAATCTAAAGATCAATTGAGCAAATGGCATGCTAATGCTCTTTCACAACAGGGCAGAACAACCCTAATAGTATCAAATTTATCATCAAAACCTTTATACTCAATGCAGAGCTTCATGCTCCCGGCAGCGGTCCACAAACAACTAGATCAAATCAACCGAACCTTCTTCTGGAACAAAGATGCGTAACATAGCCCATTAATCAGTTGGGACAAAATTTGTAAATCAAAAATGGATAGAGGATTGGGAATTAGAAAAACCAAAGATATGAATGAAGCTCTACAACTAAAACTCCTCTGGAAAATTCTGGTTGAACCGGAAAATAACTGGGTCAAAATCATACAATACAAGTATTTGAAAGATAACCACATCCTTACCTATATTAAAAAAGGCAATGCCTCGTGGCAATGGTCGAAACTGAGTTCTCTAATCCCAAAATTCAAAACGGGACTCATCTGGCAGGTGGGGGATGGGAAATCAATTAAGTTTTGGGAAGACAACTGGGTAGCAACGACACCGCTAAAGGAAAAAATAGACTCTCAACATAACATTAATTCGCATGATTTCGTAAGCAACTACATTATAGGAGGACAATGGTGGAAGGAGAAACTTGTATCGGTGCTTCCTAAGCCTATAGTAGAGGATATTATGAAAATCCCCTTGCCAATTACCCCCCTTGCAGACAGACTGTATTGGTGGCCAGCCAAAAAGGGCTGGTTCACAACGACAAGTGCCTATGACTTAATCTCATCCACACCACAAAGACCTTCGGATGAATTCTCATGGATCTGGAAACTCGACGCCCCACCAAAAGTTAAGAATTTCATTTGGAAAATAAAACAAAAAGGTCTCGCCACCGGCTACCCGTCTGGCCCTAAAAGGGGTGGCGGTACCAAACACATGTAGCTTGTGCAACCAGCTCGCGGAAGATGATATTCACTTATTAATAGAATGTCCCATCAACAATTTCCAACAACAATTCTCTGGACAAATATCTCAAAATATTAACAACCTAATCACAGAAAACAGAGATATGAATCAAATTCTACAAATTTTAGGTTCCACTCTTCCAATGGAGAAGAAACAACAGATAGCAATTAGATGGTGGACCATTTGGTTTATAAGGAATCAAACAATCTTTAGAAATGAAACCATCCCCTCTGCAGAGGCTATTAAGAAAATGATCATGAACAATATTGATAACTGGAGGAAAGCTTGCAAATGGAATGAAATGGAGGATGACGGCCTACATAAACAAAGTAAGGGAAAAGAGCTCTTTGGGAATAATAGGAAAACCTATCGTTGGAGGAAACCTCCGGCGGGCAAATATAAGCTAAACTTTGACGGGTCATTTAGATCAACCACAAACAGTTCCATTGGATACATCATCAGAGACTGGCGTGGAGATCCAATCAACATTGGTGGAAACGCTAATGGGGGTCAATCACCTTCTATAGCGGAAGCCTTAGCCCTACGTTTAGGGATTGAAAAAGCTAGAGAACTAAAGATACCCGATCTAATAATAGAAGGAGACTCTAAGATTCTCACGGACTATCTAAGATCACAAGTTGGATGTCCTTGGGAAATAGAAATGGTTATGTCAGATATTCAAAGTCTTCTCAAAGGAATAAATAATGTTAGTGTATCACATATTCCCCGTATTGGTAACCGGGTAGCGGATAAGGTTGCACACCTTTGCTACTCTACCAGGGGGCCTGAGCTATACCGAAATATAGGTCTTCTTGACCTCATCCGACAGGATGCTTTCGGATAGGGTTCCCCCATCCGAATTCTTACCTAATAAAAAAAAAAATGTAAAGCCAAATATACATATGTATATGTATATACGCCCCAAGCTTCTCAAATATGTATTTAATTACATAACTCACCCACTAAAGTATACAAATTATAATTGACACAAATTAGAAATTGGGTTTAACAAAAATCATAAAGTTAAACTCGTAAAATTTCATTGTCATTTTATCCTAGTGGGTCGAGTCTCAAATTGGCTCCTAAATAACCAAAACAGAGGCAAAAGCTTAGACCGAATTTTCACAAATTATGATCGGTTGAAGGTAGAACTACGTAAAGACTTGACGCCGTTAAGCGGCTACGTAGGTAACCCGATATTAAATCTCAAGAATATGTCGGGTACAGTCGCTGACCTCTAAATTCACCTTAAAAATGAAAACGGGGTTAAAATTAAATTTAAATTAAACAAACATGATTTTCCGTGTAAGTGATAGCCGTTGAGTTGGGAAACCCTTCCGAGAAGGTGTGCTCAATTTATTCGGGTGATACATGAGAAAATCTCATGCATATGATAGTGTGATTTATGTTAGGGCTACCCTTCCGAGAAGGTGGGTCCTAATACGATCCAATGATGCATGAAAATCTTAAAGATGCTAAAACACACAAACTTAAATACTCGGAACTACGTGAGGCTTGATTCTCTTCCAAGAGATACGTAGGCAACCCGCTAAAATTCGGGTGCAGCCCAAATCATCAAAACCACTCAAATCTTGGTATCGATACGACTTCGAATCAAGAGGATAACCAAAAGGGGTCGAACTCAAATATTAAAAATCAAATAAAATGTGTTGTACGATTATTGCGCATTTTTGTTCAACAGGCACGTGGGACCTCGTTCCAAGGCCTCGAGAATCTAATATCATTAACTGCATGTGGTTGTTCAAACATAAGTACAGGTCTGATGGCACCCTGGAACGCCACAAAGCGTGCCTTGTTGTCAACGACAAGTCTCAGGAAGTCGGTGTCGATTGTGATGAGACCTTCAGCCCTGTGGTAAAACTGGCCACCATTCGTACAATTATGAGCATTGCATTCAACAAGGACTGGCTCATCCATCAGCTCGATGTCAAGAATGCGTTTCTCCATGGCAATCTGCAGGAAACTGTCTACATGCATCAACCCCTAGGCTTCTATGATGACACTCGTCCTACGCACCTATTCTTGCATCGAAAATCCCTTTATGGATTGAAACAGGCGCCTCGTGCCTGGTATCACCGATTCGCCACTTACCTTCACCGACTGGGATTTCAGAGCAGTCAGTCAGACCACTCACTTTTTGTGTTTCATGAGGGACCTGCTACAACATATCTCCTTCTGTATGTGGATGACATCGTGCTCACTGCCTCTTCCCCTGACCTCCTCTCAGTCTGATGGCCCGTCTGCGATCTGAATTTGCTATGACTGATCTTGGCCCCCTCAGCTACTTCCTATGAGTGTCTGTCTCTCGTTCCCCCGATGAGTTGTTCCTTCATCAGAAGAAGTATGCTCTTGAGATCATCGACAAGGCTCGAATGGCCGCTTGTAAGCCTGTCACTACCCCCGTCGACTACAAGGTCAAGTTTGATGCCACTTCTAGTCCCAAAGGTTGCCGACCCCACTGCCTACCGCAGCCTTGCGGGTGCCCTGCAACACTTGACCTTCACCAGACCGGACATCTTATTCGCAGTTCAACATATTTGCTTGTATATGCATGATCCCCACGAGCATCATCTTCATGCACTTAAACGGATCATCCGCTACCTCAGGGTACTAGTGATATGGGTCTTCATCTAGGAGCGATGTCACTTTGACAGGCTCGCCACTTACTCTGATGTAGATTGGGCCAGCTGTCAGGAGACCCGCCGCTTTACATGTGGCTATGCCGTCTACCTTGGTGACAATCTTGTTTCCTGGTCCTCGAAGTGCCAGGCTACAATCTCCTGCTCGAGCGCCGAGGCCGAGTATAGGGGGGTCGCCAACGTCGTGGCTGAGACGTGTTGGCTTCGCAATCTCCTGTGTGAGCTTCGCGTCCCCCTTAGGTCGGCAACTCTTGTTTACTGTGATAACGTCTCTGCCATTTACCTATCATCGAACCCGGTTCAACACCAGCGCACCAAACACATCGAGATCGACATCCATTTTGTCCGAGAGAAGGTCGTCCTTGGCCAGGTTCGCGTCTTACATGTCCCTTTAGCTCACCAGTATGCGGACATCTTCACAAAAGGTCTACCTACTCCTCTATTTACTTCTTTTCGTTCCAATCTTTCCATTCGCTTTCCTCATGTTGCAACTGAGGATGGATGTTAGAGATTATATATTTTTAGAAGTAAATATTGTATAGTTACAGTTGTAACCCTGAGTATTTACCCTAGTGATACATATACATGAGTAGACCTCTGAGATTCTCAAAGGGACTCAATTATTCACAATCTTACAAAAATTACATCCATCAACTCGTGTGCTCGTAAAAACCAATTGGCAGTAGGAGTAGCCTAGCTATAATGAAATGACTACTTTTAGTCTATCATAATAATGAATGTATACAGATCGGCTATTTGTAAGTATTAAAGCAATGACTTTAGTTTAAAGGTCTCCGTCGCCCGAAGTCATTGCTTTAATATACTTACAAATAGTCGATTTTTTATTATTCGGATAGACTAAAAGTCATTGCTTAACTTTCTTACTCAAACCAATACTCGTGGAAGTTGAGTGATGTTTCATCATAAAAATCAATTGTCAATAGAATGAGTAGTTTATACAGGCTTATATACAAAGTTTTATGCTTTTGATGTGGGACACTTGTCATTTCAAATCTCAACACGCTCCCGTAAGTGCAACTAGGGAAACACGCCTAATTGACATTTGGATAAACATATGAGAAAATTTGCCCAACGGGCCCATTTTTAGGCCTCTATATGGAGAGTGTCTCCCACCCTTGTAAAATTAAGGTTTTGTCCACCAAAAAATTTCTGGACAAAATTACCCCCCTAATCTCACATGTTCATTGCCGTTTCAGCACTCCCGTTTCAGATCTCGCTCTCTTCGTCGACAACTCCCTCGCTCTTCCTCTCCCTCCTCCTCCTCCGGTCACCAGCCTCGCGTCTTCGTACCACCACCGCCGGATCTGGACGGAGGCGGTGAAATCGACGACGGAGGAAGAAGGAAACGACGTTGTCGTCCTCCACCACCACTTGAAATCCAGATCGACGGCGCTCGATCCGGATCAAGCTTGAATTCCGCGTTTCCAGGCCTTCTTCCGATCATCAATCAGCGGCGGGAGTTGTTGAAACCGCCGGAGGGGGTCTCGCCAGAGATGGCCTTTCAGTCGGCGAGGATGAGGGAGGAGATCGAGGCGGTCGAGCTTGCAGATGGCCGGGGTGATGGAGCCGGACATGTAGCCGGATCGGCCGGATTTATGGATGATGAGATCCAGAAATCCGATACAATTTCAGCAGATCTCGGGCTTCTCCTCTGATACAATATCAACAGATCTCAGGCTTCACAAAGAAGGACGAGCTCCGGCGTCGACACCGGCGGCACCATCCCGACGGAATCGCAGATCTGCATCGGCGGAATCATGGAGGAGCGGAGGCAGCGAAATCGAAAGAGAAGTCGGTGGGCGGCATCAGATCTAAATCTAACGCGATTACCACTGGTGAAGTCCAAATCACACCGATATCACCGATCACTTGCGATTATGCGATTACCTGTTCGACGATGATGAGGACGTTGTCGTCCTCCACCACCACTTGCAATTGATTCTCTTCCATAGTCTGTTTCCGCATCTCACCGATCTCCGAACTCTAGTCCGCATCTCATATCCAGGTACATATTAGGTTTTCAAATCTGAATTTGTGTTTCTCTTTTCGATTAGCAATCTGAATTTGCATTGAATCTCCTCCAATCTCACAATTTATTGAATGTTTGTCTGCAATTCATTTCAGCAAAATAATATATGTATGCTAATTGCCTATTGATTCAGGCTTATATGTATGCTAATTGCCTATTGATTCATTTCAGAAAAATAATATATGTATGCTAATTTCAGCAAAATAATATATGTTTGTTGGATTTAGGCTTATTGAGAGGAATGTGCATGGTTAAAGATGTGTAAATAACAATTTCTTTGAAAGAAATGCTAATTTGAGATTTTATTTTTTTGTGTTACATGGTTTTATCGTAACTACACTTAGGTTTATTGAATTGAGATGATTGTTTATGATTCAACTCCGGTTTCAGCACTTTTAGAAGGTAGAGCCGATGTTTTTAATTAGCTAATGTAAAAGGCCGGTAGAGGGACTTCTTTTCGTTACCTTGGTTTAACCACCGAATCTATATATTTATTTTTTCAGACTAGAATTTGCTGAAATTATTGTTGCTGAACTTGCTTTAAAACTAGAATTTGCTGAAATTGTTGGTGTTGAACTTGCTTTAAATCTCCTTTAAAAGCCTCTTAGCTCAATGGCAGAGCGATGTGTTATGCGCAAATACGTGGGTTCGAATCCCGCATAGGCTAAATTTTATATCCCGTAACATGATTTCAACAACATTTTCAGCATCAACAACGTTGCTGAAATCGGGGTTTCAGAGTCAACAACGTTGCTGAAACCGTGGATTTAGCATCAACAACGTTGCTGAAACCGGGGTTTCGGTATTAACAACAGAGGGTGGCACAAGGTTTCAGCAACTCTGGAAACGCGGAAAAAAACGAAAAAAAAGCGAAAAAAAAAATTGAAAAAAAAGCGAGAAAAAAAATTGTTGAAACAGATGGTGACATAGGGGTTTAAGCAACTATGGAAACGCGGAAAAAAAAAGCGAAAAAAAAAACTGAAAAAAAAAACGAAAAAAAAAGCGAAAAAAAAAACTGCTGAAACAGAGGGTGACACAGGGGTTTCAGCAACTTTATTTTAGGCGTGGACATTTTGCTAATATGGAGAGGGTGGTGGACAATTTCCTAATATAGGCAAAAAATATGGCATGTATAGTAACTGTCCCTAAACAGATCTAGCATCTCATTATCTTTATAGCTAGCCCAGACCAGGATCGAAAGATGGGTTGTTAGGCGAACCGCTTTGATACCTTATCAAACTCGAACTGGGACCGACGATTGGGCCGGGGTTGTGTGCATGGGCGCACATGCATTGATGAGTTGTTATTTCTTTATTAAAGACGTAGTATATCTTTATTACATTAAAAGATTTATGCATTGATTGATTGTGACTACATAATATTTTAATAATGTATTTTTGCCCCCCAAAATAATATATATAATAACAATTATTAAATAATTAATTTTAATATAAATAATTATATCTACCAAAAAATAATCTAGATATAAATAAAATATCATCCGTCAAACATGCTACATATTTATCTATCACTATTTTTGATAAGTATGACTATGAAATAATTTTAATTTATTTTTTTTATAGAATAACTAAAATATATATAGAGATAGATAGTGACTTAGGATAACTTTCTATAAATTTTGACACTAAATTTTTTAATACAAATTTTTTTCCCTAGAATCAGCCCCCAACAGGACACATAATATCTCATAAGATAAGATGTTATGAAGTCACATTAAGATGCTAACATATTAATGACCCCTTGCCCTAGTGGTTAGGGAGAGGTAGCCCTTGCAAGAGGTCAAGGGTTCAAATCCCACTTCTTACACAATTTGTGTATTAGTGGGTGCTCAAGCCTTCATTGGCTTGGGTGAGCCTGCCTGGTGGCTTGCCGCCTGGCTAAACCGGTTCGCGTCCTTTGCAGGCTAGGGCCCGGATCCGTGGGGGATTAGTCGATAACCTCGGAACCCCCCACGTCCAAAAAAAAAAAAAAAATATTAATTTTTTAAAACACGTGAAAAATATTTGAATAATTACTTAATTAATTGAATCATGCGCGTATTAATTAAGATGCTAGCTTCCACCTCCCTCTGTCTGTTTATCAGATTCAGATCTGAAATTTCAGCCTCCCTCACACCAGTCGATCACGCCTAGCTCCCTCAGATCGATCTAAGCTCTTCGATCTTCATCAGGTAACTGTTTCTCTTAGCTTCATCAGGATTCTGATGTGGGTCGGATCATGACCCGACCCGAATCCTAATTTCTTGTGGTCTTAGCCTTTTCAGCCCATCTTAAAATGGGATCGATTTCGGTTTCGGGTTGAGTTTTATTGGACAGATGTTATCTAGCTTGTGGGTGTATTTGAACTCGAATTAGTGGAACATTTTTCGTATATATATCATCTTGCAGGTGGGACTTCCATGGATTTTAACAAGTTATTATTCGAAAAAGCATCAGATGACCAGGTGATTATTCGTTATTATTATTCGATGTTTGATAATGTAATTAGAGGTACCCTGAGGGAAATTGCAGAGATCTCAGATCTGGATTTGGAGTATGAAATTGAAACGAGTTAGGTGATTAAATAGATCTAAACTTGGGTTTTAGGAAAATATAAAATCCGTCCCTTCACTTTTAAATTACAAAATAGGATCCAAACATTCAAGCGAAATTATGTGAATAAAATTAAATTATTTTAACATTATTTACTAATCCTACTGAAATTTAAATAATGAAAAATGAGGAATAGCACAATTACTTTGATAAAAAACATCTAAAAATCAACAACAAATTTAAATATTATAAATAACACATAAAAAAAATTTCTATAAAAAATTGACCAAAATACTCTTTATAGTTGCAAAATGTTGAAAAATATTAAATACTAATATATTTATGAAAATTTAGATTAAATTAATTTAAATATTTAGAAATAATGTGATAATTAAATGTTTCCAAATACATTTAGGATAAAAAGGTTGTAGATGCTTCTTAAAAAAATAAAAGCATGCATGATTTTGTATATTTGTCTAATTAGTTGCAATAAAAAGTTGTTAATGGAAAATAGACAAAGGAAGAAAAAAGAAAATAAAAACAGTAAAATATTAAAAAAAAAAAATTGGAGATTCGGAAAAATAAAAGACTAAAAGTAGAAGAAAGAAGGAGATTCGAACCTGGGTGGAATGGTAAAAAAGCGGGGCCCCACACTCCTTATGCCCAAAGGCACTACCACTAGACCATGGAAGCATTTCTTATGAATTGAAAACAATTATAAATATATACCTAATAATTATAATATTGGGGCGCCTAAAAATTTGGAGGTCCTGTTCTGTTGGGCTACTTGCACATGCTCAGGCACGGGGGTCCTGTTCTGTTGGGCTACTTGCACATGCTCAGGCACGGGCCTGGCCTTAGAGTTGGCTGAAGTGACAAAAATGTGTGTGTGTGTGTGTGTGTGTGTGTGTGTGTGTGTGTGTGTGTGTGTGTGTGTGTGTGTGTGTGTGTGTGTGTGTGTGTGTGTGTGTTCGTTGTCTGAATGTCCATCTAGCGGACCTAATTATGCACGTACGTCACCTTAGTCATCGCGATGCAACGACAAAACTTGCATGTGTTCGTCATCTTAGGCTATTTGGCAAAAGGGTAATTGACGGGGTAGCTAAAACTGATGGATTATTTGTGTTAAATATAGATTAAAAAGCTAGTATGGTGTCTGGTAAACCTAGCTGTTAGGTTAGGTGCTGAAAACTTGTGAATAAAAATCCAAAAGCTTCAAAAAGTTTGAGTGAGTAGCTGATTAAAAGCTTAGATTTCAAAAACTTATTGAAAAAACAATCATGCTTAGATCATCCCTGGTTGGCCTCTTTAATCATGTTCTAGTTTGGTGGTGAGACTGTTTTCCTCGGAGAATAAAAGCTGAGATTTGTTCAGGTTCTTATTGAAGGAAACTCCAGTGTGAGGAAGCTTGTGCTCAACAGGCCTGAAAAACTCAATTTGCTCACTCTTGATATGGTATGTTCCATTCCTCCAAGCCATTTGGCCTCAATCTGATAAATTAAAACTTGATCCAATGTAATGTGTTTAAGCTTCATTTGATTTATTGACATAATGGGTTTTCATTATAATTTGCATCTTAAACTTTGGTAAGGTAGATATCCAAGCTTTGGAAGGCATTACGAGCTTTCGCAGTTGATCCAACCATCAAGCTTATCATTTTGAAGGTAACGAAAACTACATAACAATTTATGAAAAGATACAGTTGCATTACAAAACACTATTTAAATGCGTTTGTAATGTTAATTTTACTGAAGGAGTAGTTCCATCCTAAAACCAATTGGCAATAGAAAGAGTAACCCACTAGCTTATATACTAAGGCTTCTTTGTTCCTATTATCGATGTGGGACTCTTTTGGTCTCTTCACACCTTTCATTCTCTCAACAAATTTAACTCTAAATAGGGAAGCGGAAAGGCATTTTGTGCTGGCGGAGATCTACTGAAAGCTATAGGATATCTATATGGTAAGCAAAAGATTTTACGCCAAATTTCTCAAAATATGAGGATCATGGAAGTAGTAGCATTTTTGTTCTGGAAGTGATTGATTCATATGCTAACTGGAATTGGTCACTTTTCATGTGCAGATGTATACATCACCAAATTACTTACAATAGTTTTTTACTTGTGATTGGTTGTGTTGATCTATTAGAACATTGGGCCTTTGGTGCATTTTTGTACAGAAAACTGTTGATGTTAGACTACTTGTTGGCTACATATCATAAGCCTCTGGTGAGATTAACTTTTAATGTAGCTTGTATTCTTTTCTCTTTTTTTTTTTGTGAAAAAAGTAACTTGTACACAAAAATGATGATGGTTGTATATTAGTTTTTCACTGTTTAGTTATTGGTTTTCCTAAAAATTGTATGTTAATTTGTTTGGCTATTTGAAGGTTGTACTTATTCATGGCGTCGTGATGGGTGGAGGTGTTGGATTAAGCATGAATGCCAAGTTTCGCATTGTGACGGAGAAAACAGTATTTATTTATTTATTATGAAGTATTATTATTAATTAATTCTAACAATGCTTTAATGAAAATCAACTTAGTTTTATCGTCACATAGAAATATAGAAATATATAATCTAAAATGGTATTTGTTTTTTGTGTGTAGGTTTTTGCCATGCCTGAAGTATCACTTGGACTGTTTCCGGATGTTGGTGCTTCATATTTTTTGTCCAGACTTCCTGGTTTCTTTGGTAAGTTCTTATTAATTCAATGATTTTTTAAAGTTGTAAACTTAATATTTATGTTGAATCGAGATTCGAGATAACGAAAGTGATTGAATGCGGAAGCGAGAGATACGAAACAAGAAACTCAAAAACAAAGCATGCAAGAGCAAGAACAAACACCAGAGTTTTACGATGTTCGGCAAAGATATGCCTACGTCCTCGGGGCCTCAAGAACAGGCCGAATCCATTAGGTAATGTTCAATAGAGGGTTACAAACAAGCAATGCAAAAGTAAACCCTAGATCTATGCATGTACGAGTTTCAGAGACACAAGAGAAGAAGATCCCCCTGTGTGGGATGACCGGAGTTCGAAGATCTCTTCGAAACTCCCAAACCCTAGATCTCCAGACTTGAGACAAGCGGCAACCAAAGCCAGGAGCTTAGCCGCGCCACCACCAGGAGATCACCGAGAGCAGCCACCACCTTCGTCGTCGCAATCGCCAGGGAGGAGCCAGGAGAAAACCCTAGAACCCTTGAGAGCGTTTGAGAGGAGACGGAGGAGAGAGAGAGAGCTGAACTGAAGGATCCAGAAGCTGCTAGCGAGGTTAAATAGCTAGGGCTTCGGACCTCAAGTGGAGCAAAGGCCAAAACGCAGCGCATCACTCCAAATGGTTAGGGCCGCCAAGCTCACTCAGTGCTGGAGAGATCTTTGGGCTCGGGAATGGGCCTAAAGCCCAAAACCGGGTAAGGATCTCCAACCATAGTATCATACATATTATACATACATTATATATACTATAGGTTATACATTATCACTCCACAAATATATACTAGACTCGTTAGAAGATCAAGTCGATCTCGACTCAATACGACTCAGTCGAGCCTAATCATATTTGTGCATCCATGTATACCTGAGTATATAATATATGTTATATGTATACTCATCATATACTCATACATGTTTACAAACACATAACAATATTACATATAACACATATGAAAGCAAGACATAGGGAAATAAACATATAACATTACAACAAATCACCCTCTATTTTTCTAAGTCTTGCTCCAGGCAGACTATAACCTAAACATAGTGGACTCAAAGCCATCCGTCATCAGCCCAGATATGCAAGGATCACCCATGGAAATCCTCCAAATGGAGGTAGTTCCTGCAGAACACAAATTTTTCATAAGGAACAATTTTAGTGCCAAAATCTGCAGGATTAAGCTTACCATCAATTTTCTTAACATGTATGACATTATCTTCCACTTTCTCACGAATAAAATGGTATCTAACATCAATATGTTTAGTACGCTCATGGTACATGGGGTCCCTGCAGAGATAGAGTACACTTTGACTGTCAATGTGTAAGACAGAAGTGTAGTGCTTCCTCTCTATCTCCTTAAGGATTCCTTGCAGCCAGATATATAGCCTCCTTGCAGGCCTCTGTAGCTGCTATGTACTCAGCTTCAGTGGATGAGAGAGCAACGATGGGTTGCTGCTGGGATTTCCAGGAAACACAATTACCTGCCCATGTATACACATAGGAAGTAATAGATTTCCTGGTATCCTTGTTAGAAGCATAATCAGCATCCACAAAGCCATGTAAGTTATAAGAGGAGGAGTGTTCAGCATATAACAAAGACAGGTTAGCAGTGCCAAGCAAATATCTCAACAAGTATTTCATAGACACCCAGTGTTTTTCAGCAGGTTCAGACATGAACCTGCTAAGTGTGCTAATAGCAAATGCAAGATCAGGACGAGTACAGATCATAGAGTACATCACTGAACCTACAACAGCATCATAAGGAATGGATTTCATAATATTCAATTCAGCAAGAGACAACTTCCCTTTTATTTTAGTGAGATCAAGATGAGCACCTAAAGGAATGTTGTTAATCTTATCACCAGAAATATGAAATCTCTCAAGAACCTTATGAACATGGTCACACTGATGCAACCACAATTTCTTATGCTTCCTATCTCTTATAATAGACATGCCTAAAATCTTTTTAGCAATGCCTAAGTCTTTCATGTCAAAATGCTTTTGTAAGTTCCTTTTAATATCATGAATAGCATCAACAGATTTGGAAATCAACAAGATGTCATCCACATACAAAAGCACATAAAGCACATGACTCTTATTGACACCCTTAAAGTATAAACAGGTATCAAACTTGCTCCTTTTAAACCCTAGACTGAACCTCATGCACTTGTCAAACTTGATATTCCATTCTCTAGGTGACTGTTTTAAACCATAGATGGATTTATTTAACAAGCAAGCATGATTAGGATGCACAGTATCAATGAAGCCCTTAGGCTGTCTCATATAAATTGTCTCATCCAAGTCACCATGAAGAAAAGCTGTCTTAACATCCATTTGTTCCAATTCAAAATCATAAACAGCAGTCATGGCAAACAACAGTCTCAAAGTTTTATATTTCACAACAGGAGCAAATATCTCATTGTAATCCTCACCCTCTCTTTGGGTAAAACCCTTAGCAACCAACCTAGCTTTGTATCTAGGGGGGTCAGACTTAGAAATGTCATCTTTCAATTTATAGATCCATTTACAATCACTTAATCTAGCATTCACGGGTTTAGGCACCAAAGTCCAGGTTTTATTCACCCTCATAGACTCTATCTCATCATTCATAGCATGTTTCCATTTAGCAGAGTGAATACATTTCATAGCTTGTTCATAAGTTTCAGGAGTAAAAACTTTCACAACATCAGAAACTAAGCAAGCAAACTCAACAATGTTATTAATGAACCTTTTATTTGGTATAACAGTCCTAGGACTCCTATCCCTAGTCAACTGCCAATTAGTCAAGTCATGCCCTTCAGAGGCTGAAGAACTAGAGGAACCAGAACCAGACTCAGGCACAGAAATGACAACATCATCCTCATTCACAGAAATAGGAGAAGTAGAAGAGGAATTAGGTTCATTATTTGCTTCCCCACCCAATTGGTGAGGTTGCACAACATCAATTTGCATATCATCAGAAACAGTAGCATCATTAGAAGTGGACAGAGAAGAATCATGAGCAGAGAGAGTAGAGGAAGAAGAGGGAGAAAAACCACTGTCAAACTCATCATCAGAATCATCATCATTGTGCTTAGGCACAAAGAATTGATCCTCTTGTGCCTGCAAGTTAGCATCTGAGATAATAGGAGAAGCTTTCTTAAAATGAAATTCATGCTCATTGATAAAGACATTCCTACTCACAATAGTTTTATACACTCCAGGTTGGACAAGAAGCAATTTATAACCCTTAACCCCTTCAGGATAACCCAATAGCACACATTTTTGGGACCTAGGATTAAGTTTACCTTGGTTAACATAAGAAAACACAGTGCAACCAAAAGGTTTAATGTGGTCTAAGTTAGGCTTTCTTTTAGTCCATAACTCATAGGGAGTTTTAAAATCAATAACAGAGGAAGGAGTCCTATTTATCAAATAAGCAGCAGTCACAACAGCTTCACCCCACAAACAATGTTTCAAACCAGAAGAGATAAGCATGCATCTTGCTTTTTCAAGGAGAGTCATGTTCATCCTCTCAGCAGTACCATTCTGCTGGGGAGTTCCAGGAATGGTTAAGTGTCTCTTAATACCATTAAACTTGCAGTACTCATTGAACAAAGAATTACAGAACTCAAGGCCATTGCCAGTTTTTAAACATTTAACAGTAAGGCCAGTTTCATTTTCAACTCCAACTTTCCAGTTTTTAAAGGTTTCAAAAGCCTCATCTTTAGTTTTAAGCAAATAGACCCAAACCTTCCTACTATAGTGATCAATAAGAGACATAAAATATCTCTTATGACCTACAGTAGGAACAGGAGAGGGTCCCCACAAATCAGAATGAATATATTCAAGAGGGGCAGCAGCAACATAAGAAGAATGCTTAAAACCTTTTCTAGAATGCTTGCCTAAGATGCAATTCTCAAAGAGATCAATCATGCAAGGCTTGGAGTTGATAATGCCAGTTTTATGAAGGTGTTCTAGGCCTTTATTACCTATATGTCCAAGTCTATTATGCCACAACATAGTATCATGTAGAGACATAGTATGCACAGAGGCAGTAAAGGCAGAAGCAGAATAATTCAAAACAAGAGTAGCCAACACTTCATAAAGACCTTTCTTTCTAAAGCATTTGATAACAGGCTTCCCATTTTTAGCAATAATCCTAACATCATTAGAACTAGACATATCATAGTGTAATTCTTCAAAAGCACTTTCAGATAGCAAGTTTCTCCTTAAATCAGGAACCCATTTAACATCCTTAACAATTTTAATCACATTATCAAACATCTTTAAAGCAACAAATCCAACACCTTTAATTTTAAGAATAGAGTGATCACCAAGCATAACAGTACCAGCATCAAAACATTTAAGCTCAAAGAACCATGATTTATGGAAGGTAGCATGCATAGTACACCCAGAATCCAAAATCCAAGTAGTAGAATCAGTATCACTTAATAATGCAAGAACTTCATGAGTAACATAAGGATGGGATTCACAAATAGCAGACACATTAGGTTTCTTACCAGCTTTAATATCTCTTTTCTTTTTAAAACAATGTTTCTCAAGATGACCAGTTTTATTGCAGTAAGTACATAAAAGATGAGATTTATCAGGTTTTTCACCACTGGATTTATCAGAAGACACAGAATCAGGTTTATTGTCTTTATTTTCCTGTTGCTTAGGTTTCCTATTGGCTTTGTACTTAGACTTCACCATAAGAACCTCATCTTTGTTTTCAGGTTTAGGGTCAGTCTTATTTCCATTCACAGATTTAAACACTTTCAGATTTTCATTTTTCTGTATGATAGAGTCAATAAGCTCTTTTTGAGTCAACTTATTAGTACCATACTGAACAACATCAACAAAAGTAGTAAATTGTGCAGGCAAGGAATTAAGCAATAATACACATAATTGAGTCTCATCAACTTTATCACCACATCTCTCCAGATCTTGGGTAATAGCCAAGAATCTGTCAAGATTTTCAGCAAGAGTGCAAGTAGTAGACATTTTATAATTGAAAAGTTTGTTGAAGAGATTTACCCTACTTGGTAGTGATTTTACCAAGTATAATTCTTCCAACCTTTTCCAAAGCTTTTCAGTAGTTGTGCAAGTAAGAACTTGCCTAGCCACTTCATCTGAGAGTCTCAACATAATCTCAATGTGTGCTACTTTATCAAGACGTTTTATATCCTTCTTTTTGTCTTCATCGACATCTTCATCAGTGAGCACTTCATAGCAATTTTCTTTGATTAATATGGCCTTCATTTTTACCTGCCACATAGCAAAGTCAGTATTGCCATTGAAGGGTTTTAAACGATAGGATTCACCCATGTTTATAGTCAAGATTATAAAAAACTTAACAAAACACAGTAAATCACACAAAAGATTCAAGAAAAACCTTGAATCCAAGAGCAGAGCACAGAATCGCAAACACACAAGCCTAGATCTAAGCAAAGAAGGCAGTGGTATGTCGTGTAGGGGGGGTGCTGCACCAGCGATGTCGCCTTTTAGGTCAGCCCGAGGCCCTACACCCGTAACCTATCCCTAGAGCTCAACAATGAGTCAGGAAATCGGAAACGCGACACTCAAGCTCTGATACCACTTGTTGAATCGAGATTCGAGATAACGAAAGTGATTGAATGCGGAAGCGAGAGATACGAAACAAGAAACTCAAAAACAAAGCATGCAAGAGCAAGAACAAACACCAGAGTTTTACGATGTTCGGCAAAGATATGCCTACGTCCTCGGGGCCTCAAGAACATGCCGAATCCATTAGGTAATGTTCAATAGAGGGTTACAAACCAGCAATGCAAAAGTAAACCCTAGATCTATGCATGTACGAGTTTCAGAGACACAAGAGAAGAAGATCCCCCTGTGTGGGATGACCGGAGTTCGAAGATCTCTTCGAAACTCCCAAACCCTAGATCTCCAGACTTGAGACAAGCGGCAACCAAAGCCAGGAGCTTAGCCGCGCCACCACCAGGAGATCACCGAGAGCAGCCACCACCTTCGTCGTCGCAATCGCCAGGGAGGAGCCAGGAGAAAACCCTAGAAACCCTAGAACCCTTGAGAGCGTTTGAGAGGAGACGAAGGAGAGAGAGAGAGCTGAACTGAAGGATCCAGAAGCTGCTAGCGAGGTTAAATAGCTAGGGCTTCGGACCTCAAGTGGAGCAAAGGCCAAAACGCAGCGCATCACTCCAAATGGTTAGGGCCGCCAAGCTCACTCAGTGCTGGAGAGATCTTTGGGCTCGGGAATGGGCCTAAAGCCCAAAACTGGGTAAGGATCTCCAACCATAGTATCATACATATTATACATACATTATATATACTATAGGTTATACATTATCACTCCACAAATATATACTAGACTCGTTAGAGGATCAAGTCGATCTCGACTCAATACGACTCAGTCGAGCCTAATCATATTTGTGCATCCATGTATACCTGAGTATATAATATATGTTATATGTATACTCATCATATACTCATACATGTTTACAAACACATAACAATATTACATGTAACACATATGAAAGCAAGACATAGGGAAATAAACATATAACATTACAACAATTTAATTGGTTGAAAATAACATAAGCTAGAGTCGTCATATATATTGGCACTGCATCAAATTAAGCCAATTGTTTTGCACAACAATCAACAAGGTATCGAAACATCACTACAAAAAAAAAAACAAATTAGCAGCGGCGTTTGCCGTGGCTGAAAGCCCATTTGCTGTGGCAAAAGGGTGGTATGCACGGCTATAGCCACGGCAAACAAGCCGTGGCGAAACCTTCGATGGCAAAAGAGTGCATCTAGCCACGGCTGTAGCCGTTGCTAAATTATATCTGGGAAATTTAAAAAAAACACTACTTTTTAGCCCGGATTCTTTGAACTCGGGCTAAAAAGTCTCATAATTTGAAAAAAAAAATATAATACTCAAATAATTGAGGCACGGGCTATAAAACTCAATTTTGAACCTTTCTAAAATCAAATATACAAATTTACATCAATATAATTATACGTCTCCACCAAAACTACATAATTTATATAAAACTCAAAGTTTACACTTCTAGAAATAAAATAAACACGGTCATGGCTTGTCCTTGAGGATTTATGCTACTGCTACATGCTAGTTTATACAAGTTACAGAATAAAAGCTTGCACTACATATAAGGTACTAACTCGTGCTTTTACCCTTGTGGGTTCAAAGACCCACACATGCTCGCACTACAACTCCGGTAGATACATATGGAATCCGAACCAGGCTATGAAAATTAATGACATTATTATACAAAGATAAACAAACACAATCCAGCAACCCATGTCATTCTCTAAGTCATCCCCTGCCCAATATGTGGCCAATGAAAGACAAAATTATATGAACGAAAAATTATGATCTTTATCAAAATTGCATTCAGAGATCAAACTACTCGGCAGGGGCGGATCCTCTTTAGGGCCAGAGGTGGCAGTCGCCCCTCCCCCCCCCCCCCAATCAAAAATAAAATTTATTATACATATTCCTCTCGTTGATAGCTTCGATTTGATATATTATAAGCTCAAATCCGATACCTGAGTAAAAAGTTATAAACGTTTCAAAATTGAAGCGATATAAATTATTTTTCACATCATTTACCAAATTAAGATACTTCTATCGTACATTCATACTTATTATTTGTTAAACTTCGTAACTTAATATTATAATGAAACCCGAAAACTTCAAATATTGATGGTTTTGTCGAAAAAAAATTTAGTTCAATTTTCCGCCCCCTCAACTAATCACTTCAGGATCCGCCACTACTACTCGGTACAAACAAACACAAAATAAAATGCAATCATCATTATGATAATGAAAGCAGCATTATGATCTTTATCAAAATCACATTCAGAGATTAGTCTTTGAAAATTACATGTTGATAACGAAAATAATGCATGAGATTATAGCTATCTAAACTAATAGGAAAGGCAGAACAATAAGAAGTTTGCTATACATGATATGTATCTAGGGTCATGGCCTATGGAAGACCTAGTTCAGTTTCTTAACCGTTTAAGCACCCTAACATAAATAGGTCAAAATTATTGAGCTTATAGTTCAAATCACTACAAGCATTTGTATTGACAGATAACTCTGCAATGGCTTTAGTGATAGAGACTAGCAAAGTATATTGAAAACAAGATGATGAGATTAAAATTATATATATAAAAGGAAAAAACAATGAAGATGAGGGAAACAATGTATCACTTATTTTCTTCCTTAATAGGCTTTTGATTAAGTATAAAAGGTACAAACTTCCCATCGGCAGTAAAAATTCCTCAAATAGAATAGAAAACAAACTCAGCTTTGATGTTATCATTTTTGTTTAAGAAGTTTCAGTCATACTAGGTTAAGTTTCTCATTTTCAGACAAATCAACCAAAAACAATGCACAAGTCCAAAAATGGTACAAAGAAAACAGAGACTTATATCATGTGGTGCCCCTTTCACGACCACTTTTCCTTGTCATGTTCGATTTCTTTAGTGCTGGCAGTTATTGCTAGAGTAAGCCTTGGGATGCCTTGTTCCTACCATATATAGGGTACAGAATCGAATGACTCAACGTGATTCAAGGGGTAAAAATAGCTAATGCATATGGAGTAATAAACTTCTAGTTTTTTATATAATGAAGTCAGATAGAAAAAGTCATTTCAAGAAATGCTATATTGGGAGTATAAAGAAGTTACTTGAAACGAAATCTAAATTACCATGTGAGATTGTGAGGTCATTTCGTGACCTCATTCAAAAGCCAGATGTGTTCATATAACAATCATCAATTGAAGCTGGATGTGTTCATATACCAATCCATTTGCTCAACACACTAAAATAAATGAAGAAATCATTTCCAATTTTGAATTTTTAAGGAATATACCTCAAGCATTCATGATATCTAACCTTTGAAACTAATTAAAAGAACTTCAGCTGCAGTAACATCAGTGTCTATAGTCCCCTCCAACTAAAGCTATTGTTCAATGTCACAACTAACTTTTCACACACATCAAGGCATAGTCACTAATGCAAAGGATCTACTCTGCATAGATCAGCAATTTCATTTAGACAATCCAAGGAATGTAGAGTCATGTACAGAAAATATTTGATCCTCTCAATATAGTACCAGAATGACCTTCAAAAAAAAAAAAGTATTTGATCTAACAGGAACCCATGAACCACCTAATTTTCTAATTTTCATAATCCACTAGTGAGAATTTTTTAGCAGCTTATCACCTCTCATAACTTTACGGGTTGATTGAGATTGATTATACAACAGGAGATCATGAAAAGGGGAAATAAATGGCTATTTTCTAGATCACTTGTAAAAGTGAACAGAAATTTTTTTATAGGCTATGTGAGAAAATAAGCTACCCCACAGATTTCCTACAACTTTTCTGTCTGTCAATATACAAAGCTAGGTATAATTACCTTGTTTGACGAATGAAAAATCTATGTCTAAAATTGGATGGAAGAAGATGCTCAGTCAAATCATTATCTGTTGTGGATACCATGTAGTCCATTTCCTCTATAAATCAGATCCTATTGATGATAGCTGCTTAAACGAACAAAAAAGGGATTCATCAAAGGGTCAAAAATTCAGAACTGAGGGGAAAAGCTAGTTGCTAAAACTTAATAGAATTTTCACCAAGAGATGCACCTAACTTGAATGAAAGGCAGTACATGAAATAATCTTGAAATGCAAGTATGTTGACCAAGCATTATGATTGATTAAGAGAAATTCCTATGGGAGAAGCTCCAACATTTATGAGTTTTAACTCTTAAAGAGCACATGCATAAAAAGGATTGACCTTCATTTACATTTATGAGTTTTATGACTTCCTTAAACACAAATTTATGATGATAAGGAGATCTAAATACGCCAACTATTATTGTGGGACAATCCATTGAAAAAAAAGGTCAACTAACATTAACTTCTCATATTACCAGAACATTGTACTCTATAAGAAAAAGAAATTTACCAAAAAAAGAAAAAAGAAAAAGAAGGCTCATAAAGTAAAGAATGGACACACAGAAAAAACGTTGACAACGGATAACGCAAGGGTGACAGTCTACCATATAAAGACACATCACACAATAAGCACACTTTGTACCAAAATGAATAGCAAACATTAGAAATCTTTGGAGCTCTTAGAAGGCAAAATCAACCAGAAACCAAAAAGACAATTCGTGAGGATGAAAACCATGAAGAAAAAGATAATAAGAGAAAGACCAAAACATATTTCCAGCCAGTCAGATTATGCAGATATCTTGTAGAGCCCTATAAAGTTAGCTAACATCTGCAAAATATTTGGAAAGTCCACAGAAAGCCCGCATATAGCTCAACTAACATTAACTTCTCATAAAGTAAAACGAAGAGCAAGCCCTAATCAAACCAAAAGTTAACCATAAGCGATGGAATCTGCCAAATCAAACCCTAACCAAACCAAACCCTAACATAACAATAGGTTTACTCCCAAATCAAAACCCTAATCAAATCGTACTCGGATCTCCAATTGAAGTGAAAGTAAACATCAATTGCATATATATTGACAGTTGATAAAAAAAAAACGAGATAACCAACGAAACAACCGAAATCAGAAGGGAAATGGAGTAGTTGAGAACCAGACCTAGATTGGAGAAGAACCAGATCGAGGCTGAAAGCGCAAGCGAAGAGGATGAGAGGGATGAGGTGAATGTAGTTCACGTGGGTCGAATCTGAGACCTCTAGGGATTTGTGGTATAGGAGGAAGGGTTGCAGATGGGAAACTGGCCGTCCCTAGTGCTGCCGTCAGCGGGAAGGCCGTCGTTGCCGGCGGGGCTCCCCTGCGATGGAGAATAGGGTTCCTGGAGAAGACGAGGTTGAGAGATTGTTGGTGGCGTGCTATGTCTGATAGTGGGCGAACATCTGAGATTGGTAGAAGAGGAAAGAGAGGAGAAGACTTACCAGAAGCAAAGGTTGAACCGTAGAAGACGCGGCGGAGGTCGAAGAACGCATCTGAGAATCTGAGATAGGGTTTGGAAAGGGGGCTTGTTTTATCGCGTGTTTGGCAAATTAGGGTTTTTTTAGGAGTTGTGGTTTTTTTAGGAGGTTGGGTTTTTTTGGGGTATTATGAAGGTGTGGGAGGTGGAGTTTTTTTTTTTTTTAAATAACCTTGTAAAAAAGATGAAAGGTGTTTGGTGGTGGTAAGGTTTATAAAAGGTTATTATAGTGAAAAAGTCCAAAATGCCCTTCATAAATGCTAGGAGGCAAAAGGGCCAAAAAAAATGAAGGGCAAAACTGACATTTCAAACCTCCACAAAAAAATAAACTCAACCTTAACCTCCGAAAGCTAGGGGGGGGATAGCTTCCATTTTCAACAAAAATAAACTCCACCTTAACCTCCCACACCTCTTGAAAAAGTTGTTGCCAAACAAGCATGGATTAGCTTTTATTTTTTAAAAACCCCAAAACCCCCAACTACACCTACATTCAAACACACCCTTAATGTTTTTAGCTTTCCGTTTTTCTTTTAACTAGTGCTAGTGTATGACCCGTCCCTACACGGGAATATATTAACACAATATTATAAATTTTCTCTTATTATCTATAAAAAAATCCTATTATAACTATGAAAATAAATAAATAAATATGAATTGCAATATGATAATTAAACTAATAACTGGAAATATAAGATTAAAATTAATCTAGATCTAAATAACTCATTCTCCTAAAAAATAATATAGATATAAATAAAATAACTAATCCGTATGAAATAATTAATTTTGATATAAATAATTCTTTCCACAAAAAATAATCGATATATAAACCGTCCATATGCCAAATTTATATATAAACCGTCAATCCAGATGAAGATACACTTATATGGCAATTTGTATATCTGTATATGCCAAATTTATTACTATTATTGTGTTTAATTATATTGATATAATTATTTCCTTATATAATATTTACTCTTGTATAAGATATTCCATCTATTCAATTATATGAAT
Source organism: Persicaria tinctoria (assembly GCA_037127255.1). NCBI lineage: Eukaryota > Viridiplantae > Streptophyta > Magnoliopsida > Caryophyllales > Polygonaceae > Persicaria > Persicaria tinctoria. Next base: position 3,542,910 of record JBANSL010000004.1, read on the forward strand.
TAATGGTAAAATAAAATAATTATTTTTATGAATTAATGGTAAAATAAAATAATTATTTTTAATTATATAGATTAGAACTATCTTATTATTTTTATTATATTTCCTTTTTGACGGGAGAAAGTTTTGCTAGACGCACTCACGCGCCGCCACACAGGCAGATTCACTCACACGCCGCCACATAGGCTTCAATGCATCGGTTTTAGTATATGTACTAGTGTAATACTCGTGCCTTGAAGGCACGGGAGTTTGATCCATTTTAATTTGAACATCATTTTATATATCTATATCTATAATAGTACTATATTAATATATACTTGTTTATAACAAAAATATGTACGTATAAAGTTTTTTTTGTAATTTATAAATTAGTTGGAAAGAGATAGAATAAAAAATTTTAAAATGATTTAATAAGGTAAGGTAGTAATGATACTCAAACACACCACCTAATATAATTGAAATAAATACTCCGTATATAATTATTGTCATAAGCACATGATTGTGCGAATACTTTTGAAGTTATGTAGATATACATAACTTATTCATTATTTTCATTAGAAAGATGGCTAGCAGGAGAGGGAAATTAATAGTGAAAATAAAGGTAAGATGGTAAAAATAAAAAGATCCTATAAGGTAGAAAAGTGATTCAAGAAGTCTCATCTAAGATGTAAAATAATCATTAGTAATGCTTGTAAGTCTTAATTTTTTTTCGATAGTCATTTAAGATGTCTAAAATAAGTAAATTGAAAGAAAAAAACTTTTTAAAAATAAGAAAAATAAGTAAATTGTAAGAAAAAAACATCCCTTATTAATAACGATTAATAAGAAAAGAAACTTTTGATTAGTATGAAAATAGGAAACAAATATGTTCAAAATATGAAACGTGTATTTTAAAATTTCAACAATAATATTTACCAATAAGAAAATACCATTTGAATAAAAAAAATTAAGTTTAATTGTGGGCGTGACATGTGAGCAAAATTCTAGCAGAATTAGTATTATTATTATTAATTATTAATTAATAGATTTTTATTTTGACATTTGAATTAATTGTCTAGATATTTTTAATACGATTGTGATGAATATAATATAGGAAACAAATATTTAAACTTCCCTTAATAACATCGATTAATACGAAATGAAACTTTTGATTAAAAAATTCAACTTTAATTTACAAAGCAACACGTCAGCAAAATGCTAGCAGAATTAGTAATATTAATAGATAGATAGATAGATAATAGATAGATAGATAGATATATTGCAATCGGAAAAAAATGGAAACATGTCTCAATATTTACGACAATATAACCGAAAATAAAAAAAGGAACGGATTCAAATCATATTTAAAATAGGAAACAAATATTTTAAAGTTTCCATAATAATATTGACCAATAAGAAAAGCTCATTTGAATAAAAAATTCTACTTTAATTGTGAGCGTAACACGTCAGCGAAATGTTAGCAGAATTAGTAATATTAATAGATAGATAGATTATTAATTAATAGATTTTTATTTTGACATTTGAATTAATTGTCTAGATATTTTTAATACGATTGTGATGAATATAATATAGGAAACAAATATTTAAACTTCCCTTAATAACATCGATTAATAAGAAATGAAACTTTTGATTAAAAAATTCAACTTTAATTTACAAAGCGACACGTCAGCAAAATGCTAGCAGAATTAGTAATATTAATAGATTATTAATTATTAATTAATAGATTTTTATTTTGACATTTGAATTAATTGTCTAGATATTTTTAATACGATTGTGATGAATATAATATAGGAAGCAAATATTTAAACTTCCCTTAATAACATCGATTAATACGAAATGAAACTGTTGATTAAAAAATTCAACTTTAATTTACAAAGCAACACGTCAGCAAAATGCTAGCAGAATTAGTAATATTAATAGATAGATAGATAATAGATAGATAGATAGATATATTGGAATCGGAAAAAAAAATGGAAACATGTCTCAATATTTACGACAATATAACCGAAAATAAATAAAAAGGGAACGGATTCAAATCATATTTAAAATAGGAAACAAATATTTTAAAGTTTCCATAATAATATTGACCAATAAGAAAAGCTCATTTGAATAAAAAATTCAACTTTAATTGTGAGCATGACACGTCAGCAAAATGCTAGCAGAATTAGTAATATTAATAGATATATATTGATTTTAGGTATATTTTTAGCCACGGCAATGCCAGCTCCGGTGGCGTAAACCAATCAAGTAGCCACGACAAATTCATGTCGTTGCTACTGTCCGTGGTTAATTTGGTTTTTTTTTTTGCAGTGATGCATATATACATCGTCTCTTACCAATTTAAAACTGGTTAACAATTTTTGTCTGTAATAAGGAAGGATGGAACTAATTGCAATGCTATAATGCGTGTTCAGGCGAGTATTTGGGCTTGACCGGTGCACTAATAGATGGCAGCGAAATGGTTTCGTGTGGACTTGCAACTCACTTTGTCTTTTCAAAGGTGTGGAGATACTAATGCAACTTCAATATTAGGGTTAAGAGCATTAATAGCTTCAAAATATGTTATAAGCAAACGATTAATTGGCCTCTTTGTTCGATTTATATGTCATTATTAGGATCTTGTTGCACTCGAAAATGCACTCTCAGAGCTTCTGAATCCAGATATCGCCATTATAACTGCTCTTATCAATAAGTTTAGTCGAACACCTGATTTAAAGCCGGATAGTGTCGTTACAAGGTTTACACATTTTCTTAATCTTAATTATATAATATACGATGAACACATCATTGCCCTAATGGCTTATGAAACAGGTTGGAGAAAATCAGTCTATGCTTTGCAGGGAAGACCGTCGAAGAAATATTGATATCATTGGTAGGAGGCATTTCAATATCTTACATGAAAATTAATTAATGCTTACTGTGAGTCTTTTAATTCGTGACCCCCTTTGATCTCTTCACATATCTCAACAATGCTTGTTATAACTATTTTTATGGATAGATTGTCAACAACAGAATTTCAGTCATTGACAAACTGACAAAGGAATGAATTAATTTATCAAATGGAGTCCACGAAGTTTTGTGACTAAATGGGTTGATCAAAGGAAATTAATATATGCTTCTTATAACTATTGGTACAAGATTATGAAGTACTTTTAAGATCAGCTAAATGTGTGTTTTATTTGATTTAGGCAAATGAAGTTGCAACAAATGAAGCAGATCATAAGTGGATAGAAAAGGCGAAAACATCCATGAGGGCTGCTTCACCAACTAGCCTTAAAATAGCCCTTAGATCGGTAACCATTGACAGTGTTACCCTTTGATAAACTCGATCCTCTTTGGCTTATGTTGCATATTTATACGTACACAAGTTTAACTATTTTTCTTAGTTCTATGATTTTTCTGGCAACGTATCAGATAAGGGAGGGACGAACTCAAGATCTTGTGAATTGTCTTATGAGAGAATATACAATTTCTTGTCAGATTGCGCGCCAAGCAATTGACATTAATGACTTTTTCGAGGTATATGATGTCAATCATTCATCAACCATTTGATTTTCATAATTTCAACGTACATGTGTTCAATGCTTATTTGTTTGGTTTTTTGCATCAGGGCCTGAGAGCAAAGCTGGTCGAAAAGGACAACAACCCCAAGGTTTGTCATGTTGCATCTCTTAATTATAAAGACTTCTTGTTCACTAATCCAACATGAAAGTACACTCTAGTATTCCAATTAACCCAACATATAAATATGATGAGGTTCAACTAATATGGATCTCGTTAATCTCGATATATAAAGATATAGGAGTATATAATTGCTAGCTTTGTTGTTATTAATCGCACATAATTCATAATATGCTACATTTATCCTACAGTGGAAGCCACCAAAGATAGAGCTAGTCACTGATAAAATGGTTGATGAATTTTTTACGGTGCCTGAAGATGACGAAGATTGGACAAATATACATCTTCCTTATATCTCTACCTCTACTGCCATTGCTAAACTCTGATGCAATCTTGAGAATTTAATAAGGAAAAAGATAACATATATAATAGTTTCATATCTATTTTCTGCTTGTAATTGATGTATTATATTTCAAGTTTCGGTTATTTTATCGTTTTATTGTACACATTATAATCGAGATGGGAAAATATAATTCTACCACGTACTTTTAGTTGTGTTGTGTTTACAAGAGAAATTTACCAAAACCAACTAGTAAAAAATTGATGTAATCTTATTATCTTAAGTTCTAGCTTTGAGCTAGATCCGAGCTCACCAACAACAGAACCGCAACAATCAAACATTAAATGATCACTAATGTACGTGATCCAATATGAAGAAGAGTGATGAAGGGAAAAACGACTGAGCTAAGGTTCATACCCTGGTTGTCAAATCATTCTCTCTTGTTCTAAGATAACGGAACAAAAAGCTCAAATAATCCATTTGGGCGTGCAGTGCACAAAACCCTCGCAACGAATTGTTAACGAGGATCGGCACGAACTTGGCCTACGTCCCCGCCTAGGGTTCTTCCACAACCCTAGGATTCAACAGGCTTTATTGATTCACAAAGCTTAGGATCCTAATAGCTCACCGAGAAGCCTCTCTCCTATACAATTGCAATCTAGTCAACTCACGTTCCCTTGGAGTCCTAGACCAATCTAAAAGAGCCCCACCTCTCTCAGCTATCTAGTACAATCCTCTTACTCTCGAGAATCAATAGCCTAGTGCCCACTTCCTGAGTTATAAACTCTCGAGTATAACACTCTCTCAGAATATATCCTATAAGCTCACTGTGTAACTCTCAAATGCTTTGAAACAAAATATAAGACTCTTAAGAACAAGCAGAGAGAACACGCTGAAGAGAGATCGTAAACTTGAGGGTTGATTGTGCAATGATATTCGTGAATGTACGTCAGTCCTCTCTCTCTTCTTCATCTCCTTTATATAGTGAAGATCATCGGCGCCACTTGAGGAAGAAATCTTCTCCAACGGCTAGGCCGATCATGGCTATCTTCGAGATCTTCTAAACTTGGAAACTTTTGAAGCCATGATCTCCGATTGTGTCCTTCTTAACTTTTTGACTTTGGAAGGAGATAGTATTTGAAAAGCTTCCTGAAATGTTAGAATATAATATCTGGAAGAATATAATAATATAAAATAATATTCGAGCATAATAACTTATATAACAGGTTTTGTGTTTCATCAACACTGCTAAAGCTTCAAGACCTTTGACAAAAAACAGATTGTCAAAGCCTTTGAACCTTTTTCCGATTTTCATCAAGGGAGTGGAGTTGTCAGCCGGTAAGATTAGAAAAACGGGAACGGACCATCACCTAACTCCGATCTCGTTTCTTCAAAGAGCACAGGAAACACTTAAACTCCCTCCCTCTTTCTTCTTCTCTTTGAGTATTCAAAGATGTGGAATACGGAGGAGCGAGGGTAAAAACCCCACTTATAGGTCTCTGTGGGACCACTCCGCCCAGTGGGCCGAAGTGCACGATAGGCCCAAATAAGGCCAATCTAATAAACTGGTCCTTTGGCAGGGAGCATCGTATTTGTCGAAACCCAATCGCGAATGGCGTATCACACGCGATCCGGTTACGAGGAGATATGACGATGTCATAGAAAATAGGTCTATTAAATAATACAAGTATGGTGTCATAAGTAGGTCACCCAACGCAAAAGGATGTTCGGTCCCACCATTGGATCCATCGCGAGCAAGGTATCTGATCAAGATCAAATAACTGGACCTAGCGCCCCCAAAAAACTTTGACCCCTGCTTCCCTCGCGACCTGAACCCCGTGTAAGAATCAGAGTGAATTCTCCAAGTATCTTGTAACCCTCCGAAATCCTAGCAAGTAGCTCGCTGGGTCAAGCACCTCACCTCTAATGGCTCCGCGTGTATTACCTATGCCCCTAAGCGTGTGGGCATGCGTTACACGTGTTCTACATAGAACCATGAGGTTGCCAGCCAGCTGCTCGCTTGGTTTCCCTATAAATACCCCCCTCCGACGTCAAAGGAAGGGATCCGATTTTAAGATAGAAAAGCATAAGAGCTCTGATTATCTCCTGGACTTAAAGCCCCCGGAGTTGAGTTCTACATATCTGTGATCAGAGAAGAACGTTACTTCGGATAACAACCTCGCCTAGCTCCCTCTACAAACAACGATTGAACAATAACGTAATTCATCGCGAGCCAAACTCATAATCCCCATCGCTTGGACTAATAAGTATGTAATCTGATTATCACTCCACACCGCCAGGGCCCACAAGTATTTTAAGACATTTTGTCGTCATAGTGAGGTAATAAATATAGGCGAAATCCCATAAACGCGTCAAACCCCAATTCTAACTTTCTACTAATTACACTTATTATACCCTATTATACTAATTACTAACATTACGCACCCCTTATAAAAGCTTTGTTCTCAAAGCTTATTGGAATTTGAAAAAGATACGAAAAATACAATGAAGTAACAAGGCTCAATTATCATGAATTACATCCAAATAGTGGGTTGCATCTTGAATAGTAGTTCCAACTGTGGCTATAGTCGCAAAAGCACTTTGTTACCCACTCTGCTGCTATACGCCTAGATGTGCAGAATGAAGGCTTTGAATGGCTGGTCAATAACAACAAACAGTGCACTTTTAGGAATACCTTAGGCAGCCTATTGTGCAGGAGTTGCTCCTCTTTCCTATTGCCCCATTCTCCTTCATGGTAATGCATCCAACTGGACACATATCCATGACCTCGACAATTCCATGATTGCGGAAAGTAGTATCCATATATGAAAGTAACAATTTACCCCTTGTGTGACCACACATCAGTCATCACCAACTAGATTCCAGTAAAAAAAAAAATTGGATGCCTTGCTTTGACACACAACACTGTCATCAACTGAGCATCTAGGTAAGCACTCGAATAAGAAATCCAATTTGCCAATCTCAACATGTTTTTGGCACTTAGCAAAACAAAAGCATGTGATGCTAAGAACTTGTCCGCATATATGGTGGTTCCACCAGGATCAAAAACGAAACTGGAGCCTCTTCTATCAAGAGCAACAATCCAAAAATCAAGTTGCACCCTCTCAACTCCAGGCCTCAATGACTTCTTTCCTTTATCATAAGGCTTGAAGATCAAATTTTGCCTTATTGATCCTTGGAAGTAGTAAAACACTCTTTCCATGTTAACAGAGATCGAGCCCCTGCCCAGTCCCCACACTAAGCTTGCATTTACCTCGATCATAAGGACATAAAATTGCAATGATCCATATTACTGCTTGTAGAATTTTCCTCCTTAACTAGGTTGTAAACAGACTAATCACCCAATACCTGAATACCTCCCTTCTATTAAGCAATTTCTCAAACACCTTGAGTGTTGTAGGATTCCTCACAAAATCAAATGAATTTATTCTAAAATTCACCACCCTAATTTCCATCAATTCGATCAAGAGGTTAACCAACAATCTGAATTCCTTGAATGGAACTTTGCCCACTGCATTTTGTAAGGGAGAAGGAATTTCCTTGCGGTGTTGCAAATCTTTCGAACCATTGACAAGTTGTGACTGGGAGTCAATTTCTAGGATTGATTCTCTGGCCGGAGTTTCGAATTCTTTGGTATATATGCTCTAGTTCTGCTTCATATTCGCCGACGTTGATCGGATCTCCTCCAGACTTACCAAGAACCTTTCTCAAAAGCACCTCGGCCTTCAATTCGCTAATTTATTCAACCGGTGTGAACTTTGTTGCCTCTTTTTCGGCTAGTTCAGGCTCCGATTCCCCAAGAAAACCATCTGAAAGCACAGCCAATTTCATGGATTGATGAACAAAACTCCGATCGGCTAATTTATTCAACGCTTTCTTGAATCGTTTGCTCCTATCCAAGAACATCGATTGCCGTCGACATTGAGTTTGGGATTTCCGTTTCCGTCAGAGTGGAAATCGACGAATTTGGCTTCGGATTCGGATGCGGCGCTAGTTCTTGAGTTGTGGATTTGTTGTGGAGCACAGCCAATTTCATGGCCTCCTCCAATTCCTTAGGCCTCCCCAATTGTACTAGGGATTTGATCTTCAACTTCAGCCGTTGATGTAGCGCCAGATGAAAATGAAATACGATTTAGGCGAATACGGATTGATGAACAACAACTCCGATCGGAGTTCCCTAAACCGTTCATTGTACTTCTCAAGGTCATCTCTTGGATGAAATTGTTGAATTCTTCAAGAATCTCCATAGCTTGTTTCTTGGTTGCGATTGCTTTCATTCGGCCATTCTCGAAAGAGGTCGGAAGATGGACGAGCTCTGATACCAATTTGTTAGGACCTTGAGTATTCTTCCATGGATGATGATAGGAAGGTAAGAGATGGAGGAGGGATTAGAGAGGAAGCGAGAGGTAGAAGGAGATAGAACTGAATTGATGCATCGATGCTCCTACAATTCACTTTGCAGGTATTTATAACCCCAATTCCAACTTTCTACTATTTACCCTTATTATACCCTGTTATACTAATTTCTAACAGCTTCCTACATTGATTTTGGAACTCGGATGAAGATTTGCACAAATGTGGGTTTGGTGTTCTGCTTCAATTTTGGAAATAAAAAAAGGATGAGTAGACGAAGACATGAAGGTATTTTGATTATTTTTTTTCAATTTTTTGTTAGGTCTTTAAAACTAATTATTTTTATAAATAATGTAGTTAAAATGCATAAAATTTATTGTATAAGGTTGTATTGGTAATTTACTGTTATTTTAAAATAATATTTGATGGAATATTCTTCATGGGTAGTGAATTGTTAACCTAGTGCCTTTAATGGGTGGTTTTGTATAGTTTTAAATATAGTGGGTGGTTATATGAAAAGTAGGCTATTTAATGGGTGGTTTAGTGTAATTTTCCCTATAAAATATCTAGTTTTTTAAATATTTTTTTAACAATTTTATTATTAATAAGTACAAACTTGTTAAAAAAATTTATAAAAAAATAAATATTTTATATAGTTTTTATCATTCTTAAGAAGTGTGCGTGAATAGTAAACGACATGTTTTGCCGAACGGAGAGAATAATTTCTTATTGGTTTAAATTTGTATTTTAATCTTAGTTGATGGATGATATTTCAAAATAGAAGTCCGCTACTCGTCTTTGACATTTCTAAATGGTCATTCACTTTCAATTTGCTACGTCTTCAATTTTGAGACAAATTATGTTGTAATCAATTTTTTTATTTTTTTTATTGAGTCGAATGTCATAATCATATCCATGACTTAAAGTACATTCCACCTTTCAATATGACCTCAAATTTACCGAAGCACTTACGTCATTTGCATAAAGTCATCTAGTCCTTTCGTAGTCGCTTCGATTTATCACAAAATTATTTCGGATATAGATAAATATTATAAAAAAAATAAAAATATTTTTATATTCTATACCCTTATATTGATATGTTTATAAAATTTTATTGTGAAAATTCATGTTTTAAAAAATAATAAAAATTACTTTCTAAAATAATTGATATTTTAATTATCTATAATTTTAAAGCAAAAATTTTCATAATAAAATTTTATAAACATATTAATATAAGGGTATAAAATCTAAAAAAATGTATTTTTTAATATTTATTTATACGCGAAATAATTTTATCAGTGACTAGACAAATTAGGTTTTTTTAAAAATGTAATAAAATTTTATAAACATGTTAATATAAGGATATAGAATCTAAAAAAAATATTCGTTTTAATATTTATTTATATGCAAAATAATTTTGTGGTACATTGAATCGACCTGACCAGAGGATCCGGACTGGTCACCTAGCTATTGCAGCCTAAGCATCATTCAAATTGATTACAATCTTTGAGTTTGATCTTTCCACCACATCGCAGCCTCCAAAATCGCCTTATAAAAAATCAGGCACATAAAGAAATTAAGACTTACCAAACGTTCATAACAATATTACAAAGTTAGTTAAAGAGGAGATAAGGACAACAAAAATGAACGGCGAAGGAAAGTTGGTGTGCGTAACGGGTGCTTCGGGCTTCATTGCCTCTTGGATAGTCAAGCTCTTGTTACTCCGCGGTTATACCGTTAATGCCACCGTTCGTGATCCTAGTAAGTTCTCGGCCACCTTGCTATATGCATACACGAAATTTCCGAGTATAGTAGCGTTGCTTCTCGGTTAACTTATCGCGTTAAGTATTGCAGGTGATCGGAAAAAGGTAGAACACTTGCTCGCGCTTGAAGGCGCAAAGGAGAGGCTTCACTTGTTCAAAGCTGAGTTAACCGAAGAGGGTTCCTTTGATGCTTCCATCAATGGTTGTGATGGCGTGTTTCACACCGCTTCTCCTGCCTTCTTAGATGCCGATGATCCACAGGTTCGCCTCATTGTTTTATTTTGGTTTAGGTTGATGATATGAATGAAAATATATTCATAGATTAATAATCATTTTGATAGCTATTTATATCATATTGAAATTGAAATAGATCGATTTATATGTATATAACACGGATGCACGATTATAGTTTTATAAGTTGTATTAATTAAATTGTTTCAATCTTCACTTGTATGTTCCATTTGCACAACAATTGACTATTTAAAACTATTGAAATAACCTAATTGCCAAATAGTTGAGTTTGAGATGAAATGCCATCAAACTATAATTACCAAAGTCTCTGTTGCAACTTTTATGTCACAATTGTTTTGCAAATTGCAACACTCAATTTTTAAATTGTTTTACTTAAAAGAAGTGTTGAGAAAATGTGAAGAGACCAAAGAGTTCCACGTTAATAATATGAACAAACGAGCTTTATTATATAACTACTTTTCTTATTGTCAATTTGTTTTAGGATGGAACCCCATTTAATTTAATTATGTGCTCAACTACTACAGCATGTCATGCACACAACCAAAGTTGTACAATTTTCATTATTTTTATTAATGCAAATTAATTAACTTGCAGGTAGAGATACTTGATCCTTCAATCAAAGGAACAATGAACGTCCTTCGTTCATGCGCCAAGTTTCCATCCGTGAAAAGAGTAGTTCTAACTTCTTCAATGGCTGCCCTTACGAACAACGACAAGCCTATAACTCCCGAGGATGTAATCGATGAAAGTTGGTTTTCAGATCCTGAGTATTGTCGAAGAGAAAAGGTTACACTCGAACATATATCGACATTGCGTTTTAAGCGTTTATTTTATTTATCCTGTCAATATCGTATTCAAAAGTTACTAATGGGTGTACAAATTACAACGCAGTTATGGTACCCATTAGGAAAGACTTTGGCTGAGGAAACTGCACGAAAATACGCAAGCGAAAATGGAATTGGGTTTGTTTCGATTAATCCTGGTTACGCTATCGGCCCAGCGTTACAACCTAAGCCTAGCGAAAGTTGTCGTGCATTTGAGCACTTTATCAAAGGTATATATGTGCTATTATATATGTATGTCTCACTACAGGCGACAGACTTACGTTTATTGCCACACCCTGATTATGCGACGAATGTAGGTTTCGTTGCAAGAATGATGCGACGAACTTATACATGTCCGTCGCTTGGAGTCTTTGATGATCAATCCCTTTTTCACATCTAATAATGTGTTATATTTTTTGGAATGAAATGACAGCCAAAACGTACCCCAACATTACATATCCGGCAGTGCATGTTAAAGATGTCGCGAATGCTCACATTCTAGCATTCGAGACAGAATCAGCTACTGGTAGGTACTTTCTGGTAGAGAGTGCTCCTTGGGCTGTAGATGTTTTGAAGATTTTGCGAGAGTTGTATCCTGGTCTACAACTTCCAGAAAAGTAAGTGATTCGATATATACAGTGATTCGTACGTTAATATTGTATTGTATAATTTATTGGCAATTTGTTTGATTATCTAGCTAAAATTGTAAACTTTCCTGGTGTTTTAGGTGTGAAGATGAGATCCCTCCGAGACAAATAGTTGGGATTCGTAATGAAAAAACGAAAAGCTTGGGCATCGACTTCATTCCCTTTAGAACAGCTTTGAAGGAGATGATTGACGACTTACAAGAGAAACAATTTATTTAATTTCCTTTTGAAGGAATATTTCGATTGTGCTTTGGTAGAAAATATTCTTTTATCCTACTATATGTTTTTTTGTATGAATATTCTTTTCCTTGCATAAAGTTTTCACTGAAGTTGATGTATTTGGTGAAAACTTTATCCGGATCCTTGAGATGTCTAATAAGTTGTGTGTTCTTTTTTCAATAAATTTTTATGAATATGTACTGTACCCACTGCAAACACACATACATACATGCATATATAAAATGTTTTTTATGGAGAGGAGCTAAAGATCCACATATTAGTTTGTTTGGTTGAATGTGGACGTCCAAACTTTTAGGAAGAAAGTTTCTACATTTGTTTCCAATGATAGGAACCCGGGTTTTGAGATTTCCATCAAAGACTCCAAACAACGGCAGAGCCAGAGATTTATTGAAGAAGACACAATTTTGTGTTGTTCAATCATCCTTTGTAGATCAAAGTGATAACATTTTAGTTCAAAATGACATCATTTGTTTTTGTATTTTTTTTTTACTTTAAATGAACCAAAATATAAAACGATGTTTTACTTTTCAAAAACGCGCATAAACATATACCTAGTACGTAAGCAAACGAGCAACCCCAAACTGTGACATGGCTCGTAACTTCATCGTCTCCTCTAATCCATATGATCATCAACAAGGCCTTTCTTCATAGACTTAACTATCTCAATTTTTGAAAGATGTGAAGAGATCAAAGAGTCCCACATTGAAAATGTAAACAAACAAGCCTTATGTAGGATGATGACCCTGCTGGAACCTGTAAATCAGCAACTCAAAAGAGCGTTAGGGATGTAGGCCGAACCGTGTTTCTGTGAAGGGGCGAAGGCTGCGGTGAAGCGTGGTATGGGAGCCGCTGAATGAGAAACGTATTTGCCCCCGACAGTGGTGCAGATCGTATGCGAGACAACGTCCCCCAAGGATTTCACCGGCTTCTCTCGCAGGTGCACTCGAGGGAGAGAAGTTGGAACTGGAACAGGCGCTCAGAACGGGAAAAAGGGTAGGAGAAAACAAGAGAGGGAGAGAGGCGATTGTGTTCGTTGTGTGTTGAAAAGCGAAGCCCTAGCACGAGTACGAACAAGCTAATCTGTAATATCTTCGGCCTCATAGAATAATTTTTTCGCAAAAAATTAACTCCGACCTCGGAGCACGAGCCGAGCCGGACGGATGGCGGCGGCGGGGGCGCGTGTGGGTGCCCCATCTCCTCCTCAACCTCTCAATGTAGGTAGTGGAAGAGACTCCTTAAAAACCCTTTAGGGTACCCTTGAACTTTCCATGTGGGATGTGGGAAGTCCAAAGGGCACCTTCCTTAAACCCACCTTCAATATGCATTACCTCCAACAATCCCCCACAAATGCAGATAGAAGGGTTTAAAAACTGAGGTTTTGAAAACAAGTTTTGAGCGTGTCGATATTAGTGCTTAAATGCTGATGTCTTGTGACTTGAATCAGCACATAGTGAAACTGCAATCCTTTAGATAGAGTGAATGGCCAGAGGCCTTGAATTCCTCCACTTCGGGGTAAACCAGCAACACACACTTTCCACGGGGTCCTGTAACGTTCCGCTAAGTATTATCACATAAGACATCCAAGTTTTGGCACACCTTGGGTGCTCATGAGTGTTCTAGTGAGGACTGCCCTAAGTCTCACCTTGGATGGTTGCCAATCTCTCACATTCACGTAGGTGACTTCAACATATCTGTCTCAACACAGAATACCCCCCACAATGGGTTTAGAAGTCATTAAGAGCTCTAAGGCTCAACCTCTCATTTGTTGTTCGGTGATCTATCAAGTACGTCTCAAAGGACCACCCAATGCCTGGGCTATAGAATCATTAAGAGCGTTAACTCAACCTCACTATACACTTGCCATAGGAATGGGAGATGGGTATCTCATATGAGTCTTTCCATGGCTTGCGTTCGACCAAATTAATGGTGTCCTCCACAGATTCCTCATCTCACGGGCTTTAGCCCCATTCCCCTCGACGTGTCAAGGACTAGCCTTCTGCAAAGTCCTTTGGTCAATGGATCCGCAATGTTCCTCTCTGACCGCACATACTCTAAAGAGAGTACCCCATTTCTTATCAACTGTCTCACAACCTCATGTCGGATGCGTATATGCCTCTTCTTGCCATTATACGCTCCGCTGTTTGCTACTCCAATGGAAGCATGTGAGTCACAGTGTAGAGAAATCGCAGGAGCTGGATGCCCCCACATTGGTATATCTGCCAGTAGGCTTCTCAGCCACTCAGCCTCTTGCCCTACTAGGTTTAGAGCTATAAACTCTGACTCCATCGTCGATCGGGCTATGCAACTCTGCATTGCAGATTTCCATGAGACAGCTGCACCACACAATGTAAAAACATATCCACTAGTGGATCAAATTTCATCAGTCCCACTTACCCAGTTTGCATCACAATATCCTTCTAGAACGCAGGGAAAACCCTCAAAATGTAATCCCCAATCAAGAGGGCCTCTAAGGTATCTCATTAACCTTCTAAGTGCAATCCATTGTTCTTTGCTAGGATTATGTGTATATCTACTGAGTCTACTTAGTGCATAAGCTATGTCAGGCCGAGTATAGTTCATCAAAAACATTAGACTCCCAATAACCTTAGCGTATTTCTCTTTGGAAACACCTATACCTGAGTTCTTCACTAACTCTATGGTAGCATCATATGGGGTCCTAACTGGCATCACATCATAGTTGTTAAACTTTTTCAATACCTTCTCTACATAATGGGATTGAGACAAAGTAAAGCCATTTTTAGTTCTAGTCACTTTAACACCTAGAATCACATCAACTTCACCTAAGTCTTTCATTTCAAAGCGAGAGGAAAGAAACTTTTTGGTTTCATTTATCACATGCATGTTAGTGCCAAATAACAACATATCATCAACATATAGGCACACAATAACACAACCAGAATTGTACATCTTGGTATAAACACATGCATTAGATCCACTAACCACAAATCCAAAACTCAACACAGTGTTATGGAATTTTTCATACCATTGTTTAGGTGCTTGCTTTAGGCCATAGAGAGATTTCTTTAACCTACAAACCATGTTCTCCTTACCTGGAACCACAAAACCCGGAGGTTGTTCCATGTATATTTCCTCATCTAGATCACCATTCAGAAAAGCAGTCTTTACATCCATTTGATGTACTAAGAGCTTGTAATTAGATGCTAAAGCAAATAATGTTCTAATGGTTGCAATCTTAGTTACAGGAGAATAGGTGTCAAAATAATCTACTCCATGTTTCTGTGTGAATCCTTTGATTACTAGTCTTGCCTTAAATCTTTCAATAGAACCATCTGTTCTAAGTTTCCTCTTAAAGATCCATTTACAACCAATGGCCTTATAACCTCTAGGCAAATCAACTAGTTCCCAAGTGTGATTATTTGTGATAGATTCAATTTCACTGTTCACAACATCTTTCCAAAAACTAGCATCAACAGAACTCATAGCTTCTTTATATGTTCTAGGTTCATCCTCTATCATGTGAACATAAACTAGAGCTTCATTGATTTCATCTAAATCACGGAGTTCAGTTAAGAAAGCAATCACAAAATCAGGACGATAGCTAGTTTCAGTTCTACGTCTTTTACTTCTTCTAATTTCACTAGGTTCATCAACATTGATAGAAGCAGGTAAAGACAAAGATGCAGGTTCAGTAACAGAAGGAATACTATCATGGTCTTTCTTCAAAGGAAAAATATGCTCAAAAAATTCAGCATCACGATATTTACACATAGATCTATCATGCAAGCACATAAACCTATATGCAGCACTGTTCTCAGCATAACCAACAAACATGGCATCAACAGTCTTAGATCCAAAGTTATCTCTCTTAAATGCAGGAATCCCAACTTTAGCTAAACACCCCCACACTCTCATCAACCCTAGGTTAGGAGGATGTCCTTTCCATAGTTCATAAGGGTTTTTGTCTAACTTCTTATGGGGTACCTTGTTAAGAATGTAGTTTGCAGAAAGAACAGCTTCACCCCACAAAGAGTCGGGTGACCCAGAACTCACAAGCAAAGAAAGCATCATGTTTTTTAAAGTTCTGTTCTTTCTTTCTGCTACTCCATTTGATTGAGGGCTATAGGGTGTTGTACGTTCATGAATCATGCCATTATTCTCACAGAATTCTTTCAAAAACGTTGTCCCATATTCCCCACCTCTATCGGATCTAAGTCTTTTAACTTTTTTGTCAAGTTGGTTTTCTACCTCAGCTTTGTAGATTAAGAACATTTTCTCTGCCTCATCCTTAGATCTCAGCAAATACAACTTGGTGTATCTAGAATAATCATCTACAACTGTGATGTAATACCTTTTACCCCCTCTGCTCTCAGAGTTCCTAAAATCAGCTAGATCGTTGTGAACTAATTCTAGCAATTCTGTGGACCTCTTTGTTACCGGTTTGAAAGGCTTCTTGGTGAATTTAGCTTCCACACAAATTTCACATTTTTTATGACCATTATTACCCAAGTTTGAGATTAGGCTCATTTTATGCAATTTGTTCACAGATTCAACATTCACATGACCTAATCTAGCATGCCAAAGATCAACATCAACAACGATATAAGCAGAAGTATAAGCTATATTAGCAGAATCAACAACAGTTTGTAAAACAAACAATTCACCAAACTTGTAAGCCTTCCCTAAAAACTTTCCATTCTTGGACAAGACTATAGAGTCGCCTTCCATGACTCCCTTTAGCCCGACTCGAGATAAGAGCCCTCCAGAGATCAGGTTCCGTCGCAGGGAAGGCAAATAAAAGACATTCTGCAGGCTCAGGATGTTACTTGAGGTGAGCTTCAGCGAGACCTTCCATTTGCCCAGCACCTCTGACTGGCTTGAGTTCCCCATGTAGACTTGCTCAGCTCCGCTTGCAGGTTCGAACTCATCAAACAGCTCTCTGTTGGCGCAGAAGTGCTTTGTGGCCCCAATGTCCACAATCCATTCGGTCATGCTCCCAATGATGTTAGCTACAGTGACCACTGCAGGAATGACTTCAGGAGCACCATCTTCAGTGACGTTTGCAATGCCTTTGTCCTGCCCTCCGTTGTTCTTTTGGACAGCATACTGAGCATCCTTCCTCTCACGGCATTGGAACGCCCTGTGGCCTTGTCAACCACAAACATAGCAGCTAGTGTTGTTCTGCTTCTCTCCATTGTTGTTCTTCTTGAACTTCGCAGGCTTGTTGTTTTGTCCTCCAGGGCCCTTCTTGTTCTTTTTGTTGAAAGGCGGCTTATTGCCTTTCTTGTTAACCTGCGGAGATTCAACAATGTTAGCTTTTACCGTGTCAGCAGCAGTGTTGGAGGTCTCCTTCTCCTTCAGCCGATTAGCTTCCTCAATCTTCAGATGGCTGACGAGTTCCTCCAAGGTAAGATCTTTCTTTTTGTGTTTAAGGTGATTGCGGCAGCGTTCCCAGGACTCAGGCAATTTCTCAATCAGGACGTTGGCCTGAAGAACTTCATACATCTTCATCCCTTCAGCCAGTATATCCGCTACCAAATTCTCGTACTCATGCACCTGCTCCATGATAGGCTTGTCGTCCACCATTTTGAATTGGATCCACTTACCAGTCACGTACTTGCGTTTCCCAGCATCGTCAGTGCCGTACTTCTTGTCTTGGGTTTCCCAGATAGTCTTAGCAGACTTCTGGACCAGCAGCAGATCGAACAGAGCGTTCGTCATGTGGTTCAGCAGGTAGCCTCTTCCGGTTTTGTTGTCGCATTGGTACTTCACGAACTCCGCAAAAGGCGCAGGAGGGTTGGGCGGCGCATCGCCCTTAGCAACAGCAGCAACCGCAAGGGCGGCGGAGGGGTCTTGCAACAACACATAGTCGATCTCGAGTTGCTCAAAGAAGATCAGCATCTTCTAGGACCAGCGCTTGTAGTTCGAGCCATCCAATGGCTCCAGCTTTGAGAGATTGAGCAGCGGCTTCTTGTAGGAGATCTCGACGGCGGCCATTGATCCTACTTAAAATATGTTTGTCACTGTAGGATGATGACCCTGCTGGAACCTGTAAATCAGCAACTCAAAAGAGCGTTAGGGATGTAGGCCGAACCGTGTTTTTGTGAAGGGGCGAAGGCTGCGGTGAAGCGTGGTATGGGAGCCACTGAATGAGAAACGTATTTGCCCCCGACAGTGGTACAGATTGTATGCGAGGCAACGTCCCCCAAGGATTTCACTGGCTTCTCTCACAGGTGCACTCGAGGGAGAGAAGTTGGAACTGGAACAGGCGCTCAGAACGGGAAAAGGGTAGAAGAAAACAGGAGAGGGGGAGAGGCGATTGTGTTCGCTGTGTGTTGAAAAGCGAAGCCCTAGTCCTCCTTATATAGGCTCCGAAAATCTCCTTAAGCCGCAAGCAAAGGAGAGATTCGAGTCTATCATCAGCGGATTTGAGCTTATCCAAAACGGTTTTCAAAATATCAAAAAAGATAATTTTCAGTGAAAGAACAGATATTCGCGGATAAACACGAACAAGCTAATCCGTAATATCTTCGGCCTCAAATGTAAAGGCCCGGATTTTTAAATAATAAATAATATAAATAATATAAATGGATTTAAGACAAAAAAAATATATATTTATATAAATTCAGATATTTTAAGGAAAACTCGTCTTTAAATTACTCAAACGAAATTAAAATCTTTCGAAACAATTCCGGCATTATTCTAAACCAGATTTTCATATGAAATTGTGTTCCGCTTTCGAGTTGCGAGCCTGGATAGATTAATTTAATTCCGATAATGATTTACAAATCAAAGTCGAACGAGTCAGAATAAGGTCGAGAGAACGAATTTTAGAGTCTATTTCCGGGTATTTTGAAGTGCATCAATGAGACCAATTGTTTCTCCCACATTAGTGATTCTACTCCTTTTGTCATCTTCCTTCCTTCTTATCCAAATGCTCAGAATCCAGCTCCACTTTCCCCTTCTGTGTCGACAGGAACACTGCAACAACACCAAATCCTCCCATGCCCAGCCACTGCAGGCCGCACCTTTCCCCTCTTCATTCTCATTTGGTTTCAAAACAACCTAAACACACAAACTTTCCCCTTCTCCTCTCCCCATTGTCGCCACCAGACCACCGTCACTCTTGTTCGGACGCCGCCAGTAGCCACCACAACCACCTTCACCGCGCTGCCCTTTCCCCCCCTTTGCTTCTCTTTCCGACAGCATCCCTTCCCTCGATCTGTTTAGCCGAGAGGAGAGCCCACAGCCAACTTGCTCCTTCACTCCTCCTCCTTCGGAACCAGCAACACGAGCCGGCTGAGGTTCAAGCCCAGGAGCCGCCGGCAGCACCTCCGTCGAGCCCTTCCCCCTCTTGTGAGCCCTGTTTTCCAGATTCGAAGATGGTAAGCCCCCGCCTCTCATTTCGCTCTTAAACTCGATAAAGGTTCCACCTTTTTGACCTTCCATTGTCGACCCAGGCAACCTCATTCGATTCCGATACCGGCGAAGCCGCATCGACCTCCGACGAGCCTCGCTTTTGATTTCACTCGGTGAGTCTCATCCCTTCCGATTTTGTTTTCCTAGTCTAAGGATTTGTAGTGCCACTGAAATCTTGATTCCGGGGAGTAGTAGGACGCAAGTGTAGCGAGAGTGGGTCGGAGAGGGAGAGTCGGCGACGAGCGAGGAGCTCCGACGGGGGAAGCGTGAGAGCGGGTCAGTGCGAGCAGCTGCGAGAGAGTGGAGCGGTCGAGCGAGGGTGGGGAGGTGAGTTCGAGAGGGGGAGTGAGCTTGGGAGTGGAGAGAGAGTGAGCCGGAGCCGCCGCTGCCCCTTCTTTCTTCCCTTTCCTTTCCGTCTCCAACAGGGGCCTGAGAATTGGGTTGAAGATGAGTCGCAGGACCCACTGCGTTGCCACATCAGCGCCTGAGGGCCCCCTTTCTTTTGTTCCTCTAAAGTTTCAAGAGAGGGGGAGTATGAGAGATGGGCTGGGTCTCAATTTGGGCCTAATTTCTACCGGGTTCGGATCTCTCCATCCGGGCTCCTTATTCAGGTTATGGTGGGGCGGGTCTGGGCTACTCCTTGGGTCAGTTTATATTGGGATATTGGGTTATAAAAAAATGGATTGATTTATTTGATGATTTCTTATATTTTAATTATTATTTAGTGTATGTTATTAGATGTGTTTGTAAATTGGATTTTAAAGTAATTGACTGGTTTGATTATAAATGGGATTTATAAAGATGGTTTTATGGTGGAAATGTTTATAAATGTTTAAATTACGCGAAACATTAAAGTCAAGGTTTTGGAAGAAAATGCCGGAACTGCTTCTGTTATATGACTTTGGGAAATTGGTTAAGGATTTAATGATTAATGTCGGAATTTGACTAAGTACGATTTGAGAAATTGTCTTGGAAATGAGTTGACTTAAATTGGGATTTAAGAGTTGGAAAATATGGTTGGTACGATTTTATCGATGGTTTTTATTGGAAATGAAATGATTTTGGTTGATGTTGATCGTATCGAAAAGGTTTTGGAAAATGGTTTTACTATCGATTGGTTTTAAGGGTATTGAGAACTTGGGTTCGTGTGTGTATGAATGTGAGTCCGGTAGCTTATGAAAATGGCTTGATGATAGGTGTGTGTTGCTTTTGGATTGCTTTGGACTTGCATTGGGCCCTTGCTTGTGTTATATTGCTGTTCTGCATCTTCGGGTAAGTCTCTTCGGAGCTTACTCAGATTGAATAGAGTTATTCCCTGCTTTAAGTGCATGATATACTAGGTGTTGCATTCATGATCAGCATGCCATGTAGTACCATGCTAGGTTGCATTGATCGTTGAGCATTCTATTTCTCTATGTGTTTGTAAACAGAACGGTCGTTATCTGTGATAGTCCTAGAGTCTTTGCTAGGGTCATAGGGTAGCCCAGCCTCATCGGGTACCCTGAGTCAATCGAGTACTTCCTTATATTATGATATGCCTGCAGGCTTTATTGTGGAGCGGGTTAGGCATGCGTGCCGCCCTATTATGAATGAATGCATTCACGAGCTGGCCAGTCTCCGCCTGTCGGAAGGGGTGGAGGTAGGAGAGGGATATGCCACTTGGCATTGTCTTGGGCCCTTTACAGTATTTCTGCACATTATCATGAACTAGGAGCATGCTAGTGTCTTTGAATTTCGTACTGCATTAGAGCATCTTTATTAGGTATAGCGTATATGTGTGCTTATGGTTGGGATGCAGAGTTAAGTGGGCATCGATCTGATCCCGCTCCAAATCAATTTTTTTAGGAATTATTTATGTTCATCCTATCGGTGCTGTTTGCTTATTGCGCGGGTCATTTTGTCGGCGGAGAGTGAGCGCTGGAGTTATAGACTTCACCAGACTCTGATTATATTGTTTTGGATTTATACTTTTGACTCCGTTTTGACCCGGCTCCGCCGTGGCTGTACTTTACTTCCACTTTACTTCCGTTTGAAATGGTTTCCGCGACATAGTCTTAGGACAGGTTAAGGGTACCCAACGGCCCTTCGATGTTTTTAGGGTTTAAAATCCCTCTTTCTAATAACCTTAAAATGAGTTTGAAACCTCGACCCGTACTTGGATTGCAAGATCCGAACAAGGGGTTTTATCCCTTGAAACGTAACCCGGAAATCATAATTCTGGGCCGTTACATCAAAGAATAATTTTTCCGCAAAAAATTAACACCAACCTCGGAGCACGAGCACGAGGACGAGCCGAGCCGGAAGAACGGCGGCGGCGGGCGCGCGTGTGGGTGCCCCATCTCCTCCTCTACCTCTCAATGTAAGTAGTGGAAGAGACTCCTTAAAAACTCTTTAGGGTACCCTTGAACTTTCCATGTGGGATGTGGGAAGTCCAAAGGGCACCTTCCTTAAACCCACCTTCAATATGCATTACCTCCAATACCTTATATATAAGTTAGTGGGCTACTCCTCCTATTCAAACTGGTTCTAGGATGGAACTTCACTCGGCTTATGTGATAAGTTACTAGCGGACAAGCATCTGTACACACGACCGAAAAGGGTAGAGATTTTTACACTATAAACCATGCGGGATCATGCGCTTCTGATTTCGATCCTAATAATGGACCCCGTAGGGTAGAGATTTGGACTACTCTTTTTTATCTTAGTCCAATTTGATCGGTCTTAGCCGTTCTACATTTGGATTTGGCCATTAAGAGTTGATCGTAACCTCTTAATCACAAGTGACTCCATATTTCCTAGAAGATTTGAACCTCGAAAAGGTATACTGAAAATCAATTCCAATTTTGTAAAGAATGAAAAAGGCACTTTTTCCTCTTTCTTGTGCCTTTTTCATCTTTCATAGCCTTGAAGATAGAAGATGGGGGTAAATTGGTCATTTCTTTTCAACATAACAGTTCAACAAACGGAATATGAATAGGGGTGGCGGTTTGGTGAAGGAGTTTCGTTAAAGGGTGGCTTGCTATAATTTGTAATTATAGGGGTGGTTATGTAGATTGATATAAGCAAACGATTAATTGGTCTCTTTGTTGGTCTATGTCATGATTATAGGATCTTGTTGCACTCGAAAACGCACTCTTAAAGCTTCTAAATCCAGATATCTCCACCGTAACTGTTCTTATCAACAAGTTTAGTCAAAAACCTGGTTTGATGCTAGATAGTGTCATTACAAGGTTTACTCATTTTCCCAATCTTTATCATATTATATATAATCAACACATCACGTCCCTAATGACACTTTACGAAATAGATTGGAGAAAATCAGTCGATGTTTTGTAGGGAAGACCATCGAAGAAATACTGATATCATTGGTAAAAGGCATTTCAATATCTTACATGAAAATTAATTAATGCTTACTGTGAGTCTGTTAATTTGTGACCCTCTTTGGTCTCTTCATATATATATATCTTACATGAAAATTAATTAATGCTTACTGTGAGTCTGTTAATTTGTGACCGTAAGCATTAATTAATTTTCATGTAAGATATTGAAATGCCTCTTACCAATGATATCAGTATTTCTTCGATGGTCTTCCCTACAAAACATCGACTGATTTTCTCCAATCTATTTCGTAAAGTGTCATTAGATTTTCTCCAATCTATATATATATATATCAATAATTCTTATTATAACTATTTCTATGGATAGATTGTCACCAACCGAATTTCAGTCATTGACAAACGAACAAAGGCATGGATTAATTAATCAAGTGGAGTCCATGAAGTTTTGTGACTAAATGTGTTGATCAAAGGAAATTAATATATGCTTCTTATACATCCATTCATCCCTCTCTTCTTCATCTTTTCATATTAGTTGAGACTAATGACTAGGGGTCATGGGTAAAAGTATCACTACTAGAATTGTGTTCATAGACGTCGGTTAAAAACCGATGTAAAACAAAAAAAAATTCGACGTGTTAGTGGGTGGTGTTAAAGATCACAACTTTACCACATCGGTTTTTAACTGATGTCTATTATAATTTATAACACTGTTTTTATGTTTAATAACGATTTAAATACATTGATATAATTACATTTTGGTTGATTCATCTAATGTTAAACCATTTTTATTTTGCATTTCTAGATGTTTGAAACAATATAGGGCAATAAAAAAATTGACATTAACATCACTATATTTTTAATAAGAGATGTTTTAAATTGATATACACATCGGTTATGTTTTATTCATTTTGGGTGCACTTTTTATTCATTTATAAGTTTATGATATTAATTTATATAAATATAATGTATCATATTAAATATTTTGAAGTTGATGTCATTAGTATATTTTGAAATCGTTTTTCAGTTGGAAAGCGATGTTTTTATGCTATAAAACATCGATTTATATTGGTTTACATGATGTAAGTACTTCTTATTGACATCGGTTAGCATTGCATTTTTGATATATTCGAGGCTTCCGAAATCATTTTGCATCTTTGCGGTCGACTTATGTACAAAAATAGACATCGCTTTTTTATTCGAATATCCGTTGTCTTTTGATTATTAGATATATATATATGTCATATGTTAAAACACACCTGCTAATTACAGCCAAAATATAATCAACCAACATGTATTCACCATATTCAATATATTGTACACCAATGTATATTCACTATATTCAATATATCAAATCACTCAGCCCGCTCAGCCTAATTTTTAGTTATGAATTCAACGGGTTATACAATGCCTCTCTAATCCACTCACACCTCTTGTCTCTCTGCAGTTTGGACTGGATATCCGGAGAGATCGGGAGAAGGGGACAAATATGTTGTAGTTGAAAAACCTGCAAGACAAATGAAGAAAAATGTATGCGGTGAAACAGATGAGCAAATAATAAAAGCAAATAGAGAAAGTGCAGTTGCTGGATTTTTTTAGGAAAACATAAATGGTGATTTATCTTCCAACATTCTTGAAACTTTATCGGGTGGCTAGGCACTATTTCAGTAGGGATGTACTGCAACCAGTTCAGCTACCTTTAGAGGAAAACCATGTCCATATTTAGTTCTGCCATTGTAAAACTGAGAAATGGAAGTAATGCAAGTAAATTGATCCAATGCAGGGCTTCCATCAACAATTTTATCTAAGTTTTGCAAGAACAAATGACATCCACAATGTTCTATTTTCATTACAAAGCAATTATATTGTCATTTGATTAAAGCAAAAACCCCTAATAGCATCAATAATCTAAAAAAAGGCATAAAATCAAACATAAAGCAACATAAATAACAAAACCAAAAACTAGAAATCAGGGCTAGTCAATAACCTTAAGTACAAGCATACACGATAAGTCTATTAATGTGTCTCTCTATCTCCATGTCCATGATATCCGGCTGCAATAAGTAGCAGCACCAGAATGAGAAAACAGGGAAGGAGACAGATCAAATTTAACAAAATTCTTGTTTCAAGTATACATATCAGCTTATTGAAATATGGATCATTTCCCTGAAAACATGCATATATCCATGTCAAAAAGAAGCGAAAAAGTAGAAGCCTGGAAATAAAATTAAAAAAAAAAAAAAAAAAAACTCAATTCAGAAGGATATTTGAAGGCTTCAGGTCGTAGTGAATGATGGGAAAGAAATAGATAAAGTGCAAGTAAGCCATGTCCCTCCACACCCAAAATTATTGAAATCAAACGACTTATTATGTATACTATAGCACATAATCATTTTAGACTTTGAATTGAGGATGCACGATCTTGGGATCATTATTAGTGAAAAAATCACCTTTCCTGTTTCTTCTGATCAGTTTTCAATTATGCCCAAGTTTTACGATTCATAATTTTAAGAAGCAGTGATGGCCTACATTCTGAGGGCTCATACTCACACAAAACATGTAGAATAAGCTAGATTCCTAAAGAATGTAGCAAGTACTTATCCAGGAGAAACAACCAATAATAAAGCCTTTTGTATCAAAATTTTAAAACCAGTTTATGTTTATGTCTTAATAATTAAACATTTTTGTATATAAAAAATACAAAACGTTTTGTTCACCCAACCAGCCACAAAAACAGCATAACAAAAAATGTAAACAAGCCAAAGATGAACATGTTTCTGATTTACCTTCCTCAATCAGCCCATTAAGAGCCCAGAAATCACCCATAATTGGGCCTCCACCTCCTACAAAATTGACAAACCAGATCATGTAAGAAAAATTCCAGAAGTAAACCAAATGCAATTATTTTAGTACTTTTGAAGAGAACGCGCCATCATAGTGCCAAATGCAAGAGGCTAAACCAGATCATAAACAAACAACTAAAAGAAATTCACCTCTTCCACCAAAGACAAGCAAGCGCTTCTCAACCATCGTAGCTGTATGTCCACATCTAGGTGGAGGCATAGATCCAGATACTAACAACTCTATCCACTCAAGTGAGACTGTTAAACATTTGCTCATGGAGCAGGGAAGCTTTGGATTAGTTGAATCTAACATTATGGGGAAAAAATATATGGGGTAAAGAAGAGCAAAAAATTCAGAGGAAGTGAAATACCCCAAAGTATTTTTGGGTATTTCTGTTTTAAGTTAAGTAAATGAATAACGTTAAAATAAAAGAAATTATAAGATTTTTTTTTTAAATATATATATCGTATGTTTAAGTTCTTATTATTTAGAACCTAAAATTCGGCTGGACATTATGATTTTAAGAGCGAACCTTATTTTAACTAAGATAAAGCAGGACTTTTATTTTAAATATATAAATATTGATGTGCGTTCATTATTTCATTCTTTACTATTTTATTTTATATGTATTTTAATAAAATTATTTCAATAACCTCCTTGATATAAAATAAGTCTGTTAAAAGTAAGAATTACTTTAGTAGTTTATTTTAAAGTGAAAGGTGCTCTAATTAAATTACCCCAATCTTAATTTTGATATAATTGATGACCCAAGTATTATATTTAACATCTATCTAGTATAAATTAAAAGTTGTGAAGTACTTGTTGATTATTTTCATTACGTTCATTCTCAAGCCTAGAAGCTTATTTCGATTAAATTAACTCAATAAGGATTCAAGTTAGATAATATATAGCTTTTATAGGAACATGTACGTTTGATACAAATTTATGAAACAAGTGTTATATATTTAACAAATTCGTAATATAATTCAAAGTAAATAAATATTTTAGCTAATTATTTTAAAAAAAAAAAAACGTTTGCATATCTTATTATTATTATTATTATTATTATTATTATTATTATTATTATTATTATAGTTTATGTTTCCTATTTTATTTAATGGGTAAAAGATGTTAACCCCAATTGGCGAGTCAACTCGGTTGAGTTGACCGAGTCAAGCGAGTTGACTCACCTTTCTTCAACCTTCCACCATGGCCAACTCTGGCTCCTCCATTCACCATTTTCATCTCAAATTCATTAATAAGATTAGTCTTAAATGAATTTTGAAGAGTTTAAAACTTATTTCATTCATAAATGGGAGGTATTACATTCAATTCGATCCGAAGAATATTCTACTACACTTGATTTCGTTCTCACCCAAATCTGGTCATGGACACGTCGGTTTTGATCCAATTGATGAGTGTTATTGACTAACGCAATTAATATGATGATAATGGTATATTCAATTTGAGGAATCGGTTACGAAATGGACCCTATTCTAAAAAGGGTTTCGGTTCTGTTCAAAGACAATCCACCATTGCTCGCCTGAAATCCAAGCTCCTAATCTGCGTTTTTACACTCTAAAAACCTCCAGAAACAATCCCCTTCACAAAAATTTCTCAAAAACATCCCGAATTCAAAATCCCCAAATCGGGATTTCGCTCCATCGGTCACCGCCGCCGCGCCACTGCTCCGCCGCTCTCCGTCTGTCGCCACCACCATACTCGCCTCCTGTCGCCACCACCTTTCCATCCCCTGTCGCCACCGGGTGCATTACCGTCTTCGCCGAAGGTCGCCGTCGAGTCGGAGGTTGAAGACGATGAACAGTGTGTGCATCACTGGCTGACTGGCGGGCTGAAGGTTGAGATCAGAAGGGGCCGAGTTAATTACACAAAACCTCCCAAACTTTCAGTTTTGGTAAAATACGCCCCTATTTCAATTCGAAAATTATAAAAAACAGCCCGCAGTTTTAGAATGTATTCTAACTCACGTTCAATCTTAAAATTCGTAGCACTTATCTCAAAATCCGACACCCATCCTGAGACAATTTCAAAGGAGGTAAAATTTGTATAATCTCCGACTTTATAAATAATTCGAATTTTAGTTTCGAATTAAATAAGTCCATTTCACATATAAAATATCAATTATTCAATCATTCTTTGTGTCTTGAATTTTATGTCTAGATGCGACTATCGATTTATTCAATTCCGTCACGGAGTTCCTTGAAGTCCATAGTTGGTACCGAAATCCAACAAGACGAAAAAGGCAAGTGACTTTCCGAGCCTTTCTGCTCACTTTGGTGCTTTCGTGTCTAGTTGTTTTCTTTCATTTGGTTGCTTGCCAAGTTAAATAAAATAAATTACAATTCACCTGTTTTGTGTAATTTATTTAACAATCAGTTTGAATTTGGCAAGTAAAATTGGGTAAAGTTATTGTTTGGGGGTAAATTTGCGTATTTGATTAAAGGTTATCGTGTAAGCTCCTGAAATTATTTTTGTAGTAGCTTTCATACAATACTTTATATATCAAACGCGAGAGCAAGTTTGGTGACAATGATTACAATCAAATAGAGAGTATGCAAAATGTGTTACATATCAAATACACCGTTTTGACGTACTACAAGCTCATAAGCTAAAGTATACAAATTTAATACGACGGCCGAGCATACAAAAATATATATATAATAATTGACCAGCTGAGGGCGTGAATCCGGTCAATCGGGTAGCGAATTGCTCGAGGTTCTTCAGTAGCTCAGCTATCCGATCGAATCTGCAAATTCAAACTAATGTTGAGTTAACTAGGGGGTTCTAAAAGAAATCTAAATGGACCTATCTCAAGTTCAATGGCAGCCCAAAATAAACTGGCCCAAATGGCCCAAAACAAGCTGCCCAGAATAGCCAAAAGCTACCAACTAACGTGGCTGCCAGTGAAATTAAATACATAACAAAAAAAATCAGCAAAGTAAATAAATAAATATCCAAATAAAGGGGTATCCATCGATAGCTTAGGGAAGGAAAATAAGCAGTTAAGGAGAAAGAAAAAAGATAGAAGATCATCCAAAAAAAAGATAATGTTTTATCTTAAAGGAAAAGAAAGATATTTTCCTAACTAGGGATTTATCCTATCCTATGCATTCTCCCTATAAAAGATAGCCAAGTCTAGGGTTAAGAAAAAAGGAAAAAGGCTAAAAAACTCACGGCTGAAAGAAAGAAGCAGAAAACACACAGAAAAGAAAACACAGCAGCATACAAAGAGGAAGAAAAAGCAACCAAGGTAGCGTTTTCGCATCATCTTACGCGTGGTCTCAAGACCCACCCTTGAGATGTCTACGGATTTCTCTCGTGGTCTGGTTTTGGGACCATCGATCAGCCCCAAATCGGGGCAAACTGCTGCACAAATCGATCTCCGGAACCTCACCCCTGAGATGTCTACGGATTTCTCTTGTGGTCTGGGTTTCGGGATCAACAAATCGCACTAAAACAGGGGAGACGCTGCTCAAATTTCCCCAAACAAACCCACCGACTCAAAAAACAATCTCAAACAGTCAAAAGAAGAATGCAAAGGCAACAGATTTTCTACACAAGTCGAATCTGTTCAAATCAAATCAAAAGAGCCTAATCGCCACACAAATCTGATCCTCAAAACCCCACTCCTGAGATGTCTACGGATTTCTCTTGTGGTCTGGGTTTTGGGATCAACAAATAGCCCTAAAACTGGGCGGAATGCTGCTGGATTTTTTTTTTTCCTAAACTAAACGACAAATTCATGCAGACAAATTGCAAGGCTTCAAACAATCCCAAAGAAAACAACTTTGCAAGGCAAACAACCTCACTGCAGTCAAGAGTTTTCTAAAGCAAAGAAATTGAAAGCAAAAAGAAGGAATTCAGTTTCACACAGGACCAAATCCTAAAGTTCAACTCTGCCTAAATTCATATTATTTAAAACACTGCTGGATTTTCCTAAGCTACCCAACTAATTCTTGCAAACAGTTTCGCAAACTAAAAGAAACAGTCTTGTTGCAATGAAATTGAAAGCAAAGAAAGATCACAGATTGTCTTGAGAAAGAGAACAGATTTTCGCGACAGATCAAATCAGTTTGCTACCAAATTGCAACTAAGTAACCCTAAATCAACATCAGTCTATCACAAACAGATTTCCTGTCTCAGTTTTATTCCAAAAGAAAGCAGACAGATTTTCTGGCTTAGTTCTATTTCACAAGAAAGCAAACAGATTGGCCTAAAACAAGGCAAAACTCTTGCGGGAATCTGGAAAATGATGTGAATCAACCCAATTCAAGTCAAGTGTTGGTGGCAAGGAAAACACTAAATTAAAACTCTCGGTAGCTCCAATCAAACAGTCTCAAGCAAACATCTACCAAACTGATTTCTGTCAGCATAAGTCAGCATAAAAGTATGCAAATTGAAGACCTTAGAAAAAAAAGGGGAAAGGAATAATGAAAACCAGGAGATGTTTGTGCCAAATTGGAGATGACAAGGTCACACACAACAACCTTAGATCAGTCAATACTCAGCAAAAATGCCCAAACAAACCCTAATTCAAAAGAAGCAAGAGGGAGAAAACCAAATTCACATACCCCAGTTTTGTTTCCGACGTCGCAGAGTCACACCGGAGAATTTGAGGGGGTCTTCGCTACGCTGCCTTGCTCAAAGACGGAACTCCTCCACCTTCTCTAGCCCTGGTCCTCTTATTCCCCTTGTCAATCGATCCTATTTCCAAAAGCCCCAAATTGCACAAATTAAAAACCCTAAAATCGCAATTTGAAAACAAAAATCAATCGAGTATGAAAATCAAACACTAAATTGAAAGGGGATTCCTCTTAAAATCTGGAATCTAAACCAAGATTCACCCAAGAATTGGATTGAACACAGAATTTGGGGAGAAATTCGTACAAAAAAAAAAAAGTACGCACCTGAAGGTTTCAATTCGTAGCTGTAGGGAGAGATCCGCACCGCTCGTATACAGCCCTCGCTCCACCTCGCCTTGTCCTCGAGCCGCCTCTGCTCCGACCGCGCTCCGCCGGTGTTCCGCCCTCCTCTGTTTCAATTGCCCATGGCCGGCACTTCAAGCTTTCAAAGGGTATGTGTTAACGGAGCGCTTTCGAAGAGTGCGGAGACGCTCGCTTGTTGCCAGGAGAGAGACGAGCTATGTTGAGGAGCAACTAATTGAATTCGGACCTAATCGATGAAGTGGGCCACAGTGTCCTCCAAATTTTGGGTCACTGTAAAGAAACAGTAAATTCATATATGTAATAATAATACATACATAATATATATGAATGCAACAGCCAACATTCGGTTTAGGCCTTGTGGCTTTGTATCTAATTACGAAATAGACCCACTAAAATATAAGAATTATAATTGGCACAAATTAGAAAATTGGGTTTAACAAAATCATAAAGTTAAACTCATAAAAAAAAAAAACTCATCGTCAATTTATTCTAGTGGGTCGTTTTCCAAAATTGACTTCTAAACGAGGATGAAGAAAACGGAGTCAAAACTCTAAATTAAATATCCCTCAAATTCAAACGGTTCTTAAAGAGAACTACGTAAAGACTTGACGCCTTATATCGGCTACGTAGGTAACCCGATATTAAATCCTAAAAATATATCGGGTACAGTCGTCAACCTCTAAATTCACTTGTCAATGAATACGAGGTCAAAGTCCAACCAAATTAAATAATTGGTTCCTAAAAGAACTACGAGTGATTTGATCCTGTTCCAAACGGGTACGTAGGACACCCGACATAAAGCTCAAGCTCGTCGGGCTCAATCACCAAAACCCAAAAATTAAATAAATTCCAACACTCTGAACTACGTAAGGCTTGATTCTCTTCCAAGAGATACGTAGGCAACCCGTTAAAATTCGGGTGCAGCCCAAATCACCAAAACCACTCAAGTCTTGGTGTCGATACGACTTTGAATCAAGAGGATAACCAAAAGGGGTCGAACTCAAATTCTAAAAATTAAATAAAATATGTTTTACAATTATTCGCGCATTTTTGTTCAACATATTTTTTGGCACGCACGGTGGGACCCTTTTTGCCTTTTCATCTCTTAGTTGTGTTGATGCTAATATTTGCCTATTTCTTATTTGTAGGAGAAAAATGGCACCAAGAGCTATTGTCAACTTCAACGAACTACCTGCTACCTTTCTCGTGGAGGGTGGCCGCTGGTTGAAGAAGAGGTCGTTTAAGGTCCAGTTCGACGTGACTAGGGAGTCGATCATCGCTGAGATCCCAACCAACAACAACTTCGAAGCTATCAGGGAGGAAGGAACCGGCGGAGAAGAGCTCACTCCCAGGCCTGCTCGTGGGCCAATCATTCGAGTTATCAAGAGAAGCGGTAACCCGGCCAAGGTCTCAAAGCCAGCTGTGAATGAGGCGAAGAGGGAAAACAAGCCTCGCAGGAAGAGGGGGCGTAAGTGTGGCTCCCAACGAGGAAAGACAGGAGCGCTTCGCAAATTGGCTCGTTCCCCTGCTCTGGAACAGGCTAATGCAACACTGTGGAGAGCTGCCAAGGATCTTATCGATAGCCCAAGAAGAATTTTCTTTGGGTCTATCCCTGTCGATATGGACAATGTGGTCCAGGTTTTGGTTACCTCCTATTCTGATGAGGAGTCGGAGGCGAGATCCTCAACTGTGAAGGCTCAAAAGGCCAAGGTTCCGGAGGTTAAGGTACCAAATCTGGCCAAGCCTCAAAAGGAGACATCTAAGGCCTCTCAAGCCCAGAAGAAAGGAAAGGGTCCAGCTGTAGCCGAGAAATCAACATCGCTTGGTGAGCGGCGAGTGACAAGGTCTATGTCTAAGGCCGAGTCATATGCTAAAGTGACCACCCGATCTTCGAATCCAGAAACGGTTGAAGAAGAAAAACAAGATTCTCCATTATATGGGGACTCTACTTCCCTGTTTCAAGAGGAGGATTTTCCGCTTGTTGGAAGCGAGGGTGGGTCATCCAATGACTCTGAAGAAGAAGTTGAAAGCATGCCAGTTCTAGTGACTGGGGCAACAAGCACCGAAGAGCAGCTCCAGGAATTACAAAAGAAGCTAGAGGAGAGGGATGCTCAAATTAAATTGCTCATGGACCAGCTCCAACAGAAGAATTCGGAGAGCAGGCAAGAGCAAACTTCTGGGAACAGGCAAGAGACTCCCAACATGGGAGAAAGCAGTGCTTCTATATCTCCTCAGGAGATAAAAGAATGGATCGCACAAGGGATCCGAGAGTTCAAGATTTCTCAGAGTCCGCCGGTGATCGGTTACAGAAAACCCTACCCTGCGGAGTTCGACGCGATCCCATTTCCTCCGAACTACCAAAGGCCGAATTTTGATAAATTTGACGGCCTCAATGGGTCCCCACGTGAACATTTAGCTCACTTTTACTCGGCATGTGGAGAAACTGCCTTGAGTGATCAGCTACTGATAAGACAATTTGTCCAGTCACTACGGGGATCCGCGTTCACATGGTATACTCAGCTTCAACCTGAGTCCATCCATACATGGGACGAGCTGCAAAGGGAGTTCTTAGCTCAGTTCGTGAGCTCGAAAGCCAAGGTGTCCATCATGGATCTGGCTAATACACAACAAAGACCGAATGAGTCCGCAAATGACTTTATCGCAAGGTGGAGAAGTTTGAGACTTCAATGCTCAGAAAAATTGAGCGAAGAGGCATGCGTGCAGATGTGTGTCAACAACCTACTCCCAGAGCTTGCTATACATGTCGGTAGCGCAGAACCCCGTGCTTTTGATACATTGGTTTCAAAGGCCTGCAACGTTGAGCGTCAACTAGCTCGATGCAAGCCCGCAACAAGCCGACCTCAAATCAATGAGATGAGGAAGGGTGACAACAAAAAGTCTCCAAAAAGGGGAGAATCCATGGCTACGTTCATCAAGCCTCGTGGAAAATCTGCTGGAAATAATCCTAAAGCGCAAGAAAAGGGGCAAGCTAAAGAGCCCGTTAAACGATTGTCTCTCGAGGAGAGAAAGCAGAAGAGGTATCCCTTTGACGATGAAGATGTGAGAGGGATATTCAACGAGCTCATGACGCAGAATATGTTGTCACTCCCCGAGCCAAAGAGGCCAAACGAGGCTGACAAAACGGGTGATCCAAAGTATTGCCCTTATCATCGAATTGTTAGTCATCCTCTCGAAGACTGCTACGTGTTCAAGGACATCGTGGAGAGAATGATCAACAAGGGAGAAATTGAAATCGAAGGTGCAAGCTCAAAAGGCCAAGCAGCCTCGTCAAACCCCATCTCTATAGTAGAAGAGGTTGAGGTTGTTCCTTCACCAGGTGATATCCCTACAGTTTCATTACCCCCAAAGGCAGTCCCCGTGCAATTTCAAGTGCGTGACAAAGTGCGCACTGTATGGGCATATCCTGACATGCCAAGGGAAGAACCGGACTACCCGACTTTGTACGAGGTCCTAATGCAGTCAAACATTGAAGAATCATTTTCACAAGACGAAGACGGTGGGGATGGTTCTAAGTGGCAGGTTTGTCTAAGCCAAAAGAAGTCTCATCCAAAGAGTACCCGGCATACCAGACCTACGGGCTTCAGAATGATCGGTAAAAAGCCCGAGAAGAAAAATAAGAAAAAGAAAAACAAGAACAAAAACAAGAAGGACAAGAAATCAGAAGATGATTCTGATGAAGAGTATATCCAGCCTATACGCCAGATCATTACTCTGAAGGACTTTATTCCGAAAGAGCTCCTGGAAAATGAGCCTTGCGAGGAGGAGGAGCTATTTTGGGAAGAAGAAATTGTCCAATGTTGTATGGCCACGTGGGCCGACAAAGTTGAGGAAGAGGAGTTAGAAGCTGATGAAGTTACTCTTCGTTCCGGAAAAAATTTGCCACCTCCTAAGCCAAAGGAAAAAGGGAAAGGGAGGGGGCCACTTGTCAATGAGACTCCAAAATTGACTTCTAAACGAGGATGAAGAAAACGGAGTCAAAACTCTAAATTAAATATCCCTCAAATTCAAACGGTTCTTAAAGAGAACTACGTAAAGACTTGACGCCTTATATCGGCTACGTAGGTAACCCGATATTAAATCCTAAAAATATATCGGGTACAGTCGTCAACCTCTAAATTCACTTGTCAATGAATACGAGGTCAAAGTCCAACCAAATTAAATAATTGGTTCCTAAAAGAACTACGAGTGATTTGATCCTGTTCCAAACGGGTACGTAGGACACCCGACATAAAGCTCAAGCTCGTCGGGCTCAATCACCAAAACCCAAAAATTAAATAAATTCCAACACTCTGAACTACGTAAGGCTTGATTCTCTTCCAAGAGATACGTAGGCAACCCGTTAAAATTCGGGTGCAGCCCAAATCACCAAAACCACTCAAGTCTTGGTGTCGATACGACTTTGAATCAAGAGGATAACCAAAAGGGGTCGAACTCAAATTCTAAAAATTAAATAAAATATGTTTTACAATTATTCGCGCATTTTTGTTCAACAGTTATTATTTGACCTTAATATAAAATAATAACATAGTTTACCCACCATTTCTTTAAAGCATGATTTATTATTGTTCTTTCATGCTAAAATGGTTAGGTATGGAACATGTTATTTCTTTGATGTTTCCATCCGTTATTTTATTTTATTCTATTTGGCATCCATGTTACCTTTAAATAATATGGATTACTTCTGTAATGTGTGATCACTTAAGATAAATCATTAATCAATAGTGAGAATGTGAGGATTGCGTGTTACGATCGGAACTCAATTGAATCAAGATCAGTGAAAGTAAAATGTATCAATCAATGCAAAGCAAAGTGAAAGTAATGTGTGAAGTAAAGAGAAAGTGATGTGGTAGAGTCAGGTCGGAGCCGTTATTCTCCGGTCTTAAAGTTTCATGAAACTCAAACATTCCGAACGCGCATATATTATCTATCGGAATGTTACACTACCAAATAAAAAGGTTTTAGGTCGTTATCCGCTATTGAGAGCGGGACCGGTATCCTATGATTGTTAATTAATTAAGAGGTGTGTGTCGAATGAAATGTGTAACCTATCAAAGTGTTAAAATGTGTAACATTATATAAAGTTGTGCTCAAGCTATTCAACGTGAGGAAAGTGAAGTTGTGTACGTTCAAGCTATTCAACGTGAGAAAAGTGAAGTTGTGTTCAAACTATTCAACGTGAGGAAAGTGAAGTTGTGTACGTTCAAGCTATTCAACGTGAGAAAAGTGAAGTTGTGTTCAAGCTATTCAACGTGAGGAAAGTGAGTGAAGTGTGTGATAGACATTTGTTTCATAGTGATCACAATTAATTCAAGCTATATCATATCCCATCTGTACTCAGGATATGGTTCCTAAGGGTGCTTGTCGCCCACTTCTTATGTTATTCAATCCTTCGGGATTATCCGTGTCATAATAAGTGTGTTGTCAAAAAAAATTTTAGCCCCTCTAAAATATTCTAATTAATAATCGCATTCGGGTTTAAATTCATACCATTAAAGGTCAATGAGTATAAATCTGAAGAAGTCCCAGTTTTCGAGCCGTCACTTGCTAGTTCTCGCGAACTAACCGTCCTTTGTTAATTTGGACGGCTAGGGGTTCATTGTCTTCATACAATACCCCAGTCTCCGGTTCGCAGGTTAAGGTCAAGTCTCCGAAGAGAAGTTTAAGAAGAGTAAGAAGACATTTTATTTTCAAGATTTAATTATTTAAAGTTGTTACAAAATATTGTATACAGATTTAAGTGTTTATTTTTACCAAGTCTTCCGCTGTAATGTTTTAGTGTATTGAATATTGTAATTTGAATTATACGTTTAATAAAAAAATATTTATTGTATTTTAAGACTTCCGCTATCTATATTTAATTTTATTATCATCTTGTTTATGGGAGCATGGTAGCATGTCCCTATAAGCCTAAGGTGGTTACGAAGACATTAAAGTCCGAGTAATCACTGGCGCTGCAACATTCCCTCGTTTACAGAAGGGGGTGTTACAGGAAGCAAGTTACTTGTGTCCAAGAGATAGACATCAAACAACCACTTTTTACCATCCCATCCACCATACCTGTAGAGATCAGAAATTTCAGTAATAGAGGCCAAAGTTGCAACACGTGGCAGATTCAAACATGATTCAAGTATGTGCACAAGAGTACATGACAATTTTCTGATTTCCAATAGCAACTGTTGCTGCAAAATCCCTAGGCGAAGGTAGGTCTCCAAAACTTGTTAGCTCTGACCATTTCCATATATCTGGATGATAAATGCAAATACTATCAGTGAATCTACAACAAATAGGACATTATACAAAACTATACAATAGAAGTGGCAATAGATCTGCAGTAGCACATTCTTTACCTGTATCTAAGACCCAGAAATCACCTAACCTGAGTATCAAAATTTTAAGGTTAACAACCTGCTACAGTTTAATTGACTAAAGACGATGAAACACCACATATACAGAATGCAGACCTTCCACTAGAGCGACCACCAAATACAAAGATGGGACAGTCAATAGAAACAACAATATGAAATGCTCTTGGACTTGGACCCACTTTGCCATCAGATCCACTGCAGTGCACTCTGGTTGAAACCATAATTTGTTCTCTAGATGCCAAAACCCACCAACTATAAGTGCAAAGGAGTGATGGAATTCGCATATAACTAAATCCTGTCCATGTATAAGTAGTTTAGGATATGTTACTCTATCTCTTACCATGCATATATTCTATTATTTTCTTCTTTGAATTCATTATGTCAAATTGAATAGTTAAATGGATAATATATCTGATATAGATTAAACAGATTATTGTACTAGGTTTAGTCTGCAAGAGTTGGTGCTTTTCATACTCAATGACAGAAACAATTTTGTTTCCTGAAGCCAAGTCTATCCCGCTGGTCTCTATATTACACTTTAAAGGTGAATTTTCGTCAGAGAGGTGAGCAATAAGAATGTTAGTAGTGAAAAATTCCTGCATAATTTTTTTCTTTCACCGCAAGGAAGCAATGATCCCTAAATTGAATAAACAAAGTCCATGTATTGTTATCTAATTACTGTAATCTATCAAGTCAACAAAACTCAACCTATGCCATATAAAATCATCACAAAGTAGATGAGGGTATTAGTCCCACGCACACACAGATCAGAAGGCTTCCAGTAGGAATTTACAGTTCTTGTGAAACAATGCTTAATGGTAAGTGTTCTTTGTTCAAGAAGCTCAGGAACAGAATGCTTAATAACATAACCTAAAATGAAAACTAAAGATCGAAATTGTAAACCCTAGATCGAAAAATAATTAACCAAAATGAAAACCCTAGATCTGGTTTCAGGAGAAGGGTAACAAGAGAAAGCGAGAAGAAGAAGTACCCTTGCTTGTGGAGAAGAGAGATTGCGTTTGGAGCAGCGAAGCGCTAACAGTAAACCCTATATCGAAAAATAATTAATCAAAACAAAACCCTAGATCTAAATTGAGGAGAAGAGGAATAAGAGAAAGAGAGAAGAAGTGAAGTACCTTGCAGCATCTGGAGAAGCAGAGCAGCAGCGAAGCGCCTCCTCCTAGCCTCCTCCCTCCACCACCTCCTCGGGGTCCAACCTCGATGGACCGAAAATTTTCCGGAGATTAGAAAGAGTATCTGCATAAGATGACGCCGCGGCGGAAGAAGACGTGTGGGGGGCGGGAGGTGAGGCGGTGTCGCGGTGCCGTGGTGCCGCGGTGGACATGGTCGACGAGGCAGGGGATCAATACAGGGTTATCGCGTCCAAAGAGAGAGAGAGAGAGAGAGAGAGAGAGAGAGAGAGAGAGAGAGAGAGAGATGTCGGTGGATCTGAATGTGAATGGAATGGGTTATTTGGGATATTTGGATAAGCTCATATGTTTTTTTTCTAAGGCAAAATCCAAATTTCAAATTAGCGGTACTTTTACTGCTTTTACTTTAGTAAAATTAATTCAACCCGGGCTTTGGGTCTTTTTTTTCATAAAAATCTGAATGCTCCTGTGTGTTTGGTGAAGTGATTGGGAACCGAGTTCTTACCGCTTAACATTCCAACTTAGGGTATTCAGCGCGCTTTTAAATTTTTTTTAAAACAAAATTTCAACATCGTCCAAAAAGTTTAACCGATGTTTCTAATTTCAATAACATCAATAATTTTTAAACTAGTGTATCAATTGAGATTGTGTGCATAAATTTACAGACGTCTAATATACTAACCTTACCCTCTTCAAACTTTTGATATGAAACTTCTTTTATCATTTAACATCCCGACAATTATATTGAATTTCTTAATGATTTAAATTTGTATTTAATCTTAGTTGATGGATGATAATTCAAAATACATGTCCTTTACTCGTCTATGACAATTCTAAATGGTCATTTACAGGCACAGATTCAGGAATGGGCTGGATTTTGTTGTAGCCCATCCCAAATTTTCAGAACTTGTATAATTAAAAGTATATAGCTAGGTATCATGAAGTTAGTGTAGCTAAGCTGGTTGTTTTTTGAAAGTCCGAATTGGGTACACTGCGAACACCATGGTTCGAATCCCACCACCATCCCCACTCATGGGTTTTTATTTTTCTCTTTTTTTTTTTTTTTTTTTTGATTAGGAAATAATTCGAGGCTGGACAGGCCCAGACCTCGAGAGGCCGACAAAGTCGGCAGACGGCAAGCCGTCAAAACATACAACATAGAAATAGAAAATACAACATAGAAACCAAAAAGAAAAGAAAAGGTGCAGTACAAGCGGAGGGAGACTCGCAAATGCAGTCGAACAAGCGAACTAAGCCTACCAGGCTGGAGACAACGTAGACAAGAGCCGACGCCAAGCACCACCAAGAAGTGACACCGCTGGCCAGCGGTACATCAGGAGTCCTGTGGGCAGTGAAGACGAACCTCCAGGGAAATTTCCGTAATCCGGAGTCGCCTCGATACACACTGCCTCGACCCCAGCCAGACCCGACATCGGTCGCCAGAGCTCCAACACAGACGAAGAACGCCACGAACAACCAAACTCGCAGTCGAGAACCACCATAGTACGACGCACCAAAAGACCCTTTCGGGATTTAACTAAAGACCTCTCAGGTTATTTTTTTTTTTATGATTATTTTATTTTTTATTTTTTTATTTTTATTATATAATTTTGGATGGGTCATCTTTGGGCCCAAGGCAAAAGCCCTGGGCCCAAAGGAACGCAGCCCAGGCCCACGAAACTGCAACTCGGCCACCAGGAGGCAGGAGCGCCTAGGGCAAGAAGCAGAAGAGGCCGGCAAACATCATCAGCATTCAGCACCGGTTGGAGAACGATTCCCACCGCCGGCAAACACCAACCACCACCAAGGAAGGGCGGATAGGGACACCAGTGAGGGAAGAGAGTGAAGACGTGACCAAGAACGGCACTAACTCCCAAGCCAGATCGGAGCGGAGAGGCGAGCCAGGCCGAGGAGACCAGATCCGGCCGGCGAAAGCGGAGGCAGCCCCACCACCCTAGCGATATAAAATCAATTGCAACCGGGGAGGCCGCCGGAAGCGAGCCTAGCCCAGGAGAAAGAAAGGAGATGACTGGAACCACCCGGGTTTAGCACGGTGCAGACGAAGCGTAGGCAGAAGAGGAACTCGGTCGAGCGAACCGAGCCCACCCGTAGCCCACACAGCCCACACCGCGGGGAACGGGAAGGAAGGGCGTCGAATCAACGGGAACTCTGAGAATCAATTCCAGGGAAACGGAGAGAATAGACAATCCAAAACCGCCCAAATCGGCACCCACCCGAAGCGGACACCGAGAAGGGAGGAGGAGGGTGAAGAAGACCGATTAACAAAATCACAGAAATCGGATCGAAGACATGTAGGTAGATAGCGATTCCGGAGTAACAAGCGCCGGCCAAAACCTCAGCCGAATAAGAGGCGGAGGGTTAGGGGGGAAGAGGTACCGCCCCCAAAGGGGTAGATTTTGGCTCCCGAATGAGATTTAGGGCTCCCGAAGGAGGTTTAGTTGGGCTCCCGAAGGAGGTTTAGTTTTCCCTTAGAAGAGGGCTTGTCCCATAAAACTCCGCCGGTGATGGATCCGCCACCGCCCTAGAACAACCTCCATAGAGGGACGGTTTTTCTACTTTGAGAGAGTTTTTTTCACAGAAAGTGGGGCTTATTTTTCTCTTCATTATGTGTTTATTTGCCTTGGGTATGTGTGTGATATTAATAAGTTTTTAAATTTTGATTTTTTATTTTTATCTAGGTGTGTGTATGTGTTATATATGTGATATTAGTACTCTTAAAAATGTGTTCATTGTATAGTTTATTATTTTCTTCATTACGAAGTAATTTTTTTTTCTACGTGTGTATATACTGTGATATTAATAACTCTTAAAAACTTGTACATTGTATAAGACGATTTTAGCCTACTCCAATTTACGTTTCTGGTTCCGTACCTGGTCATTCACTCCCAATTTGCTACACGCGTACGTCTTAAAATTTGAGACAAATTATGTTGTAATGAATTTGCTACACGCGTCTTTACCAAAAATTTTTTTGCTACACGCGTACATTCAACCTTTCAATATATAATATATATGGTCCCCTTTGGTGATCAGTTGCACTATCACAAAATTATTTCGGGTATAAATAAATATTAATTTTTAAAAAAATTATTTTTGATTCTATATCCTTATATTGATATATTTATAAACTTTTATTATAAACATTCATATTTTAACAATAAAAAAAATTATTTTCTAAAACAATTGATATTTTAATTATCTATATTTTTAAAACATCAATTTTCATAATAAAATTTTATAAACATATTAATATAAGGTATAGAATCTAAAAAAAAATTAAAAATTTATTTTGTTGGGGTTGTGGGTAGAGTCCACGGTGAAAACCAAGGTGAACACCAAACCAAAATATAAGGAGCGGAAATCCTACACAATGGATTAAGCTTTTGTGTAATCCTGACCTTATAAACAAAAATAAAATAAATCTCGACACGACCCCCGATTTGATACGACCCGCTTGAAATTCTCGGAATCTCACATATTTATACGACGAAGCATCATTCAAATTGAGTACAATATATCTTTGAACTAAAGAGGAGATAAGGAAAACAAAAATGAACGGCGAAGGAAAGTTAGTGTGCGTAACGGGTGCTTCGGGGTTCATTGCCTCTTGGCTAGTCAAGCTCTTGTTACTACGCGGTTATACCGTTAATGCCACTGTTCGTGATCCTAGTAAGTTCTCGGCCACCTAGATATATGCATATATACACGAAATTTCCGTGGATAACACGTTGGTTCTCGATTAATTTATCGCGTTAAATGTATATTGAAGGTGATCGGAAGAAGGTAGAACACTTGCTCGCGCTTGAAGGCGCGAAGGAGAGGCTTCACTTGTTCAAAGCCGAGTTAACCGAAGAGGGTTCCTTTGATGCTTCCATCAGTGGTTGTGATGGCGTGTTTCACACCGCTTCTCCTGCATTCTTAGACGCCGATGATCCACAGGTTCGCCTGATTTGTTTTATTTTGGTTTATGTTGATGATATGAATGAAACTATATCTATATCGGAAATAACTTTTGCTCTATACTACTCCCTCCGTATCGCAATACTTGTTGTTTTAGCTTTATGCACGCTTATTAACAAAAACTATATTTACTTTACTTTTATAGCTTAAAGTACTTAAAAGTAGCAATTATTACCTATAAAAATAGCAATCATTACCTATAAAGATAATAATTATAGCTAAAACAACAAGTTTTTTTTTATACAACTTTACTACTCTAAAACTACAAGTATTGCGATACGGAGGGAGTATAGATTAAGAATCATTTTGATAGCTATATTTATATCATATTGAATTTGAAATAGATCGATTAATTATATATATGTATATATATAACACAGATGCACGATTATAGTTTTTATAAGTATATTTATACTGTATTAATTAAATTGTTTCAATCTTCACTTGTATGTTCCATTTGCACAACAATTGGCTATTTAAAACTATTGAAATAACTTAATTGCCAAATAATTAAGTTTGAGATGAAATGCCATCAAACTAATTACTAACTTCTATGTTGCAACTTTTATGTCACAATTGTTTTGCAAATTCCAACACTCAATTTTTAAATTGTTTTACTTATAAAAGATCAAAGTGTTTTATAAACAAATAAGTCATAGTGTATAAGCTAGTGGATTACTTCTCTTATTATCAATTGGTTTTAGGATGTAACCCCACGCGGCTTATGTGCTCGCTCGATTACTTGCACTTACCAAAGTTGTACAATTTTAATAATTTTCATTATTTTTATTAATGCAAATTAATTAACTTGCAGGCAGAGATACTTGATCCTTCAATCAAAGGAACAATGAACGTCCTTCGTTCATGCGCCAAGTTTCCGTCCGTAAAAAGAGTAGTTCTAACTTCTTCGATGGCTGCCCTTACGAACAACGACAGACCTATAACTCCCGAGGATGTAATCGATGAAAGTTGGTTTTCGGATGCCGAGTATTGTAGAAGAGAAAAGGTTACACTCGAACCTATATCGAAATTGCGCTTTAAGCATTAATTTATCCTATCAATATCGTATGCAAAAGTTACTAATGGGTGTACAAATTACAACGCAGTTATGGTACCCATTAGGAAAGACTTTGGCTGAGGAAACTGCACGAAAATACGCAAGCGAAAACGGAATCGGATTTGTTTCGATTAATCCTAGTTACACTATCGGCCCATCGTTACAAGCTCAGCCTAGCGAAAGTTGCCGTGTATTTGAGCACTTTATCAAAGGTATATATATATATATATGTCTCACTTGAATGATATATACAGGTGACGAACACACATTTTGTTGTCACGTCATGAACTAATGCGACGAACTTAGGTTTCGTCGCAGCTGGGAGTCTTCGATGATCAACCCTTTTTCACATCTAATAATGTGTTATATTTTTTGGATTGAAATAACAACCAAAACGTACTCCAACATTACATATCCGGCAGTGCACGTTAAAGACGTCGCAAATGCTCACATTCTAGCATTCGAGACAGAATCAGCTACTGGTAGGTACTTTCTGGTAGAGAGTGCTCCTCGATCTGTAGATATTTTGAAGATTTTGCGAGAGTTGTATCCCGATCTACAACTTCCAGAAAAGTAAGTGATTCGATATTCAGTGATGCGTCGTTAATATTGTATTGTATACTTATTTGGTTTGTTTGCTTATCCGGCTAAAACTGTAAACTGGCCTGGTGTTTAGGTGTGAAGATGAGAACCCTCCAAGACAAATAGTTGGGATCTGTAATGAAAAAACGA
Organism: Persicaria tinctoria; assembly: GCA_037127255.1. Lineage (NCBI taxonomy): Eukaryota > Viridiplantae > Streptophyta > Magnoliopsida > Caryophyllales > Polygonaceae > Persicaria > Persicaria tinctoria. Next base: position 3,586,819 of record JBANSL010000004.1, read on the forward strand.
AAAGCTTGGGCATCGACTTCATTCCCTTTAGAACAGCTTTGAAGGAGATGATTGACGACTTACGAGAGAAACAATTTATTTAATTTCCTTTTAAGAAATATTTCGATTGTTCAACTTTGGTAGAAAATATGCTTTTATCCTACTATATGTTTTTTTTTATGAATGTTCTTTTCGTTGCATAAAGTTTTCACTTAAGTTGATGTATTAGGTGAAAACTTTATCTTCCTTGAGATGTAGTATAAGCTGTGCGTTCTTTTTTCAATAAAGTTATAGAGATATGTACTATATCCATATATTTCTATAGAATGTTTGGTATGAAGAGGAGGTAAAGATCTAGATATTAATTTGTTTGGTTGAATGTGGACGTCCAAACTTCAATTTTCTAGGAAGAAAGTTTCTACATTTGTTTCCATTGATAGGAACCCGAATTTGAGATTTTCATCAAAGACTCCAGACAGCGGCAGAGCCAGAGATTTATTGAAGAAGACACAATTTTATGTTGTTTAATCATCCTTTGTGGACCAAAACAATAACATTTCAGTACTTCAATTCAAAATGGCATCATTTATTTTTGTATATTTTTTCACTTTAAACGACTTAAAAATAACGATGTTTTACTTTTAAAATATGCACATATATAGATACCCTGTACATAGCAATTGAGCAACCCAGAACTGTAGATGGCTTATAACTTCATCGTCTCGTCTAATCCATATGATCTTCAACAAGGCCTTTCTTCCTAGACTTAACTATCCCAATTGTTGAAATATGTGAAGAGACCAAAGTTAAGAGTCCCACATTGAAAATGTAAACAAACAAGTTTTGTATATAGGTTAGTGGGCTACTCCTCATATTCAAATTGGTTCTAGGATGAAACCTTACCCACTTATGTGATAAGCTACTAGCGCACAAGCATATGTTCACATGTCAGCTCAAAAGGGTAGAGATTTCATGTTAGTGGGCTTCCGATTCCAATCCTAATAATGGACCCTGCAGGGTAGAGATTTGGACTACTCTTTTTTTTTTTTTTATCGTAGTCCAATTTAATCGGTCTTAGTCGTTCTACGTCTAGATTTGACCATTAAGAGTTGATCGTACCCTCTTAATCAAATGTGACTCCATTAAACTTCGAAAACTCTAGAAATGAAAATGAATTTGGCCACCAAAAAAGCATGTTACTAGAGAGAGCGCGCAATTCAAGATTTCAAGGCATGGATGAAAGTGTCGAAAAGGTATACTGGGAAATCAATTCCAATCTATATCTAATATAATACTAAAACAGATGTTAACGATGCCACCTGACAAACTCTCCTTAATTATAGACCTAAAAATCCCATGTGGTGAATTTTTATACCTCTTGGACCCACCTTAAATAATTAATTAGCTTAATTATTAATTACTCCAATATTGATTGTAATTTAAATAAAAATTTGTTATTCAAATATATGAGATTTTATATTGTTCCTCTACCCAAATTTAAAAATGTCAATAATTTATATTCAACCGAGAATGGTTATCAATGTTTATCTAAATCCATTGAAGATGTTTTTCTAATAGTTTATAGATATTTTTCAAATTTTGGTGCTAATACAATATTTTGATCTTATATTTTAATGCAGTTTTTTAACTTTATTTACCTGAGTTTCATACTTAAATATTTAATAATTTTAAATTAGTATTTCAATCATTTCGTTCAACATAATTATTTATTTTATTTGATACTCCATGAAATAAATCAGAACCTAAGGGTCGTAAATGATAAAACCAATCATTTTAATCACGGAATCATTGATTGCTAATTTTATTTGACATAATGTGTTGATTTATAATAAGATGTTGAAACCAAACTATATATGCGTACAACAAAACCAAATATTTTCACTATATCGGATTATAAGTTAATTCGAAATGAAATAACTATTTTCCAGTAAAAAAAATAATTTCTTTATTTTTGCGTAAGTTTTTAAAAGAATTTTCGTGTAACTTTGCACTACATAAATGTATATAGTATTTTATAAATACCTAAACTGAAAAAAAATCAGATTAAAAACTTAATTAAATAGCAATAATTATGCTTACACAGTTGAATTTGAACAAAGTTACATTTTTTGTTGAAACTTTTATTTTTTAGTCAATAACTTGATAATTATCTTTGTAACTTAAATATTTAATACTTTCCCGATCTACTTTGAGAGGCTAACAACTTTGGCCCTTGACTTCATAGAACGTTATCGGGTTTTTTTTTTAACATGGATTGTGTTAATCAATTTTCAACTTGACTATTTCCCTATTTCTTCGTTTTTCAAACACATCCAGTTTGGATTTATAAAAAAATATATTATATTGAAAGTTATAAAAAAAATTAAAATTTCAAATTTACAAACAAATTCATTCTTAACGTATCTTAAAAAACATACATTTAGTTTCTTTTCTTAGTTTCAAATATTAAGTTGTACAATATATTTATATAGATGTGAATGTTCATTCAAAACCATCATAGGGCGGATGCATGTAGGATTAATAGAGGTTTGCTCTAATGTGCTTTCTCTCTAATTATCATACTGATTTTGATTATTTTGCTTCTTTATATTGGGACATGATTGATGTTATCACTGAAGTATTAAGATTTGCTGATATAGGCTAAAAACATTAATTAGTAAAGATTTCTCTATCACTAAATGCATAACAAAGAAAAACAAATTTAAATAGCTCAATTTGGCAAAATCGTTTCAAATTAACGTTATTTAACTTATGTCATTGGTAATATAAAATTAGAAACATCGTTTATGATTTAACTATCATAAATATGATATAATTGATAACCTAATCGATTAAAAAAAAAACTACCCATTAAAAAATGGTAAATTTTGGTAAATGTCGATTTGAGATAGATTATTTTGCTAAATGTTCATTTTGGTAAGTTAATTAAGTAAATGTGCTATTATGACATTTTTGCCCCTGTTACTATATTTGAGATAGGCTATTCATGAACACATCAAACTTATAATAGAAATTTGGTTTGACATATTTTAAATTTGGTCAATTTTGAAATGTATAATATTTATGATTGTTTAACTGTATTTATTTTAATTTTTTCCCTAACATATGCCATATCTTAAGGGAATAGGTTTATAAGTCAAATCACTTTTATCTACTCAATAATAAATTTATTTAATATGAATTCACTAAATTTATAATTTAATTTATTATGGGTCCCTTAACCTTGAATAGTGTTTGGTTAATAATTTTTTACAATTTTTAAAACAATGTAAACTTTAAATTAAATACATAGTAAATTATGTTTATATAATGTAATTAAAAAATTTACACAATAGTGGTTGTTTGATTGACGTAGTTTATAAGGTATAGGATTTTAAGCACAATATAAAATTTGATAATCAAATACTACTCAAGTGTTTGTATTTATAAATACATACTTGAATACCTCTAATATATAATGTAAATAAATTATTGTAATATCTTCTACAAAATATAATATACTTTACAAATCCCGTGCGTTACGCACGGGTACTACGCTAGTTATAATACTAAAGGAGAAGTCGTCTAAGACATGTGGCGACTTCTCCTTTAAAGTAGGCATTTTTAATTAATAATTAATTAACTTATTTTACAAATTTCATTAACAACTTCATTCATTTAATTAATTTATTAATAACACAAAATCTTAACAAATCTTATCCTAATTAAGTATTGATTTTTTTATTTTTTTATTGTTTGCAGTAATATTTTTATCAAATCTTAACAAATGCAAATTAGTTAAGATATCATAATTTAATTTTTTTTTCTTTAACATTTCAAAAAGATTTATAATATCTTTAGTCCTATTTATTTTCAGTATAAAATTGTGTCGTCTCCATCTTCGGGCAACATTGTATGTATTAAACTTGCTTAATTACATTGCCCGCTAACAAAATATCTTTCTTTAATACAATAGGTATATGCTACTATATATATAATTGGTTTAATAGCTCATCTATGTAGATTTGTAATTTTTTGTTATATTCATTCATCTTTAATATTATTTTTATTTCTTATGATGATTGCAAATTGATATTCGTTAATGTCTTATGTACGTATTCCGACAATGCGTCATTAGCTCTTTTGAATTTAGGAGATGCAAGAGGGAGAATAAATGTTGCAATTCTGTTATAAATAAATTAAAGCACATTTGTGTGTGTGTGTGTGTGCGCGCGCGCGCGCAGGGGCGGAGCTGAGGGGGGGACTAGGGGGGCACGTGCCCCCTCTCTCATTTGACGATCTACTTAGGTGTATTCTCCTCGTTGATAGCTTCGTTTTGATATATAATACGCATTAATCTGACATCTGAGCAAAAAGTTATGAATGTTTTAAAATTAAAGGTATATTAATCACTTTACCTTTGTTTCAATAGACTATAATGCTTTTATATTTTACTTAAATTAACATTTATATACTATAATTCATCTCGAGAGCTTCGAAATGCGAGGTTATACTAATCATTTAGACAATCAGATAAAAAGTTACACAAGTTTAAATTTTTTATATCTGGTTATACATTATTATATGTTATCAGTGCAACAAGTTATACTCTATATTAATTAGGGTTGTTATTCGAGTCAAACAAGTCTAGTATTGTTTCATTATATTTAATTAGCTCATTTAGAAACAAGTCAAGCTCGATTCGAACATATATTTGAACTTTGAGCTCATACTCGACTTATTTAGTAAATGAACAAGCTTGATCGAGCTAAGTCTTTTTCCCAAGTATTATGCAACATTACTTGCTCATGACATGGTAAATTAAAAGAAAATCTGTAAAGTTCACAAAATTCGTGCTATTTTAGTTTCAATCGAGCCGAGGTCAACTTTGAATCAATCATAAAAATGTTCTCATAATTAACTCATTTGTAAATGATGCTCGAGCGGCTTTTATTGAGCAAAACTTGAGCTACTTAGCTCATATAACAGCCATAATCTTAACTTAATGTTTATTATATTGCGTTTTCTATACTTATTTAGTTCATTTTTTTTCCGAATATTTCTTTTTTTAGGTGCGAAAAAAATGATATTGTTTTATCAAAAACCGATGAATTTTATCTTCAAATAACATCATTTATTATCGTATTATATATAACTCTTTACGTCTCTTTAATCCAAAACTACATCGTATTGTGCCCCCCCTCCGAAAATTTTCTGGCTCCGCCACTGTGTGTGTGTGCGCGCACGCGCGCGTGCGTGCGTGCGTGTGTGTGTGTAATATGATACTAAAGGAGAAGTCGCTTACGCCATGTGACGACTTCTCCTTTAAAACAGCTTGTTTTTATTTTTTATTTAGGATTTGTTATTTAATTAGATTAATTACATTAATAATAATAAAAGAATTAGATTTAAAAATTAAAATATTAATTGATTGTCATCCCACTTATCCGATTAGTTGTAAGATATGCTGATTAATTGATTGTTAAAGTGGTTTTTTAAAATTTGTTAATTAATTAATCTAATTAATTTAATTAATTATTCTAATTAATATATGCCGATAGGATTTGTTAATTAATTAATTTCAAATCAAATTAATGTCCTTATAAATGATAGAGTAGACATGTCAATCGGATCATTCGGGTCGGGTTCGGGTTCGGGTCATTCGAGTCCCGGGTAAATCGGGTTCCAGGTCAATCGGGTTACCGGTCATTCCGGGTCGAGCCAAACCGGGTTTGTCCCGGGTTTGGGTCGACCCATCGGGTCAAAAAACTTGAACTTTTTGAAGATTTTTTAAAAATATTAAAATAAAATAAAAATTAAATTGTAATATAAATATGTCAAATTAAACTAAATAATAATATTATAATTAAATTTATAGATATCATAATAATAATAATATATTAATATTTTAAGCATAAAAAAATCATATCTATACAAATAAGTGTTCTAAACATACTATAATTATAAAATATATAAGTTATTTAACTTATGAGTGTCCTTAACGAATACAATTACACGACGAATCTGTGTGGGGTCAATCTGGTACCTTTGTGGTGTCTACAAAGTGATGACTCACCGGGTCGATTTTGACCCAATGGGTTACCGGGTCTTGACCATAAAAATACCGGGTAATTCAGGTTCTGGTCGATTTCGGGTCTCGGGTCAAAAACACCGGGTTCTAACCCGTAAAACTACCGGGCGTACGTGTCGGGTTTTTTGGGTCGGATCATGTTTTGACAAGTCTATATATGATAGAGTAATTAATAATTAATAAATAGAAATAACCATATATACCGATATGATACATACAACTAATAATATATACCGATAGGATTTGCCGATCAGGTGGTTATGATTTGATTTTCATATATGCCGATAGTAATTAATTACAAATTTAAAGATATAAAGGTAAGGCTAGGCTACCATAGATTTTATTTTTACTGTTAACTTAATAATTAACAATGTTTAGATGTGAGGGGTATTTAGATTTTAAAGTTTACTTACAGAAATATTTTATACATTTTTGTAATATTAAATGTATTAATTTAATTTAAAAAGATAAGCCGCACAATAGTGCGGGTTCTAAACTAGTTTTGTAAATAATGAAAAAGGGCACTATTTTCCTCTTTCATGGTGATGCGGGACCATCCAAGACACATCCGGACACGCATATACTTGGGGATGAACCTATGATTCGAGCTCATGAGAATGTTTTCATCCTCAAGAGGAAGAAGAAGGCTCCACCATGGGAGAAGGTCCAAAGGTGCAAGCTTGATGGTCATTCATTTTTAGATTCGTTCAGCCGTTTGACAGCTTTTCGACGTCTCAGTAAAATGAGTCGTACGGATTCAATATTAATCGGATTGAGGCGTGCTATACCTTGTCGGAACGAGGCCGAAGAGATCTACAACTTTGCTGTTGAAGGTTTTTCCAGATTCGACATGGAGCTTGGTCGAAAATCACATTCTTTGCAAGCTGTCACTTTTTGCGCGGCCGTGCAGGTGGGTGCGCGGGCGTGCGGGTCAGGCGCGCGGGCGTGCAGCCCCGGGCTGTTGGCCGCTGGACACCAATCTTATATAAGCCGAATTTGGGCTTCTTTATGTTGTTATTTTAGAGACCTTGATTAATTATGTTATTTTAATTATTTTAGGGTTATTTAATTAATTCCTTTTATTTATTATTTTTATTAGAAATCAGCCCTAGGGTTATTATATTAAGCGGCTGATTCATCCATTGTAATCAGACGTCTCTTTTATGAAAATTTCAGTTTGTGTGAAACACAATTGAGAGAAAGTCAATCGACTCGAAGCGTGGCTCGTCGATTGCAACTATTGGTTATAGATCTAACTTGGTTTGCTTTGAGTTCGTCAACCTCGCGAGAGCTTGGTGATCCAGGTAATCACAAGTCCCCTCCTTGTGCCTCCAAGTTGTCCGCTTGGTTGTGTAAGGTTGTAGAGGCGGGCTTTATAGTCGTTGGTATTTGGTTCCTACCCTCTTAGGAGGCCTGAGGTCTTTGCCTCGTTCTATTTTAGTTCGAATCAGTCCTTATCGGTCGTGTCTTTGTTATCAATTTCGAGTCTTGCCTATTGTTCATCGAGTCTTTGAGTCTTTTGCTTCCGTTCTTGTCTTTGAGTCTTGATTGTTGAAGATCGGGCCATCCTACGGCTAACCCCGTATCAAATTGGCATCAGAGCTTTGGTTTCCGACATCAAAATTTGTGTCTTTTGTTTCCCTAAACACAAAACCTACAAAAAAAAATAGAGTCTTTCTTGTTCTTGGTTTTTACTTCTTGAATTTTTTATTTTGATTGCATTAACCTTTATTTGTGATGATTGTGGTTGCACTTAGCCTAAACTTCAAGAAGAAGAAGGCTCTATTTGAGTCTCCGTCAAAACAGTAACAGCTTGCAAAGATGGTGATTTTCGGCCAAGCTCCATGTCGAATCTGGAAAAATCTTCAACATCAAAGTTGTAGATCTCTTCGTCCTCGTTCCGACAAGCTATGGCACGATCCAATCCGATTAATATTGAATCCGTACGACTCATTTTACTGAGACGTCGAAGAGTTGTCAAATGCTAACGAATCTAAAAAAACGTAAGTTTCCACCTTTGCACCTTCTCCCATGGTGGAGCCTTCTTCTTCCTCTTGAGGATGATATCATTCTCTTGAGCTCGAATCATAGGTTCATCCCCAAGTATAGGTGTCTAGTTTGATTGTCCAATGCTTCCGTTCTTGTCTTTGAGTCTTGATTGTCGAAGATCGGGCCATCCTACGGCTAACCCCGTATCACATGGCCTTGAAGATAGAAGATGGGGGCAATAGGGGTGGCTGTTTGGTGAAGGAGTTTCTTTAAAGGGTGGTTTACTGTAATATGTAATTAAAGGGACGGTTATGTGAAAAGATTGATATTTAAGGGGCAGTTTTCTGTAAATTTGCCTTTGTCTACAAAACAGTGAAAACACCCTCTACCGTAATACCGGTGTATCCGGTACTAACCATTCTGAAATGACTCACCGGAAAAGACTTGTGGATAGTACCCATAGGTACCCGGTTCGAACCCCGAATAATCGCTTTTTATTTACCAATGGTCCAATGGTGTACCCGGTACTTTTCTATTGAGTTGACTAGTTGAGTGCATTTTCAGGTAATCCATTAGGAATAAAACCAATAAAAACAAAACACAAGTGGAGATATACACCACATTTGACCCCGGATTCTCTGCTCCCTTACGTGCTCGCAGCATTAAAAAAAAATATGAAACTTTAAATTTAAAAATTATAGATAATTAAAATATTAATTATTTTAGAAACTACTTTTTATTATTTTTTAAAACATTTTTGGTAGAATTTATTTTTTAAAACATAAATCTTCACAATAAAAGTTTAAAAAAACCTATCGATATAAGGGTATAAAATCTAAATTTATTTTAAAAATTTCAATCTTTATTTATACTCAAAATAACTTTTAAATATAAGGGTAGCAAAGGATCGAGACGCACAATTTGAGATGTACTAGGGGACTATGAGATTCCGAGAAACCCCGGTCGGGTCGTATGAAAATGGGAGGGAGGGAGGGACTGTGAGATTCCGAGAAACTTCGGTCGGGTCGTGTGAAAATGGGAGGGACTGTGAGATTCCGACAAATCCCGGTCGGGTCGTACGAAAACAGGAGTGGTGTCGGGTTTTATTTTGTTTTTGGATTATAGGTCGAAATCCACCCTTTTTAACACAAAAACTTAAACCATTGTGTAGTGGCTTTTCTCTTCCTTAATTTATATCCACACATATTGATTCCTCTCATATTGATGGTTGGTGGTAGGGGACGTCTCCTTTGAATATCCACACGCGTACTTTTCAAACAAATTAACAAGGAGATGAATATTGAATAAGATCCACTAGCTACCTACCTAGCGAAGACCAAATCGGAAACAATGTCTTCAGCAGAGCCGAAAGTGGTGTGCGTGACAGGCGCTTCAGGCTACATCGCCACTTGGCTCACCAAGCTCTTGCTTCAACGCGGCTATACCGTTAGAGCCACCGTTCGTAATCTCAGTTGCGTCATCTTCTACCTAGTCCAATCTTCGATATCGATCTCAATTTCTGCCCCTTTTTGCTTAATGTAATCCGGAAAATGGCGTTACAGATGATCGCAACAAAATCGAGCACCTGTTGGCGCTCGATGGGGCCAAGGAGAGGCTGCACTTGTTCGAAGCTGACCTTCTTATTGACGGCTCATTCGATTCCGCCATTGATGACTGCCAAGGCGTTTTCCACACTGCATCTCCCTGTATCGGTGATTGTAAAGATCCACAGGTTAATTAATTTCTTATCTTATTATATATATATATATATATATATATATATATATATATACAACGGTTCTAGTGAAACGTTTTATAGGGTGAAACGTGTAACGAAATTATAATCGTTGGATCAAGAGAGAATCAACGGTTTAGATTTAGGTTCCAATACACCCCACCATACTAGATTAATTATGTGATTAAATTAATATTAAATGAAAAACGTGAATGGGCAATGCATTTATTGGTGATTGTATTCTGACAGTCACTTGGAGAGTTAAATTAGCAAATTGGACTTTAATTTTTCCATTAATTTAGGGATACATAGAATGATAGAAGCAATTGTTGATTGTATTCTGGCGTTTTTTTAGATTACTTTGTTATGCAACAAATGATTGGAGGAACACAGGATATGATGGGAGAGATACCCATGGAGTCGGAGCAAAATGTTATTCATCTGGGTGGATACGGTATTATTTTGAAATTTATTCTATCAACTTTATTGATATTTATTACCGAATATATTTCTCAACTATACTGAATGTTTATCATACATAAGGTGAATATATTAAATTTAAAAATATATATTTGTGTAATTTGAGTTGAGGTTACAACTATTAATACAGATGAAGCTCAAAAATCCCAACAAACACCACCGTATGTAGAAGAGTGTAGTCAATTAGTAGATGAAGACTCAAATGGTAAATTTTCTTAGATTGTTTTGTCGTACTTATGTGATAAAAGGCCCTGTCAATTGAATATTTGTTTTACTTAGATATTATTATGTCAAACAGATGTGTCTACTGAAGGAACTCAATATTGGATACCAGAGTGTGATGAAGGTAAGAAGCCTTTGGTTGGAAGAAGATTTTTGAATCTAGAAGAGGGTATTGAGTGCTACAAGGTTTACGCCACCGCTGTTGGTTTTAATGTGCGTCATACCACCGCTCATCACAAAGAGGGTGTTGTGGTTCGTAAGTACATGGTCTGTAATAGACAAGGATTCAGAGGGGAAAGCAGAAGTGTCGGGTTACGCAATAGGCTTATAAGTAGAGTGGGTTGCATTGCCAAGGTTGTTTTCAAGCGGTTGGGAAATCTCGGATATGTTGTTTCTATTTTTGAGGAACGTCATACTCATAGCCTACTAGATGAGACGTCCCGACAATTTCTGAAATCGAACAGGATGCTTAATGATGGCCACAAACAGTTTATCATGGCATGTTCGAGAGCAAGTTTGGGAACAAGCACCACACATCGAGTATTCAAAGAATTCGTCGGTGAGTATGCCAGTGTTGGGCCGTTGGAATCTGATTTCAAAAACTTCAGAAAGGATATGATGGCTCACATATCTATGGCTGATGCTCAGATGGCAATAGATAAATTGGTACAGCGAAGAGAGAATTGTAGCAATTTTTTCTTTGAGTATGATATGGATGAATCTCAACAGTTGTCGAGGTTGTTTTGGGCTGATTCAATATCGAGGAAGAATTTTGGTGCATTTGGAGATATTGTTGCGTTTGATTCTACGTATCGAACAAACAGGTAATGTTTATATCTGGAATACTCAACACAAATATATGTCATGAATATCAATCTAATATATTATGAATATTATCAACAAAAATCTTGGATACATATATTCTATAACTGTCATGAATTTTACAAGCCCAGATCATGAATATTATTTACTTATTAGGTGAAAAACCAAAACTATAGAAGTTACCTAATGTTACCCTGTATGTTTCAGGTATAGTATGGTGTTTGCACCCTTTACCGGGATCGATAACAACCAAAAATGTGTTACGTTTGCAGCTGGCTTGTTGATGAAAGAGGATATTGATTCATACTCATGGTTATTTGATTGCTTCAAGCGATCGATGGGACATGATCCTCTGCTAATTGTGACAGACCAAGACCCTTCAATGAAAATCGCTATTGAGCGTTGTTTCCCCAACACACGCCATCGGTTCTGTATGTGGCACATTACCTCAAAGTTTACTGACAGGATTGGTTCAAACCGATCTGATCTACAAGAGATACTTGGTGTCATTGGTCGGTTAGTTTGGAATGAGAATATAGAGCCACATGAGTTCGAAGACCGGTGGAGGGAAATGGTTCATGATTTTAGTTTATCTACAAACAAGTGGTTGGAGCACATGTTTGACCTTCGGGAGTTTTGGGTTTGCGCTTACTTCAGAGACATAATGTTGGGTGGTCGCCTTCGTACAACATCTATTGCCGAGTCCCAAAATAGCTTCTTTAAGAAATTTTCCAATCGTCAACTCAGTCTTGTAGAGTTGCTTATGCAGTTTGACGGTGCTATGGATAAACAAAGGCATGAGCACGCTAAACTGAATTTCAAGTCAGCCACAACTAGTCCACCATTGAAGACCCCTTGGCAAATTGAAAAGAATGCAGCAGATATCTATACTATGAATGTTTTCTTTGATATTCAAGAAGAGATATATAATGCTGGCTTTTTTGGTGAGTTGGTGATGGCTTCAGACGATATACCAAGTACAAAATTCAAAGTTAAGGACAGATCTAAGTGGATTCAGGAGTTACAACATCGTGTATCAGACGACTATATCTCCTGTAGTTGCAAGTTGTTTGAAAGACTTGGTATCCCATGCCAACATCTATTTGTGGTCTTCAAATATTTGGGATTGGAGAAAATCCCGGACTGTATGGTGATGAGTAGGTGGACAAAGGATCCTTATCAGAAGCTGTCCGATAGTGCTGATAATGGAGCTGTGAATCAGTGGGCTGGGCTAAAAGAGAAACAAGGCTTAGTGAAAGAAATGTGGAGCTCTATATTCTCATGTGTTGGACTTGTAGATGGTGATGTGGATCGAATGAGAGATTTCATACAAACTCTTAATGCGACACAGTCCAAGTACAAGAGTGATGTGGGAGGTGAACCCAATCCTATTTCAAACACTGTAAGCATGGTCGAGACATTTACACGTATTTCTCTTCCAAGTGAGATAAATATCCACCCACCAGATCATGCAAAAAATAAAGGTAGTGGAAAACGTTTGAAGAGTGGCAAGGAGAAGGCCATCGAAGAGTCACAAAAGCAGAGACGACAGTGCAAAAGATGCAAACAATATGCTGGTCACAATGTTCGCACTTGCAAATCCATTCTTTGATGTCAGCGATCCAGCTTGTAGAGTCTCTTTTATAAGCTTCTATCACATTTCAAGCGGTTAACTGTATTTTGCAAAGTTGCCTATGTAATGCATTTTCACCAAGTGAATTCTCTGTCATGTTCTATTAGTGAAGGGGATAAATTTGCTCATCTTATTTTACCCAAATTCTCTATCTTGTTCTGTCAGTAAAGGTCCTAATTTTATCATCTCACCAGCATCTACTGTATTCATATGTTGTATACAAATTATTCAATTTTTAAACAAAGTATATTCATGATAAGTTCAATCTATTTTTATCTCCACCAAAAAAAAATTACACTGAACAGTCTTCCCTTATAACAGTCATGCGTTAGTTTTTGCAATAATATGATTTGAGTTTACTGGATATTCATTTCAGCTTTGTTATATATTCACCTCAACCAACCAAAATATTCAGCACCATCTCTACCTAAAACCATCCTTAATCTTTGATCTCTGTTCCAAATTCAACGTTTCAGATCACAGATGCAGCATCTAAATTTCAGAATACAGATTCAACATTTTAATTTCAGATTCACCAACATTCAGTTTACATATTTGCATTATATGCTATCAGCAGTTCAAACTATATATTCAGTTATTCATTTTAAGCAATAGGATTATTCATTTTACATTTCATTATTCAGTTATTCATTTTAATCATTAAGATTATTCAACCTACTAATAGAGTATATTCACTAGTTCAGTTAGATGTTATCATAAGGCAATTTAGAGTATACTGAAATGCACAAGTGAGTGGAATGTTATGTATCAATCAACGACTAGAATAATGAAATTAGGCAAAACGAAAACTAAAAATATTGAATCCAGTTTTACCAAAAAACAGGAAAAAGTAAAAATGGTTTCAAGCACTCAAGTCTCAACAAAATGATTATTCTAAAAAATCTAATTGATTGTTTCTAATTCACTTTAGCAGCTAGCTTCGGTGCGGCCTTGGACTCATTCACTAGTTCAGTTAGATGTATATATATATATATATATAGGTTGTGGTTCGGGTGTGCACACCTCTTAGGGTGTGCATTGTGCACAAATATTATTCGGTGAAATGTGAAACATTATTCGGTGAAATTTTAAGCATTATTCGGTGAAATGTGAAACATTCTACCTAATACTGTTATGTTTTTTTTCCATTAAGTTCAGATGAAAACGTCCCAATTCCACTGAATAATTTATAACATTTTACTGAATAATGTTTAGTTTTTTTATTTATCCATTTCAAATAAAAGAAACCTCAATTACCTAAACAATAGTTACAATTTATATGAAATGCCTCAAATTTCACCAAATAATGTTTCACATTCCCCTAAACAATACTCACATTTCACCGAATAATGCTTCAAATTTCACTGAATAATGTTTCACATTTCACCGAATAATATTTTGTGCACAATGCACATCCTAAGCCTTGTGCACAAGTCTCTCTCTCTCTCTCTCTCTCTCTCTCTCTCTCTCTCTCTCTCTCTCTCTCTCTCTCTCTCTCTCTCTCTCTCTATATATATATATATATATATATATATATATATATATATATATATATATATATATATATACACACACACACACACAATTAATTTAGGCTGAATTTTGACATGGAACACAATGAATTTAGGCTGAGTTGATTAATTTAGGCTAAATTTTGACATGGAACACAATGAATTTAGGCTGAGTTGATCGATCCCGCGGTGAAGGGGACGCTTAACGTCCTAGCTTCGTGTGCAAAAGCATCAACTGTGAAGCGAGTAGTTTTAACCTCTTCTGTGGGATCGATGTTGTACAATCGTAGACCTCAAACTCTTGATACAGTAGCTGATGAGACTTGGGAATCTGACCGAGAGTTCTGTATAGAGAAAAAGGTATATATATGATTTATAAGTGATTCAAGTCATACTCATGTTCTATGAGCTTTTTTTTTTTAATTTTTGTGTGCATGAAGCAATGGTACGTTCTGTCGAAGATATTGGCGGAGGAGGCAGCATGGAAGTTCGCTAAAGAGAAAGGAATCGACATGGTAACTACGAACCCGGGATTGGTTATAGGTCCTATGTTGCAACAAACCCTAAATTTTAGTTCCGCTATAATTGCGAGTCTCCTTAATAATGGTATGTATTATACATGTTTGGAAGTTTTAAGGTGTTCATTCTCTATGTCTTTCTTCACTATTTTCATTCTCGTTACAACATGAATATATACAGAGACAGGAGGAGGTTATGGAGATGCAAGAATGGTGTGGATCGATGTGAGAGACGTAGCTCGCGCCCACATTCTCTTGTTCGAGAATCCCTCAGCCACTGGAAGATACGCCTTGGTCGAAAGCACTGCATATTTCTCGGAAATCGTAAGCATTATACACGAGCTTTATCCTGATATACGACTTCCTAACAAGTAAGTTAATTGCCATGTTTTTTTTGGTATGGCGGATCTAGTTAATCGTTCGATGCTTGTGAGTATAACTGATCGAAGGATCTTTCGGGTTTTGTCTAGGAGCGATGAAGGGTACTTTCCAGATTTGCCACCAACTTCCAATGAGAAAATGAAGGCAATGGGCATGGATTCTTACATCCCCTTGAAGATGGGTATCAAAGAGACTATTGAAAGCTTGAAGGAGAAAGGGATTATTACTATTTAAGTCATTACCAATATATTTGACGCCGACAGTGATGACATCGAAGATCAATATATTTGACGTATTAAGTCATTACCAATTATTTGGATTTCACAAATCAAATAACATTAACATTATTATATAAAATATAAAAGGGGGAGAACAAAGAGACAAATGAATGTTCTACAAAAAAAAACGAATATTTTATTTTATTTTTGATAGTGAGAAACAAAGAATAACGGTAAATAATTAAAACAAGGAGTTTTTCGACGCCGACGATGCTGACCTCCTTCCTCATCCATCTCTTATATTGCAAAAACGATGTCAGCAAATATATACCTACATAAAAATATGCATAAAAACGATATCAACACTAAAAAATACGTATAAAGACGATGTCAGCACTAAAAAATAAACCAATTTTTAAGGACTCAAGCATACATATATACTTACATATATAATATCAAATTAAAAACGATGTCAGAACTAAAAAATACGCATAAAAACGATGTCAGCACTAAAAAATAAACCAAAATTTAAGGACTCAAGCATACATATATACCTACATATATATATATATAATATATATACAACTAAAAACGATGTCAACACTAAAAAATACGCATAAAACGATGTCAGCACTAAAAAATATGCATAAAAACGATGTCAGCACTAAAAAATATGCATAAAAACGATGCCAGCACTAAAAAATACGCAAAAAACGATGTTAGCACTAAAAACGAATCGATTTTTAAGGACTCAAGCATACATATATACCTACATATATAATATCCACCTAAAAACGATGTCAGCACTAAAAAATATGCATAAAAACGATGGCAGCACTATAAAACAAACCAATTTTTAAGGACTCAAAGTCTCAAACATATAAATATACCTACATATATAATATCTAGCTAAAAATGATGTCAGCACTAAAATAAATTGGAGACAAATTTCACACTCACAAAACGAAAAAAAAAAATCAGTAGTGTGGGCCTCCCTCAGCCACCACACTTATTAGCAAGCACACTCCAATGCTAAAGTGGATCAGAACATTACATTAAATCCAACAGGCACAACAATTACAAATTAAATGTATAACCAGATTCAAATTGAAAATGAAGTTGCATGCAATTAATCATTGAAATTAGGTGCACATAGTTACAAATGCAGGTGCAGAAAGATAAGTTACAAAAGCCACATAAATTGAAATTATTTTACCAGGAGATGATTCAAAGATTGCCACAGAAGCCTCTGGAAAAGCTCCAAACCGCAACTATTAACCGCAACCATTATCATGCTCTTAAACATCTGAATCTGTGCAAACAATAGAGCAAAAGAACAATCACATTTCTTTCAAATTGGACATCAATTCAAACACAATCTCGTCTCTCGCTCCCATTCAACTTCCGTGGAAATCACTGGTAAACAGATTGAATGCTGACATACATACCTCGGCCTTAGAAAAAATTCAATATCTTCTCCGGCGAATATGAAGCGAGGCTTGCTTCTAATGCTGGTTCGAAAGGCAACTTGAGTGCTTGTTCGAAAGGCAACCATCGACAACTCTTTGACTTCACACAGGGAATTAGGACGAAGGCAGATCGGTCAAATTCGCACATCGCATTCAATTCGGGGCCTCGCTGCTCGCATTGAAGGGCTCTTCCTTCAATCTGACAGTGCGGCGTTCATCTCCGTCCTCTGAATCCCTAT
The DNA here is from genome assembly GCA_037127255.1 of Persicaria tinctoria. Lineage (NCBI taxonomy): Eukaryota > Viridiplantae > Streptophyta > Magnoliopsida > Caryophyllales > Polygonaceae > Persicaria > Persicaria tinctoria. The sequence goes on from JBANSL010000004.1 coordinate 3,604,106, forward strand.
CGATCTTCCTCGTCACTGTCATCATCTTCGGTTGGATCTCGCCGCTGCACTGTCAGCTTCAGCCGTCATCATCGTAGCCGACAACAACTTCGACTCGATCTCGCCGCCGCACAGTCAGATTCCACCGTCATCATCAAATCGACAGGAACAGATCGGAGAAGGAGCGTACCTCTGGATTGCATCGGAAAAGCACTCCGCACTGCACCGGAATCAACTGCCTCTGTTCTCTTTGAAATCGCAAGGGATCGAAGGAATCGAGATCTACAAGCAAGACATCATCGGCGTTGGTGAAAGAGATTTTCCGATTATGGAGATCAGAGGAGGAGCGGTCTGAGGCATCGGGAAAGAGTGTGGATTTCTCCAAGGAAGAAGCAACAGAGAGGGAGAGCGTGAACTGGATTAGACCCGACAGTTTGTGGGGTGAGTATTAGGGTTTGATGTATACTTTGCTAATTTTTACCAAAACGTGTATAGTTTACTAATTTGGCCGAAAATTTACGCCTTCGGCGCAAATTTTCTCATGGATCAATTATATATAGTGAGCAATATATCATGCATTAGTGGGATTCACATCCTCTGTCCCCTTCCTTGTCCCCCTCCCCTGTCCTCCCCTCACAACCATCAATTAAAATGAAAATAAAAATAAAAATTAGATTAAAAGCAATAAAAAATAAAGAGAGTTTGTGAAAGGGGACAAACTCGGGGACAGGAGATTCACACCCGCATTAGTGGACCTAAGTGCTCAGTGGCGGGTCTAAGGAGATTTGTGGTGGTTAAAGCCTCCATTAGTCCAGAAGATAAAACCCGAGAAAAGAAAATTATGTATTTTTTTGGTAATTTTACTAATTTTAGGGATAAACAGGTTAAAGATATTTAAAAAATACAAAGACAAATTGGCTTAGTTGGGAAGGGGGTTTTTATTACCAAAAGTCATGGTTCAAACTCCTTTAGTCTCACTTTTTTTTTAATAATCGTTGTTTCTTTTAGTTTTCTTTCTAAAAAAATGTTTAATTAAATAATAAATTTAAAATTTTCTCCAATATATTTAAACAAAAACATTCTTTTTAATATATATATATATATTCTCTTTTTTTTTTTATCTTTTTTCTTACTTTATTTTTACTAAAAATAACTATTTAAATCACAGATTTAAGGTTGTTTCTAACCTATATATATATATTATACATGCAAAAAAATATTCTCTGTAACCCCCTAAAAAAAATTCATCCGCCACGGTAAGAGCTTACCTATTATACCAAAAAAAAATGTCAAACATGTATAGTAGATTCAAGGATAGTCCAAACAGTACTGAATCCAAACCCCCTTTTTTTTTGGCGTATATAAGAACAATATTTCAACAAGTAGATCCCACCAAACAAGGAGATAAGAATATATGAACAAGTAAATCCCACCAAAAAAATCAACAAGGAGATAAGATAAACTCCAACGGGAACGGAAGCAAAGACAAACACGAACACCAAGTTACAAACAATGACGTCATCTGGTGAAGGGAAAACGGTGTGTGTGACGGGGGCTTCAGGCTACATCGCTTCTTGGCTAACTAAGCTCTTGCTTGGACGCGGCTACACCGTTAGAGCCACCGTTCGTAATCTCAGTTACGATACGACGTCGCTTTTGCTTTATCTTTAGTTGAGATCTATTTATATGTGTATATCTCAATTTCTTGATATATTGGCTTAAATGTGTTGTCATATATATATGGAAATGGTGCAGATGATGAGAAGAAGATTGCACACTTGCTTGCACTTGAAGGAGCCAAGGAGAGGCTGCTCTTGTTTGAAGCCGACCTCCTCAGGGATGGTTCATTCGATTCCGCCATTAATGGATGTCAAGGCGTTTTCCACACTGCTTCTCCTTGTCACTTTGCCTGTCAAGATCCACAGGTTTGTGAGATATTATGGCTATATTTGGTAAAAAAATAAAAATTAGTTAGTTGATGGATTATTTGGGTTAAATATAAGTTAATATACTATTATATTATTTGGTAAATCTAGTTTTTTTTTTTTTTTAGAGTAGGCAAACAAGCAAAATTCAAATGGTAAATCTAGTTGTTAAGGCTAACTCCAATGATTAAGTGTACAAATGTATATATTTTGTGTTCAAAACTACACATTACTTTTTGATATTTTACTCACGAGTCAGATATGTATTTTATATCAATCTCTAAATAAATATGATTAAATTAAAAATCAGGTGAGAACATGAACATATATAAAAATCATATAAGCATCATGAGGAAGATCATCAATTCATAACCAGGTGCCATCAATTGCAACTAATAATCAATCATCAAGTGTGCTCGGGTCATTGAGGGCAATCGAGGGAGAGGCATGAGATTGTTGAAGGGCATGATGAAAAGGAGAAGGAGAAGAGCAGAGGCGAGGAGATCGAGCAGAGAGATCTGAAGCGGCGCCATGGATGAGGGCTTCAGTTCTGACGAAGAAAATGAAAGGGAAAGGGTACAAGGGTATATTGGACCAATTTTCTCCAAAATTGAATCCTAAATCAACCTAATCTAAATTGTTAAGACCCGTGCATCGTAAAAATATACCCCTTCCGTCGGATGGGGGGCGGAATTTTTCGGGGAAATTTTTTTTTCCTCAGTATATATAATAAAGAAATTTTCTAAAAATATTTTGAATAAAAACCATAAATTATGGTATATAAATATGATATTTTAATAAAAAAATTTATACAATAATTTAATAATTTATATATATGTGTACTTGATTAAGATCTATCTATCTATATACATATACTAAAACCGATGCATAGCGTCCTGCGTGGCGGCGTGTGAGTGAATCTGCCTACGTGGCAGCGCGTGAATGCGTCTCGCAAAACTTTCTTCCGTAAAAAAGGAAATCTAATAAAAATAATTAAATCGATATAATTAAAAATATATCAATAATAATAATAATAATAATAATAAATATTATATAAGGAAAAAACTATATCATATATATCTTATCTAATTTAATCATATTATATTATATTCACCCAATTTCCATCCTATCTAATCTAATCGTATATATCATATATATCCTATCTATGTCAATTTCCACTAAAAATAATAATCTAAATAACAACTTTGTCTTAATCTAAATATTGTATTAATACCTAAATTTATATTATTTACGTAGATATATAGGAAGAATTATTTATTTATTGAAATAATAATCTAAAATATGTGGTTTGATCTAATTAACAACTTTGTCCATCCTATCTTCTATATACATAGATATCATATCGGCAAGTATGACTATATTGAGGTCTCGTCCCCTTTCACTATTTAGGCAAGTATGAGTATATTGCCCAGCCAAGCTCGACTTCTTTCCATCCAAATATAGATAGATAGATTTTCCTAATTAACACTTTGGAGGTGCTATAAAAATAATACATATGATCATTTGATGAACCGTCGGCTCTGCCATTGAATTCTTTTGTTCTTCGTGCGTACGTGCCTAGCCTTTGGAGGAAAGATTTCAGTTTTTGTATTGTTTAGTTCGGTACGCTATATATATAGTTTATACTATTTATACTAAATTTATTTTTATAGTGGTTGTTCTCTCTCTAATCTATATAATTAAAAAAAGATTAAATAATTATTTCATTTTATCATTAACTCATATAATTGGATAGATGCAATATCTTATAAAAGAGTAAATATTATATAAGGAAAAAACTCTATCTAACTAAAATGATTTACTATGCCATCTTTAATTACTACTTATTTCAAATTTTGGTGGGATTTTACTTATTTTAATGTTCATTCGTAATATTTAAAATATTAAATAAAAATAATTATTTAAATTATTTCTATCTAATCTACCATTAATTATAATATGTGGCGAAAACTATGTTAACCTATGCTAATAACTTGACAAAATAATTATATAAATTATTTCTATCTAACTAAAAGGATTTACTACGCCTTTAATTAATGCTTATTCCAAATTTTGGTGGGCATTTCCCGTAACCTATTGTAATTAATGATTATTTTATCTATATATGAGTGCGTCTCGCAAAACTTTCTCCCGTCAAAAAGGAAATCTAATAAAAATAATTAAATCTATATAATTAAAACTATATCAATAATAATAATAATAAATATTATATAAGGAAAAATATTAATTATTTATATATCAATTATTTTTGGTGGAAAGAATTATTTATATCAAAATTAATTATTTCATAGTTATTTTATTTATATCTATATTATTTTTTAGGAGAACGAGTTATTTAAATCTAGATTAATTTAATCTTATATTTTCAGTTATTAGTTTAATTATGATAATGTAATTCAAATTTATTTATTTTTTTATTTTCATATTCATAATAGTATTTTTTTTATAGACAATAAATATAATTTTATAATATTGTGTTAACATATTCCCGTGCAGGGAACGGGGCATACACTAGTATATTACTAAATGAGAAGCAATTTCGCCAAGTGTCGTCATTTTATGCCAAGGTATTTTAGGTAGGTGTATTTTCATAATAATCTAATTAATTAGCTATGGTAAATCAATTAACCTATTTATTATTTACCATATATCTCAATCTATCCATAATTGGAGATATATATACACACACACACATATACCCATTAAATTTTATTAATTTATCTATATACACATAAAAAAATTCAAAATTTTGGTTTATATACATCAAAATTTAATGATCTTATTAAATTATCTAAAGTATGATTTTGGTTAATTTAATGATTGTAGATTAAAATTTTCATTTAACATATATTTTATATTTTTCTAGCCAAGGGGTTTGAATTAATAAATAACGATACCTATATGTAATTTTTTATATACTATATTAAATTAAAATCATGAAAACATATCTTATAAATTCTCTCTTTCATCTAAGAGATTTTCGTAAAATTATCTTTAGTTAAATCTTTTATATAATATTATAGTGATAGTATTTTTTTTTTCTTTCTAATAAGATTATTTTAAAATATCTATATATATATACACTTCTTTAAGCGATAATCATTTTTAATGAGGTGTTATCATTACATTTAATTGTAGTTTTTTGAATTTACATGGGTATCCGGGGCTACTAGCAAGTAGCACCCGACTGGTCCCATGGGCCATGAAGTTAACAACTAGGTAAACCCTCCAGTGGCCACCCGGGGCGGGATTCGAACCGAGAACCTTTGGGTACTTCCCGCAGGTCATTTCCAGCTGAACCAACCCGAAATGATTTACATTAATTGCAGTTTTTTCAAACAATAAAACTATACATTTTTAATTTTACACTAACTTTTACAGTATTAAAATTTTACAATATTAATTTGTCATATTATTATGATTTAAAAAATAAACCGCGCAATAGCGCGGGAACTGTACTAGTTTTTTTTAATATTGAAAGAAAATTATAAATTTTTTAAAGAATTTGTTATTGGTAAATAAAAAAATGATAGGATTTGAAAAGTATGACAAAAAAACCTCACAATTTGTGGTTTAAATATGACATTAATAGTAAAAAAATTTCATATGAATAAAAATTTGAAGATTTTTTTAAAATATATGTGTAACATAATGAATTACTTATGAAAATATTAAAAGAAAAATATAAAATTTGATTTAAATATGACATTTATAGTAGCAAAATTTGGTAGGAATGAGATTTGAACCCATGACCTCTTCTAAAGTTCCTTCTCTTCTTTTACCAACTAAGCTAGATAAGTTTTGTGTTCTCTTTCACACTTTATTTTTATCTTTTTACCTTATTTTTTTAATTTTTTAAATACTACGAACTTCCGTCGCCGGAGGGTGGGGCGGCTGCCCGCCCCCCCCCCCCCTGCGGCCGCCACTGCTTCGGTTCACTTTTATTTGTCTTTTTACTATTAATGTACGTTTTTTAAGGTGATAAAAACTATATAAAATATTTAATTTTTTAGTAATTTTTTTTAATCATACCATATTTATTACTAAAAAGCACTATGAGATTATTAAAAAAAATTAATTAAAAAATTAATATTTTATGTAGTTTTTATCATCCTAAGAAAACGTGCATGAATAGTAAACGACAAATAAAAGTGAACGGATGGAGTATTAATTTAGTAAAAATGGTTATTTAGAAAAATATCCACAGATATTGTTAAAATTTAAAAGTCAAAAAATAAATAAAAATTGGTACAAGTTATATGGTACCATATTGATTGTTAGGTTAAGTACGATGGGCCTACGGAATTGTTTACCCCCATAAGAGATATACGTCACGGCGACCCTCTATCTCCATTTTTATTTATTCTCGAGGTAGAAATTTTGGCCTAGAAGCTGGCGGTGGAGGCCATGGCCCCGGAGAAAACAGTGAGATTCAGATTTGGAACAAGGGGACCGTGTATCCCATTTCTCGCTTTTGCGGATGACATCATAATATTCCTCAAAGGAAACACAAATGCATGTCGTAAAGTTAGGAAAATTCTCGATGATTACTGTCAGATTTCTCGGCAGAAAGTCAACTACCACAAATCGGCTTTCCAGGCCACATCCGGGATTGCCCGACCAAGAATTTCGGAGTTAGGTGGTTCGCTGCGGATCGCCCACTCTAACTCTGTGGAAAAATACCTGGGCTGCCCCATTATAAACGGAAGAGTAAATAAAGACACATTTAAGGATGTTATCACCAAAACCCAAGGACTGAGTAAATGGAGAGCGGACGCGCTGTCGCAACAAGGGAGAGCAACACTGATTGGTTCAAACTTAACGGCTAAACCATTATACATATTGCAGAACTTCATGCTCCTAGCTACAATGCACAAGGAATTGGACACTATAAATAGAAGTTTTTTCTGGAATAAAGATGCGCAACATAGACCACTAATTGGGTGGAACAAGATTTGTAAATTAAACCAAAGAAATCTGGTGGGTTAGGAATCAGACGAGCGAAGGAAATGAACGAAGCCTTACAACTAAAACTTCTTTGGAAGGTATTAGCAGAACCAGATAACATATGGGTCAAAGTAATCAATCATAAGTATACGAAGGACACAAACATTCTAAAATACAAGAAATACGGCAACATGTCTTGGCAGTGGGCGAAACTAACAAATCTGCTTAATAAATTCAAATCCAATCTTATCTGGTCTATTGGCAATGGGGCCTCTGTGAAATTCTGGACGGATAACTGGGTATTTGAAACACCAATAAGCAACATGCCAGAGTGTTTGGCTCAATTTAACAAGGATGAACTTGTGAGCGAATACATTATTAATGGACAATGGTGGGCCGAAAAAATTAGAAGGACGCTTCCTAGACCGCTTGTAGATGAAATTCTTACAATTCCGCTGCCTGTATCGGCCTTTGAAGATAGGCTCTATTGGTGGCCAGATAAGAACGGGTGGTTCACCACCTCCTCCGCATACAAACTCCTCACGAATGAGGGGTCGGCGGACCGGCTGGATATGGATGCTCGATCTCCCCTCGAAAATAAAGAATTTTTTATGGAAAATTGCCCACTCGGGCCTGCCAACGAAGGCCAGACTGTGAGGAAGAAGATGTTCATATTTTAACCGAGTGCACTCCAGAACTAACTATGAGCCACCTAAGTCAGACAGAAATACAGATGCTACAACAAACAATTATTAGGAGCAGAGACATGGGGGAGATGTTTGGATGGCTACGAACTCTATCTAAAGCCAAAATTCAAAAGATAGTAACAAAATGGTGGGGTATATGGTACTTCCGAAATGGTGTTGCATTTAGGAACAAACAGATCTCTTCAATTAATGCTATTGACGCATTCTTTTCAAAACAATTGGAGAGTTGGGATCGAGCTTATAAATTTGAGGACAATATTCAGTCCGGAAAACCTCTGAATGACTCAGTAACAGATAGAAACAAGCAAAGAAAGGAAAATATGAAACAAAAGAAATGGGTGAAACCACCTCCCGGTGAATACAAAATAAACTTTGATGGTTCTTCACTCCTTGATGGTGCGAGCTCGGCTGGCATTATCATTCGAGACTGGAATGGTAAGCCTATTCAAATATCATATCAGCGACTAGGACATCGTTCACCGCTAATGGCTGAAACAAAAGCTCTAAGACTTGGTGTATTAGAAGCCAAAAAACTGAATTTACAAAGTGTGATTATTGCAGGCGACTCAAAAATCATAATCGATTATTTCAAACATGGTAAAAAATGCCCTTGGGAGGTAGAAATGTGCATGTCTGACATATAGGTCATCTTACAAGATATAAGAAAAGTTTCCTTTTCTCATATACCCCGCGCGGGCAACAGAGTGACTGATAAGGTTGCATACCTTTGTCACTCTAACTATGGGGTACATATAACAACTAACAAAGATCTTCAGGATCTCATCTGCAAGGATGTTCTTGGATAGCCCTCTATCCAAATCTTTACCTAATAAAAAAAAATACTGATTGTCAGGTATTTTGAAATAGTAAAAAAAACTATAGTAGAAATTAGGAGGTACATATGGGGTCCGTATAGGGAGAAGTTAAAAAAGTGACTAAAATTAAAAACAGTTGAAATTGAAAAGTTGTTTAAAATAAAGGTTGAAAGATTATGGAATAATATAAATACCGTATGGGACAAAAAAAGTTTATTTGTAAAAAGTAGAGTTTATTTGGTTGCTATCATGGGTATTATGGTAATTTTATACAAAATAAACACCAAATAAACTTGTTGGTTTAGCTTTTTTTTAACTCTTTTTTAAATATAAACTAGCTAAAATGTGAACTCATACGCAACTTAAATATAAACTAGCTAATTCTACTAGTAGTTGATAAAAAAAAACATGCGCAGTCATACATACCCATGGTATTACTCCGTATGAAATAATAAAAATAACACAAGTGTATTTTTGAAATATAGTTGTTGTTTTTGAAAAAAAAAAATACATTATACGAATGAAGTATTTTGGAATTTCTATGAGATTCGTCATGGTATCATAGCGATGCAGTTCAGACCCCTAGTCTACTGACTAGCTGACTTTAATGTATTATGTCATCAAGTACAACTAGCAGATATTGCGAGACCAAGCAGTTACACTTGAGAGGTGTGGGAAAGATGTGAAAGGATACATAAAGTATTCCACACATTAATTATAAGTGAAATCTAAACATTGTAAAATGCCAATTTATTTTAGGATAGAATCATATGCTCTGGTGTAACTGGGTTTGGTTAGCACATAGGTCTTGTATTATGTATTTACCTTGTGTATTGTGTAATAGACAAGAATCAATTCCTGATCTTCCATTATTCATTCTTCTTCATTCTTGAATCTATATGAGATTTATCATGCGCAGGCTGAATTAATTGATCCGGCGGTCAAAGGAACAATCAACGTCTTGAATTCATGCACCAAATCGTCGACGACGGTTAAGCGAGTAGTTTTAACCTCTTCACTAGGTACAATGGTGTTCAACCGTAGACCTCAAACTGCCGATATTATAGCTGACGAAACTTGGTTTTCTGACCCTGAGTTTTGCATAGAAGCAAAGGTAGGCCACTACTGGTTTGGATCCCATGAATTTGACCATCAAATTTATTTTTCCTTTTTTCTTTTATTTGTAAGTGTAAAACCCCTATATATGTATATATGAATTAAGTTGATCAACCATAGTTGATACATTTTTCTTGCTCTATGAATATATGTGAAGCTATGGTATGGGCTCTCCAAGACATTGGCGGAAGAGGCGGCATGGAAGTTCGCTAAAGAGAAGGGCATCGACATGGTAACTGCACATCCCGGAGTGGTTGTAGGTCCTATGTTGCAACCAACCCTAAATTTCAGTTCCAATGTGATTGCGAGTTTGATTAATGATAGTATGTATTCCATCCCTTTAAAATCTTATGGGCTTGAAGAACATACTCGGTTTCTTACGTATTCGAATGGCAGGAAGTTATGAAGATACAAGAATGACTTGGATCCATGTGAAAGACGTAGCTAACGCGCATATTCTCTTGTTGGAGAATCCTTTAGCTAGCGGAAGATACGCTATGGTTGAAAGCGTTGTATCCTTCTCGGATGTTGTGAGCATGATAGGCGAGCTTTATCCGACGTTACCACTTCCTAATAAGTAAGTCGTCAACATCGTATACATTTCTAGGCACACATATATAGTTGGGTTTCAATGAACATATATGTATAACCGATCGATTTTTCGAGTTTGGTCTAGGGGAGGCGAAGGGATGTTTCCAAACGTGGCACAAATGTCCAAAGAGAAAATGAAGGCATTGGGGATGGATTCTTACATCCCTTTCAAGGTGGGTCTCAAGGAAACGATTGAAAGCTTAAAGGAGCAAAAATTCATTACTATGTAGATTTTGTACCTTAGTGGATCAAATGCTTGAAACCATCCATCTTCATGTTTGGTTTATTCGCCCTCTTAATTGGTTGCATTAGCTATTCGTGTTTAGGGATGTCAATGGGTCGAATAATGAGGGAATATATCCCCCATTCAGGGCCGGTCCGTAGGATAGGTTTAAGCCTTAAGGGATAGTCGTCTAGGGTTCCAAAAAAACAATTACATTATATATATATAAGGTGTTATGTATTATTATATTTAAATGTAATAAACTCATAAGTGGTATAACTTATTAATTTATTCAATATTTCGAGTCAATGACAAAGAGTATAAAAAAGTCTTGGTCTTTCAATTTTTGTTATAAATACAAAAACAGATAATAAACTCAATTCAATGCATATTAACAAGTCTCCGCCTTGACTTGAGTCCTCTCAAAAGCAGACGCACCATGATAAGTTCTAGACATCCCTCTACCTCAGATTTGTCCCTCATAGGAGGATCTAGATTGCCCAACAGGGCAACTAAACAACTAGTGATGTTAAGCAAGTACAAACAATGTTGGAATCTGCTCTCCAGAACTGGCTTAGTGAACATATCAGTAGGATTATTATTTGTTCTCACCTTCTTCTCCTTGATTCTCTTCTTAGCTTGCCAATGTGTTGACTCACCTCTAGAAACAGCAGCCTTATAGTTGGATAGAACATCATCCTCCCCCTCCCCCTCCTTGACCACATGCAAAGCATATCTCACCAGATCATTAGACCTGTATCTCGCAGGCCCCCTGATGTCAATCTTTCTTGGTCGATCTAGAGCAATATTCTGATGTACAACTCCACGTATTCATGTGTCTACTAGCTAGTATATTCTTTGTCTCAGTAGTATCTGACTCAGTAGTACCTGTCTGTGATGATTGGTCAGTGACCAACTCAGGTACTCGAGTCTCTGTTGGAGTGAAGTTCAACTCCATCTCCTCAACAACAATCTCCCTAACCTTAACTGAAATAGCATCTGCAGCACCTGTGACTGTTGAACCTTATAGAGCATACAAAGTTCTCTTTCCTTGCTCGTTTCCCTGCAAAACCACAATAGAGACTTTAAACACGCGCAACTTTCCACCATAACCTGTGTATCTGAAACCCTTCTCTTCTAACACGGTTAGGGATATCAGATTCTACGTCATAGATGACACGTGTTTGACTTCCTAAAATGTGCGAAACTTCCCATCATCTGCTCGAAGCCTAACTGAGTCGATTCCAACAACCTTGCAGATGGCATCATTTCCTATAGAGACATTTCCCTTATCTGCACACCTATATGTTGTAAGCAACTCTCTTCTAGAACATATGTGACACGAAGCACCTGAGTCAAGAACCACGTATCATGATATGTGCGATTATCTGCTAGTAGAACAATATCTTCCTCAAAAGTATTTCCACCATGAGCTACTACTGCAAACCCAGGTTTTTGCTCTTGTTATCTCTTCTTCTTATGAGTTATGACAGTCATTCTTCCAATGACCTTTCTTCTTATAGTAGTTACAGACGTTGTCTGGTTTAGGGCCTGATTTGTGACCTTGCTTCTTGCCCTTCCTACCGTCGGAATTGCTTCTTCCAATGTGATGCTATCCTTCCCAACGTCAAAGTACAACTGAACGAAGTTCTCGTATGTGGGGGTAGCGATACCAATTGAATTAAGGCAACATCTCCACAACCAAGCTCTAATAATACAAGTTTGTTGGGGAAAAAGTCTTGTTGTGCTCGACCAGAAAGCCCAACATATAAGTCAGACTAGGGAACTATCCCAAAACCAATTGGCATTAGGTAGAGTAGCCCATCCACTTATATGTTAGATTCAGAATCCTCCCACTTCTGATGTCGGATTCACAAGTGTCCAAACAATCGCATTGCAGTGTACCAATATCAAGGGTGTGAGAGCAGTGGGCCTCTACTATGAAACATTGAGAGCACAATACTGATATAATTGGTTCGATTAATAAGGATTTGACTCATTGGCTCAATTTTGCAACCTCTAACGTTAGACACGGATGCAAGAGTTAGACCTTAGAAGGCAGTGAAATTAAATAATAGCATCTTCTCCACCATTTTTCTTGAAATCCCTTCATCTCTTGTTATCAAAAGTCGTAAAACTCAGCCCTGCTGGGACTTGGGAGGCCCATTGGTAAAGGAGGGGATTAATAGGAGGTCTCAGGTTCGATTTCCATCTCCTTAGATGAAGAAAAAAATCATTGTTCACTTTGTTTCTTATCATTGAGTTGACTCGATCCGCACAAATCAATTTACTTCGGTTTACCACCAATAATTGATTATCCTGTACTAAAAAAAAAAACTATAAAAATCAACTAAAAAATTAGTTTGCACATGGAAAGCCTGATATCGCGTGCATTTTCAAGTAATTTGTAGTAGGTGAGAACTTTGTATATTCACTAACATATATTTAATCAGTTGCCCCATTGTTTTTGTATGACAGCACTGTACTCCGATCCCTTTCAAAGAAACAAGGAGCTAGCTGCTAGATCCAACCTAAAGAAGGCGAAAATCGGAAACAATGGCTTCCGAAGAAGGCAAAGTGGTGTGCGTGACGGGGGCATCAGGCTACATTGCTACTTGGCTCACCAAGCTCTTGCTTCAACGCGGCTATACCGTCAGAGCCACTGTTCGTGATCTCAGTTACGTTTGCTTCTTTTTAGTTTTATTGATCTGTTATATATAATTAATCTCTTGTGTAGATCTCTATTTCTTAACCGATTCACTCTTGGTTATAACATATCGATCTATCATATGGGAGTGATGGTGCAGATGATGGGAAGAAAACCGCGCATTTGCTTGCGCTAGATGGAGCCAAGGAGAGGCTGCACTTGTTCGAAGCCGACCTCCTCAACGAAGGCTCATTCGACTCCGCCATTGGTGGATGTGAAGGTGTTTTCCACACTGCTTCTCCTTGTCGCTTTGAATGCAAAGATCCACAGGTTTTGTATAATATACTCCCTCTAATTAACAATTGTTGTCTTTTTGAACTTTTACTTCATTTTGGGGGATTCGACTTGATACCAGGGCCAATTTAGAAATTTTTTCGGGTGGGCACGATTTTTATGGATAATATTTATGGTATTTTTATTAAAAATATTTTTAAAAAAAATATATGAAGAGAATATCTTAAATTTATAAGAAAAACTATTATTATTTAATTGTTAAATGCTAAATAAATTATAAGAATTTTAAAATAATGAAAAATGGATTGAGTAAAAAATAAATGAAAATATGTGCCTAGTGGGATTTGAACAACAGTTGATTGAATTCTATTTAAAATGTGGTGGGCTTAACTACTAAGCTACTAAAAATAATTGTATTTTACCTTTCAATTTTTTTATATAACATATAAATTCTTTTATTTTTTTTCCAATTGAAGAGGATATGAATAGTCACTAGAGAAAATATTGAAAAAATAAAATGTGAATTGAATTTCACGTAAATATAAGATACCAAACTAGGGCATTAAGTATACCATAATATATGTGTCATTAACAATTAAATATACTAATATTTCTTAAAAATTAAAATATAAGGCATACAAAAAATATAAATATTTTATAAATAACTTAAACTAAATTATGATACATATAAAATCAAGATTTAATATTTGCACATTGTTTTATAGTTTTCATGTAAATATATGATATATCTATACTCAAGCCAACCAATTTTATATTTTGGTTTTGAAGTAAAAATTACATCAATAGTTTAATCCAACATAAAACAATTAACTTTTACAATTTGAAGATGATCTGGATAATCAACAAATAAAATATTAACAAATAAAATTATGAATTGAATTTCATGTAAGATGGAAAATTAGAACATTAACTATATCATAATATCTGTGATTAATAATTACGTAATAATATTTATTAAAATTAAATACCAAGCATACAAAAAAATAAACATTTTATAAATTAGTTAAATCAAATTGTTATGAAGCATATTAAAACCAAGATTTACTAGTTACACATATAGTTTAAATTAGGGAACAATATGATATAAAATAATCTCTTAAATAATCTTATAAAATATCAAAACTTACATCTCCCATAATATATAAAATATTCACGTAATCTCTAATACAATTATCCACGTAATCTATACAGTAATATAATTATTGGGATATTGGGCCTGACTAAAGAAGTGGGCCGGAGTTCATTGTTTGGGGCAGTAGGAAGCCCATAATATATAAAATATATTTCGATAGGCCAAATTGCAGAAAACCACCCTTTAAATAGGCTGTTTTGCGGGAAACTACCCCTTAAAACGAAAATTGCAGAAAACCACCCTTTAAAACCCTTTTCCTTGCAAAGTCACACCCATCACCCAATTTTGGTTAATTAAATGTTAAAGTGTGTGGAAATTTAATTATATCCCTTATTATTATTATTATTTTACTCATTTCAATTGATATTAGTTGATATTTAATTTTTTGACATATTTTTCAAAAGCAAAAAACACTATAAATATAAAAAAAATGTTTTTTTTAAAAAATAATTTCATACTTACAAAAAAACTCTATAAAAAATTGATATGTAATTTATGTTTTATACATATAAAAAAATGTGCAATACTAGGGCTACTTGAATAAAATGTTTAAAAAAATATAAATATTTCATTTAGTTTTTATTATTCTAAAAATGTATGTGGAATAGTGAACATATTTTTAGAATAATAAAAACTATATAACATATCATTTTTTAAAAATGTATTTTCTTTGAGTAACCCTTTAGTAATATGCACTTTTTAAAATATATAAAACATTAATCATTTCGATATGGATGGTAGAATTTTTAGATCTCAATTTGCGAGTAAATCTAGATTATTAGATTACTAAGATTAGAGGGTTGAGATTAAAAATAATTTGTATTCAGTCAAATTATTTGTATGTATTAGACAAGCACGAAACAAGAAATTAAATTTTTTTTAGGGTGGACAACTTAGGCTAAATTTTTCATAGACACCTAAATTTCATTAATAAAACATTTATTCTAATAAATAAATACATCATTTTTATTAAATTTTTCTTTCTCTTTTTTTACCTATTTTTTAATCTTTTTAAAATGGTGAGGGCTTATCTTACGTACGTAAATACAGATGAATAATCAAATTGTTAAATGTGAATAATTATACTTGTTGTATATTAGAATGATTATGGATACACACAGGGGCGGATTCAAGGGTGGGCGACACCGGACCGTCACCCACCCCGATCCGGAAAAAAAACATAAAAACATGTGTTATGTAAAAAAAATTATATATAATACACAAGTATTTTTAGTGGCTTAGTGGTTGAACCCACCCCGTTTTAAATGGAATCGAACTCAACCTTTGTGCAAATTCTCAATAGCCACATATAAATTTATAATTTTTCGATATTTTATAATTAAACAATAATATTTTTTCTTATAAATTTAAGGTATTCTCTTCACATATATATTTTTAAAAAAATATTACTTATAAAAATAATATAAAAATTATCCATACAAAATTGTCTCCAACCAAAAAAAATCTGGATCCGCCCCTGTTACACATGATCCAATCCAAGCTCAATACTTATATTCTGAACATATTCGATATTCAATACAATAGAAAATTTCCCTCTATCTCCTTCAAGATGAGTTTCCCTCCTTTAATGGAGCTTCGTCTTCCTCACTCTCAATTTCACCCAAGATTTCAACAAGTGGAGAAGTTCCACAAGTCGTCATTTCATTTATACTTTTAATTTCAGGTTGAACTAATTGATCCAGCGGTCAAAGGAACAATCAACGTCTTGAATTCATGTGTCAAATCGTCGACGACGATTAAGAGAGTAGTTTTAACCTCTTCAGCAAGTACAATGCTGTTCAACCGACGACCTCATACTCCTGATACCATAGCTGACGAAACTTGGTTTTCTGACCCTGAGTTTTGCATAGAAGCTAAGGTACGCTACCACATATATATATATATATATATATATATATATATATATATATATATATATATATATATATATATATATATATATATATATATATTAATCAATTAATCATATAATATTATGTGTATATATGAATTGAGTTGATCAACCTTAATGTTAGCTTCTGATTTATCAAGCTCTATGACAAGGGTTGTTATTTAAGTCAAATGACTCGAGTATTGCATTTTTTCATTTTCAGTTCGTTTAGAAACGAGTCGAGCTCCAGCCGAGGCTAAATTTGGACTCGAGCTTAAAAATGTGCTTATACTCGGCTCGTTTAGGAAATGAATGAGTCTGAGCCGAACTTTTTTTAAGTATTAAGCAGTCTTATTTGCTCGCAACATAGTAATTTAAAAGAAATTTTAGAAAATTCCCAAATTTGAGCAGCTATTCGAGTTTAAATCGAGAGTCTGAGCTGAGCTTGAGTTGCTCATCTCATATAACAACACTCTAGCTTATCTATGACTATATATATGAAGCTATGGTATGGTCTAGCCAAAACTTTGGCGGAAGAGGCGGCATGGAAGATCGCAAAGGAGAAGGGGATCGACCTGGTAACTGCACACCCTGGAATGGTTGTAGGCCCTATCTTGCAACCAACCTTCAATTTCAGTTCCGGTGTGATTGCGAGTTTGATTGGCAATGGTATGTATTCCGGCCCATTGCAAGATTTTAGGGCATGAACGAACTCGAGAAAATAATATTATTTTCCAAATATTATCTTGTAATCTCTCTATATACAGGAGCTTATGTTGACACAAGGATGGGTTGGATCCATGTGAAGGACGTAGCCGACGCCCACATTCTCTTGTTAGAGAATCCCTCAGCTAGCGGAAGATACACCTTGATCGAAAGTGTTGTATCTTTCGCAGAAGTCGTGAGCATGATAGGCGATCTTTACCCCAACTTACCACTCGCTAACAAGTAAGTTGTCGTATGTATTGCTAGGTTTTGTGTATCTTGACGATTGAACTTTCATGTGTATTGTATAAAACAACTTGAGGATTTTTCGGTTTTTGGTTTAGGGGCGGCGATGGGATCTGTCCAGACGTTCCGCGAACATCCAAAGAGAAAATGAAGGAGTTGGGGATGGATTCTTACATCCCTTTTAAGGTGGGTCTCAAGGAAACGATTGAAAGTTTAATGGAGAAAAAGTTCATCACTATCTAGCTAGATGTTTGTCGTATTAATTGTCAA
Organism: Persicaria tinctoria; assembly: GCA_037127255.1. Classification (NCBI taxonomy): domain Eukaryota; kingdom Viridiplantae; phylum Streptophyta; class Magnoliopsida; order Caryophyllales; family Polygonaceae; genus Persicaria; species Persicaria tinctoria. Next base: position 3,621,636 of record JBANSL010000004.1, read on the forward strand.
GCGACTATTTTTTTATTCAGGCGACGGACATAGTACTCGCCTCGGTATAAAAATGGTTTAGTTTGAATTGTCTTAAATTTTAATATTGGCTGGATAAGCCTAATTTATGTACCATGAATGTAGCTCCGATCCGAATCCAAATGAGCTCATATGTTCAATTTTAATATTTAACCTATGAAGCCCAATTAAAGCTTAACCTTTGTGCTTAAATATAATTCAAGATATTCCTAATCATGAATTATTAAAACTCCTGAAATTTTGCCTTCAAACGTCCATCGTACCATATAATGAGATAGCATCTGAGCTATGTGTAGTATGATAGATATAAATTGCATGCATTTTATGGTAATTAATAGTATTAATTTGAAATTTTTTGGTGAAATTACCATTTAAAAGGCTTAATTAGATAAATGTCTATTTTCATTTAACAATTAAGAAAGTGTCCCTAATATTTTCATAATATCCACAATGCCTGGTTATATTTTAGGGATAATAGATTTTTGAGGGAATTTGGTGAAATAAACTCTTTTGCATATTTGATTAATTAGATAGCTCCTTTAATTATTTTTTTAGCCGGCTTAAACCTCTTTAAATTTTTATTGGACTATCTTCCTGCTTTCTCAGTTTCTCCTTCACCCACTCCCCTTCCCCGGCGATTCTCCAATTCGCTGTCCACTGTCTTCTCCCTCCCGCCGCTCGTTTGCGCCGGCCTAAAGCCACTGATCACCGCTGCCGGTCATCTCCTCCGACTGTAGCTTGTCGCCGGCGCCACCCCGAACCCAACCGAAACCCCTCCCCGAGCCCGCTCCCTACCCTCGCATCCCCACCCCCCCTCGCAACCTCTCCCCTCGATTCCAGACTTCAACAGCCCGAGGCCATCATCAACCAACACCCAGCCCCTCCCCTTGGTCGCCGGCGTCGTGGCAAGGCCCTCCCTTGGCCCAATACCTCAGATCCGCCCCTCTTAGTCCAAACCGCACCCCCCAACCCACCCTTGCCTGGAACCCCGACCCCCGAGGTTCTCCCTGGTGTGGCCTCTCCTTCGCCCATGAATTGGGTCTCCGACTATGTTGTAATACTAAACCGAGCTGTAATTTGAACTTTACAGTGAAAAAGTGAAACGAATTTGAATGAAGAAAACTCAGATTTGAGTTCTGTGTATTTCTATTGAATTGAATGAATTTCAATTGAAGAAGACGACAACTTTTATAGAACAAACGAAATGGGCCAGCCCACATATAATGCAATTCCCTTCCCAATTCCTGCAATTTGCAAAATCCGAATCCCCCCAATTCCCCCTTTTCCCAAAAATTGCAAAAAAGGGGGAAAAGAAATACAAAGAAAGTGACAGAAAGTGCAAAAAATTACAAATTCCCCCAATTCCTCATTCCTTGCAATTTGTATTTTATTGATTTCATATTAGATTATTTACATTGAAGCATTTTTGAGTTTTTTTTACAGTAGGTAATAATTGATGCATGTTTTTGAGTTGATAACATGTTATAATAGGTGTTTATATATGCGCAATAAAGTGACAATATTTTGATTCCACGTTTTAAGCTCTTATGTCATCAATTATATAAATTTGTCACCATAACCAATTGTGATTAATGAAGCGTAATAACAAATGTCATCCATGAATAAAAATTTAATTAACATGTCACCACAAGTGATTGCATCAATGAAGTGTAATCACAAACATGTCATTAGTGAATAAAAGTATAATTGATGAAAATAAATCGATATACAATTGATTAAATTAAAAACATGCGGCATCAATCGATTTGATTAAAAAAGTGACATCAAATAATTATATTATAAAAATGACATCAAAACACCATTTTGAAAATGTTGTATCACATTAAAGAAAAAAATGGCATCAAAATACTACTTTGAAAAAAATATCATCAAAACACTACTTTGCAAAAATTTCATCAAAAAAATGGCATCACGGTAAAAAAATATCATCAAAAAATTGACATAAAAAAAAGTGACATCAGTCGTTAACAGTAAAAAAAATGGCATCAATGGTCAACGTGACATTACAGTAAACAAAAAATGTCATCAATGTTTTAAAAAAGTGTCATCCAATCATTTCATTAGAAAAGTAGCATCGGAGTGAAAACAAAATATAATAAAATTTTGGCATCAAAACGGTAAAATATGACATCACAAAAAGTGTCATCAATGTTTAAAAAAAGTGACATTAAAAAAGTGTCATCCAATCATTTCATTAGAAAAGTGGCATCAAAGTCAAAATAAAATATAGTAAAATTTTGGCATCAAAACGGTAAAATATGGCATCAAAAAAAAAGCATCAAAATGGGTTGGTCAACGTTGACCGGTCAATGGTCAAACGGTTGACCATTGATCAACCCACCCTATTAGGAAGGGGTCTACATCAAATTAATTAAATTGATTTAGGACCTAAGTGCCCAATTGAATATTCAAAAAAGGTCATCCACCAAAATAACCCTAGATTTTTTTGGGGGTTCGGATTTAGGGACAATAGATTACTTGCAGCTCCACACGGACTTCGTCCCTCCCATCTTCACCGCCGCGTTTATTGCCACATGCACCGTCCCGTACTAACCCACGCGATCCATCCTTTGCCACCACGAATGTCGCCACCTTGGTCGCCAGCAACCTCCTCCCCTCCAGCAGCACCCTGTCCTCCCTCCCCACCTAGCTTGGAAACCGATCATTGTCGGTAGAGGAGCTGTTTTTTACGGCGAGGATCCCCTCGTTGATCGCCAGGTTGTTGCTGATCATGTCTGAGACGTGGAAACTGATTGCGGGAGCTTGAAGTTTGGTGCCAATGACGGCACGTTGAGGTCGGAGGAGCTTCGGCGGCAGGTCTCAAGGTTAGTGAGGGCGGCGCGCGACCGCATAAGGAGGAGTTCAACGATTACTTGCAATTGCAGGCGGCGGACTCCGCCCCTCGCCTCCACATGGACTCCAGCTGCTCGGAGCACATGGTCTCGTTGGAAGTTCACTTATGAGAGGGAGGTGGAGAGTGAACCTAAATGGTTGTGGTCGTAGGAGTAAGTGACGAGGAGGAGGGTGAAATCGGGACAACTCCTCTCTACTTGCTTCCAAGCTGCACACCCCTCTGTTCTATTACAATTTAAAATCAAATTTAGTACTTAATTAGTTGATGAAAGTGTAAGTGCCTGGTTTATAAACTAGCTCAAGTCTAATGGTATATCTAGGGCTCTCCGTTTTTTTAATTGGTGACACTATCTTGGTGATATTATGGTGATGACAGTTTTTTTGTGATTACATGGTCTTGGTGATAAATATTTGTTGAAACAATATTTTGATGACACTGTTTTATTATTGTTGACAACAGATTACTAAAGTAGGTTGGTGAAAATAATTTGATGATATTGTTTCGTAGATATTGACAATAGGTTGGTGACAATATTTTGTAGTTGGTGATAGTATGTATTTAGTAAAAATTGGTGGTGACAATATTTTATAATAGGTGATAAAAAGTTGGTGACAATGTTCTGTAGTTGATGACAATATTCTGTAATTGATGACAATGGGTTGGTGATAGTGTTCACCAAATGCGGGTGTTGACCGAAATGGTCAATGTTGACTATTCAATGTTAAAATTAAAAGTGGTCAAAGGGGGAAGGAGGAAGGGTTAGGGATGGAGAAGGAGGGGTATTTTTGAAAAAAAAAATGAACATTTACTTAATTATGTAAGAAAATGGACATTTACTTAATTTTCACATCTAAAATAGATATTCACCAAATTTAACCATTTAATTTGAACCAACTAAAATAAATCGAAAAATAGAATCCATTCTCATTAATTTTCATTATCTTATGTCTTTTAATGAGGATCGAAATGGACTAAATTTTAAGTAAGCTATATGTTAAAATCTCTCTCCTTTCGGAAGAAAGAATACTCCCCTTCCTCCCATGGTGGTGGCCTGGTGAGTCCCGGAGAACTCAAATCGTTTCGGAGAACTCAAATCTCTCCTTAGAAAGCCTAAATCTCTCTTCGGAGAGTTTCGATTCAGCAGGTTGCACCGTTTCTTCTTGGTTGCTCCTCCTCGGCTAACTCCGCTTCGGTCGATATCCTAGGCTCCGGCCGCCCGCATCCCTCCCTATCCGCCGCGGCGTCGCTGCATTCTCTCCTCTTGCGTGGCCCTTGCTTTGGGTCGGGTTCAGTGTGAAATTAGGTAGGAGAAAAAGCGTGCCTTACTGCCTTTCCATTAAGTTTAAGCATGTATTTATACAAGAAAACTAGGGTTAAAGCTATCTTAGGATACAAGATAAGTTAGTTGCTATACAAGATAGACTAGGATCTTTACAAATAAGATATGATATCTCAATACTCCCCCTCAAGTTGGAGCGTGTAGATTCCGAATGCCCAACTTGCGAAGAAGTGTATGGAACTGAGACTGCCCAAGAGCATTTGTGAGGATATCGGCTAGCTGAAGTGCGGATCGAACATGGGCGGTGATGATAGTGCCGGCTTGAACATGATCACGGATAAGGTGACAGTCGACCTCGATATGTTTTGTGCGCTCGTGAAAGACCGGATTTGAGGCAATATGAAGGGCAGCCTGATTGTCGCACCAAAGCCGCATCGGATGGCGATGAAACACCCCTAAGGAAGTCAGGAGAGATTTGAGCCAAACGAGCTCACAGGTGGTAGTAGTCATTGCTCGATACTCTGCTTCCGCCGACGAACGAGACACAACAGTTTGTTTCTTGGTCTTCCAAGAAATAGGGGACTCGCCGAGTATGATGAAGAAGCCGGTGAGAGGCCTCCGTATGATTGGGCAAGTTGCATAGTCGGAGTCACAATAAGCATTGAGACGGAGGTCGCTTGAGCGAGACAGAAAGATGCCTTGACCGAGGCATCCTTTTAGGTACCGGACAACTCGCAGGGCAGCCTGCCACTGATTGGTGGTCGGAGCAGCCATAAACTGGGCAAGAATGTGGACGGAGTAGCTGAGCTCCGGCCGAGTGATGGTGATGTAGATAAGCCGACCTACTAACCGGCGGTACTGCTCGGGATAAGAAAATAGAGGGCTCGTGTCGAGTGCTAGTTGATGGTGTTGATCGATGGGAAATGCCGCTGGCTTGGAGGCTAGCAGCCCCGTCTCTGTGAGGATGTCTAGCGCATACTTGCGTCGAGGCAAGAAGATGCCAGTCGGTGAGCGAGTAATTTCAATTCCAAGGAAATACTTGAGGCGACCAAGATCTTTCATGTGGAATCGAGAGTGCATAAACCCCTTGAAGCGCGCTGTTGTAGAGTCATTGCCCGCAATAATAAGATCATCAACGTAAATAAGGACATGGATGACAATCCCTGAGCGACTGTAAGAGAACAAGGAGTAATCGGCATATGACTGAGTGAAGCCGAAGTACTTGAGAGCCGATGCCAATTTGAAGAACCAATTCCGAGGAGCCTGTCGAAGACCATATAAAGACTTGCGGAGATGGAAGACTTTCGAAGAACCCGGAACCCGAAACCCAGGCGGCAATGTCATGTACATATCCTCAGACAAATCTCCGTGAAGAAAGGCATTGTGGACATCCATTTGATGGAGTTCCCAATCACGGATAGTCGCTACTACAAGAAAGACCTTTACAGAGACCATTTTAGCAACCGGAGCAAAAGTTTCTGAGTACTCAATACCTTCGACCTGTCGATTACCGAGCACAACGAGGCTCTCTTTATAGCGCTCAATGCTTCCATCGGCGTTGTATTTGACCCGGAAGACCCATTTGCAGCCGATGGGGGTCTTATTAGGAGGAAAATCCACAATGTCCCAAGTCCCATTACAATGCAAAGCGTCGATCTCAAGTCTCATCGCATCACGCCAGTGCTGATGGTGTACAGCCTCACGAAAGGAAGTGGGTTCTGAGGTAGCAGTGACAGCGGCGAGGTAGCTGCAATGGGACTTAGAGAAGTTGTTATAACCCACATAATTAGCTAAGGATACAAGGTACCTGTGGACGAGACCGAAGCAAGAGTCGACGAGATAGGGTGGTGATGGATTATGGTGCAGGCATAGTCTCGAAGGCGGGTACTTGGTTGTATAGCTCGGCCACTGTGACGGGGCGGGGGTGGGGGAGGAGAAAGAGGACTCCCCCTGACGCCGACGAAGGTAGGTGGGTCGTCATCTTCATGAGACAGCGGCGACGGGAAGGACGACATTGGGGTTGGATCGGAAGGAGGAGTTGAATGGGAAGCATAGGGAAAACTTTGTTCAGGAAAAGAGACGTCTCTAGATGTGAAGAATTCATGGGTCTCCAAATCGTACAGATGCCACCCTTTTTGACCGAAAGGATACCCAAGGAAGAGACATTTGCGACCACGGGCTGCGAATTTGTTTAAGCTACGAGGTATTTGAGTGGTATAGCAAAGACAGCCGAATACTCGAAGCAAGGAAAAATCAGAAGATTTGGCAAATAAAAGTTCATAGGGCGTTTTACCATGAAGAAGAGGAGTAGGTGTCTGATTGATGAGATAGCAAGCAGCCAGGACACATTCCCCCCCCCCCCCCCCCCCCCCCCCCCCAAAAAAAATATTTATTGGGTAACGAGGCCTGAAACATCAAGGCGCGAGAGACATTCAAGATGTGGCGATGCTTCCGTTCAACAGGACTATTCTGTTGTGGTGTGCTGACACAAGAGGACTCAAACATTATACCATGTTCCCGAAAGAAAGGTTTGAGAGCAATAAATTCAGAGCCATTATCACTGCAGAAGCATTTGATAGATTTATGAAATTGTGTTTGAACCATGGAATGAAAATTGCGAAATAAGATAGCAACTTCAGATTTATGCGATATGAAAAACACTCAAGTTGTGCGAGAATAATCATCAACTATAGTAAAAAAAATAGAAAGTACCACAAGTTGAAAGGGTTCGATAAGAACCCCAAATGTCACAATGGATCAAATCAAAACAGGTAAGGGCATGAGACGTGCTAATGGGAAAAGAAAGACGAGATTGTTTGGCCTTATGACAAATATCAAAAGGATCACAATTATTGGACATAGTAGTAGAAATATTTGTAAAAGGTGGAACAAGCTCACGAGACGGATGCCCGAGGCGTTGATGCCAAAGAACGGACGGATCGATGGTAGGTAGATGGCACGAGCGTCTGGGAGAAGGAAACGGAGGTGGAGTAAGCCATTGCAGCCAGGACACCCTATCCCAAGTCTCTCCCGCTCCAATCAGCGTCCTCAAAGTGCGGTCTTGTATCACAAATAACTTATCAAAGGAGATAACAAGGCAAGAAAGCTCAGCAGAGAAGCAAGCAACACGTGATGAAGAACAACCCCAGGACAAAGATCAAGAGATCCAGCCCTTGTAGCCATTGAGATCAATGCATTAGGAAGCTTGATATGACATGGCGGAACCTCGACGATGTCACGGAGCAATCAACAATCACCGGTCATTTGAAAGGAAGCTCTGGAGTCGAGGATCCAAGGGATAGAGACGATACCTGACATACGGTCATGAGAAGATTTAGAATGATAGTCCTTGAACTTCTCAAAAAGCATAGCCCAGTCGGTGTCGAAGACGATGGAGCCGAATGCGTCACGATCAGCGGTGGTCAAATGCTGAGAGCCTGAAGAGAAGGCGGAGTGAGCGACGGCAGTGCGCATAGCCGAGCCTCGGGTGAGGCCGGGAGACAGGGTAGGCAGAGGAGCAGGGGTTGTAGTGCCCTTGCCGCGAGCAGGAGCGCTAGTGACAAGATCGGCGACTCCCTTTCCGTGATTCCACCAGTCAGGGAAACCAATAACCTTGAAGCAAGAGGAAGCCTCATGGCAAGACCGGCCACAATGGGTGCAGAGGATATTGCTCTTGTCCGGCTTGTCCGAATTTCCAGACGAAGGACGGGACGGAGGACGAGCGGCCATAGCAAAAGACTCAGAGCGAGTATCATGATCCTTGGCAATGGATTGAAGACGTTCCTCCTGGACAGCGAGTGAGTAGATCCTATTGAGAGGAGGGAGCGGATCCTGAGTGACGATTGTCGAACGAATGGTCGCATAGGATGTGTCGTCGAGACCCATCAGAAACTGGTGAGCCCTTTCGACCTCGCGCTCCTTCGCAGCGTTGCCACAAGTGCAGATCGTGGCGGCAGTGTAGGTAGTCAATTCGTCCTAGAGCTTCTTGAGACGACTGAAATAAGTCGAGATAGACTGGCCCTCCTGACGGCAGCGGGTGATTTTCGACCGAATCTGAAGGATTCGAGGTCCGTTGCCGATGGAGAATCGCTGATCTAGGTCATCCCAGAGCTCCTTGGCGGTGGCGAAGTAGGTGATGCTGGAGCGGAGGGAAGGCTCGATAGATTGAGCGATCCAACCGATCAACATCGAGTTGACACGTTTCCAATAGGCAGTGTCGGGAGAACCTGCAGTAGGCTCGGTAATGGAGCCATCCAGGAAACCTTCTTTGAATTTGGCAGGGAAGGCATTGCGCATAGCGATCTTCCATTCGGGGAAGTTCTCACCACGCAGGATCACGGGACAGATAGCGAGGCCAGGGTGATCAGATGGGTGAAGATAGTAGGGGGAAGTCGGGCGACAGGGGCGGCGACCATGGTGATGGTAAGGTTATGTTTAGGGTTGTGGTTAGATATGGATCGTTAAGTCTGATACCATGTGAAATTAGGTAGGAGAAAAAGCGTGCCTTTCCATTAAGTTTAAGCATGTATTTATACAAGAAAACTAGTTAAGATACAAGATAAGTTAGTTGCTATAGACTAGGATCTTTACAAATTAGATATGATATGTCAATATTCGGTCCATATTAATCGCATAAATCCCTTTGTTTCTTGCCATACCAAATCTGAATTTGATTTCAGTGTACCATAAATCTTTCAATTTCCTCAATTTTTTGGGGGCTTTGATAGATCCTTGGATGTAGAGCTCGGTTCTCCTTTAGCTCTCATCCAATCGAACGATTAATCCTCTATTTATGGCTTCCTCTTCCTCGTGCGCATCTTCGTGGCTCTGGATTCGTGGGCGAAGATGGCGCCTGTTTTTGCCACCGGCTGGTCCGGGTGCTCCATTCTGGTCTCTCCGACCACCTTCTCCTGTTGTGATCCCCGTCTTCCTCTCGCCCTCGGGGAATTCGCGCTTGTTCTGCGTCATCGTCGCCGGTTCTCTCTGTCGGCATCGTCCGGCGTCGGAGGATGTCCGCTTTGCACACAAAAGCTTTCCGATCCATCCTTAGCGTTGCCGGGCCTTGTCGCCGTTCTTGGTCTCAATCTTCGAGTCCTGGTGGTGCTGTCTGGTTGCTGCTAGCCTCCTTGTCCGGCCGGCTGGGTCGCCGACTCTTGGCCTGGCCTGATGTTTTACCCTGCCAAATGCGTGACCTTGCACACCATGCCAAAGTAAAAATAATAATAATAAAATAAAATATAATTATGTGTTTCGAGTTGATGCTTTGGGCCCAAGGATTTGCCTTGGGTTCGGGGTGGCCAGATTTTATGGGAAATTAAAATAACAATTAAAATTAAATAATCTATATATACAATCCCCGTTTGGGTTTGTTTATCCCCCGTTTGGGTTTTTGGTACGTTTTCGATACATTTTCGATTTAGGCGGTGTTGCTCTGCGATTTGGGGGATCGACTTTTCTTCTTCGGTTGATGGGGTTCCGGTTGTTCGGAGTCGGGTCAGGCTAGGGTCGTGGCAATGTGTATCGAGGCGTCTCCATTCCCCGAAATGCTACCTCCTTGGAAGTTCGTCTTCACTGCCCACAGGTGTTTCCTGATGTTCCGCTGGCCTGCGGTGTTACTGTTAGTAGCGTTTGTCGGCCTTCGAGGTCCAGATTTATCTGGCCTCGAATTATTTCCTAATTAAAAAAAAAGTAGAAGAAGAAATGGACTAAGGGTTCGTTTGGTTCAATGCGGGAATTGAAATTCCCGGGAAGTTACTTCATGGGAATTGAATTCCCGGGAAATCCAATTGATGGGAATTCTAAAAATATGTTTGGTTGATTTTTTATTCTAGGAGATTGAAGGAAGGAAATGGAAATTTCCAAGTTAAAAATGGGGGAAGTTGAACTTACCTAGGGGAGACTAGGTAAGTGAACTTCCTCCATTTTGGGGGAATTCAACTTTCTGGAAAGTTGAATTCCTACGTTTTTTAATTTTAGAAATACAAACCAAACACATGAACTTCCCCTACTTTCTGGGAAGTTCTACTTCCTGGGTTTTTTCGAGTAAAACCAAACGAGCTCTAATAAATTTTTACAATTCGAAAGTGAGAACGTCCCTTTCTTTGTTTGTCACGGATCTAACAGGGAGCTTGATTGGCCCCGATTCCGGATAAGAAAATAATAATAAATAAATAAAATACGATTATATAATCATATTTTTAATATATATATATATATAGGGTGAGGTTAAAGTGAAAAAGGGGCTTAAGATGAAAATTTCTCTTAAAGTGAAAATGGGTTAAAAAAACATTCATCCCAACAGTGGAAGCATGTCGCTCTCGGACTCCCGCACCCACACCCGCGTCGAGCCGCACCCACACCCGCGTTGAGCCACCTCCGGCCACCAGCGCCTGGCCGCACTCGAGCCCACCCCGGTGCGCAACCCCCGAGCCCTGGCTTGGCCTGGTTCGAGCCCATACGCGCCCATCCTGAGCATTCGACGCCTCACGTCGCAGCTGCGCCCGTCGGCCTCCCACGCCACCCACGAGCCACCTCCGGCCACCAGCCACCACCTGCTCGAACCCCCTCCCTCAGGCGCACCCCCCGAGACCGGAACCCCCATGGTTCGAGCCCAGCCGACCCTACACCGAGCCATCTTCCCCAACAGCGCTAATCGGTGCTTTTGGCTCGGAATACCTTCGAAATCCCGATTTTGCTCCTTGTTTCCACTCGAATTTGGTATGATTTCTAACCCTAAACTTGTTTATTACAACTATTTAGATTGTTTGGATGATTTAGGTTGAGATTGAAAACCTAGGGTTTGATTTAGGAGCGGAATTTGGGGCTTTTTGCCAAAAGCCAAATTGATTGAAATTGATGATATGGTTGTGTTGTTGGGTTGATTTTGAGCTGATTTCATGTTCATATCATTGTCAAATTGTTTATAGATCATTAGCTAATTGGATTTTAGAATTTTATATTGCGATATGTTTTATAATTTGGGGCTTTTTGCCAAAAGCCAAATTGATTGAAATTGATGATATAGTTGTGTTGTTGGGTTGATTTTGAGCTAATTTCATGTTCATATCATTGTCAAATTGTTTATGGATCATGAGCTAATTGAATTTTAGAATTTTATATTGCGATATGTTTTAGAATTTGGGGCTTTTTGCCAAAAGCAAAATTGACTGAAATTGATGATATGGTTGTGTTGTTGGGTTGATTTGGAGCTAATTTCATGTTCATAGCATTGTCAAATTGTTTGTGGATCATGATCTAATTGGATTTTAGAATTTTATTGCGATATATTTTAAGTCGATTAGGTTCTTCTATTTTAGCATGAAAATCATAATTTAGCCTATTAGCTCAATTGGTAGAGCAATGTGCGTTTGCACAAAGAGGTGGGTTCAAATCCCACATAGGTTACATAATAGACAAGAGCGCAACAATCGCAAATTGTTAATCATGCACATTATAATCTTAGTTATGCACAATTGTATACTACTTTTGCACAATCCTATCTTACTTTTGCACAATTGTATTATTAGATATGCACAACATAATGTTACATTTGCAAAACATAGTGTTATATTTGCAGAACTTAAAGTTATATTTTGCACAATATAATGTTATATTCGCACAACATAATATTATATGTGCACAACGTAACATTATATTATTAGATATGCACAACATAATGTTACATTTGCAAAACATAGTGTTATATTTGCACAACTTAAAGTTATATTTGCACAATATAATGTTATATTCGCACAAGATAATATTATATGTGCACAACGTAACATTATATTATTAGATATGCACAATATAATGTTACATTTGCAAAACATAATGTTATATTTGCACAACTTAAAGTTATATTTGCACAATATAATGTTATATATGCATTATATCATCTTATTTGTGCACATTATCATTTTATTATTGCACTTTATAATCTTATTCATGAACGGTAAAACAAAAAAAGCAACCATAAATAGCTTATGTGTGATTTTGAACTCGAACCTTTGTGCATGGGCACATCACGATACCATTTTTTTGAGCTAATAGGCTTTTAATGGCACATGTTGCATTAAAGTACAAAACTGTCATAAAATAGCGGTCCATAAAGAAATTTTTTGGTAGGACACATTATGAAAATGCACATTTATTAATAATAACTAGGGGTGGGCACAAATCCCGCAAATCCCGATCCCGTCCCGGTCCCGTCCCGATCCCGTCCCGATCCCGGTGGGATTTAGGACAAAATAGCGAATCCCGTCCCGATCCCGTCCCGCAAAAATTATGCGGGACGAAACGCGGGACGATCCCGGTGGGATCCCGCAAATCCCGTCCCGTCCCGCATATAATAATAATAATAATAATAATAATAATAATAATAATAATAATTTTTATAATAATAATAATATTATTATTATAATATTATAATAATATTATTATTATAATATTATAGAATAATAATAATATATTATTTTGAGCAAATATTATTTATAACTATAATAATAATTTTCAATTTTCAATTTATAATAATAATAATATTATTATTATATAATATTATAATAATATAATATAATTTAATAATAATATTAATTTATATCATATTATATTTTTTTCTTGTAAAGTATAATTATTTTATAATAATAACAATAAAAATAAGTAATATTATTTTATTTTATTTTTAATTATAATGTGGGATTATTATTATTATTATTATTATTATTATTATTATTATTATTATTATTATTATTATTATAATAAAAACATATTACAAGAAATTAGTGGGCAACCGAGATACTATATGGGCACCCACCCCTTTAGCGATAACAAAGCCAAGTCTAGTAAAAATATAACGTGCAGCACGAGCCCCAGCATCCTGAGATACCGAGAATTTCTGAATCCGCTTCAGCAATGCAACCGCATCTGTATCCAACTCCCCCAATGAAGAGAATGAGAAGGGTAGGAAACCATAAACAGCCGCCGTACACAAATCTCGATACTTGACACACTTACGTCGAGCAGCATCAACAACAGCACGACCAGGCATAAAGTCAGAAATTCCAGACTGAGTCAATGGAGATGATCCCATCAAATCGACACACACATCCCGCCCATTTAGAGTTACAAGAGGCAAATAGCTAATCAAATACGGTATTCTTCCTAACTATCAATCGATAATTAGACAATATTGGTAAATCTTGTCTCAATTCCTTTCCGTCCTCATCTAGTAAGATAATGTAGCCAGATATGTTGAATATTATAATTAATTATACAATCATTGTATGAATTAATAATAGTATTATAATATTATTATTATTATTATTGAATAATATAGTTGAGAATAATACCGTATTCTACATATTATACTAAATAATGAATTATGAAAGCATTTTTCACTTTGCAAATTTATATAATATTTTATTATTTTTATATGCGGGACAAGGCCCGTCCCGTCCCGATCCCGTCCCGTCCAGACACCATCCCGTCCCGATCCCGTCCCGAAAAAAAAATGTCAATCCCGTCCCGATCCCGTCCCGAAAAAAATTCGCGGGACGAGTCCCGTCCCGGCCCAATCCCGTCCCGTCCCGTCCCGTGCCCACCCCTAATAATAACATTTATTGTATTATTTGTTCACTTTATATTTTGTAATCTCATCTTTTTCCCTTTTTAAAATAAAGACAAAAATTGTGATGTAACATTCTTGTTGTATTTTTTTAATATTATAGTTGCACCTAACAATATTATTTCAAATAAAAATTACGGGCTAAAATCTGTAATTTTCATAATTGAAATAAGGGCAATATTCGTATGAATGGAAAGTTTGGGGGAGGCGTGTGAAATTTACCCCATTATTAGGCTCATTTAACCATTTTCCCATTTACTCATAAAATTAGGCCCATTTACACCAAAATTAGGCACATTTATTCATTACTCATTTAATTAGGCCCATTTACCTTTAAATTAGGCCCATTTACATCCAAATTAGACTATTTTCACTTTAAGAGTTATTTTCATCTTAAGCCCCATTTTCATTTGAACCTTTACCTATATATATAGGGGAGCTTTCACATGCATTCACCCCTTAGAATGCATTCGTGAGACCGTGTATGAGCCGTCGGATTATGACAATGTGGATGGTTAGATTTGAATGAAAGAATTTAAATAAAAAAATAAAAAACATTTCTCTCTCCAAATCCCATCTTTCTCTCCTTAAACCAATGAAACGTGGGTTTCCATTAACCTCAAACGAAAGATTTGAATATATTCAAAATGAATATGTATTCGAATGAATAATTAAATATGTATTCATATGAATAAGTAGAGAATATTCAAATGAATATTTATTCTAATGAATAAGTAGAGTGTATTCAAATGAATATTTATAGTAGATGGAACATATATTCAAATTGAATACGTATTCAGATGAATAATTAAATATGTATTCATACCAATAAGTAGAGTTTATTCAAATGAATATTTATTCGAATGAATAATTAGAGTGTATTCAAGTGAATATTTATTAACATGAATAACACGCCATATTTAAATGAATATCTATTCAGATGAATATTTATGCACATGAAGGTGACTTTATTCAAATGAATATATATTCATATTCGGAAGACTTTATTCAAATGAATAAAGATAGTACTCAAATGAATATTTTAATAAGATTTACTGGGAGATTTCAATCTTGAAAATAATCGTTTATTACCTTTTCATATTCAAAATATTCATTCATATTCATTAATATTCCAAGTGTTTTCGATCTAGTTAAAACAACCGTCATTAATTTGTCATTGTAAATGGATATATAAAAGGCAATTTATTTTTTAATTTTTTTATTTTCCTCAAATTTCTCTTTTTAGTTTTACCATTTAAACTTCTCATCCTAACCATTAATTCAATTTTAATCTAATGGCTTAAGATAAACTCCACCCCCACAAGACGGTGACAGAGTATATTAGATATACGACGCGATACGAAAATGATTGTATTTGTAGAGTGCATATGGTTACCCTACCCTTGTTTCTACGGGAGCTTTGTTCACCACAAGAACAACTAGTAACCGGACCCATTTCAACAATTCCCCACCATATATAGTTTTCAGTGGTCCCATTTCTTGAATCTCATCTCAGGCTATAATGAGATAAGTCTCAAACCCAAACCATATCAATCAAGACGAAGAACAAAAAATCGGAATTCAAGCAAATGGGATCGGGAGAAGGGAAAACGGTGTGTGTGACGGGGGCTTCAGGCTACATCGCTTCTTGGCTCACTAAGCTCTTGCTAGAGCGCGGCTATACCGTTAGAGCCACTGTTCGCAATCTCAGTTACGTCGCCTTTTTATTAGCGCTATTACAATTAATCGATCTATTTCATCTTGTTTAAAGTCGGTTGGAAATGGTGGTGGTGGTGGTGGTGGTGGTGGTGCAGATGATGAGAAGAAAACGGCGCATTTGCTCGTGCTGGATGGAGCTAGAGAGAGGTTGCAGTTGTTTGAAGCTGACCTTCTAAAGGACGGTTCTTTTGATTCCGCCATCAACGGGTGTGAAGGTGTTTTCCATACCGCGTCTCCTTGTTACTACGATTGCAAAGATCCTCAGGTTTTATTTTACTCTTATGTTTATATTCATACGGCCATCACCCCACCCAAGTAAAAATAAACTTCAGTATATATGTTTTTTTCGTCGATATATAGCTTCAATTTGATTTATTATAAACTTCAAACCAATAGTTGAACAAAAAACTAGCTATGAATGTTTAAGATTAAACAAACGTGCGCAAATCACTTTATACTTCATCATTTTTTCAAACCTGGATATTTTTATGTTTTTCGATCTAATTATATTTCATGCACTATAACTCAACCAAAAGGTTCGAATTAGCTAATAAAAAAAAAGGTTCGAATTAGTATGATATATTGAAATATTTGATAACCGTGTAATAAATTATACATAATTTAGGTTTTTATTTTAGTTGTCCATTTATAATTTTGAGAGTTCCATCTAATTTTTTTTTTGTGTGTTTTGTATATATTTTCTTTTTAAAACTTTTTAAAAAAAATATCCCTTTTATTTTTTCACCTCATTCTTTATGAGTTTTAATTATCTCTCTACTTCAATTACCTTATTATCAATTAATTTTAGGATAAAGCCTATTTGCTGGCCGATATTGTCCCATCGAATATTATATCACCATTTCATACTCTTGAATTCCATTTTAGGTTGAGTTAATTGATCCAGCGATTAAAGGAACAATCAACGTCCTGACCTCATGCGCCAAATCACCGGCAATGAAGCGAGTAGTCTTAACCTCTTCAACGGCGACAATGATGTTCAACCGTAGACCTCAAACTCCCGATACGATAGCCGATGAATCTTGGTTTTCCGACCTTGAGTTCTGCAAAGAAAAACAGGCATATATATACATATAACAATTAATGTATATGTTAGATGTGTAAAATCACATACATTTCAGTCTCTCATTTATCATGCTCTATGTATGAAGCTATGGTACCCAATTGCCAAGATTTTGGCGGAAGAGGCGGCATGGAAGTTTGCTAAAGAGAAGGGCATCGACATGGTGACTGCGCATCCCGGATTGGTTGTAGGTCCGATGCTACAACCAACCCTCAACTTCAGCTCCGGCGTGATTGCCAGTTTCATTAACAATGGTACCATTACTTGTAATTCCTCTTTATATTGTTCAGAGATGTGAATATGAGAACATAAAGAGTCTCACATCGAAAGGTGAACATAAAGAGCCTTATTATATAAGTCGGTGGACTACTCCTTCTAACGCCAATTTGTTTTAGAATGATATCAGAGTGGTTAGCCTATGGATCAGACTTAGGGTATACTTTTTCACTATTTTGTGTTCATGGTGTTCATTTATGGATCCAGTCGGAGGAGATTATGGTGATACAAAAATGGAGTGGATCAACGTGAGAGATGTGGCTCGCGGCCATGTTCTCTTGTTCGAGAATCCCTCGGCTAGCGGAAGATATGCGTTGGTCGAAAGTGTTGCGTACTTCTCGGAAGTCATGAGCATAATACATGAGCTTTACCCCACCCTACGACTTCCGAACAAGTAAGTCGTCGTCATATTTAGCTAGGGCTGTCGATTTCGAATGAATTGAATGTATGTATGACTAAAGGATTTTTCGGGTTTTGGTCTAGGAATGACTCTGAAGGGATAATTCCAAACATGCCGCCGACTTCCAAAGAGAAGATGAAGGAGTTGGGCATGGATTCTTACATTCCTTTTAAGGTGGGTCTCAAGGAGACGATTGAAAGCTTGAAGGAGAATAAGTTCATCACTATTTAGTGTTTGTTTGGCAACATAAAAATGTTTGTTCTTTGATTATTAAGTTTCTTGTTATCATAGATAATTAAATTCATTATCGACATAAATCAGTTTTTGGTCTGCTTGTGGAACAAATAAATTTCTTATCCACTACCAATCCATTTGATAGATTACACATTGTATAGTGGGTCAAAAGGCTCAATCTCTTATAACCTATATATACGATTGTGTTAATGAATGAAACCCTGAAGGATGACTTTACATCAATTATGTCTCTCTACATGGTATCACAACCTTCATCCTTTGAACCCTAATTTTCTTCCCCGCCCCCCACATCGCTAGCCGCTGCTCGCCACCGGCCTCCCTCTCTCTCCCCTCGTTGTCGATATCTCTCTCCCCACGCCTCACCGGTCCACCCCTCCCGCTGCCACCGACCGTCCAAACTATTATATATCATGAACTACGTGATGCTTTCCTAGGTCACCCACCTCTCACAATGGCCGATGCTCCCCCTACCAAGCCGCCTTTCCACTCCACCTTCACAATCTCAAATATCAAAAATTGCATCCCGATCATCCTTGATCAAGACTCTAGATCCTACACCATGTGGTCTCACCTCTTCAAGACCCATGTCAAGGCTCATAAGGTCCTCCACCATATCGATTCCACTATCGATCATCCCACCACTGAGGACGATGATCTCTTCGCTCAACTTGACACCATTGTTCTTCAATGGATCTTCAACACCATCTCAAAAGATCTGTTGACCACCATCCTCGACACCTCCCACAACGCTATGGGTGCCTGGACCAAGCTTCAGAACCTCTTTCAGGACAACAAGTCCACCTATGCAGTCTACCTAGAGCACGAATTCTCAAGTTGTAATTGCGTCTTTCCCATCGATATCCACCTACTGTCAGCATCTCAAAACCCTGTCTGATCAATTGGCCGCCGTCAACTCCAAACCTAGCGGTACTCGCCTCGTCCTCCTGGTACTTTCGGGTCTTCCCTCTAAATACAATGTTGCTGCCACTCATATTCAACAGACGGAACCTCTGCCCACCTTCGAGAAAACCCGTTCTCGGTTGATCTTGGAGGAGACTCGCCTTCACCGTTAGACTACCGACGCCGCCAAGGACAAAACCGTCCTGCTCTCCTCCAGCATCGATGTGGACAAAGCCGCAGCCACGAATCGTCCCAGCAGAGAGGCGGCGGTCGCGACCGCATCAATGGTCGGATGCTCCGCGTCCGTCCTCGTCTCTCGTCCCCGACTTCAACCACCCATGGATGCCCTATGGCTACCCCCCTTCATTGTACCGCCCACCATGCATGTATCCCAACAACCAGCAGGGAGCGGGTTTGTTGGGTCCTGCACCTCGGTCCGCCGGTCACCATGCCTATCCGTCTTCGTCTGATCAAGGCTACGCTCCGACTGATGTGCATCATGACTTCTCTTCTCTGCAGCTGACACCTCCTGACTCTGCTTGGTACATGGACACTAGTGCGACCTCTCATATGACGAACTCTTCAGGTACTCTTTCTTCTCTTTCTTTTAAGGATCCTGCACACTCTATTATCGTCGGCAATGGTGGTCGCCTTGCTACTTTAGGTATTGGCCACGCCACATTACAGACCCCAACCAACCCTTTACACCTTAACAATGTCCTCATTGCCCCCAAACTAGTCAAAAACCTTACCTCTGTCCGTCGGTTCACCACTGACAATAATGTTTCTCTTGTGTTTGATCCGTTTGGTTTCTCTGTGAAGGATCTTACTACGGGGGTTACTCGCTTGAGATGTAATAGCACCGGGGAGCTTTATCATGTGTCATCGCCCTCATTATCCCGTCTGTCGTGTCCGGTCGCCCTCTCGGCATCGTCATCCAGTCTGTGGCATGCACGTCTTAGCCATCCCAGTGCTGCCGTTTTAGATTTGCTTCGTTCTAAGAGTCTATTCAAATGTAATAAAGAGCCTCGCTCTAGTTTATGTTCTTCCTTTTCAGTTAGGCAAGCATGCTAGACTGGCGCTTCAGCGGTCTTTGAACTCAACTTTTGCACCCTTTGATATAATTCATAGTGACATTTGGACCTCTCATGTGCCTAGCAAGGAGGGTTACCTCTTGTTTCTTGATGATTACAGTCATTTTATATGAGTTTTCCCGTTGAATTTCAAGTCTCAAGTGTTTCCTATCTTTGTTAAATTTCATGCTTACATCAAAACACAATTTCAAACATCCATCAAATGTTTCCAATGTGACAATGGTCGTGAATTTGATAACAAAGACTTTCACACTTTCTTCACCACACATGGGATCTCCTATCGGTTGTCTTGCCCCTATACTTCCCAGCAGAATGGTAAGGCTGAACGAATCATTCGAACTATAACCAATTAACATGATGCACTCTCTCCTTTTTCACGCATCCATTCCTCTTGCCTATTGGCCGCACGCCTTATCAACCACATGTTATCTTCTCAACATCCTCCCATTTACTACCCTACATCATCGCTTACCCACTCAGGCACTATATGGCACCTTACCTAGGTATGATCACCTTCGTACCTTCGGGTGCTTGTGCTTTCCAAACCAGTCCTCCACCGCCCCATACAAACTCCACCCGCGCTCCACTCCTTGTGTCTTCATCGGCTATCCATCTAATCATCGCGACTACCTTTGCCTCGATGTTCAGAGCCATAAGCTTATCATGACACGTCATGTCACTTTTGATGAGTCTCGCTTTCCCTTCTCTTCTCCTCCTCTCCCATCGCCCACACCTATTATGTCACATTCTGAGTCAGAGTCTCCCTTCCCACACTTTCTCCTTCCCTAGAGCTCTACTAGTGCTCCTGCTTCTCCCCCTACACTGCCCCCACCGCCACCTCCCCCCTACCACAAGACCGCACACCCGCAGCATCTCTAGTGTATTCATACCTCGTCAGTTCGTCTCTATGCACGCCTCCAATCACCCCACCAACACCTCCCCTAAGCCTTCCTAAACCCACCTCCCGTCACACCCATTGCCGCGGCCGCTGCTATGTGTTGCGCCCGCGGCACACCCCCCAGCCGCGGCTCCCTTGTCGCGACCGCGGCCTTGTGTCGCGCCCGCCGCACAGCCCCAACCTGCCTCTACTGTTCCCAGTGTCTCTCCTGCCTCCACCCCGACCTCGCTTTCCCCCATCCCCACCTCCCACCAAACAGCCCTCCTTGACCCGAATTGGCAAGTGGTTATGCTCGACGAATACAGGGCCCTTACAAGGAATAGTACTTGGGTTCTTGTTCCTCGCCCCCCTGAGGCGAACGTCATTCGCTGCATGTGGCTCTTCCGCCACAAGTTCCGCTCTGATAGATCGTTGGAACGTTACAAAGCTCGGCTTGTGGTTAGTGGTCGGGCTCAGTAGCCAGGTATTGATTGTGATGAGACATTCACCCTCGTGGTCAAGCCTGACACTATCCGAGTGGTACTGAGCTTAGCTTTATCCCGAAAGTGGGCTATTCATCAGCTTGATGTCAATAATGCCTTCTTGAATGGTCATCTGAATGAGACGGTTTACATGTTTCAGCTGCCAGGGTTCGTTGATGTTGATCATCCCAAACATGTTTGCCTACTGGAGCGCTCTCTGTATGGTCTCAAATAGGCTTCGCGTGCATGGTTCCATCGATTTGCCTCTCATCTGCTGCGCTTGGGTTTCGTTGGCAGTCAGTCAGATTCGTCTCTCTTTATATATCGCAGAGGTACAGACATGGCTTTTCTGTTGCTTTATGTCGACGACATCATTCTCACCGCCTCCCTCTGATGCTCTTCGGACGTCCATCATTGCCCGTTTGAGCGTCGAGTTCTCCATGTCGGATCTTGGTCTGTTGACTTACTTCTTGGGCGTCGTTTTACAGCGTCATGCATCCGGGTTGTTTCTCTCTCAGAGTAAGTATGCCACCGAAATTGTTTTTCGGGCCAAGATGGGCAACTGCAAGCCAGTCGTCACCCATGTTGATACCTCCAACAAGCTCAGTGCTCACTCTACTCCTCTGTTTGATGATCCGACGTTGTACCAGAGCCTTGTTGGGGCATTGCAGTATCTTACTTCCACTCGGCCAGACATCAGTTATGTAGTCCAGCAGATCTGTTTGTTTATGCATGCGCCCAGGGAGCCGCACTTTCAGGCCTTGAAGCGGATCATTCGATACATCAGTGGTACCCTCAACGATACTCTTGTGTCGTGGTCGGCGAAGCGCCAGTCGGTGGTTTCTCGCTCTAGCGCCGAGGCTGAGTATCGGGGTGTCTCCAACGTTGTGACCGAGTGCTCCTGGTTGCGCAATCTCCTGCTTGAGCTTCGCTGCCCTCTTCAGAAGGCCACCCTGGTCTACACCAACAACATCTCCGCCGTCTATCTGGCCAGCAACCCAGTCCAGCATCAGCACACGAAGCACATTGAGCTTGATCTCCACTTCGTTCGGGACAAGGTTGTTCTTGGACATGTTCGTGTTCTCCATGTCCCGTCCTCCTATCAGTACGCTGATATCTTTACCAAGGGTTTACCTCGTCAGTTGTTCCTCGATTTTCGGTCCAGTCTCACTATACGGGACCCTCCACTTTCGACTGCGGGGGTTTGATAGATTACACATTGTATAGTGGGTCAAAAGGCCCAATCTCTTGTAACCTATATATACGATTGTGTTAATGAATGAAACCCTGAAGGAGGACTTTACATCAATTATGTCTCTCTACACCATTGCTTTAAACAAACCTTTAAAAGTAGGATTGATTTGGAAATTATTCATCATTTGCTAACCGACTTGCTATATTCCGCACGGTTCGATCTCGTCAAATTTACGGTGAGATCACCGGCCGGCTTCCTGTGTCGCTCGAAGGAGGATTCAAGCGTCAAGAAGAGGCATTAGATTTCAAAGCAAATCTCAGATCTCAGATTTTCTAGGTGGAGATCGATCTGGAGATGTCGAGATTAGGGATGGCTAGGGTTTCGCCGTTCGGTGCTCGGAGGATTCTATAAGGAAAGGCTAAGTACGCATGCTTTTTTAATTTTTTTTTTTATTTGACCAAATCGACGCATTTAAGCGTCTATAAGGATGCCAATTTCGCCACTCAAAGATGTCGAAAATTTTCGACGCTTTACAGTGTTGGAAATTTTCGACGAAGATAAAAAGCGTCGGGACATTAGCGTCGGTAATTCACATTTTTCCCGTAGTGGTTCACCGACGTACACCAGCTTATAGGGTCGTCTTTCCTTCTCTCATTGCGCTTTTTTTTTGGCTTTGGTGAGCTCTTATAAACCAAAAATTAAGGTTGTGTTTTCCTTCAGGTAGAGATGAAGATGGTGAAGATTATTTTAAGATGTGGAGAGGATAGAGATTATTTGTAGGGATTATTTTAGGTGGCCGGGGAGGATCTCAATCATTGTTTGGGACCTTGGGCGATGGAAGATTATTTAGTAAGGCTATAATGCGAAAGGATAATTATACCCTCAGCTGCAACCCTTACATCCACATGTTTTTGTGCTTTGTGCCCTGTGTGCAATCATGAAACATGACACAGTAGGCCGAACAACAAGAAACAGGATGAGGAAGTGAGCGTGAGTCGGCGATGAGATCCCGCGCCCACAGTAAAATTTTCGAATGTAAATAACAATTTCTTAACTAATTAAGCCGGATGGAACGGATCTTACAGGGAGTTCGATCAAAATCTCCGAGTGCAGATCACCTATTCCCATATACGTTGCAACCCCTGTTGCATTCATCTAATTGGTCCAGTTGGATTTTAATTAATTAATTAATCAATTCAATTAAAACCTAAAACCGAATTAAAAATACTCCGTATGCTTCAATCAGTTCCAACCCTACCGTCACCATATTGTTTACCCAAACCAATTTTGTACGAACTGCAACTTCAATCAGTAGAATCTTGTTCTTTCCACCCATCCGAGACCATTGTAAGTTCATTTATAGTTTGTGGTATATATCGCATACGCGAAGTAGTGTTTTACTTGTTTGCTTGTGGTACATACCCTAGTTTATATCAAGCACGTTTCTACTTTGTGAGATTTTATTTTTAAATTTGGTTGTGGTACATACGTACCCTAGTTTGATGTGTGACCTTACTTGTTTTGCTTGATTTCATGTTTCAATTTTGTGATGAAAGTAATACAGTAGTTTATATCAAGCACGTTCTATCATCGTAATATATCTACTGTTTTGTTTTTTGTTTACAAGGTTATGGACACTACTATTCAAGAAATACAACCACGTCGTCGACTAGAATTTGAGCAAGAAGAAAATTTGTCCGAAGCTTGCGAAGATGAATTGGTGGAACCACTACATTCTAATATACCTAAGGAGATTATTCCAAGAGTAGGTATGGAGTTTCAAACTGAAGAAGAAGCTTATGAGTTCTACAATGCTTATGCAATAGCAATTGGTTTTTCTATTCGAAAAAGTTCAGTTCACAAATTCAAGGGGACAGTGTTAGATAGAACATTCGTTTGCTCATGTCAAGGTAAACGGGGACTTGATAAACGAGATGCTTATTACAAATCTCATCGTCCAGAGACAAGATTTGATTGCTTGGCCATGTTAAAGATTAATTGCCGCCAAACTGGGAAGTATCGTGTTGTCAACTTCATTGCTAAGCATGATCACAACTTGGCAAGTCCAAGTAAGGCTCACCTATTTAGATCACATCGAAAAGTGTCAAGCTCTCAAGCATCAGAAGTCGACATGGCTGATATTTCAGGCATCGCTCCAAAAAATGCCTATGAGTTCATGGCCAGGCAAGCAGGAGGTCGTGAGAATCTTGGATTTGCTCAAGTAGACTATAGAAACTATTTGCGCACCAAGCGCAACTCTCAAATTAAGGTCGGTGATACGGGTGGAGTTCTAGAGTATTTGCAGACAATGAAAGTAGAAGATCCTAGTTTCTTTTATGCGATCCAAATGGATGAAGATGATCTGATAACTAATATCTTTTGGGCTGATGCAAGAATGATCGCTGACTATGAAGATTTTGGTGATGTTGTTTGCTTTGATACTACATATCGAAAGCATAAGGATGGTCGACCAATTGCTTTATTTGTTGTTAACTAACAGAGGACTCAACCAATTGCTTTGATACTATATATATATATATAGGTTATATATCACATAGCCAACCACAACCTAGCTCATTGCATTATAGACAAAAGCAAAACTTGTTTTCTCCTTGTTAATTAACAGAGGACTCAACCATAATTTTTTATTCAAAATTAGTCTTTGCATAAAAAATAATTAGTATCCTTACCAAAAATAAATAAATAAAAAATAACTAGCAATTATGAGGGGACCTGTAGGTCCATGGATTTTTTTTTTTAGAAGGACATGTAGATCCATGGAGATTAGAAGGTTGGGGCACAACCTGTTTGGAGAGATCTGCACTCAAAAGAAAAGAGAAGGTTAGAGCGCGCATGAGAACAAAAAAAAATGGTTCGGCATAAAAAATAGAAGTAAATCATACGGAGTATTTTTAATTCGGTTTTAGGTTTTAATTGAATTGATTAATTAATTAATTAAAATCCAACTGGACCAATTAGATGAATGCAACAGGGGTTGCAACGTATATGGGAATAGGTGATCTGCACTCAAAATCTCCTACATCACAAATTCACAATATGCTCCACTTCCTACAACACAAAAATATTTTGACATGTATTTAATCTTAAAAAAAATTATATTTATATTACTAACATCTATATTTATATATTCATAAAATTATATTTTTTAAAATATTGTTTTACAATTTTTAAAAATTAAAAAGGCAATATTTAACAAATTATAATTATTGAAATATTTAAAACATGGTTTTTCAAAATAAAATTTTATGAATATATAAAAATAGATGTTAGTAATATAAATATAATTTTTATAATTTTTTTTAGATTAAATAAATCTCAAAATATTTTTGTGTTGTAGGGAGTGAAGTATATAGTGATGTAGGAGATCTTGACTGTGACACAATAGATTGCATAACAGCATATGGTTATCCTTGTTTCTAAATTCTACGGGAGCTTGTTCAACCACAAGAACAACTGACCGGTGACAGGACCCATTTCAACAAATCCCAACCATAGTTTCCGGTGGTCCCATTTTCTTGAATCTCATGCTATAATGAGATAAGTCTCAAAGACAAACCATTAATCAAGACGACGAACAAAAAATCGGAAGCAATGGGATCGGGAGAAGGGAAAACGGTGTGTGTGACGGGGGCTTCAGGCTACATCGCTTCTTGGCTCACTAAGCTCTTGCTAGAACGCGGCTATACAGTTAGAGCCACCGTTCGCAATCTCAGTTACGTCGCTTTTTTTTATTAATCTCTTTCATATATCTTGGATGTTTTTGTTTCTCAATTGATGGCTTCTTGTTTAAAGTCGGTTGGAAGTGGTGGTGGTGGTGCAGATGATGAGAAGAAAACGGCGCATTTGCTCGCGCTGGATGGAGCTAGAGAGAGGTTGCAGTTGTTTGAAGCCGACCTTCTCCAGGATGGTTCTTTTGATTCCGCCATCAATGGATGTGAAGGCGTTTTCCATACCGCGTCTCCTTGTTACTATGACTGCAAAGATCCTCAGGTTTTATTTTATTTTACTCTTTATGTTAAGTTCATGGTGAGGGGGCGAATCTCTTATAGGACAAGAGATGACCATCACCCCACCCCAGTAAAAATAAAATTCAGTTCTTTTCGTCGATATATAGCTTCAATTTGATTTATTATAAGCTTCAAACCAATAGTTGGACAAAAAGCTATATGAATGTTTAAAGATTAAACAAACGCAAATCACTTAACATTTCATCATTTGTCAAAACGGAATATTTTTATGTTTTTCGATCTAATTATATTTCATACTATAACTCAACCAAAAAGATTCGAATTAGTATGATATATTGAAAATTTTGACAACCGTGTAATAAATTATACATAATTTAGGTTTTTATTTTAGTTATTCATTTATAATTTTCAGAGTTTTTCCACCAAAAAAATATAATTTTTAGAGTTTCATCTAATTTTTTTCGTGCGTTTTGTATTTTCTTTTTAAAACCTTTTTTTTAAATATCCCTTTTGATTTTTCACCTCATCAAGAATGAGTTTCATAATTGTCACACATTGAAAACATAGTAAAATCTAATTAGCTTAGTATATGACTCTGACCTAATTCAATTATCTTATTGTCAATTAATTTTAAGATAAAACCCATATGCGGTCGGATATTGACCCATCAAATATTATATCACCATTTCATACTCTTGAATTCCTTTTCAGGCTGAGTTAATTGATCCAGCAGTTAAAGGAACAATCAACGTCCTGACTTCATGCGCCAAATCACCATCAATGAAGCGAGTAGTTTTAACCTCTTCAACGGTCACAATGTTGTTCAACCGTAGACCTCAAACTCCCGATACGATAGCCGACGAATCTTGGTTTTCCGACCTTGAGTTCTGCAAAGAAAAACAGGCATATATACATATAACAATGTATATGTTAGATGTATAAAATCACACATACATTTCGGTTTCTCATTTATCATGCTCTATGTATGAAGCTATGGTACCCGGTTGCCAAGATTTTGGCGGAAGAGGCGGCATGGAAGTTCGCTAAAGAGAAGGGCATCGACATGGTGACTGCGCATCCCGGAGGGGTTATAGGTCCGATGCTACAACCAACCCTCAACTTCAGCTCCGGCTTGATTGCCAGTTTCATTAACAACGGTACCATTACTTGTGTAATTCCTCTTTATATTGTTGAGAGATGTTCTCACCAAAAAAAATATTGTTGAGAGATGTGAATGAGACTATAAAGAGTCTCACATCGAAAGTTGAACATAACGAGTTTTAGTATATAACTCGGTTGGCTACTCTTTCTAATGACAATTTGTTTTAGAATGGTATCAGAGTGGTTAGCCTATCGATCGGAATTTTGTGTTCATGGTGTTCATTTATGGATACAGTGGGAGGAGATTATGGTGATACAAGAATAGAGTGGATCGACGTGAGAGACGTGGCTCGCGGCCACGTCCTCTTGTTCGAGAATCCCTCAGCTAGCGGAAGATATGCCTTGGTCGAAAGTGGTGCGTACTTCTCGGAAGTCGTGAGGATAGTACATGAGCTTTACCCCACCCTACGACTTCCGAACAAGTAAGTCGCCGTCATACTTGCTAGTTGCTACCCTAGCTAGGGATCATATTGATGCCGATTTTGAATGAATTGAATGTATAGCTAAAGGATTTTTCGGGTTTGGTCTAGGAATGACGACTCCGAAGGGTTCGTTCCAAACATGCCGCCGACTTCGAAAGAGAAAATGAAGGAGTTGGGCATGGATTCTTACATTCCTTTTAAGGTGGGTCTCAAGGAGACCATTGAAAGCTTGAAGGACAATAAGTTCATCACTGTTTAGTGTTTGTTTTGCAACATAAAAATGTGTGTTCTTTGATTATGAAGTTTCTTGTTATTATTGTAATATATGGTTAAGGTGCTGTTAGCCTAACCATGTTGGTTGTCCTGGGTTGCTCGGTTAACTAGAGTTAGTAGGTTGTTAGAACTCTAGTTTGTTAGATGTTAGCTTAGTTTGTAATTGATTCGCGGTCAAAGGAACGATTAACGTCCTAGCCTCGTGTGCCAAATCGTCGTCAGTGAAGCGAGTAGTATTAACCTCTTCGACTGCTGCGATGATGTATAATCGTAAACCACATACTCCTGATACAGTAGCCGACGAAACTTGGTTTTCCAACCCTGAGTACTGCAGGGAAATTAAGGTACAATATATGTCTGAAATCGAATAAGCTCTTTCCATATCCTAATCGATATTCATGGTGCCTTATTTGTGCATAAGGAAGCAATGGTACCTGCTTGCGAAGACCTTGGTGGAGGAGGCGGCATGGAAGTTCGTTAGAGAGAAGGGTATCGACATATATAGTGACTATACATATGTCGATATTATCATCACATTGAGCTCACATTGGAACCAAGATGCAGCTGTGAGCTCAAGGTTGGTTATGGTTGTTACAGAAGGGCAATTTGGTAATTTCACCACCAAGTTGTTACATCCTAAAAACAGAATTTCTAGCTGTATTAGAGGCGGGAGTTTTTACTTCTAATTCACAATTTAAATTTCCCCTTTTCAGTATTGAGAGTTTTCTCTCTTGTTCATGATGAACTCAATTTTCCTCCATTTGTGTGATTGATCGATTTGCTCCAATTTGATTGAGTTTCAATTGTCCAAATGGTATCAGAGCAGGCGATCGCTTGATCACCTGTGTGGTTACGTTTTTTTTGTAGAAGAAGCAGAGATCCGCGCAGATCTGTGGTGTGTGACACCATGGTTGGACGAGGACGAGGTGCTGATACTCAGGCACCTGGAGGTGATGGAAATGGCGGTGGACGAGGAACCTTTGTGACTGTTACTCCTCCTGCTGGAGGTGCTGGTCGTGGATGGAATATGAATGGCATTCAATTTGGAGACATGATGCAAGGGATGGCAGGAGCGCATGTCAATCCGTATTTCCTTTCAAATTCGGATCATCCAGGTATGGTCCTTGTCACTACACACTTTAATGGAGCTAATTTTGCTAGCTGGAGTCGTAGTGTTAAGATGGCCTTAGGAGCGAAAGCTAAGCTTGGTTTCATTACTGGAAGCTGCGTGAAACCTCCAGAAAATAGTGAAGAGTTTATACAGTGGGCTAGAGCAGATTCAATGGTGAGATGTTGGCTAATAAACTCGATGACTAGTGAGGTTGCAGAGGGATTGATGTATGTTGAAACAGCGAGAGAACTTTGGGATGAAATTAGAGAGAGATTCTATGAATCTAATGATCCACTTGTTTATCAATTGAGACGTGATTTGGCTAATCTGAAGCAGGATAACATGTCTGTACGTGCTTATTTTGTGAAATTAAAGAAAATTTGGGACGAATTACAGTTGTTAGATTCAATTCCTAACTGTACATGTGGAGGAATTGCTCAGTGTTCTTGTGCTATTGTGAAAAGAATGTTAGAAAGGGAGGAAAGAGCAAAGGTGATGCAATTTTTGATGGGACTCAATGATGTCTATGAGCAGCTTAGGAGCAATGTATTGTCAAAGGAGCCATTTCCAAGCCTTCATAAGGCATACCAAATGGCTGTACAGATTGAGCGCTCAAAAGGAGTGACTGGTGTTCCTCAGAGTGATCTGGGAGCTTTGGCTGTATCTAGGTTCTCTCAAAGTCAGTTTGATGTTGATATAAATGTTGTTAATAGATATAGATCAGGTGATCAGTCTAGGCAGTATGATCAATCTAGACAATATGATCAACCCAGGCAATTTGATCAGCTCAGGAGAGAGATTATAAGAAAGCAAAATTGGAGAGAAAATGTGATCATTGTGGTAAGCGTGGGCACACCAAGGATTATTGTTTTAAACTTGTTGGATACCCTGAGTGGTTTAGGGGACCAAAGGAAGATGACAAGTTTAAAGGGTCAGGCTCGGGAAAATTTGCTGCTCAAATGGAGTTTCCTCAACAGGAGAGTCCATTTGATCATTCAATTCCTGACCCCAAGCCAGATCAGGCAATTGTGAATGCTGTTTTTCAGGAAGTTATCAAAATGATGAAAGGGAAAGCTCCTGTTGAAAGTGTGGACAGCTCAGCCAACCAGGCTATGGTCCATTTTGCAGGTACTTTAAGTATATCTTTTCTTATTGGAGTTGATAAAGCTCAAAGTGATGTGTGGATAGTGGATTCTGGAGCCACTGATCACATAGCATTTGATAGAGCCATTTTCTCTGAAGTTCATAGTTTTGATAGTCCTATTAACCTTGGCCTTCCTGATGGGAACTGTATTTCAGTTTGTCAGTTTGGCACTATAAGGATTACCAATGAGTTGTGCTTGCATAATGTGTTGCTAGTACCTGAATTTCGACATAATTTGCTATCTGTGTCTAAGAGTGTGACTGATATGACCATGAGATTCAGTTTTAATGCCATGGTGTGCTGGTTACAGGACCTTTCAACTAAAAAGGTGATAGCTACTGGCAGTATGGATAGAGGTCTGTATGTGTTGAAGTCTGGGAATCATCAAGGAGACAAGTTGAGGGCCTCTAGTCATGCTGTGCTTCATGAAGAATGTAATACAGTTAGTATGGGTTGTAATAAGCTGCAGTTGTTGCATGCCAGATTAGGTCATATGGGCCTGTCTAAACTCAAACACATTTCTGATTGTAAGGATGTTGATTTCAATTCCTTTGATTGTGACATTTGTGCTATGACTAAAGCACACAAGTTAAGCTTTGATAAGAGTTCATCTTTGGCTGCTGGTTTATTCCATTTGGTACACATGGATGTGTGGGGTCCTTACAAAACCCCATCTATGTGTGGCGCCAGATATTTTTTAACTATCCTAGATGATCACTCCAAGTGCACTTGGGTGTTTTTAATGCAAGATAAATTGCAGCTTTTGAGGATCATCACAGGGTTTGTCAATATGGTTGACAACCAATTTCAGACTTCTATCAGGGTGATTAGGACTGATAATGGGACTGAATTCACTCAAAAGGGTTGCCTTGATTTGTTTAGTTCCAGAGGCATATTACACCAAAGATCAGCACCTGGTGTTCATGAGCAAAATGGAAGGGTTGAAAGAAAACACAGACATCTACTTGAAACTGCTAGAGCCCTTAGACTACATGCTGGTCTTCCTATTAGGTTTTGGGGTGACTGTGTCCTCAGTGCTACCCATCTCATCAATAAAATGTCATCTTCAGTATTAGGATGGAAATCACCATTTGAAGTGTTGTACAGAATTGTTCCTAGATATGATCTATTAAGAGTTATAGGTTGTCTTTGCTATGCTGTGCAGCCTAATGACTACAGAGATAAGCTTGGGACTACTGCTAGGAGATGTATCTTCTTAGGATACCCACCTGGTCAGAAAGCTTATAAGTTGTTTGATTTGCAGCTGAAAACAGTGATCATTAGTAGGCATGTCAAATTTGAAGAGAACATATTTCCCTTCAAATCTCAGTGCCAGCAACCGCCTACCTCTCCTCCTGCTCCAAGTGATATAGAGGATGCCTTCTTCACAATTGACCACCAACCTCACACAACTTCTCCTCCTGTGTCTCCCCTTACATCTCCTTCATCTCCATCATCTCCATCCGTGACAGATTCCAATGAACTCCTTCAGCAAGTTGCCAACTCTCCTTCTCCTGATGATGCTCGGGCAGTATTAAGAAGACATGTCAATAGGCCAGTGCATCTACAAGATTACATATGTTCTAATCTGCCTCACAGAGGTGATCCCCAATCTTCCTCATCCTCTGAGTCATTCAATGTCTTTTCTGTCATGAACTTAGCCCACTTATCATCCTCCTACATCCAATCCTATGTTCATGTATGTGATACTTTTGAGCCCAATTCTTACTCTCAAGCCAAAGGAATTCCTGAATGGGAGCAAGCCATGGCAGCTGAGTTAAAGGCTCTTGTTGACAATCATACCTGGGTGGTGACAGACTTGCCTTTTGGTAAGAAGGCCATTGGTTGTAGGTGGATTTTCAAAATTAAATTTAGACCAGATGGAGCTATAGAGAGATACAAGGCCAGGTTAGTTGCAAAGGGGTATAACCAGATCAAGGATAAAGACTATAAGCAAACTTTTTCACCAGTGGCTAAGCTTGCTACTGTCAGAGTTATGTTGGCTTTAGCTGCATCCAGAGGTTGGGTCCTACACCAGCTAGATGTCAACAATGCTTTCCTTCATGGATTTCTAGAGGAGGAGGTGTACATGAATCCGCCTCCAGGTTTTAAGGTTCCTGTTGGCCAAGTGTGTAGGCTTAAGAGATCTCTATATGGGCTTAAACAGGCAAGTCGACAATGGAATCATGAATTGACTAAGTTCATGGTCAAGCTTGGGTATGTTCAATCATCCTATGATTTTTCCTTGTTTGTCAAGAGCACCAGTGGACATATGACAGTTGCACTTGTCTATGTTGATGATATGCTTTTGATGGGCAGTTCACATTCTGAAATCATCCACACCAAAGCTGCTCTTCATAGTGCTTTCACAATCAAGGATTTGGGAATTGCTAGATATTTTTTGGGGATGGAGATAGCTAGATCCTCTTCTGGGATTCTTCTTAATCAGAGGAAATATGTGCTTGATATTCTCAGAGATGCTAATATGGAAGGGTGCAAACCATCAGATTTTCCTATGCAACATGGGATCAAGCTTTCCTCCAATATTGGTGATCCTATTCCTAATCCTGAGGTTTATAGACATCTGGTTGGCAGGCTACTATACCTCACACTCACAAGACCTGACATTGCATTTACTGTGCAACAGCTCAGTCAGTTTCTGCAATCTCCTCTCAAGCCTCACTGGGATGTCATGACTCATCTCCTTAGATATCTTAAGGGGAGTTTCAACCTGGCCCTCTCATACCCTGCTACATCTTCTCTTCACATCAATGCCTATAGTGATGCTGATTGGGGCAACTGCATTGATTCTGGTAAGTCTCTTTATGGCTACTGTGTTTTTCTAGGATCTTCCTTGATCTCTTGGAAAACAAAGAAGCAACGAGTGGTTTCCAAATCCTCTACTGAGAGTGAGTACAGAAGTATGTCTATGGCTGCAAGTGAACTTGTTTGGTTGCAGGGTTTATTATCCGATCTGGGAATTGTTGTACCATTGCCCATCACTCTTCATTGTGATAACAGGTCTGCTCAGCAATTGGCGCTTAATCCTGTCTTTCATGAGCGTACAAAACATGTTCGAATTGATGCCCATTTTATTCGAGAGATGGTACAGCAAGGATTCATCCATACTCATCATGTTGCCTCGGCCCTTCAACTAGCTGACATTCTTACCAAAGGTCTTGGGGCTAAGCAGCATTCCTTTCTGTGTGCCAAGCTGGGACTGGTTCTTCCATCTACAGCCCCAGCTTGAGGGGGGTATGTCGATATTATTATCACATTGAGCTCACATTGGAACCAAGATGCAGCTGTGAGCTCAAGGTTGGTTATGGTTGTTACAGAAGGGCAATTTGGTAATTTCACCACCAAGTTGTTACATCCTAAAAACAGAATTTCTAGTTGTATTAGAGGCGGGAGTTTTTACTTCTAATTCACAATTTAGATTTCCCCTTTTCAGTATTGAGAGTTTTCTCTCTTGTTCATGATGAACTCAATTTTCCTCCATTTGTGTGATTGATCGATTTGCTCCAATTTGATTGAGTTTCAATTGTCCAAAACATACACCCGGGATTGGTTCTAAGCCCTCTATTGCAACCAACGCTCAATTCCACTTCCGCTATGATTGTGAATTTGATTCATAACAGTATATAGCTCAATGAGGTTCCATCTCAAAACCAATTAACAGTATTTAAAAATAACCACCGACCTTATATCAAATTTTCGATGTGGAATACTTATCCTTTCACATCTAAACATTTATGTATTCATACAGAGGCAGATGTTTTCCCTAATGCAAGATTGTTGAGTTTGCACGTGAAAGATGTTTCGGATGCGCACATTTTGGCGTTCGAGAAACCCTCTGCGAGCGGGAGATATGCGTTGGTCGAAAGATGCGTGCACTTCTCTGAAGTTTTGAGCATGATCCGTGAGTTCTATCCCACTCTTCAACTGCCTGACAAGTAAGTGTTGTGTGACATTTTTTTGGTGCATCTAAAGTGAAAAAATAAGTTGTGAATTGTATAGATTTTCGGGTTTTCTCTAGGTGTGTCGATGCGGAATTTCCAGATGTGGTGTCGGTTTCCAAACAGAGGACGAAAACATTGGGCTTGAATTCTTACATTCCCCTGAAGACGGGTCTCAAGGAGACGATAGAAAGCTTGAAGGATAAGAAGTTCATTATAATTAGACCTGTGTTGAATTGAAATTCATTGTTTGTCGTTACAACTAAGATGATGATTTGGATTTCTTGTATACTCTTACTTAGTTTTTGTTTTCAATTCAATATAGTTCAATAAGTGGTGGAGCCAAAAATTTACAAGGGTGGGACACATCAGTAACGAACAACAATGTTCTCAATTCATATCAAGAACTCTTTTTTTTTTTTTTTTTTTGATAAGGAAAGAATTCGGGTGGGCTGACCCTACCCGGCAGCATCCTTGCGGATGAGGTCAAGGAGACCTTGATCGTTTTTAATATCGACTCCTCGGGCAGAGTGGCTAAGGTGTGCAACCTTATCCGCCACTCTATTGCCCATGCGAGGAAAATGGAAGAAAACTACTTCTTCCATAGTCGATAGCAGGATTTGAACATCCGACAATATTAGTTCGATCTCCCAGGGGCATTTGGATTTCCTATTTAAGTGATCGATGATAATCTTGTTGTCGCCTTCAATCTGGATCTTTCCTATATGTAGTTGTCGTACCTGTTGGATCCCTAGTTTAAGAGCTAATGTTTTCGCTTTGAGTGGATTTTGCTTGCCCAGGCGTTGGTGGTGTACTGAAATCGGGTGACCAACCCAGTCCCTAATGATGGAACCTGCTGAGCTTTCGCCGTTAGAAAGTGTTGAACCATCAAAGTTTAGTTTGAAAGTGCCCAAGGGAGGCTTACGCCAGGAAATTGTTTTTTTATTGTTACTTTGTTTTTTTGACAAGGTAATGTTGAAGCGGGTGAAAGTCTTCCTCAAAGTCAGCCTCACCAATCGATGTCTTATTCCAGTTATCTATATGGGATTTGATCAGTCGTAAGGCTACTTCTTTTTGCAGGATTGCAGCCTGTTGAAACAAATGTTTGTTCCTGACACACCATGTCGTCCACCACGAGAAAGCGAGGTTGGTCAAAGCGGAAGGAGGAAGGCTCTTCCCAAGGGTAGATAGGATGGGCTTAATATCCCGGGATTGTGCAATCAGGCAAACAATTTGTTGCCGGACCTGAGGTGGAAGCTGGTGTATCGCTTGGATGAAGGAACACTCTAGAAACAGATGGATCTCATCCTCAGGTGCCGCATTACACATAGAGCAGGTAGGTGGGACCGAAGCACCCCTGTTGGACAGCCTGGAAGCGGTTGGGAGGCCATCCTGAGCGATCTTCCAAAGAAAGTTTTTAACTTTCGGATGTGTGTTAATCTTCCAAACCCAGGCATTGCGGTCTGGAAGTGGTGCCGACTGAGCTGTAATCAATTTATATGCACTGGCAGTAGTAAACCAGCCTTCCTTGTCCGGTCACCAGTATAAGCGGTCTTGCATAGTCGAGGTAGGTAGGGGGTATCTTGGATCTCATGCACTATATCAATTGGGAGAGCCTCTTGAAGCTTTTCTGTCCACCACTTACCCCCTAGAATATAATCACTAACAGTTTCGTCTTGATTGTAACTATGAGGGCATTCTTCCCTGTCTGATAGAGGCGAGGTTGAGATCCAATTGTCTGTGCAAAACTTAATAGCTCGCCCATCTCCAACTGACCAAATAAGCCCCTCTTTAAACTTATTGATTAGAGCAGACAACTTGGACCACTGCCAAGAGCTAGATCCTTTGTTTTTGTAATCAAAAATACTGACAGAACGCAGGTATTTATGTCTAATCACTGACACCCATACATTATCCGGTTCGGCCAGAATTTTCCACAATAACTTCATTTGGAGAGCCACGTTCATGTCGCTAGCTTTTCGAATTCCCAACCCCCCACACTGCTTCGGTTTACAGATCCTGTCCCAGCTACTCAGCGGCCGATACTAGAGATCCTTATTCCAAAAGAATGAGCGGTTTATCTGGTCGGGTTCTTTGTGCACAACCGCGGGGAGCATAAAATTTTGCATAGCATATAACGGCTTAGCGGAAAGGTTGGAGTTGATCAAGGTGGCACGACCTTGTTGGGAGAGGGCATTAGCCCTCCATTTTGTCAATTGTTGTTTCAATTTACAGATGATCTCTTCGAACGTGCTTTTAGTAACTCTTCCATTGATAATGGGACAACCTAAATACTTCTCTATTGAATTTTCATTAGGGATATCGAGGCAGGTGCGTAGTTCGAGGATCCTATGGTTTGGGACACCTTTCGTAGCTTGGAAACTAGACTTATGGTAGTTGACCTTTTTGCCCGACACTTTGTAGTATGAATCAACAATCGCCTTCACCATGCGCCCTGCATCCAAACTAACTTTTGAGAAAATTATGATATCATCGGCAAAGGAAAGGAACGGAATCCGAGGGCCGTTATGTCCAATCGGGAACCCAATCTGTGTTTTGTCTAGGCTAGCTTCAGCAGCCAGTTTCCGGGCCAGAATCTTTGCCCCTAAAATAAAGAGGAAAGGAGATAGCGGATCCCCTTGGCGAAGACCCCGAGATGGATAAATCAGATCCGTAGGGCCATTGTTGACTAATACCGAGAAAGAAACTGACGAAATACATTCCATTATCCAGGAGATGAAAGTGTCGGGAAAACCAAACCTTTGAAGCACCTTTTGAATAAAGTTCCAGTCGACTCTATCGTATGCTTTTTCCATATCCAGTTTTATTGATAGCCATACTTCCCGGCCCCTCCGATTTTTGTAGGAGTGGAAGATTTCATGTGCTATCAGAACGTTATCTTGAATAGCCCTGTCTAATACAAAGGCACCCTGAAGAGGATGAATAAGTTTACCAATGACCTTTTTCATTCTGCCAGTTAAGATTTTGGAGATAATTTTGTAGACATTGGAACATAAACTGATAGGGCGGTAGTGACTGGTGGTCGTGGGGTCGTCTCTTTTAGGGAGGAGGGAGATAAATGTATGGTTTATCTGTTTAAGCCCCTTTGACTGCACAGGTTACAGATTTACCTATGATATCCCAATATTTTTTATAGAATTCAGCAGTGAAGCCATCCGGACCCGGGGATTTATTCCTCCCTAAGTTAAACACCGCGGATTTAATTTCCGTGTTGGATGGGAGTTTTGTAAGGAAGCCGTTTTCCTCCGACGAGATGGAAGGTTGAATTAGGTCTAGCAACTCGCCGAGGAGCCTGTCGTCTATTGGTTCTTTCTTGAATCTCTTTTCGAAATCCTTTTTGATCTCATTCCTAACATTCTCTTCGTCCACAACAACCGTTCCAGAGGAAGAGACGATGTTGCGAATCTGTTTCCTATGCCTACGGCCTGTCGCCACTCGGTGAAAATATGCAGTGTTGGAATCCGATAGTTTGAGGTGTTTAGTTTTAGCTCTTTGGCTCCAAAACGATTTTTGAAATATTAAGAGCTTCTTTTTCTTGGTGATCAGGCACTTTTCCTTGCTTTGATTAGTTTGAGAAACTATCCCGGTACCCGAGGATTGAATATGTAGCAGCTCCGACTCCACCTCTTTTAATTGCCGGAAAATGTTCCCAAAACTCGTTTTATTCCATTCTTTTGCCTTTTTTTCAAAAAATTTTGTTTGAACATTAATTGGAACATGGCAGAGCCAGGGCAAGTAGCCCTCCAGGATTGTTTAACTACGTTATGGAAATCTTTCCAAAGTAACCATGCATTTTCGAATTTAAAAGGTGGGGCTTTGAAACTAGGATTAACTTCAAAAGAGATGGAAATTGGACAATGGTTTGTGGTGGAGAAGTCGCCATTGTATGTGATTAGGTTAGGAAAAGCTTCGATGACCGGTTGTTGTACAAGCACCCGGTCAAGCTTTTCACAAATGTTAAAATTCTCCTCCGGGTTTTTCCTCCACGTGTAAGGGTTGCCATGGGTGGGAAGGTCTAGTAGTGAGCATTCGTTTTTGAACGAGATAAGTCGAGAAAACCTGGATGTCCGAAGGGAGGCACCGCCAAGCTTATCAGCACTGCAGATGATCTCATTAAGATCTCATAGAACAATGCACGGGATAGTTGCGTCGTTGATAATCGTTTTTAATAGTTCCCAAAATGGAACTTTCTCACTTGGTGTGGGCGGTGCATAGACAAATAGGGCTAAGATTGGAAAATCAGCAAGCAGGCTATCCAATCTTAGACCGATAATACGCGGAAAGTGGACAACAATGGAGATATTGAAATCTAGTAGCTGGTGAGATTTCCACAAGACTCCTATGTATCAAAAACTGATGCACTACATAACTTGTTCACTACTACAAAAATAGCAACAAAAATAAATAAATAAAAAGTAATCACTAGTATTAAAAAGAAGAAGTAATCGCTAGTATATATAAAAGATAAAACATAATAAAACTAAATAAATATATGAAATAAGAGAAAAAAAAATATAATAAATAATTGGTCAGTAAGTAAATTGTTGTACTCTAATATATTAATATATTTTTTAAAAAATGTGTTTTTGCCCCTAATATATTAATATATTTTTGCCCCTAATATATTAATATACTTTAGTTATGGATACACTGTCTGCTCCTCTCCAAGAGAATGTCCCATGGTGCATGCTGTTTGCCGACGATATTGTTCTAGTGGGCGTCTCTAGTTCGGGGTTGGCTCGCAGACTAGAAGATTGGAGAGAAGTGTTAGAGTCTAAGGGTTTCAGAATGAGTAGGACCAAGACAGAGTATGTGCAGTTCAACTTTGGAGAGGCCAGAGTTTTTGAGACGTCAGTTCGATTGGGGGAGGATCTTGTCCCAAGGAAAGAGCATTTTAAGTACCTTGGCTCGTATGTTCAAAGCGGTGGGGGTATCGACAAGGATA
Organism: Persicaria tinctoria; assembly: GCA_037127255.1. NCBI lineage: Eukaryota > Viridiplantae > Streptophyta > Magnoliopsida > Caryophyllales > Polygonaceae > Persicaria > Persicaria tinctoria. The sequence goes on from JBANSL010000004.1 coordinate 3,660,731, forward strand.
TCGAGCATAGAGTCTAGGCGGGGTGGTTGAGATGGAGGAGAGCATCTGGGGTTCTTTGTGACAGGAAAGTCCCGGCTAAGCTGAAAGGGAAATTCTATAAGGTGGTTGTCAGACCGACCTTACTGTATGGCGCGGAGTGTTGGCCTAGTACTAAAGATCTAGAACAGAAGTTGGCAGTGGATGAGATGAGAATGCTGAGATGGATGAGTGGGCACACGAGGCTGGACAGAATCAGAAATGTAGACATTAGGAGCAAGGTTGGAATTGTGAGCATCGTTGACAAACTACGGGAGTCCAGATTGTGTTGGTTTGGGCACGTTCGTAGGAGGCAAATTTCGGCGCATGTTCGAAGGTGTGAGAGCTTGGAGCTTGAAGGTGTGAGAGCTTGGAGCTTGAAGTTGTGTGCAGAGGGAAAGGAAGACCGAAGAAGAGCTGGATTGAGGTTATTCGACAGGATCTCAATGCGCTGAACCTTTCGGAGGATATGACTTCGGATAGGGACCACTGTTGGAGATGCATTCGGGCTTCGGATGTTTAAAATCCCAAGGATGGGGGTTGGGACATTTCATTTTTGCTTCTTTTCTACCTTCCTTTCTGCTCTCTATCTGCTTTCTGTCAATTTTCTAGCTATCTGCTTCATATATCTATCTGTTGTCTATTGCCTAATCTCCTACTAGGTGCCCTGGGGCATTGTGTTTCCTATGCTTTATTGTTCTGGATCTCCCGGAAACACTCCCTCGACTAGTTCGGGGAAAGAGTGCGTACATCCCGATCCCTCAGACCCTACTTTATCGCGGGATACACTGAGTTGTTGTTGTTGTTGTTGTATCCTTGTGCATAAATATAATTTAAATATATTCAAGTTTAAACTTTAAATTTTAAGCAAAACATATTAAAATATACTATATATAATGTAATTCTAATGGAAATATGTGATGGGTGGTGATTTGTTAACAAAAACTTTTTAATGAGTGATTTTCTGTAATTTTGTATTGAATGTGTAGTTAAGTGTAAAAACCTATATTGGTTTTCTGTAAATTTCCCAATTAATTTTGTGGTGGAGTTTGTGTAGGTGATCTCATTCCCCTGTTTACCTAAATGATGATGTACGGCGATTTGAATTTCTTCATACATTTTGCACCACAAGATCATCTATACCTCGATCTCAACCTCGCCTTTTGGTGCAGATGATGAGACCAAAACGGAGCACTTGCTTGCACTGGATGGAGCCAACGAGAGGCTGCACTTGTTCGAAGCCGACCTGTTCGTAGAGGTAGAAGGCTCATTCGATTCCGCCATTGATGGATGTGAAGGCGTTTTCCACACTGCTCTTCTCCTTGTCATTTTGATTGCAAAGATCCACAGGTTTTATTTATTTGTTAAATTCCTTACAAATTAAGCATCTAGAGAGTAAAACTGTGATTATTTTTTCAGGCTGAATTAATTGATCCCGCCGTGAAAGGAACGATTAATGTGTTAACTTCGTGTGGCAAATCGTCGTCTGTGAAGCGAGTAGTTTTAACCTCTTCAATGGCTGCCATGTTGTACAGTTCTAGACCACGAACTCCGGATACTGTTGTAGACGAAACTTGGTTTTCTGACCCTCAGTACTGCAGAGAAAATAAGGTGACTTGATCTTACCAAACTAGGCTTGTTATTCTAGCCAAAAGAGCCAAGGATTGCCTGCCTATTCATATTTAGCTCGACTTGTTTAATAAATGAACGAGCTCGAACTGAGTTTTTTTTTTAGTATTGCTCTTGATATAATAACTTAAAAGCTATTCGAGCTTGAATAGAACCAGATGATCTTTTGTTATAACGAGAACGATAATAGCGAAGAAAGACACAGAGATTTACGTGGTTCAGCAACGGTGTGTTGCCTACGTCCACGGGCAGAGAACCAGATTTCTTATTAGAGGAAGCGAAAAACAGATTAGGTTACAGGGGACGGCGTTCCATGAGTATATGAAGAGACTCATGGAACCCTAAACAGACAATGGACTGAAAGCCCAAAATAGACAGACGATAGGCCCGTTTACAATAAACATCGCATACCGTAAAGGCGGGGTGGCGCTGCCCCCCCTAGCCCCCCCGCCAGGGGCGCGTCGCCCCCTGGACCCCCGACTCGCTGACCGGTCAGCGAGACCACCGCCGGGGGGCGGAGCCCCCCGGACCCCCCGATGCGTCGCCGGTCAACAGTCGTTCAAGGCACATTAACATCTTTGAATCGAGCTTTAAAATGTGTTCAGTTAGTAAATGAACAAGCTCGAGCTGGGTTTTCCCTTACAATTATCTAAAATCAACTGACAATAGGCAGAATAACTCATCCGCTTATATATTAGGCCAACTGGTGTGGAATTCACAATGTGTCAAACTAATAAAGCTTGATTTTCTTTGCCCTGATATTATCACATTGCCGATCTTTCATGTCTATGAAGCTATGGTACATGCTTGCGAAGACGATGGCAGAAGAGGCGGCATGGAAGTTCGTTAAAGAGAAGGGTATCGACATGGTGACTATAAACCCGACAATGGTTCTAGGCCCGCTGCTGCAACCAACGCTCAATGCCACATCTGCTGTGATTGTGAACTTGATCCATAATGGTATATATGCTTCCTTGAATTCGTCATGAGTTTCTTTTCCGTGATAATTGTCCTAATGGAACCATGTCTTCATACAGAGGCAAATGAATTTCCTAATACAAGACTATCGTGTGTTCATGTGGAAGACGTTGCCCGTGCCCACGTTCTCGCATTCGAGAATCCCTCAGCTAGCGGAAGATATGCAGTTGTCGAAAGCTGCATCCACTTCTCCGAAGTCTTGAGATTGATCCGTGAGCTTTATCCCACTCTTCAACTTCCTCACAAGTAAAGTCTATGTGTAAACCTCTTTGTTGATCTTCACTCTTCATTGGTACAGTAAATCATGCCTTGCATTGTGTACATTTTCGTGTTTCTCTATAGGTGCGTCGACAATGGTTTTCCAGACTCGGCACCAGTTTCGACAGAGAAGGCGAAAACATTGGGCATGGACTCTTACATCCCCTTGAAGGTTGGTCTTAAGGAGACCATTGAAAGCTTGAAGGAGAGAAAATTCGTTACTATTTAGTAGTATTCATTGTTACTTACAGTGATGTATCAGAGCTTTGCAAATATAAATATAGAATAAGTGAAATATTTAGCATCTTGAAATACCTTTAAAAGTTAGCAACCTAAGAACAAACTAATGAGCAGTTCTTGCACTATACTTGAATCTCCTACTGCTGCAACTGCACTTCATAGCATTAACATACAATACAAATTACAATACAATGATCAGAAGATGGAAACAGAGAGGGCGCAGGCTTTACAAGTGAAGTGGCCTTCTAAAATTCAAATCTTCATCTACAAATGGTATTGGTTAAAAGACTAAGCTAAAACCGTTCGGCCATGGCGGTTTCCGGCCATCACCCATGGACCATGTTCTTCTTTGCGTCTTCCATTCTGAGCAACAACTCCTTGATATCCTCCTGCATCCTCGTCTTCATGTTCGTATACTCCTGGTGGCTTCTCTCCAGGACCTGCAGCTCCTCCAGCTTCCGCCGCCGCGTCTCCTCCACCTGGGCCAGCTGGAGTTTGGCCACTCGGGAGGTGTACTCCTCGTCGATCTTCTCACTCTTGGCGATTGCAATGCGTTTCAGGCGCTCAGCTTCTCTTCGAGCGTTGTCGGAGTGCGACTGGAACATCTTAGCCTCTGCCTCCTTAATCTTCACAAGGCTCTCCAACTCGTCTGCCACGGGTTTGGGCTGTGTCGGTTTTTTGTTACTAACAGACGCCCCCCTTTGCATCTCACTGGAGTCCCATATGGATCTCCTATTACCAGCCGAACTCCCCTCTGTACTGGGAAGTATGGGTCCAATACTATCTGCGCGTGAGGGATCTTTAGAGGGTGCAGTTTTGAACCAAACTGTGTTTTCAGTGGATGTGGCCATTTCACTGCTACCGTTAGCACCCACTTGACTTTTCACATGCACTTGGAGTTCTCGTCCAGAAGACGCTGAAGCATTGCCAAACTTGGAATCACAGTCTGGAAAATGAGAAATATTTACTGTCACAAACGAAGCATAATCTGGATGCCACCAAAAACCATGCTTTTGAGAAATGTGGTCAGTGTTCAGGTTAAACTACGCAATGAGGACACTCTAACAACGCAAGCAGACAACCAAAGCTTCGAAAACACACAATCAGAACAATTTCACATGACTTTCCGTTCAAATGTTGCTTAGCATAGCTTCAGTTTATGGAAACAAAGCACACTCCAGATAGGCTTAAAGTCCTGTTCTACAGACTAGTAACATTTCCAAAATGGTTTTCCTTGAAAGGCAAACAAAATTCTGAACTTCAGCTTTAACCACCTATTGGCTCGCTAGTATTTGGCAACAGGAATCAACATTTATTGAAGGGAAAAAATAACACAATTGGGTTCCATCCCCAGGACAGAGTTGCCCCCAAAAAAATAAAAAATAAAAAAGGCTCAGGCTGTCAGGCTCATGCTATTGCACTTCCTCTTAAACTTGCAAATTCCTAATGTATTTCAGCTGACAACTAAGAGGCTTATGTATTCCAATAAATGCTTGAATTTGACTCTAAAATGCTTCCAACAGAAGGCACAGTTCAACTTCCTTGGTTAAACGACCCATGAAAAATATCTTGTCCCAAAAAGCAGGCAGGTATTTGCTTAGTCTCTAAAATCTTGATTCAACGAAAAACAAGACAAATTTGTGCAGAAAGAGCGTCGCTTTACCACTGTAGCAATGTGAACACCAGCTCAAACAGTAGAAATGTAAACAATTCAAACAGTAGAAATGTAAACACCAACTCGGATGATGAGCATATGATGTAAAATTATAAAGAAACCTTGTATAAGCATCAAATAACAAACTACAGAGTACAGCTAGCAAAACATTGCAAACAAACAAATAAATATAACACAAAATAGATTTATGGCTTTGAATGAAATGTGCACAAATATTTCAATAGTTCGAATGTATTGGGCCACATGAATTAGATAGTTTGAATGTAACCCACCATGCTGAATGCATTAATGGAGAAAAAAATAAGTGCAAAAAAAATCATCAGGCTATTAATGCTGATTCTTCAGGCACCAATGAATTTTTTGTTTATTTTTTTGAGAACAAACCAATACTTATGTCATTTCATTTAAAACAATCGAAACAATATTATCCGGAACGTTTTGCAACGAAAAGAAAAGCGAATTACAAATAGGTCTTATAGTAGCAAACTCGCAGGCACCAATGAATTGGACACACAAGAAGATTATAAAGCAATATCCCTAGGTACTATGATACTAATTAAAATCTGCACTTTTTCAAGAACTTCATCACTATGGCAAATGGAAAGTTACCTTTAAAAAAACGCATAATATGATTATATATGTCCTGAAGGTTGCTCCCAGCTTTCAGCCGTATAAGCAACTGACTGGCAATGCCATGCAATAGCTTTCCTCTTTGATCATTGCTGGCAGAAAAAATCCTCTTAACATACTCAAGTTCCTTGAGCATGGTGTCAGATTTCCATTCTGCTGCACAAGTTTTAAAAACATCTGTAACAAAGCCAAACATCTCAGACGGATGATCACATGCCACACAGTAGAGCTGCATCTCAGATGTTCCCTGAGTCGAATTAACATTGTGACCATTTCTGATGTAGGATTTTTGCAGACCACAGTCAGTATGGCACCAATGGGAGCAAAAATCACAACCAACCCAACTACATGTGTTGGATGCTGTGTCAAATTTAGAACAAACAACACACATGCACATGCTACAAAACCCACTTTTTTTTGAGCAAAACTTACAGTCGCAATCATCAACAGGCAATGCACTTCCACAGGTGGGGTTCCTGCACTTCAGGCTCAGAAAGATCTCAGCCAGATCAACTGAAGAAATTCTATCTCCACGCCAAAGGAAATATGGCAAACCTGTCTTTATAGCCACCAACAATTCCAGCTGAACACGGTGACACTTTAAAAGAGTCTCTTGTGTTAGGTCAGATCTATTGTTCAGCAGTCCACGGAGTGAGTAGAGCTGCTGATGATGATCTTCCTTCAGTACCATTTCTTGGATTCCCTCCTTCAAACATCTGATACTGTCATCTGCCATTTCCGATAATTTCCAAGCCACTGCTTGAACTGGTTCAGATACAACAAGCCCCACAATGCTGTTGATGAAATCGGATTCATGTGTAGAGCTAGCTGCTTGTTTCATATGCCTATGACTAGTACTTTTGACGAGTCTACTGCCACTACCTTCTCCCAATACTTGTCTATTTTCCTTCACACGGTCCATCATAGTACCTTGAGAACCAGCACTCTGTGCTGGTGTAGCAGAACCAACATCATCCTGATTTCTCATATTTATCCCAGACAGCTGCCTCTGAAAACTACCTGACCTATCCAGTACAGTCACATGCCCACGCGATGGTTGGCTACTGAAAATTCCCTGGGAAGAATTTGACAGACGAAGAGACCCATCCACATTTGATGGAACCTTTTGATACTTGAGAATATCGTTAGGCAAAGAATCAGTCATGGAAAGGGCCTGCCAATCAACTCCCTGAAATAATGGACGGCTCTTGACAGATTGTTCACAGTCGTAGTCAACAGAATTGTGCGTAAGAGAGCAGCTGGGGTTATGATTGAATTGGGAACCTGTAAAAGAAATCAATATAGCTAAAGCCATCAGAAGGCAGCAAGACAATACAAGTCAACAGTAATATGTATAGAATAGCAGCTCAGATTATAAATAAATTGAGGACCTGAAAAAGAGATGGATGTTGTAAAGCCATCAGAGCCAGTAAGAAATGTGGTGGCCCGTGACTGGACACTCCTTGCACGTGGTGGCGAGTTTGGAGGCGGAGCGATGCTCTGGGAAGGAGCAGGAACAGACACATTGGGCAAGGCAAGGGACAGCTCAAGGGGTTCGAAATTCATCTTTTCATTTTCTGCTTTAGTAAGGCGACCTTTGTCTCCTTTCTCCGCTTTCACACCAGCAGTGCAAGAAAACAACTCAAAACCCCTTATGCTAGGGCCTTCTGAAGAAACATCCCTGAGAGAGATGAAGCTCCGCTCAATCAAAGAACCTTTTCCAGCAAACTCAGCCTCGTCATTTGAGCAAATAGCCACACCTTTCCCTTTGTCTTTTTCAATATGCACCCTCAATTGACGCTCACCTTGATGGTCTTCGGCAACATCTTTGGTGACTTGCGGCATGATATCAACATATTTGGTTACCTGAGGCATGATATCGACCTCTTTGGTGACTTGAGGCATGATTTCAACATCTTTGGTTACTCGAGGCATGATTTCAACATCTTTAGTTACCTCAGGCATGATAACAATATCTTTGGTTACTTGAGGAATGATGGCAACATCTCTGGATGCCTGGGGCACAATCATTTCATCTGCAGTAACTTCAAGATCCGCAGGTTTCTCCACTTTCTCTTCTCCTATAGGGCATTTTATTGTATTATCAATAACTTCCTCCTTAGCCTGACAGTCAAGCTCATTGTTGACAAGGACCGAACTCCCAGGACGATCATCTCCCAAACTTTCGGAAACTTCAGGTTTATCTCCATTATTGTCACAAACTTTAAGATCTAAAGCACACCCAACTTGACCTTCTCCTAATGGGCCTGTTACTCTAGTATTACTAACCTCCTCTTTAGCTTGATGTTCGAGATCATCATTGGCAGGGACTGAACACTCAGGATTATCATCCCTTAAACTTTCAGAAAGTGCAGGTCTTTCTCCATTGTTGACAGAATCAATAAATTTTCTTTCTTCACTCTGACAAGCTCTATTTGCACAAGTGCTTTCAATACTAGACAGCTTCCCTTGTACAGAAGCACTTTCAGCTTCTGCAGCCTCTAGCTTTATAAGCTGCTCTTTCTCATTGGTGTCAGGTTCATCACTAGCATGTACATCCTTATCTTTGTTGATTAATCTGGCATCACCATCTGAATCACACATACTAGACTCAATATCCTTGACAGATTCAGACTCATGCTGCTTCTTTTCTGTGTTGCCATCTACTTGAGCTTCTGCATGCGTCTGATTTTCAACTTCAACAACATGTTTCACTTCCTTCCCAGAAACAGATTGGGAATGAGATTCCTTGAGAGAATCTGGCTGAAGCTCCCCTTCTTCAATCTCGCATGCACTACCACTCCGTCTACTCTCAGCCACTGTGCATTCACTTTTCTTGACATCTTTTAAGGGCTCTACAGAGTCCCTTGAGTCTTTCGACCAGGTTGGTGATTTTACATCCTTAGATCTGTGTGGCGACCTGAAACTCTCTCTACTGCTACTGCCACCATCAAGTCCACCACTCTTACTGGTATTGCCAGCCCTGTCACCAACAAACGCCTTTGAATCTTCATCAACCTCCCTCTTGCTTCTGCTCCCAAACCTCCGCCATGATGGAACACTGCCTTCTCTCTTCGACCAATCCCTCTCTGACCGGAACCCTTTAGAGAAATCCCCCCTCGACACACAGAAACTCTCTGAGCGGTGGATCCTGTCCCTCTCTCTGTACCTATCCCTGTCCCTATCCCTATCCCTCTCTCCTCCCACATAACCGACTCTCGGCGACACCAGTGAGGGAACAAGACCACCCCTGTTCATCCCATCGCGATCCCTATAACGATCAAACCCCTTTCTCCTGTCAAAACCATCAGGATCATGCTCAAATCGCTTCCTCATCCCTCTTGAACCCTCTCGGTCATCGAAATTATCAGGCAAATCATGGTCTATTCGCTTCCTTGGGCCTCGTCCGCTCTCTCTATCATCAAAACCATCCAAATCATGGTCATTCCGTTTCCGGACACCCCTCCATGCCTCCCGATCTTCAGGCCCGTTCCCAAAATCATGTTCGGTCCTCTTCCGGAACCCCCTGGGACCCTCACGGTCATCAAAAACATCGAAATCGTGCTCGAATCTCTTCCGCACGCCACCCCTGGACACTTCCCGGTCTCGATCATCGTCCGGAACCCCTGGCCGGCTACGGCCGTTGTCGGCCATCCTCCATCGCCTCTGATGCGACGTAGACGACGACAGGGAGCCTGCCCCAGCCGCCGACATCGGGCGATCAATCTCCTTCTCCGTGGAAGCGGAGGCCAAATCTTCCCCATACGACCTCAACCTCTTCATCAGAACTCGGAATAATACACAGACAACAAAGTTTTTACAACCGTATACAACAAACCCTAGCTAGATCTGAGAAAATCAACGAAATCCGTCAAAAATGCCCCCAGCGCACAATCGATATGAAACCTGACGAAACAAAGCAAAATCAGAAGCCATACCGGTGGCCAGGTCAGTCGTCAGTCTTCATTCGCAGAGAATTTGAGCGGAGGACAAGCAGAGAAGCGCCTCACGGCCATGGAAGGTGAGGTGAGAGAAAAAACCGGAAAAAAAATACGGAGTATTCAAGAGAAGAGAGAGTTTGCTTTTAACACTTGATTTGGGGAAAGAGATGAGAGAGGAGATGATAAAGTCACGCGCCTGTGTCACAGCCCAGTTCATGAAACGCTGCGTTTGGCTTGATTGGAATGCCTGAACAGCCAATAGAATCGGACGGTGAGGAGGTATCCGTCACAGGAGGTGATAATAGGTGCGACTAACCTTCCGAAAAAAGGAGTACAGCAGTCAACGAGCAGAGCAGAGTGTCACGTGGTAAGGTGGATGGTAGAATGCACGCGCCGTTGACAGGTGACTGAGAGAGAGAGTGCCCTGCACGTGATTAGCTGGTAATTTTATTTTATTTTTTTCTTATTTCATTTCAGACCAAATTAACGACATTAAGATGTGTTTGGATTGCGCTGTATTTTAATTATAATATATTTATAATTATAAGCATTTGAATATTATTTAGTTATATATTATAATATTTTAAAATAAGTAACTTTTAAATAAAACACTTTATAAATTATGTTAATCAATTATATTAAGTTTATAATATAGTTATGAATTTTATGCAATAGTCATTGTTAGACTGACATAATTTATAAGATATTTTATTTAAAATTTATGTGATTTTAAACACATTGTAAAATATGTAACCAAACGTAATAATTAATAAATGAGGAAGTATTAAAAATAATGTAATAAATAATTAATAAATGGGGAAGTATTAAAAATAATGTAATAAATGAGGAATATTAATATATTTATTGGTTTCTCTAAAAAGTATGAAGTAAATTAAAATGTTAAAATAACATATTTTGACCAATGAAAAAATATGCATAAGCTAAAACAATGTTTATTACTAAATGAAAGAAGTATACATGTCCATCAAAAAAAAGTATATACTTTAAGTTTAATCCAAATTAAATTAAATGAATGAAGTGTTATTAAAAGCGTATGGAGAATTGTCTCTTATTCTAAAACTAAAAAAAATTATGTTAATCAAATACTTATTATTAAGTAAAGCTTATAATTACATTATAAACTTATTGTAAATAATTGACATAATCACATAATAATGTATTTTATTTAAAATACATTCTAAAATAAATCAATCAAATATTATCAAAAAAATTATATTAGGATCCAACACGCCCTGATATTTAAAAAATGTTAGTATTGTCCGTTGCGGGTGCGGTGGAGGGGAGTGAAGTGGGTGGATTTACTGGATTGTAAAACACGCCACGTGTGTGATACGCAGCGTACAGAGAGAGTGGCTCAATCAATGGGCTTGCAAGGGGGGTGGGGGGGTGCGTACTACGCACACGGTGCGGTAAGCGGGTGGGGGGAGGAGTTTTTGTCGTTGACGAAATCGGGTGACTAGCTGACTAATCGTGGCCGTCCGTGGGCAATCCAGCCAAATAAAGAAGTGGTGGGATTTATTTTATTTTATGGAATTTTATTTCCTTTCCTTTTTTTTTTATCTTAATGTATTTAATTTGAAGTTGTGCTATACGAGGCAGTCTATAGTTTGACTAGGAGCTCGTTTGGTTGACGTTCTAAAAACCCATAAAGTAGTAATTCTCAGAAATTGGAGAAAATACCAGCGTTTGGTTGGATTTTTTGTTACAGACAAATCCAGGAAGTTGAATTCCTGGGAAATTTGAATTCTCCCATTTTGGAGAAAGTGCACTTACCTAGTTCCCCCTAGGTAAGTTTCAATTCTCCCATTTTTAATAGAAAAATTCTATTTTCTTATTTCAATTCTTATAATCCAAAATTCAAAACCAAACACAATATCTAAATTCCCATGATTTTCAATTTACGGGAATTGAATTTCTAGGATGTTAACTTCCCGGAAACTATACTTCCCACGTCTAACCAAACGAGCCCTAGTTTTCATTCATCATTCACTGTTTTTTCCACTACATTTAACTAGGGTCAAGTGGGATGTTTGGGATTGGCAATCGGGCGGGTCGGGTCGGGTTTGGATTCGGTTAGTCGGATTTTCAGGTCATTCGGGTTTCGGGTAATGTCTAATAATTTGGTCAATCGGTTGGGTCGGGTTCGGGTTTCGGTTGTATCGGGTTTCGGTTATTTGGGTTTCGATTGTCTCGGGTTTTCATTATTTCAATATTCATTTTAAAAAATTTATTAGATTGTAGATTAAAGTTCGGGTTATTTCGGATTTCGGTTATAACGGGTTCGGGTCTTAATGGGTTTCGGGTTAATCGGGTTCGGTTCATTCGGATTTCGGATCCAAAATAGACGGGTTGTGTCGGTGTTCAGAATAATCGGTTTCGAGTCGACCGGGTCGGGTTTTCGGGTTCGGGTCGGGTTTTACCAGCTTTGTTTTGGACATACAAAATCGATCAAGCAAAATCGAATTAAAAAAGGGATTTAGATGAAAATTTTAGGGATATTTAGCAAACTATCCCTTTTTTTAAAAAAAAAATATTGGTAAATATATCTCAAAAGTTTTGTTTTTGTTAGATATACTTTTTTTTATATATAAAAACATATTTTCCCGTGATTTTATTATAACAAATCCCTAATTAATTCTCATTTCATTAACTTTCATTTCATTCCACGCTCCTTCAATTAATTGATACTCCTCTTTCATTGACGATGGTAGACGCGTCTTCAACGATAACGTTTTAACTATAATTAGGTTACAATAATTCTTATAGCTCACTAATATTCTTCTATCATACAAAAGCACACTCAATGTACCCACAGTAATTGTAACCGATCCACTACCATTATTACTTATTGTAACTAATTTATTGTAATTGTCCTTGTAATCAATATTGTCACATTATTATAACTAATTCGATGTAAGTGTTTTAATTCTTGTAATTAATTACTTGTATCTAGTTTATATCGTAACTAACCTCATTGTTAAGGTTTTCCTAGATACATTGATTGTAGACACAATAATATATGATTTCAATAATTAGGTTTCCAACCATTCAACATTAGGTTTCAAATGGTTTGGTTGTCATGGATGACCGACGAGGAAAATGAAGGCGATGACTCTTGCCAAGTTGTCAGGCCAGAGACATGGATTGGAGGCAATTTATTTGAAGACATTGGCTCAATATGAGACGAAGAAGAATAGACTCGTGGGGGTGGGCGAAATGGTGGTGCCAACAGTCAAGGGAGGCTCATTCATCCACGAACGCTACAGGATGGGTCGAACTAGACAGAACGGACTTGGATAGACGAGGTAGACGATAAAGACCATTCTCAACAATTCCTCTTAGAAGGATTTACCCCTATAGATTCTTCACAAGACAAAAATTGGCATGAAACTCAAGGTAAACCGAGTTATCTGTGGTTAAGCGAGAGACACTCAATAGATTTTTGGAGATATCCGACACACCTAGAACATTTGTTAGTTTTAAAGGAGGGGCAACCTGCTTGACAGGTAAAATTGATTGACCAAAATGAGAAATGGCTAGAGCCATACCATTCCCAACAACGGAGTTATCAGAGGTTGGTGCCATCAGAGGAGGCCGCGAGTAGGAGTTGAGAGGGAGAGGTCGGAGTGGTAGTCATAAGAGGGTCAATGGAGTTTTTAAGCTTATACCATGTAAGTTAATATGATTTGTGGAAGAAGATATCTCATTCCTTCTTATTGATCACGTATAAAAAATTACAGGGATAAGATTTGCACTTATCCAATATATAACAAATCTTATGTATAAGGAGAAGATAAAAGATTAAAAGATATGCAAAACAATATATACAAGATAGGATAAGCGTGAATCTCTGATACTAATTAATCTTCCATAGCATATTGGAGAAGGTTGATCTCCATCTATCTCCCATTTTCACATTATTGATAACTCATTATTGAATGTCTATGGAGGCCAAAAAAAAAGGTAAAGTTTGTGATGTCGACAGGCCAGACAATTGAAATACAATCGCGGGCAAGCGGACCCGTTTATCACGTGTCTCCTCACTCTATTGTTGTTACATAGCATCATAATGTGAGCTGCCAGATAGATAAACGCGTTGATCCTTTGCTGCGCAAGAACCCTACCAAAGCTTGTCCCAATTTGACATGCTTCGTATGTTATTAAAATAATACGTTATTATAATTTATAGAAAGTTGTCGTAAACCACCATCCATCTATATATATATTTTAACTAGTTGATAAAAAAAAATCTTTGTACTTGAAAAACTCTTTGCAAATGATGTGAAGGGATTAAAAAAAAAATGCCAACGATCCTGCCAATCAACATTTTTTTTTAGAGTGATGGAGTATATTATCACAAAGATCATCATTCGGTTGTAATCTAGGATATGGATCTTATCTTTTATAGAAAGTATATCTCTAAGGGTGGAAAGTCTATCCCCTTGTAACTATATATTCACATACTGTTCATGAGAATCACAAGGTTGAAATCCCAAATCGTTACAATCTCATATGGTATCGGAGCTCTCTCCTTAATCAACGTTTTTTTTTCGATCCAACCCTAACCTCATCAACCACCATGTCCTCTGTCGACGGCACGCCCCATACCCCCTCCTCCGGCACGCACCTCCTCAATGCTGCCACCCCCACTACCACCCCTACCAATTTCAATCTCCCCCAACTCAACATCAAACTCACTCATACTAATTTTTCTCTATGGAAAAACACCATCTTTTCAGCCCTAGAGGCTTTCGATCTCGACTCATTCGTGAGTTCATCCTCGGAACCACCGGCGGAAATCACTGTCCCCGCCACTGCTCCAACTGAGTCTTCTTCCAAAGCCCCGAATCCGGCATATGCCGTCTGGAAACGCAAGGACCGCCTGGTCCTTCTCTGGATCCGCTCCACTCTCTCCGAGTAGGCCCTTGCTCAGGTCGCTCGCTGCACCACTGCCCATGCCGCTTGGTCTGCGCTCGAAACTATCTCTCTCTCCCAGACACGGGCTGGGCGCATGACCCTCAAGCATCAGCTTCAGACCCTCCAAAAGGGATCTCTTTCGATGATGGACTATGTCGACAAGAAGCGCGCCATCATTGACTCTTTATCCGAGAGCATGTATATTGTCGATCCTGAGGATTTATGCAGCTATATTCTCAATGGCCTTGACTCCTCTTATGGCCCATTCATCACATCCTTCATGATGCGCCCGGGCTCTGTCAACATCGACGATCTCGTTGGTCTTCTTCTTCATGAGGAGGAGAGGCTATTGCGAGACTCTGCCCCACTCATCCCTCAGGCACCACCGTCGACACCTCCCTCTCCGACCAACAACAATCTGCAGTCCCAGTCTGAGGTTAATTACTCTTCGTCCAAATCTTCGGGACAACCTAATGCTCAATTCGGCTCCGGTAGGGGTTCTGGTCAGTCCGGAGGTCGCGGCTCTTTTGGGTGTGGTGGTCGTGGTCGCGGCCGAGGGCGCCCACAATGTCAGATCTGCGGCAAATTGGGTCATGAGGCCCTCAATTGCTACAATCGGAACAACCATGCCGAGTTTCCAGCCACTCGCACCAATCCAAATCAGTCTTCGCAGCAGGGCCCTCCATCTCGCTCCGCCAACACCGTCTCTCCATCCTCCTTTATCGATCTGTCTTGGTACTTTGACTCCGGAGCCACTGATCATGTCACTCACGACTTTCACAAGATGAATGTCAGTGATGAATATCGCAGTGAGGACAAGCTTCAAGTCGGGAACGGTAACCGTTTATCTATTTTTCATACTGGACATGGTATTCTTCCTTCCCATTCCACACCTTTACAGCTCAAATCTATATTATTAGTCCCACAAATCACTAAAAACTTGCTCAATATCTCCAAACTTACCAAACACAACAATGTATGTGTCTTATTTCGTCCTCATGATTGCTTTGTTAAGACCTTGCAGGGCCAAACTCTACTCCACGGGGTCATTGATCATATGGTCTCTATCGCCTGTCCAGTCCGGCCTCTTCCAAGCTCAGCCCACCCACGTCTGTCGTTCACCTCAGCGCTCGCACATCACTCGAAGGATGGCATTGTCGTCTTGCCCATCCACATCCCTCCATTCTTCGTCGTTTAGTGTCCAATTTTAAATTACCTGTCAACTCCAATAAGCTTCCCGGTGTCTGTGAAGCGTGTCAGTTAGGAAAGAGTCATCGTTTTTATTTATCTCATGTTCATCAACATTCAAAAAATCCTTTTGATTTAGTATACTCGAATGTTTGGGACCCTTCGTCTACCTTATCATTGTCTGGCCGGTTCACGCTATTTTATTCTTTTCATTGATGATGCTACCCGTTTTGTGTGGATCTACTTTCTGTCAGATAAATCACAGGTCTTTGACACCTTTGTCAAATTTCACACCATGGTTAAAACCCAATTTGGGACGTCCATCAAAAGTGCGCAATCTGACTGGGGCGGTGAGTATCGCCCCTTATCCACATTTTTCACTAGTCATGGCATTCTTCATCGGGTATCATGCCCCCATACTCCTGAGCAAAATGGCGCCACTGAGAGACGGAACAGAATCATCGTTGAAAAAGGCCTTGCCCTGCTCGCTCATGCTCAGCTTCCTATCAATTTATGGGAGGAAGCCTTGCACACTGCAACCTACGTCCACAATCGCACCATTACCCCCACTCTCGCCTTTGAGTCTCCCTATCAGAAGCTCTTCCGGACGGTCCCCGACTATGATTTTCTTCGAAGTTTTGGGTGCCTTAGTTACCCTTTCCTTCGTCCCTACACAAAATCCAAACTTGATTTTCGTTCTCTCCCTTGTCTATTTCTAGGCTTCAGTCCCAAACACACAGGATACAAGTGTTATCACATTCCCACGTCCAGAATGTATGTTGCGAGACATGTGGTGTTCGATGAAGACGATTATCCTTATCCCCGGTTCTCTTTCTCATCGCCATCACCATCCACTCCCCTTCCACTCCCGGATGTCACCCACCTGTTATCCCTCGATGCTGACCTGGTGAGTCTGCTCTTCAGCCCCCGCCACATCCCTCACCTCCGGCATCACCCCTGCCATCACCCTCTATTGATCACACACCAGCGTTAACCCCAACTCCCTCCTCCTCTCCTACCGCCACACCCGAAAGCTCCTCATCCCCCGCCTCCAATAGCCCCTCCCCCTCCCCGTCACCCCCATCCTCTCCTTCTATCCTCGCACCATCTTATTACCGTCCCATCGACACCTCCATTCATCCCATGACCACCCGTGCTCAATCGCACAAGCTGCGTCCCAAAGCATTAACAACCACCTCTTCCTCCTCCATTACTGAGCCACAGACCTTCCGTTAGGCTACTACTGACCCTAACTGGCAGTCCGCTATGCAGGATGAATATCATGCTCTTATTTGAAATCATACATGGTCACTTGTTCCCCGTCCCTTGGCTACTAATATTGTTGGTTGTAAATGGGTTTACAGGTTGAAAGAAAATGTCGATGGTTCTATACAGCGGTACAAGGCTCGATTGGTTGCCAAAGGGTTCCATCAAGAAGAGGGAGTGGACTACTTCCACACTTTCGGTCCGGTGGTGAAACCCACCACTATCCGATTGGTTCTCTCTCTCGCCCTAAGCAGGAACTGAGCTATCCGGCAACTTGACGTCAATAATGCCTTCCTCAACTGTGATTTGCATGAGATTGTGTACATGGACCAACCACCTGGTTTCACCGATCTCGGTCGACCCACTCATGTATGTCGCCTTCATAAGGCGCTCTATGGTCTTAAGCAAGCACCTAGGGCTTGGTTCACCAAGCTTAAGGAATTCCTGCTTGCTCAACGGTTCCATGCCTGCACTTCTGACACGTCTCTGTTCATCTATCATACTCCTCGTGCTACTATGTATGTCCTTGCATATGTCGATGATCTCATTGTTACTGGCAGCAACCCTACCCTCATTGAGAAGTTCACATGAACGATGCATCGTGCGTTCTCCTTGAAGGACCTCGGCCCCCTGCACTTCTTCCTCGGTGTTGAGGTGCTCCGCTTGGAGTCTGGGCTTCATCTCAGCCAGAGCAAGTACATCAGTGACATTCTCCGCAGAGCCAAGATGAGTGATGCCCGGGCTATTGGGTCACCTGCTGATCCTAACTCCAAGCTGCTTCCTACAGGTGATCCCTTTCTTGATCCTCGTCTCTACATTCAAACTGTTGGGGCTCTTCAGTATGTCACTATTACCCGACCGGAGATCACCTATGCCATCAACCGTGTGTGTCAGTTTATGCACTCCCCCACAGACGCTCATTGGCAGGCCGTCAAACGCATTCTGCGCTATCTCAAGGGGACCACCAACCATGGCCTCCTTCTTCAGCCAGCCACATCACCATCTCTTGTGGCCTACGTTGATGCCGGATGGGCATCCGATCCTGGTGATTATCGCTCTCAGTACGGCTTCGCTATCTTCCATGGTCCCAACCTCATTAGTTGGACATCTCACAAGCAAAAGGTGGTAGCCCGCTCCAGCACCGAAGCTGAGTTTCGTGCCTTAGCTTATACCGCCGCTGAACTCATTTGGTTACGACAGCTTCTCCATGAGCTACATTCTCTGGCTCCCACTCCAATCCTACTCTGCGACAATATGGGCGCTACCTTCATGACTCAGAATCCGGTTGTTGGCACTCGCTCTAAGCACATTGGCATCGACTACATTTTTGTTCATGAGCAGGTCGAGCGGCGTCAGCTTTATGTGCGCCATGTTTCAACCACCGCGCAGTATGCCGACATCTTCACCAAGGCTCTCGGTCCTACTCGCTTTGGTCACTTGCGACACAAGCTTCAAGTTCGAGACCGCCCTTGAGCTTGTCGGGGGTATTATCACAAAGATCATCATTCGGTTGTAATCTAGGATATGGATCTTATCTTGTATAGAAAGTATATCTCTAAGGGTCAGACCCGTCCAATAGCCCGTTCAAAAGGCCCAACGAAACAGGGCCCTAAATTTTTTAGGACCCCATATCAAAAGTTATTAGTACTTATATTATATTATTTGTTGTGTAAAAAATCATAATGTTGGATTGTCTCACTTGCTAGCGGCCCAACCGAATTCAATCAATAACCCCACAGATCGTGGGTTCGAATCTCAGCATCCTTCAGTTTTTGTTTAATTTTTTGAACTTTTTTATATAGAAAACTACACTGGGCTTTCTTATTAACCATTTTAATTAATTTTGGACCTTTTTATTAACTAATTTTATTTGTTACTTTAATACATCCTCAAGTTACATTATTTTTGGAGTCTTCTTATCAACTGTTTATAATTATTTTTGGGGCCTTCTTATTAAGTATTTTTAATTTATTAATTTAACACAACATCATGTTATATTGACATAAACATTTTAATTAATTTTGGAGCTTTTTATTAACTAATTTTATTTGTTACTTTAATACATCCTCAAGTTACATTATTTTTGGGGCCTTCTTATCAACTGTTTATAATTATTTTTGGGGTCTTCTTATTAAGTATTTTTATTTATTAATTTAACACAACATCATGTTATATTGACATAAATATAAACAGTAAAAAAGCTAAAAATCTAATAGAAGGTAGTTCTATATTAAATTTATTTTGGTCTCTCTTTTTTTTAAATATTAATTTATTCAATATTAATTTACTCGCATACATGTTTGTGATTTATTAGTAAATCTTAATAAATACCCCTATTAGTAAAATAGTTATATTTGATTTTTTTGGGTGCTATTATATTTGATTTTTTTATAGGGTGTAAAAAAACAGAAACTCTAAAATATTGGCTTTAAATTATTATTTTTAATAATTTCATATAATTTCATATTTTATATAGTTTTTATCTTTATTAAAAAACCAAATAAAAATTAAATATTTTAATATGGAGGTAATATTGAACAGGCCCCACAAAATACATTGGACGACCATGCTAAGGGTGGAAAGTCTATCCCCTTGTAAGTTGTAACTATATATTCACATATAGTGAACGAGAATCACAAGGTTGAAATCCCAAATCGTTACAATCTCACGGAGTATAGGGCCTTTTATTTTATTTTATTTTAATCTAATAATTAGGCCGTTCATGGTTTGTTTTTTCTATTTTTTTCACCAATCATTAAGTCACGTTTTAATTTGAATGGTTTGTTTTTATGTATCATTCAATGCTATTTTCATAAATATAACATGGTCTGTTTCTTCAAAGTCGCAATAATACGGGAAAGAGATTTCCAGTCGCATGTTCTATTGTTGTTTTAGGAGCATCTCCAAACGATATTATAAATTTCTTTTCCGTAAAATTTATTGACAACATGTATTTTGTTTATTGACAAGATGATTCACAAAAAATTACACTCGAATCCTTCTTCATATTTTACAAAATATTTCCTCCGTGCCCAAAGAAGAGAGCAACCACCTCGGCTGCAACCTCCTCGGCTCCTTCACCATGGTTACCGCAACTGCCATCGACGTCCTCGATCCACTATAAGACTCCAGTGTGCTACTCACACAGTCACACTACTGGAAGCCAGGCTTTGAATGTCGTAAGCCTCGTCGTGGAGCCAAACGACAGAGCTGCAGTAATTCTCGACAGATCGGATAACAAATTTTGAGATTTTAATGGATATATACTCAATTTCGCATTAACGGGGGAATGAGAAACAAATTATGAACCATGTCAGGGTGGTCGAACCGGAAAGGATATCAGGTAGTATCCAAATGCTCCCGGTTTGACTCCCGGATATGGTTGCTCTCTATTTAACAAAATAAGGAGAAACAAATTATGAAAGTGGGGACAATTGTTTAAATCCCACTCTTTGCACACTGTGTGTAATAGTGGGTGTTTAATCCTTCATTGACATGTGTGAGCCTGCCTAGTTCGAGAGCTTGTGTGGTGGCTTGCCGCTTGGCTTACCGATTTGAGCCCTTTGCAAACTAGAACTCGGACTCGTAGGATTAATTGATAACCTCAGAACCCAACTACCCAAAAAAATATTCATAAAAGTGGGGTGGAGTGCTTTTTTCATATTTAAAAGGGCAAATTGTGAAAAATAGCATGAACTTTAGGGGTAGTTGCGTTTAATGGCATGAACTTTAAAAATTTTAAAAATAATCACCAACTTTGGTTATGGTTGCAATACGTGGCACATCTTTTTTTTTTTTTTTGAAATATCACCTCTTATTAACATTCTTTGTAGAAAAAAAATCATCCAATTTTCAATTTAAAAAAGAATGCCCATATTTCATTTTAAAAAATAATCCATTTCCAATTTTTATTTTAAAAAATATAATTTGTTTTATAAAACACTATTTTCCCCTTTTTTCTTAAAAGAATACACTCATTATTTACACCCGGTTAAAAAAAGAACTAATTTTATTTTCTCCATAAACTCATTTTTTCAAAAAATTAAATAATAAGTAATGTCTTTAAAATGAAAAATGAGTGTCTTAAAAAGATACCAATTAATATCACAATTATATTTTTTTTAAATGATGTTTTTTGAAAAATTGAAATTGAGTTTATAAACATGAAAATTGTTTTTTTTTAAGAAGAAAATTGTGAGTGGGTTTCAAAAAACAATGGAAAATGTGATTTTTTTTTTAAAATAAAATGTTAATAAGGGGTGTACTTTTGGTTGTGCTACTAACCACAACCACCCTTCAAAGTTGGTGATTATTATAGAATTTTTGAAAGTTGGTGCCACCTAATGCAACTACCCCTAAAGTTTGTGTTATTTTTTTTTGCAATTTTCTCTATTTAAAAACAAAATCTTTATGGATGGCCCAAGTGTTTACTTGTTGGGCTCAGTGGCCCAATACCTCTAGATTTAGGCTCCTATTTATTCTCCTTGCCGCGCAAGTTTGAGAGCATGAATCAATTCAGAACCTAAACTTCGGATTGGGGATGGAGCGGCGAGAAGCTTCGAGTCATCAGCATTTCCTCATCGCGCGGGTTTTGAACTTTTGATCTCATCGCAAGTTCGTCTGAAGGTGCAATAGACAGATCGATGAAGAATCGCTTCGTCTCAAGGTGATTCTCTTCCTAATCTGTCATGATTTTTTTAAGTTATTCTCGCTCAAGATTTTCTTAATCTGGACACTTACGTACAATTTCGGACGTTTAATCCATACGATTTAGATGCTATACAGCCTATACTCACCTGATTAATGGAAATTGAACAAGTGGATTTGTCAAAAAAAAATGATACAGGAACTGTATGTTTTTTTTGTAATCACTTATTAGAGTGCGAAAGCAGGTAATTAGGTGTTTAACTCATTCGTCTCTATCACTGACTGAAGGTGCAGTTGACAGATTGATGAAGAATTTCTTCGTCTGAAGGATATTCACTGCAAAATTTAGCAGTACTTGTATCATACTCGCTCAGAATGTTCTTAATCTGGACAGCTACAACTCCGGTTGTTTAGTCTGTACGGTTTTCATGCTATGCTCACCTGATTACTGGACACTGATGGATGTATATGAAGGAAATATCAATAAGTTTGAAGTTAAAAGCGTGTTATTTGGTCTGTGAACCTGTTCATCCTTGTGGCTTACCGCTTACACAATACACACAGTTTGTTGTCTTATCACAGGTTAAGAGTGCCAAAGCCAGTAATTAGGCTTTCACTGGAACAGGAAATACCAAAAAGGTCCAAATCTTCAGCCTCTCTCTATCGTGTGGGTTTGATCTTATCACAAGCTAGTTTGGAGGTGCAATTCACAGATTGATGAAGAATCTGCCATCCTTAGGTGATTCTCTGCATAGTAAGTTTTCTCATGGTTCATATAGGTCTTGCTCAAAATGTTGTTAATCTGGATAGTTTGAATTTCAAATGTTCAATCCTTATGATTTTCATGCTCTGTACGCCTGATTAATCGATATTGGTCAATGTTTATGTAGGAAATGTAAAAAAAAAATATAGTCCGAGTTTAATTGTGTTATTCATTATGTGTTACAGTGCCTCTTCCCATGATTGACACTTGACACAAAGTTGATTGTCTAATTTCTGATCAGAGTGCCAAAACTGATAATTAGGTGTTTGCCTGATAAGGAAGAAGGTTTTGATTTGTCAGCCACTCTGTCAGGGTTTGATCTCATTGCAAGCTGGTTTGGAAGATGCACTTGACATTTAAGAATCTTGTTATTATAAGGTGATTCTCTGCGTAATTTCTCATCATTTATGTAATTCTGGCTTAAAATGTCATGATCTGTACAGTGTTCAATTTCAGATGTTTATCCATATGATTTTCATTCTATACTCATCTCAGAAAATGTGAAATTAAACCATGTTATCTGGTCTTTGTTATTTGGCTCTTGTTTGTGGTTTACACGAACGGCATTGCCATATTGCTGATTAGAATGTCGAAACTGATGATTAGGCTTTTACACAATTGGAACATTTGTTCGTTTATAACCTCAAGAACTATTCCGTGGATCTATGCTTCAACACGGTGTGGCGGTACATATCTTTATGAATTGCTTTTCCATTTTCACTTGTATTATCCTCCTCTTCTTTGGAATTGTTTTCCTGAGATTTTTTAGCAGTGGATTTATGTGGTAGTGCTCTATTTCTTACATTCTCCCATTAGAAACTCCATGAATCGCCACTCTCATTAGCTATAACTGCTAACGAGTAGCACCATAAACTGTTTCCTAATTCAATTAACTATGGTTAATCCTTATGATGTTTATGCGATATTCGCCTGATTACTGGATATTGCTCAATTCATCAATGTTTTTATGGAGGAAATGTCAAAAAGTCTGATACTAATGCGCAGCATTTGGTCCTTGTCAATGTGAACTGTTTCTTCTCTGTACAGGTTTACAAGAACTGGATTGTTTTTTTTTTTAACCGGAGCCTGAAGAAACGAGTGGCGATAGCTGCAAGAATGATTCCGCTTTCCATGCTTCGACATGGTGCACAACATCTGATTCAAAGAGCAAATCACGAGCACGAGTAAGCACATTGATATTTATAGTAGTCTTTAATTTCTCTCTTAATCTCATTATTTAGGAGTCTCCCAAAGAATCCAATCAAGGTCACAGACTCACATCAGTTAGAGGTTGAACTGACTAACATGGAAAACTCCATGACTTATCACTCTCATTAGCAACAGTTACTAACAAGTAACAGCGCAAATAGATACCATTTCTCATACAATTAACCATGGCTTAGGTTCAAACTATTAACTCATTCGGATCTTGCAAAGTTGGCAACCCCCAAAATGTCATTAGCATCTGTCTAGCTATCAATGTTGAGGGCTTCGCAACGGGAACACTGATCTTCGGCTGGCCTGCCTCACCAAGGGAGACAAGTTCCCTATGTCCAGAAATGGCCGTCGACTTGGAGTTGGAGAAGTAAGCTTGCTTCTGCCTTTGTCGAATGCTTTCGTTTTGATGCTAGTGTCATCTGCCTGTCTGTTGTTTCCTTTCACTCGACACATTAGAACCTTATTTTCTTTCTCTTGCGATTGTGATTGCGACCGTTCCAACTCCTTGCTCTTCACTCGTGCCGGGGCTTCCTCTATCCTCACTCTCTCAAGCTCTCCTTGCAGCCCTTTCACAACATCCTCTAGTTGCTTCTCTTTAACCTCGAGGCAACTCGCTTTCTGTTTCCACTCCTGCACCTGTTTTCAAGTGTGGCCACAAATCACATCTCTATGCATAAATCAAAAGCAGCTTCAATCAAATCCAAGATTAATTGTGTTGTATAGCTTACTGTTTTATTCAAATCTTTGATTTTGAAGTCGCAATCGAGCGCTCGATTTTCCCAGAAATCCCGGGAGCCCTGCAATTCCTCCATCTCCTCCCTGACCTGCCCCAGCATCTCTTGCATCTGCGACCATTGTTCGGTTTCGGCTCTCACTTGCTCCATTATCCTCCTTACAATCCCTTTGCAATGTCCTGCACATATGTTTTGCTCACACACCTTTGTCTCCTGCAACCAAAAATGCCACACATATAACGCTATCAATTCGGAAATCTAATTGATCAAACAATTCAATCAGGATTCAGGATCAGAGATTGTACCTTCATTGGTTCTTGTTTTGAAGTCGATGACGGCATTGATCCGTACTCCTCCTCCATCTTCTTCAACAGCTTCCCCTTGGATAGCCCTTCCATTTTCCTCCTCAAGTTCTCCACCTGAAAGTGACATGTCAATTGGAGGCCAAGAAGAGGTTGAATTGAGAGTTTGAGGGGTTCGATTATTAGTTTCTTACATCAGCAAGCTTATTACTGCATGCTTCATCAGCAGATCCTTGTCCGGTGGTTCCGAGCCTCGACAAATTGGCTTTCGCAAGCTCCTGCACATTCGTCTTGCATCGCTCGCTCGGCAAGCCACCTATCCTCTCGAGCTGCTTTTGAAGCAGCGTCGGTCCCTTGAGAAGCTCAGGGTCTCTCCTCGTCGCCTTCTTCGTCGTCCTCTGAATCTCCGCGAGCTTCTTGGTTATCCCCTCGATCTCCTCCTCCAACACCTCGTCCACATTTCCCCCTTCCCCGATCTTCCTCTTCGCCTGTACAACACCAAAATCATATATCCTCAATGTCAATAAAACTGAGTCAATCAACAATTAGGAATATGGATATTAGATATCAGATATCGGATACTGACGGAGACGAGGGCGTGGACTGCGGATTTGAGAGTCCGCTCCATGAAAACTCGCTCTCTATCCAGCCTCTTGACGGAGATGTCTCTCTCCATCCTGAGAAACTTGCACTCCGCCCGAAGAATCTCTGCCTGGAACCGCCACTTCTCCTCCCAAATACCATTGTCGACTCCGTCGGAGGCAGCGGCGGCGTTGTCTCTCGCCTCTTTGGAATTCAGCAGCACGACGGGCGGGATAGTGTAGCAGAACGTCCTCTCTTGGCCGAACAGCGTCTCCAGCTTCCCCTTGGGGGCTCCGGAGGTCCTGGCCGCAGCCTGCCTCCGCCTGGGGGGGCGCGGGAGGTGGAGGATCCGCGGCGTCTGGGGCGGCGGCGGGTGCCACTTCGGCCTTCTCACTGTCGCCATTTGGGGTGGTGTGCTGGTCGTGTATTGGGTGTGGGGGGGGACTGTTGAGAGTCTCGCTGTTTGTAATTCGAATGCAACGGTAGTGATATAGACAGACTAGAAAGAGCCTAGAGAGAGGTTGGGTGGGAAAAATGAGGATCCTGTGGGCCCCGGGGGAGATGGGGCCCGCTAAAATAAGCGGGCCCGTCCAGCTCACTCGCTTCTACACTCCAGTCCAAACCAAGCCATATCCCGATCGTGGGGCCACTTCGGCTCAGCATCGTACCTATCTATGCTCTGCTTCTGCGGATTATTTTTTTTAAAAAAAAAGATAGTAGTAAAAAAATAAAGTAAAAACAACTTAAGTGAGTATGTCTCTTCAATTCAAATTCACCTATATTCATCCAGTGTTCGATTTCAATGACATCGATCGATCATAGAGGAGAAAGGGTAAAAAGACAGTATGTGGTTTAATTTTATCTAGGAAGATAAAAAGACAGTATGTAAGTTTAATTTTATCTGAGAGTTATTTCGTCAATGATGAAAATCGTTAAATGAGTTCCTCTATTTAATACTCCGTATTAATGTACATTTTTTAAAGATAATATAAACTATTTAACATATTAATATTTTTTTATAAGTATGAAATTATTAAAAATATATATATATTTTATATAGTTTTTTACATTTTAAAAAACATGCATGAGTATGATTATAGTAGTTACTAAAAAATAATTTAATTAAAAATATAATTTTCCGCTAAATTCTTCATAAATGTAACATAATTTTTTAATTGTCATCACCCTCTATAACCCTCTACTAAATTTCATATATTGGGGAAAATTTGTTCTCTCTTAAAACGTGATTGACTCATTGTTGATTGGAGATGTTTGTGAGTTTGTGTGGTATTTGGCTGAATTTTGTTGAATAAGGAGAAATTTAGATTTGATAAGAAATTGAAAGAAAAACAAGGAGAAGTGGGAATCATGGTGGTTGTGGAAGAGAAAGCAGCAAAGCAGTGACGGGGAGAGAGGGGCGGCGTGCAACCTCGATTTCTCAAATCAGACACAGATTTGAAACGAAAGCGATCTCCCTCTTTCTCTCCCCTTTTATATTTCTTTGTTTTGGGTAATTGATGAAGGTGAATCAGATTATTAATTACTCCCTAACACCTTCTTGATCCTTGTTTGGAGTATTGATTTCCTAGTTTAATCACAGTAGTAGTAAAAAATTGTTAACCCTCGTTTAGTTTTAGTTCCGGGAAGGAAATACTGAGTATACAAATTGCTTCGTACAATGTCTTGTTTTTTTAGATTTACTCCCTCCTTCTCAAAAACAAGTCGTTTTAGAGTAGCGTAGTTGTATCAAAATACATGTCGTTTTAGGTTTTCTAGGTAGGAGATAATAATGATTTGGGTTGTTTTTTGTGTTGTTGACTTTTTAAAAGATTTTTTGATTGGTTAAAAAATATAATGGGTTTTTTAAAAACAATAAAATTAATGAAAAAAGTTAGTGGAATGATGATGTTGATTGATGGGTGGATGTTTTATTAAAAGTAGTGTATAATGCTAAAACGATTTGTTTTTCGAGACGGATGGAGTATTAAATTGCTTCGTACAATGTCTCGTTTAGTTCCGAGAATTATAGGAGAAAATTAAAAGGGGAAAAGAATGAAACTTTGATGCTGATTTTTGAATAATCACATACTACGGAGTAGTATAATACTCCATCTGTTAATTAAAACTTGTCGTTTACTATTCATGCACGCTTTTTTAGAACGATAAAAACTATATAAAATATTAACTTTTTTTTAAATTTGTTTTTATAAATTCATACTTAATAGTAATAAGTATGATATTATTTAAAAAAATTATTTCAAAAGTTAATATTTTATATAGTTTTTAACACCTAAAAATACGTGCGTGAATAGTAAAACGTCAAGTTTTAATTAACGGAGGTAATAATACGATTCGAAATACTAGTGTAGTGTACAAGTAGACAGGTAGTGGTCTGACAAATAGCCTTCAATTGTATGGTTAGGTAGAAAATCCATGGTGGGGAAATCCTAGTTTCTTTCAAGTGTCTACAATATTAATTGCTGGAATAGTACTAGGAATTGAAAGCTACGTGTCTTTGTATATTGCCCCGGACCCGAGTATTACTATTTATGACGCACTAGACACCATCAGTAGTCTTTCTTAAAGCGTTATCAAGTTTTAAATCTGTGTTAAGGTTGTGAAGGGTGGTTAATTGATCCAAATATGTCAATTTATCCGCTACACTGATAATTTTTCTAAATACACGTTGAATAATGGAATGTTAGAAAGACAAAGATCCATTAAAAAGTTAGAAATGATCATTTCGACTTATCAAGAGTATTTTCAAAATTGCATTAATAAGAGTTTTTGGATATTTACCTTTAGAGTTTTTGGATATCCAGATTGTCCATTTATATTAAGGCTAGGTCGAGGTTCAATAGACGCTTTGGAGATTATGAAAGCTTATGAGATTTCGAAAAATACACATAATCCCGTCTCTTAATTATAGATTGTTTGATTTTTTTTTTGTGCATGCTTTTTATAAAAGCTAAAAACTTTACAAAATATTTTTTTTATTAATTTAAAAAAATAATTTCAAGTATGAATATATTAAAATTATATTTTTTATAAAAATTTTAGCTTTTAAAAAAACATATTAAAAATTCAAATAATCTATATTTTCAGACGAATGGAGGACTCCATATTAATTACTTTTTATATTGATGCGTGTTAAGTTGTAAATTTATGATTGCCCCAATTAGAATCTCATGCAATCCAAGTACATTATAATATACTACCTCCGTTCCATAATACATGGGCTTTTCTTTTTTGACACGTTTTTTAAGGAGCGAAAAACTCTATGAAATATTATTTTTTTAATCAAAATTTTTATATCATTGTTACTTATTACTAATAAGTATCAAATTATATAAAAAAATTAATTAAAAAAATAATATTTCATATAGTTTTTCACTCCTTAAAAAGCGTGCCGAAAACTAAAAACCCATATATTTTGGAACGGAGGGAGTATAACATATGCAAACTATTTTTTTTTAATTGTCAATTCATGCAGTTACACTTTTTCAGGTGAGAATGGGGAAATTTGGTTAGATGAATGTTATTGGAGTGAATGCCACAAAGTACGTAAATGTATGTTTTTTGAGTTAACACATTCAAATTGCTGTACGTGAAAGGGAAAAGGTGCAGTGACAAAGGATGTCTCAATCTCAAATTCAATGACTGCTCTATTTGCTTGCTTCCTGTTCCAATTTGGAGGGTCCTCTTAATCTCTTTATTCTAGTATTAAATTCAGTAAAAATTGTTTAGGTTAAAAAGTGAAAAAATAAAATAAAATCAAATCAAATCAGTGAAGGCACTTCAGTTCCACCGCTGGAGGTGGGTGACCGTCGGTTGAGTTTTATTTTTTACCACGTCACTATACAAAATCCATTTAATACTAGTTGCAACTTTACCATTTTGAATACTCCAATTATTATAATAAAATTAATCAATTCTCTATAGGATTATATTGTGGCAATTGGCGACTTGGGTGAGTAGCTGAGTGAGAAGCCGGAGCCAAAAGAGAAAAGGCGTGGGGCATAGCACCAGAAGCCACCTCAGCAACCGGTTGGAAACAAGCACAAGTGTCTGGTAGCTTAGTATAAATAGAGGTTGTTGGTTCACTTTGTTTCTTCTGTAAGTCTTGTAACATAATATATATATAGAGAGAGATGAGAGATGTAAGCTTGGTTTGTCTCCCATGGCAACAAGTTGAAATCACTACTCACTGTGTTTTCCCTCAATAAAAACTCTCATTTTCATTTTCAATTTCTGTATACAATTCGTATTGATCGATCAGATCTTCGACATGGTATCAGAGCTTGTGTGAAGCTTCTGATCTTTGCGATCTCGCTGTTGTCAAGATTGTTCTTGTTTCTTTTCGCTTACAAACTCTGAGTTCTTACCTTGCTTCGATTATCCATGGCGGCTCAAGGAAATCAGGATGCGAATCGAGTTGTTCAACAAGGAAATCAGGATGCGAATCGAGTTGTTCAACAAGGAAATCAGGATGCGAATCGTGTAGTTCAGACGAATGATCCACTGACGCTGAACAATTCGGATCATCCAGGGATGATTCTCACGAATGCTCCCTTCAACGGTGGAAATTACCTGATCTAGAGCAGGCAAATCAAGATGGTGCTGAGCGCTAAGCTGAAACTGAGCTTCATCGACGGCACAAGGCCAAGACCAGATCTGAATCATCCGGACTATGAGCGTTGGGCCAGGTGCGACTCAATGGTTGCTTCCTGGATTCTAAACTCCATGGTTCCGGAGTTGGCTAGTGCGTTCGTGTATGCAAATTCGGCAAGAGGACTATGGCTAGAGATCAACGAGAGGTATTTCCAAAGCAATGGTCCCCTGATCTATCAACTACAGCAAGAAATGTGGTAAGTTAACCAAGGTGAGTTGTCTGTTACGGCATTTTTCATGAAATTGAAGAAAATCTGGGATGAACTGCAGAATCTGAATGAAATGCCAAGCTGTAATTGTGGTGGAATGGATCAGTGTAGATGCGGAAATTTGATTAGGATTCTTGAAATGGAGAATCAGAATAGATTGATGCAATTTCTGTTAAGGCTGAATTCGACCTATGATTCGGTCAAGAGTCAGGTGCTTGCCATGGATCTCTTGTCGCATGTGAATCGTGCATATCAAATTGTGTTACAGGTTGAAAGGCAGAAGAGCATTTGTGGTCAGAACTTTCCTGATCCAACGGCGTTTCTTGCAAGTAGCTCCAACAACAACAAAGGAGCATCAACCTCTGCTGCATCTGGAGTCTCTAGAAATAATTCCAAGTATGAGAAGGAAAAACGTGAAGGCAAGATGATGCGGGACCATCTTCTACACCTCCGGACGCGCCGATCATACTCGGAGACGGACCGATGACTAGAGCTCGAGCTAAGAAGCTCCAACGCGACTCATTTCTCTTTGTAAGTCATTCCTTGTTCTCGAGCGCGGTCCAACTCCCGGAGCCACCGATGAAGGCGTACATGTGCATTGGAACCCGGATTACCGACGCCGGAAGCCAGCAGCAAAGCACCTAGGCCAGCAGCATCGTGCGCGGGCGTGTGCGGGACTGCGCGGGCGTGCACCTGGCTGCGCGGGCGTGCACCGAGACTGCGCGGGCGTGCGCGACCTCACTGTTGGTTGCTGCCACGAAGTCCCGTTTCCCGGCTTTGTGATTCCTTGTGACGTTAATTTGGAAACCTTTATTATTCATACTATTTTAAGTTATTAAAGGTTTATTTTATTAAGTCTCTACTTTAGTATTTTATTATTTTATTTAATTAGTGTCGGCCAAAGAGCTTTCTTAGGGTTTATATTGGCCGACCTCTCTTGTAGAACATTCACGTCTTCCATTATTGAAATTTACAGTTCTTGTGTGAAACACATCTGTGAGAAAGTCAATCGATTCGAAGCGTTGCTCGTCGATTGCAACTATTGGTATAGATCTAACTTGGTTTGCTTTGAGTTCGTCAACCTCGCGAGAGCTTGGTGATCCAGGTAATCACAAGTCCCCTCCTTGTGCCTCCAAGTTGTCCGCTTGGTTGTGTAGGGTTGTAGAGGCGGGCTTTATAGTCGTTGGCATTTGGTTCCTACCCTCTATGGAGGCCTGGGGTCTTTGCCTCGTTCTATTTTAGTTCGATTCAGTCCACTATCGGTCGTGTCTTTGTTATCAATTTCGAGTCTTGCATATTGTTCCTCGAGTCTTTGCTTCCGTTCTTGTTATTTCTTGTTTGATTGTCGAAGATCGGGCCATCCTACGGCTAACCCCGTATCAAATTGGTATCAGAGCTTTGGTTTCCGACATCAAAGTTGTGTCTTTTGTTTCCCTAAACACAAAACCTACAAAAATAGAGTCTTTCTTGTTCTTGGTATTTTTACTTCTTGAAATTTTTTTTAATTTGATTCATTAATCCTTATTTGTGATTGTTGTGGTTGCTAGCCTAAAACACATAACTAGCCGAGACCCTGTTGCAATCGACCAACCTTTGGCACAATTCATAATTGATATATATCACTGTAGTCTTATTAAAGCCAAATTGTTGCAACATTAGTCAATTGCAGCCGACATTGGAGTTCATTACCAATTGTGGCCACAGTAGGCACAAATCGTAATTGATATATATCATAGTTGATTGTTTGTGATCGGCCGAAGCAATTCAAAAACCTAGTGTGTTGTTCTATCTTTGGCCACAAGACTCCTTTATTTCATTGTTAGTTTCTTGCATTAGTTAAAAAAAAAAAAAAAAAACATATTTGCATTCAAAGCTTAGTCCTAGGAGGATAAAATTCACTAGGGGCAAAAGTAAGCTTTCAAAAAAAAAAAACAAAAAAAAGGAATTGTCAAGTCTAGTGCAAGAACTTCAAGGACTAATTTCGGTGAAAACCTCATAGCCCTAGACGAAAGTCTCAAACACTTACCTCCCAAACCATAAATTTTTTTTTTTTTTTTAAGCCCTACCTTGCAACTACAACATCCATACTAAGGGTTTAAATCAAAAAGAGGTAAAAATCCAAGTTTTTTTCTTTCATTTTCTTTCCTCTTTTTTGTGTGTCGTGTACTGCAGTGCCCATACCGACCCCATACCGACCCCCTTCAGCCTCGGTACAGCCTCGTTACAGTGTCGGCTGAGCTCTGTTTTGGTCGAATTCGAGCCCCTTGTTGCTTGTTTCTTTGTCGTTTCTCTTGATTACTTTCTTTGATTGTTGAGTCCTTGCTTGAGTGTTGATTTGCCCAAAGCGGATTGCCCCAACAAGCTTGTCATAACCAATTAGAGAGAGGTGTGCGAGAGAAACACATTGTGAGTTGTTTTATTTTGCTAATCTTGACATAGTTCTGTGTTTGTTTAGTTGCGATGTCTCAGCAGGTTAACAACCCGAACAATGCCAACAATGGCAATGATGACAACAATTCCGAAGCAACTATATCCGTCGCAATGTTCAATAACACAATGAACAATCTCACGGCCACCTTGGCGGCGATGATGGATAAGCTGACGGCTTTGGAGGCTAGACCAACGGGTTCTAATAACCTTGGTGGTCATGGTGGTCAAAGGCGTAACGAGCAGCCTAATGATGAAAGGGAAGTCCCAAATCCTAACCTTCCTCCTAACCCTAATTTCAATAATCCTATTTTTGAAGAGAACCACTCTCCAGGAGGGGAGAGAAATGGTCGAAATAATGGATTTGTTAATGCGCAGGGGCAAGGACGGGGAAGAGGTAGAGGTCGTGGCTTCCAGGAGGAGTTCTACTACTCGGAGCGTGAGGATGACTTCCAGGAGGAGGACTATTGGGATCAACGCCCGAGGCGGAACGACAGAGGAGGGCGTTACCAAGACCGTTACCAATACCGTGAGCATAGAGATCCTGATCAGGACGGCATAGGTAAGGTTAAGGTAAAAATTCCTTCCTTTGATGGCAAGACAGATCCAGATGCATATATAGACTGGGAAACTAAAATGGAACAAATCTGGAACTGTCACAATTTTTCTGAACCTAAGAAAGTTCAATTGGCTTCTTTAGAATTTCAAGGGTTTGCTCTTATATGGTGGGATAATTTGGTTAAGGAAAGAAGAAGAGCCCTTGATGCGCCTATCGCGTCTTGGAACCAATTGAAAGCTTTAATGAGAAATAGGTTTGTCCCTCAACACTATGCTAGAGAGCTTAGGCAACGCCTAGAGAACCTTAGGCAGGGAAATAAATCTGTTGAGGAAACCTTTAATATTATGCAAGAAACCATGGCACGAGCAAATGTTGTTGAACATCATGAGGATACTAATGCTAGGTTTCTTCGCATTTTGCATCCCGCCTTAGCTCAGGACATTGATTGCTTTCCTTACTCTACTCCTACTGAATTATTGCATTTGGCTATTAAAGTTGAACGTGGAGCTAGATACAGGAACCAAGGCGGAAGATGGACGAGCGGCCAGCCCCAACCTTGGCGCCAAAACCGGCCACAACAGCCCCAAGGGCGGTCTGACGGCGGTTACACCTCTCGGCCAAACCAAGCCCCTGGGAGAGGAGATGGACGAACCAACCCTACAGCTGCTGACAAGGGTAAGGCGCCTTGGACAGGACGAGAGTCGTCTGGGACATCTACTGGTCCCAAAGGGAGTAATCCTAATCCCTCTACTACTAGATCTAGGGACATTGTGTGCTTTAAATGTCAGGGTAGAGGTCATACTATGAAGGATTGTCCCAATAAGAAAACTCTCATGATTAATCACTTAGGTGAATATGTGTCTGACAATTCTTGTGATGAAAATGAAGAGCATGCTAATGATAATGATCAAAACCTTAATCTGCTTACCTATGATGAGGATGATGATGGCATTGATTATGAACATGGAGAATCACTGATTGTTAGGAGAGTCTTAAGTGTTGTTCCTGCACCATGTGATGACAATCAACGTGAGAATCTTTTTCATACTAGATGCTTAGTTAAGGGTAAAGTGGTTAATGTGATCATTGATGGGGGAAGTTGTTGTAACTTAGCTAGTCAAGAGATGATTGAAAAATTACACCTTCCTACTATTCAGCATCCTAGGCCTTATAGATTGCATTGGATGAACGACTGTGGTAATTTGAAAGTGAATAGGCAAGTCAAAGTGCATATCAAATTAGGACATTATGAAGATGATGTGTTATGCGATATAGTACCTATGCAAGCCTGTCATATCTTATTAGGTCGTCCTTGGCAGTTTGATCGTAAGGTCTTGCATGATGGCTTTACTAACAGATATTCCTTTACTTTTCAGGGCAAAAATGTAGTTCTCAAGCCTATGACACCAACCCAGGTGGCTGATGAGATTGAGAAACGGAAGGTAAGTAAAGGTGAGTTAGAAAGGGAGGCTCAGTCGAGCCATGTGTCTACCCCTACTCGGCCTAAGGGTGTATTTTTGGCATCCAAGAGTACATTTTTAGACGAGTTTGCGGATGGGGAAACCACCCTCATGCTCCTATGCAAAGGGTTGAGTATGTTGAGTGAGGAGCTTCGAGCTACCCTCCCTCCTCGCATCCTAACTCTTCTTGAAGAATATAAGGATGTTTTCCCCGAGGACATACCGGCAGGTCTACCCCCTGTCAGAGGAATTGAGCATCAAATCGATCTCATTCCAGGGGCTGCATTGCCTAATCGGCCTGCTTACAGAATGAATCCCACTGAAACCCAAGAGGTTCAATCCCAAGTTCAGGAACTGTTGAACAAGGGATACATTAGGGAAAGTTTGGGTCCTAGTGCTGTGCCTGTGTTGTTAGTCCCTAAGAAAGATGGTTCATGGCGAATGTGTGTAGATTGTAGGGCCATTAACAACATAACTGTAAAATATCGCCATCCTATACCCCGCTTAGATGACATGTTAGATGAGTTGCATGGTTCTTCTATCTTCTCTAAAATTGATTTTAAAAGCGGTTACCATTAGATTAGGATGAAGAAAGGCGATGAATGGAAAACAGCCTTCAAAACTAAATTTGGACTCTATGAATGGTTGGTTATGCCTTTTGGCTTGACTAACGCACCTAGTACTTTCATGAGACTAATGAATCATGTGCTTAGGAATTTCATAGGTAAATTTGTTGTTGTTTATTTTGATGACATTCTTATCTATAGTAAATCACCTGAGGAACATGAAGCACATTTGACGGAAGTACTTTCTACTCTTAGATTAGAACACTTGTATGCCAATCTTAAGAAATGTGAGCTTTGTAATGATCAAGTGTCTTTTCTGGGTTTTGTAGTGAGTTCAAGCGGATTGCGAGTCGATGATGCCAAGATCAAGGCAATCCAGGATTGGCCGACACCTACCAATATCGGCCATGTGAGGAGTTTCCAAGGCCTAGCGAGCTTCTATCGGAGATTTGTGCGCGACTTCAGCTCCATCGCAGCCCCTCTCACAGAGCTCACAAGGAAGCGGTGTGAGTTCAAGTGGGGTCCAGCTCAGGAGGAGGCGTTTTGCAAGCTCAAGGAGAAGCTCACTCATGCGCCATTGCTGGCTCTGCCTGATTTCACTCGGCCTTTCGAGGTTGAATGTGATGCTAGCGGAGTTGGGATTGGAGGCGTCCTCATGCAAGAAGGTAAGCATGTAGAGTTCATCAGGGAGCTGCATGAACGGACACGTCAGAAACTCACGCTGAAGGCTGAGTACAACGCCAACAAGGCCAACAAGGGCCGTCGTTTGGTGACATTCCAGCCTGGGGATCTCGTGTGGGTGCACCTGCGGAAGGAGAGGTTTCCCAACGAGCGGAAGAGCAAGCTTGCACCACGAGGAGATGGACCTTTTAAGGTTCTGGAGAAGGTGGGCGACAATGCCTACAAGCTGGAGCTTCCAGGCACTTATGGCGTGAGTGCTACCTTCAACGTCGCGGATCTCATTCCTTATCTTGCCGTGGACAAGGACTTGGATTCGTGGTCGAATCCTTTCCAAGAAGGGGAGGTTGATGCGGGACCATCTTCTACACCTCCGGACGCGCCGATCATACTCGGAGACGGACCGATGACTAGAGCTCGAGCTAAGAAGCTCCAACGCGACTCATTTCTCTTTGTAAGTCATTCCTTGTTCTCGAGCGCGGTCCAACTCCCGGAGCCACCGATGAAGGCGTACATGTGCATTGGAACCCGGATTACCGACGCCGGAAGCCAGCAGCAAAGCACCTAGGCCAGCAGCATCGTGCGCGGGCGTGTGCGGGACTGCGCGGGCGTGCACCTAGACTGCGCGGGCGTGCGCGACCTCACTGTTGGTTGCTGCCACGAAGTCCCATTTCCCGGCTTTGTGATTCCTTGTGACGTTAATTTGGAAACCTTTATTATTCATACTATTTTAAGTTATTAAAGGTTTATTTTATTAAGTCTCTACGTTAGTATTTAATTCTAAGTTAATCCTAAGTTAGTATTTTATTATTTTATTTAATTAGTGTCGGCCAAAGAGCTTTCTTAGGGTTTATATTGGCCGACCTCTCTTGTAGAACATTCACGTCTTCCATTATTGAAATTTACAGTTCTTGTGTGAAACACATCTGTGAGAAAGTCAATCGATTCGAAGCGTTGCTCGTCGATTGCAACTATTGGTATAGATCTAACTTGGTTTGCTTTGAGTTCGTCAACCTCGCGAGAGCTTGGTGATCCAGGTAATCACAAGTCCCCTCCTTGTGCCTCCAAGTTGTCCGCTTGGTTGTGTAGGGTTGTAGAGGCGGGCTTTATAGTCGTTGGCATTTGGTTCCTACCCTCTATGGAGGCCTGGGGTCTTTGCCTCGTTCTATTTTAGTTCGATTCAGTCCACTATCGGTCGTGTCTTTGTTATCAATTTCGAGTCTTGCATATTGTTCCTCGAGTCTTTGCTTCCGTTCTTGTTATTTCTTGTTTGATTGTCGAAGATCGGGCCATCCTACGGCTAACCCCGTATCACAAGAAGAGCAAGTATGGAGAAAGGAAGTACTACTCTCATTGCAAGGAAGAAGGTCACACCTATGAGCAGTGCTTTGAGCTCATTAAATATCCCGACTGGTAAAAGGGAAAGAAGGCTAAGAGAGGTCCTAGAGTTGCTGCTAATGTTGATGATAATGGAGCTTCAACATCAGACAATCCTTTTGAAGATGGATCTAGTGCAGATCAGAGGTATGGTGTTGATAACCAAATTGTGCAAGCTGTTGCAGGATTGACCAGTGCTTGTCAAGAAGTGATGAGAGCACTCAAATCAGACAAGCAAGCTGTAAATGCTATGGTTAGAACTAGCTATCCGAACGTGGATTGTGCAGGTATGATTCAAGGTCTATCATCTATGTATAGCATATCTGTTTTAAGCCTTGCTGTGTTTAAATGCAAAGTTAATGAATGGATTCTGGATAGTGGGGCTTCGAATCATATGACATCCTATCAGCATCTGTTTACTGTGTCTAGAAAGTTAAAATGGCATGTGCATGTGATATTGCCTGATGGATCTACCAAAGTTGTCTACACATTTGGAAATATTCATGTCAATTCTAAGTTGTTGCTTGAGAATGTGCAGCTTGTGCCAGAGTTCAAGTTTAACTTGCTGTCAGTGAGCAAATTATTGAAGAAAAGAAAATTCAGTGCACATTTTTATGAAGATCATTGTGATTTGCAGGACCATTTGACTAAGGATGTCATTGCTAGTGGATGTGAGGTTGCTGGTCTTTATGTCATCAAGGAGGATACAAGCTTAAGGGTGGCGGATGGAAAGCAGTCTAATAGCATTTGCTGTTCAATTTCTGAAAACAATAATGTTTCTTTGTTTCATAAGAGGTTGGGTCATGTTTCCACCTCCAAGATGATGCACATGCCTGGTTGTATGGCAAAACATGGTGACATCTTTGTTTGTAATGTTTGTTCTATTGCCAAGTTTCATAGACTTCCTTTCTCAAATAGCACTTCATATGCAGCTGAGTTGTTTGACCTAATACATGTTGATGTGTGGGGTGCTTATAGGACTAAGTCCTTAGATGGGTCATCTTATTTTGCTACTATCATTGATGATCATAGTAGAGCCACATGGACATACTTGTTGACAAGTAAAGCACAGTTGTTCAATGTGTTGAAGGCCTTCATAACCTATGTTCAGAATCAGTTTGGGAAGATTGTCAAAGTGATAAGGTCTGATAATGGATCAGAAATTGTGAATAGAGATTGTCAGGAGTGGTTCTCCAAGTTGGGTATAGTTCGTCAGAAAAGTATGAGTTACACTCCACATCAAAATGGGATAGTCGAGAGAAAGCATAGACATCTTCTTGATACAGCCAGGGCATTAATGTTTCAAGCTGAGCTTCCTAAGCATTTCTGGGGTGAGAGGGTGTTAGTGGCCACTTACTTGATCAATAGGCTTCCAGTTGCAAAGTTATCCTGGAAGTCTCTTTATGAAATTTTGTTTCATAAACTTCCCTCTCTAGATCATCTTAGAATTTTTGGGTGTTTATGTTATGCTGTAGTTTTGAAAAAATCTTCTGATAAGTTTGATCCAAGGGGAAGGAAGTGCATGTTCATTGGTTATCCAGCACATCAAAAGGGATACAAGTAATATGATCTTCAATCCAGAGAGGTGTTTTTAAGTAGGGATGTTGTCTTCTATGAAGATCGGTTTCCTTATTCCAAGTCATATACCTCTCAGTCTCCTAGTAATCCCACCTTCACCCCCATTTTTGCTAACAAATTTACTGGCCAAGGGTTAGATGATGATAAGTTAGACACATCTCCCTCACCTATTGTTGCTCCTACAGCAGATCTTCCTCCATATGGGTCTTTGGTTGATCAGATTGAGCCACACCAGGTTGAGTTGCCATCTATAAGACGTTCTAATAGGATTTGGTCTGCCCCAAGGTGGTTACAGGATTTTCTCAATATAGCTCATATTGATCATTCTCAATGCCATGAGTTCTTTGCTTCATTAGCGAAGGTGGTATCTGTAAAGGAGCCCTACAGCTATAAGGAAGCCAAGTCTGATAGCAATTGGATCCTTGCTATGGATAAGGAAATTGATGCTCTAGAAAAGAACAATACATGGGTTCTCACTGCATTACCAGCAGGGAAGGTGGCGATTAAATCCAAGTGGGTTTTCAAAATTAAATTAAATCCAGATGGGTCAATTGAGAGGTATAAGGCCATATTAGTGGTGAAGGGGTTTAGTCAGAAGTTGGGAAAAGACTATAAACATACGTTCTCTCCGGTTGCCAAGCTTCCTACAGTTCGGATTTTCATAGCCATGGCAATGTTGTTACAGGAGTAAATCGAGTATTGAAATAAATATGAAATAAAGATCAGACTGACTTCCCTGTCTCAGCAAATAATACAAGACTTCCTCCCGTTGTAGTAAGAGAAAAGTCAGGATCTAATCCACGAGGAAGCACGTCAGCAGTTCTTAGGTAGCTGTAAATTCTCAAAGAAGCAGCAGAAAGACAGAATCACAGAAACAGAAAAGAAACAAATAAACCGGCAAGGGTAACTAAAACAAAAGCAAAGAACAAAGCAAAACAAGACAAGACAACGCGAAACAGCAAATAAAACGAGGACACAGAAGCTACTCGATCTCGAGTAGCTGTCCTCTAGGTCGACTAAGGTGGTCGACAGCAGAAACTCAGAAACTGAAAACAAACAACTCGACAAAGGCAAACCAACTCGATCTCGACCACAGTTCCTCGAGATCGACAAAGAAAGTAAAGACAAAAACTTTTAAAATCGACAAAAGCAGCAAACTTAACTCGACCTAGACAAGTCTCTACTCGACTTCGACAAGAACAGTACTCGAGGTCGACAAAGCTTCGTCTAGATCGACAAGAAACAGAAAACCCAAAATTGCAGATTTCCGACAGAATTCAGAAATTTAACAGACATAAACTCAATATATTAAAAGACCTCCAAGGCCAGGGTTTCAACACCACAACGATAACCATGCAAAACAACACATAAAGGCACAAAAGATCATGCTTTCCATCAAATAACTTTCGTCATTAACAAATAGGCAAATAGAGGCTTTCGCATAAACCCTAATTGTTACTAACCCTTTTTCACATAATTAACCCAAGTTGCATTAAGATCACTTTCGCTTTAATAATACAAACAAGGATCACCATCAACTCTCGCAAAAGAATCATGCTCATAGGGATAGAAGATGAATTGCACAAAAAGATCTGACCTTTATCGCATCGCCTCACATGGCCACCGTCGGGCTCACCCCAGCCCCAGAAGTGGGTGGA
Organism: Persicaria tinctoria; assembly: GCA_037127255.1. NCBI lineage: Eukaryota > Viridiplantae > Streptophyta > Magnoliopsida > Caryophyllales > Polygonaceae > Persicaria > Persicaria tinctoria. The sequence continues at coordinate 3,700,918 of JBANSL010000004.1, forward strand.
CTACTCACGCCTCATCGCAAACTCTGACATCATCGATTGAAAGAAAACTAATTGCATTAAAATAAACCAAAGTTTACAACCGCTCGAAGCCAACTCCGCTCTCGCTTCACAACTCCAACCGGCTCCTCACTCTCTCTCTCTACTTCTCCTACTTACTTCTCTCTCTACTTCTCCTACTTACTTCTCTCTCTGAAATTGAATGAATAAAACTGAGCCCCTAGGGCTTTATTTATAGCCTTCATTCCCTAGCTATTCTAGGAAAGAAGATATCTATCTCTATCTAAAATTATATCTAAAACTGGAAAGGATAAATAAATTGTTTTAAGGAATTAAATCAACTAGGAAAAGATAAAACTAATTAAGGTAGGTCTTCATGATGTTGATAGATCTTGTCTCCTTGGATAGAACTTGATGTAATAGGATAGAATCTTCCGCCTTCGCGCCCAAGGAAAGCCAAGTCTAGTCGGACAGCCAAGTCGAGAAGCTTCTGGAACGCGGCTCTAGTCGACCTCGAGTAAGGCTCGTCGAACTCGAGTAGCAGGGTTCGTCGACTGGACTTCCTCGTGTTGGTGTGCTCGACATGGCTCGGACTTGGGTTCCTGGTGCTCGTCGATCTCGAGTAACCCTAGTCGATCTCGAGTAGGATGGCTCGGTCGACCAGGCTTCCTCGGGTTGGTCTTCTCGGCAAGGCTCGGACAAGGGCTCAGGCGCTCGTCGATCTCGACCACCTCTTGTCGAGATCGAGTAGGGTGCTTTCGCGAGTTGGCTCTTCCGCTGGCAGCGAGTGATCCGCTGCAGCGAGTCGAGTCTTCCGCTGGCAGCGGGTGCTCCTGGTCGTCCTCAGCATCGTCCTTGACTTCTCGGGCAGCTTCTCCTCGTCGACTCCGGGTGGTGGCGCTGGGCTTCGTCGACCTCGACCAGTTCTTGTCGAGATCGAGTAGGGTTCGGACCTCGGGTGTCTGGCTCTCTCGATCAGGCTTCGTCGACCAAGGCTGGTCGGCCAGGCTTGTCTATGTCGACTAGGGCTTACTCGAGATCGAGTAGCCCGGGTTCTTGGCCTGATTCGAGTGGTTCCGCATGCTTTGACCTTGGACTTCTGTAGCCGTTTTCCGAGCTTTTCCGACCTTCTGTAGAATTGTTGTAAAACGCCTCGATTTCTGCGATTTAAACAGAAACTGGTGTAGATTCCATAATTTGGCAAATAAACATAAACTACATAGATTCTGTACTATCTTAGCCCAAATGAATGTAATGTATACAGAAATTGATATAAAAATTACTGTAAAACATGGCAGATTAGGCTCACAACAAACACCCTATACTTAAGCTTGCTTGTCCTCAAGCAATACTTTTATTTGTCATTCAGGGGAAGAATTCAAAACTCTCAACATCTTAGATTCATTCTTATATGTCTCTGCAATCAATTACCATCCTTGAAAAGGTACTAGTGTCACAGATTCATGCATGTGCAAATATGTAAAAGCAACATCTACTCACAAAAGGAGGGTTATGCAAAAACAATATAAGTGACAAAGCATTTGATAATCAAGAAGACTTTAATTTAAGCTCATGAAGGAGTAGATTGGTAAAAGGCTAAAGGTGGGCAATATTTGGCAATGTGGTGCTTTTGATCCGGGGAAATGGAGTATTTCCAAATTTTGAGTTTCATACCACATTCTTTCTCCATATAATTCATCACCTTTCATATTGTTTTTCTCAATAATAATGCTTTTACCTCTCTAACCTCAGCACTGCCTTCTCGCGAGTCGCAAACATGGGTGTCATGAATGGCCCCGGATACTTAGTGCTTTGGACTCCTCACAATGTATCCCATCTCTCCAAACTATTATCTCAGAGAGCAGGGTCAATCTACCTTTATCTCCTGAGGTGATTGGATTTTCTTTCACTCATTAAATTTTCCATATATTCAACCAATTTCCTTTCCAAACTCAATAATGATAATAATCACAAACACCATATGACATCTCCATAATGTAACACCATTCTCAACATAATCCCCGGATAAGGTAAAGAATGGCAAATATTTAGATCATGTGGAGCAATAATTGAAATAATGCATATTATGGCTTTTGTGATGCATAAGCATAGGTAAGGCTAGGATTTTAAACATATGAGCATTATATGGAAATATAAAGTCCTCCATCATTTTATCATGCAACATGTCAAAAGCAACTTCAAATTTTACCTCCTTTCATGGTTTTCAAGAAATAATGCACTTCATTGTGACTTCCCTTTACTAGGCAATTTCATGCTATATCTCTAATGAATCCAATTTTGCATCGTCGAGTCCAATATAAGCTTCCATGACATTATTCAAAAAAATTCAGTGGGGGTCATTTTTCTCAAATTTTTGGAAATTCACATAAATCAATAATGCATTCCAAAATAGCCATGTAGCAATTCTAAGAAATAATGCACAAAGTAATGTCAAATATGATCAAATATGCACAAAGTAAGCCCTTCCCCACCCCATACTTAAAATTTACAGTGTCCTCACTGTATAAAATCAAATAAAAACAAGAGTAAAGGAAGGAACTCACAGGACAGAACATCGAGGTAGACAAAACTGGGCTGGTTGAGTAGGCTTGTCGATATCGAGTACCCCTTACTCGATATTGAGTAGCTCTGTCTGCGTCTGGTGGTTTTCTGAAGTCGAGGAGCGTCTGGGGCTTGTCGATGTCGAGTACGTCTACTCGATCTCGAGTACTGTCTGGGTTGCTCCTCCTTGTCTTTGTCGACTTGGCCTTCGTCGATTCTGACTGGTTCTCAGGGACTCCTTCTTTCCACTTTTCGCAATCCTTTATATGCTTGCCGACCTACTAGTGTTAGTTTCCACACAAAAACAAGACTATCCATATGAAGTATTCTAAAAGACATAAAACCAAAACCAAAAACAAAAACCAAAAAGTTCAAAAGTCTCAAAAGTTCATAAAGTTCTATATACATGCTCTAGATTTTATAGTCGCTAGGCCGACTTTTCTCCATGAAGCATTAGCCTGGCTCATCTTTGTCCGGAGGTATAGGTGGGTCTGGTGGTTCCTCCGGTGGTGGGAAGCGTGGGATGTCATCCGGAGGCATCATGTGAAGAAGCTTAAATCTCCCCGAGCGAATGCTCCATGGCTTCACCCATCCATCTTCCTGGGCTCCAGCCGAGACATGCATAAGGGAAGAGGTATTTCCACCTCATCTTGTGGAGATTCATGCCACTTTGCGAGGACCCCATACTTGAATACAAACATCGGTTGCTCAAAATCGTCAGGAATGACCTTCACCTTATAGGGTAAAAGCAACCTTGAAGCACCATGGGCAACGACGTCCGAATTTTGCGTTGGTGGCCCTTCTTCTTCTTGGGATCCTTCCAAAGATTTTTCAAAGATAGATAGCGAAATCGAAATAGAGGAAGGACATACCTGGGTTTCTGTGGTACAAACGATTTCGGCTAGTGTTTCTGGATCAGTTCCTCCAGAATGTGTATATGTCGAGTCCAGGTAGTCGATGTTGACTGGCTCATAGAAGGGGACATTGTCGAACCAACTTGTCATTGTTGATTTGGGCGATTTAGCGTAATGTTCCCATCTACGCAACACAAGCTTAGCTTCTGCCTCCCTCGCACGCTCAGCTTCATGCTCCCTTCCTGCTCTCTCAGCGGCGAGAGCGGTATCCTTGGCGGCTAGTTCCCTTGTAAGCCTCTGAATCAACTGTTCTGGTGTTTCTGCGGCCGCCATGGCTCTTTTCAGTTTAGAATGGATGTGTAGGACATGTTCCGGATCATCTAAGGTGTCAAACTCAGGTGGTTGAACAGAATGGCGCATACACCTGCGAAGTAACTCAAAAGAAAAGTGAGATCTGACTACCTAAGGCGCGAATGATTGCCTCCCCGGCAACGGCGCCAATTTGTTGTTACAGGAGTAAATCGAGTATTGAAATAAATATGAAATAAAGATCAGACTGACTTCCCTGTCTCAGCAAATAATACAAGACTTCCTCCCGTTGTAGTAAGAGAAAAGTCAGGATCGAATCCACGAGGAAGCACGTCAGCAGTTCTTAGGTAGCTGTAAATTCTCACAGAAGCAGCAGAAAGACAGAATCGCAGAAATAGAAAAGAAACAAATAAACCGGCAAGGGTAACTAAAACAAAAGCAAGGAACAAAGCAAAACAAGACAAGACAACGCGAAACAGCAAATAAAACGAGGACACAGAAGCTACTCGATCTCGAGTAGCTGTCCTCTAGGTCGACTAAGGTGGTCGACAGAAGAAACTCAGAAACTGAAAACAAACAACTCGACAAAGGCAAACCAACTCGATCTCGACCACAATTCCTCGAGATCGACAAAGAAAGTAAAGAGAGAAACTTTTAAAATCGACAAAAGCAGCAAACTTAACTCGACCTAGACAAGTCTCTACTCGACTTCGACAAGAACAGTACTCGAGGTCGACAAAGCTTCGTCTAGATCGACAAGAAATAGAAAACCCAAAATTGCAGATTTTCGACAGAATTCAGAAATTTAACAGAAATAAACTCAATATATTAAAAGACCTCCAAGGCCAGGGTTTCAACACCACAACGATAACCATGCAAAACAACACATAAAGGCACAAAAGATCATGCTTTCCATCAAATAACTTTCGTCATTAACAAATAGGCAAATAGAGGCTTTCGCATAAACCCTAATTGTTACTAACCCTTTTTCACATAATTAACCCAAGTTGCATTAAGATCACTTTCGCTTTAATAATACAAACAAGGATCACCATCAACTCTCGCAAAAGAATCATGCTCATAGGGATAGAAGATGAATTGCACAAAAAGATCTGACCTTTATCGCATCGCCTCACATGGCCACCGTCGGGCTCACCCCAGCCCCAGAAGTGGGTGGACTACTCACGCCTCATCGCAAACTCTGACATCATCGATTGAAAGAAAACTAATTGCATTAAAATAAACCAAAGTTTACAACCGCTCGAAGCCAACTCCGCTCTCGCTTCACAACTCCAACCGGCTGCTCACTCTCTCTCTCTACTTCTCCTACTTACTTCTCTCTCTACTTCTCCTACTTACTTCTCTCTCTGAAATTGAATGAATAAAACTGAGCCCCTAGGGCTTTATTTATAGCCTTCATTCCCTAGCTATTCTAGGAAAGAAGATATCTATCTCTATCTAAAATTATACTCCCTCCGTTAATTAAAACTTGACGTTTTACTATTCACGCACGCATTTTTAGGTGTTAAAAACTATATAAAATATTAACTTTTTTAATAATTTTTTTAAATAATATCATACTTATTACTATTAAGTATGAATTTATAAAAACAAATTTAAAAAAAAGTTAATATTTTATATAGTTTTTATCGTTCTAAAAAAGCGTGCATGAATAGTAAACGACAAGTTTTAATTAACAGAGGGAGTATCTAAAACTTGAAAGGATAAATAAATTGTTTTAAGGAATTAAATCAACTAGGAAAAGATAAAACTAATTAAGGTAGGTCTTCATGATGTTGATAGATCTTGTCTCCTTGGATAGAACTTGATGTAATAGGATAGAATCTTCCGCCTTCGCGCCCAAGGAAAGCCAAGTCTAGTCGGACAGCCAAGTCGAGAAGCTCCTGGAACGCAGCTCTAGTCGACCTCGAGTAAGGCTCGTCGACCTCGAGTAGCAGGGTTCGTCGACTGGACTTCCTCGGGTTGGTGTGCTCGACATGGCTCGGACTTGGGTTCCTGGTGCTCGTCGATCTCGAGTAACCCTAGTCGATCTCGAGTAGGATGGCTCGGTCGACCAAGCTTCCTCGGGTTGGTCTTCTCGGCAAGGCTCGGACAAGGGCTCAGGCGCTCGTCGATCTCGACCACCTCTTGTCGAGATCGAGTAGGGTGCTTTCGCGAGTTGGCTCTTCCGCTGGCAGCGAGTTGCTTCTTCCGCGGCAGCGAGTCGAGTCTTCCGCTGGCAGCGGGTGCTCCTGGTCGTCCTCAGCTTCGTCCTCGGCTTCTCGGGCATCTTCTCCTCGTCGACTCCGGGTGGTGGCGCTGGGCTTCGTCGACCTCGACCAGTTCTTGTCGAGATCGAGTAGGGTCCGGACCTCGGGCGTCTGGCTCTCTCGATCAGGCTTCGTCGACCAAGGCTGGTCGGCCAGGCTTGTCTATGTCGACTAGGGCTTACTCGAGATCGAGTAGCCCGGGTTCTTGGCCTGATTCGAGTGGTTCCACATGCTTTGACCTTGGACTTCTGTAGCCGTTTTCTGAGCTTTTTCGACCTTCTGTAGAATTGCTGTAAAACGCCTCGATTTCTGCGATTTAAACAGAAACTGGTGTAGATTCCATAATTTGGCAAATAAACATATACTACATAGATTCTGTACTATCTTAGCCCAAATGAATGTAATGTATACAGAAATTGATATAAAAATTACTGTAAAACATGGCAGATTAGGCTCACAACAGGCAACTGCTCAGAATTGGCAACTCCACCAACTAGATGTAAACAATGCCTTTCTACATGGCATTTTGGATGAGGAAATTTACATGTTGCCACCTGAGGGTTATGAGAAGGCTCAAGGTGGACAAGTGTGCAGACTTTCAAAGTCTTTATATGGCTTAAAACAAGCGTCTAGGCAATGGAATCAGACTTTGACTAAGTTTCTGGTTTCTTTGGCTTATGAGCAATCTTATCATGATTACTCCTTATTTGTTGTTAGGGGAAGTCTTGTTGGGCCCGACCAGAAAGCCCAACATATAAGCCAGACCGGGGCACCATCCCAAAACCAATTGGCATTAGGTGGAGTAGCCATCCACTTATATGTTAGGTTCAGAATCACCCCACTTCCGATGTGAGATTTACAAGTGTCCCAACAAATCCCCCTCTCACTTGTGAATCCATCACAAGTCTAGCCCGGTTGGAATTGAGACCTCCACGCAACGGGTTCGACTAACCCGTCATCGATTCAGATGTGGAGTCCATCTCAATCTTCGGTGCAACCGGCCCACCCGCCGAACTCGGCTCTGATACCAGTTTGTTATAACGAGAACGATAACAGATGAAGAAAGACACGGAGATTAACGTGGTTCGGTAACGGTGTGTTACCTACGTCCACGGGCAGAGAAATAGGGATCTTTATTATGGAGGCAAACAAGAAACTAGGGTTGCAATTTGGTAGGTTTATGAGTATATATAGTGCCTCAAGAAACCTAGTCAAACAATGGGCCTAAACCCAAAACAAATAATAAGCCCAATTCAAGGCATATTAACAAATCTCCACCTTGACTTGAATCCTCTCATATGTACCAATCGCATTTCAACGCCAGACATACCAAATGCAATGCCATGCCAGATTTACCAGATGCGCTTCAATGCTGGATGTACCAGAATCTCCTCTCAGAAACAGATGCACCGTGACAAGTGCCAGACATTCCTCTACCTCAGATTTGTCCTTGTAGGAGGACCCAGATTGCCCCGCAGGGCAGCTCAACAGTTGGTGATATTAAACAAGTTCAAACAGTGTTGGAACTTGCTCTCCGGAACTGGCTTGGTGAACATATCAGCAGGATTATCAGATGTTCCCACCTTCTTCACCCTGATTCTCTTCTTAGCTTGCCAGTGTGCTAACTCACCTTCAGAAACAGCAGCCTTGTAGTTGGATGGAACACCATCTTCCTCCTCCTCGGCCACATGCAAAGCATATCCCACTAGATCGTCAGACCTGGATCTCGCAAACCCTCTGATGTCAACCCTTCTTGGTCGATCTAGAGCAATACTCTGATGTACAACTCCACATGTTCCTGTGTCTAGTGGTATATTCTTTGTCTCACCAGTATCTGACTCAGTAGTACCTGATTGTGACGATTGGTCAGTGACCAACTCAGGTGCCTGAGTCTCTGCTGGAGTGAAGTTAAACTCCGCCTCCTCAGCAACAGTCTCCCTAACGTTGACTGAAACAGCATCTGCAGCACCCGTGACTGCTGAACCTTGTAGAATATACAAAGTCCCCTTTCCCTGCTTGACTCCTTGCAAAACCACATTAGAGCCCTTAAACACGCGCAACTTTCCACCATAACCTGTGTATCTGAAACCCTTGTCGTCTAACACAGTTAGGGATATCAGATTCTTTGTCATATATGGCACATGTTTGACTTCCTCCAATGTGCGAAACTTCCCATCGTTTGTCCGAAGCCTGACTGAGCCGATCCCAACAACCTTGCAGATGACATCGTTTCCCCTAGAAACATTGCCCTTGTCTACACATCTATATGTTGTAAACAACTCTCTTCTAGGACATACGTGACATGACGCACCTGAGTCAAGAAACCACACATCATGATCTGTGCGATTACCTGCTAGTAGAACAATATCTTCCTCAGAAGTATTTCCACCATGAACAACTGCTGCAAATCTAGATTTCTGCTCTTGTTGCCTCTTCTTAGGACAGTCATTCTTCCTATGACCTTTCTCCTTACAGTAGTTACAAACGTAGTCTGGTTTAGGGCTTGATTTGCGACCTTGCTTCTTGCCCCTTCTACCATCAGAATTGCCTCCGTTGGCCATAAGCCCGGAAGCCTGATTGTTTGTAACCGACGCGGTTGCCTTCAGACGCAACTCTATGCTGTGAAGCGACGATCTGACCTCTTCCAGTGTGATGGTATCCTTTCCAACGACGAACGACTGAACGAAGTTCTCGTATGTGGGGGGTAGGGATACCAGCAGAATAAGGGCAGCATCTTCGTCCTCCAGCTTAACATCAATATTACGCAATTCAAGTAATAACGTGTTAAGTTGATCAAGATGATCTCTGAGTTGTGTACCTTCCTGCATACGCAGCCCGAACAACCGTTGTTTCAGAAGCAACTTGTTTGTCAGAGACTTTGTCATGTACAAACTCTCCAACTTCATCCACAAGCCGCCAGCAGTTTCCTGATCAGCAACCTCTATTATGACATCGTCTGCGAGACACAACATGATCGTCGAATGAGCCTTCTCCTCAAGAAGATCGTACTCAGCGGTGGTTGTATCTACCCCCTTCTTGTCGGCGGTTAACGGTGCCCATAAACCTTGTTGCTTCAGCAAAGCCCGCATCTTTATCTGCCACAGACTGAAAGAGTTTCTTCCAGTAAACTTGTCAATCTTCACTACAGATCCCGACATCATTCTTGACAGAAATCACAACCAAGCTCTGATACCAATTTGTTAGGGGGAAGTCTTGTTGGGCCCGACCAGAAAGCCCAACATATAAGCCAGACCGGGGCACCATCCCAAAACCAATTGGCATTAGGTGGAGTAGCCCATCCACTTATATGTAGGTTCAGAATCACCCCACTTCCGATGTGGGATTTACAAGTGTCCCAACATTTGTGAAGATTCAAGGTACTCTCTTCACTGGAATTTTGGTGTATGTAGATGATATCTTGGTTACTGCCAATGATCATACAGAGATTCAGAATGTTAAAGATGCTCTACATTCTCAGTTTACTATAAAAGACCTAGGAATTGCTCGTTATTTTCTGGGCATAGAGCTATACAGAGATGCTATAGGCGTCACTTTGACACAAACAAAGTATATCACTGATCTTCTTAAGGATGCTGGTATGGACACTTCAAGGCCAGCTAAATTTCCTCTTCCCACTGGACTGAAATTGAGGCTCGAAGAGGGAGATCTTATGCCTGATCCTGAGTCTTATAGAAAGATAATCGGGCGCCTTCTTTACTTGTCTTTGACAAGGCCGGATCTGTCCTACTCAATACAACACCTTAGCCAGTTTGTGTCTCAGCCTCGCGCTCCTCATATGCAAGCTGCTAAACATGTCCTTAGATATATGAATGGCACTCCTACACTTGGTTTATTTTATCCAGTTCAATCTTCCCTCAAGATTACTGGATTCACAGATGTAGATTGGGGGTCTTGCCTGACTACTAGACGATCTCTATCATGTTATTGTGTACTTCTGGGTCATGCTTTAGTTTCATGGAAAACTAAAAAACAACCAAATGTGTCTCGTTCCTCAGCAGAAGCAGAATACAGGAGCATGGCATTCACTACTGCTGAACTGGTTTGGACAAGTTTCATATTCTTCAGGATCTATGTGTTGGTGTACCTCGTCCTATAACTCTCTTTTGTGACAACACTGCACCTCAACAAATGTTTGTTAATCCTTGCTATCACGAGCTTACTAAACACATTGATATATATAGATTGTCATTTCACCCGTGAACAAATAAGTGCAGGTTTTCTTCAGACATCCTACATTCCAACCAATCTTCAACTTGCTGATCTTATGACCAAGGCACTGGGGTCTCAGCAGCTCAACTTCTTTCTTTCCAAGCTGGATGTTCAACCACTTCCAGCTTGACGGGGGGATATAGGATTATATTGTGGCAATTGGCGACTTGGGTGAGCAGCTGAGTGTGAAGCCGGAGCCAAAAGAAAAAAGGCGTAGGGCATAGCACCAGAAGCCACCTCAGCACTAATGCCACAACTTAACTACTCTATCGGCTATGAAATTCACCTCTCATAAAATATGTGTGCAATTCAATAACTTCTTACTTATTCCAAACTTGCTGATTTTTTTAATTACAAAAGAAGACAATTCACATTCCCTGTAAGCAACTGTTATGTTTCTTATAAAATATTATATGCAATTTCTATACATATCTGCAGAAATGGACTGACCCTGAGTCCCTAACTCTGCACTGTCTGTCGTCTCAACTGGCTTCACTTTGTTTTCAATTGATTGGCCTTCCCAAAATTACCCTATCTTTTATTTATTGCAAATTTGGATGGATTTGTATAGTAGACATTTGTTATATATTAGTAGGAATATATATATATACATATATATAGCTGCACAGTTGCATTTCATCATCGATCACAAGCTGGGTACTGTATCAGTCTGTATCCTATATAATCCCAACAAAACCTGGCAACTCAATTCAAAATTAATTTGCAAGTCAAATGTAAAAGATACTCCATATATATATAGATTCTTCAATATTAATATAGTACTCTAATTGTTTATATATAAATGGTTGCATCTAGTTTGCTTTATAGACACTTCTTTGATCTCTTTTAGGGACTTGCACACGAGTTGCAACAACAACAACAACAACAACAACCCAGTAAGTCCCGCGATAGCGCAGGGTCTGGGGGGTCAGGATGTACGCACTCTTTCCCCGACGAGTCGAGAGAGTGTTTCCGAAAGACCCACAATAATAAGCTACTTAAAGCGCATGTAGACAAGGCAAACAATAGATAAGCATGCACATGAAGGCAGAAACAATAAGAAGGCACAAGGATGCAGGCTGGAAGGAAGAAAGAAGCAGAAACAAAACCCAACGCCAGACTCGGATAACTAAACGTCAGGAACCCGAGTGCGCCTCTTCCAGTGGTCTCTATCTAATGCCATATCTTCTGAGAGGTTCAGCAAATTGAGATCATGACGGATAACCTCCATCCAGCTCTTCTTCGGTCTTCCTCTCCCTCTACAAATAGTGTTTGACGGATAACCTTTGCACACGAGTTGCAAAGGTTATATATTAGTGTTTGATTTCTCACGCAATCAAGGTACTTATAATTAATGATAATTCTTAATGACCATATGCTCTTAAAGATAATTCTTAATGACCACATATACATGAGAACATTTCAAAGTTCATGTTGCGCGCCTGATATATTTGACACATTTTTAAGAAGCTAATAACTCTATAAAATACCAAATTTTAAAATAATTTTGTAGATAATTGTATTAAGTATAAGATTATTTTTGAAAAAAATAACAAAATATCATATATTTTATATAGTTTGTATCGTTCTTAATACATGTTAAAAGTAAAAAAAAAAAAAACTATTTTGAGACGAATGAGGTACCATTTATATTATTTGGTTATCTAATAAAAAAAATTACAAACAATTGCATCTTTATTTCTTGCTAATCGTAAAACGGTTTTTATAACATATGCGCATAGGATAAAACTCTTCTTCTTTTTTTTGTTCCAAAGGTAGGGGAGTATACCCCCTAATTATTAGTATTAATAATGGGAAATGCTAGTTCATAGGATGGGCTACACCATCAACATCCTTCAGGATGTGGCTTGACGACGGATACTACAGATCTTCAACTACAGGGAAAAAAAAAAGACAAGCGACTTTAAAAAATCTAATTATAAAAAAAAAAATAAACTAATTAAAATTTAAACAAAAAATTAAATTTAGGGTCTTATCCTATACCTTAGGGTATAGGATAGAAAAATCGATAGTAAAAAATGCTAACAAAGGCAAAGTTGTGAGGGTTGAAGGATCAGGGTTCGTTTGGTTCAATGTGAGAATTGAAATTCCCGGAAAGTTACTTCATGGGAATTGAATTCCCGGGAAATCCAATTGACGGGAATTCTAAAAATATGTCTGGTTGATTTTTTATTCTAGGAGATTAAATGCAGGAAATGGAAATTTCCAAGTTAAAAATGGGGGAAGTTGAACTTACCTAGGGGAGACTAGATAAGTGAACTTTCTTCATTTTGGGGGAATTCAAATTCCCGAAAAGTTGAATTCCCGTGTTTTTTAATTTCAAAAACACCAACCAAACACAGGAATTTCTCCTACTTTCTGGAAAATTCTACTTTTAAGTTGTCAACCAAACGGAATATTTTATGATTTGAATGAGAGAGCAATGAGCATATCTACCTAGCTACGTGAGTTTTGGGGTAAAAATTAAATGAAACCACATGATTTTTTCTTACTTTAAAAAAACCAGTGATGATTCAAAATTTATTTGGGTTCATTTATTGGAAAAAACTTTGGACATTATTTGGATCAACCGTTCTATGTGAATTGGATACTATATTTATGGCACTTATTTCACATTAATTATTTTAAACAATGAGAATAAATTCAAACTTTATATCACCTGAATTAAAATTTATACCCCTTAACCTCAGTAGGCCTTTTGTTATCCTTTAGGTTTACGCTAAACTAATTAATTACAGTAAGTTTGATTATATCAATGAGATTCAAACTCGAGAATTTTACCGTTGTTGTGGTGTGGGTCCCGTTGCTTCATAGATAAAAATTAAAAACACATTAACCAAGTTGAATTTTATTTATTTTTCCATTCCATTAACCAAGTGGTTTTATTCAGTGCTAATTAACTACAAGTTCCAATACCATGTTCGACGGGAGCCTCTATTATAAGAAAATAAAATTTAATTAATTACAAAGATGAATCAGCAGGAAATTTTTGAAATTAAAACTCTTTAAAATAAATTAAAAAGTCAAATGCTAAAAAAATAAATCATTGGTGGTGGTGTTCCATTTTCAAAGGGCAAGTGGGATCTCGGAAGGCCATGGATTCATTCACCGGTGGATTTTTGTGGATTAAAAGTAATGAATTAAAAATATATATTACAGTAAGTATCAAACAACATATTAATTTGGCTGCACTTGATTGTTATATAATCACAAGGTGAATCCAAACACTTAAATTTTGTTGTATATCAATTGCTGTGGGATTTTGGCTGCAATTCAAATCATATCTTACCGCAGTGAAAAATCAGGCCTCTGAGGGTGTTCAGAAGAAAATATATATGCAAAAAAATCTTTCATAATGCATATATATATATACATATGTATATTGAGATTCAAATTTGATTTTTGATTGTTACTTTATAGATTATGAACAGTTTTTTATTTTATTTATTTTATATGTTAATGGTAGTGTTAGTGTTACTGTTTTTGTGATATTCAAAATCCAAAATATATAAGTGATCATTTAATTTTAATCTAAGTAAAAATATTAATACTCCTATCATCTTAAAGATTCTTTTAAATGCATTGACAATGACTATATATGGATAAGCAAAACAAACAAGGTAGTGAATGAACAAGGAGTTGATTCACACTAAACTACCACACAAGAAGGAATTCCTCATCTCTTGGAAGAAGCTCCCTCAAGGTGAGTGGGTTAAGGTGAACACGGATGGGGTCTCAAATAACCGATAGGAATTGTCGTGGTTGGAAGAGTTATTAGGAATGCCAATGGGGATTGGATTAGTGATTATCGATCTTGTGAAAAAATGTTCATATATATGCTCGATCGTCTGCTTTTTATGGATTGGAGATCGTCTGGGAAAAAGGGCATAGGATGGGGATTGATCATCGAGATGGACTCCAATTTGTGGTGGATCTTCTCAATAAAGGGATATTTAATTGATTCCCACTCACTTGCATTTCTAGTACGTATAGGGACCGGAGTTTTGTCCACATTTATAGGGAGGCTAATCGTGTAAAGTACAAGTTAGCTAACTATGCTTTTAACTATATACATGCAATAATTTGGATATGATCAGGCGTTATTATATCATCATCCAATGATATCTTTGCAGATATAGATACATATAGTTCTTTGTTTTAAAGAGATGTCGATATGGCAGCAGAAGCTAGCCTAGAAGAGGCAGGCCACACAATCTACGCACATGTCGACGTACTTCGTTGAAGAAGTGGGAAAGACGAGCTACCTCAAAGGCTCAAACTACCGAAGAATGAGGAGGACATCATAAATGAGGATAATAATTCCATGGTTTCTAAAACTAAATAGTTAGAAAATGTTTTGCTATAATTTTGAAAATGTGAGTTTGTTTTTCATTATGACTTTAATTATATTACATTGGACTTGATAATCAATTAACAAATGTGAATGATATACGTGTAACGTACGGGAATTGTACTAGTTAATTTTGAATTAAGATCTAACTTTTTTCCCCTCAGCTCACCCTGACAAGTGACAATTCTCACAACTTATTTAATTCATCCTCTCTTTCACTTGAGAGCGGTAAAAATGTGAGACTAACATTTACCTTTCTGCAATGCAACTACACAACACATCCATAAAAAGACAAGCAAATTGAATGAACAGCGATGTGAGTCAACCCATCTTTCATTTTTTGCCTTTTTCTTGCTTCTCATCATGCATAATCTACACATAATTAGGTAGGAATAATATTACATGAATGGATATATATATCCAAATTTTATATATTGTGTGTGTATATATACATCCAAATTTTATATTTTGTATAATTTAAACAAGCCAGAAATAATATTACATGAACTGACTGAAAAACAAAGAAACGGAAAGAAATAATATTAGAACCGATCGAGTGATCATCAATGTAGATAATTTGTTTATATACATATTATGATACTCCCTCCGATCCAAAATATAAGTCGTTTGACTTTTCAACACGTATTTCAAGAAGTCCAAAACTATATAAAATATCAACTTTTTTAAAATTATTTTTTTACAACTTAATATTTGTTGGTAATAAGTATTGAATTGTAAAATAATAATAATAAAAAAGTTAATATATTATATAGTTTTTAGCTCCTTAAAATACGTGTTAAAAAGTCAAACGATTTACATTTTGGATCGGAGGTAGTATATATTATTTAAAAATAATAATTTATATAGTTTTTATTACTTTGAAAAACGTGCATAAATAGTAATAAGACAATTAAAAATGAATGGAGGGGTAGATTTTCTAATTTAAAAAAAAAATGAGCATATTTCTATAGTTTATGAAACTGTAACTTTGACTCACCCCACGGTTTTTAAAACCATCTATCTATTAATAATTGTTAATAATGCTAATTCTACCAGCATTTTGCTGACGTGTCACGTCCACAATTAAAATTGAATTTTTTTATTTAAATGATATTTTCTTATTGGTCAATATTATTGGTGAAATTTTAAAATATCTATTTCCTATTTTAAACATATTTGTTTCCTATTTTTATACTAAAATATTATTTAAATTGATATGTTGTATGTCAATTTGTGATCTATTTTAATCAAATTGAACCTTTGTCAAATCTTGGTTGATTTGATTCTTGGATATTGAAATTATTGATTTATCATATTTAACCGATTGCAATATTCCCCACAATGTCTACATACAACGAATATGTAATAATCAATTTGTGAATATTCGATTTCAAATTTTAATTATAAAAATCAATTAGAGCCAAAAAAAAGTTTTTTTAAAAAATTTAATTATTTTAGACATCTTAAATGACTATTGAAAAATAAATAATATTTTAAGATTTACAAGCATTACTAATGCTTATTTTACATCTTAGATGAGGCTTTTTAGATCACTTTTCTACCTTTTATGATCTTTTTTTTTTACCATCTTATACCTTTATTTTCACTATTTATTTCCCTCTCTTTCTAACCATATTTCTCATGAAAATAATGAATAAGTAATGTATATCTATATAACTTCAAAAGTATTCGCACAATCATGTGCTTATGATTTTTTTAATTTTTGTATGGGAGCTTATATTTTTCCTTTTAGATCTATCCTAATGATAATAATTATATATTTATTTCAAATTATATTATGGGGTGTGTTTGAGTATTATTACTACTTTACCTTATTAAATCATTTTCAAAATTTGTGTCGTATCTCTATCCAACTAATTTATAAATTATAAAAAATACTTTATACATATATATTAATATAATATTATATAAATTTATAAAATGATATTTGAATTTAAATGGATCAAACTCTCGTGACTTCAATATACGGGTATTAAACTAGTAATCCACTAAATCTTCCATAACTTTTAAAACCCCTTTACTCTCGAAAATTTTCACCGCCCCAATAATAGCCCTAAACGAAATTGAATGAAATAAAATTAGGGGAAAAAAAGTAAGGAAATGGGGAAAATTTACTGTCACGTGCTCACGTGACAGGTAAAGTTGGATACAGTGAGTTGGAGAGTCAGTCAATGATAGGGCGAATGTGTCGTTGAGATGACTCTTTCTGTCTCTGCACCCATTCCTGCCAACTCACCCCTGCCCTATCATTTCCTGACACGTGTCCTGTAGAAATGGTCATTCAGTGGACCCACCCAGGGCAAAGAATTTGCTAGTTTCAAAAATTTTACAGTCTGGGGTTGGTTTTTTGAAAGTGAAACGACGTCGTTGGTTTTGATTTTGTCACATACTCCGAATGGGCCTATTCCTTGTGTTCTTGGCCCGTTTTATTTGGGACTGTGTAGTCCAGTTGTGGTCCATTACAAAAGGCCCGCCGATCATGGGCCGGTGATTCAAAAACTTTTTTTTATCTCTGTTTTTTATCTCATTTTTACTATTTGTATGTTTACTTTGAAGAGCTTAAGGTATGAATGGTGGTCCATATGTTGAACTACCCTTATCACCAATGTAGCCTCAATACTAGGGAGGTATGAATGAAGTGAGAAGTGGTAGATTTGCTGTAAAAATTATGAACTTTTAGGCCTCGTTCGGTGTTGATATCCAGATATCTATCAATATCTGACGCCATCTTAATATCAAATGATACCTCCCTCCAAATTAACATATCAAATGGGCTAAAAAGAGGAAAAATATGATATCAAGTAATATTAATATATGGTTATATCAAATACTAGTTATCAGATATCGAGGTCGATATTTAATATTTGATATCTAACTATCGATACCAAACAGGGTCAAGTAATGTTGAATCCACTCACCAATCACAAGTTGGTGTAGTGGTTATGGAGCTACATCCCATGCCTCGAGGTTCGAAGTTCGAATCCCCGTGGAAACATGGAGACGCTTGTGAGTGGGAGGGTCAACCCCTTAAATGGGCCTACAGTAACCCGATCCAGATGTAGAGTGGGCAAAGCCCACTTGAACTGGAAAGGATCTAAAAAAAAATGTTGAATCCACTCGACATATTTCCACATGGTTTGTTCACTTAATTTTTCATGGCACTGTAATTATACGCTCCAAGTTCCAAGTATGGAAAAAGTCGTTGACAAGCAAGTACATTAGAATTTTGAGGGGTATTTGCGAGATCTGTAATTGAAGTCTTTCCCTTTGAATTCGCAAACTCGCCTCATAACGCTCTTTATGCGGATTATACAACATGAGAGAATTGGGAGAATGATGCATAAATGAATTAGTCATCTTAGTTTTACTCCCTAAATCTGTTAACAATAAAGTTTATAGTATATCTTTACTTGGTTTCAGCCTATGAACTTTGAAATTTAAATTGAAAGTCATATTTCACTCTAAGATAGTTCATACTGAGAGGGTTGTCACTCTGTTTGAGATGTATGTGCAAGTTATTTGCAGCAATCATATATAGTAGATTGAGTTGTTTTGGGTTATTAAGCATATTGGTAGTATATGTGCAATTCAGGTTATTTATTTCAAAAAAAAAAAAAAACATTCCCAGAATATTCCGCTCCGAGCAAGATCTAGAGGTCAAGATGTACGCATCATTTCTCCAACTAAGTTGAGAGAATGTTTCCGAGTGATACAAGAAAAGACCAATAGCTAACAAAATAATAAAGAAAATAGATAAGATAAAAGTGGTAAGCAATAGGAAGGGGTTGTAGGCGAGGGATTAATCTCCTCTTGTTTCTCCAGTGTAATACTCCCTCCGTTAAAAAATATAAGTCTTTTTAGACTTAAAATTTTGTTTAGAAATATAAGTCTTTTTAGGTTTTTTAGGAATTGGGAGAAAAGAAAAGTATCTTTTTGACTTGTTTTATGAAATGTTTTTAGGTTTTTTAGGCATTGGGAGAAAAGAAAAGTACCTTTTTGACTTGTTTTATGAAATGTTAGTGGTTGTTAGTGGTTGTGGATAATTAATGAGGGGTATAAAAGTAACACTTTTGTTCTTTACTTAATACGTGTTCAAACACCTAAAAGGACTTATAATTTTGAACGGAAGGAGTAGAAGGATTTCAAATTTTCTTGATGCTAACATGGTATCAGCTCTTTTTCGAATGAGTTTGCTATGTAACCATGTCTTCCGTTTTTTTCGATTAAATAACCAAGTGAGCGAAAATGCTTGGAATGGAAATGTTATGACAAGTAAATAGCCTATTCTCATGTAGGGTTGTTATATGAGCTGAATAGCACGGGCTCGACTCGATAAAAGCTTGACATAAACTCGTTCATTTATTAAACGAGTTGAGTATGAAGACATTTTTAAGCTTCATTCAAAGTTCGACTAGGCTCGATTCAAGCTCGAAGTTTGTAAAATTTACAAAATTTCTTTTAATTTATTGTGTCAAGAGCAAGTAGAGTTGCTTCATACTCGAAAAAAGTCCAGTTCAACTTCGTTCATTTACAAAATAAGCCGAGTATGCGCACAATTTTAAGCTCAAGTTCAAATCTAGGCTCGACTCATTCCTAAACGAGCTAAATATGAACTATTGGAGATATATTAGGATAGATATATTAGATATGATTGTATTAGGATATAATCTTTGATCTTGTTATATTAGGTTAGAAATATATATCTTTGATAGGTTTAGTTTATCGATATCTTTATATTGCTTATTCTCCAAGAATTGTAATCCCTATATAAAGGGTTGAATAATAACGTTATAAACGTGTGTTTTGCCTTCTCCAATATGAGGCTTCCACCACCAATCTACTAGGGTTTCATCCCTCTCTAAATTCTACATGGCATCAGAGCAGGTTTCGATCTTGGCCTATCTCCACCTTCATCAAACTCTTCCGCTGCCTTACTTTACCCTATCCATATATGTTTTTTTTTTTTTTCGTCTGATTGACCACCGCCTCTACCGGCCCTAAACACAACCTCTACCCGCCGCCTCTACCGGCCCTCGATCCACAACCCCTACCGTCGCCGCTGCAATGGTTACTCAAACCCCCGTGGCTCAATCGGTTCTACTTTATCGGTCTCTACCTTGTCTAATTGCGGGGACGCCTTGTTCATCGGTCTCTACCGTATCCGTCGGCCTCTGTCATGTTCGTTGGCCTCTACCTTGTTCTTGTTGGCATGGACTCTCGGGCTCTCACCGTTCGTGTTCTAACCATCTACATCAACTGCAGATCTATCTTATGCATCCAGTCTTCAGCGTTCGTGGCTCTACTCTCGCTTCGACTGCGGGGGCGTATTGGAGATATATTAGGATAGATATATTAGATATGATTGTATTAGGATATAATCTTTGATCTTGTTATATTAGGTTAGAAATATATATCTTTGGTAGGTTTAGTTTATCGATATCTTTATATTGCTTATTCTCCAAGAATTGTAATCCCTATATAAAGGGTTGAATAATAACGTTATAAACGTGTGTTTTGCCTTCTCCAATATGAGGCTTCCACCACCAATCTACTAGGGTTTCATCCCTCTCTAAATTCTACATGAACCAGCAATATTCGGTTCGTTCGGTTCGAATATGGTACTCCGTAGTTCATTGCTTGATATTACTATTGGATGAATACTGAAAGCAAGACATCTAAGGGCTCATTGTCATCTTTATCTACCTCTTTTTGGGGTGATTTTGTGAGCAATACTACAAATTAAGCAGATACTCCGTATCTATGTATGAAATTAGATGTCTCTATTTTGGCCACAAATTAAGCAGCCCAAGAGCACTGAGGAAGTCTCTAGCTTGTTCTGACATGAGGGTTTCATCAGAGCCACCAAATGTGTTGTCAGAGGATAAAGAAAGTACACGTGGCACATGCCCATTTGGTGCCCTATCATTCCGGATAAGGAAATGGATGTGTTCCCAATAACCACACTCCTTATGACCATCTCCTGACTTAAAATTTCCCTCATCAGCCTGTGAGGAACCAACAGAATTCCTCAATAGAGAGCTCTTTTTGTGGGAAATGGCATCCATGGCAATGACTTCACCATTCCTTGGCTCAGCCATGAGCCTGTCCAAGCTCCCCGCCACCGCCACCTCTCGCCGAAGCGTGGTGATGACCAAGGCGTCGGCCTCGAAGGTGACCGAGATCAAGGACAATGCGCCGGAGGAGAAGAGCTCGAAGAGGAGGGATCTAGTGTTTGCTGCCGCGGCTGCAGCAGTGTGCTCCGTCGCCGGGGTTGCCATGGCGGATGAGCCCAAGCGTGGGAGCGCCGAGGCGAAGAAGAAGTACGGTCCCGTCTGCGTTACGATGCCGACTGCCAGGATCTGCCGCAACTGAGTATGATGTATAATCTGGCTGTGCAATGTTGTTTGTAATATTCTTGTGATCATCCTCCTTTTGTAGAACCTGTTCCATTTAAATGCCAAATCATAAACCTTATCTGATCTCCCATTGTCGATTTCCTTCTTCTCGAAACCAAAACCGATTCTTAATCCTAATAAAGACGTTCGATTATAAGCTAATACAAGGAGATAAGGTTTTCACACTACTGCTAATGATAGAACAAAAATCCAGGCTCTGATACAACCAAGACTAACAAAGAAAGGGGGAATAAAAGTTATCTCATGTCCTGTGAATTGAGATTACACATCCAGAAGGGCAAAGTCAGTCATCCCTGTGCTTTTGCTCCTGCTGCGACCGAGCCAATAGCAATCCCTCGGGACTTTTATTACGTTGTAGGAAGGCGGAAAATACAGAAGCATGGCATACATAGGTTCCAGTTGCAAAGCCACATGAATACAGGGTTGTGGGTGGCTTGCATTGCTAACTGATAGCGATAATCGGTCTTATTCGGCAGTTGATAGTTCATGGATACATAGGCCTCCTTATCAGCAAATAGCTTCAATTCTTGGAGCCTTTCCAGTTATCAACCAATTCTTGGAGTCTTTCAAATCCCTAAGAAATAGATTAAGAGTTGATTATGACCATAAGAAAAATTATAGGGAAGAGAGAGTCAATAATAAGGATATGCTTGCCATAAAGAAACCCACAAACTACAGAGTGTTTTTGCTTCAGCACTTACCATACGCAATGAGAAGTTGCCAAATGATTCATTATCTAGCCGGTCGTGTTTCCAGTGGAAAAACAAAGGTTCCAAGACCTTCTCTAGGTCTTGAAGCTTGACCTTATTCATGAAAGCTTCTGCTAGTGTGGATTGGTTAGGTGTTCCCCCCAGCCACACCTAAATCCGGACACAAACAAAATTGAAGTCAGAACTCTTTCTACAGGTCTAGCCATGGTGATTGAAAGAGCCTACAATTTCCAAAATGGTTGTGACAACGCGAAGCAGAATGAGAAGCTTGCAATGAACGTACCTGGTAGCTAGCAGGACCATCACCAACAAGTCCAAGTTCAGCCATGTAGGGTCTGGCACAGCCATTTGGGCAACCAGTGACCCTTATAACAATAGATTCATCGTTCTTGAGACCAACCTGATCGGAAGTTATAAACCTTGTTAGATTACAAATGTGATGTTGTTTACATAACAAGGATCTAGGGGCCATATCACCCTTTTTCCCTCCTTAACATCCCAAACTAGAGAAACCCACATCAGAATATTTACCTTCCCAAAGACAGCCCGGACCCGTTTAAGTATGTCAGGTATTCCACGCTCAGCTTCAGCTATCGCAAGTGGGCACAGAGGCAATGAAGGGCAGGCCATCGCAGTAACATTCAGAGGATCAACATTCTCAGGTTGCTACAAAATGAGGTCAATCCACAAGATTCTCAGTTTTAACAATTGCGTATTGTAGAGAAAATGGGGTTGTGGGATTATATGATGGATTCGTTCAAACAAGCATTAGGTCGAGCTTACCAGAAAGCCACCTTGAGAAAGAGCATCAGAGATTGGCTGCTTCCATGATTTGTCAATATCGCACAGGATGAGGTTCTGGTTCGGTGTAATTCGAACACTCAAATTGTATTTTTCAATTACTTCCCTTAATGTTTTCTTCATGGTCCCCTTCACACGGCCATTGTCAACATGAAGGCCACAAAATAGATTGCTATCTCCCTGCCAAACAAGACATACACATCAGCAAAATCTTTGACCCTTAAATTCTATAATTAGAAGGCATAGCCATCCCCTACAGAAAAATAAACACAAAAACATTTCCTTATACTTTCAACTAAAAATATTATCTCACACAGAAAGATATAAAAAAATATTGTTTACAATCTAGATCTGGCTTGAGCAAGACCACCAAATGTTTGATGCGCATCCCACAATTAACTCAGGTTCTCAGCAATATGTCAATGAGGAATTATAAGGTACGAGTGGCACAATATGTCATGCCTCCATGTCAAATACTATGGTATTTATCAGAAATTGCTGAATCAGATTACACATAAATAAGAAAGAAAATACCTGCTCATGCCATCCCAAATAACTTTTGAACTCCCACTCAGGTAGCTCTCTCAAGGGCTCGAAACTCTTTCCATAGTATTGTTCAACAACACCTCTGAATTTGTCAATACCCCATGAATCAAGCAAATATTTCATTCTGCTATATTTGCGGTCATCTCTTCTCCCATTTTCTCTTTGTGTGACGACTATGGCTTTTATGGCATACAATATATCCTCCTTCGGCACATATCCTAATGGTTCGGCTAGACGAGGAAAGGTGGTCTCCAACCTATGTGTTCTTCCCATGCCACCACCAACCTGCAGCATTCAATTCCAAAGATCAAAATAGAGGTATTTAACAAACACATGAATCACCACATGAACTAGAACAACAATCTTACATATATATTAAATCCCTGAGGTTCACCATCAGCATCTGTAACAACCACAACGCCAACATCATTTGTGAGGAGATCCACTGAGTTATCAGTTGGCACAGTGACAGCAATTTTGAATTTCCTCGGAAGGAACTGAGTTCCATAAATAGGTTCAGGCGAGTCGACAAAATTTGTGCCATGTGAATTATCATTACGGGCCTTCACCACTTCAGGCGCTTCAGCTGTCATAACTTTCTCCCCATCCACCCACATGTCATAGTAGAATCCCGATTGAGGGGTCAGGAGTGCAGCAATATTCTCAGCTGTCTCCTGAGCAAACAAGTAATCCTTCCTCACAAGAGGAGCAGCTGGAGCAAGCACATTCCTGTTCAGATCACCACAGGCACCGAGAGTAGACCCCATATTCTTAATGAGCGTGCTCATCACCGTCTTGAGATCCTTCTTCACAACACCATGGAGCTGGAACGTCTGTCTTGTTGTCAATCTGAGTGTTCCAATTCCAAACTCATCAGCAAGATCATCCATCACCAAGTACAATCTATTAGGCACCTTGCCACACGGATTCTTAGTACGGAGCATAAACGAGTAAGACTTAGGTCCCTTTTGATCCCTATCGTACTGCTGATAGCTCCCATGAAACTTGATAATTTGCGTAGCACTTTCATTGATATTGGGAGCATCAGTTAACAACTCCTCATTCAGAGGATACCTTATGTAGTTACTTTTTTCCTTGATTATCTCAACCTTACTTCGCTTAGGCTCAGTAGTTTTCTCTGGTTTCGCCGGCTGCAATGTAGATCAATACAATCAATACTCATTTCAAAGGACAAGATCCGAATCAGTATCATATCCATTCATTGGAAATCAGCACTCCAAAATCAATCTAATAGAGCTGTGGGCCTGTGGCACATTTATGATTCATGAATCGCGAAATACAAACGAAATAAATGGAAAATCAAGCAAAATTACTCTGCAGAAATTAACATGAACAGTAGCGGCAGCAGAAATCGAGCACGACCGGGAATGAAGATATGAAATAGAGGAGGAAGAGTAACATGCAAGCCATAAATCAGTACCGTGGAAACAGCCTTAACGACGGAGGATGAAGCGGAAGAAG
This sequence comes from Persicaria tinctoria, assembly GCA_037127255.1. Lineage (NCBI taxonomy): Eukaryota > Viridiplantae > Streptophyta > Magnoliopsida > Caryophyllales > Polygonaceae > Persicaria > Persicaria tinctoria. The sequence continues at coordinate 3,725,488 of JBANSL010000004.1, forward strand.
AAATAGAGAATCCATGGCTTCCTCTGCGAGTAGGGACCACACCAGAGGGCTTCAATCCACTGAAGCTGTTCAGCCGGAGCTTCGAATCGGTGAAGGCGGCGGGGTTGGCAGCGCCGACAGAAGTCGCCATAGCCGAAAACTCGCGAGGGAATGTCCGAAGGAGAGAGAGAAACCCTAGATAGCAAAGACTGGATGATCGCCTTGAAGAAGGGGGGCTCTTATGTAGAGAGGAAGGTGGGAGTGAGTGGGGAGAGATTCGAAAATAATGGGGAGCATTACAGAATGAATGAATGCCTTCGCCACGCGCCTTCAAGGGAGTGGTGGCGCGTGGGGTTGGAAATTCAATTCGATAACAATGGGGCTATCTTTTCATTCTTTCACGATGAGGTCAGGGGTTACGTTACTTGTTTTATTGGGTTAAAAATTTGAGGTTAGACATACTTGAATCTCAAAAATTGATAAATCAGTAAACGGATAATCGTCTAAATAAATATAAAAATAAAAAATGGTGTAAAATATAGAAAATAATTCTACAATATCGAATTTTTACCTAATTAAAAAAAATTATGTTTGTGCGTCAACACATTTAAACTAGCGCCTATTGTTTGTTGTTGGGATGGGAAATTCACCCCGGAATGACCGCCCTTTATTTACCAATCCTTCAAGGATGGGAAAATCAATTTGCATTTTTCTGTGACTTTAACTTTCTTAAAGGGCTTAATCATTGCTAGGTGGATTAAATCATTGGTTACAACAACAAAAAAACATCTCTAACGCCTTTCTTGTACTATCTTTTTTAGAAAATTTTAAGTGTTTAGTATTGTATTTATCTAAAACCATCTCCAACGGTTTTTCTATAAATTTTCAAAATGGATAAATAAAATACATATTTTTTGAATTATTTTTGTTCTAACTTTAACAAGTTCTCCATTTCGAAAATTAGGAGAATGTTGCAGATTTAGATAATCCTCTTTTTTTTTCTTTATTGTTTCTTCATTTTGAAGAATGTGATGAGAAATCAGTTGGATCAAAAAATATCCCAAAATTCTCCAAAACCCCAAAATGGGGAAACTGTTGGAGATTCTCTAACATGTTTTTCATTAAATTTTCTAAAGAATCTTTTATTTATCCATTTTGGAATTTTTTTTGGAGAAATTTTTTAGATAGCCTTGTTAAAAAAAAGTTGATATTTTATATAGTTTTTATCGCCCTTAAATATATATATATATATATATATATATATATATATATATATATATATATATATATATAATTAGTAAAAATCATTTAAAAATGGAGGAAGTATTTGATAGTAAAAGTTAACAATCATTACGTCTATTATTTGAGTCAAATCGTTCATCTTGTTTACAAACGAGCAATCTGCTTAAGCTGAGCCTAAATTTTAACTCAAAGTTGAAAAATATGTTTATACTCAACTTGTTTGGTAAATGAACATGTTCAATTCGAGTTTTTTTTTACCACTGTCTATCTCCATTAAAAAATAAAATTCTTTTTTTATTTGCACATTTTTAAGAAACTAAAAATATAGTAAAATATTAAAAAAAGTTATTAACTTTTGTGAGTAGAATATTTTTTTATTGACAATGATTCACAATTTTTGTAAGAAAAGGATTTGGGTGGTAATTAGAGCATCTTTAGTGGTGATACTTGGAGTACCATAGCCTTATTTTTAAATTAAAAATAAATGTAATAGTTGGGGTGTGAATCAAGACAATTATTACAAGTGAGTATCATGTAGATGATACTCACTCTTACACAATATCATAAGTTTCCTCCAATGAACAATAGCATGTGAGGACCACTTTTTTTTTCTACCCTAAAGAGATTTAAAAATAAAATAAAATATATTTTAAGATACTTTTGTGAGTATCATGGTTGTGCATTCACGTATCTTAAAATGATGTGGGAAGAAAAAATGTAAAATATGATACTTGAATTGGTTATCATGGATAAAGATGCTCTTAATTGAGTCAAATCCTACCAATCACAAGTTGGTGTAGTGGTTGTGGGGCTACATCCCATGCCAAGAGGTTCGAAGTTCGAATCCCCTTGGAAACATGGAGTCGCTTGTGAGTGGGAGGGTCAACCCCTTAAATGGGTCATACAGTACCCGATCCAGATGTAGAGCGACTGAGTCGATCGAACTGGACTAAGATAAAAAAAAAAAAAAGGAGTCAAATCCTCGGTCCCCTCTCCTTATCTCTCTCCCCCATCCCTCCTCACAAACTCTCAATTAAAAATAAAAATTAATTTAATTAAAAACTAAATTAAATATTAAAAGAAAAAGAATATAAAGTATATAAAAAAATGTGTGCAGTTCAAAAAAATGTGTACTAAATTAAATATTAAAAGAAAGTTTTCTCAGATTTTTTAAGAATATAAATTAAAAATAAATTAAATTAAATATTAAAAGAAACTTTATCCAACTTTAAAAACTAATTTAATTAGTTTTTAAGAATATAAATTAAATATTAAAAGAAAAAGAATATAAATTAGTTGGATGATTTTATTTTATTTTTAATACTTGATGGTTCTATAAGTATAAAGTTTTCTCAGATTTTTTTTTAAAAGTTTTGTTTTGCATTTTATACGTGTGCAGTTCAAAAAAATGTGTACTACTTTATGGTATGATTTATTACTTTATGTGGCAAAAGTGAAAAATGGCAGTCATGGACTCATGGGCGAGCTCATTAAAAAAAAAAAATACTGGCAGCCTGGCACAGTGGTCAGTGGGCACTAAGGATGAACCTGGACGGGACCTCCGGGTTAGGTTATTTTTAAGTAGGGAAATTTACAGAAAACCACCCATTATATATAGCCTTTTACACTTAATCACCCACTAAAAACGAAATTACATAAAATCACCCATTAAATGGGTTTTGTTTTCAAATCACCACCCACCACATAATTCCATTAAATATAGTAGTATATTTTAATATTTTATACTTAAAATTTAAAGTTTAAACTTGAATATATTTAAATTATATTTATTGTAGGGGTAAACACTTATATTAATATACTACTATTAGGGGGGAAATCGTGTACAAATTTTAAATTTATTTAGGGCGGAGGTTCTAAATATGGAAAATATTATATAATTTTATTTAAAAATTCAAACAAATTTTAATAAAGATACATTTAATAAAAAAAAATACTTTTGAGCCTAGAAAAATATTATTAAAACAATATTTAGATTTTTTTTTTCATTTTTAGTATATAGTATATATAGGTGTTTACAAATATGAAAGAAAATGAGAAATTAATTATTAGTATCAAAATAATTATTAAATTAAACAATGCAAATGACTTATAAACTTATTTTTAATTTGATTAAAAAGAAGTATATAAAATTTATAAGCATTTTTAGGAATAAAATAGAACAAATCTGTTCATATATACATCAAGTTTTAAAAAAATATTTTTTTTTAAATTTATTCAAATATATTTTGATATGTATTTGAGATTTTAAGTTAAATATAAAACTTAAAATAATGTATTATCATATATATTTGACAAAAACCTAATAAAAATAGACAACGGGTGGTGATTTGAAAACAAAACCTATTTAATGGGTGGTTTTCTGTAATTTTTTGTTTAACAGATGGTTAAGTGTAAGAGGCTACATTTTGCGGGTGGTTTTCTGTAAATTTCCCTTTTAAGTAATTAGAGCCACTCGTGTCCTTTTACTCCTTCGCATGACTAACATTTTTTATAATCAGTGTAGGGTAATTTCTACATTTTGTCTTGCAATTTCCTTATACTCCATCCATCCAATTGAAAATATAATGCATTTGACTTTTATACACGTAATTTAAATAACTAAAAACTAATACTACCACCGATCCAAATAATATTTCATATAGTTTTTAACTCCTTAAATTACGTGCATAAAATTCAAACGCCTTATATTTCCAATTGAATATAGTATTATTTGCTTCTTGTAATTTTTTATGTCATTTATTTCTGTAATTTGCTTTCAATTGTACATGATAATTAGTTCATATAAGATTCGTTCGATCTCTCGGTTTCTCTATACTTGCATGGATAATCAAATTTCTTCCATGATTTAAAAAAAAATGTTTTTCATATTTTTTTCGAGTAGTTTAATATTTATGTGAAGGATTACTTTTGGAGAATTTTACTACTAGTAGATTTAGAGAAGTTTTTTTTTATCAGAAGATTTGGAGAAGTTGAATAACAACTCCATTTATGAAGTTGAATAAATCATGCTCACAAAAAAAAATGAAGTTGGATAAATCAAGATTAATGGTAAAGAGTGAGAGGGTAAAGGAAGGTCGATCTAGAGTTCGATCCTTACTATTGATTGATCACTCAAGAAACACTCAGATTCTATGAAGGGAAGAAAAACTAAGCTCTCAAACCATAGAATTTCATTGCATTTAAAAACAGTTCACAAGAGAGGTGAACACCTCTATTTAAATCGGTTACAAGGAAGGAATGGGGTTATAACAACCTACCCTCTTATTCTCCTAATTACATAAAGTAACCCATGTTTCCCAAAACCTTACAACACTCCTCCTCAAGTTGAAGTTGCAAACTGATTTGTAACTCCCAACTTGCTAAGTGTTCTGTCATATAGCTCACTGCACACGGTTTTGGTGAAGATATCTGCAGGTTGCTCTTTTGTTGAGATGTAACCAAGAACAACCTCTTTCTTTGGAACCTTGTTCCTCACGAGGTGACAATCTCCTTCAATGTGCTTTGTCCTCTCGTGGAACACTGGGTTCTTAGCTATGTGTAATGTTGATTGGTTGTCACAAAACATCTTGACACGGTCTATCAGCACTCCCAGATCCTTTAGTAACTTTACCAACCAAGTGATTTCACAACAAGTCATAGCCATTGCCCTGTACTCTGCCTCTGTTGTAGACATGGCTACATATGACTGTTTCTTCGACCTCCAAGAGATTAGGGAAGGTCCCAACATTATACAAAAACCTGTAAGTGATTTTCTGGTCATGGGACAACTTTGCCAGTCGGCATCACAAAAGGCTCTCAGCTCCAGATCTTTACTCTTGGCCAGCAGCAAGCCTTGTCTAGGAGCATTTTTCAAGTACCTCAACACATGTTTTGCTGCTATCCAGTGATCATCAGTGGGTGTATGCATGAACTGACTGAGTACTTGCACTGCATAGCAAATATCAGGCCTAGTAATGGTTAGATATATCAATCTGCCTACTAGCCTTCTGTAAGCTATGGGATTCACACTTGATCTGCTCCCCTTCATATCCAATTTCACCTTTGGATCCAGAGGGGTAGCAACTGGTTTAGCAGCCGTCATACCAGTTTTCTTTAGAACTTCAAGAGCATACTTTCTCTTATTCAAATAGAACCCTTGCTCAGTTTTGTCCACTTCAATTCCTAGAAAGTACCTGATCTCTCCCAATTCCTTCATCTGAAAATTCTTGTTTAGATGCTCCTTTAATCTCTGAATTTCAGTCTTGCTATCTCCAGTTATGATCATATCATCCACATAAACTAGAAGTGTAGTGTATGTCTCTTCTGTTTTCTTTGTGAATAGAGAATGATCAGCTTCTGATTGCACATATCCTGCTTCTCTTACAACTTGAGAAAATTTGGCAAACCATTGTCTTGGTGCCTGTTTCAATCCATATAAGGATTTCCTTAGTTTGCAGACTTCACCTTCTCTTGCATTCTTCACAGTGTTGCTCTCATCATTACTCTCCTCCTGGTAGCAATGCTGGAATTTCTTTAGGTGATCATAGGCAGGAGGAAGTTCCATGAAGACCCCCTCCTCAAGTTCACCATGTACGAAAGCATTTGTCACGTCCATTTGAGTGACAAGCCAGTCCTTAGCAGCTGCTAGTGTGAGCAAAGTTCTCACTGAAATCATCCTTGCCACTGGAGCAAATGTCTCATTGTAGTCAATCCCTTCAACTTGAGAGAAACCTCTTGCAACAAGGCGAGCCTTATACCTGTCCAGAGTTCCATCAGCCTTGTACTTCAGTTTGAACAACCATTTGCAAGTGACCATTGAATGATCAATAGGCCTTGGTACAATGTCCCATGTTCCAGTTGTTTCAAGAGCATTTAACTCAATTAGCATAGCTTTACACCATTCAGGTTTGTGTAATGCCTCAGCTACTAATGTTGGCTCAGATAGGGGTGCCACATTGGAGATAAAGGCTTTGTATGATGGAGAACACAATGAATAAGAAATACAGGAAGATATAGGATAAGGAGAAGTGAACCTGCCAGTGGAGAGTGCAGCCTTGGTATCAACATTGGAGGTACTACATACAAAGTCTTTGAGCCAATATGGGGTAGAGTGAGTCCTTGTGGATTTTCGAAAAGGTGGTTCAGGTATTGGTGGTTCAGGTGAGATCTCAGTAGGAATCTCATCAAACAAGGGAGGGACAGGTGAAGGTGAGTAATCAGCTAAGGACTCAGAAGTAGAGGAAGGGTTGAGAGATGGAGACTGTGGTGGAATATGAGGTTCAATAGGCTCAAATAGAGGGGCATAAGGTGAGAGGTAATCATCAGAAAATGTGTGAGAATCAGGAGATGGTGTAACAGCTACAGAAGGCTTGGTAAGTAGAGGGTGATCAGAGGCAAAAGGAAATTGATTTTCAATAAAAGTAACATCTCTGCTGACACAACATTTTTGAGATTTTAAATTGTATCCCTTGAACCCAAAGGGGTATCCCAAGAACACACAGGGATCAACACGGGCATCAAATTTCTTTCTGTTGCTTCCAAGAGTGGAGATATAGCATAGACAACCAAAAACTCTAAGTATAAAGTAGTCAGGGGATTGGTGGAATAAAGTTTCATAAGGAGATATGTGATTAAGAAGAGGTGTAGGTAGTCTGTTTATGAGATATGTAGATGTGAGTATACAATCTCCCCAAAATCTGAGAGGTAGAGAGGCATGAAATCGAAGGGCCCGTGCAGTTTCAAGTATATATCTATGCTTCCTTTCAACTCTCCCATTTTGTTGGGGTGTAGATGTGCAAGAACTCTCATGTATAATACCCTTTGTGTTTAGAAAACATGAGACATCTGAATTGAAGAATTCAGTGCCTTGATCAGATCGAATTCTTTTTACTTTGGTATTGAATTGAGTTTCAATTCTGGTGATAAAGCTTTGAAGAGAAGACGGTGTCTCAGTTTTGGACTTGAGAAGGATAGCCCACACACTCCTACTTCTGTCATCTACAATGGTTAAGAAGTACTTATGGCCATTGTATGTTGGGGTTTCATAGGGTCCCCCATAGACCACAATGTAAAAGCTCAAAATTATGTGCAACAAGAGATGAACTGGAATTGAAACTTTTCCTTGTTTGTTTTCCCAAAGGACAAACAGTACAAGTAATGTCAGACATATTATTGATGTCTTTTTTAATATAAGGAACATAAAGAAGTTTGTTTGGTGGGGCATGGCCCAATCTAAGGTGCCAGAGAGCACCCAGATCAGATTTACAACTTGAATGCTCAAGAAACAAAGGTAACTGATGATGGGATCTTCGAAGAAGACACCGAACCGGCTCTAAAATCACCGAATCTCACGATCGATCCTAGTACCGAAATCCTTTCAACACTCAAGAATCTCACTTAAGTATTTTGAGGAAAATTGGCTAAAACAACGAACACATAAAATGATAGATTAACAAAGGAAAACTTAGAAATTAACAACAAATGAAAATATCCCCCAAATTCTTCTCCCCCCTAATCAGTGGCGTGTAAGCCCCTTTTATATTGTACTTCTATCCTAGAAAATAGAATGTATGTAATCCAAATTTGGCAAATTAAAACCAAATTAATGGAAAAGGTTACTATTTAAACCAGATTTGGCAATTTAAAAACCAAATTAATAGAAAAGGTTATTAATGCAGATGGAATGAGTCAAGAATTAATTTGATGGCATTCCATGGTTGACGTTTATTGAAGTCGATCGTTACTCTTCATGGTTGGCTTTCAATATTATCTTCAAGTATGCTTTTAAGGTTGGTTGTAATGCAATTGAGTCCTTTAACGTTCTCATCGCAAGGCTGGTCTGTGGCGCCTCTACTTGCAGTAGCGGGCTCGGGCTTGAGTTGGATCAAGGTAGCCATGGGTGGGTCGTGATGGATCTCGAATAAAGCCTCGTTGAACACAAGTTGTCCAAGGAGCCTAGCACGCGTCCTAGTGAGAGGCGGGGCCGGCGTGTCCCCTAGTTCTTGGTTGCCGGTACTTGATGTGTGGATCACATCAACTGAGGTGTTGTGTTTGCAGAAAAAATAGTGGCTAACAGTTTCTTCTTTTCTGGCTCATTGACAAGGTAGTACAATCCCCCAATGTCTTTACCAATAGCTATCACTCTCGTCCTTGCATGGTCCTGGATAATACACAGATTATCCCTAAAGTTAATATCACATTTGTACTCAAGGATGAGGGAGCTCACATACAGCATATTTAATTTGAAGCTAGGTATGTATAGAACATTGGATAAGGTCATTTGGGGTAAGATGAATGTACCTTTATGAGTGATGGGGTTGGTACCGCCATTTGGAAAATGGATAGTGGATGGATGTGCGATAGGTGTTATTTGTGACAAAATAGTTTGTTTATGTGTCATATGGTGTGTGGCACCACTATCTATAATCCAAGCATCAGACAAGCCAGAAACATTACAACAAAAATGAAAGGTTGTACCTGCTATATGGACATCAGTGCTCTTCTCCTTAGGTTGGCTCATCAGTTGTAGTAGAGAAGCCATCAATTTTTTATTATCATCAGACAGTCCTTGGAACAGCTTCAGGTGTCCATCACTTGAGCCTTCATTGGTGGCATTTGCTCGAAACTGCCCTTTCTTTGGATCAATGTGTATCTTGCACCTCCTTGTGGTTTGTACTTACTCTTTGACTGCCAAGATGGATAGCCTATCACCTCCCAACACTTATCAGCTGGATGGTTTCCATCACAGTGGTGACATTTCTTCCTTCTTGGCTGCTCAGATCCATCCTTCTTTGAAGGTTCAGAATCTCTTTGTTGTTCCCTTTTGGACATCAAGGCAGTGGTGTTAGTTTTCCCCACAAGATCCTTCATCTTAGAGCTTGATTCATCTTGCAAGAGCAGTGAGTGAGCCAAACTTGCAGATGTAAGAGGTGTTTGAAGCAGAAATTGCCTTCTAGCAGGAATATATTGAGGATTTAATCCCATGAGAAACTTCATGAGTTTCTCTTCTGACTCAACAGCTTCAATCTTCCTATTTAGATCACACTCACATTTTCCACATGTGCATCTGATTGGTGGGATCAGCCTCAACAATTGCTGCCAATATCCTTTCAATTTTGTGAAATATTCAGTAATGCCAGTTGATTGCTGCTCACAATCTTGCAATTCTTTCTTCAATTGAAACAACAAGGGACCATTTCTTTGACCAAAGCTCTCAGCAAGGTCATCCCGCATCTGTTTGGCAGTGTCAAACTCATCTAGAGTTGCATAAATTTCTTTGGACACAGTGTTTGAAATCCAAGAATAGACCATGTCGTTACACCTAGTCCACAACGCAGAGTTTTCAGCATTTTCAATCACAGATCCTTCTACAAAACCTAACTTGTTCTTCACTGATAAAGTTTTTGACATTGCTTTCTTCCACCGACGAAAATTCTCACCAGTCAATTGAATTGTGGTTAGAATCATACCAGAGTTGTCGGATGGGTGAATGAACAACGGATTCTGCAGATCTGTGCATGTGATCAGCTCGCTTCGTCTTCGCTCTCGCTCATGAGATCTGTCTTCAGCCATGGCGCCTTCTCAGCACTTCAATTTCGACGACTGGAGCGAGCGAGATCTGAAGCGAACACCGATTGCGGAAACAGATCTCAGCTTGCAGCACAACACTGGATTCGATTGTTCACAGAGAGATTGATCAATCGAATTTGCGCGCGGTCTCCTGCAGCTCTGATACCATGTTGATTGATCACTCAAGAAACACTCAGATTCTAGGAAGGGAAGAAAAACTAAGCTTTCAAACCATAAAATTTCATTGCATTGAAAAACAGTTCACAAGAGAGGTGAACACCTCTATTTAAATCGATTACAAGGAAGGAAGGGGGTTATAACAACCTACCCTCTTATTCTCCTAATTACATAAAGTAACCCATATTTCCCAAAACCTTACAACACTTACCTCCATCCTTTCTCTCTCTTGGATAAAAATCAAGGTTCACATTGTTCTTATTTTTATCATTGGGTCTAAGTGTCTAACCAGTCATCACTAGCCGATTTACCCGGTGCGTGATTCTTATCGGTTGGATCACATGTCGGGTTTATCACCAAATGTGAATTAACTCGTTATGAAATTAAAAAGCTAAACATTTGCTCTTATTCATTAAAATAAAAATACTCATCCTGTCTTGCCATGAAGTTGGGCTTTAATTTGATTTTGTTTTTACAGAATATAGTCTTTATTACATTTCTTAATGGTCAATTTGTGAAATATAATAATATAACCCATATATTAATTATATGGCCATTTTGGATTTGTCTTGTTCCTTTTATTGACCACTTGGGCCAACAAATCCTCCTTTAATAAAGCAGCCCCACGAGAAAAGATAAGTAAAGAACACCATTGATGACCAGATTCCACATGACCCTAGAGCTTCAACAAAAGCCAATATTTTATCTACATGGATATGTCTATGCACACTTATTTGTGGCACAGTGCACACTTTTTGGTATCAAATAGTCTATAGCTATATGACATTTTGATTCGTGTTAACTGTTAAGAGTTTGCACTGATAATGAACTAATTAGATATTTATATGACTGGCCAATAGGATTTTTTTTTTTCATTTTAAAAATGAATAGAAAGTGATTCGACATATCAAAGTTTTTTTTTTGAGAAAAGACAATGATTTAGTACACCAAACAAACATATAGTATATTTGATGTATTGATCAACAGACCGGACAAATTCATGAATGAGCAAACCATCATAATAAGCAATCGACGATAAAAGAAATACGGAAATTTCGTGAGGTACCCCTGAAATACTGCAATTTTCGCAAGTTATACAACTCTTTTGCATATTTCACGTGGTGCCCCTGAGGTTTCGAATCTTTTCGCCGGATGCCCTGCCTCGTTAAATTTAACAGCCCAGTTGATTCCCCTCCGTTAGTTTTCAATTAAAAAAAAGAAAAGAAAAAAAAAGAAAGAAGAACAGAAGCGCAGGGAAGAGAGAGCAACAATCGACGGCTTCAGAAAGCTCGAGGAAAGGGAGGTGACTGTGGCTCGAGAGAAAAGGCGGTGACCGGCATCACTATCTTCAAGCAGGCTAACCACCACTCCATCTCCTCCGCCGTCGTTGCCCATCTCCGCTTACTCCCACCCCCGCCGTCACCGTCACCGTCATGGTTGGGGATCAAGAGCACTGAGGAATCGTCAATCGTCGGTGCCGTAGACCGTGACAGCCACTGGTTGTTGGGCGAGGGTTGCGAGAGGGGATCCGAATTCGTCTGCAGGTTGAGAAAATTGGTCCCTCCACCTGCGCCGACGGAGACCTGGGAGGCGCCGTCGCCGGAGTAGGGGCCGCCCTGGGAGCGGAGTATGGCGTTGATGAGCCAATTGGGGCCGTCGGCGCCCAATTGATGGTGGTGCTTGTGGTGGTGGTCGTCGGGCTTGGGGGAGGAGGAATCCGGCGATGGGAGCTGGTGTGATCTGGTTGTTTCAGAGCTACTGGATTCAACAAATCAAAACCCTAGAGGGGTATTCAACAAATCAAAGCCACCATTCTTTCTTTCTTTTTAATTGAAAACTAACGACGTCAACTGGACTGTTAAATTTAACGAGAGAGGGCATCCTGCAAAAAGATTCGAAACCTCAGGGGCACCACGTGAAATATGCAAAAGAGTTGTATACCTCGCGAAAATTGCAATACCTCAGGGGTACCTCGCGAAATTTCTGAAAGAAATACTACATAAAAGGCAAACTATCATCACAAAGCACTATTGTGTAGTCGAAGAACAATCGCTAAAGATATCGGAAGTGATCACCAATGAGAGAAATAACACAAGAATGGCTCATGGGGAATAATTATGGACGCCTCATATTTGAACTCCCTCACGAGTGTGTGCATGTTGATCCCACCTGCATCCACAATTTTTCCAAACACAAGTAGATGTCCATGCAACCCTCAACATGTGAAATCACACGAAATAACAACAAGATGACGTCACAATCTTTCCTTAATTTTTATCGATAACTTTTTTTTTTATCGTACACTTCGAGTTGTTTTCAATTGTACACATCAAACATGCCTGATAGTTGATGGCATAAAAATCTCCACCTTCAAGGATGTATTGTACAACTCAAAACATTTTCTATTCCCATCAAATAGGTTTAATCAAACAAGTTATTCACGTCTCTAACATTTCTATCCAATTTTATTGACAATATTTTCGTTGAATATTATATCCAATTTTATTGGCAATATTTTCGTTATATATTACTATATTATGCTTATAACAAGCCATGTCAATTTTTATTATTATTATTAAGTAAAGATTTGAGATCAACCAAACCCGATTCTTGAAAGAACGACGAGTTAGTATATAATTTTATTTTTTTTGATTAGGAAACAATTCGAGATCAGATATATCTGAATCTCGATGGCCGACAAGTCGGCAGACGGAAACCCGTCAATACATACAAACGAAAATGAAAAACAAAAGGCGGAGCAATACAACAAGCGGAAGCGCACTATACAAAAAAACGAGCTAAGGAAAACTAAAACTAACACGAAAGGGACGTAGACTATGGACGAAAGCCAAGCACCGTCCAAAATATATATGAAACCATCTAAATATAGAAAATATGCGCAATGAAATAGACAAAAACAACTATAGAAAAATAAGTCATGTCAATCTTGAAAAATAATACTCCGTATTTGCAGGCACCACAAATCTTGTGCAATTTTATTTTACAAACATAAATGATACGCTACTTTTTGTAATTTTCAAAATTAAGAGGTGGTTTTGTGGAAAGTTGGTCCGATAACGGATAACCCCCTCTTCCCTCTCCTCTCAGTCCGCATCTCCCGTTGCTGGCTCCTCCATTCCAATGGCCATGTTGCAGACAAACAACATGAGCACGGGAACCCTAATTTGCAGGTCATGCTTGGTCAAGCCGCCATGCACTCTGAAATCCCCATTCCCAATCTCAGTCTCAATTCCGGCAACCCACCAATATCACCAAATCCGATCCATTTCCCTCTCATCTCGGAGGCTCTTCCTCCCCTACGTCTCCGGCATCTGGGACGCCCTGACCGGCGGAAATCCCTCTCCCCGGGACGCCGTGCTCGCCATCCGTGCCGGAATGCAGCTTTTCCGGCAGGTATCTCTTCTTCGACAGCTCGATCGAGTACTCCCCACAGCGCCCACTCCTTATCATCCCCAATTCCTGATCGATTTCTGTGTAAACACCACAGGGTGATGTTGCCGGTTCACTTGCGGAATTCGATAGAGCAATCGAGCTCGATCCTCGCCAAAAATCATGTAATTTCTTAGTTTTCTGTTGCTTTCTCGTTCAATTGTTGATTATCGATATGAGATTGATGATATGGGAAACCCTAACTCTGATAATACAGTATGTATGTGCATTGTTCAGATCTTTGGCAGAGAGGACTCTCCCTTTACTATCTTGACAGGTAAGTTGTTGCATTTCGATTTCTCCTTAGGGTTTGAGTATAGGTTGGAACTGAGATCTAGTAGTTCATACATAGGTTTGAGGATGGGGCTGAGCAGTTTCGATTAGATGTCGCAAACAATCCGAATGACACAGAGGAGTCCATATGGTGTTTCCTTTGCGAAGCTCGTCTCTATGGCGTCGATGAAGCAAGGAAACTCTTTCTCCAGGCAAACTTGTGTCTATTACCACTCCATTTTATCTTCTCCCATTGTTTGCATTCAACGAATAAGCCATTTGATTTCGCGCAGGTAGGTACAGATCCAAGGCCAGTGATGAGACAAGCCTATAGCATGTATAAAGATGGCGGTGATCCTGAAAAGGTGCAATGTCGCCTTTCATTTCACATCATAATCGTCGTTTTAGCTTCTGATCTTGTGTACACTTCTTGAGTAGCTTGTTGAGGTGTTCTCAAGCGGAAGAGAAGACGAGTATTTCTATGCTTCGCTGTACGCTGGCCTGTATTATGAAGCACTGGTTTGTCTTTGTCCTCCCATACGAATCTTCAACCTCTTAAGTATCATCAAATTCGACTGAGTTGTATGTATATATATGTGTGTGTGCACTTGCAGGCCAAACCAGAGGAGGCTAGAAAGCACCTAGAGGCTGCTGTTGGATCCGCGTATGGGCAGAGGTTTGTTCATAGACTGTTTCATTCTCGACGTTGTTGGCATGAGCAACAATTTGGCATTAACGAGTGGTACTCTTCCAGATCACAAGACTACATGGCTTCTCTTGCAAAGGTGCATCTGCTTTGTCGAAAATGGGGGGCCTGACAACACTGCCTTGTAGAGCTTTCCTTTGAGGTAGGTTATCGACTATATATGTTGAGGGAAAACCCGTCGTCAACCTGCAGGCTACAACCAATTCAAACAAAGTGTATGTAGTTTTTGTGTAGCTTTGTTGAAAGGCAAAGCTAGTTTGGTGCATATGTTGTACAAAATGAATGAAAAATCAACTTAATGCGAACTCTAAGATCTTGTCATACCCATTTCATTATATCGATCCCTCTAGTCTTTCGGACTCAATGGTGTATTCCGTATTCGTTGCGGTGTAATGTTTGAAGAGGTTGGTGGTGTTATACTTGTTGTGATGTGTTGGAACCTTTGTCCCACATCGAAAAAATCGAGAACCCGAGCCTTGGATATAAATAAGTGGGTCACTCCTGCTATTGCCAATTGATTTTACGACGAACCTGGTCATGGCTTCCATAATTACCTTTTAATTGTTTTGGCCGGTTTTCTTCCTTTGTCCTCGAAGACCATGTTGATGGTCATCTAAAATGGCATAGGTTGATAGTCAATGTGACACCATTCCAATGCGTTATAATACCCCTAAATTTGTTTTTCAATGTTCTGTTCAAGTGTTAATAATTACAATTATGTTTAAAATAATATATTATAATTATAAATATTTGAACATTTTTTTTTTGATTAGGAAATAATTCGAGACCGGACATGCCCGGACATCGAGAGGCCGACAAAGTCGGCAGACGGCAAGCCGTCAATACATACAACATAGCAAAAGAAAATACAACAAGAAAACAGGATACAGTCGCCTAATACAACAAAAGAACTACGCAAAATAAACCCGAAAAACCCCAGACCCTAAGCACACCAGCGGACACAGCAACGAGGAGAGGGAGACCCGGCATGAAGAAGTGGATAGCGAGCGCATGGGACAGCATAGCTGACACGATGTCTCACCGTCGGAAAGCAGTAATCCACGAAGGGCAAAGACGACTCATGGGGAAGTGTGGATCACACGACGTTCCCTCCACCTAGATGAAGGATCTTCGGAGACCACGAACACCACCAACATGATCACTTCGATCGACCAGGGCCGCAGAACTGCTCCTCAACCGAAACTAACCACAGAACCAACCGACAGAGCTCCAACCAACCCGAGAAAGTGAAGCACGACCGCGAGAGGACGAAGAGCGCAAGAAAATCCGGAATTATTTGTATAGATGTACCATAAAATTACAATTTTAATAAATATAATATTAAAATTATAATATTATCAATTTTAATTTCCTTTTAAATTATTTGTAAACTTATCGGGTCAGCTTTGGGCCCAATGCAAACCCAAAGGACAAGAACCGGGCCCAAGGCTGCAAGGAAACCCAGAAACCAGTAGAACTGGGAACGTAGAAGATGAAGTCAGTAGATGAAGGCAGTCAGCCGACGATAGCCACCACCACCCGAGAGAGAGCAGAGATGACCGGCCACCGGAGATCGCAGGTGAGCAAGAGGGCGCCAGAACCGGACCAGTCGACGGTGAGCCAGGCACCACCACCGACAACCCGAGAAAGTGAAGCACGACCGCGAGAGGACGAAGAGCGCAAGAAAATCCGGAATTATTTGTATAGATGTACCATAAAATTACAATTTTAATAAATATAATATTAAAATTATAATATTATCAATTTTAATTTCCTTTTAAATTATTTGTAAACTTATCGGGTCAGCTTTGGGCCCAAGGCAAACCCAAAGGACAAGAACCGGGCCCAAGGCTGCAAGGAAACCCAGAAACCAGTAGAACTGGGAATGTAGAAGATGAAGTCAGTAGATGAAGGCAGTCAGCCGACGATAGCCACCACCACCCGAGAGAGAGCAGAGATGACCGGCCACCGGAGACCGCAGGTGAGCAAGAGGGCGCCAGAACCGGACCAGTCGACGGTGAGCCAGGCACCACCACCGACAACCTCTCGAACCGCGAAGAGCCCGAGGGAGAAGAAGCCAAAATCGAGGCAAATTGTTCAAATTGGGTTAGGGCGAACGGAGAATCGAACACCCCAACCCAAGATCTATCAAAGCCCCAAAACAATCGATCAAATTGATCAACAATCGATCAATTTGATCAACCACGGAGGGCTTGGAAAAGGAACAACGAACTCCGAAAAGGGAGATGGAGAGCGGAGCCGAGGAGGGGGGTCGAGAAACCCGCCCCAAGGGTGAGTCTCGCCGGAGCCCAGGGAAGGAGGCGGAGCGGCGGTTGGGTTGGGCAAGCCTGAAGCTTGGCCGACGGGATGAGTATCAACGGTTTAGAACACGGGGGTAGACAAATCGAAGGTTGAGGGACATCTTCGGCCGACCCGACGGCGTCGAGGAGGAGCCACTCGAGGAGAGGCGGAGCAACCAATGAACCGAGACTCTCCGAAGAGAGGAGTTGGGGCTCTCCGAAGAGAGATTTGGGCTCTCCGAAGAGAGATTTGGCCGGAAGACTCGATCCCGAAGATGTCGTGGAGTCGTTGTTGCCTTGGTGGCTCCCGTGGAGGAGGAAGCCGCCGCCTGGAAAGGGCTCTTCCAAAGGAAGAGTTTTTAGAAGAGAGAGTTTTGACTACACAGCGGAGTTGTTGATAACAACTAATGTTTATTTTACATCTTGGATAATATTTGAACATTGTTTGGTTATACGTTTTATATCATATTTAAAATAATGTAACTTTTAAATAAAATGTCTTATAAATTATTTTTAATAAAACACTCATTATTGCTCAAAGTTTATAATTACATTATAAACTTAATATAATTATTTGATAATAATTTATACTAATATATATTGTATTTAAAATTTACACCATTTAAAATATGTATTAGAATTATAACGCATTGGAGTCCATAAACACCCTTAAAATTGCTCATTACAAACACCACCAAGCAGGGGGGGAAGCGACTGTAGAACGGACGGCCAGCGAGCGGCGCGCAGGGAGGAGCCGTGGTGAGTCTGTTTCGACCTTTCTGCTGAAATTTCGCAAAAATTAGGGTTTGGGACATCCCAATTTGAACATATTGGTGGCTTCGTGAAGTCAAATTTGTCTCATTTTCAAGAAGGATTTTGGTTGGATATCGATGCCGATAGACAGGAGCTACTGATCCTCGTCAAAAGTCATGTAATAGTTTGCTGTCGCTTGCTGGTTCAATTGTTTATTGTCGATTTAGGGGTCGTCTGGTATCGATATCAGATATCCTAATTCCAATCTTTATTGGATAGTTTGTGATATCTTCTACTCTCCTTCTCTTGCAGCTGCTCTCCTCTACTCTCTTATCTGTGCTCCCTCCTCGTTCTTCAAGTTTATCGTCCTCTCCTCCTCCTTTTCTCTGTGGTAATTTGTTGTAATCTACTCCTTCGATTCTCTTCTCAGCGGTGATGTTCGATTCGTTCCTATTCTGACGAGAGGTTTGTAGATTAGGGTTCTTTGCTTAAGTTGCTTACAGTAGCTGAAATTTCAAGGTCTTGCTAGGGTTCCTGAATTGATTTGCATTTTCAGAGCTAGGGTTTCTGGCTTTCTTCCATTTCTCCCTCTCCATGATTCGAAATCCATGTATTTATAGGCTAATGACATTCCATTTGATTCTTTGCTGAAATTTCTCATTGTCTTTCTCACAATTTGTCTGATCCTGTGCTGACATTACATGCCACATGCCACTCGGTTGCTTAGCTGAATGTTCTCAATGCAGGTGCTTTGTTTGGTTTGTGTTATTTCTTTAATTTGTGCTGAACTTGTGTTCTTTTGATTTTATGATATGAAGAAATGCATACCAAACAGTAGATATCATCTATCAGGCTAATATAAATATCTTGCAATTTACCGAACTAAGGATATCAAGATATCATCTGATATTCGATATCGATATTTAGATATCAAGATATCAATACCAAGAGCAATTTTTCCATGTTGTTTGTGGATTTTCTTTTCCAGTTTCCCCCCTTTTCTTGGTTAATTTGCCTTTGCCTTCTGATGATAATCAAGACTGACTTTATTCATATTTTTCCCTAAAAATGAGAGATGAAACATGGCAGTCTCAGTAGCCGAATTATACAAGGCATTTCCTTGTTTGATACAAAGTGAAATATATGCTCTACTTCGTCGACAACCGCATATATCTGGTTTATGCTAAATGAAGTTCTAAGGTCTTTGCTAGATTGAGCAATAATAAATGGGGGAAAGCAGAAACTATTTGAGCTTGTTAGTCATATTCACATTGCTTATTAAAACAGTTTTTTAGTGTAGTTGTACTTGTTTATAATATTCAATATTTGTAAATCATGCAGATGGCTAGATGGGATGAAATATTATCACTCCCTGTACAGAGTCCCTCCACTTCAGAGTTTTCCTCTGCTGATTTGGTATGGTCTAAGGTGGAGGGTTGGCGTGATAACATGGACAGAGTGGCTCTCATCCCTTTTGCTAGAGTTGATGATTTTGTGAGGGGTGAATCTTTGAACAAAGATTGCCCAACAAAATTTCATGTTGAAGCAAGGAGGAGACGGACACCAAATGCACCTTACAAGGCAAAAGTTGATGGCATTCTTGAATATATCTTGTAAGACTTCAAGCTTGTTTGATTTCCTCTATAGTATATGTAATTTCTGTCCTTGGGCTTCTCAGTAATAGGTTTATGCCTTTATCTTCACGGATAATATATCTTGAAATTCTTAGGTATTGGTGTTCATTTGGCCCAGATGACCACCGGAAGGGTGGAGTCGTACGGCCAAGTAGGAGTACCAACATTCGAAAGAAGACATCTGCTGGTCGGCCAAATACAAAAAGGGGCTGCACCTGCCATTTCATTGTGAAGCGCCTAATAGCGGAGCCATCTGTAGCACTTCTAATATATAACCAGGACAAGCATATAGACAAATTGGGATCACCATGCCATGGTCCACAAGACCAAAAGGCTGCTGGAACACGGGCTATGTTTGCTCCATACATCTCTGAGGATCTTCTTCTCCGCGTTTATTCATTGTTATATGTTGGAGTGTCTGTTGAGGCAATAATGCAGAGGCACAATGAATCAGTGGAGAGACAGGGGGGACCCAGTAACCGTGATGACCTTCTGACACACAGGTATGTTCGGAGACAAGAGAGAAGCATTAGACGCTCAACTTATGAGCTGGATACAGATGATGCTATAAGCCTCAGTATGTGGGTTGAAAGCCATCAGAGTTGTGTATTCTTTTATCAGGATTTCTCTGAAAACAATCCTTTCACTATTGGTATCCAGACTGAATGGCAGTTGCAGCAAATGATCCGGTTTGGCAATCGCAGCCTCTTGGTTTCTGATTCAAGATTTGGCATGTACAAGTTGCAGGTCTGTTTAATGGTCTTCAGTGTTGACTACTGTTTCATTACTGGCAGGTCCCTTGGGCATTTTATCTGGACTTATTTTAGCTGATTGAATTTCTTTTTGCTGGCAGTATCCTGTTCACAGCCTTCTTGTGTTTAATTCGGAGAACAAGGCAATCCCCGTAGCGTGGGTCATATCGCCAAGATTTACAAGTGCGGATTCATATAGATGGATGCGGGCCCTTTACAACAGAGTTCTGACCAAAGATTCTACCTGGAAGTTGGCTGGATTTATAGTTGATGATCCTTCAACAGATGTTCTTGTTATCAAGTATGCTTCTAACTTTCTCACACAACAAAAAACAAGTCATTAATGCCTTTTATTAATGTTTCGAGCCTGGCATCAATCATATTTTTCTTCCTGCGTGCTCATTGAATTTGGCTGGAAAAAAGGATGAAGTTTATAAAAAAATGGGGATAGGGAATCCATGTTTTTTTTCCTGGATAATTTTTTAGGGATAGAATGTAGAGAGAGGAAGACATGGAATAATAAGAATATCTAAATGAAGATTAAGGTCCAGTCTGTCTCAAATCAGATAATGGAACTGCCTCGTATCTTCGGTTATACTCAAAGAGAGAGTTGTTGGTTGCTTATAGTCAGTTCAATTTATAATGCTTGTACGTTAATGTTCCTTGAAGTGGAATATGAAATGATAAACTAATTTGTTGCATGAGCTGCTAGCAGTTTGAGTTTAACTAGTATAGCTTCAGTCACTCTGAAGTTTGCCTTTCCGTTTGCAATGGTAACTTGTAGCATACAAACCCATTTCACCTCTTTTTCTTTTGTTCTGCTTCTTCACTTCTTTCTTCCTTGTTTTAAAGTTTTGTGCAACGCGGTCCCCCACACCTGGAGTTGGGCAGGTGCCTAGGCTGGTATAGATGGCCATCTAGGTGTTGCTGGGTGGCCCCCCACTGCCTAGGACCTGCCTAGCGCTTTTAAGTACGATGATTTGGGGAGTGGGGTCATTCTTAAGATGTTATGCTTTTTCCTTCTATATGGTATTGTTGTTTTTATGACTCTATATCCTGTATCTTTTTGCTGACTTTTGCTCAGGGATGTGTTCCAGTGCTCTGTCCTGATATCCACATGGCGTATTCGTCATGCATGGCATAAGAACTTGATGAACAGATGCTCAGAGAGTAGGATGAGGATCCAGATATCCAAACATCTAGGGCAGGCAATGTGCGAGATATGCAAAGGGAACGGAACTATCACATTGTTTGATGATCTGATGAAGGATTTTTCTGATAGTTCAGATTTCATGGAGTACTTCAAAGCGGTTTGGTATCCAAGACTTGGTTAGGCCATCTGTCTTTTCTTTGTTAACAATAGATCACAGGATGTCTTAGTGGACATGTATAATGTGTTATCATTTTATGATTCTGATATCTAATTTGTTTGATTACTGACAAGCCTTGTGCATAAAGTTCAGAACTATATAACTTAACTATTTTGTTCAGAATCGTAAGCGAATGACTTGAAACGTTGAAATATCTTAAATCTGCAGATTGTAGGTTACTACTTATTAGGACATTTTTTCATCTGTGTGTTGACTCAGATCTATCCTATTATTTGTAGCGAATTCCGAGCATATTGTTTTAAAGTTCCTCTTGTTATCTGATCAAGAGTGTTCTTTAATCGCAGGTGCTTGGATCAGTGCTTTGAAGAGTCTTCCTCTTGCTAGCCAGGAGACTAGTGCAGCAATTGAATTTTATCACAGCCAATTGAAGATAAGATTGTTGAATGAGAAGACAGCCAGTGCATGTCAACGTGTAGATTGGTTGGTTGATAAGTTAAGTACGAAGGTGCACTCTTACTTTTGGCTTGATGAGTATCCTGGGAAGGATGATTTCGCTAGATACTGGAAAGATGAATGGATGAGTGGTTTGACCTCGTGGCGTAGAGCATTAGAGATTCCTGATTCTCATGTGAAAATGGAAGGTCAACTTGCCAAAGTTGCTGACCAGAACAATCAAGATAAGATTTACTACGTATCAAATCCTGGTTCTGAATTTGCAATTTGCAGTTGCAGTTTATCTGAAATGGGTAATCTATGTGAGCATCTATTCAAAGTGAGAAAGATATGCCAAAAAAGGGGGTCTGCGAAACAATCTATCTCGTTTTGTCAATACAAGGAAGCACTGATGAGAATGCTACAATGTCCACCCAATGACTCCATAACCCGTGATTATGCTGTTTCTCTGGCATCATTTGTGCATGCACAGTTGGCCACATTGATTAGGGAGGACCAAAATGAACATGCGATGATTGAAGGAGAGCAACACTTGGAACAATCCAATGATCCTGATAACCGAGCTGAAAATGTTGCAAATAAGAGGAGGCGTGTCAGTGAAAGTACCCCTTTGGTTAGCCATAATGTTTCTGGTGTTGAGTCTGATACTTCAAACAATCCTACAAAAGAGGGAGTGGATGATTACGATCCATCATCCATCGTGGCCTCCCCTTCTGGTCTGTTTGCTGAACACGGGATTCTGCATCCTGATATCTTTTCTGGGAATGGAGAAAGAACTTCAGTGCAAGATGATCAATGCAAGTTACATGAGACATTTTTGAGAGAAACTGATTCGGAAACTCAAATTGGTTTCAAAGTTGGAAATTCAGATGGAAGTATTTGTGAACATATGACAGATACAGAATCCGAATCTACCCTTAACCCCTTGATAGCAGTGGAGCCTGCAGCTGCATCTAGAGACTCGTTTCAGAATTGTTCATCCAGTTCAGCAACTTTACCAGCTCAGCAAAACTGTTTAAACAGCCAGTTGCCTGTGGCTGCTGACTCACTCGATTCTATAAGCGAGCAGGAAGAAAAACCCGTTGGCTAGTATCTCAACATCTCATCCTGCGGCGACCCAGAAGCAGGGAACTTCCTCTGGCATTGGAGCTCCACATACTTATGGTTAGTACCTTATAACTTCTAATCGCCTATAGTTTTGCATTTCTAATGCATGTTTCGTGTCTCCTGTACATACTTCTGTGTACTAGTCTAGTGAATTCCTTGTTATTTTTTTGGGGGTGAAGTTCTTAGAGGAAAGGAAGAATTCCTGAATTGTTCATTGTAATAAAACATACAATTTGGTGATTTTGCTATTAGGTTTACCGCCCCATGATTTTTAAGAGATGGGTGCATTTCACGAACGTTGGATGTTGAGGCACGTTTGGACCTCGATAGTGCACGTCGGTTCACAGAGTTGCGTCGCAGCTTCCTTTAACTAGTGGATTGGAATTCGAATCCCGAGTATCGAGCACCTTTAAAACCTGTACGGCTGTACCTGGCTCTGGGATGAACTCATCTTAAAGCTTAGA
Organism: Persicaria tinctoria; assembly: GCA_037127255.1. Lineage (NCBI taxonomy): Eukaryota > Viridiplantae > Streptophyta > Magnoliopsida > Caryophyllales > Polygonaceae > Persicaria > Persicaria tinctoria. The sequence continues at coordinate 3,748,677 of JBANSL010000004.1, forward strand.
CAGCTATTCAGTAGTTGATCTTCCATTGTCGAAAACGGGGGACCTAACAACACTGCCTTTGTAGAGCTTTCCTTTCTGTAGTTGATCGACGATGTATGTTGAAAGGGAAAACCCGTCTTCAACCTACAGGCTACAATACAACCAATTCAAATAAGCATATGTAGTTTGTGTAGCTTTGTTGAAAGCGAAAGCTGGTTATGTGCATATGTTGTACAAAATGAATGGCAAATCAACTTAATATGAGCTCTAAGATCTCGTCGTCCCCATTTCATCGTATCGATCCCTCTAATTTTCTAGATTCCATGGTATACTCGTCGCTGGGTCTAATGTTCGAAGAGGTTGGTGGTGGACTGGTGGTTGTACTTTGGTGCTGCTGTAATGTCTAAAACCATGTCCGAAATCACAGTTTACATAAATAAAAACGGCCCCTAAAAACAAGAAGAAACATGAGCATTTTTAAAATCAAATTTGACGACTCCAAACTTGTGACATGTGTCTTTTGTTTAGGGATCATGAAGGTTATTCAACACACATGGGTATTGTCGATTGTCGATTTGTTTATGCTATGACCGCTTAATCTATCGCTTTCAAGAATGAAATATTAGATACTTGAGCCTTGGGATTAGAAGGGTGGATATCGGAGGTGATAACCTTTGCGTCATCAATTTAGTAACTTTTGGCATTGTCTTTAGGAGGCAGAGAAGATTCTTTTTGATACTCTTCTTCTATCATTTGAGGTTGTTCGTATTTTCCACATATTCTTCAAATAGTTCAATGAGATAGCAGATCGAATTGCGTCTTTACAACACTCTTTCTCCGATAGCATCCACAACCATTTTTTTTGTAAGCAGCATAAAATCTAGGAACAAGAATCCGAAGGACTGTATTAGTCTCGAGGCTATCATTGACAATGTAGTTGTATGCAAGACGAGCGATTCTATCTGCAACAACATTTGGTTCCCTGAAACATAATGAATATCAACATTAGAGAACGAGCAAAGATCTATTTTCGTATTTGTAATTGTTCGATATCCCATGGGCACTTCCAGTATATTCTATTTTGCTTATATTATAGTGAAAGGGTCACCCAAAATGGCTTTAATGACTGTCATATCATCTCCTTCAATAAGTATATTTTATAAATTAAGTTGCTTAACGCGCAATACTCCATTTCCAAAGCCAAGACTTCTACAAACAAGATAGACGTGTTATTACAAGTACCAAATCCTTTAGAAATCAATTCCCCATCCGAATTTCATATCACAAACCCATAGGCAGCTAAACGACGGTTTAGCATGGATCCATCGAAATTTAATTTAACAAAAGGTGTTGGTGGTTTAGTCCAACAAACGTTTCTTGTTATAGCTAAGTTGTTGTTTCTTCGCGAGGAAATCCCACAATTACAGACTTTACAGTTATGAGTCCTACGAGATACCGACGAGGAACTTGGTTTAACCAGCGATTTGGACTCTGCCCATATTTGTTGATTGGTGAGAAAGAAAACAACAAAATCACGGGTCGTGACATTGTTGATATTTCCAAACACAAGTTGGTGAAGAATCAAATAGCCAACCACGAGAGTACTATTTTTTTTTTTGATAAGATAAGAATTCGAGTTCAAACATATATCAAACTCGAAGGCCGATCAAGCCGGTAGACGGGAGAGCCGTCTAAATACCATAAACTACAACAAAGCATAACGGTGCAACCTTAGGCAAAACACATTCTACAAAAACGAAACTAAGCAACCTAAACCAAATTGGATGTGGACGAATATGATGGACGAAGTCAAACCCCACACTAAAGTAGAACCGTAGATCAACGATACATTAGAACCCGAACATTACGTGAAGCAGTCAACCCGAACAGTGGAGACGTCACGATTGTTAGGGCTATTGTTGGATAGTTACCGTCACAATCTCAAAATTTTCCTAATAAACAAAAATCCGCTAACTACAAGTAAAGGACCATAATACCCCTCAGTTTGTTTTTCATTGTTAAATTATTCGTAATAATTTATTTGGTTGCAGAACATTACAAACCCGGGGAGAGGCGACCAACAAGCAGGGGGAGAAGCGATCGAAGGACGGGGCCACCGGAGGTTGTCGCCGACGAACTGCCAGCTGGCGGCGGGCAGGGTGGAGCCGAGGTGAGGCTGGTTCGATTTTTCTGCTTCAATTTCGCATAAATTAAGGGTTTAGCTTGAACCTATTCGTGGCTTCGTGAAGTAAAAATTTGTCTCATTGTCAAGAACTTTGAAGGATTTTGGGGGATATTGATCGGATAGGCAGGAGATAGTGAAAAAATTGGAATTTCGGGCCATTGTTTTTCGCTGTTCTATTGTTTCTTCAGTTTCTCTGTGCTTCTGTTTGGCGATGGTGCTTTTTTTAATATCTTTTACTGTTCTATTTCCTCCATCATTTGATGGCTTTGAATTTCACTTTATTAGTTGATTGCTTCTCGACTTCGTACTTACCGATGATTTTGATATGTGCTACATCACTATTGATGGACATGCAACAAAATAAAGCGGCCATTGACGAAACTCGGCATTGTTTGGAATTTCTCTCTCTGGACTTTTCCCTGATTCTGACATTTGCTGAAAATAAGGAAAAAAGAATTCAATTAATCAAATGTGAATGATAACATTTAAGAGAAAAGGTTTTTTTCAAGGGAAAAATTCGTTTTCATGGAAAACATATCATCCATACAGAGCATAGATTTCTACTTGAAACTTGGTTTTAGGGAGTCAACTGTTTCAATTTCTCCTAATGTGTTTTATAAAGGCTGTGTTCTAAACTCTAAAAGACCTGCAGTTGCTTCTTCATCATTTATAAATAAGAGGCTTATAATCCGGTGTTACTAACTTACTATATACTACGTATATGAGTACGTTACGTTGAATATTAATTAGCTGCAGAATTGTATTCGATTTATGAGCTTTGGAGTTTATTTATGACCATAGTAGCTGAGTCATCTGTGTTAACTTTTTCCCACCTATAATTTTTACTTTATATGTCTGTCATTGTTTTGGATACTTTAAGAAGAAACCACTAGTGAGTGGACTCCTTGCTTATTGCCTCTAGTCGGTTGCTTTTTTTTTAACTAAAAAAAATTGTTATACAATGTCCTAGGGTGTTTGGAGTTTCTAGCATGGGTTTCCAAGAAATTTTTTCAGAAGAGCTGAATGACAAGGACAAAGCTCAAGAACAATGTGCAATTAGATTGCATGTTTTCTCTGATTTGTCCCATGTATCACCAGTCGTGTTCTTATATCTTTTGAAGGAGTGCTACTTTTGCGGTAATACAACACATCCCACCTCTTTAGCTTCCTTTCTGTAAATTGTTAACTACTGAAAGCTTGAACTGCTACGAAAAAGTATGAAGGTAAAGAAACCTCTTGAATCCTGACTTTGCAGGAACATCTAAGGCAACAAAAAAGTTCCGTGCTCTTCAGCAGCAAGTCCATCTAGTGTTGTGCAATTCCCCTCAGCCTGGACCAGCTAGTTTTGTAATTCACTGTCTCTACCTGTTACCTATTTTTGAATCATTTTCTGATGGATTCAGTCACATGATTCTATCTGCGCTGCATCGACTACTCAAAGCGAGGACTCTCTCAATGGATTTTCTGGTTGAAAAGGATCTTGCTGCAAGATTGTTTGTAGATATTGTTCATGGTGCTGTGAACCACGATGAGAGGATTCTTGTGAAGATTCTTGATATTTATGATGTGAAGCTTGAAAACATTGCTAAGTCTATGTCTGATGAAGAGAATAGTGGTTTGAGTCAAGCCAAAGCTTTTATTGAGAACTATATTGTTAAGTCTATAGAATCACAGTCATATATGACAGCAGTTTCTTTGTTGGAACGATTTGCTATTCAACAGTCTGGTGAGTCCTTCCTCCACAAAATGATCCATAACAAAGAATTCAGAGCAGCAGAGAAATGGTCAGCGTTTATGGGTAGGCCAATGCTATGTATTCTAGTCCAGGAATATGTTAATATGAATATGCTTAAAGGAGCCTTTGGTATCATAAAGAGGAACGGTCTACAAACAGAATTTCCAGATGTTTGTCAGAAGTATAAAGAAAGGTATTTTTTTTTTCTGGCGGCCTGCAGCAGAGGGCATGGAATCATTTTCCTACTGGAGTAGTAACCGATTTTGTTTTCAAATTTTAGTTCATTGAAGAAACTGGCAGAAAAAGGGTGTTGGGATATTGCAGAGGAGAGGACAAAACACGACAGACAACTTCTGGAATATTTGGCAAGTGGTTTTGGACTATAAGCTACTATTCTCTTCCGCAGTTTTTATTCTATAAAAGGATCTTGAAGGTTTGAGACATTCTTTTTTGGGGTAGTATCTAAAAGGTGTGCCTAGGTGAGGTGCCGAAGTGACCTCACCTAGGCAATCGGCGCCTTCAACTAGGCGCACCAAACCTAGGCACGTGCTAGGTGCACCTAGGCTCATGCTAGGCACGTATTAATCAAAAGTGAAGAAAAGGCTTTTCAGTTGAAGAAATTTGTTTTATGCTACATAATCCTCTGCTTAATTGTTAATCTTCTTCGTTTCTTCCCATAGCCTTCTTCTTTCCCAATAAATTCACTTAAATATGAGTTTATGAATTGTTTTATGATCTTTTGATAAGGCATGCCTAGGCTCCAGGACCCCTAGCACCTAGGTGCTCCTCTCGCCTTTACGAAAACTGCTTTTGGGGAAGAACTTTTTGTCCAAATTTGAGCTTCAAGTTTTTTCTAGATGTATTTTATTAGTCTGAATGATCTTTAGTAAAAATCAAAGGGAGACGTACTTGAATTAATGCTCTCAGCATTTGGTATAATCAGTAGACTAAGCAAATAGAATCAAGGGCAGTGAGGGGCTTATTTACATATTTCCCCCTAAAAGAAGTTATTCAATTGCGTTCAACATATACTTTTTTCTTCAAACTATACTCGTCCAGTTATATTCTTAGTATAGGTATCCAGTTGCAAGTTTGAGTAAAAATTAAATAGCTGAAATTAATAGTACTTATTAGTGTTTTGTTTGCATGGTTTAATGTTAAAACTTGAGGATCTTTTTCAACCTGCATGGTTTCAGACTGTCAAAGATTTTCTTGCTACTTCATGTAAGAGGATGTGCATATTTATGGCAGGATTTGATTTGATCAAATCTTGTTTTTTCTTGCAAATAAGTTGATTAGTACTTATTATCCACCTTTGACACAAAAGGTATATCTGGCTATGGAAGCTGGCTACTCTGAGAAGGTTGAGGAGCTTTGTGATCGTTATTCCCTTGAAGGATTTGTAAAAATTACCGGTAAGCCAAACCACTTTTTTTTTCTTCTTAATTTTCTTTAAAGTTTCTTACATCCTTCATGATTGGTAATGGCTGATGGCATAATCTTCTTTCAGCACTCTGAATTCTACTGTATTTCTCAGTGATGCTAGTGTAATGAGTTGAATTAATAATTGTCCTACAGGCCACACCAATCAAAAGAGATGTAAAGTGTAGCATACTAACGACTTATGCCAAGAAGGCAACCTAATGTTATAGTAATAAGAAACATTGAGGCAAATCTCTTATTTCTGGAGGAACTATATTGAATGCACTATACATATATATATATATAGTGATCGGGTTGTTAGTTTAGTGGCTGTTTTTTTTTGTCGGAAGTTTAGAGGCTTTAGTTTGTTGCTTGATTTGCCTGGCGTGCACTTAATGCTCTTTCCAATTAAACATTCCATCCTTGCAAAGGATAAAAGGACGGTAACACCTGCTATTCGATTCCCTAAACAAAAGGATTAAATAGTTAACCCCTTCTGAACCACTATGACATGAATGGATGAACTATCCATGTCGTTTAGAATTTTGTTTATAAGCTTTGCACTCACTTTAATGTTCTTCACATGCCACTCATGAGGATTACCTGTTTATTGGCAGAACCTGAAGTTGGGCTGATAAGGAGTCACTTCTTGAATCTCCATGAATTATTAGTTGGTGATATCATTTGGGTTGGTGATGTTAATGAATTGCGGAATGCAACATCTTACATTGAAGGGTGTAAAGTTGTGGGCCTAGATTGTGAATGGAAACCCAACTATATCAAAGGCAGCAAACCTAACAAGGTGAAGCACTGATACTTCCACAGTTACCAAAATTTGTTCCTTTGTTCCTTAGAAGATTGGTGCATGACCTATTGACCTTATATTTTCTAAAAGAATGAAATTGAAGGCTTGCTTTTTATTTCCTGTTCTAACCAAGCAATTTTGCTCCTTTGCTCTAAAACAGATCCTGTAGCAGAAATGCCAGCAATACAGATTGACTAGGTGTATTGTATATCAAGTGTTTTTTCAGTTTGGGCGTGTTGAAGTGGCATTCTTTTAGTGTTAAGAGTAGTAAAGGGGAATTTGAATAGTTCTTCTAGTGTGAAGGAGCATGTTACTTCTTGTATCAATCAGCGTTTAGCATCTCTGCATGTTGGTTGATAAGTTTACAAGTTTGAGGATAATGAAATATATGCGTGTTCACTTAGTTCTCCTCATTCATGTAAACATAAAAGAAATTTGGCACTCATTCTTGTGAACTGTTTTGACGTCCAGTAAACCCACCCACTGTGCCTGACATTGTTTTTCCAAGCATCTCAGATGAGCTTAATTGAAGTCATGGTTGTCCAACGTCAATAACTTGCTGCTAATCATGCTAGATGAAATTTGCCTCTCTTCGTCTAGGATTCATTTTCACAGGTAATGTCGTAAAGTTGCTTTGTTTTGTGCTGCAGGTGTCTATCATGCAGATAGCCTCGGAAAATAGGGCTTTCATCTTGGACTTGATGAATTTGTATAACGATGTCCCTGAAATATTGGACAGCTGCTTAACCCGCATTTTTCACTCGTCTAGAATTTTGAAACTTGGTAAGAGAAATACCCCCATCGTTTGTTACTCTATGTGACGTAGGAGTATGTATATCAAGGAATAATGAAGCAAGGAAGGTTTTTTTCCCAATCATTTTAGCTCCATGTGGAGTAGGTTGACCTACTCTTAGATAAGGCGTCGGATAAAAGTGTAAACAGATCAATATCTGCTTTCTAAGATATATTACTGAGTACTGACTCTTGTGCTTTTGCTAGGGTATAATTTTCAGTGTGATATCCACCAATTGTCACAGTCATACGAAGAGCTAGAGTGCTTTAAACGTTATGAAATGCTCTTGGACATACAAAATGTGTTTAAAGAGCCCCGGGGTGGTCTCTCCGGACTTGCCAAGGTAAGCCATCGAAATAAATTGGTCTCGGATTCACATTGACACGATCGCCCAGTAAAAGAGAAAAAAAGATTGTTATTTGCTTTCATGGGAATGCTTATCCTTATTTGAATATAAGAATTAGTCGTTTTCTGTCATTTCTGGAATAGAAAATACTAGGAGCTGGTTTGAATAAGACGAGACGAAATAGCGACTGGGAGCAACGGCCTCTTACGAAGAACCAAGTGAGTCAAGTTTTGGATTCTGCATTTGTTGTTCAACCTATACATTTTAAACGGTCTTATTGTGTTGCACTGTTGCACAGCTAGAGTATGCTGCGCTTGATGCTGTCGTTCTGATTCACATATTCCACCATATACATGATCATGTACAATCGGTGGATGGCCAAGATGTCCCTGCCAAAGCGGAATGGAAATCGCACATTGTAAGTGCACATATGCATTTGGATGAATAGTTTACTTGCCAAACATTTGATACCTGCAACTGAATTGCAGATTTCTGGTAATGATAAAACGAAGGCAAGAAAGGAACAAAAAGTTAGAAAGAAGTTCCGTGTCAAGGTTGATGACCTTCCATGATAAGGTTTGTTTTTTCGTAAATCAGGCAACACCCTGGGCTGCTAGCTTGTATATATGCAGAAAGCGAAAGCGGTTTTGTTTGCTAGACCTAGCACTAGTTGGTACTTGGTAGCAATTCACCTACCTTCAACTCTTCAAGAGCAAGTCATGGTAGTGAATGCCTTCCTGTTCATCTCTTCATCTTGTGCAGGGCCATGTTAATACTTTTATCTTTAATGTTAAAAATACCATAAAAAAATGTTAATATTTTTAGGACCCCTTATCTCCATGCCCTGCAAAATTTCTTAACTTGCTTGTGTTTTTTTTTTTAATACAACTTAACTTGCTTATGTGGAATATACTGGGTTGATGTTGGTGTTGTAGGGGCCTTGCTTATTTTTTTTTTAGAGCCATAGTAGGTTCCATATAATGTTAGGAGTAGGACTGACCCTGACTTGACTGGATTTTGCTCCAAGCCTTATTGAAACGATTTCGGTTTAGTTTGCTTGGGAAGCAGCTAAAGTTGGTCCTCGGAGCTTACATGAATGGCAGAAGCCACTCTTCGTGTTTAGGCCGGAGGGAAACCGGAACTTGGCTACCTATTTTGTAAGATCTAAGGTTGTTTCCATGACATCCATCACCCAAAGATGTTTTGTGTTTAGGAGATGATTTGAAAATGATAAGAACACTCCAAGTAAGAAAACTAGGAAAGCCCATTAAATTGTCTCAATATTATTATAGTCCATTAAATTGTCTCAATATTATTATAGTCATTCTTGTTGATTAGTCATGAAAATGATGTCATAAATTTGTATAAACGAGGGTTTTCCTATTGGGTAAGTCATTTCCATCTTCTTTGTGTTTTATTGATAGTTTACATCGGTGGTGGTGGTTTGATTATATAATCAACTAGTCGGGTTGACAAGGTGGGTGAGGTATTTTGGGTGATGGAGGGGAAAAGGGGTTTATGGTGTTGGTTATGTTACCGGAGGTTGGGGATGAATTGGTTGTTGCGACCACATGCTATAATGGTCGAAGTGACCATATATGGTCCATATGGATTTGTTCACCGTGACCATAGTAATTGTTAAGGAAATGATTTGGGTGGTGTCAAAAACTTTGGATGGACAACGAGAGAAGTAGCATCCATCGGAAAACGAAGATGCGCTGCTTTATCTGTCACCTTGTTGACTTTGCAAAAAAACATGATTGCATGAGATCTAAATGAACTCCTGAATCAAGATAAGAACATCTGCAATTATCATCTCGATTTACCGCGGCAAATCCAAGAGCCCTTGATAGATTTGATAACTGCAAGAATACCTCCCATGTTGTCTCGAATTACGAACCCCGCTGCAACAACACCAGAAGGCAACGCTGAATTATCAAAATTAATCTTAAAGACACGTTCCAGAGGTTTTTTCCATCTAGTGTTTTTCCTTTTTAGGTTTTTGGGTATTCCTTGGTTCTTTGATTTCGTCTTTATCCCAATGTATTTTTTTTATTGTTTCCAATTTTGTAATTATGTCTTAGATATCTTTTTTTTTTGTATTTATAAAACTTTCGTCATCAAAGACTATTTTGTTCCTTATATTCCAAATCCCCACCAATAATGACCATAGTAATTGTGAGGAATACTAACACTTTTGGTCATTTCAACCACATGCTGTACTTGTAGTACTTGCAGTAACCATAACTAGACTTGATCACTTTCAGCAACAAAAAAACTTGATCACTGGAGTTATTACCGTAGTTATTGCAATCAATCATGCATTAAATAACATTTATACCAATATATAGAAAATAAATCAATCAATTATATACGTGTATAATAAATTAGAAGTCGGCTGAGACATCTGACGACTTCTCCTTAAAAGTCGTTCTATGAACCAATCATATTTTTTGATAGAAATAATTAATACAGTATATGTACAAGATAAAATTAGATATATCTATTCAATCAATCAATATATCCATATATGCAAAGATAAATTTTGATCCATTTTGATTAGATATGGATATATTTTTAGAAGATATTAACCAAATATTATTATTTAAGATAAGATTTAATAATTAATATATGCATAAGATAAAATTTTATTCTAAATCTATTTAATCAATATATCTATATATTCATAAGATAAAATTTGACCCAATTGGATTAGATATTGATATATGTTTAGAAGATATTAACGAATTTTAAATATTATATAAGATAAGATTTTACTCATGTAACATATGTAATCAATTTTAGAAGGTATATATAATATATAATTAGATATAATAAATGATAAGTCGTATGTAATATATGACATCTTCTCCTTATCTTAATAGTAATAACCAATCAAAAATAATATTTCTCCACCTTAATCAATTTTAACATAATAGTTTTCATAAGTTTTTAGAGATAGATATATTTTGTAAAGATTTTACCTAATTTTGTAAGATTTTGATAATAATTATATAAATTTTTTATAATACTTTCAATATATCAATGAGAATCAATGATAATTTTATTTAAATTGTGTAACAATTCAAAAGTGTTGAAATAAATTAATTAGCTCTATGAACATGTATTTTTATTAAATTTATTTAAATTGTAAAAAAAACGCACACGGCGCGGATACTGAACTAGTTCTCCGTATAATTTTAAAAAAATATTTTGATACCAATATTTTTTTTTTGTCAAATTTTTTGATATCGATTTATACCAAAAATAATTAAATTACAGACCATCGACGCTCGGAGGATCCACACCGAATCACCGATTATATACTCCCCAAACAGTGACGTGCTTCGCAGCGGCAGCACAGTAAAGGGTCGAAATAAAAAAAGAAAAGAAAAATATTGCAGAAAGTAAAATGTTTCAGAGAGAGAGAGCGAGCGAGCGAGCGATGAAGAAGCCGGGAGCGGAGAAGAAAAAGGTTCGCCGATCAGCTAGCGCCGCCCAAAATGGCGGCACCGACGCTCCTCCTAGGGTTCGTCCTCTCCCACTCTCTCCCCTTTTGTCTTGTTCTTCTCCTCTCAGGCACACGCTTGCCTTCGATTTGAGTTTCTGGTAACACAGATTTAGGGGTTTTCCCCCCTGATTTGGATCTTTGAGAGACTGGATCTTCCGATTACGTTTTGTTAGATGGATTCTGGTGGTGCACTAGCGTTGATTCCTCTTGAATTGCTGGTTTTTATGAGAATTTGCCTTCTGCGCTCGAAATCTGCGGCTGTTGTATTAATCCGATGTGATCTTATCTTAAAGTGTCTATTTTTTTGGTTTTCTGGCGACTGTTTGCTTCGGAATTTCGTTGTTAGTCGGTGCATGATGGCTTGAGGTACTGCGGTTGTGTATAATAGGAAACCATTCCTGGCCTTTTGTTATTATGAAGTTTGTTTACAATAAGATTTATCAATCAATTTCTATGGAGAGATTAGGGGAATATACGATGCTTCCTCTTGGATACCCTAGTGTAAACTTTGCAGTTTTATATATTATAGGTTGAGAAATTCCACCAGTTGATAAATAAAATCATCCCCTGATTGTATGGTTAACTTTGTGAATTTGAATTGATTTGGGTAAGTTAGTGATGTTGCATCAATAATCAATATGGAATCATAATGAACAGATTGAATGAGCATCATAGCTTATATCTATAAACTCTGCTTGATCTGCCCTGCTATGCTTGTATCCACAAAGATTTGCATATTCAGTTTCATTTTTACCTCCTTCGTTTAGTAATTATCCTCTAGGGCTCATTTTCCTGTGTCTTATCTTGCATCAATTAGTTCTGTATCAGTGTCATTGGCTCATTTTCATATTGCCTCTGATGCGAACTTTGAAACCATGTTTCAGAAAAAAGCTGTTGATAAGGATTTATACTTGTTGCTTGCTGAGAAGATGAGAGACCACAAGGATTTGGAGTCAAGATGGGCTGTTTTACAAGAGACTCGTGTAGAGTATTTCAGAGGGAAGGATTTTGTTGCCTTCTTTAGAAATCATCCGGAGATAAAGGATATATTGGATGAAGATAAGAATCTTGAAGCAGAAGATATCGGTGATGCTTTGCTGAAGAAAAAACTCATTGCCAGATGTGACCGTGTTGTAAAAACACTCAGACCCGGGAAGAAAAAGTTATCTACATGGCCAGCACACTTGGAGTTTTTCCCTGTAAGTCCTTTTAAAATGGTTAAGCAAACTATTTCCTTCGTCACTGTATTATAACATGTAAACCTGGATTTGCTTACATTTCTTTCTATTGAAGAAAAGGATGATTGAATGAGGAATGAAACTCCTTCCATATTTTGTTTCTTACGTGAAAGAACTGCCTTATTAGGTTGTAAAAGCTCTAGTTCTCTTATCTGTATCTGTTCATTGAGGATAAGTTTCTTGGTGTTCCTAATTTAACGTTAGAAATTTTGTGCGGTACTACCATCTGCAAAATCATGCCGTTTAGTTGTGTTTTGGCAGCATCCTTATTTAGTTAGTAAGAAAAACATTTTGTTTTTAGCTTCAATATGTTATTTCTGGGAGTTGGAAGTAGTAGTTTTTTACACATCTTTTGATTCTTTTAGGTGTGGTTGAACATTTTGCATGTGTCACTTATAGGGATTTGTTGGTTTAGGCGGTTGAAATTTGTCTTTCCTTTTTACATGGCATGCCATGCATTGTTTGACTCATGGTTCTTCTAATCCTACAAATTCTTTTTCTTGTTCCTATGTGAAAACCTCCTTACTTTATGTAGCAAGTCCATACACCCCAATTATTGATATAATTTGGCACGGTAGTTTAAAGCACAGGTGTAGCTGTTTGCTGCGAAATCCTATGAATGATTTTTGCTCCCTCAGGGGACTTGTATGACAAATTCGCTGATGAGCTTGTATAATCTTATTGCAGATTCAATCTTTTTCAGATAATGATGCCTTCTTTATGTGGACATTTGAAAAGCGGAGGCCATTATGGCAGACACTTCTCTCCTTCTCATGGCCTGTTTTGACTCTGGCAATCTGCTTGTTTCCTGTATATCCTCATCGCTGCAAACTAGTAGTGCTCTACTCATGTGCGGGGATTCTTCTGCTAATTCTCTGTCTTCTGCTTTGTAAGTTTTCACATGCTTAACCCTTTTCTTTTTCTTTTTAAAATCCAAGTAATAGTGGAAGGTCCTATATATAACCTTATATGGAACCTCATGTTTCACATATAGCTAGATGTTGCATCTGTTGCTGCATGTAATATGGAATATATATATAATCTTTGTGCTCAAGTATCACCAGTAATGTGATGCCTAGGTTTGAAAGAGCCTCCACTTAGCCTAAGTTTCGTTTTGTCCATATTGCCTGCAGTGAGAGCTACAGTTTTTGGTGCTTTATGGATCATTCTCGGAAAACGCATATGGATATTCCCCAATATTCTCGCAGAAGAAGCAACATTGCGTGAATTATTCCAGTTTTGGCCCAAGAAAGATGAAGAGGAGGGGCCAAAGTGGACTTCACGACTTTTCTATGCTGCTGTAGCTGTTGTGGTCATATTGGTCTTGAGGCATCATGCTCCTGATGAAGCTGCTAGAGCCAGGTATTGTTTCTTTACCCGACCAGTTCAGTAACTGAACTGCATTCTTCAATCTTCACTAAGCGAACTTTTAATAAGGTGTAATCTTCTGATGGAGAATTTCTGTAATCACCCTCTAGCACCTTTCGTTCTGCTCTTTTTGTCGCTAACGGTGCAATTTCACCTTCAGGTACCAAAGGCGGGTTTCAAATATCATTGATGATGTCCTTGAATGGTCTCCCAGAATGGCTTTGTCTGGGATAATGAAACAGCAAGATGTGCCATTCAATGAAACGGATCCCCTCAATGTGACAAATGGGAGTGAGCCAAGCTCATTCAAAGAATCTCCTCCAGAAGACATTGATGTAGAAGTCATCCATGATGAAGGTGAAACAATAGTTGATGAACAAGTCGGAGAAGACCACTCCCAACAAAGCCGAGAGGACATTTGATCATAACTCGGCTATACGTTAAAAGGGTAGTACTTACTTTCCTATGAACTTTTTGGATGCAGTTTTATGTGGCTCCTTTGTTTTAATTATTTAGAACTTTTCCTCTATGCCTGTTTGCTCGTGAGATGTAGAGCTTTGTATTCACAGTTGAAAAGAGAAAGCAAAAGTAACCTGAAATCCTTTTTCTTTCTGCAAAATCAAAGAGATGCATAAATGCCTGGATAGAGGCATATTATCCCTTCATTTTTCCTGGCTACGGTTTGGTGTTGACATACCATGTAAAGGGTCTTTGAGGAATTGAGTAGGAGGCGAAAAACTGCTCGACGCTTGGAAATTTCCCCTTGGGGTATAGCAACAGTGTGTCGCCTTAGTAGCTGATAGCGATGATTGAGGAGTGTTGTCATGTGATACCAAACAGCCTAAAGCTGTGAAGTTTGAGTTTACAGATTACAGTTTCTTCTGGGGCATTCGGTTCAGTTGTGTTTCCGGAAGCTCTCAAAATAACCAATTTGCTGAATCCCAACCCGATTGTATTTTTGGGTGCTCAAACCAATTTTGCCACACTGCAGGGAGTGAATGGCAGCAGTGGACTGGTGGTGTTGAGAGGACGAAGAAGTAGACGTTTGGGAGTTTGGTGACTGCTGGCCAGCCAGCAGTTGGTCGGAAGATGGAAGTTTCGTCGTGTGTTTTACATAATCATCCACCATCCAAGGCGGCAATTCGTATAGGAATCCATGGATGAACGAATCGATTCATCAAGCTGCACAAATGCACAATGAACATTTGATTTTCCTGATTCCAACAAGTTCCCTCCCCAATTTGATTCTCTGGATTCCAACCTGATAAACATGAAGAGCTAGGGAAAAGAGTAACATTTTACACCCCAATTTCAAAGATGACACCGAAAATTCACTCATTTGAAAGTAAGATTAAGAGTCTATACATAACACCATATATCCCCCAATGCTTAAACTAAACAACCAATCCTAAGCTAACAAAGACTACATTAGTCCAACACTAAAGATGACTCTCCTTTGTACATGAGACTAGAGAAGGGTGCATTATGGTAAGATCAAAACGAACTTCCAAGTCGTGAAAACAAGCCCGACAACGAACACAGAAAAGACCACCAAGCCAAGAATGATTTGCCGCTTACTTGTGAGAAGCCACGAGTCGAGACCTTACATATTCAGCAGAGAAGTGAGTTAAGCTGTAATTTAATGCCCACCATTGGCATTCAGCTTTTCCTCGTGTGACTCTTGGGCAACAGATCCTGCATTCAGTGGATGTTTGGCAAGAGGAAAAAGTTTCAGGGAGGTCGAAGAAAAAGGAGGAAATGCTTAGGATATGATAAAGCAGCACTTCAGAAGACGCTTCAAATGAGAGCCTGGAAGCTGAACTTTTACCTTCGCCTTCAGATGCGTTGTTTGAAGCATCATCCTCATTTTTCTTGGCAAAACGGCCTCCACAGCCTCTGGCTCTCTTCATTGCGTGCTGGTGACGAGATTCATGGAGATACGGCTGTGGACGATTAAAAGAAAAACGAACAATGGTGATTTAGCTGATGAAACATTAGGCACAAGACGAGAGTTTTCAATAGAACAAAGTACATCACTCACCTTTCTCGATTTGATCAGTTTCCTTTCAAGCTCAGCTTTGGCACGTGACTGTCTGCGCCTCAGGATCCCGTGGTATTGCTTAGCATTAACATAAACAGGCTCTTGCGTCATTTCAGGCGGTAAAGGCATCCTAGGCTGATGCATCCCGTAGAATGCAGGATGAACCTGACCACAAGGCCCATCTATTCAGATTAAGCAACACTAACATTCGGTTCTTTCCATAGAAGGCCATTTCAAGATTGGATGAGACATTCATGTAGATGGGTAAAAAGACCAACCACATGCTACACTGCTTTAAATATAGGCATATGCAATTATACCTATGCTATTTAATTGCACAAATACAAAAATGCCAAACATGGAGAAAAAGAACTGAAAACAAAATGCTTCCAAAAAATAAATGCATGGTGAGGCATAAATAACAGATCATCAGTGAACTACCAAAGGCTGAGGTCCATATGCAGCCATCATTCCTCCATAGTACATATCAGGATAAGGGTTTGATGCACAAGCCTGCAAACAGAAATACGTAAGCACTTTAAATTCCATTTCAGCGCTGAAGTTACAAACACAAAATTGCTCGTATATATCCATAAAAAGATATGTTTGAAATATTAAATAAAGGAAATGAGGCAAAGATCACTTACTATTGAATGACCAACAAGTTCAAGCTGAGGCGGTTGTCCAAGGTACTCCCCGTTTCCAAAGACAGGTGCAGATCCGGAGTCTTGTATATTTAGATAAAATGCAACAAGCATTATTAACAAAATTTTAAAATAATTAAAATTAGACAGCAAGCTCTTGCGGTACTTTTTTTCATTCGGCCCCCCAGACTAGTGCTTACAGCCTGACCCTGCTCTTAACGGGATAGACTGAGAATGTTGTTGTTGTTGAAATATGTTTCATTCGACTATAAAGTAGTGTTGCACTAAAAAACAAAAAGGCCCCCTTACACGAAAGAAATTTTTAAGACCGCCATAATGAGTGAATGCACTTGACGCCGATTTGGAGGGAAGATACGAGACCTTACTACAAATTTACAATGAGAATTCGAACATTACCTTGCTGCATAGAACCAGTATTTTGGGAATCTTTACTAGTGTCATCATCATCGTCTTTCATCCCAGCACTTGATGCCGAATGGTCATCTTTGGAACCCCCTGCGCCTTTCAGATGTTCTAAAGACGAGGAATCAGAAACATTTCCTGGTGCTTCAGTTGAAGCTGCGGGACCATATCCAGAGCCTCGCCACCACTGCTCAGACGAAACAGTTGATGGTGGCAAAGTTCCTGATTGGTTCACTGAGACAGACTTAGCTGGCATGTTTCGAAACCACAAGTGTTAAAGCTCCACAGGGAAGAATGTTCACACTGAAACCTTCATAACACCGCCCGTTCTGCATATGAAAGGCAAATTTGAACTAAAGAAGAAAACTGACAAATCCACTAAAATCTACATCAACAAAAAGTTCTTGTTGAGCTATTGTACAATCAGAAAGGGAAAATACATTTCCTTGGGATATGAAAGATGTAACTGATCATCAGTGACAAAACGTCAAAGCAATGGCACGGATTGCAGTGATACTAATTCCAGCTACTTAATTTACACACAACACTATCGTAAACCACGAAATCGATCATTTGAAGACAGTGTAACCAAAAACAAAATCTTCATAAGCATTAGAATTTAGAAATATATGAATCTTGCAGGCCCGAATTTAAGAATCTAACAATACAAAGAAAAATTCACTGTTCTAAAGGTTAAAAATTGCACCCAATTGATTTCCCCACAAAACCATCTTCCACATAGCGCAACAGAAGAAAGTGGAAAGGGAAAAACAAAGAACTGCACAAAAAGCAACATCAACTTAGTAAACAAAGCGAAGAAGATCTGGAGCAACACTGCTATTTCAAAATTCCGCACTCAAAAGCCCATAGTTCTCCAATTCGTTCAGAAATTGCAGCATCTAACTAAAATTTTATGCTAAAAGGGGATAACTTTATCAAGATAATCAATTCCTGGTTCAGTACTATAACGGAATTCGGACAGCAAAGCATCAGAAGATCAATTTAATACCAAAAGGAGCCAACTTAATCAAGAATTCACGTTTCGACTATCAATTCCTGCTTCTAGTCCTAAACGGAACTCCCAAAAATACACCCACACAGCATCAGAAGAACAATTTTACACCGAAAGGGGCTAATTTCATTAAGAATTCACATCTGGATTATCAATTCCTGCTTGAGAAACTATAACAGAACTCGGCCGCACTGAAAGAACACCCAAACCAACAAATTTACTCCACAAGATTCACATAAAAAACAAAACCAAGTACAACTCCGAAACCCTAATTTCTCAAACCCAAAAACCAACAGTACCCAATTCCATTTTCCAAGATAGAAATCATAAAAAAAAGGGAATAATCCAAGTACAAAACGCAATTCTTTAGGGAAAAAAAGAGAAAGTCAAATTGGGACAGGACGGAATCACTTACTTTGTCGATCGATAAGGTGAATGCACAAACAAATTCCGAGAATTTTGCCACTCCAGTTACAGATTTCTCTTCACCCTTTTGTAAGGCTTGAGGGGTGCCCTAGAAAAGATGTGGAATTGGTCGTTTGACTTGAAGTCAACTCTTCGTATGCTTATGGGTTTACACCGCTTCCTCTGTGTCCTGCGCTCCTTTCCTTTCCTACCACCTCTTCATCATCATCATTTGGAAAAAAAGATTGAATTTTTCTTCGTTCTGTATTAATCCGGAACGGATCCCGCTAATTTTTACTATTTCTTCCGCTAATCACCGCATTATGCGGTTTAGGGTTTAGGGTCGTCACAAATGTTGCATGTGATTCGAAAAATGACACTAGAAAGTGGAAAGTGCTAATAGGACAGGGGACGACCACCATCACGATGCCGGTAAGCTCTGTAGCGTGCAATCCTCGCAGCAAATTGCTCTTCCCAACCGTCGACCGTGCGATCGTGATGACGTGTCCATGTAACGTAGACGGTAGATAGAGGGGAACCAGACAACAACCAAATCTGAGAATAAAAGGTCAATATTGACATTAGAAGACAAAAACAAAACATTAACAACTGAATGAAAACGACATACGAAACGTACCGGAACAAAGTGGTTGTTGTTGCCGACTAACGCTATTCCATCTAGCTCCTCATAGGTCGGTACTGACGGACCCCCGGTGGCGTACAGAGGTAGGCACAACATCGGCATCATCTGTGATGAAATGACCAAAGGACGCTGGTGAAGCGTGGAAAACACCTCGTCCATGATCGGAATCTCCATCCAATACGTAGCATCATGACACGTGCCGAAATAGTTGACCCTCACGATCAAGGTTATTAGGATCGGGATTCTAGGATCGAATCACAATAGGGTCCGTGGATCGGATCGTAAGATCCCATTAGGGGATCGTAAGATCCTCGGAATATAATTAAATAATAAAATAAAAATATATATAACAAAGTTGCTTAATTTAAAGTTCTAGAATGACGGAAAAAATGTTAGTTACATAATATATTTTGATTTTAAGATATAAAAATCTACATTTACGACCTTAGACATTGTCATATTGGTTAAAAGACTCGAAAACAATTGTCTCTAAGCTATTTTTCACGTTCCTTACATGAATGTGTACATTTAAACACGCTAAAATCAACCAAGGAAACAAAACAAATGTTTAAAAAATACATATTGTTAATAAAAATAGGATCTTTAGGATCGTAAGATCCTATCGATCCATTAAGATTCTAAAGATCCCATTGTAGATCCTACACAAAAAGATCCTATGCATAGATCCGGATCGGGCCCCTAGGTAGGATCGTAGGATCTTAAGATTCTAAAGATCCGGATCGGGATTCTAATAACAATGCTCAC
The DNA here is from genome assembly GCA_037127255.1 of Persicaria tinctoria. NCBI lineage: Eukaryota > Viridiplantae > Streptophyta > Magnoliopsida > Caryophyllales > Polygonaceae > Persicaria > Persicaria tinctoria. Next base: position 3,767,992 of record JBANSL010000004.1, read on the forward strand.
GATGAGCTCATCTAAGGCAGGATAGTAATGGTACCGATCTGCATGCAGCTGCAACTCAACGGCCAACTCTCGTTGAATTCGAGGCCATGCGTCTTGTCCCAAGTTCGGGAGACAAGCAAAAGATCGATACCCACAGTGCCAATCACATGCAACATTTGTGACGACTCGTACGAAAGTAATCATGAATTCGTCGATGTTGCCAGTGCCCCAATTGAAATCTACACGAGGTACATTCTGCGATGGAAGCGTTGTAGGTGCAAGGGGTGGAATGTCACCTACAGTCTCCGGAGCTGGTTCCGACGCTGCTCGACCTCGGCCACGTCCCCTCCCACGACCCCGTCCTCGACCTCGTCCTCTGCCTACTCCTCGGCCCCTAGGAGGGTCGTCGATGGCAATTGCGTTGGACCCAGCGCCCTCCTCATTGCCTTCCACCTCATCTGCGTCGTTTGATGACGATTGACCCCGCCCTCGACCTCGTGCTGATCCCCTGCTCCCCTCTCTATCAGCTCGACGTTGGGCCCGAGCACGCTCACGTTCCTAAGGTAGAGGGTTCGTCTGACACGGGCGGCGAGTCCTCGGTCTCCCGGACGGTCTACGTTCCTCCGGGTCAGGTGGGGTCAACGATGTATGAGAGGGACGATCCCCGTCGTTGAATGCCGACGCGATTCTCCAACGAGTATCCTCGTCCATAGCTCCACTCTGGAACAACGTGATCATGCGCGTCATGTCGACATCAGCTCTGCTGAGGGGAGTGTTATCCTGGACGTTGTCAACATGCGGCCTCTTCCAATTCAATTGCTTCCAAAAAATGTGAATCTGGGGCAGTCTGATAGGTATCTGCGTGTCTCGACAAGCTTGCACGTCCCTCCAGTATTTATCTCTGCATGGTTGCGAAGGCAGCTCGGCTTCCATCTTCGTGTAGATTTCGAACAACAAGTTGAAACATTCCTTCGACACAATATTCCGAATTCGATCGAAAATCCGTAAGCCGTGCGAGTCAGTCGGCCAGGTGTTGTTCGCTCGCCCCATTGTATTCTTCACCTCACTGATTTGGTCCGCCATCATCAAATCGATTGTGGTGATCACGTGAGTGAAATCACCGACCGCAGAGTTTAAGGTCTTCTTCAAAACAAAATGAGCCGACTCCACCCTATAGGATGAGTGAGACTCGCATGTGAATATCGTTATATGTAAACAAATTACGCGCATAATGATTTTCGTAAGAAAAAGAGGTGCACTTGTTCGTCGTGGTCGTACCAAAATGCTGGATTGCATCTGTCCATGCACGAACTATATTCTCCGAGTAATCTCGTAACCACGTCGCCTCCAAATACGACATCAACCCTTTGATATGTCCCCACTCTGCATGCATACCCCTCCTTCTAGCGGCGAAAGTTTCAACCGATCTGGATTAGAACAGGCCAACACATGCGTTCTTGAAACGCCTAGCAACATCAAGATTCTTTGATTTTTGGAAAGCAGCTTCTTCGCACCGTCGGAGGACATGTACTGTGCACAACATATGCCTGACACTGGGAAGAACTACTCGTAGCGCAGCAATCAAGCCCAACTCTCGATCTGTGACAACCACGTTAGGAAGATTACCTCGCATGAGGTAAACGAGCTGCCCCAACGCCCAAATGTACGTATCTGTGTTCTCGTGCGACATGAAGCAGAACCCGATGACGAATTTCTTCTTCGTGCAAGTGAATCCAACGAACTCACACAAAGGGATCTCGTACCTGCACCATGAAATATTTGACTTTGAAAACCCTGGTCGGAAGGGGGTAAAAGAATAAGTGTAGATAGAAACGTACGCATTCGTCCGGTAGGTGCTATCGACGAGGACGACGTATGGAAAGACCGCCAGAAGATGACGAGCGTCTGTGTGGGCGATGAATAGATCTTGAAGCCTGTTGGGATCGTCAGGGGATCTCCTCGTAGCGTAGAAGTAACCCTTCTCCCGCAAAACGTTGAGTGCTTCATGGGTGACAGTTTGAACCATTATTCGGTATATTAGATATATTTTCCGAGAAACAGATATTATTCGGTGAAATAGTTGATATTCACTAGTAGGCTGAACATTGAGATGTTGCTTTTTTCGGTTAAATTGAGTAATTGACAACTAAAAACCTACTCATTGTCAATTAAAAGGAAAAAACAAAAACAAATTAAAAGGAAAAGAAAATTACAAAACGACAGGATTTGGGATTGCCGATTTTTTTTTTGATTAGGTAAGAATTCGGGTGAGAATACTCTACCCGAAAGCATCATGCCGGATGAGGTCAAGCAGACTTGAGTGATTGTATAAATTAGGTCCCCTCGTAGAGTAGCAAAGGTGTGCAACCTTATCCGCTACTCGGTTACCAATACGGGGAATGTGGGAAATTCCTATGTTCCTTACACCTCGGAGAATGGTCTGAATATCTGACATTACTAATTCTATTTCCCAAGGACAGTCCGTGTGTGTTTCTAAGAAATCTGTAATTACTTTTGAATCCCCTTCAATGATTAGGTTATCGATGTTTAGTTCTTTTGCCTTTTTTGCCCCAAGTCGTAGTGCCAATGCTTCTGCCATAATAGGAGAGTGTCCCCCAATCACCCCACCATCCATGCTGATTGGATTACCATTCCAGTCCCGTATAATGTAGCCAATAGAGCTCTTAGAATCTGATATATATGATCCATCAAAGTTTAGTTTGTATTTTCCCATGGGTGGCCTTTTCCATCGGGTGGACTTTTTGGCATTTTTAGGGTGGACTTTCACCCTATTTTGGATTGTGGTATCCTCGTCATCTTCAAGGTTCAGTTCGATGGTTCTTCTCCAATTATTGATATTTTCCAAAATAATTTTTCTAATGCCCTCTATAGAAGGGATCTTGGCATTCCTGAAGATTATTTGATTCCTCACAAACCACAATGTCCACCATCTAAATGCTATATTCTGTTTGTTGTCCTTCGAAAGGGTGGTGCTCAGGAGCTGAAGAATTTGATCCATATCTCTGTTTTCTGATATAATTGTGTTGAATTTCTGGGATATTTCTTTGGGAAATTGTTGTTGAAAGTTGTTGAAAGGGCATTCTATAAAGATATGAATATCATATTCCGATGATTGGTTACATAAGATGCATATAGTGGGAACAACAACCCCCTTCTGGGCTAATCGCGTAGCAGTGGGTAATCCTTTTTGTTTGGTTCTCCACATAAAATTTTGGACTTTTGGGGGAGCGTCAATTTTCCAAATCCAGGTGAATTCATCAGATATTATGTTTGTGTTGGATGAAATCAGATTATAGGCAGATGACGTGGTGAACCAGCCCTTTTTGTCCGGCCACCAGTATAGCCTATCAGCAAGGGGACTTATGGGTAGCGGGATTTTGATGATTTCTTTTGTTATAGCCTCAGGGAGAATGGAATCGAGTTTTTCTCTCCACCATTTCCCCCCATTATATAATAGCTCACAGTTTCCTTATGGTCTATATTGGGTTGGGGTTCGATTTTATCCAAAAGAGGCTATGTTGTTACCCAGTAGTCTTTCCAGAAACTGATAGATTTTCCGTCTCCTACTGACGAGATAAGTCATGATTTAAATTTTGTAATCAGGGAGCTGAGTTTTGACCATTGCCATGAGGCATTCCCCCTCCTAGTGTAGTTAAGTTTGTGTTTTTCTTTTAGGTATTTGTGTTGTATAATCTTAACCCAGTTATTCTCGGGTTCCGCTAAAATTTTCCACAACAGTTTTAGCTGGAGGGCTTCATTCATGTTTCTTGCTTTCCGGATTCCTAGTCCGCCAGCTGCTTTGGATTTACATATTTTGTCCCAGCTTATCAGTGGACTGTGTTGCGCATCTTTGTTCCAGAAAAAAGTTCTGTTAATTTGGTCAAGTTGCTTGTGTATTGAAGCAGGGAGCAAGAAGCTCTGCATAGAATACAAGGGTTTTGATGATAGATTAGATGCAATTAAAGTGGCTCTTCCCTGCTGAGATAGGGTGTTTGCCCGCCATTTACTGAGTTGTTCTCTTGATTTACATATAATCTCGCCAAAGGTTTCCTTCGTTACCCGCCCGTTTATGATTGGGCAACCCAAGTATTTCTCCAAACTTCGTTCTAAGGGTATATTAAGTACTCCTTCTAGGTCTCGTGCTCTTGTCCTCGGGATTCCTGGCGTGGTTTGGAAGGATGAATTGTGGTAGTTTACCTTCTGTCCCGAGAATCTGCAGTAGTCCTCGATTATTTCTTTTACTTTTGTACATGCAGAGATGCTTCCTTTTGAGAAAATGATAATGTCATCCGAAAAGGCCAAAAATGGGATGCTAGGGCCAGAATTCCCAAATTTAAAGCCAATACTATTATTTGGGCCCTCTGCGTCTATCGACAGTTTATGAGCCAACACTTCTGCACTAAGCAGAAAAAGGAAGGGAGAGAGAGGGTCTCCTTGACGTAGTCCTCTAGTTGGTTTAAAGGGTTCCGTGGGTCCATTGTTAACTAATACAGAGAACGAAACCGTAGTTACACATTCCATAACTATGTCCACGAACCGTTGGTGGAAACCGAATCTTTGGAGCACCAACTTTGTAAATTGTCAATCTACTCTGTCGTACGCCTTTTCCATATCAAGTTTTATAGCAGTCCAGCCTTTCAAGCCCTTTCTTGTGCGAAAGGAGTGGAATATTTTATGAGCTATAAGTATATTGTCCTGAATTGCTCTGTCAGAAACAAATGCTCCTTGGAGAGGGTGTATAAGTTTTCCAATTATCATTTTTAGCCGTTCAGTGATTATCTTGGAGATGATTTTATATAGAGTAGAGCACAGACTAATCGGTCGATAATGTGTAGTCATAGAGGGGTTATCATTTTTTGGTATAAGTGAGATAAATGTGTGGTTGATTTGCTTCAGCAGATGACCAGAGTGGACAAAAGCTTTAACTGCCTTAGTAATATCAATTCCCACAATTTCCCAATACTTTTTGTAAAACTCTGCAGTCATACCATCAGGATCAGGAGATTTATTGCTTCCTAAAGAGAAAACAACTTTTTTGATTTCATTGTTTGTTGGTTGCTTGATTAGAAAACTATTTTTCTCATCTGTGATGACAGGGTTGATAACTGAAAGGTATTCATGAAGTTGTTGTATTGGGAAGATTTGCTCTCGTCTAAACCTTTTTTCAAAGTCTTTCTGTATTTCCTTTTTAATATTTTCATCCCCAATAATTTGTGTTCCTTCTGCAGAAGTAATTGTTCTAATGATTTTCCTATTTCTCATTCCAGACGCTACTCTATGGAAATAGGCCGAATTAGTATCTGCTAGTTTCAAGTGTTTAGACTTTGCTCTTTGATTCCAAAAAGTTTTATGGAATCGGAGAAGATTTTCTCTCTTGGATAGGAGGTTTTGTTCTTTAGTGGATGCATTTGAGTTTTGGCTTTGGTTGTGGGTCGATTGTATATCCAATAGGGCTTCGTCAACTTCTTGGAGTTGTCGAAAAATATTTCCAAATGTTTTCTTGTTCCAAGCTTTTGCTTTTTGTTTGAGGATTTTTTATTTATATATGATTTGGAACATCGCAGAGCCAGAGCAAGTAGCTCTCCAAGATTGCTTGACGATATTGCGAAAGTCTTTCCTCTGAAGCCAGACGTTTTCAAATTTAAACAGAGGGGGTTTGAAAGGGGCGTTCTTTGAGAGGGTAATTGAAATGGGACAATGATCCGAGTTTGAGAATGCACCATTTTTCGTTACCAACTCGGGGAACATGTCAATAATTTCATGATGAAGTAACACCCTATCAAGTTTTTCCAAAATGTTATCTGGGCCACCTTGATTCTTTCTCCATGTAAATGGGTTACCGAACGAAGGAATCTCTACCAAGGAACAAGCATCTTTAAACTCCATTATTCTCTGGAATCTACCCGGTCGAGTTTCTGCACCACCACACTTATCCGATGCTTGGCTTATTTCATTTAAGTCATCCATCACTAAGCAGAGGAGGTTACTTTGGGCAATTAGACTGTATAGGTTTCTCCAAAAGTCATCTTTTTCTGCAGGGTTGGGGGGTGCGTATACAAAAAGCATAAGACATTCAAAACTCTCCTTTATATTTTCGTATTTTACTCCTATGATTCTCGGGAGGTGAATAACCACCGAGATTGTTTCATCTATAAAGGAGTTTTCATTCCATAATAACACAATACCCCCAGAACGACCAGAGGCCGGTGACCAACAAATATTTGTAAATCCTGCATTTTTCCATAGAGATTCTTTTGGTTCTGTTTCAGTCTTTGTTTCAGCTAGAATAAGCATTTGTATATGATCTAAAGTATGACATCCCTTAATATTAGACCAGAAGGTTGTTTTTCCAATTCTCATACAATTCCAATATCGTATAATCATGACCACATCGTTTTTGTATGGTTGAGGAGAAGGTGATCTCTCCCATACCAACTCACTACCCTTTCTGTGATTTTCCTTGGCTTTTGAAAATAGGATTTTTGTGTAAGTATCCTACGAACATTTTTAAAGGTGTTGAATTTTTCCACTATTACTATATTCGGGGTACGGGTATCATTCCAAAATGGGATTGTGTTGCTCCATTGAAGAGATTTTGCAAAGTAAGCAGTAAACTGAAGTCTAATGGGGTTTTGTTTATTATTGTTTGTTATAATTTGATGGAGCAAGAAAGTTAGTACTAAGTGGTTTTGAGTAATATTAATCAAGTGTTTATTGAAGCTATTAGATCTGTAATTGTGGGATGGTTGACAAACATCAATACAATAAATTGTCAACAATGCCAAGTTAACTCATTGGAAGTTTGTAAGTAAAAGTTTATGGATTTCCATTATAATGGGGGTTTTAAAATAATTTGTTATAGTAGCAATTTGAAGAGGTGCGAGAGAGGGTCCCATTTTTTTGAATTGTGTTTATTGATAGGCTTGAAACCTACTCCCACAAGTGTATGAGATCGGTTGTAGTATATCAAGGTGTCGAACTCAGGGACTATAGGAGTATTAATCAAATCTTTGCAACCAGTTGACTAAGCCAAAATAGTAGAGAAATTGAGGTTTAGTGATATAACTAATAAAAACAAATTAAAACAAGCAAATGGAAGTTTTGGGCAAATATGGAGAAAATATTCTAGAATTGGGGATTAACCACCATGTGTCGTTGATACTTGATAGACTTAAGAAATTTTTCTCGCTCGAATGAATTTGATTATGTATGAAGGTAGGTTGTCTAAGTTCATTACTAATCTCCTCTCGGTCTCATAGCAAATTGTACCTAACCGGTTAACAATCACTCTCGTGCAAAGTTAAACTAAAGTTAGGTCCATTACGCTCTTAGAATCTAAGCAAATTCATTCAAATGTCTCCTCTCGGTCTCAATTAGAACAAACAAACCTAGAATTTCTATGACAATCTATAAATCCTCAAGAGATCTTGAATCATGCTATATTATGTCACTCATAAGCAAACATCAATATCTCAGGTTCAATCCTATAGCTCCAATGACAACAATCACCTCTCGGTCTCATGCAATCATCTATCTTCCTATTAGGGCTATCTCCTCTCGGTCTCAATCCTAATTGGATCTAATCGATTATCAATTAGGCTATACGCTCAATAGGATTAAATCAAACAAAAATCAGACTACATTCAAGCAATAGTAAGTATGGTCTATCTCAACATAGCGGAATCACCCCAACCCTAGAACAATTGAATTAGCCAAACATGATGAAATAGAACAAATCAAAAGCAAAATAAGATGACATAGCAAAGAAGAGTAAGAGAAATACTTGATCTTCTCTAGCGGAAATCGTCTCAAAGCTTTCGATTGCAATCCCTTATTATTCAACTAATCTAGGGTTCTCCAAAGTTCTTCCCCAAAGTCTGAGTTTTTCCAGCCCTTGTCCCAAAACGTAACCCCCTTAGAAATCTGGAAATTACATTGGTTTTAATTAATCCAAAACAAATTAAAGAAACAGTCGGAAATCCGAGAGGTCTGGCCGGATCTGGCACTGTCACGACTCGTGAAGAGTCTGTCACGGGTCGTGACAGCCTGCAGAAGTCACAAAACACACAGGTTCACTCGTCACGACTCGTGAAGGCCTCCCACGAGTCGTGACAGCTTGTTGTAGCTGAAAATTGCACAAACTCTCTTGTCCCGCGAGTCGTGCTACATCGTCTTGAGCTCCTATGAGTGATTCACTTGATATGCTTGCTTCTTGTCTCATATTTTAGCTCATCTCTCGACCCCTTTAGCCCATCTTTGATGACTTGTTTTCACATGGAAGCGCCTCTAATCACCTTCCTTATCCTTTTGCTCTTGAATCGGCTCCAAAACCGCTCAAAAGTACCTGAAATCACAACAAACTAGCGGTAGACACCGATTCCTTAAAATGGGACACTAAGGGCTAACAAATAGGTAGAATACTCTAGTAAAACGCCCTAAACTCTACACAAGAGTGCCCAAAGAAAATTGCTAGAATAGAAGCTATCGTTTTTTTTATTATTATTATTGTGAAGCGGGTCCCACATCTCCAAAATAAGTTCCTCTCATCCAGCAACGTACTCACGCGCACCCGGGAAGAGAGTCATGTTGATTTACATGTGGGTTCCACCTATTATTTATTAAAAAAATAAGAAAAACTCCTTTTAATCTGGGTCATCCATCACAATAGATCAAGGGTTCACAATTGTGCACAAAGTACACCCTAAGGGGTGTGCACAAGTTACTCATTCTCTCTCTCTCTCTCTATCTATATATATAGACGTCTTTCGGCTATAACCCTGAGAAATGCCCTTTTTGATATGCATCATACAAAAGCTCCGGGTCTCGATGGTATGTCAACGCTTTTCTACCAAAAGCATGGGCATATTATTGGAACGAACATATGCAAATTTATGATTGATATACTAAATGGAGCACCATTCCCACATGATTTAAATTATACTTTTATCTCGCTTATTTTGAAAGTTAAAAATCCACGTAGAATGATTGAGTTGCGCCCTATAAGCCTGTGTAATGTCCTTTACAAGATTGTATCAAAGGTGATCACAAACAGGTTGAAGGAGTGTTTGGGAAAGTTGGTCTCTCCGAGTTAGAGCGCCTTTGTTTCGGGCAGATTGATAATTGATAACGTGTTGGCTTCTTTTGAAATTTTCCATTATATGAAAAAGAAAAGGGAAGGAAGAAAGGGGTACATTGCACTCAAATTAGATTTGGTAAAGGCGTATGACAGAGTAGAGTAGTGGGGCTTTCTGAGAAGCTGCTTGCATCGCCTGGGGTTTGTGGAGAGTTGGATCAATCTTATTATGAGGTGTGTCTCGTCTGTCTCATTCTCTGTGCTTATTGATGGGAGACCATCCCAAAGGTTCACACCGAATAGAGGGTTGAGACAGGGGGATCCTCTGTCGCCATACCTTTTCTTGTTGTGTGCAGAAGGTTTGTCAGGTATGATCAGACGAAGTGAGCAAGAGGGTTGGCTCGAAGGAATAGCAATAGCTAGGGGGGCGCTGAGAATCTCAAACCTATTTTTTGCAAATGATAGTGTCCTTTTTGCAAGAGCGACTTGTCAACATGACAGTGAAATTGTTCAGATCCTTCGTGACTATGAAGTAGCGTCGAGTCAACAAGTGAACCTTGCAAAGTCAGAAATATCCTTCAGCAGGAATGTTGGTGAGGCTTCTAGGCGAGCTTTGAAACAGATTGTGCAAATCAGGGAGGTGGATAAGCATGAGAAATACCTTGGCCCGTCAACGATAATTGGAAGGTCAAAAAGGGTTATTTTTGGACAGTTGAAGGAGCGAATATGGAAGATGATCAGTGGTGGGAAGGAGAAGATGTTAGAGATGTGAATGAGACCAAAAGTGTCCCACATCGGAAAGTTGAACATATCAAGCTCTAGTATATGAGTTGGTGGGCTACTCCTTCTATTACCAATTGGTTTTAGAATGGAACCCCACTCGGCTTGTGTGCTAGGCTACTAGCGCATGTGCGTCCGTGCACACGACCCCCAGTCATCGGTCCGAGTCGGACTTTGATAGAAGACCCTTTCTAGAGGGGGCAAGGAGATATTGATTAAGTCGGTTGCCCAAGCCATCCCAACATATGCCATGTCGTGCTTCAGCTTGCCAGGGGGGTTATGTCAGGAGATTGAGCAGCAAATGTCTAGGTTTTGGTGGGGAGATGGTTCGGATCATCAAAAGATCCACTGGATGAATTGGAAGAGGATGTGTTTTTCAAAAAATAAGGGTGGAATGGAATTCAGAGACAAGGAGATGTTTAATAAGGCGATGCTGGCAAGACAGGGATGACGATTAGTGCAAGAGCCAGATCGAGTCACTACTAGCAAAGATGTTGAAGGCTAGATATTTTCCACGATCATCCTTCCTAGAGGAAAAAGAGGGCTATCATTCTATCAACCGTCCTATACGTGGAGGAGTTTATTAAAAGGGAAGGAGGTATTGGCCATGGGTCTGCGGTGGCACATAGGGAACGACATAAATGTTGGGAGTGTTTGCAGATCAGTGGCTGCCAAGGCAAAGCACGTTTAGGCCGATCGGAAATCCATGGGGCCTTGGAGAAGAGCTGCTTGTTTCGGACCTGATTGATTGGAACACAAACTCCTGGAACGAGGACATAGTTCGAGAAGTGTTGCTTCCTATCGATGCGGAGCTGGTTTTGAATATGAGAGCGACGGACCTGGAAACACAGGATGAGATGCTTTGGTACTACACGAAAGACGAGAATTTTTCGGTAAGATCAGCATATCATATGCTGATGGAAAGGAATTATGCCACTGCAGTAGCTTCCTCTTCAGACATGATGAGAACTCGGAGCCTGTGGAAGAAAGTCTGGCATATCGAGGCGGCGCCAAGAGTTCGAAACTTGTTGTGGAGGGCTTGTAAAAGAGTTCTTCCATGTATGAAGAACTTGCAACGCTGGCGGGTGGTGGAGAGTGACCTGGGTAGTCAATGTGGCCTTCCGGAGGACGAGTCCCATGTGTTGTTCCAATGCAAGTGGGCAAGCCAAGTATGATGACAACTTCCAAAGTCGGGGAAGTACGATAACCACAGAGGGAGTGTTTTCGATGCGTTCGAACGAGTCATAGAGTCGGGGGATAGGGAGAAGATTCATATATGGGTGTATACCCTGGATGCGATATGGATGATGCGGAACCGGAGAGTCTTTGAGTTCGTAGAGTTGGATCCGGGTCTAGTGGCTTCCCACATAGTTAGGCGAGTGGAGGATTATAATAGGGTGATGAACATTGCTCCCGTTGAGGTAAAACCCAGGGCAATGGAAGGAAGACAATGGAAGAAGCCAGACATGGGAAGTGTAAAGGTCAACAGTGACGCTGCGGTTGCGCTGGATGGGAGTTGCGGAGTGGGGTGTGTAGCAAGGGATGAGAATGACGATGTGCTGTTTGCAGTGGCAAGGTTGAAGCAGGCTTTCGGCAAGGCAGAGATCTACACGCGGATTTGGTTAGAAACTGACAGCCTTCGAGTTACAACAAAGCTGCAGAGAAGGGATTTTCCTAGGGGAGAGCTCGGGGACCAACTGAGGAAGATCGAGAAGTTGTCGAAAGCATTCGAGGAGTGTCGGGTGAGTCACGTTCCGAGATAAGCAAATTGTGTAAGACCCGGGGTCTTAAGAGGGGCCAACCCATGCCACCAAGCCCTCTCAAGTCCGTTGTCCTCATTTGGAGTCTGAAAAGGAAGAGCTCTTGTGACATAGGTAGGGCTTGAAGCACTTATAAATCACTCCGCATATCCTTATTATATCCGATGTGGGACGGGGGTGTTACAAATTGCGTCACTGATTTTTTTAGCACATTTAAGGCATGTAAGGCCTATTATCATGTCCAGTTCTGTTCATTATTCTGCTGAACTAAAAGCTCTGTTGATGGAGGACTTGCTTTAATTGAATGAAGACGTTGATGCTCAAAATAAAAAATAAACAAAGCTATAACCCTAAGATTTTGTGAGAGAATAAAGTGGTAAATTTTAAAATACAAGTGATAATTGATTAAAGATAGACATGAGAAAATTCTACGGAGACAATCGGCATTAGCATCAGTGTACTCTTTCCTTGGTGCAGAGTTTAGAAGACAATTGATATGGGTAGATTTTTAATCAGTGGATGCAGAGACAGTAGATGATCCAATAGGAGCACTATTGATCCGCAGTAGAGTTAAATAAACTAAGCATAAGAATTCATCAGAGATGGAACAAAAATTGATGGTATGAACAGAAATGAACCTTTAGGTCCCGTTTTTACTTGGCCTGTTTCGACCTTAGCAGGAGAGGGGTATTGACTATTGACTATTCACAATTCACTTGTATTATCACTACAGAACTCCATCTCGTGGAAATTCAATTCAAGTTCATCATTCAATTCTTGGCTTGTTAGTTGCTTTGATTTCTGTTGGAATGCCATAACATACCTGTGATGCTCCAACCAGATAAGGAAACCTACTGCACTTGTTACGGGCTTGATTCATGCTTGTTCCAATCATTTGTCTCTGACCAGAATCACTGCGATAAGCTCTATCAGGATAGCATATGCAAATCTGGTAACATCAAACTCTAGCACTCTCCATAAGAAGCCAATAACAAAAGGAGACCCGGCTAGCAGATAGGACAAGGGAGGGCCTAGTGGAACATACTCGCCACCAAGCTCCAAAGCACAACTATTGCACCCGCAAAGGATTGCTCCAGCACACTTATGAAGTGTCCTGATAAGATGATTGGAAATATACTTTGACCCTGCAAGACAGCATTCACAAATAAGACATGGTAATTCAAAATAACCCAAAAAAGCAAAAATATAATAAACATACCAGACCCATGACCTAAATATATGAACAGATCTTGGTTTTCTAGAGCTTCTGCTAGCTCTTTAGCTGTAGGCTCATATTTGAACTTGCCTTGAACAATAAATAAAGTGATTAGTGTGTCAATTCAATTTTTGCAACATACATATAGTCTAAAACAAATATACAACAAAGAGGGGTGCAATGATAAAACACAGAAATATATTCATCCATTATTTACCTTCAACTTTTTATCTTTGCATAACTTTTCCAAATCCAAATTGGAGCTCAGACTACCATCGGGATTCAGGAGATAATAGGCAGAAAGAGGATTGATTGTCCTCTCATTTTTGTATGCTTCCAATATGGTCCAAACTGATGGCATGCGATAGACCTCTTGGCTTCTTAGGGTGGGTAAACTCTCCCAAGGAAGCATCTGCATTAAACAGAATATTCAAATACTTTAAAAACTTTAATATAATCTGAACCATGCATATAAAGCAAACACATACTTGGACATCAAAGTCTGGAACGATGATTATCGTCTTTGATCTTTCAACGATCCCTCTTTTAATCTTCGTTACAGCTTTGCGCAGTTTGGAAGCAAAGTCATCCATCACATTATCACAGTGTTCATCGCAAGTATCATTAAAGTAGCACCCTTTTTTGAGGCAAATCTTCGGCAAAGTTCTATCTGTAAGACCCGGGGTCTTAAGAGGCGCCAACCCATGCCACCAAGCCCTCTCAAGTTCGTTGTCCTCATTTGGAGTCTGAAAAGGAAGAGCTCTTGTGACATAGGTAGGGCTTGAAGCACTTATAAATCACTCCGCATATCCTTATTATATCCGATGTGGGACGGGGGTGTTACAAATTGCGTCACTGATTTTTTTAGCACATTTAAGGCATGTAAGGCCTATTATCATGTCCAGTTCTGTTCATTATTCTGCTGAACTAAAAGCTCTGTTGATGGAGGACTTGCTTTAATTGAATGAAGACGTTGATGCTCAAAATAAAAAATAAACAAAGCTATAACCCTAAGATTTTGTGAGAGAATAAAGTGGTAAATTTTAAAATACAAGTGATAATTGATTAAAGATAGACATGAGAAAATTCTACGGAGACAATCGGCATTAGCATCAGTGTACTCTTTCCTTGGTGCAGAGTTTAGAAGACAATTGATATGGGTAGATTTTTAATCAGTGGATGCAGAGACAGTAGATGATCCAATAGGAGCACTATTGATCCGCAGTAGAGTTAAATAAACTAAGCATAAGAATTCATCAGAGATGGAACAAAAATTGATGGTATGAACAGAAATGAACCTTTAGGTCCCGTTTTTACTTGGCCTGTTTCGACCTTAGCAGGAGAGGGGTATTGACTATTGACTATTCACAATTCACTTGTATTATCACTACAGAACTCCATCTCGTGGAAATTCAATTCAAGTTCATCATTCAATTCTTGGCTTGTTAGTTGCTTTGATTTCTGTTGGAATGCCATAACATACCTGTGATGCTCCAACCAGATAAGGAAACCTACTGCACTTGTTACGGGCTTGATTCATGCTTGTTCCAATCATTTGTCTCTGACCAGAATCACTGCGATAAGCTCTATCAGGATAGCATATGCAAATCTGGTAACATCAAACTCTAGCACTCTCCATAAGAAGCCAATAACAAAAGGAGACCCGGCTAGCAGATAGGACAAGGGAGGGCCTAGTGGAACATACTCGCCACCAAGCTCCAAAGCACAACTATTGCACCCGCAAAGGATTGCTCCAGCACACTTATGAAGTGTCCTGATAAGATGATTGGAAATATACTTTGACCCTGCAAGACAGCATTCACAAATAAGACATGGTAATTCAAAATAACCCAAAAAAGCAAAAATATAATAAACATACCAGACCCATGACCTAAATATATGAACAGATCTTGGTTTTCTAGAGCTTCTGCTAGCTCTTTAGCTGTAGGCTCATATTTGAACTTGCCTTGAACAATAAATAAAGTGATTAGTGTGTCAATTCAATTTTTGCAACATACATATAGTCTAAAACAAATATACAACAAAGAGGGGTGCAATGATAAAACACAGAAATATATTCATCCATTATTTACCTTCAACTTTTTATCTTTGCATAACTTTTCCAAATCCAAATTGGAGCTCAGACTACCATCGGGATTCAGGAGATAATAGGCAGAAAGAGGATTGATTGTCCTCTCATTTTTGTATGCTTCCAATATGGTCCAAACTGATGGCATGCGATAGACCTCTTGGCTTCTTAGGGTGGGTAAACTCTCCCAAGGAAGCATCTGCATTAAACAGAATATTCAAATACTTTAAAAACTTTAATATAATCTGAACCATGCATATAAAGCAAACACATACTTGGACATCAAAGTCTGGAACGATGATTATCGTCTTTGATCTTTCAACGATCCCTCTTTTAATCTTCGTTACAGCTTTGCGCAGTTTGGAAGCAAAGTCATCCATCACATTATCACAGTGTTCATCGCAAGTATCATTAAAGTAGCACCCTTTTTTGAGGCAAATCTTCGGCAAAGTTCTATCTGTAAGACCCGGGGTCTTAAGAGGCGCCAACCCATGCCACCAAGCCCTCTCAAGTTCGTTGTCCTCATTTGGAGTCTGAAAAGGAAGAGCTCTTGTGACATAGGTAGGGCTTGAAGCACTTATAAATCACTCCGCATATCCTTATTATATCCGATGTGGGACGGGGGTGTTACAAATTGCGTCACTGATTTTTTTAGCACATTTAAGGCATGTAAGGCCTATTATCATGTCCAGTTCTGTTCATTATTCTGCTGAACTAAAAGCTCTGTTGATGGAGGACTTGCTTTAATTGAATGAAGACGTTGATGCTCAAAATAAAAAATAAACAAAGCTATAACCCTAAGATTTTGTGAGAGAATAAAGTGGTAAATTTTAAAATACAAGTGATAATTGATTAAAGATAGACATGAGAAAATTCTACGGAGACAATCGGCATTAGCATCAGTGTACTCTTTCCTTGGTGCAGAGTTTAGAAGACAATTGATATGGGTAGATTTTTAATCAGTGGATGCAGAGACAGTAGATGATCCAATAGGAGCACTATTGATCCGCAGTAGAGTTAAATAAACTAAGCATAAGAATTCATCAGAGATGGAACAAAAATTGATGGTATGAACAGAAATGAACCTTTAGGTCCCGTTTTTACTTGGCCTGTTTCGACCTTAGCAGGAGAGGGGTATTGACTATTGACTATTCACAATTCACTTGTATTATCACTACAGAACTCCATCTCGTGGAAATTCAATTCAAGTTCATCATTCAATTCTTGGCTTGTTCTCCGGGAGCCACAAATCCGCCTCTCGACGTGAATGAACTTGGCTTCGACCATTGCTACCTCTAGTGTGCCTCCTCCTTGCTCCAATCCGTCTGCTTGGGGTGCGTTGGTCCACACTCGACCCCACCTGTGTTGTTCTCCGTTCGGGTCGGTCGTTGGCCCTGGTTTAGCAAGTCTAATCCCCGTTTGTTCATTCGAATTGGGGCTTTTTGATTTAGTGCCCTAAATCGTGTTTACATCTGCAGATCGGCTTCTTCGTTCTCTTTCGAAGCTCCGATCTCTCCGTCTCGACCCCGATTGAGTTGGTGTCGTTGCCTCCAACTGTTTACCCTTCGTCGTTCGCTTGCTCGTTTCGCTGCTTGCCCTCGATTCGATCCGCCCCTCTAAACTGCCTGATTTTCATTTTCGTCCGGCATGTGCCTCCCTTACTGGCCTTGGCGGCGCCGGCCGACTACTGTGCATCATCGGCTTGTGCGGTGGCGCCCCCGGCGTGTCGGCCTCATTCCTCCGGTGTCTCCTCTGCCGTGGTTTTTGCTGCTTCGTTGTTGGTGGGGTTTTCCCCCTGGCTGCGACTGCGTGTTTGTGTGCAGTCTTCTGGGCCAAGGCATCCCGATTTCCTTGTGCTTTTTCATTGACTTCTTTTTGAATTTCTTCATAGCTTTTGTTTTCTTGGGCCCAAGGCTTTTGCCTTAGCCCAAATCTGGCCCGTGATAAGGAAAATCTGGAAAAAAAGATTAATAAAATAAATAGAATATAAAATCTTTTATTTATATATAAATGATTAAAATTGTCGGTTTATATTTATATATAAATAAAACTATACAAAACGTCCGAAAGGGCTTATTTAAAATCCCGCAAGGGCTTGAAACACTACTCGAAAGAGCTTGGATTAAATCCCGTTTGGGCTTGACCGGTCCGTTGTCACCGGTTCTTCGCGGTTTGCTTTGCTCGGGTGGCGTGCGTCTCTGCTTTGGTGCGGTTGGGGGTTCTTCTTCTATGTTGGGGTTCTGGCAGTCGGAGTCAGGTCTGGCTGAGATCAAGGTAGTGTGTACGAGGCGACTCCGTGTACGGGAAGGAGCTTCCTAGAGGTTCGTCTTTACTACCCACGGGGATTCCTGATGTATCGCTAGCCAACGGTGATGTTTTAGGACGGTGCTTGGCTTTCGTCCGTAGTCTACGTTCCCTTTGTGTTAGATTTAGTTTTCCTTGGCTCGTTTTCTTGTAGGGTGCGTTTCCACTTGTTGTATTGCTCCACTTTTTGTTTTCGTTTTTGTTTGTTTGTATTGACGGGTTTCCGTTTGCCGACTTGTCGACCATCAAGATTCAGGTATAATCTCGAATTATTTCCAAAAGTTGTTTATTGAAGTTTTTGCTTTACTTTCTAGTATTTTTGTCTCCTGAACAACCCGAAACATATTAGAACCCACGAATTGTGCACACTAGGGTTGTTTAACTATGTTACATAATTCTTTCTGCTCAAGCCACACGTTTTAAAATTTGAACGAGGTCCTTAAAAGATGTGTTATTTGTCATATTCATATAGATAGGAGGGTGATCTAATGTAGAAAAAGCGACATTTTTTATGCTTAAGTGAGGATATTGTTGGATAATCTGGTGTTGAATGAGAACCCTATTGAGTTCCTCCATAATATTTCCCTGGCCTTTCAGCTTTTTCCTCCATGTAAAGAGGTTTCCATTGGCAGGTATTTCTATGAGACCGTTTTCATCTTTGAAGCAGGCTAGTCTACGAAACCGTGTGTGATTAGATTCTGTTCCTCCTAGTTAGTCAGCGATGCAACCGATTTCATTCATATCTCCCATGGGCCATGGCAATGGAAGGGTGCACTGAATTTTGGATAAGAGCAGAAAGTGTGTTCCAAAAGGACAGGGTCGGCCCTAGGGGTAGGCTCAAGGGGCAGTCGCCTAGGGGCCCCTACCGAGTAGGGCCTCGAGAAAAAAATAACGTTATATATGTAATTAGGGTATTATGTATTATTATATTTACATATAATAAAAATTTACTACAATTTATATGTAAAAAAACTTATTTGTGACATGACTTATTAATTTATTCAACATTTTGAATCAACGACAAAGAGTGTAAAAAAGTCTTCGTTTTTCAATTTTTGTTATAAATGAAAAAATGGGTGGGTTTTAAGTAACAATACTTTAATAAATTTATTTAGGTGATTATA
Organism: Persicaria tinctoria; assembly: GCA_037127255.1. Lineage (NCBI taxonomy): Eukaryota > Viridiplantae > Streptophyta > Magnoliopsida > Caryophyllales > Polygonaceae > Persicaria > Persicaria tinctoria. The sequence continues at coordinate 3,786,338 of JBANSL010000004.1, forward strand.
GTATATTTTTTTTTGGATAAATTTGCAAAATAAAGATATGTTTTGAAGTGTTTAATAATCATATTGTTTTACATTTATGACAAAAAATAGAATATTAAAAAAAATCACCTTTATTTATCGCTAGAAAATTCACGTATTTTTAATTGGACTTGCAAGGAAATATAATAAAATTTAGTAAATTCGTAAATCTAAAAATCGTAGTCTTTTGTTGTGTTATACGTACCGAGAGATTATCGCATTAGACATACTCATAAGTCTCATATAATACTTTAAAGTCCATAAATTTCCCTTTTAATGATAAAAATAAAAGAGGTTGTTTTTGTTGAAATCGAAATCGAAATTGCTGTTGAAATCGATACCTGTTGAAATCGAAATCGCAATCTTTTGTTGAAATCAAAACCAGAGCCGCCGTCTTCATCGTCCTCACCTCGCTCCCTCCCTCCTCCTCTCGCTTAACCAGAGCCGGCCACCAGGAAGCACCCCCGCCTCGGAGCCTTTCCTTCCGAACCACCAGCATGTCCAAGCACTCCTCCCCGCGCTCTCGCTGTCTTCACTTCCCTTCGCACCACTACTACCCAGCAGCCCTCGCCGAAGTCCAAGCCCTCCTGAGCCCCAGATCTAGCCATCCCGAAACACCAGCAGCCCTCGCCGAAGTCCAAGCCCTCCTGTCGTTTTCAGAATCGCCCAGAACCGCCGCCAACCACCCTCAACTCTCCAGATTCAGCCACCAGCCACCGTTTCCGGCCTCCTCGAGCCCAGATTTACCCCCTCTGAGCACCACCGAGACCGCAAAAGTGTTACCTTTCTCGTCGGGGGCGCAGCAACAGGTCCGAGCGAGGGTCCGAGCGCAGCCACCAGGTCCGAACCCTAGCGCAGCAGCAGCCACCGAGCCCGAGCGCAGCCACCAGGTCCGAGTGAGGGTTCCGTCGCTCTCCTCGCGTCTCTCTCCTCGCGTTTCCTCGCGTCTCTTTCTTTTCTTTTTCTTTTTCTTTTTTGAGCAAACTAACGGAAATTACAAAAAAAAAGTTAAAGTTAACCGAGAAGGGCACGAGGCGAAATGGGTTAAAACCTCAGGGGTACCACGCGAATTTTGTAAAAAAGTTGTATACCCGGCGAAATTTGCAATACCCCAGGGGTACCTGGCGAAATTTCCGTTAAATTTTTTAACTAATTTTGCATGAAAAGATGGGAGAAGGGGGTAATAATTAAATTTTGGGAAATTTCGCGAGGTACCTCTGCTATCGCTTTTTTCGCGAGGTGTACAAAAGTTTTCCCAATTTCGCCTGGTACCCCTGAGTTATGGGTGAAATACACAGTGTGCCATTGGGGGGTTAAATTTAACAGAGCTCCATTTTTTCCAATTAACAACGTTAAAAAACAAAAAGAGAATAGAAAGAGAGAAGAGTCGACAAAGATTACACAGAGAGAATAAGGGCTCGGTGATGGAAGGGCTCGATGATGGAAGGAGGGTTGATTGAAGATTTCGATTGAGAGAGGGAAGCCACAACCAAGACACCCTTCTTCAATTTCGGTCTTTATTTTCTTCAATTTCTGCAATTTGGATGATGGAAGGAGGCTCGACTGAGAATGTCGCAGAACCCAAACAAACAGCCCCGATTCAGAGCAAAGCCGATGGTGACCGAAGGGGTGGGCCGACGACCATGATTCCGACCTCCAATAGCTCGCCCACTGTGGGTCTTTCCAGGTTAGTTTCTTCAATTTCTACAATTTTCACATAGTTAGGGTTTAGGTTAATACACCTTTTCTAATCAATTATTATGAATTAGGGTTTATGTTAAGATAGTAATTCAAATGCGTTATATTCACCGTGAGTATGTTGAATTTGAAGTGGATGACCCGGATAAGTGTAGCATCCTTGATATTTTTGTTGAATTGTTAGAGGGGGCGGAAAAGAAATGCATGTTCCTTCCCGAAAATCCAACCTTATGGTATGCATATAATTGTCAAAATTTTCAGTTAGAAAGTGACATAGATGTGGTGAATATGATTAGTGTATTTAGTGACAGTAGACTGATTAAACGAACTATGCTAAGGAGAAGCTGGAAGCAGTCGTTAAGGCATCTCGAAAGTTGCAGGTACAGCTGCTATGGCATTTTAGAAGCTGTTTTTGCTGTTACATGGTGTATGTATAAGCTCTTTTTGCTGTTATAATGGCATTTTAGAAGCTGTTTTTGCTGTCAGAATGTATGTACAAGCTGTTTTTGCTGTTATAAGGCATTTTAGAAGATGTTTTTGCTGTCATAATATATGTATAAGCAGTTTTTGCTGTTTTAATGGCATTTTAGAAGATGTTTTTGCTGTCAAATGCTTTGTACAAGTTGTTTTTACTTATGGATGTTGTTGTTGTTGTCATAGTTGGTTTTGCTATCATACGAACGTTGTCATTTGCTTGCTTTGTCACATGTTTTGAAGGCGTCACCCACTGAGTATGAGGTGATGGAAGAGAAGTCCGCATTGGCTGTCAACATCGAAGATATGACATGTGGTTGTGGGGAGTGGCAAATTCGAGGGATCCCATGCCGACATGCAGTTAGAGCTATAATTGAGAGTAGAGGTCATCCGGAGCACTATGTTTCCAAGTGGTATTCTGTAAGAATGTATAAAAGAACATATTCGGTTAATTATAGGTAACTGGATCGGAAGCAATGCCCTACATTATGAGAACTTATTATGTTATTTATAAAAGAATGTATTTAAGAACATATGGATGTTGTTGTTGTTATTACAAAGCGGTCCCTGATGAAGAACAATGGCCCTCATTCGATCTTCCAAGAGTAAACCCACCAACCACGAAAAGGGGTGTTGGAAGGCCAGCTAAAGCAAGAAGAAGGCAAGAGGGAGAAGCTCCTGCGGGAAAGAGGTCTCGCATTGTACGTTGTGGAAGATGTAAGGCATTCGGGCATAATATCAAGACATGTAAAGGCGGACCAACTGCAAGAGAGGTAAAGGCACAACAAGGCATACGAGTAGAGCGGAGACCGAAGAAGATGAAGACAAAGGTGAGGGACAAGGATGAACAACCGCAATATGTGGATGAACTAATGTCCTCGGCTCTGTGGAGGGAGGGAACTCAGTAGGAGATAGGCTGTCTTTTTAAGTTGAAATATAGGTATGAACAATATGTGCCCGACTATGTAGAACCATCGGATAGTGATCTTTATGTTGGTGTACGTTAACTTTGGAGTAGAGATTTTGTGCTTTTTGGCTCTTGCAACTCCTTCATTTCAATCTAAAAACATTGTATTTGAAATGCAATGGTATCTTTATGTATAAACACTTGCTAGCAGCCCAAGGCCTCAAGCATACTGTTTTCTATTCATTAAATGGTGTTAGAATCTGTTTTTACAAGCTAACCTAATCTAATGTTTTCTCATTCTGTGAATAAAAACTTGGAAATGAATGGAGTATAGGAGATGAAAAATGCAATTGTTCTTTTAGCCAAACTGCTATAGGTGGACCCTTGAATCTTGCACTTACCACCAAATGACAATCAACCCTTGAATCTTGCACTTACCACCAAATGACAATCAAATGTGATTGGAGACTTTAAATTCAGCAAACCGAACAAATGAGTATTTTTGGAAAAATTGAAATCATTCATAACAATCAAGACTTTAAATTCAGAAAACTATCATTAGTCATAGTCTCATACTCTCATGTGCAAATTGAATTCACATCGCGCAGCAGCAGTACACAACACTTCAAATATACAGTAACTTGGAATGGCATGTCTAAGAGCTTCTTGCTCTTAAGGAAAGCCAATGAGAGAAAACAACTCCAACAGTGGGCAAGCTATTGGAGGTCGGAATCATGGTCGTCGGCCCACCCCTTCGGTCACCATCGGCTTTGCTCTGAATCGGGGTTGTTTGTTTGGGTTCTGCGACATTCTCAATCGAGCCTCCTTCCATCATCCAAATTGCAGAAATTGAAGAAAATAAAGACCGAAATTGAAGAAGGGTGTCTCGGTTGTGGCTTCCCTCTCTCAATCGAAATCTTTAGTCAGTCCTCCTTCCATCATCGAGCCCTTCCATCACCGAGCCCTTCTTCTCTCTGTGTAATCTTTGTCGACTCTTCTCTCTTTCTATTCTCTTTTTGTTTTTTAACGTTGTTAATTGAAAAAAATGGAGCTATGTTAAATTTAACCCCCTAATGGCACGCTGTGTATTTCACCCATAACTCAGGGGTATCAGGTGAAATTGGGAAAAAAATTTGTACACCTCGCGAAAAAAGTCATACCTCAGGGGTACCTGGCGAAATTTCCCTTCAATTTTTTAAACCAATTTTATATGAAAAGATGGGAGAAGAGGGTAATTATTAATTTTTTTAACCAATTTTATATGAAAAGTTGGGAAAAGAACAATCCAAATCCCCTATAACACTCTCTATATCACTAAATTATTTTCACATTTATTTAATCTTAAAAATTACATACATATTCCAAACCTCCATTTTAATATGTTTATAAGTTTTTATTTTGAAGAATCATGTTTTCATTTAAAATTAAAAAGGTATTATTTTATAAAATATAATTATAACAAATTTTAAAACATGATTTTTCAAAAATAATATTTATAAACATATAAAAATAGATGTTTAGAATATGTATTTAATTTTTATAATTTTTTTTAAGATTAAAGAAATATAAAAATAATTTAGTGATGTAGAGAATATTGTAAAGGATTTGTATTGGCAAAAGAGGACAATGAAGAAATTTTTTAATAGTAACAGACCATATTCATTTTTTTAATAGTGTATCTGGACTATAAACAAGTCATGAGGTTATAAGAAGTTCTCCACCGGCTTATATATTAAGCATTGTTATGCCCAACTTTAGATGTGGGACTTTTTGGTGTCATATCTCTCAACAGTCAACATATGTGCCTCGATACAGGCCGGATCCCTTGCTCCCATCCGGTACTACGTACCTTCGATGCAACACAATTAGCCGCGCATGCCTAATTCAGATTCAGATTGTGATTGTAGTTCGATAACGATGATGAAGGCCTCGATTTCTTCTATTGGTGATAATCCTGCTTTTTATACGACCAGTGTAGATTCTGTAAGTACATATGTAGCAACCTAATATATATTGTATGAACTTTGTAACTAGGAATGTTCAACAATCACTATTCCTTTATCAGTTTTTTTTTTATGTTAACTGTGTTGTCTTCTTGTCTAGGCCGATTAAATATAGAATTGAACTCTTCATGTATTTTTTTTTTATCGTAAACCAGCGTTCATCATTCACTAGTCATCAAATCGCCAAACACAATATCAAAAAGATGCGAAGAAAATTCAAATTCAGAAAAGGTGAAATAGGTAGACTCCGGCTAAAGTTGCGCACGGTAATGTCCCCCTACCATCTAACATGGCTTCATATATTTTTATATCCTTTTAATTTGATGAATTTATATATACAACATTGCACGAGAACTACAATGGACTACGATGCCATATCCGAGGTACTTTCATGGATGCTTGTGAAATCTGCCATCAGATACTTATCCTCCCTCTGCAGACCGTTGAATAACATATTATGATATATAATGGAGGGTGAAAGTAAAGTTAAAAAACTCTAGAAACCCGTATTGATGTTGGTGAAAAACTAAGTTTAGATTTTTAAAGAGAAAAAAAGTGATAAATGGAGGTTAAGAAACCCTAAAAATCATCATGGATGCGGACATTTGACCCCTATTTGATGGTTTCATCGTCGCATCCAACAATCAAAATTTTGGTGGACGATCATGATACATATCTATCTATTTATCTTCTATATATAATAATATATATTTTATTTGTCATTTGAACACATGACCATATATACTCTCTTTTTTATTTGTTACTTTTAACACATGTTTATGTGTTACAAACAATAAATAAAATGAAAGGAAGAATGTATTAAAGTCAAATATCTATTTATAAAAAGCGGGACTTCTCTTAGAAACGGTATCATTTCAAAACAGCTCTCAATATTTGGTTGGATGAAATTATTTTAATTGGGCTTTTCTCTACCTTGGGCTTCTTTACCTGGGCTTGAGTTGGCCCACTTATAGCTGTCAAAATCTTTGCCCGATAATCGACCTCAACAACCCCACCAGCCCACTTCCCAAACCATTTTGGTGTGGAAACGATAGCCTTTGTTGTGTTTAATTTGGACCAAGTCCCACTTGCTAAACCAGCATCCACAAATATTACATGTCTCATAGTTATTTAAGAAAAAAAATTCTTATTTTATGAGAAATAACATACATTTACAAAACTATTATCACAATTATAGATACAAAAATAAATAAATTCATATTTTTCTCAAAACTTTTTTTATCAAATATAAAACAACAAACATTATATGATTGAGATTTGAGTCTTTGGGAAAAAAAATTCCTTCTGACTCACAACTTTTGATCAATCTCCCGATCGAATCTCTTTCGCTTTCCTGTCCCATTGTAGTGAGGAAGTATAAGATTTGGGCCGCAAAACCAAGAGGAATGTAAGTTTAAGCCAATTTGGGCCAACACCGAACTAATTAAAATAAAGGGTAAATTGCATAAACCACCCTTAAAATAGCTTACATTGACTAAAACCACCTCTTATATGTCTAATTACCAAAAACCCCCTCTTAAATCACTTATGTTAGCAATCAACCACCCCACCCCCTTATTCGATCTGTCTAAAATGCCGCAATCTTCTCCGACTTCATTAAAATCGAAATTCATTTACAAAACTCATCCAACTTTATTAAAATCGAAATTCATTTACAAAACTTCAAAAATATCTTTTAAGAGTATAAGATGAATGATGTTTGAGTTACCTACGCATAAGTATATATAGGACTTAACAAGTTGGAATACATGAAACGAAAGGTGACTTTTGGTTTTTGACCCAAAAGGAAATCAAGAAAATTTCAAATATTTGCTTTTGTTAAAGAAGTGGGAGCATTGAGCAACCTCGGATTCTAGAAATTAAAGTTCAGATATGTGCATGGAGTGTCTGAAAGGACCCAATTTATCCTAATCATTTACTAATTTTAAAAGTTAAAGTCTATGTACGTTGTCTCTCTACTAGACCTGTCAAACGGGTCATTCGGGTCGGGTTCGGATCGAGTCACTTCAGGTTTCGAGTAAAACGGGTCTCGGGTAAAAAGGATTCCGGGTTTTTCGGATTGACTCGAACCCGGGTTTGACCGGATTTCGGGTCATTTCGGGTTTGTCAATTTTTTCTTTTTTAAATTAAAAAATTCATGATTTGATAATTTTGTGATAAATTTAATTATATATAATTATAAATCAACCGGGTCAAAACCCATATTACCCGGGAAATTTCGGGTTTTTCGGGTTCGGGTCGAAAAAAAATTTCGGGTCAAAATTTCCGGGTTCGGGTCGGGAATTTTTCGAGTCGTTCGGATCGGGTCACTGGGCCGGATTGTGTTTTGACAGGTCTACTCTCTACTAGGCTAATGACCCAAAAAAAAAAAATCACAAATCCATTTTTGTTCCACTTAAAATAGGATCAAGATGTACGCATCGTTTCTCTGAAGAAGTTGAGATAATAAACATAGACATACACAGACATACAACAAATGACAAACACACGTCGGACAAAAAAAAATTTGATAAAGTTGAGACGAAAAATCAAGAAACTGAAACAAAAACGGAAACGAAAACGTCGAAAAGGATACAACCCCAATAAAAAATAAAAGTTGTTAAAAAAATATCTAAAACATATTTAGTAAAATTTCATAAAGTTCCAACGATTTCTTTATTCTTAACACCTTGAGTAATTTTCATGAATTAGTCACATTTATACAAATGAAAATCATAAATCAAGTTAGGAAAAGTTGAACCAATGACCAAGTGCTCTAGTGGTAAGGGAGAGGTGGATCTTGTAAGAAGTCAAGGGTTTAAATTCCACTTCTTGCACTCTTTGTGTAATTAGTGGACAATATCAGAATCCCTCACATTACAAAAGAACAAAAAGGTTAGGAAAAGTTAAAACTCGATATATGGGTATATGTGGAGAATTTAGCTATTTATGAGGATTTTCGACAAAAAAAAACTATTTATGTGTAGGATGATGACCCTGCTGGAACCTGTTAATACAGCAAGTAGCAAACGCGTTAGGGATGTAGACCGAACTTGGTTTCTGTGAAGGGGCTGGGCTGCGGTGAAGCGTGGTATGTGAGCCACTGAATGAGAAACGTATTTGCCCCCGACAGTGGTGCAGATCGTATGCGAGGCAACGTCCCCCAAGGATTTCACCGTCTTCTCTCACAGGTGCACTCGAAGGAGAGAAGTTGGAACTGGAACAGGCGCTCGGAACGGGAAAAGGGTAGGAGAAAACAGGAGAGGGAGAGAGGCGATTGTGTTCGCTGTGTATTGAAAAGCAGAGCCCTAACCCTCCTTATATAGGCTCCGAAATCCTCCTTAGCCCGCAAGCAAAGGAGAGATTCGAGTCTATCAACAGAAGATATGTGCTCATCTAAAACCGGTTTTAAAAGATATCGGAAAAAAGATAATTTTCCAGTGAAAAATTAGATATTAGCGGATAAGCACGAACAAGCTAATCCGTAATATCTTCGGCCTCAATCTCCAATCTCGGAGCACGAGCACGAGCCGAGACGAGACGAGACGAGACGAGACGAGACGAGCCGAGCCGGACGGACGGTGGCGGCGGCGGGCGCGCGTGTGGGTGCCCCATCCCCTCCTCAACCCCTCAATATAGGTAGTGGAAGAGACTCTTTAAAAACCCTTTAGGGTACCCTTGAACTTTCCATGTGGGAGGTGGGAAGTCCAAAGGGCACTTTCCTTAAAACCCACCTTCTATATGCATTACTTCCAACAATCCCCCACAAATGCAGATAGAAGGGTTTAAAAACTGAGGTTTTGAAAACAAGTTCTGAGCGTGTCGAGGTTAGTGCTTAAATGCTGATGTCTTGCGATTTGAATCAGCACATAGTGAAACTAGCAATCCTTTAGATAGAGCGAATGGCCAGAGGCCTTGAATTCCTCCACTTCGGGGTAAACCAGCAACACACACCTTCCACGGGGTCCTGTAACGTTCCGCTAAGTCTTATCACATAAGACATCTAAGTTTTGGCACACCTTGGGTGCTCATGAGTGTTCTAGTGAGGACTGCCCTAAGTCTCACCTTGGAGGGTTGCCAATCCCTCACACTCACGTAGGTAACTTCAACATATCTGTCTCAATACAGAATACCCCCACAATGGGTTATGAAGTTATTAAGAGCTCTAAGGCTCAACCTCTCATTCGTTGTTCGGTGATCTATCAAGTCCGTCTCAAAGGACCACCCAATGCCTGGGCTATAGAATCATTAAGAGCGTTAGCTCAACCTTACTATACACTTGCCATAGGAATGGGAGATGTGTATCTCATAGGAGTCTTTCCATGGCTTGCGTTCGACCAAATTAATGGTTTCCGCCACAGATTCCTCCTCTCACGGGCTTTAGCCCCATTCCCCTCGACGTGTCAAGGACTAGCCTTCTGCAAAGTCCTTTGGTCAATGGATCCGCAATGTTCCTCTCTAACCGCACATACTCTAAAGAGAGTACCCCATTTCTTATCAACTGCCTCACAGCCTCATGTCGAATACGTATATGCCTCTTCTTTCCATTATACGCTCCGCTGTTTGCTACTCCAATGGCAGCCTGTGAGTCACAGTGTAGAGAAATCGCAGGAGCTGGATGCCCCCACATTGGTATGTCTGCCAGTAGGCTTCTCAGCCACTCAGCCTCTTGCCCTGCTAGGTCTAGAGCTATAAACTCTGACTCCATCGTCGATCGGGCTATGCAACTCTGCTTTGCAGATTTCCATGAGACAGCTGCACCACACAATGTAAAAATATATCCACTAGTGGAGCAAATTTCATCAGTCCCACTTACCCAGTTTGCATCACAATATCCTTCTAGAACGCAGGGAAAACCCTCAAAATGTAATCTCCAATCAAGAGTGCCTCTAAGGTATCTCATTAACCTTCTAAGTGCAATCCAGTGTTCTTTGCTAGGATTATGTGTATATCTACTGAGTCTACTTACTGCATAAGCAATGTCGGGCCGAGTATAGTTCATCAAAAACATTAGACTCCCAATCACTTTAGCGTATTCCTCTTGGGAAACACCTATACCTGAGTTCTTCACTAACTCCGTGGTAGCATCATATGGGGTCCTAACCGGCGTCACATCATAGTTGTTAAACTTTTTCAATACCTTCTCTACATAATGGGATTGAGACAAAGTAAAGCCATTTTTAGTTCTAGTTACTTTAACACCTAGAATCACATCAGCTTCACCTAAGTCTTTCATTTCAAAGCGAGAGGAAAGAAACTTTTTGGTTTCATTTATCACATGCATGTTAGTGCCAAATAACAACATATCATCAACATATATGCACACAATAACACAACCAGAATTGTACATCTTGGTATAAACACATGCATCAGATCCACTAACGATAAATCCAAAACTCAACATAGTGTTATGGAATTTCTCATACCATTGTTTGGGTGCTTGCTTTAGGCCATAGAGAGATTTCTTTAACCTACAAACCTTATTCTCCTTACCTGGAACCACAAAACCCGGAGGTTGTTCCATGTATATTTCCTCATCTAGATCACCATTCAGAAAAGCAGTCTTTACATCCATTTGATGTACTAAGAGCTTGTAATTAGATGCTAAAGCAAATAATGTTCTAATGGTTGCAATCTTAGTTACACGAGAATAGGTGTCAAAATAATCTACTCCATGTTTCTGTGTGAATCCTTTGATTACTAGTCTTGCCTTAAATCTTTCAATAGAACCATCTGTTCTAAGTTTCCTCTTAAAGATCCATTTACAACCAATGGCCTTATAACCTCTAGGCAAATCAACTAGTTCCCAAGTGTGATTACTTGTGATAGATTCAATTTCACTATTTACAGCATCTTTCCAAAAACTAGCATCAACAGAACTCATAGCTTCTTTATATGTTCTAGGTTCATCCTCTATCATGTGAACATAAACTAGAGCTTCATTGATTTCATCTAAATCACGGAGTTCGGTTAAGAAAGCAGTCACAAAATCAGGACCATAGCTAGTTTCAGTTCTACGTCTTTTACTTCTTATAATTTCAATAGGTTCATCAACATTGATAGAAGCAGGTAAAGACAAAGATGCAGGTTCAGAAACAGCAGGAATGCTATCATGATCCTTCTTCAAAGGAAAAATATGCTCAAAAAATTCAGCATCACGATATTCACACATAGATCTGTCATGCAAGCACATAAACCTATAGGCAGCACTGTTCTCAGCATAACCAACAAACATGGCATCAACAGTCTTAGATCCAAGGTTATCTCTCTTAAATGCAGGAATCCCAACTTTAGCTAAACACCCCCACACTTTCATCAACCCTAGGTTAGGAGGATGTCCTTTCCATAGTTCATAAGGGGTTTTGTCTAACTTCTTATGGGGTACCTTGTTAAGAATGTAGTTTGCAGAAAGAACAGCTTCACCCCACAAAGAGTCGGGTGACCCAGAACTCACAAGCATAGAAAGCATCATGTTTTTTAAAGTTCTGTTCTTTCTTTCTGCTACTCCATTCGATTGAGGGCTATAGGGTGCTGTACATTCATGAATTATGCCATTATTCTCACAGAATTCTTTCAAAAACGTTGTCCCATATTCCCCACCTCTATCGGATCTAAGTCTTTTAACTTTTCTATCAAGTTGGTTTTCTACCTCAGCTTTGTAGATTAAGAACATTTTCTCTGCCTCATCCTTAGATCTCAGCAAATACAACTTGATGTATCTAGAATAATCATCTACAAATGTGATGTAATACCTTTTACCACATCTGCTCTCAGAGTTCCTAAAATCAGCTAGATCGGTGTGAACTAATTCTAGCAATTCTGTGGACCTCTTTGTTACAGGTTTGAAAGGTTTCTTGGTGAACTTAGCTTCCACACAAATTTCACATTTTTTATGATCATTATTACCCAAGTTTGAGATTAGGCCCATTTTATGCAATTTGTTCACAGATTCAACATTCACATGACCTAATCTAGCATGCCAAAGATCAACATCGACAACGATATAAGCGGAAGTAGAAGCTATATTAGCAGAATCAACAACAGTTTGCAAAACAAACAATTCACCAAACTTATAAGCCTTCCCTAAAAACTTTCCATTCTTGGACAAGACTATAGAGTCACCTTCCATGACTCCCTTTAGCCCGGATCGAGATAAGATCCCTCCAGAGATCAGGTTCCGTCGCAGGAAAGGCACATAAAAGACATTCTGCAGGCTCAGGATGTTACCTGAGGTGAGCTTCAGCGAGACCTTCCCTTTGCCCAGCACCTCTGACTGGCTTGAGTTCCCCATGTAGACTTGCTCAGCTCCGCTTGCAGGTTCGAACTCATCAAACAGCTCTCTGTTGGCGCAGAAGTGCTTTGTGGCCCCAATGTCCACAATCCATTCGGTCATGCTCCCAATGATGTTAGCTTCAGTGACCACTGCAGCAATGATTTCAGGAGCAACACCTTCAGCGACGTTTGCAATGCCTTTGTCCTGTTGTCCGTTGTTCTTTTGGACAGCATACTGAGCATCCTTCCTCTCACGGCACTGGAACGCCCTGTGGCCTTGTCGACCACACACATAGCAACCTGTGTTGTTCTGCTTCTCTCCGTTGTTGTTTTTCTTGAACTTCGCAGCAGTGTTGGAGGTCTCCTTCTCCTTCAGCCGGTTTGCTTCCTCAATCTTCAGATGGCTGACGAGTTCCTCCAAGGTAAGATCCTTCTTTTTGTGTTTGAGGTGATTGCGGCAGCGTGCCCATGATTCAGGCAATTTCTCAATCAGGACGTTCGCCTGAAGAACTTCGCACATCTTCATCCCTTCAGCCAGTATATCCGCTACCAAATTCTCGTACTCATGCACCTGCTCCATGATAGGCTTGTCGTCCACCATCTTGAACTGGATCCACTGTCCAGTCACGTACTTGCGCTTCCCAGCATCATCGGTGCCGTACTTCTTGTCTAGGGTTTCCCAGATAGTCTTAGCAGACTTCTGGATCAGCAGCAGGTCGAACAGAGCGTTCGTCATGTGGTTCAGCAGATAGCCTCTTGCGGTTTTGTTGTCGCGTTGGTACTTCACGAGCTCCGCAGAAGGCGCAGGCGGGTTGGGTGGCGCATCGCCATCAGCAACAGCAGCAGCCGCAAGGGCGGCGGGTGGGTCTTGCAGCAACACATAGTCAATCTCCAGTTGCTCAAAGAAGATCAACATCTTCTGGGACCAGCGCTTGTAGTTCGAGCCATCCAAAGGCTCCAGTTTGAGAGATCGAGCAGCGGCTTCTTGTAGGAGATCTCGACGGCGGCCATGATCCTACTTTTTGTAAATACGTTTCTCACTGTAGGATGATGACCCTGCTGGAACCTGTTAATACAGCAAGTAGCAAACGCGTTAGGGATGTAGGCCGAACTTGGTTTCTGTGAAGGGGCTGGGCTGCGGTGAAGCGTGGTATGGGAGCCACTGAATGAGAAACGTATTTTCCCCCGACAGTGGTGCAGATCGTATGCGAGGCAACGTCCCCCAAGGATTTCACCGTCTTCTCTCACAGGTGCACTCGAGGGAGAGAAGTTGGAACTGGAACAGGCGCTCAGAACGGGAAAAGGGTAGGAGAAAACAGGAGAGGGAGAGAGGCGATTGTGTTCGCTGTGTATTGAAAAGCAGAGCCCTAACCCTCCTTATATAGGCTCCGAGGCAAAAAACGTCGTCGTCTTGTGTGGTCTTCATAGCAAGCAACTTTAGCCAACATCTCCTCCGTTGCCTGCAGAATAGTGTGTGGCTCCGTCCTTTGACCTTCAAATACTAGCTTGTTTCTCGCATTCCATATGGTTCCAAAGCAGCGTCGTCGTCCACCACAATCTCTCCTCTATCGTCCCTTTTGTAAGCACATGAAGACAATCTCTCCTCTATCGTCCCTTTTGTGAACATCGACAAGAAGCACATGAAGACATTGCTAGCCCCCTACCAAAATCACCCAAACCTCGGATGCAGCTTCCACGCTTTCCTTGTCGTTTGGCACTAGTACAACACGCATCATCCCCTCCCTAGCATGTGATAAAGGGAGGTTGTGATAAAGGGAGGTTATGTGCGGGTCCACGTATAGGAGACACGAGCAACATACAAACTCAACAAGGTTCCATCTCAAAATCAATTGACAATAAGAGGATTAGTCCGTCAAACTTATATGTTGTTCAAACCATTCAAATATTTTCAATGTGGGACAACATCATATTCCAACACTTAAAAAATCACTTAAAAAACCGGAAAAAAAATAGTTTGTTTAGTTAATGTGTATTATTTGCACTATGTACAATCGAATCACTCATAATATTTATATGTCATATTATCACATATCATTACTATATAAAAGCATGAGTTGAACCTTACTGTTCACTAAGGCTAATTACAATTCTAGCCTTCAACTACTTCATCTTTATGGAATGATGTAAGGGTGAATTAGAAATTTTGTTGGCCACGACATCTGTTTCCCAATTCTTTCTCCGTCCACGTCTCCAGTACTCTCCACCGCCCTGGCCTCATCTTCTTCATCTCCCATAGTCCCATCCGTACCCTAAGTCCTATTCTTTCATCTTTCTTCCGAAACCTACTCGATTCTTGTAACTATCGACCGATTATAGAGAAGATATGAAGCAGCAAGAGGCCTCGGTTGTTCTAGGGTTTGCTCTAGCGGTGATTGGAGGTGGTGAGCTCCTCCTGTTGGTGGTTGGGTTGGAGCTGAAGCTGACGATGATTGGAGTGGTGTTTTCATGGATATCGAGTACAAGCTCAGGATGGTTTACGAAATCAACAAACGCTACCCAGGGCTGGACCACCGTTGATTACACCGCCCTCCAGAGCAAGTGCTTTGGCATCGTGACACCCCTAATCCGTGTCGGCTGACAACCCTATCCCCAAAAGAAGATCGGCGTAGCCCCGGCCGCCACGGCTCCCTTTGCCTTTCAACGGGTTGGATTAGGCTGAACTTCGCCTCAGGTCGGATCCGACCATAGCTACCCAAGTTTGTAATCTGCTTTTCGGTAGCAAGAATTCACAATCGCCTGATCGTGTTGCTGATCAAGGTATATCTCTGTAGTTTCTGATTTCCTTTTCGTATTTTGATTAGAGTTTATTTCTCTTCGATTTATGATTGGGAATTAGGATTTGCATATATATCGATTCGAAGTTGGAATGGATTACGGTTTATCTTTGCATTTTCTGATTTCCTTTTGGGAATTAGGGTTTATTTTAATTTTCATCTAAATTTGATTGGAATCATCATATATATCGATTCCGAAGTTGGAATGGATTTGAGTGTATTATGAACGTTGTTGTCTTATTGAGCATTTTTTATGTTTTTTTTTTTTGGTCGAAATTGAGCATTTTTTATGTTGTCATCAAATGCATATTCCTTTGTTTGCCATTGTGTCCAAACTTTTAATTAAGAGCTTCTCGTGATCTCATCTGAGTTTCAAAATCTCATTTAAGGCTCCTGTTCATATACTTCATTTTGTAGAAAGTAGCCAATTTGTGCTTTTCTTGTAGCTTGTGTGCTATCCTCAAATACGTACCCCTCTTGCAATTCATTCAACCTCTCAGCTTTTGGGTAAAGATCAAGTTCTATTCCTTACAGCCTAGGCACTTCTGCAGTTCTTTCACTGCGTCTTTAGGAGCATGAATTTTTTATGTTAGCCACTCTAATTGCCTTAATTTCTCATCCTTAGCTGCCCTCCAATGCTGTCGACGGCGAGTAGAATAGACATAGGCGAGGTTGGTGTTCTTATAAGGCTTGAGTGACCTAAAGATGAAAGGAAGAGGTTGATGGGGAGGATTGAGTTTTCCGGCGGCCTGCTATTGGTCATTGCTTGAGATGTCAGAATCTGACGTTGTGGAAGTTGCTTCTCATTCGGTAAATACCATTGCCACTGTTCCACTAGAGTAAAATAGTCAAACTTGATGAAATTTCTTATGGTAATCTATCAATTACATTATTTCATTTCATAAAGAACCATTCATTTGAAAAATTTTCAATTTTCTCCTTGAAAGTCTTCAATATGCCTACCATGTGTTTGTAGAAATGCTACTATTAATTTTCTCCTTGAAAATCTTCAATATGCCTACTGTGTGTTTGTAGGAACGCTAATATTGAATGTTGAACTATTGAGTGTTGATGATGGCTTTGGTGTGAATAAGGGTATCAATGGGAAATTAATGCACCAAAAAGATAGCATTAGTAGGTCAACAAAGACCGCTAATGCCACTATTACTTGAGAGTTATCATTTACTTGAGTATTCATCAGTGCAACACCTTCCCCTTTAGATTGATTAACCATGAAAAGCATTTCATCTTTTCTGACTTTTCCATTTATGTTGTAGGCATTGTAAATTTGTAATGTTAATTATATCGGGTTGAAGCAAGTGGGTCTAACGTTGTTTCTCGAAGAGTGATTGAACAAGTAGGATCTTAGCAATTTTCTATGGTGGTTTCTAACAGCAAGGTAGTGATTTGAGTCAGTTTTGAAATGCACTTTGTTTTTGGGTGTATTAGGTTCTTCATGTTCGTTTATTATCAGGTTGGGTGTATTAGCACTCACATTTCTTGATGTTCAATCGTATCCGGGTGCTTTGTTTGGCTTGTTATTGCTTGATATTTATGTTTTATTTTTGTGATCCTTTGATATTGACCTGTTCAGGTCATACCATTGCACCCCTGTCCCGGGGATACATCTATAGGAAGAACAGTGCAGATTAATGGCTCCGAAAAAATTGAGACTGCAAAGCTTTTTGTCAATGAGGTTAGATTTCAGGTATGTGTATATCTCATATCTGACATTTGCATAATAAGCATTTCCCATGAGTTATTCTGGCAGTATAAGGAAATATTTTATGGTTTAATAATTATTAATAGTAGCTGATTTTTTTAAGAATCTGGCACAAAGCATAGTCTTGGAATGTTTGGAGATAACATTCACCTTTGTAAGTTCAAAATCTTGCTTTTAGGAAGTATGCTTCTTTTGTTTTATGTTTGCTCATTATCTCTATGAAGACTTTTTATATTTTGCAAGGGAAAACATTATTAATCATATATTGGCTATATTCATTCATGGGTTCCTGCACTTCTGTTTGAGAGCTCACTGTCTTTTCAGTCATTATGGTTTCTGGAAATGTGAATTACTAAGATGTTAACTTGAAAATTGAGATGCTTGGTCTTGATTTGACTTTTAAAGACATTCCAAATGAGAATTGGTAGTTCTGAATGTTAATGCCAAAAGATTTTGTGCACATTGCACAAATGATTTTTTTTTTTGGTGGGGACATTGCACAAATGATCAATGCAATCTTAGACTCTTTATGGTTAGGAGTTGAGTTGCCTAAACGTTGCAACATAGGGATGATTTACCCTTACATTAAATTAGTACGTAGTTGCTTTGCATTAGATTGTTTGAGAAATAATTTTGCTTTTCGGATTCTTTATTTGTTGTTTGTGTTTACCGCTCACTAGGAATCTGCATCTGATTTTTGGTTTCTTGTTGAACTTATGGGAGACATAAAAGTCAGACACCTCAATAGTTTGGAAAAAGCACCACGTGCCAAAGACATTCCTGGACAAAGTGGCCTACTGAACCGTCAAGTCTCTTCGTTGGTCTACTGATCTGTTTTTCCAGGTAATTAATAATACAATTATTTTGCAGAACTGTACATTTATTTGTCATTTCCCTTGCTTTCGATTCTTCCTTATGTGTTTGTTGATCTATCAAATTAGGAATGGTATACAAGTTTGAAGAATTGAAATAACAATGTTAGGAGGCATATAGGTGTATATTTAGACTCTTGTGAGTTATCTTGATGCTTTTCCTGTACAAAAGTAAATAGATTTGAGATTGTTAAAGACGAGGAGACCTCGTCGGTGGTCTTGGTGTAATTGAAACTAATAAGAGAAAGTGAGAAACTCTATGTGTTTGAAAGTTTGAAACTTGGTTATGTGTAAATGATGCATTTTACAAGATAATGTGATTCTACATTTGCAAAATGGGAGACATAGTTTGTAATGCATGTGTTACCCATTTCTGTTAGCACAACATTTTAAAGGTATTTGGTTATTCACTCTTGCAATATAGATAAATCAGTGTTATTTTTTATGAACATTGAGAGTTATAAGCTGGATTATTTTCAGGTATTTCAAGTATAAGGCAAATGAGGTTGTGCTGCTTGTGCACATCAATTGTTCATGTATAAAGTAATTCTCTCCTCAAGTGGTATC
Organism: Persicaria tinctoria; assembly: GCA_037127255.1. NCBI lineage: Eukaryota > Viridiplantae > Streptophyta > Magnoliopsida > Caryophyllales > Polygonaceae > Persicaria > Persicaria tinctoria. The sequence goes on from JBANSL010000004.1 coordinate 3,804,667, forward strand.
GAAGATGTTATATTTTAAACCTTTTTCAACAATTTAAACAAAATTTGCAGGTTTCATTTTTATTCCGTATGAGCGGTAGACTGGTAGTCTCTTGAATGATGTTAAAGAAAAACACGCTGAATTTCGTTATATTGATTTCTCTTGACAAATGCCTCAGAAAGATGGAGAAAAAAACTAAATTTTTGTTATGACATATCTTCAGTTAAAAATAGATGATTTTTTATTCTCTCTGACCCGGTACTCCATAAAAACAATTAATTGTAAGGCACTATATAAGAGTCTTTTGAGGAAATAAAGCTCATAATCTTAAAAGATCTCAATTATAAATAGTGCATCACTTTCCAGACTAATTTCATGGACAAGCTTGCTACCGATGCACTTAACATGTTTTGTAGATAAGATGATGCAAGTGTTTAACTTCCAAATAAGAAGAGAAAAGATCAGTCAAGAAAAAGTGGCCATGCTTGGCAAGCAATAAACCACCTAATAATAAGTAACATTGTCTCATTATTTGCATTTTGTAAAGGGATTGTGAATCATAATTTGCTTTGTGATCATGTTAGATAAATTCTTAGCTCAATCAAGTATATGATAATTTTTATCAAATTTCTATTTTGCTCTTCTTTTCTTGATTGGAAAATTAGCATCTGTTTTCTTTGGTCTTTGTTAATTTTAGGGGATTTTGCCTTGATTACACATAATATGTGCCAAGATGTTAAAGGATGCTAATGAATTATGGATAAGATTAGAAGGTCAGAAAGGAACAAGCTCAACGATCCAATTCCACCTACGGTTACACAAAGTACATACACCCGCGCGCATTTGCGCGCGGCTGAAAACCTAGTAGTTTCAAAAGTTTATGCTTAATACGCAATGCAAGACGAGTTAAGACATCTTTATTTTTTTTTTCACTTAGTTTTAGGTGTCCAACGGGAAACAAATTAAGGGTAGGTAAAAAGTGAAACGAAATTAATAATCCAATTTTTAAAATTAATTACTAGGAAATTATAGACCGTAGTACAACAATAAAGTAATTATTGAGTTTGAATGAGATTGGAATATTTCCATACTTTTTCTTCAATTCTCCATTTATTCCCCATGTTAAAGGTGTCCCCCCATAAATAATTGTATAAGAAAAAGGAGATTTTTTCTCTTCATATAACAAAATCTTTCGGAATATATTTCTTTTAGCCGTGTGAGAAATGATTATATTCAGGGCATTACATATACAATCAATTGCAATATATCCCCACGACGAATTTCCTTTTAAAACTATTTCCTCACTTATAATTTATTAATTTCATATTTTCCCGCTCTAAATTTTTTATAATAAATTAATATACCAATTTTCCTTTTCCCTTTTCAAAAATAAATAGTAAGTAAATATAATTGTCAATTATAGATTAATAGGATAATGTATTAATTAACGTTTCGGCTATATACACCGCAAATCCCCACGTCCTTAAGGACGTGCAAGGGTGGTGAGAGCCACCCAAACCCGGACGTGCTTGCACGTCTTTTTTTTTTTTTTAATAACGTGCTTGCACGTCCTTAAGGACGTGCAAGCCCGTCCCTTAAAGACGAAGAGGACGTGCCTCTTCGTCTTCATCGTCTTCTTCTTCGTCTGAAATCGAGCGAGAGAGAGCAGTGCCAGAGCGAGAGAGAGTCCGAGAGAGATAGAGACCCAGAGAGAGAGAGAGACCCAGAGAGATGGAGACAGAAAGAGAGAGAGATCTCGAGGCGGCGGTGGCGGCCTTGGAGGTGGAGGCGACAACGATGGAGGTGGAGGGTGGTGGTGGTGGAGCATCGGGGCGGCGTCTGGCGGCGGCGACGGAGGCCGAGCAGTGGCCGAGGAGGAGGCAGAACCGCCGCGGAAGCGTCGGTCCATTGAGGTGTCCCCGATCCCGACTCCACCGGTATGTTATTTGAATTACTTTTTGTTTGATTTATTTTTAGAGTTTGAAAATATAATTTGATAGATAATATAGTTTTATAATAGAAATTTATAAAATATATGATTGATAATATATATTGTTTAATAGAATATAATTGAAAATAGATTTTTTGATTTATTTATATATTATAATGTTTTTTATAGTATATAGTTTGATAGAAGAGAATATAATTGTAATTTGATAGAATATAATACATAGAAAAAAATTACAATTGAAAGACAATAAAAAACATTAAAATATATTATAATACTTCAAAAGTATTTAATTAATATTAAAATATATTTGAATATATTCAAATATATTCAAATACATAAAAATAAATTTATATTGAAAGATAATAAAAAACATTAAAAAAATATTAAAATACTTCAAAATTATTTCATTTACATTAAAATATATTTAAATATATTCAAATACATAAAAATAAATTTATATTGAAAGATAATAAAAAACATTAAAAAAATATTAAAATGCCTCAAAATCTAAAAAATGAAAACCATATATGCTCTTAATTAACTCTATGTTATGGCTAGAAATAGATTATTGCTAGTTTAGTAACCCGCACCTTGTGAGGGTCGCGGGGTCTCTTTACAAAGTATTTTTATACTTCATCTGTTAATTAAAATATGTCACTTTAGAGTTTTACACAATCGTTAAGAAAACAAACAAAAATACACTTGCTCTACTTTTTTACTTTTTTAAAAAAAATTACAACTAACATCTATCTAATCATTACAAGGGCAATTTTCTAAAGTGGGTGACAACATACCTAAAATGACATGTTTTTCCTCACAAGATTTACTTTCTAAAACGAATGTTTTAATTAACAGAGGGAGTACTTGTTAACGACTATTAGATAACACAATTATTTAAAGTATTTTTTATATTGCCTTCAAATCTTAAAGTGAAAAAAAAATCCAATAATTAGTTAAATCAATCAAATAACACAACTGATAAAATATAAACAATTTTTTTTCATATAATATCAACTAATTAAGTAAATAAATCAAAGAGAAGCAATTAACAACAAATCACAAGTTCTCAAATTTTCCTTAATTTAAATGACAAAGTAAAATTGATAATATATATTAAATTAATTAGAGGTAGAACCATGGTTAATTAAGAATTATTTTTTAAAATTAGAACTCATTAATGTACAATGTACTATTATTTTATGATTAATTAAGATTCAATAGATAAAATAATTGTAAAGATCGAGATTTAATTAATTATTTAATTATCCGATTTGGAAAGTTTTTGAAAATCCGTTCTCAGGCAACTTGCTATTTTGGAAAAATCCTTGAAATGATTCCGGTATCCTTTTGATTTGAGATTTGACGGATCTTATTTCCGTTTTCGAGCTTCGAATTTGAAACTTCGAGTCTAGTTGGTCGTTTTGAAGCAGTTTGAAATTTCAACTTAGATTTTTCGAGAGTCGGGATTCGAGATAGATTGTCGAATTCGGATTCGGACTTAGTGGAACCATCTCTCTCTCTCTCTTACCTCTCTCTTTCTCTTCTACTCCCTCCTCCTCTATTTTGTCTTTTTCCCCATTATCACTCATAAACCAACACTTGTCTCCCTATATATAGAAAGCTCTAATCCCAAAACCCTAAAAATCAACATCAAAATATGAGCAAAACCCCAAAAACCCTACTCTCTCCCATTTGAAACCCAAAAGAGAAAGCCCTAACACTCTCCTCCATTCTCCATCTCAAATCTTCAAGCCTCCTCAAATCCTCTTTGTTTTGTGTTTTTCCAACCCTAAACACCTCAAACACACCTCCTATCTCTCCCATGTGAAGATCAAGTGAAGAAGAAGAAGGTCAGTCAACGATCCAAGCAAAACATAAATTGTAGGAGCCCAGTCGCGAGAAAGAGCCTAAGAGCTGTTCTGCTCGTCTTTGCTCGCGTTAATGAGCTCGTTCTCCCTCCTCTTGCTTTCTTTTCCTTCCATTCCATTTAAAGGTGGACCTTTACTGACTTCCTTACCTTCCAAGGTCGAAAAGGAGTGGATCTAACCCCTGAAAGAGTGAATTCGAGCCCTATTCTCCCTCTCTCCCCTGTTTTTCGAAGGTGAGCTCAATCTCTCTCATTTCCTTTCGTTTTGGTCTCGATCTTTGTAAGAGAGGACTTTAACTCATCCTCTATCTTTCCTAGGCTCGATCTTTCATTTTCTTTATCAATTTGGAGCTCGGAAGGCCACCATTGAAGCTTGTGAAGATTTCCTTGAAGACTTTTGGTAACCCCTCTTCCGCCCTCCCCCTCTGCTTATGGTTGGGATGAGTTATTCTTTGATTTAAAATTGGTTTGGCAAAGAAAGGATTTGATTCAAGGCAAAAACGAGCTAAAACGTTCGAATCTCGCCGCGGTGAAACCATGGTCACCGCGGCGAGTTAAAACAGGAACCAAAGGAAGAAGAAGGGCATTTTCGCAGTTGTGAGGCAGCTTTTGTCACGGCGAAAGTGGCTTCTCGTGGCCAACAAGTGCGGAAGTGCCCCATCTTCGCGGGAGCCCTGGTGAGGGTTTCGTCGCGGCAAGCGGCCATTTCGCCGCTGCAAAACCAATCCCTTGATTCTTTGGTCCTTGGTTTAGTTTTTGGGTTGGACCAATCAATGACGTGTCTATATTTTATTTTTCACTTTGAAATATGAATTTTAAACATATCATTTTAAAGGATTATTATATGTTCAATTGTGTTGTTTTAAATGTCTCAGAATGCTTTGGTTGTTTTGAAATCTCTTGAAAGGTTTTGAACCCTAGTTGTTATTCAAATGTTTGACGATCTTTAGAACTTTTATTTCGGGAATGCTTTTGGAAGGCTTTGTGTTTTCAAACCGAGATGTCAGGATTCCTTTAACGATAACTTTGACAAATTAACCGGACTTAATGATTTGAGAACGACCTTGAGTTAACAATGTTTCACGAATCTTGTTTAACGGACTGACCTAGCTTGTCGGACTTCTTTTAACCGAACACCTTTGGACTGTTTAATTGAACTTGACTTGGACTTTGACTTGAGACTTGATTGGACCGATGAACTGTGTGGATATGATTGGAACTGGACTTTGAGAGTGAGATTGGACATATGAATGATGAAGAGTTATGAGAATTTATATGAAACAGTAATTTTTTGGTTTCTCGACTTTCGGATGTTTCTCGTGTTTCGAAATGGTTTTGAAATGTTTTGACTTATCGGATAGTTTTGGAAATGATTTTGGAGTATGTGTTCTCTCAGTGATTAGTTAGTAGGATTGTTTAGCTTATCGCCTCCTTATTATTCATATTAGGTGCTTGTTGACTTGTTGGACTTCTGCTACCTGCTATTACCTTTGTTGTTCGGATTTGTAGGCAAGTTCCCTCGCGGAGCTTACTCATATTGATTCTCATATGCATGTAATCACATGACATACTAGGTGTTGCATATGCATAAGAGCATGATTCATGTAGTATTCTGCTTAGGGTTGCACACTTGAATGAGCATTCGTTTACTCAATGTGTTTGGAAACAGAACGACCGTTATCTGTGAGTCATAGAGTCTTTGCTAGGGTCATAGGATAGCCAAGCTTCATCGGGTTTATCCTGAGTCATTATTTTCACGAGATACGAGATGAGCTTGATTGTTTTATGAGCTTGACTTATATGAGCATGATTACGTTATGAGCATTATGACGGGATGATGATGATTGATTATTGATGCACATATATATATGATGATGGAATTGCTACGCTATAGCCCTGAACTGGTCAGTGTCTGCCCTAACGGGAAGGGGGGCATTTACTGCACTTTCTGCATATTATATCCTGATAAGTATGACTTACGTGTTTAAATTCCGTCTTTGCAGTAAAAGCATCTTTATTTAGGTATGTGTATATGTGTGCCTACCGTGGGACCTAGTCACGTGTATGAGCCTCAGTCTGATCCCACGCCCTTTATTTTGGACGATTGTCGACCGAGAGACTAACTCCCACCAGACTTTGACTTGGATGTTTTCTATACTCGTATTTCCGTATTTTGGTTTTGACCCGGCTCCGTTGTGGCAAGTTGTACCTTGATTTTAGTTTTGCATGCTTTCCACATGAAATGAATTTGAGTGACTTGGTTGAATAGGGCAGGTTCTGGGTACCCAACGGCCCTTCGCTTGTTTGAGGTTCGAAATCCCCACTTTCAAAGACTAACTTTTGAGGTTTGAAACCTAGACCCGTACCCGGATTGTAAGATCCGAACAAAGGTATCCAACCTTCGAAACGTAACCCGAATATTTATATTTGGGCCGTTACAATAGTAAAATAAAAATATGCAATGTTAATAATTTAATCAACCATTGATGTTTGATTTAATCATTGAAAAAAAGAAATGGTTGATTATGATAGTTATTATGGATTCACATTAAACATATTTGGGTAAATTAGAAAAATGGAAGATAGACTTGATCTATTCAAGGAAAAATGACTAAAAATAATACAAACTATCACCCGTGAACCAAAAATAATACGAACTTTAAAAATGACTAATTCATATACAAACTATTTCCTAATAAACCAATTTCGATATGTCCAAGATTTTTTTTACTAAAATTTCAATCAAAGTGCGATTTAGTAAATAAAGATAAACTTTGGGCTTAAAATAAAATTAACATAAAATTTTACCTTCTTCCTCCCTCATTGTCGACCTCACTCATGCCCAGCAGCCCATGGAAGATTCTATTCGGGCAGTACGTCCATAAAACACCCACTCAAGATGTCCAAATAGCCTTGGAATGAAGGTTATGTGTCTTACAATGGGAGTTACGGACACATGCTTGGTCTTTTTGGCAAAACAAGAGTTGTGTTGGTCCGATCGTGGCATTTGAGCACTCGTTGGAAAGCTAACTTCAAAAGCTACAACTTTACTGAGGATGTCTCATGAGAAATCCTCCTAGCTTGAAGATGGCCAAAAAATAATTTTCCCATCAGTTTGGAATCTGGACAAATTTTAGACTTTTTCTAGAGGAGGTAATCCACAAAAAAAAATCTCAAAATCTCGAAAAATGAAAATCGAAAATCATTTTCACTAGGCAAGGTGTGATTCTATATATTCAGGCAATACTTCCATAAAATGCCCACTCGGGGATGTCCAAATAGCCCTGGAATGAAGGTTATGTGCCTTACAACATGAAATAGTATACTGACACATGCTCGGTATTTTTGTGGAAACAAGAGTTGTGTTGGTCCGAATGAAGAATTTGAGCACTAGTTGGAAAGATAACATCAATGGATACGACTTTACTGAAGACGTCTCGTGAGAAATCCTCCTCAAAGATGGCAAAAAAAAGCATTTTTCCATCAATTTGGAATCTGCAAAAAATTTAGACTTTTTCAAAAGGGATAGTCCACGAAAAAATCTCAAAATAAAAAATAAAATAAATAAAAAATCTTTTACACTGGGCAAGTTGCGATTCTATTCAGCCAATACATCCATAAAACACCCACTCTGGATGTACAAATAGCCCAGGAATGAAGGTTATGTGTCTTACGACGGGAATTACGGATACATGCTCGGTATATATTTGGGCGAAACAAGAGATGTGTTAGTCCAATCATAACATTTGAGCACTCGTTGGAAAGCTAACTTCAAGTGCTACGACTTTACCGAGGACTTCTCATGAGAAATCCTCCTCAAAGATGGCAAAAAAAATCATATTTCATTCAGTTTCTAATCTTGACAAATTTTAGATTTTTCCAAATGGGGTAAGTCCACGAAAAATTTCAAAATCTCAATAAAATAAAAATTGAAAATCCTTTATACTAGGCAAGGTGTGATGCTATTCAGGCAATATGTCTATAAAATGCTCACCCATGATGTCCAAATAGCCTCAGGATGAAGTTTATGTGCCTTACCATAGGAGTTACGGACACATGGCTATGTTTGGTGAAACAAGAGGTGTGTTGGTCCGATTGGGGCATTTGAGCACTCGTTGAAAAGCTAACTTCAAGAGCTACGACTTTATTATGGATGTCTCGTGAGAAATCCTCCTCGAAGATGGCAACAAAAGCATTTTTCCATCAGTTTGGAGTCTAGACAAATTTTAGACGTTTTCCAAAAGTCGGGTAGTCCACGAAATAATCTCATAATCTAAATAATAATAATAATAAATCTTTTGCACTAGGTATGGTTTGATGCTATTAAGACAATACGTCCATAAAACGTTCACTCGGGATGTCCAAATATCCCCGGAATGAAGGTTATGTGCCTTGCAATAGGAGTTATGAACACATGCTTGGTATTTTTAACAAGAGTTGTGTTGGTCCGATGGGGGCATTTGAGCACTCGTTGGAAAGCTAACTTCAAGGGCTAAGACTTTACTATGGACGTCTTGTGAGAAGTCCTCCTCGAAGATGTCCAAAAAATCATGTATCCATTAGTTTGGAATCTTGACAAATTTCAGATTTTTTTTCCAAATGGGGTAGTCCACGAAAAATCTCAAATTCTCAAAAAATTAAAATCGAATATCCTTTGCACTAGGCAAGATATGATGTTATTCAAGCAATACGTCCAGAAAACGTCCACCCGGGATGTCCAAATAGCCCCGGAATGGAGGTTGTGTGCCTTACAACAGGATTTGCGGACACATGCTCGGTATTTTTGGCGAAACAAGAGTTGCATTGGTTCGATCGGGGCATTTGAGAACTCGTTGGTAAGCTAACTTCAAAGGCTATGACTTTATTGAGGATGTCTTGTAACAAATACTCCTCGAAGAAGCCAAAAAAAAAATATTTCTGCATCACTTTGGAATTTGGACAAATTTTCGACTTTTTCCAAATGAGGTAGTCCATGAAAAAATCTCAAAATAAAGAAAATCGAAAATCTTTTCCACTAGGCATGGTGTGATGCTATTCAGGCAATTCGTCCATAACCCCCCCCCCCCCCCCCCCCCCCCGCCCCCGAGATGTCCAAATAGCCCCATAGGAGTAACGGACACGTGTTGCATGAGTCCGATCGGGGCATTTGAGCACTCTTTAGAAACCTAACTTCAAGGGTTACAACTTTACTGATGACATCTTGTGATGGGATCTTGACAAATTTTAGCATTTTTTCAAAATGGGTAGTCCACGAAAAAAATCTCAAAATCTAAAAAAAAAAAAAAAAATCGAAAATTCTTGGCACTACGCAAAGTGTTATGCTATTCAGACAATACGTCCATAAAACGCCCACCCGGGTGGTCCAAATAGCCCCAGAAAGAAGGTTTTGTGCCAAATACGTCTCTTTATAAAATGCCCACCCATGATATCCAAATCGACCATGTGCCTTACCTAAATAGCATCATACCATACCTTGTCTAGTGTAAAAAAAATTCAATTTAGATTTTTTGATATTTTTTCGTGAACTAATTCATTTGAAAAAAGTATCAAATTTGTCCAAATTCCAAACCGATTGTTCAGAGTTCAGACTCCACGTTGTTGTGTAAACACGCACTAGGTGACCACTCAAGTATATTGAGCCCATGTAACACCTTTTAGAACATCGTAAAGTAAATAATAATCCCTCTCTCCAACCTGTAAATACTGTATAATTTGAAGATTATATGGTGGTAAAAGTGATTCAAGAATCGGATATTCCAACTGAAACAATACCCAGAACAAGTAACCCAGCTGAATGTGAAGAAATAACCTAACATGTATATCTATACACTTTTTTTTTTTTTACCTCACATGAGCACATATGTGGTGTTTCTTATGAATAGTTTGGGAGAGAGGATGCAAGAATAGCACGATTATAAGATCAATGTCGGAGAAGTAGAGGCGATTTCAGCAAATCAACCGATCTTCTCTGTGTTCGAGTCATCTGAGGGCCATATGACGGTCTCCATAAGCCTCTCGCGCATCAACTCTAGGTTCTCTTCGGATATTTCCTTGTAAATTTCAGCATGGTCGCATTTCTAGTTTAACAGAAAGAGAAGCGACAGAAACGATAAGTATGAATGATACATTTCTAGTTTATAGCAGGTTTACTGTGAGGCGAAAAAGGACACTTGATTTGCATTGCACCATGGGACTAAAAAGGAATACCTTGATCCATTTTCCGTAGAGATGAAGACGTGTTGTCATTACTCTCTCCGCGAGTTCTTGGTGTTCCTACCAATCAAAAAGAATCTTAAGTCTATATGCTGTTCTTCAGACGAAGAAACGGGTAAGAGGAAATTTCAAAACTGTTTTTACCTTCACCAGACGTTTGATGAAAAGCTTGCCATCTCCAGGATTGTTTGACACGACGAAACTGTTGCATCAAGTAAAAAGCTTTAGATCCCTTCCGAATCAGATGCAAGCAGAAAACAAAAGGTATCAAAATGACAGCATCTCCTTACTAAGACTTCAAAAATAACATGTCAGTTTAGATGTTTAGTTCAACAGTGATGGAGAGGAGAAAGCAATGGAAACAAGAAGAGCGTCTTCTCACTTGTAAAACCACGTGTATTTGGGCGGGTTCATCTCGTACAGCTGATGCAGGACCGTCCTCACAGCCTTGTAAGTGAAATAGTTGAGTATTTGCTGCAAGCAAATAGATCATCATTTCAAACACAACGGAGATTAATGGCCTTAAAGGCAAGACTCTTGTCTTTCGGATTTCCAAGTTCTTGAGATGAATACAATATAAAGAAGGGCGGAATTATGCAATAGTAATCAAGCAACTAAGAACAACAACAACAACAAACCCAGTGTATCGCACTGACGCCAGTAATTTAGTAAGCACTGATATGTGAACATGTTGGTTTTCTAAAGCTCTAGACTATGCTTTCCACAGCTGGTGATGTGATACTGTCGCATTTTGAAACCGAATTTTGTTGAGAAAATCCGACCATTAGGCACGATTCATTGAATAAATTAGGTAGATTATACATGTAGAAACTATGGTAATTGATTGTGAACTATGTTCATGTAGTTCCAATCCCGTAAACCATCTCATCTATTCTCTTCAACTCACTTTTCATAAGCTTAGATTCATTGAGATCCAGCCTTGAAATACCAAAAACACGACCCTTAAGAGTCTTAACTTATTGGGCATGTGTGCCCGAACACAACAGACATTGACATAAGATTATTGCTAAGGAATTGAAGATATATACCAACTTGACATCTCCGAAGCTGTCTTCATACTGTCCGGCGAGCTCACTAACGATCACACTGCTCGTTGGACTCCTCTGTTTCCTAATCAAGCTCCTATTGACCACCCTGTGAAGCACTTTCCCAGCATCAACAAAGGAGCTTCCAAGCTCCAACGACGAATACACCGTGGTTTGCTTGCTCATGAGCTGCCTCTTGCTCACCGAGCTCGATCTACACACAGCCATTTCGCCTCCACCCTTGATTAGGTTCACCGTGGAGGAAGGCAGAGCGTCCACGCACAAGCACGGGCACGAGTGCGCTGAATCAAGCACGGGCGAAGCCACAACAGTGAGAGTCCCAACCATCTCAATTCCCCAATCTGAACCCCCAACAAAGCAAGAACAATTCAAGAGGAATCTGAATACCCAGGTGGCAAATTGAGAATCTCAAAGGCGCCCAATAGGGAGAGGGGGAAAGATACGGGATTCTCAGTGGGGAATATTATCAAACAGTTGGTGGGTATCTGAGAAAAGTGGAAATCTGAGCGGCTGATTGGGGAATAGTTGGTGGAGAAATTGGGGAAAGGGGATGAAATACCACAAGGTTGGAAGATTCAGCGGGATTAATGGTGTAGAATGAAGAATTGAATTTCTTTGGTTCGTGTTTGGGGTGCTTGGAAATTAGGTTACCAGACAAAATTATGAGGCGGAAATCTCTCCAACACAAAAGAGGTGATTGTGAAGGTTTGGTTAAGCACTTTTGTACTTGGCGAGCTTCTTACGAACCTGGACGGTTATACTGCAAATTGGTGGGTTTGTGGCTATAGACTTAGTTAGTTGTGTACGTATCAATTACATACATTTACACTACGTAGCTTATAGGCCGTTGTTAAATACTCCCTCCGTCCAAAAATACATTGTCTTTTAGCATTTTGCACAAGTTTTAATAAAACACCTTACTTTTAAAAAAACATCATCATTGCACTAACTTTTTCATAAATCTTATTATTTTTTAACACTCACTACACATTTTAACCAATCAAATTATTTTAAAAAGTCAACAACACACAAACCAATACAAATCATTACAACTTTTTACCTAGAAAACCTAAAAGACCATCTATTAAATTTACATCTAAAAGTCCATGTATTGTTGGACGGAGGGAGTAACATTTTTTATAAATTACATAAATGAAATCGATGTATTAGGTAGATTCGATGGGTCGAGAAGTTGAAAATATACAAACCAGTACACAGCTAACAAAGAAGAAAACACCGGGAAAAAAAATTAAGGGATAAATAATGACGTGTTGAGAGAATGAAAGATGTGAAGAAACTAAAAGAGTCTCATATCGATAATATGAACAAAAAAAGTCTTAGTATATAAACTAGTGGGTTACTCATTCTATTACCAATTGGTTTTAGGATGGAGTTGTTGAAAGCACTGGTTTTTTTTAGGGTTAGATGCGTACCTCTTGTGAAATATGTGACTGAAACTAGTTGGGTTTTTTAAAATAGAAAGGTTAAATTAAGCCCTAAGTTTTTTTTGATTTCGCCTTTTATACGAGGTATTCAAACTTTGCAAATACTTCCATAGTAACTTTTCAAAACATTTCACGTGTTGGAAACTTTAAAACTTGTCGGTACCCTTATGAATACAAAGATGAAAAGCATTTAAAATACGTTCTTCGGAGGATTTTTATGTGTCCAAGCAAAGTATCCTTTTGCCTCTATTCTCACCCCCACAAAATGAGTTTAAGCAAAAATAAATCTTATTAAAATTTTTGAAAAATTATGTCAATCTTGCAAAAACAATGTTTCTATAATAAGCTCACAAAATGTTAGTGTGAAACCATAGAAATAATATTTAAAAGGAAATTTTACAAAAAAAAATAATAATAATAATGGACAAATTGCATAAAACCCCCCACTAAATATCAAGTTTTTTACTTAACCATCTATTAAATCTGCAATTACACAAAACTACCCATTAAATACAATTTATTAATAAATCACCACTCATGATAAAATTCTATCAAGATTTTTTTTTAAATATATTATAAATGACCAGTATACCCTTTTTGAGAGATTGAATACTAGATGCATATTTACTAAAAAATTGCAAATTTAAGGTCTTATTGGTGTATGAATTATAATTGTGGGATAATTTTTTTTTATTTTCAGCTAATTACAAGTTTGAGGTGTTTCAATAGCTATTAAAAGAAAATTTAAATAAAAAGTGGGGTAACCAACTACCCTTTGCTCTAGTAACCATTGGAAAAGGTCAAGTGTTCAAATCCTATTATTTACACATTATGTGTAATTAGTGGGTGTACAAGCCTTCATTGGCTTGGATATGTCCGGAGACTTGACGTCTGGCTTACTGGTTCGCGTCCTCTGCAGACTGGGGCTCGGATCCGTGGAGGATTAGTCGACAACTTCGGAACCCTCACGTGACAAAAAAAAAGGGGTAAATCAGTCATTTTTATTGATGTTTTTTATTTGAGCAGTGATTTATTAACATATCGTATTTAACAAGTGATTTGTGTAATTTTAAATTTAGCAGGTAGTCAAGTGAAAAAATCAATCGTAATGGTTTCAAAATAAGACCAACTTTAAAAATTATAAATTTATATTATTATAATAATAATAATATGGTTTCAAAATCTAAGCCCTAATTCCGCCAAAACCCTAACTTTACAACGAGAAAATTATTTTGGGGTCAAACTTCAGCACAAGTGAACATGAACAAAGGTAAAGCACAAACTCATTGAAGGAGAACTTGGTCAACTTCACAACTTGATATGTGCAGGCAACAGATGCCTACAGATTGCTCCTGGCTGGCTTGATTTGCTGTGGATCATCTTTGCAGATCCTTCCATCTTGTACAAAATAGAATATTCACATATTTAATAGTCCTCTATGAGTCTATGCACATAAACATAAGTCCAAAAACGCGAGCCAAAACATGTCATTTTAGCACTCGATCAGTTCTCTGTTCTCGTATCCAGTACCGGTCACTGGGGTTCGCAACGCATCTAGAATTGCGTATATTTGGCCGGACATTGGGTGTGACTGATCCCCGGAAGTGAAACAATGAACCTTGTTCCTAACAGAAATCCAACTAACTCCAGGATCTTTGCTTAACCCTTTTTCCTTGAGTTGCAGTCTCAAATCTCTAACTTCTGACCACAGGCCAGCGGCTGCATAGACGTTTGCTAATGCGACATAGTTTGCAGCATTGTTCGGTTCTACTTCCACGAGCTTCTCAAAGGCGGTTTTGGCTAGCTCCAAGTTGGGGTGCAACCCGCAAGAAGTAAGCAGAGCTCGCCAGATGGAGGCGTCTGGTTCAATGCTCATTGATCTGACCATTTGCTTCGCTTCGTGCAAGTATCCTGCGCGTCCTAGCAGATCCACCAAGCACCCGTAGTGAAACAGTGCAGGGGAGATGCTGAAGTCTTTAGTCATGGACTCGAAAAGCTGGAGGCCTTGTACTATCATACCGGCATGACTGCAAGCTGATAAGAGCGACAAGAACGTTGCCCGGTTTGGCTTCAAACCGTATTCAACCATTTGCGAGAAGGCATTTAAAGCATCGGACACTTGACCATTCTGGCCATAACCAGAGATCATCGCGTTCCATGATGTAGGGCCTCGCTTACTGATGGAGCTAAATATCCATTCGGCACTTTGAATGCTTCCACATCTCACATACATGGAGAGGAAAGCATTAGCCAGAGCACGATTAGAGTCGTCTAAAGACTGCCTTCGGATAGAGTAAGCATGTAGGCATTTCCCTAGTGGAAGACACGCGATGTGGGTGCATGACGCGAGTACATTGATGATTGTAACTGCATTCGGCTCCACTTCAGACATCATCTGGTGGAAAAGAGATAAAGCTTCGAAAACTAGGCTGTTCCTTATGTAGCAGGCAATCAAAGAATTCCATGATATCAGATCCCTGCGCGGATAAATGTCAAATAGAAGCCTAGCAGTTGCCTCATCACCACAGTTCATGTACATCTGTCAGTTTGGTGTTCAGCTCCACATTGATTTTGCAACCAGCATCATGCTTGATTGAATACCCGTGTAACGATTTACCTAGACGTAGATCGGATTCACCTTCACAGGCAACAAGCACAGATATGATCGTATGTGAGTTTGGCTTTGTGTCAGAAACAAGCATCTTCAGAAGGTAGTCCCAAGCTTGAGATCTAAGCCCATGGTTTGCCAATGTCAGGATGACAGTGTTGTAGGAGACGACATCCGGATATTCAATCTCTCTGAAAATCTCAACCACCTGTTCTATATGGTTAAGCTCGGAATACATACTCAGCAATGCATTTGCAATTGCAGGATTGTTGAGAAGACCACATTTAATTGCTTTAGCATGTAACGATTTACCAAGTTCACGATTCGTGGCTGATTCTGCACAAATTGAGAGCAAGATACTGATGGTATTTCCATTCATCTTGACTCCCTCAGATTGCATTTGAGACAAGATATTCAAAGCTTCATCATAGCTTCTGAACTCAGAGTAGGCGGATATCATTGAGTTCCAGACGGCAACATCACGAGTGGGAGCAGAATCAAACAGCCTGCGTGATGATTCTAAGTCGCTGCATCTACTATACGTACTCAGTAATGCACTTATGATGTGCAAATCCTCAAGGAGTCCAATTTTAACGGCCATTTGATGGAGTTGCCTGATCAATTGAAGAGAACCGGTCTCTGCACACGCCTTTAAGATGATCAATATCGTGACATTGTCACACTTGATCCCGCAATCAAGCATCCTGAGAAATAGTCCACTAGCTTCCAAGTGATCACCTACGTCTAGATACCCTTTGATCATCGCATTCCAATTCACGACACTCCTCGTAACCATTGAATCAAACACCATTCGAGAAAACCTCATATTAAACCCCAGGTAGAATCCAATCAAAGCTGATCCAATGTGATAACCTGAATCAGACATCCCACTCCTCAAGCAGTAACCATGAATCTCCCGGCCGAGTTTGAATTCCAACAGTTCAACACAAGCCATAAGCAACGCCACCATAGCCCTCGAACTAGGCTTCAATCCCTCAACCACCATTTGCTTAAACAACTGCACTGCCTCCCCGTAACATCGACACAAAACATACCCATTTATCATAGCATTCCACAAAACCACATCCCTCTCAAGCAATTCATCAAACACCTGGCGTGCATCCTGAAGAAACCCACACTTACAGTAAAAGTCAACAAGGCCTGTCCTAACCCTCACATCATCAAGCAATCTGTGATTCCTCAAATTCCAATGAATCATCTTCCCCGTTTCAACTGCTCTGAGATTCGAGCAAGCCTTCAGAATCAACGGCAAGGCAACAGAATCAGGGGAGATGTTAAGCGATTCCATCTGAGTGTACGTTCTGAGAATCGCTTCATCATCTTTCAGCTTCGCCTGATTCTTTACGATTGAATTCCAATGAATTGAGTCCTTTGCTAGGGTTTTGAGGCCAACACAAGACATTGATCCCATTCCAAGAAATTAATATCTACAAAACGACGCCGTTTACCAGATCACAGTAAGAGCAATAACAATTAACAGCATGAGTGAACCCGGTAGAAGATGAAGCTGAATTTTTTAATGGTGATGTAAAATGGGGGCAATAATTCAACAATGAATGTGGACTAGAAAAGCGGCTAGGTACGTGCCTTTGAAAATTTGAAGATTAGGTAATGCTGTAGGGTAGACCCTTACTCTGAAACATTGTATATCATATCCAATAATCGATCCTCTGGCCTCTCCATTTCCGGATTCTCGACGACGGGGCCACGTCTCATCCGAAATTTATTTCATTATTTTAAATCCGGCGTCATTAAGATCGATCCGGCGAAACTAGAGGTGTTCGATTTCCGCGCGCGCAAAGAGAGAGAATGTTGCAGCTGGTGTTGGGGGCGGCGTTCTCGGTGGTGCCGGTGATGCTGCTGATACCGCCGATGAGGAGGCTGAGCAGCTTCTTGGCGAAGATGGAGGATCTGATGCAAGACGCCGCCGTGCAGACCTCCGAGATGTACACGCTCATCCGCGACGGTTGCCACGTCATCCTCTCGCTTCTCCGGCGTTCTAATACGGCGTCGAGTCGGCAATCTCGTCGGCGCCGTTCAAATGAATGAAGTTCTACAAATCCTCAAGCACACTTTTTTTTCTTTTGTTTTTTCTTGAGTAAAAAATGTGTAATGCGATTTGTAGAACTTCCTAATTACTAGGTTTTAAGTTCGATCTTAATGTAAACTTATTGTTGGAAAAATATATAAAAGATAAATCAGTTCAATGTATATTCTTATATTGTTCTATCCTATCTATCTATCTACGAAGTATATACATGTGTCCTAGAGGAAAAAGATTAATAAAATAATATATTATCACAGTTTATATAAAGGTATATATAAATCACAATCTATCTATCTATATATAGTATAACCTCCGTTCAGCAAAACTTGATGTTCTAAAAAAACGTGCATAAATAGTAAACGACAAGTTTTGCCGAACGGAGGGAGTATATATATAGATAGATAGATTTTAGTTAATTGGCATAAATATATGTGATGCGTAAAATCTGCACCCTGATTCTTGAAGGAGATTGTGGGTTGATGAAGATCCGAATCCCATCAAAATCCTGCAATTCAAGAACAAACGAGGTCGGGGCGGGGCTTGTCTCCCCCGGAGGACCCTCCGACGCTCAAGTCAGTCCTCTTTCTTTAGAAAGAATTTTCTTCACGTATTTATATTAGTCGAGCATAAATGAAACGGTCAAGGTATTTAATTCAAGGAATTGAAACGGTTTTGATATTTAATAAAAGAAATTGTTACCGTATTGATGTCGACCGAGACATTAAATATAGGAAACGATCGAGGCATTTATGTGGGTCATCACAATAGAATAAGCGGTAATTGATAAAAAGACGAAATTGCCCTTGCATCGTGTTTTCGGGATTTTCCCTCTTACAATTGCCCCTCGGGTTTCCTCATCATGTCTCGATGATGAAGGAAGCCCGAAAAATCGGTGATTCGTTGGCCGCAAATGGCGACTTATTGGCCTTGAGCGGTTGTTTTGGCCTCGAGTGGCTATCGTTGGCCGTAAGTGGCTATTGGTCGTAAATGGCGATTCATTGGCCGTAAGTGGCGATTTATTGGCCGTAAATGACGATTCATTGGCCGTAAATGATGATTCATTGGTCATAAGTGGCGATTTCCGGTGGCTGTAAGTGGCGATTTCTGGTGGTCGTAAGTGGTGATTTTCGGTGGCCTTAAGTGGCGATTTCCGGTGGCCTTAAGTGGCGAATCTTCACTTTTTCGAACAATTGTTGTAGCTTTGAAGACGTCGTTTCATGACATCTACCGTCGTTGGACCCGGTAAAAAACATTGCACTTCTACATAATTTAGAGCAATTAAGTCATTAGAAGATTAGTATTGTAATGTGTAGTGCCCCTAGCATGTTATATGCCCCTGCACACAATTTATATACCTTTGGGGAGACGTAATAAGCTAAAAATCTAGCTTGTAAGAGTTACACACTCTTTTTTCCATTTTTTTAGGAGGATATTAATAAACAGTCACATCTTCATTAAGAAATTCTCCACGAGTAAGGGGGTGGGAGTAGAAACTTAGCTCACAAATTCCTTGCTTTGAGTAATAGGAGCATTGGTTGCCTTCATTACCGGAAACGATATCTCCACCGCTAATTTTTACTATTTCCACCGCTAATCACCGCATAGATATGCGGTGAGTTAATGACGGTCAACGAACTACCGCATATACATGCGGTTGTTCACCGTATAGATATGCGGTACTAGCCAAAGTGTAGGGACATACCGCATGTACATGCGGTGTGCACCCCCGTTCCGTTTCAACGGCACCGCATACCCATGCGGTGGGTATCGGATAACCCGATTTGCGCGAAACTATTCGGAGGAGCTCCTTGGACGGATAGGAACTGATACCCACCGCATGGGTATGCGGTATTCGCCGACAGTACGAATTTATCGTACAGTCCATGGACATCTGCAATGGTAATGAACTTGTAATAAACGTCGTGATCTGAACAAAATCATATGTTGAATTGAAAAGAAAGATGATTAAAACGAAAGTGCGATAAATATAAGCGATGACGAAAATATGGAGTTCGGTTGTGAAATGGAATAGAGAGAGATACAACCCAATTGAACATATGAAGTTCGAAAAATGAAAACAGAAAGTGGGAAATGCTAATACGGTAGGGGACGGCCACCATCACGACGGCGGTAAGCTCTATATCGTGCAATCCTCGCTGCAAACTGCTCGTCCCAACCGTCGATAGTGCGATCGTGATGTCGTGTCCATGTGACGTAGACTGGAGGAAGAGGTGAACCAGGCAACAGCCAAATCTGTGAATACAAGGTTAATATTGATGTCAGAAAAGAGAAACAAAACAGTAACAAATTAATGAATATGAAATACGAAACGTACCGGAACGAAATGGTTGTTGTTGCCGACTAAAGCTATTCCATCTAGCTCCTCATAGGCAGGTACTGACGGGCCATCGGTGGCGTACAGAGGTACGCACAACATAGGCATCATCTGTGACAAAATCACCAAAGGACGCTGGTGAAGCGTGGCAAACACCTCGCCCATGATCGGAATCTCCATCCAATACGTAGCATCATGACACGTGCCGAAATAGTTGACCCTCATGATGAGCTCATCTAAGGCCGGATAGTAATGGTACCGATCTGAATGCACCTGCAACTCAATGGCCAGCTCTCGTCGAACTCGAAGCCATGCGTCTTGTCCCAAGTTCAGAAGACAAGCTAAAGACCTATACCCACAGTGACCATCACCTGCAACATTTGTGACGGCTCGTACGAAAGTAATCATGAATTCGTCGACGTTGCCAGTGCCCCAATTGAATTCTACTCAAGGTAGATTCTGTGGTGGAAGCGCCGTAGGTGCTGGTGTTGGAATGTCACCTACAATCTCTGGAGCTGGCTCCGACGCTGAACGACCTCGTCCACGTCCCCTTCCACGTCCCCTTCCACGACCCCGTCCTCGACCTCTGCCTACTCCTCGGCCCCTAGGAGGGTCGTCGATGGCAATGTCGTTGGACCCAGTGGCCTCCTCATTACCTTCCACGTCATCTGTTTCGTTTGATGCCGGTTGACACCGACCTCGGCCTCGCCCTCGTGCGGATCCAGTGGTCGCATGTCTATCTGCCCAACGTTGAGCCTGAGCACGCTCACGTTCCCAAGGTAGAGGGTTCGTCTGACAGGGGTGGCGAGTCCTCGGTCTCCCGGGCGGTCTACGGTCCTCCGGGTCAGGGGTGGTCAACGGTGTCTGGGAGGGACGATCCCCGTCGTTGAATACCGACGCAATTCTCCAACGAGTATCCTCGTCCATAGCTCCGCTCTGGAACAAACTAATCATGCGCGACATGTCCACATCAGCTCTGCTGAGTGGAGTGTTATCCTGGACGTTGTCAACATGAGGCCTCTTGAAATCCAATTGCTTCCAAAAATTGTGTATCTGGGATGGTCTGATGGGTATCTGCGTGTCTCGACAAGCTTGCATGTCATGTGTGCATGGAAGACCGTAGACGTCCCTCCAAGATGCATCTCTGCATGGTTGCGACGGTGGCTTGGCTTCCATCTTTGTGTAGATTTCGAACAACAGGTTGAAACATTCCTTCGACACAATATTCCGAATTCGATCGAAAATCCATAGGTCGTGGGAGTCTGTAGGCCAGGTGTTGTTCGCTCTCCCCAATGTATTCTTCATCTCCCATATTTGATCCGCCATCATCAGATCGATTGTGTTTATCACGTGAGTGAAATCACCGACTGCAGAGTTTAAGGTCTTTTTCAACACAGAATGAGCAGCCTCAACCCTAAAAGATAAGTGAGAATCGCAAGTGAAGATCGTTATACCTAAACAAATTATGTGTATACTGAATTTTATAATGAAAACGTAGGCGCACCTGTTCGTCGTGGTCGTACCAAAATGCTGGATTGCGTCTGTCCATGCACGAACTATCTGCTCCGAGTAATCTCGTAACCACGTCGCCTCCAAATACGGCATAAGCCCTTCAATATGCCCCCACTTTGCATGCATACCCCTCCTTCTAGCGGCAAAAGTTTCAACCGATCTGGATTGGAACAAGCCAACACATGCGTTCTTGAAACGCCTAGCAACATCAAGATTCTTTGACTTCTGGAAAGCAGCTTCTTCGCATCGTCAGAGGACGTGCACTGTGCACAACATATGCCTGACATTCGGAAGAACTTCTCGTAGCACCGCAATCAACCCCAACTCTCGATCAGTGACAACAACGTTGCTTCATATCTTCGCTTAGACTCCCTAATCCACGTGCTGGGACGCTGTCGTCATGTAACGGTGTAACCGTGACCATGGTCACGCATGGTCACGGTGTATACCGCATGACCATGCGGTATACATATACCGCATGGTCATGCGGTATACATATACCCCATGGACATGCGGTGGTGTTAAAATGAAACTATAAAAGCGGTTGGTTGAGACTATCAGTACACCATAACCACCATGGCAACTACCAAAGTGTATGAAGCTGAGACAAGATCGGGCAGCAGGTTTAGACTTATAGTCGAAACTTTTCGTACGCCACCTGACGATATATTGTGCAACTGTCAGCACAGAAGCTCGACAGGATGGTCGCTCCTTGTGGAAAACCAACAAGCCCGTTGGCGGATTGATATCCTGGAAAGTCAAGTTGCAGTTCTGGAAGAGGAAAAAAAGGCTCTTGTAATGAAGCTAGGTGAAGCTACTGTGCGTAACACTTGACTATATTAGGGCCATTTGTATTTCGTTGCTTGTAATTTATAAAGTTCGTTTCGAATCATCAACGGTAACAAATTTGTATTTCATTGGGTAAGGACATACTATTCAAATATGAAAACGATCTGCAACGGTAACAAACCATCAAATCCACACAAACACACAAAATACGTAATCCGAAATCGAATCATCAACTACTGCACAAAGAACAATCCAAACTACTGCACAAAAAAAAATCCAAACTACCAACTACTACACAAAAAGCCATCTACCCGCAAACAGAACAACCGCATACATCAACCCAGATCGCACCGTCACGGTGGGGGAGGACCCCAAAATTGCTCATAGATGCGAGTCAGGTGTGCCGGAGTCAACTGAACTCCAAGCTCCCTGAGTCGCAGAATCTCCAACCCAACCGCATGATGGCGCTGCTCAATAATGGTCAGTGGGGGTGGCGACGGTGGGGGTGGCGACGACGGGGGTGGCGGTGGCGGGGGTGGCGACGGTGGGATGATGGGCTGGTGTCGAGGAGTGTCAGGAAGTAGGTATGGATGACTATGGCGGTGAAACCACTCAAGATAGTCATCGGCCACGCCATATGGGTACTCTTCAGAGGTCCGTGGCAACTCCTCCATAGGAAAAAGATGATCGAACCTGTGCGCCCAGTGGTTGTCAGCTGGGTGGAACGACGCCTCCTTCTTGCACTTGGCGGACTTCGGTCTGAGCACTACGGTAGCTCTGATTGGATCAGCGGGAATGTGCTGAACCCGATCAAACTGTCGCAGTACACGGTCCGGCATATACGGCTCCTCCTCGAACAACCACCGAATGGTGCCCCTATATCTCGAAAGACGCAGATCTCCATCAAAATCCAAGTGTCTACCAAATGGCATGAACTCGATCTACAACGGAATATAAATTGTTATTACGACTAAAATCTAGTTTATAGTATGACAAATGTAAGTGCGGATATATATTGTGTTCGTACCTCGTCGACAATCATCTCATCCAGCCTCCGCTGCAGAACATCCAGTCGCTCGATGCGAGGCCTATCATCCCGGGTGACCGTAGTGGAAAATGGCGTCGCCCCCAAGACGTACCTCACCCCGCGTCGCGGATCCCGGGCTAGCCTCCGATCGAGCGTCATGCCGGGCTAGAACACCGGAAAATGCAACCATATCCACACCTACAAAGGAACAATACTATCAGCAACATAGTCATTATAACCTAGTTACAAAACTTCTAAAATAAATAATCACACAACGAATGACTTACCTTCAATAGTTTTGTACAACCGTCCATGTCTTTGGCCAACTCCCAGGTCGCCTCGCCCAATCCTCGGTACAAGCACGACAAGACCCCTGCAGCTAGAGAAAGATGCGACACATGCGCTGCGTCCATAAACCTACGGATCACCTCCGGACGCAATCTTCCGCCCGACTTGTCGATGAACAAGGTTGCAGTCGCAATCATCCCCATCACAACACCCAAGATGCACTCCATATCATGCTCAAGTGGGGCGCCATCTCGAACCCGCTGTCGCATCGGGGCTATCTTCTGAAGGAGGAGCTGAACAGTAGGGCCTCCATGGGCCCATGCGCTCGTCCGTTTGTTCTGAGTCAAGCCGTAATACTCCCCAACTATTTCCCTCCAGGCGCCCACGTCATCCAAGTGAATACACTCCTCTCCGTCCAAACCAAGGCCAAGTATGAAGAGCACATCGTGCAGTGTGATGGTGATCTCTCCCCATGCGAAGTGAAAAATGTTCGTCTCGGGGTGCTAGTGCTCAACAAACGCACCAATCAGAGTGTGATCCACATGATCCCACTCGAAATCTCTCAGGTCCCAGAACCCAATCTCCCGCACTGCGGGAAACCAGGACTCCCGTCCATCAACCTCCAACAACGTCTCTACACGGCCCAGCGACTGCCCACGTCTCTGCACACGCACACCCCTACGCAATGCTTCGTCCTCCCGTCTCCAAATAGCATGTGCAATGTGGGTCTCGTAGTCTCTCAGAAGGGAAACGGTATGTGGCCCCCCTGGCCATTCGAGCAGAACAGCCCGAATGACCCATGTCCTGCTAGGCTCGCCATGCTGCCTATCACCTCCTGCACTACTCCCCTCACCATGCTGCCCAGTACCACCTGCCATACTGCTCTCTCCACGTTGTCTTCGCCTCCTCTGCACTACACGGACAGGGGGATGTGCCGCCTGGTCTCCTCCCATATCCTGACGAACATCGTCGGATGGCCCATACATCGGATCATGTTGGATAACTCCCATATCCAGCGACACATGCCTCGAAAGTCCAGCTGACTCAATAGGTGGGGCCGAAGAACATCTCTGTCCACGTACATGACTCTCATGCCCCCCGGCAATCGGCACACCCTCCAAGTTCCTAGGTGTCGCTGATGGCGCCGCCTGCTGACTCCCAATGATCGGCTCAGGCTCGGCGGTCCTCGGCGTCGACGATGGCGCCGCATGCTGACTCCCAATGATCGGCTCAGGCTCGGCGGTCCTCGGCGTCGACGATGGCGCTGCATGCTGACTCCCAGGCGTCCTCCCGACACCCGTACAACCGACCGGGGTGAACGACGCAAAATATATCTGCCCAACGGCCCATGGCTCCTGGTCGTCACCTCGAGCATGACTCGTCCCAGCACCCACATCTCCCAGCAGAGGTGCCGTGTCGTCATACGAGTTCAATTGTTCGCTCGCAAACTGAGTCCCAAAGTAGTCCCGATAACTGTCAGGATAAGTCTGCAAATGCTCTACCACTCTCTCAGCTCCAGTCTGCAAATGCTCATCCGTCTGACGTGCTCGGTCCCCTAGTAGGTACTCCTCCACCATCTCAATACCCTGGTCGCCTTGACCAGACTCTCCGGTCGACTGCACCACTGGATCATCTGTGGGGTCAGACATCAAGGCCAGCTCAATCTGCACCAGACTCTGATATGTCTCTATAGACGACTGGGACGTGTGCCCCAAACCGTCACTCTGGTCAACACGTGACTGAGAAGATGGCCCAGTATCAGCTCCTACAGTCTCAGTATCCCTCTCCGGAGGATCCACTACATCCTCCACCGCCTGGGTCTCCCTAACGGCAGCCTCGGTATCATCATCTACCGCGTCGCTATCCGTCTGCATCGGAACTGATACACCCTCTAACGTCTGCCTCTCCCTAAGGGCAGCTCTCCTAGCAGATTGTAAAACTACCCTCTCTCCCAAATTTCTCGACAACACAGACTGTGTAAATTAAAATATATTTGTCAGAATCCTATCGCTCAATTACAATACTATATCGTATGACTGTTTAAATGTGGCAAGATTTTCGTAATGTTTATTAATGATATCATCTTAATACTAACAATTCATAAGAAAACATAAATATATACTTATTCAATTTTAATTTTCCTACACCTAGTATTTGTCAGAATCTTATGGCTCGAATACGATACTATATCATATCACTGACTAAATGTTGCAAGATTTTCCAAAGGTTTATAAATGATTTCAACCTAATACTATCAATTCCTAAGATAACAGAAATATATACTTATTCGATATCAATTTCCCTACACCTAGTAACAATTTTAACATACCGTGGGCTGAGGCTGTGTCTCCAGCGGTGGTTGTACATCTGTCGTCCTCCGCCTTTGTATAGTGGGTTCCGGCTACATTATATATAACAATGAAATGTTAACACTATTTCCTTCAAATTAAAAAATAAAGCAAATTGATTATTATAAACGTTACCTGTAACGGATGTCTCCGAAAAGGACCGACATCATCAGCCGCGGCTTTTCTACGATTATCTTTCACCATCTCAAAACCCGGGTACTTTAATGTTGGTAGATATGGGGACGGGGAATGGACAGAACCAAAAGTCGGGCTCGGAAAGAAAGGAATGGGAGAAGATTCGAGTCGGGCTCGGAAAGAAAGGAATCGGAGAAGATTCGGTGTGTCGGAGAACTGGGCCCCCCACACCTATTTATAATGGGACCCCAACGGTAAAAAATAATACCGCATCTCCATGCAATATTTTTTTTACCGTTGTGGCAACGGTAACAAATCATACCGCATGGATATGCGGTAAGGTTTTTACCGTTGCCACAACGGTAAAAAAATACCGCATAGAGATGCGGTATTATTTTTACCCAAATTTCAAAACATACCGCATACCCATGCGGTATGTTCGAACCCAAAATTCCAATATTTTAAAACCACCGCATGCCCATATGGTATGTTAGAACCCAAAATATTTTAAAAGCCACCGCATACCCATGCGGTGGGTTTCGGATAGCTTCGACCCAACCGGATTATTGTATTACGGACTCCGTTTAAATCTAACCCACCGCACATACATGCGGTGTTTTTATACGGCCAACAGACATACCGCATGTACATGCGGTATGTCGGGCTAAAATTTTATTAAGCCACCGCATCCCTATGCGGTGGATTTGCGGTGTAAATAGTAAAAATTAGCGGTGTACATATCATACCCCCTTCATTACCCCCAAATTTGCTATAGTGTCATTCTTGACCTGGTTATAAGCTTGCTTTGGGTAGAATATCACACCTTTGACTTGCTCTTTGTGTCTTTGTAGCTCTTGATGCCTAAAATTATTTTGGTTGCCCCAACACACTCCGTAGTGGTGAATCTCGCCCCGACGGTTGCGAGACTTGCATTCATGCTTTTCCCAAGAGCGCAATCAATGCTTGTTTCTCATACTTCCTCTACGAATGCCTATTCAAAAGTACAACACAAGCGGAGCAAACGAAAACAAAACAAAACAAAAGACATAACCCACAATCTAAACAACCAGAGTAAGGACATGATCGATCAACTCAATTCAAACTCATTCATATGTTTGCACAAGGCGACCACAAATGTCAAACAGACAGTTGAAAAATGAACAAATAGATGCAATTAACACATAGAGAGACGAACAATAACACACATATTCACGATTAACACCATAATACCTCAATAGCGTATAAACTAATGCCATCACAAGAAACTAAAAATCGTTAACTAAAGATCAACCCGAGCATCCTAGTTATAAATTAATACGCACTCCAATAACAAGTTGCCCTTTAAACATGCTCATTAGTTCATGACTTCAATCATATATGCATCAAGTCTAACCGGTCAAAAGATTGCACCAAAATTAACCCAACAGTTCAACAATTTAGAGAACAGTCTTCAACAAAGACTCGAAACCTTACAAGCTCTCCTAAAGCCAAGCTAATTAATTGACACACCAAAACACTTAGCTCCACCTCTTCGGCAAGAATTAATTTCTTATCTCAAGAAAACTCTATATACCCTTCCCTACAATGTTAATATAGCCAACAGAACACTTTAAGAGTGAAACATACTATGAAATTATGAATGTAATTATGATCATCCTAATCTTTTCAACAACTAATACAATTAATTTCTACTTATAATTGCCCAAAAGTAACAGCTGACAAGAGCAACCCAAACGACGCCAATATCAATTTCATTAAATGAGATCCACGGATTCGGCACACAATTTGACATATTTCAAATTCTAAAGCCTACGAACAAGGTTTGAGTGCGCTTGCCGATTCAGATTTAGAGTCGAATTCTCGAGGTTGGCCATGAAGTTGTGAACGACGATCTAGACCCATGGCGCCACGATGTTCGATGCCGGAGTTCAACAATAATCCTCGCTTCCATCTCCTCCGCTGCACACGCCCTCGTGGCCCTGGACGTGGATCTGGTGCTTATCGACGGATCGCTACTGCACTCGGCTTGAACTCGATCGCTCAAAGCGAAGGATTGAAATTCGACCGGAGATGAGTTGGCCAGCGAGGCTCCTGGCGGTCGGGAGCGTGAGGGTTGTGGAACAGGCCCAATGGCGGCTAGGATCTCTCATATCCGCCAGACCTTGCAGCGGATGCCAGTGATATGTATCTCAAATCTGGGATCGACTGCCATGGCGATTGTAGACCTTCTCACGGTGGATTCATAAATATAGCGTCGGCGGAGAGACATAATGGATTGTCCCGCCCTGTCGCGCATGTTTGAGCAATGCGGGACCAGTGATTGTGCCGTCGGTGCCTGGCAAGGTTTCGACAGTAATCAGCGGCGGAGGGATGTGAGCCAGGCCGACGATAACTCACTCGTCTTCCCTATAAACGCCTCGCTCGAGATCAAGCCCGATCCGTTGGTCAATCCCAGATTCATCTTCTCCAGGAGCTTCGATCACACAACTTTTTGATCGAGTTTCCCACAGACGACGTCAATTGTGATGCGTAAAATTTGTAGAGATTGTGGGTTGATGAAGATCCGAATCCCATCGAAATCCTGCAATTCAAGAACAAACGAGGTCGGGACTTGTCTCCCCCGGAGGACCCTCCGACGCTCAAGCCAGTTCTTTTTCTTTAGAAAGAATTTTCTTCTCGTATTTATATTAGTCGAGCATAAATGAAACGGTCAAGGCATTTAATTCAAGGAATTGAAACGGTTTTGATATTTAATAAAAGAAATTGTTACCGTATCGATGTCGGTCGAGACATTAAATATAGGAAACGGTCAAGTCATTTATGTGGGTCATCACAATAGAATAAGTGGTAATTGATAAAAGACGGAACCGCCCCTGCATTGTGTTTTCGGGATTTTTCCTCTTACAATATAAATAAAAAATATTTCATAGCCATACTTACCAAAAATATTAATAGATATATACGTAGTATTTGATAAGTGTCATTTTATTTATATCTATATTTTTTTTTGGTGGAAAATGATTTATGTTTATATCATTATTTTATTATTTGTTGAAACCTATCTAAATTATTTATATTGTATTATTGTATTCTATGTACACGGTACATGACCTACACTAACACTAGTATGGCTATACTTATTATGACCAAAAATATTGAAAATTAATTTAAAAATATATATTCTTATACTTATTATAATTATAGGTGGTTTATCTTCTTCTTTTTTAACAAATGTCGTCATTAAATGGGCAAAAAAAAAACTCTTTTACATGTTACATTATTACACAATGGACTCTTTAAGTGTGAAAGAATAATATTTTCATTATTTTTTTAAATGGAAAGTGATTAGGCGAACTCAGTACGATCAGTAGTCCACTCGAGCATTCTTTCGGATAAGAACCTGAAGTTATAAATTTGTAATATGGTTGAGGATAGTGGACTTTGGTTGTATGACCCAAAAATGTCAAATTGTATGCGACATATATTGATAATTTCCCTAAATACGTGACAAATATGGATTGTTTGGAAGCAATATAAGCTCATAAGAGAATCAACAGTAATCATTTCGACTTTTCAATGACATTTTCAAACACCCTAAGTGTATTAACAATGCAGAGGTTGTCAAATTCTACTTCGATGTTTAGAATGTCCAGTTTGAGTGCTTCAAGGATCATGTCTCTTAAGGTTATAGCCTCAGCTCTGATAACTGAGCATGGTGGGATAGTTTCCCCCCTCGAACCCTCATGGTGACCCAATTTGCTTCATGGTCCCGGATTAGAAAACCAATTGCGGAATTTCCAATGCCTCGAAAGGAGTCATCAAAATTAAGTTTGAAACTCGAGTTTGTTTTTTTTTTCCCATTGAACGCCTTTTTCTGGTCTATTTTAGTATTTTCACCGATCGGTATCAGTTGTCCCAAGAGGGACCGCCCCTATATTCCCCTCCCCACCCCCAAAGTAAAAAAAAAAATGATTAAAATCTGAAGGAAAAAAAATGAAAATAGTAAAGGGTGAGATTTTTGTGAGAAGGGATAGGAAGAAAGGAAATATTTTGTGACCGTGTATCGTTGTATTTCCACTACCTTGTGAGTTATTGGAAAAGTTTCCCATTGATGTTATCTTTGTTTCTTTCTCATCCTTCAATTGAAAAATTGTTGTTTGGTGAATTTTATAAGACCGTTGATTGTACACACTTCAGATTATGCTTATCATTTTTTTTTTTTGACTAGGAAAGATTATGCTTATCATTTTCTTTCTTTAAAACCTACTTTTTATATAATATAATATATCTATATTCTATATAATTTCTTAATTCAAAAGACTTTTTGATAATGTGTCAACACCTCCTTAATTAAGGGTTTTCAAGTAATCATAAGTTTTCTCTTATTATTTCTTTTTCTTTTTGTCTTTAATATATTTACATTTTCTCCCTTTTATTTTTTACTCATTTACTAACAAATGAGTTTAATTCAAAACACAGAATTAAATCTAATACATTTACATCTTTTCTCTTTTATTTTTTACTCATCTAATAACCAATGAGTTTAATTCAAAGCACCTCCTTAATTGAAAGTTTTTCAACTAAATCAAAAAAATTTCTCTTATTATTTTTTTTTCTTTTTTTGTTTCTCTTTATCTCTTTAATACATTTACATTTTGTCCCTTATATTTTTTACTCAATTACTAACCAATCTATATCTATATCTATATATATACAATTTTCTATACTATTAAAAAAATTTATGAGGGAATTAAAGGAAGTAACCCTTGCCCCGGTTTGGTTTGCATGCCTAACCCACTATCCATTTCAATTTGCAAGGCTTAACCCTCCCCCTTAAAAAAATTTGCAAGGGTTTCACCCAAATGGGTTATTTTAGCAAATTACCCATTTTCTATTATATTTTATTTTTACATATTATTTAATTTAAAGCATTTTTTCAATATCAATGTTATTCTCTTATTGGATTTTTATCATATTATATTTTTTATATTTTAAATAAGATTATAACGATTTATACTATCATTAGTATTTAATTTTTTCCCCCGAACTTACAATGATATTTAATTTTTCTTCATTTTACTAACTAATGGAGTGATTTAAAATATCTATATTTATGTATGCTACTTTAAATGATAAGATATTTTTCAAATAATTCTTTGAAATATTTCTACGATAAATTTATGGTAACATTTTTATATATTTTTGAAAGATTTCAAGTGTACCTTTATTATTTTATCCTAACTTTTATTAATATTTTATAATATTAATTTTATATTATTAAAATTTTATTTATAAAAATCGCGTCATTTTGCGGGAATTGTACTAGTAAGATATACTATTATTGATCAATACTGTTTTAAATGGGATACACTGAGATTGTTAATTGTTATTATACTTCAATTTTAATGGGTATATTTGTAGTAGCTGTAAGTGGACTTATATATATTATTTTAAAATTTCTATATTATTGAATTTAATTTAGCAAAGCTTTTAATTTTACGGTGATTTAGGTAAGTAGACTATTTAGAAAGTTCAATTAGCTAACTAGATTAAAAACTTGTTAAATTAGATTAGGTAGTCCATTCTCCAAATGGGGTATTAATTGGTCAATGGTCAACTGTTTGACCATTGACCAACTCATGTGATTTTTTTTTTTTGATTTTTTTTTTGTTTATGACATTTTTGTGATGCCACCGTTTTGATGCCATTTTTTATGACATTTTATTTTCACTTTGATGCCACTATTCTAACGAAATGGGTTGATGACACATTTTGAATGCCAGTTTTTTCAAACCTTGATGACATTTTTTTGTTTACTATGATGCCAGGTTGACCATTGATGCCACTTTTTTTTACGGTTGACTACTGATGACACTTTTTATGTCAATTTTTTTCATCGATTGTGTATCAATTCTACTTTTATTTACTGATGACATGTTTGTGATTACATTTCATTGATGCAATCACTTGTGGTGACATGTTTATTACATTTTTATTCTTTGATGATATTTGTGATTACACTTCATTAATCGCAACGGTTTATGGTGACAATTTTAAATAATTGATGACAGAGGAGTTTAAAACGTGGAATCAAAATATTGTCACCATATTGCACATATAAAAACACAAGGTTTTTGAAGCTACGACATTAATATTGGTTGTATACGTAAAAACACCTATTATAACATGTCATCAACTAAAAAAAAATGCATCAATATCAAAAATATAATGTGGAATCAATGAAATGAATACAATGTGACATAACCATCTAAGAATTATATACAACATTTCTAAAAAAAAGATATATTGAGATTATAACTTGAATTTAAATTTGAAAACACATATTGATATTCTGGAAACAGTGAAAAGCAATTTAATACTAGGATTTTTGAGAAAGGCCTGAATCTTTGTTTTATCTCTATAGCAGCAAACATGTAATTCAAATGGATTATATAAAGTGATGAACAAGATAAGGCCAGGATGTCTAGTACGTTGCAGCCACAAGTTTCTCGCATGACATTCTTCCTCAATTTAGCATTAAAGGCTGACGGGTGGCCTCAAGTGGAAGAATGCAGTAGCCACGCCAAATTAGCTAAGAAGCACACTGGCGATTCCTCTATGGAAATGTTAACATCCGCTAAGAAGCACACTCCAGAATTCATTAGACGAAAAAGCAACCAATGAAGTAAAAATAACCTTCTCTTGTCTGAGTGCTAATATAACACTCCAGAATACATAGCACTTAGAATTACACAATTGCAAGAGAAATTGAACTACTGATGTGTTTACAGAAAAAATAACCTTCTCTTGTCTGATTGCTAATATAACACTAAAAAAAACATTATACTTGAATGATGTAACAATATCATTAACAAACATGTGGAGGTAACCCCAATGTTTGCAATTAACTACTGAAACATCCAGAAAGACAGATGTTTACAGCAAGAGCAAATGTCGGAAGTTTATAAGAGTAAGGAAACACAACTTTAGAATGTAAATAAATGGGAGAAGGTGATTACCAGTAAGATTCCTTCCACACTAGTCCTCATGCCTTCTTTCGCATAGCTGAAAACATGGGGGACCCAAACAAGTGAGACTGAGATTAAAGACGAGGTTAAAACATCATAAATGGGAAGAAAGAAAATGCTATTTCCAGATTTTGTGGAGTCAGTAGACAATCCCATCAAGGACACATCTATGTGAAAGCAACCAATGAAGTAAAAACAAAGAGCTCTTTATCTCTATAAAGAGGTTCAAACCCTACACTTGAGAATAAAGGACACCTCTATGAAGGTACACATAAAGTAAATTCGTAAAGCTCAACACCTGTATGCAACAACAAACTTGATTACTAATAATTGTTTGCAACTTACTCACATAGTCACACTACGAAAGGGACTGCAAGGACTAACCTGGATGACAGTTAGAGAGTTGTTGCTCGTCGTAAACAAGACTTGGTGGTTCCAACAGAGGATTGGAAGACAAAGTTACCAACTCCTGAAAATAAGCAAAACTCGGCATTAAATGCAATCGACTTAATCGAGAAATGGAACAATCAATTATAAATCAAATAAGAAATATCTCACCAATTTTAAATCACTTCCTCATTCCTGAAATCAGAGAACCAAACGCCAACTCGATAGTTTCAAAACGAGCCCGTGATTCAATTTGAGCCGGTGATTGGCACAGGAATCATATATATTCATATCATACCATGATTGAACCAAAACTAGATTGTAAACTTGAGGGTAATGTCAAGTAAAAATGTAAAATACACCAACAATCTCCAGGAAATGTTATCAGACAACAAGCAAGCCACTAAGAAGGTGTTCAACATAAGCAAGTGCAATTCCTAACAGCTCAGGGTGGATACTAATACTAGATAGTGAAAGCATTTTATAAATTGCAATTTCCCACTTAAAAATCACAATCAACCCGAAGAACAAGAATCAACTAACTGTACAATGGAAGAATATATGATCTTATCAAAGCTATATTGAGCCTGCAGGTATCAAAGCATGAACAAAGAGTGATATAAACCACACTAATCTTGCCATCATACACAACAACTTCCTTGTCATCCAGCCCTGAGAAGCTTCCACTTCCATTAAAATTCCCAGTGACATAGTCCTAATTAGAGATGTTTCAATCCAAATTTACTCAAAAACTTGCAAATCCATTAACAAGGAATGATTTATTTCAACTAAAAGATACCAAGAAACAAAAAAAAAACACAGACAATTCATCTAGGCATTTCATCGAACACCTTAGAGGCAGCTCTTACCTCCCCGTATATCTTCATCAATCCAAACGCAGCGGCACATTTTTCGTCCATTGGGAGAGCAACCACAGTGATATCGACATTTGTTTCTCTGTGAGCTTGAACAAAGCTTTCAAAATCCATTCGCTATAAGTCAAAAAAATCGCAGAGGCATTTTATCGAACAGATATCAAGCAAAAGAAGACCGATAGTTCATACCTTATAAATCTCAACAAATTCCAGGTCCGGTCGATCCTAAAACTCAATCGAAGCAGTTGGCCGTGGTCTGAAGACAGTCGGTGGAGTCGAAGTATGAGAAGGTGGCCGGAGAGCTTGGAGTCCGACGGTGAGGAAGGTGAAGATTGGGACGAACGTGGCGGATTGTGGCGAACGACTTGCGGGTGGGAAGAGGAGGAGAAGTGGTGGTAACGGTGATGGTGATCGAAGAGCAAGGATTGAAGAATCACCGGGAATCGCAGGAAGGATGAACAATCGCCGGAATCGCAGGAAGGATGAACGAGGAGAAGAGAAAAGTCTGGAATGAGCCACGGGGAGGGTAAAGCCTAACTAGCGGAATAAAAGTTCAAGCCCGGTTATAATTAAAAAAAAAACTTTTTAATTAGCTAATAACCTAATTAGAACATTCTAGACGGCTAAAAACGCAAATTTTCTCTTAATTTTTTTAAATAAAAGTTTTATTCGTTTATCAAAAACCCATACAAAAACAGGCTTGCTAAAATGAAAAATATGTAGATTAATTGATAATCACTCCTCTTTCTATCTAAATCATTTGAGACTCGTTCAGCGACATTGAAATAGTACTATTGAATGCCTTCTACATTTTAAAGTTTTATATTTCTTACACCAATTAACTCCATCCTTTCATACGAGATTTATAATTTTTTAAAATAAGGTATTAATTTAAAATAATAAACAAATTTGAGAGATAGAAAAATATATAATCAAAGAAATAATATTATTGTGCTTACAGCTTATTCCAAAATAAAATCTAATCAAAGAAATAAATAATTGTTTCAACGGACCTAGTCCGATAGGTTGATATAAAATAATACATGAAAGTAATCGAAAAGTCAGGATGGCCGAGTGGTCTAAGGCGCCAGACTCAAGTTCTGGTCCTCTAACGAGGGCGTGGGTTCAAATCCCACTTCTGACATTTTCTCCTATTTTT
This sequence comes from Persicaria tinctoria, assembly GCA_037127255.1. Lineage (NCBI taxonomy): Eukaryota > Viridiplantae > Streptophyta > Magnoliopsida > Caryophyllales > Polygonaceae > Persicaria > Persicaria tinctoria. Next base: position 3,839,748 of record JBANSL010000004.1, read on the forward strand.
TCCCCTTCATTGTTACAGTGTTCCTACTTCCTCCATTGTACTTCTTTCATCTCCTATCCCATTTTACTTGTTATTATTACAGTTGGTAATGGTATGTATCCATAATATATACACACTTACAAAAACAAGGATTAAATTTCTCTTGATACAGAAATTAAACGGAATAGGAGATAAAAATACAGGTTGGTATGCATCCATAGTATATACACACTAAAATAAAAATAGAAAAAAAAGATTAAATTACCATTGATACAGAAATTAAGTGGCTAAAACAATAGGTCAATGCAGATGAAGAAGCATGATAAACAGATGAAAGGCTTTGCAAAGCAATGAAGCATCATCTAGTCTCCACTTATCGAAGTTTACAGCACGTAACTTGGAGACATGCTGAAAACTAGCTCTGCACTGCTGTATAAGATCTCGAGTACAAGGCCACAAGCATCAGGGGTAGCTCATATTCCACTGTGTAGCGCACTGCGTTACTCATGGAACCAGAGCTTCAGCTGTTTGGACATGGGATAATAATCTTATTATCTTTCCACTTGGCTTCTGAGATGTGAAGGATAGCAGTCCACCCTGTGGTGATGAATGATACCTGAAAGTCGTAATTGACAAGGAAAAATAGAAAGCTGTTGGAGCAAAACAATTACAGCAAGCCAACAACTAACAATTTGTCGATTTTACATACGGTCTCCCTTCACACTGCATCGCGCTCAAGCAACACAGAAGCTAAGAAGGCTCTAGAGCTTACAGTAATGACAGCTAAATGAAAGACAATTTAATCAACCAAATTTTATCTCCCTACACTGTTCATGAGTTAGCAATTAGCCTGCATTTCGCACCCCTTGCATGTATTACAGAGTTAAGAATATAGGTTGTTTCTGACAGTAGAAAGCAATTTTCATAGAAGTGTAAAAGAGGAAAGAAACGTACCCTCCAATTGCTTTCAGCTCAATCATAATTAAAAAAATGATTTCTTTATCATGTATCCATCATATGTTTTCTGTCATCTAATATCCGGAGGCTGCATCAATGTGTTGCAGATCCACTCACGAATCAACATATGCTTTTCCCATGCAATTAATGGGAAGAGGCCGAAAAACATAGTGAATTACTGAAAACGGACAAGTTTAGAATCTTAAGATATATCTAGACGACTTCTTTTAACAACACCGAGAAACGATGACCAAGAGGGGAACAAACATGTTGGAATTGTGCTCGACTTTGTTTGAACTTTGAACATTGCAGTGTAATAGCCTTTTTTGTTTGTATGAAAAGTATACCGCCTGAGTGAAATCTATAAAGCAAAAACAGAAGATATTGCATTGAAAACATATTTAAATCAGGTAGATAAGCATAAGAACATGACAAGACTACAGGGAGAACACACCACTATCGGAGGAAGAGGTTCAGAAGCCCTATCCTTTCTTTGTATGCCATAGCGTAATAGTCTTTAAGATATTTTGTTTGAGAAAAACCATAGCTCTTCAACCGTCTATTATTCTATACGCGATCCCCTCTTTTGTATAGGGATAGCCAGATTCTATTATACATATATGGAATAGGAACAAATAAGCATAAAAGCGACAAAATCCAGGAAATAGTGTGGGGCTATTGGTGAATGAATAAAGGACCAAGCGGAACTTACTTTGTTGTTTGTTCCACCAACATAAGTGTCGGACACATGTGGGGGCAATTCATACAATGTGATTTAGGCCTGCAAATTGATCCCCAAAAAAAGTAAATTTAATAATTCTGCTATAATAAACTATCTCAGATAGTCAGATTAACCATAATGGCAGAAGAAGCTAGTTATAAACTGGTAGAAAAGATATATGAAAACTCAGATGCATTCTATTCCAGGAAAGTTCTTATTTTTTTTAATGCTCAATAGTTCAGAAGGCACTTGTGAGCTTACCAAACAGACTATAAAACACAACCTATGTAATGTGTAAATAAGTCCACAGAGCAAAGTTAAATAGAGTTTCGATTTCCTGTATGAACTAACATTTTCGTCCAATATGGATGTGTTGAACTGCAGAAATAATTTATTTAGAAAATAAAAACCAATCCAGTCCCCACAAAATATAAATCTGCATGCCATGTCACTAATAAAAATGCATGTTAGGGTGTTGTTTCTGCAATATTTAATCACCAAAAAAGACTGGGATCTCTAAAGAGATTAAGCAGCCATACCTATAATCAAGTGTACTGCAATTACAATCTTTGCACCAGTAGAAAGAGTCCAGCACAATGTGTCAAAAGCAAATCTGTATATTCAACCAATAAAGTGCACTTAAATGCTCACTACAGAGTGAGGTTCACCAACATGGTTTTGAAGTGGTGTTCCCCTCAAAATCCACTAATTTGTTGTTGTAAATGGCAAGGAAAAAAAGGAAGATTGGTCTTAAAAGCAAAGTTGAGGCTGATGAAGGAGCTTCAGCTTCAAGTAACAGAAAATGGGTCTTCAACCTTTGCAAAAACACATACCAGAATACCAGATTTATCAGCAGCCAGCATCGGCAATGAAACACCAGTGAATGTAAGCAGCTTAGGCCTTTCATCAATAACTGAACCTAATGTAAAGTCCTTGCCTGTAATAACAAGTAACCCTACAGCTTTTGAGTGCTAACCCTTACATATTGAAATAAGCAAGAAGGCTAAGAGCTACAAAAGGAATTCTTGTGAAGAATGACTATAACAATTAAATCAACTATCACCGGATCTCCAGATAACTAGCAGAACAAAAGATATGTGAAGCATTACAAAGGACAGTCTAATCTTATACCTGAGAAAGGCAGCAGTTAATGCTCAATCTTCTAAGATAACTGCAAGACGAAATGACTTCAAGTGCATTGCAAACCCCCAACTGATTCCACATCAGCATTGCTTCAAGATCAATCAGGAGCAATGCAAATAAGTCACTACAAGGATGTACTAGTGTCATCACAAATGTGTGATGGTTGTATTTTAAAGATGCACAACAGAGAAATGCACTAGCAAACTAGCTAGCATCTGAAAGATTGTAAATTCACGTTAAGAACATAACAAAGAATCCCATCCTACAGTTTGGATACTCGAAATGCTCTCAATAAGCTCCATCTGTTTGGTTAATTGAATTAAACATCTATAAATCTCTTTTGAACTAGGGTGAGATTTATCTCTCACAATAAACTCATTAACGACTCCATTAACCTCTATGGCACTACAACCTGGAGCCTTTTCAACCCCCCTCTCGGCCATCATGTTTCTTACTTTCTTAGCTTGCTCCCACATATCCGCGTCACCATACATATTGGCAAGCAAAACATATATTCCACTATCTCCTGGATCCAAATCAAGAAGTTTCAGAGCAGCTTTCTCCCCCATCAACACATTGCCATGGATACGACACGCAAAAAACAATGCACCCCACACCACAGCATCTGGCTCAATTGGCATACTCTTTATAAGTGCATCTGCCTCGTCTAGTAGACCCGCCCTGCCTAGTAGGTCCACCATGCATGAATAATGCTTAAGCTTGGGGGTAAGTTCATACTTGGAGCTCATTTCAGAAAAATAAGCACGGCCTTCATCAACAAGTCCACCATGACAACAAGCAGACAACAGCCCAAGGTAGGTAACCTCATCTGGCACCAATCCAGTTTCAACCATTTTCGAAAAATATGATATGGCTTCATGCGCATTTCCGTGCAAGGCTAGACCTCCAATCATAACCGTCCAAGTCATAGAATTCTTGGTGGGCGTCTGATGGAAAGCGTGCAGCGCCTTTTCTATATTCGCACATTTAACATACATGTCAACCAAAGCAGTTCCTAAGGCAACATTTAGACATAGTTTATTTCTTTCAATATATCTGTGGATCCATACTCCAAAATCAAGAGCTCCAAGCAATGAGCATGCAGATAAGCAATTAACCATGGTCACCTCATCAGGCCTTACATTGGCAGCTTGCATTTCGCTAAAGAGAGACAGAGCCTCCTTCCCCTGCCCTCCTTGAGCATAAGCTCCAATCATAGCATTCCAGGGTACAACGTCTTTCTCGGGCATTTGATCAAATATTTTCCTTGCGGCATCCAACAACTGAAACTTAGCATATCCCATTATCATTGTAGTCCAAGACACCATGGTTTTCGTCCCCATTCCATCAAACAAGGCCTGTGCAGCATCAAGATCCCCACACTTGACATACATATCCATCAGCGCATTGCAAAGTGGAACTGTCAAACTTACTTTATTTCTCTGAATATAGAGATGAAAATTTCTCCCCCTCAACAAATCCTCCAACTGTGCACATGAAGAAACCAGCCCTATCATAGTCACCTCATCCGGTACAACTCCCTCGTCCTCCATCTTGTCATAGAGACCCAACGCCTCTCTGGCCATCCCACAATGAGCATACCCATTAATCAAAGAATTCCAAGTAACTAAATCTCTAACAGGACTTTCATCGAACACCTTACGCGCATAACCAAAACCCCCACACGAAATCAACATGTGAACCATCCCATTAACCACAAACACATCCGCACCGAATCCCATCTTCAACACATGCCCCAAAACCTGAAACCCCTCAGAATCCAACGACAACCGCGCACACGCCTTAAACAGCAACGGATAGGTATAATTATCGGGCCTGCACCCACCAAAAGCCAGCATCTCCCGATACAAATCAAGGGCCTCGGAAGGGTTTTCGCTCTCCGAACAGCCCCTGATCGCGACATTCCAGGAGAAAGGCTTGAGATTGGGGACGAACCTGAGAAGCTTGTAGCAGTGGCCGAGGTCGGCGGCGGGGGAGAGAGCGCAGAAGGCGACTAATCGGCTGGAGGCGAGGCCGTCGAGGAGGAGGCCGGTGGTGGTCATCTGGGACTGGATTTGCTTCAGGTGGGACATGGAAGCGGACCTCTCGAGGAGGGAGAGGAGGGGGTTGGAGAGGACGAAGGTGTGGGTGGTGTTCCAGTTGGTGCTGGATTTGGGCTTGTAAGGAGAGAGGGAACGAGATGCAAATCCATGGGTGCGAGGATTGAATGGAGACGATGGCAGATCAGATCGGAGATTGGCGGCTGCGATCCGCCGGATCATCGGATTTCTTCAGCTTTCTCAGTTGTCAACTTCTGATGTTCGTTTTTTTGATGAGTGGGGAAGGCGGGAGATTGTTCATATTTCGGTTTGGGCTGACCCGACCCGACCCGACCCTAGGAGATTAGGGTCAGTCTCCACTCTAAAGGGTTCATTGTGTTTGGATTAGGGGTCCCGAGTAGCTCGAATTCGACTCGTTCGATAAAAATTCGGCTCAAACTTGTTCATTTTCTAAACGAGCTGATGATAAACACATTTTAAAGCTCGATCCAGAGCTTGGGTCATTCAAATTAAGCTCGGATTTTATAGAATTTCTAAAATTTCCTTTTAAGTTATAGTATAATGAGCAAATAGAACTACTTAAAGCTCGAAAAAAACTCGAACTCAGCTCGAGCTCGTTCATTTACTAAACGAGCCGAGTATGAGCACATTTTTAAACTCGAGTCAAAATTTAGGCTCGGCTCGAACTCGTTCATATTCAAAATAAACTAAGTATGAACAAGCAATACTCAGCTCATTGAGCTTGAATAACATCCCTAGTTTGGATTCCAATGCATTATGAATTATGAGGAGACTATATACACCGCAAATTGATATTGAAATAGACATTCTGCACCATGTTAGATTGGATGTTGTTGAGTATAAAAGTTATCGACATTGCTCGATGACCAATGGATAATCGGATCGGGTCGGACTAGCAATGTCAAATCGAACTTTGCTACTATAGGTGGATCGAGTATATAATCAATAAATGAATAGAGACCGGTTTAAAAGAGAGGATTAAGGCATATCTTTATGCTTAAACATCCATAACTAGCATGATTGTAGCTATCAAGACCTCGAAAAAATGTAACACAATTTCGTGCAGCCGTTGTTGCAACTTAACCAGAAAAAAACTTCTAACTTCTGGTTTTGCAACCACTGATAAATCCTTATTCAGTTGATTTCATATGCCAAGATATCTACTGCTGTATGCAGAAGAGGTTCCATGAGATTTAAGAGCCTCCGCCAGAGCCGTATTTCTTGCCAAAGACGAGCACCTGGAGCTTGTCGTAGCTAGCAAGCACACCGGCACCAGCAACAGCCCGGAGGATGTTAGCGCCGGCGCCCTTGAACAAGGATTTGGGACCCTCGTTCTTGACAATCCGGTTGAATGCGTCGAGTGAGCTCTTGTACTTGACGGCTTGCCCAGATGTCATCATCATTCGTCTGCGCACAGTGTCAATCGGGTAGGAGGCAAGACCTGCGCCAATTGTAATGACCCAGCCAAGAAGGAAGCTAGCTGCAAAACTATCCTGCAGAGTTCCAGTCAAGACAACGGGCTTAATTGAGTCGTACATCCCAAAGTAGAGTCCGCGGTAGACAATGATCCCAATACATGAGATGTTGAATCCACGGTATAGCCCTGTGATACCATCTGACTTGAGGGTCTTCTTGTAGACATCGATTAGTCCATTGAATTGTCGCTCTCCTCCTCCCTTCTTAGAAGACTTGCCATCATTTGCCAAACGGGTACGTGCATAGTCCAAGGAGTAGACGAAGAGCAGGGAAGACGCACCAGCAGCACCACCGGACGCCATGTTACCAGCAAACCATTTCCAGTAGCCGTCTTTGTCTTTCTTGAAGTTGAAGAGTCTCTTGAAGTAGTCCTTGAATGCAAAGTTCAGAGCCTGCCAACATTTTAATCAACAATAATGGTTAGAAAATAAATCATGCTCAAGAAAGAAAATAAAGCACAGCCAACCAAGAATTCAGATTCGACATACCTGAGTTGGGAAATAACGGATAACATTAGCAAGGTTTCCTCTTAACAGCGAGACAGCCCCTTCATCCTTGATTGTTCTGGTGAAGCACTCACCTATACCTTTGTATGGCTCAGATAGACGGCCACTCTTAATCATTTCATCTTGGTTTTGGATCAACAACTTCACACGCTCTATGGGAGCAGCAGCTGTTTTAGAAACAGCTGCAGAGACACCACCCATGAGAAAATCAAGAGCAAATGCCGAAAACCCTTTCTCAGCTGGGGCTTGAACAAGTACTGGTGAAGAATTAGCTGCAATGTAAGGGAAGGTCCTTGTTTCATGGTTTTCGTGTGACAAAGGATTTCGCAATCCAGCAATGGTACAGCTTCTGTTGGGAAAGTGCCTTTGGTATAGGCCAGGGATTACGGATCCACCATAACGATTCTGCCCCTCCTGTGACAGGCCACAACTAAGGTGGAGCTGACCAGCTAGCTTTTGAGCCACAGTTGGAAAGTGATGCGCTCCAGCCATAATATGCCCGGAATTTAACCCCCTCCTGACGCCAAACCGATTGATAGAGTTAGGACTTCGGGGCAAAGAGTGGAGGGAACATTCACAAATACTTGTTGAACCAGAGCCACAGAATTTGGTAGAGATGAGGTCATGAAGACAATAGAAAAATGGAAAGAACCCTCACAAATATATAAACTGAATTTCATATCTTCAAAGGGCCACCAATTCAATGGAGAGATCAAATCTCACCAAGCCCACCAAGGAGAGTGACTCTCGCAAGGGTCAAAGGCATAGCAATACAATGATCTCAGAAACTAGATGATTCCTACAGTAGGCCAATCCCTTTACATATATTACCATGGACTGTCCTCTAACATCTCCTAACAGCCATCTGAGACTACCCCCCTTTACCCTTAACCAACTCAAGCCTTCTTCCTATAATTCTTCTTTACATAAACCTTTAGTTACCAATTTTTTATCCTAATAAAAAGTCCCTTGGAGTTTACTCCAAAACTGAAAATAAAACAACGTATCTAGCCTAGGTAAATAGCCAATTGAAAGGTATAAGATAGATTGTCTCAAACAACATGCTATCTTACTATCTCTACTAGCTGTTTACTCAATATCACCTCCGGTCACTTGACAAATACTTCTCAAAGTCACATGACACTCTAACCGAATTGCCACTAAATTATTCCTTCTATATCCATCCCCACATTACAAGCCAGTATTACATACTACGTATATAGCAGATGTCGGAGCAATCAAGATACATATACATGCCTAGGCAATAGTAGAGAGCACTAACAAAATCAGAAGCCAGAAAAAATAAGAATATGAAGAAGGTGATCAATGGATAATTCAGAACAGCGAAAACAATATGATGCAGTAATAATGGATTGTCAAATTAACACCAGCTGGTCAGAATTCTAGTTTTCAGTATATTCTTGTATGGTTTAAGCATAAATTTTTCACAACATTGTCAATCTCGACGATTGAAGTTTCAAATCGACAAAGACCAAAGGAAAAACCTAGATAGACCATTGAGATGAATATAAGGAATATAAGCATGATAACCAAGAATCATCCACACAAGAAGATAATAGAACAGATGCAAAGCATAGAAAATCAATCACCATCCCATGTAGTTTAGATAAATCAAAACTCAGAACGTATACACTTGGATTCTAAAGAGTCAAACAAATGATCGATAGCTATAGCGTAATTGGATAAGCAGCGAAGAACAGATCAAATATCGAGCACAGGAAACAACCATTACCATCACATGTAGTCCGATTAAACCCTTACAGATTCAATTTCAAAAACAGACAGATCATTAAAGAATCGGAGAAGCAGCGAGATCCGAAATAAAGCCTGAATTTGGACGAAAATTAAACGAGAAATCATCAAAGAGCTAAATCGGTGATTTACCTACGACAACAATCAAATCAAATTGCAACGAAAACGCGATTACAAAATGATGCGGAATGAGAAAAGATTTTGCTTAAATGAGAAAAGGCGAAAATGAGAACCATTACCATCGAGTAGCTTCGCTTGGATTTCGCAGTGGTCGAGAGAGAAACGAGGAGACGAAGTTTTGATTTCTGAAGCAAGCGAGAGGACGAGGGAAAGATCGATCGCTTTACGCAAGGATCAACGACGTGTACGCCCTTTTTCTTTTTTTCAGATACAGTAGATCAAATGGTTTGAAGTTCACATACAAAGAAATATATAAACTCAAATTGATTACACATAAGAATGTATTTACGAGACCTGAATATAATTTTGGCTAAATGTAAATGATGGGCGTTGATTACACATAAGCTTGTTAAATATAATTTTGGCTCAATGTAAATGACGGACGTAATAGGTGCATATCCATATAAATGGAAAGAATCGGTTGGTTGAAAATGACTGACTATTATCAAAGTTCTGTCACGTGCAGTTGGTTAAAGATTCTTATTAAAGTACCTGAATTACCCATAAATTTGAAAGTGATGACATTTTATTAGGTCCCGAAGTATCACACAAAGTTGTACTCTTTTCCTTAATCTTGGTTTCTATCCCACTGGTTTTTTTTCAAGATAAGGTTTTAAATAAGGCAACTTAAACACTATTTAATACATTAGGAATCCCTAGATCAACAATGAAAATCACCCTAGGTATAGGGTCATGAAGTAGCTTATGCTTGTGCATCCAAAGCAACTCAACACCAATACATGGAAGTCAAGCGCGTCAAAGTCAATCATGAAGACATTCCAGCTTATACACATCAATACAATGTTGAGATTTGACCATAAGCTCATGAAGACGGTGACATTTAGGCTGTGTTTGACACTAGATGGAGATTATAAGGATTATGGGGATTTGAGTAGATGTTAGGAGATGAATATTATTTTGGTAGATTAATGGGATTGTGGGGATTGAGATTATGGAGGTCGGAAATCTCGTAAAAGGTGTTTGGTTGGTATGAGATTGTGGTGTATTATGAAGTAACAAAAGGTCGGAAATGCCCCTAAAAAAAACCCTCATACCCCTCCTCCTTCCTCCCAAACCCACACAGCGAAGAATCGAGTTCACATTCGTCGGCTCCCACACGACACCCCGTGACGAGGATTGACGAAGCCCCCTCGGCCATCCGCGCACCGTGACGTACCTCCCCTGTAGGCGGAAGAACCCTCTTCGGAGCCACCCGTGCCGTTCGTCGGAGTTTCCCAGGTACGTGATTCTCTGAAATTGTAGTGTGTTGTTGAAATTAGAAGTTGAAATGGGCATATGGTTGAGTTTGATTGTTCCCCTGAAACATGAAAAATCAAAATGGAATTGGGGAGGTGTTGAATTGTTGAGTGTAGTCGCCATTTCCGGGATTTTAGGTTAACAATAGTATGTTGAATTGGGGATTTCCCCACAGCCACCTAATAGGGCACCATAGTGGTTCGGTATTTCGATTAGTTGGCTCCCGACCCGATTGAACCCTTTCAAGTTGTCGGGCGTAGCACTTGTCGAAGCACTTGTCGGGCGTAGCAGTGGTTGGAATGGCCTCGCTCGCGACGTCATCAGACCCGTGGACCCAACATTCTCTGAGGTCCCGAAGCAAATAAGCGAAGACGCCAGATACAACAGATACTTCAAGGTCTTAACTACCCCCTTGTTACTCATGTCCCTTTGCCAGTCTGTAGAGGATGTGAACATGCAGTTGATCCCTGCAGGGGTGCATCGGGGCCCTAGACGGCACACACATCGAAGCTGTTATTCTGCGTGACGAGCAGCTGCCTTACGGGGGACGCAAGGGCATCACCACGTTCAACGTCCTAGCGGTTTGCAACTTCGACCTGAATTTCACATTCGTTTCCGCCGGGTGGGAGGGCAGCGCCCACGATTCTCGAGTGTTGGAGCACTCCTTTAGCACACCGGGGATGCATTTCCCCCACCCGCCCGCAGGACGTTATTACTTGTGTGACAAGGGATACCCTGAGCGACCGGGTTACATGATACCGTACTTGAAGACAAAGTATCATCGAGCTGCGTTCGTGCAGGAACCGGCGGACAACGAGAAAGAAGCTTTCAACCAGAGACACTCCAGCTTGCGCGGGGCTGTCGAACGGACATTCGGTATCTTCAAGAGTCAGTGGAAGATGATCAAGCCAATGCACAAGTATCCCGTAGGCAAACAGGTTGACATCATCATCGCGTGTGTGGCATTGCATAATTTCATCCGGCGATCGGGGGAGCAGGGGAATCCGTCACCGGATTAGTGGATGACAGGTATGTCGAGCCCGGTGTTGAAGGTGTCGCGGAAGCAGCCGTCGCATCCGACGACGAGAGCGATGAGGAGCTCGTCCTTTCTGACAGCGATGCGGAGGACATTGAGCCCGAGGGGATGCAGGAACTACGGGACGTGATAGCACGACAAATTTGGGCCGACAGGAGATGATATCGGTAGTGGGGTTAGGGAGAGACGCGACGTGATGTGGTCCCGGCGGTAATGGCACCCTTTTTTATTATGGGACATGTGCGTGTGCAACGTTCCGAACCTAGTACGTGGTTGCAATTTGGTACTATGATAACATGTGCGGTGTAAACTCCTAATGTATTTGTCAATCTTTTGGAAGGTTTGCCCAAGGGTTTCACAGGTATGGTTAGTGGTTAGTTGTAATCATATGTATGAAATGTGTATGAAAGTGTATGCTGAAATGGTTATATATGACAGGAAGTTGTTCCTGAATTCATACTAAAGTAGCAGCGAAATGACAATGTATTGTTTTGCAAATACTGGCCGACACCATTTACCTCCTACATTAGCAAAAACTGTCAGTGTTTGTTACACGCACACCTACAAGTGCGAACCTCCTGAAACCCATCTTTGTTTGCGTACATTGCAACATACCAGCGCCCCCTACACAGCAACAAAAAAGGACTAGGGAAGGGGGGGATGCGTTCCGATACACGATGTCTTCGGACGATCAAACCTTACAGGGAGGGATTCGAATCCCATTTCATACTATAAACGAATTTACACAAAACATTTCTTCACATGACGGGAAGCTTCAATTCCTTGCCAGGGCCGCTAAGGCGACAACTGTCATGGCGATGACCATCCATTTCTGGGTTTCCAACTGGGACCTTGCGCCAAGCAGCTCCCCCCAGACTTGCACCGATTGGTTGGAGAGGGTAGCGAGTTGTTCTATCAGCTGGTCGTTCAGTTGATTCGCCCTCTCCAGCTCTTCAGCAGTCCTCTGAGCCGTTGCCTCAGCTACGAAGACCCTGGTAGTGAGGTCCATCGCGATGTCCTCAAGCTGCTGAATCCTGGGGTCCTCGGGAGCTGGTGGGATAGCCTGAGGAATCTCCTGAAGTGGGGGCATGTTCTCGTCGCCAGACGGAACATTACTCGAGCTGCGCTCAACCCACAAGTCCCTCTCCTGCACATTACAGTCACCAAACATAAGCATCCTTTTAACAAACATAAACAGGTTGACAGGGATAATCAATGGCTGTACAAACCTGCTCGTACCATGGGGGAATCCTTTCCTTCCCCCCCCCCCCCCCCAATCCATGGGTATTTCTCAGGACATCCGCTTGCCCAGCTACCGGAGGAAGACATGATGTATCTGCGGGGGCGCCAATTGGCAGTCATTAGTAGTTGATATATGAAATTAAACATACTCAGTTACAATGTGCAGTTGTGATGTGACAAATCATTACATGATAAGCACCCTTCAATACAGTCATATACAGTTTGAAGAGCATTTGAAGTTCCATAAAAGAGAGGGTGATATTGAGGGAAGTTAAAACCAATGGAGGATGAAACTGAAACTGATACATTCTAGCCACATATGAGACATAATCATATACAATCATATACACTTTGAATGAAATGGTAGCAATGCTACCTATGAGACATAATCATATACAATGCCAAGCTGAAAATGAAACCTTATAACCGAACTGTGAAGATAACGTAACAACAATGGTACAATAACAACCATGTAACAGCAAACATGCTATCCAAGTTAAACAGAAACAGAAACCCACACCACACAGACACAAGTTTGGTAAACATAACAATACTTGCAACAGTTTGGTAAACAAAAGCACAAGGGTAGAATAAAGGCATGGGAAACACAAATCTACACAACACATACACAAGAATTGCAACTCTTCAGTTTTTGTGTGCACCAAGCTAAAAACAAAATTGTTCGAATTTGATGTAACATTTTGTTGCTTGAATAATCAGAGAAGATTAGTTACTGGATGATGTTTTAATTTAAGTGAAATGATCATCATAACTTATCAAGGTTGAATTTGAAATGCTTGAATTTGATTTGCACTGAGGTTGAATATAGTACAAACAAGGCAGAAGTTATCAACATATTCTCTTCCAAACCTATCAAGTAAAAACACAGTGGTTAAAGGCTTAGAAAATTAAAGACATTGGTTAATAGGAGAAAAGGAGAGTTTGTTCCATTAAGCTATCCAGTACAAACATACATGAGCTTATCATAGTTTATCATTACATTATTTTGCTAACTTTCACAGGAGCTCACCAGAAAGAAAGAAAAAAACAATTCTCTTTACTTTCCTTCAATTTTTATGCACAATGAGCCTATCTGAAAATGGAGGTTATTCATCTCTGCAGTAATAATAGGCTGTTAAAGTAAGCCAACAACATCTATAGAACTCTACATACATGTATGAAACTCCTGGGAATTAAGGTTTATCATATGACAATGAAAATGTAATTCACACAAAGTATAGTAGCAAGAGAGTTAAGGTTTATCATATGACAAAATCTCAATTGGAATCTGTAGGAGAGGGCGAGAGAGAGCAAGGCGACAACGGAGAGGGCGAGGCCAAACCCGTCTAGGGCTTCAAAATTGAAGGAGGCCATGCCCGGACCTTGTAGGGCTTCGACAACCCACAATAGGAGGCCCCCGGTAGGAGAATAGGGCGGTCCTCCCTTTCCCATCCCCAAATCCCACCTCGGAGGGTTGGAGAACCGCCTCCCCTGGAGGAGATCTCCGCCGCCGGCCCCCAAACCCCACCACACCGACTCCGAAACCCAGTAACAGAGATGAGAGGGAAGGATTGTAGCATACCTTGGTGGCGGTGGTGGCGAAGTTGCGATATTTTCTCCGGCGTCTCTCCTCTCTCTCCTCGTGCAGCCATCTCAGATCTGGAATGGGGGAAGGGCAAATGGGGATCTCAAATACATAAATCCATCTATAATCTCCACAATCTTGGGGGGAGTAGATTGTGAAAGAATCCCATGAAAGCTCCTCAATCTCCATCCCTGATTCTACACAATCTCCCTGCCGAACACCCTTCCCCCAACCGAAATATGTTTTGTATTTTGAAAGAATCCCCACAATCCCCTACCAAACACAGCCTAAGAAGAACGAGAAAACTTCGAGAAATATGTTGAATTAAGGAGAGATACTGCACTCTTTTTCCCTTCGATCAGGTTTTGTCCTACTAGTTTTCGTGACAAGGTTTTTAACGAGACAGTACAATAAAAGCGTACATTGAAGACTGCACTCTTTTTCTGTACAGGGGGAGTGGATATACTTATTTAGATAGAATTTTCCCTTAGATAAGATCTTATTCTTGAAGAGGAAGAAGATTATATATATATATATATATATATATATATATATATATATATATATATATATATATATATATATATATATATATAGGGGAGATATCTAATGAGAAGTAACATTTAAATGAGAAGATGAGGAGAGAGATGAGAGCGAGAAAACCCCACGACCCCCTACTGTTCATCTTCAACCAAAACCCTAGCCCCCAAATCGTAGAAATCCAACCCAAATCCTTTTTGAAGCCGAGTAATTATTTCAATTGGGTACAAATTCAACCCAAATCTCAGAGAGTTAATGCCCTAACTATCAGAAATCGTACGTCCAACTGCCAAATTAACCCAAGTTCGACTAATTCGAAAGAAGCTCCCTCACTGTTCAACAATGGAGCTTTCAATTGGCATCATGATGGCTTCAAATCCAGTCGCGTCGTTTGTACGGAGTTCGGAGTCTAGTGGTGGTGGGAATGCGCTTGGCTACTACCGCCCTCTCACAAGACCGAGTCACCTCAATTTGGGGCATTCAATGTGATGGAAGACTTGGAGCGAGAGGGCTCCTTCTTGCGTGACAAGCTTCGGCGCAAGGTGATGAAGTCTAGGGTCTCAGGGGGGGTGTCGCTTCTTGGGGACTCATCAAGGCTCGGGTTCTTCTGCCTATAAATATGGGTCAGATAACGCTAATGATTCCCACGCTCAATTTCTCTACTGTGTTGTTCATTATAAATCTCTAATTGCACTTGATAATAACATTCCTTCTTTGCTTCTGAGTATGGTGACCCGCACACCAGACAAAGGAAAAGGAAAAATGGAAGATGCCAAGGCTGCGCTGAAGAGCAGGACCACCAAAGGAGTCGTCATCAATGAGCCTATATACTGACAATTCCGATGGGATACCAGACCCAAAGGAAAAGAGTGCTAACCCACTCAAAGAACCATCCACTGGAAAAAAGAAACCAACCCTCGATGTGGCCAAACTCAGGTCTCGGCTATCGGGAGTTAAAGAAAACATCCTCAAACTGCAAAAAACAACCTTGTACGCTACCATCATCGGCGAACCTATTGAACTAAAAGAAATCAGAAAGAAGATAAAATTCGATTGGAAATTTGTGGAGGGAGGAGTTCAACTAACCCCTCTATCTCATAATTGGTTTGAAATGAAATTTATATTACCTGGATCGGGACAGGGTGTGGAATGGGTGACCTTTCCACATCTTGGGGCAACTCCTACTGCTCAAACCTTGGAAACAAGGTTTCGACCCTGCCTCCGAATCCATCTCCGCTCTGGCTATGTGGATTGGGATCCCTGGACTTCCTTCAGAATATATAAGTCAGGATGTCCTTGCAACTATCATCGAGGAAAATGGTCTCGGAACGATTATAAAACTTGATGCTTCTCTCCAATCGACAAACCGACATATCAATATATGTTGTACAAACAGGGACATCAGGTATCAAAAGAGCCAGAATCTAATAGATCTCAATCTTCACACCACTAACACCAAGAGAACTCGTCTGAGGCCGTCTCAGGCCGGCCTCTGGAGACGATTATCTAAACTACAACCCACCAAGCAGTTAGAAAATACAAGAATCGGAGAGCAGCGCAACATACAACTACAATACATACATTGGGGCAGACAGAACTGGCTCCCTCTATCTGAAAGTAAATTAGAACATCCCACATCTGAGCATCAGCGGCTAACACAAAAGTATCATAAACACAAAACAAGTCTGAGATATAAAGACGGTGGGCTGCGAGGAAATGGCTCGCGTTCACCAAGTGCAAATATGAATGAAGATTAGTTTCTGGAACTGCAGAGGAATAGGCCGCCCGACGTTTTGGACGGAGGTATCTACCTGGTGTAAATCAGAGCACATTCAACTATTGGCACTGGCCGAGACTAAAACAGAAAACATCCCTTCACACTCCTGCTGGTTGGGGGCGGGATTCGATAAAGCTGTGTGGTCCCCTGCGGTGGGAAAGTCGGGGGGTTTGGGCATCCTTTGGAAGGAGAATTGCCTACTTAACGAAACGATCCAGGTTATAACACAATGGCCAAGAGCAATAGCGATAAGATACACCAACAACTTGGATGGATTCTCATGTATTATATGGTTCATCTATGCGCCTCCCCAAGAGCAACACAAACCACGATTTTGGGACCACTTACTTCAGGAAATAAGCCAGACAACACTCCTATGTATAATCATGGGAGATTTTAACGAAATAGGTTGCTTCGCCGACAAAACTGGGGGCGCAACGACTCACCCGCGTCGGTTTGTCCGGCTAAGGGAAATAAAGAACCAATGTTCCTTGGTAGACATTCCTAGTTGGGGTAACCCCTTCACCTGGAGGAAAAACCAAACTGATATTGGAAATATAAAGGAAAAATTAGATCGAGTCTTGGTCCACCATGATATAGTTCACCAGTATCCCGCCCTCTGTACTAAAAATGGCGCATTCACATCCTCAGACCACTACTCGATCACCATCGAACTAAACACAAGTCAAACTTTTAAGCCCCCACCGTTCAAATTTGAAAATCTATTGCTACAAAGACAAGATTTTAAGAATATTGTGAAACAAGCGTGGCGACTTAAGTGCCATGGATCAGCAATGTATCAATTAACCAGAAAAACACAATTGCTAAAAACTCAAGCAAAGACGTGGAACAAAACCACCGTTGGAAACATCTTTAGGCAACTTCAGAGAGTTGAAGCACAAATACTCGATATACAGAAACGTCGGCCCACTAATCTAGATCATAAAACACAAGTGAGAGAATTGAACCTAATAAAGAAAAAGGAGAGACTATTACTATTCCAAAAATCTTACTGGAATCAACGAGCCAAATCCAAACATATCAAGCTATCAGAGTCCAACACTGGGTACTTTCATAGAATCGCCTCGGGTAGAAGAAACAGGAAATTCATCCGGAGTATAACAACTGTGGAAGGAACCTTGATAACAGGCGAAACCAACATAAACAATGAAATTAAAGCAGACTTTCAGAAAAGGTTTACAAAACAACAAATCAACAGAAGAAAGTTAAATGAATTCCTTACCTTAATATCCCCCGACATAACGAATGACGAAAATAAGGAGCTAATCGCTATTCCCTCTAACGGTGAGGTCAGAAATGCTGTTTTTGGGATTGGCAAAAATAAGGCTCCTGGCCCAGATGGCATGACTGCAGAATTCTACACAACATCTTGGGATGTTGTCAGCCCATCGGTCACCAGAGCTGTAAAAAACTTCTTCATATCAGGAAGATTACTCAAACAAATAAACCATACCTTTATTTCATTATTACCAAAGATCGACACCCCAACCACAACTGCTCATTACAGACCGATAAGCCTGTGTTCCACTATCTACAAGGTTATTTCCAAAATACTAACAGAA
Source organism: Persicaria tinctoria (assembly GCA_037127255.1). NCBI lineage: Eukaryota > Viridiplantae > Streptophyta > Magnoliopsida > Caryophyllales > Polygonaceae > Persicaria > Persicaria tinctoria. The sequence continues at coordinate 3,857,584 of JBANSL010000004.1, forward strand.
CGGTTAAAAAAGGTCTTGGGAAAACTAATTCACCCACACCAAGGAGCCTTTGTATCGGACAGAGCAATTCAAGATAATGTCCTAATAGCACACGAAATATTCCATTCTTTCAAATCAAGGAAAGGGAAGACGGGTTGGCTGGCTCTAAAGCTAGACATGGAAAAAACATATGACCGGGTAGATTGAGAATTCACGGAGGCGATCATGTCTAGGTTTGGCTTTCACCCAACCTTCATAAACTGGATCAAGGAATGCATCACAACGGTCTCCTTCTCTGTACTAGTGAATAATGGGCTGACGGACTTGTTTACCCCAACTAGGGGCCTAAGACAGGGGGACCCCCTATCACCGTTCTTGTTTATCCTGGGCGCAGAAGTCCTGGCCCGAAAACTGGCATCGGAGGCTTTGCATTCCGATAAATCAGTGGGATTCCGGTTTGGGAATTCTGGGCCAACTGTGCCTTTTTTAGCCTTCGCAGACGATATACTTATCTTTCTTAAATGTAGCAATGATGCTTGTCTCAAAGTAAGGAATATCCTAGACGACTACTGTCAAATCTCTGGACAACAAGTTAATTACCACAAATCGACTTTCCAGGTGACACCAGGTATTACCCTCCCACGAACAGTCGAGCTTGGGAGAATACTGGGCATCAACCAATCGCACTCGGTGGAAAAATATCTGGGTTGCCCCATCATTAACGGAAGAGTGAACAAGGATACTTTCAGGGAAGTAGTGACAAAAACCAAAGATCAGCTGAGCAAATGGAGAGCGGATTCCTTGTCTCAACAAGGGCGAGCTGTTCTCATCGGTTCGAACCTTGCCGCAAAGCCATTGTACATTATGCAAAACTTCATGCTCCCGGCCACAATGCACAGTGAGCTAGACACAATCAACAGAAGATTCTTTTGGAACAAGGATGCTCAACACATACCACTTATAGGATGGGACAAGATATGTAAATCCAAGAAGGCTGGCGGTTTGGGGATCAGGAAATCCAAGGAAATGAACGAAGCACTTCAGCTAAAACTTCTGTGGAAGGTGTTAGCAGAACCGAGTAGCACCTGGGTTAAGGTAATCACGCACAAATACTTAAAAGAAAAACATATCTTAAATTACGAAAAAACGGGCAACATGCCCTCGCAATGGGCAAAACTAACAAACCTACTGCAAAAATTCAAACAGGGCATTATCTGGTCTATTGGAAACGACAACTCTGTAAAATTCTGGACTGACAACTGGTTATCAGAAAAGCCACTGGAGGGAAGGCCGGAGTGCCCGACTCAGATTGACAGAAATGAGAAGGTTAGTGAATACATTGAGAATGGCCAGTGGAAGGAGCATAAACTCATCAAGGTCCTCCCCAGGGCTTTGGTGGATGACATTCTCGGGATCCAATTGCCTGTAGCCCCGCTAGAGGATAGGCTGTACTGGTGGTCGGATAAACATGGATGGTTTAATACATCCTCCGCCTATAATATGCTCACAAATGCGGCGGGAACTAACGCTACAGATTGTGAATGGATTTGGAGACTTGATATCCCGCCAAAAATAAAGAATTTTATATGGAAATTAGCTAACTCTGGCCTACCAACTAAAGCCCGACTTGCCTCACGAGGGGTCTCTGTCCCCTCTTCTTGCAATCGATGCATCGATTGCGAGGAGGACGATATGCATCTACTTATTGAGTGTTTTCCTGAACTAACCCTCCAAACATTAAATCAATAAGAACAACAGAGGCTACGACAAACGGAAGCCTGTACCAGAGATACTAAAGCAATCATCCGCTGGCTACGCAGCCTCCCCAAACATAAAATCCAAGCGATTTCCATTCAGAAACCATCAATAGCCAACATCGATGCCTTTTCTAGACGTCAGCTTGACTGCTGGAAGAGTGCAAGCCTGATGGATGATAAGGATCAGACAAAAAAACAAAAAAGATACTCCGCAAAGGAAATACAAAAACCACGAACAATGGAAACAAAACAGACAACATGGAAAAGGCCACCACACGGCACGTTCAAAATTAATTTCGACGGCTCTTCATTACTTCATGGGGCCGGAGCAGCTGGGATGATCATTAGAGACTGGAATGCCAATCCAATTCACATCTCATTCCTGAAAACTGGTCGTTCCTCCCCCATCAGGGCTGAAGCTATTGCCCTTCGGTTGGGTGTGCCGGAGGCTAGGAAACTTCACATCCAAAACATGATCATTGAAGGAGATTCCAAAATTATTATCGACCAGTTCAGACATAATACCCGATGCCCTTGGGAAGTAGAAATGATTCTATCAAACGTTAAAACAATGATAAGAAACGTGAGTGAAGTTTCCTTTTCTCACATTCCCCGTGGTGGAAATAGAGTGGCTGATAAGATTGCACACCTTTGCCATTCTGTTTCTGGGGAGCAATTAACAACTAACAAAGATCTCGAGGATCTCATCCGCTTGGATGCTCTTGGGTAGCACGCTACCCAAAATTTTACCTAATAAAAAAAAAATTTAAATGAGAAGATGAGAAGTAAGCCTTATACCCTTTAGATTAAAATAATTTTTTTAATATGGATATAGGGGACATATCTAATGATAAATATATCAATGTTTTTTTTAAATTATTTTTTATGCTATTTTTTTAGATGATGAATGAAAAAGCTAATTTAAATTAGCATAAAAACCCTAAAATGAACCTTAAATCACCCTCTAGATAAATAACGTAAAAAATATTTTTTTTTAAAAAAACATTGATATATTTCTCATATATCCATATAAAAAAATATCATTTTAATATAAGGGGTATAAGGCTTACTTCTCGTCTTCTCATTTAAATGTTACTTCTCATTGGATATCTCCCCAAGATTATATATATATATTTATTTATTGTATTTGGTGGATTCTCAATAACACAATTGAATACAATCCCTCGGGCGAGCGACAATCGGCCTCCTCAGTCCTCACTCCCGATTCTGCCGCCCTGCCCAGCCGGACTCGGCTCCACCAGCGCCTCCCTCTCCCGCAGTCGGCCTCCTCACTCCCGATTTGCTGCCCTGCGCAGCCGCACTCGCCGCCACCAGCGCCTCCCTCTCCCGCAGCCGCCTCAGCGCCTCACATCACTAGCCACCCTCGTCCCTCAGCCACGAACACACAGAAGTAGCACGTAGCAACAGACCCAGCAGTATGTCTCGAATTTTTATTTATTTTTTGCAAAATTTCTGATTTGTTAGATTGTAGCAATTTCAGATTTGTAAACCTTGTGAGGCTTGTGAAGTTGTGAGTCGTGAAATATGAGAAAAGAAGTTGAACAAGAGAAGTTGTGAGTCGTAAAATATGAGAAAAGAAATTGAACAAGAGTAATTTTACACCCTGTTTGGATGGAGGGATTTGGTGGGATTTTTAAGGATGGGAAGTGAAGGGAAAGTAAATTATGTGTTTGGGTGAACAATTTAAAGGAAGGGAAGAAATCTGAAATTTGAGTAACGGCTCAATTTCATGGGATTTCACAACCCACCAAAATGGTGGAATTTGGTGGGAAAGTGAAATTCCTCCCCCTTCCCTTCCTTTCCCCTTTTCAATTTCCCATCCCTCCCTTCCCCTAAAAAAACCATAAGCCAGGGTTTATGTTTTTAGTCTTTTAGAGAAACATCAAGAGTAATTTGTGATTGCTTTTAGTCTTTAGGCCAATTCGGTTTTTTCTCCTTCGTTATTGACTCGAGTGGAATTTCAGCCTCTGTTCTGTTATTTTTTTGGTGATTTGAGTTTTTTTTTTCTTTTAGCAATTTTCCGTTCTTGTGTATCTAGAACACTAGTTCAATTCCATTTCTGTCCGTTTTGGTGATTCAAGTTTTCTTTCTCGTAGAAAATACTCCGTGTTAGAGTTGCAAATGGTGTTTAGGTTAGGTTAGGGCATAGCTAAACCTGTTCCTTCTTTACGAATCGAAAGTGTTGTCATTGAATTGCTTGTTTCAGGCCGTGATAGAATGGAAGAGACGCCATCAATTTCATCCAAAAGCTTTATTGATGAACTAGTGGTAAGTTCTATTGCTCTGCAATCTTTTGCACATCCATTACCCATTACCCATTACTTGCTTGTAAGTTTTATCAATCTCTGTCCAATTGTAACACTCCCATTATAGTTGAAATTGCCAAGGAATATTCCACTTCTTGTAAATGGATGGTTTGGGGTCATTGTTTCATGCGTATTTGTCTGAGTGAGTTTTAGGTGCGATTGGTTGAGGGTCTCAACTGAGGTCATGTCAGCTCAGATATTTGAGGGTTGATTTGGATTTTGTGTCTTATGAGGCCAAGCCATGTAATTTGAATCATTTGTCAATTCATTAGTCCAAAATTTTCATCTGGTATCGAACTGTCCTTCAAACTTCAGTAATCATTCTGGGCGTTTTATCATCTTGAATCAGATATCTTTGGCTTGGATTCCACAGTTAATCTCAGTTTGAGTCTGTTTTATTTTTCTTCTGGGAAATGCAACTTTAGTATTAGTTAGCGCATGAAATAGTATGAAAATCATGTTTTAATATCTGCAAAGTACTCTTTTGTAATAGATGCATACCATGCATAAGTTTTTTCATATCTGTTACCATCATACAGGTTCCTGGAGATATAGTTCTTGACCTCTCAAACATGATTAACCAGACCATCAAGCTAGGAGGTGGTCTTCGTCAGGTACCTCTGATATTCTTTTAATGTGTACATTTCATATTAAGGTATATAAAATAAGGGGATTTTTAATATTTTAATAGCTGATCTAAAGAAGATCACAGATTGTTTGATGTGGAAGCATCCATTCTGTTTGTTTTTTCTTTTAACATGAAAGAAACTCAAAATAAAAAATATGTAAGAAACTTGGGATAGGCATGATTCAGTTGGCAGCAAGGGGCAGTATGCTGGTTCAAATGAGTGTAGAAAGTAGAAATTATTTGCCATTGAGAACTGTACCAGCCATGCAAAATACATGAAATTTTAACATTTTCTATCCATTCGAAGCAAATTTTTTTAATAAATTGATTACTGAACTTTGCCTTTGTGCTTTCTAACATATAATAAACCTTTGGCTTTTCAAAGATGCATGTTCAGAATTTAACCATGCCTCTACACTTACCTTTTGTCTTTGGCTGTAATCTCTATTTTTGGGTAGTTTATAATTGGTAGGCTATTTAAATTTTAACCAGTTGAAGTTCTTATTATATCACTATTTTTACTCCATCCATGTATCTACTATCAGGATTTTGATGCAATTGTGGTGACAAAGACCGGAAGATTGAGATTTTCAAAGCCAAGTAAATACTGGGTTGAAAGCTCCCAGAAAAGGGTGAGTATAATACCAGAGACTTTTCTGCTAGTAATATAAGCAAACTGGTATAAATTGAACTCCAGTGACTCAAGAATGGCCTCTTTACAGAAAAATCCCTCTGATTGTCATGTTTTTTTCTTGTGCAGTATGTACCTTCTGTTGAGGATCACATCCTTGGCATTGTAGTGGACTCCAAAGCAGATGTGAGTGCACTTGCTAACCCGATGAGTTAGCTCTAGATTTTTCATTGTTCTATGTTTCCGTTGATATTTCATTTACGTCTTCCAAATGATCTATAGAAGTGCTAGCTTTGGATTGCATCATGGCAGTATCTTATAAAAATATTGTGAAAACGATTTTCCTAATGATGACTAGCTCTTTCCTCTTTTCACCCCTTTCCCTGCCAACTTAACCTTGCTGTACTTTGCATGTTTCTTTGGTCCCCTCTTTCATGCAGAACTTTCTTGTTGATATCAAAGGACCTACAGTGGCATTCCTTCCTGTGCTTGCGTTTGAAGGAGTGACCAGGCGTAATATCCACAGGTTTGAGGTAATTTTATGAAAAGGCTCTTTACCAAGTGAAATTTTAATTACTATTTGAACTAGATTGGCTTGTGTGGCTCTTCTGATGGATTTGTGTGGCGCCTCTGGTGGATTTGTAGACGCATATACTTGGATCATTTAAAAATGTCGTATCCGCAAAGTATTTTGTTTATTTTTGAAATAAGGACTCAGATTATCCTTTATTTGTTAATCTGTAGTGAAATTTAGTTCTCATTGTCATTTCATCTTTCATGCAATGTGTCCATGTAGCTCGAAACCAACATATTTTGTACAAACAAATCCCTATAAGAGACATGTTTTTTATGAGTAATATGTTAGGGGCTTATGCCAAATATTCAGTGGCTTGCTTGTTATGGTTGTGCTACATGGCCAGTAATTTTTTTTTTCCAGTATATGGTTTTTGCTACCAGATAGCAATGCTTGACCTCACTATTATCATTGAGGATTATGATTAATGTTGCAGGTCGGAACTTTGCTCTATGCTCGTGTTGTGAAAGCAAATGCTGGCATGAACCCTGAGCTCTCATGCATGGATGGTAGATTTAGTTCTATTTTACATGATGCACATATCTTTCCAAAATTCAGTGCTTGAATTTTTCTGTCGATTACTTGTGATTTTTGTTCTAATTTGATGTTTACTATCTTCTGCCATTGTAGCCAATGGAAAGGCTGCAGAATTTGGGCCATTACAAGATGGTTTAATGTTTGAAACATCAACGGGGCTTGCACGAATGTGAGATCTATTTTCATGACGTATCCATTGTGTTGAAATCTTAAGCAATGAAAACATATTAGTAATTGGCTCACAGGAACAAATGTTTTCTTTTTGTTTATATGAATATTGTGTAAACAGAAAATTAAAGTATTTTTCCTTGTAAATCGTATTGAGTAATGTACCTTTATTCTCCTTTCAGGCTTTTGAGTAATCCAACATGTCCGGTTCTTGAAGCTCTTGGGAAGACACTCTCCTTTGAGATTGCTGCTGGTTTGAATGGCCGAGTTTGGGTATTCTTCTTTTGCAACCCTCAACTCCCCCATTTATTTCTTGACAGAATCACTTGAAAAATGGCTTCTGTCTTTCTGCAAATAAACATTTTCACTTGTAAAAGAACATGATATTTTTGTATTTTGATTTCTTCCATCTTTCAAGCAATCTTTGTTTACACCAATTTAGTACTGAAATAGGAACGTGAACCCAAACACTCCCTTGGCTTGATGATTGAATTGCCATGTCTGATATATCTGGCAGCTAGATAATTTTCTTTCATTGATTGTAATCTATTTGCAGATTAATGCTCCATCTCCTAAAACAACAATCCTCGTTTCCAATACAATCATGAAGTCGGAGAGTCTAAGCGAAGTCCAGCAGAAAGTCATGGTAAAGAAGCTACTGCAGAAAATGCAATAAGGTATCTTCAGAATTAGGATTTCTCGTTTACACATTTTTGTACCGATTTTTTGGATTTTGTATCATGACAGAGCTTGCAAGAATCACTTATTACTGCGCATTGCCGAGATTTTCGGTCTTGCAAATATGTAGAGATGTTAACTACCTTGCTATATGACAACCACCATATCTATCAGGGTAGATGATACATTTTCTACAATTTCTACCACATGGTTCCACCTTTGATATATAGCCAATGATATTCTACTACTTTGTCTTGGGAAAATTGGGCAGAAAGCAATATCTTTGTCAGTTCGACTTATGAAGCATGAGGGATGATAGTTGTGTCATGTGTGGACTAGATTTTAGCATTACGAAAAATCCCTCTTCTGTTGCATGTCAATCGGCAAGAGCTTGATCTTATCTTGTGTGCTGTGTTGTTTGTGTTGTGGGAATCGAAAATAAACGCTGAAGAATGGTGAGCTTCGTAACGGAAAAGAAGGTTGCAGAAGAAGAAAGCTGATAGCTTTGGAAAATTGGAAAAGACGTCAAAAATTACATAAATTTCAGATGCTGCAGCCTATTTATTCAAGGAAAGGATGAGCTTTAGCTCAAGCTAGACAAAATAAACTAAGCAAAATGATAGCACATACAATAGTCCCAATATCCCCCTTCAAGCTTGGGGTAGGAAGTCGACTAAACCGAGCTTGCCAAGCAGATTAGAGAGACGACGTCCCAGGATGCTCTTGGTAAGAAAATCAGCTAATTGCTGCTTTGAGGGAACATATGACAATGAAATAAGGCCATCAAGCAGCTTCTTTCGGACAAAATGACAATCAAGCTCAATATGTTTTTTTTCGCTTGATTTGTGTTTGCTTCCTATTGAAATATGTGAAGAAACAAAAAAGAATCCCAAATTGAAATTATGAGCTAAACAAACTTTGTATATCAGTTGAGGGGCTACTCCTCCTATGGTTAATTAGTTTTAGGATATATAGAATCTCACCGTGCCCACGTCCTGAGCTACTAGCCTACTAGCGTATATGTGCATATGACCTCCGGTCCAAGTGTCAACTAGAGAAAACACCCCTAGTTGCATTTGTGGAGTTGTGTTGAGAGATGTGAAGAGACAAAAAAAGTCTGCATCGAAAGTATAAACTAAAGAATCTGATGAGCTACTCCTCTTATTGTCAATTAGTTTTAAGATGAAAACTCACTTGACACGATTCTTTTCCTCGATACGAGTCCTTTGTCATTACAACATCTTCTCTGTGCCAAAATTTCTCACAATTCATCCTTATTTTTAAACCTATAAAATTCACCTTTTATTTATCAAACATTGCACAAAATCACTCATTATTTATCAAAATTTCTACAAAATCACTTATATTTGTTTTAACAAAATAAAAGAAGATGATTTTATGCAAAGTCCTTTGAAAAAAGTTTCTTTCTTTCATGTTCTCCGTTTGGGCAATAGAGTTGCTGATAAGGTTGCACACATTTGTCACTCTACCCGCGGAGTCGATATTCACACCGATTTAGGTTTTTTATACCTCATCCGCAAGGATATATGCTGTCGGGTAGAGCTAGCTCGTCCGAATTCCTTCCTAATAAAAAAAAATAGATGAATATGGATGGAAGTTGGACTTTGTACTCCTAGGCTAGCCCAATTTGGATACATAAATAGATTGGGCCAATGATCCACAATAAGGTAACCGGATAGAGAAGGTAAAAAGATTGTTGGGAGTTAATCTGATCTAAAGATTCACACTTTCACAGTATCAAAACCGATCACAACTGCTTGCTAGAGCATTACAATGGCCCTACAGAAATCATCATGCCTTCCAGAGGAATTCGACAGGGGGACCCGTTATCTCCTTACCTCTTCATCTTGGGTGCTGAACTGCTTGCTAGAGCATTACACCAGGAATCTAGTATACCATCCGGTAAAATTGGGTTCAGATACGGCCTACATGGCCCGTGCATACCTTTCTTAGCCTTTGCTGATGACCTTATAATCTTCTCGAAGGCTTCGGTTGAGGCAAGCACAAAAGTTAGAAACATTATTGACGACTATTGCTCGCTATCAGGGCAAAACGTCAACTTCCATAAATCCAATTTCCAGACCACTTCTGGTATCCCAAACGCAAGGGTACAAGTGCTAAAGGAAAATCTCCAAATACCACATACCAGAGCACTGGAAAAATACCTTGGATGTCTGATTATAAATGTAAAAGTAAACAAAGAAACCTTTGAGGATATAGTGTGTAAGTCAAAAGAGCAATTGGCACAATGGAGGGCTAACTCTCTCTCGCAACAAGGACGCTCGGTACTTATCAACTCAAATCTTGCGGCTAAACCACTGTACACTAGACCAAGTTAATAGAACTTTCTTCTGGAATAAAGACGTGCAACACAAACCACTTATCAGTTGGGACAGGATATGCAAACCAAAAAGAAAAGGAGGACTGGGTATTAGAAAATCAAAAGATATGAATGAAGCGCTCCAAATGAAACTATTATGGAAAACCCTAGCAGAACCTGATAATGATTGGGTAAAAATCATAAGATACAAATACTTAAAGACAACAGATATATTAAATTATAAGAGGATCGGAAATGCGTCCTGGCAATGGCGTAAAGCTAGTTCGCTAATAGATAAATTTTCATCCGGTCTCATCTGGTCCATTGGTGATGGTAGAACTGTTAAATTTTGGGATGACAAGTGGGTCTCCTTGGACAAACTATCGGCTAGGGTTAACCCGGACCATCAGATTCTGCCCGATTCGCGGGTGAGTGATTTCATCCTGGGTGGTAAGTGGTGGAAGGAAAAATTAGAGCAAGTTCTGGATGCTAACACTGTTAAAGAAATCATGGACATACCTCTTCCCATCAACCCCATTCCGGACAGACTATACTGGTGGCCAGATAAAAATGGCTGGTTTACAACGGCTAGTGCAATGAAAATTATTTCAAACTCAGAGGAAGATGCAGATGACCCTAATTACTGGATTTGGAAGCTACAAACTCTTCCAAAAATTAAGAACTTCCTATGGAAAGTTAGCCAAAATGCCTCCCCACTAGGGATAGGCTATCCAGCAGAGGCGTCCCAATCCCGAATGGTTGCCCATTATGTGATGCACCAATTGAAAATGAATCACACCTCTTTATTAAGTGTAACTTCATAAAAAATTCATGCCTACACTCCCCGAAAATGGAAAATATAGCTAACCCAATCATCAACTCAACAAACGATATTAAGGAGATCTTGGAATCTCTTGGAAAAAATCTTAACAACAACGAGAAAGTCAAATTAGCTGTCAATTGGTGGCTTGCTTGGTTATTCAGAAATGAATCAATTTTCAGAAACTGCAAAATCCCCTCCGCGCAAGACATTGCGAGAAGGGTTAAATCAACTCAGGACAACTGGACTAAAGCTATACAAATTGAGGTAGACGATGATTCGGTTCGCGTTAAAAAACCAATAACAAAGAAAATCAGTAGGAAAAACATCAAATGGAGAAAACCACCTCCTGGGATCATGAAATTAAATTTCGATGGAGCTGTATCTCTCGGTGGACTAGGTGCCGGTGGCTTTGTCATCCGTGATTGGTATGGCAACCCTGTAAAAATCGGTCATAAAATTTTTGGGAAATCTTCCCCAGCCATGGATGAGGCTCTGGCTTTAAGGGAAGGGCTAATCCAAGCAATTAATCTAAAAATAAACAATCTGATTGTCGAAGGCGACTCCTTGACAATTATCCGGAATCTAAACCAATTGAGTTCCTGCCCTTGGGAAATAGAACTTATTATGGGCGATATCAAATGGATATCCACTTCATTCCAGAGTACAACCTTTTCCCATGTCCCCCGGGAAGGTAACGAGGTGGCTGATAAGGTTGCACACCTTAGCCTCTCGTTCCCCGGCACTGCTCTTGAATCTCACCCAAATCTCTCTGATCTCATCCGAAAGGATGCTATCGGCTAGACTTTGCCAGTTGAATTCTTACCCTATCAAAAAAAAAAAAAACGATCACAACTTGTATTTGCAAACATATCATCTTCTTGCATTTACAAGTGAAAAAGATTTACTGTATTCACATGGGGAGTTAAATCAATAATTACCATGGTATTTTTTTGTCAAATTTCATCTACCCCTTTTCAGATTTCAACTGTGCAAAAAGATATATGCAGGTAAGAAACCTGAAGAGGGCCGGTTGGACTCTAAAGAAAGGGCTTTGCTGCGTGCAATTGCAGACATTCAAAACCCCCAAATTGATGCCGCTGCAACTCCTCCATCTGTGATCTGTGTAAATATGTAAGTGAGCTGATCAACAGTTTATATATACTTATAAGGGGTGAATCCAACAGTTAATTTCTACCTCTATAGCACTTTCAATTTCTCTGCTCGATCTGCCTAAACAGCAAAATTTTCATTTTAACTGTTTCATCTGCTTTGCTCCAGATGAAGTGGTAGCTCGTTTCAACGTCTGGTTTTTATTTATGATTTTGCTTTACTGAATCAATATTGATTTTTTGGCTGTTTCCTTCTTGACAATGAGAGTGTTCAAATTCTTAAATTTTTTTTTTGAGAAGGAAAGAATTCAGCTGATCATGGATTCTAGCTGAGTATTCAAATTCTTTATTTACTTTCAATACAAAGTATTCCGATTTTTTTTTTTTAACAAGTAACAATCCAAAATATAAGACATAACTTTGGTAAATTGAGAGGGCACAAGGAGTGTCAGATGGGCAGACTGTCATAATACAAATGAAAAACAACACAACCCACAATCTATGAACCAACCGAACAAACAAGACAAAGTAAACAACCATCAGAACTATGGAACAACCAGAAATCTGGTGAAGTGGATAGCGCGCGTATGAGAAAGCTGACACTGTCTCACTGTCGGAGAGACGGAAAACATAAATCCTCAATTAGTAAAGAATGACTCCTGAAGAAGTGTGGAGCACACGACGTTTCTCCACCTAGATGAGGGATATTCGGAGATCACAGACACTGCCATGATCAACCCGATCAAAATGGACGCATGACTACTCCTCTTGCGGAACTAACCACGAACCAATGAGTATATATACAAAGTATTCCGACCACATTTATAACCGATCTTCTCACTTAGCTAGAGGTATCGAGTATATATATACACTCTTTCTGAACGGGTTACTTAAGCTTCCCTTCCTATTAACAAGCCGAATCATTGATAAGTTCTCATCCAAAAGAATAATCAAGAAAATTGACTATGCATATGGTCAATTGTTCTAAAGCCCAAAAGAATAATCAAGAAAATTGACTATGCATATGGTCAATTGTTCTAAAGCCTTTTGCATAGTTATAGAAGGAAAAAGAAAGATCTCTAAATGGTAAGAACTAAGAAGAGGGCGTAAATAGCATTTCTAAATAGTGAAAACGGCCGACTATATATGCTTCACACTTTTACTCTCCAATCATATGTATAAATAGTTAATTAAACTGTTGTTTAGCGTGTGGTGTATATTTACAATTACAACACTACACTTTTTTAGAGTAAAACTTAGGAAATAAATGGGTCTTGTCGACGAAATTGTGTTACAGAACTAATTAAAAATAATAATAATAAATATACTCAAAATTTTTGTTCGCAGTAAAATAACAAAAGTTATAATTACTTAATTAATTAATTAATAAATAAATATGGAGAATGGGAGAAAACCAAACACTAGATTAAAGGCAACTAGTACAATTCCCGCGCCATGACGCGGTTTTTTAAAACTAAAATATTAAATAATATATATAAATATATTATAAAATACTAATAAAAGTTAAGATAAATTTTTTTTTACCATAAATGTATCTTATAATTCTGAAATATTTTTTTTTACCATAAATGTTTCGCTCTGTGTGGCCTCTTGTACGTATTCCCTAGTTAGGGACACCATATATATAGATTTACCCATTTAAATAGTCTATTAAGATTTGTGATCGGAGGGTCGTATATACAGACATTTGTGTGCTAGTAGCCATGTAAGTACGAGTTATATATTAGGGAGAATTTTAGAGAAAATGAATAAAATAAAATAGGGAGTATAAACCGAAAAGGCAAAGAAACTTTATAGAATTTACATGGCAGAATGTGTATGGTTTTAAGTTGAAGGACATAGCATCAACCCCTAAAAGACTAAATAGGCATTATATTTAATGTCCCCCCGCCAACTTATATATCCGAACGTGCTTGCACGTCCGGGTTTGGGTGGCTTTCACCCCACTTGCACGTCATTAAGGACGTGCTTTAAGAACGTGTAAGGGGATTTGCGGTGTATATAGCCGAAACGATTTTATTACTATTATTATTTGCAAGAATCCCTAAGTATATATTCATGTGTTATATATGCTTTTGGGGCCTAATATATAACGGGTACTCTCCCTCTGCAACACGTACAAGTTTGATTTCCACACTTTGTTCGATACACTACTTTTCTTGTAAGGTGTGTTAATTAAGAGTATGCTGTATAAATCAAAGTTAATTAAGTTATTTTAAGAAAATAATACGGAGTATATTATAATTAATGTATGGTTGAGTTTGCATGGATGTCTTGTCTTGTATATTAAAAACATGCACATTCTTCCTCCCAACAGGCTTTGCTCCCAATGCCAAACTTTACTTTCATTGATGTCTATTTGCTAATGTTTAATTTCAGTAATTCTGATCGGATCATACAGGATTTATTTTTTTAGAGAAAATTTGAGTTTGGAGCCTATTAATTTCATTAAGCTTTCATTAGGTGGCATTTTAATGCATGATACCCAACCTAATAATCAACATACATCCACATGAGTTTCACCTAAAATTAATGAATGTCCCCCAAGTCCGATAAATTGGGGTTTTGTCCACCTAAAATTATATGGACAAAATTGCCCTTTCATATATAAGTGTATATGTTGTACACTGGTACCGCACTCTCTCTTTAGAGATCTCCATCCACCGTTGCTCTCAAGACCTGACAACCACTTCTCCCAGGTCTCACTCTCGACCGACCTCTTCTCTCTCCCATGGCGGCGGAGAAGAACGGAGATTTGGCTCGAATCCGAGGAGATCCGGCCCGAATCCGAGAAAATCTGCCTGAAGAACCACCGGCAGCAACATATCCGTGTCCACTGGTCGACAGCCGCACTGCTGCAATAGATCCGAGTCATGGACACTGATCTGGAGACGATGTTGAACTTTCTCCGCCGATTCCGTCGTCTCCAATGGCCGATCTGGTCATCTTTCCTCGATCCGGTCGGAGAGAGGAGATATGAGTAGGACTGCCCCGTTTCAGCAAGTCCTCTCCCATGGTGCTCTCTCTCTCTCTCTCTCTCTCTCTCTCTCTCTCTCTCTCTCTCTCTCTCTCTCTCTCTCTCTCCGAGTCATGGATGCCGATCTGGAGGCGAAGACGATGCTGAACTTCTCAGCCTCAGATTCGATCTTCAACAGCGCCTCGTTCCAGATCCGGCGACAGCGGCGACCTTGACGGCGACCTGCGGCCTTGATTGTGTCGGCGATTGAAAGAAGGCGAGGATCCTTCTGAAATCTCGATCGAGAATTCCAGCAGATTGAGATCAATCGACGACGCCTCCCTCTCGCTCCTCCACGATTCCGCCGCCTCCGCGCCACCAGTTCTAAGCACGAGAGGATCCGATTTCAGCACTCTTCCGCCGATTTCAGCACTTTTCTCGAAAATGACAATGGCCACCGACCTGCTTGCTGAACCATATGGTCGCCGCAGATGGGGGGAGAAGTAAGGACGGATTCGAAAATGAAGCTGCTGCCACCGATGGCGGGTGAAGAGTTGTCGGTGATGCCGGGCGCGACAGAGAATGACCATTGTGCAGTTTTGGTAAGGATGGAAGAAGTCAACGAAAACCTCTTTCCATTGAAATTGGTATGTGATAGGAAATTTTATGTGAAATTTTACAGATCCTTCCATTGGAATTGGCGTGTGATAGCAAATTTTATGTGAAATTTTACTGATCTAATGATGTGTGTGTGTTGGCATCGATTATTGGCATCGATTATTTTGCTGAAATGTGTGCTTTATTTTGCTGAAATATGAATGCGTGCGTGCTTTATTTTGTTGAATTCCGGTGGAAAATCGGAATCAAGGATCCAAATATGAATGCATGCTTTATTTTGCTGAAATGAATTGCAAATTTGTGCTAATTGATTCATTATTGTTTATTTACTCCATGCTAATTGCTTATTTCAGCATCTTATAATTTCAGCATCTTATAATATTTTATTTTTGAATTGTTATCAAATTGCACAAAAATAATGGATTATCTTGATTTTTACATGGTTTGGGTTTGGATATTGGCAATTTCTGCAATTGCTGAAATGCGGATTGTAGTTCCAGCAATTGCTGAAATGCGGGCTGCAATGAATTTTGATGTTCCTTGCTTTAAATCTCCTTTTAAAGCCTCTTAGCTCAATTGAAGAGCGATGTGCTATGCGCAAATACGTGGGTTCGAATCCCGAATAGGCTAAATTTTATATCCTGTAACACGGTTTCAGCAACAAGTTCAGCATCAACAACGTTGCTGAAATCGGGGTTTTAGCATCAACAACGTTGCTGAAACCGTGGGTTTAACATCAACAACGTTGTTGAAACCGGGGTTTCAGCATCAACAACAGTCCTGAAATCAGGGTTTCAGCAACGCGGCAAAAAAAAAACAGTTTCAGCAACGCGAAAAAAAAAAACTGTTGAAACACGAGGGGGGTTTCAGCATCAACAGTGCTGAAATCGGGGTTTCAGCAACTCCGGTTTCGGCAACATGAAAAAAAAAATAGTAACGCGAAAAGAAAAAAAACTGTTGAAACAGAGAGTGGCACAGGTGTTTCAGCAACTCTGGAAACGCGAAAAAAAAGCGGAAAAAAAAACTGCTGAAACAGAGGGTGGCACAAGGGTTTCAGCAGTTTCGCGAAAAAAAAGAACTCAAAAAAAGAACTCAATTTCAGCAACTTTATTTTTTGGGTGGACATTTTGCTAATATGGAGAGGGTGGTGGACATTTTCCTAATAAAGCCCAAAATTTTGGACATCGAGGTAATCACCCCTTTATTTTAGGGGCAGTTTTCATACAGACCATATTTTTTGCCTATATTAGGAAATTATCCACCAACCTATCCATATTAGTCAAATGTTCACCTGTGTTGCTGAAACTGCTGAAATCGAAGTTGTTGAAACTCCTGTTTCATTTTTTTTCCCGCGTTGCATAAATCGAAGTTGCTGAAACCGGGGGTGCTAATGGATTCCGAGGTTTCGTATGAGGAACTGAAATCGTCGGCGATTCCATGGCTATGGAAGCAATAGTCGGCGATGAATTCCTCTGGCTATGAAATCGTTGGTGAGGAAGTGAGCGTGAGATTAGGTTTACATCTCAGGGTAATTTTGTCCATAAAATTTTGGGTGGACAAAACCCCAATTTACCATAGTTGGTGGACACTCTCCCAATAAAGGCCCAAAAAATGGTCTGTTGGACAAATCTTCTCTTTATTTTATTTTAATATTATAAGGGTCGAGTTTTATTTTGTAACAGAAAAACTTTATTGTTTAAAGTTTCACCTCACAAAAACACTTATATTTTAGTGTTTTTTATTAATTTTGTAAGCTATTTTTATAGATATGCTTCAATTTTAATGTATCAACAACCAGTCAATTGAGCACCATTAGTTAGGGCTCTGTATATACATGAATGTTGGCCGGTGGTCCAAAGAAATTGGAAAAATATTACGTACTCTTTTTCGTAATCAAAATACGTCACTTTGCTTTTTTAAAACGTTTTTAGGAGCTAATAAAGTATTTTATTTATTTATTAATTTCATACTTATTACTAATAAATTATAACTGGAAGGAGTATATTCAATAACCGAAAGGATCATATTCTTGAGAGGAGAAGGATCATATATATTCAATAACTGGAAGATCAGTTATAACATGAAACTCGAGTAAAGAAAAACAAGCAACTAGACCATCAACTTTAAACCACATTTTCATCTCTTTAGACAGTTATTCTTAAGCTGCTGAATATCAGAATCTGTCAAGCCTCGCTTGATAAATTCGCATACTTCAGGGTAGAAGTAAAGATTACTCCGTGAATGAAACCTCTCTTGAGCAGATAACCAATACCCGATTTCCTATAACCCATACACATGAACGCATAAATAGACAGATAAACACATAGAAGCGGACAAAAAAACAGCGGACAAACACACAATACATGACGGATTCTAAATCAAAAACAAAATACTCACATTGAACTGCCTTTTATAGGATTCTAAATCAGAGAAGGAAGAACCTACACATGACATAATACAATACAAGGGATTACCTGCGCTCATCAACAAATTAATGAAAACAAAGAAACTCCTACCACTAAAACACACACTATTAACCTCAGCATGCATTCCTCGATTCACCCATCGCACAATTCAACCAACAATAAGTAGTAAGAGAGTAGAGGCCAGACGATGATCAGTTCAAACGAGAAAAAAAAAGAGCGAAAGAGAAATAATAGACAAAGAGAGGACAGAGGGAAAGAAAGACACGCGAAAGAGAAACGTAAAGTAAAACTGTCCGACAGGACAATCAACTAATTTAGACTGCCCGATGGATAGGCTCAATTTCCTCTTTTTTTTAAGACTCAAAATTTATCTTCAAAGGGTAGTTTTGTAAAAATATTAGATTATGGGATGATAATTTTGAATTATAAGAAAATGTATTCATTTATTTAAGGGGCGATTTAATTAATTCATTGACCTACTTATTAAGTCTCGATTTTAATAAGCTAGGCCCTGTGCCAGTGCACACCTTAAATATCTCGATCTTTATTATTTATAGGCTCATTTGGATCAATTATATAGCTTGATTCAATTAATGAAGGAAAGCAATGTGATTGAAACAAACAAAAAAAAACATTCTCGATCAAATTGTAGCTAAATACGGAGTATAACTACATAGAAATAGTAGTATAAGATATGGAACCCTCGGCCCCATTAATTAAGATTAATTAATAAGAGTAGCTAGCTAGCAAGTTGATGGATGAAGAATGATGCAAGGAGATGGATGAAATAAGAGTTTGAAATTGATGTATTTACAGAAAGAATTGAAGCAAGAGGGAAAGGGGGACACAACCAAACAGAACACAGTAGTTTGATGAATAATGCATGGTAGTGAGACAACAGAAGGTACAGGTACTTGTTCTGCTACAAACCAAAGAATTTAAGGGAAAAACTGTTAGCAAACAGGGATGTTTAACTTACTTCAATTAATGCATCCTCATCACTTGCCCCCTGCACCTGCACATTCATTTTCAATTTTTCTTTCTTTCTTTTTTTCCTTTAATATTTTTTTATTAATTATACACTCCCTCCGTTCAACCAAACTTGTCGTTTACTATTCACGCACGCTTTTTTAGAATGATAAAAACTATATAAAATATTCATTTTTTTTAAAAAAAAATTTAACAAGTTTGTACTTATTAATAATAACTACGAAATTGTTAAAAAAATTATTTAAAAAGTCGATATTTTATATAGTTTTTAGCTCCTAAAAAAGCATGCATGAATAGTAAAACGTCAAGTTTTGTTGAACGGAGGGAGTATTTTTTTATACCGGTAATAATATGGATGAGGCTAGATCTTGCTAGTCTACCATTTGATTTCATCATGTCGAATGAAGATGTTGAGTTCTCTGTCTGTCTGAATAGCTGGCAAGGCATGAGTCTGAAAAAGGCGAGCGACAGGTATGGTCCGCACATTTGTTAACTTCACAGAAGATGTGTGAGAAGGCCACCGCCAAATATCGCCTGTTGTAACCAGTGGGGAGAGAGAGAGAGAGAGAGAGAGAGAAGCAACAGGACATTTATTGCTCATCACTGTCACCCATTCAAAACCCTTTCTCTCTATGTCTCTCTCCACCTCTCTCCATCGAAGAGCTCCATTGAAGAGCTTATTTGTTTTTTGATTTCTCTGTCTTCTATCTCTCTGTCTTCGGAGGTGACGGGATCTCCATGGGAGCTCGAATTCGTCATGCGCCGCTGGTGTGAATCGCCGTCGGAGCACCGCTTTGGTGCCTTCGTCCTTCACATTCGTTGTGATGGCTTTTCCAGGTCAATTCGAGGCGAGTAGAGGAGGTGGAATCGAAGTAGAGGAGCCCCCGCAGAGGCTCGGTGAACTGCTTTGTTTTTTTTATTGATGAATGAACAATATATCAATTTTTCACTCTATGGTTTCTTACTGGACACCCAATGATTTCCTGCTGGACATCCTATGGTTGTTTCCTGTCTCGCGTGTTGTTCAATGTTTCCCTGGTTCTAGTATCGCCCTCTCGTCTAAGCCCATGCGGTAAAAAGAGAAAGGGAAACTAGCGCATTAAATGTGTGTGTGTGTGTGTGTGAGAGAGAGAGAGAGATAGAGAGAGAAGTGAAAAGGCAACAGTAAAGTCGCAGAGTAGAGAGAGAGAGAGAGAGAGAGATTGACGGTAAGGGGTATTAATATAAATTGAATTAAATCTTAAGTTTTAGATAAAAACCTCAGAAGAAGAAGCGATTGGGCGGGGGTTTATTTGTAGGTTGACGTGTAAGCAGTTAGTTTTAACTGGACACCCAAAGCAAAACGACATGACATATATTGGAATCGTCTGGACAAGAGTTATTGGAGAAACAAATTCACCATCGATTTCAGATAGAAAATGGGTAAATTTGCTTCAGATTTGAAGGAGACACCTCTCGCATAACCTTTATCGAAAGCAAACTTGCCCATTTTCTATCCGAAGTCGATGGTGAATCTGCTTACACGTCAACTTGCAAATAAACCCCCACCCAATTGCTTCTTTTTCGAAGTAAAAAAGCAACAGTAAAATCGCAGAAAAGAGAGGACTCTTCCAACTCTCTCTATTCTATCCTCATTGATCATCTCTCTCTCTCTCTCTTTGATTTTGGCCAAGTGTCGACCAGTGGAACCCCAAACCCCCTCCCCCCACTTACCTCCCACCGGGGGAACCCTTTACCCCATATCCAGTTTTGCCCAATTTCAAACTGGATTGGGTTAACCTTGCAAAGAAAGAGGATATTTGGGTTATTTTGTATATTTTCCTCTTAATTAATTTCGAAATTTAATAGGAAACACTGTATTAATTACATATAGTTAATTGGTTGGAAGTATATTTTGGCGATCTAAAAACTGTTTGACCATCAAAATGGACCACCTTGAAATTAGTAATTAGAACAACCTATAGACATCTTTTTCTTTCAAAAAAATGTGGTATATTGCAATTAATCAGTGTATACGTACTGCTTGACTGGTTCATTTCTTCGTACTCATTCAATTCTTGTCAGCATATTATATTATCAGTAATGGTATCCCCTATCATAGGGAGCTTTGTAACATCGTCCTTAGGGATGATCCAGGAGTAGTGCTACTGTTATAGTGGCAGCTCCGACTGTTTGCCTACTGTAAAAAAAAAAAAAAAGTTGAATATAGAAACGTGACGTACAAAAAAAAAAACTAATAAAGTTGAATATAGTTATTAAGTTTAATTTAATTAGAGCATAAAGAAACCCTAGCTAGCTTGGACAAAGGAACTAAGGCAAAGCATTAGAATGGTTCATGCAACATATATGTCCCTATGGACATGTAAAAATGCATGACGTATTGCAGAGCACCAACAATACTACAGTACTATATAAGAGCGGATATGAAATATATCGATCACGTAGTAGAAATCTAATTAACATATATATTGGGTTAATTTCGACGAAACAAAGAGGAGTTGCTAGCTCATTATGGCACAGAAGCTACCATTGCACGCTTTTACTGCAACTAAGCTAGCTTATCCTAACTCTTTGCATCAATCAGGTCATTCAGGTGTTCCATCATCGATCAAGCACGTTTTTAAGAGATGGATTACCGCTAGCTTGTAGCCCGTTATGCCAGTTCAATTCAATTTTTAACATAAATGAGAGATTAGAGACCAAAAAGTCCCACATTGAAAATACGAACAAACAAAGTGATTTACTCCTTCTATATATATATTGTCAATAGTTTTAAGTTGAAATTTCACTCAGGTTATATGTTAGACTATTATCACATGTCCGCTTCATGAATGATTCTCCACAACTTTACAACGTATTTGTCGTGTGGCTTCAATCGTCTAAACTGAAATTTTTTTACGGAGAAAAAAAAATCAAAATTTGACATAAATTAAAAAATTTGTAACATGACATTCTCACAACAAGTCCCCCAAATTTTTTTATATAACCCACTTAATTAACCTAGTTTTATCAAACAAAAAATTCCATTTTTTACAAATAAACTTTTCCTCTATTTCTTTCCCAAAATCATCTATGCTTTAACTTCTAATTCACATGCACATATGAGGAATTAGACAATTTTTTGTCTTCATAGATAAGTACTTAGATTATTACAATGATAGAAGTTAGGGAGATTTAAACCCGTCATCTATTTTTTTTATTATTTTTTTTATTATGTAAAAATTCAAAGTTAAATAAACCTGAACCTCGAAGACCGACAAGTCGACTCATCACCTAGTCACTCTACAGAAAAATTTCATTTCTTTTAACAACGAAAATCAGGAAAATTAGTTAGAATTTCTTTAATTAAATAATTGTCATCCGATATGGTGAATATGAACACTATATATAATGCATGTGCCCTAATCTAGTGATCACCAATGAAGAAAGAGTATGAATGATATATCCAAATTGTCCAACTCCCATGGCCGGTGGCCCTATCAATAAATATATTCTATCTAATTAAATAGCCCATTAATTCTGACATAGACCCATCATACTCAAACACACCTCTTTCATTACACCCCTACATACAATGGTCTCAAGTGGGCCCTCCCCAAACAAATTTTTTTATTTAAAAAAAAAAAGAAAAAAATTGAATAGTGAAACCCTTTCAAGATCTCCTTCCTTATTTTCCTCTTCACTTTTTCTTGATCATCTCCACTTATTAAACATAAACACAGAGACACAAGGTGCAGAGAGGAAGAGGGTGAATTGCATACATGCAGTGCACTTTTGTTCACTGTTCTCTCTACTTACTAGCATTACTACTAGCCCATATGCTGCTCAGTTATTATGGTAGTAAAAAATAATAATAAAAAATAATAATAAAAGGGTCATGACTCATGAATACAAAAGTTTATGTCTCCTTCTTATGCACCCTTAAATGATGCTTCCTTATGTACTTCCTTCCTTGGTAGATTTATTTACCCCCTCCTTCAACTTCTTCTTCTCCTTGTCTACACCACACCTTTTTCCTTCTATCTTTAACTCCACCTCAATACATGTCTCCTTTCTTTCTTTGCTAAAGTGGTCCACTTTATGATTTACGTTGGGGTTAAATGCTCCTTCACATGTTTTAGAAACTCGAGACTTTTGATTGAGGGAGATATGTAGAGCTAGCTGAAATCTGGGTGAGACTGGGAAACTGAATCAGTAAAATCGGGTTAATGATCGATAGTATTTGTAATGTCAGAGACATGATATTTCATGCTCATTCATTTCCTTTTTTTTTTTTTAATAAAGTAAGAATTCGAGAGTCAGACAGGCCTGCCACCTCGAGTGGTCGACAAGTCGGCAGAGGCGAACCGTCGAACATACAACAAAGTAAAAAACATGCACAAATTAACACAGATGAAAGAAAAACCCAAGCAACCTATAAAAGTTGGCCTCAAGATTGTTTTATATTTTTTAAAATTTTGTTAAAAGGGAAAAGCTGGCCTTAAGTATAACTCAATAAATCAGGGTTAGGAACAAGATCCATGAAGCCAAGACCTTTAATTGTTCATCTAGATGGGGGGAATGTCGTG
Organism: Persicaria tinctoria; assembly: GCA_037127255.1. Classification (NCBI taxonomy): domain Eukaryota; kingdom Viridiplantae; phylum Streptophyta; class Magnoliopsida; order Caryophyllales; family Polygonaceae; genus Persicaria; species Persicaria tinctoria. The sequence goes on from JBANSL010000004.1 coordinate 3,880,715, forward strand.
TTATCCACATTTCTCCGGGAGTCCTTCATTGCCCTATGTGGATTTTTGCTTTCTGTCTCCCCGGCGATGAGACATTGTGTTAGCGTAAGCGTTCCCATACGCTCACTATTCACTTCCTCCCACCGAGACTTTTATCCTCGCTTAGCCGAATCTCTACGTGGTTCATAGTTTTTATAGGGTTGTTTCCCTCGTTTTGCTTTGGTTGATTTGGTTCTTAGATATATTGTCCTTTATTGTGTGTGTTTGTTGTATCTTGACGGTTGTCGTCTACCGCTCTTTGTACCCTTATCAATTTACCAGACTTACTTATGGCATTTCAAAAAAAAAATCCAAATAAAAAATACATGTGAATTTGCTTTGGTAGTTTGCTCTAGGGATTGGGTATTTTCCTTTCACCCCTTCTTGTTTGGTTTGAACCTCCCCACATACAAATTGGGGTGTTTACTAAAATGTCCATATTTTCCTCCTTTATTAGCATTTTGTCCACCAACCTATCCATATTATCTAAATGTCCACCGTGTTGCTGAAACTTGCTGAAACCGAAATTGTTGAAACCAAAGTTGCTGAAACCGGGGTTGCTGAAACCGGAGTTGCTGAAACCGGAGTTGCTCAATCACTGTATTTGGAATTTTCGCCCAATTTCAGCAATTCCAACACACAATTTAAGCAATTTCAACAATTTCAGCCAAAAAGGCCACACCAATTTTAGCAATTACAACAACAATTTCAGCAATTTGAGAAAAAGGTCACACCAATTTTAGAAATTACAACAACAATTTTAGCAAATTAAGAAATTTCAACAACAACAATTTCAGCAAATTACAACAACAATTTCAGCAATTTAAGAAATTTCAGCAAATTATGAGATTTCAGCAACAACAATTCCATATTTGGCAGTAATTACAATTGAAATCAAAACCAAAAACAAGCGAATTTGCAGAGTAGAGATACTTGGAAGAGAATATAAGCCTGGTTTTTCAAGGATGAATCCAAACTTTCATATTACCAGAAATATATTCATCAACAACATTCAATTTCCAGGCAACTAAAATCCTAATTTCACAAAAGCACAGTCACTTCTGCGCCTTCAACAGAGCCACCGCAAAAGCAGAGGAGATTACTCGCTCAAGATGAAGATGAAGATCGGTTGGTGTTGCCTACCGCTACCAAGCACAAGAAAATGAAGAGTTTTTCATCACAGCAGAGCCCGTAACTCTGCCGTTCGGCATCACCTTCGTCGTGGCAGTGACGGTGGTTCAATTGGTCGAGATTCCACCGGAAATAAAAAAGGCTTGGTGGCTGCTAGGTTTTTGGTAGACCCTTCTGTTATATCCTTGGTGGATTATAACCAAGAACAAGGGAGATTGATAAAGAAAATGAAGATATTAGGGAAGAAGATGATGAATTAGGGAAGAACGCAAAGAAAAAGGTAAAGTAAGGGAGAGATTAGGGATAGAGAAAGAGATAGAGTAAAGTAAAGAGAAAAGGGTAATTGGGGTTTTCCATTTGATTCATGATGATTACTATAATACAACATATATGTATTTATACTAATCCCTAATAACCCTATACATGACACATTCGTTCGTCCACCACTTCTTTGACCCTACAACCTCTTCGCAGGGCCGGTCCTATCAATTTATAGGCCCACGGCAAAGTAAAATCTAAAAGGCCCGATAAATATTACTCCGTAAAAAAATAAAAAATGTGTATAACTTCATACAAATTTCTTATTATTTTTATATTTGAATTATTTTTCAAATTTAAGAAAATACAAGTAGGTCAATGAATAAAAAATAATATACATTAAAAAAATCAAAAATATAATTGTAGTGAAAACTAGATATTTTTGTTTGGTATCCAGTATAATATGACCACGAGTACGTAAGTTGTTGTGTAGACGAATATTAAAATATTGTTTAACAATACTAAATACTCCGTATAGTTTTTGTTCTAAGACATCACATATGTGACCTCCTATGACATCATCTATATGAACTAAAACAAAAACAAAATTAAAAAAGGATTTTTTTTTATAAAAAAAAATAAAAGGGTAAATTAGATACATCGAACATATATAAAGAAATAAAAACAATACATTTTTCTCAAATAAAATAGAAAGAGTTATATATGTAAACAATATAGCTTTATTTGTCACATAAAAAAGTGTCTAATATTGTGTTGAAATGGAAAAAGTACAAAGAATTGTATCTAAATTAAATGAATATAGGCTACTCTATAAAAACATACAAAATGCAAAATTTAATGGACATAAGACCTCTCTATAAAAACACAAACAATGCAAATAGAGAGATTTAAACTCTACACATTTAGGAATCAAATCCAAATTTGGTTAAGATTTAAACTTAATTACCATTAAGCTAAACTCGTATTTTTTGTATTTTGTTACTTTTTAAAACACACACACACAACATATATTTTTAATGGCCCCTAACGAAAATGGGCCCTGGGCGGTCGCACACTCTGCCCGTGCCCTTGGGTCGGCACTGCCTCTTCGCCCCGCCGTCGAATTCGAACTATTAAATCAATATTAGCGTAGATTCAACCTCTTCGGGAGGGATCGAAGGAGGTGACGAGCCTCCATGGGAGCGAGCTTGCTGAAGTTCGGACCTTGGATTCAGCAAGGAATCACCATCGAATCGGAGTTCGCTCCTTCGACGCGACGAGGGTGAAGTAGTGCGGCTCATCTTCTCTTATCGCAGATCTAAGATCGGAGTTCCACCATTGATGGTTCAGTAGGCCGGAAATGGTGGGGAGAGGAGGGACGAGGGCAAGGAAGGAAGGGTGCAGAAGAGAGCGAGAGAGCGAGAGAGATCGATCTGAGCAATGGTGAAACGACGAGGAAAAGAATGAGAGAGGTCTGATCTAAAGCCACAATGTACCACAAATTAATTCAAGAGGGGTAATTTTATCCAGAAAAATAGAGATGGACAAAAAATTAATTAAACAAGCATGAGGACATAGACCCCGGGGGAACATGTACCACAAATTAATTCATACAAATTTCTCCCCTTTTTCCCTCTATTTTTTCCTACTTTTTTGTTATAAATTTATCCTACCCAAAATTTTAATCATGATGATCTAAAGCCACAATGGTAAAGTAAAGCTGAAAATGTTTGTGCTTGATTAATTCCATGGAATATACTTATATAGTGATGATGCTAAGACAATTAATGGTGAATTAATTAAGGTAAAAAGGCAAGTACCCCATCTCCATGCCAGGGCACTGAAAGGTGGAAGCTACTACATAGATTGACCCATGAAAGAAGGATTATTAGATTCTTTCATGAAATGTAACAATCTGATTGACAGAAAATTGTCAAAAAAATATAATTAATCAATTTTCTAATGCTTTGACCTATCAAACCTAAGTGTAGTATAATGAGTACCAAGTCAGCGAGTAGTTTTATGAGTTTCAACTCCTTTTTTGGTCAGCTAGTGATTGATGATACAGTAAACTTTTACCCTTTGTTATCAATCTCCTTTGACATTATATAATCATTTCCCCCTTCCCTTTCATTAAATCTTTCACAACTACTCCACATAATTTACCAATCCAGAGTTAATTATTTGCAATAAAAGAGAAAATGACCTCTCTCTATGGGTTATAGTTTATACAGTAGTTATAACCAGGGTCGGATCCAGAAAGTTTTTAGTGGAGGGTCACTATAGTAGTCGACAATAAGATCGAGAAAAAAATCGCAAAACACAACGTGATCGATAGTACAAACTAGTGTCAACCTATGGTTTCGAAAATACTATAAATATATAATACGAAAATAAGGATAAAAAACGAAAAATAAAGATATAAAATGCAATAAATAAACATTTGCATTATTAACATGTAATAATGTATAACTAGATATATAAAAATTTAAACTTGTGTAACTTCTTACCATATTCTCAAAATAAGTAATATAACCTATGATTTCGAAGCTCTCGAGATGAATTATAATATGTGGATGTCAATTTAAGTAAAATATCAAAGTATTATAGTATATTGAAAAAAACTAAAGTGATTAATACTGCTGTAATTTTCAAATATTCATAACTTTTCACTCATATGTCGGATTAGGACGTATTATATATCAAAACGAAACTATCGACGAGAAGAATACGTACACCTAGGTAATTTGTTGTATGAGTATGGGGTCAGGTGACCCCCTAAGACCCCCTAGGTCCGGCACTGGTTATAACTCATAATGACCCATTATTTGCATATTCAGTTTGAAACAATCTTCATAATTTCTTTCTATAATGTTTATAGGTGTAATGGTAGGTAGCCTATATATATAGGCTAGGGCTTGATTTTAATTAAACAATCCATGTTTCAGCTTTACTCAAGTAAGCTCAACATAGAGGGGTTTGAGGTGGTTGAATCTTCTCCTAGTCTAGAAGAAACAACGAGAAGAAAATATTTGAATTTTTTTTTTGGTAATTTAATTTTAGGGATAAATAGTTGAAAAAAATAAAAAATAACAATGAGTTTACTTTTTCATAATTTTGCTTTTCTAATAGTCTCTATAAAAAAAAATGATTAATTAAATCACAAATTTAAAATTTTCTTCATTATATTTAAATAAAACCAATCTTTTACATATATATACATAAAAAAAATTCTCATTTATTGATAAAATTTCGTTTTTTTTGTTACTAAAAATATCTATTTAAATAAGGGAAAACTAATTAAAATAGCTCCACCTTTGGGGGGCATGATAAAAATATATCATCAACTTTCAAATGTAATAAAAATATCCCGACCTTTGAGGATAGTGGTAATATATTACCACGAGTTTTTTCACGAGTCAAAAATATTGACAAGACAACCTACGTGGATTTTTTTTACAAGGGTTTTCTTGAACAGTGTTCTTAGGGGAAAAATAAAAAGAGCTGAATCGGGTTCATACCCAACACCTTTTCCTCCCTCATATCTTCTTCTGTGGTCGCCTCTTGAATTGTCTTCCAAGTCTTCTAGATAGTTCATGGTTCCTCATTAATGTCAATCTTCCTCCCTCGTGGTCGACTATCTTGAGCTGTCTCTCTCACATCTTCTTCCCCTTTGATTTGTTCATGGACTTGGATGGGTAAGTTTTATTTTTTTCCCTCTTCGTCGTTGTTGTCGGTTTGGTGTTAGGAATCGTCGTGTTGTGTTAATTTGAGGCAATTTCGACCGGATTAGTTGCTTGGTTGAATCAATTTGTTGTCGGCTTGGTGTTAGGAATAGTCGTGTTGTGTTAATTTGAGGCAATTTTGTCCGGATTAGTTGCTTGGTTGAATCAATTTTGTTTTTCGGGTTTAATTTGTTATTGTTTTATTTTTTTCCTAAAAAAGCGTTCAAGAAAACCCAATTTTAGTGCTAATTTGTAAAAAAGACTTCTACGTATGCTGTCTTGTAAAAAAAAATCACGTAGGCTGCCTTGTCTAACATTTTTGACCCGTGAGAAAACTAGGGCAATATATTACCACCACTCTCAAAGTTCGTGATATTTTTATTACATTTGAAAATTGAGGATATATTTTTACCATACCCTCAAAGATGGGGATATTTTAATTAATTTTCACTTTAAATAATAAATTTAAGATTTTTCCAATATATTTAAACAAAAAAAAATATTTTTATACATACATAAACAAAAAAATGCAATTAATTAATTAGCTCATCCACCATCGTCCATACCTGTGGGCCGGCCGGGGCGGTGGAAGCCCCGGCCCGGGCGATGGATTTCAATTTTCAATCATTTCATGGTTTCATCTCCTCTATTTCTTGAATGATCGATCAGCTGATCAGCAAAAGGATCCACAAAAACACTGTACCCAGCAAAAAAATAGACACAGAGATCAAAGGCCGACCACAGACTCACACATCTAAGCAATTGCAGGGAGGGTTTCGAACCCATTTGCTTCCCGAGATGAACAAGAAAGATTTGATTAATTAAAATTGGGACAATATATATATTTCTTATTAGGGGGGCTTTTTAAAAATAAAATAAAATAAAAAGAGAAAAGAAATTGTTGTTACTGATATGTATGCTATTGTCTCAATCTGTTGCACTCTGAATTAGAGAGTGTTGCGTGTTGTGGGAAATGGAAGTGTGCAAAGGATGATGATGGGAGGAGACAACCTCCAACCCTAATCCTGACCTTGTCTTTGGCCTTATTCTCCCCTGCTCATGTCTTTCAAGATTTGTTTTACCCTTGAAATTAGTGAATTTTTTTATACAAGTAAATGTTTGAGAGATAACCGAAAGACTCGATCCTCGAAAGGCCGATGGATCGGCAGATACACTAACCGTCATGCCATGATACAATACGAAGGGAAAAAAAGGCGGGCCAACAAGTGATTGCCCACGTCACGTCGGATAGGTTCGATAAATTTTACATAATTTATGTTTTCGGGCTTAACTTAAGACAATTGGTTAAAGGAAGGTGGGGCTAAAAAGGTTGTTGATTCCTACCAAAAGAGAGAGACTTATGTAGAAGCCAATCCCAATTCACAACTAAATAATCTGTGGCGACTTATGTATGTTCTTTGTTAACAATAAGATAAAAGAGAGAGAAGTAGAGAAAAGATGTAGAGAAAGCAATAGAGATGATGAAAGCAATAAAGTAACAAGAGTAATGATGATTGATTGGAAGCAATATAGAGAAATATAGTTTCACTTACCATTCGCAACAATGGTTCATTTCCTGATCCTTGAGCTTTTCTCTAGCCAAGTTGGTTTCTATTTAGTTATTCTAGGGTTTGGTTTGTGCATGGACTTAGGTAGGCCGCCTATTCGATCACTACTTAAGTCCTTAATTTACTCTAGTATATGGAGAGCGATTAGCAATAGGTCCCAAACTCCTAGCATCTAGCTAGGCTTTATCACTCTCATCTCGCCGATCTTCTCACTTGGTTTGTCAGCTCAGCCATCGCTTCTACTAAAAGAGATAATTTCTAACTGTCAATCTCCCTACATCATCAAGATTCTCAAACCATTCCTACAAGATGTGTTGGCTACTTGTGGATTAAGACCCAGTAAAGGATGAAACTATAACCCTAGAGCGATGCGATTCTATTTTAGTGGTCAATTAAGACGCAATCAACAATATTAGCAATATCGGAACAAATAAGATTGAAATAACTTAAATAGAATGAAACATAAATCAGTTCTCACAATTCATCAACCATGTCTTGAACTATGAGCAAAACTAATGAAAGGATTAGTTGCTCATGGGTTACCTCAAAACCCTAGAACGATGAAACTATAAAGCTATAGTTGATGTCTGTCGAGTGGTCTCTCGAATTATCAAACAATAGTCTATTTGATATTTCGATAACTTAATATACATAAAAAAATGAGAAGCAATTTTTTCGGAAGCAATGAAAGAATTTAGGAAGCGATCTGGCGATCCGCGTCCCAGCACCTTCCTAGAACGTCCTTTCGGACAAGAACCCCAAGTTCCGCATCGATCTCTAGACGTCCGTCGGCAGGGATACTTTAAGCAAGACGAGCGATCCTGCCTGCAACAGTAGTAGACTCCCTGAAAATGTGATGAACAACAACATTAGAAAGCTCCGTTAAATTCAACAAGGTGTCTGATAATAAAAACTTTATGTTCCAAGGGCATTTTCAATCGCCTAGGATAGCTTTTATAACCACCAGGTTATCTACCTCAATAAGAAGGTTGTTTAACCCCAATTGCTTAGCTTGTTGAACCCCATCCAAAGGCCAAGGGCCTCAACATATAGGAGATCGAAGCTCCATGACAAGTACCTTTTTCGAGGGTTGTGATATTGCCATCTTTACCATGAATGACGAAGCTATATGAAGCATCACCAAATGCGCGTTTCGATCCATCAAAGTTAAGCTTAGCAAACGTAACGGAGGCTTCTGCCAACAATCGAGTCGTTTGCGTACTTTTCCAATCCTCTGATCAGCACCACACCCCTATGAAGGTAGATTAATCTGAGTAGATGAACCTAAATCGTCTTATAGGTTGAACTTACAAGCCTTAATCCAAGATTGTGGCACGTTATAATAAATACTTTGATAGCGCAAATTGTGAATGCATTTGTGTGTGACCAAACTCCAACTGGTTTCTAAAAAAACAAATTGCCCACCAGCAATATGCCAGATCTTGAGATCTGTCATATGATGTTTACCTATCGCTTTTGAAAATCTCACTAAGTTGTACGTGCTGCTTGCATCCATTGAAAGGATTATGTAATGTTGGTAGCGTTGGGAGGTTCATTTTTCTGAAAACTTGTTTCGTGGCACAACAGTGTAAAAGTAAATGTTCCGTAGCTTCAGTTGTACTATCGCAGAAAACACAGTTCATAGGGACGGCGACATGCGATCTAGATAACCTTTCTTTTGCGGGTAGGCCATCCCTTGCAATCTTCCACAGTAACATTCGGATCTTCTGAAGAATATCCAATTTCCAAATCCAATTACACTCGAAATCTTGTATCGTTGTTCCTCGTGAAACCAAAGAAATAGCCGATTTTGTTGTAAACCACCCACATTTGATTTTGAAATCCAATTACACTAGCAATTTCCTTTCTTTTTTTACTCCATATTTGATTTAAAAAAAAAATATCTAATTCATTATAGTATTTATTCAGTTTGATTTTGATTGGGTTTGGTGGGGACTACCCTGGACCTGCAGAGGTGGTAAAAACTGTAACCTTCCTTTTCCCATTCTTCATGTTTTTCTCTCTTCTCCATCTTTTTTCCAAGAGGTGATTTCTTGTCTCATCTTTAATTTCCTCTTTCCTTTTTAGTAATGATAATTGTTGAAACTTTTATGCAAAGCAATCCTAATTGATTTTTCAAAAGCAAATTACTGTGATTTAATGAGATATCAAGTATAATTACCCTTTAATTTTTACTTTTTAATCTGTTAACTAATTTTATTTATTAAAAATAATGCACCTAAAAGATAATATATATATCCTAATTAACATAAAAACTTTACATGATTACTCCTGAACCTAATGAGTGTGCATTATATACATGAAAGTGTGTATATATCCACTCAACTTTTAAGTGCCTTACCTTTCCATTTTGATCATACCTTTTATATATTAATTATTTATTCATAAATGTTCACTTAAATCTGGATTTTAATTCAACTTTCAGAATTCATGAGTCCAATCAAGATACCTAGCTGATGAACTTGTAACCTCAGAGATATTCTAGCTGACGAATCTAGCTAGCTGCACTGACGTATATATTGTGCATGCAGGATCTATCAACATTTTTTTTAATATCAAAATTACTTTTTTTTTTCTTTTAAGATGATTTTAAGCATAGATTACCAAAAAAAAAAGGTTAATAATATATGGATATAATTTTTTATTTAACGAGAAATTATTCGACCAACAACAATGAAAATGATCGATCTATACAAGATAAATTTTGATGGTTGCTACACTACTCAAGGCATAACTTCTGCAGGTTTCATCATTTGGATCACTTTTGTTGTCCCGTTGTAGCTAGAAGAGCTCATCTTAGTACATATGAAGAATGCTCTGGAGTCGGATGTCATGGCCCTTAATCTCGGCCTCCTGAAGGCTAAAGAATTGGGGCTTTCATGTATTTTGATCGAGGGCGGCGATGATTTGACGGTGATTGACGTTTTCAAATTAAAGGTTATTGGTAGTGTCTGTGTGAGATTGAAATTCTCATGACATACATCTGTTTTTTGCTTCGGGAATTGAGGTTGTCGGAATCTCCCATATCTACCGAGAGGTCAATAGATGTATGAATCGTATCGCTCGCATCTACCACAACGGAATTGCTTTTGACAACGTACCTCTACAAGTATGTGCATTTGCAAGGATGCCTCTACAAATTATTGTTTAAGGTAAAAAAAATTATCAGTACTATGTTTTATTTGTTTCAACAACTAAAGGAAATAAAAATCTAGTGAAAATAAATCCATCGATGTACGTATGGGCAAATTAAGATTTTTGAAAATTTTATTACTATGTTTTAAATCAAATATTTAATGGATTGTCTTCTGATATATATACCTCTATTTAAAAAATGCATATATTGCTCATGGGATTTATATATACAAAATATTTTTAAAAAAAATGAAAAAAATTAATGAAAGTAAAATATGATTTGTATGAGCAAATTAAGATATTTAAAAACTTTATTCTATTTTTTAATTAATTATTTAATGCATTGTCTTATATTATACCTCTATCTTAAAAAAATGTATGTATAGCTCATGGGATTAATTTATATATGCAAAATATTTTAAAAAATCAGACAAATGAATAATTATTTGAAGAAAAAAACAAAATAGAAAAAAAAGTAGATCTTGTTATAAACAATTAAATGACCAAACAAAATAGAAAAAAAAAGTAGATCTTGTTCCCGTCTGTCGACTTGTTGGACCTCGAAATTCAAATATGTCTGACCTCGAATTTTTACTAATAAAAAAAATAAAAATAAAAAATTAAATGACCAAACAGAGACCTCCACTCACTTTCTCCCCCTCTCACAAGTGTTTTTCTTTGGTGTTTATGTTCAGTCCTCATCTCCACCTTTCAATCCCTTTCTAATATCTCTTTCTCTCTCATAAACTACCCTATTAAACCCTATACACTCATCCTCTCCAAACTGTTGTCTTCAACCTTCCATCTCCATCTTCCAATCTCCTTTCCTCCAATTCCACCATGTCTGATCAGTACCCTTTCTCCTCCACCCACTATTCACCATGGCTCAACTCCTATTACACCTCCTCCTTCACCAACACCATTAATTACCTCCCCTCCCCAACCCCAATCCCAAACCCTTACAGTACTTACAGCACCTTCTTCACCCAACCCTCCTCACCTCCTCTCAAGGAGGCCCTCCCACTCCTCACCCTAAGCCCTGCAAGAAGAACCCTAGCCCACCTTGATGAAGAATCCCAATCCACCACCATGGAGGTTGACTGCAACAAGATCCCTCAAGACCATGAATCCTCATCCCTCATGTTTGATGATCATCATCATCATCATGATGATGGGGTCATGTTTGCCCTCCATCTAGGGCTACCCTCATCAGATCATACATCTAATTCTTCTTCCTATTATAATAACAATAACAATAATTCAGATCATGTGGTTACAGTTGCTGCAGCAGCTTCCCCCTGTGGCTATGCAAACTCATCATCTTCATCCTCATCAACCACAACCACCATCACCACAAGTACCCTTCACAAGGGTCAGTACTGGATCCCTACCCCTGCCCAGATCTTGATTGGCCCTACCCAGTTCTCTTGCCCTCTTTGCTTCAAGAACTTCAACAGATACAACAACATGCAGGTAATGTTAGTTAGTTATCATTCTGGGTGTTGTTATATACACCGCAAAAATCTTTCTGTTGTTCCTAAAGAGATCCTATTTTTTTTTTCACCTTTTTTTTTTATAATGAGTTTATGGGTATTGTAAATCAAGCACCTATTAGCTAAGATCCCCTTCAAAAAGATCTCCTTTGCCTTTATCCTCCACTCTCCTATCCCTTTCTATTTGTATGTATTTGATTTTGGTTTCACCTTTGCCAAGAAAAAAAAAAGAAAGAAGAAGTGATCCATACCCCAAATCTTTTTTTTTTTCCCCTTCCTTTGCTTTGTTACACTTCTTTTCTTGCTTCAATTCAAACTTTCACTTTTGTCAAAATTGCATATTCTATGTAACAACATCAGTACAAGAAGCTAGAGAAAGTGATCTTGTGTCCCTCTTTAGCTAGGGCTTTTTCCCCCTCTTTTAATTTCACAGTCCTTTATAAAATAAAATAAAAATCCATGCTAATTAAGTACTAATTAATTACGGAGTAGATAATTAATTAATGTAATTGCCTTTTCCTTTACAAAAATCCTTTATCTTTGTATGATGAGGATGATTTGTGGGGGGCTTGGGGATTTGAAAAGAAATCAGAGAAAAACCCAAATGGTAAAAAATGATCATCTATGTCACTTTCTCTGGTCCAAACTGAGACCAAAAATCAGTATAGCAGCAGCTCTCTTTCTTTAAGTGATTGAACTACACATATGCTCAGATTTATGCCTTTTGTTTTATCATCTCCTTGAAGTCTGTGTAGCTTCTGTTCTTTCTGTTCTTTGCACTGCATTGGCCAATGTGTTCTAACAACTAAAACATCAAACCTAAAACTAGGCCAACCCCACTCAGAGATTTTGACCCTTCATCAGTAAGTAGCCCCCCTACACAGAATTACAGACACACCACAATCTCAGATTACACTTTTCAGAACCACCCAAATTACATCAATTCATCAAACCCACAAATTCAACTCTCCCCACCTTACTTACTTGAACTTGTACCCCAGCCTACAAACTGTACTTTTGAAAGCCATTGCAAACATCAATTCAAATCTGAACATCCATAAATTGTAGACTAGAGCTAGTCATCATCATCAGCTTACATCTGATTCTAATGTTATAAGTACCCATATGTTTGCCTGCTAGTTTCTTTAGTAGCTTAAGGGCGTGTTTGGTAAAAACGTATCTTGCTCATAGCAGGGTATGGGGGTCAAGTTGTAAGCATTTTTTCCCAGATTATATCGAGTAAGTGTTTTTTAAGCGACTTAGAATAATATAGATGGTAAACATTTCAAAGCCCTAAAAATTGCAATGTTTCCTGGATTGAGGTTAACTTATAAGTTATAAGGTAAATTGTGTCTTTTCTCAACGCGTTCTTAGCGATTTTGGGAGCTTATTTTATGTTGATGGTATTCGTTTTTTTCGGTGTTTCATTTCGTCTTTTGCTACTAGGCATGTAATATTGTTTGTTCACTCACTTTGTAGACATTGGGGAGCTTGACCTAATTAACTGAAAGGCTCTCAATTCACCTTGTTCATCAAACAATTCCAAGCCCTAAATAGTAACATATGTTTCTCCTTGATGTGGGGTTAATTGCAGATGCACATGTGGGGGCATGGATCACAGTACAGGAAGGGGCCAGAATCCCTAAGAGGAACCCAACCCACAGCAATGCTAAGGCTACCATGCTACTGCTGCGCCCCGGGGTGCAAGAACAACATCGACCACCCGAGAGCGAAGCCATTGAAGGACTTCAGGACACTGCAGACCCACTACAAGAGGAAGCATGGGATAAAGCCCTTCATGTGTAGGAAGTGTGGCAAGGCGTTCGCCGTGAGGGGCGATTGGAGGACCCATGAGAAGAACTGTGGGAAGCTCTGGTACTGCACTTGTGGCTCTGATTTCAAGCACAAGAGGTCCCTTAAGGACCACATCAGGTCCTTTGGGAATGGCCATGCTGCCTTTGGGATTGACTGCTTTGACCAGGACGACGACGACGACGAGCCTGCCTCCGAGATTGAGCAGGATAATGAATCCAACCAGTGAACTTGAATGGATTTATCTATGCTGCTGCTACAAGGCTATCTCAACTCTATTATTACATATATGTAGTAAGTTTGTTTTGCTTTATTTTGCAAAAAAGGCAACATTGGGAATTAATGGAACCATGTAATGTTTATGATGCTTTGCTCTTTATTACGGAGTATTGAGTAATATGAATATATGTCTCTTTGATTAATTACTATGAGTACATGGAAAATTGGACAAAAAGAAACAAGATCAATTTTGACAACCGGACCATACGAACGACAGATGAACTGGTAGCCACTATCAAGTACCACATGGAAAATTGGGAAAAAAAATTAAGCTCGAAGACACTGACGAAGAAGCCAACCAAACCATGAAAATCAAACCCAGAAACAACCCCTGTAAAAGGAATGTGATCAGATGGCGAACCCCCGAGGTTGTTGTTTTCAAACTCAATTTTGATGGTGCTAAATCCTTGTCTGGATCTGCTTCTGCGGGGTTCATCATTCGAGATTATGAAGGTAGGATTACCGCCGCTGGTGCTAACAAGTGTGGGTGTATGTCAGCTCTTCAAGCCGAGGCCGTTGGTTTGCAGCTCGGGCTGCTGGAGGCGCGGAGACTGGGCATCCACAGAGTTGTGGTGGAAGGGGATTGCCTCGCTGGTAAACGCGCTCAATGGTGTATGCGCGGCTCCTTGGGAAGTCGAAGTTCTGGTTTCCGACGCTCTTCTGATGCTTAGGTCTTTCGAGAGGGCTTCTGACTTCTGTGTCCCATATCTTCAGGGAGGCAAACAGAGCTGCAGATCGACTTGCCCACTTGGTTTTGGAGTCTGACACGGCGTCATGGAGATCCGACTTAGAGTTTCAAACTATCGTCCTCTTTAGGTCATATGTACTATTCCCTCCGTTAATTAAAACTTGACGTTTTACTATTCACGCACGCTTTTGAGGTGTTAAAAACTATATAAAATATTAAGTTTTTAAATAATTTTTTAAAATAATTTAATACTTATTACTATTAAGTATGAATTTATAAAAACAAATGTAAAAAAAGTTAATATTTTATACTCCCTCCGTCCAAAAATACATGTACTTTTACTTTTCATGCACGCTTTTTTAGGAGTTAAAAACTATATAAAATATTAACTTTTTTATTAATTTTTTTTAATAATTACAAACTTATTATCAATAATTTTGTAATTATTAAAAAAAATTAATAAAAAAGTTAATATTTTATATAGTTTTTACCTTTTTAAAAAAGCGTGCGTGAATAGTAAAGGCAATGTATTTTTGGACGGAGGTAGTATAGTTTTTATCATTATAAAAAAAGCATGGATAAATATATAGTAAATGACAAGTTTTAATTAACAAATGAAGTATTTATTACAAGTAAGACCCTATTAATACCGTGACCAAATTGTTCTTTATTTTTTCGATCAGAGGTGCTCTAACACTCCCGAGCACCCTATCTCCGCCACTAGCTTTAACTAGTCAGATCAAGTGAATTAACGAGATCGAGGTTGCCCCCCTCTATTGAACCCACAACAAAGTTGTAATGGTTTGGGCCCTTTCACCATTGGCATGTTACTTAGGAGACAGGAAAAGCAAAAGAAATTAAAAAAAAAAAAAAAAAAAAAAAAAGGGAAAGGGTGGTATTTTATTTATATAATGGGGGCAAATTTTTATTTTTGCCTTTAGACTAGTGATCGAATACCCGTACCGTTACATCATATACTAAAATTAATAAGCTTCAATTACTTTGTAAAAATTTAGTTTCTTTTTTCGACAACAAATTAATATATCCACTTTTAGAATGTATGGAATTTGGGTTAGCCAAAATTTCATGTTAAATAAATTACTGTAATTGAGATCACTCGTGATATAGTGTGCGCGCGCGCATGTGTGTGACATTATATTACTTCTGTATAATAGTTAGGACTTAGGGTTAGTCCAAATTTAAGTAAAATTAACCAACGAAGACAGATTCAAAGCAGTTAAATAGCTTTGAGCACTCACTTTTCGATACACGTACCAGCTAACCAATTGACATTAGGAGAAGGAGTTTCCCAGCTTATATGCAAGGCTTGGATACATTATATTATCAGTATGAGATACTATCCCTTTCATATATTCAACACAAGCGATAATATTAATGGAACTTAATTCCTTGCAACAAAGGGAGAGGAGCAAATCTAATACATAAGTTGAATGAGTCCATCTACTATATGATAGTTTAGAATACTATCATCTTTTGATATGATATTTTTCATCCATAACTCTTGCACGAAATAATCTTGTGCAATTTTAGTCAAGCCCTAAAAAGTTTCAAATTAAACCATGAATTAATTTAGTATGAATATTACTCCCTCCGTTCGGCAAAACTTGTCATTTTAGCTTCTTTCACAAGTTTTAAGCAATTAACAAATGTACTAATTTACCCTCAATTATTGCCCTCCTTTTTTACTTTATCGAAAACTATAACTAACAAACCATCAATCATATCAAGGGCATTTTTGTAAAGTGAATGCCAAAATACCTAAAATGACAAGTTTTGCCGAATGGAGGGAGTATTAAATTTTGATTTTTTAAACAATTTCATATGGATGCTAATTAACGCTCTAGAAGTTCTGGCCTGAGGAATATATTATATAATTATATAATTTAATTATATATATACACACACAGTTACACACCCTCTGGAATTGAAGCTTTAATTTTGTTTGCTTCAGTCGATCATGAAGTAATATATATGTTGGGGAATTAATTAAAGGGAAAGGTGAAGTTTTTTTACTTGTAAAGGGCCAAAAGACAAGTTCTTCTTTTGAAATGTCATTTCATATATTCATACTTTTCTTAAAACTTCACAAATTACCTTGAGGTTAAATTTCTACAGTTTGCATTCATCCATCACTTTTGTAGATTCCACATATCTGCACCTCTCAGTAGTTAATCGATCTCTGCATAAGAGAATTGCATGCATGGGATTAATTTCCAAGTTCCAACATATATCCAAGAGTAATTTTTTTAAAAAAAAAAACTATTCAAACTTAACTTCTTCCGATCCACTTTGTGAGTTCCTGATCGATTTTTTACTTTCTCCCTAGTCTCACCAAAACAGTAAAAACTAAAAATAGCATTCCTTTTGTTAAACTTTTCAGCCCCTCACCTGGAAAATTAAAAGAGGCTAGTATTTGAGTTTTCCATGTTTTTTTTTCTGCTGTTGTGGTTTACAGTGTTGGCCTCTCGATTTACCAGCCACTGGTGTATCCGATATCTTGAATTCTTACCTTTAAAAAAAAAGATAATATAGTATGTAAGCATATTGTATATAATTAATGAGGATCTGTTATGTTTATACTAACATAAGGGCTGATATTGTAATTATGTGGAAAGATATATATATAGGTCTTTATGTAATATAGAAGGGAGAGAGGGAAACAGCTATAAATAGCCTTGAACTGTAACATATTGTACTAGTTGCTTCTAGCTTTTCTTTCTTTTCTGTATTTTCTTATTCTTCAATCAATAAATCTTCGTTTATCATGGTATCAGAGCTAAGGTTCGGATGGGTGCGGTGCGGTTTGGGTTTCTGGTCTAGTTGGTTGGTCGGTCGGCCTTAAGGCATTGAGTTGTCAAGTGTAACTGCCAACTGGGTCAAATAATGTGTGGTAAGACAGTTGCACTTGAGGGGAGTGTGTTGAGAATATGAGCTGGGATAGCATCCCACATGGAAAATATAATGACCTAATCCCGAATAAGAGGCTAATAAGCAAGAAGAAGTCGGAATATTGAAGAGATGTATTGATTGGATCGATTTGTGGACCAAGTTGGTAGCGTTGCACTAAAAAGAGTCATTCGAAGGTTGTATTGATCGGAACAGGGCGT
This sequence comes from Persicaria tinctoria, assembly GCA_037127255.1. Classification (NCBI taxonomy): domain Eukaryota; kingdom Viridiplantae; phylum Streptophyta; class Magnoliopsida; order Caryophyllales; family Polygonaceae; genus Persicaria; species Persicaria tinctoria. Next base: position 3,897,971 of record JBANSL010000004.1, read on the forward strand.
ATGTAGGGATGGCAATGGGGCGGGGAATCCCCGTCGCGGGGACGGGGATGGGGAAATTAAATGGGAACGGGAACGGGGATGGGGAGCAAAGTGATTCCCCGTGCGGGGACGGGGATAGTAATCCCCGCCCCGTCCCTGTTGGGGAACCCCGCGGGGATCCCCATGGGGAGTATGCTGGTTGGTGTATGCTGGTTGGTGTATGCTGGTTGGTGGCTGACTTGCTTAGGCTTGAGCCCAATCTCTACATCTTTGGGCCTATTTGTGTGGACTTTTTATTAGGTTTCTAGACACATATTTATATTATTATTTTTAGGATGATATTTTATACTACATTAGATTAGATTAGGGTTTTAATTAGAGATTATGAATCCATCAGACAAAATTCATCAGGCATGAGAAGGTTTACATGTTGGTTTTGATTTTCTCATCAAGAGAAACTAAACTCCTTTGCTTGGAAAGATTAATCGAAGCTTTAGATTTTCAATTTCATTTTGAGATTTCTAATTCTTAATACCAGTCTTTAAATAAATATTATTAATTCTCTGCTCTAAATATTTAATTAGGATTTTCATGAATTTCCATTCATCAGATCAACTGATGTTTTTTGATGATAATCTACCGCTAAAGATTGATAATTACTAGTTAGCATGCCCGTGCTACGCACGGGACTTTTTTTAATATATTTTTAATTATTATATTATATAATTTTATTACTAATAATTTTTATCTCTGAAAATTTTAATATGTTTATTTATCTTTAAAATTTGACAAATATATTAATTTGACTCTATTTATCTCCTTACTCACTTCTACATGCAATTCAATTATATAAGCAAAAAAACTAACAATTGCTTTAGAAATGCATATGTTTAGGTTTAAAACAAATAAAAAAATAATATACTATAAATTTGAAAAACGTTGTAGTTATAGAGGACTTATTTTAAATATATATATTTTTAATTGATATATTATCATTATAATTTTATTACTAATAATTTTTATCTCTAAAAGTTTTAATATGTTTGTTTATTTTTTAAATTCATTAAATATGTTAACTTGTCTCTATTTATCATCTTACTCACTTCTACATGCAATTCAACTATATAAGCAAAAAAAATGATAATTGATTTAGAAATATTGCATGTGTTTAGTTTTAAAACAAATGAAAAAACAATATACTATAAACTTGAAAAATATTGTAGTTATATATATATATATATATATAAATATTAGCTTAAGAAATCAAAAAGTTGCTGTAAGGTTATGGGTATTAGTTTCAATCCAACATGTCAAGGGATCAAATCTCTATATAACTACAATATTTTTGATGCTAATTTTTTTATCTAATAAATCCAAGGCATTAAACTAATATAATTAAAAAATTCAAAATATTGTAGGTAAGGAGAGTTGAACCCTTGACCTTTTGCATATAAACTATTCCTTAACCATTAGGCTAGAACAACCTTTTGAATTTTGATGCTAATTTTTAATATATATTAGGTTATTTTTTTTAATCATTTAATAGGTGCAATTAATGTTGCTTTCACCCAACTTTATATATATAGTTAGAGTATAGATATGAAACCGTAAAATAATACTCCCTCCGTTCAACAAAACTTGACGTTTTACTATTCATGCACGCATTTTTAGGAGCTAAAAACTATATAAAATATCGACTTTTTAAATAATTTTTTTTAACAATTTCGTAGTTATTATTAATAAGTACAAACTTGTTAAAAAAAAAATTTTAAAAAATGAATATTTTATATAGTTTTTATTATTGTAAAAAAGCGTGCATGAATAGTAAACGACAAGTTTTGTTGAACGGAGGGAGTACTAAACATAAAAAATATGTTTTGTATTTTTTAAAAATATTTTTCTTTAATTGCATCATCATTAAATTTTTAATGTAACAATAAATAAAATGTGATGAAAGGAGTAGATGAAATGTATGAAAAATAACAAAAGTTAAAATAATTTCGTTAAGGAGATTTGATCACTTGGCATAAAGGGTTAGAGCTATACCTAAAAGCAATAAGCTACGTCTAATCTCTTTTTTTTATATTTAATTGCACTTATATAAGAAGTCATTAAATAACATTAAACATAAGAAATACATGCTTTCATGTTCTCTATTATTTTTATCTATTGCACTTATATAAGAAATTGTTATAAAAAAAAATGGGACAAAAGGAGTAGATAAAATACATGAAAAATGGTGTAGTTAGGGGGATTTGAACCCTAAATCTAAAAGATAAGAACTACACCACAAACCATTAAGCTACAACAACTTTTTGATATTTAGTGCTAATTGTAAATATATATTAGATTGATTTTAAAGCATTTAATATTTGCAATTAATTGGGCTTCACCCAACTTTATATATATAGTATAGACTAGTTGATTTGTCTGTCTTAAGTAGCAAAATATAAATCACTAAAACAGGTGCATATAGCAACAACCTTTCATAATTGCGAAATCTTTATTGCCCATAAGCAGGGGAGTGTGACAAAGTGGAAGACTGTAACAGCTTATTAAATCCTTCCAAGTTACCCGCCAGAATTAACCAAGTTAATTTCACTGAAACTACCACCGTAAACAGGTCCTTCAGTAGTACAAATCAGCAATTACTTTCTTCTTTTACCCTATCAGAATCAATAACTCAGACCACATTTCTCCTTCATACACTACATCAACTTCTGAGAGCAAATCCGGGGTGTAAGACTAGCTCTTCTTCGGGATCTGCAATGGACAAATCCGGGGTTTCATCGTGTCTTTGCCGATTACAAGCTCATTTCCTCTGGTAGGCTGATTTCCAGGAAGTAGAGGCTGCAAAATTGGACACCCAGAAACGAATGAATAAACGCGATCAAGATGCAAGCAAAATATCATCCAAGGGAAAAAACAGGTATCCTTAATCCTTCATTCTGATTGTTTGAGTACATTTAGGATATTTATGGGTCAATCATGAACGAGTGATGCTTAGCGTTATAGGAGATCCTTAATCCTTCAGTTAGGGATGCCGGGGTTGTTTACCTGGCAGACATGAAGGCCATTCCCAGAAAAACGGCCTTGACAGCTTGTTTCTGTCCTGCATAATCGAATGCTAACGGCAACATCTCATGTAACGTCAGAAAAGCCATTACGCCTCCAACTGAAAGGGCATTGCAGACATATTCAAGACAGGTCTCAGATAGTGTGTATGGAAATGAATGCTCAAACTTAATTGTGAGAATGCCGAACCTGATCCAAGAAGGCCCTCTAGAATCTCGGGGCTCAGACTGGATGGGAACAGGTATGCTGCAATGAGAAACAAAATTTAGAGTTAATAAGGATCTAAAGAGTGTTAGATATCAAAAACAATGAAGCTGAATATGTTAGGATTTTTTTGTTGTTGTTGTTGTAAAGTGTTTGTTAATCTTCTACAGAGACCGGAGTAGTACTTGTTAGATTCAAGAACTATGATCTTACAAAGATGAAATATGTAACTTGTTGCTGTTATACATAGATGAAGAGCATACCCACGATTATAACACCGAGGGGCTCAGCAAAACCGGAGAGTGTTGCCAATTTGAATGCTTGCCATTTACTGAGATTTAAGAGCAAGACGAAAGGATAACTGAGATAAGATGCTTCTTTATCTTGATTCAACCAAGAAACTTGGCATAAATAAGATTACATATTATGTGGAAAGAACCGTCCAAATAGAACTGCTAGTAAACAACAGTCAACACTGAGAACGGTGTTTTCATTAAGAAGCTCTAAATTGGCCGGAATCTTAGCATATGATACCAAATCATTATCAAATGTGAATAAGAAAGGTTTTTATACCTTTGCGTTGCAAAGTAGACAGGAAGTGCAACGGCTACACCCTGTGAAAAGATAACTAGGTCACATTAGAGCATAAATCACCATCGTTCCCAAAGAAAGAAAAGAAAGAGACCGAAAGCCATATTGCACCACACTAATTAAAAGAGAGAGGCTGATTTCAGGTACACACTTAACAGAAATCGCATTAGATGGCAATCTTGTTCGTATAAATATAAAAATATGCTGGATAGCTGAGGACTAAGATCCGAGCAACTATACCTCTGGAATGTTGTGTAAAGCAATTGCCAGTGCCAAATTAACACCAACTCGAAGCCCCTGACCAAAAAAGCAGATTAACAAGTATAGCGGAAGGAAATGCAAAACAAAAGGCAGTTGAACATAAAAATTCATGATGGCATGACCAGCAACTGATGTGGGAAACACCGGAATGAACAAGTGTCATGTCCATCACTTGGGTAAGATAAGAAAACCTAGGTAGTAGTTACCTTCATGGAGCCCAGAAAAACTGCCATGCCCTCTGGAAAATTGTGCAAGCTGATGCCTGCAAGAATATCAGTACTTCTTGTCAAATAGACCAAAAACTAGACCAAATTGAACACTTCTACAGATTGAGCATAAAGCCCCTTCGTTTACCTATAGCAGTGACAATTCCACTGTACATAACTTGGCGGCGATGCTTTTTCATCACGTCCTTGCCCTTTTCATCCCCATTTTTCTGATGCGAAAAAAATTGTCAAAGGTTGTCAGCCAGGAGAAAAAGCTATGCATCATTAGCATGTTCCTACGCGTAAAAGGGCAAAATTGAATTAACCTTTTTGCTTTTCGCATCCGAAGTAGGAGCAAGGCTCGGTTCTGGGATGAAATTGGCAATAAAAGCAAAGAAAATTACCCCTGCAAAGAACTACAAGATATAGGTGTTTATATGACCACAGGCTTATTGAACATGGATCATTCATCCTCCCATTTGAATTATGTTTCCCCACTTCCTTTTGTGGTTAAAAAGTTGAACTGAATGGCGAGAACATACCCAAAGGTTTCCTTTCAAAAAGCCAATAGAGTTTATAGCATTATGAGCCAAGTCGAGAAACGATATGCTGAGCATGAGACCCGCAGCAAACCCCTGCAAAATAATAGAAAACTTGAAATTTCCAAGCACTGCATACTTGTGTAGGGAATGACGGAACGCAGAGCTCAAATCTCAAAGTTCCATTAAATATCAAATACCATGGTCGGTGATAATTCACCATGTTTGGTAATTCGTTATAGAACAAACGGGAAACACACAAAAAAAAGGTGCTACTTTCAGTGAAGAAAAAAAAAACTTAAACCAATATTTGAGCATCTGATATCTACTGTCCACAAACTCTGGTCTCTGGTTGTCAAGGTGAATTATGTCTCTGTCATCGGGAATAGTTACTGATTATATTGGGAACTAAGAAAACATATATGCGTACCTGTAATAACCCAAGCATCTTCAAGTTTGGGGCTTGATTAAGTATCACGAAAAGTGCACCTGTTCAAAGTACCAAAGTTGACACTAATTAAAGAACACAAGCCAATCCCCAGAAGAAAAAAAAGTTTAATGATAGAATCAATCAAACTAGTATCTAACTCTAATACGGATTGAATAAGCTTGCTAATTCTTAAGAAAAAGGCCCCGGTCAGAGAAAGTGAGAAGAGAATTGTTTAGGAAGCAAAGACAGCGAGTGAGGTTGAACAGATAATGTAATGACTTAAAAAATTAGATTACACAGAGAGGAAGTGGGACTAGATAGCATGAAATACTGGAATCCGATAGAACAAGTAAAAGCTACATATAAATGGTAAAGCAGCACTGAAATTTGACAATGAATGAATCTTGTCCTCTCCCGTCAAATGGCCAAACTTACAGATTCAATAACACAAGTATACTTGGCCAATTCTCTGAATAGAATCTTCATGAAATCTAATTCAACTCTACACACTCAGGCTAGTAACTCATCTATAATGAATCAAGCCCACATGGGGGAGGCCACTCAACAATGTAACCCGATCTTGAATGTGGATTTTTTAAGGCTGAACCCAAAAAAATCAGAAATTGGACTTGTTCATTTCAACAAAAACAATAATTATAAGGGGAAAAAAAACAATCAGGAGTTGTTTGGTGTGTAAGAATGGGAATGGGGTATCGGGTTGGTTTTTGGTATGGAAATCAGTTTGATACCCTGAGTGAGATGAGCTAACAACTGCACTTCATACCCACTACAACAATCCAGGTTGGCTGATTTCAGAAATTAGAACCCAATTCATCTCCATCTCCAACCCCATACCTGCCCAAAATTTGTCAAACCACACTAACCAATACATGTTCAATCTCATTCCTTATTCCAATCCGATACCTAAATCTCAAATTTCCCTTTTACGAAATCCAACTCCACAGAATCAACAAATACCACTAAAACTCGAATTTCCCTTTCACAAAATAAACAATCAAACTGACCAGTGAACTTCCTCAGTTCCTCTACATCTCATGGAATTCAAAATTACAATAACAACAATAAATAATAATAAAAAGACAGGGTCTTTTACCTATGGAGGTGCTCAATCCCCCGACAAGTGACAGCGCGAGAGCAACCAGAACCTGAGAATCCATTGCAAATCAGAAATTCGTTCGACAATCAGCAGATGGAGACCCAACTCGATCCAATTAGTGAATACGATTCGGAAAAACCTAAAACCCTCTTTCAGAGCTTTGCAAATAGGAGATATGAACTAAAAAGCAACGGAAAAAGATGGAAACCCAGAAAGTAGGAGCAAGGAAAGGTATCGGCTATGAGATGATGGAGGAATGATTGGGGAGGAAGAAAGAGATGGTTTGAAGGAGTGAATCAGGAAATTGAATTGGGCAACCGTTTGAGTGAGAGAATCAGTGGTATCTTGCCACGGATTTGGGATACCCTCTTGCTGAAACTACTCATACTAATTTATTCTCCTCCATCTACACTTCGTTGATCGTAGCGAGTAGCGACCCATCTACCATCGCCCCCCGGTTATCCGACCCGTTTTGAGATAGTTAGGTAATCTGGAATAAATTAGATTTATTTATTGATTTTTGAAGAAAAAAATACTCCATCTGATCTACAAATGAGGTCGTTTTACTTTTTAACACGTATTTTAAGGAATTAAAAACTATATAATATACTACGTATTAACTTTATTATTATTATTTTTTTATAATCTAATACTTATTACCAACAAATATTAAGTTGTAAAAAAATAATTTAGAAAAAATTGATATTTTATATAATATTTACCTCCTTAAAATACGTTTTAAAAAATCAAACGGCATCCCAGTAGTTAGACTAGGTAGTAGTACCTTAGTTTGATCCAAGTCATCCAACTGACTTTGTAAAGCTAAAGTCCCATCAAAAAATGACTTTATATGAATTCAATCAATTGATAATGGGTAAAATCTCGCCTAATCTTCGATGTTAATTACATTTTTAAAGTTGTGGGGTAATTTGGTGGTCTCGGTTTCATAAATCGTGAAGAAGTCCATTTGATTCACAAAATCGTCTATAAAATAGAGAAATGAGAGGAAAGAGGGAGAAAATCTCTAAATTTAGATGAAGAATTAATATCTGTAAAATTAAATGCATTAACTCCTTTCCATGTCTACCCATTTATTCATTGGTTGTTACATATTGATTTCATTAATTTATTGAAATTTTATTTATTAAATTATGAATTTATACATTTATTACAGTGTATAATAAATGTGTGTAAAATAGAGAATCTGTTGGGGTTATAATATAAAAATTATAGAGATTTTGATATTTTTCTCTCCATAATAGAAAATTTTTAGAAAAACTATTGGACTTGCTATTAGAGAGTGTGATACATTCTCCCTTTAAAAGAATTGGCACCAACTGTTCTTAAAGTTGAGTCATCTTTAGATATCATGTTAGTAATGTATAAAAAAAATGCATCCCTACATGAAAATGATATAAATTATATTTAGAAAACGACGTGAGAGCAGACTGTTATTGAGTTATCCTGATCGAATTAGTCGTGAAATGTTGACGATATATCAAAATATTTAAAAACAAATATAATCATAAAAAAAAAAAAACACTTGTGTGAGATATGAATGGAATCTTTTTTTTTTTGTGGAAGATATTAATGGAATCTTAGTGACATTAACATCTAAGTCATTTTCATATAATTTGAAATTGAGTCTTCTTATGAGAAAATGAATCAAAAAAAAAAAATTACAACAAACATTCAAATATGGGAAGAGGAAGTGTGCTCACTCGTCACTAATATAAATAGTTGGAATTTCATTTAAATCATTTTGGGTTATTGAAGTTACTTTGATTTTACCTAGACATGTAATTTTTTTTTTTTAACAAGCAAAGCAGATGAATCTATAGATGTCACCATGTTAAGTAAATCGAGAGGTCGAAAAATGACATGTATTTTTTTTTCGTTTTTTGATTAGAAATGACATATATATTTTTTTATTAAGTAAAAATTTGATGTCAGACATATCTCAACCCTGAAGGCCGACAAATTGATAGACATATAACTGTCTAAACAAATATAAAATATTAAGATAATGCAAACTACATATAAGAACACTGTAAAAGGGAGACTAAACATAACTAAACCAAACGAGATGAATACTTAATTCTTACCTTATAATACTTCTTCAAATTGACGTACAATGACGTTCATAATAAATACGTACAAACTAAATACACCCTAAATCATGCACGTTGGAATTGACGTGCTTGCTAATTAATGGAAAATACATGCACATTAATTCCGACCTGTACTTTTGATGGTGATTTGCGGTGTATCTAACAACACCCCAAAATATCACGTGAATGAGAAGGGCAAAACCGTGATTTAAAAAGAGACCAAGGGGCATAATTGGAAATCCAGGTTGACATGTTTCCAAATTCCAATCGATCGATGGAGAGAGACGCATCGGAAGAAATACAGAAACGAAGAACAACTCGTAAATCTCTTTCTCCTCCTCACCTTCGCCGTTTCTCTCTCTCTGTCGTCTCAAGCCAACTTCTTCCCGTCCTCAAGGTTCGAATTTCATGTTGTCTTCAATTCCCCCATTCGATTTCGAGTTTTTTTTTTCCGTTTATAAGATTTCGATCATTTTCTTTCTAGGGTTGATAGATTGATTGATTTATTTTTTTAATATATACTGTAGTTGTTTTTCTTCCCGGCGAGAGGGAACGATTCGCTTCGATTCCTTGATGGGATCGGCGTCTGCGATCGGATTTAAGTGAAGTTTTCTAAATTTTGTTTCATTTTTTTGTGATTGAAATTGGAATTAGGGTTTCAGCGTGGGCTTGTGAATCAGCTAATTTTTAGGGCTTTTTAAAAAATTGGCTTAATAAACATGTATCTTAGTTGTATTTACGTTCAATTTTCATTTGGCTGATGATTGATCTTCTAGGATTTCTTCATAGCTCGGAAAATAAACACTTGATTGTCAATTTGATAAAAATAAAAACAGTTAAATCCCTTCTTTGGCATTTTGTTTGTTTTTCTTTGTTTGGTTGAATGCAATTGTAAATCTTAAGATTAAGAGGCTTGAACTGTTGCTGATTGCAGTGTTTATATTTTTAAAAAATATTATGGATTTCCCTTTCCTAGTTTTGAAGGTTTGGCTTTGGCTACAGAGATAAACACATTACTTTATCCACCTTTCAATATATTTTTCTGCCAGTGTCATTTGATTTTGAGAGTACATGATCTTAATGTTTATGATTGCATATATTACTTTCATCCTGTGATTCGTATCCATTGGTGATTGGATCTGCTCATCGCACATTAGCTTTGTTCCATCTTTCTTCCAAGACAGGCTTTTGTTCTGTGCTCTTGAAAATTATTGCATCATCAGAGGTTTTAGAGCAAAAAATCTAGTTGGATGATCTACAATTGTGATTGTAGTATTCAAATTTCAAACTCCATTCCAAAACACATTTTCCTTGTCTGCAATGTATTGAAGTCATTTGTTACTCAAATGGAATACAGTCAGTGGAGATAGGATTTGTAGTCAATAACTTTTTGATAATAAAAAAGAAAGGAAAACATTTTTTTGAAGATTGATGAATCAATCTCTAGTAAAAGGAGTTATGGCTGTTGCGTAGTAGATTGTTGTTACTTGCGACCCATAGCTCCTACTAAACAGTAAGTGGGTTTTTAGATGACTGATATAGCCTGATACTGTTACTTGTCTATTGCAGTTTTTAGAGAATGGACCATGACGAAACTGGCTGCCAAGCGCCTCTCGAGGGCCCAATATTATGCATCAGCAACTGTGGATTCTTCGGCAGTGTTGCCACAATGAACATGTGTTCCAAGTGCTACAAAGATGCAATGTTGAAGCAGGATCAAGAAAAACTTGCTGCATCGTCCATTGAGAACATAGTGAATGGATCATCATTTGGCAATGGAAAAGAGCCGGTTCTTACTGGATCTGTGGGCATGCTAATAGCTCCATCAGAGCCAAAAGTTATCACAGCACCAGAAGCATGTGTGACAGGATTGGGGGAAAGCAGCGAGGCAAAGCCAAAGCAAGGACCAAACCGCTGCTCCAGCTGCAAGAAACGCGTTGGCTTAACAGGGTTCAATTGCCGCTGTGGTAATCTCTTCTGTTCTTCACACCGCTACTCGGACAAACACGACTGCCCCTTTGACTACCACACCGCTGCACGTGACGCTATTGCTAAAGCCAATCCTATTGTCAAGGCGGAAAAACTCGACAAGATATGAAGTTCAGCTCGGATATGATGATCCTCCACGTCGTAAAGACTTCTCTAAGTTGGATGCCTTACATTCTTCAGGCCAGGGTGTCCTATGCAGTATCGGCATGGTTGCTCATAGAAACGAAGTTGCCTCCGTTGTCTACGACTCCTCAGTCTTACCTTCCATATGATAAATGTGATCGGCATGCTCTTAGATTAGCTTTATAATGTGTCAATTCATGTAGAAAAAAATAATAAAAATTTGTCATTTATTCTAGTATGTAGTACTTTGTGCTTGATTAAGAATTTAAGATTGTCTGTGCTATTCAAAAATTAAGTGGACACATTGGGCTTGTTCTTAGTTTGTATATTATGAAGTGGTTTCTGCAGGCTCTTATTGTATTTAGCATGCCTGCTTTCTTACAGTTGCTAACTTTGCCTACCATTGTTTGATAACCTCTTACTTATAAGCGACTTCATATATTTAAAAAGATTAAAACTATAATCTCTGAAGACCAACTTGTGATTGGTTTTAAACATTGGTGCTTGGGAGTCATGTAGTATGAACGAGTTGGGGTTGGATTGTATGTATCTTTACTCATACTCCTCGGCGCCAATAGTCTACAATTCTACCTCAATCTCTTTATAAGGTAACTCTCTCTTACTAAGCTCGAGTAAAATATGGACTAAAACTTAGGTACACATTCGTCACAATTTCAACCCGAAAATGAGTCTTTTTACTTTTTTCAAATAAGTTAACGAAAAAAAAAACTCCATCTTCATAAAAAAAAACTCGTCTCCTAAATCGGTAGATTATATTGCAACCAATATAAGTAGATACTACAAAAGAAGGCCCCAAGGCCTAAGAAACGACCACAAAAAACAATGGTAAGGATTTAAGCGGTGTTAGACTCTGATAGACCATCGCCCAATAACGTTCTTTCATATGAGTAATGACACAAACGAGCAATCCGATCAACATGGCTTCGCATCGAATCGGAAGGCACATTCTTCACAATAAGCCAACGGTTCCGCTATATACACTCCAAACCCTGCACATCGGAATTGACGTGTAGGGTTAGCGCGTGTTAATTAATTTTTTAAAAGTGCTAATTAGTGGGAAATGATTGCACGTTGAGAAGGACGTGCATTTCTGATGAAAGATTTGCGGTATATCTGACAACCCCCTAAGCCAATTATAGGATTCGCACTTTAGAAAAAAATTAGAATTGGGCTTGGCCCAAATCACGGTCCAGTTAGATAATTTGATGGGCCCAGAGAGATATCTGTAGCAGGGAAAAGGTGAAGGACACAAGAAGGCACCGTGCACGCGCACCACCTGACCCAATGCGGGCGTGCGTCGTCCGGTCTCTTTGTGCTCAAGTTTTCATTTCAATTTGACTTTGAAAAAGTTCAATTCTAAGAAATTCAATCATGATCCGATTGAAAATTGTGAATATTTATAGATAGTATTCTAAATATCGGATGTATCAATACGATAGGATAAGAGTGTAAGGATTAAAACTTACTGGTCAGCGTATAAAAAAAATAATTAACTATGATATTTAGCGATATATCAATATATATTTTTGATATTTAGTACATTTTATAATTCAAACATTATTTTCTCTAGTTCATTTGAAAATTTGAAGTATAAATTGTAAGCAAAATGATATTTAGACCTTTTTTTATGAAATAATTTCAAAAAATGCTTCAAAACTATAATTATTTTAATTCTATTCCAAATTTGATTCTCATACTTGGCTTCTGTTAACAAAACCATTACTTTTTTTATTATCTTAGTCCAATTCGATCGGGCTTAACTTTCTACATCTGATTGGGAACTGTGTGAAAGATGGGAACATACATTATAAATTTTTTAGAAAAATAATGAAAATGTAAGAGATGCAAGTTACTCATAACATACATTATCAAACAACGACTTGGATTCGCTTTTCCTTGAATTGGTAAATAAAGAGCGGTCATCTGGAATTCGAGCTGGGGACCTTTGGATACTATCCACAAGTCCTTTTAAGTTGAACCATTCCGACAGTATCTTGGATTCGCCTTCCCGCCTTAACTATGATGCATTCACGCGAGTGCCGGGGGCGTACGTGTTTGCTATCATTCCACTGCAGAGGGCATTACCCAAAAGAACTACTCGTACAAGCTTTACCCTCTACTTTTTGTTGTATTTAGCATCATGTTACTGCAAAGGATATAATTCAATTTCATAAAGGTTATGTCTATTGGAATTCATCACAGGAGGTCGTGAATCGTGATCAATACAAGTAAAAACTATTTTGTTTTAAGAGTTTATATAGATAATTTTCATTCTTAAGTTAACCCACCGGGGCCATCACAAGACGCACAAATTTTGCAAGGGTTTTTTCTTTTTTTTTTCAATAAATAAGTAAATAATTATGTTCGTGACATCATTTGCACTCTTAAAAGTAACAATACTTTAAATTGCTGAAAACATTCATATAAAAATTAATTGTGTGACTATTGAAAAATTCGTGTGAAAAAAATGAAGAATGCAAATTTATTGAAAATTGAAGCATTATATATATCAGAACTTTACATGTATATATGAACCACATGATAATTAATTAAACACTCCTTATTTTGAATATATAATAAGTAAATCTGTTTTATACTATAGATTATCATAGGAGCTTTAATTGTGCGCTCGTGTGTGTTGCGCACTCTGTAGTTGACAGCAAAATTCAAATAATGATATGAAGAAATGGTTTTCCACACTTTATAGTATCTTTTTGAGTTGGAAACAACAAACAAAATATGGTGTTTTTGTACGTTTTTATTCAAACTGGTTGGATGACTAGGAGCCTCCTATATATTCCTTTGAATTGCCCTCTTAAGATCATGTAGAGTTCCATCCCTACCAGCCTTTCAAAGGTTCTTGTTTTTGTTTAGGTTTTTTTTTTTTGGAAGCAATCTGGCAATCCGCATCCCTTCATCTTCCTAAAGCGTTCTTTCGGACGAGAACATGAAGTTCTACATCGATCTTCAGACGTACGTCGGTAGGGATACTATAAGTAAGGCGATCGACCCTGTCTGGAACTATCTTAAACTCCCTGAAAATATGAAGAACAACAACGTTATAAAACTCAGTTAAATCCAACATGGTGACGTCTGATAATAAAAGCCCTATGTTTTAAAGGCATTTCCAATCGCCTAGACGTTAAGAAGGTTGTTTAATCCCAATTGCTTGGCTTGTTGGACCTCATCCGAAGGCTAAGGGCCTCAGCATAAGAGATCGAAACTCCATGATAAGTACCATTAATTGAAGATATTGCCATCGTTACCACAAATGACGAGGCCATACGAAGTATCACCATATGCATTGCTAAAACTTCCATGGCCAGATTTCTTCGTACGTACATATTGAAGATAATTACACACATCTTTACATATTTGATATAATGAGTTCAATTTCGATCAAGTTTAAAACAATTTTACAATTGACTAGAATTCTACTTATTTTCATCATTTTCTTGTCATTTCAATCTTCATTACTATAAAAGCTAGGATCAATATATATATAAGTAATATTTTGCAACAATAGTGAATCCTAATCAATTAAATTATATATATATATATATATATATATATATATATATATATATATATATATATATATATATATAACAAAAAGAATTTCCACATATCTTATCATAGGAGGAAATCATGGCCGACAAGAGCCATAATCACACCGTATATTATATAGCCTCTATTTTTATTTTTGAAAGTAGCTTTTATATGTGTAGGAATACATTTGGTCCAATCTTCAATCTTCAATCTTAGTGGAAGAATAGAATAACTTATGCTGATTAATAAAAATACTCCAACAATTTATTCACTATATTGGTATTGGTATTATTATATATTATTATTATTATTACACATGAAAATATTATAATTTTTTTTTCCAAAATGTATTATAAAATAAGTATTACATAATTAAGTATAAAATGTATAGAAAGTGGTGTTAATTAAATTTGATTTTCTATGTTAGTTCACAGCTTCTTGTTTATTTGGATCGTCATAAATTATAATTTTTAATATACTATATTATACTGTATTATACTAAAAATCATAATTTTTTTTACTAATGATTAAAATTTTAAATATATAAAAATATTCATCAAGATAAAAATCTATATATAAAATCTTTATTGGAATTTTTTGTCGTTACAATTAACACACCTATCGATTAAATGATTAATTAAGAAATCAATAAAACTAACTACTCTGTACGGAGTATTATTTTTCTCCATCACCTTAGAGAATTTGATGTTATTAATAAGGTTGGAAGGTATGACCTACCTGGCTACCTCGGTGTGTGAATTTCACCCTTTCAATATTTATTTATTTATTTATTTTATTCTAATAATTGACCTATTTATAAATTAATCTATACCTTTATTTGCTAATTGGTTGTTTGTAGCTTTGGAGAAAAATAGGCGGAAACGTTGCGTTTTGCTTGCACCAAAATCATGGCAGACAGTAAAGCATTTTTTTATATTCTGAAAAAGTTAAACCCTTTTTCTATTTATTCTTCTTCTTCTTCTTTAATTTGATTGAGGGTGTAATTGTGCAAAATGGAAAAAAAAAAAAAAAAAAAGTGGGCCATTGTGTGTCTCCATCTCCAACAAAGGCTCACAAGTCACAAGAGAGGCCCAAAAGGCCACAGCCTCACAGGTCTAAGTGTCTTAACTTTTTATTCTCTTGTCTCTTTTTTACTGTGGTGTTTATACAACTTTTTACTTTTTTACTTTCCTATTGAAAGTTGAAACCTAAAATTGATTATTTTTACTAAAAAAATGTGTTGCAATACTAATAAAATATGTCAATGTACATGTTCTTAAAGAAGCTCATTGCTCGGCGGAGGAGTAGGATCAAATGTCTAGGTGGGATCTTGATCGATGAGTCTTGATAAAGTTGAGTATTTTTACGAGCATTAAGCAGTCATATTCGCTCAAAACAAGGAACTTAAATGAAATGTTCGAAATTTCATAAAATTCGAGCTATTCGAGCTCAAATCAAGCGAGTATAATTTAAAAATGTGTTCATACTCGGCTTGTTTAGAAAATGAACGAGCACGGGCCGATCTTTTAGCGAGTCGAGCGCGAGCTACTAGCCTCATATAACAGGTGACCGATCGTTTTATTTGAAATCCCAAAACTGAAATGCAACATCTTTCATCCGATTGAATTCTGTATTAGATAAACCAAATCTAGATAGTTAAACCCATATACTATTCAGATTTATCTAGATTTGGTTTATCTAATACTCTGAAGATCGAGATTTTCAAGTTAATGTTGAGAAATCGCAACTTGTAGAATAAATTAAAGAGACTCGTAGGTGGATCCGGATGGCCAATCGGACCCTCATTTAATCCATTAAACATCTATAGTGTCTTTAGTGATGGTTGGGTTGATTTGAAGGTAATTAAATGGATTTATTTATGGAGCAATGTAACCTAAAATAGAGACAACCAAAAGGGGAGCCTACCCCTCTATGCAATTTTACTATTAGGAGGTGGGGTGCTTTTGAGAAAAAGCTAATTTAATGGAGTAATCAATTGATTAATTATCTTTATTAAGGAGTAATTAATTGCATAAATTATTAATCCCACTATAACTGATCTGTGATTTCATCCATCAACCCACTTCACTTCATCACTTGGCTTAATCACTTCCATCTCCACTCATCATTTTCCTTCATTTAAAGCCATAAATTACACACAATTTGATTAACCAAATAATAACCTTACTTTAACTAATATATTCGTCTTTACTCAAAAAAAAAAAACTAATAGTATATTCGTCTTTATGATTTATGTCATTTCATTTTTTGAAATACTTTTTAATTGATATACTAAAAACATTATAAAATATTAATAAATTAATAAATATAAAATTATAAAAAAAATTAATCAAAAAAGATATTTTATAGAATTTTTAACTGACTAAAAACGTATGAATAAAGTGACTTAAGTCCGGAGTAATAAATAAATCATGAAAAACATTTCCCAAATAAAAGATTTGAATCTATCATTGATAAATAAAACAATAAAGTTTGGAAGTACTGTTTTTCAATTTTGGTCATATTGTAAGTGTGAGTTATTAGATTTGTCACGAGAATTTTTGTTTTGGAAGTACTCATCCGTGCTTGACGACTCGGAAAAATATTACTCACGGGTGGTAAAAATGTTACTTCATTAACCGAGCATGCAACATAGCTAAAATAAAAATAAAAATACTACAAACTCAAACAATATCTAAGACATTAATGGAGCATGAAAATGTGTAAGAAAAAGGTTAAAATGATATTCCATAATTAAGCTTGTGAGCAAGTATTTATTAGAGTTTAAAATTTTTAGAGTTTTTGGAGAATTTTAATAGTATTTTTTTTAACAGATTTTCATCTCATTCTAAAAAATGAAAAAATAGTAGGAAAAATAGAGAAGATTTTCGAAATGGTAAATTTATTAGAGTTTGAGTAAATTAATTTGAAAGATATATATTTTATTTTCCAATTTTGAAAAAAAAAAAGAGGATTGGAGATGATCTTATACTATGTTTTTTATATATATATAAAGGAAGATCGATATTCGAGATATAAAACAACACATTGTCTAGTAACTCAAGAGACCGATGTATCAACCGACGAACTAACAGTCATGAAACAATATAAAAATTTAGAAATAACTTGTGCAAGTAAATAGGAAAAAGGACATGACACTCAACAAATCACAATTAAAACCGACAACTAGCATGAAAGTCGAGAAATATCCAAGAAAGACCATGAATGCTGAGAACATGAAACTTAGGGGTGTGCATGATTCGGTCCAAACCGAATTTTTGGGCCGAACCAACACAAACCGAACCTAACCGAACCGAACCGAAGTTTTTCGGTTCGGCTTTCGGTTCAAGAATTTTCATTTTTCGGTTTCGGTTCGGTTTGTGTTCGATTTATGTTAAACCGATTTTTTTTATACACTATATAAATACAGTGTATATATATTTGTATACTTTATATATACACACATACTTACTGTGTACATTTATATATTACATATATACACATACATTGTACGTATTTGCATTAGTGTATATATATATTTGTAATTTTATATACTTAAGTACAAATATAGTGTAATTTTGTGTACTTGCATGTATCTATTTATATATATATATATATATTTGAATTCGTATGTGTATACTTTATATTAGTATAATTTATATTGGAATATGTATATATATATATATGTGTATATATACACATATATATGGTGTATATATATTTGTTTTTGTATACTTTAATTTTTTTTTAATGGAAATTCGGTTCAATTGTGTTAAAACCGAACCGAACACAAACCAAACCGGTAAATAACCGAACCGAACCTAATACTTTCGGTTTCAGAATTTGAGATTTTCGGTTTCGGTTCGGCCCGGTTCGGTTAGGTTTTAGACCGATGCACAGCCCTACATGAAAGTGTGCTAGGACTCTAAGAAGACTCTTAAAAAAAATATGAACACATTCCTCTTATTTAAATCAAATGTTTTCGAAAACCACAAACATTTTGATGATGAATCCATCAAACGTACAGCACATCCTGATCCTGATCTTATATATACCGTGTGATCCATACGGACCATACTCTACAGAGGCTGTGCACGGGCAAATAATGTAAGGGATATAAAAAAAAGGAAAAGATTCCAACGGGGAGGCATATTGGCAGAGGGAGCACGTTCACGTTTAGGAGTGAAATTACCAAAAAGCCCCCGGGAGCACCTTGTTTAGGGGGAGGACCCATGTGGTAACCCCTTGTCGTCTTCTTTCTCTCCATCTCTGTACGGACTACGGAGTATTCAAGGTTATAAAAATGAAGGGTTTGAGATAAGTAATTGAGAAGGAAGGAAATGAGAAATAAAAAAAAAGGTAACACGTGTGACAGGGATAACATATGGGGTTGTCGGGTAGTGGAAGAGCAGGAGCACAATCACAACTCAACTTCACTATATAGTATACTCTCCCCGTCATACCCTGCTCCTCCCATCATTCCCCTCTCTCACCTACCCTTTTCTGGTAGCCCTCTTCCATCTCTTTGCAATTGCTACAAAGTATACTATATATGATGTAGGGTCCGAAATTGAAAGTTGAACAATATAACAAGTTTTAGCAAATCTCTTATGGTTAATTAGTTTTCGGATAAAATCTCTGTCGGATTATATGATAGGCTAAGTACTAGTGTTTGTGTGTCCGTGCACATGACCCTCAATTTCGAGGTCCAGTAAACTTGGTACATTTCTTGTGTTAGATGAGAGAGTGATTCTTAAATGCCGAAAACAATAGAATATATCATGGACGTCGAAGAAAATGCATAAGATAAAGTAAAGCCAAAAAAAAAAATACATTAATAACAAAAGCAAAAGCCATTGTCAACATAATTACATCTCATCATCTCTACTATTAGAGTTGAATTATGTAACTATGCAAGAATGTGAGTTCAATTCTTCAATGGAGGAGTTCAAACAAGTTAGATAAAAACATGTCGTTTTATTATTTATGTGAACTTTTTCAGAAAGAAAAAAAAACTATATAAAATATCCATTTTTCTTTTTAAATTTATTTTCATACTCATTAGTAATAAGCACAAAATATCAATCACAAGTTGGTCTAGGCTAAATCTCATGCCAAGAGGTTCGAAGTTCGAATCCCCTTGGAAACATGGAGTCGCTTGTGAGTGAGAGAGTCAACTCCTTAAATGGGTCATACGTACAGTACCTGATCCAGATATAGAGCGACAAGATGATGACATGGTGTGCGAATGAGAGATATGGTCTCTGTCACTCCTTTGCGGCCCAGTCTAAGTGTCTAACCCTCTCCGACATGGGATGTAGAGCAACAAGATGATGACATGATGTGCGAATGAGATCGAGATATGGTCTGTCACTCCTTTGAGGCCCAGTCTAAGTGTCTAACCCTCTCCGACATGGGATGTAGAGCAACAAGATGATGACATGATGTGCGAATGGGGTATATGGTCTATGTCGCTCCTTTGAGACCTAGTCTAACCCTCTCTGACATGGATGACTCTCCTCCAATGCGTTCTATCCATAACCATGCTCTCGTTAAGGTTCCGAAGGGCACAATAAAAGATGTTATTAGCCATCATATGATTTTTTACCGAACATAATAAGCGTCATTGCGTCAATATTGATGAAAATTATACATTTGCTAATGATCAAGGATTTTAAAATCCATATTGTTCTTTAATATAAAAAAAACATACTATTAGCCATCACATGATTTTTTTTTTTGTTACAGGTAAGGATTTAGATGAGGTTAGTCTTTACTAAACCACCACCCAAGAATATCACCGCGAATGAGAATACATAGATGTTTATTTATCTGAGCAGGTGGTGAGGTGTCAGATTAGAAGATGCGAGAGATGTGGTGAATGCATATTAATTTTTCATGGGCAAAACCAACATCTCTTGATAGCGTTGATCACAGTAGTGCCATCACATGAAATATATAAGAGTTTGGATTATAATTTATAAGGAGTAAAATGCAATTTTCCTTTATTTAAGTTGTACATCGGTAGCATCCTCTGCATCTATAAACTCTCCACCGTTGGATTAGATTTAGCCTGACGTGTCCTTCCCACTCTTGAAGGTGCAGAAATCAAGTACGGAGTAGCTTATAATCTCTCCCTCCGTAGTCCGTACGTATGATCCCCGTAACGCCGTAACATTTTAAACCCCCGTTTCCTCCCTTCCAGAATCCACTATAAAACCCCCAATCTCCTTCCTCCCCTCTCTCACATCCCCCCATAAACAATGGAGGCATTTCCAAACCCCCCTCCAAAGCAACTCGACCTCACCGCCGTTAAGGCCGTTAAGGTCCTCGGGAAGGGCGCCATGGGCACCGTCTTCCTAGCTTACGACACCTCCGTCGCCGTTACGCCGTCGCCGTTCGCTCTGAAAGTGGTCGAGAAATCCGCCAAGCCCGACGCCGATCGCCGCGCCCGCTGGGAAACCGCCGTCCTCTCCGGGCTCAAGCCTCACCCCTTCCTCCCGAATCTCCTCGCGGCATCGGAAGACTCCCACGGCCTCGTCGCCTGGGCCCTCCCTTACTGCCCCGGTGGCGACCTCAACGTCCTCCGCCACCGCCAGATCGACAGGGTCTTCAGCCCCGCCGTGATTCGATTCTACCTTGCCGAGATCGTCTGCGCTCTCGACCACCTCCACTCCGCCGGCCTCGTCTACCGCGACCTCAAGCCGGAGAATGTCCTCATCCAGCAATCCGGCCACGTCACGCTCACCGATTTCGACCTCTCCCGCCGCCTCGCCCGCAGATCCCTCGGATCCGACTCGAATCCGTTCTCAGAGAGCTTCAGGGAGTTGAATAAGTCGATCGCCGGTCCGCATTGTTCGTCTCGGAAGCGGAATTTAAATCTGATGGCGCGGTTCAACAAGACGAAGAAACCGGCGCGGGTTTCGCCGGTAAATCGCCGGCCGGTTAGCTTCACCGGTGGCGAGCGGTCGAATTCCTTCGTCGGAACGGAGGAGTACGTCTCGCCGGAGATGATCCGAGGCGAGGGCCACGAGTTCGCCGTCGACTGGTGGGCCCTCGGGGTGCTCGCCTACGAGATGCTCTACGGGAAGACGCCGTTTCGCGGAAGCAACAAAAAGGAAACGTTTCGAAACGTCTTGTTCAAACAGCCTGAGTTCGTTGGGAAACGGACGGCCCTGATTGACTTGATCGAACGGCTACTAAAGAAGGATCCCGTGACGAGGCTCGGGTACCACGGAGGCGCGGAGGAGATAAAGGAGCACGAGTTCTTCAGAGGCCTGAGGTGGGACCTACTAACGGAGGTGTTTCGTCCGCCGTTTGTGCCGTCGACGGACGAGGCGGAGACGGCGGCGGCGGGTGGGTTCGACGTGACGGAATATTTTAAGGGACTGAAGGCGCCGAAGCCGCCGTCGGGGCATCCGTCGTTCTCGTCGTCGGATAGTGAGACGGACGTTTCCTTAACTGAATTCTGACACGGCCAAGGGATTAGTCATTTCATTTGTACAGTAAAAAAAAATATTCTCCCAGCTTTGTTTTTTTTACCGTGGAGGTGAAACTTTGGTTGGGTAATTACTAATTAACCCTTGTAGAATGTGACCGTGTTTATAAACTTTGGTATAGTTAGTTAGCTAGCTAGTTCTTCTATCTTGAATTATTTTATGGTGCTTTTTTTTAAAAAAAAAAATAATTTGGATTTTAAAGTTAGTGAAAAGGAAACTTTGATATGAATTAAAATGGATAAAAAATGTTATTAATGGTATTATTCGAGTAGAACGAGCTGAGGTTGACATGTTCAAACTTGATTCGTTTGTTAAACGAGTTTGAACTGAGTCGAGTCCAATTTTTAAACGAACTTATTTTTTTGATCAAGCTTGACTTGTTTAGAAAATAAACGAACTCAAACCGAGCTTTTTTCGAGTTTTAAATAGTTTTACATGGTCATAACATGTTAACTTTATGAAATTTTAATAAAAATCGAAGTTAAATCGAACGAACGGAGCTTTCAACTGAGTTTGAAATTCTGTTCAGACTCAGCTTATTTAGGTAATTGAATAAGTTCAAGTCAAACTTTTTTCGAGTAGAGCTGAAGTATAACAACGGGAATCAAGGTAAAATGGCTAAAAGACCCAATCGTGTGAGGGTATGATGAAGGGAGGGGTATTGTGTATGGCATCATTTCAATTTTGACCATTGATTGATAATACAAAAGGATTAATAATTATAAATGATGATGGGTATATTTTAAAATGGCTTTAAGTGGAAAAAAAGTGGTTGATACTTGCTACTACTATTATTGTAGATTTGTAGATGATGAGATGTAAATCTTTCTAATTATTTATGACTATGTAAATTAATTTTTCGAAAGTGATACTGTATAATTAAGCAACCTACATTGGATTATTGCTTTAGGTGTGTTTGGATTAAAGTTTTTTAAGCTAAAATTTTAGAAAGTGTTTGCATTGGTTTGAGTGTTTGACACATTTTACAATTCCTCTAAAAATAGCTTGATTTTAATTTAAAGTGTCTTTTAAATTATCTCAATTAATTATTACCCCTCCGTTCGGCAAAACTTGTCATTTTAACTCTCCACACAACTTTTAATAAAACTAATAATTATACTTCTTTTTTACTAATTTACCCTCAATTATTACTCTACTTTTTACTTTATCAAAAACTACAACCCACAACACACCAATCAAATCAAGGGCATTTTAGTAAAGTAAAAGCAAAAATACCTAAAATGACAAGTTTTTCCGAACAAAAACAAAACTCTAAAACGACAAGTTTTGCCGAACGGAGGGAGTATAAACTAATTAAGTTTATAATGTAATTATAAACATATATAATAGTTAACACTACGTTCGAATCATCCCAGAGCTATAAAATTATCAGTTTCGACCTTCTTCCTCATACGACATTGTTATACAAATTCGAGCTCTCAAACTTAGTTATAAACACAATCAATTTTGTCACGCCGTTTGTCTCACATTACTAAGTAGGAAGGAGAATAATTTGCTTAATCTACGTTTTTCTAACTGACGTTATTGTTGATTATATTTTGAGTCAAAATTATATTTTGTCACGTCGTTTGTCTCACATTACTAAGTTGGAAGGAGAATAATTTGTCTCACAACTAAGTAGGAAGGAGTATTTGTTATAATTGTCATGTCAATATTTGGTCGAAAGCCAATATTTTCTAGTATTATTTAAGTCATTTTTTCTTTTAAAAAAAAGACAGATAACGATTAAATGAAAAATAATTTTAGAAAATAAATTTAAAACGAGAAATTAAAATAAGTTGAAAGAGGGATATGATTCATTGAGTGCAAGGTATACTTTGTGATGTTGAGGTTTTTGTAAGAGGGAGCTAGATCTTGCTTCCAAGTAAAAGCAATCAGCCTTTGGGTCAAAGTCCATAGTTATTTGTTACTCCAAGGTAAAGTAGTCGTTGTGACTTACAAGAGAGGTCTTATTGTATAGGAGGGCAATCAACACAAATTCCCTATAATTATATCAATACTTAGTTGTGGAAAAAAGTCGTGTGATCCACACTTTTTTAGAAATAGTCCATTATCTATTGATCAGGATTTATGTTTTCCGTCTCCCCGGGAGTGAGACATCATGTCAATTTCAACTTTCTCATGCGCTTACTATCTATATATGTTATTCTACCGAGTCTTAGCTTCCATCTTTCTTCGGCCGGTCTTCTGCTTAATTCTTAGTTTTCGAGGGTTGCTTTCCTCATTTTACGTTGGCTAATTAATTCATTGTTCGCGAGTTTTCATATCGTGACGATATGTCCGTTTTGACACTCCCTGTGCCTTCTCGATTTACCGGAATTCTGTTTGGTATTTAGAATTCTTACTTTATTAAAACAATCAATACTTAACTTATTAACCCAATTTAATTAGTAAGTATTTTATTTGAAATTCACGTTCTTTTAAAAAAGGATGTAAAATTTATAACCGAATACTATTATCGCGATTATATAACTTTTTATAAATTATGATAACATATTATTTAATTAATTCTTTTTTTAGAATCAACCACGTCGCACCACATAGGATATTATGCATCGATTTTAGTATATGTACCCAGAAAAATTGCGATGCAAATCAGTTAATATATTGATTGATCTTTTACTTTAATGATAAGGGAGATTGATGCCCTACTGGTTTGAGTGATCGAACCTATTTAACAATTTAACTTTTTCGATTCGAGTACTTTTGATCTATAAACCTTAAAATTAAATCTTCGTATAAAAAATAAAGTAAAAATTCAATCGAGAACTTCAGGGTAAAGTTACATTGTTGTTGCTATTATAAGATTGAAATCACCTATTAACATTAAAATTTGTATAGATCAAATGTGATTTTAGATAATGGTGGTGGGTAAAATGGGATAGGGCCATAGCCCATAGGGGGAATCTCATATGATGACAAAAACATCTACCCTTTGTATAAAAAGAGGTGCCCTATTTTTTCACCTTATTATGGGCACATAACAAAAAACCACAATGTACAGAGATGGGCACTAAAATGTTCATATTAGCCCATATAGGGATCTGTTTTTTTTAATACGAAGCCCATATAGGATTCTGTGATTAATTAAGAGAAAGTATAGCTAGTCTAGTATAGTACCTCTAAAGGATACAATTGAAGCTTAAAATTATTTAGAAATTTCGCGAGGTACCCTTGAGATATTGCAATTTTCGCGAGATATATAACTCTTTTGCATATTTCGCGCAGTTCTCCTGAGGTTTTGAATTTTTTCGCCTCGCACCCACTGGGGTTAAATCTTACAGATTCCGTTAGTTTTCAATTTAAAAAAAAAAAGAGAAAAAGAAAAAGAAAGACGGAACGAACACCGTTAGTTTTTAATTAAAAAAAGAAAGAAAGGAAGCGGACAAGATAGATCCACAGGTCTATGAAGAGTCACCGACCACCCACCATCCCACCCTCCTTCCACCCAACTCTGACGAGGCTCAGAGCCACAGGCCACCCACCATATCTCGGCTTTGTTTGATCCGAATGAGCTTTACATCCCACCATTATTGAGTGTGACAACAAGGTTCTTGGGCCTGCCCTTGCCACCATTTCTCAAAATTGAGATCGTCCCCGAGCTCTTCAAGGGGTGGATCAACACGCAGTCCGGCCAACAAGGTTGATATGGAATTCAAGGCCAAGTTCTTGTTTTCGGCGAGGAGTGTCTACAGTGCTCCACCGCTGCTCGTTGCGACGGTGCTGACGAGTGACAATTCAAACGGCAAGATGAGGAGGGGAGGGTGGTTTTGACTGGTCAGCGATGATGTTGGAAGCTCCAATCAGGGGTGGATGGACGAGATCGGTGGTGGCGGCGGCGGCTGGGTGTCTTGTGTTCCTCCTCCGGTAGGGTGGCGACTCTCTCTGTTTAGGGTTTTTTTGGGCACTTTCTCTTTCCATCCTCAAGATCTATTAGGGTATACGCCAGATCCGTGCCCCTAATGGGCGGATCTGTGTTCGTGTCCATCACCCAGTCTTCCGCGCCGGTGAAACTCCTTCAATCGGCCCCGATTCTTCTCAATTACTGTTGCGACCGCCATCGCCATCACCAAATTCTCCTTCCCTAGAAAAGAGTACCTCGCGAAAAATTCAAAACTTCAGGGGTATCACGCAAAATATGGAAAAGAGTTCTATACCTCGCGAAAATTGTAATACCTAAGGGCTCAAGTGTACCTCGCGAAATTTCCGTTATTTTTATCCTTTTTGTTGCATCCTAAAAAAATATCCTTTTTGTTTCGAGATTAAAAAAAACATTACTCTGTATTAAAAATAAGCAATCTATCTCTGGATGACTAATATTCGCGCCATGAATATCTCGCCAATTACACGAACCTGATCACAACTTGTGAAATTGTTGAAGAAATTAACAGCTTTCGAAGCCATGATAATGAAACGTAATAACGACTTTAAAAGTCGTGGTTATGGAAAACATTACCCAGATTTCAACTCGATAAGCCTACTCATTTGGAAGCAAATGGACACTTTGATGGCTTAAGAAAGGCATCAACTTTCACAAATTTAGAAGTCGTGGTAAGTAAGGCCTCAACTTTTTACCGTTTTAGGGTCAGTTTGGTAACACGGAACTGATGGGGTAGTTGAAGCTGATAGAGTAGCTGGAGCTGATTGATTAAGTGCGTTAAATATATGTTAAATTAGAATTTTCTAGTAAGCTAAGGTGTTTGGTAACCCAGTTGATGTTGATAGGGTAACTGATACAAACTAACTGATCAAATATGAGAAAATGAATAGAATTCTGAAAAGTTTTGAGGGAGTAGCTGTTTAAAATCCACTTTTAAAAGCTAATTAAATTAAAATCTTATATTTAACTAATTTAAAATTATAAAATATTAAAACCAAAAGATCCGAAAAACTACATGCTTTGTCAAACGGACCATAACCGTAATCAAGAAGTTGTGGTGAGTTCTAAATAAACTACTACAGTAGGATTTTACCTTGTGATTCCAGAGATTCAGTAAATGCATTGATGCTGGCTAGTGGCTATATAGAACTACTGAACTAGTACACCTCTCAACTTCCATTAATAAGAAATGGATACTTTCACTGCATATATTATATATACAAAAGCAATTAAGACAAAATTAGCAAAGGAGGTAGCTCTGTATGATTACTATCCCACCATTCCACCCCAACACAAATAAATTGATAGGTAGTGCAATGGATTAATTGTTGTTGTTGATGGATGTGGACCATTCATCCCCTATTGTTAGTTTGTTACTACTGCCTCAATAGTACAGGCCGTGAAGTGGCCGCCCACAGTTACCTAGCTACTCAAAACGTATATATATATAGCTATAGCTAGCTAGCATCTCTAAATTAGATGATTAAATAAATCATTTCGTGGAGGAGATTTTCCCTAATAATTAGGCTCCACAAAACCACCCTTAAAATAAAATTTTAATATAATCACGTATAAATTTATTTTTCTTTCAAATAACCACCCAATCACCCATAACCCTTTTTATGTGAAAATTTATTAGCAAAGAATTGTTAAGTTTTCATATTTTCTTAAATAAATTTATGGATGGTTTTAGCTAAGTTTTTAGCTATTTTTCTTGGTGTCTCAGACTTTTTAAATTTTCCTATTTGTACTTTTGTATTTAAATGATAGGCAGAATAGAGATAGATAGGTAAACCATTTCGAAATGCCTAACTGAAAAGGACTTGTGGGTAGTACCAATAGGTCTTCGGTTCGAACCCCGGAATGTCTGCTCTTTATTTACCAATTCAAAGAATAGAGAGTGTGAGCTTATTATCTCTACTTGAATCGGGTGGAAGATGACAAACTCGTCATTTATGAGAGCTATCAGAATGGGTGGACATGGAATTCAAAAGGATCTTTAATCCAAAAAGGTTAGATTTTATCACAAGGGGAAAGCTTGATGACGCATAATGGAAGCCCGAAATCACACGAGCGCGAGATCTCCACAAAGAGTTTCGCAAGCAACTAAAACCCTAGAACTAGTAAACTGGAATTCCACGATTGTATCCCAAATTTTTTTTGTCCACTTCATCTAACTGACGATTTCTCATCATCGTTGTTAACTCCAGTCGCCTTCCTTTCCCTTCAATGCCTTTTTGATTCTCTTGTTTGTTGGACAATAGCCCTCGTAGGAACATGTAAAAAGTAGCAAACTTCTTATGTAAGGATTAGTGGACGTAGGCCGAACTTGGTTGCTCTGAAGTGGTGGTAGGCTACGGTGGTGATTGTGGTATGAAGGTCACTGAATGACAAACGCATTTGCTCTCGATAGAGGTGCAGATCGTATGTGATGCAACGTCCCCAAGGGTTGGGCCAGTTGGGGGACACCATCTTCTCTTATAGGAGCACTCGGGGTGGGAAAAGGGTAAGAGAAAACAAGGGAGAGAGGAAATTGTATTATGGGTTTCCTTAACCCGTAAGATTTGAGCTTATCAAAACAAACAGATACACTCTAATCTCGGAGCATGAACTAAATAGACGACGACAGCAGGCGCACATGTGGGTACGTGCCACATCTCCTCTTCTATCATTCAATGTAGATAGTTCCTTAAAAACACCTTTTGGAATAACTTGGTTTCCAAGGTAGAATAGGAAGTCCAAGGGTCTCCCTAAAACCCACTTCTCCTAGCATTCTTCCGACATTTTTCGGTTCTTTGGGATTCATTCTATCATCTGTTGTTGCTTGTACTTTGTAGGTTGCCTTTGTATCATTTCATTGTGAATAGGATCCGCAATCTCCAAAGGGACAGTCCCTTGATGTGCCCTCCCCTCCCCCGAAATTTAAAAACGAATGATTGAAATTTGAAAGAAAAAAAAATAAAATAATAAAGGGTGGTTTTTTTGTGAGAAGGGTCGGGGAGACCGGAGAGAAGGGAAAACAGATCCTCTCTGATTTCATTGGTGCTTCTCTTTATACGTTGCGCTCCGTTATTTTATAATAGTCTGTACGTATGTCATTGTTTTAATCTCTTTGATTTACTAGACGGTGCTTCTCTTTGATTTCATTGTTTTAATCACTTTGCTTCGTTATTTCGTGAGAAGGGTCAGGGAGACCGGAGAGAAGGGACAACAGATCCTCTCTGATTTTATTGGTGCTTCTCTTTATACGTTGCGCTTCTATTGGTACTTTGTATTTTGTTTTGTTATTTTATAATGCTTACTTAGTGTTTCGAATTATTCAGATGATCTATTTTTTTATTGGAAATTATTATTGTGAGCGTTTTTTCCCTTTTTTTAGTTCATAGATAGACACATAAACCATTACAATATGGGGTGAGAGATTAGAACTTGTGACCTAGGTCACTACATTCATCCTCACCACCTGAGATGGGAAGACCCTATTTTAAATGTAAAGTTGGGGATTTGTTTTGATAAGTTTTGAGTAGGGTAAAAAGAATTAGTTGAAGGGAATCAATAATAGAAGTTGAAGTTTATCAGGAAAAATAAAATAAAAGTTGAGAGAATCAGAAGATAATATTTATCCATATTTTTTGTTTAGATTTTCTTTTTGTTAAAGGGTTACATAAAAGATAATTGTAATACAGTTTCAAGTTTCAACGGATCAAATCGAAATTTTAGGGTGTTTATCCAAATAGATTCTCCAAATCAGATCTCCCACTATAGCAGTGGCGGCTGCAGGAATCGCTAGAGAGGGGGTGAAATTGTTTGTTGGGGGAAAAAAAAATTTCTCGGTATATATAATAAAGACTTTTTTTAAAATATATTGAAAGAAAACTATAAATTGTGGTATAACTATGATATTTTATTACAAAAATTCATGCAATAATTTAATAATTTATATATGTGTAGCATGATTAAGATTTTTTTAAAAAATATTGAAAGAAAATTATAATTTTTTTAAAGAATTTGTCATTGGTAAATGGAAAAAAAAATTGATATGATTGAAAACTATGACAAAAAACCTCATAAATTGTGGAAAAAGGGTAAGAATGAACCCATGACCTCTTGGATCTTTTTTACTTCCTTCCCACCTTTTCACCAACTAAGCTAGATGGGTTTAGTGTTCACTTTCACATTTTTTAATTGTTTTACCTTATTTTTTTTAATTTTTTTAACATATATACTAGGAAATTACGTCGCCGGAGGGTGGGGCGGCCGCCCCCCGCGGCCGCCCCTGCCATATAGTATCTTAACTGAACCTACTTCAAATGCCTTGTATTTTTTCATATGGGGAAAAATGAAGTGTTTTGGTATACCCGGTTCATGGCCCTTGCTATAGCTGCCATACTTGTTCTTCATCTATCTACTTGCGTTTTCGGCTGCGTCGAAAAGGGTACCAAAGCCCATGGTAGCTCTCCATTGCTCTCCCATACATTAACAAATGATGCATTGCACAAGGAGATTGAGGGAAACCATTTCCTAAAGGAGGTGTCCTTGCATGATGTGAGACTGGACCCGGACCCAGATTCGTTCCACTGGAGGGCTCAGCAGACCAACTTGGACTACCTTCTATGGCTCGACGTCGATCGCCTAGTTTGGAGCTTTCGGAAGCTTGTCGGCTTCAAAACCCCCGGTGTTCCCTATGGTGGCTGGGAGGCCACCGATAGCCAACTCCGCGGTCATTTTGTTGGTCGGTATTCTAAAAACTTATTGTTATTGTGTGTGTGTGTTTTGGGTTAACCCCGGACTCGTGACCCAATCGGCAAAAGTCACGCGCTTGGTAAACTGACTGCGCTGACCGACTAGACCCAATGGTAATAAGCAAGGATAACCCCAATGGTAATAAGCAAGGATAACCGGATTATTTCACCAAGATAAAATGCGGAGGCAGGATTGAACCTGGAATCTCCCATTACCCTCCTTACTTCTTAGAGCATCAGCACTGGTAACCCCATCCTTCTCTCTCCTCGTAAT
Organism: Persicaria tinctoria; assembly: GCA_037127255.1. Taxonomy (NCBI): domain Eukaryota; kingdom Viridiplantae; phylum Streptophyta; class Magnoliopsida; order Caryophyllales; family Polygonaceae; genus Persicaria; species Persicaria tinctoria. The sequence goes on from JBANSL010000004.1 coordinate 3,928,582, forward strand.
ATTTTGAAACCCCATTTTCCACTAACTCTACCACATTCTATAAGAATTTTAACTTTTATCCTACGTCCATAAGTTTACCACATTACTATTTTTTTAACTTTAATTATACCACACCACATCATGAGATGGGAGAGGGGATGGGTTCAACCATTCCACTAGGGTTGCCTCTTCCCCTTGGTGGAATGGATTTTATCCCACATCCATGGGTTTACCTAGGGCTGTTACATGAGCTGAACAGCTCGAGCTCGGCTCGGGATCGGCTCGAAAAAAGCTCGACTCGAGCTCGTTCACTTACCTAAACAAGCCGAGCTTGAACATGATTTTAAGCTCGACTGAAAGCTCGGCTCGTTCGATTTAGGCTCGAATAGCTCGAATAATCTGGAATTTCAAAAATTTTCTTTATGTTTATATGTTATGACCAAGTAAAACTACTTAAAGATCGAAAAAAGCTCAATTCGAGCTCGTTCATTTACTAAAACAAGCCGAGCTTGAACAAAAAAGAAAGCTCGTTTAAAAATTGGGCTCGGCTCGGCTCGAGCTCGTTTAGCAAATGAACAAGCTTGAACATGCCAAGCTCGGCTCGTTCGGCTCGAATAACACCCCTAGGTTTACCCCATAGGAGGGATGGAGGAGGGTAAAACCCATGGAGGATGATGCTCTCAGCTCTTAGTCCTTACCATCAAGCCACCACCCATTAGGGGCAAATAGTGTAGTTTTTGTGTTTTCTTGATTTTCTTTATTGTATCATGACAGTGGATCATTGGTTGATATTTGACCAACTTCCGTGAATTGTGTTATTGCAAATAGTCACTTTAATTTTTTTTTAAAATTTTATAGGTAGATATGCAGGCCATTATAATATGGGGAGGGAATACACACTTTAATTCTAAAAAATTGTTGTTGTGTTTAGTTGTGTACCTATCTTTTTTTGTTGTTGCATCATGACAGATAATCTTGTCAACTTCTATAAAATGTGTTAGTTGATATGTTTTAAAAAACTTATTTTTGTTGTGTTTTCTTGATTTTCTTTGTTTTATCATGATAGTTCGTCGTTAGTTGATATGTGCAATAGTCACTTTAATTATAAAAAAAAATGTTTAGTGTTGGTGTGTACAAGTCTTTTCTGTTGTTGTTTTATTGTTGTGTTTTCTTGATTTTCTTTGTTTTTATCATAACAATCAGTCATTAGTTGATATGTGCCAATTGCAATAGTCACTTTAATTCTAAAAAATTGTTGTATTCAGTAAAAAATTGTTGTATTCAGTTGTGTGCAATTTTTTTTTATTTTTTTTTGTTGTTGTATCATGACAGATAGTCAGTCAACTTTTATAAAATGTGTTATTTGATATATATGTTATAATGTATTAGATTGTGTTTTGGGAAATGAAAGGGCATTACATGAGTGCAACAGCACAGATGTGGGCAAGCACACACAACAAGGAAATCAAGCAAAAAATGACTTCAGTAGTGTCTGCACTCAAGCAATGCCAAGACATGTTTGGAACAGGCTACCTATCCGCCTTCTCAGCCGATCTCTTCGATGGATTCGAAGCCTTAAACTACGTTTGGGCGCCGTATTACACCATCCACAAGGCAAACAGATACAATCTAATGTGAATTCTAAGACCTTTTTCTATGGAATAGCTTACTTTCTTTGCCTCCGATTCACAGATAATGGCCGGTCTCTTGGATCAGTACACACTCGCGGGCAATGCTGATGCTCTCGAAATGGTAAACCGAATGGCTGATTACTTCTTCGACCGTGTCCAAAACGCTACAACACAATACAGCATAGGCAGGCATTGGAAGTCCCTTGAGACCGAAACTGGTGGCATGAATGATGTCCTTTATCGCCTTTACAACATCAATGTGAGTTGCTTCGTCGCCCTCTTACTCTTTGATGCTTCTTGATCTAACCATTGAGTTGAATTGAATGCAGGGCAATCAGAAGCATCTGTTGTTGGCACACCTCTTTGACAAGCCGCGATTTCTAGGAGTATTGGCAATGAAAGTAATGCTAACATGGATACATGTTCAATTCAATCACTTTTTAAGTACTAATATGTCATTTTTTTCGTTCTTCGAATGGTTGAAAGGCGGATGATATCTCCGGTTTTCATGTCAATGCACACATCCCTATAGTCATAGGAGCTCAAATGCGCTACGAAGTCATAGGAGACGAGCTATACAAGGACATAGGGACCTTCTTTATGGACATTGTTAACGCGTCACATTCCTTCGCGACTGGAGGAACATCAGTCTCCGAACACTGGCATGATCCGAATAGATTAGGCGACAAGCTAGATACCGAGAACCAGGAGAGTTGCTCAACCTATAACATGCTCAAGGTATGCTTGAGAGTGATGTTTTTACTTTTTAGCTTGTAGGATTCGACAAAGGAGATGAATCTTTCGACTTTCAGGTCTCTCGGAACTTGTTTAGATGGACTAGGGAAGCCAAGTATGCGGACTACTATGAGCGCGCCCTCACCAATGGGAGCCTATGTTAATGGCTTTGAATCTTTGATCAGGTAGCTTCTTATCAGTGTCGCGAAACTGGAAAGCCGGAGATAGCATTGCACTAGAGCTGCCTCTAACTCTAAGAACCGAGAAGATTGAAGGTAAGAACCGATTCCAAACTCTCCGAATCCTATAGGAATGATGGTGATTTTTGCGGTGTGTGGTCTTCAGATGATCGGTCCAGCTATGCTTCAACTCGTGCCATTCTCTACGGGCCATACGTGCTTGCCGCTCTGTCTAATGGAGACTACGAGATCAAGGTTGGATCGGATCATGTCCCGGTCTCCAAGTGGATCACTCCGGTTCCATCAGCCTACAACAACCACCTGATTTCTCTCTTCCAACAAGCTCATGGTGTGTCGGTTTTCGTGTCAAACACGAATGGTTCAATCACTACGGAGTCATCCCCATTGGATGGCGATGACTCCTCCGTTCGCACCACATTTAGGCTGATCCTAAAGGACTCAAAACCATCGTCGGCTTCCATATCTAACCCGGAAGCTCTAATAGGCAAAGTAGTGCTCTTAGAGCCCATTGATCAGCCCGGAATGGTGGTTAGATTTGCACAAGATCACAGGCTTGTGATCGGAAACACGGACACTATAGCCGCAGGATCATCCGAGTTCCAAGTCGTAAGAGGATTGGATGGGACCGAAGGCAGCGTTTCGTTGCAATCTGCAAGCCGAAAGGGCTGCTTTGTGAGGACAAGTCTCAGTCCAGGCCAAAGTGTGAAGCTTAGCTGCAGATCAGGATCAACAAGGCTGTCAAGGCATGGTGGATTCGAACAATCGGTGAGCTTCAAGTGGAGGAAAGGGATCAAACAGTATCATCGGATCAGCTTCATAGCCAAGGGAGCCACAAGGAGTTATCTACTTGAGCCTCTTCTGAGCCTAAGAGATGAATCTTATAATGTCTATTTCAACATTTTGTAAACATGTGCATAGTTTTTGAGATTTTAGGTTATTACTGTATCTCTTGTTTGCGGAGCTTGATTTAACAAGTGTGATACTTACCTATATGATCAAATTAGGATTTTTAGGATACAACAACTACCCAGTATATCCCGCCAAAGCAGGGTCTGGGGGGTAAGGATGTACGCACTCATTCCCCGAACAAGTCGAGAGAGTGTTTCCAAAATATAAGATTTTTAGGATAAAGTTAGTTTTTTTTTTTTAGGTTTTTAGCTGGTATTTTATTATGAATTTATATCTTTTGTTTCCTATATTTTATCTTTTTATTAAGATAGGTTTTAGTTTGTCTTGACACATAACTATATAAGTTAGAAACTAGAGTTTTTCTTTGTATTTAAGCAATTGTAGGCATGAATCATAATCAATCGATTGACAATAGAAAGAATAACTCACCGACTCAAACCGATGACTCGAGGTTGTGTGCACAGGCGCACATGCGCTAGTAACTTTAGCACACAAGCCGAGTGAGGTTCCATTCTAAAACCAATTGACAATAGAAAGGGTAGCCCACCGACTCATATACTAGGGCTTGATATATTCAACTTTCCAATGTGGGACACTTTGGTCTCATTCACATCTCAACAGATTCTAAGCCCCTGTCCTAGTAGATTTCTGACATATTTCCTAGGCGAAATCGGGTATATTTCCTAGTGGATTCTAAGGTTTCGTCGCTTGTGAACCTTTTATCATCAAAGGTTCGCGCTTGCGTGCCTTCCACAACTTCCTACTACTTCAAAATATATACTATTGAATGAATAGCTCATAATATGTTATGTAGTTAAAATCGGGATTTTAGATTTGGATCGAAAGAAGGTTTACAAATAGTAGGATCGTAAGATCACATTGATGATTTAAAAAAAAAGGGTTAATATGTTTTATATTAGTTAAATATTATGTTCAATCACAAAATATAAGCATAAGGTTGTAATTAAAAAAAAACTAAGTTAATCCTATCTCCAATATTTTTTTATGATAAAAAAAAAACTATATAAAATATCACTTTTATTAATTCTTTTTTTTTTATAACCACATGTTTTATTTGATGTTTTATCGAATGGATGGAGTATAAACTAATCAAATATGTTGAAATTATCTTATATTTAAAGTGAAAATAATTTAAATTTCTTATAATAGACATTTTGGGAGATTCTTCGAATAGTATAAAGTATCGGGATCGTACGTAGATTCGAGATACTAACTTCAGCTAGATTTTACGTTGAATCGAGATCATTTTGTCATTTTTGAATCATACAATCGGATAGTGTGACACTCACATATATGATCAAATTCCATTACAAACTCACAAGCTATAAGTTATAAACCAAAAACATAACATAGGGCTTCATCAACAATTTTCTAATGGCTTCCCACATAGACAAGCATTAGCAACAAAGGAAGATGCCTCAAGGTGGTCGAACGGGGGCCCGTTGGGTATCGGCCCGCAAAGCTTATTATAGCTCAAATCTAAGTGTCCAATAAACGACGCCGTCGTTATAGACTTCGGTATCGGCCCGCTAAGCCTGTTATGGGCCAAGTCCAGCATCATGAAGTACGATCTCGGCCCGAACACATCGGGTATCCGCCCGTCGATGTCGTTCCGGCTCAGATTCAGTATGCTGACACCGGATTTCATCAGACTGGGCGGGATTTGGCCGGAGATCAGGTTTCCGTCAAGGTTCAATGTGGCCAGTACCGGCATCTTGTAGAACATGTCCGGCAAGGAACCGGATAACTGGTTCAGAGAGAGGTCGAGATCGGATAACCGGTAGATGTTGGAGAGGGAAACGGGTAGGGATCCGGATATGAGGTTCCCGCTCAAAAGCGCGCGGCTGAGCATCTTCAGCCGGCCGATGTCGGTGGGAATCCCGCCGGAGATGCGGTTGTTGCGGAGATCGAGGTGCATCAGGCGCGCGAGCTTGACGAGGGAGTTCGGGATGGGGCCGGTGAGCTTGTTGTCGGCGAGGTTGAGGACGGTGAGCTCTGTGAGGCGGCCGATGTTGGACGGGATCCGGCCGGAGATCTGATTGCCGATGAGATCGACGATGCGGAGGGCGGGGAGGGAGGTGAGGCAGTGCGGGATGGGGCCGGAGATCCCCTTCCAGTCGGCGAGGGTGAAGCTGGAGAGGCGGTCCAGCTTGCAGATCTCAGGGGAGATCGAACCGGTCATGAACCCGGTTCGGTGCGCCTTTTCGAAGATGGGGTCCTCCGACTCGCCGCGGAGGTTGATGTCGGCGACCCGGTAGGTGGTGGGGTCGCAGCTGACTCCATACCAATTATGGCAGCAGTCGAACCCGGTCCAGGAGTCGAAGAGGCCCAGGTAGGGCTCGTGGAGGGCTGCCCGGAACGCCAGGAGCGCTGCCCGGTCAGAAGGCGGGCAGGCGCTCGCAACCGTGGATAGCGCCAGCACGGTGGCAAAGATGTAATAATAGCCGACGCCCATGTCCTGCAATGTCAATCAATTATTTTACCTTTTTTTTTTTAAAATTTTCGAGGAAATAAAATTAGAGGTTTTTGTTTTTTTTGTGGAAGTGAGGAGGGGAGTGCGATAGCCGATAGGAGGGCGGTGGGTTTATATACAGAGGCATTTGGTTTGAAAATGTGAAAAGGACGATTTTGCCCCTAAACTGTAGTCGGCGGAGGTGAATTTATAAAGTGTATTGGGGAAAGAGATAGAGACGATCATATAACAGTTTTGATGTCAATCTTAGTAAGCCCAATAATTGTAGGAAAGTGAGTGTAATTGGGGGAGGTGAGGACGAAGGGCCCACGTGGGAGGATAGTTAGGTTCTTCATGTTTTGAGGTTTCTGCCCTTTAAGATTTTAAACTGGATTTGCATTGTGTCGAATTTATTTTTGTTGGTGCATAATGAATTTGTTTTATACTTACGACTAACAAGTATAAAATTATTTAAAAAATTAATTAAAAAAATAATATTTTAATTTTTTTTATCTTTTTAAAAAGCGTGCACTAAAAGACAAACGAATTTTAATTTGAAGTGGATGGAGTATTTATTATAAGGTCAGGATATGCTTTTCTAATACAAAAGTTCGAGTCATGATCTAACTAACACTTAAAATATCTCAATTTTTTTATAGCGTGCTTAAAGACGGGTTAACCATCTCGTTCTTTTATAGGTTGTCCAAAAATGAGTCTAGTATCTCAATCTCTTAATAGCTAGTTTAGAGCTAGAGAAATGGATCCAAATTGAACCAACTTACATTGTATATGGTTTTTTATTTTTATTATTATTATAAGGTTGAGATTCTCTCTTCTAACTCAAAAGTTTAAGTCATTGTGTAGGGGGTCGTCATCCTTTATATTTTGGTGGGATGGACCTTTTATTCCTAACATATTGGGATGTAAATTTTTCGGCAAAGAGACTAATAAATACTCCATCCATCTCAAAATTTATGATGTTTTAGGATTTCACACAAGTTTTAATAAAACACGCATCCCTCAATCGACATCATCATTCCACTAACTTTTTCATAAATTTTATTGTTTTTTAATACACGTTATATTTTCTAACCAATCAAAATCTTAAAAAAAAAAGTCAACAATACACAAATCAATACAAATCATTATTACCCCTTATATATCTAAAAAAACCTATAATGACATCTATTTTGATAAAAGAATAAAAATCTAAATTTCTCGATTAGGAGGGAGTACAATATTTGAAATTGTGGGAATCCTTCTTCTTTACAGATTTGCCCAGATCACCTCCCGTAATCATTGTTTTTTTTTTTTTCGTTTTTTCACTAGCTCTTGAACCGATAGCATTCGTATGGATGGGGTTAATAAAATATAAATGGTTCTTAGAATCCAATTGGATCCATCGGCTAGGTTGTATTGGGGTACAATTTTATCCATCATCGGATTACCTTTACGAAAGAACTGTGTGATGCAAACTGCCCTGAAGGGCTAAAGGTGAAAAAGAGTATCTGCAATAATCATCTCAATTTCTTACGGACACTACCATTTACCATTAAGTGAATTAATCATATTGAGATTATCCCTTTCCATTTTAATTTGGTTGAGATTGAATTCCTTCACACCAGTCACAATTTCATAAAAAGCAAGTGCTTCAGTTTCAGTTTCAAGGGTTATATTTTTTTTATCGGGTATTAATTCGGGTGGAATAATCCTACTCGATAGCGTCCTTGCGGATGAGGTCTTGAAGACCTGTATCAGTGTAAATGTCGAAGGCCCTAGCATAGCGGCAAAGATGTGTAACCTTATCAGTCACTCTGTTGTCATTTCGGGGCACGTGAGAGAAGGAGACTTCTCTCACACTCGACAACAATGTTTTGATATCGGATATCACCGATTCAATTTCCCATGGACATGTGAATGTTGTTTTTAAATGATTTATGATTATACGGGAATCCTCTTCAATTTGTAACTTGTTTATCTCCAACGCACGAGTTTGAATTATCCCATGCATTTCTTAAAGTCAAAGTCTCGGCCTTTAGCGAGGACTGGTTGTCAATTCTGTCATAACCAATGTGGATTGTTCTATAGTAGTTCCGGGCCTTCTGGCAAACCTTGTACAATTAAATGATTAATTTTTATTTTTAAATTTATACAAATAGTAGTCATAGACTTATAGTAGTTAGAGCATCTGCATTGGGGTGTTTAAACTCAAAATATAAGGAATCAATTATATAATAAGGAGGAGAGGGGGAGAGAGAGAGAGAGAGAGAGAGAGAGAGAGAGAGAGAGAATTTAAAGAACGATTTGATGTGTTCTTTAGCCATGAACTTCTAAAAACGGAGAGAGAAGGAAATGGGAGACTCATGCCCGTGAAATTGGGTTTTATAGTGTGTAATAGGTTTTAAAATAATTATAGATGAAAAAATAAGGAACTCGTATGAGTTCGAGGAATATGAGTTAAAAATTATGATTAGTTTCTTAAGGAAAAATTAACGTTTCGGCTATATACACAGCAAATCCACACGTTGTTAAGGACGTGCATGCACGTTTAAGGACGTGCAGGTGGGTTTGCAGCCACCCGAGCCCGGACGTGCATGCACGTTTTTATTTATTTTTTAAAAACGTGCTTGCACGTCCTTAAGGACGTGCAATAGTGCACACTACTGGATTAATAGGAAATCCCTAGGGTGATGAAGGTTGGAATTTCCAATGTTTTTAGCTAAAGCCTTGGAAATTCCAACGTTTATTCCACTGTTGCTGAAATCGTCCTTGGAAATCTTTCCAAGGGTTTTTAACGTGGTAATCTCCAATGATTTGAAGTGTTGGAAAGAACCAACCGTTGAAAATTCTAAAAATCGATCTTTTACCATGAGTGACGATTAATTTTCCAAGGGTACATAATTGTTGGAATACTAGATTATTTTCCAAAACATTTATAATAAATTTATAATTTTCTAGCAAATATGGAATAATTAATTTAAAAAATATATAAAAATCTATTATTTGTCCATTAAATCATTAATTATTTCTAGAATAGATATATTCTCTTGCAAAATCCAAACCAATGGTAAACCCATAAACTAGCAAAAATGCAATATTTCATTATCATAAAAGTGTGTAACAATACATTGTAGCAATAAAAAAGTGTGATAAGTAAGCATTGGAGAATCTCGATTAACTTCATTTAAAAAAATCCATTCGTGTGGCGAGATCTTATGATCTCACAATTCAATTCTATAATCCAATTTTTACACCATATTACCGATCTGATTTAGAATCTCGATTTTAACAACATTTCTAATAACTAAGCATTGGAGAATTTTTAATGAATATATATATTTTTTTTGGTAAATTTAATGAATATATATAGATTATAAAATTAAATCATGCCCCATTCCAAAAATTCACAGTCAAGTTAAACAAAAAAGCTATAAAGTATACATCAATGAAGCTTTGATAAATGGAATTTAAGGCCAGTTTGATTTTATATAAATCAATAAAAATTTAGTATATGAAATTTAACTACGTACGTAAGTTTGATTTTATATAAACCAAGTATAAATCAACGAACTGAAATTTAACTACGTACGTAAGTTTAATGGTCATGGACAACATTGAAAATTGGAGAAGAGCGTGCGAATGGAAGGACACGGAAAAGATAGGGGCAATACTTCAGGAAAAGAAAATACAAAACCAAACAAGGAATAAAGCAAACTGTCGATGGAAGAAACCCCCGACGGGCAAATACAAACTAAACTTCGATGGATCATTTATATCAACGACAAAATCCTCAATTGGATTCATCATTAGAGACTGGTATGGGGAAATGATTATCATTGGAGGTAGAGTCATAAATTGACAATCTCCGCTCATGACGGAAGCTCTGGCACTCCGCTATGGGATTGAAAAAGCCAGGGAACTAGGAATAACAGATCTAATAATAGAAGGAGACTCGAAAATCGTTACGGACTCACTAAATTCACATATCACCTGCCCATGGGAAATAGAGATGATGATTTCCGACATCCAGGCCTCTCTCCGAACAATCAAGACGATTAAAATATCTCATATTCCCCGCATTGGTAACAGTGTAGCGGATAAGGTCGCACACCTTTGCTACTCTACCAGGGGACCAGATTTATATCTTGACTCAGGCCTACTTGGCCTCATCCGACAGGATGCTTTCGGATAGGGTTTTCCCATCTGAATTTTTACCTAATCAAAAAAAAAATAAAAAAAATAAAAAAAAATATGTATACTTATTTTTACATTATATTCATATTCAAAGAACCTAATATTCATATATTCATTTAAAAATAACATGATATTTATATATGACACCATATTCATTCATTTGACCACTTCACTGTATTTTTCATTTCATCTGAACCTTACCCTATATATATATACACCTATTAGATGCTTAACAAAAATAATTAATTAGAATATGTACATGTTCTACCACAATCAAAACAAACTCAGGATTTTTTTCACCTGCAACTTCCGGAACTAATTAATTGTTTGTTTTTTAATGTATATTTAACAACATTTCCAACGCTAACTACTATTGGAATGATTTTCCAACATTATAAACCCTTGGAAATGTTGATTAAAATCCTCCCGCGGTCTTGACCCTTGGAAATAGAGCTCCCAGCGGTCTTAACCTTTGGAAATAGATTTCCAACACTTTTCACCGTTGGAAAATATTCCAACATATTTCACTCTTGGAAAATATTGCACGTTGCACGTTGGTAAGGACGTGTAAATATTGCACGTTGCTTTCGACGTGCAAACCCTAGTGCACAGTCCCACACTTGCACGTCCTTAACGACGTGCAAATCCTTAATCTGGATTTGCGGTGTATTTATCAACACCCAAAATAAAAAAGGAGTCAAAGAACTGAATTAGGATCTATGAATCTGGATTCTTATCACTGTAGGCTGTAGCAATGGACTTTCCATCATTACTCAATTAGTAGCAGCAATTAATGAACAGGGTGCTCCTGCCGTTATCAGGGACTGGGACGGCATGCCAATTAGCATATGCTACAGTAAACTGGGGAAACAAAGCCCCTTAAAAACGGAAGCCCTCGCCCTAAAACTGGGAATCCAAAATGCTATCCAATTCAATATCGACAAAATCCACATCGAAGGAGACTCTAGTATAATTATTAATCACTTACTTGAAACATCGAAATGTCCTTGGGAGATCGAGCTGATTATGTCAGATGTTAAAAGCCTTTTATCGACTTTGAAAGAAGTGTCTTTCTTTCATATTCCCCGTTTGGGCAATAGAGTGGCGGATAAGGTTGCACACCTTTGCCACTCTGCCCGGGGAGTTGATATTCACAACAATCTTGGTCTTCTAGACCTCATCCATAAGGATGCTGTCGGGTAGAGCTCGCTCTCCCGAATTCTTTCCTAATCAAAAAAAATAAAAATGAACAGGAGCACACTACCCAGTACACGGTCTCACCGGGGACGAATATATATATATATATAGAATCTTCAAAAGGATATAATTAAGAATTTGAGTCTTAAGTTATTAGGAATTTGAATTATTCCTCCGTCCCATAATATTTGTCTTTGGACTATTTATACACGCTTTTTAATGAGCTAAAAATTATATAGAATATTATTTTTCAATTAATTTTTTAAAGTAATATGTATGATATTATTTAAAAATATTTAATAAAATGTTGATATTTTATATAGTTTTTAGCTTTTTAAGAAAACGTGTATGAATAGTAAAAGACACGAGACGGGGGGAGTATTATATATAATGGATTTTTTTTGATAAAATGTCATTCAATTACAGAGATTTCATGGTTTAAGTGTTTAAGGTTGATACGTGATAATTGGTTCGAGTATATATGGAACTTCAATATATGAATTTTTCATGTGATGTTCTAACCTATGTCGATTGTGTGCATGACCCTATTTATTACTCCCTTCGATTTTTAATAAGGCATTTGACTTTTGTACCCGTAGTTTAAAGAGTTAAAAACTATATAAAATATTAATTTTTTTAATTAGTTATTTTACATTGTAATACTGATTATAATGTAAAAAATTTAATTAAAAAATCAATATTTTATACTCCCTCCGTCCAAAAATACATGGACTTTTACTATTCATGCACGCTTTTTTATGAGCTAAAACTATATAAATATTAACTTTTTTATTAAATTTTTTTAATAATTACAAACTTATTATCAATAAGTTTGTAATTATTAAAAAAAAAATTAATAAAAAAGTTAATATTTTATATAGTTTTTACCTTCTTAAAAAAGCGTGCGTGAATTGTAAAGGCAATGTATTTTTGGACGGAGGTAGTATAATTTTTAGCTTTTTAAATTATGTGTACAAAAGTCAAGTATATTTTCAATCGGAGGGAGTAGTTTTTATCGACTTTTTTTTTCAGTTAGGCTTTAATAGTTGAAAAAGTTGAAAATCATCTGTTATAGTTCAGGGTTAGAGCATCAGCACTCATAAGGTTTCTCCTCCCCTTTAGCTTCCTTATCCCTTCCTCGTTGATGTGGGATCAACCCCATGATGAGAAGGGGAGGGGGAACCCTAGTGGAGTAGTGGGAAAGGACTTGTGTGTAGTACCCATAGGTCCTCGGTTCGAACCCCGGAATGACCGCTCTTTATTTACCAATTCAAGGAGTAGTGGGAAGGGGTAATCCCATCCCTTTCCCCATTCACTTTTGCTTTTTAAAAATAATAAAAATGTGGTTTTTATAATTTTTTATTAGATAGATTAAATTTTGATTGGTTAAAAATATGTAGTGGGGTATAAATAAAGTTAAAAAAATAATAATGGGGTAAACTTATGGGTGTGAGTTAAAAGCTAGAAATTCTTAAGGGATGGGGTAGAGTTAGTGGAAAATGAGGTGTCAAAATATTACGAGAAGAGAGAGGGATGGGGTTACCCCGTGAGTGTTGATGCTCTTAGGTCCTTAATACTAGTATTAGTTAATATAGATAATATGTAATATTTTATAGCATATGTTCTTGATAAGATATTAGCCTAGTAGTGATAAAAATATTTTTAACATGCACATCACTTTCCTAGTTTACTTATTTATAAAATAGATTTTTTTTTATCATGCTATCAAATACTCTCTCTGTTAATTAAAAAATATTTTTTAAGAAACTAAAAAATATATAAAAATATCAATTTATAATCAATTTTTTTTTATAATTTTATACTTATTCATAATAAATATAAATTTATTTTTAAAACATTAATAAAAGAGGATGATAAGTTGTGCACCCTGAAACGCACCTTATGTGTGTTTCACCTGATGGAATCTAGTCGTTTTCCCTTCACACGCACCCTGGATGCGCATAAAGGTAGTTGGTGCTGCAACGACTAGTTTTCTTTCCATGCCACTTTATAAATTCGTAGTGAAAACGTACCACTTTCACTCCATAATCATTTTCATCGTATCAAACATTTAAAACATGTTTGCTATAGAAGATAGAACCAATATAGTGCAGGAGATAACGAACATGCCGGTATGTTTATTTCATTTTGTTATTTGAACGCTTTTAAGTTTATTTATATTATACGAAATGATACTCATGTAGATTAGACTATTGATTTTGCATTTATCTTTAGTATAATAAGATATGATTATTTTTGAAAAATAGAGGAGTTGAAATTGATTATATCATAAATTTAGCCCTTTTTTTGTGACATGAGGGTTCCGATGTTATCGACTAGTACCCCACGGGCCCGGGCCCTAGCCTGCAAAGGACGCGAACCGGTTAAGCCAGGCGGCAAACCACCAGACATGCTCACCCAAGCCAATGAAGGCTTGAGCACCCACTAATACACAAATTGTGTAAAAAGTAGGATTTGAACCCATGACCTTTTGTAAGGGTCACCTCTCCCTTACCACTAGGGCAAGGGGGTCATTGGTATCATAAATTTAGCCTTAAATTAGATTAGCACAAGGAGACGAATTGAAATTAAAACATAATTTTCTTTATTTTTTTTAGATTCATAATGATATAAATGAAGGATCGAGTAGATAATACTATAGTCTTCACAACCACAAGAGCATGGCCTGTTATGAATTCGGTGAGAAATTGGGCGTGTAAGAGAGCTCATAGAAGAAACTTTGTTATTACCACACGTTCAAGTCGTGAAATGGTTCTGATAAGAGTATGGAAGAATAGTTTTAACTTATGAGCACTATCGGAAGTATCGAAAGGGTCGTTGAAGGGTTGTTGGAAATGACGATGATATGGGTGAGCATTGGTCGGTATGCACCTAGAGTGTGCACAGACCATAAATTTGAATTTGAAAATTCAAATGTTTTTTTATTGGTTGTGGAGGATATATATACATCATAGATTAAAAAACAATGAAAAAGGATATCTCTAAAAAAATGGAGACCCGAAAACCCTTTTCCCTTAATGAGAACGCGCATATACACGCGCTGGTCACCCCTCCCCCAAATCGATCCAACCCTAAACCTGAAACCCCCAAATCAAGATCAAAATCTGGAAAAGCTCCCAAGTTCTCAGCTAATACTACTCTCCAATCTCTCCAAAAAACTCAAAATCAGAGTTGTACCATCAAATTAAAGGGTTTCTGGTACTGGATCTGGCATTCAAAGGAAAAATCGAGCGGGGTTGGGTGGTGTCCTTTCTTCCTAGGGTTTCACCGTCTCCGTTCTATCAAATCGAATCTATGGTGGACTTCTGGCTCAATCATTACTGTGAACAAGGGGGTTCTCCCCTCCTCCTTTGAATCTTACCGATTCCGGCGATGGGATGGGTCTTGTGTTCGTGGAAGACTGACATGGCCGCTTGATCTGAAGAAGCTTCGAATCCATCATTGCAACCCTAAAGTTATGCTCCTGCTTGGTGACCGCTCTGGCTATGTCAGTTGGTCTCTGCAGTGTTGTGGTCTCGGTCTGTTGGCTACGGTGTTGAGTCAATGGGATTGTCATCATCAACCTCTTTGCTTCATGGATCTTCTACGCTCTCCTTCTCTCTATGACAGGTATGTCTTCAGTTTTTCATGCCTTTCTCTCAAAACCCAGTTGCTTTCTGGATCTGTTTCCATATATCCGCATTTGATTTTAAATTACCACTATGTAACCATTTGTGTACTGTACTGCATTGATTTTATGGCATCAAACCAAGTTGATAAAGGGAAGGGGATTCTCTTGGAGGATTCACCGACACCCAAAAAAACCCAAACCAAAGGGAAGGGGATTCTCTATGAGAATCTACCGACACCCAAAAAAACCCCTAATGGGAAGCCCTCGGGTGAACCCCAATCTAAACCCAATCCCTCTAAGTTGAGTAAAATCGACAAGGCCAAAGGGAAAATCGACCTTAACACATTCTATAACCAACTCCAAAAGCACCAAGTGAAACAAAAGTTGGACATGAATTTGCTAAACAGTGAAGTAATAAGGCCATTCCATTTGGCCTGCTCGATCCTCAACAATTTTCTAACCTTTCAAGCATCCTTTGTTGTCTATCTTACCATCATTTCTTGGCTAAATCATGCAAGTTTATGGGATCTCCTAAACCTTTGTATAACATTTCTTTGCCATAAACTGCATCAATACACTGAATATATTGACAACAACCAAACAATTCTGAATAACCATATATGTAAAAATAGCACTTATCATGTTTTTCTTCCTTTATCTATGAACCTTGAGTTAGAATATGAACTTCATTATTATTTAATGGCCTTCTTATTGATGAATCAAAATATATATTATGAATTACTCTACTATCTAAATTGGTGTTTATGGTTATTTCCAATCCTCTTCACTGCTACATCTGTTTGCATTTCATCACTAATTATAAACCAAAACCCTTATCATGAACATTGGCTTTACCAGAGCATGGGTTCAATGTTTCTTACTATTAGGACCTCTAATTTACTTCTATCAAGACGGTCACAAAACCATAACAACCTCACCACTGGCCTCAACCAAAACTGCAATGTTGCATTAGATTTTGAAATCATTTACTACTTGAAATTGTGTTCTGATATTCACCATAAAAATCTACTACTTAAGTACTTTGTTGATAGCTCTCTGGATCCCTCCTTCTGCTTTTCTAGAACAATAACTCAGTGTAGGGATACATTCCCTTTACTTAAAACTTGCTTTGGCAAGTTAACACATTACCCTAACCTGCATCACTACTCTATATCTGTTATCACAATTCACTCATATTTGAATACCTTTAAATATGAATGTATTATTTATCATATCACTCTATATTTATTTATGAATCAATATATATATCTTGAACTCCTCTACTATATAAAATGCTTTTCATGGTGCTTTGCTAATCAGATTTCAAATTCATTACTTAGAAAAATGCCACAAACTTGTTATCACTCGAATTCTGTACACCACCATTACTGCACCATCACTGCACAACCTCTGTATCCCTCCTTATGGTTCTTTGCTATTCAGCTTTCACTCTTAGCATTCATAAGAATGCCACAAAATCAGTACTACACAGCCTCTGTATCCCTCCTTCTCAGCATTATCTGCTGTGGGCTTTGGGATCTCAGAGGTCACCCCTTTTTTTACCATTATACTTCTGCTTCTTCTGGTATCATAACTCCAACCATAAAACAAAACCCATGTGATGATCACTCGGCATGGCTGTGCATAATTTTACAAATTCTCACTAGTAAGGTTTTAAAATTATCCCAATCAGGAGTGTAAAAAAACTACAAGTGCTCAACCACTGCTTTAAATAACTACTCTAGTGATGTATCAAATTATGATTTGAATTACTACCTGAATATGTGCATTGTTATCTACCTTGGAGACTTCTTGCTAAAATGCTCTGTAGCACATTCTCTCGTTATTTATTACTACTGTCTAGGATCCTCATATCAGTGTAGGTCTATACTCTATCTACTAGCTACTTGCTTGACTATGATAATGCATTACCTTAAACTGCAGCATCACTCTATAAATGCCATCACCAACCAACCATATCTGTATAATTACATTTATAAATACATTACTTATCAATTTACTTTATCCTTGTCAATGAATCAAAAGCTACATCACAAAATTCTCTGCTATCTAAAAACGTCTCTATGGGACATTGCTAACCAAATTTCTCTTTTATCTCTTATATTGTCACAAAGCCCACACACCACGACCTTGATATACCACCATCACAGCATCAATGCCACTATAAACACTACTTTTACTAACCAAGGAAACTGGTATCTTGATCCAGGAAAATTCCTATTAGGATTATATGATGTTCATCTAATTAAGCTCATGTTATAGCAATAACGAATGGTTTTGCCATATCATGAATTTCCTATGTCTTACCAATAAATCATACTCTAGATATTGGCTTTTCATAGTCTATCTTTACTTATATACTTCTTGTTGTTGGTTCAATGACCCTACTGACTCCTTCTTGTCAACACTTTGTGCTATTAAAACTGCTAGAATACTCTCTCAAGCTACTAAACAGAACCTATGTTATTTATCTGAAATTCACAAGTGTATGCTCTCATCTGCTGCTTACAAACTCTATCTCAATGCACTTGCTATCTGCTTAGAACATGCTTTGCCAAATTACCACATAACCTTAAACTAAACTTGAGCAAAAATTTTGTTACTATTAACCAAACATATTTGTTCATCTTTATATATGAATATGCTATAAGTCATCATACTAATCATGCTCGAGGGAGTCATTCCCTCGAGGAACAAATTTTTTTACACAATTTGCAGACTCGTCCTCGGCTTGGCTGGTCTCATAGCCCTTGCCTTGTTGGCTTGGGGTTTCAAACTCAGGGAATACTCACACAAATGACCTCAACGGTTCTGCTCTTGATCCAGGCAATCTACATCAAAGACGGCTGCACCAATTCACTTCACAGCTTGTGTGAGCGTCCTCTTGCCATCTTCAAAGTTTTAGATGTTAACTGTACTTGGGAAGGATTACCCAATCTGGATTTTAAACAATACTTCAAACCTGGATGCAACAAACAATATAATCCTTACTACTTTAATTCAGCATGCTATATGATGGATACTTATTTAGAAAATCATTATTGCACGTTTTATGTAAGAAACGATCATTATTATCATTCAAAAGACTTTTATGGACTGTCAAGTATGATTAATTACTTAGAATTTGTCTTGAATACTATTTATAATAATGACTCATGCCCAATCCAAAACCACTACAATGGTCTTGGGCTTCATCTGCTTTCTTCTCAAGGTGAAACCAGTAAGCAAGATTTGCAGATTAACAACTATACGAATGGGACATCATCACACACATACAGATTTAAACACAACCATAACAAAACTCCTTTAAGTGGAGCAGCACTCAGAGTAGAGATTACACACATACTCGCAACGAAAGACGAAACAAACAACACAAACCATAAACAAATAAGAACCAAAAATAATTGGAGGCTCACTACTCCTATAAACAAGGCTACTAGCCAGAAAAACTACAATGTTCCCCCCAAAAAAGGTTTAAATGAAGTTTAGCTTTTGGAATATAAGAGGCCTTAGCAGAAAGAACGTTTAGACCCACATTGAAGCCACAACCAAAGCAGAACACATAAAAATCTTAATGCTGGCAGAAACAAAAGTAACAAACCCTCCACCAGACAATTGCTGGAGGAAACCGGGATTTGACAGAATGCACTTTATCCCTTCCAATGGCCTAGCGGGTGGCCTTTGTCTTCTTTGGAAAGAATCCCAATTCCACAATGAAACCTTCACAGTTAGAACATCGACAGACCGCGTTATTCAAGCAGACTATATAAACACGACTCTTAAAATTGATGTAGAAATTTTATTTGTTTATGCAACCCCTTATGAAAAGGAAAAAAACGACTTCTGGACCTCGCTATCAGACTATATTCGCAACGCTAAGGATTCACTGATTATTATTGGAGACCTTAATGAAATTTTAGAATCTAGCGACAAGCAAGGGGGTAGGACCCCATCAGCTAATAGATTTGCAAGACTACAAGACGCCATCAGAAGTTTCAACCTGGTAGATTCCCCAACTAGCGGGAATGATTACACTTGGAGAAAAAGTGAACATGGCATTGACAACATATTTGAAAAGCTAGACCGCGCTATGGTTAGCCACCCCATCCTAAAGCAATTCCCGAATCTTAGTACAAAGAACCATGCTTTTCTTAAGTCAGACCACGCACAGATCACTTTAGACCTCATGGACAACCGAAGACCAAAATTGCAACCCTTCAAATTTGAAATGGCATGGACAACGAGATCGGACTACGAAACTGTAGTGCGGTCAGCATGGAGATTAGACACCCCTGGCTCGAAAATGTTCAAACTAACGAAAAAACTTCAAGAGGTCAAAAGAAAAAGCAAGGTCTGGAGCAAAGTAACATTCGGAAATGTTTTCCGCCAAATCAAGCAAATAGAAATAGATCTGCTAGAATCACAAAAGAAACTATGCAACGCTTACAACCAAAACCTAGATAACAAAATCAAAAGACTAACTTCAAAGCATACTTCCCTCCTTTCCTTCCAACAGAAATATTGGGGGCAAAGGGCGAAAAGAATGCACATAAAATCAATAGACGCCAACACTAAATATTTTCATAAAATAGCAACAGGCAGACGAAATAGAAACATAATAAAACACCTACAAACCACGGCGGGTATAACACTTACCAACGAAGAAGATATTAGAAACCTCATTAAGCACGATTTTAGCCAAAGATTTACGCAACAGGCAAGACAACAACCACAAAACAACCTACTCCACCATATAGGGAATGAAATCACAAACGAAGATAATGAATGGCTTACTCGCCAAGTGACGAACTCCGAAATTAAAAATGCAGTCTTCAGCTTAGCCAACGACAAATCACCAGGCCCAGATGGCTTCCCAGCTGGTTTCTTCAAAAAGTATTGGCATATCGTGGAACCATCTGTCATTAAAGCAGTTAAAAGTTTCTTTCTGAGTGGAAGGATCCTGAAACAAATAAACCATACGTTCATAGCACTAATCCCAAAGATAGATAACCCAACCACAACATCTCACTATAGGCCTATTAGTCTCTGCACAACAACATATAAAATTATATCCAAAATTCTAGCTTCAAGACTCAAAAGGGTAATCCCCAAAGTAACCAACCCACTACAAAGCGCATTCTCTTCAGGCAGATCAATACAAGATAACATCCTAATCGCAAATGAAGTCTTCCACTCCTTCTCAAAGAAAAATGGAAAATCTGGTTGGATGGCTGTAAAACTTGATATGGAAAAAGCATTCGATATGGTCGACTGGAATTTATTAATCTCCATTATGTCAAAATTTGGGTTCTCGCCCAAATTCACTCTTTGGATCAAAGAATGCATAACCACTGTCACCTACTCGGTACTAGTAAATAATGAACCTACTGAAATTTTCTTTCCTGAGAGGGGTTTACGTCAAGGGTGCCCGCTTTCCCCTTATCTCTTCTTGATTATTTCGGAAATTCTGGCCCGTGGGTTACAGCATGAATCGGAAAAATCACAGAGTCACCTAGGTATCAAACTGACGCGAGGAGGAACAAAAATTCCTTTCTTAGCCTTCGCGGACGATATCGTCATCTTTGCATCAGCAACCAAAACCGGCTGCGACCAAATTAACAAAATTCTAACTGATTACTCAGCTATTTCAGGACAAAAGGTAAATAGGCATAAATCCCAATTCCAAGCATCTAAAAACGTAACAACCACACAAAAAAAACCTAATTAGAAACGAGCTAGAAATAGCACACACCCCCAAGATGGGTACATATTTGGGTTGCCCCCTAATCGAAGGAAGAATGAAAAAGGAAGAATTTACGGAACTTCTAACAAACACCAAATCACAACTCCACAGATGGAAGGCGAATTGCCTCTCTCAAGCTGGACGTTGTACTCTAATCAAAACAACACTATCAGCCAAGCCTCTACACATAATGCAATGCTTTATGCTACCAAAATCAGTCCATACAGAGCTTGATAAGATCAACCGAAACTTCCTATGGAACAAAGGACCCAACCACAAACCCCTCATCGGTTGGTTTGAGGTTTGCAAAACAAAGGAAAATGGAGGACTAGGGCTGCGTAGCTCCGAGGATATGAATTCTGCACTTCAGATGAAATTACTGTGGAAACTACTAGCAGAACCAACTAGCCCTTGGGTCAAACTAATCAAAGAAAAATACATTAAAAACCAAAACATTCTCACATACCAAAAGCAGGGTACCTCATCCTGGCAATGGACTCAGTTAATAAAATTAATACCGTTGTTTAAACAATGACTAAATTGGTCTATTGGAGACGGAGCCTCTATTAAGTTCTGGCAAGACCAATGGTTAGGCCAAACACCGATTAAATCAGCTATCTTAGGAAATCAACACATAGACGATACAATCAACATAAAATATTTTCTCAACGACGACAAAACTTGGAACCAAAATAAACTACACGCAGAATTACAAAACATAATTCCAAACAACCTAATTGAAATTATCAAAACGATACCAGTACCACAGCACATCCATGTTGACAGGCTTTATTGGAAATGGAGCAAGAATGGCTGGTTCAGCACCAAGTCTGCAATCGATATGATACACAACCACAAGAAGCATGAAACATCAAATACAAATTGGGTATGGGGACTTGATATCCCACCGAAAATAAAAACATTCCTATGGAAAATCCTGAAGAACGCAGTGCCCACCTCTGTCAGACTAGCTTCTCGACACCTTGGGATTCCGACAAACTGTCCTCACTGTGACTCTTGCTATGAAGATCTAACCCATCTTCTTTGGAATTGTCCGATTACGAGGGAAACCCTAATTGCAAATAACCCGGGAACGTTTCGAAAAATAAATGGGTGCTTCAAAGAAGATAAGCACTTAAACACTACTCTTTGGGAAATAAAAAATACGATAGGAACAAAAAGCTTTGAAGATCTCGCCTTTGCTTGGTGGGGTATCTGGTACTTCAGAAACAAAACACTTTTTGAAAATATAAACCCGGACATAAGACGCATATTATCTTTTATACGGGAACAAAGATATGTTTGGAAGACTGCAAATTTAAACTGCCCGGACTACTACAAAATTGACAAAAACAACCCACCAAGAGAGGAGAAACAAAGGTCAATATCAAAGAGAAAGAGAACCAAATGGGAACCTCCTCCAATTGGAACTCATAAACTAAATTTTGATGGTTCTCTTTCCACAGATGGTTTGGGCTCATTTGGATTTATCATTCGTGATTCCGAAGGATCCCCGATTTTCTCTGGTAATGGACCATCAACAACCAAAACTGTCTGTGGCTGTGAAAGTTTGGGTCTCTGGAAGGGACTTCAGGCTGCGACAGAACTAAAAATAAGAAACCTTATTATCGAAGGAGACAACCTAACAATAATAAAAAGTATGAAAGGTATGGGGAAGCCTACTGGAGACTGTGAAATGATTGTCTCAGACAGTCTAGTCTCGCTGGGCTTTTTTGGTTCTGTTGAGATTTGTCATGTCTTCCGTGAGGCAAATTTGGTAGCTGATCGCTTGTCCCGTATCACTCCATTCTTCTACGGAATCTGGACTCCTGATGACTCTTTGTTGCGTAGTCTCATCCGCAAGGATGCTCTTGGCTGATAGAGCTCAGCTCTATGGTCAAATTTTTTCCGTTTCAAAAAAAAAAAAAAATATACATCATAGATTAGGGCTGGGCTTCCGGTCTGGACCGAATCAGATATTCCGGTCCAGTCCAAGACCGGTGATTCGGTGAACCATAATCTTCAAGAACTTGGACCGCGGATCGGACCGGGACCGTAAAGACCGGTTGGACAGGAACTTTACAATAACCCTTTTACAACAGCCCCTGTTCGCCCTTTTACAGCAGCCCCTGTTCGCATTTTGCATTAAATCAAACACCTATACAAAGCCTAAACTAAAATCAACATTAAAATTTATCTAACCTTTACATTTAAAATCGAATCTAGATCTAAAAATATTAAAAAGTGAAATTTCTTAACCCTAGATTTAAAATCGGGACGAGATTCTTCAATCTTAGTCTAGAAAATTTCGATTACTCCTTGAATAGGTAAATAAAGAGCGGTTATTCCAGGGATCGAACCGGGAACCTACGGTACTAACCACAAGTCCTTTCCGGTGAGCCATTTCGGAATGGTTAAAACTTTGGTAGGGTAAACTTTTTATAGTGACTGGCTCCACCGCTTTGCGACCCCATACCCCAGAAACCCCTTGCGGGATTTTTTGAGGAGGCTCAGTACCACTTACGCAAAGTGCGATCAAAGGTCGTAACCTCACCTACCTGCACACAGACCACTTCACCACTTATGCTTGACCCTACGGATTAGTATACACCGCTTGGCCGTACGCGCTTGTGGGAATTAATATGGCTTAAATGCACCAAGTGAGATTCGAACCTGAAACCTCTCCTTTGGGATACCTCACCCTTATCGCTAGAGCAAGAGGTCATTGGTTAAAACTTTGGTAGGGTAAACTTTTTATAATGACTGGCCCCACCGCTTCGCGGCCCCATACCCTAGAAACCCCTTGCGGGATTTTTTGAGGAAGCTCAGTACCACTTACGCAAAGTGCGATCAACGGTCGTAACCTCACCTACCTGCACACAAACCACTTCACCACTTCGGCTTGACCCTACGGATTAGTATACACCGCTTGGTCGTACGCGCTTGTGAGAATTAATATGGCCTAAATACACCAAGTGAGATTCGAACCCAAAACCTCTCCTTTGGGATACCTCGCCCTTACCGCTAGAGCAAGGTATACACAAAATATATTAAAAATATACGCAAATTGAAATTTTCCTCTTTTTTTTTAATGATAGGGTTTCCGGTCCATTTCCGATCCGGGCCCGGGTTTGGACCAGAAACCGAAAATAGAATTTTCTTGGACCGCGGACCGGACCGTAATATCCCGATCTGATACAAAGACCGTAATTTTCGTTCCGATCCAAAATTTGTCCAACCCTATCCTAGATGTGTAAGGTGTGGGTGAGCGTTTACACGCACCCAGGGTGCGTATATAACTTAATGGTGCGCTTCGACGACTCGTAAAAAAAATTGATATTTATCTTTTTTTTTTTAAACTAATGGAAAAGACAAATTGGATCTTTTAATTAATGAAGGTGTGTGAATTATTACACAATTAGATGATGGTTTTTCACTTTTTCAATTGGATGTATTGAATTTGTAATTTCTTGTATAATTTTATTGCATATATGAGATTGAGAATCACTTGCCAATTGCCCTAGACAAAAACTCAAATCATGCATAATATATAGATGGGATGGGGCAAAGGAAAATGAGATAAATGTCCTTTTTAAAAAGAAAATTACAGATTATGTGCCTCCCAAAGTGGGCTCAGCTCAGCAATCTGGTATACATAGCAACACTAATAATTTAGAAAACACTCCATATGCTCCATTTATTGCAAGCAAACGTGTATACTTTCATATCTATACGAACCAAGCAATTAAACCCCATTATTCATTATCAAATTCATGTGTACCATATAAAATATATATATATATATATTTTAAAAGCTAGTATATTATATCATGACAATTTTTAAGACCACATTTTATTTTGTTCAAATAAATGGTGTATGTGTACCAATAAAGGTTATAAAGGGATAGGTATCTTAAAGGCTTTTTTTTTTTTTTTTTTTTTTTTTTTTACAGTAGGCAATAAATTGGATGTACTAACGACATCCATGATCATCTCGCAAGATGATGTTTTGGAACTCACAACAACAGGAACTCAAAATAAAAGTACAATTCAATTGAGATTTAGCAAGAAAATCAGCTGCACCATTTGCCTCTCTATAGAAGTGCTGAATTGTGACGCTCTCAAAATCTTTGCTTAACGAATGGATCTCTTGGATTATTTGAGCAACCTCCCATGGTATATTGTTCACTTGATTGATGGCATTGACGACGATTGCACAATCACTTTCAACTATCAGTCTACGAATTCCCATCTCCACTGCCAGTCTTATACCTGTATAAACTGCAAAAGCTTCTGCTAGAATGACCGAACTCATCCTAACGTTACATTTATGAATCCGAATAACTAGACCATCATTATTCCTAACAATACAACCAACCTGCAATTGAGTATCAATTTTCACCGAAGCATCTACATTGATCTTAATGACATTTATAGGAGGGCATTTCCAAATCAATTTATCAGGAGGTCTAACACGTTTAGGTAACTTCATTTTTACCTGCTGTTTATTCCAGGATGATATTTTGTCTATAGTTTGAGTTAGAGCATAGATAATTCCTGTATCCGAAGTATTGCGAAAAATAATTCTATTTCTGAGTTCCCAAACAGAATGTCATAAATGACATAAGTCTGTAAAATCTATATTAAGAGCCCTAGTATTTAAAATATTTTCCGAAACATTACTTGTTAAATTTGGAATATTATAACATTTTCCCAACTTAACACCCAGATTATGAATAAGAGATTTTGTGATCCGACAATTAAATAATAAATGATTAGTATCTTCTATATTAGAATTACAAAGAGAGCAAGTACTAGGAACTCTATTTATATATCTATTTAGACGGGCCGTGGTAGGTAGGATATCTAAAATAATTTTCCAAATAAAAATTTTCATATTCGGAGGAATATTAAGTTTCCAAATCCAGTCTGCTGGAATTTTCTTAGTATTTCCTGTATTACAAATAGAAGATGTAGATTTAATAGAGAATTTTCCATCACTACTATAAATCCAAATTAACCTGTCATGAATATCAATTATTGGAATATGGATATTAGTAATAGCTTCAACAATATGAGAGGGGAATATACTATTTAATTTATCAATATCCCAAGAGTTGGTATTTGTAAATAAATCACAAACTCTTAAGTTAGGATTACGATCGTTCCGAAATTTTTGAAGATATTGCGCATTTATCCAAATGTCAGACCATACATTTATGGTTTTCCCATTACCCACTAGCCAGAGCAGACCTTTTGAGAAAACATCTCTGATATTAAGAAGCCTGCCAAACTGCCAAGAGGTTTTGAAACTGCCTCTTTCCATTAGAGATTCTGTCGAGAGATATTTATCCGTAATAACCTTCGACCAAATATTATCAGGATTAGCCATAATTCTCCAAAGAAGTTTCATTTGCATACCAATATTAATTTCCTCAGCCGATTTAAAACCTAACCCACCATGTTTTTTAGGAGTACACAAATGTTCCCAGCTGATTAGAGGATGATAGTTATCCGATTGAATTTTATTCCAAAAGAAATTTTTGTTGATCTGATCAATCTTTTGTAGAACTCCTTTTGGAAGAAGAAATGACTGCATTAAATAATTTGTTTTAGAATTTAGGTTTGCCTGAATTAGAACCGATCTACCAGCTTGAGAGAGAGTATTCGATTTCCACTTTGACAGTTGCTTTTTAAGGCTACTTATTGCCTCATCAAACACGACGTTACAAACCCTACCACTAATAAGAGGTATACCAAGGTATTTTTCCATTGATTTTGTAACTGGAATATTTAGCTGTTGAGCAAGGGACTGGGCTTTACTGAAATGAATATTTTTAGAAACTTGTAGAGAACTTTTATTATAATTTATAGTTAATCCAGACATATTGGAGAAAGTATTCAAAAGATTTCTAATCGTATGAAGACTTAAATCATCAGCTCGTCCAAAAATTAGAGTGTCATCTGCAAAGGAAAGGAATGGAATAGGATCACTGTTATCTTAAAGGCTTTTTACATTGTTTTATTTTTCAGGCTTGAAATCTAAACTCGAAACCTTTAATTAAAAAATAATTTATTGTCAATATATTCATCACACCTTTTTTTTTAAGGAATTGTGGGCAGAGTTCCACATCAAAAATTAATGTGAAAATCTTACCAAAATATAAAAGAGGATGAAACTGGCTCCTCCATAATGACTTAAATTTTAGTTTTAGAACAATGGATTGATCTCGACCTTATAATAAAAAAATTAAAAAAAATTAAAACAACTCCCATGTTCGTGCGGTCCGACAAAAGTTTCTCATAAGGTAAGGATTCGGGGGCCAGACATACCTGACTCCCCGAGAGGCCGACGAATCGGCAGACAGATAAACCATCAACAACAATACAACCAAAAGCGAACCAAAACAGGCTCAACAAAGATTGAAACTAAACGTACAAAAAAGGAAGACCTAGACTAAATGAAGACCTTCGACCGAGAACGCAAACGCAGGCAGGAGTCAAGCACCACCATGGCAGCACCGTTGGTCAACGGTACATCAGGACGTCATCTCCCGTGGGCAGTGAAGACGGAAACTCCAAGGAGCAGTCTTCTAAAAACGGAGTCGTCTATGAGCACACCAACACGACCCGACTCCGAGTGTCACTCCGTCAACCAAACCAAAACGAAACTAGAACCACCCAAAAGCACGCACAAGCCAAAACCCAAACATGGAGCGGCTGAGAGAACGCTTAAACCAAAATTTACACAAAGAAGTAGAATTTACAACTCTTTCGGGAATTTAGGCATACCCTTTCGGGATTTTGTACAAACCCTATCGGATTTATTTATTTATTTATTATTTTTTTAAAAAGCGAACCATATATTTTTTGATCATGTAAGGATTCGGGGGCCAGACATACCTGGCTTCCCGAGAGGTCGACGAATCGGCAGACGGATAAACCATCAGCAACAATACAACCAAAAGCGAACCAAAACAGGCTCAACAAAGATTGAAACTAAACGTACAAAAGAGAAGACCTAGACTAAATGAAGGCCTTCGACCGAGAACGCAAACGCAGACAGAAGTCAAGCACCACCATGGCAGCACCGCTGGTCAACGGTACATCAGGACGTTATCTCCCGTGGGCAGTGAAGACAGAAACCCCAAGGAGCAGTCTTCTAAAAACGGAGTCGTCTATGAGCACACACCATCACGACCCCAACCAGACCCGACTCTGAGCATCACGTCGTCAACCAAACCAAAACGAAACTAGAACCACCCAAAAGCACGCACAAGTCACAACCCGAACAGGGAGCGACTGAGAGAACACTTAAACCAAAATTTACACAAAGAAGTATAATTTACAACCCTTTCGGAAATTTGGGCATGCCTTTTCGGAATTTTGTACAAACCCTTCCGAATTTATTTATTTATTTATTATTTTAAAAAAAAATCGTCGGACTGCTTCGGGCCGAAGGCTAAGTCCAAAGCAACAGACCTAAGAGTGGGTTGGACTTTTGCTGCATCCTACCTCGAAAATCCATAACCTATTTAATAAGATGCAGATGTGCGTAACATAAAGTTTGGTTAATTCTTTATGATCAAATATAGAGCTAATGCCAACCAACCGAGGTTTGATTTATTATATATAAGTCGATTTTAGTACATCCTAAATAATATATATATATATTGTTTACATAATACTATGTGAATCTCCATAACGTACTATGCTATGTATCCATTGCGATATGACACTGCAAAAAAAAAGATTTGAGGCTACAGGGGACTACCATTTAATCACACAGTGCAGGAGATGGCTGGAAGAGGAGGATTGGGAGGTGTCTATCCTCCACATAAATCGTCGGTTGAATTACATGGCTGATGCCATAGCCAAGTCTTCTTTCTCAATTTCTACGGACTTTGTTGAATTTACTTCTATCCCCATTAGCTTATGTATTTATTTTGACTCTTCTACCCATTCAATAATAAATTAAGGGCAGTAGCCACTTTTGGATAAAAAAAAAAAAGATTTGGGCACACTATGCCATGGGATGGAGACTTATTTAGGGTAGGGACAAATTTACCGGCCACCATTTTCCAATCTCCACGTTATGTTTAGGTGCTAAGAACAACTACAAATCAATCAACTACAAATCAATCATATTGACATAACCCTTATGAACATATCATATGCTTCTCCATTATTATAATTTAATTTCAATCACGTTATGTATCGGAGATCGATCTTGACTCCATCCTTTCTTTCTTTTTTTTTTTTTGAAAAAGCAATAATTTGAGAGGCCAACTGATCCGATAGCATTATTGCGGATGAGAGTTAAAAACTCAGGATGTCTAGGCAACGGAGTTGAAGGGGTCGGACGATGAATCCTAGCACCACCATCAGCAACTGCGTTGATTTCCCTGAATATGTGTTTGAAGGAGATTGATTGAAAAGCCTAGGCCACCATCAGGATATCAGCAACCAGCATATCAATCTCCCATGGACAGCTCCGTGCGTTCTAAAGAGCATTGATAAGGGTAATGTTGTCCCCTTCAATTTGAACATGTGAGACTCCAACCTTTATTGCACGTTGGACACCTGCAAAGAGCGTCACTGCCTCTGAAACCAATGCATACTCCACTCTGCAGCGAAGGGCATTAATTCATAGTACAAACATATATTGGAGAAAAATTGAAATAAATTTGATTAAAATGTATGTGTAAAAAAAATTACATTTTACAAAGGAGTAACTTACTCTACAAAAAAAAACGACAAAATAAACTACTTCTATACTCTTTCCGTTCTAAAATATAAGTTGTTTGATTTTACGACAAAGTCAAACGTACTACACATGTCAAATTATATTTCAGAACGGAGAGAGTATTTCGATTAGAGTAATCCGTAATCTGTATGGAGTATTAGTTCAGTATTTTTGTAAATTCAAAGGTCATGTCAAATTAATCATATTTTGACACATCAAAAAATGGGTACAAATATATGCAAGGGTTGGTCCTTGAATTGGTAAATAAAGAGCGGTCATTCTGGGGTTCGAACCGAGGACCTATGACTATTATTCATAAGTCCTTTCCGGTGAGCCAATCCGGAATGGTTATGCAAGGGTTGGTCCACTTTTATGACTACTACACATGCTTGGTTTATGCTAGCTAGTTCTAAAATTCACTAGTGTTTGCTTCCAAAAAAAAAAAAAAAAAAAAATTCACTAGTGTTGACTTTGTACTTGACTTAATTTGTTTTCCTCCTAATAACTGCTGTAAGTTAAATATTGCATGCAAAATCAATTATTGGTCAACATCTACTACTGTATTAAATAATTAAACACTAATTAGCATGATAGCTATTGTAAACCAAAACTAACCTACAACGGTCAGATTGATTGGCGCGCAGATTGTACCTATAAAGTTTAAAGTATATATATACTCCATCCGTTCGGCAAAACTTGTCGTTTTAGAGTTTTGTTTTTGTTCGGAAAAACTTGTCATTTTAGGTATTTTTGCTTCTATTTTACTAAAATGCCCTTGATTTGATTGATGTGTTGTGAGTTGTAGTTTTTGATAAAGTAAAAAGTAGAGTAATAAATTAGTAAAAAGAGAGTGTAATTATTAGCTTTATTAAAACTTGTCTGGAGAATTAAAATGACAAGTTTTGCCGAACGGAGGGAGTACGTACTAGCAAGGGCGGAGCCAGAAAAAAATCTAGGGGGGGCTCAACTATATTTTCGATTTTTTTTTTAAAGATATATATAAGATACAATCTTTGTTGTAAAAATATAGTAGAAAACACATTAAATTTATGTGTTAAATTGCTATTTTAAGTGTAAAAAAAGCTCAAAGAAGGAAAAAAATCAATAAATGAAGCTATAGGGAATTGAACTCTCGACCTCATTGCTCAAGTTCCCACCCTTATACCAACTAAACTAAGCACTCTTATTGATCTTTTACTTTTTTAATTGTTTTTACCCCTTAAATTATCAAAAATTACAAAAAAACACATATTTTTAATTTATTTTTTTTAGGTTTCCATCCGGCTCGGGGGGGCTCGAGCCACCGCATGCCCCCCTCCCTCCGCCCCTGCGTACTAGGAGCAATTAATGTGGCATTTAGCCAACTTATACAAAGGTTTAGATAATTAGATGTGTCATTTTAAAGTGTTAATTTTATTCAGAAAAACGTACAATATGTCATTTTAAGTATTCATAAAAGTGACACGCCCTAAATTTTTTAAGTATAACTTGGAATCCAAACACACCCTAAACTTAACATTACTACTAATAATTAACTAAAATTCTTTTTTTTTTTGGACCAAAAAAAATTTTCTTTTTTTTTTTTGGTAGAAATTAACTAAAGTTCTTAATGGTTAGAAAATCTGCAACTTGAATTTCCCCCCTCTAATCAATGATATTGGCCAATTTAATGATTAATGCATAATGTGTAATACATAATTACATATATATTCTTTCTGGTAACCGCAATATCTCATTATTCATTTGACAATATGAGAATATGAATATAATTGATTTCATTCTAGCTCAATTATTTTAGTGGCAATTAGATTTTTTTAATATTTTACTTAAGTTGCAAAAAATCCATTATTCAAATAAATAAATACAGTAATAATGTGCTGACAACTATGGTTTAAGATCACTTAATTTACACGGCAGTCAGAGACAAAAACTGCTTTTAATCCGGGGGGTTTTGTATAAATTTTGAAAGAGGAGGCAAATCCAAACCCAAAAATATATTTATATTTATATATATACTAAATCATACTTAAAAAAACAACTGAAGATCGTGTAAGGAAAAACAATCTAATTAAAAATGGGAAATTAATTGTTAAATAGGTCTCGCCTAATTAACAAGGATTAGCGTCCTTATCTGCCTAAAATCATCGATTATTACTTTTGATGCCCAAAATCAATCATTTTTTTGTGTGTGATTAACTTCATGTGCCATGTTAGCTTCCTCGCAGATCCTTGCTATATTCCTGTCTTCTTCTTGCTTCGTTTCTGATTATGTT
Organism: Persicaria tinctoria; assembly: GCA_037127255.1. Classification (NCBI taxonomy): domain Eukaryota; kingdom Viridiplantae; phylum Streptophyta; class Magnoliopsida; order Caryophyllales; family Polygonaceae; genus Persicaria; species Persicaria tinctoria. The sequence continues at coordinate 3,960,314 of JBANSL010000004.1, forward strand.
TCCCCTCTATGAGTACTGCTTTCTTGTAGTTCTAGTATCCTGCTGTTCTGGGTCTATTGGAAACACTCTCTCGACTTGCTCGAGAAAAAAGAGTGCGTACATCCTGACCCTCAGACCCTGCTTTTGCAGGATATACTGGGTTGTTGTTGTTGCTGTCATTACTGTTAATTTGTTAACGCTAATGACAATTAGCAAGCTCGGTTGTATATCCGAATTTCTTGAGGGAAAAACCTGTGATCATCGATGGTCGTAAACTCAAAGCAAAGTTATCGAAATGTTGGAAATGAGATACCCTTTGCACCTAAACTTCCAATTGTCATAGTTTCCGTAATAGGATCGACTTTCTAGTCGTGATTAGATAAGACTTTGTCCTTGTGAATCTTAGAGAGAACATGGCAACGGATCGGGTAAGGAAGAAGAGCACTATATGAATTGAAGAGAGTTAGTTTGCATGTTTTCTCTTCTTTCCGTCCTCCGTTCTTGGTTGTTCATGTCTTTCGATTGTTCATTTGTTGGCATACTGAGTCATTGGAAAACACCCTCATGACATACTCAGATGAATCATGTGTACAAGTACAACTTGACTCTCAGACTCTGTTTTGAGCGGGATTATACTGGATTGTTGCTGTTGTTAATCGACTTTCTTGTCGTGAAGAGATGTAGACGATGCTCGGAGAAAGTAGGAGTTTCGTTTTCGGAAAAGTGGGAAGGAGGGTGTCATTTCTTTAGAGTAGTCATCCATGTGCAGATCCGAGAACATGGCAGAGAACATGGCGCAAGTGTAAGGCCACCCTCTGTGTCTTATTATAGTAGAGAAATCATATCTATAAGTTTTGATTGATTCCAAACTTTGATTGAATTTGGAGCTTTCCTTGGTAAATTTACAAGACTATCCCAACAAGCCCTTTGAACTATAGCTCTTTATGTTGACAGATTATAACAAAGTAATGTATGGGTTAGGGTTCAAATTCAAGATAAATGCACATGCATTATAGTTTATAGACACCAAACAAACATCCCTCACATTCACACCCTTGATTCTCCAGCAACTTGCCCATGTTAAATGTCAATATGGTTTTTGCCCTCTGAAACTTGACCCCACCTTCACCAAAACAATAAATCATTTAATATGGTGGGTGCAGTGCAGTTCACAGGAAATTAAAGAAACCCAGCAATCCAAAACCCTTCCAGAGGACCACCATATCTCAAAGTGGATTACTGCACACATGATGAAAAGAAATCCTAGAAGGTATGGCTTAAATGGCATAAATCTGGCTTTGTGTTGAATGCGATAACTGTGCTCGGAAATCCTGCATTCAATTTGTAAAGTAGAGATTTGCAAAGTGGATAGCTGTTAGCAGAACCGTATTTTACGTTTCTTTGCTTGCTCATTTTGTTGGTGATGTTATAACTGCAGTGTCACTGTGACCTATGGGGGAATGTACAGAGAAATAGAAAATGCAGTGGCGGATAAGGATTGTCGTGCTTCAGCTACAAGTTTGCAGCGCAGGCACGAATCAAACAAAGATGCAATCTTGTGGTTGTTGAACTAGCCATACAACCACCGGTTCAGCCTATTGAGGAATGTGCTTGTCAGGAAGAGACACGTTATGGAACGGAGTTGGGGTCATACCGTGAAACATGGTCATACTTGGTACCGTGTTATGGAACTGTAAAGGCAACGGAGTTTGCAGCTGCACCGGCCTTGCGTTTGTGGGTTCCTGTCACACACAAAAAAATAAAATTAAGTTGCAGCAGTTGGATTCAACAAGGACAAACCCAAAAAGAGGAAATGCACAAATTTACTGAGGGAGTGAGGGTAATGGATTAGTTCTCCAACACTTTGACAGTGTGACCAGATCAGACAGGACTGGCCAGTTTTACGTCGAGCTGATTGGCCTTTAGAATTGGGTCATACTTAAATGGGGACACGGCTCAGACCTGGCCAATCCTTGTCGAGACCAGTTAAAACAGCCTGTCCGAGTGGACGGCAAACCAGAAGCACAAAACCGTAGCAGAGGAGCGAATTCATCTTTGGTTCAGAGACCCTCCCTTTAGCAAACATACCCCACTACTATAACTCCTACATTGTGAATTATCGGTCTTTTGTAACAAGCATTAGATAGATATCATATCACCAAGTAACTTCACAATTCACAAATAAAAAGTTCCAAACTGGTCTATCGGTAAATTTGCATGGTAAAATACTTGAGAATTTAATATATGGGGGGACCATTTGATGTGAACCCTACAGTTCAACTGAGCCAGGAAATAGAGGTGGTATAACCACAAGATCTACCACACAAACATTTAAAAATCAGTCCAGCTTCATTTCAAGGTTTGCCAACACTGTACTTGAGAGTAGGACCATAATAATAATACACACAGGGCGAGAAAAGAGAAATAGCACAACTTCACATACCATATGGGGGGAGCCTTCATGTGTCCTAGAAGCTGAAGTTTCTGGCTGTTGTGGTGCCTAGAAAATCACCACAAATATCAAACTTAGTGGTAAATTCATCTTTTGCAATTGAATCATTTTTACCTGAAGGATAAATGAAAACAGCAAATCCTCACGGTTCACACTCACCTTGCCTCTCATATTTCGGATATTCACATCAACAGCTATCTCTTTTCCAGCTTCAGGTCTTCTAGGAGTTACTGTTTCGTTCACTTTAGGATCTGGACCTCCATCATCCGCTCTTGAATGACCCTTGTGGTTATCTTCATCATTGCAACTGCTTGAAGGAAGATTACAGAGACTGAGGCATGAATCCTTTTTGGCAGAATTGTTCAGACTAGCGCACTGCTGCAAGGCTTCTTTTATAGCAGATGCAGCTAAATTAAAACTCTCATCGGACAATGACCCTTCTTCACCTAGGACAATTGCCCGTCGACAAAGATCATTAAACCGGCGCACTTTAGTCTGGACCTGATCAAGGTTTTCACCAATCCCATGCTTGCTTCTGGCAGCGTTTGTCCAGCGTTGCAATATGTATCTAGATGGTATGCTGAAAACTCCAGACATCTGAAGAACAATAATCGCATGCCTACACAGATAACCTCGACATTCAAACAAAAGGCAGGAACAACATATCTCAGATTTGGTTTCATTCCACTCTACAATAAAATCTTGATCAACTTCGAAGTCTTTCACTGAAAAAACTATGCTTGCATCATCCTCTTTTTCTTTCTTAATATGGCAAGCAGATGCTCCTAAAACCTCGTTCTGGAACTTCCCAAGAATCTCATGGGTGTAGACTAAGAACATCTGTTTCTCGAAAGGCGAAGGAGACCTAAGCTCAGGAGTTTCATGCCATGCATCAAATTCTGCTTTAGCTTCTTCTTCGCACATGTCCTCCAGCAATGCCTTATATTGTTCAGAAAATTCCCTCATAGAGGACTCCTCACTGATATATTGATCGAAAAAAGAACTCAAACTGTCAGAGCGAGTAGGCATAGACAAGCCAGCAAATGATATACCACGGATATAGAATGGCACCCAATGAAAGCGGTCTATATATAACGACTGCATCCATTCATTCTCTTGAAGTTGAAACTCGGACAGCAACTTTCGCCAGTTCTGCTCAAACTCATCTTCTGTCCACGACATATAGATGCACTTGCTAAATTTTTCCAAGAAACAGTCACGGCCAAGGCTGAGTCCTAGCTGTTTAGGGATCCTTTCCATCACATGCCACAAGCTAAAACAATGGCGGGTTCCTCGGAGGACTGCTGCTATAGCAGCTTTCAGGGAACTGTTCTGGTCAGTGAGTATAACATTGGGAGTTTGGCCACCCATTGCTGTAAGCCATGTTTGCATCAGCCAAATAAAAGTATACACCGTCTCATCTGCTAATAACGCACAGCCAAGCAAAGTAGGCTTCATATGGTGGTTCACTCCAACAAAAAGTACCAATGGTATCTTATACTTGTTTGTAAAATAGGTAGTGTCAAAGGACACCACGTCACTGAAATGAGCAAAATCATCTATGCCTTTAGCATCAACCCAGAACACATTTCTCAATTGATGTTCTTCATTCAGATCTACTGCAAAGAAGAACTTAGGATTCTCTTCCTGCATGTTCATGAAAATTTCAAGCAACAATTGTGCATCACCAGATTCTAAGGTTAGTTTCCGTCCTCTAACATGCTGATTTCGCATGTAACTCTCCAAGCACTCGACATTTTGATACGCACTGAAGTGTCTGGATACCGAAGCCAGTATTTTTCTCTTATGCATTCGTACATCACTGTTAACTGGATCAACATTCCTGTGGCTTCTGAAGAAATGGGACTGGGCAGGTAAAAGCTCGTGATTATGCTCCTTCACGAAATTAAATACATACCATTTACCATTAGGCTTTTTCTTCACATGCAAACTTGCTTTGCAGCCTATCTTTGGAGAAGGACGGGGATTAACTGCATCATCAGACTGCTGCTTGTTTCCATATCTATAACATGAAAACTTTGCATCAATGAACTCTTTAGATGCTCTGGAACGTCGGCTACTAACTTTTGATGTTCCGAATCCCATAGCTTTGGCATACTCTTTGTAAAATGAATAGGCAGCCTCATTAGAATCAAATTCCATATCTTCACGAGGCTCCAAGTCCGAGTTAGCCAAAACCAAACAAGATTCCATCATGCGGTTGAATGGATTGAATTTGCTCCACTCTCAACCAGCAGCTCACAATTAAATCAGTTCACTTATGCTCTAGTAACTTGCTATAAACTTCCGAGTTTAACTGCCCAGAATAAAACCCCAATGTTCAATGGGAACAGTTCAGAAGGAAGTTCCTTCAATTCCATTGACAGCATTTTTTTGGCACCTGCAAAAACAACATAGAGCAGGTCATCAGAAATTCAAGGTAACAAGGTGAGAACTGGATATTTGTAGCAACTATAACTTGCTAAGCTTCATTTAGAAAGTTTCCCAGTAATCATAAAATTTGGGATGGAAATGGGCAAGGCTGCAACCAAAGAAACTGTACAAACCCAAACATTCACTCATCACCAGAATCCACCCAACCATCACCCACGAACAGCTCTACCATACATGATATCCATCCATTGGTTTTAAATGTTAGAAACTCGGGGTAAACAGCTGTTGTTTCTGCCTTTTAATTCTGAACTATTTCCACTTTAGCAACCACAGAGATCAGTAGAGGTTGTGTTCCCAAATGCTCCACCAAGTGGACTTGACTTCATTTATTATTTTACTTGTAGCACATTTAAAATATTGTAGGGTTGTTTACTTTTTCTTTAAGTTCTCTAATTCACTCAAAAGCTTAAAATATTTTGATATTTTTAGTATTTATGTAACTTCAAATGATATATATTTACTCTACTCTTTTAGACATTAAAAATAATATACAATTTATGTTGTTTCAAACATCTTTTTTCCTGCATTTTTATGTATTGGCATTTCCCATTATCGGTAGCAGTATGAGTATACTATTGATTGTTAGCTGAATTAGGTTATTTAAAGATTTTCCATTCTAGGAATTCCCTAAATACAACTTTAATGTGAAATGTAAAGTTATCTAACATAGAAATGGCATGATAAGGGGTCAAATGGAATATCAAATTCTCAAAAATCTCCAATATAAATTTACTGAGAAAAACATGCATTTATACATCCATTCCATTTTCAGCAAACAATTTCCATTCCATGAAGAAACTAATAAATGACATGATAAGAGTTTCAAAATTTTCTGTAATGCAACACAATTCCAAATATAAGGTCATCTAACATAGGAATATCATGATAATGGTTATCCAATGCTCACAATTCTGTAGAGAATTGATCATTCAAAGGGATAACTTCATTATTATTAATGAGCAACAGAACTGCATATATAAACGACAGAGAGTTGAACATGTGGCTAGGATATCTCAACAATTATTCAAAATACAAAGAAGAGATAATTGTCCTAACATTTAATTAATTATCACAAACATTCAGACCTAAAAAAAATCTCACAATTCCCCAAACTAACTACACTAGAAAACATCCATTCAGTTGTGAGCGAACGATTTCCATTCCAGCAGATTAAGAACGCTTGATCATATGTGAGGAAAAATAAGAAATTCCATAATACACCACCATGGTCCATCAAATTCCATAAAAAACCAAATACAATGCTTAGATCAAACAAGTAATTCAAATATTTTCACGTCCATATATGCAAACTCAAGTCCAAAAGTGTGAGAGTTCGTCAACAGAAACAACGAATATGCTCGCAAGTGGTGGTTAACAGTTGTACTCACTAAAACTGACATTGCTTCTCACCGGTCAACACCTTCTAGTACGAGGTCAGTCAAACATTTCAGCTCCGACAAGTGGACAAGGTTCCATCTCCATTGACCACGATCTCAACCAAACAGCCAAGAGAATGCATCACTTTCAACTATTTCAGTTAGGGTTTTGGTAACAGACCAGCGGTTTCGTGAATTCACCGAGCCAGGTCAGGAAATTGGGAGCTTGAAAGTGGGGGAATGGTGGACAAGGTTTGAATTCGTGAAGTAAGCAAAGGAATTGAAGAAATTATCAATTACCAAACAACATCTGTCGCCGTAACACATTCGTGGACTGCCGAATAGAAACCTGAGCTCACAGCGACAAGATGCCGACGGCGAATGAGGGAAATAAGCTCCAAAGAGAGATATCGGCGATTTCTGTGGAGAGAGAGTCACTGGCCGCCGGTCGGTGGATGGTTCGAGAAAGTCGCCGGCGAGTTTGGTCCGTTTGGAGGTGCGAGAGGGAGGCGAGGCCGGATGCGGGCAGAAGCTGGTGCAACGAATAATTGAAATTCGGGCTCCTATTTATTCGTCCTTTTTATATTCGGAAAATGTAACCCACTAACGTTGGGCAAAAAAGCCCATTTTCTATCTAAGCCCAAATATTAAGGCTTTGTTTTGTAATATAATTTCGGGATTTCTAAATACACCGCTAATTTTTACTGGAACCGCGCTAATCTCCGCAACCTCTTGCGGGTCTCCCCGGACATCGTGCCAAACACGCCCTAAAAGTCCATCGACAAAAGGTCCGTAAGACGTTGCGGAGAGAAGTCCGCATTAGGATGCGGAGTTCCCTAACCTATATGTTAAAAATATATATATATATCTCAAAGATGTTCCGCAGGGAGGTGCGTAATAATTTTTTTTTGGCTCCTTGGATTTTCTCTTTGGAAGGAGAATCGGACACAGAGTCGCAACCGGGTGCCGACTTAACTCCGCAAGGAGTTGCGGAGTTAAGTCGGCGTAAAGGCTGTTTGGCACAACGTCAAAAGTATTCCGCAACAGGGTGCGGAATTAACTTCGCAAGGAGTTGCGGAGATTAGCGGTGGTTCCAGTAAAAATTAGTGGTGTATTTATCAATCCTCTATAGATTTGATAAAGTAGCTAATATGTTCAACCGTTAATAAGCTAGGAAAGTGTTTGGTTACTATCTGATATAATAATTTATACAAATTAGATGGCGTGAGAGGAAAAAATGAACAGATTTGTAAATATAAAAAGAAAAGTTTAGGGTGATAGGTGCTGAATATTCAAATTTAGAAGCTAATTAAACAAAAAAAAATTATGTGTATCTCATTTAATACTATATATATATATATATATATATATATATATATATATATATATATATATATATATATATATATATATATATATATATATATTAAAACTGATGCATTGGTGCCTACGTGGCGGTGCGTTAGTGCATCTCCATTTGTCGCGGCGCGTGAGTGCATCTCGTAAAGCTTTCTCCCGTAAAAAAGAAAATTTAATAAAAATATTTATTTTATTTTACCATTAACACATATAATTGGATAGATGGAATATCTTATAAAAGAGTAAATATTATATAAGGAAAAAACTATATCAATATAATTAAACGCAGTAGTAGTAGTAATAATAAAACTAATAAATAAAACTAATTTTCATAGTCATACTTACCAAAAATATTACTACTAGATAAATATGTAATATTTGATAGGTGTTATTTTATTTTTATTTAGATTTTTTTGGTGGAAAGAATTATTTATATCAAAATCAATCATTTAATCATTGTTATTTTATATCTATTTATATTATTTTTTGAGGCCAAAATAATAAATTAAATTATTATATAGCCATATATGTAGTCACAATCCATCCATATATAGATATTTTAGTAAACTAATGTAATAAATAAATACTACATATTTAATAAAAAAGAATATTAAAATATTTTTAAAAATCAACTATTTAATTAAATTACATGAGATTTAATTAACCATAGATTAGGGAAAAAAAAACTTTTACGTAGTACCTTATAAATGTGAATTTTATTTATATTTTGAGAGAATCTAATTAAAAGATATTTAGATTATATATAACATGCCGAACTAATTTTGTTTATATTATTTTTTGAAAGAAAAAATAATTTAGATTTAGATTAACACATTTTTCGTACACGGGACGAGACCTACACTAGTATAATATTAAAATAAAAAAACTCTGAAAAGCTATCTACATTCTCTGAGAATCTATCATTCTAGCAAATGTAAAAATAAAATAACAGATGCATGCGGTTCCTTACGATGATATTCTCGATTTGCTTCAAATCATCGATGATTTGCTTCATTGCAAATGAGGAGTTGTTCATATGTGTGATGTATAATGGGAACCTCCATGGCAAATAAAAGTATCTGAAGAAACGAGTAATTAAGAGACGGATACTCTAGAAGGGGGTTGAATAGAGTATAGACGCTTTTCGCAAAGTCGTGTAGAGCAAGCAACTTCAAATGCTGGATAGTGGGTTTCAAGGCCTTGAACTCAGTCTCAAGATCTTGAACAAATTTTTCGTGCCTTGCTAGTTCTGCAATGTAATCGAGCATTAAAAATAAACAGAACAGATAAACGTAAGTGCGGAAATTAAATAGATGAACACGAGAATTGTTACCGAGGTTCGGCTCTAAATCAGCCTACGTCCCCGCCTAGGGTTATTCAACCCGTAGGATTCAACAACTTTTATTCCTCTTTCCTTATGGATCCTAATAGCTCACCGAAAAGCCTCCCTCCTATACAATTGCAATCTAGTCAACTCAGATCCCTTAGAGTCCTATACCAATCTAGAAGAGCCCCACCTCTCTCATCTATCTAGTACAACCCAAGATACAGAGAAATAAAAGTCCCCTTCGTCACACCGAAATGTGATACGTTTGAGTATATATGATACTCTTAGTATAACAGGGATTGAATTAAACTATAAAGCTCGAGACTTCCTAACTCTCAAAGATAATAAATTAAATACAAAGTAGAGAGAAAGAAAGCGAATGAAATCAGCAGTATCGTTTGTAAACTCGAGAGCTCTTTTTTGCGCAATGAAGACTTGGCAGAAGGTGTGTGTTTGAACGTTCTTCTCCTTCTGCTTTATAACCGAGAGCTCCAAAGGATTTGCTGATTTTTTTTTATCTCTCCAAATCCGATTAATTGTAACAAGAATTTGAACGTTGAATTGGAGATTTACTGTTGCCGAGTCTTCCTGATTTCTGGCTGAGATATGTTGTTGAAGCAAGCTACTGGACGCTCCATATTTTTCTCTTCAATTTAAATTCCAACTGGTAAATTTTGGCCGCCGCTGTAAAGATTCACGTACACTATCTTTGTATATAACAAATTAGAATTTTTAGTCCACTTGAAAAGATTACATAATTAACTTATCCTAACGCAAAAAATAAATTAATCAATGTCACCCAAATATTTAAACTCCAAACAAATCTTACGTAACCACCTGAAATGAATTCTAACCACTTTGACCAAAATTCTCACGTAAAAAACCAAATCAACTTCATCCGAAAATATATATATAGGTAGAATAAATAGGCATATCTCATCTAACCACTTTGACCAAAATTCTCACGTAAAAAAAAAACAAATCAAAAGCAATATATTTAAGAGATCAATTCTTCTAGAACATTGGACTAAATAAAATATATAGCACATATAATTTTGTGAGCCAAATAAATATATTTCAAGAATAATAAATCAAATAAAACAACCACAAAATATAATTGATATTTGCATAAAATACTACCTTATTTGTCTTCCATCAACCCTACAAAAATAGTCAACAATCTCCCCCTTGATGGAAGACAAAACAACACAAAATAAATATCAATTATGAAAATAAATATAGCACATGCGGAGCATCATATAACAAGCATATATAACAAGCATAAACGTAAGCACCATATATCATTTCTCCCCCTTTTTGTCTTCCAACAAGCAAGGGAAGAAATCAGAAAAATAATACTCAAATAATCTTTTACAGTCAAGACCTTGAAGCTGATCTCAAGACCTTGAGATGTTAAGAGACAACATTATAAGAATCAAAATTTAGCAGTCATTGCTCCCCCTACGATAATGCTTCCATGTTCAACATATTAAGCTCCAAAGAGAAATATTAAGCAAAGATAATCATTAGTAGCATAAAATAAAAAGAAATATTATCTAGAAAAAAATATTTATCACCAAGAACGATTGTTTCAATCCATTTATGCTCTTTGATCTTGGTGACATTCTGCAAAACAACCAAAAGTTCAACCTTTCCGCCTAGACCAAGCTACAAACTTAGATTCATAATCGGGATGGACCATGTTTGGTGGTCTAGTCCCTTTAGAAACCCAAATTTGATTTACCTGTCCTTTTAAACATAATGGAAAAGTATTACGAATTATATTAGGATCATTTCTACGATAAGGACAAGTAGTCTTCACATGACCCTTCTTACAACAAAAATAACATATGGGTGTGCGCCAATTCCCTTTAGCTTTTACAAAAGTGGTAGGGGCTTTCTTTGGAAAATTCTTGTTGTGTCCAATACCACTTTTGTTGAGGGGTGATTGGTGCTCGCCTAAAACGAACAAGTGATGTCTGCTGGTCTCTACACTTCTCAGTCAACGATATCTTTTCTTTCTCTAATTCCTTGGTGTAAAGACTTAGAGAAGAAAGATCTTGCTTCAAGACATAATTTTCTGTCTCCAAGGCATTGACTTTAATGTCAAGGGCTGACCGAGAGGCTTTGAGATTTTTCATTTCCAGCGACAAATTACTCATGTGTTTCTCCTGTTCCAATAGCTTCTCTTTCAAGGTGTTAGTTTCCAAAATATAATCCTCTTCATTTATAATCATGTTTTGCAAAAATTCAGACAACACAACAGATACTAGAAATCAAATTTCTTACGATAGTTCCAAGATGCTTCTTTGGAGTTTCCTCATGATCTGCCATCAAGCAAAGATTTGCTGGATCATTTTCCGAGTCCGATTCACTGGAGGAATCTGAATCATTCTTTCAGTGTTTGTTCTTCTTCTTTTGAGGACACTCATTTGCAAAGTGACATGTTTCACCACATACAAAGCAAGTTAGAATCTTTGATTTATTACGAGGGTTAGAAGACTTACCTCGATGCTTTGAAGATTCGGAATATTCTCGATTTGAGAATTTCCTCTTCATCTTGAGTATTTGTGCTAGCCCTCTTGTGATGAGTTCAAACGGATCCTCCTCATCTTCACTCTCGTCGTCGTCTGAGGATGCTTCTTCCTTCTTAGCTCGTAGGGCCAAGTTCTTTACAATAGGGGATACTTCTCCATCTTCTTCACCAAGAACCATCTCATGGGTAATCAACTTACCGAGGAGATCGTCCAATGGCAAAGTTGACAGATTTTGAGCTTCCTCTATTGCAGTTACTTTTGGCCCCCATTTCGCCTTTGGTAAGCTCCTCAAGATTTTCCTCACCTTTTCTTCATTGCTGGAGGTTTTGCCGAGAGAGTCCAAGTTATTGACGATTTGGGTGAATCTGGTAAACATTTCTTTCACCGTTTCCATGGAGAGCATCTTGAATAGCTCATATTTGCGTAGGTAGATGTTGATCTTTGATTCCTTAACTTGGCTAGTACCTTGGTAGGTTACTACAAGTTTATCCCAAATCTCTTTAGCGCTCCTTCAAGTTGAGACACGATTAAACTCATCAATATTCAAACCGCAATATAGCATGTGCATGGCCCGAAAATTCTTGGCCACATTTTCGTGAACGGTTTGAGTGTATTCCGCTTCTGTCTTTGCCACTTGTTCTCCTGTTGTAGCACCAGGCTTCATTGGAATAGTTGGTCCATTGATTATGCGTTCCTAGAGCTCCATATCTTGATCAATGATGAACATTTTCATCATAGATCTCCAATGGACAAAATTGTCGTCGCATAATAGTGGAGGGCGATTTGATGACCTTCCTTGAGCGAATCCACCTTCTCCTACAATACTCATGATCGATCTCACAGATTGTTAAACCAAATAGTGAGTCAAGCTCTGATACCAATTGAAGAAACGAGTACTTAAGGTAAATAAAAGTAAGAGACAAATACTCTGGAAGGGAGGTTGAATAGAGTATAGATGTTTTTCGCAAAGTCGTGTAGAGCAAGAACCTTCAAAGGCTAGATAGTGGGTTTCAAGGCCTTGAACTCAGTCTCAAGATCTTGAACAAATTTTTCGTGCCTTGCTAGTTCTGCAATGTAATCAAGCGTTAAAAATAAAGAGAACAGATAAACGTAAGTGCGGAAATTAAATAGATGAACACGAGAATTGTTACCGAGGTTCGGCTCTAAATCAGCCTACGTCCCCGCCTAGGGTTATTCAACCCGTAGGATTCAACAACTTTTATTCCTCTTTCCTTATGGATCCTAATAGCTCACCGAGAAGCCTCCCTCCTATACAATTGCAATCTAGTCAACTCAGATCCCTTAGAGTCCTATACCAATCTAGAAGAGCCCCACCTCTCTCAGCTATCTAGTACAACCCAAGATACAGAGAAATAAAAGTCTCCTTCGTCACACCGAAGTGTGATACGTTTGAGTATATGATACTCTTAGTATAACAGGGATTGAATTAAACTATGAAGCTCAAGACTTCCTAACTCTCAAAGATAATAAATTGAATACAAAGTAGAGAGAAAGAAAGCGAATGAAATCAACAGTATCGTCTGTAAACTCGAGAGCTCTTTGTTGCGCAATGAAGACTTGGCAGAAGGTGTGTGTTTGAACGTTCTTCTCCTTCTGCTTTATAACCGAGAGCTCCAAAGGATTTGCTGATTTTTTTTTATCTCTCCAAATCTGATTAATTGTAACAAGAATTTGAACGTTGAATTGGAGATTTGTTGTTGCCGAGTCTTCCTGATTTCTGGCCGAGATATGCTGTTGGAGCAAGCTACTGGATGCTCCATGTTTTTCTCTTCAATTTAAATTCCAGCTGGTAAATTTTGGCCGAGATCTTTGTCGTTGTAAAGATTCACGTACACTATCTTTGTATATAACAAATTCGAATTTTTAGTCCACTTGAAAAGATTACGTAATTAACTTATCCTAACACAAAAAATAAATTAATCAATTTCACCCAAATATTTAAACTCCAAACAAATCTTACGTAACCACCTAAAATGAATTCTAACCACTTTGACCAAAATTCTCACGTAAAAAACCAAATCAACTTCATCTGAATATATATATATATATATATATATATATATATATATATATATATATATATATATAGAGGTAGAATAAATAAGCATATCTCATCTAACCACTTTGACCAAAATTCTCACGTAAAAAAAAAAAACAAATCAAAAGCAATATATTTAAGATATTAATTCTTCTAGAACATTGGCCTAAATAAAATATATAGCACATATAATTTTGTGAGCCAAATAAATATATTTCGAGAATAATAAATCAAATAAAACAACCACAAAATATAATTGATATTTGCATAAAATATTACCTTATTTGTCTTCCATCAACCCTACAAAAATATATCACATATTATCATCAAGGTTGAGTCACAGTATCTTATCCAACATGGAACATGGCGTGCAATTTATGAGGAACTAGTGTATGCCCCGTCCCCTGCACGGGAATATGTCAAAACAATATTATAAAATTACATTTATTATCTATAAAAAAATCTTATTATAAATATGAAAATAAATAAATAAATATGAATTACATTATGATAATTAAACTAATAAATGGAAATGTAAGATTAAAATTAATCTAGATCTAAATAACTCATTCTACTAAAAAATAATATCAACTAAAAAAAAATTAATCTACATTTATATGGCAATTTGTATATCTGTATATGCCAAATTTATTTCTATTATTGCGTTTAATTATATTGATATGGTTATTTTCTTTTATATAATATTTACTCTTTTATAAGATATTCCATCTATTCAATTATATGAGTTAATGGTAAAATAAAATAATTATTTTTAATTATATAGATTAGAACTATCTCATTATTTTTTATTAGATTTCCTTTTTGTTGCGAGATGCACTCACGTGCCTAGTTCGTTCGTAGATTGGATAGCATGTACTCATACTCGCCTATATGATATATATGATTAGATTTAATTTTAATATATTAAATATGTCCGTATACGGCCTCTAGGCCGGCATTTAGATCAAAAAAAAAAATGTCCGTATACAGAATCGATTCCAAAGAGTTCTGAACTCACCATTAAGGTAGACTATCTATACTAATACTAAAAACAGAAGCATCTCCTGCCTACGTGGCTTCACGAAGAGGCTCCATTCCACGTGTCATCATACGAAGGATTCCACATCTCCCACTATTTTTTCTATCTCCAAGTGGACCACAAATTTTCATCCACTTGGTTAATTTTTGCCACATCTTCATGGTAACCGCCACACCACTACTAACTACCCCACTAAGTTCACTAACCACCCCACTAACCCCACTAAAACATTTTTAAATATTCATGAAATTAAATTAATTTCACACTATAAAGCTATTTAGTTTATTAATAAAATAAGAGAAAATGATATAATTAAAGAAAAATATATATGATATATTTTATTATAAAATAAATAGTTTTTTAATATAACCACTATTATTAACCTTTTTAAAAAAACTTTAGCTATCTAATAAAGTTTATTATATGTGTATAATCAATTGCCACCTTGATAATACTTCTCTTTATATTATTGTTTAGAAATTATTCGGTTAAGGATTAATAAATAAATTTCTAACGAACCATTATTTTCGTTTTTATTATTTTATCGTCATTATAGATTATTAAATTCTTTTGCGTATTTTTTAACATATCCCTACCACTATACTCTCTAAATTACTTATATTATTATTATATTGTAAAATATAAATTTTTTTAACCAAATATTAAAATACCCGTGTCTTAGACACGGGACTTACACTAGTAATCTTAATAATAATATACTATAATAATAATAATAAAAATAATATATAATTAGTTTGATGCGTGTAATCAATAACTCAAAAAGTATATTTTAAGATAGAATTGACCAACCCTAAATCTTGCAATGACCCACTTATTATTATTATTATTATTTTTAATTATATTGATGATTTATATTGATATAGTTTTTTTCCTTATATAATATTTAGTCTTTTATAAGATATTTCATCTATTCAATTATATGAGTTAATGGTAAAATAAAATAATTATTTAATTATTGAACTATCTAATTATTTTTATTAGATTTCCTTTTTGACGGGAGAAGGTTTTGTGAGACGCACTCTCGCGCCGCCACGTAGGCAGATTCACTCACGTGCCGCTACGCAGGCACCAATGCATCGGTTTTAGTATATGTATATAGATTTGACGGGAGAAGGTTTTGCGAGACGCACTCTCGCGCCGCCACGTAGGCAGATTCACTCACGTGCCGCCACGCAGGCACCAATGCATCGGTTTTAGTATATGTATATAGATAGTTGAAGTATCTCCACGCTATACATAAAATGTAATTGGTTACATCAATTTTTGCTTGCATATGTGAGTATGTGACATTCATCATGGCTTCACCTTTCTCAAAGGCTGCAGTGGATGGTAAAAATCAAGCTTTGGAATCAGAGGCGGATCGAAGAGAGAGCTAGCCCAGCTATTGCTGGATTGACCTTTTTTGGGCTTGCTTTAGGAAAAAAATTGGTGGCCTGAGTTATTATTTATATTAGCCAAAATTGGGTCAAAACATTTGTAAAATCAACCTAGATGGCTATGTTTCCAGGAGATATCTAAACTTACTCCATTTAATCTTTTTGTTATCCTAATTCTTGCTTTATTGATTTTTTTATTCTTTAAATTTCAAACTATTTATATTGTTTCTGAGATATTTCTTTTATCTATTATTCCTCTTTTTGTTTTTAAAAAAACTGTTCATGTTTTTAGCTTTCCCCATTTGTTTCAGTTCAATTTGACATTGCCCTTTTTTTCTAATTCATCAATAGCAAAAAAAAACACTTGTTGAATTTCTTTTTAATTCTTAATATATGGTATTTCATGTTCATATTTTTCGCTCACCTAACTTTAAAACACTAGATCCGCCACTGTTTGGAATGGTTTAGTTCTCGGTCTCAATGAGTCAAGGAACGACTATGACAGTTTTGATAACACATTTCAAACAACATCCAACTGATGGAAACAAAATGAACAAAAATTAACACAAGTTGTTGATTTTAGTGAAATTTAACCACATTTGCCGACATACCAACTTGATAGTTAGCACCCATCATCCATGCACCTTGTTGAGTGTAAAATGTAAATGGCTCAAAGTCAAAACCACATCAAGGAATAGAATATCGCTTTCCTGGATTTAAAATAGCTGCATATAGTTGCGACAGCTAGAAAGAACAAGATTCAGACAGTCCAGAAAATGAGTCGATAGATTATAACTATAACACTGTCATAACCAAGTAACCAACACATGGTTTGCAGGAAAGTGTTACCTTAATGATGATTTTTGTTGCCAAAGCCCAGATTCAGGTTCAAAGCCAAAACAATCAGATGAAGATCCAATCCAGGGTAAACAGGCTCTTATCAGGGATCAATTTCTATATCCACAATTCCACATGAACGGATGAACCCAATGAGCCTGAAAGTCTCAAACCATAGTAGACTTTTTGACAAATGTGTTCAATTGGAAAACATGGCAATTCAATAAACGATGTTGCTGAACGATGTCCTAGCATGATAGCAAGATCGATATTGCTGTTTGTAGCATTCAGAAGGTAGGCCTTCAGAGGCAACAAGATCATTTACACTCATGGACAATCAATTAAATACGAAAACAATCAACCACAGAACAAATCTACTACTAATGGAGATCAATTCGGCACAATTACAACAAAAGGGTTTCAAGCATCTAGATAGCACACACCTAAGTTGACGAATATGCAACTCAAGTAATTCCTTACTTTACCTTCGACTTGGTGAAGGTGCCAACTGCCAAGCCCTCAAATTTCTAAAAAAAAACAGAAATAGATTGTGTTGTTAAGCTCAATAAACCACTACTTCGGTCATCAATCCTTAAATTGATCTGGATCACAAATTTTGCACAAGAAGACTTGATGATAAATTGTTCATATGCAACAAAAACAAGTCCAATGCTTCAATTTTCCAAACAAGCAGTGAAATTCTTCCATTAGATCTCTAGAGAGATTTAAAAAGATTCAGCATCAAGAGAGATCGATTCCGAAAGCTTAAACACAGTCGACAGAAAATGAAGAACAACATACAGATGAAGGAACACGAAGCTTATCACAAACCCTAGGCTCTCTCGCCTCGAATCCTGCGAGCAAGCTGCATATCCTTAGGCATGATGGTAACTCTCTTAGCATGGATAGCGCACAAATTGGTGTCCTCAAAGAGTCCGACGAGGTAAGCCTCGGCGGCCTCCTGAAGAGCGGAGACGGCGCTGCTCTGGAATCGGAGATCAGTCTTGAAATCCTGAGCGATCTCCCTCACAAGCCTCTGGAATGGAAGCTTCCGGATCAGGAGCTCGGTGCTCTTCTGGTACTTCCTGATCTCCCTCAGCGCCACCGTTCCTGGCCTGAATCTGTGCGGCTTCTTCACTCCTCCTGTCGCCGGCGCCGATTTGCGAGCGGCCTTGGTCGCCAGCTGCTTCCTCGGTGCCTTCCCGCCGGTCGACTTCCTCGCCGTCTGCTTGGTTCTTGCCATTCTTGCAGCTAAGATCGGAAAGACGGAAATTGTCTAGAAATCGAACTTTTGTGTGTCTCTCTCGATTGAAGGTTTTGGAGATCGCTGTAATGGCGATGCGATGAGTTTGTGTATTTATAGCTGATTGGAAATTGGAGCCTCCCACAGTCCCACGATGGTGGAAAGAGCAACGAGGCGGGAATTCAAAATTTTCGTAAAGGAAGAATTTGAACCGTACGATTGGATTCTTATCGACGGTTTTGATTGGCTGGGATATGGAAAGCCACGGATTGCCAGCGTGGCAATGTTACAGAACCGGTGAATTTGATGAGTTGGACTGGGCCGGCCCATACCAGTTTATGGACCTGTTGATGTTCTTTTGATTCGGCATTCGACAGAGAGAACAATGTTAATCCATGTTAACAATTTTTTTAAGAACGATTTTAATAAATTAAATACTCCGTATAAAACTTAAAATATTATAATATCATATATATTTCACAAAACTCTAATAGAAATAGATAACTGATAGTGATTTATTAACAGAAATAATTTAACAGGTGGTGTTTTTTATAATTTTGTATTTAATAGGTGGTTAACTATAAAAATCTATATTTAATTGGTGTTTTTCTATAAATTTTCCTAAATTTTTAGTGCATCTGACAAGAATCTTCGTACGTTGTTGCCGAATTAGTCCATAACAAATTGTGGAATATAGTGGTGTATTCAATAAAAATTAATGAAATTTAGTGGTATATTCTCTTCGTCGTTATTTTAGATCAATAGAAACTACTCCCTCTGATCATAATAAAAATCATTTTACTTTTCGTCACACATTTTAAGAAGGTAGAAACTCTATTTTTTGTATTAATTTATTGTTATAAGTTCATATTTATGACTAATAAGTATGAAATTATTTTAAAAAATTATTTTAAAAAATAATATTTTATTTTTATACTGTAGTGTTTTATCTCCTTAAAATGCGTGTATAAAATGACAACATGCATTTAACAGAAGGGTATATATTGCTAAAAAAAACTATAAACTATATAAAAATATTATTTTTTATTAAATTTATAAAAATGATTTCATACTCCGTACTTGTTATTAATTAGGAAACGATATCTACTCCGCTAATTTTTACTATTTCCACCGCTAATCACCGCATAGGTATGCGGTGAGTTAATGACGGACTTAATGACGGTCAACGACCTACCGCTTATACATGCGGTAGAGCACCGCATATACATGCGGTGATAGCCACCTTATAGAGACATACCGCATATTCATGCGGTGAAGACCCCGTTCCGTTTCAACTACACCGCATGGGTATGCGGTGGGTATCGGATAACCCGATTTGCGCTTAACTATTTGGAAGAGCTGAGGGGACCGATTCGAACCGACATACACCGCTTAGGGTTGCGGTATTCGTCCACACTACGACTTGATCGTATAATCCATGGACATTGCAATGGTATATCCTACTGTAGTGGAATTAACTTTTAATAAACGCCGTGATCTGAAAAAAAATCATATATTGAATTGAAAACAAAGATGATTAAAACGAAAGTGCGATAGATATAAGCGATGACGAAAATATGGAGTTCGGATGTTCGGATGTGAAATGGAATAGAGAAAGATACAACCCAATTGAACATACGAAGTTCGAAAAATGACATCAGAGAGTGGGAAATGCTAATACGGTAGGGGACGTCCACCATCACGACGGCGGTAAGCTCTATATCGTGCAATCCTCGCTGCAAACTCCTCGTCCCAACCGTCGACAGTGCGATCGTGATGTCGTGTCCATGTGACGTACATTGGAGGAAGAGGTGAACCAGGCAACAACCAAATCTGTGAATGCAAGGTTAATATTGATGTTAGAAAAGAGAAACAAAACAGTAACAAATTAATGAATACGAAATACGAAACGTACCGGAACGAAATGGTTGTTGTTGTCAACTAAAGCTATTCCATCGAGCTCCTCGTAGGCCGGTACTGACGGGCCACCGGTGGCGTAAAGAGGTAGGCACAACATAGGCATCATCTGTGACAAAATCACCAAAGGACGCTGGTGAAGCGTGGCAAACACCTCGCCCATGATCGGAATCTCCATCCAATACGAAGCATCATGACACGTGCCGAAATAGTTGACCCTCATGATGAGCTCCTGTAAGGCCGGATAGTAATGGTACCGATCTGAATGCACCTGCAACTCAACGGCCAGCTCTCGTCGAACTCGAGGCCATGCGTCTTGTCCCAAGTTGAGAAGACAAGCTAAAGACCTATACCCACAGTGACCATCACCTGCAACATTTGTGACGGCTCGTACAAAAGTAATCATGAATTCGTCGACGTTGCCAGTGCCCCAATTGAATTCTACTCGAGGTAGATTCTGTGGTGGAAGCGCCGTAGGTGCTGGTGTTGGAATGTCACTTACAATCTCCGGAGCTGGCTCTGACGCCGATCGACCTCGTCCACGTCCCCTTCCACGACCCCGTCCTCGGCCTCTGCCTACTCCTCGACCCCTAGGAGGGTCGTCGATGGCAATGTCGTTGGACCCAGTGGCCTCCTCAGTACCTTCCACGTCATTTGTTTCGTTTGATGCCGGTTGACCCCGACCTCGACCTCGCCCTCGTGCGGATCCAGTGGTCGCCTGTCTATCTGCCTGGCGTTGAGCCCGAGCACGCTCACGTTCCCAAGGTAGAGGGTTCGTCTGACAGGGGTGGCGAGTCCTCGGTCTCCCGGGCGGTCTACGGTCCTCCGGGTCAGGGGTGGTCAACGGTGTCTGGGACGGACGATCCCCGTCGTTGAATGCCGACGCGATTCTCCAACGAGTATCCTCGTCCATAGCTCCGCTCTGGAACAAACTGATCATGCGCGACATGTCCACATCAACTCTGCTGAGTGGAGTGTTATCCTGGACGTTGTCAACATGAGGCCTCTTGAAATCCAATTGCTTCCAAAAATTATGTATCTGGGATGGTCTGATGGGTATCTGCGTGTCTCGACAAGCTTGCATGTCATGTGTGCATGGAAGACCGTATACGTCCCTCCAATATGCATCTCTGCATGGTTGCGACGGTGGCTCGGCTTCCATCTTTGTGTAGATTTCGAACAACAAGTTGAAACATTCCTTCGACACAATATTCCGAATTCGATCGAAAATCCATAGGTCGTGGGAGTCTGTAGGCCAGGTGTTGTTCGCTCTCCCCAATGTATTCTTCACCTCCCATATTTGATCCGCCATCATGAGATCGATTGTGTTTATCACGTGAGTGAAATCACCGACTGCAGAGTTTAAGGTCTTTTTCAACACAGAATGAGCAGCCTCAACCCTAAAAGATAAGTGTGCATCGCAGGTGAAAATCGTTATACCAAAACAAATTACGTGTATAATGAATTTTATATTGAAAACGTAGGCGCACCTGTTCGTCGAGGTCGTACCAAAATGCTGGATTGCGTCTGTCCATGCACGAACTATCTACTCCGAGTAATCTCGTAAGCACGTCGCCTCCAAATACGGCATAAGCCCTTCAATATGCCCCCACTCTGCATGCATACCCCTCCTTCTAGCGGCAAAAGTTTCAACCGATCTGGATTGGAACAGGCCAACACATGCGTTCTTGATACGCCTAGCAACATCAAGATTCTTTGACTTCTGGAAAGCAGCTTCTTCGCATCGTCGGAGGACGTGCACTGTGCACAACATATGCCTGACATTGGGAAGAACTTCTCGTAGGGCCGCAATCAACCCCAGCTCTCGATCAGTGACAATAACGTTAGGAAGATTACCTCGCATGAGGTAAACGAGCTGCCCCAACGCCCAAATGTACGTATTTGTGTTCTCGTGCGACATGAAGCAGAACCCGATGACGAAGTTCTTCTTTGTGCAAGTAAATCCAACGAACTCACACAAAGGGATCCCGTACCTGCACAATGAAATATTTGAGTTCGCATGTCGTGGTGGGAATGGGTAAAAGAATAAGTGTATATAGAAACTTACGCATTCGTCCGGTATGTACTATCGACGAGGACGACGTATGGAAACATGGCTAGAAGATGGCGAGCGTCTGTATGGGCGATGAATAGATCTTGAAGCCTGTTGGGATCGTCAGGGGATCTCCTCGTACAATAGTAGTAACCCTTATCCCGCAAAATGCGGAGTGCTTCCTGGGAGACTGTTCGATCTCCTCTCGCTTCAGCTTTAAACTTTGCTCTCGCATTGTACACTTGGCGCCGCGATGTGAAGTTCAGCTTCTGTCGTGCGTCAGCTGTCATCTTCAATGTAGCTAAAATCGGTTTTGGTGGGGTACCAGCGACGGTAAGGGCCAATGTAGTGTCTCTTTCATCTGCATCCATCCGTCCGACGTACGGGTGACCGTCCAATGCACCGGGGAGCAGATGGTTGTGCTTGCCATGAATAACGTCCAGGCCCCATTCGCCCCGTTTGAACTCCACGCCAGACAATGCAAACGGACACCCCTCTATCTTCGAAACAGCTCTGCGCGTGTTCCCGCTTGCATCATCTCCGGCTACTCGTTGTCTCTTACGGGGAGTGTACTGGCCGTACTTCTCACATGCGAGCAATAGACTCCCACGCCTTGTAGGAGTGCTCCCCCAAGAACGCTTGATTGTCAAAACCATATTAAGTTTTAATGTTGTGCCACGACAGTGTTGTAGGAGATCGTCGCGATTGGTCCACGTCTCGGATGTAGCAAATTCGGGGGTGTAATCGTGGTACTCCTGGTTACGGGCCTCATCGTCCTGACCGTCTTCCGGCATCAGATCAGGTAAACGGTGAAGCACAAGGTACCGTATGCCTCGGATAGTCGGATGTAGCAAATTCGGGGGTGCAATAGATACCGTATATGTATGTGGTACATCATAGTCTAGGTAAACGGTGAAGCACAAGGTACCGCATGCCCAAGCGGTATGTATCTATATATACCCCATGGCCGGTTCGTGACATTTGTCGTGGCGGAAAAGCGATGATACTCTGTGCGAACTAGTCATGGCCAAAGATTTGTGTCTTCGGAACGAAATTTTTGACCATTGACTAGTTTGCACGGGGTATATCGCTTCGTCTTATACATTAAATAAAATTTATGCTTTTTTCATGGCTCAACAGCGATGATAGCCTAGGCAACATGCCACGGCCGGCGATTTGTGTCTTTTGATTGAAATCGCTGGGCGCTGGCATGTTGCTCGGGTTATATCGCTTCGATGTGGGGTTATGTAGCTTCGATCTAATAAAATGCAATAGGTATCCGCAGGATATTGTGAAAGACGTTGTGATAGTATATATGTACGCCCATGACGTCTTTAACATTATCCTGCGGATGACTATTGATCATTCAAACAAAATTGTAAATGCTTCGGAAACGTACAGGTACGGGTACACCGTCATCTTCGTTCGTCATGGGAGTGGGCGTCTAAATTAAATCTGTCAAGGGAGAATGAACCTCTTACAAGAGGACGAAGCTGAGAACTTTCGTCGGAACTCACGACGGAATCTCTCAGTTTCGCACTTTTATAAGAGGCTCGCTCTCCTTCGACCGATGGAATTTGGACGACCAACTCCGATGGCGGAAGAAGATCACGATGTACCCGTGCCTTTACGTTTCCGGACTTTTTTGAATACCGCATTGATATGCGGTTATCCACCGTTTACACATGCGGTATTGTATACCGCATGTATATGCGGTATACTTCTCGCATACACATGCGGTAATGTATACCGCATGTGTATGCGGTATACTTCTCGCATACAACGGGACATGTTTTCCCGCTATAAATGACCCCCGTGCGATGTGGTGATTATTACAACATGGCGGCTGGTAATACACCAAGACCTTTCTACTCAGTCTCAGGGAGCGGACCGAGGGATTTTTTCTGGTGGGTAGAAGACGTCTCGCTGACACAAATATTGGTAAGCCCCATTCTATCGTCTGTCATATAATTCACACAGTTCCGAAGTCACCAAGTACATCTTTAAAATTGCAGCCTCTGCCTTCCAACTTCGAGGAAGAATACGGGCTGGCCGGGGTCGAAAGAATAACGTTGACTAATGGGGCACGGAGGAGAGGCACTAGCATCCGGGTTGAGCGCAACAGATCCGGGGCGCTCTGGCTCGCACAAGGATGGAATAATTTCGCAATATCCCGTGACGTGCGTGTAGGGGCGGGGTTAATGTTTAGCTACTTAGGCAACTCTCGGTTTCGGGTAGTCGTAGTGCCGCCGGAAAATGTTTCACCTTCAGATGAATAGAACAATAATGATTTCCTTTGATGTGTGACATAACGATGATGCGGAAAAACAAAGTAACTGAGTTACTTTTGATGCAATGTTATCTCTTTAAGTAATATGAAAAATGAGGCACTTTATCCGTTTTCATGTAATGTGTTATTCCCTGAAATTATCAAAATTCATACCATGCAATGGTGTCGCCGTGCTGGTACGTTGTCTAATGTCTTCGCTTAGACTCCAATCCACGTGCTGGGTAGATGACTGCAATATGTATACCGCATGACCGTATACCGCATGATCAGACTCCAATCCACGTGCTGGGTAGATTACTGCAATAGGGTATTACATACCGTATGTCCATGCGCTATACACCGCATGAACATACGGTACAGAGTACCGTCTGTGCATGCGGTCTTGTATACCGCATGGAAAAGCGGTATTGTATACCGCCTGTCCATGCGGTATCCAATACCGCATGGAAAAGCGGTGCCTGAAACCTATATAACCCGGGGTCTCTGGCCACTATCCACACACCTCAACATGTCAGACAACAGCGGAGAAAGCTCAAGCAACAACATAATACGTCAAGGCACGATGGAAGAGTTTGAGGCGGTTCTATACACTCGTAGTCCGCAGTCAAAGACGGTGGAGGCGATGATAAAGAGACTACGTGATGAAAATCGGTCACTCCTGGTCGAAAACCAACAAGCCCGTTGGCGGATTGATATCCTGGAAAGTCAAGTTGCAGTTTTGGAAGAGGAAAAAAAAGCTCTTGTAATGAAGCTCGATCAAACTACTGTGCGTAACACTTGAGTATTAGGGTCATTTGTATTTCGTTGCTTGTAATTTTATAAAGTTCGTTTCGAATCATGATATTGAACGTTGGGTACGGAAATACTATTCAAATTTGACAACGATCTGCAACGGTAACAAACCATCAAATCCACACAAACACATGACCTACGTAATCCGATATCGAATAATCAACTACTCCACAAAAAACAATCCAAACTACTGCACAAAACAAATCCAAACTACCGACTACTACACATAGTCATCTACCCGCAAACAGAACAACCACATACATCATCCCAGATCGCACCGTCACGGTGGGGCAGGCCCCCAAAATTGCTCATAGATGCGAGTGAGGTGTGCCGGAGTCAACTCAACTCCAAGCTGCCTGAGTCGCAGAATCTCCAACCCAGCCGCATGATGCCGCTGCTCAATAATGGTCGGCGGGGGTGGCGACGACGGGTGTGGCGGCGGCGTGCTGGGCGGCGGCGGGGGTCGCGACGGCGGGGGTGGCGGCGGTGGGATGATGGGCTGGTGTCGAGGAGTGTCAGGAAGTAGGTAAGGAACAATAATGTCAGCAACATAGCCATTATAAGCTAGTTACAGAACTTCTAAAATAAATAATCACAGAACGAATGCCTTACCTCCAATAGTTTTGTACAACCGTCCATGTCTTTGGCCAACTCCCGAGTCGCCTCGCCCCCCCGGTACAAGCACGACAAGACCCCTGTAGCTAGAGAAAGACGCGACACCTGCGTTGCATCCATAAACCTACGGATCACCTCCGGTCGCAATCTCCCGCACGACTTGTCGATGAACAAGGTCGCAGTCGCAATCATCCCCAGCACAACATCCAAGATGCACTCCATATCATGCTCAAGTGGGGCGCCATCTCGAACCCGCTGTCGCATCGGTGCTATCTTCTGAAGGAGGAGCTGAACAGTAGGTCCTCCATGAGCCCAAGCGCTCTGCCGCTCGTTCTGGGTCAAGCCGTAATACTCCCCAACTACTTCCCTCCAGCCGAGAACATCATCCAGGACAATACACTCCTCTCCGTCCAAATGAAGGCCAAGTATGAAGAGCACATCGTGTAGTGTGATGGTGATCTCTCCCCATGCGAAGTGAAAACTGTTCGTCTTGGGGTGCCAGTGCTCAACAAATGCCCCGATCAGAGTGTGATCCACATGATCCCACTCGAAATCTCTGAGGTCCCAGAACCCAATCTCCCGCACTGCGGGAAACCAGGACTCCCGTCCATCGACCTCCAACAACGCCTCTACACGGCCCAGCGACTGCCCTCGTCTCTGCGCACGCACACCCCTACGCAAGGCTTCGTCCTCCCGTCTCCAAATGGCATGTGCAATGTGCGTCTCGTAGTCTCTCAGAAGAGAAACAGTATGTGGCCCCCCCGGCCATTTGGGCTGAACAACCCGAATGGCCTCTGTCCTGCTAGCCTCGCCACGCTGCCCATCACCTCCTGCACTACTGCTCTCTCCACGTTGTCTCCGCCTCCTCTACACTGCACGGACAGGGGGCTGTGCCGCCTGTTCTCCTCCCATATCCTGACGAACATCGTCAGATTCCCCATACATCGGATCATGTTGCTCGTCTCCTCCAATATCCAGCAACACATGCCCCGAAGGTCCAGCTGACTCAGTAGGTGGGGCCAAAGAACATCTCTGTCCACGTACATGCATCTCATGACCCCCGGCAATCGGCACACCCTCCAAGTTCGTAGGTGTCGCTGATGGCGCTGCCTGCTGACTCCTAATGATCGGTTCAGGCTCGGCAGTCCTCGGCGTCGCAAGCTGAAACCCAATGATCGGCTCAGGCTCGGCAGTCCTCGGCGTCGCAAGCTGAAGCTCAATGATCGGCTCAGGCTCGGCGATCCTCGGCGTCGACGATGGCGCCGCATGCTAACTCCCAGGCGTCCTCCCTACACCCGTAGAACCAACCGGGGTGAACGACGCAAAATCTATCTGCGCAACGGCCCATGGCTCCTGGTCGCCACCTCGAGCATGACTCGTCCCGGCACCCACATCTCCAAACAGAGGTGCCGTGTCGTCATACGAGTTCAATTGTTCGCTCGCAAACTGAGTCCCAAAGTAGCCCCGATAACTGTCAGGATAAGTGTGCACCTCCTCTACCACTCTCTCAGCTCCAGTTTGCAAGTGCTCACCCGTATGACGTGCTCGGTCCCCTCGTAGGTACTCCTCCAGCATCTCAATACCCTGGTCGCCTTGACCAGACTCTCCAGTCGACCGCACCACTGGGTCATCCGTGTGGTCAGACATCAAGTGCAACTCAATCTGCATCAGACTCTGGTATGTCTCTATAGATGATTGGGACGTGTGCCCAGTATCAGCTCCTACCGTCTCAGTGTCCCTCTCCGGAGGTTCCACTACATCCTCCAACGTCTGGGTCTCCCTGACGGCAGCCGCGGTATCATCATCTACCGCGTCGATATCCATCTCCATCGGAACGGATGCACCCTGCAACGTCTGCCTCCCCCTAATGGCAGCTCTCCTAGCAGATTGTAATACTACCCTCTCTCCCAAATTTCTCGACAACAAAGACTGTGTAGTTTGAAATATATATGTCAGAATCCTATCGCTCAATTACAATACTATATCGTATGATTGTCTAAATGTGACAACATTTTCGTAAGGTTTATTAATAATATCATCTTAATACTAACAATTCATAATAAAACATAACTATATACTTATTCGATTTCAATTTCCCTACACCTAGTATTTGTCAGAATCCTATGGCTCGAATACGATACTATATCGTATGACTGGCTAAATGTTGCAAGATTTTCCAAAGGTTTATAAATGATTTCAACCTCATACTATCAATTCCTAAGGAAACATAAATATATACTTATTCGATATCAATTTCCCTACACCTAGTAACAATTTTAATATACCGTAGGGTGAGGCTGTGTCTCCAGCGGTGGCGGTACATCTGTCGTCCTCCGCCTCTGTATAGTGGGCTCCGGCTACATTATACTCCCTCCGTTCGGCAAAACTTGTCGTTTTAGAGTTTTGTTTTTGTTCGGAAAAACTTGTCATTCTAGGTATTTTTGCTTTTACTTTACCAAAATGCCCTTGATTTAATTGATGTGTTGTGAGTTGTAGTTTTTGATAAAGTAAAAAGTAGAGTAATAATTGAGGGTAAATTAGTAAAAAAGAAGTGTAATTATTAGTTTTATTAAAAGTTGTGTGGATAGTTAAAATGACAAGTTTTGCCGAACGGATGGAGTATATAACAATGAAATGTTAACACTATTTCCTTCAAATTAACAAATATAGCAAATTGATTATTATAAACATTAAATGTTACCTGTAACGGATGTCTCCGAACATGACCGACATCATCAGCTACGACTTTTCCACGGTTGTCCTTCACCATCTTAAAACCCGGGTACAGAGTGGTGGTAGATATGGGGACGGGGAATGGACGGATCCAAAAGTCGGGCTCGGAATCAAAGAATATGAAGATTCGAGTCGGCCTCGGAAAGAAAGAGATCGGAGAAGATTCGGTGTGTCGGAAAACTGGGCCCCCACGCCTATTTATAATGGGACCACAAGGGTAAAACTCATACCGCATCTCCATGCGGTATGGTTTTACCGTTGTGGTAACGGTAACAAATCATACCGCATGGGTATGCGGTAAGTTTTGTTACCGTTACCACAACGGTAAAAACATACCGCATGGAGATGCGGTATGAGTTTTACCCACATTTCAAAACATACCGCATGGGTAAGCGGTATTTTTTAACCACCGTATGCCAATGCGGTATGTATCGGATAACTACGCCCCAACCGGTTTATTGTATTACGGACTCCGTTTAAACCTAACCCACCGCACATACATGCGGTGTTTTCATACGGTCAACATACATACCGCATGTACATGCGGTATGTCGGGCTAAAATTTTATTAATCCACCGCATCCCTATGCGGTGGATTTGCGGTGTAAATAGTAAAAATTAGCGGTGTAGATATTACACCCCTTATTAATTGTATGATATTGTTTTAAAAAAATTAATAAAAAATTATTTTATAATATAGTAATCCGTAATTTTTATATTCATTTCAACCAAAGGGAAAAAAATGTAGATTAGGCCTTTTATAGGCTTTAGAAAGCAAAGAGGCTGAGTTAGGTTGGAACTTCAAGGCAAACGCAAGGAGACAAAAGTAGATTTACAGAAGAATCCTGTTTTACAAGGAGATCCAACAACGACAACAGGACAAATCTCCCAACATTCTACGAGGAACCCTATCACACCACTAACTACACTCATTTTTTTTTATTTTTTTTAAATTTCTACGACGTATATTTTTTTAAGTCGGGTATTTCGTACTCTAGCGAGATTGAGATGTTCATCTCTCAGTCTCTATTTTCTCTCTATCTTTTTTCTGATTTTAAGATTTTCCTCATCTTTAGGGATGGTAATCGAGTTGTCGACCGTCTATTTCATCTTGAGATTCCTTTCTCCAGCCCATCTCTCCCTTCAGATGTCAAGAATCCTCTTAGCTAGATTACGTTGGTAATCGAATCAAATTATTTTATGTTAAAAAAAAAGTTTTAAAATCTGATCAAAATCTATATCTATTAATATTAATATTACTAATTCTGCTCACGCCCACAATTAAAGTTGAATTTTTTATTCAAATTGTATTTTCTTATTGGTCAATATTATTGCTGAAATTATTTGTTTCCTATTTGAGATGTATTTGTTTCCTATTTTTCATATGAAGATTATTTAAATTGATATGCTAATTGTATCAATTTTTTTTATCTATTTTAAATATATTTATTTTCTTTTTTCATAGAAAA
This sequence comes from Persicaria tinctoria, assembly GCA_037127255.1. Taxonomy (NCBI): domain Eukaryota; kingdom Viridiplantae; phylum Streptophyta; class Magnoliopsida; order Caryophyllales; family Polygonaceae; genus Persicaria; species Persicaria tinctoria. Next base: position 3,990,241 of record JBANSL010000004.1, read on the forward strand.
GATTATGTATATTGATACGTCGGGCCATAATTTTGGATATTATCATTCTGTGTTGTCTTTTATATCATTATTTCATTAATATCGTGACTTTATTTATACATTTCATTCATCAATAGTATAATATATTTCTTTTTAAAATTTACATTTATTATACAATATAGACATCTTAAATTTTTATTGAATTTTTTAAAAATATTTTTGGAGATAGAAGCAAAACATCAATAATTTTAAGAAGAAATTATTTTTGCACCTGTTAACCTTCAAAAATTGAGAAAAATAATTATCCAAAATTAATATTTTAAATCCATACTTACTTTGCACATTCTACATGACAGATTGACATCTATATAAATTTGTAACAGAAGATTTTTTTAGAGATAAACTACGTTTATTTTAAACATCTTAAATGACTATTTGGAATACAAAGAATAACATTTTAAGATCTACAAAAAAAAATTGAAGAATTTTGAGAAAAGAAAATGTGAAATTTGCATATATTAATAATATTATCATTTAAAAATAAACAAATAAACACTCTTTTATGATTAATTTTGGGTGTGTGGCTTCAAATATCAAAGAAAAAAATATTTATCCCCAAAATGAATATTTTACATCTATATTTATTTTATACACCCTAGATGTAAATTATTATAATTTCAATAATTTAAGACTTGCAATTTTTTTTGTAAAGTTAGTAAAAATAATTAATTTGTGAATATTCGATTTCAAAAGTTAATTATAAAAATCAATTAGAGCCAAAAAAGTTTTTTTTTTTTACAATTTACATATTTTAAAAGTTAGTTAAGACTTACAAGCATTACTTATTTTACATCTTAGATGACACGCCTTAGATCACTTTTTTTTACCATCTTACCTTTATTTTCTCTATTTATTTCTCTCTCTTTCTAGCCATCTTTCTCATGAAAATAATGAATAAGTTATGTATATCTACATAACTTCAAAAGTATTCGTACAATCATGTGCTTATGATTTTTTTAATCATTATATGACAACTTATATTTTCCTTTTTAGTTTTATCCTAATGATAATAATTATATATGTATTTCAAATTATAATAGGTGGTGTGTTTGAGTTTTATTACTATTTTACCTTATTAAATCATTTAAAAAATATATTGTATTGCTTTTCAACTAATTTATAAATTAAAAAAATACTTTATACATATTATTTTTATTGTAAACAAGTATATATTAATACAGTATTATATATAGATATATAGAACAATATTCAATTTGAAATGAATCAAAATCCCGTGCCTTCAAGGCACGGGTATTACACTAGTAATACTTTAAATCAGAAGACTTTTGCCTACGTGTCTTCTCCACCTCCATTTTAGTTATTTCAACCAATGACAAATTTTCTTTTTCTTTCCTCCTATTTCCTCTTGATTTTTAATTTTTAATCTTTAATTTTTACCATTATATTTTTGATTTTTTTCAATAATTGACTCATTTTTAATTTATTACAAAACATTTATATTTTTTTTCCACACTCTCAATATTAGGAACATCAAGAATCCAGAATTAAACGTATAAATTACCTACTATATATAATGATTTTTATTTATTTTTTTATATAAACGCGCCATGGCGCGGGGATTGTCCTAGTTTCAGTTAAAACCTTTATGGAAATAAAAATATTATTCATTTCAACCGGTCAAAACATTTACTTCACAACCAACCAAAAATTCAGCCAAGTTATAAAACTATACAGTATTTTTTTTTTGTTAATATATAGTATAGTTTGTACAAGGGTATATATCATTTCTAAAATTATTGTTTTTATTTCAAATATGAAACTTTTTCTAATTTTTAAATATATAAACAATGCATTTTGCAAAATGAATTCGAGATCTCAAATTATTATTATTTTTATTCCAAAAAATGCATTTTACAAAAGTTCATGGTTATCGAAAGGAATTTTCCAAAAATTAAAACTCTAAAAAGGTAAATTAAACATTGAAAATAAGAAGAAAACATAGTCCATTGGATTAGACTTTAATAATTCAAATGCAAGTTTAATTAGACGACAATTTATAATTTCCAAAATGATATTCATGTCCTAACTACCAAGTTACATAAATTTTAAAAAAGAAAGAAAAATACATCAAAACATCTTTTCATTCCACATCTCACAACTATAATTTATTTTGGAAATAATATTTTATTTTTCACATAAAAATGAAATTAGCAGTGAAAAGAACAAATGAACAAGGGGTGGAAAAGGACAATACATTATACATGGAAGCCCACAAGGGAAACTATACAAGTGATGGTGTGCCTTGGCTTGGGTTCTTCGTCTACTTGATCATCATCTTTTGCAGACCTTCCAAAAGACACAAACATGTTGGTTGTGCCCTTCCCACTTGTTCAAGTTCTTCTCTTTAGAGCTATCATCATGGTTTTTTGAATCCAAACACAATCATTCAACTTGGATTTTATCTTTATTTACTTTAGTCACTTTCGATCATTATAATGTCATTTGAGTCGATAAATATTTTTTCTTGCTTAATCTGATATTATCTTCCACTCGTATTGATCCTACTTAATACTCCCTCCGTTAATTAAAACTTGACGTTTTACTATTCATGCACGCATTTTTAGGTGTTAAAAACTATATAAAATATTAACTTTTTAATAATTTTTTAAAATAATATCATACTTATTTATGAATTTATAAAAACAAATTTAAAAAAAAGTTAATATTTTATATAGTTTTTATCGTTCTAAAAAAGCGTGCATGAATAGTAAACGACAAGTTTTAATTAACAGAGGGAGTATAAAGCTTAGGACAAGAAATTTTTGTATCCCATCTTATGTCATTCACATCACAGACAAATGAGAAAAAAGAAGGTCAATAAATAACAAGTTGGTAGTGGTCGTGGGACTATGTTTCACCTCAATAGGTTTGAAGTTTGAATCGTTTTTTTTTTACGGTGGGCAAGAATCAGCAGGGTTCATTCATTATCATCCTTAAGGATGATGTTAATTAGGTTCTCATGCAAGGGAAGCGTTGACAAATTACAACCTCCTCTATTCTTAGCAATATAATCAGTTGCTGCATTCGATTATCTGAAGCAATGTCGGAATTCAATTTTATCAAAGCTTCCTTTCAACAGATTGATCTTCTCAGTAGTTTTGTAGATCTCCCAAACAACCTTAGAGTTGTCATTTATCGCATCTACTACTTTTAGGTTGTCACCTTCAATGATCACCTTTGTTAGTCCTTTGCTGGGCGCCCAAGCAGAAAGCACCCGCTTCTATCTGGAGAATGGATCCCACTTTACTCTTCTGGTGAAAGATGTCGATTACCTGACTCGAACTGTCCCTGATGATGCTCTATAATGACAATCATTAGGGACTCTAACTGAAGTTTGAAAGATATCTACAGTTTGAATCATCTTAAAAATAGTCACTTGTGAGTGGTTAAGCGTTAACCTCTTAAATTGATTACATAATACATTAATACCAGATCCATATATAAAGCGACGGGATTGATTGAATTGGGCTAAAACTAGGACAAAAAACAAAAAAGCCCCAAGAAAACAGGGAAAACAATACAAATCCGGAGCTTGTAAACCTGTAATCTCACTGGAGTTCCACTTTTCATTATTTTATCATTTTGGATTTATAATGTAAATATTTTTATAAAAATGATTTAATATATCTACTGCTACAAAGTACCTGCATTGACCAAAATGCACATGATTATTACTACTACTTTATAAATGAGGTTTGTATTAGTAAATTAGTACTGCTAATACTTTGTCAAGAAGAGGAGATAAAATAGGGCTCCAATACAGGCTTTTATGTGGGTAATGCAGAGTAATGAAGAACATATAATACACAACATGTCTATCAGGCCATGTGCAACTAAGGTGTAAAGGAAGTAACTGGTGGTATGATGATGACAATTTCAAGAACATATTAAACTCATCACACACTTATCACTACTTCTTGCAAGCCATGTCTGATATTTGAACTCTAGAAGACCAAAATAAAGTCTTTTTAGAGCTCTTTATGAATCACCTTATAGTGGTTCAATTAATGCCAATAAGAAATTAGAATGAAACCAAAAACGGGCCTTCTATTCGCACGGTTGCATTTCTCCATCAGCATGGTGTCAGTGCCGACTTTCTGGGTTAGTGGGGAGGGGTGCCGACATAGACTCCCTAAGTGGGTAGGCCGAGCATCTTCCTTGCAAAGCCCATTGACCGAGGATTCTGCCGACATAGAATCCTTAGGTCGACAGGCTCATCATCTTCCCTGCAAAACCCAGACTAAGGGATTCCCTGCAAAGCTCCGACAGGACTTGTCGACACGGGAAATCGGCACCGATAGGGAGGAGTGCCGACACATGAAGTCGGCAACGACACCGTGTCGAATGCGAGAAATTGACCGTGCGCATAACAACCCTAATCAGAAATTGAAATATTGGGCTTGTCCATCAAATCCAAACGGTTATGCTATTCGCACGACAAAATTTCGCCAATTGCACGTACCGGTGTCGGATTCCTGGGTCAATATGCAAAGTACAGATGCCTGCTTTCTAGGTCAACAGACAAAGTGCAGATGCCTACTTCCTAAGTCAGCATGCAATTCAAGATATGCAATATAATACAACAGTCCAGAAATCTTGCAGCGCTCGCTGGAATCTTGCAACTTTTTAGGCTGCCAACCTAGGAAATCGCCACCGGCTCAATTCGACAAGACAGATCACAGAGCTTGCAGGTTGACCAGCCCCAACACTACCGTCTCAGGAAGTCGACTTCGGTACTCTTTCGGTGACTTAGGATGTCGGCTCCGGTACCGTGTCGAAGGCGAGAAATTCGCCGTCCATATAACAATTAACAACCCCAATCCAAATGTAGCAAGTAAGGGCAAATTGGTAAAAACAAGTTCGTAGCTAGCAAGGCCCCAATCTACTCTGTCACATGCACTCATTCCTATTAACCTCCCTCACAATTCTCAAATGGACAATTACAAAACACTTCATTGTAAACCTCTCTCCTCCTCTTTTGCCCTCTTCTGCACCTGTCTCTTTCTCTCCAATTCCCACTCCTCCATTTTTATTTTTCTATGGCTCTCTCAAATCCATCTAAAGATATCAGCTATCCAGATTCATGGTGTGAATAACTCAATGCCCATTTATTTCCCACCCTTCCAATCTCAGCTCCTGCAATAAAGACTCAACCTTTACCATCAATGGCTGCAACAAACACAGTCAACAATCATCAAATAGGCAATCAATCAAGCAGGCCAGAGATTCAAGCCGCCATTGCTAAAGCAGCTGAGCTCAGAGCAATTCATGCTGCCCTTATGCAGGGCACCAGCCCTACTCATTGCAGGCCATTCCCCCCTTCATCTCCTCCAATCCCACGCCCTAATTCAATTTCTGCTGCAGCTGCCCACCTCTCTTTACATGATTACCCTGTCTTCACCCCTGTAAGTACAAACTCATCCAACTGCACTTTAAATCCCCCTTTTATTTCCCCCAATTTCTCAATCTTTTGGTTTGATAGAGTATGATGTATGATGTATGAATTTTGATTAGGTTAAAGTGACATTAGGGCTAATTGTTATTGCTTTCAAATCCGACAAATAATTGGGGGTAGTGCACGAGCACAAATTGGAGTTATTTACACAATCTCACAATTGAAATTTAGGCCTACAATAATCAGATAAATACATGTAAGGTGGGGGTGTCATTACAGTACAAAGTGTCACATTGAATTCATTTTACATCAAGTTGCTGGATTTTGCAATTATTTATTCATCAATGGCAAATGTAGACATAGTTACTTAAGAATTTCTGTGCTGTCAGCTTCTTGCTGAACCACTGTACACTCCGTGATCTCTTGTTTTCCCCCTTTTTCTGATAACCTAAATTTGTCTTTTGACTGATTGTATACAAACTTGAAACTTTCCTAGGATGAACTTAAATGCTTAATGCCTTATACAGGATGTGCTTAATTTGTGTATTTTTGGACGAAATCGAGCAGTGTAATAACACGAAAACATGGAAAAATTTCGTCTGCAGAGTTATGAAGATGAGCCCTTACCTGGTTACAGCCACCTTCAGCTTGATAGTAGGGTGTGTTCCGAAGAATGGGGCGATCACTATGAATCGGCGAGGAGGGAGTTAGCAGCTGGCTTAGCCAACTTAGGCTCCCATTTCCAGATTGATCAAGATGCGAGATCGGTCACGAGCTCTTGCACTAACCAAATCACTGTCCTCCAGACCTCCCCAGCAGCCGAAGTGCAGAGATCGAGGAGGAGGAACAGCTTGGGAGACCTCAGATCCGTGTCTTCGTGCAACAAGTGCAAGCATGGCGTCAATGATGCTGACAGCATTGCTAGTAGCAGCAGCTGCAAGCATTCCAACATGGTTGTACCGCTGACAGACTCGCACATGGTTGTCCATCCGCAGCAGCAGACTAGGAGCAAGGGGACGGTGTTCTCAAGATTATTCCCTCGGCTAAAGAAGAAGCCAAAGGGTGAGAATCCTCTTGCTAGGACGGAGTCTGAGGACGTCTCTCGGGTTCTCAAGGACCTTGGGGTGTTTTCGTTTGAGACCCTCAAGAAGGAGCTTTTTGACGCGAATCAGAAGAGGGATGCGGCTTTGGCTGAGGTGGCGGAGATGAAGTCTTCGTTTGGAGATCTTAGGAAGAAGCTTGAGAGTCTAGAAGGCTACTGTGAAGAGCTGAAGAAAGCTCTAAGACTAGCGGTGCAAGCAAACGGCTCCCATGGCCATCATCCTGCGCGTGATGGCAATGGAGGCCTTGCTAAGAGAGGGAAACTAGTTGATGGTGATGGAGAAGACAACGGTATTCCTGTAAGCGAGGAGGTTATGGTGGAAGGCTTCCTACAGATTGTGTCGGAAGCAAGGCTGTCAGTTAAGCACTTCTGCAAGATGCTTGTTGGGCAAATCGAAGAAACGGATAATCAGCTAATCAGCAATTTGAACTCTCTCCTACAGCCATATAACTTATCTTTGAGTTCCAAGTACTCCAAGGCGGTTTTATATCATCTAGAGGCCATGATAAACCAAGTACTCTACCAAGATTTCGAGAACTGCGTCTTCCAGAAGAATGGCCCACCGAAGCTGCTTGATCCTCACCAGGATCGCCAGGCGCAGTTTTCATCCTTCGTGGCGCTCAGGAACCTGAGCTGGAACGAGGTTATAAGGAAAGGGACGAAGTACTACAGCGAGGAATTCAGCAAGTTCTGTGATCAGAAGATGAGTTGCATCATCACAACCCTCAATTGGATCAGGCCATGGCCCGAGCAGCTACTCCAGTCGTTCTTCGTGGCAGCCAAGTGCATTTGGCTGCTGCACCTGCTCGCGTTTTCATTCCACCCGCCTCTCACCATCCTCAGGGTGGACGATAACAGGCCATTCGATCCCCGTTACATGGAAGATTTGGTGGTGGATAGGCAGAGAGCACAGCAAGGCACAAGCCTAGTTAAGATAATGGTAATGCCTGGATTTTATGTTCAGGACAAAATTCTTAGGTGCAAGGTTCTCTGCAGGTGCAAATCCACAACATAAGATGTTATCTGTTAAGCGCACTAGGAATAATCTCAACGCAGATGCAGAGGTTTTGCAAGGGCCTATTCTGATGCGCTTGAAGATGTCAGATAGTGCGCGATAAAAGGCCGAAGTTTTATGATAAGGTTGCCTGATATTTAGGGTTATTTTTTGGTTCATTGTTTTTACTTTTGTTAGGCCAATTTGTACAATGTATAGGCCAAGAAGGTATGTGATTCAAAGTAATGAGTGAATATGTCAAAGCTGTCAAATTTGGCTTCTTTATAGCTAGGGATCAACAAGCTAACAAAAAAGGTGTTTTGACTGTTTCCCATTGTACAAGTTGTGTTGTTGCTAGTGATGGTGTTATGCAAAAGATTCTTTGCCTCCTTTTTATGTGTTGAGGACAGTTCCTCCAATTTTTGGATCTACTTGTACCTATTAACATCTAGTTAGGGGTGTTAGTGAGCCGAGCTACTCGATTTCGGCTCGGGGTCGACTCGTATAAAACTCGGTTCGGGCTCATTTATCTTTGAAAACGAACGAGTATGAGCAAGATTTCGAGTTCTCCACGAGCTTGAGTCGAGTTTGAGCTTTATACAAGCAAGCTTGTTTTACATATGTCAGACGAGCTTGTATTAGTATGTTTACATAAAATGAGTTTACAGATGGCATTAGTTCAGGTTTAAACATGTTTTCATAAAATCGGCATAAAATGAGTTTTTGAAAAATGAGTACTGGAGCTCAAGCTCGGCTCGTATAAAATAAGCTAAACGAGCTCAAGCTTGGTTAAATACTCGCGAGCCGAGTATGAGTAGAATTCTTAGCTCGAAACAAAAATCAGGCTCGACTTGATAAAAAACGAGCAAAGCATGAGCACTCAAGTACTCGGCTCGTTTGACTCGAATAACACCCCTACATCAAATGTCGCAAATGACATTACCAAGCTTCATTTGAGTTATCGATGTACGACATTTCACTGTCGTCTCGTCTATGGCCAGTGAATTCCGAGTGTATGAAGTTTGAAAACGCATCTTCGACTTCGTCAATTTTATCCGAATCAACCTTTGCAAAGAATGAACTAGGATAGAGAATGCATAGTGAATTGTATCAAGGAGAATCCCATTAACGGCAACTAACGGTAGTGTTGATACTAAGAGCGTGTTTGACGGTGTCTTTGTAAGGAGATTTTGGAGGTTAAAAAAAAAAAAAAAAACCTGAAACTTGTAGTGTTTAGCAACTTTGGCAAGAGGTTTGGTATAAAAGGTGGAGGAGAAGGTGGAGGTTTTTGTGGGTTAAATTTGGCTAAAGAAAAAACCTTGAGTGGAGAAGCTTTGGGAGGTTATTTTTTAGTGGAAAAATGACTAAAAATAATACCGGCTATCACTTGTGAACCAAAAATAATACGAACTAAAAAAGTCTCAAAATAATATAAACTATCCACTCATAATCCAAAAATAATACAAACTTTAAATTCAACTAAAAATAATACAAACTATGAACTTTTAACTCAAAATAATACAAACTTTTGAAGTTGGACTAGGAGAAGAATTAAAACAAAATACGGAAATTTCGCGTGGTACCCCTGAAGTATTGGCTTTTTCGCGCGGTGTCCAAGAGTTTGACATATTTCGCCAAATACCCCTGAGTTTTATACTAATTTCGCCGCGTGCCCTTGTCAAGTTAACCTTAACAGCACCTCCACCTCTCCGTTAGTCACACTTTTCACAAATGCACCCTCTTTATTTTTAAATACAACAAAACCACTATATATTTATTCAACTTTACAAAAAAACCACTTTTATTTTGAAAGTAAATAAAATCACATCCACTTTAGCCATAATTATTCGAAAAAAAAATCATAACCTAGAATTCATGTAATTTTGCGTAAATTAAAAAAATTGGGTTGTCTACTTGTATTATACAAAGTTGGACAACCAAATAGTGGGTTTGATGCATTTAAATTATAAAAGGTGGATTTGTGCAAGTATGAATATTTATAGATTTTTTTTTTGTAATTTTTATAAATAAAATTTTATTTAAAATCTTATCCTAATTTAAGTTCAAAAGTTTGTATTATTTAAAGTCCAAATTTCATTGTTTGTATTATTTTTGGTTGATTTTAAAGTTTGTACTCCGTATTATTTTTGGTTTATGGGTGGATAGTTTGTACTCCCTCCGTCTCGAAATTCATGCCGTTTTAGTCTTATGCACAAATTTTAATTAAAAACACTCATCCATCAATCAACATTATCATTCCACTAACTTTTTCATTAATTTTATTACCCACTACATTTTTTAACCAATCAAAACCTTCAAAAAAGTCAACAACACACAAATCAATACAAATCATTACTATCCACTACCTAGAAAACCTAAAACGACATCTATTTTGATACAAAACTAAAGAGCTAAAATGACATCTATTTCGAGACGGAGTGATAGCATGCATTTAGGTAGGCATAATAGGTTGCATTTAACTTAGTTAAGATGCATTTCATGGATGGATTAAGCATGATTTGCATATTAGTTCTCTATGTTGTCGGAGTCGGAATCTACACGCTTTTATTGATTATTTCAGGTAATGGTAGATCCGAGGAGAAGACATGAGTTGATAACGCATTGAATGAGAATGTCTAGTTGATCGAAGAAGCTTACATGAAGATCTCAAGAGGTCCTGAGAAGAAGAAGCGAACTTAAACGAAGAACAAGTATGCAGAAGTTGTCGCCGGACATGCTGAACTTGTTTTGCACTTTCTGGAGGCCTCGGTTGTTCTATCGACTATTATGACCATGCGTTGGAAAGCTCTTTCAGAGAGCTACAACTTTCATGTTGACGTCGAGAGCTAATTCGAGACGGAATTTTCGGGAAAAACCAATGCAGCGGCCGCCGCATGGTTTGCTGCGCCCGCCGCCAGGGCCGATGCAAGAGGAAGACTGATGTTGCGCCTGCCGCTTATATGCTGCGCCCGCCGCAGCTGCCGTCAGCGCGCATCGTTTTTGGAAAAAACCCTAGATGTCTTTTTTGTTTTGGGAGGCCGACTTTGATGTTTATTAGGCCGACTTTTATGTTATTTTTCATTACTTCCATTCTATTCCACGTTCTATCAGACAATTAGAGAGAGAGAGAGCGATGTTCGCCATGGGCGACTAAACTCTCTTCGTTCTACTTGCAATTTGAAGCTTTATTTGGATTGATTGCGAGTTTCTGAATCTTGTTCCTTATTTCCTATATTGAATGCTTCAACTTCTTTGTGCTTGATTGTTTATTGTTTTGTTCTATCTCGTCTGGCCAACTAGTTAGATCAATTCAATTGCTAGGGTTTTGTAGATTCCTGATTGCGAACCTTAACCCAAGTGGCAAACTTATTCCTTTAGGGCTGATTGAACTAATTGGATTGGTAGGAAGTTGGATGTGTTGTTAAATCCCTCTTTAGGGACTGGAAATACCTTGGTTAATCTCTGAACTTAAAGCTATCAATTGGGTTAAATCCTTCTTTAGGGACTGTTCGATTGATAAGGGTTTCTAGGACTGATTGGACTAGTAACTATATTAGGTCGGGACAAGGGCATTCATAGGAAGACTAAAAGGACAAGAGGAAGTTACAATATCAATTCAACCAAATAAAGTGGATAGTTGTAGGTAGAGCGATCTTCTCTAAATTGTTTTGCATCAATCTGTTTATAGTTTATTTTGCTTTCTTTCTATTTCAATCAATCAAAACCCCCCTTCTACTAATTGGTAAATACACATTGCTGAGAAATACTTGATTCTTTGTGGGATCGACCTCTTACTTGCTTGCTATACTAGTTTGTAGGTTTGAGTTTTATTTTGATACGGTTTATGCGACTAAAAACCGCTCATCAAATTGGCGCCGCTGCCGGGGAATCAAGTTTATTTCTTTGTTTTGTGTATTTATTGATTTTTGTGCATATATCTAACCCATTGTGAGCCTATCTTACGGTTCACAACACCCTTGCTACTAACTTTTTCAAGATGTTGAGATTAGCGCAGTTTGAAGGTGAGAACTTTCACCAATACTTCAGGAGATTGCATGAGTATGTTGACGACCTTGGTTCATGGGGTTATCAATTCAGCATCCGGGATATGATTATGTGCATAATTGATGGGATGACTGTCGAGACACGAGCGCTTGCTGAGCACCTGAGTAACGGAGGCCTGAAGTGGTTAGGAGGATTGTCGGGGTTGTGGGATTTTTTCTGTTATATGGATTACCATGTTGCACAAGAAGAATTGCTCACCATGTCTCCTCCGCCAATGGAGAACTCTGTCACATACCTGGAGGATCCATTCCATAGCCTTACACAGAGGTTGCAAGAGCAAGCTGAGACTCCTGAGAGTAGTAAGAACTTGGAGAATCAGTTGAACAAACTCATTCAAATTTTAAGTGCAAAACGTGAGAAGGAAAGGGGCTTAGAAGAAGGAGTTGAAGTCATAACGGAGGGTGAAATTTTTGAGGAGCGGTAACCGTCGCAGGAGGGCGGCGATCACCGTACTGCTACTAATGAGCCCCCATCGACTTCCCTTGATTTTGAGAAACCCACCCCACCACCCCTTGAGTCTTTAAAGGATGAAAGAATGGAAGATCCTATCGAAATCATTACACTCAGTTCATTCTCTCCTATGTGGTTTCAACATGACAATGACATGCCGAATGAGGAGGAATTGGTTGCAGACAACGATAGTTTCTTAGATGATGGAGGAGATGGTCTAGTGCTTCCTGGCTTGGAATCTCATGAGTCGACGCATGAGGTTACATGTGATGTGTCTCCTACTCCATCTCCACCATCCATTCTGAGCTCGCCCATTGATGAACCAAGTCTAGAGCCATCCACTGAGGCTCAAGAGATAATAAAGGTAAACTTTTGCAATCTTAAAGGTAATGGTGATTATGTTGATCCTTTTGATTGCTATTTTGAAAAGCCACCAGCGGAACTGTGTTGGTGGTATCATATTCCTTCTGCAGAGAGTCATGCTAGACTCTTTGATAGATTGAAAGGGTTCGTGAGTTCCACATTTTATGCTTTCAATTTATTGTGCTATGATGTGCCTTGTAAGATGTGTGCACAGGAATATGATAGGCTACTGAGGGCCTTGACGATTTCTGAGAGATAAGGTCTTGAGATTGAGAATAAGTCAAGCCAATGACATTAAAGAAAGGCGCTTCTCGGGAGGCAACCCGAGGTAAGTTTTTTTTTCTTTCTTTTTCCTTTTTCTTTTCCTTCACCCTGATTATATTTGGTTTACTTTTGTTGTCTTTATTGTTTCATTGAGGACAATGAAAACTTTAAGTGTGGGGGAGAGGAATTCTATATATAGATGCATATAGGAGATCATATTTAAATTTATGCATCATGTTTAATTTCTGTAATCATTTTTATTAATTTTTGTTTATTTTCGTATTAAAAAAAAAATTCAAAAATCCAAAAATAGAGCATGCATTGCATACATATGTGTTATTCAAATACCCATCTGGCTTAGTTTGCCCTCTATTTTAAATTTCAAGCATGATTCATAAAAATCCCATGGAGTTCTGGATGTTTTGATTATTGTCTTTATTTGATTTTTGTGGAACGTGAGCTAGCAAATATAATTGAGCATGTATGATTGAGCTAAAGTACGATTGAAGTCCTAAAAACATGACCCTGTGAGAATGTTTGACCTTATTTGAATTCTTTTGCTCAGTTGTGTGAATTACTCGCCTAGTGTTGCTACCTCTTGGCATTGACTGCAGTATCTATTTTTGAAGACCGATGCACATGTTTGATTACTTGCGGAGTTTATATTATAGTTTGAGTCTTTTTGTTTAAATTTATGCATATTTAGTGAATAAGGTGGCAGTGGTTGATGCACTTAGTAACCGGATCTACGCATGACACCCATGGGTATGATTCGCGCAAAAAGGTGTTGAAAACTATCCACTAGGAAAGAAAGCTTGATCATTGAGTAACCAGGTTCATTCATGACACCCATGTTTGCAACTTGCGTCAAAAGGTGTTCAAGTGGACTTCATATTAGTAGGTTGAGGTGTTGATAGACCGGGGCCATTCATGACACCCATGTTTGCGCTTCGCGTAAGGAAAGCACCAAGAAAAGAAAAAAAAAAAGAGAAAAGAAAACCAAAGAAAAAGAAAAAAAAAAGTGTTGCATTTTATTTTCTTTATTGTGTCCCGCAAGTAATGACATTTCGGTAGAGAATTGGTGATATGGTGGTCAATGTCTATGAGCTTAGTGCATGATTGGTTTGAGTTGAGAGTTGTACTTAAAAGCCTAAACACATGAGTGAAACACATATTTCGGGTGAGGTTGGATGATGTCTACTTCTAAGCTTTGATCACTTGAATACATGCTATGACGTTTGTTTGCTTGATTTATGTTTTCACCTCCTATGATGTTGTTTTTCTGATGAGGTTGAAACTTGAAGGGATTTCCCGTGGGATGCGTTGATTCATGTTCATTCTATCATTGCTTGAGGACAAGCAAAGGTTAAGTGTGGGGGAGTTTGATAGCATGCATTTAGGTAGGCATAATAGGTTGCATTTAACTTAGTTAAGATGCATTTCATGGATGGATTAAGCATGATTTGCATATTAGTTCTCTATGTTGTCGGAGTCGGAATCTACACGCTTTTATTGATTATTTCAGGTAATGGTAGATCCGAGGAGAAGACATGAGTTGATAACGCATTGGATGAGAATGTCTAGTTGATCGAAGAAGCTTACATGAACATCTCAAGAGGTCATGAGAAGAAGAAGCGAACTTAAACGAAGAACAAGTCTGCAGAAGTTGTCGCCGGACATGCTGAACTTGTTTTGCACTTTCTGGAGGCCTCGGTTGTCCGATCGACTATTATGACCATGCGTTGGAAAGCTCTTTCAGAGAGCTACAACTTTCATGTTGACGTCGAGAGCTAATTCGAGATGGAATTTTCGGGAAAACCAATGCAGCGGCCGCCGCATGGTTTGCTGCGCCCGTCGCCAGGGCCGATGCAAGAGGAAGACTGATGCTGCGCCCGCCGCTTATATGCTGCGCCCGCCGCAGCTGCCGTCAGCGCGCATCGTTTTTGGAAAAAACCCTAGATGTCTTTTTTGTTTTGGGAGGCCGACTTTGATGTTTATTAGGCCGACTTTTATGTTATTTTTCATTACTTCCATTCTATTCCACGTTCTATCAGACAATTAGAGAGAGAGCGATGTTCGCCATGGGCGACTAAACTCTCTTCGTTCTAATTGCAATTTGAAGCTTTATTTGGATTGATTGCGAGTTTCTGAATCTTGTTCCTTATTTCCTATATTGAATGCTTCAACTTCTTTGTGCTTGATTGTTTATTGTTTTGTTCTTTCTCGTCTGGCCAACTAGTTAGATCAATTCAATTGCTAGGGTTTTGTAGATTCCTGATTGCGAACCTTAACCCAAGTGGCAAACTTATTCCTTTAGGGCTGATTGAACTAATTGGATTGGTAGGAAGTTGGATGTGTTGTTAAATCCCTCTTTAGGGACTGGAAATACCTTGGTTAATCTCTGAACTTAAAGCTATCAATTGGGTTAAATCCTTCTTTAGGGACTGTTCGATTGATAAGGGTTTCTAGGACTGATTGGACTAGTAACTATATTAGGTCGGGACAAGGGCATTCATAGGAAGACTAAAAGGACAAGAGGAAGTTACAATATCAATTCAACCAAATAAAGTGGATAATTGTAGGTAGAGCGATCTTCTCTAAATTGTTTTGCATCAATCTGTTTATAGTTTATTTTGCTTTCTTTCTATTTCAATCAATCAAAACCCCCCTTCTACTAATTGGTAAATACACATTGCTGAGAAATACTTGATTCTTTGTGGGATCGACCTCTTACTTGCTTGCTATACTAGTTTGTAGGTTTGAGTTTTATTTTGATACAGTTTATGCGACTAAAAACCGCTCATCACGGAGGGAGTATTATTTTGAGACTTTTTTTAGTTCGTACTCCCTCCGATCCAAAAAGATTGTCGTTTGACTTTTTAACACGTATTTCAAGGAGCTAAAAACTATATAAAATATCAACTTTTTTTAAATTATTTTTTTACAACTTAATATTTGTTGGTAATAAGTATTAGATTATAAAAAAAAAAAGTTAATATATTATATAGTTTTTAGCTCCTTAAAATACGTGTTAAAAAGTCAAACGACGTTCTTTTTGGATCAGAGGTAGTATTATTTTTGGTTTCATAAGTGATAGTTGATATTATTTTGAGTCATTTTTCCCTTTTTAGTGGGTTGTTTTTTTTGCCATTAAATTTACCTTTTTGCCCACCCCCATTTAACCAAATTTGGCAGCCCACTCCCAAAAATTAAAGGTACTTTTGACATTTTAAACCCAATATCCATTTACCCAGTGTGGATCTGCTATTCTGCTGTGACGCCCGGTGCACCACTCGGTGCATCACAAAATTATTTAAGGTATAATTTTACTTTGAAAAAAATTTTAAAAATTATATTTGTATTTCATACACCTATATTTATATGTCTATAAATTTTATTATGAAAAATGTTGTTTTAGAAAAATATTAAAAAAATATAAACTAATATAATCGTTGTTTTAATTATATATATTTTTATAACATATTTTTTCATAACGAAATTTTATACACATGTAAATATAAGTATATGAAACACAAATATAATTTTTTAAATTTTTTTCAAAGTAAAATTATATCGTATATAATTTTGTGATGCACCGAGTGGTGCACCGGGCGTCACAGTAGATCCGCACTGCCATTTACAAACCTTACCATCATCAAACACCCAATCAGATTTTTTTAAAGAATAAACTCCACCTTTCACCTCTCCAACTCTATAATCTCCATCTCTATAACCTCAATCTCTATAATCTCCGCCTACTACCAAATTGTACCAATGTCATGTTACCAACCAAAGCATAAGATGAAAAAAAAACTTTATAAGCATATGGGCCCTCTCTGCCCACTGGGCTTAACAAATTTCTGTACATGGTGGCCCAAGGAGGGAAGAGCGTGAAGCCCGGTTCACAAAGAAAGGCCCGTAGTTTCATATTCAGTGTTTTTTTTTTTTTTTTTAGGAAAAAATTCGAGTTCAGACAAATCTGATACTCGAGAGGCCGACGAATCGGCAGACGGAGTAGCTGTCAACAAACAGCATACTACAGAGTACATACACAAATAAACATAGATGAAAGAAAAAGCCCAAACAACCCGAAAGAGTCGTCCGCCAGCAGAAAAGACGAGGGAGATCCAAGGCGGGCCACGAATGCCGAGAACACGGGGGAGTGCAATGACTCTCACAGCGACTCGACGTCGAGATGGCGGAGAACAGTAACCCATTATCGGAAAGGGCAAAACCAGGGGAAGTGTGGATCACCGACGTTGCCCCCACCTAGATGAAGGATCTTCGAAGACCACGAACACAACCACGATCCTCTCGATCATACTGGTAGCCCGATACTGCAACCCACCTCGAAACTAAACGCCACCACACCAAAGCAACGACCCAACGCCAAACGAACGAACAAAAACGGATCAATAAGGTTAGAAATATCAGATGCTAGTGTTTGAAATATCAGATACTAGTGTGTCCCTAATATGCTAACACTATTTTAAAATTTTAATTTAGGGTTTTATGACTTTTATCCTATGTCTATAGGGTATAGGATAGAAAAATCATTTTAAAATTATATCTATATTTTGGGTATAAATTCACATTAATTTTTTTATAAAAATTATATTTATATTCTATATACTTATAGTGATATGTTTATAAAATTTTATTTCAAAAAATATTTATGAAATTATATCCCTATAACACCCATTCCTTTTTTTTTTTCTGGGAGGAAAAAAACCTGATCTAATTGGAAAATAAAATAAAATAATTTAGTTTTTTTTTTTGATTTGAAATAAAATAATTTAGTTGATGAAGCGTAATATATACCTCTAATATAACTTATGCCTCATGGAAGGATTGTTTTGCTTAACTTAACAAGCGGAAAACATACAATAATACATTTTTTTTAAGTTATAAATTGTTAATATAAGGTATTCTCAAATATTTTAATATTTTTTTTAGGTTGACACTGAAATACTACAATTTTTCTTAAGAGTTTCAAAATAAGAGGTTATGTTAATCATTTTGGCAATTAGATAAGAAATTACAAAAATTCAAATAAAAGGAAATGCCCGATTTTCTATTTTGCAAGATATATTGGTGATGCACATTTCTAAAAAGATGACCGAAGTAAGAATTTACAAACAGGGGCGGAGCCAGGATCATGTCCGGGGGGCTCAAATTTTTTTTTGCAGGTTCATGTTTCAACAGAGAGAGAGTGAAGGAGGTAAAAAAAAATAAAAAATTGAAGACCAAAGGGGATTCAAACTTCTGACCTACAATCTCCTCATACACACCTCGAACCAGTTGGGCTATAACATAATCTTGTCTTAAAAGCACACCTCTTTTTCTATACTCCCTCCGTCCTAAAATACATTGCCTTTTAGCATTTTGCACAAGTTTTAATAAAACACTCTACTTTTAACAAAACATCATCATTACACTAACTTTTTCATAAATTTTATTATTTTTTAACACCCACTACACATTTTAACCAATCAAATTATTTTAAAAAGTCAACATCACACAAACCAATCCAAATCATTACAACTTCCTACCTAGAAAACCTAAAAGGCCATCTATTGTTGGACAAAATTTTACCTCTAAAAATCCATGTATTGTTGGACGGAGGGAGTATAATATAAAAATAATTATTTTTTTTATATATTTTTCCAGGGGGCTCGAGCCACCGCATGCCTCCCCGGGCTCCGCACCGCCCCTGTTTACAAAGCTTTTTACTTAGTATATCATCACGTTGAGTTGTTTTTCGTGTTACTAGTTGCAACAATTACAGTGGAAATAACCTCCTCTGCTATGAGTATTATCAAAACATATTTATACAATAAGATAAATGAAAAAAACGTTGTTTATTATATGAGTTCGCTTATTCATTACTCCCTCCGTTAATTAAAACTTGACGTTTTACTATTCACACACGCTTTTTGAGGTGTTAAAAACTATATAAAATATTAACTTTTCTAATAATTTTTTTAAATAATTTCATACTTATTACAATTAAGTATGAATTTATAAAAACAAATTTAGAAAAATGTTAATATTTTATATAGTTTTTATCATTCTAAAAAAGTGTGCATGAATAGTAAACGACAAGTTTTAATTAACAGAGGGAGTATTGTTTATCATCACTATGCCCCCACCCCCACCCTCACCTTAAACCACTATGTATAAGAAATGACAAAACAAAACTCCACCTAAAGATGCTTAGGAAAATGAGCTTGTATTGAGTGTACAGAAACGCCACTAACTTGAGGAAATTACAAAGCAACAAATCTACCTATTGAGTTATGAGAGAGAGAACCCATGATTCTAGTGGGCTGACTGAGTCCACACCAAGATTTAATCTCTTTTTGAGTCTTGATTAGTGAAGTTTTACCGACAGATTACACCAAATTCGAGGTAAATGATCTCTTATAGGGTACAGTATAAGGAAACATGATGGCCAAAATTCATGGGGATCGTTCACCTCCAATCTCTGCAACTTGCTCGACAACACCATGGCCCAACTTCCTCTTTATTAGGGCTAAAGGCTAATCAATGATTTTGACAACAACCGCTTTACACACCACAATCAAGAGGCGACGTTGATGCCTTCATCTTGATCGAACCCTTGTTCGAACCCAGACATAGACCAAACCTAGATAGATATTACCCGAACTTGACCCGACTCGCTCTATTGTAAGCTCTACCTTAATTGTATGATGAAAAATGACAGATTTAGAACACTGATATAGGTACTGGAATAACCTTTTAAGATCCACACTCATTTTTGGTGTCAGCAAAAGAGGGAAAAAGACAAGAGCTCTCCAAGGTTATCTAATCTGTACATGCACTAGAATGAGTTCAGTGGTGCCGGTGGTGAAGAGGGTTGGGTCCGGTTGGAACTAGCCTATCTGAATCATCAACTCCAGACCCTGACGACGATGAAGAGGTTACATTTGCATCGCCCCCCACAGTGTAGTTGTTAGTCTGCAACACAGAGAGACCAAATTGATCACCAATAATGAAAATTAAAACCAAAGCCCTTTTGAAGTTCAGGTAATGTATGAAGTATGAACCTTGGACGAGCAAGCAGGGGCTGCTGCCATGTTATCGCCGTCTCCAGCTGTTCTTCGTGGTTGTCGTTCTTCAGCAGCTGTCGATTAATCCTCCACAGTAAGTTAAATGAGACAAGGTTGGGAAAGACATTCGGAAGAGAAATGAAAACATAAGAATTAAGAGGGAGGGAGGACTCACTGAGACGAGATCCATGGACGAGCAAGGGTGGAATCACCATTGGAAGCATAAGCAGCAGCAGCAGCACTGCAATGTGTCTCCTTCTACAGCTTAGACACCTGCTTATGGCCATTTCTTGAATCTTCCTTGTTAGAACACCAGAAGCAAAGAGACGGAGGAATACGTCGTTTTCTGTCAGGGAAATTGGCAAGGAAATGGAAAAGGAAAACAGGGATCCAAAGTCGTGAACAATTCAGCACACGAGCATATATGGCTCTTGCAATGGGGCCAGGCCTCCTACCCAACAGCAAAATCTGGCATCACTTATAAAGGTAATAGTGTGATACTTATATGCATCTATATATATACACACATGTGAGCCCAAGGGGAAGTGAGTTACAGACATCAACAAATCTCGAACCAAGTACTAAAACACACAAGAAAATGGAGACAGGTTGGAGGCTGAAGGACCTCGAATGCTATGAGCAAAATATTTTATAATGCTGTAGGAATATATAACTTTATTTTCCAACATCAAAAGTCTAAGTTTGTTCTTCTATACTCTTCCTATATATAAATTTAATAATGGAAAGCTTACCTTTTAAACTTGGATTTCGGTTTTCAAGACAAAAATTAGTAGGCTAATAGCAATAACATTAGCACAGACATACTCTTAACTCTCTAAGATCGAGAAGGTAAAGACTATTTGAACAGGAAGGCAACATTTGAACTTCCACAACAGAAAAAAAAAACAGAAGTACACAATGGGAAATGTGATGAGTTGTTTAATAGATTGAAAACTCCACCTCAAGATGGCAGGTCAACTTCAAACTTTGTAAACTTCGATTTTTAATGAATCAACTATTTACAATCTTTGAAAATTGAAACTTTTTTCCTGGGTTGAATGAGCGAATTGATGTATAATAAAATCAAGGCTCAACTTCTAACATACACTTTCCAGTTTCAAAGATTGAAGATGCTATCACCTATTTCGCAGCAGTCAATTTCGCCAAGCAACATCCTGGAAAAAGATTGGGGGAAAAACAAAAATTAGATGTTACAAAGGTGTAGAGCATAATTAATGTTCTGTTGTGAAGCTGAATCAAACACAACTTACAGTGCTACACAAGCAACACTCTAGGAGCCAAAGTATTTCATTATATCATCATCATCAAGGATCTCATCAAGTGTGCCAGAACTGTTGATTGCAAGATCAAGTGGGCTAGGAAAGTCAAAATCCAGGGATAATTCGTGGAGCGGAGTACCAAATTGGCTATCAATAGGTCTATCCCCATCAGCATGAAATGAATCCACAGTATACGGTCTCAAGCTCCCTGCAGTGGCATCATAGTTTGTTCTATTTTGAAGCTCGGGATGAACTTCCCCATGCCTGGACCCAACATCGGTTTGGCCAATGCCAACATGCAATTGTTGATCATCACGCCTGCTACCAAACTTCATGGAAGGATCGCAGTAACCATAATCCCCACCGTGATGTAAATTGGGGTTCTGCAAAGATTGATATGACAATTGAGGATTGCCAGCATACATGTTCTGTGCTGGCATGGTATTGGCTACTGGAACGGCAGAGAAGAGGTTAAAATGGTTGAAGCTTGATATAGCTGGCTGAGAATGGCTGCCAAAATCATTGTTCGGAGGTAGTGCAGGATGTATAATACCATTCTCCTGCTGGCTTCCACCTATCTGGGACTCAACAAGGTGAGTACTTGTGTGGTTTACATCAAGCACCGTGTTTCCAGATTCAAAGGCAACTCTCTCATCTCTAGATCGTGCAGATTCTTCTATAGCTGGTAGTTCGAATCCAATCAAGTGTGCATCATCATTGTTTATATCAGGTACTGCTGCCGTCATTGGTTTATTAGCCATGTTCTCATTTGAATCCCCCACACGCTGATGTTCTTTGGTTCTCGATTTGACACGAGCTCTTTTTTTCTTGGACTGTTTCTCTACTAAATCTTTACCCTGCACACGCTGTCCATTGTCATCACTGTGTTCAACAATTGGTTGTACTGATCCTGGTTGACTTCTCTTGTTGCCTTTTGACAACGTTGAGATTACAATATCATCATTACCATCAACATCATAGTCGCTATCACTACTAACTGCCGGTTTTCTCTTCTCACCACGGGTAGCTGGAGGGCCCTCTATAAGACCCGACATACCATTATCACTGCTAGGCTGCTGATTGAGGGATTCCTCCTTGCTCAAAACACCTAACCAAATTGCACTTTCCTTGGCAGTCATCTTATCTTGTAAGCATTTCGACTGGCGCACAAGCCTCCTAATCTTGGTAATGTCAGGAGACATATGCTTAATTACCGCGGTTAAGACTCCAACTTTCCACATCTTCTTCAAGTCATGGGGCTTTTTATACGGAGGGCTTTGACCCTGAGACATACCCATTCCCGCCCACCAACTCTCATCTCCCGAAGGCCACCAAGGCGGAGGAACTCCCTTCTCTAGTGGGAACTTTCTTTGAGGGGGAACACAATGTTGCATCAACGAAGATAAGAGCGACCCCAACGTGCCGTCTTGTAAATCATGAAGAGTACTTTGAGCACTCCCTTTCCCTCTGGCACCCTCACTCAATATCAAACACTCAGCTTCATATTTGGCTATGGCAGCAGGGCCATTTTTATCAAACTTGACCTTCTCTTTCCACCAGGCTCTCAAGTTATCCGAAGCCCCACTGACCGGTTTCCCCTTCTCGGGGATGATACCATAGACGAAACCTCGCGCCTTGCAAACCTCCATCAACTTCAACATATACTTCAAAATCCCGTCTTGAGCACGAGACATCTTCTTCCTCCTGGCCTGATCAGTAGTCGGCTTCGGCTTTTGCTTCTCGGCAGCTTCTTGCTCTGCAAGCTTCTTCTGTTTCTCCTTGAGCCTCTTCAGTTTAACACGGTCTTTCCACATCCGTGTCCTCAAATCTTCAGCTTCAATTTCCTCATCACTGACATCTTTCTCTGCTATGCTTTCATCCCTTATTTCATCCACATCCAAATCCGAGCTACAGGCATTTCACAAGAGCAAAAGCAAAATTCCTCAATCATAATCCATTGATGCATCGAAAGAAAACTAATATCTCAATCAAAATCATCATATCACAGCGTGGGAATCAACAAAATTTTGCCAGCATGAAATCAACCGAATTGGCGGGTAAAAACGAACTGCGTACGGCCAAACTTAATACAAGCAATCAAAGCAATTAAAATTAGGGTTTGCGAGGACGCTTACTTGTAATCGGCTGCAATCTCCGCCCCAATCTCCTCCAATTCAGCCATTTGATATGGCAAAACCAATCCTCAATCTCGCAATCGCAGTTAGCGGCAATCGTGAATTGCAAATCCCTCTCCACTCCGGTGCTCCCGATTGCTCGAAATCCCGAAAAACCAAAACGATAAATTTATGAAAGCGATGAAAAATGATACACCGAATCCAAAAAATATTACGAAGATACAGAGAATCGAAATCGGGGGGAAAAAGGTGGGAAGAGAAAAGGTTGGGACATGAACCCGTCGGGGTTGCAACTTGCAAAGGTCAAAGAGATGCAGAGCACCGGAGACGCCGCACGGACACGAAGTAACCATTTTCGCGGGTCCGGATCCGGAGCCGGATCCCCGTTTTTGCGTCTTACGGAGTTTTCATAAAACCACCCAGAAATTAGGTAATTATAGAAAACCACCCGTAAATTTTGTTTTATCTGAAAAAATCACCCCAAGTTCCCAACTCTATTTATTTGTATAAGATATCAAGAAAATATTAATTATCACTTTCTTCGTAGATGTTTTAATAAATATATGTTTTATAAAAAGGTTTAATTTTCAATTAAAAATTATGGGCTATTTTTTGAAAGAAAATTTAATTTTAATTGATGATTGATTGTTTTAAAGTTGATCAAATTAAGGGTGGTTTTGTTAAAGCATCCATATTTTATTGCTGGTTTTATGCAATTACAATAAGTTAAAAATACTTAAAACAAATTAAAATTTTACGGAATTAATACCTTAATTAAATAAATTATCATAAGTAAAAAAAAAAAGAATCAAAATAACAAATTGGGTAAAGAGTAAAGACAAAGGTGATTTGTTGTTCAAAAGTGGTTCGAGTATATGGCTAATGGAGGAGGAATGGGTGCGTGAGTGGGTGATTGGAAAAACCCAACAACAGCATTTATGAGAATATTTTTTTTTTAAAAAAAAAAAATCGAAAAGTGATCAATAGTATAAAAATTGTAAGAGGAAACAGCAAAAGCCAAAAGGTGAAGACTTAAAGAACAATTTTCCATATAGCCGATTCCCCAAAGAATAACCTTTTGGGTTCATTGCCTTTTTAAACTTTATTCAAAGTTAGATTTTTTTTTGTCAGGTGAAAGTTTCGTTGGGTCCAACCAGAAAGCCTAACAATAAGTCAGACTGGGACACTATTTTAAAACTAATTGGCATTAGGTGGGGATTCACAAGTTTCCCAACAAATCCCCTCTCACTTGCGAATCCATCACAAGTCTAGCCTGATTGGAATTGAGATCACAAATGTCCCAACATTTTTTATATAAATTTTTTATATTTGATCTATTTCGCGATAAATAGACTCTATAAAAATATTGAGTTTTTTTAAAAAAAATTATGGATATAAATTGTTTTATCTCAACATTTAAGAAACTCACAACTAGTTAATCGAGTTTCTTACTACATTAGTCATCCAGTTTCTTCATTTATAGACTAGTTGGTTTTATAAAAACACTCGCAATAAAGCTACCATGTAGTCTAACTAATTTGCTACTCAATTCGTATCATAAAATTTGATGTTTTAAAAAAATACATATTTATTATAAAATGCTTTAGGTTCAATAAGATATGAGAGGGGGCAAAGGTTTTTTTTCATAAATAAATAGAAGTATGTTTAATTATTATTTTACTTGAGTTTTGTATTGGATTTTTTTTAATCCAAAAAAAATATCAAATTTTGTGACACAGACATCAATTAACTTAGTTTTTAAAAATAAAAATATAAGCATACACTGTAGAATCTGTAAGCTTGTGATGTAGAAGAAATGGAGGAGAAGAGGGAGAAGACATAAGAGAGTAATCAAGGTAGAAGTTGTCATTGATAGACCGAATAGTTGAGTTCTGTTACAACTGAGCTTGACTATATATAGCCAGCAACTCACAAAGCGGGAAAGTAGAATAGGAAAAATTATATAAGATGGAACAAGTTTATGAAACTTTACATAACTCCCACACCCCCTCAAGTTGGAGGATGAGAAATCATTCACAGATTGCCCAATGTAGATGAATACACATGATCAGGGAGTGGCTTTGTGAGCAAGTCTGCGAGCTCCAACTGTGTGGGAACATGTGAAATTGTGATCAAAGATCTTTGATCGAACAAAATGACAATCCAAGTCAATATGCTTGGTCCTCTCATGAAACACCGGATTCTTTGTTATATGGATTGCTGCCAAGTTATCACACTTCAAGGGAATTGGCAAAATTTCTGTCACCCCCAATTCATGAAACAACCTTGATAGCCCTGCCAATTCTGAACAAAAACGACGCATACTTCTATACTCGGCTTCTGCAGAAGATAAACTGACCACATATTGCTTCTTTGACTTCCAAGATATAGGGCATCCACCAAATGAAACAAAATATCCAGAAACATAATTCCTTGTGTGATGACATGAAGCCCAATCCGAGTCACAATAAGCTTGCAAATCAAAATTTGAGGAGGAATTGAATTGCAGTCCCAAATCTGATTTGCCTTTCAAATATCTAAGAAGGTGAATTGCAGCTTGATAGTGCTCTACTGAAGGTTGCTGCATATATTGACTGAGGTGATGTATGGTGAAGGAAACGTCAGGACGAGTGTTTGTGAGAAAATTGAGTTTGCCAATCAATTTTCTGTAAGCGCTCGAATCAGAGATCAAATGTGGAAGACAAAAAGAAGCAGACAAGAAATTTTCTGAGCCTAATGGTCCTTCAACCACTAATATTCCCACTATTTCAGGCTTGACTGCAGACCAGTGTGCACAACTTATGGCTCTATTGAATGCATCATCTATTGCATCAACTTCAGACATTGGAGTCTGTAACATGGCCGGTATCTTCAACTCTAATCTTGTCAAATTTTCTTGTTCAATTTTAGATAAAGATATCAAAACTGACAAGAATACTTGGATTATTGACACTGGAGCTACCGATCACATGTGTTATAATGATTCTTTGTTCAAGGATGAGTTTTTACTTTTCAAGCCATTTATAATGCTCTTCCAAATAAATCTATCATTCTTGTCAATGTTTGTGGCACTGCACTTACTCCTGCTTCCCTAACATTACATAATGTCTTATATGTTCCTCAATTCAAATACAATTTGCTTTCCATAAGTAAGTTGTGCAGGCAGATAAAGTGTTATGCATTTTTCATTGACAAAGTTTGTGTTGCAGGGCTATTCAATGAGGAGGTCATTGGTTCTTGGTAAGGAGCTGGATGGACTGTATCTACTCACCAAGGAACTTGCTCAAAATGCTGATGTCTTAGCTTCAGTTTCAGATTTACATGTTTTTTCTTCATTTCCTCATGACAGTAAAGTTTCAGTTTCATCTTGTACTGATCATGATAAGTCTTTGATTTTACCTACCATCTCTGCTTGTAATGTTGATTCACTTGTATCCTAGCATGCTAGACTCGGGCATTTACCTTTGAATAAAGTCATGAAACTTACTTCTTTGCTTAATGTCTCTAAATTTGATATGGAAAATGTGGTTTGTGATGTTTGTCATCAATCAAAACAACACAAACTACATTTTCCTAAGAGTGTTATTTCTTCTTCTCAGTCGTAGAGGACGCTTTCAGCGATGTCCTTGCTCAGAGAATTTAGAATCCAATATATCACCATGTCCTTCGCCCTCTGCCATTGACGATACCGAGGATCTGTAGGAAACGGTGTCGGAATTGAGCCATCAACCGGGTCAATCTTGTTTTTCCGCAGACAAAGCAATCAACATAGAGCGACGCCAACCACCGACTCAAGCGCCATCAAAGAGCTTTGAAACCAGAACTTTCCCCGGATTGTCGAAGGGATGCAAGTAAAAAGGATGCGTAGCATCAACAACAATTGCGAAATCTATATCGCAAGAAACGAAATCGAGCAATTGTCGAAAAAACGAAATCGAAAAAATTCGTTGAACAAAAAGCAACGAACAGAAATCGAGCAAGAATACTCGAATCAGAGATCAAATGCGGAAGACAAAAAAGAAACAGATTCAAGATCTCGCTGATACCATGTAGAATCTGTAAGCTTGTGATGTAGAAGAAATGGAGGAGAAGAGGGAGAAGATGGAAGAGAGTAATTAAGGTAGAAGTTGTCATTGATAGACCGAATAGTTGAGTTCTGTTACAACTGAGCTCGACTATAGTCTATATATAGCCAGCAACTCACAAAGCGGGAAAGTAGAATAGGAAAAATTACATAAGATGGAACAAGTTTATGAAACTTTACATAACTCCCACACCTCAATCTCTCGATTAATCAGACAATGATTTGTATTATTTTTCGAATTCTTACCTTTAACAAAAAAAATGTTTTGGCTTTACTCATATGAGTATATGACTGATATGTAATTATCTTTATTATTTCAATAAAGCAAACCTATTGGTACGGTTCTTACCAAAAAAAAAACACTTAGTTTTGGCTTTTAATATCCTGACATTTGTAGATAGTTGCGCATAATATCCTGACCTTGTAAGATTTCACGAAATATCCTGACCTTTGGTGTTAGTTGCGCTCTCTACCCTAGATAGATTTCTTAAATTAAAAAATTACACAAATAATGGAAAAATTACACAAAAGCACCCATATTTATATATAAAAAAAAATTCAATAATCCCTATTTTAATCAAATAAAAAGGAAATTTATACCAAACATATAAAAATGCGTGCTCTAAAAAATTAAAATAAGATCGATTATTTAAAAATAAACTTGTTTCTTATTATATCTTATATTCCTTAAAAAATTATTTTATAAAGCCATAGTTATAATTTACGTAAGAGTAATATGTAAGTACCATATTATATGCCCAATTAATCAAGTTTCCATGAGTATATACCCAATTTTCCTATTTTTAATATATGTTTATCATATCTTTATTAATTATAAATAGTTATCATATACTCCGTATTTTACTATTTCTTAGTATTATATTTCATAAATGTATAGTTAACATTTTTTATAGAATCCTTTTTTAATGTTGTGGAATTTAGATGAGAAATATTTTCTTAAGATTCAATCACAAGATTCCACATAAGATGCTATGTATTAGTTTTAGCGTATATAAAATAATATGGACCAAAAAGAAAATATATATATAAAATAATATATAGAGAATATATGTACAAATCCACATTTATAGATCGGTATACATAAACATAGATTTTCGTATAACACATATTATGAAGAAAAATAATACAATTAATTATTTTCAATAATTATAATAATTATTGGAGTAGATGTTATCTATTAGAAATGATTTTTGGTTTTTTTTTTTGGGAGGGAGGGGGGATTTTAAATATATTAGGGGTTTATTGAAAATATTTTTATGAATATGGGTGATTTTGTGTAATTTTTCCATTATTTATGTAATTTTTTAATTTAAGAAATCTATCTAGGGTAGAGAGCGCAACTAACACCAAAGGTCGGGATATTTCGTGAAATCTTAAAAGGTCGGGATATTAAACGCAACTATCCATAAAGGTCAGGATATTTAGCGCAATTAACCCTTTAATGTATTACAGTAATGCTAAGTTGCATAATACAAGTCTACAACTAGAATTTTTTACAAAATGAAAAACAATGGATACTCAACTGTGTACTCAATCAGCACTATTTCTTATCAGTTTAAAGAATTCCTATTGGAAAATTCTGAAGACGAATGAAGAACCTTTGAGGTCGATGAAGTGTTTATTAGCTTCCAGGGACTGTATAAAGACAGTGTCTTTCGCCTCCTCGCTAGCTCCCGTCTGAGTCGCATACTCAAGTGCCATCTCATAGTCCACCTGCGATTTCAATAATCCATAAGACAGTGGTATTTTATCCTCAGAAACTAGAGCGAAAAACAACGGATGGTTTCACACCCTCACCTGTTCAACATGTTTAGCGAGCATCTCCTTGAGTGTCTCCACTGTGACCGCACGAACCACCACCTTATCCACTAAATCTGCATTCTTGCCCTCAAAACGTCTCTTCTTTGCTATGTGTTGTTGTGCCATCTCCCTTAGGACGTCATATACAGAATTTGTAACATCGGGAATGTACCTGTGGAGGTTGGATACTGTCAATATATCGACACAAGGGGAAAAAGGCATGTACTGCTTGAAATCTGCAAGAGCACTGACTTGCTTAAGTTTCGCTTTCTCTCCTGCTGCTCTCGAAATTGATTTCTCTTTACTATTTTCAGCCTCAGCTGTACACAGCATTGTTGTATTGCTGACTAAAAAAAAATAGGAGGGTCAGAACATAGAACATCATTACCATGCCAGCAGCAGGGGCATGCAAATCTTTAGGCGGTTACCTTCACGGCAGAAGCTATTTCACTAATATCATCTCCAATGTATTCCTTCCCCGTTCCCTTGAAGGGGATTTTTGTACTCACAATGCTCACAAAAACTCCAATCTTATCTTGATTCTGGTTGATCTTGTAGATTGTCCAACTGTAAAGTATAGTTGAAATTTGAGGTCCAATCATGGAGCTAAAATAACATTAATTAACTGAAAAGCTTAATAAAAGAGTCGTTTACTTGATCCTCTTCATGGCAGTCCGGGTGACAACATCAGCTCCTTGCTCAAAAAGAAGAGGAATCCGATTAGCATAGCGAAAAATATTTAAACCCTGTAAAACAAACAAGGAAGACATTATGTGTTTAGTCCCTTGTGGCAAATCCAAGATGTTTCGGAGCTATTTGTAATCAGCTAATGTATGCACATAACTAATATATTAAGAATTTACACATTTGCTTCAGGTAACTGGAATGCTCTTAGTTGAGCAATTATAATTGCTTTTAAATAAACATTAGCAATGTTGAAGGTTCTATGATTCTTTTGGCAGTCATTCTTCTGAGCGTTCTGAGTTTTGGGACATCTAGAGAAGGATGAAGGGGATAAGGATATTAGGATGGAAAGAGTACCTGTTTAACATCCTTGCCGCCAATACTGACCCCAGCTTCTACCAAAAAAGGGTGGCCTTCAAATACATGAGGACTGCATAAAGGGTTTCCAAACAAAGTACGTAAAATTACGCCTTAAGTTAACTGAAAGGAAACATGGTAGTGAAGCACGACTGCAAGAGAAAGCTTATGTGGCATGAAAGAACAACCTGCCTGAGTAGGTAGCTACCATATCAGGATGCAATTCTTTTATAATACCCAGCCGCAAATTGTACTCTCCAGCAGGACTGAGACACTGCCAAGTAGTCCAGAGGGCATATACCATGATTTCAAAAATATAGAGTTGAAGAAATCAATATAATCACATAAGTTTTCAACATTGAGACCATCTTACATCTCCACTAGGATCATTAAATTTTGCCTGTCGGAACAACTGATGGATGCGAACTAGTTGCTGAGATGTTAACGATTTTACAGACATTTTGGGACTAAAATCTGGGCCCATTTCTTCTGAAAAAAGGCAAGAATCAAATCTTAGATTAGTAAGTTACAATATTGATAATTGTCCACAAAAAAACATGCTCGGAAATACAAGCAAAAATGAAGAAAATAGGCAAATCTGTTCTATTGTCCATTTTAGGATGATTATGTAAGTATTGGGAAATATTTCTAGGCTTCTAGCTATATGAGGCTGTAAGGGTCTGTTTGGCACAAGGTGTGTTGATTGTAAATACGGAGCTTATTTGCAACAGCAAGGAGTTGATAAGGAACTTATTTGCAACAACAATGAGCTTGCACCAAACAAACCCTTAAATATATTATCAGAGGAAATAAATACGTCTACAGCATAGGGGCTTACCAATTAGGCGCACGGCATGAGTTTTCCCTATATTCACAAACTCGTGCTGAAGAAACTGGAGAAGGGTTGGCTTGGAGGTTTCAGTAATCAGCCGTTTAATCAGTAGTAGATCAACAGCTGATGGATGATACTTTGTTTCCACAGGCACTGGAGGCATTACATCAGTCCTTCGCGCAAATTTTACAGTAACATTTTTACTGCATTAAGAAAGATGTTTTAGCTTAAATATACAAAAGTGCTATTTCAGGTGCTACCAGGAGGGAGGGAGGGAGAGAGAGACTGCGATAAGGATGGGAGGATAACATACTCTGATGTTTCAGAAACAAACTTGAATAGAAACTGAGCATAAGGTGTGATTACCGCCATTTGACGCATATAATGCAATATCTTTGACTACAAGTGCACAAAGAAAAACCATGAAAACATATATGAAACTAATCAAAGTGGCTATAAGATTGGAGAAGCATGAACATCAGAATAGCAATATTATACATACTCGATAAGTTGTCCAATTCCCCTCAATAACAACTTGAATTTCAGCTCCATGCCATCCTTCCTTGTTCTCACGTTTTTCATGTACGTGAATGTGAGGAATGTTTCTGGAAATAAAGCAGAATTGATATCTCTTAATCAAAAGAAGAAAGAAGTTCACACACAAACTGCAAAAGGTTTTGGCATAAAAAATATTAACTATAGCCAAACATGAGTTAATAGGGTGAGGTGGTGGGAATGCAAGTACAGCAAGATAAATGAAGGAAAATTATAACAGTTGTATCTGAGCTTATCTCAAACCATACCGATGAATGTCAATGTCCAAGCGGCAGAATGACTGGAAACTTTGACCCCTCATTGCTGATGCAATGTCAATAGGGAGCCCAGTACTCATCTTGGACCAGATTAATGCCTTGTGGAATGCAATGTAGATCAAGAAACCGAGTCAGTTAATAGCGCTGCATGATTGCATCAAGTAAAAAGCTTGATTTCACTTTTGACACTTGTTGTTTTTCTTACAAATCAGACATTAACAAAACATAGCAATGAATTTGACCAAATTTTTTGAATGATCAAATTATATAGTATGATCACAACCACAGGTCCATAATTGTGAAGCATGAAGTGCAACTGTGCAAGCAATATATACGTAATCATTACCATCTTTGCACCTAGACCAAACTTTCCACGTGTTTGCTTCAAGCCATATTTTGTGCCGGACAAAACTGCGAGTAACATGAACTGTTATAATTTTTTCAAATACACACACACACACATAAAGACACATACAAAAACTATATCAAATAGCTCAATAATGAACTGCACAAGTGTAGGCAAAATTAATAAAAAGCCACAAACCTCGTCCAAACATATTTGGGATGTCATCATGTGACATTCCTCTTCCATTGTCCTAAAGAGATTTGATCCACGGTAAAAATGCTAATAGAATATAAAAATATATGGAGATTGATGAATATGTGTACATCAAACCTTGCAAATCACCCTGTAAAATGATGCTTCACCTCGACCTCTAACAGCCTTTGCAACAGAGGGCTCTTTGACTTTCTTTCCAAGGGAAGCATTTTTAGCTTGAATTTCTTGTTCCCTAGTTTCTTTAGCAACACGTTTCTATTGGCACAAAGATGTAGATAAAAGAAAAATCAGCACGAACGGACTACTTCCATATCTCCAAATTCAATATCATGTGTGATAAAATATTCCCTAGTTTCTTTAGCAACACGTTTCTATTGGCACAAAGATGTAGATAAATGAAAAATCAGCACAAACTAACTACTTCCCTATCTCCAAATTCAATATCATGTGTGATAAAATATTCTATGATGATAATAATATTCCTAAGAGACACGTCCTATCCTTATGCCTTCAGTGCAAGATTTAGAGATACCCGACCTCACGAGCTTTAGCAGTCTCAAAATCGTCATAAAGTGCTTCATCGACACGCTCTCGGTCAATGAGGCCAATCATGGAATTGAATGCGCTTTTTCCAATTTCTTGACTGCAATAACAAAGCTGATTAAAGAACAAAGAATATTCCTAATTATGAAAGGCACATAGTTCAGAGACGTACATCGTAATCTCCACCACAGGAAGCTCAGATATAGACTCTGCCGAATCCAGAGAGTTTTCAACAAGCTCTCTAACAGTAGTATACAGACTCTTTCCAGGCTGAAAAATAACACAATGGTATCTAAGTAATCAAATTGCATCAGTCAGATTGCTTTAGTCTTCAAAATATCAAAATTAAATTGTTCAGCTGAAATTGAAAATTTTAAATCATAGAAATTAAATACGAAGCAAAATCGAGCACCAATTGAGCTACAAAATAAGCAATTAGGCATAGACCTAGCTAACAATCAAATGGACACTCACATTATCGAAACCGGCAATGTTCTTATTCTCAGCAAAGAACTCCGCAGGCGATTCTGAAAAAGGAAATTAGAAAAGGAAAGAAAATCAGTTCCTCGATAGAATTAGAATTCGAAAAAAATCATATGCAAGGAGATTATTACTCTGCTTGAGAACGCTTTCTTTGGGCTTTCTCGGAGCCTTCGATTTGCCCTTTTTTGGCTCGCTAGGGCTTTCGCTGCTACCCCCAATCTCCATGGACGCGAATGAATTACTCCTTACAAAAATGAGGGCTTCACGATCCGATCTCAGAGTATGATCAGCTCCACTCGCTCAGCTACTCTCGAGCTCAATTTGGGGTTTTACCGTTTTAGACTGTTAGGGTTTGGAAGAACAGCCAGAACGCAATCCAAGGGAAAAATGTTTTCCCTTCGTTTAATTCTGTTCCCGCCACTAGAAAGTCATGTCTGGGCCCAAATGGTTTTTTTTGGTAGTACCCAAATGGTTTTTTCTGGGCCGGATGTGTTGGGCTTTAGGCCCACGAAGACAATATGAACCAAAAGTTGTAGCCAAATTATATAGGCGATAACTTCTTCACCGCTAATATTTTATTTGTCAACTAATAAGCAAATTTTTTTTGTTCGAATGAAACTATGAAAGTGATTTGATCAGAAGTTGAGACAACGACAGCTGATGGACTCGCCTCTTGTGGATACGTAATCCGTGATGATCAAAGCAGAGTTGTGAAGTGCGGGTTGTAGTTGTAGAGTTACAGAAAGACTTTTGCTTTGCAAGCTGAGGTCCTAGGTCTACATCATGAGATGATGAAAGTTTAACGAATGGGGATCACCTCTTGAGGTGGAGAGAGATTCTCTCACGGCAATTAACGTCGTTAAAGGGTGTGGAAGTGTTCGTGGGAGATTGAGATGACGGTGTCTGACGCTCTTGCCATCGGTCGGTCCCTTGTTCGTGTTTTGTATTCCCATATATTTAGAGATGGAAATCGG
Organism: Persicaria tinctoria; assembly: GCA_037127255.1. NCBI lineage: Eukaryota > Viridiplantae > Streptophyta > Magnoliopsida > Caryophyllales > Polygonaceae > Persicaria > Persicaria tinctoria. Next base: position 4,024,571 of record JBANSL010000004.1, read on the forward strand.
GTTGTTGGACGGCTTGCACACCTTGGATGACTTCTATTGATTGGAGGTCTGATGGTGTGATCGGCGATCTCGTCCGTAAGGATGCTGTTAGGAACAAGAATATTACTCTATGGATTATAAGTATAATAACTAGTGAAGTGGGCATGGGTTTATAAATACATGTAAAATGTATTGTACGGCAGTACGAGCATCAAACAAATAATCAAAAACCTTACTACATTTCCCCTTATTCCTTCCACCTTCTCTGATCTCTCTCTGAAACATTTTTCTCATTCCCATCTTCTCTCACAAAACCATCATAGAACTCATATCTTCAACCTATCCGACCTTCGGGTCATGACAATTGGTATCTAGAGATAGCGATTCTTACGAACTATTCCGACAACCATGGTTGTCGCCAACAAAGTATGAAATTCCAAGCCTTCAATGGCGGACGAATGACGAAATCTCAGCCTCGGCTGATGCGAATTTGGCGGCCTTCGATTCTCGATCGCTGCATTCGATCATCCCATAAATTGTTTGGGTTTTTTTGCTTAATTCCCTCCTCCAAATCTCTGCAGTTGCTTGGTTTGAGAAAATCCAACGTCCTTCCTCCAATCCGATGCTTTATGTCGTTCGGTCCAATCCCACCTGCCCACCCTTCCCTTTCTTCCTCTGATTTTGATTGGTCTCTTTCACGTCCTGGTCTGTTCCCTATATCCACCTGATCTAGGGTCATCCACTCATATCCTCGTTGGCTGTTGATTAGTGTTCCGATGGGCTTTCCCTGGCACACCACCTGCTCTTTCGGGCATCCTTCACCTTTCTCGCTCACCTTCCCTAGACAGCTTGACTTCTCCGACCTCCTTTGTCCCTGGTCGCGGCCAGAGTCACCTCTTGCCACCATGGCCATCTCTAGTTCTATGGTGCTCTCATGGCTCTGTGGCCTAGGTTTTCCATGGGCCCGAGAGAGGGCCATACTTCAAGCCCGTTTGGTGTTCTTTGTTGCCTAAAGGAGGGAAAAAAGTAATATATATGGGCGCGCTCCGGTGAAAACCAATATTGTGGTAAAAACCGTGAGGAGCATTTTGATTGGTTGACACTGTGGGGCTCACAGATGCGCTATTTTGATAGCAAATTGCAACTTTACCCATACTTTATAGAAATTACAAATTTGTTCAAACCTTTTATAATTTTGTCAAAGTGATATTACGAATATTATAAATGACTTTTAGTGGTACTAACTACCATAATCTACTAACTATATTATGAATAATAAGTTTTTTGTGGTTTTAAGCCCACCACGCTCTGCAACTAAAACTTCAAGCCAAAGAGGTTTGACCCATGCATGAACGTAGTTACTGTGGACCGTCGGCGTTCCTGTAGCTTTCGACTTTCTAGAGGTGACTAACCTTCAACCAGGCCTCCCTTAGTCCAGACTGAGCACATATCTGTTTCGTTTCCTACCTTAGATCGTAGTCTCTAGCTTTTGGTTTTGATTTTAAGAGAGTGAAGGGATTTGAATCAAGAAAACAGATGATTCAGAACATAGTGTTCAATTAAGTAGCTTTCCCTTTCTTAAAAACAAACTTTATTGAATTTGGAAAATAGTACAACACACAAGCATCCTTACGGTCCACAGTAACTACGTTCAGAAGATCCATTGAAGGGTTTTAAACCTTAGAGTGATGGAAACCCCAATCTACTCAAATTCAAAACGCTTCTACTTCCCTTTCTGATTTACAAGACTCTTTCTCTATTCTCATATGGTTTTTCTCTCTCGGGGATTCGATGCCTTGAGAAGTCTGAGAATGGCTCTATTTATAGAGCCGAAGAGAGAGCATTGGATACCTTCCAACGTCTCTTTTTAACAAATGGCTGACAGATGGGCCCCTACGCACTCAGAAAGCAACAAAAGCACACAGTGTTGACTCAATAATACCACTCACATGCTAAATAGTAAAAAGGAAAAAGACAAAGCATGTAAAGGCTGACCATATTCTTTAATAATTTAGCTGCATTCGTCCGGATTCCAGACTCCTTCTTCACCCATGTTGGCTTCCAAATCATCATCACCGTTATCATAATCTTGTACTAAATCCAGAGTATTATCAACCTCTAGATCATGTTCATTGTCTAGATCGAGATCTAGCATTAGTCCTTTAGTGTATTCTCGATCCCAAGCAATTAGCGTATCAATCATTCTCTCGTGGCCTTCTTTATCTAAAAATTGTCCGGCTTCTATTTGTGCTAGATAGAGCTCAATGGACTCGGACCTGTCTATAGCTTGCTGAATTAATGGCTTGAGTTGTGAGCTTATGATAAAGGTTTTATTTCCAACTTTGAATATCCCACAATCAGTGTGTCGATATTTGGTGATGTAATAGTAGATGTAAACGAACCCTTTAGCTCTTGCGACCCATGGATGCCTTATTGTGTCCTAACACCCTTCTAAATCTGCCACGAACCAGTACTCTTCTTTGAACAAAATGAGAATTAAATAATGTGGTAACCAGGTTTTTCCCTGGTTAACATCCAAACAGGCACAATAAACTCGACATCCTTCTATCTCCTTCACGCGTTCGAACTTAGCAACTCCGAGGAAGACATCCTTTTGGAACTTGGTGAAGTATTTGAGCATGATGTTCTCTTCTTCTTCCTTTGGCCACCATCGGTTAATTTTATAGAGTCTGCTACACATTCCATATTTCCATGACTTTAAGTAATATGCATCTTCAACTGGCATGATGAGTAATGATAATCCTCCCATTCTTGCACGGTTGTTTGTTACAAAATGCGTAAACCATTCGTCTACTACTACTGGCAGTCTTCTGATCCTTTCAGATACCTCCCAGTAGAAGTATCTGAAATCCCTCATCCTCCATCTCTTACATATTTCTTCTTGGAGTTCAACAGGTAGTTGAAGAACTTTTATTATCATTTCCATAGTTAGGAATTTTATAATCGTTATGTGTCTCGTTTCTAAGAGTCCACGACGGTATCTATTGGTAGTAAAGTTTCCAAAATCAACAGAAATATAAAAACTAGGAGGGGAAACCCATCTATGATATTCTCTTATCTCGCCTAGAAGATCAATATCCCAAGGGTTGGTTACCCATCGGGGATTTTCACAGCGAGTTTGACGCCTTTGATCCATCAGCTAATTCTCTAGTTAGGTTGTCTCCTAGAGAATTTTTTGATCCCTGCACATGTTCAACAGTGAAGGTGAATTGATTAAGGGCTAATTGCCAACGCATGAGTCTCCCATGCGCTTTCATATTATCAAGATTATTATTTATGAAACCCAATATTCCTTTACAATATGTTCTGATTGTAAAAGGTTTAGGAGCTAAGAAGATTATAAACTTTTGGATTCCACGATATATTGCAAGAATCTCCTTTTGACCTTTTCCATGACAGTGTAATTATATTCAGATTTGTTGAAGTTGCCACTGCTGTATCTACAAAGCTTATTATCTTTCTTTAGTTTCAAAACAGCCCCCCAATGATAATCACTAGCATCTGTCTCAAGAACTAACTCATCTTCTTCATTAGGTAAAGTCAATATTGGAAGTTTTTCACATCTTCTTTTCAGCTCTTGGACTGTTTTAGTATCTAAATGAGTCCAATTCCAAACTTGATCTTTCTTTAATTTAACATGTAGAGGTTTTCTTAATTTGGCTAGATCTTTAATAAAATTAGAAGCATAAGTAAGACAACCTAGAAATATTTCTAGTTGTTTTCTATACTTGATTTCATCAGGAAATTTTTCTATCTTTTCTAAGATATGTTGTTGCAAGACAATTTGACCTACTTTAATCTTTAATCATAGGAACTCAATTTCAGGTTCAGCATAGATGCATTTCTTTTGTTCTAGAATTATTCCATGGTCAATACATTTTTGGGTTATAGCTTTCAAGTCATGCTTATGTTGCTCTATGGTTTTAGAGAAGATTAAGATATCATCAATATAAACAAGACAACAATGTTTAAATTCTTTGAAAACATTATCCATTCTTCTCTGAAATATTTGAGGTGCATTTTTCAAACCAAAGGGCATGACTACCCATTCATAGCGTCCTTGTGGGGCACTAAAGGCAGTAAGTGGAATACTTTCTTCGTCCATCTTTACTTTCCAATAACCAATTTTGCAATCCATTTTAGAGAACCAAGTGGCTCCCTGTATTCTATTAAATAAAATTGTCTTATTAGGGATGTAATATCCATAAAAACCAGTACTATCATTAAGCTTTTTATAATTGATAACCATTATAGCTTTTCCTCTTTTTTCTTCAGCCTGATTCCTGACCATAAAGACAGGACTAGAATGAGGACTTTTATTTTCTCGAATTAATCCTTTCTTCAAAAGCTCATCAATTTGTTCTTTGAATTCTTGTTGATCCTTGTAAGTGTAAACCATTTGTTTTACTCTAATGACAGCTTTGGAATCTATTAATTCTATGGTAGCAAATGATTTATCTTTTTCCCAAAATTTTAAAGGATTTTCATAATATAATTCCTTACACATTTTTTCTTGTTGCTTAAGAATTTTTTCTTTTAATGTTACCTCGCCTATAGAGAGTGCAAACTCTCTTTGTGTATGAAGAATATATTCCTCACCACGCTTAGTGTGCGTAAATTCTATTGCTTTGTGTGTATAAGCTTGTTTAATCTTTTTAACCCAAGCGTCTTCTCCATTGATGTTGAAGACCATCATGTCTAGGTATTGTGTTACCGGAACATGGAGTCTTTGGAAGTTATTTCCAATTAGCATATCATGTGAGGGCTGATCAGTAGCCCAGAGTGTAGGAATTACACATTGGACACCTCTTATCATGATAGGTACATCAGAAGCTAATTCTGAATAAACCATGATACTATCATCAGCTATTCTAGCTTGAATTGGTCTACGAGACTTCTGCCAAATAAACTCAGGAAATAATGCCTTCTTACTAAAGCATACTGAACATCCGTTGTCTACAAAGGCACAATCATATTTATTGAATCCTTCTAAGCAAATACTTATTGAGATATAAATGCTATTGGGGTTGGTAATCCTATAGTTTTTCTTTAGTGACTCTTTGCTAACATGTTCAAGGCTTTCTTCTACTCTCATATTATCTCCATAGAGATGCCTGAGGTCTATTACTTCCATCCTCATACCTATTTCATCTTCAAATAATGGATATGTGAGAGTTTCTTTAAGTTTGAGATCCTTAGCTCTTGGATCATTTTCATAGATAGGTTCACTATAGGTTTTAGTAGAATATCCTATTATCTTCCCTTTTGGCTCAGAACTAGATGATCCTTCTTGATCTTCTCTACCTTTAGGACTGTTGGAGGTATTGAACCCGATCCCCTAAAAGGACAAGAGCCTAAATCTACACTATGCCTGGCTGGTTATCTTATAATTTTATTTTCTAGTTTTTTGTTTAACGCTACTACCATGCTCGCTATGTCTTCATCTACCACAAATGATCTATCTCTTCTACTCGTAGTAGTTCCCTGATTCCTCGGGGTAATACTAAGATTAGGATTTCACCTAAAACTAGTGTTTCTAGATAAACTTGGACATCTAGAGAGACTGACTGGTGGTTTAGCATTCGTATGGATTCTACCTTCCCCATCTATGGTTAAAACTTTGTCACTCCTAGTGGATGTAGAATTTTCAAATGCATTTACCCAAATGGTTTTGAGTCTTATTTGATCAGGTTTTAGCTTAACAGGCACAACCTCTTTGCCTGGACCTACAATCTCGTGTTTCTCAGCTTCTACTATATGGCATTTTCGTGGAGGATTTGTTGTATTCTCAAGTTTATAAACTACCTTCCACTTTAATTGTAAAGGACAAGTTACCTTATGCATACTAATACCTTCTGTTAATAATTTTATGGCTAAGAATTTAGATGCATAATGATCTTCTAGACTAACATAATAGTTAGGTCTACAGATCTAAGAAACTACTCCTTGACTCAAATTACAGACTATACCACTAATGCATTGATCACTAAACTTTTTATGCCTAGTGTCACAAACAAAATTAATGCATTGCACATCTTTTCCATAGTCTTGTAATGGAGTTATAATTACTTGGATGCCACATATGAAGATATATTTTTTTTTATCTTTGTTATGTTTTTGGATATTTGCCCAATTAATTAAGTTTACTTCATTTGCTTGATTTTCATTGTTCTTGACAGTTACATCTCCAGACATTTCTTCGCAAACATACTTAGCATATTTAGAGAACAATGATTTTTTAACAAACTGTTCTTTAGCGATGATCGGGAAATCAACCCCTGATCTCGTCATTTCTTCAACTTGTTCCTCATCAATAGAGGTTTCAACTTGCTTCTTCACCTTCTATTGACTCATTTTCAGATTCTATATCTTCTTCAAGCTTTTCTTCTATTATTTCTACTATCCCTTTGTTATTTTGTAGAGCTAGATCTACCGCTTCATCTTCAGATAGCTTGATGTAATCCAAACTACCTAGGACTTCTGCTAATCTATTATTTTTCTTGTTTTTGCATTCATTAGCATAATGACCAGATTCTCTGCATGCCCAACATTTGCAGTTTTTTTTCTCAGGACAAAACGAGGCTTTTCGGAAAAACCTTCTGTTTTTAGAGAATGGTTTTTTTATAATACTTCTTATAATATTTTTCACCTCTTTGTTTATTGAAACTTTTTCTCTTATAGTTTCTTTTTCCTTGGTAATCTCTGTTGTTACATCCCCATTCTGTTGGTGTCTCCCAACAAGTTAAGAATTGTTTTTTCATTCTTTGGGTGCTTCTCACATCTCGACATTTTTTCTCAACCCATTTTCTAACATAGGAAATTCTATTACCAAGAGAATCTTTACTTCCATTTTTTAGTAATTCTCGATGTTCTTCACTTATTTGTTCATTAATTGAGGCAGGAAGTTTATCAAAGAACATTTGCAGATTAGTGTTGTTTTCTCATATCTTATAATAATATTTCTCGAATTCTGTTATGTAATTATCAACATATTTCATGTTACATATTTCAAGATTGTTTAAGGTTCTTTGCCATTTTAAAGCTTCCTTATCTTCATCTTCTTTTTCTCCAATGAATTCGTCTTCTATTAATTCACATATTAATGTGAACATAGTCAATGGACTTGCCAAATTCCTAAGTTCGTGTTTTGGTTCATCTCTAATAGCTTCATACCAATCGACAATACATTCATAGAAGCTATGTTCTATATAATTAAGGAATTGAGAAGAGTTCTATCCTACGTTCATGTTTAATACACTCATCATACTTTTCTTCCAGAAATCTATGATTTCACGTCTATTCTCCACACCATCTATATTTAATTTATAACCTATTTCACTTATGGGTTCTAGATTAATTTCTCTTTGATTTGGTCTATGGTTTGGCATAATGCTTACTCCAAATCTTTCCTTCTTTTCTAGAAACTCTTTAGGCTTTAACCTAGGTCTATAATTACTGGTTGACCATGTTCATATCATCTATAGTGTCTCCTAGCTTCGTTATGCTCTGCTGGTTCATTTTCCCTCTGTAAAGACCGGGAAATTTTATAATATTAAATTATTAAAATAGTGATTTATAATCATTCCGATTTCTAAGATTTGGGAGGTTTGTAATTTCCGTCCTTGAGCTATTGGTTTTATTATAATATTTCAAAACGAGTTACGACATTATTTAGTTTGAACATTTAAATTATGTTTTATCCCGCTCTCATATGCGGAAACTGAAAATAATATTTGGCGTTCATTATTAAACTCGGATTTGGAAATTTGAAAATCATTTCGAGTTGGGTCGAATAAGGTCGAGAGAGCGGATTTCGAGATATTTTATTCGGGTATTCAAAATATCTTTTGGGGACCATTTATTTTAATTCTTGTCCTCTCTCTCGCTGCTCACCTAATGCTCCCTCTCCAACTCTTTCTTTGTCCTCTTCCTCACTTACAAGTTACAACTCACACATTCACCCTATTTCATTCACCCAATTGCCTATGAAATCTGAGTTTTCCTAACCCTAAACCTCACCCACAATCAGCCTCACTCTCCCCTTGCTTCCGAGCGCTTCCCCGGCGATGAACATTTCGGTGAACATCCTTCTCCTCCTTCCCTTTATTGTTCAAATTTCTGGTCCCTGGGTGTCAGATTGGGTAGTCGGAGCACGCCTTCGTTGCTGGCGAGCCTCCCCGCCCCTTTCCTTTTCTCCAATTTTGATTAGGGCTATGTTGGGAGTGATAATGAACATTAGTTATCCGGTTGGGTTTTGTTTTGTTGGTCCGGTTCTGCTTCTTTCTGTTTTAAATAAACCAGTTCAGTTTTCTTTTTACAAAATCATATGGGCTGAGTTCCTCCTTGGGCTGGATCTGATTTTGAGAAAGGGCTGGGCCTTTTGTTTTGGGTTTTCTGGGCCGGGTGAATTGGATTGTTTTAAGGATTTGTTTTAACTGATTTTTTATGTACTATATGATTGTTATATGTTATATATGGTACGATATGATTAAATGATTATTATTATTATTATTATTATTATTATTATTATTATTATTTTATATTACTTCTGAGTTCATGAAAATAAATTATGAAATTTTATTATATTATAAAATGGGTTAAAAGAGGCATTATTTGGAATATGTATTTAGTGTTGTTATGATTTGCGATTTTAGAAATTTGAAATGATTTAGGGGCTTTGCTTTATAATTATGAATTGTAAAGAGGATGTAAGTTTGGTGTTATATTTTAGTGAAAGTATTGTATGATAACTTATTTAAAAGAGATTTCAAGTTCGGAAATATCTTTGAAGGATTTGTGGTTTGGAAACCGAAATGCCGGAATGATTTCTATAAAAGGATTATTTTGGTGATTAAATGTTGGAATTTATTTATTTAATGATTTTGAAAGAAGAAACATGCCGGAATTATTTTAATGGTATAAATTTGCAAGTTGGTTAAAGATTTAAGGTTTTATAAATGGATTTTGACCAGATAGGATTTGGGAAATTGTTTTGAAAATGAGTTGACTTAATTTGGGATTTAAGAGTTTGGAAAATATGGTTGGTACGATTTTATCAATGGAGTTGATTGGAAGTGAATGGTTTTGGTTGATGTTGATCGTATCGGAAAGGTTTTGAAAATGGTTTTACCATCGATTGGTTTTGAGGACGTTGAGGACTTGGGTTTCGTGTGTATGAATGTTGGTCCGGTAGCTTATGGAAATGACTTGATGATAGGTGTGTATTGCTTTTGGATTGCTTTGGACTTGCATTTGGGCCCTTGCTTGTGTTATCTTGTTGTTCTGCATCTTCAGGTAAGTATCATACAGGACTTACTCAGTAACCCGGACCTCCTACCTCATGTGTCATATGATGTGTAGTTTCTTGCATATTAAAGCATGCCATGTAATATCATGCTAGGATTGCATTGAACTGAGCATGTGATTACTATGTGTGTTTGAATACAGAACGGTTGTTATATGTGATAGTCCTAGAGTATTTGTTAGGGTCATAGGGTAGCCCAGCCTCATCGGGTTTGCCCTAAATCAATCGAGTCGATATGAGCATGATATGATATCCCAACACCATCGGGCAAGCGATGAGATGATATGATATATATGATGATGACGTGGTTTGTGCACCACCACGAGGAAATTGCTATGATATAGCACCGAATTGGCCAATCTCTGCACTAACGGGAAGGGGTGCAGAGGTAGAAGAGGGATATGCCACTTGGCATTGTCTTGGGTCCTTTACAGTTTTCCGCATATTATAACTATCAAAGCATGCTTATGTGATTTAAATCTTGTACTGCATTAGTCATCCTTTATTTAGGTATAGGCATGTTATGTGGCCTCAGCGCGGTCAAAGGACCCGCAGACGATTACCGGGCCTCACTTCGTGGATAGTGTTAGGTACCGCTCTTGTTTGCTCCTTGCTTCGGTGACGGGGAATCTTTTGGCGAACCGAAGAATCCGGCTAATATTCTAACTTGATAAAATAGTAATCACCCACTATGTTTTGGTTTTGACCCGGCTCTGTCGTGACACATGTTTCTAAACTTTGCTTCTGCTTTACCTTCATCTGAATTGAATTTCGCGACATAGTCTTAGGGCAGGTTAAGGATACCCAACAACCTTTTGATGTTTTTAGGGTTTGGAATCCCTCTTTCTACTAATCTTGAAATGAGTTTGAAACCTCGACCCGTACCTGAATTGCAAGACACGAACAAGGGGTTTCATCCCTTGAAACGTAACCCGTAAATCATAATTCTGGGCCGTTACACCCTCAACCTTCTCTGTCTTAATATTTCATTCAATCTTTGTTGGACTTTAGATATGGGAATGCTTTCCATGTCTTTTAGACTAATTAAACCCATTTGATAATACACAGCTTCTTCATCTGAGTTATTTTCAGACTCGTCGTCGCTCATTACTTCTTGGTTCATAAAGTTGGTTTCAATGCCTTTTTGTTTATGTAATTTCAGCTTCCATTCTGGGTTATCCAACTTAGTGCTAAATTTCCTTGTTTTTCGAAGTGGATATTGATTCATTTTAAAGATTTTCGTCTTGGTTTTCTTCTTCTTCAATCGTCTTTTTAATATTGTCTAGTTTAGTAAATGGATAACTGTATTTAAAAGGATCTCCTTTTTTATTTCACCACATGATGTTTAGATTATCTGATGACTAATTTTGTTAATGGCTTTTAAATTTGTTGAGTGATGCACTTCGCCTGTTTCTTTTACAACCTTAAAGATTTTACTGCTAATTTCGATATATAAATGTTCTAATTTTCTAACTTCGAGTTTTAGATCTATAAGTTGATCTGAAATGGCATTTAAAATTGCTCCAAAATGCTTATCACTTACATCTAAATGTAAAGCACGAGGATAAGTCTTACGGGACAATTAGTAGACACCTCCAGATTGTCTTATAGATAAATACATATTATTTTTAATCAACTTGGCTATGATACCAAATTGCAGGATCACAAATAATAATAAGATGAATGCGGAATATTAAAGATAACTTAAAGTAATACACAAATTAAAATTCTAAAATAGTGACTATTCTATGTAATTTTGGGTTTTTTGGTTGGATTTTAGTTGAAAAATGGAGGGGTCCACTTTTACAAAGCAGCCAATAGGATTGGTCCTTTTGGTTTTCACCGTAATAAATGGTCTTCACCGGAGTCAATCCCTAATTGACTCCGGTGAAAACCTCAAATTCTGGTAAAAACCGTGAGTACTACTTTATAACTGGGTTTATTTGAAATCTGTGTTAAAAACCTCAATCACACAGTGACTTTACAACCCGGTTCAACCTAAAAACCGTGCTAAAAACTCCATTTTTAAAATAACACATGACTTTTTAGTTCGGTCAAGCCTAAAAATCGTGCTAAAAAACTCATATTTTAAAATTACATAGTGACTTTATATATAGCTCGATTTTATTCAGAACCGGGCTAAAATTTGTGACTTTATAGATCGATTATATTCAGAACCGGACTATAAAGAAAATGAACCGGGCTAAAAAACCGGTCCTCACAGGTTTTTACCGCAATTTTGGTTTTCACCGGATCACACCCCTATATATATATAATTTTTTTTTATTAGGTAAAAATTCGAGGTCAGACATATTTGAACCTCGATGGCCGATAAGTCGCCAGACGAGTAACCGTCTAAACAAACATAAAATTACAAAGATAATGCGAAATACAGAAAAGAACTCAACAACAATGAAACCAAATACAACTAAACCGAATTAGACGAGGACGTAGACGAAGGACGAATTCAAAACTCTTCCTTAACGTATCCCGAATAACCGGATCATCCGAACCTTATTAATCCTCTAAGTGAATTAATAGAGGCACATTCGGATATCCAAACTTTTGGGTCGTTACATCAATTCCATCGAAAACCCACAAAAGTAGCACCCTCCCTCTCTCCCATTCCCTTCCCTGCAGAAACCAGAGCACCCACTCTCATCGCCATCACCGATTCCCAAATACACGATTCTCGGTCAGCACGACAACACCATGTCCACCACCATCTTCCTTCGTTTTCCGACCAGCACCTCTGATAGATTACATAGGTCTCATATTGTATAGTGTGATAAAAGCCCATTAAGGCCCAATACTTTTGTAACCTATATATATGTTATATCAATGAATGGAAACCCTCAAGGAGAACTTTACATCAATTCTATCATTCTACATGGTATCAGAGCGGTTAACCTAATGACCCGTGTCGATTCTGGTCTGGGTTACCCCGTTGTCCAAGTCTCAACTAGATGGTCATTCCTAGTTGGACTTGCGGGGGCGTGTTAGAGATGTGAATGAGACCAAAAGTGTCCCACGTCGGAAACTTGAACATATCAAGCCCTAGTATATGAGTCGGTGGGCTTCTCCTTCTATTGCCAATTGGTTTTAGAATGGAACCCCACTCGGCTTGTGTGCTAGGCTACTAGCGCATGTGCGCCCGTGCACACGACCCCCCTGTCACCGCGGCCACCATCCCCCACAATCTCTCTCACACTTTTTTTTTTTCAAAAAAAAAAAAAAAAACTTCTCATGGCCTTCTCCGATCGCCAACGACCTCTCGTCGGGATCATCGCCCCTCCAAAGTCTCTGCACCAACATCACGCCTTCTCCTCTATGCAGCCGACATCTTCAGACTCTTCTTGGTACATGGACACTGGTGCCACCTCCCACATGACAAACTCCTCAGGTAACCTCTCATCTATTTCTTTTAAGGGCCCTGCCCACTCTATTATCGTCGGAAATGGTGGTCGTCTTGCAACTTCGGGGATTGGCCACGCCACATTACAAACCCCAACCCACCCACTACACCTCAACAATGTCCTTATTGCCCCAAAGATTGTCAAAAACCTTATCTCTGTCCGTCGGTTCACTACTGACAACAACATTTCCCTTACGTTTGATCCCTACGGTTTCTCTGTGAACGATCTTACTACGGGGTTTACTCGCATGAGATGTAACAGCACCGGGGAGCTCTACCCTGTCACACCACCACCCGCGTCCAGTCAGTCGTGCCCGGTCGCCCTCTCGGCATCGTCGTCCAGCCTGTGGCATGCACGTCTGGGCCATCCCAGGGCTGCCGTTCTAGATGTACTTCGTTCTCAGAGCCTTGTCACATGTCCTAAAGACCCACGCTCTGGTTTAAGCTCTTCCTACCAACTAGGCAAACATGCCAGACTGCCGTTCCATCGGTCTTTGACCTCTACCCTTGCTCCCTTTGATATCATTCACAGCGACATTTGGACCTCTCACGTGCCTAGCAAGGAGGGTCACAAGTACTACCTCTTGTTTCTTGATGATTACACTCATTACTTATGGGTCTTCCCGTTGCATTTCAAGTCCCAAGTGTTTCCTATCTTTGCCAGATTACATACCTACATCAAAACACAGTTTCACATGTCCATCAAATGTTTCCAATGTGACAATGGTCGTGAACTTGACAACAAAGACTTTCACTCCTTCTTTGCCGCAAATGGAATCTCCTATCGCTTGTCTTACCCCTATACTTCTCAGCAGAATGGCAAGGCAGAAAGAATCATCAGAACCATTACCAACATGATGCGCTCTCTCCTCTTCCACGAATCTATTCCCCTTCCCTGTTGGCCTCACGCCTTATCCACCACATGTTATCTCCTAAACATTCTCCCTTCCACTACCCTACACCATCGCTCACCAGCTCAGACACTTTATTACGCCGAGCCTAGGTATGATCACCTTCGCACCTTCGGGTGCTTGTGTTTCCCAAACCAGTCCTCCACAGCCCTGCACAAGCTTCACCCGCGCTCCACTCCATGTGTCTTCCTAGGCTATCCGTCTGATCATCGCGGTTACATTTGCCTCGATATCAAGATCCACAAGATCATTCTCTCACGTCATGTCACCTTTGATGAGTCGCGATTTCCCTTTGCGTCTCCCACACCCCCTGTGTCTCCGTCAGAGTCTGAGTTACCATTCCCTCACTTCCTTTTTCCCCAGAGCTCTCCCGGTGCTCCTGCTTCTCCCCCAACACCACCACCACCACCACCCCACCACCAGACCACACACCTGCAGCGTCTCCGGTGTCTTCCGACCCCGTCGGATCGTCTCCATGACCACCGCCCATCACCCCGCTATCCACCTCCTATCACCCCGCCAAACAGCCTCCTGTCACCTACGTGCGGCGCCCGCCGCATGTACAAATGTTGCGCCTGCAGCCTTAAACCCTTCCTTGGCGGCGCCCGCCACAAGTCATGCGGCACCCGCCGCATGTACAAATGTTGCGCCCGCAGCTTTACACCCCTCCCTGGCGGCGGCTGCCGCAGGCCCGCAAGTCATGTGGCGCCCGCCGCAACCCTCGCCGCCTTTGACCTGCCCGCCGCCTCTTCCCCCTGCTTAGCCCCTCTTGCCCCCGTCCTTCCCGACTTCCATTCACCATCTGCCCCCACCCATACCTCCCTCTCCCCCGTTCCCACCTCCCACAAAACAGCCCTCCTCGACCCGAATTGGCAGGCGGCTATGTTCGACGAATACAGGGCCCTTATGAAGAATGGTACTTGGGTTCTTGTTCCTCGCCCTCCTAAGGCGAACGTCATTCGCTGTATGTGGCTTTTTCGTCACAAGTTTCGCTCTGATGGGACGTTGGAGCGCTACAAGGCCCGTCTTGTGGTGAACGGTAGATCTCAGCAGGCCGGTATTGATTGTGATGAGACCTTCAGCCCTGTGGTCAAGCCTGCTACTATCCGAGTGGTCCTGAGTTTGGCTCTGTCGCGCAACTGGGCCATCCATCAGTTAGATGTCAAGAACGCCTTTCTGCATGGTCATCTGAACGAGACAGTTTACATGTTTCAGCCGCGGGGTTTACTGATGTTGAGCGTCCAAAGCATGTCTGTCTCCTCAAGCGCTCTCTATATGGTCTGAAACAGGCTCCGCATGCGTGGTTCCAGCGTTTTGCCTCTCATCTGCTCCGTTTGGGTTTCATTGGCAGCCGTTCGGATACGTTTCTGTTTATCTATCGTAGAGGCTCAGACTTGGCATTCCTGCTGCTTTATGTCGACGACATCATTCTCACTGCCTCTTCTGATGCTCTTCGGACGTCGATAATCTCGCAGTTGACTGCAGAATTCGCCATGTCTGATCCGGGTCAGCTGTCTTACTTCTTGGGAGTTGCTGTTCAGCGGCATGCCTCTGGTCTGTTTCTCTCACAAAGTAAGTATGCTGCAGAGATTGTTGCTCGGGCTAAGATGGTCAACTGTAATCTCGTCGCAACCCCAGTCGATACATCCAACAAGCTCAGTGCTCATTCTGGTTTTTTGGTTGACGATCCCACACTGTACAGAAGCCTCGCTGGTGCTCTTCAGTATCTCACTTTCACCAGGCCTGATATCAGTTATGTCGTTCAGCAGATCTGCTTGTTCATGCATGCCCTTATGGAACCTTACTTTCAGGATTTGAAGCGGATCATTCAGTACATCAGCAGCACCCTCGAGCTCGGCGCCACCATTACTCCTTCCTCTAAGCTTGATCTTGTGGCTTACACTGATGCGGATTGGGGTGGTTGTCCAGACACACGTCGCTCCACGTCTGGTTACTGTGTCTTCCTCAATGACACTCTTGTATCTTGGTCAGCCAAGCGTCAGTCCGTCGTGTCTCGCTCCAGCGCTGAAGCCGGATACAGGGGTGTTGCCAACGTTGTCTCCGAGTGCTCTTGGCTCCGCAATCTCCTGCTTGAGCTATGTTGCCCCTTGCAGAATGCCACTCTGGTCTACACTGACAACGTCTCCGCCGTCTACCTGGCTAGCAACCCAATCCAGCATCAACGCACGAAGCACATTGAGCTTGATCTCCACTTCGTCAGGGACAAGGTTGCCATTGGACATGTCCGCGTTCTACATGTCCCGTCCTCTTATCAGTACGTTGATATATTCACCAAGGGTTTACCTAGCCAATTGTTCATTGATTTTCGTTCCAGTCTCACTGTACGGACCCCTCCCGTTTCGACTGCGGGGGTTTGATAGATTACATAGGTCTCATATTGTATAGTGGGTTAAAAGCCCATTAAGGCTCAATACTTTTGTAACCTATATATATATCAATGAATAGAAACCTCCCCTCGGCGTCCTTCACCCACCACCAATCGCCTGCATTGTCCTCCACCGAGAAGAAGGAGAGGAAGACAACCCTGATTCGCCGATTGAAGGACCGTCGAGCTCTCACCAGTTCCTCCCTCCTCTTTCTCGAGTCACCACCGAAGCCGCACTCGTCCCCCTGTTTCCGATTTCGAGGTTGTTCACGATACCTTTTCGTTTTCGATTCAGATATCCTTTAAATTGCGCTCCTTACTCAGAACCTCCCTCTTCCTAGACCCGATAAGGCCCTCCTCCACGTCGTCGCAGCCGGAGCCGCCTTTAGAGCACCCCGGCGTCGGAGTTTCGCGCAACGGCAATCCTTCCCTTTTCCCCTCTCCTTCACTCGCATTTGGATTTCCTTGTTGAGTTATGGTCGGAATTCTATTGCGAACCTCTGGGTAAATTTTGAGTCGGAAAGAAGCCTTGGAGACCTGGGCTTCTTCCTTCCCTTCCTTCGGTTCCATCGAAATTGAACTGAGCTCTGTTCGTATCTGGGGAAGAAGAAGCTCGGACTTCCTTGGGCCGCTGGGTTGGGCTGGATCCGGATCTGGCAACGGGTTATATCACTTTGCATCCAGATCTTTCCTTTCTTTGTTTTGTTGGGCTCGGGTTGGGGCTCAAAATCCGGGCTAAGGGTTTGGATCTGCTGAGCTGGGTTCCTCTTTACATTGTTATTGTTATGATTTGTATTTTGGTGATTTTATATATATGTGTTATGTTATATAATGGTATTTATTTATTCTTCTTATTAATGATATTGTGATGATAAATCTGATTTTTTGAAAATAAAATTCTGAAATTGTTTTATAGTATGAAATTATTTTAAAAGTGTTATTTTTGGGAAAAGTATGGTGTTATGACTTAAATAAGTGGTTTTTGGATTTTTGGAAATATTAAATAAAAATAGTTGATGTTATGATAATTATATATATTGATGATAAATTATTTTAAAAGGAGATTTTCAAGTTTTGGAAATGTCTTTAATGATTTATTGTTGCAAACCAAAATGCCGGAATATTTGGATAAAACAAGAATATGAGTTGACTTAACTTGAGATTTAAGAGTTTGGAAAACTTTGGGAAATGAGTTTGGAAATATTGTTGGTAAGATTTATCGATGAGTTTGATTGGAAATGAAATGATTTTGGTTAATATTGATAGTATCGGAAAGGTTTTGGAAAACGGTTTTACTATCGATTGGTTTTGAGTATGTTGAGGACTTGGGTTTCGTGTGTATAAATATTGGTATGGTAGCTTATGGCAATGGCTTGATGATAGGTGAGTATTGCTTTGGACTTGCATTTGGGCCATTGCTTGTGTTATCTTGTTGTTCTGCATCTTCAGGTAAGTATCCTACGTGACTTACTCAGTAACCTGGACCTCCTGCCTGATGTATCATGTGATGTGTAGTTGTTGCATATTAAAGCATGCCATGTAGTATCATGCTAGGATTCCATGAACTGAGCATGTGACTACTATGTGTGTTTGAATACAGAACAACTGTTATCTGTGATAGTCCTAGAGTCTTTGCTAGGGTCATAGGGTAGCCCAGCCTCATTGGGTGCCCTGAGTCAATCGAGTCGATATGAGCATGTTACGATAGCCCAACACCATCGGGCGAGCTTGATTTACTTTACGTTATTCTTGATGTTGATGATGATGCCGTGGTGCGTGCACTACCACGATGAAATGGGTAACGTGCTAGCCAGGTCCACTCATGAAAAAGGGGGTGGAGTAGGAGAAGGATATGTCACTTGGCATTGTCTTGGGCCATTTACAGTACTTATGCACATTATTATAATTGTCAAAGCATGCTTATGTGATTTAAATCTTGTACTGCATTAGTCATCCTTTATTTAGGTATAGGCATGTTATGTGGTCAGAGGACCCGTAAGCGATTACCGGGCATGACTTCGTGGATAGTGTTAGGTACCTATCCTTACTTGCTTCTTGCTTCTGTGGCGGGGAATCCCTTGGCGAATCGAAGAATCTGGATAACATTCTAACTTGGTAAAATAGTAATCACTCGCATATGATTTGGTATCGCTTATGATTTGGTTTTGACCTGGCTCTACCGTGGCATTTGTATCTTAACTTTCCTTCCGGTTTACTTTCGTTTGAATTGGATTTCGCGACATAGTCTTATGACAGGTTAAGGGTACCCAACTGCCCTTCGAGGTTTTAGGGTTTGAAATCCCTCCTTTCTACTAATGTTAAAATGAGTTTGAAACCTCGACCCGTACCTGGATTGCAAGATCCGAAAAAGGGTTTCATCCCTTGAAACTTAACCCGGAAATCATAATTCTAGGCCGTTACAAAATAGCTTTAGGAAACCCTATATAAAGGGTCATTTGGAACCCCAATAACATATCAATTCATTCTCTACCGTACTTCTACTCTCTATTAGTATCACCAAAGCGTATCGAATGACATCTGTATTTGTTCATGGTCCTAGTTTTATCCCATTGGGTTTTCTAGGGAAGGACGTTTGTAATGAGACAGTATATAGGGAGGTTTATCAAAGTCAAAGGGGGGTTATTATAAGATTATATTTGTATTTATCTCTAGTATTGGATAAACTCTAATAAAGTATTAAATAATTAGCTCTAGGAAACCCCACTTTCTTTGTGAACTTCTATATATAAAGGGTTATTTAAAATTGAAACCCCAATAAATAAATCAATTACTTCTCTCTTTTCTCGGACTTTCTTATATATTCTCCAGTTTATAACAGGTACAATTTTTTCTTTATTTTTTTATATTAAAAAACTATATTTGTATTTCATATACTTATATTTACATGTTTATAAATTTTTATCATGAATAATATATATTATGTTCTACAAAAATATGAAAAGTATAAACTAATATAACCGATATTTTAATTATATGTATTTTTAAAACATAACATTTTATAATAAAAATGTATAAACAAGTAAATATATATAAGTATTAAACACAAATATAATTTTTTACTCCATCCGTTCACTAAAAAGTGTCGTTTGACTTTTTGACACGATTTTAAGGGGCTAGAAACTATATAAAAATATCAACTTTTTAATTAATTTTTTATTTATTAGTTATAGGTTTAAAATTATTTTAAAAAAAAAAGTAAACATTTTATAGAGTTTCTAGCTCCTTAAAAAAAGTATCAAAAAGTCAAACGACACTTATTGATGAACGGATGGAGCATTTTTTTTAAAGATAAAATTATATACATCACACTTTGCCCCTTTTAAGTTACAGACGTATAATTTAAGAGGCGCATGGTCAGGGACGGAGCCAGAAATTTATCGAGGGGGGGGGGGGGTGAAGTTTTATACAAATTTTTTATTCGTTGTTCGATAGTTTTTTTTTTTTATAATATGTTTAGCGAACCAAAACTATAATATTTTAGATTAAACGATGATATTTTAGTTTAAACATACATTTTAATTTGTAGTAAGAAACACAAGTTTTTTTTTCAAAACGTTGATCTTTTAATTTAAAATTGTGTTATTTTATATATTTTTCTCTTTAAACAATAAAATGATGTCGTTTTAATCGATAACAACATTTTTTTCATCTAAAAATATGTCGTTTGAAACCTACAAAGTCAATATGCACCTTGTTGTTCTCTTAACATGCACTAACGTGTAACAAGATATACAAACTTTAAATTTGCATAATTTCTTATATAATTATCGAATTTAGTAATATAACCTCTTGTTTCGAAGCTCTTTGGTTGAATTATATTTCCAAAATATCAAATTAAGTAAAATATAAAAGAATCATGTTTTATTAAAAGACATTTGAAATAATTAATCTATATTTAACTTTCAAACGATCATAACTTTTTACTCGTTTATCAGATTCAGGCTTATAATATATCAAAACGAAGCTATCGACGCGTAGAACAAATATAGATCGATGATTCTTCAGATGAAAGGGGTGGGGGGCGTATGCTCCCGCTTGCCCCCGCCTAAATCCGTCTATGCGCATGGTATTTTATATATATAATACCCTGCACTTATTGAACTACGTACACGTTTGTAACTAAAAGGGACATTGGGACAAAGTTTATTATTTAAAAAAAAATGGAAAAGTCTACCTTTACACCTAGTGTAAAAGTAAACATTTTACACTACCAATCAAATTCCATGATTCCCACTCACATATCTAAAAAAAAATGATTCAAAAAGTAAAAAGTAACTTCCCAATTATAATTAACTTTACCATCATTACTTGATTATCATTTTCAAGACTAATAAAATATATAGGAATATATTTTCATTTTGCTTGCAATATTTATTCAATGTATTATATATAATCAATGTATTATATATAATTATACATCTCTTACATTAAATAAATATTTGATTTCTAGGAAATTATTTAAAAAAAGTAAATTGAAAAATATATAATAATTTTTTATCAGAAAAATATAGGGGTAAGCACAAATCTCGCAAATCCCGTCCATTCCCGCATCCCGTTCCGATCCCGGTGGGATTTTGAAAAAAAAAATTCAATCACATCCCGCAAAAAATACGAGGGACGGGACGCGGGATGGAAAATTCTCATCCCACAAATCCCGTCCGATCCCGTATATATATATATATATATATATATATATATATATATATATATATATATATATATATATATATATATATATATATATATATATATATATATATATATATAAATGCACATAATACCGATTTTAAATTTTAATAAGTTTTGCCCATTGTATTTATATAGGTAGTTAGTTTCATGCGCAGTAGCATTCCCGCCAAAAAAAAACATAGTGGGTTCGTATGGGACGGGGTTAATAAACTGACTAAAATTATAAACAGGGTAAAAATTTATAAACTGTTGGTAAAAGTAGTTAAAAATTTATGAAAAAATATAAACTCCGTATGGGACGAAAAACAGTTTATTTGTAAAAAGTGGAGTTTATTTGGTTTTTATTAGGGGTATTGTGGTACTTTCAAACCAAATAAGATAAAAGAGAAGGGGTAAAATAGTAATTATGGAATATAAACCTCAAAATAAGCTTCAATTTGCAGCTTATTTATAAACCCTTTTTTTAACTGACTAAAGCTTATTTGTTGTTTCCATACACCGTTTAAACCCGTTTATTTTTTTGACAGTTAATATTTTCACACTTTTTAGCTAGTTTATATGCAGCCATACACACCCAGTATGTGTATACTCAGTAGTCAGTACTCAGTGGCATAGCATATATACATTCGTACAATGGGTATACCACTATACCTCACTCAGTAGTAGTAGTAGTGGTGTGTATAGATCAGTAGCATATTTACATATTTAATAAATTTGATTTATATCTAAAGATAAAAGACCTTTTTATTGGATTATTTTAGATTTTTTTTACGAGGGAGAAGTCTCGTCCTGTCTCGATCCTGTCCCGTGAGGGATAAGACCCGATGGGAATGTGAGATTCAAAAAAAAAAAAAAAATCGATTCCGTCCCGTAAATAATACACGGGACGGGACGCGGGATTACCCTAATCCCGTCCCGTCCCATGCCCACCTCTAGAAAAATATATATATAAAAAAATTAATATTAACAAATCAACATACTCCTAATATATCTTTAAGAGTTTATGTAAATAAAATTATGTTAGTTTTTTACAAACTCTATGAGATCCAAAGTGCCACAATGATTAGGGAGTGTTATCATAATTGAAAAATGTCAATTTAATTATATTATTGTAGTTTTTAAAATAATGTTAAAAACTTGTATTGGATGGGAGTAATGGGACCCATATAGGTTGGTGATGAGAGCAATATAAATTATCATGAGCAAGAAAAGAAGAAAAGCTAGAGTTGTAGACTTGTAGTTACTTTTTACATAACTTTTTAACACATGTCATGTTATTATTTGTAGTGTAAAATATTAATTTTACACCTAGTGTAAATGTATCGTGGTCCAAAAAAAATAGAACATGTGTATATCACATCCTTAAAATTACACCCCACACAATTGGATCTGCACTGTTTTTGTTTGGTAGTTTGCATTATTGTTGACAAAACCTCACCAAGTAAATCTACTCGAGAGTTTGAATTGACACCGATGTCCGACCCACCAAGTAATCAAACGTACGACGTCCAGCAGAAAATTGCATTATTGCTGAGCCAACTCCCCCGTACATAGACCTACCAATCGAGTCATTGAAATCGGATTTGGATTCGGATTATTCAAATCATTACTCCCGTAGTAAATTGGGTTTCAGATTAATCTGGTCAAAAGTCATTTCAGAACGAGGCAAACCGGATTTATTCTGGTTTCAGGAAAACCAAACGGGTAAAAAAACTCGAACTTTTCAATGATTTAAAAAATATTATAATATTATCAAAATTACATTATTATATCAATATATCAAATTAAATTAAACAATAATATTATAATTAAATTTATAAATATAATAATAATAATATATGAATATTTTAAGCATAAAAAATATCATATTTATACAAATAAGTGTAATTATAAACATACCATAATTATAAAATAGGTTATTTAACTTATAAGTGATATATTCACGAACATAATTGGATTATGAATCCGTGTGGAGTTTATACGGTGCATGTGAGGTGTATGTCTACATGATACTGATTCACCGAGTCGATTTTTGACCCAATTGATTATCGAGTTTCGGCCCTAAAATTTCGGAGTCATTCAAATTTAGATCGTTTTTAGATCTCGGGTTAAATATATCACGTTCTATCAGACCAAAAAATTACCGGACATTCGGGTCTATGTTTTTAACAAGTGTGCCCGTACGACAGCATCGAATGAATGGATAGATCAGAAATCGTGGGGCTTTGATTATTTTATTTTATTCTATTCTAAAGTTGTAATTAGGGCACATTTTAAATCCTAGACAGCTTGTACATGTCGTGGTGAGTAAAAATCACCTACCACCCTACAACCCACTATACATCCACATCCAAGGATGCAACACAAAATTAATTATTTTAAATATTTATGATAACAAAAATTCAAAAAAATATATTTATGTTATAAATAAATTAATTAAACACGATTTCTAAGTAGCAACATAAATATTAAATAGGCTAAAGACTTTTATTTGTTAGTAATTGGCCAAAAAATTTTCATAATACCAACACTACCCTGTTTTAATTTTTACCACACCTGGCCCTCCCTACTCCCTGTATTCAGATCTAATCTCAGAGAGCGCTCCATGGCTGCTCCTCCGTGCTCGCTCCTCATCTTCTTCATCGATCACAATCGGCTCCAGATCCAGGAAATCGGCTGCTCGGGGTGGAAAAGCCGCCGGTGACCGCCGCTTCCGACTTCATCGATCACGGTCGGCTCCAGATCCACGAAAAACCGCCCTGGGAACGTGCTTCCTGTCCGCGTTCTCGTTGAAGATCGTTCTCCAGATCCACGAAAACCGCCGCTCCAGATCCACAATCGGCGATTCCTTCCTCTGCGCTTCCTCCTCGGCATCTTAGGAAGGAGATGGAGATGGTGGTCCTCCCAATTGCGGTTGCCGACGCTCTCTCTGCCGGAGTGGGCCACCTCCGACACCTTCGCGTAACTGATGCGAATCGTCCCTGTTAGTCCGACATCCGCATCCGCCTTGGAGAGGATCTGCAGAGTGAAAGTTTAGATTCCGATTTGAGGTCAAACAAATGGTTGTATTTCGAAGACTACTGCAAACCTCAAATTCATCCAATTTCATTTTGCTCACAAAGTCAACGCCTCAATTGGGATTTATTTTCCATTGTTTATTGATCGGATTAGGCTTGATTTAATTAATACTCCCTCCGTTAATTAAAATTTGACGTTTTACTATTCACGCACGCATTTTTAGGTGTTAAAAACTATATAAAATATTAACTTTTTAAATAATTTTTTTAAATAATATCATACTTATTACTATTAAGTATTAGTTTATAAAAACAAATGTAAAAAAAAGTTAATATTTTATATAGTTTTTATCGTTCTAAAAAAGCGTACATGAATAGTAAACGACAAGTTTTAATTAACAGAGGGAGTATTAGTTAATCAATTCCATTTGAATTGCAATTTGAAAGGTTTATTGAAGATCTTATATTGGAGATTAAGCTTTGACTTGCATCTTCGTTGTTGGGTGCATATGTTGTTTAATTTTGATTACAGTGTCTAAGACTTTGTTTTTTATTACAGTGTCTAAGACCTTAGTGGGTTGGATATGCGTTTTCATTTCTTGAGATATTATTTAGTGGTTACAATATCTATAACCCTGTTTTTATTTTGGTTACAACGTCTATATGGTTTCCTTTGATTACAGTGTCTATGACCCTTTTTTCATGGTGGTGACAGTGTTTATAACCCTGTTTTTATTTCGGTTACAACTTCTATAGAGTTTCCTTTGATTACAGTGTATATGACCTTTTTTCCATAGTGGTGACAGCGTATATGAACTTGTTTTTATAGGGGTGACAGTGTCTATGACCATGTTTTCATAGTGGTGACAGTGTCTATAACTCTCTTACCCATTCATATATTGAAGAAGAATTATCCACCTAACGTATTTTGGCTTCTTATTAGCCCCTTTAGGGTTTGTGCTTACCTTGTCATAGGGTTTTCCATTTGGTGACAACAATCATCTCTTAACAACGTACCGTATTTTAGGGTTTAGGGTTAAGGCTTTAGGGTTTAGGGCCAAGGCCCTAAACCCTAAAGACTTAACCCTAAACCATACTGTACATGACATGTTCTTTTGGCTTCTCATTAGCCCCTTTGGGGTTTATTCTTCCATAATCATAGGGCCTTCCTTTTGATTACAGTGTCCATGGGCATGTTTTCATAGTGGTGACAGTGCATATGTCATTGTTTATGTCTCTATTTTAATAGTTTTGAAAGCATCTATAAGTTTTACCTGTGATTACAGTCTCTATTCCTTGTTTTAATTGTGGTTACAACGTCTATGTCTGTTTTAACCATTCATATGATGAAGGAGAACAGTCCATCACATGTCTTTTGGCTTCTCATTAGCCCTTTTAGGGTTTTTGTTGGCCTTGTCCTAGGGTTTTTCATTTGATTACAGCAATCATCTCTTAACGATGTACTGTACTTAACATTTTAGGGTTTAGGGTTTAGGATTTAGGGTTTAGGGCATTGGCCCTAAACCCTAAAGACTTAACCCTAAACCCTAAACCATACTGTACATCTCATGTTCTTTTGGCTTCTCATTAGCCCCTATAGGGTTTGTGCTTCCCTTTTATCTAGGGGTTTCCTTTGATTACAGTGTCTATGAACCTTTTTTCATAGTGGTGACAGTGTCCATAAAGCTGTTTTTATTTTTGTTACAACGTCTATAGGGTTTTCCTTTTGATTACAGTGTCTATGGATTTATTTTTATAGTGGTGACAGTGGCTATGACACTGTTTTTATTTTGATTACAGTGTCTATGACCCTCTTACCCATTCAAGTATTAGATGAGAATTGTCAACACATTTATTTTGGCTTCTGATTAGCCCCTATAGGGTTTGTGCTTCCCTTTTCCTAGGATTTTCCTTTGATTACAGTGTCTATGACCCTTTTTTCATAGTGGTGACAGTGTCTATAAAGCTGTTTTTATATTGGCTACAACGTTTATAGGGTTTTCCTTATGATTACAGTGTCTATGACCCTATTTTAATAGTGGTTACAGTGTCTATGACCTTATTTTTATTCTGTTTACAACGTCTATGATCCTCTTAACCATTCATATATAGAGGAGAACTGTCACCACATGTATTTTGGCTTCTCATTAGCCCCTATAGGGTTTGTGCTTCCCTTTTCCTAGGATTTTCCTTTGATTACAGTGTCTATGAACCTTTTTTCATAGTGATGACAGTGTCTATAAAGCTGTTTTTATTATGGTGACAACAATAGTTACATTTTTAATTTTTTTAATTGTGGTGACACTACTTTAAAAAAATCTATAAAACTAGAAATTAGAAATTAGAGAAGAACTGTAATCACATGTATTTTGACTTCTCATTAGCCCCTATAGGGTTTGTGCTTCCCATTTCATAGGGTTTTTCTTTGATTACAGTGTCTATGACCATTTTTTCATAGTGGTGACAGTGTCTATGACCTTGATTTTATTTTGGTTACATCGTCTATGACCCTCTAAGGCTCTTACCGATTCATATATTAGAGGAGAACTGTCACCACTTATATTTTGGCTTCTCATTAGCCCCTATAGGGTTTGTACTTCCCTTTTCCTAGGATTTTTATTTGATTACAGTGTCTATGATCCTATTTTTATTTTGCTTACAGCGTTTATGACCCTCTTACTCATTCATATATTAGAGAAGAACTTTAAAAAGTGTCTATGACCCTATTTTTATTTTGGTTACAGTATCTATGCCCCTCTTACCCATTCATGTATTAGAGGAGAATTGTCACCACATTTATTTTGTCTTCTCATTAGCCCTATAGGGGTTGTGCTTCCTTTATCATATGATTTCTCTTTGATTACAGCGTCTATGATAATGTTTTTATAGTGGTGGCAACGTCTATATGATTTTTCTTTGGTTATAGTGTCTATGAACCTTTTTTCATTGTGGTGACAGTGTCTATAAAGCTGTTTTTATTTTGGTTACATCGTCTATAGGGTTTTCCTTTTGATTACAGTGTATTTGACCGTGTTTTTATAGTGGTTACAGTGTCTATGATCCTATTTTTATTTTGCTTACAACATCTATGACCCTCTTAACCATTCATATATTATATGAGAATTGTCACCACGTGTATTTTGGTTTCTCATTAGCCCTATAAGGTTTATACTTCCCTCGTCCTAGGTTTTTCATTTGGTTACAGTGTCTATGATCATATTTTTATTTTGCTTACAATGTTTATGACCCTCTTACTCATTCATATATTAGATAAGAATCATCACCATATTTATTTTGGCTTCTCATTAGCCCCTATAGGGGTTGTGCTTCCCTTATCATATGATTTCTCTTTGATTACAGTGTCTATGACCATGTTTTTATAGTGGTGACAGTATCTATGACTTTATTTTTATTATGGTGACAATAGTAGTTACATTTTTTAATTTTTTAAATTGTGGTGACACTACTTTAAAAAAAATCTAGAAAACTAGAAATTAGAAATTAGAGAAGAACTGTCACCACATGTATTTTGGCTTCTCATTAGGCCCTATAGGGTTTGTGCTTCCCTTTTCCTAGGGTTTTCCTTTGATTACAGTGTCTATGAACCTTTTTTCATAGTGGTGACAGTGTCTATAAAGTTGTTTTTATTTTTGTTACAACGTCTATAGGGTTTTCCTTTTGATTACAGTGTCTATGACTTTGTTTTTATAGTGGTGACAGTGGCTATAACACTGTTTTTATTTTGATTACAGTGTTTATGGCCTTTGAGTAGTGTAAGCAAAAAGTAATTCATCTAGAAATACTAGTCGTGTCACCAAAAAGCTAACCAATATGTCAAACCATTTTAACTAATAACATGAACCAATAAAGAAATTTTGTAGCAGCATAAGGAATTCCTCACTTATTGAACAAAAACAAATTCATATAAGAAATGCAATTAATCTAGAATTAGTAAATATAAAGTCACCATGATCGTATTTGATAGGGCTGTAACATTAAGCTAAAGGAGAACAACCACGAACACCATGAAGAACAATAACCAACGTAATAAAGTAGCATCAACAAAGCAGTTTCAAACACAATCTCACTGTGCATCTTCTTCTTCAATCATATTATAAGACGGAAATCATATTTGAGAAAATCTCACTGTGCATCTTCTTCTTCAATCTCACTGTGCATCAACCGATTATAAGACGGAAATCATATTTGAGAAAATTGAATCAACCAACGGAACTGCACTAGTGACCGACCGATCTTCTTCTTCAATCAAATTAACGCACAATTCGCACCCTGTGCATCTTCTTCTTCAATGTCCGGTCACTGTGCATCTTCTTCTTCAGAAGCGGATGAAGCAACAGGCGCACCATGTTTATGGAGTCTTCGAAGCAACCGGCGCAAGATCGATCTTGCTTCGATCTTCCTCCCGTCCTCCGCCAACACTACTATCATCGCCGCCGCACCTCCTCCCGTATTCAACTCCGTCGCCGCCGGGGAACCTGTCCTCATCAACCAAAAATCCATTCCTGAAGAGCGCCGCCGGGAACCTGTCCTCATCAATCGGCGACGAAGAGCGCCGCGACGAGAGGCTGGAGGAGAGCGAGAGCTCCGCGACAGATCCCGGAGGAGAGGCTGAGAGGGAGAGCGCCGTGGGAGAAGAGCCATGGGAGGAGGATCGAGATTTCCGACTCCATTTGTTCCAGATCTGTTTTAATTTGGGGGAGAAAGGGAAAAAAATAAGGCAGGGGCAAAATTGGAAATTATGGCCTATTACCTAATATTGCCACCCTTGTGGCCTATATCTTAGTAATTGGACCCAAAATGGTCACTTACCAAAAAACCCCAATATTTAAACACCATGTTTTTTATGTTATAAATAACTTAATTAAATACGATTTCTAAGTTATAAATAACTTAATTAAACACGATTTCTAAGTAGCAACGTAAATTAATTTTGGTAATGGTAATTTATCATGTTTTTTGTGTTGAAGAAAAAAACATACAAATAATCAAAGGCAATACAACTTAATTAAAATTTACAATTCATAAGTAGCAACATAAATATTTAAACACGATTTCTGTTTAGCGCAGGGTTAAATTTCCGTTTAGCGCATAACGACCAAATGTCAATTGGTCGTTGCGACCAAATTTTTTTTGAAATAAAGTGTTGGTCGCAACGAACATGTCAATGGTCGCAACGACCATATCAAGGGGTGGTCGCAACGACCATGCCAATGGTTGGTCGCAACGACCGGGTGCGAATCGGTAGTCGGAAGGCTTCCTTCAATCCTGCAACAGTTGTGGTAGGACTCGACCACTTGGAGGCCCTATTCCTCGGCGCCGCCTCCGGCCAAACTTGCCATGGCCAAGGCCTTTGCTGCAGCAAGCACGGATACTGCGACTTTCTTCAATCCTGCAACAACTGCAGCAGGCCTCGTCTTCTCGGTGGCCCTCCTCCTCGGCGCCGCCTCCGGTCAAACCTGCCACGGCCAATGTGTCGCCCAAGGCCTTTGTTGCAACAAGCACGGATACTGCGGCTCCACCATCGTCTACTGCGGCCTTCCTTGCAGACCCAACAGTACTATCGAATCATGTTCTTGCATGCACTCCCTATGTTCTCTTTGATTCTCACCTTTTGATCTTTGATCTTGGTCCACTGCTTGGTGCCCCTCCAGCCCAAATGGAGTCCAAACAAGATTAAGACCTACACAGTAAGGAGTAAGGGCTATAGATAATAATATATTGGGTTGGCTTGGTTTGGGATCTCGCCGCCACTGTTGAAGAGCAATTGGAGAGAATGTCGTTGGGGTGTGAGATGGGGAGAAGGTAATTTTAATTATTTTAAGGGGTATTTTTGTCATGATGCTCTAAAAGGTAATTCCCCCTATTCTAAAAAGTAGACCCCTATTTTTTTTATTTTTTTTTTGATTAGGAAAGAATTCGGGCAAGCGAGCTCTACCCGATGGCATCCTTACGGATGAGGTCTAGAAGACCAGAATCATTGTTAATATCGACACCCCAGGCAGAGTGGCAAAGGTGTGCAACCTTATCAGCCACTCTATTGCCTAATCGGGGAACATGAAAGAAGGAAACTTCTTTCAAAGTCGATAGTAGAAATTTAGCATCTGATAAAATCAGTTCGATTTCCCAAGGACATGTAGATATTTTATTTAGGTGGTTTATGATTATCATGGAGTCACCTTCAATGTGGAGCTTATTGATATGAAGTTGTATAGCCTTTTGGATTCCCATTTTAAGAGCAAGCGCTTCCGCTTTCAAAGGACTTTGTTTGCCAAGTTTTTTTATAACCGATGTGTATCGGATGTCCTTCCCAGTCTCGGATTACAGCTCCAGCTGAGCTATCATTGTTTGAAATTGTGGATCCATCAAAATTTAACTTGAAAGTTCCCCTAGGGGGTTTTCGCCAAGTAATGTTACCATGTTTTTTTTTCGTCCTTTGATGTTTGGAGATTCGTTTGCGTAAGACGGAGTCCTCATCCAAGCTATACTCAAAGTGAGCTGTTTTACTCCAATTTTCCATATGGGTTTTAATGATACGTAATGAACTTTCTCTATGAGGTATGGGGACCTGTCTAAAAACAAATTGGTTTCAAATGTACCAGGCCGTCCACCAAGAAAAGGCAAGCTCCACCTTGGCAACGGATGTGAGCTTGTTTCCGATGAAAGAAAAGATAGGTTTTATCTCCCGTGAATGATTTATCATACTGGATATAGTTGAGTTTACGTGTGTAGGTAAGCTAAAGAGAGGGCACACATATTGGCATTCTAGTAAGAAGTGAACGTCATCTTCAACTGCACAATTGCACAGTTGACAGGTGGAAGGTACAGAAGTCCCACGTTGAGCCAACCTAGAGGCAGTAGGAAGGCCATTCTGACAAACTTTCCATAGAAATTTTTTTATCTTAGGCGGAATATCCAAATTCCATATCCAGACGTTATTGTCTATGCTCAGTGGGGATTGAGCTGTGATTAGCTTATATGCACTTGACGTGGTGAACCAACCAGCCCTATCAGGCCACCAGTATAAGCGATCCTCAAAAGGGGAAACGGGAAGTGGAATGTCCATGATTTCTTTGACTACGTCATTTGGTAATGTATTGCTAAGTTTTTCCGTCCACCATCTACCACCTAAAATATAGTCACTGACAGTTTCTTCTATGTTGTTAATTTGGGGGCAATCATCCCTAGATAGCAGAGAGCTTGTTGTAATCCAATTATCCGTCCAAAATTTGATAGATGAACCATTTCCTACTGACCAAATAAGTCCAGTCTTAAATTTATCTATAAGAGTTGTCAGTTTGGCCCATTGCCATGAAGAATCTCCACTTTTCACGTATTCAAGGATGTTAGCTGAACGAAGATACTTGTGTTTAATGAGAGACACCCAAACATTTTCCGGTTCAGCCAAAATTTTCCAAAGTACTTTCATTTGAAGGGCTTCATTCATCTCTTTCGATTTCCTAAGCCCAATTCCCCCATATTTTTTCGGTCTGCAAATCCTATCCCAGCTAATTAGCGGGCGATGTTGTAGATCTTTATTCCAAAAGAACATTCTGTTAATCCGGTCAAGCTCTTTATGTATTGACGAGGGTAACAAAAAGTTCTGCATTGTATACAATGGTTTGGCTGATAAGTTTGTATTAACGAGGATCGCACGTCCCTGTTGTGATAGAGCATTAGCTCTCCATTTACTTAGTTGCTCTTTAGATTTACATATGATGTCTTCAAAAGTATGTTTGTTCACTCTGCCGTTAATAATCGGACATCCAAGGTATTTTTCTAATGAGTTTTCATGTGTAATACTTAAGCAACTGCTAAGTTCTGAGATCCTAGAGCTCGAAATGCCTTTTGTGGCTTAGAAGCTAGATTTATGGTAATTGACTTTTTGTCCAGAAACTTTACAGTATGAATCAATTATATCCCTAACTTTCTGTCCCGCGGCAGCACTGCCTTTGGTAAAAATAATGATGTCGTCGGCAAAAGATAGGAAGGGGACCCTAGGTCCACTCCTACCGAAGGAAAAACCAATTGGACTGTTTTCCACATTTGTTTCTCCTGGGAGTTTGCGAGCCAGAATTTCTGCCCCTAAGATGAACAAGAAAGGAGATAAAGGATCCCCTTGACGCAAGCCACGAGAGGGGAAGAACATATCAGTAGGACCGTTGTTGACTAGTACAGAGAAGGACACAGTCGTTACGCATTCCATAATCCACGTAATGAAAATAGGGTGGAAACCAAAATTTTCTAAAACCTTTCTTATGAAGTTCCAATCAACTCTATCGTACGCTTTCTCCATGTCAAGTTTTATTGCCAACCATTCCTCCCGACCCTTGCGCGATCTGAAGGAGTGGAAGATTTCGTGCGCTATTAGGACATTGTCTTGGATGGCCCTGTCCGACACAAAGGCACCTTGTAGTGGGTGTATTAGTTTACCGATAATTGTTTTGATTCTTTCTGTCAAAAATTTTGAGATGATTTTGTATAAAATAGAACATAAACTGATTGGGCGGTAGTGACTGGTATTGGTAGGATTATCCCGCTTTGGCAGTAGTGATATGAATGTATGGTTTATTTGTTTGAGAATTTTCCCAGAGTGGAAAAAACTTTTTACAACTCTAACGACAGATAAGCCAACAATGTCCCAATATTTCTTATAGAATTCGGTTGTAAAACCATCTGGGCCTGGCGATTTGTTGTTGCCAAAGCTGAAAACGGCAGCCTTAATTTCATTATTAGACGGGTGTCGAATAAGGTAATTATTTTCGTCAGGGGTAATTGAAGGATGGATTAGATTTAACATTTCTTGTAGGAGTCTATCATCAGTCGGTTCCTTTTTGAATCTTTTTTCAAAATCCCTCTTAATTTCATTTCTAATATTTTCTTCTCCTATTATCAAGGTTCCTTCCGCAGAAGTTATATTGCGGATTTGTTTTCTATGTCTCCGACCCGAAGCAACTCGATGAAAATAAGTTGTGTTCGAGTCAGAAAATAAGTAGACTTTAAATTGTTCATACATTTAAGCAATATAAAGACTTAATTAAACCCGATAATATTCAAAATAAAATGTCTACTAGATTCCGAATAACATTTAGGTTTTAGTCTGAACCGAGGCCGAGCTAGCATTCCTCCCTTGATTAAAAATATTTTCTGAAAATAAAAAATATAAAAAGAAATGAAGTTAATAGATAATACTTATTAGTTATTACTTAATATCAAAAAACAAAATAATAAATAAAAAGGAAATAGGTATTGGTAGTTTAGTACTAATTAACTTGAATAAAAAGGAAATAGGAGTGGAAGGTCAGTAACGGCAAATAGGTTGAACAACAGGCAATAACGGCAAATAGGTTGAACAATAGCAAAAAACTAATTGAAATAGGTTGAACAACAGGTTGAACAACGTTACTAATGAAATAGGTTGAACAATAGCAAAACTGCAAACTCCCTATAGCGAACAGCAATATCAAAGAGGTTGTGCTGCTCGTGGTGGAATCGATTGATTCATTGCAGCCGGTGGTGGTGCTGGGATTGTCGGTTGCCCTGACAAAGGGGTTGTTGTCTCTACATTATCACTAGACCGCATAGACGGGGTCGAACCACAAACACTAGATTGACTATGTGAGGATTGCATATCCATACCTATAAAGTATTGAATAGATGGCATGAGGAAGGACGAAACTCGAAACCCCGAGGAACTACATATGAAGGGAGGAGAGAAGAAGACGAGCCTTACCAGTCAAAAAGTGTAACCTGTGAGAGGAAGGAGTCTGTTGAGATATATTGACATGATAAGTGTCTTAGAAGTGAGTCCACACAATAGTAGTATACATCATCATGTATTGGATCAATACTCATATAACCGTCATGTGTATAAAAGGGAAATCAAGCCAATGTAACAGTACACAGAAAATGATCAATACAATTCAGAAAAGCTTCTCTCTCAATTCATGAGATCTGATAATGCTGCAGAATTTCTTGACAAATCCATGACAGATTTCTTCCTTTCTCATGGCATTATACATCAAACAAGTTGTGTTGATTCTCCACAACAAAATGGAGTCGTTGAACGAAAACATAAGCATTTGTTGGAGGTTGCCTGGGCACTAAAATTTCAGGCAAATATACCTTTGTGTTATTGGGGGGAGTGTATCCTAACAACCACTTATCTCATAAACAGGACACCCTTACATGTCCTTGCCAACAGGTCTCCCCATGAGCTCCTGTTTCACAAGCCACCATCTTATGCTCATCTTCGTGTATTTGGATGTTTATGTTTTGTGAGCACCCTTAAAAGAGGGCGTGATAAATTCCAGTCTCGTGCCTCCCCTTGTGTTTTTCTGGGGTACAGTCATGGTAAGAGTGCTTACATAGTTTTGGATATCTCCACCAAGGTTGTCTTTCATTCACGAGATGTTATCTTCCATGAGACTCTCTTCCCTTTTCACCATCCATCACTTCTTGGACATTCTGTCACTCTACCTGTCCCAGCTGCTACATTCCCATCTTCTATCTTTTTATACCCTTCTCCTCCTTCTCCTTTTGATGATCCCATTTCAGATCCCACTCCCTCCCCACCTCGTGCTGTTGATATTTCTCATGCTGACACCACAGATGCCACACTTCCTGCTCCACCTACTTCTCCTCCCCAATCTCCTGTCCTGAGGAGATCCACCAGAGTTTCTGTTCCCCCATCTCATCTTCGTGATTTTGTGTGCAATGTGTGCTCCTCCTCTCCTCGTTCTCCTCATTCCCCTACTGCTTTCTTTGCCTCTCCCCTTCCTTCCCACTCCTTTGCTTTTACTTCTCAATACACATCCTATGTTGAACCTACTTCATACAAAGAGGCTGCTAATGATCCATGTTGGGTTAATGCAATGAAGAAGGAAATCAGTGCCTTAACTACTAACCATACTTGGATATTAGTCCCTCTTCCTGCAGGTAAGCGTCCCATTGGATGCAAATGGGTATTCAAGGTCAAGCTCAAAGCTGATGGGAGTTTAGAACGCCACAAGGCTCGTTTAGTTGCTAAAGGATACACCCAAACTGAAGGTGTTGATTACCATGAGACTTTTTCTCCAGTGGTTAAAATGACCACCATTCGTACTGTCATTGCTGTTGCAGCTGCTCGAAATTGGTCTCTTCACCAAATGGATGTCAACAATGCGTTTCTTCATGGAGATTTATATGAAGAGGTTTACATGCGCCCACCTGAAGGTTTCCCAGTGGCCTCTGGTCTTGTTTGCAGGCTTCAAAAGTCCCTATACGGCCTCAAACAAGCCAGCCGACAGTGGTTTCACAAGCTCACAACTGCTCTCCTCTCCTTGCAATTTGTACAGTCCAAACTTGATTACTCTTTATTCACCAAGAAATGCAGGGGCCATATCACCATTGTGGTTGTGTACGTTGATGATTTGCTAGTCACAGGTTCTGATGCTGCTGAGATTTCTTCCCTTAAAGCTTACCTTGATCACCATTTTAGCATCAAGGATCTGGGCTTGCTTCACTATTTTCTTGGCCTAGAAGTATCTTACAGTCCTAATGGTATTCATCTCTCCCAGCACAAGTTCAGCAAGGAGGTTCTCACGTCGTCTGGGCTCACTGATTTTCGTCCAGCTTGTACTCCTCTTCCTCAAAACCTGCGTCTTGATCCTTCAAAGGGTGATCTTTTACTGGATGCTACATATTACAGACAGATGGTTGGGAAACTCAATTTCCTAACCAACACTCGCCCTGATTTGTGTTTTGTTGTTTAGTGCCTTAGCCAACATATGCAGTCGCCCAGGAGTTCTCATTTGGATGCTCTTCACCACACCATTCGGTATCTTGCTGGCACTTTGCATCATGGGATTGTCCTCAATGGATTCAATTCCCCAAAGGTTGTGGCCTTTACTGACTCAGATTGGGCTTCATGTCCTTATAGCAGACGATCCATTACTGGCTTTATCATTCTTCTTGGTAACTCTCCTGTTAGCTGGAAGTCCAAGAAGCAGAGTGTGGTCTCCCGTAGCTCAACTGAGGCTGAGTACCGTGCCATGGCACAGACAGCAGCTGAAGTCACATGGCTTGTCCGGATTCTGGAAGAACTCAATGTTGCTCCTATCAAGCCAATTTCTATGTGTTGTGATAATCAGTCTGCTATTCAATTAGCTAAGAATCCGGTTTTCCATGAACGGTCAAAGCATATTGAGATCGATTGTCATTTTACAAGGGAGAAGGTCGTTGAAGGCTTGATCGATCTTTGCCATGTTCCTACTGCCTCCCAGCTCGCTGATGTCCTTACAAAGGTTCTACCATCTCATCAACAGAATTATCTTTTGGCCAAACTTGGGTTGTCACCACCCCAAGTTTGAGGGGGGTGTTGAGATATATTGACATGATAAGTGTCTTAGAAGTGAGTCCACACAATAGTAGTATACATCATCATGTATTGGATCAATACTCATATAACCGTCATGTGTATAAAAGGGAAATCAAGCCAATGTAACAGTACACAGAAAATGATCAATACAATCCAGAAAAGCTTCTCTCTCAATTCTCTCAAGTTCCCACTCTTCCTTTCCCTCTGAACCTGGAAGCCATAGCCGAGCTCTCTTAGAGCTTTGACAGAGTCGACCCTGGAGTTGAGGGAGGAGACGTGCCTAGAGAGACGAAGGGGACAACGTTGTGGAAGTCTGGATCTGGAAGATGCTCAAGCCGCCATTGAAGGGAGTTTGGGATGAAGCGGAAGTGTCGATGTGCAGAAGGGTTAAAACTTAAAATTGAAAACCTAGATCGGACTTATTGAAATCTTAAAACAATAGAAATAAGCTTTTAAAAATAATTTAAAAAACCCCAAATATATATTGGTAATATTTGGTTGGTAATTCCGTACCGTACCAACCAATTGAAAGTCGGTTGGTAATGGTAATCTCAACTTTTCTGTTTTGATTACCATTACCATGCCGACTTCTGAAAGTTGGTACGGTATATCATACCAATTAAATTGGTAGCCAATTATATTAGTTGCCAATCTAATTGGTTCGGATGGTACGTCTTGGTACGATTTTTATGAGAACTTTTTCCTAGCTCTAGTAGAGAGGATAGAGATAAAGAGCTATCAATTTGGGGAAAGTGAAATTGTTTCAAATCCCCGCTAAAAAATTTGCCCACCGCCTTCCATTATCGGCGATAAATCTCAAATTTTCATCGCCTTAGCTAAGCGATATGGGCCACAAAGATTTCTTACTGTCGCCCAACAATTTTATTTTGGCCCAGAGTTTTCTTTTGTCGCCCATGATGATCTTATGGGCGATGAAAATATATTTTTTGTAGCCCCCAAGTAATTTTGGGCGACAAATTTAATATTTTGTTGCTAAAGCCTAATAAGGGCGACCAGCCTTAAATTTTGTCACCCAAAATTTATTTTGGGCGACAAAAATAATTTTGTCACAAAAAGTCATTTTTCTTATAGTGATAGTAGCAACGTCTGATCCGATGTTACTAATCCGAGATCTAGGGGTGTTATTCGAGTCGAACGAGCCGGGCTTGGCATGTTAAAGCTTGTTCATTTGTTAAACGAGCTCGAGCTGAGCCGAACCCAATTTTTAAACGAGCTTTCTTTTTTGTTCAAGCTCGGCTTGTTTTAGTAAATGAACGAGCTCGAGCCGAGCTTTTTTCGAGCTTCAAGTAGTTTTACCCGGTCATAACATATTAACTTAGAGAAAATTTTAGAAATTCCATATTATTCGAGCCTAAATCGAACGAGCCAAGCTAGGCTCAGCTTATTTAGATAAGTGAACGAGCTCGAGTCGAGCTTTTTTCGAGCCGATCCCGAGCCGAGCTCGAGCTGTTCGGCTCATATAACAACCCTACCGAGATCATTCGTTGATCATCTAGCAACGTCGACCAATTCAACGTTACACATAATGTCTATTTTAACGTTGATTAATTGCCGTCAATTATTCAAAATTTCTTTAAATTCCTCTTGATTTGCTATATGACCGGATTTAAAGCGTATGATTTGATCCAACTACAAATATCTAAACTAAACGACGCGCACCGTAATTTTCATGACACAGAACAAAAACGTGGGTGTAATTTTAATTCGATCGAAACCACAAAATTTGGGAAATTAAACACACATTCAATAAGCCAATCCCCACATTGTACGAATTAACCTAAAAGTCTATCGATTCAATCATACATTATCTTCCAGTGATTTAATTGGACGATTTAGATTTCATCAAACTGCATCTGTAACAAAATCTGATAACCAAAAATCGACACCGTCCATCACTAACTGTGACGTCCTATCTAAATTACAGACTCACAGTACTATCCGATCTATAAATGGAATGCCAGTAAACCAAACCCCTCACTCTCCACTCTCCCTTTATCATCATAATAATTAATTAATATTTTAAATATAATAAAAATGATGATTAACAACATAAATACTTGCAACAAGGCTCCTACGATGGTGGTCCGGCAGGGGCTAGCCGGGGGGATCCCAGCTATACTTAGGATGGCGTCGGTAGGAGGGAGGAAGAAGACTAGCTACCTCAGGCGCAGCGCGGCAGCTGGTGCTATAAGGGCAGAAGCTGCCGCGCAGGCGACTGAGATGGCGGCAGTTGATAAGGCGGCGAAGGTGAAGGCGACGGTGACGGTGAAGGTGAGCGTTGGGGGGCTGCTGTCCAACGTTGGGTTGAATAGGGGTCTGGATGATTTGCAGGATTTGCTTGGGAAGTCGATCTCGTTGGAGCTCGTTAGCTCCGAACTCGATCCAAGTATGTGTTTTTTTTTTAGTAGTTTCTATTTTTTAGGGCATAGCCTAAAAAATTAGATTGAGAAATATTTTCAAAAATTAGTGGAAAAAAAAGAAGAAAATTTATAGTTTCTTAACTAAAAATTCAACATTGAAAATTCGGAGTTTTTGCTTGATACTACGTAGTCGTACTGGAAGATTAATGCTGATAATATTCCCTTATAGATCATACGGAGTATATAAAAGGGTCAAAAATGAAAATAATAAAGATGATAAATACAAGGGTAAATTTTACTGTATTAAATTATCATTAAATTTTTCATAGAATATAAATTTTTATAAAATCGTCATATATATTTACATTATATTTTCTTTTAGGAACCACTTGTTTTATATTTAAAAGTTCTTCAGAAAGTTAGTTAATTCCATAAATAAATTCAGTAATAATAATGTGCAAGATTTTTAAGAATTTCAGGGAAGATAATATTGTGGTTGATAGGATCGCGCATCTGACCTACAGTATCGACCGATGTTTAGACGATGATGCAGAACTTTAGGTTATCGTCTGCAAAGACACTCTAGGACGTATGTACTGCGATTTTTGGGCGATAGTTGGGTTCTAATTGCTTTCCCCTTTTTTTTTTTTTTTAAAAAAAAAGATTTTTAAGCATAAAAATGGTATTGCATGGGTGATTTTGTGAAAATGACTAATTTAAGGACAGTACGTTTTATGAAAATTAAATTGTGACCATATAATAACTACCGTATCACTTTACAGACTTATCCAGTAGAGCTATAAAAAAATCTGCTAGATGAATCCCATTAATAACCGGTAAGGATCTCTGGTCTGCATTTATAGTCCATTCTATAATCCGTTTTTTTTTATTGGTTGAAATCAATTATAATATTACCCTATTTATTAAGAAAAATAATAAAAATAACCCGGCACAACCTATCACCCGATACGGACCATAAAATGGACCGTGATTGTAGACTAGGTGATCTCAATCCAACTTGGGAAAAAAAATTACACAACCATTTTTATTTTATTTTTTACCGTAGCCGATGAATATATATTAGGATGCCTTAATTGACCAAGAGTCCTTTGGATGATGTTAAAAAGCTCCATGTTCAAAGGGAGAGTAATTAGGTTACACATTTCCATAGATCTAGACATCTAGTTTATAATCAGCAACACCATTTGATTCTCTATAGCAGTGTTTAAAGACAAGGCTTTTGAAACTATCTTTATAGCGATTAATCTTCCCAGTAGTTTTTGAGATTTTCCAAAGAGGATTGATGTTGTTATTGATGGCGTTGATGACTCCGATGTTATCTCCTTCAATAATGACCTTTCGAAACTATTCATTGTCTAATGTAAAAATGAGTATTTAAATGATCAACATTCTCTTAATTTTCTAATCTAAAAATGAGTATTTAAATGATTAAGTCACACATTTAATATTTTTTAAATATATATTTTTTTAAAAATATTTCTTATATATATGTAAAAAATATTTTTTCTAACAACCACTTTTGGCCCCCTCGATTTTTTGGAGTAGCCTCTTAATCATAAAACAACTTGAAAAAGTTTCACCAATAAGAGTATTATTATTATTATTATTATTATTATTATATTAACCAATTACTATTTACAAGAAATTAGTGGGTAGCCGAGATACTATCTGGGCACCCACTCCCTTAGCGATAATAAATAACAATAGATGAAACCCTTTTTTTATGATAAAGGTAAAAAAATTTGAAATATCAGAAGAGAGGGAATCCCAATGAACGAAAAAATATATAATGAATTTAAGAGGTGATTTAATGGAATTTTACTATCATTAAAAAGAAATTGGTGGAGGTGTGCTCAAACTATCATTGAAAAGAAATTGGTGGAGGCGTGCTTAAAAATATTTTTTTTAAAAATAATAATTTAACTTAGTTAGTAAAAGTGGTATTTACTTTTGTCCCAGTTGGTCTAGGGGTATACCTGATAAGGATCTGAGTAAGGGGATATTGGGAGATCTAGGTTCGATCATTACTCTGTTAATTAAGCTCCTAAGTTGATTGTTGCCTAGCAGAATAGAGAGATCATGAGAGCTAAGAGAGAGTTTAGAGGTAACTTTCTATTTGATTATGAATGAATCCCTTTCTTAGTACACAAGGCCCCTTATATAGGGTCCTAACATACTCTCGCCCCTTCACTAGGGTGAAAAGTCGAGTCTTACATTGTTTATTATTCCCTGTCAATTAAAACTTGTCGTTTACTATTTATGCACGTTTTTTTAGAATGACAAAAACTATATAAATTTTTTACATTTATTTTTATAAATTCATATAATTGTAATAAGTATGATTTTTTTTTTAAAATTATTTAAAAAGTTAATATTTGATATAGTTTTTAACACCTAAAAAAACGTGCGTGAATAGTAAAACGTCGAGTTTTAATTAACGGAGGGGGTACCATTGAGTGAAGTCAGTCAATGCAAAACGGTTTACCTGTCATGATTTTGCTAAAAATAGTTTATTTATTTAAATAATTATAAGAGTTTGCTTGTAAGTAAGACCATCTCCAACAACTTCCATAAAAAAATTCCAAAACGTGGAAACAAAATACATATTCTTCAAATTATTCAGCGATCATAGCCGGATTTTTTTTTTAAATCAAAGGTGGCACATTTTATTATAATAATAGATCGATATCCGCAAGCTCAATCAAACTTTGCGGAAATGGCGCAAGAAATACATAATCAACATTCAACATCGACCGGTGGAACAAGTCTTGCTACCGAATGTGCCAACGTATTACCTGTCATCCCCTATCAACATATATTAATTCGATTTTTCTATCCTATGTCTTGGGGTATATGATAAGTAGCTTTATTTGAAAAGATTTTCCCAAATTTAATTATTTTAGCTTTTCTAAAAATTGCTTTCCTATGTTCAATACTATATTCGGTGGCAGAGCCAGGATTTCGATCAGGGGGTTCTAAAAAAACTTCGTGAAATATTTTTTTTGGTGTGTACTTATTAAGATTATTTTTAAAAAAAATATATTGAAAAAACACTAAAATTGTGAATTTTGTTAATGATTTTTGTATTTAAATAGTTGAGAGTAACCAAACAAATAAAAAGAGAAACAAAAAATATAGAAAAAAAATCACGAAGAATTACTTTTAAAATAATATTGAAAGATCGAAAAGGTCAAATGTATAATTTAAACATAAATATGAAATTTTTAAATGAAATAGTTGATAGAAACAAAAAAATATAGAGAGAAATCAATAAGAAGAATTAATATTGATATAGTAAAACAAATAAAAAAGGGAAGGAATTAAGGGCTTGTTTGGTATGCATTACTGGTAATCAAAAAGGGTAATGGGAATGGATGATTCCCACTTTTCTTGTTTGGTAGGTTGAAAATTGGTAATCGGAATGATTACCAGTAATCAACCATTACCCTTTTCATGACTCATTTCATTCCTCCCCAAAAGGTAGGGAATGGTTCATTCCCAATTTCTACTTATATTATTATTATTAATAATTATATTAATTATATTATGTTATATTTATACTTATATTATTATTATTATAAATACTTTATTATTTAATGTATTATATTATATTTTTATTTTTATTTTTATTATTATTATTATTAATTATATTATGTTATATTTATACTTACATTATTATTATAAATACTTTATTATTTAATATATTATATTATATTATTATTTTTAATAATAATAATAATAATATATTTCTATTAATAATATTATTTTTATCTACATTTTATTATTTTATATTATTTTAATATTATTATTAATTATATTATATTATATGTATACTTTTTTATTATCAATATTTTATTATTTGATATATAATATCATTTTTTATTTTTAATAATAATAATAATAATATATTTCTATTAATATTATTATATTTATTAGAATTTTATTATATTTATACTTATATTGTTATTATCAATACTTTATTATTTAATATATATTATATTATATTTTAATTTTTAACAATAATAATATATTTATATTATTATTATTATTATTTATAAATATTTTATTATTTGATATATTATATTATATTTTTATTTTTAATAATAATAATAATAATATATTTTTATTTTTATCAGTATTTTATTATATTTATACTTATATTATTATTAATATCAATACTTTATTTTTTATCAAAATTTTGTTATTTTAATATTTTATATATATTATTTTTATTATATTATATTATCTTTTTATTTTTATTTTAATAATAACAATAATATATTAATATTATAACTTTTATCACTTTTTAAATTTTATTATTATTATTATTATTTCAAGAATGGTTCATTCCGATAGCATACCAAACAACCAGCTCCAGTAATGAGTGATTACCACTTTCTGATTCCATTCCGATTCCGATTCCAACACTCATACCAAACGGGGCCTAAGATTTCAACCCAATACTTTTTGACTTTCCTTCTTTTATCACTTGAACTAACTAGATAACATTTTATGTCCCTAGTATTAGGGGTTTATGGTATAAATACCCTTGGATATTGTAATTGGGGGTATCCAAAGTAATAATCGAATCCCTTTACCTTTCCTAT
The DNA here is from genome assembly GCA_037127255.1 of Persicaria tinctoria. NCBI lineage: Eukaryota > Viridiplantae > Streptophyta > Magnoliopsida > Caryophyllales > Polygonaceae > Persicaria > Persicaria tinctoria. The sequence goes on from JBANSL010000004.1 coordinate 4,067,699, forward strand.
ATCTCCTAATCTCTATCACTCTCCTAATCTCTTCATGTCTATCTTCTTCCTCACCCTCCTCTGAACTCAAATCTCTCTTTCTCCCCTTTCAACCCTCCATGAAAGCTCAAGCCTTCCGCCTAATTAACCTTCGGGTCATAACATAACACTTTTATTTTACATATCATTTAAAGATGTTATATTATCTTAAAAATACTAAATATGTATTTTTTTCGTCAACCCAAGCACCCCTAGCTCTGCCACAAATTAACTAACAAAAATGTCCAAAGTCATTGTCCAAATTAAACTAATCGAAGGCGCCCTGCAAAATTTCCAACAAGTTACGTTAAGGACGAGTCCATATACTTTAATTTTACATATACACACAGTTATCAACTTATCACGTACACACATGCCCAGGGACCATTAATATTCACAAGGACCATTTTTAATCCATTAATGTATGGACATCCATCAACGTTATAGTTTATTTTTAAAAATATTATCCTGTGTCTCAGCTTGGGGATTTTTATTTTATTTTTTATGATGTGGAGGTTCCGAGGTTATTGACTAATCATCCGCAGACCGAGCAAGCCGCAAGACAGGCTAACCCCGCACAAGGAAGCACCTCACTCTTACCACTAGGATAAGAGGTCATTGGTGTCTCAACTTGGGGATTGATTATCCATTAACTTCGCTAAACTTAACATAATATATCCAATTTACAAATAAGTACTACTCCCTTTATTTCATAATAAAAGTCACTTTACTTTCCGACACGCATGTTAATGAGGTAACAACTCTATAAAATATTATACCAATGACCTCTTGCCCTAGTGGTAAGGGAGAGGTAACCCTTACAAGAGGTCAAGGGTTCAAATCTCATTACTTACACTTTGTGTAATTAAGTGGGTGCTTAAGCCTTCATTGGCTTGGGTGAGCCTGCCTGGTGGCTTGCCGTCTGGCTTGCCCGGTTCGGGTCCTTTGCAGGCTAGGGCTCGGACCCGTGGGGGATTAGTCGACAACCTCGGAACCCCCACGTCATAAATAAAAAAAAAAATTAAAAAAAAAAAAAATTAAAAAAAAAAAAACTCTATAAAATATTATATTTTTAACGATTTTTTTTTATAATTTCATACTTCATACTAACAAGTTTGTAATTAATTAAAAAAATTGATTAAAAAATAATATTTTATATAGTTTTTGCATCCTTGAAATACGTACACTAAATGTCAAACGACATTTATTTTGAAACGGAGGGAGTATATAATTAATTGTTACTGTAAAAGATAAACTTAATTATCCATATATACAAAAAAATAAAATAATTGATAAACATCCTGTTAATTAAAACATGTCGTTTTAGAAAGTAAATCTTATTAATTGAAAAACATGTCATTTTAGGCATTTTGTTTACCATTGTAATGATTAAGTAGATTTTAGTTGTGGTTTTTGAGAAAATAAAGCATAGTAATAATTATGAGTATAAGTGTATTTTTATTTATTTTCTTAACAAGTGTGTAGATCTTTAAAATGACATATTTTAATTAACGGATGAAATATTATATATATAGTGGTACATATACCTAGGTCCTAGGGCGTTCCAATCGTTTCCTTTCCCAGCTTCTTTTCTATTTTCCTTGTGCTTTATTTTTCCTAGCCAGTGGAGGATCGAGTTGAACCGGACTAACAACGTCGGATTGGACGTTTCAATGATAAATATTTTATTTAAAAAACACAAAAAAAAAAATCAAATCCGACCCATCATAGCAACTATTAATTAAAGTCGATAACTTATCAACTCAAAAACATCAAAACCGACGTTGCACATAATGTATATTCCATCTGTAACGAAATAATTGTCCTTTTGACTACTTTTTCTTTTAACAAAATATTTGTCCTTTTGAACCTAATTAACGACAAAAATTTCTAATTTTATCAATTCATCTCATTAATTGTATTTGATTTTCAAGATATTCTATTAATACTCAACTTCCCATACTATTCTTTTTTTTTCATTGGTCAATTTTTTTCCACATTATTTATTTACTAATTTTTTAACTATTCCAATTTCTAATGTTAGGTTTCTTAAAAAGTGTGAAAATCTCAAATGAATAATTATTTTGTTACAGAGAGAGTACTATTAGTATTTTAACATTATAATTATTAAAAAAATTAATATTTTATATAGTATTTAGCTCCTTAACATACGTGCCAAAAAGTAAAAGATCTTACATTTCCGAACGGAGGGAGTATCTATAACTAAACGACGCACAGTGTAATTTTCATGACAGAATAAAAACGTGGGTGTAAATTGGGAAACATAACACATTTAATTAATCAATCCACAGTTTTCACACACTACACGAAGCTGCGTCTTAAAGTCTACAGTATGGTCAGTATTAACTCAATCATACATTATCTTCCCGTTATTTAATTGGACGGTTTAGATTTCATCAAATGCATCGATCTGTAACAAATTCCGACACCGTCCATCCCTAACTACGACGTGACGTCCCATCTAAGTCACAGTACTATCCGATCTATAAATAGAATGCCAGTAAACCAAACACCTCACTCTCCTTTATTACCATCACAACAAATTAATATTTTAAATATAATAAAAATGATGATAAACAACATAAACACTTGCAAGAAGGCTCCTACGATGGTGGTCCGACAGGGGCTAGCCGGGGGCATCCCAGTGATTGTTAAGGTGGTGTCGGTGGGAGGGAGGAAGAGGACCGGCCACCTCAGGCGCAGCGCGGCTGCTGGTGCTATTAGGGCAGAAGCTGCCACGCTGGCGACTGAGGTGACAACAGTCGTTGATAAGGCGACGAAGGTGAAGGCGACGGTGACGGTGAAGGTGAGCGTTGGTGGGTTGTTGTCCAACGTTGGGGTGAAGAGGGGTCTTGATGATTTCCAGGATTTGCTTGGGAAGTCGATCTCGTTGGAGCTCGTTGGCTCCGAACTCGATCCAAGTATGTGTTTTTCAGCTGTTTCTAATTTTTAGGGCATAGCCTAAAAAATTAGATTGAGAATTGTTTTAAAAAATTTGTAAAAAAATGAAATTTATAGTTTCTTAACGGAAAATTCGGAGTTTTTGTTTGATACTACTGAAAGATTAATGCTGATAATATTCCCTTATAAATCATACTGAGTATATAAAAGGGTTAAAAATGAAAATAATAAAGACGATATATACAAGGGTAAATTTTATTACATTATCATTTAATTTTTCATAAAATATTAATTTTTAGAAAATTGTCCATATTTAAATTGGATTTTATTCTAGGAACCACTGGTTTTATATTTAAAAATGCATGAGAAAATGCTAAATTACTATGTTTTAAAATATTTTGGTTAGTTTATTTTATAATAAAGTTAAATTTCATAAATAAATTCATAAATAATGTGTAAGATTTTTAAGCATAAAAATGGTATTGCATGAGTGATTTTGTGAAAGTGACTAATTTAAGGACAGTACGTTTTATGAAAAGTAAATTGTGGCCATATAATAACTACTGTGTCAATTTTAAGACTTTTCCATTAGAGCTATAAAAAATTTCCGTGAAGTCTTGCTAGCTTAGCTGGTAAGGATGACATGTAGTGACTAATATGTCATGAGTTCGAATCCCTGTCTCCATATTCTAATGACCTAAGTGCCTACCTATAAACCAAAAAAAAAATATAAAAAAAATCTGCGAGCTCAGACATATTTGAAACTCGATGGCCGAACAAGCTGACAGACGGAAAAACCGTCTAAAAATTAGACATACAACAATACAAAACAGTGCAGATTCAGACAAACACACTCTACAAACAAACGGAAGCTTTTTTTTTTAATGTCAAATCACTCTTTTATTTGCCCAACTTGGGATAAAAAATTTACACAAAACCTATTTTCTTTTTGTTTTTAAAAAAATAGTCAAGTCTTACATTATTTCTTACCAATGTGATTGATCCTTACCAATGTTATTTCACTTGGGTGAAAAGTCAAGTCTTACATTATTTGTTAGAATTGATTCGAGTCGATCGACACAGACCGGTTTAGCTGGTTCATGACTTTTGCTAAAAACAATTTATTTACTCATTAATTTATTATTATTAAAGGTTGCTTGTAATAAGGAAGGTAGATTAGGTGTAAACAAAAACAAAAGTGTAATCTTACGGATGTGAAACGTATGTATCAGAAAGCGGAGTGGAGAAGGGGACGTTGAAGGCGTACGCACACAGGACAAGCCAAGACGGTGACTACTCAAGCTATGAAGCGGAGTTTGTGGTCCCACCGGAGTTCGGAGAGGTCGGAGCGGTCCTTGTCGAGAACGAACACCACAAGGAAATGCACCTCACCACCATCCTCCTCGCCGGCCTCCCCCTCGGCGACGTCCACATCACCTGCAATTCTTGGGTCAGCTCCAAATTCGACAATCCTGCCAAACGGGTCTTCTTCACCAACAAGGTACACCGTTAAATCTTCTTACAATCTTGTCTTTCTATATTTAAATGCACTTTTTGGGACTATTCATTTTGGGAATAATAATTTAGACTATGACTATGAGAGACAATGATATACTCCGTATATCATCTATCACAAAACATATAATTCGTTTGATTTTATTGCACGTAATTAAAGAAATTAAAATTATTATAAAATATAATCTTTCAAAAAAATTTAAAATAATTTTAAACTTATTACTAATAAGTTTGAAATTATTTCAAAATTTTGATTTTTTTTTATATATTATAGAGTTTTTAAAATATTAAAAAGTGTGTCAAAAAAGTCAAACGACTTATATTATAAGAAGGAGGTAGTAATTTGTTTTAATTTTGAAAAATAATATTATACTACTTTTTAAAAAAAAATACGCTCAATAAAGTTAAATAACTTATATTTTGAGATGGAGAGAATAAGATTTATTTAAAAATATAAAATTTTATAGAAAGAAAATCATGGAAACACGTTTATTTAAAATAAAAAAACTTGTCATTTTATGATATATTTTTTTGTTAAATAAAAGATGCTATTTTATATATTTTCAAAATTATTTTATACTCCCTCCGATCCAAAAAGATTGTCGTTTGACTTTTTTACACGTATTTTAAGGAGCTAAAAACTATATAAAATATCAATTTTTTTTAATTTTTTTTTTACAACTTAATATTTGTTGGTAATAAGTATTAGATTATAAAAAAATAATAATAAAAAAGTTAATATATTATATAGTTTTTAGCTCCTTAAAATAAACGAGCATTTTTTTTATTAGAGTTAGTATAAAGTACTCCGTGAGTGTTATGTACTGTATACTAAAACAATATACAGTACTCCATACGGAATACGGAGTATCATGATTGGTTGTGAAATGACGATATTGCCCTTCTAATTAAGAGAGCAAATGGCGGTTGATTGATTTAAAAGCGAATGGGATTTGGTTAATTAAATTACAGTCGTACTTGCCATCGGAGACACCCGCCGGACTAAAGAAATATCGAGCGACAGATCTCGAGTCTCTGAGAGGAAATGGCCAAGGGGAGCGCAAGAGCATCGAGAGGATCTACGATTACGACACCTACAACGACTTGGGGGATCCGGACAGCGATTCTAAGCTCAAGCGCCCAGTGCTCGGCACTAAGGAGCATCCGTATCCGAGGCGATGCAGAACCGGTCGCCCTCACTGCAAAACAGGTAATTTCGATATCCGTCTAGACGTATAGAGGTTCGATTTTTGCTCTGTAGATCCGATGAACTTATATCACAGTAAATTAAGAGATCTGGCGAACTGTAGATTTTGTGAACTGAATTCATCCAGACGGAATTTTATTTATGTTTTGGAATGGTATGTATAGAAGCTCGATTTTGACGATTTCGTTTGATTGAATCAGAATTAGTGGTTTTTTTATGTGTAGATCCGTTGTCGGAGAATAATGAACTTAAGATTCTGCTAACTAAATCCATCTAGACGGAATTTCGAGGTTTTGGAATGATGTAGAGGTTTTATTTTGATGATTTTATTGGATTGGGATTATTAAATGTTAATTTAGATGGATTGTCGGAGTTTTGGAAAAAGTATTAGAGGTTCGGTTATGATTATTTCTTTCGATCTGATCGGAAATCGGTGGATTTGTGTTGTGTAGATCCTTCGTCGGAGACGAGGAGCAGTAGCGTGTACGTTCCGAGGGACGAGCAATTCTCAGGGGTGAAGGAATTAACCTTCGGGGCCAGCACGTTCTACAACGTTCTCCACGCGGTTGTCCCTTCCCTGGAGACGGCGATGATCGACTCCGATCTCGGCTTCCCTTACTTTACGGCCATTGATTCCCTCTACAACGAAGGCATTAATCTCCCCGGCCTGAAGCAATTCTCGTTGAAGGATATCCTCCCACGCCTCGTCCATGCCGTTGCAGATATTGAGGAATCAGTTCTCAAATTTCAAACCCCTGCCTTGTTCAACAGTATGCACATTTCAAACATCACTTGTTGCAACAAATTTGTTGGCTTCTTCTTGTTATTTGCCTTTCATAATTTCTGATTTTGCTGAACTATTGTCAATTGTGTCTGATTTGATCTCAAGGGGATAGATTTGGGTGGATTAGAGATGAAGAGATGGCGCGCCAAACCCTTGCTGGTCTAAACCCTTGCAGCATTCAACTGGTCACTGTATGTTCTATCCAACTGATTATATATCTACAGGCTTGTTTTTAGCAGATTTAGTAGTAATCTGTGTCAATACATTACTTGTAGGAATGGCCATTGAAGAGCAAACTTGACCCAAAGATCTACGGTTCCCCGGAATCAGCAATCACAACGGAGGTCGTTGAGAGGCTGATTAAAGGCTTTCATACAGTTGATGAGGTATTGCATTTATCTACCACTGTTAGACCTTATAACATAAGCCTTTGCCATTTGTTGTATTGAATCTGTTGTCTGTTGAACATCGGTAGGCTATAAAACAAAAGAAGCTGTTCATAATAGATTACCATGATGCCTTCTTGCCCTATGTCCACAAAGTGAGACAGATCAAGGGCACTACCTTGTATGGTTCTCGCACACTCTTCTACATGATGCCCGATGATACCCTACGACCTGTTGCTATCGAGTTAACTCGCCCAGCTGGCAATGGGAAACCTAAATGGAATGAAGTTTACACCCCTCTAGGGGATTCCACTTCTGGCTGGCTTTGGAGGTTTGCCAAGGCCCATTTCCTCGCCCATGACGCTGGCTACCACCAACTTATCAGCCACTGGTATGTGTTTGCAAATGCTTTTCAGATTTTGTTTGGTTAGTTTTTAGCTTACTGTCATTGATTGGTTTAAGCTTCATAACTTCTTTTTCTTTTTGGTCTTTCAATATTGATCAGGCTTCGGACTCACTGTTGCGTGGAGCCTTACATCATTGCCACAAACCGCCAACTCAGTACCATGCACCCTATTTACCGACTCCTGCACCCTCATTTCCGCTACACCATGGAGATCAACGCACTTGCTCGAGAAGCCCTCATCAATGCAGGTGGAATTATCGAGTCTGCTTTCAGTCCCAGAGACTACGCAATAGAGGTCAGTTCCGCCATCTATGGTGCACAGTGGCAGTTCGACTTGCAGGCCCTACCAGCAGACCTGATAAGCAGGTAATGACCCATCACCGAGCATATACTACTCAATTCAAGTCGATGTGGATGTTGTGATCTTAACGAAAACATTCCCAATTGTCGATGTAATTGTACAGGGGACTGGCTACAGAGGATCCATCTGCACCTCATGGACTCAAGCTAACAATCGAAGACTATCCGTTTGCCAATGATGGGCTACTCATATGGGATTCTCTCAAAGAATGGATTACGGACTATGTCAACCATTACTACGGATCATCGGAGCTTGTGAAATCCGACCAGGAGCTCCAATCCTGGTGGACCGAGATCAGGACCAAAGGCCACGCAGACAAGAAGGACGAGCCATGGTGGCCAAAGCTCGAGACAAAAGAGGACCTAGTTGGGATCCTAACCACAATCACCTGGGTGACCTCCGGCCACCACGCAGCCGTCAACTTCGGGCAGTACGCGTACGGTGGCTACTTCCCCAACCGCGCCACCATTGCCCGAACAAACATGCCCACAGAAGACCCCACCGACGACGAGTGGAATTTCTTCCTGGACAAGCCCGAGGTGCAGCTATTGAGGTGCTTCCCGTCTCAAATCCAAGCCACCAAAGTCATGGCGATTCTAGACGTGCTGTCTTCCCACTCCCCCGACGAGGAGTACCTTGGAGAGAAGCCGGAGCCAGCCTGGGCCGAGAACCAGGCTATCAACGCAGCTTTCGAGAGGTTCGCAGGGAGGCTAAAGGAGATCGAAGGGATTGTCGATGGAAGGAATGTGGACAGCAAACTGAAGAACAGGTGTGGGGCTGGAGTGGTGCCTTATGAGCTTCTGAAGCCGTTCTCCAAGCCCGGTGCCACAGGTATGGGGGTGCCTAACAGCATCTCCATTTGACTCGACCCGCCTCGATGTGTGTGTTTGTAGCTAAGACTGAAATAAGATGAAAGCTCCATGGATTGAGCTCGAGTTACCCGATGGCTGCAACAGCAATAAAAAAGAAAAAGATCAAGTTTTTGCTTTCAGCTTGACAAGCAGTTTCGATCCAAGCAAGTCTTGATGCATAATCCGAATGTCAACCAATGTTATGTGTGTTTAATTAACTCTAGTCTTGGGGCTGAGCACGGCTTGATGCATAATCCGAATGTTTATGTGTGTTTAATTAACTCAATTTATAATATAATTATCAATATTATATAATAATGGGTGTTTAATTAACTCAATTTATAATACATTTTATTTAAAATTTATACTACCTCCGTTCATAAATAGATGTCGTTTGACTTTTTGACATATTTTTTAGGTAGCTCAAAACTATATAAAATATTAACTTTTTAAACAATTTTTTTAATAATATGATACTTATTATTAATAAGTACTTATATTATATTAAAAAATTACAACAAAATTGATATTTAATATAGTTTTTAGGGCTTTTTAAAAAACGTGCCAAAAAATCAAACGACATCTATTTCTGAACGGATGTAGTATTATTTTAACCATATTGTAAAAAGTGGTAACCAATGTTTAGTATTATAATAATTGCATTGTATTGGAATCCAAACACAAAATTTGTGCATGAAAGGAGTAAAAAAGAATCTACCAATATATCATATAAGGATTGTGTTATGAAAGAATACATCCAACATCATTTGGGTCAAAATCAAGCAAGAACAAAAACAGACACATTAGCTGCAAAAATGAATCAAACTTTTGGGGTAAAATTGGACAAAACTAGGGGAAAATGCCGAATAGAGCTCAGACCTTACTGCTGAATGCTGATTCCAGCCATACGAGGAGAAGCCTCGAGGCCAAGAAAGATGGTTCCTTTGACGCCCACTTCAGCCGCACGATGGGGCGTGCTTTTCCTTCTGCTCCTGATATGCCGAAAACCACTCCCACTGGGTTTAGTCGAATCACCAGCGCTTGTCGTAGCAGCAGTGTTGTTTTCTTCTTTTACTGGGCTTGGCTTATCTTTCGGTTGTGAATTTCGCTTCCTCTTCTTTACATTTTCCACTGTAGCCTTGAGATCAACCTTATCGTCGTTGTTATTATCGTCAATCCGGCCATATTCCTCTTCATCAATATCATCGTTCAAGGGCTTCTGTGGCCTTCCTCTTCTCTTCTGCGTAGGGATCTTTTCTTCCTCGTTACTCCTTACATCTTCATGGCTCGTAACAGTCAATTTCTTACCCTTACCTCGGCCTCTACCCATAACTCTCAGAGCACCCCAAACAAAAAATCTCAAACTTCAACTAACAAGATACCTGTAGAGGACAAGGAGATGGATGTAAGAATAAATCAATAACTCATTACAACAGCCAGCCAACAAAAATAGGAAAGCATACCTAACTAGGCCCAGTGTAAACACAATTTGCAAAACTAGGCCATCAGGATAAGTTGCACTACTTTTGTGTAGAGTGACATGTTTAGTTGACATATTTGTGTAAAAAACATTTAAGTTGTTTTTCAAATGGTCCATCAAAACAAGATATGAACAAACCCTGACAATCAACAAAGGACATATCCACTGTGCAGCGGCTGTTTGTGCTTCCAACTCAAATCATACATAGAAATGTCAGTCAGGTTCTCATCCTGATGTAAAATCTGAAGGTAAGGCTGTAAAAATCTGCTTAAATGGATTGAACTAACCACCAAGATTAACAACAAAAATTTAATGACTGATTTCTGCTAATTCTCATTGACACAGGTTCAATTTTTACACGAAATATTCATACAGATCTCATTCTCCGAACTCTGGTACATGTGCATTGGCTAACTATCAATCAAGGACATATCCATTTTCCAGAGGCTGTTTTGTGCTTTCAGATCTGAAGGCAGGAAGAATCTGCTTAAACTGATTGAATTTTTATCACTACAGACTACAGTTAAAAACAGATTTCATAAATTCTCATTATCAAAGGTTCAATTTTTACAGGAAACATTAAGATGACTACCGATTTGTTCTTCGAAACCAATAGTTCCATCCGTTCCTAGATCTCATTCTCCTAACTCGTGCACACGCGCTAACTATAAGTCTATAACAAACGATTAGAGAAGTGATCGATTCCAAAGGATCTTGTTTTCTTAGTCCAAGCAGAATCAATAGGAAATCAAAGCACTAAGATCAGCTTCTTAGATCTGGCAGGAAATCGGCGGTAAAAAAAAAGGTCAAAAGAACGTCCATGAACTATCAAGATCCAAACACTAGAAATCACCGTCATCAATATCCTCTGAAGGAAGAAAAACAGATATTCACATCATCAACAGAAACAGCAAAAATCAGAGAGAGAGGGAGAAATTCGATTAAACAATCAATCCAAACCAGCATGCAATTCAAATCATTCAGCACAGAACAAGGAAAGGATAGAGCAAGAACCTCGAAGTCAAAAAGTCTGCAATCCCTGCTTTCATAAACCTCGCTTCGTCTGAATCTCAATCCGGCGTAGACCAAAAAGCAAGCCGGAGAGCTTCTCTAAACGGATTGCAATCTTCAACAACAAGCAAAGGTAAATTGAAAATGAGGCGAACTTTGAATTGACTGGAAGTTGAGATCGAGAAGGTAAGTAATCGGAAACGGAATCTGGAAACAAACACGAAAACGGTGAGAAGAGGTTGAAATCGGATTGGATACAGTGAGATTCAAAGATTCAAAGATGAAGCAAATGAGTTTGAGAGAGTATTGGAGGAGCGCAACTGGTGAGCCGAGCTTGCATTTCGCTTAGTAGGTTTTTTCCTACTTCTTTCCTTCTTTTTTTTTTCTTTTTTAAACCGTTGTATAAAATATAATAAAAATACTAAAAGTAGGGCCCAGTGGAAAGATCAGAACCCGTGGGAGCCACTTCCACATGAGTACATGACAGTTGGATTTTTATTTTTATTTTTATTCGGTAAGAATCCGAGATGAGATATATATGAATCTCGATAGCTGACAAGTTGGGAGACGGAAAACCGTCAAAACATACAGCGGAAAACAGGAAAGATGCAATGCAACCAGCGAAAACGCACCCTATAAAAACGAATTCACGCAAAACTAAATCTAATAAGTTAGGGAAGTAGACTACAAACGAAGTTAAACATCATCATGAAACGACACTGTTGGCCAAGATACATAAGAGAAATTTCTATGGATAGCGAAGACGAATCTCCAGTAAGCTTCTTCCCAACCACGGAGTCGTTCCATACACACCATCTCGACCTAGTGAAGCTTGCACGCTAATGAGGGAAACCAGCGGTTGAGCAGCCAAACCATGCGACGAAAAAGAAGTCGACGTCGGCCACGCACACCGACGGTGATAGTGAGCACCTGACCAAACGAACACGGCGGCCAACGAGGAAGGAGGCGGAAGAAGCCGACATAGATTTGGGAGTCCCGAGGAGAACAAGAACAGGAAGGAAACCAAGCCTGAAACGTTGTGAAAGCACAAGAAGGGGCAATCATAGCCAAAGGGAGGTGAAGTGTGAAATCGACGAACATTGAGGGAGGCACACGAAAACGATGAGAAGAGATCGAAAGTCGAACTGGAGGAGATTATTTTAGGGGATTGAAGGATGGAGATTATTCATGAGGATTAAGAGGATGGAGATTATTTTGACAAAATAACCTCGTAGGTGACCTTCGCAATTTTAATCACTCAGTAGCATTTTTTTTTACAAGTGAAAGTATCTCTGGGTGTGATACTGTGATAGAAGGACATCGTGGCCTATTGTATGTCGCATTTGAGCTATTTTTTATCGACTATATGGTTGACTTCGTCACTTCGGAGAAGGCGTGCATGTGTGCAAGACGATCACTCGAATCTTTATGTGATAATAATCTCAATATTCCATGAACATTTCAATTTATCGTTGATAGAGTTGATGATTATAAGGTTGTCTCGGACCCCTTAAGAGCGTGTTTGGTAGTAGTTGTAGGTGGGGGTTTGGGGGCTTCAGGAGGTTAAAACAAAAGTAACCCATTTCCTACATGTTTGGCAAGAGCTTTGTCATGGGTTCGAGAAGCTTAAGATGGAGTTTATTTTTGTTAAAAATGGAAGCTGTCCCCCTAGCTTTGGGAGGTTAAGGTGGAGTTTATTTTTTTGTGGAGCTTTGAAAGGTCAGTTTTGCTCTCCACTTCTTTGGCCCTTTTGCCCCCTAGCATTTATGAAGGGCATTTTGGACTTTTTCACTATAATAATCTTTTATAAACATTACAACAACCAAACACCTTTCATCTTTTTTACAAGGTTATTTTTTAAAAAAAAATATCCACCTCTCACACCACCATAATACACCAAATGAACTCCAATCCTAAAAAAAATCCAACTCCTAAAAAAGCCCCAATTTGCCAAACACGCGCTAAATGTCATGCTCTGGAGGCTAAGATACAATTTTAGAACAAATTAATTTAATGGGTAATAAATGTCATTTTATTTGTATTTTTGAAAAAAAAAACTAATTTTAATATAGTTTATGTAATGATATTTGTTTATTTTCCTATGTCTTGTTTTATATATGGTCTATGTAATATTGTTATGTGCTTGGATCATGTACTCCCTAAGTTCCTCATATCATAAATGTAAGCCTATCTACTTTTGCGCACGTAGTTTAAGAAGCTAAAAACTATATAAAATATTAAAATTTTTTAATTAATGTTTTTTACAATATAATACATAGTATTAATAATAAATATTATATTGTAAAAAAATTAATTTAAAAAATTAATATTTTATATAGTTTTTAACTCCTTAAACTACGTGCGCAAAAGTATAAAATCTTACATTTATGATCGGAGGGAGTATGTGTTTGTGATGAGTATGCATATAACTGACATATACTATATACTATGTTATGCATGGATGCATGGTTGTAATTAGAACCGACTGAGTTGTATTGAGTTGAGAGATCAACTTGATCCTCTAATGCAGTGGCGGAGCCAGAAAGTTTTCGGAGGGGGGACAGCGTCAGAAATCTACGTTATTGTTTTGGATTAAATTGACATGAAGAATTATATATAATACGATAATTAATGATGTTATTTTAAGATAAAATATCACCGATTTATGATAAAACGCTATTATTATTTTTTTGCGCCTAAAAAAAAGAAATATAAATATATAAATGAAATATCCAAAAAAATCAACTAAATAAGTATAGGAAACACAATATAATTAATAAACATTAAGTTAATGTTATGGTTGTTGTATGAGCTAAGTCGTTAGAGCTTAATTGGCTCAAGTTTTGCTCAATAAAAGCTCGTCTCAAGCATTATTTACAAAATGAGTTTATTATGAGCACATTTTTATGCTTGATTCAAAGTTCGGCTCGACTCGATTGAAACTCAAATAGCATGAATTTTATGAAATTTACAAATTTTCTTTTAACTTACTATGTCATGAGCAAGTAAAGTTGCATATATAATATTTGCAAAAAAAAAAACACTCAGCTCAAACTCGTTCATTTACTAAATATGTCGAGTATGAGCTCAATTTCAAATATAGGTTCTACTCGAGCTTGACTTGTTTCTAAATGAGATAAATATAATCAAACATTGATACTAGACTTGTTTGGCTCAAATAAAAACTCTAGTTAAGTATAATTTATTGTACTCATAACATATAATATATGTATAACCAGATATAAAAAATTTAAATTTGCGTAACTTCTTATCTAATTGTCGGAATGATTAATATAACCTCTCATTTCGAAGCTCTCGAGATAAAGTATAGTATGTACTACCTCCGTTCCATAATACATGGGCTTTTCCTTTTTGACACGTTTTTTAAGGAGCGAAAAACTCAATAAAATATTATTTTTTTAATCAAATTTTTTATATCATTTGATACTTATTACTAATAAGTATCAAATTATATAAAAAATTTAATTAAAAAAATAATATTTCATATAGTTTTTCACTCCTTAAAAACCGTGCCGAAAACTAAAAACCCATGTATTTTGGAACGGAGGGAGTAAATGTTAATTTAAGTAAAATATAAAATCATTATAGTCTATTGAAACAAAATTCAAGTGATTAATATACCCTTAGTTTTAAAACATTCATAACTTTTTACTCAGATGTCGGATTAAGGCGTATTATATATCAAAACGAAGCTATCGATGAGGAGAATACACCTTAGTAGTTCGTCGCGTGAGAGAGGGGGCACGCGCCCCCCTAGTCCCCCCCTCAGCTCCGCCCCTGCTCTAATGGGTCTAATGGACAATAGTGGAGTACAGTGCATAAGTATAATATGTATGATACTCCCTCCGTTCAACAAAACTTGTCGTTTACTATTCACGCACGCTTTTTTATAATGATAAAAACTATATAAAATATTCATTTTTAAAAATTTCTTTTTTAACAAGTTTGTACTTATTAATAATAACTTCGAAATTGTTAAAAAAAATTATTTAAAAAGTCAATATTTTATATAGTTTTTAACTCCTAAAAAAGCGTGCATGAATAGTAAAACGTCAAGTTTTGTTGAACGGAGGGAGTATAAGGTGGAGATGAAATCTGTGTGGGCTTTGGCCCAAATCTAAACAGATAAATATATAGATGGGTGTACCAAGGTTGCAAAATTTGGTTAAGACCAAACCAAGGTCAACTCATATGCATTTGCTTTGTGCAGCTGTCTATCCCCCCTCCATCAAACAACTCATATGTATCCTCATCCTCCTCACAATCTTGCAATGCTAGGATTGCATTTCGAGCTGCACTGGCAAGCCCTCCTACTAAGCTTGGTGTTCTTCGCGGATATGCTTCGCTGCATCTTCCTATCACTTGCCAAGCGCACAGCGGACATTACTCACCTTATTCGCCTGTTGATTCGCTGTCATACCCATCGAATTAGCTGTTAGACTGCACACATTACTCACCTTATTCTACTGCTGCACATACTCCTTAACCCTCTTCCTTATTTCCTGTTCCTGCTGCCTGCTGCATTTCCCACTCACAACAGTCCCACCAACAGCAGCACAGAGTCCACATGTTCCAGTCACACCAAGAGCAACCTTTGCTGTCATGCAGTTTGCACCCTTATCACCATCAGTAGCATTTGTATCTTCCTGCACGTTGCCATGCCTTTCACCAACCAAACTTGCAGCTGAACTTGACTTCGCCTCTGCTGTCATAGAGTTGCTCCCCTTTTTACTCGACGTTGTTGTCACACAAGCAGCCCCTTCCGGTATGTCGAATTCCTTTCCTTTTTGGAAAAAAAATATCTATACAATAGTGTGATGGTTAGAGACAAAAAATAGTATAAACTTTTTAAGTTGTCTAAGGAGGGTTGCAAAAATTTGCTCAAGTGATACCTCCTAATATTTTCTTAGTAAAAAAATTTTGCATCCTAATATTCATATAGTTGTATACTTATTGTCAATCCAATAACAGAAGCTAAACTATGATAGAACAATCAAAGCTGTGATTTGCAAACAAAACACCATCTTTATAACCTAAAGTGAAAAAGTTTTTGGCATTTAATTGATTATAAATTGAACATGATAACAAATGAGCAAAAACTACAAATTCATCTTGCAAGGACTATATGATTCACAAGAAATTCCTACATAGATAAAGAGGTACATCAATCAGTTTTTTACCTTAACCAAACAAGTGAAGCTCAACAGAACCAAATCCCTCTTCTAATTGCTTGACCATCTTCTGACACATCCGACTCTCGGTTACTCCAAGTCTGTCTAGAGTACCGAATCGCTTTCCAAGATTCAAAAAAAAAATATTGGTTGTTCTAAACTGAACTCAAGCCTGGCCTTTTATGAACATCATTGTGCTTCATCAGCTTCCTTACATTCTCAACCTCGTCGAATTCTCCATCAGCTGCATAGATGTTTGACAGCGTCACGAATCCTCCTGGCCTCTTAGACTCTATCTGCAACAGATTCTCAGCTACCCGTTTCGCTAGATCCTTTCTTCCGTGGATCTGGCACCCATTGAAGAAGGCTCCTAGAGCAGATTCGGAACCCTCAATGGGTGTTGTTCTGATGAGCTCATAAGCATCTTCCATTCTCCCAGCCCGACATAGTAGATCAACAATGCAAGCATAGTGCTCTTTGTTGGCGTCTATACCGTACCTTTCTTTCATGGACTTGAATATCTCCATGCCCTTGTCGTCGAGGCCTCCATGGCCGCAAGCAGAAAGAATGCAAACCAAGGTCACTTGGTTGGCTCTGAAACCTTGCCTTTGCATCTGCTCGAACAGCTGCAGTGCAGCGTCAACCAGACCATGCCTCGCGTAGCATCCTATCATAGCATTCCACATTGGAATGTTTTTTACGCGACTATGTTCAAACACGTTACTAGCACATCGTATACTCCCGCATTTGGCATACATGTCAATCAAAGCACCAGCAACGTACACATTGATCTCCAGCTCAAGTCTGTAGATCAAACCATGAATTTCTCTTACATTCTGGATTGAACCCAATGATTCGCAAGCGGGAAGTAGCCCAGTTACAGTGACACAGTTGGGTCTGATGCCATTAGATATCATGTTCTTGAACAGTTCAATTGCCTTGAGAGCTTGATTGCCCTGTGCAAAGCCTGAGATAAGTGCATTCCAGGTAACTAAATCAGGAACAAACCCTTCTGTGATCATTTGGTTAAAAATCCAGATTGCTTGATCGCAATCTCCACTCTGAGCACACCCGGCTATGATTGCATTCCAAGTGAAATCATTTGGCTGTATCCCATCCAACTTCATCCTCTCGAACAAGGCCATTGATTCTTCAAGCATCCCGGAATTGCAATACCCAGAGATCATTGCAGTCCAAGACGCGACGTCTCTGTTTGGCATTCTGTCGAACAGGCTACGGGCATAGGCTATCTTTCCACATTTACAATACATGTCAATCAGTCCATTGGACACCAAAACATCAAACTCAAAACCAATTTTAGTAGCCATAGCATGTACTTCCTTCCCCTTGCCTAAATCCAATAAACCTACACACGCTTTCAAGATGGTGGAAAATGTGTAATTGTTGGGCACATTTCCAGACAGATGAACCCTAGAGAAGTACCCAATAGCCTCCTCATAGTGGCCATGGAAGGCCATGGCAGAAACCATCCAATTCAAAGCAAAAATGTTTGGTTTCGGCATTTCATCGAACAGTTGGCCTGCATACCGGAGATCACCACAACTAGCATACGAACCCAAAAGTTTACTGTCCAGAGACAATGCGGTATGATCGATAATTCCACTGGTCACCAACAAACCATGTATTTGCTTCGCCTGCTTCGAATTCGGGAGCTTCGATTTCAGACATTTATGCAACAACAAGCTCAGATTTTCATATGCCAGGTGACAGAACGATGATCCCATAGCACTACAGCATCACAACTTCAAATTGGAACCATCCAGCCTTCCAATTTATGTTTTGGATTTTTGGTTACGTGTTTCATTGTTTATATTTGTAATCGATTTCAAAGCGATTTCTCAAATAACTCTCGTCTGGTCTGATGTCGGGAAAGCTTATTGTTCAAATTTGATGACTCGCAATTAGATTTGTAAGGGTAAATTACAGAAAATCACCCTTAAAATATGGTATTATTTAGAACATTACCCATAAATTAGAATATTACAGAAAACTGCCTATAAATGTGGTTTTGTTGGAACCAACCGCAAGCAGTGTTCTAAAAAAAGGCCTTGGCAGTTGCTGAGACAGTCGCCCGAGCAAAACGCACCATGAGAGACTGGTCCTTTGACCAGATTGGATGAAGGTGGTTTGGTGGTGGTGTGGGTGGCGACCCAAAAAAAGGGGTTGAGACTCCTTCTCTCTAAAAAACCGAGAGGAGAGGTTTGCATATTTCAAACATGTAATACGGAGTAATCTCTGTAATATACTAAAATCGATGCATAAACTCTTATGTGGCACGACGTGGTTGATTCTATATATGATTAAAATTCTAACATTGTGCGTTGTGGTTGATTCTATGATAAAAACTAATAAAATAATATGTTGTCATAATTTATAGAAAGTTATATATTTTAGTTGATTGACAAAATTATAAATAAAAAATATTTCATAGTCATACTTACCAAAAATATTAATAGATGAATATATAGTATTTGATAAGCGCTATTTTAGTTATATCTAGATTATTTTTTTATGAAAAAAGTTATTTATAAAAATATTATGTAGCCACAATTAATCCGTTCATAGCTATTTTACTTTATTTATATCTATATTATTATTTTTGTTGGAAAAAATTATTTATATTTATTGAAATCTATTTAATTATTTATAATATTGTATTAATGTATTATCGGAGACCTACACTAGCAATCATTTATAAGCTAAAAATATTTTTAATTCTTTTTAATATTAATTCAGATGTTAAATAATTATGAGGGAGAGGGATTAGGATATAGCCATATAGGGTTTTGGGTTATGAGATTTACAGCCCCAATCTTCCTCCTGTTTGTGGCCTGACCTAGCCACCATTAGAGAAACATTCTTATGATCGATATAGCATATCCTTACTTGATAAGTTTCGATCAGATACTATTTTGCACCAAATAACGAATTCCAATTCAAGTTGTTTCATAAGGTTCTGGTTAATGCTGAAATTAATTAAGAACAACTAAATACCAATTTAGATTCGATTTCTTCATATCTTATTCTCCTGCAGAAGCCCCAAAAGACCCAAATTTCCTGGCAAATACGTTTCGTCGAAACAGACGAGGCATACGCCGCCGCCTCTCCCCCCTTGTTTCGTCGCACCAGCGGAGCATGCAATACCGGCCATTGGGGTCGTCGTCCTTTTGGTTCAATCCAAAGACTTGAATCGCACTCCTCTTGAAGATGTCGAACCTCCGTTGCATCTCCTTTGGGGTCCGGTTTATCCCGTGATGGAGGCACCATCTCTTGTATAGCTCCCACACTGCCTCGTCCGACTCCATGTCCCTCTCCGTGGGTTTGATTTTGATACGTCCGGACGACGAATCTGCATACAATTTGATAGCAAGTATATATGAAATATCACCGTGTGGATAGCAAGACACAAACATAAACATATGAATATTAAGACTGACCGTCCTCCTCAGGCTCAATAGGCAATGGGACCGATTCCGGCTTCGGCTGACTAGGCACCGATGGGGCGAAAAGCTTGGCTTTCATGCCCCTCCGCCTTCGCCTTTTAGATTCGCGAGCTTCTTGGCCGGCCGGCGCCATTAAATTTACACAACAATTGTCTCTCGATCTTCTGTAATGGAGTATTCATAAGATATTTACATTAATGGATCGTCCAATATATATAGAAACACCGTACCAAAAGTAAAAATAAACCAATAAAAAGGGATCAATTGAATCAATCATGTACGCAATCTGTGAGATTCGACCAATTCTTAGCCTACACAAGAAACCCTAGCCCTAACCCTAATTAATCACACGATCGAACTCGGAACTCGAATTAGAATAAACACAATTACAAGGAGAATTACAGAGGGAATTAAACTAGGAAAAATGCAGAAGCCGTTAAAAGGAAGGAAAAGCGAAGTACCAGCAGCGGATCGAGTCGCCGAAGAGATGGTGAGCGATGAAGAACGGTGGAGGCAGAGATATATTCCGTCCTTAATATATTAACTTCTCTCCTACTCTCTAGTCTCTAGGTTGTAATTACCTCGGGATTAAATAATTAAAGAAAAACTAATTAAAATAGACTAACTTTTTTAAAAATTTGCTTTTTAGAACACCATAATTTTGCCTTTTAGAACATGATAGTAATAAACCTTCTAATTCAATTTAATTACAACTGTTACCCCTCCACCTCGTATCCTCTCTCCTATGAAAACCAAAATTCTCAAATCCTTTGAAACACAAATCATAATTTAGATCCGAAGCAATTAAAATCTTTGTCAAATTGAAATTATATCGAAAGAGGAATGACTTTTTTTCTTAATTTTTAGGTTGAGTGCAATGTTTTTGTGATGTTTTAATAAATTTAGGGATTAGTTTTAGGGTTTATTAGATTGTTTGGAATTTAGGGATTTGATGTCTAGGTTAATATATGTCCTTAATTAGAACAATTAATTGTGTGAAATTTGTGATTCAATTAGTGTTTTGGTATTCTTAAAAAACCCATTGAAGCAAATGAATGAAGGGAGAAGAGATGCGCAGGCCGCAGCAATGTCGACTTCCATTTTCTGTAATTAAAGGAGCTTTTTAGCTACGATCGAGTGATAACCGACGTAAAAAGTGATGATTTTAGCCCAGTCATTTCTATACCCGGGCTAAAAAACCTATTTTTTTTTTATAAAAAAAAGTGCCACGGATGATTTTAGCCCAGAAATTTACATACCCGGGCTAAAAACTCTATATTTTTTTTATAAAAAAAAAGTGGTCGCAACGACCAAACTAATATATGGTTGTTGCGACCAATTGACTGTAGGGTCGGTGCGACCATGATGCCATGCGCTAAATGGCAAAATGCCCTGCGCTAAACAGAAATCGTGAAAAAATATCATCACCTTTAAAAAGTCGATGAGTCGGCAAACGGACTAACCGTCGTGAAAACAACATATATAGAATTTTAGAAATAGTGCAAATAAAAGGAAAAATGAGGGGACTCTCAACAAATTACAATAAAATCGTCAACATGCATGGAAGTTGAGGAAAATTCAAAGAACATTGTGAATGCCGAGAACACAAGATTTAGGTAAAATTATTAATTGATTGTGTTTTAAAAAAATTCTCTAAATACACCCGTCATCTTTTAATTAGAGGTGTAGATTTTAAACCATACATATGCACCTAGTGTAACCGAAGCAAAAGTATCCACGTACGAAGCAAGCTCACTTATTGTACTCTGAATCACACATATACAAAAAACGTGAGTGCTAACTACCTAACTTACACATTCTCTAATCATCGTTCATTTCACAAATCACTGAACAATCTAGATTGGATATATCGTAAGCTGACCAGTGGCGGATCATGAACTGGTTGATTGAGGGGGCGAAAAATTACGATAAAAAAATATTGTATGTAAAATTAAACCCTAATTTTTCTTTTTCGCAAAATCACCAATATTATGGATGTGTAACTAGAATAAAAACATAAATCTTGCATGATTTATTTCATGGTTTTCAGATATTTCAATATAACCTCCTAATTTAAAGTTTTCGGATATAATTATATTATTAAAATATGAAATTAATAAATGATAATTACAATAAAAATATATCGGTTGGTAAATGATGTCGGAAATATTGTAATTCAGTGCTGAAATTTGAAACGCTTATAACTTTTTGCTCAGATATCGGATTTGAGCTTATAATATATCAAATCGAAGCTATCGACGAGAGGAATATGTATGTTAAATTTCATTTTCGATTGGAGGGGCGACTGCCACCCCTGGCCCTAAAGAGGATCCGCCTCTGAGCATGACACACATATTGCTGATGTGGCGCTTTGGCTTTCTGTGTGATTGCAAAACACCGTCGTTGCCTACATGTGCTTCTCTTCTTCTTTGTTCCTTTTTGAAACTATGTGTCAAGGATCATTACACCCCCCCCCCCAAACTGGAACGGGTGACAAGTACATGCCCTTGAGTAACAAATCCTTGAGTTGAGCAGGCGCAATATCTTCGTCAAAACATCGGCCAACTGATTTTCAGTGGCAAGAAAAGACAATTGCAGTAAACCTCTAAGAACCTTGTCTCATGTTAAATGCCAGTCAATTTTGATATGCTTTGTTCTCTCGTGAAATGTACGGTATTACGAGCAATATGAAGGGTTGAACGATTGTCGCAGTGCAAGGTAATTGGGGTGAGGTTCGGAATACCCAGTTCCTGTAGCAAATCGACCAACCATGTCACCTTTGTAAAGACCTGAGACATTGCTTGAGCTCTGACTTATAAGAGCTCTTGGAAACAGTGGCATGCATGTTTCTTCGATCTCCAACAGATCGGATTAGGCCCCATATCATCAACACATAACCAGTAACAAAACGCTTGGAGATTGGACATGAAGCCCAATATATCATTATCTGAGAACACCTGAACTGTGAGACCAAGGCCAGATTGAAACCGAAGGCCATAACTAGGAGTACCTTTAACACAACGAACCAAATATATCAAAGCGTCAAAATGACTTTGTTTTCGGAGTTTGCATAAACTGGCTTAAGCACTGAACACCAAACGAGAGATCAGAGCGAGTGCTGGTGAGGTAATTCAATTTACCAATCAAACTCTGAAATACCGTGGGATGAGATAGAGATCGACCTTCAGTGTCCATACCCAATTTGAAATTGAGAGGCAAAGGAGTAACACATGAAGAAAGATCTGAGCCTTTTGCATCTGCAATATCTCCTAAGCAAATTTATGCTAATGGAGAATCAAATCACCTGCAGATTCAACCACTTCCATACCGAGAAAGAAATCCAGGTGCCTTAAATCTTTAATACTGATCGAATAGAATATCAAGAGTTTCTTTGAGATGCAAGATCGCTGAAAGAACATTCCCAATAACAAGAATGTCATCAACATATACCGCAACCAAAGTAATATCAGACCCTGTAATTTCGAGAAACATATATGAATCGAACTTGGACATCATGAACCCAAGAGTTTGAACAGTGGAAGTGAGCTTGGAGTACCATTGCCGAGACGCCTGCTTCAGACCGTATAGAGACTTTTTAAGTCGATATACATGTCCTGAGCTACTGGGACATGTAAACTTCCTCCATTAAATCACCATGAAGGAATGCGTTATTTACATCCAAGAGGTAACCATGCTATTACAACGTTGCCACTGTGCATACAATGGAGATCCAACCTCTAGTCTCGCGACTTGCGTAGTCCCCAGTGACGAAAGCCAAATTTGTTCTTGGCAACCAGAGAAACCTCTACCGATCTCTTCCAATGATAGAAGTTCCGATCATTGAGAGGTTGTGTCGCCAAAGAGTAATTCAAATGGTCTCAATGATGGAGAAATAGAGCATTGTTGGGATCAACTCCGTGACCTTCAAACTCTGCCATAGATCAAGTTACGAATACGAGAGTTGTTGGAATTGCTCATGACTCTGATACCATGACAGAAACCGGGAGAATGCACAAAAAACAAAAGCAAAACAGAGCAAGAATCACAAACATAGCAAGCTCAGGGATGAGCCATCAAATGGAGGATGACTTTATTGATCAAAATTGAAAACAGAGAGTTTGTACATGAGATTTTAATCTCACTTATTGTACTCTGAATCACATATATACAAAGAACACGGGTGCTAACAACTCAACTAACACATTCTCTAATCACCGTTCATTTCACAACTCATTGAATGATCTAGCTAGATTGGATCTTAAGCATGACACATGGATTGCTGATGTGGAGCCTTGAGTTTCTGTGTGATTGCAAAACGACGTCGTTTCCACCACATGTTTCTCCTCTTCATTTGTTCCCTTCTGAAACCATGTGTCATGGCCCATTAAGAGTGGGTTACGATTTGAGGGTCAAGATGTACTGTACGCATGCACCCATTCCCTAAGTGAGTTAGGACCAAGGGTGATTCCCTAAAAAACAACATTGATGAAAAGGAAATCCATAATGAAATTAAGCTCACCTTGCCTGCAATGCTCCATTGAGATAGCATCAAATCACCCTAAAGAGTGTGTTACATGGCTTTATATGGCAGTGAATGATCTAGGTGCATGCTACACTCGTCATGCAAATACAAACCAATAAAACCTTTGTGAACCACATCACTTGCTTGAACTCATTTGTAGCCTCTTCAAGCTCTTTGAAGGTGAAGCAGCAAACAACATTTAATAGTGGATTACCTCTTCTTTCAACAACTTATGTTTTTTTAATATGGAAGCAACAGAGCGGCCGACATTAAACTTCCATGAGAGGTTCCGAACACCCATAGTGATCCAAAGGCTGATAAGTAATTAGTGTTGTCCAGCTATGTATCCTTCACCCCC
The DNA here is from genome assembly GCA_037127255.1 of Persicaria tinctoria. Classification (NCBI taxonomy): domain Eukaryota; kingdom Viridiplantae; phylum Streptophyta; class Magnoliopsida; order Caryophyllales; family Polygonaceae; genus Persicaria; species Persicaria tinctoria. The sequence goes on from JBANSL010000004.1 coordinate 4,092,176, forward strand.
TTCACATTCGAGCTTAAATAGGTCGGTTGGATTGATGGAAGATGTATAGGTCGGTCGTGGTGGGTTACACATGTTGTTAATCTTTCCCGCTTGGTTGACACAAATGTTATTTGGATCATAAGCAAGTACAGACCAACTAGAATCGTTGGTCCAAAAAGGGGTGGATAGGTGTGACCCGCTCTTTAGGGCATGCACATTTTTTTCATCTAGCTTAATATTATAATCTAGATGAAAATTGTAATCTAGCTCAAAATTATAATCTAGCTTAAATTTGAACATCTTGTTTGGCATGCCTTTGATTATCCAAGCTTTTTGGAGATTAAATTATCAAATTATCAAAATGGATCTATTTTATTTGATGTATGGCTTTAGAGTCCGGTCATATTTGACCCGGGCTATAAAGTTCCGTTATAAAAAAGAAAAATTACATGACTTTATAGCCTAGCAACAAGCCCAGGCTATAAAGCCAAAATCATACATTGTCAATATGGGTGATTTTTTCTAACAAGCTTGGTTTTGTGATCATATTCGGCTTGCGAGTAATTAGACAAGCTCGAGCTTGAGCTCGTTTTTGCTTGTTATGCTAGTTTTTTCTTGTTATGTTCATTTTGTCAATTTTGAGCCAAAATCATACATTGTAAATAGATATATATCTAACAAGTGAATCTTAAGCTAGCTATATATCTCCAAGTGAATCTCATTCTCGATCTTACAGCTGTAATTCAACTATCAATCAACCAAAAATCTTTGTGGACCCAATTGAGCCATTCAAGGGTCTGGGATCAGTAAACATTGAAGGTAAGGGAATTTCAAGGAAAGGGGCAGCTTTTAAAGGAAATGGGTGAGCGAAAATGGAGCAAAAGGTGCACTGAAAGTGCAAAATCACCCACCATTTAGAAGATGGAAAAAAATGCAGAGGGAGGCATCACAAATGTTTTGCAGCAGCACTGTATATTCAGTGATTATACAAGCTCAATTTACCGAGCAAAAGAGAAAAGGAGAGCAGAAACGTTAGCAGAAACATTGCTTTCAAATATTAGCAGAAACATTCACATACATCTCTTCACATCGCGCAAGACATGTACTTGTATAGCAGAAACATTACTTTCATATGTATCTTGATACCTTTGTTTGGCCTACACCTAATTGAAGTGTATGCTTTCTTAGTAAGAACATTGCGCTATGGCCCAAGCCCTCAATCAATATGTACTCCATATCATATTAGCAATCTCATCTCGAACCGCCCGCATGGAATGAGGCTCTTCTTCTTCCAAGTTTGAAGACGAACTTGGGAGTGGCTCATGTTCAGCGCCTTCATTGTCGGAGCCACCGTTTTTCTCTTGCTCATAATTAAGTCCATTAGAGTATCGTTGAATGTAATTGTGCAAAGCAAATGTTGCAATAATAATTTGTACCTTTGAATGTAAAAACAGATTTCTCAATGAACATATAACCGAAAGGACATCATAAAGTCAGAAACACTGCACAAAGAAAGAATGAAAACTAGGAAAGTAAAGGTAAACAGAAGGCACCAGCTTCTGCTATTGAGGTTCCTTATTATTAATTAATCTACAGTTGTAATGGTGAAATGGATCATCAACATCTAGGACAGAAATTTATACTTCAGTAAAAGGAATGAAATAAAAAGTTCTAATATAGTAATGTATAATCTTTAAATTAGATTCAATATAATAAGAAAAAAAGAACTAAAAACTAATAAGAAATCTACCTGGAATGACATGTATTTTCATATAAAAAACTAATAAAAAACAAGCAAATATTTATGATTTATGCACAATGGGACTACCTAGCGCAAATGATCGAGGCCGTTTATTTAGGTAGAGGCTCACAAAACATTTATTATAACACATCACATAAAGATTACAACAAGCAACCATTAACCATCTTTAAACGCATTTATAAAATTGGACATGGAGATCTACCCAATTGAAAATGACCTTCCAGAAAATTAGTAAATTAATCCGAACATATGGTATATTCTTCACAATTTCAGTGTGTTGTTGGTTAGTGATTGGCAATCATATACCAACTTTGCCCATATTTACTGCTAGTACACAATTGCAGACTTAATATATGTTAATATCAGAAAGGGCTCTAAACAAGAAAGGAATTTATAAACAAACAATAAAGGAATTTATTATGATAGATTACTAGACACTGAGATCTCCCCTAACTCATGGTACTACTCAAGTGGCTGGTTTTAAGAGGACAATCTTCAGAGCATTGATCAAACAAGAGTAGCATAGTCCAAGGAAACAAGACTACGAACAAAACATCATGTAGAAAACCTGACAAACGCATCAAATATAGATGAGATATAACTGAACTTAGTTATGCTACTAATCAAACCTATGCATTCAAATGCTTCACAAGGGATCCATAACAAAACTACCTTGAAATTATTCCAAGAGTATGAAAAAGGTATAACTGAACTTGTTTATCACAAGGGACATGGCTGTATTTTCTGTTGGAATGATAAAGGTGAATGTTTTCCTATTTTATTGAAATTACCTCCTATATAAGGTCCTAAAAGATCCTTGAATCATCATCAACTTTTATGTCAATCACAGGCAAAGTTAAAAGGTAAACACTATCTTTGCCACATAGCTGCTAGTTTCGTTTCTGATAGGATTGGGATACTGTCCAATGCTCCTATATCTCCAAAGACTCTGGGGCTATTCAAAGAAAGAAATGGAGGGCTTATTGTTGTTGGGTCTTATGTTCCTAAACAAAACAGGTTGAAGATAATTCATGAACACATTGGCTTCCAGATTTCAGAAATACTCTTGTCCAATCAGATGAGAAAAAGTTACTTTAATTGATTGGTTCATGAACACATTGGCTTCCAGGTTGAAGATAATTCATGAACACATTGGCTTCCAGATTTCAGAAATTGGCTTGTATTTATTAAACAAAGCTTGAATTGAATGTAAGGAAAGATGAATCGCAATACATAAAAAGTTATCACTATGGTTCTCAAGAAAGAAAATTCAGATCAGAATAGATGTGAAGCTGAAAATCTTAGTGATTCAGAGCAGATTTCAGAAAGTGCCCCGTAGCTAGGTAAATCAAACCCTTAATGGCAAAATACAAATGGAAGCCTATTGAAACTTGGAAACTCTCATCAAGAATGTATCCAATTCAAACATGAAACTCCTCTAATGTTAGTCAATCAACTAAAACAACATGGCAATGACTCACATCCAAGATCTGTTTTCATTCAACCCATAAAAAGAAAACTCAATTTCATTCTAGAAAACCTAATTTCATTCTAGTTTGTTTATGCAACAACACTCATCTTCATTCAGTGATTCAAATCAGTCAGACCATGAAAATCAAAAGTTAGGGTTTTATGTAAATAAAAAATTAGGGTTAATGCAAATCGAAATTGCACCAAAGTGAGCAACAAAGAGCGAGAAAGAGGAATTTCACAATTACCTGAAGAACGTGAAAGCGAAATTGCTTGGTGGAGAAAGTGAAATGGAACCTGTGAAGAGCCTCTGTCAACAAAAGGAAGTGGATATCAGTTTTTTTTCACAAGCAAGCTGAGAAATCGATCGATTGCAAAGCTTGCAAACCTTATCGCGAGATCAAAGTTTGTCGCCGTGGAACTCTCATGGAATCGATTGCAAAAGCTTCTGCCAAGACGAAAATGAAGATTGTCGAGAGGAGAGGAACTGATGAGAGGAGAGAGATTCCGTCTTCTTTTCACCGTCGAGAACGCTCCTCCAAATTTCATCGAACGCTTCCAATCTGGAGCGGCTGAGGAAACCCTTCCCAAGCTTCCCAGTTCCCAGAGAGATGAACGCAGAGCGTTTCTGAAAACGCTAGTGACTGCCAAACAACTTTTTTCTCTCACGCTCTATCTCAGACCATCCGCAAACATGGGAAACCTCTTTCCCCTTTTTTTCTTTCCTCCACAACCATAGAAACCTCTTTTACCCCTTTTCAAATTTATTTTCACTTTTCCTTTTCATTCACATATCTTTTCCTTTATTATATTTTTATCATCATATATTATTGTCAATTATTTTTATTTATAGTTTTATAAATAAATAAAAATAGCAAGTACTTGATATAAATATATTTTATTACATCTAGATTAAAATTAACAAAGTTAGAAACATTATAACACGCGTAAATACTAATCGAGCTACCTATAAATTCGGATCATAACCTTGGGCATTCGGGTGTTGAATGATTGTTAAATATTTGTAACATCGCGTGAAATTGAGAATTTTTTAGAAGATTTGGATCAAAAGGCATATTTGGAATGGGTGGGTTATTTAGATTATTGTGATCCATAGTGAGAATAAGTGCAACTACAATAGATCAAGATATGGGTATATATATAAGGTAAAATTGAGCTCAAATTATAGAGAAAAATAAAATTAAACCAATGAGATATTTTATTTAAAAAATAATGAAATATAAATATATTTTCTATTTCATTTTTACACATGTTTACAATTAATAAATATGGATGGAAAAGAGAAGATGTTACTTTTTCATAAAAGAAAAAGGAAAACAAAATTAGAAAAGGGAAGAAGTTACCTCTTTCTACCAAGGTAACTCCTTTCATCCCCTTACCTTAAGGTAAGATCCACAACCATGAGCTTACCTTTTACTAAGCTTAAGGTAAGGAAATCTCATGGTTGCTCATGCTCTCACGTTGTATCCGTCGCTATAAAACGTTACCTCCAAAAAGGCCCTTAATCTGGTTAATCGTTGCCAAGACTTTTTAGTTAGGAACTAGGAGACTCGGTTCCGACATACCTTCCCTAACTTAATTACCGACTCCCTTGCTAAACTAGCGTTTTCTTATCCTTTGGGTATTCGTGTTCTGTTGGAGCCTCCTGCGGAGACTAATTGTTTATTACTTGAGGAGGACTCTAAGGGAAGGGCTACACCCTGTTTGGTGGTTATGTAGCCCATTTTTGTTCGGTTTGTGTAGCTTCTGTTAACGTTTACTCTCATTTATCCTGACAAAAAAAAAATGACAAACAAGAACCCCATGAAAGTTGAGTTCTTCTGAAATGGAATTGGGATTGTTGTTCTTTGCAAAGATACACTTTTATCCCATCACTTTACAAGACATCAATATGGCATAAACTGTTGCAAACCATGGTCAGTTGAACCATTAAAATAAATACCCATGGCCTGAATTGTTCATTTAGCTCATGGCGACCAAATTTCCAGTGTTATTCAAGGAGCACTGAAATAAATACTTATGGTCTGAGCATTGAAATAAATCTCGTCCTGATCTCGGTAGGAACGGGACGGGATTTGTGGGATTTGTGCCCTCCCCTACCCACTCTCTTCCTCTTTAATTGACTTTTTATTATTTAGGCGAAATTGCAAGAAACCACCCTTTAAATAGGGTTGTTTGCAGAAAACCACCCTTTAAATTTATTTTTGCGGCAAACCACCCTCTAAATATAGTAGTTTGCGACAAACCACCCTTTAAAATACATTCATTTTAAAAAACCACCCATCAACACTTTTAATTAAAAATCTATTAATTAAACCAAAATTACTCTTTTACCCTCCAAAATATATATTATATTTCAAGGTGATTAGAAAGAAAATAAATTATATTTGTATGCTTTTAATTGCAGTTTAATGAATGACATTACATTTGAAATCTCGTCTTTTCTTTTCTCAAACATTATGTTTGAAATCATTGGAATCTATATTTAAATCTTTATTTATTATATTAAATCTATATATAATATTAATATATAAGAATTTAAGATGATGTGTCATCTATATCTACTATTAATATATAAGTCTTTATGATGATTTGAAATAACCCACTACAATTATATTTTTTTTAAATCTTTAAGATATTCTAAATTTTTTTAAACCAATGAGTTTAATTCAATACGTTGAATTAATATATAATCTATATCTATATCTAAATATTTATATATTATATTAAGTGAAAACATTTTTTAATGTTTATTCTCTCCTTGGATTGATATAAAATTATATTTAGTTAAATATTTTAAATAAGGTTACAATCGCTATATTGATAACGCAAAAATATAACAAAATTTTCTTTCTAACATCCTTAAAAGAATATATATATATATATATATATATATATATATATATATATATATATATATATATATATATATATATATATATATATATATATATATATATATATATTAAGGGGTAAAAAGGTAATTTCGATTTACTTGATAATTTTTAACGAAAAGTGATGATGGGTGGTGTTTTTTAAATGAATGTATTTTAAAGGGTGGTTTGCCGCAAACTACAATATTTAAAGGGTGGTTTTCTGCAAAAATAAATTTAAAGGGTGGTTTCCTGCAAACTACCCTATTTAAAGGGTGGTTTCCTGCAATTTCGCCTATTATTTATGCATATTTTTTAATATCATAAAAACATATAAATATTAATTTTAAAATATTTTTTTAATAATATCATACTTATTAGTAATAAGTATAATTAATGTTATTAAAAAATATTGAATAAAAATTTGATATTTTATGTATTTTAACGTTTTTTTTAAAAATGTGCATAACTTGAAAAGTCGTTTAAAAACATGAATGAAGTATTTAATTTTTATTGATTATTTTAGAGTTATTAATTTTTACTCCTTAGGAAGATAACTTAAATAAAACCCAATATTAAAGGCAAAACCACCAAAATGGAAATTAAAGCATTTTCTTTCCCCTCCCTTGTCTTTCCGAAAAATATTGTGGATTAATTCAAAAAAATAAGCCCAACCTTGGTAAAATTGTGCTAAATAGCCTTACATTTCAAAAATAACTTGACCAAAGATAGATTATATTATACTAGTTGCATTCACTAGCTTTGGATATCAACGAGAAAAACAACCTATCAAAGGGTCAGATCTAGAGGGAGAGATTTTACACTAATGAGAGGCCCAAGCAATCAAGTATCGTTATTGTCCAAAAAAATTAAATTTATTCAGCAATTAATGGGTCAAATGTGTTTCTTTGTCATTAATAAGCCTAAGCTATAAGAAAAGTATCCTATCTATCTTTACAAACTAAAAACTAAAAATTCTTCATCCTCAAATAGTATCAATTTTTAAAGGTTTTATTTCAAAAGTTGTGCTCTCATTTGGATATGCATACGGGAAGCTAGTGAGTTATTCGGTTATAGTAAATAGTTTTTTCAATTACAATGAATGTTATTCAATTGCATAATTATTCACTTGCAATTGGATAGTTACTTATTTATAGTGACAATTTTTCATTTGCAATAATTATTTAGTTGAATTGGTTGGTTATTCGATTTCAATAAGACATTCACTTGTAGTTTAATTTGAGCGTCGTTTTTTCATTAGAAAATTTAATTGCAGTGAGTAGTTATTTAGTCGTGGACTACACCTAAATAGCGCTGTTATTGGAAGGACTAGGTTGGAGAGTGAGTTCGGGGAATGAGATTGATGTTTGGGGATCTAATTGGCTTGCCTGTGAAGGTCGCCCAGTAGCACCCATCCTGCAGCAGCACTCGTAGGGATGGCAATGGGTCGGGTGATGGGTGGATGATCTACTTCCGTCACCCGATCCACCACCCAAAACCCTTCACCCTACCCGACCCATCACCCACCAAATATTTCACCCGCCCCGTCCACCCATCACCCACCGGGTGATCGGGTAGATCGGGTGATAATTCGGGTGAAATACAAGAAATCAAATTCATCAAAAAAAATTATTGAAGAACATACGTCGAACACATCGACGAATAAACATTAATTAGGATCCCATTGCATTCACGTTTCCATTATAATTAGGAGCCAATTGCATTGCATATCTTCAAATAAATATTGCATAACTTACTTTATAACAAAATATTTCCATTTTAATCGTTTGATAGGTATCTTGAATTAGGGTTTAGGAGTATATTGGTAACTTCACATATAAAATATAATTACATAATATAAGTCGGGTGACGGGTCGGATGATGGATTAGGTGATGGGTCGGGTGACGGGTGGGGAATGTCTTCACCCGGATCCGACCCGACCCATCACCCGTTCACCCATCACCCATTTAAAATCCACTTTATTTCGGATTTTCACCCACTTTTTCGGGTCGGGTGAAACGGATATCTGTCGGGTGCGGGTGAAATTGACATCCCTAAGCACTCGGAATTGGGGCTGACAATGGAGTCTCTGATCGATCATAGCAAGGGAGAATGGCAGACTGATGTGCTCCGTAGCAATTTTCGAGAGGAGGATGTGCACCTTATCCTGGCAATCCCCATCAGCGCTCGAAGGCCACGAGATACCCGGATTTGGTGTCCAAACAGAGAAGGGTATTTCACAGTTAAAGCTGCCTATTGGCTAGGGTGCTGCGGTCACCAGCAGGGGTGGTTTCAGCGATTGAATGGAGTGGGTGAGGGCGTATGGGGATGGATTTGGAAGGTTAGAGCCCCGCCAAAGGTATTGCTTTTCGCCTGGAGAGCATTGCAAGGCGCGCTTGCGGTACGATCTTGCCTCGTCCAGAGACATGTTGTCGACTCGGCGTCATGTGCAGAATGTGAAGGTGCGGAAGAGACAGTTAGCCATGCCATCTTTTCCTGCCCCTCAATCCATCAAGTGTGGGAGGATTCGTCTGCTGCTGTTCATATCCGAGCCTTGGGGGATATGTCTTTTCTGGAAATGGTGAGAATCACACACGATGCGGCAGGGGCAGAAGGCCTGTTGGATTTTCTTACAAGGGCGTGGATTGCTTGGACTGTCAGGAACAAGAGACTCTTCGAGGATAGCCCACCAAATGTGCAATTGATAAGAGAAGGTTTCTATAAACTAGTGTCTGACTACAGGTTGGTATGGGATGAGCGGAATGAAAGGATGAGTGCGGTGAACCAACAGCTGATAGGTGGTGCGGAGTGGGTAAGGCCAGAGAGGGGGATCATAAAGGTCAATTCAGACGCAACACTCATGGATGGGGGTTATGTGTGGCTTGGTGCAATAGCACGAGACGATAATGGGCAGATACTATGGCGAGCGACTAGTCGAGTTAAGGCTGGCTGGGATACGACATTTGCAGAGATGAAAGCGGCGTTGTTGGGTGTGGAACAAGCAGCGACAAGGGGGATGACTAGAGTGCTGCTGGAAACTGATGCATCAATTGTTGTCCGGATGAATCGTTTTCGTATGCCAGTCAAGTGGCGGATGATATAAAGGGGATTGCAGCATGTTTCTCTTCCTTTTCTGTTAGTCATGTAAGACGTAGCGGGAATGTACTAGCGCATCATGTAGCTAGACTTGTCCCACCAAACGGAGTGGACCATGTATTTCTCGATCCATTTCCTCCAAGTTTGATTGAGCTTGTGGAGATCGATCTTATATAATAATATGGCCTACCTTTTATTCAAAAAAAAAAAACTCGCTGAAAAGCACAAGGTGCATTTTAAATGTGTCCGCAAATTGCATGGGAAAGGGTGTACACACCTGATCTTTTGAGTTATTTTCATTATTCAAGTTTACATATTGTAGTGAGTAGTTATTCAGTTGTAATGAGTTATTCAGTTGTGAACCCACACCTAAATATACATATTGTAACTAAATAACTCGCTGAAAAGCATAAGATACATTTTAAATGTGTCAGCAAATTGCATGGGAAAGGGTGTACACTTGATCTTTCGAGTTATTTTAATTATTTAAGTTTAGACCCAACATAAAAGGCTCAAAAAAATTCACTTAGGCTATTTTCTGGATTTTCTAAAGTTGAGGCAAGGGAGTGAAATAACCCTTAAAGCCTGGTCTTTTTACGCAATTAACTTAAAAAAAATTCCCAAACCAGGATCCGGAACTCAAAAAAATCCTAGGGTAAAATTAAATTCAACTAGAAAGTTATTTCAAGTCCGCCTTTCTCCCCTCTCTGTCGATATTCAATCAATTTTCTATCGGATTCACACTCCAAATTTTGTTTTAAACCCTAGATCCAGTCCCGGAAGCCTCATCGACTGCCCCAATTTCCAGATTTTCTCTACTGCTGCGAGGCGAATTTCGTCCCAGGCGGCCCTTCAGATCGTGAGCTGACCTAATTACGCCCCTTTCTCCCGATTGGAGCTTCGCAAAGTGACTTCTCGGCGTCTTGGAGATCGGTGTCGAGAAATTTGCAATGAACTACGGTGTTTCCGACAGCAGCGGTGAGTAAACACAATGATTCGATCTTTTGAAGCTCTTTTAATCGGTTTCTAGGGTTTTTTGTTTTGCGGGAGCGATTTGGCGATGATAGGGATTTCTCAGATCTCAAAAAGAAGTTTTCTTTAGGGTTAACGTGTGAGAATTGCAGGGACGGATGATGATCTTCCACCTGCTCATCAGAATAGATTCGCGAGAGGTGGCCGTCTTTCCGGCAATGGAAGATCTATGGTTGCTGGTCCTCCTCCAACGCTTCCGAGAATGCAAAGTGACATGGAAACGCAGATTCATATGATTGAACAAGAAGCTTATTGTTCAGTCCTTCGTGCCTTCAAAGCTCAATCAGATGCTATTTCATGGGTACGGTTTGATCACGGCTTGGTTATGGCTGATTCTGAAATCCATATTTAAATTCATTTAGCTTGAAATCCAATTTGCATTTACATTACAGGATAAAGAAAGTTTGATAACAGAACTCAGGAAAGAGTTGAGAGTGTCAGATGAGGAACACAGGGAACTTCTATCACGAGTCAATGCTGATGAAGTTATCAAAAGGATAAGGTCTGTTGATATTTTGGATGTTACCTTATGTTTGATGTTACTATATCATCAGTTTTCATGGAAAATATGTCATCGATGATTGGTCAGAGAATGGAGAAAGACAAATGGAATGCAACCAGGCATGTTTGCTCCACCTCAACCAGTTCATGATAATCTCCCAAGCCCAACAGTTTCTGCTTCGCGCAAGAAACAGAAAGCATCCCAACCAGCAGCATCTTTATCAGTTGGTGCACCATCTCCTGCAATGCAGCAGACTGTGCACCCGACTTCAGTGAATGCGAAACGAGGTCCTCCACCTGGAGCTAGAGGCAAGAAGACAAAATCGGTAAGTTGAGTTACTTCAGTTAATATTCTGTGATGACAAAGAGATAATATCATTTTGCTGATGTGTATATTCTTCCGCCGTTACGTGGTTAATGCAGTTGCCATCTTCAAATCTTTCTGGAAGGGCTCAGCCTTCTAATCATGGTGCCTTTGGCGGATTTGCAGCTAACGATCCTGCTAAACCTGCAAATTGTGATCCCCTAATTGGTAGGAAAGTCTGGACAAGATGGCCTGAAGATAACACCTTCTATGAGGCCGTAATAACTGACTATAACCCTGCACAGGTACGAATAGGGTGTTATGCTATATAAGATACACAGTATTCGTTCTTTTTCCTGTTAAATTGTGCTGTCTTGAATTTGATGCAATGAGATGGTAACTCAAATCTGCAGGGGTATGCCCTTGTGTATGACATGCATACACCTAATGAAGCCTGGGAATGGGTCAATCTGAAAGAGGTACTCTGGTTTCATCTCTGCTCTAACTGGTCTTAGATATGCATGCCTCTTGGGTGGTAAGGGTAGGTTTCAACGATATCATATTTGATTTATGCTATATTAATATAAGGTGTCCTAATTGAGACTATAGACATTGGTGGGTCCTATGCTGACAATGACAGACCAAAAAGAGCTGCTGGATCATTGTTATGGGTGTACCTTTTGGGTAACTAATGCCATGGTTTGAAGAGCTGCACAGTCTAGCTATAATAAGTTATACATGTTTTAACCTCTACAACCAGTACTAGGGAAATCTCTTGTTATTATGTTTAAATCTTCCTCTTGAATCCTTCTCTAAGAACATTCAGTTTTTCATGTTGCAATTGCAACTGTTTCTCTATCTCTGCAACTCAATTTGATCGTGATATACTGATATATTCCAATTTAGAGCATACTCTAGGGATAGTTTTTAGTATTAACAAATTTGTACCTGCTTTATTTAGATGTCTCCTGAAGACATCAAGTGGGAGGGCGAGGATCCTGGGACTTCCCAAAGAGGTGCACATGGAGGGGCTGGACGCGGAATAAAGAAAGTGCCTCGTGGTGCTGGTCCTGGTCCTGGTCCCGGAAGAGGCCGTGGAGCCATGAAGGGTCAGGCCAAAAAAGATTCATTTCTAGCACAAAACGGTATTGGAAGAAAGGCATCTGGAGATATTGAACTTCTGCACACTGATACTCTTATCAAGGAGGTGAGTATGCTTATTCTTATACTTGGCAGTGTTGCATTCAGCTACCATGGTGACAGCTCAGATTTGGATTGAAGAGGTGCTATCGAAAATTTCTGAACTCCGAATTTCTGTACAACAGGTTGAAAAGATATTCAATGGTACCCATCTTGATCCTACAGAAGTGGAGAAGGCCAAGCAAGTGCTGAAAGTAATACAACTCTCCCTTCTTGCATTCCTAGCCTCTCATCTTTCCCACCCTAGACAGATTTTATTTTATTTTTCTCTTCTAATTTCATTTCATTTATTAGTGCTAATGTACTTACTCATGGTGAGATCAACTTCTTGACGCAGGAACATGAACAAGCTTTAGTCAAAGCAATTGCAAAGATTGAGGAAGCATCTGAGGGGGAAAGTGGTAACCACTGACTGCCTTTATAATCTAAAATCTAAAGAGTGGTTAAAGTTTATTAGATTCCCATTACCCAATCTACATTCAGTTTCATGAGATGGTGTCGTAGATTATGTAGCAAAAGCCTCGTTACATACTTGTGTGTTCATCAAATGAGAACCCACCAAGCTACTGCCCTTCTTGCATCTATTTGGCAGCTAACTTAACCCGCACTTCCCTTAACGAGAAGATTTCATTTACCCATTAAAACACCTTGATTTTGTCAAATCTGTATGATAACAGTTGTATAAGTAGTGGGCAGACTTCTTCCCTTTTTTTGTAAAATAAAAAAAATCGCTAGAAAGCAAGACCTGTCTGTATACTTTGTGGCAATGACACTCTTTTCTAATTTGTATTACCTACAAACAGCAGATGGAGAACATCCACCGTTCCCACAAGGCCGTTTGGACCAAGATCGAGGGTGGAGGAAACGACAACTTAACGAAATGGGTGGAGAAGGAAGGGGAACCGAAGGCCCTGACGGTGAGAAAATAGCTGGTTAAAGAAGAGAGCTGAATCTGATATGGAATGGCAATGGAACTGATGCTTGAAGATGTAATGTAATGTTAGGTGGATATCCAGTTTGTACAATTGTTTAACCAGCTTAGATTAAAATTAAAGCCCATCTCTAGATTATGGTTAGGTAACTGACTTATATAGTATCTATTTTTGTACTTTTTGAACCTTGTAATCTTAAAATGGAAGGAGCTTGCCATCATTTTTAGGGCCTGTTTGGTTCTAGAGTAGGGAATTAAGAGGAAAGGAATAAAGTTGTGCAAAATGTATATTATTATTCTTTTTGAGTCTAGAGGAAGGAGGCACATTATCAAGGCATCTTAGGAAATTTGATTATAGTTAAAATTAGGGAATGAAAAAATGAGGGGAAAAAGATAATAGTTAGAATATGAAATATGAATCAAAGAATTTCAACTTACATTAGTTACATATGGATTAGATTTAGCTGATGTTGCTGGATTAATGGTGTTTTTTTCCCCAATGGCTATGGAGGTATCTTCAAATTTCTGCACTGTTTGAACCCATGAACCATCGTGGGTTAAATTGAAATCGAAAAATGTGTGGGTTCTCTTCATCACCAGTTGTTGAACACCTTGAAAAAAAATGTGTTATAAGGTAGATAGCTGTGTGCCCAAAAGTTTATTCAAAACCATAAAGAGAGTTGAACTTTGATATACATATACTCATGTGATATTGTGATTAAAAGTGTGCTCATAGCTGATTTACGGAGAGTCTAAGTCGCGCTCAACTTATATAACAACCCTAAATGTAAAAAATAAGCTCAAACTCAACATACTCCGGTGAATTTCGTTTTTAATCAAGTCGAATCAAGTTCAAAAATCGAGCTTAAAAAGTGCTCATATTCGACTGGTTTGATCATAAGAGCTCGAGTCGAGACTCGAGATTCTTTCAATCCCTAGCTCACATTGTTTGACGTTCTCTCGTCCTTGCTCTATTAATTAATTTAATTCCTACATCATATGGTTCTATGGCTTACACTTTTATAACTACAACATACAAATTATCAAGAACAAGAAGCCAACTCTTTAAAACTCAAACAAGCTAGGTTACCCTATTTACTTTGTTTATTTTCATCTCCTAGGCTTCTTCTTGGTGGTAGTAGCACCCACCACCTCTCCGTCTCTCCGCCTCTTCGACCGCCCGGAATCTGCTGCTCCACCACCACCACCACCCACAGCACCCGCCTTCCTTGTCGGAGGTCTCCCGCCTCCTCTTCTCATCGTCTCTGATCCTCCTCCTCTAGTTGATCTCCTCCCCGAAACCCTCATCGTCGCAGCTCCATCATCCTTGCCATCACCACCATCACTCTCCATCTTCTTTCTAACCACCACTTTCTTCTTACTCAGGTCCGTTATCTTCGCCCTCTCTTCCTGTTTCTCCTCCGTTTGGTCGTTCGTTTTCGTCTTCTCTGCCTCCTTCGACGGTGAGTTTTCCTTCATCCTCTTCAGAAAACTCACCACCCCTTCCTTCCGTGACGATACTAGCTGCTTCATCCTCTTATTGATCGGCTGATCTTCCTCGTCCGAGCTCTCGCCTTTGTTACTCTTATGAGCCTCTCCTTGCTGGACTGTTCCTGTGCTCTTCTTCTTATTGGTAGCATTGGCATTGTTGTTTGTCGTCGAATTCGACAGCTCCGTTTTCAGCTTCTTCGGCTCATCTTTCGCGAGATTGCCCTTCTTCCTTGAGCCTTCATTTTCGATCTCCTCGTCCTTGCTTTTCGCCTTGTTGTTCGAATTCGTTGAGGCTGAATTCCTCCTCCTTCGGCACACCACTATGTTGGTGGTGGTTATGGGCTTCTTGGCAACCGGGTCAGGGCTCCGGAGGGCCTCCGAATCAGGATTGACGCGGAGGGTGGATGTGGGTTTCCGGACCACATGCTTGGCTGCAATCTCCTTGGCGACCACCCTTCGGAGCTCACGGGCAGCCAGGTGCTCGGTGGAGCTCTTGCAGAAGAAGAGGATGGCGTTGGTGAAGACGAGGAGGAGGTCGCGGAAGAACCGTGAGTGGCAGTCACAGTAGATGCCGCGGTTGAGTTTGGATTGAACTGTTTCCAGATCCATGTGTTGCCGGATCAAGTTGCTGTACTTTTGTGTTTCCTGCAAAAATGAGGACTGATTTAAGTGCAAAAATGAGGACAGATCCGAGTAGTTCGAATTCGACTCATACGAATTTGGAAAAGATATCACCAATTTAGCCAATTTTTAAATATTTATTTTAGGGTTCGCCCAATTTCATTTAGAATTTTCTTTCTATGTTTAACCAATGCCATAAAGTCATATATTAGACAAAGGGGACAAAGCATATAGACTTAAGGTGAGATCGTGACAATGATGCACATATTGAGAAAAATGTGCAAAGGTTTAAAAATGATGCACTAAAAAAAGTACAAAATGAACAAAGTTTTAGCCAAAATATGCATCGGTTTAAAAATGATGCATATAAAAAAGTACAACCTTTTTAGGAAAAAAACGCTACACGTTTTAGATATTTGATGTGCACCATCTTTGTCTTAATGTACATAAATTGGCAACAAGCAGATTGGGTCGGGTTCAAGTAATATCCATTTGGGTTCGGTTAATCTCGGGTATATTACGTGTGCTTGGGTTGGTTCAAGTCGGACCACACCAGTTCGGGTCAAAATGTATAGAGTTGGGTCAGGGTACAGCACATGGCACCGAATTTTCAGGCACGGATCGAGTCTAGATTTGGATGGGTCGGATCGGGTCGAGTCGGATCTTGCCAGTTGTGGCACCGTCAATTGTTACATTTATCATCCTAGGCCTATATGGAGTGATGGGCAACCCGCAAACACCGGATAAAGCACCAAAAAGGATCTAAAAACACAACCAGACCCAGGCCCCATGAAGAAGAGCCCACTAGCCCAACCCATTATACAGCTAAATTCATGACTAGGTTATCATCATGGTCATCCACTCATGCTAAAGTAGTTTGTACATCTTTTATTTCTTCGTTAGACAAAATCCATTTGGTTGAATTACCCATTTTGGGTGGAAAACAAACAAAATCTCCCGCAGAATTTAATAAAAAATCCACTCCCATATTTTATAGATCCCTCAAAGGGATATTTAAAAAAAAAAATCATCTCCTTTTCTTTTTTTTTAGATAAAATAAGAAGAATATTTAAATCTTATATATACAATCGAGAATTAATTATGTTGAAAAGTCAAGTTTAAAAACATTTTCTTAATGTTGAAAATCTAATTCAATATATAACTTTATCTATAAAATGATGTTATATGACAAAAACAGCATTACTCCTTGTAACATACTGTATTTTTTAAAAGCCTAGTCATATTGTATTTATACATAACTCTCATTTTTTTTCCCTGAATTTCTATTTTAATGCGTTCCTTTCAAGTATCAACTTTAAATTTCTTGCAGGATTTCAGCAATGAATGCCAACTTTTCATCAAAACACATCATGACTTTTAATGCTAGAGTACGTGATAGATTAGAGAGAATACTTGAAAACTAAAAATTCAAGAAGTCATGGTCCACTTCGTATTTCTTTATGAGGTTTTTCAAGAATACCAGAAATTGTACTAAAAATTTAGTATTATTAATTTATAATTTATTAATGAATTTATGCTATGGATAAATAACCAAACTCCCCAGAGAAACCCACTTTGACTATTGACCATATACTCCGTATATAATGCATATATGAGAGTATATACGGTGTATACGGCTTATACGGCAAATCTCCCCTTCCCATAAAACACGAAGAAAACGTTGGCGTGCTGGAGGAATTCAAAATTTCAAGTATGAAATTATTTTTTAATAAAAAAAATTATTTAAAAAAAGTGTCAAATGACTTTAATAATCTCGGCTATTGTATCATTGTCGACGAAGATTTATTGCGAGATCCAGAGTTTGAAGTTCTCGTCCGGAAGGACGCTCTAGGGCTGGGGATGACCTGTGTTTGGTCCTTCATGCTGAAGTCCGTTGGGACTCGGGATCAGGGGTCGTGTGTACGTGTGCGCCCATGCGCTAATAGCCTAGCACATAGCCCAGCGGGGTTCCATCCTAAAACCAATTGGCAATAGGTGGGGTTGCCCACCAGGTTATATGCTAAGGCTTTATGTTTCACACTTTCAATGTGGGACATTTTGTCTCTTCACATTTCATTCTCAACACTTCAGTCTCTTTTTTTTTTTTGGTGTCATGGTCCTTCGGTCTCTAATTCCTTTCCTTGTTGTCAAAAAAAAAATCTCAGACCACCTAGACATGAGCAAGGGTTAAGGGTGGACCCGGACCCGATAAGTTATGACCCGAAGGGTCGACGACCCGATGGGTTAGGGTCGACAAGGGTCAGGGTTTAGGCGGGTTAAGGGTTAGAGTTGTGCTGATTTTGACCCATGGACCCGGCGGGTCGAAACTGAAGGGTGGACTCGTCGGGTTAACCCGTTGGGTCATCAGTTTTTGTAAAAAAAACGAGGTGAAGAGGAAGCGAAATTCGACATTCTAGAATGGTGGAGGCAACTGCTCGTCAAATATTTGCCACTCCTTGCTCAACTGTAGCGGTGGAAAACTTTTTAGCCAAGGTAGTCAAATATTAAACGAGAAGAGATCAAGATTTTTTCCTGAGATGCTGGAAGGTTAAATTTTCCTAAATGACTACTTATTCGAGTTAGACCCGGATGAGGAGCTTCATGATGGCACAATGGTCGAGAGCTCAAATGCTGAGCAAGGTGGAGAGTCCTGGTATCGGACAAGGTAAGTAAGGATCACAACGAAAGTAAAAAACTACGTGAGCTTTATTTTCTTTTCTCCGAGAGGATACATTGGCAACTGAAAAACCGGTCCAACCCCTATTCCTTTTTCTTTTTACTTTTTTAAACTAAAAAAATTTAAATGGCATGTCATGACTCGACGGGTCAAAGGGTCGACCCTTGACCCGGCGAGTCACCACAACCCATCGACCCGTGGGTTGGAAGGGTTAATGTTAGGGTCAAAGATATCCCAACTCTTGACCCGGCGGGTCAAATTCATCGATCGGACGGGTCTAACCCGTGCTCATGTCTAGGCCCACCTACATTTTCTGGTCTAGAGTAGATGTGTTTTTCAGGTATTTAACAATAAAATTTATTAAAATTTCAAAATAATTTCATATTTTGTATTTATTAATTACTAGTATATATGAAAATTTTAAAAAATAATTAATTACTCGTATATTTTTTATTATTTATGAAAATTTTAAAAATAATTAATTTAAAAAATTACAATTTTATTACATTTTTTTATTTTAAAAATATGCGTGAATAGTTTTTTCAAATAAAATATTAACAACTTTACATGTCAATATAAAACTCATTTAAAATAAAATCACTAAATAAATAAAGGTTTTTTTCACAAACTAACACCAGTTGCATATATCTTTTTACCAAAAAACACCCAAAGTTATCGATATTGTAACAAGTAATAAAAAATGTCCTCATTGCAACAAATTGAAAATTTTATTAACCCCGGTTGTTTGTCGAAAATATTGAAGGTCGATTTCCATAAATAACCCTAAAATTATTCGGGTCCCCTCATTTTGTGAGGTCCTCGTTTGCTCACGCTCAGTTTGTGATCTAAATATTTTTCTACTCGTAGCTCTAATCCTCATGATTAATCAAAGAAAATTTTGCATGGCCTTATGTAAAATCCTGACAAATAACTTTGTCGGGATGGTTATGATTAAGATTTAAAATTAATTTAATCATTCATTTAATATTCTTTTATACTCTTTCTCAAAAAAAAATATTTTTCTTTTAATACGTTTTTTAAAGAGTTTAAAAATCTAATAAAATGTCAATTTTTTTAATAACTTTTTAGATAAAAAAAAAAGAGTTTTTTTTTCTTTTTTTTTTGGTCCAGTGATCAAAAAAAAAAGAGTTTAATTTAATTTCTAAACCCGTTCTTTTATGGATTAAGCGATCAAGCAATAGCGGAGTTATGGGCACCGTCCATATTTAATCGCTGGTTAGATAAATTTTGATCACTAAAAATACGAGAATAACTTGATTTCTATTCATTTAGAAAATGACAATTTCTCACATCCAACACGTCCCTAACACCTAACCCACCTCCAACCCCCCACACAGACACTGCATTTTCTTGGTCTTTCTTAACAAAAATATTACCCAAATCTATTTCTTTTTATCCAATATTTAGACAACTTTTTTATTAAAAAAAAAGGAAAGATATTTTGTAGAGAACGGGCATTACTTTTTTGACATTGACTGGTTTGCATGTATCCAACTCAGCACATTGATCTGGCTTCAAGTGGTAACTTCCTCATACCAATTACCAAAATATGCAAATAAATGACAATTACTAGTCGTTACATTTCATGTACTATAAACTACTCCATGTATTTTAAAACTGCTATTTTTTTAAAACTTTTTATTATATATTAATAATTAATTTGCATTATTTGCAAATTAATTATTTAATACCAATAAAAGTGAGTATTATTTGTAACAATCCAATCCAAACATAATTATTTTTAAATTATTTTGCATTAACCACCAAAATTATGATTCATTCATTTCATTAAAAAATATACAACCATGACAGTTATTTTATTTTATTTTAATCACGGCTCCCAACAAAAAGGTGTTAGCGCAATCCTTTACAGTAATCCCTCCGTTCACAAATATAAGATTGTTGATTTTTTGCACGTATTTTAATGAGTGAAAAACTATATAAAATATTAATTTTTTTTTAAATGTTTTTTCTGTAATATAATATTTATTAATAATACATACTATATTGTGAAAAAGGTTGATTAAAAAATTAATTTTTTATATAGTTTTTCACTCCTTATACTATTACTATCTTTTTTTTTTGGTAAGCATTTTTTCTTATTATTATATTACTTTTCATTTTTTTGACCCTAAAAAGGAATTATGTGCATTTAAATTTGGTTTTTACTTCTTTTACTCCCTCCGTTTCCTTTTAATTGACTTTTTACTATTCATGCACGTTTTTTAAGGTGTGAAAAACTATATGAAATAATAATTTTTTTAAATATTTTTTTTGACAATCTCATACTTATTGATGATAAGTATAATATTATTAAAAAAATATTATTAAAATATTAATATTTAATATAGTTTTTATCGTTATAAAACTACGTGCATGACTTTAAAAAGTAATTTAAAAGGAAACGGAGGGAGTATTAAATTATGAAAATATTAAAAAAAGAGAAAGAAATGAGATGAAGGGATTACCTGACTGGGAAGCCGGCGCAGGAACACCGAACCATGCCTGTGAGACCGAACGATCTCCAAAAACCTAATCAACGGCTGAGATTTCACGTTCATCCTCTTGTTGGCGGGAGATACCTCCTCCGCATCAAGTTCTTCGCTGCTGCAGCTAACGACGCCGTTGCTCCGTCGCCGCTTCCTCCTCGGCAAGCTCGCCGAGCTCTGCACATCGCTGCTCTGTTTCGTTTCCGACGACTCCTTGACCTCCCGCTTCGACTCGGTTACCGACGCTCGCAACTCGCCCGCGTTTCCGGGGCGAACCGGCTGGCTCGCTCCCCCAACCACCTCGCCGACGCGGTTCGATGAAAAGTCTTTGTCCGGTTCAGGTTTGGCCACCGGATGAACCGGATCCGGTTCGGCGTTTCCATTTCCGCTCGGTTTATGTATCCGGTTCGTCGAATTCGACTCGTTGAAGGACCGATCCTCGGGCTCATCGGACTCGGACCGATCCCTGGAGACCGGCTTGTCGGCCGCCCCCGCCGAAGATCCGCCCGGTTCTCCGCCGCTCCGATCCGCTCTCGTCGCCAGATCTGCTTCGTCTTCCGCCGAACTCCTCTCTCTCTCCGCCTCTAATCTCTTCACCTTCAATTGCAGGGACCTGCGAAAAGAAACAAAAATCCAACCAATCAGATCTCCAGCGAAGAAACACGGAGCCTCTCATTAAATCAGATTCCAGATCTGTTCTTCCGAAACAGAAATTTTACACGATCGAGACGTCGTGACGTTCCACTTCGCGCCGGAGCTCTTCGACACGGAGCTTCCTCAACTCTTCGATCATGAACGGTAATTCCTCCCGGAGATCACGTCCTCCAACGACAGCGCCGTCTCCGGTGACGTCGAATCGACGCTTCAAGGCACGGTACCTCCGCTCGCAAATTTGAGGTGTGAAAGCATTGAAAAAGTTGTTGCTGCAGCGCTTCCGAACTTCCATGGCTATAGAGTCCCAGCTCTCGATGCCGTGCCGGCAAACGGCGCACGCTAGCAGGAGCTCCTCCAATGTCCCCCACGCTCCCGACGATGC
The DNA here is from genome assembly GCA_037127255.1 of Persicaria tinctoria. Classification (NCBI taxonomy): domain Eukaryota; kingdom Viridiplantae; phylum Streptophyta; class Magnoliopsida; order Caryophyllales; family Polygonaceae; genus Persicaria; species Persicaria tinctoria. The sequence goes on from JBANSL010000004.1 coordinate 4,113,681, forward strand.
ATCGCACTTGTCGCTGTCCGCCATCGCCACCGCACCTCTCTCTCTGAACCGCTGTTGTCGAAATTAGGGTTTATGTGATTCTTATCAGTGGCTCTCAACTTTTTTTTCCTTTTGATTTTTCGTTGATTTTATATTTTTATGTTTTGATTTTCATTCGTGGTTTTTGGGTTCTTCGCGACTTTGGAAGGGATGAAGGATTTGGGTTATGGAGGCTGGCTCTCTCACAAACTCTTTTATATACCGGTTCTGCCTCTTATGAAATGACGCATTTGCCCTCAGTGCTTTTCAATAATTGCTACTCCGAAGTAATTTGCTACTCTCTTTGATTTTCTCTCTTTAATTTTAGTTCACTTGTAACAAACTTTTGAATTGTTCATGTTTATCAATTTATGTGTTTACTTTCTAAGTTTTGGCATGTTTGTACATTTTTATTGGGTGTATGTTTGTATATTAGATAAGTTGATAAGTCTAGATCTTAAGTTATGATTATATTAGTCAATGTACGCTTATAACTAATTCCGAAGGAGTTGTATAAACTTGATGAGCTTGATCTTCTAACGGGATTAGTAGATAATCGAGGTGATGACTTAAATTAAACTTAAAGTTTAAGTTTAAGGCTAAGCCACTTGGAAACTTGGGATGCTATGGCAGTATGGTCTATATTATATGACACAAGTCTTTGGAGCTCAAAGATAACCCACTTGTAGCTAGGGCTGGCCTCGCTGGATCGCTAGGGTTTCACTTACCCAAATGCGGCATTTGATGATGGCAGCGTACTTTGACCTTGCTAAATAAGCATGTTGAAGACTTTTCGCTCATTCACTATTGCCAACTCATTCCCTCTAAAAAAAGGCCTCTAATTAGCTCTGCTAGGGTTTTCAAGATTTCGTTCCAAGCTCTTCCTCCAATCCATAGAGCCTCGATTGCGGTAATCCAACTCTGGCAAGAAGACGGCAGCCACCTATTATTGCTATAATGTCCACCAATGGCTAAGAATTTTACAGAGATCGAAATTTATTTTAAGATCTTCATATAAGTACGTACTACTCTCTCCATCTAAAAATATTTATTATATTTACTTTTCAACATATTTGACCTTGGAGTGCAAGGGGGCTCACCGTCGCCGAAGAGTGGAAAACATCCTGAAGTTGGTTTTTGCAGACGAGTCTCGATATATAAAGGAAGTAAAAAACGTAGTCAGCAGGATGAGAAGCAAAAGAGTGACGAGTCTTGTTGAAGTTTGCAAGTGCATTGAAGAGAGGGGTTTTGAGGGACTCGTACAATTGAACAATTATCTTCATGTCAACGAGGATGCCAAATGAGTAAATATTTAGCAAGTTGGTCCCGGTGTTAAAAAACAGAGGGGGTGCTCAGGATTGTGGCAACTATAGAGGGATCAAACTCCCCAACCATAGTATGAATATTTGGGAGAGAGTGATTGAAATGAGAATGAAGGGGAAGGACAGGGGGTATGTGTTTCATAGAACCAATTTGGTTTTATGCCAAGGAGATAGACGACATAAGCCATCTAATTGTTGCGACAACTTATTGAAAAGTACAGGGAATGAAAGCAGAATTTGCGCATGGTCTTCTTAGACTTGGAGAGAGCATACGATATGGATAGAGTCTCAAGGGAACCTATTTGGGAATGTTTTCCCGCTAGAGAAGTGCTAGAAAACTACATTTGGATCATTACAGATATGTATGATGGTGCTTCGATGAGTGCCCAAACACCCACTGGAGACACCAACTACTTCCCAGTGCAGGTAGGACTACACCAAGGTTCAGGCCTAAACCCTTTCCTCTACATTGTGATAATGAATGTATTCTCGAGACCTATTCAAGAAGAGATTCAAGGGTGTGTGCTTTTCGTGAATGATATGCTCTTAATTAGTAAACGAAACAAGAGAAGGATTAAGCAACGAATTGGAATATTAGAAAGAGACTTGAATTAAAAGGCTTTAGATTGAGCAAAACTAAAATATAATACATGGACTTCAACTTCAGAAGGACAGAAATGGCAGCCGAAGATTTGATGCTACAAGGGATCTAGATTCTTAGAACGGACGTACAATTTCAAGTATATGGGATCGATGTTGCAGAGTGATGGAGGAGCCGACAAAGATGTTACGCACTGGATTTAGAGGAGATGACATAAATGGAGGGCGACCTCAAGCGTCTCATGTGATAAGAAAGTGCCTTTGAAAATAAAGGAAAAAATTTATAAGGTAGTGGTGATGCTTGTTATTCTATACGAAGCAGAGTGCTGGGCGACAACAAAGATATAGGAATTAGGGGTGGGCGTGGGACAGGATGGGGATCGTCTCGCGTAATTTTTGCGGGACGGGATTCACTATTTTTTTTTCAATCCCGCGCGGGACTTGTCCCTCACGGGACGAGCCTTGCCCCTCAAATAAAAATCATTATAAAAAATTCTACAATTCCTATATATTTTGCGGTTTTCAAAGGCATAAGATAAATAAATTTATAATATTTTTTTTATCTAATTTTACGACTTATATATTATATACATATAATTACACAATATATATTATATAAGATCAAAAATTTAATACAATGTATACGAAACAGGGTTGTTATTCACACGGCCAAAATATCGTCAGACGCACGGTACCGACCCCGGAAGCTCGAGGCGGCATGAAAAACGTCGATGCCGAATGCCTAGGTCGGCATACCGGGTGCCGATGCCGAATGCCCAGGTCGGCAGACACGGACTGACGAAAGTGAAGCCCGATTGGACGGTCAACCAGACACGTCCCATCGACTGTGGCGCATCCCTTCATTTGATGCCGATGCCGAATCTCCAGGTCGGTATGTCCCATCGGACTGTGGCGTCAGACATCTTGCAGTGACAATGGCAGGGAATCTTGCAGCTTTCTGTCCCGTCGGCATAGGGGGTGTCGATAGGCTATAAATAGACACGCCCACCCTTTTCACTACACACACCACTCACACACTCCTTACCTTCTTCATAAGCACTCCAAGTCGGTAGCTCGGGAAAATTGTCGTGAAGAGAGATTCGAATGAGACATGGTGAAGTGGTGCCAGTTTCTCGCTCGAACGAGGGACCGCGAAGAGCCGAGGGAGCCTTCACCTCAATCGCCGTCGCCGCCGAACGATCCTCGAGCGCAAGCCGCAGTGGAGGTATGTCGAGATTTTATTGTTAATTTTATGTTATTATAGGTCTATATTATAAATGGAATAAAGATAAAATGTAGGTTTAGTTATGTAAAATTTAGATATGGAATTTTGAATGCAGTTTTATGTAGAATAAAAATAAAATGTAGGTTTAGTTATGTAAAATTTAGATATGGAATTTTTAATGCAATTATAAATGGAATCAAGATAAAATGTAGGTTTAGAGAAAAATGTAGGTTTAGACAAATTTAGATATGAAATGTAGGTTTAGAGAAAAATGCTATGAAATATAGGTTTAGTAATGTGAAATTTAGAAATGGAACTTCGTACCAATTACAGATGGAATCAAGATTACATGTGGGTTTAGTTGTATTGGAATTTTAAAAAAATGTGTTTATTTTATGTGCAAATTATTAAAAAAATAATGGATATTTGATATGAAGGGTATGTAGTATGTTATGTGAAAGACACAATTTATTATTTTATGTTCACATAATGGATAATTATTTTTCACATAGTTTATGGATAATTAATACTATATGTTCAAATAATGGATAATTTAGTATGAAAGACAATGAATGTGATAATTATTTTTCACATAGTTTATGGATAATTAATGTGATAATTTTGCTAATGTAGGCAATGAGGCGGGCCGTATCCCATCGCGAACGGGTAAGGCCAACCGCGTTTGTAAGGCGAGGTGATATGCCGTTAGAGCTAGCTCGTGCGAGCACGTCCGCCATTAGATAACCGGAATTTGAACCACCGGTGCAGGAGCCCGCGCGGGCTAGCACAGAGTTTCTAGGGCGCGACGACGAGGATTTCCTCGCCGATTACAGCGTCGACGAGGTCGATAGGTCACAGGTGCCAGAGACCCAGCATAGCCCCGACTTCAGTCATCATACGACTTCGTGGGGAGACGCATGGCACCAGACCCCCGAGTATACGCCCGTGATGGGCCCTGAACAGTGGCGGATGTGGTCGGGAATGACCACTCAGCCCATCCGTGACGTGGGTGCGTCCTCTTCCAACCCAGACACCGGGCCATCGACACCAGCGTTTGACACCTTCGGGGTAGGTGGCCAATTTGGGGGTGTATCCAGTACAGACCCCTTACATCACCCCAATGCCCGACCAAATAATTTGGACGAGCTTAACGTTCGGGATGTGGACGACGGACGACCCAAGTTTGTCGACCCACTTCGACACTACAAGACTCACAGGTGTCGCAACCTGTGGATAAATGAGGTGGGTGTACTTGTATGAAGGATTTGTAAACATTTACGGTTATTGCATGTGCAACGGTTATGCTGAATATCTCATTATACGTTTTGTAGGCGGTGGAGATGCATGTAAAGAGCCTCAGGCGTGGAGAACGGTTTCACACAGTGCGCACATGGCCTCGTGAAGCAAACCAGTGGAATTGGTGGTATCTGGCGAGGCACAGTGGGTTACATGTGTTGGATGACATTAGTTCTGACACAGTAGATTATTGTCTCATCCAAGCGTTCCTCTATCGGTGGCATCCGCAGACCAACAGCTTCCATCTCCCATGGGGGGAGATGACAATTACCTTGCACGATGTGCACAAGTTGTTTGGTCTGCAAATCAACGATGTCGCACTGGTTCCTACCCATTCAAACACTTGGCAACAACAGTGGATGACAGAAAACTTCAACTTCGAGTCACACGACTTCGTACCAAGTGAGAATTCATTTTTCCACAACAGCCTGGATTTGCGGCTGGCGAACCTACTACTTAACCCAGAGACTTCACATCGGGTAATCGCAGCAGGATATATGTTGGAGGTTCACAACAACCATACCTGGATCAGCCTGCATGTACTGGTTTTCTCCATACCTAAGAACCAACGCTAAGGCACGATAATCGCAATTTCCATCACCAGGAACCGGGCAACTTCTATCAACAAAGTGTAGCATGAACTTATGGATGTGATCAGTCAACATAACCGAAGGATCTACCTGCCGACCTCTACCTCTTGATCGACCTCTACCACGCGCCCGAGTAGCACCATATCGTCTCCCGTGCTGAAATCCAGAAAGGTCTCGCTGCAATGATCGTCTCCTTGTGGGACGACCCTTTCGATGGATCCCGGTTAGCTCTCTCATGGTCGACAAACCAGGGTTGTTCATGTTGAAGTATGCCTCGCCCATCAAATCCTGCTGATCAGGCGTGACGTTGTTTCCATCAATCTCCCTTCGAAGGGTGACAAATTCTTGACTATTTGGAGTTGTGTCATCGTTTCCACTGGATCACTCGGGAGGAATCACTAGATCCCACATCACTTGTATCCAGAATGGATGAATCTGCAAGGGCCTAATAGGTTGCCGGTTGGAGATTGCGTCTAAGAATTCATGTACACGTGGAACACTGTAAGCATCCCTCCAATAGCGATCCCTGCAAACACCATCATGATTTGACTGAAGTGCCTTCACCTTGTTGTAGTTGGCCGGCAGAAGGTCGAAGTACTCGTCAGTCACTAGCATCAATATCAGGGCAAAAATTGGTTCACTCATGATACACCGTTTGATTGTCAACCGTGACTTCTCAAGGAACCCTCTGAGTTGGTCTACCTGTTCGTTGACCATGTTGTCAATACAGTCTGTAACGTCAACGAACCCACCAACAGCCGTCCCTAGCATGGACTTTAATTTTGAATGTGCTGACTCGACACTATAACATAAAAAAATTATTAGTTTGACGTATATATGATAATTAAATAAAATATTTAAAAATTTATACAATTCAATGTCACTTACTTTTTCGTAGTTCGCATCCCAATATGTAGGAACTTATCAACCCATGCACGGACAATCGCCTCCTTGAACTCTATGAGCCAGGTGTCTTCAAGGTACTTCATAAGACCCCATCGTGCCTCCCATTTCGACTTCATCGATTGTAGACGAACCTCATAACTTTCTTCAGTCTTCGACTCAAATAAGGCAAAGCAATCATTGTAGAAGGCGGTTCGCTTCTCGCTCGATTGTGTGATCCTACCCTTCAGTTCAATGTTGCACATAATATGAAAGGAGCACAACATATGATTTACCGTGGGAAACTCCTCCCGAAGAGCCTTGATAAGACCCAACTCTCTGTCTGTAACAATTACTTCTGGGAGTCGTTGACCGCACAAGTGTCGTAGTCGCCTTAGTGCCCAACTATAGTGATTCGTGCTCTCCCCTGCCATGAATACGAACGCAATTGCAAATGTATTCTTTGTGCTAGTAATACCAACGATCTCTTGCAACGGTATTTCGTACCTACCACATGAACATGAATTAGTAAAACAAAATGCTACAACGTATGACAAATATAAAAGTAGTCGACAAAAATGTGATAACTCTTACTCGTTCGCCTTGTAGGTTGAGTCCATCACGATAACATATGAAAACAACATCAGAACATGGCGCGAGTGCTGATGTAACAAAAGTACGTCAGTAACCTCGTCTACTCCTGCTTTAGAGGACTTCCTTGTGGCAATATAGTATCCCTTTTGGTGGAGTTTATGTAGCGCTAGAGGCAGGTCCCTCCGTCCCTCTGCAACGCTTCTCCGCAACTGGGCTCGTGCATTGTACACTTGACGAATGTCCGTCACGCAGTCATGATCATCATACTTCATCCCGCGCAGCACATCTCGCGGTCTTAACCCAATCAACGTATCACGACGAACCTGCCGATGTTGACCTAGTGTTAATCGACCGGCATAGGGATGTCCTAATATCTTATCCCCAAGCTTGTGGTTATGCACACCGCATATAACCTTGATGGTCCAATTGTCAACATCATTTTGACGACCCTCCACCTCAAACTCGCATCCGAGCTTTGTCGTTCTCCCTCGCCTACTCGATGCAGGGGGAAAATCCAAGTCGACATCTGGACTATCTCGAGCCCCTTCGTACTTATCACACACTAGCCGAAAGGTACCCAATCCACTCATTTTGTTCTTCCATGACCGAGTGATCACAAGAACCATGTTTTTTTATCTTCCTTACATATCTAGCCCATGCCTTCATGTTTACTTGATCATCACAATAACCATCAACTGTGAACATCGAACCATATTTTGTACCCACATCAAGAGGTTGGTTTTGTTCCTGCATAATGTCACTTATGTACTAAGAACATTTTCGCACACAATCTCACTATATGGAATTTTACAAAATATTATCAATAACGCTATATTATATGATGGTTTCGTTTTACACAACTATGCTATATTATGATTCGATTCAAATAACATATCCATATTTATATAAACGTGCCCTTTATATAAATAACTTTGTTTGATCACTATAGCTAAAAATGTATGCAAAATTTCCGCTATATTATGATTCTATTCAAACAACATATCCATAATTATATAAACATTCTGCTATAAACTTTAACAATGTATGAAAAATTTACCTCGAGATTCTTCACGAGCTGCTCCGGATCACTATAGCTAAAATTTAGTTTGGACAGTTTATCAGGTACAAGTCATACGAAAACTCTCTCTCGATCTAGTCGGGGAAGGAGAGTGTACAATGGGAATCCCCAGACCATTCTCTAAGAGCATTTTTTTATTAGGTAAGAATTCGAGTTCAGACATATCTGTAACTCAAAGGCCGGACAAACCGGCAGACGGGAGAACCGTTTAAAAAAATCATACAAAGACCATACAACAATACAAATGGTGCAAACTCAAGCAAACGAACTCTACAATACAACGAAGCCAAGCAGACCAAACCAAACTAGATGAGGTCGAAGACGAGTACGGAGCCAAACCCCATTCTGAAGCAGAGGTCAGCAATGTATCAGAACCCGATCATCCTGTGGGCAGTGAGGACGAGCTCCACGGAAGCAGTCAACCCGAATAAAGGAGACGCCGCAAAACACACCACCACAATCTTAACCTATCCAGACTGCTAAAGCCAAAACCAAATCCACGGAGAAGAACGTCAAACCTTTCCACCGCAGAGCCGAACACCGTCTGAGTAAATAGCACGGAGAAAACCTAAAAGGATTTAGTCAACCCGAACGGGAACCACTATGCACCAATACGAGCAGGATTTGATACCCAATCGAAAATATACTTCGGGTTGGTTTGCTCAAAAGGAAAAATTTATTAATCCTTAATTTTCCAGTATTTTATTAGTCCGAGATGCTTTGGGCACAAATCATTTGGCTTGGGCCCAAATAACACACACCGAGCCGGATCCATCAAACTCAGGCCACCTTCAGGCCCAAGGCAGGCCCGAAAACTAGGAGAGCAGGAGGCTCGTTTGTTCACCTTCAACCCACCGACACAAACACCCATCCCAAACCCCGGAGGCGGAAGGTCGAGCACCGGACGTGGAACAACCGGAGCCAAGCTTGGGCGCAAAATAGCGGATCAGAGAGAGGATTGCAACAAATTTAAGGGCCGGAGATCCAGCACAAAGCTGACCAGAGATGGATTTGGTAGAGAATCAAGGGCGGAGCAGGCCGGCAACAATGGCGGTCGGGGAAGCGATGGGGCAACACTAAGCCAACAACGTACACCGAAGCGACGGGGCAACACAAAACGAAATCGGCAAGGTGAAACAAAACCAGAGAAGGTCTGACATTGGCACACTGGAGCGAGTCCCACAAGTCCAGCACCACTGAGGTCACGCCAGGGAGGGTGGCAGTGGGCGACATCCGCCAAAAGCGAGATTGGGGCCTGAAAGTCGAGAAGAAGGGACAAACTCTAAATCTAAAAATCAAGGCGCGATTGTTCCAATCGGTTGAGAGCGAAAGGTGATCCGAGCTCCACAACCTAAGATCTGTAAAAAAAACCAAAGAGATTGAAACTATTTGTTCGATTAAGAAGGATGCGGGAGAAGAAATTATTCGATCTTCTGAAACGGAGAATTATACATTGGTAACCGGAGCAAGGCGGCACAAGCACGACTCCTTCAGAGCATCAAAGAACGGTGGCGCACCACCACGGCCCACGATCGACCACAGGTTTGTGCCCCGAAGGGATTTTGCGACACCTCTCTCTCTAGAAACTAGAGAGAATGGAGTAGCAATTAATTGTGGTACTTCAGTGGAGTATCATAGCCTATTAAAAAAAAAAAAATTTACAAAAGTGAGGGAGAACCGGAGAACCAATAGAGTGAGTATTATATGTAAATATGATACTCTTACATAATTACATTGATTTAATAAAAAAAATCTGACATTTAATTTAATTTTCTCTTTTTAAAATTGGTTATGGTACTTATAGTACCACCATTAAAGATGGTGTAAGTGGGATACACAGTGTATACTGGACTTCTTTTTTTGTTTGTTTGATTCAAAATGAGAAAATTATACGACCGAATCAAGTCTTGTTTGAGTATAAGAGCATCCGCATCCATGGAGCCCGATTCGGTTCCTTAACTCTCGTTTTTATTTTTTCTCTCTCCTTAAGAAATCCAATTTAATTTTTAACTCACATCCATGGAACCCGATTCGGTTCCTTAACTCATCTCTTTCTCTTTCCTCTCCTCTCACACATATCCCCCACCTTCTTTCTTTCTTGGGTTTGTAAGAGCATCCGCATTCGTGAAACCCACTCGGATTCCTTAACTCCACTTTTTATATTTCTCTCCTTAAAAAACTCAATACGGAGTATAATTTTTTACCCACATTCCTAAAACCCTTTAAAACCTACTCGGGTTTCTTAACTCTTTTTTTCATCTCACTCTCTCTCCTCTTGCTGGCTCACCTTCTCTCCTTTTTCTCTCTCTCTCTCTCTCTCTCGGTTTTTAAAGGTTTCTTAGTAACAAACATGTCAAATCGTTCTTAAACCCCTCCCCCATCTTTTTCAAATTTTTATTAATTGGTTCTTTATTTTTGGGCTTAAGAGACCCCCATTGTGGATGCTCTAAGAGCACCCACATTGGGGTGTTTTAAAGACAAATATAAGAAACTTAATAATAAAATAATAAAGGAAAGATAAATTTTACTAAGGAACGATGTGACGGGTTCGTTACTAATAAACCCTTAAAAACCCAAGAAAGAAAGAAGGTGGGGGATATGTGTGAGAGGAGAGGAAAGAGAAAGAGATGAGTTAAGGAACCGAATCGGGTTTCATGGATGTGGGTTAAAAATTAAATTGGATTTCTTAAGGAGAGAGAAAAATAAAAAGGAGAGTTAAGAAACCGAATCGGGTTCCATGGATGCGGATGCTCTAAGGATTTATTAGTAATGAACCCGTCACATCGTTCCTTAGTAAAAGTTATCTCTCCTTTATTATTTTATTATTAAGTTTCTTATATTTGTCTTTAAAACACCCCAACGTGGGTGCTCTAACTGGATTTGAATCGAGCCTGGTATCCTGGTAAGTCTGTGTTTAGACCAATACGCATACCATGTTAAAATGGGTCAGGTCGGGCGGGGTATGGATTCGGATTGCATTTGGTGTTAGATTTTCGAGCGCATGTTGAGCCTGGGTTCGGGAAAGTTGGGTCTTGCCAGCTCTACCCCAATCCATTTATCAATTGGGTCAATTTCTAATGGGCCAACCCTCCATATAGATTGGGCCAATAACCAGGCATAATTCAATTGCACATTGCAACAGATCCTAATCACTGGGCATCTGGAAATTCAGTTCACCCATGCTTCTGAATCATGCTTTTACAACAAACATATGTCCATTGTCCATGTCCTCATTCATTAATAAGTTAAGATCAGCCGCTGAGGAAACGAAACAAAACAAAAGATAAAAAAAGTGTCTTCTAATTCGATGATGCATGAACAGAAAAATAAGTTAAGGGCAAGAAGTGCAACCCCGGGACATTGGGGGTGCTAAATCTAACCTAGGTAGCTAACCTCCTCTTCAGTGCTTATCCTTGGGTATGCTGAGGTCTTTGAAGATGGGACTATCAACTCCAACGCCCATGGCGTTTAGACCGTTGTCGACATACACAACAGCTCCTGTTATAGCCGAAGCCAATGGTGATGCCAAGAAAGCAGCCGTGTTTCCGACTTCATCTGCTCAGGTAAGGTATTCAAGGCTCAGGTGCGACAATTTAGAGAACAAGAGAAGGCGCTTCTGCACGGTACTGGAAAGGAATCACTTACCAGCAGATAGTTCCTTTTGTAGTGGAGCATTCTCCAAAGAATAGTCTATCATCATGTCAATAAACCCAATTGCCTTTGCAGCACGGCTCCGAAGCGGTCCTGTTGGATATTTCCCGGAGATGAGGAAAATGTTATGAAAACTGTACCTGTAAAACGAACGGAAGGGCCTAGAAAAGAAGAGGGTAAGTTGAAGTACCAGCTGATATAGTGTTGACTCTGACTCTATGTTTTCTTCCTGCCTCAAATGCTAGCACCTGAAGCAAATGTTAAAAAATTGGCAACCAACAACGATATCTGAATATGCTGAAGGTAAGATATTTAAAAGAATTTCTAGAGAGAAGATGGGGAGACATACTTTGGTGTCACTCTCCAAAGCAGCTTTTGCTGAACTCATCCCTCCACCATACCTGCGGCAACAAGATGAATAGTTGTCCCTCTGCAAAAATAGAAAATATAACTAGAAAAACTGGAGGTTTAAATAAGGAACAAACCCAGGAATGATCTTCTCGGACGCAATATAGGTGAGTGACAATGAAGCACCACCTGTAATGACAGCAAACGCTTTACAATCTTCGAATCAACGTCTTTTTTGAACTAAATGTCTAAGCAAAAGAAGAAAAAAGTGTATGCCTGGATTCATTATTGGAAGGAAATGCTTGAGCAGTGATACATAGGAGTAGCTTGAAGCTGATATTGCTGCAAGATACCCATACCTTGACGTTTCTAACAAAGGCTTAGTCACCTACGAAAGATCGGCCACTAGAATAAGAAACTACTGCTCAAAAGGACATGGAATATAAAAAGTTCCTCTCATAGAAGAAATGTGAATCAAGTCAATAGAAACCTCAGGTCCATTGGCTAGTGAGTGCACAAGAATGTCAATGCTACCAAAATCCTCCTTCACTGTTTCAACAACTTCCTGCATCCAGAGCATGACGAGCAAACTCATTTCGCGTAGAGGTATGCAATTAATGGTATAAACATCTGTGAAAGGTAAATGGTTAAAGACTTTTAACAAACACAAGTTAAAAGAGGATGGAAATTTAATAGACAACCAACAAACCAGGTCCTATTGTCCTTTTTTTATATACTAGTCAAAGAAACAGTTTTTTTTTACACATTGAATGTATCAATAAATATCTAAATTCCTCTAACACAAATATCTGAATCAAATTACAGGCCCATGAATCAGAAAATCATATGAGGAAAAGAAGCAAAACTTGGCCTTGAATTTAAAGAGAATATTTATGAGATGCTAAATGAAAGGTTCAGAAAATCAACTTAGACCGACTTTTCAGCCTCGCATTTATAAAGAAAAATGTTTGTAGCCAAGTAAATAAGGTCTGATCGATATCTTTTTTGTCCATTACCCTCGAGAAGTGAAAAGACAGTTACCTTCACAGTCCATTTTGACGATCCTGCATACCTCTTATTTGCTTTCACCTGCACAAATCATTTATGCATGTCATTACAAAGGGTGTTAAATCATTGACTTCAATACATCTATTTAATGCAAGTCATTACATCTTCGGGGACATCTTCAGGGGTATCATAAACGGCATCAAGAGGGTATATCTTAGTAATCTTCATAAGGGAACCATCAGGCAACCTGCAAGGTCAAAACTTACATCATCTATAGGACACAAGAACTATTGGCAAGAACAAAATGGAATACGTTAAGCCTGTTCAAAAGACTTACACTCGTGACTCATCAAACTTCCCACGTCGTAGACTGGTTTCAAATATGTTTAAGGCCTGCATATTACTTTCAAGTCAAATACTCAATGGATTTACAAGGGGGAAAAGTAACAGTTTTTTTTTTAAATAAAAAAAATAATGAGCTTTAAGTTGCTTACAGGAACCCATGTTCCAACAAGAATCTCAGCACCAGCAGCTGCAAGGGACTTGGCTATTGCCCAACCATATCCATTATCATCTGCTACACCAGCAATGAATGCCCTCTTACCTGTGAAAAATGTTCCAATTAATCATCTTAGGCAAAATAGAAGAACCTAATCAATGATATCTTTAATTTATCATCAATATCCTTTCTTGTTTGCAAATTATAACAGGGTACAAAAATGGATAACAGAAAGTAAGAAGTAGATGTTTGTAATCCGTAGTATTTGATCATAACCTGATTCTTATATAGAGTATCAATATGATCAACCTGGGTTCTTTTTTTAAAAAGAAGCAATTATACAAATCTGAAACAAACACTGCAGACCATAATTTTAAATATCAAAGTTATCAAACCTCTCAAATCTATGGGAAGTCCTGACACAGGTTTATCACTAGATTCTGCCATTGCCTTGATCACAACCTTTTCGCTTTTCAAGGTTGAAGAAGAAAAGCTACGTTGGAAAGGTCGTGATGCTGACAAGTGACTTCCGCTACTAAGCTTGGTCCATGATGCCGCTTTCAAATCAGTGCAAAAACTTATTGCCTCTGCGCTGAACATCCTACGGGAGGAAGAGATGCCTGGCCTGGCGGCTGCTATTTGAAAGCAATGGGCTCCAGTTGCCGCCATTCTTACAAGTCTGCTAAGAATATTATGGATCGTCAAAAGTACTCCACACAAACATCACACTGAATCATAGAAACCACAGCAACATAGAATGCTAGTAACATGCATGCGGAATGCAAAATAATCAAACAATTGTGCAAACATCCAAACAAAATTTCACAAAAATTATTGGAGAATATAGCTTTAGAAACGCGTCTATTAAAGTTTTAGACATGCATAATTTTCAAGGACAGTGAATAATGTACCAACTATTTCTTCTTTGTGAAACTGTAACACTACATACTAGCCAAGGGAAAACACAAGCCAACAAAATCCCTTCATGTTTAAAGAAATCTACAAATCCAAGAAACCACGAGTGCCACAAATTGTAACAATTAATCGCATTAAGACTCAAGCTTGCATCCAATAACTCATACCAGAAAGGCAAAGTCAAACAAAACTCAATCTTAGAAAGCTCAACCATGAAGATTTTAGTTAAAATTATGAAAACTTGAAAAGCAACAGAACATTTTATTAAATTTTCCTTGCGCGTTTCACTGAAACCTATAAGCTTAATTGAAGTATGGAGTCTAAGCGGTTTTCAACTCTGAACTCATAAATTGCACCAATCTAATTCCAAGCAGTGAAGACAGATTCCGAGTGATACGGTTACGAATCGAGCTTTGTAGGCAATCAAGCACACATAAAGGAGAGATCTGGAACTTAGATTTGAGAAATCACACCAAAATCAGAACACAGGAACAAAACAAACATTCCGAGAATCAAACAGAAAGTGACAATTTAAAGACGGGAATTAGAGAATGCAAAACCTCTTACAAACTGAGAGTGCGAATGCAGAGCAGCGTGGGAGGAGGAGAATCGAAGGAGAAATCGTGATTGTTACTGGAAATGCGTATCTGAGAGTGATGAGTTGCTCTTCAGTTTGAGCAGCGCTTTGTAAATGTCGAAAGTTGAAACCATGGAGGAGACAGGTAAGCCTTAGGTGAGAATTAGATGATGGTGGGGCGCACTTAGACAAATGGGCTTACGATGACTTGGGTTAGGTCCATTGGGCTTTAAAAGCAGGCCCAATATGATGAACCCAATATAAAAAAAGGGGCTTGGGCTGTGTAAATTTACCATGGAAAAGCCCCAAATCCACCACATATTTAAAGTTTATTCAAGGCTCGATAATATAGGATAAAACTCTTATTTGAAAATTATTTCTCTAATGAAAATGTGTTAGCCATTTTTTAAATGAAATTCTTAGGCTTCACTCTCTTTTTTGGTAGAAGAAGCCAACTTGACCCACTTTAAACCGACAACCGTACCTCACTTGCATGTTTAAAATGATCTTAAGAGTTTGTGTCAAATTCGTCTAGCTAGATCAATAGTAAATCGGTGATTTCTACTTTTTCACCGATGGATCTAATAATTATTTTAGGGGCATGGGCCAAGTTTTTTCCAAAGAATATGAAAAAATATTTTTTTTAAAAAAAATACATTGAAAAAACGAAATTTTCCCCAAATGTTCCTGAAGTTAAGGCTAATTTAATTTGCGCGGTGTACGAAAATTTGACATATTTCACTAGATACCTTTAAAATTTCTATTTTTTTCACCAAATACCCGTGAGGTTTTCATTTTTTTGGTACTCGTTGACTCGCTCTGTTCAGTAAAACATGTCGTCTACTATTTTCGCACTATAAAAACTATATAAAATATTCATTTTAAAACAAAATTAAAATAAGTTTATACTTATTAATAATAACTACGAAAGTGTTAAAAAAAAATTATTTAAAAACCTAGATATTTTATATACTCACTCCGTCTCAAAATATATGTCTTTTTAGCCCATAAAATTTTATCAAAAATGCATGTTTTTTTAGATTTAATCATTACACTTAATCTACTTTTACATCTAATCATTACTCTAATTTTTACATCACTCTTACTCTCCTCCTTATAATTTTTTTTAAAAAAGAAACAAATACTCCAATAGTACCAAAGTCTAATCATTAAACTTAACCTACTTTTTACATCTAATCATTACACTTAACATACTTCTTAATTTTCATATTCCGTCCTAAAAAGACATGTATTTTGAGACGGAAGTAATATTTTTCACTACCTCCGTTCGGAAAAACTTGACACTTTACTATTCATGCACGCTTTTTTAGGAGATAAAGGATATTTTAATAATTTTTTTAACAACTTCGTAGTTATTATTATTAAGTACAAACTTGTTAAAAAAATTTTTATAAAAAAATGAATATTTTATATAGTTTTTATCGTTATAAAAAAGCGTGCCTGAATTGTAAACGACAAGTTTTGCCGAACGGAGGGAGTATCTTCTAATAAAACGTACGTAAATAATAAAATGACATGTTTTATCGAACGAGGAAGTGTTGTTTTTTGAAAGCGGCGGAGACGGAGAAGGGGTTTGGTGGGCAACTCTGTGACGACTGTGCGATAGTGACTACTGTCCTGAGTCCTCTCTGTCTCTATGAGAGTGGAAGACAGCTTAGCTGCGCTTATCAGCCGATAAGTGCTCCTTTGAATATAACAAAATAGAAAAAGACCTCTCAAATTGGCCTTTGATTTTGATAACACCTCTCTATTTTTTTGCCTTTGTTTATCTACAGTAACTAAGTGTCACAACTCACAATTTCATTTTTGTAATATGCACCTTTCCTTATCATCTTTTTCTTTTTTTCTGATGTAGCCACTTTGGAGACCAATCCCTCCTTTTCTTCCTTTCTTTCTCCCCTCTCTTTACTCCTATTTTCGTGGTACACCATTAGATCCAGAGGGTTGGGTTGCTCACTTGGATTCGGATTGTTTCAACTTTTGGTTATTTCCAATCATAGTAACAACACTGGTGTAAAAAGTTATAAGTATTTGAAATCAGACGCACAATATTTATTTTAAGTTTTTTTTTTAATATTAATAAACTAAATCACCTTAACATTCTCTTAATATAATTCACAAGAACTTCGAAATGAAAAGTTATATTACTCGTATTTTTTTTTATATGAAAAACGTGATTATTTCAAAGTTCAATGTTCATTATACTGTTCTTATTTTATTAGCTTTTTTCTTCGATTATTTCATTTATTTATCCATTTTTCATTCTTTTAACATAAAAGTCATATTGTCGTAATATTCTACTGTAAAACATAAAAATGATAATGTTGTAGTATTCTAACGAAAAATCAATAGTTGCCCCCACCATATATGTAACATACCGACTCATTAAGCTTCACATGTTTCTATTATAAAATAACATAATTATTGGCATAATAATAAAAAAGATTGTTTTTTCTAATTAAACGGATAGAACGATGTCATTTTAGTCCAAAAAGTCACTGCACATGATTCCGCATTTCCACCCTTCTTCGAAAAATTTATAGCTCCGTCACTTACCGTACCAGATTAGAAAACTATGGGTGTGTTTGGATTCCAAAGTGTTTATACTTATAAACATAAATATTTTAAAAGTGTTTGTTTAACTAAATTGTATGTATTTTTAAATAATACTCATTCCGTTAATTAAAACTTGACGTTTTACTATTCACGTACGCTTTTTGTGGTATTAAAAACTATATAAAATATTAACTTTTTTAATATATATTTTTTAATACTTTCACTTATTACTATTAAGTATGAATTTATTAAAAACTATATATTAAAAAAGTTAATATTTTATATAGCTTTTATCATTCTAAGAAAGCGTGCATCAATAGTAAACGACAAGTTTTAATTAACAGAGTGAGTATGAGTTTAAAATAAAATATTACATAGATTCTATAAATCAAATACTCGATATTCTGTGAAGTTTGTAATTATCTTATGAATTTAATACAATTAATTTACACAATTTATAATCTATTTATATCAAAATTACTTTATTTTAAATATCTTATAATTTTTTTAATAAAACATTTTAAAAGTAATTATGTTTATAAGCATAATGCACAGGGAATCCAATTTATCCATAGTTATTTATGCTTATTTAAGTTTGTGCTAATTATTAGCCATTTCAATTAGATAGAACACAAAACGTACA
Source organism: Persicaria tinctoria (assembly GCA_037127255.1). Taxonomy (NCBI): domain Eukaryota; kingdom Viridiplantae; phylum Streptophyta; class Magnoliopsida; order Caryophyllales; family Polygonaceae; genus Persicaria; species Persicaria tinctoria. Next base: position 4,131,504 of record JBANSL010000004.1, read on the forward strand.
TACCAAGTTCTGATTCAAATGTACCACTTTAATTTAGTGATGTAGCATATATGTTTTATTTATTCAATATAATGTAGCATACATATGTATTAATGTCACCAAACAAAAGTAGTAAATAATGGGTAAAAGAAACATGACGAATACAAGTCGATTACAAACACCCGTTTGAATAAACAAAACAAAACAAAAAGAACGGCTTCAAGACGAGGCATCTCACCAACCTTGGAAGAGTTGGACCAACTTGATTACATTATTTAATTTCCTAAATCCGGTATAGTGTTAATTAAAAATGATTACTTTACAACTGTAATGTTACGTTTTCGAACGAAAATCAACCCCTTTACAGCTAGGATCGGTGCAAGTTTCTTAAAAGGAAACGTTTTGAAACAAAAGTTCTAATGGAAATAAGATTAAACAAAGATCAACAAAATCTAATGATAGCGGCTTCTCAACCTACGTTTTGAGGGAGATTACAGCTGTTGTATCACTTGCCCGCAGTGTTATTGTTCAATAGTGCTTGACTTCGTTTTCCGCCGGCGCTCTCAACTTATTAATTAGGAGTAATTCTGCTTAGATCGTCTCTTTGTAAAGTTTATTTATGCTTGTTTTGACGTGTTTTTATTATATGTTTAGACGATTTTCGTCTATCGACTCGCCGGCCTTCCGATAATCAGGCTTACCTAATATTAATTTTTTACTTAATTTAAGAAAAAAAGAGAACGGATATCAATATTTACCATTACCATTACCATTTTTGAAACATAATTGATATTTATATGGTAAAAATCTCGTTAAATGCACGACTAGATGACAGTCGTGAAGTGCAAGTTCACTGTCATTTGCAATCGCGAAATGTGCATTTGCAGCCAACAACTGTTGTGAAGTGTTAATTCACGGTTTATTGTTCACCTTTTCTTTGAATTTAGTTCCGATGTCAATATAGAAGGTGTAGCTCTCGGAAAGAGCTTTCTAACGCATACTCATAATTGCTGATCGGACCACCAAGAGCTCTAGAAAGTGCAATACAAAATTAGCTTGCCAAGCGAATAGTTTTTACTTGTTCTTCATTTCAGCTCTATTATTCCTCTCAACTCTCAAGCCTCTACTCTCGTCTAGTTTTGGACTCTTCTCTTAACCCTTCCTTCACACTCATCATCCATACGTTTAATCACTTGAGGCTTCGACTTCGATTAAGATAGGGTTACATTTTGTTTGATGCGCGCACCAAGGTCTCACATGGGAAATACGATAAACTTCAAACTCAACATATAAAATTAATAGGCTATTTACTCCTCTATTGTTAACTAATTTTAGTGTGGAATCTCACTGGGCTTCTGTACTGGGATAAAGCTGGCACATATTTGTGGATCCCTAAATTATATTGATCCATGGAAATTCAACTAATTAAAGGTCAAGCTACTGTGTAACTATACATTGCGTATCAAAATACTCCACATATCCATCATTAACTAAGAAAAAATGTTTAAGACCTAATTACGTACCTTCGATTCTTTGTATTATACCGTACGTATATTGTAGATACAGCTTATATGTTATACAGCTACAAATTCAAGCGAATGACATCACCTCATGGCATATTCATTTAGTCACATTTCCTGATGAAAAGAACAAAAAATCAAAACCTACAAGTAACCTATAAATATGCTAAGATCGAAAATATAAGCAAGATAAATTTTTGGTTTTGTAACTGAAATTACAAGTATACATTTTTTTGTATTTCAAAAAAAATCTGAAACTGATACTGTGTTTGAGTATTTGAAAGGATAACTATCCCATGTTCCCACATTCATAATTAAATGATAGATACTATATGCAATCAAAGTCTTTTATATAAGCCGGTGGAATACTTCTTTCATTGTTGATTGGTTTTAGGAGGGAATGTGTGCTCAGCTTTGGGGCTAGTTTGATGGTATGTACGTACTAGGAAATAACGTTTATATGTAGTTTGAAGATAGATCCTTTCATCGATCTATTATCAAAATTTATAACATCTATCCACTAACGACTGACAAACAGCATGACTAATATGTCGTTTTTTAACAGAAATAAAATACAGCTAATTTATCGCTTTTCCACACAAAAAAAAACCTAACGAACTTTTATATGCAGTTTGAAGATAGATCCTTTCATCGATTTGTTATCAAAATTTATAACCTCTATCCACTAACGACTGACAAACAACAAAACTAATATGTCGTTTTTTAACAGAAATAAAATACAACTAATTTATCGCTTTCCCACACAAAAAACGACATATTAGCTAATTGATGGTATGTATGTACTAGGAAATAACGTTTATACGCAGTTTGAAGATAGATCCTTTCATCGATCCGTTATCAAAATTTATAACCTCTACCCATTAACGACTGACAAACAACATAACCAATATGTTGTTTTTTAACAGAAATAAAATACAGCTAATTTATCGCTTTTCCAGGAAAAAAAAAAACCTAACGAACTTTTCATCATCCAACAAATATATACACATGCGCGAATGTATGTTACAATAACTTCACCGTTTTCCTAACGGACACATCTCATTTCTCGTACACGTACAGTAAAAACCTCTATCCACTAACGACTGACGAACAACAAAACTAATATGTCGTTTTTTAACAAAAATAAAATACAACTAATTTATCGCTTTCCCACACAAAAAACGACATATTAGCTAATTGATGGTATGTATGTACTAGGAAATAACGTGTTATAACGAGAACGATAATAGCGAAGAAAGACACAAAGATTTACGTGGTTCAGCAACGGTGTGTTGCCTACGTCCACGGGCAGAGAACCAGATTTCTTATTAGAGGAAGCGAAAACAGATTAGGTTACAGGGGACGGCGTTCCATGAGTATATGAAGAGACTCATGGAACCCTAAACAGACAATGGACTGAAAGCCCAAAATAGACAGACGATAGGCCCGTTTACAATAAACATCGCATACCGTAAAGGCGGGGTGGCGCTGCCCCCCCTAGCCCCCCCGCCAGGGGCGCGTCGCCCCCTGGACCCCCGACTCGCTGACCGGTTATGGATCATTAATTGTGGACTAAACACTAACTGAAGAACATAAACCTCCCCGGCGGTGGTCTCGCTGACCGGTCAGCGAGACCACTGCCGGGGGGCTCCGCCCCCCGGACCCCCCGATGCGTCGCCGGTCAACAGTCGTTCAAGGCACATTAACAAATCTCCACCTTGACTTGAATCCTCTCATAAACAGATGCACCTATGACAGAAGTGCCCAGACGTTCTCTGCCTCAGATTGGTCCTTGAAGAAGGACCCAGACTGCCCCTTAGGGCAACTCACCAGCTGGTGATATTAAGCAAGTCCAAACAATGTTGGAACTTGCTCTCTGGAACTGGCTTAGTGAACATATCAGCGGGATTATCAGCAGTTCCCACCTTCTTCACCCTGATTCTCTTCTCATTCCTCAGAAAATGGTACCTGACATCAATGTGCTTCGTCTTTTCATGATGAACTTGATCCTTGGTTAAGCATATTGCACTCAAGCTGTCGCAATACACTAAAGCCTGATCCTGATGTAGGCCTAGATCATTGACCAAGCCTTTCAGCCAGATTCCCTCCTTAGCAGCTTCTGTCAACGCCATGTACTCTGCCTCTGTGGTAGACAAAGTGACTGTAGGTTGTAGAGTTGCTTTCCAACTCACCACAGAACTCCCTAGAGTGAAAACATAGCCAGTCATCGATCTCCTACTGTCCACATCGCCGGCATAATCAGAGTCTGAAAACCCAGCAACCAAGCACTCTATATCATTCCCATAGCACAAACCAACATCAGTAGTGCCTCTGAGATACCTGAAGATCCTCTTCACAGCTTGCCAGTGTTCTTTCCCAGGCTGAACCATAAAGCGGCTTACCACACTAACAGCAAATGCTAGATCTGGTCGAGTGCAGACCATAGCATACATCAAACTCCCCACTGCGCTGGCATAAGGGACCTTAGACATGTACTCCTTCTCCTCCTCAGTCTGAAGTGTGTACATTCCCAGCTTGCTGTTAGACGCCATTGGAGTATCTATAGACTTAGCCGAAGACATTCCAAACCTGCTCAATATCTTCTTGATGTACCCTTCTTGAGATAAGAAGAGTTTTCTCTGCTTCCTGTCTCTATAGATCTCTACTCCCAAAATCTTTCGAGCAGCACCCAGATCTTTCATATCAAACTCTGCACTGAGACAATCCTTCAGCTTCTGGACATCTGACTTGTTCTGAGCAGCAATCAACATATCATCCACGTACAATACTAGGTAAATACGTGAACCATCATCCAGACTGTTGTGGTAAACACAACAATCATATGAACTCCTGTTGTATCCCAGCTGCACCATGTAGCTATCAAATCGCTTGTACCACTGCCTTGGTGACTGTTTCAGCCCATACAAAGACTTCTTCAGTCTGCAAACATGGTTCTCTTTTCCAGGAACCTGAAAACCATCCGGCTGAGACATGTATATTTCCTCCTCCAACTCTCCATGTAGGAAAGCTGTCTTCACATCTAGTTGCTCAAGCTCCAAATCCTGATGTGCAACCATTGCTAGTAGCACCCTGATAGAAGTATGTCTGACCACTGGTGAGAAAATCTCATTGTAGTCTACTCCCTCTCGCTGATTGAAACCTCTTGCGACTACTCGTGCTTTGTACTTAATACCCTCAGCAGCTGATAGTCCTTCCTTCTTCCTGAAGACCCATTTGCAAGTAATCACCTTCCTATCAGCAGGCAATTTGACAAGCTCCCAAGTCTGATTCTTTTGAAGAGACTCCATCTCTTCTCCCATTGCTTCAAGCCACTGTGCTGACTCATCTCCAGAAATAGCAGCCTTGTAGGTGGACGGAGCATCATCCTCCACCTCCTCGGCCACCTGCAAGGCATATCCCACCAACTCATCAGACCTATATCTCGCAGGAGGTCTGATGTCATCCCTTCTTGGCCGATCTAGAGCAATACTGCGATGTGTCGCTCCACCCGCTCCTGTGTCTAGGGGTATAGCCTCTGTCTCAGCAGTGTCCGACTCAATAGTACCTGATTGGTTTGTGACCAAATCAGGTATCTGACTCTCAGATGGAATGAAGTCCAACTCCACCTCCTCAGCAACAGCCTCTTTCTCAACTGCATCACTGGTCTTCTTCCTAGAATTCAGCAAAGAACTCTCATCAAAGACTACACTTCTGCTAAGTATAATCTTGCTGTCAGACCAGATCCTGTACCCTTTCACACCAGTACCATAGCCCATGAAGACTCCCTTCTTAGCTCTTGGCTCTAGCTTACCCTCATCAACATGATAATAAGCAATACACCCAAAAACCCTCAGATTAGAGTAATCAGCAGCCTTTCCAGTCCACACCTCATAAGGTGTTTTGCAGTCGATACCTGTGTGTGGGCTCCGATTCACGAGATAGCAAGCCGTTGAAACTGCTTCTGCCCAGAATCGCCTTTCAAGGCCTGAATTGGAAAGCATGCACCTTGCTTTCGCCAGAAGAGTCTGATTCATTCGTTCTGCTACACCATTCTGCTGTGGTGTGTATCTGACTGTATGATGCCGAGCAATGCCCTCATCTCTGCAGAACCCATCAAACTCAGATGAACAGAATTCCAGACCGTTATCAGTTCGCAGCCTCTTGACCTTCTTTCCAGTCTGATTCTCTACTAGAGTCTTCCACTCCCTGAACTTACTGAATGCCTCACTTTTATGCCTCATCATGAATACCCAAGTCATCCTAGAGTAATCATCAATCAAAGACAAAAAATACTTGTGACCGCCCAAGGACTGAACACGTGAAGGACCCCAACAGTCTGAATGGATATAATCCAGCGTGCCCTTTGTCTGATGAACTGCTTTAGGAAATTTGCTGCGATGTAATTTCCCAAACACACAATGTTCACAAAACTCAAGGCTCTGGGCCTTATGACCTCCCAAAAGATCAGCTTTGGAGAGAATTTGCATCCCCCTTTCACTCATATGAGCCAACCTCATATGCCAAAGTCTGGTCAGATCAGCTTCCTGAACCCCAGCAGAAACAGCCGCTGCAGCACCTGTAACTGAGGAACCTTGTAGGGTGTACAAAGTTCCCTTTCCCCGCTTGACTCCCTGCAGAACCACATCAGAGCCTCTGAACACACGCAACTTTCCCCCATAACCTGTGTACCTGAGCCCCTTGTCGTCTAACACTGTTAGGGATATCAGATTCTTCGTCATGGATGGCACGTGCTTGACATCCTCCAATGTGCGAAATTTCCCATCATCTGTCCGAAACCTAACTGAGCCAGTCCCAACAACCTTGCAGAGAGCATCATTCCCCATGGATACATTGCCCCCATCAGCACGGCTATATGTTGCAAACAACTCCCTTTTAGGACATATATGATAGGACGCCCCAGAGTCAAGATACCACACATCAGCCCTGTGTGTGTGATCATCAGCTAACAGAACAATATCCTCCTCAGAAGTATTGCCACGATCAGCTACTGCTGCAGACCCAGATTTCTCTTCCTCTTGCTTCTTCTTTTTCGGACAGTCATTCTTCCAATGACCTTTCTCCTTGCAGTAGTTACAAACATCGTTTGGTTTAGGGCCTGATTTGCGATCTTGCCGATGCTTCTTCTTATTGCCCTTTCTACCATCAGATTTGCCTCCGTTTGCCACAAGCCCGGAAGCCTGATTGTCTGTAACCGACCCGGTTGCCTTCAGACGCAACTCTCTGCTGTGAAGTGACGATCTAACCTCTTCCAACGTGATGGAGTCCTTCCCAACGACGAACGACTGAACGAAGTTCTCGTATGTGGGGGGTAGGGATACCAGCAGAATTAGGGCAGCATCTTCGTCCTCCACCTTAACATCAATATTACGCAATTCAAGTAATAAAGTGTTAAGTTGATCAAGATGATCTCTGAGTTGTGTACCTTCCTGCATGCGTAGCCCGAACAACCGTTGTTTCAGAAGCAACTTGTTCGTCAGGGACTTTGTCATGTACAAAGACTCCAACTTTAGCCACAGTTTGCTTGCGGTTTCCTGATCAGCAACTTCTGTTATGACATCGTCTGCGAGACACAACATAATCGTCGAATGAGCCTTCTCCTCCAGAAGGCCGTACTCAGCGGTGGTTGTATCTGCCCCCTTCTTGTCGGCGGCCAACGGTGTCCATAAGCCTTGCTGTTTCAGCAAAGCCCGCATCTTGATCTGCCACAGACTGAAAGAATTTCTTCCAGTAAACTTGTCGATCTTCAACACAGAACCAGACATCATTCTCGGCGGAATTCAACGACCTTGCTCTGATACCAGTTTGTTAGGGGAATTCTTGTTGGGCCCGACCAGAAAGCCCAACATATAAGCCGAACCGGGGCACCATCCCAAAACCAATTGGCGTTAGGTGGAGTAGCCCATCCACTTATATGTTAGGTTCAGAATCATCCCACTTCCGATGTGGGATTCACAAGTGTCCCAACATAACGTTTATAGACCGTTTGAAGATAGATCCTTTCATCGATCCATTATCAAAATTTATAACCTCTACCCACTAACGACTGACAAACAACATAACCAATATGTCGTTTTTTAACATAAATAAAACACAGCTAATTTATCGCTTTTCCAAAAAAAAAAAAAAAAAACTAACGAACTTTTCATCCTCCAACGAATATATACACATGCGCGAATGTATGTTACAATAACTTCACCGTTTTCCTGACACATCTCATTTCTCGTACAGAACAGTAAAAACCCATACTTATTACCGATTTGTACCGTCATCGAATCGATCAATTTCCTACGAATCTCCATATCGCCTAAATTGCTCGTATGCCAGATACTTTCGTGCATCCTCTATCTCGACGGATCCCTGAAGATAGATCACCATCTACCACACACTAACATTGGAAAGAAGCCCTTTTTTTTACCGTCCAAATGCGGTAACTCCGGATAAATCACCCCCCAATTCACCGCAAAGATAAACCAATTTGGATTCCCCTCCAATCAAAAAAAGGAAAAATACCAATTTATTCAAAAAATAATAATTAATTTCCAAATTTGGGGTAAACAAAATGAAGTTCCACAGAGTGAGAACCACTTGGAGTTATAGTAGCGGAGTTTGTTACGTGACGTAACAAATTTGAGTGCCAAAAACAGGCATAAAAGGAGGTGCCCATCCTCTACCTATCTCCTCCTAGATTTGTAACGTGGCTTTGGGTTTCCATTTCTTTATAAGAAGACGACGCAAATTGAAGATTTGGTAGACGAAGAAGACGACGAATAAGAAGAAGCTTTTCAAGGCGCGGTGGATCAGTATAAAAGTCGAGCGGGTAGAAGGCGTTTCCCACCATAAATGACAACGATTTTCTTGGAGCACTCCATCCATCTCGATCCGATCTCCACTGGTCTGGCTTTCCGAGTGCTCCTCCGGCCCGCATTGTCTACCGATACTACTTCCTCCCCGTCGCCGGAGACCGACGAATTCGCCGTCTGCAACGTCAGGGAGAAGGTCCCTCTTCTTTCATTTCCCCTTTGTTTATTTATTTATTTATTTAAACTATGTTCTTGATTACATTTCGGACTCTCTAACGGTGGATATACATATATAACGGTGGAGTATTTATTTTTCTATTTGATCTACGAGTATAGGTTAATCATTTATTTTTGAAAAAAGAAAAGAAAAGCGATTTGAATATATATTCTTTCAATTTACTTATTGAAATCTATTCACATTTTTACTTGTAATTTAATTGCTGTGGATTCTATTACAGATTTATTGGGGCTATTTTAAATAAAAAAAGTGAATTTAAAAAATGAGTAATCCACTTGATTAAAGATATATTGTTAGTGTGAACACTGTATCACGTGTGTAGGCGTGTGGTGTGGAGGAGGCGGATCCCAAAAGTAATCTATCTATACTGTAACGTCCTTAGTTTTTGTATATTTTTTCCGACCAAAAAAAAAATATGAGGTGGGAAATTAGAGTGGTATTTTCAAAAGTAAGGTAATGGGCCTTCATTGGGCAAACAATTTGTATTTGGGCGCCCATTTATATTAAGAGGTACATTTTAAAGATAATCGGTTCATATTTTAATTATTTTTGATGAAAAGTTTTCCTACCGTAACTAGAAATAGTTGTCTATATAAAATTTTCAAAGCCAAAATCAATATCATGTATTTTTTTTTTAAAAAAAAACAAAATTTTAAATTTATTCATGTCCTCTTTTAATTTATTTCACTGAAATAAAAATAAATATATACATATATAAAGGATTTCATGATATTGTCCACTTGCATTTTGTTGTAAAATTTCAAGAGTTTACCTAATGTATAGGGAATAGGTTGACCTTACAAATCATTAAAAGAGAATGGTTACCCTGATGGGGTGGCTGGCTCAATGATATGGAGTAGACCTGTCAAAACGTGACCCGACCCGAGGACCCGATCCGACCCGTAAAACGTGGATTTTGGCGCAAATATTTCAACCCGAAACCCGAAGCAACCCGAACCCGTTCAACCCGTAAATTTCTGGGTCGGGTTGGGTCGACCCGTGGGTCACCCGTTGGGTCAAGCTTTAAGATAATAAAAATATAAATAAATTACAATTTAACCTAATATTGAAATTTATTACTAATAATAATTAGGATTGAATATTATATTTTGCATCATCAACTTTACTTTATAATTTAACATTACAATTTGTTATGTATATAAAATTACATATTACTATTGTAGCGACATTAATTATTTTTTTTCAATAATATAACTATTATTAGGATAATATAACAATTTTAGATTTAGGAACTATGTAAATATTCATTAATAATACTCCATCTGTTTACTTTTAAATGTTGTTTACTATTCATGTATGGTTTTAAGGATGATAATAATTATATAAAATATCCATTTTTATATTATATATAATTTCATACTTCAAAAACTAAAAAGAATGAAATTATAACAAGTAATAAAATTTTATTGATATTTTACATAATTTTATCATTTTAAAACAACGTGTATAAATAGTAAATGACATTTAAAAAATCATGGATGAGTAGCGCTCTTGACCCGTTGGGTCGACCCGAACCCGTTAAATATGGGTCTGGGTTGAGCATTTCACGACCCGTAACCCGAAATGACCCGACCCGGAATGGACCCGAAGCCGAGACGACCCGACCCACCCGACCTGTTTGACAGGTCTAGTCTAGTATGGAGTAAGAGGGATTAATAGGAGGTCTTAAGTTTGTTTCCTGTCTCTTTCCTTCCCTTGGGTGAAAAAAGGAAGGTTTACATTGCTTCATACCATTGGGTCTAGTCGGTCGGTACTAACTGATTTGCATGGTGCATTACTCGATCTTACCAATTGGTTCATGTGTTTAGGGTTTACCACTAAAGATGGTCAGTTTTAAGGCATGCTTTAAGACATAGGTTATAAAATCCAAAATTTTATTCTGTTATACACTACTGACATTGTTGGCCTCTCGATATATAGATTTTATTTTTGAAAGTGACCTGTCTCTCTTGCATAGGTTAGAAAAATCGAGATTTTATTCTGGTACCCTCTACTAATATTGTTGGCCTCTCGATATATAAATCCTATTTCTGAAAATGACATATCCCTCCCTCCATTTATCCTCTATATATTCACTCACCCTCTCCCCTCTTCTTCTCAAATCTCAAGCTTCCTCACTTATATCCTCTCCCAATCCGTTTTCTACTTGTAGCCATTCATTCCATTCTTCTTCTTCTTCTTCCTCTCGCCCTCCATCAGGTTACATACAAATACATGAATTTTAATCGAATTGTTGTAACGAGCTAATCGCTTTAGTACATACAAAAACAATATTTTTGATACTCGATCATGTTATATGGCGCAGGGCTAATATCCGAAAATGGTTGTTATGGGTTCCCCACGCGACGAGGCTCCTAAGGTACTCCTCCATACTCTCAACACAACAATTTCTTACACTCTTCCATAGTGATTTTTTTTAAGTTATTGTTTGATACCACATATAATATAACCATACAAGTTTTGTCTTATGAGTTACTGTATATGTATGATTATTCACTCACATAAGTTTGACACTTTGGGTATCAAATCAACATCAAGATCTTGACGTGGCTGACACTGTTTAGTGTTTGCTATCACATATGATAAACGAGATTAATTAAATATACTGTATTATAGAGTGTGTCGTCACGCAATTTCTTTTCATTTTCTCCTGATTTTTTTTTAATTTGACTTTTTAATTGCAAAATGTAGAATAACGGAGCTGCGTTAGAACTAGAAAACAAATCTGTTGCGGAATCACATAGCCATCTTGTTAACATCCCGCAAGGCGCATCCGCGACGATTAACAACAACAACAATAACGACGAATTTGCGCCTAACAATAAACTCACCATTGCCTCCAAGAATCGAGGCGGCCAGAAATGGGCGTTTCTGTTACTCGGTAATCGATCAAACTTGTATCGATTTGCATTTGCTGGTCAAATTTTATACCAAACGAGCCCTTAAATTTATAACACTTTTTTTTTTTGTTAAATTGGTGAATGTAGCAAACCAAGGGCTTGCAACTCTAGCCTTCTTTGGAGTGGGAGTGAACTTGGTGCTGTTCTTGACAAGAGTCTTAGAACAAAGCAACGCCGACGCCGCTAACAACGTCAGCAAGTGGACCGGCACTGTCTACCTCTTCTCCCTCCTCGGCGCCTTCCTCAGCGACTCCTACTGGGGCCGCTACCTCACTTGTGCCGTCTTTCAAGTCATCCTTGTTCTGGTAATACTCCCTCCGTATCAGTATAATTGATCTTTTGACCAATTTTTCATGTAACAAAATATTTATCCCTTTAAAGATCTTTAATGGACAAAAAATTCTATTAATACTCCAACTTCTCATACTATTTTTTTCATTAGTTCGTTTTTTCCACATTATTTATTTGCTATTTTATCTACTTCATCTGTTTCATAATAAATGTCGTTTGTCTTTTAGTACACGTTTTTTAAGAAGCTAGAAACTCTGTAAAATATTATTTTTTTAATATAAAATTATTAAAAAAAATTGATACGAAGGTTGTAAAAATACAGCGTTAATTGACCCATCAGACTTTAACATTGATGATACTAATTAACAGTGTTGACTATTTTAGGGTTTGGTGGCGTTGACTTTAGCGTCATGGCTCTTCCTGATCAAGCCGGACGGCTGCGGCGACGGCATGCTGGACTGCGACAGCCCCTCGATGGCCGGCAGCTTCCTGTTCTACATCTCGATCTACATGGTGGCGCTCGGATACGGGGGCCACCAGCCGACGCTAGCGACGTTCGGAGCTGACCAGTTCGACGAATCCAATCCGAAGCAAAAAGACCAGCTCACGGTCTTCTACTGCTACTTCTACTTCGCCCTCAACTTCGGGTCGTTGTTCTCCAACACCATCCTCGTCTACTACGAGAATATCGGTTACTGGAACATCGGCTTCCTGGTGTCGATGGCCGCTGCTCTCGTCGGCCTCATCTCTTACCTGATGGGGCGACGAAAGTATCGCTACGTTAAGGCGACGGGGAACCCTGTTCCCCGCGTCGCACAGGTTTTCGTCGCGTCGTTTCGCAAGTGGAATTTGACTGCTTCCCCGCCGGAGCATCTCTACGAGATCGAAGGCTCCGAGTCCTCCATTAAAGGCTGCAGAAAGATTGTGCATAGCACTGAATTCGAGTATGTTTTACTCGCATTAAATAAATTGATGCGACGAATTTTTTTTAGTTGCGGAACTTATTGTGCTGTTTGTTGTAGGTTCTTCGACAAGGCGGCGACGGTGAAGGCGGACTTAACGGAGGAGAAGAGGAATCCATGGAAGCTCTGCACGGTAACGCAGGTAGAGGAGGCGAAATGCGTGATGAAAATGCTTCCAATCTGGCTCTGCACGATCATCTACTCGGTCATCTTCACGCAGATGGCGTCGCTATTCGTCGAGCAAGGCGACGTAATGGACACGCAGCTCGGCTCTCTGAAGCTCCCGGCTGCCAGCATGTCGGTGTTCGACATCTGCTCCGTTCTCATCTGCACCTGCCTCTACCGCAAGATCGTGGTCCCTGTCGCCGGGAGGCTCTCCGGCCACCCCCAGGGCCTCTCGGAGCTACAACGCATGGGCGTCGGCCTTATCATCGGGATCCTCGCTATGCTCGCTGCCGGAATCACTGAGCTCCGGCGACTTGCCTATGTGGTCCCCGGCCAGCGCACGAGCACCCTCAGCGTCTTCTGGCAGGTGCCGCAGTATACCCTCGTCGGTGCTTCCGAGGTAAGTTCCAACGGAAAATCAAATTAGGGCAAAATTTCCAATTTCAAAACAAAATAAACCCGACACCACTTCTACTTTTGAATAGGTGTTCATGTACGTGGGGCAGCTGGAGTTCTTCAACGGGCAGGCGCCGGACGGAATCAAGAGCTTCGGGAGCTCGCTGTGCATGGCATCGATCTCGTTCGGGAACTACGTGAGCAGCATCCTGGTGAGGATGGTGATGAGCATCACGGCTAAAGGGGACAGCCCGGGATGGATCCCGGAGGACCTGAATTCGGGCCATATGGACCGGTTCTACTTCTTGATCGCGGCGTTGACCGCCGTTGACTTCGCGGCGTACGTGATGTGCGCGAGGTGGTACACTCCGATCAACTTCAGCGATGGGGCGGCCGATGATATCAAGCGCAAGGATATCGAGATGGATCGAGTTTTGTCCGACGTCGGCGGGGATGAGGGCGAGACAACTAGGAGAAGTGGCTGAGGATTCAATTAGTGTTTCCGTTATATATGTGTAGTCATTGCGTTGGGTCTTTAATTTGCGGTGTTAAATGATTCATCAAGAAATTGATGATGATGGTGGTGGTTATTTGGGGTTTAAATTTCACGTAGGGTTTGTTGCAAAAGTAAATCTTTTGCAGCATTATATAAGTTGCCTAATAATGTTGTATCGATCACTTGATCTTGTTGTGTATTGAGACAATAAAACTAGAAAAGTTTGTGAGATCGATAATGAATTTCAATTATTAGATCAATGAAACAATTTTTAAGCTATAATATAATATAATAATTTTGTGTTGAGAAATGTGAAGAGACAAAGAGTCTCCCACACTGAAAATATGAGCAAACAAAACTTATTAATTTTAAGATGGAACATCAATCGGCTTATGGTGGAAGAGATGATTCAATTCTTTTATCGTCATTTTATTTATAACTAAATTTAATTTAATACCTATAAATTAAATTGATCTAACAATTTTTATTTTAAAACTAATTCAAATATTATTAAAGTTTAAATTAAATTGATCTAACAATTTTTATTTTAAAACTAATTCAAATATTATTAAAGTTTAAATCCAAAAGGTAAATTTTTTTTTTTAGATCCTTTCTAGTTCAAGTGGGCTTAGCCCACTAGCCCCATAACCACTACACCAACTTGTGATTGGTAATCCAAAAGGTAAATTAATTTAATTTAGTGGTATACATTTTTTTAAAAGACATAATGGTTCAATTTTGTAGACAACATTAAAAATTTAATCTTTCGAGCTAAGGTAACGTTACAATTTAAATCGAAATGTGCTATTTGGTTCATACTTCATACCTTAATATGGTTAATGAACCTTAGTTTAAAGCGATCTTTAATTTCTTTTATGTCGTCACTTTTGCTAGTACTCTAAACTAATTGTCATTTGTTTGGGAAAACTGGCCCCTCATCTATTTGATCTATAGACTTGTAGTGGTGTTGTCAATGGTATTTGAAAGAGAATGACGCCATGGTGTTGTCCATAAATTCTCCTGTTATGTAATTAGAATAATATGGTGGTGCATTCAAAGTCCAAATATACCTTTATCATCCCTAATATCCAACCAAACGAGACGTTAATTCCAATCACCAATAAGGATGGCAATGGGCAGGTGGGGGATGGATGTCTTACTTCCGTTATCTAACCCACCATCCAATCTGATCCGTCACTCACTTAATGTGTCACCCGTCTCGTTCAATTATCCCCCAATGATTAATCGGGTGGATCAGGTCATAATTCGGGTGAACTACGCCTTATCAAATTAAACAAATTTTTTTTATAGAAAAAACATGCATCAACACTTGGTTGAGTAAATGACAATGCATCTATTAACACTTCAAGTTAGAACTATTAGAAATAAAAAAGACAATATAACAATCATCAAAGCTTCAAACTAAAAGACATTAATTACAACAATCAAGTCGGGTGACTGGTGGGAAATGTCTTCACCCAAATCTGACCCGATCTATTATCCATGTAATATTCGAATTATATCGGAATTTCACCCACCATATCAGGTCGGATAAGACGGATATCCGTCGGATGCGGATAAGATTGACATCATTCACCATTACCTCCCTTGGTCAATGCTGGTCAAATCTTCAGATCGGGTTGGTAAGAGCGGATAGCATCATCACAACGAGCACGTGGGGCCCGCCCACAGGTCAAGGTATTACGTGATCCCAGACATCATAAAGCTGCATTTAAACCTAATTTTCAGATCCGCCCTCTCTCTGTCTCTCCCATCTAATCCGCTCTCTCTCTCTCCACCCCGCGCCGTTTCTACTCCAGATCGGTCTGACTTCTGAGAGCGTTCCTTTCCTCTCTCAACCTCATCTCTGATATTTGAGTCAAAGATGGAGTTTGGAGGAACTCGCAAGAGAGGCAGGGGGGAAGCTGCTCCGTACGGCAATGGCGGTCCCAAGAAGAACAGGCAGCAAGGTTCGTCCTTCTCCCCTACTTTCTTTGTCTTTTTTAGGGTTTCAGTTGTTCCCCTGTTGAAATTCCGTGCGGGATTGATGCATATGTCTATGCTTTTGTTTTGCGGAGTTGGTTTATCAGGCTTATTGTTATGTTTGCGTGCTGGATCTGAATGTGGAGACGCACAAACAATCAGCTTGATCTTGAATTAGATATTTTGGGAAACTGTACGCTAAATTGGATATGAATTGTACCATAAACGAGCTGAGAAATAAATCAGATGAACATCTTTAATCTGTTTTTGCTTATATTAAACTATTTAAGAATAATTGACTGGTTCTGAATCCATATGATGTTAAAGGAAGCATAGAACGGCTTCATTTTAGCCATAATTTCCATAAAATTTGAATTCCATATTTTTTATTTAAACAACTAAGGTGAGAATCAGGTTATAACTTATAACTGTATGGACTGTGAGTGGAACTTCAAAAAATAATAATTCACTGAAAAGAGATAATTAATGTCTGCAACAGAATCGGACTCCTTTTCAACCGGTGTAGGAACCAAGTCGAAGCCTTGCACAAAGTTTTTCAGGTTAAATTCTTGTCTAAAACACTTAATTTCATCTGGATAATTCTTATGGATATTAATAAAAACATTCCTTATACTGTTTATATTATTGACACCTACATTATAGTTTGACTAATGAATTCAACATCCAGAGTTGTGATACAGGTTCAACTATAATCTCCTAATTGCGTTAACTGAGAGAAACGTGATGATCAGTTTACCTGATGGATTGGAAGCTGATAAGTAAATGAGATTAAGACGTGGGGCAATTTTTTTGGATACAGATCCTTGCTCAAAGCCTTACTGTAAATATCTTGAATGATGATTTAAATCGCACCCACACTATTGAAACTGGCATAAAAATACTTGATTTAGGTAACATATGTATTAATTATTAAGGAATAGTAGTGATTGAAAGTGCTCAAGTACACAAGCAGAGCTAGGTGTACTAGGAGGCTGAGTCGTAGCAGCATAAAGATCTTCTATTGAGGATTCGAGTTATTTATATTGCTGATTGTGTTTACTATGCAGTATGCATAGATTAGTCCTGGATGAGAGCTATTTGAGTACCTTTTTTATGCTGTAGCTGGGATAGCTGTGGCGTTAGCACTTAGCACCCAGTTAATCTTGGGAATTAAAACTATTCCATGTTAATTTCCCTTTTTGAATTATTAACATTTTTAGACTTTTTAGTTTACCAGCTGAAATCGAGGTTATGATAGTGTATTTTTATGTTTTAAGCGTATGCACACATGTTTGGAATGTTCTTCCGTACCCTGCTTTTCTTCTTTAGTTGTTTCTGGGATGGTAAGTATTCTGCTGGTACTCTTAAACATGACAATTTCTATCAGTAAAGTTGGCTGTATAGATTCATAAGCTAAATTAGAACTTCAGTGAGGGAGGCCCTGCAATTATAGTGTTTTTGGAATATGTAGAATCATGTTTGGGCATTGATATGATAAACTTCTTTTGAGCAATCGAATTAATGTTAGAGAATGCCTTGCAGTGTTGTCAAGACAGAAAATTTTACAAGGCACAGATATTTGTAACATTTGTGCTGAATTAAGGGTTCCAGATCATGTCTTGTCATCTATATTTTTACTTGTTATTTGGATGAGAGCCCATATGATGTTAACCCATTTAGGCATTGTTGTTAGTAGGATAGATTTCTTTTGCTGACTTCTTTCTTAGGCTTCTGATATTGTATGGAGCCCGTTGATCATAAAGTTGTTATTTGGATGTATATTGCTTTGTTACGAGGAGGAAATTACGTGAAGCTGTCAAAGTGGTGTTTGCTGGGCTGGTGTAGGGTTTCATGGGGAATTTAGATGTGAAATCAGTATCATTCTTGTTGGTGCAGTTTAGATTGATGTGGTTATGGTAGAGTGGTAGACCCTAATAAATTAGGTTAAAGCACTAGTTTCTTTTTATATAGTTCTTCCTGCCGTTCTGTAAATTTTATCCCATACAACTAACTAGATGTAGCTTCTTTTCCGAATTCTGCATCTGTTTAATCTTTTTCGTCAAAATGCAGTACAACAGGCTGCCAATTTGGTGAAGGGTGTCATTTCTTGCACTACGTTCCTGGTGGATACAAAGCCATAGCTCAGCAGATGAACCTCAGTGGGCCACCAGCTTCGTTACCACCTAGGAATGCAGCATTTCCACCGCCTCCTTTCCCCAATCCTTCCCAGTCTACGACTGTCAAAACCCGTCTCTGCAAGAGGTACAACTCTGCCGAGGGCTGTAAATTTGGGGACAAATGCCACTTTGCTCATGGCGAGTGGGAGCTCGGGAAGCCAGGGGTTCAGTCTCATGAAGATCCCCGTTTCATGGGATCCTTTCCCGGGGGGATGGGTGGTGGCAGGATGGAACCTCCTCCTCCTCCTCAAGGTAATCCTGCTGCCACTAGCTTCGGCCTGTCGTCCACTGCCAAGATCAGCGTAGATGCTTCACTTGCAGGAGCCATCATTGGCAAGGGCGGCGTGAGCTCAAAGCAGATTTCTCGCGTCACTGGGGCTAAGCTAGCCATAAGGGATCACGAAACCAATCCAAACCTTAGGAATATTGAACTGGAAGGTACATTTGATCAGATCAAACAAGCGAGTGCCATGGTTCATGAGCTCCTAATGAGTGTCAGGGCTGGCTCCGGACCCCCTAGCAAGGGACCCCGTTCATCTGGCCCCGGTGGTGCAAACAACTTCAAGACCAAGCTCTGCGAGAATTTCACGAAAGGCTCGTGCACATTTGGCGACAAATGCCACTTCGCACATGGGGCTGAGCAGCTGCGGAAGGCAACACTGTAACGTTTTTTCTTTCCCTTCATCGTTCCTTCATTTTGTACCCATTTCTTTTAGCCTTCTTACTGATTCAGTGCGTAGACTGTTTATTATCTAATCGAGATGTGCGTTAGATTTTGGTTTAGCTTCAAGATTAAGCAGCTTTGTTGTTTGTTTGTGTTTTTTCTGTTAGGTTCCGATTTTTGTTTATCAGTTCTGCAAGCTCTAAGCTTTGATTCGTTCATGTCACTTTGTCAGCTAAGTTATTGAGAAGTTTCAAACTGTCAGCAGAACTTCTAGTGAAAAGCTTAGATTTTCAAATATTCCATCCAGTATTCAGTGCCTTTATCTTGTGGCAATGGTTTTACCAAATGACAGACATGCAAATTTCTTATCAGAAAAAAATGGTCAACATGAAATGTTGCAACCATCGATTATTTTGTCCACCAAAGCCCTCGGCCACTAATTTTTACTGATTACTGTGGTTGGTTTACATGGCAATTCAACAATATTAGAGAAAGATATTGGGCATTAAAAAAAAAAGGTATGAGAACCAATCACAAATTGGTGTGGTGGTTGTAACAGAACGGATAAGCCTGATCGAACTGGAAAGAATAGTATGAGAATTTGGTTGACCGATCAAATTGGAAAGAATAGTATGAGAATAAACCTTGGATGACCGTTAATTATGATCCGGAAAGAATAGTATGAGAACAAGCCTTAGATGACCGTTAATTATGATTTATAATGCGCAATATAGCATTAGAATCAACGGTCATGCAAACCTTAGTATGAGAACAAACCTTAGTTGACCGATCGAACTGGAAAGAATCGTATGAGAACAAACCTTGGATGATCTTTAATTATGATCCGAAAAGAATAATATGAGAACAAACCTTAGATGACCGTTAATTATGATTTATAATGCGCAATATAGCATTAGAATTAACAGTCATGCAAACCTTAGTTGACCGATCGAACTGGAAAGAATCGTATGAGAACAAACCTTGGATGATCGTTAATTATGATCTGAAAAGAATAGTATGAGAACAAACCTTAGATGATCGTTAATTATGATTTATAATGCGCAATATAGCATTAGAATTAACGGTCATGCAAACCTTAGTATGAGAACAAACCTTAGTTGACCGATCGAACTGGAAAGAATCGTATGAGAACAAACCTTGGATGATCGTTAATTATGATCCGAAAAGAATAGTATGAGAACAAACCTTAGATAACCGTTAATTATGATTTATAATGCGCAATATAGCATTATAATTAACGGTCATGCAAACGGACCTTGATAATCTTCTAAACCTGGATTGTTAAAACTTACAACATTTATTTCTCAAGCATTTTATTTTTCTGAATTTTAGTTTTGAATATCTTTTTTTTTAATGATCATTTTTTAATATCTTTGAAAGGTACACAATCTTTACTTGTCGGCATTTTCCTTTATTTCTGTCAAAAGCATCTTCAGTTATAGCAAGTTTTATAGTAGTCATTTTGACAGAAAATGTAGTCACATTTTATATACACACAATGGTTTTGAATTTAGTAGGTTCACATAACAACATTAATGATATTAAATTGCATTTATGGTAATGTTAGGCAATTTTCTTATTCTAACAAACTTTTTCTTTTAAAAAAATGAAAAAGAAAACCCCAAAATATAACAAGAGTAACAATTGCTCTTCTATAATCAAACATTTGGCACCCAAAATCACTATTTAAGAACGGTTACTTTGGCCACAGATTCTTCACATTTTACCCCTTCCTTCTGCCTTCATTTTTCCCTTCTGCATCCATGGCTTCCCCTTCCAACTTTGTTTCGGTTTTCAGCTCCATCGCTCGAAACCAAGCCAGCACTCCATCGGTTCACCACACCGATCCAACCACCCACCGAAACCATCTCGATGGCACTGGTGATCAACCTATTCCAACCAAACGACGGGGCTGTATAAGCCTGACTCAAGTAAAGAGGATGGCAAGGGCTCATGGTTCTCAGCTTCAGCAAGCGGTTTCAGATGTTCCGAGGGCAAGGGCTCGTGGTTCTCAGCTTCAGCAAGCGGTTTCAGATGTTCCGAGGGCAAAGGCTCGTGGTTCTCAGCTTCAGCAAGCGAATCTTGATCTTGGGATTGTTAGCGGACAGCCAGGCCATCCCTTGGGTCATGGTCTTGAACTTCAGCAAGCAGCTTATGGTTTTGAGAGAGTTAGTCTTGAACCGGACCATCCTTGGGGCAAACAGCCGAAAGTTATCAACATCAATGTGGCGATCCCTTCGGATTTGCTTCAGTCTCCACACACTGTCATCAATCTGAATGTATGTCCCGCCAACAACAATGATCCCAACCTTAACTCGATGGGCTCGACTAATCTTCCATCTCGATCTATGAGAGTCAATCTTGAAAGCTATCAAGTTAACCATGGTGCAGCCATCACGCTTTCAGCTCCATCTCTTGAGCACAAACTGCCCATGGATAGCCAAATCCCTCGTGGCGAATTCATCTACCCTCAAACCAATGCTGACCGCCCTACTCCGAGTAGCTCCAATGGAGCCCCTTCCACCACAGATGCCATGTGGGGTCAAACATTCGATCCAGTGCCTGTGCCACCAAAGGGTCAAAGGAGATCAAAGCAGAGAAAAGGCAAAAGGAAGGTAAATGATGGATACTACTGAGGGGGGTGAAATCAGTCAAAATGGTTCATGCCGTGCGACTCATTCTGAAGAAAGTGATTTCTTGGGTCAGGTGTTCTTATTTGTTTGTTTTGTTTTTTTTCCCAGTGATTGTGTCGAGTCAGCTGTGGCCTCGTGGGGCTCAACGGTTATGTCTTTCAGTGTTAAAGTGTCAAGTCAGTTCTCATCAATCATGCTTCTATGGAGTAAAAGCAGTTTATGATTAATTATCAATAAATATACATGTTTTTATATATGCTATGTGTTATTATAGGAAACTTGCAATTAGAACAGTACATGACATCAGATATTAAGCTCTCTGGTGCAGAAAGGTCTTTATGTTCATCAAAGTAAGGAGATAATGAACATTCGTGTTTTGATGATAACATATATGTAGTGATGAGTCTGCTAAGTATTTCCGAGGACAACAACTGAATCAAGCATAAGTGGAACAGAATTGAACATGAAAGGTAGATCAGATGAACTAACCGTGGTGGCACTGTCTATTGGCGCTGCAGAAAGTACGTGGCGGCAGCTGGACTAAAGCGGATTGTTCCAAGTATGGAAAACACGTGCAACTTCGTTCACTTGTTGGAAAGAACAATGCAAATCAGTTGAAGATCTTATGGAAGTTCAGAAATGAAACTCTCGTGGATAAAGTGTGATAAGATTATGGAAAGATCTTCTCATATGCTACACTGAGCTATGCGTCGAAGTCCCTATTTATGTTAGTTTGTCATTAGGATTTTCATAGACTTGGTTATTCCCTGGTAAGTTCCTATACATGTCGAGTGTCCTATATAAACTGCGTGCATAGGAACACTGCATTCAGTTTCTAACACATCTGTTTCATGATCCAAGTATCAAACAACAAGTAAACAACATAGGATAAATGCGAGACGAGTATATCAAGCAGATCAAAAGAGAATAAAGAAAACAGGAATAAGAAGCTTGCCGTATGCTAAACCTTCCACTTCGAAGGCAGGTAGAGAGTGTCAGAGTGGGATTTACAGAAGGCTAGAATTCAAAAACTACATGAGGGTGATGTTAAACTAAATAAATGAAGACATTACCCACTATTACCTTCCCAACAAAAATTTGTCTTCCAAACTAGGGAATTAGCCTCAATTCCAAATGAAATAAGAAATGAAACTGGTACTAAGTTTCATAAAGAAAAAAATAGTGTACCTAGATAAATAAACAAATAACGGTTAACCCTTTACTTTGTATAGTCAACGTTATTGGTGACTTGTAAAATTCAATATGTGCAGTTCTCCCCAAGAATTCTTATGTAAAATGTCGTTCACAATGAGATCTGCCAATGCGGATATTGATTAATACGGTATGTCAGAAACATTTATATGATGCATTCACTTTTCAATTTGTCAATATAAAAGAAAGCAAAAAAACTGATACAGCCCTTCTGAACAAAGCATCAGTTACAGTTTCGCACCGATGCACATTACTTCCAAGTTAACTTTTGTGGCTAATACAGTAACTAATTGGGTGGATATAGTAACGTGTAGGTCAAGTTGTGTGCGTCAAAGTGTCAAACAAAGCCTCAGTTACAGTTTGCTAAGTGTTGGATAAATTAGTATTAATATTCTGTCCTAGTTAGTTGGGTGTTGTATTTATTGTGTTAGGTCTCTGCAGCTTTAGGTTTAATTCTCTAGCCGTTGGTGTATATTTCCTAGGCGTAGTTATTATGTCTTTTCAGCTTTTTTCTGTATTTATTCTGGGATATTCTCCCTTTGGAATACAACCAAAATTATCCTTCTTCCTCTGGTTACTCACATGGCATCAGAGCTTTAGGGTTTTATCTCTTCTGAAAAACTCTTTCTTACTCCAGCAACCTTCATTGTTGCTCCAGCAACCTTCATTGTTGCTCCAGCAACCTTCATTGTTGCCTTTCAAGCTGTAGCCTTCATTGCTACGCTTTTTCTTGTAGCCTTCATTGCTACATAGCCTTTGTTGCTGTTTTTCTTTATTCCCATCATGTCTAATTCGGAGGTTACCTCACATGGTTCTACTCCTCAAAAGACTGATCTTATGAATATTCAGCCAGCTTACAAGTTTAGTGGGAAGAACTACCTTGCATGGTCCCAGGTTGTAAAAACCTACCTCAAGGGCAAAGAGAAATTCAAACATCTCACTGATTCTCCTCCAGCAGTGACAGATCCTCAATTTTCTTCTTGGGAGGCAGCAGACTCTATGATTATGTCGTGGCTTTGGGACTCAATGGATCCCTCAATTAGCCTGACATGCATGTTCTTTGGTACATCCAAGGAAATTTGGGAGTTTCTGCACAGATCCTATTCTAAAGCCAAGGATGAAGCACTTGTCTTTGATCTCACCGTCAAGTCCTATTCTACGAAACAAGGTGAGAATTCTTCCATTGCTGAATATGCTACTTCCCTACAGAATTTGTGGCAAGAGCTCGATCAGTACCAAACTTTAGAGATGCAATGCGTTGCTGATGCTGCTGCGTTCAAGAAGTCCGTTGAGAAAAATAGATCGTATATTTTCTTGGCTGGGCTCAAACCTGAATTTGACCCAATTCGAGTTCAAGTGTTGGGCAGGAGCGAATTTCCCTCTCTTGAGGAAATTATCTTCTTGATGAGGGCTGAAGAAAGCCGCAGGGGTGTTATGTTGGAACCAAAGCCTACTGAAAGCATTGCCCTTGCTGCTGCTTCTGAGAAGAAGGATCACAAAGCAGATTTGTGGTGCACCTACTGCAGGAAACCAAGGCATACCAAGGAGAAATGTTGGAAACTACATGGCAAACCTCCTAGTCAAGAATGGGGTACCAAGGATCAGCCTCGGTCTCAATCTCATTTGGCGGAGCATAAGAAGGATTCAAAGACAATCGTTCCAAATTTCAGCTCAGAAGATATCACCAGGCTTCAACACTTGATCCAGGCTCTCGGGTCATCTTCAACATCTGCTGATAATTCCTCCTCCCAAGCCTTACACATCTCAGGTAGTTCTACATGCCTTAACTCATTTAAGCAGCCCATAAAGCCCACAAACTCTTGTTGGATACTTGATTCAGGTGCCACAAATCACATGACTTCATCATCTAATGGGTTTAACACCTATTCCCCTTGCACCACTCCTAAGAAACTATTGACTGCCAACGGTTCTGCAGCTGATATTATAGGAGAAGGAAACATATCTTTCTCTTCAGATTTAAGGCTCACTAAAGTCCTTCATGTTCCCACATTATCAGCTGACCTTATTTCTATTAAAAGGTTGATTCATGACCTTAATTGCATTGTTATATTCTGTGCTTCTTGTGGTATTATTTTGGAACAGGGATCGGGGAGGATGATTGGAGTTGCTAAAGAAAGAGATGGGCTTTACTTCCTAGCTGCACCAAGAGGGACCTCACCTACCACTTCTGCCTTTTTGAGCACCACAAACAAGACCACCATCTGGTTACACCACCACCGATTAGGCCATCCATCTTTTTCTGTTCTTAAGCACCTGTACCCTTCCCTTTTTCAAGGTTTCGCTGTCACTGATTTTCATTGTGAAATTTGTGAGAAAGCAAAACAATCTCGTGTTTCATTTCCTATTAGTAATACAAGAAGTCAATTTCCCTTCCAAATACTACATAGTGACATTTGGGGACCATCTTCTATTGCTAATATCAATGGGTCGCGTTGGTTTCTAACCATTATTGATGATTGCACCAGAGTCACCTGGGTTTATCTCTTGAAACACAAATCTGAAGTTAGTGCAATCATCCCTTCTTTCGTCTCTATGATACAAACACAGTTTGGATCATTCTTCTCTGATAAAGGCATTATACATGAATCTTCATGTGTTTATACTCCACAACAAAATGGCCTTGCCGAAAGAAAAAATGGTCACCTCCTAAATATTTGTCGTGCTTTGCTATTTCATCACAATGTTCCTAAACACTTTTGGGGGGAGGCTGTTCTTGTTGCTACACACCTAACAAATCGTTTACCTTCCAAAGTCCTAAACTTTCAAAGCCCAACTGCATACCTTAATACTTTTTTCCCTCATCTTAGTCTTAGTCGTGGTCCTGCTCTAAAAGTGTTTGGTTGTACTGCCTTTGTTCATATTCATGAGCATTTGAGAGGAAAACTTGATCCTAAGGCCCTTAAATGCATTTTCATTGGCTATTCTAGTACACAAAAGGGGTACAAGTGCTACAATCCTGCCACTAAAAGAACCTACATCTCAGCTGATGTCACCTTTTTGGAAAATTCTGCATATTTTCCAGACCATTCTAGTGCAGTGTTTGAGGAGATAGGGTGTGCTGACTCGTATGAACCTACACCCATTCCAGCCCTCGACATCTCACCTGCTGAACCAGGCACATCACCTCAAATCAGTGTCAAACCACCAACTTCCGCAGCTACTTCTGATCAGCCACCATCACAACCATCCTCTTTTCGGCGTTTCTCTGAAGTGTACACTAGAAGGAACCCCATCTCTGAATTTCAGCAAGTCCACGCATCTGATCCGAGACTTGTGACTGATGATACAACAACTCCCACACCTGAGATTGACCAACCGATTGCTCTAAGGAAAGGTACTAGAGACTCTAGATCTAGACCTCTTTATCCCCTTTCTAATTTTGTATCCTTGCAACGGTTCTCACCTACACATCAGCAATTTGTTGCTAACCTTCACCAAGTTTCTATTCCAAAGAATGCTAAGGAGGCCATTAGTCAACCTGAGTGGCGTAAGGCAATGGAGGAGGAAATGTGTGCATTGAAAAAGAATGAAACTTGGGTCCTTGTTGATCGCCCTCAAAGGACAAATATTGTCGATTGTAAATGGGTATTTACACTAAAATACAAAGCTGATGGCTCTCTTGAAAGATATAAAGCTCGGCTGGTAGCCAAGGGTTTCACACAAACCTATGGAATTGACTATCAGGAGACTTTTGCCCCGGTTGCAAAGATGAATACAGTCAGAATCTTGCTTTCCTTGGCTGCTCATTTTGGATGGAACATACTTCAATTTGATGTCAAAAATGCTTTCCTTAATGGATGCCTTAATGAAGACATCTACATGCACTTGCCCCCTGGTTTCTCAGCTTCATCCCCAAATAAGGTGTGTAAACTAAAGAAGGCCCTCTATGGCCTCAAACAGTCCCCTAGGGCATGGTTTGGCAGACTTACTAGCGTCATGAAAGCTGTTGGATATTGTCAAAGTCAGGGTGACCACACATTATTCATTCGTCATTCCAAGTCAGGGGGAGTCACAATGCTACTTGTGTATGTTGATGATATTATTATTTCAGGAAATGATATCCAAGAACAGGGAAGATTGAAGAAGAAACTTGCAAGTGAATTTGAAATAAAAGAGCTTGGAAGGTTGAAATACTTCCTTGGGATTGAAGTTGCTCATTCAAAAGAAGGCATCTTTATATCCCAACAAAAGTATATCACTGATCTGCTAGAAGAAACCGGAAAGAGTGGATGCAAACCAGCCACTACTCCAATGGATCCAAATTGTAAATTAGATGAGGCAAGAGATGCTAAACCTCTTGATAAAGGTATATATCAACGTTTGTGTGGAAAACTAATATATCTTGCGCACACTCGACCAGATATTGCTTTTTCTGTGAGTGTTATCAGCCAGTTTATGCATGATCCGAGAGAGCCACATCTGCATGCTGCTCTCAGAATTTTACACTATCTGAAGGGAAGCCCAGGTAAAGGTATCTTATTCAGGAGAAATGGAAAGATGTCCTTGGAAGCTTACACTGATGCGGACTATGCTGGATGTGTTGTAGATAGGCGATCTACAACAGGATATTGCATTTTTTTAGCTGGAAATTTGATTGCATGGAGAAGCAAGAAACAAGGAGTTGTAGCACGATCTAGTGCTGAATCAGAATTCAGAGCTCTTGCTCATGGGATTTGCGAGTTACTATGGCTGAGAATTATTCTCCGTGATTTGAAGGTGAAGTGGGAGGATCCTATGAAATTGTTTTGTGACAACAAATCTGCCATCAGCATAGCCCATGATCCAATTCAACATGATAGAACCAAACATGTTGAGGTAGACAGACACTTCATTAAAGAGAAAATTGAGGCTGGAATCATCAAGATAGCCTACATACCAACTCAAGAACAGCTCGCTGATGTGCTTACTAAAAGTCTTCATTGTAGCAGATTTCAAGAGCTTACATCCAAGCTGGGAATGGAAGACCTTTACAAACCCAGCTTGAGGGGGAGTGTTGGATAAATTAGTATTAATATTCTGTCCTAGTTAGTTGGGTGTTGTATTTATTGTGTTAGGTCTCTGCAGCTTTAGGTTTAATTCTCTAGCTGTTGGTGTATATTTCCTAGGCGTAGTTATTATGTCTTTTCAGCTTTTTTCTGTATTTATTCTGGGATATTCTCCCTTTGGAATACAACCAAAATTATCCTTCTTCCTCTGGTTACTCACACTAAGTGTTTCCGACAACAACAACTGAATCAAGCATAAGTGGAACAGAATTGAACATGAAAGGTACTGATCAAATGAACTAACCGTGGTGGCACTGTTTATTGGCGCTGCAGAAAGCACGTGGCGGCAGCTGGACGAAAGCAGATATAAAATCATTAGAGCGCCCAGTCTCTTATAGAAGCAATGGCAACAGTTATGATATACAAGACTGATACCTCACGTAGTCACGTACAAGTCTTTAGTAATTTAACAAGAATGCATGAACCCGAACTTACCTTGCAAATGGCCAAAGATCCCCAAACCATCTTTACTTCTGTCATTTGAGGTCTCTTTCATTTCGGGTGGACCAGATAGGAACCCCAAACCTCATCTGCTGGTGGTGCAGGTTGAACCCAATGCCCAGGGATTCGATTGACAAAACAATATTTTTATATTTTAGAACAGGAGCAGAAGACATTCATGAAGGACTGAGTATCCCATCACATCGCCTGAAGCAAAATCAATTTGTTTCCTGATAAAATCTTACAACAAACACTTTTAATGGATGAAACATGACATTTACCTCCCCCCTGGTCTTATATAAGCATCCCAAGTCCTCCTGACCTGCAAATTTGTGGAAAATGGAACCAAATAAGACCAGTGAACCCAATATTGACCTTAGCACAATGAAACTTGTGAACAATTTTCCCTTCTAAAGTAATAAATTAAGTTCAGAATTGAAAAACTTGTAAGGTAAATAACATAGGACAAGGCAGGTAATGAATAAACCACAAGCAGATCAAAGTGCGGAATAAGATTTCACAAGGAGTCAATTACTACCAACTAGCAATATGCTTAAATCCCATTTGTCTGGAAAGAAATCGAACTTAGCACAACGAAAGCCAGTTAAGCTGTAAACCATATTTGTTGACTCTTATTCTCAGATAGGCCCCGCTTATGTCAAAATGAGTCCAAACATTTCATGGCAGTTTGCGGAATTTTTTTTATTGCAGGACAGTTTTCACTGTTATTTCAAATGAACTGAATCATGATCTCAAGGATTTTCATTTCATGGCTGATTTGTGATGATTCTTATTTTCCATGATTTGCACCAACTGTTAGTGACACTAGAATTACTACAACTTAAATTAGCACCATGAATATAAATCACTATAAGTTACCTCAATAAGAGTACCCATATCAGTGCTACTTCCGTGATAATAGTGATAGAACTCAAGTGGTAAGCCGGACACATAATCATACATCCATTTACTTTGTCTCTCTGATCCTTCTTTTCCTGCATCCTTGCTAACAACTGGACTGGATGGTAATTTACTTACACTTTGGACTACCAGCAGTTCACTTCCCTTTTCAGCTTCACCAACTTTATCTTTGGGATCCGAGCTGGTCTTGACCATTGCCTTCCTTGATTCCTCAGCAGTTGCAATTGCTTCCTTAGCAGCATCTGTGTCAGCAGCTGCCCTTGCTTGGCGTTCCTCTTCCTCAACAGCCGCCCGAACTCGCTCAATAAACTTGTCGTCCTCTTCTGGAAAGAAATGCCCTGCATAGTGGTGCCTCCCAGCCCATCAGCTCAAATTCCATGTATGGATTTATATCAACATAATTTAACATTAATACAATAAGCAAAACAGATGAGCTTCCAGAATGATATTAGTGATGATCATAAAAGAACATCAATGCCCACTCTTCTGGAAAGTAATCCTTTGAATTACACAAACTTGCCTTTAAATTCAGTTGTTTATCCTTTTACTTGTCAAGTGCAGGAAGGAAAAGTCACAATTTATATGCTTCAAAATAAGAGAAGGAAACATAAAGTCCATAGAAAAAGTCCATAGGCCTGCCTTGTTTTTTCAACTTCTCAATTCTTATAGACCGCAATTCTTTCAGTTTCTCCACAGTAAGCAGCAGCTCCAACTGAATGAAACCAATGGAAAAGGGTAGATATCTTGATTAAATCAATTATTTGAAAACCAAAAAATAACATATCATGAGTGAGAGAGAGAGGTGCTTTCACATGTATTCACTTCCTATAATGCATTCGTGAAACCAATTTCTATCCATTGGATTGAAACCTAATGGATGGTAGTGATTAATAAGATAGTTTATATATTTATGGTAATTAATTTTTTTCCTTCACATATTAAAAAATATATATTACCATATCCAGTACGCTAAATGATTTGACTTTCATAATGACCTCAATAATTAATGTTCAAATGAACATTCAGATAATATTCCGATGAATTTTCAAATAATATTCAGGTTCATCTGAATAGTCTGAAATATTCATACGAATAATATTCATCAGAATATAAGGTAACATATTCAAATGAATATTTGGACGAGTATTCTTTTGTATTCATATTGTTAAATAATATTCATTCATATTCGTGTTATTTTTCATTCAAATCTACATCTTTTCATAGTAATTGACGTTTCTTATTGTCAATGTAAATGGATAGAGACAAAAAGGCAATTAATCTTTTAATTTCCATAAATTATCATATGTTGAAAAAAATTTATCCATAAATGATCTTTTAATCATAGCCCTTCATTCGATTTTAATCCAATGACTGAAAAGCGTTCTCAAGAATCCATTTTAAGGGGTGAATGCATTGGATAGGTATTTTCATGGATTATAGATAGGATTGCAGTAACATATTATATCCCAGATGCATGTGAGAAAATGTTCCTGCTTGCCAAGTTCTTATACTCGGTTTCTAGTTCAATTAAGTTGAAACTAGACTACTAGAGAAAACAAGCAACAATATTACGATCAATGATGCATGCATCCTCTAGCAACATTCATGATTTAGCTAATCATCTCACCTCTGCTTCTAGTCTCTTTCTCTCTTCTTTTGCCTTTTGCTTTGCAATCTCCTTCATCTTTTCCACCTACATAGAAGTAGACAGAAAGCACAAAAGATCAGGAACTTCATGAAAGCATCTAAACAGTCGGGTTTACATGCTAATAAAATGAAATGAATATGTTTATTGTTCTCCCGCTCTTCAGCGCTCCAGGTACAAAATAAGCGCATCTCTGCGTGATTAACTCTTGAGGTTTGTTTATAGCCAAGGTTCCAAAAGGATTCTGAAAACTCAATTTTGGAAATATAGATAGTATATATTATGGTAGACTTTCTCCTGAACATTTTAAGCAGCCATTTGTATCAGATACCTACGAAATAAAAACATATTATCTACATACTCCTTATTATCTAGTATAACAAAGATCTAGTTCATTAAGGCTTGGATTGTCATACGGCTTAGAACCAGTTCATCTTATTAACACCTTATTCATCCATTCATAACTGTTTGCATATGCTGTGTTACTGTGTATAAAAAACTTGTAATTTCATGATAATGCCTCTACATACAACCATTGATATCATCAGAAGCATATACTACCTTACGCTGTGCAGTTTCCTTGGCAATTTCCCTAGCAATCCATTCATCTGCCTCGCGATCAAGCTGATCAAACAGCTTACTCTCCTGAAGTTATCATCAAAGACAGCAAACCAAAACCGAAAATCGTTCACATTTTCTAAGTCATAGTATCATTCACAACCCTCACAATCAACAAATCAAAGCAGCGTTATACAAACAGACACCAATTAAGTAAAAATGAATCAACCTTATCAAGCATTTGAGCAACACGTTTCCTCTTCCTCTTCCTCCAAAGGTTGTTCCTTTTCGACTTCTTCATCTTCTCTCCCAACTTAACCACAGAAGATTTCTCTTCCCATGGACACTTGTCATCCACAACAGCCCTAAAAGGCTCGAGCAAAGCTTGCAACTTTGACATCAAAGCACTCGCAGCCTGCAGCAAGATACTTTCCTGGGCCCCAAAATCGACCCTGGGGCCTTCCAGAAACGTCGACAAATCTGCCCCGGCTGATCCATTTGATTCTTTTACTTCAATCAACATCTCCAGCTCCCTCTTCCTGTTACCAGCAGAGAGATTAAAAAAACAATCAAAAGTAAAAATTGGATGTCAAATGAAAGCCAAGAAAGAAATTCAAAGGTGGAATACATGTGCAGACATTGATTTTGCGAGAGTGAAGGTGTGATGAAGCTCCTTGAGACGATCAGGAAAATTAGAGTTCGTCCAGAAAGTGGTCGTCGGCGGGGGGGTCGGGGGTACAGGTGGGAGCCATGTGGGAGGTGGAGGAGGCCGGAGAGGCTGAGAATGGTACTGGTAAGGATTCTGATTCGTCATTGCTTGGGTACTGGAAAGGAAGAAGAAAACTTCAGTCCATGGTTATGCAAACCAAACTCCAGTAAAAAATATATATATAATCAAACAGAGAATGTGATTATAAGGTTGATTCCAGAGACTGAATAGAGTAGTTTCCATAAAACTTCAATCACAGGGTTGATTCACAGACTAAATCAATGGAATATGAGGTGATTTTTTGTGATTTATCGAGTAAGAAACAACATAAGCTAAGAAAAAGGAAGAAAAAGTTTTACATGCAGTGGAAGTAACAAACTTGGATCTTGCACCCAATAAGTTCAATGCATTAACAAAACTCAACACATGTACCTTGCCAGTCCAAAAAACAGATGCTCAACACTCCTTGTTGACAAACTGCCTTAATTTGGTTTTAGGGATTAATACTGATTTTAACTCTCCTGTTTGATGCCATGAAACCAGAAGTCATCCATTTTGATCCACTATTTTCAAACTCCATGCCTAGATGGAAATCAAAATTGACTTTCCATATGCTAGAAACTGATGGCAGATAAAGAAGCAACACATTATAAGATGTATTGCCTATTTCCTTTGCTACTAAGAAATTCTTACTAAAATAGTGTACTCGAGTTATTAAAAGACAACCAACACATTACTCATTAGTAAGACGGAAAAGGTTGTCCGTCACTCAGCCTGATATAGAGCAAAATTGTTCTTCTGTTATATCAAAGGTACTCGTGGTTACGAACAACAAAAGCAACCAATTTTAGGTTAGTTTAGTCCCCATCTCAACAACAAAGGAGTTAAGAGGTTACATACATACTCTGTTATAAACAAGTCATAACCTAGTATTCAAATGAATATTCAAAGAAGATTACACTATAAACCTGCGCCACTACACATAAGCACCCGGAAAAGGCATGATCTTTACCAAGTGTTCACCAAATCATCATGCGTTTTGCTTCTATTCTAACCCAAAAATATCCAGGAGATGC
The DNA here is from genome assembly GCA_037127255.1 of Persicaria tinctoria. Lineage (NCBI taxonomy): Eukaryota > Viridiplantae > Streptophyta > Magnoliopsida > Caryophyllales > Polygonaceae > Persicaria > Persicaria tinctoria. The sequence continues at coordinate 4,164,399 of JBANSL010000004.1, forward strand.
ATAATCTTATGGAAAGAAAAAGGCATCAAACACATCTGTACTACAGAGCACATGACAATGAATAGGAAAGATGGCATTCATATGCATATCACAGAGAGGAAAGAGAGCAATTCCCCAAGTGAATTAGTTCATTTCACTGCATAAACAAACAAAAGGTTTCATTTTGATGCTCAATCTCAGTAAACATCCGATTCATTCAATCATCCCCGTCGTTTTTAGTGCATCTTGTTCACTCTGATCATAGAAGTACCGATTAATCACTGCTCTACTCATCGAAGAGCAAACCATTTAAAGATGGAATCTTTCGATTTTGCCTTGCACAATAACAACACAGTGACCTTCAGATCCCAAATGAATGTCGTCGAAATCAAACAAGGGTTTGTACACATAGACATGATTTTCGATATACTACGTAATGATCGAAGCTTGAAGTAAATCCAGAAATAAGAAGGTTAGAAATTTAGACGATCAACGAATTTGGGAAATAGCTGTTGATTGAATTACCTTTTCGAGCTGAAGCTAATGGGTAGCGACTAGCGAGTGATTTTGCCCTTTGCTTCCCTATCAATGCTTTGGGCGATAATTTGTCCTTTCTTCTCTTGCCTCCCTCTCTCTTTGTTGACAGAATGCCTCCTCCTCTTTTTGTTTTGTTTTTCCCAAGAACTCGTATAGATTAACCATTTTTTTGGATATTACTACGTACTTACTTTACTAAGGAAGGGTGTTGTTGTCTCCTCGGCGTCGTGACGTTCCTTCGACTTTCTCGTTAACTCGACATTTGCAATCTTCACTCGGTGTCCTTCATTTGTCTCTTCACTTACCTTCTTCACTGTGATCTTTTCGGGCCTTTTGTATTTTGCTTTATTTGGTTGTATAATGACGGTTAGCTCGTCTGCTGTTTTTTCGACCTCTCGTTTTCTCAGACTTCGGTTAACGTCTGAAATTTGGAATTATTTCATTTTCAAAAAAAAAAAGGAAGGGGAGATTAATCAAATGCACGTCCATATTAAAGTTGTATCACGTTTGAATCAGCCTGCATTTATACATTGAAAATCGAAGGCAAATCAAGGTTTAGGGCACCATGTTCATATGAATGTGGTGTCCTAAACCCTATGGTGCCCTAAACCCTTATTTGTGGTGTATTTAGTTTCCGTATTTACAAAAATAATCCCTTTTTCCAGATTTCCAAAAGTAGCCATCATTTACTATTTACACAAGTTTTTTTAAATGATTCGGAGTAAAATTTATATAAAAACATATGTGAATAGTAAATGAGTTATTTGGTCAAACGGATGAAGTAGTAAATTATGAAATTATTACAAAAACTATTTTTAAAAATATATATTTTACATATTGTAATTTTTAATATCGGTCTTTCTATCTCATATCCTTAGGGCATACGAGCATGTTTATTCGTGAACTCTAACCTTGGACTTTTAACTTACTTTTATTATGTCACATCAACTTAAAGGTCTCATTCCAACTTTTTAATTTTTCATTCTCGTTTGTAAGCCCAAGCCTAGTCCCTTAAACTAATTTTTATTATTTTTCCTTTTTATTTACCCCGTTCTTTTAATAATAATAAGAAGAAGTAATTAATTTATAATAACATATCATAAAAATAATTTTTTAATGTTTAGAGAAAATATGGGTATTATTCAGATAAATTTTTTCCCACAAACATATGTATGAGAGGTGTCTATGTGTAGATAAAATTAAATTAAATTTAAAAAACTCAATTCAACAATACTCGCATTAATTGTTTAGACTCGTTACCAAAATATGCATGTCTCATCTATCCAACACAACATTTAACAATTAGAGCATCTTCCCCCGTAATACGATTTTGTTGTTTCCACCGTAGGCCAATTTTGGTAGGCTAAATTTCCTATAAATACTAATATAATTTAGAACTTTTACATCTCATTTCCGTCCCTTGATTCTATCTTTAATACATTAAGCAACATAATATTTATTTTTTATTATAGTTTTGATGAATCTATAATAAAAAAGATTAATGTCATCTTCTAAAAATATTATTTATGAAATGATAATTTAAATATGTCAAATATTATATTCATATCGAAGAACTCATGAATATCTTTACAATACTACAACTTTTATTTTTAATTAAAAATCATAACTATATAATATATAGATTTATAATTGTATTACTTATAGATTTACATAAATATTAAACACTTAAAATAAATCAATAAATAAATAAATTGCATTTGGCCTTCCAAAAGAGAAAGACAAATTTAGCCTTTATTTTGGAAATAGGCTAAAAACAAAAAGGTTAAAATGAGTTTTGGTCTATGATGGGAGTAAAATTAGGTCAAAACCCATTTTTTGGCTTACCATGAGAGATGCTCTTAACAGATCATCGACCATCCGCAACCATGAGGTAACCTCTTTCCCCCATTTTTTCTCATCTTCCTATCACAACCTTACAACTCATTTATTTTTTTCTTTAAAATAATTTTTACTTTTTCTACCTCTTTCTAAAAGTTTACCTCTACAACCATGGGAAACCCCTTTTACCTCTTTCCAAATTTATTTTCACTTTTTCTTTTCCTTTATATCTTTCTCTTTATGATATATGTATCATCATATATTATTGTGAATTATTTTTATTTATAATTTTATAAATAAATAAAATTAGCAAGTAGTTAATGTAAATATATTTTATTACATCTAGATTAAAATAAAAAAAGTTAAAAACATTATAAAATACGTAAATACTAATAAAACTACCTATAAATTCGGATCATAACCTTGGAATTGGTTCCACGAGTGCTCAACCAAATCATTCTTCAAATTCATATGACTTTGTCTATCCCGAATCTCATCTCTCATAGCCATATAATTGCCCAAATTTCTATCTTCATATCGCCCGGTGGTAACGTTGAATCTCATCTCTCATAGCCATACAACAACTTCTTCGTTCTCTTGTACTTGATGGACTTGCCTTGCATCTTCGGTTGGACTTCGAGTGGCACTCCCTTGAACCTCCGGAGAATGCTCAAAATGTTGTTGGTTTGGAAAAAAAAAAGAGGATTGTACACATTGGTAGGATTATGTGGGGTATAATTTGGATATTCGGGTGTTGAAGAATTGTTAAACATTTGCAACATCACTTGAAATTGAGGATTTTTTAGAAGATTTGGATCAAAAGGCATATTTGGAATGGGTGGAGTATTTGGATTATTGTGATCCATGGTTAAGAAAATAGGTGCAACTACAATAGATCAAGATGGGGTTATATATAGGATAAAATTAGGCTCAAATTATAGATTTTTTTTTTTTAACCAATGTGATATTTTATTTTAAAAAATAATGAAATATAAATATATTTTTATTTCATTTTAAATCCTACTACAACTAATAAATCCAAATGTGAAATATATAAACCTATTTTATCATAAAAAAAAATTACAAATGAGAAGAGGTTACCTCTCTCTACCAAGGTAACTCATTCCCACCTCTTACCTTAAGGTAGAGGCCACAACCATGGGGTTGCCTTTTAGCCTTTTAGCAACCTTAAGGTTGCTAAAACCCATGGTTGCTCATGCTCTTAACCCCTGAATAACACTGCTCAAACAGTCAAAACATAATTGCAAAATTAACACAAACAAACTCAAATTCGAATCACATAAAATAAGGTACAAACTTTAAACTTGTGAGTTCATAAACATCTTCTCAAATCCAAATTAACAATGCAAAATTAAACTTCAACAAACCTATAAATACTAAAAAAACAATTGAAATCAATTCATCTTAATCTAAAACGACATTGTGAAAACTATCTAAACTGAATAGTTAAATGTTTGTACACCATTGTTACGATCATTCGAACAACCTTCTCGCACCTTTGATAGTGACTAGAAATATAGATAATCGTCCATACACCATCAATAAGATCGTATGTTCGCCCTGCTTTGTCCACCATTTTTCTCTTTGTAAATCCTCTTTATTCCATCCTCTTTTTTTTTCATTTACTCATAAAGATTTCATATAACAATGGTTATATTCGAGAGCATCAAAGCGAATGAGGTCACGTAAACCTGAATCTTTACAGATGTCGAGACTGTCGGCAGAACGGCATACGATTTTAACTTCCATCTAGTTACGATACAATATTTTTGCTAGTTTATGTTTCTTTTTTTTTAACGGATTTTTCGCCTGGTAACCCTGAGGTCTTACATATTTCGCGTGGTACCCAACTTTTTTACATATTTCGCCAAATAACCCTGAGGTTTTGTTTTTTTTTTCGCCAAATAACCCTGAGGTTTTGTTTTTTTCGCCCAGTAACCTACCTTGTATCCCAAATTATCCCAAATTCATGTTTTTTTTTGTTTTTTTTATAATTCCTTTATTAAATAACATATAAAAAAAATAAAACTACCTACTTGGTGATTTTGGGAGATTGACCATGGCAAAGAACGAGTACAAATCGGAAAAATAAACAAATCCAGATTTGTACTGTATTCTTGGGTGGTGGTGTTTGTTTTAGTTGTAGTTCTTGTTGCACTTGTTAGAGTTAGTTGGTGATTTTAGCTTATGTATTGGTTGTATCAAATACGCCCACTTTGCAAAAAAAAAAAAAGAATTTTACATCTATCAAACTTCAAAACCTGCCATTTGTATGTGTTTTCATTTTAGCAAACAATAAGAAAACTTGCATCATTAGATACTTAACAGAAGCAATGATTTCTCAACATCTTAAAGCAATAAGAAATCAACCATCCGCTGCAAAATGGGCTAATGCCAGACAATATTTAGTAGGAAATCTACACAACCAAGTCAAAAGAAGGCAATCCAAATCAGCCTTAACACAAGAAAGACACAACCAAGTCAAAAGAAAGCAATCCAAATCTCAACTTTAACATAAGAAAGACACCCATGATACGAACAACTATTGACTTCCTGGATTCCACGGGGTTAAGCACATCACATCTTGGAACTATTGACTTTCTGGATTTGTTTATTTTTCCGATTTGTACTTGTTCTTTGTCATGGTCAATCTCCCAAAATCACCAAGTAGGTAGTTTTATTTTTTTTTTATTTTTTTTAAATGTTATTTAATAAAGGAATTATAAAAAAAACGTGAATTTAGGATAATTTGGGATACAAGGTTATTTGGCGAAAAAAACAAAACCTCAGGGTTATTTGGCGGAAAAAAAAAAACACAAAACCTCAGGGTTATTTGGCGAAATATGTAAAAAAGTTGGGTACCACACGAAATATGTAAGACCTTAGGGTTACCATGCGAAAAATCCGTTTTTTTAAATATGGGGTAAATATTAAACCCTCTTCCTTTTTTTTGGCAGTGCAATAGTTTGGGTGATGTTAGCTTCGTAATGACCACCACCCAAGAGTAGCGAATTAATGTCGAAGGCGTGCCACATAATCCGTAACCCCGTTTGATTTCCCTAAATATGTGGCGACAACTCACCACCTCGAAGGACTGCATCACGAAGAGTGTGTCCGAGTGCATCATCTCGATCTCCCAAGGACGCCTCCACAACCCGACTATAACATTCATGATGACCAAGTTGTCTCCCTCCACCTCAATTATGCGGAGGCCAAGAACCTTAATTGTTGCAATTCAAGTGGAGTTCAAGAGTCTTAGCATAAAGAGCAAAGACAAAACCACACCGTGTTTGCCTCGCATGCAACAAACTCTGTTATCGCTTCACCGAATGAAAGTTTTGATCCGTTAAAATTGATTTAAAATATTCTTGGGGGCATGCATATGCCTTTCATCTGATATTTTCGTCTTTATAGGATTCGCTCGTGTTGTGCTATGATGCATTTCACTTTATTCATGAAAGAGTGTCTTAATACTTTACAAAATCGTGTTTAATGATCAATACATTCGACAACAAATCCTCTTGCCAAATCCTAAGTAAAGACTCGTCATTTTAATTAATTTTTGTTGTAAGATTGGGAATTTTCAAGATTCTTATACGGGGTGCCTATATGCACCAATTGCAGGTGCTATATATGCACTTCAGTCGGACATATATATGATCATGCTTCACTTATAGGATGACATCTGTCCATCAATCATTAAAAGTTAAAAAAAAAAATACACGGATAGATTTATGACCCATCTGTTTTTTTGGGGCTGTATAGGACGGATAATCGAATATCCATGATCTGTCATTGTATTTTTTTTCCATCATCATCACAAGTTGCTGTTTATTTTTATTTTTTTTATTTTATAAGTGTACCAAGGGGGGGATCAAGATCCGGTCTTTGAAATTTTTTAGTTTTTTTACAACAAACGGATATAGGATTCGTCTGTGTATTTTTTTTACGACTTGCAATGATTATTGAGCATGTATCATTCTATAGTTAAAACGGATCCTATATCCATCTATTAGAGTGCATTGAATACCTGTTTTCTGTGCATATAGCACAATTTTTATTTTTATTTTTTATTAGGTAATAATCCAACCTCAGGCATATCTAAAGCTCGAGAAATTGACAAAGTCGGCATACGGATGAATCGTCGAACATATAATAAAAAACCAAAACAATAGAAAAAAAGAGCACAATTAATACGTAATATGCATTCTGAACCGAACGAAACTAAGCAGAACCAAACTCGTAAGGAAAAACGAAGCTAGAATAGGAGTATTGTAACATATAGCATCGTGCAATCCTCCTTATAGCTAGAAATCCTATAATTGAAGTACTGTTAATTGTTAAGTGTTAACATTTTGAAACGGCTTGGCTATATGTACCGGGGGCAGGTGCTATATGCACTACGAGGACGGATCATAGATCTGTCCGTTGTAATTTTTTTAAAAATTACATAGGACGGATCTAAGATTCATCCTATGTATTATTAAAAAAAGAGGGAGGGAGTAAAAGCTGCTTTTGCAACTTTTACTTTTTGATTGTGAAAATACAAGGGGCGTATCGGATCATAGATCCGCCCTTGTTAAATTTTTTTTTTAAAAGCTGCTATGCAGTTTTTTTTATTTTTCTTTTGTATTTTTTTTTAACACGGATGGATCTAAGATCCGTCCGTATATTTTTTAAAACTGACCTCGGTGCATATAGTACAATCCGTTTGAAATTCAATATGCACGTATATTCCACGTGCGTGGTCCAAAATTTGCCATATACGTTCACGATGAATAAATAAAAATAAAAATAAAATTAAAGGTCTGAAATTTGGGAATTTATTCAAATCTGGAAACGTTGCGTGCGGGTTATGTCAGGTGAGGGGTGACTATCTCACACTCACTGATGCGTTTTGAAACTCGAAAATTTGAATTCATGTTTGATAAATTACATAAAACCACCCATGAAATATTAAATTTCCACTTAGCCACCCTTTAAATTAAAGTTTACACAAAATCACTCATTAAATATATTTTGTTAAAAAATCACCGCCCATGATAAAAACATGTCAAGATTTTTTGAAAAAATATTGTAAACGACCAATATACCAATTTGTTAAAGGAATTGAACATCCTCATTTGTACATACTAGCTGCATATTTGTTGAAATTTTGCAAATTCAAGGTCTCACCAGTGTATGGCTTATAATTGTCAAATAAAGAATATTTTTTATTTTTAGTTAATTACAAGGCTAAGGTGTTTCAATGGATATGAAAAAATATCTCCTATGGAGCCACCGCCTCCTTCGGGAGCCACCACCTTCTCCTTAGGGAGCCACCGCCTCTCCGGATCTCCCCTTCAGTTGCAATTCTGCTCGATTTGCTTGCGAAATCCCCCTTTCTTTTGGGTTTTCGACCTCCGATGTTTCGATTTCGGGTTCCAATTTGGGGATTTCGGGTCCCTGGGTGTCCCCTTTCAATTCCGCTCATGCCTCCCCGATCCGGGCTCGGCGGCCGCCTCTCGCCGACGCTCTTCGCTTCTCCGCAAATCATCCTTGTCTTCTTCAAATCGGCCTGTTTAGGTTGTTTGGGATTTCCCGTCCTCCGAATCCAGTGCTCTGGCCGACGATTTGTTGGTTCCAGGGTCGCTTTGTCTGTGCTGCGCTCTAATACCCATCGCCTGTGTCGGCGTTCGTTCTGGCGGGTGGCGCCTCCTACTCGGTGGCTCCCCGGTTGTTGCCCTTGCGGGGGTGTGTGTTGGGTGTCGGTGTGTCGCCTTTGTCGTCCCGCTACATCGCATACTTCCTCCCTCCCGTCCTTCTGCCGTCGTTCTTCTTTCCCCTTAGTTGCTGGGCCCGGTTTTGGTGGTGTGGAAGGGTTCCTGGTGAGTCCTTTTCCTTGGCCCAAAGCCTATGCCTTGGGCCCGGGATGACCCGAAATCCTGTTTTTTAGGCCCAAAGGTGGCCCGAACACTTAAAGATATCGGCTGCGGGTCTTCAATTATTTTAAATCCCGAAAGTATCTTCAATTAAATCCCGAGAGGACTTCAATTAAATCCCTAAAGGGTCTTTGGTGCGTCGTACTATGGTGGTTCTCGGCTGCGGGTCTGGTTGTTCTTGGCGTTCTTTGTCTGTGTTGGAGCTCTGGCGCCCGATATCGGGTCTGGCTGGGGTCGAGGCAGTATGTATCGAGGCGACTCCGCAGTACGGAGATTTCCTCGGAGGTTCGTCTTCACTGCCCACATGACTCCTGATGTACCGTTGGCCAGCGGTATCATTTCTTGGTGGTGCTTGGTGTCGGCTCTAGTCTACGTTGTCTCCAGCCTGGTGGGACGCTTGTGTCGACTGCATCCGCGTGTCTCCCTCCGCCTGTACTGTACCTTTTCTCTATTTTCGATGTTGTATTTTATGTTTCTATGTTGTATGTTTAGACTGCCGACTTTGTCGGCCTCTCGAGGTCCGGGCCTGTCCGGCCTCGAATTATTTCCTTATCAAAAAAAAAAAATGGATATGAAAAAAAAAAATTGATTCAAAAGTGGGGGTAAATTAGTCATTTTTTTGATAGTTTGATTGATGTTTTTGCTTGAGTGGTGATATGCTAACAACCCGTATTTAATGGGTGATTTTATATAATTTCAAATTTACCGGGTGATTAAGTGAAAAAATCAATATTTAGTGGTGATTTTCATTAATTTACCCTTTATGTTTTGAGTCTTTCCTCTCCGAGTATGAAAAATAAAAAAATTATGTGCGTGAATCGAAAAAGAAATGGAGTGGTAACTAGGCTGTAGCCTGTGAGACAAGCTACTCGTGATCGGCTCGGGTTCGGCTCGTATAAAACTCGACTCGAGCTCGTTCATTTTCTAAACAAGCCGAGTATGAGCACATTTTTAGCTCGTTCCAAAGCTCGGCTCGTTCGAATTACACTCGAATAGCTCGAATTTTATGAAATTTCTAAAATTTTCTTAAAGTTATTGTATAATGAGCAAGTAAAATTGCCTAAAGCTCGAAAAAAGCTCGGCTCGAGCTCGCTCATTTCCTAAACGAGCCGAATATGAGCACATTTTTAAGCTCGAGTCAAAATTTAGGCTCGGCTCGAGCTCGTTCATATTCTAAATGAACTAAATATGAACAAGTAATACTCGGCTCGTTCGACTCGAATAACAACCCTAGCTGTAGGTGTATGTTATTCGAGCTGAACGAGCCGAGTATTGCTTATTCATATTCAGTTCATTTAGAATATGAACGAGTTCGAGCCGAGCCTAAATTTTGACTCGAGCTTAAAAATGCGCTCATATTCAGCTTGTTTAGGAAATGAGCGAGCCCGAGTCGAACTTTTTTCGAGCTTTAGGCAATTCTACTTGCTCATTATACAGTAACTTAAAAGAAATTTTATAAATTCCATAAAATTCGAGTTGTTCGAGTTTAATTCGAACGAGTCGAGCTTTAGATCGATCTTAAATATGTGCTCATACTCGGCTCGTTTAGAAATTGAACGAGTTCTAGTCGAGTTTTTATCGAGCGAGTACAAGTCGAATTCGAGCTACTCGTGTTCACATAACACTCCTACTAGGGTGTGAGTTTGTATTCTTATGTACGGACTTTAACTAGAGTTTTAGCCCACGTGATATCCCTACATTTTTTTAGCTATTTCAATCAATCTATTTTTTTTCTTTATTTTTCTTCTTCTTTCATTTATCCGTTTGAAGTTAAACCAATCACATTTTTTCTTTTATTTGTAACATATCTACTAATTATTAGGATTAATTCAAAAACACTGAATTTATTATAATTAAATGCTTACTATTAATCTACATGTAAATTTTGATATACTATAAATATATAATCTATATATACTACTTAATATATAAGTCTTTATTTGCTCAAAAAAAAATATAAGTCTTTATGATGATTAGATATTATGCTACATCACGTTTAAAAAAGTCACAATAACATTATTATTATTATTTTTACTAAGTGATTTAAAATATCTATATTTACGTATGCTATTTTAATGAGATTTAAAAAATAATAATTTTCTAAAGGCTCTATAAGATATATTTATAATAAATATTTTAATGATTTTTATTTATACTTTATAATATTTTTTATTTTATTAATATTTTAGTTTAAAGTGTCATATACTAATTTTATACGGAGTATAGTTTTTATTAAAAAAATAAAGGTCTTTGCAAATTTCAAACACACGGGCGAGTCCGTGGCAACACCGGAGTTGGGAGGGGGAGAGAGAAAAAGACAATTCATATCCTCCCCGTAGGCAGGCTCCTCCTAGTGGCTCTTTACTGATTAGGGATACGACAACTCATCCTCTCATTCTTTCTTGATTTCTCTCGAATTTATTGCCGTTGAGTCTGAATTTACGACTACCCACTTAACCCAAATTGAGGGAAATAGAAGGGGAGAGAGACGCACAAACCTCGATTGCCATTGCTGTGCTGATTTCCACCCTCCTCCTAAAATCCCATTTGCTGAATCGATGAATTTGAGTGATTATACAACCGGAATCTGAACTGGGTCTTTACAGGGTCATCTGGGTTTCGCTCTTGCTTGTCTAGGTACGTTTCTTCTTCTTCTTGTTACTTATTGCGTTTGCTTGTTGACTGTGCTTTGCCTTTTGCTTGTTGCCAAGTGCTTCTATTTTGTATGTGATTGTTCCTTTTAAGGACTTCTTTGGTCTCTCTTTGTGGGTGGGAGACAAAATTGGACCTTGTTTTTATCACCTGAGCTGGTAATTTCACTTGCTGGTGTTTTCACAGCTTGAAAGCTAGCTCATTTTGTCTCCCATTTACCCAATTTTTTTCAAAAAAAAATAATAAATTTTTGTATGGATGAATTCAGTTAAGTGGTGGATTGCTGAAAGATTGTTCCTTTTTTCACAAAATCTGTTGATTTATTCATTTTAATTAGGGGTGGGGTGGGGTAAGTGGGGGTTTCTCTAGTCTGATTATATATTAGAGGTTTGTTTCTTCCATGTCTTCACATTGCGGTTTAGGTTGCTGATCTTACAACAGATGTTTCCTTGTAAGCGGTAGCTATCAAGGGCCTCTTTAAATAGAGTTGGTTTTGACATCGGTATCGGTATTGAGGCATTGGTTTGGGTATGGTATGAAATTTTGATATAAGGTGATTGTCAAAGTTTTGGTATGAGTAGGAGTATAGATACAAGGGAGATGCATGAATCATCCGGTCATACCAAGGTTGGGAGGCCGGTATCAAGGGTATGGATGAATATGGTTCATACTTGAGTATCAATTTGCTTCCCATGCCAGGCTATTCGAAACATTAGTATCGGAGAACAATCCCTGACTCCCTAAGTAGTCATGGGTAATTTCCTCTTCTTTTATGGGTTTTGATGTTCATCACTGCATCAGAACTTCCTTTTTTTTTGCATAAGATGTGAACTTCCTTTTTTTTGGATAAGATGTGGGTATATCGTATATGCCATGGTGTGCAGTGCAAGTATATACGTTTTCATATTTTGCTAAATATATTAACTTTTTTAGCTCTGCCTTGATTGGCAGCGATCCTTAGATTTCCTGGTTTAAGTGCTTGATGATTATTGTAGGGATGCATGAGCTTTGGGGTGATTGTGTTCAGAAGTTCTCTGCTAAGACAAATTTTGGCTGTGTATAGCAGGTCAATCCATCAAATGGCTTTAATGAGGAAATTCTGAAAAGGGGCAACTCCACTGAATCTCCTTGAACGGAAAATAACTGAATTTCAGGCTCCAAAATATGGCTCCCGGAGGTGGTCATTGTGATGAACTCTTTGAGCCTCGTAATGTTTTCGCGGATCTTGATATATCTGTGACCAACATAGAATTGAGAGGTTCACCTTTCAAAAGGGCAACCGTCAGCATTAGTGGGAGGTCAGGAGCATCGTCAACCAATGATGTACATGAACTACTTGAGTGCCCGGTTTGCACAAACTTGATGTACCCTCCTATCCACCAGGTAGTTTTCTGCTGCTCCTGGAACAAACGTAAATTGAATGAAAAGTGCAGGGAAATTCACTTGGTTAATTTGCCTAAAAAATTCGTCATCATCCAAGTGTTCATCATTCCTAAGATGTGCCTCGCTGGAAAGAAATTGTGAGTACGACTTATGTAGAGAAATGCACAGAAATAAAATCAAGTACTGAACCCAATTCCATTATATTCCATCATCATCTCTGTGTGAAGGTTTTTGTTTATGCTGCTAATGAGAATTATCTATGCTCCATACAGTAGTTAGAACAGTTTTTGAAGTAGATCTCAGGGTCTTAAATGTGTAGTAACTTACCAAATCCTAGTCTTAGTCCATATAAATCATCCGAAATTTTCTCAAGTAGATATAAGGATTCATTTGGCACAATTTGTTGATCCCTATTAGGATCTGACAAGGAATTTATAATCTATATAGTAATAGTACTGCGTATATGCTAAAAAAAAGCTTGATTAATGATCATGTATAATATGCGCCGATAAGGAGCTTATAACGAATAAGGACCCAAATGGAGCCTTAGATATTGCTAGTTCATGCCAATTATTAGGGTATACAACTGAGGATGGCTGGTATATAAGGAGATCTTTTGCACTACTTAGATGCATGATGTCATTCCATGCTTGATGCTTTACGAAAAACTCCTACTTGATTGGTGTCCATATTTTCAAGTTTAACACCCATTTGTTTGGTCTTTCCCTCAGTGTCCTAATGGCCACACCTTGTGCTTCCACTGCAAAGCAAGAGTTGGGAACAACTGCCCCACTTGCCGCAATGAGCTTGGAAACATCAGATGCTTGGCTCTGGAGAGAGTAGCGGAATCCCTGGAGTTACCCTGCAGGTATGAAAACATGGGTTGCCATGATATCTTCCCCTACTATAGCAAGCGCAAGCATGAGACGAACTGCAGATTTCGCCCTTTCAACTGCCCCTATGCTGGATCCGAATGCTTGGTCACTGGAGACATCCCTTTCCTTGTGACACATCTCAAGGAAGACCACAGGGTTGATATGCATGATGGATCCACTTTCAATCACCGATACGTTAAATCCAATCCTCAAGAAGTTGAAAATGCAACATGGATGCTCACTGTAAGTTCGCGTTGAAAATCCCATTGATCCTTCCAATTTGGGTTCCTTATCTCTTAGAAATTGTTTTTCGGTTTCCAAAGAACACAGTGCGAGCGTGACATTCTTTTAAGATGAGGCCTTGTCAGCACATCACACCAAACGAATTCGCAAATTCCTAAAGCTAGGCCTTTATTTTATGGAACTACATATTTTTATTGTAGGTTTTCAATTGTTTTGGGAGTCAGTTCTGCTTGCACTTTGAAGCCTTCATCCTAGGAATGTCCCCCGTCTTCATCGCCTTTCTGAGGTTCATGGGCGACGAGCATGACGCAAAGAAGTTCCGGTACAGCCTAGAAGTCAGTGGGGAAGGAAGAAGGCTATCATGGCATGGAATCCCAAGAAGCATCCGCGACAGTCACAGGAAGGTCCGAGACAGCCTGGACGGGCTGATCATTCACCGCAACCTGGCCTTGTTCTTCTCTGGAGGCGATGGCCAACAGCTTAAACTTAAGGTGGCCGGTCGGATATGGAAGGAAGAATAATGACCCTTCATAAATGCTTGTAAAATCTCAAGACACAGGAGCTCATAGAAACTCAAAGAAACCTATTTGCCTGTCAAATCTGTAAATTATATCAACTGAAGATAGCAGTTTCAAGCTTCAAGAATGTAAAAGCACATCACTTTTTCTAGCACTGTAGTTCTTTGATCTTTGTGATTAGCTCCTGTGTTCTACTAGCTTGGGTTGCTTGATTGAATTTATCTATTGTCTTTGCAAATTGATTGCAAAGGAACTTAACAAGGGTTTTGAATGTGGCCCAAGGGATACAGCTACAACTCATAGTTAAGTCTCAGTTTTGGGGCCTTGTATTTGATTGGTTGAAGCTGAATTCTTTGTACAAAATAGTTCCAATTTTTTTTAGGACAAAAAAAGGGAACCTGTAATATCTGTGATAGGCTTGGTACTGTCATTGAGAATGCAGGTTAAACTCCATTGATTGTTTATCCTGGTTGTGCTTTTTAGCTTAATTGATGTGTTAATTTCAGACAAGATGAGATTTTTAGCTTTTATCTTTAGCCTTCTACACCAACACACATTCAAAATGCTTTCAAAAGGACGGATCAAGAACACAAAACTACAAAAGGCAATGTATAAAACATGTTGAATGGATCAAGAACACAACAATACAAAAGGCAATGTATAAAACATGTTGAATGTTTGGTCAGGAAGATCGAGCACACAGTTTAAAGCATCTTCGCACGATTATATCTTATCAATGTCTTCATCCTCGAACTCAACGTAGTCATCAGGAGCTCCATCATCCTCTTCGTCGAGTGAAGCAATACCCTCATTGAGCCGAATGTTTTCAGGAAGCTCACCATAGGCCCTCAACAGTCTTGCTTCGTCGGGCATGTACTTCAGGATTACATCAGCCTTGTCATCCTGAGAGAGAAGAATGACGATAAGAACTCAAACTGATCAAAGCCACTACTACGGACCTCAACATCAATGCTATTCAATACGTTCCACAAAATTTAAAAGCAGTAGGAAAATGTTTCGCCTCATCATACACGCAGTTGCCACCACTACGATAATGAAACTAAGCCAAATTTATAAGATACATAACTATACATGAATGAATTGTAACCTTTCTGTAGCCACACTACAAATTTCAACAAGGGCAAGAACTCTGGTGCTAAATCTATGTTCAGATAAGTAACAGATACACTAAAAACACTCCCATCCATATTGCATACGTTCCAGAAACTCAATCTATAGCTTTGATTTTGAAGGATGGGAATTCAAATGTAAAAGCCAGATCATCAGTTCCATAATGAGTGAAACTAAAAGCCAAATTTATAAGATACATAACTAAACAGGAATGAATTGTAACCTCTTTGTAGCCTCACTACCAATTTCAACGAGGGCAAGAACTCTGGTGCTAAATCTATGTTCAGATAAGTAACAGATACACTAAAAAACACCACCATCCACATTGCATACGTTCCAGACACTCAATCTATAGCTTTGATTTTGAAGGATGGGAATTCAAATATAAAAGCCAGATCATCGGTTTCCTAAAAGTGCAAACTTAAACAGATCAGAGCATCAGGAAGAGCCAATTTAACTCAAATACACAATCGCCATTCATACAATACAAAGCCCTAGAAATTGAGGAAACGTGTGAAATCGAAAAATTAGACTGTACGCTCAATTTGGAATTCGTGATAAGCCGATGCACAATCAATTTCCGAATTCCAGCCGCACAAACAAGCCGATAAGGCAAACTCAACAATAGATCAATCAAATCGAATCTCCACAAGTGAGACAGAAACAGAAGAATTAAAAAAAAATAACGAGGACATCGTACCTGATAATCGCGAAGGCCAACCAAGATGATATCGCCGGCCGCGATCCAGACTTTCTTGTGCATCTTACCCCGGATGTGACCTAGGCGCTTCACGTTGTCGATGCACATGGCCTCGCAACGCCCGTTGCCGAGCATACGGAGCACCTGAGCGTACTCCTGACCGTCTTCCTTGAAGACGAGCTCCCTCTTCTCATCGTCCGCCTCGTTCTTTCCCCTCTTCCTGTTCTTACCTCCCTTTCCCTTGTTCTTCGGCATCTTCTCCTTTCGGCGTCGGTGATGGGATTGGCGGTGACTCCGGTGAGCAGATGAACCCTAATTTGTGTGGATGTGTAAAAGATTTCCTGTATTAGTATTGAACCTATGGCCAGAAACCATTTTATGTTTGGGCTTCAGCAACCGTTTTATATTTGGGCTTTTTATGCTATTTTTTGTAATGGGCCTTAAGCCCATTTATGCATTTTTTCCCCTGTTCTACCTATCAAGACGTTCATCACCTTCACCTTCAATATATGTAGCCATCTTGCTTGATTGAATTTATCTTACTGCCCTTTGCAAATTGATTGCAAAGGAACTTCAAAAGGGTTTTGGGGCCTTATATTTGATTGGTTGAAGCTGAATTCAATGTACAAGATAGTTCCATTTTTTTTTTAAAAAGGGGAAAACGATTAGCAGTCTATCATAGAGCATCCTTTCATATAAACGTGTAGTTCTAAATCTGTGATAAGTTTGGTATTGTCATTGAGAATGCATGTTAAACTTCACTCTCACGCCGAAAGCTTAATTGATGTGTCGATTTTAGACAAGAAGAGATTTTTAGCTTTCATGCCGAAAGGTTTCATCTTTAGCCTTCAACACCAAACATTCAAGATGCTTTCACAAGGACGGATCAAGAACACAAAACTACAAAAGACAATGTATAAAACATGTTGAATGTTTGGTTGTAGCAAAAGATGGTGTTAGAGGAAAAGGAAAGAAAGAAAAAGATGTCTGAATGTGGAATTTTTTGTACCTTTCAAAACAAGAAAGCTTATTAAAACAAGGAATTAAGCTTTTGGTATGGAAAGATACGCAGCTGAGATGAACAAGTAATGGAATTTCACCAAATGGTTGCAAAATGCCAAAATCTTAAGACATAGGAGCTCATAGAAACTCAAAGAAACTCAAAGAAACCCGATTTTCCCATGAAATCTGTAAATTATACAGTATAAACTGAAGCTAGCAGTTTCAAATTCATTTCAAGCTTCAAGAATGTTGGAGCAAATCATTTTTTCTTCCAGGATTGAAGTTCTTTGATCTTTATCATATATTAGCTTCTGTGTGTCTACTAATAGCTTGGTTTACTTGATTGATGAGTCTGTAAACTGCTCTTGATTGCAAATGAAGTAAGGAGTGGTATGGTATCCATTTTATGCAGGTTTGATATTTGCAAGGTTCATTTTTTTTTTTGCTAAATGCCTGGTCTTGCTGCTCCTGATTGCACCAGACTAAACCTTTGTCTCATAAATTGCTATCAAAGCCACACATTTCTTGCACTCCATTGCGTTTCTTTGAAGATCTAACATTGTCTTTGTTAATCGCATCTGATCTAAACCTTTGTCTCATAAACTAAAATTTACTGTTTAGAATGTATATACTGATATTTATACAACTTTTAACCATATATATATGACTCACATGGTGATGCTTTATTAGTTTATTTCATATAATTCATGTCAGTAGTTTTATTGCTCAAGTAGAACATGCATTAAAAGTTAAACCTGATGTTAGTTGAATGAGATTTCATTTTCACACAGTAGCCAAAGAGATTGAACCTCAGCAAATTGACCAATTCAAGTACAACAATCAACTAACTGCTAGTACAACTTATTCATGACACACACTGCCCAAACAATAAAAGTTCACGACAACTTGTGGTGAAGTGCACCGAGGTTGATAGCAACTCCATTGAACTGCCATAGATAAATAAAAAAAGAGATCAAAATGAGAGTATAGAAGAGGGAGATAAAAAGTAAGAGAGACCAAGTTCATAGGCAAATTGAGTGTGTACCTCTCCGAAACGAAATGTCTTTGAGACTCAAATCAGACCGTAGCAGTCTACAAACTCACTTGCAAACCCAAAGAAAGCACGCCTCCACTTTGCTATGAAATTCAATGTACCAAGTGCTACTAAGAAGCCGAAAGCAAATCCAAATCCCATGGCACCAAAGAATGATTCCATGTCGAATTGGTTACTCTCAGTATCAAAAAGAGGCAGTGAAACTGTTGGTTCTTCATCTCCAGGGCACTTGACTTGTAGAGGCAAACCACAAAGCATCGGATTCCTAGCATAGGCAGAAGGAGGGAAGCTTTGCAACTGGGTGCCTGTTGGGATTTTACCCGAGAGGTCGTTATGTGATAAATCCAACACATCCAATGTAGATATGGTTGAAAGGCTGGATGGAATTTCACCACAAAATCTGTTGTTGCACAGATTAAGATACTCCAAAGACTTGAGCTGGCCAATCTGTTGGGGAATAATTCCATGGAAGTGATTGTTAGACAAGTCTAACGAGTTTAAGCTTGAAAGACAAGTCAAGCCGTTGGGAATTTCTCCAATCAGATTGTTGCTTGAGAGGTCAATAAGCTTAACCATTTGAAGGGTTTTCTTAAACAACCGATCCATCCCTTTCCATTTGATGAATGCTTGATAAAAGGACGCATCAATTAGCGGTATCACGCTATATAACCCCAAACCAACCTCCCAAACATCCAGGCTTGAATCATCATCATGAACCATTGCAGTCAAATTTTGGATACTTGAAGGTATGCTTCCAGAGAGAGTGTTATTGGAAAGGTCTATGATCTGAAGAGAGCTAAGATGAAACAAACTTGTAGGAAGAGTACCCGACAAATGATTGGACCCAAGGGATAGAAGAAGCATGTTTGTAAGGGATACATTTCCTATCGAGCTTGGAATTGATCCAGACAAATTATTATTTGCAAGGCTAAGAGAACCCAACCTAGTTAACAACCACCAAAACTGATCTGGAAGCTTACCAGATAAACTGTTGTCAGAAATGTCTACAACATTAGTACCCGTAGTAGTGGTGATTTTGGGAAGAGACCTTGAGAAATTCATAGAATGTGGAATGGGAGCAAAGCTTGAGAAATTATTTTTGGAGAGTGTAACAATGAAACAGGTATCGATCCATAAAATTTATTTGAACTTAAATCTATAGTTATCGGATGCACATGAAACACAAAATGTAGATTTGGCACCCTATCATGGAAATTGTTAAAAGAAAGATTCAAGTAAAAGGAAGATTCTTCCAAAACAAGGCAGGAATGGAGCCAGAGATGAGAGAATTAGAAATGTCTAGCTCCTCATAGCTCTTTTGTGTAAGAAGCCAAGCTGGAAAATTAGGCCCCAACTTGCATGAGCTCAAAAGTATTAACCGTAGTTGAGGAAGAGGTTTTATGAAACTAACTGTCAAATTTTGATTATTTGAAAGGTGTAAAATTTCTAAATTGGAAAGATTAGAGAATTATGAATCCGATAATACACCTTCCAAGGAATTTGAGGACAAATAAAGTGCCCGAAGATATGAAGGGAAATAACAAGGATTATGCTGAAGGCTATCATTAATGGAGAGAATATCCGATGAATCTTGAGCTTTTGGAGGGATCATTGAATTTTGTGACGAAAAGCTCTCAAAACAATTGTCACTCCGGTACAAAAATTGAAGTGATGGGAATTTCAACATGGGGGGAATAGTACCAGTAAAGTTGTTTGAGGTCAACTGCAAGGAGATCAATGAACTATCAGCAAAACTAGTCAAGGCTTGAATTACACCAACAAATGTCTGATTTAGGATATTACTGGCATACAAATCCCTCAAGTTGGATAGATTTCCAATGGATTTGAATGTTCTGTCATCAATATAATTGCCCGATATGTAAAGTGATTCCAAGGAATTCAGATTGTCAAAAATATTTGGAAATGGACCTTTAAAAGACACATCTGCCAGAAAAAGTGTTGACAGTTCTCTTGTGCTATTTATCAAAACAAAAATGCTCGAGGGATTTAAGATTGCTTCTGAAAGAGCAAGTTCACGTAGAGAAGAAGTGGAGGAATTAACAGTCGACGATGAAAGAGGTAGGGGAAGAAAGCAATTGAGGCACGAAAAATTAGATAACAATGGAAGCCTTTTGACGGCATAAAGCCAATCCTTAGCTTCACTGAAATTGACTCCATCTGCATCAAGAATTTCTAATGCAGAAAGCTTAGAAACCCATTCAAAGCTGTCACTAGACAAGCTGTTGTCGCTGAGATCTAAAAACTGGAGGCTAGAGAGGTTGCCAAGGTGAGGAGGAATCTTACCATAAAATCCAGCATCCCAAACACCAAAGTGTGTCAACTTGCTCAAAGAACCAATGAACTCTGGGATTTTCATGGAAAACTCATTAACGGATAGGTCCAAACTCTCCAAGTGTTGCAGTTCAAGCAACGTAGGTCGAAGTTTATTACTTTTGAGGAGTTGTAGGCCAAGATGTAGGGATACAACATGCCCTGTGACATTGTCACAAGAAATCCCATCCCAGTTACAACAATCCTGCTCCTCACTAGATTTCCAGGAAGAGAGGTGGTCGTTGGGAAGAGTTGACACAAAGCTTTTCTTAAAGTCGAGGAGGATGAGTCTCTCTGTCTCAATGCAACTCCCATACACTCCAAACAAGTTGAGAAACACAAGGGCTACAGATATGGAATAAGCTAAAGAACCCATTTTCATGTGTTGTAAATACATATTTTCTTTTGTGTAGGTCTATGTTCAATATACACAACTTATTTATAGATTTTCTTTCTTTATATTTACTTGGAATTTGTTTGTTTACATTGGTATGTTTGAACACATATCGGTTTACTCTGCCGTTTATTTTATTTACGTATATTGGTATGTTTGAACACCAAAAAGGCAAACGAACTTTTGCTTCTATTTCAAGACAACTGCCTATGGAATTAATCGGCAAACGAACTCTGCAGTTTATTTAATCGGCTTACTCTGCCGTTTCTTTCCAGCTTAGCTTGTTTAGAAAATGAATTAAGCTTGTTAGAAAATAAACGAGTTTAAATTGAACTTTTTTTCAAGATTTAAACCGTTCTACTTGATCCTAACATATTAACTTGAAGAAATTTTAGAGATCTCATGAAATTCGAGCTATTCGACTTTAAATCGAGCGAGTCGACCTTTCAACCGAACTTAAAATCCTGTTCAGGCTCAGCTTATTTAGGTAGGTGAACGAGCTCGAGTCGAATTTTTTTTCAAGCCGATCCCTAGCGGACACATAAAATCCTATTTAGGATCAGCTTGTTTATAAGGTAAGCGAACGAGCTCGGATCGAGCTTTTTTCTGGTCGATCCCTAGCCGAGTTTGAGTTGTTTAATTCATATAACATTCCTACCTGATATATAGTTGATTTTTCATCCTAAAAACATTTGGTAGATAGTTACGGAGCATTTTTTTATATAATGGAAAGTGATTCGCAGATAATTATAAACTGTCTTTCAAGCCTAGCGAACTGAAAATACATAAACTGCCTCACCTCAAACACTAAATGCCATAGGAAATAGATAACAATCCCATACCTAATACCAATAGCTTGATATTTATATCCCATACTCATAGCCTATATCCTATATTTATATACTCTTTTCAACCGGGCTCTTACCCTACTATAGCAAGCACAAGCATGAGACGAACTTTTGATAGTATATGAACCGGGTTCTCTTTTATCATTATGTACAAAACCCGGTTTTCTCATTATTTGTTAATGATATCACGTGATTAGCACGTGACTATCATCGGCTATAAAAGGCCATCGTCTCCCTCTTGCCCAGACAACTTGTCAATTTCTGTTACAACCAGTTCCTCTGAAATCAAAGCTTCAGTTGTTTGTTAATGGATTCATCTCGTTCTTGATTGTGTTCTAAATTGAAGAATTCGATTCCTGAATTCTGAAATGGTATCAGAGCACTCGTAGCTTGTTCGATTCCGTGCTCAGGTTTTTTTCCTCCGTAATTTCTTACTGTATCTTTGCTGTGACTTTCTTTGAGTTTCTTGATCATGGATGACCAAGATGTGATTCAAATTGATGCCGGTGATGTTCTGTATTTGTATCATTCGGATCATCGGAGTTACAATTTGTCAACTCATTTGCTAAACGAAACGAATTACAACCATTGGAGGCGAGCTTTTGAAGTTTCTTTGGTTGCTAAGAACAAAATTAGTTTGGTTGATGATACGTTTCAGATTCCAATTGAAATGACGCCAAGGTATGTACAATGGAGGAGGTGCAACGGGATGGTTGTCGCTTGGCTGCTGCATTCGGTAGAAAAGGAAATTGCTGAAACATTGCTGTATTTTCGAACTGCGAAAGAGATTTGGGATGAGTTAAAGATGCGATTTGGTTCTCCGAATAGTACTCGGTTATATCAGGTACAGAAGGAGATGTTCAACATTTCTTTGAATGGTTCGTCCATTACTTCTTATTTTTCGAAATTCAAGAAGCTATGGGATGAATACATGGATCTGGTTGATGCTCCAGTATGTGTTTCTTGTGGTTCTGTGAATCCAGTATCTCGTTCGTTTGCCAATCAACAAGTTATTCGGTTTCTTGTGGGTTTGCCTGACACTTATAACAGTGTTCGGACAAACATATTGTTGATAAAGCCTACTCCTAACATTGCTGATGTGTATAGAATGTTAATTGATGAAGAGGCTCAGAGAGGGTTGAATAACTCGAGTGTGATTGGTGATAGCACTGCTGCTTTCAATGCTTTTCAAAGATCTAGAAATCAAAATGGATTTCAGTCTGGCAATTCTCAGTATGGGAAAAACAATACTCAGAGAGGGTTGAATAATTCGAGTGTGAAAGGGAATTCAGGCAATCAGGGTGGTAACCAGCAATCTCAGACTGGTCCTAAAGGAAAAGAGACTTATTTTTGTGAGCATTGCAAGGTTTCTAGCCACTCTATCAGTAGGTGTTTCAAGTTGCATGGGTATCCTCCCAATTTCAAAGGAGATAAGTCCAAAAGGTTTGCTTCTAATGTGACTGTTGAGGGAGATGCTCAAGAACCCGTTCACACATTAACTAAGGGTCAGTATGATCAGATTCTTGCTTTCTTAAGCAAGCAAAGTTCTGGTGAAGACAAATTGCAAATTGATTGAATTTATCTTACTGCCCATTGCAAATTGATTGCAAAGGAACTTCAAAAGGGTTTTGGGGCCTTATATTTGATTGGTTGAAGATGAATTCATTGTACAATATAGTTCCATTTTTTTGAAAAAAAAAGGGGAAAGCGATTAACAGTCTATCATAGAGCATCCCTTCATATAAACGTGTAGTTCTAACTCTGTGATAGATTTGGTATTGTCATTGAGAATGCATGTTAAACTTCACTCTCACGCTGAAAGCTTAATTGATGTGTCGATTTTAGACAAGATGAGATTTTTAGTTTTCAAGCCGAAAGCTTTCATCTTTCGCCTTCTACATCATACACCAAAGATGGTGGTAGAGGATAAGGAAGAAAGAAAAAGATGTTTGAATGTGAAATTTTTGTGCATTAAGCTAATTAAAACAAGGGATTAAGTGTTTGGTATGGAAAGATGCACAGTTGAGATGAGCAAGGAATGTAGTTTCACCAAATGGTTGCAAAAGCCAAAATCTCAAGACATGGGAGCTCATAGAAACTACTCCCTCCGATCCATTATGTATGACGTTTAAGACTTATTTTGTTGATCCAATATGTATGACGTTTTTTTATTTTTCATGAACCATTAATTCCTAATTATTTGTGCTAGTATTAATTGTTGTTCATTACTACTTGAGATTGTATGACTTTTTTGGACGTTTTGGAGTATTTATCCATTATCTCAACTAATTTTCATTAATTGAAAGGCTCTTTATCTCCTCCATTGAATTATCCAACTACCCTTTTCTATTTAATGCCAATTAATATTTGGCTGATACAAGAGAAATTAATTAATATCTAAGCCCTCCTTAATTTCTTTCTTAATTCCTGTGCAATTGTGTAAAACGTCATACATAGTGGATCGGAGGTAGTAATTAAAAGAAACCCCATTTGCCTGTGAAATCTGTAAATTGTACTGTATAAACTGAGACTAGCAGTTTCAATTCAAGCTTCAAGAATGTGGGTTTTAATGTCATCATTCAATCTGAAAGATACTCCGTACTTCATATAACTCATTCATTAAACATTCACAACACTGCATTGCAAGTTACAACCTGATGTTAGTTGAATGAGATTTCATTTTCACACAATAGCCAAAGAGATTGAACCTCATGTTAGTTGAATGAGATTTCATTTTCACACAATAGCCAAAGAGATTGAACCTCAGCAAATTGACCAATTCAAGTACAGCAATAAACTAACTGCTAGTACAAGTTATTCATGACACACACTGCCCAAACAATCAACTGCCTGCTAGTACAAGTTATTCATGACACACACTGCCCAAACAATAAACGTTCACGACGACTTGTGGTGAAGTGCACCGGGATTGATAGTTACCAAATGACCTGCCATAGATTAAAAAACAAAGAGATCAAAATGAGAGTATAGAAGAGGGAGATAAAAAGTAAGAGAGACCAAGTTCGTAGGCAAATGAGTGTGTACCTCTCCGAAACGAAATGTCTTTGAGACTCAACCCAGACTGTAGCAGTCTGCAAACCCAAAGAAAGCAAGCCTCCACTTTGCTATGAAACTCAATGTACCAAGTGCCACTAAGAAGCCAAAAGCAAATCCAAATCCCATGGCACCAAAGAATGACTCCATGTCGAATCGGTTACTTTCAGTATCAACAAGAGGCAGTGGAACTGGTGGTTCTTCATCTCCAGGGTGATAGATTACATAGGTTTCATATTGTATAGTGGGCTAAAAGCCCGTTAGGGCCCAATACCTGTGTAACCTATATATATGTTATATCAATGAATGGAAACCCTCGAGGAGAACTTTACATCAATTCCGCTATTCTACATGGTATCACAGCCTTTTCTTCCTAACGGAACCCTAAATTGATCCTCCCTCTTCCTCCGACCTTCCTCCTCACCGCCGCCTCTCCGGCCCCTGCTCTCGACAACACCGCGCACAGCGACACCGCCGCATTCTCCCTCTCCAAGGCCACCGTCGCCGGATCCGCCATCCTCGGATCCCCTCCACCGCCACCCTTCCCCCTCCCTCTCTCGGCCCGCGTCGTCCCCAGGCGCGCCCGCGGCAGCTTCAGCGCGCCCGCGCCATCACCAACGCGCCCGCGCCGTCCCCAACGCGCCCGCGCAAGGCCACCCTCCCGCGTCGTCCCCATGCATCCATACTCTACCTCTCGACGAATACAGGGCCCTTACGAAGAATGATACTTGGGTTCTTGTGCCTCGCCCTCCTGAGGCGAACGTCATTCGCTGTATGTGGCTCTTCCGTCACAAGTTCCGCTCTGATGGGACATTGGAGCGCTACAAGGCCCGTCTGGTGGTTAACGGTAGATCTCAACAGGCCGGTATTGATTGTGATGAGACCTTCAGCCCTGTGGTCAAGCCTGTCACTATCCGAGTGGTCCTGAGTCTGGCGCTGTCACGCAACTGGGGCATCCATCAGCTGGATGTCAAGAACGCCTTCCTGCATGGTCATCTGAATGAGACGGTTTACATGTTTCAGCCTCCGGGGTTTGCTGATGCTGAGCGTCCAAAGCATGTCTGTCTCCTCAAGCGCTCTCTGTATGGTCTGAAACAGGCTCCACGGGCATGGTTCCAGCGGTTTGCCTCTCATCTGCTCCGCTTGGGTTTCACTGGCAGCCGATCGGATACGTCTCTGTTTATCTATCGCAGAGGCTCGGACTTGGCTTTCCTGCTGCTCTATGTCGACGACATCATTCTCACCGCCTCTTCTGATGCTCTTCGAACGTCCATCATCTCGAGGCTGAGTGCGGAATTCGCCATGTCTGATCTAGGTCCGCTGTCTTACTTCTTGGGAGTTGCTGTTCAGCGGCATGCGTCTGGTCTCTTTCTCTCACAGAGTAAGTATGCTGCTGAGATTGTTGCTCGGGCTAAGATGGTCAACTGTAATCCCGTCGCCACCCCAGTCGATACATCCAACAAGCTCAGTGCTCATTCTGGTCCTCTGGTTGACGATCCGACATTGTATAGGAGCCTCGCTGGTGCTCTTCAGTATCTCACTTTCACCAGGCCTGATATCAGTTATGTCGTTCAGCAGATCTGCTTGTTCATGCATGCCCCTAGGGAACCTCACTTTCAGGCTTTGAAGCGGATCATTCGGTACATCAGCGACACACTTGAGCTCGGCACCACCATCACTCCTTCCTCTAAGCTTGACCTTGTGGCTTACACGGATGCGGATTGGGGTGGTTGTCCGGACACCCGTCGCTCCACGTCTGGTTACTGTGTCTTCCTCAATGACACTCTTGTGTCCTGGTCAGCTAAGCGTCAGTCCGTCGTGTCTCGCTCCAGCGCTGAAGCCGAGTACAGGGGCGTTGCCAACGTCGTCTCCGAGTGCTCTTGGCTCCGCAATCTCCTGCTTGAGCTACGATGCCCCTTGCAGAAGGCCACTCTGGTCTACACTGATAACGTCTCCGCCGTCTACCTGGCTAGCAACCCAGTCCAGCATCAACGCACGAAGCACATTGAGCTTGATCTCCACTTCGTCCGGGACAAGGTTGTCATTGGACATGTCCGCGTTCTACATGTCCCGTCCTCCTATCAGTACGCTGATATATTCACCAAGGGTTTACCTAGACAATTGTTCATTGATTTTCGTTCCAGTCTCACTGTACGGACACCTCCCGTTTCGACTGCGGGGGTTTGATAGATTACATAGGTTTCATATTGTATAGTGGGCTAAAAGCCCGTTAGGACCCAATACCTGTGTAACCTATATATATGTTATATCAATGAATGGAAACCCTCGAGGAGAACTTTACATCAATTCCGCTATTCTACACAGGGCACTTGACTTGTAGAGGCAAACCACAAAGCTTCGAATTCCCAGCGTAGGCAGAAGGAGCGAAGCTTTGCAGTTGGGGGCCTGTTGGGATTTTACCCGAGAGGTCGTTATGTGATAAATCCAACACATCCAATGCAGATATGGTTGAAAGGCTGGATGGAATTTAACCACAAAATCTGTTGTTGCACAGATTAAGATACTCCAAAGACTTGAGCTGGCCAATCTGTTCGGGAATACTTCCATGGAAGTGATTGTTAGACAAGTCTAACGAGTTTAAGCCCGAAAGACAAGTCAAGCCCTCGGGAATTTCTCCAATCAAATTGTTGCCTGAGAGGTCAATAAGCTTAACCATTTGAAGGGTTTTCTTAAACAACCGATCCATCCCTTTCCATTTGATGAATGCTTGATAAAAAGACGCATCAATTGGCGGTATCACGCTATATACCCACACATCAACCTCCCAAACTTCCAGGCTTGAATCATCATCATCATGAACCATTGCAGTCAAATTTTGGACACTTGAAGGTATGTTTCCAGAGAGAGTGTTCTTGGAAAGATCTATGATCCGAAGAGAGCTAAGATGAAACAAACTTGTAGGAAGAGTACCCGACAAATGATTGGAGCCAAGGGATAGAAGAACCATGTTTGTAAGGCTTTCTCCAACCCAAGATGGTATGAGCCCTGACAAGTTATTCTCGCTCAAATCAAGAATTCTAAGGTAGGTGCAATTCCCCAACCATGAAGGCAATTCACCGGAAAAACTATTATTCTTCAAGATCAACACATAGAGAGGCGATACATCTCCTATCGAGCTTGGAATTGATCTAGACAAATTATTATTTGCAAGGCTGAGAGAACCCAACCTAGTTAACAACCACCAAAACTGATCTGGAAGCTTACCAGATAAACCGTTGTCAGAAATGTCTAGAACATGGATATGCTCACTGTAAGTTTGAATTGAAAATCCCATTTGAACCTTCCTTATTTTATGGAACTGTATATTTTTATTGTAGGGTTTCAATTGTTTTGGGAGTCATCTGCTTGCACTTTGAAGCCTTCATTCTAGGAATGTCCCCCGTCTTCATCGCCTTTCTGAGGTTCATGGGCGACGAGCATGACGCAAAGAAGTTCTGGACCTTCCGGTACCGCTTAGAAGTCAGTGGGGAAGGAAGAAGGCTCTATCATGGCAAGAAACCTATTTGCCTGTGAAATCTGTAAATTATATCCAACTGAACATATCTCAGTTTCAACTTCAAGCTTCAAGAATGTAAAAGCACATCACTTTTTCTAGCACTGTAGTTCTTTGATCTTTATGTTCTACCAGCTTGGGTTGCTTGATTGAATTTATCTACCGCCCTTTGCAAATTGATTGCAAAGGAAATTCATAAGGGTTTTGAATGTGGCCCAAGAGATACAGCTACAATTTCTTCTTTTGTGCCAACTCATACTTAAAAGCCTCTGATATCCTCAATTTTGGGGCCTTATATTTGATTGGTTGAAGCTGAATTCATTGCACAAAATAGCTCTAATTTTTTTTTTTCAAGGAAAAAAAGGGAAAGCGATCCGCAGTCCATCATAGAGCATCCTTTTAGATAAGAACGTATGGTTCTAAATCTGTGATAGGTTTGTTATTGTCATTGAGAATGCAGGTTAAACTCCACATCTCATGAGTCATGCCAAAAGCTTAATTGATGTGTCAATTTTAGACAATATGAGATTTTTAGCTTTCATGCCGAAAGCCTTCATCTTTAACTTCTACACCAAACATTCAAGATGCTTTCGCAAGGACGGATCAAGAACACAAAACTACAAAAGGCAATGTATAAAACATGTTGAATGTTTGGTTAGGAAGGTGTAGCAAAAGATGGTGTTAGAGGAAAAGGAAGAAAGAAAAAAGATGTCTGAATGTGAATTTTTTTGTACCTTCAAAACGAGAATGCTTATTAAAGCAAGGAATTAAGCTTTTGGTATGGAAAGATACACAGCTGAGATGAACAAGTAATGGAATTTCACCAAATGGTTGCAAAATGCCAAAATCTTAAGACATAGGAGCTCATAGAAACTAAAAAAAAGCCCATTTGCCTGTGAAATCTGTAAAGTGTACAGTATAAACTGAGGCTAGCAGTTTCAATTCAAGCTTCAAGAATGTTGGAGCAAATCTTTCTTTCTTCCAGGATTGAAGTTCTTTGATCTTTATGATATATTAGCTCATGCGTGTCTACTAATAGCTTGGTTTGCTTGATTGATGAGTCTGTAAACTGCTCTTTGAAATTGATTGCAAATGAACTAAAGAGTAGTATGGTATCCATTTTATGCCGGTTTGTTATTTGCAAGGTTAATTTTTTTTGCTAAAAAGCACAGTCTTGACACCGGTTTCCAGAGTCGACAAATATTTTTGCGTGAAAACAGATTGCTGATACCGGCTTTTAAACTCGGTGAATGTCTACCAACTCGGAAAGTCGGTGTCAGCAAGTTGTTTGCAAAACAAAAAAAAACTTGCCGACTCTAGAAGTCGGTGTCGTGATTGTACATTTGGCGGAAAGTTCACTGTATGTATAATAACCCCCATTTTTTGGGATCAAGATTACAATTTTGGCTTTTGGTGTTTTGTAGTAGTAACGATCCCCTACAATACATTGTATGTGTGTTCTCTTGGAAAGAACTATTTTGAATCAAAATGCATCATTTTGCTCTTTCAAAGAGAATAAATATACAACAAAATGGCACTTTGGACTAAAATATCGATATTATATTCCGTTAAAAAAAATATTTAAAATGTTTGATAATTTTTTATTTTTTAGAAACAGAAAAGTGGTATAGAGCTTGATAAATCGAGAGGCTGAAAAAAGAGCAAAGGCAAATTAAAAGAAATCACCGAGCAGGAGTTGAAACGATAAAACTAGCATGGATGAACGATATAAAATCAACAATATTGTGCGATTTCTCTTCTATCAATTGGTAAGAGATCCTTTATATTAAAAAAAAAAAAAAAGGTAAGAGATCCTAGAAAACTAATGTGAAAACTTCATATCTCAACTTGGTCATTAACGAGTCATCAGATTTCAATCAGAACCACATCCTCGGTCCTCTTACGGCGAAAGACAAGAACATATTGCCCTATGGGCAAGGTAACTTAAAACAAGCTGAAATGTTTGACAAGTAGTTTGAAAAATAACTTCTATTTTTAAATGATTTAAAATTATTGTTGGTTTATTTCTCTGAAATAATTTTTGCTTATGTCAGTAATTTCAGCAATAAAACACATATATGCTCCCAATTAAGTACTCCTCAACTCTTTGACAGGTACTGAACTTCCGTAGCCATTTATATATAGCCTTACCTAATGAGACAGGAATGGTAGGTGGTGCAAACAAATATCATATCAGATTCTGTCTAACGTAAGCAATTAACAGATCTCACTTCTTCCTTTTTTTTTTTTTTTTTTTTATTATGTGGCTGTTGCTTTTTTGTTGCATATTCATCCAGATTTTTACTCTTCAATTTAATCTTGGGATCCCAAGTTGAATGTGAATGAAAAAATATTATTCCTTTTTGTTTGTTAGGTCGAATTTTTAAAACGTTTTTTTTTTAAATAAACGGTATACGGATTATAAAATATTAAATTTTTACATAACTTAATATTATTCTAATAAGTATGAAGTTATATTGAAAAATTCATTAAAAAAATTAATATTCTATATAATTTTTAACTTCTTAAAATTTATTAAAAAAAATCAACAACTATATGTGGGACGGAGGTAGTGCAAAATAAAAAGTAGGTGAAACCCTTATATAAAAGTTTAAACCTTTTGAATAGAAATATTCTGTATATAAAATCCCAAGTAAGCCCTAAACAAATAACACCAACCATTATTTATAACCACATGTATAAAAATATTCGATCTGTATATATAATCCCAAATACTAACAAGCAGCATGCCACCATTTTAAATCTTTTTCTTCACCAACATTTCCATTTTTAAATGATTTTCATCTTGTCCTTCACCATTAATTACACCTTACCAACCCACTTGGTCAAATATTACTTTTTTCATTACATAACCTCGCCTTTGTTAATTGTTACTCTGATATTTCAGTCTTTGTTTTCAATAAAATAATACAGTAATATAGTATAATAATAATATATTTATTATTCTAAAATGATATTTGTAAACAAACAAAGTATATTACAATTGGTATGAATAAAGAGTACTCCATTACTTTTCACAACTGCACAACTAAAATATCAACAACATTTTCAGCAAAAAAAAAAAAAAAATATCAACAACATTGTCATTTTTGCTTGAAAATAATCCGGTGACATTAGCTTTTCAAGCCGAAAAAATAAATACATCCTCTGATATTGATTAAAAATTACTATCCACTCTAAAATCCAGTCTCCTCTAGTTTTATCGTCCAAAAACATCCTGACAGACGATGGTCAATGCAGCTGAACCAATCTCCTCAATTATTTACCTTGAATTTGTTTTTTTTTCTTTTGTTTCATTTAGGTAAAAAATTTTGTACAGTAGTGGATGTAGTGATTAATCGGTGCAAATCCTCTACTCCAAACCCCTATCCCACAAAATTATTTTACTTCTAAATTAATATTAAAAAAATTAAAAAAAAATATATTTTGCTTCTACATACTTATGATAACATATTTGAAAAAAAAAATCTTAAAATATCAACTTATATTTTTTTAAAAAAATATATAGTAAACTCACATCTTTTTAAAACTTAAAAAAATCTTTCTATCTCTTGTGAATTATTATAATTATAATTTTTGTAAGTTGATTTTTAAATTTTTATTTTCCAAATGTGTTATCATAAAGGGGTGATTTGCCAAATATACAAATATGAAGGCCAAATTAGCCAAATATACAAGATTTTTGAAAATTTGCAAAACTATACACAACCCTTGCCCCTCCTATGTGCCCCTGCGCCCCCCCTCCAGCGTGCCCCCTGTGCCCCTCCACGTCAGCAATTTTTTTTTTTTTTTCGCACGTCAGTGCTGACGTCATCGTCGTCGGAAATGCTGACACCGTTTACAAGGAAGGGTTTTTTTTTTTTTTCGCGTGTCAATGCTGACACCGACGCCGGGAATGTTGACGTCAGCAATGCTGACACCGTTCACAATGAAGGTTTTTTTGTTTTTTTTGTTTTTTTTTTTCGCGCGTCAATGCTGACGCCTACGTCGGAAATGTTGACGTCAGCAATGCTGACACCGTTTTACAAGGAAGTTTTGTTTTTTTTTTCCGCGCGCCAATGCTGACGCCGACGTCGAGAATGTTGACGTCAGCAATGCTGACACCGTTTACAAGGAAGGTTTTTTTGTGTTTTTTTCGCGCGTCAATGCTGACTAGACCTGAGCATGGGCCGGGCCGGCCGGGCTTGGGTCGGGCCTCGACCAAAATTTCAGCCCACTACACCGGGCCGGGCTTGGGCCAGGCCCGGTATTTGGGCCTAGTGTCTTGCCCAAGCCCGCCCTCTTTCCCGGGTCGGGCCGCCCACCGGGCCAAGCGGGCCTAGGTTCTCAAATTCGTTTTATGTCCGAAATCGAACTAAAAAAGTGGCAAATTACAACATTGTATAAATACTTTCAAATACGAGGCAAATATGGACAATATTAGCTTACTAACAAATGCAAATCAACGTTATAGTGTGCCAATACTTTTAAGCGACACTCGAGCTATGCGAGAGAAATCATTTAGGGTTTTTATTTCTCAATTGGATTTGATTTTTAAGATGAGAACGTTTATGATTGGGAATAGTTAGCACTTAGTACTAGTATGACACCGGTAATATAGTTATAAATTATAGAAATTATGTATATATTTTTACAATACTCTATATAATTTATATAATTATAATTATATATAATATTATTATAATACCGGGCCGGGCCCATCGGCCCGCTTGGGCTTCACTATCCGCCCAAGCCCGGCCCACTGGCCCAACCAGGCCGGGCCCGCCGGCCCGCTTGGGCTAACTACTCTGTCCAAGCCCGCATATTTTGCCGGGCGGGTTGGGCGGGCCGGGTTGGCCCATGTTTGCTCAGGTCTAATGCTGACACCGTTTACAAGGAAGTTTTTTTTTTTGTTTTTTTTTTTCGCGCATCAATGCTGACACCGTTTACAAGGAAGTTTTTTTGTTCCACGCGTCAATGCTGACACCGACGACGGGAATGTTGTCATCAGCAATGCTGACGCCGTCTACGAGAATGCTGACGCCAACGACAATGACGTCGGGAATGCTTACGTCAGCATTGCTCACACCCTGTACGAGGATGTCGACGCCGACAATGATGACATCGAAGATCAATATATTTGACGTATTAAGTCATTAAAAATATAAAAGGGGGACGAATATTTTATTTTATTTTTGGTAGCGAGAAACAAAGAATAACGGTAAACAATTAAAATAAAGAATTTTTCGACGCCGACAATGCTGACCTCTTTCCTCATCCATCTCTTATATTGCAAAAACGATGTCAGCAAATATATACCTACACAAAAATATGCATGAAAACGATGTCAGCACTAAAAAATACGTATAAAAACGATGTCAGCACTAAGAAATAAACCAATTTTTAAAGAGTCAAGCATACATATATACTTACATATATAATATCAAATTAAAAACGATATCAGCACTAGAAAATACGCATAAAAACTATGTCAGCACTAAAAAATAAACCAATTTCTAAGGAGTCAAGCATACATATATATCTACATATATAATATCAAACTAAAAACGATGTCAGCACTAAAAATAAGCATAAAAACGAGGTCAGCACTAAAAAATACGTATAAAAACGATGTCAGCATTAAAAAAACAAACCAAATTTTAAGGATTCAAACATATAAATATACCTACATATATAATATCTAACCAAAAACGATTAAAAAACAAGCATAAGAATATAGCATCGGTAGATGAGTTAACAACACCCATTAGCTATTTGGCGGATTTAAAACATCAGCACTCTACAAGTAAACCAAAGAGTAACAAATGGAAAGTGAAAGTTTTAAACTGATTTCAGTGCCTTCATCAATATAATTCCATGTAATGATATTCAGTGGGTGACCATCGAATAAGAGAAACACATTTAAACTGATCTCAGTACCTCCAACTGGACCTTCCTATTTTTCTTCAAAATATTGAACATTGTTAACATATTCTTATCAGTATCAGTCATTTCTTCCTTCTTGTGACTCAGCTGCAAAACAAATAAAAAGCCTGTGTCAAAATGCATGGTTATCCACTTACCAAATACCATACATATAAACAAGGAAAGACACAAGGAGATAACATAGTTGCGCAACACAAATGGATATGACACCTCTTCAGGACGATCCTTCTCTGCGCCTAATTTAGGAGATCTCAAAAGAAAAAGTCAAATGAAACCTAATCGCAATGCTCTTAAATCTGCAATTGGAAGGAACACAGTCCAAATCGCACACAGATCGGGCACTGCCTTCAATTTCCGTTGCTGACATGAAATTAGAAAATATGAACAGAAGGTTGCTGACATGAAATTAGCAAATCGCATTCAGATCTGGAAGCAACGTAGTTCGAGCATAAAAGAGATTGGGAGAGGAGAGAGTACCTGGATCCCGTGCTCGAGACATCACCGTGGATCCCGTGATCGAGACATCACCGCCGACTGCGACTTCAGCACACAGACCGTGAAGCCGATGCGGACGTTGAAGTAGCAGGAACCTTCAGGAGCAGCGGCGCCGACATGAGGGATCGGAGGCAGGGCAAGAAGATTGAAAAGAGAGAGGATGAAATCCTTTGGAGATGGCGAACACAACAACATACCTCGTCTTCACCGCCTCGCCACAAATCTGGAAATTCCGTCTGCAGCAGCAAGCCATCAACATCTCCGGCGACTGCGACTGGAAGTAGTGAAGAGCTCTCAGAGGCAAGGACGAACGTCGACCGGCTCTATCGCCTTCTTAGATCTCGTCCTCCCTCCCCTGACTTCTCGAGCCCTAGATCGACGAACGGCGATTCTGAAGCCCGGACGAAGATCTGGTCCGGTTGAGCGATAGAGGTGAGCGATGAGATCCGGTTGAGGGAGATTCGACGGTGAGAGGGAGGACGATTTGGATCCCAAATCGGGAGCGTTGAGCCAAAACGATGAGCGAGAGAAGGAGAAATAGGGCAGAGAGTTTGATGTATAGTTTTGTAAATTATACAAAAACGTGTATATTTTGCTAATTGGGCCAAAATTTGCGCCTTCGGCGCAAATTTTCTCTATCATAAATATGTAGAAGCTAAATATATATTTTTTTAATATTAATTTAGAAATAAAATAATTTTATGGGGTAAAAAGTTGGGGTAGGAGTTTGGGGTACCGGTTATTAATGACGATACTATGAAAGTCCAAAGCGAAGACCTAAGGCCATGTTTATCAACGGATACTAGAGATACTAGAAATACTAATATTTTATTCTTCTCTTTCCGCCACATCATACTAGCATCTCATTCTCATTTTCCTCACTTTATCAATAGTATCCCTAACACTCCAATACTCATATTTTCCTATCAATTCAATTTACAATTATACCCCTCTCCCATAATTATTTTCATCATTTCCTACCAAATTAATTTACGATTATACCCGTCTTGACTCATTTTCTCTAATCTAGATTAATTTATGATATTCATAAATTTCATTTAAAAATATTATTCATAAAAAAATTCATTTAAATGTTCGTAAAAATATATTAATTTATAATATTCGTAAAAAACTATTATTCATAAATAAATATTATTTAAAAACTAACTAAATGATTGCATATATAATCATATTTGTAGATAAATCATGAAAATTATTACCATTTATCAAATATTTTATATTTTTTTAAACAAGTACAATATAAATTCTTCAAATGATAATTATTAATAATAGTCAAAGTTAATGAAATATAAGTAAAAATAATTTTTAAGGTATTATTACATATAATTGGATTTGAACAAAAACTTTTTTTAAAAAAATTTGATCAAATATATTCAAAATTGATGTCTATGTGTAGAGAAAAATGAATCTAGTATTTTGGTTATTTTTATAAATATTTTTTTTACATTTTAAATGTCAAAAATTGCATTTTCTACTTGCAGAAAATTACTCAACAACTTAAATCTCAACCATCCAACCCAAAAGATCAAAGCCATCCATTATCCCTCCTCTCCTGGGTTGACACATGGACCCTTTTTAATGCTCATGGGATACTTGGAAGAATACTACCCCTAGTATCCTTGTGGAGGGATCTTGAACCCAATTTTATTTTTTATTCACAAAAACTCATAGTATCCCACCCCAAGACCCCCCGTTAAACTTGCCCTAACTAGGATCTCCGGTGAATCTTGAAAGAACCTTCGACAAATTTAAATTATTTTTTTATTAAAAAAAAAGTATTTGTTTTTCTTGATAAAGGAAAAAAAAAAACGATATATTAGAAAACCAGGCACGTTCATCTGGCCTGCATCCATCCACAGTCCACACCCACCGTCTTCAAAAATCCAATTGCCCAAATACCTCTCTCTGGTTTTGAACAGAGCTCAGTAATGGACGAAAACGGCTCCAGCCCCAAATCTCCTCTGTTGGGGAGTCCCGCTCGCCGCCTTAGCTTCAGCAAACGCCGCAACTCCGTCAGCTCCCTCCGCAACCGCTTCACCTCCGCCTTACCCGACAAGCTCCGGGCCGGCCTCGACCCTGAATTCCCCTACGAGCTTGACATCTCCAAAACTTCTGGCTTGACTTCAGGTCGGTCTCCCTCTCTCCTTTTTCCACAATTTGGGGATAATTGAATAAATCGAATCGTGTTTGTGTTTGTGTTTCTTTTCAGGCGAAAAGGAATACTACGAAAAGCAATTTGAAACCCTCAAATCCTTTGATGAGGTCGATCGGATTGTGGAAGCGGATGCAAAAGAAGAGGAATATGAAACTGAAGAGCAACGGCAAGCTGAAAGAGCGATGAAGATCTCCAATTATGCAAATGCCGTCCTCTTGGCTTTCAAGGTCACACCTTTTTTCCCCTTTTTGGAATGAAATGAAATTCAACGTGTTTGGTTGGAAATGAGATTCACAGCTTTTACACATGAGGTCATGCCGATTCCTTATTCCAAATTCAGATCTTTTTTGCATGCATTTTTTATGGATCAAAATGGTTGATGGAATGCAGATCTATGCTACGGTAAAGTCCGGGTCGATAGCCATTGCTGCATCGACACTTGATTCTTTACTTGATCTTATGGCTGGGCTTATCCTTTGGATTGCTCACCTGTCCATGAAGAACGTCAACATCTACAAATACCCAATTGGGAAATTGAGAGTTCAGCCTGTGGGAATCATCATCTTTGCTGCAATCATGGCTACCCTAGGTCTGTTTAATTGCTTATCCAGATACTGGTTCCCAGTATCTCGAAATTTCCCATCAATCTTATCATCCGAACATTGCTCCGGTTGTAGGACTCCAAATTCTGATCCAAGCTGTGGAGGAGCTAATCAAGGGTGGTACATATGACCTATCAAAGAGTCAGCTGATATGGATGTGCTCCATTATGGCAGGCGCAACTGTGGTGAAGCTCGCGCTGTTCCTTTACTGCAGATCCTCGGGGAACAGCATCGTCCGAGCCTATGCCAAGGTATGAATATCATAAGCAGCAGATTAGATTGGCTTCTGATTGATCAGTTTCCTTTGGGAACTTGATATGGTTGATTTGTGCTACGTAACATTCAGGATCATTACTTTGATGTGATAACGAATGTGGTCGGATTAGCCGCTGCTCTTCTTGGAGACGAGTTTTACTGGTGGATAGACCCTATTGGTGCCATACTCCTTGCCTTTTACACCATCACCAACTGGTCTTATACTGTCATGGAGAATGCAGGTCAAATTCCATTCCTTGTTTATCTCAGTTGTGCATCTTTTTGTGCCGAAAGGTTAATTGCTTGGTAAATTACACACGTTCTTTATGTGCAGTTACGCTGGTTGGACAATCAGCTTCTCCGGAGGTATTGCAGAAACTGACTTACTTGGTGTTACGGCATCCCAACGTGAAGCGGATTGACACAGTTCGCGCGTACACTTTTGGTGTACTTTATTTTGTCGAGGTTAATACCATCAGTGTAATTATAGGCGAATACTTTGTAGTTACTGGAGACTTATTTCTGTGTCCCTTCCATGGACAGGTCGACATTGAACTCCCAGAGGAGACTCCATTGAAGGAAGCACATGCTATAGGAGAAACACTGCAGATCAAGCTAGAGAAGTTACCTGAAGTGGAGAGAGCGTTCGTGCATCTGGACTACGAGTGCGATCATAAGCCAGAGCACACCATTCTCAGTCGTTTACCAAGTAGCGATCCCTGATCTTGCGTTGAGGGTTTAGATAAATAGGATCATCTTTTTTTCTGCTGAATTTTGCTTGAGCTGAAAATTGTATTGTCTAATTGTCTGCTTAGTTAATGATTTTTAAGGCAGGCAGCAAATATATGGCATGGGAATGGGATGATAGTTGCAGCCTAAAAATCGCAAAACTTGTAGCTGCACCGAAGGTGTTGTCCCATGGACTCGTATGGGACCGGACAGACCTGCTGCAGCTATAAGTTTCACTATAGCCACAATGTACTTGGAAGAAATCAAGCATTTCCACTCAGCACTAATCATATTCATACAAAATTTTGATGGCGCAGTGAAATCAATAGCAGCTCTTTACAGAATGGTTCTTTCTTGCAGTCTGCACTACATCAAGTATGAACTACAAACATGATTGTATATGGGTATGCTGTATAACTCAGCAAAGTTTAAACGAAGGTTGTGCAGTGTTGCTCGGATGAGTACAGCTTCTCTTCCATTACATGGATGTCCTTTTTGTGGAATGATGTACATTTAAGCTTGTTTACAAATTGTAATTGCCCGGGGGAGTCAATTCCTTGTCGTTCTGCATCAAAATCAGTGGAAGAAGATATAAAAAGGTATCAAATATGTATCTCAGAAAACAAATGAAAATTGGCAGGATTTGGCACGAGAACTCACTCAAGAATTCGGCAGTAATCGACCATTATACATTTTACTCAGCAATTCCTTTCCATCAGGCCTTCTGAGTAGTCCTTTGTTGTTTGGTAAGCCAGTTCCCAAGCATACCGGACAAACTAGTTTCCCTCGTCCTGCGTGATGGAAGTGTTTATAAGGGTTATTTAAAAGGCATTCAACAAGATAAAATGCCTAAATTTTGTAGCCAAAATGAAGGAATTTAGTGTCAACAAAGGAATTGTATCATTCTTGGTGATGGGAGAAATGCATACCATAACAATTAGGACACTCTGTAAACTCATACACATCTTTAGCACGCTTTCGGTTGAGGGCCTTCCATTTTCCTGTACCACCACACATATCACCTAAATAAAACAGCAAACATGCATCTTAATATATGACCATAGAAATGGAGGATTTAGAGAGGGAGGGTGATTATACATCAGTAGACACCAT
Organism: Persicaria tinctoria; assembly: GCA_037127255.1. NCBI lineage: Eukaryota > Viridiplantae > Streptophyta > Magnoliopsida > Caryophyllales > Polygonaceae > Persicaria > Persicaria tinctoria. Next base: position 4,203,711 of record JBANSL010000004.1, read on the forward strand.
TCAATAACAGCAACAATCCCAGTCTTTTCCTGCTCAGAGCAGGTTCTGAGGGGTTGAGACGTACGCACCCTTCCCCGACTATATCGAGAGGGTGTTATCTTACATTCAATTTGCAAGTTCCATTGTGAAATTACCACATAGAAGAATAACTACAAAACCTATGGACCATAGGTACACATTCCCTTTAACATTGTTCTTCATTAAGTGTTAAAAACAACAATATTTATCATATGATTTTGACTATGCTAGTAATTAGCAAACACGGTAAGGTAAGTACAAGTAGGATTCTATCTATGCATTCAACTTCATCCATATCTTTTGGATGCATAGAATACTTAAAATGCCAACTTTCTATAAAAAAAAAATTAAGCTAAATGCTTGCAGACAACAGCATAGAACCAACAAAATTCAGACAAACTATTTCCTCATCCAATACCAATTCATGGCTGCGTTGCTGTATTTCAATTTGCAAGTAAGGTCGGAATATATCCCAAGTGACCAGACCCATTTGATTCAAGAAAAATGTGTGAAAGCTGAAAACCCAACAAAAAGCACACTCAAAGTTCATTCTCCTGTCCCAACAGACCTTGGCAGCTTGGGTTGAAGCTTAATTAGATTTTGGTGTTCTAGTGGCATCTTGAACCGATTCTCATCCCATGTCCCTAAGTTTTTCTACTTCCTCTCTCAGTGTTTCCCTTGTTTAATATGAAATGGAGGTTCCAGATTCGAGTATCCTTCAACCCTTCTTCGCCCTCCTCTTTATCGTCGTCATTCCCGAAAATTTGTTACCTACACTTAATCCAAAACCTTTTCGACCTCGCATGACACTTTCCTTATTAATCCTTCAATTTCTTCACCGAGATCCAAACTAAAATCACTTCGTAGCAATTTCCCCTTTCCAAAAATCCCAAAATCAAAATGATTTCTCAACCAGAAATCTCGCCCCAAGTCCCAACTTTCATCCACTATAAATAACATAAATTACCTAATCCAATGTATTACGTGCAAAGTGACTTTTACATATGCAAATTGTATCATTTTTAGGATGGATGGTGGATGGCTCCACCCACCCATCTCCCGGCGCATTTCACATGGTAGATCAAAATAAACTATTCAGAATAATTCATTTTATGCTTATCTTCCATGGCAATACACTCAATACACAATCACGCCAAAAAGAAAAGTGAAAATGGAACAGTAGACACTTACATATAATAGCACCGCTGCCCCGACAATTTCGACAAACGGATCTTTCGTTTCCTTCCATAGCAAGGGCGTCTCCTCTAGATGTAGGAACAATTAAAGCTATGGTAGAACACACACAATTGATACACCCACGCCTAGAAATTACGAAAGGAGGACCCTGCATTAATTATAATTAGAGTATGATGTTTTAGCAAGTAGTAGTGTATGCTGTATACTTCAAATCCTTAAGTTATATATGTGAACAAGTTATTTGAGGACTCCGAGCAGCATCCAACATAGCAGATTTTACTCCCACCGATTGGAAATAGCTAATGTTTTAGGAGAATACAATTAGCCCTATTCCTATTTTCAATTAAATTCTCCTACCTTTTCATAAAATAGAAGACATTTGTATCTTCCCAACTCATTTACACCAATTAAACTCTCCTACTTTTAAAACTTTTGCTTTTTTCTAAAACATCAACTATTTCCGACCAGCAGTACTATGAAGCGCAGTCATAGATCCTAAGCTTAGTAAACTACTTTCCAGCAATCACAAGCAGATCTTGCAAACCTATCACTAAGAAAACATGAACAAACATGCAATAAGTATCAGCGATCACTAGGGAAGTTTTCATCCCATGAAGTCACTCATTTCAATATCTAACCACAAAAATGATCTAAATAAACAGACGAAATCAAACTAACGACGGAGCATATAATCCAAAATAAGACCGAATACAAGCGTAAAATCAGCACATTGTTAATGCAACAGAGTAAGGTAAAGTTTACAAGGGTGGATTTAGCTCAAAATCAGAAAACCAACATCACCTCTTAGATTCAACAAGTCAACAACAGTATTAATAGCAAGTCTATGAAGAGCAGTAAGCAAAGAACCTTGGAATCCGCAGGTTTTGTTGAATCATCTGAATTATTTTGCTGCAAACTGCTTCTCACTCGAAGCTGAACCGGCACTGATCTCACTGCTAAATGCGAAAACCAAAAATTCAGCATACCAAAGCACCTAAAATCTCAATCAGTTCACACAAATCCTCATATACATACACTATCCAGCAGTTTCTGGGGATCAATTCCTGTTTACTGTGTCGAATAGTTACAGCAATTCGGAGCAATGATGTAGGATTTTTGCCAAAAGATGGGAAAGGAACTAATTTCCGCAAATTAGAACAGATGCGCGATTCGAATAACATCACATTCGGAGTTGCTTCCACTCAATTTTTAAGAATTAGTTAATTTTGCAGAATGAATAATCCAAATGGCAGATGGAAAGGAAAGTAGAAAACTCACAATTGAGAGGTCGAAAGGCAGACGGAGGAAGGGAAGAGCAACAGGAGGAAGTCGCCATAACTGACAAGCTCTCTCTTCACTCCTACCGATTATCTTCTCTTCCACATCCGCTCGAACCTTCGGGGAGAGAAGAAGATAAAATGATACGTAGGGTTCCTCTGTAGTAGGCTTCACAGCACTTGTGGTGGACGTTTCTTTTTCTTTGGATAAAACCCACCTATGTCCCTAAACTTCAACTAAATGTTTAAACGAGTATCTGGACTTTATTTTTGTTTATTGAAATCCCTGAAATTTGAGATTTTGTACACATCTGGTCATTCCTTTAATAAATTTGTCAAATATGTGTTAAAGTAATGATATGGAATCAATTTATTTTTGCATTAATTACATGAGTTAGGTTATACAATTGTAATTGTTCGGTATTTGTTTTACTAAAGTAAAAAATTAAGCTTTTTTTCTTCTCAAAAGTCATCATATATAATAAAGTTTCCTTACAACAAAGCATATTTTAAAATATATTTTTATCAAAAACACTTTCTATTTTTTTACCAAATGTTATAATTTTCCAATAATAGTTTATTTTAAAGTATTTTAATTGCTGAAATTTCTTTATTTAATTAAAAAAGAGTTTATTTTGTTAACACAAATAGATTTTATTTTTTATAGCAAAAGTAGAGTTTATTTTTTCACAAAACACATTTTAATTTTTTTAATTAAATAAGAAATGTTTGGTCATTAAAATACTTTAAAATAAAATATCATCGGAAAATTATACTATTTAGTTGGAAAATAGAAAGTTTTTTTTATTATAAAAAATATATTTTTAAAAACATATATTTTTAATATAATATAATTTTTTTACTTTAGTAAAACAAATACCAAGCAATTACATGGGTATAACCTAACTTATGTCATTAATGTATAAAATACATTGATCTCATATCATTATTTAACACATATTTAACAAATTTACTAACATAAGGACCAAGTGTGTACAAAATATCAAAGTTCAGGGACTTCAATGAACAAAAATAAAGTGTAAGGATCCGTTTGAACATTTTTTATTTTTTATTTTTTTTTTATTAGGTAAAAATTCGAAGGTCAGACAGGTCTGACTCATCGAGAGGCCGACCGAAGTCGGCAGACGGCGAACCGTCTAACAGAGCAATCTAAAAACAAAATACAAATAACAAGCGTAATGAACCAAACAGAAATAAACTCTACAACAAACGTTCCAAGAAGACCAAACACCCGAAAAGCCGAGGAAGCCACCGAAGAACGCAGCCAAGCACCACCAAACAGTAGCACCGCGGGCCAGTAGTACAGCAGGAATCTAACTCCTGTGGGTAGTGCAGACGAACTCCAAGGAAACTCTATCCCGGATACGGAGCCGCCTTGAGCGCACCACCACAACTCCAGCCAGACCCGACTACAGACTCCACATCCCCCTCAACCAAGCAGAAGATCTCATAGAAACACCGGAAGCAGAGCCGCAAACTGCTCGAAACAAAACGCCAACAAACTTTCACCTACAAAATATCGACAAGCCCTTGTGGGATTTTCTCAAGCCCTTTCGGGTGGGTATACAATTTTTTATATTTTTTTTTCCAAACCTACAACCTTGGGCCCAAAGGGACCCAAACTTGGGCCCAAAGGACAATTGTAGGCTCTGAACACTGGGCAACGTCGGGCCAAGGAAGCCCGGACACCACCATCAGTCCATGGAGCAGCATCCCGGAGACGGACTACCCAGGCGGCACTACCACCAGCACGACAGCAACCTCCGGCGACAGGAGGTAGACACGCCAGCAGCAAACCGAGAGATTGGACGAGGCGACGCCGGAAGGAGGCGAACAGGCGCCGGCGAGGAAGGGCCGAGATGGCATCGACTAGCCGGGCACGGGGATAGCAAACGAGATCGACAAGAGCGCCGAATCCCAAATTGATTGTCGAAACGGGGATAACGTAGACCGGAAACTCAAAATCAACCACAAAAAGGCCGATTGGGATGAATATAGGATGGATTGAAGATGATTACTTTGACAAAAGAGGATAGAAACTCATAGATGTGTTTCACAAACCCAAGTTCTCAAAGAGGGTTTTCACAAAAGAGAGTTTCTCTCTCTAACGAGAGAGAAACACCTTGGGAGGATGTTATTGTATATTCTCATGATCCGTTTGAATATTTGGTCAAAGTTCGGGGACTATAGGTGGATTTTATCCCTTTTTCTTTTGTTCTTTTTTTAAAAAAATAAAGAATTTTTTTTTAAAAGTTGATTTGAAAAAGAAGTTTTTTTTTTGAACTGGAAATAATTTATATAAAACATAATAAATTGAAATCTCTTGGCATATAAGTAGACCTGGACAAATGCGGGCGCGGGCCAGGCTTGGGCCGGGCTTTAGTCCAAATTTTATCCCGTTGTTGCGGGCACGGGCCGGGCTAAGCCCGCTTAACGGGTTGAAAACATTGTCCGAGCCTGTCCCCTATTGCGGGCACGGACAGCCCGCGGGTACCCGCTAAAGTTTAGGCCTGTTTTTTTTACACGTTGAAGAAAAAAAATGTGTGGAATATGTTGATGCATAACAAAAAAAAATTGATATTGATGCGTAACAAATTGTACGGCATGCAGATTGATAGAGCAAAAGTAATTCCCTAACAGATCCAAGGGCAAGATCGTCATTTACGAGGTGACCTAATCAAACCCTAATTCAGATTATATATAAGTGTGATTTTCTAGGGTTTAAAGAGGTTTCTCAATCAGCCAATACAATCCTAACTTGGGCGTCGGAGGCTCCTCGGGGAGCAAACCCCGCCTCTTCTTCCTCTTGATCCTTGCAGGAGATCGATCGATGCCGAGGAGAAAGGAGGAGCGGATTTATGCACTTACATTTGGCGCCGTCCGTGGGGAAAATCGATCGAAAAGCCATAAGATCGAACCTCCCAATCAAAAAAGCAAGGAGGATTGATAGCCTCAGGGCGAGATTTCGACCTAGGAGGTCTGGGTATCGGTTCAGATCTGAATCCGGAATCTCCCCCCTCTGTGGTGACAATGGTCAGATCCAGCACAAGAGCCCTCGCCCCTCGCCTCGATCTCTCTTTGGAGCGGATCTGAACCGGAGTTGTCGTCAGAGGCTCATCCGCTCTTACCGATGCCGCTGAGTCCTGGACAGCCTGTAAAGCCCCGCACAACCATCAACATATCGCCGGAGGGGCCATCTGTCCGCTGCGATGCAGCCGGCACCGCCGCCACACCACTTCGCCGCCCACGCCAAGAGCGTCCTCTTCGTCGCCTCCTCCGTCGACGACCGTCGTGTCTCCGTCTTATCACGCCAGACGTCTTTTCATTGAGCGCTATCGATCGTCGGCCTTCGACGTCGTTTCCACCGGCCAGAGCTGTCGTACAAGCGAGCCGTAGAACCGACAGTGGGCCAGCCCGCGTCCGAGCCTCGCCGCACCAACGCCTAACACCGAAAACACACCCCGATCCGTTGTTACGGATCCCTTGCCGCCGTCGAAATCGAAGTCAGAGGCGAGACGATGCCATGGCCAAGGATGGAGCTTCGAGACCCCGCGCCGCCGCCCTCGACAAAACCTAGCGACGAAGAAGACGACATTTTGGCTTGAAGTTTTGTTTTAATTACAAATCCGGCCCAGAGTTCTCAAAAATTGCAAAGTAGCATGTATTTTCAGGATAATATCAGAAAAGGGTCAAGTTTTTGAAAGCCCAGGAAGTTGCCCCAGACCTCCATACTCGGCATGATTACAGATTTGTGGTCGGGCTTAGAAGCATGGGACCTCACTTGAAGAAGCGTATGGTAATTGTTTCAATGGCAGGAGATGGGCAAGGAAGATACACACAAGCTAAGTTTCTTTCTCTCCTTTTTGAACTTATATGCTGAAAATCTAATCTATGGTCAATCATATTGCATGACGTTCACCGGTGACTTACGATATGATTTACTTAAAGTTCTTGCAATTCCGTAATTGCTAAAGTTGTCTGATTTGTTTGATGCTAGAATTACATTGATATAAAGGAAAGCGAGTACACAAAAATAGTCGGTCAAAGGAAGGGGCATGGACGCATGGTGCGTAGCTCCAACGCTAGCTGTCCCATTCTATGTGGAATAACAAGCCTTCGCTCAACTAAGTATACCGATCGCAGCATCAATCCGAAGCAAAAGGCCTACTAGCTAAGTTCTCTATGTCCAATTTTGATGAAAAGTTTATTTTTTAGTTAATCATATTACATGATTAATTGCGTCAGTGGCATATAGATTCTTGAAATGTTTGTATGCGCATCCATATATAGAACAACATTATATCAAAGCCATAAAAAACAATTAACGAATCGCCACTCATGGCCAATAAAACGCCACTCAAGGCCAACGAATCGCCACTCATGGCCAATAAATCGCCACTCAAGGCCAACGAATCGCCACTCATGGCCAATAAATCGCCACTCAAGGCCAACGAATCGCCACTCATGGCCAATAAATCGCCACTCAAGGCCAACGAATCGCCACTCATGGCCAATAGATCGCCACTCAAGGCCAACTGATCGCCACTCAAGGCCAATAGAACGCCAATTAAGGCCAATTGATCGCCACTTACGGCCAATAAAAGCCAATTTTTAAGTCATAATAACGCTTTTAAGGGCCAACAAAAGTCAAAATCAAGCAATAAGAATTTCATTTAAAGCAAAATGCTCAATCTCAATGAAAACAATCAGCTTGTCAATCATAAGTAAAATTCAAGTTATAATATCATCATTTGACATTGTTTCTCCTATATGGCAAAAAGTTCATTTAATCATTTTGAGTAGTAATTTTCAGTTGATCAGTTAATAACACACCAACTGCATTATATTGTGTTATTCGGTTGAGAATGCTAAAGCTTGCAGGATACAAAGAAGACAAGGGGCAAGCATTACTAGTGATCTTTGATCATAACAAGCGAAGAATATCAAATTATTCGTCTTCCCTTATCACTAGATCGTGATAAGGAAACCCGAGGGGCAATTGATAGAGCAAAAGTAATTCCCTAACAGATCCAAGGGCAAGATCGTCATTTACGAGGTGACCTAATCAAACCCTAATTCAGATTATATATAAGTGTGATTTTCTAGGGTTTAAAGAGGTTTCTCAATCAGCCAATACAATCCTAACTTGGGCGTCGGAGGCTCCTCGGGGAGCAAACCCCGCCTCTTCTTCCTCTTGATCCTTGCAGGAGATCGATCGATGCCGAGGAGAAAGGAGGAGCGGATTTATGCACTTACACAGATCTTGCTATATATCTATATTTTATCATCAATCCAACTAATTGTAGTTTGGAAAACAATATTTTATAAGATTATAAAAACCTCTGGAATATGGTTATGCAGTAATGGGACTAAAGATGAGCTACTGTAGAGTGTAGTGTAGATATTCTATTATTTTTGTTTTTTCTTTATAATTAATAATTTATATTATATATATTGTTTATATATTTTAATATATATAAAATAGCGGGTACCCGTTACGGGCCTAGCGGCCCGTAACGGGTAGATTAGTCTACTCAATCCCGTACCCGCTGCGGGCGCGGGCCGGGCTTAGCGGCCCGCTTGGGCTTTTCCCTCTACCCAAGCCTGTCCAATAAAGCGGGCGGGCGGGACGGGCCGGGCGGGCTGGCCCGCGTTTGCCCAAGTCTACATATAAGGTTGTAATTATATAATTACAAACTTCTTTTTCATCCAATTGGATGCTTTTGGCAATAAGGAAAATAATTTTAATAATATATAATTAAAAATAATTAATTTTAATAATAAACTTATCCTAATATAATTTTGAGATTTTCTTGACTTTTAATTGGTCAAAGTTTTATTTTAACAAACCAGGTTAGTCGGATCACCAGGTCAAAACCCATTTAATCTAGAAAAATACCGGTTTCTTGGATTCGGGATAAAATTAAAAATCCAAGGTCAAAATTTAATTTTTTCGAGCATTTGAGTACAGTTGGGTTGGGTTTTGAAAGCTCTACCTAGATATGGCTACGGGTCACGGGTCGGACGGATCGATCCGTGACCCGTCGGGTCAGGGTCCACGGGTTCAAGGGTCAGCTCGGGTTGAGGGTTAGGGTTATGGTCGGGGAAAAGAAAACCCGTGACCCGGCGGGTCCGACCCGGTTCGACCCGCCGGGTCAACCCGCCATTTTAAAATATTTTATTTTGAAAAAATTTATTTTTAATAAAATAAATTTATAATTATTATGTAAATTATATAAATTATTATCAGAATAATTCATAATATTCATAATATTACATAATGTAATATGCAATGGCAATGTGAGACTTAACACCCCATGCTTCTCCTTTTATATACTTAGCACCCCCATTTTCCTCTAATTTTCAATGTGGGACAAGAACAAGGGTAGAAACTAGAAACTACACCATGCCTTCAATCTCCACCATTCGGTTTTTAATGTCAATCCATACTTATAAATCATTCTATATCATTCTATATGATACTAAGTTAGGAGTCTTTGTGATATAATTTCAAATAATACAAATATTGTTATTGATAAAGCCGTTACACTTGTACAATATCCTTAATGTCGAGTTTTCGTTTATTTTCAAAATAATATAGAACTTCGGATTTTCAAACACATGAATGAAATATAATATTGGCAATACTTTTTCAATGTGTATTTTCATGTACGTCATAACAAGCAACCCAAGTATGTAATTCTAATAACATCATCATTAAGTGTATACACAACATGTGGCTAATTCAACTTTAAACGATAAAGTTTAACATATCTATATGAGGAAGAACCTAGATTTGAAATCATTGATCAAGAAATTAACATAATAATGCAAGTAAAATAAAATACTTATGATTGATTATTGGATCAACACAACTATCAATTAAGTTAAATAGAAAGATTAATCCAACATAACTTGATATATTGTATCACGATGTTTCATCACCATGTGTTATTCATTTCATTAAATCTTAAGAGGTAAACACTTTAATTATATTATTATATGTTACATCATATAATCCAAATACTTAAATTACATTATATTCCACCATATAATCCAAAGACTTTAATTGCATTACATTTTACATCATATACTTAAATATCAATTTCTCACATTTTCTTTCATATCTAATATTTCTGTCCCACATCGAAAGTGGGCTACATACCTCTATTTTCTCTATATATAGATCCTCATACCCTACTTGTCATTCCCACAATCCAACATTTTCTTTCCCACATCTAAAGTGTGATGAAATAATGGGAGTGGAATGAAGATATTTATATATATTTTCTCACATACCATGTTTTGTCAACCTTAAATCTTTCCATTTCGAAAGTGTGGTGTGAAAGACTTGAGTTGAGTTTTATTTTGGGTTTAAAACATTTTTTTTTAAAAAAAATGGTTGACCCGACGGGTCGACACACAAAACTCGTTGGGTACCCGATTTGGTGCCACGTGGTCGACCCGACAGTCCGACCCGCCGGGTCACCCAACCCGCCGACCCAACCCGCCGACCTGTCCCAACCCCGGGTCAGGATTAGGGTCACCCTCCCCGGGTTGTCGACCCGGCGGGTCCGACTCGTCGACTTGTGGTGGACGTTTCTTTTTCTTTGGATAAAACCCACCTATGTCCCTAAACTTCAACTAAATGTTTAAACGAGTATCTGGACTTTATTTTTGTTTATTGAAATCCCTGAACTTTTAGATTTTGTACACATCTGGTCATTCCTTTAATAAATTTGTCAAATATGTGTTAAAGTAATGATATGGAATCAATTTATTTTTGCATTAATTACATGAGTTAGGTTATACAATTGTAATTGTTCGGTATTTGTTTTACTAAAGTAAAAAATTAAGCTTTTTTCTTCTCAAAAGTCATCATATATAATAAAGTTTTCTTAAAACAAAGCATATTTAAAAATATATTTTTATCAAAAACACTTTCTATTTTTTTACCAAATGTTATAATTTTCCAATAATAGTTTATTTTAAAGTATTTTAATTGCTGAAATTTCTTTATTTAATTAAAAAAGAGTTTATTTTGTTAACACAAATAGATTTTATTTTTTTATAGCAAAAGTAGAGTTTATTTTTTCACAAAACACATTTTAATTTTTTTTAATTAAATAAGAAATGTTTGGTCATTAAAATACTTTAAAATAAAATATCATCGGAAAATTATACTATTTACTTGGAAAATAGAAAGTTTTTTTTATTATAAAAAATTTATTTTTAAAAACAGGGACATGGGTTCACCACGTTGCGACAACACTTCGGATCAACCTGGTTCGCTCAGGAGTCAGGACTACTTCCAGCCAGGAGCTCACTAAGAGGGTGGCCTCTGCACTTCCCAAGCAGGGACATGGGTTCACCACGTTGCGACAACACTTCGGATCAACCTGGTTCGTGAGAGTGCCCTCACCCGTTGGGTGATTGTCCTCCTCCCGGGTCTCATTGTCAAGCTTGCATTCCACAACTAGGCACGTCTAGGTTCATGTGTTAAGGAGACTTCGTTTTGGTTGGTTTTTGCGGTTTGGAACAACTAACAACGGTCCGACCTCCTATGATTCGTCTTGGCTCCATTTTGTATTTTGTATCGAGTGGCGTCACGAATGTAAGGGTCGTTGAACAACTAATACTATTGGGTGCGTATCTAGCACCTCTATATACCTTTTGCGTACATTTATCGCTAATATTCTAGTGTTGCCATGCTCAATTTTTACAAAACAAAATCAAGCTTAAAAAAAAAATCAACCTGCTGGAGTGAGAGGGGTGGGTATGGGGGTAAGGACATTCTTGTCTTTTCCATGAAAAATAATCCACCATAATCTTATACATACATCAAACACCTATCAAAGATACCAACAAAAAAAAATCTCAATATACGAAATCTCCAAAATCTACAAAAATAATTTCTATCTCCTAAAAATCTCCATCTCCTAAAAAATCTCCAATAAATAATCTACCGCCAAATACAACCTTAGTAAAAATACAACCTTAGTGAAAAATAATCTCCATCTCCCTCCATTTCGAAATAAAAATCGCTGGACTTTTTGCACGTTTTTTAATGGGGTAAAAACTCTATAAAATATTGTTTTTTTAATCAAATCTTTTTCATAAATCTATATATAACTTTCAAAGAGAAGACTTTACTGAGGTGTCTTACTCTTCTTTAATTTAACTAATTTAACCAATTTATTTTTTTCTACTTCTTTTATTTTTTTTCCCCAACCCTCATTTCCCTTCCTAAATCGGCCTAGGGTTCCGGTTCTCACGGTCACGGCCTCCGAAGATCTTTTGGCTTCTCACGCTTCGGCGCTTCGCCACTGCGCGCCCACCCTCGCCGCTTCATCTCCGCCCACCCTCGTCGCTTCCTCCCCGCCCACCATCGCCTTCTCAATCGCTCCCGCAACATAGATAGAGACATCACACGCTTCGGCGCTTCGCCACTGCGCGCCCACCCTCGCCGCTTCATCCCCGCCCACCCTCGCCTTCCTCCCTGCCCACCCTCGCCGCTTCCTCCCCGCCTTCTCAATCGCTCCCGCAACATAGATAGAGATCTCACAGAGCAAGATAGAGGAGGCGCCTTCAACTTGCCTCCATAAAAATAAAGATGGCGTCCCTCCCACCCACCACTCTCCGCGAGATCTCCTTGCTCTGTATGCTATCTCGTGATCCTCCTATTATTAGTTACGTTCTTGAACTCTCATCTCTGATTCTCAATTTCTACTTGCTTTGGATCTCTTGCCTTCAAAATTGAACGGTTACTTAACTCGAGTTTTTTTTATTTACGGGATTGTAATTTATTATTTTTGAATTTTCTTGACCTACAAACCCTAAAACTTGTGCTTACATTGATGGATGTTAAAACGGGACAAAGAGGGAAATGTCGTCCTCTACTTGGTGTTCGAGTACATGGAACCTGATCCAAGGAAATCCATTCGAAGTTTCGGTAAAACTGGGGATTCCATTACATCTTCAACCATTAAGGTTTTTGCCCCAAATTTCAAACCCTTATTTCATTGCTACTGTTGGGATATGTTGTGTGGTTGGTTGATACTCATGCCTGTTTCTGTTTTGTTCTTTTTGACATTATATTTCATAATGCTTGCTTAATGAAAATCCTTAATGAATTGACTAGGTTGAATAGTGAAGATATAATATTCAAGTTATCTCTAGGATGTTGATAATTGATGGTTTGAATTGTCTTTTGTTTCTTCAATTTAGCATTACTGTAAACCTTCTTACTGCAATAAAAATCTCTTTCTTTTTGTTTCTTTTGATAGGGTCAAAAACATAAGATATTGCTCTATGAGATCTTTGTGTTTATATTTCATAATTCTCTCGATTCTTTCTCTTACATTTGAAAATAATTCAATTGTTACTTTGGATTCTTTATATAGGTGTTTAGTAATTGGGTAAAATAGGAAGAATTAATATATTTGATATTTCAGATTCAATATATTGATGAAACATCTTTATATAGATGCTTAGAAAATAATTCAATTCTCTGGATTCTTTCTCTTTATATATATTTTTTTTTCATTCAGATTATCTGATATTTCAGATTTATCCTAATCCTAATACATTAATTTCTAATTTTTTAAGATCCTTTTTAGAATATCTAGGATTTTTTGAAGATCATTTTTCTCCCCTCAGATTATCTGATAATTCAGCATATCCTCTCGCCCTATGCTATTATATATACTTACCACTTCCCTCCATCTCCTAGCACATAAACGGCAGTAATCAAATTAATTCGTTTATCTTTTGAGTAATGGCAGGTTCCATTGTTCAGTTCACAAGCCCTAAGGACATTGAAGAGTCCTCTACGATCAAGGTTTTTGTAGCCAGGGTGTTTTCCAAATCTCAATTTCCTGGTAGCAAATTCAGACCACCGTTGCAGTTGGTACTTATTGATGAAATGGTATGCACAATGAACTTTTGTTTTCTTTTATGTTTCATTCCTTTTTTTTTCGTGGGTCTTCATGTTTGTTCTCACATCTAATATTCATATTTTTTAAATTTCTGTCAAACGTAGGACTGTCGAATTGAGGCAAATATCAAGGCGAATTTGGCATGGAAAAGTGCTGCTCATGTGAAGGAGTTTGCAACCAGTACGATGTCAAAGTTCAAACTCACCAAATACACGGTTTCATTCAAGTTGGCTGATCATACGAGGAAAATCATTGTCAGTGAAGATAATGTCATCAATTTTGCTGGTGACTATGTAGCACGGAAACGGACACAGGACACGGACACGGGAAGACACGGGGAAACGGCAATTTCAAAAAACATAGGACACGGACACGACAAAGATATATGATATATGATATATATATATATATATATATATATATATATATATATATATCATTTTAAAGGTCTTGCAAAGATGTATACATTTACACTAATAAGAGTCGCCTAGAGGTTAAGACCAATGAGATATAAATAAATAATTATATAACATTTCAAATCAAAATATATACAAATAAACATTGCTAAGTCTAAAAATAAATCAAAGTATAGAGAGGAGGTGGTCCACCATCATGTCTCGTTACCCCCCTCCCGCTGTTCTGCCAACTATATCAAGTTATCAACATAATTCCAAAGTGGTCCACTCTACCTCCACGTTCTGTTTCAAAGAAACACCCCCTCTGCTACCTTCATTAGTTTGTGAGCATGAACCATCATCAATTTCTAGCTGATCCTACACCTAAATCTCATATAAATTGAAATAAAACATCACTCAATCAAAGTAACCCTACATTTGAAAATAAATCAAGGTATAGAGACGGAGTGAGATAGGGAGAGAAGAGTTGAAGGAAGATTGACAGGAACGACACACGATCGACGGTGGCTCGTGCAGATCGAAGAACGGCGGTGGCTAGTGTAGAACAACGCTCGGCGGTGGCTAGTGCAAAAGGACGCTCAAGAAGAAAAGGGCAAAGGATGATAGCTGAGTTTGCTTTTTTCTTTTTTTTTCTTTTAATTATGAACCGGGTTTTTTTTCCAAACCGTGTCCATTATTTGTGAACCGTGTCCAAGGCGTTTCCATCGCGTTTCCATACGTGTCCGAAGTTTGACCGTTTCTTAACCGTGTCTTGACCGTGTCCAGGCGTTTCCGAGGTGTTTCGTGTCGTGTCCGTGTTTCCGACACGACGATGTGCCCTACATAGGCGTTTCCGTGCTACATAGGCTGGTGATGCTCTTCCTATGGACGAATTCTAGCGTAACGACAACATCCATTCATATATTTAGTTTTATATTCGTTAATATATATATTTCATCATTTGTATTTTTTTCATTATTATTTTTGTTCATCCTTATAATACTCCCTCCGTTCCAAAATACACGAGTTTTTAGTTTTTGGCACGCTTTTTAAGGGGTGAAAAACTATATGAAATATTATTTTTTTAATTAAATTTTTTATATAATTTGATACTTATTAGTAATCAATATCAGACGATGAACAAAACGATGAACAGTAGATTTTTTTTATACTTAATTTACATTTTTCTCATTAAGTTTAGTAGTAATTACATAATGAGTCCAAAATGACTTTCCGATGGCCACGTGAGCAATATTATCGGAATTTTAGTTGGAAAGTTAGGTCGTACGAGTATTAAAATTGGTTTATTTGGACATAGTTCATATACTAATTGGTAATTTTTAAAGTTTGTATTATTTTCGGTCCACATTCGATAGTTCGTATTATTTGAGGTTGTTTTTCCTTTTTATTTTTTATATTTAATGACTAAAAACTAGCTAAAATAAATATAAAAGAATACAAAAATGGCCTAATATTATCAATAAATACCCCACTTACAAACATCAAAATTCAACAATGTGTAGTGGGCCCTATGCAAACATATTAAACAATTGTAAAAATCGGCCTTTGCTCCATGTGGGTCCCATTTCATGGTTTTTAAGGGAGTTTGGAAGTACAAAACTCTCCTATGAGTTTTTAATTTCAACCCTTCCCTCTCTCCTACTTTTTCTTACATTTTACCCTTAAAAACCCACTAAAATCATTGATGTGGTTGCTCTAAGACTATGTTTATCAGTTACTATTCAAGATACTAAAATTACTATTTTTTTATTCACCTTTCTCCGCCACATAAGCTTAGCATCCCTTCTTCACTTTTTCCAGTTTAACAATAGCATCCCTAACATCTCACAATCCATCTTTTTTTACTAATTCAATTTACGAATATACCCTTCTATAACAATTATTTTCAACATGTTTATAATGTGATTATAATATTATATTAGTATTTAATTACTAAAATGTAATTATAAATTTTAGATTTAAAATAAAATAGCAAACTCCATTGATTAAAAAAAGGAAATTACGTGTGTTACGAACTAAAAAAAAATTAATTGGACTCGGTATGAAGTTTCGAATATTGCCAGAACGTTTCGAACACAGTAAAACCCTAATTTGAGCCCTGGAACGACCTCAAATGGCTTTAAAAAAGGAAATTATGTTTGTTCGTCACGCGATTCCCTATCCGAAAAGGTATTATAATAAGCAATCGGACACCGAATTACCAAGATTCAATTTACCGAGTAAAATTACAATATAATTATATCAAAATAAATCATTTTTTTTAAATTACGTCGAAACATATTCAAATTTGATGTCTATTTATAGATAAAAATGAATCTAGTATTATGGTAATTTTTTTTAAATTTTTTTTTACATTTTACATAGCGAAATTAGCATTATTTTCAATTTAATTAACACCGGCCAGATTCAATCGCAGCCATCCGTTGCATTCAATCACAGGCATGTGCCTAGCAACCCAGCTCTCCCACGCAGTTTTTTGTCAAATTAGAGCCCCAAACGAGGTCGTTTTTTGCCATTAATTTCCGGAAAATAAATTAAAATCTGACACAGCTTTAATTACTCCCCTATAGCATCGATGTCAATTTAGAATCGCACAAGCATCCCAGAACGTCCGACCTCAATATTTTAGTATTTTTTTTAACCTTAGCATCTTCAATAGTGCCCCGATAAAGATGGTCTAAGGTGTATGATATAGAATAAATGATCATGTTACTATTTATATTGATATTTCATTTATCATGTGTTAAATATATAATGAAGAAATGAGGCATCCTCAAATTCAACCTTAATATATCCAGGTTAATTTTTATTAGTAGTGTAGGGTGTCCATCCCTTAAACCCAAAAGAATTATGGAAGCTTTTATTAAGCTTTTATTAGTAGTGTAGGCTAAATTAGTCATATAACGACGCCGATCACTCGAGCTTTGCGATGGCACTTTGGATTGGATTAGTTGCACTTTCGTCACGACGTCTAGTCCTGCTCTTCACCGACATCAAGTTACTGCTTCCAATTAGAACTCATTCATTTGGTGGTGTTTATTTAGTGTTTAAATTAAACTATTGAGGAAAAAAATCTCAAGTTTAAAACTCAGCCAAGGCTTTAAAATCGTAGTGAAAGCCTTTAAATTCTTGTTTCCTAATAGAATATGTTAAAAATAATTAATGATTTTTGAAATTGATCTAACAGTCGTTGGATTTGGAACTAACAAAAGAATATTTTTTTTTTATTGAGCATCGCCCACCTAAATTCCAATAAGGACCACATCATGGTAATGGAAAGGCAAGTGGTAAGAGAGAGAAACTCTCAAAGGTGGAAACCTCCACCTTGCCTCCTTCCCTTTGACCGACCTGCACACCCATTGACCACCATCGTTTCCGGCGACACCTAGTGTTTTCCGGCGACCCACTGTCCCACCGGCGAGGCAAAGAGCCGCCGTTTTCCTACCCATCCTCTTGTCACCTCTACACCGCATCTTGAATCACACAAAGGCAATCTCAGCTTGTTTATTCCACCGTCAAAATGAGCTGAGCGAAAGTGTTTTCCCCAGTTTCAGGCCGCCTCCGGCGGTGTCCAGCGAACAAAAACACTCCCTAGTACTTCCCCACCCACTCTCTTCCAGATCCGACCATCTCCTTGCTAAGGGTCGTCCCCTACAACCCTAGTTCTCTTTAATCCCTAGTTGTTTTTGTTTACTGCGAACCACCATGGGTTGAGTCTGCTCCCTGTCTCTTTTCTCCCCTTTCCGGTGAGGCCACGGGCCACCGTTTTCTCCACCCGACCTCTCGCTCCCTCTAATCTTCTTGAATCTCTCTGATCTTACCTTTGATCCACAAATTTGAAAAACAAACACAAATCCCATGACTTGAAGGCTGCTCATTGTCGGAATTTCTCAGATCCACGCTGTATCCGGCGGTGGCAGGCGGCTCCCGACCATCCCCGTGCTCCCCTCTTTGCCCTCGTTCAGATCTGCACTTGGTTGTCTCGGTGTTCGTTCAGAAGATTATGATCTAGACGAGGATACATGATGGAGAAGAGCATCTCTCCAAACCAAGGCAGACGTGCAATTACCCTCACGCCATCCCCTATCTCAGAAGCTGCTAAAGATGGTTTTAAGCCAAGGTTGACGGTGTTGGGCACCTTACCAAGACCTTCACTCATCTCTCAACTACAGCTTCACCATGGCAGTGGGGTACTACAAGAAATCCAGGTTACCGCTCCAGGTGATTCTATCTCTACTTCTATACATAACTCCAACCGTATTACCCAGGTATGTCCTTCTTCCTCCCTTCCCCCGGATCTTGCCGGGTCCTCTAGGGTAGAGAGTCATGAGATGCTAAAGATCCCAATGGAGGGACAAAATATTGTTGTTAATGATCATAATGTTGCTCAAAAGATCCCAATGGAGGGACAAACTGTGGGTCTTGCATCTTTGAATGAAGTGAATTTAAGTGTCCAAAAGATCCCAAGGGAGGGACAATGTGATTTACATAATGATATTAATTTTTCCTCCCAAAAACTGCCTGAATCTGAACTCCCAACTGCATCTAATGCTATATCTGAGTCTGAAACTGTGAAGAGAAATACTCCCGTGCCTGATGCTGTCAAAGAAAGTTCTGGGTGTCCTCAAAACTCCAGCACTGTTGTTGCTTCTGGTTTGAATGCTGTTGGATGTGTTTCAATTGATTCTCAAGTGCTACAACAGGCCTCACTTCCTAACCCACCTACGCAGACTAATACCCAAGCCTACCGGCCTAACCTGGAACCCACTCCTGCTGAAGCCTATAGAACTTCTCACCCTCCTTCTACAAGCCAAACTACCCCATTGAACCCCTCTAATTCCTCTCACCTGCAAGGATCCTGGGCTACTATTACAGGGAAAGCCACAAAGCCAAGAGGTTTCAAACTTTCTTACCAAAAATCAGGTGAAGGAGATGTGGTGAAAGCAAGCAAGAGTGATTGTCTCAGCCTTGAGGAAGCATGGGGTTTTGCCTTAGTAGGTTATGTGGTGGGTAGATTTCCAGGTCTCCAGGCCATAGGAAAATTGAAGGAGGGATGGCCAAAGCATCAATTTAATGCACAAGGGGGCTGGCTCATGTTTAAGTTCTATAATGAAGAAGATCGAGATGTTGTCCTACTCAAAGGGCCTTTCACAGGGCCTGGATACACCTTGCTCCTTAAATGTGTGCCTGAGCGCTTTACTTTTGACAAAGCTTTGTTCTCCAGTTTGCCTATTTGGATCAGAATACACAAGCTGCCCACGGAATTTTGGAGTCAAGTGATGTTGCAGAAGATAGCCTCCAAGATAGGTGATCCTATCATGACAGATGGATACACTGAGCATAGGACAAAACAGTTATATGCAAGGGTGTTAGTGGACATGGATTGCTCCAAAGAGTTGAAGAGAATGGTTAACATTGAATTTGATGATGCCCCGGATCATATGTGCTTCATTGAATATGAGAATCTTCCACCTAGGTGTAATAGGTGTACAACATATGGGCACGAGACTAACAAATGCCCTGCAGTCAAGAGTTATGCAATTGACAAAGGAAGTAATGTGCTTCAGAAAAAGGGATCTGCATCCAATCAGCCTCCTAAAACCTCAGGTGTCCCTTCTCAAACCAGTACTTCCACCACCTCTCCAAACCTCCCTCGTCCTCCCTCCCCTCCCGCTCAAACTCTTAACCTTTCAGAACCACAATCTACTTCCACTCTCCCCCATCCTCACGGTTCTGCTACAGGAATTCCTCCCTCAACCTCTTTTGAGATCCCCTCTTCCCTTCTCCCCCCTCTCCTCCCAACCCCTTCTTCCAACCAACCCCTCCATAATTCTCCTCCTCCACCACCTAAATCCTCTTCTGCCCCCTCCAAAAAAGATTCTTATAAAGCAGCTTCTCCCATTTCCCAATCCACTAGAAACAATGTAAAGTCCTCCCTCTTCTCCTCCATTGACAGAATTAACTTAGCCTATCAAAAAAAGAAATCCTCCCCTCCTCCCCCACCTAGAGCTTTTGACTTCCAGGGAACCCAAAAGACCTTTAGTGGGGTTTCCAGGAGGCATGAAGAAGAGATGAGAGAAATACAGGGAAAGAATGATGCTGAGATTAGTAAGAAGAAGAAAGTAACTTTTGTTGAGGAAAATCGATTTCAAATTTTAGCAGACACTGATGGATGCTCAACTGAGCAGGAGGAAGTAATGCAATGGCAAGGAAATATGGAGGCAATACAGACAGACCCTTTGGAACAAGTTCAACCAGGGGTGCAAGACTCATTTCAGACTCAGGAGCATGCTCAGGCTCCTTGTGACAGTGGACAGACAGAGACACAGCAAGGACAAGATAAAGGAAAGGCTGTTCAGAAAAGCATAAGCAATGAAAATGAAGAATTTGAAGTCAGAAGAAGCTGCAAGAAAAATAAGGGGATAAACAACCAAGCTTACAGCATAGAAAGAGGTGTTGATGGGGGGCAGCAGTTTACCAAAGGGCCTAGCACCCTTAGGAGAAAAGGAAAATGATAATAGGCACATGGAATGTTAGGGGTTTTAACAGCTCCCCTAAACATAAAGCTGTAAAGAAATTCCTTAGGGAGAAATGCATTTCTTTCCTAGGAATAGTGGAAACAAAACTAGATCCAAGGAAGCTGGAAGACATAATGAAAAAGGGTTTCCCGCAATGGAGCTACATGCACAATTTTGAGTTCAGTACAGCAGGCAGGATTGTAATTATGTGGGATGACTCAAGAGTGGAGTTCACACACAAGAAAACCACAGATCAGATGATAAGTGGGCAGCTGAAATGCAAGGTATCGGGGAGAATGTTTGAGTTTGCACAGGTATATGGCCTACACACTATAGTAACTAGAAGAGCATTATGGAATGACCTTATCCAGGAAGGTCATAGCAGACCAGGGCCATGGCTTATCCAAGGGGATTTCAATGCAATAATGAGGTCTTGTGAAAGGAAAAATGGCACGACTGTTACAACATATGAGATATCAGATTTATGGGATATGTGTGCTGAATTGGGATTAAAAGATGCAATGATGGCAGGGGAGGAACACACATGGTTCAAAGGAAATAAGTCCACAAAGATAGACAGAGTAATGGTAAATGACAGCTGGGACAGTTCTGAATATTATTGCAAGGCAACCTACTTGCCACCAAAAGCTTCATATGATCATAGCCAGGTGGTGGTGGAAGTGCTTGAACAACAGGAAAGGAGGAAGAGTACTTTTAAATACTTTAATATGTGGGGACAACATGAAGATTTTCAAGAGACTGTAGCTGATAAATGGGTATATTTTGGAAGTGGGACTGAACAGTTTCTCTTATGCAAAAAACTGAAAAGCCTCAAGATACCTCTAAAGGAGCTGAATAAGAAACATTTTTCAGACATTGCTAATAGAGCTAAGAGGGTTGAGGAAGAATATGAGAGACACTTCCAGGCTCTAAGAGAGGATTCTGAATCTGAAGAATTGCTACAGATCATGGAAACCTCTAAAAAGGAAGCCAGAAGACTTAGAGAAGCAGAATTTAAGTTCAACTCCCAACTAGCTAAGGCAAGACATACCTTTCAAGGAGATAAATGCAGCTCTTACTTCCATGGTTTAATGAAGAAAAACATGCGTAGAAACCATATCAGTTGTCTGGTTAAGGAGGATGGCCTGGAAACCATGTCTATAGATGAAGTTGCTCTGCAATTTGAAATTTTTTACAAAGGGCTGTTAGGAACGGCAAGGAATACAGGGAACATTGATTTGAGTTTTATTGCTGATGGAGGGGAACTATTGAAGGCAGAAAGGCATGAGGCCCTCATCAAGCCTGTTTCCCCCGATGAAATCAAGAGCGCTCTATGGGATATAGGTGATGAAAAGTCCCCTGGACCTGATGGGTATACCTCAAAATTTTTCAAAGACACATGGGAGATAACTAGGGATCAAGTCAGCAAGGCTGTGAGAGAATTTTTCTGCACAGGCAAGCTTCTAAAGCAGATAAACCATACTAGTATTGCACTTATAGCCAAATCTACAAACGCTAACACAGTTGGGGATTTTAGGCCAATTTCTTGCTGCAATGTTATTTATAAAGTCATCTCTAAGATTCTTGCAAGTAGACTTAAACCAGAACTGGTATCTATTGTTTCTCCTGCTCAAATTGGTTTCATTGAGGGTAGAGTAATGAATGAAAATATTTTTCTACTCCAGGAATTAATCAGGAAATACTCAAGGAAAAGGATAAGCCCTAGATGTATTCTTAACTTAGATCTAAGAAAGGCTTATGACTCTATCTCTTGGAAGTTTATTGAACAAATGTTGCATGCTTTAAATTTCCCCCATAGATTTATCATGTGGATTTTAGAATGCACCTGCACAACTTCCTATTCTATTAATATTAATGGTAGTATGCATGGTTTCTTTAAGGGACAAAGAGGTTTGAGGCAGGGGGACCCAATTTCACCTCTTATATTTGTGCTTTCTGTGGATTACTTGTCTAGAGTTCTCAAATGCACAACAAGGCTTCCTTCTTTCAACTTTCACCCAAAATGTGGTACATTGCAAATCTCTCATTTAGCATATGCAGATGATATCATCCTTTTATCCAGAGGAGATAAAGATTCCATCACAATTTTGCTTGACTCGTTAGAGCATTTCTCCCAAGCATCTGGTCTAGAGGTAAGTGCATCTAAGTCTTCCTTCTTTATAGCTGGAGCTAAATCTGAAGTTAAGGATTATCTCGCCAGAAGAACTGGTTTTCCCCAAGGTACCTTTCCCTTTAGATATCTGGGCATACCCATCTCCTCAGGAAAGTTAACGGTATCTCAGTTTTCCCCTTTTCTAGATAAATTATTAGCTAACATTAGTTATTGGAATTCAAAGACTCTGTCATATGCAGGAAAAGTGGAGCTTATAAGGGCAGTATTGCAAGGGATCCAAGCTTTTTGGTTCTCAATCCTGCCCTCACCCTCCACTCTAATAGACAAGGTAAATAGTTTGTGTGCCAAATTTTTATGGAAATCACATCGTGTGAGATGGCAGGATGTGTGTCTACCAAAGGCAGAAGGAGGATTAGGACTAAAGGATCTGAAGACATGGAACACAGCTTTCTTATCCAGGATCCTTTGGGACATTTTAAAGAAGAAAGACAGTTTATGGATAAGATGGATACATCACCAATACTTACAAGAAGGAAACGTTTGGGGTTGGGAACCCCACAAAGTCAATGATTCTCCTCTAATAAAAAAAGTTTTATCTATCAAGAATGAGATACTAACAATTGCAGGTTCTGAAGAGCAGGCTCAACTGCTACTAAACTCGTGGTTCATGGGTGGAAAATACAGGATCAGTGCTGCATATGACGTCTTCAGAAGGAAAGCCCCGAAACCTCCATGGTGCAATGTTGTTTGGGACATAGAAATCATACCCAAACACTCTTTTATACTGTGGCTAGCAGCAAGAACAAGGCTTGCTACCAAAGACAAGATCAAGACAAGGGAAGTTGACTTAAGATGCACATTCTGTAATCAAGCATCAGAAACTCATGATCATATATTTTTTGCTTGTAATTTTTCTTCTCAAATATGGTTTCAGGTGAAGCAATGGCTGGGAATTTGGAGAGGAATGAATACACTAAAGGGAGCTCTCAAGTGGCTAAAAAAGGAAGCAAGAGGAAGAAGTTGGCAATCAAAAGCAAAAAGGGTTGGCCTAGCAGCTACTGTATATTACATATGGAGAGCTAGAAATGAGAAGATTTTCGAAGAAACCATGAGGAGTCAAGATGAACTCATACATCTCATAAAGATCCACGTGTACAAGGTGCTAAGTCATAGGTTCTCATTGCACTTCAATGCAGCACCTCAACTACAAGATGGACTAATCAATGAGAACCTACCCATGGAGGCGCTATAACGATGAAGAATATGTGCACAGATATTTACTTTTTGCTTGCTGCTGTGCACAACCATGGAAGGCCGCCAGAACATGACAAATACAAGACCTAAGCCCAGGACTCATGTGTGTAGGCAACCTTTTGGCCTTGTTGCTTCTCCTTTGTAATTGGTCTTTGTGTTTGTACTGAAAAAGGGGTAATTTTGTATCGATAGGCTGAATTTAGAATCAGGGTGCTCTATGTGTTATGGTGTAACCTCCTCGATGGCCGAGCCGAAGGGGAGGGTACCTCATAACATATAGAGGTGTGTGTCCGACTTCGGATAGCCGTGGCTTGAAGAGACAGGATCCACACATGGACATTGTCCCCCACCCTTATGGTCAGATGCAGGATGTGAGCCTTACTCACTTTCATGGCTACAATAGAGCTAGTCTCGGTTGTGCCTAAGGGTCGAACCTCAAAATTTGTACATATCTAATTTCTGCAATATATTTACCTTTAAAATCAAAAAAAAGGAGCACATCATGGTGGTGGACTACCATAGTGGCAGTGTGCCTAACATCCTCCACAAAGTCCTCGTAAATGTACATAAAGAAAACCAAAAAGGCAAGTTCATTTGCCTTTTTTGTGTGCAAACATACCAATGTAAAGAAACAAATTCCAAGTAATTAATGTAAATAAAGAAAATCTATAATAAGCTGTATATATTGAACATAGACACACAAGAGAAAATACAGTATGTACTTACAAATTTACAACACATGAAAATGGGTTGTTTAGCCTTTTCCTTGTCTGTATCCCTTGTGATTCTCAACTTGTTTGGAGTGTATGGGAGGTGCATTAAGAGAGAGAGACTTGCCCTCCTCGACTTTAAGAAAAGCTTTGTGTCAACTCTTCCGGATGACCGCCTCTCTTCCTGGAAATCTAGTGAGGAGGATTGTTGTAACTGGGATGGGATTTCTTGTGACAATGTCACAGGGCATGTTGTATCCCTAGATCTTGGCCTACAACTCCTCAAAAGCAATAAACTTCGACCTACGTTGCTTGAACTGCAACACTTGGAGAGTTTGGACCTAAGCTTAAATGTGTTTTCCATGAAAATCCCAGAGTTCATTGGTTCTTTGAGCAAGTTGAAACTCTTTGATATTCCAGCTGCTGGATTTTATGGTAAGATTCCTCCTCACCTTGGCAACCTCTCTACCCTCCAATATTTAGATCTCAGCGATTCCGGTTTGTCTAGTGACAGCTTTGAATGGGTTTCTAAGCTTTCTGCATTAGAAACTCTTTATGCAGATGGAGTCAATTTCAGTGAAGCTAAGGATTGGGTTTATGCCATCAAAGGGCTTCCATTGTTATCTGAATTTGAGTGCTACAGTTGCTCTCTTCCCCTGCCTCTTTCATCGTCGACTGTTTTTGATCGTGTTAATTCCTCCACTTCTTCTCTACGTGAACTTGATCTTTCAGAAGCAGTCTTAAATCCTTCGAGCCTTTTTGTTTTGATAAATAGCACAAGAAAACTTTCAACACTTGCTCTGGAAGATGTGTCTTTTGAAGGTCCATTTCCAAATATTTTTCACAATCTGAATTCCTTGGAAACACTTTACATATCGGGCAATTACATTGACAACAGAATATTCAAATCCATTGGAAATCTATCCAACTTGAGGGATTTGTATGCCAGTAATATCCTAAATCAGACATTTGTAGGTGTAATTCAAGCCTTGACTAGTTTTGCTGATAGTTCATTGATCTCCTTGGGCTTGAGATCAAACAACTTTACAGGTACTATTCCTCCCATGTTTAGATTCCCATCACTTGAAACTTTGGACCTGAGGGACAATCGTTTTGAGAGCTTTTCGTCACAAAATTCAATGATCCCACCAAAAGCTCAAGATTCATTGGATATTCTCTCCATTAATGATAGCCTTCAGCATACTCCGTGTTATTTCCCTTCATATCTTCTTAATCTTTATTTGTCGTCAAATTCCTTAGAAGGTGTATTATCGGATTCATACTTCTCTAATCTTTCCAATTTAGAAATTTTACACCTTTCAGATAATACAAATTTGACAGTTAGTTTCATAAAACCTCTTCCTCAACTACAGTCAATACGTTTGAGATCATGCAAGTTGGGGCCTAATTTTCCAGCTTGGCTTGTTACACAAAAGAGCTATGCGGAGCTAGACATTTCTAATTCTCTCATCTCTGGCTCTATTCCTGCCTTGTTTTGGAAGAATCTTCCTTTTACTTTACATTATTTGAATCTTTCTTTTAACAATTTCCATGATAGGGTGCCAAATCTACATTTTGTGTTTTATGTGCATCCGATAACTATAGATTTAAGTTCAAACTAGTATAGTCCCCGCGCCATGGCGCGTATTTAACCAATATTAATTTTTGTTAAAATAGAAAAACAAAAAAATTGATAAATAAATCCCATTGGTTAAAAAAATGTTTAATTGTTTTTATCATTTATCATTTGACATTTTATATAGATTAGGCTTGGTGGGTGAAATTCCAAAAATTAAGGTTATTATAAAACCAAAAATAGTTTTCATTATATATATAGATTGGTTGCTCCAAAAAAATCATATATTTGGAACGTACAATATATATATTTTTTAAAAGTTTTTTAAATTCATCCAATTGTTTAAAAAAATAGCTTGAAATGATATTGTATAATAAATATAGAATGAAATAATATTATATAGTTAGTATTAACTTTATTTTAAAAAGTTTTGAATTAATCCTATTGGTTGAAAAATGTTAAAAGTTTTGAATTAATCCTATTGGTTTTGAATTAATCCTATTGGTTGAAAAATGTATTAAATATATAAAATAGATGTTTCCAAAAATATCGGCTCGCGAGGATGCGACACGTGGCCAAAAGGCTTTGGTTTTAAGTAATATATAGATAAATTTTATGGACCAATACCTGTTTCATTGTTTCAGACAAATAACCTGCATCTCTCCAAAAATAATTTCTCAAGTATTGCTCCCATTCCACATTCTATGAATTTCACAAGTTCTCTTCCCAACATCGCAACTACTGAGGTTACTAATGTTCTAGACATTTCTGACAATGGTTTGTCTGGTAAGCTTCCAGATCAGTTTTGGTTGTTGTTAACTAGGGTGGGTTCTCTTAGCCTTGCAAATAATAATTTGTCTGGATCAATTCCAAGCTCGATAGGAGATGTGTTGCCTCTCTATGTGTTGATCTTGAGGAATAATAGTTTTTCCGGTGAATTGCCTTCGTGGTTGGGAAATTGCACCTACCTTAGTATTCTTGATTTGAGCGAGAATAAGTTGTCAGGGCTCATACCATCTTGGGTTGGAGAAAACCTTACAAACATGGTTCTTCTATCCCTTGGGTCCAATCATTTGTCGGGTACTCTTCCTTCAAGTTTGTTTCAACTTAGCTCTCTTCGGATCATAGACCTTTCCAATAACACTCTCTCTGGAAACATACCTTCAAGTGTCCAAAATTTGATTGCAATGGTTCATGATGATGATAATTCAAGCCTGAATGTTTTGGAGGTGGATGTGTGGTTAAATAGCCGGATACCGCTAAATGATGCTTCTTTTTATCAAGCATTCATCAAATGGAAAGGGATGGATCGGTTGTTTAAGAAAACCCTTCAAATGGTTAAGCTTATTGACCTCTCAAGCAACAATTTGATTGGAGCAATTCCCAACGGATTGACTTGTCTTTCGGGCTTAAACTCGTTAGACTTGTCTAACAATCACTTCCATGGAAGTATTCCCCAACAGATTGGCCAGCTCAAGTCTTTGGAGTATCTTAATCTGTGCAACAACAGATTTTGTGGTGAAATTCCATTCAGCCTTTCAACCATATCTGCATTGGATGTGTTGGATTTATCACACAACGACCTCTCGGGTAAAATCCCAACAAGCACCCAGTTGCAAGGCTTCTCTCCTTCTGCCTACGCTGGGAATCCGAAGCTGTGTGGTTTGCCTCTACAAGTCAAGTGCCCTGGAGATGAAGAACCACCAGTTCCACTGCCTCTTGTTGATACTGAAACTAACCGATTCGACATGGAGTCATTCTTTGGTGCCATGGGATTTGGATTTGCTTTCGGCTTCTTAGTGGCACTTGGTACATTGAGTTTCATAGCAAAGTGGAGGCGTGCTTTCTTTAGGTTTTCAAGTGGGTTTGTAGACTGGTCTGCGTTGAGTCTCAAAGACAATTCGTTTCGGAGAGGTGCACACTCAATTTGCCTATGAACTTGGTCTCTCTTTACTTTTTTTTATCTCCCTCTCCTATAATCTCATTTTCATCATTTTTTTTTTCAAATCTATGGCAGGTCAATGGAGTCGGTAACTATCAATCCCGGTGCACTTCACCACAAGTCGTCGCGACGTGAACGTTTATTGTTTTGGCAGTGTGTGTCATGAATAACTTGTACTAGCAGTTAGTTGATTGCTGTACTTGAATCGGTCAATTTGCGGAGTTTCAATCTCTTTGGGTATTGTGTGAAAATGAAATCTCATTCAACTAAACATCAGGTTTTAATGCATGTTCTATTTGGGCATCAAAACTACTGACACAAATGTGAAATCATGAGCATCAATACATCCGCTGTTAGCTATTTCCCTCCCAGCTACTGTAAACAGTTGAAGAATATAAAAGATGTTACTATTTGTTGCATTTGAATTAGTTAACTAGGGATTAAACAATGACTTGGTGAATTTTAATTTACAAAGTTGCATAAAAAATTGGAATAAGTGAGACAGCAACTTGAGCAACCTGACTGTTTGTTTAACCGTGAATGGATTAACTTATTGGGGTTACCATTGTACCTTTGACTAGTTTCATTTAATTGAAAGTGAAAATGATGTAATATTCACTTTGAAACAGCTTTGATTCATCAGCACCATCACTGATTTGATTCATTTCACTCATATTTATCTCACACATTACTGATTTGGTGGAACAGGCTGCAATTTGTTGGGGTTTTGACTTACTGCTTTTGAATATTGCTATTACTGAACAATCTGTTTGCAATTAGTTTTTTTTTTCATGTGCTTGAACAACCTAATCGAAGTGAAGAGCCTGCTTCTAAACTTGCTAATGATTTAATGAACAACCTCAATGACTTCTTTACAATCTTTGTCTTCAGTAAAGTATAAGCATGTGTTGAGATACATAAAAGGAGCTCCTAGTCAAGGACTTCTACTTGCTCGAGAATCAGATTTAAACTCAAAGCATATTGTGATGCTGATTGGCAATCATGCCCTATGACTAGAAGATCTCTTGCAAGTTTTTGCATCTTTCTAGGGCCATCTCTTGTCTCATGGATGACTAAAAAACAATCTTTTGTAGCACTGTCCACTGCAAAGTCAGAGTACAGAGCAAAGGTTGCTACTTGCTGTGAAGTTACTTGGTTAGTAGCACTGCTGAGCGACCTCAATGTGATGCAAACTTAACCTGTTGATCTCTATTGTGGTAATCAAGCAGCCCTTCACATTGATAAAAACCCTGTGTTCCATGAGAGAACCAAACATATCGAGGCTGATTGTCATCTGGTAAGGGACAAAGTGATGTGCAAGGAAGTGGAAGCTCAGTATGTTCATACTAAGGAGCAACCAGCAGATTTGTTTACTAAAATCATATCTCAAGGAACAGCACAAGAAGCTTATGATCAAGCTTGGAGTTGTCAATCAGTTTACCAACTCTAAGCTTGAGGGGAGTGTTGAACCAAGTTGGTTATAAGTTATAACTGAAAGTGGAGAATGATCTTCTAGAATCTCTAGCTTGTGGAATAAGTTAGATTTTACATTTCAAATAAGTAGTATAAATAGCCCCAATATACATTTCATTAACTCAATTTTGTATTCTGTTTTACATCTTCAATAAAACAGTACTTGAGCTGAGCTTGAGCTCCTTCCTCCATCCTCTGATCTTCATCTTCGAATTTCAATTCTCTCATCAACCCACAAGAGAGGAGTCCACTCCAGTACTCCACACTCCAATACTCCATAGCTTCCCACTCACTGACTCTCTCCTAGTCTCGAACTGTCACCATGAGTCTGTGAGTGCGTTTAATTTCAAATTGCCCAATCGGTTGTGCCACTAGTGCTAGTGCTGCACAAGATTGAAACTAAGTATGACTGATGCTCCTCTTTGGAGATGTGTTGAAATCATTGCAAGGGAAAAAGGGGGTGGTAATACTATTTAAAGGTGCAAGTTTTGTGATGACTTGAGGAAAGGTTCCTACACAAGGGTGAAGTCTCATTTCTTGGTCATTCTTTTTTTTTCTTGGACTTGGGATTAAACACTTAATAGTCCCATTATTTATGATTAGACTTTTAAAACAACATGTTGTATCCCTATATCCGTATCGTATCTCCATATTCTTATCATATCCTACGTTTTTTAGATTCTGGTATCCCTATATCCGTATCGTATCTCCATATTCGTATCTGTATTTGTATCCGTATCCGTGTAACTTAATCACCACAGTGATTACATTCAAGCGAAAGAACGCAAAAGAGATTGGTTGCTTGATTTTTTCCTTTTTGGGATCAAAATAATCATATTTCCAAAAGATCAAGAATAATCAAACTAAGCAAATTGCTATCAGGATATCAAATTTCAATTGATCAAGCGGCAACAAACACACAGACTTGGAACCCCCAGCATCCACCAAGTCTGCGAGCTTCCCAAGGCCCTAAAGCTTTGATACTTGATTTTCTTTTGCCAGCAGGCTTTCTTTTAGTTTTGTGCACAGATCGATCTCTGGTTGTTTTTCTGTATAACCTTCATTTTTTTGAAGATTCCGCACTAATCTGGAGCTGTTTGCCATGGAAGTGTGAACAAGGGTCACAAAGAGGAGACAAGGAGGCGGATCTTCATCTGGATCAACTTTCCATTGCTAGATTTGAACCTATCTTGGCTTGATTTGTGGAGATCTTGAGTTTCAAACTTTCAATTGTGAGGCGGTGTTGATGGACAAAGCTACGGTTTTTGGTTTCAAGGGTTATTTCACAGGTATAGTTTGTTAATTTTATTCACAATTTTTATTTCTCCTTTAATTTTATGCTAGTAAAAATTTTGATGTATGTGATTGCGAGCAATCGGCCATGCAGGGGGGGATTCTGTTACAACTTGTCGTGAACAAAACCGAAGAAGAAAGTATTTATAGATTTTTTAGACTTTAGGGGGAGATTGGACAGTAACTGCGTAGGTGAAAAGGGGGCGACGGAGAAGCCGAGGTCACCTGCGAAGGACTCCGGCAAGGCCGATGGCCGGAAAAACCATCGACACCCTGCCAACGAACACAAGGGAAGGTGAATCAGAGGAGATTGATCCCAGAAAAGAGGTTGGAGAAGATGATTTGTCCAAATCCGGATTGAGACGAAAGAAGGAGCCCAAAATCTGGATTCTCAAAATTGACCCTGTGTTTGGCACCTGGGTTTTTTAGGGGAAGAAAGGGGTGGGAAATTGGGAAAGAGAAAGGAAATGGATGGATTTCACTTTCCCATCAAATTCCACCGTTTTGATGGGGTGTGAAATCCCACCAAATTGAGCAGTTACCTACCTTTGTAATCCCTTCCCTTTCTCTTGATTATCCACCCAAACACCAATTTTATTTTCCCCTCACTTCCCTTCCTAAAAATCCCACCAAATCCCATCTTCCAAACAGGGTGTGATAGTTTCTCTCTCCTCAATAATGTCCAAGTTATCAATACATTCTCTTATGAAATGTGGGGGATTTGTGCTAGAGGAAATTGTACAAAATAGGCCAAAAAATGGATCTATTTGCACAAATAGCCAAGAGGGTAAAAAATTGGCAAAAAATGGCTTGACCATCTTATGCAATTAAAACAACCGGTTTTTTTTAACTGTTGGTAACCGGTAGTAGGGAGTTATCAAATTAAAACGAGGGAGGGAGAGAGACGGTTCCATTTCAAAGCGATAGATAGAGAGAGACGGAAAACCTTCCAGAATCAGAGAAAGGAGAAGCGAGAGGAGGACGAACTCGTCGAAGAAGAAGGCCATCAGTCACCACCTGGGAGGAAGGAGAAGGTTGAAGACGAAGAGAAAGGTAAGCAACTGTGGAGATTTTGTTCGAGTTGCGAAATTGGTGTAATGGGGGTGCGGTTACATGCGGTTATTGTGAAGGATTTGAGACGATTTTGGGGTAGATGCCTAGCAGTAGAGGAGGAATGAAGTAGGAGGGGTTAGGGGTGGCATTGTGAGTCGATTTTGGGGAGGTGGGTGCGATTAGGGTTTGTGGGTGTCGGGAAAATGATGTGTAAGGGTTAGGTGTTGTTGTGTAAGAAATTGGGGACAAAAGGGCAAGGAGGGGGTCGGATGGGTAGTGAATCCACAAGATTGGGGGTAATCGGTAGGGTTTATGTGCACATGTGGTAGGACGGATTATCGAAGGTTGTGTTTGAATTTGTGGTAGCGGATTTCGTAGGACCGGGTAACGAAATTGGCAGGATAAAATTGAACATCTGGTATGCCGAGTGGGGTGAAGGAATTTTTGGTTGATTGGTTTTTTAGTGTTTGTTGATTGGTTTTTTAGTGTTGAAACCGTAAGTGCCCACCAAGTATTTGATGAAATGCCTAAAAATATGATGAATAAATGGTGATTTGGTTTTGGTTAATCTCCTTGCCTATATGATGTGTTGTGAAAGAGGTAAAATGAACCAAACGTGTGAAATGCGAAATTGGTAGGACAGAAGAGGATATCAGCAATGGTAGGATAGGAAAATGAAGTTGGTAGAATAAATTGACACTGTTGGCATGTATGACAGAATATGTGACCTGAATTTCTGATTTTATATTTGGTGATTGTGTAGCAGGTACCCCCGCTATAAACATCATATAAAATGCCGAAATCGGGGAACAAGAAAGGTCGTGCTGGACCAAGAAGCCAGGGGGGTAAGGAAACTGAGATAGTTACATGGTTGTGGTTGTAAAGGTTGGGAAAAAATGTCAAAACCTAAGATTCTTACATGTGTGTGCAGACTGTCCTTGCTGTTCCAGAGAAACACCACTTATCAGGGAGGGCGCTGTCCCATGCAAATTTCGAGTTGTTGG
Source organism: Persicaria tinctoria (assembly GCA_037127255.1). Taxonomy (NCBI): domain Eukaryota; kingdom Viridiplantae; phylum Streptophyta; class Magnoliopsida; order Caryophyllales; family Polygonaceae; genus Persicaria; species Persicaria tinctoria. Next base: position 4,236,534 of record JBANSL010000004.1, read on the forward strand.
AAGGAATCGACCTCACCATTAACCGGGAGGATTACAAAGCCCTGAGCAAGAGCCAGTTTGGTGGCGTTGTGAAGATGGGGTCGAGAAACAAATTCTCTGCACAGTTGGTGCATTACTGCCTTCTCCACCAACTGAAGACTCGGAAGACACATGAGACATGGTACTCCCTCCAGGGGCATCACGTTCGATTCTCTCTTCATGAGTTCGCGATCATGACGGGCCTTAACTGCTCACCACCCCCCAGTGATGTCATGGAGGGGGACCACAAGGAGTGCATTTACCAGTTATTTAAGAAGGAGAGGGTGACGTTGAAGGATGTGGAAAGTGCTTGGGCCCACGAAAAAGAGTCGGACGCGGGGTCCCTCATGAAAAAGTACAAGCTTGCCCTCCTCGTCATAGTGGAGGGCGTTCTGTTTGGGTTGGAGAAGAAGACACAAATAAGAGGGTGGGTTGTGAAGCTGCTGCTTGAGGACACAAACCGTTTTCTGGAGTTTCCTTGGGGAAGGCTCGTGTACGATAGGCTACATGAAAGCCTCGACAGCACGTTGAAGGACATGGTGGCTGCAAAGAGTCACCTAAAAGACAGGCCGACCTACGCCTTGTACGGGTTCCCCATGGCCTTTCAGGTTAGTGAAGTTTTACAAAATGTTATAATCCTTTGCCAATTGTGAAAATGTGTTGGTGTGGCATGCGAAAAGGATATTTGTGTCCTACCAATGGGGAATAAATATCCTACCAAATGGATATTTATATCTTACCAATTGGGAATGAATATCCTACCAAAGGGAAGATTGATCTTACCAAATAGCTTAATTTGTCATGCAAACTGCGTTCTAATATCTAACCATATTGTATTTGCAGTTGTGGGTGTACGAGACCTTCCCTGAGATTGGGAATCATTTCAGACGCAACATCGACGACACCATCATCCCGAGGTGTCTGAGATGGGAAACGCCAAACTCCCACATCCGATACGAGAATGTGAAGTCCTTCCTGAGCCTGGACGCCCCCGCCGACGACCCAATAGATGAACACGTTCTGCTAGCGAAGCCAGAGCCGATCTTGCACCCTACCCACAAGGAGAAAGATGCGTACCCCCACTCATCGTACAAGAAAGATGCTCCAGACGTCTTCTTTCATTAGACTGTGGCCGACCACATGAGGGCCCGCAGAGAGAAGCGGCGATGCAATTTTCAGTGGAGCTCCGTGCCAGGCACACCGTCGATGTCCCCAACCCCTCCACCATAACCCGAACCGCCAAGATCCCTAGGAACGAAACCTCGTAAGTTTCTCTTAACTCTTGGGTTATGTACGTCTACTAATATTGGTAAGATATAAGAGGACTATTGGTAGGATATATTACAACCATTAGTATGATAAAATGACGGAATTGGTAAGATGTAAATAACTTATGTTGGTTGTTAATTCCTTCACGTGCAGCGGTGACTGTGGGGCATACGTGATCAGGACTATTCAGCTGGTGGCAGAGGGCGTAGAGACATTCGAGAGCGTCAACGACAATTATATTGCCCCCTACCGCCAGTACTTGGGCATCTCCATACAGCGCCACACTTTGTAGGTCTCTCCCCAACCTACGATCGTCCGTCGTAATTGGCTTTCTGTTTGTTAAGACATTCTCCCATGGTTTGGAAACTTCTGTTCTGTTCTTTGTAAACTTTGGTGGTGTGGACACTTATGTTTGTTTCAAAACTTATGTTGTTGTTTGTAGTGTCTTTTGTTAACGATTGATAGAATGTTTTCTCCTCATAAATGCTCCCCCTTTCCCCCCAATGAAGAATCCCGTTTTGGCGCCAAAATTACACTGACAACCTGCCAAATAAGCTACTGTCAATCCACTCCAAATTTCTCGAAAATTTCATGTATGGTAGGACATGGTAAGCCTATTGGTAAGATAACTATATGCTATTGGTAAGATAAATATACAATATTGGTCAAACATATGCCATCCCTTTTCCCCCAATGAAGAACCTTGTTTTGGCGCCAAAATTACACGGACATCCCGCCCAAACCGCTACGGACAATCCCCTCCATATTATCTCCAAAATTCCAACTACGGTAGGACATGGTTGGCCTATTGGTAAGATTAATGTCTTCTTTTGGTAAGCCAAACGTGCCCAGTTGCAAGATATGAAGGTGATGCTTTGCCCTCACCATGCCACTCGTTTCCTATGTTGGCTCTGATTTTGCAGAGCATTTACTAAGAAATGACACCCATCAATCAAGATTTTAGAAGGATTGATTGACACTCTTAATTACAATCATTTACATTTCCCCTCATAAATCCCCCCCCCTTATTTCCCTACTTTATTAGAGCCACACCCCAATTCCCTGACATGTGCAGCACCCCCCCCCCTCCTCATTTCTCTCAGCAAAAAGATGGAGCTACAGTGGCCGGACTAAGCTTCACCTGCAACTTCCTCTCCCGGTTACCTTTTTTATTTGCAAAAAATAGCCACTTTCTACCCCTAGCAAATAATCAAGGCAATTGGCTATTTGTGCAAAGTTGTTTTTTTTTTGGTCTAGTTATGCAAAATTGCATTTGTGCTATTTGTTTTTTTTAAATTCATAAGTCTTTTAATTAATATTACATTTAAACCGCGGTTTTATTATTTTATTTTATTTTATTTAAATTTGGATTAAAGTCGTTGTTTGTAACAGCGACTTAGCCCCGTTTTGACTAAAGTCCAAATTACTTTCAACTTTTGGCTATTTCGCAAATTTTTTCTTTTTTTTGACCATTTTAAAAAAAAAATCGTATTTATACGGAATATAGATTTCGAGTTGGCCCGGCCTAGGCCAGGCCCAATCTTATTTCTCTGAGTATGGAAGAAAGAAGAAGACGTTGACTCCAAGTCAACCTGTATTGACTTCGAGTCTTCTTCTTCATACTTCACAACATGCCATAAAATGCATTGAATCTAGAAAATATGTACTTACCACACATGAAAATGGGTTGTTTAGCTTTTTCCATATCTGTAGCCCTTGTGTTTCTCAACTTGTTTGGAGTGTATGGGAATGGGAGGTGCATTGAGAGAGAGAGACTTGCCCTCCTCGACTTTAAGAAAAGCTTTGTGTCAACTCTTCCCGTCAACAGCCTCTCTTCCTGGAAATCTAGTGAGGAGGAGGATTGTTGTAACTGGGTTGGGATTTATTGTGACGATGTCACAGGGCATGTTGTATCCCTAGATCTTGGCTATCAGCTCCTCAAAAGTAATAAACTTCGACCTACGTTGCTTGAACTTCAACACTTGGAGATTTTGTACCTATCCGTTAATGAGTTTTCCATGAAAATCCCAGAGTTCATTGGTTCTTTGAGCAAGTTGACATACTTTGTTGTTTCGGCTGCTGGATTTTATGGTAAGATTCCTCCTCACCTTGGCAACCTCTCTTGCCTCCAATATTTAGATCTCAGCCACAACAGTTTGTCTAGTGACAGCTTTGAATGGGTTTCTAAGCTTTCTGCATTAGAAACTCTTTGTGCAATTGGAGTCAATTTTAGTGAAGCTAAGGATTGGCTTTATGTCGTCAAAGGGCTTCCATTGTTATTGACATTTGAGTGCTCCGGTTGCTCTCTTCCCCTGCATCTTTCATCGTCCACTGTTTTTGATCGTGTTAATTCCTCCACTTCTTCTCTATATGAACTTGATCTTTCAGAAGCAATCTTAAATCCTTCGAGCCTTTTTGTTTTGATAAATAGCACAAGAAAACTGTCAACACTTCATCTGGAATATATGTCTTTTGAAGGTCCATTTCCAAATATTTTTCACAATCTGAATTCCTTGGAATCACTTGACATATCGGGCAATTACATTGACGACATAACATTCAAATCCATTGGAAATCTATCCAACTTGAGGTCTTTGTCTGCTGATAGTTCATGCCTAAATCAGACATTTGTTGGTGTAATTGAAGCCTTGACTAGTTTTGCTGATAGTTCATTGATCTCCTTGGGCTTGAGATCAAACAACTTTACTGGTACTATTCCTCCCATGTTGAAATTCCCATCACTTGAATCTTTGGACCTGAGTGACAATCATTTTGAGAGCTTTTCACCCAAAAATTCAATGATCCCTCCAAAAGCTCAAGATTCATCGGATATTCTATCCATTAATGATAGCCTTCAGCATATTCCTTGTTATTTCCCTTCATATCTTAGTATACTTCATTTGTCCTCAAATTCCTTAGAAGGTGTATTATCGGATTCATACTTCTCTAATCTTTCCAATTTAGAAGATTTAGACCTTTCAAATAATCCAAATTTGACCGTTAGTTTCATAAAACCTCTTCCTCAATTACAGACAATACGTTTGAGATCATGCAAGTTGGGGCCTAATTTTCCAACTTGGCTTGTTACACTAAAGAGCTATGACGAGCTAGACATTTCTAATTCTCTCATCTCTGGCTCCATTCCTGCCTTGTTTTGGAAGAATCTTCCGTTTACTTTACATTATTTGAATCTTTCTTTTAACAGTTTCCATGATAGGGTGCCAAATCTACATTTTGTGTTTAGTGTGCCGTATCCGATAATTATAGATTTGAGTTCAAATAAATTTTATGGATCGATACCTTTTTCATTATTGTTATTGACAAATAACTTGCTTCTCTCCAAAAATAATTTCTCAAGCATTGCTCCCGTTCCACATTCTATGAATTTCACAAGTTCTCTTCGCAACATCGCAACTACTCAGGGTACTAATGTTCTAGACATTTCTGATAATGGTTTATCTGGTAAGCTTCCAGATCAGTTTTGGTTGTTGTTAACTAGGTTGGGTTCTCTTAGCCTTGCAAATAATAATTTGTCTGGATCAATTCCAAGCTCGATAGGAAATGTATCGCCTCTCTATGTGTTGATCTTGAAGAATAATAGGTTTTCCGGTGAATTGCCTTCATGGTTGGGAAATTGCATCTACCTTAGAATTCTCGATTTGAGCGAGAATAACTTGTCAGGGGTCATACCATCTTGGGTTGCAGAAAACCTTACAAACATGGTTCTTCTATCCCTTGGGTCCAATCATTTATCGGGTACTCTTCCTACAAGTTTGTTTCATCTTAGCTCTCTTCAGATCATAGACCTTTCCAATAACGCTCTCTCTGGAAACATACCTTCAAGTGTCCAAAATTTGACTGCAATGGTTCATGATGATGATTCAAGCCTAGACATTTTGGAGGCTGGTGTGAGGTCAATGATCGTGACACCGCTAATTGATGCGTCTTTTTATCAAGCATTCATCAAATGGAAAGGGATGGATCGGTTGTTTAAGAAAACCCTTCAAATGGTTAAGCTTATTGACCTCTCAAGCAACAATTTGATTGGAGAAATTCTCGACAGCCTGACTCGTCTTTCGGGCTTAAACTCGTTAGACTTGTCTAACAATCACTTCCATGGAAGTATTCCCCAAGAAATTGGCCAGCTCAAGTCTTTGGAGGTTCTTAATCTATCCAACAGTAGACTTTGTGGTGAAATTCCATCCAGCATTTCAACAATATCTACATTGGATGTGTTGGATTTATCACACAACGACCTCTCGGGTAAAATCCCAACAAGCACCCAGTTGCAAGGCTTCGCTCCTTCTGCCTACGCTGGGAATCCGAAGCTTTGTGGTTTGCCTCTACAAGTCAAGTGCCCTGGAGATGAAGAACCACCAGTTCCACTGCCTCTTGTTGATACTGAAACTAACCGATTCGAGATGGAGTCATTCTTTGGTGCCATGGGATTTGGATTTGCTTTCGGCTTCTTAGTGGCACTTGGTACGTTGAGTTTCATAGCAAAGTGGAGGCATGCTTTCTTTGGGTTTGTAGACTGCTACGGTCAGCTGAGTCTCAAAGACATTTCGTTTCGGAGAGGTACACACGCAATTTGCCTCTCTGTACTTTATTATCTCCTTCTCCTATACTCTCATTTTGATCTCTTTTTTTTAAATCTATGGCAGGTTGATCAATGGAGTCGCTGACTATCAATCCCGGTGCGGCAGTGCGGTTCACCACAAGTCGTTGTGAATGTTTATTGTTTGGGCAGTGTGTGTCATGAATAACTTGTAGCAGTTAGTTGATTGTTGTACTTGAAGAATTTTTTTTTTGTAAATAGCCAAAAATAAGGAAAATATTATGGAACTAGCCAAAATCTGAAAGATTTTAGCGATTTAGCCAAAACAGGGTAAAGTCGCTGTTTGTCAACGACTCTAACCTAAATTTTTTAAAAAATTATTAAAATATTAAAGTCGCTGTTTGTAGGAGCGACTTATGTATTTTTTTTAATTTCTTTAATTTTCTATATGTTTATTTAGCTGACTGAATTTCATGGCTCCCACCCCTTTCTGAATTTTGTGTGATGGCTCCTTCCCTCTCTCGTCCTACTGTGTGGCCCACCCTCATTTTGTTTCCCCTCTCTTTGCTTTGTGGCCCCCACACTTTTCCTATGCTCACTCCTACCAAAAAAAATACTACCTCCGTTCCATAATACATGGGCTTTTCTTTTTTGACACGTTTTTTAAGGAGCGAAAAACTCAATGAAATATTATTTTTTTAATCAAAATTTTTATATCATTTGATACTTATTACTAATAAGTATCAAATTATATAAAAAATTTAAGTAAAAAAATAATATTTCATATAGTTTTTCATTCCTTAAAAAACGTGCCGAAAACTAAAAACCCATGTATTTTGGAACGGAGGGAGTATATATATATAAATAAGAGAGTCGCGGTTATATATACATAATTTTTTTTTTGCAATTTTAAAATAACTAATATATTTCAAAATTATCCCTATAGTAAACGACGTTGGTCAAAACCAACTGGAGGGGTGACCAAATTTAATTGTGATGCTGGAATTTCGAATACAGGAAGGACATCTACTGGGTTTGTGCAGCGAGATTCCGAAGGCAACTTCATAGCAGCAGGGCATCGATCTATCCAGGCTACTGCTGATATTGAAATTGCGGAGGCGGAAGCGATCAGGTGGGCGGTTGGTTTTGCGAAGGAAAGGGGCATCCGCCATGTCCAGTTTGAGACGGACTGTCTGCAGCTGGTCACAAAGCTCATTAAGGGATACACGGGACGTGGTGTGTTGGGTCTGATTTTACAAGAGATCACCCAGGACAGCAGGAATTTCAGTACTGTGAGCTGGTCGCATGTGAGGCGAGAGGGGAATATGGTGGCTCATGCTATAGCTTCTATTACTGGCACAGATTCGACATTGTTTTACAATTTGCAGTCTTTGCCTGAAACTGTAATTGCTTTTATTTTACAGGAAATGGAATAGCATTAGTCGGTTTGTTCTCAAAAAAAAAAAAAAAAAAAAGAGCAAAACAACCTTTGTGCAAAGGATTTAGCCACGTGTCCAGCAATTTTTGGAGAGTTTTTAATTATTTTTTTCTTTGGAAAAGCACCCTTGAAGCGGTTTCTGCTTTTTTTTTCTCTCCTTCACGACTCACTGACTCACACCCACGTTCTCTCCCTCAAATTGCTCTCCAACTCCCTCTCAATCAGAAGCGGAAGGAGAAGAAGAATGAGGAAGAACGATTCAAGGTTCAAGGTCGACGATCTCTCAGGGTGCCACAACAAATCCATCCGCAGGTATGTGTTTGGTTTGAAGATGTCATTTTTTTTCGAAAAATTAGGGTTTGTCGGATTCAATTTGGGGGATGTAGATCCAACTTTAGCACAAACGTTCCTACTGATTTAGGGTTTTGGGTATAATCTTTCTCTGTCAAGGGTCTGTCGAATCTGATTTAGGGTTTATCGCCAATCAAGAGAGGCTCAAGCTACATGAGGAGAAGACTGACAAGGATCGTTCATCGACAAGGATATGCTCGAATCTGGCTGTTCGATTTTAATTCAGGTTTGTGAGATCTTTGCCTTTTTCCTCTTTCTTCTTCCCCTGTATTTTGAATGTTTATATACTTTTAAAGTTCATGTCAGATTTATAGATTTCTTCTTTGTTGATCGGAGTGTCGTTGAATGGAAATAGTTGCTGCCTATTTTGAGTGTTTGGGTGGAGCAACGTCTGATAGAGTGGAAGAGTTTTGGGAGCGGTTGGAGCAGAGGATTTTGGTGATTCTTTTACAAGGGCATGGAGAGGAAGAGTCTTGCTCTCACTCTTGTCCTCTACAACGCTCGACATCTCCTTCGTCTTCAACAAATCACCTCGTAATTCCTACCCTCTTCTCTATGATAATGAATATGTCAATCAAATTAGGCTCCCAGGTGGAAGAGAAAAGAGCTTATGAGATATGAAAGCACCGATTTTTATTTTTATTTTTATTTTTTATTTTGTGCTTTGTGTTTTTTAATAAATTTTCGGTCTTCCGATGGGTGATTTTGAAGTTTCATTTGAGATTAAGGTACTCTGCTGATCCTGGGTAACTAAATTGAGCTTTTACTGACTTTATGATACCTGGCAATTTTACCAGGCGGAATCACTACATTCATCTTCCTACATATTTGACTTGGTTTAATGGGTGAGGATAATTTTTTTGTTTGTCCCAGCTCGTATGGATATGCCTAATTGGAATTCTAAGCCCAAGCTTGCCTTTTAATGCAGTTATGACAGCGCTGACATGGCTTTGCATTATGGTTCAATGCTGAGAGAGTGCAAACGCCATCAGGTTGTGTCAAGGTGATTATTTTGTTTGTGAGGATTTCATTTATTGCTTCAAGCAATAGATTATCTGCAACTAAAAATCTGTTTTGTCTGATTTTGGAGTAAAGATTTTGAACTTTATCTATGGTTGGGATTCCTTCTATTTCTGCTAGAGTTATTTTAACGAGTTCATCTAACTAATACTAAGTTTTGAGTTTTATCCATGAACTCCATTATCTGTGTGGATTATTTGTTTTCTACTTCGATGGGAGTTGTATACTATCTGATTGAGGAAGGACCTGTGTTCACTTCAAGTCCATGTTCTTAGATTATGCCACTCCTGTAAGTTATATCAAATTTGGTGAACCATGGGATGCATAAAATAATATATAATTGGTGAAGGTTAAATCTCAGGAGATTCAAGTTCAAAGTAATTCGGTCCAGCTTACATCTACTATAGTAACGAATTTGGAGGAATGAATGCCAAATGGAAATAGCACCTTTAGCTTAAGAACATGGTATAATAATTAGTGATCTCAATGCAGATTATACTTTACCACAGGGATTTTGTTAATAGCAGAGTTTTTTGCCTTAATTTTGGGATCATGTATTAGTGATATTGATTTCATCGTGTTCATTGCTGCCCTTATGCCTTTCTTGAGTTGACATGCTAAAGATTTAAGAGGATAATCAACTCACTAACCAAACTACCCACTCGGTTAGAAGAGAACAATATATATTATGATTTTCGATTAGTAGAGTAGGTGGCAACATATGTGGCTTGAGTACTTGCTTATTTACATTGTTGACTTGAAAAATGGCAAGGGCCCAAGGATAACTGGATAAGGATACATGGATTAAATAAACTTGAGTTTACTGATACACTTACTAAGTACATCAATTAAGTATTCATGAGGCTTTTAACCTTTTCACCTTGAGGGATGCTCTAGATTGCTGCTCTTTTCTGCAATACTAAGAACTGAGTCAACTGTGAATGGAGATTAGATGACCAATAATCTTTCTTTAACCATCTTATTTACAGTCCTTATCTATAGTTTATTGTTTTTTTTTTTTTTTCTGGTTTCCATTTATTTATTTATACTATAGTTAAAAATTGTGGTCGACTAAATAGCTTACATGGTGATGATGAAACTAATCTATCACAATAATCCCGAAAATTGTAGGTTATTGCTAATGCAAAGCAGCAAAAGGCAGAAGCAAAATAGTTAGTTTGGGATTTTCAGTTCATCAAGGATACTTTTTATATTAAATGCTTGTAGTTCTATTCTTTTAAGATGACTACTTCTGGGATCGTTTTGCCTTTTTGCTGCTACATACACCTTGGTCAAATGGGGCAGAATAAAACATCTCTGAATTGGGTTAAAGCTGCTGCTAGAGCAAAGAAAAAGCATGGAAGAAGCTAAATGTTCCCTTTTCACGACATATTTGGGTAGAGTATGGTGATATTGAACAGCCATCGACGTGTTGTGTTTGCTTGAATTCCCTCGCGGTCTCACATAATGTGGGTACTAAAGTTGTGGCACACACCCCTACACATCGATGTGCTGTTTGTGGTGTAGCAGCACACTTGTATTGTTCCCAGTTAGCTACAAAGGACTGCAAATGCATTGCACAAGCTGGTTACAGCCAAGTGCAACACCATTGGTCAGAGAGATGGATTGCAATGGATGATAATCCTGATACTTCTGCCTTTTGTTTTTACTGTGATCATGTGTTGTGTGGTGTCCCTCTTCTTGATGCTTCACCAGCATGATACTGCCTATGGTGCCAATAAGGCTTGAAAACAAAATACAGGAGTTGTAGCTGTAGATATCGTTACTGTCAATAAGGAACGAGTGCTTCTGTTTCTCACAATGTGGATTTAGCTTAAAAGGGGAATAGTAGCAAAGTTGGAAATGATATAGATGTAGTTGGGATGGATTCAAGAGCTCAGAAAGACTGGGGGGTTAAAGAGTATGATAGCAGCAGGGGTTGTTGCACCAAGGAAGACAACAACCGTGGGTATGACAGCCGAGACTGATGCACCACAGAGTTGCGGGTATGACAACAGGGACTGATGCACTACGTAAGAGAAAAAACTGCATGTAATTGCGAGTAACGAATCTAGCAAATTTTTAGAGAAAAACTGCATGTAATTTTTAATTCTTGATGTAATATTTATCTTAAAATCATCATAATATTTTTTCTACCATAATTTGATTTGAGCATTCAGAAATCGATAATCATATATAATAAATCAATATAATGGTTTATAAATGCAAAGTATTGGCATCAGTGCAAAAGTAATTATGATTATATTTTGGGTCAATTTATTGAAATTAGTTGCAATGTATTTTTTTCCATGTGTAGGCAAGCTGAGTGGATGAGGGAGCTTCTTGAGAGGAAAAGGTTGAAGAAGCTTAGACAGGGAGAACAAAAAGCCAAGATACAAGCAAATGATGAAGTAGATTTACACAAAGATTCTGCTGATACAAGTGATGGAGCTACTAGCAGCGCTAGCAAGCTTGACTCAACTCGGTAGGGAAACGATAAATGTCTAATATTGGGTTAAGAAAGTGTTGAAAATGTTTTTGTCTGGCAATTTTGAAGTTTGTCATCATGTAGTGTTTGGTAAGATAAAGTCTATATTGGGGTCACGTTGGAGTACAGGAATGAAATAATGCGTTTTTTTAGCAGTTGGTCATGGTTGAACAAGATTAAATGTTATTGCCTTTCTTTTTTTGTCCTCTCATGTATAAGTTGTCAAAATCAAACCAAAATTATGGCACTTCCAGAATGTAAAATATATCTTTAGATTTTGTGAAATCGGAAAGAAACTCGTAGGCCTTCATTAACTAAAGATCATGGTTCCTACTCCATTGTAATCAGTACTGCTACAACCATTTTAAGCTTTCAATATGTTGCAATAACGATTGTTTTATTTTCTTGTGTCCGATTTTTATATTTTTTTTATGAATTTTGAAATGCAATGTTGAATATTGTCAATGCAACAAATAACATATACAAGTCTTTTCAACACCTAAAAAAATAGTTAATTACATGTTCGTGTTCATTATTGTTGTTATTGATCTCATTCACATTAGTAGTAGTAGTTGTAAAGTGTCCTTTTTTATTTTTGGATAAACTCAAATCAAAATCAATCCTTAATAACAAAAGTAATGTTAAATATGCATTGACCCGATGTTGGCCTTGATGCCTGTCCTTGGCATGTCATGCTCACATTTCTTCCACCGGCATTGTCTCCAAACTTTGTTTACGTATGAAGGCATTTGTCCCCTATGTTGATTAGCACTCTAAACTTAGGTTGATTACATAGTCGATGCAATCTTCGTTTACTTTTTTTTTTTGGATTGTCGTGTTACAGTTTATCAACATATGCTTACAGTATTGATAAATCATTTCTTATTATTTATTTATGTTGAAGCATTTCATAGTCGATGCAATCAGTCAATTTTGTTCTTAGATAAAAGAACAACTAATGGAGTCAAATGAGATATTTCTCTTACTGTTGTTCTCATTTGACAGTGCAGTTTGTTACTTGTATTAGCATATGACAGTGTAGTTGCAAACTAAACACTGAACTTGGGGTTAAAAAAAAGCAAAATATGAGTGAAATTTTGCCTTTTGTTTTTAAGAAAAATTTTGGATTTTGCTAATGGATCAAATGACATATTTCCCTCAAGCCTAAATTCAAATGCCATATTTCTTTTACTGATGCTGTCATACCGTAAAGAAGAAATAGTTTTTCTGAATTATATAATTTTAGCTCTGAATTCCACATCATGCGTCATACGTAATACGATGACATCCGATAAATATTATTGGTGTTTTTTATATGAATTTTAAAAATCTCGTGCGTTCGCGCACGGGCTACTGACTAGTTTTTTTTAAAAAAAAATACATAAGTCGCTGTTACAAACAGCGACTTTATTATTTTAATAATTTTTTAAAAAATTTAGGTTAGAGTCGCTATTTGTAACAGCGACTCTACCTAAATTTTTTTTTTCCATTTATGTAAATGTTAATGAATTTAAATCCAAAAAATTAAAAAAAAAAGAAATACATGTAAGTTGCTGTTATAAACAGTGACTTACATTTTTTTATATATTTTTTAAAAACCTTGGGTAAAGTCGCTGTCTGTTTTGACTAAATCGCTAAAATCTTTCGGATTTTGGCTAGTTCCATAATATTTTCCTTATTTTTGGCTATTTACAAAAAAAATTCGTACTTGAATTGGTCAACTTGCTGAGATTCAATCTCTTTGGCTATTGTGTGGAAATGAAATCTCATTCAACATGTGAGTCATATATGGTAAAAACTACTCCATCTGTCTCAAATTAAGTGTCGTTTTACTTTTCGGCACGCTTTTTAAGGAGCGAAAAATTCTATAAAATATTATTATTTTAATTAATTTTTTTATATAATGTTATACTCCCTCCGTCCGTGAAAACTTGTCGTTTTAGACTTTTGATTTTGTCCAAAAAAACTTGTCACTTTAGAGTTTTTACCCATATATTTCCAAATTTACCCTCATTTGTTTAAATTTTGAATTACTTTGAAAAATGCAATTGTACTTGGCTTTAATATAATTATGACAAAAGTAGGGGCAATCTAGGTAGTTTACATATTTCTTAAATATTGTGCCGGAAGCTAAAATGACAAGTTTTTGCGGACGGATGGAGTACTTATTACTACTAAGTATCAAATTATATAAAAAAATTAACGGAAATTTCGCGAGGTACCCCTGGTGCCCCTAAGGTTTTGATTCTTTTTGCTTCGTGCCCTCGGGGTTAAATTTTAACAGTGGAAAGGGAACTCCGTTACTTTTGGAATTAAAAAAAAGAGAGAGGAAAGAACGCTCGGAAAGAAGGAAGCGAAGAGAGATAGAGCACGAAAAATCCAGTGATGATGGAGGCTGTTGAGAGAGAAGGGGGCCCTCGACCATAGGTGGTGGCACCAGAGGCGACGATGACTGGTGCAGGCCTTTAATCGGAGATGGCGGCGACGATGACAATAGGTGTGTGAAATTTCTCCCCTTTTCTGACATTTAGGGTTTTGGTTGAAAATTGACAATAGGTGTGTGAAATTTCTCCCCTTTTCTGACATTTAGGGTTTTGGTTGAAAATTGAACATTAGCTCTGTATTCAATTGGTTTGTCAATTTTCAATTGGTCTGTCATGTTAATTTGGGGTTAGGGTTTTGACCTCATACTAAAATTACAACGACTGATTTGAGTTAGGGATTATTTCCTTTGTAAATGTTTGATTATACCATGGCACGTAAAATTAGTTTATTTTAAATTTTACAACCTGTTAAGTTCTACTGTCTGTAAATTAGCAAGCAGTAAATTCATCTTTGAAATATGTAAAATTCAGAAGGTAGAGTACAGATTTGAAATCTGTAAATTCAGAAAGTTATAAATCACATGATCTTGTTACTTGCCTCCTGCAGGAAAGAGGTCTCACCTTGTGAGATGTGGAAGATGTCATGTCTTAATATATGGACATAATGTTTGGAAAGTTTTCCTTATTTAAGAGTGATTTATTTCTAGTAGGCACATGAGCATACAGAGGTGAGGGCGCAACAAGGCATCCGAGTTGAACGAAGACCAAGGAAGACAAAAAAGAAGGAAACAAGCAAGGATGAACACCTACAAGGCTACAATCTATAGGTGAAGTGATATCCTCGGCATCATGGACGGCGAGAACTCATTAGAAGAATAGTTGAGCTTTTAGTTAGAAACTATCAGTGTATAATGACTACGCTTGACTGTATGAAGCAAGCTCTATGGGTGTAACATCTAAGAAATCTGACCATATATGTTTAGGTGTAAATGTGTCAAAATGTTCATCTATCTAATTATTTCCTAGTTATGGATCTTTTGCAACATAATTAAAGGGAAAGTGTTATGAAGTTCTGAAGTTATGATCCTGCTGTCACAATGTTCACAAAAAGAATGAACAAAGAAACTGATTTTTAACACTAAACACATAAACTATCAGTGTACAAATTTTACACCATGTGATTTTTAAAAACGAACACAGAAAGAATGAATTTGCATATGCTAAAACTCAAATTAAACACATTACAACTTGCTAAATTTACGTATCTAAAAACTCAACACAGCTTGCTGTCTTGACAGATTTGAAAATAAATTTTTATAACTAAACTCGGAAATAATGAATGTACATATTTTTACACCATTTGATTTTTAAAAATGAACACAGTAAGAGTGAATTTACATATGTTAAAATTGACTTTTTATACTTAACTTGCTGAATTTTCAGATTTGAAAACTAAACACAACTTGTTGTCTTGACAGATTTGAAAACTGATTTTTATAACCAAACACACTAAATTGCCAATTCAGACATAATATTTCCATCAGTTTCTATTCATGATAAATAAATGACCACCTCTTGATAAATAAACATACTAAATTGCCAATTCAAGTAGCAGTCGCCATTTTGGCTTCCTCTTCATATTGTTTTCTAAGTGGGGGTTAGTCAGATTAATAGAAGAACTTTGACAAGATAAGCAATGCCTATTTTCATGGTTGTTAAAGAGATCTTGTTTTTTCAAGCTTTACCCCTCTAATTCTGCCTCTATGAAAAAACAAGAAGCATTTGGTTACTTTAAATAAGTACACATAAAACCATGGATAGCCTATGCGGGATTTGAACCCGCATTTTTGTGTCATAGCACATTGCTCTACCATTTGAGCTAATAGACTTAAAATCACTTCAAAAAATTGATTTCAATTTCTAAACAAAAATAATTCATGCTAATAATGAATTCCAACAAGGTAGAGTCACTCAATATAATTGACCAAGCAAATGGATTCAACAAGTAACTACTACAGAAACTACCCCAAGTTCTACAGCATCATATTAGCTAATAAGCAAGGCTAAGGCAACTCATCTCTACAAGGAAATATGACATCCTATCCATTGATCCATTTTAAGATTGACCACACATTCTTTACCAATATAACGAGCAAACAAAATATAACCATTAAGTAGCTTCTTTTGTTCAAATGGATGAATAACCAAAGAACCCAAGGCACAAATTTGAAATAATGCCAGTTCAGGAACATGGAAGAAATACACTGACAAAAATGCTCTTAATGTAATGTTGAGGTAAGAGTAACACCAGGAAGCCAAAAAAAACTTGTTGTTCGAAGAGAAATAGCCTATATCAATTGATGCAGTCCTCCAACATAAACATCAAGTGTCAAAAGCTAAAGAAAGCTAAAACCTCCAAGAAACACATGTATCTTTGCAGGTACAATTAGTTGTCTATATTATATATAAAAAAATCCAACATCGTCTAAATAGCAATTTCCATTAGAAATAGCAACTATCAGAAGAATGTTATTGAAAATGGATTGGTTTAGGGTCAAAACTTTAGGATTGCAACTCAACCATTAGTGTACGTTTTGAACGTTAGCAATCTCAAAGGTCAAAACTTAGGATTGCAAATTGCGATTTTCCATTTCACAATCTCAAAATTAAAAAAATACAGAATTGCAAATTAGTTAGAAATTCCTCACAAAGGATTGCAGAATTGCAAATTAAAAAACTCAGGAAAAAAAAATCCCAAACTCAAACTCAAAACTCCCAAGTTCATATGACAACTCACTTGATTAGAGAACACATGCTCAATTTTAGAGAAACTGAGTAGTTCCTAAACCCTAATTTTTGCAAACTGGGGGAAATTCAGAAAGGGAAGATACCGGTCTGCTGCCAACCATCGTCGGCGTACTCTTGGTAAGTGGACCCCTGTTCGGCGGCGGTCTGCCTTCTTTATGACGCCGATGCTCGCCTCCTCTCACAGTCGGAGTTCCTTCGCCTTCGTCGGCGCTCGGACTGGGTGCTCTTGCTCGGACTGGTTTCGCTTCGCTCTCTCTTTCTTCGTTCATTCTGCAGGTGAGCCCTTTTAAAAAAAAAAAAAAAAAAACTAACGTCGTTGAAATCTCCGTTAGATTTTTACCATTAAGGACATGACGCGAAATGTTACAAAACCTCAGGGGCACCACGCGAAATATGTAAAAGAGTTGTATACCTCGCGAAAATTGCAATACCTCAGGGGTACCTCGTGAAATTTCCGAAAAATTAATTAAAAAAATAATATTTTATAGAGTTTTTCGCTCTTTAAAAAAACGTGCCAAAAAGTAAAACGACATTTAATTTGAGACGGAGGGAGTACTGACATGAATTAAATGAAATAAAGCATCACCATGTGAGTCATATATGGTTAAAAGTTGTATAAATGCTAGTATTCATTCTAAAGTGTAAATTTTAGCTTATGAGACAAAGTTTTAGATCAGATGCGATTGACAAAGACAATGCTAGAACTTCAAAGAAACGTAACTGAGTGCACGAAATGTGTGGTTTTGATAGCAATTTATGCGACAAAGGTTTAGTCCGGTGCAATCAGGAGCAGCAATACGTTCTAGAAAAAGGAAAGGAAAGTGGATGCTGAAAATTCAGCCATATCTTTCAGATTAAATGATGACATTAAAAACACCCATCACAGATACAGTGAACCCGGGAATAGACTGCAACCTGACCCAGAAGCAATGAACATTAATGCAAGTAAACCAATACCTTGATACATAAATTTATACAAAGGAATAGACAGCAACCTGACCGAGCACCAGCAACTAAGCCAACTGGCAGGCCCTATTCCAATCAATGGTAACCCAGAGGGAAGCCTGCCAAGGGCAACCATCAGACCTGAGCTAACCTTGACTAGGCAAAATGTTAGCCACTACAAAGAACAGCACTACACGGTCCTCCCGTAGCTCAGACAAGCAAGGTACAGATTCTTCGCCCACTTATCCTGCACTTAAATGTGAAATCATGCATCAGTACATCCGCTGTTAGCGATTTGCCTCCATCAAACAGTGATATCAACTTGGAATAGTTGGGTTCTTCATCAAATTTAATATTCACCACAGCTTCAACAAATTGCTTAAGTGGTTGAGGGCAGAAATAACACATGGCTTCAGCAGGGGTACTCATCTTGTTCTTGCAAACGAGGAATGATTTATTGTCACCCTTAACAATGAAAAAGTGAAGATGATATAATCAATAATCCCCCTATATGTGGTCGCAGTCGCAGGAAACACTAATCAGGAAAAAGAGAACTTCTCTTGTACCTGATATCCTTGCCAAGGCAACCTGCCTTTGTGGAGAAAAATCAGAGTGTATGCAAGAGATTCCAAATCATCTCTTCTGCTTGCAGTTCTTCCTAAATGAGCATGCACACTGGCATAACGTACAGTACCCCTGTTTACAAGCATAAGAGATTCAGAGTCCAAGACAAGATCTTGTCTGGGATATATCCTAAGTAATTACAGGACTGTTAACGTATCCCACCTAAACAAATCAGGGCGCATGATCATATTCAACATGATGGCCACTAGAAATATCCCATAAGCTTGGTCCAAGGATGTCCATAACCTACAGTAAAGATGACCAGATGTTCAAAGCTACACAAACCATAGTATTTTAAAAGGGGAAGAAGTGGTGCATACCATCACATAATAATCCCTTTGCTTTCCCTTGTAATATGTTTTAGGAATCCCATGGCTGCCTCCGAGAGTGCTGCCCAAAAAATAGAATATTTATAAATTCCCAACATCAATATTCAATGTGTCAGTATCCCCAAATTAAATGTGTCAGTACATACTTGTACACTTGCCGCTCATGTGGAGGTCCATAGTTACAACCTTTGTTGTTCCTGTGCTCGAACTTTAAAGCAACCTATACCCAGCAAATGGGAAGAACATGAACATTCAAGGATCAAAGAACATTCAAGGATCAAAGAACAAATGTGGCATAAAACAATCTATTTGAAGAGAGCAGAAGGGCAGTTTGAATGATTCAAGGTCTCAAATCCACCTCCAACTCAGAAGGTTGGGTGTGACTGTGAGTGTATGGATTTGGAATGTGTTCCAATCCGGATACCAGATTCATTCATATACCCATTGCAACCCTATACCTTACCCATACTAATCACGGCCTAAGAGCTTACTACCAGCATTACCTCCATAGGCCCTGCACCTGTTGCGCGTTCACTTCCACCATTTACATGAGGCCAACAAACACCTGACCAAAACCAAGTAGAACTACTTAAGGTAATATATTATAACCAAATAGAACTACTTAAAGCTCAAAAAATGCTCTTGTTGGAATTTAATCCATATTTTCAAATATGGGTTAATGGGCTTTGAAATTGGATGGAGGATTGGAGCCCAAAAGTGGAGATCGAGAAGTTTCGAAAGATTGGAGAGGTTTTAGCAAATATGAATTAAGTAGACTATTCTAGAATAGTAGTGAGATATCTAGGTGGAGTTTTGTGATTTGTGAAATGTAGAATAATCTAGAGTAATTTGGAAGAAATGTAGATGGTAGGTCGGTGGTGATGGCCTATATAAATAGGCAATGTGTAGTGGAGTTGTGTGTGTAAGAAAGAAGTAGGTGTGAGTTGTAAGAGTGAGACGTGAGGTGTGAGTGCTCATTTGTTGAGTACGAGTGTGTAATACCGTCGTGAGTTGGTCGGTAGAGTGTGAGTTCAAAAGAGTGGGGTGTTGGTGTTGTACAAAACAAGTTTGTACATTAATACAAAGTGTAGTTTGTGAGGAGAGTTTGTCCATCCAAGTCACACGTGATCGAGTGTTAGCTACTCGTTTTTCCCAACACCATTCGAGCTCGTTCATTTTATAAACAAAATAAAAAAACTCGTTTAAAAATTGGGTTTGGCTCGAACTCGTTTAACAAATAAACCAAGCTTAATTAAACATGTCAAGCTCGGCTCGTTCGGCTCAAATAACACCCCTACTTGGAGGTGTAAGTTTTATGATGACTTGAAGAAAGGTTCCTACACAAGGGTGAAGTTCCATTTCTTGGTCATTCTTGTAGAACTTTGATTATACCACAATCGAGGTTTACAGAGAGAGAGAGAGATCTTGAGAGCCAAAGGAAGAAGAAGCTGTTACAGAATCCGTTGTGTTGGTTAGGAGCTTCTTGAGTATATATAAGCTTCTATCCTTCACTTTTAACTAATTACATATAACCTCCCAATACTTACTAATTACAATAATATATCACTTGCTCTTATATAGTCATTACCCTCCCCTCAAGTTGGAGATGGGGTCTCAAAATACCCAACTTGACTGCAAGAAAACGATGCTGTGCTTCTCCAAGAGCCTTTGTCATCAAATCTGCCAGTTGAAGAGCTGAAGGGATGTGATGGGTTTGAAGGAATCCATCTTGCTGTTGTTCTCTAACAAAGTGGCAATCAATCCTTAGATGCTTCGTTCTCTCGTGGAAGACAGGATTAGCTGCAAGATGTTCAGCTGATCTGTTGTCACAGTATAAAGGAATAGGACGAGGAATTGTCACCTTTAGCTGAGCAAAGAGGCCTTCTAACCATATCATCTCACTTGAAGCATAAGACATGGCTCTATACTCTGATTCTGTGGAGGATTTGGAGACTGTCTTTTGTTTCTTGGTCTTCCAAGAGACCAAGTTCTTTCCAAGCAACATGCAGTACCCAGAAAGTGATTTGGCAGAGTAAGCACAGGAGCCCCAGTCTGCATCTGTGTAGGCCGAGATATCTAGTAATGAATCCTTGGAATAGAATAAGCATGCACTCAGGGTACCTTTGAGATATCTGAGGACATGGAGTGCAGCTTGGTAATGAGGAGTCCTTGGAGAGCTGATGAACTGAGATAGATGCTGTACTGCATAGGATAGGTCAGGTCTGGTCATGTTGAGGAAGAGAAGTCGTCCAACCAGCCTTCTGTAGACTTCAGGATCTTCCAACAGTTCACCTTCATCTGGAGACAGTTTCAAGCCTTGTTGTAGGGGAAACTTGGATTCCTTGGCATCTAGCATTTCAGTATCCTTGAGCAGATCCAAAGTGTACTTCCTTTGATGAATTGGCATTCCAGCTGCTGACCTTGATATCTCCATACCTAGAAAGTATCTGACCTGGCCAAGATCTTTGATGGTGAACTTGGAGTGCAGCTATGCCTTTGTGTCAATGATGACTTGTTCATCATCACCTGTTAATAGTAGGTCATCTACATATACAAGAGCTGTCACAATGCCTTTGGAAACAAGTTTAATAAATAGGGAATAATCTAATTTAGACTGGATATAGCCCAATGAAACTAGGAACTTAGTGAGTTCCACATTCCATTGTCTACTGGCTTGTTTCAAGCCATACAGTGATCTCTTTAAGAGACACACCTGTCCTGGCTTGGCTTTGACATAGCCATCTGGAATTTTCATATAAATTACCTCATCTAAATAACCATGTAAAAATGCATTATTTATATCTAATTGATGTATAGGCCAATTTCTAACAGTAGTTAAAGCAAGTAGGCATCTAACTGAAGTAAATTTAGCAACAGGAGAAAATGTATGCTTGTAATCTTTATTTTTCACCTGATTGTAACCTTTGGCAACTAGACGTGCCTTATACCTTTCAATGCTTCCATCTGGCTTGTATTTGAGTTTAAACACCCATTTTGATCCAATTGGTATATGTCCTGGAGGAAGAGATGTCAATTCCCATGTCTTGTTCTTTTCCAGTGCCTCCAATTCTTTGTCCATTGCCTCAATCCATTTGGAGTCCTTTTTAGCTTGAGAAAAAGTATGTGGTTCTGAAACTTGAACCATGTTGACAAAAGAACTCACAAAATCACTAGAATAACAGTTAGTATCACCAAGAACATAAGACAGAAAACTCTGAGACATAGAGTTAGTTTGTGGAATAGAAGAGCACAAAAAATCTTTGAGCTTAGTAGGAAGTTGATGTAACCTGTTAGACCTTCTTGGTTGAGCATTTACCACCTGTAATGGCTCATCATTGGATACTGCAGTCTCATGAGGCAATAAATCTGGTATCTCAACTTGTGTAAAGGACTCATTTGAGTCACTACTGGTGTCACTAATGTGACCATTCCCAATTGGTTCAGAGTTTGAATCTTGACTGTCATGGAGTAAACCACCAATCCCATTATGTATTAAATCAGAGGAGTCAGCAGGACTTACCAAGGGAAACTGAAGAGATGAGGATGAGGGAACATCAGTTCTTAAACCATCCTCTCTAAAAGGAAATTTATCTTCAAAAAACTGTACATGTCTACTCACAATATATTTTTGTGTGTCCAAACAATACAACCTGTAAGCTTTTTGTGCAAAGGGATAACCAACCAATATACATTTAAAGGCTTTAGAACCAAACTTGTCCATTTTGGCCATAGGATTCAAAGCAAAGCATAAGCAACCAATAGTCTTAAGGTCATCCAAAACAGGAGGAGACCCAAACATAATTTCAAAAGGAGATTTCCACTGTAAGACTGCAGACGGTAACTTATTGATGATATGTGTTGCAGCAAGAACACAGTCAGACCAAAATTTAATAGGCAAATGAGCATGTAAACGGATAGCTCTAGCAGTTTCAATGAGATACCTGTGTCTTCTCTCAACTTTACCATTTTGTTGAGGAGTATAAGGTGCACTTCTTTGATGAATGATACCTTTCTCAGCAAGAAGCTTCAGGCAATCATTCTGAAGGAACTCTGTTCCATTATCACTTCTAAAACACTTGACAGTAACATTAAATTGGGTATGAACATAAGAAAGAAAAGATGACAATATCTGAAATACTTTAGTTTTGCTGGCCATCATAAAAGTCCAGGTAACCCTGCTCTTGTCATCCATCACAGTAAGGAAATAAGAGAATCCTTCAATACTTTTGGTCTTATATGGACCCCAAATATCAAGGTGTACCAAATCAAAACAATTCATGGAAACAGAAGCACTAACAGGAAATGGCAATCTATGCATTTTACTCAACACACAAGTTTCACAAGGAGGTAAATGTTTAGCAGAAACATTAGGCAAATGTAACATCTTGCTAAGAGATGCATGACCCAATCTAACATGAAGCTTTTGCAAAAGCTCAACATCCTTACAACCAGTAGAAACACTGGAGACAGATTTATTATATAAAGAACTAGAAACATTTGAAACAGGAAAATTGAACTTGAAAGGCAGCTGCTCAGTAGTGCAGGAAGCCTGATCTTGTTGTAGCATGTACAGTCCATTCAGCTTAGCTCCAGAACCTATGACTTGATTAGTGCCAAGGTCCTGGAAAAACCAATTGCTTGCTGTAAAGACTGCAGCTAAACTAGAATCATCTACCAACTTACCAACCGACAACAAATTATGCTTCTAATTTCCCAATTGAGTTTCAAATATTGTCTGACCCTCCCAAGTGTGTAAACTTCTGCTTTGTGATGCAAGAGGTCCAGACAATTCCCAGATAGATTACTACTTGGCCCTTTTTATTAATAATAAAGTGCATGTAGATGCACAGAGAATGCTGCTTCTCCTTCCGACCAAAAAAAAAAGATAGAGAATGTACAAATGAATTTACCTTGACATGAGTGCTAGGAAATTGGGAGGTTCGTAGCGTTTCCTGAGTTTCATCACCTGGACTTCGCTTGGGCTTACTCAAGATAAGAGTTGTCTGGTCCAGATTAGCAGCTGTTGATGTTATACGATAACCCTTGTCCCAGCGCTTATGGATGCCCTCACTTGGATACACAAAATCTAGCTCAACAACCTACATGATACCAAAACCAACCAAACAACAGAAGCAGTCAATGGTGATGAAACATATTTCCAAAAGATCAAAAAAATAGATTATGGGTCCAAATATTAGAAGCAAGATTAATTAAAGAAAAATTAAGAGACATAAATAAAAAGGTAGATAAGCTGAACCTGATCGCTGAAGCCAGCATTGCGGGACATAACAACACCCCATCTGGATCCAGCAATAGCCATTGAAGTCACATGGAATCCTTCCCGCCATTTTTTATTTATCCACTTGAAGGGGAAAGATTAATCGAATGAATAAATCCCGATCATGTGCATCCACCTTGTGCAAGAATGAAGGAGACAATTCATAGGTTTGACTTGTGAAGCCAGTGCCAGCGTCCATGACTACCACCCACAGGTTAGAACAAGATGAAACAGAGCTTATGAGCAAGCCATCTCCTTTCCCTTTTTCCACATGTTGTGTCAATCTAGTGTCAGCAACATTATAATGATACCTAGCAACATTTGAAGTACAGAATTATTTCAGCAACAAAAGGCAAATGCGAATGAATTGATGCACACATGACTTGTGTGATAGAAAACAACTTAATATTGGGTACTAAAATCATCAGCTGAATAAGTCAACAAAACTTACCTCTGCTTCATAGGCCGCCTAGCATTGTAAATTGAGATCCACTGTGTAGCAGGAACTCCCAAACGCACCCTCTTCTTTGCTTGCTCATCACCGTCTCCCTCGTCACTTAATCTACTACGCTTGTTCCCAACCTGGATGAAAAACGGGTAAGGAGACTCATTAAAGAGGTTTCATTCTATTTGAGGAAAGGAATTACCACATGCTGGATTACCTTTTGTGCGCCATCAGTGTTTAGGGGCCTCACAGCTGGATTTGGTCCAATTAATCCATCAAACAGTGATATCAACTTGGAATAGTTGGGTTCTTCATCAAATTTAATATTCACCACAACTTCAACAAATTGCTTAAGTGGTTGAGGGCAGAAATAACACATGGCTTCAGCAGGGGTACTCATCTTGTTCTTGCAAACTAGGAATGATTTATTGTCACCCTTAACAATGAAAAAGTGAAGATGATATAATCAATTATCCCCCTATATGTGGTGGCAGGAAACACTAATCAGGAAAAAGAGAACTTCTCGTGTACCTGATATCCTTGCCAAGGCAACCTGCCTTTGTGGAGAAAAATCAGAGTGTATGCAAGAGATTCCAAATCATCTCTTCTGCTTTCAGTTCTTCCTAAATGAGCATGCACACTGGCATAACGTACAGTACCCAAGACAAGCATAAGAGATTCAGAATCCAAGACAAGATCTTGTCTCGGATATATCCCAAGTAATTACAGGACTGTTAACGTATCCCACCTAAACAAATCAGGGCGCTGATCATATTCAACATGATGGCCACTAGAAACATCCCTCCATTTTGTTGCTGCAATTTAAGTAAATCATTAACTCGTTAAGAAAGGAAGCAATGGAAAATGCAAAGAAAGAAAAAGAAAAACGAAGAAATGGTAATATGGCATGTAGTTACCTAGTCCAAGGTCAACAAGAAACAGCTTTTTCTCTTGAGGTGTAGATGGTTGACCAAGCAAGAAATTTTCTGGCTTTACATCGCCATGCACGCAGGCCCGTGCCAAGGGGTGGTTCAGGTGGATCAGTCGAACAGGGCCCCCAAATTTTAAGGGCCCAATAACGTTTTACTGTTTTAGTTTTAGTTTAAAAATAACAAAAGCTGCTAATGGAACATGTAACCAGCGTGGTCCACTGGCTTGGCTGCCCAACAACTTTTTCCTTGCTTTGCCTTCTCCAGCGTTCGAATCCCAACAACAGCATCATGTATCTTTTTTTTTTTATTTTGTGTAATTTGCTCTCTTTTTTCTTTCATAAAATCATAAAGAATATGTAGTAATATTCTTAATGTAAATATTTTTTTTTCATTAAAAATTACTGGACTTTCCCCAAAATAATAAAAAAAATTAGTGAACTTATTACGAAATTCATATAAAAAATCTAAGAAAATCATATTTTTTATCGTGTTTAAAAAATCATTCATAACCATTTTATATTTAAAAGAATATTCAAAGGCTTCAAAATTTTAACTTATTCCTATTTTGATTAATTTAATGTACATAACGTTGATTTTGAATTACAACACTCCTTACAATTGATCCTTGGCGTTTTGATATCTTTTTATGCTTTTGTAAATATAAATAGGGTCATTGTTGATTTTTTAAAATAAAAACATAATTATATATTTTTTATAATAGAAAAACAATTTACATAATGCTACTTAAAAAAAAAAGATAAGACCGTTAGCACACTATATAAATAAGGTCTAATTATTTTTTTGCACAGGGCCCCCAAAAGTATCCGCACGGCCCTGGTGATTCATGGTCTCAAATCAGAAGGTTGGGTGTGACTGTGAGTGCATGGATTTGGAATGTGTTCCAATCCGGATACCGGATTCATTCATATACCCATTGCAACCCTATACCTTACCCATACTAATCACGGCCTAAGAGCTTACTACCAGCATTACCTCACACAAAAATCCATTGGCAAAAGATGCATTCTGAACATGACTCACATTTCATCTACATTAGGGTGGTAAATCTTATTAATGAATCTAATTGACGGAGATTTATAGGGATAAGCATCTGAAAGCTCAACACTTATCCTCCACACACCCTCTTGATAGGGACCTGCCACAACAAGCTCTTAAGTCAGTGAATTATGAAGCTACAAACACTCTCATAGCTTTGAACTCGATCCGATTGATCTGATCCGAACTCGTTCGACATTCGAATAATTGATAAAAAAAAAGTTTGGATCCGAGACCGACCGAACCGATCCGATCCGAGTTAAGCCCGAACCCGAAAGCAATCTGAACCCAGTAATAACCCGAACCCGGTTATATCCGAATGGACCGATCCGAAATCAACCCGAAACCCGAAATTGCCCGACCCGAACATATCCGAAATCCGAAATTACCCAATCCCGATTATACCCGACACCCGAAATAAATCAAACCCGATTGTGAGATCATGAGATTGATTTTAATGTCCTCCTTGAGGGTTTCCATTCATTGATATAACATATATATAGGTTACAAAGGTATTGGGCCTTAACGGGCTTTCAGCCCACTATACAATAGGAGACCTATGTAATCTATCAAACCCCCGCATTCGAAACGGGAGGGGTCCGTACAGTGAGACTGGAACGAAAATCAATAAATAAC
Source organism: Persicaria tinctoria (assembly GCA_037127255.1). Classification (NCBI taxonomy): domain Eukaryota; kingdom Viridiplantae; phylum Streptophyta; class Magnoliopsida; order Caryophyllales; family Polygonaceae; genus Persicaria; species Persicaria tinctoria. Next base: position 4,263,053 of record JBANSL010000004.1, read on the forward strand.
TGTCTAGGTAAACCCTTGGTGAATATATCAGCGTACTGATAAGAGGACGGGACATGTAGAACGCGGACATGTCCAATGGCAACCTTGTCCCTGACGAAGTGGAGATCAAGCTCAATGTGCTTCGTGTGTTGATGCTGGACTGGGTTGCTAGCCAGGTAGACGGCGGAGACGTTGTCAGTGTAGACCAGAGTGGCCTTCTGCAAGGGGCATCGTAGCTCAAGCAGGAGATTGCAGAGCCAAGAGTACTCGGAGACAACGTTGGCAACACCCCTGTATTCGGCTTTAGCGCTGGAGCGAGACACGACGGACTGACGCTTGGCTGACCAAGACACAAGAGTGTCATTGAGGAAGACACAGTAACCAGAAGTGGAGCGACGTGTGTCTGGACAACCACCCCAATCCGCATCAGTGTAAGCCACAAGATCAAGCTTAGAGGAAGGAGTGATGGTGGTGCCGAGCTCGAGGGTGCCGCTGATGTACCGAATGATCCGCTTCAAAGCCTGAAAGTGAGGTTCCCTAGGGGCATGCATGAACAAGCAGATCTACTGGACGGCGTAATTGATATCAGGCCTGGTGAAAGTGAGATACTGAAGAGCACCAGCGAGGCTCCTGTACAGTGTTGGATCGTCAACCAAAGAACCAGAATGAGCACTGAGCTTGTTGGATGTATCGACTGGGGTCGCGACGGGATTGCAGTTGACCTTCTTAGCCCGAGCAACAATCTCAGCAGCATATTTACTCTATGAGAGAAACAAACCAGACGCATGCCGCTGAACAGCGACTCCCAAGAAGTAAGACAACTGACCTAGATCAGACATGGCGAATTCCGCACTCAACTGCGAGATTATGGATGTCCGAAGAGCATCAGAAGAGGCGGTGAGAATGATGTCGTCGACATAAAGCAGCAAGAATGCCAAGTCTGAGCCTCTGCGATAGATAAACAGAGACGTATCTGAACGGCTGCCAGTGAAACCAAAACGCATCAGATGAAAGGCAAAACACTTAAACCATGCCCGCGGAGCCTGTTTCAGACCATAAAGAGAGCGCTTGAGGAGACAGACATGCTTTGGACGCTCAGCATCAGCAAACCCCGGCGGCTGAAACATGTAAACTGTCTCGTTCAGATGACCATGCAGAAAGGCGTTCTTGACATCTAACTGACGGATGGCCCAGTTGCGCGACAGAGCCAGACTCAGGACTACTCGGATAGTGGCAGGCTTGACCACATGGCTGAAGGTCTCATCACAATCAATACCTGCCTGCTGAGATCTACCGTTCACCACAAGACGGGCCTTGTAGCGCTCCAACGTCCCATCAGAGCGGAACTTGTGACGAAAGAGCCACATACAGCGAATGACGTTCGCCTCAGGAGGGCAAGGAACAAGAACCCAAGTATCATTCTTCGTAAGGGCGCCTACCGCCCATAACCCCTCCCTGGCGGCGCCCGCCGCAACACTCGTCGCCTTTGACCCGCCCGCCGCTTCTTCCCCTTGCTTAGCCCCTCTTGCCCCCATCCTTCCCGACTCCCATTCACCCTCTGCCCCCACCCAGACCTCCCTCTCCCCCGTTCCCGCCTCCCACAAAACAGCCCTCCTCGACCCGAATTGGCATGCGGCTATGCTCGACGAATACAGGGCCCTTACGAAGAATGGTACTTGGGTTCTTGTTCCTCGCCCTCCTGAGGCGAACGTCATTCGCTGTATGTGGCTTTTTCGTCACAAGTTCCGCTCTGATGGGACGTTAGAGCGCTGCAAGGCCTGTCTTGTGGTGAACGGTAGATCTCAGCAGGCCGTTATTGATTTTGATGAGACCTTCAACCCTGTGGTCAAGCCTGCCACTATCCGAGTGGTCCTGAGTCTGGCTCTGTCGCGCAACTGGGCCATCCATCAGTTAGATGTCAAGAACGTCTTTCTGCATGGTCATCTGAACGAGACAGTTTACATGTTTCAGCCGCCGGGGTTTACTGATGATGAGCGTCCAAAGCATGTCTGTCTCCTCAAGCGCTCTCTATATGGTCTGAAACAGGCTCCGCGGGCGTGGTTCCAGCGTTTTGCCTCTCATCTGCTCCGTTTGGGTTTCACTGGCAGCCGTTCAGATACGTCTCTGTTTATCTATCGCAGAGGCTCAGACTTGGCATTCTTGATGCTTTATGTCGACGACATCATTCTCACCGCCTCTTCTGATGCTCTTCGGACGTCGATAATCTCGCAGTTGAGTGCGGAATTTGCCATGTCTGATTTGGGTTAGCTGTCTTACTTCTTGGGAGTTGCTGTTCAGCGGCATGCGTCTGGACTGTTTCTCTCACAAAGTAAGTATGCTGCAGAGATTGTTGCTCGGGCTAAGATGGTCAACTGTAATCCCGTCGCGACCCCAGTCGATACATCCAACAAGCTCATTGCTCATTCTGGTCCTTTGGTTGACGATCCCACACTGTACAGGAGCCTCGCTGGTGCTCTTCAGTATCTCACTTTCACCAGGCCTGATATCAGTTACGCCGTTCAACAGATCTGCTTGTTCATGCATGCCCCTAGGGAACCTCACTTTCAGGCTTTGAAGCGGATCATTCGGTACATCAGCGGCACCCTCGAGCTCGGCACCACCATCACTCCTTCCTCTAAGCTTGATCTTGTGGCTTACACTGATGCGGATTGGGATGGTTGTCCAGACACACGTCGCTCCACGTCTGGTTACTGTGTCTTCCTCAATGACACTCTTGTATCTTGGTCAACCAAGCGTCAGTCTGTCGTGTCTCGCTCCAGCGCTGAAGCCGAATACAGGGGTGTTGCCAACGTTGTCTCCGAGTGCTCTTGGCTCCGCAATCTCCTGCTTGAGCTACGATGCCCCTTGCAGAAGGCCACTCTGGTCTACACTGACAACGTCTCCGCCGTCTACCTGGCTAGCAACCCAGTCCAGCATCAACGCATGAAGCACATTGAGCTTGTTCTCCACTTCGTCAGGGACAAGGTTGCCATTGGACATGTCCGCGTTCTACATGTCCCGTCCTCTTATCAGTACGCTGATATATTCACCAAGGGTTTACCTAGATAGTTGTTCATTGATTTTCGTTCCAGTCTCACTGTATGGACCCCTCCCGTTTCGACTGCGGGGGGTTTGATAGATTACATAGGTCTTAATATTGTATAGTGGGCTAAAAGCCCATTAAGGCCCAATACCTTTGTAATCTATATATATATGTTATATCAATGAATGAAAACCCTCAAGAGGACTTTACATCAATTATATCATTCTACATGGTATCACAACCTTTTCTTCCTCACAGAACCCTAATTTGATCCTTCCACCCCACCCCTCTTCTTCCGCCGCCGGCGTCGTCCCCTCGCCTCACCGGCCTCGCCGCCCTCCTCCTCCCTGTCCTGCCTTGCCGCCGCTCCAATTGGAATTCCACGGTCAACCTCTCTCTCGCCTCTTGCTAATTAGTTAACAAATTAGCCCTTGCTAATTACTCTTTGTTATTTGATTGCACCAATCACCACGGTGATGTAGGAGGAAATCGAGTATGCAAAATTTAAATATAAATAGCAGTGGGAAGTCAGGATCGATCCACGAGGAAGCGTGTCAGCGGATCCTAGGTAGTGGAGTAATCTCACGGAAGTCGACAACAGGAGTCCTAGATCTCGAGTACAGCAACTCGACAAAAGATCGGACAGTCGAACACAACGCAGCAGCAAGCACAGGGTGGTGGTCGATCTCGACCAGGGGCTACTCGAGATCGAGTAGGGTCCTTGTCGACGTCGGCTTGGTTTGGTCGAGTACCTGCACACAGAAGCTACAACGACTTGGGTCGAAGATCAGTGGTCGAGATCGAGGAGTGCTATTCGATCTCGAGGAAAACAGAAACTAAAACGAGAGAAAATAAAGTAAAGGCAATTGCTTTGGGATTTCGAACTAAACTGTATGAAAAAGGACTTCCAAGATTGGGGTTTGCAACAACAATAACCAAGCATGCATAAGGCAGAAATAAAACAGATAATCATGTGAATCGCATCAAAGGACTAAGCTTTCGCCTTTTCCAACAATTAGACAACTCTTTCAAGAAACCCTAATTGTCTCTACCGATTTTATGTTTACAATCCAAGTTGTTAGCATGGACCTCCATTAGATGGGTAATAAACACATAACAAGTAGCAGATGCTTAAAACATGATAAAGGTCGGATCTTTACCTCAAACATGCAGGGCTATCGTCGGGCTCGCCCCAACCCTAGAAGTGGGTGGACTACTCGCGCTTCATCGCCATCTCAGACATTGATTGAAAGGAAATAACTTGCATTAAACCAAACTGTAGAAAGTACAACCGAACAAAGCCTACTTGCTCTCGCTCCTTTGCTCCACTCGGCCTCACTTTCTCTCTCTACTACTACTTCTCCTACTGAAATTGAATGATGTGTGTTGGAATGAATAAAACTCAACCCCCTAAGGCTTTATTTATAGGTTTCTAATCCTTGCTACTCAAGGATAGAAACATCTATCTATATCTAAAACTATATCTAAAAAGCTTAATGATAAATAAAAGCAATTAAGGAATTAAATCTAAAAAGGAAATAATATCTAAAAGTCTTAAGTGGATAAATCTTCTTTTTCCATGATGTATCTTGATAGATCGGATAGAACTATGCAACCTTCGGCTCCAAGGATTCCCAACCTGAGTAGGATAGATCAAAACGCGTTACGCGACTTTTGGAGGCTTCCTCGATCTCGAGTAGAAGTGTCGTCGACTGGGCTGGCTCGGCGTTTCGGGTTGCTGGTCTTCGACAGGCTCGGACTTGGCTCACAGGCTTGGTCGATCTCGAGTGCCTCTCGTCGATCTCGAGTTGGGTGGCCTTGTCGACTAGGTCTTCTCGGCAGCGTCGGGTAGATCTTCTCGATGTGCGCGGTCCTGGCTCCCCAGCTTTGTCGATCTCGAGTAACATAACTCGATCTCGAGTAAAGTGTAACCCGACATGTTCTCGTCCTCGGCTTCTCGATCAGCTCTGTCCTCGACCAGGCACTTTTGGTCGATCTCGAGTAAATCTACTCGATATCGAGTAAATCTCTCAACTTTCTACTATGTTCTTAAAACGCACTTTTCCGAGTCCTCGTTTGTCGGATTGACGCATATGACCATGCGTTGGAAAGCTCTTTTCGAGGGATACAACTCTCATGAAGACATCAAAGCTTGATTCAGAATGATGAATACCGAAAAATGGCATTTTCTCCAGCTGCACCATCCTTAGCTTCTCCATGAGTTTCCTTTAAGCTCCAAAGTGCATCCGATTTCTGCGAAATATAACAAAAACTTGTGTAGACCTCCATATATTGCAAATAAACATATACTACACAGATTATGTACTATTCTAACCCAAATGTATGAAATGAATGCAGAAAACGATATAAAAGTAACTATAAAACATGGCAAATTAGGCTCACAACACACGGCCACCATCCCCACAACCTCTCTCTCACCTTTTTTTTTATTTCTCCAAAAAAAAAACACCGATTATATCCGAAACTAACAAAAATCTTATCATTTTCCCTAAAATACTCAAAAGCAATAACTAGATCTTGGCCTACAATGTCACAGGGCATGTTGTATCCCTAGATCAATCTTGGCCTACAACTCCTCAAAAGCAATAAACTTCGACCTACGTTGCTTGAACTGCAACACTTGGAGAGTTCGGACCTAAGCTTAAATGTGTTTTTCATGAAAATCCCAGAGTTCATTAGTTCTTTGAGCAAGTTGAAACTCTTTGATGTTCCGGCTGCTGGATTTTATGGTAAGATTCCTCCTCACCCGTTCGACACCCGAATAATTGAAAAAAAAGTTTGGATCCGAAACCGACCAACCCGAGTTAAGCCCGAACCGGAAAGCAATCCGAACCCAGTAATAACCCGAACTCGATTATATCTGAATGGGCCGACCCGAAATCAACAAAAACCGAAATTTCCCGACCCGAACATATCCGAAACCCAAAATAACTCAAACCCGATTATTTCCGAAACCAACAAAAATGTTATCATTTTCCCTAAAATACTCAAAACAATCTAAGTATTTGATTACTTAATAATGAATGGTAATATTATCATGCATATATTATAATTAAATATAATTTTGTACTCCATCCATGAAAAAGAGTCACTTTTAGCATTTTTAAGACACTAAAACTACATAAATATCAATTTTTGGTTATTTTTATAATTTTGTAGTTATGAGTAATAAATATGAAATTAATATTGAAAAAATAATATTTTATATAATTTTGAGTTTTTAAAAAAAGTTCTAAAAAGTGAAAAGACTCACATGTAGTATTGATTAAGAATTGATAAACATTAGCTTAATCTATACAGAAGGATAAATATCTCATAGATAAAAAAAATTGATTTGTTTTATCCAATATAATTCTTGCGGGTTCGATTTGACTAAACCCAATTCAACTAAAACCGTTGTGGCCGAAACCCAATTCATCAGAACCCGTTTAGATCGAAACCCGATTTACTCGAATCCGTTTAGACCGAAACCCGATTTGCCCGAACTGAATAGGACCCGAAAACCCGATTGTATTCGATAAAATAATGCCCGAATAAACCCGACCCGAACCCGATCGGACCCGAATTGTCATCGCACCCGATATCAACCCGAGTCCGATATGACCCGAAACCGAATAACCCGACTCGAACCCGACCCGGCTCGACTCGCCCGATTGCCACTTCTAGCCAAAATACCAAATTCTGTTACAACTTGTCTTGAACAAAACCGAAGAAGAAAGTATTTATACGGTAGAGTTCGATTTGGGCTGGCAAAACCCGACCCGAATCCGAAAACCCGACCCGGTCGACTCGAAATCGATTATTCTGAACACCGACACAACCCGTCCATTTTGGACCCGAAATCCGAATGAACCGAACCCGATTAACCCGAAACCCATTAAGACCCGAACCCGTTATAACCGAAACCCGAAATAACCCGAACTTTAAGCTACAATCTAGTAAATTTTTTTAAATGAATATTGAAATAATGAAAACCCGAGACACTCGAAACCCGATACAACCGAAACCCGAATCCGACCCAACCGATTGACCAAATTATTAGACATTATCCAAAACTCGAAACCCGACTAACCGAACCCAAACCCGACCCGACCCGCCCGGTTGCCACCTCTAGTCTCTGAGTGTGGAAGAACGAAGAACACTTGACTCTTGTGTTGACTTCGAGTCTCCTTCATACTTCACCAATCACCATATGCCATCAAATCCATTGAATCTTTAAAAAATCACTTTTTAAAAGTAAATCTTTACCTAAACTAATTCCGCGTAGTGAATGTACATAAAGAAAACCAAAAAGCAAGTTTGTTTGCCTTTTTTGTGTTCAAACATACCAATGTAAAGAAACACATTCCAAGTAAATGTAAATAAAGAAAATCTATAATAAGCTGTATATATTGAACATAGACATACACGAGAAAATATGTACTTGCAAATTTACAACACATGAAAATGGGTTGTTTAGCCTTTTCCTTGTTTGTAGCCCTTGTGATTCTCAACTTGTTTGGAGTGTATGGGAGTTGCATTGAGAGAGAGAGACTTGCCCTCCTCGACTTTAAGAAAAGCTTTGTGTCAACTCTTCCTGTCGACCACCTCTCTTCCTGGAAATCTAGTGAGGAGGAGGATTGTTGTAACTGGGTTGGGATTTCTTGTGACAATTTCACAGGGCATGTTGTATCCCTACATCTTGGCCTACAATTCCTCAAAAGCAATAAACTTCAACCTACGTTGCTTGAACTGCAACACTTGCAGAGTTTGGACCTAAGCTTTAATGAGTTTTCCATGAAAATCCCAGAGTTCATTGGTTCTTTGAGCAAGTTGACACACTTTAATGTTCGGGGTGCTGGATTTTATGGTAACATTCCTCCTCACCTTGGCAACCTCTCTAGCCTCCAGTCTTTAGATCTCAGCTACAACAGTTTGTCTAGTGACAGCTTTGAATGGGTTTCTAAGCTTTCTGCATTAGAATTTCTTTCTGTAAATGAAGTCAATTTCAGTGAAGCTAAGGATTGGCTTTACGCCGTCAAAAGGCTTCCATTGTTATCTGGATTTCAGTGCTCCGGTTGCTCTCTTCCCCTGCCTCTTTCATCGTCGACTCTTTTTGATCGCGTTAATTCCTCCACTTCTTCTCTACTTGAACTTTCTCTTTCAGGAGCAATCTTAAATCCTTCGAGCCTTTTTGTTTTGATAAATAGCACAAGAAAACTGTCAACACTTGATCTGGAAGATGTGGCTTTTGAAGGTCCATTTCCAAATATTTTTCACAATCTGAATTCCTTGGAAACACTTTACATATCGAGCATTTACATTGACGACAGAATATTCAAATCCATTGGAAATCTATCCAACTTGAGGGATTTGTCTGCCAGTAATTCATGCCTAAATCAGACATTTATTGGTGTAATTCAAGCCTTGACTGGTTTTGCTGATAGTTCATTGATCTCCTTGGACTTGAGCTCAAACAACTTTACTGGTACTATTCCTCCCATGTTGAAATTCCCATCACTTGAAACTTTGGACCTGAATGACAATCGTTTTGAGAGCTTTTCGCCACAAAATTCAATGATCCCTCCAAAAGCTCAAGATTCTTCGGATATTCTCTCCATTAATGATAGCCTTCAACATACTCCATGCTATTTCCCTTCATATCTTCTTGAACTTGATTTGTCCTCAAATTCCTTAGAAGGTGTTTTATCGTATTCATACTTCTCTAATCTTTCCAATTTAGAAAGTTTAGACCTTTCAAATAATCCAAATTTGACAGTTAGTTTCATAAAACCTCTTCCTCAACTATGGTCAATACTTTTGAGATCATGCAAGTTGGGGCCTAATTTTCCAACTTGGCTTGTTACACAAAAGAGCTATGCGGAGCTAGACATTTCTAATTCTCTCATCTCTGGCTCCATTCCTGCCTTGTTTTGGAAGAATCTTCCTTTTACTTTATTATATTTGAATCTTTCTTTTAACAATTTCCATGATAGGGTGCCAAATCTACATTTTGTGTTCCGTGTGCAGTATCCGATAACTATAGATTTAAGTTCAAATAAATTTTATGGATCGATACCTATTTCATTGTTACATACAAATATCCTGCATCTCTCCAAAAATAATTTCTCAAGCATTGCTCCCATCCCACATTCTATGAATTTCTCAAGTTCTCTTCCCAACATCACAACTACTAGGGGTAGTAATGTTCTGGACATTTCTGACAACGGTTTATCTGGTATGCTTCCAGATCCGTTTTGGTTGTTGTTAACTAGGTTGGGTTCTCTTAGCCTTGCAAATAATAATCTATCTGGATCAATTCCAAGCTCGATAGGAGATGTATCGCCTCTCTATGTGTTGATCTTGAAGAATAATAGTTTTTCTGGCGCATTGCCTTCATGGTTGGGAAATTGCACCTATCTTAGAATTCTTGATTTGAGCGAGAATAACTTGTCAGGGCTCATACCATCTTGGGTTGGAGAAAACATTACAAGCATGGTTCTTCTATCCCTTGGGTCCAATCATTTATCAGGCACTGTTCCTATAAGTTTGTTTCATCTTAGTTCTCTTCGGATCATAGACCTTTCCAATAACACTCTCTCTGGAAACATACCTTCAAATGTCCAAAATTTGAGTGCAATGGTTCATGATGATGATGATTCAAGCCTGAAAGTTTGGGAGATTGAATTTGACGTGCGGACAATTAGCACGATACCGCTAATTCATGCGCCTTTTTATCAAGCATTCATCAAATGGAAAGGGAAGGATCGGTTGTTTAAGAAAACCCTTCAAATGGTTAAGCTTATTGACCTTTCAAGCAACAATTTGATTGGAGAAATTCCCAACGGCTTGACTTGTCTTTCGGGCTTAAACTCGTTAGACTTGTCTAACAATCACTTGCATGGAAGTATTCCTCAACAGATTGGCCAGCTCAAGTCTTTGGAGTATCTTAATCTGTGCAACAATAGATTTTGTGGTGAAATTCCAACCAGCATTTCAACCATATCTGCATTGGACGTGTTGGATTTATCACATAACGACCTCTCGGGTAAAATCCCAACGGGCACCCAGTTGCAAAGCTTCGCTCCTTCTGCCTACGCTGGGAATCCGAAGCTTTGTGGTTTGCCTCTCTCAATCAAGTGCCCTGGAGATGAAGAACCACCAGTTCCACTGCCTCTTGTTGATACTGAAACTAACCGATTCGACTTGGAGTCATTCTTGGGTGCCATGGGATTTGGATTTGCTTTCGGCTTCTTAGTGGCACTTGGTACATTGAGTTTCATAGCAAAGTGGAGGCGTGCTTTCTTTGGGTTTGCAAGTGGGTTTGTAGACTGCTATGGTCTGCGTTGAGTCTTAAAGACATTTCGTTTCGGATAGGTACACACTCAATTTGCCTGTGAGCTTGATCTTTCTTGCTTTTTATTCATCTCCCTCACCTATACCCTCATTTTGATCTTTTTTTTTTCCTTTTAAATCTATGGCAGGTCAATGGAGTCGGTAACTATCAATCCCGGTGAACTTCACCACAAGTCGTCGTGAATGTTTATTGTTTGGGCAGTGTGTGTCATGAATAACTTGTACTAGCAGTTTGTTGATTGTTGTACTTTTTTTTTTTTTTTTTTTTTGGACGTGGGGGGTTCCGAGGTTATCGACTAATCCCCCACGGGTCCGGGCCGTAGCCTGCAAAGGACGCGAACCGGTTTAGCCAGGCGGCAAGCCACCAGGCAGGCTCACCCAAGCCAATGAAGGCTTGAGCACCCTTGACCTCTTGCAAGGGCCACCTCTCCCTAGGATCTTGTGCAGTGCCTTGCAAGGTCTTGTAAGAAGTGTTGATTGTTGTACTTGAATTGATCGATTTGCTGAGGTTCAGTCTCTTTTGTTCATCACTTAGGATCTTGTGCAGTGCCTTGCAAGGTCGTTAAGCTGGAAACAGACTCACGACGGGCAGCTACAGGATCTAGAATATCCAGCTTTGTCATCACCACAAGAGAGTTTCCATTAGAAGACCCAGCAACTGAACTTATGTAAAAGTTCTTCTCCCACTGCTCCATGATCCACTCCTGCATTTGAAGTTCACATGTTGTGTGAGTCTAGTGTCAGCAACGTTATAATGATACCTAGCAACATTTGAAGTTCAGAATGATGCCAGCAACAAAAGGAAAATGTGAATGAATTGATGCACACATGACTTGTGTGATAGAAAACAACTTAATATTGGGTACCAAAATCATCAGCTGACTATGTCAACAAAACATACCTCTGCTTCATAGGCCACCTAGCATTGTAAATTGAGATTCACTCACTACGCCATGGTGCAACTCAAGCAATGAACAAATACATTGTCGTTGCTGGAAATCGGTTCAGGCGACGGACAAAGTCGGAGCCGTTGCCCCATACAACTCCAAGGCAACCCCTATCTTGGATTGGATTGAGGTGACCAACATAGAACAATGTTCGTCGCCTGAATCCACTCAGGCAACGAACATTGTTGTATGTGGTCACCTGAGCATATGACAAAATGTGACCAAAAGTACATAGTACTCGAGTGACGAACATAGTAGCAATATTCGTTGCCTGAATGTACTCAGGCGACGGACAATGTGGAAATGGTCACCTGAACAAATGACAAAGATTGACCAAAAAGTGGGTTTCATTCAGGCGACAAAATGATACTGAATAAAGGGACCCTACCAACCTCATTTAAAGCTGTTGGGTGAGACAACAGATATATTCCAATGTTCATCGCATGAGTAATATTCGTTGCCTGAATGTACTCAGGCGACGGACAATGTGGAAATGGTCACCTGAACAAATGACAAAGATTGACCAAAAAGTGGGTTTCATTCAGGCGACAAAATGATACTGAATAAAGGGACCCTACCAACCTCATTTCAAGTTGTTGGGTGAGGCAACAGATATATTCCAATGTTCGTTGCCTGAGTGAAAATTTTGAACAACCGCATTAACTATTGGATACTTGTACACGAAAATTGATAGTTTTTCCAACATTTTCGACTTCTCCATCTCCATCCGCACCCCTCCATTTTGTTCTCCAAGGAAGTCAAGTTGAGGTTTGTAAATATATATCGGGTCAATGGAGGGCACCCGCATACGCATCCTGGATGTGCGGCACCCGCATACACATCCAGGATGCGCACCAGGTGGCATGCGTGCGGATAAATTCCGCGTGTTGCCACACGTGTGGAGTGAATTATTTTAAAAAAGAAATAAAAACGTAATAATAAAAAAACAAATAAAATAATAATAATTAAAAAACAAATAAAATAATAATAATTGAATTTTATTTTAATTTATTTACAAAAAAAACAAATAAATAATAATAATTGAGTTTGATTTTAATTTATTTACAAAAAAAATTATAGTGTAATAAAAACATAAATTACAAAATTGAGTTTTATTTTAATTTATTTATAAATAAAAAATAAATTTATAGAAAAAATAAATACATAAATAATAAATAAAATAATTTAGTTATATCAAATAAATAACATTAATACTTTAAACAAAAAAATTTGAGTTTGATTTTAATTTATTTATAAAAAAATTATAAGAGAGTATAAACATACATTACTTAATCCTAAAAACATATTAAATAAAATATATTAATTAATTTATAAAAAAATTCAAAACATTAAACAATAAATAATAAATACAATTCATTGACTTTATAAAATAAATGAAATAAACATAAATAAGAAATAAAATAAAATCATTTATTTCTAAATAAATAAGTTTATAAATAAATAAACAATAAATAAATTTATTTTTAAATTTATTTATAGAACAAATAAACACATAAATAATAAATAAAAGAAAATAATTTAGTTATATAAAATAAATAACATTAATATTTTAAACAAACAAAATTGAGTTTGATTTTAATTTATTTATAAAAAATTACAAGGGAGTACAAACATACATTACACAATACTAAAAAAATATTAAATGAAATATATTAATTAATTTATAAAAAAAAACTCAAAACATTAAACAATAAATAATAAATACAATTCATTGACTTTATAAAATAAATGAAATAAACATAAATAAGAAATAAAATAAAATCATTTATTTCTAAATAAATAAGTTTATAAATAAATTAACAATAAATAATACAATTTCATATAATTTATAAAAAAATCAATATATATATATATAATGATTTATTTATTCTATTACATTTAATAGAATTGTATTTAAAAAATATTACTAAAGTTTGTAAAATAATACAATTTAATATTATTTAAGTTATGAGAGAGTACACAACCAGGATGTGTGTGAACTTTATGCGCATTTAGGATGTTCGCAGACTGTATACGCATTCAGGATGTGTAGGGTATAGGGTTAGGGTTAGGGTTTAGGGTTTAGGGCTCCAAACCCTAACCCTAAACCCTACACATCCTGAATGCGCATACAGAGTGTGCACATCCTTAATGCACATAAAGTTCACACACATCCAGTTTATGTACTCTCTCATAACTTAAATAATATTAAATTGTATTATTTTACAATCTTTAGTAATATTTTTTAAATACAATTCTATTAAATGAAATAGAATAAATAAATCATTTTATATATATATTGATTGTTTTTATAAATTATATGAAATTGTATTATTTTTCCCTAAAACCAGTAACTTAAATCTCCGATAGCTTTACGTCGGTACGCGATGGCTCTTTGAGTTCTAATCTTTTTCAAATTCGGTACTTTGTAGAGTAGTCAAGTCTCCAATTTTTTGCTGATTTCGGTAGAGAGGTTTATGTTCTTCAGTTAGTGTTTAGTCCACAACTAATGATCCATAATGGTACGCGATTGCATTCGAGCTTCAAATCTTCTTTTATTAATAATCAACAGAATCCTCGATTCTGATAATATATAGTCGTGTTTGTTTGAGTTAATCGACTCTTCATACCTCAGAAACGGGGTGGTTGGGAAGTACATCGGAAAATATATTATGTGATCGATCATAAACCCTAACCCTAAGTTTAGGGTTAGGGTTTAGGATCGATCACATAATATATTTTCGGATGTACGTCCCAACCACTCCGTTTCCGAGGTATGAAGAGTCGATTAACTCAAACCAGCACGACTATATATTATCAGCATCGAGGATTCTGTTGATTATTAATAAAAAAATATTTGAAGCTCGAATATAATCGCATACCATTATGGATCATTAATTGTGGACTAAACACTAACTGAAGAACATAAACCTCCCCACCGAAATCAGCAAATAATTGGAGACTTGACTACTCTACAAAGTACCGAATTTGAAGAAGATTAGAACTCAAAGAGCTATCGTGTACCGACGTAAAGCTATCGGAGATTTAAGTTACTAGTTTTATGGAAAAATAATACAATTTCATATAATTTATAAAAAAAATCAATATATATAAAAAATGATTTATTTATTCTATTTCATTTAATAGAATTGTATTTAAAAAATATTACTAAAGATTGTAAAATAATACAATTTAATATTATTTAAGTTATGAGAGAGTACACAACTAGGATGTGTGTGAACTTTATGCGCATTTAGGATGTGTACAGACTGTCTGCGCATTCAGGATGTGTAGGGTTTAGGGTTAGGGTTTATGGTTTAGGGTTAGGGTTTAGGATCGATCAATGAGTACATAATATATTTTCCGATGTACGTCCCAACCACCCCGTTTCCGAGGTATGCAGACCCAAGTCGATTAACTCAAACCAGCACGACTATATATTATCAACATCGAGAATTCTGTTAATTATTAATAAAAGAAGATTTGAATCTCGAATGCAATCGCGTACCATTATGGATCATCAGTTAAGGACTAAACCCTAACTGAAGAACATAAACCTCGATCCCCACCGAAATCAGCAAAAAATTGTAGACTTGACTACTCTACAAAGTACCGAATTTGAAGAAGATTAGAACTCGAAAGGGTTTAGGGTTTAGGATCGATCAATGAGTACATAATATATTTTCCGATGTACGTCCCAACCACCCCGTTTCCGAGGTATGCAGACATAAGTCGATTAACTCAAACCAGCACGACTATATTATCATCATCGAGGATTCTGTTGATTATTAGAGTCTAGCTTGAAATATTTTGTATACAGAACTATTTACAAACGTCAAAAATATGTTATTTCTCTGTAAATCTAATGAGAAGAAATAAACACAATGAATAAGTGTGAATATTGACTTAGATAAGTCGTCGATCGATTAATGAATACATAATATATTTTTCGATGTACATCCCAACCACCCTGTTTCCGATGTGCTGTAGATTTTGGATTCTCTATGCTGAAGTAAGTTTCAAATTGGATGTGTTGAGATGAGGACTATCCGATATTAGCTAGATGGAGCAATGTGAAGATTCTGAAAGACAAATACTTGAGGTATGCTATAGCCTGTGGCGAACAGAATTGGATGTGTTGAGATTGATTATCCGAGATTAGCTAGATGGAGCAATGCGAAGATTCCGAAAGAAAAAGATTTGAGGTCTGTTATAGCCTATGGCGAAAAGTTCGTATTAATATGCTTACAACACTATTTAAAAACGTGAGCAACATGTTATTTATTTGTAAATGTAATAGAACAATGTGAAAAAGTATCGATCATTCCGTTGATTAAAAAAAAAGATTTGAAGCTCGTTCTCAATCGCGCAATATTATGCACCATTAGTTGTGGACTAAACACTAACTGAAGAACATAAACCTACCCACCGAAATCAGCAAAAAATTAGAGACTGGACTAGCCTATAAAGAGCACATAAAACATCATCCCCTCAAACTTTTACCCTACACGAGGATATGAAGGCAAGTTCTGGCCTCCCCTAAGCATCCGTACGTTGAATTGAAGAAGTTGCAGTTCGATCTCATGACTGTGAGGAGATTCATGGAAGGTGGCGGTGAGAATGGTGCAATTGTTGTGTTTGAGAGGAAGAATGAGGCTTTAGAGTAGGAGAAGAGGTAGATTAAAAAAGATCTAACATGTTTAACTGAAAAAAATCATAAAAAATAAAATAAAATATTTAATTTATAAAATTAAAAAATATATAAAATAATAAATAATAAATAGAATAAATTTATTTATTTACGGAAAAACAAATACAATTATAATAAAGTAGAAAAAATATAACAAATAAGAATAAGAATAGTAAAAATAAAATAAAATAAATTTATTTGTGAATAAAAAACAAAAACCATATAAAACAATAAATAATAAATATAATAAATTAATTTATTTACAAAAAATTAAATTTATTAATTATAAATAATTTATTTATTTATTTATGTTTTATTATTTTTTACCAATTTATTAATTATACATATGTTTAACTGAAAAAGATCATACAAAATAAAATAAATTTTTTAATTTATAAAATTAAAAGATATATAAAACAATAAATAATAAATAGAATAAATTTATTTATTTACATAAAAAAATACAATTATAATAAAGTAGAAAAAAATTATAACAAATAAACATAAGAATAAGAATAGAAAAAATTAAATAAAATAAATTTAATTATTACTAAAAAAGAAAAAACATATAAAACAATAAATAATAAATATAATAAATTTATTTATTTACAAAAAACATCAAAAATTATAAAACAATAAAAATTCAATGTAATAAATAAATAAATAAATAATTTATTTATTTATTATTTTTTACCAATTTATTAAATATACATATATTTTTGTATATTAATTAATTATATATATACATATTTATTAACTATTCATTTTTTTTACTATTTTTATTTATGTATTAATTATGTATATTTTTATTTACATAAATAACCAATAAAATTTAATTTAATTTTCATTATTTTTTTGTTATTACCTAACTTCAAGATTTAATTGATTTTTTAATTCATATATGATTATTTGTTTTATTATTTTTAATTGAGTTTTATATTAAAATAATCTTACTAAAGATTTTAAATTAATAAAATTTAATAATAATTCATTTATCAATGAATAAATTTAATTTATTTATCTATGTTTGTGATTATATTATTTATATATACATATATATATATAGTAATTATATAAATAGATTTTTTATTCAATGTTTATTAAATATTTTTTTATTATTAATTATTCATTTATTTATTTATATAAACAAATTATTTTTATTTTATGTATCTATATATAATTTTTATAATAAGTAATTATGAAATATATTATCTTTATTAATTATTCATTTATTTTTATTGTTTTTATATATGTATTGATTATATATTTATATTTATATTTTTTTATTAATTTATTAAATAGTTATTTGTTTATTATATATTTTTATATATATATATCCATTATTTATTATACTATTTTTTCATTAATTCTTGATTTATTTATGTATATAATCAAATTATTTTTATTTTATTTACTTATTATGTATTTTTTTATTTATTTTATATAACTAAATTATTTTATTTTATTTATTATTTACGTTTTAATTTTTTTTTTTAAATCCTTCACTTCCCACGTGTGGCAACACGCGGAATTTATCCGCGCGCATGCCAATCTGTGCGCATCCTGGATGTGTACGCAGGTGCGGCACATCCAGGATGCGTTTGCAGGTGCCCAACTCACCGCCCATATATTTAATTTATTATAATTTTTGGGGAGTTTTCGTTTATTAATCTATGTATTTAAGTGAAAATGTTATATTTATTGTATTTTTTGGAGATTTTTCGTATATTAGGTTATTTGTTTGTTTTGGAATATACGATTGAGAATGGGATTGGGTTGAGATTGTGTTTTGTATTTTATTATATAAACTAGGTTGAGATTGAAATAGTGATTTTGGTTGAGATTATGATTGAAATGTTTAGTTATTGTAATTTTATGTTGTGAAATTTTGAATGAGATTGTCATTGAGATTGTTTATTTATTTATTTATTTTGTTTTATAAATTAGGTTGAGATTGGAATAGAGATTTTAATGAATATTTTCAATGTAATTGTGATGGAAATGTTTTTTGTTTGATTAATTGAGATTTTAAATGAGATTGAAATGGAGATTGTGATTGAGATTTTGATGTTTTGGATTTTTTTATAAGTTGTTATATGGTTTAGAGAAATTATGATTGAGAATGTGATTGTGATTGAAATGTTTATTTATTTATTGTAATTTTTTGTTGAGAGATTTTGAATGACATTTCCATTGAGATTGTTTATTTTTAAGTTGTCATATGTTTTTTTTTTTGTTGATTGAGATTTCAAATAAGATTGAAATGATGATTGTGATTGTGATTAGGTTGAGATTGACATTTTAAATGTAATTGATATTACGATTGTAATTAGGTTGTGATTGGAATAGAAATTAGGTTGAGATTGGAATGGAGATTGTAATTGACATTGGAATTTATAATTGATGATGTGATTTTGTTGGAGATTCTGAATATGATTGTGATGATGATTGTTATATAAAACAGGAAGATGGAGGTTCCGGATAAGAGTTGGATGTTACTTCCTCGTGGTCATCCAAAATACAGTGAGGGGATCTTTTTGTTTTGTGCTTGGGCCTATAACAAAGCAAATGGGATGTCCCATGTTCATTGTCCATGTGGTCGTTGTCGCAACTCTCGTGGGGTTACGGTTCCGCATATGTTTAAGCACTTGAGCAAAAGAGGTATGTTGGCTAGCTACACGGTATGGGACAAACATGGGGAGCAACCGGTCGATCGAAGAACAGACCAGCTCAGAATGCAGATATTGGATTGAGGGGCTTCCACTTCTAACGAGGGCCCTGTGATGGAGATGTTGCATGATGCACTTCCGTATCATACTGGATACAATGCATATGTAGGGGATAACCCTACCGTTGATGATGGAATGCCCACCTTCGAGGATGTCACTGATGATGATTACATGAAGTATTAGATGCTTTTAGTTGAAGCTCGAACTCCGTTGTACCATGGCGCCGATATCATTGTTCTAGGTGCTGTTTTAGATGCAATGAAAGTGAAGATGAAGAATCGGTGGACAGATATCGGCATCCATGACATGTGCAGACACATTAACCGTTTGCTCCTCCCCCGTGAACACAAGTACCCTTTAAGTGGGAAATCGATGAAGGAAATTTGTATGAATCTCGGGCTTGGCTATAAGAAAATCCATGCTTGTGAGTACAATTGTGTGCTTTTTTATAAGGAGTATGAGAATTACGATGTTTGTCCCATATGTGAGACCTCAAGATGGAAGCCAAGCCCGGATATATAGGAGAGGAAGAAGGATAGCCAGAAAGACACTTTGTTATTTCCCATTGACTCCTAGATTGAAGAGGTTGTACATGGAGCCTAATATTGCAAAAGCCATGCGTTGGCATGGTGAAAGGGTCACTTCAGATGAGTGGTTAAAGCATCCAGCAGATTGGGAGGCGTGGAAGGAATTTGATAGGATGTATCCACATTTTTCGGATGACGTAAGGAACGTGCGGCTTGGGCTAGCAACTGACGGGTTCAACCCTTTTTCTACGTTGGGATTGAACCATAGTACATGGCCCGTCATTGTGATGCCATACAATTTGCCTCCCTCGATGTGCATGAAGAAGGAATTCAATATGTTGGCATTGTTGATTCCAGGGCCAAAGTCCCTAGGAAAGTGTCTGCGTGTGTTCCTAGAGTCGTTGATTGATGAGCTCCTACAGTTGTGGGCCACTGGAGTCTGTACTTTTGATCGATATTCAGGGTCCGCTTTCATGATGAAAGCAGTTGTGATGTGCACCATTAGCGACTTTCCAGGGTTGGGCTTGTTGGCTGGTGCAGCTAAAAAGGGTTATAAAGCATGCCCTGTTTGTTTGGACGAAACTGCTGCAACGCACGAACAAGGACGAATGGTGTACGACGGTCATCGTAGATGGCTTACACCGAACCACCATTGGAGGGCCGCACGTCAAGCATTCAATGGCAAGTCCGAGTACAGACAGAGACCTCCCAATTTGTCCGGAGAGGAAGTTCGTGATAGAATCGACCGGTACGAATCACACCTTCAATTTCATTCCATATTAGATTCGAAGACATATGCCTAATTCACTTATAGCATGAGCCTTAGTCGACTTCCTCTGCAACATACTTCAGTCATGGACCAAATTCAATAAGCACGATTCAATGCATCAAATCACCAAGTGAACCCCATGACAGTAAAGACAAGTTTATTAGCTTTAATTCAAGTACTCATTTTGGGACAAAACATTTCTGACACCAAAGTTATAAGCAAAACATCTTGTCAAGTTCAAGCTGAAACATCTAAGCAGGCTACTAATTTGTTTAGAATTCTGAAAATGATTGGCTTGGAATCATATTCTCCCCTTTTAAGGTCACAAGTTAGGGTCATCTAAAGTTCTAATCCGAGTGGAATCACTTCATTTGGAGTTGTGCAGCTCGTGTTATGAATTAATCAAGTCAAGACGGGAAAACAGTTTTATGAGGAACATGAGGCTTAGTTAATCATTCATCATTCATATATCAAAATCGGCTATAATTCTACTAACTCCGTCTCAAAATATTTGTAGTTTTACTTTTTGGCATGTTTTTTAAGAAGCGAAAAACTCTATAAAATATTTTTTTTAATAATTTCATACTTAATACAATTATCTATGAAATTATCTAAAAAAAATTATTTAAAAAATTAATATTTTATAGAGTTTTTTCGCTCATTAAAATATGTGCCAAAAAGTAAAACTATAAATATTTTGAGACGGAGGGAGTATCAATTTTATTTTAACAAGAGGTGATTAACTCAGTTGGTGAACTATTCCAAGTGGAATCACGCGAATATGTTGTCTCAAACTAAAGATCTAACCAAAATGGGTCAACTGCGCAGATTTACAGTTCTCCGAAATTTCAAGTAGACATGAGTTTAACTCATGTTCTTCACAAATCACACAACAAGCAACTCAAAACTGTGTAGGAGTTCAAGCTCCAACCAACACAACCATGGCGATCATGAGAGAGAGAGAGAGAGAGAGAGCTTTCATTTCTTGATTAATGAATGAATGAGCACTGATTACATTGAAGCTATTTATACACATAGCTGAGAGTTTTTTATTCGGTTTCTAACTACCTCAATTGAGGATTTACAAAAGCATGAGCTGAAGCTCAATGTGATTGGGTTAGCTCGGTTAACTCCAACATCCCTCTTCAAGAAAGAGACGACGAAGTTGGCTAAAGCTTGGATCAACTAACCCAACATCCCTCCTCACCCTGGAGAGGGGGAAATCAACTGAAGTTGTGGTACTAACTGATGATGGCGTGGACCATACAATGACTTAGTGAAAATGTCTGCTAACTGAGTTGTAGTAGGAACATATGACAAACTGATCAAACCTGCTTGCAGCTTATGACGAACGAGGTGACAATCTAGATCGATGTGCTTAGTTCTCTCGTGAAATACTGGATTGCGAGCAATGTGGATTGCTGCCTGGTTGTCGCATTTTACTGGAATTGGAGTAATGTCCTCAACACCCAATTCATGAAGCAAACGAGAGAGCCAAGCAAGCTCCGTGGTGATGCGGCGAAGGGACCTGTACTTTGCCTCTACTGAAGAAAGAGAGACGATGGTCTGTTTCTTTTACTTCCATGACAAGGGAAAACCTCCAAAACTAATGAAATACCCACACACATAACGTCTAGTGTGAGGGCAAGATGCCCAGTCAGCATCACAAAAACCCAACATTTTTGTGTCCGATGAGGAATTAAGAAACAATCCCAGATTAGGATTCCCTTTCAGGTAACGTAAGGTGTGCATTGCAACCTTCAAATGATCCTCTGTAGGACTTTGCATGAACTGGCTAAGGAACTTCACCAAAGTCAGGCCTAATGTTGACAAGAAAATTCAACTTTCCAACAAGTTTCCTATACACAGAGGCATCAGGGAGTGGACGAGCTTTTGACTCATGGAGCTTCAATCCTACCTCAAGTGGTGTGGACATTGGAGACAAATGACAACAACTGAATTCTTCCAACATCTCCATAAGAAACTTTTTCTGACTTAGAACAAATCCATTGGAAACCTTGACAAATTCAATCCCAAGAAAATAATGAATGTTGCCAAAGTATTTGATCTTATATTGATCATCCAGTACCTTCTTGATCCAAGCCACCTCAGCAGTGTCACTCCCAGTTAGTAAAATATCATCAACATATAGGGCTAAAAACACAACCAGATCACCCGATCTCTTGGAGAATAGGGAGTAGTCATTCTGAGAGAAGGTAAAAACTTGAGAAAGAAATTGGGACAGCTTACCATACCATTGTCGCGAAGCTTGCTTCAAACCATATAGAGATTTGTTCAGCTTACAGACCAAGGAAGGATCAGAAAGATGAAGACCAAGAGGGGCCTGCATATACACATCTTCATGTAGCTCACCATGAAGGAAAGCATTATTAACATCAAGATGCTCAATTGACCAATTTCTCTTCAAAGTTATTGAAACAAGAGCCCTTACAGTTGTCATCTTCACAACTGGGGAAAAAGTCTATGTGTAATCGATTCCTGCCTTTTGAGTGAAACCTCTGATCACTAGCCGAGCCTTATCAATAGTACCATCTACCTTCAATTTTAGTTTAAAAACTCATTTGCAACTAATTGGTTTCTTGCCAGGGGGCAAAGGAACTAGATCACATATCCTATTGAGCTCAAGAGCAGCAAATTCTTTATCCATTGCTTCTTGCCAAGCTGGATGCTTAACTGCATCATGATAAGAAGTAGGTTCTTGTGCAACAAGTAGATTAGCAAAGAATTGATGATCTAACAAGGATATAGAATTGGCACAGATAAGGGTAGTAAAAGGACAAGAGGAAGTAATGGTGTTGGAACAAAAACCATGACTAGAACATTGCCACATACATAGTCTCTGAGATGAGGTAGGGCATGATATGGCCTAGTGGACCTGCGAGTGGGGACAAGTTGAGGCTCAGGAACTGGGTCAAAGGAGTCAGGTGGTGCAGAAGAGGCATCAAAATGGTCCTGCTAGCTAGTAGTGTTAGGAGGTTCAGGGATAGGAAAAGGTAAAGTGGGCTCAGCAGAAGAATCAAGTAAAGGAAATATGTGTTCATAGAAAATGACATCTCGAGAAACAACAATCTGTGTGGTAGCAATGTTTAGCAGCTTGTATGTTTTCTTTCCAAAAGGAAATCCCAAAAATAGGCAAGCCTGTGCTCGGGGCTGAAATTTGTCCCTATCTTTGTGAAGATTGGATGCATAGCATAAGCAACCAAAGGGTTTCAGGTGATCATAGGTGGGGGGTTTCTGAAATAAAGCCTCAAAGGGAGGGGAACCCTGCAAGTGCAACACTCTGGAAGGAGATCGGTTAATCAAATATGTGGCCATGAAAACACACTCACCCCAATATTTCAAAGGTAAATTTGATTGGAATAGCAAAGCTCCGGAGGTTTCTAAAAGATTTTTTTTGTTTTCTCTCAACCACCCCATTTTGTTGTGGTGTGTAAGGATAGCTTATTTGGGGAAGAATGCAATGAGAGGCAAAGAAATCAATGGCCTCATGACAACTCTCAAGCTCAAAATCATTGCCGGTTCTAAAGACTTTAAGAGTGCAACAAAACTGGGTTTGAACCATCTTCACAAAGGCTTTCATGATGGGGAATGCATTGCTTTTCACACTCAGCAAATGTGTCCAAGTACAACGTGTGAAATCATCAACTATTGTGATGAAATACTTGTAACTCTCATGAGTTGGGGTATGGTAAGGTCCCCACAAGTCAACATGAACTAGATCAAAGGTAAATTTGGTAGATATATGACTTGAAGGAAATGGCAATCTGTGTTGTCTGGCCCTTTGGCAAATGTCACAAGGACTGGTGGTCCTTTTACAAGTAGAGATCGAAGGATCAATAACAGATACAAGTTTACTGAGTTTTTCAAAAGGCATGTGGCCTAGTTTTACATGTTAAAGAGAAAAAGGATCAAGCAAACAAGCAAAAGTTTTGCCAGTGGCCTCTTCAAAGAAGGGCCCTACAAGGTACAAATCGTGGGTGAGAACTCAGCAGTACAATGCAGTTGACTTATGATTCTACTGACAGACATCAATTTGAATTTGAAATCTGCAACAAACAACACATTGTAGATGATCAAATTTGGCAATATTTTCACAAAACCGTGGGAAGAAACTGTGATGCAGGAAGCATTGGGTAAGGTAACTTTGTGGATGGAAGGTAAAGGCTCAAGGGTAGAGAAAAGGTCTTTTGTGGAGTACATGTGATCGGTTGCACCAGAGTCTATAATCCAAGTTAAACCATCAATATGTGAATCACATGTAGCATTCAAGCCATACTTAAAAAAAAACAAGATATAACGAATGACTCAATACATGTCATTGTGTAACCCGCAACAGGATTGAGATGAGACTCTATGTGATGTTCTTGGTTAAGCAAGAGACATAGATGAGTACATTGCTCTGTATAGTGAAGCCAGGGATTGGAGATGTACAATCACTGCTACCTGATGTACCACTACTAGAAGCACTTTCTGCAATCTTCCCTCATGTCTTCTTGGAGCCTGAGGAACCTGATGTACCACTACCAGATGGATAGCTGATGAGTTTCTACCAAAAATCCACCTTATGATCGGTCTTCTTGCAATGAGTGCAAACGTAAGCTGGTCTCTTGGTAGGAATTGAGGACTCTTTTCACATTGTAGTTTTTCGCCTAAGAAAGAGCCTTCAAACTCTCTTGAGGGTTTTTGTTATTTGAGCCCAGAATCACAACCTGTAGTGAGACATAATGCCAAATTCAAAATAAGAAGAATGTAGATGAAAAGTTGATCAAAGTAACAATGATTGAAGCACCCAAATTAATTAAAGCAAATAAAATGATACCAACATGCACTGAGAGCCCAAACAGGATTTCAAGTAAAGATTGGAGATGAAAATTAAATCACGAAGAGGGTGAAATAACATAAAAGTAGTCTATTTCAGTATCTTTAATGCTCTATACTCACATGTATAGTACAAATATTGTTCTAATTTCAGGCACTATGCATTACATATGGGAGGGGCAGAGAGCTTCATTCAATTAAACAATTTAAACATAAAAGGAAATCACTTGAGCAACATTCAATATTTAAGCATCTACTTCACCCATATATTTGTATGGAAAGCTTATGTAGCTACAAAAATGGGGAAACAAAGAACAAACCTTGAAAAGCAGAGTTATGAGTTTAACCAATATACACGAAATTTACATCAATATCTAGTGATGGTAGATATAGGCCAGTCCCAAAAGACCCAAAAACCTCTGCCTGCAAAGTGATCAAACAATATTAGCACTTCCCCACATAGAAGTAACAATCAGAGAAGGGGGGAAATTGAGGGTGAACAATTTGAGCGCAACATACCCTGCAATTAGGCCATATATACTTGATAACATCAAAGACAAAATCTATGGCTGAATTTCGCAAGGATTCTTCCTCTGAAGTGGGAGAGAGAAAATCACAAAAATCAAGTATCTCTGCAAAACCGCATTGATGACCAAGTCAGTAAAGTAAACGAACAACATCAACATCAAGTCAGTAAAGTAAACGAACAACATTAAAGACAGAATCTAGGATTTTTTTTTCATCAAACCAACCCCTCTTTGTTATCTAAGAAGCCAACAATATTTGACAAACAATTAGATCGAATCAACATAGCAGCATTTCCTAAAAACCCCTAAAAATTGTGTTCCACAAAACAATATCCCTTTCAGGCATATTGTCGAACACCTTGCGGGCAAACCCAACTTTGGAGAAATTTAGATGCATATCAATAGCCACAGACCCAACAAATACATTGACATCAAATCCATCAACAATCACATGTGAATGAAGCATCATACTAATCTTCTTGCACCAATCTGCCCCAAAAGCAGAGACCGCAAAAGCGTAGGTGAAATAAACTTGTTGAGGAAATTCTAAATGAAAACTCAAATGGAACCAAACCAAACCCTAAATGTCCCAAAAATGCTTTAGCTTGAATTCGAAATCCTTAATTTCAACCAAATCAAACCCTAATTTTCGCAAAATACTTGATTGAAATCAAAATCCCCAATAACAACCAACAAACCCTAATTAAAAATATCAAAACAAATTCAATTACATACTTAGCGATGTAGTTCCATCAGTGTCGCCTCCGAGTCATGAATAGGTGCAGATGTTACTTTGAATCCTCTAGCCATCGTCTAGGGCATCTCTCGCAACCTTGGTCGGTTCTCTCACCCTACGCCGACATCAGGCTACAACAAATAAAGAAGGGGATAAGAAAATGCAAAATCCATGAAATCAAAACTTTGCCTACAGAGGAGATTAACGACGATAGAAGAGGTCGATATTACCCGTTGGTGAAGATTTCCGGTGAGGCTCCAACTGGGCGAGAGATGGCGGCGCATGGCATGGGAGATTTGTTGGAATCATTGATGGTGGAGCAACGCTCTTTGGTCGGTTCTTCATCCTCTCTGGAAAAGGTAGAATGGAGAACGTGAGTAATGGATAGGAAATTGATTGGTATTGGGAGCAATTGAATCTTGGAGAGATCGTGTCCATAAACTGAGTGTCGGCACTCAGAGAGGAGAGAGGGCAAACGGTTGAAGAGAGAACGTGGGGGTGGGTGAGATACTGAAAACTGTTTTTTAACTTTGCCCAGAGAAGGACAAGTGACGCAAAATTTTACAAAGACATTGCTTCTAAAATTATAAGTATAAGGGGTGGATTTAAATCATACATTTAATGTGTTTTCTACTATATTTTTTACAACAAAGATTGTATCTTATATATATCTTCAAAAAAAATATTCGATAATATAGTTGAGCCCCCCTCTGGATTTTTTTCTGGATCCGCCCCTGATTGTTTATATGCATGTTGTGCTTATCTATATTGTGCATTTATTTTTTATATTGTGTGTAATTATATGTATAATATGTCTAGTGTGTGTATATATATATGAAAATTCGTAAAATATAAAAATATTATAAATCTATATATGTTATGCTCTTAAAAACCGCAAAATATATAAGAATTTTAGATTTTTTTTATAATATTTTTTTATTTGAGTGACTGTGTGGGATTGGAAAAAAAAATAGTAAATTCTGTCCCGGACCCACCCTGCAAAAATTACCCGGGACATGACGTGTGACGACTCTCATCCCGTCTCGTCCCGTGCCAACCATAGTCTTAAGCCTTGAAAGGCGTGGATCCTTGGTGCTTTCCTAGGTTCTAAGCTTGGTTCAAATCAGATGAGAAAAGTTTTTCAAAGCAAAAATGAATGAAATTGTTCTAAAAAGGACTTCAAAAGTCAAAAGAAAGGTACAAATTAATTCCATCGGCAGTTGTCTTGAAATAGAAGCAAAAGTTCATTTCCCTTTCTTGTGTTCAAACATACCAATGTAAATAAAATAAACTGCAGTGTAAACCGATTTGTGTTCAAACATACCAATTAATGTAAACAAACAAATTCCAAGTAAATGTAAATATGTAATGAAAGAAAATCTATAATACTAGCTCTATATATTGAGCATAGACCTACAAAAGAAAATATGTACTTACCACACATCAAAATGGGTTGTTTAGCTTTTTCCATATCTGTAGCCCTTGTGTTTCTCAACTTGTTTGGAGTGTATGAGAGTTGCATTGAGAGTGAGAGACTTGCCCTCCTCGACTTTAAGAAAAGCTTTGTGTCAACTCTTCCCGACGACAGCCTCTCTTCCTGGAAATCTAGTGAGGAGGAGGATTGTTGTAACTGGGTTGGGATTTCTTGTGACAATTTCACAGGGCATGTTGTATCCCTACATCTTAGCTATGAGCTCCTCAAAAGTAATAAACTTCGACCTACGTTGCTTGAACTGCAACACTTGGAGAGTTTGGACCTGTCCGTTAACGAGTTTTCCATGAAAATCCCAGAGTTCATTGGTTCTTTAAGCAAGTTGACACACTTTAATGTTTGGGCTGCTGGATTTTATGGTAAGATTCCTCCTCGATCACCTTGGCAACCTCTCTAGCCTCCAATATTTAGAACTCAGCAATACCGGTTTGTCTAGTGACAGCTTTGAATGGGTTTCTAAGCTTTCTGCATTAGAATTTCTTATTGCAGATGGAATCAATTTCAGTGAAGCTAAGGATTGGCTTTACGCCATCAAAAGGCTTCCACTGTTATCTAATTTTTCGTGCTTTAGTTGCTCTCTTCCCCTACCTCTTTCACCATCGACTACTAATTCATCCACTTCTTCTCTACGTGAACTTGCTCTTTCAGAAGCAATCTTAAGTCCCTCGAGTCTTTTTGTTTTGATAAATAGCACAAGAAAACTGTCAGCACTTTTTCTGCAAGATGTGTCTTTTGAAGGTCCATTTCCAAATATTTTTCCCAATCTGAATTCCTTGGAAACACTTTACATATCGGGCAATTACATTGACGACAGAATATTAAAATCCATTGGAAATCTATCCAACTTGAGGGATTTTTCTGCAAGTTATAGCCTAAATCAAACATCTATTCAAGCCTTGACTAGTTTTGCTGATAGTTCATTGACCTCCTTGGACTTGAGATCAAACAACTTTACTGGTACTATTCCTCCCATGTTGAGATTCCCATCACTTGAAACTTTGGATCTGAGGAACAATCGTTTTGAGAGCTTTTCGCCACAAAATTCAATGATCCCTCTAAAAGCTCAAGATTCTTCGGATATTTTCTCGATTAATGATAGCCTTGAGCATACCCCTTGTTATTTCCCTTCATATCTTCGTGAACTTTATTTGTTATTAAATTCCTTAGAAGGTGTATTATCGGATTCATACTTCTCTAATCTTTCAAATTTAGAAATTTTAGACCTTTCGAATAATCCAAATTTGACAGTTAGTTTCATAAAACCTCTTCCTCAACTACTGTCAATACTTTTGAATTCATGCAAGTTGGGGCCTAATTTTCCAACTTGGCTTGTTACACAAAAGAGCTGTGGAGCTAGACATTCTAAACTGTAAATTTTAGTTTATGAGACAAAGGTTTAGATCAGATGCGAGCAACAAAGACAATGCTAGATCTTCAAAGAAACTCAGAGTACAATCAGGAGCAGCAATACGTTCTAGAAAAAGCAATCAAAAGCGGGTTGGTACTCGGAACTTCTTTTGAGTTGAAATGATCGGCTATGGATGCCGAAAATTCAGCCATATCCTTCAGATTAAATTATGACATTAAAACCGACTTCCTTAAAAACACTCATCACAGATACAGTGAACCCGAGAACTCGATAACAAGCAGTTTGAAAGGACCCATAAGCAATGAACATTAATGCAAGTAAACCAATACCTTGATACATAAATTTATACAATGGGAATAGACAGCAACCTGGCCGAGCACCAGCAACTAAGCCAACCGGCAGGCCCTATTCCAATCAATGGTAACCCAGAGGGAAGCCAAGGGCAACCATCAGACCTGAGCTAACCTTGACTAGGCAAAATGTTAGCCACTACAAAGAACAGCACTACACGGTCCTCCCGTAGCTCAGACAAGCAAGGTACAGATTCTTCGCCCACTTATCCTGCACATAAATGTGAAATCATGCATCAGTACATCCGCTGTTAGCGATTTGCCTCCTAACTAACTGGCAACTACTACACAGTAGACAGTTGAAAAGGATAAAAGATGTTTTTTTTTGTGGGCAGTGATGTTATGTAGATCATTATCAGATAGAGAATTTACAAATGGAGAAATCAGGTTGCTTTCGACAAAGTCTTGGTTGAGAGATAAGCACAGATTCATTCGCAACAGAGTTGCGGATTACTTGAGTTTGGAAAGATAAAAGCTACTATAACAAGTAGACCAACCCTAGAGCGTCAATAATGGTGTCCTGTAGGCCATCCCCAAGGAGTGGATTAAGGTCAACACGGATGGATCCGTTTGAGGGGATGGCTGGCTTTGGCTGCCAGTGTTATTAGAAATACTTTGGGGGAGTGTCAACAAGGTTTTGTTCATCACTTAGGATCTTGTGCAGTGCCTTGCAAGGTCTTTAAGCTGGAAAGTGGTTACAAATCTATGATTTTGGAAACAGACTCACGACGGGCAACTACAGGATCTAGAATATCCAGTTTTGTCATGTCTACAGTGAGCCAAAATGCCAAATGATGTCATGGATTATCTTGCAAACTATGCTTCTAATTTCCCAATTCAGTTTCAAATATTGTTTGACCCTCCCAAGTGAGTAGTTGAACTTCTGCTATGTGATGCAAGAGGTTGGACAGTTCCCAGATTGATTACTACTTGGCCCTTTTTATTAATAATAATAAAAGTGCGTGTAGATGCACAGAGAATGCTGCTTCTCCTTCCGACCAAAAAAAAGATAGAGAATATACAACTGAATTTACCTTCACATGAGTGCTAGGAAATTGGGAGGTTCGTAGCGTTTCCTGAGTTTCATCACCTGGACTTCGTTTGGGCTTACTCAAGATAAGAGCTGTCTGGTCCAGATTAGCAGCTGTTGATGTTATACGATAACCCTTGTCCCAGCGCTTATGGATGCCCTCACTTGGATACAGAAAATCTAGCTCCACAACCTACATGATACCAAAACCAACCAAACATCAGAAGCAGTCAATGATGAAACATATTTCCAAAAGATCAAAAAATAGATTATGGGTCCAAATATTAGAAGCAAGATTAATTAAAGAAAAATTAAGAGACATAAATAAAAAGGTAGATAAGCTGAACCTGATCGCTGAAGCCAGCATTGCGGGACATAACAACACCCCATCTGGATCCAGCAGTAGCCATTGAAGTCACATGGAATCCTTCCCGCCATTTTTTATTTATCCACTTGAAGGGGAAAGATTCACTTACTTTATACGATTGTTGAGTATACTGAGTGCCTGTAAATATAATGATGAGTTTTCAAATACCCTTGAATTAAATTGCTTTATACTACATACAGGCTGAACTTTATAACCTTGCAAGCTACCATAAATTAAAAGATAAGGACATATTGGGTACAACCATAACCAACGGCCAGTTTCTTCTTATATATTACTCTGAATAATTGACTGCAGCCAAAGCTCCAAACTGACTTCGGAAAATGACTTTGGCCAGAAAGAGATGAACCTCGACAAACTTTACTTTCTTCATGGTGATTCAGACAACTTCCCAAATTATTACTAGAAACGTATAGTATTTTTTTAAACTCAAAAGATAACAAACCTTTGGACATCACCACAAGAGAGTTTCCATTAGAAGACCCAGCAACTGAACTTATGTAAAAGTTCTTCTCCCACTGCTCCATGATCCACTCCTGCATAGTTTAGATCATTAATAAGATCACTCTATTTCACCTAATTCTTAAAATAGTAACATACGGACAACACTATTAATCAAATGAATAAATCCAGATCATGTGCATCCACCTTGTGCAAGAATGAAGGAGACAATTCATAGGTTTGACTTGTGAAGCCAGTGCCAGCGTCCATGACTACCGCCCAAAGGTTAGAACAAGATGAAACAGAGCTTATGAGCAAGCCATCTCCTTTCCCTTTTTCCACATGTTGTGTCAATCTAGTGTCAGCAACATTATAATGATACCTAGCAACATTTGAAGTACAGAATGATTTCAGCAGCAAAAGGCAAATGCGAATGAATTGATGCACCCATGACTTGTGTGATAGAAAACAACTTAATATTGGGTACCAAAATCATCAGCTGAATATGTCAACAAAACTTACCTCTGCTTCATAGGCCGCCTAGCATTGTAAATTGAGATCCACTGTGTAGCAGGAACTCCCAAACGCACCCTCTTCTTTGCTTGCTCATCACCGTCTCCCTCGTCACTTAATCTACTACGCTTGTTCCCAACCTGGATGAAAAACGGGTAAGGAGACTCATTAAAGAGGTTTTATTCTATTTGAGGAAAGGAATTACCACATGCTGGATTACCTTTTGTGCGCCATCAGTGTTTAGGGGCCTCACAGCTGGATTTGGTCCAATTAATCCATCAAACAGTGATATCAACTTGGAATAGTTGGGTTCTTCATCAAATTTAATATTCACCACAGCTTCAACAAATTGCTTAAGTGGTTGAGGGCAGAAATAACACATGGCTTCAGCAGGGGTACTCATCTTGTTCTTGCAAACTAGGAATGATTTATTGTCACCCTTAACAATGAAAAAGTGAAGATGATATAATCAATTATCCCCCTATATGTGGTGGCAGGAAACACTAATCAGGAAAAATAGAACTTCTCTTGTACCTGATATCCTTGCCAAGGCAACCTGCCTTTGTGGAGAAAAATCAGAGTGTATGCAAGAGATTCCAAATCATCTCTTCTGCTTGCAGTTCTTCCTAAATGAGCATGCACACTAGCATAACGTACAGTGCCCCTGTTTCGAAGCATAAGAGATTCAGAATCCAAAACCCTTGTCTGGGAATCTGGGATATATCCTATGTAATTACAGGACTGTTAACATATCCCACCTAAACAAATCAGGGCGCTGATCGTATTCAACATGATGGCCACTAGAAACATCCCTCCATTTTGTTGCTGCAATTAAGTAAATCATTAACTCATTAAGAAAGGAAGCAATGGAAAATGCAAAGAAAGAAAAAGAAAAACGAAGAAATGGTAATATGGCATGTAGTTACCTAGTCCAAGGTCAACAAGAAACAGCTTTTTCTCTTGAGGTGTAGATGGTTGACCAAGCAAGAAATTTTCCGGCTTTACATCACCATGCACGTAACTAATAGTGAACAAACCCATTTAGGTGATTCATCAGCTATTCATACCCTAGATCTAAACAAATAAATAAACTACAATGACAACAATACTGGCACACTGAAAAAAAAAGAGGGACATATTGGCATACCCTTTAGAATGCAACTTTTCAAGGATAGATAAAGCTTCGACAGCAATGCAAGCCACCATTTCAGATGACATCCTGCACATATAATAACAAGATCAACAAACGCATAGACATCACATATGGAACCCAATGTCGTTGCAGAAGCAATATGCACACATCGTGAATACCTTTTGTTCCTGTAATAAGAAAACAGATGTGTTCATCAAGTTGAAACAGAGAGACAAATGTTATGCAAGCAAGCAATTGTAACAATACTGATAAATTAATTGGAGTAAGGCACAGACAAAGATCAAATGATCATCTAATAGCATGCTACAATTACTTTCAAAACAATTTGTAACATACTGGCCAAGTGACTAAACTAGAATTTACTTCGGCCATGTTTCAGAGTAGGCAAGTTCTACAACAAAATAAAAGCAAGATACTCACGACTGCCCTGACGTATTCCATACATCCCATAAGCTTGGTCCAAGGATGTCCATAACCTGCAGTAAAGATGACCAGATGTTCAAAACTACACAAAGCATGGTATTTTAAAAGGGGAGTAAGTGGTGCATACCATCACATAATAATCCCCTTGCTTTCCCTTATAATATGCTTTAGGAATCCCATGGCTGCCTCCGAGAGTGCTGCCCAAAAAATAGAATATTTATAAATTCCCAACATCAATATTCAGTATCCCCAAATTAAATGTGTCAGTACATACTTGTACACTTGCCACTCATGTGGAGGTCCATAGTTACAACCTTTGCTGTTCCTGTGCTCGAACTTTAAAGCAACCTATACCGAGCAAATGTGAAGAACATGAACATTCAAGGATCAAAGAACATATGTGGCATAAAACAATCTATTTGAAGAGAGCAGAAGGGCAGTTTGAATGATTCACGGTCTCAAATCCTCCAACTCAGAAGGTTGGGTGTAACTGTGAGTGTATGGATTTGGAATGTGTTCCAATCCGGATATCAGATTCATTCATATACCCATTGCAAACCTATACCTTACCCGTACTAATCACTGCCTAAGAGTTTACTAGAATCAGCATTACCTCCATAGCCCCTGCACCTGTTGCGCGTTCACTTCCACCATTAACACGACGGCCAACAAACACCTGACCAAAACCACCTTTTCCCAGCTTACGTTCCAACTTATACACAGGCGAACCCCCTACTTGAACCTGCAGTGAAATTGCAAACAGAACAGCTTGACGTGACTAACTTACTACAACTGGAAAAAAAAAATCAAAAGGAAAAGCAATCGAAGTTTTCAGACAAATGAACGAGTTACCCTCTCGGGAAATGGAGATTTGTTGCTGTCGTCGTCTCCAGTGGCCTTGTTAGCGCTTAAGCCACCACTGTCGTCCACCATATTTACCCTCCTAATAGGCGATGCCTCCTTCTCTTCCTCCTCCAACAATCGATCAAACTCGCTAGCTGTTTTCGATTTCACAATCACCAGCTCCGGTTTCTTCTCCTCCTCCTTAGCAGCTAACCTAGTCCTAGGACGACTGCCAGTTTTTCCCCTCGCTTCCTCAACCTTGACTACCGCTTCCTTGGCAACGGCGGTCCTGGTGCGAACGCGGTTCCCGACTAGATTCTCCGATTCCTTGCGCCGATCGTTCACAGATCGAAGGCGCTGGCCTTTACGAACCACAGGCATTGTTTTCCCATGCAATCAATGCAAAAGGCGATGAAACCTAGAGTTATCATTATCGACTTCAGCAACAGATCTCTGAAATCGAACCAATCATCCTCCGATTCGGCCGCGCAATTTAGGGCTCCGTAATGAAAGCTGCTAAGGTTGGTGATTGCAGCTTGAGGATAAGGTGAGTTGCGATTGCGTTTGGATTGGTGCGCCCTGAATCTAGGGTTTGAAAGGGGGGAAATGGAGGAGATGGAGGAGGAGAAGCAGCAGCAGCAAAGAGAAAGACGGGAGTTGATTTCACTGCGAGGCGGAAATGGAACGCGTTGGGACGCGCGCGTGGAGCGAGGGAGGTTCGGGAGTCGATTTTAAACTCATATGAACCAAACCATCAACGAACCCGGAGGTTTGGTTTGGTGCCGAACCAAAGGCCTGACCCGGCTACCCCCTTATGTTCGGATGAGGGAGATGATAAGATCGTTTGCAATGCCTTGTCACCGCTAGGGATGGCAATGGGGCGGGGACTCCCAATCCCCGCGGGAATCCCCGTTGCGGGGATGGGGGTCAAAGTAATTCCCCGTGCGGGGACGGGGTGGAGACGGGGATAGTAGTCTTCACCCCGATCCCCGCCCCGCCCCGTTGGGGAACCCCGTGGGATCCCCCGATGAGAGCATAAAATTTCCGTTTTTATTTAGATTTTACCTTATTTTAAATAATTTTGCTTTTATTTTTAAACTTTTACTTTATAATTTACATTTATGAGATATTATATATAATATTTATGTCATATTTTTTTTACATAACTTTAATAATATCTTATAGTTTTCTATTAAATGAGGGGAACCATGAGTTTTAAATTGGGAAACCCGCGGAGAATGCAAACAGGGAAAATTAAGCGGGGACGGGGATTCCCCGATGGGGACGAGGACCCGACGGGGATGGGGACGGGGGACATTTTTTATCCCCGAACGGGGGTGGGACGGGGACGGGGGACTTTTTACAAACGGGGACGGGGGTACTCCCCGCCCCGTTGCCATCCGTAGTCAGCGCAAAGAAAGGTTGTGTAATTGGGACGATGGCTCGTGATTTGGACGGAGCCTTGATTTTGGTCGTTGTTATGTCGGCTCGATAAGGATCTGATCTGTTGGTGGTTGAGCTGGAGATAATGGTATGGACACTCAAGACGATGGAGGTTAATGATATGGATAGCATCATCATTGAAATCGATTGTTATCGACTCATAGGACGGTTGCAAAAGAAGAATCACACTTTTAGGGGTGTGGTTGGTTCATTGTTGCACCTTGTATTGATCGAGACTTGCCCGAGGGTTGGGAGGTGCAACTAGATTTCTGTGTGTCGGGACGAAAACCAGATAACGGACTTTCTTATCAAGCTATGGTTGTCATCTATTTATTTTATTACTTCTTATGACAATTTAACTTTACCGTTCCAAGCTTTAATGGGTTTTTTTTTACAGTACGCATGAAGTAGATTGACAAAGCGATCTTGAAGCCATTAAAAGATAAC
Organism: Persicaria tinctoria; assembly: GCA_037127255.1. Taxonomy (NCBI): domain Eukaryota; kingdom Viridiplantae; phylum Streptophyta; class Magnoliopsida; order Caryophyllales; family Polygonaceae; genus Persicaria; species Persicaria tinctoria. The sequence continues at coordinate 4,299,084 of JBANSL010000004.1, forward strand.
TTGGAATGCCCTACATAGAGGGTCGCTAATAAAAAAAAACAGGCTAATATTACAATTACATAAATTTATAATTAAAATATCTAAAGAAATTGGAACTCTTGGCTTAGACGGCTTGGTCCAAAGGCTTAGACACCTTGCATGCAAGCTGATGCAATGGTCGGATCTAGTCTAGGCTTAGACGGTTGCGGTTGTGGTTCCGGATGCGATGTCTCGGACTCGCACTATATGTCTCGAACTCAAGGTCATGAGATCTGAGATTTTGGACATTTTTTGGGAAAAAGTTTTGCTCGAGATTTTAGGTTTAGGGTCAGGAATTTGGGGGCATGTAAGTGTAGATCTTGGAGGAGCCGAAGGCGGAGGTGGAGGAGATGAGGAAAAGAGCGCCAAATCAGGACAAAGAAGCACGAGCGGCTAGGAGATCGAGGGGAACGTCTCTCCGGGGCCGTCGGAGAAGGTTGGTGAAGGTAGCATGGGAAGGAGCCGTTGAACAAGGCTGATGGAGGACATGAATAGCGGCGGTGGCTGATTGAGTTGAAGAGGGTTGGTGATGGGGACATGGGCGTCCATGCCACCCCACACATCGATGGAGGAGGTAGGGGGAGTCCCACCAGGACGTTAGATAAGGGAGAATTGACGGCGGCGGGAGCTTGGACTAGTAGCTCTGTGGAGGAAGAGGATCGAAGACGGAGGGCTGTCGCTCAAACCGACGGGGAGGAGATCGAGAGGCGTCGACGAGAGCTTAGAGAGGGTGCCGCTTAGGAGGTAAAGGGTCGCGACCGGTGGGCTATCGCATAGGCCGCCGGAGCATATGCCTAGAGGTAGGTGGCGGTGACATGTTTGAGATTTAGGGTTAAGTTTGGTGGGTTGGGGTTTTAAAGGTAGATTTAGGACTCTCATGCAATGGAGAAATGGATGTTTCAGCCTCTGAAGGAGGCCGGAGAGCGGAGGTTGGAGGTCTGATTACCAATTGACATGGATGAAGGGGATGAACAGGAGAGGAGGAGGCGATGGCTAGGGTTTTTTTGGGGGGCTACATTTCTCTCCTCCTAGGAGAGTTATTTCTTGTGTAATTGTTGTTTTCAGACGATCAATTCGCTTTGATGGTTTTTGTTAATGACATTTTTTATGAGAGATTTGGTGCTATAATCATCAAGTTTTGGATGGAAAACTCATGAAATTAGGTTGTCATCTCGATGTATTTACGTGCTAATGTAATGTAAACACTTGATTTTCTATATATTTTTTTTATATGATGACAATGCTTTGAATTGGTATTTTGGGTGACAAATCTTCCTAATTATCTTACGCAAAATCGGCTCTTATACTTTTTCATTATAATCTTGCGCTTGGGGTGACACATCACCAAGTTTTAGAAAACCACTTCAAAACATGAAATTTTTAGCATAAAACCACCTCTAAGATGGAGAACTTGTCACAAAATCACCTAGAAATTTTAAAGTTATAGAAAATAATCTATAAGTTTTTTTTTTCTCCAGAAAATCACAATATAAAAATTAAAATTGCTTAACGTGTAAATTTGTATGAAATGGCATTTAGAATAGATCATAACATTTCTTACACTATTTTAAAATTTTTGTTATCCATATAATAACGGATTTCCATAAATGTTTTTAGCTCGTGTTTGGAGGGCATTCAACAATCCTTATGACATAGTAGATATTAATTATGTTTAAATTGGCAAGTAGTAAAGTAACTCAAGTGTCAGTTATAAAAACTAGGTAAAAGATTCATAGTGGTTACGTAAAAACGATAATCAGACAAAACTGATAATGGAACGTTGAAAGAATTGTCGAGGCTAACCAAATACAGTTAAAGAGTTGTTAAAGTTGAAAATCAAGGACTACGTCTGTTGAAAAATTCGTTACAAGCAAATGAAATAGAAGTCTCGCCGGACCAAACATGATTGTGACGCCAATATCAAACATGATTGTGACGCCAATATCAATGGAGGTGCGAGGGTTGTCAGGAGCGTAAGTCAACGAGGAAGGTACAAGGGTTTTTGTCATCATTAATAGAAGGGGACCAACAATCGCTGAAACGACAAGGACAATAACGTAAAAATAGACAAAGGGTTTATCATCTTGTTAGGGGTAGAGAGCAACAATGGTAACGCATTAGTCATTTTTATCTTCATTCAAAATTGTAAAAAAATGTTAGTATAACATTTACTACAAATATGCCTAAATTGACAAGTAGTAAAGTAACAAAATCTCAATTGTAGAAACTAGAATGCGATTTTGGCATGTTTTGTCTCTATATTTATGTTATTGAGCTCCGTGTTTATCATCTTACTTTGTTGTCGGTTTTCTCGTCTGTTAGCACGATTGTGTGGTTGGGTGATAAAGTGCGTTCTTTCTATTTACGTCACTTTTTAGTCACTTTGGAAACGCCCTCTGGATATAGCTAGTCGAGTGAAGAGTGCATACAACCAAACCCCCTAGTTTCTACTTAAAGCTGGATAGACCGAGAAATTTATTGCAGTAGTTGTTGTTGTAGCCTTGCAGGTCAGGATTCACAATGGTTGTGTAAAAACCAGGTCAAAATTCCCTTGGTTATGCCATGCATTATAATTATGTCTAAATTGATAATTAGGGAAGTAACACGCCTAATTTATAGAAAGTTAAAAACTAAGTCAAGATTCACAATGTTTGTGAAAATGATAATCAAATCAAAATGATAACGAAATGCTAAAAAAATTGCTAGAGGCTTAACCAAATAGAGTTTACAAAGGTTGTTAAAGATGAAAATAAAGGACAAATACCTTTTTTTGAAAGAATTGTTAAAGTCAAACTAAATAAAAGTCAACGGAGGTTCTCATTCGATGTTTCATCAGACAATCATGATTTTGTGATGCCAATATCATTGGAGGCACGAGGTTTGTTAGAGGCGGGAGTCAACGAGGGAGGCTCAAGGATTGTTGTCGTTATTTGTATAAGAGAATCAACAATTGTTGAATTGACAAGGAAAATAGAATCATAAGACATGAAAGACTGACTTATTGGAAAGTGAAACATCCTTATAATTATAAAAATTGTCAACATAGCATTTATATACATTTCCACAGAGACCCTCTTGTCTTAAGTTGTCAAATCTCTTAACATATACATATAAATATATTGTTTTTTGGAATTACAAAGGCTCGTGAGGCGTCAGTTTTGATTGGTGCGCCAACGAAGAGTGTCAAAGAGAACGAGTGTCTGGAGCTTTGGATTCATGGACAAGGAGTCTTGAGTGGTGAAGTCGAGCAGCACAGTCAACAACAGAATTGGTCTATCAAAGGATATGTCTGAAACTCACCGACAGGAAAGTCCAGGGATATCATAAGGATATCGAAAATGATTCTCTCTATCTCCTAGGGACACTGCCATAAAACGTTGACGCATTGATGATCACCAAATTGTCTCCTTCCAACACTACATGTTGAAGACCAAGAGACTTTGAAGCCAAAATCTTCGTGTGAAGGGCCCATGCTTCAACTTTCGCCACAAAATTGTCTTACAAATTAAAGAATGCATCAAATGCCACCGGATTTCCAATGTGATCCCTACTGTCATTGCATTTTGTTGCCGCTTCAGAAGGAACGTTGGAGTCATCCAATTATTTTTGAAAATTTAAGAAGACGAAGGTTCTCATTTGATATTTCCTCTTACCGTCCTCTCTCACATAAAGTAAGGGGTTGTCCCCTTTGACACATGTGATCTCAATCCGGAAATCAGACGACAAGCTTTCTTATCAAGTTATGGCTATTATCTATTTATTTTACTACCCTTTAAGACAATTTAACTTTACCGATTTGAAATTAAATTTGATGATATGACCAACCTTTGATGGCCGTTGTTAATGACATTTTTTATGGGAGACTCAGTGCTATAATCGTCAAGTTATGGATGGAAAACCCATGGAATTAAGTTGTCATCTCGATGTATTTGCCTCCTATTGTAATGTAAATACTTGATTTTCTATGTATTTTTTTTAGACGATGACAATGCTTCGAATCAGTATTTTGGGGTGACAGATTTTCCTAATTATTCTACGCAAAATTGGCTCCTATACTTCTTCATGATGATATTGTGTTTGGGACACATCAGCAATATCAAAGTCCGACTCGGACCGATGACTGGGGTCGTGTGCATGGGCGCACATGGCGCTAGTAGCCTAGCACACAAGCCGAGTGAGGTTCCGTTCTAAAACCAATTGGCGTTAGAAGGAGTAGCCCACCGACTCATATAGTAGGGCTTGTTATGTCCAACTTTCATTGTGAGACACTTTTGGTCTCATTCACATATCTCAACAAGCAAGTTTTAAAAAACCACTTCAAAATATGCAAATTTTAACATAAAACCACCTTTAAGATGGGAAACTTGTCACAAAGTCACCCAAAAATTTTAAAGTTATATAAAATAATCTATAAATTTATTTTTTTCATCCATTAAATCACTATATAAAAATTAAAATTGCTTAGCATGCAAATTTGTAAAAAATGGCATTTAGAAGAGATCATAACTGTTCTTACACTATTTTTCAATTTTCGTTATTCATATAATAACGGGTTTCCATAAATGTTTTAGCCCGTGTTTGGAGGGCATTCAACAATCCTTATGATATACGGAGTATATATTATGGTAATTATTTTTAAATTGGCAAGTACGGGGTAGTAAAGTAACATAAATCTCAATTATAGAAACTAGGTAAAGATTCACAGTGGTTACGTACAAACGACAATCGGATTAAACTGATAATGGAACGTTTAAAGAATTGTTAGAGTCTAACCAAATACAGTTAAGGGTCGTTAGGGTTGAAAATGAAGGACAACTACATTTTTTGAAAAAATTGTAAAAGGCAGATGAAATAGAAGTCTCATCGGCCTAAACATAACTGCAAAAGTTGTTAAGGGCGTAAGTCAACGAGGGAGGTGCAAGGGTTGTCGTCGTCATTAGTAGAAGGGGACCAACTTCCGTTCTTCCGTCCGATTCCTTTGCTAACCCTAGCAGATCCCTATGGTTTCAATTTTAGGATTAGGGGAAAAAAATTATACTGTAACTACTTATATGAACTTGATCAATTAAATTTGTTGAAATTTTAATTTGATGAATCGATCATTTTTTATTTATTTGATCAATCATACTGACAATGTCCGACCAACTTAAGCATTTTAAACTTTTGATGGCATTGATTTAATCTAGAAGAGGATATGAGATTTCAGTTCTAACAACTTCTCTCGAGTCAAATCATAATTTTTTTTTATAAATAAAATAACCTAGTACCATTCATCTTCTCAATAGATAAATACTTTACCAAGTACATAGTATCATCTTGCCAATACACCTTCTCAATTGAATTGAAGTCTTCAATACTCCCTCCGTTCTAAAATATAAGACTTTTACTATTCACGCACGTTTTCTTAGGATATTAAAAACTATATAAAATATTAATTTTTTTTAATAATCTCGTACTTATTAGTAAGAAGTATGAGATTATTAAAAAAAATTAATAAAAAAATTAATATTTTATATAATTTTTATCATCATAAGAAAGCGTGCGTAAATAGTAAAAGTCTTATATTTTAGAACGGAGGGAGTATTCACATTCATGTATGTCTTGATATAAAAAAAATAACCATAAATATTTTCACCAAATGTCAGAAACTGATGGGACGTGGATGATCTTTTTTTTACAAAAATAATTCACTGTAACGTTCAAATTTTAAAAAGCATCCGCCATTTTGGGAAAGACATCCCACGCTCTCCCTCCCTCCCCCAAATTATTTTTCGTTTTCCCGCTCTCCCCCCACTCTCTCTCCCCACCATTAAAAGCCCACCCCTTTATCCCCAAACCCTCCCTCAAATTTTCACTCTCCCTCCCACAATCGCCTCCGCCGCCCGGCCCTACGCTCCGCCGCCGCCCGGCCTTGCTCTCCGCCGTCGCCGCCGCCCTCACGATGACGTCGAAGAAGCGCCAGTCTTCTTCAGCCGCGGGGAAGAAAGAGTCCGCATGTAAGAAGCGAAAGACGGCAAAGGTTGCCGAAGATGCTCCCGTAGAGGACATTGCTACCGGATCGGCCGCCTCGGGTGATGAATCGGAGTGCGGATTCGTCGGAGAGCCTATCCCTGATGCGGAAGCTAAGCAACGGTGGCCTCGTCGCTACAAGACGGTTTGTGTTCTTTTTTGCTGATTTCGAGTTCCTTTTCACTTTGAGAATTTTTGTTTTCTTTATGAAATTCTGTAGATCTGTAAGATGTCATCTTTGTTTTTAGTTTACTGTGTTCCAAATCTGTATAAAAAGATGACTTTTTTTGATTTATTTAATTTAATTTTGCAGATGGACAAGGGTCGCGGTGCTGGAGTGGAGAAAGCTAAAAGGTTAGTAGTCTGAATTCTCAAATTGGTTGCCGCTAATGACTTACCAATAGCTTAATTAAGTCAGATTGGTTGCTTCAACTTTCACAATTAAGATGGATCGCATGTTTAGGACGCTTTAAAATAACAGTCAATTGTGTATGAGTATCTTTGGTTTGTAAAATGTCTTTTTTTTTGTCCCTTGGCACAGTGTTGACGATTCAGATGAGTTTATGCTTGCAAAGAAACATTTCTCCCAGGCAAAAGTTGATGCAGTCACTTACAATCTCAATGATGATGCATATGTTCAGGTAAGTTCATTTGCTATGTTTTGCCTTGCGTTTTTTTTGTTTTTTTTGTTAATTGGGTAGAAAATGGGTGGCAACAACTTATATCTAAATGAGTGGTGGTAGAGCTTAGCCTACCGACAGAATCTTCATATTGAGTTTTTGTAGATTATTGAGATTGTTTTTGGTCCAACAACTCAAGGTGAAACTTATATATGTGTTTTTTATTATGAATGAGGAAGGTAGATGATTGAATTGATATGCGAAGGTAATTTCTTTGTCTATATAATGGTTTGTAGAGCTTGCCCTAACGAATTTCATTCTTAAAGAGGATAGTTTACTTAACTGCCATTAATGTTAGTGTTTGATGAAATTTTAACTATGTTAGTATTTACCATTGCTATAGAGAAGTGGAATCATGTTGAGAGAAGTGGAATTTGTCTATCGATCTAGCCTTGCTCATTTATAATAAAAAGAAATATATAGCCTGAATCTTGTATAGATAAATGCAGCATTTAAGTGTTACATTAAAACGGTTTGTTATTTCAGTTTCACTATTTTTTTTGGCATATGGGTTATGCATCTTGAATAGATAATTGCATGTCCAAGTTCTTATCTTATTATGTGATAATAAATGTATTTCATCTAGTAACTCTGAGACTATTATCGCTGTTGTGGGTGTTTAACAATAAACTTTCTCTTTTCAAGGGCGAAAAAGGAAAACCGGACTACATATGTAAGATTGTTGAGATGTTTGAAGGGGTTGACAAAATATGCTACTTCAGAGCACAATGGTTTTACCGAGCTCCAGATACTGTGAGTTTTCATTCTCCTTCATTTAAACACGTGTTTTGATGTCATTCTCCTTCATTTAAAAACGTGTTTTGATGTCCAAAGGAATGATACATCAAAAGAGTTAATTACTATTTTTGCTATCTTATCAGTTGATTGAGAATTGCTTCAAAGTGAGAGAGGAGAAACGAGTATTCTTATCAGATGTTGAAGATGATAATCCATTGGATTGCCTTGTACGAAAATTACGTATCATCAAAGTGCGGGCTAATGTATGTGTATCTAATTCCTTACCTTCTTTTTATGAGCTCTTTATAGAATGAAATGTACTATTTGATGCTGACAATTGCTTGTTTTTTATGGTATTAACATTATAGGTAGACGTGGCTACTAAAATGAGCAGCATCTCAGACTGTGATTACTACTACGATATGCTATATTCACTGCCATATTGTACATTTATGAATGCACCCTTTGGTAAATAAAATTTGCTTTCTCTCTTCTCGTTCATCTGGCAACAAAAAGTTATTAGAATGGCTGGACTGAAATAGAATTCTAATGTATTTACGCAATTACTTGTAAATGTTTCAGATGACAATGGCGTCAGTAGTGGGGACCAGTCTACCATTTCTAGTGATCTTGATTGCGAAGTTGGTTCTGGGGCAAATATTAAATCTAATGGAAATGATATTTCCCAGTCAAATGAGAAGCAAAGTTCAGAGATGAGATTGTTGGATCTCTATGCTGGATGTGGAGCAATGTCCACAGGACTTTGTCTTGGCGCAAAAGCTTATGGAGTCAATCTCACCACGGTAAGTGCACTAATTATTATTGCAATCTTTCCTAATCCATATTTTGATTTTTTTTCCACCATGCCTTTGTATGTAACATTATCCTTTTTATCTGTAGCGATGGGCCATTGATTTGAACAAGCATGCGTGTGAGAGCCTAATGATTAACCATCCAGAAACAGAGGTAGCAAAAAAGAATTTTCATTGTGCATTTTATGCCTATCATATGTGAACATGATATTTAACTATTCAATGCTAAAAACAGGTGAGAAATGAATCAGTGGAAGACTTCTTGGCACTCTTGAAGGAGTGGGAGAAGTTGTGCATGCACTTCTCTTTGGTACCAGGGAATGTAACATACGAAGCTTTGAAAGATTTGCCAAAGGAAGAAGAGGAAGAGGACGAAGGAGACGATGATAATGAAAATGAAGCAGCTGATGGAGATGCAGAAATATTTGAAGTTGAAACGATACTTGCCATATGTTATGGCGATCCCAAGGGAATAGCAAAGCGGGGCCTATACTTGAAGGTATGTTGTGTGGAAGTATGTTTTTAAATAACTGGATGAATGAATTAAATATATAGCTAATCATAACCAAGTATGTAAACACATCTATTGACAGTGTAGGTTTCAGTCTACCCCCTAAACCTTAAATTGGTTCTGTTTTGGAGTATGATCGAATGGAAAGCTCAATAGTTGGTTGCATGGGTTGGTTCATTTAAGTAACAAGTTATTATTTGTCTTTATCTTTATAATGTAGGTCCGCTGGAAGGGTTATGGGCCTGATGACGATACTTGGGAGCCGATTGATGGCTTAAGGTAAACAAATTAATAGTTGTATTTTCTAAATTGTGTTATCCTCCTTATTTCAGCCATGGACCTAGGCTGAGACTTGTACTGTTATGTTGTTTAGCGATTGCTCAGCAAGAATAAAGGAATTTGTGACGAAAGGGTTCAGTGAAAAGATATTACCTTTGCCGGTGAGTTTTGTTTTTTTCATGCTTATTCATGATATGTTTTATTCACTTGAGGATACTAAGTTAGACTGAGTTTATTACTGTGTTGTCAATATAGGGGGATGCTGATGCAATATGCGGGGGGCCTCCTTGCCAGGGCATCAGTGGTTTTAATCGTTTTAGAAACAATCAGAAACCTCTCGAAGGTGATAAAAACAAACAAGTGATAGTGTACATGGATGTTGTGGACTACTTGAAGCCAAGATATGTTTTGATGGAAAATGTGGTGGATTTGGTTAAGTTTTCTGGTGGGTTTCTCGGACGCTATGCTTTAGGGAGGCTTGTTGATATGAACTACCAAACAAGGATGGGAATGATGGCTGCTGGGTCTTATGGATTGCCACAATTTCGAATGCGGGTTTTTATGTGGGGTGCTAGACCAACTGAGGTTATACTCTATAATCCTATAGTGGAAGTGGATTTAAAATTTACAAACATTCATTGCTTATTTGAGTGTTCTTTCCATTATTTGCAGAATTTGCCTCAGTATGCCCTGCCTACGCATGATGTGATAAACAGAGGCGTTGTTCCTGTAGCATTTGATGTATGGACAGAATTTTTTAAACACTTAGTCATTCAGATTTTTTTGACTGCTTGTAACCTTAAAAATCTTGTTGTTTCAAATTTGTGCAGAAAATTGTGGTAGGTTTTGAGGAGGGGCAAGCAGTGGATTTGAAGGAAAAGCTTTTTCTCAGGGATGCAATTTCTGACTTGCCTGCGGTATGTGGAAAAACATTTTTCTAAAAATGAAATTTGAATGGCCCTTTAGAACTTATCAACATCTTTATGGTGTAAGGTGGCCAATGATGAGTCTCGGGATGAGATGCCTTATGGCAACCCTCCACAAACGGCTTTTCAACGGTTCATAAGACTGAAGAAAGATGGTAAATTCAACTTTGAAATTTGCTTTCTTATCTCTTTTGCATTGCATTAGACAATTTCAACTTCAGTGCATATGTTTCAGTAGTTGATTTAGAAATGGACCTTAACTATGATTCCTCTTATTAATTTTGTGTTATTTCCTTGTTTATAGCGTCATACACTGCAGAAACGGATGATTCATCAGAATATACACCCCTTCTTTTAGATCACAGGCCTCTACAACTCAATGATGATGATTATGCCAGAGTTTGCCATGTACCAAAGAGAAAGGTAGTTCTAAGTTCTTACATAGCCATACTGATCAATAACATGCTGCTTTATAGCGTCATTTCCCTTTGTGCTTACCATATGGTAAATTGAAATGCAGGGGGCAAATTTCAGAGATTTGAAAGGTGTGCGAGTGGTAGGCAATAAAGCCGAATGGGAGCCAGATGTTCCAAGGGTCTTATTGCCTTCTGGGAAGCAACTGGTAACAATTGATTTTTCACAATATTTTTTTTTATCAAGCATTTTATGTTTGGATTGTATCATTTGAAATTTTATTTTCTTCAAATTTAGGTCCCAGATTATGCAATGAGCTTTATAAAAGGGACCTCATCCAAGTAAGTAGTATTAGTAGACTATTAGACTTCATTAGTTCTTTGATGCCTTTGAAAATTATCATGTAGTCATAGTAATTTATCATCTTGGCACAGACCGTTTGGCCGACTGTGGTGGGATGAAACCGTGCCTACTGTTGTTGGGAGGGCAGAACCTCACAACCAGGTAACATATACCTGCACACAGTTTTGTTGGTTTCCTATAACTAGAAACAGGTCATCTAGAGAAGCAAAACTAATGCTTATGAAATCTTGTCTTTTCGATAGATTATAATGCATCCTGAACAAGATAGGGTGCTAACAATAAGGGAGAATGCAAGGCTTCAAGGTTTTCCTGATCATTATAAGCTTTGTGGTCCTATTAAGGAGCGGTGAGTTGACTATGGATTCATCTACTCCAACTGAATTTCTTGCCTGAAACTTCTTTTTATCAAAGCAAAGTCTTGACATAAATCTTTCTGATTTATACAGATATATTCAAGTGGGCAATGCTGTTGCTGTACCTGTTGCACGCGCCCTAGGTTACGGCTTGGCTAAGGCAAGCCAAGGTGACATCGACACTGAGCCTTTATTCAAGCTACCCTCGGATTTCCCTAGACTCCAAGGGCCTGCTCCTTCACCTAGCTCTTCCGAGCAATCATAGATTGTCGTAATTCCCAAGATCTCTAATATGCTGAACTGCCGTAGTGCAACCATTTGAGACAATTGTTTGTAGTTGAAGCACCAGAGTTGAGAAATATTGATTGGGGGTCAAACATTTGAGACAATTGTTCCTGCTTAGCTTTGGAAATCATATACTATTTACCATTGCTTGTAGTTTGTTCTTGAAGATGAATTTTATCAACACATGCTTTATTTAACTCATTTCTTCTGCTTTGCTAGTCTCTTGTTAGAGCTTCATTTTTAGTCTCATGTAGTAATTGTTTTTTGTCAACAAAAGTTAATTATTTTTTTGACAAATTTATTGAAACAAGGTTAGGATCAAGAAAGATATAAACACTTTAATGGACAGTGATTATTTGAGCTAAACTAGTTGAGTGAGGCTGCCTATGATCAACTTGTTTAGTAAAATGAACTATTTGAGTCTAGCTCAAAGTAAGCTTGAACTACTCACCTCGTGGAAGAGATATCCCTTCAATTTCTTCTCTTCACACTTCTCAATTTGAATTTAACTTTAAAGTGTGCTACTACTTGACTTTTTATTAGTGAAAGATTATTGTGATAAATAGGGCTATTATATGAGCCGAGCTTTAAGCTCGGGTCGAGATTGTTTATTTTCTAAACAAATTGAATATGAACACATTTTTAAGTGGAAAGCTCGGCTAACTCGATTTAAGCTCGAACAATTCGAATTTTGTGAAATTTCTTCCTATGCGCAAGTTGGTTTGCTTAATGCACGAAAAAAATTAAGCTAAAACTCGTTCATTGTTGAATATGAATGAGCGAGGTTTAGCTCAAATATCAGCCCTAGAACTGATAAAATTTTCATTTAGAAACCCAAAATTCATCAAGAAGTTCATATTCACTATGGATCCAGAATCTAAGGACTGAACAAACAGGCATCAAAAGATGATCCTATATAAAAAAAAGATACAGATCAAAGCGAACTGTGAAAGAACTAACAATGCCAAATTTCACTTAAGAGCTGGTTGTGCAGAAGGGAACGGCGACAATCGGAGCACAGCTTCCTCCGCCTGAGTCGGGTCGGATCTCCACAGCTGGAAATTGCAACAGCCGATAATCAGAATCAATCCATACAAGTTTCAATCATAAACAACAATCGAGATGCAAAAATTGCAGAAATTGCGTACCGGGTCTTGCAGTACTGGCTTTGTATCGTCCTTGGCGATCACAAATGGAGGTTTCATCTCTCCCTTCAATTTCTTCTCTTCCCCCTTATTCCCTTTCGCTGATGCTTCCATCTCTCTCTCTCGGATGAATTCAATCCTTTTCAATTTCCTCACAGGAAATTAGGGTTTATAGTCACTTCAAATGGAAAGGGTATTTTCGTAATTCATTGAATAAATTTGGGGGTTTTCCGGTAACCAAACACCGTCGCCTTCCTAAGGGCGTACCGTACCGTACCCTCTCTGAAATCCGCCATCTTTGGGTTTGAGCTATCCCACTCTCAGTTCAAATTGATGATTTCGCGCCAAGTACTGGCCATTTTGCAACGGTCAAAAACCACGAAGGAGCTTCTTCAAATACACTCCGTGGTGTTGAAAACCGGTTTGGATTACCACCCGTTCATCGTCTCTCGCTTTATACTCTACTCTTGTCCGATTTCTGTCGATTTCAGTCGCTGTTTCTTCGATAGCTTACCGGTGATCCCGCCAATTTTTGCCTGGAATACGATCATTAGAGCTTATACAAGCAGTTCGTCTTCGTCGTCTTCCATTGAGTCTGTCAAATTGTTTGCTGAGCTGTTGAGAATTGGACTAAAACCAGACAATTTCACCTATCCGTTTGTCCTTAAAGCTTGTGGGATTTGTTCACTGGCTGATCATGGCAGTGCAGTTCATTCATTGGTTTTGAGGGATGGTTTAGGGTCTGATAAGTATATAGGGAATACCCTTTTGAGAATGTACGGAGCTTGCAACGAAATGACGCTTGCACGGAAGGTGTTTGATGAAATGCCTCACACAGATGTTGCTTCTTGGAGCTCTATGATTGCAACTTATGTGGCTTGGTAGGTTTGTTGGCCTCCATATATGCTTTTTCTTTCCATTGATTCTTCGCTATTTTCACTAGATCAATCCGTGAGTGCTGTGCTATTGGTTAGTACTTACTACTTACTAGTTGATTGATTCTTGTGACTCATGAACAGACTAAATCACATCTTTTGCTTCTTGCTTTTCCATAAATTTGCCTCCTTAGCTGATTGAGCTTTGCTTGTTCTAAAGATGTAGCATTTATCTGTACCTTATAGGACTCGCTTTGTTAGAATTAGTCTTGGTGACGGAATGGATGCGGGCATTGAATTTTGATATAGGGTGTGTGTCAATGATTCGTACGAAGATTAGAAAGGTGGTATGGAGGTATGGGTATGACTCATACCCGATATCGTTTTGATACCTAGACCGGACCATTCCAAACATTAGGTATTGGTTTCCGATACCTTAGTATGGATACCAAACAACCCCATAGAATACCCTTTTCTTCTCTTTAGTTAAGTGGTTTACTACATGAGCTGCTGGTCTATGTCCTACTTTAACCTTGAGCAATTTTTATTTTTATTTTCCTTTTGCATCTGTATCACTCAGTTTAATGTTGTTTCTCCTAAGATGTGTCCCTCTTCATTTGTGTCTTTGTAGCAACTGCCCCATTGCGGGTTTGATGTTGTTCCACGAGATGAGGAAAATGTGCCAGACGCCAAACTCTGTTACATTAGTAAGTGTGCTATCTGCTTGCAGCTCTGTCCTCAAACTAAGTTTTGGTAGATGCATTCACGCGTACATCATTGTGAGCCGCATAGAACTAGACGTTTCACTTGGAACCTCCCTCCTCGAGATGTATGGTAAATGCGGTGAAATACAGAAAGCCTTAAAATTGTTCAGCTCGATGAGTGAAAAGAACTTGCAATCTTGGACAATCATGATCTCGAGCCTGGCAAACCACGGTTACAAAGAAGGCGCGCTTGCTTTGTTCACTGAAATGAAAGAGGCAGGCTTGAAACCCGACAGCATGTCATTTTCAGCTATAATATCAGCTTGCAGCCATCTGGGTCTCGTTGAAGAGGGCCGCAGGTACTTTGATCAGATGACTCTAGTACACGGCATCAAGCCAACCATGCATCATTACGGATGTATGGTGGACATGTTCGGACGAGCTGGTCTGATTCAAGACGCTTACGAGATCATCAAGAACATGCCAATGAAGCCCAACTCCGTCATCCTAAGGAGCCTCATTGGATCATCCAGGAACCATGGGTTTAACTTATGTGATGGATTGGAACAAGCCTTGGTTCAGCTGGAGCCCGAGCTCGGAGCCAACTATGTCCTCGCAGCGAGCTTGTTTTCATCATCCGGTTCACATGATAACGCCGCTGGTCTGAGAGTGGACATGAAGAACAAGCATCTGAAGAAGGTTTCTGGCTACAGTTGGGTGGAAGCAAATGGTGTACAGGTACCTCATCAACTACTTATGGGCCATGGGCCTTGATGTAAGTTGGGCCGGATCCAGCCCAAATGTACCATAGTTTTTACTTTTTTATTTTTTCAATAATTAATTCCAAGAAATGAGTGGTCCTTTGAGATGTGGGAGGGGACAAACAAAGTGACAAATCATCTGAATTTGAAGCCGACCCAACAAAGAAAAATCATAAAAAACAGAGCCGAAAGCAGTTGGCCGGTGCTTCATGTCACTTCAAAGCCTTTTATTTCTCCCACTCACTAAGGTAACAATTTGAGAGGATTTTTCGGAAGCTTTGGGTTCGAAGGGCGGAGATGGTGAAAAGCTTTGGTTCAGAGTTGAGACACGGATCGCCGGATCGGTGGTCCGACCTTGCAGCAAGTCAGCACCGGATATTGGTGTTGGTTTCGATGAGAATCCGCTGGTTCGTGTATCTGATTGATTCGATTCACTTATGGATCAGTACGATTCAGAATATAGATGCTACCTATCATCATCCTTAGGGATCGTCAAAAGACTGATATTCGTCCATCGAATCCACTTAAACCCATCCTTTTGGATCTGTTAGACCACCTCCAACATTATTTTTGCTTCAACTCTAACCGCTTCCATATTTATAAGATTTGAAAAATGATTTACTTTTGAAGAATGCTACAGATTTATAAGACTATTTTTTCGGTTGTTTTCCTATTTTGAAAAATTAGATAATGAATCTGTTGGACTGAAAAACGCCTTAAAATTCTCCAAACACTCTAAAATCTCCAAAATGGAAAATCTTTTGGAGACGCTCCACTTGCTTTTCACAGCTAAAGCTTATTTGTATGCAAAAATTTTAGGTATTTGGAAGAAATTTCTGCTGCATCAGTAAAGCAAGATTCAATTGACGAAACCAAATCAACCAACCCGATCATTATACAAACAGAATTAACTAATACATGTATATACACACATAGAGAAAATCAAGCAGCCATGGCAGCAAAGCAACCATTAATTCGGGTCAAAGACGACGAAAATCAGCGCTTAGAAAGGAGGGGGAACCAGCGCTCCTGGAAGGAGGACTGGAAAGAGATCATGTAGATGAGGAAGAGGAGGAGGATGCCGACGCCCCAGGGGGAACCACCGGCGCGGTGGATGGAGTCCTGCTCGGGGAGAGGGATGGCGAAGGGGAAGCGGTCGGAGGAGAGGCAGTGGAGGGCGAGGAGGAGGACGACGGGGAAGGCCAAGAGGAGGAGCTTCAGCTGGTCCATCAGGTCTTCGAAGGCCGACTCGTAGTTGACGTACCATGAGAACCCAAGCAAGGTAAACAGCACCAGGAAGACGAAGCATAGCTGCAGCGGTGGCGGCGACAGGTTCTCCCAATACCAGCTGCTGTACCGATCCCTCGACATTTCTGATCCGATCCGATCCGATCTGCAGATCAGCTGCTTGTTGGAGGGTGTTTTGATGAAGATTTAAAGAAGAGGGTATGGAGGAGTGTGGAAGAGGAAGGGAGAGTTGTGGAGAAATTATGAGGAAATGATGGGTTTGTGAGTCTCTAGATGCTGGTGGAAGTTTGGTGTGTAAATGATTCTATTGGGTTTTTGGCTGTGTGTGTGCCTATATATATGAGTTGATAATTAGATTGGATGGATGTGTAATTTTGCACTTAATTAGAAGTTGGATCATAGGGGTAAAGTCAAGTTTTATGAGTTGAAAATATTAATTTATAAAATTTTATAACGTTGTCTATTTTTATTGTATTTTTAGGGACCAGTGAAATTGAGGGATTAAATTTTGTGTAGTTAATATAGGCCGGATTCTCTACTCCCCTCAGCCATACATAAAATTATTTCGGGCATATATATAAACATTGAAAAAATTCAAAAAAATATTTTTAGATTCTATACTCTTATTTTAATATGTTTATACAATTTTACTATGAAAACTAATGTTTTAAAAATATAGATAATTAAAATATCGATACTTTTAGAAAATAATTTTTATTACTGTATTTTTTAAAATATGATTTTTTATAATAAAACTTTATAAACATATTAACATAAGGATATAGACTCTAAAGATGTTTTTTTTAAAAAATTTCAATATTTATTTATATATGATATAATTTTGTGTTACACCGAAGGGAGTACTGGACGGGATCCCTCCCTACCTGATTAATATAGGGTTGATTAAAAACCTAAGGAAATCTAGAGACGTGTAGAGCGATTATTGCAAGGGATATGATAATGGTCTCTTCCATAAAGTTTGCATCCGGATTTTCAGCCCTTTGTTCAGCTTGATTTGGGAAAAAGGTTGTTTATTTTTGTTTGCAAAATAGCTTGAAAGTTTGAAGATGTGAGGGAGTTCATAGTATTAGATTTTTTTTTACAGTAAGCAATAAATAGGATGTACTACTGACATCTATGATCATCTCGTAAGATGATGTTCTAGAACTCACAAAAACAAGAATTCAAAATAAAATTACAATTCAACTGAGACTTAGTAACATATTATTAGATTTGAACTCCGAATTTCTTGAATTGAATGTTAGCATATATCACAACCATTGCTACATCAAATTTAACAATAAGTAGTTATAAATATTGACTGAAATGTTGATGCAATGCAAGGTTGTTATTGATGACCTATCAAAACCAGATGTAAACGTTAATGAATATATAAAGATCGATTTTTATATCTATCTACATAAACTATTAAAATTGAATAATTTTGCTTCTTTTTTTTGGTCGAAGTTGAATAATTTTGCTTGTGTTCTTCTTAACATATTTATAGGAATTTCAATCAATCACTATTTTTTTTATATATTTCATTTATCGTTTAATTAAACATTAATTAATTAATTTTGGATGAAGATGGTGATTAAAAAGGGATTTTGACATAAAAGGTTTTTAATATATTCATTTCTTAAATCATTGTTTATATTTTGATTAGAGAAACCATTTTGATTTTTACCCTTTCAATAGTTTTATATTTTGAGACTATGGGTGTGTTTGGTAACCGTAGCTGAAGCTGAATGAGTAGCTGAATAGGTAGTTGAAGCTGAATGGTTTATTGTGTAAAATATGTTAAATTAAGCTAGTATTGTGTTTGGTAACCTTAGCTGAATGAGTAGCTGATAAAATTAGCTGATAAAAAAAGAGATTTGTGTATATAAAAGGAAAAGCTATGAAAAGTTGGGATGGGTAGCTGGTGAAAATTCAATTCAAAAACGCTAATTAACTAATAATGTTAACTTTATTTAATTTAAAACTATATAATATTAAAACAAAAAGCTTCTAAGCACTACTGGTGTTGTCAAACACACCCTATATATGCCTTAACTATATCCTTTGCTTCACCCTAACCCACCAACACCTATCCTCTATAAATTAATTTATTATATTTGTCATCCACTTTTGTGAAAAATTCCCAACATCATCCTTAAAAAAATACAATATAAGATTTTTAAATTAGATGCACCTTAGTTTGCATTTTACAATACATATAGCCATCCTTAAATCATCTATATAATTTTTATTTTTTAAAATTTTAGATAAAATCAAAACATCTTTTTTCTTAATATTCCTTTTATTACAAAAATAAAATCTTTTATTAATTTACAATTTTATTAAAAACGTGGCATGCCGCAGAAATGGTAGCTGGAAATTCTTGTTTAATCAGCGGCAAGACAGAGAATTTTAACTTCAACTTTAAAAGTCAAATCTGTTTCAATATAACGATGAAACATTATTCTTTATACGCTCTTTCTTTAAGGCATAGGTTAAGAAGCCTAATTGAGAAAGATTTCCTATCAAAATAAAGCAACGATCCTAAAAATCAATACTCCCTCTGTTAATTAAAACTTGTCGTTTACTATTCATGCACGCTTTTTTAGAATGATAAAAACTATATGAAATATTAACTTTTTTTAAAATTTGTTTTCATAAATTCATACTTAATAGTAACAAGTATAAACTTATTCAAAAAATATATTAAAAAAGTTAATATTTTATATAGTTTTTAACACCTCAAAAAGCGTACGTGAATAGTAAAACATAAAGTTTTAATTAACGGAGGGAGTATTAAAAAAGGCTAAAATAATTAAATTAAGAGAAATAATTTATAGTTAGACTTCTTATCCTATGCTCAAGGAACATAAGAGAGAAAATCCGTTTACCTATATATATATAAAAAAAAAGTCATCACTACCTTACCTCTTAAGAACTCAAAAAACTTCCCACTTCATTTTTTTTAATCAAGCACACATCAATCAACCAACCTGGCCCTTAATATAAAATTATCATGTACCTATATATTCAATTAATAAAACTGAGGATCATCACCATAAGCAAATATATGTGATTAATCGATCAAATGCCACAGGATTTGAATTTCAATATGAATGGTGACGATGTACATTGTACTATGACTTTTCCTTTAAGGCGTTGTCATGCATATATGATATGTGGCTGTGATAAATAGCCTCTACCAATATTTACCTACTCCACTAGTGCAATCTCATATATATCAATTCTAGTTTCTGGCCATAAAATCAGTATGTTTCTGTTCCTTCGCAAAATAAGTGATAGGTAGACGTACAATCTGGTTTTTTTTTTCCACTGATAAGGTGGTCTATCTTCGGCATTCAGTGGACGTGGTTAGTATAGTGTCTCATCCAGATCGAACTATGTATTCTCGTTCTAAAGGACACCATTGGGTGATGATACAACATGGTCTTTATCCTCGGGTTCCGTTTTCGTCATCTGCCGTTAGTATCTTGGAAATAAGTGATTGTTTTTTGTGTTTCTTGTTTCATGACAGTTTGTTAGTCAGGTGATTTCTTCAACCTCTTGAACTACCAGATTTTTCTAGTACTTTGAATCATTTCCATATCAAAAAAAAAAAACGGTAGACATTATGTTAGATACTTAGATAGGTCATTCAAGGTTTTTTTTTTTTTTTTTTTTTTTTACAGTAGGTGAAAATTAGAATGTCTATACCTAACCGATAGTACATTCTAGATCATCCTTACACATATATGGTTTCAAGAAAATCCCTCTTAAAGGGTACATCATCAAACTCTCACACCTCATCTCATAAGTATAATACCTACATATTCTTCCACCACCTCAATCTTACCACTAGAGGACCGTAAAGACATCCCCCCCGGAAAGATTGTAAGATTATACTGTAATATTCTTTTATTTGTGGGGCTAATTTAGAAAATAGGGTGCATGACTTTTGCCTGTGGATTGATGAGGCCTTGAGGGGGTGGAAGTGCTTTACTTGCAGAGGTAGCTAGGAAAAATTCCTCCTTTTTCGCAGCTACAAACCGATCTCCTTTGTATACTTTCCCATTTTCCACGTCATGGCCGGTCATCTTGATCTTTATCTCAGCCAATGAATACTTGCCACGTACTGCCGACCACCATGTATTTCAAAGCCGGCCTATTTCAATTGTTTAATTAGGTTTCGACCACAAAATATTGTAGTTAGGTTTTATCCTCCGGAATGTGTATGATAAGCGTAGGATCCATCGGGTCACGGGAAACCCCAACTCAAATCCTAATGCAGAATTATGGATTGAGCTTTAGTTTATGCGAGTCGATGGGTTGACAAGTCGGTAGGTTGACTCGCTTGTTCATACAACTAGGTGAAGTTGACCGAGTTGTCGAGTTGATTGGCTGGGTTTGTGTTTTTTTTTTTGGTAAATTACAGAAAATCATCAATTAAATATTGATTTTTTCACTTAATCACCTGATAAAATTTGAAATTACACAAAATCATCGTCAAATATGATTTGTTAACAAATCACCACCCAAACAAAAACATTCATCAAAATATCAATAAAAATGACTAATTTACCCACACTTTTTAATCACATTTTCTTTTCATACCTATTGAAACACCTCATACTTGTAATTAACCTAAAATAAAAAGTATTTCTTTATCCTACCGTCATAATTCATATACCAATAAGACCTTGAATTTGTTAAATTTTAATAAATATGCATCTTGTATGTACAAATGCAGATGTTCAATCCCTGGGCATTTACAATATTTTATAAAAATCTTGATAGAATTTTATCATGGGTGGTGATTTGTTAACAAATTGTATTAATGGTTAAGTGAAAAACTTGATATTTGGTGGTTTTGTGCAATTTACCTTTTAATTTTTATTTCCCACGATTGCCATGTCTATTTTTAAAAACACAGTGGGTTGACGGGTGTCAGGAAGGTCAACTCTAATCAGTGGCGGATCCTGAAGCAGTTAATTGAGGGGGCGAAAAATTGATCCTCTAATTTTTTTCCCCGAAAAAATCATCACTACTTGAAGTTTTCGGGTTTAATTATAGTATTAAGTTATGAAGTTTAAAAAATTATGAGTATGATAGAAGTGTATTAATTTGGTAAATGATGTGAAAAATAATTTATATCGCTTCAGTTTTGAAACGTTTATAACTTTTTACACAGTTATCGGATTTGAGCCTATAATATATCAAATCGAAGCTATCGACGAGAGTAATATGTATATTAAATTTCAATTTTTTTTATTGGGGGGGGGGCGACTGCTACCCCGGTCCTTTAAAGGATCCGTCCCTGACTCTAATCCAAACCCATCGAACCGTCAACTCGGACCTGGCAGATTGTCGACCCATAATGACCCAGTGGATCGACATCGATCTCGTGTCAATTCAATGGGTCAAGAGGTAATAATAACATTTGTGGTTTTAAAAATTCATTATTCTAGGTGGAAGGATCTACATTTTTTCATGAGACGCCAATTTTCTTTTGTTGAGTTTCTACTCTCATCTATCGGACGATGAGGCAATGTGGAAGTTTATTAACTTCCTCATATTTTTGCTATACGCAGTTCATTCCGGAGACTTTACCGCCTTCAAGGATTTGGATCTTTGTCTTTTTTTTCCCTTTTTAATTATGACGGTCAATCTGTAATCTTTGATATTTCGAATACTTGCATTATTTTTTTTAAAAAAGTGATATGTATTAGAGTATACATTAGCTAAAGTTGGGCAGGTGTGGAAATAGAGTGTAACCGTAGGGGCAAAATTGTAATATTGCTCTTCATCTCTAATAAATTGAACCCAGAGGGTTCTCCTCCATTTTTCGGTTTTCTTCCTCATATCTTCAATCTTCATCTTCTAGCTTAGTTTCTGTGATTTCTCATGCTATCATAGTTTTTTTTGGTTGTAGATCCGCCTAATTCGATCAGAAAAATCGCAGAAATTGAGCTCAGAAGCGCTGCGAGATGGAAGAGAACTTGGGAGCGATTCTTTGCCGAGAATTTGGAAATTTCAGCAATTCAAATGATCCATTGGCGCTCTCGAACTCCGATCATCCTGGATCTCAGTTGGTTGCGCACAAGTTCAATGGATCCAACTTCTTGAGTTGGAGTCGGGGAGTGACAATGGCGCTAGGCGCAAAATTCAAACTCGGCTTCATCGACGGAAGTTTTTCACCGACAGCGCTTAGCCAAGCAGAGATGTAGAAGTGGTTGAGATGCGATTTCATGATCTGATGTTGGATCTTGAATTCGATGGAAAGCAATATTGCTGATGGTTTCATGTATGTGGAATCGTCGAAGCAGCTATGGAGTGAAATCTTTGACCGATTTGCTCAGACCAATGGCCCTATGTTGTATCAGTTGAAGAAAACCTTGAGCAACCTGACTCAAGGAAATTGGACCGTCGTCGAATATTTTGCACAGATCAAGAAGCTGTGGGACGAAATTTTGAGTCTCGAAGGTGTGGCTAAATGCACATGTGGTGCTATGAATGGTTGTACTTGTGAGTTGATCAAGAAACTTGAGGATATGGACAACATAAACAAACTTCTCCAGTTCTTGATGGGACTGAATGACGGATACGAAAGTTTTCATAACCAGATTCTCGCTCAAGATCCTCTTCCTTCTGTCAACAAAGCGTTTTACATGGTAAAACAGGTTGTAGTTGGGGAGTCTTCAAGTGCAGGGGGTGATTCAAGTGCCTTTGCTGCACAGAAACCTCTGAATAACAAGAAGGACTCGAAGGTAGATAAAGCTAGCAAGAAATGCAACCATTTTGGAATGACTGGGCATTGGAAGAGTGAATGCTTCAAAATGCAACCACTGTGTGAAAATAGCGTAACCGTAGGGGCAAAATTGTAATATTGTTTTTCATCCCTTATAAAAGAGATCGAGCTCTGTGTAACAAAACTTGAGACATTGAAAACAAAAATTGAACCCAGAGGTTTTTTGTTTTTGAAATAGAAATAATTTGGCTTTAGGGGGGCCCTAAGAGCCAAGGGCATCCTTGTGGATGAGGGAATTGAGCAAAGAATCTTCAGGGTTGCTATGGTTGTGTATGGCAAAGTTCAGATGCGATAGACGGTCCGCAACTTGGTTTGCCTCACGGTAGACATGACGAATCTCATATGTTGAGAGGAAACCTAACGAGACTAGACTGTCTGAGACAATCATTTTAGAGTCTCCTGGAGGTTTCCCAAGACCTTTTAGCCTGTTGATTACAATGAGGTTATCGCCTTCAATTTCTAGGTCCTTCATTTGTAAGTCTAAGGCAGTCGTGATACCTTGCCAGGCCCCATAGCTTTCGGCTCCTGCAACGTAACGGAAGGGATCTGGCAAGGACCACAGCCAAAATAGATCGGGGTTCCCGAGTGGTTCCTAATTGTAAAGGCATAGGAGGCAGAACCTGACGGAGAAAGTGCCCCGTCAAAGTTGAGTTTATATTTTTCTGCCGCCGGGGGTTTCCATTTGCTTTATGTCCTCGTTTACTTGCAGTTTTGGTTATGTGTTCCGGGTTTCCCTTGATGTCGATGTCTTCTGTAGTTCTGGTTGATTTCCAAAGGGTGATTTGGTCATTGATGAAAGATTTTATGCAACGTACATCTGGGTGGATCTTATCAAATAGTGTCTTATTCCTGAAATATCAGATTCCCCACCATGCAAAGGCAAGAGTGGAGAAGCGGGATTTACCCAAATTATTTTTAATGTCTTGTAGTATTTCGTTGAGGTTAAAGTCCTCATTAAATGCATCAGCGGATTTCCTGTAAAGAACTGGATCTACTGCGAGTACGGTGTCCCTTGTTATAGGGCAGCTCCATAACAGATGAGGGATGTCCTCGAAATTAGAATCACATAGCGGACAGTCAGTAGGGATCCCTAATCGTCTTGAAGCTAATTTAGAGGTAGTTGGTAAACCATTTTTTGTGATCTTTCAAAGGAAGGTTTTGATCTTTGGTGGTATGTCTAGGTCCCAAATCCATGTCATGTTTGATTTTCGGTGATGTTTTAGGTTACCCAACATGTCAATTGCAGATTTGGTAGAGAACCAGTCATTTCTACCCCATTTCCAATATAGCCTATCCATGTGTATTTGTTTGGGGATGGGTGTCAGTTTTTGAACCAAGAGGGTTCTCCTCCATTTTTCGATTTTCTTCCTCCGATTTTCAATCTTCATCTTCTACCTTAGTTTCTTTGATTTCTCAACATGATTTCTATAAAAGCAAAAGTGATGTGAGATTAATTAATCGGAAATTTCGCGGGGTACCCTTGAGGTATTGCAATTTTCGCGGGGTATACAACTCTTTTACATATTTCGTGTGGTACCCCTGGGTTTTTGTTAGATTTCGCCACGCACCCTCGACTGTTAAACTTAACAATGGATTCGGACTCCGTTACTTTTGAAATTAAAAAAAAAAAAATAGAAAGAAAGCTCGAGCAAGAGAAAGAGAAGACGAAGAGCGAATGAACGCAGGTCGCAAGAGCTAGAGAAAGAGAAGATGAAGGTGGAAGAAAGGCAGGGCGAGAGAGAGAAGACAAAGGTCGAAGAACGAACGCCGACAAGATTGTCTTCGGTGGATCGATCTCAGTTGGTGCCGAAGGTGAAGGTTAGTATCTCTTAATTTAATCTAGGGTTTGGCGATTTGGGGATTTAAGGGTTAGGGGTGATAATTCGAATTGTGAATGTTTGCCTACTATAGGGTTCTTATTTGATTCCATAAAAAACATGCTGATTTCGTTTTCAATGTGGTTGATAGGATGATTCGAATTGTGAATGGTTGATTTCGTTTTCCACTAATATAGGGTTCAATTTGATTGTATGTTTATCATTTTCAATGTTTATATTTGTATATGTGATAGAACTTGTTGGGTCGGTCATAGCTTGCAAGTCCTGTCATATGAATTTTATGCTAGTGAGTTACTCTTCTTTTTCAACTGTGATAATCAAACTTCCATTTTACTATTTTAGCAAGGCTCAAATCGTCCCCAGATTAGTGGAATGTTAAACAATGCTAATTGGTTCATGCTATATAGTGGGGTGGTTATAGATTGAAGGTGAAGGATTGAATTTGGTTGTGTACAATATATGAATTTGATTGTCTGCTATATAAATTTGATAATACAGCATTCATGGTTATCTATATGAATTTGATTGTCTCTTTTTATTGCAGCAAACAGCCCCAAAGTCATTACATGGGCAATCCATTATCATGTTTGTTGTCTACTTTTTTTGCTCTCATTACAAACATCCTCAGTTATTCAACTCGAGACTGTCAGGCTAACTCCTTCCATGATCATTACACAATCCTTCCCTGCTCTCCTTTTAGGCTCCAACTCCCTCACTCGGGACTGACAGTAGCAACATGTTTTTCCTCAGTTCCCACAAACTCAGCGGTGCTACATATTCCATTTTTATGCTTTGATTGTGGTGATTTGTCATGTTTTCATAGGTTATCTTATTTTTGTGTATATTTTGATTCTATATGATAAATTTTAGGCCTATTAGCTCAAATGGTAGAGCGATGTGCTCATGCACAAAGATGCGGGTTCAAATCCCGTATAGGCTAATTTGATTTGTCTTGATCAAACCTTCACTTTTATTCAAAGTAGACTTTTCAACTCGATTTTTCGTTCATGAACATAACCTACTAGATCATCATTTTACTTTTTATGATCGAGTGCTTTTGTTCTCATGCAAAAATCTAACTCAAGATCTAAAATATTGAATTTGGGAAAGAATTTTATTCTAGAAGAATTAATAAAATGGCATGTATTACATCAGCCCTATATGACACTCCTATATGACACTGCATTTAGTACTAGGGAACTAATAAATATGACAACCATGACAATGGTTGTTATCATAGCAATTTTATTGTAGAAGAAATCTTCTAGAGTATGTTATGGTTGTTATCATAGCAATTTTAATGTAGAAGAAATCTTCTAGAATTTTACTCTAGAAGAATTTTCAACTCTTTCTAATTTGTTATCATAGCAGTCATGACAGTGGCACCCTATTTTAGCCAAAATTTAATCAATTGTTTATATTTATGACAGTAGCCAATGGGAAACAAATATGACAATGCAGTTAATACTAAGGAACTAATAAATATCTAGAATGAGATGCTTATTCATTTCTTGATAGCCTATATGGGATTCGAACTCACATCTTTGTGCATGAGCACAATGCTCTTCCATTTGAGCTAATAGGCTAAAAACATTTGATGACCAGTTGGACCAAAAATAAGCCTGTTTTTTCTAATTACCAATGAACAAACTTTAATACTTTGCCTTTTGACTAGGAACAACTCTAACTCCACAGCAAAATCAATAGCAATCAGCCAGCACATGCAAATAAATGTTGATAGAATAAATAGCTCCAAACAAAGGCCATTTGATCCTAATACTTCCACCAGGATCGAAAATAATCGGAAGTGGGTGACTATGTGGATTCCCTCACTGAATTGAAGACCATTTGATCCTAATACCTCTAAGAGGCATTCCAGCAAACACCTGGTAGGCAGATTTAGCTTTAGTAGGCTAGTTGGAACATCATTGCATTCAATCACTACAAAGATCTCCTTGATAGGCAACTCCACACACAATTGATGTACATTAGGAGTTTCTAACAAATCCATTGAACTTACACTATAACCAACACTCTTAATCGTGACCAATTCAGGCAAGAAATTAGGCAATTCATCTCATTCTTCTTATTCTACTACAAGCAAAGAAATATGAATTACCTTTGGATGCTTTTCAGATCCTCAACAAGTTCCCGTATATCAGCGTTCACCCATCTGAAATACCTACAACTCTCCTCCACCTACGAACACTTCAATTTCAAAACTCACTCCAACAATCAAAAGAAAAGTCATAAAATTGGAAAATTTAACAAACTTAGCCAAACTAATTAACAGTACCAACTGCAACCCCAAATAGACAAATTAAATCTCCAACACCTTCAAATTTATTGATTAGGAAAAGCAAAAGGTTTTGGCAGAGAGCAATGTTGTGGGCATTTCCCTTCGAAATCCCCAAATTTGAAACCCTAATTTTAAAAAACTTTCAACTACGTACCTTCTTCAATTCGGTCCGACTTCGCCCGACTAAGATGCCGCTTGTCCTGTCCTTGCTTGGTCGGAGGCCTCCATGTCCGGGCGGCGTCGCCTCCTCGATCTCTCAGTCGCCTCCCCTGAGTCACCTCTACTTCTCTCAATTGCGATTTTGCTCTCATCGAGTCACCAGACTCTTCTTTCTTCTATTTTCAATTTTAACGGAGCATCAGATCATCCGTTAAGTATAAGTGCGTAAGGGCACGACACGAATTTCTCCTAAACCTGAGGGGTACCACACGAAATATGTAAAAAAATTGTATACCCCGCGAAAATTGCAATACCCCAAGGGCATCTCGCGAAATTTCCGTTAATTAATTTAACAATATATTAGCAGAATGGATTTTTCGAACGCGTGTCATTAGAAAAGATGTCTAAATTAATTATCATACGAACTAACACGTAATTAAGTGTGCAAGTGGTAACATCTTATTTGAAGATCGGATGTCTTGATTGTGCACAATCATTACCATATTTTTTTAAAAATAATCCAGATTTATTTGGTCAATATTGTACAATGATAGAATTGATATAAAGTCCTCCTTGAGGGTTTCCATTCATTGATATAACATATATATATAGGTTACAAAGGTATTGAGCCTTAATGGGCTTTTAGCCCACTATACAATATTAAGACCTATGTAATCTATCAAACCCCAGCAAATCAATGAATAACTGTCTAGGTAAACCCTTGGTGAATATATCAACGTACTGATAAGAGGACGGGACATGTAGAACGCGGACATGTCCAATGGCAACCTTGTCCCTGACGAAGTGGAGATCAAGCTCAATGTGCTTCGTGCGTTGATGCTGGACTGGGTTGCTAGCCAGGTAGACGGCGGAGACGTTGTCAGTGTAGACCAGAGTGGCCTTCTGCAAGGGGCATCGTAGCTCAAGCAGGAGATTGCGGAGCCAAGAGCACTCGGAGACAACGTTGGCAACACCCCTGTATTCGGCTTCAGCGCTGGAGCGAGACACGACGGACTGACGCTTGGCTGACCAAGACACAAGAGTGTCATTGAGGAAGACAGTGACACAGTAACCAGACGTGGAGCGACGTGTGTCTGGACAACCACCCTAATCCGCATCAGTGTAAGCCACAAGATCAAGCTTAGAGGAAGGAGTGATGGTGGTGCCGAGCTCGAGGGTGCCGCTGATGTACCGAATGAGTCGCTTCAAAGCCTGAAAGTGAGGTTCCCTAGGGGCATGCATGAACAAGCAGATCTGCTGAACGGCGTAACTGATATCAGGCCTGGTGAAAGTGAGATACTGAAAAGCACCAGCGAGGCTCCTGTACAGTATGGGATCGTCAACCAAAGGACCAGAATGAGCACTGAGCTTGTTGGATGTATCGACTGGGGTCGCGACGGGATTACAGTTGACCATCTTAGCCCGAGCAACAATCTCTGCAGCATACTTACTTTGTGAGAGAAACAGGCCAGACGCATGCCGCTGAACAGCAACTCCCAAGAAGTAAGACAACTGACCCAGATCAGACATGGCGAATTCCGCACTCAACTGCGAGATTATCGACGTCCGAAGAGCATCAGAAGAGGCGGTGAGAATGATGTCGTCGACATATAGCAGCAGGAATGCCAAGTCTGAGCCTCTGCGATAGATAAACAGAGACGTATTCGAACGGCTGCCAGTGAAACCCAAACGGAGCAGATGAGAGGCAAAACGCTGGAACCACGCCCGCGGAGCCTGTTTCAGACCATATAGAGAGCGCTTGAGGAGACATACATGCTTTGGACGCTCAGCATCAGTAAACCCCGGCGGCTGAAACATGTAAACTGTCTCGTTCAGATGACCATGCAGAAAGGCGTTCTTGACATCTAACTGATGGATGGCCCAGTTGCGCGACAGAGCCAGACTCAGGACCACTCGGATAGTGGCAGGCTTGACCACAGGGCTGAAGGTCTCATCACAATCAATACCTGCCTGCTGAGATCTACCGTTCACCACAAGACGGGCCTTGTAGCGCTCCAACGTTCCATCAGAGCGGAACTTGTGACGAAAAAGCCACATACAACGAATGACGTTCGCCTCAGGAGGGCGAGGAACAAGAACCCAAGTGCCATTCTTTGTAAGGGCCCTGTATTCGTCGAGCATAGCCGCCTGCCAATTCGGGTCGAGGAGGGTGAATGGGAGTCGGGAAGGATGGGGGTAAGAGGGGCTAAGCAAGGGGAAGAGGCGGATCAAATGCGGCGAGGGTTGCGGCGGGCGCCGCCAGGGAGGGGTTATGGGCGGCGGGCGCCGCATGACCTGCGGCGGGCGCTGCCAGGGAGGGTTTATGGGCGGTGGGCGCATCATTTGGGGTTGCGACGGGCGCCGCATGACATGCGGCGGCCGCCGCACGTAGGTGAGGCGAGGTTGTTTGGCGAGGTGATGGGAGGTGGATAGCGGGGTGATGGGCGGTGGTCATGGAGACGATCTGACGGGGTCGGAAGACACCGGAGACGCTGCGGGTGTGTGGTCTGGTGGTGGGGGGTAGTGGTGGCGGTGGTGTTGGGGGAGAAGCAGGAGCACCGGGAGAGCTCTGGGGAAAAAGGAAGTGAGGGAATGGTGACTCAGACTCTGACGGAGACACAGGGGGTGTGGGAGATGGAAAGGGAAATCGCGACTCATCAAAGGTGACATGACGTGAGAGAATGATCTTGTGGGTCTTGATATCGAGGCAAATGTAACCTCGATGATCAGGCGGATAGCCTAGGAAGACACATGGAGTGGAGCGCGGGTGAAGCTTGTGCGGGGCTATGGAGGACTGGTTTGGGAAACACAAGCACCCGAAGGTGCGAAGGTGATCATACATAGGCTCGGTGTAATAAAGTGTCTGAGCTGGCGAGCGATGGTGTAGGGTAGTGGAAGGGAGAATGTTTAGGAGATAACATGTGGTGGATAAGGCGTGAGGCCAATAGGGAAGGGGAATAGATGCGTGGAAGAGGAGAGAGCGCATCATGTTGGTAATGGTTCTGATGATTCTTTCTGCCTTGTCATTCTGCTGAGAAGTATAGGGGCAAGACAAGCAATATGATATCCCATTTGCGGCAAAGAAGGAGTGAAAGTCTTTGTTGTCAAATTCACGACCATTGTCACATTGAAAACATTTGATGGACATGTGAAACTGTGTTTTGATGTAGGTATGGAATCTGGCAAAGATAGGAAACACTTGGGACTTGAAATGCAACGGGAAGACCCATAAGTAATGAGTGTAATCATCAAGAAACAAGAGGTAGTACTTGTGACCCTCCTTGCTAGGCACGGGAGAGGTCCAAATGTCGCTGTGAATGATATCAAAGGGAGGAAGGGTAGAGGTCAAAGACCGTTGGAACGGCAGTCTGGCATGTTTGCCTAGTTGGCAGGAAGAGCATAAACCAGAGCGTGGGTCTTTAGTACAGGTGACAAGGTTCTGGGAACGGAGGACATCTAGAACGGCAGCGCTGGGATGGCCCAGGCGTGCATGCCAGAGGCTGGATGATGATGCCGAGAGGGCGACCGGACACGACTGACTGGACGCAAGAGGTGGTGTGACAGGGTAGAGCTCCCCAGTGCTGTTACATCTCATGCGAGTAACCCCGTAGTAAGATCGTTCACAGAGAAACCATAGGGATCAAACGTAAGGGAAACGTTGTTGTCAGTAGTGAACCGACGGACAGAGATAAGGTTTTTGACAATCTTTGGGGCAATAAGGACATTGTTGAGGTGTAGTGGGTGGGTTGGGGTCTGTAATTTGGCGTGGCCAATTCCCGAAGTAGCAAGACGACCACCATTTCCGACGATAATAGAGTGGGCAGGACCCTTATAAGAAATAGATGAGAGGTTACCTGAGGAGTTCGTTATGTGGGAGGTGGCACCAGTGTCCATGTACCAAGAAGAGTCTGAAGATGTCGGTTGCGTAGAGGAGAAGGCGTGATGCAGAGCTGGCGGAACATAGCCTGGGTCAGGCGATGTCAAAGAGGCCTGAGGATCGGCATGTCGAGGGGTAGGATATCCAGAGTATCAGTGCATTTTTTTTTTGCCACCTAACTTAATAAATAATTAAGTTAGGGCCAGTAACGAAAATAGGATAAGAAAAGGGCTGTTTTTGTAATTCCTTCAAAAGATATTAAAACTCTCCGCTTTTGCTTTGGAAGCACTTGCGGGGGCCGGGAGTTCTCGGAGAACACAGCACAGGGCTATCCTTCTTGGGCTCGGAGGGAGGCCGGTGGTGCTCGGACTGGGCTTGGTGGCGGAGGGCGGCGTGACGGGAAGAAGAAGAGAATGGACAGAAGGCAGCGGCGAAGGGGTGAGATCTGACGGGGCCGGATCTGAAGAAGAGGATGACGGCGACGGCGTGTCGGAGGATGAAGAAGACCGGTGAGACGGGAGGATCAATTTATGGTTCCGTTAGGAAGAAAAGGTTGTGATACCATGTACAATGATAGAATTGATGTAAAGTCCTCCTTGAGGGTTTCCATTCATTGATATAACATATATATAGGTTACAAAGGTATTGGACCTTAATGGGCTTTTAAACCACTATACAATATTAAGACCTATGTAATCTATCAAATATAATGGTCATTGACCTAATTAACAATTACTAGTGATTAAGATGGATCTTAAGTTCTTAACCATTAATCAACAAACAAATGGAAATGGGAGAAGCACCACCACCACGTACGGCGCCACTTGCTGGTTGCCCACTCGTATACTAGCTAATCTAAAGCTAATTTAACCACTAAAATCATAGTACGTTATTAAATAGCAGTTTTGCTATTCGCACGGTGCAATTTTGCAATCCGCACGGTGTCGATCTCGAAAATCGGTACTGGTGGTCTGCCTACCTGGGAAGTCGGCACCGGCAGAGGAGCCGACTTGATCCAACGGTGATCTCCCACTCAATGAAGGGATGACAACTAGTGTAATGATGCCGATTCGGGAACTCGATCGGCATCGGTACCATGCAAATGACGAAAAAATGGCTATGTGAATAACATGACCCTTAAATAATACGTACAACTTCTCCATTTTATACTCTAACTCTAACAATTTATCCATTTTATAAAATTTTGGATTTATTAAATAATACAAATACTCTCTATTTAAAATAAAGTTAATTATATACTATAAATATTTCTATTTAAAGCAAATTTTACAATACAACAAATCGGCATGGAACCAGAAATTAAAATTCGGGTGGTCTAGGTAGGATAAATTTTTCTCATACACATAATCTTTATTAACAAAACCCTTAATTTAATAAATAAATATATATATTTTCTTCATTTTTTACATATTATTTTATTTTTGTAAGAATGGGGCGTGTTGGAGCGGATGCCAGCCCGCCCCTTGGTCCGTCCCTGAGAACAATTAAATATGGAGGAAAAAAAATACTCTCTCTAAAATTTCTATT
Organism: Persicaria tinctoria; assembly: GCA_037127255.1. Classification (NCBI taxonomy): domain Eukaryota; kingdom Viridiplantae; phylum Streptophyta; class Magnoliopsida; order Caryophyllales; family Polygonaceae; genus Persicaria; species Persicaria tinctoria. The sequence goes on from JBANSL010000004.1 coordinate 4,331,731, forward strand.
TTATCAATCTCTATATAGATAAATTATTGAAATAGAAAAACCATATTTTCTCAAAAATACTTTATTTTTCAGAGAATAATAGGGTTTTGTTTTTCATAGGTAGACACTTAGATCATGATGACAATAAAGAAAGTGGAGATTCAAATTAGCTAGTGACCTAATATTCACTGCGTGTCATCTTTACCTTGAATTTATAAATAAAGAGCGGTCATATTCGGGGTTTACATGTCATCTTTACCGGTTAAACTAATAAGACTTGACAGAAAAATAGTCCTAATATTCTAATAGCTGCACTACCATTGAAAAAAAATAAAATAATAATTGAAGCAAATTAAAAGTTAGATAGTTAAGGATAAGATACGTTCATGGATACGACGTATCTCAATCTCATATAAAATTAAAAACTTTCTTTGAAAAATCGCACAATAAGGCCTCCCTACAAAGGTTAAGCTAGCTCAACGTTAAGTAGCGATACCAACAACTTGCATATTGTGCGACCAAGCTGCGGAGGATGAGTCACATATCTTCATTCCCGCCGTGTGAAAATGGAAGTCGACTCCCATGGTTCCACCCCAATATCAAACGAGGCATGGAAAATATGATTCAAAACATAAGGGAGAGTATAAGACAAATACTGTTAGTTATGGGGGAAAATCGAAAGCAACAGAAAAACAAAAACTCGCATTTACATGGTGAACTATTTAGTATTTTAGAACTCAACTCATTTTTCAGGGTAGTTGCAAAAACAATGACAGAGATATTGATAGACTAACTGCGATACACTTAGATTGTTGGAATAAAACTTCCACGATAAAATTTGGTAAATGTCGTGTAAAGATACTCAACAAACTTCGAAAAAAGTGGGGTGCAGTGAACAAAACCCAACAAGATTAAATGGATGCGTCCACCCCTGAACACGTTTAAACTTAATTTTGACGGGTCCACTCTGTCAGGTGGAGATAGCACAAGTAACTTTATTAAGATACTGGAATGACAAATCAATCCATTTAGGTTATCAAGCACTTGGTAGGCAAATGTTAGGACCTTGAGTAATCTTTCATTGATGATTGCTTGGAAAGGTAAGAGAAAGAGATGAAAGGGAGATTAGAAAGAGATCGAGAGGTTGAAGAAGATAAAAGACGGTAATTGATTTTATTCATGCCCTCTTCGGAATACATCTATAGGTATTTATACACTCCAACACCCAATTTCTAGTATTTACATATAAACCCCTAATATTGCAATTCCTAACATTACTCTCCCTTATAAAGCATTGTCCTCAATGCTTATACAAGGTAAACCCAATACAATGTAAAACTATTATTAGCTAGGAACCAAAGTGAAAAAAAAAAAAAAAAGAAGCCAATGTAGGCTATATTGCTACTGTTGTCCTACACTCTGCCAATTCACCAATTTACAAGCAAATGAAAATATATTGCTAGTGTCCATATACCAGTGAACCACTTGAAATCGCCACTTGAGTTCACATTTGTTGAGCTACTGAAATTGCAGCACTTTGCACAAATTGGATTATTCAACCACCTGCATCCCTCTTGAGGCTACCCCACATTAGCCTTCACTTGCCTTCTTGAATGTTACCCTCTTGCTGCTATACGCCTAGGCAGAATGAAGTCATTGAATGGCTGATCAACAACAACACATTGCACTTTAGTAGGCCCTTCCATACTTAGTAAAATAATTCATTTCTCCACCCAACACATGGCAAGAACACGAGGCAGCAAATCTCAACAGCTTGCACCTAGTTTCTATCACTACCACCTGGATCAAAAACGAGAATCACCACCATCATTAGATCACAAGTTGGCTTCCCAAATTCCCATTGCACATAAAGCACATTAATGCTATCTTTCCCCCTATCGAAAGGCACCATGATTGGGTCACGAATTGTTTCCTTGAGGTCTACTCATCCTCTATCAAAGGAAATCAATTTCGGTTGCCCTCGGTTGAGCTTGAGACTGAACAAAGGAGTGCCAACCCTTCTGTTGTAATCCAACTCATACAAGGCTTTCATGCCTATTGCTCTATCCTTATCAATCCCACACTCCATGCTCACACTGTCATTTGATACACTAAACTGACAGCTCTTTGACCCCCTTGGATCAGCATGATCGTAATTCTTCAAGGAATCACTAAGCCCTGCACACATCAAAGAAATTCCTGGGTCGAAAACTAAGTTCCCATGTTGAGCACCACCCTTAACCATTGATGCAGCAGCAACAACCAATGATTCCACCTGGGCAGACATTACTCCAAACACCTTAGGTGCGATCGAATCTCCAAAACTTTCAATTGAGATCACCCTAAAGTTATCGGACCCAAACTTGATTTGCTCAAACGAATTCGTAACAGATTCACTCAACCCATTTGATATGTAATCAGAATCAGTAGGTGGACTGAAGTTTACCTTGGACTCGTTCAGTGGCGAAGTCAGCCCGTAACATAGGGCTGGGCGAGATTTATGCTAAAAATTAAATAATAATCAAACGAGTTTTGCTAAACTTTAAATAAATTTAATTGTGAAGGGTTATGTAAAAAAATTTCAAAGATTTATCCATATTATTATAAGTGAATAAAATTTATAATTAGTTACAAAAAAATTCAAGGAAACCTCTAATGAATGAATAAAATAGAATTCAAACAATACTAATTGAAATTAATTATTCTCAATTTAAAAAGATAATTGAACTTATATATAAAAAGATAGTTAAAAATAAGTGAAGAAAATGTTAAAAGTGAGAATTGAACCTTAGACTCTCGATAAAGAGGGAAAAGTTCCCTATTTATATTTTACCAATTAGACAAGGTAAACTTTATAATTCATTTTCAAATCTAAATTAATTTAGACATTTTTATTTTTTACTTTTTACTTTTTATTTTTTTATATAATTAACCTTTCGTATTTTTTTTCCGGGATTGGGGTGGGCTCGCGCTCATACGAGCCCACCCCTAAATCCGCCAGTGGACTCGTTGGACTCTTGTTTGTTGTTTTCGGGGTTCTCCAAGTTCTTCACCTCGTTTGTCATCACGAACATAGAATGGAATTCGTTAGAGCTCTCATTGATTTCTGGGTTCGTTTCTTCGATTGAGGATTCAAGCTCATCCCCGTACGCATCCTTTACTTCCTTGACGTCCCCAATTTCTTGACTCATGGCTTCGATTTCTAGTGCACTTGATTCGTCGTCGTCCTCCTTTGGGGCGTCCTCCCTTGGGTCTCTTGATTCACCAAGAACACTATCTATCAGTACCTCAAACTCCTTACCACAACTTCTTGGTGAACCCTGGTTCCCTTGGCTCTTGTCGCCTATAGCTGGGAAGACTTCGATTGCGCTCAGTTCAACACTGAATTCCTGGATCTTGCTCAATTCTGATTTCGAATCTCCAAGAACCATATCTGAAAACAACTCGGATTTTTGATCAAAACATCTCGGCGAATTCCAACTGAATTGGGCGTCGTCATCCTCTGTTGGAACCTCTTTGGTTTCTTTGTCCGGAGCTTCCGTCTTTCTCGATCGACCTGTAACTTGGAATCCTTGAAACAGTTCCAATTCGCACCATAAACCGTATATGCCTCTTCCATTGTAGCAATCGAGTGCCCTAATTGCCGAATCTTTATCCTCGAAGCAAACCCTTGAATGAAACTCTTCTCCAGATCTGAAAATTTCCACCGTTTCTATGTTGCCACAAGTAGAGAACACCTCCAACAACACTTCTTTTGAAATTTCGTAGAGATTAAACTTGATCTTGATGAGGATTGATCGTTCCTCCCGTTCCCCGAGAATCTGAAATTTCTGCTGGACGGAGCTTGCAATTAATCGACGAATCTGTGATTCAGATTGCGCGCCTCTGGTCGAAGAACCGAAAGGCTATGATACCACTTGTTAGGACCTTGAGTAATCTTACATGGATGATTGCTTCGAAAGGTAAGAGAAAGAGATGAAAGGGAGATTAGAAAGAGATCGAGAGGTTGAAGAAGATAAAAGACTGTAATTGATTTCATTCATGCCCTCTTCGGAATACATCTATAGGTATTTATACACTCCAACACCCAATTTCTAGTATTTACATATAAACCCCTAATATTGCAATTCCTAACAGCAAACCCCTCTCAAAGTAGAAGCCTTGGGATTATGACAAGGGATATTTTACAAACAGTGGTTGACCTTGGAATACAAAGACTACCGATAGAAGGCGATTCCCTTGTAATAATAAACCATTTGAAATTTAACAAGGGATGCCCTCGGGAAATTGAATTACTCGTAGACGTAGTTGATATCAAAATATTATTATGAAGTGTGAGAGAAGTCTCCTTCTTTCATGTGTTCCGAGTTAGTATCAGAACGTCAGATAGAGTTGCACACCTGTGCCGTTCTGTTAGGAGTTTTGATATCTACAATACTCCAAATAATTAAAAAAAAAAAAATGCTACACGGTTAAAACTTACGTAAAACCGTTTGCAAATGTAAGTTGCCGATTGGGTTGTAGCTGGCTGGCAGAAACGAGTACTGGCTGCTCTGCCTAGCTTTTAGAGCTTCTCCAACAGCTTCCCCAAATGTTTTTCTAAAATGGGGAATCAATACCAATTTCTCCAAATTATTTTAGACCAAACTCCAAAAGCTTCCTTATAATAGAGAATTTCACCTTCATTTTATTTTTTTTAAAAATAATTTATTTAAAATTATTGTACACCATTTGTGATTTTTTTGACTTGTTCACACATAGAATTGGTTTGGTAGCTAGCTAGGATAATTAATTGTTGACTTGTTCATAGAGGCAATGGGTTTGGTAGGGATAATTAAAATCTATATTCACAATTGTATGGAATTTTTTTACAGAAAACAACAACACATCTGCTGTAAATTCACAGCAACTCAACAAGTGCAGCAACTATAGCATGAAAAAAAATTCTGCAGGAAAAAAAAATTCAAATTGTGAAAAGATTGGTTAGTTTAACTTGTGATAACCATAAGAATCTTGCCATGGCATGGAATAAATGTTTTTTTTTACAGAAAACAACAACACAGAAACACATAAACTGATGTACATTAACAGCAAGTGCAGCAATCAGAGAGAAAGGAGATCTTGTTCTCTTTAAACTGAGGTGTTGGAGGAGGCCACTTGTGGAGCTGTTTTGGAGAGATTTAAGCTGATCACAATCACCAATAACAGCCACTGTTATAACAAAGTTCATAGCTAACAACCATGACATTGGATCTTATTTTTCATCATAAAAGAGCTAGAAAAAAATCTGAAAAAACAGTCACTGTTATGACAATGTTCATAGGTAAACACCATGACATTGGAGCTTATTTTTCACCATAAAACTGCTAGAAAAGAGGTGAAAAAACATCCATTGTTATGACAAAGGTCATAGCTGAACACCATGACATTGTGTCTTATTTTTCACCATAAAAGTCCTAGAAAAGAGCTGAAAAAACAGCCACTGTTATGACAAAGGTCATAGCTGAATACCATGACATTGTATCTTATTTTTTTCACCATAAAAGAGCTAGAAAAGAGCTGAAAAAACAGCTGCTGTCATGAATGAAAAAATCATATCATTTAAGCTTATTTTTTACCATAAAAGAGCTAGAAAGGAGCCTGAAAACACCTACTGTCATGACAAAGTTCAAAGAAGCAAAGCCATGATGGTCACCAGAAACAAGCTACAAAAAGAGTTGTTCAAAGTCCTTTAACACTTCCACAACTGTAAATTATATGGGTGCGTTAATTAAACAAACATACCAGTCTCCCTTTTGTCCAATGGCTTTTCCCAGCTTCCAAAATGAAGCCCTTTTGTATTCTTTTTATCCTTTCCAGCAACCTCCTGAAAGGCAATCCCATTAACCTCTTTTGCTCAAAACGGACTACAAAAATCATTAAATTTAAGAGAATTGGATACTATTACAAGTGCAATTCAATTAATTTAGACGATCAAAGGCAAAAGAAAATTAAAGTGGTTACATAGTCATATCATATTCATATCTGTAGTTCTGTACAGATTGTCAGATTTCAAGCATGAAATCAAAATCATTAATAAAGCGAATGCTTCATTTGGAGGATCTAATCAATAAAAACTGTTTTATATTGTTGGCTGTGAGGATTGACAAATCCCCAAGGGTTTTCTAGGAAGCATAATAAAGCAGGGGGCATTCATACGATATGATTGGAAAAAAAAAGACTTACATAGTTCACAGCTGATACTGGCAAGTGGCAACAGGTAGGATTGCGCCTCCTGACATAAACACACAAAGAAGCATTCTGTTATAGAGAGATTTTTATCATCATTCTTTGAAACAAGGAACTATCTTCTTTTGGTACCTGCATTCCTCAAAAGCTGAAGCAGATGAAGGGTTGCAAACTTGCATTATATATTTCAAGTGTTAGCATTCTGGATGATTTATTGGCAAAAGCCGAAAGTAATTCTACAAGTAATGACAGTGCCAGTGCATACATAGAAGTATTTTTATAATGCCTGAAAGTTTCATATAATCCAAGTAGCCCTGTTTTATTTTATCCATTTCTGATTGATAGTTCAATACACAACTGATGTAAATTCAACAACAATACAGCACACCTAAAAAATCAGATTTTCATTCTCTAAAATTAAGATTTATATGATCATATAAATCCAACGGCAATACTGCAGAGCTGCTGTAAATTCATCAGCAACAACACATCTAACAATCAGTTCCATATTCTCAATAAAATCATATTGTCATTCTCTAAAAAATCAGATTTTCATTCTCTAAAATTGAGATTTATGTGATTGTTTATAAAATCAGATTGTCATTAAGATTTTCATTCTCTAACAAATCAGAACAATAGAACCATTAACCAGCATTTTCCATTCTTTTTGTGTTGATTGAGGTTCGTTGCTTGGTTGATGGTGTACTCTTTCAAGGCTGAAATATTTCCATCAGTTCCGATTTGTTGTTCAAAAGAGCATCCCAATCTGAATTGCTTGGTTATTGAATTCTCAAAAACGTTTTTGAATTGCTTAACAATGAAGGCTCAATTAACTTTGAAATTTCACCAGAGCATGAAAAAAATTTCACCAGAGCATGAAAAATGTTCTTTGATTAATTGACCCAACAGAGGTGGAAGAAGAAGAGAAAAATAGTTCAAGAAGGCTCACCTGTAGAAGCAGAGTCTTCTTTGTTGACAACTTGTCGAGCAGAGCAATCCAAATTCAAAGTCGGTTTTTGAGAGTTGAAAGTGGAAGAACGTGTGAAAAAGGGTTCTCCAAAAAATTTAGCGTTGCTCCACATTTGGGGAAGCTACCCTAGTTTTCTCATTCCCACTCTATTTTGGAGAATGGGCTGGGGAAGCTGTTGGACCTGAAAATGGCCCAAAATCCCCCAAATTCAGAATTTTTTCCAAAATAGAAAACCTCTTGGAGTTGCTCTTACTTTCCCTTGAATTCTTTCTATTCGTTGCTTTTTAAAATGGGAAAATTACAGAAAACCACCCATTAAATATGGGTGTTTTCACTTAACCACCCCTTAAATTCAAAATTACAGAAAACCACCCTTTAAATGTTATTTGTTTATAACTCACCACCCATTCAACTATTTTTGTTACTTTATCATTAAATATATTATATTTTAATATTTTTAAACTCAAATTTGATTGTAAATATATTCAAATTTTGAATTTAAGGATCCAATTATATTTTAGGGAATTTTGTATTTATTTTTAAAAATAATAATCAATAAAGCCTAGAATTATTATCTTAATTTATGTTTGAAAATGTTTATAAATTTTTAAAACATTATGTAAATTACTCTTATTAAAAATATAAATAAATGAGAGTAATTTCCATAATATTTTAAAATTTTATAAACATTTTCAACCCTAAATTAAGATAATAATTCTAGGCTATATTTATTATTATTTTTTAAAAATAAATAAAATAATCCCTAAAATATGACCGAGCCTTTAAATTCAAAATATGAATATATTTACAATCAAATTTGAGTTTAAAAATATTAAAATATAATATATTTAATGATAAATTAAAGAAAATAGTTGAATAGGTGGTGAGTTGTAAACAAGTAACATTTAAATGGTGGTTTTCTGTAATTTTAAATTTAAGGGGTGGTTAAGTGAAAACACCCATATTTAATGGGTGGTTTTCTGTAATTTTGCCTTTTAAAATTTTTATCATCGCCTAAAGTTGCAACTTTTTTTTTGTTGAAAAAAACAACAACAAATAGGAGGTTGCATTATTCATATTCCCTCCTTTACAATGCAGATCATTTCATATTTGTAAATTTGTGTCAAGATATATGCTATTTAATTTAGATTTCTGTTCCATACTATAGATTTATGGTCATAATTTCTAATGTACTTTTGTGATATTTTTTAATTTTTTAAAAATGTATATGTGCTGTGAATTCATGCGAGTGAATTCATGCGATTTTTTATATCTTAAAAATCACATTTTAATAAATTTAAAAAATATTTTCTAAAACAATCGATATTTTATTTATCTAAAATTTTAAAATGCAATTTTTTAAAGATTTAAATTTATAAATATATCAATATAAGAGTATAAAATCTAAATTATTTATTTACTTTTTTCAGTGTAAATTTATAAAGTGATGCATTGAGGGGAGGGGGAAAGGTTGTAGAGTTTCCTGACGGAAGGCCATTAAGGTCAGTTTGGTAAAACAGAGCTGATGAGGTAGCTGAAGCTGATAGGGTAGGTGAAGCTGATGAATTAAGTGTGTTAAATATATTCTAAATTAGAGTTTTCATAAGCTAGTAGAGTGTTTGGTAATCCAGCCGATAAAGTATCTGATGCAAACTAGCTGATGAGATAGGAAAAAAATAAATAAAATTCTGAAAAGCTTGGGGTGAGTAGCTGTTGAAAATCCAATTTCAAAAGCTAATTAAATTAAAATCTTATATTTAACTTATTTAAAACTATAAAATATTAAAACCAAAAACTTTAAAAAGCTACTTGCATTGCCGTTTACTCTAAGACTTGTTGAACAAACAACATATCTTTGTTCAATATTGGGTCAGCTTATATGGGCCTACAGTCCTTCTATCAAGTATCAAGGATCTTGATAGGTTGCTTATTGGGCTCGTACTGTGCACTGCAGATCATTATTTCATCTCAATTGTAGTCTATTGAAAATTTCGGATATATAGGCTCATATATCGCTGATATTTAAAATCTGATACGATAAGAGCATATCGATTAAATCTTATTGGTCAACACGTAAAAATTGATCAACGACACTCTTTAGAGATATATCACCGATATATAGTCGATATCCACCCCTTATACTTATTATTTTAGAAGCAATGTATTGACACAATTGTGTCACGTTGCCTTCTATGAAGCCAAATTTTCAGCCTTTTACCCTACACAAAAAATTAGGAAGTAATGGGATTCAAACCCACAACTCCAAGTCTCTTTTGAAACTCTCCCCACACGGCCAACCAATTGAGCTATCATGACTTAGTGATCCTAATTAACTACATCTAATATATATATAAATACACAGCTCGCTATATTTTTTTAAAAAAAATTAAAATAAACGGTTCGATGGTTCGTGTCGGGTATCCGGTAACGAGATTTGCCCGAACCATACACGAACCATTAATTTTCGTGTTTTCACGGTTCGTGTCATTATCGTGTCGTGTTTTTTCGTGTCATATCGCCCCGGTTTCGTGTCGGGTCAGTCGTGTCGGGTTTTTCTGCACAACCCTATCCCTCACATCAGCTTCATTGCCGCTCCACAATCGACATCGCAGTCTCGCTCACATCCGTTCATCTCCCTCGCTCGGATTCGAGGTCGGGGCACCCAGATCCAGAGAAGGTGGAGGTCCCTCGCCGCGCCGCACCCCCACGGCTTCCCTCGCATCTCCTCTCCGCCGAACCGTCGCTCTACCAAATCCACGACCTCCCTCGCATCTCCTCTCGCCGGACGGTTGCTCTACTGTCAACCGTAACCGTCGGACCGTCGCTCTACCAGATCCACGGCCTCCCTCGCGTGGATCCAATATGAATTCTTCGCTCGGATTTGCCGCCTGACCGTCGCTCTACTAGAACTCCACTCGCCTATTCTCGCCTCGCCGTTGGAATCCTGGACGAGCGGAATCAGTCGGCGCCGGGAGGAGGGCAATTGGTATGCACCCTTAACGCCATCTTTTTTTTTGTCATTGATCTAGGTTTTAGAAATAACTAGAAAATTCATCAAAAGAGGTATTCACCTTATTCCATTTTCAGTTTTTAGTTTTGTCAAAATTTACTTCTTTCAATTTCATGAATTCTGACTCAATTTGTTGGTTAGATTGAATGTGGTATTTGAGTTCAATCCGAGGTTGATAATTTTGGCCCAACTCAAACTGAATTAGGGGTTAGGGCCTTAGGGGTTTCAATTTCAGGAAGTTACATGTATTTGATTACATATAAAGTTTAGACGAATAAAAGCTTCTGACATTTATGGTTTTGAAGTACCATTTAGTCATGCACTCTACTTGTTTGATGAAATGCCATAGAGAGAATCACGAGAAAAAAAGATTAGTGGTTCCCGAAATCAATTTGTCTGAATTTATGGTTTTGAAATAACATTTTGAAATGCAATTTTGAGGAATCAAACTTACATACAAGATTGAGTTAAGACTTCTTGACTCGAGACAGACGCATGCTACAAAACGATTGATGCTCACAGTATAGTGTATTTTTGGTGATTATGAACGGTGAAAACTCTAATGTTACTAATAGGTTAATTGTATATGACTAAAAACAAGCTGTGGATATTGTAAACACTATATTCATAGAGCGAATTTATATAGGTTGAAACCTGAAATGAATTAGAATGATATATACCATGGAGACTATTCGGATGGTTGTTGATGGGCAAGGAGTAGTCATCACCATCAAGAGTGAACTTCCCCTCCTTAATCCTATTTGCAACACGACCGACTATGCAGCCAAAAAACGAACCAGCTCCTTATTCCTGTTTGCAACGCCGTAAGAAACCTGGGGCTCCCGCCGGCAGAGCTTGGCACTCTGCCGCCCGTCATCATCTCCCCTGACCGCGAACCCGAAGATTGAGATTGAACAAAAAAAGAAGAGAAATTGAGAGAGGAATTGGGATTGGAATTCGGGATTAATGCTTATTAATGTTGAGTTGTGTTGGTTGATTGCTGTTCTTATAACCATACTTATTTCATGGCGTAGCTGTTAGATCTGTTTAACACATGTCATTGCTGTTGTTATGGCCATATTTTTTTTCATGCCCGTGTTGTGAAATGTGCTGAGTAAAAGTCTTTAGTTTGTTGTGAAGGACGGAATTGTTATGGATCATGTGTATTTGGATTCAATGTAGCTTGCATCTTAATTAACATAGTTTGATATAGTTTGGGAGTTTGATATAGTTTGGGTCGAGTTGTTATTTTTCATGGTATGAAATATAGTTTGGGAGTTTGATATAATTCACCATGACAACCAAAGATTTCGAAGAACAACAAGGTGAGAAGTATATTGGTTGAAAATTGACGTTCGATCGAAAATATATCGAAAAAAACCCGAACATGGTTCGGGAAAAGTACTAGTTATACATTATTATAGAAAACAACACATTAAATAAATGTTGTCTACAAATCACCAGCCGTAAATGAAAGAAATGATTAAACTACTCTAAAACTCCCCCTTTTTACTTGAGATTTCTGTACTACTAGCATGAGTTTAGTGCCTTATGCTCGGGTTGATTTAAATTTATCAATTTAAATTTATTATAGGTTATAAATTAGGGAATATAAAAATAATTTGAATAAAAAAATGATAAAATAATTTGAATAAAAAAATGATAAATAAAAAAATAGTTAGAATTTTTTTTAAAAAACATAGAATCTACTCCCCCGTCTCAAAATAGTTGTTGTTTTAATTTTGGCACATTTTTTAAGAATGATATAAAAAAATATATAAAATATAAATGCTTTTATTAATTTACAAAAATAATTTCATACTTAATACAGTTATATATGAAATTATTTAAAAAATTGAAAAATTAATATTTTATAGAGTTTTTAACTTCTTGAAAAATGTGTTAAAAAGTTAAATGACAAATTTTGTGAGACGAAGGGAGTAGGTTAGTATATATGATTGTATACTTGAGTAGTGATGTTAGTTGGGTGTTTAGTTCAGGTGGAGCAGTTACAACAATAAGGGGTTAGTGAAGAAAGAGAGTGGGTGATGTGGTAAGATGACATGGACTAACTTATAACATATATACTTTTTATTGTTTCACTTAGTGATGGTGAAGTAAATAGTAATACATTACGGAATTTACGTACAACATACTCCTTTATAAGAAGAACAAATAAGGAGTTGGGCTTCGACCAAAATAAATAAATAAAAAATAAACATAACATGCATTTAGTAGGTGGGTTTTTGCGAGTTTAAATCTTGGAACAATGAAAAACACTCTAAAACAAAACCCTAGAGTCCTTTCCGCCGCCACCAGCACTTCGGCCCAAACGCCATATGTCGGACCTCCGACCACCGATTTCACTCAGTAAAAGCCTCCTTCTCCAACCAAGAGCGCAAGAATCAAAAGAGTTAGTCGCTCTCGTAAATCTGAAAAGAATGAAAGAAATCAAAATCCTTCTATAAATCAAGTTAAACAGAGTGAAGATCTATTATTGGTCGGTGATTTTGGCGGAGTTTGGTCCTCGGTCCGTCGTCGTTTTTGGGCTTGGCGATGAGGCGGCGGCTCGGTGGTGGGCTGTTTCTTACTGGCGGTTCTGTGAGGTTAGGCGTTTGCCGTCTCATCTACCTTTAGACTAGGAACTCCTCAAATCAGGTAGTATCTACCCTTTCTGGCTTTACAATCACATTTTTTGGTTACGATCGCTTAGTTTTGGCCTACCAGCCACGTACCTATACATTCTATCCTAAAGGATACAATTGGGATTACAACCCAATTTCTACATCTCCTAATTTCGCGTCGGCTATTCGAATTGTTGGAAGTCCTTCACCTTGTTAGGTGCATAGAGTTATGCGTTGTGCCTGGTGTCTTTATGTTCAGAAACCCTGCTGTCCAATTGTTTCCAATACCTTTGCAAACCTGGTGGTTTCAATTGTTTGCTTTGTTCTAACGGACTTTAGTTTGTGCTTCTGCTTTGGTTTAACGGATTACTATCGCTTCTCTGCTAGGAAGCTTCTCTCTGTAAGTCTTCTTCTCTTATCTTTTATTCACTCAAGTGACCCTATTGCCTACCAGCAATTGAAGTATTATCATATTCACATATGCCTATAGGCTTATCGCCCCTGTTCTATCATCATCACTTTGCTCTTGCTCTACCATAACAAAGTTGCTGTCTTGGTTTATGTACATTGATGGCTTACAAGCCAAGGCAACTATTGAGATCGAACAGATCATTTCCAATCATATCTCTAAAAACACCTTATTGATGTATCTAAGATCGACTGATCTCATGATTAATTTTGCCATAATGGTTTACTGTCATGACTATCAATCCTTGCTTGTTACCTATCAGTTAACCATGTACTATGGACTTTCAAATATTCCTTATATCATTATCATTCAAAATGTGCTTCTGCCTTTTTGCTCTGAATGCTCTATTCAAAATGAATAGAGGACTACACTATGTCGGTTACAAATTTCAACTTTGGGGCAATGGGTATTCCCTACCCTTTATTGTTGTGGGAGTGTTTTCAGCGCTCTTAAGTGGCTTGATTGTTAGCCATTATATCTACCTACAAGGTTACTTACAAGTTCTATGGCCCTTTTTAAGCTGTATGCCTCACAAGCCCATCAATTGACAATTTCATTCCCTTTATGGGGTTCTTGTTTATGCATTAAGTGTGGCACCAGCCATATGCTTGCAAGGCTTGGCCAAGCGCCCCTTTGTATGTTCTGCTGCTGTGTTTTGGGTTGCTATTGCCTGCGCTATTTTAAGTATTCTTGCTTGCTTGTCTCCCTTAATATTTCATCAGATTTACTTCCTGCTTATTACTCATTTGTTTGCTTGCATTTTGTTACTGTTTTGGAACGTCTATTCGTTTTGCTTTGCCTTCTGTTCTTGCTGCAGGGCCCTCGACGCTCCCTCGGTTGTTGGCGCTCCAAGCTGCTGCTGCTACTGGTGTGCTTATAGCTGCTGCTGGTGGCGGTGTTTAGTTGGTCTCTTTGTTTACTTGCTGCGGTCCCTTGGGCGCGGGTCTACACTCCCAGTTATATCCTACAAGACTACACTAAGTCACCACAATGCATCTTATGATCTCTCGAGATCAAATACGCCGTACAAGGCCTTCGTAAACAATGGTTTCCAAAACAAACATTTAAGGGTGAATGACACCTTATTTACATATTCCTCTCTCTCGCAGTGGTTGTACATACATTACCTATGTCTTATCACAATTCCACGGCTAATTCTTAGTCTCTCAATCAATATTTTCTTATCTATTTGCTACAAAACAAGGAATAAATACCAATGCAAGTTATAGATTAACGGCCCTTTGCAACTGGTTTGTCCCTTACCGGCTCAAATCATCATACAAATGATTGTTAGCTTACAGCCGATGCTACAACACACTAATTCTCAAGAACTCTTGGTTCCTTCCGTTCACGGAGAGTTTCCCTACAAAGGAGTATACTACCACAAAAGGTTTTCATGAATATATGCACATGGAATTCGTGCGGTATCCGGAGCCGTAATTTCTAGACTAATATATATTTTTTCTGCAAAAACAACTCTATAAATGTTATTGCCCTTCTCGAAACAAAAACGGATAAAATCCCAACAGATATTGTTTGGAAAAAGTGTGGCTTCTCGGGCATCGCCTTTGACCCGGCTACAGGATTCTCAGGTGGAATCTGTTTATTATGGAAGGACCTTCCTTTTTCTCAAGGGTCTTTTGATCTTATATCCACTAACCACCGATTTATCCATTTTAACTATTTGGATCATATTTGCGGATCTACTATCGCATTTATTATTGTTTACGCTCCTCCTGACAATAGGCTAAAGCAGGCGTTCTGGGACTCTGTAACCAGTTATATTGAGAAACTATCCCTGCCCTTTTGTATTATGGGCGATTTAAATGACATTGGCTGCCCGACTGACAAGGTTGGTGGGGCGGCGATGATGCCTTCAAGGTTTACGAGGTTAAATCACCTTAAGAACGTCTTGGATCTGCATGAGGTCCCTTCCTTTGGAGGGGAGTTTACCTGGCAAAGAAAGAAAGATGGCCCGGAAAACTGTCTCGAAAGACTAGACCGTCTACTCATCCAAACGGACCTGGTTACTAGGCACGATTACGTTCGACTACAAGTGCATCCATTCACAAGATCAGATCATGCACCTATTTCGGCTGACTTCCGTCATGATGTCCGACAGAGCCATCGGCCTTTCCGCTTTGAGCTGGCCTGGTCCAGAAGGGAAGATTATAACAATATCGTAGCTCAGGCTTAGCGTTTAAACCGCCCTGGTTCCCTAATGTTTAAACTTACACAAAAAATAAAACAATTAAAAACACTCTCCAAAATCTGGCATAAGAAATCGTTCGGCAATATCAGCAACCAGATCGTCGCTACTGATGCAACCCTCTTAGCCTTACAATCGAATCTGGTGTCTAATTTCGTCCCAAACGATCTTATTCGAATGAAATGACTGCTCAACAAAAGAGAATGACTTCTTCATTTTCACAGGCGCTATTGGTCCCAAAGGGCGAAGATTAAGCATGTCAAATTGTCTGATTCTAATACCGGATATTTTCACAGAATAGCTTCCATTAAAAAGGGGAAGAAATTCATTAAGAGCATCACCCTCGAGAATGGGCTTTATTCGTCGGACCCTGACTTTATTCAGCAACAGCTCCTCCAACAGTATACTTCCAAATTCCGCACGTCGGTTGATCCTTTGCAGAGGAACGACGATATGCTTCAGGTTATCTCCCGAGATATGACTCCACAAGATAACGAGCTGCTTACTAGGCCAGTTACGAACCTCGAAATTAAAAATGCCCTCTTTTCTATGAAAGCAGATAAAACACCCGGTCCAGACGGTTTCCCAGCGGGTTTTTTCCAAGTTCACTGGACACGGTGGGTCCTTCTGTGATCAAGGTTGTCAAAGCTTTCTTTACCTCCGGTAAACTGCTGCGGCAAATCAATCACACTTTTATCACTCTACTGCTCAAAGTTGATAATCCTTCAATGATCAACCATTACAAGCCTATTAGTTTATGTTCGACCATATACAAAATCATTGCCAAGGTCCTCACTGCTAGACTCGGCATGATTTTTGATAAATTAATACACCCTCTGCAAAGGGCTTTTACAAAAGGACGATCCATCCACGACAATATTCTCATAGCTCATGAAATTTTTCATACGTTTAGATCTAAGAAGGGCAAGCAAGGCATGGTCGCTTTAAAGCTTGATATGGAAAAAGCGTACGACAGAATTGAGTGGCCGTTTCTGTTTCAAGTTTTGTCCAGATTTGGCTTCGATTTCAAGTTCATTTCCTCGATCAGGGAATGTGTCTCGACGGTGTCTTATTCTGTCCTGGTTAATGACGAACCGTCATCGATTTTCCTCCCTACTAGAGGGTTGAGGCAGGGAGACCCTCTGTCACCTTTTCTGTTTGTTTTAGCTTCAGAAGTGTTGGCTCGCAACCTTCAATCTGTTTCCACAAGGAATAAGGATGTGGGAATCTCATTTGGTCGCTCACTTAAAATTGCCTTCATGGCTTTCGAAGATGATATTCTTATCTTCACAAAAGCATCTCGATCTGCATGTATGGCGGTCTCAACTATTTTGGACAAATTTTGTTCAGCGTCTGGTCAGAAGATCAATTTACATAAATCAAGTTTTCAAGTGTCTACAAACACGAGCTCAGCGTCGATCCAATCCATTGCCACTACTATGGGAATTCCTCAGCAAATAATTTCGAGAAATACTTGGGTTGCCCCATCATAAACGGTCGTGTCAACAGGGACACATTTGCGGAGGTGGTTCTGAAATCCAAAAATCAACTCACTGAGTGGAAAGCTAGCTGCCTTTCGGCCGAGGGTCGGAAAATTCTGATTCAGTCAAATCTCAGTGCCCAACCGTTATTCCTTATGCAGGCGTTTCTTCTTCCAGCAAATATACTTCATGAGCTGGATAAGGTGTACATATCCTTTTTCTGGAACAAGGGTTCCGGTTCTCCTCCCTTGATTAGTTGGGACAAGGTTTGCTCCGACACCCTCAAAGGCGGTCTGGGTCTGCATAAGGCAGAAACCATGAATATCGCTCTTCAAATGAAATTACTTTGGAAAATCATTGCGGAACCTAATAATGCCTGGGTCCGTGTCATCTTTGAAAAGTATTTAAAATGTGCGCCGATACTCAGTTATGTCAAAAACACAAAATACCTCCTCGCAGTGGGGTCGATTGATGTCTATCAGGCACCTTTTCAAGCCAGGGCTACGTTGGAGTATCGGTAACGGCAGGTCGGTGAACTTCTGGACTGACCGTTGGGCCTTTGATACCCCGCTCGCAGATAGAGTTAATGGTACCCTCCTTGTGCACCTTTTGGATCTTACCGTGGATCACTTTATCGATCAGTCTAACAACTGGGATAGCCATAAATTGCGTCACACTCTGCACCAGTACTTATCTACAAATGACATTGACCATATTGATCACATTCATCTGCCAACAAATGATCTGACTGATCATCTGTATTGGGGTCATAGCAAAGACGGTTGGTTCTCAACAAACTCGGCTACCAAGTGGCTCACCAGAAACCATGGTTGTACGTCGTTCGACAGTGGGTGGATCTGGAAGTTGGATGTCCCTAACAAAGTGAAACACTTCCTATGGAAATTAACCAGGGATGGTCTCCCGACGAAAGCTCGTCTGTTGAAGTCCCACATCTCGATCCCCCAAGGCTGTGTCTTTTGTGGCAATACAGATGAATCGCAAATTCATTTGTTTATTGACTGTCCTACTGCTCAGTCTCTTAGGTTGAGATTGAAACTACCGATGCCGAGTTCCATTCTTAATATGGCTATGAAAGATCACCCGATCCCTATTACAAATATTTATAATATCATTGGTTCTAAAAACATGGCCAAGTTAGCTTTATGCTGGTGGTCGCTCTGGTTTTTTAGGAACCAGATCACTTTCGATAATACTATCTCTATCACCATTCAGGAAATGGAAATTTTCTACACTACATTATCCCATTCCTGGAAGGAAACTAAGTCCATTGATGGCTATGGTACGCCCTTGGGTCCTCCCCTCCGGGGGATCAAGAGTGGTACGAATAGGCTGGTTGCGCCTACTGCTACTAACTCTGTTCATGCTCCCTCGGCTGCTCCTCGACCGCGGACTGGTTTTTGGGATAAGCCTCCGATTGATTGCTTTAAGTTGAACTTTGATGGTTCTGTGCGCCTAGATGGGTCAGCTTCCTTTGGTTTTGTCATTCGGGACCACCAGGGCACTGTTATTTCCTCGGGTGCTGGCTTGTGCAACAGTTCCTCAGTACTGTTTGCTGAAACGCTGGGTCTCAAGAGGGGTATTCTTAGTGCTAAACAGCTTCGTCTTACTAACTTACTGATCGAGGGGGATAAGCTCACGGTTGTTAGAGCTCTTCTAGGGGACTGGAAATGCCCCTGGAACATCGAGCTCTTACAATCTGATATTTTGATTGATCTCTCATCATTTTCTAATGTTGCGATTCGTCATATTTTCAGGGAATCTAATGCTGTTGCAGATCGACTCGCTCATCTTGCTTACAGTCTCCCTGCCGATGGACGCTTTGAAGATGATCCAGAACTCCGGGTTCTCATTCGAAATGATGCGCTAGAAAGAACGGTCTTGCGGGATCGTCCGGCCTAATCTTTATCCGCTTCAAAAAAAAAAAGTACGTGGCTTTTGCAATAATGTATTTAACGGGTGGTTTAGTGTGAAACTGTGAAAGTGTGTACTCCGTATATAACAAGTGATTTTTCGTAAATTTCCCAATTTTTTAACCAATTGGAAAAATTATTATCTTAAGATTAATTAAGGTGAGGGGATAATTTTTTCTTTATTATATACTCCATCTGTTAATTAAAACTTGTCGTTTACTATTCATATACACTTTTTTAGAATGATAAAAACTATATAAAATATTAACATTTTTTTATATTTGTTTTTATAAAACCATAATTAATTGTAATAAGTATGAAATTATTTTAAAAAATTATTAAAAAATTTAATATTTTATATAGTTTTTAACACCTAAAAAAAATGTACATAAATAATAAAACGTCAAGTTTTAATTAACAGTATATCATTAATTAATTTTTTATTCCAACATTGTACTACTAAGTACCAAACACACATATTCAAATAAAAATATTGATAATTATGAATTAATACTCCCTCCGTTCAACAAAACTTGACGTTTTACTATTCATGCACGCTTTTTTAGGAGCTAAAAACTATATAAAATATCGACTTTTTAAATAATTTTTTTTAACAATTTCGTAGTTATTATTAATAAGTACAAACTTGTTAAAAAAGATTTTAAAAAAAATGAATATTTTATATAGTTTTTATCATTCTAAAAAAGCGTGCGTGAATAGTAAACGACAAGTTTTGTTGAACAGAGGGAGTATTGATTAAAAAAGTAGGAATTAATAATGCAAAACGTAGCAGTTATACTCGACGACGGCATCCCGAGTGTTGGTGTCGAAACTGTGAGTCCTCGCCTCCACATAGCCCCTCGCAAACCGGAAGAGGCCGGAGCCGCCCACCACCGGCATCTCCCTCACCTTCTCGGAGATGGCGTTGCGGCCTAGAATGGTGACTGAGCTGCCGTTGTACTTGCCCTCGGTGAAGGCGAAGGTCATGGCCATGAGGAGGCCCACCTCCTCCTGTGACGCCAGGGCGTAGAACCCTTGCGCCCTCCCCACCAGCTTCGACGACGGCTCCGGCGCCACCGTCAGCGCGTCGTCGATCATTGCCACGGTGCCGAAGAAGGAGGACGAGGAGGAGTTCGACGGTGGGGGTGTCACGATCGTCACCGCGGTTGCGTTGGTGCCGCTCACGATGTCGTGCCAGTAGACGCGGAAGTGGGTCAGCTTCTCCGCCGCCTTGAGGGAGGAGTCGTGCACCGTGGTTTCTGCAAATGACGTGGCGGAGGAGGTGGAGAGGAGGAGGAGGAGGGAGATCAGTGCCGGTGAGTGGGGGTGGGAAGCCATGATCGATCGTTCTCTCTTTGTGGGGTTTGCAGAAACACTAAATGTCATGTTACCTCTTAAAGCGATCATATATCACTGTTTGCAGCAACAATGACAACAACCAAAAAAAGCATCACTTTTTACTGAAGTCTAATAATTGAAGCAACACTAGCATATTATCAACCACCAAAATGTTAGAACATCTCGATGTTTATCTATTTTGGGGATTTTGGAAATTTTTAAGTTATTTTTCGTCCAACAGATTCCCCATTACATTTTTTAAAATAGAGAAACAACGGGAAAAATAAAGATGATTTTCTAAATATGTAGCATTCTCCAAACTAAATGATTATTCAAATCTTCGAAATGGGGAAGTCATTAGAGTTAAAGCAAAAATAATTTGAATGTATAATGTGTGTTTTGTTTTCCCATTTTGGTAAAATTTTAGGAAAGCTGTCGGAGATGGTCTTACAAAATACTCCCTCCGTTAATTAAAACTTGACGTTTTACTATTCACGCACGTTTTTTAAGGTGTTAAAAACTATATGAAATATTAATTTTTTAATATTTTTTTAAAATAATATCATACTTATTACTATTAAGTATGAATTTATAAAAAACAAATTTTAAAAAAAGTTAATATTTTATATAGTTTTTATCATTCTAAAAAAGCGTGCATGAATAGTAAACGACAAGTTTTAATTAACAGATGGAGTATCTATACTATATGACTATATACAACTATAAAATTGGGAATTCTGAAAAATGTTCTAGGAAAGTACTCCCTTTGTCCCAAAATGTTTGTCCTTTACTATTAATGCACGCTTTCTTAGGAAGCTAAAAACTATATAAAATATTCATTTTTTAATTAATTTTTTAAAATAACTCTATATTTATTAGGAATATGTATGATATTATTTAAAAATATTTAATAAAATATTGATATTTTATATAGTTTTTAGCTTCCTAAGAAAGTGTGCATGAATAGTAAAGGACAAACATTTTGGAACGGAGGAAGTACGTGATTAGGGGTCTGAAGATGAACAATTCATCATGTACAAACCAACAACGAAAATAAAGACAGAGAAACAAGATGCATAAACATTACCCAAAGCAAGAAGTGTAGCATCAATTTGTTAGCAAAACCAAATTATTGCTTCCATTCAATAGCAAACCATCACAAAAAGCCAATCCATCCCAACAAGTGAAACTCGCATCAAACTCTCCCATCAACAAACCAACAATCCAAGTCCTAACTCGAACCCTCAAGGTGCCATAACTAAGATCGTGAATAGGTCATCTAACGGAAAAGCCAGAATAGAGACTAGATGAGCAGAGCCTGGAAGGAGATCGACAATGAAAAGGAGCCGAAAAGGAGGATGGGTTAGCACTTAGCAGGATACTCCGATTTAAGCATCAGAAAGTGAAGGTCGCTTGAACGAAAGCGAAAGAAACCCTTACAACATATGAAGGTTTGTAAAATTAAATTTGATGGATTTAAATCGCTTTTCGGCATTTTAACTAGGATCGAATCACAACATGGTATGTGGATCGGATCGTAAGATCCTATTAGGGGATCATAAGATCCTCGAAATATAATTAAATAATAAAATAAAAATATATATAACAAAGTTGCTTAATTTAAAGTTCTAGAATGAGGAAAAAATGTTAGTTACACAATATATTTTGATTTTAAGACATAAAAAACTATATTTACGACCTTAAACATTGTCATATTGGTTAAAAGACTCGAAAACATTTGTCTTTGAGCTATTTTTCACGTTTCTTACATGA
This sequence comes from Persicaria tinctoria, assembly GCA_037127255.1. Taxonomy (NCBI): domain Eukaryota; kingdom Viridiplantae; phylum Streptophyta; class Magnoliopsida; order Caryophyllales; family Polygonaceae; genus Persicaria; species Persicaria tinctoria. Next base: position 4,353,743 of record JBANSL010000004.1, read on the forward strand.
ATGTGTACATTTAAACACCCTAAAATCAACGAAGGAAACAAAACAAATGTTTAAAAAATACATATTGTTAATAAAAATAGGATCTTTGGGATCGTGTGAGTTCGTAAGATTCTATCGATCCATTAAGATTCTACAGATCCCATTGTAGATCCTACACAAAAAAGATTCTATGCATAGATCCGGATCGGGCCCCTAGGTAGGATCGTAGGATCTTAAAGATCCGGATCGAGATTCTAATAACAACGTTCTTAAGGTTAAAGAAAAACAGAAAAAAAAACTATTTTTTTTTTAAAAAAAAGAACGGAAATTTCGTGTGGTACCCCTGAGGTAAGGGATATTTCGCATGGTGTACCAAAGTTTAGCATAATTCGCGTGGTACCCCTGAGGTTTTGATTTTTTTTGTCTCGTGCCCCTCCGTTGCCTTCCGTTAAAATCTATTAATATTACTAATTCTGCTAGCATTTTGCTGACGTGTCATGACCACAATTAAAGTTGAATTTTTTATTCAAATGAGATTTTCTTATTGGTCAATATTATTATGGAAACTTTAAAATATTTGTTTCCTAATTTAAATATGATTTGAATCCATTCCCTTTTTTTTATTTTCGGTTATATTGTCGTAAATATTGAGACATGTTTCCATTTTTTTTTCCCGATTGCAATATATCTATTACTAATTCTGCTAGCATTTTGCTGATGTGTCACGCCCACAATTAAAGTTGAATCTATTAATATTACTAATTCTGCTAGCATTTTGCTGACGTGTCACGACCACAATTAAAGTTGAATTTTTTTATTTAAATGAGATTTTCTTATTGGTCAATATTATTATGGAAACTTTAAAATATTTGTTTCCTAATTTAAATATGATTTGAATCCATTCCTTTTTTTTATTTTCGATTATATTTCCGTAAATATTGAGACATGTTTCCATTTTTTTTTCCCGATTGCAATATATCTATTACTAATTCTGTTGGCATTTTGCTGACGTGTCACGCCCACAATTAAAGTTGAATTTTTTATTCAAATGAGATTTTCTTATTGGTCAATATTATTATGGAAACTTTAAAATATTTGTTTCCTATTTTAAATATGATTTGAATCCATTCCCTTTTTTTTATTTTCGGTTATATTGCCGTAAATATTGAGATATGTTTCCATTTTTTTTTCCGATTGCAATATTCTCATAATTCGTCTACATACATTGAACTTAAATTTGAATCTTGGTATATTTTATTTTTGAAAATTTATACTCTACATAGACCCATATTCAATTGTCAATTATAAAATGCTACGGAGCATAAATTAACTTTCACATATGTTCATATTTTCTCACCAACCATGCAAGTGTTTCATTTTCAAATAAATTAATCAAAGATGTACTTTGATTGACTGCATTCATTATCTTTTTTTTTTTTTTTTTTAATGACGTGGAGGTTCCGAGGTTATCGACTAATCCTCCACGGGCCGAGTAAGCCAAGCGGCAAGCCGCAAGACAGGCTAACCCATGCCAAGGTAATCCAAGGCATGAGTACCCACTATATATAGCACAAATTGCTCATAGTGGGATTTGAACCCTTGACCTCATGGTAGTGAGGCACAAGGAAGCACCTCACTCTTACCACTAGGGCAAGAGGTCATTGGTGGCTGCATTCATTATCTTAACGGATTGAATTCATTTAAATATTTGTTTATTATATCACATTTATCCCAATCATGTTAAAATTTTCTACTCTCTATTCGTTTAGCTAAATATGTTGTTTAATATTCATTCACGCTTTGTTAGGATGGTAAAAATTATACTCCGTATAAAATATTATTTTTTCAAAATTTTTATAAATTAATTTCGATAATAGGTAATCTATTAATAATATTAATTCTACTACTCCCTCCGTCTTAAAATACATGTCTTTTTAGGACGGAACACGGGAATTAAGGAGTAGGTTAAGTGTAATGATTAGATGTAAAAAGTAGGGTAAGTGTAATGATTAGACTTTGGTAATAGAGTATTTGTTTGTTTTTTTAAAAAAAATTGTGAGGAGAAGAGTAGTGGTGATGTAAAAATTAGGGTAATGATTAGATATAAAAGTAGGTTAGGGGTAATGATTAAATCTTAAAAGACATGTATTTTTGACAAAATTTTAGGAGCTTAAAAGACATGTATTTTAAGACGGAGGGAGTATCATTTTGCTGATGTGTCATGCTCACAATTAAACTTGAATTTTTTATTCAAATGGTATTTTCTTATTGGTCAATATTATTGCTAAAATTTTAAAATATATGTTTCCTATTTTAAACATATTTATTTCCTATTAAAATATTATTTAATTTGATATGTTGTATGTCAATTTGTGATCTATTTTAATCGTCTACGTTCATTGAAAATTCGTCAAGTCTTGACTGATTTTATTCTTGGATATTGAAATTGTTGATTTATCATATTTAACCGATTGCAATATTCCCCACAATGTCTACATACAACGAACATGTAATAATCAATTTGTAAATATTTGATTTCAAAAATTAATTATAAAAATCAATTAGAGTAAAAAAAAAGTGTTTTTTTATTATTAAATTATTTTAGACATCTTAAATGACTATCGAAAAATAAATAATATTTTAAGACTCACAAGCATTACTAGAGCTTATTTTGCATCTTGGATGAGGCTTCTTAGATCACTTTTCTACCTCTAAGGATCTTTTTTTTTTACCATCTTACCTTTATTTTCACTATTTATTTCTCTCTCTTTCTAACCATCTTTCTAATGAAAATAATGAATAAGTTATGTACATCTACATAACTTCAAAATTATTCACACAATCATGTGCTTATGATTTTTTAATATTCGTACGGGAGCTTATATTTTACTTTTTAGATCCATGCTAATGATAATAATTATATATTTATTTCAAATTATATTAGGTGGTGTGTTTGAGTATTATTACTACTTTACCTTATTAAATCATTTTCAAAATTTGTATCGTATCTTTTTCCAACTAATTTATAAATTATAAAAAAATACTTTATACATATTTTTGTTGTAAACACGTATATATATTAATATAGTATTATATAGATATATAAAATGATGTTCAAATTAAAATGGATCAAGCTCCCGTGCCTTGAAGGCACGGGTATTACACTAGTTTAAACTAAACCATTAGCTTTTTAAATGAAAAGAAAACAAAATGAAAAAGGAAGAGTTCCTTACTTCCTTTACGTTCTTATCTGTGAGAGAAGAAAAAGGAGAGATAAAGCTCAAAGAGGCTGGCAGCCTACCGTTCCCGATTTCACTACGAGCTCTCTACGCCGGTGGAGACGGAGGGATATACGCGAGGAGTGAGAAGGAAGACGACTCCGAGCTCTCTACGCGAGGAGGAGGAAGGCAGACGACTCCGAGCTCTCTATGCGAGAAGGTAAGTTTTCGACATATGCGCGCGAGAGAGAGGTGTAGAGGGAAATCGACGACACTGAAGATCTCGGCGCCGGTGGAGCCACATATGCGAGGAGGGAGGAGGTCGGCGCCTATGAATCCCTTGAAGGTATGGCTTGTTTCGTTTTCCACAGGTTTTGGGGTATAAAATTTGGGGATTTAGGTTTTTATTGAATTGAGTTTTTGGATTGGATTACAGTCTTATAATCTTCCAATTGGAGTTTTAGAATCTTCAAATTCGAGTATGAGGGTTAGATTTGGAGGTTTACTTCACCAGCTGAAGTAACGAGATATGAATTAGGCTTCCAATTTTGTTCTAATTAGGGGATTTGGTCAATGCTTTTGATAAATTGATTTTAGGGGACACGCCTATGGGAGTTCTTAGATTTGGTGTTTTTTTTTTTGGAATTATGAATTTATTGAAGACGAAAACATCTTGAAATTACAAAGCTTGGTTAGGCTGCCGGTTGAAATTGAGATTTGAGAAGATTTGTTATTTCAACTGCTCCCGACTATTCTTACTTGTGTTCAAATGATCGAGCATGTGAAAAGCTCTGTTATCCATATTAATATCTAGGTAACAATGGCGAACAACACAAGTCTGTCATCCTAAAATCAAGGAGCTTGTGTGGTTTTGGAGCAAGATAATTTACTTGATAGCAGTTCATATTGTCATAAAATCTTTACACCACACTGCCTAAGATGTTGATTCTTGCAGTGGCATGGCTATGATTAGTGTAGTCTTGCTTCTTAGTCACAAAAATGAAGGGCAATGCACTGAATTATTATTCTTGGAAATTCAGTTATGGTGTCAATTTGTCTTATAATACTTGCATTGCAAGCCTATTAGCTCAAAAGGGCAGAGCAATGTGTTTATACATATGGATGAGGGTTCAAATCCCTCATAGGCTAGATTTTAGTAACAAAGAAGAAACGTTAATTCTTGATGCAAATTATGAGACCTATGATTAATGTAGTTGGAATTTAGGTGTCTGAATGATACCGCTATAAACTTATTTAAAACCAAACTCATATATATTTGAATCGACGTTCTCCTTTATATGGCATATATAAACTGAAAGTTTTAATGTATGTGAAAAGAAATTGGGTCAATTGCTTCAAAAAAAGGGGATGATTTATAAGAAACAGAATATTCCAACTTCAAATCATTTATCCCTTGTGATATATAGTTTCCTGGTTGATCAACTAATTGAGTTTTATAAGTAAATCAGTTCATGGCATATACCACATGCAATCAGCAGATTTAAACACAAAGCAAACAATAATTTCTGTTCTAGCTAGGCAATCTTTTATGACAATGCATAAGAATAATGCAAAAAAGTTGGAGAGCTATACTGAGTATATATGTAACAGTTCAACAAACCAAAACCAAAAACGAAAACTTGCTTAACTTACCAAAATTAAGAGCTTTTATAGTGTAGATTGGTAACATGTCCAAATATTCACAATAGCCTACGTGAGGATCGAACCCACATCTTGTGCATAAGCACACGCTCTACCGTTTGAGCTAGTAGACTTTTTGACAAGATTCAAGTTCATAATAGGATGGAGATATACACCATTATAGTTAGAATATTTGCCCAAATTCTCATTCTAAATTATCCAGATTTGTCCCTAAATTATCATCTCAAATCATAAATTGCTCCAATCCTAGACTAATTCAGGGAAGCCGCTTTGTCAGCTCACATCTGAGTCGGGTTGACATGGCCTAAGACATTAGATAAATATGAGTTGCAGGCTAGTTCATAACCAGTGAAGTCAGAAAACTCACCCACACTACTACATTTTACAAGATAAAATGAAAACATGCATGCTATGAATTTTTGTAACTAAAGGAAGGGAAGCTATGATTTTAGAAAGAAAGAGATGGTAGTTCATAGAGCTATATAAACATTATTCATTAAAAGCATAAAAGAGATACTACTGCACTCATAAACTAAATTGTTCTCCCAATTGAGAGCTCACCCAAATGTTAGGCTCGCATTCCAAATGAATTATTAATAGATTTTATAACATATTGCATACCATCAAGAAGGATGCTTTCATGGAGAGAAAACCCCAAATTCAAATCCTAAATCTCAAATCGACAAACTCCCAAATTCAAACCATCAATTAGCCCCAAATTCACCGAAATGCAAGTACACCAGTTACAATATACGTGACATGTTCACCGAAACACAAAAATAGGGTCCAAATTCAAACCATCAAGGATGCTTTCATGGAGAGAAAACCCCCAAATTCAAATCCTAAATCTCAAATCAACAAACTCTCAAATTCAAACCATCAATTAGCCCCAAATCCAAACCCTATATTACCCTAAATAAATTGACATCAATAGTTTCAAATAACTATGGTAGTCGGTAGATTACATACCTGCGACAATCCAAAATTCAACAACCACCGTCGGCCGACGCTGCCAGTCGCCGCTCATGGTTCGCCCTCACCACCTGCCTTCGCCTTCACCTTAGATCTGCTTTGAAGATGGATTAGATGCTGAGATGACCTTCACCTTCTCCATAGTCTAATAATCCATACTCTTCTCAAATGCTCATGAGCGTGTACTGGGTTTTTGTTCTACTGCCTTTTTCTCTTTGTTTTAGTTTTTCTTTTTAAAATTTTATAACGAAAAAGTTAACTGAGGTAACGGAGGGGCATGGGACGGAAAGAATCAAGACCTCAGGTGCACCACGTGAAATATGTAAAAGTTTGGTACACCATGCGAAAAAGCCCTTACCTCGGGGGTACCACGCGAAATTTCCGAAAAAAGAAATATGGTAAAGGGGGATTTTGTGAGAGGAGGAATAGGGAGATATGGAGGATTGGAGGCAATGGATCCTCACCGACTTGGATCCACATCCACCGTACCCAAAACTTTCTTTTATCCTAAAAAGAAAATAATTGTAAGAAATTGTAAGAAAAGGGTTTTTCTATTCCAAGATCGTTTGGTTAACAATTCAAAAACCCAGAAGTGAAAAAACCTAGGAAGTAGGATAAATACATGTGTTTGATTGTGATTTTTTTCTTTCAAAATCACAAGAACTTAAATCCCCAGAAATTCCAATTCCTATGAAATGGGGGGATTTAACTTACTTATGGGGGGTGGGGGACTAAGTAAGTTGAACTTCCATCATTTTGTATACAATTACCACTTTCACCATTTTTAATTTCCTATCATCTATCTATCTATATACATATACTAAAACCGATGCATTGAAGCCTGTGTGGCGGCGCGTGAGTGAATCTGCCTACGTGGCGGCGCGTGAGTGCGTCTCGCAAAGCTTTCTCCCGTCAAAAAGGAAATCTAATAAAAAATCATTATTTTATTTTACCATTAACACATATAATTGGATAGATGGAATATCTTATAAAAGAGTAAATATTATATAAGGAAAAAACTATATCAATATAATTAAACGTAGTAGTAGTAATAAAAATAATTAATAAAACTAATTTTTATAGTCATACTTAGCAAAAATATTAATAGATAAATATTTAATATTTGATACGTGCTATTTTATTTATATTTAGATTATTTAATATTAAAATATTTTTAAAAATCAACTACTTAATTAAATTACATGAGATTTAATTAACCATATATTAGAAAAAAAAAACTTTTACGTAGTACCTTATAAATGTGAAATTTATTTATATTTTGAGAGAATCTAATTAAAAGATATTTAGATTATATATAACTTACCGAACTAATTTTATTTGTATTATTTTTTGAAATAAAAAATAATTTATATTTAGATTGACACATTCTCCGTACATGGGACGGGGCCTACACTAGTATTAGATATAGATGACACATCATCTTAAATTCTTATAAATTAATATTATATATAGATTTATAGATTTAACATAATACATAAAGATTTAAATATAGATTCCAATGATTTCAAACATAATGTTTGAGAAAAGAAAAAGAAGAGATTTCAAATGTAATGGCATTCATTAGATTGCAATTAAAAGCATAAAAATACAATTTGTTTTCTTTCTAACAACCTTGAAATATAATACTCCCTCCAATCCAAAATATATGTCGTTTGACTTTTTAACACATATTTTAAGGAGCTAAAAACTATATAATATATTAACTTTTTTATTATTATTTTTGTACAATTTAATACTTATTACCAACAAATATTAAGTTGTAAAAAATAATTTTTAAAAAGTTGATATTTTATACTCCCTCCGTCCAAAAATACATTGACTTTTACTATTCATGCACGTTTTTTTAGGAGTTAAAAACTATATAAAATGTTAACTTTTTTATTAATTTTTTTAAATAATTACAAACTTATTATCAATAAGTTTGTAATTATTGAAAAAAATTAATAAAAAAGTTAATATTTTATATATATAGTTTTTACCTTCTTAAAAAAGCGTGCGTGAATAGTAAAGGCAATGTATTTTTGGACGGAGGTAGTATAGTTTTTACCTCCTTAAAATACGTGTTGAAAAGTCAAACGACATATATTTTGGATTAGAGGGAGTATATATTTTGTGGGATAAAAGAGTAATTTTGGTTTACTTAATGAATTTTTAATTAAAATTGTTGATGGGTGGTTTTTTTAAATGAATGCATTTTAAAGGGTGGTTTGCCGCAAACTACTACATTTAGAGGGTGGTTTGCTGCAAAAATAAATTTAAAGGGTGGTTTCTTGCAAACTACCCTATTTAAAGGGTGGTTTCCTGCAATTTAGCCTTTGGTTTTTTAACACATTTTTTAAGAAGTTAAAAACTATAAAAAATAATATCAAATTTGTTATTCATTTTTTTTTATAATTTTGTACTTTTTAATAATTATTATAATAAAATATATAATAAAATAATATATAATTAATTAAGAAGCCGCGAAGCACGCGGGCAGTAAGACTAGTTTAAAAACATAACCAGACATCTTTTTTTTTCCCCATTAATCGGAAGTGCAGTTGACGGGAATTTAATTCACGTGAATTAAATTCCCGGAAATTGCACTTCACATGTTCAACCAAACGAGGCCCAATTCAGTTAATTTTAAAAAATATTTTATTCATAGATTTATTCATTTCTATTTTGGATTTTCTTGCAAATTATATTGTGGATGCTCAACTTATCCCAATCCTAATAATTGTTACTCCGTATTACTGTATTAGTGTATTACCTAAAGTTTGCTTTGCTTGGTGGGGTATCTGGTACTTCAGAAACAAAACACTTTTTGAAAACATAAACCCAGACATAAGACGCATATTATCCTTTATAAAGGAACAAATATATATCTGGAAAACATCAAATTTGAACTGCCCGGACAACTGTGAAAACAAAAAAAATACATCCACTAATGTGGACAAACAAAGATCTATATCAAAGAGAAAGAGAACTAAATGGGAACCTCCACCGATAGGTACTCATAAGCTAAATTTCGATGGTTCATTCTCCACGGGCGGGTTGGGCTCTTATGGTTTCATCATTCGTGACTCTGTAGGATCCCCGATTTTCTCTGGAAATGGACCATCACCAATCAGTTCTGTCTGTGGCTGTGAAAGTTTAGGCCTCTGGAGGGGGCTTCAGGCTGCGATTGATCTGAAAATAACAAATATCATTATCGAAGGAGACAACCTAACAATAATAAAAAGTATAAAAGGTATGGGGAAGCCTACTGGAGACTCTGAAATGATTGTCTCGGACAGTCTAGTCTCGCTGGGCTTTTTTGGTTCTGTTGAGATTCGTCATGTCTTCCGTGAGGCAAATTTGGTAGTTGATCGCTTGTCCCGTATCACTCCATTCTTCTACGGTATCTGGACTCCTGATGACTCTCTGTTGCATAGTCTCATCCGCAAGGATGCTCTTGGCTGATAGAGCTCAGCTCTATGGTCAAATTTTTTCCGTTTCAAAAAAAAAAAAAAAAAAAAAAAAAAAAAGCAACACAAACACAATGGTAAGACCTAACCGATCGAGATGAATTGATAGGTTTTACCAGGACCTATCCTTTTAACAGATGAGTGAAATGAAATGCACCAAAAAAAGGTTTGGAGTGAATCGGATGGAGGATGGTTAATCACTTAATATATGTTTTACTCATTAATGATTTATCGTTGATCAAGTGAGTCCGGTGGTTAATCAAGCAGTGTTCTTATATATATGGAAGTAAATATAGCTAAATCAAATAAAAAAAAAGAGCAATTTAACTCTAAACTTGCAAATATACCAAATTAAGCACCAAATTCAACAACACTTTTATCCTACCAAACATTTCAAATAACTAAATAAATAATGGCAGGAGAAATATGATTTAAAAGGTTATGTTTTTATGTTATACACGTTTTTTTAGGAAGGTGAAAATAGTACAAAATATTACTTTTTAAAAAAAAAAAAAAATTTCATACTTATTAATTGAAAAATGATATTTTATGTAAATTTTATTATTCTAAAAATGTAGTAAATGATAAATTTTACCAAACATTTTTTTTTTGGATTCAAATAATCAAATGCTATAAAAGGAAGCCAACACCGAAGGAAGATTCTAAGTTCAACGGTTCAGCTGATGGGCCTACTTCCCAATAACGAAGATTTTGATGGGCCTGGCAGTATGAGTTGGCCCAATAGCAGTTGCTTACTAGGCCTGACATGTTATTGAGGTACCGTACTGTCCAACTAACGATTGTTTAGCTGTCAATTGTTAGGTAGAGAGTTTCACTGAATTGAATCTTTTATTGTCTCGTCGTCTTCTAAAGATGAACACATGAAATCCATTTCAAATTTTGGTATCAATTTGGTAGAAACTTCTAAAGACATAAGTAGGAATATTAGTTGAGAATAACGCACCACACCACATGCCTAATTAGTCGATCTATGACAGAATTTTTAACCTCATAGACAAAGAAAGACACATGGATTTTACGTGCTTCGACAACAATGTGTTACCTACGTCTACATAAAGAAGAACCAGATTTGTATTATGTAGGTGAAGAACAGATTAGAGTTATAAGCATCGACGTTTCATGAGTATTTATAGGCGCTCATAAAACCTTAAACATTGTTCATCTTTATTTAGCAAGATAATAATGCACCATATTCGAAGGAGTATCTAGTCGAAAATTCAGAGAAAAAAACAATCTTTGTACTTAATTGAGTCAGTTTGTCTGGTACACTATTTGCATTTTACATCCTAATAAATGTCCAATATTAATATAAGTTGAAGTTAATTGTTAGAATTCAAGAGCCATGACTAATTGAGTCAGTTTGTCTGGTACGCTATTTGCATTTTACTTCTGGCAATGAAAAAGGTAGTATTTTAAAAAAATTAAGTTAAAATAATAATAATGCAAATGTCATGAGTTCAAAACTCATTGTTTACTTTTTTGGAATACTTTTTATTCATATTATAAATGTCATACTTAAATCAAATTTTATAGTTTTCATTTAATATTTTTTTCATAATAGCATTCATGATGCTACATATATATTTTAAAATTTTCTTCTAATTTTTTTCATATGAAATTTTTACTAGATAGGAATGTCATATTTAAACCACAATTTATGAGTTTTTTTACCACACTTTTGACTTTTCAATCCTATTAATTTTTTCCATTTATAAATGACATATTTTTTTAAAAAATATATAATTTTCTTTAAATATTTTTCAAAAAAGTATTCATCATGCTATACACATATATGAAAAAAAATTATTAAATTTTATTGTATGAATTTTTGTGATTAAAAGATCATATTTAAATCATAATTTATAATTTTCTCTCAATATTTTAATTTTTTTTTATTATATATACTGAAGAAAAAAAATATGGAACAAAAATTTCCTCTCCATCTAGAAAATCCCACTGTCGAGTTTCAAAGTCACAATAGTTGTAGTGTTAGGGTTAGAAGTTAGAACTTAAGAGCCAAGAGTAACGAATATATAATGTGAGTGGATGGACCACCTAAATTATAATTTTATCTTTTAACTTGTTAAAAGGGGAAAAGGGCAATAAGACAATTTGTATATAGTTAGGTCCTTACCCACCTACCACTTACCCACTTATGTATATTTGTTCTCCTTTCTTGGTTTCTTGATGGTGATAACCCACCACCTCCACTTTATTTCACTCTCTCTTTCAAATGGAAGAAATATAAATAAACTTTCAACCAAAATATAAATAATAAATAATAAATAAATAAAAAAAAGAAGAGTGAAAGGTTGATTTTGCAATTAAGTGATTGGCAATGGCGAAAGTAGTGCCTATGAGGCATGTGATGGTGCCAGTATTGGTTGAGTGAGACCACACTTCCACACAATCTTCAAATATTATGGGATTTTTTTTTTTTTTTTTGATTAGGTAAAAATTCGATGGTCAGACAAGCCTGACTCATCGAGAGGCCGACCGAAGTCGGCAGACGGCGAACCGTCTAACAGAACAATCTAAAAACAGAAATACAAATAACAAGCGTAATGAGTCAAACAAAAATAAACACTACAACAAATGTTCCAAGAAGACCAAACACTCGAACAGCTGAGGAAGCCACCGAAGAACGCAGCCAAGCACCACCAAACAGTAGTACCGCGGGCCAGTAGTACAGCAGGACTCTAACTCCTGTGGGTAGTGCAGACGAACTCCAAGGAAACTCTATCTCGGATACGGAGTCGCCCTGAGCGCACGACCACGACCCCAGCCAGACCCGACTACAGACTCAACGCCCGCCCCAACTAAGCAGAAGATCTCCTAGAAACATCGGAAGCAGAGCCGCAAACTGCTCGAAACAAAACGCCAACAACCTTTCACCTACAAAATGTCAACACGCCCTTGCGGGATTTTCTCAAGCCCTTTCGGGTGGGTGCACAATTTTTATTTTTTTTTTCCTACCCACACTCACAACCTTGGGCCCAAGGGAACCCAAACATGGGCCCGAAGGGACCCAAACTTGGGCCCAAAGGAACCCAAACTTGGGCCCAAAGAGACCTAAACTTGGGCCCCAAGGACAATTGTAGGCGTTTGAACAACGGGCTACGACGGGCCAGGGAAGCCCGGACACCACCATCAGCCCATGGAGCATCATCCCGGAGACAGACTACCCAGGCAGCGCTACCACCAGCATGACGGCAACCTCCGGCGACAGGAGGTAGACACGCCGGCGGTAGATCGAGAGACTGGACGAGGCGACGCAGGGAGGAGGATGAAACCAACGCGCAACGCTAGCGGCGAGACCAGATCGACAGAGGAGAACGAGATCGACCGAGGAAAGGATGAGGCCACAATGCCGGTGAGCCCAGAAACGGCCCATCCGAGGCGGCGACGAACACCCGAGCCCCAAATCGACAACCGAATCACACCCCGAACCCCAAAACGACAATCGAATCGGAGAGAACGAGGAACGGGAACTCAAAATCAACCAAACGGAAGGTCGATTGAAACACAAGGAAGGAGGATTGAAGAGGATAGGATTCTTAGTTGGATTCTTCAATTAGGAAATCCATAGTTGGAGTTTACACAATTTGGGGAATTCTCAAAATTCTAGAGAGAGGGCAGAGCCCTTCTCTCTAGAATCTATTCATTCAAATATTATGGGATTTTGATTCTGTTGCAATGGTGGCACCGTCAGTATAATATATATTATACTTCTTTGTTTTTTTTTTTGTTTTTTTTTTACGCAAGATAAGGATTGGGTCGGGTCGGCCGCAGCAGAGGCCCTTCCTAGCGCATCTTTCCGGACGAGAACTAGCAGTTCTGGATCATCCTCACAGCAGAGGTCGGCAGGGGAAGCATGGGCACTACGAGCAAGGTAGTCAGCCACAGCATTCGATTCCCTGAAAATATGACGAATAGCAACATAAGTAAAGGACGAGATATCAGACAGTATATCAGCTTGTAGCATCTCTATTTTCCAGGGGCATTTCCAATCCCCTAGTAGAGATTTTATTACTAGTAAGTTGTCTCATTCGATCAGAAGTGTAGATAGTTGCAACTCCTTAGCCCGTAACAAACCCATTCTGAGTCCGAGATTTTCGGCATAAATCACCGCGATATTTGTGCAAATAGATCTGCCAGCAGAGACCACTAAACCCGTAGAGTCACGGATGACAAAACCATAAGACGAGTTGCCATTCGGGAGTACCGAACCATCAAAATTTAGCTTATAACAATTCGGCGGGGGTTTATCCCACTTCCCGGACCGATTCCGAGCCGTGGTTTTCGTAGCACAACCCCTAATAGCCTTGTTGTGTGTACCGCTATAAACGCGATGATTAGGGATCAACGGACCAGTCGGATCATCGTCTAAATATTTTGATTGTGTCCAGCAATGACTAGTTGTGCTGTGGAGCAACAAAATTTCATTGATAGTTACCTTGTTAGTATGATCGAAAACGAGTTGGTTTCTAAAGAACCATAAGGCCCACCAAGCTGTAGCTATAACGGCAAAATTGTTGGTCCCAATAGCACATTTTATAGCAGTAAGTGGAAACACATTTCCCATGCCGACAGAAGCAGTGATAGCTCCCGGAATATGGATACGTAAAGCCTTATGCAAAGCAGTAGCCATGGGACACCGAAGAAGCAGGTGATCACCCGATTCATTTGTGTTGCCACAAAAAGCACAACCAGCCGGTAGAGCCACGTACGACCTCTGTAATCTGGTTTTGGTCGGAAGACCATCACGGGAGATTTTCCAGAGGAAATGTCTAATCTTAGGGGTCACATCGAGACTCCAGATCCAATCGCAATTAGGGGTGTTATCTGAGCCGAACAGCTCGAGCTCGGCTCGGGATCGGCTCGAAAAAGCTCGAGCTCGGCTCGTTCATATAGGGTAAACAAGCCGAGCTTGAACATACTTTTGGACTCGAACCGAGCCCGAGCCGAGCTCGGAAGCTCGGTGCCTGAATTTACAGAAATGCCCCTAGGGTTATGGGAGGAGGGATTTTAGGGTTTGGTGGCATAGTGCGTGCGGCCGTCTCTCGCAGTCTCGCTCACTTTCTCTGTTTCTCATTCTCAGTTTCTCCTCCTCGGCGGTATCTCTTCTTCCTCGGCGCCCCAGTCGGCGGTATCTCGTCTTCATTCCGAGCTCGACTCAGGCGGCGGCGGCGCGGCGACGGTGAACAGGTTGTCCTCTTCTTCTACTGTCTTCACTCTTCTTCTACTGTCCTCGCAAGTGGCAATATGTATGTTTCTTATTCTACTGTCTTCTTCGACGGTGAACAGGTCACTCGTCTTCATTCCGAGCTCGACTCAGGCGGCGGCGGCGCGGCGACGGTGAACAGGTTGTCCTCTTCTTCTACTGTCCTCGCAAGTCGCAATATGTATCAGTATGTTTCTTATTCTACTGTATTCTTCGACGGTGAACAGGTCATTCCTCTCGTTACTTTGATTCTTCCTTGCAATATGTATGTTCTACTGTACGTCTTCATTCCTTTAATTACTTTGATTCGTCCTCTTCTTCTACTGTTTTCTGAATTTGTTAAGATTCGTCCTCTTCTTCTACTGTATTTGTTAAGATTTGTCCTCTTCTTCGACTGTATTTGTGAATCTACTTATACTCCAACTGAAAACATGTATATCTGCAAATTGAGTGGAAAGAATGATATCATCTCTAAATACCATAGCAGCATAGAGAAATATGTCCTACTAAAACTCGATTATTCTGTCAATGTGAAAGTCCAGCTCTTGATGCTCTGCGACTGCGACTATCTCACTTTATTTACTTTGGACATCTATCTGTGTTTTCTTATGCTCATTATCCATGATTTGAACACATCAATCGAGTTATATTTCCTACTCAACCACACCCAAATAATGAGCCGCAGATACTGTAATTTCATCCATTCCTCATACACCATCTTCTTTTGTTAATTTTTATCTCTTTAATTCTTTTATGTTAAACGTACTTGTTCATGTCAATTAGCAATTAATTGTGTTCAAGTATTTGTCTATATAATTGCACAATATGCAAATACAACTTTTTTTTTAATCTTCTGATTGTATATTTAACCAACAACAGCTGTATGGAGTGTTCAGAAGAATGATTCTAGTATGTATTTGTTAAGATTTGTCCTCTTCTTCGACTGTATTTGTGAATCTACTTATACTCCAACTGAATTTTTTGAATGTGAATCTTGTGTTAATTTGTTAATTGTTTATTAATATACTATCTTCAATGTTTGTATACATTTTAATTTTATACCACAACCTCATTTGAACTCATTTTATATTTCTATCTAGGTTATGGAGGAAGCAAGGCAAGAAGCAATTCAACTACGAGAAGCTTCGACTTTTATTTTTCTATTTGTAGTGTACTTGTGGTTAGCTTATTTCGAAGTTGTTGTGGACCTTGAGACATTGAACTTGGGTTTGTATTAAGTACTTGGTCATGAACTATTGAACTTATGTTGTATTCGGAGCCAAGCTTGAGACATTGAACCTCATTTGAACTCGTTTTTATGCTTACACAGCTACTGTATACACTTGCAATTTCATTTTAGCTCAGCTCTGAACGAGCTTGAACGAGCCGAACGAGCCCATACCACGAGCTCGAACGAGCCTGAGCTCGTTCGTTCGGCTTGACCGAGCCTTGACAAGCCGAGCTCGAACTTACCCTTGGGCTCGCGAGCCGAGCTTGAACACAAAAAAAAGCTCGAATAGATTTTAGGCTCGGCTCGGGGCTCGGCTCGTATACCATTCGAGCCAAGCTTGAACAGGTGAAGCTCGGCTCGTTCGGTTCGTATATCACCCCTAATCGCAATCGAAATCAGGCGACCCGGTGTTTACTAATAGAAAGGAGTTGGCAGAGGCGGTTGAGAACCAGCCATTTTTACTTGGGCCCCAATATAGACGATCCGTGATATGGTTACTAGGCAAAGTTAGACCCATGATGTGGTCGATATCATCTTGTTTCAGAACATATGCTAATGAGTCATTTATAAGTGTTTTGTTCCACTGGCGGTTGGTGATGAAGTGAGCCACCGAAACTCCCAAGAGATTATCCGGGATGGGTCTCAGTGTTTTGGAACTCAACGGCCTCTCGAAGGCCCAGTTATGGGACCAGAAATCAATGGACTCCCCATTTCCTACCCTCCACTGAAGAGCTGGGAGGAACTGAGGTCTGATGGACATAAGGCGGGACCATTGTCACGAGGTATTACCTTTTTTTATATAACTGGAAAGGTCGTGGCCTTTAAGATATTTATGTGAGATGACACGAACCCATATATTATCTGGTTCAGAACTTATTTTCCCAAGAAGCTTCATCTGGAGAGCTATATTCATAGACTCCGCCTTATGAATCCTCAAACCATGAAATGGTGTCCGAACAGATTTTGTCCCAGCTAATCAGCGGTGGAGCTTTAGAGGTTTTGTTCCAAAAGAATTGTCTATACACTTTGTCAAGTTCATGAAGAATATGAGAGGGTAGCAGGAAAGCTTGGATAAGAAAAATCGGTTTGGCACTCAGATTTGCTTTGATAAGCACCCGTCTCCCTTCGGCAGAAAGATTTGATGCTTTCCATTTTGTGAGTTGATTTTTGGTCTTGAGAACCACATCAGCGAATGTGTCTCTATTGGTCCTACCGTTAACGATCGGGCAACCCAAATATTTGTCGAAATTGTTAGCCTGTGGAATTCCAAGTACTGCAATAGTAGACGCTATGGCGGTAGTAGTCGTGTTAGGAGACGCTTTGAAGCTGGATTTGTGCAAGTTCACCTTTTGTCCCGAAATTAAACAGTATCTGTCTAAAATGGACAATACAGAAGTACATGCCGAATGGGAGGCTTTGCAGAAAATAAGAATGTCATCAGCAAACGCTAGAAAAGGAACCTTGATACCCGGACGACCGAAAGAGATACCCAAGTCCTTACTAGCTAGCCCTCTGTTATGCAGTGTACGTGCTAATACCTCAGAGGCTAGGATAAAGACAAAAGGGGAGAGGGGATCTCCTTGTCTTAAACCTCTAGTGGGTTTAAATATTGTGGTTGGTTCATCATTAACGAGGACCGAGTAGGATACAGTTGACACACATTCCTTTATTCTGTTAATAAAGAGGTCATTGAACCCATACTTAGATAAAACTTGGAGAAGAAAGGACCATTCGATGCGATCGTATGCCTTTTCCATATCTAACTTAAGAGCAACCATGCCCATTTTGCCTTTCTTCATTCGAAACGAATGCAAAGCCTCATGAGCAATCAGAATATTGTCCTGGATAGATCTCCCTTTTGTGAAAGCTCCCTGGAGGGGGTGTATAAGTTTGTCAAAAATCTTGGTTAGCCGTGCTGAAATTACTTTAGCTATGATTTTGTAAATTGTAGAGCATAAACTGATAGGTCTGTAGTGGTTTACTGCAGTCGGGTCATCGCATTTCGGTAGAAGCGTAATGAAAGTATGGTTCGTCTGACGGAGTAACCTACCACTGGTGAAGAAAGCTTTGACGGCTTTAATTACAGAGGGCCCAACTGTAGGCCAGAACTTTTGGTAGAAACCAGCTGGGAAGCCATCAGGGCCCGGAGCCTTATCCGGGCTCATAGAAAATACAGCCGCTTTAATCTCATTGTTTGTAACAGGAGCCGAGAGCATGTCGTTATCTGCTTGGGAAACTAAGGATGGGATGACCGCTAGATCTGGAGACAGATCCGACATAGGGGTCGAAGAGGCTCTGAACGAGCTTTGAAGTCGCGGACAAATTCCTGTTGGATTGTGTGGAAATCATTCGTGGATTCCCCACCGGGAAGTAGGATAGATTTGATCATTTTCCTACCTCTTTTTGCAGTAGCGATCTTATGGAAGTACCCTGAATTGGAGTCATTAAGTTTGGTATGTTTAACTTTAGCCCGCTGGCTCCAATAGCGACGGTGAAAGTCGAGCATTCGTTCTCTTTTGTTGAGTAATTGTTTTAGGATTTGAACATCCTGATTTTTATAATTTGAGATAAGAGATGTTTGTAAACTAAGGAGCTTTTGATCCGTTACTAGAATTTGGTTATGAATATTGCGAACTGTATTCTTATGCCAGGTTTTATATAGTTTCTTAAGAACTTTTGCCTTCTGAAGCAATTTAAACATCAACGAACCTTGTGGGTTTGCTCTCCAAGCTTGCGAGACTAAGTTTCTGTAATCAGCCCTTGAGGCCCAAGCCAATTCGAACTTAAATGGTCTATTCTTAGGCTGAATGTTTTGACGAAAATCTGTGGAGATCGGAGCATGATCAGATCTAGTAAATGGATGGATCTGTGTACGAAGTGAATCAAAAATGGTAAGCATGTCTGTGTGGATCAGTAGGCGATCAAGTTTTTCCAAACAAATGACCACATCTTTCGATTTCCGTTGCCAAGTAAATTGGCCCCCGCTAGATGGTACTTCTAGTAGTGATAGTCTGTTCTTTAAGTCTAGTAAGCGCGTGAAACGCGACGTCGAAGGGTAGACTCCTCCAAGTTTTTCAGCTGGGGAAGCTATTTCGTTTAGGTCTCCCATAATGCAGAAGGGAATAACAAGTGACTGTATATAAAGGGAGACCGTATCCCAGAAGGGTGATTTGCGACGCTCATCCGGTGGGGCATAGACCACAAGAACCGCAAAACACCTCTTTGTAGCGTAGTCAGAGTAGTTAAAGTGAATGAATCGGTGGTTAACCGAAATAAGTTCAATGGATCCTTGTGAGGCAGGGATATCTTTCCACAGAAGACAGATTCCCCCAGAAAAACCAATAGCCGGGTCAAAAGCAACATTCGAGAAACCACATTTACGCAGGGTGCTTTCGGAAGGAACCTTATCCGTCTTAGTTTCTAAAAGAGCTAGAACGTTGATCTTATTATTTTGACAGAAAATATCTACATTTGTCCAGAAATTACGGCTCCGGATGCCGAGTTATATTATACTTCTTTGTATTATGGGACTCATGGGAGTAGTTGGTTCTTTTCTTTTGTAATAATTTAATTTACTTATAATCGACAACAATTGATTATATAAATTTCCAAGGGTAGTGAAATTCACTAAATTTCTGATTCCGTGTCTGTTCATGTGTTAAATGTTTTTATAGAAGTTGAAAGGCTGAGAAGACAGTCTTGAAGATCTTGAGTTAGAACTATTGAGATGGTTTTGAGGAATCTTGTTAAATGACAGAAAGATTGACGAAATCCCTGTTAGAGATCAACGCCTACAATCCAGGGCAATTTGGTTGTGATAGTATTTACTTAATTAATCAAAGTAAGTGGAGGATTTGTCTCCACTACTCTCGTCATTTTCTCATATTAGTTAGTTGTATTTTGTATTTAAATATCAACTCAATTAATGAGAAGTATTATCAATCTGTTAAACAAAATCTCTTATCCTTATTCTCTACATGGTATCAGAGCACCCCCATTTCATGGAGCTCGAGAAAACAGAAGACTGTTGCTCGCTCCTCTACCGAGTCTGAATATCGTGCCCTTGCCGACGCTTGTTCGGAACTCATATGGATTCAAACCCTTCTCAACGAATTGGGGGTCCAACAACCGACGCAGCCGGTCATCTACTGCGATAATTTGGGGGCCATACACTTGAGTTCTAATCCTGTATTTCACTCGAGGATGAAGCATGTTGCACTAGCATTCCATTTCGTCCGCCAACAGGTGCAGGGCCAACGACTTCGAGTGTCCTACGTTCCAACAGATGATCAGATAGCGGACATCCTAACAAAACCTCTTTGTCGCCCCAAGTTCAATACTCTGCTATCCAAGTTCGGTCTCGCCTAATCGGCGGCCCTTCTTGCGGGGGTATGTTAGAGATCAACGCCTACAATCCAGGGCAATTTGGTTGTGATAGTATTTACTTAATTAATCAAAGTAAGTGGAGGATTTGTCTCCACTACTCTCGTCATTTTCTCATATTAGTTAGTTGTATTTTGTATTTAAATATCAACTCAATTAATGAGAAGTATTATCAATCTGTTAAACAAAATCTCTTATCCTTATTCTCTACAATCCCGGTGAGCTCCAGGTGTTATCTTTGTAATGAAGATTGGAAATTTTGATTATGGGTTGGCCTGTAAAGAAGATTGAAAATATCCTCGTCTATAGCATCGAAATGAGTTAGGACTTAGGAGGGTCATACTAAATAGATTTATGTGTTTCCTTATTTATGAGATAGCAAAGACAGTTAGTAATGGGGTGGTGCAATGTCATGAAAAAAGGAGAGATCAAAGCGGCAAATTGCGAGCTTAGACGAGAAGATCGACGTCGCTAGCTAGCACATCATCCAAGATTATTGTGTCCTTGTAAGACGAAGGGGAATGTGAATCCTTGTTGTGTGAGTTGGTTAAACAATTGTGTTCTTTAGTTGTGTTTTGCTGTTTCTCGTGGTTTGGGTTTATAATGTTTATTGGATAGGTTTGCTTTTGGTTTATTGCAAAATTACGGTAAGGAAGTTAGTACGTCAGATTTGTACTAGTGAAGTCTTAGTACGTTATCCTTATTAATAAAGGAAGTAGATCTACTCGAAGTCTTCCTCAAGATAAAGGGAGATGGTGGTTAATTTTTATCTCGCACTACATGTGTGAAGCTGGGTTTCCACCATATATATATATACACACATTGTGTGTCCCACGCTTATCTTTTTGTGCTTAATTCTGCCTAGTTTGTTAGTAACACTTACACAACACCTCTAACGAGCCCCTACACAAACATTATAGAAGCATCATTCATATAAGAAACACAAGGCCAATTGAATTAGAACATAGTTGAACTCAAATCGATTTGATATATATTATATCAAGGTCGATCAGACTTGATAAAACGATGTTAAAAGAACATTGTGTAAGAATCTATTTATGAAGAATAAGCTAGGTTTTATTTCAAAATTAATTATAAAAATAATAAATTTATCAAACTCATATTTTATCAAGTTATTTCATCATGGTTAGGTCTGCTAATTAGGTTTATCTTTCGTTGTTTATATTGTCTAATTTTTTACACATTTTTATGTATTTATGTTTATCAATCACATTTTACCGGGTAGTTCTTGGACACGTGCTCAACTACCTAATGAATTTCCTTCACCATCGTAGCAGATTATTGATCGATCGCCATCTTTGGATTCCATTTACCGTCATAATTTGTTACCCGAGAGGGCCCCAAAATTATAGACGATTTAATGTCATTCAAACTACTTCAATTTAAATTTAATTCAACCCATATAAAGTGTGACGCAATATATATTCAAAGTCTCTTGAGTGGGAATCACGTACAATCATGAAAACTTGGAAGTATTCACTAAAGTGTTTCCGGCATATTTATAACCACCAAATAAATAAATTAGGATACTTTATACTTTTCCTAGTTTATTTTTAGATTAAAAAAAAATATACTTGACCTTAGTCCATTTTTAAGTTAGAACATTCCATACCCTTCTCTAAACTTATAAAAAAAATGATGACTATACATATTTTGAATATAAAATTTAATTTATTTCTCTTTTATTCTCTGCTACTCAAACAAACAAGATCTTATTATAAAATAATACTCTAATTGAAAATATTATAAAATTATGCATAACATTTATTCATTTATTTACATATTAATATATAAAATTACTTTTTAAACATAATAATTGTTTTTTAATTATTTTTTCCTACATTTTACTCATCATAAAAAACAAATTATATATGACAACCAAAAAGCATAAAGTAGGAACATATTGGATCTGATGCTACCTATATTAATTTCGTGTATAAAAATTATATTAAAAAAAAAAACTAAAAACACTGGGATGTCAATACTGGATAACATTCACCACTATCAGATTAAAAATCGAGAGAGTGAACATTAATATTATTAAATTAATTAATTGATTAATTAATCCAAAAGTAGGGATTAAAAATGCAAGACGTAGCAGTGATACTCGACGACGGCATCACCGGTGTTGAGGTTGACGCTATGAGTCCTCGCCTCCACATATCCCCTCGCGAACCTGAAGAGGCCGGAGCCGCCGACCACCGGCATCTCCCTCACCTTGTGGAACACCATGTTCCGGCCGAGCACGGTGATGGAGCTGCCGTTGTACTTGCCCTCCACGAATGCGAAGTTCATCGCCATGAGGAGTCCGACCTCCGTCTGCGACGCCACGCCGTAGAACCCCTGCGACCTCCCCACCAGCTTCGACGTCACCTCCGGCGCCTCCGTCAGCGGGTTGTCGATCATGTTCACCCCGCCGAAGTAGGACGGCAGGGCCGAAGAGTTCCCCTTCGGCTGCGGGGGCTTGATGATTGGGACCGAGCTCGGGTGGGCCCCGCTCTGGATGTCATGCCAGTAGACGCGGAAGTGGGTCAGCTTATCGGTCTTGTAGGGGTGGTGGGCGGTGGTTTTCGCGAATCCCCGGCCACTGGATTTGGTGGCTGCGGCAGCCGTGGAGAGGAGGAGGACGGAGAGGGAGATCAGGGCTACCAAGTGAATTCGGAAAGCCATGATCAATTGAGCTCTTGTGAAATGGGTAGAGTAGACATTCAAATTTAATGGTATAATGTGTGTTATGTGATGATGGTGTCTTGAAATGACAATGCTGTGAAAACAAGTATTGGACAATTAAGCATTGTTTCTTTTGGTGGACCCTATATAATTTCCGCGTGAATGTTACGGTAAATAATATTGCTAGTTTCTAGAGACTAAAATGGTTCATACCTATAAGAGGATAGTATTGCAGTGATGGTTGGTTTACGGATTAATAGGTTGGAAATTCGAATCTTTTTTAAAATATGAAGTTATTATTGAGTAAAAGAGTTAATTTTTTAAATGAGTTATAGGATACTAAATTGAACTAGATTAATGGGGAAAAAAAGGTTTATAAGGATGTGTAAATTTGGGTTTGGGTGAAATTATTTATGAGGATATATTGAGGCACCTCTTTATATTGTGAGCCACATTTTGTAATTAGTCAAATAAGTGGGCTAAAACGGTGTGGTTTTCATTCTGTGTGAGCGAGTATAAACAAGCTCCTCCTTCCTTAGAATAGAGCGAGTTTGATCAATTTAGTTGTAACAAAACAGATTTCTGTTACTTGAAGAAATTCTCTCTTTTCCTCCATTTTCTCGGTTTTCTTCGAGCTTAAGCTGATCAATTTGATTAGTTTACATTTAATAATAATAAGTTTGGGCTATTATCGAGCCTGGTTAACTTCAAATTTGAGTTATAATGAGTCACATTAGATAAATTAATTTACTTCAACGTCGTAGATTCCTAGTTTATTATTAGGGTAAATCTAATAACTCCTGAAGTTGAAGTTGCACTTTACATGGGGTTTCAATTCCTCGAAATTGACAATCCTACAACTATCAACCATTATAGACCTATTAGCTTTATGGTCCCTTAAATTTCATTGGCCGATAAGCATTAAAATAAATTATAGGGTACAAACACTTCAATAAGAAAATCATTAGAAATTTCAATTTAGCCAATGAGATAATTTGGACTACGGTATGGACTAAAATAGCGGACTAGACGATCCTCGTTGTGGTAATCCATGAATTGATATAAATATCAAAAGAGTAGTGCAGCATTAAAGGGCTAACAGTGCCATCTAAAATCATCAGTCACTTGGTCAGGATGTGTTCAAGACAATAATGATTTTTACAAGCCGTAAAAGAGAAATAAAATGCCAGCAAGATGGTAAATATGATAAGACATGACAGTGGCATACATTACATGGTGCTCAAAATCGAAAACAGACCTACACATCATGTATTTTTCTCCAAACCTGTTTAGGAGTCGATAAGACATAGAAATTCAAATCACTTCAACCTGTCATATAGGAGGAGAAGGTAATGTTACCAATGATGCTTGCACTTTCAGATCCAGGCATTTTCTTGAGAGCTAGTGACTTGGCTTCTTTAAGCTGTGTAACTTAGAAATTTCATTGTTAAGAGCTTATCACTTAATGATAACAGGGGAAAAGAGGAAGGGGGAAATCTTATTTTATTAATTCAACGTCACAATAACCTTAATGGCTTTCACACAATCCAACACTGGTTGCAAGCAGTTTCCTAGCAGAAAGTTCTGGAGGCTTACCATATTTAAAGAAATAGTGCTTGAGTAACTTCTCACTTGTAGGCCAATTTTTTGGGATCTTTTACCAAGCACATTGCAACCATTTCTTTGTAGGACTGATCACAACTGGAAATACAACATAATCGGAAAATTGACCAAAAAATAAGGAAAGTGCAACTGGAAGAAGAAACAAAATGCAACTGAAAGAGATCTAGATAAAGATGTAGAAAATCCCTATACCAAGTTGTCTGCTCTTTTCTCCCAATAAACTACATATTAATTTAAGATGTCAAGTAGCACCATCTTATAAATTATAGTCCGTTAGCCATTGACAACATTGACCAAAATGCTGAAGGCATGGTCCATTCTTTAATTAATTGTTAATTCGACCAAATAAAGCAAAATAATCTCTTGATCCTTTTAACAATGACAGAACTCCGTTGTTCCCTTCTCTAGAAACAAATTTCAGAAATCAACTTTCAGAAATTTAGAGCACATGCTTTTATAGAAGTAGGTGAATGCAAGATGCAAGATTTCTCAAAATGCAAGATGCATATTTCTGTAAAAAAGATTTTAGAAATTTAGAAAACAGATTTCTGTAAAACAATTTCAGAAATCAACTTTCAGAAATTTAGAAAACATATTTCTGTAAAACAGATTTCTATTTATAAAATCCTGTTTTATGTAAAAACAGAATTCTCAAAATGCAAGATGCAAGATTTCTCAAAATGCAAGATGCATATTTCTGTAAAACAGATTTCAGAAATTTAGAAAACAGATTTCTATAAAACAAATTTCAGAAATCAACTTTCAGAAATTTAGAAAACAGATTTTTGGAAAAGGAGAAGTAAATACAGAAAGCTGGGCAGCTGAGCAGGAAATGCAAGTGAGCAGCAAGAAATTAAAGTCTTTTATGTTCCTGGCATTTAGTAGTGTTAAGAGAGGTCCCTAGTTCCTAAATCAACAAGAAATTTTACTGCATACAGCAGCTGAGCAGCAAATATAGAAAGCCTCTAGTTGGAGATCAGGATAATAAACTAAGAGATGACCATGTAAATGAGTTTACTGTATACAACACCTGAATAGCACAAGTATGACAGTGAGACAACAAGCAACACATGCAATAGATCGAGCATTGAGACAACAAGCAATAGGGTATGTCTGGAAATCTCATCATGTAATGACCAAAGAATCTCTCATTTTTGGATTAAAAAAAATCTAACAAGGTGAGAGAGACAATACGGTAACATACAAGCCACTTCAAATCTCAAAAGACATGTAAATGATAAGAGGTTGAAAAGATTTGAACCATCTTAAAGAAAAATGCGTATTCACAAAACCATTCATTAACTGAATACTTATACCGAACTACCCATTATAATATGATTTGCTGGCAAAAAAAAAAAAAAAACAAGCTGGTGTGTAAAATATTTTTGATGGTCTTCAATTAAAAAGTCTTGAAGCATCTTTCCCTAATAAAACTGAGGGCATATTCTACATTTCGTGCAATGATGATGAACAAAAAAAATATTTTTCAGGTTTCCAGTATCCTTGAATTGGTAAATAAAGAGCGGCCATTCCGAGGTTTCCAGTGTCCATTCATGAACAAATTACATCAAAAGTTATTTGGTGTATATCATGTTAAAGTGTGAGCTACTGCAGATTGCCTTCCTTCAATCTACTGCAAAAATCAATTTCGTGCAATGATTTCAATCTACTAATCGAACATGAATTCAAAGCATAAAACACTAACTCGAACTTGGTGTTTGGGATACATCAAGTGTTGATTGGTATCGATATCAAATCAAAGTAGACAAAAAATTGAGACTTTTTCAAGTTTGTTTCTAAACTTACTGTCATAAATTTGAATTTGTAATGTATTTCATTTTGTCAACTCTATTTAAGATGTTTTTAATTTTTATATAACTACTCTTTTGAATTTGCTTACTGTCAAAATATCAAAGATGTTCAACACATTCATATATTATTATATATCATGAAAATGAGCATTAATTAAAGGATAACCAGTTGCTTTAAGGTTTATAGGTATGACTTGCAATCTTGAAAAATCATTTCAATGAGATTCTACCTTGAGAAAGAAGACAAATCCAAAATGTTTTCACATGATTCAGACACAAATTAAATGAGCAATCCAGAAATATCTTGATGCCCCCACGGTGGTTCGGTCTCAGACTCAATCTTAATTACAACATTTGTCAGAAGCCATCTCAATTTTCTCTAATTGACAGACTTCAAAGTGGGTGTAATCCAAGTTGGTGGTCTCAGACCATGAAAATCAAAAGTTTAGGGTTTGTTGCCAATCCAGAATTTCAGTTGAACAAGTACGGTTCTATCAAAATCGAAAATTAGGGTTTGTTGCAAATCAAAATTGCATAGAGACAAGTGGACAACAAAGCAAAACTAATGTGATCTCTTACCGGAAGAACGCGAAAGCGAAAGAGCTTGGTGGAGAAGTCGAAATGGAACCTGTGAAGACACTCTGCCAACAAAAGCAATTGAACATCATTGATTTTCAACAGAGTAAATTGAGAGATCGAATCTATTGCAAAACTAATAAATCTCACTTTGAGATCGAATTCGTCGCCGTGAGATTAAGCGCTGCAATGGAAACAGGCGAAGAAGATGAGAAATTGAACAAGGGAGAGTGCTAATTCAGTCCTTTCCGATCCCAACGCTCCTCAAATTTCATCGAACGCTTCCATGGGAGAGCTGTGGCGGAAACGCCGTGTACAGCCAAACAAACGAACGGAGAACGTTTTTCTCGAAAAGCTCCAAAAAGCTCCACCCAAACATATCCATCCAGATCGAGGGGAGGAAAACGCTAGTCGGCCATGGACGGATCGAGTATTATACCATCTGTCACCCTTGCAGTGCTTCTTCCGTCCACGTGTCCCACTCTGCAGGCATGAAACAATGGTGTGTACCGTACCACCACCCTCTTAATACTCATCTCGGTCTCTCCGTCTTAGCCCCTCCCGGCCCCCGCCCAAAACCCCCCCAAGCTTTTTCCTTTATCCTTCAATTTCTGATAACTAATTAAGCACAGGGATCTCGGTCGATCGATCGATGGATGTGTTGAACTGGGTTCTGAATTTGGTGGTGCCGCCGGCGAGCATGCTGATGCTGGCGATGTCATGGCCCACTCTCACCTTCCTCAACGCCTGCGAGTGGCTTTACGGCTTCTTCTATCACCAAGACATGGAAGATCGGGTTGTCATCATTACCGGTGCTTCCTCTGCTATCGGCGAGGTTTTTTCTTTTTTCTTTTAAATTTCCTCTCCCCTCTACAGTACGTTTTATTAATGGAAAAATGACTAAAAATAATATGTATGAACTAAAAAAAGTCTCAAAATAATACAAATTATCCATCCATAAACAAAAAATAATACAAACTTTAAATTCAACTAAAAATAATACAAACTATGAACTTTTAACTCAAAATAATACAAACTTTTGAAGTTGGACTAGGAGAAGAATTAAAACAAAATATTTTTACCAAAATTACAAAAATATGTGTATATAGTCACACTTTGCACAAATGCACCCCCTTTATTTTTAAATACACCAAAACCACTATATATTTATTCAACTTTACAAAAAAATTCACTTTTATTTTGAAATTAAATAAAACCACATCCACTTTATCCATAATTATTCAAAAAAAGAAAGGAATCATATCATAGAATTCATGTAATTTTGCGTAAATTCTAAAAATTAGGTTGTATTATACAAAGTTGGACAACCAAATAGTGGGTTTGATGCATTTAAATTATAAAAGGTGGATTTGTGCAAAGTATGAATATTTATAGATTTTTTTAAATTTTTATAAATAAAATTTAATTTAAAATATTATCCTAATTTAAGTTCAAAAGTTTGTATTATTCAAAGTCCAAATTTCATTGTTTGTATTATTTTTGGTTGATTTTAAAGTTTGTATTATTTTTAGTTTATGGGTGGATAGTTTGTATTATTTTGAGACTTTTTTTGGTTCGTATTATTTTTGGTTCATATCTCATAGTTGGTATTATTTTGAGTCATTTTTCCTATTTTATTAATTGAAAACTTAAATGAGTCAATTTTTGGACTTGTTAGGGTGTGTTTGGATTCCAAATTCATTATGTTTATAATGCAAAATGATAAGGCGGTGTTTGGTTAACACAATTTTTAAGGTGTTTAAATTATGATGTTTTTGGATTCCACGATATATTAATTATAATGCAATTATTTTATCTCGATTTATGTGATTATTTGGTTAAATTATGGTTTTACCTCGATTTTTACAAGATTTTTAAATTCTAAAACAAACGCACACTTAAAACGAGGTAGAATAATTGCATTATAATTAAAATGCAATGGAATCCAAACACACCCTTAATCTGTTTTGTAATTGTCCCTTTGATTAACGTACAACAACTGTTTTATCTAATAGCAAATCGCATATGAGTATGGTAGAAGAAGAGCAATTCTAGTATTGGTAGCAAAGAGGGAGAACAGGCTTAGAGGGATAAGTGATAATGCAAGAAGAATGGGTGCAAAGCATGTCATGATTGTAGCTGCAGATGTCGTCAAAGAAGACGAATGTCGGAGATTCATCACTGAAGCTGTTAACTTCTATGGACGCGGTATATATCATCATAAGTTCACATACATATATGGTAACTGCCTTTGTGCATAACGATAACATTGCGTATAATGCTGTCATGGTTACCTCTGCAGTCGATCATTTGGTCAATGCCACAAGCTTGGGACATACCTTCTACTTCGAGGAAGCCACAGACACATCCGCGTTTCCCCATTTGATGGTAAGTTAGTTGACAGAAATCTTTACCAACACTGTGAAGATACTAAACATTGTCGTGTTTGGGGCTCAGGACATAAATTTCTGGGGCAACGTCTACCCAACGTACATTGCCCTTCCATATCTGAGGCAAAGCGGAGGTAGGATAATCGTGAATGCATCAGTAGAGAATTGGTTACCGCTGCCAACAATGAGCTTGTACTCGGTAAGTACAAACTTGTTCGTTTTCTATGTGATATGAGTAAGAAACTCAAAATCTGTTTCTTTACTGTTTCAATGTGGTGGTGAAGGCTGCAAAGTCTGCATTGGTGAACTTTTATGAGACACTAAGGGTTGAACTGAAAGAGGAGATTGGAATTACGATTGCAACCCATGGCTGGATTGGCGCTGCTGAAGTATCCCGCGGGAAATTCACCATGGACGAAGGTGCAGCGGAGATGCAATGGAAAGAAGAAAGGGAAGTAAGTACTCTTATGATTTATAGTGTAGATCAAGTGTAGGCTTGAATGCTTTCATAATGCACATGTGATGCAGATAAACGTCGCGAGTGAACCAGTGGAGGAGTTTGCGAGGCTCATTGTGGATGGCGCGTGCAGAGGGGATTCCTATGTGAAGTACCCGAGATGGTATGACTGTTTCCTTCTGTACCGCGCCTTTGCACCCAAGGTCCTCAACTGGACACTGCAGTTACTCCTTTCAGCAAACAGTGGTGGGAGAAGAATGTCTCATCTTGGAACCGGAAGACCCGTGCTGGAAGGGTCTTCTTACCAGGGATCTCCTCAGAGGAGGGCACCGTACTCTTTTTCGCATTCAATGACTCCGCAACAGCTCAAGTTCGAATAAATCACAGAATTTGAACTGTGTCGTTAGCAAGACGAATGTCGATGGTGATATCCGACTCAGGCCTGCTCTGTGACAGGCTGGGTGTTTGTTTATGTGGCCAATTAAGAGCGTTTTGTTTTTGCAAATTTTCGAATAAACACTGTTTCTGCTATTCAGCTCTCTTTTTCACTTATCCCTGCTCTCAAGGGGACTAAAACACCAAAGTCTCAATAGAACAGATAGGCAGCGGCATACATGGAGCACGAGTTGCAGGTAATGAGGTAATGCCCTGCTAAGTTAGTAATGAGAATCTTCACAAGTGGCCAAGGTTATGTATATAGGGTCAAAACTCTAAAAATTAGCTATGTGAACATTGAGTAAAAGGAAATCAGCTCTGTATACAAGTTGCAGGTCTAGAGCTTCCCGTGAATTTATGCCCAAACCAGATATATATAGTAACTATTATTGGTCTTCAATCAATAAAAGGAACTCACTTTAGAAATTGACAGTGTCTTGAGGGATCAGTCGGTGGTGGTGGTGGCAATCTTTGACTCATCCACCTCGAAAGCTCTCCTAGCTTGTTTGAGCTCCTCATTCATGGCCAGAAGTTCTGTACAACGGTTCAGTTTTGGCAAGTCCTGAGCAGTATTGTAAGACCGTAGTTAGACGGGGTGGGGGAACTGCCAATCATTCATCAATCAACTGCAACGGCAAAGAATTACTAACATGGATGCTAACTTACTACAGTATGTTCTTTTATTAGTATTGCAAATATCAAAACAATGATGCTGACTGGCATAGGGAACTAAAGCAAAGAAGTGATTTAGATGCAAACCAAACACTTTCCTGTTTAGAGGTCCGAGAGCAAAATGTCTTATATTTACCCAGGAGCAAAAAAAGACAATGCAAGGGAAGAATTTTCTTTTCACACAACAGGCACGGACTGGAGTGACATGAAGGGCAAAACTTGCTTGTTCAATCTTGAAACAGGATGGCCTCTAAGCTAAACCTTTGGATTCTTGACATTGAATATGGAGGATGGCCTACCGACTGCAGTATTACTTATGGCCGCATTACTAATCTCATCCTCAAATATAATACGAGTAATAGACTTCAGTTGAAGAGGGAACTGAACTATAGTTCCTTTTTAAGCTCTGATAAGAAGTAAGCAATGGTGCAATGTGCAAGGCATTTAAACTTTGAGCTGTCACACCTTGACATAGAATACAGAGAGGTGCAGGACAGCAGGAGCACAAGGGGAAAGCATTGGTCACCACATTACAGGAGGACTATCCTTGAAAAGGAGAAACAAAAGGCCGAAGTTGATTTTAGACACTAGTGTAAATTTTTAAGCTAAGTTACCTTTCGCACGAGAAACAGGAAATCTTCAGTAAGAAGTTTTCCTCTCTTTGAAGCAATTTCTTGGGCTTTATGCACCTGCAAGAACATATTGTACAAAGTATCAGTACAGATGCAACATCA
Source organism: Persicaria tinctoria (assembly GCA_037127255.1). NCBI lineage: Eukaryota > Viridiplantae > Streptophyta > Magnoliopsida > Caryophyllales > Polygonaceae > Persicaria > Persicaria tinctoria. Next base: position 4,385,292 of record JBANSL010000004.1, read on the forward strand.
CTTTTTCCTCATCAGATCGAGTCACTAAATATTCACAGAACCATAGGGCATACCAATCATATTCACAGAAGGAGCAACAAGATAGCATAAGAAGCAGCAAGATAGTGTACCAATAATATTCACACCCAACAATCAAAATTATGTGATATGAAATATGATCCTAAACTTCAAAGTTGGAAAGTGAAAACCATAGGGCATTTCTTTGGACATGAGAAGTTTATATTTACACGAGCACCAGCTACTCCAGCTAGGTCATATATAGGTTTTTGGGGCATTACTCACCATGTCCGTCACATACTCCACAACAATGTCCTCCACGAGCGCTATAGTCTCAGGAAGAGGCTGTACATACAAGGAGGGGGAAGTGTAAGCTTCAAAGATGAGATGTATTTATTCAAACATTGCATCTTATTTTCCCTAAATTAGGTATCAGCCAGTTAACAAAAGATAGAGGCGAACTTACATTTGGATCATCTCCATAACCATACATCATGTGCTGTACTGTTTAATCCAAAACAACATAAGCTAAAACTTGTTATTTTACAGACATTTGATCAGCCAAAGACAAAAGAAACTCACAGTCTTTCTGAAACATTCCTCTCTTGCGCTTAAGGGAAGTATCTGTTGGTTTAGAGGATTCAACTTTAGGCTTAGATGAAGGACCAGCATTAGTTCCACTCATTTTAATGCTAAAATGATGCCTTCCTCCAAAATCCTGCAGGACGGAAAAAGAAATAAACAAATTAGAAGTGAAACACACAATTCTGAATAACGGGTGGTCAGGGAATGGAGAGCTATTCATCAGAACAAGCGTTAACAATCATCAAACTGATTTTTTAGGGGACAGATTATACGGTGTTCTTAGAATTCACAGAAAATCAAAGGTGCGTTACAGAAATGTTATCCCTGGAACAAAAATTGAAAGGAAAGAGCAATAAAGGGCCAGCTGAGATGCAATGCCTAGGTTGTGCGTACACGCCAAAGGTTTTTCTCGATTAGTCCCAATTAAAAGGGACTTGATCTCACTACCAATTTGGGGGGAAAAAAGTTCGGAAAGTACCCAGCAATCACGCAGGAAGATCTCAGAGGAGTAAAAATCCCAACATAAAATCCAAACCCTAGGTAAAGCACCCGCACAAATAAAGGAGATTCGTCAAATTTTGGCACAAGTTACAGACGAAACTAACGTAAAAATTTAGGGGCGAGATAGGGAGAGGGCGCGATTGTATACCACAGTCACCAAGAACAGAAACTTCGAATGATGATGGCTCCGACGGGACTAGAGCTGAGATGCACTTTCTGAAATCCCGGGGATGGGGGATTGTGAAGGTGAAGGTCTAACTCGAAACGACGTCGTATCTCTCTTTTTTTTTTTTTTTTTTTGTCTGAAAAGGTGAAAGAATTCGAAATCTATCTATCCAATACTTCTAATTAAGGCTGATATACGAGCTAACGAGCTCGAGTAGTGGGTGTTCAAGCTTGGCTCGTTTACAAACGAGCCGAGCTCGAGCTCGAACCTCATTTTCTCGAGCCGAGCCGAGTCAAGCTCGAGCTACTCACAAAATGTAGATCTGTGATTCAAAGTTAATGGAGTTCAAAAGGCAAAGCGGCTGACAGACTCTTTAGTTGAAGAGGTTAAATAAAACATAGGGACAAAACTGTAATTTCATCTACGAAACGAGATATACGCCCTATTTACGAGGGGTTAAATAAAACCTATTTACATGGAGTTAAATAAAACATAGGGGGAGAACTGTAATTTCACCCATAAAATGAGCTATACGAGCTACTCGAGCCGAGCTCGAGCTTAGAATTCTGCTCAAGATTGGCTCATATTTAATTCGAGCAAGCCCGAGTCGAGCTTTTTGCGAGTCGAGTCCGAGCCGAGCTCGAGCTACTCGGCTCAAGAACAGCCCTACTTCTAATAGGTAAATAACTAGTGAAATGGAAATTTTCTATACAACATTTACCCAATGCTAGAAACAGTCGAAATTCCTCGAGGCTGAGTCATCTTCAGGGACTACTTTGTTGCCTAAGGTGAATCGCCCTGTTCATCGCTTTCCCTCTGCCCCGGCTAGGGGCAAGGGACAGTTCCGTTCGGGGCAATGGGACAAACCGTCGATGGACTGCTACACGCTTAATTTTGACGGTTCTGTAAGACAGGGTATTTCGGCTTCTTACGGTTTCGTTATTAGGGACTGGTGCGGCAAGGTTGTTGCCATGGGTAGAGACTCGTGCATCAATGTCTAGATAGCCTTTGCTGAAAACCTCGGACTCAAAATGGGGATCCTACGGGCTAAACAGCTGAATATTTGTAACCTCCTGATCGAGGGTGATAACCTTCTGGTTGTTAAAGCTCTGCTAGGGGATTGGAAATGCCCCTGGAATATCGAGTTCCTTCAATCTGATATTATGTTAGATACTTCGTCTTTCTCTTATGTAGTTATCCGTCATATTTTCAGGGAATCAAATGCAGTGGCTAACTATCTCGCGCGCAGTGCACATGCTTCCCCTGCCGACGACAGCTACGACGACGATCCATAGCTCTGTGCTCTCATCCGCAAGGATGCACTAGGAAGGAGTTCTGCTACGGCCGACCCAACCTAATTTTTATTCTGCGTCAAAAAAAAAAAAAAACAAAAAAAAACCCTAGTGTAAGGCCAACTAAATCCTTACATATTATCAAATCCAATCTTGCCGCTAAACCCTTACATATTATGCAGTGCTTCCTTCCTCCATCATATATACATAAAGAACTAGATAAGATCAATAGGAATTTTTTTATGGAACAAAGGCCCTAAACACATGCCCCTTATTAACTGGTTCGAGATCTGTAAGTCTCGATCTAATGGGGGTCTAGGTCTCCGCCTATCAGAAGACATGAATAAAACACTTCAACTCAAACTCCTCTGGAAACTACTAGCGGAGCCAGAAAACCCATGGGTTAGACTGGTAACCCGGAAATATTTAAAAGATACACAAATTCTCAATTATGAGAAAAAAGAAAATGTATCTTGGCAATGGTCAAAACTGACCTCCCTAATCCATCTCTTTAAATCAGGGCTACGATGGGGAATAGCTAATGGAAAATCCATAAATTTCTAGAAAGATCAGTGGACTAGGGACTCCCCCCTACTGGCGCAAGCTACAACTACAGATTCAATTGACATGAACCTTGTAGTTGAAAACTTTATTATGGAGAATCAAAACTGGGACATAAGTAAACTACAAACCACCTTAAACAACCAGATCAGTAGAGAAATGTTGACAAGCATAACACAAACGCCGATCCCAAAACATATCCAGCAAGATCGGCTATACTGGGCCCCCAGTAAAAACGGTTGGTTCTCAACGGCCTCTGCCATGGAACTAATAAACAAAACAAAAAACCACTCAGCTTCGGAGCTCTTTTGGATATGGAAGTTGGATGTGTCCCCAAAAATCAAAGATTTCTTGTGGCGCATCTCCAAAAATGGCCTACCGACATCCGCTAAACTAGCCTGCCGTGGTGTGGGTATACCCACTGACTGCCCTTCGTGTGGAATGAATTTCGAAGATATCGACCATTTATTATTCCATTGCCCAACAACATCAATTACACTACACCATCTATTCCCTAAAATCTATAACACCCTCCAAAGAGTTTACGACACCACTTACAACATATATAACCGAAATATTGTGCGCCTTACATGCTTCTTTAAGTAAACCAGTATTCTCATTTCTTGCCACTGCCTGGTGGTGCTTATGGTATTTCAGAAACAAGGCGCTTTTTGATAAAATCAAAGTCAACCCAAAAACAATAGCAGCATTTATAAAAGAGCAATTAACTAACTGGGAAAAGGCAAAAATGAATGACCTAAGCATGGATAAGGAAACATGAAACAAAATGTTGAAACCAGCAACGACCAGGAAAAAGAGTCACAAAATGGAAAAAACCCATAGAAAACTGGTGCAAACTAAATTTTGATGGAGCCTTTTCTTCTGACAATCTAGGAACTTATGGATTCATTATCAGAGATTGTCAGGGTAGTACAAGATATGTTGAATTCGGCCCTTCCCCACTCGCTTCATAAATTGGATCTGAATGCTTTGGCTTGTGGAAAGGTGTTCTCAAAACGGTTGAATTAAAAATCTCGCGGTAATAATCTTAGTATTATCAAAAGCCTCAAGGCAGGTATGTCTTGCAGTGGCGAAATAGAGATGCTTTTATCCGACACTCTATGCGCACTGAATATGATTCCAGAATTTGAGGTCTCACATGTATTTAGGGAAGACAATCAAGCTGCTGATCGACTATCTCATCCAGATTTTGGATTCTCTGGCTTGACCTTTCCCCATGACGCTGTCTTGTGCAGTATCATCCGTAAGGATGCTCTTGGCTAGTTGGCTTTGTCAACAGTCAAATTTTTTCCGATTAAAAAAAAAAAAAACTAGTGTAATGCCCGTGAAGTTTGTAGTCGGGACTGGCTGAGGTCGTGGAGGTGCGTTTAGGGCGACTCCGTATCCAGGAAGGAGCTTCCTTGGAGTTTCGTCTGCATTTCCCACAGGAGATAGATTCATGCTATACCGCTGGCCCGCGGTGCCACTGTTTCGGTGGTGCTTGGCTTCGTTCTTCGTCGTCGTCCGCAACTGTTGTGATGAGTTCTTCTTAGATCGTTCTTATTGTAGAGTTTTTTTGCTTGTTTCATAGCGCCTTTTTATGTTGTTATTATATCCGATTCGTCGGCCTCTCGAGAATCAAGCTTGTCCTAATCTCGAGTTCTTACTTAATCAAAAAAAAAATGTAAGATCTGTGCCTAAGGCACGGGTATCTATGAAATATCTTTTTTTTTTATACTATCGATGTAATTTTATAAGAATATATGGAATGTTTCATATCCCATTTTAATGTTATATTTCTCTTCTTTTAAAATAAAAGGGTTGAATATTTATCGAATGTCGAATATCCAACCAAATTAGAACCAACTACAATCCAACCCAACAGTGACCACACAAATCAAACAACATTATAAATAGAAAACAAACAGGAAATGTCAAATAAATTTGGATGAGGAGAAAATAACGCAATTATATATTAAAATTGTTAACATTCGCATAAAAATGATTATTGGAATAGAATATGAAAGGCTGTATAATGTATATCGAAGTACCATGGGGGAGTCAAAATAGTTATTTATGATTCTAAACCTCTTTCATTTCCAGGCAACCCATATTTGCCAAGTGTTTAGATAAATAAACAATGTAGTAGATATAATTACCTTCTTGGGTCATTCAATCTCTATCTGTAATCCTACTACATATTTAGAGCTATAAATTATCATCCAAAAGGATATCCTAGACTAAATTATTGATCGTGCATATTTCATTCTAATTGCTTTTTTTTTTTTTTAAAGGTAGAGCAATTTGAAGTATTTTTCACAATTACAATAATAAAAAGAAATAAAAAAAATATATGAGAACATATGATAAAATTTATCAAGGCCACCATTAATAATATAAAAAGGAAGATAATGCAAATCTTGAATCATGAGGTGACACTTTTGTAGGATAAGAATATCTAGTGTAAGATTCGTACCTTGTGAAATGTTTTTTCTATAATATCAGCATAATTTTCTAGAATGTGTAAAATTACTCAATGTATGATAGATGTTAGGGGTATGGGTATTTGACTAAAATTTGATATTTATTATTTTAATTTAAAAGTGTATAATTTGTTATTATTTATAATTACAATAACAATAACAAATTATATAGTATTAGTTAATAATATGAAAATTATATCAATACTTGTTTATATTTTGTAAAAAGTAAAAATGATATATTTATAAAGGAATTATTGTTGCAAATTTGTGGGCCATATCATTGACACTTGTTGTCTATCTAGTTCTTTCTCTTTATCGAGTTCTTCCTTTTGCTTCAGCCTAATTTAACAATTAAAGATAATGCAATAAACAAAATGCCTCTCAAAGTCTATAAAGCGTTAACCATATTAGCTAAGAGATGGTCATCGGGTTACACATTTCCATAGGTCTAGCTATATTACCAGCAACACAATTTGATTATCTATAACAGTGTTTAAAGACAAGGTTGTTGAAACTATCCTTATAGGGAAGAATCTTCTCAATCGTTCTTGAGATTTCCCAAGGAGGATTGGTGTTGTTATTGATGGTGTTGATAACTCCAAAGCTATCTCCTTCAATAATGACATTTCGAAGACCCATATCTAGGTCTACATGTAGTTCAGCGTAGAATGCTTGAGCTTCAGTTTGAAGCACATATCGTTAACTATACTGAAAAATATCAATAACTTGACTATCATTGTCCCAGATAATGCCACCTATGCGACATTCTTCGTAGATTTTAACAGATGCATCTGCATTTTATCTTGTAGAATCCCCTTGGTGGATTTTGCCACCTTGTTATTTTCCGTTGCTTAGTTTTTGTGGAGTTTTCCTTTTGTTCTGCCTTGTTCTAGTTTCAATATTGATGACTACCTCTTGCACCATTGTAGATACATGCTCGATTTTATTTTTCTTGAAGATAATGTTATTTATGAGGTCCCAAATGGTTTGCCATATGAAGCAGAGGTCTTCAAAATATAGATTTTCATTTTTTATTGACATGATCAGGTCATCTAATATCGAACTAGCTGGTCTTAAGTTAATTAATAAAAAAGCGGTTAGTTATTTGTGTATATTGGGTAATTAAAGCTCTAGTTATAGGATAGTTCAAAAATAAATGGTGAGCATCTTCATCTTCCGTATTGCAAAGGCAACATTGAGAGGGCACTCTATTAAAGTATCTATTTAGTCTTTCTTTTGTTGGAAGTCCATCTACCACAAGCTTCCAGATGAAGTTTTGAGTCCTGGGCAGTAAATGAAGCTTCCAAATCCAGTTATATTCGTTATTTCCAGCAGTTATATTGTTAATAAGTTTGTAAGTTGACTTTGTGGTAAAAATTCCATTAGGATTTAGCTTCCATATTAATTTTTTCGATGTATCCCATTCTGAGATTTTAATTGTTTGTGCTATGTGTGGGGGGAATAGCTGTGACAATAGCTAGATTCTTGTTCCAGCGTTTGTGGATATCTAGTAGGTCTGCCACTATAAGATTCAGATCATGATGACCTCTGAAGATTTCTAAAGGTATATTATTTATCCAAGGGTCGGTCCAAACATTAATAGATTCTCCGTTACCTATAATCACATTAATAGATTCTTCGTTACCTATAATCCAATGAAGTCCTTGCTTAAATGTGTCCCTGAGACTTAGCAGGAGGACAAACTGCCAGGAGATATTATAGGTCGATATGTTCATGATTGTTTCATTATGTAAATATTTCTCCTTAATTACTTACCTTTACCCATTAATTGTCTTGCTCAGCTCCGAAAAGATTTTCCACAATAATTTGTTAGTAACACTTACACAACCTTTAACGAGCCCCTACATAAACATTATAGAAGCATCATTCATATAATAAATACAAGGCCAACTGAATTAAAACATACTTGAACTCAAATGGATCTGATATTAATTATATCAAGGTCGATCAGACTTGATAAAACGAATATGTTAAAAGAAGATTGTGTAAGAAATTAAGAATCTATATATGAAAACTAAGCTCAGCGTATAAATGAACGAGGTTTTATTTCAAAATTAATTATACAAATAATAAATTTATCAAACATATATTTTATCAAGTTATTTCATCATGGTTAGGTCTGCTTAGATTATCTTTCGTTGTTTGTATTGTCTAGTCTTTTACACTTTTTTCTATATTTATATTTTATATTTCATGGTCTGACGTCATCAGTCAATTTGACAGTTTCAGACTTGACTGAGCTCGAATTTATACTTAATAATTATTTTTTTAATGGGACAATCACATTTTATCGGGTAGTTCTTGGACACATGCTTATCTAACAAATGAATTTCCTTCACCGATATAAATGATTATTGATCGATCGCCATCTTTGGATTCCATTTACGGTCATGATAATGAATAGGTTCGAGGGCCCCAAAATTATAGACGATTTAATGTCATTCAAACTACTTCAATTTAAATTTAATTCAACCCATATAGAGGGTGACGTAATATATATTCAAAGTCTCTTGAGTGGGAATCACGTACAAATGTACAATAATGAAAAGTTGGAAGTATACATTAGGATTAATAGGATACTTTAAGAGGCTTACTATTTACACGGTGAATTTTTCGCCATTTACACGATTTCCAATCGCGTACTCGCAATGCGCGGTTGCAGTTTTTTTTTTAAATGATCCGCGCACTCGCAATGCGCGGTTGCGGATTTAAAAAAAAAAAGAATTCACCTATGCAAATACAATTAAAGGTGGATGTGTTTGTGTCAGATACGTGACGTGATGCGGGTACTGATTTACAGCTACATCTCAATCAACAGGCTACATGCAAATTTGAAATTAAATCAAACCTGCCCACAATGATATTTTTGCCCCTTTTTTTAATTTTGATAAATACATATGGCTTTGTGAATTCTTCAACTTTCTCGATCCCCTTAATTAGCTTCATGACATGGTTAGGGAGGATATCAAAATCCATAGCAGCCGTTTTCTTCACGTTTGTAAGCTCTACACACAAGTTGACATTATCTGCAGGTCGTGTAGAGACGAGGAAGCGGTCTGAAAAAATCCTCGCTATTTGAAGGGAGCTGGAAGATCTGCGCACCCACGATCCGCGCCTGCCAACTTTGCGACCCCGTGATGCGCGGCTGCAAAACTCCGAGACCCTCTGCCAAAGATTCCCACTCGCGGTACACGTCTCATCCGCGGCTCTGGGATACGCGATCGCCTCTGCATCTGCGCACTCGCACTTCGCAACCGAGTTCCTTTCCATGTATTTGGCGAAAATTTCACCGTGTGAATGGCAATTCTGTACTTTATCCCCATAAAAAAAAAAGAGGATACTTTATACTTTCCATTGTTTATTTTTAAGTAAGAAAAGATAATACTTAACTTTTTAAATTTGATCCATTTTTAAATTAGAATATTAAAAATGCTCTAATCATTTTTCTCTCACCTTCTCTAGACTTATAGAAAAAAAAGTGACGATCATACCCTCTCCGTTCACAAATATAAGTCGGTTGACTTCCTGACACATATTTTAAGGTGGTAAAAACTATATAAAATATTAACTTTTTAATGATTTTTTAAAATAATATTATACTTATTATTTTAAAATTTTAATAAAAAATAAATATTTTATAAAGTTTTTATCTTCTTAAAAAACGTATCATAAAGTCAAACGACTTATACTTGTGAATAGAGGGAGTACAAAAAAAGTCTTAATAGTATAAAATAATACTCTACTTTAAAATGTTATAAAATTATTGGTTAAATAAAAATCAAACCATACTGATTAATTTTTTTACATATTAATATTACAAAGTTACTTTCCAAACACAATACTGTATATTTTTTCTATTAACAAATTAAATTTTCCCTACATTTTACTCATTATAAAATGAAAATTATGACACCCTAAAAAGCAATCCACTAAAATGCATAAAGTAGGAATAACAATTCCAAAAATTATATTAAAAAAATTCCAAAAAACACTGAGATGTCAATACTAGATAACATTAATTTCATTCTTATTGATGGAGGGACATCCACAACGATTCAGATCTTAAAGATCTCTGGATTTTATCGATTAGCATTGTGCGCTATCAGAATCTATATCTATATAAACTCTTAATTTAGAAGAGTTTAGAATGATGTATCAAGGTTAGAGGAATTTTAGGAGTCTCGACCCATCATTATTTTTGCCATTTTTCTTTGGTTTCCTTTAATTCTATTTTTTTTTTCTCCTTTAATTCTCTTTTTTTTCTTTAATTTTACTAACTATTAGGTTTAATTCAAAACATTGATCTTAGCCTAAATTATAATTTTAGTAGTTTTTTCTCTAAAAAACAATGGGATTAATTCAAAACATAGAATTAATAATAAGAAAATATAAAATTAATATTAGTAATCTACATCTATATCTATATATACTACTTTAATCGTTTTCTCAACCCATGAGTTTAATTCAAAATATTCAATTATCTGAACTTTTACAATTATATTATAATATTAATTTAATATATTAGTAGGATTTTATTTATAAAAAATCGCGCCACGGCGCGGGGATCATACTAGTTTTATCTTAATTTTAAAAAAAAAAAACTTAATTCACCACATAGAGAAAGAGAGAGTGAACATTAATATTAATATTAATATTAATATTAATATTATTAATTAAATAATTGATTGATTCCAAAAATGGGGATTAAAAATGCAAAACGTAGCAGTGATACTCGACGACGGCATCACCGGTCTTGAGGTTGACGCTATGAGTCCTCGCCTCCACATATCCCCTCGCGAACCTGAAGAGGCCGGAGCCGCCGACAACCGGCATCTCCCTCACCTTATGGAACACCATGTTCCGGCCGAGCACGGTGATGGAGCTACCGTTGTACTTGCCCTCCACGAACGCGAAGTTCATCGCCATAAGGAGTCCGAGCTCCGTCTGCGACGCCACGCCGTAGAAGCCCTGCGACCTCCCCACCAGCTTCGATGTCACCTCCGGCGCCTCCGTCAGCGGGTTGTCGATCATGTTCACCCCGCCGAAGTAGGACGGCGCGGCCGACGAGTTCCCCTTCGGCTGCGGGGGCTTGATGATTGGGACCGAGCTCGGGTGGGCCCCGCTCTGGATGTCGTGCCAGTAGACGCGGAAGTGGATCAGCTTATCGGTCTTGTAGGGGTGGTGGGCGGTGGTTTTCGCGAATCTCCGGCTGCCGGATTTGGTGGCTGCGGCGGCCGTGGAGAGGAGGAGAAAGGAGAGGGAGACCAGGGCTACCAAGTGAATTCGAAAAGCCATGATCTTGTGAAATGGATGGAGCTTAGGACATCCAAATTTAATGGTATAAGGTGTGTTATGTGATGATGGTGTTTTGAAATGACAATGCTGTGAAAATAAGCATCGGACAAGCACTGTATCCTTTTGTGACCCCACACCAAAGAGCGAATGTTACAGTAAATAATATTGGTAGTTTCTAGATCCGTAGGTAACGACGGAACCAGAGGATCGTCTAGTCCACAATTGTAGTTTATACCGTATTTTAAATTATCTTATTGGCTAAATTGAAATTTCTAATTATTTTCTTCGTACACTTATAATTTATTTTAATGTTTATCGGTCAATGAAATTAAAGGGACCATAAAAATGGACTACCGCGTTGGACTAGACGATTTTCTCCGAAAGACGGAGAGCTAATCTATAAGTCTTTGAGAAAGCTTGACGAAAGACAAAATAAGATCCTGGTTTCAAGGTGTTGACAGCAAAGGCAAATTGGATACGTCGAATATTTTATATATTGATTTGTTAAAGATTTTTATGTGCATATTTTATATTAATATTTGAAAAGGTTGCTGAGTTATTTTATGCAGATACTAGAAGATTTGGTAGCCGAAAAATCTTCTATAAAAGGATGATTTTTTGAATTCAAAGTGAAGATATGGTGAAGATTCTACGCAACCAAAAGATCTCATTTTGTGGGATTATTTTCTGATTTTCATGGTTGTAAATCAAGCAAGAATAAAGGTTTCAAACGATAAAAAATTAGCCCCCGCAGCCTATAAAAGAGACTGTGCAAGCGGAGAAGAAGAAAACGACTCGAGCATTCAATCTACAAGCAAAGCGTTCTCCATTGCAATCATCTGCCATTGATTCTCTTTTTCTCCATTGTTGTTCTTGCTTTATCTTTTGAGATGTTGAGAGTTTATAGAGCTTCATTGTACAAGTCTAAAGTGTTATACTAAGAGTATACAGCTACTCAAACGTATTCACTAGGCTATTATTTCCCGAGTGTTTTGGGTTGACTAGATAGTAGCGGGTGACACTTCGAGTGTTTAGAAGAAGGAAAGATCTTCTCGGTTGTATCTAGAATCCATAAGGAGTGAAATAATAGTGCTTTTGAATCGTACGAGTTGGATAACCTTAGGCGAGGACGTAGGCCAAGTTGTGTTGAACCTCGTTAACAATTCTCGTGTTCTTTAAGTTTTAATTTCATATTTAATTTCCACATTACACTTTGATAAGTTTTATTTTCGTACAACTAAAAAGGTTTCTGAAATCATTTCAAGACATTGAATTCTGATTCAAAACCTTGGAATTCATTTCAAGGCCTTGAAGTTCCATATGCAGAAAGTTTGCAAACATTTTTCACTCTTTTATATATATATATATATATCCCCTATTGGACTCTTCAGTCTCTATATTTAGAGAGGCAAACACTGTCGCGAATCACCACGCTTCTTTTGCTTTTTCATTTCTCTTAGGATGTCATGTATTAGAGAATCCGACGGAGGACGTTTGTAAGTTTTGTTGGACGATGTGAGCTAGGGGGAGAGCGACCCCCAAGCTCTGCCTAATCCAACCTTCTTTCGTTAGTTAATTTTAATTCCCGGGTTTGCCACCCCTTTCGACCAAAACAAAAAGAAACTAAAATGGTTCATACCAACGATGGGGTGCCTAAAACTTCCCCCTCATTCCCTTATCTGAGACCAGGATTTCACTCCCTGCCTGAAAATTAGATTTCATAAATTACAAAAACATATTACAGCAAATGAATTTAACTATTTAAAACCCTAGGGCAAAAAGCGATTTCCGGCGATCTACTCTTGGTAGTTGGCCGATCGTTTTCTCTCTCCGGCGTAGGGCTGTGGGAGCTAGGGTTCTCCGTCGACACCGTGCGACGTCCACCGGGGCTGGCGGGGCTGGCCTTTAGGACTCGGTTTAGGGTTTTGGAATTCTCTGCAGTGACGGGATCATGGCTGAGAAGGGGAAGAACGTGCATCTCACCGAGGAAGAGCGGGAGGGGGTGGTTGGACTCGATGAAGTGCAGGGACAGGGAAGGGAGGCGGCAACACTAACGCTGGTTGGCTCATTGTTGACGTCAAGACCCTTCAACACGCCGGCAATGCACGCAGTCATGAAAGGAGCGTGGAGGGCGAAAAAAGGGTTTGTATTTCGTGAACTCTGTAGCAATTGTTTTGTGTTTCAGTTTGCTGATGCAGAGGATAAGGAGAGAGTTGTTCGGGGAGGGCCATGGTCTTTCGATCGGTCCTTGCTAGTGCTAAGGGAACCAGGATCCGAGCAACCCTCAAAAATCAAGTTTGATAGGTGCCCTTTTTGGATAAGGGTCTACGACCTGCCATTGGCGACTAGGACAAAAGAGATGGCCACAAGACTGGCTGCGGTGGTGGGAGAGCTGGTGGAGTTGGATGAAGATAGCTTACGCATTTGCGGGAAATTTGTGAGGATGCGGGTTATAATCGATCTAACGAAGCCATTGAGGAGGGGAGTAATGGTGACTTTGTCCGGGAAAAAGATGTGGGTCGAACTCAAATATGAAAGGTTACCAAACTTTTGTTATGGATGTGGTAGGCTTGGCCATGGCGAGGGGGATTGTGAGGAGGAGGAGACCCGCTTATATTCAAATGAGTATGGAGATTGGATGAGAGCATCGCCATGGAAACCATCAAAGGATAGCATGGATAAGGACATAGAAAAGAGGATACTAGGGGAGAAGCAGGGAGATATAGGGAGACAGGGGGGAGTAGTTGGAGGGAATGGGAAGAAGGGAAGGCGGTCTCTGTTAGAAGAGCTAGAAGAAGTCGAGAGGGAGGATGAGAGGAGAGTAAGACCAGAGAAGGATTTGGGGGAGGTAGGTGAGGGAGTCATGAAAACTATGGCTCAAGTGGGATTGGAGGGAGGGGAGAAAGAAGGGAATAATTTAATAAAAAAGGGGATGGGTAAAGAAGTTATAGAAGGGGCGGCAAGTAAGGAGGGAGGGGAGGCTGTTGAGTGGGGTAGGAGGGAGTTGGTGGAAGGTAATAAAGTGAGTAATGATGAGGTGGGAGGAGGACAAAAAAAACAAAAGAATTGGAAGAGGGTAGCAAGGGAGTTGGGGAAAGGAAAGGAGGGCATGGGGTACGAGGAAGTAGGAAAGAAAAGAAAAGAGGGTGAGAGTGAGGATGTGGAGATGGTGGACTGGGAGAGCAGTAAAAGGAGACGGGGTGACGATAACAACATCATTGGATCGGCGGGGGAGACCACGAGGTCCCCTTGCCGGGACCAATGAAAATCCTAAGTTTCAACTGTCGGGGATTGGGGAAGGACCCGGCAGTTGATTATCTCACCGGAGTGGTGAGAAGAAGGGCCCCGAGCATAGTCTTCTTGATGGAGACTAAGAGTACGAGGAATAAGATGGAGGGAGTCAGAAGAAAGATAGGCTTCAAATATGGGTTTACGGTGGAGAGTGTGGGTAGATCGGGGGGTTTGTGTCTCATGTGGGAGGAGGAGGTAGATCTACATGTCCAGTCTTACACTCAGCATCACATCGATGCAGTGGTAAGGGGATCAGATGGGGAGCAATGGAGGTTCACAGGAGTGTATGGGTGGCCGGAGGGTGGAGAGAGGCGTCACACCCTAAGTCTGATGAGGAGACTCAATGAGGATGTACATGGGAGATGGGTGTGTGTCGGGGACTTCAACATTGTCCTAAGCTCAGCAGATAAGGAGGGAGGGAGAGGAGCTAATTTTGGACGAATGGCAGAGTTTAGGGAAGTGCTAGAGGAGTGTGAGTTTAGGGAGATCATGTTTCAGGGAGGAAGATTCACATGGGATAATGGAAGGGAGGGCGACGATTTTATACAAGAGAGGTTGGACTTGGGTTTTGCGAATGAGGCTTTTTTGGAGAAGTTCCCGAAAACCATTGTGATACATCTCCCTAGGGCAGGGTCAGACCACGTCCCGCTACTTGTGGATATGGAAGGGGATAGGAGGGTGGAGAGAAAGAAGGGGCCGAGACCCTTTCGATTTGAGGCCATGTGGATGGAAAGGGATGATTGTGAGGAGGTCGTTCGGAATGGGTGGATAAATCCAGGAAGTAGGGCGACCTGTGGGGGGATTCTAGGGAAGCTTTCCAGATGTGCTGGAGATTTGAAGGAATGGGAGGAACTCTCTTTTGGGAATGTGAAGAAGGAGCTGGAAAAAGTCCGGAAGGAGCTTGAGCGAATGCAGGGAGGAGGCATGTCAGGCCGGCTAGTGGCACGAAGAAGGGAGCTGGAGAGTAGGGAGAGGGAGTTGATGAGGCGAGAAGAGATAATGTGGTTTCAGCGAGCAAGGGCGAATGAGTTTAAATGGGGAGATAAGAATACAAGTTTCTTTCACAAGAAGGCTTCCGGGCGCCAAAAGAGGAATAGGGTGTCGAAATTGATTGATGAGGAAGGCTTGGAGTGGAGGAGCAATGAGGGGATGGTGAAAGTTGCAGTAGAGTATTTCCAAAACCTTTTCGAGTCTAATGTGAGAGCCCCCCCAGATTCGGCTTCTCAAGGGATCGAGCCTCTCGTGTCGGCGGAAGATAACTCGGAGCTGCTACGTCCCTATACTGGGGAAGAGGTAAAAGCCGCCCTTTTTTCTATGCATCCCACTAAATCACCAGGTCCGGATGGTATGCCAGCACTTTTTTATCAAAGGTATTGGCATATTGTTGGTCCTGAAGTGTGTAAATTTGTTATCGATATCTTAAATGGGAGTGATTTTCCAACTGACCTCAACAATACGTTTATTACCCTTATTCCAAAAGTTAATAATCCCTGCAGGATGAGAGATCTTAGGCCTATCAGTTTGTGTAATGTAATTTACAAGATTGTTTCAAAAGTGATAGTGAACAGGTTGAAGAAGTGCTTGAGCAAGTTGGTGTCACATAGTCAAAGTGCATTTGTGCCTGGAAGACTCATAACGGATAATGTACTTGCTGCGTTTGAAATATTTCACTATATGAAGACTAGGAAGGGATGTAAGAAGGGTTTTATGGCGTTGAAGTTAGACATGGCCAAGGCTTATGATCGGGTGGAGTGGAGTTTTCTGGAACACTGCATGAGACAGATGGGTTTTGAGGATAGATGGGTTAGCCTGGTAATGAGGTGTGTCTCTACAGTTACTTTCTCTGTGCTGTTTGAGGGGTATCCATCTCAGCAGTTTGTCCCGGGGAGAGGGCTGAGACAAGGGGACCCCCTGTCTCCCTACCTCTTCCTACTTTGTGCTGAGGGGTTGTCGGGACTGATTAGGAGGAGTGAGAGTGCTGGGAGGCTCACAGGCATCGCCATTGCCAGGAATGCCCCGAGAGTGTCTCATCTTTTCTTTGCAGACGATAGTATCATCTTTGCGAGTGCGACCTGTCAACAGAGCAACGAAATTGTCAATATCCTCCATACTTATGGAGAGGCGTCGGGACAACAGGTAAACTTCGCAAAATCCGAGTTGTCTTTTAGCAAGAACGTTGAGGAGTCTCGAAGGGCAGAAGTCCAGAATATCCTTGGGGTTAAAGAAGTGGACAAGCACGAGAAGTATTTAGGGCTTCCGACCATGGTGGGGAGGTCAAAGAAGGCCATTTTCAACGGTGTAAAGGAGAGGGTTTGGAAGAAGTTGCGAGGATGGAAGGAGAGAACGTTATCGCAGGGGGGTAAAGAGGTGCTTCTCAAATCGGTAGTGCAAGCAATACCGATGTACACAATGTCATGCTTTTTACTACCAAGCGAGTTGTGCAAGGAGATAGAGCAACTAATGTGTAACTTCTGGTGGGGTAGTGGGGAAGAGAGAAGAAGGGTGCATTGGTTGAGTTGGAAGCGCTTGTGTGTCCCAAAGGAGGAGGGAGGAATGGGATTCAGAGACCTTGAGGCCTTCAACCTAGCCATTCTAGCGAGACAGGGATGGAGGCTGATCCAAGAACCTTCCTCCTTGCTAGCAAAGATGCTATCGGCAAAATACTATCCCAGGACGAATTTTTTGGGGGCTAAGCTAGGCTTTAACCCGAGTTACACATGGCGGAGCATTTTGAAAGGAAGAGAGATTTTAGAAATGGGTCTGAGGTGGAGTGTGGGTAACGGGAGCAACATAAATATTTGGAACGATCGATGGATTCCGAGGCTCGGGAGTTTTAGAGTTTTGAATGGACCTAAGGCAGGGGAGGAGAATCTATTAGTTTTGGATATGATAGATTGGGACAGGGGCGAGTGGAATCGGCAACTTGTGCAGCACTTACTTTGGCCACCTGATGCGGATATTGTGCTCCAGATGAGGCTTGTTAGACCGGACGCCGAGGATGAGTTAGTTTGGCACTATACAAGGGATGGCAAGTTCACCGTTAAATCGGCATATGGCGTAGCAGCTGCAAGGGGCAGGGATGAGACTACGGCAGGGCAGTCGGATGATGCACAAACAGTGAGGGTGTGGAAGATGCTCTGGCAGCTCCAAGTTCCTCCTCGAGTTCGTGCGTTTGTCTGGCGAGCATGCAGGGAAATTTTACCTTGCAAGGCAAACCTGTCTAGGAGGAGAGTCTTAGAGGACGACCGCTGCGATGTGTGTGGAGGTGTAGAGAATGGGTTTCACGCTCTGTACGAGTGCGGAGTCGCTCGACGTGCGTGGAAGCAAGTCCCGGAGGTGGGTCGCTGGGGTAAAGGGTGCAACACACTCATGGATTTTCTGGAGCAAGTGCAGCGGAGCCATACGAAGGGATCATTGCAGATGTGGGCGTTCATGCTTGATGCGTTGTGGCGAGCAAGAAACGAGAGGATCTTCGAGGGCCGACAACCGGAGCCAGAACGGGTTGCGAGGGAGACGAAGCTTTTGCTGTATGAATACAGGGAGATCGTGAAGAGGGAGCCAACCAAAGAGAGGGGACAACAAACAGAGGGGGGAGAGGCTAAATGGACCAGACCGCCGGACGGGACCATCAAGGTGAATTGTGATGCATCAGTGGACAGGTCGAGGGGATGTGGAATCGGGTTCGTCGCTAGAGATGCGGGAGGGGAGGTGATGTTGATGGGGTCGAAGAGAGTACAACCTTCCATGGAGGTCGAGGAGGTGGAGGCGGAATCAATTCTGTGGGCATTACAAGCTGTCGCCGAGCTCGGAGCTATTAAGATCGTTGTTGAGTCGGATTGCCAAGTGTTGGTTGGTAGGCTGAGCAGGAACGACCGGCCTCGAGGAGTGTTGGGAGTGCTCATACATGATATAGGGAGGAAATCATCCAATTTTGAAGGATGCTGCTGGAGGCATATTAAGAGAAGTGGAAATAGAGCAGCGCACCATTTAGCTCAATTACGCCCTCCTGTGGGTTTTATTTCTAATTTGATTACTAGTTTGCCTATGGGCTTGGATGCTATTCTTTTGGCTGATTTAGAGTAATACAGAAGTAGTCCTTTTACTCAAAAAAAAAAAAAAAAAAAAAGATTTCATAAATTTGAAAAAACAAATTCCCGTGAACAATTTAATTTCAAATAAGTAATTGAAATTTAAATTAGTTTAACATTTCTTTAAATTATTTTAAAAATATTCATAGATTAATATTAGGATAAATCTAACACCTCTCATGAAGTCGCATCGGTATGAATCAATTCTAAAGTTGTCGTCTGTAACTTTGGACTTATAGTTCCAAATCCAATATGAAAGGAGTGAAAGTTATGTTGATGGGTTATAATTAAAGGGTACAACAAGATGACAGGCTGATTAGATTATTAGATTCAAAGTTACGTTACTACTTTCTTTAGGGTAAATTATAATATAGGGAAATTTACAGAAAACCACCCATTATATATAACCTTTTACACTTAACCACCCACTAAACACGAAATTACATAAAACCACCCATTAAAGGGGTTTTGTTTTCAAATCACCACCCACCACATAATTCCATTAGAATTCCATTAAATATAGTATATATTTTAATATTTTATACTTCAAATTTAAAGTTTAAACTTCAATATATTTAAATTATATTTATTGTAGGGGTAAACACTTATATCAATATATGAGGGGAAAAATGAGTACAAATTTTAAATTTATTTGAAGGGCGGAGGTTCTAAATGTGAAAAATATTATTTAATTTTATTTAAAAAGTCAAACAAATTTTAATAAAGATACATTTAATAAAAAAAAATGCTTTTGAGCCTGGAAAAAATATTATTTAAACAATACTTAGATTTTTTTTTTCATTTTTAGTATATAGTATAGGTGTTTACAAATATAAAAGAAAATGAGAAATTAATTATTAGTATCGAAATAATTATTAAATTTAAATAATGCTAATGACTTATAAACTTATTTTTAATTTTGATTAAAAAGAAGTCTATAAAATTTATAACCATTTTTAGGAATAAAATAGAACAAATTTGTTCATATATACATAGACCTGTCAATATAAACGGGTCATTCAGGTCGAGTCACTTCGCGTAAAACGGATCCCGGATAAAACGGGTTCCGGATATTTCCGGGTTGACTCGAACCCGGGTTTGACCGAGTTTCAGGTCATTTTGGGTCGATTTTGGGTTTGTCAATTTTTTCTTTTTTAAATTAAAAAAAAACAATGATTTGATAATTTTGCGATAAGTTTTAATTATATATAAAAAAATAATTATATATAATTATAAATTAATCGGGTCCCCGGGTCAAAATTACCGGGTCAATCGGGTCAAAACTCAGATTACCCAGAAAATTTTCAGGTTTCGGGTTCGGGTCAAAATTTCCGTGTTCGGATCGGAAATTTTCCGGGTATTCGGGTTGGGTCGACCGGGTCGGGTTGTGTTTTGACAGGTCTATATATACATCATGTTTCTAAAAAAAAAATTAAATTTTTTTTAAAAAAAAATTAATCTAATATATTTTGATATGTATTTGAGATTTTAAGTTAAATATAAAACTTAAAATAATGTATTATCATATATATTTGACAAAAACCTAATAAAAATAGACAACGGGTGGTGATTTGAAAACAAAACCTATTTAATGGGTGGTTTTCTGTAATTTTTTGTTTAATGGGTGGTTAAGTGTAAGAGGGTACATTTAGTGGGTGGTTTTATGTAAATTTCCCTATAATATATGAACCTGGCGTTTTAAATTATTGTTTTTTCTTGATTTCGTTTTGAATTTATGAACACTTTTGGGGTCAAATACTCATGAAATGGCATTGGTTTTCCAATGCGTTTATGAAATGTGAAGATAGTTGGTAGTTGGGGGAGGAAACATAGATGCTATCAGTGGCGTGGGCGACTGACTACTTTGACCCAAAGACTCAATAATCAATATGTATCCAAGTTTCCAACACACGATCTCCGATTTTCCATGATTTCGTACAATTTGGGCACAATCGGACTTTTTCATTTAAATATCTTTAATGATAAATCTGGATGCATGACTCGATCGATAAGAGTCACGTAGTAGCACGTAAACAAACTTGTGTCAGTTAACTAGATTCATCACTCATTTACCATTGAGCCACCCCGTCAGGGGTATAGATTCAACACCTTACGGTTGGATTCAAGCTCCCGACTAGTGAATTTGCAGTGGGATTTGGGACCGAAAATGATTGAGGTTGAGGGGGGCAATATGACCGTCAACAAAGCGTGGAAGTGCAATTGAGAAATCGAGGTGGTCATCTTTGACACCCAAACTTTATTTCAGTATTTTACATCAGTGTCACGCTTGCATGACTTTCAAGAGGTGAACCAAGTTACCGAAAAAGTGGCACAGTTTTGCCACTTTGATCAAGACGCGATTATGCATCATCCCAAATTCTTAACTCCCGTTCATATAGATAAATTAGGCGATGGGCATCATCCAAATTCTTATCTTTTCCTCGGTCTAGATATAAAACAAATTATGTTGTAGATGGATTATGTTTTTGATGGATTAGGTCACCCAACCCAACTGCATGGATCATCCTGTCGAGACTCATCTGCATTGATACAGTACAATTTTGTTTCACTGTTTTTTTTGAAAAAAAAAAATGACCCTCCTAACTGTATTTGCCTCTTCACAAGGTGGGCTTTGGAGATGTTCGTGGAAAGCCGCCGAAAGGATGCTTGTTGATACTGATCATGATCACTTGCTATATATGCGCCTTTAAAGTCGCCTTCAACGAAATTAGCGCATCTGTGTCTGTCGCAACTTCATAGATCTTTTGCTTTACATTCTAAACTTCTTATAATTCTCGTTGGAAAGAATGTTTTACCTTACTTTAAAAAAAAAAAAAAAATCTAAGACCATTAAGTTTATGTGTGTGACATACATTTCAACACACATGGCCATGTAATGCATCGATTTCGTTAATTTAATCAACACTTATTTCAAAGTTTCAAACTTTTCAGCCCAAAAAGCTAACGCAATATTTTAAAGATCTCAAGAGTGCGACAACACAATCATGTAACTGTTACTTCGATCGGAGTATTAATTAGTATACTAACCACCAATCACAAGTTGGTGTAGTGGTTGTGGGGCTACATTTCATTCCAAGAGGTTCGAATCTTGGAAACATGGAGTCGCTTGTGAGTGGGAGAGTCAACTCCTTAAATGGGTCATACAGATCCAGATGTAAAGCGACTGAGTTGATCGAACTGGACTAAGATAAAAAAAAATTTAGTATATCAACCTTTAGTCTAAACTCATAAAGGCAAAAGACACCCCATTAAAATCCAAAAGCTGCCAAGGAAATAGGGAAAAAAAAGAGGCAAATTAATCAAACACACCCCCGAAAATTGGGATCGATCGAAATCTCTGATTTAACAAAACGCGACAGCGATTATAGCAACGAAAATCGACGAGATAAATTAATTAGCGACGGATAATTAAAAGTGCAACACGTAGCAATTGTACTCGACGGTGGCATCCCCGGTCTTGAGGTCGAAAGTATGGGTCCGGGCCTGAACGTAGCCCCTGGCGAACCTGAACAATCCCGACCCGCCGACGATGGGCATCTCCCGGACCTTATCCATGACCTCGTTGCGGCCCATGATGCTGATGGTGCTCCCGTTGTACTTGCCCTCCATGAAGGCGAAGTTCATGGCCATGAGGAGGCCCGACCCCTGCTGGGCCGCTAGCCCGTAGAGCCCCTGGGCCCGGCCCAGCAGCCTCGAGCTCACCTCCGGGGCCTCGGTGAGCGGGTCGTCGATCATGGCGACGGCCCCGAAGAACGACGGCGTTGAGGAGTTGGTCTTCGGCGGTGGGGGTTTGACTATGTTGACCGCCGTGGGGTGGGGCCCGCTCACTATGTCGTGCCAGTAGAGCTTGAGGTGCGTCAGCTTCTCCGCCCGGTTTGCTCGGTGCGCCGTGGTTTTGGCGTAGGATGTGGCGGTGGCGGTGGTGGCAACGGAGAGGAGGGCGACGAGGGAGATGACGACAGACATCGAGTGGGTTTTGGAAGCCATTATCTATCGATCGATCTCTGCGGTGGAGAGTTATAGAGATTGAATGGTATAAATAAGGATGAGTTGCATCAATGGGTCAACTTTATAATTGACTTTAAAAGAAAAAAATAAATAGCTCACCTAATAGAATTTTATGTACCGTTTAACAAAATTAAGTGTCATTATCGTTGTCCGAAAAGCGTCGGGACATAAAATGGATTGAGACTGGATCGGAAAACTATGGTATTGGAGTAACGAAATTTTTTTACGGGTCGGGTTAATGTCCATCAATTTTACTAGCGTGCTGTTATATACACCGTAAATTCACTTTGTAATACGTTGGTAATTAACGTCGAAATGAACATCGTACAATATTGGATTAGAGTAAAAGTTGTTGAAGTTGCTAATAGCAAGACAGATGATCGGGTTGGATCAAGCTAACAACGTCGGAATGAATTATAGCCTACCAAAAAAAATTATATGCTACATTAGAGGCAGAGTGGTTGACGAAGTTCCTCTCGTCCGAAAGGAAAAAATTTGTACTTTTTTTTTTTTTTTTTTTTATGTGGCGTGTGATCTCAATTGGGGGATTAACATTATGTTGGTCCATTTTTTGTCAAAGTATATTCTTATCTGAAAGAGCAAGGCTGGTATTTGTATTAATTATGAATATTTTAATTTTAATTAGGAAGGCAAGTATATTTAGGATACGCCATCGTTAATTTGGTTGGCAAAATGAAAAATCCATGAAGTATAAAAATCCAAGGAATAGATAAAAATAATGTATTTGGTTGAATTTTAAAACATTCGACTAGTCCGGTGGACACCAGAATTGAGAATCTCATATTCTTACATTGAGTACTCTTGAGCTATATCGTGGATTCCGAGCTGACAATAGCTTAAATTTTTGTGTTGGATAGTGGATTCTGTGCTAATAATCTTAAAATGCTACAATGATAAATTGATATAACAATGACCCGTCGAATGTCTCAAAATATGAAAACGTCGGTGTCCACAGGACCCGTGTGAGCGTGGGCATTAGGAACTTATCTCAGCGTCGGTATTATGAGCCACTTATTACGGTACATATGAGAGGTGACTGGTATTTCGTGGGATATTTGGGGTTGAAAATTAATAATGACGACATTGCTGCTATAAAAAAAATGGGAACTGGAAAGGACAGTTAACTACCCTTCAAAGTTACGTTATTTAGCATTTTCTGCCTAAACTATATACTTGTTGTTTCCTTCATCTCTTTAGTGCTGTTGAGTTTGTGATCGACCTCTTTTTGCCTGAAAAGGCATTTCACACGTTCCCGGCCATTGCACATGGTTTCGTTACCGGAGATTTGTTGGTTGATACTCAAGGTAAGTGGCGGAGCCAAGGTGCTAATGAGTGCTGGCCGTAAAAAATAGAAACAAATGGACAAAAATAATATCAAGTATCAACTTTTGGTCAAAAATAATACGAACTTTGAAATTGACAGTTTCATATACGAACTATCGCATTATTAACCGAAAATAATACATATGTGTATTCCGGTGAACTTTCCGACCAATTACGTCACGTAAACATCGGAAAACACACATAACATAAATTTTTCCCACCTCACCAAACTTGTAAGTTTTGCCATGTCATAAATTTTTTTTTTTTTGCTCCCATATTTTATGATTTTTTTTTACTTCCCGTGCAATCGAGTGGCGTCTTCCGTAGTTATTTTCTTCGATATTGATCTCTCCCTCCATTATTTCGAAAGGTACGTACTGTAGATATTTGCTTATTTGTTTAATTTTTCTTTTAAAAAAAAAATTGAAAAATATATTTATGATATGGCAAAACTTACAAGTTTGGTGACGTGACAAAAATTATGCCATGTATGTTTTCCGGCGTCCACGTGGCGTATTTGGTCGGAAAGTTCACCGGAATACACATATGTATTATTTTTGGTTAATACGGCGATAGTTCGTATATGAAACTGCCAATTTCAAAGTTCGTATTATTTTTGGCCAAAAGTTGATACTTGGTATTATTTTTGTCCATTTTTTCTAAAAATAGAACATTTACATATATTTAGTATTTTGAGATAATATAAGATATTTAAAATAAAATTATTATCTAGCTTAAGTGGTAAAGGAAGAATAATCAAAAGATTTGGGGTTTAAATCTCAACCCCTCACTTTTTATTTGTTTTGTTATATCATTATTCCTCACAATTATTTAATAAATATGGTATATTAATTATATTATATATTTAACGTTTTCTTTCAATTTTATTTAAAAGTAATACTTCTTGATTTCTTTCTATATTTTCAGTTTCTCTCAATGATTTTAATAAAAAAAATCATATTTAAATCATAATTTTAGTGTGTTTTCAATATTTTTTTTTAAAAAAATCTTTTTAATAGACATAGGGTTCGTATGGGACGGATTTAATAAACTGACTAAAATTATAAACAGGGTAAAATTTATAAATTGTTGGTAAAGGTAGTTAAAAATTTAAACAACAAGATAATCTCCGTATGGGGCGAAAACAGTTTATTTATAAAAAAAAGTAGAGTTTATTTGGTTGTTATTAGGGATATCGGGTACTTTCAAACCAAATAAGATAAAAGAGAAGAGGTAAAACGATACTTTTGCAAAATAAACACCAAAATAACATCTCCTTTCTAGCTTTTTTTTAAACACATTTTTTAACCGATTTTTGTTTATTTTGGTGCTCCATACACTCATAAACACTGTTTATTTTTTAATTAACAACCCCAAATGCTTTAATTTTAGCAGTTAAAAATACATCAAAAAAATATTTTCCGAAATTCTTTTAGCCCCCTCTAGATAAGGTGATGACCATTTAGATGTTTAAACAAGTCGATCATATTAAGTTTGAGAAACCTATTGCCAATTTTGGATTTGCCGGCGATGAAGAGGTAATTGACCATTTCTACTCCAACTGATCAGGGCTAAAACTGTTATTATAATGAGTCTCATGGCTCTTAAACTAGATATGAAAAAAGCTTATGATAAATTAAACTGGAACTATATTAAGGCAGTGCTGTTTAAATTTGGTTTTCATGAAACTTGGATTAGCTGTGTTATGAAATGCTTAACCACTGCATCCTTCTCTGTCTTGGTCAATAACACTCCCGGTCCTCAATTTAAACCTAACAGAGGAATCAGACAGGGTGATCCTCTAGCCCCATACCTATTCGTACTAGTAATGGAAGGATTGTCTAGGGAATTACATAAGGAAGCACTTCTTGAGGATGCCGTAATCGGCATTAAACTGGCTAAAAATGTCACTCACATACCTTTCTTAACCTTTGCCGATAATACAGTCATATTTGCGAAGCAGCTCATACCAGCTTAAATACAATTCAGAACATATTAAATAACTTTTCAAATTTATCAGGCTTAACCATAAACTACAATAAGAGCTCAATGCAATGCTCTAAGAATGTTAATCCTAATTTGGCAAGGGATTTGACAGCCCATATGGGTATCCCAGTTTCAAAAACTATTGAAAAATACCTTGGAATCCCTCTTGTCAATGGCAGAATAAAAAATAGTGTCTTTGATGAAGTAATCCAGAACATGAAAAAACAACTCTCAAAATGGAAAGCATCCACCCTTTGTCAAGCAGACAGAACTGTTCTAATACAATCAAACTTAAGCTCCAAAACAAACTACTTAATGCAAAACTTCCTACTGCCCAAAGGAGTTCTTAACCAAATGGACCAAATCAGCAGAAACTTCTTTTGGAATAAATCACCAGCACATAAATACATCCATTTGATCAGTTGGGATACCATCTGCAAAAGTAAATCGCTTGGAGGCCCATGCCTTAAAAAAGCAGAGGAATTAAACATCGCCTTTCAAATGAAACTTCTTTGAAAAATATACAAAAATGAAAATAGCATATGGGTGCAAATCATAAAGGAAAAATACCTCCAACAAGAAAGCATAAGGAGCTTCAATAAAAAAGATGCTTCATGGCAATTCAAAAGGCGTCTCACCCTAAGGATTTTTTTTGAAGAAGGACTCCTCTGGGTTGTTGGTAATGGTTCGACTATAAACTTATGGGAAGACAACTGGATCCCATCGATCAGCCTTAGAGACTACAGAGGTACAAATGATCCTAACATGACAGTTGAATCTCTTATCAGTGACAGAAAGCTATGGAAGGAAGATGTATTAAGACAGACCTTCCCCCAAGGAGTCATCGACAAGACTCTGCAATTAAAAATCCCCCAGTGGCAGGCTCAAGAGAACTCGATTTGGAGTCTCGACCCAGAAGGTAAACTCACTACCAGGTCGGTGAAGAAAATTCTGGCTACACAACCCCAAGATCATAACTCACAAAGCTCGATTTGGAAGCTTAAGGTCCCCCCTCGCATCAAAAACCTCATATGGAAGATCAAGATTGATGGTCCAATCTGGCAAAAGCCAGACTGAGGGAATCATTCGTGATTCTAAAGGTAATATTATTGATATTTTTTCCAAATAAGCTAATGTTGGATCAGCAATCCAAACAGAAGCCCCTACCATGATTCTAGGTCTTCAAAGAGCAAGACATAAGAGACTAAGGAAGATTATTCTGGAAAGTGACAATCAGATTCTGGTCAAAGCAGCCAATAGAGAACAGTCGCCCAGATGGGAAATTCTACATCAGATTGAAGAAATCTGAAGGCTTACAGCTGAATTCTTATCAGTGGAGATTCGACATATATTTAGAGAAGCAAACCATACTGCAGACTATATAGCCAAATCAGGTGTAATTTGTAACTTACCGTCTATTCCCTACCATAGGAATCTCTATAAAATCATCCTTTAGGATGATCCGGGACCGAGAGTTAGGTTGCTTTATTAGCAACGGCTCCCGATGTTTGTCTACTGTTAAAAAAAAAAAAAAAAAAAGTGGGCGACGTCAACTATGTCTTAGGTGATCAAAGAAGGGCATCACACGAGCATTAATTGTGTGCGTCGGCCCGTGACAATATTCATTTGTTAGGTTTAAAGTAGAGGAGATATGCTTATGCATATGCTATGATATGGTGTGCCGTGTGGTGTTATTAATTTTGAACAACGTACCACATTTGAGGTTTTGGTCATTTGGTGGAGTTGGCAGTTGAACATACGTGGAAATTAACAACCCTTTCTAACTACATTACATTTTGATGCAAATTTTCAACCTCATGGATGGATCATGGGCCATGGGCTACGGACACTTTGGGCTAAAACGCTTCGGTGACCAAATTTAGCTAGTTTTTACTAAATTTCCAAATTAAGTAAGCCATGGGGCATCACATTATAGCTTGAAACTTGTGTGTGAAAAGTATGGACCCAGTCCCAGTCGGGGTGGCCTAGTGGTGTAGAGGAAGAGGAGTGGAAAGGAGGTCTCGGGTTCAATCCCTGCCTCCACCCATTTCCTTTGGATTTCCATCAAATATTTACCTTGCTCCCTACTAGTGGCATGGGTCGAGCCGATCGGCGCAAGCCGGTTTACCGGGTGTAAATCCTCTGTCCCGGATCCCGTCCCCCTCTTCTGTTCCCTCTCACATAAATCCCCCTTTTTAAAATTCTTTTAATAATTAAATTATTTTTTTAAGTGGGGGTTTGTGAGGGGGAGGGGGTTGGGAGATAGGAGGGGGGGACAAGATTGAGGACAGGGGATTTGGAGCCGGTTTACCTGGTACTTGGTTTTTGCTGACTGGGTCACGTGCTCGGGGTTTACTGTCAAAGGGGGGTTCCTCGTCATAAAAAAAAGTATGGATCCCAATTAACTTTAGAGCATCTCAAACATATTTTTGTAAAAAAAATCCTAAAATATAGAGACTGAAATACTAAGGGTCTGTTTGGTTCCCCAAAGATTAATCTACCTTAAAATTATAACCTAGATAATTTTTTGATGAAATTTTAGCCTTTGTGGACAGATTAAAAGAGAAAATTCTTGTTTAGCATGATAAATTACATAGAGTTTCGTAAACCTACTTTTTCGAACACCACAAAAAGCTTTCTCACACCTCTTTTGAAAAGCTCCAATAAGTTTGTGCCAAACATGTCCTAAATTCTTTTAAAAAGTCACGATCAAACTCCAACAATTCATCTATTTTACATATTTCTACATTTAATAGATGTTTTAAATATTACTACTTTTATCTATTTAAAGCAAATATTTAAAATTTTATTTGCGCTCCTATATTCTCTATGATTGAATTCCACTTAGTCTTGTGGTAACATTCAATGTAGAGTTTTAAAAAAAAATTACTATTGCTACAAATATAGAGAATTTTTTCATCTCTTTATTTCTCTATTTTAGAGAATGAGATAAAGAGTTGTTGGAGTTAAAAACACCACTGTAAATTTTTCATTTCATTTTATTTTATTTTATTTTATTTTAGAGACCTATTGGAGATACACTAACTAAAAAATAATAATAAATCCTACACGATACTTGTTTTCACATGGTTTGAACGGATTTCTCGAATTTTCAAGTAGAAACACTTGCTCAACTCTTTTGGAAAATCTCAAAATTTGATTGCATTTATGGCTTCTTCATATGGACCCCGTTTCGGCGTGCGAGTTACAACAGAAATATGGGTTGAAAATTATGACGAAAAGATCTTAAACTTTGAAAGGGGAAAATGTAACTTAAGCTTCACTGTTACGTTTTGTTATTTTGTTTTGCTTTTTATGAAGTTTACATGATCACCCGTAAATACTACGGAGCATAGGCGGAGCTAGGGAGGGCAAGGGGCCCCTCCTTTCATCCAATAAGTTATCTATTCTTATATTACTCGTCGATAGCTTCGTTTTGATATATTATAAGCTTTAATCCGATAACCGAGTAAAAAGTTATGAACGTTTGAAAATCCAACACATATTAATTATTTGAAATGTCTTTTAACAAACCACAGTACTTATATATTTTACTTAGCTTGATATTTTAACAATATAATTCAGCTCAAAAGCTTCGAAATAAGAGGTTATATTACTAAATTCAACCATCAGATAAGAAACTATGCAAGTTTCAAAATTTTCATATCTTGTTAAACGCTATTGTATGATAAGAGAACAACAAATTACATACTGAATCGTAAGGTTTCAAATGGTCTCTTTTTAGAGAAAAATAATGTCGGTATAGACTAAAACGACATCGTTTTATTTGTTTAAAGAGAAAATATATTCAACAATTAATGACACAAATGTTGAACTAAAATATTATCATTTTGAACTAAAACACTATAGTTTTGAACAAAAATAGTATTGTTTTGAACTAAAAAAAAAACATTGTTTTGAACTAAGACATCGTCGTTTAAACTAAAATATCAGAGTTTTGATATGTTAATCTTAGAAAAAATCTATCGAAGATGAATTGAACAATTTGTACAAAATTACGCCCCCTTCGATTAGTTTCTGGCTCCGTCTTTGCTATGGATTATTTGGGATCTCATTCTCGCTGGAAAAGCATCAGTGGACAGCCCACTGCGTTTGTAAATTAAGTTTCAATTTTATTATTTATTTTAATCTAGGAAAGAAATTCGATTTTATAGACATATCTAGAGTAATCGAGAAACCATACAAGTCAGTAGATTGACTAAACATTATGTATAAAACAAAAGCAAATGATAGAAAGAAAAATGCACTAAGTAAATAACATAAAAGAAAATGCAGAAGAAAACGTATAAGTCATCCTACACTACTGTAAAATCATTGGCTAGAAGACGGAAATGAAAAGAGAAATGACTATTTAACATGAATTTTAATAATTTATTTTTGCTTCAACAAATAATATAGTTATAAATAATTCTTTCCACCAAAAAATAATGTAGATATAAATAAAAATATAACACTTATCAAAGACTATATATTTATCTATTAGTAATATTTTTTGATAAGTATATGTATGAAATAGTTTTGATTTATATTTGTATAAATTAACTTTCTATAAACTTTCTATTTAGTTTTTTTTTTAACCGGAAATAATTTAGCGACAAGGGAAACTCATACACCAAGGGCATCCAGACGGATGTAATCGTGAAGCACAGGATCGTCAGGTGTCTGTGTTCCAAAGAAAGCAAGGTGGAGATGCGATAGATGGTCCATAACTCGGTTTGCTTCTCGTAAGACGTGACGAATCTCAATAGATTGAAAAAACCGAAGAGAAACTAAACTGTCTGAGACAATTATTTCGGAGTCTCCCGAAGGTTTTCCACAGCTTTTGAGGTTGTTAATTATGGTGAGGTTATCACCTTCGATAATTAGTTTTGTTATGTTGAGTTGTCGAGCTGCGTTTATTGCGTTCCAGAGGCCAAGACCCTCAAAACCCATAATAGACGGAATAAAGGTCGGTCCTGTCCCACAGAGAATTGGTTTTCCCGTGTGGTCTCTGATGATGTAACCAAACGAGCCACCCGAACTGGGTGAGCATGCACCATCAGAGTTAAGTTTATAGGTGCCTAATATGGGTTTTCTCCATTTAGCCTTTTGTCGTGTTCTCTTAGGTGTTTTTCGAAGGTCATTGTTGCTCGGATTAGGTAGTTCTTCATTTAATACGTTGTCATTAAGCCTGGTAGTATTCCATAGATACATTTGGTCCTTAATAAAAGAAATTGTTTTTTGTATATTGGGCTTAGTATCATCAAATAGTGACTTATTGCGTGAGTACCAGATACCCCTCCAAACAAATGCAAGTTTTGTGAATTTTTGTGTGCCCAATTTTTCCTTTACTTCTCTTATGACGCTGTTTAAATCAGATATTTGTGAAAAGCAATTATTTAGGGTTATCATTAATTTTGGATCTAGATTTGCAATCGTTGCTCGAGTGATAGGGCAATCCCATAATAAATGTGCTCGATCCTCATAGTTTGAGTCGCAGTGTGGACATGTTGTTGGGACACCAATACCCCTTGAAGCTAATTTTACAGTAGTTGGTAAGCCATTTTTTGTGATTTTCCATAATAGTATTTTGACCTTCGAGGGTGCATCAATTTTCCATATCCATGTCATATCAGATTTTTGATGCATTTTCGAGTTGTTTATCATATTTATAGCGGAGCTTGTGCTGAACCAACCGTTTCTGCTCCATTTCCAATATAGTCTGTCCATGTGGATATTCTTGGGTATTGGGGATAATATTATTGTGTCTAACGTTTCCCTGGGTAACATGTTTTGAGGCATGGATAATAGTTTTTCAGAGTTTCAATTTTTATATTGTGTTATAAAGTTTGCTACTGTGGTGTGGATATCAATTATCGTGAGGTCATTTATCAATTATCATGTGTATAAGTGGTGCTTGGCCAATCCAGTGATCAGTCCAGAACTTAATATGTTTCCCATCGCCCACTGACCACCGTAGTCCTTGTTTAAATAAGGGGATTAATTTAGTTAACTATTTTCATTGCCACGATGCATTCCCATTTTTATGGTATTGTAATATGTTTTGGTTTTTTAGGTATTTGTCCTTGATTAAGGTAACCCATGGATTTTCTGGTTCTGCTATGATTTTCCATATGAGTTTTAATTGTAGTGTTTTATTCATGTCCTCGGAGTTTCGTAGGCCAAGGCCACCGTGGATTATGGCTCGGGCCTTTATTCCATAGGAAATTTCGGTTTATTCGCTCCAGTTCTATATGTGTTTGTCTAGGTAGAAGAAAACATTGCATGAGGTGTAAAGGCTTAGCCTCTAGCGTGGACTTTATTAACGTACAATGACTAGCTTGTGATAGACAGTTAGCTTTCCATTTAGTGAGCTGGGTTTTTGTTGTGTCTAGAAGGGCTGAGAAGGTATCCTTTGTTACTTTGCCACATATAATGGGGCATCCAAGGTAAGGGCCTAAATTGGTTGCGTAATTGATTTCCAATTCATTATGAATTAAAGTTTTTTGTTGAGCTGTCATGTTTGTTGTTGTTTGGAAGTGCGATTTATACTTGTTTACTTTCTGCCCTGATAATATACAATACTCAGTTAGTATTTTATTAATCTGGTCACATGCGGTTTTTGTGGCTGATGCAAAAATGACTAAGTCATCTGCAAACACAAGGAAGGGGATTCTGGTGCCATTTCTTGTTAGTTTGAGTCCTAGATGACTATTAGGAACTTCAGATTCTTGGTATAATCCACGAGCTAGTACTTCTGATATTATGAGGAATAGATATTGAGATAGTGGGTCGCCTTCCTGGTATAATCCACGAGCTAGTACTTCATTACTAACTAGAACTGAGTAGCTGACTGTGGTAATAAATTCATTTATTCATCAAGTAAACTTCGGTGAGAATCCAAAACTGGACATGACGGTTGGTAAGAAGTCCCAGTCAAATAAACTTTGTATTTAGTTACAGACTTGCATTATCAACATTATATGTATCCCAAATTCCCAATCCTTTCAAGAACCATTTAGTTGTAGTATCAAACTTTAGTCTTTAGGAGATGTTTATCCCAATCTTTCCAACCATCACCATGGCTGCGGGCTATTTGGGTTGGCTAATCGCTTTCTTGATCACAGTTTATATACCCATACCGCACACAGACCGGACCAATCCACTGGGCCCAAGTCTTTTTGCCCGCCAAGAATAAGTGGGCCACTAATCTAGTGTGGGCTGATGCCATGATAACCAGTGAAGATGACTCTTCTTGCCCTTATCAATATTAATATTTCATTGTCACTGTTTCACAATTTCTCTATCCCCATCTTTATCAATAACTGGCTTTATTATTGTGACATTGTCGTTGTTATCAGCACCTTTGTATGTATCAAAAAAAAAAAAAAATTGTCGTTTTTATAAACTCCTTACCAACCCAAATAAAGCTCTTGTCAACGATCACTTGATCAGAATTTGAAATTTAAATTTTTTGGAGTTTATACAAAATTTTAAGGTTTTTCTGTAAATTAGATGCAATATGTGTATCTATCTTACATCAAATGTAGAATGTGAAAAGTGGTAGTATAAGAAATTGCGAACCTTCTAGTTTTCTAATGTTGGTTCATGATTCATTAACCCTAAAACCTAACATATATTTTTCAGTTTTTAAAAATAAAACTTGTTAATAAAGGAAGTGTCATGATCATTCATTAAAAGATTATCTATATTTGTCGAGTACAATACATCATCAACTCGATCTGGATACTCACAATTTTACTTTTATTCTTTTTATTTCTGTCTCTTACACCCTTAATTACGCTTCCTCTATGTACAAATCCAAGTTATCCAACCAAAAGATAGATCCAACAAACGTACATCACAAACCTTACCGTTGTGAAATCAAATTGCAATTTCACCCTTGTGAGGGGACAAATCAACAAACAAAGATATAAAAACATACAAAAATCACACACCTTAACTTCACCTACCTAATTCACATTAAATCACTAAACCCGGTTCGATAATCTACCTTTCCATATGGTCAATCACAGCGGCGGAGTTGTTTTCTAAATGCTTAAAACGCACAGTTTCACCAACAAATTTGCCTATCCGCTGCGCTTCGACATCCTCGTCATCCTGATCCACCTCAACATAGCACTCCACGTCATCAACACCGTAAGCCCGTATCATCACCAAATAAAACGACACCGCAAAGACGGCGAGCCCAATAAGGAACCAACTGAACTCGATGTTGACCAGCGACTTGGCGCGGTGGAGCGACTCCTCGCCGTCGCACCGCACAACTGTGTGGCCTTCCTCGAGGTTCATAAAACACCCTTTAGGGATCAACGCTGGGGTCCACAGCATAAACCCTATCACCGTCAGCCACGCGCCCTGGAAGAGCACGCTCAGCGAACGCGCGTAGCTAACAACGAAGCTTCCGGGCCACGCGATCCCGAGGAGCGTGGTGGCGAGCGACGTGGCGATCACGAGCTGGAGCAGCCAGTGGTACTGCCCCTCGACGCCCATGTGGTCTGCGGAGTGGAGGTGGAAGAGGAGGAGCTGCTGGGCGAACGCCAGACCCGCCACCAGCTGGAGGAGCTTCTCGCTGGCGGCGTGGAGGCGGCGCGCGGGGGAGAGCGCGTCGAGGGCGAGGGCGGAGGCGGCGTAGACGAGGAAGAGGAGGGAGATGGAGGAGTGCTCGAAGTTGTGGAGGTGGTTGGAGGGGATGGTGCCGTCGGCGTCGAAGGGGGTGTGGCGTTGGGGGCCGATGACGAGCTCCATCGCGACTGACATCGACGCGCCGAACATGATTAGGTAGAGCTCCACGTGGCGGATTATACTGTTGCACGGGAACCAAGGTAACGACCTGTATTTGTGGCCGTTGAGAAGGAAGAGCTTCGTGTGGTTGAAGAGGTGCCATAGCCCGATTACAAAAAACCCGAACCCGGGCGCCACGTGTCCGATTAGGGAACCCATCGATTTGGTTGATCGATTATGTTTTGTGCCTAAAACAATTTAGGACTTGGGGGATGCTTTAAAGTATATATAAGCATGTGTGTTTTTAATTTTTAATTTATTTATTTTTAATTAAAAAGTTCTAGAGTTTAATAATATTCAAAGGGGGCAATCTAGAGGCTTCCAAAGGGATTCAACAATTAAACCTTGGAAGGTTTGAAAATTTGTGACTATGTGAGTTTTTACATATAAAGGTCAAAATATTTTAATCCCTACCTAGCTAGACAAGTGTCACCGTTAAGAAAAATTAAGGGTGATTTTTTTATTAAATAAAATATGTTATTTTAAATAGTTTTATCATATTTATTTTGGGATTATTTTAGTTTTATTTTGTTTATTAGTTTTCAAATTAAAAATATAAGATGTTAAAATAACTTTTTTTATGGATGACGTATTCAGTGATCTATATAAACTCTTAATTTAGAAGAGTTTAGGATGTTGTGTCAAGTTTAGATGAATTTTAGGAGTCTTGACCAATCATTTTTTTTCCATTTTTCTTTAATTTTCTTTAATTCTATTTTTTTCTTCTTTTTCCTTTAATTCTCTTTTTGATTTAATTTTACTAACTATTGGGATTAATTCAAAACATTGATCTTAGCCTAAATTGTAATTTTAGTAGTTTTTTTTCTAAAAAAACAATGGGATTAATTCAAAACATAAAATTAATAATAAGAAAACATAAAATTAATATTAGTAATATATATATATATATATATATATATATATATATATATATATATATATATATATATATATAGAGAGAGAGAGAGAGAGAGAGAGAGAGAGAGAGAGAGAGAGAGAGAGAGAGAGAGAGAGAGAGAGAGAGAGAGAGAGAGAGAGAGAGAGAGAGAGAGAGAATGGGTAACTTGTGCACACCCCTTAGGGTGTATCTTGTGCACAATTCTGGAGCGTTGATTTATATGGAATAGATGGTTGGGATGGTGCCACGTCATTGGGTTGATTTAAAAAAAAAACTGCAAAACAAGCCCACACACACCCGGAAGGAGGTGAAGCGCGTGAGAAAAATAGTTTAAAATCCTACAATGGGTGACGGCAAAGAGGAGAGGCGAAGAAGAGGTTGAAGATGAGGGGTGAGCGGTTGGGGCATTCAATTGATTCCGTCCGTCCATCGGAAGACAGAGCTTTCGGTGGCGATGGCGGCGGCGCAGACGGTGGAGGAGGAGAAGGGGATCCGGGTTGGCGGCGATCGAATTTGAACGCCAGGGCGATGGCGGCTGCGCAGTTGGGAGTGCCGCCTTGGCGGAGGGCGAATCTGAACGCCAAGGAGATGGCGACCCTTCCCTCTTCTCGGATCCGGCAGTGCTAGGGGAAGGAGGAGACGGTTAGGGGTGGTTTCTTTCGAATCTGCAAAGAGAAGCGAAAAGGGGTTGTGGGGGCTCGGTGGACTGTTGGTGGCGGCTCAGGGGCGTGGATCCGGCGCTGCTGGGTGGGTGGTGGCCGGAATGGATGATGTTGGTGCCGGAGATGATTTTCGGTGGTGTGTGGGTGCGAATGGAGGGGCTGCGAGGAGGCTGCGAGGGGTGCGAATGGAGGGGCTGCGAGGAGGCTGCGAGGGGTGCGAATGGAGGGTGCGTTGCGGTGTCTGCATCATCGTGGGTGGGCTGGGGTGGGTGGCATGGGGTGGGTGGCGGGTCTGAGAACTTGAGAGCCTCTCCGTTCTCTCGTTGTTCTGTTTTTTTTTTTCTTTTGGAGGGTGGGGTGGGGTGGGGTAGGGACGGTGGGTGGGTGGGGTGGGTGGGGGGCTGGGCTGGGTGGCAAGGGTGGTGGGCGGGGTGGTTTGTGAGTGTTATTGAGTTGGGAATGATTATCCGATTTCTCAATATTCATTAATTATTCGGAGGAATATGACGAATTTTGGTTGTGAGTGTTAATGAGTTGGTAATTATTCGGTGAAATTTGAATCATTATTCGACGGTATATAGAGTTTTCGATTTGAGAAACAACATAAAAACCTCTCATATACGACCGAATAATCATTCCTATACCACCGAATACTCATACATTTTATAGTTTCTATTTTCCAAAAAATATAACTATTCGACCGAATAATATTTCAGAAATGAGTGCATAAAAATTAACTCTAAGTCCAAACTAAAATTGATTGACAAAAAATTCAACATTATTCGGTAGTATGTGACAGATTATAACATTATTCGGTAGAATATGAAATATTATTCGGTGGAATGGGCAAGTTTTTCAAAACAGCGAAAATCAGATCCGAAAAAAAAAAAAGCGCGTCAAGCCTTCCATTTCTTTCAATCAAAGGCCAAGATTTGTGCACTAAGTACACCCTAAGGGGTGTGCACAAGGGAACCACTCCCTGTATATATATATATATATATATATATAGAGAGAGAGAGAGAGAGAGAGGATCGGATAAGAACACCCCTTAGGGTGGGAACGTAGGAACAATCATGGACTGTCGGATTGAATGATATTAAGGGACGTGATTACCTCCCAATTTCTTATTTTGTTTTTAAAAATCTGTGGGACCCACAATCAAATATATCCCCACCCTCTCAAGATTGTGCGTGTGTTTCACCAAAACCACCAAAACCCTGTTACTCCGTAAAAAATAGTGGTACCTCACCTTTTTTAAGTTTATTTGTTGGCAATTAATTTCTACTCCATAATTTTTCCATTTTTTAAGTTATTGTATATATATATATATATATTATATTTTGGGTTAAACTTAACAAAATTATATTTTTATCTACGAATAATGATCCTCAAGTTACTGAATAATGCATAATTTTCTTAAAAATTGCTCGTCAAATAGTGTATATTTATTTTTATATATAATTGTTTCAAATTTGCTCGTATTTATAAATACTCTTTGTGATTTTACCGAATAATGTACTCTTGATTTTACCGAATAATGTACAAGTTTATTGATTATTATTTTAACATTCAAAAATCAATAAATATGTAAATCATCGTCCTCTTACATACGAATAATCTATATAATTTATCCGAATAATATCTCAAATTTACTAATAAATGTGTAAACAATCGTCATCTTACATACGAATAATACTCATAATTTAATTGAATAATATCTCAAATTTAACCAAATAATCTTTCTAGTTTAACCGAATACGGAGTAATATTATTTTAACTGAATAATATTGCTAGTAAAATCGCCATCTTACATACGAATAATATTTATAATTTAACCGAATAGCCTTTCAAATTAACCGAATAATATAT
Organism: Persicaria tinctoria; assembly: GCA_037127255.1. Taxonomy (NCBI): domain Eukaryota; kingdom Viridiplantae; phylum Streptophyta; class Magnoliopsida; order Caryophyllales; family Polygonaceae; genus Persicaria; species Persicaria tinctoria. The sequence goes on from JBANSL010000004.1 coordinate 4,423,165, forward strand.
CACATATTTACCAAATGGAGTAACAGATCACAAACAACCGAATAATCTCCGATCTTAACGAATAATCTATCAAATTTAAATGAATATTCACCCCCTTAAACATGAATAATCTTTCTAATTTAAAAGAATAACTTAATTTAATCATAATTATCTTCTTTTTTTTATTCAAAACACAATTATCTTGTGATAAAAGGAAAAAACAAAACAAAAAATGAAGCAAAAAAAAAACGAAAAACAGACGAACCAAATTCAAAATTAAAAAAAAAACTGGTGATTCAATTCAGAAGAAGTATTTTTTTTCTTATTTTAATTTAGAAGAAGTATTAATTGGGTTTTGGGTTGATTGAACACACGCGCACGTTTCACTTTTATTTCCTTTATTTGGCGGTTTTATTTTTTAAAATTAATTAAAGCGCCTATTAATCTCAACCATTGAATTACAATGATCTAAGGGTCTAGATTTGTTCATAGGTTCTCATCTTAAGGGGTGTTCTCACATGAGCCAACCCCTATATATATATATGTATAGAGAGAGAGAGAGAGAGAGAGAGAGAATGGGTAACTTGTGCACACCCCTTAGGGTGTACCTTGTACACAATTTTGAGCCATTGGATTGATTGTGATGGATGGTTAAGATTATGCCACGTTAACATTTTTTTTAAAAGAAAATGGAAAAAAGAAGGCCCAATTACAAATCCACAATGTGGAGCGCGTGTATTTCAATTTAACCCTAACTCCTCTTTTTCAATCAGTTGCCTCGTCCTCCTGGTGGAAAGCAGAGCGGAGATCCATGGGATTGAAGGCGGCGGAATCGAATCCAGATGAGGTAATCAAGTTCGACGATGACGGCGGCGTCGATCCTCCTTGCTATCCGGTGTTCGATTATGGCCAAACCACCATTCTCTCCTTCCTCTTGCTATCCGGCGTCAGTCCGCCTTGCATGTACTTTCAGATCAGGAGAGAGGGATGACGATTGGTCGCCGCCGCGCTGCCTCCTCCTCAATCTTGTACGTTCGAAGCCTTGTCTGCGTCTCCTCGTCGCCGGCCACTCGCCCAAGATCGGAGTCTGTGGAGGCTGTTGTCGACTCGCGGTGGCAGCGCCGAGCCCAGGCGGAGGCGGCGGTGTGATCTGGCAAAGGTTTCGCCTCCCCTCTCGCTCAGATATGACGGTGCTAGGGGAAGGAGGAGACGAGGGTGCGAGATTGGCGGCGTTCAGATCGGTGCTAGAGGAAGTAGTGAAGGTTTCGCCTCCCTCTCGCTCAGATCGGTCCTGGCGGCGCCGAGAGTGACCGGATTCGACGGCGCCAGGGCCTCCTCCTCCCCTCTCCCTCAGATCCGGGCCTCCTCCTCCCCTCTCGCTCAGATCCGGGCGGTTCCGGTGGTCGGGCTCAACCTCTTCCGTTCAAATGCAGGGGTCTTTTTTTTTTTTTTTTTTTTTTTTTGCAGCGGGGGTGTGGGTGCAGGCGGGATGGTCTGGCCGGGCTGGGTGGTTGTGTGGGTGGTGGGGGTGGTCCGTTCGAAGGCATTGTGGTTCGAATGCATTCGGTGCGATATTCATTAATTATTCGGATGAATATGTTGAAATTTTGATTGTTAGTGTTAAGGAGTTGGTAATTATTCGGTGAAATTGGGATCATTATTCGTCCGCGTATGGAGTTTTCGGATTGACAAATAGCATAAAGCCTCTCATATACGACCAAATAATCATTCCTATACCACCGAATACTGATACATTCTATTGAATAATTTCCTAAAAAATATAACTATTTTACCGAATAATATTTCAAAACAGAATGCATAAAAATTAACTCGGAGTCGAAATGAAAATTGATTGACAAAAAATTAAACATTATTCGGTAGTTTATGACAAATTATTCAGTTGAATTGATGAAATTTGATCTGAAATGGATGGAAAAATGAAATATAACATTATTCGGTAGATTATGAAACATTATTCGGTGGAATGGACAGATTTTTCAAAACAGCGAAATCAGATCCGGAAAAATAAAATAGCGCGTCAGACCTTTTTAGGTGGGTCCCACCAGTTTTTCTAAACAAAAAAAAATAATAAAAAATTTGGAACACACGCACATATAAGTGGGAAAAGAGGGAGAGTGGAGGCGAGATTTATGTGGGACCCACTCTTTTCTAATTAAAAATAAATACAAAAATCTGGATTAATCTCCACCTTTTATTTGTTTCAATCAATGGTCTATAAATGTGCACAAGGTACACTCTAAGATGTGTGCACTCCGGAACCTCTCTCTATATATATATATACTACTTTAATCGTTTTCTCAACCCATTAGTTTAATTCAAAATATTTAATTATATGAACTTTTACAATTATGTTATAATATTAATTTAATATATAAGTAAGATTTTACTTATAAAAAATCGTGCGGGATCATACTAGTTTAGGTTAATTTTAAACATGCACGTAATAAAATTTTATTTTTTTTATTATCAGAGTGACACTTAAAATTTATTCCTAGGAATTCCAGAAGAGGAAGCAAGATGAACAATATATAAATTGTTTATTTAATAGTTGCATGTATTTATAAATTCAATTCGGATACGGAGATGAATCGTTTGGTAGGTGGAAGACGAAATGTGAAAATGGGCAGGGGGTTGACCAAAACTAAAGCAAAGAGTGAAGAAAGACACGTGGAAGTTGGGGATTGGAGGTCTTTGATTTAGAAACACTTGAGACTCAAGAAATTAATTGAATTGGGACTTTGTACGTTTTACATCTCATTTTCTCTATTTTTGAGCTGCAATGTTTTACATTTGATTCAAAGGTGTGTTATTATGTGTGCAATGTTATCTTGGCCCTACCGGTTACCGTCAAGGTTGGCTTGCTTGCTTGCTTTCCAAATTAAAGAAGGTTCAACATTTATTTTAACCGCTCATACCATTTGAAGTTTTGATTCACAATCTCCAACCCGTTCCCTTGCTTGGAAAAAAAAAAACAATACGGATGAATATAATGACCAAGAAAGAATGTGAATTGAGATATGCCGGTTAGTGGAGGCTCCGGAGGTTGGTTTAAGTGTTTGAGAAGTAATTTGGGTTCATGTCGGGTAGATCAGCAGAAGCTATTCATTTGTTGAGACGATTGATTGAGATGCACAAAGATATATATATATATATATATATATATATATATATATATATATATATATATATATATATATATATATATATATATATATATATATATATATATAGGAAGAAAAATCTGCATATCGTATGTAATTCCTTGTTATCAAATCAGATAATTAATTTAATTTGAATGATCATATCAAAAAATGCGATTGCATTGAGAACCACTTTCTCAATTATGTCTTACGTATGCCTTTTATTGTGTCTCACCAAAAACAAATAATTTGCGTAATTATTTATTTCATAAATAATTAACATTTACCATTTATTTCTTAAATAAATAATACTCCGTATTTATCATTACAATTTACATTAAACCAATCAATCAAAATCTAAATTTTGATATAGCAAAATAATCCATATCATATTTACCACCAATTAAATCAAGATCCGCGTCAAAATTAACAATTAATATATTGATCGTATCAATTTATGCAAGATGCTCTCGTACCAATTGAAGGAAAACTAGATGCTAGCTTAAAGCGGAAATACAGAACAATTCTGAACATCTAATTTAAGGATCTTCATGTATAAAAATGTTAGATCAATCATTGTTTATATGAGATACCTATTGATGTGTGAACTGAATCGAACCTGAATGGAATCAACACTTTGATTTTCTCTCCTTTGCAACTGTTGCACGCATTGCCTTGGAAAGAAATGGGCAACTGTCTTGCCTTGATATGTACGTCCCTCTCTTTGCCAAGAAGTGGCAAACCCTTTGCATTTTCTATTGCAAGGCGTATGCCCTATGGATAGCTTAGCCCTTTTTATTAAGTAAAGGTAATGCATGCTATTAATTAGCATAAGGTGGGGAGGCCATTCCAAATGCAATATACATCCATGAAGAAAGTGTAACTCCCTTGATTTTTTTTTTTTTTTTTTTTTTTTTTTTTTTTTATGACGTGGGGGTTCCGAGGTTGTCGACTAATCCCCCACGGGTCCGAGCCCTAGCCTGCAAAGGACCCGAACCGGGCAAGCCAGGCGGCAAGCCACCAGGCAGGCTCACCCAAGCCAATGAAGGCTTGAGCACCCACTTAATTACACAAAGTGTAAGTAATGGGATTTGAACTCTTGACCTCTTGCAAGGGTTACCTCTCCCTTACCACTAGGGCAAGAGGTCATTGGTGTGTAACTCCCTTGATTAATTTCAACCATTAATCTGAGTAACTTCCCAAAATATTTATTTCATAAATAAATATTATTTCTTATTAATAATATATATATATAAACCATCAATCTCGTTGATCTAGTCTGTCAACTCAATGTGTGTAACCTCATAGGATCCGTTTATATATAATAGTCATGGACTTAAACCGTTTAACTTCATTAATCGTAGTTGGCTTCTAGCAAAGCACTACGACTCTTAAAATAATCGAATTGTATATCTCTATCAATTGTCCTATTTCACGTTTAGTCATTGCACATTTAAATTAAATGACACAATTCCTGTATCTGTTTCCCTTCTCTGAGTTTGAGTCATGCTTTCCTGTAATTCTTGTATTCTATTGCTTTGGGTCTATCGGAAACACTCTATTGACTTGTTCGGGAAAAGAGTGCATACATCCTGACCCCCAGACTCTGGTTTTGTGGAATATACTAGGTTGTTATTGTTGTTGTAAGATTTAAACTCTTGATTTTTAAATTAAAATGCTTTCTTATTTATCAACTAAGCTAGCTAGAGAAATTACTCTTTTACTAATAATATAATAACAATTTTTTTATATATAATATTATTTTTTTCGTCCGAGGGGGTCATGACCACCTCCCGGCCCCAAGGAGTTCCGTCACTGCTCATCGTATACTTGTGCTTATATAATAAGCAAAGTCTAATTAAACGATGAACTTCATAACCAAACCAATAATAATCATCATAAAATTAATAGCCATCAAGGAAAAAGGGTCATACTTTGCCATCTTAATTTATCATGTGACTTTGGCTTGATCGATGAATCTTCAACGGCTTCTTGCAAAAGCAATCAAATATGCCGATCGATCAGGTGTCCCACCCAAAAGACGATTCAAATTTTTTATCTTTTTTTTTTTTTTTTTGGTTTGATTAGGAAAAGATTCGGGTGAGCAAGCCCTACCCGGCAGTATCCTTGCGGATGAGGTCAATAAGACCTGGATTGTTGTGAATATCATTACCTCGGCTAGAGTGACTAAGGTGTGCAACCTTATCGGCCACTCTATTGGCCATACGAGGTACATGAAAGTAACTTACTTCTTTTACAGTCGACAACATGACTTGAATATCGGAGAAGATTAGTTCAATCTCCCAATGACATTTAACCGTCTTGTTTAGATAGTCTATAATTATTTTGCAGTCACCTTCTACCTGAATCTTTTCAATGTGAAGTTGTAATACCTTCTGGATTCCCAGTTTGAGAGCGAGGGCTTCTGCAATGATGACTTGCTGTTTTCCTAGTAATTTGTGCTCGATGGTGACGGGGCGGCCATTCCAGTCCCTAATAATGATACCTGCCGTATTGTCGCCATTGGCTAAAGACGAACCATCAAAATTAAGTTTGAACCACCTTAACGGAGGCTTGCGCCATTTAATTGGACATTGTTTCCCGGTCTTTCTTGGATAGACCCTTGAGGAGGGATGCATATCGTCATCACCATCACCGTCGATCGCGGATGTTCTCTTCCAGGTTTCTATGTGTGATCTGACCAAATAGACGACGGTTTGGTGCTGGGGGATTGGTACTTGTTGAATTATACTAGCTGTCAATTTCATCAAAAGCAAAAGGTAGAATTGAAATATATACTATATATAATTTTATGGAAAAATAACCAAAAATAATACGAACTATCAGCGGTGAACCAAAAATAATACGAACTTTCAAAATTACCAATTCATATACAAACTATTACCAATTAAACCAAAATTGATACAAGGTCCAAAATTCACAAACTCTAAATTTATTTGGACTCAATAAATAATTAATACTGTACTACATTGTGGTCAAATTTATAAAATTCATAATATAATTACGTTCCGGCTATATATACACCGCAAATCTTGCACGTCCTTAAGGACGTGCAATATTAGACACAAGGCTTGCACGTCCTTAAGGACGTGCAATATTAACCTTGTGATTTGCGGTGTATATAGTCACACCCTATAATTAACTTCCCATCGGTAGAACTTGAAGCGACAGGAAGCTTTGAAGCGGCAATGGCGGACTGACAACACAAGTCAGGTCGACGGCAACTAGACGGCCGACGGCGATACCACGGGGGCGACCGGACATCCACCAATCGCATAGCCCCACTCCACAATAAGGCCAAGCGACGAGCGAAAAGAAATCCCAGAGAGGGATTGGGTCTTCCAGACCGGAGACACATGAAAGACGACGATGCCCCACACAGGAGGATGAACGAAAATCCACCCGGGAGGAAGGAGGTCGAGCGCAGAGAAGCAGACCACCCACCAGCACCCAAACGAGCCGAAATCGACAAGGAAAGTGCCGGAATGGCTTGAAATCGACCTCATTAGTGTTGCATGGTCCGCCATCGCCGGCTGGGTGGGTAGTCATCGGCTGGGTGCGCTCGACCCCAATTGAAAGCAACCAGCTTCCTAGAAGGTCGTCGCCGGCTGGGTCGCCATCCCTTGGTCTCGCCGCCGGCCGTCTGGTTGTCGCCGACCTGACTCGTGTTGCAGATCTGCCATTGCCGGCTTCAAAGCTTCAATTGTTGGCTGTTGCTTCAAGTTCTACCGATTGGGAAGTTAATTAAATTATGAATTTTACAAATTTAACCACAATTCATTATTAATTATTTATTGAGTTCAAATAAATTTAGAGTTTGTAAATTTTGGACCCTATATCAATTTTGGTTTAATGGGTTATAGTTTGTACATGAATTGGTAATTTTGAAAGTTCATATTATTTTTTGTTCACCGTTGATAGTTCGTGTTATTTTTGATATTTTTCCTAATTTTATTCAATTTTATCACCAAATATATCGATCTTTGAACAAATTTGAGAGAAATTAATGATAATTACAAATGCCACTTCAGTCTTCAGACATCACCGCTAGAGAAAATATAGATCAATAAATAAATAAATAGATAAATATGGAGTATATATTGTAGAATATATGATCAATATCTTAGACAAAATTGATCATAAAACCATATACTAAACTGGAAGGGTATTTTAGTCATTACAGCAACTTCTTCTAGCTGTATTTGTACTTAGCTCCCGCCCAAGTCAGTTGATGATTTTGGCAGTTGTAACAAACTACTTCTAGAGCTCCATGGAAGCTCTCAATTGATTCAATGCCAATTTGCATCTCATACACAGATTTTGTTTGATTGCTTTTATTCAAATATATGTTATTCTTAAAAAGGATATATGGAGTATTTCTTATATATCATTATAAAAAAAAAAGTCAAAGAGCATAAAATATCGATCCGTGGCAAAGATGAGGTTGTTGCGCTGGATGTACGGACACACGAGATTAAACATAATCATAAATAAGGACCTTTATAAATTAAAATGAGGTTAGAGTCACTCGTATTAGGGATAAGAATATAAGATGCTGGAGGTCAGGTTACATTGGTTCGAGCATGTTCGACAGAGGAGATCACCTTTTGCGCTTGTACATAGATGTGAGAATTTGGATGTAGGAGCTATCTATAGGGAAAGGGATAGGCCGAAAAAAAGTTAGTTGGACGTCATTCATAATGACTTCCTTACTCTCTTGACTCTAAGAGAAGAAATGACTATGGACAGAGATCATCTAAGAAGGAAAATATTTGTGTGGTGATCGATCAAGTGTTTAGCCTTTTGTGCTATTTTGTGTATGTTTCAGTCTTCACCCATAAATTTGTTTTATTGTTCTCCTTGTTGTTTCGCCTCCTGAATTCAGTTGTCCGATTGTTTTCTTATTCATAGGAGTTTAATTGTACCTGAATCAAACTTGAAATGGTATGGAATCTAGAAAATGTAGAACCTAGCTTCATGAAATGACCAAGCTATCCAACGTTGACGTTAACCGCCAGGAGAAGATAACATCATCCGTAGTAGACGCCCCTTGGAATTGTAAACCAACCCAAAGCCCCCGTCATTTCTTGACTCTCAACTCTTTCTACTTTCTAGATAGGCAAAAATACAAAAAAAACCACCCTTTATTCACCTTTGTTTGCAATTAACCACCCCTTATTAAAAAAATTTCACTTAATCACCCCTTATAAGAAACTGTTTGCAAGTAACCACCCATCATCACATTTTTCTTTAAATTCAAATTAAAAGTAAAAGACAAAAATGCGCTCAAATTTGGTCATTTCGGGTTTCGCGTAAAACGGGTCCCGTGTAGATCCTAGTTGACTTGAACTCGAGTTTGGCCGATTTCGGATCAATTTCGAGTTTGTCAATTTCTATTTTTAAATTAAAAAAATCACGATTTGGTAATTTTGTGATAATGTTAAAATGCTAAAATTAAAGACGTGGTTCTTAAGTTAATTATATACTATATTTGATCTAAAATATTTGATTTTTACTATTTCTTGTAATTTTTAATAAAATTAAAAAAATATCTAAAATATCAAAATTTTAAATAATTTTTTAAAAATAAATAATTTCATGCAATTAGTATTAAGCATAGAATTGTTTTAATATTTAATGTTTTTATCTTCTTAAAAATCAAATATTATCGACCGGAGAGAGTATTATACAATACAAATAAATATAAAAGTTGATTTGAAAATGAAAGATCAAGTGATTGTAATTATAAAATGTAATAAATTGGAATCTCCATAAAAAAAATTAATCATATATAATTATAAATCAATCGGGTTAATCGGTTCACCGGATCAATTGGGTCACCCAGATGACCCGAAAAATTACCCGATTTTCGGGTTCGGGTAGAAAAAAAATTTGGGTCAAAATTTTCGGCTCTTGACCAAAAAATTTTGGGTCGTTCAGGTCGGGTCAACCGGTTCGGATCGTGTTCTGACAGGTCTACTATCAAACATTGTCAGAGGAGGGTGCAAATAAAGCGTCAATGACCGAAAGAGGTATAACTACATCTGACCTACTAGCAGAGGTGGGCATAAGTTGCATACATTAATGGTAATTTTGTATAAATAATAATAAATAAAAACTGTAAAACCAAATTTGGGTGCATTTTCGTCTTTTACTTTTAAGTTGAATTTAATAGAAGTTTAATTTAAAGAAAAATGGGAGGATGGGTGGTTACTTGCAAACAATTTGTTATAAGGGGTGGTTAAGTGAATTTTTTTGAATAAGAGGTGGTTAATTGCAAACAAAGGTGAATAAATGGTGGTTAAGTGAGAATTTTTGAATAAGGGGTAGTTAATTGCAAACAAAGGTGAATAAAGGGTGGTTTTATGCATTTTTGCCTTCTAGATATCCATCTAATTAACACCTCCACTTCCACGTGTCTTTCTATGGAGCATCACTTTAACATTCACTACTAGAAAACACGGCCTTTTTTTACGCTTTGTCTTCGACGCTTTTAGAAACTGTCGGGTCAATTTTTAGGGTGCGTTTTCACTTTAACCATTTTTGACGCTTTTAAGCGTTGAGAAGTGCAGAATAAATAAAAAGAGGCGGACCCTTTTTTTCTAGCACATCTCTCTCTCCGTCAAACCCTCACAAATCGAAGCCTCTGGACTCCCGTCCTCTCCTACGATTTCACCACCTCCTTGATTTTCAGTTTCTAGTTCTACAATTCTGAAGCCGAACAATCAAATCCCCAAACTCAAGTTGTCCATCACCTCCTTCGATTTCTACACTTGAAGATACTAGACTTCTTTATCAATTTCTCTTACTATATATTCGAAAATCTCCTTCTATGTTCAAGTTCTTTGTGTCTTCTCAGATCTACTTTCTTTTGTTCAATTTTAAGTAAGATTTCTTATTATTCTCCTTATCTCTCTCATAATTTTTTACTTTTGGTGGATTTAGGTCACTATTATGTGAATTTCCCCCAACTTTTGATGACGAATTCAAGATTAGGGTCTTTCCCCAATTTCTTTTGTACTTGTGGTGAATTTGGATTCCAATAGTTCTTCTTCGATGTATTTCGAATTCATCGCATAAAAGATTGTGAATTTTGTTCGGTGGTGTTTATTTTCTAGCGAATGGAACTCTGGGGCTCAAAATTGTGGCATGAATCTCTGTTGTGTTTGGTTTCTATATGGTACTGATTTCACAATTGTTGTTTTTTTGCCCTTTTCAATTCAATTTGTGCGGATAGAAATTCTTTAGAGCTAGGGTTTGCAGGTGGCGACTGATATGGCCAGCTGATTCGACGATCGTTGAAGATATGACACTTGAGTTGCTGAATCAAAGCCTTGCCGAGATGTGTCGTGCCAGATCCGGTTCGCAAGCACCGAAGGTCGCCTCTAACCCTTACCTGTGAGTATCAAACCCTCTCTATTGAATTCATGGTTGAGGTTGTATCTTTAGTGTCATTGTTTTGTATTATTAATGATAAGTTTGTTGTATCTTTTTGATAGTGTGGCCTTTAGAAACCAGAATCTGATGAGTAAAATAAAAGCATCATGTTGTGTTGATGTTATCCTTCTTGAAATATGTTTTTCCTTTGTATTTATTTGTTAGTTTGTTCTTAGTTGAATCTCATTAGACAATAGCATCATTTTGTTTAACTACATGTTCTATGACTTTTATGTACGTTGGTTGTGACCGAGGCTGCAATTTGGTTTGTCCATTTAGTTTGGACCATGTTTGATTGTTGGTTAGTTATCAATGCTATCCACAATATATTTTATTTCTTATTTTTTACTTTGTGCTATAGATTAAAAGCTATTATGGACTATACTGAAATTTTGAACGAAATGGTAATCTAATAAGTCCATTAAAGTTAAGAACTTATGATGAAAACTAACTCATCCAGAAACACTTTCCAGTTTGATGGAGATTGTGGGTTGAATTTGCAAGTCAATGCAAGTACACCATCCAGGATGCAGATGCTCACAGTGAATGGGTGAGCAGTGAGTTGTGTCTGCTTTAGCCCGAACAATCAGTAGCCAACTATTGCCTCATCTAATTGGAGAGCAAGTCTATTGTTGATGAGCTGAAGGTTGACCTTGAGTCTGAGGCAGAAAATGTTGAGGGAGCTGCTACCGCTTCTAGGAAAAAGGTACTTTTTAGTCACTTATTTGTCATTGATTCATTTTATGTTGGTTTTAGGAATATTCATATATTTTCTAGAAGGTGTATTGCTCTTATTCATGATTGTTTTATGGTTTAGGCTAGCATATTTTTCTAGAAGGTGGAGTCTGATTGTCAGACGCTTGTGAGCATGTTGCAGCAAGAGGGTCAGGAGAAAGGGGTTCTGAGTACAATCTTGTCTCAGGAATAAATACTCTGGGGGACTCCTTCGATTCAGTTGTTTGCTTCTACGTGAGGCGGGACGGGAATAAGGTGGCACATGAGTTTGCAACCTTTATACCTATTTGTCATTCAACCTTTTTTTGTCTCTTTTTAAGAACTTCCGGATAATGTCGTATTGAAGGAAATGGAAACGATGGTTTGCTGCTCAGAAAAATATTTGGGTCCTTATTAAACATTTGTACATCAATACATGTATTATTATTTGTTAGTTACTACTGTATCAAATAATAATATTTGGTATTTTTAGTGCATTTTGAGTAATTTGTTCCTACTATATACATACCAGCTTTTTGGAAACTATGCTAATGAAAATTATTCTAATGGAAAATAGTTCTGGAAAATATATATGCATTTAAAAGAAAAATGAAAAGTGTGTGATTCTTGACGTTTTAAATTGTCATTGACATTTCAGCTTTTTGGTGCTAAACAAATCCCCGACGTTTTTTAATGTCAAGGAAAAGGTGGGATGTGATGGTTAAAGAGCGGGAGAGATGGAATGGAAAACGTCGTCAATATAACATTGACGATTTAAAACGTAGAAATTTTCCACCTTTAAAAACGTCGGCCATTTCTGACTTTGACATTTCCGACGTTTTTTAAAATGTCGAGACATTTTTTCCCGACGTTTTAAAACGTCGAGAATGGTCAAAAAATGTGTCACGAATGGCCGTGTTTTCTAGTAGTGATTTATTAATCCTTAGAAAACATTTTTTTACTATTTATTTACACTTTTTTTAAAATAATAAAAAATATATAAAATATCTATTTTTTTTTCAAAATTTTAAAAATTTCATACTTAATAATAATAACTACGAACTGTCAAAATAACCTATAACAAATAAATATTTTATACATATTTTTATTATAATATATAATATACTACATATAATAAACAACATATTTTATCCAACGAGGAATACTATTAAATTTTTATTTCAACTTTAACATTAGTCCATATTACGTAATTACTCCCTCCGTATCACAAAACTTGTAGTTTAAGAGTAGTAAATTTGTATAAAAAAACTTGTTGTTTTAGCTATAGTTATTATCTTTATAGGTAATTATTGCTCTTTTTATAGGTAATAATTAGTGCTTTTAGATACTTTATCCTATAAAAGTAAAAGAAATATAGGTATTATTAATAAGCGTGTAGAAAGCTAAAACTACAAGTTTTGCGATACGGAGGAGTAATAAACTTCTTTGCAAAAAAAAAAAACATTTACTAATTAATAAGCTTTTCGGTCAACCCCCCTCTGCGGCCTTAATTACCCTCTAATCCATCATATGCAAACTTCGTCATCAATTACTTCACCTTCTCCTCAGTCTCTCCTATTCCAAAATTTCAAACCTTCCATCCCTTTGGAACTCTCTCGACGTACTCCCTCTTAATTTCAATGCTATTATATATTAAGAGCATCTCCAACAGTTTCTCCATTTTGGAGATTTTGTAGTTTTTGGAGAATTTTAAAGGGTTTTTTGGTCCAACAGATTCCCCATCACATTCTCCAAAATGGAGAAGCAGCAGAAAAAATGGAGATGATTCCCCAAATCTGCAGCATTCTCCAAACTAAATAATTATCCAAATCTTCGAAATGGGGAAGCTGTTGGATTTAAAACAAAAATAATTTGGAAAATATGTATTTTGTTTCCCATTTTAAAAAATTTCTAGAGAAGCTGTTGGAGATGGTCTAATAAGCTCTTAGCCCCTATTATTTTTTGCACACAAAACTAATCGAGTGTTAAAAACCCGCCCTAAATTCATCATAATTGATCGATGGGTTCCCTAATCGGACACGTGGCGCCCGGGTTCGGGTTCTTCGTAATCGGGCTATGGCACCTCTTCAACCACACCAAGCTCTTCCTTCTCAACGGCCACAAATACAGGTCGTTACCTTGGTTCCCCTGCAACGGTATACTCCGCCACGTGGAGCTCTACCTCATCATGCTCGGCGCGTCGATGTCAGTCGCGATGGAGCTCGTCATCGGCCCCCAACGCCACACCCCCTTCGACCCCGACGGCACCATCCCCTCCAACCACCTCCACAACTTCGAGCACTCCCCCATCTCCCTCCTCTTCCTCGTCTACGCCGCCTCCGCCCTCGCCCTCGACACGCTCTCCCCCACGCGCCGCCTCCAAGCCGCCAGCGAGAAGCTCCTCCGGCTCCAGCTGGTGGCGGGTCTGGCGTTCGCCCAGCAGCTCCTCCTCTTCCACCTCCACTCCGCCGACCACATGGGCGTGGAGGGGCAGTTCCACTGGCTCCTCCAGCTCGTGATCGCCACGTCGCTCGCCACCACGCTCCTCGGGATCGCGTGGCCGAGAAGCTTCGTCGTTAGCTACGCGCGTTCGTTAAGTATACTCTTCCAGGGTGCGTGGCTGATGGTGATGGGATTTATGCTGTGGACCACACGGCTGATCCCCAAAGGCTGCTTTATGAACCTCGAGGAAGGCCACACGGTGGTGCGGTGCGACGGCGAGGAGTCGCTCCACCGCGCCAAGTCGCTGGTCAACATCGAGTTCAGTTGGTTCCTTATTGGGCTCGCCGTCTTCGCTGTGTCGTTTTATTTGGTGATGATTTGGGCCTACGCTGTTGATGACGTGGAGTACTATGTTGAGGTGGATCAGGATGACGTGGATGTGGAAGCGCAGCGGATAGGCAAGTTTGTTGGCGAAACGATGCGTTTTAAGCATTTAGAAAACAACTCTGTCGCTGTGATTGACCATATGGAAAGGTAGATGATAAACCGGGCCATTTTAGGTAAAATTAAGGTGTGTGATTTTGTATGTTTTGTAATCTCTTTTTTGATGTTCCTTACACGGGTGAAATTGCAACAACTGTAGTTTAGAAAGGGAAATATTTGTTGGTTTTTTATAATTTAATTAGGTGGCGTATGGACATTAAATTAGCGTAATGAAGGTAGGAAACTTGTACTCTGTTTGGATTTGTACAAAGGAAGCGTACGGGTCACGGGTGTAAGAAAAAAGAAAGAGAATAAAATAAAAAAATTCAAGTTTGTTTCAACCCGGAAAAAAAAAAAAAAAAAAGGTGATTTTGTTAGATAGGCTTTTTGAATGTTTAGTGAGGCACTTACACCCCAAACTAATTTAATTAGTTTTACCCTAGACCATATCCAAATAGAGTAGAATGGTCAACCGTTTGACCATTGACCGGTCAACGTTGACCGTTGACCAACCCATTTGGAATTTTTATTTTATTTTTTTTATTTTTTTTAATGATGCCATTTTTTCTGATGTCATATTTTATCGTTTTGATGTCAAAATTTTATTATATTTTATTTTCACTCTGATGACACTTTTCTAATGAAATGATTTGATGACACTTTTTTTATGCCACTTTTTTAAAACTTTGATGACATTTTTTGTATACTGTAATGTTACGTTGACCATTGATGCCATTGTTTTTACTGTTAACGACCGATGCCACTTTTTTTATGTCAATTTTTTGATGATATTTTTTTACTATGATGTCAATTTTTGATGAAATTTTTGCAAAGTAGTATTTTGATGATATTTTTTTCAAAATAGTATTTTGATGACATTTTTTTTCTTTAATGTGATACAACTTTTTTCCAAATGGTGTTTTGATGTCATTTTTATAATGTAATTATTTGATATATTTTCATTCGTTCTACTTTTATTCACTCATGAGTGATGACATTCTTTGTTGATGATATTTTTATACAATTGATGACATTTGCACTTAATACGTAATTACACTTCATTGATGACATCTTTTTATTGATGACAATTTTATTGATGACTTTTATTCATTGATGACACATTTGTGAGTACAATTAATTAATCTCAATCATTTGTGATGATATTTTTATAAAATTGGTGACATTGAAATACGAAATGTGGAATCAAAACAGAGTCACCAAATAAAGACAATACAATCTCTTACAATCAAAAGCTAAGGAGTTGATGATGACAAGAAATTATTTCTATTTTATCAGCCACTAAAATTTTCATCGCAAAAAGACATTGATTTTATCGCGAAAATAGGTGAAGGATTCAAAAATATATCAACTAAAGACAAGTAAATCAAGCTACGGAATTCTTATCCCTTGATTAAAAAACAACAGGGTTGTCAATTGCACATAATTAATGAAATGATTTACACTCTTTAAAATTGCAAATTACACAAATGAGGGCACTCCTCTATGATACACATCCACAACTCATCAAATTTTAACACAACATTACAGTATCACTAATCACGGATACAACTATCGAAGGACCAAAAATAATTGAAAAAAGGACCTAATCAGAAGGGATCAACCATACTAAACCACATAAAACAAGAGAAAACGGCACAAACTGTGAATCCTATGCTACTCCATGTACAAAAGGCAACTTCGACAAACTCCAGAAACAACAAACTTTTCATGCACATCCGGTGAAAGTGAAAGGCAACACCCCTGGTCTATCAGCATCAAAATCTCATTGTTTTCAAGACGCATCAATTTGAGTAGACTGAATGATTTCTTTGTATGCTTTTGAATGTTTTAGCAGATCACAAGCTGAGGACAATTTATATATATACAACACCACGCTATATAGTACCAAAACCTGAGGGAGGACCGACACGATCCTGAAGTCTAAACATCACTTCCACTCAGACTGCTCTAAATCCAAGCAAGAGATCCCCGATCATTCGCTATTGGGGGTCTCCCAGGCCTCTCGAACTTGGCTGATTCCAAAAGGTTTCACTGCATTTTTATATCATATAACACGTGCAAACATCAAATAAAAGCTTTTACGTTGAATAAAGAGAAATCAATTGCCTTCACAGTACCTTTAAGGTTGAATCAAACATTAAATGTAGCAGCAACAAGCAATGTATATCATATAACACGTATGATTCCATCCAGATAAGTTGCAACTTCCATCACATTTCATGGTAATTTTCAATAGATTTTACAAAAGAGAAACAAATTGTTATAAGCTTAAATGCAACATATGACATCTATTTCTAGTAAAAACCTATGATAAGGTTTAGAGGAAAAGAATGGATAATCCATATTGATAAAAATTTCACCTCTCCAATTATAGTACTAACAAGGAAACATTTTGGAAGGCAGAGATTCAACTCACTTAGATGAAACTTCTGCAAATCAAAATTGCCACTTAACCATGAAAAAAAGTGCTCTTATCCTTTTAAAAAGGCACTCTAATCACTTGGCTCTTAGAAGGGGGTATATACGTACTCACATCAATCAATCCATTAATGACCCATGGAAATGAATTAACTGGAGAAATAAGGGAATCAAAGAGAGCCAGACAAGTGAAGACCTACAAAACAGTAATCTTTCATCTTCTTTACCATACTGGGCTTTGTTTGTTCAGACCAAAGATCTTAACATTCCAGCAGCAAGCAAAGTAAGACGAAACTAGCATCAATGCTTATTGCATTCAGCCAAACACTAGTACATGTTGCATCTAGAATAATTGAGTAAATCTTCAATTGGTAACTCTTCCCCCTCTCAATCTCCCAACCACATCCTTTTGCTCTCCTCTAAATAATACTCCGTATATATGTTCGGTAAATGCGAATCTGTTTGATGCTTCTATAGATTCAAAATTTCTTCTCATCTATCAATTCAAGTGTCCCCAATCACCATCGCGTAGTAAGAGCATGATATGAACTAAGTATTTGCATTTCCTACTGTCTACTGAGCATATGACATTAATGGTTTATCTGAGCAATCAATATAGGATCCAAGAAGCAATAGGCAATTATCTATCATGTCAAAGCACAATTTCGACATTTTTGCCCCAAATCAAACCCTAAATCCATCAAATTGTAGATTCTAAACAAAAATCAAAATTGAACACAATAAGATGTGTTAATAAGCTAAAAACATCATTAAACCTGGAAAAAAAAGAACACTACATGTTGAATTGTGACAGAAAGAAATCAACTAGACAAATCGGACGGGAGCAGTGGCGGATCCAGGAATTTATGTAAGGGGGGGGGGGGCTGAATTTTTTTCCACATAAATGACGGTTTGAAATGTTCGAGTTTAAGATTGTACCTATATACACCCTTGACACCTTCAATCATGCTTATATGTTGAATGACACTAAAAACGCCACTATACTGTTTTGCGGATTCAGGAACCTACATCACCAACTGGAATTTAATACCGAACTTCAAAATTTTACTCATTTAATTATCTTTTTGAAATATGCAGAACCACTGCTCCCAGAAACACAAGTTTCTGACTGATCAACTCTGAAACTATGTGCAAAATTCTAATGGTGGTTATTCATAGGAAAGTAACAAATTCATTCTCACAATCACAAATTCACAACCCACATTTCCGAATCACAAACAATCAGAGATTCACAAATCTATTTCTCACCACACCCACAAACCACAATTCCGAATCGCAAACAACAAATTCACAAATATATTTCTCGCTACAATCACAAACCACAATTTCAATTTTCAAACAACAAATCACAAAGCCACAAATTTATTTCTCAAAAAACGCAAACCCTAATCGAAAATCTCCAAATTGATTTTCATTTTTCAAATCTCAACTACAC
This sequence comes from Persicaria tinctoria, assembly GCA_037127255.1. Taxonomy (NCBI): domain Eukaryota; kingdom Viridiplantae; phylum Streptophyta; class Magnoliopsida; order Caryophyllales; family Polygonaceae; genus Persicaria; species Persicaria tinctoria. Next base: position 4,441,297 of record JBANSL010000004.1, read on the forward strand.
AAATTCTAATCAAAATTGAAGTTTAGATTTGTGAATCAAATTAAAAGGAGTAGGAAGATAAATAACTTACCTTTTGAAGTTTAGATTGAAGAAAAAAAAGGCGGTGTTTTTTTTTTAAAAAAAAAGAGGCGGTGTTTTTTTTTAAAAAAAAAGAGGCGGTGTTTTTTTTTTTAAAAAGAGGCGGTGTTTTTTTTTTAAAAAAAAAAGAGGCGGTGTTTTTTTTTTTTTAAAAAGAGGCGGTGTTTTAAAAAAAAATAACTCCCACTTCACAGCTCTGTTGCTATTACTGTAACTCTATAAGGGGAAAAAAGTTTTAAAAAAAAACAGATGAAGGTAAAAAAAAAAGGGCCTGTTATTGTAACTCTGTAAGGGGAAAAAAGTTTTAAAAAAAAACAGATGAAGGTCAAAAACATGGGAGGACTGAGCTTCGAACCTGGGATGCCGCAATTACCCCTTGAATTCACCCTGGGTCCTGCCGACTGAGCTAACTAAACATTGTGAACTTATTCTACTTCAGTTTAATATATTACTAAATTACAAAAATATAAAAGTATACATATACCCTTATTTTAGCCAGCGGGGGGCTTCAGCCATCCCAAGCCCCCCCACAGATCCGCCACTGGACGGGAGGAGATAATATATCAAACAGATATAGATAAAAAGAGCGATTTCGAATCAGAGAGAACTGGAAAGTTGGGCAAATGTTCGACCGACATGAGGGACGACATTTAGGGATTGGAAGGAAGATGGAGGACTTACCTCTTCGAAGGGATACTCGATCGACGAAACTATTGGATGGCTCCATCGTTGGCGTTCGAAGCTTAGCTACGCAAGCCGTCATTGGAGGAAGCCGGGAAAAATCGATCTGGCTTGGATGACATCAGAGAGAGTAGCGATCACTGAATCAGAAGAGGAAAAATGGAATCGCAAGGATGAAGGTGGAACGACGGGCGGCTAGGAGGATCAGCTATGGGAGGAAGGGTCGAATGCGGCTAAAAAAAAATTAGAGGGGTTTAACGGGCCTAAAAAAACAATTAAAGAGCCTAACTATCTAACTAAAGATGCTTAAAGGTCCATTTCAGCAAATTCTCTAAAAAAAAAAAAATCAACCTATATATTTTATTTTGATACGGAACGGGTTTGGATGGTGTTAAGGACAATTTTTATATTTCAATGAAAAACATCTTTATTTACAAGGTCAGTTATATCTGGGTGATGTTAAACTTGGCTGGATTCGGTAGGGTTAAATACAGGATGGTACGGAAAACACGAACAACCTACAAATCCAATAAGGGCCTGTTTGGTATGATTACGTACTGGGAATCAAAAATCAGTAATCGTAATGGAGCATTCCGGATTTTAATGTTTGGTACGATAGAAATTGGTAATCGGAATGATTACCGGTAATTGATGATTCCCAGTTTAGGGGCAAATTTCATCCCTCCCCCAAAGGTATGGGATCCTCCCATTCCCGCAAATGCAGCCGCCCTTCTTCATCTTTGCCTCTCCGTTCAGATTTGTCGATGATTATCTCCACCTTTGTTCGAATCTCTTCTCCAGTCCAGATCTACCACCTTCGCCGCCTGTGGCCATCATGCTCCGTCGTCCTCGTCATCCTCCATCTCTCAGGTCACGCTCTCTCTTCCCCCATCCAGATCTACCGTCGTTGTCCTCCCATCCATATCTACCGCCGTTGTCCAGCACCGTCGTCACCGTTGTCCAGCGTCGTCGTCGTCGTTGTCCAGCGCCTTCTTCCCCCCCCCCCTCTCTCTCTCTCTCTCTCTCTCCCCCCTTTTTGAAGTACATCACCCTCCCAGTCCCTTCGTTTCAGTCGACCCACCTCCATCACCCAGCCTTCCCTCCCCGTCGCAGTCGACCACCGCCATCACCCAACCTTCCCTCCCCGTCGCAATCGACCACCACCATCACCCATCCCTCCTCTCTCGTTGCAGTCAACCACCACTACCGCCACCACCCAGCCCCCTCTCCTTCTTCGATGTTTACCAAAATCTATTGCAAATTGTGTATTTTTCACGATGATTTTATGAATTTGATGGTTGAATTTATGAATTTAGACTTCATTTGAGAGATTGGAGTTGTATGTTTTACAATTGGATAAGATGAATTTGGGAATTTTAGGTTGAATTTGGGAATTTTTCATTTCGGTATATATTATACCAATCAATATGGCTTGGTAATGACTTATTCTCGTTTTTAATTCCGATTCCGATTCCCATTCCCATTCCGATTACCGCCTTTATACCAAACAGGGCCTAAATTCTATCTCAAAATCAATTGACGATGAGAGGAGAAGTATATCAATCTTAATGGGAAATTTCCAATGGTGCCCCTGAGACTAATGCTATTCCAATTGGTGTCCCATAGTTTTATTTTTTTCGGATGGTGCCCTTCAACTTACTCAGAATTCCGCCCTGTGCCCCTAATACCATGTAACCCTTAAACTCCGTTTGTTTTAGTAAAAGAAAAAGGAAATTAAATATCCGTCTTCAACCTTCGGCTCAGCCCGCTTGCCATGCTTGTGCCGCATGTGAGTTCGAGCCACCTTCCTCTGCCGAGCAACCTTCCTCTACCTCCTTGTCCTAATGTGCCATCAGCGATCCCAAAGCGATGATATAGTGAGGTGAACGGTGACAAACGGCACCGCCAATCTCAACTCTAGCGAGGGAGAACAAGAACACAAAAAAAAACCCTCAAATTTCACCCATCCTTAAGGTTAATCATGAAGAACAAAAGAGTATAAGATTTGTAGGCTGTAGGCCGAGGTTCTCAAAGTAATCAACAAATTCGAACAACAATCCATCAAACCTCAAATCCAGAATTTTGGTTTCATAAACTCTAACCCTCGAATCCGAAAAATGCAAGCACTTTCCGTAGAAGTTGAAAGTCACAAGAAGTAATTGAAACATCTATAGGTTGAGATTCATCAACATTTACATGAACAAGCCACAATCGGTTCGATTGAAGCCAAAATTGCTCAAATTCGCATTTGAGCAATTGAAGTGGGGGCGTACAGTCGGCTTAAGCCACAATCGGTTCCAGAAATTGAAGAGGGGGCGTACAATATACAAACTTTCCTTACGTGCTTCTATTCCCTACCTTCTACTTTTATAGGAGCTGAATTTTCTGGTAACGGGTGGCTGGCGACGATTGGCGACTCGAAAAGATGAAGAAGAGGACATTTTCGGCCAACGATAAGACCCAGATGTTGTTTCAACCTAAGCTAGGGATTCGAATTGAGCAAGAGGCAAAGTGGAAGCTATGGTTTCTTCTGAGAAAATTGAAATCGCGAGATCGGAAGTGGACAAGAAACTAGATCTAAGCAAGTGGAAGAGGAAAGAGAAGAAGGCTGATGGAGAGTCGGCAGAGCAGATCAATGGGGATGATGGTGTTCGAAATAGTCTGCAAAGTTTGATTTGAAGAGGAACTTCCCGAAATTAGTGGCAGCCAAGCATTCGTTCGAGGGGAAAGAACAAAAAGCGGTCGAGTTTCGTCCAGAAAGATGACGAAGATGACATTTTTTTCCCCTTTTTTGAAATAAGATGACATTTCTTTTTTTTTTCCCCCTTTTTTGAAATAAAAGAAACGGAGTTAGGAATTGTAAGGGATTGGGGCACGGGGTGGAATTTTGAGAAAGTTGAATGGCACCATCCAGAAAACATAAAACTATGGGACACCAACTGGAATAGCATTAATTTCAGGGGTACCATCCGGAATTTCCCATCTTATATATATCTTGTTCATGATATCTTAGGGGTCGTTTGGTATCGATATCTAGATATCGATATCGGGTGATATCTTTGATATATTGATATCAAGATTGACGAGTCTATAAGGCGATGAATAATACTCTAGAGGGGGGGGGGGGATGAATAGAGTATGGACGATTTTCGCAACAATTGAAATTTAGTGCAACTTGTCAAGACCTTGATATAGGTTATCGGGACTTGACAAAGTAAAATCGAATATGATAATGTAAATGCGGAATATAAAAGATCAACACACGAATTGTTAACGAGGTTCGGCACCAACTGGCCTACGTCCCCGCCTAGGGTTATCCAACCCGTAGGATTCAAACACTTCTTATTTCACTTCTCTTGAGCCTAGAACTTCCTAGAGAAACTTCCCTTTCTCTATACAAAGCCTCACCGCTTCTATTCTAGCTCTCAACCTTACAAGTGAAATAAAAGCTCACACCACACACCAAGTGTGCTTTGATCGAGTATGAAAACTTTAACTGTAAAATGAATGACTTGTACAATAAGTGCTAGTGTTTCTCTCAACTCTTAAACAATGATCAACAACTAGGATTTTGGAGAATGTAAGAGAAACTTGACGAATGCTTTAGGATGCTTATGATTTCTTCAGTGCTTGCTTAGTTAGTTTTCATCCCTCTTAGCCTTCGTCTTTTTATAGTTGGAACATTTGTAGAGCTTCTTGGAGGGAGAACCGTTTGAATTTCAAATTATTTCCAAGACATTTGAATTCCTTCCAAAAATGATCCTTTGTGTGCCTTCCAAGATTGTTCTTTCAACTTTCTTCATGATCAAGTATGATCAACTAAGGATCGGTTCTTTCCTTGTATGAGAAATGAAATCCTAAAAGAACATGCATAATGTATCTAGCCCATAAAATGGGTTAGATGAGAAACACATATATAAATCGAGTAAGTCCAAATCACATCTCACAGTCCAATAAAAAGCCCATGATAATTTAGGCCCAACAAGGCTGGCCTCGGATTCTTTCCTGTGAGAGAACAATTCAAATAGAGAAGTATATACGTGATATTCCAAAACATTTTAGTCTAGGTCTCAAGACCTTGAAACCCAGCCTTTTGTCTTTCATCATCCTTTAGATCACATGCACATTAGGTCTCAAGATCTTGCAAACAAGGTGGAGTCTGCAATCTCCCCCTTGATGGAAGACAAAACCTGCTTCAATATTCATAATATATTTCCAGCAATCATTATAAGGATGTAAGCATATTATATAATATAAGCATAAAATGTTTGGATCATCTACGTTTTAAAACATTAAGCACTTAACCAACCAGTGCCAAAACGCAGCAGCCAAAGCATTCTCCCCCTTTTTGTCTTCCAACAAAAGGGCAGAGAGGTGAAAATGTCTAAAAAACCAACCAAAAACACCAACCAAAAGACCAGAAGTTTTTAAAAGATGAGCAGCAAAAGAAGAGTTTTTAGAAAGTAGAGCAAAGAGGGTGGGAGATCAAGGCCTTGAGTCAGAATCCCCATCTGCAGCCTTCTTCTTCTTGCTCCTTAGAGCCTTCTTGCCTTTCTTAGCAGAGGATGGCCCAGCAGCAGAGGATGTACCAGGGGCGCCAGGATCATTAGGATCTTGAGGAGGAGCGATGCCAGCGCCTTCCTCAACCCATTCGCCGAAGGTAGGGTATTGCTTGTTGGGTGGAAGGTACTTCCTTCTTACCTCATCTCTGCACTTCTTCCTCCACCTATCAAGGGCGTCTCTGGAGATCTTGTCTCTCTCCATTTCTGCAAGTTGTCTCTGACACTCCACATCCCTGTATTTCTTGACCACACCATATTGCTCGACTGTGAGAATGGTGGGTTCATGATGAGTGGGGCGCAGAATAGGACGTTTCTTCACTTGATTTTCACAGTTGAGGATGACATTTCCTGTCTTCTCACCCACATGATCGAAGGTTTCTTGATCCATTGGCATGATAGAGCCTGTAGCAGTGTAGGTGAGAGCATTGAGAAGCATCATCTGATCAAGCTTGCAGTTGACCATAGAGAGTAGCTCATGAGTCTGGTCCTGGCGAATCACCACATCTGACCACATTCTGCTCAGATCAAACCTAAGGTCTTGAATCTCAGTTTCCACAGCAGCGAATCTATCCTCATTCATATTAGGTTCAACAACCTGTTTTCCCTTCGAATCTTACTTCAGAAACCATTGCCCCCTCAGGTTTTTTACAATACCCAATCTCTCTAGACAACCCTCATCAACAATCCCACTGTAGGTTTGCTTTTCTTCTCCTGATGTGTCGATGTCAAAGGTTTCAAAGATTTTGGGCAAGAGGTTTGCATAGGGTAAAGTGTTGTGAGCGGAATCTGCCATGTTTTACAGTAACTTTTATATCAATTTCTGTATACATTTCATGCATTTAGGTTAAGATAGTACAAAATCTGTGTAGTTTATGTTTATTTGCCAAAATTATGGAATCTACACCAGTTTCTGTTTAAATCGCAGAAATCGAGGCATTTACAGCAAATTCTACTGAAGGTCGGAAATGCTCGGAAAACCACTACAGAATTCCAAGGTCAAAGCAGCGAACAAGTCTGAGAGTCGAGGCTACTCGATCTCGAGTAAGCCTACTCGACCTAGACGAGCATGTCCGGGCACAGCCTAGTCGACAAAGCCAAGATCGAGAACCAAGCTCCCCGAGCTCCGAAGCCAACTCGATCTCGAGGACCGTTACTCGAGGTCGACGAAGCCACAGCACCAGATCCGGAGTCCCTCGAGGAGAGCTGCTCGAGAAACCCTAGTCGGCGAGCCACCGTACTCAAAGTCGACTAGGGCTTGTCGAAGTCGACGAGCGCCTGAGTCCTTGTCCGAGCCAGTCGAGCACACCAACCCGAGGAGACCTTGTCGATGACCCATCCTACTCGAGGTCAACGAGGGGTGGTCGAGATCGACGAGAGCCCAGGAGCCATGTCCGAGTCCGTCGAGCACCAGCTAGCCGAGATGACGAACCAGAGCCAAGTTGACCAAGACCTCTACTCGAGATCGACGAGCGCCTTGTCGAGGTCGACTAGGACTCCAGAGGCTGTGTGACGCGGATTGATCAAGTCTACTCGGATTTGGATTGCTTGGGCGCGAAGTTGCTGAAATCTATCCGAAACTATCAAGATCTGCCATGAAGAGAGAGATTCTATCCATTGAAGACATTTAGATATAATTCCTATTTTTAGATTTAATTTCCATTATGTCTTTTATTTATCTTTTAAGCTTTTTAGATATAGATAGATATCTTCTTTCCTAGAATAGCAAGGATTAGAAGCCTATAAATAAGGCCCTAGGGGCTGACTTTTTATTCATTCCAAGTTACAGACAATTCAAATTTGAGAGACAATTAGTTAGTTCCACAGAGTAGTTAGGAGTTCTAAGGTTTTTAGGGTTTTGGCTGACAGCGAAAGTTGATTGCCAAGATTGTAAAAGCATTGAATTTAGTTTTATGCAATTTAGTTCTTTTCATCAATCAATGTCTGCAATTGCGATGAGGCGTGAGTAGTCCACCCACTTCTGGGGCTGGGGTGAGCCCGACGGTGGCCATGTGAGGCGATGCGATAAAGGTCAGATCTTTTGTGCAATTTATCTTCTATCCCTTTGAGCATGATTCTTTTGCGAGAGTTGAAGGTGATCCTTGTTTGTGTTATTGAAGCGAAAGTGATCTTAATGCAACTTGGATTAATTATGTGAAAAAGGGTTAGTAACAATTAGGGTTTATGCGAAAGCCTCTATTTGCCTATTTGTTAATGATGAAAGTTATTTGATGGAAAGCATGATCTTTTATGCCTTTATATGTTGTTTTGCATGGTTATCGTTGTGGTGTTGAAACCCTGGCCTTGGAGGTCTTTTAATATATTGAAGTTTATTTCTGTCAAATTTCTGCATTCTGTCTTCAATTCTGCAAAGTTTTAAGTTTCCGTTCTTAGTCGACATAGACCAGCCTTTGTCGATCTCGAGTTACTCTTGTCGAGGTCGAGGAGGGGTTGTCTTAGTCGAGTTGTCTTTTCTTCTGCTTTTGTCGATTTAAAGTTTCTGTCTTTGCTTTCCTTTGTCGAATTGGCTTCGTTTTCGATTTAATCGAGTTGGCTTGTTTTGTCGAGTTGCTTCGTTTTCGATTCTGAGTTACTGTTTTGTCGACCTAGAGGACAGCTTGTCGAGATCGACCAGCTTCTGTGTCCTCGAGTTACTTTCTGCCTTTGCTTTCGTCTTTGCTTTGCTTTGCCTTTATTTCTTGCTTTTGTTTCAGTTACCCTTGCCGGGTTATTTGTCTTTTCTGCTTCTGTGTTTGTTTCTGCTTTTCTGTTGTGTCTGTGAGAATCTGATAGCTACCTGAGAACTGCTGACGTGCTTCCTCGTGGATTCGATCCTGACTTTTCTCTTACTACAACGGGAGGAAGTCTTGTATTTATTTGCTGAGACAGGGAAGTCAGTCTGAACTATATTTCATATTTATTTCAATACTCGACCTACTCCTGCAACAACAAATTGGCGCCGTTGCCGGGGAGGCAATCAATCGCGCCTTAGGTAGTCAGTTCTCACTGTTTCTTTGAGTTACTTTTCAGGTGTATGCGCCGTTCTGGTATCCCACCTGAGTACTGCGGTTTAGACGAACCAGAGCGCCTTCTGCACATCAGAAATAGACTTCAAAGAGCCATGGAGGACGCTGAAACACAGGAGCAGCTGATCGCTAGGCTTACCAGGGATCTAGCCGCCAGGGATGCTGCTCTCGCCGCTGAGAGAGCAGAAAAGGAACAAGCACAAGCTGAGCTTGCCCAATATCCAACCACTGCTGAGGATTATATGCATCCCACGCTCGTCGTGCCTGAATCGGCGATTCTAATCCCTGAAAACTCTTTTGAAATTCGCACTCAATTTCTTATAGAGCTTAAAAATAATGCCTTTTACGGCAGATTTAATGAGTGCCCTCTTGAACATATTACTAATTTTCATGATATGTGTCGTACTCTTGCAGAAGGCACAACCTTGGAATATGTCAAGATGAAATCTTTTCGCTGGTCTCTCGCTGGGCCTGCACTGAAATGGCTGGAAGGGCTAAAAGCAAGATCACTCACAACCTGGGCCCAAGTAGAGCAAGAATTTCTGAACAAATTCTTCCCACCTGCCAAAACAGCATATCTCCGCCAGAAAATCACCGCCTTTAAGCAGCAGAAAGGGGAACCGCTGGCAAAGGCATGGGAGCGCTACAAGGAACTTCTGCGATCTTGCCCTACTCATGGACAGCCACCCTACATCATTCAGGAGATCTTCTTCAACTCTCTTGACCAAGTCACTAAGGACAGAATCAACAATTATACTCACTACGAATATCTGACGATGCCGCCAAGTGACGCATGGGGTGTGCTAGAGAAGCTCACCAACTACGACAACAAATATGGGTCTACTGCAACTTATGAAGAGAACCCATACGCCAGGCCAGCACCATCCATGCCCCTCTATGAGCCATCAAAGGAGATTGATCCAGATGTCAGGGAGCAATACTACAGAGACCAGAATAAGAAGCTCCTCAAACAAGTCAAATATCTGTCTGTCAACCAACCTTGCATCGAATGCGGATCACAGAGGCACACCACTACTGAGTGCCCACACACAGAGCAAGTCAGGATGGCAGAACATCATGAGGATGCAGCTTACGCAGGAGGGCCTAATCGCTATATGGGGGATTAAAGGCCTTATCAACAGCAATGGAATCAAGGTCCCCCTAGGAATCCTCCACCCTACAGAGCTCCAGGACATCCAGAAAGGGATCAAAAGAAGGATGATCTGCAGCTGATCCTTGAGGAGATGCGACGAAATCAAGGGACCATCAACAACCAGTTCCAGAACATCACCACCAAATTTGGAGAACTGGACATCTGGAAAAGGGGAATTGAGACGCAGATAGGACAGATTTCTGCACAGATCCCACGACAGTCCGGCAAGCTCCCTGGGCAAACAGAACCAAATCCTAAGGGAAAGACTGGACACATAACTGCTGTAAAACTCAGGAGCGGGCATCAACTGAAAGAGTCAGAGGTCGGAGAGCAGCAGAACAGCGAGGAACAGCAAGTCGAGGTCGACAAACCCATCGTCGATCTCGATCAGAGCCTAGTCGACCTCGACAAAGGTCTACTCGAGGTCGAGGAAAAATCTCCAGAATCTTCGTCTGCGGCGAACAGCAACTCGATTGGGCCCAAACTGGTCGATCTCGACAAGACCCTTGTCGATGTCGAGGAGCCCCTGGTCGAGAAATCTACAGCAACTCCGACATCTGTTCTGGATCCGACTCAGAAAAAGAAGCTACCTTTCCCCACGAAATCTCTAAAGGACCCAGCGGAGAAAAAGTTTCAGCGCTTCATCAAGATGCTTCAGAAGCTGAATGTCACCATACCCTTCATAGAAGCTCTCAATGAAATGCCGTCCTATGTCAAATTTCCGAAGGAGATTCTGAGCAAAAAACGATCAATGGCGGAAATTACAGAGGAGTGCAGCCAGCTGGACATACTGGAAAAACGGCCAGATCCAGGTAAGTTTGCTATAACTATTGGATTTGGTCCATACAAAATTAATGCTTTATGTGATCTTGGAGCCAGTGTTAGTATTATGCCTTTAACGATTTGGTCCAAGATTAAGATAGGAGCCCTAGAGCCTGTGGATGCTAGACTTTACATGGCCAACAACACGGTGGTCATTCCAACAGGCATGGTGGAAAATGTTCCAGTACAAGTAGGTAAATTCTTCGTCCCTGCTGATTTCTTAATTATTGATATGCAAGAAGATCCTGCTTGTCCAATTATTCTAGGGAGACCATTCTTGGCGACGGTGGATGCCAACATAAGCGTACGGAAAGGAGTGCTCACCTTCAACATCAGCGATGAAGTAATTGAGTATTCCTTCAACAAAACTGAAAGGTATACGGGTCCAATGGAAGAGGTCAAATCTATCTCAGCTGGCTACATCACCTGCGGGGAACCCAAGGTCAGAAATATGACCCCGGAGGAGCTGGAAAAGAGGGACATGGAGGCCCAGGTGGAGGAGATCATGGCAATCCTCAACGAGAACAAAGGAACTAAGTATGGGGTCAAGATCGACCAGACCCTAGTCGATCTCGACCAGACCAAGGTGACTCCACCGAAGCCGATCAGCAAACCAGAGGAACAGCCCTACTCGACCTCGAGTAGTCTCGTCGAGGTCGACCAAAACTCGGAGCCACCAGACCTGTCTTCCTCGACGCTGCCAACTCCAGGACCAGAGCCCTTGTCGATCTCGAGGAAGCTACTCGATGTCGACCAGCACTCGGAGAGCACCGCCCCTGCTTCCTCGACGCCGCAGCAACCAGGAGAGAAACCCTCGTCGATCTCGACAAGTCTTGTCGAGGTCGACCACCAATCGGCGCCACCAGACCCTGTTTTCTCGAGGAGCAAGCCACCAGAGCCAGAGTCTTCATCGAGGTCGACCAGTCTTGTCGATGTCGACAAGCCCCCTTCCTCGACTTCTTCCTCCTCGATGAAGCCACCACCACCAGAACCTGCAGCCTCGTCGATCTCGAGGAGCCCTAGTCGAGATCGACCAAATACAGTAGTGCCCGATTCCGTTTCCGCGAAGGTAAGTCAAGGTATGGATCTTTCTTCTCCTATTTCCATCAAAGATTTATCTATACATGGGAGAGGTCTGCCTTGGTATGTGCGATTGTGCAGGATTTCCAATGATGACCCTAAGGAGTATGAAGTTGGAGACAAGCTCTATGTCTCTAAATCAAAGGATCATTGGTTTCCTAACAAATTCAACAAGAAGCGGATGGGACCATTCGTGGTGAACAAGATCCATTCTGGAGGATTACAGCTGATGGACAAGAATGGAATCCTATTTGAGGCCCAAGCTACATGGGCTCTGCAGATGCCACCTTGAGCATAAATGGAAAGTCGGCCTAGCGACTATAAAATCTAGAGCATGTACATAAACTTTTTTAGGACTTTTAAGACTTTGTTTTTTGGTTTTGAACATTGTTTTTGGTTTTGGTTGTTTCTATTTTTGGGTATATGTCTTCTACTTTTCAGGTCATGGATAGAACCAAGCTACATGAATGCTCGGACTAGGAGGTGTTCGAAATTATGCGGCTCTGCACATCTGTCTTGTGAGTTTCTTTCTTTACCCTTTACATTGTTTTATATACAGTGAGGACACTGTAATGTTTAAGTATGGGGTGGGGGAAGGGCTTACTTTGTGCACATTGATCATATTTGACATTACTTATGCATTATTTCTTAGAATTGCTACATGGCTATTTTGGAATGCATTATTGATTTATGTGATTTCCAAAAAGTTTTGAAAAATGACCCCCATTGAAAATTTTGAATAATGTCATGGAAGCTTATATTGGACTCGACGATGCAAAATTGGATTCATTAGAGATATAGCATGAAAATTGCCTAGTAAAGGGAAGTCACAATGAAGTGCATTATTTTTAATGAAAACCATGAAAGGAGGTAAAATTTAAAATTGCTTTTGACATGTTGCATGATAAGATGATGGAGGACTTTATATTTCCATATAATGCTCATATTGTTATAATCCTAGCCTTACCTATGCTTATGCATCACAAAAGCCATAATATGCCTTATTTCAAATATTGCTCCACATGATCTAAATATTTCCATTCTTTACCTTATCCGGGGATTATGTTGAGAATGATGTTACATTATGGAGATGTTATATGGTGTTTGTGTTATATATCATATTTGGAGTTTGGAAGGAAATTATTTGAAATATATGGAAAATTTAATGAGTGAAAGAAAATCCAATCACCTCAGGAGATAAAGGTAGATTGACCCTGCTCTCTAAGATAATAGTTTGGAGAGATGGGACACATTGTGAGGAGTCCGACGCACTAAGTATCCGGGGCCATTCATGACACCCATGTTTGCGACTCGCGAGAAGGCAGTGTTGAGGTTAGAGAGGTAAAAGCATTATTATGAATAAAAGCATTATGAAAGGGGATGAATCAAAGGAAGAAGGAATGTGGAAATTCAAGTTTGAAAGTGATCCATTTCCCCGGATCATAAAAGCACCACATTGCCAAAAATTGCCCACCTTTTAGCCTTTTACCAATCTACTCCTTCATGAGCTTAAATTAAAGTCTTCTTGATTATCGATGCTTTGTCACACAAAAATTATTTGTGCATGACCCTCCTTTTATGAGTAGATGTTGCTTTTACATATTTGCACATGCATGGATTTATGACACTAGTACCTTTTCGAGGATGGTAAGATGTTGAGAGTTTTTATTACTTCCCCTGAATGACAATTAAAAGTATTGCTTGAGGACAAGCAAGCTTAAGTATGGGGTGTTTGTTGTGAGCGGAATCTGCCATGTTTTACAGTAACTTTTATATCAATTTCTGTATACATTTCATGCATTTAGGTTAAGATAGTACAGAATATGTGTAGTTTATGTTTATTTGCCAAAATTATGGAATCTACACCAGTTTATGTTTAAATCGCAGAAATCGAGGCATTTACAGCAAATTTTACAGAAGGTCGGAAATGCTCGGAAAACCACTACAGAATTCCAAGGTCAAAGCAGCGAACAAGTCTGAGAGTCGAGGCTACTCGATCTCGAGTAAGCCTACTCGACCTAGACGAGCATGTCCGGGCACAGCCTAGTCGACAAAGCCATGATCGAGAACCAAGCTCCCCGAGCTCCGAAGCCAACTCGATCTCGAGGACCGTTACTCGAGGTCGACGAAGCCACAACACCAGATCCGGAGTCCCTCGAGGAGAGCTGCTCGAGAAACCCTAGTCGGCGAGCCACCGTACTCGAAGTCGACTAGGGCTTGTCGAAGTCGACGAGCGCCTGAGTCCTTGTCCGAGCCAGTCGAGCACACCAACCCGAGGAGACCTTGTCGATGACCCATCCCACTCGAGGTTGACGAGGGGTGGTCGAGATCGACGAGAGCCCAGGAGCCATGTCCGAGTCCGTCGAGCACCAGCTAGCCGAGACGACGAACCAGAGCCAAGTCGACCAAGACCTCTACTCGAGATCGACGAGCGCCTTGTCGAGGTCGACTAGGACTCCAGAGGCTGTGTGACGCGGATTGATCAAGTCTACTCGGATTTGGATTGCTTGGGCGCGAAGTTGCTGAAATCTATCCGAAACTATCAAGATCTGCCATGAAGAGAGAGATTCTATCCATTGAAGACATTTAGATATAATTCCTATTTTTAGATTTAATTTCCATTATGTCTTTTATTTATCTTTTAAGCTTTTTAGATATAGATAGATATCTTCTTTCCTAGAATAGCAAGGATTAGAAGCCTATAAATAAGGCCCTAGGGGCTGACTTTTTATTCATTCCAAGTTACAGACAATTCAAATTTGAGAGACAATTAGTTAGTTCCACAGAGTAGTTAGGAGTTCTAAGGTTTTTAGGGTTTTGGCTGACAGCGAAAGTTGATTGCCAAGATTGTAAAAGCATTGAATTTAGTTTTATGCAATTTAGTTCTTTTCATCAATCAATGTCTGCAATTGCGATGAGGCGTGAGTAGTCCACCCACTTCTGGGGCTGGGGTGAGCCCGACGGTGGCCATGTGAGGCGATGCGATAAAGGTCAGATCTTTTGTGCAATTTATCTTCTATCCCTATGAGCATGATTCTTTTGCGAGAGTTGAAGGTGATCCTTGTTTGTGTTATTGAAGCGAAAGTGATCTTAATGCAACTTGGATTAATTATGTGAAAAAGGGTTAGTAACAATTAGGGTTTATGCGAAAGCCTCTATTTGCCTATTTGTTAATGACGAAAGTTATTTGATGGAAAGCATGATCTTTTATGCCTTTATGTGTTGTTTTGCATGGTTATCGTTGTGGTGTTGAAACCCTAGCCTTGGAGGTCTTTTAATATATTGAAGTTTATTTCTGTCAAATTTCTGCATTCTGTCTTCAATTCTGCAAAGTTTTAAGTTTCCGTTCTTAGTCGACATAGACCAGCCTTTGTCGATCTCGAGTTACTCTTGTCGAGGTCGAGGAGGGGTTGTCTTAGTCGAGTTGTCTTTTCTTCGGCTTTTGTCGATTTAAAGTTTCTGTCTTTGCTTTCCTTTGTCGAATTGGCTTCGTTTTCGATTTAATCGAGTTGGCTTGTTTTGTCGAGTTGCTTCGTTTTCGATTCTGAGTTACTGTTTTGTCGACCTAGAGGACAGCTTGTCGAGATCGACCAGCTTCTGTGTCCTCGAGTTACTTTCTGCCTTTGCTTTCGTCTTTGCTTTGCTTTGCCTTTATTTCTTGCTTTTGTTTCAGTTACCCTTGCCGGGTTATTTGTCTTTTTTGCTTCTGTGTTTGTTTCTGCTTTTCTGCTGTGTCTGTGAGAATCTGATAGCTACTTGAGAACTGCTGACGTGCTTCCTCGTGGATTCGATCCTGACTTTTCTCTTACTACAACGGGAGGAAGTCTTGTATTTATTTGCTGAGACAGGGAAGTCAGTCTGAACTATATTTCATATTTATTTCATACTTGACACATCCTCCTGCAACAACATAAAGGCATAGGCCGAGAGGAGGTAGAGACATGTGTCATGTAGTCGAGGATGAGTTTGGGCAAATCAGGCTCGTATCCGTTCATGATTAGGAAAAGGATCTCGAGAAGATTCTCAGTCACCAATTCCCTTGAATGGATGCGTGGGAAGATACAGCGAGCCAGAATGGTGAATATGACCTTGGCTTGAAGGTTTAGGGCATTGTGAGTGGGTTTGAGGGTGGATGAAGATCCAGGGCCTTGAGATTTTAGGAAGAATTCATCTCGTGCTCGTGAGAGACACTCAAATCGGCTTGGGAATTCTTTTGTGGGAATCTCAGTTGGAAGATCAAGGATGAGAGCAAGGCTTTCAGGAGAGAGGCGGATTCGGGTGTTCTTCACCTTGGATACTAGGGTTAGGGTTCCATTTACCCGATGAACAGTAAGGTTAGCATAGAAGAGTCAGGTAAGTTGGGGATAGGCAAATTTGCCAGGGTTGAGCAAGGTCAAAAAACAGGTAGATTTGAGGAGGGAAATGCAGGGTAAGGGC
The DNA here is from genome assembly GCA_037127255.1 of Persicaria tinctoria. NCBI lineage: Eukaryota > Viridiplantae > Streptophyta > Magnoliopsida > Caryophyllales > Polygonaceae > Persicaria > Persicaria tinctoria. Next base: position 4,457,133 of record JBANSL010000004.1, read on the forward strand.
ATGGATTGGAGGAGGTTGAAATCGACAGCATCACAGAAGCATAATCGACGGTTGCAAAAGTCCTGTTTCCAGGACTCCTCAACCTCTTTAGAGCAAAACCAATTGGGGGAAATGCCTGAAGATACCTGGGGAGGCCGAGCAGGAGCGGAAGTGGCTGGAGCTTTGCCTTTGGATTTCCTGATTAGAGGTGGTGGTGATGGTGAGTTCTCGCTGGAATCCTCAGAATGTTCTTCAGATTCCTCCATGATTTGTTTCCCCTTGTTGGTCGGCATCTTGTACCTCTTAGCAGAAGGTGCTGGAGACGGAGATGCTGAAGAGCGCTTTGATCCCACCATTTTGATTTCAGAAACAGAGAGGGTTTTTGGAACTCGGAGAGAGAGAGAGAGAGAGAGAGAGAGAGAGAGAGAGAGAGAGAGAGAGAGAGAATGAACACAGAGAGAGTGAGAGTGGAGTGGATTAGACCAAGAGGAGGGAGGGATTAAAAAGCAAACAATCTGGAAACAGAATTGTCTCCCTACTTTTTCAAATTGGCAAGTACAGATTCATTAACTCACTTGAATAGTAAGTAATGATGATCTGATTTTTCTAAACCAAAAGTGTCAAATCCATTTGCAAAAGTTAAAGAGATTTGGAATATTTTAAAAATGGGAACTAAAATATGCGAAAACCAATATTTGAAAGGGATAAATAAAATCAAAAGACACTCTTGTTGAATATCCATAAGATAATAACAGAGTTTTGATCTAATATAATTTTATTCGGATGATCATCTCAGATCCTTATGGAGTCAAGGCCTTGAGATCGATGTCATTTGAATTCTGAACTTTCATATAGGGAGTAATTACCCCCCCTAAAAAAGTGCTTCCCTATTAAGCATACCCAACTCCAGTCTAATAAAATTGAAACGGTCTTCAGGGAGTGGTTTAGTAAAAATATCAGCTAACTGAAAATCAGTGGATATAAAGGATATTGATACATCACCTTTCTTCACATGATCTCTTATAAAATGATGTCTCACATCAATGTGCTTGGTTCTCGAGTGCTGCACTGGATTTTTAGTAATGGAAATAGCACTAGTATTATCACACAATATAGGAATACCTTTAAGATCGATTCCAAGGTCTCTGAGCTATTGTGCAATTCAAAGAATCTGAAAGCAACATGCACCAACAACAATGTACTCGGCTTCTGCAGTTGATAAGGCTACTGAATTTTGTTTCTTAGAGTGCCAACTTATCAAGGAGGATCCTAGTAGTTGGCAACAACCAGAAGTGTTTTTTCTATCAACCTTGTAGCCTGCAAAATTTGCATCTGAGTAGCCTGTTAAATGAAAGTTACTCTGTTTGGGATACCAGAGCCCAAGGTCTTGAGATCCATTTAGATATCTGAAGATTCTTTTCACAGCGATAAGGTGAGACTCTTTGGGGTCACTTTGGAATCGAGCATACATACATACACTGAACATTATATCAGGTCTACTAGCAGTAAGGTATAGGAGAGAACCAATCATACCTCTGTACTCTTTTTGGTTCACATTCTTACCATTCTTATCTTGATCAAGGGAGAAAGTGGAGCTCATAAGGGTCTTTGCTACCTTTGATTGTTCCATTTTGTATTTCTTTAGTAGATCCCTGGTGTATTTCCCTTCATTCAGAAAGATACCCTTACTTGTTTGAAGAACTTGTAAACTGAGGAAGAAGTTTAATTCTCCCATGAGACTCATTTCAAATTCTCTACACATAATTTCAGAAAACTCCTTGCAGAGGGAATTGTTAGTAGCACCAAATAATATATCATCTACATATATTTGAACAATCAAAAGATCATTTCCACGAGTCTTGATGAAGAGAGTTTTATTAATCAATCCTCTTTGAAAACCATTTTCAAGAAGGTATTTGGACAATCTTTCATACCAAGCTCTTGGGGCTTGTTTGAGACCATAGAGAGCTTTGTTCAATTTATACACATGATTAGGAAATTCTTCACTTTCAAAACCTGGTGGTTGAGCAACATAAACCTCTTCTTCTAAGAACCCATTTAGGAATGCACATTTGACATCCATTTGAAATAGCTTGATACCCATGAAAGATGCAAAAGCAAGTAATATTCGTATAGCTTCTAACCTTGCTACGGGAGCAAATGTCTCCTCGTAGTCTATACCTTCTTCTTGATTGTATCCTTGAGAAACAAGTCTTGCTTTGTTTCGAATGATCTTGCCTGCTTCGTCCAGTTTATTTCGAAACACCCATCTAGTTCCTATGACTGATTGGTGCTTTGGTCTGGGTTGAAGAGTCCATACCTTGTTCCTTTAAAACTCATTTAGCTCATTTTGCATGCCAGTGATCCAGTCCGAGTCCTTGAGTGCTTCAGCTGGGGTTTTTGGTTCTACAAGAGAAACAAAAGCATAGAAGGCACAAAGATTCTTTAATCTAGATTGAGTTTGTACCCCATATGATGGATCTGATATGATATCTTGAGTTGAGTGTGAAGAGGCATGTTTGAACTTTCGTAGCTTTGGACCCTGATCGTTTGAAATAGTAGCAGGTATCTCTTCAAGGTCTTGAGAGATAATTTGAGTGTTGGATTCTTCAACGACTGAATCCTGATTCTGTAGTCCCTTCTCAAGGTCTTGAGATAGCTCGTTGGTATCTTGGATTTGTTCTTGCTTATTTCTTTCTTGGTCCTGCTTATTTCCAGCCTTGTCCTCTTCTTCTCCATCCGAATCATGATGATTTAGATTGAGATCAGCAAAACCTTCATTTAACACACCATTGTTGCTTTCGTCGAATACCACATGGATACTCTCCTCAACAATTTTGGTGCGCTTGTTAAAAACTCTATAAGCTTTGCTAATAGTAGAATAACCAAGGAAGATACCTTCATCACTACGTGCGTCAAATTTCCCAAGGCTATCTTTGCCATTGTTATGAACAAAGCAAGTGCATCCAAAAGGTTTGAAGTAGGAAATGCTAGGCTTTCTTCCTTTGAGGAGTTCATAAGGAGTCTTTTTCAAAATAGGGCGAATTAAGCATCGATTCAAAATGCAGTTGGCTGTATTAACAGCCTCAACCCAGTAGATTTTTGGCAAAACATTTTCCAAAAGCATTGTCCTAGACATGTCCTCCAAAGTGCGGTTCTTTCGTTCCACAACTCCGTTTTGTTGAGGAGTTCTAAGTGCTAAAAAGTTGTGTGAAATTTCATATTTAGCACAGAACAAATCAAATTTTAGTTGATCAAATTCTCTACCATGATCACTCCTAATGGAGACAATAGGTATGTTTTTCAAGGTCTGCAACTCTTTGCAAAGTTTAGAAAACTCGAGCAAAGCCTCTGATTTTTCTCTCAAAAAGGAGATCCATGTAAAACGAGAGAAATCATCAATAATAACCAGGATGTATTGTTTACCCTTTGGAGATTTGACACGCATAGGTCCACACAAGTCCATATGTAACAACTCAAGAGGGCGAGAGGAACTTACAACCTTTTTAGGTTTTAAGGAACTGCGTGTCTATTTGCCTCTTGTGCATGCATTGCATAGATCTTCTTTCTTGAAGTTCAGATCAGGCAATCCTCTCACAAGATCTCTTGTTTTAAGTTTATTGAGGGTGTGCATGCTTACATGACCTAGTCTTCTATGCCATAGGCTGGGGTCTTCTGTCAAGACCTTGAGACACTTGAGTTTTGTACCTGTAATATGGTTAGCATTTACAACATAAGTGTTGTTGTGCCTGTGAGCAGTGAGAATTAGATCATCAGTCTCTTCATTCCTGACTTCACACTTGTGTTTGTCAAAGCCAACTTTGTTTCATTTGTCACACAATTGAGAGACACTTAAGAGGTTATACTTTAATCCATCAACAAGATAAACATCCTTAATGCAACTTTCAGAATTTCCAATATTACCAATACTAATAATGTTGGACTTCCCTTTATCACCAAGAGTAATTGTTCCAGTGGTTTGTTCCTTAAGATCTTGAAATAGGGATTTCTTTCCACTCACGTGTCTTGAGCATCCACTATCCATTATCCATTTTGGCTCTTTGCTCTTGATGATATCCTGCAATACCACCATCAACCTTTCCGGCTAGACCAATATATAGTTTTAGATTCATAATGAGAATAGACCATGTTGGGTAGTCTTGTCCCCTTAGGAACCCAAACTTGTTTTATCTGTTCATTAAGTCGAACTGGAAATGTATTTCTAATGATGTAGGGATCCTTTCTCCTATATGGACATGTTTCTCTAACATGCCCTTTCTTACAACAGTGGAAGCAAGTAGGTGAACGCCAATAGCCTTTAGCTTTAACAAAAGTGGTACTAGGTTTCTTTGGAAAATTCTTGTTGTATCCAATGCCACTTCTATTAATAGAGAGTTGTTGTTCACCCAACATCTTATCAAGATTAGCTTTAGATTTGGTGAATTGAATAAGTGAAGTCTGCGGGTCTTGACACTTATCGGTTACTTTTGCCTTCTCTTTCTCTAAATCCTCATTACGATTCTTTAGAGAGGAGAGGCTTTGCCTGAGATCAAAATTTTCTGAGCTCAAGGTATTGACTTTAATGTCCAGGGTCGACCGAGATGTTTCAAGATTTTTCATTTCCAGCGATATATCACTAATACATTTCTGTTGATCTATCAGCTTTTCCTTCAAGGTGTTGATTTCACTGTTGTAAGCATCTTCATTAGAAATCATATTTCTTAGGACTTCAGAAAGAACATCGGGAGGACTAGACATTAGGTTTCTTACCACTTGTTCAAGGTCTTGAGTCTGTGATCCTTCGTGTTCAGCCATAAGACAGAGATTTGCCTGTTCTTTTTCGGTGTCTGAGTCACATGATGAATCTGAGTCACTCCAGGTTGCAAGCATAGCCTTTTTCTTTTGTTCATATTTCTTGAACTTATTTCTTTTCTTCATAGGACACTCCTTTACGAGATGATCTGTCTCGCCACACTCAAAACATGTTAGCACTTTTGGCTTCTTTGACATGTTGGGAGACTTGCTTTTGAATCTAGATGAATCAGTATTTTCACGGTTGGAAAATTGTTTTTTCATCTTCAGAATTCGAGTTAATCCCCGTGTGATGAGAGCGAAGGGATCATCTTCGTCGTCTGATTCATCACTCTCAGATTGGGAGTGATCTTTCTTAGCTTTGAGAGCAAGGTTCTTTGCTGTTGAGGGTACTTCTCCATCTTCCTCGTTTAATATCATCTCATGAGTAATAAGTTTTCCGAGAAGATCATCTAATGGTAGTGTAGAGAGATCTTGAGCTTCCTCGATTGCAGTAACCTTGGGACCCCACTTGATTTTTGGGAGCCTCCTTAGAACCTTTCGAACCTTTTCTTGGTTGGAGAAGGTTTTTCCACGTGAGTCGAGGTTGTTTACAATTTGAGTGAATCTTGTAAACATCTCTTTTACTGTCTCATCAGGATTCATCTTGAATAGCTCGTATTGCCAGAGAAAGATATTAATCTTACTCTCTTTGACTTGACTGGTGCCCTCATAAGTAACTATAAGCTTGTCCCAAATTTCCTTAGCACTTTTGCAGGCTGAGACTCGGTTAAACTCATTAGCATTGAGAGCACAGTACAGTAGATTCATAGCTTTGTAGTTCTTAGCAATGATTTCAAGATCAGTCTGATCGTAATCAGATTCAGTTTTATCAACTTGCTTTCCATTGATAGTCTTTTTTGGAACGTGTGGTCCATTCTTGACCAAGCCCCATAGCTCAAGGTCTTGATCAATGATGAACATTTGCATCAGTGATCTCCAATGGACAAAGTTATTGCCACAGAAAAGTTGAGGTCTACTGGTAGACCTTTCTTGAGCAAAACCTCCATCACCTATGGCAGACATGCTGAAAACTCACAAGATTGTTAAATCAAAATAGTGAGTCAAACTCTGATACCAATTGAAAAGTCTATAAAGCGATGAATAATACTCTAGAAGGAGGGGGGGGGGGATGAATAGAGTATGGACGATTTTCGCAACAATTGAAATTTAGTGCAACTTGTCAAGACCTTGATATAGGTTATCGGGACTTGACAAAGTAAAATCGAATATGATAATGTAAATGCGGAATATAAAAGATCAACACACGAATTGTTAACGAGGTTCGGCACCAACTGGCCTACGTCCCCGCCTAGGGTTATCCAACCCGTAGGATTCAAACACTTCTTATTTCACTTCTCTTGAGCCTAGAACTTCCTAGAGAAACTTCCCTTTCTCTATACAAAGCCTCACCGCTTCTATTCTAGCTCTCAACCTTACAAGTGAAATAAAAGCTCACACCACACACCAAGTGTGCTTTGATCGAGTATGAAAACTTTAACTGTAAAATGAATGACTTGTACAATAAGTGCTAGTGTTTCTCTCAACTCTTAAACAATGATCAACAACTAGGATTTTGGAGAATGTAATAGAAACTTGACGAATGCTTTAGGATGCTTATGATTTCTTCAGTGCTTGCTTAGTTAGTTTTCATCCCTCTTAGCCTTCGTCTTTTTATAGTTGGAACATTTGTAGAGCTTCTTGGAGGGAGAACCGTTTGAATTTCAAATTATTTCCAAGACATTTGAATTCCTTCCAAAAATGATCCTTTGTGTGCCTTCCAAGATTGTTCTTTCAACTTTCTTCATGATCAAGTATGATCAACTAAGGATCGGTTCTTTCCTTGTATGAGAAATGAAATCCTAAAAGAACATGCATAATGTATCTATCCCATAAAATGGGTTAGATGAGAAACACATATATAAATCGAGTAAGTCCAAATCACATCTCATAGTCCAATAAAAAGCCCATGATAATTTAGGCCCAACAAGGTTGGCCTCGGATTCTTTCCTGTGAGAGAACAATTCAAATAGAGAAGTATATACCTCCCAAAAAATCAGTATATCAAAATAGGTCAAATTTAATATTTAGATATCAATTGATATCGATATCTGGGTGTTACCAAACACAGATATCAGATATCACTTGATATCAAGTGATATACTATGGATACCAAACACTAGATATCAATATCTTGTCATACCAAACACTAGATATCAGATATCGGGGGCTGATATCCGATATCTGATATCTAGATATCAATACCAAACAACCCCTTAATATTTTCAATGTACGTCAATCCCATATTCTAACAATTAAGATGTACAAACTTATCTACTACTATTCTAAAGAAAGACATGATTGGTTTGAGATGTCTATTTCTTGAATAGGTAAATATATAGATGTGGTGATTACCAACATACAAAGAGATATGGAACCAAACAAGGGGTTCCATGTAAGAGGAGGAATCATAAGCAAAAGGATTCCTCATCACAAGCTATACCCCCAAAATACACATCTAAATCGCCATATGCACAAAAGTCGCTACCGTCCAACTACTCTACTACCCAATGGCCACCCTACGTACCAAAGACCCCACTCTACTCTACTCTAAGTTTCCCAGATAAGTTTTCGTTCCAATCTTGCCACTAGTGGTTTGCACTTCCACTTAGCGGAAAAACGGGAACGACAACTCGCTAAAATGTGTACCGCACAAGCTTTAGGCACAAATTGTTCATTACAAAATATTAATTTGTTTCTATGCATCCAAGTGAAGTAAACTGTAGCAACAAATGCAAGAAGTTTAGCTTGATAGAGCTGCGTTTTCTGAATCCTCGTCGGTTACCTAGCAAACCAGTCGAGCCAATCCTCAAGGTTGTCATACATCCGACTGATGCCAATCCATCCCCACACCAGTTCCTGCACCTCACGTATGGCTGGGCAAGCGAACCATAGGTGCTCCTCCGTTTCCTCCGCTGATCGGCAAAGCATACACTCGGCTGCCTCTATGCCTTTCCAATGTTTGACTTTCCGACCCGTGCCACCATTCACTACAACAAAAAAAATAATTTTGCAACGGCTGCTTTCCGTGGCTAAAAGACCATTTGTCGTGGCAAAAGGGCAGTAGCCACGGATGTAGCCACGGGAAACTAGCCGTGGGGAAACCATCGGTGGCAAAAGAGTCTATCTACGGGATCTGTCGTCGCTATGATGGTAGCCACGGCTGTGGCAAAGGATGGCGAAGGCAAGACAAAATAGGTGCGACGGGTGGTTGCCGTGGCTAACTTTTGGCTTTTTTTTCAACTGCGGCGGTATGATGCCGTTGCTAAGCTTATTATGCAACTTCCCTTGTTTTGCGACAACAAATTGCCGTGGCTAATGGTAAGATTTTCTCTGTTTTTTCCTATTTCACCTATTTCTTCCCTATTTTCATTCTAATTATCTAACGTAAGCAATGATTACCACTTCATAAATAGATTACAACCATAATACAATCTTCCATATAACATATAGATTAAAAATTGAAAGTATAAAACAAAAATATGTTGCCAAGTTTGGAGTTTTAGCATTCCGACAAAAAATGTGTGTTTATACATACAAGGAGCCAAGTAAATCCATATTCCTCATAATGAGTCCTCGCCATCTCAACCAGCAGCTTGTGAAGCATCTCTTTCAACTTCTCCATATGGCATGCCATGGTTATGGAAACAACAAATAGTGAGCAACTTCAACGACAAGTCTCAGCCCTTGGTTCAAGGAGAAGAGAGAGTATCTCCTAGGATTGGACTCTACACATGATCGATTTATTTAGTTAGCATCCAAATTTTCCTTTATTCAGTTAGCATCCAAGTTTTCGAATCGGAAAGTCATTTTAAATAGATAATGCAGAAACAAAAGAAGATTCAACAATAAGACAATCAAGATGATGAAACAAAAGCAAGACATGTATCAAAATGATTAAAATCCTTAGAAAATGAAAAAACAAAAGAAGATTCAACAATAACAAAATCAAGATGATTAAACAAAAGCAAGACATGTATGAAAATGATTAAAACCCTTGACAAGGATGACTACTTATCATCCATAGACCAAGGAAGAACGTACATGACACCAAAGGAAGGCCAAATCCAGCTAATAAATGTAGTGAGGAATGCATGGAATGGATTTCTAGACATGGTAAAAATAGAAAATATTGGATTTTTGTAAATCCTTCTTGTCCGTCTTGAAGAATCGATCAATTTATTTCTTCATTGACATAAACCAGGTCTTAGAAAGAAGTATCATGAGCCTCTAACATAATAAGCAGCAAGAGATATCAAAATAGCATTCTCTATAAGCTTTTTCCTAGTAGTTAATTTCTTACCGTGTTTGTAAAGTAAGATGATCACACCAAGAGGAGATGCAGAATTCAGAACTCTAAACAAATATAATCCAATAAGAACTCATTTATTTCTAGGGAAAAAAAGCTAATGAAGGTGTTTTAACAACTATAATAAACACGAACAATAAAAAATGTAAAGATATATGCAACAAAACAAACATATAAACAAGGCTTTTATATAGGCAAGACAAGAGAAATCATAGGATATAATAAATATTGTAGGATATATATGCAACAAGGGTTTGGATGTTTGTTACCAACGAAAAATAGGAGAAATGATAGGTTTATCTACTTTATTCGTTTTGCATTGCCGCACCATTACCCATGAAGATATCAAGGCCCTTTTGGTAAGAGCAATATGAAAATTTAGAAGTGAAAGTATTGTTTATTAATTAAGTAAAACTTACAAGTTCTTCAAATTCCTTGTATTTCAATATAGCGCGGGAGGTAGTGGAAAAGTGGGAACCAAAAGAATATTGAAGGAATATTAAAGCTGAAGAGATACAAAGCACAAGATTATATTATCTTGCAAGAGCACATCTTTCTCCCGCCATTCTCATCAAATTCATCATCTAAGTTGCCCGTCTCAATGTAGTTGGGTTCCATCCAAATTTTTTTAAACAGTTCATGAATCTACTAAATGCAAGTACAAATTTGGATTCACTTTTAGAGATAAGTAAACAAATGAAGAATAAGAGTACATCATGAATCAATGCATCCATGATTACTGTAGGATTGGAAGTGCTTATGTTATTTGCAAACAATTTGATTTTACTTTTAGAGAAAAGTAAAATGAAGTAAAGCTTGAATAAGCTCTAAGCTCTGTTAGAGCACCATGCCTATCATAATAAACAAAAAGTCAAGACCATATCAAAGAGAAAAAAACAAGGGCATTCTTACTCAAAGATAAGCTTGATCCCCATTGGAATAACTCTTTGCTCCTATCGTCATGTTGCACTATCATTTCTATGAAGCATAGGCTATCCTCCATTGGTCCAGTTGCTGTTTTTTATTGCTTCAATGAGGTATCTTCACATTTAACCTATAATTTCAGTTGTATGAATTAGAAAGAAAGGCATATACATAAGCCTACATGGAAATGAATCATCATCCTTATATAACAAATACCAAGCTCATAATCAGTCCATCTTGCATCTGATTCACTCTAGATGGCAATCTTTTGCAATGTGCTCTCTTTTCGCAGATAGGAGTATAATAATAAAAGCTGCCCTGATATTAGTTGCCGGTTACCACAACTAATATGTGGCTAATGAAAGACAAAATTAAATGAATGAAAAATTATGATCTTTATCCTCGAGCAGCTACATAGGAACCGATTTCAGAACATAGCATATTGTAGAGTTCGATCATATAAAACAACTATGTGAGAGTGAACAATTCTTATTTTGGTTACCTTTCCAAATGACTTCTCTGTGATCTGAGAAACAAGAATCTCTCTCAAATGATTTCTCTTGTCAATATCATCAACAAGCTGAACCCTCTGTGAGATCAAGTCAGTGCTAGAACCAACATTTCCATCAGAAAGATACACATAGTTTAAGAGGAATTCTGCAGCGAGTTTATGGAAGAAAGAAAATTAGATATTAGAAAAGCATTTTTGCAGAATCTTGTGATTTGATTATAGACAGTTATCATATAAAGTAACAAGCAAAACACCATAAAATTCAGGGAAATCAACAAACTTGTCTCACAAATTCTTCCAAAGCTCAAAACCCCAAATGTAGTTCTGACTTCTATTAGAAAAAAATAGAAGTCTCAACTAGAACCATGGAAATTAACATGGATACAAGAGGTGAAAGGATAGAGACTTTGGGGTAAGACTCTATAACAGATCAATGGGTAGATTAGCTCAAGCAACCACTGCACACAATTATAACTCGCTCTCAGGTTCAATTCAATTCAGCCATCAACTAAGTTGTCAAGGTAATTCTTATTCTTAATAATAAAAAAAAATCACTACCAGAAGATGGAAAAGGATCAAGATGAGAAAAGAATCAAATTAACCTGCACCATTAATCAATCTGGAATGACGGGATGGATTTGAGGCATCCTATAAATTAAAATAATAAAAACAAGAAGTAGCCTTATAAGTATAAACTTTCCAAGAAAGACGTAGAGAAAATTTTAGATGAGAGACAAGGCAAAAAGGGCGGGAAAATTCAAATCTAAAACTAAAAATTAAATTAAAAAAGGCGCCTACTTTCTTCATTAACATAAAATCAATAAGATAATAGCCACCTAAACCATTCATCAAATAAATTTTTAGATGAGGCCGATTTTGGAGGCATGCATTCTTCTAGACTTCTCATAAATGTAAATGTAAGGGGACGGGGCAAAATTTCAAAGACTGCATTCTTTAAGACTTCTCATAAACACAAATTTGGGAGAACATGCCATTTTCGAGGCTTTTGTTCTTCAAGATTAAAAGAAATGTCTATACCTTGGGAGGATGCTCATAGAAGATGATGCAACACCATAGTTGGCTGAACCCTAGAGGAGAGAAGAGAAAGGAGCGGCGATGGAGATCGAAGAGTCTAGGGCTTCAGTTGACGAAGGGATACGTCCAAATGGTTTCCTAAAGGAAGCGGAAGTATTTTAAGAACTGCCAAGAAACAAAACCAAATAGATCTAAAGCCCCAGATCCAAACGAAAACCAATAGATATGGCGAAAAAGAAACGAATCGAACCGAAATACAAACAAACAATGAGACTTAAAGCAAGATCTAATACATGAGGAACTGGGGAGCCACATCCCATCCCAGACGAGGCCTCTTCCTCGGCCTCCGATCCATGCGAGTATGAGGAAAATCGGCAATCCGTTCCATCTCCGATCAAAAACACGAAATATAGGTATGTGCGATGTTTGGTGAGAGGCAAGAGAGATCTGTTAAGGGATATATGGAGACAAGCGAGGGGGTTATGCGGAGAGCATCGGTCTGGAGAATGAGCCAGGGAGGCGGAGAGGCTGAGGAGAGAGATCCAGAGATGAGGAAAGTGTTGATATGAGGAAATCGAGTATGAAATATAATGAAATAGATCAAACCAGATCCGTGCCCTAGCAAATAATTACAAGACTCCCTCCCTATGCAGTAGTGGGAAGTCATGATCGATCCACGAGGAAGCGTGCCAGCGGATCCTAGGTAGCTGTAAATCTCACAGAAAAGCAAATAAAAGACATAAACAAAGAAACAAAGACAGAAATAACAAACAAAAGCAGAAATAAAGAAAAGACAGAAACTTACTCTATCTCGACAAAGCAGTACTCGAGATCAACTAAAAACAGTGACGACAGAAAACTCAGAAGAAAACACAGAAACTCGATCTAGACTAAACGCACTCCATCTCGACTACACAGTACTCTAGATCGACTTAGTCCAACTCGAGATCGAAAAAACAAACAGAAAGTGTAAATTGCAACTTTGAACACAGAATTCAGATTTCGGATGAAATAAACTCAATATATAAAGAACTTCCAAAGCCAGGGTATCAACGCCACAACGATAATCATGCAAAGTAACACATAAAGGCATAAAAGATCATGCTTTCCATCAAATAACTTTCGTTATTAACAACTAGGAAGATAGAGGCTTTCACATAAACCCTAATTGTTACTAACCCTTTTCACATAATTAATCCAAGTTGCATTAAAATCACTTTCGCTTCAATAACACAAACAAGGATCACCTTCAACTCTCCCAAAAGAAGCATGCTCATAGGGATAGAAGACGAATCGCATCAAAAGATTGTACCTTTACCGCATCACCTTACATGGCCACCATCGGGCTCACCCCAGTCCCAGAAGTGGGTGGACTACTCGCTCTTCATCGCAATAGCAAACATTGATGTATGAAAAGAAACTTGCATTAAACTAAATTCAAAGTCTTTACAATCCTGGCACTCCAACTTTCGCTGAACGCCAAAACCCTAAAACCTCTGAACTCCTAAACGTCTCTGTGAAACTACTTCTCTAGCGTGTGAATTGAATGATTCCTAAAATCAGCCTCATGGGCTTTATTTATAGCCTTCTACTCCTTGCTATTCAAGGATAGAAATCTCTATCTATATCTAAAATCTTTAAAGATAAATAAATGCAATAAAGGAATTAAATCCATAAGGAAAATTATATCTAAAATAGGTAAGTTTTCCATGTGTTGATAGGTCTTCTCTCCATAGATAGATGTTGATAGATCTCGGCCATGTTCGGATTCCTTTGGCTCCAATGACTCCCAAACCGCGTAGGACAGAAAACGGCGTAACGCGGCTCCGGGACGCGTCTCATAGAGATCGAGTAACATGGTCGTCGACAATGGCTTGGTTGGGTGTCTCGGGTAGCTGGTGCTCGATCAAGCTCGGACTGGCGCTGTGGTGGTTGTCGAGATCGAGTATAGTGGTGCTCGACGTCTCCGTCCTCGGCTTCTCGACTTGGCACAACTCATCGACTCCGGACATGGTATCAGAGTGTTTTCGATCTCGACAAGGTTACTTGAGATCGAGTAAGGTTTCCGGAGTCGGGTTGCTTCGTCTTCAGTTTCCTCGATCATGCTCTGCTCGATCAGGTGTGCTCGGACATTCTTTGTCGAGGTCGAGTATAGGAACTCGAGATCGAGTAAGGTTGGGCTCCGGCTTGATTCGTCCTGGTTCCGCTGCTTCTTGACCTTGGACTTCTGTAGTTGATTTCCGAGCATTTCCAACCTTTCTTAGAACTGTTGTAAATTGCCTCGAATTATGCGAACTTAAACAGAAACTGGTGTAGATTCCATAATTTGGCAAATAAACATAGACTACATAGATTCTGTACTATCTTAGCCCAAATGCATGAAATGTATGCAGAAAACGATATAAAAGTTACTGTAAAACATGGCAGATTCAGCTCACAACAAAAAGAGGCGATGATTTTAGGTTTAGAAAGAAACCCTTGTTTTTCACAAGCCGGAAATTATGCCCACCCAAACCACTATAAAAAATTTCCAAGTTTTCAACAAAAAAAAATTAAATTAAATTTTTTTGAAGTGGAATATTTCAAACATTTAAAATACTATGTGTATGATAATATATAGGATTACCAAATTAAAAAAATATAACAATAAATTATTTGACTAAACATTTAACAGAGTGGTGAGTCGATACAAAGCACATCGGTCTAACCCAATTCGTATACCATTCGATTAATAAGGTAGGATTTTATAATTGTTAAAGATGGAATAATAGATTAATAGTTAAAATTGGAGCGTACTTAGGTAATTGCAAGATAGTCAAAGTATATAATATATCTAATACGGAGTAGTTTGTAACTTATCTTTTTATGTTAAATAATCTATTCAATAGTTATTCAATCATACTAAGTTTTATTACAGGACCCCAAAAAAACCCTAGGGCATAGGCGATCGGCGTTTTTTCACCCCTGGTGATTCCGACGATCGTTCCTTCTCTTTCCGGCACAGGGCTGTGAGAGCTAGGGTTCTCGTCGTCACGGTGCGACGTTTCGCTGATTTTGGCAGGGCTTTCCAGGGTGCGAGCAAGGCTTGGATTAGGGAAGATTAGGGATGGCGGAGAAGGGGAGAAATCTTCATCTGACCGACGAAGAGCGCACGCAGGTGTCGGGTACGGTTGAAGATGGCGGTAAGGAGGAGGAGACAACGAGTCTAGTGCTGGTGGGCTCTCTGTTGACAACGCGGCCTTTTAACGCGCACGCGATGCAGGCGGTTTTGAAGAATGCTTGGAGAACGAGGAAAGGTTTTGCTTTCAGGGAATTGGCAAACAATTGTTTTGCTTTTCAGTTCAATGATCAGGCCGATAAGGACAAGGTGGTGAGGGGCGGTCCATGGTCTTTCGATAGGGCACTGCTTGTTTTACGCGAGGCGGGGAATGAGCAGCCATCAAAGATGAGATTTGAAAAGAGCCCATTCTGGGTTCGATTGTATGACCTTCCATTGGGGGCGAGGACATACACGATGGTGATGAAATTGGCGGCGGTGATCGGACAGGTCGTCGAAGTGGATGAACAAACTGTGAAGGTATGTGGAAAATTTATTCGTGTTAGGGTGATAATTGATATTACTAAGCCTCTGAGACGGAGAGTGATGGCTGTCATAGGGGGAACAAAGATGTGGATAGAGATTAAATATGAGCGATTGTCAAACTTTTGCTATGGGTGTGGGAGGTTGGGTCATGCCGAGATGGATTGAAAAAATGAAGAGGCTAAGCAATATACTCAGGAGTACGACGAGTGGTTACGAGCTTCGCCGATGAGACAGGATAGAAATGGCGAGGAGGGTAGGATGGGGAGGAAGGACGCTGGATGGAGTGTGGGTGTAGGAGAGCTGGTGGAAGGTGGGTCGGAAGGAGGACAGAGGAGTCGAAGAACTCTAATGGAGGAGTTGGAGGCAGCTGAGAGGGTGAACGAGGAGATGAGTGGGGAGGATAAGGAGGTAGATAAAGAGGGGGAGGGGGTGGTGGGACAGATTGTGAGGGTGTGTTTGAATGATATTGAAAAAGGTGAGAAAAATAATGGAAAACAAAACAAGGGAGAAGGGGACCAGGTGGAGAATGCGGACAAAATGAGGAAGGGAAAAGAAGTCTTAGAGGGAAGGGAGGCTTTGATAGGAGTTATTAATTCAAGTTTAGAGGGAGGAGAAACTACAAGGAAAAAACAAAAAAGCTGGAAGAGGGCTGCGAGGGAGGTGGTGGTGAAAGAGAAAGAAGGGGATTCAATGGGTGAAGTGGGCAAAAAAAGAAAAGAGGGGGGGAGATGGCGAGGATTTGATGATGATAGATGGAGTCGAAGTGGCGAAGAGGAGAAAGGAAGGTGAGAACAAGGTGCACTCAATGTTATCGGCAGGGGAGACGGACGATCTCCCTTGCCGACAGCAATGAAAATCTTAAACTTCAACTGCCGGGGATTGAGGAAGGACCCGACAATTGTTTACCTCGCCGAAGTGGTGAGGAGGAGGTCCCCAAGAGTGGTATTTTTAATGGAAACAAAGAGTGATAACAGGAAAATGGAGGAGGTAAGGCGCCGGTTGGGTTTCAAATATGGGTTTACAATTGAGAGGATTGGAAGATCGGGAGGGCTAAGTCTCATGTGGGATAAGGAGATTGACTTAAGGGTTAGATCATATACTGCCCATCACATCGATGCCACAATTTTGTTGGACGGAGAAGAGCTTAGACTGACTGGAATGTATGGATGGGCGGATGGAGGGGGAAGACATCATACACTGAGCCTTTTGAGGAGGTTAAATGAAGATGCTCACGGAAGGTGGATCTGTATTGGGGATTTCAATCTTATCCTGAGCTCAGCGGACAAGGAGGGTGGGAGGATGGCTAATTTTGGCCGAATGGAGGGATTTAGGAGAGTGCTGGAGGAGTGTGGTTTTCGGGAGATCTTATTTAGAGGCGAGAGATTCACTTGGGATAATGGTAGGGAGGGGGAGGAGTTTATTCAGGAGCGATTGGATATGGGTTTTACGAACAAGGATTTGCTTGAGGCTTTCCCCAGAGTTATATTGCACCATTTACCACGGGCGGGATCCGACCATGTGCCTGTCCTGGTGGATTTGCAGGGAGATGAGGTAGTGCGTCCGGAAAAGAGAGGGCCTCGGCCCTTTCGGTTTGAGCCGATGTGGTTGAGAGATGAGGGGTGTGAAGAGGTGATTAGGAATGGGTGGAGTAATCCGGGAAGTGCCAATGCTGAGAGGGGAGTTTTGGGCAAGATAGCCAGATGTGGGGCTGATCTGAAGGAATGGGACTATGGTGGTTTCGGTAATGTTAACAGGGAGTTGAGGAAGGTCCGAAGGGAGCTGGAGGAATTAAGGGATGAGGGGGTGACGGGGACCAATGTGGGTAGGAGGACGGAGTTGGAGAAGTGGGAGAGGGAGTTGATGCAGAGGGAGGAAACCATGTGGTTCCAAGGAGCCCGAGAAAATGAGTTTACTTGGGGGGATATGAACACCAAATTTTTCCATCAGAAAGCTTCTGGCAGGAGAAGGCGGAATGGGGTAACTAAATTGGTGGACGACAATGGGTTGGAATGGTGGAGTAGAGAGGGTAGAAAGAAAGTAGCAATGGATTATTTCCAAGCCTTGTTTGCATCTGATGTCACAGCACTGCCAGAATCGGCTTCCCCCGGAATGAAGCACCTAATGTCGACTGGGGATAACTCTGAGTTGTTGCGTCCCTATACTGGCGAGGACGTAAGACAAGCCCTATTTTCCATGCATCCCACAAAAGCACCGGGTCCTGATGGTATGTCGTCACTTTTTTACCAAAAGTATTGGCATATCGTCGGACCTGACATTAGTAGATTTGTTATCTCTATCCTCAACGGCGTAGAGTTGCCGATGGAGCTTAACTATACTTTTATATCACTTATTCCGAAGGTTACTAACCCTTGTAGAATGAAGGATCTAAGGCCAATTAGCCTATGCAATGTAGCCTATAAAATTGTTTCAAAGGTCTTGGTGAACAGACTAAAGTGTTGCTTGGGCAAACTGGTGTCTCAGACTCAGAGCGCTTTTGTCCCTGGACGACTCATTACAGACAATGTTTTAGCCGCTTTTGAAATTTTCCACTTCATGAAGACAAGAAAGGAGGGGAGAAAAGGATACATGGCTCTTAAGCTAGACATGGCCAAAGCCTACGATCGCGTCGAGTGGGGCTTTCTCGATCATTGTATGGAGAGGCTCGGCTTTGACGAGAGATGGCGGAGGTTAGTGATGAGATGCGTGTCGTCCGTCTCCTTTTCTGTCTTGATTGATGGTTGTCCGTCGCAGAGGTTCAGACCGGAGAGAGGCCTTCGTCAGGGAGATCCCTTATCCCCCTACTTGTTTCTTCTTTGTGCTGAGGGCTTGTCAGGTTTAATCAGAACGAGCGAGGATGCTGGCAGGCTGAAGGGCATTTCTATAGCAAGGAATGCGCCATCGGTTTCACATTTATTTTTTGTTGATGACAGTGTGATGTTTGCGGGTGCGACTTGTCAACAGAGCAGGGAAATTGCAGAGGTCCTCCAAACTTATGGAGCAGCTTCGGGTCAACAAGTGAATTTTGCAAAGTTAGAACTATCGTTTAGCGGGAATGTAAGTGAAACTAGAAGGGCTGAGATTCAGCAGATATTGGGGGTGAGGGAGGTGGAGAAGCATGATAGGTATTTGGGTTTTCCAACGATGATCGGAAGGTCAAAGAAGGCGATTTTTGGGAATCTAAAGGAGAGGGTGTGGAAAAAGTTAAAGGGGTGGAAAGAAAAGACCCTATCAGGAGTCGGGAAGGAGGTCCTTATTAAAGCAGTTGTTCAGGCTATTCCGATGTACACGATGTCGTGTTTCCTTCTGCCTACAGAGCTGATCAGGGAGATAGAGCAATTGATGTGCAACTTCTGGTGAGGGGATGAGGAGGATAGACGGAAAGTGCACTGGATGAATTGGAAGAGATTATGTGTTCCAAAGGAGGATGGAGGGATGGGGTTTAGGGATCTTGAGGCTTTCAATCTTGCTATCCTCGCAAGGCAAGGTTGAGGTTGATCCAGGAGCCTAATTCCTTGTTGGCGAGGATGTTAGCGGCAAAGTACTATCCTCGAACTAATTTCTTGAGTGCTACTTTAGGGTATAATCCGAGTTACAGTTGGAGGAGTATTATGCGGGGTAGGAACATTCTATCTACGGGCTTGTGTTGGAGAGTGGGCAATGGTTGTGATATCAAAATTTGGAAGGATAAGTGGATCCCTAGGCCGATAAGCTTCAAACCAATCAGGGGACCGCCGTGTGAGCTTGAGGAGAGTAGAGTGATCGAGCTCATAGACTGGGAGCGCGGGGAGTGGCGGGAACCTTTGTTACAACAGCTTTTGGATCCGGCGGATGCGGAATTAGTCAGGCAGATGAGGTTGGTGAAACCGGAATACAAGGATAGGATAGCTTGGCACTACACAAAAGTTGGTATTTTCTCGGTGCGATCGGCTTATCACTTAGCGAGGGAGGGCTGCAGAAGGGAAGGTGAAGCAGCAGTAACTTCGAACAGCTCGAGGTTGGAGAAAGTTTGGAAGCAAATGTGGAAGATCAATGTACTTCCGAGGATCAGAAATTTTATTTGGCGGGCAGGCAAGGAAATTTTACCATGCAAATCCAATCTTGTCAAACGAAGAGTGCTGGAAGAAGATAGGTGCCACGAATGCGGCCGGATAGAGGACGGAATGCATGCTTTATTCTACTGCAAGAGGGCGCGAGATATGTGGAAATTGGTACCGGAAGTGGGGTGGCTGGGAAAGGGGTGCAGGACAGTGCTAGACTTTTTCGAGAGAGTGAAGAGTTGCCGGAAGGAAGGAGCTGTTCAACAGTGGGCAGTGATTCTAAACAGCATCTGGCGAGCCCGAAACACTAGAATTTTTGAAGGGGTAAGGCGGGAGTCGACTGACATTTTGACAGAAGCAATGGGAGCTCTTCAGGAGCATCTGTCAAGGCACGATGTCGGGAAAGACATGGTAGAAAGGCGGGGGGAAAGGGAAGGGGATAAGGTGTGGGAAAAGCCTGCTCGTGGTGTAGTGAAAGTGAACTGCGATGCTTCGGTGGATGAGAAGAAGGGTAATGGCGTCGGGTTTATAGCAAGAGACGAGGCAGGAGACGTGGTGCTGGGAGGCTCGAGGAGAGCGCGTGCAGCGGAGTCCGTTGAACTGGTCGAAGCAGAGGCGATTTGGTGGGCTCTCGAGTCGCTGAACGAACGTGGTATCCGGACAATTGAAGTTGAAACGGATTGTCAAGGCTTGATCACCAGGTTGAAGAAGAGGGCCCCGGACCTTAGCGCCATTGGAAGAATGGTGGAGGAGTGCCTGACACTCACTGATGGTGGTGATTTTAGGGGCTGGAATTTTATTAGGAGAGAGGCAAATCAAGCGGCACATTTGCTTGCAAGCATGAGGCCGGCCATTCCTTTGTTTTTCAATTCAACAGCTTTTTGCCCATATGTTCTAGTAGACATCTTGTGTAAAGACATCTCTTGATCATCAATTGATTTGGCTTTTGCTCAAAAAAAAAAAATCATACTAAGTTTTAGATCAAATTGGATATAATATATCTATATATAAATATATATCATGCCGTCAAGATTCCAAAAGATGAAGAAGAAATATTTGACCAATTATTCGACCTTTTAGATCAAATTGAATATAATATATTTATATATGGTTTTATTTTTGTGAACCATGTCAATTTGATTTTTTTAGCGACGTCAATTAATAATCTAATATAATATTTTAATATAATTAATATAGTAAAATATAATATAATTTATTAACAAAAACGCACAATCGCGGGTATAGTATATTTCTATTTGTTTTTTACTCTTTTTATTTCTGTTTTTTAACAAAAAAATATATATTCAATTTACATACGGGGTCGATGTCGTAGCAAATATCATCCAACCATAACAACATTAGCTACGGCCAGTGGCGGATCTGTGGGGGGGCTTGGGATGGCTGAAGCCCCCCGCTGGCTAAAATAAGGGTATATGTATACTTTTATATTTTTGTAATTTAGTAATATATTAAACTGAAGTAGAATAAGTTCACAATGTTTAGTTAGCTCAGTCGGCAGGACCCAGGGTGAATTCAAGGGGTAATTGCGGCATCCCAGGTTCGAAGCTCAGTCCTCCCATGTTTTTGACCTTCATCTGTTTTTTTTTAAAACTTTTTTCCCCTTACAGAGTTACAGTAACAGGCCCTTTTTTTTTTACCTTCATCTGTTTTTTTTTTAAACTTTTTTCCCCTTATAGAGTTACAGTAATAGCAACAGAGCTGTGAAGTGGGAGTTATTTTTTTTTAAAACACCGCCTCTTTTTTTTTTTTAAAAAAAACACCCCCTCTTTTTTTTAAAAAAAAAACACCGCCTCTTTTTTTTTTAAAAAAAAACACCGCCTTTTTTTTCTTCAATCTAAACTTCAAAAGGTAAGTTATTTATCTTCCTACTCCTTTTAATTTGATTCACAAATCTAAACTTCAATTTTGATTAGAATTTGTGTAGTTGAGATTTGAAAAATGAAAATCAATTTGGAGATTTTCGATTAGGGTTTCCGTTTTTTGAGAAATAAATTTGTGGCTTTGTGATTTGTTGTTTGAAAATTGAAATTGTGGTTTGTGATTGTAGCGAGAAATATATTTGTGAATTTGTTGTTTGCGATTCGGAATTGTGGTTTGTGGGTGTGGTGAGAAATAGATTTGTGAATCTCTGATTGTTTGTGATTCGGAAATGTGGGTTGTGAATTTGTGATTGTGAGAATGAATTTGTTACTTTCCTATGAATAACCACCATTAGAATTTTGCACATAGTTTCAGAGTTGATCAGTCAGAAACTTGTGTTTCTGAGAGCAGTGGTTCTGCATATTTCAAAAAGATAATTAAATGAGTAAAATTTTGAAGTTCGGTATTAAATTCCAGTTGGTGATGTAGGTTCCTGAATCCGCAAAACAGTATAGTGACGTTTTTAGTGTCATTCAACATATAAGCATGATTGAAGGTGTCAAGGGTGTATATAGGTACAATCTTAAACTCGAACATTTCAAACCGTCATTTATGTGGAAAAAAATTCAGCCCCCCCTTACATAAATTCCTGGATCCGCCACTGGTTACGGCTCCATTGCCGTGGCTATGTCTTAATAAAAATCAATTCAATTGCCACGGCAAGTCTATGCCGTTGCTACCGTGTATGGCTACTTTATGTTTGCTATCCAATCGCCACGGCAAACCTTGCCGTTGCTATCACTTGTGGCTAATTTGTTTTTTTTGTCACCCATTAGCCACGACAAAACCTTTTCCGTTGCTACCATGCGTGGCCAATATATATGTTTTTTTTTGTAGTGATTTTTTAAGTTAGATGTGGGTGTAAAGTTTACGAATGATAAAACATGACTAGTTTTGGAGTAATTATTGTCACCCATAATACACATCATTTCCACCTCTATCTGATACCCTTAGTCGAGTTTATAACAATGCAATTCTCTCTCTCGATTTCAATTTGGTGTAGCTCGAAGTCCTTCGCATGACTTTATAAATGATCAAAGCTTCAACTTTCAAGGTTTTTATTTTTCCCACGCTTCTCATAACTAATTCATCTTTCTTTCTTTTTTCATACGTAGCCATTGGACCCATTCCCATATGGGAATGGGAAATTCGAACTAATAATCTAATGATCGATTATTACATGTTATCCTTAACAATTAAGCTAGTAAGACTTAACTCATAATTTAATTTTAGAAATCATTGTCTTGTTTTTGTGATTTTATTCGTTTTCGGCCTTATTCTCTCTTTTTTTTGTGGCGTACTGGTTTTAATTTTTATCATGTTTTCCAATTTCTCTCCATGATATTTTTTTCTTCCAATTATTGTACGTATGTTGTTTGTATTGTAGGAATTGCTCTATGTTTTGTTTTTTTTAATAGACGACTCTTATTGTTGGTCGAAAAGTAATTTATTTATGTGATACCATAATGATCCACTTCAATGACAATCAAGATTTCTTTTTTCCTCTTTTCTTAACTTATACCCCAATTCTCCCATTAGGTCTTCTAAGGTTTTAGGGATGTGGTCCAACTCCAAGCTTCTCATTGTTTGTAAATAGACTCATTACTTGGTTTATGTTAGGGTGATCAGAGAAGCTAGCTAGAGTGCTTGCAAGAGATACACAACCAATTATCGCTACCTTTTTTTGTGCTAACCTTGTTTTTGTTTTAAAGTGTCGATTTTTCAAACCTAGTAACTTGTTTTGCGTTAGTGTTGCTCTATTGACAATGAGGTCCATGACACTCCTATGGTAAACCAACCATGTCTGCTAGGCCACCAACCTATTCTATTTTTGTGTCCGAGAAGCTTTCTTAGATAATAATCCAAGTAGAACTCGACTAATGCTATTCTGTATTCGATCTCTTTCCATTTTTTGTTGTGATCAATATACTTGCTAACCTTCTGACTTACAATACAACAATATCACATAGATTGCTCAATAGGTGCGGTATTAGATAACAAGTTACTCCGTATTTGTTTTGAATTTGATTGATTCGACTTCCCCAACCTTTCAAATCGGGAATTTATTTAAAGTTTTTTTTTAAGATCCATGAGTTTAGCCCATTCATGAATTGAAACATTTGTTTTTTCTTTTATATTCTAAAATGTGGTCAAGTATAGATCTTTAAGGTATTTTCCTTTATTATTATAACTCAAATGTATGAAAGTTATGCCAAAAAGGAGTTTTATTTGAAAAACTTTATTCATGTCCCTTAAGTTTCTTAAGCCTATCCCACCTTTATCTTATGATTTTTCATATTTTATCTCAGCTAATAAATGTGACTGATGTACATAAGAATATTTCAATCAACTTATGTGGTATTTCGGTACGGTGTTATTTAATTTTCCATGATTTATTCATAAATAAAATTAGAGAAAAATAACTTATAATAATCCATTAGAAAGTATATCTTTTAAAACCAAATTAATATGAACTTTAGACTTAATAAATTCGTATACAAACTCCGCGTGGTAAGAACAATAAGCCCATGTTTGGTATCCATATCCTGATATAAGGTATGGGTATGGATATCAATGATATCATCTCTCTGATTGGCATATGGGTATATGGATATCAATTAACCATTCCGGAATAACTCGTCGAAAAGGATATTAATTTAATATCCCCATATACCCCACGTCTTATTCGCACATCTCCATCTCTCCTCGGTTTATTCTCCTTATTTCTATTGTTTGATTTTTGACATCTCCATACCTAGCGTTTGTTTGATTTTCAGTTTGTTTTTATTCGACATCTTCAGATTCCTTGTAAAATAGTTTTACCACTTCTCTCTGAATACCTAGCGTTTGTTTGATTTTCAATTTGTTTTTATTCTACATCTTCAGATTCCTTGCAAAATAGTTGTACCACTTCTCTCTGAATACCTAGCGTTTGTTTGATTTTCAGTTTGATTCCTTGCAAAATAGTTGTACCACTTCTCTTATTGTTTGATTTTCGGTCTGATTTGCAAAATAGTTGCTGGGTAAACACTTGGGAGATGCAAAGATAGTGAACATGGGTGTAGTTAATTGCAATAGTTGTGGGTAGCTGTACAAACAAGGGGTAGTAGCAATAATTTTTGTTAGAATTGGGGGATAATGTACTTGATTTTCGTATGTGTTGCAATAGGAGCCGTGCATGTATTGCAAATTTGCAATGGGTCTGTGTTGCAATACTTTTTTTTTGTTATAATTGAGGGGTAGCGTAGCGTACAAATTAGTTCTTCTTAGAATTGGGGGATACGGGTAGATTGCTCGGTTGCTTAACTCGTATCCTGATATCATGACGGGGGAAGAGAAATTATCCATTTCGGGCTCGTTTGATATAGATATGGCTTAAACCATTCCGGAATGACGCATCGGAAAAGACTTGTGGGTAGTACCCATAGGTCTCCGATTCGAACCCGGAATGACCGCTCTTTATTTACCTATTCAAGATATAGATATGGCTTTACATTAAAAAAAATTCCAAATTTTCCAATAATTTATCCATTTATGCCATGTTTAGGATAAAATTGTGTAAGATAAAAGAGGTAATGATGGAAGAAATATAAAGGATATGAATTCCTTTACTCAAATAGATAGATGCCTGAATCCAGGGAAACAAAAAAAATTTTGAATCAAAAGTTAAAAGAATTGAATAATTATTTAAATATTTAACAATATATATCTTAAACTATAAATAACTATATGTATATATATTAATTTATCTCGTTTCTCTCTCTAATTTTTTTTTTGATTAGGAAATAATTCGAGGCCAGACAAACCTGAACCTCAATGGTCGACAAGTCGGCAGACGGAAACCGTCAAAAAGAGACAAAATACAAAGAAGGTGCAAGAAACAAGCACAAGAGCTCTACAAAGAGAAAAAAGCCCCACTAAACCGGACAAGATGCGGACGTAGACGAACGAATGAAGGCAAGCGCTACCAACGGTAACACTGCAGGCCAGCGGTACATCAGGAAACACCTGTGGGCAGTGAAGACGAACCTCCAAGGAAGCAGCATTCCGGGAAAAGGAGACGCCTCGATACACACTGCCACGACCCCAACCTGACTCGACTCCAAACAGCCAGAACCCCATCAATCGAAGAAGAAAAGTCAATCCCCCCAAACCGCAGAGCAACACCGCCTGAATCAAAACACGCACCAAAAATCCAAACGGGGGTAAACTAAGCAAACCTAACCGGGAAAAAAATTTCTAAGCCGGTTGAGAAAATTATTTTATTATTATTATTTAATCTTTTTTTATATAATTGTATTTTGGGCTTCTCGGGCCCAAGGAAAGTGCTTGGGCCCAAAGGAAGCAATGTGAGGCCCGTCCACAAACCCCCAAACTGAAGTACAGGAGGAAGCCACACCGGTGAGGAAAGCAGCCGCCGGGGTGTATGCGTCGACGAGGGTAGCCGAACAGGCCGACGGCAGAGGCCAGCGGGGTACCGAGCCATCCAAGTGGACGGGGGAAAACACACTGGCCAACAAGAGGCGAGAGGCCTGTGCGCGGGGAAGCCACAACCCGATGCCCTCGGCGGAGAGGAGGAAGGGGCGAGCATCGCCATTAGGGGTGGTATTCGAGCCGAACGAGCCGAGCTCGGTATGTTCAAGCTTGGCTCGAATGGAAAACGAGCCAAGCCGAGCTCGAGCCCAAATTTTATACGAGCTTTTTTTAGTGCTCAAGCTCGGCTCGCGAGCCCAACCACATGTTCGAGCTCGGCTTGTTTAAGCTCGATCAAGCCGAATGAACGAGCCTAAGCTCGTTCGAGCTCGTTGTCCAAGCTCGTTCGTTCGGCTCGTTTATGCTTCATTTTCAAAGCCTTTGCCTTGTTTCACTCTTTCAATACTAATTTTATTAACAACCCAAACTCATTAACAATCCAAATTCATTAAAAATCGAAAGTAACATAAAAATATATATATGAACAACCCATTTTTATGTTTGTTCTTACATCCAGTACAAAAATCAGCAAACACATACTGTATTCAGCTTAATTAACACATCAGATTCAAGAAATAATACAACAAATTCAACCTTACAGATTTAACAAACACATGCTTGTTCTTGCATTCAGTATAAGATTCAGTAAAATTCAACATTATAGATCCAAAAAATAATACAACAAAAGAAATTGCAGATTCAACAAAATTCAGTAAAGGCCAGAGGAAAAGCGAGATATGCCAGATCTCTCATGCCCAGGAATAGCCAGATCTGGTTCGTCCTTCCTACTCGCTCGCCCTTCTCAGATCTGCGAGATAGATGCCAGCTCTTCAGTCAAGACTTGAAAGAGATAAAATTCCTTACCTAATCGAGACTCGAGAGAGAGGGATTGTTTGTGGAAGAGGCCGAAGAACCCTTGATTATCCATTGAATTTCATACAAATTGATATCTAGAATCAGTTGATTACCAGCCGAACAGCGACGAGACCAAGTCGAGGAGGCCGATCCGCGAGAGAAAAGGAAGAACGAGTCGAGGAGGACGATCCGCAAGCGAGAGAAGGAAGGACAAGTCGAGGAGGACGAGCGACTGAGCGAGAGAAGAAAGTCGCCTGCGAGCGAGAGGCTGAAGGCCGAGCGAGAGAAGGAAGGGGAACTCGGATGTGCTGTTGGAAGTCGCCGACGCCGGTGCCGCCTGAGTCGCGTGGAGGATGAGCCGCGAGCGAGAGAAGGAACCAGATCTCCAGAATCACAAGAAAGAAGCGAGGCGGCTGACAGAAGAGGCGAACAAGCCTTTTAACGCCTAAATCTTCCTACCTCCAAACCCTAGGGGTATTACTGTAATTTAATATCTCGAGCTTCCGAGCTCGGCTCGGGCTCGGCTCGAGCTCGGCTCGGGCTCGGTTCGAGCCTAAAACATTGTTCAAGCTTGGCTTGTTTTACCTTTTCGAACGAGTCGAGCCCGAGCTTTTCCGAGTCGAGCCCGAGCCGAGCTCGAGCTGTTCGGCTCGAATACCACCCCTAATCGCCATGCCATCACCACCGAGGAGACAAAAGGCTGGCCGGATCGGGTGGAACAAAAGGGTGAGAAGACGCACAATCCAAAACGGACGGATCGAGGGGAGGACTGCGCAATCTAGATCCAAGTATCCAACTTCCGCACAAAGGGAGAGGAGACGCTAGAGCAAAAGCCCCACACCAAATTTGGAAGGGACGAACCCAGAAACCAAAAAGGGAGAGGAGACGCTAGTGATCAAAAGCTCCAACCGATTTAGGAAGGAACGAACCCAGAATCGGAACAAAAGGACACAAGGTTAGTCCAACCGGTATTCCACCGGATCTATGGTTGAGGCAAAGCCACATGGAATCGATGTCGGTCGGCGACCAAGATGAGTGGCCGAAACCAAAAAAAGGTGGTTGAAGCCAAGACTTGGGCTCTCCGAGGAGAGATTTGGGCTCTCCGAAGAGAGAATTAATCGGAGGTGATATTCAGTGCTCACCGGACCTCTATGGGAGGAAGAGCGAGATTTCTCTACTCTCCGTTGACGATGCCATGATGGTATTCACCACAGGGCGACGTTGGGTCGTCTCTCTCTATATATATATAGAAAATTTTATATATATAGAAAATTTAGGATAAACAACTCCTATGATGCATTTTATGAACAAATCATGACAATTGAATTAGATGAAATGGACGGTGGAGATTGATTCTAAATTTTTGTTTTTTTTTAAAAAAAACTTGTGGGACCCATGTCATAATTTTTTCACTCCCCATTTCGTGAGGGCGTTTGGGCAAACATAAAAAAAAAAAAAAAAAAAACCACTTTTCATTAAAAATTAAACCGGAAAATATTGTTGGGCCAACAAATGGATTTCAATATTTCATAATTTTTTAAAAAAATTATTGACCAATTTTTTGTTTTTAAACGAACAGTATCAACTTTCGGACTTGATATTTTTTGCAACACTGATTTTCTTTGATTCGGGTGGACGACAACTATTCGTACAAACTTGCATTATGACTATAATTAACTAGCCAGTAGCCCGTGCGCGAACGCACGGGATTTTTAAAAAGCATATAAAAAACACCAATAATATTTATCGGGTGTTAGAGTATTACATATGACGCATGAAATTTATACATTACTAGTGTAGACCCCGTCCCGTGTACGGAAAATACATTAATATAATATTATAAATAATTTAGATAGATTCCAATAAATAATAAAATAATAATCTAAATATAAATTATTGTTCCGCCAAAAAATAATATAGATAAAAATAAAATTAGTTCTGCATGTTATAAAAAACATACATCATGTAAGGCTTTTCGATCACTAAACTGTTTGACAAATTTTTCTCACCTTTTAATAGATGAATATCTACCTATATGAATATACGGAGTATATCATAATCTTTAGTATCATTAAATTCCTATCAAGATCAAATAATTCAGCTTAGATCTATTAAATATCATTGTAAAAAAAAATCTATCATACTTCATAACATAGTGCTTTATTAACCTTAAATATATTTGATGCCCTTACAATTATTTCATGGAAAAACATACCTTTTTGACATTTAACCAAAATAAGATTGATGGGGATAGCTTTAGCAACGATAGACAAACCGGCTTTTAAAATCTGATTGAGTAAAATACCTTATATCAGATCGAGTAAAGTATCAAATCTACTTTCAAAATCTGTCATAGTTTTCTCTTTTCTACCGGAATAGATATTTTATCCACATTCTCTTATTTCCTTGGATTTTCAACACATAACTTTCCTCAAAAATAGCATATGTCATTGTTGAATATTTTGTTTTCATTTATGATTCTCAGACAAAATTGAAAATTATTTCTACTGTATGAATGTAGTCATGCATTTCGTTTTTCATTCCAACCCATCAGATAAACTTGATTTACAGTCCTGAATTGAGGTGATTTAATTTTTTTCATTTCCTTTTGACTCATTTAGCATATATTATTTCCATCTGAATTTGATTTTGAATTCCTTTCTCCATGAACATATTATGAATCTGATTTCACTCACTTTATCTTTAAAAATATGTAAATCCATATTAAAACAAAATTGATTTCAATTTAAATTATAGATTTCTCCACAAGACTTTATTTTTGTCTGGCATTGCTAAAGCTATCCTCATCAATCTGATTTTGGTTAAATGTTAAAAAAGGTATGTAATTAGATTTTATAATTGTAAGGGCATCAAATATATACTACGTACAAGTTAATCTGGTTGGTTTATAAAATCTGGATGTTTTATAAAATCTAGCTGTTTTAAAAATCTGACTGCTTTTAAAAATCTGTCATATTACTCTCAATTTAGTTGTGACTTCAGATTTGAATATGACTGATTTTTCTTATAATAAGGTCAAAGAAAGAGGTTATGAATTGAGCATAATCTAGGACAGATTTCTTGAATAATACAATTATCAAACCAATTTATAGAATATCAGAAATCTATAACATATTTGAGGTGATAATGTATGTTCTCTCCCCAAATCTATCATATGTTTGTTGTTGCGAATGTCGTTTGGCAAAGGTTACCACAAGAGCTACACCAGTAGATTAACATAACCTGATTTCTTCATTCTGAACATCTACTGGACTACAATGAATATGTTTATGGTTCTACAAATTATGTGAATGTTACATGAACTGAAATACTTGAATATAGAGGAGATGATAAGAAAAGCTAAATGTTATACGTAAATTTAACTATGTTGAAACATGCTCAAGGATTCGGCGGAGCAGATATTTAATTTTTTTGATCATGGATAAACCAATCTAACATGTATTCAGTATAAAACCCATGGAAATAAAATCTATAATCTGAATGTTTTATAAAATCTGGTTGTAATCTGATATTTAATATGAATGTTTTAAAAAATTTGTCTGTAATCTGATTTTTAATCTGAATGTTTTATAAAATCTATAATCTGAATGTTTTATAAAATCTGTAATCTGATTTTTAATCTGAATTTTTTTTATAAAATCTATAATCTGATTTTTAATCGGAATATTTTATAAAATCTGTAATCTGGATTTTTAATCTGAATGTTTTATGAAACCTGAAATAGGATTTTTAATCTGAATTTTTTATAAAATCTTTAATCTAATTTTTATATGAAGTTTTTATAAAATCTGTAATCTGATTTTTAATCTGAATGTTTTATAAAATCTGAATTTTAATCTGAATGTGTAATATGATTTTTAATCTGAATTTTCAATCTATCTTATAAAGCATGACTAAATTCATACAGTGCGTAGAAATAATTTCCATTTTTTTCTTTTGAGAATCATAGATGAAAACAAAATATTCAGCAATGACAGATGTGATAAAAAAAATCAGTTGAATCTTTAACCGAAAGAGGAAACTGTATTGAAAATTGAAATTAATACATAGTTTATTACATAATATATGCTTTATACACATTTTATGGGATAAATATAAGAAAATAATCAAAAACCATTTTGGCCGCTAAGAACCGGTAATAAGACCGTCAAATCGTTTTGACGCTTAGCGGTACCCTGACGTCAAGCGTCTACCAGTGTTTTTTAGAACATTGTTTCCAGAACAAACTAAGAAATTCGATACATAAGTTAAATGGCTACTTACATCAGATGTGCTTTTGTAAGTGACATTCACATATGCATGAAATAAATTATATCCTGCAATAAGGTAAATGGTTAACCCATAAAGTACCCTGTAATAAGTTAATTAGTATAAAGCATAAACATTAAACATTCGTTTGCACTTACACTATAAATCTCTTCTAAATCATATTCACTGCAATAAGCCTCAATGAAATATTTTCTAAAATAATCAATTTTTTTTTAATTATCCATTAATTTTAATAATAATTTTATTAAAAATATTTTTTCATAATAAAATTTTATAAACATGTTAATATATGAATCTGTTGCACGTCTTTCGTACTGATTTCCTCGTAGAAAGTTGAAAAAGGATAAGATTGATTCCCATTAACCGCATTTGTAGTGTAACACCCTCACAGGCTTTCCTCATAGAAAGATTGATCCCAATAGGTTAATCAGTTTGCGACACCACAAGTTCCGGGCAATGTTTCGTGCTTTGATTCCTAAAAGTCTCAGCAACTTTAACTGAAAAACCCGATTGATGATTGATGAATCTGACAAGCAACACGATCTCGGTCAGCACTGCCGAAGATGTTCTGGCCATCACAACCCTAATTTCTATCCAGGGTCAGATCTAGAAACTTAGTCAAAATGCACCATCTGAAAACTGAACCGACCCAATCTAACTTGATAAACGAATATCAACCGACCTTAAGGTGAAAAATAGAGACTAAGCATATGTATATTGGGGACTCAGGTGAACCCAAGCACATCAAGAGCTAGCACCAAAGACAACAGTCAATCGGGGATCTGAAGTACAAGTCATTGGCAGAGGCTCCGAGGCCATCAGATAAGAGTGTGTAAGGTAAATTTAGGATAACGCTGAACAGAGATGTGTATAAGGCAACTGCGATATCCACAAATGATTTAAATTCCAAAACAAAGAATACAATATGTCCTAGAAAACAGCTTCCAAAAGGAGTTAAAACGATGAGCAATCAACTATAGTTTTCTACCCATGTCTAACTGTAAACATTTTGAAGGCCTGTATTTTAAACACAAGAAAGAAGATTCAACATAGGTCACTTTTCAATGAGCATAAAGGAGGTCGGCAACAATGTTGATTTTATAGACAATAACTTCTTCGGATACTCTTCAAATGGTTCGGACTTCCAAGTACTGATGAACTGAAATGATTACTGCCTAGGATAGTAGAAGTAAAAAAAAAAAAAAACTTGACAACATGAAACCTCATCCAGTGATCAGCTTCACGACGATAGTGACAACGTACAGGATTATAAGTGGTATTCACATGTACTAAGCAGCGTAGATAAGCCCTATGACCTGATCCTTCACACCTCTTTTCTTGCCTCCTGTCATGCTATCTGACATGATCCATCCTCTGGGAGCCAAAAACCGGTCCTCATTCACTATAGCAAAGGCATTCGCGAAGAGCAAAAGCGCTTCAAGGAAAGTCCACATCCCCATTATCTGCACGTTTAAAAACAGGTTGTTCAAGCACCCGAATTGAGAGGATATCTCCACAACGAAGGAAGTGAATGTAGTGATCATACGAAAAAAATGATTCCAAAAGTTAAAAGATGAGAGTTCCACTATCCCAAAAGAGGCAGCATCTCCGGAACGAAGCACTAGCATCATCCTGTGATTAGATGGTCACATCAAAACTAAAGAGTGGCCACAACCCCAATCGTCTAGAATCTAGAGGATAAGTGATTTAAATAAAATCAGGTAAATAAAAATGACTTCAAAGCACCATGACAAAAGAAAGAAATCAAGAGGAACGAAGGTGAAAGAGAATGAGAAGATCCATTATTCACAACCAATAATATCGCGTGCATTGTTGATTGCCTCTTACTTCCATCAAAAAGAAAAAAATTATGAAACAGAATTAAAATCGATAGTTAGTATCTAACTGATTTACTAGTAAAGGAAGATTTTATGTGAACAATCCATTATAATGGAATGCGGACAATTCACAAACTTATAATGAATACCTAAATCTCAATTCTCCTATTTCTCCTATCCCCAACCGATAGAAAGACGAAAATCTCAGCTAATGCTGCATTCTCAACCGGCGAAGCAACATGAAGAAGCATGAAGGCATACCAATAGATTTCTAACTTTAAAGATCTCTCATTTACACTTTAAAATACCTTGTACATTCACAAAAAGAAAGATGAAGGCATACTTGACAACGAAGATCGGAATCACGATGATCGATGAACACATTCATAAATTGATGAATGAAATCTCCTAGTGGCCATATTGTCCATATCTGCACACGAACTCACAACTTTATGAGAAAATATCTCAATAGATGAAAATCAAAAGATTTACCGTATTTTCCTTCTCCGTTCTGATATTTGTTGGAATCTTGATTTCACAAAGAAGGCTTTTTCAAGAAGAGAACAGAAAGGACTAAGATTTTACGGACTTACTCGAATAACCATGTTGGCAACTTGGCATTGAAGCTGTACATAATTAACAAACACAAAAGTAAACTGCAAATCCATTGCCTAGATACAAAATTTTACGGACTTAATCGAAAAAAAGACCTATTTCAAAATATCTTGTTTCAACACATCTTATTTCAACCTTCTATTGCCCAATTGGCAATAGAAGGTTTACATAAACTGCAAATTTGAGCCCATAAGATTTAAAAAAAGGCTAGAAAGGAGAGGGGAAAAAAAAGAATCCATTGTCTACCCTCCGAGGGCAATACACAAACAGGGGTATTAGGCTTTGGAGCCGAATTTCCCAAACATATTAGTAGAAGCAATATAGATAGGGGCATTTAACAAAAACTCAAATTCATAAAATAAAGTTATAATTATTCGCATATACTCCAAATTCGGTCTCCATCAACAAAGCCAGAAAACTTAATTTAGGGAAAAAGTAGAAAGAAGAAAAGATTCAAAATTTGTATCAATTATCTATAGTATACATCCTCAAACCTTTAATTTCCTATTCAAACTGCCAAAAAACCCTCACCAAGAATTTCAACACCCACATGGCCACATCACAATTCATAACAAACTGTTCATGCTGAACCCATTTCCGCAAACCTCCATTAAAAGCCATCAAACACACACAAATACACAATACATACATGTACAAATTTCACAAAATCAGGAAAAAAAAACAAAAAAAGGAATCAATAAAAATAATGAAATTTGAGGGGCATCAAGACCTGGAGCCTGCTCTTGCAATTTGAAAATCAGGAACCTCTTCCTTGGTTGGATTGTTCACTAAAAACACATCTAGTTTGGTTCTGAACTCTAACATGACCATGAAAAGAATACCTTGATCATTTGTGCTCTCGCCTCTATATACCTTCCATCTTTTGTGTGCTGAGTATACCTAATCTCACATAAACATTCAATAGATCAGTAGATTGGAGCATGAGATTGCATCAGTTCAATTACGATAGCTCAAGAAATCATCTATGTACTTCTGAGCATTTAGATGCCTTCTGAAATTGTTCCAATAAAGAGATATTTTTTCTAACAATTGAGTTCATGTTCTGCATCTAAATCGAAGGGCAAACTTCACCATTTCTATATTTAAGTGGTGCTTTATCGTGTTCATGCTACTACTGATTTGATGTACAAATCATGGGAAACTAAATTGAAATTATATACAAATCAAGTGAGAAATAGAAGGGTGCTCGTAAAATTCAAACCTTTTTAAGTCAGATTCAAGTTGAAACACTCGGCAAGGAATCTTGTCAATAATCAGCAATTAACCACGCAAATCCAAATTTCCGCTCCATCTCACGTTCTTCCCAAGGAAAATCACCTGAAATCACAAATTCCTAATCACAACTCATGAAACTCCCAATTTCAAATAAAATCCCAAAGTGATTTCTAGGGTTAGGGTTCTCACCAAACAATCACAGAGGAGGGGGAAAGGGAACCATGATGCATCAAGAGCTATCTCTCCCTCGCTTGGTATCTGATGGCTTCCATGGATGACGAAGACAAGAGGAGCGGTGCTGTGAAGCCGGAGGTGGCCTGATGGCCGACATACACGTTGGAGAAATGTCGAGAATAAGGTAAGGAAAGGAGAAATCGGCGGAGGGGGCGGTGAAATCGCCACCAGCGCTACCCCCATCCCTGGCATGGGGATCCAAATCCGGTGACCCAATCGACATTCCACTGGACGAGGAAGATAAAGATGACAGTTGAAGAAGAAGCTCTTCGCCGCTCTTTCCTTTGCAACACCTAGGGTTTCAAGGACTACGGCGGCAAGAATTACCGCCGCCGACCACTCGTCCACAGATTTGTGATCGCCGCTTAGCATAGGTTGTTCAGATCTGGCAACTGTGTTGCGAGGGTATTGTGCATTGTGGTAGTGGGAGGGACTCAGGGAATCGTAAGAACGTGGGAAGGGTTAACAACGTGGGCAGAGAGAGAGGGGAAAGACGGAAAAATAAATTAAAAACGAAAAAAAAAACCGCTTAAAAAAAATGCAGAAAATTTCTATGCTTTACACGTGGATGATTCTTTTGCAAAAGAGTTGCTTTTGCTCTTATATTGTAGGGATTTGTACATAAATCCATAACTGTTGATGGAAAAAAAAGTTAATCACCCATACACAACGTAGTGAAATTTTTTTATTCATAAAAACCAGTATATTATTCGTCAATGATGACCGAACTATTCGTAGGTAGGTAGTTAAAATTGAGCACTTGACCACTTCTAGAGGTTTCTTTCCCAAACAAGATGAGAAACGCTCTAAAACTAAACCCTAGTTCCCATCCCGCCGCCACCAGCAACTCGGCCCAAACGCCAATCGTCGGACCTCCGACCACCGCTTTCAATCAGCAAAAGCCCCCTTCTCCAACCAAGAGCGCTAGAAACAAAAGAGTGAGTCGCTCCCGGAAATCTGAAAAGTTTGAAAGAAATCAAAGTAAACAGAGTAAAGATCTATTGTGGGTCGGTGGCTCTGGCGGGGTTTGGCTCTCGGCCGGTCGTCGTTTTTGGCCTTGCCGATGGCGGTTCCGGCGGCGGCTCAGTGGTGGATTGGTGCTTGCCGGTGGATCTGTGAGGTTAGGCGTTTGCCGTCTCATCTACCTATACATCAGGAACTCCTCAAACCAGGTATTATCTACCCTACCTGACTCTACATTCACGATTTTTGGCTACAATCGCCTCAAGAGATACAATCTTTTGCCCTCTAAACTGGGACTCAATGGTGCTTTAGGGATTCGCAATCCTTTCTATGATGCCTGCCTTTTCCTGGTTCTCACCTATACCTTAAGGTCTACTGTAAACTTGGAATTATCTACCCTTTCATGTACTGCACTTGCAATTTCTTCACCAACAGCAAATGTCCGATCTTTGTGCTTAATCAGCAAGCGTATGTACATGATTTATATGTCGGTAACCCCGAATTTTGAGTGCGAGTCGCCCTCTCGCTCACAAACTGTTGGTTTTGGGTTTGTTTTGGACCTTCGGCCTTACTTCTGGAATATTATGTATTTCGATTTCTCTGTTCAGTTTCCTTTTGTTTTCAACTACAGGTTTGTTCAGTCGATTGTGGTTTTGTCCCCTGATTTTAATTCAAATGTCATTTGGTTTATTACTGTCTTGGTCTACTGCCACTATTTTAGTTTCTCCCCTACTGCTGTCTCCTTCTTGGTTTGGGGGAAGTCTATGCTGTTTCCTTGTGGTTGCAGGTAGTGTTTGGTCTCGGTTTTCCTCTATGGCTACCTACCTCTTGCTCGGGGTTGTTCCTGGGCTCAGCGGTGTTCGTCCCTTAGCTACTCGCTGCTGCCAAACAGCTACCTTCTCGCTCCCGTGGGACTCCATGCTGCTGCAGTCTATGGCTCACAAGCCTCAACACATGAATATAACACTCACTTTAAGCCTTACAAGGCCAACTACCATATGATTATAATTTCAATTCGTAAGCCTTGCAAGGCTCAGAAAACATTACAATGTTACTTTGCAACATGTTCACCTTGTATTACCATACTCTCATTACATACCGATATGTCTCTAGTTTG
The DNA here is from genome assembly GCA_037127255.1 of Persicaria tinctoria. Lineage (NCBI taxonomy): Eukaryota > Viridiplantae > Streptophyta > Magnoliopsida > Caryophyllales > Polygonaceae > Persicaria > Persicaria tinctoria. The sequence goes on from JBANSL010000004.1 coordinate 4,493,984, forward strand.
GCTTCGATTTCAACATTCTTCACATTATGTCTTACGTAACCGTAAGCATGCTTGCATAATGCAACTCCACTGTTGCATTTTAATTACTTTAATTTTACATATATATGCCATACAGATCCCTTTGGTTCAATGCCACCGAACTACAAACGATATCAACAACATTTACTTTGGTTCTCCGAACTATCACGTACCTAAGTTGCACTTGCATCCGGGTGATTTCGGCTATATACTTAATTATAAAAAGCATGACTTGCTATACATTATAAAAAGCATGACTAGCTATACTTTAGCTCGAGTCCCTTGGTTTTTGAGGTGCTCCCATACCTTGTCGGATTTGGTGTTTCACACACCCACTGGAGGTCTTGCATATGCGCGTTTCTTCTCTATTGCCATGAGCTGGTGTACCCGGGGTGTTCGGGTCTTTGTTGTTTCAAGTCTGGCCTATGCGAGAGCCTCCTGCAACCTTTAAATAGCAGATTTCCAGCTATGGTGTTTTGCCAATGTTTTTGCTCGATTTCGGTTGGCTTCACACTGCTCCATAGTTGGAATGCACACCAGTTTTTTTCTACAAAGTAACGCTCTCTGTATGGTGTCTAGACCTTTTGAAATTAATCTTCACTAGCTGATTTTTGTAATAATCTATGGTCTGTATTGCTATGCTTGCTATTTGGAGTGTATAATCACTTCTTTGTTACCTCTTTTAATGTTGTATTTGGACTTACTAACATCTGAGTTCTTTTTATGGGACCTTGTTCTCCGTAAAAGGACTTATAAACGTAGGTTTATGTACTCTCCCAATTCTTACTCTCCAGGGGCTTCTTGTCACTCGACGGCACATCAAAGCTTATTTACAATTCAAGTGAGCCGTAATCTCGATTACGAAACTCGCTTAATTAAGTCGGACACTGTCAGGTCGACAAATCCCTCCCTCGTTTTAAACAACTCATCCCTAAGGGTCACACAGGACCATCTTGCTCCCACCAAGAGCTGCGGCCAAAGCCAGCCCAAATCATTAGTACAAACTGTTCGCCCAAAAAGGTTTTTATGAATATATGCACCTGGAACTCACTCGGCATCCGGAGCCGTAATTTCTGGACAAATGTAGATATTTTCTATCAAAATAATAATATCAACGTTCTAGCTCTTTTAGAAACTAAGACTGATAAGGTTCCTTCCGAAAGCACACTGCGTAAATGTGGTTTCTCGAATGTTGCTTTTGACCCGACTGTTGGGTTTTCTGGGGGAATCTGCCTTCTGTGGAAAGATATCCCTGCCTCACAAGGATCCATTGAACTTATTTCGGTTCACCACCGATTTATTCACTTTAACTACTCAGACTACGCTACAAAGCGGTGTTGCACGGTTCTTGTGGTCTATGCCCCACCGGATGAGCGTCGCAAATCACCCTTCTGGGATACAATCTCCCTTTATATACAGTCACTCGTTATTCCCTTCTGCATCATGGGAGACCTTAACGAAATAGCTTCCCCAACTGATAAACTTGGAGGAGTCTATCCTTCGACGTCGCGTTTCACGCGCTTACTAGATTTAAAGAACAGACTATCTCTACTAGAAGTTCCTTCTAGCGGGGGTCAGTCTACTTGGCAACGGAAATTGAAAGATGTGGTCATTTGTTTGGAAAAACTTGACCGCCTTCTAATCCACACGGACATGCTTACCATTTTTGACTCACTTCGTACACAGATCCATCCCTTTACTAGATCTGACCATGCTCCGATCTCCACAGATTTTCGTCACAACATTCAGTCTAAGAATAGACCATTTAAGTTCGAATTGGCTTGGGCATCAAGGGCCGATTACAAAAACTTAGTCTCGCAAGCTTGGAGAGCAAACCCACAAGGTTCTTTGATGTTTAAATTGCTTCAGAAGGCAAAAGTTCTCAAAAAACTATCCAAAACCTGGCATAAGAATACAGTTCGCAATATTCATAACCAAATTCTAGTAACGGATCAAAAGCTCCTTAGTTTACAGACATCTCTTATCTCAAATTATAACAGCCAGGATGTTCAAATCCTAAAACAATTACTCAACGAAAGAGAACGAATGCTCGACTTTCACCGTCGCTATTGGAGCCAGCGGGCTAAAGTTAAACATACCAAACTTAATGACTCCAATTCAGGCTACTTCCATAAGATCGCTACTGCAAAAAGAGGCAGGAAAATGATCAAATCTATCCTACTTTCCGGTGGAGAATCCACAGCTGATTTCCACACAATCCAACAAGAATTTGTCCGCGACTTTAAAGCTCGTTTCAGAGCCTCTTCGACCCCTGTTTCGGATCTATCTCCAGACCTAGCGGTCATCCCATCATTAGTTTCACAAGCAGATAACGACATGCTCTCGGCTCCGGTTACAAACAATGAGATTAAAGCGGCTGTATTTTCTATGAGCCCGGAGAAGGCTCCGGGGCCTGATGGCTTCCCAGCTGGTTTCTACCAAAAGTTCTGGCCTACAGTTGGGCCCTCTGTAATAAAATCCGTCAAAGCTTTCTTCACCAGTGGCAGGTTACTGCGTCAGACAAACCATACATTCATTACGCTTCTACCGAAATGCGATGACCCGACTGCAGTAAACCACTACAGACCTATCAGTTTATGCTCTACAATTTACAAAATCATAGCTAAAGTTATTTCAGCACGGTTAACCAAGATTTTTGACAAACTTATACACCCCCTCCAGGGAGCTTTCACCAAAGGGAGATCTATCCAGGACAACATTCTGATTGCTCATGAGGCCTTGCATTCGTTTCGGATGAAGAAAGGCAACTTGGGCATGGTTGCTATTAAGTTAGATATGGAAAAGGCATACGATCGCATCGAATGGGCCTTTCTGTTCCAAGTTTTATCTAAGTATGGTTTCAGTGACCTCTTCATTAACAGGATAAAAGAATGTGTTTCAACTGTATCCTACTCGGTCCTCGTTAATGATGAACCAACCACAGTATTTAAACCCACCAGAGGTTTAAGACAAGGAGATCCCCTCTCTCCTTTTCTCTTTATCCTAGCCTCTGAGGTATTAGCACGTACACTGCATAACAAAGGGCTTGCTAGTAAGGACCTGGGTATCTCTTTCGGACGTCCGGGTATCAAGGTTCCCTTCCTAGCATTTGCTGATGATATCCTTATTTTCTGCAAAGCCTCCCACTCGGCATGTACTTCCGTACTGTCTATCTTAGACAGATACTGTTTAATTTCGGGACAAAAGGTGAACCTGCACAAATCCAGCTTCCAAGCGTCTCCTAACACGGCTGCTACCGCCATAGCGTCTACTATTGCAGTACTTGGCATTCCCCAGGCTAACAATTTTGACAAATATTTAGGTTGCCCTATCGTTAACGGTAGGACCAATAAGGACACATTCGTTGATGTGGTTCTCAAGACCAAAAATCAACTCACAAAATGGAAAGCTTCAAATCTTTCTGCCGAAGGAAGACGGGTGCTTATCAAAGCAAATTTGAGTGCCAAACCGATTTTTCTTATGCAAGCTTTCCTGCTACCCTCTAATGTTCTTCATGAACTTGACAAAGTGTATAGACAATTCTTTTGGAACAAAACCTCTAAAGCTCCACCGCTGATTAGCTGGGACAAAATCTGTTCGGACACTATGAAAGGTGGTTTGGGGATTCATAAGGCGGAGTCTATGAATATAGCTCTCCAGATGAAGCTTCTTTGGAAAATAATTTCTGAACCAGACAACATCTGGGTTCGTGTCATCTCACAAAAATATCTTAAAGGCCAGAACCTTTCCAGTTATAACAAAAAAGGTAATACCTCGTGGCAATGGTCCCGCCTTATGTCCATCAGGCCTCAGTTCCTCCCGGGTCTACAATGGCGGGTTGGAAATGGGGAAACTATTGATTTCTGGTCCCATAATTGGGCTTTCGAGAAGCCGTTGAGTTCCAAAACAATCATACCCATACCGGTTGATCTTGTGGGCGTTTCGGTGGCTCATTTCATCACCAACAGCCAGTGGAACAAACCATTTATAAAGGATTCATTACAAAACATTCTGAAACAAGATGATATTAACCACATCATGGGTATAACATTACCAAGTAACCCAATCTCGGACCGTCTGTATTGGGGGCCCAGTAAAAATGGATGGTTCTCAACAGCCTCTGCACACTCCTAAGGTGCGACCACATCATGGGTATAACATTACCAAGTAACCCAATTTCGATTGCGCTTGTATCTGGAGTCTCGATGTCCCCCCTAAGGTGCGACACTTTCTATGGAAAATCTCCAGGGATGGTCTCCCGACTAAAACCAGACTACAGAGGTCGCATGTCGCTGTACCTGCTGGTTGCGCTTTCTGTGACAATACAAATGAATCGACTGATCACATTCTTCTTCGTTGTCCTATGGCTACTGCTTTACTTAAAGCTTTACATATCCATATTCAAAGGCTTATTTTAGCTGGTGGCATGGGAAATGTATTTCCTCTTACTACTATTAAATGTGCAATTGGGACTAGCTCCTTTGCCGCTCTAGCCTCAGCTTGGTGGGCCATGTGGTTCTTTAGAAACCAACTTGTTTTCGATCATACTAAGAAAGTAACCATTAATGAAATTATGCTGGTACACATCACTACTACTCATTGTTGGAAACAATCAAAGCTTTTAGATGATGATATGACTGGACCATTGATCCCCATACATAGCTGTTGAAGGGGCCAGCACTACCAGCCATATAAGGATAGTGCTTTGAAAGCTAGGCCCCAGGATCGGTCCGGAAAGTGGGACAAACCACCACCGAATAGTTACAAGCTCAATTTTGATGGTTCGGTGAACCAGAATGGTAACTCGTCTTATGGTTTTGTCATCCGCGACTCTGCTCATCTAGTTGTCTCGGCTGGGAGATCTGTTTGCACAAATATCTCGGTAATTTATGCCGAAAATCTCGGCCTCAGGATGGGATTGTTACGGGCAAAGGAGCTAAACCTTTCTACACTTCTGATCGAAGGAGACAATCTATTGGTGATAAAAGTTCTACTGGGAGATTGGAAATGCCCCTGGTCAATTGAGATGCTACAAGCGGATATACTGTATGATATTTCGTCCTTTACTCATGTTGCTATTCGTCATATTTTCAGGGAATCGAATGCTGTGGCTGACTACCTTGCTCGTAGTGCCCATGTCTCCCCTGCCGACGTTTGCTGTGAGGATGATCCAGAACTGCGAGTTCTCGTCCGGAAGGATGCGCTAGGAAGGGCCTCTGCTGCGGCCGACCCGACCTAAACTTTATCTTGCTTCCAAAAAAAAAAAAAAAGGTAGTTAAAATTGAAATATTGAGAGGTTTAATGTAAAAATATATGTAAAAAAAATAGTAAATTATTCATTTTCATTTCCTCACAATTCCTTTTATCATGATAAGTCATCTGATTATATCATCTACATTTTCTCAACAACTTTTACTCCGAAATTCAATTGTTTCTATGAATAATTTATCAAGTATGAACGAATAGTTTAGTTATTTCTACGAATAATTTGTTAGATATAAACAAATTGATGGTCAAGATTTATTCATAAATTATACCCTAAGAGGTGTTTACACCGGAACCACCCTATATATATATATATATAATATTTATATATAAAAAGTGTCAAATAAGTTTCCTACATAATAAGTTAAAAAAGAACGAAATTTCTCTACATAAACTTGCAATACACATTTCGAGCATAAAAACATACTATATATATGCAATCTCCCCGTTCTCAAATACCCCATAATATAATGAATCATATATCCTTCAATTTCACAACAAATATAGTAATTCAAAGGAAGCAAATAAATTATAAATCATTAATCGAATTAATGGGTTCACTTATAGGCCACGTGGCACCCGGATTAGGCTTTTTCATGATCGGGCTATGGCACCTCTTCAACCACACCAAGCTCCACCTCCTCAACGGCCCCAAATACCGGTCCCTCCTGTGGTTCCCCGTCCCCGGCGCCGGCGTCCTCCTCCGTCACGCCGAGCTCTACCTCATCATGGCCGGCATGTCCGCCGCCATCACGCTCGAGCTCTTCATCGACACGGACCGCCACACCCCGTTCGACCCCGACGGCACCCTCCCCTCCAACCACCTCCACAACGTGGAGCACGCCTCCATGTTCCTCGTCTTCTTCGTTTACGCGGCCTCCGCCGTCTCCCTCGATGCCCACTCCCCCAACCGCCGCCACACCAACTACTGCATCCTCCACCTGGTGGCGGCGGCGGCCTTCTCACAAGAGCTCCTCCTTTTCAACCTCCACTCCACTGACCACGTCGGTGTCGAGGGGCAGTACCACTGGCTGCTCCAGCTCGTGATCGCCACATCCCTCGCCACCACGCTCCTCGGGATACCGTTCCCGAGGAGCTTCATTCTTAGCTACGCGCGTTCCCTCACCGTCGCCTTCCAGGGCGCGTGGCTGGTCGCCATGGGCTTCATGATGTACACTCCCGCACTGATCGCCAAAGGATGCTTCATCAGCACCGAGGTGGGCCACCGGGTGGTGCGATGCGACGGGGAGTCGTCGCTCCACCGCGCCAAGTCGCTTGTCAACATCGAGTTCGGGTTGTACATCATCGGACTCGCTGTTTTCGCGGTGGCGTTTTATTTGGGGATGGTTTGGAGATACGACGCCTTTCATGACGATGAGTATGTCGAGTTGGATCAGCTAGGTGACGATGGATTTGAGTTGGAGGATGTTGAAGTGCAGCGGCTTAGTATGTGCACTGATAAAACGACGCGTTTGGACAACACCACCGTCGCTATATAATTCGTCAAATGTCCAAGGTAGATGAGATTGTTTAATTGGATATCTTCATTCATATGCAGTTTGTTGCGATCTTGTTTGGTTTCGGAAGTGGCACTTTATATTGGTTTTAATCTAATACAAGGGTGAATGTCTCTTATTAATTAAGTTGAGTATGTTAGTATCTAAGATATATTTCATGTTGATAATTATTGTTGGAAAATTTTCGATTAGAGTCATTTTTTTTAATGACGTAAGTGTCTACTTATGTAAGTGATATGCACTTCCATGGAGGAGTGTGCCCAACCTTAGTGTTTGTTTACTATAAGTGTTTTGTAGACTATGATAAAACATTTAATTTCATACAGTGAAGTATCTTCCTTATTTGACTAGAGCAGCAGGATGGTAAGTAATGTGAAATTAGGGAGTCATCGGAAATATTGAACCTTCATCATATTCCATCCTTACTCGGAGTATGGTTCTTAAGAGTTCTTGTCGCTCGCATCTATGTCTTATTCCACCTCATTGAGGTTATCCCTAGATTCGTGTAAAAAACGATCAGCCTAAAATATTGTACTTGTATAATCTCACTTGGATTGAATATTTTACCGTATCATGGCACTTGAATCCAAGGTCATATCCAGTTTAGAGCCGTCACTTGCTAGTTCTCACGAACTAATTAATCGTCTAGCTATTATTTAACGGCTATTGTCCCTTGTGTTCATGGGATGATAGATTGTGGCCTGCAGGATTAAAATAAAGGGGTACTATGAGGTCGAAGGTTGGAATCAAAGTCGGAATCATCTTTAAAGTGTTTTGAGTACTCCTTCGACGTCTGTTGGTAAAATGCATTAAACGTGTGAAGTGTGTGTAAATTGTGTTTAAACTATTCAACGCGATGAAGCGAGGGAAGTCATGTTTTGAGAAATGTTTTCACATTGATTACAATTAGCTTTGTATTATATTTCACTCGTACTCGGAGTATGATTCCTAAGAGTGCTAGCCGTTCACATCTTTTGTTACTCAATCATTCGGGGTTATCCGTGCCTCATGAGTCGTGTTTTAAAATGTGAACCCTTCACAGAAATATTCTCAATAATCGCATTTGTGTTTAGATTCATACCGTATTATGTTCATTGGGTCTGAATCCAGAGAATTCCCAATTTTTGAGCCGTCATTTGCTAGTTCTCGCGAACTAACCGTCCTTTATTTGGATGTTTGGTGTCCTTCATCCTGGACGCCAGACCAGTTTCGCAGGTTTAGGTCGAGTTTTGGAAGAGAAGATAAGAGAAGGTTAGAAGACATTTAAGTTACTTTTAACGTTTTATTTAAGTTCTAATTTTTCAAGATATATTGTATAAGAGTTAATTAAATTTCTTTTCTAAAAGTTTTCGTTGTATTATCTTATGTTGTGGACCCCACGGCTGATCCCTCAAGGCTGCTTTATGAACCTCGAGGAAGGCCACACGGTGGTGCGGTGCGATGGCGAGGAGTCGCTCCACCGCGCCAAGTCGCTGGTCAGCATCGAGTTCAGTTGGTTCCTTATTGGGCTCGCCGTTTTCGCGGTGTCGTTTTATTTGGGGATGATTTGGGTACGTCTACGGTGTTGATGACGTGGAGTACTATGTTGAGGTGGATCAGGATGACGTGGATATGGAAGCGCAGCGGATAGGCAAGTTTGTTGGTGAGACGATGCGTTTTAGTGTTATTTAATTGACATAAACAACCTACAAATCCAATGAGTCTCCATTTCAAAATTAATTGACAATGACATCGAAGAGAAGTATGTCAATCTTATATATATCTTGTTCATTATATCTTAATATTTTCAATGTAGGTCAATCCTATATTTTAACAATTAAGATGTACAAACTTATCTACTACTATTCTAAAGAAAGACATGATTGGTTTTAGATGTCTATTTCACTCGCACCATTTTTTAGTTAGATACGGGTGTAAAGTTTACGGATGATAAAACATGACTAGTGTTGGAGTAATAATTTTAACCCATAACACACCCTATTTTCACCTCTATATGATACCCTCAATCGAGTGATTGAGTTTATAACAATGCCATTCGCATGACTTTATGAAAGATCAAAGCTTCAACTTTCAAGGTTTGTGATAAATCACGGTGGGCCATATAATGTGGGAGGTCCACACGTCAGGGCGCATAAGTGCATCCAAGTCGAGCACACAAGACCAACAGGGTTCCATCCTAAAATCAATTGGCAATAGGAGGAGTGGTCCGCTGACTTATATGCAAGGCCCGGGTTCCGTGTTTTTCGATGTGGGACGGATCATCCATACATCACAACAATTTGTATTTTTACCACGCTTCTCATAACTAATTCGTCTTTTTTATTTTTATACGTAGACATTGGACACATTACAATATGGGGATGGGGAATTCGAACTCACATAATCTAATAATCGATCATTACGTGTCATCCTTACCAACTAAGTTAGTAAGACTTGACTCTAGTAGCAATATCCCATTAGCACCAAGACATCGAAATTTAATTTTAGAAAGCATTGTCTTGTTTTTGCGATTTTAATCGTTTTCGGCCTTATTCTCTTTTTTTTTTTTTGTGTCATAATGGTTTTAATTTTTATCACGTTTTTTAATTTCTCTCCGTGATATTTTTTTTCTTCCAATTATTGTATGTTGGTTGTAGGAATTGTTCTATGTTTTTTTTAGGGTCCTATTATTCACGCGGTCACTTTTTTGCTATTTGCACGGTATCGATACCGAGTTCCCGAGTCGGTAACCTTGCAGTGGGAGCTCATCGTTGAATATTCTTCACTGAGTGCGCGATCACCGTTGGATCAAGTCGACTCCTCTGCCGATGCGGAATTCCCAGATCGGGAGGCCACCTTTACCGGACTTCGAGACCGACATTGTGCGGATTGCTAAAACCCACCGTGCAAACAACAAAACCGTTTTTTAATAGATGACTCTTATTGTTGGTCGAAAAGTAATTTATTTATGTGATACCATGATGATCCACTACAATGACAATCAAGATTTCTTTTTTCCTCTTTTCTTAACTTATACCCCAATTCTCCCATTAGGTCTCCTAAATTTTTAGGGATGTGGTCCAACTCCAAGCTTCTCATTGTTTGTAAATAGACTCATTACTTGGTTTATGTTAGGGTGATCAGAGAAGCTAGCTAGAGTGCTTGCAAGAGATACACAACCAATTATCGCTACCTTTTTTTGTGCTAACCTTGTTTTTGTTTTAAAGTGTCGATTTTTCAAACCTAGTAACTTGTTTTGCGTTAGTGTTGCTCTATTGACAATGAGGTCCATGACACTCCTATGGTAAACCAACCATGTCTGCTAGGCCACCAACCTATTCTATTTTTGTGTCCGAGAAGCTTTCTTAGATAATAATCCAAGTAGAACTCGACTAATGCTATTCTGTATTCGATCTCTTTCCATTTTTTGTTGTGATCAATATACTTGCTAACCTTCTGACTTACAATACAACAATATCACATAGATTGCTCAATAGGTGCGGTATTAGATAACAAGTTACTCCGTATTTGTTTTGAATTTGATTGATTCGACTTCCCAAACCTTTCAAATCGGGAATTTATTTAAAGTTTTTTTTTAAGATCCATGAGTTTAGCCCATTCATGAATTGAAACATTTGTTTTTTCTTTTATATTCTAAAATGTGGTCAAGTATAGATCTTTAAGGTATTTTCCTTTATTATTATAACTCAAATGTATGAAAGTTATGCCAAAAAGGAGTTTTATTTGAAAAACTTTATTCATGTCCCTTAAGTTTCTTAAGCCTATCCCACCTTTATCTTATGATTTTTCATATTTTATCTCAGCTAATAAATGTGACTGATGTACATAAGAATATTTCAATCAACTTATGTGGTATTTCGGTACGGTGTTATTTAATTTTCCATGATTTATTCATAAATAAAATTAGAGAAAAATAACTTATAATAATCCATTAGAAAGTATATCTTTTAAAACCAAATTAATATGAACTTTAGACTTAATAAATTCGTATACAAACTCCGCGTGGTAAGAACAATAAGCCCATGTTTGGTATCCATATCCTGATATAAGGTATGGGTATGGATATCAATGATATCATCTCTCTGATTGGCATATGGGTATATGGATATCAATTAACCATTCCGGAATAACTCGTCGAAAAGGATATTAATTTAATATCCCCATATACCCCACGTCTTATTCGCACATCTCCATCTCTCCTCGGTTTATTCTCCTTATTTCTATTGTTTGATTTTTGACATCTCCATACCTAGCGTTTGTTTGATTTTCAGTTTGTTTTTATTCGACATCTTCAGATTCCTTGTAAAATAGTTTTACCACTTCTCTCTGAATACCTAGCGTTTGTTTGATTTTCAATTTGTTTTTATTCTACATCTTCAGATTCCTTGCAAAATAGTTGTACCACTTCTCTCTGAATACCTAGCGTTTGTTTGATTTTCAGTTTGATTCCTTGCAAAATAGTTGTACCACTTCTCTTATTGTTTGATTTTCGGTCTGATTTGCAAAATAGTTGCTGGGTAAACACTTGGGAGATGCAAAGATAGTGAACATGGGTGTAGTTAATTGCAATAGTTGTGGGTAGCTGTACAAACAAGGGGTAGTAGCAATAATTTTTGTTAGAATTGGGGGATAATGTACTTGATTTTCGTATGTGTTGCAATAGGAGCCGTGCATGTATTGCAAATTTGCAATGGGTCTGTGTTGCAATACTTTTTTTTTGTTATAATTGAGGGGTAGCGTAGCGTACAAATTAGTTCTTCTTAGAATTGGGGGATACGGGTAGATTGCTCGGTTGCTTAACTCGTATCCTGATATCATGACGGGGGAAGAGAAATTATCCATTTCGGGCTCGTTTGATATAGATATGGCTTAAACCATTCCGGAATGACGCATCGGAAAAGACTTGTGGGTAGTACCCATAGGTCTCCGATTCGAACCCGGAATGACCGCTCTTTATTTACCTATTCAAGATATAGATATGGCTTTACATTAAAAAAAATTCCAAATTTTCCAATAATTTATCCATTTATGCCATGTTTAGGATAAAATTGTGTAAGATAAAAGAGGTAATGATGGAAGAAATATAAAGGATATGAATTCCTTTACTCAAATAGATAGATGCCTGAATCCAGGGAAACAAAAAGTTTTTTTGAAGGAAAAGTTGAAAAAATTGAATAATTATTTAAATATTTAACAATACATCTTAAACTATAAATATACATATACATATATATATATATATATATATATATATATATATATATATATATATATATATATATATATATATATATATAAATTTATTTCGTCTCTCACTACTAGAAAACGCTTATATACTCTCGAAACTAACCTTGAACATAGCCTCCAAATTAGCCTCGAAAATATATTACCCTCGAAAATGCTCTTGAATTCGACCTCAAGACACATTTCGAGGCGTAGAGGAGGGAGGTTAAATGTGGCCTCGAATATTAACCACGAATTTTTTTTTTCCGATGGTAAGATAGCCTCCAAATAATTTCGGGAGTAATTTCGAGATCATTAGTATCGAACTATTTCGAAACTAAATTTAGTGCTATTAGCCTTCAAATTCCCTTCAAATGAAATTGGTAGCTATTTTCGAGGGTACAAAATTCGAGGCTAAATAGTATCGATTAATAGCCTCAAAACAATTGAAGTGCAAATGCGAGAGTAAAATAACCTCTAATTTAACCACGAAAATAACTTTGTGGCCATCATACCCTTGAAAAAATAATTTCGTCGTTAATATTCGAGGCCACATTTAACCTCCCTCCTCTACACCTCGAAATGTGTCTTGAGGTCAAATTCAAGGGCATTTTCGAGGGTAATATATTTTCGAGGGCGTTTTGTCAACTAATTTTATAGTCAATTGAGGTTAAATTTAATATTTTGGTTCCTAAATTTCAGGTTAAATTTTATAAATTGTGTAGCCAAATTTCAGGTTAAATTCATTAGAATCAAATTCTTTTTTATTCTTCAATTTATGCACATATAAAACATAAAATTTACTTTAAATAACAATATTAAACAAACATAAGCATTAAATGTTTGAAGATACTTAAATTTCATAATTAAATCATGTACAAAATGTTAGTTCAACTATAACAACAAACATAAACATGTCCTAATGCCATCAAAGATACTAAACCTCATAAGTTAACCCAACGAAGGCCTTTACACTCTTCTCCCAATCCATTAGATAATCCACCACATGCTTCAATCCAAATCTTCTTCTTCGATCTCTCTCTTGATGTTCACGTTCGAGATCTTCAGAAATGGGTTCAACTTCTTTCTAACTTGCAGCAAGTTGTTCATATTACTCCTAGATTTTCAACAAGCAAATAACTGAACAAAGCAAAAAAAAAAAACATGTCAAAAGTGAGACAATTGTTCCACAACAAGAAAGTTTCACAACTTGTTTCAATTCAATTTTATTTAGCAAAACAATCTGTTAGCAGCAATTAGCAAGCTCTTTAACAACACAAAGAAACAAGGTATTTACCAACATCAAACAAGCTGTTTGGCAGCATAAAAAGCTATTTTTTAACAGCACAAAGCAACAAGGTGTTTAACATCTTAAAGCAACAAGTTGCTTCACATAAGCACAAAACAACAAGCTGTTTAGCAGCATAAAAAAAGCCATTTTCAGCAACTTCTTTTCAACCATAGAAACAAATTCCAACCAATAAATAGAGGGAAACTAACCACAATGACTTTAGGTTGAGATCCGGTACAAACCCCATCTTTTGAGTACAAATTTTGCACCATTTCAGAAATCTTTCTCCTCTTTACTTCCTTGACCTCCTAAGAACCTGATATATAAAACTCACATTTAAAAATAAAATAAACCACAATAAAACAACTCCAAAGAAAACTAATCGAAAGCATGAAAAAAAAAATGCAATCAGGAGGTGTTTGTAACAAATGGGAGATAACAAGGTCATGCATAACAACCCTAAATCGAGAAGGGTCGAAAATGAAATCAAACCCAATTGCAAATTTCTCAGTTCAATAACCCAATAAAAACAGTCAATTAAAACAAGGATTAACTGAGTTATACCCCATCCTGAATTTAAAGCGAGGAGGGTCGAGTCGGAACAGCTCTTCAGGTGCTCAGGTCGCGGCTGCAGGGGCTCGGACACGGGGCAGCCTTTCGAGTGCTCAGCTCGCGGCTGCAGGGGCTCGGACTCGGACAGAGAACTGGCTGAAAGAATCAGCGCCGGTTCGGATTGTGGCTTCGGTGAGGGAGAGGAGTTCAACCTCCGTCGAGCTCGCGAATCAAGGAAGGAGAGAGGAAATTTTAGATCTGGTGCCACTAGATGCGGGGGGTCGGGGACCTAAGGCTCGGCGCTGGATCTGAGCTATCGGCGCCGTTCACGTCGTCTGGCTGCGAGGTGTTGCTTCTCACCGGCGATGAAGATTGAAGACTGTGAATGAGGTGCGAGGACGAGCGAGAGCGAGGGAGAGGACATGGAGAGGTCGAAAGGTTTAAGGAGCGCTCGGTCTGGGTCTCCCATGGCGGTCGAAAGAGTGAGGGAGAGGGTTGAAGAAGAAGCAAAGAATGAACAGAGGAAGGGAGTGTGAATCAAATCTGAGAACGGGAGAGAGAGTTGCGAGTGGAGAGGGAGATGAATAGTAGTGAGGGCGGCTGATAGGTCGGCGACACCAAGGAGAAGCGGCTGAGAAGGAGGCGACACCAGGGAGCCGCTGAGAGGGAGGCAAGAAGCGGCGGAGAGGTCGGCGAGTGAGAGGCGCCCCTCTCAGGCGAGAACAAGGGGAACGTCTGATGGATAATAGATCTAGGGTTACAAAAAAAAAGTGAACAGTTCATTTTATACCACCACGGTAGTACGGTACTGCTCAAATTGAAATTGAAATTTTGCCTCCTAAATTTTCATAACCCGGGGAACTATATTGCCTTAAATTTTTTTGTACCCACTAGTTAAGTTTATTGTAAATTTAAGAAATAAACTTTGACCAACAAAATTTTTACAAATAAATTTTGACCAAAATATTTCAAAAAATAATTAGACCTTTAAAAGTTAATATAAAAAATTAATTAGACCTTTAAAATGCACTTTGACCAGAATAATTCAAAACCCGGGTATACTATTTGCTATTTTTGCTATTTGCTATTTTTAAAAGTTAATATACTAAAATTAATTAGACCTTTAAAAAATCTGACTTACATTATAAATAATGTCATTTCATTCTTTTAATTTTCATCTATGGAAAATGCACTTTGACCAGAATAATACGGAGTATCTGAGTTAAAATTATCAAGGAAAAATATTTTACAAAATGAAAGTATTAACCAAAAATCTAATCTAAACACTTCCTGGCAATTTGGGAGACTTCTCTCGCTAAGGGAAAATTTTAATAAGGGACTTCGTTGGATCATAGGTAATGGTAACTCGATAAATGTTTGGAATGATCCTTGGCTCGATAATCATAAGCTAGATGAATATATGAATGACCTGAACCCTAATATGAAAGTTAGTCAATTGCTAGATGCTCAAAAGCAGTGGAACCTAACATTACTCCACAATCTATTTCCGACCAATATAGTTAGAAAAATTACTGAAATCCACATTCCACAATATTGGGAAACCCCTGACAGACTCATTTGGAAACTAGAACCTAATGGTTCCTTTACTACTAAATCAGTAAAACTTCAAGATAATAATGATCATCAAAATAATAATGATTATAAATGAATTTGGAAACTGAATGTGCCACCAAAAATTAAAAAATCTCTTATGGAAAGTGTCAATTGATGGACTCTTTACTAAACATAGGCTAAACAAATATTTAAATAGGGTGTCTAGCCAATGTTGCATTTGTGATTCATCTAATGAAAACTCTACCCACCATTTTCTTCACTGCAAATATACCAAAGAAGTTATAGCACAATTTTAAAGAGTAAACGGTAAAAAATATTGGAAGTGGCAGAAGGCATAACATGGATATTGTAGATTTGCTAAACTCCAGAGTTAGCTCCTCTATGCCAGAAGATTTGGGCTTTGTCTGGAAAGCTATCTAGAAAATCGGAAATAAACTCATATTCAGGAAGAAAAATCCTCCATAGATTTCGAACATAGTCCAAAATTTGGTGATTGATATTTAGAATTGGAAAACATGTGAAAGAAAATCTCTACCTACCAAATCAAACAGAAAGAGAAACAAGGCTAGGTGGATTAAACCAGGAGAGGCTATCTAAAATTAATGTAGATGGCTCAGTGAAACCCATGGGTGTTTGCCCAAGTGGGGAGAGTCATCAAAGAAACATCTGTGACAATAAGGACATATGTGGTATGCTGGCTTTTAGAAACATCTGTGACAACCAAACCATGAAACCTATCGTCCATATTCTAGTTGAAAGACTTGTGCGAGTTCCATACAATAAGGACATGCAAATTTTCTAGCAGTACTCCACCCGACAACATCACATATGCTGGAAAGTCATTCAATTCACTCTCCATATATAAAAGAACTACATGCATCCTAAACTTTTCCTTTGCATAGGCATCATATGTTATGACACCTTTATTCCACAACAATAGGAGCTCATCAATCAAAGAGTTGCAAGCAAATATCTATTAGCCTTTTCGGATTTTTCGGGCCTCGAAAGGATAATTTGGAGTTTATATGTAGCATCAATTTTGCCCTCGAAATCATAATATTGTTGCTATTGAGGAAGAGTTCATGTGCTCGCTTACCCTCGAAAATAATAATTCGAGAGTATTGAAGAGGGTAATCATAATAGTTTAACCTCGAACTTATGAACTTGAGGGCATGCCCGAGGTTAATATTTGCATACTATATGACTACATTTTCAGCTATCTCTCACAGATTTGCTCTCGATCTTGCCCTCGAAGAAAATTCAATTGTTTTGAGGTTATATGCCTACAAATATACCCTCGAATATATAATTTGAGGTTATTTAGCCTCATTGTTAGCTCCCAAAAAAATCGTAACTATTTAGGATCAAACTTACCCTCAAAATTAGCCTCGTAATATATATTAAGTTGTTGCACCCTCAACTCTACCCTCCAAAAAATATTCGATCCTATATGCCCTCAAAATTAGCTTCGAGTGTACCCTCTAACAACTTCATGACTAACACCGCTTGGCAATAGCTTCAAAAAAGTGCCCTCGAATTTTATTCCGAGGCTAATGTACCCTCGACGACGCTCTCTAAATATACATTTGTGGTTATATAGCATGAAAAAATAGCCCTGATTTTATTTCAATGGTATTTAGGCTCCAAATATTTTTTCGAGCCCAAATTCGAGGGTATTGGCTACGATGATACCCTCGAAATAATTGGTAGCCAAACACTTCGAGGCTATATAGCGTTTTTCTAGTAGTGTCTATATATATATATAGGATTGATCTTTTGTAAACAACTCTTATGATGTAATTTATGAACAAATCATGACCATTGAATTAGATGAAATGGACGGTGGGGATTGATTCTAAATTTCTGTTTTTTTTATAAAAAAATACTTGTGGGACCCATGCCATAATTTCTTCACTCTCCATTTTGTGAGTGCCTGTGGGCAAACATAAAAAAAACCATTTTTTTAAAAAGTAAAAGGAAAAATGGACAAAAATAATACCAAGAATTAACTTTTGACCAAAAATAATACGAACTTTGAAATTGATAGTTTCATATACGAACTATATTGCCGTATTAACCAAAAATAATACATCTGTGTGTTCCGGTGAACTTTCTGACCAAATACGCCATGTGGATGCTGAAAAACACACATGACATAAATTTTTGCCACGTCACCAAACTTGTAAGTTTTGTCATGCCATAAATTTATTTTTCATTTTTTTTAAAAAGAAAAATTAAACAAATAGGCAAAAAGAACCTGAACACCCTAACTGATCACATACGGCGAAGATAGAAGCAGTTTTCTGCACGGCTGGTCTATCCCTCCTTTGCAAATGGCGATGAGAATGAATAGTGGGAGAACAGACAAAGGGCGAATACTGCAGGGCGGAGAGCTTGCGAAGGAACAGAGGGAGGACAGAGAATTCGCAAAATCGCCGACCTTCCCCTACAATTACTTGTTCAATTGGAAGATTTCTAGTGAATGATGTCTTCCTCAAGCATTGATCGATCAAAGGTTTTGTTCTCCAGACGTATTCGATATTGATACGAGGGCAAGTTATCTTTGGTTTTTTTATCAAGCATATTTCGGGTCTTTTATTAAAACCCTCCCGATATGAATAGGTGTTTATCCGGGGGTTTTATTTAAATCCTGAAAGAATATGGTAATTTAAAAAAAAACGTGCTTTTATCAGGAGTTTTTATAAAAACTCCCTACCGAGAATAATATCTCAAGAGTTTTTAATAACTCCCGAGAACCTTTGCCCGAAAGATGGCCAATTTGTACTAGTGACATACGCTAGTAGCCTAGTACACAAGCTGAGTGAGGTTCCATTCTAAAACCAATTGGCAATAGAAGGAGTAGCTCACCAACTCATATATTAGGACTTGATATATTCAACTTTTCGATGTGGGACACTTTTGGTCTCATTCACATTTCTAACACGCCCCGCAAGTCCAACTAGGAATGATCATCCGATGTGGGACACTTTTGGTCTCATTCACATCTCTAACATGCCCCGCAAGTCCAACTAGGAATGACCATCTAGTTGAGATTTGGACAACTGGAAAACCCAGATCAGGATCGACACAGGTTGTTAGGCTAACCGCTCTGATACCATATGAAAGTCCGACTCGGACCGATGACTGGGGGTCGTGTGCACGAGCGCACATGCGCTAGTAGCCTAGCACACAAGCCGAGTGATCGAGGTTCCATTCTAAAACCAATTGACATTAGGTGGGGTAACCCACTAGCTTATATACTAAGGCTTCTTTGTTCATATTATCGATGTGAGACTCTTTTGGTTTCTTCACATCTTTCATTCTCTCAACAATTATTATTATTATTGTGATTATAAGGTCGGGATCCACCAACTTAACACAAAAGCTTAAGCTATTGTGTAGAGTTTCACCCTTCCTTATAACTCATCATTTTTAGTCTTTTATAATCAACGTGGGAGGGGCACTCCCATACCAAACCTCTCAAAACATAGAGGTAATGATCAAAGAAATATAGAGGATATGGATTCCTTTACTCAAATAGATGACTGAAACCAGGAAAACAAAATAAATTTTGGATGAAAAGTTAAAAGAATTGAATAATTATTTAAATATTTAACAATACATCTTAAACTATAAATAACTATACAACAACAACAAAAACAACAACAACAACAACAACAACAACAAACCCAGTATCTCCCGCTTAGAGTAGGGTCTGGGGGGTCGAGATGTACGCACCCTTGCCCCGACTAGGTCGAGTGGGTGTTTCCGAGTGACCCATGACCGGACATCACAGAAAGGAGGAAAACCACACCCCAAGAAACTGGAAATAAGATAGCGACAAAGATGAAAAGTTGGAAAGGATGCACGCAAGGAAAGTTGAGATAGAAGGGAAGCATGAGTGAGAAAATGTTACCCCTGACTAGCGTTCGTCAACGCGGATAGCACTCCTCCACTGAATCCTGTCGCGTGTCATCTCCTCCGAGAGACCCAAAGCGGTTTGATCATATCTAAACACTTGACCCCAACTCTTCTTAGGACGCCCTCTTTCTCGTCGAACTCTTTCGATAGCCAAGTTGTCACACCTACGCACCGGCGCATGAAATGCGTATTGCAAGTTTATGTAGATAAATTTTCGTTCTTTTTTAACTTATTATGTAGGAAACTTATTTGACTCTTTTTATATATATAAAAGATTAGGAAAGATTAAAATTATATTATTCATTTAAATTAGAAAGATTATTCGGTTAAATGTATATATTAATAAGTTAAATTTGAGAGATTAATAAGTTAAATTATAAATACTATTCATAAGATGATGATTTTGATAATTAATTAGTTGAATTTAGATGCAAGAAGATAGTGGGCTGTTTCCGGTAAAAAAGGATATTCGAAAAAAAAAAATCAACAAAATTTCTAGAATAACATACAGTACTCAGCAATTTTTTTAGAGATTATATTCATATTTAAGGAATAATTATTCAGTTAAACTATATAGATTATTTGTTATAAGAGGACGATTGTTTACAAACTTATTAGTTTTTTTTATGTTTATGTTTTCGTATTTACATTATTCGATTAAATTAGAAAGATTATTTGTATTTAAATGATCATTATTTGTTAAATTTTAGAGATTATTAGATTAATTTTGTGAGATTATTCATTTCAAATATAGATATTATTCGTATTTAAGAGGACGATTAATTATTTATGAATTTAGTATTTTGGAGATGTTAAAATAATAATCAACAAAATTGTATAACATCTGGTGAGAATAATTATTCAATGAATCGAATACATACGGATGAATAATCCTAGTTTAAGGACCGAATACGTTCTTAACCTAATTTAGAATTTTCTTTTAACCCAATGTGGTGGAAAATTATCGTTTCGGCTATATACACCGCAAATCCCCACGTCCTTAAGGACGTGCAATAGGGTTTACAGCCACCCGAGCCCGGACGTGCAAGCTCGTCCCCTAAAATCGAAGCCGACGTGCTTCGTTGTTCCCAATTCCATCCAAATCCAGAAGAGAGAAAGAGAGAGCGGCCGAGAGCTATTGCCGGAGACCGAGAACGATTGCCAGAGAGAGAGATCGCCGGAGTGAGAGAGAGAGGTTGTCGGAGAGAGAGAAAGATAAAGAGATCGAGACAGAGAGAGAGAAACGCAGAGAGATGGAGCCGGAGAGAGAGGTGGTGGTGGAGCTGGCGGTGTTGGCGGATACGACGGAGGTGGTGGAGCCGGTGGCTGAGGAGGGAGGTGGTGGGGGTGGAGCACTGGGGGAGGGGGTGGCGGTGGAGCCGGTGGCCGGGGGTGGTGGTGGGGCGGCGCCCATGGAGGTTGAGGAGGGTGGTAGTGGTGACGGTGGTGGTGGTGGAGCAGCAGAGGCGGTAGCGTCCGGTGGTGGTGGTGGTGATGGCGGCGGAGTGGCGGAGGCGGAACCGCCGCGGAAGCGGCGGACTACGGAGGTTTCGCCGGTCCCGACCCCACCGGTATGTTCTTTGATTTATTTATTTTGTTTGATTTATTTTTATAGTTTTATAATATAGTTTAGATTTTAATATAGTATTATAATATAATTTGATAGATTATAATTAGTTTTAGTATATAGTTTGATAGATACTATATAATTTGATAGATTATATAGTTTTAGTATATAGTTTGATAGATACTATATAGTTTGTATATTTTGATAGTTTTCATGGAAAAACAATAAAAACGATTAATATATATTACAAGATATTAAAACATATTAAAATACATTAAAAGACATTAAAATAAATTAAAATAAAAACATTAAAATATATTAAACTACATAGAAATAAATTCTAATTGAAAGAAAATAAAAACATTAAAATACATAGAAATAAATTAAAATTGAAAGAAAATGAAAGAAAATGAAAACATTAAAATATAATAAAACACATAGAAATAAATTTAAATTGAAAGAAAATAAAAATATTAAAATATATTAAAAGACCTTAACAGATATTAAAATACATTAAAAGATATTAAAATATATGAAAAAACATTATAACATATTAAAATACATAAAAATAGTTAACTGGATAAAATAAAAAACCTTAAAAATAACAGGTTCTCAACATTTCATAATAATAGGCAGGGAGGCTCATGAGGGGGGATGTTACCCTCCGGCCTGTTACGTTCGCCGACCGGGCAGCGGTCAGCCAGATTCTAAAGGAGACGGTACCCGATATTCCGACAGCCACAGTCGACGATCTGCTTGCGTTTGCAGAGCGGTACCGGCAGTCGATGAGGACCCCCCCGGCTGACGAGAACGACAACTTCTGGAAGGGTCTGCCAGCTTGGGATCCTTCTGGCGATGCGATGATGGGGTTGCAGCCTTCTTTAGAGACCGCTGATGTTTTGAGTAGCTGCATTACCGACGTAGTCGTTGGGCGACGGGCCGACATGGGTAGACCGCCTACTCGTGTTCCACCCACCATCCCGGAGGCATCTACTTCAGCCGTTCCGGAGACTTCTACTTCAGCCGTGTCGGAGGCTTCTACTTCAGCCGTGCCAGATGCTTCTACATCCGGCACCCACGAGGTCGAGCCTTCGACCTCCCCCACACCAGCGGCGATCTCCTTGGCCTCTGCAGATGATGTGATCCCTGACGTCATTGAGGAGGCTGACGACGGTCAGGAGGGGCAGACTGAGGGCCAGGGGGCCCACAGGTAGAGCCCGAGCCCATCCCTGTGCAGGCTGCCGCACCGTCTCCTATCACCATGCACAGTTCCCGCCCATGACCTCGCCGACACATGTGAAAGGATGATGCCAAGCTAGGACGACGAGAGGAATCTGATATACCGTTGCAAATACTAAACCCATAATGGGTAGCTCTATCCACCGTCTCCTATCACCATGCACAGTTCCCGCCCATCTCTAGTAGTCGACGAACTGCTTGAATTGGTAACCTCCCGTATAACAACCGGCGTACAGATCGGCGTGATCCTCCAATTGATTGCATAGTAACGTTTTGAGTTCCGGGAAAGCAGTCTCGCCGATCGGTGATGTCAAAGCCGTCAAAGCACGGTAGCCACAATGACCATCTCCTACAGTCTCCCTCACCGTCTCAATATGACCGAGCATGAAGGGATCAACGTTGTTTCGACCCCAGTTGAACCCTCCGAACACATCATCACGTCCACGTCGAGCTGAGGTCGCCTGTGGACGATGCCGAGCAGCATTTCGAGCAGCATGCCCTTCTTCTCTCTCAAACCTTTCCCTTACCTCCTCGTATGGCAATAGGTTGGTTCTGCAGGCATTCCTCGACTCCCGAGGCCTCCCCTTCCTTCGGACGCTTGCTGATGAGGGTGGGTGCAACTCATCTTCGGATACATCGTTGGAAGCCGTGTATAAAGATGACAGCTTATACGGCAGTGGGGTATCGTCGATCTCAGTCCATGACAATTCCATCCAGAACGGGTGGATGCCCTCGACGGGTATCGGAGTTGATTTATGCATGAATCTCATTGACACAAGGGATCCCGTAATAAATCCTTAATCCGAATCTGCAGTGTATATATATATAACACCTAAAATTATTTAAAAAAAACTACTGTAAATTGAATTTGGGCAACGCATGACACGCAAGGTAGGGTGAGAGTAGTTAAATTTGACTGTGTGTCCCATTTTTTTTTATTTTAAAAAAAACATAATTTCCAATTAATCTTCACCGTACATGTTAATTAATTGGGCGTTCTCATATATATATATATATATATACTAGTGTAGGCCCCGTCCCGTGCACGGGAATATTTTAACACAATATTATAAAATTATATTAATTATTTATAAAAAAAATTATATTGTAAATATAAAAATAAATAAATAAATATGAATTACATTATGATATTTAAACTAATAACTGAAAATATAAGATTAAAATTAATCTAGATCTAAATAACTCATTCTCTTGAAAAATACGGAGTAGTATATATATAAATAAAATTATAAAATAACTATGAAATAATTAATTCTTTCCACCAAAAATAATCGATAACACCTATCAAATATTTACTACAATGTATCTAACTATCTATTAATATTTTTGGTAATTATGATAACTAAAATTGGGTGAACCTAATGTCTTTTTTAGGTCCCATCCATATGGTGTAATTTATATATAAACCGTCCATTGGATGGATTATTTATAATCCAGATGGAGATACACTTATATGGCAATTTGTATATCGGTATATGCCAAATTTATTACTATTATTGCATTTAATTATACTGATATAGTTATTTCTTTATATAATATATACTATTTTATAAGATATTCCATCTATTCAATTATATGAGTTAATGGTAAAATAAAATAATTATTTTTAATTATATAGATTAGAACTGTCTTATTATTTTTGTTAGATACATAGTAGCAATTATTTGATAGATGTTAACAATTAAGAAAATTAATATAACATGATATATATAAATTGATAAATCATTTAACATTGACGCATAAATGCACAAATTAAAGTTTCTCGATTTGTATAGGCTGTAAATGCACAAATTAAAGTTTCAACTTTCAATCCTTGACATGTCATGTTATATATATAAAAAATTTCACAAAAATTTGTAATAATAAGTAGTAATTAGATAGAGTTTTTTACCTTATATAATATTTAGTCTTTTATGAGATATTCTATCTATCCAATTATATGAGTTAACGGTAAAATAAAATAATTATTTTTATTAGATTTCCTTTTTGAAGGGAGAAAGCTTTGCGAGACGCACTCTCGCGCCGCCACGTAGGCAGATTCACCCACATGCCGCCACACAGGCACCAACGCATCGGTTTTAGTATATGTATATAGATATATATATATATACTAGTGTATGCCCCGTCCCCTGCACGGGAATATGTTAACACAATATTATAAAATTACATTTATTATCTATAAAAAATCCTATTATAAATATAAAAATAAATAAATAAATATGAAATACATTATGCTAATTAAACTAATAACTGAAAATATAAGATTAAAATGAATCTAGATCTAAATAACTCATTCTCCTGAAAAATAATATAGATATTAATAAAATAACTATGAAATAATTAATTTTGATATAAATAATTATTTCCACAAAAAATAATCGATAACACCTATCAAATATTTACTACTATGTATCTATTAATATTTTTAGTAATTATGATCACTTTTCTAAAAAAACTCTTCAAGGCCCGCATAGACCCCTTACCTCACCCATCCACCAAGGTCTTCAAGGTCACCAAGACCCGCCTAGACCTCAAAGACCCACCATAAAATTCGTCTATATGGCAACTGAGTGAACCTAATGTCTATTTTAGGTCCCGTCCATATGGTGTAATTTATATATAAATCGTCTATATATTGGATATATTATCTATACTTCAATGGAATAGCTAATGGTTTCTCCTATGGTCATATGTATTATTTCTATAGCAACTACAAAGTTGTTAATTAGAAAAATTTATGTCGAACTAAAATAATCTAAACAATTATTTTTATTTAATATAGTAATATGTCAATGTAATTTGGAATGGGAATTGGTTGAACATAATGGAATTTGTATAAGTTGCGGTAACCATATATATGTACTTTGGGATGGGATATATGGATCGTATTTAATTTAATATATTAAATATGTCCATTTATAGATTCATATATCCAAGATCTATATGATAACAAAGAGATTACAGTGATCGACCTCTTTGGATAGATTGTTTATTTTGGCCGGCACCTCTTGGATATAATTCTTATATATTGTAATTACATAAATATAATATAATTTGTATGTATATATATGACAATTTTTTTTGGTGGGAGATATATTATTATTATTATTATTATTTTGATGATTGTGTTACATTGATATAGTTTTTTCCTTATATATTATTTAGTCTTTTATAAAATATTTCATCTATCCAATTATATGAATTAATGGTCAAATAAAATAATTATGTAATCATTTTTAATTATATAGATTAGAACTATCTAATTATTTTTATTAGATTTCCTTTTTGACGGGAGAAAGTTTTGCGAGACGCACTCACACGCCGCCACGTAGGCAGACGCACTCACACGCCGCCACGTAGGGTAGGGTTCAAATGAGAAGGGGCGCTGGTGGTAAGAAAGAAAGAAGTCATCTGATTGGAGAATTAAAAAGTAGGTCACGCGCTTTTATTTTACTAGTTGAAGAACACGCGCTTCTTCCTTAATTGCTTCTTCCTCACTGCTTCACCAATCACCATGGCTTCACCGTCTCCGAGCAGTACTCGTCCTCATCCAGTCCGGCAGCCCGGCCACATCCAGTCCTCCGACGGCCCGGCCACGTCGAGTCCTCCGATGGCCCGCTCTCCCTCTCTCCTCCAAATCCCGCTCTCGCTCCAGATCCGGCGTCTGGTTTGAATGTGAATCGTTGTGTTGGAATCAATTAATTCATCTCGCCTGTATTTAATGCAAGTACTGGAATCGATTCATTCGTCTGGTTATCGATCTGTTTATGAATTTCTGGGCTCTTTTTGGCAGTTTTACTTTTTCTGAATTCGGTTGTTAAGACAACTGAAGTGCGCAGCTAGCTACTTATTGATGGGGGTGACTGGTTGAGGCTGTCTCTGATACTCTACCAATATTTCTCTGATAATTAAACACATCCAAATGAATATGATTAATTTGTATTTAGTTATAATTTTGTATATGTTAGTGCAGTTGATGGAATTGAGTTACTGGGATATGATATATGTTACAGTTGAGGAAATGGAGCTACGTACACAACATCAAATGTCTCTATAAGTATAGTTGGAGGAAGAAAAAGGAAAAAATAATAGAGGTTGGTTCAGTGGATAAATAGAGGTTGGTTAAGTGACTAAACAGGTTGGTTCAGTGTCTAAATAGAGATTGGTTCAGTTAATAAATAGAGGTTGGTTCAGCGACTAAATAAAGGTTGGTTCAGTGACTAAATATGTTGGTTCAGTGGCTAAATAGAGGTTGGTTCAGTGACTAAATAGATGTTGGTTCGGTGACTAAATATAGGTTGGTTCAGTGACTAAATAGGAGTTGGTTCAGTGAGTAAATAGGTTGGTTTAGTGACTAAATATAGGTTGGTTCAGTGACTAAATAGATGTTGGTTCGGTGACTAAATATAGGTTGGTTCAGTGACTAAATAGGACTTGGTTCAGTGAGTAAATAGGTTGGTTTAGTGACTAAATATAGGTTGGTTCAGTGACTAAATAGAGGTTGGTTCAGTGAGTAAATCGAGGTTGGCTAAGTGACTAAATAGAGGTTGGTTCAGTGACTTAATAGAGGTTGGTTCAGTGACTTAATAGAGGTTGGTTCAGTGACTAAATAGATGTTGGTTCGGTGACTAAATAGAGGTTGGTTCAGTGAGTAAATAGGTTGGGTTAGTGACTAAATAGAAGTTGGTTCAGTGACTAAATAGAGGTTGGTTCAGCGAGTTAATCGAGGTTGGTTCAGGGATAAATATAGGTTGGTTCAGTTACCGAAGAGAGAGTGGTTCAGTGACCGATTAGAGGGTGGTTAAGTGACTCAACGTACTATAAAAATTTCAACCATAAAAATGTGAAATTTTAAGGGCAAAATATATATTAATATGTAGATTAATGTATAATTAATAAAATTATATATATATATTTTTTTATTAATTATACATTAATCGACATATTAATATATATTTTAAGGGCATAAATTATAAAAATATATAAATTTTTTACAGTGAAATATATATATTTTTTCTAATGTATAATTAATAAAATTATATGATGTTTTAATTAAATTTTTCTCAAAACTGTTGAAGGGTTAAAAGTTATGAAATTGTTTAAGGAACATGGGAAGCTGCTTGGTCTAGTGGTTGCCCCCATTAATTAGTTGTATGCGGTTCCGGGTTCGATTCTCTCTAAGGAGGAGGCAAGCGTTTTTTTTTTAAATATGTACAGGCGCGTGGATGGCACGATAGCAGCGGACCTATATATATATACCCCTCAATTTCACCAAAGATATAATTCTTCAAACCAAACAAACAAATCAATCGAATTAATGGGTACACTTTTAGGCCACGTGGCACCCGGATTAGGGTTTTTCATGATCGGGCTATGGCACCTCTTCAACCACACCACGGTCTTCCTCCTCACCGGCCCCAAATACCGGTCCCTCCCGTGGTTCCCCGTCCCGGCACAAGCCTCCTACGCCGCACCGAGCTCTACTTAATCATGGCCGGCATGTCCACCGCCATCGCGCTCGAGCTCTTCATCCAACCGGACCGCCACACCCCCTTCGACCCCGACGGCACCATCCCCTCCAACCACCTCCACAACGTGGAGCACGCCTGCATATTCCTCGTCTTCTTCGTCTACGCGGTCTCCGCCGTGTCCCTTGACGCCCTCTCCCCCTACCGCCACCACACCAGCTACTGCATTCTGCACCTAGTGGCGGCGGCGGCCTTCTCACAAGAGCTCCTCCTTTTCCACCTCCACTCCTCCGATCACGTCGGTGTCGAGGGTCAGTACCACTGGCTCCTCCAGCTAGTGATCTCCACCTCGCTCACCACCACGCTCCTCGGGATCCCGTTCCCGAGGAGCTTCATTCTTAGCTACGCGCGTTCCCTCACCGTCGCCTTCCAGGGCGCGTGGCTGTTCGCCATGGGGCTCATGACGTACTCTCCCGGGCTGCTCGCCAAAGGTTGCTTCATGAACCTGGAGGAGGGCCACAAGGTGGTCCGATGCGACTCCCCGTCGTCGCTCCACCGCGCCAAGTCGCTCGTTAACATCAATTTCGGGCTGCACCTCATCGGACTCGCTGTTTTCGCGGTGGCGTTTTATTTGGGGATGGTTTGGATGTACGACGCCTTTCATGACGATGAGTATGTCGAGTTGGATCAGCTAGGTGACGATGGGTTTGAGTTGGAGGATGTTGAAGTGCAGCGGATTAGTATGTGCGGTGATAAAACGACGCGTTTGGACAACAACACCGTCGCTATAATTCGTCAAATGTCCAGGGTAGATGAGATTGTTTAATTGGATATATATATATATATCTTCATTTCATATGCAGTTTGTTGCATCAAAGTAAAAAAAATCATTGTCGCTTCAGCAAGATCGATCAGAATACCCGGTGATATCGCGATCTTGTTTGGTTTCGGAAGCGCCACTTTATATTGGTTTTAATGTGATACAAGGGTGTATGTCTCTTATTAATGAAGTTGAGTATGTTAGTATCTAAGATATATTTCATGTTGATAATTATTGTTGGAAAATTTTCGATTAGAGTCATTTTTTTAATGTCGTAAGTACGTGATACGAAATATAGCGCTCTCGATTTTAAAGTTTCATGAAACTCTTACACTTCTATGTGTAAGTGTTTGGAGAACTGAGTCCTTACCGGATCTCAGAGGCCTACTCCTGTATATATATCAATGGGTGAAAACCCGAGGGTACAATGGTAACTGTACACGTATAAATAATATAATGCTAACATCCTCCCTCAGTCGCAGCTAGAGGTGAGCGAATAGCAAGACTGGAACGAAAAGAAGTAAAAAGAGGAGTAGGTAATCCTTTTGTGAAAATGTCCGCATACTGATGTGCAGAAGGGACATGGAGAACGCGGACCTGGCCTAGGGCGACCTTTTCTCTGACGAAATGGATGTCAATCTCGATATGCTTCGTCCGTTGGTGCTGAACCGGGTTCGACGATAGGTAGACAGCGAAGACATTGTCGCAGTAAACCAGTGTAGCCGATCGAAGGGGAACCCGGAGTTCGCAGAGAAGGTTGCGGAGCCAGCAGGTCTCAGCGACGGCGTTGGCAACACCACGGTACTCAGCCTCGGCACTCGAGCGGGAGATGGTGGCCTGACGCTTGGAAGACCATGAGACCAGGTTGTCGCCTAGGTACACTGCGAAGCCAGATGTAGAGCGGCGAGTTTCCGGACAACCCGCCCAGTCAACGTCAGAATAGGCGGTGAGGGAGTCAAACCGGCTGCGAGCGAGATGTAAACCCATGTCAGAAGTGCCCTTGATGTACCGGATTATCCTCTTGAGCGCCTGAAGATGGTGCTCGCGGGGATCATGCATGTATAAGCAGATTTGCTGTACGACAAAGGCAATGTCTGGTCTAGTGAATGTCAAATACTGGAGGGCACCGGCCAGACTGCGATATGCGGTGGGATCCTCAACCTTAGGACTGGAGGTAGCGTCGAGCTTGGACTTGCAGTCGACAGGGGTGGTGGCGGGTTTGCAGGACGCCATGCCGGCTTTGTCGACGATCTCAAGAGCGTACTTCTGCTGATGAAGAAACAGTGTAGTAGGTGTGCGGGACACAGAGATCCCAAGGAAGTAGCTCAGGGGACCGAGATCAGTCATGGCGAACTCAGATCGCAGTAGGGCCATCAGTCGTGACAAGAGCGATGTGGACGACGCGGTAAGCACGATGTCGTCAACGTACAGGAGAAGATAGGCAGTGTCAGACCCTGAGTGGAACACAAAAAGGGAGTGATCAGACTGACTGCCCTGAAACCCAATGTCAGTGAGGTATGTGGCGAACCGCTGGTACCAGGCGCGAGGCGCCTGTTTCAACCCATAGAGAGATTTCCGGAGAAGGCAGACGTGAGATGGGCGAGTGCGATCGTAGAAACCTGGCGGCTGATGCATATACACAGTCTCCTGAAGGTTGCCGTGAAGGAAGGCATTCTTGACGTCCAGCTGATGGATAGGCCAATCCTTAGTAAGGGCGATGCTCAGAACTGTGCGGATGGTAGCCGGTTTGACGACCGGGCTGAAAGTCTCATCACAGTCAACCCCGACCTCCTGGGACTTGCCGTTGACGACTAGTCGGGCCTTGTGTCGCTCTAGAGTACCGTCGGACCTGTACTTATGCTTGAACAACCACATGCAGTTAATGATGTTAGTGTCCCGAGGCCTTGGAACGAGGTCCCACGTGCCGTTTTTAATAAGAGCACTAAACTCATCCATCATGGCGGCGTGCCAGTTCGGGTCCTGTAAGGCCTTGTGGGGGGATTTGGGGAGAGGGGATATATTGGGAGACGTAGTGAGAAGGTTGTATTTGGGGTTAGGTTTGAAGATGCCGGACTGCGACCGGGTCTGCATGGAATGGGCGGGGGTGGCGGTCGGAGGTTGGTGGGGAAGAGGGGTCGCCGGCGGAGGGGGAAAAAGAGGGGCGATGGGGTGCGGCGGGGGTGCGGCGGGCGCCGCCAGAGGGGGTGTGCCCGCCACATGGGGGGGTATGGGCTGCGGCGGGGGTGCGGCAGGGGGGGTGTGCCCGCCGCATGTGGTGCGGCGCCCGCCGCACGCTGTAGCGCCCGCCGCCCGTCAAAGTGTGGGGAATAGGGATTTTGGGCCGGGGTTTGGGGCGGGGGGTTGGTCTTAAGGAATAATATTATTATGTTTACTGTCATTCCTATATTTTAGGATTAGTTAGAAAGCCTATCATCACTAGCACCACTAGCACCGTGATTCTCTCTAACCATATGCAGTGTATTTGTAATTTAAATACTGTTTGAGTTTAATGAGAATTAATCATCTAATTCACAAATCATATCCTCTCTACATGGTATCAGATTTTTGATCCAAATTCTTCCCTAATTCTTCCTTCAACGATGGCAAATCCTACTCATAATATCCTGGCTAATGTTGCCGATCCATCCAAACCATTCATCCTCGTTCAATTCCCTAATGCTCAAAAACTAAATGATTCCAACTACCTTACATGGGTCAAGCAAACCAGATCCACTCTTATGGGTCTTGGCCTCCTCTCTTTCGTTGACGGCACCACACCGCCGCCGCCAGCTCCTGTCGATGGGGCTGCTCCGACTCCTGCCTACACCACATGGTCTCGCCAAGATCAACTTATCCTTGGTGCCCTTGTTGGCACCCTAACTGCCGAGGTTGCTCCCCTTGTGACGATGGCTGACACGTCTAGGCAAGCCTGGTCCACTCTTGCACAGACCTTTGCCACGCCGTCTCGGGCTCGAGTCCATCTCCTAAAGGACAAGCTCCACTCTCTTCAAAAAGGCTCTAGGTCGATCTCTGCTTACAGTTCGGACAGTCCTATCTTTGGCGGTTCAATCCGGCTGGCCACTTCGGCAAATTGACATCAACAACGCCTTCCTCCAAGGCACCCTCCATGAGCAGGTCTTCATGTCACAACCACCCGGCTTCCATGATAAGTCCAAACCGGATCATGTTTGTCGTCTCAAGAAGGCCATTTACGGCCTCAAACAGGCTCCTCGGGCTTGGTACAACGAGCTCCGCCAGTTCCTCCTACGCATCGGCTTCGTCAATTCTGTCGCAGATGCATCGCTCTTCATTCTCCGCAACCAATCTGGGGTGATCTACCTGCTAGTGTATGTTGATGACATAATAATCACTGGCTCTAATCCGGCAGCCCTAACCACTGTTATTCAGAATCTCTCCCATCGCTTTTCGCTCAAAGATCTGGGCGATCTGTCGTACTTCCTTGGAGTAGAAGTCCAACCTCATCCTGCAGGCTTGTTCCTCAACCAACGCCGGTACATCTTAGATCTTCTAATCAAGATGAAGATGCAATATTGCAACCCTATTTCTACTCCTATGGACACCACATCCGCCCTCACCAAAACAACAGGTACTGTCCTTCCCAATCCCACAGAGTACAGAATGACAGTGGGCAGCCTCCAATACCTTTCTCTCACGAGGCCGGATGTCAGCTTTCCAGTCAACAAATTGTCTCAGTTTATGCATACCCCGACGTCGGCTCACTTCAGTGCTCTTAAGCGGGTTCTACGGTATCTTCAAGGGACCCTCAATAAGGGCATCATCATCCACCGGCAAATATCTCGTCAACTCCATGGGTTTTCCGATGCTGACTGGGCCGGCAACAAGGATGACTACACCTCCACCACCGGGTATGTCTTCTTCCTTGGTCGGACACCAATTTCTTGGAGCACCAGGAAACAAAAATCAGTTGCACGATCCTCCACTGAGTCCGAGTATCGTGCTCTCGCTGAATCTTGCTCGGAACTACTTTGGATTGAGTCTCTTCTTGGTGAGCTTGGCGTCGAACAACGAGATCAACCGGTTATTTATTGCGACAATTTGGGGGCATTGAGCCTCAGTTCTAATCCGGTCTTTCACTCCAGGATGAAACATGTCGCCCTTGCGTTCCACTTCATCCGACAGCAAGTTCAAGGCAAGAAGCTCCGGGTTGCATATGTTCCGACTGATGATCAACTGGCGGATGTGCTAACCAAACCCCTCAGCCGGCCCAAGTCATCAAAACTGCTTGACAAGTTTGGTCTAGCCTCCCACGCTGCCCAACTTGTGGGGGCATCTTAAGGAATAATATTATTATGTTTACTGTCATTCCTATATTTTAGGATTAGTTAGAAAGCCTATCATCACTAGCACCACTAGCACCGTGATTCTCTCTAACCATATGCAGTGTATTTGTAATTTAAATACTGTTTGAGTTTAATGAGAATTAATCATCTAATTCACAAATCATATCCTCTCTACAGTTGGTTCCGGATGATGCTTGATGGAATATGTGGCGTAGGAGGGGTGGGAATTCGTCGGAATGGAGGGATGAGGGTGGGTTGGGGACAGCAGGGGTGGGTGGTGTGGCGAAGGGGAAGGTCTGTTCGTCGAAAATCACATGGCGCGAGGTGACAACCCGATTAGTATCCAAGCGAAGACAACGGTAGCCTCGGTGGTGTGGGGAGATGCCCAAGAAGACACATTTAGTGGATCGTGGGGATAGCTTGTGAGGGGCAGTGGCACTCATGTTGGGAAAACAGAGACATCCAAACACTCTAATGTGATCGTAAGAGGGGTAGCGCTTATAGAGTGCCAAGGTTGGGATGGAGTTGTCAATGACTTTGGATGGAAGTATATTGTGGAGATAGGTGGCCATGTGAAGCGCCTCAACCCAAAAGGAGAGTGGGAGAGAGGCGTGATGTAGGAGGGTCCTGGTTTTGTCATTGAGGGTGCGGAGAATGCGTTCCGCTTTGCCATTTTGTGGAGAGGTTTGAGGACAAGAGAAGCGGAGGGCTATCCCCTGTTGTTGGCAAAAGGAGCGAACGACGGTATTGTCAAACTCGCCTCCCATGTCGCACTGAATAACCTTGATAGGCAAATTGAATTGGGGATCATTTGGGTTTGCGGTGTCGTTTTATTTGGGGATCATTTGGGTTTGCGGTGTTGATGATGTGGAGTACTATGTTGCGGTGGATCAGGATGACGTGGATGTGGAAGCGCAGCGGATAGGCAAGTTTGTTGGTGAGACGATGCGTTTTAAGCATTTAGGAATCGACTCTGTCGCTGTGATTGACCATATGGAAAGGTAGATGATAAACCGGGCCATTTTAGGTAAAATTAAGGTGTGTGTGATTTTGTATGTTTTTAGGGTCTTTGTTGATGTGTTCCTTACGCAGGGGTGAATTTGCAATTTGATTTTGATGGCTCCCTTACTTACCCTTGATGAAATACATATGCTATAGTACTAATTTGTGAAGGATTGATAAAAGACAAAAGTATAAGGTATTATGGTTTATACATATTTGATATATTTTATCTTGTAGATTACATTTATTTTCGGACTAATATAAATTAGGTTAAAATTGTTTTATTCTATCCATATATATATTTTCGGTTATATTAAGAGTATATTGGATAAATATTTGTGGTTCTAGAATTAAGTTGTTACAGGATTATGTCAAACTTAATTTGGAAGAAAAAGATCTCAGCAATCCATATCTTACCAAGCAAATCTCGGCCAGAAGGTTTTAACGCAGCAATTCAAATTCAAAGAGCCAGGAAGATTCGGCAGTAGCATATCTCCAGAATTTCAACGTTCAAATTATTGTTACAGCTAAACAAGATTTGGGGAGATAAAAATCAGCAAACCTTAGGAGCTCTCGGTTATAAAAGACATAAGGAAGAGAAGGATCAAAAACACCTTCTGCCAAGTCTTCTCTACGCATCAAAAAGCTCTCGAGTCTACAGACGCCATTGCTGATTTTATTTGCTTTCTTTCTCTCTATTCTGTATTCAATTTATTATCTTTGAGAGTTAGGAAGTCTTGAGCTTCATAGTTTAAATTCAATCCCTGTTATACTAAGAGTAGCATATACTCAAACGTATCACACTCGGTGTGGCAAAGAAGACTTTTATTTCTCTGTATCTTGGGTTGACTAGATAAAAGCGAGGTAGGCTTCGGGTTATAGAAGAGAGGAACTTCTTCTAGGTTGTATCTGGGACTCATAAGGAAAGAGGAATAAAAGTTGTTGAATCCTACGGGTTGGATAACCCTAGGCGGGGACGTAGGCTGGTTTAGAGCCGAACCTCGTTAACAAGTCCTGTGTTATTTATTTCTTTGTTATTATTCTTACGTCTGATTACATTGCAGAACTATCAAGGCACGAAAAGTTTGTTCAAGATCTTGAGACTGAGTTCAAGGCCTTGAAACCCACTATCCAGCCCTTAAAGTTGTTTGCTCTACATGACTTTACGAAAAGCGTCTGTACTCTATTCAACCCCCCTTCTAGAGTATTTGTCTATTACACTGTTAATTACTTTAAGTACTCGATTCTTCAAATTTCACAATTGTAGGTTAGAAAGTGAAATATTTGTTGGTTTTTATAATTTAATTTGGTGGCGTATGGACATTACATTAGCGTAATGAAGGTAGGAAACTTGTACTCTGTTTGGATTTGTACAAAGGAAGCGTACGGGTGTAAGAAAAAAGAAAGAGAATACAATAAAAAATTTCAAATTTGTTAGATTCCGAGAAACTCCGTCGAGTTGTAGAAAATTGGGAGTCGTATCGGATTTATTTTGTTTTTGTTTATAAAGTCGGGATCCACCACTTTACACAAAAGCTTAAGTCATTTTGTAGGACTTCTCCCTTCCTTATATTTTGGTTTGGTTTTCACCTTATTTTTCAAAACGCCCCGAGACTCTCATTTTAGCCTACCCTGAATCTAGGAAAATCGACCCGACTCAGACATGCTCTGATACCATGTGAGAAACCGAGAATTCCGAGCGGATCGTATCAAATCGGGAGTCGTGTCGGATTTATTATATTTTTGTTTATAATGTCGGGATCTACCACTTTACACAAAAGCTTAAGCTATCGTGTAGGACTTCCTCCTTTCTTATATTTTAGTTTGATTTTCACCTTATTTTTCAATGTGGGACTCCACAACCCCAACAAAGTTTGTTTCAACCTACGAAAAAAATTCATCGTACATTTTTTTTTTGATAGGGAAAGGATGGTGTTAAGGACAATTTTTATATGTCAATTAAAAACATCTTTATTTACAAGGTCAAGTATATATAAGTGCTGTTAAATTTGGCTGGATCCGATAGGGTTAAGACAAGCTGGTACACTAGACATGAATAACTTACAAACCCAACGATTCCATCTCAAAATCACATCTTTATTTACAAAGTCCAGTATATATAAGTGCAGTTAAATTTGGCTGGATCCGGTAGGGTTAAAGACAAGCTGGTACACGAGAGATGAATAACTTCAATGTGGGACCCTGTATATATTCTAACAATTAAGATGTACAAAATTATCTACCATTAGATTATTCTCACGAAAGACATGATTGGTCTTAGATGTCTATTTCACTCGCATGTTTCTTAGATGTCTATTTCCCTCTTTTCTTTCTCTTTCTTTTTCTTTCTTTCTCTCTTCTCTCTCCGATTTTGGTGGTGTAGATGGCTGAGAATGGCAGCCAGTTGGGGTTCTTTATGGAGCCAAAAGGGTGAGCAAGGGTGGTCAAGAAGTTGGTGTGTATTAGGTAGCATAGTGAATGGAATAGGACTTGGTCATTCAAAGGTGTTAATCCATGGGGGGGTTTTATTCTTTAATCAAAAAAATGATGGCTGATGAAGATCATCAAAATGGGGCTGAAATGAGGCATAGGGGAGGCGGCATTTTGAGGTTAAAAGACGTCTCGAAAAGTCGCGACAAGTTATGAAAGTTACCGAAATAAATGGATGACAAGGCCTTTGCCTCACCAATATTTCTCGGAAAATTATCATTCAAATTTCATTAGATCGGAATTGTAATCCTCTTTCCATATAAAATATGCCATCAAAAAATTTTAAATTTTCCCGGGTTTTCATAATCGAAAAAGGAGGATAATTGCTCGGATTATCCCTCAGAAATTAATTAAATAATAATTAATTTTTTCGGTCATTACAATCATCCACCGCTAAAAACAAGTTTCGTCCCCGAGAGCAAAAGATTTAAACCGGTGGAGAAGGTGTAAAAATTTGAGTCCTTGGATCGGAACAAAAGGCACGCGATCATCTCGGATGCGTCGTCCAAGAATCTCATGATGCTTTTGTCACGATCGTAATAATCTCGAACGGCGTCGCCGAGCATGTGAACGAGCGCCCCCGTCACATCTCGTCTCAACCCCGAAAGTATCACAACTCGAGAGAATCATCACACTACCGCTAGGTCTTAGCGAAAATTCCATGATGGCCGTCGTGGAAAGTCCGTATCCACTTTGCGAAACACAATGAGCTTACTCGGATCATGGAAGCGTAAACTCAATCATTCCTCAATCAATTTCGATTTAAAGGCATTGGCGTCCCGAC
This sequence comes from Persicaria tinctoria, assembly GCA_037127255.1. Taxonomy (NCBI): domain Eukaryota; kingdom Viridiplantae; phylum Streptophyta; class Magnoliopsida; order Caryophyllales; family Polygonaceae; genus Persicaria; species Persicaria tinctoria. The sequence goes on from JBANSL010000004.1 coordinate 4,531,059, forward strand.
ACGACTTGGCCTAGACTCCGCTCGACTTTCTCTCTCGGGAGGTGGTCATCCACCTCTAAAGTTCAAACCCAATTCCCGACATTCTATTCTCCCAATGGGAGGGTGGATCAAACATCCACCTCTAAGGCTATGCCTTATTCCTTTTCCTAGGTTCAACATTCCGACATACCATCATTTATCAACCATACTCACAACAATCACATAATCATAACGATATCATATCAGTCATATATCATAAAGTATCACACATCAATGATAATCACATCATGTTGGACCGCTCATGGGCCCCACCACGCATATCAATCACAGAAAATGTGCACTCAATCACAGAGGTAAACACCCAATCACACATAGTACGGCTAAGGGTCCCCCTCCCAGGTACTCACCGGCCACTCACGCAGTCAAAACTATATCTGCCCCTGGCTGTACATACGACGCTAGCAACTCATCTAATACATCTCCATAGCTCACCCGTATACTCTCCTCTGTCTCCCAAGTAGCCTCCTCGGGGCTCCTCCTAGCCCACTGTATAAGTACCAACGGTACCTATCTACGCCTCAGCTTCTTGACCCGGCGGTCAAGAACAGCAATCGGATGCTCCACGAAGGTATGGTCAGGTACTATCTCTAATCCGGAGTAGTCCAATCTGTGACTCGGATCTGGCTCGTACTTCCTCAGATGTGACACGTGCAAGACATCGTGTATACCAACCAAACGGGGCAGTAAAGCAACTCTGTAAGCAACCTCTCCTACTCGCTCGAGGATCTCAAAGGGGCCCACATATCTAGGGCTAAGTTTGCCCTTCATCCCGAATCATCGGATCTCTCTCGTTGGCCACACTCGCAACCAGACATGATCTCCAACCTCAAAGGCCAACTCAGTGTTGCGCCTATCAGCATACTTCTTCTGTCGGTCGTGCGCAACCCTCAGATGCTCTCGGATCGGTCTGACCTGATCTGTCGCCTCCTGCACGTACTATGGTAGTGTCCCCACTCAGTCTGCAGGCTCATCCCAGCAGATAGGCGACTTGCATCGCCTTCCGTACAATGCCTCAAAAGGAGCCATCCTGATCGATGAATGATAGCTGTTGTTGTACGAGAACTTTATTAGGGGAAGATGCCGAACCCAAAGGTTCCCCCACTCCAAAACACAAGCCCTCAACATATCCTCCAACGTTTGAATCGTCCTCTCGCTCTTCCCGTCCGTCTGCGGGTGATAGGCCGTGCTGAAATGCAACTTGCTCCCCAGAGCCTCGTGCACCTGCCTCCAGAATCTCGAAGTGAAGTGGCCATCTCTATCAGATACTATCCTCTCGGGAACCTCGTGCAACCTCGCTATATGCTGTATAAAAGCTCGGACTAAATCAGACACATGCCATGTCTCCTGAATTGGAATGAAATGGGCGGTCTTGGTCAACCTGTCGACCACCACCCAAATCGTATCCACTACAAAAAAAAAAAAAGAATTTTGCCACGCACGGTAGCAACGGCAAGGGTCTGCCGTAGCTAGTAGGGTGATTTTGGCCACGGTGGAGCTACGGATGAGGAGCATGGTAGCAACGGCAAGGGTCTGCCGTAGCTAGAAGGTAGATTTTGGCTGGCGTCTAGCAACGGAAAGGAGCCGTAGCTGAATTTTGTCACGGCAACAGCTATACCGTGGCTAATTTCACTTCGGCTGGCTATAATGTGTGCGACGACAACACCCTACCGTGGCAAAAAATGAAGTGGAGGTGACAAACTTATGAGCCCCAAATCCTTTAAAAAATCTAAACCCCTTTTTTCACTTTCTATCTTCTTCTCTCTCCCGACTCAATCAACCCTAAATCCTAAATCGCCCTAAATCTCACCACATTCAACCCAGATCTAGCTTGCCTCCAAATCGCCATCGCCCTTAGCTTGTGCGCACTTCGCCGTCGTCCCCACGCCGCCAACGCCGCCAACGCCATGACCTTCGACAGAAGCACATCTCGGCCACCGTTGACAATAGCAGATCTTGGGCACCTTTCTCATATCTTCGACATCTCCATGTCAGGTAGTCTCTCCAAATCCCTTCCATTTCAATTGAAGAGTTTGATTACTGTTCAGGTAGGTTTGATTTGGGGGAAAAGTTACTCTTTGGTTAGGGTTTGATTTTGCCTGCTCTTGTTGGGGACTCGACACTCCTAGACGGCGACAGCGGATTCGGAATCTCAGAAGAATCCCCTAATTCAGGGCTCTCACGTCCTTGCTCCTCTCTTGGCTTTTGGTACTGGTGGTGGTGGTAGGACTGGCGTCAGTCCTCTCTCTCTCTCCCCCGTTGCTCAAACCAGGGATGCACAGGTCCTCACTCTAGCTAGTCTTGGCTATTGACGATTTTGGGTACTTGTTCACATTTTTATGACAATTATTTCATTTATGGTCTTAATTTGTATTGTCGATTGTCGTTGTGATTGCAATTACTTCCTTGTTTATGAATAGAAACAGATCCTTGAAGTTTAATAAATTTCCATGTGCATTTCCCTATAGGTTTTTCAGTTGAATATTTTAGTCTAAGCAACAGATACTTTATGTCATGGCTTTGAAGTTCAGAAAATGAGAGCTTGAAAGATTTAAATCGTTCAATTTGCCTATCCGGTTATCCATTGGAATTGTGCAGGTGCAGAAGTTGAAGACTTAGAAAGGCATTGTTGTAAGATTTGTTATTGGAAGAAGGTCTCTATTTTATTATACTGACTTCTCAGAATGCATCATTAAATATTTTTTTTTCCAGTTTATCTAGTGATCATCTGATTTCTTGCAGTGCAAATGCTGGTGACAGTTTGGACAGGGAGGTTGACATTGAGAGAAGATAGAATGTTGACTTCATAATTCTCGTATGTTAGATTTTTGAGGTTTTGAAATCATATCTAGTTTTCTGTTTCTAAATTATATTTGAAACTGCTGCATTTTTTTAACAATAAATTCCATTGAAATATTTGAACATTCTTAGTTTCTTTGCCTCTCAAGTTTTCATGACAACAATGATGTAATGCTTGAGAGCGGGAACATCATACTTATCATGTTGTTTCATATATATATATATATATATATATATATATATATATATATCTCCAGGATAATCATGGGGAATCACCTGAAGAGAATCCAAGGAAGTCAAAACTGTTTTTGGTTCATGCAGTAGAAACTTGGAAAACTGAATTTTATGTTGACATCAAAGATGATGCTCATGTTAATCTAGGTATTGAAAATAGTTTCTGAATCAAACACCATCCAACTTGTTATTGAGTGAGTTTATGTACGTGTGTTATTTTTCCATTAAAACTTTGTTTTGCATTTTGATCCTTCTAGTAATAATATCTACTTGCTTTTGGGAATCTTATCTTCTTTTAGTTAGTTCCTATAAAATGATTAATTTCTATCTTTGGTTTAATACTTGATCTTTCGTCTGAAATCATATGCATGTTCCAGGTTTATATACGTAGTTAAGAATTTGTTTTGCATTTTGATCCTTTTATGGAAGGATGCCAGTAAATAAAGGTGCCAAAAGCTATGTAATTAATTTTTACCAGAATGATTAATTTCTGAACTAGTTTGATGTTTTTCCAGAATGATTTGATTTAGCTATTCCAGCCTTTTGGAGCAATCACCAAACTCATTATGTTGCTTGCTAAGAATCAGGTTTTATTCCCATCCTTGTTATGTTGCGTAATTACTTCTATAGCAAAGACTTATTTTTACCTTTTGCAAAATTTTAGGCTTTAGTTCAAAAGCAAGATATTCCTCAAGCTGTCAGTGTATTGCAGACTTGCAATTCTTCTCAAGTGTTCAACCAAGCATAAGGTATATGAATAATTGAATTCTCTATTAATTACTAAATTCAGCGTGTACCAACTCACTAGCTGTTTATGCTTACATATGTTATTATTAGTCACTTTTCAGCGTTTTTACTTTACAATCACATTCATGAACCAAATTGGACCTGTGGTGTTGAGGATGTGTCCTCCCCGTCTACTATGACCAGCAATTTACTTAATTAAGATGGGCTGAACTCGTTTGCTGTCATGGTGGATTTGTGTGTGGGTGTGTATTCTTCCATGTTATAGGTTCCTGCGGGTCTGAGTTGAATTGGGGGAAAAAACTGGGTTGTTATATCTTACAATTTAGGAGTGCTGAAGGGAGTACGCAGACATGTGGGATTTATACCTTGGGTGCACTTTGCTGTCATAGATTTTTTGTCGGTTGTGGTGTTGTTATTTTAGGCTAGAAATGAATCATTATATTCATTAGTGGCGTGAGCTAGTAATGGGTTTTTTGTAGTGTGGGCCGGGCTAGGAGGGATTATAATTATATGGGTCATAGAAATTTTTGGTGCCTTTATCTCATTTCTCTGTATTTGTTGACTTGTTGAGGCTTTTTTGCCTTTATTTCGTGATGGTAAAATATCCCTTGTTTTCATCTCTCATGAGTTGAAACAACCATATGTTATTCTTTCTTTGTTTTTTTTTTTTACAGGAGTCATGTTAATCTTGCTCGTTGAAGTAATATTGTTGTTTTTTAGTTAAGTAAATTTGGAGTTAGAATTACTAGTGTCTTTTGGAAATTTTATTTTTGGTTAAAATGTAATTTTGGACATTTTATTGTATATGTATATTTTGTAATTATGTATTTTTATTCTATATAAATTATGTAGTTTTTTGTCATTTTATTATAAATGTAAATTTTGTATAATTAATGAAATTTTATTATATAGGTAAATTGTGTGTATTATTTTATTTTAAAAAAAAAATATTGGACTTTTTAGCCCGGGTCTAAAGAATCCGGGCTAAAAAGCAGTTTTTTTATTTATTTTCCACCCGAACCTTAGCTACGGCAACCTACCGTCGCAAATGGGTCGTGTCTTTCATATGGGGTCGCTTAGCCGTAGATATGCCGTGGCTAGGTTGGTCGCCATGGCAAGCATCCGTAGCTATTAACATTTTGCCACCGCAGACTTGGCCACCCCTAGTTTCCCGTGGCTAAATAGGTTTTGCCACCCCAGATCAGCGTTTCGCCACGGTAAATTGCCGATGCTAAATTGTTTTTTTTTTGTAGTGATCCAAGCCTCGTACATCTCTCTTCAATCCTGTCATATCGTGATATCCGTCCACTTCCACACAGGGTCGGGAAGTGATCGTGTCATCCCTCCGTGCTTCTGGTGCTCTATCCGCACATGCTGGCAGACCTGACATCGCGCTACAAACAAAGCGACGTCAGTCTTCATCCTGCGCCACCAGAACGTCCTCCTCAAGTCCTAGTACATCTTATTCGATCCCAGATGGACCGAATAAGGAGTGGAATGTGCCTCTATCATGATCTTCTGCTCCAGGTTGTGCACATCAGGCACAGCAACTCGTCCCTGCAACATCAGCATCCCATCATCTCGGACGGTAAAAGACCTAAAGTGGCCCTGGGCCATGCGCTGTCGGATATCGGCAATCCGCGGACACTCTGCCTGCGCTCGTCGGATCTCATCCATCAACTCTTACTGAACCTCCAAGAAACTCAGATGTCCACTCTCTCGCTGTGACTAGACCTCTATCCCACAACTGATCAGATCCCGCTGCAACTCGGGTCGAGCCGTCAATCTGGACAAAACAATCTCCTGACGAGTCTTCTGACTCAAGGCGTCGGCCACCACATTGGCCTTCGCCGGGTGATACTCAATCTCCAACTCGTAGTCCTTGATCAACTCCAGCTACCTCCTCTGACGCATATTCAGCTCCTTCTGCATGAAAATGTACTTCAGATTTTTGTGATCGGTCATGATCCTCACTGACGTGCCATACAGATAGTGCCTCCAGATCTTGAGCGCATGTACCACTGCGGCTAGCTCAAGATCGTGCGGGGGGTATGACTCCTCCCCTGACTTCAGCTGGCGTGAAGTGTAAGCGATGGCCCGATCCCTCTGTTGTAGCACACAACCTAAACCTGAACTCGAAGCATCCGTGTAGACCACGAAGTCCTCCGTCCCCTCTGGTAGTGCTAACACTGGCGCATATGGCAACTTCTGCTTCAGCAGATCAAAACTGGCCTGGCACGCCGGGCTCCACTCGAAGGGTACTCCCTTCTTCGTCAGCTGTGTCATCAGCCTAGCTATGCTAGAGAAGCCCTCGACGAACCGTCGGTAATAGCTAGCCAAACCTAGAAAAGACCTGATGTCTCTGACGTTCTTGGGGACCTCCCAAGCAACGATAGCATCAACCTTCGATGCATCTACTGATATCCCTGCTGCAGATATAACATGACCAAGAAACATCACCTCGGAGAGCCAGAACTCACACTTACTAAACTTCCCGAACAGTTTATGCTTCTGCAGAATCCTCAGCAAAATCCTCAGGTGCTCAGCATGCTCCTCTCTGCTCCTCGAGTAGATCAAGATGTCGTCGATAAATACCACCACGACTATGTCAAGAAAATCGATGAACACCCTCTTCATCAACTCCATGAAGGCGGTTGGCGCGTTGGTTAACTCGAACGGCATAACCACAAACTCTTAGTGTTCGTATCTAGTCCCGAAGGCCGTCTTCGGGATGTTCTCTGCCTTCACCCTCAGCTGGTGATAACCCGAACGCAAATCTATCTTCGAGAAGACGACAGCTCCCTGTAGCAGATCCATCAAGTCGTCTATTCTCGGCAACGGGTAACTGTTCTTCACCGTAGCCCACTTCAACTCTCTGTAATCTATGCATAGCCTCAACGACCCATCCTTCTTCTTCACGAACAACATTGGTGCTCCCCGCGGCGAAGCACTCGGCCTGATGTAGCCCTTCCCGCTTAGCTCCTCCAACTGTGCCTTCAGCTCGGCCATCTCTGTCGGCGCCATCCTGTACGGGACCCTCGAAATTGGCCTGGTGCCCGACTCTAACTGTATAGCGAAATAAACATCTCGATGTGACGGAAGTCCTGGTAGCTTGTCTGGAAAACGTTAGCAAACTCCCTAACAACGGGGACATCTGTCAGGCTGGGTCGCTCGCGATCCACCTCTAAAGCGTTACACCAGTAGCTCGTGCATCCATGGTCTAGAAGTCTCACCGCTCAAACGACGCTGATCTGGGCTCCGTTCCGTTTGGGGTTGTGGCCTCTTTCCGCCAGATGGAGTGCGGAAAGCTGAAGACGTGGCAGCTGTCAGACGTAGTTGCTAGTCATAGCGGAGGATAATCTCTAGAAGTTTGTCATATGTCATTCCCTCCATGCTGGTAGAGATAAGAAGAACGTCTGGCGGAAGCCTCATAGAAAGCATGCGGGTGCGCATCTCGTTGGTGTTACAGACCGTTCCACAATAGACGAGCTCCTTCTTGAACTGGCAGACGATCTCGGAGATAGATAGTCGTGGGTCACAACGGGTGCTGAAGAACGCAACCTCTCGTGCTGCTTGTGTCCCGGATGGACAATACTCTCTCAGCATCAACTTCCTGAACTCCTCATAGGTCCATGCAGTACGATCATCACAGTAGACAAGCCATCTGTCAAAAGTATCTCCTCGAAGCTGCCCAGCCGCAAGCCTCTATCTCTCCGCATCGGGTACTCCAATCAAGCTGAAAACTCCCTCGAGTCCTCTGAAGAACTGCTCGATATCCTCTCCGGGTCCGGCCTCGAAGATAGGCGGGCTACTCTGTGATAGTCTCTTCACCCAGTCGGTAACGCCAGCCGATCTCTCTCGCTCTAGCAACGCGAGTAATGCCCTCTCTATCGCTGATCCCTGCTGCTGCCTATCAACCTCTCCCTCGTGCTGTCCGAGGATCTCAACCTCAGCATCGGTCTCAGTCTCAGTCTCTGTCTCGGGAATGCGGCCACGACCTCGACCACGTGGTCTCCCGCGTCCTCTACTAATCTGGGTATCGACCATGCTCACAACTGGATATTTAAGTGTACTCAATATACAACTAAATAAAACGTCTTCTTCAAGGAAGACGGCCCTCAGGCACATTCAATTCACATAATTACATCCCTTCAAGGAGATGGCCCGCATGCACAGTTTTATATCGCACGGAAGCTAACTAGATAGCTATCATTCGAGGGATAGCTTGGTGAGCCCGCCTCTAAATCCTATCCTACTCCAACCACCATGGTTGCTCCCTTGGAGTCTTCCAGGCCCGTCTGTAAGGAAAAGCTAGGCAGTCTACCTGAACCCTTCTACCTCTCTAAGGATGCCTATCGCCTTGTCTCTACCCGTCGATCCTATCTCTCGTCTATAAAGATCCTAACCATTTTCATTTTCCAAAGGGTTTTCATCTTTGCCCTTTAAACACTTCGAAATCCTTGAAATTTTCAAAAACGGTGGGCGGGTTTTGAAAATTAATTTTTAACTCGTGCGTACTCAGGTCGAACAACCTTGGCTCTGATACCAACTTTGTAACGACCCGAAATTTAAGTACCCGAATTAACCTCCATAAACCTACTTAGAAGGTAAATAAGGTTCGGAATACTAGATTATCGGGGAACGTTATAGGGGAAGTTTGATCTTCTCCCGTGAGCTTTGGATCTTACGACCGAGTACGAGTTATTATTAGGTTCATTTATGCGGAAGATTTAGTTGTCAAAAGATGGGGATTGCGAACCCCGAAAAGATCGTAAGCCCGTTGGAGGCTTTACCTGTTCTAGACTATCGCGAAAACGTTTCGAACAGAAATAAAAGCGGAAATCATAAATACAACAAAACGTCACGACCGCGCCGGGTCAAAACGATAAAACTTATGAGCAAAAGAGTACGAATGTCAAGCGCCTCCCTCACTCTAATCGTCCAAAAGGTCTGTCCCGACAACCATCCACATAAGTAAGTCATATCGGGTAAGAGGTACCTGAATCTAAAAATAAGAAATAAATCGGGGTCAATCATCGGAAATATGCACACTCAATGCCATATAAAGAGGCATACTTAAACTACATGAATGTTAAAATGTAACACATAAGCAAGTTTACAGATATATATAAATTCGAAGTAAACACACAAGGGCCCGTATCATCATCATCATCATCATCACCATCATATCATAATATCTTCTCAAACGTACTCATCCTTCTCAAACATACTCATTCTTTCTCATCATAAGTCTTTCATCATTTCATTCGTGTTCCATCGAATATAAGTCATTTATTCAGATTTTGACGGCCGTCCTACCATAGACACATAGCATACATATGAATTATTGGATTTACTAAGTTCATCCTACATCATATTACCATCTTTATATTCCTAAACATGTTACTAGGTCGCGTGATGCATGAAGACTCTCGATAAGACAAAGAGTATCACATAAATCCATCATGAGTAAGTCCAAGGGACTTACTTGGAGTCCGGAGAATAAGCAAGCAATAAAGTGCACAACCAAGGATCCAATCAACAAGAGCCTATTAATTTCTTTAAGCTTTCATTAGGTGGTATTCTAATGCATGGTACCCAACCTAATAATCAACATACATTCACATGAGGTTCACGATTCTATAGATTGCACACTTTAGCTAAGTGATCCGGACTTAACCAATTATAACCTATGTCGTATTATCACATAATCGATTTTCTTCTTATCAGATCATAAGCCCAGTTATGGGTATACTTCATTTATGTATTTTATATGCTCTAAGTTTCGGTTATGTCATCATATATTTAACCATATTATTAGCATTCCCTTAACCAAGTTTTTTAATCGAGTCATTTTGAACACTGGTTACTAAAATTATAATAACTCTTGATCCAACCGTTGGATTGCTGTAACTTTTGAAGGCAGGTTAGATAACATTTCCATGAACATCATATTAAGATTTCAGCCAAATCAGACCGTTGTAGTGGAATTAAAGTCCAAATTACAGAGGCACATATATCCATTTCGTTTTTTTTTTACGTTTGCTACAAAACGCAACCAAAAACACATAGGGTGTGTATGGGTGTTTATTTTAGTAGTTTATAAACTACTAAAATGAAGAGTTTAAATTATTAGTTGTGTATGGGGTTGTTTCAACTTGTTTATATGTGGGGTTTTAGTTAAAATTGGGGGTTTAAAAATAAGTCCCATTTGATAGCTTATTTTGTGTTTTGGGGGTTTATTTGATTTGAAAATAAAATTATACCCCTAATAACAACCAAATAAACTCCACTTTTTACAAATAAACTGTTTTTCGTCCCATACGGAGTTTATATTTTTTCATAAATTTTTAACTACTTTTACCAACAGTTTATAAATTTTTACCCTGTTTATAATTTTAGTCAGTTTATTAACCCCGTCCCATACGAACCCATAGAGGCTCCACTTCCTAATCCCTAATTTACACATAAGTCTCCTAATCTACAGAGGGAAAGGTGGATGAGAGATTACCCTCGAAGCCTCTCTCGTAAAAAAGACAAAATTACCCCTCCAAGCTTCCCGGGACCTTGCGCCAAACACCTAGCATTTTTGACAAATACAAACCAAAACATAAAAGGAAGTCTTAGACAAAAACCTTCAAAATTAGTTGTACAACAAGTATAACATCAGATTTGAAGGGGAGGAAACCAAGACTCGCCCAAACATACTTGAAAAACTCAAGAACACAAAGGGCTCGCCACTGCTGTCTCGGAAATGGGGCTCAACGGCTGGCTTGACTGGTCTGGATTTTTGTGCAAGAACTATGGTTGGAAAGGCCTCTCTTTTTTGGATATTTGGCTTCAAGAATCAGTCAAAAAGCTTGAGTGAGGAGGGAGTTATGGTGGTTTGAAGTTGAGGTGTTGCTAGACCAACAATGGCTTCCCTCTTTTCTTTCTCTTTCTTTTTCTTTCTTTCTCTCTTCTCTCTCCGATTTTGGTGGTGTAGATGGCTGAGAATGGCAGCCAGTTGGGGTTCTTTATGGAGCCAAAAGGGTGGGCAAGGGTGGTCAAGGAGTTGGTGTGTATTAGGTAGCATAGTGAATGGAATAGGACTTGGTCATTCAAAGGTGTTAATCCATGAGGGGTTTTATTCTTTAATCAACAAAATGATGGCTCATGAAGATCATCAAAATGGGGCTGAAATGGGTCATAGGGGAGGCGGCATTTTGAGGTTAAAAGACGTATCGAAAAGTCGCGACAAGTTATGAAAGTTACCGAAATAAATGGATGACAAGGCCTTTGCCTCACCAATATTTCTCAGAAAATTATCATACGAATTTCCATTAGATCGGAATTGTAATCCTCTTTCCATATAAAATATGTTATCCAAAAATTTTAAATTTTTCCCGGGTTTTCAAAATCGAAAAAGGAGGATAATTGCTCGGATTATCCATCGGAAATTAATTAAATAATAATTAATTTTTTCGGTCTTTACAGAAAGCATTGTCTTGTTTTTGCGATTTTATTCATTTCGGCCTTATGCTCCTTTGTTGTGGTGTAATTTTATTTTTTTTGAAAACGGAAAGAGATTAGGAAGGACTATGAACGATTCGTAGTCCATCTAAGGGCATCCTTTTGGATGAGAACTTGGAGTTCTAAATCTGTGTTAGGGTTGGTGATAGTGGTTGAATGACCTAAAATGGTCAGTCTGTCCGCTACGCTATTAATTTCCCCAAACACGTGATGAATGTGTCCTTTCTGAAACAGACAAAGATCCTTTGTTGTGGCCTAATGGTTTTATCATGTTTTCCAATTTCTCTCCATTATATTTTTTTTTCTTCCAATTATTGTATGTTATTTGTAGGAATTGTTCTATCTTCCTTTTTATAGACGACTCTTATTCTTGGCCGAAAAGTAATTTATTTATGTGATACCATAATGATCCACTTCAATGACAATCAAGATTTCTTTTTTCTTCTTTTCTTAATTTATACCCCTTTTTGCACTAACCTTGTTTTAGTTTCAGAGTAAGTGTCGATTTTTCAAACCTAGTTAAACTTGTGTTTCGCTAGTGTTGCTCTATTGACAATGAGGTCCATGACACTCTCATAGTAGAACTTGACTAATGCTATTCTGTATTCTCTTTACATTAATTTTTTGTTGTGATCAATATACTTGGTAACCTTCTGAGTTACAATAGTATCACATGTTATTGTACATTGCTCCATAGGTTGGGTATTATATAACAAGTTATTTGTTTTGAATTGGATTGATTGACTTTCCTAACCTTTCAAATTGGGCATTTTTTTAAAGGTTTTTCTAAGATCAATGAGTTTAGCCCATTCATGAAACATTTGTTTTTTCTTTTATATAATAAAATTTGATGTCCATATCTGATATCTGATATGAATATCAAACAGGGGTAGAGAAGTTATCCATTTCGGGCTCGTTTGGTATAGATATGATTTTACATTAAAAAAATTACCATTTTTCCAACAATTTATCCATTTAAGCCATGTTTGGGATAAAATTTGTATAAGATAAAAGAGGTAATGATTGAAGAAATATAGAGGATATGGATTCCTGGGAAACAAAATAAATTATGGATGAAAATTAAAGTTAAAAGAATTAGATAATTATTTAAATATTTAACAATACATCTTAAACTATAAATGACTATATATATTAATTAATACATTTCGTTTCTCTATATCTTTCCTTATATATATATATATATATATATATATAGAGAGAGAGAGAGAGAGAGAGAGAGGTTGGGTCAGGTGTTTACATCCCTTATTGTGTTTTGTGTTAACAAATATAGGCCATTGATTTATTAGAAATGAATGGATGAGATTAATTGAGACTTTCCCTTTTTATTTAAATAAAAAAGAGTAGGTCCCACCACTTTAATAGCCAACTTGCTGTAGAGGAAGCGCGTGCGTTGATTTTTTAGGTAGCGTTTTTTTTTGTGGGGATAAGGAGATTTTGCTTCCATTATGCGTTCGATGAAAATATTCGCTAGGATAATGGTAAATATTCGCTAGGATAATAGTAATTATTCGTTAAATTGATTGTTATTATTCGTCTATAAATATGAGTTATCAATAATAGCAAAAGGGTTGGTCAATTTTTCAACTATTCGCTAGGCTGATAGTAATTATTCGTCAAGTTGACAGTAATTATTCGCTAGGTTAACAAAATATATAAATGTAATTCTTGATTTCCACCTCTAATTAACGTTTTTGGGTGGATTAACGTTGTTTTTTTAATGCGGTGCACTGTTTGAACTATTCGATAAGGTGATATTAAATATTCATTATCTTATAGTTATTATTCATGTGTAAAGAGGAGTTATCGTTTAGATATTGGCAAAAGGGTTGCTCAATTTTGCAACTATTCGCTAGGTTGATAGTAATTATTCGCTAGATTGATAATAATTATTCGCTAGATAGATAGTAATTATTCACTAAATTGATAGTAATTATTCGCTAGATAGATGGTAATTATTCGCTAAATTGATAGTAATTATTCGCTAAATTGATAGTAATAACTAAATAGTAACGAATAATCTATCGCATACCATCGAATAATTTCTTATTACATTTACATACTCTTTCAATCTAGCGAATAATTACTATCAACTTAACGAATAATTACTATCAGTCTAGCGAATAATTACTATTAATCTAGTGAATAGTTGCAGATAAAGCAAAAGGTTGGTCAATTTTGCAACTATTCACTAGGATGATGGTAATTATTCACTAAATTAATCTTATTATTCGCTAGTAATTATTAATTAAGCACAAAATTGATAAACACACAAAATTGACAAATTGAAGTTAATCGCACTACATATACAGATTAAAAACAAAATGCAATCCAAAAATTCACAAATTGCAATCCACTAAGTCAGTAAGTCAAGGCTTACTCAGATTCAAGGTAATCATCGCCAACATCAATCATCTCAATTGAAGGAGAAAGAGTACTGCGCGCACCAGCAAATCGCCACCGAAGGCCATCGCCAACATCAGTCATCGCCACCGAAGGTCATCGCCATCACCGACGAGTACTGCGCCACCACCTTTGCCTTCACCGGCCCCACCTTCGTCGTACCTCTCTCGCCCCTCCATTGAAGAAGCCCCTCGACCTCGCCGCTATCCATTGAAGAAGTCATCCTCGATCGCAAGATCTCGCCTCCGACCACTTCCTTCAAATCATCGCCGCGGTCGCCGGACTGAGATCTCTGCCTGCCCCATGGCTTCCCTCCGCCGGCGCTCAATTGTTCACAGATCTCCTCCTCTCGGTTCAGATCTACAACATCGAAGCCCCATGGCTTCCCTCCGCCGGCGCTCAATTGCTCACAGATCTCCTCCCTCATCGCCGCCGCCTTCGCCGGTTACGCCGGATGCCATCTTCGGCCGCCCAATTCTCTCTCTAATTTGTACGGTTGTGTGATGGGAGATTTGAGAGTGGTTAGGGTTCTTAAAAAAAAAAGGATTAGGGAGTGGCTACACGCACTGGATACGTGGGTGTGGAAAGTTTTACTGGGACCCATTTATTTATTTATTTATAAATTAGAAAAACCAACAATTAATCTTAGCCTTCCAATTACCCTCAATCAATGGTCCATATTTGTTAACACAAAACACAATAAGGCTTGTAAACATTTGATCCATTCTCTATCTCTCTATATATATATATATAGGGTGAGGTTAAAGTGAAAAGAGGGCTTAAGATGAAAAATTTGCTTAAAGTGAAAATGGGTTAAAAAAGGAATACGCTGGTGCGGGTTTGCCATTAAAAAAACTGAGCCGCACCGAACCGGGGTAAAAAAAACAGAATCAAACCGCCCCCCCAAAAAACGCTTGTTTTCTCTATCTTTCTCCTCCCTGTCCATGGAGACCCAGATCCCCTAGAGACTCCCGCATCTCCATCGGCACCGCCGCATCTCCATCGCCGGAGCGACTCCCGCATCTCCATGCTCCCATGAGGATGATGCCACCCACCAGGCCGCCAGCAACGAGCATCCCTCTCGACCTCACCTCTGCCAGAGCCGAATCCCGGAGCCCCAACCTCCGATCCCCCGCCAGCAGCGAGCATCCCTCCCGATCTCACCTCCACTGGAGCCGAATCCCGGATCCCCACCCTCCGATCTCGAGACCAGCCTCTCTCCCCAACAGTAGCAAGGACCGCTCTCCATTCAATCTAGGGACTCCCTCTCCATTCAATCTGCTGCCATTACTTTCGATGCCCATCTCCGATAGATTTCCAAGCTGCTACTTCTCCATTGACCTCCCAATCAAGAACGAGGCTGTCTCATCTTCCTCATGTAAGTTCCACCCTTTCTCTCTCTGCAATTTCTGTGTGCAACGTACCAGATGCACACCAACTGTTTGTCAATTTGCTTCATATAAATTAGATGTTGCTTTGTTTCATTGAAAATAAGAAATGACATACCTTTCCCTATGTTGTCGGTGTAGTCCGTCAATAGCTTAAATGGAGCCATAGGCCACTGGCACCAGATGTCATAGTTAATCAATCCCTTTGAATCTATTAGGATTGCAACATGAACTTATTCGGCTTCTACTGCTAGCACCTTATCACCATCCACTTTTTATTGGTTTATCTATGCCCTAACTGCACATGAAGTTCAATTTCATGTTTCATAAGTGGTAATTGGGGAAACTGACATAAATTTCTGATTGAAGTTGCATCCTATTAGATTATTAGAGGTAACTATTTGTTTGTGTCTTGTCGCTGGTTTGCATTTTGATTGGGAATTTGAATGTGCATCATCTGCATTTGGTAGGAGACAGGTTGCAAAAATCATTGGAGTAGATAGCACTAGAATTCAGCCTGCATTTTTAGACAGGTTGCATTTGAATATTTATCACGTCATGAAAGCAAACCATATTTGTTTACTTAATCAGCCTACATAATTTATGCATCGAATTCAGAAGTGGCGTGATTTGATATTGATCTCTTGTTAGTATAATAAAATTGATTTTGCACTTTAAAAGCTAAAAACAGGAATTGAAAGGCTAGGACAGTTAGTCTATAAATCATTTACATACTCTCCAGCTATACAATTGGCCAACTGGATATAGTTGAAGCCATGTATTAGCAGTTGTGCATTGATAACATTTTCCCATCTACAAATGCATAATCACCATTCCTCTAATCACATAAGCAAATGACAAATGCCCCTTGAAGCTAAATATAATTGAACATAACTTACATAAGGCAGTAAAACAATAGTCAAGAATGCTTACTTTCCTGGATTCTTAATATATCTTTATTTGATCCTTGCAGCCCAATGCGCTCTTGATTTTCAGACATTGAAGCTGTTTATGGAGATCGATAATCCAAATCGGAGAGGAAACCACTGCTCAACTGATTACCACCATTCAGAGTCAACAGATCCATAAACGTCATGCTCCTCCACTGAACTGAGGGATTCTTGACCATCATGTTGTTTCTGTAGGCAAGGAAGCTTTCCTAATGTATGTTGCTGCTACTGCTCAATTGTATGGAGCTGCTGCTCATGCTCTCACCAACAATAGGCATTTCACTTGGGGAGTCTGCTGAGTGAATTTTGAGAGGTACTCCTCTTTCTCAGCCATGATAGAGTCTTGGCAAGGTTGAAGGTATTTGAGGGAGTACCTCCTCCATATGACAAGATCAAGAGGATGGTTCTGCCTGCTGCTCTCATTGCAACCGTTTGATCAGATGTCTACTTTCGGGGAAATGAGACCCAATGAGGCTACTTTTGTTAGTGACTAACATCATGTATTCATGTGGTCATTTAGAATGACTTGATAAAGGTAGAGAGATACATTTTTGTATAAACAGCGATAAGAGCTGGATTTTTATGTCATTCAAATGCAATTATGGGGTTTTTTAACTTTAGATTGCAAGTTTGAGGCTAATTAGAGGTTGTTTGTTGTCTTCAATTTGATGTTTTGGTGCTGACTTCTGTCATGAATATTGCAATAAAAGATTATGAATTTTTAAGAGTCCTCCTGAATTCTTTATATTTAAGTGCAACATTAGATAGAAAATATGCACATATAAGGTGTAATTATGCATATTTAATATAATGAAGTGCAACATTAGATAGATAGAGAAGTGGAATCACCTCTTTTTGTTGTATCTGTAAAGCGAGCTCCCAGTTCAACAACGTGAAGAGTTATTATGCAATTTCAGGCTTGGGGTGTTCTAAAGCAAACAACTGTCAACTCATGAGCGGCCAGAAGATTATTCAAATCTTATCTGAATGCATTCTAAATATGCACAATTGTATCTTCTTTTTGCACAATTGTATCTTACTTTTGCACACTTGTATTCTAAATCTGCATAATTGTATCTTACTTTTGCACACTTGTATTCTAAATGTACACAATTGTATTCTAAATCCGCACAATTGTATCTTACTTTTGTACACTTGTATTCTAAATATGCACAATTGTATCTTACTTTTGCACACTTGTATTCTAAATGTGCACAATTGTATTCTAAATATGCACAATTGTATCTTACTTTTGTACAATTGATTGAGATAAGATCTGTTAGATTCTTCACTCTTTTTTAGTAATTGTTTTATGCACACCTGTATCCTAAATCTGCACAATTGTATCTTACTTTTGCACTTTATAATATTAATAATTGTTGTATGCATCCTTGTATTCTAAATGTGCACAATTGTATTCTAAATCTGCACAATTATATCTTACTTTTGCACAATTGATCGAGATAAGATTTACCAGATTTCTTCACTCTTTTTTAGTAATTATTGTATGCACACATGTATTCTATTTACTGTCACATCATGATTTTATTGTATGCACACATGTATTCTATTTATAATATTTATTGTGCACTCCGTAATCTTATTCGTGCACTTCATGATTTTATTCTTACACTTTATCATTTTATTTTTGCACTTTATCATTTTATTTATGCACTTTATAATATTTATTGTGCACTTCATAATCTTATTCATGCACTTCATACTATTATTCATACACTTCATTATTTTATCTTCTTATTTATGCACTTTATCATTTTATTCTTGCACTTTGTAATCTTTATTGTGCACTCCATAATCTTATTAATGCACTTCATGATTTTATCCTTGCACTTTATCATTTTATCTGTTCACTTTATCATCTTATTTATGCATTCTATCATTTTATTTTTGCACGTTATAATCTTATTCATGAACGAGAATAAACACAATACAATAATAAATAGCCTATGCGGGATTTGAACCCGCATCTTTGTGCATGGCACATCGCTCTACCATTTTGAGCTAATAGGCTTTAAATCACGTCACTGTTTTTTCTATTGTCTACCAAAAAAGAAAGAAAATCTAGATGGAACCAATATGAAATCAGTGCCAGTAGGTTCTTAGAAATACAAAGCCTCGTATATTATGCAATAAAAAAAACTAGCAAAATCAATCGTCAACCCAAGCAATCTAAAAAGGGCTTGTTAACTGTCATCAACTTGTGCATATACCAGCAAGTCATGATTTAACAGTCCAGTAGGGAGTGACAGCAAGTCCAATCGTAAAGCTTATGAATAATGCAGCCAATAGCTTAAAAAAGACATATCATGACAGCAAGTCCAATCTAAGTTTGCAAAAGGTAATTGTAACTTATATATATAATCATATGCAACCTCAAAAGAGGGCTTCTTGAGATGGTATAGAAAACTAAAAACATGAATGGTAAACGAACAATTCCTATTTTATACTAAGCAAATTGTTAGGACTTCAAACTAGTAAGAGCTATCAATAACATTCCCTAACAACCATGTGACCTTAGCTGTCTCCATAATTGCATAAGTGTCCAACAAATCAACTTCTATATAATTCCATTTCAAGTCCTAAACAAAAAGCAAAACTATGGACAATATTTTTGCATAAGTCAAGCCTAATTAACTGAATAAACAAAGATAATAAGAGAATGAGAAGAATACCCAATAGCCAAGCAAAATGGAATTTTTTGGCAAGCAAGTGTCTGATGAGACGACTGGCTCTTGCAACACAACAATGAGATGGTAATATTAGGCACCATAAGCCCAATTTATAATTTCTTCAAGAAGTAATATTTGCAAGCCAAATCTAAAGGTTGTGCATCAGAAAGAAGGTCATTTAGAGGGAAAAGATTAATAAGTGGTTTTGACACAGAGCTCTTTGTTTCTCTCCTGATCTTGACTAAGTTATAATCTCAGGAATAAAAAAAAAGACAACGGTGATGATGTCTGACAGTGCTATCTACTGAAGTAAACTATCTAAAAATACATATATGTGTAAGACAAGCAGAATATTTGAGGCTTCAAAAAACTGAAATAAGCAGGTTTAGCACCTGGCATCAGATCACTTGTGGGGAATAAGTCTCGGAGCATTGCCTCTCTTTCAACGAGAAAGGCTTCAGCTGAGAAAGAATCACTAATTCCAGTCTCTTCTACAAAGACTTTCGCAGCCTCTAAAGCCTTTTTCCCCATCATCTTTGGCTTGAGGGACCAATCAAATGTTTTATTATATCTGGCCAGTATGATTTCTTGGACTTTGGTATAGAAATTCTTAGTATCTGCATAATGCCAAAACAAGTAACAGATTTAGTCCCTAGTCCCTAGTCTATACATATCACAACACAAAAAAAGTCTTACCAAAATCTCACACAAACAACCAAAATCTGCAAGCCCAAAGAGAGAATTTGTCTTAATTTGCATAAAAAATTTCATCAGAGATCACCTATAAATCTCCAAAGGCCAAATATGATAAGCATCATGATATTAGGGGAAAAAAAGCAGAGAAGATTTGCATTTGGCAGGACCAATTACCACAAGTTTTATAAGTGGTGAGTGGTGACACGCTATTTTATTAAGAGTGACATTCGCAGCTTATCAATTTTTGCAAACAGCCTATTAGAATTTGGGTTATTAACAACGAGATCTATTCCAGGTTTACTATGACACTGAGTCACTTTGGTTTTTTATTAGATAATCCAGAAATGAAGTAAACCCTTTATGGAAAAGCTTTATTTTTCTTAATCTGCAGATTTTGTTCTTTGCCAAATTCCTATTTGGGATCGATGTGGCAGCAATAAGCAATGATATTCTAAGGCTCCAAATTTTCGAATCTGTAAAATGCTTTAAGCTTTATATTGAATCTAATTTGCAATAAGTTTCTCTACTAAGTGTTACAAATCAACAAGCTATACATCCCATCTAAAGCAATTAATCTGAAAGACAATGATGTAAAATTTAAAGACAATGAAGGATAAGTTAGAAAGTGAGAGAGCCTAGTGAAAAAACTGAGCAAAAAACACACCAGCAGGAGCACAAATATGAAATAGCAGCAACATTAGAGCACAATTACAGCACACCAGCAGTAGTAGCAGAAGCAATATAACACAAATACAAGCAATTTTAGGCAAAAAAAATCAATCTGCATTCGACTACATCAGCTATACACATCCCTCAAAGAGTACCGATTTCAATTTCAGAGCGAGAAAGACATAGAGGAGAGTTCAAGAGAAGAATGCCTGGTCGGGAATAGGCCGTGCAGGAGGAGAACAAGAAGAAGAGGAGGCCGAGCAAGCAGCACAACCGAGAAGAAGGGGCGAGTCGCCGGTAGGGGAACTATCGCTAACGGACGACGACGATGACGGACGGCGGACGACGAGGATTGAGGGAGGATGACAAGCTAAGACGATGGGCGATATAGGGCAAAACCGTTGTCCACCGACATGGATGCAAGGTCTCAGAGTTGGGAGAAAGAGCGAGTAAAGCTTGTTCGGCCCAAATAAACCTATCCCGACCCAAAACGCATGTAAAAGACCCATTTTCACTTTAAGCCAAATTTTCATTTTAAACCTCATTTTCATTTGAACCTTTACCTATATATATATATAATAGATAGATAGATAAAGTGTCAAATAAGTTTCCTAAATATGTTTAAAAAGAAGGAAATTTCTCCATATAAACATGCGTGCACTTACAATACACATTTCATGCATAAAAACATACTATATATATGTAATCTCCCGGTTCTTAAATACCCCATAATGCATCATATATAATTCTTCAAAGCAAACAAATAAATCAATCGAATTAATGGGTTCACTTATAGGTCACGTGGCACCCGGATTAGGGTTTTTCTTAATAGGGCTATGGCACCTCTTCAACCACACCAAGCTCTTCCTCCTCAACGGCCCCAAATACCGGTCCCTCCCGTGGTTCCCTGTCCCCGGCGCCGGCGTCCTCCGCCGCGCCGAGCTCTACCTCATCATGACCGGCATGTCCGCCGCCATCGCGCTCGAGCTCTTCATCGACACGGACCGCCACACCCCGTTCGACCCCGACGGCACCCTCCCCTCCAACCACCTCCACAACGTGGAGCACGCCTCCATGTTCCTCGTCTTCTTCGTCTACGCGGCCTCCGCCGTCACCCTCGACGCCCTCTCCCCCTACCGCCGCCACACCAACTACTGCGTCCTGCACCTGGTGGCGGCGGCGGCCTTCTCACAAGAGCTCCTCCTTTTCCACCTCCACTCCAGCGACCACGTTGGTGTGGAGGGCCAGTACCACTGGCTCCTCCAGCTCATGATTGCCACGTCGCTCGCCACCACGCTCCTCGGGATCCCGTTCCCGAGGAGCTTCATTCTTAGCTACGCGCGTTCCCTCACTGTCGCCTTCCAGGGCGCGTGGATGATCGCCATCGGCTCCATGATGTACACTCCCGACCTGATCGCCAAAGGCTGCTTCATGAACCTGGAGGAGGGCCACAAGGTGGTCCGATGTGACTCCCCGTCGTCGCTCCACCGCGCCAAGTCGCTCGTCAACATCGAGTTCGGGCTGTATATCATCGGACTCGCTGTTTTTGCGGTGGCGTTTTATTTGGCGATGGTTTGGGTATATGACGCCTTTCATGACGACGAGTATGTCAAGTTGGATCAGCTAGGCGACGATGGATTTGAGTTGGAGGATATTGAAGTGCAGCGTATTAGTATGTGCGCTGATAAAACGACGCGTTTGGACAACAACACCGTCGCTGTAATTCATCCCATGTCCAAGGTAGATGGGATTGTTTAATTGGATATATATTTTTTCATTTGATTATATTGGATCATTACATATGCAGTTTGTTGCATCAAAGTAAAAAAAATCATTGTCGCTTCAGCAAGATCGATCAGGATCCTCGGTGATAACGCGATCTTGTTTATATTGGTTTTAATGTAATATAAGGGTGAATGTCTCTTATTAATTAATTTGAGTATGTGAGTATCTAAGATATATTTCATGTTGATAATTATTATTGGAAAATTTTCGATTAGAGTCATTTTTTAAAATTAGAATTTTAAAGATAAAAAAAAAACAGACACAAAAATAAAAGAAGTTCTTACAAATTATAAATTCGGAATAATTATATAAGCAAAAATCGTGCCTAATTTATGAAAAAATTGTCAAATATTTTAATATAATATACAAATTCGAATATTTGAGAATCAATTATAATATGATGATATGAAGTTTACGAAAAGATAGAAACATATCAGTTTAGTAGATAACCTGTGAAATCTGTTAATCTTCAAATTTTTCTATTTTTTGCCCAAGTATTGGATTATAACTTATTACTAGTATAATCCCCGCGTCATGACACACATTATTCTTTTTAAAAAATAAAAATAAAATTTTGTAAGTATAAAAAATTACTACTATAAAATTAAATAAACTAACGTTAATATAAAATAGAAAAAAATATATTTGATAAAGTAAGTAAATAATAATAATAATATATGAAAAATGTGTAAAAATTACATGAGTATAAAATTTAAGTAGAATATGTTGATTGAACGAAAATATTAAAATAAAGGTGCTTATAACACCTAATAAAAAAATGCTTGCGATTTATTAGTTAGAAATAGCTAGAGTAATTAAAGAAAATTTTCCAAATTTCATTAGTTGGATTTTTTTTTTTCTAGGTTCAGTTGATTTGGAGGAAATCATAAAATTAAGGTGATTATGACATCTAAGCAAAAATATTTATCACTTAATAGTTAGAATAAATAAATCACATTGGTTAAAAAAATGTTTTAAAATTTTATCATGTGAAATTTTATGTAGATTAGGTTAATAGGGTGAAAATCCCAAAATAAAGGTAATTTTATTATGTACTTAGAACTTAGAATAAATAAACCGACTCCTCCGGGAGTCTTATTTCCTCTTTGTTTCCCTAATTCGCGATGAGCCATAAAAATGCTAGAAATTCATATTTGTGCTTATCACTAAAATCAAAAGAGTATAATTTTTCTGGAGGACGACGCCGACGACTGAAGACGGCAAGAAAGTAGCATCGACTTTGGTGTGTTGCGCGATGGTGAACAATACATGGATATGTGCATCAATTTTGGGGTTTGATAAAATTAGGGTTTATTGTTTTGGAAATTGACTAATTGTGCTTGAATTTTTCAAAATATTCATAAAAAAATAATTATTTAACAAAACATTCAGACTTTCAAAATATTTACAAAAATATTCATTTTTTGCAGGTTTGACAGAAAAACGCGGTCCGAGGCCGCGTTTTATTCACATGGTAAAAATTTTGAAATCGAAAGAAAGGGAGTAAAAAAATTAACAATATAAACGCGGTCTCATACCGCGTTTCTATCAATTACTATTATAAAATTAAAAAAATTAAAAAAAAACAATGAAACAATGAAACAATGAAAGCCGCGTTTCATTTGTAAACCCCCAATTGCAGGTCTGAGCTCGAGGAGGTCGAGGACGAAATCGACGATGGCGACTCCGGGGCGGGGGGAGCTTTGGGGGTTGGGCTTGAAGATGCCGTAGGGAAGGTTTTGGATAGGGAAGTGAGATTCTGGGGAGACATTGATGAAAGACCCCAACGCCATGTCCGATTTCTGTGTTGGGGATTAGGGATTGGGGGAAAACCACGGCAAGGGCTAATCGGAATCGGAGCGGTTTGAGGAGGGCCATCTACGACGGTGGTATGGTGGCTATCCTGGCCCTCCACCTAGGGGTCCCAGTCCACAACTACACTGCGTGGACTGTCATGAGGATCAACTTTGCGTCCCTGCAGAAGGAACATATCATTACACGCCGCCACAATAGCTGGGTCCACTATAGATTTCATCGAGCCATTCGGTAGGAGTTGATGGGTCTACACCGAGTCCGTGACTGGTACACCACATGGACGGGGGTGGAGTACCACCCTACCATTGACCCAGCCGCTGACCCTACACTGCGGGATGAGCCTATCTTCAGCGACGACGACATGGCTGAGGATGACGCAGGGGATGACGACAACAACTAGGCTAACAGCCCACAAGCCTCTCACCATTCTCACCAGTCCCCACAGCAGCTCCACTTCCACCACTCCCCTCTGCAGATTCCCTCTCATCACTCTCATCATTCCCAGCAGACTCACCATGTTGGAGGATATTCAGCTGAAGTAGTCTCTGAGATACGCCAGATGTGGGAGTTATAGGTTGCCATGTTTGAACACATGTAATCCTTGACGCTCAGAGTGGACGCTCACCACTCCTATGTCAGAGAGACCTTCGGTAGCATGGATCAGTAGCTTTGGGGCCGCCCATCCCAGTTTCAGAGACAGGGGAGCACACACGACGCTGGCGGATCGTCGTCACAGCAGCCTGGTAGCGCTTCCCACGGAGGAGCTCGTAACTATCAGGTTGGATTCCAGTTTCCATACTACGGTCCACCACCACCAGGACCTCCCCAGTGACCAGCTCTATAAGTCTTTTTCCCTCCCTTGGGTTTTATTTCTTTGACAGTGAGGACTTTATGTGTTTTTATGTGCTTTCAGGACTTTATTTGTATTTTTAAGTCTCATTCTATGGTTTGTACCAGATTTATTTAGGACATGGCATAACTTTATATTTGAGTTTTACTTGCATATTATATATCTCATTGTCATGGTTAAGTTCCATATTCTGTGAAATATGCACTTTCAAAAGAGAGTTGTAAGGATATCACCCAAGCTTGCAAAAAGTTCAAAGAAAAGAGTCATGGAAGCTAAGGCAACACTCGACGATACAAATGATGGATTTGTTAGAGATATTGCACAAGATTGCCTAGAAAAGGGAAGTCTCAATGACGTGCGAAATTTTATGGTAAAACCACAAAAGTGAGGTAAATTGATGTTGCTTTTGACAATATGAACAATAAGAGGATGGAGGATTTTAAGTTCCATATATGCTCATTTTTATACTTCTAGTCATACCTTTACCCAAATGCACAACAAAAGCCATATTATAAGCCTTATTTGCCTCTACATCATTATTGCTCTACATATGCCTTATATTGCTCATTTTTTACCTTATACCTTCTCCGGGGATTATGTTGAAAATGAAATCATTTTATGAAGACATTATGGTTTGTTGTGTTATGACATTATTGGAGTTTGGTAAGAAAAATTCAGATTTATGGAAAATTTAATGAGTGAGAAAAAATCCGATCACCACAGGAGATAAAGGTAGATCGACCCTGCCTGTGTTGAGATAATAGTTCCGCAGGATGGACACAATGTGAGGAGTCCAAAGCACTAAGTATCCGGGGCCATAAAATTATTTTAGTACTCCCTCCGTTAATTAAAACTTGACGTTTTACTATTCACGCACGCATTTTTAGGTGTTAAAAACTATATAAAATATTAACTTTTTTAATAATTTTTTTAAATAATATCATACTTATTACTATTAAGTATGAATTTATAAAAACAAATTTAAAAAAAAGTTAATATTTTATATAGTTTTTATCGTTCTAAAAAAGCGTGCATGAATAGTAAACGACAAGTTTTAATTAACAGAGGGAGTATAAACCTCTTGATTATTGTTGTTTTGTCACATAAAATTGTTTTAGTATAAACCTCCTTTTGTGTGCAGAAATTGCTTTTCATTCACAGGCACATATTTGTAAGCACCAAGTACCTTTTCAAGGATGGCAATTGAGTGTTGGGTAATATTACAATGAATCCATTATGTTGAGAGTCTTTGCCGGTTTCCCCTGAATAACCACCCAAGTTATTGCTTAGGGACAAGCAAGCTTAAGTATTGGGTGATTTGATGTCCACTAAAATAGTCATGTTTTTATGCACATTTTAGCTCCATATTTTATATACTTTGCATATTTCGGGTTGAGAATATGTTAAATTTATGTAGTATATGCTTATTTGCAAGAAATAGAGGTCTACATAAGTTTTGGTTTAATATTGCAGAATTTGGAGCCATTACGGGACAAAACCAAGTAAAGGAGATGAAAGCTAAAAGTTACTCGATCTCGAGGACATTTCCTCGATATCGACAAGAATGGTGAAGCAGAGCACTGATCGAGGAGGAGCTGATCGAGGAACTAAAGACGAAGCCAACTCGAGTTCAGAACCTTACTCGATATCGAGTACATTACTCCATGTCGACCAACACCTGAAGCCACTTCTGAACTCGAGGAAGGATGCTAAGTCGAGAAGCCGAGAAGAAGGCAACCTGAGCAACATTGTTACTCGATATCGACAAAATTAGTCGATGTTGAGTAAAACAGAACCACATGGCCGAGCCAGATCGGGGAGAGGTTGCTCGAGAAAGACATGTCAGCCAAAGTCGACAACACTTCCTCGATATCGAGTAAATTACTCGATATCGACAAGACCAGAGACACATGTCTGAGCCAAGTTGAGAAGCAGTTACTCGAGCAAGCCAGCAAGCCAATATCGACGACACTTTCCTCGATATCGAGGAAATTACTCGATATCGAGCAGAAAATCCCTGGGCCGCGACGCTGTTGGGCCTGTCCGACTACGAGTTGGGATGTTGGGTTGCGAGATGTCCGAGTTCTATCAAGTTTTATCAAGTCTATCAAGGATTTATCCATGGAGGAAAGATTGTCCACTTATGCCAAGAAGATAAAGAGATATTTAGATATTCTTTTTATGAGTTAATGTTTTATCTTTATTTAAGTTTTATCTGTAGATATAGATATAGATTGCTTTCCCTGAATAGCAAGGATTAAGCCCGATAAATAAAGCCTTAGGGACTGAGTTTTTATTCATTCAATTTCAGAGACACAATTCCACATAGAGATTTAAGAGTTCAAAGGTTTTGGGGTTTTGGCATCCTACGAAAGTTGAGTGCCGTGATTGTAAAGACTTTGAATATAGTTTATTGCAAGTTATTTCTTTTCAATCAATGTCTGCAATTGCGATGAGGCGCGAGTAGTCCACCTACTTCTAGGGTTGGGGTGAGCCCAACGAGAGCCATGTCGGTGGATTAGCGATTGCAAAAGGAGGTATTGTATCGTTATTTTATTCTATTCCCTATGTGCTTCATCTTTGATTGAGAAATTGAAGAACTCATGTTGTGAAACTTGGGTAGTAATTAGGATTTTTATTCGAAAGATTATAAATTCTGATTATGAAAAGGAATAGATGCAATTAGGTTTATTTATCGCGAGATTTATATTCCTACTTGTCGGATTAGGTGAAAGCCTTCTCCTTTATCGGCAAAGTCACCGCCTTTTATGATTTATATTCCGCTTTCGTGGTAATCGTTGTCGCAAACCCTAATCTTGGAAGTTCTCTTTCATTCATCAAGTTAAGATTCAAGATTTTCTTGTTCTCTTCTTTCTGTTTCTCCTCGATATCGACCAACTTTGGTCAACATCGACTACTGACCTTCGATCCTAGATCGCCGTAGCTTCTGAACTGCAGGTACTCCACCAAGGCCTCCTTGACGTCGACGAAGATCTACTCGATATCGAGTAACCTCTCCTCGATATCGACCAAAGCCGTAGCCTGCCACCTGCTCTGTTCGACTTGTCCGATCTTCTGTCGACTAACCCTAGTCGAGATCGGGTAATCTGTAAGTCGATTTCTGCCGTGAGATTCCTCCGCTGCCTAGGATCCGCTGACCAGCTTCCTCGTGGATCGATCATGACTTCCCACTCCTGCATCGGGAGGAAGTCTTGTAATTATTTGCACGGGATGAAATCTGGTTTGCTTTGATTTATTTATATTTTAATTGCAAGTCTCGATTTCCTCCTACAACATAGACATATGCTTAAAAATATCTATTGAATAAATTCTAGGATCTTGAACCTCAACCATTGTCGAGAATTACAGGTGAAATATTTTCTCTATATTATTATCAATACTTTGCAATCATCGATCTCTTTACTTGACTTTGTTATCAATTTGCTACAAATCATTGCTTTTGTCATAAGAATCATTGTTAGAAATATTGCATAGCAACCGTTCTCTCTGTGGATTCGACTCCGACTTCATCGCTATACTAATTTGTTAGTTTTTCAATCTATTAATTTACTAATCTATTGGTTTGAGCTTTGAGTTAGGATAATATTACTATTTCGCAAAGGACGAAAAAGCCAATGACGTTCGTCCCGTACCAGCTGAGAAGAGACGTCAAAGGTTTTGACGCTATTTGGGTCGTGGTTTACAGATTAACCAAGTTGGCGCATTTCATCGCCATTTAGGAGACTTGTCCTATCACGAGGCTAGCAGAAGAGTTTGTCAGACAGATTGTGAGACTTCGAGTTCCTGAGAGGATAGTCTCCGATAGAGATGGACGGTTTACTTCAAGATTATGGCAGCACGTACATGAGGCATTGGGGACCAGACTCCAGTTCAACATGGCTTTCCATCTGCAGACAAATGGTCAAAGTGAGCGGACGATTCAGACGTTAGAGGACATTTTGAGGTCCTGTGTTTTGGAGTGGGGCGACCAGTGGGTCCGATTTCTGCCATTACTAGATTTCTCCTACAACATCAATTATCATTCATTGATAGAGATGGATCCATACAAAGCACTTTATAGGGGTGCTGCAAGTCCCCAGTTTGTTGGGACGAGCCCGCGGATACAACATCATCACTGCGAGAATTGATCTGAGAGATAGTTGACTAGGTTGGACGCATTAGAGAGCATATGAGAGTTGCTCATGATCGATAGAAGAAGTACGCAGAGTGTCGCCAACTCAAGGGGTCCACTTTTTTGGCATCAATGGCAAGATGAGCTCTAGGTTTGTGGGTCCTTTTGAGATTCTGGAGAGGGTAGGAGAGGTAGCATATCGTCTAGCCTTAGTCATGTCCCTTGTCGGTGTGCATGATGTTTTTCATGTGTTCCAGCTTTGTCGATATGTCCCCGACCCCAGTCACATTCTTGACCATTTCGACCTCCGTATAGAGCTAGATCACACCTTCGTAGAGAGAACAGTTAGGATCCTTGACCGACATGTTAAGAAGTTGAGGAACATGGAGGTTCCTCGATCTACTTTTGGTTCAATGGGCTAGGAAGAGGCCCGAGGAGGCCACCTGAGAGACCGAGGAGAGCCGTTGAGCTAGTTATGGGGACACGTTAGATGAGCTACTCGCGTCTTACATGGAGCCTAGCCTAGACATTTCCTTGACCTCTTGACGTAGCGGTGAGTATCCTAGTGCCGTATTTGAGATGTATGGTTTAATTGTTTATCTCTATGTCATTGTGCTTATATGTTTGATAATTGTGTGCATAATCCATGATGATGTGATGTGATTAGCAATAAACCTATTGGTGTGTAATGACTTGCTATTAGGATTCTGGTACGATGTTACCCTTGATATGCTTATTAGCATGATGACATTGATAGCTTGCCTTACTTGATATGATTATATATGATATGATATGATATGATATGATGTTCTAAGTTTTTATATCGTATGATAGTACTTTGACCTTTATGACATGAAAATTATTTTGGGATGATTGCTGATGAGCACGATGATATCCCAAGAATGATAGCATGAAATTGACTTTGGATTTGAGGTTTTGGAAATGGTTTGACCTGGGTTTTGAAAGGTTTTGGTTGGTTCCGTGTTTTGAAAGAC
This sequence comes from Persicaria tinctoria, assembly GCA_037127255.1. Classification (NCBI taxonomy): domain Eukaryota; kingdom Viridiplantae; phylum Streptophyta; class Magnoliopsida; order Caryophyllales; family Polygonaceae; genus Persicaria; species Persicaria tinctoria. The sequence continues at coordinate 4,560,778 of JBANSL010000004.1, forward strand.
TTGACTGGTTTTGAAAAGGTTTTAGTCTCGGGGTGAGACTTGTTTTTAGAGGTGGATGAATGTAAAGACTGGAAATATTTAAATAATATTTTAATCGAATAATGATTAAATTTTGGAATTTCAAAAATTTTGAGAAATTCCGTCCTCGAGCTTTCGAATTATTTGGAAACCTTCTAAATTAAGTTCCGGCATTGTTTTGAATAGATTTTTCTGATGGATATCATTTCCGCTTTGACTTGAGATTTTGAAATATGCAGTGTTCTAAAAATCGCGCCTAGGCGCCGCCTGGGCACCGCCTAGGCGCTAGGCGGGACGGGACCTAGGAATTTTTAAGCCTAGGCGGACCTCTAGGCGGAAATTCGTCCAGGAACCGCCTAGGCGCCACCTAGGCACCGCCTGGTCCCGCCTAGGCGCCGTCTGGGCCCGACTAGTCACCGCCTAGTCCAACGATTATTCAATTTGCGCTTCTAAGCATATGATTAGTTGACTTGGGGTTTTTTTATCCCCCATGTCGGGATGCATTTGCTTTTCAGTCGAACTTATAGTTTTGGATTTTAGGAGGTTTAGAGTTGTTAGTCAGACATGTACTTTTGCGTTTATTTACTTTAGTGTTAGTTAACTACTACAAATTTGGGTTTATGAGTGATATTATGGATTATTATTACATTATATGAATTATTGACAAGTGTTATTCGTCAAAATATAAGGAAATAATCAAGTTTGTTCTAAGTCCGCCTAGGCGCTAGGCGGCCGCTAGGCGGTGGGTGGCCGCCTAGCGCCTTTTAGAACATTGGAAATATGATCAAGATTGTATCGGATTAAATATTTCGGTTTTGAAAATTCGATTTCAATTTTAGAGCCGGGATTTGGTTTAAGCAAACAAATGCTGGGATTCGAATTTTGGGTTTTAACCTTAAGATTTAGGGCCTCTCTCTCTCACTCTCTCTCTCTCTCTCTCTCTCTCTCTCTCTCTCTCTTTCTCGTGCACCTTCCCTCCTCCATGTTTGTCTTCTTCCCCTTTTGTCCAAACAACACCCACACCCACACTTCTTTTCCTCCTCCATTTAAGGCATCATCCTACACCCTTAAATCTTATCCAAAATATGAGAAACCCTAAACCCTCTCCTTGACCCTTCTCATTTTCAAATCCAATCAAACACACATTCAAGGACTCTCTCCTACTTTCCTCCATTTCAAAACTCAATCTTCCACCCTCCCTTGTTCTTGTGTTTCTTCAAGCCTAAACCCCACCAAAAGCACCTCCTACCACCCTCCTTTTCATGGTCAACTGAAAGGAAGTCGGTTAACGCCAACTCGACGTCATTTCCAGCAAAACTAGAAGCTCCAGCCCGTGTTTCACCGCCACTAGGGATCTTTCGTCGCCGCGAAGAAGAACCCAGTCTCTTGCTCTGCTCGTTTCTCGCAGTAAAACTCTCGTTTTTTGGTTCCTTTCTCTTCCAAAATTAATAAAGTTGCACATTTGCTCACTCTCTCACATTCCTAGACAAAGAGGAAGCCATTTCAGCCTTAAAGAAGCTTGGTCGAGCCCATTTCCGACTATTTCCCCTGATTTCGAAGGTAAGTTTGTGTACCTTCTTTTTCCATTCGTTATTCCCTCGAAACTTCGTAAAAGAGAAGCTTTACTCATCCCCTATCCTTCCTAGGCTTTGTCAGGCATTTTCTTGTCGTTGGATCTCGGAGATCCACCATTGAAGGCCTTGAAGGAGCTTCGAAGAAACTTAGGTAATCCCTCTTATGCTCTCTCCCTTTGGTCCGCATTTGGCTCTTCTCTTTTTGTTTTGATTCGGAGAATGGTGTCGGAAAGGATGAGAGTGGTTTGGGAATGAAACGATTGGATTTAAATAAAAAAACGAGCCCACGGTTGCTTGTTTCGCCGTGGCGAACAAGATCTGAGCCCAGAACGGAGAAGATGACTTTCTTGGGGGCGATGACCATCTCTTGCAAGAAGCCAAGAACTCAGTTTTACTGCGGTGAGCGGCCATTTCACCGCAGTGAAACTATGTTATAAGGCGTTGGTCGAGGCCGATTTCCTTCTTTCCTTGGGAATGACTCAGTTTGGTTTGAACCTGGCTCAGGTCGATCTTTATGTATGATTTAATTGATATTATATTGTTTTGTGCTATGATTTGATGACTTGGATATTAAAATGAGTTGTTATGGTTTACGATCTAGATGGATTTAAGCTTGAACTTTCACAATAATTTGGTTTAAACGATTGATTGCGGTCTTATTTAAATAAACTCTTAATTGTTGAAACAGTATTTTGAACTGAAATTATTGATGATATTGTGCTTGAGTAATTTCGGAGTGTTTGTTCTGCTTTGAAATAAAAATGTTGGAACCAGTTTAACACCTTAACTTTGAGATCGATTAACTGGACTTAAGACAACTGATATTTAACGGACTGACCTCTTAGACCTCGGACTTCCGAACTATTTAACTGGACTTTTGGACACTGATTGAACATTTCGAACTTTAACTGTCGGACTTTAACTTGACATGGACTTATGACTTTGCTATAACTGTGATTATAAATAGCGATTTAATTGTTCATGTTCATGTGGCAGAATTGAGAAGCCCGATGAACTATTTGCCTTGATTAGCTATGTTATGAAGTAGCTTAATGATTGCTGATGATTTCTTTCTATGCATGCTTAGTTCCGTGTAGCAGTAGATGGGTACTTTTATGCTTTAGACTTATACTATTCTATTAACTGTTAGGTGATATGTGACATGCTTGGCTGTATCTACCTTGTTGGATATTACTTTTGCTATTCTGCTATTCCAGATAAGTTCCCTAGAGGACTTACTCAAGTTGAACTTTCATGCTTGTTGTTGCATTTTATGTTAGGTGTTGCATACGCATAAATCGCATGATCACATGATTCATGTAGTATCCTGCTTAGGGTGCACTAATTGTATGAGCATTTGTTTACTCAATGCGTTTGGAATAAAACGACCGTTATCTGTGGATCATTAGAGTCTTTGCTAGGGTCATAGGATAACCCAGCCCCATCGGGGTTGTTGTTGTAAGAGGAAATCGTGAATGCAAAACAGTAAGTGAATAAAGTAAAGCAAACCGATCAAATCCCAGCAAATAATGTTCAAGACTCCCTCCAATGTAGTAAGAGAAAGTCAAGTTCGAATCCACGAGGAAGCTGGTCAGCGGATCCTAGGCAGCGATGGAATCTCACGGACAGAAGTCGACCACAGGTTGTCGATCTCGACTAGGGTTAGTCGACAGAAGATCGGACAAGTCGAGCAGCGCAGCAGCAGTCGCAGGAGAGTTGTCGATATCGAGTACAGCTTACTCGATATCGAGTAAACTCGTCGATGTCGAGTTGGGTCTTGTCGAGCACCTGCACAGGAGAAGCTACGGAGATTCTGGGATCGAGGATCAGTAGTCGATATCGACTAGACTTAGTCGATATCGAGGAGGGCAAAAAAAGTCAAAACAAGCAATTTCGGTTTTGTAACTTTATGAATTAAAGAGAACTTGCAAGATTAGGGTTTGCGACAACGATTACCATGCAAACGGAATAAAAATCATAAAAGGCGGTGACTTTATCGATAAAGGAAAAGGCTTTCACCTAATCCGACAAGTGGGAATATAAATCTCGCGACAAATAATCCTAATTGCATATATTCCTTTTCATAATTAGCATTTATAATCTTTCGGATAGAAATCCTAATTACTACCCAAGTTTCACAACATGAGTTCTTCAATTTCTCAATCAAAGATGAAGCACATAGGGAATAGATTAAAATAACGATAAAATACCTCCTTTTGTAATCGCTAATCCATCGACATGGCCGACTCTCGTTGGGCTCACCCCAACCCTAGAAGTAGGTGGACTACTCGCGCCTCATCGCAATCGCAGACATTGATGTATGAAAAGAAACTTGCAATAAACTAATATTCAAAGTCTTTACAATCCTGGCACTCAACTTTCCCAGAATGCCAAAACCCTAAAACCTTTGAACTCCTAAAACCTCTATGTGTAACTGTATCTCTGAAATTTTGAATGAATAGAAATCAGCCCCATGGGCTTTATTTATAGGCTTCTAAACCTTACTATTCAAGGATAGAAATCTCTATCTCTATCTAAATCTATATCTAAAAGCTTTAAGGATAAATAAATGGAATAAAAATAATAAATCTAAAAAGGAAATTATATCTAAAAGACTAAAATATCTTCATGTGGATAATTCTTCTCTTCATTGGATAGATGTTGATAGATCTCGGATAGACTCGGCAATCTTTGGCCCCAAGGAATCCCAATCTGAGTAGGACAGCTCAAACCGCGTACGCGGCTTCCGGAAAGATCTCCTCGATATCGAGGAGTTTCATCGATATCGAGTAAAAATGACGTCGACTTCAGCTTGGCTCATCATGTCGGGTAGCTGGTCTTCGACATGCTCAGAAGTGTGATTCTGGGTCCTCGATATCGAGTAAAATGGTCTCATCGACTAGGCGGGCTTGGTGGTGTCGGGTAGCCTCTCGTCGATACTGCTCGGACTGGTGTTCTAGGCTTGTCGATATTGAGGAGTTTCCTCGATATTGAGTAGGGTGATGGTCAGTGTCCGGCCTGTCTTGGGCAAGTCGAGTAGCTCTCCGCGGCATCCTCGATCAGGCTCTCCTCGACTCCGGGCATGATCTTCAGGGCTTCGTCGATATCGAGTAACCAACTCGATATCGAGGACTTTACTGGAGTCGGGTTGCTTTGTTCCTTGACTTCTCGACATGGCCGTCCTCAATCAGTGATGTGCCTAGTCATGTTTTGTCGATATCGACTAAAACTCGTCGATATCGAGTAGCTTTGAGCTCCCGTCTTTGCTTCTTGGTTTTCTCCCGAAATGGCTCCATATTCTGCAATATTAAACAAAAACTTATGTAGATCTTCATTTCTGACAAATAAGCATATACTACATAAATTCGACATATTCCCAACCCGAAATATGCAAAGTGTATAGAATATGGAACTAAAATGTGCATAAAAACATGGCTACTTTAGAGACATCAGTTGTCATGATAGAGCCATTGAGTGTATGAACATGATTTCCTTTCCCTTCATCTATCATTATGGACGATGATCCACAACCATCCATATGTACTCCGACCTCGATGTAGGTATGGACGATGATGTACATAGAACTTCTATTCATACATATGTACTCCAACCTCGATGTAGGTATGGATGATGTTGTACATTTACGTTTACCCCGCCTCGATTGAGGCAAAGGTTTTGTGAGAGAGAGAGAGTTGGGGCATGACGCTTGGCATTCTATGTGGGCCCATTTACTACACTTCCGTTATTATATTATATATGAACTGTCAACATGCCTTGTGTATTTAATTTTTTCACTGCATTAGATCATCTTTATTAGGTATAGCACATACTATGTGGCCTTAGTGAGGACATCCGGTCCCGCATGCGTCGCTCGATTTGACTCCTTTCCCCGTTTTTCTTTAAAGGTTTGTTTGCAGATTTCTGAGTGCTCTGTCTTGCATGGGTGGGGTTGTTCCTTTTGATGATATATAGATGACCAAGAGACTGGCTTGACATCACCCTACTTTTGAGACTACTTACTTAGTACTTATCATATTGTTTTGGTTTTGACCCAGCTCTGCCATGGCGACTCTATATTACGTTTTATGTTTGCATGCTTTTCCCACTAAAACCATTTTCTGTGCCTTAAATCTTAGGACTGGTTGGTCTCCAATGGGCCTTTCTGCGAGTTTTAGGGTTCCAAAATCCCTTTTTCCATCTAACATGTTGATTTTGAAACCTTAATCTGTACTTGGATTGCAAGATTCAAACGAATGTATCCGACATTCGAAACGTAACCCGGATTTTATATTTGGGCCATTACAGCTATCAATTCCTAGTTCTTTCCATCTTATTATTTTGTTTCATTTGCGCTTATATGGTTATTATGTTGTTCCTGGTACTTGGGTGTTGTTGCTTTGTGTTGATTAGTTACCTAGACTAAGTTGCATCTAGCTAGGGTTTCGACTACCTTTGCTATTATGGGGTTGAACCTATATAGTAGCAAATACAACTAGTGATAACAAGTTGGGAAGCTAGTTTGTGTAAGGAAACCGACATTTGAATAATATTTCTTATAAGTAAAGGCAAGGGCTAGATTGACAACTAGGTGACAAGTTGCTATAAACGGTAGGTTATATTATTGAAGCGCTATGATACTAGGGGCCTAATGAATCTCAAATCATATGCAAGAGTTTAAGAAGTTGGATAGTGATCGAATATGAAGTTATACAACTCTATGCACAAACCAGCCACTAGGATAATAAGAACCAAGGAATGAATAATCAACCATGTCGAGATAAGCGGGTGAAACCACCTTCATAATATTCACTCATTCATTGCTATTGTGCTCACAAACATCATGCAACTACTTTAATGTGTTATTTCTCCCTCTTTATTCCGAATAGCTGACAGTAAAAATATTGAATACACGCTCTATGTGGGATCGATGCATGTACTTATTCGCTATACTAGTGTTGAGTATTAGGTATATATTTATATTTGGCGTGATCAACGACTAGTTCACCACTCGTTAGAGATATTAGAATTGCATTCAAAGTGTTAGTGAATTATTGCTTCTCGACCCCTATGCAAGAGTTTAAGGAGTTGAATGAAGATGGAAGTTGACTATCGATAGGGAGAGAATAATTGAGAGAAAAGTTTTATACCATGGGAGGATGCTTGTGGAAGACAATGAACCGAAATTCAAATGCGCCATAGTTGGATGACCCTAGAGGAGAGGAGAGGAAGGAGCGGCGATGGAGATCGAAGAGTCTAGGGTTTCAGTCGAGGAAGAGCCGAAGAGATAGGTGGTTTCATGAAGGAAGTGGTAGTACTTTAGGAAAGGGTACGTAGCTTTTTTTTTTACTTCCTTCATTTTGTTTTGCAAGCCGTGATGAAAAAAATCATGTTATGGCCGGTTGGTGTGGCTAATTGAATTTTTAGCCACGACAGTGCTTAACCATTGCAAACTGACGTGGCTAATTGATTTTTTTTTTTGTAGTGTAGGAAGCTATATCAACTCCATGCATAAACCGACACTAGGTTAATCAAGAATAACCAAATAGCTCGATGATCATGAAGTTACCAATGTTGAAACTATAAATAAAGCTATATCATTTCATCATATTATTCTCATCTTCCATCATTGCTACTTTTGTTATTTAGTTACTCGCATCACTAATACTTGATATTTTCTCTTGTTTGCTTGCTTACGAAATACATTTAGCCAGTCACACGGACACTCTTTATGGGATCGACCTTTACTTACTAATAATATTAATCTTTTAGTTGAAGGTGGTGGATAATGCATATTCTGTATAGGCATTATAGGTAGTCTTAGGTGCATTAGAGTGTCCATATTGCATGTTTAATAAGCTAATTTGCATTCTTGATCATTTGGTATTCGTACTTCGGAATCTACTGTTTTTAGTGCTTATTTGTATATTGTTGCGATGCAGGAGTAAATCGAGTATTGAAATAAATATAAAATATAGATCAGATTGACTTCCCTGTCTCAGCAAATAAATACAAGACTTCCTCTCGTTGTAGTAAGAGAAAAGTCAGGATCGAATCCACGAGGAAGCACGTCAGCAGTTCTTAGGTAGCTGTAAATTCTCACAGAAGCAGCAGAAAGACAGAAACACAGAAAGGAAATAAACAAATAAACCCGGCAAGGGCAACTAAAACAAAAGCAAAGAACAAAGCAAAACAAGAAAAGACAAAGCAAAACAGCAAATAAAACGAGAACACAGAAGCTACTCGATCTCGAGTAAGCTGTCCTCTAGATCGACAAAGGTGGGTCGACAACAGAAACTCAAAAACGAAAGCAAACAACTCGACGGACAAAGCTCTACTCGATCTCGACGAGCACTACTCGAGATCGACAAGGACAAGTCAAGCAGAAACTGAAAATTGACAACAAAAGCAGGAAACTCAACTCGACTAAGACTGGACCTCCTCAAGATCGACTAGATGCAACTCGATCTCGACAAAGCTTTCGTCTATCTCGACAAGAATGCAGAAAAACATAAAATTGCAGAATTAAAGACAAACGCAGATTTTCGATGGAAATAAACTTCAATATATTAAAAGACTTCCAAGGCCAGGGTTTCAACACCACAACGATAACCATGCAAAGTAACACATAAAGGCATAAAAGATCATGCTTTCCATTAAATAACTTTCGTCATTAACAAATAGGCATATAGAGGCTTTCGCATAAACCCTAATTGTTACTAACCCTTTTTCACATAATTAACCCAAGTTGCATTAAGATCACTTTCGCTTCAATAACACAAACAAGGATCACCTTCAACTCTCGCAAAAGAATCATGCTTATAGGGATAGAAGATGAATTGCACAAAAAGATCTGACCATTATCGCATCGCCTCACATGGCCACCGTTGGGCTCACCCCAGCCCCAGAAGTGGGTGGACTACTCATGCCTCATCGCAATTGCAGACATTGATGTATAAAAAGAAACTTGCATTAAAACTAAATTCAAAGACTTTACAATTCCGGCAATCAACTTTCGCAGAAAGCCAAAACCCTAAAAACCTTAGAACTCCTAAACTTCTCTGTGGAACTAACTAATTGTCTCTGAACTTGAATCGTGATGGAATTGTATGGAATAAAACTGAGCCCCCTAGGGCCTTATTTATAGCCTTCATTCCCTAGCTATTCTAGGAAAGAAGATATCTATCTCTATCTAAAATTATATCTAAATTTCTAAAAGATAAATAAATTGACTTATGGAAATAAATCTAAAATAGGAAAAGATAAAACTAAATAGGTAAGTCTTCATGTCTTGATAGATCTTGTCTCCTTGGATAGAACTTGATGGAATCGGATAGATTTTCGGCCAAGTCGACTCCTTTGCGCCCAAGGAATCTCAACTCTACTCGGACAAGTCTTCGTCGAGAAGCTGCTGGACACGGCTCTACTCGACCTCGACCACGGCTCATCGACCTCGACAAGCATGGTTCGTCGAGTGGACTCCTCGGCTAGATCTGCTCGATGTGCTCGGACATGGCTCACTGGGTGCTTGTCGACCTCGAGTAAGCCTTGTCGATCTCGAGTAGGACTGGTCATCGACTAGGCTTCCTCGGGTTGGTGTGCTCGACTGGCTCGGACAAGGCTCCTCAGGTGCTCGTCGATCTCGACAAGCCCTAGTCGACCTCGAGTAAGGTGGCTTGCCGACTAGGTCTTCTCGAGTTGCTTTACTCGATGGACTCCGGATCTGGACTCAGCGTCTCATCGACCTCGACAAAGGGTCCTCGAGATCGAGTTGGGTGGTGTCCTTCCTTTTCGCTTCCGCGAGTTGCCTCTTCCACTGGCAGCGAGTTTTTCCGCGGCAGCGAGTGGTCCGCTGCAGCGAGTCGAGTCGCTGGCAGCGAGTGCCGCATGGTCGTCCTCGGCTTCTCTCCTTGTCGACTCCGGGTGTGGCGCTGAGGCTTCGTCGATCTCGACCAGTGGTCCTCGAGATCGAGTAGAGTCCGGAGCTCGGGTTGGTCTGGCTCTCGATCAGGCTTTGCTCGACCAAGGTTGCTCGGACAGGCTCGTCTAGGTCGAGTAGGCCTACTCGAGATCGAGTAGCCTTGACTCTCAGACTGGTTCCGCTGCTTTGACCTTGGACTTCTGTAGTGGTTTTCCGAGCTTTTCCTACCTTCTGTAGAATTGCTGTAAAATGCCTCGATTTCTGCGAATGAAACAGAAACTGGTGTAGATTCCATAATTTGGCAAATAAACATAAACTACATAGATTCTGTACTATCTAAACCCAAATGAATGCAATGTATACAGAAATCGATATAAAAGTTACTGTAAAACATGGTAGATTTAGCTCACAACATATATTATAAGATCCGAGCTCAAAAGATGGGGAAATCATGATCAACTTAATGGAGCTAAGGAGAGTTAAGGTATTGGCAATCCTGTGAAGGCTACCAGTCTATTCAAACCAAAGTCGGAATAACATCAATTGTATTCATTGCATTAGAATAACTAGGGATTGAGTCAAGGATCAAATAAACCAACCAATGCTGCGAATTGTATAAGAAATCACACTACTCTTTTATCTTTTATTCGCTCTTATTAACATTCCTCATAGTTTATTTACATTCCTTCTTGTTTGTTTGCATTAACATCTTATTTTTATTTGCATAATTAATAGATACACATTGCGATAGAAGTACTTGATTCTCTGTGGGTTCGACCCTTTACTTACTTACTTACTACACTGGTTTGTTGGTTTGGGTTATTATTATCTTTGGCGAGGTCAAACCCACGACATTTCACCCCCGCCAAATTTTTGCGCCGTTGTCGGGGAATCAAGTTTATTTCTTTGTTTTGTGTATTTATTTTTGTATATACAACTAAACTCAGTTGCGGAACTATCTTACAGTTCACAACACCCCACTACTAATTTTTTCTTTTAAGATTTTGAGATTATATCAGGACCAGAGAGAATATTTTGACCAATACCTCGCAAGAGTGCAAGATCGAGTTGACGACCGTGCTTCATGGGGTATCTAGTATGATTTGGGAGGGCATGCTTCCCAAAATACAAGATTTCGCTAAGTCTAAGAAGAGGGAAGGTTTTCGTGGTTTGGATTGGCCTGAAGTGTGGGATATTTTCCTTTGCGTGGGTATCATATCAGAGGTGAAAGAAGACCACAAGCTAGCATCATACCCTTACCTTTCGAATCAATGATGGGAAAGAAGCCAGATGAATGTCCTGCAAAGGAACCGGCGCCCGCCGTTTGTCATTTGTGCTCGCCGCTTTTTCATGAAGAGTAAATGGCACCCGCCGTTATTGCAGACAGCCTAGACACAGACAATGTGCTAACTAGGCAGGATTATTTAGATAAGTATGTCTTCTCTGCTGAGGAATGGAATAAAGAAGAAGATCTAGTGGTTCCTGACATGGAATCGCATGAGTCAACACATGAGGTGTCATATGTTATGTCTCTTTCTCCATCATTGGTTATGTATTCTTCTCCATTATATGTTATGTCTCCTAATCCATCTGACGCATTCATGTGTTATGAGGATCCATGTGTTTTAGCGCTTAATTCATCCAAAGAATCTACACTCAAGGCATATATCAAGGATCTATGTCCAGGGTCAATTTATGTGGCTCCTGAGCAAGGTAATGGAATTTCTAACACTTTTGTGAATTTTGGTAAATATGTAGATCCTTGGGAGCACTAATTTGACAAGCCACCATCGGAACTGTGTTCGTGGTCTTACATACCCTCTGCAAGAAGTCATGCTCGAGCATATGAGGAGTTGAAGACATTCTTCAATTTCACTTCTTTAGACTTCAAGTTCTTATCATGTAGTGTTTACTCAAATTATGGGTGGGCACAAGAGTTTGATTTGCTTTTGAGAGCATTGACAATGTTCGAATGAGTCTTGAAGGAGTGGAAGAATAAACCGTCGAGTCTATGATGTTAACAAAGGACGCTTCTTGGGAGGCATCCCAAGGTAAATTTCTCTAGTTTTCAAGCTTTTCAATTTTTAGTTAGTTATTAAGTCTTTAAATTTCAATAAATTATAGAGTTTTATATGAACGATAAGTGTTTTGGAAGAGTCTTGAGCTAACCATGCAAGGTAGAAAAGAAAGAATGAGAAGAAGAGAACATTGGAACCACGGCACCATCACCAGAGTAGCGGCACCCGCCGTTCCAAAAAAGTAGTGCCCGCCATTTTTAAGACTAGCACCCGCCCCTTTTAGTATTCCAAGGTCGTTTGTCTAGCAATTGCAACCACCACCAACATGATCAAGTAGGTTCCCCTTTCCCTCACTTGTGATTTTATTTTAAAATTTTGTTGTCTTTATTTGATTTTCATTAAGGATGACGAAAAGTTTAAGTGTAGGGGAAGGTTGCATTCATAGATTCATGCATTCAAGTTTATTTATTTTATTGTGTTGTCATATATTCATATTTACTTTTCTGTTATATTATTGCATTAGAAAAAAAAAATGAAAAATGTCAAAAACTAAAAAATATCATGCATTGCATATATCTGTTATTCAAATACCCATCTTTCCATGTTTATCCTCTATATATATTTTAGCATTACCATATAAATTCCATAACATGTTTGGATTGTTTAGCCTTATCTTATAAAATTTGATTTTCGTGTGGAATATGTTAGGCAGATTCAATTGAGCAAGTATGATTTAAGTTTCTAGGCATGACTGAAATCCAACAAATGCTTGTCCTAGTGAGAATTTTTTGGCCTTATAGGGATTATATCTATATTTCCTCTTCTTATGTTGTGTGATTTACTCAACTTATGCAATTACCTCTTAGTATTGACATGGTTATCTATTTTTGAGACCAATTGTATATATGTTCATTGCTTATGGGTTTCATATGATAGAGGCACCTTTTAGCCTATATTTATCCATATCTACCCTACATTATGTCTTTGATTGAAGCCAATTTTAGCCTTTAGCCTTTTCTTTTGAAACTCCATAAAATTCATGTATCATAGTCTATGATAAGCCTTACCCATCCGGGAATTAGGATTTGGAGTTGGTTATGGATTGATCATTTTGAGTTTAGAGAGAAAAGCTATGGTTTGTGCATATTGTTGAGAGGTTTTGAAAGAGATGTAATGTTATGTGCTTATTTTCCTCATATTTGTTTTTCATGCATTTGGCTCAAACAAAAGATAAAAAAAAACGAAAAAGAAAAAAAAAATCGAAAAGAAAAGGAAAAAAATAAGAAAAGAAGAAGAAAAAATAAAGAGCTTGTTTATTTATTCTTGCATATGAGAGTTGGATAAAGTATTTGGTTAATTGTTTATTTTGAGAGTTTATTTGAGAGGTTTGTTTTGAGAGTTATGATTATTTGAGAGTTGATGTTCTTATGAGAGCTTGAGTGATTTTTTAGTTGTTTTGTGTTATGTTGGATGTTTTAGGAATCTTAGTTCCTGGTGTTGAAAGCACCACATGACCAAAATAACTCCTTACCGTTATTTGTTTATATCAAGCTCCATTAAAACCCCGCCGAATGGAGTTTTCTTTGAAGTCTTCCATTGAGTGAAAATCCTCTTGATGTTGCTTGTTTGCTTTGATGTATCCAGTGGAGATTTTGCTATATAAGTGTCAATGCTTAAGATTAATGTTTGCCTATAGAATTGAGTTGAGAGTTATGCTTAAAGCCTAAACACATAAGATTGAGAGAAATAATTATTCTTCCCTATGAGGTTGGATTGATTGGCATGCACGCTACTTGATCGTTCATATACATGTTAGGATGTTTTTTTTTTTTTGCCTTATTAATGTTTGCATTTGCTTTGATGTTTCTTTTGATAGGGTTGAGACATGAAGGAATCTCCCATGGGATGCATTGATTTATGTTTATTCTTCATTTGGTTGAGGTAAGAGCTTAATTAAGTGTTGGAGAGTTTGATAATGCATATTTTAGATAGGCATTATAGATAGGTTTAGATGCATTTAGGATATGTTTCTTGCATGTTTCATAGTTCATTCGCATTACTATTCATTTGGGAATTCGAGTTCAGAATCTACGCTATTTTGTATTTATTCTAAAATTTTATAATCAGTGCTTGATGAGGGGCTAAGGATGGCTAGAAGAGGCTGATTTTATGCTTAAGAGAGGAAAGGAAAGATCACCAAGGGAGCTAAAGAGATGAAGATCGAAGACAAAAGAAGAAATCGGAAAGACAGAGGAATGACGCCCGCCGCTTTTCCATCGGCGACCGTGATAAGGCATATTTCAGTAGGCATTATAGGATAATTATAGATGCATTTCATTGTAATATAATCACATTTTATGGTTAATTAATTCACATTATGCTCTTTTAGTGGTAAAGTTCGAAAACTACACTATTTTATTGGGTTTATACAGATTTGTATTCCCGACTTGGTGAAGAGTGTTAGGAGAAAGAGTTGATTAAACGATTATAAAATAAATGCAACCAATCCCTGAACCACGCAAATAAAACTACAAGACTTCCTCCCGCTATAGTGGAAGGGAATCAGGATCGAATCCACGAGGAAGCGTGTCAGCGCTCGCCTTTTAAGTTCCAAATCCTCTCGAAATTGACCAGAAGCCTAACTCGACGTCGAGTAGAGTACTCGATATCGACTAAAACTATCAAGTTCCGGCAGACTGCACAATAGAAGACAAAACAGAGCCGATGTCGAGTAGAAAGTAGTCGACGTCGACCAGGTTACTTGATGTCGACTAGAAAGTAGTTGATGTCGAGTGTTAGTGCAGTGAAAAACCGTAACTTTGATGAAAACAAACGACAGAAGTTAACACGGATTTGATATAATTCGATTCAATAAAATAAAAGCTTCCAAGGTCAGGGTTTCAACGCCACAACGATAACCATATAAGAATCATGTCAAAGGTATAAAAATCATGCCTTTTCATCAAATAACTTTCGTCATTAAACAATTAAGAAGATAGAGGCTTTCGCATAAACCCTAATTGTTACTACATTTTTCACATAATTAATCCAAGTTTGCATTAAGATCATTTTTGCTTCAATAACACAAATAAGGATCACCTGCTATTGTCGTAGAAGAATCATGCGGATTAGGGATACAAGATGAAATCGCAATAAAAGTTGTACCTTTGCTGCATTACCTTACATGGCTACCGTCGGGCTCACCCCGGCCCTAAAAGTGGGGTGACTACTCTCTCTTCATCATAACAAACATCAATAATATCATAAAAATAACTACTTGCATTAAATCAAAAGAAAGCTTACAACCATACGAAGCCAAAACGTCTCTCAACTCTTCCAAATCCAATTGGCCAAAGCTCTCCAAAACCCCTCTAAATTGCCTAACTAGTGTTTGCTCAATTGTTTGAGAATAGAATGCCTAAAAACCAGCCCCCAAGGGCTTTATTTATATTGCTTAAGATAAATTGTTCCAAATAAAATAATTAAAACAACTAAAATTCCCCTAAGTAAATATGGGAATTACTAATGTGCATAAGTCTTCTCTTCATGATAGATATCTCACGTGCCTTGGTGTAGAAGAAAGCTCCTCCTCGGATTCGTCCTCGATCTCGACTCGGATTGCTCCTGGAATGTACTCGACATCGACCAGAGTGGTCGATGTCGACTAGACCTCGTGTCCTCAGTTGGTCTTGTGCTCGATCTCGGCTTCAGGAGGTGATGTCGACCAGAGTTGTACTCGACATCGATTAAGAGTACTCGACGTCGACTAGGTCTATCGAGTGACTTTCTTCTCTTCTTTTGCTCGATGTTTTCTGGCTCAGCTTCTGCTCGACCTTGAGTTGCTGTAGTCGATCTTGAGCATTCTGACAATTTCCTTCCCATCTCGGAATTGCTTGTAAAGTGTCTCAATTTCTGCAAAATTAAACAAGAACTAGTGTAGACCTCCATAATGGGAAAATAAGCATAAACTACATAATTCATGCATTATTCTAACCCATAGATATGAAATGCATACAGAAATCGATATGGATGTAAGCAAAAATCATGGTTATTTGAGCGCACATCAAAGAGCTTGGGAAGAGACCAAAAAGGAGAGCTAAAGGAGAAGCCATGAAAGATCCAAGACAATCCAAGGAGCAATGGAGCAAGGAACCAAGGTCTAAGAGCTTAAACAACAACGAGTTGCGAAAGCTGTCCGAGTGGCGAGCTAAACTTAAAATGCGATTTCCCAGGGTTCTAGATGTCAAATTGCCTATTATCACCCTGAGTTAAAAAGATCCCGACGAGCTCTACAAGTCTGGAAAAGTACAGATTTTGACGCAGTGAAATAGACATCTCGCAACTGCGAAAGAGCGGTGCCCGCCGGTTTCGTTATTTCCGGATCTGCGCAACACGGCCCAATTCTATCTTTGTAAAAACTCTATCTATCTATTCTAGGGTTTTGCCCGATGTCTTTAGCAGTGGCGGAGCCAGAAAATTTTCGAACGGGGGGCACAGTTCGATATAGTTTTGGATTAAAGTGACGTAAAGAGTTATATATAATACGATAATAAATGATGTTATTTTAAGATAAAATATCATCGATTTTTTTATAAAACAATATCATTTTTTTCGCACCTAAAAAAAGAAATATAAATATATAAATGAAATATCCGAAAAAATGAACTAAATAAGTATAGAAAACGCAATATAATAAATATTAAGTTAAGATTATGGTTGTTATATGAGCTAAGTAGCTCAAGTTTTGCTCGAGTTTTAATTGCTCAATAAAAGCCGCTCGAGCATCATTTACAAATGAGTTAATTATGAGAACATTTTAATCCTTGATTCAAAGCTCACCTCGGCTCGACTGAAACTAAAATAGCACGAATTTTGTGAAATTTACAGATTTTCTTTTAATCTACTATATGTCATGAGCAAGTAATGTTGCATAATACTTGGGAAAAAGACTCAGCTCGATCAAGCTTGTTCATTTACTATACAAATCGAGTATGAGCTCAAGTTCAAATATATGTTCGACTCGAGCTTGACTTGTTTCTAAATGAGCTAATTAAATATAATGAAACAATACTAGACTTGTTTGACTTGAATAACAACCCTAATTAATATAGAGTATAACTTGTTGCACTCATAACAACCCTAATTATCTGATTGTCGAAATGATTAGTATAACCTCGCATTTCGAAACTCTCGAGGTGAATTATAGTATGTAAATGTTAATTTACGTAAAATATAAAAGCATTATAGTCTATTGAAACAAAATTAAAGTGATTAATATAGCCTTAATTTTAAAACATTCATAACTTTTTACTCAGATGTCGGATTAAGGCGTATTATATATCAAAACGAAGCTATCGGCGAGGAGAATACACCAAGGTAGTTCGTCAAATGAGAGAGGGGGCACGTGCCCCCCTAGTCCCCCCCTTAGCTCCGCCCCTGGTCTTTAGGTTTTATATTAGACTTAATTACAGCCGTTTGAGATTCATTCATTCATCTAATCATCTAACATTCAGCCACCCTTTCTTATTCAATTCATTAGGTTTTTAGGTTTTATTTTCCATTCAAGAGAAGGAATTTAGGTAAGCCATGCTTGGCTAATTATCCATTGTTTTCATCTACACTTTTGAGACTTGGTTGGTTGTTTGTGAGTTTCTAATAAAGCAGTCTTTCTCTCTTTAATATCTTTCCATTTCCCTTGTGTTTATTGTTGATATTATTGTGATTTGCGACCATGATAGTATCTTGCTAGGGTTTTATTATATCTAATTTATGTAAAATCCATGGTAGCATGCTTAGGATTGTGAGAACCTTGTTTGATCATACTACGTAGGGATTTCGACATATGTCTTAAACATCAGTTACCATACTTACTTGGTGTTATTCATGTGCATAGATTTTTAGGAACTTGTGCTATCTTTATGTTAAATCTCTATCGTGCTTTGGTTATATATAGGTGTAAGGGATTAAATTCATTTGTTGTGGTTTAATCTATATAAACTAAGATGGGAGGAATTCGTAGAGAACAAATTTAATTGGATTCAACGACCAATAGAGCCAACCAATGTCTAGAATTATTGGGTGGAAACATCTCGTTTATCTATCACTTGGTCTTGCTTAGATTAGTCTCTTTTATTTACTTTTATCCCATATTTGCTTCTCAATCAATAAAGACACATTATATTGAAATACTTGTTCCTCTGTGGAATCGACCTCTTACTTGCATACTATATTAGTTTGTTTGTTTGAGAATTATTTTGATAAGGGAATTCAATGACTTTTCCTCCGCCAAATTGGTGTCGTTGTCGGGACTCAAGTTTTTTTTTTTGTATGTTTATTGATTTGTGTATATATCTAAACCCGTCGTGGACCTATCTTACAGTTCATGACACCTCATTACTAATCGTTTGCAATGAAGTTGGACTTATGGCAATACCATGGAGAATACTTTCACCATTAACTCGGTAAATGGAAAGCACTATTGGACGACCATACCCACCGGGGTATCCAAGATGAGTTGCGAGAAATAGTGTTGTGCGTTCAAAGTGGCATGACTCCCGGTACACTAGCAAATGCCAAATCTTGGCGGGATTATGGCCTTGTTGGTATGGATTGGCCGGAATTATGGAGTCAATTCCTTTGTATGGGTCACTTGTAAAATATTGTAGAATCTTGAAAGCAAGCAACTCAACCAAAGGAAAGCTAAGCCGCAAGCACCGAGGAGTTGATCAAAGATGGAGAAGGAAGCCCGATGCCCATTGACGTGGAGTCTCATGAGTTGACGCATGAGAAACCATTTGTTTTGGCCCATACTCCACCGGAAGAAATCATCCGCAACTCACCTATCGACGAACCAAGTCCATAGCTGATTTCTGTGGCTCCTGAGCAAGGTGATACTACCTACCCTCGGCGGGAAGTCACGTTCGAGCATGTGAGGAGTTAGAGGCGTTATTCAACATCAATCCCTTTGACTTTGGCTACTTCATATACGATGCATGGTTACCGCCATGGTGGGCACTGACATTTGACTTGCTAAAGAGGGCGTTGGCGATGTCCGAGTGAGTCTTGAAACTAGGAGGAATAAAGCGTCGAGTCTTAGACGATAAACAAGGACACGTCTTGGAAGGCAACCCAAGGTAAATTTTTATACTTTTCAAGTTTTTCAATCATTTAATTTTTAAATTTCAATAAATTATAGAGTTCCATATCAAATATGTGTTTTTGGAAGAGTCTTGAGCTAATCACATAGGGAAAGATATCCGAAAGCAAAGGAAAAGAGAGGTGCAGCCCAGAAGAAGACACGTCAACGTCACAGGAGTCGCACCCGCGTCACTTCGCCGCAGCAAGAACCTCTCTTTTGCCGCCACGAAGAAGATCTCTAGCCCAGCAGTTCGTGATCTTGTTCACCGCCGCGAGTTTCTCCATTTACCCTGGCGAATCACTTATTTTGCCGTCGTGAAATCCTCCTGTCAACCATCGCGAATCCGCTGTTTGTTGTCGCAAAAAGGCACAGATGCTACTATTTTGGCGGATTGGTTGATTAAATTGATGAGCACTTCCTAAGCTATCCTCCCTCGCCACCACAAGAATAATTTAGTAAGTTCCCTGTTTCTCACACTTTGAGTTTTTATTGTTTATGTTTCTTGTCTTTTATGTTTCATTAAGGACAATAAAATATTGAAGTGTGGGGGATGGATTATGTGCATTTAGTTAGATCATATTTCAATTTTTGCATGCATTTCATGTTTAATTTTAGCACTTTAAAATTTTTGAATTAGTTTTTACATGCATTCGGAAAAGAGAAAAACATAGAAAAAATTCAAAAATCCAAAAATATCATGCATTGCATATATATGTTTCAAACACCCACTTTAGTTAGAGAAACTCTACATTTTCTTATGGCATGATTTTGTAAATCCTACAATGAGTTTGAATTGCTTAGCCTTATTGCTTTAAAATGGTTTTCTTTTGAAGCATGATTGGTGATGTAATTAAGCATGTATGATTAAGCTTGAGTATGATTGAAATCCTACAAGACATGACCCTTTTGAGAATATTTTGGCCTTATTGGATTCATCTATTATTCTTTTGCTTATATGTGTGATATACTCTCCTTATGTTTCTACCTCTTGATATTGACTTCATTATCTATTGTCAAGTTCGACTCATGATAATGCATATTTTAGATATGCATTATAGATACGTTTTATTGCATTTGGGTATATATATTTGGTAATGCATATTTAGATAGGCATTATAGAGTAGTTTTAGGGTCATTTAGATGTATATATTGTACTTTAAAGGGTTAGTTTACTTGTTTGCTCATTTGGTACTTAAGTGCGGAATCTACACAAGTTTAGCGAGTAATTGCAGATTTTGGATTCGAAGAATGGATGAGGTCATTCATTAGAGTCATATGGATCATATGGAGGCAAGAACGAGCTAGAGAAGCAAGTTGGAATCCACAAGGAAGAAGCAAAGGGCATACAAGAGCCAAAACGACACCCGCGGCCAGAGGAACAAGGGAAGCCAGAAAACCACACCCGCAGCCGCGACCTGGTCAGCACCAGCAGAACACCAAATCTGGGCAGCACCCGCGGCCTGGTCGCGGTTCTCCTGGGCCAGATTCAGCGCCGATTTTTCTATCCCTCTTAAGTTGGGCCTATCTTTAGGAAATACTTTCTAGGTTTTTATGACGGTATTCTTAGGTATTTAAAGACTTAAATTAGTTGTTTTTAGGTTATCTTTTATCCTTTTAAGAATTGAGAGATGGCGTTTTAGAAGCATGAGCAACTAAACTCATCTTGTTTTGCCTACGATCAAGACTTGGTTTTGTTGAATTGTGAGTTTGGAATTCTAGTTGTTTTCTATTATCTACTTCAATTTCTTTGTGATTTAATTGCTTGTGGTGTTGATTCTATCTTGATTTGCGACCTCGTTAGAATTGCATCATTGCTAGGGTTTTGATTCATACGTTTGTGAAACCTAATCCAAAGTAGCAAATACAATTGAGTAGATCTCATAGAAAAGCTTGATTGTATAAGAAATTGACTATAGGTTAAATGTTAGTTCTTTAGGGAATTAATATTGCTTATAAGCTTTATATAACTTTAGACTTAGTGCTATTCCTAGGATTAAACCTTAATCCGTGTTAAGATTGCTTAGGAATAATGGGTTATTAGGACTCATAGGACTAATAATCTATTTAAATCAAGATAAGAGTGGATATAGAAAAGATACAACTAGAAGGAAGAACTATGATCAAGTAGACAAACCAAAGTTGAGAATCGTAGGTGAAACAACTCATTCATCATTGTTTACAACAATCACCATTATTTACTTATTCAATTCTTTACATATTTACATTTCTACAATCCCCCTTCTTTACTCTTGTTGGTGATTATAACTCATAAAATAACGGTAGTTCCCTGTGGATCGACTCCGGATTTACTAGCTATACTAGTTGGTTAGTTTGGATATTCTTTTGATAGGAACCCGACGATTTTTTCCTATCAATATTGCATGTTTATTAAGTAAATTACATTGTTAAGTGTTTTGGTTCTCGAGCGTGGAATCTAGCTACGTGCTTTTTGAGCCTGAATTGCAGATTTGTGTTTCAACATTCGGGAGAGAGTGGCTATGGCTTTGCTAGGGTTGAGAATAATTAGCTAGGAGCTGGAGGAAGAAGTATCAAGGCAAGAAGACGTTTGGAGAGAAGCTAAGCAGAGAAGTAGAACCGAATAAGAGAAGAACACTATCACGGATGGAGCGGCGCCCGCCGGTATTCTAGTGGCGCCAGCCGGTCCGAGCGAACATGGGATTACTCGAATTTCACATATGGAACATTATGTTATGTTTTTAGGGTTTCTTTTTGGCCAAGTTTAAGTACTTTTCTAAGACTTATTTTTCAGAAGTTACACATTGATTGAGAGATTGAGAAAGAAGAATGTTTTCCTACTTTGGTATGAGGAACTAAACCTCTTTGTTTCGCTTGTGATTCAGAAAACATGGTTAGATGATTTGTGAGATTTGATATCTATGTTATTATATGGTTGATTCAATATCTTTGTTCTTCTATTATTTGATTGCATGTATTCCCTTTTGATTAGCTACTTGGAAGGAATTTGCTTTCTTGCTAGGATTTGATTGTTTCATGAGAATCGATTGAACCTAAGTAGGAAACACAATCAATTGATCCCATGAAAGCATCAATTGGGCGTGTGAGATATTGACAATTTTGCAAATATCGATTCTTGTGTGGTTAGAAGTAGGAGAGTTGAACTTTTATTCCTAATTGCTTAAAAAGCTTGATATTGCCTAATTGCCAAAGGCTTTGGGATTAAATCCTAGTCGGATTAATCTATTAAGCATAACTAGAATAAAGTCAAAGATCAATAACCTAACCATTTTTGAAGAATGCAGGTGGAATTATCCCATTCTCATTTATTACAACAATTCACCATTGCTACGTTTACTTTGTTCGATTAATTCTATTTTAATTACACTTGATCTCATCCCGTTTGTTAGCAATTTAAGTATACAGGAAAGGTATTCTCCCTATGGATCGACATCTGGACTTACCGCTTATACTCGGTTATAGGTTTGGATTATTACTATCTTTGGCGAGGTGAAGCACACGAAACTTTTGCCTCCACAAACTCACATGTTTGTTGCTTGCGGAGTTTATGCTTTTATGTTTGATATTTGGCTTTAGTTTGTTTATTTAGAAATAAAGTGGAAATGGTTGACATGCCTAGTAAACGGATCTACACATGACACCCATGGGTATGATTCGCGTCAAACAGTGTCAACACTATCCGGTATGAAAGGAAGTTTAATGTTGAGTAACCGGGTTCATTCATGACACCCATGTTTGCAACTCGTGTCAAAAGATATTCAACCAAATTTGACAAGAGGAAAACCTGTCGTTGTTCTTTCCAAAGAATACTCAAACTCACAACTAGTATAGTGTGTAAGCAAGAGATCGATCCACAGGGAAATCTATTCAATTTAAGTATCAATTCTAATCGCTAGTAAGAATATGAGGGGTTTTTGGTGTGAAAACATCCACCTTTTATTAAAGCGGAAGCAAGCAAGCAAAGTAAATAGATTGTAGAATGCAGTGGAGAGAAATAGGTTCACCTACAATTTATCACTTCGATTGATGAATTCGATCCTTGTTTCAGCCTCTAATTCTTGTCTGTTCCTATCAATGTCCTGGTCCAGATCTTATGTAAATTACTAGTCCTACGAGTCCTAGCAACCCTTATCTCTAAATAACCCTGACACAGTTAAGATTTAACCTAGAGATAGCATTAAGAATATGAATTAACCAAGGTACATGCAATATCAAGCTACGAGTCAATATTTAACATATATTCAACTTCCTACACATCCAATTAGTCCTACGAGTCCTAAAGGGATATGATTGCCACTTGGGTTAAGGTTCGCTACGAGGAATCTACAAAACCCTAGAAATTGAATGAATCTACTCTAACTAGTCGGCCAGGCTAGAGAGAATAAAACACATTCAAGCAATTAAGCACAAAGAAGTCAAAACATTGCAATAGGAATAAGAACTAGATTAAGAAACTCACAATTCAACAATCAAAGATCCAAACTGTAGGCGAAACCTCGAGAGTTTAGTTGCTCATGCTCAACGGCGCTCTCAACAATGGAATAATGTGCATAAGGTTAATGAAATAATAAACTAGAAAAGTCTTATAAAGCCTCTAACAAGTCGGCCAAAGAATAAAACAAAAACCCTAACTAAAGTCCAATTCTGAACGGCGTGTTTCTGCGAGGGCCGGGGGGCAGCCAACCCAGGCCGCAGGGCGGCCGGCGATGAGCGAAATCGCTCGTCAGAGGTTCGGGCCGCGGGGCGGCTAGCTTGGCCGCAGGGCGGCTTTTACTGTTCACAGCGAATTTACCGTTTCGAATTTGGTCTCGATATCATCACGAAAGTTGTAGATATCGAAGAGAGCTTTCCAACGCATGGTTATAATAGTCAATCGGACCACTGAGGCCTCCAGAAAGTGCGAAGCAAGTTCAGCATGTCTGGCGATAACTTTTGATAACTTGTTATTTACTTAGGCTCTCGAAATTCGACTCTGCTCCCGTGCTCTTCACTTTTCTTCCTCAACTTGAATCTTCCTTCATCCAAGAGTCTCCTAATTCCTCGTCGAATCCACATTTACCGGAAATTAACCATAAAATTGCATAGATTCCGACTCTTCCAACACCACAGGTAAACATGTAATTGTAACTAAAATATGCACTATTCACAACTAAATTATGCTAAATGCATTCTATAATGCAACACTAATCATGCTCTATCAATATTCAAGTGGACTTTATCAAGTAAGTTGAGGTATTGAAAGACCGGGGTCATTCATGACACCCACTTTTGTGACTCGCGTTAGGAAGATACCAAATCCGAAAGATCGAAGCAAAGAAAAAGAAAGAAAGAAAGAAAGAAAGAAAGAAAGAAAAGAAAAGAAAACACAAGAAAAAAAAAGATAAGTCTATAGCCAAATTGCTTATTGTTTTTAAAGTTTTCCACAAGTGATGACATTTTGGTTGAGATTTGGTGATATTGTTGTCAATGTCTATGAGCTTAGTGCATTTTGGATTGAGTTGAGCGTTAAACTTAAAAGCCTAAACACATGAAAGCATGAGTGAAACATTATTCTTGGTGAGGTTGGATGCTTTCTACTTTTATGATTTGATCGATATATACATGCTATGATGTTTATTCACTTGATCTTGTGTTCATTCAAATTGATGTTCCTTTTGATTGAGGCTTTTGTATGAAAGATGAATTCATAGGTATAGGTTGTTTTTTATTATTCGCTCAAGGACTAGCGATGCTTAAGTGTGAGGGAGTTTGATAAGGCATATTTGAGTAGGCATTATAAGATAATTTTAAATGCATTTCATTCTAATATAATCATGTTTTATGGTTAATTTCACATTATGCTCTTTTAGTGGTAAAGTTCGAAAACTACACTATTTTATTGGATTTATGCAGATTTGTAGTTCCGACGTGGGGAAAAGCTTGGGAAGAGACCAAAAAGGAGAGCTAAGGGACAAGACATGAAAGATCCAAGACAAGCCAAGGAGCAATGGAGTGAGGAATCAAGGTCTGAGAGCTTAAACAATAGCGAGCTGCGAAAGCTGTCCGCGCGGCGAGCTTAACTTAAAATGCAATTTTCCAGGGCTCCAGATGTTTGATTGCCTATTATGATCATGCGTTGGAAAGCTCTCGACGATCTATACAAGTCAGGAAAAGCACATATTTCACCACAACGAAATAGACATCTCGCCGCCGCGAAAGAGCAGCGCCCGCCGGTTTCGTTGTTTCCGGATCTGTGCAACACGGCCCAATTCTATCTATCTATTCTTGGGTTTTGGATGATGTCTTTAGGTTTTATATGAGACTTAATTGCAGCTGTTTGAGATTCATCCATTCATCTAATCATCTAACATTTAGCCACCCTTTCTCATTCAATTCATTAGGTTTTTAGGTTTTATATATTTTCCATTCAAGAGAAGGAATTTAGGGGGTAAGCCATTCTTGGCTAATTATCCGTTGTTTTCATCTAAACTTTTGAGACTTGGTGACGGAGGGGAAACCTGTCGTTGATTCCGCCAAAGAAACTCAAACCTATAACTAGTATAGTAATAAGTAAGAGGTCGATCCCACAGGGAAATTTATAACTCAAATGTGATTTTAACGTTGATTAAGTAACCAGATTGGGGGTTTTTGTGTGAAAGTTTTTAAAGCAAATTAACGAAAGCAGAATAAGTGATTTTGGTTTAAACAATTTAGAGAAGCAATTCCACCTACAATTTTCCACTTTATTGGATTGAAGCGATCCTTGTAACTTCTTCTCGTCCTATTATGTTTCCTATGAATGCCCTTGTCCCGACCTAATATAGTTACTAGTCCAACCAGTCCTAGCAACCCTTATCAATCGAACAGTCCCTAAAGAAGGATTTAACCCAATTGATAGCTTTAAGTTCAGAGATTAGCCAAGGTATTTGCAGTCCCTAAAAAAGGATTTAACAACACATTCAACTTCCTACTTATTCAATTAGTTCAACCAGCCCTAAAGGAATAAGTTTGCCACTTAGGTTAAGGTTCACAACCAGGAATCTACAAAACCTTAGCGATTGAATTGATCTAACGAGTTGGCCAGACAAGATAGAACAAATCAATAATTAATTAAGCACAAAGAAGTCGAAGCATTCACAAATAGGAAACTAGGAGCGAGAATTAGAAACTCACAATCAATCCGAATAAAGCTTCAAATTGCAGGCATAATAGATGAGTTTAGTTCCTCATGGAAGACATAGCTCAGAATCTCTAAAAAGTCTAATGGTTGAATGAATAGAATGAATGGTAATGAAAAATAACATAAAAGGCCTAATTAAACCATCCCATTCGGCCTCCAAACAAACATAAATAAAAACTAAACAACAATTAAACTAACCATCAACTTAAATAAACTTAAACATGATGCAGAAAATTAAATATGATCTAACTAAATGCACTCTATAGATAAAATTCCTCTCCCCCACACTTGAAGTTTTCATTGTCCTCAATGAAACATTAAAAACAACAAAAGTAAATCACATATAATCAGGGTGAAGGAAAAGAAAAAAAGGAAAAGGAAAGAAAAACTTACCTCGGGTTGCCTCCCGAGAAGCGCCTTTGTTTCAAGTCGTTGGCTCGACGTGAGGGCCCTCGATTGGCCTATGTTCCTCCACCAGGGTCACCAACACCGGTTATCTCATTGACCAATGCGGGGACCCTTGAAAGGTGTAGCTTTTTGTTCCAACATTCAGCCATTACCCTTAGCTCCTCTCCATGAGCTATGCCTGGGGGTTGTCCTGGAATCACAAACGGTTTCAATTTGTTAGGAGGTTCAAATTTGCCTAAACTATGTTCCTTAGGTGTTCCTAACAAATCACGAAAAATATTGTTGTGCTCAGTATTGTTAGCAATAGGCATATCTAAAGAATTTTCAGGAGAAAGCTTAGCATGATTAAAGAGAGAGAACTCTATCTTTCTTCCATCAAACTCCATAGTCAATAGACCCTCACAACAATCAATTTTCGTTTTCGCCGTTTTCAAGAATGGCCTTCCTAGTATAATGGGTGTTTCAGGGGTTCCCTGCTCCATATCTAAAACAAAGAAATCAACAGGGAAAAACAAATCATCCACCATAACTAAAACATCTTCAACAACGCCTCTTGGCCTGATTTGTGATCGATCAGCAAGTTGCACTGTAACCCCAGTCTCAGTCAGAGGACCCAAACCCAAAGACATGTACATATTATATGAAATAACATTAATTGAGGCTCCTAGATCTAACATGGCTTGTTTGAATCTAGTATTCCCAATTGCACATGGAATTGTAAACATACCTGGATCTCCACATTTTTCAGGCAATTTCCTTTGCAACATGGCAGAAACATTTTCATTCAAGCTTACCTTTTCCTTCTATTTCAATCTCTGCTTCTTCTTGATGGTGCACAATTCCTTCAAAAATTTAGCATATCTAGGGATGCTCTTAATTAATCTGAGTAAAGGAATGTTTACCTGACACTTACCGAATGTCTCGAAGATTTCCTGGTCATTCTCATATCGTCGTGTGTCTTTCAAGGCTTCCGAAAAAGGCGGAATGGGCTTTGGAATCTCCATAGATGAGGGAGAAGAAGGAGGAGAAGAAGAAGAAGAAGAAAGAGGGAGAGAAGAGGAAAGAGGAGAGGGAGAAAATGTACCAGAAGACGAATCGGCGGCGGGTGAGGCAGCGGCGGGCGCGGCAACAGAAGCGGCGGGCGCCGCAGCTTGCCAGGTTTCTCCTGCGGCGGGCGCAGCTGGAATCGGCTCTCTGGCGGCGGGCACCGCAGGTGACAGCGGCGGGCGCCGCAAGGGTTGCCGCGGGCGCCGCAGTACTGTTGCGCCGTTTTCGTCTTCAATAACTTCTAATTCCTCATCCATTATCTCCTCATCGTCGTTTTTATTTGTGACAACCAGTTCCTTGCCACTCCTAAGCGTTATAGCACTGACATTCTCCTTAGGATTCTCAATGGTTTGCGACGGAAGCTTTCCTGAACTGTTTGCCTCCTTAGCACTTAAGATTTGAATGAGCTGACTCATTTGATTCTCAAGATTTGTCATCCGATCGGATTGCTGCTTCTCTAGATTTGCCATCCGCTCTGACTGTTGTTTATCATTCCTCATGACTAATCGTGACAGTTTCTGCAGTGGATCCTCATTATCCCCATTTGACTGCTGCTGACCTCCCTGTCGAGGTTCGAATTGTTGCTGAGGCCTTTCCTGTTACCCCCCTTGCTGATTGAAAGAGGCTTGATAGTTCCCATAGCCTTGCTGATAGCCCCTATTGTAATTGTTGTTGTTGAAATACCCAGGATTTCCATAGTTTCCTTGCATAGGCCTTTGTTGAGCGAAGTTCCCAATGGCATTCAATTCAACATTAGAATGTTGTATGAGCGGGCACATGTCCATAGGATGGGTGAATTGGTTGCAAAGACCACATGCCTTCAATTGTTGAGGATTTCTATCAAGGATCAATTGTTTCATCATCTCCTTCACCTCTGCCATATCCGTCTGAAGTGCAGCCATAGGGGCATCAACAGCGAGTACACCCCTAGCCCGAGTGCTTTTGTTGAACTGTCTAGAGCCCTCAGATAGCTCCCTAAACACCTCCCAAGCTGCGGCAGGTGTCTTATTCAGCATGTTTCCTCCACAAGCAGAATTCACCGTCTTGCGCTCTATATCAGTCAACCCATTGAATAGAAAGAGAACCAGATCCTTTTGAGCGTACCCATGGCATGGGCAGCTAGCGCAGAGTTTCTTGAAACGCTCAAAATACTCATGTATCGACTCTGTCGCGTACTGCTCAATGCTGCTGATAGACCTTTTCAAAGCATTTAGCTTTGTTGCAGGGGAGTACATCTCTAGGAAGACTCTTTTCATCTCGGCCCAAGTAGCAATAGAGTCAGGCGGTAGATAGAAGAACCATTCATTTGCATCATCCTTCAAAGTGAAGGGAAAGGCTCTCAGCTTGATTTGCTCTTCAGTTACATTCGCTGGTTTCATCCCAACCACCACCCTATGGAATTCAGAAAGATGCTTGTGGGGGTCCTCCCCACTTAGCCCATGGAATTTGGGTAGAAGATGAACTACCCCTGACTTCAGCTCAAAGTTTACTCCTTCTGCCAGCGCAGGGTATTGGATTGCCAGGGGTTGCTGTGCCAGATCAGGAGCAGAAAGCTCCTTAAGAGTGAGGTTCGCCATCTCTGCAATGCTTTCTACAGAGAAGAATTAGTAGCAAAAGGTATGGACCATATAAGACGGTCCACACCAAGATCAACACTAAAAACACACAAGAATTTAATAAAAGTTCCCCGGCAACAGCGCCAAATTTGACGGAGGGGAAACCTGTCGTTGATTCCGCCAAAGAAACTCAAACCTATAACTAGTATAGTAATAAGTAAGAGGTCGATCCCACAGGGAAATTTATAACTCAAATGTGATTTTAACGTTGATTAAGTAACCAGATTGGGGGTTTTTTGTGTGAAAGTTTTTAAAGCAAATTAACGAAAGCAGAATAAGTGATTTTGGTTTAAACAATTTAGAGAAGCAATTCCACCTACAATTTTCCACTTTATTGGATTGAAGCGATCCTTGGAACTTGTTCTCGTCCTAATATGTTTCCTATGAATGCCCTTGTCCCGACCTAATATAGTTACTAGTCCAACCAGTCATAGCAACCCTTATCAATCGAACAGTCCCTAAAGAAGGATTTAACCCAATTGATAGCTTTAAGTTCAGAGATTAGCCAAGGTATTTGCAGTCCCTAAAAAAGGATTTAACAACACATTCAACTTCCTACTTATTCAATTAGTTCAACCAGCCCTAAAGGAATAAGTTTGCCACTTAGGTTAAGGTTCACAACCAGGAATCTACAAAACCTTAGCGATTGAATTGATCTAACGAGTTGGCCAGACAAGATAGAACAAATCAATAATTAATTAAGCACAAAGAAGTCGAAGCATTCACAAATAGGAAACTAGGAGCGAGAATTAGAAACTCACAATCAATCCGAATAAAGCTTCAAATTGCAGGCATAATAGATGAGTTTAGTTCCTCATGGAAGACATAGCTCAGAATCTCTAAAAAGTCTAATGGTTGAATGAATAGAATGAATGGTAATGAAAAATAACATAAAAGGCCTAATTAAACCATCCCATTCGGCCTCCAAACAAACATAGTTTAAAACTAGGGTTTCTAAAACGGCGCATACGCGCTGTCCGTACGTGCGGCGGCCGCCGCAAGTGGTGCGGCGCCCGCCGCACGTTGTTTCTTCACTACCCGCTGCGGCGGGCACTGCTGCGGCCACGGCAATAGCTGCGGCGCCCGCGGCTCTCAGTTTTGCCGTGGTCTTGGCTTCCTTTGCGGGCTTCTCTCGTCCTGTCTCTTTCTTCCTTGTTCCTTCCCATGTATCTTGTGTTCCTCTTCGAGATATTGCATCTCTCAAATGTGTTCCGATTCAAACTGCGAGATAAACACAAAATTGCGCAGAATCCGAACTTTTCTAAAATAAACACAAGATGCAATTTAATCAATAAAGCAAGCAAGAAATGCAACCTAACTAAACTAAATGTAACTATAATGCCTATCTAAAATATGCATTATCACTTGGTTGGTTGTTTGTGAGTTTCTAATAAAGCAATATTTCTCTCTTTAATATCTTTCCATTTCCCTTGTGTTTATGTTGATATTATTGTGATTCGCGACCATGATAGTATCTTGCTAGGGTTTTATTATATCTAATTTGTGTAAAATCCATGGTAGCATGCTTAGGATTGTGAGAATCTTGTTTGATTATAATAAGTAGGAATTTCGATATATGTTTCAAACATCGGTTACCATGCTTACTTGGTGTTATTCATGTGTCTAGATTCTTAGAAACTTGTGTTATCTTCATGTTAAATCTCTGCCATACTTTGGTTACATAAAGGTGTAAGGGGTTAAATTCATTTGTTGTGGCTTAATCTATATAAACTAAGACGGGAGGAATTCGTAAAGAACAACATTAATTGGATTCGACGACCAATAGAACTAACCAATGTCGAGAATTTATGTGTGGAAACATCTCTTTTATCTATCACTTGTTCTTGCTTAGATTAGTCTCTTTTATTTACTTTTATCCCATATTTTGCTTCTCAATCAATAAAGACACGTTATATTGAAATATTTGTTTCTCTGTATAATCGACCTCTTACTTGCATATTATACTAGTTTGTTTGTTTGAGAATTATTTTGATAAGGGAAATCAACGATTTTCCCTCCGTTAGCCCGCCGGTTTTGCAGTTTTAGCAAACACCGATTCAATTCGAATTTATCTTATTAGTTTATTATTATTTTGCTTCTAGGGTTTAGAGGGGCCGACTGATTAGACACATTTAGGTAGTGTTACCATGTGCATTTAGATAGATTTAAGTATGATAAAGTGCATAGAGTAGTTTTCATGTTTTGATTATGCTTCAATTAGAGTCGGTACCTACGAGGTTTGTGCATGATTTCAGGTGATTGTAAAGAGGTGAAGCTAAGCTCGAGCCAAAGCTCGAAGATTGGATGAAAATAGAAGAGCATGAGAGTCGAGGAGAAGAGCTAAGCATGTAAAGGATTGGATTTGTCCAGGTTGGCGACGTTGCACTAAAACGAGTCGTTCGAAAGCTGTAGTTATAGGATCGGTGAGTACTTATACTTTTTGGAAAGAGGGTTCGAAAACCTACAACTTTTGTGTTTATGACTTTTCCAAATTCAGATTTGAAAATAACGAAATCTGGACGTCAATGTGGCTGCAAGAAAAGAACTCGGCCCAGGACAGCAAGAACTCACCCGAGTTCTATCAGCTGAGTCCAAGTTCTGATTTGAACGTGGGCCTATTTGTTGGGTTACCTTTTGGGCCATTATTTGTGAGTTTTCACTTATTTTTATATTGATATTATTTTTAGGATGGGATTATATACATCATATGAGGGTTTGGATTTTTAGGGGAAGGTGGAATTCATCGGACGTTGAAATTAGTTTTAGGTTTTCCCTTCAACCATGAACCAGTAAACCTCTTTGCTTGGGGAAATTAATCGAAGCTTCAGGTTTTCTATTTCAATGTGAGATTTCTGTTCTTAATATTCCTCTTTGAATATTATCAATTCTTTGCGCTGATTGTTTAGGGTTTTCGTGAATTTCCATTAGCTGATCAACTGATCCCTTTTCATGATAATCTATAGGTAAATATAGGTAATTTCTGGTTGAGTTATCTATATTCTTGAGTAGCAAAGTATAAATTTCGGGAACTGGTTGATTTAGGGATTTGTACACATAATTGATTTGCAATTGATGCAATAACTGGTTGTGCGCGTTGATTGTCTTTGTGGATTTTCTTTAAGTTTCATTGATTATTGAATTGAATCTTGATAGTTTCAAGATTGTTTGATACTTAGGGTTTCAGGGTCTGGTTGTCCTGTTAATTAGATTTGATAAAGAAATTGGATTCAAAAGACCTAGTCTTTCCACAACAAAGTATTCAAGAGGAAGTTATCTAATCAATTTCGATGATCAATGAACAAACCTGATTGCTGAGATTGGTTGACCTAAGCTATTTTTCTCATATTCATTTCCTCAAGCTGCTTAGTTTGCTACTTTTGTTTACTTTTACTTCTTAATTAGTTAGTTCAAACCATCAAAATCCCCCCCCCCCTCCCTTTTTGTTTCTTGTTCTTATTGACACACTTGACTTACATACAAATCGTTGACTCTCTGTGGGATCGACCCATACTTTCCAAACTACATTAGTTAGGTTAGTCGGATTTATTTGATAGGATTTAAGGCGACTGAAAATCCCTTACCAAATTTGGCGTCGTTGTCGGGGAGTCAACTTGTTATTTGTGTGTTTGTCTTGTGTGTTAATTTAGCTACTAAATTTTTTTGTGAACCTATCTTACGGTTCATAACACATATGCTACTAACAATGTAAGATGTTGAGGTTATCACAGTTCGAAGGTGCGAACTTTCACCTATATCTCACTAGGTTGCAGAGGTGTGTGGACATCCGTAACTTATTCGTATGTAGTGCTAGTCTACCTAGATGGTGTGCACAAGAGTTTGATTTACTGCTGAGGGCACTGACGATGTCCGGGTGAGTCTTAAACGGACAACTAAAACGTCGAGCTAACGACCATAACCAAGCGCTTCTTAGGAGGCAACCCAAGGTGAGTAATTTAGATTTGCATTTTTCATTATTTTTTTTCGTTTAAGTTTTTAATTTGAAGTTCAAAAAAAAAAGTTCGTCAAAAAATGGGCCAAAGTGAAGAGAATTACAGTAGGTTACTCGGGTGAAAAGCTCGGTCGAGTTCATGGGCCAATCCGAGTGGCAAACAGTTGTCCGAGATAGAACTCGGGTGGAAAAACAAAACTTGGTCGAGTGTTTTTTGCCACACCCGAGTTATTTAGCGTCCAACATAAAAAAAAAAAAAAAGTAAAAGGAGAGGAGAGACGTAACGCTGAAGACCCTTCCCTCTCGGCTCTCTTCCTCGAGTTCCCATCAGGCTGCCAGCAGCGAGCCTTCTTACGACCAGCAGCCGAGCGCCGAACCGAGCACGTCCGCTCATGCCATTCCCGGGACTCTCTCCCGAGTCACTCATCCTTCAGATTCTGAGTGTCCGAGCCCTCACACCATCTTGCCGCGTTTCGAGCACAGACACCAGGCCATGCCGCCGACTCTGCCCATCCACGCCGACAAAACTCTCGGTCTCCGGCCACCAGTCTCCGGTCAGTCATCTCTCTCCTTCTTTCTCCTCCATTGAAGGTGTTGAGGTAAGTTTTCAAAAATCCCCAAATTCTAGGTTTTTACAAATTTGTGGAATTTAGAGGTTGTTTGAATGTGATTAAAACTTATTTGTATTGAATTTGTTGGTGGAATTAGATTGATTGAGAGTTTTTGGTTTGGATTGAATTATTGTGTTAAATTGTGAAATTGTAAATTTTGGGGAATTGAATATTAGGCATTTGATTGATCTTCCTATCGGATATTAAGCTTAATTTGAGTTTTCTAATTGAGTTTACTGATGGTAATATTGATCGATTTATGCTTAATTGATTGACGATTTTCAATATTTCGAGAGAATGGTGGCTATGCTTGATTGTCATTGGGAGTGGATTGACACCATTGATCATTATTGTGATTTGTGAGTTGTCCTTTCTGGGACAACAAATATTTCTTTGTTGGTGTTGTCTTGGCTCTTGTTTGTAGAGATTAGGTTGTGGTGTATCCTTGAGGTCGAGACGAGAAAGAACAATGGCTCATCACACTTTTGTGATTGAATTCATCACCTCCACTTGATATGTAGATGACTCCGTAAATATTCTTCTTCTTCGATTTTATTTTTCACATTGAGGACAATGTGTAAATTAAGTGTGGGGACGAATCATTTACATGTTTGCATTTAGGTTGCATTGTATATATTTCTTACTCGTTTTTGCATTTCATGGTTATTATTCTTAGTCTTGCCTTTTAAAAAGAAAAAGAAAAAAACTGAAAAAATCATAGAAAACACAACAAAAAAAAAATCATGCATGGTACATTTTAGATTTAGGATCTATCATAAACCCCATCTGTACCACTTGTCTTCTATTTTCTTCTTAATCTAATTATAAGTCCTATGATATGCTTGAATTGTTGATCCTTGTCAAATTTGTTTAATCCATTGGAGCATGAGATAATGGATTGATTGAGCATGTATAACTAGGGATGGAAATGGATCGGGTTATGGGTGGATGTACCCATTCCATCACCCGATCCATTAAGAAATTTCCTCCACCCGATCCACCCATCATCCACTAAGTCTTGCATCCATATCCGATCCATCCATCATCCACGGGTTATTGGGTGGATCGGGTGAAATATATGGGTGAAAATTTCATGTAAATGTCCACCATAATTTTCAAAATGTAAATAAAACTTAATAAAAAATAAAATTTTAATATATTAAATTTAAAATACTCATCATTCATAACTTACACAAAAAATAAAAACTCTAATTATAAAAAAAAAGTTACATATATATAATATATAAGTTGCGTAAAAGATATGATAAAAGTTCATATAATAAATAATTTTAGTGGATCGGGTGGTGGATTGGACACCCCTTCATCCATATCTGATCCGATCCATCATCCATTAATCCATCATCCACTTATTTATCCATTTATTCGGGTTTTCATCCACATATTCGGGGTGGATTAATGGATGGATCGGGTCTCCTCGGGTTGGTTTCCATCCCTATGTATAACTCTTACATTTTAGATGGCATTGAAATCCAACAAAAATTTACCTTGTGAGTTTTTGTTAGCCCTTATTGGGACTATGCTTTATTGATGTCCTTTTGCTTCTTGTGTGAGATACTCTTCAATGTGAATACCTCTGAGAATTGAGATTGATATCTATGTCAAGGCCATATATTTTGATTATTACTTTTGATTTTCATGTGATTGAGGCATTAATCTTTTGTTAGCCATGTTATTCCCTTTCCACCTTACATAGTATCCTATGCTTGATGCCAAACTTGAGCCTTTTAGCCCATTTTTGTTAGCCCCACAAAATGTCTTTTAGCCGATTTTAGCCTTACCCTATCCGAAAATAAGGGAGAAGATTGGTGAAAATATGTATTAGTGGAGTATTTTGAGTATTTGGAAGTTATGTATGGGTGGTGTATTCTTTTTTGAGCTTCATATGGATGATTATTGAGCTTAATACTCGGGGCCTAAGGAGGATAAAATTCACTTAGAAGTAAAAGTTGAGGAAAAATCATAAAAGAAAAAAAAAATCAAGAAAAAATAAGAAGAAAAATCAAAAGAAGTGACAAAGAGTGAGTTGTTAACAAGAGTTGTGCTTAAGTTTTTATTTGTGGATGGAGTTAAAGTTTGAATTCTTTTTGTTAAAGAAATGTTTCGTTTTGCGTGTTTTTCCGGTTGTAATTGAGATCTCTTTTTCCCGAATTTTTAGCACCACAAAGCCTAAATCTTTCCATACCTTAATTTTCTTACCCAAGACTCATTACTACCCTTACAAGACCTCATGATGATTATTGCTCGTAATGTCACTCACGGTGGAGATTGTGATGTGGATTTCAATTTTTATGTAGCTTAATTGCATTGGATTGAGTTTGAGCGGAATTGAACTAACCTAAACACAAGAGTGAGAGTGAAACACTTTATATACCCGGTGAGGTTGGATTGAAATGTGCCTAAGCTTTTGAGTTGCCCAAATACATGTGATGATGTTGATTATTGTCTTGTGTCTCCTACTTGATTTTGGATTTTATCGTTCACAAGGTGAATGCATGAAGAGTGTATCTGTGGGGTTTGATTGGAATTAATGGTTTTGTTTTCTTGAGGACAAGAAGGGTTTAAGTGTGGGGGAGTTTGATAAGACGCATTTAGGTAGTGTTAATGATGGACGGTTTTTAGTCGCCTAAACCGTATCAAAGTAATTTCGAACCTACCTAACTAATGTAGTGTGGTAAGCACGAGTCGATCCCACAGAGAATCAAGTATTTCCAAGTTAAGTTTATTTACCAATTAGTATTAAACGGGGGTTTGGGGGGTGAAAATAAGAAAGAAAATAAAATAAACTATAAACAAATTAATAGAGATAACGATTAATAAAATAGTTCCATCTACAATTATCCACTTTAGTTGGTTGAAACGATCCTTGTAACTTATTCTCGTCCTTTTAGGTTTCCTATGAATGTCCTTGTCCCGACCTAATATAGTTACTAGTCCAACCAGTCCTAGCAACCCTTATCAATCGAACAGTCCCTAAAGAAGGATTTAACCCAATTGATAGCTTTAAGTTCAGAGATTAACCAAGGTATTTGCAGTCCCTAAAGAGGGATTTAACAACACATTCAACTTCCTACTCATTCAATTAGTTCAACCAGCCATAAAGGAACAAGTTTGCCACTTAGGTTAAGGTTCACAACCAGGAATCTACAAAACCCTAGCAATTGAATTGATTCTAACTAGTTGCGCGGGCTAGATAGAATAAAACAATAGACAATCAAGCACAAAGAAGTCGAAACATTCAATAGGAATTAAGGAACAAGAATTAGAAACTCACAATCAATCCAAACAAAGCTTCAAATTGTAGACGAAACGGGAGAGTTTAGATCTCCATAAAAATAAGACAAAACATAATTAGGGTTAAAATGTGGAAACTGGAAACTGTCGGCCGTATACACGGTATGTTCGGCCTCCCACCGTTTGAATTGAATGAAAGTATAAATAATATCTAACTATCTATCCTAATCTATCTATCGTTTTGTATCTATAATATAAATATATATAATATATTCTATGTAACTAATCTATCTATCTTTTTATTACGGAGTATAATAAAGCAAAGTAATACGGAGTACATCGCAGCACTAGCTAAAGGCGGCCAGCCCAAAACACGTACGTCCGAACTCCAATTGCACCGGCTTGAAAACTTGACTTAGCAGTCAAGCTCGTCCATCGATCCGAACCGGTCCGTCTTGTCTTCCAATTTATAAAATCATCCCATAAATTATCATCAATCTCCGAATTCATACGATCCAGCCTCAAGAATACCTGAAATGTATAAAAACACCAGTGTAGACTCCGAAAACTAAATAATACAACCTAAGCTATAAAACATGCAAACATGCTCTAAATTAATATGCAAATCTATACTAAAACATGACTAAAATACACTCTATCAAACTACCCCATGCTTAGACTTTTGCTTGTCCTCAAGCAATGAAAAACAAATATAGAATTTATTATCCCACAAATAAGATCTTCATGCTATAATTTAGAAAAGCAACATCACGTAGTAGGAGCCATGAATAAGAGAAGAAATATTTAGGTTTTGGTAGGAACATACGGCATAGGAAATATTTAGGCTTGTGGTGCTAAAAATCCGGGAAAAAAGAACAACAACCAACCAGAACAACACC
The DNA here is from genome assembly GCA_037127255.1 of Persicaria tinctoria. Lineage (NCBI taxonomy): Eukaryota > Viridiplantae > Streptophyta > Magnoliopsida > Caryophyllales > Polygonaceae > Persicaria > Persicaria tinctoria. Next base: position 4,598,382 of record JBANSL010000004.1, read on the forward strand.
ACAACTTTCATACTTCGCAAACCATTCCAATAACATAAACTCCAATAAACATCAATAAGCACTTTTAGATTTCAATAGCCATACAACTTATGCAATTTTTTCATTTCAACGATGACTTCTTTTCTTTTCTTTTATGCTTACTTTTGCCCCTAAGTGAATTTTATCCTCCTTAGGTCCAAGCTTACTAGACTTTTACTCTCAAGTGAATTTTATCCTCCTTAGGCCCCTAGTAATAAGTCATCTCTATTATGCAAGAAGGGTTACCTTATTTTGGCTATGCCTCTCGCAATACACAACTATACATACATTATCTCCACTCAAAGCAACTCCAACATAAAGATTTTCACCAATTCTCCTCATAATTCCCGGATAGGGTCAGGCTAATCATTGGCTATGATATATTTTTGTGGAGCTATCAAAAAGAATAGGCTTTACGGCTCAGCTGGGCTTCAAGCAAAGGATAATATGTAAGGTAGATAAGGTATAATATGGCTAAAGAAAACATGCCTCAATCATTTGAAATTTACAAGCAATAAACATGTGCAATACGGTCATGAAAAACAAGCATATGAAGAGTATAATCACACAATAAAAGCAAAAGGGAAATAATTATGAATAGTCCCTATAAGGCCAAAACAAACTTACAAGGGTAATATTTTTGCTAGATTTCAATTTAACCTCAACTATGAATCATACTTGCTCAATTATATTCTCAAATCATGCTCCAAAAATCATTTTCAAGTACTTCAATCAAAGCATGGGATTTATGCAATTAGATCATAAAAATAAATTAGAGGACAAACTAAACCAAGATGGGTATCATTAATAATACCTTAAATGCAATGAAATGCATAACAAAAATTGAAAAAAACAAAAACAGAAAACTAACATATATATAAAGACGGAGCTACACTTGAATTCCCCACCCCATGCTTAAAATCTTACTTTGTCCTCAAAGTAAATAAAAAGAAATCTTACTTTGTCCTTAAAGTAAATAAAAAGAAAGAAAGAGAGGTAGAGGAAACTCACAAAGTAATCAGGTATTCAAAGACAAGCTCTCAGCTCAAAAAGAGAGGTACTGGTGTTGTAGCCACTAAACAGACCATAAAATTAAGCCTTTCTCATAGTTATAGGACTTGTCCAATACCAAAACAGCAGAACAAACCAGCAAAACTAGAATAGAAATCATCAGTAGATTCAATTTAGTAACAAAGGAATATCAAATGCAGAAAATTCAGCAAGATAAGTGACTATTCCTAAGTACTAACACCATCAAAACATGATAAAAGAGTAGAAATTACCGCCCTGGGTGTTCAGCAGAAACTTTCAGTAGCTACTTGGATGCAAGGCATATGTGAACCTTCTCGGAGTTGGATACATATAGGCCTATCCTCTTTGCAAAACGTCTGGCCAAGACACAAAACAAACAAAACATACAAGGGAGTGCAGTCCAACTTTCCAAAGATAATAATATCATCCAAGTAAAAGCAATAACACAACCCAGTGTATCAAAAATCAGCTTATCAGTGCCTACTCAATCACTTATGAAAAATTTAAAACATGAATTTCAAGTGATTTCAGGGAGCAAGAACTTATAAAGCATAAATTGAAGCATGGGCACCATCCCTATCAGTAGTAACATTAACACCCCTAGAAACTTTCCTGATCAATTTAAGCCCATTCATGAGCCAAATCAAGTATAAAAGTTAGCAACTTGCCCAGTAAAACAGAGATAGCCTTATCGATCATGCTCATCCATATTTTGCGAATACAATCATGAAAAATCAATGGACACAGGGAGCAAGACGCAAGCAAAAGAAATCAATCAGAGTAACAAAAATCCCGCAACCATATCGAAGAACAAGTAAGCAGTAACAAACCCGCAACGCAAATCAACCCTTCCACAAATTCAGAATCAAATTCACATAATTCAGAATCAAATTCACAAAATTCAGATCATGATTACAAGTGGCAAGGAAATCGATTCCCAACCTGCACATACCGGGAGGAGATTGCAGTCGAAGCCTGGCAGCAGCAAGGATGGAAGCGGCGTCGGCGGGTAGGACTGAGTGCAGGAGCTGTGTGTAGTTGGCGATCAGAGGCTGCTCGCAGGAGGGGAAGAAGGCGAGGGTGGTCGGGAAAGCTGCTGGAGGGTGCGGTAGTGGCGGCCGGCGGCGCGGTGAGGAGATCCCGACTAGGAGCGAGAGAAGCAGGTGGCCTCGCGTGCACCGAAGAAGGAGGTGGGCGCAGAAGATGGTCGGGAAAGCTGCTGGGTAGTCTCGGCCGGCGGCTAGAGGTAAGTTCAATCCGGATTTGAACTGAAAGATTGTCTGATAGCGGCGGGTGGTGCGGTGATGAGGGAAGACGATGAAGAAGGGGCGGCGCTCAAGGGTAGAGGAAAGGAAAATCTGGTAGATCCAGCGATCCGGAGAGGGAGTCGCCGGAATGGGAGATCCTGGTGATCAGAGGAGGACGGCGGGGTTAAAGGGCGAGGGAAGGAGGACGGCGGTGCGAAGGAGGGCGGCGCTCAGCAGGGAAGGAAGAGGGAGACGGGACTAAGGGAGTAGGGTTTTTTTTTTTTTCTTTTTTACGAAAATTAAACCTAACTTGAGTGCGTCTAAGATCGATCAGACATTGTTAAAGCCCTCAACAACTTGTCAAACTCTTGGGCACATATACCACACAAACGAGCATGGCTTTCTGTAGATAATATGTAATACCACCAATTCAGATCCATTAGTAGCTTCTCAAAATATGCGCTCTCCTTTTGCCATCTCTTAGCTCGTTGCCCGTTTGCACTCTCATCAAATTCAAACAATAGAATCCTCTTTGTCAAATTTTCCTCATCTTGCTCATCTATCCAATCTCCTAAGATCTCCCCGTCAAGAGAGATGATAGCGTAGTCGTCACTAACCACCACCTCCGTCTGCCTTGGAAAAATCTCTGAAATAATTGGAATTGTAATTTGTTGAGCCACTTGGATCCGCTTCATCTCATTATTGAAATCAGTTTGGATCATTATAAGTTGGGACTCCATTGCAGCAAAGTGTTCTTCCATACGGGGCAACATGGACAATTCTTGTGATGTTTGCGGAGCAAGACATGGAGGCTCTAGTAGCTGTCCGATTTGGAGCTCCAATTGTGCAATCTCATGGATGATATCCATCTCACGGGAAAGTTGAGTTTTGCACAAATAATGTACTTCCTTAACCTTTCCGATCGGAACCCTAAACACCGGACAATCTTTAAATATATGATTAGAAACTCCGCAAAAATCACAAAATAAACCCTGAGTCATCTTTAGAGGGAACCACCTAGACACACGAACACAAACCGTTAGTAGCACGGGTGTTATGAACCGTAAGATAGGCTCACAAAAAAGTTAATTATATACAATAATTGGCAAACACACAAAACAAAGAAATAAACTTTGATTCCCCGGCAACGGCGCCAATTTGATGGACGGTTTTTAGCCGCCTAAACCGTATCAAAGTAATTTCGAACCTACCTAACTAATGTGGTGTGGTAAGCACGAGTCGATCCCACAGAGAATCAAGTATTTCCAAGTTAAGTTTATTTACCAATTAGTATTAAACGGGGGTTTTGGGGGGTGAAAATAAGAAAGAAAATAAAATAAACTATAAACAAATTAATAGAGATAACGATTAATAAAATAGTTTCATCTACAATTATCCACTTTAGTTGGTTGAAACGATCCTTGTAACTTATTCTCGTCCTTTTAGGTTTCCTATGAATGTCCTAGTCCCGACCTAATATAGTTACTAGTCCAACCAGTCCTAGCAACCCTTATCAATCGAACAGTCCCTAAAGAAGGATTTAACTCAATTGATAGCTTTAAGTTCATAGATTAACCAAGGTATTTGCAGTCCCTAAAGAGGGATTTAACAACACATTCAACTTCCTACTCATTCAATTAGTTCAACCAGCCCTAAAGGAACAAGTTTGCCACTTAGGTTAAGGTTCACAACCAGGAATCTACAAAACACTAGCAATTGAATTGATTCTAACTAGTTGCGCGGGATAGATAGAATAAAACAATAGACAATCAAGCACAAAGAAGTCGAAACATTCAATATAGGAATTAAGGAACAAGAATTAGAAACTTACAATCAATCCAAACAAAGTTTCAAATTGTAGACGAAACGGAAGAGTTTAGATCTCCATAAAAATAAGACAAAACATAATTAGGGTCAAAAGGTGGAAACTGGAAACTGTCGGCCGTATACACGGTATGTTCGGCCTCCCACCGTTTGAATTGAATGAAAGTATAAATAATATCTAACTATCTATCCTAATCTATCTATCGTTTTGTATCTATAATATAAATATATATAATACTAATATTCTATGTAACTAATCTATCTATCTTTTTATTACGGAGTATAATAAAGCAAAGTAATACGGAGTACATCGCAGCACTAGCTAAAGGCGGCCAGCCCAACACGTACGTCCGAACTCCAATTGCACCGGCTTGAAAACTTGACTTAGCAGTCAAGCTTGTCCATCGATCCGAACCGGTCCGTCTTGTCTTCCAATTTATAAAATCATCCCATAAATTATCATCAATCTCCGAATTCATACGATCCAGCCTCAAGAATACCTGAAATATATAAAAACACCAGTGTAGACTCCGAAAACTAAATAATACAACCTAAGCTATAAAACATGCAAACATGCTCTAAATTAATATGCAAATATATACTAAAAACATGACTAAAATACACTCTATCAGTTAACATATTGCATTTAGATAGATTTAGGTATGATAAAGTGCATGAGTTATAGTAGTTTTCATGTTTTGATTGTGCTTCAATTAGATTCGGAATCTACGAGGTCTGTGCATGATTTCAGGTGATTGTAAAGAGGTGAAGCTAAGCTCGAGCCAATGCTCGAAGATTGGATGAAAATAGAAGAGTACGAGAGCCAATAAGAGGAGCTAAGCATTGGAGATGTCCAGGTAGGCGACGCTGCATTAAAACGAGTCGTTTAAAGGCTCTAGTTATCGGATCGGGGTGTACTTATACTTTTTGGAAATAGGATTCGAAGAACTACAACTTTTGTGTTTACGACTTTTCCAAATTCAGCCTTGAAGACAGCAAAATATGGATGTCAATGTGGTTACAGGAAAAGAACTCACCCCAGGACAGAAAGAACTCGCCCGAGTTCTATCAGCCAAGACCAAATTCTGATTTGGACGTGGGCCTATTTGTTGGGTTCCTTTTTGGGCATTTATTTGTGAGCTTTCACTTATTTTTATGAGGAAATGGTACTAAATGCCATAAAACTAAAAAACTTTGCAAATATACTGGAAGGGTGGGAAAATTTGCACAAATGCCACATTACCCCCAAATTTGCACAAATGTGCAAGTAAACCCCCCCCCCCCCCCAAATACCGGCTATCCCATGTAATTTTGGCCAAAAAAAAGACAAATATAATAGGGGCGTCATGACTAGTAGGAGAGAGAGAGGGTGGGAAGGAGAAATTAGGGGAGGGTTATTAAATGGGCAATCTCATCACACTTCTCTCTCTCGTTTCAAACAATCCCAATAGCAGAGAGAGAGAGAGATAGAGAGAGAGCGGTTTCTTCATCCGACAGTTGCAGAGACGCCCAGCAAGAGAGGAACAACAAAGGAGAGAGAGCGGGATTGTCCACCGTCACCGGAGAGTACACACCACCCACGAAACGCCGATGAAAGAGCGAACAGGTACGCTCATCAGTCTTCCTCTTCTCCCTTTGGTGGTACTGTGTGCGGGTGTGGGTCGAGGAAGCAGTTGGTGAAGGGGTTAGGGCAATGGTGGCCTGAATGGTGAGTCAGGGTGGAGGTTTTCGTGTATGGAGAATGGTGGCTGGTGGCGGCATGGGTGATTTTCGGGTATGGAAAGGGGAAATCGGTGGTTAGGGTTTCCAATTGGCTGACATGGGTTTTCGAAATGGGTTAGGGTAACGGTCGGGAAACTATGGATAAGGGAAATTTGTGGTTTGAGTTTTGAATTGGGTGACAGGGGTTTAAAATTGGGTGACATGGGTTTCCAATTCGGAGAGAAGGGTTTCGAATTTTGTTGTGGTAGTAGGTGGAAAAGGGGAAATGACAAGGTGTCACTACTAGAAAACTTCAATTAGACATCTGTTGTCAACAGATGTCTTTCAAAAAAAAATTCGACCTCTTTGTGCGTGTAGTAAAAGATCCAAACTTTCCACATCGGTTTTAAGCAGTTGTCTTTTCTTAATTAGAACCCCTCAATTTTTGTTATGACATATTCACTTGTTGATGAATATCCATAATTTGTCATTTGAAAACATGTGAAGATGTCCTCCTAAAGCAAAAATGTGACATTTACATCTTTATTTATAAAATAAGTGATGTCTTAACACAAAATAGACAACAATTTTTTTCAAGTGTTCACATTTATAATCATGTCCGATATATAATTTATTATTTTATATTGTTTTAATTTAACAGACCACATGAAATATAGGCATAGCTGATGTATTTTCATATTATCGACATCGCTTTTAGAGTATTCATTCTCTGTGTATTAATTTAATGTTCATTATACGTGATATTATATCATTCTAAAATAATGCACTATTGTTGTTGCATACACAGAAGATGTCGTTTCTCACATTTATATCAGTTTTTTAAAAATAAAACGATGTAGTTGCTGCATTGACACATCGATTTATTTGGTAGATAACGATGTTATTTTGACAAATATATATACGTTCATATATCATTTTAATGTTCAAACTGGTATTGCACATTGATTTAAATGAACAAATTGATGTGTATAATTATGCTGGCATCAGTTTCCATAGACTGATATGATGTTAAAGGTATGAATGCACTTCTATTTTCATATATAATCCGATGTTTTTAAATATGGATACACAACACGCTTTTTTCGACAGAACGTCGCATTTTAGCTGTTCTTCGAAATAATAGGACGTTTCATGAAAATATGTACATATAAAAAAGGATCATACAATAACATTTACAAAATATGATGTCGCCATTCATAGCCACAACAGAGTTGCCAAGCTAATCGAAACCGTGACTTTTGATTCCCCAAAAGTTTCTGTGCAATACCGCCATACATTGGCAAATCCATATTTACGGAGGCACTCGTCATAGAAACCGTAGACTTGTTAAGCAAGAGAACATCAGCAACATAGGACGAGTAGTATGTACAAACTTTTCATGTATGCCAACTGTAATTCATGAAACACAGAGTAAGTTTACCGTGCACTGAATAGTATGTACAAACTTTTTAAGTAAAATATGAAATATTTTTTTGAGGGAAATTTGGCTACAGATAAAAAAAAATATCACAAATAATACAAGGCAAAGATTGATATTATGATGCTGCTTTGCTATTGGGAATTTGGGGATGCAATTATATGGTTTGGAAACTGCCTAATGAAATAATAAACACATGACCATTAAAAAAAACAAGAACGAAAAGTGATTGGTGGGCAGAATAAATTGAAGAAAGAACAATAACTAACAGATAACTTCTTACTCTTCTCTCACAAATAGTACAGAGCAAAATATATTCGGTAGCAATTATAAGGCTATTGGATTATACAAAACACAAGCTTATTATACTCACTTAAAAAAAAGGCAATAATCACATTGTTCATAGAGAAAAACACAAATGGAAAAGAAAAAGAAAGAAACATAAGCTTACCATAGTTTATATTAAGAAAAGTCATTATACTTTGAATAATAGGAGAAAAGAGAGATTTTGTTCCATTAATAATCTTTTTCTCCATAGAGCCAACATGACAGGTTAGAATTAACACAATGCCTTTGTTTCACAAATGCACCACATTATTCTGGATAAATTACATATAATATATTTTCCTCTCATAAATGCAAAGTGTTTTCTATATATAACCTTTTTCTCCTTTTGACTTTTTCCTCGTATATACACCTGGAACAACTTTTTCATCTATAAAAAATATGATCAACCAACTAAAAACAATTAACGCAGAACAAAACCATTAAAATTGGAAAATCATACTCAAGTTTTTGATGATTGCCTCAAGATAGCTTTGTTCATCATGTACACATAAATGATTAAAGGTATATGTTGGGGGATGGACAAACAAGGAACTAATCAAGCAAAGGAAATGATCAACACCAGGATCATAAAGTGGAAAGAAAAGAATGAATAAGTAAAAAAGTTAGAAATGCAGGGAAATAAGAACTAGAGCTAAAATATGAGTCTCCAATTTTCACAGCAAATTGACATCAGAACCAGGATTAGCTCATGAAACAAAAAAGTCGGAATGGAATATTTCAGGGAAAACCGGTTCACCATGAACCATACAGTAATACTATTAAACACGAGCAGTGATTAGAGCTTGACGTATTCGCAACAGGTTATCACCATCACACAGAAGCATCCACTGAACATCTATAATTTTTAGTTATAATATTTCCGAAGATCTGGTGAATGTGAATCTATGAGATTTTTTGCAAAAATATTATCCATAAATCTACAAACAGCAAAACATCAGACTATCTATGCATAGTAAAGCCATGAAGCAGAATTGAAGCCAAACATGTACCTTCTTCCAATTGATTACTCAAATTTTCAGGTCAACAAGGAACGAAATCAACTTTTTCAAAAAAAAAGAGAAGGGAACGGCAATTCGGTAGTGAGACATCCTTATCTGGTCATCAAGCTAAGACAACCGAGAGCCAGCTTATTGGAAAACTGACTAACCGGATTAAACATAGCAACCAAATGCTTCTTCGATATCTTCTTCAACCAGAACGCTTGCTTTCACAAGATCTAGAAGCTCTTTCCCTAAAATATTCCACTCTGGCTCCCTCTAATAAAAAAACCACCACGTATAATCAAAAACACTGATCCAAGAACCCTCGGTCAATTTAAACCCTAAATCAATTTCAAACAAAAGAGTGAACTTGCACCGATAAAATCGGAGCATACTGTCGCTCTTGCTCAACAATGAAGTAGCGAGAAAGTGAACACAATGGTATTCATGAAAGATCCTACCAAAAAAAAATGATATTCATGAAAGAAGAGAAACTCACATGGGGAAAAGAAATCCAATTCAGAGGCCATAAAAATAAACATGCATGAAAGATTAATCACTCTAAAGCACAAAGAGGCCTGATCATATCAGGGGCAAGAAAATACACTCTATAAGCACCAGGCTGGCATGATACAGGGATAATTAAAAATAAAACAGGTTGGAATCTTACCTCCTTTTTTATCTAACATAGACAAGTGACTTCATCTGATTAGTACTTGTGGGCTGAACACGTGATTCAACACCTCTGCAACCTTCACTGCCATAGCTCCCTCCTCTAAACGAATCTTCCCCTGAAGGGGTGGTATTCTGCATAGGAAAAAGGAATGAATGAATGGTTGAATACTGTGTTTGATTCTGTTCATCCCTCTAGAAAACCCGAAATGATGGAAAAATATTGAGAGTTACACATGTAAGGCAAAGGAAAGGCAAAGAATAACAGGGTGCATATCAAATAGACCAAGAAAGCAAGAAATCAGATTGTCTTCTCTAATCAAACACTTAAAAGAAACATAAGAGGAAAGCTAATTCAACAACAAGACACTTATGTGGCTTAACTTATAAGCTTCTTTTATCATAAATTGACACACTACCATACAACTATTTTTCAGCCATTAGATAGAACACTACAAGCATCGAGTGTGAAACTTGAGATTAAAGTTCAGATAAAGTGGTACAAGAATATTCAAAGAACCAGAAAAGAAAATATTTGATGCTTATCCTTTTCAAAGTAATTTATAGGTTGATTCATCAAGCAAATGTCTATACACTATTTAGATCAGAAAAAAGAGAGAACAAAGGCATTAAAGTTACTACTGTTGAACACTTTATTACATCTGATATTGCCTGTCTGGACACATGAATGAGTTGGAAGACATCTACTTCTTTAGCTGGGTGTCTGTTACAGTCTGTTGAACAAAGCATGAAGGGTAAGTGTTGTGTCCAGGAGCTGGATCCTAAACTACCATTAAGTGAAGCCTACACAACCCAACCAAAAACCATAAGGGGGCCGCTTTCAGCGCCAGAGAGAATAAACATAACACAATCCACTAAAATATGAAATTCAAACCTTTCATGTAGAAAAAGAAAGAAAAAACAAAGCCTTTTTATCGACCATGATATCAAGTCAACTACGAGAAGTATCATACGACGATTAAACAAAATTAGCAATGACCAAAGTGAACTGCAATGTGGAAAAGCTCATATGTGCACAAGATTAAACAAAATTAGCAAAAAAGAAACGAAAAGAAAAGAAGAGAAGAAATGCACAGTATTAAGGATTCTGGAAACAATTGGGAAAGTTGAAAGCGAACCAAAAAGCTTCATAGATCGATCTGCTCTGCTAACTGTCAAAACGTTACAGTCACACCATCTGTAAGCTCAATCACATACTGATCTGGGAGCTCCCACAGCCTCATCCTGGCAAATAGCTTTTTCCCAACCTGTTTGTTCTCCGTCTCCACCTCCATCCCTATATTGAAATCAACCTCCCTACAAATTTAAATTAAAAGAAAGTCAGCACATTCAAATATCCCAAATATCCTTAATTTGTTGTCTGGTTAGATACGGCGGATTTTAACGACGCTTCAATTGAAATTCCAATTAAACGAAAAGGGGTTGCATTTGGGGAATAAGTTATGAAGAATTCCTGTGATTGAGTTGTTGCTTTCCATTGACCCCTAATATCTAAAATACGTAAAGAGGATAGCTAGAATTATGATCTTAATTATAATATGAGCTAATCAACACACCTGCAAAACCATTCCAAAACCCACACAAATATGCATTATACTATGAAAAAACAACTATAAATCCACATGAATACTCCCAAAAAAAATTAGCAATTACACTATGATGGCTACGTGCACTAGTTTTTGTCTTTCCTTCTTTCTTCGTATCAAAATAAAACACAAATTTCAGCACCAATGAACAAATTCATCACAAATGAAAGAAATATATCCAGCCAAAGCAAGAGAAATGCAAACAAAGTCGCATAACAAAAAAAAATCAGATTATACAAATTTCAGATTTTTTACCATAGAAACAGCATGATCAATCTCTAAATTAAGATGTTAAAAAAAGGGCAACACATAATGGAACAAAAAAATAGGTAAAAACCTTGCTTAGATGGATATGCCCAACAAGTTCGTTATCTAACTCATAACTTTCAGCAGAAATGCATAGCTTTCAGCAGAAATGCATAGCTTTAGATGGCCTTCCTAAAATCCCCACAAGATAAAATATTATAGCCTTTTTGCTTTCTAGAACAAATGCATACCTTTAAACTCATGTGTTTCTTAAACAACCTACAATCAGTTAGTGATACATCTTTAAGAGATTTCAAAGCAATGAGGAATGTTAAACAATGATGGGCATTCCATCAACGTTAAGCATCAATGTTACACAAACACCATATTTCACAATCCTACATTCTAACTCCGGCTTCAGGGCAAGCAAGTGTAAAAATGAAGATATGTCTAACATACCAGATCTACACCCTCCACCACCTTGTAAACCGAGAACAACAATAGGAATGGAGAGGGACATACCTTACAGCAACAAAAACCCCGACTCAGGCCATCGCCAACCCGCATTCGCCATAACACAACCCTTCTGAAATTCTGATGCTCGACATCCATGGCGGAAACCCTAAATTCAGACACTGAAATGAAAGAAAAAGAAACCCTAAGAATCTTAGAAATATAGATCTGTAAAAAAATTGAGCAAAACAAAAAAAGAGCTTGGATTGGGCTTTCACAGGAGAGAATGTCGACCTGTTAGAGTTGAAAACAGTGACAGAAGTATGAAGGCGGCGAAGGGAGAACGAGACCAAAAGCCAATACAAGAGGTCGAATTCAGAGGAAGGAAGCCGGTGCCGGAAGAATAGAGAGCTGAGAAGGAGGCGGAGTCGGCGATTTAGGGTTCTTCAACCCCCATCCGTTTTCGCAGCGGCTGGGTCGTCGGGATGGGCTTCAGAGAGCTGACGGCGCACCGGAGGAAGAAGAAGGCCTTGACCCAAGGAGGAGGGTCGCCGGATCTAGGTAGAGGAAGGTCAGATCTGGAGAGAGATGAATATTGGGTTGGGGATTTGGGGGCTCGGAACTGGAGAGAAGAGAGAACGAGGATGAGGGGAGAGAGAAATTACATAAGATAGAGATAGAAATTTTAAGAAGCTGGGAAAAAAAGGGTGGAAATTTTATTAAAGTGTTGAGCTACTTTGAAAAAAGAAAGTCTAAATTTTTTTCGCGCTCATTTTTTCCTAATCGCGCGCATCTTGCGTTTTTCCTGAAATTGAATTTCACATCTGTCTCTATATTTGAAAAATTGTGTTAATTGTTTTACACATCACAAAAAAATATATTGATGTAATTGAATAATTTCACATCTGCTAATTGTTTGACAGACATTAATTACCTGATGTCTAATTGCAGTATTCTAGTAGTGTGTGGAAATTGGGATATGTGGATGTCGTAGGTGGCCGATTGAAGGAGGTTTGAGGTATTGGTTATAGGTTTCCGATTCATAAGGGGTGACATGGGTTTCTACTTGAGTGACAGGGGTGTAGTGACATGGGTTTGTCTGTTAGGTGACAGAGGGAGATGAATATTATTTATAAACTGACTTTGTTCGTCTGATCGAAATTGCAGGAAACAAATGGTGAGGACAAAAAATCTGAGGTCGAAGAAGCGGGAGCCCGAATACCTAGTCCCGGAAGATAGGCACTTCCGGGTACGGGTGAACCAGGGCTCAAGATTGTCGATGCTCAACAACATCGATGACTATGTCGACGCTGCTTACTAGCAGAAGCTCCTTGACTCGCAGCTGGGTGGGGTTGTGCAGTTGGCGCACCGCGTCAAATTCTCTTCACAAATGGTGCATTATGCACTCCAGCGCCAGCTTGAGACCGAGAAGGAGTGGGAGACCTGGCACGGGATAAAGGGGAAGCTCCGGAGGTTCTCGATCAAGGAGTTCGCCTTAGTTACCGGGCTGCGGTGCAGTCAACCAAGAGCGACTGAGATGGAGGACGACGACAAAGCTATAAAGGACATTTTCGGAAACGATAGGATGACGGTGGGTGACCTGGAGAACGAACTGAAGAACTCACTATTGGTGGTGCAAAGCCCGCGAAGACGATTTAAGCTCGTGCTGCTCTTCATTGTGGAAGGCGTGTTGCTATGGGAGAAACAGAGGAAGGGGTTGTGGAGCTGGATCGTCAGGTTGGTGGAGAATGTCGATCGGTTTTTGGCATTCCATGGGGGCGGGTCATTTATGTTGCAACACTCGTCTCGCTGGATGGCGTCGTAAAGCATCGGGAGGCTGAGTTGAAGCCAAAAGATCGCAAGAAGCGCAACGGTTATGGGCTGATGGGTTATCCGCTTTCCTTTCAGGTAACCTTCTCGACCATACCCATGATCATTTTGTAATTCATATGCTGAAAATGTAATAATTTGAGTGGGGATGCGGTGCAGATTAGGTTGTTGGAATCCATGCCAAAATGGGGGGTCCGGTTTGCGTCGAAGGTGTCGCCCACGACTTTCCCTCGTTGCCTGAGATGGACCCTCAAAGATGAGAATCTAGCTTATGCTGATATGTCCAGCCGCACTGAAGCTGAGGGACAGGCGGCCATTGAGATTAACGATAACCCAATACTCATACCGGAGGGGACTGAGCTGGAGTTGATAGAAGGATGTGTCTACGAGGATGAGGAGTCCGACCCCCTATTCGACGACATAGTGGCACCCTTTCTTGAGCCATTTTGAAGCCCCTGGTGGGAGCTCCCCAAAGACGCGAGGAGGAGGCAATGAGAAGGACAGTTGGGTGGAGGATGTGGCCAAGACTCTGGAAGCAGTTATGGACAAGCTTGGGACAATGTCAAGAGGGATGGACAAGATGGATGAACAGGTACGTAATTAATTCCCATATATTCGTTTTGTGGAGAGTCTGGAGAACTGTGGTGACAAGGGTAAATGGACTCCTGACACGTGAAATTGGACAGGTGACACGTAGTGTAGATATTGAACGAATCTGCTATGAAATTGAGGGGGGCCTAGTCTGATATGTGTTTGTTGTGAAGTGAATTTGGTGACCTTATTTTGATATGAAGTATGAATTTGCATTTGTTGGGTATTGATTACTCATGATAGGTGTCACGTAATAAAATGCTTTTGTTGAATTTTGTGACCTTATGCTGATATGAAGTACAAATTTGTTGACCTGCAGCTGAAATTGTTGGAGGTGGCCGTGAATGAGCTGCGGGATGGTAAAGGTAAGGGGACGGCCGGGCAAGAAACAACCCAGAAAGAACAAGTTGCCGATCAGAACGAAAGGGATGAGTTGGTTGGAAGTTATGAGAATGTATGTTGTTTATTTTGCGTGACATGCATTACGATGTTGAGTCCGACAAGAAATCAGGGATCCAATATCAAACGTTAATTTGTTTTTCAAGTCGAACTTAATGATTTGATTAAGTAAATTGCACCTGAAGGCGGTGAGAAGACCCTTGGTAGACAAGGTGGTAAGGTAAGCTGCTGGTAACCATCACATGAATTTATCGATCCAGGGGGACAGAAAGAATGTAGTTGTGTGACATGATTTTTGTTGTTAAGTGACACTGGATAGTTTCAGGCCTAATTGAATATTGATTTCATTTGTAGTTTGAAGCTGTTGTTGGGAAGGGAACTGAAGTGGATGATGGCGGGGATAAGCACGATGAAGTTGAATCTGTCAAGGCAAGGGATGAGGGGGCAGGAAAGAGCAAGGAGGTAAGGTTTATATATCAAATCACGGTGACAAGGATAATTTTCTGTGTGACATGAACGTTTATGGCAAGTGACACGAACATTTTTCAGACCAAGGCAGGGGACAAGCGAGGTGATGACGGGGACAAGCTAGCTGAAGGTGAATCCCTCAAGGCAGGGGATGGGGAGGCAGGAAAGAGCAAAGATGTAAGTTTTTTCTATCAGTTAATGGTGACAGGGACAATGTAGTTGTATGACATGAGTATATTTGTTATGTGACAAGGGATATTTTTGGCCTTAGCTGAAGTTTGATATCCTTGCAGTTGGGAGAGGCAGGTGTCAAGGGGTCTGGTCTTGATGATGGGGGAAAGAAAATTGAAGGTGATGATAGGGTGAAGCCCCGAGTAGTGCAGGTGTATGCATCTAAGGGGGCGAAGAAGACGAGGAAGGGTGATGGAGAGGAGCTGGCTCCCCCGGCCAAGAAACAGCGAGCCCAGAAGGTAGGCAGTGTTCCCGCTGATGCTGTTGCGCTAGGAATTGTGTCCGCAACGGACAACGAGGCCCTAACAAGTTGGCTCGCAAGGTACGTAACTTATGTGTCTTACTCTCGAATAGACGACGAAGGTAGATAGTTGAACGTCCATTATGTTTGACATAAACTTACCATGCAGTGGGGACGTGGAGGTGCGCATGTCAGCTTGCAGTGTGGATCTGACGAAGGAGTTCCTCACCTCCCAGAAGATACCCCGAGCTTGGTTTAGAACATTGGTATGAATACGTGTCACCTATAAAATTTCACGTGTCAGGAGTGTGGATTGTAATTGCAGTTCACATCATGCAGGATATGGAGGAGTGTTGCTACCTTCTGCGCAAAGTGGTCTCAGAAAGGGCGGATGACATTGGCAGTGGAGCCATCGTTGTGGATACGTGCTTGACGGGACTGTATCTATCGCGGGAATGGAAGGAGTACATCGCCAACCCCGAAGCGTACAAGCCCAGTGATGCTTTGCTGGCGTACTTAGATGGCCGGTCCTCGAAGACGATGGGGCGAGCGTGGTGTATGACTGCGATGTCCACATCGTGACGGAACACCAGCTCCAGCCCATTTAATGCCGGTGACAAGCCTCATCCCTGTCGTCATGCGAGCACACCCCGATCTGAAGGTGAAGTATGCGGATAAGGTCCCCACGCCGTTTGCCATTCGCGGGGACATGGGCCTTCCACATAACAAGCTAAGGTAAGTTGGTTCACATGGTTCAATTTCGTTTCATTGGATGTGGAATCGGTGTCCGCGTTCTGATGGCTTGTTCCCCATTGCAGCGGTGATTGTGGCCCGTACACCATTAGATTCATGCAGCTCCTGCTGGAGACCGCCCCGACCTTCGATGGATTGGATGACATGTACATTAAGGCATACCGGCAGATGCTAGCTGTTGGGGTCTTCCATGGTCGACTCGGATGCTAGAACATATATGGAGTGCGTCGTGAATGTTTGTTGTGAACACTTGATTCCAATGAGAACACCCTCCTGTAATTGTTGAAGTATAACATTTGGATATTTTGCAAAACTTGGTAGTTGTCGAATGTGGACATGAACGTGTATTGGCCATACATGTTCGTGTCTAATGGATCGAAATTTGGTATTTTAGGTATGCGGACATGTATTTTGTTAAACTTGGATGTGTAGGTATGAACATGGGTGCACTTGGTACGTTCTACAATCGTTCCAATTTGGTAACAAGGTAGATATTTGTTGTTGCAGGAGGATGGTCAAGTATGAAATAGATATAGAATAAAGATCAGACTGACTTCCCTGTCTCAGCAAATAATACAAGATTTCCTCCCGTTGTAGTAAGAGAATAGTCAGGATCGAATCCACGAGGAAGCACGTCAGCAGTTCTCAGGTAGCTGTAAATTCTCACAGAAGCAGCAGAAAGACAGAAACACAAAAAGGAAAGAAACAAATAAACCCGGCAAGGGCAACTAAAACGAAAGCAAAGAACAAAGCAAGAAATAAAGCAAAGACAAAGCAAAAACGAAAAGCAAAGGGCAAAGAGCTACTCGACCTCGACAAGAGGCTCCTCGAGATCGACAAAGCAGTGAAACAGAAACTTGAAAATCGACAAAAACATAAGAAAACCAACTCGACCTAGACCAGTCCTACTCGAGATCGACCACAGTTTACTCGATCTCGACAAAGCACTACTCTATGTCGACAAGAAAGACAGAAAATATAAATTGCAGAATCGAAACTAAAACTCAGATTTTTGATAAACTCAATATATTAAAAGACTTCCAAAGCCAGGGTTTCAACACCACAACGATAACCATGCAAAGTAACACATAAAGGCACAAAAGATCATGCTTTCCATCAAATAACTTTCGTCATTAACAAATAGGCATATAGAGGCTTTCGCATAAACCCTAATTGTTACTAACCCTTTTCACGTAATTAATCCAAGTTGCATTTAAGATCACTTTCGCTTCAATAACACAAACAAGGATCACCTTCAACTCTCACAAAAGAATCATGCTTATAGGGATAGAAGATGAATTGCACAAAAAGATCTGACCTTTATCACATTGCCTCACATGGCCACCGTCGGGCTCACCCCAGCCCCAGAAGTGGGTGGACTACTCACGCCTCATCGCAATCGCAGACATTGATTGATGAAAAGAACTAACTTGCATTAAACTATATTCAAAGCCTTTTACAATCCTGGCAATTAACTTTCGCAGAAAGCCAAAACCCTAAAAACCTTAGAACTCCTAAACTTCTCTGTGGAACTAACTAATTGTCTCTCAAATTGAATGAATGAAAAACCAGCCCCAAGGGCCTTATTTATAGTGATCAAACCTCGCTAATCAAGGAAATAATCATCTATCTCTATATCTAAATCTATATCTAATGCTTTAAAGATAAATAAATTGTTTTAAGGAAATAAATCTAAAAGGAAAAGATAAAACTAAATAGGTAAGTCTTCATGTCTTGATAGATCTTGTCTCATTGGATGATAGAACTTGATGGAATCGGATAGAATCTCGGCCAAATCGACTCCTTCGCGCCCAAGGAATCTCAATTCTACTCGGACAGGTCTCGTCGAGAAGTTTCTGGACACGGCTCTACTCGACCTCGACCACGGCTTGTCGACCTCGAGTAGGGTGGTTCGTCTCTGGACTTCCTTGGCTAGATCTGCTCGATGTGGCTCGGACTTGGTTCACAGGACTCGTCGACCTCGAGTAGCTTTTGTCGATGTCGAGTAGGACTGGTCATCGACTAGGTCTCCTCGGGTGGCTCTACTCGACAAGGCTCGGACAAGGCTCCTCAGGTGCTCCTCGATCTCGACAAGCTCTTGTCGATGTCGAGTAGGACTCTTCGTCGACTAGGTCTTCTCGAGTTTCTCTACTCGATGGACTCCGGATCTGGACTCAGGCACTCGTCGACCTCGACAAAGGGTCCTCGAGATCGACTAGAGCGGTGTCCTTCCTTTCCTCTTCCGCGAGTTGCCTCTTCCGCTGGCAGCGAGTTTTTCCGCGGTAGCGAGCGATCCGCTGCAGCGAGCGATTTGTTGCAGCGAGTCGAGTCGCTGTCAGCGAGTCCCGCCTGGTCGTCCTCGGCTCCATCCTCGGCTTCTCTCCTTGTCGACTCCGGGTGGGGTGTCCGGGCTTCGTCGATCTCGACTAGTGGTCCTCGAGATCGAGTTGGGTCCGGAGCCGGGTTGGTCTGGCTTGCTCGATCAGGCTCTGCTCGACCAAGGTTGCTCGGACAGGCTCGTGTATGTCGAGTAAGGCCTACTCGAGATCGAGTAAGGCCTTCTCTTAGACGGGTTCCGCTGCTTTGACCTTGGACTTCTGTAGTGGTTTTCCGAGCTTTTCCGACCTTCTGTAGAATTGCTGTAAAATGCCTCGATTTCTGCGAATTAAATAGAAACTGGTGTAGATTCCATAATTTGGTAAATAAACATAAACTACATAGATTTTGTACTATCTAAACTACATATAAAAGTTACTGTAAAACATGGCAGATTCAGCTCACAACAATATTGTTACATGATAGGAGGATTAAAAGGGGTGACATGGGTAATTTAGACTATACATAGGAATTTGAGAGAGTGAATATTGACACGAAAAAACCTAGAAGGTGACACGTGCATGCAAAGACGTGACCCGATACTGGGACAAAACAACAAAACGACAATCGAAAAGGAATCTTTCAGCGTGGCAGTTGGTTGCACAGTTACTTTGACCTACTTTAAAAAATAGAAAAAAAAAACAAATATTCTCTCTCTCGAAAATAAAAGGTAAACAAAAAAAAACAAAGTAACTTTCACCAACTTGCATTCATTGCAGTTGGGGAATAAAACCACCACCACAAGGGAAAGAGAATGAGCGAATATTAATAGAGGGCAAGAAGGAAGGGAGGTCGTTGTGAATTGAAGGGAAACAAGGGAGCAGCACTCCGGCCGCATTCCACTTACGACATAGGACAAGGGAGGAAGACGCCGGAGAAGCCCGTACCGGAGAGGAAGGCGCCGGAAAATAAGTACACCCCACGTTATTCTTGAAATCCGTCTCCCTTCTCTACTACTCTGAATCTTCACTTAATTTGCAATCTTCCCCACTTAATTTGCAATCTTCCATTGTTTCGTTCAAAGGCATGCAATTTGGGAATGGAGAAAATTCGGAAATTGGGGATTTGGGTTAACGGAGATCTGGGGAATTGGGGGATAAGGGGAAATAGAGATCTGGGGTAAAAGGGATATGGGGATCTGAGGAATTGAGAGAGAAGAGTGAGGGAGGTTGAAGATGGGCGTGGGAGGGTTACGGGTCCTTTAACCCAGAATGTCAGAGTGGAGAATAACCCCTGTCATAAACGGGTACTGTAGGAGTATTGGGAGAAGCCAACTGACATTCATGACATGGGTTATGTTATTGGGTGACAAGGGTTACCTATAAGGTGACATGGGCAGTTGCTCGTGAAACACTCCCAGACATATTTAATAAGTAGGGGTGATTTTGTCTGGATATTGATTATGTTCATGTCCACCTAATTGCAGGAAGGACATGGTTCGGTCCCAGAATTTGAGGAGGAAGGGTGTCCGGCCACCGAAGAAGGTGGAGCCACGACTCGCGGTTCCGGAGGAGAAGCATTTCCGGGGGCGGGTCAACCATGGTTCGAGAGTGTCGCTGCTCGTGAACTTGGACGACTGGGTCGACCCCGTCGATTGGGAGAAGCTGTTGCGAAGCCAATTTGAGGGGATTGTGCAATTGGCAAACCGGGTTCAATTCTTGTCACAACTGCTGCATTACATGTTACAACGACAGCTTGTGACAGAAAAGAAGTGGGAGAGTTGGTACATGCTTCAAGACAAGCTCCGGCGATTCTCGATCAAAGAGTTTGCGCTCGTTACTGGGCTGCGGTGTGGTCGAGTTCGGGGGGAAGAAACAGAGACGGAGGATGACAAGAAGACAAAGAAGGCTCTCAAGGACTTATTCGGAACGGGCAGCATGAAGGTGGGGGAGCTAGAGAACGCCTTCAAGAACTCCATCTTGAAGGAGCCGAGTGCGAGAAGGCGTTTTAAGATCGCTCTTCTCCTCATCGTCGTAGGAGTTCTGATGGGGGGAGAACCCAGGAAACCCATACGAGGGTGGATTGTGAAGCTTGTGGAGAACATTGATCGGTTTCTGGAATACCCCTGGGGCAGGATTGTGTACGAGGCCACCCACAAGTCCTTGTCGAGTGTCATAGAACGACGTGTCGCTGACTTGAAGCTGAGGCAAAGGACGACAAACATGGATATGGGCTAATAGGTTTTCCGTATGCGTTCCAGGTTACCTACTTGACCGAAGTTATACTTTAATTATTAAGTGAAATTGATGAACTCGAGTGTCATGTGTGGTTGTTGTAGATTTGGTTGTACGAAGCGGTCCCGGGGATTGGGTAGGAGTTTGCGAACCGGGTGTCGAAGACGGCGTTGCCTCGCATGCTGAGGTTGATAGCCGATGACGACAATCTAAGCTATGAGACAATCCAGTCCCGCATGGACCCTGAGAATTCAAAAAACATAAAGGTCGAAGACAACCCAATACTAGTACCGAAGGGTGGCGAGTTTGAATTGATGTTCGGGTGCTTCTACCAGCATTAGGAGCCTAACCTCTACTTTGATGACATTGAGGCTGCGTTGGCACCCAGATATTATGGGAAAGGCTCTGGCAAGCCCGGCCCGAGTTCGGAGCAACGAGATGGGACAAGGGAATCCTATGAAGATAAGGTGGGGAAGACACTAGAACTGATCTTGGAGAAGTTGAGAACTATGTCAACATGGATGCGGAGCATGGATGACAAGGTACGTGTAACTTTTCTCCCATAAGGGACACGGGTATATTCTATAAGTGACGCGGGTAAATTTTTCCCCATTGGTGACACGGGTATTTTCCATAAGTGACACGGGTAACTTTTCTCCCAATGCCGAATAACATTTGCGAACCACCCCTCATTTATGTACACTTTGTTTCATATGAAGGTCTTGGAAGGTGTTGTGAATGGGATGCGAGATGGTCAGTCAAATGCAGAAGGTGTGTAGAAATCAATGGGCGATGTCTGTGGAGAGGATAACCACCAAAATATCGGGGGGACAGAGGGACCAACTAAGGTGGACGACCAGCCACCAGAAGGACAAGAGGAGGTAAATTGGTTGTTAGTTCACATGGTATTTTCTCCCAATGGGTCAATGGTTAATAGAATCAACATTTTCATATTTCAATATATTTTAGACAACTGACACAGTTGTTTATGTCAAGCGACACGTTTTAATATGTCAAGTGACAAGGGAACAAATAAATTATCTAAATGACAGTTGAAATAACCATAACCAATTGTCATATCTCAGAGGCTGTGAAATCCAAGATCGTTGGAGGAACTGGGAGAGATGTCAGTAGAGAGAATGACGGGAAACATAGAGGGGCTGCGAAGAACAACCTTAAGGCCGGGTCAATGGAGGTACCACCTATAGAGGACGACCAGCCAACACCGGAAGGACGGGATGGGAAGGTAAATTGGTTGTTACTTCACATTGTCATTTGATCTATTGTAGTAGTTAAGTGACAAGTGTATCAGTGTCAACCGACACGGATAATTGTTCGGGTGACACGGGGGTAAAAACAATTTTGGCCTGATCCTTGAAACTGTCTAACCAATTGCCAGATCTCAGAGGCTGCAAGAGCAGAACCCGTTCGAGGCAAGAAGAGTAAGAGAGGTCCAGGAGGTGAAGGAGAAGTGAAGTCCCCACCTCAGAAGAAACTGCGGGGCCGAAAAGGGAAGAACGTTGTCGAAGGCGCGGACGCGATTAAGCTGGGTCTTGTATCCGTGTCAGACAACGATGGCTTCCTCCGCTAGATGGATAGGTGACCCTCATCAGTAGACGTACCCAACTGATTGCAGACATGACTCCATTCTCCTAACATTGTGGTTGTGGTTGTGCAGCGGGAATGAGGACAGCTGGAAGACTGCTTACGGCACGACGCTGACTAAGGAGTTCTTCACCGCACTAAAAACGCCCACAGTTTGGCTAAACTCTGAGGTACGATACCCGCCTAATTGATTACCTTTGTTTAGTGACTGACACTGTATCTAGTGTAATAGGTACTGCAATAGTATTGGATTTTTACGAGGGTTGTAATCGATGCAACACATGGAACAAGCATGCTATCTTCTCCGTAAAGGGGTAAATGGAGAGGGGCGGTGACGTTGGCGGTCGAGTTGTGGTTGTGGACACATATTTCGGTCACTATCTGCAGACTGAGTGAGACAAATACAACAGCGATGCGGATGGCTACGAAGCCGACCAGAAGCTGCTTGCCTACTTCGACGGGCGGTCCCCGGCGATGATAGGCCGCCCATGGGAAGGGGCGAAACTCATCCTCCTACCGTTGAACGTGGACAGTATTCACTGGATTGCCGTAGCTATAGATCTGATCGGGTGGTAGGTAAGGGTTTATGATTCGGACGTTTACATCGTGAGGGACAGCCATCTGCCGGCACAGTTAAGTTGCATCACCCACCTTATCTCGGTACTGATGAATGCCCACCCCGCTTTGATGGCCACCTACGCCGACAAGTTGCCAAAGTCGTTCGCCCTTAGTCGCGAGAAAAGGATGTCGTAGAACAAGCAGAGGTAATTTATGTGGAACACTTAAATATCTCTTCGTCTCATAGCGGTATCCGGTTGTAATGAATCTGACTTAAGCATCCCCTATTGCAGTGGAGACTGCGGTCCATACACGATCAGGTTCATGCAACTCCTCACGAAGGACGCCCCCACCTACGACGGTCTTGACGACGCATTCATCGGGGCGTACAGGCACATGCTTGTTGTTGGCATCTTCTATGGTAGACGGTTATGATTGCCGTTGTGATCACCATTGCTCAGTGTTATGAACTTTGATGTTATGGTAGAAGGTTGTTATGAACATCGTTTTTATTGTGTTCGATTTTTATGAACATGGTTGTTGCTCAGAACATTTAGTTGTGGACGATAGTTCACTAGGTTGGTATTGTCGTACGTTGCTATGAACTATGTCGCTTTCTTTATCTTCAGTCGGTGGTTATGTGTTGTAGAATGTTAATATATTTTTATGATATTTTTTATGCAGTGGTTGACTATGTTGTCATGCTCGAAACTTTGGTTATAAGTTTTAAGGAAATCACCGGTGTCACCAAAGTTGGAATCCCGTGTCAACTTACATAATTATCGTGTCACTGATTTCAATATGGTAACAAGTGTGATTTCCTTACAAGACTAGCACAAACACTCAGGAATGTAAACATGAGTTGAAACAAGTTCCAATGCATGGGTGATTTCATTATCAAAGTGTCAACCACCGAAATATCAAAAATCAAATTCAAAGAAGTGACATGATAACCCCTTCAACCTGACACGGTAATACAAAGGCGGTGACAGGGGTTATTTCCTGAATCCATCCCCAAAAGTACTATGAAGTTCTTTACCACTTACCTGTAGTATGTAACCCGTTCCCAAAAGTAAAGCAGTCTACTGAGAGTTTTCCATATGTGCAAGCAGCCTAATTACACTACCAAGTACTTAACCCGTTCACAAAATAACATAGACGGAGAATGGTCCAACCACTGACCCCAAACTGCAAATGCAAAAGAAGACCCAGCTACTGAGGTAAGGCGTTGGATCACCAATGAAGGAACACATCTACGAACGACGGCGCTTGAAATGGTGAAATTCTCCTCGAGATGGGTATCGACAAGTCTTAGGGCGACCAGGGCGCCGCTTCACGTTCGGGGGGAGACACACCGCGCTGGACATGGTTGTGGGGATTCGCCAATCTGCTCTTGGAGGAAGCGGATATAGCACATTCTCGTAACACGCCTTCCATGCTGCGACTTTGTAGAAGTCATTCACGAGAGAGAAGAAATTGGTACCTCGAAACCTGGCAGCGGCTACGACGTGCGGGCACGGAAACTGGTCAATGTCGAACCGCTTGCATGTGCAGGTCCGGGCACTCAGGTTCACAACCCAGGAGGAGGACCCTGTGCGGACAGTGTACTTGTGTGCGTTGAGCGCCCTGACATTCATGCATGTTGCCAACGCATAGTTCGTTTTGAGCTCACCTTAAACGTAATCGCTCACCGACAACCCCGATTTGGTGTTTTTTTCCCGTCGCTCGTAAAACCACTTGGATACTGTTTCGATGACAGCATCAATCAGGGCTGTGATGGGTAGGTCGCGAGGCTCCTTGAACACGGAGTTCAGACACTCGGAGTTGTTCATCGTCAATATGTTGTAGCGCATCCCCAAGAAGTATGCACGGGCCCAGTTCTGGAAGCCAGCCTCTTTCAGGTATTGGCCCGCAGGGGCTGACTGAGCGCAGAAATCAATGAAATGCCTCTCGAACTCTGCCCTCGTGTACGCCCTCGCCACCTTGAAGTACAACGTATGCAGGCCCGTGACCCCCTTGTACTTGTACCTGGCATTCTGAAATAGATGTCATTGGCAGGCCCCTTGCTTGGCAAACACATAGAGGTCCCTCAAGCCTTTGACGATACTAAGATGCCGATCAGAGACAAACATTACGTCATGTGCATCCTCGACGACATGTAGCATGTTCTTGGAGAAGAAGCCCCATGACCCATGATTCTCACCATCGACAATCGCAAACGTGATCGGGTATACACTGTGGTCTGCATCTTGGGTTGTGGCAAATAGAAGCGTGTCCCTGAACTTCCCTTTCAGGAAACTCCCATCCACTGAAATCACCTGGACATGGATATCGATACCAGCTGGTTAGGTAACATGGTAATTTATGTTAGGTGACATGCAATATTATAGTACCGACATGGGGTTTTACCTTTCGAAGCTAGGGGATCGCCTTACGCCATACCCCGGAGCTAACAAAGGCGTACTTGAATCTTTGGGATGAGTCCAGCTCTAACCTAGTATATATCCCGGGGTTAGTCTGCTCCAACATGTGCAAGTATATATGGAATAATATCTCGGTAGTTGTCTTCGTCGGTCACATGCTTCACCTCTCTCGCTGCCAGTCGTGCCCTTCGTGCCTTCCAGTAGCTACACGATACGCCATACTAGGACTTCGTCATTTTCTACACTTGCTCGGGAACGAGGTCCTTTCGAGTCCCGGTGAACCTGCATATAATGGTGACAGGGTGAGTTACATTATGTGACATGCGAAATAATGTTGTGTGACATAAATAGGTGTTCGCAGCTAAAGTAACACTTACGTGGTCACGAGGTTGTGTCCAATCATGTTCGACGTAGCATGTCGGCTATGGTTGTGCTTCATGCTCAGGTCACATGTATCCTCCTGGACATACTGTCGGATGGACCACATAGTCGTGCGCCGGTAAGTCGACGCCCTTAACATCCACGTGCACTTGTTGTCCACACAACCAACTATATACGTCGATTTACACGACCTCTTCACTACAAACTCGAAGCATTTCTCCACTGCATTCCACTTAAGGCGACTCAGCACATCAGCCTTCGAGGCGAACAATTGTCCATCCGAAAGTTCTGTCAGGTTGCGTCGTGGATCCTGGGTCCGAGGCGTTACTCTGTCCATCATAGCTTCAACGTTCTCCATCGTAGGTGGGGATGTGCTGGACCTCGGAACCTAATCTTCAAGTTCCCTCATCACCTCATCCTCAACTTCGTCCCTCTCTGCCGTCACCCTCATACCCGGGTCTTCCTCCAAATCCTGCCAGTCAAAATCATCCCAAACTTCTTCCCGCTTCACTCCGGCATCGAAGTCCTCATCCTCCTCCTGACTGCTTATGGATATGACATCCAACCCCTGATACATGTCACCTTGACATTTTACCGTGTCATCGGAGGAGGAGTCCGTGTCACCCAAGTAGATAACATCCAGACCCTCACCCCTGTCACCTTCATGAATGTTCCTGTCACCAGTTCCAAACCCCCTGTCTGTAGCATGCTCTTGGCTCTTCCTTATCACCTCATCCAAGTGGATCAAATCCGGACCTTTACCCTTGTCACCTTCACACATAAGCTTGTCACCAGTTCTAAACCCCCTGTCAATAGCGTGCTCCTGGCTCTTCCCTATCACCTCACCCAAGTGGATCAACTCCGGACCTTCAACCTTGTCACCTTCACACATATGCTTGTCACCAGTTCCAAAGCCCCTGTCAGTTGCGTGCTCTTGGCTCTTCCCTATCACCTCACCCACGAGGATCACCTCCGGACCCTTACCATTGTCACCTGCACATATATCCTTGTCACCCCTTCGAAACCCCGTGTCAACCTTGTCTTTCACCCCTATATCCTTGCTCTTCCTTGTTGACTCGCTAACCCCTCCTCCCCCATATAACCGAACATCTACAAACACAGGGTTTGGTGGTGCCTTACCTTCTGCCTCCAGGTCGTCCACTTTTTGGGAGTTACGAGGCCCACTCAAGCATTCTTCCCCGACGCCGGGTTGCGGTACTTGAAGGCTCTCTTTCACCACTAGACCAACATATATCGCCATTGGCCATGGATGTTCCCCACACTTCGAGTTCAGAAACTTAAAAGCCTCAAGGTCGTCATCATCACTTATCGTTATCGGATGACCCGCTTCTTCCGCCTTTGGCATGTAAGACAACCACCAATCTTCATATGAAGAATCATGGCCGACCTTGAGCCTCATTAGTTTATTCAGAGAGGCGAAGTCGATGCCCTCTTCAATGATCACATTCTTGTGCTCGGTTTCACCAGAATACACCCACCCGACACCCTTGAACAACCAACGACCGTTGAAGATGAGAGTGACACACACTTCGGCGTTTTCCCCTACAAATGAAAGTGGGATCAGCACCATTATTAATGGGTATCTACTCTTTGCGAAACATGAGGAGAAACAGGAGAGACGTCTACCCATTGCACCTGAGACGAACAAAGAATGCGCCCAACACGTGCTCTGTGACACGGAAGTTAACGAACACTGACACGAACAAAGAATGCGCCCGACACGTGCTCTGCAACTGGACCTTGATGCCGATGGGTTTTTCTCCAATGGTGGCCTTCTTCTCTAGCTCTTTTGTCCATGGGAGGAAGAAATTGATGTCCTCTCTCCTCCTCTCCTTTTATACTTTGCAAATGGAGGGAAAACCCTTTTCCCATCACCTTTTCCCATAGGCCATCATTGTCATCATTACACTCCTCTCTCTCCTCTTTTTGGCGCCAAATTTCCCCACCAAAACATCCTCTCTCTCTCTCTCTCTCTCTCTCTCTCTCTCTCTCTCTCTCTCCTTGTGAGGACCTGCAACTGGCCTTGCCCTTCCCCAATTTTATTTGCACAAATAGCAACCATGTTACTTTTGCAAATTTAACAAAAAGGTGTAATTTTTGCAAAGTAAAAAAAAATGTGTATAGTTGTGCAAATAGCCCTATTTTTATATTGATATTATTTTTAGGATGGGATTATATACATGATATTAGGGTTTTGATTTGGAGACGGAATTCATTAGACGTCGAATTAGGTTTTGAGGTTTTCTCTTCAAACCTGAACAACTAAACTCCTTTGCTTAGGGAGATTAATCGAAGCTTCAGGTTTGCAATTTCATTGTGAGATTTCTATTTTTTAGTACTCCTCTTTGAATATTATTGATTCTCTGTGCTGAATGTTTAGGGTTTTCATGAATTTACATTAGCTTGATCAACTGATGCTTTTTCATGATAATCTATAGCTAGATATAGGTAATTCTTGGTTGAGTTATCTATATTCTTGAGTAGCAAAGTATAAATCTCTTAAACTAGTTGATTTAGGGATTTGTATAGAGAATTGATTTGGAATTGATGCAATAACTGGTTGTGCGTGTCGATTGTCTTTGTTGATTTCCTTTAGTCTTCATCGATTATTGAACTGAATCTTGATAGTTTCTGGATTGTTTGATAATTAGGGTTTTCAGGGTCTGGTTGTCATGTTAACTAGATTTGATAAGGAATTGGATTCAAAAGACGTAGTCTTTCCACAACAAAGTATTCAAGATGAAGTTATCTGTTTGATTTCAATGATCAATGATAAAACCTGAGTGCTGAGATTGATTGATCTGAGCTATTCTCTCATACTCATTCATTCATTCTATTTTATTTTATTGTTTTGCTTACTTTTGCATTCTTAGTTAGTTTAAACCATCACAATCCCCCCTCTTTGTTTCTTTAGTTCTTATTTAGCACACTTGACTTGCATACAAATCGTTGACTCTATGTGGGATCGACCCGTACTTGCCAAACTACATTAGTTAGGTTAGTCGGATATATTTGATAGGATTAAAGCGACTGAAAATCCTTCATCAATGCTTAGGATTGTGAGAACCTTGTTTCATCATGACTAAGTAGGGATTTCGACATATGTCTTAAACATCGGTTACCTTGTTTACTTGGTGTTATTCATATGCTTAGATTCTTAGGAATTTTGTTATCTTTGTGTTAAATCTCTGTCGTGCTTAGGTTGCATAAATGTGTAAGGGGTTGGATTCACTCGTTTTAGTTCAATCTATTCAAACTAAGATGGGAAGAATGTATGTGAAAGGAAATATACAACTCAAGTTTATGTCTATGACCACTTAATCCAACCAATGTCGATGAATGCATAGGTGGAACTATTTTTTTTTATTTAATTATTATCAAAACTATCATATTTATGTTTTGTTATTTCATTTGCAATCTTGATCATTAGTTTTATTTCTCACATTTATTTTCTTATTTCTCACTTTTTTGGTAAAGTAGCGTTTAAACTATTAATCTTAGATTTCCCTGTGAGTTCGACCTTGCACTTATCGTTATACTAGCTTTTTGTGTGGGAATTTCTTTGGCGAGGTTTACACACGACGGTATACCCTCGGCTAATGGCCTCTTTGCTCTCCAGAGTACTTGGGTTTAATTTTATGGGAGATTTAATTTTTGTTTTACAAAGAAAGCTTAATAGCTTTCATGGAAATCGGAGAAGGTGGGTGGTGATGATGGAAAATCCCAAGCGGACGGCCAACGACAGAAAGTAGCAAGAAACCACCACCCTCTATCATCGAAGAGAGAGACCCAAACCAAAGAATGACACCTCATGTAAATTGGCCTCCTTGGATTCTTTCTAACTGGATTTTGGGGTTCTTGAGAAGATAATGTTTGGGGGCTTTTGTTTTCTTTGGCCACCACAGGTTGGATCGAGCAATATACATCGAAGAAAAGTGTCATGTATGGTTAGGATGCATCAGATTTTCCGATCTCAAAGGTTGTGGGAGTTAGCCTCGAAAGAGAGATGGTGGTGTTCTAAAGGTGCGAAAGAGAACAAAGCTAGGATTTCGGTGGTTTTGGGCCCATGATTTTGTGATAGTGTTTCATTGGTTCGATGTAGATCGATTATATCCATGGCGATGAGTGTTTGGAATGGAGAAAGGAGACTAACGTGGTGGATCCCCGGTAAGGATAGAATGCCATGTTTCTAACTACCAAATAATAATCTCTACTGAAGGGGGTGAAATGTCAGGGGTTTTACCTCGCCAAAGATAATAATAACCCAAACCAATAAACCAGTATAGTAAGTAAGTAAGTAAGTAAGGGGTCGAACCCATAGAGAATCAAATACTTCTATCGCAATGCATGTGTATTTATTAATTGTGCAAATAAAGATCAGATGTAAATAAACTATGAGGAATGTTAATAAGAGCGAATAAAAAACAGAAGAGCAGTGTGGTTTCACATACAATTCGCAGCATTAGTTGGTTTACTTGATCATTGACTCAATCCCTAGTTATTATAATGCAATGAATGCAGCTGATGTTATTCCGATTTTGGTTTGAATAGACTGACATCCCTCACAGGCTTCTCAACCCTTTAGCTCTCCATAACTCCATTTGATCATGATTTCTCCACCTTTCGAGATCGGATCTTTTAATATACAAATAAGCACTAAAAACAATAGATTCCAAACTATGGATACCAAATTATCAAGAATGTAAATTAGCTTATTTAACATGCAATATGGACACTCTAATGCACCTAAGACTACCTATAATGCCTATACAAAATATCTGTTATCAAATTCCCCCACACTTAAGCTTCGCTGGTCCTCTAGCGAACATAGAATAGAGCATAGAAATTAAAATAAATTAACATTATAGCAAGTAAAAATATGAATGAAGCAAACAAAGTGTCCTAACTCTAACTCCCCCACACTTAAGCCTTTGCTTGTCCTCAAGCAACACAACACAAAGCAACAACCAAACACCCCACAAACATATTCATCATGCATTTGCCTCATCTATGTAGATTTGACTGTGGGATTTATGATGTCGTTGATCCCTATCAAAAGTAATATTTATAATCCAAACAAACAAAACAGTATAGTAAGTAAGGAGTCGAACCCACATAGAGATCCTGAATGAGTATATTCTGATGTTGATTGAAGCAAATAAACAATAACATTTAGATGAATAAAGTAAAGCAAATGAAATAAAGGAAGTAATGATTGCGAATTGGTTACCAAATGGATGAAAGGGCTTCACCTACAATTCTCAACAATGGTTGGGGTTCAAGATCCTTGGTCTGATTTCATTGTTATTCTAATTCATTGCAATGCAATTGATAATTGAGTTATTCCGACTTTGGTTTAAATAGAATGGCACCCCTCGCGGCATGAAAATCCCATACACCCTATGCAATCTTCTTTTGACGGATAGATATCAACATAGAATAGCATAAATTCCCAAAGTACTTGGTTGTTTGACAGTACCTACGTACCCTCCTAATCAACGAGTATGTCAAAGGATTTCAAATCCTTCAACCCTAATCTCAAAGGAACCGATATTTAACCAAGTGTCATTAGGCTGCATAGCCAATTGATGCTTTCAAGGGACCAATTACCTATGCTTGCTACCATGAATTAACTATTCTTACCAAATCGTTAAACACTAGCATGAATGTAGATTCTGTCTAGGTGATCAATCAAGAGAGAATATATGCAAAGAATAATTATAGGAACAAAGATAATGAAATAACTAATTAATAACAATAGAAATCAAGATCTCACAATTCCACCAACCATGTCTTTGACTTGTAGGCAAAACAATGAGTTTAGCAACTCATACTATAATGAAAAGTGTCTGTAGAATGAATGATTTCTTAATTGGATGTCTTTGTAAGCTAACAAGAGGCAGTCTAAATAACACAAGAGTCGGTGATAAGGGATTTTTAGTCGCCTTAAATCCTATCAAATAAATCCGACTAACCTAACTAATGTAGTTTGGCAAGTACGGGTCGATCCCACAGAGAGTCAACGATTTGTATGCAAGTCAAGTGTGTCAACAAGAACAAGAAACAAAGAGGGGGGGGTTGATGGTTTGAACTAACTAATTAAGAAATAAAAGTAAACAAAAGTAACAAACTAAGCAGCTTGAGGAAATGAATATGAGAAAAATAGCTTAGGTCAACCAATCTCAGCAATCAGGTTTGTTCATTGATCATCGAAATTGATTAGATAACTTCCTCTTGAATACTTTGTTGTGGAAAGACTATGTCTTTTGAATCCAATTCCTTTATCAAATCTAGTTAACAGGACAACCAGACCCTGAAAACCCTGATTATCAAACAATCTTGAAACTATCAAGATTCAATTCAATAATCGATGAAGCTTAAAGGACATCAACAAAGACAAACAACGCGCACAACCAGTTATTGCATCAATTGCAAATCAATTCTGTATACAAATCCCTAAATCAACCAGTTCCAGAGATTTATACTTTGCTACTCAAGAATATAGATAACTCAACCAGAAATTACCTATATCTAGCTATAGATTATCATGAAAAGGCATCAGTTGATCAAGCTAATGGAAATTCACGAAAACCCTAAACAATCAACGCAAAGAATTGTTAATATTTAAAGAGGAGTATTAAGAACAGAAATCTCACAATGAAATAGAAAACCTGAAGCTTCGATTAATTTCCCCAAGCAAAGAGGTTTAGTGGTTCATGGTTGAAGGGAAAACCTAAAACTAATGTCAACGTCCGATGAATTCCGCCTTCCCCCAAAAATCCAAACCCTCATCTGATGTATATAATCCCATCCTAAAAATAATATCAATATAAAAATAAATGAAAGCTCACAAATAAAGGCCCAAAAGGAACCCAACAAATAGGCCCACGTCCAAATCAGAACTTGGTCTCGGCGGATAGAACTCGGGTGAGTTCTTGCTGTCCTGGGCCGAGTTCTTTTCTTGCAGCCACATTGACATCCAGATTTCGCCATTTTTAAGGCTGAATTTGGAAAAGTCGTAAACTTTAAAGTTGTAGGTCTTCGAACCCTCTTTCCAACAAGTATAAGTACACACCGATCTGATAACTACAGCCTTTGAACGACTCGTTTTAGTGCAACGTTGACAACCTGGACAGCTCCAATGCTTAGCTCCTCTTCTCGGCTCTCGTGCTCTTCTATTTTCGTCCAATCTTCGAGCATTGGCTCGAGCTTAGCTTCACCTCTTTACAATCACCTAAAATCATGCACATACCTCGTAGATTCCGACTCTAATTGAAGCACAATCAAAACATGAAAACTACTCTAACTAATGCACTTTATCATACCGAAATCTATCTAATTGCAATATGTTAATACTACCTAAATGCGTCTTATCAAGCATGCTACTACGGAATTCATTCAATGACGAAAGAACAAAAACCTAGCAAGATACTATTATGGTCGCGAATCACAATAATATCATCAATAAACACAAGGGAAATCGAAAGAACAGTAGAAAACAACTGAATTTAAGCCTCACAGATCACCAACCAAGTCTCTGAAATACAAGTGAAACAAATAGCAGACTTAACCACTCATGGCTTACCTAAATCTCCTTTGAATTGATGGAAATTAAGCAAACTTGAATGGAATAACAACCTACTATAAATTATGATTGAAAGTATGAGAATAATAATGGACGTCTCTCTAATTTCGTGGCTCTCCCTATAGAAGAGAAAGAGACCCCGAAAACCTAAATACTTTCCTTAAAAATAATTTAGTAAATATCCAAAAATATAATAAAATATCCTAAAAATATTAAAACTAAAAATAATAAATAAACAAGTCTTAATCTCGCTACTTTAAACCATAAGCAAGAGATAACTAATGAGATTTGATCGAGTTTCCTTCCAAAAAGATAAGATTTGGCCTTGAAACGAATTCTCTCTGGACGTTTTCGCGGCGGCGGAACTGCCTCTTGCGGTCGCGACTCGGTTCTTTCATCACTAGCGGCTCGCGAGCAATTCACCATGGCGGATTAAGGGAACTCGCGGCGGCGACTTCACCTTTCGTGGCCGCAACTTGTGCTTTCCTTCACCTCTTCTCACTGTCTCTCTCGCCATGGCATGATGGCTCATTCGTCGTAGCGAATTCCATCTCGCGGTCGCGACTTTAGCTCGACTTGTCCCTTTGTTGTTGTTCTGGCTTGCCATGGCGACTAAGAACTCCCCACGGCGAAATATCTTATTTCCAGCCTCTATTTCTCTCGGTCTTTGCTCTTCATTCATTCTTCTTCCTTGATTTCTTCATCTTCTTTACTCCATTTAGATCTCTCTCAAGCTTATCACATGTCAGAACCACGAATATAAATCAATCGAAATAGCATAGTTTTCGCACTTTCCAACCAAAAGAACATAATATAAAATTAACTATAAAACATAATCAATTACCCATGAAATACAACTAAAACTATCCTATAATGCCTATTGAAATATGCATTATCAGCCATCCACGTTTAGCCTTAGATACTTTTTTGTTTTTTCCCTTTTTTCCCTCTCTTTTTCTAATCTCTTTCTAAAGGGTTTGCCTTCTCCTCTTCAACGTGATGACAGCTGTGGCAGTTGAGATTCAATTTGGGGTTTTCAACCCAAATTTTGTTTCTTCCATAACTACTTGTGTCGATGAGGAGTGATTTCTCTTGCCCAATGTTTTTGCCCTCCTTGCCTAATCTTCTTGGGCCGACGACGGAGCCCTCCAACTCACCTCTCTCAAATTTCGCCTACGCCGCTCAGTTGTGCCACGGTTATATGGATAGTCTCATCAATGGGGTGATGATTTCACCGAATGATTGTTTTTAGAGTATTGCCGGACGATTTGGGGATTTTTATCATCCTTCTTAGCCATGATAATTTCCTTCTTTGATTTCAATCTTAGATTTTTTTTGGGGGGGGTTCTACCTAGAAATGGAAATCGAGTTCATAATCTCAACCGTGGTTTTGATAAGGTCGCTCATGTCGCTGTCGTGGTTGCTCAACACGACTCGGCATCCCAAAACAAGGTACACGACTCATCAAACATTGCCGAGGTCCCTTATTTAGCTCGTCCTCTGCGAACCTCGGCAATTTTTTCAAACGACGGCTACAAATAATCATCGAATGCCATTTGATAATTATCTAAGACGATCGATGATTCGAGTCTCGGTCAATTGATACCTTGACTAATTTCATCGATTTTAGCCTTTTTTTCGATCACAATAGTTCGTTCAACATAATTAGATTTTGATTCGTAGAAGAAAGAGTTTTGGACTGTTTTGCAATTTGTTTGGAAAAAATGAAAAGGGTTTGCGTGTAATTTACTTGAAATTATCTTGATAAAAGCCGGTTTGGGATCTTGTCTAAAGCTTCACTCGAACATTTTCCCTATCAAACCAAGTCGTGATTATTTTTTAAACGAGCAAACTAAATACACTCCAAATCCTGGATGTCGGAATTGACGTGCAAGGTTGAAATGAGTTAATTAATTTTTTTAGCATGCTAATTCATTAGAAATGCCTGCACGCTAATTCCGACGTGCACTTTTGATGGGAGATTTGCGGTGTATCTAACAACACCCTTTCTAAAATAAAATGAACTTATACACAATTTCATATAAATCTATCTCGCTAATAATAATAGACTTTCTCCGTCTTCCTAATATGCATTCTCTTGTGCTAAGGCATTAAATAACAGGCAAAAACTGAAACGGGAAAACCATTTTGATTAATCGATTCTCAAGTTAAGGCATTAAATAACAAGTGAAAATCTCCCGCCATGCTTTGAAAATAGGAAACACTCTCCACTGAGCTCAACGGATGAACAAGTTGTAGTCAATAGGCATTTTCTGACCACAAGTGAGCTCCAATCGCCATTAAACGAGCTCTCTATTGCACCACCTATTTCACAGTAGGATGGTGCATCATATTCTTCATCTCGGAAATCATTTTCCGTGCAAATTTATCGTCGGCCTGAGACCAATCGCAGCAACAGAATGCAACTTTCAGTTGATCATCGTAGTTGACTTTCAGTTGATCATCGTAGTTGTCATCCGCTCTGTATGGGCAGTTTGCTTTTGTGCAAACGCGCATGCGAAGCGAACATAACAGGATGAAGTCTTCATTATCTTGGATATTTAGACCTGGGAATAAACTAATAAGTTTTGAATGCAATGCCTGAAGGAAACACTGATCTTCAAGATTGGTGTGATTTTGTTCAAATGTTGGATCTGCATCAGCCTTCCATGAATCACAAATATACACTGGAAAACAGTAGGCAAAGCGGGTTTCATGTTTTTCCTCCCCGAGACCATGCAATAGTTCGTCTTGGTGGATAACCATTGGTTTCATACTTTTTTCCATCACCAGGACCCCTTCAGCTACCCGGACATCCTGTACTTCTAGAGTCAATGTGGATTCAGCATCGTTTGAACACCTTTTGAAGGTGA
This sequence comes from Persicaria tinctoria, assembly GCA_037127255.1. Classification (NCBI taxonomy): domain Eukaryota; kingdom Viridiplantae; phylum Streptophyta; class Magnoliopsida; order Caryophyllales; family Polygonaceae; genus Persicaria; species Persicaria tinctoria. The sequence continues at coordinate 4,634,457 of JBANSL010000004.1, forward strand.
AGTCGGGAGACAGACAACTTCGAACAAAAGCAGGTGATGCATTAGCTTTAACCAGATGAGTTGATGGAATCTGTACTTTTCCATTGTTCGGCGGATAATAACACGGGATTTGGAGCTCGGTGTGAATTTTCTCTTTCAAGGTAGCCATCTTTGGCTTCTCACCATGTACAAGGATAACATGTTTGGGTGACAGAAATTTTACAAGATCCATGATTCCTTTGCTGTCGGTATGAAGACTAAATTTCAACTGAAGTATCTGCACCAATGTAAAACATAATTTCAGATTCAAGGAATCTAAGATTTCATTGAAAGACAGTTTTAGCATTATCATACTGAAGTAGTAATGGGATGGTAACAATAAACATAAAGGTGAACAACAACCTGGCATCGCACATCAATTTTGGTATCTTGATCAATATCAACCTTCGTTGTTTTGCCCGTCAGCAACTTGTGTCCAACAGTTCCAGCCATACAGTAGCTGTAGCAGGGGGAAACGAATGACTAAACAAGACTATAATAATACAAATTTCATCGTACTGAAAACACCAGACTGATTTAATGAAGGAAAAGTTTCATGTTTTAAGAAACAAAACACTTTGAACTCCTACTCATAATTCAAAGTAGATCCACCATGCTATAGAAATACAATTTATTCATCTGCCTAAAGTAAACTTTATCATGCCAATGTTACCATTGCGTGCAACTAACTAGCCAATTTGATAAGCAGCTACCATAGCCAGCAAGGTTTGCCTATTTTTCAAACAATTACTAGCATTTTAAAAAGAAGAGAATAACAGTCCTAGTTTATAGTCATTTAACATGGTAAATGAACTTACCCAGGTAAAGTAACAAGATTCTTCTCTGATGGAGCCCAATGCTTGAAGACTTCAAGTGAGAACCCACCACTAATCATTCCAGGTGTAGCAAAAAGAACACATGGCCCAGGATCGTGTATCATCGAATGGTCAAAATTGCGCACTGCAAACCAAAATTTTGAATTAGAACTTGAAACCAAAACAATAACAGGAAAAGAAAAGCGGATAGAAGTTTATATTATTCAACTAATGCAGATGTTTGCTAAAGCATTGTTGTATTGTATATCCCGTGACGACGACGACAACAACAACAACAACCACCCAGTATATCCCGCGATAAGGGAGGGTCGGGGGTCAGGATGTACACACTCTTACCCCGAACTAGTCGAGAGAGTGTTTCCGATAGACCCAAAACAATAAGGCATAATCAACACATGGAAACAAGCCAAATAATAGAGAAAGAGGCAAAAGGAAGCAAAGAGCAAGGCGGAGAAGAAGCAAAACGGAATGACCCAACACCCATCCTCAAACTTCTAAACATCAGAAGCCACCTCCTACAGCGATCTCTATCCAATGTCATATCTTCCGAAAGGTTCAGCAAATGTAGACCTCCATCTGGCTCTTCTTCGGTCTACCTCTCCCCCTGCAAATAGCTCCAAGTTTCAAGCTCTCACACCTACAAAGACACTCAGATATGAGTCTCCTATGAATGTGTCCAAACCACCGCAAAAGTAGACTCTCGCAGTTTGTCAACAATACTCGCCATTCCAACCTAGCTCTTAATGACCTTATTTCTGATTCTGTCCAGTCTCGTGTGCCCACTCATCCAACGCAACATTCTCGTCTCAGTCATGCCAACTTCTGTTCTTGAGTTTTAGTAATAGGCCAGCACTCTAAGCCATACAATAAGATCGGTCTAACAACCACAACCACCTTGTAGAATGCATGTTATTTTGGGTCTATCGGAAACACTCTCCTGACTAGTTTGGGGAAAGAGTGCGTACATCCTGACTCCCAGACCCCGCTTAATCGCATGATATACTGGGTTGTTGTTGTATCTCGAAAAAAACCGCCAAGGACTCTTAAATCAGAACCCCAAGCATTATAACGCCACCTGATTATACTCACCACAAATAGTTGATGTGATTGTTTCTTACCTGCCTCTCAACACAAGTTCTATAGTTCATGAACTAACCATATCAGATAGAATGTCATCATAACTCTTGACAGAGAGAAAATACTGTCCATGGCAAGGCAAAGAGAAAAATACACCAGCTTGCAAGCTGTGTTCAAAGACACCTAATAAATTTCATTGATGCCTCAATCTATATGAAGTGCAGTTGCAGAGTCAATTAAAAGCTTCATCTACTGTCGAGTTTTTGACAGAAAAGGAAATTCATTGACAAAGAGAAAGCTTATGCAACAGGATGGGGATCAAACCATGTCCAACGTGTAGAAGATATGAATGAAATGCTTCCTAACTAGCTATAGAATTCCTCTAAAGCTAAAAGTCCATCAAACGGCAAAGAAAACGTTCCTCCATAAAAGGGTAAAATATTGTTTCAACTAATAACAAACGGGCCCTGGCTAAAAAAAAAAAAAATCTTGATACTTGGATAACATGTGCATTACGACTTTTCAGCATTTAACTATGACAATCATTCTAGGATTCGCACCTATGCACAACCCCAAAACGACTAGCTGTACAGGAATAAAGTAAATCATAACTGCAATATGTTGATATGCAATGTTCTAAAAGGTGTTAGGTGGCCATCTAAAGCCTAGGCAGAGTTAGAACAAACTTGATTACTTCCTTATGTTTTAATGTACAAGGCATCTCAATAATTCATATAATAATGTAATAATAATCCATAATATCATTCATAAACTCAAATTTGCGGTGCTTAACTAACACAATAAACGCAAAAGTATGCATGAGGATAGTGACAAACCTCGTAAAATCCAAAATCATAGGTTTGACTCAAAAGCAAATACATCCTGACTTGGGCCATAAAAAAACCCTAAGTCGACTAATCACTTGACTAAACGCTAAAACTGAATAATCGATGACCTAAACGGACCTAGGTGGTACTTGGGCGGGCCTAGGCGACCCTGGCGACACCTAGGTGGTGCCTAGGTGGATTTGCGCCTATAGACCCGCCTAGGCATAAAAATTCCTAGGTGCCGCCTAGGCGCGAATTTTAGAACACCGTTGATATGAAAAGAACCGTTGTCCAAACAATTGAAGCCTATAAAAATCCACCTGACCATCTGCAGTTTCCACTGGCATTTAATCAAACATTTTAACAGCTTCACAACTCACAGCATAGTAGAACCCATGTAGATGGCAATATGTTCAACACAAAATCCCCCACCCCCTTGATTATATAAACTACGGAGTATAAGAGAAGCAGATAAAAAATGAAGATGATAATTTAAACTACGTGATTGTCTAACTGAAGTACTAGGAACAAGACTATACAAATATCATATAAAAATCACAAATTTTGAGTGTCACAAAATTTTCAACTGGAATGAAAATATGTACCATGTTTGAAGTCAAATGCATTATGGGTCATATATGTCTCTTTCAACTTTTGACTAGTCCAGCTGATGAGCATCTTATAGTACATATTAGCTTGAAGAGTCAATCCTGAAAATCATGAACATTTACAGAAGAAAAGAATCTGATATCAGTTTGAAGTGATGAAGGTTACATGCAAGTGAATTTAAGCAGGAAAAGAAACGAGAAGCAGTACTGAAGCACCAATAATTATCTATAACCACACAGGAACCACACATGACTAGTCCATGGCTAGCCCAAGATCCCTATGGTTCTTTGATAGGATCGTGAGCCTCACTCACAATACAGGCTGCTCTAGAGAGCATAACCTCTTTTTGGCACCTATTGCATTACCCAAACAATTCTCTTACATGCTTGTAAATATTTCCTCAGCTTTCAATATATTTCAACCTTAAAATAAAAAAATAAAAAAATAAAATTAAGGTCTTTGTTTCTTAACAATATAGAACTATGTGAACCTTGTTCTAGAGAGCATAACCTCTTTTTGGCACCTATTGCATTACCCAAACGATTCTCTTACATGCTTGTAAATATTTCCTCAGCTTTCAATATATTTCAACCTTAAAATAAAAAAAATAAAAAAAAAATTAAGGTCTTTGTTTCTTAACAATATAGAACTATGTGAACCTTGTTCCAAATATCATATTTGGAAACAGCATAAAAGTTTTAAAAAATTATTAAATAGCTTAACTACGATGGCTCTCCATCAAGCAGCCATTTATGAAAACAAATGACAATATAAAATTTCGACAATATATGAACAGAATAAAACTATCCTCTCTTACAAAGCTAAAAAAATCACTCATTGCATGATAGCATCAAGTCTTGGTCCATAATGCCCCCTTTTTTTTATCTCGAGTCCATAATGCCCATATAAGCAATTAAGCATTATTAATAGAATAAAAAGCAAGTTCTGGTCCATGGTATTATGCAAACAAGCACAGAAGCATCCTTTAGGCGTTTCATGTATCGAAGCAACAAAAGATATAGCTTCAAAGAATTTGATGTCCAATGATTGGAGATAAGTAGAAAAACTGACCTGCTGAGAAATATATAGGAATGCTTAAATTCATCCTCTCCCAGTAATCTTCCAGCAGTATGCACAATTCCTCCATAACATAGAGCAGATATCAAAATATGACCTCATGCAATACTCGCTAACGAAAGCAGATATTAGCGCGGGAAACCTTAGTATAGGCACATAAATTGGTCCCTAATATAGAAAGGGGAAGTTGATAAAATGACTGGAAAACTCAAATACAGACATTTCTAATTTCATGCATACATGCATATTGAATCTGTTGAAAAAAGATATCTTTACATGAGAAAATGAGAAGCACTAGGAATTGCTAATATCAAAATAAAGGACCATTCTGGGATATGTCAAAGGAACAGAGAACTACAGGTACAATTTTATTTTACCTATAGCTGAAAAAATGTAAATAATTTTTTTTAAAAAAAACAATCTTTCAGTTAATCAAAGTGACTCGAGAAAGATATGATGTGTTGGAGGCTATTGGCCTTGTATCCTGCACTAAAATAGGTTTTTCTTTAATGCATCTTTCAGTTCATTTTTTACAATTCGTGTTGTAAACAAATATATGCTTTTTTCCAAGAGAAAGATACAGCAGACAAGGAAATATTAAACCAGGAAAGAGAAGCAAAGGGTGAATGATGGCCGCCAAAAATACGAAGGGAATCTGAATAATCAAGCTAGACTTGGTAAACCGATTTTTTTATAATGAATTTTTAAAGGCTTGGGATTGTAGACTTGGAAAAACAAGATATATCATATGGTAGTATCAATGTAATTTTCTTACTATAATTAACAATGATATATTATCAATGAGTATAATTATATATAGACTTTTAAATTAAAATAATGAATACTAAATTAATTAAATACCCGTGCCTAAGGCATGGGCCTAACATTAGTATAGTCTTCAATCCACCTAGAGTGATATGCCTTAAAAAGTGCAGGTTTAAAAGATAAAATGAAAACATCTAAGACCGGTGGCAGCCTTATTTTATGACTAATATCAAAAGTCCATAGATGTCATAATCTTGTTGAAGCCCTTGATATCCTCATTCAGAGTTAAAAACTATCCAGTGTACAGAGGATCAGCATGTGAAGGAGAGCTTATTCATTTACAGAAATATCAAGAAATAATAATGTTACTCAGAAACTTATACTCATTGGTAGAAACTATTAGTCAAATACCTGGGCTCTTCCAAGAGCAAATGTAGGGATGAGAACCTTTCCTCCACCAGCAACACAGTTGTGTACCTAAAACAATCAGCTGCTTCAGCATACGACTTACACACAGTGAACTTAAATAAGTTACACACAGAACTTAATTAATTAAGTTACTTCATTTCCTTGATACTTGACCATTGTTGAGAGGGCAGGGAAACATGAAATAAAAACAAACAAATGCCAAAGTTGAAAACAAGAAAGTGTCAAACACCATGGAAGCTGATAATATAATAACTTACAGCTTTTAGGAATTCTCTTTCACGAACATACTTTGAATCACGCATACTTGTTGCATATGTTGACCTGTAAAAAGGATAACATGAATATTATTAGTATCTTCATTTCACCACCTCATTAATGTAATCAGCTGATGGTACGTCCTAGAGCTATTACAGACATAAAAGTTACTGTACTGTGGTTATTCATGCATCATAATCCCCAAATTATAAAACTCTCATGTCAAGATCACTCCTATAATCCCAGTAGAGGCAGAGTGTCAATAAACAATAGCACGTCTTCCTGAAACTAGTCCCAACTCTAAATTGACTAGTCAGTAAAGTAGGCATTTCAAGATTTACAATGAAAGTACACAAGGGAACTAAAAAAAAACTGCCTTCCTAATACAATTAAATGATACTCCGTATTAAAGATATCAATCAAGCACCCTCTTTTCCCTTGCTAACAGAAAGTTCAGCAGAATTCAAAATGGCTATCAGGATTCAGGAGTCATATTCGAAACCCCCTGTGTTAACCAGTTCGCAACTTGCAATCATCATAAAACATTGAATGGCCTGAACAAATTCAACCAAATATAGTAAAAAAAAAAAGAAGAGAGGCTTACTCTGTTATAAGTAGATCCAGTTGTAGACGATCAATTTGTGCAGCACCAAGATGTCTATCAGGAGTCATATTATAATCCCCCGTGTAAACCATAGAAGCATCACCAACTCTTGCATAGAACATTGCAGCACCAAGAACCTGAAAACATAATTTGTCTCAATCAACCATAAAATAATAAAGCACAAAGCCATAATTTTATATCAAGCTAGACGAAATAATACAAAACTCTCAACAGAACCAAGTGCTTGAATATAGATCTAAAAACTAAACCTTACATGCCCAGCATAGTAGGCTCGAATTTCAAGATCTTCATCTACTTGAATAGTTTGCTTCAGATCCACTGCTATGACTGCAATGATGAAATCAAAATTACTCTAATCCTGTGCAAACCATCTGATGAAGATACGTCATGTATAATCTGGTTATGAGAAGTAGAGTTGATGATAGTTAGCATTTTAATAATCTATACATCAACAAGGCCTTTGGTTTCTTTCCTAGAAATGTGTCCTGAACTTTCTGCAGACAACATGCTACACATGCATACCACGTAATGCAAGGGGTATAAAATCACCACAGTTGAAACGTCTATCTAAAAATTAAAAAATATATCCTTTTATAGCCCCCATATATTATATCTCATACTTATCCCAGCCCTGATAAAAGCATAAGAACTGTAAGGTTTAAATTACCAACATTTAAAAAAAAATCATAGACTTGAATCGGAATGGGTTTTCATAAGATTACTTTCTTCCAGCATCTTATTTCCTAAAATGCTTGATCAACTAAATTTTTCAAACTGTACCATCTAATATTAAATAATATGTGCACCATTCCCCTACACATTTAAAAGATAAAGGAAGAGAATATCTAACACAGACAAGCCATCGGTAGCAAGGAAATTAATATAGCTTTTTTTGGTAAAAAAAATAACCGTAGCTTTATTCCAGTAAAACAAGCCCTTTTTTCTTACATTCATCTCCCTCCGAAAAATGCTTGATATAAACTCTTAAGCCATAGATCGATGATCAGACTACGTATTAAAGTATATGGATGATGGAAAAAAAGAAACAAGACAAAAAAGGATGCAGTGCCAAACAAGAAATAGTACTAACAAAAGCTCACTATTATACCTTTCTTCATACAGTCAGCAATATTTTCTGAGGTGAACTGTTCTTCTTCACCCCTTCGATCAACCATAACTTTTCTGTAGTCCTCAAGCATTGATGGTGCTATTGCCTTCGTGGGATACTGCAATGCACCTTCTAGTTAGAAATTCCTTTAACAGAATAATGACTAATGAGTAAGTGGACCAGCCATCAGGTACAGAAAGCATTCCATTTACTTCAGATGCAATGCTCAACGAAGAAAGAGAGTAAGAGAGAGCTTCATCACAAATAGATGAGTTGTATCATGAGGGTACTCAATGTTGATAGCAAAAAGCTGGAGATCAGCATGCGTGAAAAAATTGCATAAAACAGCATCCTAAACTGAGTATTCCCGCCCTCACAAAGCAACATGTAATGCCATACACACCTCCTACACAAGATTAAACTGCTCACGTCATTTTTTTAGCCGAATATTCAATCATTACTCCCTCGTTACACCTACACATGTATATTATAAGCTGAATGACACATAAAAGAACAAAAGGCTAAACTTGGAAGGGAACATCAACTACTTACACATGACATGACTAGAAACTAATATTTGAACGCAATAAAGTCTTTAATAGAAAGACTAAACATTGCAAGAAGTATCTACAATAGCTTATCAAGGGAACCCCATACCGTCATATAAATAGGCCCACTGTATCCACAAACTTCAGTGAAGTAAGGAAGAGCCCCAATATGATCCAAATGACTGCAACAACAGCACCAAAATAAAAGGTCAATTGCCACATTCCTGCAATCAACTAGAGCAATTGTGGGAAAAATCCAATGTTCTAAAAGGCGCTAGGCGGTGGGTGGCTGCCTAGCGCCTAGGCGGCTAGGCGGGTGCCTAGGCGGCGCCTAGGCGGGTGCCTAGGCGGCGCCTAGGCGGACTTAGAACAAACATGATTGTTTCTTTATATTTTAACACATAACACATATCAATAATTCATATAATGCAATAATAATCTATAATATCACTTATAAACCCAAATTTGTGGTCCTTAACTAACACTAAAGTGAATAAACGCAAAAATACGTGTCCGACTAGCGACTCTAAGCCTCCTAAAATCCAAAACCATAGATTCGACTCCAAAGCAAATACATCCCGACCTATGGGATAAAAAAACCCTAAGTCGACTATCCACATGTCTATAAGCTAAAATTGAATAATCGTCGGGCTAGGCGGGATTAAGCGGGGTCTAGGCGGGACTAGGCGGGGTCTAGGCGGCGCCTAGGCGGGACAAGGCAGTGTCTAGGCGGAAATCCGCCTAGAGGCCCGCCTAGGCGTAAAAATTCCTAGGTGGCCTCCCGCCTAGCGCCCAGGCGGTGCCTAGGCGCGATTTTTAGAACACTGGAAAAACCAATACCATAGTAAGATCAATTTCATAATCCTACCATAAGACATCAATTTCATCATCATTCAACAATCCTCTAGAGAAGCCAAGCCCTTTCACTAAAAAAAACAGTAGCTTACAAATGAGTGATGATAATGCAAGAGAGAAAATTGTCCAAGCTTCCGGAATGGGGGAGGAGGGAGAAATCAGGATATCGGCGGTGATCGAGGTGCCCCATATGCATCCCGCAATCAAACATTATATTCTTCCCATTAATGTTAGCCACAACACAGCTTTTGCCGACCTCCTGCCCTGCGCCTTCATAGAACAACAAGCATCACATAAAGGAGAAGCTCAGAACTGAAGATGATAGACAGAGGGAAGAAGTTAGGGAGAGTACGGAGACAGAGAGAGGTTACCGAGGACAAGACAGTCTATTGCCATGGCGGTCGGTCTAGCCGCAAACCCTAGTCGATAGCCAGGAGTCAGTGTGGAGCCAGGAATATCGACAGGGGTGCTGAAAACTCGAAAAGATGATAAACTATTTTGCTTACATAATATTTAGAGCTAATGAAAATATACAACAAAGATACATTCATACAAAGGATCATATATCGTATTCAATGGTCTAAATATCGCGTATCGGAGTCTTATCGGTTGAAGGTAAAAAGGATATATCGGGGATATATCGATGATATATCGGGATATATCGGATTTATCGGATTCGTTAAATTTTAATCATAAGTATTATATTTATACTTTAAAATTTAAAAATATACATGAAAAATGAATATTTAAATTATAAATTTACCAAATAAACTTTAAAAAAAAATTAAAAACATCTGCTCATTCAACCTCTCAGATTAAACACATTTGTTCAACCCTATTGCTTTTAACAGAAATCGAAATTCAACCCCTCAAATTGAAATTAAAGTTTGAAATCCATTTGTTCAATGTATGCATACTCGTTCCAACCTCTCAAATTAAACAAATGGTACACAGACCACAGTACATAGACTCACAAATTGCTTCCAAATTCACAATGTCTATTCAACTAATTTTTTCCCGACTTACCGTACAAGTGCCGGGGACTGGGAGAGAACCTAGGTTGTAGCTATCAAGCGGCGGCGGCCGGAGAAGATCAGATGCAGTCGGGGAAGAAGGGGGACCGGAGAAGAAGTAATCGCCTGGGTAAGGGCTGAGCGGTTGAGGCTGTTGGAGAAAATTCACTGAACACCTGATGCAGTTAAGTGCCGGAGAAGAAGCAGGGGCGGCCGCCGGCCGAAGAAGAAGCAGGCTGAGCACGGCCGACCGGAGAAGAAGCAATCGCCTCTCGCAATCCCTAGATGGTTTGGATCGAACTGGACTCCTGTACTCGGTAACTAGGGTCTCGAAATCCCAACAATTGAGCCCATTTTTTTTTGGGTAAATTACTTTGGTAGCCACTATCAACCCCTAACATTTTTAAGTGTTAATTTTAGTCTCTAACCTTTTACATATTGCTACTATTGGTCCTTCCATCCAATTAAATGCCAATATTTTATTAAATGTACATTTTATAATTGTTTTTTCTAAATGAAAAACTATTTTGGTTATTGAGCCTCCTTATTAACTATTTTTATTTGTTATTTTAATACAAACTCTTGTATTAGAGTATAATTTATTATATTTTAAGATTTTTCACATATATATTCAAAATTTTATTTGTAAATTATAACTTCACACAATGAATGAGTTTTTAATGTGAAAATACTATATGTATTGATACATAATTAAAAAATTTAAAATATATGACGTAAAATCCAATAGGAAGAAGTCCTATATTAAATTTATTTGGGCATTTTTTTAATTATCCTATTTAAAGGAATACATATATTTTACATAATTTATGTGCTACATGTTTTTGAAAGATTGGTAAATGTAATAAGTACTCTATTCGTATCAAAATAGTGGATGCTTAACTTGTTGACACATTTTTTAACAAGTTAAAAACTACACATAAAATATTTTTTTAATAATTAGCAAGTCGGAAAAAAATCAAATATTTTAAGATTAAGGTAATATTGAACGGGACCCCTAAAATTCATTGGACGGAACCATTCTCTAATCTCTATTGGATTTATTTAGAAAATTAAATAGTTTTATTGTTTAGTTTAATTAGAAAATAGACGGGGGACCAAATAGTAGCAATATGTAAAAGGTTAGGGACTAAAATTAACACTTAAAAAGGTTAGGGGCTGATAGTGACTAACCCTTAAAGGTTAGGAACCACCAAAGGAATTTACCCTTTTTTTTCCGTAAAAAAAATAATCAAAACGACGTCGTTTCAAGGCAACGATATATCGGTCAAGCCGATATTGACCCGATATATCGGCGTTGACCCGATATATCGGCGTTGACCCGATATATGGCGTTGACCGATATTCATCACCCGATACGCCGATATCGTAGCGGATTCTAAATATCCCCGATATATCGGCCGATATATCCGATATTTAGAATACTGATTGTATTCCACAATTGGTATTTTAATGCCGGTTTACTAATAATAATCCACCGTTTTTCCAAACGAGCTCTTTTTTCTACCGTGACATCATCTCTAACAACATCATCTTCAAGACTTCAACCACCTTGTCTCTTATCAATTTCAATGCCACTCACATCACCCCTAACAACATCATCTTCAATCACATCGATTCTAACATTTGGAGATTGAGCAACGGAAGGACTAGAAGACCCAAAACTCGAAATTGGAATTGATGAAATTTTAGTTCGAATAACAAATTTCTCCATTTCTCTCATATAATAAATTTCGTTTGGTATCGATATCGGTATCAAGATATCGATATCGGGCGATATCGATATCAAGTGATACCTCCCTAAAGATCAGTATATCAAAATAGGCCAAATTTGATATCTATATATCAAATGATATCACTTTTAGGGATACCAAACACTTAGATATCAGATACCGGGGCTGATATCCGATATCTGATATCTAGATATCACATTTCACAAGCCACAAAATGAATATTCCATTCAGAAATCATAGTTCACGGAATTGATTCTCAAACTTCACAAAACCTAACTATCCCTATTAAGAAATTAAACTTCAATTTTAAAATATAACATTCTAGCATAAACTTTGACATAGGAAAGTGGAAATTTACCTTTGAATTGAAATTTGCCCCAGAACAGTAAATCCCGGAAGAAGAAGGCCACTGGCGTCGAGGTCGAAGGCGGCCAACCGAAGTTGTAATATCCGGCGTCGACGTCGAAGGTGGGCGGAGCGGCGGCGGCCGGTTCAGACTAGCTTATTGCATACAAAAAAAACAGTACAGAGAGGAGGGCTTTTTTTTTTAACCGACAGAGAGGAGGGTTTTACCTTTATTCCAAACTCCTATTTATGGCGGTTCGGGATCCAGAGTGGCTCGCGATTATGACAATCATGTCATGGCTTTAGTTGGTTATGGAGAGAAGGATGGGACGGACTACTGGATACTACCTCCGTTCGGAAAAACTTGACACTTTACTATTCATGCACGTTTTTTTAGGAGATAAAAACTATATAAAATATCTATTTTTTTAATAATTTTTTTTACAACTTCGTAGTTATTATTAATAAGTACAAACTTGTTAAAAAAAATTTATAAAAAAATGAATATTTTATATATTTTTTATCGTTCTAAAAAAGCGTGCATAAATAGTAAACGACAAGTTTTGCCGAACGGATGGAGTATTAAGGAACTCTTGGAGTGCTACGTGGAGGGAGAGTGGCGACATGAGGGTGTTGTGTGTGGAACTCTCACCAAAAGTGAAGAATTCTTATGACATGGAAGGGATTAAATATTTTATAAATCACTCCGAACATCATACATAAACAATTTATATACAATATCTAGCTACATCTATATGACCATGCTGAATTTCCATGGCTATCCAATGCTGACACGTAATTCATGATGATTTTCTATATAAAAAAGAAGTTATATCTAAAATTATGAATATGACAAGATTTCATGATTGTAATTGACTCGGCTAAATTTCCATGACCATACTGAATGTTGACAAAGTTTAGGTCTATGAATGTAATTGACCCTATATAAATGTATAACACTATAAATCACTCTTTTTGGCTTGAGAACATTATCTATATAAATGTAATTGACCCTATAAAGCTGACTTACTAAACTCTCTTGCATAATACACCGTTAAACTTGTTAAGAGAAGTACTACTAAAACGGAGGAGCGCAACATCTGTACCAATATCAATCTTAGTTAGCAAAGGGGTATTTTGATTGAAGCTGAGCTAAAGATATTTAGGAACTTCATTGTCGATTCTTCAATTTGGACCTCTATTTATAGAGCTCATTCTATCTTAATCTTAATGTTAGTGTAGATAATTATATTTTAATCTTAATATTATTGTAGATAAATAAGATAATTCTATCTTAATGTTAGTGTAGATAAATCCTAATCCAATGGATATCTACAGTTTTCTAACCTATGACTTTAAGAAGTCAATCAAGAAATATTTTCCAAAAGTAAATTATTTTAGTTTTTTCTTAATATTGTTTTCCTAGGCCGCTTCTACGTTTGATACCCGATTATCAATCTGGGAATCGTGGTGGGCAAGAGAGCGGAGTTTGTACGGCCGGCAATCGATTATAAAGGAAAGCGGGCAGAAAGCACCTTGTGACCGAGTCAGGAATCATTAACCAACTTGTTCGCAATGGACACCCAGTGGCTCAAGCAGAGCCAAAGTAGAACCCAAGCGAGTTGTTCGGGTCGGGTCTGACTCAACCCGAAGAAATTGCAATCCATACGCTACCAACTTCAATAGCTTGTGATGGCCCGAGTGCTCTCAAGTTCATTGTACTCACTCAGAGTCTGAAAAGGAAGAGCTCTTATGACATTGATAGGAATTGAATAATTTATAAATCACTCAGAACATTATACATAAGCAATTTATATACAATACCTAGCTACATCTGTATGACCATGCTGAATTTTTATGGCTTTCCAATGCTTCCACGTAACCCATGATGATTTTCTATATAAAAAAGACGTTATATTTTAAATATAACAAGATTTCATGAATTTAATCGACCATGCTAAATTTTCATGACCATGCTGAATTTTGGCAAAGTTTAGTGATCATTAATGTAATTGATCCTATATATATGTATAACATTATAAAGCACTCTTTTTTGGCTTGAAAACACTATCTATATTCATTCGCGCGTACATACCCTATATGAAAGGGTGATCTCTGAGTTTCCTTAGTTGAGCAATATATGGCTTGCATATATACCCTCCATGGAAACTTTCTTGAGGGTATGAATGTTTGTATTTTGAATTTTGAACATTGATTACAATTCTGAACATTGAATTTTGATGTATTTCTTATCTATTTTCAGCCTAATTATAGTGTTGTTCAGAGGGCCTATTTTAGGGCCACTCGGATGTGCTCACTTGATGCTGATACTGATTTGTGGAAGCTATATTCCATTCATCTAGAGCGACATACTCTTGGTCATTCCGAAAAGAATCTATCTATGGTATGATTTATTGTTGAGTTTATCACAATTTTGTAATTCTTATGTCTTTTATTTATAGGGTAATTCTCAACTTTACAATCTATCATAATTATTTTCAAGTTTTCAGAAAGGCTTTGAAGATGTGCACATTTGCAAACAACCAAGAGGTATTGTTTGTTAGTGAAACTCTTTGTAACTTATTGATATACGTATATATTAAAAATGGTTTTTTACCTACAGTATTTGGAGTTTGTTCTCACTCGCATAAGCGGCTTGACGAGGAGGATGTTGGTGGATGGAGACGAGGACATTGCAGCAATTAATTTGACATTTTAGGTGTATTTTTTTACTTGTGATTTGTAGTGTATGCATTTTATATCCATTTATCCATTGTTTATGCTTTTGGTTCAGCTTGCATCTGATAAATTATCCGTGAAGTTGGAAGATACATATATGTTGCTGGATCTGTATACTAGATGGTCGAAATTTCAACTTATCAATTGTAATGATGTAAAGGAAGCCCGGGAGTATGGGAACGATTCCTAGAGCTTAGTTATGTTATTTATCTCTTATAGTTTGAATGTAGGTTATGTTTTGAATTTAAAAAAATTTTAACCCTTTTTTTTATTCCTTTAATATAGAGGTTTGAAATGGAAAGCTTGGAAGTGTTATATCTCTATGGAAGTTGAAAGGGATAATATCGTTGAAGCTCGTGGAATTTGGAAAATATTGCTAAAAATTAGGTATGTATTACTCCATATGCATTACTCCGTTGAAGCTGGTGGAGTATATATCTTTTGATCTTGAAAACGTAATCCGTTTGTTATACTTATAATTATAAATATCAATTATTTCTTTTGCTATAGAAAATCATTCTGGGTTCTTTAGAAGCGTTTGATTGCCATGGAAATTGAGCATGATCATATAGATGTAGCTACATCTCTGTACAACCGTTGCTTATGTATGGATTTTCCAAGACCATATATAGAGGTACTTTAACTCTTGAGCAAATATTATGAGTGACTTTTTATTATTATTATTATTTGATTCTTGAGATTGGCTTTGTATCAACGACAAAAATCAATTTAGGAACTCCTTGTCTCTTGGTTAAATTTTGAGTACGAGCTTGGCACATCATAAGACATCACACAAGCTAGTCTAGAGCTTGTTTTGACGTTACAGGAGGATGAAAGTCCAGAGAAAGGTTGATTGTTAGAGGTAAACCAAATGATAATAGTAGTAGTTAACTTATTACAAATAGACAAATTGTTCCCTTGCGAGGCACACTGGACCATAAAGTCCTTGTGAGATTGTTAGAATCAAAGGTACAATATAAAGATAGGAAGTAAATGCTACAATCTATCCAAGTGCTAGATTCATTTTTGAAAGCAGGATCATACCTTGTATTTCGGATCTGAGATTGAATCTTTTTTTCGAGTTAATTGCTTGGAACAAAAACACACTAACCAATTTGAAGTTTCGAATTTCATCCATCTTTGATAGAGATTGGAACGGAACTGAAAGGTGCATCGATCCCCCCTTGTTTTTTTGGAATGTGTTACATTGCACCAACCAAACTCTCTTGTACCTTAAATCTGATCCTCTAAATTTCTGTTGCTATATGATTGACAGGCCTAAGGTCGTTATGCCAAATCAAAGTAAATTCCTAAGATGCAAACTATAACAAGTATAGTAGGTAAGTTAGGGTCGAACCCACAGGGAAACAGAATCAATTGTAAGAGCAAGTATTATTACCCAAAAGTAACCGAATCAAAGGGGAGTTTTGTGTGTAAGCAATGGTGACAGAACAAGTTGCAATAAGAGGTTGCGAATATATGATGGAAAAGTATCACACCAGGTAATTATCCGCACAACAATTGAGATGGTTCATCATCGCATTCTATGAATCTCAAGTTCTAATGTCCAGTAATTGTTCTCAATTCAGATCGTGTAATAGCTTTTAGTCCTACCAGTCCTAAAAGCACTTATCACCAAATTACAAGGGATAACCTTCACCGAATAATAAAGCGATAGCATTCAAACATGAATTATAATGAGATACAAGCGATTCTAGTAACCCGTTAAAATAGCATGCAATCGAATCTCCTTCACAATCTACCACAAGCAACCCGCGTATGATGATTGTGTTCGCTACAATGAATCTACAACCCCAAACCTGGAATTGGAAACCCTAGCAATATGACTAGTATCGATAAACCTAGGTGATCAATCCAGATTAACCAATAATAAGCAATCAAGCAATAAGCTCAGGAGGTCGAAATAATTAACAAAGGACGAACAAGAGTAGAATACTCACAACCAAATCAATTGAAGGCTTCAAAGAACCAAGTGTAACAAAGGAGAGTTAGTTCTCCATAGGGTTTGTGAGATGAAGAAAAGGGAAAATACGTCTCTGGAAAATAACCTAATAATCTCTGCCGCGTTCTCCGCAGTAATATAACCTAATAAAATCGGGTTTAACATCCCGTAAAAATATAAAAATATAATATTAAAACTAATAAGATAGGGGAAACTCGGATAGGAATCCGTCTCCAGAGACTGACGCGGGCGCGTCAGTAGCAGAGCGGCCGCGCCAGACTCCGACTTGGGCGCGCCAGACTCTGACTTGGGCGCGCTAGTGGATCGTCTTGCTACTTCTATCTGATGCAACGACGTAGGCACTTCCTCCTAGCAGCGCGGGCGCGTCTGTAGCAGCGCGGCCGCGCCAAGCTCACCAGCTTCTAGCTGCTTCCGAACTTCTTCAACAGGTTCCGATTCGATCTGCAAGATAACCACAAATTTGCGCAGAATCCGAACTCTTCTAGAATAATCATAAGATGCAATTTAGTAACAAAGAACGAAAGAAATGCAACCTATCTAAGCTAAAAATGCTTATAATGCCTATCTAATATATGCATTATCAATGATCAAACTGAGAAGAAATCTTATTGAAAAGATGGCCCTATAAGGATTTGTCTTTGCTTGAGCAGGTACCTTATCTGCTCTCTTTGGCTCTGGATAGAACGAATGGAGTCAAATGCTACACAAGGTTCTGGAGTCTGGACAGAAGGAATGGGCTCAAATGCTACAAAAGGTGGAATACCTTCTCTTGCAGCAAAGAAAAAGATATGTACTTCAAGGAGTTCTGGGTGACCGAAGTAAGTCCCAACAAAGCTTTGGAAGGTAAAACCATTTTATATGACTAACAACTACATACACATTTTGGTCCCATTGCCTTGGAACAAATTTTCTTAAGAATTCAAGTATTATGTAAAGAACTTTTGTATGTTAGAATAAGTAAATAAATATTTTTTTTTGTTTTTTTTTATAAGGAAAAAATTCGGGTTGTGGTTAGCCAACCCAAGAGCATCCCGAAGGATGAGATCACGAAGATCTAAAAGAAATACAAACACAGACTACATCAAAAGAAACACTCAAAGCAAACCCGGAAAAACCTCAAACTCTAAGCAAACAAGCGGACACAACATCGAGAGGAAGGAAGCCCGGCGTGGTGAAGTGGATAGCGAGCGCATGGGACAACACCTGCTGACACGATGTCTCGCCGCCAGAAAGACGAAAAGCAGAAATCCTCGTAAGGCAAAGATGACTCCTGGGGATGTGTGGATCACACGACGTTCCCCCCACCTAGATGAGGGATCTTCGGAGACCGCAAACACCACCAATACGATCACTTCGATCAACCAGGGCCACAGAACTACTCATCAACCGAAACTAACCACGAACCAATAGACGGACACCCAAACAACACGAGAAAATGAATCACGACCGCGAGAAAGGCGAAGAGCGAGAGAAGGTGCCGGAATTTATATAGTTTTATTAAGTTTTAAACTCTTATTATTTCAGATTTCATTAGAATGTTCACCCCAAATTAGAAGAGGGCCAGCAATCAAAGGGCCCAAGGAACCCAAAACCAAACCCGGGTCACCTTGGGGCCCAAGTCAAAACCCGAAAGGGGCCCGATGCACAGACATCCGCCAAAAGGAATCCGAGATGCCTGAAAAGTGTTACCGAGCCGGGAAGAGCGACGACCAGGCCGTGCCGGCGGAGGGAGCAACAACCGACAACCACCAAGGCAAAGCTGGTGCAATGACAGGGCAGCAGCAAAGCAGACAACGGCCCGCACGGCCCTAGCGGAGGGAGGAAGCATGTTATAGGCCATCGAAAACCGGTGAGAGACGACCGGTAAGAAACAGCCCCAAAAGACGCGCAGATTCGGGAGCGAAAATCTGTATACACACAAAATTAGCTCATTCTTTTTAAATATTAATATATTTGATATTAAAATTGTATAAAAACTATTTATAATTGAACCTTAATATATAACTACAACTATGCATCACTAAACACGTACTATATTGAAATAAATAGATTACAAACCATAATATTATCACATTATATAGTTTAGTGATGTTAGAATAGGTAAATAAATAAATAAATAAATATTACTATTGGTGAGATGAGCAACAAAAGCTGAGATGGAATATTAAAGATTTTATTGGATGAAATTTCATTAGAAAAACATAGGTAGAATATACATATAGCGGTGAAAATCGTCTAGTCCAACACCATAGCCCATTTTTATGGTTCCTTTAATTTCATTGGCCGATAAGCATTAAAATAAATTATAAGATACAAACACTTATTTAAGAAAATCATTAGAAATTTCAATTTAGCCAATGAGATAATTTAGACTACGGTATGGACTACCATTGCGGACTAGACGATCCTCGTTTTACATATACATATTTATTGTATCAAATCACAACTAGGAAAGTGAGAATGCAGAGTGCAAATTCTACATTCAACTTGGCCTTAATCTACATTTGAAGGGGGTAATAGTTATACCATCTCTATCCCAACCTTAAGTTTCACCTCCACCCCCAACCTTACAAAATCTGTTTTGTCAACTGAAACACAAAAATCTCAACAAAGTTGCAGTTGTTTCTATCCTCATCATCAAGCATCTCCGTGGGGAAATGAACAAACTCGATCAGAGCAATGCAAAAATGGCAAACTAGTCCACATCATCCACAGCGTTGTCCGGATCCTGCAGCAGCTTGGGTGACCACAATTTGAGTTTTCGATCATGTGACACAGTAGCTATTTGCCCATCTGCAACATGAACACAACACAAAGATTCAGTAATGGTTCAGACAGTTGAACTGGAGATAAATCCTCTAACATGGCATGAAAATAAATGGAGAAATTGCCTCACCTCCTGTTATATCTACAGATGTAACTAGGTCCTCATGCCCCGAAAGCGTCTTGATAGGCTTGAAATCACGAGATGACCACACCTTAGCCGTCCTATCATATGAAGCCGTTACCAAGTAGTAACCTTCCTGAGGGTCAAATTTAACTTGGGAAATGAGTTTTGAATGTGCTGCTATGGTGTATATGCACTTTCTTATTCTTAGATCCCATATTTTACAAGTATTATCTCTAGATCCAGTTGCTAGGTGGTACCCGTTTGGCGAAAAACTAACTCCAAGAACCTGCAGCAAACAAGAACAACAGCATAATTCGATCAAAAACTTTTTTTTAATAGAATTCATTTCCAATGTAGAGTAGAGTAGATCGAAGAGAACTTACATCCTTAACATGCCCTTCCAAAGCAAGGATGCTTCTGCTGGTACGAAGATCCCAAACTCGTGCAAGGGCATCCATTCCACCGGATGCAGCAAGAGATCCGTCAGGATGGAAACCGACAGCATACAAACTTCTACTGTGTCCTTGTTGAGCAAGAAGCTCTGTGCCACTCTCAATATCCCATAATCGCCACGTCTTGTCAAAGCTGGCGGTGCCCAAGTACTTCCCTGATGGGTGGAAAGCGATTCGTGACAGACGTTGCAAATGGCCTTCAAATGTCTCCAGGAGTGAACCTTGGGTGTTCCATAGTTTTGCAGTACAGTCAGCTGATGCTGTTGCCACAATGTGGCTTACTGGAGAAAATGCGATATCAGTGGCGCGTTCAGTGTGTCCTTTGAGCACAGATTTCGTCGTCACATCAGGCATACTCCAAATCTTGGCATCTCCACCTAATGAACTGACAAACAAAACAAACAAACAAACAACGAATTAGAAATAAATTTCATCATTCAATTCAAAAGAATATATATATAATTCAGTGCACAGATTTAAGAAGAAAGCATCAGTACCTGGTTGCAAGAAGGCTTCCATCATGTGAAAAGGAACATCCTGAAAGCGGACGATCATCTCCAATCTCAGTGAGATGAAGAACATAACTGTTGGCCTGATCCAGGGCCCAATCTATCTCTGCATCCAGATCTTCATCAAGATCATCCCGCATTCTCCTTGCACGATTAAGACGCTGAGCTGACCTCAATATGGACAAGTTAGCAATATCCAATCGAGCCTCCAACAATTTATATGTCCCCTCAGTATAAAAAGGGTACTGATGAATCACCTGTTCCTCCTCGGCGACTTGATCCTTTCTAGTGCCAGAATGCCCTTGAACATCCAGCTTTGGCATAAGCATCCTCAGACGATCTCGTCTTTCCATCTCTCTCTCTCCAAGTAAGGTGACCGGCTCACCAAGACATCGAAGCCCGGCCCTCACAGCAATGTCATTAGTAGGCACAGGCAGAACAACTGAAGTAGAAACAGTATCTAAATCCATAACACCTACCTGAAAAAACATGACAATCATACATATATACCAATATCAGTAATTATCCACCTAATCAAAAAGACCTAAACCAAACCAAACCAAACCATACCAATTGTTTGATTCAAAACCCTTAGAATCCACATCATCTATTCAAGCATATATAAAGCACAGATATTCTTCAAGTAACCTAATTTTTTTTTATCTTTCAACTTCGATCCTATAATCGAATTGCATTCTTGCATTGGGGATTAATTAGTCTCCTTCTATCAACTTATTTATCACTTAACAAGAACATTCAGGAGTAGGATCGGAGTTTCATGTTCGAAAACAAGTCCAATTCCAAGCAACCGCTCGGCTCAAGGAGATGAACAATACAATACAATTAGAGAAAATCGCGCAAGGATATCATATATATGCGACAAATACAACAGCCCAACATCTGAATCCGAATGAAGGAGAAAAGATCATGAGGAGAAAGAGAGTACCTTGCTCAATATAATGGATGACAACAACACAGAGAAGAAGATGTTAAACACAGAGAGTACCTTGCTCAGCCTCAAGCCTCAAGGAATTCCAAATACTCCGTGTATATATAGGGTTCCGTCCCGTGTCGATTCACTTAATTTTGACTTGATTTCACCCAAACGTACTCGATTTTATCCCCAATTTCAACCTCCTCCCGTTAAGATAAGAATTCGGTTCCCTACACAAGCCTAGAGAAACCGAGAGACCGGACAAGCCAGTGGATGGACTAACCATCATGTACAAGTGTACAACCGAAAGTAAACAACAGAAGAAAATGACAAAAAGGAAATTACAGAAGCAAATGACATAAATAAAATTACAAAAGAAAAGTACAAGTCATCCCTAAAGAGACAACCGAAACGATCGATCAAAGGGACGACGCACACAGAGAACTTTGGGGACACCAGCGGACACCTCAGATTGTAGACTCAAGAGAGCCATCAGATGTCAACGCACATCCACGACACCATCGAACATGACAAATCAAACACCGCTCAAATAAGCCTGCAACACAAAAAGAACAACACTGCACGCCAATCCGAAAATCCGACTCCAAGCCAAATCATTATCCATTCAAACCCCAAAACCCATCCCACCCCTCAAGGACGATAACAAGATCGAGGGCAACTACTAAGTAGTCAAAATAGAGGCGGAAAGAACGAGCAAGGCAGAGAAAATAAACAACAATCAACAAGGCAACGAGGCGGAAAACCGGATTGAGATTGGTTCGAGGCCAAAAGATAACAACGATTTTTTCCCTTGGTAATCCCATAAAAGAGACAAGGATGATGAACGGAAAGGGGGCTTATCGCGGGTCTCCCGCGGTGGAGGTGCGGCGACAAGAGCAAGGAGACGACCGGAGCCGAAGGAGTCAACGACGGCGATCCAAGCGGAGGAGCTGAAGGCGGCGCTGAAAAACTGTGGCTAGGGCGCTGGAGGAGCGGCGGAAAGCAAACACCGGGAGGGGCACCCGATGGCTAAGGCGCCACACCAGAGATGCGGTTGGGCAAGGAGGACGACGGAGGGAGACTGAGGACCGAGGCGATAGGTGGAGCATCGGTTGGCATACATCATGCCAAGCTACAAGATGTATCTTCCTACGCGTTTCCGTATCACCCCAGATGAAGTCCCTACACATCTTATCGATCGCCTCACATGTAGAACTAGGCATGATAATCGAGGCAAGATAATTCAAGGAAGCTTTGTGCACATTGATTCATAGAGTTTATTACCTTCTGAATGAGATACGTGGTATTGGTAAATCTTAAAGGTGGATCGGAAAGTGGCGTGTCTGAAGTCCGTTGTTAGAACTCATGATTGGGTATCATGTGCACGGTACACGGGGTGCTATTGCTATTAATATAACACATATGTAGAGTGAATTTTTATTCTAAAATCAATTGACAATAGGCGTATTCGCTGATCCGTTTGCTCTTTTTTTTTTTCTCATACTTAAATGTGTAACTCTTTTTATTCTCTTCACATCTCATTATAGTGTGGTTTGGAAACGACAAGAAATTCCACTGTCAAGAAGCATGAAAGAAACCGGTTGTAGGAGCTTAGGAGCTTGTCATTTGGATCAAAGGTACTAAGTGGTTTCAATTAATCTTGAACCCATTCTTTCGATCACCCCTCTTAAGTCTTAACTGAGACAAGAGACCCAATACTTCAAGTAGCTAGGAACCTTTTGGATCTCATCGTACATATTGGGATCAAGTCCTACTTGAAGATTAGTCTCCTTTTCTTTTTTTTTTTAACTTTTGTTTTTCAAATCAGATAAATTATACTCCGTACTAGTGTATAAGAATTTACTAAAACTAAAAAATTATCGTTCTTTTCTAGCTCCGCTATGATGAACTAGTCGAGCCATTCCCCTTATTTGAGTATACGGGACGGCTAAAACCAATAAACAAGGAAATCAATCTATTAACTCTATTTAGCGATAGATAGGAGAGAGTTTCAATTACACCAACTAGTAACTAATAATAATAAAACAACATGAGTCTTTGCTCAAACCGGAATAAAATCACCCATAAAGCGCGTTATGAAAAATCAAGAAAACCAAGTCGTTTCACAACTATTTGTTATCATTTCTTACAATATTTTTCTTTTTTCTGAGAAATATCACAATACTTGTTACTTTCTCTTACAAAAGTTTTGGATATCTTATAAGTTTTGTTTACCATCCATTCAAAGTGAATATTTTCACTAGTTTTGCTTTAAAAATAATATTAGTACTTTTTGCTGAGGTCTTATTGAATACGCCATCTCATTTTAGCGAGAGAATCTTGGTAAGAAAAATATGTCATGGTATTTTGTTATTCACTTTCCAAAATTGCTCTTATAATAATTAGAGAAATTAGAAAGATGTTAGTTGTGATTTTTAATAAAGTGAAAAATAAAATAAAATAATAATTAGGGGTATAAGTGTAGATTTGTTTGCTTCCTTCCTTAAAAATTATGTATGTGTTTAAAATGACATATTTTAATGAAGATATAAAATAAATAGTTAAAGTTATGGTTTAGATTAGAAATATTTGTCTAAATAATCACGGACCAGCAACCCTTGACGAGTCACCGGCCCTCACGTCACGGGTAGCATCCCTTTACAAAATTATTGGTCTAACTAAACAATTACTGTCAAACCTTTTTTTTTTTTCTTTTTTTTTTTGTTTTGTTTTTATTAGCAAAATCCATCTAATTCAAATAACATTATCTTCCGTAAATGAAGATGGAATACCGACATATATATCTCATGTCCACAAGTTTTAATAAAACATTGACTTTTAAAAAAACATCATCATTACACTAACTTTTTCATAAATTTTATTATTTTTTAACACACACTACACATTTTAACCAATCAAATTATTTTAAAAAGTCAACATCACACAAACCAATACAAATCATTACAACTTCCTACCTAAAAAACATAAAAGGCCATCTATTGCTGAACAAAATTTTACCTCTAAAAATCCATATATTGTTGGACGGAGAGAGTATTAATTAATTCACAATATATTCCCCGTAATGCACTGTTTATTGAACTCTGTGTTTTGGTTAAAATAATCACATCTAATTTATTTATTCAGAATTTAGATAGAATAAACCAACGATGACAAATAATCACATCTAAATAGTCATAGGCAAAATAAAGCTTATCTAAATTAAATTTTAAATTCTCTTGAGCTTAGCTTATTGCCTTATTGTACGTTGGATACGGATATGGGTACGGATACGGATATCCGCTGAGTTAAAAACAAATGATTGATCCGTTGTCGAGTACCATCCCCACTACTAACCCAAGTGACAAGTAGTCCTGTTTTTTTCCAAATCTTCTTCGTCTTTCAATTTCACCATCGATCTTTTGTATACTAATTTTTATTATATATTATATTCTCCATCTCCTAGATAATGAGTTAATTCACATTTCAATTTTTTAGCTTATTAAATCCAAGTAGTGGGGATATATAGTTAGGGTTCTAATTAAATGGAAAGAGGGTAGGTGGGAGGACAAAAACGGGGAAGATCGATGGCGACAATGAAGAGAAAGTAGGAAGACGAAGAGCAAAGCTATGAAGAAGAGGATGAGGTGGACGTTGTAGATTTATAGTTACGAAGGAAGAAGACGATGAACATGGTCAATTAAGATCACCTGCACCCAAATACCTTGATCCCGGCTTGTCTCTTCACACCCCTAATTTAAAAGAAAAAATTAAAATAATAAGTTAAAAAGAAAAAATTTTGAAGAGATTAAGAGAGAGAAGGTGAAAGACAGCATTGTTGGCACAACATATATATCCTCTCTTGAACATGGTTGGTTTAAATGGCATTATTATGAAAGTGTAGGAGTAAGATGCATGGTAATTTCACACAAATTTAAGCAGTGAGCACGCGAGCTACTCGGACCACCCGATTTGAGATCTGGGAAGAATCCGTCCAAAATTGGTCAAGACTGGTGCAAAATCAGGGACAAAAACCCTGAATCAACAAAAGCCCCAACACAATTTTGGATTTCGAAGAGAATCCGAGAAAGGGAATCGGATTTAGGGTTTCGAAGAACATGGACTTCAACGGATTAATGACAGACCTCCGCAGTGTAGTTTTGAAGCCTCCGAAGAGGGTGATCGATTTTCAGGCCTCCAAAGAGGGTGGTTTTTCAGGCCTCCGAAGAGTAGTTTTGAAACCTCCAAATAGGGTGGTTTTCAGGCCTCCGAAGAGGGTGATTTTCCGACGTAGATGATCGGCGGGTGTGAAGTTCTCCGGACCCAAAAAGGGATTTTCCTCGTACTAGAATTTAACTTGTTATGCTATATGTTAGAATATACTATGATAGAAAATGTGATTTTTTTTTATCAAAGCACAAATAAACTTTAAAAACTTTGGTTTAATTTTCTTTCAAATACACAATATTATACTCCGTATTATTTTTCTTCACATGGATTGATAATGATATGAATCATTTTAATCACTATCTATCGATTACCATCCCGAGTCCCCACTACTAACTACCAAGTGAACGACAACTAGTGAAGTACTAATTACTTGATTTGTCACCTTAAGCCCCAAATCAATCAATCCTCCCCACAATATAAACCCCCAACCTCCCCCCATCATACCAAACCAAACCAAAAACTCTCGATCTCATCATGGCCGGAGCACCACCCATGTCACGGAGGGCCACGGCGGCGGCGACGCTGGTCATACTAGCGTTGACCGCGGTGGTGGCGGGTGACCAGTTCGAGCAGGACAAGAAAGAGTGCGCGCCGCAGCTGGTGGGGCTATCGCCGTGCCTCTCCTACGTCGGCGGCCAGGCGAAGATGCCGACGATGGACTGCTGCACGGCGCTGAAGCAGGTGCTGGCCACCAGCAAGAAGTGCCTCTGCCTCCTCATCAAGTACCGCAACGAGCCTGACCTCGGCATCAAGATCGACGCCAACCTCGCCCTCGGCCTCCCCTCCGTCTGCCACGCCCCCTCCAATATCTCCGACTGCCCAGGTTTCCGAATCAAAATTGGTTTAATCTGAAATATGATCGATCGTATATTCGTATCGATCGGTAATTGATTGATTGTTGGATTTGCAGCTCTTTTGCATTTGGCAGCGAATTCGCCGGATGCCAAAGTGTTTACGGACTTTGCCAAAGGCAGCAGCAATTCTACTTCCACCTCTTCTAATTCCACCGGTAAAGTAACTCTTCATATTAATTAATTTCTCTTACACTTTTATTAGAGTAAATTATTAATTAGGACAATTTTGATCTTTGGAACATAATTAGAAAAAAAATTCAAATATTAATAAGAGTATATTAGGAGGGTTAAAATTGTTGTTAGCCTAAGTTTGTGGCTGGTGATGGTTTTTCTTAGGGCTCGTTTGTTTGAACGAAAGAAATATAATTAATTATGTTATTTGTAGGAAATGGAATTGCTTCTTTTGAAAAAAAACTATTAAATATTTTTCCATAAAATTTTATATTTATTAATATTATTAATTAAAACACCTTATTTTAGAGATTTGCACCTTTTTATATATATAAAAAAAAACTCAATCCTTATTTTTTTACTTTATCGAAAAATCCACCTAACATCTCTTAAATCATTTTAATGATAATTTTGAAAAGTGAAACTCAAAATTCTTAAAATGACATCTTTTTGACATATTTTTTTTAACGGATTTAATATATCCTTATCATCAATTAGTGTCAAAAAAGACCAATAGGGTTGATAAGATGCTTACGATATGGATACGAGGCTTATTTGATTAATTACGCAATTAACTAGAATAGAGGTGTGTATAATTAAAGAGTTGAAGGGCGGGTTGCAAAAAGTGGAAAGAGTTGGTGACCATTAGCATATATATTGTTGATGATGATGATGATGATTTTGCAGCGACTCCGGCGGCGAGCACCACCACGGTCTCTTCCAAAGATAGCGGCGGTGGCCCACCAAGTCGCCGTGTCGGAGCACTCCCCGTCTTTTACGGATTCCTTGTTATTTTCCTCTTCCTCCTCTTTTGTCCAATCTAATAATTAATCGCTCCTTCATCACACCTTTTCATTTTCTTTTTATTTTATATATTATTCTATATTCTATATGTATAATGTATGTATACATCTTGAAATAATTAAATCAAATACAGACACTAGCAAAACAGTTTTTTGTTTGCAAGTCCTATTGAAATTTGTGTTATATGATCATCAAAGTCGGTAAAATTATGTATTTTTTTCTTAGTTTAATTCGATTGCACTGAACTATTTTTGATACGGAATACCTCATTTCTTGAATTTTAATCTTTTTTCTTAATGCGATGTAAATCTACAACCGATACGCAACTTGCTATTGGTTGTAAAATTTAGACCCGAGCAAATATGGG
Source organism: Persicaria tinctoria (assembly GCA_037127255.1). Classification (NCBI taxonomy): domain Eukaryota; kingdom Viridiplantae; phylum Streptophyta; class Magnoliopsida; order Caryophyllales; family Polygonaceae; genus Persicaria; species Persicaria tinctoria. The sequence goes on from JBANSL010000004.1 coordinate 4,662,526, forward strand.
CTAACCCGCCCAGTCCTCCTAACTCGTCAAGTGGGCCGACAGGGCCGGTCCGGTTGGCCCATAAGGCCGGTCTTGGGCTAATGATTAAGCCCAAGCAGGCCGGTAGGCCCGCGCCGCCTATATATATATTACTTATATTTTTTTATATTTGTATTAAAATACTACGGAGTATATATATTGATTATATAATATTTAAATTTTTACATCTATTACTTTATAAATACTAATAGTATTTACATCATATATAAATTAAGGAATACAATAGTACTAAATAAATTATTTTCAAGATTTTTTCATTGAAATGAACCTACATAAAGATTGTAGTGTGTAATTTCACATTTGTGTAACTTGTATACCTTTGTTTTGTATAAAATTTCAATCTTTTGAGACACTTAGCACATTTGTGTAGTTTGATATTCTCATAGGCCCGACCCAAGCCCGCCCATGCTCAGGTCTAGTAAAACTACACGTTTTAGACTAAGGGCATGTTTGTTTGCATTTTTTATGGGTTGGGAAAGGAATCATTAAGCCCGTTTACTTTCAGGCTTATTTGTTTAAGTTTACGAGGGGATTATTTACGTTATGGGCCTTAAATGATTTACCCACTTTATTACCCCTCGAAATATCAGATTTTCTCGTCCGGATCTCTCACACCGACCACCGTCTCTCCTACCTTGTCCTCTCAATCTCTCAACTCCTTCTCTTCAATGGAGTCCTTCCCTCGTTTTTCCTACTCATTCCGACTTCTACGGCTTCCACCTCCATCATTGACCTCGAAATTTCTCCCTCCATGGACCTCTGCTAAACGCCGATCTTCACGACGGGGAATCCCACCTTTACCGTCGACACCCACCATTGATGACTTGTGCGTTTTTGCCGCCCAGATCTACTGCATCCCTCCTCTATTGTTCTGGATCCCTTTGTGCACTATCGATTTGTGTGGTTGTGAGATCCCTAATTCACTTGAATGTTTACTTATTGAATTATTGAATTGTAGATTTTTTGAAAGACATTGGCTATTACCCGATGTTAAATAACAAATTTCTAGTAGTGATAAAAGATTACGTGTGTCCATGGTTCTCTTGAGTTATGTCACTATGGATGGAAATTGAATATCGTTTTGCTCTAAAAGCCTCTTAGCTCACTGGTAGAGCGATGTGCTTATGCGCAAATACGTGAGTTCGACTCCTATATAGGTTAAAGTTTATATATATAATTCTAGTAATTTAAAAAAAATTGTATTAAATGTTCAATAATAAGATATATTAGTGTAATTTTTTAGTGCTGACATCGTTTTTATATGAAATTTATATGTGCTGACATCGTCTTTATGCGTTTTTTTTAGTGCTGACGTTGTTTTTATGCACAACTTACTGTTATATTTGCACAACTTACGGTTAAAGTTGCCCATCGTACTCTTATATTTGAACGACAAAATGTAAAAATAAAATAATTAAAAAAAAAAACTAGACTTGGTCATATTTGCACAACTTACGGTTAAATTTTCACAACGTACTCTTATATTTGCACGACAAAATGTAAAAAGAAAGATAGACTTGGGTCATATTTGCACAACTTATGGTTATATTTGCACATCGTACTCTTATATTTGCACGAAAAAATGTAAATTTTTTTTTAAAAAAAACTAGACTTGGATCATATTTGCGCAACTTACGGTTAAATTTGCACAACGTACTCTTATATATATTTGCACGACAAAATGTAAAAAAAAACAAAACAAAAAAAAAAACAAAAACTAGACTTGGGTCATATTTGCACAACTTACTCTTATATTTGCACAGCGTACTCTTATATTTGCATGACAAAATGTAAAAAAAAAAAAAAAAAAACTAGACTTGGGTCATATTTGCACAACTTACAATTATTTTTGCACAATGTACTCTTTTTTTTGCATGAAAAAATGTTTTAAAAAAAACCAGACTTGAGTCATTTTTTGCACAACTTACGATTATATTTGCACAACGTACTCTTATATTTGCACGACAAAATGTTAAAAAAAATATAAAACAAAACTAGACGTGGGTCATATTTGCACAACTTACTGTTATATTTGCACAATGTACTCTTATTTTTGCACGAAAAAATGTAGAAAAAAAAACTAGACTTGGTTCATATTTGTACAACTTACGATTATATTTGCACAACGTACTCTTATTTTTGCACGACAAAATGTTAAAAAAAAAACTAGACTTGGGTCATATTTGCACAACTTACGGTTATATTTGCACATCGTACTCTTATATTTGCACGACAAAATGTTAAAAAAAAAAAAACTAGATTTGGGTCTTATTTGAACAACTTACGATTATATTTGCACAACGTACTCTTATTTTTGCACGACAAAATGTTTTTTAAAAAAAAACTAGACTTGAGTCATATTTGCACAACTTACGGTTATATTTGCATATTGTACTCTTATATTTACACACATCACACCAAATTCTCTTCCTTTGTCTACATTACATGGCTTAAGAGAGTGGAAGAACAATTTGAGATTTTTGTTAGGAAATTCAATGTTTTGGCATAAAATTATGCTAATTGATTTGGCTATGTTTCATATTTTGGGGATGCTTTCACATTTGGATTCGATTCAAGGTGGACTATTCTTTGATTTGATAATTAGGGTACTTTTAGTGCACAAACTCAAAACCCTAAATTCAAAAATTGGAGATTGCATAGGTTTCAAATTTACTTGAAATTAACTTGAATGATTCATGAACTCCACCTGAAGTTCATGAAATACATGACTTAATTTCGACTTTTTTTTGGGTTCGTGGTCAATTGTAGTTCTCGATTTCTTGTGAAGTGAATATGGAGAAATTAGATGATGGATATACAATTGGGGTTCTAATTAAATGGAAAGATAGCAGGTGGGCGGACAAAAATGGGGAAGATCGATGGCGACAAGAAAGAGAAGTAGGAAGGTGAACAATACGGGCTATGAAGGAGAGGATGAGGTGGACGTTGTAGACTTATAGTTACACAGGAAGAAGATGATGAATATGGTTGGGTCTAAATGACATTATTATGAAATTAAAGTGTAGGGATAAGATGGTAACTTCATACAAATTTAATAACAAGTTAACGGAACACAGAGGATAGGTGACATTTCACAAACATGCCGCCTTTAACGGGTGGTTTGCCGCAATATTAAATTTAAGGGGTGGTTTTATGCAAAGTTGCACAATTAGTGGGAGGTTTTCTACAATTTTGCCTTTTTTTTATACAAGGCGGGGATTTGGGGATGGTCAACCGCGGTTGACCCATCACTCAAGAGCGTCCCAACGGACGATGTCAGCAATCTCGGCAGGAACGCGGTCCGCAATGAAAGACAAAGAGAGACCGATATGCGACAGTCTATCTGCAACCTGGTTCCCCTTGCGGAAGGTGTGCGAAAAGGAGACCCTCTCGAAAACGTGACAGAAGCTGAGGGCATCTCAATCTCCCAAGGACATCGCCAGATCCCCTTCATGACGTTGATCGGCGTAAAGCAGTCACCCTCCACCTCGAGTCGAGAAAATCCCCTCTTCGTAGCTTCCTGGAGTCCAAACAAAAGACCGAGGCACTCTGCTTGCACCGTGGACAACCTACCGTGGCCTCGGGCACCACAAGAGAGAACTGACCCTTGGTTATCACGAATAACAAATCCAGAGGTAGCAATGTCGGAACTAACCATTGCACCGTCAAAATTGAGTTTGACAAATTCGTCGGCTGGCTTTTTCCATTTTTCAGTTTTCGGTTTTTTTTATTCTGTTTTGGTGGGTATTGACTCTTGTAGGAGGTGTGTCATCTTCTTGTTCGTCTGATTGTGCTTTTCTCCAACTTATCCTGTATTGTTTTATATTTTTTATCCATTCTTTTTTATTCCTAATGTCATTGTTGTCAAATAGAATTCTGTTTCTCATTGACCAAATGCCCCAAAGGGACAAGACAAGGGTCGATTTCTGTTCTGTCGAGATATTTGCGAAAATGTATGTGATTATATTCTTGTAAGGTTTGTCTGCTTTGTCCGTGTTCCGGATTATTTGCTCAATTTGTCTATCCATTCTTTCAAGAAAGGCTAAAGACGTTTGACATTCGGTAAAGATGTGGGTAACATCTTCACCATTTTAGTTACAAAAAGGGCACTCGAGTGGGACATGAATTCCTTTACTTTGTACTCTGGCCTTCGTCGGGGTTCCATTTAGTAGGTTTTTACAAATAAAATTTTTATTTTTTGGGGGACAATCAATTTTCCAAATCCAACCGAGTGGATCAGGGTTGGTTCTTCTAGTTCTCGTGACATGGTCTAGAGCACTCGCGGTTGAAAACCATCCATTTCTGCTTGGTTTCCAGTATAGTCTATCATCGATTTCATTTGTAGGGATATGAACTTCCAGGATTCTTTCGACGATGTCCACAGGGAAGAAGTCTTTTCATTTGTCCTCATTCCAAGTTTTGTTTGGTTTTAAGAATTGGTCGATCGTTTCTTGTTCTTCAATACTCCCTCCGTTCAACAAAACTTGACGTTTTACTATTCATGCACGCTTTTTTAGGAGCTAAAAACTATATAAAATATCGACTTTTTAAATAAATTTTTTAAACAATTTCGTAGTTATTATTAATAAGTACAAACTTGTTAAAAAATTTTTTTAAAAAAATGAATATTTTATATAGTTTTTATCATTCTAAAAAAGCGTGCATGAATAGTAAACGACAAGTTTTGTTGAACGGAGGGAGTATGGTCTATAGCACGGATACTGTTTTCCCGTAGGTTTATGTCATAGTTTAGCCAGTTGACCTTCCAGAACCTTATGGTTTTCCCGTTTCCCAACTGCCAGATAAGACCTGAGCAGAATTCTTCTTTAATTTCCATCAACTTCGCCCATTGCCATGACGTATTCTTTTTTCTTGTATAGTCCGAGATGCTCTCTTCCTTCAAGTATTTCTCTCTAACTATTTTCACCCATTTATTTTGCGGTTCCGCAATTATTTTCCATAGTAGTTTCATTTGTAAGGCTTTGTTAATGTCTTTTGTCTTCTGAATTCCTAATTCACCTTCATTCTTCGGTCTGCATACTTTATCCCACCCGATAAGTGGTTTATATTGTGGGTCTTTGTTCTAGAAGAAACTTCTGTTAAGTCTATCGAGGTCATTATGTATACTTGCAGGGAGCATGAAGTTCTTGAAGGAATTGGTGTCCTTTAATTGATGTGTGAAATACTAATGATATAATAGGATTAAAATGGAGATTTATAATCTGAATAATTTAGGTAATTATAGTGCTTTGCTAGAAGCCAACTACAATTTATAGATTAAATTATATTTAATCTATTGCTATTTTATTCAGGTCCTATAAGGTCACACACAAAGAGTATTAGGAATTGGATAATTGATTAATAATAATAATAAGTTATTATTGTTGATATAGTTTGTGGATAGAAGATAAAAGATAAAGGTGACTTATTAGGAATAAGTTGACCTAGTTTCTACAATATATAAGGAGACTTATTGAGAATAAGTCTTAACCATATATTGGATTATACGTGTCTCCAAAATCTCCTCCCACCACAAATCGCCTGCCTCCCTAACTCGTAGGGTGAATTGCAATCCTTCGATCATTCGTTCTAGCAAACGGAGACAAGGAGATCCAATCCCGTGCTCGTGTGGACCAAGTAGAGGAGTCGCGCTTGAGGCTCTTTTCTCCAAAGCTGATTTCGAATCAAGGTTCCGCACAAGAAAGATACGACTTTTCCCCTCTATATTGTTCATATCAATTCATGCATGAGATCCCGAATTAGATGTTAGAAAATAGTTTTCTTCCCTTCCGCTGCGCATCTAATTTTCCTACAGTGGCATCAGAGCCTCTTGCATAAATTGATATGATCGATTGATTTTCTTGATAGTTTTGATTCAATTTAGCAATATAGTCGATAGATGGAATAGTTTGTATAATTAAAATTATAAATTTTATTAATTGGATACTGTGTGAAATTAGTTCACGTAATCGCCGCCACCCTTGATTTCTATTGATTGGATCACTTGAAATTATACTGTGTGAAATTAGTTCACGTGACCGTCGCCACCCTTGGTTTCCATTGATTGGATCATTTGAAATTATTGATTGGATACTGTGTGGATTTACTCACTTGAAATTAGTTCAAGTACGTAGACCTCTGGTTTCGAATGTACACGTTATTGGATCACTTGATTACAGTTCTACGAAGACGGAATCCAATTATTATTATCTTTTCTTTCTGGTTTTGAAAGTAAAATAAAATAATTTGGATCGGCGGCTTTGGGTAAGATAGGGTTATTAGGATTTTAGTGTAAAATCCTAAATTACCTTAATTAGTTATGGTAGGTATCTTATCCCTAATACAATATTCTATCAAATTATACAAGGTAAAAGTTACCATAAAATTTATTCCATCTATATGATTGCTAATTTTGAATTAAATATCAAGAATATTAAATTAATTATTTTATTAGATAATTTAATTGATTTGAGTTAAATAGTTTATTAATATGATCAATATTCTATTTTTATTTATATTAATTTGATTAATATTTTGATATTATATTAATTGTGATTAATATTTATTTAATATTTGATATTATTGCATGCGGTGACTAGTATGGCCCAAGTAGCATATAAATACGATCTGCGTATCGTTATGTATTTTTGTACACGATCTGCGTATCGTTATGTATTTTTGTAATTTAATTTTTGAAAGTAAATTTATTTATACATTGTACAAAAGAAGATGTTACAAGATTCAAGGATGGAGATCCAAAAGGCGATTCTAGGATGGAGATCCAAAAGGCGATTCTAGGATGGAGATCCAAAAGGAGAATCAAGGATGAGGATCCAAGAAGTTAGAAGAACCTTGAAGATTTATCTTTTTGGTTTTCTTTTCATTAGGGGCCATACTAGGATCACAATTTATTTTTTGTGCATGTGTTTGGTTTATGCTTGCATGTTTGATTATGTTGTTTGTTCACTTGATAATTAGACTTGCATGACAAACCTAGTTCCCTTAAAAGAAAATTGAGAGTATGCCTTTCCAATTCATAACCTATGAGGCCCTGGGAATTTGATGGATAGGTTTTGCCAAAGCAAGGTGTCCATGCTTTGACCTTGGGATAATACGGGTAAATCTATATAAGGGATTTATAGCCTTGAATTGGTTCTACTCAACAAAAGACCAAAAGACAAAGTTTTGGATTTTGAGGCATGGGATAGATTTACATAAGATGTGATCTATCAACCAAGAGTTATAAATGTTATAACTAGTAAAAGTTACTTACCTTGTCACATAAGAGTTAGGGTAGTGCCAAAGCACGCTAATGTCTTATCTGTAATAGGATCTTGGAATCATTTTATTCAAAGGGAAATTTATTTGATGGATAAAATGGCATTAGCTTATTTACATTTAAAGCATGTTCAAATTTTAAGCTTTTTGCATGACAAACATGATTCATATTTTGCATGTTCTATGTTGTAGATATCATGAACAGAAACGATAACCCAACCATCATCAATTTGCGTTCAATTCTTGAGAAGAATAAGTTGAACGGCAATAATTTCCTCGATTGGGAAAGAAATCTGAGAATTGTTCTCAGGTCTGAAGGAAAAGAGAGTGTACTTGACACCCCAATCCCAAAATTGACTGATGCCTCTACTCAAGCTGAGAAGGATCAGGAAAAACAAAGCAGAGATAAGTCAGTGATTGTCACATGTCTTATGCTGGCTTCTATGGAGTCGAGCCTTCAAAAGAGGTTCGAAAAGATGGATGCTTGCACCATCATTCGCACCTTGAAAGTTATGTTTCAGGAACAAGCAAGGATGGAGAGGTATGAGACTCATAAGGCAATACTTGATTGCAAACTTGAGAAAGGCAAGCCAGTTGGTCCTCATGTCTTTGAAATGATTGGTCATTTTGAAAACATGGAGAGACTTGGCCACCTCTATAGCCAAGAGTTGGCTACAGACATCATACTTCATTCTCTGCACGATGGATTTGCTCAGTTCAAGCTAAACTTCAATATGAACGGAGCTGTAAAAACGCTTGAAGAGTTGCATGGGATGCTTAAGACCGCTGAGCAAAATCTAACTATGGGCAACAAGAAGGAGATCTTGATGGTCCAAAAGGGAAAAGGGTTCAAGAAAGGGGCATCTGGGCAGCAGAAGAATGCAAAAGGGAAGGGTAAACCAGTTACCCAACCCAAGAACACTTCTGAGAAAGCTAAAGTAGCTGCTGACCATGATTGTTTCTACTGCCATACCAAGGGTCACTGGAAGAGAAATTGCCCAAAGTATCTGGAAGATAAGAAAAATGGAACTGTGAGTTCCAATTCAGGTACGCATGTTATAGAAGTCCTATCGGCTAATGCTTCTAGCTGGGTATTCGACTCAGGCTGTGCAGGTTCTCACATTATTACGAATGTGCAGGGGCTAAAAAGGCGTAGAAGCTTGGCCAAGGGAGAGGTAGATCTTCGAACTGGAACTGGAGCAAAGGCTGCTGCACTTGCTGTTGGAGATTATAGTCTACCTTTACCTTCTGGTTTAGTTTTAGAACTTAATAATTGTTGTTTTGTTCCGTCAATTACTAGAAACCTTATTGCGGCTTCTGTTTTGGATTTAGAAGGCTACAATTATTCTTGCAAAGATCAACGCTTGTCTATTTTCAAAGATAACATTTTTTATGCCGATTTTGTGTTGAGTAATGGACTCTACATTTTGGATCAAACATCCGGCATTTATAACGTAAGTACCAAAAGGCAAAAATCAGACGCAGGTGATAACACCTACCTATGGCATTGTCGATTGTGTCACATAGGCTTAAATCGCATGAAGAAGCTCCATAAAGATGGACTTTTGACATCAATTGATTGTGAATCATTTGACACATGTGAGTCATGTCTAATGGGAAAAATGACAAGGTCACCTTTTACTGGGGTAAGTGAAAGGGCAACTGAGCTCTTGGCACTAATACATACTGATGTATGTGGACCTATGAGTACAGAAGCTAGAGGTGGGTATAGATACTTCATAACTTTTACTGATGACTTGAGTAGATATGGCTATATCTACTTAATGAAGCACAAGTCTGAATCATTTGAAAAGTTCAAAGAATTTCATAATGAAGTTGAAAACCAGCTTGACAAGAAAATTAAGGCACTCCGATCTGATCGTGGTGGTGAATATTTGAGTCAAGAGTTTGATCATCATTTGAAAAGTTGTGGGATATTATCACAACGAACTCCACCCGGAACACCCCAAATGAACGGTGTATCTGAAAGGAGAAATAGGACCCTGTTGGACATGGTTCGATCAATGATGAGTTTTGCTAATCTTCTAATATCTTTCTGGGGGTATGCTCTCACAACCGCAATGTTCACACTAAACAGGACTCCATCTAAGGCCGTAGAAAAGACACCATATGAGTTATGGACCGGAAGAGTTCCAAGTTTGTCTTTTCTCAAAGTTTGGGGATGCGAAGCATACGTAAAATGTTTACTAGCAGATAAGCTCGCACCCAAATCAGATAAGTGCTTCTTTGTAGGGTACCCTAAGGAAACTAAAGGGTACTACTTCTACAATCCCACCGAGCACAAAGTGTTTGTTGCCAGGGATAGTGTCTTTTTGGAAAAAGAGTTTGTTTCCAAAAAGTCAAGTGGGAGAAATGTTGATCTCGAAGAGGTTCGAGAGAAGCAACAAACCGAGCAGCAAGAAGACATGGATCACTCCATGACTGAGGCTGTGAGCTTTGAGGACCTAATTCCAGAAGAAGATGGAACTCAAACTCATGCAATGGAGGAGGTGGAATTGGAGGTGCAAGACCCCATTCCCAATAACCCACAAAATGTTGTGGTGGAACCTCTAGTTGCTCAACCCACGCGTAGATCAGAAAGGGCAAGATCGCTACCAAATAGATTTGCTGAATTCATATTGAATACAAGTCTAGACATTTTGTTGTTAGAAAGCGATGAACCCACTACATATAAGCAAGCTTTGATGAGTCCAGACTCCAAGAAGTGGCATGATGCCATGGTATCCGAAATGGATTCTATGTCTGAGAATCAAGTATGGGACTTGATAGATCCACCGGATGGGATAGTACCCATTGGGTGCAAATGGGTTTACAAACTCAAAACAGACAAGAATGGAAAGGTAAATCTATTCAAAGCAAGACTGGTTGCGAAAGGGTTTAAACAGGTTCATGGTATTGACTATGATGAAACTTTCTCACCATTCGTTATGATTAGATCCATCCGGATACTCCTAGCAATTGCAGCTCATTATGATTATGAGATCTGGCAAATGGATGTCAAGACCGCGTTTCTAAATGGATACTTAGAAGAGGATGTGTACATGACACAACCTGAAGGTTTTGAGGATCCACAAAATCCTAGGAAGGTATGCAAACTTAAGAAATCCATTTATGGACTTAAGCAAGCATCAAGGAGTTGGAACCTTCGATTTGATGAAGTGATCAAACAGTTTGAATTCATCAGATGTGAAGAAGAACCTTGCGTTTACAAAAAGTTTAGTGGGAGCAAAGTTGTATTCTTGGTTTTGTATGTGGATGACATACTACTCATTGGGAATGACATTCAAATGCTTGAGTCTGTAAAAGACTGGCTCAAGAAGCATTTCTCAATGAAAGACCTTGGAGAGGCAGAGTACATTTTAGGCATCAAGATCTATAGGGATAGATCCAAGAGACTCATTGGACTAAGTCAGGGAACTTATATAGATAAGGTTCTAGACAGGTTCAAAATGAAAGATTCCAAAAAGGGATTTTTGCCCATGCAACATGGTCTATATCTAAGCAAGAAGCAGTGTCCAGTAACACCTGCTGAGCTGGATAGAATGAGTCGGATCCCTTATGCATCAGCAATAGGATCCATTATGTATGCCATGATATGTACTCGCCCAGACGTTGCATTCGCCTTAAGTGTGTGCAGCAGATACCAATCGAGTCCAGGTGAAGCACACTGGAGTGCAGCTAAGAACATCCTCAAGTACTTGAGAAGAACTAAGGATGATTTCTTGGTGTATGGTGGTCATGATGAGTTGATCGTTCAAGGATACACTGATGCCAGCTTCCAGACAGATAGAGACGACTTCCGATCCCAATCCGGATACGTTTTTATTCTTAATGGAGGAGCTGTGAGCTGGAAGAGCTCAAAGCAAGACACAGTAGCTGATTCTACAACAGAGGCTGAGTACATCGCTGCAGTGGATGCTGCTAAGGAAGCTATCTGGATAAGGAAGTTTTTAGCCGAGCTTGGTGTGGTTCCCAAAGGGGTTGAAGCCATTGACATTTATTGTGACAACAATGGTGCCATTGCTCAATCCAAAGAACCAAGCTCCAATTCCAAATCCAGGCACGTGCTCAGGAAGTATCACGTCATACGAGACTATGTTCAAAGAGGTGACGTGAGACTATGCAAGATACACACGGATAACAACATAGCAGATCCGTTGACTAAACCTCTTCCCAAGCCCAAGCATGATAGTCACACTAGAGCTAAGGGACTCAAGTCCATTGGTGAATGGATTTGATTTATATGTTTAACGCATTTAGATATTGATCAAGATTGTTGAAACATATTTTTATCATGTTTGTTTGAAATAAAATTTCACTATTATTCAATTATGGTTTAGAATTGAATAAAATGTCCTAATAATTTATGATTATCAAATAGGATCGCTGCGAAAGTCGTGGTGGTTGAGACCCTATTAAGTGAACTGATATTATGAATTATGCTTTGCCATAGTCTTAATCATTAAATGGGACATAAATGATTTAATATAGACTATTATGCAAGTTGATTGATAGCGCCAAGTTTCACGGGCTATAGGGACATAGAGATGTCTAATCAATTGTATAGACAAGTATGGTGGATACTTGTTAGGCAGACCTGCCTTAAGATTTTTCAAATAAGTTGAAGAATTAAAGGTTAAAATATTATTAGTAGGTTCCTCAGACATGAGTGTGATATCCCTCTCACTTGATGATTGGTAGCCTTTGACACTGTCAACCGCTGATCCGTAAAAGGCAGTCATAAAGGCAGTGATTGAGGTTGCTAAAATTTAAGTGGGAGCTATAGTCACGCAAGATTGGAGAAGTCCTCCTATTCTGGATATTAGGATATCTGAGTAGGAATAATGTTCTGGCCACTCGAAGAGTAAGAACTGTAAAATGCATGGCCATGCTCAAATGGATTAATACGTAATCATTTGTTTATTTGACAGCTCAAGCTCGGGATCGAGAAATAATTTGAATTGATATGGATAACATGAGATGCTATCATATCGTCAAATTGAACATTAAGTGACAAAGGAATTGAAACCGCACATCCACTTAAGGACAAGTGGGAGATTGAAGGAATTGGTGTCCTTTAATTGATGTGTGAAATACTAATGATATAATAGGATTAAAATGGAGATTTATAATCTGAATAATTTAGGTAATTATAGTGCTTTGCTAGAAGCCAACTACAATTTATAGATTAAATTATATTTAATCTATTGCTATTTTATTCAGGTCCTATAAGGTCACACACAAAGAGTATTAGGAATTGGATAATTGATTAATAATAATAATAAGTTATTATTGTTGATATAGTTTGTGGATAGAAGATAAAAGATAAAGGTGACTTATTAGGAATAAGTTGACCTAGTTTCTACAATATATAAGGAGACTTATTGAGAATAAGTCTTAACCATATATTGGATTATACGTGTCTCCAAAATCTCCTCCCACCTCAAATCGCCTGCCTCCCTAACTCGTAGGGTGAATTGCAATCCTTCGATCATTCGTTCTAGCAAACGGAGACAAGGAGATCCAATCCCGTGCTCGTGTGGACCAAGTAGAGGAGTCGCGCTTGAGGCTCTTTTCTCCAAAGCTGATTTCGAATCAAGGTTCCGCACAAGAAAGGTACGACTTTTCCCCTCTATATTGTTCATATCAATTCATGCATGAGATCCCGAATTAGATGTTAGAAAATAGTTTTCTTCCCTTCCGCTGCGCATCTAATTTTCCTACAGTTCTGCATGACATAACTTGGTTTGACAGCTAAATTAATTTTGACTAGAATCGCTCGTCCTTGTTGAGTTAGTTCGTTTGCTCTCCATTTCGTTAATTGGTTCTTTGACTTTCCAACAACATCTTCAAATGTATTCTTGTTCACTCTGCCATTAATAATAGATTAATAGGGCAACCAAGATATTTTTCTAAAGCAATTTGGCTAGTTATTTGTAAGCAGGATTGAATTTGTTGTTTTTGGTTGTTTGTGACCCATTTCGTCGCTTAGAATGCTGATTTTTTAAAATAACTTTTTGGCCGGATATCGCACAATAACTACCTACATTCATATATGGAAAATGTTTTTCAGTTTGACGTCTTATCCTATATCCTTAAAATATATAATAGAAAATCGTGATTTTTTTTTGGTATCCAAAAGCACAAATAAACTTTAAAAACTTGGATTTTTTCTTTCAAATACACAATATTATATTATTTTTCTTCACATGGATTGGTTGAATCATTTTACTCATTAACGATCGAGTCCCATCCCCACTACTAACTAGTAACTACCAAGTGACAAGTAGTCGACCAAGTAATAATTACTTGATTTGTCACCTTAGACCATCCAAAATGGTGGTATGCAAATGTACAAATGTGTATTTTTTAGACATTTTTTTTATCTAAATCTGTTGTTTTGAGTGTGTGCAAATGTGTATATTTGAGCACACACTATCTTTCCATATGCAAAAACTTTTACAAAAAGTAAGCCAATTTAATTGGTTTTGAATGTGTGCAAATGTGTTGGTTTTTTTTTTATGATTTTAAATGAATTGTATTTCAAGGTATAAAAAATGCACATTTTATTCATTGAGCAAATTGCTAAAAATTGATATGTATATTTACACACTAGGAACAAATGTGTATATTTTAAACAAAATCATTGTGGATGACCTTAACCTCCCAATCAACAACCATCCCCACAATAAATAAACCCCCAAACATCCCCCAATCCCATCATACCAAATCAAACTCTCTCGATCTCATCATGGCCGGAGCACCACCCATGTCACGGAGGGCCACAGCGGTAGCGACGCTGGTCATACTAGCGTTGACCGCGGTAGCGGATGACCAGTTCGAGCAGGACAAGAAAGAGTGCGCGCCGCTGATGGTGGGGCTATCGCCGTGCCTCTCCTACGTCAGCGGGAGTGCGAAGATGCCGCCGATGGACTGCTGCACGGCGCTGAAGCAGGTGCTGGCCACCAGCCAGAAGTGCCTCTGCCTCCTCATCAAGTACCGCAACGAGCCCGACATTGGCGTCAAGATCGACGTCAACGTCGCCCTCGGCCTCCCCTCCGTCTGCCACGCCCCCGCCAATATCTCCGGCTGCCCAGGTTTCCGAATCGAAATTGGTTTATTCTGGAATATTATTGATTTCCAAAATCGAAATTGGTTTAATCTGAAATATTATCGAATTACCTAATTGATTGATTGTGTTGGATTTGCAGCTCTTTTGCATTTGGCAGCAAATTCGCCGGATGCCAAAGTGTTTACGGACTTTGCCAAAGGCAGTAGCAATTCTACCTCCACCTCTTCTAATTCCACCGGTAAAGTAACTCTTCATATTTCTCTTACACTTTAATAGAGTAAATTATTAATTAGAAGAGTTCGGGAAATATTTAGAAAAAAAATTTCAAATATTAATTAATAAGAGTATATTAGGAGGGTTAAAAACTTAAAATTGTTTAGGGCTCGTTTGATTGAAAGAGAGAAATTTAATTAATTATGTTCTTTTGAAAAAACTATTAAATATTTTTTCCATAAAATTTTATATTTATTAATATTATTACACTCCGTTAATTAAAACACATCATTTTAGAGATTTTCACATTTTTTAATAAAGCAAAAAAAAAAAAAAAAACTCAATCCTTATTTTTTTCACTTTATCGAAAAATTCAGCTATAATCTCTCACATCATTCCAATGATAATTTTGAAAAGTGAACCCCAAAATTCCTAAAATAACATCTTTTTGTCATGGTTTTCTTAATGGATTTAATATATCCTTATCATCAATTAGTGTCAAAGGAGACCAATAGGGTTGATAAGATGCTTACGATATGGATACGACTCGTATCATACGTGGATTATTTGATTAATTACGCAATTAAGACTAACTTCAATGGTTGTGTGTAAATGTCTAAATGTGTATTTTTTAGACATTTTTTAGCTACATTGGTTGCTTTTAGAGTGTGCAAATGTGTACATTTGAGCATGTAATATGCAAATTACCTCCTCATTTGCAAAATCTTTTTCAAAAAGCAAGACAATTTATTGGTGTATTTTTTATGATTTTTTTTTGTTTTAAATTTATTGTATTTGAATTATGTGTAAAAAATACACATTTGACCATTGGAGCACAACAACAAAAAATAAGGTGTATTTTTACATATCTTGTACAAATGTATATATTATAGCCAAAATTATTGTGGATAGTCTAATTATAACAGAAGTGTGTATAATTAAAGAGTAGAAGGACATGTTGCAAAAAGTGGAAAGGGTTGGTGACCGTTAGCATATATATTGATGATGATGATTTTGCAGCGACTCCGGCGGCGAGCACCACCACGGACTCTTCCAAAGATAGCGGCGGTGGGCCACCAAGTCGCCGTGTCGGAGCACTCCCCGTCTTTTACGGATTTCTTGTTATTTTCATCTTCCTCCTCTTTTGTCCAATCTAATAAAAAAAATGAAAAGGTGTAATTAATCGCTTCTTCATCACACCTTTTCATTTTTTTATTTTATATATTATTCTATATATATGTATGTATACATCTTGAAATAATGAAACCAAATATGACCACCAGAGTTTTTTTTGTTTGCAACATGTGGTATTGCAATTTTCGCGAGGTATACAACTCTTTTGTATATTTCGCGTGGTACCCCTGGAGTTTTGAATTTTTTCACCACCTGCCCTTCTCGGTTAATTTTAACAGATCTGGTGGGGCTCCGTTAGTTTTTAATTAAAAAAAACAAAGAACAACGGAAAGGGAGAAAGAATCAAAGAGACTTGAGGAAGCCGACGCTACCACCATCACAGACTCGAGAAAGGGAGAAAGAATCAAAGAACAACAGATCAGGCGGCCAACGCCACCACCATAGACTGGCTTCGAGCGGTATGAGCAACCACCTTCACCCACTGCACCACCTTATCACCTCTCTGTTCTCATATGACCGGCGACGCTACTTCCTTGATCCGGCGTTGCCCATGACAACCCTCTTCTCTCACTCCGGAGTCCTCCGCACCGGTGTCAACACCATCGACACCCAGTATCGCCATCTCTCTGATTTTAAGGGTGGTTGTTCTTCGTGAACGCAAACCCTAGATCTGGAAAATTGAGACTTTTTGGCTCGATTTTGGCATGGAGATGGACGAAATTGAGAACTTTAGCCTAGAATCGACAATACCCATGCTCAATTTAGTCGTTTTGATTGAATTTTGAGATGGGATTTGAGATTTTGGGGCTTTTCTCAATCTTGTTCTTCGAGGAAATTTGGGGCTGGTCTCTCTCGCTCTCTTCTCTTCGCTTCTTTCTTTTTATTTTTTTTAAAAAAAACTAACGGAATCTGTTAGATTTAACCCCGAGGGGCGCGAGACGAAAAAATTCAAAACCTCATGCGTACCACGCGAAATATGCAAAAGAGTTGTATACCTTGCGAAAATTGCTATACCCCAGGGGTACCTCGCGAAATTTCCGTAAATAAAAATTGTGGATTTCAACTTATCTACTCACACATGGTAATTTCAATTCATCCATTTTGGTGGAATTGGAATTCCGATCAATTCTAAAACAAAATTCTAATCCAAAGTCCAAACACATGTATTTAAATTTACTTCCTGAGTTATTTTAATTCCTGGGTTTTTTAATGTAATTATTTTAATTCGATTGCGCTGAAGTATTTGATATGGAATAACTCATTTCTCGAATTTTAAACTTTTTTTAATGCCATGTAAATCTACAACCGATACACAACTTGCTATTGGTTGTAAAACTACACGTTTTAGACTAGTGTACAAAAATAATATTTTTCAAATAAATTTTTTTAAGAAAAAACACTTGTGTACCAAAATGAGAATTAAGTTACATAAATCTATATCTACAAATTCAATTTTTACACTAATTTAACTTCAAATTATACAACATAAAAGCCGATAGACAATGTGTTAGGTATTTGGGTTAGGCTAAGTAGTATAAATACCGTTATATTTTATAATGGGGGTTATGGAGTTAATGAAATATTCTTTACACTCTCTCGCATGTTCTGTATATCTCTCTATGTCTCTCAATCTCGTCTAAACTCTACACTCCAACTCTCATTCCCTTCCTTTCACCTTCCCAAATTTAACTCTAATCATCTCAAATTCATTTGGAAACTTACACAATGACCCGATTCAAAATAACTTGATACAACCTCAACTCAATTGGAACTCAATATATCCGATATGATATACTCTTTCCGATCGAAAATATTTGATGTTTTAGGAGGTGAAATTTGATCAACAATATTTTATGGTTTAAAAGTAATAATTACACTCTTTTTTACTTTTACACTAATTATCAATATAAGTTTTACTTTTTTTTTGCTTAACTAATTACATTCGTGCTTAATAAATGTGATGGAAGAGTAAAAATTATTCGATGAGGTATTTAAAGGTGAAATTGTAATTTCTTAATCTCCGTGCATATCTTTAGAACATCAAGTATTTTCGATTAGATAGAGCATAATAATAATGCAATGATCTTGATTGCCCCCTCTGACTATTTCCCTGTGGAATGTGATAGATGCGATTGATATCACTTTCAAGTTTCAATGCCTCAACTGCCAACTAGAATCTACCTCCGTAGCTCAGTTTGTTACAAGTGGTCTCTCCTTACAATTAATTGAGTAATTGGTATCCTGCTCGGCCCGCCCTGAAAAATATACGGATTTATACAGGGTATAAGCGAGCCGACAGGCCCTGTCCGGTAAGTCCAATTAGGGGTCGGACTTGGGCAGAGAGTGAAATCCAAGCGGACCAACAGGTCCTGTCCGATTTTATATTAATATTATATATAATTATAATTATATAAGTTATAGATAGTATTATATATTATTAATATAATAAAAAAAATATAGTAGCAATAGATTTATATTACAAATTCAATTTTCTAAAACTCATCTAAGATTGACACCTCACTAAAGTATTATGATTTAAAGTATTATATAGATATATAGATATAGATATAGATAGATAGATAGATGACATTGGTTTATTAGGTAAATATTAGAAAACCTCTTTTTATTTGGCTTTTGAAATTTGATTGGCTTTTTTTTTCCAATTTAGGGAATAACTTATAAATAAATAAAACTATTCCATTTATGCATGGCGCCTTCGAGCTTATTTTAACGTACTTAATGCAAGTAGTTTATTTAAGAGTATAATTTGTTTTACCAATTCAACCGAATTTAATTTTATATTAATATGCACAATTAAGTAAATTTTTTTTATGATAAGGAACCCACATTTGGTGGCAAACTCCGGACACCTGACCCAGCCGTCAAGAGTCATGCACCAGGTAAACCGGATTGCGCCGACCAGCTCGACCCACTTGTAAATCTTAGATTTTCACTCAAGGAAAGAAGCGGAACCCTGACTGGGGCCACAATTAAGTAATTTGAGAGTGAAAAAAAAGACATGTGAATTAGACGACAAAATAAGGTAAGTTTCACGTGATAATCAAAACATAGTTATTTTCATTATAAAAAAAACATAGTTAGTTTCATGATCCTCTACCCATCAACTATAATATTGTGATATATGCTTAAATTCATGAAAAAATCTTGGGAGTTAGCTACCATTCCATTGATTTTACCATGTTAGATGTTCATGTGCAGTCACATTTGGTGTAACTTGTAAGTGTAATTACTCCGTAGCTAACTAGGTCCCCGCCTCCTTTGGGCTTTGTGGAAATGTACAAGTGGTGATTTTGGACTTTTTTATTAAATAAACGAAAAAACTAGTGTTTTTTTCGAACCATATTTGGGTTTTGGGAGCGTGTATATGACATTCTTCGTGAGTGCAATCAAAGCTATCACAATAGTCATACCCGTCAGAAAAGTCTTCATACCACACCCTTAACCTAAGAGTTTCATTGCTATTCTTGCACTTGCGCACATCCACATAGGAGGTAAGACGAGAGATCGAGGAAGGAAATATCAATACAAGCCCCAGCAAACCTGGGTTTGTTTCGGATGTTGGCAGCCTGGTCGAGCCTAATGAGAGTGCCCACATCGCCAGTCTTGAGGAGGATGTAGCCGATTGCTTTGTGTGAGTAGAACTGGTGTGGGAGCCCAGGTACATGGATCTAGAAGTTGACAGACATCATGTTCTCCTCCGCTAGGTTGAAAGTTTCAACCCAAGGATAGATTGTCATGAGGGATCCTTGGACATCGTAGGGCCTGTTAGTCCAAGCAATTGTACGATCTTCCTTATCGGTGAACTTGAAGATAAACCAATCATTCCCTAGGGTTTCGACGCCCCATTGTGCCTTTAGGTTCTTCCATTCCGCTTTCATCTTTCCCATAACTTATGTGTTTAGACGAATCTTCCCACCAAGATGAACTCAACGAGCTTGGTGTGAAGCTCGTGCACAATAGGGATAGCGTATGGATCAGCAACCGGGCTTATGGATCTTGGGTGGGATATCGTGGGCAGGGCTACGCTTACACTAGTTAGTATAGATGGCTCGTTACGTTTTAATAGGATTTCATAGATATATAATTCATACTTTGTAATATGAATAATTTTAGAATATTGTATTACAATATTTTCATACACGAGACATAACTCACATTATTTAAGCTTATACATGTATATTTGATTGATGAGTGAATCAAATTATTAAGAAATTGAAAAATTCGTGAGTTTTTAAGAAGAATGTAAACGAGTTAAAGATTAGACGGTTCTCCCGTCTGCCGGCTTGTCCGGTCTAATGAGTTTCATATATGTCTGAACTTGAATTTTTACCTAATAAAAAAAAACGACTTAAAATGGTTTCAATTCCTAGATGGAGATGGCTCGTTACGTTTGGGTTACCTTTTGGGTTAAAGTTGAAGGTTGATAGTTAAGGCCAACCACAACTTTTTCAGGAAACAATTAACAATGAATCCCATGAGATGAGACTGTGGGCCAAAACTCAACCTAAGTGGGCTCAATACCATTTCATGCATGAAGTTGGGCTGTGACACAGCCCAACATCAAACCCATTTCAATTAAAGTGCAAGTCTAATATCTATCACCAAACCCATTTCAACTAATCAACACCAAAATCATTTAATTTTACTCTAAAGTACCAAATATAAAAAACGAATAATTTTTATATAAAAAAATTATTTACACTTATTAATAATTATATTACATCAAACGAATAATTTTGATGGTACTTATGAATAATCAGTTTGTTCACATTTCATACAATTCTTTTTTTTTTTTAATTTCTAATGTGTTTCTAGAAAAACCGTTTAAAAAAATAATAGGTAGTTTTATGCAAAGTTGAAAAAAATAAAAGACACCTTTGTATAATTTTTAAAAAGAGTGAATGGTTTTATGTGCAAAGCTGGATAAATCATGGCTAATTTTGTGCCAAGTGTGAGAGGTATTTTTTTTAATCAAATTTATCTTCATTTTTTTTTCATCATATGTATTTTTTGTCATTATTTATATGTAAACATCATTTTCAAAAAGATCTGGGTTACATTGAAAGAAATAATGAAAGTAAAAATACTAGAAGTTCAGTCATATACATACATACATACATACATACATACATACATAGGGAAGCTTTAAAATGTAAAATATCCTTAACGTGTAAAATTTGCTTAGCGTGTAAAATTTTCAAATCAACACAACACATATGCGCGCAACCCCGAGCCCTCGGACTCCCGCACCCGCACCCACCACGAGCCACCTCCGGCCACCAGCGACCAGCCGCCCTCGATCCCACCCCGGTGCGCAACCCCCGAGCCCTGGACCGGCCTGGTTCGAGCCCAGACGCGCCCAGACGCGAGCGTCTCTCGCAGCACCGTCGAGCCAACAGCGGCTTCGGTTGTCGGCCTCCCACGCCACCCACGAGCCACCTCCGGCCACCAGCCCCGGCCAGCTCGAACCCCCTCCCTCAGGCGCACCCCCGAGCCGGGAACCCCCTTGGTTCGTGCCCAACCGAGCCCACACCGAGCCATCTTCCCCAACAGCGCTAATCGGTTCTTTTTGGCTCGGAAAACCTTCGAAATCCCGATTTTTCTCCTTGTTTCCACTCGAATTTGGTATGATTTCTAACTCTAAACTTGTTTATTACAGTTATTTGGATTGTTTGAATGATTTAGGTTGAGATTGAAAACCTAGGGTTTGATTTAGGAGCGGAATTTGGGGCTTTTTGATAAAAGCCAAATTGATTGAAATTGATGATATGGTTGTGTTGTTGGGTTGATTTTGAGCTAATTTCATGTTCATATCATTGTCAAATTGTTTATGGATCATGAGCTAATTGAATTTTAGAATTTTAGGTTGCGATATGTTTTAGAATTTGGGGCTTTTTGCCAAAAGCCAAATTGATTGAAATTGAAGATATGGTTGTGTTGTTGGGTTGATTTTGAGCTAATTTCATGTTCATATCATTGTCAAATTGTTTATGGATCATGAGCTAATTGAATTTTAGAATTTTAGATTGCGATATGTTTTAGAATTTGGGGCTTTTTGCCAAAAGCAAAATTGACTTAAACTGATGATATGGTTGTGTTATTGGGTTGATTTGGAGCTAATTTCATGTTTATAGCATTGTCAAATTGTTTGTGAATCATGAGCTAATTGAATTTTATAATTTTATTGCAATATGCTTTAGGTCGATTAGGTTCTTCTATTTTAGCATAAAAATCATCATTCAGCCTATTAGCTCAATTGGTAGAGCAATGTGCGTTTGCACAAAAGATGTGGGTTCAAATCCCACATAGGTTGCATAATAGACAAGAGCGCAACAATCGCAAATTGTTAATCATGCACATTATAATCTAAGTTATGCACTTTTTAACCTTAATTATGCACATTTTAATCTTATTTATGCACTTTAATTTTAAAAGCTTATACGTAAAAAAATCGATTTCAAACTTACATATATCAACCTAAATTATCCGAGAGGTGAACCCAAACTCTCAAAAGTAAAAAAAAACAAAATTAAAACATCGATTTCAAAAGCACATCTTTTGACTTATTAATGCGCATTATGATCTTACATTTGCACAATTGTATTCTTCATCTGCACAATTGTATCTTACTTTTGCACAATTGTAGTTTAAATTTGCACAATTGTATCCTACTTTAAATTTGCACAATTAAAGTTGCACAAATGCACTTTACACTTGCACAAATGCACTTCACAGTTGCACAAATGCACTCCACAGTTGCACAAATGCACTCCACAGATGCACAAATGCACTTCACAGTTGCACAAAAGGTATCGAAAACGGGAAAAAGAGCATGTACCCATAAAATTAGACATATTTACCAATTTACCCATAAATTAAACATATTTCAATTATAAATTTTTATAATTGAAATAGACACATTTACCAATTTACCCCATAATGAATTATTTGTCTGCACAAAATAAACTTATATTTGCACAATAAGATGTTATATGTGCACAAAAGCAAGTTATACTTGCACAGCAGAAAGTGTTACAACGGAAAAAAAAATTCTGGGCAAAAAAAAAAAAAAAAAAAAAAAAAAAAATCGGGTCCGAGAAGGGGGGGCGAGGGGGGCACACGCATGGGCAAGGGGGGCAGATATTCTACTAATAAAATTAGGCCCATTAGTAATTAAATTAGGCCCATTAGTAATTAAATTAGGCCCATTAGCAAATTTTACACAATAAGCATATTTTACACTTTAAGGACTTTTTACATTTGAAGTAAACCCTATATATATATATATATATATTAGTGTTAGGCCCGGGCCTTATGCCCGGGTATTTGATTAAAATTTAATATTTATAATTTTCATATAAAAGTGTGTAGTTATCATTTATAATTACAATTACAATGATAGATTATATAATGTTAGTTAATAGTATGAAAATTATATCAATTAATAATATGACGGCAAATCGAGTAGTATCATGTTAGACAATACGTCTTGAATAGGTAAATATATATAGATGTATGCTCAAATGATCAAAATATACAAACGATAGGCACGCAACCTAGCCCAAAAATGGCCAGCCTGGTTGGTCGTAACTCGTAAGCCACCCTAAACAAAAGCTTGCTATGTTAGACAATACGTCGAATTATACCTAATATGAATGAGGGAGGAGGTTCAAAAAAAAGAAATGGATACATCAAGCAGTAACAATGGAAGTAAGAATGGAATTATAGTTACTTGTCAACAACTTTAGCTTTCTCCCTCACATCAATTATCAATAGAACACAAGTTGCATATATAAGTTACATAACACATCAACAAAAATCAGCAAGGAAAAAAGGAGATACACAGCAAAAAAAATCAGCAACATATATAAGTTACAAGTTACATAACAACAACAAAAATTAAGTAGGGAAATAAGGAAATTTAAGTGCAAAAATCTACAAGGTAATAAGGAGATTTAAATGCAAAAATCAGCAAAACTTGCAACAGTTACAAAAAAAATGAAAGCAACTAAAAATCAAGAGATTTCAACCAAAAAAATTCAAGTGATCTAATTGCAAAACTAACCGCAACTATAACAAAACTGATAATAACTAAAAAAAAAATCAAGAGATTAAGTGCAAAATCCAGTTAGTTATAATCCTTTAGTCTTGATTTGGAGATTCCCTCTCTTTTTTTAATCAATAAAGTGTGCATTAACATCCATATAACCCTTCTTTTGATGAGAGTCGGTCCACGTTCTTCCAACATGATCTTCAAATGTCTTTCTAAACATTTTCTTTTCGCAATCATACATCTTCATTATATAGCTTCTCAGAGTAGGCTTCTCAAAGTAGGCAAACTTGTTAACTTGAAGTTTGAATTTAGAGTGTGTATCTCTAGAAGCCAATATAATCCACTATGCTCAACAGATTCCAATCTGATGCAGATTATAATATATTCATATAGAAATCAATGTTCGAATCTCAAAATCAACGAAAAATGCAACTCACCATGACCCGATCTGTTTATGTCGTTTTTGCTTCATCAGTTCAAAATTGCAGTTGGCCTCAATCCACCACCTCCGGCACTCCTTGAACTTCCGGATTGGCAATCGTCACTGCTCTAGAGCTTCAATGTTACGTTCTCCAGTGAAATCGAGCTCCCCTCAACCACCGCCCACTTCTCCTGAAATATGTGGAAAAAAATGCTACTTCACTCTCATCAACAATCAATGCAAGTAAGCCTACAAAACGCCAAATTAGCAAATTATAGATCAACGCCTCCAAGTACTATCATCCCACACATCATTTTATATTGAAAAAAAATCCCTAATTTTATTTAGCACACCGGATGAATTGTCATTTAGTTTTCAAATTGATGAAATCAGGTTTGAATGTCCACTTAACTAAAATGCAACAGTGATAAAGAAATTAAGCTCACCTTATAATCCTTGTAGACAGGCTGAAAGCTTTGGAAGACATAGTAGCTTGGGAAGAAGCGTGGTAATGGCGATGATGGCAGACATGACACAAACCGAGTCGTCAATCAGCGCTCGAAATCATGCCCGTCGACAGCACTCTAGCCTCCGATCTGGCGACGCTTCTCTCCCGTTCTCGCGCCATCACAGATGCCAAATGCCGGCCGAAGCCGAAGTCTCCGATCAGGACGACTTTGAAGAGGTAGTTGTATTCATCGTCCACTCTAAAATTCGACATTTTAGGGATTTCTGTTTTGAGGGGTTTCTCGCTCGGGAGGTCAAAATCTTCTAATTTGGGGTTTGATCATGCCTTCTCATCCTGCTCGCATCGCCCCGCCGGTGTCACCGACACTGCAGGGGCTCCCAATCTCTCTTGCCCTCAAGAAGCGGGGCAACAACATCACCGACCTCGCCAACTTCAATTCCCACTATGACCTCTGTATCATACATGATTGCCACCACCTCCTCTCCTCTTCTGCTTGGATAATTGATGTGGCATCTCTTGGGTTGCGACACGTGGATCCGAGCCTTCTCGTGAAGCCACGTAGGACTGACATGCTTCTACTTTTAGGTTTAGTACTAGTGTAAGTCCCGTGTCTTAGACACGGGTATTTTAATATTTGGTTAAAATTTTTTATATTTTACAATATAATAATAATATAAGTAATTTAGAGAGTATAGTGGTAGGGATATGTTAAAAAATACACAAAAGAATTTAATAATCTATAAAGACGATGAAATAATAAAAACGAAAATAATGGTTCGTTAGAAATTTATTTATAAATCCTTAACCAAATAATTTCTAAACAATAATATAAAGAGAAGTATTATCAAGATGGTAATTGATTATACACATATAATAAACTTTATTAGATAGCTAAAGTTTTTTTAAAAAGGTTAATAATAGTGGTTATATTAAAAAACTATTTATTTTATAATAAAATATATCATATATTTTTTTCTTTAATTATATCATTTTCTCTTATTTCATTAATAAACTAAATAGCTTTATAGTGTGAAGGTAATTTAATTTCATGAATATTTAAAAATGTTTTAGTGGGGTTAGTGGGGTGGTTAGTGAACTTAGTGGGGTAGTTAGTAGTGGTGTGGCGGTTACCATGAAGATGTGGCAAAAATTAACCAAGTGGATGAAAATTAGTGGTCCACTTGGAAATAGAAAAAAGAGTGGGAGATGTGGAATCCTTTCTATGATGACACGTGGAATGGAGCCTCCTCGTGAAGCCACGTAGGCGGGAGATGCTTCTGTTTTTAGTATTAGTATAGATTTCATGAATATTTAAAAATGTTTTAGTGGGGTTAGTGGGGTGGTTAGTGAACTTAGTGGGGTAGTTAGTAGTGGTGTGACGGTTACCATGAAGATATGGCAAAAATTAACCAAGTGGATGAAAATTAGTGGTCCACTTGGAGATAGAAAAAAGAGTGGGAGATGTGGAATCCTTCCTATGATGACACGTGGAATGGAGCCTCCTCGTGAAACCACGTAGGCGGAAGATGCTTCTGTTTTTAGTATTAGTATAGATAGATATAGTGAAAATTCATTAGAGTGATACTCGCTTGTTAATTTTGCGTTTTCTCTTCTAGGAATTAGGATTACATATTTTGAAAGATCTTGCATCTAACATTAGTCATATCCAAGTAGGCAACAGTAGAAGAGATTGTTTATTTCTAATGACTTTCGTTTATTTATGCTTATTTCTTTATATTAGTTGAGGAGCTTGGTTTTTTTTTTTTTTTTTAATATACAAGACAAAGATTTGGGGTTGATCAATTGCGGTTGAACCAACGCCCAAAGGCGTCCTGATGGACGGAGGCCTGAATCTCGGCAGGTGGGCTATCAACTAGCATCGACGTGGAGAGACCGATGTGCATCAGTCGGTCACCCACATGGTTTCCCTCCCTAAAAATGATCTACAAAGCCTGAGGATGTCAGAAATCATTATCTCTACTTTCCAGGGCACCTTCTAAATGCCCTTTACAGCATTGATCACCGTCAAACAATCCCCCTCCACCTCTAGATACATGAATCCTTCAAGTTGAAGAATGTTTGTCATTGAGGAGCTTGGCTTTTGACTACAAAACAAAAAATAAAAATGACTTTATTTTTTGAGAAACTGCACAAAGGGTTTATTGTTTAGCCGGCAGAGAGAGAATTTTGAAGTTAATTGAAAATTTGAAGAAATGTCAAAAAAGTAATGCTTCAAGTTGAAGAATGTTTGCTATTGTTTCCTTTATGTCATTATAAGACATGACTCAGATTATATCTCTAATTTCGACCGGAGAAAAAATTGAATCATGTGTATGGCTCAACTCCTCAATGCTATATTTTGAATTTCTCTTTTATAGCAATATGCATCATCTCTTAAGCGAGACTAAATTTATCTAGTGAACTGAAAATCTTAGTAATTAGGTTGCTAGTCCCCAGGAGAATTTGAAGTGATCGTCTCAGACACTCTATTCTCCATGAGTTGTTTCAACTCCTCCGTAGATTTCCTCTCGCACTTCGACTTAGCTACCTCTGTGTCTTATCATGGCAACCAAGTATTACGCTCTCTTCTGCTGTTAACTCCTTCCAAATTCTTTTCGGTTCAAAAAAAAAAAAAAGTGTTCGAACTTTGAAAAAAGTTGCTAATAGATCCCTTGACATTTTCCCCATATATTTTAACAAGGAAAAATGAATGAAAATACAAATGTTTTAACTTATGTCCTTACTGTATAGATTAAAAATGTAGATTGGAAAATATTTCCCGAAATTTACTATTTTCATAGCTAATCTTTTTTTTTTTTGAGCTCACTCATTTTAATTAAGCTTTTTTTTTCATAATAAAGTGCATTTAATATATACCCCATAGATATAAACTAGTTAAACCGATAAAGATAATGTTAACTATAATAATGTGTATGAAAAAATGTTTGATTGGCTTAACTTGTTTCGACGATGACCTAATCAGGAGTAATTCGACGTTGATAATGATCCAATCTGAACTCGATTCAACCCGAACTTGACTCAAACTAATATTTGATCAAAACTCAACCCAATGATCGAAGGATTCAATTGTCCTCTCTATAAAAGTAGGTAAGGGAAAAAAAAAAGTTACAAATGCGAAGCTAAATATAGTAATTTATAAAATATAAATTTTTTAAATAAGATTTTTAAATATATTCGTACTCATTCTCATACTAGAAATTATTTTTAGAAATTATATTTTATAGATTTTTTTATTTTTTGAAACACGTACTTCCAAAATTTAAATCACATGTAGTATTTTTTTTATAAAAAAAATCAGGTATTTTGAGAAAAAATGAATATTAAAGGGAAAAAAAAACAAAATATGAAAATTCATCAGCAGTTCAGTTTTCAGTCACCGGCCTCAGAACTCAGACAAATCCCCACCTAAAAATCTCCACCGCACTCTTCGTCTCTTTCTGTATAAATCACCATCAGGAGTCAGGACTTCTTCTTCTTCAACAACCCTAACTCCCATTTCCTCGAAACCTCTCTTGCTTAGATTCGTCATCAAATCCGCCATGGCCGCTCCATCCACCATCTCGCTTTTCTTCACCACCTTCTTCCTCCTCTTCGTCCTCTCCAGTTCCTCCGGTTCTCCCACCGTCTTCGAAATCCTCCCCAAATTCGGCCTCCCCAGCGGCCTCTTGCCGGCCTCCGTCCACTCCTACACGCTTGACGACGATGGCTCCTTCGTCGTTGAGCTCGATAAACCCTGCTATCTCCAGTTCGATTATCTGGTCTACTACGATAAGTCCATCGCCGGGAAGCTCCGCTACGGATCCATCTCTGACTTGAAGGGGATTCAGGTCCAGAAGTTCTTCCTCTGGCTCGACGTGGACGAGATCAAGGTCGATTTGCCCCCTTCCGACTCCATTTACTTCCAGGTCGGTTTGATCAACAAGAAGCTCGATCTTGACCAGTTCCAGACTGTTCGTGCTTGCCGGGGTGGCGCTGGCGTTTCCTGTGCCGATTCCTTCAAAGACTTCTTCAAGGTAAATGCTCTCCCTGCGTCCCTCTCATAATTAGGGTTTCTATATTCGTTTCTTGAAAATTGGAACCCTAGGTTTTAGTAAATTGATGTCTTTCTGCCTTGCATTCATTGTGTTTTCCAGGTTTTATTCCTAATCAAATCAATTGAATATAGAGATGATAAATTTGCAGTTAGAGCTCAGACTCGCTGAGATAGTCTCTGTTCGTCTGTGTGTGCTCATCACTCCATCAGTAATTTGATGTCTTTCTGTGTGTTCATTCCTGATCAAACGAATTGAAACCCTCGATTTCAGTAACTTGACGTCTTCCTGCCTTGAATTCATTGTGTTTTTCTAGTTTTCATACCTGTTCAAAACTCCAAATCATCAGTTGAATGTATAAAGTTGACTAAATTTTCAGTCAGAACACATATTCACTGATATATATGTTTTTGTTAGTCTCTGTGTGTCCATGTATCTGGTTTACCTGGGATCTTTCATTGCCAAAGAGTTTTAGCAATTGACTTGGTGTGCATATGATGCCCAATTTAGCAGTGTTGAGAACAAAGGTGAAAATTTCAGTGGTGTTCTCAAAGAGCTTGTAGCAATTGACTTGATTCCTTTGATATCACTTTCATCTGTCATTAAGTCAGACTGGATTTAATCACATCAGACCAATAAAAGGATCACACTTAAGATTGGTTCACTTATAATCTCGCCCGGGTACATGATTTGATTGCCATAAGGTTTGCAAATGTACTGTATAGCATCAATGGATGGTTGTTTGCAGCTTATTTATTTCAATAACTTCTCAAGTCCATGGTTGCCTTCAAGTTATGGGTGAAGGGTTATTTGTATCACTTGGATTGGAGCACTTATCTCAACTCAGAGATCATTTGTATCCCAAGCATAAATTATTTCATTTTTCTATTCTTTGTAAGATGTTGAATGATATTCAAGTAATGTTGTATTGTTCATGGTTGCAGCTGCCACCTCCAGTTGAGGAGGAAATGTCAATGCTATTGACAGAATAAGATTCTGCTTGCTCTTCTGGACACCCTCCGCAAGAGGGGAGGTGCACTTGTTTCAGCTGGCTTTGTTTTTAAGCCCAAATTAAGAGATCTGTCTACGATGCTACTATATGGTCTGGTAGGGCGTCGAGTATATGAAATGTGTATAAATCTCATGGGTCTTTGGGCTACAAATGCCCTTGAATCCGATGTAGTAGTAGTAGTATAGTAAAGAGATGTGTATGGCATCTCCTAGTATGAGGACATCTCTGCTGGTATTTGTATGTCAAAAGACTTTAAACTCTGTAATGAATGAATTGGCTGTTTTTTGCTGATCCAAAGTCCAACCTATTGAAGGAATTTCCATGTATGATCCAATTCCTCCTTTTTATTCGTAAGAGGGACTAGGGCCATATTATTAGCTTAAATTCCTCGCATTAGATGAAATGCTTAACATAACTAAATTCAAAGATCAGTTGGCTGAATTGTTAGCAGTAACATTAGTCTGACGACAGACATGGTAAAACTAAACTTGCCAGTCATCTGCCTCCATCGGAAGCACCCCTCTCAACCAAATGAAAATCGAGATGAGCAGCATGAGACCTAGTAATAAGCAAGTCACAAGTAGAAGTAGAATCAGATTCAATTAAGTAATTAACAATTAGGGATGTTCACATGTATAGCCTTTATGAGCGGAGTATTTTGAACTCAATTCAAGCTCGTTCATTTACAAAAACAAGTCGAGTTTGAGCATATGTTTAAGCTCGGATCAAATTGAAGCTCGACTCAGCTCAACTGAGCTTCAATAGCTCGCCTACTATGTCAAAAGCAAGTATTGCTTGAAAAAGCCTGAGTTAACTAGCCGAGTACGAGTGCAACTCAACTCATTTCTAAACAATATTGTTTGACTTGAATAACAACTGGATTAAATTTCACACTCTAAGGCAACTTTAGAAAGCTTCCTATCCTATGTGATCTCTAAACAATACGGAGTATTATTAAGGAAGGCGTGTTGGGATTGATTACCAACAAAAAAAAAAAAAAAAGGAAGGTGTGTTTGGAATCTTTGGATTCCAAGTGTTTATGTATTTGTTTCACTTAATTTATTATATATATTTAAAGTAATGTGAATTTAAAATAAAATAAATATATGCATATATTAACTAACTCTCCACGAGGCAACAATTTGAATTGGAAGATAAATTTTTAAGTTAAAACATGTGGTTTATTATTTATGTCTATTTTTTTAAAATGATAAAAATTATACTTCATCCGTCTCAAATTTTAATTCGTTTTAGAATTTTGTACAAGTTCTAATAAAACACTCGCCTCTCAATCAATATCATCATTCTACTAATTTTTTCATAAATTTTATTATTTTTTAATACTCAATATACTTTTTAACCAATAAAAAACTTTTAAAAAATCAAAAGCACACAAATCGATATAAATTATTACTATTCCCTAGAAACCCTCAAATAACATCTATTTGTTATATAAGAATAAAGTCTTAAAACGACCTAAATTTCAAGACAAAGAAAATATATAATATCAACATTTTTTTTATTATAAATTCATACTTTTTTTTTATAGTAGGCAAAAAGTTGGATGTGTTACCGACATCCATGATTATCTAACATGATGATGTTCTAGAACTCACAACAAGAACTTAAAATAACATTACAATTCAGTTGGGATTTTGCTAGAAAATTGGCTGCAAAATTCGCCTCTCTATAGCAATGCTGGAATGTGATGGTCTCAAAACCTTCGCTAAATGAACGAATTTCTTGAAATATTTGCACCACCTCCCATTGTATGTTGCTCCCTTGATTAATGACATTGATAACGATTGAGCGGTCACTTTCAACTATGGTTCTCCGTACCCCAAGCTCTACTGTCAGTCTTATAACTGCATATACTGCGAACACTTCAGCTAGGATGACATATGATGCGGATCAAGATGACCTTCTGTGGGTCCAACAATGATCTTGATCCAGGCGAGCTCTCAAGACCGATTCGAGGGCCACTGATGGCAAAGAGTCTCGTCCTCAAGAGGAAGAAGAAGACGCCACCATGGAAGAAGATTCAAGATGTATATCGAGTGGGCCTTGGCCCATGTCGAGTGCTCTTGAGGCCCATGTCGAGTAGCTTGAATGTGTGGGCCGGTTCTAGTCTTCAAATTAGTTTATTATTTTATTAATTATTATTTTATGCAATTTAGATAAATAAGGTGGAAATTAATTATATCTCTTCTAGATATATTACTTTCCCACCAAGTTATTATATTTCTATCTTCATAGGATTTATCTATCTTTAAGTTATTTCTTTTATCTTAGATAGAATTAATCTATCCAAACCCCTTTCCTTTGCAAGGAAGGATTGGTTAGATTTAGAATTAGTTTACTATAAATTCATGTCATGTCTTTTGAATTTAATCAGATTGAATTAGAATTGAGAAACCCCTTTATGGATTAAAAGGTTCTCGATTATCAATCCCAAAGGCTATCCGGTTCGTTTGTTCTAAAAACTTCGGTACCAATCATCATCATCATCGTTAATTTGTTCTTGATTAAAACCAGAGCCAGCCATTACCTTCTTAACCGAACCTAGCGCATCGAAGAGAAGCCGGACCTTGGTGACGCCCGCAGCGTCCCTCGCTCCCAGCGAGCGCAGCCTCGTCGGCTCCGCGCTCCCAGTGCTCGCTCTCTCGCCCTCTCGCTGTCTTGCTCTCGCACACGCTCGCTCGCGCCTCGATCGCTCTCTCATGTCTCGATCGCTCTCTCGGACCTTCACCCGCGCTCGTCCTCGCAGTCTCTCGACGCCGCGCCCTGAGGAGCGCTGCTCCTGCGCTTCAGCGTCGCTCGTCCTGCGAAGTCGCGCCTCGCCACCAGCGATCGCACCCAGTACGCCCGCGTCCGCACCAGCGCGCCGGAGCCTGTTCCGCGAGCCGTCGCACCCTTCGATCACTTTCTTTACTTTCCTTGTTCATCGTCACTGTTACTTGTTAATTTGTTTAGTTTAGATTTTGATCCTACGCTTTCTTTGCTTTCTTTCTTTAGTCACTTTAAGCTTGAAGTTAATTAGTAATTCAGTAGTTAGATTTAGTTAGTTTAGTCCATCGATAGTTTTAGTTTAATTTTCTTACTTAGTTTAGTTTAATGCTGTTTACGTTATTGTTTAATTAGTTTAATTTAATTGTTAATCAGGAGATATCAAAGAGCATTGTAAGATCGGACAAATATACGGCGTGGTTCTCGATCTTGAGCCCACAGGCGAAGGATCGGGTATCCCAAACGTATCAAGTGGTATCAGAGCACTCGACATGGGCCTCAAGAGCACTCGACATGGGCCAAGGCCCACTCGATATACATCTTGAATCTTCTTCCATGGTGGCGCCTTCTTCTTCCTCTTGAGGACGAGACTCTTTGCCATCAGTGGCCCTCGAATCGGTCTTGAGAGCTCGCCTGGATCAAGATCATTGTTGGACCCACAGAAGGTCATCTTGATCCCAAACGAATCGTTCTATACTCGTGCTAATTGGGATGATAGCCGTAGCAATGCTGATCTGAACGAGACACCACATTTGGAGGATGCTTACCATGAGGTAAATCCTAACTGTGATGATTTACCCCCTCCTAATTTTGGTCGTCCTAGATTTGATAATGCTCAAGCTATTCAGAGACGAGATGTTAAGCTTAAATTAGAAACTTTTGATGGTAATACTGATCCTGAAGCTTATCTTATCTGGGAAAATCATACTGACTATCTGCTTGAACATTTGCGCTATGAGGAAACGGAGAAATTGGAAGTTGTTATATTGCATTTAGTAGGTAAAGCTCGCAACTGGTGGTTCCGCACTCGTGAGATGCACCGCCGTCGGGACAAGCAACCTGTTGAAACTTGGCCCCAACTCCGCTTTCTCCTAAAGAAGAGACATGTGCCTGAGGAATACACGGAGTCCATGAGGATGCAGCTCGCTTCCTGCCGACAAGGAACTCGCTCGCCGAATGACTTTAGGGATGAACTTGAACGACTCTCCCATCAGGCTAATGTTTATCTTACTGAACGTGCTTTGTGTACTCAATTTCTTGCTGGTCTTAATATTTCTATTAAGAATCCTTTAGCTATCCATTCCATTAGAGATATTAACACGTTGACTCATAAAGCACAGCTTCTGTATGAGCAACAGCAGCAGCAGTTTCGGCAGCAAAGGAATCGACTTGACCAGACCTCTCAAGGTCGCAGGTTTGTTCCCTTTAACCCTTCTGGTCAATCTAAACCTTCTACTTCTAACCCTTCTATGCAGCAAAAGGGAGTTCCCAACTCACCTCAACAGGGTTATCAGGTTGAAACTAGAATAGTTGCTGCCCCTTCTAGAGATCGCAACAAAGATATCCGCTGCTTCACTTGCGGAGGTTCTGGGCATGTCTCTCGCAATTGCCCCCAGAAAAGGAAGGTTCTTCTCAACGATTTGGGAGACCATTACTATGAGGAGGAGACTGCTGAGGACCTGGTGGTTTCGAGTGAAGTGGAGGAGGACCAGTCGACTGAGCCTTGTGAGGAGATCGATACTTCACAGTACGACAACGTGCTCTGCATTATCAATCGACGGGTCCTACACATTCAGGAATCTCCCATGGCTAATCAAAGGGAGAACATATTCCACGCCAGATGCTTGGTTCGAGAGGCTACCTTAACGCTTATCATCGACGGTGGGAGTTGCTGCAATCTCATCAATGAAAAGGTAGTAAATTTCCTCCATTTACCTACAACTCCTAGAGCTACTCACTATGGTTTAAATGGCATTACTGATGATGGTTCTGATATAATGGTCACCAAACAATGTTTAGTTTCCCTTTCAATTGGAACATATCATGATAAAGTATTATGTGATGTTGCTCGCATGGATTGTAGTCATATATTGTTAGGGCGTCCTTGGTTATATGATCGTAATGTCCTTCATGATGGTCGTGCAAATACATATGCTTTCACCTATGACGGGAGGAGAGTTACTCTCCTACCCTTATCGCCACAAATTATACTGAAGGACCAGGTGCGCAAGCAGCAACAAAGGAACGCTGAACGCGAAGCTGAAAGAGTGGAGAAACTCAAGGGAACCTCGGCTGCCCCAGCCGCACCCGCGGCCCCAGAAGCCGCGCCCGCGGCTCCAGCAGCGGCGCCCGCCGCACCCCCTGCCGCCCCCTTGACGAATCCTCCTTCCCATCCGACGTCAGCCAAGCCCTCTTCTGCACCACTTCAGGGCTCTGTAGAACGTCGATCATTGGTCTCTCACACTCAGCAAGGGACCATCACCTGGAATGCACATCGACCTCACATTCTTTTGGTCATGAAACAGGTATTACTTAATGTTGAATTGAGTCATATTCCTGCACCTATTGCTGCTCTTCTGCAGGATTACTTGGATGTGCTTCCAGCTGAACTACCCCAAGGCTTGCCTCCTCTTCGAGGTATTGAGCACCAGATTGACTTCATGCCTGGAGCAGCCTTGCCTAATCGCGCCGCTTATAGAGCAAGTCCTGAGGAGACAAAGGAGCTACAACGGCAAGTCACGGAGTTGATGGATAAAGGCTTTGTTCGTGAGAGCCTGTCCCCCTGTGCCGTGCCAGTCATATTGGTTCCAAAGAAGGATGGCTCCTGGCGCATGTGTGTTGATTGCCGCGCAATCAACCAAATAACGGTTAAGTATCGTCACCCTATTCCTCGTTTAGATGATATGCTTGATGAACTTCATGGTGCTGCTATTTTTTCTAAAATTGACCTTAGAAGTGGATATCATCAAATTAGGATGAAACAGGGTGATGAATGGAAAACGGCTTTTAAAACTAAGTATGGTTTATATGAATGGTTAGTAATGCCTTTTGGTTTGACAAATGCACCTTCAACTTTTATGAGGCTTATGAACCGTGTTCTGAGAAGACACTTAGGGAAATTTGTCGTTGTCTACTTTGACGATATCTTAATCTACAGTAAGAATATGCATGATCATTTAAGTCACTTGAAATTGGTTTTTGATTGTCTAAGAAAAGAGAAATTATATGCCAATTTAAAGAAGTGTTCTTTTGCATCCGAGTCTACCATTTTTCTTGGTTTTGTAGTGACGGCATCTGGATTGAAGGTGGATGAGGAAAAGATTCGTGCTATTCAGGAGTGGGCTAGGCCGACTACACCCACCAATGTCCGCTCATTCTTGGGCCTTGCTGGCTTCTATCGACGGTTCGTCAAGGATTTCAGCTTGATTGCCGCCCCCCTACATGAGCTGACAAAGAAGGATGTGACATTTCGCTGGTCTGACCCACATCAAAAGGCGTTCGACGCTCTCAAGGATCGCCTGACACACGCCCCAGTGCTGCAGTTACCTGACTTTGCTCAACCTTTTGAGCTAGAGTGTGACGCTTCTGGCACTGGCATTGGAGGGGTCCTGCTATAGAACAAGCGTCCTATCGCCTACTTCAGCGAAAAGTTGGGCACCGCTGAGCTCAACTATTCTACCTACGACAAGGAGCTATTTGCATTGGTTCGCTGCTTGCAGACTTGGCAACACTATCTCTGGCCTAAGGAGTTTGTGATTCATTCGGATCATGAAGCTCTTAAGTACCTCAAAGGACAAGCAGTGCTCAGTAGGCGACTTGCTCGATGGGTGGAGTTCATAGAGACCTTTTCCTATGTGGTTCACCACAAAAAGGGAAAGGATAATGCGGTAGCTGACGCGCTATCACGACGGTATGTCCTCTTAAACCATATGGATGCACATGTTTTGGGTTTTGCATTAATAAAGGAACTGTATGCTTCTGATAGTTTCTTTAAAACTATATATGCTCAATGTGTGTCTAAAGGTGAAGTAGATTCATTTTTTGTTGATAATGGGTATTTATTCAAGATGGGCAAGCTTTGTATCCCATCTTCTTCTATTCGCCGATTGTTAACCCAGGAAATACATGAATCTAGGGGACATGGGGGTTTCGAAAAAACACTAGCTGGACTAAAGGAACATTACTTTTGGCCTAAAATGTCTAATTATGTGCTGAGATTTGTCAAAAGTTGTGTTACATGTGCTAAAGCTAAATCGAAATCCAGTGCTAATGGTCTATACCAACTTTTGCCAATTGCTAATGCACCCTGGGAAGATGTTTCTATGGATTTTATTGTAGGATTACCTAGAACTTCTAAGGGTCATGATTCCATATTTGTTGTTGTAGACAGATTTTCCAAAATGACTCACTTTATACCTTGTCATAAAACTGATGATGCTATTCATGTTGCTCATTTATTCTTCAAAGATGTTGTTCGCTTACATGGATTGCCATTGTCTATAGTTTCTGACCGTGATCCTAAATTCTTAAGCTCTTTTTGGAAAACTTTATGGTCTAAATTGGGTACAAAATTGCTATTTTCTAATTCTTGTCACCCACAAACTGATGGCCAAACTGAGGTCACAAATAGAACTCTTGGGGCTCTCCTAAGAGTCATGCTACGAACTAACCTCCGGAGATGGGAAGACTGTCTACCATTTGTAGAGTTTGCATATAACAGGTCTAGGCACTCTGCAACGAAAATGACCCCCTTCGAGGTTGTGTATGGCCGAAATCCATTGACTCCAGTGGACATGATGCCTCGACCATACAAGGACAAGGAGAGCATGGATGCAGCTAAGCAAGTGGACTTCATCAAAAGCTTGCATGAGCGTACCAAGGCGCAGCTGGAGAGGAAGACTGCGCAATACAAGGCCGCGAAGGACAAGCATCGCAAGGATGTGCAGTTCAACGTTGGTGATCTGGTCTGGCTGCATCTCAGGAAGGAAAAGTTTCCGCAGCAACGGAAATCTAAGCTGGACCCCAGGGGAGATGGACCATTCAAAGTGGTCCAGAAGATGGGTCCTAATGCCTACAAGATGGATCTCCCTGCCGATAAGTACAGCGTCCATTCTACATTCAACGTCGCCGATCTATCCTTGTTCGTGCCTGACGATGACTCTGACGACGATTTGAGGACAAATCGAAATCAAGTGGAGGAGAATGATGCCGCTCAATTATCGATGACTCCTGGTGACATTGAGGACAAAATGAAGGTTCCATTTGATGGCTCTGTCACTCGTTTAAGGGCCAAGAAGATTCAGAATGCAACTAAAGCCTTTCTTGTCCGTCGCCATGGAACATTAGAGCAAGGATTCAGGCCACCCTGGATCACTTGGCTCAAGGTTGCACCGCCAGCACAAGAAATGAGCTTGCGCCCACACTCGGAGCTCATGAAAACTCGGCAACATCCGCCTTAAGCAAGACATGGCCGAGTGGGCTTCATGCATGGGCCGAAATTATCTTGTGCATGGGCCGAAAATTACTTACTTAATTAGTTTATTATTTTATGCAATTAGTTAAATAAAGGTGGAATTTAATTATATCTATTCTAGATATATTACTTAGCCACCAAGTTGTTATATTTCTATCTTCTTAGGATTTATCTATCTTTAAGTTATTTCTTTTATCTTAGATAGAATTAATCTATCCAAACCCCTTTCCTTTGCAAGGAAGGATTGGGTAGATAGCTCATTAGTTTACTATAAATTCATGTTACACCTTTTGAATTTAATCAGATTGAATATAGAATTGAAGAAACCCTTAACGGAATTAGGGTTCTTCGATTATCAATCCCCACAACACTTTCCCACTTTTGTTCTTGAGATCTGCCGGCCAACACCATCAACTTCACCCTACTGTCCTTCGTCGACACCAAGTACCAGCCAGCTCTCGAACCGGTCGCAAGGGGAAGGCCGACATCGGCAGCACTCGCAAGGACTCCCGCGCCCAGCAAGAGCGCTTCCCAGCCTTGCGCGCATAGGCGCCCAGCGTCGAGCGCTTCCGCGCTCTCGTCCGCGTGCTCCCAGGCGCCTCGCTCCGCGTCACCAGTGCCCAGGAGCTCCCGCGCGCCCGCGCTCGCCAATTCGCTCGCTCCTCAGCGAGAGATCCCGCGCGCTTCCGATCCGGCACACCCTGAGGCCGAAGGCCTGTGTGCCCAGCTCCGGCGCTCCCGAGATCCGCGCATCAGTCCTTCGCAACCTTCGAATACTCCTTCGCTTTCTTTGCTGTCTTTCTTTAATCGCTTAAGAATTGAAGTTCAATTAGTTTAATTAGCTTTTTTTTTTTTTGATATAAATCAACCCTTATATTAATCAACTACTAAGTCATTGAGCAAAATGTCATAAAACCCAACTGGAAAGCAAGACTCTGTAAACGAAAATAAATCCAAATCCGGTTTGAGTGCAGCAAGCCAATGTGCCACACCATTTCCTTCTCTACGCACATAGTTCCATCCACACGCCTGGAAGGACTGCGCCACCCTTGTCGCCACCTCGATCATATTCCCAATTGGCGATCTCGTCTCCCTCCGCCTCTGTAGCTTCCCAACTACAGCAAGGCTATCACTCTCAACTATAATGTGGGTTAAGCCCTCCCGTTGTGCCAGCCGAAGAGCCCAAAGCACAGCCTCAGCCTCCGCTTCCTCCGGCGTGATCAACCCATCGACGCTCCTGGCTGCAGCAAAGCATATCGACCCACCCTCATCCCTCGCCACGACCCCAATTCCTGCCTTCCCCACTCTCCCAACCGACGCATCGCAGTTTAGTTTAATAAACCCGGTCGGTGGTGACCTCCATCTCGCCCCTCCACTTCTTGATTCCATGCCCACCTCTCTACCCCTGACTCTCTCCAGTCTCTCGATCGTCTTGACCCTGCTCACACTTGCCTCCCATATCTCCTCCGGTCTCCACTCCTTTCCTTCAAAGATAAACATATTCCGAGCATACCAAACCCCACTCACCACTGCTGCCCAAACCGCTATCTGCTCAGTGGTGAGAGACTCCACCACAACCTGTAGCCTGTCCATAAAACTACCCTTTTTACTCCCCTTTAAATTAAAATTCAGCCCTTCCTTCCAAATTGATTTAGCGAGTCGGCAATCAAACAAAGCATGGCATATGTCCTCCTCTTTCCCACAAACTTCGCAGCAAGGATCCGACACAGCCTTTCGCTTAAATAAATTAGTTTAATTAGCTAGTTCCATCGTTATTAGTAGATTAGTTTCTTAAATTAATAAAACTGTTACTTGCTTAGCTTAGGTTTAATTAAATTGAATTCCTTCCACCGAGATATATATCCTTAGTTTAGAAATTGCTTAAGTTAACAATTTTTACGTAGTTATTAATTAGCTTAATTTAATTGTTAATCAGGAGATATCAAAGAGCATTGCAAGATCGAAGCAAATATACGGCGTGGTTCTTGATCTGAAGCCCACAGGCGAAGGATCGGGTATCCCAAATGTATCAACATAGCTCATCCTAACATTGCATTTATGATTTATGTATCCGAATAACCTGACCATAATTATTCCTAATAATGCACCCAATCTGAGGATGACTACCAATCTTGACCGAAGCATCTACATTAATCTTAACGATATTTTTGGGGGGACATTTCCAAATCATTTTATCAGGGGGTCTAATACGTTTTGGTAATTTGGTTTTCACTTGTTGTTTACTCCAGCATGAAATCTTATCAATAGTATATGTTAACACATTGATAATACCCTTGTCAGAGCTGTTGCGTAAAATAATTCTATTTCGCAGCTTCCCAATAGAATGCCATAAATGGCACATGTCTGTAAAATCTCTATTAAGAGCTCTAGTATTTAGAATATTTTCTGAGACATCACTTGTTAAATTTGGTATAACATAACATTTTCCCAATTTAACACCCAGATTTTGAATGAGGATCTGGTAATCTGACAATTAAACAATAAATGATTTGTATTTTCTATATCAGAATTACAAAGAGAACAAGTAGAAGGAACTCTATTTATATATCTATTTAGACGAACAGTAGTAGATAAGATATCTAAAATAAAATTTTTAATACACTACAAAAAAAATGAAATTTGCTTCGGCAAAAAGCCGTGGCAAAAGGCATTAAAAGGGTGGCAAAAGGCATCTAGCTTCGGCTAAGCTACAGCAAATAGGGGGGTGGAGAATTTTTGGGTGGCAAAATTTGGTAGCTTCGGCAAATAGCCGTAGCAAGAAAATTAGCGACGCCTAAGCAACCCCTATGAAAAACACAACACATTTGCCACGGCAAACTGCCGTAGCTAAAGTGTGGGTAGGAAAAAAAAAATACTGCTTTTTAGCCCGGATTCTTCAAACCCGAGCTAAAAAGTCCAGTATTTTTTTTAAAAATAAAATTATACACAATTTGCATATACAATAAAATTTCATTAATTATATAAAATTTACAGATATAATAAAATCTCAAAAACCACATCATTTATATACAGTAAATATACATATATAATTATCAAATTTACATATACAATAAAATGTCCAAAAATACATTTTAACCAAAAATAAATGGTAAAATATACATAATTATAAAATTTACATATATAATGTAACTTATAAAGGCTAGAAATGGCAAAATTTCTGAATTTCTAATTCCACTGAGATGTGTTATACTCTCATAGCACAGCTGCCGAGTATCCTATTTCATCTTCAAGTCTTCTACTAGTTAGAGTTGAAAAAGACTGAGAAGAGCTTAAACATTGGAGAGTAATCTCCATCCAACACTAACATGGTACATGGAATATCATCACAGATTTCAACACTTGAACTGATCAAGCCCACTGCATCAAGATCAAACAAGAAAACAGTCACATGCTCGTACGAACCTCTTTCAAATGCCGCTGAATTTGTTGAATTTGTGGCTTTTGTGAGTCCTTTAGTAATTTAATGGCCCTAACTCTCCAAGAATTTCTAGACAGAGGTTTGTCAAACTTCTGGCCAACAAGTGAATCATATACACCCATCATGCCTAAAGCCTGTATGAATGGAATATATTAATAAAGTCCCTAAAAACTACAAAAATCAAATAAAACATGTCCAAACAAATCAAAGATATAGAAAATGTAACAATAATTAAGTACCTCAAAAGCACACAAATAGTTCAGATGGAGTCAGATTAAACCCAGAAAACAAATTTTGTAGGAAGGCAATAATTTACCTTCAGAGCAATTGTCGATTTCTGGATGATGAATGAAACATCTACATCAATGCAAGTTAACGTTGAATTTATAAATTTCTGTTATGCATGCACTGTATGCATGAGCTTGGACCACAATAGACAATAAGAGCACATGTAGTCCTTTTCAACACCATCAGAAAAGTTTTCTGATGCTAAACACTTCATGTGGTAGCCGTATATGGTCACAAGTTATATCAATATATTCAGATATCAGGAAAAACTAGCACCTTCAAAGCAAGGATTAGTAAGACAAGATTAGTAAGACATACAACTTTTTAAAAAGCATTAATAAGAAAGTTACTTGAAGGAGCTTCATGGAAGCTCAAAACTTTCAAGTAAGACCAAATGTAGCTTGCCTATTCACCCTGAGCGAATGTTGAAGTTTTCATGGATATGATGTACATTAGAAGCATCTTCTGACAGTTACAACTGGACAGTAAGAGTTGAAAAAAACATGGAATTCCCAATCAATTCATGCAATATTATTCATTATGGATGTACATCCATGTGGCTTCAATTAAAGCAATCCGATGATGACAATCAGGATAAAGGAGTTTAGCCATCCAGATGAAACTGTTGACCCACATATTTTGATTCATTATTTTTTACACTACATTCAGAGGGGAAAAATATAAGAGCTCTGATCAGAGAACATGGAAAAAAAATGTACATTGGTTCACTAATACTTGGCATTCCAGGTGAAACATAGTAAGTAACCTGGTTGTAGATTCAGTGGATTCCAACTTGCCAAACGATATGGGACTGAATACAGACCGCATAGGTTCACTCATAAATAAGAGAAAAACATTCCAGTTCCCCTCAGGCAATTCATGTAAAATAAAGCTTTAACCAATGGAGGAGATAAATTGAGAATATGGAAAACTACACAAACATTAAACAAAAAGTAATTATTACCTTCAAATCTTCCATACCATGCTCTCGAAGGCGGCCCACATGCTAACTAGTTAATTTAGAGGATGATTACCTATGAAGGATACAAACAACAAAAGCAACAATAGAGAGATGGTCATGAGAGATTTGAAAATGTGGATGATATATTACACAACCATGTGAAGAGAAGAACTGAATAGCTATAAGGCAGACCTAGATAGCACAGTCGACTCCTCTCTCTTCGTGATTAGTGAATTTGGGATTCTATCAATTGCAAAACCTCCATTACTCAATCTGTTCTCATTTAGGAACCACTAAATTTAGGTCGTTTATGCATTGCACCCCAGAAAGATGTCAGAAATCAGAAACTCATATAAACCTAAGAACCCTAGAAAAACAATCATTTACACACAAACTGAACTGTAGCAAAACAACAAAGCATTACGAACCTAATTCGTTGGTTATAACAGCAGCTTGAAGAATCGAAAGTAGGTGATATGTGCGCTCCACATCTTCGTCTCCAATTGACTGCCAGAAAAGGAAGAAAGAGAAAGACATTGCAGACCGGTGACAATAGTTCGGCTAGGGCAACTAGGCTGGAGTCGCATCTCGGTCTAGATCTGGTGTTATACAGGGAGAACTCTGTCACCTTCATCACCTGTCGGTGTCGTCTTTTATCCCCATTGCCAGTTGGGATGGGAAAGGTCGAACTCCGGCGCCAACGTCGACCAATGGTCATTGAAGAGTCGCCAGACAGCGAGAGGGGGTAGTTTGAGGGGGCGAAAGCAGCGAGTGCGGATAGAGCGAAGGGGAGGTAACTGAGTTCGTAGATCTGGAGAGAGCGATCCCGGGGGGAGGATGAGCGGGACTGCGGGAACTGATGAGAGGGTTTCTCGACCAAATAAATTTGTAGTCAAGACACCGCTATAGTATAGGGAGTCAGGATCGTCCACAGGAGAGAGTCAGCGCTTCTTATTTAGTTGCTTTGTCGGGTTAAAACTAACAAAAGAGATGGAAGAGAGATGGGTGATGATAAGAGCATAAAATCTGAATTTTAATTAATAAAAGGAAAAACTTCTAAGGTAAAGGATCACCACAACAATAAATACATGTGCAAATCAATGAATCATATGAGAAATCATGCTTTTATCTTAAAGAGATCGCTTTCACATACTCAACAAATAGACAATAGAGGTGATCACATAAAACCTATTTGTTTCTACCTTTCTTAATTAGATCTCTTTTACTTTCGTCAAAGATCCCTAATTACTATCAATGTTAACAATCTCCTCTTTCAATTCAATTGCAACAATGAATTCCCTTAAACTTTCATCAAAGGGTTAAGCACATGGGTAGAATACAATAAAAACATCACACAATCATAGATCCATCAATTCAAGACACATCTCTATTGTTGGGATTACCCCAACCCTAGAAGAGCAAAGAACTACTCAAACATGGCAATGAAAAACATGAATTTAAGAGAAGAAAACATAAACTGAAATTGAATTTAACAAAACCTGGAAATTCAGCGTCTCAATCGCAACAACAAACACCCTAAAATTGTCCTACAGCTGCTGCGCGCCTGCGCGCAGCCCTCGTGCTGAACAACGTCTCGTGTTCCTCCCCTCCAAAAAATCAGCCCCTAATAGGCTTTATTTAAAGATAGAAATTAAGACTTAATCTCCAAGGAAAGAGATTTTATCTTAGAAAAATAATATAATCTATCTAAGGAAGGATAAAATATCCAAAGTCTATCTAACTAAAAGATTCTAAAAGAGATTTAGAAGAAAACCCTAATTAAAAAG
Organism: Persicaria tinctoria; assembly: GCA_037127255.1. NCBI lineage: Eukaryota > Viridiplantae > Streptophyta > Magnoliopsida > Caryophyllales > Polygonaceae > Persicaria > Persicaria tinctoria. Next base: position 4,707,046 of record JBANSL010000004.1, read on the forward strand.
CCCATTAAGAATTTAAAATCAGCCCGCAGAAACTTTTGCTGGTGCGCAGATTCGCGCAGGGTATCGGCGCCGAGGTCTGGGTGTCGGCGTCGAGGTATCTGTTCGAATGCAGTAAGTTCTGTTTTTCTCCAGCTTTTCGACTCTGACTTTAATCACACTTTCCCGAGTCCTCGTTCATCCGATTGACGCATACAAATATGCGTTGGAAAGCTCTTTTCAAGGAATACAAATCTCATGAAGGCTCCAGATCTTGAATCAAAGTGATGGATGACGAAAATAAGGCTTTTCTCCAGCTATACAACTTTTTGCTTTTGCCTGGCTTCTCCATTGCCTTCATGATTTTTCATTAAGCTCTAATGTGCGTCGAAACTCTTCCAAATCAGCTCCAAAACCTATAAAATCACACCAAAGGTTGTGTAGACTCCATATCTTGCAATATTAAGCATAACTACACATTTTCCTTACTTTCCCAACATAAAACCTAATAAAATGACTCAAATGGAATGAAAACATGATGTAAAATATGACTAAAAATGCGAACATCAAAACACCCCATACTTAGACTTGCTTGTCCTAAAGCAATAACCAAACAATGACCACTACCTACAACACATCCTTCAAGTCTTCGCCTTCGCCAAAAAGCAACATTATACGCGCAAGTGGTCTAAAAGAATCAAGCAATCAAACGTCATCACACATATATAGGTAATTCTAAGCAAGATCAATTGAAATCCATCCTCACAAGGATATATGTGTTTCACTCAACACTCAATGTTTTTAGGCTTTGAATAACATATCTCAACTCAATCCTTAATGCAAAAAGCTACATAGACATTGTTATTTATATCACCAATCTCTCCACCGGAGATGTCAAAGCAATTAAAATCATCAAGAGGACTTATGGCTCAATGAAAGACTTCAAAGAAGACTTCATTCGGCCGGGTAGTAATGTGGCTTGGAAAAAAATAAATGGCATGGAATTATTTAGGCAAAGTGGTGCTAAAAATCCGGGAATCAAGACTCCTAAACTTCCAACTCAACTCAACCAAACAACTCATCTCAAAATCAGCACATCTACCAAACTCATCAACAATGAAGATCATCAACCCATGGCAATATTTCTCAACCAACAATTTAATCCAACTCTCACATATAATGAACTAGGCTCTAAATAAACACTTTTTTTGTTCTTTTCTTTTTCTTTTTTTTTTCGCCGACATTTTTTTCATTTTTTTCCTCTTTCTTTCGGCAATAATACATATATATAAATTTTCGGAGCCTCTAAAATATAAGAAACATATGAGGAATAATGCAAAACCTTACATAATTTCACTCAAATCATCTCAACAAAGCTCAACAACCTTGCTTTTTTCTCCATCAAACTCAACTTAATCAAATTCCAACCAACTCTAAATCTTAATTCCCGGATAAAGGGTCACGCTTATAATCGGCTAGGAACCAATTTTGTGGAGCTAACAAAGAATAGGCTAAGGCTCAAAGGGCTTCAAACAAAGATAATATGCAAGGTAGGTAAATGAATGGATAAAATATGGCTAAGAAAATATAAGTCCTCCATCATCTAATTTTAATAAGCAATGAACTAGTATCTCATAATTGGTCTCAAGAAATAGATAACTACATCAATGTCAAGAGGTAATCACATAAGGAGAGTAAATCACACATAAAAAATGGAGGGAAATATAAAAATACGAAGAACATTCCCTATAAGGTCAAAAATATCTCACTAGGACATAGATTTGGATTTCAATCACCTCTACCTAAAATCATATGTGCTCAATTATAATCGCAAGTCAAATCACCACATAAAAATCAAACTTTTCAAGAGACTTAGGCCAAACTATCCAAACATATCATAGGGTTTACATGATCAAGTCGATTATTAGGCATCATCATAGGACATCTAAGTTAGGTGTTTAGAATATAACTAACAATGCATTTTTTTTTTCTTTTTTCGACATTTTTCAATTTTTTTTTGTATTTTTATGACTTAATAAAAATGCAAAAATACAAAATAATGCAAAACAACACCACCAAAAACAAACATCAAACCATAAGCATATAGTAAGTTGTTACCCCCACCCCATACTTAAAAAATTACTTTGTCCTCAAAGTATAAGCGCAAAAATAAGAGATAGGTGTAAACAAAGACTTACAAGATAGAATTGGAGCTCATTTTGACCGAAAATAGGTGCTACTATCGTGCCTAGGAGTCGACGTCGACATGGAGTGGTCGATAAGCTTCTCTTCTCCAAGGTTGTCCTTTTCGTCATGCTTAGCACCTACCAATTTGTTAGCAACCAAAACCAAAACCTCCAAAAACAAAGTTTAAAGCAAAATCCAAAACAAAAACCAACAAAAATAAAATCCTAAATAACCATAGGTCTATGTACAAGCTCTAGATTTTTAAGTCACTAGGCCGACTTCTTCTCTTATGCTCATGTGGGAATTCGCAAGGCCCATGTGGCTGGGGCCTCATCCTCCGGACTCTCAAGTTCGACCTTGCATAGGACTCCTTCCTTGTCCTGTAGCTCCATTGTGCCGGGTCGAATCTTGTGAATTTCAAATGGACCAACCTTCTTATCTTTGAATTTGCTAGGGAACCATTGATTCTTGGCCTTGGAGATGTACACCGTATCTCCTACCTCATAAGCTTTTGGATCCTCATTGTATCCCCTACATAATCTCACAAACCAAGCCATACCTCTTCCATTCGTAATAGATAGGTTTTTAATGGAAATAGGGGAAGAGAAATTCATACATTGACTTACCTTGTTGGGACCGGGATGGTGGTCTTCGGCCCAACTCTTTCCTTTATCATCAACTCTTCCTTCCATGGCAGCACAACCATCTTCTTCATGTTGTCCTGCTGCTGGAGGTGTCGATGCTGAGGCTGAGGGTGTCGACGCCGAGGCATCTGTAGCCTTTTCAGCATGGTGTGGAATCGATGTCGACAGAGGTGGGTCGACGTCGAGGACCCCATACTTAGCCGTTGTTGTGCTCTTGATTTTCACTTCTTCATTATCCAAAGTAGACAATAGGTTGTTGATTTGATCCTCCGTGGGCGTTTGCTCCTTGGCTATTATCTCCTTTGTAAGCTCCTCACATGGAATGACGTCCATTCGTGCATATAGGGCATTGACCTCCATCCTTCTTACCTCCCTCATAGTCGTATTAAAACAAAACTCTATTACCTCATCGGCTATGGTGAAAGTAAGTAGGCCATTCTTGACGCTAATGTTCGCATCCGCCGTGGCCAAGAAAGGTCTACCCAAGATGATTGGTACGGTGGGATCCGGTTCCATATCTAGCACGATGAAGTCGGTTGGGACAAAGAACTTCCCCACCTTGACGGGGACATTATCCATAATCCATGTGGGCTTCACCCATGTGTTGTCGGCCATAAACAACTTCATCTCCCCCAGCTCCAATGCTCCTAGCTTGACTTGGTTCCAAATAGATAGAGGCATAAGACTTACACTTGCTCCCAAGTCACACAAGGCTTTGTAACGATGATTTCCAAGCCCAATAGAGATGGCGAACTTCCCTGGATCAGCCTTCTTTTCGGGGAAGTCCATCTTGTTGCATTCCTCCGCAATATCTGCTAGAGACCTCTTGTTACTCAAGATCTCCTTCAAAAATTTCACATAGGCGGGCATCTCTCTAGGTGCTTCGGTGAGGGGGATAGTAACGTTGAGGCCTTGAAGCATTTTCATTAACCGTTTGAACTTCCTATCAGTGGGGTCCTTCGGCACCTTGGAGGGGAATGTGAGTGGTACCTTAGGCTTAGAAGCAACCTCAGAAGCTCTCGTTCTTTCTGCAGCAGGGGTCGGCGTCGAGGTAGGAGGGGTCGGCGTCGAGGGGTCTGTAGTGTTGGGAGAGGTTTCTTGAAGAGGTGGGTCGGCATCGACACTGGAGGGGTCGGCGCCGAGGGGCTGTGCACTTCCAGCAGCTTCTGTAGTAGGTTTTGAAGCTGTCAGGGTGTCGGCGCCGAGGGTAGAGGTGTCGTCGCCGAAGGTATTTCTGGGCTCGTCGTCCTCTTTTTGCGAGTTGTGTTGGTCTAGTAACTCGCGTCCACTCCTTAGCTTGATGGAAGCAACATGTCCGGTGGCATGGCCCTTAGGATTAGCCGTGGTTTGGCTTGGTAGGGTGCCTGGTTGCTTTGGAATTTGAGCCTCCAATTGACCCACTTGGGTCTCAATGTTTCTCCTCCATATGTCCATCTCCCCAAAGCGAGCATTGAGACCTTGCAATTGAGTTTGGACAGCCGAGTTAGCATGGTCATTCTTTGCTTGGTTTCTCCTCATCTCCTCAAGCATCATGCTCATATCATTGCGTGATTGCTCACGCTCCGGATGGCCTGGAGCTCGATAGAAGTTGTGTCCGCCATATTTTTGTTGGGGTTGACGATTGCCCCAAGTGTTTTGGTTTCCTTCTTGGCTATGACCTCCCACATAATGAGCATCCTCATATATCTCGGCTAGGTGCACTTGATCGGCGTGAGGGCATTGGACCGTGGTGTGGGAAGTAGATCCACACTCTATGCATGTTTGATTTGCCGATAGATGCCGAACTTGCTTTTGTAGCTTTCTCACTTGATCCTTCCTAAATTGCTAGCGAACATCCGGATCAATCTCTTTAGATGGTTGATAGAGAGCCATAGATGGTGGGGGCCTCACGTTTGAGATTTCAGAGGTCCCATAGGTGTTGTCGTACTCAACCAAGCGCTCTAGCTCTTCCCATGCTTCCTCCGGAGTCATCTCAAGGAACCGGAGGTTGGTGTGAACATTAATCCGATCCTTTGTTGCCGAATTCAGCCCATTAAAGAAGATCTCTTGGAGCACATATTCGGGTTGCCCATGCATAGGACATTGACGTTGAAGCTCTTTGAATCTCTCCCATGCCGCCGCCAAGTCTTCCACTCTCAACTGCTTGAAAGTAGTGATTTTTTTCCTTAGCTCCGATGTCTTTGAGAGTGGGAAGAACTTGGTTAAGAAGGAATCATGTAATTGCTCCCAAGTGGTGATGGTTTGGGTCGGCAATCTATCTAGCCAATGAAGTGTCTTCCCCGCAAGTGACCATCGAAAGGCCTTAAGCCTCACATACTCCAAAGTATCACCATGAACGATGGTGTCATAAATATCCAAGAACTCGCGCACATGCTCCATAGGGCACTCCGTTGGTTTCCCCGAAAATTGGATCTTCTTGATCATGGCAATGAAGCTTGTCTTGATCTCAAAATTAGCGGGAGCGTCGGGGAAGACAATAGGTGATGCGGGCACCCTAAGAGGTGGGTGCATATATTGCCGAGCATAGCGAGGAATCCTAGCAAGTTGTTCCTCCGTTTGACGTGCCCTCTCGGCCTCTTGTTCTCGAGCGCGATTGGCCTCTTGGTTCTCCCTTCGCAGCCTCTCCACCGTTTCCTCAAGGGTCTCACGGTCGGCAATGATCCCCTTTAGCCTTTCTCTTAGATGAAAGTAACGCTCCGGTTCGTCTAAAGCCTCAAACTCTATTATGCGATCAGCGCGTCGCATACACCTCCCAAAACAAACACAAGAAGCGAACAAGTAGCGTTAGAAAGCAAGGAGGAGGTGGGCTAGTCCCAACTCCGAAAATCAACTACTCTAGATGGCGATTGTTACCCTCCCCGACAACGACGCCAATTTGTTGAGAGGGTTTCTCGACCAAATAAATTTGTAGTCAAGACCCCGCTATAGTATAGGGAGTCAGGATCGTCCACAAGAGAGAGTCAGCGCTTCTTATTTAGTTGCTTTGTCGGGTTAAGACTAACAAAAGAGATGGAAGAGAGATGGGCGATGATAAGAGCATAAAATCTGAATTTTAATTAATAAAAGGAAAAACTTCTAAGGTAAAGGATCACCACAACAATAAATACATGTGCAAATCAATGAATCATATGAGAAATCATGCTTTTATCTTAAAGAGATAGCTTTCGCATACTCAACAAATAGATAATAGAGGTGATCACATAAAACCTATTTGTTTCTACCTTTCTTAATTAGATCTCTTTTACTTTCGTCAAAAATCCCTAATTACTATCAATGTTAACAATCTTCTCTTTCAATTCAATTGCAACAATGAATTCCCTTAAACTTTCATCAAAGGGTTAAGCACATGGGTAGAATACAATAAAAACATCACACAATCATAGATCCATCAATTCCACACACATCTCTATTGTTGGGATCACCCCAACCCTAGAAGAGCAAAGAAAAACTCAAACATGGCAATGAAAAACATGAATTTAAGAGAAGAAAACATAAACTGAAATTGAATTTAACAAAACCTGGAAATTCAGCGTCTCAATCGCAACAACAAACACCCTAAAACCGTCCTACAGCTGTTGCGCGCCTGCGCGCAGCCCTCGCGCTGAACAACGTCTCGTGTTCCTCCCCTCCAAAAAATCAGCCCCTAATAGGCTTTATTTAAAGATAGAAATTAAGACTTAATCTCCAAGGAAAGAGATTTTATCTTAGAAAAATAATATAATCTATCTAAGGAAGGATAAAATATCCAAAGTCTATCTAACTAAAAGATTCTAAAAGAGATTTAGAAGAAAACCCTAATTAAAAAGCCCATTAAGAATTTAAAATCAGCCCGCAGAAACTTTTGCTGGTGCGCAGATTCGCGCAGGGTATCGGCGCCGAGGTCTGGGTGTCGGCGTCGAGGTATCTGTTCGAATGCAGTAAGTTCTGTTTTTCTCCAGCTTTTCGACTCTGACTTTAATCACACTTTCCCGAGTCCTCGTTCATCCGATTGACGCATACAAATATGCGTTGGAAAGCTCTTTTCAAGGAATACAAATCTCATGAAGGCTCCAGATCTTGAATCAAAGTGATGGATGACGAAAATAAGGCTTTTCTCCCGCTATACAACTTTTTGCTTTTGCCTGGCTTCTCCATTGCCTTCATGATTTTTCATTAAGCTCTAATGTGCGTCGAAACTCTTCCAAATCAGCTCCAAAACCTATAAAATCACACCAAAGGTTGTGTAGACTCCATATCTTGCAATATTAAGCATAACTACACATTTTCCTTACTTTCCCAACATAAAACCTAATAAAATGACTCAAATGGAATGAAAACATGATGTAAAATATGACTAAAAATGCGAACATCAAAACACCCCATACTTAGACTTGCTTGTCCTAAAGCAATAACCAAACAATGACCACTACCTACAACACATCCTTCAAGTCTTCGCCTTCGCCAAAAAGCAACATTATACGCGCAAGTGGTCTAAAAGAATCAAGCAATCAAACGTCATCACACATATATAGGTAATTCTAAGCAAGATCAATTGAAATCCATCCTCACAAGGATATATGTGTTTCACTCAACACTCAATGTTTTTAGGCTTTGAATAACATATCTCAACTCAATCCTTAATGCAAAAAGCTACATAGACATTGTTATTTATATCACCAATCTCTCCACCGGAGATGTCAAAGCAATTAAAATCATCAAGAGGACTTATGGCTCAATGAAAGACTTCAAAGAAGACTTCATTCGGCCGGGTAGTAATGTGGCTTGGAAAAAAATAAATGGCATGGAATTATTTAGGCAAAGTGGTGCTAAAAATCCGGGAATCAAGACTCCTAAACTTCCAACTCAACTCAACCAAACAACTCATCTCAAAATCAGCACATCTACCAAACTCATCAACAATGAAGATCATCAACCCATGGCAATATTTCTCAACCAACAATTTAATCCAACTCTCACATATAATGAACTAGGCTCTAAATAAACACTTTTTTTGTTCTTTTCTTTTTCTTTTTTTTTTCGCCGACATTTTTTTCATCTTTTTCCTCTTTCTTTCGGCAATAATACATATATATAAATTTTCGGAGCCTCTAAAATATAAGAAACATATGAGGAATAATGCAAAACCTTACATAATTTCACTCAAATCATCTCAACAAAGCTCAACAACCTTGCTTTTTTCTCCATCAAACTCAACTTAATCAAATTCCGACCAACTCTAAATCTTAATTCCCGGATAAAGGGTCACGCTTATAATCGGCTAGGAACCAATTTTGTGGAGCTAACAAAGAATAGGCTAAGGCTCAAAGGGCTTCAAACAAAGATAATATGCAAGGTAGGTAAATGAATGGATAAAATATGGCTAAGAAAATATAAGTCCTCCATCATCTAATTTTAATAAGCAATGAACTAGTATCTCATAATTGGTCTCAAGAAATAGATAACTACATCAATGTCAAGAGGTAATCACATAAGGAGAGTAAATCACACATAAAAAATGGAGGGAAATATAAAAATACGAAGAACATTCCCTATAAGGTCAAAAATATCTCACTAGGACATAGATTTGGATTTCAATCACCTCTACCTAAAATCATATGTGCTCAATTATAATCGCAAGTCAAATCACCACATAAAAATCAAACTTTTCAAGAGACTTAGGCCAAACTATCCAAACATATCATAGGGTTTACATGATCAAGTCGATTATTAGGCATCATCATAGGACATCTAAGTTAGGTGTTTAGAATATAACTAACAATGCATTTTTTTTTTCTTTTTTCGACATTTTTCAATTTTTTTTTTGTATTTTTATGACTTAATAAAAATGCAAAAATACAAAATAATGCAAAACAACACCACCAAAAACAAACATCAAACCATAAGCATATAGTAAGTTGTTACCCCCACCCCATACTTAAAAAATTACTTTGTCCTCAAAGTATAAGCGCAAAAATAAGAGATAGGTGTAAACAAAGACTTACAAGATAGAATTGGAGCTCATTTTGACCGAAAATAGGTGCTACTATCGTGCCTAGGAGTCGACGTCGACATGGAGTGGTCGATAAGCTTCTCTTCTCCAAGGTTGTCCTTTTCGTCATGCTTAGCACCTACCAATTTGTTAGCAACCAAAACCAAAACCTCCAAAAACAAAGTTTAAAGCAAAATCCAAAACAAAAACCAACAAAAATAAAATCCTAAATAACCATAGGTCTATGTACAAGCTCTAGATTTTTAAGTCACTAGGCCGACTTCTTCTCTTATGCTCATGTGGGAATTCGCAAGGCCCATGTGGCTGGGGCCTCATCCTCCGGACTCTCAAGTTCGACCTTGCATAGGACTCCTTCCTTGTCCTGTAGCTCCATTGTGCCGGGTCGAAACTTGTGAATTTCAAATGGACCAACCTTCTTATCTTTGAATTTGCTAGGGAACCATTGATTCTTGGCCTTGGAGATGTACACCGTATCTCCTACCTCATAAGCTTTTGGATCCTCATTGTATCCCCTACATAATCTCACAAACCAAGGCATACCTCTTCCATTCGTAATAGATAGGTTTTTAATGGAAATAGGGGAAGAGAAATTCATACATTGACTTACCTTGTTGGGACCGGGATGGTGGTCTTCGGCCCAACTCTTTCCTTTATCATCAACTCTTCCTTCCATGGCAGCACAACCATCTTCTTCATGTTGTCCTGCTGCTGGAGGTGTCGATGCTGAGGCTGAGGGTGTCGACGCCGAGGCATCTGTAGCCTTTTCAGCATGGTGTGGAATCGATGTCGACAGAGGTGGGTCGACGTCGAGGACCCCATACTTAGCCGTTGTTGTGCTCTTGATTTTCACTTCTTCATTATCCAAAGTAGACAATAGGTTGTTGATTTGATCCTCCGTGGGCGTTTGCTCCTTGGCTATTATCTCCTTTGTAAGCTCCTCACATGGAATGACGTCCATTCGTGCATATAGGGCATTGACCTCCATCCTTCTTACCTCCCTCATAGTCGTATTAAAACAAAACTCTATTACCTCATCGGCTATGGTGAAAGTAAGTAGGCCATTCTTGACGCTAATGTTCGCATCCGCCGTGGCCAAGAAAGGTCTACCCAAGATGATTGGTACGGTGGGATCCGGTTCCATATCTAGCACGATGAAGTCGGTTGGGACAAAGAACTTCCCCACCTTGACGGGGACATTATCCATAATCCATGTGGGCTTCACCCATGTGTTGTCGGCCATAAACAACTTCATCTCCACCAGCTCCAATGCTCCTAGCTTGACTTGGTTCCAAATAGATAGAGGCATAAGACTTACACTTGCTCCCAAGTCACACAAGGCTTTGTAACGATGATTTCCAAGCCCAATAGAGATGGCGAACTTCCCTGGATCAGCCTTCTTTTCGGGGAAGTCCATCTTGTTGCATTCCTCCGCAATATCTGCTAGAGACCTCTTGTTACTCAAGATCTCCTTCAAAAATTTCACATAGGCGGGCATCTCTCTAGGTGCTTCGGTGAGGGGGATAGTAACGTTGAGGCCTTGAAGCATTTTCATTAACCGTTTGAACTTCCTATCAGTGGGGTCCTTCGGCACCTTGGAGGGGAATGTGAGTGGTACCTTAGGCTTAGAAGCAACCTCAGAAGCTCTCGTTCTTTCTGCAGCAGGGGTCGGCGTCGAGGTAGGAGGGGTCGGCGTCGAGGGGTCTGTAGTGTTGGGAGAGGTTTCTTGAAGAGGTGGGTCGGCATCGACACTGGAGGGGTCGGCGCCGAGGGGCTGTGCACTTCCAGCAGCTTCTGTAGTAGGTTTTGAAGCTGTCAGGGTGTCGGCGCCGAGGGTAGAGGTGTCGTCGCCGAAGGTATTTCTGGGCTCGTCGTCCTCTTTTTGCGAGTTGTGTTGGTCTAGTAACTCGCGTCCACTCCTTAGCTTGATGGAAGCAACATGTCCGGTGGCATGGCCCTTAGGATTAGCCGTGGTTTGGCTTAGTAGGGTGCCTGGTTGCTTTGGAATTTGAGCCTCCAATTGACCCACTTGGGTCTCAATGTTTCTCCTCCATATGTCCATCTCCCCAAAGCGAGCATTGAGACCTTGCAATTGAGTTTGGACAGCCGAGTTAGCATGGTCATTCTTTGCTTGGTTTCTCCTCATCTCCTCAAGCATCATGCTCATATCATTGCGTGATTGCTCACGCTCCGGATGGCCTGGAGCTCGATCGAAGTTGTGTCCGCCATATTTTTGTTGGGGTTGACGATTGCCCCAAGTGTTTTGGTTTCCTCCTTGGCTATGACCTCCCACATAATGAGCATCCTCATATGTCTCGGCTAGGTGCACTTGATCGGCGTGAGGGCATTGGACCGTGGTGTGGGAAGTAGATCCACACTCTATGCATGTTTGATTTGCCGATAGATGCCGAACTTGCTTTTGTAGCTTTCTCACTTGATCCTTCCTAAATTGCTAGCGAACATCCGGATCAATCTCTTTAGATGGTTGATAGAGAGCCATAGATGGTGGGGGCCTCACGTTTGAGATTTCAGAGGTCCCATAGGTGTTGTCGTACTCAACCAAGCGCTCTAGCTCTTCCCATGCTTCCTCCGGAGTCATCTCAAGGAACCGGAGGTTGGTGTGAACATTAATCCGATCCTTTGTTGCCGAATTCAGCCCATTAAAGAAGATCTCTTGGAGCACATATTCGGGTTGCCCATGCATAGGACATTGACGTTGAAGCTCTTTGAATCTCTCCCATGCCGCCGCCAAGTCTTCCACTCTCAACTGCTTGAAAGTAGTGATTTTTTTCCTTAGCTCCGATGTCTTTGAGAGTGGGAAGAACTTGGTTAAGAAGGAATCATGTAATTGCTCCCAAGTGGTGATGGTTTGGGTCGGCAATCTATCTAGCCAATGAAGTGCCTTCCCCGCAAGTGACCATCGAAAGGCCTTAAGCCTCACATACTCCAAAGTATCACCATGAACGATGGTGTCATAAATATCCAAGAACTCGCGCACATGCTCCATAGGGCACTCCGTTGGTTTCCCCGAAAATTGGATCTTCTTGATCATGGCAATGAAGCTTGTCTTGATCTCAAAATTAGCGGGAGCGTCGGGGAAGACAATAGGTGATGCGGGCACCCTAAGAGGTGGGTGCATATATTGCCGAGCATAGCGAGGAATCCTAGCAAGTTGTTCCTCCGTTTGACGTGCCCTCTCGGCCTCTTGTTCTCGAGCACGATTGGCCTCTTGGTTCTCCCTTCGCAGCCTCTCCACCGTTTCCTCAAGGGTCTCACGGTCGGCAATGATCCCCTTTAGCCTTTCTCTTAGATGAAAGTAACGCTCCGGTTCGTCTAAAGCCTCAAACTCTATTATGTGATCAGCGCGTCGCATACACCTCCCAAAACAAACACAAGAAGCGAACAAGTAGCGTTAGAAAGCAAGGAGGAGGTGGGCTAGTCCCAACTCCGAAAATCAACTACTCTAGATGGCGATTGTTACCCTCCCCGACAACGACGCCAATTTGTTGAGAGGGTTTCTCGACCAAATAAATTTGTAGTCAAGACCCCGCTATAGTATAGGGAGTCAGGATCGTCCACAAGAGAGAGTCAGCGCTTCTTATTTAGTTGCTTTGTCGGGTTAAGACTAACAAAAGAGATGGAAGAGAGATGGGCGATGATAAGAGCATAAAATCTGAATTTTAATTAATAAAAGGAAAAACTTCTAAGGTAAAGGATCACCACAACAATAAATACATGTGCAAATCAATGAATCATATGAGAAATCATGCTTTTATCTTAAAGAGATAGCTTTCGCATACTCAACAAATAGATAATAGAGGTGATCACATAAAACCTATTTGTTTCTACCTTTCTTAATTAGATCTCTTTTACTTTCGTCAAAAATCCCTAATTACTATCAATGTTAACAATCTTCTCTTTCAATTCAATTGCAACAATGAATTCCCTTAAACTTTCATCAAAGGGTTAAGCACATGGGTAGAATACAATAAAAACATCACACAATCATAGATCCATCAATTCCACACACATCTCTATTGTTGGGATCACCCCAACCCTAGAAGAGCAAAGAAAAACTCAAACATGGCAATGAAAAACATGAATTTAAGAGAAGAAAACATAAACTGAAATTGAATTTAACAAAACCTGGAAATTCAGCGTCTCAATCGCAACAACAAACACCCTAAAACCGTCCTACAGCTGTTGCGCGCCTGCGCGCAGCCCTCGCGCTGAACAACGTCTCGTGTTCCTCCCCTCCAAAAAATCAGCCCCTAATAGGCTTTATTTAAAGATAGAAATTAAGACTTAATCTCCAAGGAAAGAGATTTTATCTTAGAAAAATAATATAATCTATCTAAGGAAGGATAAAATATCCAAAGTCTATCTAACTAAAAGATTCTAAAAGAGATTTAGAAGAAAACCCTAATTAAAAAGCCCATTAAGAATTTAAAATCAGCCCGCAGAAACTTTTGCTGGTGCGCAGATTCGCGCAGGGTATCGGCGCCGAGGTCTGGGTGTCGGCGTCGAGGTATCTGTTCGAATGCAGTAAGTTCTGTTTTTCTCCAGCTTTTCGACTCTGACTTTAATCACACTTTCACGAGTCCTCGTTCATCCGATTGACACATACAAATATGCGTTGGAAAGCTCTTTTCAAGGACTACAAATCTCATGAAGGCTCCATATCTTGAATCAAAGTGATGGATGACGAAAATAAGGCTTTTCTCCAGCTACACCACTTTTTGCTTTTACTTGGCTTCTCCATTGCCTTCATGATTTTTCATTAAGCTCTAATGTGCGTCAAAACTCTTCCAAATCAGCTCCAAAACCTATAAAATCACACCAAAGCTTGTGTAGACTCCATATCTTGCAATATTAAGCATAACTACACATTTTCCTTACTTTCCCAACATAAAACCTAATAAAATGACTCAAATGGAATGAAAACATGATGTAAAATATGACTAAAAATGCGAACATCAGGAACTTATGGAGGCGCAAAATAGGCGAGGGGAAGAGAAGAAGGTCGGAGATTCGGAGCTCGATTTTGGGCTCTTCCATGGTAGAAAAAGAGAGAGAGTGAATAACAGAGGGAGAACGAATGGGTTGAAGGGGAGGACGCCATGGGAGCTTTAAGATTTCAGATCTAAGTTTGAGGGGTGTGTGAACGGGAGAGAGGGAAGGGATGTCTGAGGTGTGTAAGGGAAGCGACAACTACCGTAGCTAAGCTATGATAAAAACCAAATCAATGGCTACGGCAAGCCTTGCTGTTGCTACCAGGGGTGGCAAAATCAACTCAATAGCTACAACAACCTTTGCCGTTGCTACCAAGGGTGGCAAAAAGTATCAATTGCCACGCCAACTCCCCCCCGAAGCTAGAGAGTGTAGCAAATTTCATTTTTTTGTAGTGATATTCGGATCCATATTAAGTTTCGAAATCCAGTCTGCTAAGACTTTTGCTGTATTCCTTGTATTAACGAGAGAAGATGTGGATTTAACAGAAAAATCCCCGTTATTACTATAAATCTAAATTAATTTGTCAGGAATATCAGTTATTGGGATATGGATATTTGTAATCATATGAACAATATGAGAGGAAAATAAAGTGTTGAATTTATCAATATCCCAAGAATTCATATTTGTAATTAAATCACATACTTTCAAATTAGGGTCACGGTCATTCCTAAAGCACTATAGATATTGTGCATTTACCCAAATGTCAGACCAAACGTTGATAATTTTTGTCATTACCAACTAGTCATAGCAATTCTCTAGAAAAAAGATCTTTGATGTTAAGAAGTTGACCAAATTGCCAAGAAGTTTTGAGCCTTTCTCTTTCCATTAATGATTCTTTCGACAGATATTTATCCGTGATTACCTTTGACCAAATATTATCAGGATTTGTCATAATTCTCCAAAGTAACTTCATTTGCATACCATTATTAATTTGTTCGGCTGATTTAAAACCTAACCCCCCATCCTTTTTAGGAGTACACGGATGTTCCCAGCTGATTAAAGGACGGTAATTTTCAGATTGAAATTTATTCCAAAAAAAAATTTTGTTTATTTGATCAATTTTTTGAAGAATTCATTTTGGAAGAAGAAATGATTGCATTAGATAATTTGTTTTAGAGTTTAGGTTTGACTGAATCAGAACCGATCTACCAGCTTGAGAGAGAGTATTAGCTTTCCATTTTGACAGCTGTTTTTTAAGGCTTATGATTGCCTCATCAAACACGACATTACAAACTCTTCCACTGATAAGTGGTATACCAAGGTATTTTTCCATTGTTTTAGTAACGGGAATGTTTAGCTGTTAAGCAAGAGGCTCAGATGAATATTTTTAGAAACTTGTAACGAATTTTTTATTGTAATTTATAGAAATATTTTAAATTCATACTTGATACGGAGCCGTATAAAAATAAAAAACGTTTTGTGCATAGTAAAGCCATGTTTTAATTAAGGAAGGATTAAATTTGGAACTGGTTAATATCTGGCGACCCTATCCTTAGAAACAAATTGACAGTTTTGCCCCTCTTGCAAACTCACGGTCAACCCTTTCATCTTCTTCTAATACTACAAGTCACAACACCCACCCACCGAAAACAGAGCGACCAAGGCACTCAACCATGGCGATCTCTCTCCCCCAGGGCCTCATCCTCTTCCTCTCCCTCTCCGGACTCTATCCAGAAACCGTCTCTGGTTCATCATCATCGGTTGGAGATGAAGGAGGAGAGGATATCCACGAAATCCTCCCGAAATTCAACCTCCCAAAGGGATTGTTCCCGGACGTCCCCAACACCTACTCCCTCTCCTCCGACGGATCCTTCTCCGTCCGCCTCCTCCGCCCCTGCTACGTCCACTTCGACGACCAGCTCGTCTACTACGACTCCCTCATCACCGGCATCCTCCGCTCCGGCTCCGTCTCCTCCGTCTCGGGCATCCAGGCTAAGAAGCTCTTCCTCTGGCTCCCCGTCAGCGGTATGGATCTCGATCCCGCTTCCAATTCCATTCAATTTCACGTCGGCGCTCTCTCCCAAAATCTCCCCGCCGATCGCTTCCAGGAGGTTCCTCGGTGTTCGAGCAAGGTCGATTTTATCCCCCTTTCTTCCTCTTAAATCCGTACAGCGTTTGAATCCTTTGATTTGATCCTCCTTGGACACTCTGTGGTTGAAATTGAACAGTGTAAATAATAGAAAATGTTGTGAATTTGCTGTTTGTGAAGAAAATCAAGTGTTGGCTCCTTTCTGCAATTGAATTTCTTAGGATGAATTTGAATGCTTTTGAAGTAGATGAATTTATTCAGAATCCACGAATTACACAATCAAACCCTAATTCGACGCAAACTGCTGCCTTTTATGTTTTCCAAGTGAACATTTTTAGTTTGATTCATGACTGAAATCGGCCAACAGTAAGCATATGAAGATCAAAGCTCTCATGATTGGGGAAGAAGATAACAGTAAGCAGTCCAATTTTAAGGCTTGTAAGATAACAGTAAATTTCAAATCAACTTCCCTGCGATGCTTGAAAACAAGTTCGTAACCAGCATCCGAAAGTGGCCTTTCCTGGCTATCTTCTCCCGCAGATGAGGGGAACGAGATCCACGAGCTTCTGCATTCATCAATTTGCTCAAGAATTTGCTGAGAATTGAAGAAAGAATTCAGAGGTTAGTGTTCAAACAAAGAACCTCAATTCCCTCTAGAATGTCAGGGTGGAATTGTGAACAAGGAATACATCAAGATACATGGTTTATGAGCCAATCTGTCTACAAAGCTACTCTTCAATCTCAAGGGCTTGTTTGGGATGAGTATATAGATATAGGCTATGGGTATAGAAAGCCCAATATCTATATCCCTTGTTTGGTATAGTTATCTAAATTAGTAGATAGATATCAATCTATATCTCCTATCTACTAATTCTAGGGTTTTCTTCCTATTTGGATATCTGACAAAATTGGGGGCTATAGAAAAAGAGAGATGAGCGACTGAACAAGAACGTTTTCTTCTTCTCCTCCTCCTTCTCTGTAGATCTGCTCGCCATTGCATCTGCTCAAACTTGCATCTTCTCGATTCTTCACGAAATTGTTGTTCACCACTTGCATCTGTGTGAAAACTTCTATTCGAATTTTTCATGCCGTTCAAAATTGCATCTGCCTAGAAATTGCTACACACGAAATTCCTTCACGAAATTCTGTTCGAATTGCTGCACACGAAACTTCTGTTTGAATTCTTCACGAAATTGCATCTTCTCAATTGAGAAGCAATATCTGTTCGAATTGCTACACACTATTTAACTCAATGAGGAATTTGTTCGAAATTGATGGATAGACTGATCCGTTGAAGAAGCATCATTGAGGGATGGACTGGTCTGTTCGAAATTGCTCCCTCTTCTTTCTAGTCGTTGTCATCTGTTTTATTTTGGGACTTCACTGGTGCCCAGACAACAGCACTGTAGGATTTTTTTTTTATTCTAGCTTTGAATCAATGGCATCCGGCTTCAAAGAGTTATTTTTTCTATTCTGATATCTATATACTCTTCCCAAACATGAGATATAAGATATAGATATCAATCCTATACTCATACCCAATACCCATAGCTTGATATCTATATCTCATACCCATAGCCTATATCCTATATCTATATACCCTTTCCAAACGGGCCCTCATTGTGTCGGTTTCATTTGAATAAGTTGAGTGTCCCTCCTTCAGTTGGCCGCCAAGAATTGCTGAGAATTCGACAGACAAAGCCAGTTATAACAAGAGTAGAGTCTGACGCCTGCTGCTCCATCCACACGGTTAGATGAGGGGACGAACCTCTGGATTCATCGAGACTTGAAACTTGAAACCCTTGCTCGACAAGACCTTAATCATTTTGGCGCACCTTTTTTGGGTTGTTTGTGGTTGTGCTTTTTGGTGGTCCTAGGCATACTTTGACTTGGTTGAAGATGCAACATCCAAAGTCAATACTGACTGGGGTCGTGGTGGTGTGTTTATGACGACTCTATTTCCGGTAGACGCTTGCTTGGAGCTCGTCTTTACTCAACATGAGATGGCATCCTGATATACTGGCCAACGGTGCTACATGGGGATGCTTGACTTTGTTCTTCGTTTCCGGTAGACACTTGCTTGGAGCTCTATTTTCTTTTTCTATTATAATGTATCATGACAGTTAGTCCGTTTGCCGACCTGTCGACCTCTTGAGGCGAGGATCAAGTTTATTGCATGATCTCTTGATTTTCTACTTGAATTAAAAAAAATATATCCTTGGACTGACCCTCCTATATATAATGTCTAATTATATATAATGTCAAGTAGTGGTTGAGCCAGAACCCGAGGAAGGTGGGGGCACTCTCGTGACAAACGCCGACAATGAATAATATGAATTCATACAACAAACAATGTTTTCAATACTGCCAAATAACGATAAAAATAAAAGAGTTCACTAGTATAAATAGTTCTTCATTGCTAATTAATGTCATAAACTGAAATAGTTTAACTCGACGATAGGGGTAAATCCATTTTACGGATTTTCATACCTTGAAAATGTTGAAAGATAATCTCATTATCGATAAACTTGGAAACATTTTTTTCGACATAACAGGTCAAATTCTCAAAGGAAAAGTCATCTCCCATCTTATTGTGCAAATATGGCTTGATAATACTCATAACAGAGAAAATTATTTCTAATGTAGTTGTTGCAACTCGTAACACTAAAACCAACTCGATGAGATGATATATCAAGTCAAAAGTTTTGTGAATTTCTATCTCGACCATCTTTTCAAAAAACATCCATAGTATCTTGCAAAGTAGAAAATTTAGCATTTTCACTCCTTTAAACTTCAGTAACTTCTTACCTATTTGTCGAAATGAGTAATATAATCTCTCGTTTCGAAACTCTCAACATAATTATAGAGGGTTTGTCAGATAAGGGACATGTCTCCCTAGATCTGCCTCTAATGCCAAGTCAAATTAGCTCAAACCAATAAATCTTTATCCTAACCTATACCATTAGTTGCAATTAACACCCTAAATGAGTTTCTTGAATTAAAAAATTACCCACATCAAACAAAATTTTTAAAAGATCACCCACATTCATAAAATATTTTCAATAAACCCCTGATACATTTAAAAAAAATGAGAATTAAATAAATCTCTTACAATTTAACCCCACTCGACCTACCATCCAAAAATAATTATAATAGATATATAAAATATACTCCTTTAAAATATAATATAATTACTTTAGCATCTACTAATTTAAAATTTTAATATAATAAATCAAAATAAATAATTATTTATCTAAAAACATACATTATAATTAAAATCTAAATTTATATAAGTCTGTCTCGATACATGTCGATTTATACATCTATATATTAATTCCCTGTATATTATTTGATACGATATATACTGTCTTTTTGGTTAATATTATGCTATATATACTAAAAATAATACATAACATCTTATAGTGTATCACACATAAATTCCATGGTATTAAAAAATTGATTCTATAAGAAATGTTTAACATAATAGTTTTACAAAAACAAAATAAAGTAGAATTAAAAAAATAAACGGTAAAAGATATGATAACCATTTGCAATAAATAATTATATAATAAAGATATATTAAAAATAATATGGTAAAAGATAATAATTTTACCATATTATTTTTAATATATCTTTATTATGTAACTATTTATTAATTATTACACAAATGGTTATCATATCTCATACCATTTATTTATTAAAATCTACATTATTTTATTTTTGTAAAATTATTATGTTTAAGATAAATAATTAATCATTTTGAGTAATTATATTAAAATATTAAATGATAAAATAATTATATTATATTTTTAAATGAGAAGATTTTATATTACTTGTTATAATGATATTAGGAGTTTACTGAAAACATTTTATGAATATGGGTGAATGTTTGTAATTTTTGTATGATGTGGGTAATTTTTTAAATTTAATAATCTCATTCAGGGTTGAGTGAGGATATTTTGTAAAATTTTACAAAATTAGAGTATTAAAACATTTAAAAGCAACTTATTAGTTACAACTTACAATTTACCCTTAAATTTATGTTCAGATCATTTTGGATTCAATTTCTTTTCAGTTTTCGGATTCGAATCATTTTGGTCTTGATTTGCTCTACTCCAGTCAAGTTGGGATTCGGGTCATGATTTTTGATAAAATTTTGGGCTAGTTGGGTTGTTCGAGTCCTATTAGAGTTTGTGAGCTCAAGCTTTGAGGGCTATTAAATTGAGATAAGAAAAACTTCATACCCACGAACACAATTTGTAGAAAATCGAGGTCACTACAGAGAATTAATCAAAATTATGGTTTTTAAAGCATTAAAATGGATTTTAAATTAAATAAATGATTAAAAAAAGGAGTGGAGATCGATCAAAGCGACAAAGCGAGGGTTTTCCTTATTGGCACTCACACCCCCTCTACCGCTCTTTCTCTCTCCTCATTTCATCATCTCCCTCGAGTTTCTCTCCCCCATTTCTCTCTCGATCTTTGACGAAACCAGACGACGACGGCAAGCTTGAAGGAGCTCTTTATAGGATTCGGTAGATCTAGGGTTTGCCAATAGCGCAATCATGAGCTTCGATCCGGTGCCCCCTTCGAACTCCCATCACAACCTCGATGAAGAGATCGCGCAGCTCATGCAGTGCAAACCCCTCTCCGAGCAAGAGGTACTTTTCCTCCATGTTTCTCCTCTTTACATCTCGCACTACCTTTGTTTTTGTGATTTCACGACCGGGCTGGAAGTTCCCATAGATCGACGTTTTTCGCCTAGGTTTTGCATTTAGGGACAGGAATTTGGGTGTTTTGTTTGGTTTTCGATGGATTTTGTTGTGATTTGTTCTCTCCTATCAAATTGACGAGGTTTGTCTCGGATTTGTTGTGGCGCTTGGTCAGATCCAAAATTGGTTCGAATATTACGTGGGTTATTTGTTTGTTTCTTTCATAGGGGCGCATCTTTTCCTTTGGAACATTATCAGGTGTTTCCATTGGTATGAATTTATGCTCTGGGCGAGCCTACAATGCGACAAACTTGGCATTTGAGATCTTACATTCTTAGTTATTTTGACAATTTTTTCAAATTTGAGATAGTGCTAATTTTTTGGGCTGTGACTTGTGAGACATTATGATTTGTGTTTTCTGTGAAATAGAGATCTTGACTAGCCTTTGACATTGCCGCTTTATTGTTATTATAATATGTCTATACTCATCAATTCAAACATGTGGATAAACAAGATACTCAATCACTAGCCTCTTATGTATACTTCTTCTTTTGAGATGAGTTTAAAAATTGAGTTTTAAATTAATACTCATCAAAATGGATATTAAGATTTTCATGGAAGTTAGCTTAGGAAGAAAGGTCAAGGACAAAAATCTTATGTAGCCACAAATACTTTTTTTTTAAAAAAATATTAAAAGTGGATTGTGTTACAATAGCACAGACAGTTGCCAACATCCACCCGAGTCCTTGACTTTTTTTATGCGAATAAACGTGAGTGTGGATGGTTGTAGCGCATTGCATCCAGAATTTATAGGGTAATGGAACTTCGGAAAAAACCGGTTAGGCTTCAGTGTAGTGGACCTATTTTATGCCTGTTTTTTTAGTTAAGGTATAGATATGATTAGTTCTAAAGAATTTGCAGTGGTTGCACTATAGTTTTGTTTCCCATACCCCAAATACTAAATCATGGCAGTTCAATGTTCATGAGAGTTTTAGTGTCAATAAAGCAATTCATTTTTTTTGAGAAGGTTAAACATTTGTCTTGTAGGTGAGGGCATTGTGTGAAAAGGCCAAGGAGATATTGATGGATGAGAGCAATGTTCAGGTATAATATTTTCTTTCCAGCTTCTTTCGCTTCCAAATGAAAAATGGTATTCATTATTTGTTTTTGTTTCATTGCAGCCAGTGAAGAGTCCTGTGACCATATGCGGTGATATTCATGGACAGTTCCATGATCTCGCTGAACTATTTCGCATTGGTGGCAAGGTATTATGTTTTGTATGCGAGTTTATGTTCCTTGCCCGGAGTTTCTTTGTCATTTTTCTGACATTTTTAGTTTCTAATTCCTGACCTTTTTGTTCCAACTGTAGTGCCCGGATACAAATTACTTATTCATGGGTGACTATGTTGACCGAGGATATTATTCAGTTGAAACTGTTACAGTAAGTCCTTGATTCCTGCTTCCTTTTGCTTCTCTGGCATAAGTTTTCTGTGAACGGCTGTTGTATGTGGATATCAAATTGACCAAAGCAATGGTATTATAAGTAGAAGGCTCTAGAGAACTTCCTGAAGTTTTGACGCCTCCCTGAAAATATGCTGTCACTGACTTTCCCAAACTTATAGGGCTATGCATTAACTATCTATATATTAAGCAATTGCACCCCTTCAATTAAAGGGTAAGTACAACAGGCGCTTTATTACACTCTGGTGTCCCCAAAGCCATTATGACATTTTAGTTCTAGTGGCTGGTCTGGTCAGTGCAATGGAAACAGTTTTTTAATAAGAAATGTTTATATTTGGCACATATTATAGATTTCCTAACCTGTCAACTCCAAAATGCATTTTCACTTGAGAATAATGAGCTTCTGGAACTAATATGTTGAATTATTTTCTGCCTTACAGTTGTTGGTGGCACTTAAAGTTCGATATCCTCAGAGGATCACCATTCTTAGAGGCAATCATGAAAGTCGTCAGGTGCTAAGTTATTTTTTGTTGTTGATGTACTTCTACTAATTTATTCCTCAGCACTATCTGCATTGTTTTGTTTACATCTAATCAAATCTTTTTTTTTGTTTGTTTGTTTGGTAATGTGAATACAGATTACTCAAGTTTACGGATTTTACGACGAGTGCCTGCGGAAGTGAGTTTAGTGATTTTAAAAGCTTATAACTTTAGTTGTTTGCTTTATATATTATAGCATTATTGTTCTGCTGCTTGGTGCTCGCTTGTTGTTTTTGTAGATAATTTTGTGGTAAACATCTGGCCAAGTTATTTAGAGTTACATGCCTTACTTCTAGAGTCATTTGTTTCCATTTATGAAAGAAATGAATGTGGAATAAAAGGAATGGTATATGGGCTATTAATTTGAAGGTTCTAAGTGGAATATCAGTATTGATTTTGGTATATTATACCAATTCTTCTTCTATGTCCTTACATTGCAATACATTTTTACGAAGGTACGGCAATGCTAATGTGTGGAAGACCTTCACTGATCTATTTGATTACTTCCCGCTCACTGCTCTGGTTAGTATAAATCATCTTCACAATTTCATTTTTAGTTTGAAAAGTCAAATCCAGACATATAACATATTCTTGCTTGCTCTGTTCAACATGGAGCAACTCGAGTTCTTATATTTTTTACTTCCAAGCTAATATATATCATTGTTTTTACTTTGCAGGTTGAATCTGAAATATTTTGTCTACATGGTGGATTATCTCCATCCATCGAGACGCTTGATAACATACGAAACTTTGATCGTGTTCAAGAGGTTCCGCATGAGGGGCCTATGTGTGATCTCTTATGGTCTGACCCAGATGATCGCTGTGGATGGGGTATTTCACCTAGGGGTGCTGGATACACCTTCGGTCAAGTATATTCATATCCTTTTGACTCCATACTTTTTTTTTTTTGAGATGCTTTCTGTAATGCTCTGATGTTGTATTTACTGCTTATTACAGGACATATCAGAGCAATTTAACCACACCAACAATTTAAAGCTGATTGCCAGAGCCCACCAACTTGTTATGGAGGGATACAACTGGGGTCATGTGAGTACTACTTTTGTTATCTTTCTTATTCTTGCACTTGTCTAGGTCATGCTTTTACTCATTTAGCTTCGTCCTGAATTCCAATGTATCCTAATTTACAGGAGCAAAAAGTGGTAACGATATTTAGTGCTCCTAATTATTGTTATCGTTGTGGAAATATGGCATCCATTTTGGAAGTTGACGACTGCAACGGCCACACATTCATTCAGGTATTCTGAATGCTAGCCATTTGGACTTTCCATAAGCTAGTTATATGCAAGTAATGGATTATGATTTGTATCTGATTACAGTTTGAGCCAGCACCCAGGAGAGGTGAACCAGATGTAACACGGAGAACACCCGATTATTTCCTATGATTTGGTTCGCCCACAAACGATGTTGGTCTTGGAAGCCTCTGAAGCCGGTTTACAAGTTGGCAGCCAAATTACATTGTTGAAAAGGCATTGAAATCTCTTTTGGTGGTTGGGGTTGGCTAAGCTGTGGGCTTTGAATGGGTGAAATTCCATTTACTTCGATTTGCTGCTTCATGAAATGTCACGAGCTTCGCAAAGTAAAGGAGCCCCTGAAAAAAATTGGAGCTTTTTGGTAGCCTGCATATGTATCAATTTCCAGTGAACAACACTATTGGCATCCTTTATTCCTATATTTTTGTTTACCCTTTTTTGTTGTTTATTTTTTAATCATGGTTAATTTATGGTAGAAGAAAGATGGTTTGGCAGGGGTGGTCAGGAAGGGGTGGTTGTAGAGAGACGATGACGAAACGTTTGGTTCATGAATCCTTTGTTGCTTCATTGCTCATTTTTGTTCCTTTTGGTCAAACATGTTGATGTTTATGTCAATTCATTGGCCTTTGTTTGCTCTTTTAAGTTCAACATTGGGCTAATGAAACCTTTTTAATGAGTGACTTGGGTAATTTTGTGTAGTGTTATGGGAGAAAATTTGGTACCTTCCGAAATCAAATTACATTTAAATGCGATGTAATTAAGATGCAAACAAAATGAGCTTGTTTAGTTGTCTTGCTAAATGGTGTTTACCGTGGTTTAATCGGATACTATGCCATAATTTTTTTGGTGGGGATATCATAATATTTTATACAAGTAACATGAAACATATCATAATATTTTATACAAGTAACATGAAACATATCATAATTTTTTTTTTGGAAATATCATAATATTTTATACAAGTAACATGAAACATTTTTTTTTTTAAAATGCACATTTTTTCATTTCCCACCTTTTATTTTGGATCACCTGGTCAACCAAAAACCCAATGGGCTTGACCCAAACTTTTTTGGGCTAACCGAGCTCGTTTCAAAGCTCTTTGTTCGAAAACTTCGAATCATAATAGGGTCTAAGTTAAACAAAATACTTCATATAAATCATTGATGTATTTTGAAAGAGGTGGAAAGCTCTTAACTTTTGTTAAGATATTGATGAGAGCAAAAATATTTAGGCACCTTGCATGTAACAAGGGGTCTTCAGACCAGTGTTTTAAAAAGCGCTAGGCGGTGAGGGGCTGCCAGGTGCCTGCCTAGCTCTAAGCGGAAGGGGGCCGCCTAGTGCCTAGGTGGGCCTTAGACGAGATTTTTAGAACAGTGCTTCGGATCCTTAGGACCCATGTGACGAGGCTGAAAGAGTCTAACATAGAAAATATGAACAAAAGCGAGCCTAGTATTCCTATTGTCAATTGGTTTTATGATTGAACCTCACCGCGATAATGTGTTGGTTTGCTAGCGCACGTGTGTTTGTACAACCATATTTATTTATGTGTTGAGATACTAGCGCACATATGCCTGTACACACGACTCTTAATCACGGGTCCTAACGGATTTCGATAGTGCTCGTCCTTGATGTGAAAAGCCCTTACATGATCCATTGGTTCTTATGGGTTTAGATACGTTCGTGCATAGAATAGATCAACACTTTATACATCGCAAGTTGTACAACCGGTGTATAAAGTATGTTCATCATGACTGAGTGTTTAATATACTGGATCACTTATTGTTATTTTTCTGATTGACAATATTGATCTGTCGTTTCCTTCATGCTTTCTGTAAAGCATGAAATCTGCACCTCCATCCTTGTCGGAATCAATCGATCTTCCTGCATAGAGTAGAATAGGAAGAGGCGGGGCTCGCTCCCCCGGAGGAGCCTTCGACGCTCAAGTCATAAGGTGTCGGCTGTCTGAGAAGCCCCCTAAACCCTAGTAGAAAACTCGAATATATAACGAGGTTTAGGGTTTGCCTGGTAAAAGACGATTATGCCCCTGGACATCTTATGTAATTACTTTTGCTCTGTCAATTGCCCCTCGGGTTTCCTTATCACGATCTAGTGATGAGGGAAGAAGAATAATTCAATACTCTTCACTTGTTATGATCAAAGATCACCAATAATGTTTGCCCATTGTCTTCGTTGTATCCTGCAAGTTTTGGCATTCTCATCCGAATAACACAATATAATGCAGTTGGTACGTTATTAACCGATCAAATGAAAGTTACTACTTAAAAGTTAGAGATAGCGTTTGTTGATGACATCCTTGCTTTTATTTATGATTGAAGATTCGATGGTCTTCATTAAGTTGAGTATTTTTTCCTAAATGACACTCTTATTGCTTGATTTTGACTTTTGTTGGCCCTTAATGGGGTTATTATGGCCTAAAGATTGGCTTTTATTGGCCGTGAGTGGCGACTCATTGGCCTTGAGCGGTTGTTTTGGCCTTGAGCGGATAATGTGGCCTTGAGCGGCTAATTTGGCCTTGAGCGGCTAATTTGGCCTTGAGCGGCTAATGTGGCATTGAGCGGCTAAGTTGACCTTGAGCGGCTAATGTGGCCTTGAGCGGCTAAGTTGGCATTGAGCGGCTAATGTGGTCTTGAGCGGTTAATTTGGCCTTGAGCGTCTAATTCGGCCTTGAGCGGCTAATGTGGCCTTGAGTGGCTAAGTTGGCATTGATTGGCTATTGTGGCCTTGAGTGGCTATCGTCAATTATTTTTTATGGCTGTGATATAACGTTGTTACATATGTGGATGCGCATACAAGCATTTTAAGAATTTAAATGTCACTAATTAAAGCTAGGAGTCAAGATGCAATTAACCATGTACTATGATTAACTAAAGAGTAAACTTTTCATCAAAATAGGACATAGAGAACTTAGCTTTTGGGTCTCATATGTTGGACCGACCGGACATGATACGTTGCACTTCCAAGTGAGACATCATGCCTTATGGAAGTTGGGTCTTTTTCCATAATTAGCTTAAATGTGTGGACTGAGCTGCAATTTCCAAGAACTCTGGACTGATTTTTCAATTAATCCCAATTTGCAAAATAACGTCCTCGGATTAATTACTTTGTAATTAATCCCAATGTGCAAAGTAACGTCTTCCTCATAGGGTTTGTACTTTGTAGCAAGCAGCGGCGCAGGGGCTTGAATTGGCATCCTCGGCCATCGTCCCACCTCGGACCTTGATCTTCGACGGTAGCGAAGGATCGTTAACGGTGGATTCGGGTGCTTCGGCTTACCCATCGATGTCGGTGCATTCTAGTGGTTCGGTGAAAGGAGATGCTCGGTGATTCGATCATCGTTGTCAAGGATGTCTGGCATGATAAGACAGGGATACGGCGGTTTTCAACGGAGAAGGTGATGGAGAGGACGCTCCTGGTGTGGCCGGCGAAGTGGAAGGCTCGAGGATGCCGCTTCGATTTTGAGCGCCGCTTATGCCCCTAGGCCGTGAGCCACGAAAACGAGATCGAGCCGCCTCAAGAAATTGAACCCATGAGTGAGCCGCCTGTGGTTGTGGCCCTAGATCAGTAGACCCGCCCCCACTGGTAGCGGTGAAGTAGGTCTCCAGTCAACCTGGTGAGTGTTTTGGCGCCCGTAAACGCCATTGTCAATGGTAGATTATGTAAGACTCAAAGAATGTTGAAAAATGGTTTGAATTTGAACGTGCTTTCGATCCGTCAAAAACATCCAAAGGTGGTATTTGGCGCAAAGTCGCCCGAGGAGAGAGTCAGATAATAGGTAAAAAAAAGTGTGCTTTTTTCCATGTCAAATGATCCAATTTTACAATTTTGGCAAATTTATTTTAAAGACCCAATAAATATTTAAAATATCACTTTTTACAACCTTTATTTTGAGAAATTGCGGCTTAGGCATAGGATAAGAATGAATTATGAATTAAGAGATATTTTAATTTTTTTGTTTATTTTAAAAATATATTTATAGGGTTCATCCAGGTATATTATGAAAACAATTTATTTTTAATATATTTGGATTCTTAATCAATGTCTTAAAAAAAACACACACAAATTAGGCGAAAGAATCAAAAGATCATTTTTTTTATAAAAAAAATTGTATAATAGGCGAAAATTAGGCTGTATGTCTAACGGGTAGCACATCATAGATCATACTTCCGGATAATTACAGAGAAAAATTTCATGGATTAAGAAAATTTTCATGGATTTTAATCTATAAATTATAGGAAAGTCATTTTAGAAAATGACTCAAATAATTAAAATTCAAAAATCTATACTCTTACTCTTAAAGCATAGATTTTATGCTCTTAGAAAAGACTTTTCAATCTATAACTTCTATATTTATAGATTTTAGTCTTTTCAATCTATAAAAATCTATGCTCTTGTCTTTGCTCTTAGAAAGTCTTTTAAAAATCTAGAAATTTTAAAGCGTAAATTTCAATCTATAAATCCTAGAAAAGTCTTTTCTGATTTAGTATAGGCTATTAGAGCATCATGAAAAAAATTCGATTTTAGTATTATTTTATATGACATTAAATAGATTCATTAATACGCAATTGATAAAACCACAAAAGAATGAATTGATAAAACCACAAAAAATGCATTGATAAAACTCTTGTCGAACAATGAAGATCTTCTACAACACTTTATATAACACTAGATGTAACACAAAATTAATTATGCTATAAATTTCTAATAAAAAAAATTCTAAAAATTATATTTATGTTTTAAACGCTTGTTAGTATATGTTTGTAAAAACATTTGATGAAAAATTATGTATTTAAATTTTATATAAATCAATCTAAAAATTATAAAACATGTATTTTCATCAAATTGTTTTACAAACATATACTAGCAAGTGTTTAAAACATAAATATAATTTTTGGATTTTTTTATTGCAAATTTATAACATAATTAGTTTTGTATTACACCTAGTGTCACACAAAGTGTTATAGAGGATCTTCATTGCTTGTCGACTGGTCAGGTACCAAATATTTACCACCAAAGTTAATTGGGTTACCCGAGGTTTA
This sequence comes from Persicaria tinctoria, assembly GCA_037127255.1. Classification (NCBI taxonomy): domain Eukaryota; kingdom Viridiplantae; phylum Streptophyta; class Magnoliopsida; order Caryophyllales; family Polygonaceae; genus Persicaria; species Persicaria tinctoria. The sequence continues at coordinate 4,735,921 of JBANSL010000004.1, forward strand.
CCACCAAAGCTGAATAAACCCAAAAAAAATAGAATTTAGATCTAATCGGAATAATTATTGGTTCAAATGAAAGGTAACAAAAGCGATGAATAATTATTGACTCATAGGCCACGAGTTCGAATCTCCCTCTCCGTATTGTAATGACTAAGTGTCTACCTCTGAAACAAAAAAAAAAAGAAAAAAAAAAAGGGTAAGCGGTCTACTTGCAACAAAAAATTAATAAATTATAAGACACCAAAAAAGAATAAATACCCAAAAATAATTCAACTAAGATTCACTACTTGAATAGTTGAATGTAGGGGTGGGCACAAATCCCGCAAATCCCGTCCCGTCCCGCATCCCGTCCCGATCCCGGTGGGATTTAGGAAAAAAAAATTCAATCCCCTCCCGATCCCGTCCCGCAAAAATTTCGCGGGACGGGACGCGGGACGAAGAGTTTACATCCCGCAAATCCCGTCCCGTCCCGCATATATATAAATATTTATATATAATTAAAATTAATAAAAATATCTAAGAATATATTTATATTATACCCTAATATTTATTTAAAACCAAAATTTAAAGTTCAAAATAATAATACAAACTTAAAAACATACTATAACAAATAGTCAAATACTCTTGTTGGTTTGCTAAGTTGCTACTGAGCCTACTGTTGGCTTGCAAAAAAAAACTAGAAAAGCAACTTACTGTTGGAGTGTTGGTAGCTGTATATATACTCGGAGGAAAACATCCCATTTTAGGCTACTTGCTACTGTAATATAACTTCTAAGTTTAATTTATAATGTGATTATGTAGGACTTTAATTTTCACCTTTGTTAGTTGATATATTTGGAGTTAATTGAGTTATTTTTTAATCTTTTTTTTTTTACGAGGGATAAATCCCGTCCCGTCCCGATCCCGTCCCGTCCCGTGAGGGATAAGACCTAGACATGAGCAAGGGTCAAGGGTCGACCCGGACCCGACGGGAACCCGAAGGGTCGACGACCCGGCGGGTTAGGGTCAACAAGGGTCAGGGTTGAGGCGGGTCAAGGGTTAGTGTTAGGGTCATGTTGGTTTTGACCCATGGACCCGGCGGGTCGAACCCGAAGGGTCGACCCGTAGGGTCAACCCGCCGGATCATCTATTTTTTTCCATAAAAATCGAGGTGAAGAGGAAGAGGTATTCAACATTATAGAATGACGGAGCCATCTAGACTCTAGAGAGATCCCAATTTCCTACTACGTAGACAATCGTCCGTCAAATATTCGTCGCTCCTTGCTCAACTCTAACGGTGGAGCAACGTTTTAGCCAATGTGGTCAAATATTAAGCGAGAAGAGATCAAGACTCTTGCCCGAGACTCTGAAAGGTCAAGTTTGCCTAAACGATTGGAAGAGGGTGGAGATGCGAATTCAAAATAATGACCACTTAATCGAGTCAAACTCGGATGAAAAACTCGACGATGACACAATGGTCAAGAGCTCAGATGCAAAGCAAGGAGAAGAGTCCTATCATGAGATAAGGTAAGTAGGGATCAAAACGAATGTAAAGAACTACGTGAGCTTTCATTCCTCTTCCTCGAGAGATACGTACACAACTAGAAAATCGGTCCATACCCTTCTTCCTTTTTATTTTTGTTTTTTTAAACTTAAAAAACTTTTTAAAAAAATGACATGTCATGACCCGGCGGGTCAAAGGGTCGACCCTTGACCCGGCGGGTCACCACAACCTGTTGACCCGTGGTTTGGAAGGGTCAGGGTTAGGGTCAGAGATATCCCGACCCTTGACCCAGCGGGTCCGACCCGTGCTCATGTCTAATAAGACCCGGTGGGATTTGGAAAAAAAATATCAATCCCGTCCCGATCCCGTCCCGCAAAAAATACGAGGGACGGGACGCGGGATTACCCTAATCCCATCCCGTCCCGTCCCATGCCCACCCCTAGTTGAATGTCTACAAAAAAAGAAAGGTTCACTACTTTAATTCCTCACATAAATCCGGGAGTAGTTGCTTCACCTGCTTTTTTGCCTTTTTTTCCCCTTTGATTTCTCATATCTCAATGATCGATCTTAATTTGCCTTCTATTAATAGGTATTATACATTTAAGCAGGAATTGGATCCGGTAGAGTTGGTATATTAACTCCATGGGTGGAGTTGGACAAATCTCAACCGTCAAAAAAATAACCGACGGTTAGATTTAGCTTTCTCCTTCACCCCACCACCACCCCCACCCAATTTTTTTATGAAGGTGAAATCCAACTCCACCCATGAATTTAATAGCCAAATTCATGGGATCCAACACCCCCCACACCTTCTTCTCACTTATACAGAATATAATTAATTAATTGAATTAATAAGGAAATAAACAAATTAATTAGCCACCCAAATATGGATCATTTAATTTGATCAGCTTAAGATCCTATGCCCCTAATTGAATTGTGTCCCCTCTCTCTTTGCAACCCTCAAAGTAAAAACACAAAAATGAAACAAATAAAAGAAATTAGATTAAAATAGAAGTTGAAATTTTTGTGAGATGCGATAGAATCATAGAACAGTTTTTTTTTTTTTTTTTTTTTTTTTTTTTTTTTTTTTTTTTTTTTTTGATATAAGGAAAGAAATTCGGTTCTCTAGACAAGCCTAAAGAAACCGAGAGCCCGGACAAGCCGGGAGATGGACTCACCATCATGTACAACAAGAAGCAAATGACAGAAGCAAATGACAAAAAGTAAAGAACAGAAATAAAGTACAAGCCAACCTACGCTGAAACAACAGATTAACAGAACCAAAACCAATCAGTCAAATTGCAGACGGACACAGAGAACTCTGGGGAACACTAGCGGACACCTCAACATGGACTCTTTCCAGAATCAACAGGCATCGTCGCATTTCCACGACGTCTACAAGCTCGACAAACTAGTCATCGTAGAATCATAGAACAGTTAAACCACCTTCAACCGCTTCTCTAAAATTTATTCAAAATGAGCAAACAATACATATTGTTCAAATTATTTTTGCTTCAAATTCAACAATTTTCTCTTTTCAAAGACTGGGAGAATCGTGTAGATTTGAGAAAACTTCTCTATTTTATCCGTTACTTTCATATTTTAGATACTGAGATGGAGAGCCCGTTGAACAAAAAATGCATTAAAATTATCTAACAACTATAAAATCCATAATGAAGAATTTGTTGGAAATGCTCTTAGATCCAAATTATTCACTCACTGGCCACAGTAGTTGTCAATCCTTTGACCCAGGGGCGGCCCCAGGGTGGGGCGCGCGTACACGGCCGCCCCACCTTTTGACCCACGAGCCCCCAGAGTTTAGAGGAAAAAAAATTATTTATATACTATGATTGTGTTGTAATAAGTAAAATTAGAATGGAAATTAAATCAATTAATCCACTTAGTTCAATTGGTAAATGGGAAGGAGTGAGGGCTAAATGATATAAGAGGGCTTGGGTTCGATTCCTTGCACCATTTTATTTATTGTTTCAATTTTGTATCTTGCTTTTGTTATCCTTTTCTTTATTTTTTTTTTTTCTTATCTTCATTTTGCATTTGATAGTAAATAATAATTATAGTGAATTTAGACATATTACCTCTTCTATCTTATTAATTATGATGATGGTAAATAATTTATTTATATTAAAAAATTAATTATATCCTTTTATTTAGCATATCTTGAATGTTTTTTTTGCCTAAAAGACTCAATTATAGGATGATCGATGACATTTCAAATTATTTTTTTCGACTTTAGTAATATATAAGATTTCATAAATATTTTATACTTTTAAAAAAATACAACATTCAAAATTTCAACATCCTATTAAACAAATTAAATTTACTTAAAATTAATTAGAACATAAAATAGGCGAATTAAAAAATTATAATGAAAAGAGACTTATAATTAATTGAAACCTTTCTAGAAAAAGATAATTTATATTGTATAATGATCTATAATATTTGTACTATATCATATGACATAAATATAATCTTTTTGTTGTAAAAATCTCTACAATGAACTTTATAGTCGGAAATAAGAAATAAGAATTCGAATACTCTTACATATATAATAATATTAATTTGTATAGGAATCCAAGTGTCAAGAATGACTATAAGATAATAAGATCATATGCCTCATTTTAATAATTGTATAGGGCCTTCAAAATTGATTGAACGCTCCTCCAAATCTTAAGTCTGTAATTTCGCCCCACCTTTCAGAGATTCTTGCGGCCGTCACTGTAACGGCCCAGGATTATGATTCCCAGGTTACGTTTCGAGGGATAAAACCCCTCGTTATGACCTTGCGCCCCGAGTACAGGTTGAAGGTTTCAAAACTTACTTTAATGTTTTCAAGGGGAATTTCATACCCAAAATCGAAGGGATCGTTGGAATCCCCGAGGAAGTCCCATGTACCTGTCGTAAATCTAAGCGTGGAAATCAGAAATAGTGCGACTAGCGGAAGTAAGTGTAATACAAGAGGGTGCCACGGCAGAGCCGGGTCAAAACGGAGTCAAAAGTATAAATCCAAAATATAATTAGAGTCTAGTGAAGTCTATACTCCAGCGCTCACTCTCCGCCGACAAAATGACCGGCGCAATAAGCAAACAGCACCGATAGGAGGAACATAAATAATACCTAAAAAAATTGATATGGGGCGGGATCAGATCGATGCCCACTTAACTCTGCATCCCAACCATAGGCACATGTTGTGAGCGGAATCTGCCATGTTTTACAGTAACTTTTATATTGATTTCTGTATACATTTCATGCATTTGGGTTAAGATAGTACAGAATCTATGTAGTTTATGTTTATTTGCCAAATTATGGAATCTACACCAGTTTCTGTTTAAATCGCAGAAATCGAGGCGTTTACAGCAGTTCTACAGAAAGTCGGAAAAGCTCGGAAAATCACTACAGAAGTCCAAGGTCAAAGCAGCGGAACAAGTCGGAGAGTCAAGTCTACCCGACATCGAGTAGGTCTACTCGACCTAGACGAGCATGTCCAGGCACCAACTTGTCGAGCAGACCTTGGTCGAGAGAGCCAGCAACCCGAGCTCCGGAACCCAACTCGACCTCGACAAGCCCTGGTCGAGGTCGACGAAGCCCATACGCCCAGATCCGGAGTCGACGAGAAGAAGCTGTCCGAGGACGAAGCCGAGGGCGACCAGGAGCATTCGCTGCAGCGGAAAAGGAAACTCGCTGCCGCGGAAGAAGTCACCCGCTGCCAGCGGAAGAGCTAGCTCGCGGGAGCGGAAGCGAAGACCCAACTCGATCTCGACTAACTCTTGTCAAGATCGACGAAGACCTTGAGCCATGACCGATCTTGCCGAGGAGAGACACTCGAGGAGGGCTAGTCGACGGAGCCACCCTTGTCGAGGTCGACGAGGCCAACTCGAGGTCGACGAGCGCCAGTGAACCCAGTCCGAGCCACATCGAGCAGAAGTCACCCGAGGAGCCCAGTCCGAGCCACCCTACTCGAGGTCGACGAGACCTTGTCGAGGTCGAGTAGACCCAGCTTCCAGAAGCTGCTCGACGAAGCTTTGTCCGAGTAGAATTGGAGTTCCTTGGGCGCGAAGTTGCTGAATTCTATCCCGATCTATCAAGTTCTATCTATGGAAGGCGATCTATCAACATGAAGACATATTTCCCTATTTAGTTTTATCTGTTCCCTATGGATTTATTTCCATTAAACATTTATTTATCTTTTAAGCAATTTAGATATAGATAGATATCTTCTTTCCTAGATTAGTTAGGGAATGAAGGCTATAAATAAAGCCCATGGGGCTGGTTTTTCAGAGATTCCAGTTCAGATTCAATTTCAGAGACAGTTAGTTAGTTCCATTCAGAGATACAGTTTAGGAAGTTTAAGGTTTTTAGGGTTTTGGCTTACAGCGAAAGTTGATTGCAAAGATTGTAAAGGCTTTGGATTTAGTTTATGCAATTCAGTTTCTTTCATCAATCAATGTCTGCGATTGTAATGAGGCGTGAGTAGTCCACCCACTTCTGGGGCTGGGGTGAGCCCGACGGTGGCCATGTGAGGCGATGCGATAAAGGTCAGATCTTTTTGTGTGATTCATCTTCTATCCCTATGAGCATGATTCTTTTGCGAGAGTTGAAGGTGATCCTTGTTTGTGTTATTGAAGCGAAAGTGATCTTAATGCAACTTGGATTAATTATGTGAAAAAGGGTTAGTAACAATTAGGGTTTATGCGAGAGCCTCTATATGCCTATTTGTTAATGACGAAAGTAATTTGATGGAAAGCATGATCTTTTATGCCTTTATGTGTTGTTTTGCATGGTTATCGTTGCGGTGTTGAAACCCTGGCCTTGGAGGTCTTTTTAATATATTGAAGTTAATTTCTGTCAAATTTCTAAATTCTGTCGAAAATCTGCGATTTTGTGTTCTCTGTTCCTTGTCGACATAGACCAGCCTTTGTCGGTCTCGAGTACACCTTTGTCGAGGTCGAGGAGAGTTAGTCTAGGTCGAGTTGGTTATTTTCTGTTTTCATCGATTTCAAGTTTCTGTCTTTTACTTTTCTTCGTCGAGGTCGAGTGGGAGGTTGTCTAGGTCGAGTTGGTTATTTTCTGTTTTCATCGATTTCAAGTTTCTGTCTTTTACTTTTCTTCGTCGAGATCGAGGACCTCTTGTCGAGGTCGAGTTGGCTTGTTTTCTCGAGTTGCTTTGTTTTCTGTTTCTGAGTTGTTGCAGTCGACTTACCTTAGTCGATCTAGAGGACAGCTACTCGAGATCGAGTAGCTTCTGTGTCCTCGAGTTACTTTCTGTCTTTATCTGTTCTTGCTTTTATTTTAGTTGCCCTTGCCGGGATTATTTGTTTCTGTTTTATTTTTGCTTCTGCTTGTGTTTCTGCTTTTCTGCTGTTGTGAGAATCTGATAGCTACCTAAGAACTGCTGACGTGCTTCCTCGTGGATTCGATCCTGACTTTTCTCTTACTACAACGGGAGGAAGTCTTGTATTATTTGCTGAGACAGGGAAGTCAATCTGATCTTTATTTTACATTTATTTCAATACTCGACATACTCCTGCAACAACAGCACACATATACGCTAATCCTAATAAAGATGCTTCTAGATGCATGGCGGAATATTAACACACTAACATGCTCCTAAGATCAAATGCATAATAATAATAAGGCCTTAGCACAGAATACCAAGTGGTATATCCCTCTCCTACCTCCACCCCTTCCGATAGGTGGAGACTGGCCAGCTCGTGAATGCATTCATTCATAATTGGGCGGCACGCATGCCTAACCCGCTCCACAATAAAGCCCGCAGGCATATCATAATAAAAGGAAGTGCATGACTCGATTGACTCAGGGTACCCGATGAGGCTGGGCTACCCTATGACCCTAGCAAAGACTTCTAGGACTATCACAGATAACGGCCGTTCTGTTTTCATACGCACAAAGAAATAGAATGCTCAACGATCGATGCAACCTAGCATGGTACTACATGGCATGCTGATCATGAATGCAACACCTAGTATATCATGCACCTAAAGCAGGGAATAGCTCTATTCAATCTGAGTAAGCTCCGAAGAGACTTACCTGGTATCGCAGAACAGCAAAAGGCAATCAACCAGGCAATATGAAATCCGACACGTCACAGATGGTCACCTAACAGGTATAAGCACACCAATGAGTCTATATCTAAGGCACACAAAGCATAGAATTATCACACACACAACTTCACAACTTAACATAATAACCGTCACATCATCATTTCCATAATATCAACCTTATCTCATAATCTATCATCTCAATATCTCACAACCATACTCAATATAATTCTCCAATTCATCAACTTAAGACAATTCCAATTCATACTTAACCAATTTGCATGCCATCATTTCGAAATCTTACTTAGCATATATTTGCACATCTTCAACATAATCATATAACATTTAACCACAATAATAAATCACCACAATATCACATATTAAATCTCAAACATCATCTTATATTTTAAATCCAAATAATATTCCTTAAATCAAAACACCCCTTTTTAAATCACTAACCAACCTTACTTTAGCTTAAATTACCAAAACCACCCTTTTATTTTATAAAGAAACCAAACAGGCCCTATATTTCTAACAGGTCAAACCGGCCTTATTGTTAAATGGAACCCAAACCCAAAATCGGGCCCTTTATGTTGTCTAAAAAAAACAGACCCCGGCCCAAGCCTTTGTTGTGTTTAAGAAGCCCAAAAAACAAGCCCAACAATACCCTCTTATTTCCCAATACACCAAAACCGGTTTTTTCTTTAGAAGAATAAAAAGGGGAGGGGGACCCGGGTGTGACATGGCAAATGAAGCGGGGCCCAGGAGTGGGTGTGGGCTGATGTGGCCAAGGGAGTGGGGCCCAGTCCCCCTTTCTTCTTCCCCCATTTCGCTGAACAGAGAAGGGAGCAGGGATCTTGCCCAGAAGACGGCGAAGGAAAAAAAAGAAGGGAGGAGGGGAGCCTCCCGGCGGCGGTGCTCCGGCCACCCCGTCTCGCCGGCCACCCCGGCACCCACTCCCTTGGACAGGAAAGGAAAAAAGGAGGAGGAAGAAGGGGGCTCACCGAGATGCGGCTTCGTCTCGCCGGAAGTGCGAATCGGGTCGTCGAAAGCTCGAATCGGCTCGTCGGAAGCTCGAGGGAGCTCGCCAGGCCCTGGATTGAAGATTGGGGGTTAAAGGCGGAGCTTTGCAAGCTCTTCGATCGGAAAAGAAAAAAGAACGAAGCTTACCGGACTGGAAACGAGGAAGCAGAGGAGGGAGCGAGGCGGGGAGAGGCGCTGCTCGGCGTCGGTGGTTGGTGTTGTTTCTGCTCGGTGATGAAGGAGAAGAGGTCGGGCGGCAGGGCTTGGCTCTACTCTCGGCAAAACAGGACGAGGAAGAGGAGTTGTGGCGGTGGCGGTGCTCCGGTGGTCTCCAGCGACAGTGACGGAGATGCGAGTGACGGTGGTGTGGCGGTGGTGAGGTGTGGTGCGGAGGTGGAGGCGTGGTGGAGCTCAAACACCGGGTTTTGGGTTGTTGAACAGAGAGGGAAACCGAGAGAATGGAGAGAGGAACAGTGTGTATGTGGGTTTACAAAAATCTGATTTTCAATATGTGTTAATTTTGGGTAGAGTGAGGGTGTTGTTTGTTTGCTAGAATAAGAGAAACCAAAAAGAGAGAGAGGGGAGGTGAGGATAAGATTTTTCCTCAAATAGGAGGTGATGAGTTGGATTAGGATAAGGATTCGGAATATGACGGAATTGAGAGCCCGGGTCGGGAATTTAAATTTCCGCTGATTGATCGTTCAAAACCCGAAATGAAAGACGGAGTTGATTTTTAAATCGGAAAATTTGGGTCGGAATTTATTTTAAATTCATTTTGATTTTCTTTTTCCGAAATTAATATTTTTAAAAATCCGAGCCTTTACAGTCACTGCTTTGACCTACTGCCCTACTGGTAAGAAGCAAAGCAAATCTGGACGGAGGCAGGAATCGAACCCGGGACCTCTTGTAAGTTTCAATTAGGGTTGTAAAACGGACTGACGTATAGAAACAACTTATCAATGAAATGACTATGTACTCTATAAGAAATCAGTAATCCTTATAAGTTTCATATACCTTTATACAGAACAAAATGATCAAAGATTATACAACTAAAGGTTCAAATTTTCCTCCATTTTCGCTTGTTTGCCAAACCAAATTAACCCTCCTAAAGATGGCAAGTTCAAAGGATTATAGCTCGACTGCATTCACGACAGCATACATGGTTCTTCAAGGATCAAAAAACACCGCAGAGCGGCAGAACTAAGATTGATTCAACTAAGAACTAACATTGCAAAGAAAGCAAAAAAACTTACTACAGACTTTAATTATTTATCTTTCATGTAACATGTAGTGAGATCAAATAAACAAATTAAATGGTCCGCATGGGCTTAGCTCAACCGGTCACAGGGGTGGCATTTAGAGTAAGGACCAAGAATCGAGTCTCACCAGCGACAGAGTGGGAGCAACCTCTCAAATAGGGGGCTCCTTGTGCGCAGTGAGCACTGGTCCCAAGCCCATATTATCGGCCGAGTCACCCTGATTTACTTCCTCTCACAATTTAGATCGGACCGGAGGGTGAGGGGCGTCCGGGGTGAGCGATTTTACCTTTTGGAGCAAATAAACAAATTAAATGAAATCAACATAACTAACTAACTAAACCCTTTGCTCAAAAAAAAATTTTTTTAACTAAACCCTAACCCTAACCCTGATGTCATTCCTCTTCCCCTTCAAAGTCTTCATCGATGTCGATCTTAGCGAAAACACACCATTTCTTGTCCCTACAAAGCCTCATGAGAAAGAACCACAGTATCCCACCGGCGGTGAGAGCCCCACTCACCATGAACACAACCTTCTTAGCAATCACCATGATGAAGACCAAGAAAGCCGACGGAACCAAGCACATGACAACCAGACCAGGCAGCCCCATTGGCACCCGATACGGCCTCCTCAAAGTAGGCTTCTTCTTCCTCAGCCACAGGAACGCCGCGAACTCCAGCAGCATACCCAAGCTGTACAGGAAATTCACCGATGAAATGATGTTCTCGAAGTCCATGTGTGAGGCCGCGAAAGAGATCAAGCACGTCACCACGATCCCAACCCACGGCGTGTTGAACCACTTAGACCTCGCCGCGCAAAACCTAGGGAGAAACCCGATGTCCGCCATCCCGAGAACCTGGTAGGTGCAGGAGCTCATCTGAGCTTCGAATAGTCCTGCTGTGGACAACACTGCCGCCATTTCAATCCAGATCTTGAGCCACTTTCCGACAACCATCTGGCCTGCATCGGCCATGAATCCGGCCTCCCACAGCGACTGGTCCACTGAGACTGATCCCGTCACCGCCATTAAAGGCAGCAGGTAAGCTAAGCAGGTGAAGATTACAGCGATTAGAAGCCCTATCGGAAAGGTCTTTCGAGGATTTTCGACTTCGCCGGCCAATGTGCTGACATTATCCCAGAAATTGAGGTTCCAGAAGAGGGTATTGAAGAACAAGTTCCAATCTTTTTTTACCCCCTTTTGGCCGAGGCTCAACCACCGCTTGGGATGAATCTGAGGGATCGCAACCAAAGACATGATGATGAATGGCATCAATGAGACGAGGCCTAGGACGACGGCCGCCCAGCCGACGACCGTGAGGCCGGTGTAGTTGAGGAAGGATAGGAACAATGTGGAGACGATCATCGCGAGATTGCGGGGGAGGCCGGATTCGAAGATCGGGAAGAGGCGCTTCAGGTAATCGACGGCGAGGACGGGGTAGGTGGCGATGTTGACGACGCCGCTGAGGAATTTCCAGGTGCCGAGGAGGGATCCCCAAAAGGGGCCGAACGCGCGATCGGCCCAGATGACGAAGCCGCCGTCGCCGGGGTAGGCGGTGGAGAGTTCGGCGGTGATGAGCGCCTCAGGGACGCTCCAGATGAAGGGGAAAATCAGGAACCCTAGGATCCCTAGGAGGGGCCCGCCGGCCTTCACGGCCGGCTCTTCGCCGAAGGGGCCGCCGGCGACCTCGAAGTAGATGAGGAAGACGAGTGGGATGAGGGTGAGTTTTTTGCGGGAGGAAGATGGTGGTGCGGTGGTGATCGGGAGCTCTTGGGGCCTGTTGGCGGATTGATCGGCGGAGGCGGTGGGTTGGGCGTCGCTGGAGTCGGCCTGTAACTCACCCATACTGTGAATTGGATGAGATTTTTAGGGATGGATTTGGGAGAAACGGTTGTTGAACGATGACGAGGGAGAGCGATCACCCTGGCCTAATCTACCGTTATAGCTATTGAAATAGTCCACCTGTCAAAAAAAAGGAAAAAAGATCATTTTTTTTTCTTTCTATCAACTTTTTTTTTATTATTATAAAGTGATCGAGGATTTACCGAGGGTAATATTGTATTACTATCCAAGAGCGTCGTGTGGGACGAGAGTGTGGGACGAGAGTACGAAGCTCTGAATTGGTACTTCAAGAAGAAACGTCGGTGCCCAAGTCCAAGTGCGCCATATGATCTGCTTTCATGTTGGTTTCTCTGAATATGTGGGAAACGGAAGCCACCTCGAAGGAACGAAGGAAAAGGGAGTCCGAGATCAGTGTTTCGATCTCCCACTATCCTAGGGACCCATGTCTTTGATAGCGTTAACGGTTAGACAATAACCTTCCACTTCAACTCTTCTGTTCCATCAACCTTTTTAAATTTGTTTAACGATTTTTCTATGGCATGGGTCCATATGATAATAGTACAAATTTGAAAATATTTTTTAAAACTTAATTGTTTAATTTTTTCAATTATATATCCAGTGTCGCTTATTTTTCTGGTAGAGATTCTTTATTAATTTAAGGTCCTATCCTATACTCTAAGGGCATAGGACAGAAATACCGTTTTTTTAAAAACTACTTTCATACTAGCTTATTTATTTATTTATTTATTATTTTGACAAGGAAAGCAAGGAAGATTTGGAGATCTATACAACATGTTTTTCATGGATAGAAAAGCTATCATACTTGTCTCGTTGCCAAGGAGCAGAAAAGCAAAAATTCATACTCCGAAAACTGTCTCATGCCCTTCAATTTGAATCTTACGATGTTACTCCAACTAAATAAGAGATCTTCGAAAACCATAAACAATAAAAAATCAATTATTTTAAATAGTGGAAATTAGATGAATATTTCATAATTTATAATTTACTAACATAAACAAGCATGGAGGCATTGATATGCAAAATTGTCCCATGCCCTTCAATTTCATCGTTTCGTGCATTCTTTGAATGACAACTCCCTCTTCTCCAAGAAGGAAGATACTTCTATGACTTTCATTGCCATTTGTGTTGATGATGTCCTGCACACCGGAAATGATTTCGCAATTCCTTGATTCCGAATTTAAGATCAATGACCTTGGTTTCCTTGGTTGATTCCTTGGCATTAAGTTGGTTTTCATGGAGATATCTTTATCATAGGAGTTTCATACCGGAGACAATTTCTTATTTCCACTGTTTGGATTCTCCTTCGGTTAGTCCTTTAGAGCTTCACACCACCAGAGATTTTGATATATATAATAAGTTTTAATCCGATATCCGAGTAAAAATTAAGAATCATTTTAATCTTATTTTGATAACCTACAATGCTTCTATATTTTATTTAGAATGACATTCATATACTATAGTTTATTTCAAGAGTTTCGAAATGAAAGGTTATATTACTCGTTTCGACAATTATGTAAGAAGTTATAGAAGTTCAAATAAGGGAAAATACCATATTTTCTACTTTGTAAGATATCGGTGATGCATGTTTGTAAGACGATGATCAGGAATTCACAAAAGCCTTTAACTTGGCATATCATCTCATTGAGTTGTTTTTAGTGTTATTGGTAGCAACAACTACCGTGAAAATAATTTTCTCTGCTATGGGTATATAAGAACATATTTGAGCAAAAAGATGAAATTTGGTCTGCGTTGTCAATTATTTCATTATATATATAACTCTAATCAGCAATGAACAACGTACACTTTGTACTATTGAACTCTTTTATTTTTATTTTTATCACTATTTTGTAGTATTGAAAACGTTGTGTGATGTATGAGTTTGTGTTATTTATTGTCATTTGTCATCAGTGTGCCCCACCCTTATCGGGCTCTGGCTCCGCCAGCTGATTGAGTCAATATGTTACTTGTTACAATCCTAACATGTAATAATATATAACCATATATAAAAATTTTGAACTTGCATAACTTCTTACCTTATTATCGAAAAGAGTAATATACCCTCTCGTTTCGAAACTTTCGATAAAAAATATAGTATATGAACGTCAATTTAAGTAAAATATAAAAGTATTATAGTTATTGAAATAAAATTGAAGTTATTAATATAGCATCATTTTTCGAAATTTTATAAATTTTTACTCGGATATCGAATTAAAGTTTATTATATATCAAAACGAAGCTATTTTGACGAAAAGAGTACACATAGGTAGTTCTTCAGATAAAAGAGAGGCATGTGATCTCCCAATGTGTTGTTTCTCCTGTTTAGTGACAACTTCTGATATCTTTGCGTTTCTTCTTCGGCTACCCATTGGTGCTATATGTTATGTTTTGTATAATCCTTGTAATATGTTAAACTTGAGACATTGGTTTATTTGGTTTTGTATGATGCACTAGCACTAAGGCAGGTTCACTTGTGGCTCAACACAACCAAGCCATTGCCATGGTCAAGGAAAAGCTCATTGGACCCATGGCTTGACCATGATAGACTCCAATGGCTAGCCTTGGCTCATAAGGTGAAGCTTGGTTATGTTTTGATGCCTTAGTGTTGGTTTGCCTCTTCCGGTTATTTGAGTTGTTGGCAGTGTGAGTTAGAAGGTTTGGGCTCTGCCCAAACCTCGGCCCAACTCACTCTGTCCCTCACTTAGCCGTTGTAACTCTAATCCTATATAAACCCTCTCTAAGCTCCCAAGCGGAACTATAGCATCGCTCTCCTCCTCTCAAGTAAGCCAAGGGGTCTCTGGGTTAGGGTTTGGGAGAAGAACTAGGGTTTGGCTTGTGGAAGCCTCCCGACGCCGACGATTCTCTGCATTGGTCTGCTTGATTGACAAGGCTTGATTGACAAGGAAGAAGCTGAATGGAGGGTTCTGGTTGGAGAAACCTCCCATGAGATTTCTCGGTGTCCTGCACGGACGATCTCTAACTCTATTCCTCGTTTATCTTCTTTGTCCTTGTTTAGCTAGAATCGTGGCTTTGTGTTGGTGCATCTAAAACCTATGTAACCTGTTTATGAACCTTTTGATGCTTAGTGGATTGGGTGGACCTCCCCTCCTGAGGTTCCGCGGATGTAGGTAAATCGAACCGCATAAACAAAGTCTTGTGTCTTTCGTTCTTGCATGTTTTTGTTTTTGCTTTAAACCCTAGGTCGAACACTATATGGTGACCACTTCTACTGATTGAGTGATTGACGCTTAGAGCCATTAATGAGCTTCAAGATGAACAAAAATCTATCGGTTGGTAACCATATACCATCTACCCACTAATCATTTTTCTTATTAACAATGTAGTAATGTGAGAGAGTGTGAAAACAACAGAAAAGACAGGAAACGATGTTAGAGGGTTCCAGTTTCCATTATTTGATTGACTTGTTCTCGTCAACATTTTGTAAGCGTCTGAAAGCCCATTCAACTTTTGATTTGGTCCACACTGAATCTTTCTCCTTCCTTCATACGCGTTTTATTCACTCCCTTATATGTAAAACCACCAGATTTTAGCTTCAATTATCTCTCTAATGTGACCATGAAACCATGGTTGATGTAAATCAACTACGTACCTTTGTCCTTCTAATAGTAGCTCTATTCTTCCTCTGCGGGTCTGCTTCTTCTGTATCGAGTGTTGCAATCTCTGCCACTTTGGACGGCAAAAGGGTCGTTGTCTGCGCGCTCACCCTGCAGTCACGCCTCAATTGCTCCACTCTTCCCCGTGGATCAGCCCCAATTCAAATAAACAGCGGGAGGACCGCTTACTCTGGAGTCGTCGGAGGTCGAGGCTTCGTATGCGCTCTGCGATCGCCCCCAGGTGATCCGTCGGTTTCGATAATGGGCTGCTGGAGATTCTCGGGGACGTCTTCTTCAGCTCCTGAATTCAAGAGGATCTACCATGGCCGTGCTCTCAGCGACCTCAGCGCGGGAAGCTCCCATGTGTGCGGCATCGGGAAGCAATCCAAGCTGATCCAATGCTGGCAATGGAAGGGGGTTCGGTCCCCTTTCGTCGCCCTGCAGCAGCCCACGTTCTCCGATGTCTCGGTTGGGGATGAGTTCGTATGCGGCCTGACTCAATCGGGGAACATTCTTTGCAATGAGGCCAATGTAAAAGGACCGGGTGGGACTTACCAGAGCCTCGAAGCCGGTCCCAACTACGCCTGTGCAATAACCGCTGACCGCAACCAGCTCAGCTGCTGGGGGAGCACGGCACCAGCACCAGTTCCTCGAGATGACGAGTTCACATCACTAGCCTTGGGGGACAACCGGGCGTGCGCCTTGCGCCGCAACCAAAGCGTTGCGTGCTGGGGGGCGCAGAGCATGAGCGTGCCAGCCACTGATGCTAGATTCCTTGCAATCGAGGCAAGGGGCAGCGTGTTCTGCGGCGTCATGGTTTCGAACTTGTCCCTGCTTTGCTGGGGAAGTGAAACCGAAACTTCCCTCGTTTTCGATAGCGTGTTGCCCGGCGCGTGCTCGAGCAGCGATTCGTGCCAATGTGGAGCTATGCCGCTGGTTCCCAATCCCTGTGGATCAGGAGGGTCTGTCTGCCAGAGTTGCCCTCCATTTGCCACAGGAGCATCGCCGCCAGCAGCTGCACCGCAATCCGAATCCAGATCAACCAACAGGAGTCACACTTGGAGCTCTAAGATGGTTGCTTTCCTAGTGGTAGGGATTGTAGGCTGCGTTTCGCTAGCGGCTTCCATGGTGTTTTGGTACCTGGGGATCAGGCGAGGTCATAGCGGAAGTAGCAGGGTTCATGATTCGGGGCGTCTTGATGATGAGGTAGAGGCGGAGGCAGAGGCAGTAGCAAGGAACTCGGAAGTTGGTGACCTTGAAGAAGGGAATAGGAGACGCCGAACCCCAACTATCCAGAAGAGGTTAAGCCACAAAGTAAGCATGGGAAGCATAGAAGAGTTCCCTCTGCAAGTGCTTGTACAAGCCACAAACAATTTCTCCCCAGACCTCTTGATTGGCAATGGCAGCTATGGTTCGGTATACAGAGCAGAGCTCGAGGATGGGCGGAGGATAGCCATAAAACGAGCTGAGGCCTCACTTGTAGGTGGTGGAACAACGAGGAAGAATGTGGAAACGGACACCGCGTTCTTAGCAGAGCTCGGATTCCTCTCCAAGCTGAACCACAAGAACCTGGTTCGGCTTCTAGGATTCTACGAAGACAACAAGGAACGCGTCCTTGTTTACGAGTACATGAGCAATGGCACCCTCCATGACCACCTTCATAAGCTCAACAACGAGGCATCGCCTCTGGCAACATGGCCAGGAAGGCTTAAGGTGGCCCTGGATGCGGCTAGAGGAATAGAGTACCTCCATGTGTATGCTGTCCCCCCAGTGATCCACCGTGATATCAAGCCATCGAACATACTTCTCGATGACATTTGGACAGCCAAGGTCTCCGACTTTGGCTTGTCCCTGATGGGTCCTACTGAGGAGGAAGCACACCTCTCCCTTCTGGCAGCGGGCACTCTCGGTTACATAGACCCGGAGTACTACAGGCGCCACCAGCTAACGACAAAGAGCGACATCTACAGCTTTGGAGTGGTCCTTCTGGAGCTGCTAACAGGATTGAAGGCAATCCACCTAAACGAGAATGGATTGCCCAGAAATGTTGTCGACTTTGTGATTCCGTACATAGATAGAGATGAAATCCATAGGGTCCTTGATCGGAAAATGCCACCTCCAACTCCAATTGAGATAGAGGCATTGGCTCGAGTAGGGTACTTAGCAGCTGACTGTGTCAGTCAACGGAGCAGAGATCGGCCTTCAGTGACCGATATTGTAAGTGACTTGGACGGAGCTTGGAGGGTCGCTGCCTGTGCTCTTCCTACATTTTTTTCATCTTCAGTAAACTCTTCAGAAGCTGCAGATTGATTTTCATTTTTTAATATTCTTGTAGGCTGATTTGTACAGTGTAAAAGTACCGTTTTCGATCATATTGTTTTCATATATGAGATTGATTCAATTCAAAGAGATATATCGAATGAAGGTGAAACAAACACTATCAACTATGAAACACAGTATTGACAAGTAAACACTGAATCTATTATCTATACAAGAGGAAGCATAAAGGAGGGATTTACTCACCAGTTACGAGTACAATCACTCACTCCATTTTTCCAGTTTTGTAACCTCTGCTATATGCCTATATATCTTCTTCTCCTTTGAAGGTTGCATCAATCTGCCTCCTTCAGTCCAATTGATAGAGGTTTGAAGGCAGCCAATACGACAGCGAGTTTGCAAGCAAGAAACCCTATCATCCCAACCATAATCTCCTTTGGAGCAACTTCTATGGAGCTACTCTTTGCCAAGAGGAGGGCAAAGCCAAAAGCAAACGCTGTGATCAGCAACGGACCCTTCAATCCCCCAAAGGCTCTGCTGATGCCACTTTCCTCACTCGTTGGAGTTGTATTTGGAGCCGGAAGCCCATCAACTGATCTCTGCAACAGCAGCAGATACAAGAAGCCGCCCATTCCTCCTGTTAGGAAGGCAAGAGCTGAGTTCTCACCCGCCGTGAGGGATGCAACAGATGTACCAGCAAATACGAGCATCGTGTCATATAGCAATAGCGACAACTTAAGGTCTGCATATTCTTGCATGCTCTCTTCGTTTGTCATCACCTTCTCTCCAAGAAATGTCGATCTTGTAACATCCTCATTTAGTAACTGGGAAATGTTAATGCCAGAATATTCAGCAACTTTGTTGGGTCTAAGTTCGATCATAGAAACGTCACCTCCTTCTCCCAGCAACACGTCCTCGGCTTCAAAATCATACCTCACACTTGTATATTTACTATCATTCCCGATAGATTCTCCTGACTGAAGCATAGAGCGATTTATGACGGTCAAGTTTGCACCCCCAAGCCTCCATCTACCTGAGCTTCAAGTGGAATGAAGATTTAGGTGTGAGCAAACAACATAGCTTTATAAATAAAAGAAGAATTATGCAGATAAAAAAAGAATGATCATGGTTCATCATCTCATCTATGATAGCTCCATATTTCTCGAGGTCGCAACCACTCTCTTGAGAAGGGAGGGGTACCAACTACCAAGGGCACATCTGTAAGACAAAAATTTCCTACAGAAACATTTTTGAGGTCTCGCCCTATCAATTCCTGTTTCTCTTGAAAAGGGGGAAGTACCAATTACCAAAGATGGAAGTTGTAAGACATGTATAAACTTGAGCACCTAAGCGAGCAAAGGGGGCTTGACATCCTAGACCCTGGTGTATAATGTCATTTCCTACGAAAAAACATTTTCGAGGAATAAGAGGAAATCTTCAGCTAGATGATGTCCTCTTCCTAACAAGTTAACAAGTCAACAGCTGCAACTTAAATGGAAACTTCACCAATGAATCCTATATGTACAGACGATTCGTCTGCGTTCCAAACTTGTATGATTATGGTGTTAGAAGCCCTAGTCATGGCACAAAGATAATCAATTCTTGAAACCCTTTTAAGGTATATGCAGGAGATACCAACCTGACTCGAGGCTGATCCATACTGCTTCGATATTCCCAAGTTTAGGCCCTTGGAATATAAACTCATCCACTGAACTTCTCTTGAAATGGAGCACATCAGCAGCAGCCTCTGATTCTCGAAGATGTTCCTCCGCTGAAGACTCTGAACTGGCAGGAATCCTCTGTAATATCGACTCACCAGTTTCACTGATAATGCAAACAAGTATTCCCGCACTCATGTCAGTCAGCTCAGAGCCAAAGGCGGGGCTTGTTCTTAGCAGGATCCTATACAGGGACTGATACTCAGCCTCTACACTAGATTTAATCAGTTCATCCGACGAAGAATTCGTACAAACCTTCACTTGAGTAGCCGGAACGAGTCTCAAGGGCTTTGCATAGTCCTGAAAATCTAAGCAGAAGATTTTCTATAAGCAACATGCGCCCTCAAACTTGATGCAATTGTGAAGCATAGGTTACGAAATACCAATACAGATTAAAAAAATGCATCATTACTCAAAATATTTAGATTGATCACTCTCAATCAATTTTTTTTAATAGAATCGGCCTAATAATCGTTAGATACGGTGAATTAGTGTTAAAGCAACAAAAACTAAACTGAAACCATGAAAAGGACGCAATTAATAACAAGTATTTATGCCAATCTATTTTCTGAAAACCTAAAACCATGAAAAGGAAAATTGATTTCTCAACTGACCTGCACAAATTGAAGAATACAGTGAACGAAAGGAAGTAAGAAGAAAGAAAAAAAAATGAAAAGTAAATCTACCTTGAAAATCCGATTTCCTAGAAGAAACGAGGAAGCGGCGAGGGCGGGGTTTGGCGCCAAATCGGGTAGCTAGAGGGCTGTGGAAGGGGATTGCGATTTCAGGTAAATACGGGGGAATTGAATACCTCAAGCAGAGCGACTCCATTTCTTCGAGTTAGGGATTGTAGCAGAAATCAAAACCCTAAGAACCGAAACCAGGAATCACCGAGAAGACAACAATGGAATTGGAAACCAAAACGGAGGAGAGCGCAGAGGCTGGGAGATTTTTATTTGTTTTCCCCACTCAAACACGCCTCTAAAATCGCAATTTTGTTTTTCCCTCGAGTAAAAATATATAAAAAAAAACATAAAATTCGCAAAAAAAAAAAAAGGTAGTAAAAAAAGTCAGACGGACCAACCGTCATAATACAACACAAACAAACTAAAAAACGAAAACATAACCCAAAGCCGATGGACCAAGCAAATTCGAGCAACTAGATGTGGAAGACAAAGTGAATGGTGAGCCCATGGGCTAGCGGGGGCTAATACGATGTCTCACCAACGAGAATACGAAAAACAACAAAACACAATTGGGCAAAAACGACACATAGGAAAATGTGAATCTGACAACGTTCCCCTCACCTGGATGAAGAGTCTTCGTGATCAACTACGATCTACAATTCTACATGACCGCATTACTTCCTACTAATCAAACACAACAAGAGCAAAAATGCCCGTCCAAAGGGCCAACCAGGAACTAATTACATACAAGGAATCGATTTCACTTCCCCAATTACTACATACTAGCCTGTACCCCGTGCGCTACGCACGGGATTTTTAAAATTAATCTAAGTATACTTATCTTATTTTTCGGATGTTATCATATTAATCAATGCATTTTAGATGATACAATTTCAAATCTCGAATAAATTATCTATACGATTATTGCTCTTGAAATGGTCAATTATCACTTTACACTTTATGTCCATCAATTTTGTTTCCGCTTGTCAATTTTGGGTCGTTATGGTTTGGCTTTTGTCAGGTTTGGATTTTAATGACTGATTAGCAGCTTCCTTTTGTAATTCAAAATTGCTAGTTGTTGTCTATTTGTTTTGCATCAAATAGGCTGAGAAGTGAAACTAACTGGCTGCCAAATAGATTGACTGCTAAAAAGTTGTAGTCAGTAGAGGGAGTTGATCATCAACGTATCTATTTTGTGAATTGGGATGCTATAATGGGCTCTTGCTTCTGTGACTTAGGATGGAATGTATTTTGGTATGGTTGTTAGTGAATAATTTTGCCCATCGAAATTCTCAGGTTGTAAATAAAAGTTCTCAAGTTGCTATTGTTGCTATTGAGAAGTGCAATCTGAGTTATGGGTTTATGCATATTTTTTTAATTCTATTAGATCAATGAAAGAGCAATGTGTTATTATACACATGATGGTCTTTTGGACCGTTTTTGCTAAAAGATTTGTTGGTTATGTTGTTCTTTTGGACTGATTTAGAGATTAGTTTTGTATGGTTGGTGTCCTTAATTTTTGTATGGACTGATTTTTGCAAGAATGTTGGCTTCCTTTCGTTGTTCTTGGGTTTAATTAGTCTTAAAAGTCTATTAGCTCAATGGAAGATCAATGTGTTATTATATACACATGATGTGGGTTCAAATCCCATATAGGCTTTCTCTAAATCTTAATGGTAGCCAAGACATTTGAGCTCGGTTGTGCATATTTAGTGAACACAAGTCGAAACATTGACAACGTGAATGTCAACCTACTTGTAGTCTCTCACCCTTATGTTTTGACAACTTAAAACAGAAGCAAATTTGAAAACTAAAACAAAAGCAACAATTATGTTCTGAAAACTGAAATAGAAGCAGCTCTGAAAACTGAAATAGAAGCAACACAAAACAAAAGCAACAATTATGTTCTGAAAGCTGAAATAGAAGCAACTCTGAAAACTGAAACAGAAGCAACACATTACAAACAATTATGAAATGGAAGCGAATCTGAAACAGAAGCAGACAATTCTTGAGTTATGAAATCTGAAATGGAAACAAATCTAAAATAGAAGAAATACTTGAGTTATGAAATCTGAAAATTAAGCAATACACTTAAAAACTAACAGTGCCATTGGGTTTTAGAAAAAGCCTACATGGGATTCGAACTCACATCATGTGTATAATAACACATTGCTCTTCCATTGAGCTAATAGACTTAAAATGATATTCACAAACCCATGAGTCAGATTGCACTTCTCAATTTGTGACAAAAATGAAATAGAAATTGAACTTCTCTATTGCTATGAAATCTAGAGAATCAGCCTCTAGATCTCACAGTAGCAACAATTGTTGATCCTCCCTTACGATGGAGGTTAGAACTTGGAGAGAAAGATATTTTGGGAATTTTCTGTATATTGTAATGTACCCCAAAAACTTACACTGAAATAGGCCTAACAACCTATATATATACTGCCTTGTGGTCCCTATCTTAGCTGTAACAAACTCCTACCGAGCCATATACCACTTAACCACACATCACTAACCACAGTGCTCTACCACAGTGCTCTAGCTAACCTCTCTACATCCCCCCCTCAAGGTGGACGTGGGTGATCGAAAACCAGTCCAAGCTTGAGAGACAAGAACAAATGTTGCTGAGCCCCAAGTGGTTTAGTGAACAAATCGGCTAACTGTAAATTGGAAGAGACATGGACAGTAAAGATGAATCCCTCCAACACCAATTGGCGCACAAAATGGCAATCTATCCGAAGATGTTTCGTGCGCTCGTGGAACACCGGATTTGCTGCGAGTTGCTGAGCTGCTTTATTATCACAGCAGAGGGGAATTGGTTTAGGGATAGAGATACCAAAGTCTTGAAGAAGGCCATCTAACCAAATCACTTCCCCAACAGTAGTCGACATCGCTCGATACTCGCTCTCTGCAGTCGACTTCGACACAGTCCTTTGCTTCTTAGTTTTCCACGAAACTAATGACTCCCCTAAGAAGACGCAATAGCCTGTAAGAGAACGGCATGTAAACATACAGCTGCCCCAATCCGCATCCGAGTAAGCCTTGAGGGTCAGCTAGACACTGCAAGGATAAAACAGAGAGCAATTGATGGTCCCTTTTAAGTAGCGCATGAGAAACAATGCCGCCTTCATATGAGGAAGACGAGGAGCTGACAAGAACTGAGTGAGTTGTTGAACAGAGTAAGCTATATCCGGTCTTGAGACTGTGAGATAAAGAAGTCTACCAATGAGTCGGCGATATGACTCGGGGTCCGGGAGCAGCTCACCATCAACCAGATTTAGGTGCAAACCTCTTTGCATTGGGAAGTTAGCTGGCTTACAATCCAACAGTCCAGCATCAGTAAGCAAATCGAGGACGTATTTCCTTTGATTTAGACGAATGCCAGAAGATCCTCGAGAGATTTCCATCCCCAGGAAATAACGAGCAAGGCCAAGGTCTTTGATGGTGAAGGCAGCATCCAGGGATGCCTTCACTCGGGCAATTTCAGACTCGTCATTCCCAGAGAGGAGCATGTCGTCTACATAGACGAGCGCCACTGTGATGTGGGGACCTTGACGTTTCACAAAAAGGGAATAATCCTGTGTGGACTGGGTGAAGCCAAACTCAGTGAGATGCTTAGTGAGCTGAATGTTCCACTGGCGGCTGGCCTGCTTGAGGCCATACAAACTTCATTTCAAGAGGCAAACTTGACCAGGAGCGCCTTGGTGATAACCAGGAGGGACAGCCATGTAGACCTCCTCATCCAAGAAGCCATGGAGGAACGCATTATTAACATCTAGCTGGTGGAGTGGCCATGAAAATGAAGCTGCAAGAGCGAGTAATGTGCGAACTGTGGCAAATTTTGCCACCGGGGAAAACGTATGTTTATAATCCTTCTCCTTGACCTGGTTGTAACCCTTGGCCACTAGCCGAGCTTTATATCTTTCCACCTCACCATCTGGCCTGAACTTTGTCTTGAAGACCCACTTGCACCCAATTGCTTTCTTGTCCTTGGGCAATGTGGTGAGAATCCAGGTGTTGTTGGCCTCAAGAGCACCAAGTTCCTTGTTCATAGCATCTACCCAAACAGACTGCTTACAAGCTTGCTCATAACAGGAAGGCTCAGGCACGGATAGAACATGAAATAAGGACCTGATATAGTCTTGAGAGTGGTCAGCAAGGTCCTCAATTCTCAGAGCATGAAAGGCTTGAGAGAAGCTGTCTGAACTGTCTTCAGAAGTGTGTCTGGTGGGAAGATTCTGGCATACAAAATCTTGCAGTCTGGAGGGTCTAACAATGGTGCGTTGGGGCCTTGTTGGTGGTTGATCGCCAGCAGGTGCATCACTAGATGAAGCCTCAACATCAGTGGAATTCTCAGCAACAAGATCAAGAGGGCCAGATGAATCATGAGAGGTTGATGGGGAATGGTAGGGGACTGAATGTGCAGGAGAATTAACATGGGAAGGGGACTGAAACAAGGGAGAAGGATGAACATCAGTACGAGCATCTTCATTGTGCAAAGGAACAAAAGGAAGGGTAGTTGAACTGAGTGAGGGAGTCAGAGCATGTGCAGCACTGTCCTTGAATGGAAAAGTGGCTTCATGAAACACTACATGACATGCCACAAACAACCTGTGATTTTCAAGATCATACACTTTATACCCTTTCTGACCAGGAGGGTAACCAATGAAGAGACATCTGCGTGCCTTTGCATCAAACTTCCCTCTCAGAGATGGTGAGATGAAGGCAAAGCATAGACACCCGACGACTCTTAGTGAATCATAGGAAGGTGGCCTGTGGAACAATACTTCATACGGGGATTTCGAAGCAAGGACGGACGAGGGGAGTAAGTTGATCAGGTATGTAGCAGATAGAATGCACTCCCCCCAAAATTTAATTGGGAGATTGGCATGGAGACGGATAGCCCGAGCGGTTTCCACCAGATGGCGATGCTTCCGCTCAGCTCTGCCATTTTGCTCGGGATTACCGGGCACTGAGCGTTGGTGAACAATGCCCTTTCATGACAGCAGCTCTTGCATCTTGTGTTGGACGAATTATGTCCCATAGTCTGACCTTATGGTTAAGACCTGAAGACTGAATTGAGTTTCCACGAATTGTAGGAAATCTCGAATCAAACCGAACACCTGATCTTTGTACCTGAAGAGGAAAGTCCAAGTACTACGACTATGATCATCCACCACTGTCAGGAAGTACTTAGACCCACACATGGAAGGGGTCCTATATGGCCCCCAGACATCCATGTGTACGAGTTCAAAGACCCGCGAAGCAAGAGAGTTACTTCTCTCAAATGGCAGCTTATGGTGCTTGGCCAAAACACAAGATTCACAATCAAAATGCTGAGGCACAGCGCCTTTGCAAACATCCAGATGTTGTAGTTTAGATAAGGACCCATGTCCCAGACGAGCATGAAACAAATCAAACGAGGTGTTCAAAGTAGCCACCTTACATGATGTAAAAACATCTTTATTACTGTCTGCAACTCTCACAACAGTTGGAATGGAAGAACTCACATGTTCCTTAGGGATGCATCGAAAACCAGTAAATTTGTAGAGTCCATTGCTTCTGTGTCCAGCAGCTAGCACTTCCTTAGTTGAAATGTCCTGGAGAATACATTGGTTTTTGTAAAACATGAACACCAAGTCACCTGTATCAAGCAACTGAGAGACTGATAGAAGACTGTGCTTAAAGGATGGCAAATAGAGAACATCCTTTAGTACCACAGATTTATTCAACTCTATTGTCCTTGAGTACAAGACCACCTGTGTGAAACCATCAGGTAACCCAATGAAAATAGGTCGAGGCAGCAGATTCAACTCTTTGAATAAGCTCTTATCAAACGTGATGTGATCCGTAGCACCTGAATCCACAATCCACATTTGATGCTTATCCACGAGCCCACTGTTGCAGTTAAATTGTGATGAAATAATACCTGCGAAATTCATTGCCCCATGGACATTTGAGGGACCAGCGTCTGGACCAGGTTGTTTCCCCTTCATCATCTTCATGAGCTCATTGAACACTGCACTGACCAGCTGTGCATCCGGCTTCTGTTCAAACCTGAACTTTCCTGAGCTTGTACTGAGAGTGTCATCATCAAGGGGAGTCTCAACCTGTGGGATCTCCTGAGAGTTGCCAGCAAATCGGTTCTCAGATGGCTTTCCTTTAGGACCTTTGTACCATTCGGGGTATCCTACAAGTTTGAAACAAGTCTCCTTAAGATGACCTTTCTCCTGACAAAAATCACATTTCCTTTCAGTTTTTGCTTTCTTGCTCTCACGCCTGTAATCTCCCCCTTTGGATTGTTGAGAGCTCTGTCCAGATCCAGTTGATTGACGGCCAACTGCAAGGACATCATGTGACCCTTGTGTATTTCCACCCGTGATCCCTTTCTGTCGCTCAATCTGCATAACCATCTGATAAGCCTTGTTGATAGAAGGCAACGGTTCCATGGAGAGAATGTGACTCCTCACATTGTCAAAAGCATCCGTGAGCCCCATGAGGAATTGCATAAGTCTAGCAACTGCTTCCTTGTCCAGAATCTTCTTGAGAATGGCACAGCTGCAGCGAGACATCACGCCACATTTGCAGATCGGATAGCCTTCTATTGACTGAAGCTCATCCCAGATCTTCTTGAGCTTGCTGTAATACACCATCACGCTCTGGTTCTCCTGGCGAACATTGCACAATTCCTTGTGCATCTGATATATCAGCGGGGCATTAGATTCAGCGAATCGTTCCTTGATCTCTGCCCAAAGTTCTTGTGCGGACTGAGCGTGCATTAGATTCTCAGAGAACTCACTCTTCATGGAGTTCAGAATCCAACTCATAACCATCAGGTCACATCTAATCCATCTCTCATAATCCTCTTCATCCTCATTCGGTTTCTTACACATTCCATTCACAAATCCATATTTCATCTTTGCTCCTAAGGCCATACGCACGCTCCTACTCCAGCTCAGAAAATTAACTCCATTAAATGGCACAGAAACGAGAGTCATACCTGGATGGTCAGAGTTAGCGAGGAACAGCGGATCCAAGTTGTTGCTTCCAAAATTCGGTTGATGGCCGCCTTGATTTGCGACATTAGTGTCCAGAACTTCTTCCATCGTTACCAAGGACAGCTAAACTTGCAGCAATCGGAAAGAGATCTTCAAGGATCAGAGATCCAAACAGGAACACTCGGCAACTTCGAACAACCAGAGCTGGAATCAGTGAGCTCCGATTGAACCACCTCTGCACCAGCGCTTGCTCTAGATCAGGATCTGATCGTTGAGGGCTCTGATACCATATGAAATCTAGAGAATCAGCCTCTAGATCTCACATTAGCAACAATTGTTGATCCTCCCTTACGATGGAGGTTAGAACTTGGAGAGAAAGATATTTTGGGAATTTTCTGTATATTGTAATGTACCCCAAAAACTTACACTGAAATAGGCCTAACAACCTATATATATACTGCCTTGTGGTCCCTATCTTAGCTGTAACAAACTCCTACCGAGCCATATACCACTTAACCACACATCACTAACCACAGTGCTCTACCACAGTGCTCTAGCTAACCTCTCTACAATTGCACTTCTCAATATCTCGTCAGAATCTTATCCAAGCATGAACGATCTCTCGCAACCAAAGATCGCCATACATGCTCTCAAAGTAATCCTTGCCCAGTCCAAGTGACAGCTCACTGAACGATCTCTCATCGAATGATCTCTTTCTCTCGATGTTCAACCTCGGCTTATCCAGAAGCTTAGAAAGGTCAAAGTCATACATCTCAGCGATTGAGCAATGAGAGCTCACTGTTTTTAGCCCACCTCCTTCCATCTCTCCCAAACCTAAAAGAAGGAAATAATCGACCAACATATATTGACAGCTATACACACAATTTTTGGAAAAATCTCAGATTGTGTAATGATGATTAGACAAATCACACTTGGATACATCTTTTGTCAGCTGTACATCACACCACATGACAACATCCGGTACACTGATAAGCAAAGCCAGGTTGTATGCAACTGAACTGGAATTAGGAAAGAGTCCTGAAAATCCATCCCGAGCAATAACTTTTGGAGCACTTCCTGCAAAAGAGGAAAAAAGGTTCCTCTTTCAGTTACAGCAAAATATAGTTCTTGAATGCATGGACTTTCATAAGCTACTTTTTCCCTGAGCATGAAATCAGCAGGATAATAGCACAAATGGGAAGCAAATCCCATAAAACAGGCAGAATACATGGAAAATACTGATATCATTTACAAAAATATTACCAGAAAGTTAAACATCGATCAATGAAATTCCTAATTCCTGAAGCAGAAACAAACAAATAGGAGGAGCTGTATCTGTAGCCGAAAGTAACTTAAGATCTTAAAACTCATGAATTCAGCGACTGCATCACCGAAACGCGACAAATTCACAAATCAAAAGCTTCCGAAACCACCTCATTAAAAGCGAAAACCTAAAAAGCAATAGCAGCCAAATCACTACCCCCTGCCACATCCTCATTCGCTGGGATGCAAATTAAAAGGTTTTTGTTATCTACTGAGTCAAAAAGCAAAACAAACAGAGTAAAAAGAACAAAAACCTACCCTGATATCAGAAAGGTTCCTGATTCCAGTTTTAGAAAGATTGAGGAACAATAAATAAATAATAAGCAATTAAGTTTGTAAGATTCAAAATAATCGAGATTTCAAATAGATCAATATCAACCAAGGGTACTCATGGAATGGAATCAAATCCACAATCTAACCAAAGTATATATGAAATTCAAAACAAAGTAAGCAGCGAAAACATGGCATAGAGCAACAAGCAAGGGTAAGTGATCACCCAACACTGATCGCCTAGCTCCGTCACCATAAGCCTGGAGCAAACCCTAGTAGTAGTAGCCCAGGCCACAAAGACGCTGCAGACGGCGAACCGAATCCACCCGGAGGGCGGCAGAAACAGCCACGCCACGACGGAGAACAGCGTGATGGGGAGCATACAGTAGGCTACGACGCTAGCACACCGGTGAAGACGGCCCCAATTCCCCTTCCTCCCTGACAGAAGATTCAGAATCCAGTAGAGAGGGAGGGAGGCGATGATTGTCCACCCCAAAATCACGCCGAATGGGAACTTGCGATTGGCGAGAAATTGTACGCCAGTGAAGATCAAGTTGTACATGACCGGCCCCGTCAGATCGGGGATGGCGTGGGGGACGTACGGGATCGATTCGGAACGGGTTGAAGACAGTCAGGGTCTTGCGCCAGATGAGGGGAAGCTGATCTCGAGCTCCTCGAACAAGCCGCTCTCCGGCTCCAATGATCGGCGGGAAGAAGGGGATGGTCGAAAGCGCCGGTGGGAGCCTACGGAATCTATGAGACAGACTTGCCCGAGAAATAGAACTGAACATTGCCTTTGTGGACATTGCAGGTGTGTATAGCTTGCTGGCTTTAAGAAAGGCCAGCTCAAAATTTTGGTTCATTCGTATGATCGGTGCCTTGGTGGACGAGCCTTTGATGAGGTTCTTGTCCATCATTTTGGTGTCATATTTAAGGAAGAATACACGTTCGCAGAAGACCCATATCCGAGCCTGTTCGTAGGTGTGAGATCTTGGAGCTTGGAGCTATTTGTAGGGGGAGAGGTAGACCGAAGAAGAGCTGGATGGAGGTTATTCGGCATGATCTACACTTGCTGAACCTTTCGGAAGATATGACAGGGGATAGAGACCGCTGGAGGAGGTGCATTCGGGCTGCTGATGTTTAGAAGCTTCAGAAGTTGGAGGATGGGTGTTGGGTCCTACTGTGTTGCTCCTTTTCTGCCTTGCTCTTTGCTCCCTTTTACCTCACTCTTTATTATTGACATGTTTCCATGTTTGGTTTATACATTATTGTTTTGGGTCTATCGGAAACACTCTATCGACTAGTTCGGGGAAAGAGTGCGTACATCCTGACCCCCCAGACCCTGCCTTATCGCGGGATATACTGGGTTGTTGTTGTTGTATTTAAGGAAGAATACCAGATTGATGTAATTCAGGATGCAAAATCATGTCTCAGACTCAGGGCTGCTGTTGGAAAATGGAAGAAAACTCCTTGCAGAAGCAGGTATCTCAGTTGAAAACATCCAATCTATGCACTAGAGATTGTTGGATCTGGATCTCGAGTTCTGTCTGTTATTCGACGATGTTAGGGACTCAGTTTTTTGGTAACAATGAATGCAGTGATTGTGTTGCCAAGGGTTGTGCTATGCCTTGATAAATATGCAGTGCATTCATACCATTGTTTCATACTGCTTACCATTACTTTCTGCTATGTTAACTCATTTATCAAACCCTGCCTTGAAAAATATGCAGTGCATTTATCCAAGTTACCACTATGCACATTTCATTATAGAGATAGAATAAACTAAAAACATTAAAAAAATGTTTGATAGATTTTTTTGGTCAGTGGTCTTCAAATTTAAAGAACTCCAATATGATGTTATTATAAATAGATATGAATTTTGATAACTATTGTGAAAATAAATAAAGTAGGATAGATTTGATTTTTATTGATTATTATGAAAATGATGATACAGAAAATATAAAGCATCTAAAGATTTTATTTGTTTAAAATTAAGATTTTGGCTAGAATCATAATTTTTTAATAATATATTTTTAATGTCCTATGACTCCCATCATTATGATTTAAAATAAGTTTATCTCCTTATTATTATTATTATTATTATTATTATATTTTGAATTAATCTCATTTTTATTATTTTAAAGAATTACTAAATTATTGATTATCTTTAATTAATATTAATGAATAAATATAATTTTTATTTAAAAGGTTTTGTTAAAATCCTAATTGGATATCCTAAAATGAAGGGGGTTCCATCACATCACCAAAAACTCTT
The DNA here is from genome assembly GCA_037127255.1 of Persicaria tinctoria. Taxonomy (NCBI): domain Eukaryota; kingdom Viridiplantae; phylum Streptophyta; class Magnoliopsida; order Caryophyllales; family Polygonaceae; genus Persicaria; species Persicaria tinctoria. The sequence continues at coordinate 4,766,780 of JBANSL010000004.1, forward strand.
CCGTTTTGAGTTTATACTAGTACAGTCCCCGCGCCATGGCGCGTGCGCGAGGAAAAAAATATAAAATATCTATTATAAGGATGAACAAAAATAATAATGAAAGAAATACAAATGGTGAAATACATTAATGAATATAAAAATAAATATATGAATGGATGTTGTCGTTACGGTAGACTTCGTCCATAGGATTCCTGGGAAAAAAAATAGTTTGGTTATATGAAGGGATGAAAATGTATATAAAAAGAAATAATGTAAGGCTAATCTTACAAAATGAGGAAAATAAGGATTATGGGTGGGTGACACCAAGTCCTCCAAACTCTAACTGAATGTACTCTGTCTGTGTAAACAAATTAATAAGCACAATAAGACCAATATTATGATTAGCATAATGAAATAAAAGTTATAAAGGCAAAAAAAAAAAAGACAAACAGTAAATAGAATGTACATGTTAGGCTAAAATATGTAAGATTTCTTTGTACACGACGTTAACAGTAGTGTTGAGCGAGTTACCATTCTTATCATAGGATAGAATTTTCAAGCCAGATTTGGATGTAACCCTTGAGACAGCAACATACAACTGGCCATGGCTGAAGGCTGGCCTTCTCAAGTATAGCCCAACGTGAGAAAGAGATTGGCCTTGACTTTTGTTAATCGTCATGGCAAAACAGACCGACACTGGGAATTGTCGCCGTTGAAACTGGAATGGAAAAGATGATGTTTGTGAAGGGCACATGACCATACGTGGTATGAACACTTGGTCACCAACATTTCGCCCTGCCATAACACTCGCCTCAATGACATGGTTACCGAGTCGCGTAACTATCAACCTGGTTCCATTGCATAAGCCAGCGGATTGGTCTATGTTCCTCATCAGCATAATAGGAACACCAACCTTCAACCGTAACACATGGTTTGGTATGCCCGAAGCTTTGATGGTATTAAGGAACTCAGTAGAATATAACGGCTGACCAGAACTTATACACCCATCCGTCTTCAAGATGCTGTCAGAACTGAGGTACACCTTATCATCTCCTGGCATATTATCAAGTATGTAGTCATTGACTTCATCCACAGATTCATGTGTCGGAGAAAGGATGGCCCTGTCTCGAAAATAGGTCACATCTGAAAAGTGCTGCATTATAGAGGGATAAGTATGTTCAACAATTGCTGCAACAGGATCTCCGGTGTAAGTGAGTAGCAAATCAGAAGGTATCTCTATGGTAGAATCGCCACTGCTATGATCACCTAAGGTACCATCACCCACTTGAAGAATCCATTCAGAGAAGGCACGAAGTTCTTGCACAGTGGAATCTGAAGAATCTCCCGAGAGCCGCATATTTCTAGTCAGTGTCAGCACTTTGCATGACTTCCACAAATAGGAAGAATTAATTGACGCTGAAACAATATCATGCCTAGTCCCTCGAGGAATAACAGGCAAGATTTGTCTAAAGTCGCCGCCAAGAACAACAACCTTACCACCAAATGGCTGAGATGAGCTGTGCGGATTTGAGAACCCGAGAACATCCCTTAAGCTTCGATCCAATGCTTCAAAACAAAACTTATGCATCACAGGTGCTTCATCCCAAATAATAAGACTTGCCTTGCATATAAGCTCTGCCAACGGAGTACCTGACTTTATGTGGCAAGTTGAATGAGAATCAACGTCTATAGGAATTGCAAATCTAGAATGTGCTGTCCTGCCACCTGGGATAAGTAGAGAAGCAATCCCACTCGAAGCAACAGTTAGAACAATGCCACCCATAGAACGTATAGCAGCGGCAAGGGCTCTCCATAAATACGTTTTACCTGTGCCACCGTAACCATATAGGAAGAAGAGTCCTCCTACGTCGCGAGAAACAGCCTTCATGATATCATCATAAACTGCACGCTGCTCAGCTGTAAAGTTCGACAGTAGGCTAGTATGCTCCAGAGCCAACTTGGATCTATCATAGTTGAGTTCATCCTGAATGAGCTTGTTACATCCCTCTGTAATGAGGATATCATTGGGAAGAGGCATTGGAGGGTGGGCTCGAAGAGAGCTACCATTACGCTGCAGTGATTTCTCAATCTCTGCAAGAGCATAATTCTTGAGTTGTTCTTCACTTAACTGCAAATCTGCAAACATAAGTAAGATAGTGAATAAACTACTATACTGTAACATGTTCAAATAAGAAAACGAATAAATTCCTATGTACACACCTTTCATCCGAAGTATTTTCCGTCGACGGTGAAGAATATCATCGGTCAGGAGATGCCATGTTTTCTCCCAAATAAATTCCGGTCTGGACAAAGTACCAGTTAATAACAACATGGCAAAAAGTCTCCGCAAGTAGGAAGGATGTCCTGAAAAGCTAGCTTCTTCTATGGCCTCTATGTACTCCTTTTCATCATCCAACAATCCCAATGCATAACACGCTTCCTTGAAAGAACCATGGACGACTCCATTCACCGTTCGTATATCTTCATATGAGGTAGGACCTTTAACCGTATTCAATAAGATACGGAGGTAATACAACTCCTTTGCGGCGGGAGTGACATGAAACATTCTACCGATTGCAAAACCTCGTATTCTAGGAGTCCATTCACGTTGTTGCGGCTTCCACACGAACTCGGTAGGGAACTGAGCATAAGTTAAGGCTCTAGCGGCGTCATACTTCTTATTACACTCCATCCATTCCAAAAACATAGTTTGTCGCCCCTCGACTTTGTTGATGACATCATTGATGGACTCAGCATCACGGAACACAACATTCTGTTGGTTTGGCAGATGAAAATTCAACCGCTCAACAGAGGTAGCCCTGTAGTGGATAGGAAACTCGTATATTCGCCAAAGCGCCTCAATAGGAGATAGATACCTGAAGATAATAATGAGGGTGAACAGATGCAAGAGAACGTAAGTAGAAATCATTCAGTTGGAGACTTGGAGGTATAATAGATGCAAGAGACAATATGAACAAACTAATGCGAAATATGCAAAGTAAATGTTCAATTAGAAATAAGAATAGGTGAATATTACAAAAACAGAACAAATTAGAATATACCATGGTAATGAGATAAAACAAAAGGTAATTAGTAGTAATACGCTAAATTTGAATTGAGGAAATAATAATGGGAAAATTAGACGAAAATAAAATGAGTATATTATGATAAATTTGAATGTTAACATTATAAGTAACATGAGAGATGGAAGAGGATATATATAATAAAAATACACAACCCCATTTGTGGTAAAATTAGAAAATTTAATTAAAACATAAAAGAGTACCTGGCATCGCAGAAATTCTGTATTTCGTCAATCTCTTGTCCATCTTGATCATCATTGGATATCGTTGCCATGATTCGATCATCGCCCTTGCTAATGTACTTGAATAAATACTTTATTGACCTCGACTGATTGCACCATTCAACATTGATGTGTGCTTGATATTTGAGTAGGAGTGCTGGATTATAAGGAACAACAAATCTGTTGTCCAGCTCATGTTTACCCTTCTTAACCGTTAACCCGGTGTTTGATCTCCTTTATAAGGGATACCCATCATCATCAAATGTGGTTCTTTCAACATACCCTTTGGGAAAATATTTGGTGCAAGCTCCTTGCTGCATGCACGGGGATCGAGAATTATGCTTTCCGCAAGGGCCGTGCATCATGAAACTACTGACCGCGGCATACAAATCTGGATTGCGCTGTGGATCGGGGATTTCTGCAGAAATGACTCTATCGATATCATCTGAAGTAGACAACTTATCATCCTTCTCTAGCCACAAAACAATGTGAGCATGGGGCAACCCACGTTTTTGAAACTCAATGGTATATACAACTGCAAAAGGGGAAAAACAGAGAATTACATAAAATGGAGTAAAGTTAGAAAGATAGGCACTATGCGGAGAATAAGCACAACAGACGTTCAAGAGGCAGAAAATATTTGTTAGGTAGCATGCAATTTTTTGTATAAGAAATATCATATAAATAAATAATAAGTAAAAAAAAAACGTGAAAACCATATAAGGACATGGGTATACGAAAGGAAGGAAAAGGGTGACATACGCGATTGACAACGCCCGAAGATGTTATTGAATCTCAAGTCTCTTATGAGCTCATGCAGTTTGATACTGAAGAGTCTGCGGGAGAAATCAAATATCTCTTCGGTTCGAACACCAAGGAATTGAGATAAACGTAGGATTTCTGGCCACTTTGAATTGCAAGTGAAGGTAATGAAGAGATCAGGATGACCATAATACTTGCAGATGGCCATAGCATCTTGATAGTTTTGCAACATATACCTAGGCCCACCAGTAAAAGAGGATGGCAAGAGAATACGCTTTCCCGCAGAAGCAGGTTCGGTGCTTCCTTTAGCAGCTGCAGCAGTAAGATTCAAATAAGTGTCCGACCGTAAATCTTCCTGATGAAACCGAAAGTACTTCAACCGAGAAGATTCGATCATAGTATAAGCGTCAACTACTAACTGTTGGAACCACTTCTCAGCGAACAGATACAGGGCTTGCTCTGTTAGCCTGTGCTGGAATCTATAAGCAAAAAACTCCCTCAAAGTCAGCTTGGTTGTCTTGTTGGTCCCATCAATATCACGATGCTCAATCTCAATCGTGTAACCATCTTCAACATATGGAAATAGCAACGGATATTGAAGAGCAAGATAAGAAGGATGTAGCTCAGTAATACGTTGTAGTTGACCGGTCCGTGTCTCAATAACAATATCTCTTCCACCATTTTAAGAACTCCCATCATCGAAAATAATAGCTGCAACTTCAGAGGTAGTCGGAAGATTGTATCTCCTGCCATCGCGCCCTCTCCTACCCAATAGCTTCAGCTTGAGAGTGGAAGAAATGCCATCTACAAACCTATCTCTAGCCATTCGAAATGATTGAGCTAGTGGGTTATGCTCATCAAGCATATTCTTCAAATCACGCACAAGAGATTCATCAAATTCCTCACCCGCACTTGTCCTGCGTGAGCATTAAAAGGACTTGTGATATAGTTCGTAACCACTTATAAGAAATCACAATTGAAAAAGGGAAAACCCCAAACCTGGCTGCACTCATGCGATTTGATTCCTCATTATGGGTATCGTATATATACAACTGCGAGAATTTAGGAGAATCTTCGTCCACTGGCACAAGACTTCCTATCATATGAATATTTTGGCCCTGTATACGATAGACGTAAGGCCCATGACCAGGAGGAGGTGAAAACTTCGCACCCATCGATGTGAATGCAAACATGTTGTTGTAGTTCCGAATATACTCGAAGAAATTTCTACTCCTTGGGTCAACACGTGAAAATATATCTCTTAATAAGGTTGGTGGATCTTTAACCCTTGGAAGTTGAACCTTTCCATTTGAACAACACAAACTGAAAGTTGGATTAGTCGGATTATAGGACTTAATACTCCGTTCCTCATACCACATCATCGCATTGCAATAAGCACAATTCCAGGAGGGAAGGCCAATATCATGATACCCTACAGAATAGGAAAAAATGGAATCAAATATAACCGAGAGATTATTTATCGTTGTGGAAATAAAATTAAAGAATAATTGAATGGATGATGGCTGAATACATATTGATGAACTATTTCGATCAAAAAACACAGTTATGAAACATAAGAAAAGGGAATAAAAAGGAACAAACTAATTGAAATATAACCGAGATTATAGAATCGATAGGTAAACTCCAAGTTAATTGGTCAATGTTGTGAAAAAATGTGGTGCGTAAATTTGATACCATTAGGCACAACGATGGTAGGGGAATCCAAGCGTAGGGAGTAATTCAACAGAGCGGGAGGAACAACTGCAAATAAAAGAACGCATTATCAGTTGATGATTCAATGTATTAGAGATGTAGATATTTTAAAAATAAGGGTGAAATTGAATAAATGAAGCAAATCACCTGTAGATGCGGTCGTCGCAGTGGGCGTTACAGAAGTGGCACTTGTAGATGATGGTAAGATGTTATTCCCTGTTAACATTAAACAGGAGGTAACCAAAAAGTTAATAAATAACCCCTTTCCATTTAAAGGAGCAAGCATTCAATCTCCGTAACCGTAAAACCATCTTAATAAATAATTTTTTATTATAAAAAAAATAATAAGATATTTACGTGAAATTATTATGCACCTGTTGAAAGCGTAACCATATATGTGGATATATTAAAGAGAGACAAAGGTAACGGAAAGTCTTGCTTATAATGAAAAGCACATATGCAATTAATTAGAACATGGAAAAATATACTTGTAGGAATTAACCAACTTCCCTCCATACACATTTTACATTGCAGAGACCTCCATCTACCTAACATATTACTTAATTAAATCTATTAGGTTATATCTGTCCAATTTGTTCTTCACGCAGGACAAGTGAGGCTGATTTTAATGAATCAATGTGGTAAATGGGAAGAACCAGGTGTGAAAACCAAGTGATTGGCAAGGATTCCTTAGTCAAATGCCCCTAAACGTACATTGATGGGAATAATCCGAATAGAGGAGGAGTAATGAAATACCATATGAGATTTCACGGATAGGAAGGTTATGACTTCTATCGGAATTTGGGGTAGTCGATCGTCTTTGACCTTGGTTCCGTGATTGACGCTTTAATGCCATTGAAAGTCGTCAGTTCAATCTAAGCTCTTTCGGAGTAAGACTTTCAACCGTGGTGTCTTTTGTATTCCGCCGACTTGTAGAGGCATGAACGGGTGTAGTGAAACAAACTGGACGAATAAACGAAAATGAAGTGTTGGAAAAAAAAGGAATCTATATTATATAATTGAATGTAGATGGAGTACGTTTGAATGAAATGCAAAGGCATACCATTAGAGAGGTCTGTCAAAGGGGTCCTCGTACGTTTGGAACTACCGCTAGGCATGTCGGTGATGGAGGTCCTTTTATAATTCGTAGAATCTGGGGTAATGCACTTACCACGATCTGTGGAACATATATGTAAATGGAAATCGATTACAGTGAATACAATAGATAACAAAGATAAACATTCCTCGGTGGGGAAAGTTTCGATAAGAAGTCGTTTACCGGGTAATTGGTTGCGAGCAGGAAAATCGTTTTCCATTGGCAATTGCGACAATGTGAGGATATATTGGATCGTAAGAGAAGCCGGATCGGGAGAAATGGGGATGGGACTGATGGGTTGGAAGGGTAGGAAGGGAGCAATATATATAGGAGAATTAATCCACAAATACCAAAATAAAAAAAAAATAAAAAAACCATGCATTCAAAAAATTTTGCGGAAGATGTTAGTAAATTAAAATCTTGATAAGTAGTCTAATTATCTAATTAGTTAGGATATACATAAATTAGATATTGATAAGTAGTCTAGTTATCATATTCTCTAATTAGTTACTAAAATCTTGATAGGTGTGATCGGGAATGGATAAAAACAAATCCACTTACATAAAAAAAAATTGGCGGGAAGATGTTAAGTTCAATCTATCAAATCTATATATTTATCTCATTTATTTAAGAAAAATTTTGCAAAACAGGCACTTTATTTGGACATATTTGCAAAATAGCCGCGTGTTTGGACAATTTAGCAAAATAGCCGCTATATATACCTAATTCTCAATTTTTTTTTCATTTTTTTTTTTCTAATCGCCCCCAATCCCGTCTCTTCAATCTCTCTCTCCCCGCGCGCCCATGGCGATGGAGCCCTCGATCCGGCCAGATGCGCCACCGGTGGCTCTTCCTCCCCCCGCTCTTCCTCTGGCGCCACCGGTTAGTGGCCAGATGCGCCACTGCCTCTCGTCTCCACTGTCAGATGCGCCACTGTCGGCGTCGATTTCATCAAAAGCAACTGTTGGAGGGTAAATTTTCAAAATTTTGAAATATTAGCCATTTCATATTAGATTAATCATATACTAAATTGTGATTAATTTAATTGACATCCATTATTAAAATGGAAGAATGAGTTGTCAAGAATGGCTAAATACACTTATGAGATTATTCATCATAAAATATCAAGTACAGTACAAGGTGTGTTACATCTCAAATGTACAACTACAAGCTCATAAGTTAAAAAATATGGTACAGTAGCTGAGTATGCGCATGGGCATCTCACCGGTTTCTTATTAGCAACACTCGTCAAGATCACAGGTTCAGCGGCCTTGACGGAAGTCTCTTCTTCAGAATCAAATGTCCTGGTTCAAGCCCTTGCAGATAATTTTCAGCTGCAAATATAAGTTGAGAATGATTAAAATCAAAACTAATGCAAGGTTTATAGGATTGGACCTTAATGCATGAGGCTTGAAGTTAGAAATTAATGAAGTGAGAGCTGAAATGCCTTAGCCCAGCCCAAGTAAAACAATTGGACAGTCATTGTTTCGAAAAAAGAGGCAGGAAATTGAAAATCAATAAAAAAAAGCAAAACTGCTCTTATATGCAGTTGAAAAGAACTGTACAGCAGTTTAAAGAAAACTGTACATCAATTCAGAAGAAACTGTACAAAGAGGGAAAGTGGGGGAGTGGGTTGAGGCTAGGTAACTGCTTCCATTACTCCCTATAAAAAAGCTAAGGTGGGGCATCAGATGTTTTTTTTCCTGGACACAGAGAGAGCGAAAGAAAAAAAAAGAAAGCATTCTGAATCCACACACGCAGCAAGCAAAGAAAAGCAATACAAACTCCATCAAAAGTTTCTTCAGCAACAACAGGAAAGAAGAAATTAAGGTAGTTTCAATGGGTTCCAAGATCCCCCTATGCAAAAGGATATAGCTTTGTACAGTTATATTGTTTTTAGCATATGGTCTGGATTTTGCCACCACAAAACTATCCTTAAACAGGTCAAAATGCTGCTGAAATGTTGCCAAATAGATTCTCAGAACCCTCCTATGCAAAACGATATAGCTTTGTACAGTTATATTTGTTTTAAGCATATGGTATGGGTTTTGGAATCTCAAAATCGCCTAAACTATGGCGAAACTATGGCAAAATTTCTGCTAAAATCAGTCCTATCTAAGCAAACAAAGGAAGGCAACATTGGTTCTCCATAAGATTCATCAAAATGCTGAGCAAGAGACCAAAAGGAAAAAAAATTACTTTCTGCAGTCCCAAGTGAACACAACACCCAAACAAACAAAAATTAAGTGTTCATAAAAAATCATCCGAATCTGTAACTCATTCAAGCCAACTGTGATGAACACTAAATCAGTCCAAGACTAAACTGGGTAAACAATCCTTAAGAAATCAAGGAGGTTAAATCAATTCAAGAAAAAATGATGAATTGAACATACCCGTTCAGAAGGGCTAGAGTTGCAGTGATACTCTTGAGCCCGGACAGTGCGCCTTCCTGTCAATTGCTTAAAGTCGGGACTGTTCCACCTCTCCTTAAACTTTGCAAACACCAGCCCTCCTACTCGTTCATTCCTGCCAACCCAAATCGAAAAAACCCTAAAAATCACAATTAAAGAAAATCAGTTGAATGTCAAAATTGAACATTCAATTGGAAGGGAATTCATTTGAGGATATGAAATCTAAGTCGAGAATCGAGATTGAACAACAAGATCAATGGCTGAAATTAAAAAAGCAACAACATGCCTAGGTTGTCTTCGGTTCGTTCCGGACGGTGGAAGCTCGAATCAGCCCGCACCTGCTCTGCTGCTTGCCTCTGTTTCGATCGACCTAGGCCGGAAATTGCAAAGCTGCCGTCGGCTTCCTGGTGTTCGTCTTCGTCCAATTGCGAGTCTGCTGCGTTCTCTATCTCTGATTCAAGCCGTGAAACGTTGCAAGAGGGCAATGTAAAACTAGGGCTAACCTCAAACAACGCTAAAAAAAAATGAAATGAGGAATGGGCTGGGTAAAAAGGAATGGGCTTGATTAAAAAAAATGGGTTGAATTTGTCCACCCATTGAAAGATCAGCCTATGTACTTAAAAAGAAAAAGGGGGAGCCAAAAGCAAATCATGTATACGTACATGCTTGTGACATTTTGAGAAAATTTTTGATTTAATTACAAAACTTACCCACTAAATTATACGAATTATAATTGGCACAAGTTAAGAATTCGAGTTTGATAAAAAAAAATATATATATAAAATTAAACTCGTAAAAAATTCTTTGCCGATCAATTCGAGTGGGTCAATCTCAAGTCAGCTCCTAAACAAAAAAAACGGAGTCAAAAGCTTAAACCGAATTTTCCTAAATTAAAATCGGTTAGAGGTAGAACTACGTAAAGACTTGACACCGTAAAATCGGTTACGTAGGTAGCCCGATATTAAATCTCAAAAATATATCGGGCACAGTCGTCGGCTTCTAAATTCACTTCTAAATGAATATGAGGTCAAACCCAATTAAATTAAATTGGTTCGAAAAGAACTACATAAGATTTGATCCCGTTCAAACGGGTATGTAGGAAGCTTGACATAAAGCTACGAGCTCGTCAAGTTCAATCACGATCCTCAAACGATCAAACTTTTTAAACTAGATCAAACTCGGTTTCAAAAGAAAAGAACTACGTAAAGACTTGACGCCGTAAAAACGGCTACGTAGGTAACCCGATATTAAATCTCAAAATATGTCGGGTACAGTCGCTAATCCCTAAATTCACTTTTAAAATGAAAATGGGGTTAAAATTAAATCTAAATTAAATACACATGATTTTCCGTGTAAGTGATAGCCGTTGAGTTGGGAAACCCTTCCGAGAAGGTGTGCTCAATTTATTCGGGTGATACACGAGAAAATCTCATGCATATGATAGTGTGATTTATGTTAGGGCTACCCTTCCGAGAAGGTGGGTCCTAATACGATCCAATGATGCATGAAAACCTTAAAGGTGATAAAACACACCAACCCAAACACTCTGAACTACGTGAGGCTTGATTCTCTTCCAAGAGATACGTAGGCAACCCGTTAAAATTCGGGTGCAGCCCAAATCACCAAAACCACTCAAATCTTGGTGTCGATACGACTTCGAATCAAGAGGATAACCAAAAGGGGTCGAACTCAAATATTAAAAATCAAATAAAATGTGTTGTACGATTATTCGCGCATTTTTGTTCAACATATTTTTGGCACGCCCAGTGGGACCCTTTTTGCCTTTTCATCTCTTAGTTGTATTTATACTAATACATGGTTATATCTTTTTGAAAGGTACAAATGGCACCAAAAGCAATTGTTACCTTCAACGAGCTCCCAGCAACCTTCATCATCAAAGGAGGCCGCTGGATCAAGAAAAGATCATATGAAGCTCATTGTGACATCACCCGGGACTCGACGTCTTCAATGATCCCGATCAGCAACATCTTTGGAGCACTTCAAGCTCCGAAGGACAAAGCCATCGCTAGGTGTGTGTCGAAGTCTCCTGCAACGCTTTCAAGGGATGGGGGCATGAAGCCTGAAGCCCTTCCAAGGCATGGGGGCAGGAAGCTCAAGATCACCCGACTCGGTGACAACAAGCTTAATAACCAACCCATCTGCAACAAGCTCAAAATGCAGGAGGGTGGTTACAACGGCACAAAGCCAACTATTGAGGTTGCTCAAAAACCCATCATTCATTTTACCAAAAAGAATGAGGGGTTGATCGCAACGTCTGCACAAACTGTCAAGAAGGCACCCATATCCATGAAGAGAAGGGGACGCAAGTGTGGATCTCAACGCGACAAGACAAGACCTCTTCTTGTGCTAGCTCATTCATCAAATTTAGAGCGAGCCAGTACAACCCTTGCAAAGGATCTTCTTAGATCGCAGGGGGCAGAAGAAATTCCACAAGTGGCTTCTCCAAGTCGGATCCTCGTTGGGTCTATGTTCATTTATCCGAGAGAGGTTGTACAAGTCAACATGGCCTCATATTCGGAAGAGATGGAACCCATGGCCACAAAGGTTAAGCCTTCAAGGTCCAAGAAAGGTGAGAAGGCTCAAGAAACATGCCATGTCTCCAAAGAAGATGCAAAAGATGAAGACCGGTTGAAGTTAACAAGTTCAAATACTTCAATGGTTGAATCTCAAGCAAACATCTCACAAGATGGAACATATGTGATGCCGGTATTGACTACCAGCACATCAAGTATTGAAGAGCAGCTTCAAGAGTTGCAAAGGAAGCTTGATGAGAAAGATGCTCAAATAGCAGCACTTCTCGCACAATTAAATGTGCAAGCTCAAAGAAATAGGCAAGAGCAATCAAGGCCAAATGGTGAAGGGTCAAGCGGTAGCACATCGATCACTCAACAAGAAATCAAAGAGATGATCGCTCAAGGGATAAAAGAAGCTTATGCATCACAAAATCCGATGGTGCTCGGGTATAAAAAGCCATATCCAGCACGTTACGATTTGATGCCATTTCCCCAGGGTTACCAAAGACCGAGCTTTGAGAAGTTCGATGGCCTTCACGGTTCACCCCATGAGCACCTAGCTCATTTTTATTCTGCTTGTGGTGAAACTGCCTTAAATGACGCCTTATTAATTAGGCAATTTGTCCAATCTTTGAAAGGATCGGCATTCACTTGGTACACTCAACTTCAACCAGGGTCGATTCAAACTTGGGATGATCTACAAAGAGAGTTCCTATCTCAATTTGTGAGCTCGAAAGCAAAAGTTTCCATTTTGGACCTTGCAAACACCTATCAAAGGTCTAATGAGCTCGCCAATGACTTCATCGCCAGGTGGAGAAGCTTAAGACTTCAATGCCATGAAAAATTGAGCGAACAAGCTTGTGTTCAAATGTGCACCAACAACTTAATACCGGAATTAGCGGTACATGTTGGAAGTGCCGAACCTCGTTCATTTAATGAGTTGGTATCTAAAGCGTGTAATGTTGAAAAACAACTAGCACGAGGATCCAACATGCCTCAATATAGTGAGGCTAACAAAAATGATGGTGATGAGGTACAGGATGAAGATGAGTCCATGGCGACTTTCGTCAAACATGATCAAGAACTCGTTAACAAGAATGGTTCCCAAGCTCAAATAAAAGAGAAAGCTAAGGAACCAGCCAAGAGACTCACCTGCCACGAAAGAAGGCAAAAGAAATATCCTTTTGACGATGATGATGTGCAAGGGATATTCGATGAATTGGTGAGTGCTAAACTTTTAACACTCCCGGAGCCGAAAAGGCCAAAAGAGGTTGGCAAAACGAGTGATCCAAAATACTGCTCGTATCATCAACTCGTTAGTCATCCAATCAAAGATTGCTACGTCTTCAAAGACATCATAGAGGAGATGATTAACAAAGGAGAAATTGAAATCGAGGGGGCAACATCCTCAACTACAGCAACTTCAGCAAACACCATTTCAGTGGTAGACGTTGCAGAGTCCACTCCCTCACTCCAAGTGTCTTCTCAAACAGAAAAAACATCTGCTATGGTTATTGAAGCTGGGGGCAGCCCCACGGTTTCATTGTCTTTTAAAGCATTGGTGAAAGATGACACTTCAAAAGAAGAGTCATTGAATGAAAAAGACATCGCTCAATGTTGTATGGTCTCATGGACCAATGACATGGACGAAAATGAAGCAGGAGTTAAAAAGATTACTCTTCACTCCAAGAAGCAAATTCTCTCCTCAAAATCAAGAGAGAAATCAAAGGGAAAGAAATCAAGCTTCGGTCAAGCTTCAAAAACGCACAAGAAGAATAACTTTCAAGTGCAAAAGCTAAAACCCTCTTTCAAGGGTAAAGCTCCACAAAAACTTGTCGAGGAGGCTTGTGTCAAAAATTTCCAAATCTCATACGAAGAGGGTGTTCTAACTGCAAGTGTGATAGAGCCGAGAGTGTCTGCATTTGAAAGGCTCGAGACAGCGTCAAGTGGAACTCCTAAATCTTCGGTGTTTAAAAGGCTTTATCTAGCCTCTACATGTGAAGCACCGAAATCTTCAGTATTCGAAAGACTCAAGCCAGCCTCAACAAATGAAGCATCCAAATCTTCAGTGTTTCAAAGGCTTGATATGGCCTTGGCAAGTGAAGAATCCAAACCTTCGGTGTTTCAAAGGCTTAATATAGCCTCGACAAGTGGAGAATCTAAAGCTTCGATATTTGAAAGACTCGGAAAAGTTGATGAGTCTAAAAGCAAGAAGGTCCAAATGAAAAAGACCAAAAGCAAGAGCTCCGGAAGAGACAGTCAAAAGTTCACATCTATAAGCTCAACCAAATCATTGACACCTAAAGCCAAGTAAGGGTGTTAAAATGATCAGGTAGTCTCCAAGGCGGAAAAACAAAAGTTCTGCCTAGAACTACGTTAAGACTTGATCCCCAACAAGGGGTACGTAGGAAATTTGACATAGAAAAAACAATATGTCAGATTCAGTCGCACAAAAAAAGAGAAAAAAAAGATTTCCGGGTTCGCATATGATAGTCAGGTTATTCGGGAAACTCTTCCTAGAAGGTGGGCCCGAGTGATCTGAATGATGCGGTAAAAAAAAAAAAGAAAAAAAAAAAGAAAAAAATCCTGGTATGCAAATGATAGTCGAGTTTTGGGAAACCCTTCCTAGAAGGTGTGCTCAAATAACTCGAGTGATGCATATGAAAAAAAAGGACTTGAAATTAGTCCGAAAATCAAACAACCCGGAAGCTTACATGAAAAAGGGTTCACAAAGAACTACGAGCGGCTTGATCCCTCAGAAAGGGGGTACGTAGGCAGTCTAGCTAGTCAAAATGCTAGGTGCAGCCACAAAAACAAACAAAACATCTTCTTTCCTCAACAAAGAAGAAAAAGAAGTCAAATCCTCTACTTATGTAGTCATATGAGAGTTATCTCGACTATAAGGAGAGAATCAAATATAGTCTGAAGACTTGTAACTTTTTGCCTGTGGTGAAAATGAGGCAAAGGGAAAAGCGAGAGAGAAATTTTTTGTCTTTCAAAGACATTCTCACAAAAAGAAACAAACAAAAGGCTCCCGCCTAAATTTTCGACTTTGATCATTACGTCTAAATGTGGTGATCAATTCAAGTCTCTCAAATCAAATCTTCCTTACAAGGAACCCTAAACCAAAGGTTGCTTCAAAACTTGACTAATCAAATGGTCAAAATTTTCCGCTCTCTCAAAAGCCAAAATCCCCAAGCCTCCCAAAAGCCTCTCAAAACCCTTCAACCCTCCCAAACAAAAATTGACCTACATCATCTATACATGTATGGTCGTTCAAAGCCCCCAAAGCTCAAAGAAAAAAAAGCCACCAAATACCTTGGTTTCAAATGGTATGGGTATAAATTTCAAAATCATCTCATATGAGATTTTGATAACAAAGCTTCAACCACAAAGGTTACAAAAGCTAAGCTCACGACACCAAGTCGTCAAAACCAAATTTAGTCTAAGACTGAAAATCAAAATGAAATTGGTCCAAAGACAAAAGCTCAAACCTACGACACCAAGTCGTCAAAGCCAAATTCTTGTCCCTCACAAGAAAATATTCAAATCCAAATTTAAGCTTAAAGTCGAAAATCTCTGACCAAAAGCCAAAAGCCAAATTAGCTTGAAAGCCCAAAAACCAAGCGGGTCGAAAAGCTCAAAGTCAAATTGGCAAGAGGTCAAAGCCAAAATTGACTCAAGTTAAAAATCCAGTCAGTTCGAAAGCTCATAAGCCAAACTGGTTAAAAAAAAAAAAAAAAAACCACAAAAGCAGTAAATCTGATGTCGAGAAGGAAAATATTTCCGACTCTCACTGACCCATACCAGCTTACCTCTCATTGGTCATAAGCAAGTTCTAAGTAGAGTTGCTTTTCTGTGATCAAATCTTTATCGGAACAAATATCCAAGTTCCAATTCTCTTCAAACTTAAAATTGAACAAAAAGCTTCTTTAAGCAAAGGTTAGTTCGAAACACAAATGGTGCATAAATAGCACATCACTCGAACTTTGAGCATGTTCAATATCTCACACGCGCAAAGTTCGGGGGGCAACTGTTGGAGGGTAAATTTTCAAAATTTTGAAATATTAGCCATTTCATATTAGATTAATCATATACTAAATTGTGATTAATTTAATTGACATCCATTATTAAAATGGAAGAATGAGTTGTCAAGAATGGCTAAATACACTTATGAGATTATTCATCATAAAATATCAAGTACAGTACAAGGTGTGTTACATCTCAAATGTACAACTACAAGCTCATAAGTTAAAAAATATGGTACAGTAGCTGAGTATGCGCATGGGCATCTCACCGGTTTCTTATTAGCAACACTCGTCAAGATCACAGGTTCAGCGGCCTTGACGGAAGTCTCTTCTTCAGAATCAAATGTCCTGGTTCAAGCCCTTGCAGATAATTTTCAGCTGCAAATATAAGTTGAGAATGATTAAAATCAAAACTAATGCAAGGTTTATAGGATTGGACCTTAATGCATGAGGCTTGAAGTTAGAAATTAATGAAGTGAGAGCTGAAATGCCTTAGCCCAGCCCAAGTAAAACAATTGGACAGTCATTGTTTCGAAAAAAGAGGCAGGAAATTGAAAATCAATAAAAAAAAGCAAAACTGCTCTTATATGCAGTTGAAAAGAACTGTACAGCAGTTTAAAGAAAACTGTACATCAATTCAGAAGAAACTGTACAAAGAGGGAAAGTGGGGGAGTGGGTTGAGGCTAGGTAACTGCTTCCATTACTCCCTATAAAAAAGCTAAGGTGGGGCATCAGATGTTTTTTTTCCTGGACACAGAGAGAGCGAAAGAAAAAAAAAGAAAGCATTCTGAATCCACACACGCAGCAAGCAAAGAAAAGCAATACAAACTCCATCAAAAGTTTCTTCAGCAACAACAGGAAAGAAGAAATTAAGGTAGTTTCAATGGGTTCCAAGATCCCCCTATGCAAAAGGATATAGCTTTGTACAGTTATATTGTTTTTAGCATATGGTCTGGATTTTGCCACCACAAAACTATCCTTAAACAGGTCAAAATGCTGCTGAAATGTTGCCAAATAGATTCTCAGAACCCTCCTATGCAAAACGATATAGCTTTGTACAGTTATATTTGTTTTAAGCATATGGTATGGGTTTTGGAATCTCAAAATCGCCTAAACTATGGCGAAACTATGGCAAAATTTCTGCTAAAATCAGTCCTATCTAAGCAAACAAAGGAAGGCAACATTGGTTCTCCATAAGATTCATCAAAATGCTGAGCAAGAGACCAAAAGGAAAAAAAATTACTTTCTGCAGTCCCAAGTGAACACAACACCCAAACAAACAAAAATTAAGTGTTCATAAAAAATCATCCGAATCTGTAACTCATTCAAGCCAACTGTGATGAACACTAAATCAGTCCAAGACTAAACTGGGTAAACAATCCTTAAGAAATCAAGGAGGTTAAATCAATTCAAGAAAAAATGATGAATTGAACATACCCGTTCAGAAGGGCTAGAGTTGCAGTGATACTCTTGAGCCCGGACAGTGCGCCTTCCTGTCAATTGCTTAAAGTCGGGACTGTTCCACCTCTCCTTAAACTTTGCAAACACCAGCCCTCCTACTCGTTCATTCCTGCCAACCCAAATCGAAAAAACCCTAAAAATCACAATTAAAGAAAATCAGTTGAATGTCAAAATTGAACATTCAATTGGAAGGGAATTCATTTGAGGATATGAAATCTAAGTCGAGAATCGAGATTGAACAACAAGATCAATGGCTGAAATTAAAAAAGCAACAACATGCCTAGGTTGTCTTCGGTTCGTTCCGGACGGTGGAAGCTCGAATCAGCCCGCACCTGCTCTGCTGCTTGCCTCTGTTTCGATCGACCTAGGCCGGAAATTGCAAAGCTGCCGTCGGCTTCCTGGTGTTCGTCTTCGTCCAATTGCGAGTCTGCTGCGTTCTCTATCTCTGATTCAAGCCGTGAAACGTTGCAAGAGGGCAATGTAAAACTAGGGCTAACCTCAAACAACGCTAAAAAAAAATGAAATGAGGAATGGGCTGGGTAAAAAGGAATGGGCTTGATTAAAAAAAATGGGTTGAATTTGTCCACCCATTGAAAGATCAGCCTATGTACTTAAAAAGAAAAAGGGGGAGCCAAAAGCAAATCATGTATACGTACATGCTTGTGACATTTTGAGAAAATTTTTGATTTAATTACAAAACTTACCCACTAAATTATACGAATTATAATTGGCACAAGTTAAGAATTCGAGTTTGATAAAAAAAAATATATATATAAAATTAAACTCGTAAAAAATTCTTTGCCGATCAATTCGAGTGGGTCAATCTCAAGTCAGCTCCTAAACAAAAAAAACGGAGTCAAAAGCTTAAACCGAATTTTCCTAAATTAAAATCGGTTAGAGGTAGAACTACGTAAAGACTTGACACCGTAAAATCGGTTACGTAGGTAGCCCGATATTAAATCTCAAAAATATATCGGGCACAGTCGTCGGCTTCTAAATTCACTTCTAAATGAATATGAGGTCAAACCCAATTAAATTAAATTGGTTCGAAAAGAACTACATAAGATTTGATCCCGTTCAAACGGGTATGTAGGAAGCTTGACATAAAGCTACGAGCTCGTCAAGTTCAATCACGATCCTCAAACGATCAAACTTTTTAAACTAGATCAAACTCGGTTTCAAAAGAAAAGAACTACGTAAAGACTTGACGCCGTAAAAACGGCTACGTAGGTAACCCGATATTAAATCTCAAAATATGTCGGGTACAGTCGCTAATCCCTAAATTCACTTTTAAAATGAAAATGGGGTTAAAATTAAATCTAAATTAAATACACATGATTTTCCGTGTAAGTGATAGCCGTTGAGTTGGGAAACCCTTCCGAGAAGGTGTGCTCAATTTATTCGGGTGATACACGAGAAAATCTCATGCATATGATAGTGTGATTTATGTTAGGGCTACCCTTCCGAGAAGGTGGGTCCTAATACGATCCAATGATGCATGAAAACCTTAAAGGTGATAAAACACACCAACCCAAACACTCTGAACTACGTGAGGCTTGATTCTCTTCCAAGAGATACGTAGGCAACCCGTTAAAATTCGGGTGCAGCCCAAATCACCAAAACCACTCAAATCTTGGTGTCGATACGACTTCGAATCAAGAGGATAACCAAAAGGGGTCGAACTCAAATATTAAAAATCAAATAAAATGTGTTGTACGATTATTCGCGCATTTTTGTTCAACATATTTTTGGCACGCCCAGTGGGACCCTTTTTGCCTTTTCATCTCTTAGTTGTATTTATACTAATACATGGTTATATCTTTTTGAAAGGTACAAATGGCACCAAAAGCAATTGTTACCTTCAACGAGCTCCCAGCAACCTTCATCATCAAAGGAGGCCGCTGGATCAAGAAAAGATCATATGAAGCTCATTGTGACATCACCCGGGACTCGACGTCTTCAATGATCCCGATCAGCAACATCTTTGGAGCACTTCAAGCTCCGAAGGACAAAGCCATCGCTAGGTGTGTGTCGAAGTCTCCTGCAACGCTTTCAAGGGATGGGGGCATGAAGCCTGAAGCCCTTCCAAGGCATGGGGGCAGGAAGCTCAAGATCACCCGACTCGGTGACAACAAGCTTAATAACCAACCCATCTGCAACAAGCTCAAAATGCAGGAGGGTGGTTACAACGGCACAAAGCCAACTATTGAGGTTGCTCAAAAACCCATCATTCATTTTACCAAAAAGAATGAGGGGTTGATCGCAACGTCTGCACAAACTGTCAAGAAGGCACCCATATCCATGAAGAGAAGGGGACGCAAGTGTGGATCTCAACGCGACAAGACAAGACCTCTTCTTGTGCTAGCTCATTCATCAAATTTAGAGCGAGCCAGTACAACCCTTGCAAAGGATCTTCTTAGATCGCAGGGGGCAGAAGAAATTCCACAAGTGGCTTCTCCAAGTCGGATCCTCGTTGGGTCTATGTTCATTTATCCGAGAGAGGTTGTACAAGTCAACATGGCCTCATATTCGGAAGAGATGGAACCCATGGCCACAAAGGTTAAGCCTTCAAGGTCCAAGAAAGGTGAGAAGGCTCAAGAAACATGCCATGTCTCCAAAGAAGATGCAAAAGATGAAGACCGGTTGAAGTTAACAAGTTCAAATACTTCAATGGTTGAATCTCAAGCAAACATCTCACAAGATGGAACATATGTGATGCCGGTATTGACTACCAGCACATCAAGTATTGAAGAGCAGCTTCAAGAGTTGCAAAGGAAGCTTGATGAGAAAGATGCTCAAATAGCAGCACTTCTCGCACAATTAAATGTGCAAGCTCAAAGAAATAGGCAAGAGCAATCAAGGCCAAATGGTGAAGGGTCAAGCGGTAGCACATCGATCACTCAACAAGAAATCAAAGAGATGATCGCTCAAGGGATAAAAGAAGCTTATGCATCACAAAATCCGATGGTGCTCGGGTATAAAAAGCCATATCCAGCACGTTACGATTTGATGCCATTTCCCCAGGGTTACCAAAGACCGAGCTTTGAGAAGTTCGATGGCCTTCACGGTTCACCCCATGAGCACCTAGCTCATTTTTATTCTGCTTGTGGTGAAACTGCCTTAAATGACGCCTTATTAATTAGGCAATTTGTCCAATCTTTGAAAGGATCGGCATTCACTTGGTACACTCAACTTCAACCAGGGTCGATTCAAACTTGGGATGATCTACAAAGAGAGTTCCTATCTCAATTTGTGAGCTCGAAAGCAAAAGTTTCCATTTTGGACCTTGCAAACACCTATCAAAGGTCTAATGAGCTCGCCAATGACTTCATCGCCAGGTGGAGAAGCTTAAGACTTCAATGCCATGAAAAATTGAGCGAACAAGCTTGTGTTCAAATGTGCACCAACAACTTAATACCGGAATTAGCGGTACATGTTGGAAGTGCCGAACCTCGTTCATTTAATGAGTTGGTATCTAAAGCGTGTAATGTTGAAAAACAACTAGCACGAGGATCCAACATGCCTCAATATAGTGAGGCTAACAAAAATGATGGTGATGAGGTACAGGATGAAGATGAGTCCATGGCGACTTTCGTCAAACATGATCAAGAACTCGTTAACAAGAATGGTTCCCAAGCTCAAATAAAAGAGAAAGCTAAGGAACCAGCCAAGAGACTCACCTGCCACGAAAGAAGGCAAAAGAAATATCCTTTTGACGATGATGATGTGCAAGGGATATTCGATGAATTGGTGAGTGCTAAACTTTTAACACTCCCGGAGCCGAAAAGGCCAAAAGAGGTTGGCAAAACGAGTGATCCAAAATACTGCTCGTATCATCAACTCGTTAGTCATCCAATCAAAGATTGCTACGTCTTCAAAGACATCATAGAGGAGATGATTAACAAAGGAGAAATTGAAATCGAGGGGGCAACATCCTCAACTACAGCAACTTCAGCAAACACCATTTCAGTGGTAGACGTTGCAGAGTCCACTCCCTCACTCCAAGTGTCTTCTCAAACAGAAAAAACATCTGCTATGGTTATTGAAGCTGGGGGCAGCCCCACGGTTTCATTGTCTTTTAAAGCATTGGTGAAAGATGACACTTCAAAAGAAGAGTCATTGAATGAAAAAGACATCGCTCAATGTTGTATGGTCTCATGGACCAATGACATGGACGAAAATGAAGCAGGAGTTAAAAAGATTACTCTTCACTCCAAGAAGCAAATTCTCTCCTCAAAATCAAGAGAGAAATCAAAGGGAAAGAAATCAAGCTTCGGTCAAGCTTCAAAAACGCACAAGAAGAATAACTTTCAAGTGCAAAAGCTAAAACCCTCTTTCAAGGGTAAAGCTCCACAAAAACTTGTCGAGGAGGCTTGTGTCAAAAATTTCCAAATCTCATACGAAGAGGGTGTTCTAACTGCAAGTGTGATAGAGCCGAGAGTGTCTGCATTTGAAAGGCTCGAGACAGCGTCAAGTGGAACTCCTAAATCTTCGGTGTTTAAAAGGCTTTATCTAGCCTCTACATGTGAAGCACCGAAATCTTCAGTATTCGAAAGACTCAAGCCAGCCTCAACAAATGAAGCATCCAAATCTTCAGTGTTTCAAAGGCTTGATATGGCCTTGGCAAGTGAAGAATCCAAACCTTCGGTGTTTCAAAGGCTTAATATAGCCTCGACAAGTGGAGAATCTAAAGCTTCGATATTTGAAAGACTCGGAAAAGTTGATGAGTCTAAAAGCAAGAAGGTCCAAATGAAAAAGACCAAAAGCAAGAGCTCCGGAAGAGACAGTCAAAAGTTCACATCTATAAGCTCAACCAAATCATTGACACCTAAAGCCAAGTAAGGGTGTTAAAATGATCAGGTAGTCTCCAAGGCGGAAAAACAAAAGTTCTGCCTAGAACTACGTTAAGACTTGATCCCCAACAAGGGGTACGTAGGAAATTTGACATAGAAAAAACAATATGTCAGATTCAGTCGCACAAAAAAAGAGAAAAAAAAGATTTCCGGGTTCGCATATGATAGTCAGGTTATTCGGGAAACTCTTCCTAGAAGGTGGGCCCGAGTGATCTGAATGATGCGGTAAAAAAAAAAAAGAAAAAAAAAAAGAAAAAAATCCTGGTATGCAAATGATAGTCGAGTTTTGGGAAACCCTTCCTAGAAGGTGTGCTCAAATAACTCGAGTGATGCATATGAAAAAAAAGGACTTGAAATTAGTCCGAAAATCAAACAACCCGGAAGCTTACATGAAAAAGGGTTCACAAAGAACTACGAGCGGCTTGATCCCTCAGAAAGGGGGTACGTAGGCAGTCTAGCTAGTCAAAATGCTAGGTGCAGCCACAAAAACAAACAAAACATCTTCTTTCCTCAACAAAGAAGAAAAAGAAGTCAAATCCTCTACTTATGTAGTCATATGAGAGTTATCTCGACTATAAGGAGAGAATCAAATATAGTCTGAAGACTTGTAACTTTTTGCCTGTGGTGAAAATGAGGCAAAGGGAAAAGCGAGAGAGAAATTTTTTGTCTTTCAAAGACATTCTCACAAAAAGAAACAAACAAAAGGCTCCCGCCTAAATTTTCGACTTTGATCATTACGTCTAAATGTGGTGATCAATTCAAGTCTCTCAAATCAAATCTTCCTTACAAGGAACCCTAAACCAAAGGTTGCTTCAAAACTTGACTAATCAAATGGTCAAAATTTTCCGCTCTCTCAAAAGCCAAAATCCCCAAGCCTCCCAAAAGCCTCTCAAAACCCTTCAACCCTCCCAAACAAAAATTGACCTACATCATCTATACATGTATGGTCGTTCAAAGCCCCCAAAGCTCAAAGAAAAAAAAGCCACCAAATACCTTGGTTTCAAATGGTATGGGTATAAATTTCAAAATCATCTCATATGAGATTTTGATAACAAAGCTTCAACCACAAAGGTTACAAAAGCTAAGCTCACGACACCAAGTCGTCAAAACCAAATTTAGTCTAAGACTGAAAATCAAAATGAAATTGGTCCAAAGACAAAAGCTCAAACCTACGACACCAAGTCGTCAAAGCCAAATTCTTGTCCCTCACAAGAAAATATTCAAATCCAAATTTAAGCTTAAAGTCGAAAATCTCTGACCAAAAGCCAAAAGCCAAATTAGCTTGAAAGCCCAAAAACCAAGCGGGTCGAAAAGCTCAAAGTCAAATTGGCAAGAGGTCAAAGCCAAAATTGACTCAAGTTAAAAATCCAGTCAGTTCGAAAGCTCATAAGCCAAACTGGTTAAAAAAAAAAAAAAAACCACAAAAGCAGTAAATCTGA
The DNA here is from genome assembly GCA_037127255.1 of Persicaria tinctoria. Lineage (NCBI taxonomy): Eukaryota > Viridiplantae > Streptophyta > Magnoliopsida > Caryophyllales > Polygonaceae > Persicaria > Persicaria tinctoria. Next base: position 4,790,360 of record JBANSL010000004.1, read on the forward strand.
TGTCGAGAAGGAAAATATTTCCGACTCTCACTGACCCATACCAGCTTACCTCTCATTGGTCATAAGCAAGTTCTAAGTAGAGTTGCTTTTCTGTGATCAAATCTTTATCGGAACAAATATCCAAGTTCCAATTCTCTTCAAACTTAAAATTGAACAAAAAGCTTCTTTAAGCAAAGGTTAGTTCGAAACACAAATGGTGCATAAATAGCACATCACTCGAACTTTGAGCATGTTCAATATCTCACACGCGCAAAGTTCGGGGGGCAACTGTTGGAGGGTAAATTTTCAAAATTTTGAAATATTAGCCATTTCATATTAGATTAATCATATACTAAATTGTGATTAATTTAATTGACATCCATTATTAAAATGGAAGAATGAGTTGTCAAGAATGGCTAAATACACTTATGAGATTATTCATCATAAAATATCAAGTACAGTACAAGGTGTGTTACATCTCAAATGTACAACTACAAGCTCATAAGTTAAAAAATATGGTACAGTAGCTGAGTATGCGCATGGGCATCTCACCGGTTTCTTATTAGCAACACTCGTCAAGATCACAGGTTCAGCGGCCTTGACGGAAGTCTCTTCTTCAGAATCAAATGTCCTGGTTCAAGCCCTTGCAGATAATTTTCAGCTGCAAATATAAGTTGAGAATGATTAAAATCAAAACTAATGCAAGGTTTATAGGATTGGACCTTAATGCATGAGGCTTGAAGTTAGAAATTAATGAAGTGAGAGCTGAAATGCCTTAGCCCAGCCCAAGTAAAACAATTGGACAGTCATTGTTTCGAAAAAAGAGGCAGGAAATTGAAAATCAATAAAAAAAAGCAAAACTGCTCTTATATGCAGTTGAAAAGAACTGTACAGCAGTTTAAAGAAAACTGTACATCAATTCAGAAGAAACTGTACAAAGAGGGAAAGTGGGGGAGTGGGTTGAGGCTAGGTAACTGCTTCCATTACTCCCTATAAAAAAGCTAAGGTGGGGCATCAGATGTTTTTTTTCCTGGACACAGAGAGAGCGAAAGAAAAAAAAAGAAAGCATTCTGAATCCACACACGCAGCAAGCAAAGAAAAGCAATACAAACTCCATCAAAAGTTTCTTCAGCAACAACAGGAAAGAAGAAATTAAGGTAGTTTCAATGGGTTCCAAGATCCCCCTATGCAAAAGGATATAGCTTTGTACAGTTATATTGTTTTTAGCATATGGTCTGGATTTTGCCACCACAAAACTATCCTTAAACAGGTCAAAATGCTGCTGAAATGTTGCCAAATAGATTCTCAGAACCCTCCTATGCAAAACGATATAGCTTTGTACAGTTATATTTGTTTTAAGCATATGGTATGGGTTTTGGAATCTCAAAATCGCCTAAACTATGGCGAAACTATGGCAAAATTTCTGCTAAAATCAGTCCTATCTAAGCAAACAAAGGAAGGCAACATTGGTTCTCCATAAGATTCATCAAAATGCTGAGCAAGAGACCAAAAGGAAAAAAAATTACTTTCTGCAGTCCCAAGTGAACACAACACCCAAACAAACAAAAATTAAGTGTTCATAAAAAATCATCCGAATCTGTAACTCATTCAAGCCAACTGTGATGAACACTAAATCAGTCCAAGACTAAACTGGGTAAACAATCCTTAAGAAATCAAGGAGGTTAAATCAATTCAAGAAAAAATGATGAATTGAACATACCCGTTCAGAAGGGCTAGAGTTGCAGTGATACTCTTGAGCCCGGACAGTGCGCCTTCCTGTCAATTGCTTAAAGTCGGGACTGTTCCACCTCTCCTTAAACTTTGCAAACACCAGCCCTCCTACTCGTTCATTCCTGCCAACCCAAATCGAAAAAACCCTAAAAATCACAATTAAAGAAAATCAGTTGAATGTCAAAATTGAACATTCAATTGGAAGGGAATTCATTTGAGGATATGAAATCTAAGTCGAGAATCGAGATTGAACAACAAGATCAATGGCTGAAATTAAAAAAGCAACAACATGCCTAGGTTGTCTTCGGTTCGTTCCGGACGGTGGAAGCTCGAATCAGCCCGCACCTGCTCTGCTGCTTGCCTCTGTTTCGATCGACCTAGGCCGGAAATTGCAAAGCTGCCGTCGGCTTCCTGGTGTTCGTCTTCGTCCAATTGCGAGTCTGCTGCGTTCTCTATCTCTGATTCAAGCCGTGAAACGTTGCAAGAGGGCAATGTAAAACTAGGGCTAACCTCAAACAACGCTAAAAAAAAATGAAATGAGGAATGGGCTGGGTAAAAAGGAATGGGCTTGATTAAAAAAAATGGGTTGAATTTGTCCACCCATTGAAAGATCAGCCTATGTACTTAAAAAGAAAAAGGGGGAGCCAAAAGCAAATCATGTATACGTACATGCTTGTGACATTTTGAGAAAATTTTTGATTTAATTACAAAACTTACCCACTAAATTATACGAATTATAATTGGCACAAGTTAAGAATTCGAGTTTGATAAAAAAAAATATATATATAAAATTAAACTCGTAAAAAATTCTTTGCCGATCAATTCGAGTGGGTCAATCTCAAGTCAGCTCCTAAACAAAAAAAACGGAGTCAAAAGCTTAAACCGAATTTTCCTAAATTAAAATCGGTTAGAGGTAGAACTACGTAAAGACTTGACACCGTAAAATCGGTTACGTAGGTAGCCCGATATTAAATCTCAAAAATATATCGGGCACAGTCGTCGGCTTCTAAATTCACTTCTAAATGAATATGAGGTCAAACCCAATTAAATTAAATTGGTTCGAAAAGAACTACATAAGATTTGATCCCGTTCAAACGGGTATGTAGGAAGCTTGACATAAAGCTACGAGCTCGTCAAGTTCAATCACGATCCTCAAACGATCAAACTTTTTAAACTAGATCAAACTCGGTTTCAAAAGAAAAGAACTACGTAAAGACTTGACGCCGTAAAAACGGCTACGTAGGTAACCCGATATTAAATCTCAAAATATGTCGGGTACAGTCGCTAATCCCTAAATTCACTTTTAAAATGAAAATGGGGTTAAAATTAAATCTAAATTAAATACACATGATTTTCCGTGTAAGTGATAGCCGTTGAGTTGGGAAACCCTTCCGAGAAGGTGTGCTCAATTTATTCGGGTGATACACGAGAAAATCTCATGCATATGATAGTGTGATTTATGTTAGGGCTACCCTTCCGAGAAGGTGGGTCCTAATACGATCCAATGATGCATGAAAACCTTAAAGGTGATAAAACACACCAACCCAAACACTCTGAACTACGTGAGGCTTGATTCTCTTCCAAGAGATACGTAGGCAACCCGTTAAAATTCGGGTGCAGCCCAAATCACCAAAACCACTCAAATCTTGGTGTCGATACGACTTCGAATCAAGAGGATAACCAAAAGGGGTCGAACTCAAATATTAAAAATCAAATAAAATGTGTTGTACGATTATTCGCGCATTTTTGTTCAACAGCAACAACGCCACCGGAGATGCGATTTCACTTCAGATCTGGATCTGGACTTCAATCGACTTCAGATCTAATTCAATCGGAAATTGAATTCGACCTCGGATTGGAGGAGGAGCTGCGGCGGAGGAGCGGCGGCGGCGACAATCGATAAGGAGAAGATGAGGAAGATGGAAGACGTCGAGCGAGCGAGGCGAGCAGCCGGAGCGAGCGAGGCAACGCCGAGGTGGATGCGGAGGCCGGAACGAGCGAGCGAGGGAGGGAGGCAGTGGCGAGCGAGCGACGGAGGGAGGGTGGCGGTGGCGACCCAGCGAGCGACGGAGGGAGACTCCGAGATGGCGATGAACAGCGTTCCATCAATTAGGATAATTTAGAGAAATTACAAAAATTGTCCATTATTTGTATATTGTAAAATTTTTACCCCAATATTACATTTGCACTACATAAAATTATACCATTTGCATAACAAAGTGTTATATGAGCACAACATACCATTATGTTTAAAAAAAAATTATTTGAAAAAAGTGCTGACACAAATAGAATAAAAAGTGCACAAAATTAGAATAAAATGCGCACGAATAATATTATAAAGTAAAAAAAAATTGTTATCCACGTACAAAAAAATAAAAAAAAAGTTAGAAAAATAAAATAAATAAAAACTAGAGTATGGTCATATTTGCACAACTTATGATTAAATTTGCACAACGTCCTCTTATATTTGCACGACAAAATGTTAAAAAAAATATTAAAAAAATAGAATGAGGTCATATTTGCACAACTTACTCTTATTTTTGCTCAACAATAGGTTATTCGACATCATTTGTTATGCAAATGATGTCGTAAGAGTTGGAAGAGTTGCACGACTATGTTGTAAGAGTTGCACGACTATGTTGCAAGAGTTGCACGACTCTGTTTTAAGAGTTGCACGACCATGTTTTAAGAGGTGCACGACTCTGTTTTAATGTTATCTAGGCTTGATAGAATTGTTCGACATCATTTGATCGACTTATGATTCATTTGTCATGTGCTTCTTCGATTCTTTGTGAAATTGTTATCAATGCTTGTGCAACTCTAAAAAAAGTGCTGACATGGGAAAAAAAGTGCTGACACGGAAAAAAGTGCAACTCTAAACTCTACTTGGATCATATTTGCACAATTTATGGTTATATTTGCACAAAGTACTCTTATATTTGCACGATAAAAGGTTAAAAACATAAAATAAATAAAAACTAGACTAGGGTCATATTTGCACAACTTATGATTAAATTTGCACAACGTACTCTTATATTTGCACAACTTACTCTTATTTTTGCTCAACAATAGGTTATTATTTGCACAACTTACTCTTGTTTTAAGAGTTGCACGACTCTCTTGTAAGAGTTGCACGACTTTGTTGTAAGAGTTGCACGACTCTGTTGTAAGAGTTGCACGACTCTGTGTTAAGAGTTGCACGATTCTCTTGTAAGATTTGCACGATTCTCTTGTAAGAGTTACATGGGGGATTGGTGAAATTTTGCTCAACATTATCTTATTTTTATTCAACTATATGTTATTTTTGCACAACAATCGAGACTTGTGAATTAATTCTCAACATTATCTTATTTTTGCTCAACTATATGCTATTTTTGTACGACTCTGTTTTAAAAGTTGCACGACTTTGTTTTAAGAGTTACACGACTCTTGTTGTAAGAATTGCATGCCTCTTGTTTTAAGAGCTGCACGACTCTCTTGTAAGATTTGTACGACTCTGATTTAAGAGTTGCACGACTCTGTTGTAAGAGTTGCACGACTCTGTTTTAAGAGTTGCACGACTCTGTTGTAAGAGTTGCACGACTCTGTTGTAAGAGTTGCACGACTCTGTTTTTCGTGCAAATATAAAAGTACGATGTGCAAATAATCCAAATATAAATGTAAGTTGTGTAAATATGACATTTTGTTGTGCAAAAATAAAAATAAAACTATATATATTTTTTGTAAGTTGTGCAAATATGTAAGTTGTGCAAATATGAGTTTTGTATAAAATATAGATATTTTTTACAATTTTCATATTTATTGGGTCATTTATGTAATTTAAGAAAAATCCTTTCTTCTTCCTCGCGGCTCGCGCAGATCTGGAAATTCCGCTCCGCCTCCGGCTCCCTCCGGCGTTCCTCGCGCTCCGGCCTCCGTCGAACTCGCAGGTGCGCCTCGCCGCCTCCGACTCCGATCTCGATCCTTCGATCGGCTCCGCCTCTGATTGCAATTGAAATCCGGCTCGCTCGGCCTCGCTCGCTCGACCTCCAGGCCGCCTCCGGCTCGCTCGACCTCGTCGCTCAGCGTCGCTCAGCCTCGTCGATCCGCGCAGATCTGGAAATCCTTTCTCCTTCCTCGCGCAGATCTGGAAATCCGGCTCTGCCTCCGGCGTCGCTCGCTCCCTCCGGCCTCTTTCGAACTCGCCGCTCCGCCTCGCCGCCTCCGACTCCGATCTCGCTCCTTCGCTCGGCTCCGCCTCTGATTGCAATCGATCCGGAATTCTCGTCCAGATCTGGATTTGGATCCGGCTCACTCCGGCATCGCTTGCTCGCTTCGGCCGCCTCCGATCTCGCCGCCTCCGCCTCCGATCTCGCCGCCTCCGCCTCCGATCTCACTCCTTCGCTCGCATCCTCCTCCGATTGCAATCGAGTTCCGGAATCCGAGCGCGCGCGGAGAGGAGATGGGTGAGGAGAGAGAAAGCCGCGTGAAACGAATGGAAGGGGTTTATATTGCGTCTATTTCCCTAATTTATCCAAAAACGCGGCTATTTCGCAAATTAGGTCCAATTTCGTGGCCATTTTGCAAAACGCCCCTTTATTTAACGTTCCGGCTATATACACCGCAAATCTTGCACGTCCTTAAGGACATGCTTGATTAAAAGGCTTGCACGTTCTTAAGGACGTGCAATATTAGACACAAGGCTTGCACGTCCTTAAGGACGTGCAATATTAACCTTGTGATTTGCGGTGTATATAGTCACCCCCTTATTTAATTAAGTAATTTGTTAGGATAATTAGTTAGGATATAACCTAATAGTAATTAGATTTTGTGGCATGAGTGTGATCGGGAATGGATAAAAGCAAATCCACCTACATACAAAATATCGGCGGGAAGATGTTAAGTTCAATCTATCAAATCTATCTATTTATCTAAATTATTTAATTAAGTAATTTGTTAGGATAATTAGGTAGGATATAACCTAATAGTAATTAGATTTTGTGGCAGTGATCGGGAATGGATAAAAGCAAATCCACCTACATACAAAATATTGGCGGGAAGATGTTAAATTCAATCTATCAAATCTATCTATTTATCTAAATGATTTAATTAAGTAATTTGTTAGGATAATTAGTTAGGATATAACCTAATAGAAATTAGATATTGAAAACAAAGTTGGATTGTAAAAGATGGGAAACTGTTGTGAATAACGCCATTGGAAAGAAAGGAGCTCTCACATAATGAAATAATAACAATACCAAAGTACCTAAAATTCAAAATGACAAAGCAACATAATAGACCCAAATCTGAAAGATAAAGACTTCATTGTTCGCCTAAATAGTGAATGAGACAATCAACAATGGGAAGACCTAAACCAACACAAAACTCAGGCATCAGCTTCAATCTTCACCTCGACCTTATTTTGCTTGGTGGTTGACAGCTGACCCTCGGCATCATCATCATCGTCACTGTTAACTTCCACGTAAGTGCGTCGTCTTTTTGGAGTAGACAGTGAAAGATGTCCAGAAGAGCAAACGTCCGAATGAGACTCCTAAGGTATGTATTGAAGAGGGTGAGTGATAATAAAACACAAAATTGGATGAGAAGCAATTTTTGAGTGATTATATAAATATGAATGAAACCGAATTACCTGCAACGAAAGAGTAGAAGATTTGCACTGTCCAATCAAGGCCACATTAGCTGTCATCATGCGTATTCGGTGCGCCTTTTTGCCTTGCTTAACCCAAAAAGCATCGAACTCTATTGTGAACAAATAACTCTTATTGAGCAATACATTAAAATCAGCTGGGAATGCATCGACATCACCAATCTACACGATAAACATGATAGGTGTGAGATGGAGTTGGTTTGGAGTAATTGACGTAGAAAAGCTAAGAAGTCCCATAGTAGGTGGAACTGGAAATGGAAGATAAAAGGAATAGGATTTTAGGCAGAGGATAATACCCTAGCTTGCTTCTCTCTCAGCGAGGTCACAGTACAATGAACAATATCTTGAACATCTTGATCGAACATCATCAATGACCCGGTACCCGTGTCATCTTCAACCTTGAGCTGCAGTGCAAACCTACATGTGAAACAGAATGGATACTCACATCTATTGCAGGGACAACATAGGCAAAAATGCATTAATACGGAAGGTAAAAAGACAACGAATAAGACCTTTGTACAGGAAACTGAACTGGTTTAGCACAGGTAATATAATGCGATGACGAACCATCGGTTGTCACAACCTTTCTACACTTTATGCAGGCATTGTAAAACCATTTGTCACGGTTTTCAAAATCGACGATCGTGGCCACAAATGTAAAGTAACCATTCTATTAGGATGAAACAAAGATCGTCAGAATAATGGGAGATTATTTAGCATGATGCATAATAAATACGGAAAAGGAGAAACCGAACCTTAGTTTTTGTTTCCAGCATAGCGAGAGTTGTAGTTTGAGCATCCTTCAAGTATTTCTGCGCACGCGAAAGGGAGGGTTGGCTGGTTACATGTGAGATGGTGCAGGAAGAGGAATCTCCATCCAAAAAACCACTGGACATAAACAAAGAGTAATGAGTAACGACAACCGATAAACAAAGAGTAATGAGTAACGACAACCAATAACGGATAAAAAGCAGTAACACATTTGACAGTGAACTAATATAGAAAAAATAGATATTTAAAACATAAAAGTTGTAATATTAATAACAAATTGACAACCTCTTGAACTCAACAATGGCGGGATGTTGCTCATCTAGGATAAGACGTGAGCCCCATTTAGCATTCGACACTCCTAACTTACCTGCCATTACGCAGGCAACACGAAGTGTTGAGAATATATTGTGAAAAACAGAAAAGAAATAAATGGGAGATTATGTATTCAAGGGAACAATAGGGTAGTTACCGTAGAAGGTCAGCTTTGCAAATTGCAGGATCACAATAACGCTAGACTCTTTGTGGGAGTCCATGTGAGAACGCAATTCCATCGCATAGTCATCCCAAAGAGTAACAGGCAAGATTTCATGGCTACAAAAAATTAGGTAGGTAAACGGAATTATAATGGGAGATAAGAAGTAAAATATTCTATTATGATTGGTATATTTAACCCTATAATTAACCCTACAGATGACTCACCTATGATCTTCCAATTCAATCTCCACCCGATTAGTCGCAGACTTGTCTTGATGTTCATACTTGATAATATCCGTGTGATGAATGACTCGGCCAATAACATCTGCAAAGGGGGTTAGCAGTAAGTCCACATGAGAAGGAATAGGTAATGACAAAGACAAAATAAGTATAAATCATTACCAAAAAAACAGTCGGCAGATAGGGTGTTTGACAAAACAACTTTAAACTCCTTAAAGTCCAACCCATTGAGGGGTATAGGAAGAGCATCACCAGCAGAATTGATGACAGTCTCTTCACTGACAAGGATTTTCCACGTATGATCATAAAACTTGAATGAACCCTTGGATTCGGTGAGTTTGAACTTTGACATTGTAATGGTTGCAAACTCCTTCACATGAGCAGCACTTTTCCATACCAAATTTGCCTTGATACTTGCCTCAATTCGAGAGGCCTACGTTTGACAGAAATTAAAAAAATATGAGTATTAGATGTGAGAACAAACATGAAGACCCGTTTGGAAAAAAACGAATGAAACATAAAACGAAACGGAAGTTCATTGTGCATACCATTTCATCAATAAGTACCAACTGCAACGGTGGTCTGAATATGCTACCAGGAAATTGAGACTTGGAAAACACCCTAGCTACATAAACCTTGATCGTAGAGGACTCTTCAATGTCCTTAAGGCTTGTGAATTGAACAATGGAACCTGCCATTTCTCAAAAGATAAACGGATTAACTTGATTACTGCCGTTCAGGTTTAGCAGATGGAGGGAAGTGGTAAGTATATATAATAGCATAGGGCGAGAGGATATGCTGAAATATCAGATAATTTGAGGGAAAATAAAAGATATTCAAAAAATCTGAGATTTTCTAAAAAGGATCTTAAAAAAATAAGAAATTAATGTATTAGGATTAGGATAAATCTCAAATGTCAAATAATCTGAATGAAAAAAAAAAGGATTTCGGTAAATAAGAAAAGGAATATGAATATTTGTAATCTAAGAGTAGAAAGAGATTTTATGAGATTTTATGAAATTACAGTAATGAATATGAATGAATATTTTGTATCGCAAGTGGGATATTGGGAAAAATATGAGTGTGAAATTTAAGTAAATGAAAAGGAATATTGTGAATACCTCCTTGAACTGCACGAAATAGCATAGGTAGCGAAATGGTACAGGTATCCTCCGAGTACATCTCCTACTCCCTCCGAGCTATAAACATCGCTCTTCTGAGTCAGCTGGCCAGTCATGGCATACCTGAAGTGTTAAGAGGATAATGGATTATGAACCATAAAAACACACTGAAAGGATACAACACAACAATATAAATTTAGCAATGGTAAGAGAGGAGACTATTCGTTAAGAAAAAAGAATGTGAACACAAATTAAAGATTCTATCATCTATTTCAGCACTATGCAGATAGAGTAATTGCCAATGCAATTAAAATGAAAAGTAAATGGGATATTGGGAAAACTAATATTGTTAAACTTTAATAACAAACAAAATTACAGTAATGAGGTTATGAAGAGAGATTCAATGAAATTACAGTAATGAGGATATTGGGAAAAGTAATATTGTACAAGAAAATCAGTTTGCAGTGTAAATGAAATAATACAAAGAAAAACTAACACTTGCCACATTCTGAGGTTATGAAGAGAGTTTCATACATTTCAAGTTAGCTTCCAGCAGCGGGAGATTGCTAGAAGCTTTCGTCTTGGAAGCTGTCTGCAAGGCTATAGCTGCCAGCGTATGCAGCTCCGAGATGTCTTTGTCTTCCTTGGTTCGACCTTTCAACATGTGTGAAATGGCATAGGTACATTGCATACAATTCATAATCAGAAATTGGGAATCAAATTTCGATAAATAATGCATAATCAGAACAAATAAGCTCATGTGTGATATGCAATAGCAAAACAGAGAAGCAACTTGAAATATAGCATAATTTAAACCATAAACATCCATCAGTAGGCAATCTGATAAACCAACAACAACGATCAAGAAAGTGGGAGTCATAAATCGATAAATTCCAAAAGAAACAAATGAGAGAAGGGCAAGGACTCCTCCACGGGTGAATTGTTGTGTGATTCTGGTCCAAACCAGAGCTGATAATTAAAAAAAAATCGAACTGATTAGGAACCCATGGTTAACAAACGGGATTTTCGGGATTCGACGAAATCGAATTGATAGTTAAAAAAAAAAAGTCGAAGTAGGATCCGGAGGATGCAAAACAAAACAAAACAAAAATAAAGATTTCTGGGTTTATTATAAGCAACAAAACGAAAATTGCAATAATAGAACAAATTGGACAGATTAAGAATACAAGTCACCTGGGATGGTGTAGCAATTGAGAGCATCCTAAGGAGGAGCAGTTGAAGGAGAGCAGCCAAAACCATAATCCTATATGAAAAAAAAATCCACACATTTGTCATCAATGGTATTCATGCTTAGCAAAGCACCAAAAGCATATTCCTATATGAAAAAAAAATCCAGGACAAAGCTAGACAACTTTAATAAAAATGTAAACTACAAAGAGAAGCCGACATAATGGAAAATTTTTGTCATAGGGAAAATGAAGCAAGGATGCAAGAGATGTGTATACATCAACCCCACTGCCTAGAAGCATGTCACTCACATTGAATTAAAAACCATAAACCCTAAACCTGAAATTTAGCAAAGAGTTGTGTATAAATCAACATGAAAGTTAGCCGTAGAACCTGAAATTTAGCAAAGAAGCGTGTCACTCTCATTATAACAATCAACCAAAAGTAGCAACATACCTATTTTGCAATTATTTGGCGTAGATCATTTTTGGTAACCTCAAGCCTTTGAATAGAAAATCTGCAAGAATAAAATCATTGAAAAGAATTATTGAATTGTATCACTTATTGAGAGCCCATCCTCAACAAAGATGGATGATGATGCCTGCAAAGAGTAGCTGAAAAGCAACTGCAGATGAAAACAATTTAAAGTATACATTAGCTTAAGAGAAAAAGACATTGTCAGAAAATCATGGCATACCTCCCAGTGATTGTGAACTGTGTTGTTTTTGCCATGAGAGGGAATAATCTGAAACAAATAAACTGGAATATGTAGTATTTTGTATTTTCTGAAATTTTATGCAACATTTTTTCAAAGCAACTAAAATTTACAGTATGAAAATAGTACAGACAGTTTATAAAAAAGTAGAAACACGAGAATAGCAAGCAAACTGGTATTGAGCACTTACAGGGTTACATGGAGGGCGAATATGATGATTTTCTTCCCCTGAAACCAATTTCAAGGTTATAGAATAGAGTAGTGAAGAAATCCCCAAAAAATAGGAGATATGAATTGCAGGAAATTGGGTGAATTGCAAGAGGGGGAGACCTGTAATGAAATGAAGCAAAATTATTCACTCAACCAAGCACTATCTCCACCATCTTCTATTCGAACACACCCATTAATTTTACAGTAGTATACAGTTGTGTTGTATAGATTATTTTTGGGGTTTGAAAGTCGAAGTAGGATATGGAGGATGCAAAACAAAACAAAACAAAAATCAAAGGCATAAAAGGAAAAGGAAAAGGAATGAAATTTAAGGGCAAATGCCCTGCTAGCTCTCATTTGCTATGAATTCAAGGGCTCAGATCTTTATCAGTTTCAAAAGAGGAATGCATATCTGCCAAATTGTTAGTAAATACCACACCTGAAGTAGAGATTGCATCTCTCGCTGGCGTTGCATCCCCGTCGTTCACCCCCGGTGTTGCATCTCAGATTGCGGCCGACGGTGATTGACTAAGAGCAAGCAGAATCGTGATGCCTAAGGGATGGTGAAGCAATTGAGAGCAGTCGAAGGAGGAGCAGCCGAAGGAGAAGCAGCCGAAGGAGAAGCAATTGAGAGCAGTCGACGATGGGTGGGGAGGAAGGCGAGGGTGGGCGGGGAAGAAGCGGCGAGGGTGGGCATCCTCTGGCGAATGTTCTGGGGAAGCCAAGAACCCTAGGCGGAATTGGGAAAAAAAATAAAAGGAAATCAAGGAGGGTTGGGGAAAAAAGTAGAATAAAATAGATTGGTTGAATTAGCTTAATTTAAGGAGAGTAATACACCTCATCAAACTCTTCTGTTTTAAAGTGATATATAGATTGATAGATCCTAAATGGATAGGTTCGAGCGTATCACCAAAAACTCTTCCGTTTTAAGAGTTTATATAGATAGATATATAGATATAAATTGTTAAATTTTTGGGTCATAGTTATAGGCAAATATAATTGGATATTTAAATGGAAAAAAAAGAAGAAAAAATTAGTGGGATATCCATCTTGAAAGTGTTTGGATTCCATTGCATTTTAATTTTAATTTAATTATTTTACCTTGGTTTATGTGACTGTTTGGTTACACAATTAAAAATATCATAAAAATTAAGGTAAAATAGTAATTTAATTAAATAATCACATAAATCAAAATAAAATAATTGCATTATAACTAATAAATCGTATAATCCAAACACGCCTTTAATTTAAACACATTAAAATTTGTGTTTAGCCCCTTTCATATTTATACTAGTTATGGAAGATCTATCTAGAGAATTACACAAAGAAGTCTAAATAGAAGATGCTCTAGTAGAGATTAAATTAACGGGTAAAATCCACCTATGGTCCCTGAACTTTGACCAAATGTTCAAACGGGTCCCTGAACTTTATTTTTGTTCATTGAAGTCCCTGAACTTTGAGATTTTGTACACATTTGGTCCTTCCTTTAATAAATTTGTTAAATGGGTGTTAAATAATGACATGGAATCAATGTATTTTTGTATTAATGACATGAGTTAGGTTATATACATGTAATTGTCCGGTATTTGTTTTACTAAAGTAAAAAATTGAGTTTTTTTTTTCTTCTCAAAAGTCATCATATATAATAGAGTTTTCTTAAAACAAAACATATTTTAAAATATATTTTTATCAAAACACTTTTTATTTTTCAACAAAATGTTATAATTTTACAATAAAATTCTATTTTAAAGTATTTTAATTTCCCAAATTTCCTTATTTAATTAAAATTTGAGTTTATTTTGTTAACAAAAATAGAGTTTATTTTTATAAAAAAGTAGAATTTATTTTTTAACAAAATATATTTTATTTTTTTATTAAATAAGAAAATTTCGGTCATTAAAATACTTTAAAATAAAATATCATCAGAAAATTATACCAATTAATTAGTTGGAAAATAGAAAGTCTTTTTTATTATAAAAAATATATTTTTAATATAATATAATTTTTTACTTTATTAAAAACAAATACCAAGCAATTACATGTGTATAACCTAACTCATGCCATGAATATACAAAAATACATTGATTTCATGTCATTATTTAACACTTGTTTAACGAATTTACTAATAGAAGGACCAAATGTGTACAAAATATCAAAGTTCAGGAACTTCAATGAACAAAAATAAAGTTCAGGGACTCGTTTGACCATTTGGTTAAAGTTCAAGGACCATAGGTGGATTTTACCCTTAAATTAACTAAAAATGGCACCCCCGTACCCTTTCTAACATTTGCAGACGATACTCTAATATTCGCAAAAGCAGCTCACATCAGTCTTAATAATATCAAAAACATGATAAACAAATACTCAAACCTATCGGGATTAATCATAAACTATTCAAAAAGCTCAATTCAATGTTCAGCAAATGTATCTGAGACTATAGCAAGAGATCTTGTACAACATATGGGGGTTCCCATCACGAGAGCACTTGAGAAATACCTTGGTATTCCTCTTATAAATGGGAGAATCAAAGACTGTGTTTTTGAAGATGCAATCCAAAATCTTAAAAAACAACTCTCTAAATGGAAGACTTACACCCTCTCACAAACAAGAAGAATGGTACTTATTCAATCAAATCTTATCTCCAAAACAAATTACCTAATGCAAAATTTTCTTCTACCGAAAGGAATTCTAGAACAAATTGACCAGGTCAACAAAAACTTCTTCTGGAATAAGTTAAAATCATAAAGGTACACACTGCTTGTAAGTTGGGATCACGTCTGCAAAAGCAAATCCCAAAGAGGCCTGGGTATTAGGAGAGCAAAAGATCTCAATAAAAGCTTGCAAATGAAACTATTAGGAGATCGAGCGGTACTTATTCAATCAAATCTTAGCTTCAATCATTTTACATCATGACAATTCGGTCGACTTCTTTCCTTAAGAAATAAATTTGAACAAGGTCTCCTTTTCGATGATTGGGAATGGAAATAACATAAATGTATTGTCTCACCCCTTGGTCTCAAATCAAGATCTTGAACAATTTAGAGGGAACCATGTTCCGGAAATGAAAGTAAACCAGCTTTTTAACTCACAAAAACGTTGGAATACTCCTCTAATAAATAACCTCTTCCCCCCGGAAGTCTCTTATAAAATTCTAGATATACAAATACAAAATTGGAATAAACCAGACAAACTCATCTGGAAATTTCACTACGAAATCGGTCAAACTCATGACAAATAACGTAACTCAAGATTCAAAATATCTTAACTGGACTGGGAATTAGCTAGATCTACCTCATAGAATAAGAAGCTTTATGTGGAAAATAATGGTAGATGGTCTTCCTACCACCCAAAGGCTTAATAAATGCGTTAACCGAGTTTCCAGCTAGTGTAGTCTTTGCAATCAAACAGAAGAAGATAAGAAACACTTAATGAGAAATTGTCTATTCATTAGGAAAATAATTGACCACTTTGAGCTACAAACAGGAAAATACTTCCAACATATGAATATAAATGAATCCCACCCTTTTAATATAGATGAAATTCGACTTAGACACAAAAATTTTGAGGAACTAATTTTCATTTGACAAACTATTTGGGAAATCAGAAATGAACTTATCTTTAGGAATCAAGCTTCGGCCCCAATAGAAAATATTATTCGAAGAATCATTGCAAACATCTGCGATTGGACCCAAATTGAAAAAGATAATCATAGTAACAAAACTACAAACAAGAGATCTAAAGCTAAATGGAGCAGACCACCAGAGGCTATATACAAAATCAACGTGGATGGCTCTGTTAATCCCACAAGCATTTGCCGTGTGGGAGGGGTTGCTCGGGACTTCCGGGGCCATGCCATTAATATGTTTTACAAGGAAATTGTCAAAGTCATCACTAACCGCAATCATGTTAGATGGTAGATTACATCACAATGGAAAGATCAACCAATTGGAATCTGTTTTTGACCTTGTTCAATACAAACACTACTATCGAGAAGCGAATCAAGTAGCCGACTTTATAGCTCAGAAGGGTATCATTAGTAATAACTCTACTATCTCTTTTAATAGGGAACTTTGTACAAAGATGATCAATGAGCCATATTACAGATTGTGTAATCGCCCCTAATTCTTGCCTACCGTTAAAAAAAATAAAAAATTGTGTTTACCAAACACTAACTTATCTATTTGGATTATAAACATAATCCAAATGGAATCCAAACACACCCTTAGGGTTTTTTGTCTATATATTTTAGATAATACCAAGATTACCCCTCTGAATAAGTAAATGTTTGTTTATCTTCATTCTCCCGATTCCACTTTCTCCTCTATCCCCTCTTCGGTTTCTCCCATCTCTTTCGTCAATCAACCTCGTTGGATCTCCGTGATAGCGGAGGAGCTCTCTGAAATTGTCGGGCATAGAAATGGAGCATGGCGGATTTCGAGTTGCCGATTTAAGGTTTTGAGCGGTTGTGGAGATCGTTGTGGAGTTGAGGAGGCCAATCGGTAACAGATCGAGGTCGCCGACGCTAAACCGAGCTTCCGAAGAGGTTAGATCTTACATGAGAATTTTATTTGAATCTAGATGAATTATTGATTTGCCTTGTGTGCTGCATAAGAATTTGATTTGAATTGGATGATGAAATTTGATTTAATCCCTGAGTGGTTAGGCCTTAGATCGAAGATAATCGTGGCCTCAGATTCGATCTGAGTCCATCTCATCTCACGGTCTGATTTGGGATTTTCTGGAGCCGTTCTGGCTTTGGAAAATTGCAGTTTTGGGGCCTGTTTCTGCAAATTGCAATTTTTAGTCACACTTGATTGCTGTCTTTTCTTCACATCCTCTTTCTTCTTCCAATCTACACTGTATTTGTTGAACAATTTCTGCAAATTGGATCAGTTTATCATACCGTGTTTTTTTCTCCTCTGCCTACAGTTTGTTGTTAATTGGTCAAATTGTCAATGTCAACTTGTACAGTAATTGCTTTCTTTACCTTGTTGCAGTCCCTGGAAACTTCAGGTTGCTGGATGAACTTGAGAGTTAGCTATGGAATGGAGGATGGAGATGGTATTTACATGCGTGCTTCGACTGCTACAATAATTGGTCATCATAATGTAAGTTGCTTGATTTTTTCTTTAATTTAAAAATTCTGCTGTTAAATTGTGACTCTTCATCTTGATTTCAAATTTCAATATTACTCCAAGAAGCCTATTTTATATAGCCAGCAGGTTCTTTGCACTGTTATATTATCATGATTTTTCTGCTACTCATTGGAGGTCATTGTGAAAGGAGTTTATGCATAACTTGTATCCCACCAATGATATTGTCCTTTATTGTTATGGTCTTTTTATTCTATGCTTCAAAGGCATATGATAAGAACCTTAATTGGGAGAGATTCCCTACCAAATAAATAAGCGATCCTAAGAAAGCAATATTAATATGAATTGTCAAAAAATAAAGAAAAAAAATTTTTATAAGAATTTTTGAAAGAAAAAAAAAAAGAAAAATAGTGGGTAAATCTCCATCCAAAACAAACCTCTCACCTGAAAAAACAAAGAAAATAACCTTTCTTTTTCCTCCAAAAGATATGATAAAATCTTTTAAACAGTTTAACCTATCTAATAAAACATGAGTTTTTAACAGTTATGTCTTAGACTAACTCCAATGGTTAAATGTGCAAATGTACATATTTGCACAAGGTGCTTAAAAATGCACATCACTTTTTGATGTTTTACTCCATTGGTTAAATGTGCATTTTATACACACCTATCTCTAAATAAATATGATTAAATTAAAAAGGAAAAGAAAACAATAAAAAACAACCAATAGAGATGACTTTACTTTATTGAAAAGTGATAAAAAGTTTTTGCACATGGGGGAGGTGATGTGCTTATATTTGAGCACTTTGTGTGCAAATGTGCACATTTTACACACTCAAAAGTAACCATTGGAGCACAATTTGTATCAAAATGTGCATATTTGAGCATTTGCACCATACCATTGGAGTTAGCCTTATTATGGTAAGAATTACAGCATGTTAGCATTTGTTTCCTTTCCCATCAAAAGTGAAAAACTAGCTTTAATGATGAGCCGTGTGTGTTATATTTATACGAATTGCTCAAATATCTTAGTATAATAATTACAATTGGAAAATGTTTTTTCGACCCATTACAGAACTATTTCACCTTATATTGTCTAGGATTAACCCCAAATTTTGGCAATTTATATAATGATATGGTAAGAATTACACCGACAACATCTATAATCTATTTTATTTCCTGTCAAATGTGAAAACTAGCTTCGATGCGAGCCACTTGTTTTATATTTATACAAATTGCTCAAATATCTTAGCATAACATTTACAATTGAAAAGTGTTTTTCGATCCATTATAGAACTATTTGACCTAATACTATTTAGGGTTAACCCCAAGCTTTGACAACTTTATGGTTTATGTCTTGACATGGTAAGAATTACATCCTAGCAACATTTGTTTCATTTTCTAGCTATCAAATGTGAAAAACTAGCTTCGATCATTAAATAAAAAATGATTTTTGCCTTTTGGTCATTTTGCAATTTTTTTTTTCAAAATATTCATTGAAAATTCAATAATTACGAATTTATTCACAACTTGAAATAATTTACAAAAATATTCATTTTTTTGCAGAGAACCTAGAGAAACGCGGCTTCAAAACGCGTTTTATTAGGAAAAAGGCTTGGCAAACCACTCTCCTTCCCCCAATAACTTCATCTTCATCCTTCAGTTGCCCTTCGTTTGTCGTCTTCAATCCACCCTCAATTTATATCATCCACCCTCTTCATCTACTCGTCCAGTCCTTCTCAAGCTTCCAAATCGTTATGAAGGTCGAAGTGCATCATCCATTTTGGTCCTCTATAATTTCGAACCTCTAAAGGTTAGTTTTTTTGTTTTTTTTTTGGTATTGGTTTTGTAATTGGTGAAGCGATTAGATTATGAAACTTGAGAATTGCTAGATGTAAATAGTTGATATTGTGTGATAGTATGTGTGTTCGTTGATTGTAGGAGATTCAAAACATATTTTTGATAATATAAAATAGTAGGAGAAGAGATTTTAATTAGCAAAAAAAATAGGAGTGTAAAATTTAAATAGCATACAATAACAGGAGAAGAGATTGTATGTGATATTGTATTATATTGTTAAGCGGTGGTTGGAGTATAGATTTTGATTACCATAAAGAAATTCAGATTCAGAACTTTTGTTTGTCATTTTGTAAAAATTACTTTCTTTGTCTTAGGGAGTTTAAAATGGAAATGCAATTAAATCCTGGTCCGTTAGTGAATGAGGTGCTCCACAGACAACATCTTCATAGGTCAACTGATGTGTGGACTCGCGAGGAATATGTAAGTACATATTGTTTTCACTAAGTCTTAAAAGTAATTTAAATGGAACATATAGATTCGACTATAATGTTTGTAAGTGCTATATTTGCAGACGAATTGTGTGATCCAACATAGGATGCACTTGCGGAAGTTTGGGAGAGATCTAGCTATAGACCCTAGAGTCCTGCACTACATTAAGTTGGCGGGATTTGACTGTATATACAAGCTTGGGTCCACGTTCGAGATAAACAATGAATTAATCACGGCATTAATAGAGAGATGGAGACCTGAGACCCACACCTTTCATTTGAACGTTGGGGAGGCCACAATCACGTTGCAAGATGTGTCAGTTATATTAGGCCTACGTGTTGATGGTCTTGCAGTTACTGGATCTGCATGGTACGATTGGCCAACCATTGCCGAATCATTGCTTGGACAAAGACCCCCGGCGAATCAAATCAGGGGATCGTCGGTGAAGGTGTCCTGGCTACGACAACTACTAGTGCCCTTACCGGATGATGTTGAGAACCATGCAATTCAGTGTCAAGCTAGGGCATACATTCTGTTGCTAATGGCCGGGGTCATGTTTGCTGATAGTAGTGGCGGTCAAGTGCAATTACTGTACCTCCCAATGCTAGCGAATTTGGAGGCTGCTGGCCTGTATAGTTGGGGTAGTGCGACCCTTGCTTTCCTCTATCACCAGCTTTGCAGAGCTACAAAGAAGGAGAAAGCTGAGATTGCAGGTCCCGTCATCTTATTGCAGGTATGCTAACTATTTTGTTTTTCATTCTCCATATTCGATAAATTTGTTAACTCGTTAATTTTATGCAATTATTAGTTGTGGGCTTGGGAGCGAATCTCCATTGGAAGGCCACGATGCATTGTCCTGGACAATGTCGGTGATGATCCAAACGCACTTCGAAGGGCTAGAAGGCAAGAGGCGCGGAAGAAGAAAGATTGCGGATTACAACCTCCTGCATTTAGCGTGCGCTTTCGAGATGGGGAGGATTCACTAGCGATGAGATGGTTGCAGGGCTCATACTCGTACGGAACTACCCCGAAGACGCTAATGTATTACCGAGATTTATTCGATCGTCAAACCCCAGATCAGGTTAGTAATTCTTCCTGCCACTTCCCTACCTTCTATATATTACAATCATGGACAATCATATATATATATTACAATTATGGACAATCGTAGTCACGTGCATTGCTTGACAATCCAGTTTGTCTGGGAGCCCTACTCTAGCGACATATTAGCTCGCCTAGCTCCCATCTGTCAACAAGGTGGGAACATATGGAGATCTACTACACCTCTTATATGCTTCGAGATTGTGGAGTGGCATCATCCAGAGCGAGTCTCACGACAGTTTGGGGATGTGCAAGTGGTTCCCCCAACATGTGCATTTGATGAGTTGTTGCATAAGATGGACCGTAGGGGAAAACATCAACACAACTGGGCCGAGGTTCATGCAAAATGGGTCAAGTTGTGGAACGAGCGGGAGAACTCCGTTCAGGTAACCCCTGAAGTGGACAACGTTGATGAGGCTACATCACAGTACATGGCATGGTATGCACGTATCACCAGGCGCCTCATTAGTCCACCTATGAGTGCTCCGACTGGAGTTTATCAACCAGTGGCTCCGGACTTTCACCTAATGGTTAGTGTATAAACCTTAATATATTACTTGTTGAATTAATTAATACGATGTATAAATACTTACAAGAAATTGAACTTGCTTTCCAGGGGAACTTCATGATGGATGCTATCGCTCGGGTAACCCAAACTGTACAAGAATCACGTTCTTTCTACGACCAACACCAGTACAACTCAATGATGGAAAAAGTGGATGAATATTGCAACTATATAACATTGCAAGGATCCCAGCTCCTTCGTCAAGTGTCCTACAACCCCACACCCACACACATTCCAACTGCACCTACAAATGAGCGCCATCGTAGACAGCAAAGGACCACAATATGCGAACCCAGCAATAGACGGCGCAAAAGATCAAAAAAATATGTTCGAATATCTTCTCTCGAGAATTTGGAGAGTCCAGATTGCACCAATGAACCACCCTTACCAGGTTTGTAGCTTAGAATGCAGCCATGAACCTAGGCAACTCCGTGTACGACTCCTCCCAGTCATCATAAATCTTTGCAATAGCTTTCTATTTTGCCCTCCAGGCTTTCTTGTATGACTGAAAAAATAACATACCTTTTCTGCAGATGCTCGATTACGGTGCTTGGCTTCGTGTCTAGATCTTTGCGGAGAAACTTGAGAATCTCCTCCCCAATGAAAGTTGAGGTGACCGTACTATTACCCAACGGTAAAATATCTCCTGCACAATTTGTCGCACGAGGCCCATTGTTATTGACAATTGTCCACATTTCAACAGTTCGGTCAACACGACGAGTTGATAGTCGCAACGTGCACCCACAACTATTCTTCATATCACGGCTGTGTACCAATCTGGACTTGCCTTTGTTGTCTGGTATGGCTTCCTCATTTGAATAGAATACTCCGTCAAATCACATTTCAATTCATCTAGCGAGTAGAACAGTTGTCCGTGAAAACTTTTCGTCTTCTTTTTGTACGTGTTAACTTAATACTTGCCAAGAATTTGTTATCATTAGATTAGCTTCAACACTATTCCGATTGAGATTAACAATATTATCCCTAATCGCCGCATCCCTAGTAGCATCATCGTCCTCCTCAGACTCATCCAAATCGTCTTTGGATCAACACCAAGAGCATCAACAAATATCTCATTCCCTTATTCAAACCCTTGCCGAGTGTCAAGGTGAGATTGACATGTTCATGTTCGACTCGTATATGATTGAGACGAGCCAGAGCTCGAGCCTAATTTTATTCGAGATTTTTGTAATGTTCAAGCTCGTCTGCAATTTGAATGGATCTAATTCTATCTCCTCATTTTTCTGATATCAATTTCACGTTTATATCATGGATGGAATAGAAGAACAGAAGATTTGATTTTTCTTCTTCCTGATATTCATCTGCTACCATAAATTTATAGATTAGGGTTAATTGCCAAATGCCACATCGGGGACACAGCGTCATTAAAAGACAAGCTCCATTCCAAAATCTATTACACAACGTCATTAAAACACAAGCTCCATTCCAAAATCTATGTCAAGCATTTCTACGAACACCTTGGAGGCATAAAAGCAAACAAACACTAATTATGAATGTTTAAACCTCAAGTTAACCAATCATCAATCACAAATAAATATAACTATCGTCAATCAATGAAATTCTAAGTCTTAATTAAAATCAACCGGTAATAAATTACCTGCAATATCCCAAAAGACAATTGATCGTCTTCGGTTAGCCTGAAATTGATTTGACTCCTTATCACAAATCCTCACGCTTGCATAAACAGAATTGCATTAGAATGGTTTTTCTTGGAGATAGGTTAGCTTCAGTGGCCAGATGGGCAATGTTCAAGAGGTCAAAATTCTTTGCAGCTGTCACCCGAGCAACTTCATCAAGGGAAGTTGTTTGGCATACAATTTTTTCAGGGGATTCTTCACAATGAGAAGGCACCATGTTACATATTACAAGACACCTAAGAAACTCCTACATAGATTATAAAGAAGCATTAACCAAGAATCTTAATAAGAAATTAATAATATAGATGTTTCATTTTGTGAAAACCATAAGAAATTATGATAAAAACATGCTGAAATGTAGGAAATACTACTTGATACAACTCTTAACCAAATCCTAAACCAATATACATTCTAAATTGAACTTCTGGAAAAGAAAAAAAAACCTTTTTTGATACTACAACAAAGATAGCTTATGAGATGTCCACTGATAAATATGCTACAAAAAATACCGATGTATATGCTACAGGATGATATAATGTAGGGTTGTGCATGATTCGGTCCAAACTGATTTTTTGGGCCGAACCAACACAAACCGAACCGAATCTAACCGAAGTTTTTCGGTTTGGGAATTTTCATTTTTCGGTTCGGTTTGTGTTAAACCGAACTTTTTTATACACTATAAATATTGTGTATATATATAGAATTTTTTTTCAAAATATTCACAAAAAAATAAATAATTACAAAAATATTCACACTTTCAAACTATTTACGAAAATATTCATTTTTGTCAGATCGGACAGAAAAACGCGGTCTGAAACCGCGTTTTATTCGTAAGGTAAAAAATTGAAAAGGGGTGAAAAAAAACTAAACAATCAGACCGCGTCTCTTGATTTTTTTTTTTTTTTTACCCAAAATTGAAACAGGTAGAGAGGAGGCCGGAGGAGAGAGGCGGCCGGCGGACGCCCCGTCTGCAACTCCACCTCCATACTATGTATGCACTAATACATACATCCTTACTATGTTTTATATATGCGCTAATACATACATCCTTACTATGTTGTCCGTCTGCAACTCCACCTCCATACTATGTATGCACTAATACATACATCCTTACTATGTTTTATATATGCGCTAATACATACATCCTTACTATGTATATATACGTATACAATGTATACATACGTACTTACTATGTATATACAACATCAGTGTGTGTATATATATATATACCCACTCTGTTTACACATACTGTAATTACATGTGATATATATATATGTGTGTAATATACATATATATTATATTATTTGTATACTTTAAATTGGAATAAGTGTATATATACACATAAATACAAATATAATATATATTTTTGTATACTTAATTTTTTTTTAATGGAAATTCGGTTTATTTGTGTTAAAACCGAACCGAACCGGTAAATAACCGAACCGAACCTAATGCTTTCGGTTCGGTTCGGTTCGGCCCGGTTTGGTTAGGTTTTAGATCGATAAACAACCCTGTGTACTCTGGAAATTTAGAAAACAGTCAATTAGAAGCCAACATTTATTATTCACTTCTGGGAGGATCGCCTTTTATTTTGCTTATTTTCATGTTTTAGTTGAAAGCCAATAAAAGTCAATAAGGGTTACATATAACTAACCTCAAGAAATTTAAAAGCTATAACAATAGTAAAAGATTCAACCCAGAAGAGGGAGTAAATTTAATTTAAGAAAATAAAGGAATGCAAAAATCAAGTAATACCAGGGTAAACATGAAAAATAGCACATAAAAACACCTAATACGGTGATTGGGAAAAATCTCCCAAAGAAATCAACAGACAAGCTGAATGAACAAATGAGAACACAATTAACAACATAAGAGAGGCGAAAAGGTGAGGAATTTAATTGATTGAAGGAAATAAAGGGTTACCTAGATATAGGGGTGACAAGAAAAAACAAAGAAGAACCCACCTACAGCAAACGATCACAAAATA
This sequence comes from Persicaria tinctoria, assembly GCA_037127255.1. Lineage (NCBI taxonomy): Eukaryota > Viridiplantae > Streptophyta > Magnoliopsida > Caryophyllales > Polygonaceae > Persicaria > Persicaria tinctoria. Next base: position 4,815,129 of record JBANSL010000004.1, read on the forward strand.
AGACAAAACCTGAACATCCAAAATCATGATGGAAGAAGAATTAAAAAAAGAGGTTGAACCAAAGAAATAATCATCAACCAAAATTAGGTCAGGAATCGGGATTGAATGTTAATTCTACCTCCCAATCTCTCGGCCTCCTTGTTGTAATCCATGAGTACCTGCAATTTAGTCTGCATCGCAAACTTGTCGGTATGCTTAGACATCCAGTTGTAGGAATCCTGCTACTCCTTGCCATGGTGGCTGAACTTCTCCGGCTTCTTTGGTGGCTTGGGCAGTGTTGGAGGCGACAGAGCTTGGGATTCGTCGAGGTCCAGTAGTAAGTAGGGCATACGAGAAAGGGGAACTCAAGGAGGCGTCACCAGGTGGCCTTGTAGCAAATCACAATGGATCAAAGTATGAAATATAGAGTCCGAAAACCCTAATTCAGAAAGAAACAACCCTGAGTAGAGAAATAAAGATCGAGGTTGAACTATTGAACCAAATATATAATCATCAACTACCTCAAAAAGTGGTGAAGAGATACGCGGAGAGAGTAGAGAAGCGAATACGTACCTCCCATGGATTCACTGCCTGCTCGTCGTCATCATTCGTGTTCGACTTCTGGGCAGCTCTCTCCGTCACCGACTATCACAAGGTCCAAGATTTTCATGGAATCGTTCGTGTTCAACTTCTGGACAACTCTCTCTGTCACCTATTAGAAGGTCCAAGATTTTCATGGAAAGTGGGTTAGGGAAGTCTGAAGGCGTGCGTAAGAGAAAAGCAAAAGTCGCCACAATAAGGAAACGACAGAAAAGGACAACCAAATAAAAAAATAAAAAAATTAAATTCAAACTTTTAGGGGTAAATAAGACATCATGTATATGCTGAGCTCAATACCGTTGATCAGATTTCATTAGCAAAGAACCAACGGGTATGATTAGCTATTTTATGATGAACAATAACTTTACCCCATAAACAATTTGGACCGTAGATAACGGCTATGATCAATGACTGCGATTGAAACTTACAACCACTTTTATAGTAATAGAGATGTATACAACAACTGCCCAGTAGAGCTGGGCAAACGCGGGTAGGCCCGCTCAGCTCGCCCCGTCCGCCCGCATTTGCGAGCGGGCTTGAACATAGGTCGAAGTCCATGCGGGCTGCTAGGCTCGTGCCCGCGGCGGGTGCGGACGTGGACAAAGCAATGAACCCGTTGCGGGCATAGCGGCTCGCAACGGGTACCCGCCTTTTTTTATTAGAATTAATATATAATTATATATAGAGAGAGATGTAATAAATAATATTAATATTTATTATTCAATTTAAAAAAAAACAGTAACTTATATCTAAAAGAAAAACTAGGCTAAACCTAAGTTGATATTAATCATTCAATTTATAAAAAAAACAGTAACTTAAAAGGTTAATAAGGTTACCCGTTGATATTTATTTCAATTTTAAAAGGTTAATAAAAATTGATAACACGCAATTTATCAACTCAATCTTTTAAATTGATACGAAATCAATAAAAAAAATTGAAATAAATATCAACTTAAAAGGTTAATAAAAAATATTAGCTTAAAAGGTTAATAAATATGAACCCAACAAAGCCAAAAAAAACAGTAAGTTAAAAAAAAAACAGTTTTTTTAAATACCCGAGGGCTACCCGCACCCGCATTCGTGAACGGGCTTGGACACGGCTTCCAACCCGTTAAGCGGGCTTAGTCCGATCCGCAACAACGGGTCAAATTTTCGGGGGAAGCCCGTTCCATGTCCGGCCCGCACCCGCATTTGCCCAGGTCTACTGCCCAGTAATAGAGATGTATATGTATATTAATTTAATTTCAACATACAATTTAATACATTGATATCTTCCACATTTTTTTTGAATATCTTCCATATAATATATTGCCGAATCTTATTTAAATTTTTCCTGATGAGAGAGAAAACCAAAAACCCCTCTTCCCTTACCCAGTCGAACCCTAGGCAGCAAAGCCACCCCAAATCTCCCCCTAAAGTGTCAGAATCAAGCGTTTGGCATGGGACTAATCGGTTTGCCATCCGCATTAACACTCCCAATCCCACAAATTCGAAGCTTGGGCGTTGCTCGAGTGGTTATTGGCATCATGATGGATCCGAATTTCAGCATATGCATAGGAAAGAGACCATCAAAGTTGGAGAAAATCAAGCAATCATGATTTCTAGAGGCGGAGTAAATGCAATTAAGCGTTCCTGGTGGTGGTGGCTTGCCGATTGGGGGTGATGGACAATCTTTAAATATATGATTAGAAACTCCGCAAAAATCACAAAAGAAATCATGAGTCATCTTTAGAGGGAACCACCTAGACACACAAACACAAACAGTTAGTAGCACGGGTGTTATGAACCGTAAGATAGGCTCACAACAAAATTAGTTATATACAATAATCGGCAAACACGCAGAACAAAGAAATAAACTTGATTCCCCGGCAACGGCGCCAATTTGATGAGCGGTTTTTTAGTCGCCTAAATCGTATCAAAATAAATTCGAACCTACCTAACTAATGTAGTGTGGTAAGCACGAGTCGATCCCACAGAGAACCAAGTTATTCCTAAGTTAAGTTTATTTACCAATTAATATGAAACGGGGGTTTTTGGGTGATGAAAATAAGAAAGAAAATAAAATAAACTATAAACAAATTGATGCAAAGCAATTTAGAGAAAATCGTTATATCTACAACTATCCACTTTATTTGGTTGAATTGATATTGTAACTTCCTCTTGTCCTTTTATGATTCCTATGAATGCCCTTGTCCCGACCTAATATAGTTACTAGTCCAATCAGTCCTAGAAACCCTTATCAATCGAACAGTCCCTAAAGAAGGATTTAACCCAATTGATAGCTTTAAGACCAGAGATTAACCAAGGTATTTGCAGTCCCTAAAGAGGGATTTAACAACACATCCAACTTCCTACCCATCCAATTAGTTCAATCAGCCCTAAAGGGATAAGTTTGCCACTTGGGTTAAGGTTCACAATCAGGAATCTACAAAACCCTAGCAATTGAATTGATTCTACCAAGTTGATCAGACAAGATAAAATAAAACAATCAATCATTCAAGCACAAAGAAGTCGAAACATTCAATATAGGAAATAAGGAACAAGATTCAGAAACTCACAACTCAATCAAACAAAGCTTCAAATTATAGACGAAACGGAAGAGTTTAGATCTCCATAAAAATAAAACAAAAGACAATTAGGGTTAAAGGGTGAAACAAACTCACGGCCGGTCACGTTCTATCGCATGTACGGCCTCTGTATGTTCGGCCTCCCTCTAGAGTGCCGTATGAATGTATATATATAATATAAACTACGGAGTAATATCCTAGTCTATCCATCTAATATATATTGGGTTCGTATGACACGGGGTTAATAAACTGACTAAAATTATAAACAGGGTAAAATTTATAAACTGTTGGTAAAAGTAGTTAAAAATTTATGAAAAAATATAAACTCCGTATGGGGTGAAAAACAGTTTATTTGTAAAAAGTAGAGTTTATTTATTTTTATTAGGGGTATTGTGGTACTTTCAAACCAAATAAGATAAAGGAAAAGGGATAAAATAGTAATTATTGAAAAAACACTCCAAAATAAACTTGTATCTTCGGCTTTTTTTTAAACCTTTGCTTTTAACTGGTTTTTGACTAAACTTGGTGACCCTACACCAATTAAATCGGTTGAAAATTTTAATCAGCTAAAAGTTCCTAATTTCAATCGGTTGAATTGGCAGCCATACACAGCCACTATATAATATTAATATAATCTATCTACCCAATCTATATATCTAATACGGAGTAGAATATATAAAGCTGCGCCATCTTTCTCCTCCGATTCAATAGGTGACCGTACGAATTTAGCTCGGCCCATCCTTCCTTTCAAATTGCATATTAATCCCGTAAGTTATCATCAACTTCCAAATTCAAACGATCTAGCCCATAAATACCTGAAATGTAATAAAATACGAGTGTAGACTCCGAAAATCAAATAATACAAATTAACCATAAAATATGTAAATATGCTCTAAATTAATATGCGAATCTATACTAAAAACAAGACTAAAATAGACTCTATCAGGGGCTTCCTCCTCAGGGGATATTCAAATTCGTGTCAAGCAAATCTTGTTTTGAGGGATGGGGTTCTTGGATTCGGGTGTTCGGGTCGAAGTGTGTCATCTGCTCTCTGCAATCTCGATGGTACGGTCTTTGGATCTCAATTTCTTTCATCCTTGCTGTTGTTCTTCCCTATTGTTGGGTTGGATGGGTAAGCAAATCGCACACAACATCCCCTTGTTTTTTTTCTACTCTGAATACAGTTTCTAAACCAATATCCAAAGGGGAACCAGGCCCTACGGATCTGGGTGCAAACCCACCTATGAAACCAACTTCCAAAGGGGGATCAGGCCCTGCGGAACGGGGAGAAAACCCACCTTCTAAACCATCAAAGGGGAGGCTCATGCTCCCTTTCGATGTCGAACAATACAAATCCCGGCCGACGAGGGTCCGTGAAAACTTCATCACACTGCTAATTACCACTTTCAATTATTACATTTCATATCTTTTAAACAAATTCCATGAGAATATAGGGGCTTGTGGTGGGGTTGGCCACAATCGGTGGCTCCTGCCTCGCCCATTCTTCAACCGAAATAACAAAGACTATATTAAACCAATAACTTTGAATCATACATGGAGCTCCGGTCATGTGAATCCTTCACATGGGTGGTACTGCATTAGGTGGAATGAAATGTATCAATTTATTGGTGTTTACCCCCCACTGCCGTATGCCTACCTTTGGAAACATCGAACCTTTGCTAGCTTACGGCCTTGCGGTTGTATTCCTACATATCAGTTGTTGATGTTTATGTTAGGTGTGGACTTAGTTTGGGGTTTTGTCACACAAACCATAATCAAGCAAAGTGCTAAACGGGTTTCCAACAATCAATACAGTGGTTTGGAGGGGTCTTGGCTTGCTTCGGGTTAGGGATGGTGGCTTTGGCCTTGCCTTCTCCTCAACCACAAACACAAAAGATATATTAAAACAACGCCGTTATATCAGCCTAATGGTGAGTTGCGAATAACTGTCTCGCTCTCACATAAAGTGGTGGATAATGAAGATTAGTTTTTGGAACTGTAGGGGATCGGACGGCCAACCTTCTGGGTAGATATCAATACTTGGTGTAAATCAGAACATATACAGCTACTAGCACTAGCTGAAACAAAAACGGAAAACATTCCCGAACCTTCTGTCTGGAAGGGGGCGGGGTTTGATAAAGCTATTTGATCCCCTGCAACTGGTAAATCTGGGGGCTCGGAATATTATGGAAGGAAAGTAGCACTCTAAATGAAAAAATTGAATTAATAACACAAATGCCCAGGGTCATTGACACTAAATACACTAATTTAATCGATAATTTCTCTTGTTTAATTTGGTTCGTCTACGCCCCTCCCCATGAGCAGGATAAAACAAGATTTTGGAACCCTGTCATTGATGCAATAAAACAGGCTACTATCCCATGTATTGTGATGGGTGATTTCAATGAAATTGGTAGTTTTGCCGATAAAGAAGGTGGTGCGGTGACACATCCGCGTAGATTTGTCAGACTTGCAGAAATTAAGAATCAGTGCTCCCTTGAGGAGATTCCTTCATGGGGCAATCAATTCACCTAGAGAAAAAAGCAAGTAGAAATTGGGAATATTAAAGAGAAACTTGATCGAGTATTAGTACAGCATGATATAATACACCAATATCCGGTTATCTACAAAAAAAACGGTGCCTTCTCATCTTCGGACCACTGTTCAATCACCATTGAACTGACTACCAGTCAAATATTCAAACCCCCGCCATTCAAATTTGAAAACTGTTGGCTACAGCGCAAGGATTTCAAGAATATTGTCAAGCAAGCATGGCGATTTAATTGTCATGGCTTGGCAATGTACCAACTTGTTCGAAAAACTAAATTGTTAAAAGATAAAGCAAAAAGCTGGAATAAAAATACGTTTGGAAATATTTTCCGACAGCTACAAAAGGTGGAAGCACAATTACTCCAAATACAACAACAAACATCACAAAGCCTGAACAACAATCTACAAAAAAGGGAAGGAAACCTGATTAAAAAGAAAGAAAATTTGCTCCTGTTCCAGAAACTTTACTGGAATCAACGAGCCAAGACTAAACATATTAAACTATCAGACTCAAATACAGGATACTTTCACGGAATCGCATCTGGCAAAAGAAATAGAAAGTTAATAAGAAACATAACAACATCTGAAGGCACTCAGATAACGGGAGAAGAAAACATCAATACTGAAATTCGAAATGATTTCCAGAAAAGATTTGCAAAACAAGCAATTAAGAGAACAAAATTAGATGAATTTCTTAACTTAATATCTCCTGATATCACATCAGAGGAAAATAAAATGCTCACGACCATACCCTCGAATGGGGAAATAAAAAAAGCAGTGTTCTGCCTAGGTAGAAATAAGGCTCCGGGACCTGACGGGATGACGGCTGAATTTTATAAGACAATGTGGGATGTTGTGGGTCCCTCTGTCATCAAAGCAGTTAAAAGCTTTTTCTTGTCCGAAAGAATGCTCAAACAAATTAATCACACATTTATTACACTATTACCAAAAACTGAAAATCCGACTACAACTGGACATTACAGACCCATAAGTCTCTGTTCAACAATTTATAAAGTAATATCAAAGATCTTAACAGAAAGACTAAATAAAGTTTTGGGGAAACTAATCAACCCGCTACAGGGTGCCTTTGTCTCTGACAGAGCCATCCAGGACAATGTCCTTATAGCCCATGAAATCTTCCATTCTTTCAAAACCAGAAAGGACAAGGAAGGGTGGCTTGCCCTTAAATTAGACATGGAAAAGGCATATGACCGTGTTGACTGGGAATTCACGGAAGCTGTCATGACCAAATTTGGTTTTCACCAAACATTTGTAAACTGGGTTAAAGAATGTATTACATCAGTTTCGTTCTCCGTTTTAGTTAACAATGGGCCTACGGATTTATTTACCCCCACTCGAGGTATACGCCAAGGTGACCCCTTATCACCATTTATATTCATACTAGGGGCTGAAATCTTGGCCCGTAAGCTAGTTATGGAGGCTATGGCCCCCGAGAAAACAGTGGGATTCAGATTTGGAACCATGGGACCTTGTATCCCATTTCTTGCATTTGCGGATGATATAATAATATTCCTAAAAGGGAACACAAATGCATGCCATAAAATAAGGGAAATTCTTGATGACTACTGTCAGATCTCTGGACAGAAAGTCAATTATCATAAGTCTGCGTTCCAGGCCACAACCGGGATTGCCCGTGCAAGAATTTCGAAGTTAGGCGGAACCCTTGGTATCACCCATTCTAACTCTGTGGAAAAATATTTGGGATGTCCCATTATAGACGGAAGAGTAAATAAAGACACTTTTAAGGAAGTCATCACCAAAACCAAGGACCAGCTGAGTAAATGGAGAGCTGACTCTTTGTCCCAACAAGGAAGAGCAACATTGATTGGCTCAAACCTAACTGCCAAACCCCTATACATTATGCAGAACTTCATGCTCCCAGCCACAATCCACAAGGAATTGGACACTCTGAATAGGAGCTTTTTCTGGAACAAGGATGCGCAACATAGGTCGTTAATTGGGTGGAATAAGATTTGTAAACCAAAGAAATCTGGAGAGTTGGGAATCAGAAGAGCAAAGGAAATGAATGAGGCATTGCAATTAAAACTTCTTTGGAAGATTTTAGCTGAACCAAACAACGCATGGGTTAAAGTAATCACACATAAGTATCTGAAAGGCACAAACATACTAAATTATAAGAAATACGGAAATATGTCTTGGCAATGGGCGAAACTAACAAATCTGCTTAATAGATTCAAATCTGGTCTTATCTGGTCGATTGGCAATGGTGCCTCTGTAAAATTTTGGACGGATAACTGGGTGTCCGAAACAGCAATATGCAACATACCGGACTGTCCGACCCAATTTAACAAGGATGAACTAGTTAGCGAATACATTATTAATGGGAAATGGTGGGCCAAGAAGCTGAGAAGGAAGCTCCCTGGACCACTAGTAGATGAAATCCTCGCAATTCCGTTGCATGTATCAGCTTTTGAAGATAGGCTCTACTGGTGGCCAGATAAGAAAGGGTGGTTCACCACCTCCTCTGCCTACAAACTCCTCATGAATGAGGGGTCGGGGGGTTTTAGAGATTTCACCTGGATATGGAAGCTTGATCTCCCCCCGAAAATAAAAAACTTCCTATGGAAAATTGCTCACTCAGGCCTGCCAACAAAGGCCAGACTGGCATCACATGCGGTGCCGATTCCTACGACATGTGACAGATGCCTCGACTGTGAGGAGGATGATATCCACATTTTAATCGAATGCCTTCCTGGGTTAATTAAGAGCCATCTAAGCCAAGCGGAAATACAAACGCTCCAACAAATAATTAACAGGAGCAGAGACGTGGGGGAGGTGCTAGGATGGTTACGAACTCTATCTAAAGCTAAAACTCAAAAGATAGTAACAAAATGGTGGGGAATATGGTACTTCCGAAATGGGGTTGTGTTCAGGAACAAACAGTTTACGTCAATTAATGTTATTGACGTGTTCTGTGCAAAACAATCGGAGAATTGGGATCGTGCTTGTAAGTTTGAGGATCATATTCAGTCTGACAAACCTTTGAACTACTCCTTGATAGACAGAAAAAAACAACGACAGGAGAACATGAAACAAAAAAAAAAGGGTAAAACCACCGACCGGAGAGTATAAAATGAACTTTGATGGTTCCTCACTTCTTGATGGTGTGAGCTCAGCTGGCATCGTCATTCGAGACTGGAATGGAAAGCCCATTCAAATATCATATCAGCGTCTGGGCCGGTTATCACCGCTATTGGCTGAAACAGCAGCTTTAAAATTGGGTGTACTGGAAGCCAAGAAGCTTAATATACAAAGCATGGTCATTGAAGGTGACTCAAAAATCATAATTGATTATTTCAATCATGGTAAAAGATGCCCTTGGGAGGTAGAAATGAGCCTGTCTGACATACAGGTCATCTTACGAGATATGAGAAAAGTTTAATTTTCTCATATACCCCGCGCTGGCAACAGAGTGGCTGATAATGTTGCACATCTTTGTCACTCTGCCTATGGGGTACATATAACGGCTAACAAAGATCTACAGGATCTCATCCGCAAGGATGCGCTTGGATAGTCCTCTATCCAAATATTTACCTAATAAAAAAAAAAAGGAATTAAATTTTATTTTTATAAAATAAAATAAATATTAAATATTTTGTGATGTAGGGAGGGATGTATTAGATCTTGGCTATTTGAATTACTGAAATTTCGCGAGGTACCCATGAAGTATTGTAATTTTCACAAGGTATATAACTTTTTTGTATATTTCGCGTGGTGCCCCTGAGGTTTGGTTAGTTTTCGTGTCGCGCCCTTAGGTGTTTAATTTAACAGAGGTCTGTGAACTCCGTTACTTTTTGAAATTAAAAAAGAAAGAAAGAAACACGAGAACAGAAGAAAGCGAAGAGAGAAAGAAAGCTCGCGAGGGAGAGAGAGAGCGCGAAGGTTGCCTGCCAGGTCGGAGAGAGGACGAAGGACAACGCTGCTGCTCGAAGTCGATTGCGAGCTTTCGCCTACCCCGAGGGTTAGTTCTCAGTACCTGTCTGAAGTTGTTTTGATTTGGAGTTGATTTCGGGATTTAGGGATTTGGGGATATTTCGAACCCATAAATCCCCAAATATGAAATTCCCTAATTGAAATCCTAATTTCCCTCCAATTACTTCTATTTAGACACGATTCTGGCTCCTCGCCATCGCCTTCCTTCCGGCAGCCTCAGTCCCGTTCCCGACGGTGCTTCCTTCCGTAGCCGCCAGCCCTGGTTGCCACCCCACCGACCTCCTGCCGATTGTCTGCCTGCAAGTAAGTCCTTTCAATCTTGCATATTTTCGCATTTGGGTTGTTCCTTAACTATACAAGTTTGCAATTTCAGTTTGAATTGGGTTGGTTTTAGCTTATAAACTCTTTCAATTTGAGGCAAGGTATGTGAATTTATTATGCATTCAAGGTGTTCGACGAAATGCCAACATTAGAAAAAAAAACAGAAATGATTTTGAACTTGTGAATTTGATTTTGAACTTGTGAATTTGAGTCCTTAATTTAGATAGATAGATGCGGACTGGAATTCAGAAAGAGCGTGTATAATTACAGCTTTACCAAATAAAAGGGAATTGAATAGCTCTAAAGTTAGCAATCATGATTTCAAAGATGAGAAAATCTTATAGAACCAATATATACTGTTTTTATTTCCAGTTGGTGGGTGTTTGCTAGCATGTTAATGAGATTGCAATCTGTCTTGGTTCTCTTGCTCATTTGAAACTGGGAAACAGCTGATTTCAATTGTTTCACAATTCACATGTTTGTTGGTGATTGAACTTGTCTAGTTTTGATTTTTTGTGCTTAGGTTTCTTGGAAATAATAAGGTGACTCAAAGTCTTTCTTAGAATAAATCTTCCAGTAATTGCTCCATAGCTTCTTTAAAGTTATACTATAAGAAAATTGCTATCATCATCTAATACACCACAAAGATCAACAAGGGCATTCTTGGGCAAAGAGTGTGCGGCTTATCATGCATTGCTGTTGTTTTTGAGATTGGTATTGGCTAGTATTTTTTTAGATCATAGCTAGTTTAATTGTTTTATATCTTTTACATAAATATTATGCATGACAGTCTCACTTGTTATGCATAAGAAGAATGAATTGGCGTAAATTCTTTATCTACAATGTTTATGGTTATTGATTGGACTGCAATTTTTTGGTCTGCAATCTTTCGATTTTGAATGGACTTAATCTTTGCTTATGAATTTCTTGGTTTGCAATCTTTGCTTATAATTTCTTGGTCTATAATATCTTAGTTCTCAATTGAATTGATTTATATAGTGATCTCATCTAGAAATTATTCAACTTGGTTACCCTCCTCCCTAGCTATCACAACTACATGGTTTGGCTTCCAAATTCTTCTCAAATTCTCCATTTGATCAAGCATGCTAGTGATTTCATTTCAAGCATTATTGTATTTGGATTTGTTCAGTCAGTAAGTTTTTGACATGTTGCTGCTAATGGATATTTTTTTATAGGCAGATCGTACTCTTACTGATAATGGTGAATTGAACTTTTCTGGCACCATTATAATCTTACTAATATGGTGAATTGAACTTTTCCACAGGATGTATGATTGTATTCCCATGTACAACATACCCGTACTTTATTATTAAGTAATGATTCCATCTTTACAAATGACCGCAGAACGCCAATTATATTGTTGCAGATGGATTCTGGTCTTAAAGTAAGTGTCAATCTTTCTTTTCTTTATCTTTAACTAAAATGTTTATGGTTATTGATTATCTATGATGAAGGGAATATATATGATATTAAAATAGTTTGTATCTGCCATTCAATTACGGATTTGAAACTTGTTAAAAAGTCTATTAGCTCAAACGGTAGAGCATGTGCTTATGCACAAGATGTGGGTTCGATTCCTACATAGACAAATACAGTGATTTTGATTTTTTTACAAACCTATACCGCAAAGCTCTATCAATTTATGATTTAGGAGCTCTAAATTAGTGAGGAGCTACAGTATAACTCTATCAATTTGATTCAAGCAATTTTTGTAGCTAAATCTATGTTATAAAATAGTCCGAACCTTAAATTATTGAAGAACTACAGTATACTCTCTGTCAATTTGATTCAGGCAATTTTTGTAGCTAAAGCTACGTTACAAAATAGTCTATGTGGGATTCGAACCCACATCTTTTTGTCAATCACATTGCTCTCCCAATTGAGCTAATAGACTATACCGATTTGCATCTTGATTAGTCTTATGACAGCAAGGTCATGTTTTATACATTTTAGTCCTTTGCTGTTGGATTCTTTTTAATCATACATTTTTTTGCTGTTGGATTTTTTTAGTCAAACTTTTTTATGTTGGTAGATTTTTATAACATCTACACAGATTTAGTTAAACCTTGAATTATTAAAATGTATAAAACATGGGGCTTTGTTTATACAATACTAGGAAAACAAACTAGCATCAATTGTACAGTTAAGTAAGAAAAGACACCAAACTTAAATAAGCTCACAAGTTAAGTAAGAAGGGTGGAATTTGGGGTAAATAAATTAGCATCAATTGTACAGTTTAATTAGTACCAAGAAACCAATAAAGAAAGTTGATGCAAAGCAAAATATTATGAATTAAGGTAAGCCAAGAACATCAACAAAAAAAAATGTAAAGTCTTTGGATTTTAAGAACACAGAACACGATCCCGTCAACAATGATTCAATCTTTGATCGAATTACAGTCAGTAAACAATGAAAGCAATAGAATTTGAGTAAGTTCATCAAGTACCCTTAAATTCAAATCTAAAACTCTATTTCACTAATCGATACATGGAACTACAATCCTTAAATCCTCGATTCAGAACAACAACCCATAAATTCCCAATTCAGAACAACAATTCCTAAACCCTAAATTCCCAAATCCAACCCCAATTCAAAATATATAAATCTAAAAACCCTAAAATTTCAAATTATAGATTGGGAAGAAGAAATTACCTCCACCACTACACAATCATAGTCACTCCACCAGAAGGTCGTCTTCACCATGAGGTAGTTCGCCTCGTCCGGCCTTTCGGCTCGTTCGAATTCGCATCTGGTCTCCCTCGCTCGAGCCTTCTCTCTTCGCTCTCTGTATCGCGTCTGGTCTTTCGCCTCGTCCGACCTTTTTTTTTTTAGTTCAGGTAGTTGCACTCAATAGTCTGAACTATAAAAAAGGGTCAATTACACTAACGATCCCTAAAGTTTGCAAGCTTTTCCTTATTAGTCCCTAAACTTTAAGTCTTTCCGGTTAGATCCCTAAACTATTAAAATGATTGCACCATTAGCCCTTCCATGGGTAGTTTTCACAAACTACCCATGAATTGGAAAAATATAGGAAATCCCCCAACTTTGAGATTTTTAGTTTTGAGATATCACACTTACCCCCCATCTAATATTTCAAAATGACTAAATTGACTCGTAAGAAAGCGAAGAAATTTAAAAAATGGCCCATAAATAATGAAAGTATACAAAACTGCCAAAAATTAGTTGAATAAGCCCTTTCAATGTTAGCAATGGTTAAATTAGTTGATTAAGACAATAAATAAATTACACAAAAACACTCCTACCTACATTTTTTTTACTGGCCCATAACTAGAAAAATATATATATAAAAAAAACTATTCAATCTAGGGTTAAAGAACCACACAATCCATATCATTTAATAATTGTTTTAAAAGCATTGAATTTTTCAGAAAAATGTCAAATAAAATAAACAATGTTGATTAAACATTTTTCTAGACTTTGAGATATTAAGTGATAATGTAGCATTTTTGTTTTACATTGAAATTTTATGGTGGTTCTTTAGTTGAGTTATTTGTAAAATAAAATAAAATTGAATTTACAAGTGGTTTTGTGAAAACTTCCTAGTTTATCGATATTTTTGTATAATTTGGACATTATTTTATGAACCTAATAAAATTATTTCTAAATATTGTAAAGGTTTTGGGTGGTTGATTGAAAAAAAAACTCCAAATTATTCTATTTTATTTCAAAATTTTAATTTATGAGTGTTTTTGTAAACATTGACAAATTTATTGGTGATTTTTTGTAATTAGCATAAAATTTGGTGGAGATTTTGGTTGGAAGGATGGATGGTGCAATCATGTTAATAATTTAGGGACTTAATGACTTAAAGTTTAGGGACCAACAAGGAAAAACATGTAAAGTTTAGGGACCATTGATGTAATTTACCCCTACAAAAAATGCAGAAAATAGCCTCAAGTATTTACTTGGTTGCAGAAAATTGCCTCAAGCTACATTCAAATTCAAATATTTACCTTCAAATTTAAATTAATTACAAAAAACAGCCTTAGTTTGTCTTTAAATTCAAATTAATTATAAAACCTCTTCAAAATAATTTTTATTTAAAAAAATCATCACTTCTTATATATATATAAGGTGGTTTTTATAATTAATTTAATGATGAATTTAGCTGATAAGGACTTAGTGAGAAAAAAAATTATGAGAAGTGGTAGATTTTATGAATAAAAATTATTTAGGCCATTTTTTTATATATATATAAGAAGTGATGATTTTTTTAAATAAAAATTATTTTGGAGAAGTTTTGTAATTAATTTGAATTTAAAGGCAACTTAAGGCTTTTTTATCATTAATTTGAATTTAAAGGTAATTATTTGAATTTGAATGTAGCTTGAGGCTATTTTCTACAAATAAGTAAACTTTGGGCTATTTTCTGGATTTTTTTATAGTTTAGACTGTTGAGCGCAACAACCCCTAAAAGTTAAGCTATTTTTTGCAATTTTCGCTATTTGCAAGAGTGAGACTACTGACAAAGAGAGCGAAAGAGAACCTAATTAACTTTGATTGAAAACTCCAAATTATAATTGATTGGAAACTCCCAACAGGCATTTTGTGGGGGGTTGAGGACTATGATAACTGCCACATGATATATCTTATCTCAACAGGCCATGGATGTTGATGAGCCTAATACCGATGAACATGATGTTAATTTAACTCCTCAAAGGTTCTCTAAGTAAACACCAAAGATTGTACTCAAATTATGCCATCATTTGAGGCACTTATATGGAAATTGTCTAATGAACTCTCCTCGACTTTTCTCTTGTCAAAGGAATAAATTGTTTATGTTGCATTGTAGGATCCAAGAATTTAGTTTCCTGGACTTTTTCTTTATCATAATTGATGGCCGATTTCAAGACAGCTTAATGCAAACATTTGGCGAGCGTACATGGTCACCTCGCAAACAAGCACACTCAAATCGCAAACATATACCCATTTACTCCGTTTGAATTTAAGCATCATTCGACCAATGTAACAAACAAACAAACAACAATAAAAAAATACCAAATATCTATCGATTTCAAATTCAATTTCAAAAAATAAAAAAAAAAACCTCTATTTCTATTCAAAAAGCTTATTAACAATGCAAATTCTTACTTTGACAAATTAAGTGAAATCTCTCACAAATCTTTTAAGTACAACAACAAATGGCTGAGTTGTTAAACTCTTGATGGTCCTCGTACAAAACTAGGCCGCTAGGGTTGTATGAAATGAGAAGGACTTGGGCGCAATTTAGTAAAAAATTATCTTGTCATTAGTCGTTTTGGAATCTTGTCGATAAGTAGCTCTTATGTATTTGCAATGATGAATTTTCTTTACAACCACTTTCATTTTCTTCACGAAATGACAAATATGAGGTAAAATATGATCTATACAAATTTTTCTAAATGATCAACTGTTTAATATTTAACGTAAAAACTATTTATAAACCCGTGTACAAACATTAAAAATATTAATATTTAAAAAATAAAAATACTAAAAACTACGGTTTTTCTATCCTATGCTCTAAGACCTTAAATTGGAAAAGATTCTCTACAAAAAGGCAAACGACAATAAGAATCTAATTTTAAAAAATGGCTAAACTAGATAAATTTTTTAAAAAAAATTATAAATATAAGGTCTTATCCAAAATATAGAATAGAAAAATCGTAAAAACTATATCAAAATAGGGAAATTTACATAAAACCACCCATTAAATGTAGCCTTTTACACTTAACCACCCGTTAAACAAAAATTTACAGAAAACCACCCATTGTCTATTTCTATTAGGTTTTAGTCAAATATATATATGATATTAAAATATTTTAAGTTTTATATTTAACTTAAAATCTCAAATACATTTAAAAATATATTTGATTAAATTTTAAAAAAATATTTTTTTTAAGACTTGATGTATATATGAACAAAGTTGTTCTATTTTATTCCTAAAAATGGCTATAAATTGTATAAACTTCTTTTTAATCAAAATTAAAATAAGTTTATAAGTCATTAGCATTGTTTAAATTTAATAATTATTTTGATACTAATAGTTAATTTATCATTTTCTTACATACTTGTAAACACCTACATTATATACTAAAAATGAAAAAAATATCTAAGTATTGTTTAAATAATATTTTTCCATGCTCAAAATTATTTTTATTAAATGTATCTTTATTATAATTTGTTTGACTTTTTAAATAAAATTAAATAATATTTTCCACATTTAGAACCTCCGCCCTTCAAATAAATTTAAAATGTGTACACGTTTTTCCCCTAATATATTAATATAAGTTTTTACTCCTACAATAAATATAATTTAAATAATTTTTATTAAAGTTGTTATTTTTTATTAAAAACAAAAATAGCTGAAATGACGAAAGAGAGCGTTCCAAAAGAAAGCGGTGGTGGGGTGTCGGAAACCCTAAAACCGATGAGATGCAAACCGATCATGTGCCGGATCCGCCTCCCCTGGGGGACCCAGGCGGAGAAAGGAAAGTAAGCGAGCCGGCTCAGAGCAGTGGCTCACCGAAGGAACCCACGAAAGTCGATGAGATGCAAACCGATCAAGCGCCAAACCCCCCTCCTGTAGGAGTTCCAGACGGCGAAAAGAAATCGAGCGAACCGGACCAGAGTATCGTGCAACCGGCAGCCATCTCCCGGAGGGACAAGGTGATGTTTGGGGGGGTGAAACAGCAGAAAACGGGAATTCGGAAAGAGCTCATTAGAGAGAAGGGCGTAGTGGGGAACCGATGGTCACGGTGCAGCCAGAGGTGCTAGTGGCCCTGGTCGGAGTCTGGGAGAACTCCCTGGTGGTCAGAATGCTCGGCCCTAGGACCCCCCTGTATATCATGGAAAGGAAGCTAAAGGAACTATGGAGAGAGCATGGAAATTTCCAGGTGATTGATCTTCCACAAGGGAATTTTATTGTCCGATTCTGTGCGAATGTGACGGAGGGGAAACCTGTCGTTGATTCCGCCAAAGTAAACTCAAACCTATAACTAGTATAGTAATAAGCAAGAGGTCGATCCCACAGGGAAATTTATGATTCAAGTGTGATTCAAGTGTCAATAAGAGTAACCAGATTGGGGTTTTTTTTGTGTGAAAGTCTTGCCTTTTATCAAAGCAAATTAACAAAAGCAGAATAAGTGATTTTGGTTTAGACAATTTAGGAGAAGCAATTCCACCTACAATTTTCCACTTTATTGGATTGAAGCGATCCTTGTAACTTCTTCTCGTCCTATTACGTTTCCTATGAATGCCCTTGTCCCGACCTAATATAGTTACTAGTCCAACCAGTCCTAGCAACCCTTATCAATCGAACAGTCCCTAAAGAAGGATTTAACCCAATTGATAGCTTTAAGTTCAGAGATTAGCCAAGGTATTTGTAGTCCCTAAAAAAAGGATTTAACAACACATTCAACTTCCTACTCATTCAATTAGTTCAACCAGCCCTAAAGGAATAAGCTTGCCACTTAGGTTAAGGTTCACAACCAGAAATCTACAAAACCTTAGCGATTGAATTGATCTAACGAGTTGGCCAGACAAGATAGAACAAATCAATAATTAATCAAGCACAAAGAAGTTGAAGCATTCACAAATAGGAAACAAGGAGCGAGAATTAGAAACTCACAATCAATCCGAATAAAGCTTCAAATTGCAGGCAGAATAGATGAGTTTAGTTCCTCATGGAAGACATAGCTCAAAATCTCTAAAGTGTCTAATGGTTCGAAGAATAGAATGAAAGGTTATGGAAAATAACATAAAAGTGGCCTAATAAAAACATCCAAGTCGGCCTTCCAAAAAAATATAGAAAACTAGGGTTTTTCTAAAACGGCGCTGCGCGCTGACGGAGGTTGCGGCGCCCGCCGCAAGTGTCTTCTTCACTTCCCGCTGCGGCGGGCTCTGCTGCGGCCGCCGCAAGGTTGCGGCGCCCGCCGCACGGTACTCTGCCGTAGCCTTGTGCTTCTATTGTGGGCTTCTCTTCTCGTCTTGCTTCTTTCTTCCTTGTTCCTTCCCATGTATCTTGTGTTCCTCTTCGAGATATTGCATCTCCCAAATGTGTTCCGATTCAATCTGCGAGATAAACACAAAATTGCGCAGAATCCGAACTTTTCTAAAATAAACACAAGATGCAATTTAACAACAAAGTAAGCAAGAAATGCAACCTAACTAAACTAAATATATCTATAATGCCTATCTAAAATATGCATTATCAAATTCCCCCACACTTAACCTTTGCTTGTCCTCAAGCAATGATAGAATGAACATGAATCAATGTATCCCACAGGAAATCCCTTCAAGTTTCAACATTACCAAAAAGCAACATCATAGCAGGTGAAAACATAAACCTAAGCAAACAAACGTCATAGCATGTATTCCAGTGATCAAAGCTTAGAAGTCGACATCATCCAACCTCACCAGAAATATGTGTTTCACTCATGTGTTTAGGCTTTTAGGTACAACTCTCAACTCAAACCAATAATGCACTAAGCTCATAGACATTGACCACCATATTCACTAAATATGCATAAAATTAAACACAAAGACTCAAAATATAAACATAAACCCCGCAAGCAACAAACATGTGCATCGGTCTTCAAAAATAGATATTGCAGTCAATGCCAAGAGGTAGCAACACTAGGCGAGTAATTTACACAATTGAGCAAAAGAATTCAAATAAGGCCAAACATCCTCACAGGGTCATGTTTTTAGAACTTCAATCATACTTTAGCTCAATCATACATGCTCAATTACATTTGCTAGCTCATGTTCCCCCAAAAATCAAATATAGAAATAATAATCAAAACATCCAGAACTCCATGGGATTTTTATGAATCATGCTTGAAATTTAAAATAGAGGACAAACTAAGCAAGATGGGTATTTGAATAACACATATATATGCAATGCATGCTCTAATTTTTAATATTTTCGAAATTTAATATTTTTATTTTTTTATTTTTTTTTAATTTCGACAATGCAGAAAATAAACTTAATTAAATTCGAAAATGCAGAGATTAAAATAATTAAAATAACTAACTATTACAGAATTAAACATGTACATAAACTTAAACATGTCCTAAAAATTGATAGAAATAATATAAAATACATATAAGTCCCCTCCCCCACACTTAAATTTTTCAGTGTCCTCACTGAAACAGTACAGACAACCAAAATAATCATAAAAACTCAGAGTGAAGGAGGGAAGAACTAACCATCACTGAGGCGGAGGCTGGTAAGGCGGCGACTGGTATGGCGGAATGTGAGGGAACTGCTGGCGGAAGTAGTACTGTTGCTCTCTCCGCATCTCCTCTAGCTGGTAGATCGTCTCACTCCGCATAGCCGCCACGTTGGAGTCCGTCTCCCTCGCAGTGCGACCGATGTCGCTAAGGGCGGACTCAACTGCATCCTGGCGTAAGGATAGACGATGGAACTCATTGGCCAGGTAGTCCCGCAAGTAGTCGTCCTCATCAGGCGAGAAGCGATGTCCCGCAGAAGGTCCAGCCGCCTGCTGTGCATCCCCCATATGATAATCTGTCTGTGCAGGGGCATTATCCTCATACTCGTCCTCGTCATCCTCATCATCCTCCTCCCCCACCACATTCTGAGCAGGTTGTATGTAGAGGGAATCGTTAGTATGCCCATAAGGTAAGGCCATAGGCAGGGTCAGGCGGTGGTCTCCATTTTGCCCCGCCTTCCAAATGTAACTTGGCCCATCAGGTACCTCAATCAAATGTGCCCTCCTCAGCTGATCAATCGTATAAGTGTACCCACCAGACATGAGGACACCGCACTGGTAAGGCTGCAGAATATGGTGGGCTATCAGGCCGATCATTCCCCCTAAGCTAATTCTCCCTTTCCTCTTCTTCGTGCGGATCTTGAGGCAGTTGTCTAGAAAAATCTCAACCCAGTCCGGTGTACCATGGGACTGGGGAGCCAGGCTCCATAGCCAAGACAGATCGCCTGCAGGCACCTTGTTCACGTCCCCCTGACCGCTGAAAGACATGGCCAGGACCTTGTGAACAAGTCGTAAGCATGGATGGACAAATTTGTAGTTATATTCGCCCTGATGTCCATCGAATCCGGTGCCAGTAGCTGCCTGCCAAAAGTCATAGCGTTGTTGCTCTGAAGATAGGGACTGCCAATCTGGGGAGGGGACCCGAGTAATCCCAAAGGCACGTCTCAGCTCGTCGTGTGTGCACGTATGACTTTAGTCCAACAAGTTGAACCGAACCCTAGAGGCGTCCACACGCTCTAAAGTAATCAGAAACTCTGCTGCCAGCTCTGGGTATGTAGGGGCGTTGTGCTCTATGAATCCCCCTAGCCCGCCATGAGCGAGCATTCGCCTGGTGACATCCAACATACCCAGTTCCTAAAGGGTAGGAATATCAAAGAACTTTGTTTGTATGAACCGCTTGAGATCGAAGCTCTCGAAAGCCTTCTTCTGTTCCTTAGAGACGTTCCTCAACCGGCGCACCATTGTGATCAAATCTAGCATTCAATAACAAATTGTCAATACAACTCAAATCAAACAACAAAACACCCAACACAAACATTCTTCAAGTAACTCATGAACCTCAAATAAAAACCCCAACACAAATATCTTTCAATTAAACTTACCCAAAAAAAACCAAATCCTTCAATTATCCACCCAAACTCAAGAATGCGTAACAAATATCAACAATCACACCCCAAATTTACTCAATTTACCACTTTCAAACCAAAAATCCAACTTCAAACCTCAACCCAAAAATCAGCTCTATATATATACCAAATCAGCCCCCTTAAAGAACAACAACACAAATATCCCACTCAAATTCCAACCTTCAATCAATGAATACACAACTCAATATCAAATCTCTACCTAGTTCTCAATATAGCAAATAAAATCTAAAATTGAAAGAGAATAGGGGAGAAATCATACCAGGAGAGTTGTAAAAGAGGGGTTGAAATTGAGAATATATCAAATTAGGGGCTGATTGTTGGTAGTTCTTGTGCACAGGAGCGGCGGACACAGCTACAGTAGCGGCGGGCGCAGCTCTGCAGATCCGGCGATGGCAGATGCGGCTGACGGCTTGGATCTGGCTTGTAGGAGATGGATTAGGGGGAAAGAGAGAGGGTGGGTGCTAGATCCGGCGATGGGGGAGAGAAAGAGAGGGCTTGGGAGTGGTTATGGTGAATTGGAGGTTGAAGAAGAAGGAAGACAATGGAGGTGTTTGGTTTGTGAATGAGGCGGAAGGTTGAAGAAGGAGGTGAGAGAGGTAGGGTTTGGCTTAGGAGATCCCGTGACATATGTTATGTAATTTAATTAATTTTTTTTTTTTTTTTAAAGGGTCACGGGTCTGGCATGCGGCGGGCGCCGCATAGGTGCGGCGGGCCCCGCTTACTCGCTGGGCTTCACCTGCGGCGGGCGCCGCGTGAAATTCGTCTCTGGCGGCGGGCACCGCAGGGGTTGCTGCGGCCGCCGCAAGTGGGGTGGCCTTGTACGCGGTTTTTATTTATTTTATTTATTTTTAAATTTTATTTAACTACCTATGTTAACTACTCCTAACATAGTTACTAATGAAAACTACTTAAGAAATAATGAAGATGAGAAAGAAAACTTACCTCGGGTTGCCTCCCGAGCAGCGCCTTTGTTTCAAGTCGTGGGCTCGACATAATGGCCCTTGAGTGGCCTAGTTGGTTGGTTCAGAAAGCACCAACTCCTCTTCTTCGCTCAGCGGAATGTTCTCATAATATGGCTTAACTCTATGACCATTGACCTTGAAGAGCTCATGAGACTTAGGGTCATAGAGCTCAATTGCTCCATGAGGGAATATCTTAGAGATGGTGTATGGTCCTTCCCACCTTGATCTAAGCTTTCCAGGGAAGAGTTTCAATCGTGATTTGTATAGAAGGACCTTGTCTCCTATTGTTAGCTCTTTCCGCAGGATGTGCTTGTCATGCCAAGCCTTTGTCTTCTCCTTATAGATCACTGCATTATCGTAAGCATCCAGACGCAATTCCTCCAGCTCTTGCAACTGAAGTTTTCTGAATTCACCCACTTCATCCAACCTCATGTTGCAATTCTTTACAGCCCAATACGCCTTATGCTGAAGCTCTACAGGGAGATGACATGCTTTTCCAAAAACAATACGATAAGGGGACATACCAATAGGAGTCTTATAGGCTGTCCGATAAGCCCAGAGAGCGTCATTCAGCCGTAGACTCCAATCCTTCCTGTTAGGTGCCACTGTTTTCTCCAGAATGGTCTTTATCTCCCTATTTGATATCTCCGCTTGACCATTGGTATGAGGATGATAGGCAGTGGACACTCTCTGTGTGACATGATATTTCTTTAACAGGGCAGTGATCGTCCTGTTGCAGAAATGTGTCCCTCTGTCACTAATTATGGCTTTAGGCACCCCAAATCTTGCGAAAATGGTGTCCTTCAGGAAATCTGCAACCACTTTAGCATCATCAGTTCTGGTGGCTTTTGCCTCCACCCACTTGGAGACATAGTCCACCGCAAGCAAAATATACAAATTCCCAAAAGAGCTAGGGAAGGGACCCATAAAATCGATACCCCAAACATCAAAAATTTCACAGAATATGACAGTTGTTTGTGGCATTTCATTCCTAGCAGATATGTTCCCAACCCTTTGACATCTATCACATGATTTACAGAAGGCATTAGCATCTCTAAATAAGTGAGGCCAAAAGAAACCTGCTTCTAACACTTTCCTAGCAGTCTTTTGAGGACCAAAGTGGCCACCACATTCATGAGCATGACAAAAAGTAAGGACCGATTGTACCTCATTGTCCGGTAGACACCTCCTAATTACCTGATCAGCACAATGTTTCCAAAGGTAGGGGTCATCCCAGACGTAGAAGCGAGAGTCATGTCGAATCTTGTCCTTTTGAGCCTTTGTAAATTTCGGTGGAAATTCTCCCGTGACCAAGAAATTCACCATATTGGCGAACCAAGGTCGAGGAGTATGGACACCCATCAACAATTTAGAAATATCAAGACTTACCTCATCGGATGGGAGAGAAAGAGGTGGAACGGGGGATTGAACAGCGGGCGGCGGGCGCCGCATGGATGCTGCGGCCGCCGCATCTTCCGTACTTGTTTGTTCCTGCAGCTGCAACGAAGATGTGTGAGTTAAGTAAAACAGTGTATCATCAGGAAACTCACCGTGAATGGGTCTTTGATCTTCCGGCTTATCCTCTCCTTGGACAAGTCTGCTGAGGTGATCCGCTACTAAGTTCTCTGCACCTTTCTTATCTTTGATTTCAATGTCAAATTCACTCAAAAGTAAAATCCATCGAATCAATCTTGGTTTCGCTTCTTTCTTAGTTAATAAATAACGAAGAGCAGCGTGATCAGTGAAGACAATTACCTTAGCTCCTAGGAGGTAGGAGCGAAATTTCTCCAGTGCAAAGACCACGGCCAGGAGCTCTTTCTCAGTGGTTGAGTAGTTCCTTTGCGCTCCATTCAGAGTCATGGAGGCATAGTAGATGACATGAGAGCTCCTTCCTTCCTTTTGTCCCAAAACAGCCCCCACAGCATAATCGCTAGCATCGCACATAATCTCAAAAGGTTGCGACCATATGGGTGCTTGGATTATAGGAGCGCTAGTTAGGCGACCTTTAAGCTCATCAAAGGATGCTCTACACCTATCATCAAACTCAAAAGCTACTTCCTTTTTCAATAAATCACAAAGAGGTGCAGAAATCTTAGAAAAATCCTTAATGAACCTGCGATAGAACCCTGCATGGCCTAAAAAGGAGCGAATCTCACGCACATTGGTGGGGTAAGGTAGAGACTGAATAACATCAATCTTAGCCTTGTCTACCTCAAGACCCCTGCTAGACACAATATGACCCAACACAATGCCTTGCTCAACCATAACATGGCACTTTTCAGAATTAAGAACCAAATTGGTGTCTACACACCGCTTAAGCACAAGTGACAAATGATGCAAGCAAGTATCAAAATCATCCCCATGCACAGTGAAGTCATCCATAAATACTTCAATAAAATGCTCCACATACTCAGAAAATATGCTCACCATACACCGTTGGAAAGTCCCAGGTGCGTTACATAGCCCAAAAGGCATTCTGCGATATGCAAAAGTGCCAAAGGGGCATGTAAAAGTCGTTTTTTCTTGGTCCTCCGGTGCTATGGGTACCTGAAAATATCCTGAGTAGCCATCTAGAAAACAATAAAAGGAGCGTCTGGCAAGGCGCTCAAGCATCTGATCAATAAAGGGAAGGGGGAAATGGTCCTTGCGAGTAACTGCATTCAATTTTCTATAATCAATACAGACTCTCCATCCAGTTTGAACCCTGCTAGGGACCAATTCACCATCCTGATTCTCAACAACAGTAATACCTCCCTTCTTAGGGACAACCTGAGTAGGACTCACCCATTTGCTATCAGATATGGGAAAAATCATACCTGCATGAAGGAGTTTCAGCACCTCCTTCTTTACCACTTCCATCATTGGTGGGTTGAGTCTTCGCTGAGGTTGTCTAGATGGCTTGGCATCATCCTCTAATAGTATCCTATGCATGCAGAGGATAGGACTGATGCCCTTAATGTCTGCTATCGTCCATCCTAGCGCCTCCTTGTTCTCCTTTAGAACATTCACCAATCGCTCCTCCTGTCCAAATGTTAATTTGTTAGAAATAATGACAGGCAGAGTATCATTTTCACCAAGAAAAGCATATTTAAGGTGATTAGGGAGTTGTTTCAATTCGACATCAGGCGCTTGGATAATAGATGGAAGAAGCTTTTCAGTAGGCATGGTCAGCTCGATGCGGTCTCCCCTTGGTGGCACATACGTGGGAGATCGATGGTCTAAAGCTGCTATAGCCTCCTGCAAGTCAGATGACAATATATAATCTCTAGCAATTTCATCTATAGGAGCCTGTAAAGCAACTTCCATCTCATCAACACACTCCAAATCAAAGCAATCCTGAGCCATAGTATCAATAACATCCACAAAGCATAGAGAGGGATCATCAGACGGAAATTTCATGGAATCATAGATATTATATTCAACTCGTTGACCATCAAATTCCATAGTAAGAGATCCTGAAGAGACATCTATCTTGGTCCTAGCAGTTTTCAAGAAAGGTCTGCCCAACAGAATAGGGCCTTCATTGTTACCAGGACCCATGCCAATCACAAAGAAATCAGTAGGGAATATCAAGTTGTCAACCATAACCAAGACATCTTCAACAATCCCCTTCGGGTAGATAGTAGATCGATCAACAAGTTGAATTACTACCTGAGTATCATTCAGAGGTCCCAACCCCAAAGCATGATAAACACTAGAAGGCAAAACATTAATAGATGCTCCTAAATCTAACATGGCTTTGTCAAATTTAGTATCACCTATCACACATGGAATAGCAAACATACCAGGATCACTACACTTTTCAGGCATACGCTTTTGAAAGACAGCAGTGACATGTTCGCTTACCTTCACCTTTTGCTTACCTTTTAGCTTCTGGTTCCGCTTGATAGTGCAACGTTCCTTCAAAAATTTAGCATATCTAGGAATGCTTTTGATCAAATTAAGCAAAGGAATATTTACTTCACACTTACTGAATGTCTCGAAGATTTCCTTGTCATTCTCGTATCTTCTTGTATCCTTCGAAGCTTCCGGGAAGGGCGGAACGGGCTTTGGAGTCTCCATAGGTAAGGGAGAAGAAGGAGTAGAAGAAGAAGAAGAAGAAGACGAAGGAGGAGAAAGAGGGAGAGAAGAGGAAAGAGGTAAGGGAGAAACATTACCAGAAGGAGAATCGGCGACGGGTACCGTTACGGCGGGCGCCGCAGAGGGTGCGGCGGGCGCCGCAACTCGCTGGGTTTCACCTGCGGCGGGCGCCGCGTGAAATCCCTCTCTGGCGGCGGGCACCGCAAGGGTGCTGCAGCGGGCGCCGCACGACAGTTCGGCCGTTTTCGTCTTCAATTATTTCTATTTCCTCATCCATTATCTCCTCATCGTCCTTTTGATTCGTGACAACCAGTTCCTTGCCACTCCTAAGTGTTACAGCACTGACATTCTCCTTTGTCGGATTCTCAATGGTCTGTGACGGAAGCTTACCAGAATTATTTGCATCTTTAGCACTTAAGATTTGAATGAGCTGACTCATTTGATTCTCAAGATTTGTCATCCGATCGGATTGCTGCTTTTCTAGGTTCGCCATCCGCTCTGTCAGTTTCTGCAACGAACCCTCATTATCCTTATTTGATTGCTGCTGACCTCCCTGTCGAGGTTCATATTGTTGTTGAGGCCTTTCCTGTTGCCCCCCTTGCTGATTGAAAGAGGCTTGATAGTTCCCATAGCCTTGCTGATAGCCCCTATTGTAGTTATTGTTGTTGAAATACCCAGGATTTCCATAATTGCCTTGTCTAGGCCTTTGTTGAGTGAAATTCCCAATGGCATTCAAATCAACATTAGGATCTTGTAGGAGCGGGCACATGTCCATAGGATGAGTGAATTGACTGCAAATACCACATGCCTTCAATTGTTGAGGCTTTCTATCAAGGACCAATTGTTTCATCATCTCCTTCACCTCTGCCATATCCGTCTGAAGTGCAGCCACAGGAGCATCAACAGCGAGCACACCCCTAGCACGAGGACTTTTATTGAACTGTCTGGAGCCCTCAGATAGCTCCTTAAACACCTCTCAAGCTGCGGTAGGCGTCTTGTTCAGCATGTTACCTCCACAAGCAGAATTCACTGTTTTCCGCTCTATATCAGTCAACCCATTAAATAGAAAGAGAACCAGATCCTTTTGAGAGTACCCATAGCATGGGCAGCTGGCGCAGAGTTTCTTGAAGCGCTCAAAATACTCATGTATAGACTCTGTCGCGTACTGCTCAATGCTGCTGATTGATCTTTTCAAAGCATTGAGCTTTGTTGCAGGGAAGTACATCTCTAGGAAAACTCTCTTCATCTCAGCCCAAGTGGTAATAGATCCAGGTGGTAGATAGAAGAACCATTCATTTGCATCATCCTTCAAAGAGAAGGGAAAAGCTCTCAATTTGATTTGCTCTGCAGTGACGTCCTCAGGTTTCATCCCAACTACCACCCTATGGAATTCAGACAGATGCTTGTGGGGGTCCTCCCCACTCAACCCATGGAACTTGGGTAAAAGATGAATTACCCCTGACTTAAGCTCAAATTTAACCCCTTCTGCTAGCGCAGGGAATTGGATTGCCAGGGGTTGCTGTGCCAGATCAGGAGCAGAAAGCTCCTTAAGAGTGCGGTTCGCATCGTCAGCCATCTCTGTTGTCGGTTCTTCTTGATCAAAAGGGAGTTCGCGAAAGCGATCACGAACTTCTCGCTTTAGAGCGGCAATGGTCCTTTCAATCTCTGAATCAAATGGTAACAAAGATGAATTAGTAGCACGGGTATGGACCATGTAAGATGGTCCACACCAAGATCAACACTAAAAACACACAAGAATGTAATAAAATTCCCCGACAACGGCGCCAAATTTGACGGAGGGGAAACCTGTCGTTAATTCCGCCAAAGTAAACTCAAACCTATAACTAGTATAGTAATAAGCAAGAGGTCGATCCCACAGGGAAATTTATGATTCAAGTGTGATTCGAGTGTCAATAAGAGTAACCAGATTGGGGGTTTTTTTGTGTGAAAGTCTTGCCTTTTATCAAAGCAAATTAACAAAAGCAGAATAAGTGATTTTGGTTTAGACAATTTAGGAGAAGCAATTCCACCTACAATTTTCCACTTTATTGGATTGAAGCGATCCTTGTAACTTCTTCTCGTCCTATTACGTTTCCTATGAATGCCCTTGTCCCGACCTAATATAGTTACTAGTCCAACCAGTCCTAGCAACCCTTATCAATCGAACAGTCCCTAAAGAAGGATTTAACCCAATTGATAGCTTTAAGTTCAGAGATTAGCCAAGGTATTTGCAGTCCCTAAAAAAAGGATTTAACAACACATTCAACTTCCTACTCATTCAATTAGTTCAACCAGCCCTAAAGAAATAAGTTTGCCACTTAGGTTAAGGTTCACAACCAGGAATCTACAAAACCTTAGCGATTGAATTGATCTAACGAGTTGGCCAGACAAGATAGAAAAAATCAATAATTAATCAAGCACAAAGAAGTTGAAGCATTCACAAATAGGAAACAAGGAGCGAGAATTAGAAACTCACAATCAATCCGAATAAAGCTTCAAATTGCAGGCAGAATAGATGAGTTTAGTTCCTCATGGAACACATAGCTCAAAATCTCTAAAGTGTCTAATGGTTCGAAGAATAGAATGAAAGGTTATGGAAAATAACATAAAAGTGGCCTAATAAAAACATCCAAGTCGGCCTTCCAAAAAAATATAGAAAACTAGGGTTTTTCTAAAACGGCGCTGCGCGCTGACGGAGGTTGCGGCGCCCGCCGCAAGTGTCTTCTTCACTTCCCGCTGCGGCGGGCTCTGCTGCGGCCGCCGCAAGGTTGCGGCGCCCGCCGCACGGTACTCTGCCGTAGCCTTGTGCTTCTATTGTGGGCTTCTCTTCTCGTCTTGCTTCTTTCTTCCTTGTTCCTTCCCATGTATCTTGTGTTCCTCTTCGAGATATTGCATCTCCCAAATGTGTTCCGATTCAATCTGCGAGATAAACACAAAATTGCGCAGAATCCGAACTTTTCTAAAATAAACACAAGATGCAATTTAACAACAAAGTAAGCAAGAAATGCAACCTAACTAAACTAAATATATCTATAATGCCTATCTAAAATATGCATTATCAAATTCCCCCACACTTAACCTTTGCTTGTCCTCAAGCAATGATAGAATGAACATGAATCAATGTATCCCACAGGAAATCCCTTCAAGTTTCAACATTACCAAAAAGCAACATCATAGCAGGTGAAAACATAAACCTAAGCAAACAAACGTCATAGCATGTATTCCAGTGATCAAAGCTTAGAAGTCGACATCATCCAACCTCACCAGAAATATGTGTTTCACTCATGTGTTTAGGCTTTTAGGTACAACTCTCAACTCAAACCAATAATGCACTAAGCTCATAGACATTGACCACCATATTCACTAAATATGCATAAAATTAAACACAAAGACTCAAAATATAAACATAAACCCCGCAAGCAACAAACATGTGCATCGGTCTTCAAAAATAGATATTGCAGTCAATGCCAAGAGGTAGCAACACTAGGCGAGTAATTTACACAATTGAGCAAAAGAATTCAAATAAGGCCAAACATCCTCACAGGGTCATGTTTTTAGAACTTCAATCATACTTTAGCTCAATCATACATGCTCAATTACATTTGCTAGCTCATGTTCCCCCAAAAATCAAATATAGAAATAATAATCAAAACATCCAGAACTCCATGGGATTTTTATGAATCATGCTTGAAATTTAAAATAGAGGACAAACTAAGCAAGATGGGTATTTGAATAACACATATATATGCAATGCATGCTCTAATTTTTAATATTTTCGAAATTTAATATTTTTATTTTTTTATTTTTTTTTAATTTCGACAATGCAGAAAATAAACTTAATTAAATTCGAAAATGCAGAGATTAAAATAATTAAAATAACTAACTATTACAGAATTAAACATGTACATAAACTTAAACATGTCCTAAAAATTGATAGAAATAATATAAAATACATATAAGTCCCCTCCCCCACACTTAAATTTTTCAGTGTCCTCACTGAAACAGTACAGACAACCAAAATAATCATAAAAACTCAGAGTGAAGGAGGGAAGAACTAACCATCACTGAGGCGGAGGCTGGTAAGGCGGCGACTGGTATGGCGGAATGTGAGGGAACTGCTGGCGGAAGTAGTACTGTTGCTCTCTCCGCATCTCCTCTAGCTGGTAGATCGTCTCACTCCGCATAGCCGCCACGTTGGAGTCCGTCTCCCTCGCAGTGCGACCGATGTCGCTAAGGGCGGACTCAACTGCATCCTGGCGTAAGGATAGACGATGGAACTCATTGGCCAGGTAGTCCCGCAAGTAGTCGTCCTCATCAGGCGAGAAGCGATGTCCCGCAGAAGGTCCAGCCGCCTGCTGTGCATCCCCCATATGATAATCTGTCTGTGCAGGGGCATTATCCTCATACTCGTCCTCGTCATCCTCATCATCCTCCTCCCCCACCACATTCTGAGCAGGTTGTATGTAGAGGGAATCGTTAGTATGCCCATAAGGTAAGGCCATAGGCAGGGTCAGGCGGTGGTCTCCATTTTGCCCCGCCTTCCAAATGTAACTTGGCCCATCAGGTACCTCAATCAAATGTGCCCTCCTCAGCTGATCAATCGTATAAGTGTACCCACCAGACATGAGGACACCGCACTGGTAAGGCTGCAGAATATGGTGGGCTATCAGGCCGATCATTCCCCCTAAGCTAATTCTCCCTTTCCTCTTCTTCGTGCGGATCTTGAGGCAGTTGTCTAGAAAAATCTCAACCCAGTCCGGTGTACCATGGGACTGGGGAGCCAGGCTCCATAGCCAAGACAGATCGCCTGCAGGCACCTTGTTCACGTCCCCCTGACCGCTGAAAGACATGGCCAGGACCTTGTGAACAAGTCGTAAGCATGGATGGACAAATTTGTAGTTATATTCGCCCTGATGTCCATCGAATCCGGTGCCAGTAGCTGCCTGCCAAAAGTCATAGCGTTGTTGCTCTGAAGATAGGGACTGCCAATCTGGGGAGGGGACCCGAGTAATCCCAAAGGCACGTCTCAGCTCGTCGTGTGTGCACGTATGACTTTAGTCCAACAAGTTGAACCGAACCCTAGAGGCGTCCACACGCTCTAAAGTAATCAGAAACTCTGCTGCCAGCTCTGGGTATGTAGGGGCGTTGTGCTCTATGAATCCCCCTAGCCCGCCATGAGCGAGCATTCGCCTGGTGACATCCAACATACCCAGTTCCTAAAGGGTAGGAATATCAAAGAACTTTGTTTGTATGAACCGCTTGAGATCGAAGCTCTCGAAAGCCTTCTTCTGTTCCTTAGAGACGTTCCTCAACCGGCGCACCATTGTGATCAAATCTAGCATTCAATAACAAATTGTCAATACAACTCAAATCAAACAACAAAACACCCAACACAAACATTCTTCAAGTAACTCATGAACCTCAAATAAAAACCCCAACACAAATATCTTTCAATTAAACTTACCCAAAAAAAACCAAATCCTTCAATTATCCACCCAAACTCAAGAATGCGTAACAAATATCAACAATCACACCCCAAATTTACTCAATTTACCACTTTCAAACCAAAAATCCAACTTCAAACCTCAACCCAAAAATCAGCTCTATATATATACCAAATCAGCCCCCTTAAAGAACAACAACACAAATATCCCACTCAAATTCCAACCTTCAATCAATGAATACACAACTCAATATCAAATCTCTACCTAGTTCTCAATATAGCAAATAAAATCTAAAATTGAAAGAGAATAGGGGAGAAATCATACCAGGAGAGTTGTAAAAGAGGGGTTGAAATTGAGAATATATCAAATTAGGGGCTGATTGTTGGTAGTTCTTGTGCACAGGAGCGGCGGACACAGCTACAGTAGCGGCGGGCGCAGCTCTGCAGATCCGGCGATGGCAGATGCGGCTGACGGCTTGGATCTGGCTTGTAGGAGATGGATTAGGGGGAAAGAGAGAGGGTGGGTGCTAGATCCGGCGATGGGGGAGAGAAAGAGAGGGCTTGGGAGTGGTTATGGTGAATTGGAGGTTGAAGAAGAAGGAAGACAATGGAGGTGTTTGGTTTGTGAATGAGGCGGAAGGTTGAAGAAGGAGGTGAGAGAGGTAGGGTTTGGCTTAGGAGATCCCGTGACATATGTTATGTAATTTAATTAATTTTTTTTTTTTTTTTAAAGGGTCACGGGTCTGGCATGCGGCGGGCGCCGCATAGGTGCGGCGGGCCCCGCTTACTCGCTGGGCTTCACCTGCGGCGGGCGCCGCGTGAAATTCGTCTCTGGCGGCGGGCACCGCAGGGGTTGCTGCGGCCGCCGCAAGTGGGGTGGCCTTGTACGCGGTTTTTATTTATTTTATTTATTTTTAAATTTTATTTAACTACCTATGTTAACTACTCCTAACATAGTTACTAATGAAAACTACTTAAGAAATAATGAAGATGAGAAAGAAAACTTACCTCGGGTTGCCTCCCGAGCAGCGCCTTTGTTTCAAGTCGTGGGCTCGACATAATGGCCCTTGAGTGGCCTAGTTGGTTGGTTCAGAAAGCACCAACTCCTCTTCTTCGCTCAGCGGAATGTTCTCATAATATGGCTTAACTCTATGACCATTGACCTTGAAGAGCTCATGAGACTTAGGGTCATAGAGCTCAATTGCTCCATGAGGGAATATCTTAGAGATGGTGTATGGTCCTTCCCACCTTGATCTAAGCTTTCCAGGGAAGAGTTTCAATCGTGATTTGTATAGAAGGACCTTGTCTCCTATTGTTAGCTCTTTCCGCAGGATGTGCTTGTCATGCCAAGCCTTTGTCTTCTCCTTATAGATCACTGCATTATCGTAAGCATCCAGACGCAATTCCTCCAGCTCTTGCAACTGAAGTTTTCTGAATTCACCCACTTCATCCAACCTCATGTTGCAATTCTTTACAGCCCAATACGCCTTATGCTGAAGCTCTACAGGGAGATGACATGCTTTTCCAAAAACAATACGATAAGGGGACATACCAATAGGAGTCTTATAGGCTGTCCGATAAGCCCAGAGAGCGTCATTCAGCCGTAGACTCCAATCCTTCCTGTTAGGTGCCACTGTTTTCTCCAGAATGGTCTTTATCTCCCTATTTGATATCTCCGCTTGACCATTGGTATGAGGATGATAGGCAGTGGACACTCTCTGTGTGACATGATATTTCTTTAACAGGGCAGTGATCGTCCTGTTGCAGAAATGTGTCCCTCTGTCACTAATTATGGCTTTAGGCACCCCAAATCTTGCGAAAATGGTGTCCTTCAGGAAATCTGCAACCACTTTAGCATCATCAGTTCTGGTGGCTTTTGCCTCCACCCACTTGGAGACATAGTCCACCGCAAGCAAAATATACAAATTCCCAAAAGAGCTAGGGAAGGGACCCATAAAATCGATACCCCAAACATCAAAAATTTCACAGAATATGACAGTTGTTTGTGGCATTTCATTCCTAGCAGATATGTTCCCAACCCTTTGACATCTATCACATGATTTACAGAAGGCATTAGCATCTCTAAATAAGTGAGGCCAAAAGAAACCTGCTTCTAACACTTTCCTAGCAGTCTTTTGAGGACCAAAGTGGCCACCACATTCATGAGCATGACAAAAAGTAAGGACCGATTGTACCTCATTGTCCGGTAGACACCTCCTAATTACCTGATCAGCACAATGTTTCCAAAGGTAGGGGTCATCCCAGACGTAGAAGCGAGAGTCATGTCGAATCTTGTCCTTTTGAGCCTTTGTAAATTTCGGTGGAAATTCTCCCGTGACCAAGAAATTCACCATATTGGCGAACCAAGGTCGAGGAGTATGGACACCCATCAACAATTTAGAAATATCAAGACTTACCTCATCGGATGGGAGAGAAAGAGGTGGAACGGGGGATTGAACAGCGGGCGGCGGGCGCCGCATGGATGCTGCGGCCGCCGCATCTTCCGTACTTGTTTGTTCCTGCAGCTGCAACGAAGATGTGTGAGTTAAGTAAAACAGTGTATCATCAGGAAACTCACCGTGAATGGGTCTTTGATCTTCCGGCTTATCCTCTCCTTGGACAAGTCTGCTGAGGTGATCCGCTACTAAGTTCTCTGCACCTTTCTTATCTTTGATTTCAATGTCAAATTCACTCAAAAGTAAAATCCATCGAATCAATCTTGGTTTCGCTTCTTTCTTAGTTAATAAATAACGAAGAGCAGCGTGATCAGTGAAGACAATTACCTTAGCTCCTAGGAGGTAGGAGCGAAATTTCTCCAGTGCAAAGACCACGGCCAGGAGCTCTTTCTCAGTGGTTGAGTAGTTCCTTTGCGCTCCATTCAGAGTCATGGAGGCATAGTAGATGACATGAGAGCTCCTTCCTTCCTTTTGTCCCAAAACAGCCCCCACAGCATAATCGCTAGCATCGCACATAATCTCAAAAGGTTGCGACCATATGGGTGCTTGGATTATAGGAGCGCTAGTTAGGCGACCTTTAAGCTCATCAAAGGATGCTCTACACCTATCATCAAACTCAAAAGCTACTTCCTTTTTCAATAAATCACAAAGAGGTGCAGAAATCTTAGAAAAATCCTTAATGAACCTGCGATAGAACCCTGCATGGCCTAAAAAGGAGCGAATCTCACGCACATTGGTGGGGTAAGGTAGAGACTGAATAACATCAATCTTAGCCTTGTCTACCTCAAGACCCCTGCTAGACACAATATGACCCAACACAATGCCTTGCTCAACCATAACATGGCACTTTTCAGAATTAAGAACCAAATTGGTGTCTACACACCGCTTAAGCACAAGTGACAAATGATGCAAGCAAGTATCAAAATCATCCCCATGCACAGTGAAGTCATCCATAAATACTTCAATAAAATGCTCCACATACTCAGAAAATATGCTCACCATACACCGTTGGAAAGTCCCAGGTGCGTTACATAGCCCAAAAGGCATTCTGCGATATGCAAAAGTGCCAAAGGGGCATGTAAAAGTCGTTTTTTCTTGGTCCTCCGGTGCTATGGGTACCTGAAAATATCCTGAGTAGCCATCTAGAAAACAATAAAAGGAGCGTCTGGCAAGGCGCTCAAGCATCTGATCAATAAAGGGAAGGGGGAAATGGTCCTTGCGAGTAACTGCATTCAATTTTCTATAATCAATACAGACTCTCCATCCAGTTTGAACCCTGCTAGGGACCAATTCACCATCCTGATTCTCAACAACAGTAATACCTCCCTTCTTAGGGACAACCTGAGTAGGACTCACCCATTTGCTATCAGATATGGGAAAAATCATACCTGCATGAAGGAGTTTCAGCACCTCCTTCTTTACCACTTCCATCATTGGTGGGTTGAGTCTTCGCTGAGGTTGTCTAGATGGCTTGGCATCATCCTCTAATAGTATCCTATGCATGCAGAGGATAGGACTGATGCCCTTAATGTCTGCTATCGTCCATCCTAGCGCCTCCTTGTTCTCCTTTAGAACATTCACCAATCGCTCCTCCTGTCCAAATGTTAATTTGTTAGAAATAATGACAGGCAGAGTATCATTTTCACCAAGAAAAGCATATTTAAGGTGATTAGGGAGTTGTTTCAATTCGACATCAGGCGCTTGGATAATAGATGGAAGAAGCTTTTCAGTAGGCATGGTCAGCTCGATGCGGTCTCCCCTTGGTGGCACATACGTGGGAGATCGATGGTCTAAAGCTGCTATAGCCTCCTGCAAGTCAGATGACAATATATAATCTCTAGCAATTTCATCTATAGGAGCCTGTAAAGCAACTTCCATCTCATCAACACACTCCAAATCAAAGCAATCCTGAGCCATAGTATCAATAACATCCACAAAGCATAGAGAGGGATCATCAGACGGAAATTTCATGGAATCATAGATATTATATTCAACTCGTTGACCATCAAATTCCATAGTAAGAGATCCTGAAGAGACATCTATCTTGGTCCTAGCAGTTTTCAAGAAAGGTCTGCCCAACAGAATAGGGCCTTCATTGTTACCAGGACCCATGCCAATCACAAAGAAATCAGTAGGGAATATCAAGTTGTCAACCATAACCAAGACATCTTCAACAATCCCCTTCGGGTAGATAGTAGATCGATCAACAAGTTGAATTACTACCTGAGTATCATTCAGAGGTCCCAACCCCAAAGCATGATAAACACTAGAAGGCAAAACATTAATAGATGCTCCTAAATCTAACATGGCTTTGTCAAATTTAGTATCACCTATCACACATGGAATAGCAAACATACCAGGATCACTACACTTTTCAGGCATACGCTTTTGAAAGACAGCAGTGACATGTTCGCTTACCTTCACCTTTTGCTTACCTTTTAGCTTCTGGTTCCGCTTGATAGTGCAACGTTCCTTCAAAAATTTAGCATATCTAGGAATGCTTTTGATCAAATTAAGCAAAGGAATATTTACTTCACACTTACTGAATGTCTCGAAGATTTCCTTGTCATTCTCGTATCTTCTTGTATCCTTCGAAGCTTCCGGGAAGGGCGGAACGGGCTTTGGAGTCTCCATAGGTAAGGGAGAAGAAGGAGTAGAAGAAGAAGAAGAAGAAGACGAAGGAGGAGAAAGAGGGAGAGAAGAGGAAAGAGGTAAGGGAGAAACATTACCAGAAGGAGAATCGGCGACGGGTACCGTTACGGCGGGCGCCGCAGAGGGTGCGGCGGGCGCCGCAACTCGCTGGGTTTCACCTGCGGCGGGCGCCGCGTGAAATCCCTCTCTGGCGGCGGGCACCGCAAGGGTGCTGCAGCGGGCGCCGCACGACAGTTCGGCCGTTTTCGTCTTCAATTATTTCTATTTCCTCATCCATTATCTCCTCATCGTCCTTTTGATTCGTGACAACCAGTTCCTTGCCACTCCTAAGTGTTACAGCACTGACATTCTCCTTTGTCGGATTCTCAATGGTCTGTGACGGAAGCTTACCAGAATTATTTGCATCTTTAGCACTTAAGATTTGAATGAGCTGACTCATTTGATTCTCAAGATTTGTCATCCGATCGGATTGCTGCTTTTCTAGGTTCGCCATCCGCTCTGTCAGTTTCTGCAACGAACCCTCATTATCCTTATTTGATTGCTGCTGACCTCCCTGTCGAGGTTCATATTGTTGTTGAGGCCTTTCCTGTTGCCCCCCTTGCTGATTGAAAGAGGCTTGATAGTTCCCATAGCCTTGCTGATAGCCCCTATTGTAGTTATTGTTGTTAAAATACCCAGGATTTCCATAATTGCCTTGTCTAGGCCTTTGTTGAGTGAAATTCCCAATGGCATTCAAATCAACATTAGGATCTTGTAGGAGCGGGCACATGTCCATAGGATGAGTGAATTGACTGCAAATACCACATGCCTTCAATTGTTGAGGCTTTCTATCAAGGACCAATTGTTTCATCATCTCCTTCACCTCTGCCATATCCGTCTGAAGTGCAGCCACAGGAGCATCAACAGCGAGCACACCCCTAGCACGAGGACTTTTATTGAACTGTCTGGAGCCCTCAGATAGCTCCTTAAACACCTCTCAAGCTGCGGTAGGCGTCTTGTTCAGCATGTTACCTCCACAAGCAGAATTCACTGTTTTCCGCTCTATATCAGTCAACCCATTAAATAGAAAGAGAACCAGATCCTTTTGAGAGTACCCATAGCATGGGCAGCTGGCGCAGAGTTTCTTGAAGCGCTCAAAATACTCATGTATAGACTCTGTCGCGTACTGCTCAATGCTGCTGATTGATCTTTTCAAAGCATTGAGCTTTGTTGCAGGGAAGTACATCTCTAGGAAAACTCTCTTCATCTCAGCCCAAGTGGTAATAGATCCAGGTGGTAGATAGAAGAACCATTCATTTGCATCATCCTTCAAAGAGAAGGGAAAAGCTCTCAATTTGATTTGCTCTGCAGTGACGTCCTCAGGTTTCATCCCAACTACCACCCTATGGAATTCAGACAGATGCTTGTGGGGGTCCTCCCCACTCAACCCATGGAACTTGGGTAAAAGATGAATTACCCCTGACTTAAGCTCAAATTTAACCCCTTCTGCTAGCGCAGGGAATTGGATTGCCAGGGGTTGCTGTGCCAGATCAGGAGCAGAAAGCTCCTTAAGAGTGCGGTTCGCATCGTCAGCCATCTCTGTTGTCGGTTCTTCTTGATCAAAAGGGAGTTCGCGAAAGCGATCACGAACTTCTCGCTTTAGAGCGGCAATGGTCCTTTCAATCTCTGAATCAAATGGTAACAAAGATGAATTAGTAGCACGGGTATGGACCATGTAAGATGGTCCACACCAAGATCAACACTAAAAACACACAAGAATGTAATAAAATTCCCCGACAACGGCGCCAAATTTGACGGAGGGGAAACCTGTCGTTAATTCCGCCAAAGTAAACTCAAACCTATAACTAGTATAGTAATAAGCAAGAGGTCGATCCCACAGGGAAATTTATGATTCAAGTGTGATTCGAGTGTCAATAAGAGTAACCAGATTGGGGGTTTTTTTGTGTGAAAGTCTTGCCTTTTATCAAAGCAAATTAACAAAAGCAGAATAAGTGATTTTGGTTTAGACAATTTAGGAGAAGCAATTCCACCTACAATTTTCCACTTTATTGGATTGAAGCGATCCTTGTAACTTCTTCTCGTCCTATTACGTTTCCTATGAATGCCCTTGTCCCGACCTAATATAGTTACTAGTCCAACCAGTCCTAGCAACCCTTATCAATCGAACAGTCCCTAAAGAAGGATTTAACCCAATTGATAGCTTTAAGTTCAGAGATTAGCCAAGGTATTTGCAGTCCCTAAAAAAAGGATTTAACAACACATTCAACTTCCTACTCATTCAATTAGTTCAACCAGCCCTAAAGAAATAAGTTTGCCACTTAGGTTAAGGTTCACAACCAGGAATCTACAAAACCTTAGCGATTGAATTGATCTAACGAGTTGGCCAGACAAGATAGAAAAAATCAATAATTAATCAAGCACAAAGAAGTTGAAGCATTCACAAATAGGAAACAAGGAGCGAGAATTAGAAACTCACAATCAATCCGAATAAAGCTTCAAATTGCAGGCAGAATAGATGAGTTTAGTTCCTCATGGAACACATAGCTCAAAATCTCTAAAGTGTCTAATGGTTCGAAGAATAGAATGAAAGGTTATGGAAAATAACATAAAAGTGGCCTAATAAAAACATCCAAGTCGGCCTTCCAAAAAAATATAGAAAACTAGGGTTTTTCTAAAACGGCGCTGCGCGCTGACGGAGGTTGCGGCGCCCGCCGCAAGTGTCTTCTTCACTTCCCGCTGCGGCCGCCGCAAGGTTGCGGCGCCCGCCGCACGGTACTCTGCCGTAGCCTTGTGCTTCTATTGTGGGCTTCTCTTCTCGTCTTGCTTCTTTCTTCCTTGTTCCTTCCCATGTATCTTGTGTTCCTCTTCGAGATATTGCATCTCCCAAATGTGTTCCGATTCAATCTGCGAGATAAACACAAAATTGCGCAGAATCCGAACTTTTCTAAAATAAACACAAGATGCAATTTAACAACAAAGTAAGCAAGAAATGCAACCTAACTAAACTAAATATATCTATAATGCCTATCTAAAATATGCATTATCAGAATGAGGATCATCTGAAAGTGCTCACGGGGGGCCCGTGGTCCGTCTTCGGTAGGTGCCTCATTCTCAGGGTGTGGACACCAGATTTTAAGCCATCTGAGATTATCAAGACAGCCCCGGCATGGATCAGGATAATTGATCTCCCTCTGATTTTCTACCAAGAGGAGGTTCTGCTAAAAATCGCCGAGAGCTTAGGTAGACCTATTAGGGTCGATCACCGTACTATATACACTAATAGGGGAAATTTTGCCAGGGTGTGTGTGGAGGTCAACCTTGAAGAAGCTCTTAAAGGGTCCATAAACATCAACGGCGTTCGCTACCTGCTCGAGTATGAGGGGATACCTAATATTTGCTTCGGGTGCGGCAAGCACGACCATCTGAAAGCGACCTGCCCGGAAGCGATCAGTAAGAAGGTGATGCGGAACATGGAAGCTGGTGATAAACAACACCCTATCCCGTCGGGGATGAACATAGCTTCGGGGGGAGAGAGTAAGGGGGAAGAGGAAAGTTGTTATGGTCCCTGGATGGTGGTTGCCCGTCGAAGAAAACCGGCGAATGGGAAGGGAGGTCGGCCGGAGGCGGCGATCGGGATACCGAAAAGCCAACAACCGGGAAAGCATATGCCTCAGAAGAGTGCGCCTACCGTTGGGGAACAGAGAGGTCATGATGGGCGTGGGAATGAACGAAGCAATAAAAGCCAGTCTGGGAGATCCGAGGAAAAGTTGGGGGCGGTCATTAATGGAAAGAACAAAGATAAGGCTAAGATGAGTCAGACGATGGGTGGAACCCACCCTAAAGGAGAGAGCTCGAGAAGGAATGGGCCGAGTAGCGATGGGCTGGGGAGTAACAAGCCGATTACTGGGCCAGGAGGTTTGGCCCCGCAAACTGAGGCTCAATTGCCAGCCAGTAGCAAGAATGGGAGCCCGATGGCGGAACATACGAATGTCCAGCCCAATGCTAAGGACCCTTCCAGGCCCAAGTCGCAGGCGAAGAATGGACAGAGAAATAAAACTAAGGGCTTGGGAGTCCATATGAACGCCAGTGGCCCAAAGAAAAAGAATAGGCCCACCCCCGGAGCTCTGGCAACTAATCTCTGCATAGCCATTTCAGGGCAGGAGGCGGGGACGGAGACGCTCTGGAGGAGCAGCATGAGCAAGGAAACGTCGACCCTCATCTCCGGAAAATTTTGGGCTACAGTGCCGATCGAAGGATCGAGGGAGATGTCCGAGGAGACAAACAATGTTTTGAATCATAATGCTTAAAAATATGTTCTTCTTTACCCTTTGGGTTTTTATCCTTTTCTCCAGTTGTAAGTTTAACGTTATGGATATTCCAATTAACATACTTTTCTGAAATTGTTTTGGTGCAGGGAAGAAGAGTTTCAGAAGAGCGATTCGGTATATTAAGAGGAAGTGTGCCGTCGACATCCTTGCCCTTATGGAAACTCGGATCTCGGGCGATGAAGATGTTGAGGCCTGCGATAAACTGAAGTTTACTGGTTGTGCCCGCATTGAGGCGGTTGGTTTCGCGGGCGGAGTGTGGCTGTTGTGGGACGCCGAGAAGCTCAATATTACCATACATGAGAGAGTGGCCGATTTTATTCACGCTTCCTGGCCCTCAGGATCTGTTCGAAACCACGTTATTGCGGTCTACGCGCCCCCCACTGTTACTAGGAGAGTGGAATTCTGGACGAGACTTCAAACTGCCATTAGTGGGATCTCGGGTCCGTTCTTTATAGGAGGCGACTTTAACTGCGTTGTCGATCATGCTGAAACTCAGGGAGGTTCGGAAGAAGTTCATAGGGACACCCCGAGGTTCCGTGATTTGATTGACGCTACCGGGATGATTGATTTGAGCTTCACTAGCCAAGATTTCACGTGGTCGAAGATTTGCACTGGTGGAAGGGTAATCTCTAAGCGGCTTGACAGAATTCTTTCGAATATTGACGGCCGGCTTCATTGGCCGGAGGCCAGAGTCCGTCACTTACCGCGGTACTCGTCGGATCATTGCCCGCTGCTCTTGGAGTTGAACCCGGCGGTGGGTAAGGAAAAGAAACGGCGTCCGTTTCGTTTCGAAGCGGCGTGGATGACTCATGGGGAATTCCCCGACCTGATTGAGAGGAGATGGGCGAGAGACTGTGCTACTCCCATTGCTCTTTGTAAACTGCGCATAGACCTCACTAGATGGAACCGGGAGGTGTTTGGTAGGATTCAAGAACAGAAAGCTACTCTCATGAAGGCGCTGGATACTGCGCAACAGGTTATGGCCAGAGATCCGACTCCTGCGGCAATCGCGTGGGAAGCTCATGTCCGTGCTGAATTGGATACTACCCTTGATTTGAACAAGAAGAAATCATTTGGTTTCAAAAAGCCCGGGAGAAGTGGTTGGTGTATGGGGATAGAAACACCAAGTATTTCCATGCATCGACAGTGATTAAAAGGAAAAGAAATAGGGTGGAGGGCCTTAGAGCTGAGGGAGATCTTTGGGTGGAAGGGAAGTGCGAGCTAGAGGCGCTTGCTACTAACTACTTCAAACAACTGTACAAGTGGGTACCCTTCGGGGAGAGCAGGAGCCTATCCGGAATCTGTTTCCCCAGCTTCAATCGGTTGACTGGGAGGATCTGCAAAAGCCTGTTTCCGACGCCGAGATTCGGAATGCGTTCTTCAGTATGGGTGCCTTTAAAGCCCCTGGAATCGATGGATTCCAACCGGTCTTTTACCAAAAATGCTGGAGCACTGTCGGGGAGTCGGCGATTAAATTTGTGCGCGAGTTTTTTGCCTCGTCGTCTCTGCCGCCTGGGGTGAATGACACGTTAATTGTGTTGTTACCAAAATTGGGAAAGCCCGAGTCGATTAAGCAATTCCGCCCGATCAGCCTCTGTAATGTTTTGTATAAAGCCATTGCTAAGATCTTGACGATGCGCTTGCGACCGCTTATGAATAGAGTTGTGGGGCCGCTTCAGGGGAGTTTCATCCCTGGTAGGTTCATCTCGGACAACATCATTATTGCCCAGGAGGTCGTGCACTCGATGAGAAGAAAGCAGGGTCGGAAAGGGTGGATGTGCCTCAAGCTCGACCTAGAAAAAGCTTATGACAGACTCAGCTGAGATTTTATCGAGGAAACGCTGGTGTGGGTCGGGCTTCCTGCGGAGTGCAGGAGATGGATCATGGAATGCATCAGAACCCCGAAGATGCAGGTGCTTTGGAATGGCGAAGTCTCGGAACAATTTACCCCTTCGAGAGGAATTAGGCAAGGGGATCCAATCTCCCCATATATATTTATTTTGTGTATGGAGAGATTGGGACATCTCATCTCTGATGCAGTGGACAGAGAGGACTGGAAGCCCATCAACATTGCGAGGGGAGGGCCCAAATTATCTCATCTCTTCTTCGCGGACGACATCCTGATCTTCGCCGAAGCTTCCGTGGATCAGGTTAGTATTATAAAGAATTGCATTGAGGTGTTTAGCAGGAAGTCGGGGCTTAGTGTTAATCCGAGTAAGTCCAAGGTCTTCGTCTCTCGTAATGTCAATAGAAGTTTGAAGGATAACATCCAGGCGGAAGGGGGTATAGCGGTTACTAACGACCTCGGTAACTACCTGGGTATCCCAATCCTACATAAAAGGACGTCGAAGGCGACCTTCACCCCTATCCTTGATAAGTTCACGACCAGACTGTCAGGGTGGAAGGCCAATCTCTTGAGTTTCGCAGGAAGAGTCACCATTGTTAGGTCAGTTCTGTCCTCCATTCCGGTGTATGCTATGTCGGCGCTGATTCTTCCGGAAAATGTTTGTAAAAAGATGGAGAAACTCAGCAGAAATTTTTTTGTGGGGATCTACGCCGGAAAAAAGGCGTATGCATAAGGTTGCGTGGGATGAGGTGGCCAAGCCTAGGGCGATCGGTGGACTAGGTATCAAAAAGATGTCGGAACTCAATCTCTCGCTTGTTGCAAAGCTGAGTTGGAGACTCCTAAGTGAGGAAGAAGGCGTCTGGTCGGAAATACTTGTTAACAAGTACGCTAAGAGCCAGCTTCGGAATTCTTCTGGTGCTTCTGCTATATGGAAAAGCATTGTTAAAGCTACGGATCGGGTTGTCAAACGACTCAAACCCCACATTAAGTGGCGATTGGGGAACGGAAGCTCCATTCGGTTTTGGGAGGATACCTGGGTGGAAGATGGTCCTTTGCGCTCTATGGTGGTCGGAGACATCAGCTCTGTGTCGGATAGAATTTGGGTGGGTGATTTTTGGGAAGATGGGAGGGGGTGGGCATGGAACCAGCTTGCTGGGCTCCTGCCGGCTCAGGTTACCCAGAAAATCGCCGCCTTAGTGGTCTCGGATAGCGAAGATAGGATGTGCTGGACCAAGAGCAGTGACGGAGATTACTCGGTTAGAACAGGCTACCAGGCAGCCAGTTGCATGGACACCTACAGCTCGGCGGACGACAGTTTCTTCACGAAAATTTGGAAACTCAATGTGATGGAGAGGGTGCGCGCCTTTGTATGGATGGCTAGCAAAGGGGGCCTCCTCTCGAACGAAGAAAGAGTCCGACGACTTATAGGTACGTCCGACACTTGTCCGACCTGTGGTACCTTTTGTGAATCCTTTATCCATATGTTTAGAGATTGTGGTACTGTAAAAGGTCTCTGGATGCAGGTTGAGGGCGCCGAACGGGTGGGGGATTTCTTCTCCCTCCCGTTCGCAGTGTGGATCCGAAGAAACATATTATCAACGAAAAAGGGGCCCGGAGGAGTGCACTGGAGTGACTTCTTTGCAGTTGCGCTTTGGAAGATATGGACTAGACGGAACGAGGTGGTTTTCAAAGGAGGAAGTGCTGTTATGGTCACGCCGGAGAGCTACAGTAGCGTCGTCTACAGCTATAATTCAGCGAAGGAGAACCTGCTGGGGGTCCATAAGGAGGGGGTGAAGACAAGTATCGTCGTGTGCTGGTGCCCGCCGGAAACCGGTTGGGTCAAATTGAATACTGACGGGGCGGCGAAGACCTCGGGTATGGCGGCTGCGGGTGGAGCCATCCGGGGAGAGAAGGGGAAGTGGATTGCGGGGTTCGTTCAGAACCTTGGGAGTTGCTCGGTTGTTGAGGCGGAGCTTTGGGGGATCATCAA
This sequence comes from Persicaria tinctoria, assembly GCA_037127255.1. Lineage (NCBI taxonomy): Eukaryota > Viridiplantae > Streptophyta > Magnoliopsida > Caryophyllales > Polygonaceae > Persicaria > Persicaria tinctoria. The sequence continues at coordinate 4,859,559 of JBANSL010000004.1, forward strand.
AGGGCTCACGCTGGCTTGGGAACAGGGGTTCAGAAAGGTCCTGTGCGAGGTCGACTCGAAAGTCGCCATTGATTTTGTGTTGAAAGGGGTCAAACCGACCCATCCGTGTGCTAGCCTGGTGTCTATTTGCTAGAGCTTCCGTAGTAGGGATTGGGTCATCCAATTCCGTCTTATTTTCCGTGAGGCCAATCGCCTCGCGGATGGGCTTGCAAGCCTCGCGTTTTCCTTTCCGCATAACTACTGTAAGCTGGATTTGTTACCTGCTGAACTGTTATGTATCTCGAGGGAGGACTCTCTTGGGAGAGCTATACCACGCTGGTGTAACTCCTGAAGGGCCTTCCCATGTTACTTTCTTTTAATTTCATAACTCCTCCCTTGGAGTAGGGGCTCTGCCCCGTTTCTCGACCAAAAAAAATATATAATTTAAATATATTCAAGTTTAAACTTTAATAAGTATAAAATATTAAAATATACTATATTTAATGGAATTAGGTGGTGGGTGGTGATTTGAAAACAAAATCCATTTAATGGGTGGTTTTATGTAATTTCGTTTTTAATGGGTGGTTAAGTGTAAAAGGTTATATATAATGGGTGGTTTTCTGTAAATTTCCCATCAAAATACGTTCTTTCTAAGTTTCTAACCCACTTCAGTAACCTAAAATTTAGACGTTGAACCGGTTTAGAACATGACTCTGAATCCGAACTGTTACTCTAAATTAAAAAAGGGAGAATATTTTAAAGAATAATCCAACATGTTTAACAAGGTCAATAATTCAAACTGTATAAAATATTCAGTACAAAAATAGACCTAACTCCAAAACTGAATTAAAAAAATGCATAATTGCATATCATCTTACAGTATGAGATATCACCGAATATATACTCCAACTCTGCGTTTATGTTGTGGGATTCCCCTCAATTTCTCATTCATTCACACTTTTCACAGACCCCCCAACTGGCAACCTTCCTTTCTCAGTTTCTGACTCTGTCCCTTTTTTTTAACTTTTTTGTTAAAAAAAATCCAATCTTTATATAAATCCATCCCGAATCGAATCGAGATTTCACAGTCTCAACTCCTTCCATATCTTCGATATCCCAATCCTCTTCAAAAACTCGAATCATTATACAAATCTCCAATACCCCCAATTTCATGCCTCGGTAACTGTTTTCTCCCGACCCCACCGAAAATCTCCCCCAATTCAGTCATGGGTAAGGGTGCGTTAGAGGTGGACTCCGTCGACGCTCAACCCACCACCACCGCTGCCTCACCCCCCTCCCCTGTTTCCGATGACCACCCAGCCAACAAACGCCAGGCACTCCCGATCACCGCCGCGTCCGTCTCCCCCGGAAAAAAGCTCACTCTCATCCCGCTCGTCTTCCTCATCTATTTCGAGGTCGCCGGTGGCCCGTTTGGCGAGGAGCCGGCCGTCCAGGCCGCCGGCCCCCTTTTAGGGATATTAGGGTTTCTGGTTTTCCCATTCATCTGGAGTATTCCGGAGGCGCTCATCACCGCGGAGCTCTCAACCGCCTACCCCGGCGACGGCGGGTTCGTCATCTGGGCGGATCGCGCCTTCGGCCCCTTCTGGGGCTCCCTCCTCGGGACCTGGAAGTTCCTCAGCGGCGTCGTCAACATCGCATCTTTCCCCGTCCTCGGCGTCGATTACTTGGAGCGCCTCTTCCCGATCTTCGCATCCGGCCTCGCTCGCAACCTAGCGGTTATCCTCTCCACCATCTTCCTCTCAATTCTGAATTACACCGGCCTCACGATCGTCGGCTGGGCGGCGGTTATTCTAGGGCTTGTTTCATTGATGCCGTTCGTCATCATGTCTTTGGTTGCGATCCCTCAGATTCATCCCAAGAGGTGGTTAAGCCTCGGCCAAAAGGGGGTCGAAAAAGATTGGAACTTGTACTTCAATACCCTCTTCTGGAACCTCAATTTCTGGGATAGTGTGAGTACATTAGCAGGCGAAGTAGATAAGCCCAAAAAGACCTTTCCTTTAGGGCTACTAATTGCTGTGATCTTCACCTGTTTAGCTTACCTGCTTCCTTTAATGGCTGTCACTGGTGCAGTCTCAGTGGATCAGAATCTGTGGGAGTCTGGATTCATGGCTGATGCTGCACAGATGATTGTAGGAAAGTGGGTCAAAATCTGGATTGAATTAGGGGCCGTGTTGTCTGCAGTTGGGCTATTTGAGGCTCAGATGAGCGCCTGCACCTACCAGGTTCTCGGTATGGCAGATATCGGCTTCCTGCCAAGGTTCTGCGCGGCGAGGTCCAAGTGGTTCAACACCCCATGGGTTGGGATTCTAGTGTCATGTTTGATCTCAATTGGGGCATCATACATGTCCTTTGACAACATCGTCGGGGCTGCCAATTTCCTCTACAGCTTGGGGATGCTGCTGGAGTTCGCGGCCTTCGTCTGGCTGAGGCGGAAGAGGCCTAACCTGAACAGGCCTTACCGCGTGCCTCTCGGCATTCCTGCCCTCACTGTGATGTGCTTGGTGCCATCTGCATTCCTTGTTTACATAATGGCTATCGCCACGAAAACTGTCTACATTGTCAGTGGCCTTATGACTGCTGGTGGGATCATTTGGTACTTCTTGATGACTGTCTCTAAGTCCAAGAAATGGTGCGTTTTCGCTGCGGTCTCTACTGATGAAGTTGTTGGGGATGAAGGATGACATTGATCTGGCAAACCCAAAGAGAGATCAATCAAGATGGAAGGAACAAATTATTAGTTCTGTTTTCACTTGTTTTTTCTTTGTTGTGGTTTTTCATTTTGCTGATTTTCATCTCAGTAGTTGTTACATAAATGTGGGATCTTTAGAGTTGTAGTGTTGTTACTTACTGTGCCTAAATTCAGTAGCTTTTCTCCATTGTTTCTTGATTTCTTTGAAGGATGAAAAAGGGTTGAGATCTTGTTAAGGAATAAAGTGTGTACAAACACATCCTTTGAATAGAAATTAAGCTTAGTGGAATATATTCAAAAGTTCTTGGAGGGAATATATCAGTCTCTTTCAACTTGGAGATTAAGCAGAATGAAAAAAAGGAGCTGAACCCCACAATGGTGGGAACAAATTCAGCTTTTGAGATTTTTTAGGGCTTGTTTGGTTTGACAATGAAATTAAGATGGAGCCTGGAGGGGAAACTGAAGCAAATTTTACATCATTTTGTTGTTCACTGAGTCTTAGCAGTACTTGATATCTGGGTTAGTTGGACATTAATTACAGGGGTTTACAAGGTGTTTGATTACCTAATCATATGCAACTTGTTCATTACAGAATCAATTTACGGAGTATCATAGGAGATGAGTTGGAACGGACTCACTATATTGGTGAAGTTGTGTTTGGTACTGATTAATGTGAAATTGATAGTCATGTGAATCCATGTTTAAAAAAAATATATATTTTTTTTCAATTGTTTATCCTTATTCATGAAAGGAAATCCTAAATTTAAATGAATAAATTATAAATATATATATTCAAAAATTAGTTAAACTAATAAATGTAAGATCCTCCAAAGAAATTAATCTTAACTTACCATTCACTTATCCAAACATCAGAAAATAGATGATGGATGAAGATCTTACTTTCTTTTGGTTAATAGACGAAGATCTTAATATACTTATCGGATTTTCTATTATCCCAATGACATAGGATAAGAGACTAAATTGAAAAAGATTTTTCTCTAGATATACTCGGTTTAGCCATTTTTAAATTAGATATTTTCTATTATCCCAATGACATAGGATAAGAGACTAAATTGAAAAAGATTTTTCTCTAGATATACTCGGTTTAACCATTTTTAAATTAGATTATGGGGTTTACCCATTTCCTTTAAAAAATTTCTTTCCCAATAAAATATTCTTATCTTATGCCTTTCCGGGGTTCGAACGGGAGACCTTTGGGTACTACCCGCAAGTCCTTTTCAGTGAGTCATTCCGAAATGGTTAGTTTTATCTTATGTCACACAATAGACAAACCGTATGCTTATACCCCGGTAAAGATCATGACTTTATTCATGATCTTATCCTTTTTTTTTGTAATTTAACTTTCCTCCTTAAACTAGTTTATACTACCTCCGTATCGCAATACTTATTGTTTTAGAGTGTTAAAGTTGTATCAAAATACTTGTTGTTTTAGCTATAATTATTGTTTTTTTTTTGTGCAAGAGCGAGGCAGAGCCCCGGATTTTTTTGATGCAATAGGTAATGATTGCTCTTTTTTATAGGTAATAATTAGCCCTTTTAGCTATTTTAAGTTATAAAAGTAAAGTAAAGATAGGTTTTATTAATAAGTGTGCATAAAGCTAAAACAACAAGTATTGCGATACAGAGAAACTTATAACCATTAAATGGGGATAAGAAAAAACAAAGATTCACCAACTACTCCCAAAGATTCATGTGAGGAAATAGCTTACTCCCAAAGTGGACATTAAATGGTCATCTATCACCATTTTTTGTCACTTTCACACATAATTTCCTTGCATGGTTTGTCATTTTCTGCAAATTCCCCAAGAAAAGAAGATCTACCTAATATCATAATCTCATTTATATGGTGTTAAATCATTTAATTATTTTCACGTTGACTGAGCTTCCATTCACTGACTCTGAGGTTGTTATCCTTGGTGCATCAATACAAATTTATTTGAATACGGAGTATTTTTTTTTATTTTAAACTAGATTTGGTTTATATTTAAACGTAATTAAATAAAGGACAAACCCAATATGCCAAGTGGAAGAGAGCTATCAGTACTGAAGAAATTAGCAATGTGTGACCTGAGGCGTATTCTTCTCATCTTAATATTCCTTCGATTTCTTCTAACCTTCAATTTACGTTCCTTCGGTTTCTTCTAGCCTTATCCGAGGACAGAGAATTTGAACCCTTGTTCAGGAAAATAAAATAAAATTGGATGACATGAAAACACTCTCTCAATTGGGGTGGAAAAATAGTACATACTATTAAACCACTCAAATCCTGTTAGGAGCGGGATACACTAAGATGGTTGTTATATTTTCTTTTTCGAAGCAGGATGAGAATTAGGAAAGTTACCGGCGGTCCGATTCTTTCCTAGCGCATCCGGGCGGACGAGAACACAGAATTCTGAATAATCCGTGAAGCTATCATCGGCAGGGGAACAACTAGCTAGACGTGCAATCCTATCTGCCACCGCGTCTCAATATTCCATGGGCAGGACCAGTCTCCTAGAAGAGCCTTTATAACGACTAAACAATCCCCTTCTATAAGAAGATTATCTAGACCCAAATGAAGTGCCTTAATCACCCCCATATGCAGTCCCATTGTCTCGGAGAAGACAACAGATGTGTTATTGCAAGGGCCAGAGCCAAGGGATACAATCGTTCCATTATGATCACGGATGACGAATCCAAAGGAGCCATATTGAGATGGGAAATAAGATCCATCGAAATTCAGCTTATAATGTCCCAGTGGGTTTTTTTTTCCACCCTTTAGTCGAGGCGTTGTAGAATTGTAGCTATCTGGTTGTCATCCCGTGCGTTCTTCCCAGTAATCCATGTATGTGAATTCGTATCGTAGAATAATCAATAGTTTGAGCAGTAACTGAGAGATTATATATTAATGCACGACTCGTTAGGTAAAACTAATATTAATATTTTTAGAAATTTTTAATTTTAATATTATATATTTCGCAATTTTAAGGAAAAAAAATTAAACATAAAGTTGAGCATTAATTAATTGAGAGGTTATGAATCAGGGGTTTTACAATAGAGTTATTTGTCAACTCTTTGGAATCCCATTCCTACGAAACGCCAATCTACACACAAAATATTCCAATCTAAAGTAAAAGTGGTATGATCAAAAGTTGATTTACGGCATATGTAGATGCTCTTTTAAAAAATATACTAATTGTTCGTATGAGATTTGCAATCTTTCTTTTAGGTGAACAGAAGGAACATTAATTGATAATTTTATAAATAAAGAAGATATAGAAAGGAGCGGTAGGTGTGTGTGGTCTGACCAAGACAAATGAGACTTGGTAAAATGCATATATATTAGGCAAAATTACAGAAAACCACCCTTTAAATATGGGTGTTTTCACTTAACCACCCCTTAAATTCAAAATTACATAAAACCACCCTTTAAATGGTATTTTTTTACAATTCACCACCCATTCAACTATTTTCGTTACTTTATCATTAAATATATGTTATTTTAATATTTTTAAACTCAAATTTGATTGTAAATATATTCAAAATTTGAATTTAAGGGGTTGATCATATTTTAGGGATTATTTTATTTAATTTTAAAAAATAAAATAAATATAGCCTAGAATTATTATCTTAATTTATGGTTGAAAATGTTTATAGAATTTTAAAATATTATGGAAATTACTCTTATTTATTTATATTTTAAATAAGAGTAATTTACATAATGTTTTAAACATTTATAAACATTTTCAAACATAAATTAAGATAATAATTCTAGGATTTATTGATTATTATTTTTAAAAATAAATGCAATGATCCCTAAAATATAATTGGGCCCTTAAATTCAAAATTTGAATATATTTACAATCAAATTTGAGTTTAAAAATATTAAAATATAATATATTTAATGATAAAGTAACGAAAATAGTTGAATGGGTGGTGAGTTGTAAACAAATACTATTTAAAGGGTGGTTTTATGTAAATTTGAATTTAAGGGGTGGTTAATTGAAAACACTCATATTTAAAGGGTGGTTTTCTGTAATTTTGCCTATATATTATACCAACTAGAACCGGCAGACTCAATTTTTTTTGTAATTAGGTAAGAATTCGAGTTCAGATATGACTGTAATTCAAAGGTTGGTCAAGTGCAGACGAAAAAACTGTCTAAAAATCAAAATATACATTAATATAAAACGGTGCAAATTAAAAAAAAAACGCTCTCTACCACAAACGAAACCAGACAGACCTAAACGAAACTGGACGAAGACGAAGACACCGACAGTCTCAATAGTAACACAAAATAATCTTATATAAACATTGCTTTATCAAAATATTGGGTCACATAAAACATGGAGATAATATCATAATACCATTTTAATACTGCAAATAAAATGGCCAATTTTTTAAAATTTTCATAAAGTGAAGACCAGTTGTGAATATGGCTTGTTTGTATTATACTGCATGTACATGTCAAAGAATTGAAGAGACCACTTGTGAATTTTGTTATAATTGTACGTATTGTGTGTACATTTCAAAGAAATTAAATATTGATGCCTGTTAGAGATGTGAATGTGATCAAAGTGTCCCACATCGGAAAGCTGAACATATCAAGCCTTAGTATATGAGTCGGTGGGCTACTCCTTCTATTGCCAATTGGTTTTGGAATGGAACCCCACTCGGCTTGTGTGCTAGGCTACTAGTGCATGTGCGCCCGTGCACACGACCCCCAGTCATCGGTCCGAGTCGGACTTTGATATGGTATCAGAGCGGTTAGCCTAACGGCTCGTGTCGATCCTGGTCTGGGTTACCCAGTTGTCCAAGTCTCAACTAGATGGTCATTCCTAGTTGGACTTGCGGGGGCGTGTTAGAGATGTGAATGTGACCAAAGTGTCCCACATCGGAAAGTTGAACATATCAAGCCTTAGTATATGAGTCGGTGGGCTACTCCTTCTATTGCCAATTGGTTTTAGAATGGAACCCCACTCGGCTTGTATGCTAGGCTACTAGCGCATGTGCGCCCGTGCACACGACCCCCAGTCATCGGTCCGAGTCGGACTTTGATACTTGATGGACTTTTTTTTCATGTATTATTTTGGATGACACTCACAAATGGAGAAATGGAGTATTGTAAGTTAACATGAAAAAACGAATGGACACAATGGACTAGTGGAGTTTTATTGTTACAACTTACAAGAAAAGTGTATGAGAAAATTGGATGTTAGAACACCATTTGTGTTTCGTTGTAGGCTCTCGCGATTCTATTAAAGAGGGAGCTTACAATGTAAGATGAGGCTTTGGTTTTTTCTTCTTCTTCGTCATTATCTTTTTTTTTATTAGGAAATAATTCGAGGCCGGACGGGCTCGGACAAAGTCAACAGACGGCTGCCATCTAAACATACAACATAGCAAAAGAAAATACCACATGAAAACATAATACTTCTTCTTCTTCATAATTCGTCAAAAATCGATATTCAAATGCAATGGTCTTATTTTTCTGAATTCATGAATTTGCCCCAAAATTGATTATGTACCAAGTGTGTATTATTTTGGTAGTGCTTTGCTCGATTTAGTCTTGATTTTTTATGTGCATTTGTTGGTTTATACATATAATTTGGTTATAAGTAATTCGTCTTCATGTAAGTTGCAATACAAGTAATTCTTTTTTTTTATTAGAAAAAAATTTGAGTTCAGACATACCTGAAACTCGATGGACGACTAGATCGAAAGATGAAAAACCGACAAACAGTACATAATCAACACAAAACATCAGAAAGGAAAGAAAATCCCAGTCAATAAATCAACAACTTCAATAAGTCAATACAGATAATTCTTGTTTATATAAGTTACGTTACAATTTTTTTATTTTTTTTAACTAACAACTTCAATAAATCAACTTAAGCCCTCAAGATCGAGATTCCTTTTCGGCAAAAGATGAATAAACGAGAGAATGAAACTGCATCTTAAGCTATTAGCTAGCAGCTCGCACGTACACCAGTGTAATGTTATGTGATACTTTCCTATGTCTTTTATGCTTGTTTGTTACTTGTAATATTGTGTGTATGCTTGTAACATGTATGTACATGATGATCATACATATTGCATATAATATATATATATACCATGTATGGATGCATATATTATCTTATGCTTAACTGAGTTGTATTGAGCTATGAAAGTTTGATCCTCTAACAAGTTCATAAGATAAATATATGGTGTGATAATACATAGGTTATATATATATAATATGCTCAATATGTATAATATGTAAGAGAGACTTTGAAGCCTCGTTTGTGGGCTTTAAGCCCATACAGAGGATAGGCCCATGGTTGCCGGATGGAGCTTGAGGAGCCCAGAGCCGAGCCCGAATCCCTTTATCTCGTTACTTAGCGGAACGCTGCATTTTGCTTTGTTGGAGCTCTCCCTGGTTGACCTAGCTATAAAATCTCTTGAGGAGCTTCTTGTGCCGGCGTACTGTTTGAGCTCTCTCTCTCTCTCTCTCTCTCTCTCTCTCCATCTTCCAAAGCGCTTTCTCTTCTAGGGTTTGGTGTTCCTCTCCCTTGCCTGAGGATTTCCGAGCAAAGAAGCGAAGATTGGTGGCCGACGGTGTTCCTGGAGGTTCTCTGAGATCCGACGCTTGAAGTGCTCTAGGTGGCAACTCTCCTTTCCAGGCGATCTAGGGTTTGGAGATCGAAGACTTCTTCGATCTTCTGGTTCCCACACAGGGGGATTTTATTCTCTCTTTCTTTCTGATCTCATGCATGTTTAGATCTAAGAGTTTCTTGTATCTCTTTACTTGATCTGTCCTTATACAAACTCATTCTATTGGGTTTGGCCAACTCTTGAGGCCGCGTGGATGTAGGCATAGCCGAACCACGTAAAATCTCTGGTGTTCGTTCTTTGGCTTGCATGTTCGATCTTATTTGTGTTTCTCTTGCTCGATTTCATACGCTTCTGCATATTTGCCTATCTCGTATCTCAATCTTTAGGTTTTACAACCAGGATATCTATAATATATAAGTCAATAAGTAAAACAAGATTGCTCTCCCTAAAAGCTAAAGTATGAACCAATTCAATATAGTATTAAACTTGTAAGCTGGGGCGACCTGATATTTTAAATCCCCAAGACGGGATATAAAAATGGGGCCCTTTACAAATTTTTTTTTGAAAAAATTTCTTTATCATTTCGTTGCTTTAGTTTAATTAATTAGCTATTTTTTGATATAAAATAGCTCAATATGAGTGGTTTTAAATAATTTTTTTATTTGTGATTTTGGGTAATTATTCTTTTATGTTTAAAATGAGAAAGAGTGAGATTTTTAACTAATACGTAGTATATTATAATGACTTTAATTACAATTATTAATACAATATATATACTTAAAAAAAATGGAGCCCCTTTAAATTTCAAGCCCGAGGCGGAGGACTGTTTTGCCTCCCCTCGGATCTGGCTTTGATTGTAAGTTCATTTGTCATCTATGAGTTTTATGTGTAGGATGTGACATAAGATCGTTTATGCACTTTTTCAAACATGTGGATTGTAATCTAATTAAGGTAAGCATACATGGGAAATAGTTACATACTGTATTCACTTAGCAAATTCAAGGACACGAAAGCATAAATGGAAACATCTCCAATGTCACATTGTCAACTATGTGATTTCAGTCATTTCACAATGTAATTTGAGAACAAAACTTGTAGTTGCACGGCCTCTCCATCGACACGAGAAGTCGTAGTCAACAAACACCGCACCAACTCCAATACAACACCAAACCCACCAGGTTCTCATCCACCGATGGTATTGGCAACCCCCGTCGACTCACTAGCAGAATATGGTATGTTTGACGATATATTGTCGTGTGGATGACAAGTCTGATCTTCAATTGCGCTCTTTCAATTAACAAATATGACACTTTTTGACAAACACGTTGATTCTACACAAAATTGCGCCCTAAATTGCCATCAACAAGCCTGATTTTGAAATCCCTTCACCGATCACTGCCGCCGAGATATAATCCTTTTCTATTGATTGGTGGCACCACCATTGTCACCGAGTTGCAATTGACTTGATCGGGAGAGCCTGAGAGGACACTCATTTTTCCCCCAAAATCTCACCCTCCTATAACACGTGCATTGACACTGTAAGAAGGGGAGCACCCAATTTTGTTTTTTCGAAGTGATGATTCACCATTGATTCTGACAGGTGAGATGGGCACCTCCTTCCTTGATCTCTGACCAGTTGCGGGCCTGCCGTGCAATGATTCTTCAATCTCCATCTTCCCATTCAATTGGGGATCTGTAAATCTTCCCATTAATCAACGTAATTCCCCAATTTCTTCTTCCCCACGAAGATGACTTCGAAACCAATCGCAAATCCCTACCAACTCCTTCCAGCCCTAAACCCTCAAATCCAATCCCCCTCATCCACCTCCACATCGCCGCCGACGGAACCACAACAACCCCACTGCGACGATGAATACGATGAAGAATCGGTATCATCTCCCACCATCCCTAAACCCCCAAATCAAATCGCCCTTATCCCCCTCATCGCCCTCATCTACTTCGAGGTCGCTGGCGGCCCCTACGGCGAGGAAGCCGCCGTGGGTGCTGCCGGACCTCTATTTGCTATCCTGGGTTTCCTCGTTTTCCCCTTCATATGGAGCATTCCCGAAGCCCTAATCACCGCCGAGCTCGCCACCACCTTCCCTGGCAATGGCGGATTCGTGATCTGGGCGCACAAGGCGTTTGGACCCTTTTGGGGTTCCATGATGGGCTCTTGGAAATTCCTCAGCGGTGTCATCAATTTGGCTTCATACCCTGCCTTGTGCATCGAGTACCTCAAATTGGTGATCCCTGCATTGGCTTCCGGTGTTCCTTACTATGCATCAGTTTTCACTTTCACTTCAATCCTCTCCTTTTTGAATTACACTGGATTGAGTATTGTAGGTTACACTGCAGTTGTATTGGGGGTCCTCTCCATTTCCCCATTTGTAATCATGTGTTTGGTTGCGATTCCGAAGATTGATCCTTCTAGGTGGATTAGTTTGGGTGAGGAGGGTGTGAAGAGAGATTGGCCATTGTTCTTCAACACCCTCTTTTGGAACCTGAATTTCTGGGACAATGCCAGTACAATGGCTGGGGAGGTGGAGAACCCACAGAAGACCTTCCCCAAGGCGCTTTTCTCGGCCGGGGTTCTTACTTGTTTGGCTTACCTGTTGCCTCTTCTGGCTGTTGTTGGTGCCATCCCACTAGCTCAGGAGAACTGGGTTGATGGCTACTTTGCTGACGCTGCCGAGATTATCGTCGGGAAGTGGCTCAAGATATTAATGGAAGTTGGTGCCGTTCTGTCCATCGTCGGCCTGTTTGAAGCTCAATTGAGCAGCTGTGCTTATCAGTTTCTGGGTATGGCGGATTTGGGGTTCTTGCCGAGGAGTTTTGGGGCGAGATCAAAGTGGTTCAGCACTCCTTGGGTTGGGATTCTGGTGTCTATGGTTATAGCAGTTGCTATATCATGCTTGAATTTCAGTGATATTATAGCATCAGTGAATTTCTTGTACAGCCTTGGGATGTTACTCGAATTCGCATCCTTTCTTTGGTTGAGGAGGAAAATGCCAGCAGCTAAGAGGCCTTACAGAGTTCCATTGGAAATGTTTGGGTTGATCATCATGTGTTTGATACCATCTGGGTTTTTGATATATGTCATGTTTACCGCTAACATGGCGGTCCTTTTGGTTAGTTCTGCACTCACTGCACTTGGGGTTCTTTGGTATTTCTTCATGAACATTTGCAAGGCAAAGCTGTGGATTGAGTTCAATTGTGTACATGAAAAAGTGGAAGATGAAGGTTAAGGTATAGTCTGAACTTTTTACTTAACATCCAATTTTATGGTGGTTATTGTAACAACATTGTTGCATATATATCAGTTTCTTCTTTATCTTGTGGATGAATCCTTTTTATGGCTTTGTGTAGGAATGCCATCTAAATTCCAAAATGAGCCTTTCTTTCCGACTTCTGAGACTGTTGGTTGCCTTCTATTTTGTGTGTCCATTTTCTTTTAGTTCTAGCTATGAGGACCATGAGGGTAATGACTAGACAATGAAATCAACATCTTCATCAAGCATATATAAATAGCAGATGTATGAATGTAATCTACACACTAGTGTGTTGCTTTGAACTTTGAAGAAGGTAGCTCATCAACTATTAATATGAAACTAGGTAGATGAAAATGCAAGGTTTCTGAAATTTGCTCATTCACTCCCACAAATCTACATTAATATGGAACCGGCCAAAGGATGAGCTCAGGCAAACCATGTATGAGATCCATAAGAAAGTTCAAAATCAGCTAGAGCAAGCTCGATGAACCAACCTAGATGTTCATGGAATTGCCAAGGATCTCAAGAAGCTCAACAGAGAAGAAGACAGCCTATGTCTGTGGTTAAAATGACCCTCGTGAGAGGAGAGACAAAGACTGAGAAAAGAGTTGTGGCAGTATGTGTTGTAAGTAGGCCAATCCAATATATGTTGTAAGTAGGCCTCAAATCAGGAAGCTTCTCGCTCACACTGCTTCTTCAGTTCACTGTGTGTTGTGCTTGAGAATACATACACTTGGGATCGACTGTGTGTTGTGCTTGAGAATACATACACTTGGGATCGATTGCTAGCTTCCTCAAGGTAGATCAAGAATAGAAATACATACAGTTGGGACCCCAAGATGTTGAGATTTGATCTTTGGAGCTCAAACCGCTCCTGTCATTTAGATTCAAAGAGAACTGATGCTCAACTTTGTTTTGTCCAACATGGGCATGGAAATAAGATTAGATTTGCTTTGGGTCTGTACTTTTTTTCTTTTTTTTTTCTTTTTTTTTTATTAGGTAAAAATTCGAAGGTCAGACAAGCCTGACTCATCGAGAGGCCGACAAAGTCGGCAGACGGTGAACCGTCTAACAGAACAAACTAAAACAGAAATACAAATAACAAGCGAAATGAAACAAGCAGAAATAAACTCTACAACAAACGTTTCAGGAAGACCAAACACCCAAAAAGCTGAAGAAGCCACCGAAGAACGCAGCCAAGCACCACCGAACAGTAGCACCGCGGGCCAGTAGTACAACAGGACACTATCTCCTGTGGGTAGTGCAGACGGACTCCAAGGAAACTCTATCCCAGATACGGAGTCGCCCTGAGTGCACCACCTCGACCCCAGCCAGACCCGACTACAGACTCCTCGCCCCCCCTCAACCAAGCAGAAGACCTCCTAGAAACATCGGAAGCAGAGCTGCAAACTGCTCGAAACAAAACGCCAACAAGCTTTCACCTACAAAAAATCAACAAGCCCTTGCGGGATTTTCTCAAGACCCTTTCAGGATTTAGTCTACCATTTCGGGTGGGTTTAGACATAATTATATATATATATATATATATATATATATATATATATATATATATATATATATATATATATATATAAACATTTTTTTTTTGTAATGCTTGGCGTGCAAGGACGAAACCGCACCTTGCACGCCAAGAAGTCTGACAACACGCAGTGACAGGAGAGTCCAGACAGCAGCGGACGGAGGGAAGGCCTGCGCCACCGCCAGGCCACAAAGAACCTCCTGCCGACAGAGCGCCGACGACACAACGAGGGAGGGCGACGACCAAAACCGACCGACGAGGACGAGGACGGCCAGAAACAGCCCCAGAACCACCCCGAGACTGCCAAAGAAAACTCCAAATTGACGAAGACGACAAGGAAGAGCACCAGAAGTCGACAAATCACAAAAGCCCTAAATTAATTTTGCACAAGAAAGGAGACCCGACACCCCACTCCGGTCCAAACGAAACCCTAGACTGGACAAGGGAAGGAGACCAGGCCGGAAACCAGCACAAATTGAGCGACAACTCCACACAAGAAGAGGAGGATGATGGGTTCAAGAGAGGGGGGACAAGCATCGAGCACCACCGCGGCACGCCGAAGCGGAGACCCGGAGAGAGGTATTTTGCCTCGAAGGGTGTTTGATAAGGCGATGAAACGCCCGACCGGAATTGGAAGGACGATGTGACGAGATCAACGGCAGCCGAACGGAGCACCGCCGATGGCTGTGGATCAAACGAATTTGGGAAGAGGATGGACCGATGTTTAATTTGGGGGCGCGTGGGGGATTAACCCCAGCGCGTAGTTTTCTCAAATGGGTTTTCTCTATTTGGGTCTGTACTATTATATTTGTTTTAATTTTTGCTAAGATAAAAATTTTAATAATAACCGATTGTAGTTTAAAAAACGGAAATTTCGCGAGGTATCCTCCAGATATTGCAATTTTCGCGGGGTATACAACTCTTTTATATATTTCGCGTGGTACCCCTGAGTTTTTGTTCGATTTCGCCTCGCGCCCTCGATGGTTAAACTTAACAGAGGGTCAAAGCTCCGTTAGTTTTGAAATTAAAAAAAGAAAGAAAGAAACGAAAGAAAGATCGAGCAAGAGGAAAGAGAAGACGAAGGTCGAAGAAAGACAGGGCGAGAGAGTGACTGAGCGCCGATGACAGAGGGCGGCGGCGAGGCTGCTGCTAGAGGCGTTGTGATTTGTGAAAATGGGGGCGGTAGTGGGAGGAGAAGCTAGAGGCGTTGTGATTGAGAGCGAAGGAAGTGGTGACCCATTGCCTCGGTCGGCGACCGGAGGTGGAGAAGAAGAAGTTGCAGAGAGGTTAGTGAGTTTTAGCCTTTTACTGAAATTTAGGGTTGGGGTTGAAATTGGTGCATTTGGGGTTTTCTTGTGATGTGAAATTTAGGGTTTAGGTTGAGATTGATGCATTTGTAAGTTGAAATTTCGTTTCTCAATTTCGTTTTACAGCTTGTGTATCTACGGTGGATTTGTTAATAAAATTGCAATGCTTGCTAAGTTATTTATTGTCATCCATCCGAGTTGAATGAAATTTCGTTTCTCAGCTTGTGTATTTATGGTTAAATTTGGTTTCTAACATGTCAGCTTGTGTCTAAGGTTGCAATTGCCCATTAGAAACCAAATTTTTACCATAGAAACACAAGCCGGCTGCTGCATATAAGTTCACTTCTGTTTCTACATAATCTGTCAGAAATACTCTAATAATTTATGAATATAGTTTTTGCTAAGATGCACTAAGTGCCCATTTATCCTGATCAGGTGTTCAGAGAAACAAATAGAGAAGAAAGAAACTACAGAGCTGTAATTGCTCATGAAAGGACCTGGAACTTTTCCATTAGAGAGGTTGTTTGCCATTTTTTAGTGCATCACATAAGTGGCTGAAATTTCTACAGAAGAAGAGGACATCAGCTCATTAGCAAGTGAAAGTGAGGATAGCAAACTAATGTCTGATGCTCTTTTGCAGCTATCTTTGCAATGCTAATTTTATCATCAAATTAAAGGTCGTGGTTGTCCACTATAGGGTTCAACTCGCTACAAGTGTACCGTCTCTGAAGATTTGGCTTTGAAGGTACCCTCTCAAAAAAGTTTTCCATTTGGTGCCATGCATGTTGGTTTTTGCCCTGCTATGCCAATAATCTGTATGTTGTTTTCTTAATTTATTGTAGAATTAATGATTAATTTCCTTACTATTCTTGAAATCGCTGATAGGTTGCAAGGAGCTTGAAGTTTCTACTATCAAAATACTTGTATAGAAGATAGTTCATGATTAAAAGCATCTTCATAGTTCATGATTAAAAGCATCTATATTGTTGCTTTGATCTCTCTCTTGTCAGATTCCCAAGGAACAGAAGATGGAGCTGCTAAAAAACCTCACAGAAAGTTCACCTTACACTGCATCGCATGATAAAATGGGTTCATTATCTGCATTGTGCTGTTTTTGTGAGAGAAAATTGTCTTGGCGATGATAAAATGGGTTGTTAAAAAGTCTATTAGCTCAAACGGTAGAGCATGTGCTTATGCACAAGATATGGGTTCGAGTCCCATATAGGCTAATTCTTTTCTCTAGCTTATATACGGATAGAGTTTAGTCATAAGCACAATGCTCTTGATTTCTCTAACTAGCTCCTAAACAAGATGAGGGCCTTACTGTAATTTGTAATGTACGTGTAGCTTATGTAGGATTCGAACCCACATCTTGTGCCTAAGCACAATGCTCTACCGTTTGAGCTAATAAGCTAAAATTTTCATTCAAACCCACATCTTCTTTCTCCTTTTCTTTCTGTCATGAACTGCTATGACATGAACATCACACACATCAGGATTTCAACTCAGCCAGATCGTCCCTTTTCTTTCGTTATCGCCATTTACACAGTGCATCCACCCATACATGAGTCTACTTTTCACAACTTCTACATTTTTTTGCCAACATCTTAGTCTCCAATAGAGCACTAAGAATTTTTTCCTGGATCCCCATTCCTACCTCCCTACTCCTCTCGGACATTAAAGCTTCTGTCTTTCTTTCGCTTAGCAGCAGGGACCCTCCTTTAAGTTCAGAGTTTCCTTGTCTGTCCTATCTTTAGAGCCAGCATCGTCCTGATTTGCTTTATCTATCGATTCCTGTGATCTAGCGGCATCCGAGGCTGCTGTCATCTCTTGGGCTAGTGAGGTGTCTTTACTGTCATTGTTGTCATGGTATCCTTTATCAATTAAAGCCCGAGTGTCTGGTGCAGCTACGACAGTTGCTAAGGCATCCGTAGCAGACACAAGGCTAGTTCCCGGTTCATCCATCTTGCTAACAGTAGCAGTCCTCAGCTCATCTGAATTCCCATAAACACCAGTTTAGGAATCCAAATAAGCTTCTTTGACGCTCTTTCCTTCCCCTGTAGCAGCTTACATCTTTCATTGCTATGCCCAAAAACCTTGCAGAATAATAATAATAATAATAATATGAATCAGATATCTCGTTTGCACATGGTTTTAAATTTTCAATTAGAAAGTTTGTTATAATAAACTCCTTATTTTGTAAATATGAGCTATGATGAATATATAGCAACCCATGATAATAAACTAGACAGTAGAGCTGCAAAGAATATATTAGTACCAACTACCAAGTTACTTCTTTCATAAAACAAAGAAAGAAAACCCAATAATCAAAGATATAAATTAGACACAAATTTTGTTAGTAACTCACAGAATTCTATACTCAAAACTCACATGAATAAGAATTAAGGCTGTAATAAACTCATCACACACCATTAACCAAATTCCAACAACTTTGTTCTTCTCCAACTCCGGTCACCGGTTACATCACAAGAAACGAAATGTGTGCATTTTTTTTTTGTATCTGCATTATACTAGGTGATATACCATATGAATGTCTCAGCAAACATAGCATTGTTGTGTTTTGAACACTTACCCCTTTTATAAAAGTTTTCATGGCCAACCATTTTCCAGAGCTTGACAGGTTAAAATGGGTGTGGTCCTAGACTCCAGTGAAGTCCTTTTGCTCATTTTGAGACTTCCAAAATTCAAAAATCGATGGGTAAAATAATTTGTTGATGGAACAAGCAATGAAGCAAATACATATCCCTGCAAAAATGGAAATTGATTTCCATTCTCAGAGAAGTTGAGCACCAGAAGGTTAATGACACCCACTAGCTACCATGGAGAGGTGATGATGAGGAGACATTTTGTTTCCAATTGGCTATGATCCCAACCCCCACCCACCCAATTCACATATATAATACAATGCAGATAGCAAAAAGAAAAGAAAAATGCACACATTCAGTTTCTAATAAGACTTGACATAGCAATGTTATGTAGTAGAAAGCCCCCAATTTCAAATTGAAAACGCCAATTTCCCCCAAATGCATCAATTCAATTTCAACCTAAACCCTAAATTTCAGTAAAGGAAAAAATATGCTAACCTGATATCATCTTCTTCTCCACCTCCGGTCGCCGGCATAGACAATGGGTCACCAATCCCTTTGCTCTGAGTCACGGGGGTTCGGTGTCTGACTTCTCCTCCCATTATCGCCTCCATCTTCACAAGTCACAACGCCTCTAGCAGCAGTCTCGCCGCTGCCCTCAGTCACCGCCTCGCTCAGTTCTTCCTCGTTCTCCAGTCACCGCCTCGCTCAGTTCTTCCTCGTTCTCCAGTCACCACCTCGCTCAGTTTTGTGGATTCATTCTCCTTCTTCGTGGTGTGCCTTCGTTCTCCGGTCGACTTTCAGTGAAGATGCCGAGTTTTCTTTCGTTTTTTTTTTTTAATTTGAAAAGTAACGGAGATGAGTGCACATCCGTTAAGTTTAACCACTGAGGGCGCGAGGCGAAATGTAACAAAAACACAGGGGTACCGTACGAAATATGTAAAAGAGTTGTATACCCCGCGAAATTTCCGTTTAAAAAATGATATTGTACTGTATTACTTTCAAGTTTACCTTTTTAATAAGATTCTGTTGATATCATTTAGTTAAATTTATTTTACCAACTATTTTTATAATGTTTTTGGTTTATTTTAAAACTTTAGAATTAGTAAAACGAGTATTAATACGAAATTTATTTATTTGAAATAAAAAATTCACATACGCATAAATTTATATTAATCAAAATAAAAAATATCATCAATTATAAAAAAATACCATATAAAGTGAAAATACTAAAATAGTTGTAAATAGAAAAACACAAGTATGTTCTCGTACATGAATTTCGCCTCGTAACCATGAAGTTTTCGTCTAGTATACAAAGTTTTTATTATTATTTTTTGTCATTTATGGCTGAGATTTTTTAATATTCTATTAAGATTATACATTTCACAAAATCATCCAAAAAATTATGAAACTTATACAAATCAAGTGTTGTGTAACTTATCTATAACTTTTATTATTATTTTAAAAAAAAAAAATAGAGTTGTGAGTTGTGACCAAATCTTAACGGCTAGCTAAAGTAGAATTGCCCGTAAGTGTATAAATTTCAATTTAGTAAGCGGGAAGTCAAACATGCCATTAACAAACGAAGCCTCTGCAACGCTCATCGGCGTCCTCCTCCAGAAGAGCCGCTCCACCACCTCTCTCACCAGGGCTCGCCAGCTCCACGCCCTCCTTCTGACCGCCCACCCCACCGACCAACCTCTGTCGCCCTTCACATCTAACCATGTCCTCTCAATGTACGCCAAATGCGGCTCCCTTTTTCATGCCCGCAAGGTGTTCGACGAAATGCCTCAAAGAAACATCGTCTCTTATAACTCCCTCATCTCCGCCTACTCCCGCCTCCCCGATTTTGTTCCTTCGGGGTTCAGTGTGCTTGCCCAAATGAGGCGCGATCTTTTTTGGCCTAATGCCGGTACCTTTACTGGCCTGCTGCAGGGCGCTTCAGCCCTGCAGGACTTGCTTCTCGGGCTGGCGGTTTATGCCCAGAGTTTGAAGTCTGGGGTCGTAGGAGATGCTTATGTACTGACCTCATTGCTTGGGATGTACTCCAATTGTGGGGATTTCGATTCCGCTGTTAAAATGTTTGAATGCACGGTTGTGAAGGATCCTGTTGCGTGGAATTGCATCATATCAGGGTGTTTGAAGAATGACAGAGTTAGGGAGGGACTCTGTCTCTATGGTAGAATGGTGGCCTGCTGTGTTATCCCCACCGAGTTCACTTATTCGATGGTTTTGAAAGCTTGTGGGAAGTTGGGAAACTATGCTTGTGGACGGTTTGTTCATGGCCGAATAATTGTAGGTAATTCGCTCGTTGATCTGCCCTTGGAAAATGCACTGATTGACATGTATAGCAGCTGTGGGGATATCAGATCAGCATTCAGTGTTTTCAGTAGGATTGAGTATCCTGATCTAGTATCTTGGAACTCAATGATATTAGCTTGTTCGGAGGTTGGAGATGGGGATACGGCCATGCAATTATTTACACGCATGTTTCGGATGGATAATGTTAAACCAGATGAATATTCGTTTGCAGCGGTCACTTCTGCTGTAGGGGAATTCCCTATTTCGTCTTCTGGGGAGCCACTCCATGCACTTATAATACTGTGTGGGTGCGAGACTAGTGTTTTTGTGGGGACTGCGCTGGTTTCCATGTACTGTGCTAAAGGAAGAACAGAATCCGCATTACAAGTTTTCAGTTCGATTGTTAAGAGGGATATTGTGCTCTGGACTGAGCTGATTTCTGGTTATTCCAGAACAGGTGATGGCGAGAATGCTCTAAAATTCTTCCACTCTATGAGGCAGGAAGGATGCAAAGCTGATTCCTTTGTTCTAAGCACTGCCTTGAATGCATGTGCTGATCTTGCCAGTCTAACTCAAGGTCAGATGATTCATTGTCTGTGCATAAAGACTGGTTGTGACGCGGAGATGTCAGTTTGTGGAAGTTTAATTGACATGTATTCTAAAAATGGAAGCCTGCACATTTCTCAATCGATATTTTATGGAATCCCAGAGCCAGATCTCAAGTGTTGGAACTCCATGATAGGGAGTTTTGGTCATCATGGAAAAGCAGATGAGGCGTTGAAGCTTTTGGATGAGATTTTATCTCATGGCCTAAAGCCAGATGTCGTGACTTTCATTTCGCTGCTATCAGTTTGTGGGCACAGTGGGTTGGTTGAACCGGGAAGGCGCCTGTGGAGATATATGCAGGAAAGTGAATTAGCCCCTGGACCCAAACACTACTCGTGTATGGTAAGTTTGCTAAGCCGAGCAGGGCTGTTTGAAGAGGCAAAGGAGATGATTTACGAGTCTCCCTTCAGAGAGAACTATCCTGAACTCTGGAGGACCGTGTTAAGCTCATCTGTTGCAAAGAAAAAATTGGAAGTGGGGCTCCATGCTGCCAAGAAAGCTCTAGAACTTGATGCAGAGGACAGTGCAACCCATATCTTGCTTTCGAATCTTTATGCTGCAGTGGGAAGATGGGATTGCGTGATGGAGATAAGGAAGAGGATAAGGGGTTTGATGATGGAGAAAGATCCGGGACTGAGCTGGATTCAGCTTTCAAAGGACTTTGTCGTTTTCTCATCTGGTGACCTGTCTCATTCACAGATTGGTGAAGTTCAAGGGGAGCTGCATAGGCTATATGCTAACTTGGGGATAAGGTCCAATGTTGAAGATATATGAAGAAATTGGCTTTAAAATGAAATCTGCATTCGGAGAGGATTTTTTTTGTGGATTTAGCTGGCATTGAGATCATGATTCATGGATGAAGCAAACATCAGCCTTTCAGCTGTGCAGTTTGGCTTTCAACCCATTTGAAGGGTTGGCTCGGTTCAACACTCATTGGGTTGGGATTCCGGTGTCTCTGATTTATAACAGTTGCTATATCATGCTTGGATTTCAGTGTGATATCATAGCATCTGTGGATTTCTTGTACATCCTTGGAATGTTACTCGAATTCGCATCCTTTCTTTGGTTGAGGAGGAAAATGCCAGCAGCTAAAAGGCCTTACAGAGTTTCATTAGGAATGCTTGGATTGATCATCATGTTTGTGATACATACCATCTGGGTTTTTTATTAGTGCTGCACTCACTCCACTTGGGGTTCAGGCAAAGCTGTGGATTGAGTTCATGAAAAAGTGGAAGATGAAGGTTTAAAGACTTAAGTTACAGTCTGAATTAAAGCCACTTACTTTAAACTTTTTGTAACAACTAGAGTGCCATAACCGACTGCGATTCACGGGGCCTTAAATTTAATACTGTAATAAGTATTTTTATGTAGTGGAAATTAGAGTAGAAAGAATTGTGAACTTGTTTAAATAAATATTTAATATTTAATTCATTTACAGACTAAGCATTACATACAAATGACACTTGCTGCAGTCAAGCATGTCCTTTTGTGAAAAATTCATGAGGGCGGTTTGATCAACTTAGTAAATAACATAAGAAATAGCATGTACACAAGAGTTAAAGTTGTGAAATCAAAGACCCTCGAGAAAAAAACTTTTCCCCTCGAGAAAAAAAATTCCATCCATGGATGGAATTTTTAGCAAATTGCTCGTTCTTCTGCAAGTAAATTATTTATCTGTTTTTTTGTTTCGTTTTCAGCATGAAAGTACGTTTTTGTTTGTAGGCTTCTTCATCTTCCTTTATGCTCTCCTTTGATATTAGAAAAAGCCTTTTAAGAACAATAGTTGTTTTATGCAGAATGGCAAGCAAATGGTACAAAGAGGGAGCACTAGCTGCTTTAGCATCAGTTGCTGACTGCATCCCAAATACACTTCTTTTGACTTTAAGTGGTGTTTCATGTTGTGTTTGTTGTGAGTGACATTCTATAATCCTATTTGACCCACATGAGCATTTTTAAAAGCATTACAATGTTGTCATGCCTTACTTGAAGACTATTTAGTCTATTTTGATAAATGCAACTAACAAGTTTAACTGTAATTTGCGTGCAAAAAGCGAGGAGTGCATCGCTATTGGTATGGAGAAGTTCAGGGATGATACCAAGCGGGTTCGTTAGGTTGTTATGTGATAGGATTCTTTGTTGTTCCATGAGTTTGGTGTTGGTATTATTTTTGAGCTTGCTATTTCACGTGAGATGCTCACTGTCCATTTCTAATCAAACCTGAGAGGAGGTGAAGCATCAAGTCGAACCCCCTCTCGAGGGATGGTCATGGCTCAATTCAGCTAGGCATCCTAGATCAGGAAGCCAATGGCTGCATCCTATGGTGTGCCTTGCCCTGGTTTGGTCGTCCATGCTAATTCAAAACGGAAGGGTTTCTTATGGAGATGCGTCGGAGAACGTAGATCGATGGAGATCGGAGCATGATCAGAGGATGTGAAGGGGTAAATCTTCACCCTCAGTCCGTCGTAGGCTGAAATGACCTCGCTTTGTGCGAGCAGACGGTCCAATTTGGCGAAACTGTTGTTTGGTGAACCAGTCTTTTTCCTCTGTCAGGTATAGTTTCCCCCGTGAGTGGGGACATCGTGAAGCAGGAGGTTGTTTTTTAGCTCTTGAAGCCTAAAGAACCTTCTCTGAGACGGGGTAATGCCCCCTAGCTTGTCGTCCGGGACGGCAATCTCGTTAAGATCGCCCAGAATACGGAAAGGGATGACCAAATGGGAGGAATACTGTGTTAGAGATTCCCAGAACGAATCCTTTGAGGCATAGTCAGGCGGTGCATAGACGATAATAAAAGCAAATATTTTGTTTAAATTGTAGTCATGGTAGTTGATATGTATAAATATGCGATTTATTGAAACGAGTGAGATTTCATCTTCGTCAGAAGGGAGATCCCTCCATAGCAGACAAATCCCACCCGAGAAGCCAATGGCCGGATCGAATGCGATGTTCGAGAAACCACATTTTTTCCACGAGTAGTCCGGCGGCGGTATTTTAGTCTTAGTTTCCATGAGAGCTAAAATGTTTATATAATTGTTTCTACGAAATAGTTCTGTATTTGTCCAAAAATTACGCCTTTTTAGGCCACGACAATTCCAAGAGTAGATATTCATGGAAAACCTACTTGAACTCGTGAGTGTATGAGATTTGCAAACGAAGTTGCATATTTATGACTTTGGTGAATGTATGAGCCTTTGTTAATGCTAAACATAGAACTTTGAGTTTGAAGAGGTTGTATTCTCCAAATGGAGCAAGCAACATTGAATTGAAGAAAGACCTGTGAGTACCATGTAAGGGGCAACCCAATCTCATTTGTGTTCTGAAACCTTAGTAAATGAGACCATTGAAAGCAAAGGCCGGGCAGATCAAGAATCGAAGTAATCCAGCAAGTCAACGCATATTTGGTAATGGTGGTTAGTGAAATAAAAAACCTTTCAACTTGTAATTGCAGTATCAACCAACAAGTTGGCAACTTATTAGTGACAAACAAAATCAAATCCGCCCATCTCTAACACCTCACAAACAAAATCGAATCCGTTCATCTCTAACCCTAAAATATCAGTTTTGTAACCTAAATTAGACCTGTGAGTACCATGTAAGGGGCAACCCAATATTTGTGTTCTGAAACCTTAGTAAATGAGACCATTGAAAGCAAAGGCCGGGCAGATCAAGAATCGAAGTAATCCAGCAAGTCAACGCATATTTGGTAATGGTGGTACGTTAGTGGAAAAAAAAATCTTTCAACTTGTAATTGCAGTATCAGCCAACAAGTTGGCAACTTATTGGTGACAAACAAAATCAAATCCGCCCATCTCTAACACCTCACAAACAAAATCGAATCCGCCCATCTCTAACCTTAAAATATCAGTTTTGTAACCTAAATTAGATACTACCATGATTGATCAATCCCAAGCCTAAATTTCTTTTTCGTTGAATTATAATACTAGAGAACTAAATAACTATAAGTGTATTAAAACTTATTTTCCTTTAATTTTTTTACAATCTATTTCAATCTGAATAAATTTTCTTAATTTTATACGATTCATTGATTTTTTAGTGTCTTATCCTTTTGAGGATGGTTCTCGCTTGGTGTTTTATCCTTTTGGTGTCTTATTTTTTGGTGTCTTATCCTTTTGAGGTATCAACCCTTTCCACCTATAAATCACTCTGAAAATCTTTACTTGATCCGTTGTTCTCACTTTGATCCTATAAAGGAAGAAATTTTATGACATTGGTAAGGTTTGAATCACTTATAAATCACTCCGAACATCCTTATTATATATAATTTGGGAAAGACTGTCACAATTATAAATGATAATAATGTTTGTAATATTATTTTGAGATGCTCTTTAAATTTTATATGCACTTACAGTAGAGAGATAACCAGATTTCCATCTTAGAAATCTCTTTCTTTGTCGGCCTAGAACACCTTTGACTCGGTTTGAAAAAAAATTATTCGGCTTATGACTCTTGGGAGATTTGTGTCGGAGAGAGTGACGAGTTTCGAACCTCTTATGAAATTCAATCCGAATTTAATCCAGTGACTCTGGACATGCATTGTGTTCGTATGAAATTCGAAATTTTAATTTGTAAGACCAAAGTGATGTTGAAAAATTAGAAACTTTTCATGTATATAGTAATGCAATCATATCTATCTATGGTATGATTTATTGTCGAGTTTATCACAATTTTGTAATTGTTATGCCTTTTATTTATAGAGTAATTCTCGATTTTACGCTCTATTATAATTATTTTTAGGTTTTCAGAAAGGCTTTGAAAATGTGCATATTTACAAACAACCAAGAGGTATTGTTTGTTAGTGAAACTCTTTGTAACTTGTTGATATACGTATATATTAAAAATGGTTGTTTATCTACAGTATTTGTCCTTACTCACATAGATGGCTTCACGAGGACGATACTGGTGGTTGTAGATGAGGACATTGTAACAATTAATTTGACCTTTCAAGTGTATTTTTTTACTTGTGATTTGTAGTGTATGCATTTTATATCCTTTTATTCATTGTTTATGCTTTTGGTTCAGCTTGCATCTAATAAACTATCCGAGAAGTTGGAAGATACAGATATGTTGTTGGATATGTATACTAGATGGTCGAAATTTCAGCTTATCAATTGTAATGATGTAAAGGAATCCCATTGAGTTTGGGAACGATTCCTAGAGGTTATGTATGACATTTATCTCATTATTGCTTTAATGTAGGCATTTTTCGGATTTCAAAAAAAAATTAACACTTTATATAGTTAATATAGAGGTTTGAAATGGAAAGCTGGGAAGTGTTGTATCTCTATGGAAGTTGAAAGGGACAATATCGTTGAAGCTCGTGGAATTTGGAAAACATTGCTCAAAATTAGATATGTATTATATATGTTTTGATCTTGAAAATGAAATCTGTTTGTTATACTTATAATTATAAATATCAGTTATTTCTTTTGCTATAGAAAATCATCATGGGTTCTTTGGAAGTGCTGGATTGCCATGGAAATTGAGCATGATCATATAGATGTAGCTACATCTCTGTACAACAGTTCCTTATGTATGGATTTTCCAAGACCATATGTAGAGATACTTTAATTGTTGAGCGAATATTATGAGTAAATTTATTATTATTATTTTTATTTGTTTCTTGAGATTGACTTAGTACAAAGAACAAAAATCAATGCAGGAACTCCTCGTCTCTTTGTTAAATTGTGAGTATGAGTTTGGCACACCATAAGACATCACACAAGTTACTCTGGATCTTGTTTTGACGCTGCAGCAGGATCATATCATTTCATTGAAGGAAATAAGATCTTTAATGCATACTTGTCCCTTAAAAAAATATTTTATCTCGTTTTGAGAAGTTTTGCAGTTTTGCTATTTGGTATTCTACTAATACTTTTATTATCCTCGCTTAGAGCCTGGAAAAAAAAGTTGTTATGACATGTGTAGGGCTTGAATCATTTATAAATCACTCCGAGCATCCTTGTGGTCCTCACTTGGATCCTAGAAAGGATGAGCTCTTATGACATAGGTAAGGCTTGAATCACTTGGTCCTCACTTGGATCCTAGAGAGAGACCTGATGGGAATCGAACCTGAAACCAAGAGCCCAACTCACACTAATTATTAGAATAGCAACCACTACGCTATCAACTGTCAGTGGATAAATACTAGTAAAACATTATATTGAGCCATGTGCAAACAGACCGTTTGCACCACCCATAGGGTCGTGGCTGCTTGGAGGTAAGGATGACATATACCTCCAACACACCTTCAAGAGAAGTGAGGATGCTCTCAATAAGGGCAACCTCAGAGAAACAGCATACCCTCATTATATCCAAATAGGTCTTAATTCTTTCAGACCCCTCTCTAATTCCTCTCCTATTTTTTTCTCTTCCTCTCCTCCCAACTTGTTCATTTTCCTCTCAAATCTCTAATAATTAATTTTTTTTTATTTTTTTTTTGGAAGCAAGGTAAAATTTAGGAAATCCGCCGTCGACCGGGCCTCTTTCCTAGCGCGTCCAAACGGACGAGAACAGCAAGTTCTTGATCCTCAAAGCTATCATCGGCAGGGATGCTGTAGGCCAGACGTGCGATCCTGTCGGCTACCGCATTCGATTCCCTGAAAACATGACGAATAGCAACATGAGACATATAATATAAATTCGTTTTCGTATCTGCCATTAACAGCTCAATGTTCCAGGGACAAGACCAGTCACCCAGGAGAGCTTTTATAACAACCAGACAGTCTCCTTCGATCAGAAGGCATTTAGTTCCCAGCAGTTTAGCCCTAGCCACACCCATATGAAGGCCCATTGCTTCTGCGTAAACCGCTGAACTGTTGTTACATCTGCCCGACCCTAAGGCAAGTACATCTGCCCGACTCTAATAATTAATATATATTGTCACACCTCCCAACTTGTTCATTTTCCTCTCAAATCTCTAATAATTAATATATATATTGTCACAGCGAACACTACCTTACTCCCTATGCCTTCATATCTCTATATATAATATGGGAAATAAAAGATGGAGTTTGGGTGTATGTTTTTAATTGTGTTTTGGGGAATATATGCAAGGGAGGAGGTGGGCTTTTTAAATAAATGTGGCAACGACAGGAACTTTCTACGTTTCTTGTTGTGCCTTGCGAGTAATGATTAAAATAAATATTTTGGGTAGAGAATTCAGTATTTCGGTTACACTAGGTAGGTAGACTCGTGCTACGTCTGTCTCGTGATTTTGTTCCAAACATTATAATGAAATCAGACTTGATAAATAAGTAAAAAAACATGTTATATAAAATTTTAAAAGAATAGAATAATAGCACAGTTGTTAAACAATAATTAAATTAAAATATTATTATTAAAAAAACAATATATACTACTACATATATAGCAAAAAAATAATAATCTAGACCCATGAGAGAAGAGATCAAATTTCAGAAAATTTTAAAGATGGAAAAATTTCATGTATTTGATAATATTATAATTTTTTATAACATGAAAAGAATCAATAAAAAAAATTATACTAACCAAATCAAATTATACACACTTTTTTCATTAGGTTTTTTGCATATGGTGAGCAATTAAAAATCTTGATTGTAAACTTTTCTAAATCTGCAAATTAAATAATGGAATATAAATTAGATAACACATTCGATCCCACGATTCAAAATCGAAAAAAAATAAAAATAGTGATAATATAATTAAAAATTATGAAAAAACCAATATAAAAAGAAGATAAAGATGCATGCATATTATTCACTACTATGCTTAAGTGAAGGACAATACCATCTTACATGAAGAAACTATCGTAGGTTTTGTTTTATGAACTTCGTATTGATCCTGCTAGCTACGATATTAATATATAGACAAATTTATGTTAAATGCCTAAATTTTATGACCAAATAAATTTTACTCAACTAAAGGGGAAAAGAGTAATAAAACTTATAATAAATTAGCAAGAAACATGATTAAGGCCTCGTTTGGTTACACTTTAACTTCCCGGGAAGTATAAATTCCCAGGAATTGGTTTATAATATATGTGTTTGGTATAAATTTGGAAAACTAAAAAAACGTAGGAATTAGAATTCACATGAATTGGAATTCCCATGAAAAGGGAGAATTCAACTTACCATGAGGGGAGTGGGTAAGATCTACTTCCCCCTTTTCTTCCCCCAATCTTTTTTTATTTTTTATTTTTTTTTAAAGAAAATATCTAATTTATCCACATAATGAAATGAATTTATCTATATATAAAGGTTATAAAGGTAATTTAAAATCAATTGCTATCAAATATCCGTGTTCAACCAAACAAAATGCAGTAATTGAGTTATTGGGAATTTATTTGCAAACAAACACATTTTCATACTTCCCGGGAAGTAGAATTTATGGGAATTGTATTTCCCAGGAATTAAGTTCCCGGGAATTGGAATTCCTACATTTAACCAAACAAACCCTAAGTTTAGTAATATTGAACTTGATTATAAAGAAAAGGGTCATACATCAATTAAAACAAATTTGTAAGAACAAACAAAATCTAAAGTAAATAAATTCATAGTAAATAAATTAATAAAAAAAAATTGGAAAATAAAATATAACATTTGATTTAGAAAGATATCTAATTAGCAACTCGCCACCAAATCCATGCTTTACTCTAAACTAGTGGGCTACCCCGTGCTAAGCACGGGTATATCAATTTTCGGCCATCAAATGATTTTATATATGTTTAAGCTAATAATTTTTTTAATAAATGACCTTCAATTATTTACGTTACCACATAAAATATAATTGTAATAAGCTTATTTTATTTCCTACTCGTGTATTAAACTCTTATTAAATTCAAATACAAACGTAAAAATTTTACTTTGTTACCATGTTAATTACAGTAATATTTTAAATTTCTGATGAATTTATATATAATTTATACTAAAACAATTTTTAAAAATAGTAGCAATTTTTTTATTTACATTAATTATACTTTTTATATTCTTTAGAATGTGTAGTAATTATAATTATAAAATTAGTCTCTTTGACTTCTTATAAGGATTATTTATTTTCTTTTTAGTCTTTTAATTTCTTATAAGATTATTTACATTTTTAAAACAATTTTTAAAAATAGTAGCAATTTTTTTTATTTACATTAATTATACTTTTTATATTCTTTAGAATGTGTAGTAATTATACTTATAAAATTAGTCTCTTTGACTTCTTATAAAGTTTTTTTTTTTTAAATCTTCAATATTTCTCATTTATTCCCTCATTTATGGCAAAAAAGCTTCTTTTACTAAAGAAGTAAGAAAGATGTGAGCCATGATGGTTGTATCTTTGAAATGATGACCAACTACATATAATACTCGTTTGCTTTATATATAAAAAAAATTAGAGTGAATTATAAACCGTTACAAAAATACACATTCAATTCAATTAGATAGGGATGAAATGTTTAGAATTAGAATTTAATGTCATTTATTTGATATACAATTAAATTGACATTAATTTTATTCAATGCAATCTTTTTACCACTTACCGTTACAATTTTTCCATCTTTGGTTTTTTTTTTCACTATAATTACCGAAACAATAATGACTATCATCCAGTTCTTATTCATTAACAACAAAAATGATACATTTTGTAAAAAAAAAAAAAAAAAAAAAAGAAATGTAATGACCATAATTCTTATCAAATGACACATTTTAAAATAGATTGTAGGGTCTTTTAAAAGTTATATGAGATGTGATTTTAAAAGCATATAACATTTAACAAGTCATACACCAACTTTGTGGCCTTTGCGAACACATATGAATCAAAATTTAACCTATAAGTGAGATGTGCATTGTACAAATTCATCTCTTCATATAAATCAAAAAAAAAAAATCCAAGATTTGCATGAACAAAGCCTAAAGCACCAACTTTGTGGCCTTTGTGAACACATATGTCATCTCCGAACAATATTATTGTATTAAAATTTATGAACATTGTTTTAGATTGTTATTTGGTTCGTCTTTATAATCAATATTTTATAATCTATTTTTATTTTATTTTTCCCCGCAAACATGCCATGGCGCAAAATTCCGCTAGTTGAATATAAATTTTAAAAAATCAAATAAATATATTTCTCTTTATAATTTATAGGTTGACTAGGCTAGAGACTACTAGAGAGGCAATCAAATAAATTTTACTATTAAGACACAATTTTCATTGCCTTCTACTTCCTCCGTTCCATAATACATGTCCTTTTTATTTTCGGCACGCTTTTTAATGAGCGAAAAACACTATAAAATATTATTTTTTTAATTAATTTTTTATATAATTTGATACTTATTATTAGTAAGTATTGTATTATATAAAAAAAATTAATTAAAAAATAATATTTGATAGAGTTTTCCACTCATTAAAAAGCGTGCATAAAAGGAAGGGGACATGTATTATGGAACGGAGGGAGTATTACTTTTTACTACAGTAATTCTTTTCTTTGTAGCCAGTACTAATTCTTTTCATTGCTTCATCTGGATATTGTTGGCCCAATTGCTTGAAGAAATTGTTGTTGACCTTACTATTTGAAGTTGTTAATGTTGCAATATGAAGTTTCTAATGTAAAACCTATTTTTAATATTCTATATAATAATGTCAAAATATGATTAAACTATTAAGTAATACAGTACAGTATATATCTTTAAGTTTACACTCTAAGGGCCCTCAACCATTGAGCAATTCTTGGATCTTGAACTGTATCCTACATCCTACTCCCAGCTGAAAGTTGTTGCCTGATCTGATCCCTCAGAACCCGCCTTAACAGCTTGTTTGATGCAGTTCTCGGAAACTCGGAGACAATCTTCACAAAGCTTACCTGTCCAATTGTTTCAGATCGAAATACAGGATGAACACACATCAATTTATCACTGACAGTAAGAAATATTTTCATCTTGAAAATGATAAACACAGTGTCTGTCAATGCACCTTGTACAGAGGGTTAAGGTTGCGTTGCATCGCCTTTGTGAACCGTGTCTTTAGCTTCTCTGGATCCCCGGTACATCCTGGCTTCAGCACTACGAATATAGCCAGCAATTCCGGGCCACCTCCTATTGGCGAAAAACTCACTGCAGCGGTCTCCACAATAGTCTCATCAGCTCGGTCACATACACGCTCTATCTCTAGTGAGCTTGTCTGCATAGCATTCGGAAATGCGAAAAAGTTAAGGTAAAGTAAAAGGAAGATGGTTTTTACAGAAGAAGATGTAAGCATGCCTTAATCCCTCCAAGATTCATAGTGTCATCCGCTCGGCCTTGCACATGATAGTAGCCTCCAACAGTCCTCTTGACTATGTCTCCATGTCTCCTCAGTTTCTGTTGATCAACGACAATGAAACAGTCAAAGTACATCCAATAGATACGAAACTCGTGTTCTCTTCAGTCAGCATACCATTCCATTGTACACAGGCATCCCTTTGAAATAAACTTCCTCATGATCGGCGTTTAGCAATCTGTCAGTCGCTCCCATGATATGGGGGAATAAGGCAGCTTCGCCTACACACGGTTGGTCATCTGGCTGCCAATATTGAAGGAGTTGTAAAGTTCTGTGAAAACCAAATCAAGCTTATTGAGAAGTCATCTTACATAAGGTGTGCCATTTTCGTCAAGGATGACGAATCCAGAGGCCATTGGCGGGGTGCTGAATGCTGCAAACGCCTGTGGCTGCAGATGAGACCCCATGAGGTAGCAAGAAGCCAGCTCTGAGCCCCCACAGATTTCAATCAAAGGTCTGTAGAAGGCCCTCGAAGAAAGCCAAAGGTCATCATCAATATTGGAAGCTTCTCCAGTGGAAGCGAATGATCTGCAAGTCCCCGTCTTAGTTAGCATCTCAACAAGAAGACCTCAAAAGCGCGAATCTACAAGTCCAAAGCAGCATATTACTTAATATTCGTCCAATCTAGTCCATCCATGCACCCCGAGTTCTTCCAAGTCTTCACTAGGCTTGGCACTGTACCCAACATCGTCACTTTGGCATCCTATAGGTGATAGTAAGCATAATACAAAATCAGATGAACACTAAACGAATGACATTCCTCCTTCAAAGGGTATCTGACCTGAACAAATTTTCCGAAACCTCTCCCAAGAGGTGATCCGTGATATAGAGCTAAAGTTGCACCAGCAAGGAAACTCGAGAACAGTATTGATGGTCCCAGCACCCATCCTAAACTTGTCGGCCAGCAACATGCTTCTCCAGCCTCGATGTTAACGTGTGCCCACATATCAGCAGAGATTCGAATTGGAGAAACATGGGTCCATGGTATGGCTTTCGGCTCCCCTATTTCAATACTCATTTGAATCAAAGATGACAAATGTGTAAAGCCACTGGCTAAATTTTTGCCAAGTTTAATTTGCGAAACCTGTTGTGCCCGAGGAGAAGAGTATATTGGTGACCGAGTCTGCTGGTTGGTAGACTGGCGCGTAATGCCATGGCCTGCCGATATTGTAAGTGTAATAACACAGTTAGAACACTATCATACAAGATATATAACAACTGAATTTCCTACTGTGACAGATAGCTCAGTTACCTTGAAAGGTGATTGACCTTTGCAAGAAAGTCTTTCCATGATATGTCTCGACTTCTTAACGGAACATCTACATCCTCTCCGGCTCCTGGAAGCACAATGGCAATATCTGGAGCTGCTTCCGTGACTCGACTGTTAAAAAACTTTCATAAATCAATGAATTCAAGCTAAATTCAAAACAGTTACTGTACAGAGGGAAAACAATTTTACCTGTACAAAGGAAATTTCCTACCTCCTCTCAGGATGAAGTCCTGTATGAATTCAAGCTAAATTCAGGACCAATCCTATAAGAGATATTCAGTTAACTGAAGCAAACGGATCGAACACTGACCTGAGTGAAGATACCCTTTGCTTGCGAAACACGCAAACGAGTAGCAATTTCTGGGGCTGCGAAGCTATCAGCAATCGATACAACAATACGTCCTGAAAGAACAATTGCCAGGTAAATGATGACTGCATAAGCTGTCATTGGCATGTCAATTGCAATCGCGGCGCCCTTAGGAAACAAAGTATCCAAGGCAGTTGCCACCAGCCTGTCAATAAAATGATCAAGAAAGCAAAGATAACTCAGGGAAAATAAAATTCTAACAAAAATAAAGAGATTTATAAAGCCAACATACATGACTTGTTCTCGGAGCTCTCTGTAAGTGATTTTGTTAAAAGGCAAATCATCGAAAGCTTCATCCCTCCATATGATAGCAACATCATCATCCCTTTTCCTTGGTCGGCTGGTAGGCAGTAAACAACACTCTGCAATGTTAAGAACTGCATCAGGAAACCAAGTTCCTCCATGTCTTGATTTGTCGGAGGTATCCAAGATGCACCTCGGTGGTTGATGAAATGCAACAGAAAGCTCCTTGAGGAGGATGGACCAGTACATCTGTACACAGAATTGGTTGATTGTAATGTTATGCTGCATTTAGATGGAACAGACGGAATTACTATTTCTTAGGCTTGGAGATTGCGAGTAGAGGCGATATAAGGTAATCTTTGTAAGACCTCAGGATTATCAACACTGAACTTCTGGAAAGTGGTGAAGCTAGTGATTGGATCCTTGTACATTTTGCCTAATAGTCTCGAGCCATGAATCTCCATGACGCGCCCCAAATTCGTGTTTTTGGCATCATAACTAAACAAAATCAAAACAGTGCAAATGATCATTAGCCTCTCTTTTTTTCCTCATGAACAAAACAAGAACAGAAACAGAAAGTGCAAAGATGGTTTTTTTTTTTTTGGAAGTGTTAAATCTATAGAATGTAATACGTAATTACAAAAGGACAATGCAACGAGCCTTGTCAAAGTAAGTTACCACTCACACCTAGTCTACCCGGTGTGACCAACTCCTACAAAAAACATCTCTCCAAAAGTATATCTCCCCTACTCTGTACCCCAGTTCTCCTACTACTAGTCAGTCTATTTTGTAATACTACTCACCCATCTCCTATCCCTGGATGACTTGCACTTGCATCTCAAGGCAATACGAGATTTACAGTTATGAATTACTCTATGGGCCCAAACAGAGGGAATACATGTCTCCCCCCTGAATACTACCTCATTTCTACCCAACCACGTGAA
This sequence comes from Persicaria tinctoria, assembly GCA_037127255.1. NCBI lineage: Eukaryota > Viridiplantae > Streptophyta > Magnoliopsida > Caryophyllales > Polygonaceae > Persicaria > Persicaria tinctoria. The sequence goes on from JBANSL010000004.1 coordinate 4,894,593, forward strand.
GTAAATGAAAGCACAGAAAACCAGCAGCTTTGCTCGAAACATTGAAATGGTCACAACTTAAGCTTTAAAGCATTGAAATGGTCACAAGATCAGAAAGCCTTGAATGTAAAACATCAAATTGAATGTAAAATTAAGAACAAACATCAAATTGGGTGTGAAATTAAGAACAAACATCAAATTGAAAAGCATTCAATCCATCCCAGATTTTAGTCCTGCATAAAATTCACAAATTCAGAGAGAGAGCATACGGAGAAGGGAACCAGTAGGGAGGAGGACTAAGGAGAGATTCATCCCAATTGGAGTAAACGGAGTAGTAGATGAGTTGATGAAGCGCGTGGGGGTGATCAGGGCGCATCAGCCTACGCGCCACCAGCTCAGCCCACGCCTCCTTGGGATCGCCGCCAACTTGGGCGATGACACCCTGCAGGACTCTGTGGAAAGCCGCAGCTTCCTCCGCCAGTAAGCCGGCTTTACCCAATTCAACCTCATCGATCTCCCTTACGCTCTTCCTCCTCATCGTCTCCTCCCCCATCTCTCTGTGTCAGATGAAAGAGGGAGTGAGATAGGTACGGATGATTCTGTGGTTGAGGGGGCGTACACGCTGCTCGAATTCCCGCTCCTTGTTGACTTTAAACTCGTTAATTCTCATTGGATGGATCTTTTGGGGAATTGATTTTAATGATAACGACAGAAATTGAAGTGCTTCTGCTAAAGTAGAAAACCAATCAGTCTGAATATGAAGAAAATAGCATTTGTTGAGTCTCAATTACATAATATTTTGGGGATTTTGTTTCTGTTCTTATTCATCCAATTAGGGTTAAATGAACTGTGCATTATGGAGAAGCACAACCATGGAACAAATCTTGCATCTCAAACTGTATTCTACATCCTACTTCGAGCTGAAAGTTGCTGCCTGATCTGATCCCTCAGAACCCGCCTTAACAACTTGTTTGATGCAGTTCTCGGAAACTCGGGAACAATCTTCACAAAGTTTACCTGTTCAATTGTTTCGAGAATGTGAGAAAGGTTTCATCTTGAAAATGATAAATATGTTTACTGTGTGATAATGTACCTTGTACAGAGGGTTAAGGTTGCGTTGCATCGCCTTCGTGAACTGTATCTTTAGTTTCTCTGGATCCCCGGTACATCCTGGTTTCAGGACTACGAATATAGCCAGCAGCTCCGGGCCGCCTCCTATCGGTGAGAAACTCACTGCAGCGGTCTCCACAATAGTCTCATCAGCTCGGTCACATACACGCTCTATCTCCAGCGAACTTGTCTGCATCGCATTTGGAAATGACGAATGAGAATTCAAAACTTTGTGGAAACACGCTGAATTTGTAAAAAAAATGATGTGCTATTACCTTAATTCCTCCAAGATTCATAGTGTCATCCGCCCGGCCTTGCACATAATAATAGCCTCCAACAGTTCTCTTGACTATGTCTCCATGTCTCCTCAATTTCTGTTGATGAAAATGAAATCGTTAACTGCATCTAATAGATGCGAAACTCGTGTTTTCTTTTATGAAGATGGTCTTTAGGAGAATGGTAATGTAACTGAACATTTCAAATTGTAATGCTAGCAAAGACCATACAAAAAATGTTTCAGTCAGCATACCATTCCTTTGTACACAGGCATCCCTTTGAAATAAACTTCCTCGTGATCAGTGTTCAGCAATCTGTTAGTCGCGCCCATGATTTGGGGGAATAACGCCACTTCGCCTACACACGGTTGATCATCTGGCTGCCACATCATCACCAGTTGCAAACCTTGTCAGGTTGTGTAAGATTGTGTGGATACTGAATCAAGCTTGTTGAAAAAATCTTCTTACATAAGGTGTGCCATTTTCATCGAGGATGACGAATCCAGTTGTCATTGGCGGGGTGCTGAACGCTGCAAATGCCTGTGGTTGCAGAGGAGACCCCATGATGTAGCAAGAAGCCAGCTCTGAGCCCCCACAGCATTCGAACAAAGGTCTGTAGAAAGCCCTCGATGAAAGCCAAAGATCATCATCAATATTGGAAGCTTCTCCAGTGGAAGCGAAGGATCTGCAAGTCCCGGGATGTTAGCTTTTCTACAAGAAAGCTCATAAGTGCAAATCTAGAAGTCCAAAGTAGCATATTACTTGATATTCGTCCAATCTAGTCCGTCCATGCACCCAGAGTTCTTCCAAGTCTTCACTAGGCTCGGCACTGTACCCAAGATCGTCACTTTTGCATCCTATAGATGATGGTATTGATAATACAGCATCAGAAGAACAAGAAAGGAAACGATAACCCTTGATATAAAGTTACCCACTGCTACAAGGCTTCAAGGCATGTCCATCTAAGGGAATCTGACCTGAACAAATTTTCCAAAACCTCTCCCAAGAGGTGATCCATGATAAAGAGCTAAAGCTGCACCGGTAAGAAAACACGAGTATAGTATAGTTGGTCCCATCACCCACCCTAAATTTGTGGGCCAGCAATATACTTCTCCAGCCTGAAGGTTGACGTGTGCCCATCCCTCAGAAGCCGATCGGATCGGAGAAATATGGGTCCATGGAATGGCTTTCGGCTCCCCTATTTCAATAGTAATTTATAACAAAGAAGACGAATGTGTAAAGCCATTGGCTGTCTACTAATCGCCGGTGAACAAGAAATTTTGAATGTGTAATTTTTGCAACCTGTTGTGCCCGAGGAAAAGAGTATATTGGTGACCGAGTCTGCTGGTTGGTAGACTGGGGCGTAATGCCATGGCCTGCAAATATTGTTTGAAGTGTAATTACATAGTTAGAACTTAGAATGATATCATATCCGATACATAATATAAATCACTTCCATCAAATTTCCGTATAGTGAAAGATACTCAGTTACCTTGAAAGGTGATTAACCTTGGCAAGAAAATCGTTCCATGATATATCTTGACTTCTTAATGGAACGGATACACCCTCTCCGGCTCCTGGAAGCACAATCGCAATATCTGGAGCTGCTTCCGTTACTCGGCTGTGCAAAGAATAAGGAATCAGAGTTCTTCGTTAAAAGATTTTCTTGAATCAATGAATCATGAGAACTACTATTGGCATGACAAAGCCTGTGGCTGCAATTAAGAGAGGAAAAAGAAATTTACCTGTACAAAGGAAATTTCCTACCTCCTCTAATAATGAAGTCCTGGAAGGAATTCACACTAAAATCAGAACCAGTTCTAATAATGAAAAACTTGAGCAAAATGGAAGTTCATTTGGCAAAGCTGCTTGTTGATTATTGAACATTACAACAACTTTTTTGTAAATAATTTGCAATAAAAGAAACCTAGTATTCCATTGTATTCAGACTCGCACCATTACTTGGTAGTGAAACAGATCAAAAAACTAGACCTACATATTGGTTTTGGCAAATGGTTGCAGAACTGAAGGAAACAGATCAAACTCTGACCTGAGTGAAGATACCCTTTGCTTGTGAAACACGCAAACGAGTTGCAATTTCTGGAGCTGCAAAGCTATCAGCAATCGATACAATAATACGTCCTGAAAGAACAATTGCCAGGTAAATGATGACTGCAGAAGCTGTCATTGGCATGTCAATTGCAATTGCAGCACCCTTAGGAAACAAAGTATCCAAGGCGTTTGCCACCAACCTGTCAATAAAATGATCAAGAGAGAAATGATACCTCAGATATATTTTATTTTTCAAAAAAAACGTAAGATTAAAAAAAAGAAGGGAAAAAAAAGAATGGAACATACATGACTTGTTCTCGGAGCTCTTTGTAAGTGATTTTGTTAACAGGCAAATCATCAAAAGGTTCATCCCTCCATATAATAGCAACATCATCATCCCTTTTCCTTGGTCGGCTGGTAGACAGCAAACAACATTCTGCAACGTTAAGAAGGGCACCAGGAAGCCAAGTTCCTCCATGTTTTGATTTGTCAGAGGTATCCAAGATGCACCTCGGGGCTTGACGGAACACAACAGAAACCTCCTTGAGGATAATAGACCAGTAAATCTGCACAAATTTGGATGCTTGTTAAGTTATACTGCACATAGACACCCAATAATTAAAATTAAGGAACAAAAAAGCATTACTTATTGCTTAGGCTTGGAAATTAACAGTAGCGATGACAGTAATGTTGTAAGAGTAGTAAGCACAATCACCTCAGGATTATCAACACTGAACTTCTGAAATGTAGTGAAGCTAGCGATAGGATCCTTGTATAGTTTCCCTAATAATCTTGGACCATGAATTTCCATGATGCGTCCCAAGTTTGTGTTTTTAGCATCATAACTAAACAAGATCAAAACAATGCAAACAATCAGTAATCTCTCCCTTTCCTCCCATTGAACAAAACAAGATCAACTTATCAAGAATATATCAGAAAAACTACTTTCTTTAAACTTCAAAGAGCTGAGCATATAGCATTTCAAATGGTCATTTGCAAATAGGCCAACCTTTTTCTTTCTTTTCACTTGAAACTGAACACATACTTTTTCGCAAAATACGGTATCAATCAGTCCAAATCGTGTATCACACAAAATAAGCTTACTTCACATTGTTTTGAAAACATGAAGATTACAAAGTAATGTTACTTTGCATTTATCAAAGGTATCAAGGTATGGATAGGAACCTGATCATTCCAAACACTAGTATCTAGTTCATTGATTTGATACTGATTCCAAAACCCCCTTAAGACAAAACATCAAATTGAATGTAAATGAAGAACAAACATCAAATTGGATGTGAAATTAAGAACAAACATCAAATTGAAAAGCATTCACAATCCATCCCAGATTTAGGCCTGCATAAAATTCACAAATTCAGAGAGAGAGAGCATACGGAGAAGGGAACCAGTAGGGAGGAGGGCCCAGGAGAGATTCATCCCAATTGGAGTAAACGGAGTAGTAGATGAGTTGATGAAGCGCGTGGGGGTGATCAGGGCGCATCAGCCTACGCGCCACCAGCTCAGCCCACACCTCCTTGGGATCGCCGCCGACTTGGGCGATGACACCCTGCAGGGCTTTGTGGAAAGCCGCAGCTTCCTCCGGCGCCAAGCCAGCTTTACCCAATTCGACCTCGCCAATCTCCCGTATGCTCTTCCTCCCCATCTCTCACTCTCTCTGGAAGATGAAAGAGTGAGTTTTGAAGCAAATTGAAGAGTGATAGGAAGAGCGGGTGAGATTATAGGAAATGGGTATGGGGGTAGGTAACCATTAAGTTTGGTTGGGCGTAATCCCAACGTGATTTGATTTCTAAGATTTTTCTGAAACTTAAATTCGTGGTTGAAAAGACAAATTACAATTGACTACTACAGTATTTTGCATAATTAGCAGGCACTTGATGCAGGTTTGATTCAAGAATCAACAGAGTAGACAAAATTAAGACAGTACTATTCAAAACTTTGAGATCGAATGTTGCTTTACTAATGTGCATATGAGTGGGTGGAGCCGTGAAGCTATACTGAACATCTTCTCTAGAGACTTAGAGTTGACAAGAATGATCCTCATTCGAACTTAGATTCGATCAAAACCCGAAAATCTAGTATAATGCATAACTCAAATTCGAACTCGACATATTTTGACCTAATTTCCTAATAGATAGTAATAAAATCGATCCGAATAAGACCTGAGTCATCCTTATAGTAATTATAATTTTTTACATTGCACTATTTAATGTGGTAAAATAGTAGCGTTATAGCAAGAGGTGGCAATGTGGCATACATTGCACTATTTTACCTTATTGTACCAATTTTAATCATGTGCTTTCTAGTACGGAGTATTTGATAGTCTAAACCCTAGATTTCGCTACTGACTGCAATTGGTTGCGGTGGATTGTGATTGAAGTTTTAATCGCAAGGTCTAAAGGGTTAGGATTACGCATTTTTTTCCCGAATCAGTCGAGAGAGTCATGTTTCTGTTAGACCCAAAAAAATAGGGCACGTGAACCACATGATAACATGTCAAAAAATAGAAAAAAGAGTCAGTAAGAAGCAGAAAAGAAGCATAAATGAAAGGAGCCAACACCCAACCCTGAATTTCTAAACATCAGAAGTCTGAAAGGTTCAGCAGATTGAGCTCCTCTCGGATAACTTCATTCCGCTCTTCTTCGGACAACCTCTCCCCCTACAAATAGCTTCAAGCTCTCACATCTACGAACAGACGCTAATATAAGTCTCCTACGAACGTGCCCAAACAACCGCAATCAGCCAATAAGCGGTGTACCGTATATTTTAACAAGTTCAAGTTCTCGATTTGGATGTTTTAGGATGTACTTTTGAAATATTTATGTTTCATAAATCATTTAAAAAAAAAAACTCCAACTATGATCTTCCATGAATCACAATGATAACATAATACAACTATAATCAACATCCAATCACTTCTGAAGAAGCTACAGTAAAATGCTTCCTAACAAAATCATTGCAAACAAATCAAGAAACAATGAATTCCTCAGTTTTTACATCCAACTTAGAGCTGTGAAGAACAACAAAATGAATCCTGCAATCAAACAGATGGTTTCAGGTAGCACCATACTCGACCGCCCTGCCAATGGACTAACAGGTCCAAATGCTGTTGGTGAAAATCTTCTACTGCTACTCCCATTAAAACTGCATTAACATTCAACACAATCATTCATTAATCCATTCCCATCGTGAAAAGAAACAAAGCAACTGGCATGGTTGATGATGAATTGAGCATTTTACCTTCCTGTAAAGACACAAGAACCATAACCTGCAAGAAAAAGTGGTACACGATCAAACTTCAGATACTCTAAATTGGCAATGAGAGGAGTAACTCATCAATGGCTACTCACTCGGATCAGCAGTTGTTGTGATTGCGGTACCATCAAAGTCACAAGTTCCTCCAGCGCCGTGCATCCTTTGGTAGTAGTCATTGAAGGCATAAGAGGCATGGTTTTGTATGTTATTCGGATAGTAACAAGGTTGGCCTTGTTGGACGGCGCTGCAGTTAGCATGACCCTGGACACATGCCCAGTCCAGCCCATCTCTCAGCTTGTCAGAGTCGGCATCTTCCTTTGCAATGCAGAAAACAGCTGAAGCATTCCCCAGCATTCCACCTGATCCACCGAGACTCATAGGATAGAGAGACGTTCCATTTTGGAAGATCATGCCCCAGTTCCTTTCCGAGATAGGCCCATGTTTCAAGTCCTCGTTGAACAGCTCGTAAATGTAGGTGTTAATGGGACTAGACCGCTGACTGGGTGGACCAGAGTTGTTCAACACCCTCCTGATCAGGTTGTTAATGTAGGTCTCAGCGTTGTCTAGCGTTGCGTCAGGCTCATTCGCTCCACCTTTCCATGGCCAACCAGTTTCAGTCACAACTATAGGGATCAGTGAGTAGTTGAGAGCTTTGATGGAGTAATAGGCAGCATCCATCATAGCATCAAACATGCTGTCATAGTGATAGAGTGTATTAGGATCAACAATCTGCTTGACCGGAGAGAGGGGCGTGAAAAGCGCATAGTCCAGTGGGAAAATTCCATTCCCACTCGCATATCCGTAATAAGGATAAGCATTCAAGGCGAAGTACGAATCAGTGCTCTTCAAGAACTCAAGGATTTGGTGGATTGTAGAGTTCCAGCTGGAGTTGAAGGTGGCAGTTGATGGAGGAAAGGGCCTTGATATAACATCCATGGACTGAGGAGTGGAGATCTTGACCCGAAAATTCAAGTCAGACGCGATCAGGGCCTTGTGAAGGTTATTCATGGCAGGCACCAAGATGGGTGCAGCATGAGGAATCATGGTCAAGACCTCACTTCCCACAGCAATGCCGGTGATGTTGGTTTGAGGTACATAAGCTGCGATGTTTTTCTGCACCCATGATGCCGCTACTGAAGGGGACTGACCGATCCCTAAGACTTCCTCATTGGTGACACTCACCATAACCTCAATGCTAGTGTTCGCGAGAGCTTTGAGCATCTTCGCGTCAGCATCATAAAGCCGAACATGGGCTATCTGCTGTTGTTTGAGGATTGTAACCACATCAGAAGCAGATGGCATGTTAGACAACTTGGTTCCGATGTTCACTCCGACATATGAACCTAAGAATACATTTATATAGCATTTTCAGAGAGTGTTTATACATGTAGAGGTTGCCAAAGATGAATGCAAGAAAATTGTTATATTCCTTGGGAGGTGATTTACCTAATGCTTGGGGTAGAACCCCGAACAAAACCAGGAAAAATTGACAAATCCGATTTCGAGGCATCATCCAAATCCACCCAAAATAGCTTGTTGGTTAGCACAGCCCTGTGATTATGAAAACAATTCAGCAATTATGAATGCAGAAACCAGAAAATGGCAACATGTTCAGGCCAATTTAAGGGTTATTTTGTCTACTTAAACCTATAATAAGTATCAAGGTGAAAACTTTGTTAGGAAAACAGATTAAACTTTTTTGAATGTTCAATTTACTTCTTCACTAAGCACTAGCTAAAGATAAATTGTATATTAAATTTGAGATTATCAGGATATGATGCAGTAAATCCTTGCCAGTTGCTTAGCTTCCCATATCAAAACCAAAATACATATCAAAATCTCCAACTGCATGATCCAAAGCCATAGCAATCCCAGTAAAAATGGAATCTTTTCTTCACTGCAAGGGATGAATAGACACAGGAAGTGTCTCTTTAGGACATTCAGCAACTTACAGTAACACAGACAGCAGATGAGAAACACCAGTTAAGACAACAAACAATGGATAATGCAGACCAAGGAAAAACTAGATCAGATCATCAGATAAGAGAAGCACAAATTGAATCATGGAACTACTACTTTCTAACTTTTAAGGGTGTAAAGCCCTAATTGAATATGAAATTGAAATGCAAACCAGCTAATAAACCTTTATATAAAGGGCAAAAAACCCACAAATTTACAGCAACTCAAATTAATAAAACCCATAAATACCCTTTAAGTTGGAGATTGTTTAGTGTTTACCTTCTGTATCAAAGGGGTTGGAATAAGGAGAGAAGCTTCAGTGAAACTGTGCAACACAAATGCAGATCTTTGTCTATCTATGCTTTTCTGAATGTATATAGAGATGCTTTTTTTTCCAAGAATGAAGCACAGTGAAGTGAATGCAAATTTAAAATACAAGGGTGGGGTTTGGGAAGAGATGCAAATGGGAAGTATAGACAAACCAACCAATTTTCGAGGAAGCTTTTTTCCTTTTGTTACGCTAAAATTGTCCCTCTAAAGGTCCTTTTTTCCCCCATAATTCCAGTAATTATCTGGGTTTTGAATACATTGCCAAGTCACAGAGACCCCTCTGTGATTAATGAACAATGAGCAACCCCTTGTAGTTGTAGTCCTACAAAGTGCGAAAAGGCTTGGGTACAGGTGCACAACCTTTATTTCAAATTAAAGATATGGGTAATGTCGATGAGATCATATTCAGATACGGGTACGGATACGAGGAGGAGGGTGCAGGATACAGATTCTAATTCTTGATTTTATAAACCATATGCGTCGGTGGTCTGCATTAATAAGCATTGTCCCTCTTTGATGCCTTCCTTATTGAATGACCATCTCTTGAGCCCTGTGGATAAAAATGAATCAGTGTGAATTGATTCCATGACCACTTGACTTAATGGTGCAGCTGCTTCTTGCTAGTTCAGCACTAGTTATATTTTACCCAGAAATTTTTGTCAAAAAGAGTTGCTCTTCCCCATAAACAGAACACAAATCTGTGGAGGACCCCCTCCGGTTTTTGCCATGGCCCATGACTCTTTAGCTGTTTAGCAAGTTCTCACCTCACAGTAATTTTTAGCTCTGCACTGTACTGACTTTCCAAATGGCTCAGTCTCTGCCATTCAAAGTCTAAATAAATGATTCTCTGTACCAAAAGGAACAATGTTTGTTCAAGTCCTACTGGAAATGCACCTGCCAGTTTACATCAGAAAATTCAATTGAACATTAGTTATTGCAGCACCAGTAACTAATGCTCCTTTCCAGTTTCCACACCCAAAAAGTACCTAATGTTTCATGGATGCAAAGGGTTTTGTCTAACAAAGTAACAAGTATATAGCCAATACTGTGACCAAAAGGCGCTGTGTTAAACAGATCCCTCATCACACTTCTATATTAGCAACAAAACCCTAAGCTTTTAAGGACTAAAGATATACCTAAATTGAGAAGACCTGTGTCTGTCTAGCACTAAACAAACAGGAGGTTTACATCAACACACCAAAACATGCATCAACAGAGAATAGAGTATAGAGAGAGTAATCCAAGCAGTGACATAGCAAATTTTAGAGAGATTGTGCAACTCAATCTCCAAATTAATAACATAAGTCACATTGATAGATTTCTAGAAGTTTCACAAACCCTACAACTCGATCATACAATAGCAATCCTCAAATCCAAACAGGAAGTAGAACATAACAGCAGAGTCAGCATATAGCTTGCCATCTTCCTACTGAGGAGATCCATTCGTTTCTGGTTCGCTGGGCCTTTCATCGTGCACAGGGCTCCTGCTTCGGCTCTGACCCCGGCCTTTGATTGGGGTCCTGCTCCTGCTTCTTGAGTTTGCGTAAGGAGGGGACCGCGAGTATGACCTCTCTCGACTATGCTTCCTGTCTTGAGGTGATACAGACCTGTTTCAAAAGCATACACTTAATCACTATTTCTACAAGGAAATAATCATGGGACAAGGTTTTAATCATGTTGTAGCAACACAATAAAATAAAAGAACAGAAAAAGGGTGAAACTGATGGATATTCTTGAGAAAGCCAAGGGGCACTCCATCTCCCTCTCAAAATCGATAAAGAACCAAATGTTTTGTTATGGTCTTTCCAGCCCTAAAGCTCGGTTATCCAGATAAAGTAGACAATTCCTTGATTCCCATTCATGTATATTAACATATATATTTGTATCCTTATTCATGGAACATAGCCTTAAACATCAACATTATCTGAACGGGAAGGTATCATTGGGGAAATCAAATAATTGGTACAATCATGAATCATCCATGTATATTGGGGATACAAACGTATATATTTGTATCCTTATCCATGGAACATAGCCCTAAACATCAACATTATCTGAATGGGAAGGTATCATTAGGGAAATCAAAGAGTCGGTACAATTATCACTAAGAAACAACTCAAACATAAAAAAAAAACCGTACATTCACAAGCATAAAAACTAAGTTCCACTTTTTTTTATCAAGAGTGTGCATCAATATTATGAAAATCAAAAAGGAGAATAAACATGCCTTGAGTACTGCTTTCTTCTAGGCGAAGGAGAATGGTACTCCTGGCTTCGGGAGGGAGATCTTGCATATCGTGGAGCCGGAGAGCGAGAGCGCCGCGGTGAACGAGAATAACGAGGGGATCGCCGTCTGTCATAAGTTCGACCCCTGCAACAATCAAACAAATATATCATTAAGCAAACAAGATTTTGAAAAAAAATCATGAAGAATAAAGTTCATATCTAACCTGCCACGATCCCCACGATCCCTTGACCTCATTTCAGTTGGTTTCTTACGGTTTTCCTCAGCAAAAACAACAGTCAAGGTACGGCCTTGAAAATACTGCCCATCCATTTGATACTTAGCCTCTGCAGCATCATCTGGGTCCACAAATTGCACAAAACCAAAGCCCCTAGGCTCACTGCAACATGCACAAGTAGAAAGTTTAAACAGTATTTTTTTTTTAAAAAGAGACAATTCAGGGAAAGAGATGGTGCTCTGATGACAATCACATTTTCTAGAATCCACCTGAACGAAATCCAGCAAATGGAAAAACCGTGCAAAGAACATAAAAGGCAAGCACTCCAATGCTGACCTTGAGAATGCCAGTTTTAAGTGACTTGAAAATCTTCAAGACTTGGAACATCTTCACAATGTATTCAAATTCAACTTCCTTCAAATCTTCACTATCATTAACATCTTCAATAGAACTCTAACTACTTGATTGGTCTCTCCAAAACATACATTTCACTGTTCAATCTCAATAAGTCCAATTAACAATCCAGCTTTGCTATAACAGGGACAAGAGGGTTAAACATCGCAGCATGAAAAACACATTACCCCTTTACTGGGAACATTCCTAAATTTTAGGGCGTCTAGAAATTATTCAGGAAATCATGTTCAACTAATAAAATGATATTTCATTACTTTCCAAATACTTTGCCAATTCTTAGAGCAACCAGGGATGTAAATTTCGAAAAATGCATGTATTTGTGGAACTACTATAACGGAACCAATTGCTTCTAAAGGAGTCCATAATCAAAATCCCTTCAACCCACAAATCCCAATTTTTTCTTTTCATTCATTAATGATGAGAACAGATTGAGTAGCTCACCCAGTGTAATAATCCCTTGGCAAGTAAATGTCCTTCAAAGGACCAAACTGACCAAAGGGTCGGCGGAGATCTTCAGGCCTGCCAAAGGAAAACACATAGTAAGTTCATTGACCAGGCCATTGAGCCCCTGTTTGGTATTGATATCAAGATATGGGGTATGGGTATGGATATCACTGATATCCATATCCCTCTTTGGTATATGGGTATATGGGTATCAACTTGATATCCCCATATCCCTCTTCCTTTGTAAATCAACCCATCCTGATATACCCCAAAATATTGAGATATCAAATCTTCTATTCTTCTTCAAACGTCATCTGCGCTCTTCTTCATCTACTGCTGATCTCTTCTTCTTCTGCAACTGTCGGAATCACCTTCTTCTTGTGCTTCTCTTCCTTCTTCTTCTTGTGCTTCTCTTCCTTCTTCACCCTTCTTCTTCAGCTGTTGAGTCGGAATCGCCCTTCTTCTTCAACTGTTGAGTCGAAATCACCCTTCTTCTTCACCGGTTGAGTCGAAATCGCCCTTCTTCCTCATCGTTGCTGTTCTCAGAAGCATTACCGGAGGCCATAGAGGCAGTGGAGGAAGCGGTGAGTAGGGTTAGACAGAGGGAGTGGGGCTGCACATCGGGGAGGGAGAAAGGGGAATGGGCTAGGGTTTTGATACCCATATCGATACCATGTAATACCAAACGCGGATATTATCCATACCCATATCTGATATCAGTATAGGGATACCAAACAGGGGCTGAGTGACGAAAACTAAAACAGTAGAACAAAAACTCATGCCTACATTTCAGAAATGAACTCCTAGTAAGAAACAAAATATTGAGCAAATACCTGCAATCATGGCGGAGATTTCGGACTAAGAGACTAGTAGGACCATCCCTATCCCTACCGCCACGGCCACCATAGCGACCCCTGGGGCTGGGACTGCGGCCCCTCCTGCCATAACCGCCCCTTGGCGGAGATGGAGTGTAGCTTCTTCCCCTCATTTGTACGCAATAGTTCACACACACAAGCTGTATCACTCAAACAAGTCAGTAAAGGAAGGTGAAGACTACATTAACACGGAAAACATATTCTTTAGGGTTTGTAGTTTTCATGCTTCGCTAAACCACCCAAATACGAAAGCTTTACAGGAACAATTGAAAACGAATATTGAAGGAAGAAAACACCGATAATTTGAAAAATAGGCTACCGGAGGCTGAAAAGAGGGTTTCTGGATATCGAATGAGGCGGATTTGAATGGCCAATTTTACGGTGAAAGTATGCAATTGAAGACGAACATTGAAAGAAAAAACGAATGTGAAAAACAAGAAGAGAGCTAATTGAAGGAATTTGGAGAGAACATTACCTGGGAGAAGGGGGAATGGGATTATCGGCGGAAGATCGAGAGGGTTTAAAATCTGATCCGCGAGGGTGGTTTTTAGGGTTTTCCTTGATTTCGAGATTTTTGGAAGGGGGGTTGTTTACTTGTTTCGTCTTCGGTAGCAAAACGCGTCGTTTCGTTAGACTTACGACAAATACTATGAGCAACTGAGCTGTGTGAGCAGTGAGGATTGCGGTTTTTTTTTTTTTTTATCACAGTGGGCAAACATTAGGATGGTTCTGTTTAGGAAAACAGAACACAATCTTGATCATCCTGAAGGATGATGTTACAAAGATCCCTGTTCAAAGGGAGAGTAGACATATTACAATTTATTCTACTCTTAGCAGTTAAATCTGCTACTCTATTTGCTTCTCTATAACAATGCTTAAATTCAATATGATCAAAAGAACTAGAAAGAAGCTTGATTTCTTCAATTTGGCGCAAGATCTCCCATTTAATTGGTGTCGATCCAGTAATTGCTTTCACTGCTTCTAAATTGTCACCTTCAATTACGACTTTCTTGAGGCTTCTCTCAATCGCTTTCTGCATACCTGTAGAAATAGCTAGAACCTCTGCTTGGAGAACTGAACTCTGACTTATCTCCTGATGAAAAATATCAATAATATGACCATTGGAGTCTCTGATGACCCCTCCCACATAACACTGGCCAGTGGGGCGCACTGAGCCATCAACGTTTATTTTAATTACTGTATTTGGGGGTTTATTCCATTTTGCCTTTTGTCGTTTATTTTGTGGGTTTATCTTAGTTATCTCATCATTTGTCCTTTTCCAGTTTGCAATATCATTTAGAATTCTTTGAACTAGGGCCGAAGGGCTGTCTAGTTTATTATTGTTAAAGATAATGTTGTTTCTTGTTTCCCATATTAATTGCCAAATGAAACAAAGTTCTTCGAAATTTGTATTTTGATTCCTTAGTAGCATAATATCATCAATTGAGAGATTCCTTCTTTGGAGATGTATAAATGATTTGTTGGTCACTTGTTCATGGTTTATAATTATCGATCTTGTTACTTGGCAGTTCAAGAAGAGGTGGTGAGTATCTTCCTCCTCAGTGTTACAAAGGCAACATTGAGAGGGCACTCTATTAAAATATCTATTAAGTCTACATTTTGTGGCTAAGCCATCAACTGCTATTTTCCAAACAAGGTTCTTTAATCTTGGTGGAATGTTTAGCTTCCAAATTCATTTGTAGTCATAGTCATCTTGTTGTGGTTTTTTTTTTATTTGATATGCAGTTTTGGTTGTGAAGTTTCCGTTCGGATTGGGTTTCCAGATCAGCTTATCTCTAGGACTCCATTCTGGTATCTTGATTTCTTGAATTTTATTGGCTATGTGTTGAGGGAAGAGTTGCATTAGGAGAGTGATATTCCAATCGGATTGGTTTATGATTAGATCAGCTACTTTTAGATTGCTATTTTGATCATTCTTGTAAGTTGTTAAATCATGGTCAATAAGCCATGGGTCATCCCAAACATTGATGGATTCCCCATTTCCTACGAGCCATAATAACGCTTTGTGAAATCTATCTCGTAAGTTTAGAAGCCTACCAAATTGCCAAGAAGTGTTTTGTGAAGATCTTTGTCGAATTGTGTCTATTTGAAGATATTTTTCTTTTATGAGTTTAGTCCATATGCTTTCTTGGTTAGAGTATAGCTTCCAAAGTAGCTTCATCTGTAAGCTAATGTTCATTTCTTAAGCCGTCTTGAACCCAAGACCACCCTCACTTTTTGGTTTACAAATCTTATCCCAGCTTATAAGGGGGTTATAACGTTGAGAAGATAATTTGTTCCAAAAGAAGTTCTTATTAATCTGATCTATTTGGTTAAGCACCCCTTTTGGGAGCATAAAATTTTGCATTAGGTAGTTAGTTTTAGAACTAAGATTCGCTTGTATTAGTATAGCTCTTCCTGCTTGAGATAGAGACGAAGTTTTCCACTTCGATAATTGTTTTTTTGAGGTTATCAATAGCTTCTTCAAAGACACAATTTTTAACCCTTCCACTTATGATGGGGATGCCTAAATATTTTTCCATAGCTTTTGAGATTGGGATCCTCATTTCTTGGGCTAGGCTTCTGGCTAGATTAGAGCTAACATTCTCCGAGACTTGTAGAGAACTTTTGTTGAAGTTTATAACTAGCCCCGACAAGTTGGAGAAGTTATTTAAGGCGTTCTGAATGGTATGCAGACTCTTAAAAGAGGCTTCTGAGAAAATGAGAGTGTTATCGGCAAAAGTTAAGAAGGGAATTGGAGTACCATTTTTTGTGATCTTTATACCAATCAAAGCATCATCCAGCTGAGCTTCCATATGAAGCTCTCTAGCCAGACTTTCCATGACCAGTACAAAAATGTACGGCGCTAGGGGGTCACCTTGTCTGATTCCTCTGTTGGGTTTGAAAGGTTTACCAGGACAATTATTGACCAGAATCAAGAAGGTAGTTGTGGTTATACACTTCATGACCCATTGAATCCATGTGGGATGGAAACCAAACTTGGTCAAGGTTGCTTCTATAAAGCTCCAATTTATCTTATCATAAGCTTTTTCCATATCAAGCTTTAGAGCCAGTCAACCCTTCTTTCCTTTTTTTTTATGAAAGCTATGAAAGACCTCATGTGCTATTAAAGTGTTGTCTTGAATTGATCTTCATTCCACAAAAGCCCCCTGGAAAGGACTAATGATCCTAGGGAGTATTGGTTTGAGCCTATTTGCTATAATTTTTGTTATAATTTTATAGATTGTGTTGCATAAGCTTATGGGTCTGAAGTGATTTATGTTTTTTGGGTTATCTATTTTGGGTACGAGAGCGATAAAGGTTTGGTTAATTTCTCCTAGGAGGATTGCGTTTAACTTTAAACAAATGAGCGAGGGTGACCCTTGTAAATGCTAGTGTTCAAATCCCAACTCTTGCAAATTATAAGAGGTGACTAGGTGAGTATATAAGTCTTCATTGGATTTGGTGAGCTTGTCAATACTATGATCTGGAACGAAGTGTCATCAAAAAATCTTGGTCTTGAAGTCTTGGTCATAAAAAAATCTTGAAATCGAAAAGTCTTGGTCTTGAAGCAAAAAGTCTCGGTCTTAAAGGCAATGCCTTCAATGAATTAGAGGTTGAGGATATGGGCATGGACGTGGAATCTCCACGTCATGAAAAAAAAAATCTTATAGTCTTGAGTTTGAATTCAAATAGCTTGAATTTTGTGAAATTTAAAAAAAAAATCTCAAGTTACCATGTCATGACTCATGACACGAGTAAGGGTGTAATATGAGTTTAGTAGCTCGAGCAAGGCTCTGACTTGACATGAAAAAAAATGGCTCAAATTTTTACATTTATTAAGCAAGTCGCATATGTATAAGCACGTATTTAAGTTCGAGTGTAAACTTATGCTCGAATACGTAACCCTATAAATTAATGAACTTTTCACATGGAATTTCTTTTTTTTTTTTAACAATGAAAGGTTTACATGGAATTTTCATATACTTATATGCTTATATGCTTAGCTTTCTAAACTATTAAAAAAAATCGTATAGTAATCATGAGTTTTTATAAATGAATTGGGTTATTGACAAGACATTGAAATAGCTATAGACAAGATAAATTCTAGCATATTTCACGACCAAGTCCTTACATCCGGTCTCTCTCCTCTGTGTTTGAAACACCCACGGGCCACAAGCCACCACCATCAACCCCAATCCTCCTGTTTCTTTGATGTTTTTAGGTCCGCCTTTGAATTGTGAGGTGCCATTTACACAATGTCTCCCCCCAATTTAGCCTCTTTTTAGAACGGTTCTGGTCTTGGTCAACCCGTCCCCTCCCTCTTTCCTCCATCCCCGCCGCTTTCCGCACGCTTTACTAGTAGGTCTTGCGGTCGGTTCCCATTGGTAATCAAAATGCAACATCAACGTCTCACTTCATCAAGATCAAGAAACTCGGCCTCCTCGATCGAGGCCTTGAAGAACACAATTTTGTGTTTGGTATCTCTAGATATGAATATCGCTTGCTAGTTGCTATCTAGATATCAAATTTTGCCTTATTTGATATACTGATTTGAGGGGGGTATCACTTGATATCAATATCACCCAATATCGATATCTTGATACCGATATCAATATCTTGATATCAAGTTATTAACCGATATCAATATCTCGATATCCATCTCTTAGCCTCACCCACACGTCAATTGCAGCGTCTCGGGGAGTATCTCGCCGGTGACTCCGGCGACCAATCTAAACTCGAATCGATTGGGAGGGAGATTGTCGGGGCGAATCGGTCACAAGCGTGGACGCACTTGAGGAGGTTGTCGAAGTGGGCGGAGGAGGGGTGATCGGAAAGGACTTGTGGGTAGTACCCATAGGTCCCCGATTCGAATCCCGAATATGACCGCTATTTATTTATCAATTTAAGGAGGGGTGATCGGAGGGAGGTTGAGGAGCCCCTTTGTTTCTAATTTGACGATCAACTCTAACCATAACAAATAAATAAGAAGGACTGAATTATGCCATTTGGCATTGTCAATAGCAATTTCGACATTTCGTTAATAGTCCATATGTAGGACACAAAAGTTTTTTAAATTTCTACATGGTAACCCTCAACTTTGATATTTTCCATGCGATAGCCCTCAACTTTGATATTTTCTGCGTAGCTAGCTACAAATTTAATATTTTCCCATTGATAACCACAAAGACTAAAATTTTGTTTACATTTAATTGGGCTACAGTTTTGTTAGTATTGGGCCGATAGTAGCTGGTGGGCCTTGTTTGGTTTGGTTCACTATTTGCATTTAATTGGGCTTATATAATTTATCCTTAAGACCTTAACACATTCACAATCACACTCGAGTTGATAATTCTCATACATACATACTATTACACACGAGCTACATATATGTCCAAGTGCAACTGCAAGGCCTCTACTTTGTTGCTCCTATTTGTTGATTGCCAAAACTAATGCTTTCTTTCATGTTCTAACAAAGATCTGTCGGCGCATTTGGTTGCGGAAAATACCACAGGAGCCATGTAGGCCCGTGCCCCATGGTGGTTCAGGTGGATCGACTGAACAGGGCTCCCAAATTTTAAAGGGCCCAATAACGTTTTAGTTTTAGGTTAAATAAAAAAAAAGTGTGTTAATGAAACAAATTACTAATCTGGTCTACTGGCAAGCTGCGCTACAAGCCTTCTCAACATTTGCCAACCCCCTGCGTTTGATTCCCAACAACTACGGAATTGTTTTTTTTTTGTTGTTGTATAATCTGCTCTTCTTTTTCTTTCATACTCGTAAAATCATAATATTAAGTATATAAACATCTCTTTTTTTTTTTTTTTTTTCATTTTTAACTTATTAAGGGGCCCTTTTTTCACGAAATTTTCAGCTTTTAATTTATTTTTTTAATCATTCAAAAAAAAATTTATTCTCTTTTTCTTTTAAAAAAAAACATACAAAGCCCATTGCTTAGAGAAATTAGTGGACTTTCCCCCAAAACAATTAAAATTTTAATGAACTTATTATGAAAGTCAAATAATTTTTTAAGAAAATCATATTTACAATTTTTAAAGAATCATTCACAACCATTTTATGTTTAAAAGAATGTTTAAAGGCTTCAAATTTTTACCTTATTTCTATTTTGATTACTTTAATGTACATAAAGTTGACTATGAATTACAATATTCCTTACGGTCCTTGCCATTTTGATTTCTTTTTTATGCATTTTGTAAATATAAATAGAGTCATTGTTGATTTTTGTAAAATAAAACATAATTATATATATTTTTTATAATAGCAAAACTATTTACATAATGCAACTTATATATATATAAAAAAAAAATAAGATCGTTAACAGAATATATGAATAAGGTCTGATTATTTTTTCGTACAGGGCCCCCAAAAGTATCCGCACGGCCCTGAGCCATGGCACAAGACAACCTATTGCGAAGTAACTTGCGCTATATATGAATCTCAAAAATGCATTTGTTCAGCTTGATACGACAAGTCATGGGATGGGATGATCTATATTGTAGGTTACTTCGTTGCGAAGGAGGAAGCAGTCAAAGTAACTTGAAAGATGGGCAAAACCTGCCCTTGGAATGGGTCCATGAAAGCTCTATTAAGCACTGATGTTTTTTTCAAAGTAACAGAATTTGAATGGTTGTTGGGTTTGATCCAGTCAGTACTGTGAATGTGGCTTCATGTTGAAACTCCTCCTCACTTTCTTATGGGGAAAGATTTGGTTAATTTGACTCAAATCTTTTAGGTAAACTTCTTTGATTTGGGACCAAGTAAGTTTTTGGAACAACATGAGGTTTGAATTGACAATTTGACAGCAACATACATGGCAATGAAGCTAAGGCTCCGACGCTCCGTGTGGAGGTGAAATTATAGTCTAGTCGAAGTTGAAAAAGTTGATTAAAATATTTTTTTATTTTTAATTTATAAAAGTTGGTATGAGTGTACGTGTTTTTGTCGAAAACAAGAATAATCCTCAAAATAAGTTGAATGTTAGAGATGTGAATGAGACCAAAGTGTCCACATCGGAAAGTTGAATATATCAAGCCTAGTATATGAGTCGGTAGGCCACTCCTCCTATTGCCAATTGGTTTTAGAATGGAACCTCACTCGGCTTGTGTGCTAGGCTATTAGCACATGTGCGCCCGTACACACGACCCTCAGTCATCGATCCGAGTCGGACTTTGATATATAAAACCTTACAAACAGTAAAATTTGGGTCGGAACCAATAAGGTGATACTCATTTCATTCGGCTCATGTAAATTATTTCCCTCTTAATCCTTTTCATCCATTGATGTAAAAAGGGCATTATGATTAGAGATATTATGTTAAATTAACCGTTTTTTAAGAAGTGTGTAAAATGTTAAAATACTCCCTCCGTTCTTAATTATTTATTGCACATAGATTAAGGAAATGGAGTTCTCCGTAATTATTATCACTCTCAACTTCATCCGGATATTGAATTGTTGTACGGAGTAGTAATTACCAGTATTGTAATCCCAAAAGACACACCAATTTTGAAATTAAATAAGTCATTTAATTAGCATAACTCTTTTCATTTTGAGCAATTAATTAGCACAACTCAGAAAAAGAGAATAAAGTGAGTTTGATGTGACTCAAACGACATATAATTAGCAATACTCAAAGAAAGGTTAAAACGACAAATAATTAAGAACGGAGGGAGTAATAAATATTGGAAATTGGGAGTGATTGTGGAAATTGAAGAAGTTGGGGATAAGAAAAGGAGTAGGTGGGAAGACAGGTCCACATTTGCAATTACTGAGCATGAGCTGTAAGCCTCTGAGCTGTGGTTGGTCACTTGGTTGGTGGTGGTTCAATTTGAGGTAGAGCTGTAAGGTTTCGTTTTTTCGGAGGATAAAAATTAAATAAAATACTATTTTTATATTAAAAAAAATATGCCTAAAAGTCAAATGATATATATATTTTTTTTGATAAGGAAAGAATTCGGGTGGGCTGACCCTACCCGACAGCATCCTTGCGGATGAGGTCGAGGAGACCAAGATCGTTTTTAATATCGACTCCTCGGGCAGAGTGGCTAAGGTGTGCAACCTTATCCGCCACTCTATTGCCCATGCGAGGAACATGGAAGAAAACTACGTCTTCCAGAGTCGATAGCTGGACTTGAACATCCGACAATATTAGTTCGATCTCCCATGGGCATTTGGATTTCCTATTTAAGTGATCGATGATAATCTTGTTGTCGCCTTCAATCTGGATCTTTCCTATATGTAGTTGACGCACCTGTTGGATCCCCAGTTTAAGAGCTAATGCTTCCGCTTTGAGTGGATTTTGCTTGCCCAGGCGTTGGTGGTGTACTGAAATCGGGTGACCAACCCAATCCCTAATAATGGCACCTGCTGAGCTTTCGTCGTTAGAAAGTGTTGAACCGTCGAAGTTTAGTTTGAAAGTGCCTAAGGGAGGCTTCCGCCATGAAATTGTTTTTTGATTCTTACCTTTTTTTTTTGTCAAGGCACTGTCGAAGCAGGCGAAACTCATCCTCAAAGTCAGCCTCAGCAGCCGATGTCTTATTCCAGTTATCTATATGGGATTTGATCAGTCGTAAGGCTATATCTTTTTGCGGGATTGCAGCCTGTTGAAACAGATGTTTGTTCCTGACACACCATGTCGTCCACCACGAGAAAGCGAGGTTGGACAGGGCGGAAGGAGGAAGGCTCTTCCCAAGGGTAGATAGGATGGGCTTAATATCCTTGGACTGTGCAATCAGGCAGACAATTTGTTGCCCGACCTGGGGCGGAAGCTGGTGTATCGCTTGGATGAAGGAACACTCCAGAAACAGATGGATCTCATCCTCAGATGCCGCATTACACATAGAGCAGGTAGGTGGGACCGAAGCACCCCTGTTGGACAGCCTCGAAGCGGTTGGGAGGCCATCCTGAGCGATCTTCCAAAGAAAGTTTTTAACTTTTGGAGGTGTGTTAATTTTCCAAATCCAGGCACTACGGTCTGGAAGTGGTGCCGACTGAGTTGTAATCAATTTATATGCACTGGCAGTAGTAAACCAGTCTTCCCTGTCCGGCCACCAATATAAGCGGTCTTGCATAGTCGAGGTAGGTAGGGGAATATCTCGGATCTCATGCACTATATCAATTGGGAGAGCCTCTTTAAGCTTTTCTGTCCACCACTTACCCCCCAGAATATAATCACTAACACTTTCGTCTTGATTGTAACTTTGAGGGCATTCTTCCCTGTCTGATAGAGGCGAGGTTGAGATCCAATTGTCTGTCCAAAACTTAATAGCGCGCCCATCTCCAACTGACCAAATAAGCCCCTCTTTAAACTTATCGATTAGAGCAGACAACTTAGACCACTGCCAAGAGCTAGATCCGTTGTTTTTGTATTCAAAAATACTAGCAGAACGTAGGTATTTATGTCTAATCACTGACACCCATACATTACCCGGTTCGGCCAGAATTTTCCACAA
This sequence comes from Persicaria tinctoria, assembly GCA_037127255.1. Lineage (NCBI taxonomy): Eukaryota > Viridiplantae > Streptophyta > Magnoliopsida > Caryophyllales > Polygonaceae > Persicaria > Persicaria tinctoria. The sequence continues at coordinate 4,917,236 of JBANSL010000004.1, forward strand.
CAGCTTCATTTGGAGAGCCACGTTCATGTCGCTTGATTTTCGAATTCCCAACCCCCCACTCTGCTTTGGTTTACAGATCCTGTCCCAGCTAATCAGAGGCCGATACGTACTGGAGATCCTTGTTAGTCAAATGATATATATTTTCAGATGGAGGGAGTATCTATTTCTTTATGAATTTTTAAAAACATTGATTATATTATAATACTCATTAAAATATCATTATATAAGAAACAAATATGCAATTATATATTACTCCATATTAAAAATGTACATTGTAAATATTTTTTTTTTTCAATTATTAAAAAATAACATATATACTAGTTATGTGTAACGATCTCCTCTCCAATTTGGGGGTGTGCGGCGTGGTGTGCCTACCATTTCTTTACTATTAATCATGATCTTTTTGTTTTATATTCATCCTCAAACTACAAATTATGCCCTTGAAATAGGACATTTGGCAGATCCAACTCGAGCCCACCTCATCAAACATATATACATATAGAGAGAGAAAAGAACATAAAAAGAACTAAAAGGGTTTCAACAGAATAACATAACAATACTTTGACTAAGTTATGATGAAGTAGAAGGATTAGCTACTTTGTATTGGATTTAATACTCATGTCTTCTTTTAATTTGAAAAAGAAATTTACAGATTTTTCTGACATTTTTAAAAACTCTTTTGTTCATGATCTAAAACTAAACTGTTCAGGAAATTATTTTTAAATATTAAAAAAAAAAATTGTGTGTAAACCTATGTTACACGGAAACGGAAACGGAAACGGGGAAACGGCAATCCGAATTTTATAGGAAACGGAAACGTCGAGGAAACGGCAATATGAATTATATGTTCATTTAAAGGTCTAAATAAGAGTAATAAACATATGAACAAGTGATACACATTGAATGCATCATTAAGGCTACAAATTAAAATGTTCAATATCGTGATAAATAGTGTCCTTACTCATTAACATAAATCAATATAGACATGTCAAATATATTAAATGTCTTGCAAACCAACAAAATAAAGTAACTTAGTTTTAAAATAACAACATAATCAAGAACAACACAAAATAATCAATCCAACATCGATCTTCTACTTAGTTAGCTCTTCCTTAAGTTCTGGCTTATCATAGAAAGTTTGCAAGTAAGGGTTTGCCGAAGAGAGCTTAGAGGGAGAGAGTACCGAGCAAGTGAGGAAGGACCGAAAATAGAAGGAAACGGGAGTTTCAGACGGTAGGAAGGGGAAGTATGATTTAGGGTTTGATTTTTATTTTTATTTTTTAACTATAAAACTAGTGGAAACGTCATCTGACAAGTCAGAAACGTTTCTGACCAAACGGAAACGGTCAATGTTTCTGACTTTTTTGGTCAACGAAATGGTCAAAGTTTCTGACCTCTCAGAAACGTTTCTGAGGTGTTTCTGGGGAGTTTCGGAGTTTCTTCATATGCTGAAACGCGAAACCGCTATGAATTGGAGTTTCGGGGTATCGATCATAGGTGTAAACTAAAAAGCAATGGGTGTGATTGCAAAAAATGAACAATTTGTTTTGGTACGTGAATTGTGATAGAGCTCCGACCAAATAATTGGGAACAAATATTTGGGTGTGATTGCAAAACAAGATAAAGCAATATGGGTCGCCGACGAAAAGGCGATTATCATGACATTTTCGAGTAACCTAAAAAAGTGGTTGCCATCTTCATTTAGTTTAGTAGTAATACATATGTACGTTGACCGACTTTAATTAGTTGACATTTAAGGCTCATAATATATAATATACACAATACACTCCTCCGTCTTTGTTTATGGTTGGTTCATTGGCGTTTTCAAGTACATGGGGATGGGGATGACGGTAGGTTGCAGGTCGGTGCTTCAGCTGGATCGCTGCATCGTTGCCGGTCAAGTTAGCGCGTTTTATGGATTTTCATTTTATGGGCATCCATCCACTACTCTCACTTACCACTCCAAACTCCATCCATGTGAAACAAAAAAGTCCATTCCATATTGGTCGAAAATCAAATCACATACCAAAATATACACAACGGTTAAATATTTGTATAATTACTTAAAATTTTGTGTTAAAGGGTAGATCCCGACGTTATAATATAACAAAAAAAAATCCGACGCTAATGGTGATTTCGTATATCACTATTTTGAGCTAAATGAAACTAAAACATCAACTTTTAGGAGATGAGAGAGATTATACACTCAGCTATAAGTATATGATGGTATTTTATTAATCGAAAAATGTGTAGGCGTACGTAGTTTAACTCTATGATGCTCGATCAGAAACTCTATTTCATAGAGGTTTCACGTTTCTATATATGAAAAAACTCCGAAACTCTGGGAAAACACCTCATAAACGTTTCTGAGATGTCAGAAACGTTTGATCGTTTCGTTAACCAGAAAAGTCAGAAACCTTGACCGTTTCCGCTTGGTTAGAAACGTTTCTGTCTTGCCATGTGACGTTTCCACTAATTTTATAATGGAAAAAAAAAAAAACCAAACTCTAAATCATCCTTTCCCTTCCCCCCGTCTGAAACTCCTGATTCCCTCTCGCCTTGCCGCCTTCTTCTCTTCCATTTTTGGTCTTCCATCCTCTCCTCCATTCCAATGACCTCTCTCTCTCTCTCTCTCTCTCTCTCTCTCTCTCTCTCTCCTGGTAAACTCTCACTTGCTCAGTGCTCTCTCCCTCTCGGCTCTAACTATGTCATACTCAAATGCGAGTAGCGGTCCTACCAGAAGTCATAGTGACGTTGAACGTACAAAGCCAGCAAACTGACTCTGCAACGAATGGAGTTGAAGAGGAGTGAGGATATTTAAAATGTTTGACATGTCTGTATTGATTTATGTTAAGGAGTAAAGGACACTGTATATCACGGTATTGAACATTTCAATTTGTAGCCAATGTTGCATTCTATATGTATAACTTGCTGATATGTTTATTGCTCTTATTTAGACCTTGAAATGAACATATAATTCATATTGTCGTTTCCTCGGCGTTTCCACTTCCTACAAAGTTTGGATTGTTGTTTCCCCATTTCCGTTTCCGTTTCCCTTCCGGTTTCCGTTTCTGTTTCCGTGTAACATAGGTTTATCCAAGAGCATCTCTATTTTTCAAAGGATATGATGCTATAAATTTAAAAATTCAATGATTTGAATTAAACCAATTGATTAAAAAAATATAGAATATATATTAAGGGAAAAATTTAATATTAAAATATTTTGAATTAAACATATTGATTATAAAATATGTAATATCTTAAGAATATTAGGGGTTATATATAAATGTAATTAATAGAAAGTGAGGATTTGATATATAAATACCTATGGATTGTATATGGTAGGGTATCAATGAAAACACATGACAACTTCTTTAGCTTTCTATCTCTCCGAAGAAACGCTCTCTTTCAAGAGAGAAAGAGAACCCGGCAAATCCCATGTCGGCATTGGCCTTAGTCCTCCGCGTTCCTGTTCGTCCTTCTCCTATCGTTTTCGTCAACACTGGCGGCGGTAGCGAGGGCGTGGTGGTGGCGGGGGGTTGTACCAGCGGTTGCTGGCCTAGCACCACAAGTCCGACAACGCCCTCGAAGGCTTGTGAAGCGATTTGATACTCATCGGCGATCATTGCTCCGTTTCCGATAAAGGTAAAAGCTCTCTTCGGAGGGCAAACTAAACCTCCTTCGGGAGCCCTAAATCTCCCCCGGGAGCCCCAATCCACCCCTTCGGGGGTCGCTACCGCTTTCCCCTAACCCACCGCCTTCTACTCGGCTTTGGTTAATCGCCGGAGCTGGCTTTTTCGCTCTAAAGTTGCGGAAGTCCTTTCCTCCTCCGTGGGCGCAATCGTCATCCAGTTGCCCAATTTCCATGGGGTTTTTGAAGTTTGATTTCAAATTGAGGGTCGTCCTCCCCCGGTCTTCCTTTGCCTGTTCTCTCCGGTGGCCTCAGGCACTTGTTGTCGCCGTTTGCAACCGCTCTATTCTTTTAGGGCTTTGGTAGATCCATGGCCGAAGTTCTCTTTTTCGTCTCCTTCCTGTTCAATTTCGAGCGGATTCGACGTCAATTTTCGAATCTAGGGTTTGCTCCCTGTGGAAATCGTCCTGCATTAAGGTCGTCCCCGTCCTCGGTTCAGGCGACCTTGTTCCGGTCCCTGGCTTCTGAACCCTCTCTCGCCGGCGACTAGGTTCCGCCGTGCCGTTGTTGAGTTCGCACGCGGCTAGTCCGCTGTTGTCCTCTCCTCCAGCCGCCGTTCTGGTCTGCTGGTTCTGGTTCAATCGGTTGCGCTTGGTTGTGGCGTTGGCGTCTCGACGTCGAGGTTGCTCTTGCGTCTCGGTTGCCTCCATGGCCGTCGTTGTCCTCATCGGTGGCTGCCTCGATCAGAAATTGTCGTAGCTTCGTTTTCTGATAGGGCCTTTGTCTCAGGTTCTCCTTGGGCCCTAAGGAGACCCGAATGTGAATTTTTGGGCCCAAGTTTTGTCTTGAGCCCAAATTAACCCAATAATAATAAAAATAGGGATATATTTATTTTATAATATGGAAAAATTATATATATTCAGTCCGTAAGTTGTTTAAATGGCTTCCCAATTTCAGTCCTTTTAACCCAAGTTTCATCCTCCTTGCGGATGTGCTTCATTTGCTCGTGTGGGTTGGTGTACGTCTGTTGGTCGTGGTTAGTTTCGGTTGAGGAGCAGCTCTGCGGCCCTGGTTGATCGACGTGATCGTGTTGGTGGTGTTTGTGGTCTCCGAAGATCCTTCATCCAGGTGGGGGGAACGTCATGTGATCCACACTTCCCCAGGTGTCGCCTTTGCCCTACAAGGATTGCTGCTTTCCGTCTTTCCGGCGGCGAGACATTGTGTCAGCAAGAGCTGTCCCATGCGCTCGCTATCCACTTCTCCGCGACGACTTCCTTTCTCTCGATGTTGTGTCCGCCAGGGTCTTGGGTGTTTTTCGGGTTTTCTTTGGGTGCCCTTTATTGTACTTTATGTTATTTTTCTATTTCGTAGTTGTATATTTAGACTGCTTGCCGTCTGCCGACTTCGTCGGCCTCTCGAGGTCTGGGCCTGTCCGGCCTTGAATTATTTCCTTATTAAAAAAAAAAAAACATAACAACTTCTTTATCCCCTTTTCTTCTTCTTCTATGAAATCTCTTCTCCTTCCCTTCATCTCTAAAATCTATATTGGAAGTCAACCCCTTCCCTAACCGACCCTTGGGTGATCCGAACATCGAGAGGGAGGGGATAAATAAAAAGATTTTCTTTTTATCTTAGTACAGTTCAATCGTTCTACATCTTGATCGGGTACTGTGTGATCTATTAAAGGGGTTGACCATCTCACTCACAAACGACGTACTCCATGTTTTTAAGTAGATTCAAACTTCGAACCTCTTGACATGAGAGGTATGTAGGCTTGTTATAACAATATAACCCCATAACCGCGCAGATATATAGATTATTAGAAACACCTAACTCATCTACAAACTCCATTACTTCAATAATCGTTGATTCCATTAATCCCCACCAAAAAAAATACTAAAAAATCGTCAATTCCATTGGATTCATAGCTTTGAGCCTTTGAGATCTTACAAGTGGTGGATGTCTAATTAGCCACGCCGATCCTTCATTATTTAAAAATTAAACATGATTTTCCCTTAATTTATTATATATACAAAAAAAAAAAAAAAAAAATAGAAACAATACATAACGAGATGTATTCTTAGCTAGATTTAACCAATTTTGAGATGACACGTACATGTATATATACTTTCAAGTTTCACCCATATATAAGGTAATATTATTAGAAATGGACGTTTATTAATTAATTATTCCACGTTAGAATTGTCCTTTTGACCACTTTTATAGGCACCAAAATATTTGTTTCTTTAAACAACATTAATGATAAAAATTTATAATTTTGACAATTCATCTCATTAATTTTCAAAATATTCTATTAATACTACAACTTTTTATAGTATTCTTTTTTTTTTTTCATGGGTTCATTTTTTTCACGTTATTTATTCTAAAATTTTAGATATCCTTCTTTCTATTTTTAGTTTTCTTAAAACGGTTTTTTTGGACATAGGATTGATTCTCATTTTAGATAAAACATTTCCTTAATTTAATTATTTTAGCCAAATTTTAAATTAGATTGTTAAACTATACTTAGTTTTTTGTAAAAAATCTTTCTTGAATTTGTTCTTATCCTATACCTTGGAGTAGGATAGAAAAATACTACTTGTATGTAGACATTTATTAATGTAAGTCAATACACCAAAAATACTACTTGTAGTAGTTATTAAAAAGGGCGAAATTCACCAAAAAAGACTAATTTGACGCGGAAACTTGTATGTAGACATTTATTAATGTAAGTCAATACAGAAAGGCTAGTGTAGGTAATTAAGGATAATTTTGCAAGACGAGATCTGTTGACTAAGTGCAAAAAATCTGAATCACCCAATTCAATGTTAACTTTAAAATCTACATTTTTTCCTTTCTAGGATCTAGTAATTATTGTATCGGATTTTCTATCCTATGTCATAAGGCATAGAATAACAAGCTTAATCGGGAAAGATTTTTCAGATTTAAATTAATTTTAGCCATTTTTAATATTGATTTTCCAGAGTTGCTTATTTTTTTGTAGGAAATCTTTCTCGATTAATGTGTTTATCATATGCAGCTATGCTCCTAGGGTATAGGATAAAAAGACTGTTATTGTATAATCTGATATGTATTAGGGAATTAAAATTTTAGTGCATAAGTTAAGAAGGTAAGAAGAAAAAAATGGAGAGTGAGAAAGAAAAAGATCGGGATCGGAGCGATGGCAAGGGACTACCCGGCGGAACGGAGGGTAGTGGGAAGACCTCTAACGACACTGGGAGTGACGCTAATGTCAAGAAGACGCAAGCCGATGCTGGAACGGCTACTGCTTCAGTGCTAAGCTACAAGGACAAACTAGTGTCAGGATCGAGCGAGAGCCATGCTGTGATCCAGACCCCTTCGACCAATCAGGATGTGGAAATCGCGGAGTATGTGGTGGAGGATGATGTACCACCGGAGACCGATGACCCGTTGTGCCCCGCTATTACGCTAAGCAAGAAAGAGAAGGAAGAGTTGTGGAGGCCATGGAAGGACACCTTGATCATCAAGATGTTCGATAAAGGACCAGGATACATGCAGTTACACAGGAGGCTGTCTCAGAAGTGGGCACTCAAGGCGCCTTTCTCGTTGATAGACCTGGGGAACGAGTACTACGTGGCTCGCTTCTCTAACCAGTTGGACTACAACCACGTTCTCATGGAGGGGCCGTGGATGCTGGGGGACAATTATCTCACAATCCGCAAATGGGTCCCGAAATTTGATGCTTCGGCGGCTAGCATTACCAAGCTAATGGTGTGGGTACGGATTCCTTGCCTCCACATTGAATACTTCGATGAGCGTTTCCTCCGTCTGATTGGACGGAAGATAGGGAGAGTGCTCAGAATCGACAACACCACGGCTTCAGCGGAGAGGGGGCAATTCGCTAGATTAAGTGTGGAAGTGGACCTTTCCAGACCGCTACTGTCAAAATTCCGTCTCGATGGTAAGGTGTGGCCAATCCAATATGAAGGTCTCCGGATGGTTTGTTTTGGCTGCGGGAAAGTAGGACATAGTGCTGACAGGTGCGAAAATCAGAATAAGAGGGAAGTGGCAGCCGATCAAATTGTGAAGCTAGCAGGAACTGCTACGGCACCAGGAGCACCCACGTATGGCGACTGGATGCAGGCAAAAAAATCGAGTCGCAAGCGAAGTCCAAAGACGGGCCACGGACAGTCGACGCATGGAGCTAACTCCGGGGAGACGATAGGGAATACTACTCACCCGCCGGGAGGCAAGGCAGTCAATCCGCCGGAGAAAGGTTTCACCGGCGCAAACCGAAACAAGGGGAAGAAGGGTGAGGAGAATCCCGCAAATCTTGGGGATACGACAGTTAGCCAATCCTCCAGATTTTCAGCCTTGGTAAATTTAGAAGAAAATCAAGATATGGAAGGAAATCAAGATATGGTGGTGGATAGGAATGGAAAAAAGATCTTGGGAGAGAATCTGGTGATTTTGCAAAAAGAAAACGTGGTAAACACGGAGGCAGTTAAGTCAGTTAAGGCAAAGGCATCGGCAAAAGGGAAAGAAAATCATCTACCCAAGGGCAAAAGTGGAAGGGAGGGCACAAAAAAATCCATCCTTTCCGTTAATAATTCAAACATTAACAAGAGGAAGGGGTTGAATGAAAAAGTGGTTGATTTGGTGGCCAGCGAAATCATCATCCAGGGAGATGCCGATCGGGGATCTAAGTCTCGGACACGCTCTCACAACATGACCCCCTTACGCCGCACTGTGAACAGCCCTAGAAACACACAAGAACCCTCGACAAGACCCACAAAACGACCTCAGATTCCATTCCAGTACCCACCCACAAATTACCTGTCAACCATATCAAATACCCTGGGGATCAATGAACCAAGGGCCGATGGTCACAATCATCCCAATCCGGACCCGGAGAAGTTTCCTGATGTCGAACCACCGGATAGGACCATTCTTGGTGGTGCCGCCATGGATTGCGTCTCGAGTCAAGGTGGAGCTACAACCGCTACAAACAGTAAATCAACCGATTCTATGCAGGGCCTGGGTGCCCCGAGACCTCAGCAGAACCATTGAACGCCTTGACGGGGCGGCTCATGCCTTTGCAGACGCAATGCAGATGCCTTGTAATACGGTATTTAGGGCTTTAGAACACACCCTGGTTAATATGAAGAACATAAGAATAGTAGCTTGGAATACTAATGGCGCGGGGAGTGATGCATTCCTTACGGCGCTGCGAGAGATCATCAGAACCCATGATCCACAAGTCTTGATCTTGGTGGAACCTAGAATCAGCGGAGATACTGCTGATAGAGTTTGTCGTAGGATTGGCTTTGATGGGTGCGAACGGATGGAGGCTGTTGGCTTCTCAGAAGGAATTTGGGTCCTTTGGAGATCGTCGGAAGTTACAGTCACAACGCTTGTCCGTCATTCACAACACATAACGGTTGATGTTCAGAGGTTGGGTGAGGAACCGTGGGTGATGTCGGCGATATATGCGGCGCCGACACATGAGAAAAGACTTGACTTATGGAGGAGTCTCTTGGAATTTGCGGACCAGAATACTCGCCCTTGGGTTCTTGCAGGGGATTTCAATGCGACGTTGACTGCCCAGGAGAGAACTCCGGAGTCGTCGGTGGGCTCAAACAGATCTTCAAGGGCATTTAGCGAATGGACAGAAACAATGCAGTTGCTGGACTTGGGGTTCTCGGGCCCTCCCTTCACCTGGTGGAGGGGGAGAAGCGCCGATGCAAGGGTTGCGGCTCGCCTTGACAGGGTACTGTGCTCTCCGGATTGGCGCCTTCGCTTTCCGGAAGCGACGGTACGCCACCTAGTCGCTGCTTATTCTGATCATGCTCCGATTCTGCTGGACCTCGATCCCTCGTCGAATAGTAGAGGTAGAGATAAACCATTCCGGTTCCTGGCCGCCTGGATGCTCCACGATGGGTTCGGGGATTTTCTGGACGCCAAATGGGTGAGAACCAGGGGGGCTTGTGAGGCTCTAAAGGTGTTAGCATCGGAATTGGAAATTTGGAACATGGAAGTCTTCGGGAACATTCACAGAAGGAAGAGAAGGCTGGAAAGTCGAATAACAGGAGCGCGGTTCAGAATGACGGAAAGAGTAACGAACCACCTAGTGAGGCTGGAGAAGAAACTGTGTGATGAGCTAGAGGAAGTATTGCAACAGGAACAGAACTTGTGGTTTCAAAAATCGAGAGCGAACTTCCTTCTTGAGGGAGATCGGAATACTCGGTTCTACCACCTTTCCACCATTGTGAGGCGCCGGGCGAACAAGATTCAGACTCTTCAGGACGAGAGGGGTGAATGGATTGAAGATCCCCAATCCGTCAAGCATATGGTGGTGAACTTCTTCAAGGAGCTATACTCTTCGGAACGGACGGGGGAGGTATGGAGCCCGGCAACGAGCCTTCACACGTTCCCGACGCTCCCGAACAGAGAGGTTGCAAGGCTGTCGGCGCCTTTCTCAGCTGCTGAAGTTTGGCCAGTTGTGAAAAAGATGGGTCCTTACAAGGCACCAGGACCCGATGGTTTTCCGGCGCTGTTTTACCAGAAAAATTGGAGCATCGTGGGCGCCCAGGTGTGCGAAACAGTTCTAAATCTGCTGAATGAAGGGCAGTGTACAAGATCGATAGGGGACGCGCTCATGGTCCTGATCCCGAAGAACTCGAACCCTTCGTCAGCAAAACAACTCCGGCCAATCTCGCTCTTGAATGTTATCTTCAAAATAGCAACCAAGATGGTGGTACAAAGGATGAAACCGAGCCTCCCGTTGCTTGTTTCTCCAGTGCAATCGAGTTTCATACCGGGCAGACAAATAATTGACAACATCGTGATGGTCAGGGAGGTTCTGCACTCGATGACGGATAGGAGGAGGAGGAAGTGGATGGTTGTAAAAGTAGATCTCGAGAAGGCGTATGATCGAATTGATTGGGCTTTTCTCCAGCATACCTTAATGCGTGCGCAATTACCGCCGAGACTGGTGGAATTTATTATGCAGTGCCAAACAATGGGTGAAACAAATGTTCTTTGGAATGGGGAGAAAGCTGGATCGTTTAAACCATCGAGGGGAATTAGGCAGGGGGACCCTCTATCGCCTTATCTCTTTGTGCTCTATATGGAATATCTCTCACATGTCATCCAAGATGCTGTTGCGGATGGGAGATGGAAGCCGGTCATGGTGGGTGGGGTGCGCTTGTCCCACCTATTCTTTGCGGATGACTTAGTTTTGTTCGGAGAGGCGACGGTTGAGCAAGGGAGAGTGATGCGCGAATGCTTGGAAAACTTCTGTAGGGAGTCGGGGGAAAAAGTGAGCTTTGAGAAGAGCTCGGTTTTTTTCGCTAGGAATGTCCAGGCCGGCATCAAAGGGGAAATCAGTAGAGAACTTGCTATGCCGATCAGTTTGGAGTTCGGCAACTACCTCGGGGTACCAACTGGAGACAATCGGCTCACCATCGAAAGGTATTCATACTTGCTAGAAAAAGTAACAACAAGATTGAATGGATGGAAGCAGAGAACCTTGTCGATGGCGGGACGAATTACACTGGCAAAATCAGTCTTGACGAGCCTTCCTCTCTACACGATGCAGTCATCGCTTCTCCCGTGTCGAGTGTGTGATGATATTGATAAGGAGGTTCGAAAGTTTATATGGGGTTCAAATTCAGAGACACGCAGGATACCTCTGATTCGGAAGGAGTTGCTATACGCTCCGATTGATGAAGGGGGGTTGGGGATAAGACCGATGAGGGCGGCGAATCAGGCTACACTCGCAAAGCTCGGGTGGCGACTAATACAGAGCCCTACAACTCTATGGAGCAGAGTTATTAGGGGCAAATACTGTGGGGGAAGAGCTGATGCAGACATGTTTGGACATCACCGAAGAGGTTCCCAAGTCTGGAAGGGGATTACTCACGGGGCTAAGCTGCTAACGCCGGGACTGCGAGTGGATGTAGGTAATAGAAGGCGTACGCTGTTCTGGATGCACAATTGGTTGCAAGACTCAGCGCTATTAGACGTGGCGGGGAGGGAGATTCCGGAAGGTGAGACAGAAGCTCCAGTCAATACAAGTCACCCCGGGGGAGGATACACCTGATCGGATTTATTGGGCTCACACGACCTCAGGTAAGTTCTCCACGAAATCGGCAATCATGAAGGCAAGAGAAGGGGACGGGTTTCCTACTTCTCCGGTTTGGAAGCATATATGGCGTGCTCCGGCTCAGTAGAGAGCGCGCACATTCACATTTCTGGCAGCCCATAACGCAATGTTGTGCAACGCGAATCGGGTCCGGCGTCACCTTTCTCAATCCTCATCATGCCCGAGGTGCGGATTGGAGGAGACGGGACTGCATTTACTCAGAGATTGCGTACCAATAAGACAGCTGTGGGAGCTCCTGGGCAATCACAACTTACCTCCGAGCTTCTTTGAGGGAGTGGATATAAGTGAATGGATTCTGGGAAACATTAAGAAGGAGGACAGGTGGGCATCAATCTTTGTTACCACACTTTGGCTCTCATGGAAAACTAGGAATGAGCTAGTGTTCCAAGGATCTGATCGAGTGCGGAGCATAGCGGATAGAGCGTGGCAGCAGGTCTCGAACTACAATAGAGCAGCAAACAAGAATCGGGGTTTGGTAATGGGGTCGGAGAGACGACAGGACACACGGTTAAGGTGGGAACTGCCGGATCCGGGGTGGATGAAACTCAACACTGACGATGCATCGAAGGGGAATCCCGGCGAAGCAGGAGGAGGAGGGATTGTGAGAAACCACCGGGGGGAGTTTGTGATAGGTTATAGCTTCAAATGTGGCTACTGCTCGGCGGAGAAAGCCGAAGCGTGGGCAGCCTTGAGAGGCCTGCGTGTTGCGAAGAACTTGGGAATGCCCAGACTCATCTTAGAGATGGATAGCGCGACGGTGATCGCCCAGCTGTGCGAGGAAGAGGAACCCATAGGAGAGAACAGTCAGATCTTAAGCCAATGCCGCAGCCTCAATAACAACGCCGAGTGGGATGTGAGACTACGACATGTTCGTCGGACCGCCAACACAGTGGCAGATGTACTAGCAAATTATGCGATGTCTATTAGAAACCCCTTTATTGTGTTTGATGAGAGCCCGGACTCTATCCGTGAGCTTCTCAATCCAACTACTATGGTTGGAGTTACAACCTAAACTATTCTATGCAATAAAACAAGGGCCATGCCCTTCCTTTATACCCAAAAAAAAAGGGGAATTAAAATTTTAAAATGTGGATTGAAAAGTCAAACGAAATATATTTTGGATCAAAAAAATAAAAAAATTAAGTTTTCTTTTATGATTTAATACTTATTATTAATTATTAGTAAATACTTCCTCTATCTAAAAAGAACTTGATTATAATTTTTATGAGACTCAAAGAGTATTAAATTATAAAAAGATTAATAATTTTTTTTTGACATTATAGCTAGTTTTTATCTTATTAAAATAAGTATTAAATGGTAAAATTTCTTAAATTAGATCGGAGAGGGGGTATAGAATTTCCATTTTAAAAGTCAACTTTAGATCGGAATGAATTAATTTCCCAAAGCCCTAAAAATGGTTTGACTTTTCAATAAAATCTCTAACAAGTGGAGCATATACATATTCGGACTTATTTTAATTATACGTAGTTAATTAAGGCACACATTAGATAAACCGTTATTTTAACACTAAAAAAGAAGATAAACTGTTATTTTAATTCATAATCAATTTTCCATCATATGCCAATAACATAGAATTAGAAGCTTGATTAAGAAAAGAATCTCTACTGATCATAGAATTGATCCTGGGAAAACCACGGAGTATATAAAATATTTATTTTTAATTATTTTTTTTGATAAGCTTGTACTTATTAATAATAACTACGAAATTGTTAAAAGAAATTTTACAAAAAATGAATATTTTATGTAGTTTTTATCATTCTAAAAAAACGTGCGTGCATAATAAACGACAAATTTTACCGAACGAATATAGTAATCTTTTTTAGCATTAGGAAAGTAATTTTAAGAAAGACTAAAATAATTTAATTTAAAAAAAAAATCAATCAAGCTTATTTCCTAACATACACTATACTATAGTAGTAGGATATATAAACTCCGTATGTATAATGTATATCAGTATATATATACGTATTGATAATTATTTTAAAATTAGATAGGAGTATGTTTGTTGTTGTTGTTGATATTAATTAATGATTTCATCAAACCAAACACTTTGGAGTTGGAGGTTGGAATATTGGAATTGGAGAAAACCGCAAGCTTCAAGTCAACGAATGAGTCATCACGCGAACACTCAACGAAGCTTCATTTCACACACTCTTTTTCTTTTTAAATTTCCTCACCGTAAGGCGTAAGCACATACCTGTCATGACTGCCTGGATCAAGGTGATATAGACAGAGCAATTTCGTGATCGGAAATGAGCTTTTTACAAGTTTGTCTTCCCAATCTATAGGGATTCTCAATGTATCACTGGTCAACGGCGTTATTTTTTTAATATATGGTGCTTGACTTCATACGTGCTAACTTGATATATTTAATTTTGTATAGATTCGTCTGCTACGGGATGCGTTTCTGCTTGTTGTATTGCACATTTTATATTTCCTGATGGTATATTTTGACGGTTTTCATCAAATATATATCTTATCTAACCCACCGGTGTTGTGCGCACCGGCTCCTCCAAGATAAAAGAAAAGAAGAAGAAGAAGAATTGTCCTCTTAAACTTTAGTAGTTTAATATATACAAATAGCAAATAAATTAACTATTTTGAAGATGAATGCAGCAATTTGGGTTTTATAAAATGGGTACGTGTTGTCGTCGTCAAAGTTGTTTAACAAGAAAATAATCGAACCTAGCTGTACGCAACATCGGTCTAATAAATTAATACATTTTGAACATTAATTTACAATAAATAGAATCAGTTAACGAGTTACAAGAGATTAATTATATATTGAGATAGATTGCGAGGCAAGCTGTGCGTAATTGCTTAATTAGTACGTTTAGAGGTGTTTCAAATTTGGAGAACAAGAGCAATATATATATATATATGACGATCGACAGTAGAAAATAGAAATAGTCAATTTTAATAAAATCATTGATCAACCTCATTCCAAATTCCAATCCATTTGAAAATGACCGTTTGCTCCATCTACCAATTTCTTTATAGTTTCCTACTGAGTATTTTTTAACACTTTTTTTTTTGGTTAAGGGAAGAATTTAATTAAAACATCCCCAACAAGTCAAGAAAATAAAAGACATAAAAATCTTCGTAATAAAATTAAGAATAGACTGTCTACGGTGAAAATAAGGTATAAGATCTACTAATCCACACATATGGTCTAATTTTTAGTTCACTTAGTTTGATTGAATGAATAAAATTCTTTAATATATATATTTTTCCAATTAAAATTATTAGGATACTATGGGTTCGTATGGGACGGGGTTAATAAACCGACTAAAATTATAAACAGGGTAAAAATTTATAAACTGTTGGTAAAAGTAGTTAAAAATTTATGAAAAAATATAAACTCCGTATGGGACGAAAAACAGTTTATTTGTAAAAAGTGGAGTTTATTTGGTTGTTATTAGGGATATTGTGGTACTTTCAAACCAAATAAACTACTAAAACCACAAAAAAGCTTCCAAAACAAGCTTTTAAAATAACCCCCCATTTAAACCAAAATCCCCTAAATTTTTTTACCCCATACAGCATATAAGCTTTTAACCGGTTGAAAATTTTATTTTCAACCGATT
Source organism: Persicaria tinctoria (assembly GCA_037127255.1). NCBI lineage: Eukaryota > Viridiplantae > Streptophyta > Magnoliopsida > Caryophyllales > Polygonaceae > Persicaria > Persicaria tinctoria. Next base: position 4,932,624 of record JBANSL010000004.1, read on the forward strand.
GAAATGCCCACCATACAGGCCCTATGTGTATGCAGGGATATATTATGTAAGAAAAGGAAGCTAGGGACATAATATGTAAATATTGAAAATAGATTCTTCCTCCCCATAATAAATACGAAACTCTGTATAATCAGTTGAATCAAAACTGTAATATGGCTCCTTGATCATCCTAAAGGATGATGAAACAAAGTTCCCTATTAAAAGGGATAATAGATCTATTATAAATGATACCCTAGCCTTCCGAGCTATAAAGTCCGCTACTTGGTTTGCTTCCCGATAGCAGTGTCTGTATTCGATGAGATCAAAGGCAGGTTCCAGTTGCTTGATCTTTTCAATGTGATGCATAATTTCCCATATGATATTCTTGCTGTTGTTGATGGATTTGATAAGTAGTAGATGTCTCCTTCTATTATTACTCTTCGAAGTCCTTTTTCTTATTGCTTGCTCTGATCCATACCTGTCTGTAATCTGTATAGATTAGCTTTAGTTTGAATGACTGAGTCTTTCACAATTTTCTTATAAAACATGTCTATGACATGGCCCCGGGAGTCCCGAGTAACCCCTCCCACATGGCAAGCGCCTATGGGATTAACAGAGTCATCCACATTGATTTTGTAGACAATCCCTAGTGGTCTGCTCCATTTAACTCTAGTTCTCTTCTTTATAGTTTCATTGTTGTGATTCTCTTTATTCGTTTGCGTCCAATCATTGATGTTCGCAGTAATTCTACAGATGATATTTTCGATTGGGGTCGGAGTCTTATTCCTAAAAATAAGTTCATTTCTGATTTCCCAGATAGTTTGCCAAATAAAGACTAGATCCTTAAAGTTCTTGTTTCCAACTCGAATTTCATCTATATTTAGCTCTTGGGATTCATTTATATTCATATGTTGGAAGTATTTTCATGTTTGTAGTTCAAAGTTATCAATTATTTTTCTAGTGAACATGCAACTTCTCATTAGGTGTTCCGAATCCTCTTCTGCTTGATTGCAAAGACTGCATTGACTGGGAACTCGATTCACATATTTATTAAGCCTTTGGGTTGTAAGAAGACCATCTACCATTATTTTCTAAGTGAAGCTATTTAATATAGGTGGGAGATTTAGCTTCCAAATCCATTTAAGATCTTTTGACGGTTAAGTTATGTTATTTGTCATTCGTTTGACCGATTTCGTGGTGAAGTACGTTCCCGCTTGGGTCCTTCTTCCATATAAGTTTATCTTACGTATCCCAATCTGGTATTTGCATTGCTAAAATTTTACAAGACAATTCATGAGGGGGAAAGAGCCTATTTACTAATGGAGTATTCCATTGTTTTTGTGAGTTAAAGAGTTGGTTTACTTTCATACCCGGATCACAGTTCCCTATAAATTGTTCAATATTTTGATTTGGGACTCATGGGTGAGACCAAACATTTATGCTATCTCCATTCTCAATAATCCAAAGGAGACCTTGTTCAATTTTTTTCCTTAAGGAAAGAAGTCGACCAAATTACCATGATGTAAGATGATTAGATCGATTTCGAATATTTTCCTTTTGTAGATATTTTTCTTTTATGACCTTTACCCGTATGTTGTTCTCATTTGGAAAATGGTATGGAACCACTGAAAACGATCCAGAACTTCGGGTTCTTATCCGCAAGGATGCGCTAGGAAGGACAGCCGTGTCGGCTCGTCCTTTCTAATTCTTATACTGCTTCAAAAAAAAAAAAAAATCAAATGTAATTATTTTGTAAAAATACTTATAATGAGTAAAAATTAACTAGATAAGTAAATTAACTCTACAATTCAACTATACTCAAAATCATCTTTTTTACAAAAAATTAAAAAAATTTGAACCCACGATTGTCATGGCAAAAAATTAGCCAAAAAAATTATCTCATATTGAAATTAGTCTAATGTGGAATAATTTTGATATCTTTTAGTATTTTTCAAAGTTTGTATTATTTTACCTAATTGATAATAGTTCATATTATTTTAGCTAATATGAATAAAATTAGGTCCACTATTAAACTACATAGGAATAGGAGCTAATATGAATGTAATTGAGGAAGAACTATTCTAAATTTAATAGAGTAGAAAGAAGAATTCAACGTTGAAAGAAAAAGTTACCCTTTTTCTTTCTAAAAAAATAGGCCTAATTTATTTGAAAACAAAAGGTTGTATAAAATTTTGACCACTTCTTTTGATAAAAAAAGTTGGAACTTTTGAAATAATAGCTAGTTACATTATATACCAATGCCTATGATGTATTCAATAAAAAGATAAAATATCTCTCCATTTTTAAAAGTAACTTATTTTAAATTTCATTTTGAAAAATCTCAACCATCTATTTTTTTAATTAATACCAAGCTAAAAAGTACCAGTGAACTTTGATATCGATCGGACAAGTTAGTAGATGAAAAAACTATCTTGAAAATGTTAACGTCCCTTGGAGGGATTTTGTGGAAAGTGATAAGGAAAGGAAGAGATTAAGAAAGAAAATTAGAGGAGGAGGAGGGTAGATTGTATTTAAAGGATAGATAGTAAGAGAATAAGGAGAAAAGGGAATAAGGGATTTTATTAAGATTATTCATTCGAGTGATATTTTTTCTAATACAAGATATATGATATTTATACTAATTTCTAATACTCATACACTATACTCACATAGAGTAATTTCTAATGAGAGAATCACACCAGAAGGCTCTTAGAGAACAACTGTGAACGCCTTAGATTTACACTCCATCATGAGCCTTTAAGTGCCTGCCACAGTCAATGGAATTTTTTTAAAACATTTTTGGGGTCATTAGTTGATTTTTTTTTTGTCAGACTATTAGTTGATTTTAGGGTGCTTAAATATGCAAATTTGAGATTTTTTTTGAAGTCTCTTGATTGCAAATTTGAGAATTTAAACACACCAAAGTCAATAGAATTTTATTAGTAGTAATTTTTTCTTGATTTTTCTCGATTTTTTAATTTAATTTAAAGCATGGATAAAAAAAAATACAATCTGTGTAAATGTGTACTGTATACTATATAGGGTGTGTTTGGATTCCAAATGCATTATTATTATAATGCAAAATGATAAGACGGTGTTTGGTTAACAAATTTTTTAAAGCGTTTAAATTATGATATTTTTTGGTTCCACGATATATTAATTAAAATGCAATTAATTTATCTCGATTTATGTGATTATTTGGTTCGATTTTACCTCGGTTTTTACGAGATTTTTATTTTTATAACCAAACGGACACATAAAACGAGATAAAATAATTGAATACACACCCTACGTAAATATATATGGTCAAATTGTAGCAACTTGATGAATTTACGGATACAAGTTTGAACAATGGAGAAATGGTTGTGGGGATTTTGGGAAGCAGTAGAAGTGTAGCCAGCAAGGAACTGCGACGTCCCGAGTTTACCAAACTCTGCAAAGTCCACACCGTCGCCCTCCCCACGTGTTCTCTCCCTCTCACATATGGCTTTTGTATATATGTGTGTGAATTTCTGAGAATGTTGTAGCACCCTCTCAATCTCTCTGTTCTGTAAACACCATTTTTGTTTTTTCACAAAGCTTTCAACCTCTGTTCATCTTCCTCTTCTCAAGTTCACATCGTCAAGAACCCTAACCGACGCACTTTCATTTGCCGAATTGGGGCTCCGAAGGTAAACACATCCTCCATTGATTTCATCTGCCATTTTCCTTGTTTGCTTTTCTGCAAGAAATTTGCGAGTAATGTGTGCTTAGGGTTCGCTGAATTGCATTTCTCTTCGAATTTTTTGAAATTGAGAAAATCTCTCCTGATTTTGTGTTGTGTTGAGTTGAGTTGATTGCTGAATTGGAGAATTGATTGTATCAGGGTTGAATTATTTATATAGATATTGAAGTTGAAGAAAAAGGAAGAGCTGGTTTTGCTGTCGAATGGGAATTTCCCTTTCATGCCCGCTCTCTGATTACAATGATGTGGAGACTGGCCTAGAATCCATCATTGTAAGATCCATTAGCCTGGGAGATGACCAAGTCAAGACTGCCGAGAGATCCATCAGCTTCAATGGCCGCGATTCAGACCCAAAGATACTGAAATCATTGGGCTCTGGAAAAACGGCTGTTGAAGGGTCTGTTAGCTTTAAGCAAGGGGAAAAGGAGACCTTGGTTTCAATTAATGCTCCTTCACCATTTGTAAAGGAGGATGTGGTGAGTAGATCAGTAAGCAGTTTGAGTTTGGAGTCTGCGAATCAGTCACCTAGGTCGGATGTTATGGATTCGGGTAATCCCAAGCATAATGCTGCTTTGAAGTTGCAGAAAGTTTATAAAAGTTTCCGAACTAGAAGAAAGCTCGCTGATTGCGCTGTTCTTGTTGAGCAGAAATGGTAAATTTATCTCTGCATTCTTACTTTGGCTATACGAAAATAGTTTTTTGAGACATCATGGAAGTTGACTATAAATTACTATGATTGATGACAGGTGGAGGTTAATAGATTTTGCCGAACTCAAGCACAGCTCGGTATCATTCTTTGACATTGAACATCATGAAACTGCTATATCGCGGTGGTCTAGGGCGAAAACAAGAGCAGCAAAGGTACATATCTCTCGAACCTACACTCTCCTAATTCATGATCTCTTCAACGCTGTTTTCTTTTCTTGTCTTAAGACTTTGGTAACAAGTTGTTGCTTGATATGATGGCAGGTTGGAAAGGGTTTGTTAAAGAATGATAAAGCTCGGAAACTGGCTTTGCAGCACTGGCTAGAGGCAGTGAGTCCCCTACTTTTGAGCGATCCAGATAGTTTTTCGTTTTCTATGTTCAATTTTGGGCTTGTACTGATGTATGTTTCTCAAATTTCTTATCAGATTGATCCACGGCATCGTTATGGACACAATCTTCATTTCTACTATATCAAATGGCTCAAGTCTCAGAGCCGGGAGCCCTTCTTTTATTGGTAATTTTCTTTGAACCATCCGAGCATAGCTACCCAAATTTGAAGATGTATATGTTGAAATAATATAAATCCTTCTCCACCAAAAAGCTAAAGCTGGACTCCTTTTAACAAATCTGTGATATTCATGATATATAGGCTTGACATAGGAGAAGGAAAAGAGGTAAATCTCGAGAAGTGCCCAAGATCAAAGCTTCTGCAGCAGTGTATTAAGTATCTGGGTCCGGTGAGCCTTCTTTCCGTTGCTTTGTTATTCCTTGTATATTTCGTCAGTTGATGTGAATTGCTGAAAGTGTTTACATGTTACAGATTGAGAGGTTGGCTTATGAAGTGGGTATTGAGAATGGGAAGCTTTTCTACAAACAGACTGGCGAGCTTCTTGACACAACAACGGAACCCCATGCCAAGTGGATTTTTGTGCTCAGTACATCTGAGGCATTATATGTTGGCCAGAAGAAGAAAGGGACTTTTCAGCATTCCAGCTTCTTGGCTGGAGGTGCCACGTCTGCAGCTGGAAGATTAGTCGTTGACAATGGTCACTTGAAGGTATGACAACTTGAAAATTTTAACATAAGGCCATTGGATTTTTTTTTTTTTTGATTTTTTGTTAATGAATATGTTGTGCTATATTCTTCAACAGGCAGTGTGGCCTCACAGCGGACACTATAAGCCAACACCAGCAAATTTTCAAGATTTCATCTCATTCCTCAGGGACAATAATGTGGATCTATCAGATGTAAAAGTAAGAAAGAATTTTCACCATAATCTTGTTTATTTTCAGTAGAATTTCCAGCTTTTCTGATGTCAGATACTAAATGTTGTTGCTTTTGGTTTTATGCAGATGGATCCTGTAGATGAAGAGGAAGAGCCTTCTGATAAACAAAGATCCAGTCGCCACTTGAGAAGCAACTCATCTGAGGATGATTTGATTCAGCAGATTCAATTGGAGAAAGAAGAGTCAAAGCTTGAGGTGTATACCGAAGAAAAAGGATCAGCATCTGCGCAAAAGACTGTATTGGTACCTCATGATCTGCCTAGTCCCAGACCACGAAGTATCATTCCAAGCACACAGCTGACTCGTCTCTTGATACCCAAAAGGGATGACTTGGTTAGTAAAATGGCAAATGAAAATGCTATAACCAGACTTAGCCTGCATACTCGGCAAGTGCATTCTCCACGCAGAACATCACAGAAAAGAGGATTGGATTTCGGCACTGAAAATTCAGAATCACATCAGCTTGATGTTTCTGATGATGAAGCAAATGAGGATGAATCCATCCCAGAGGAATCAATCCTGAAGAGGATCAGTTCCCTCAAGAAAACGAAGTCATATCAGCTGGGCGAGCACCTTTCATGCAAATGGACATCCGGGGCAGGACCCCGAATCAGCTGTGTGAGGGATTATCCCTCAGAGCTCCAATTTCGTGCACTGGAACAAGTAAATTTGTCTCCAAGAAGTCTTGCTAAATCGAAAGGCACATCCTCTCCACGACTTGGGTTTAACCTGAGCCCAAAGGTCGCAACGCCGAGGACCATTTTTTCAGAAGCAAGTGTTTTACCATACAGAACTAAATCTTCTCCACTGTGTGAGATGACAGAAGTATCATAATAGCTGCTTAGCTAGCTTATCATGACTTTACATAGCATTTTGTTTATTTTTTCACATTCTTGCAGATATAAACAAACACAAGGTGATATAGGCCAGATATGTACTTTTGTTAAAGTGGTTTAGGGTGTATTTTTAATCACCCAAAATGACACATAAAAGGATAGGTAAAAAGGTCTAGGAATTTTATGCAATAGTTTATATCTTTTCTTGTTTGTTCATCTTGTAAAATATTGGAAAAAATGTTTGTATATTTCCCCCTACAGAATGAATACAGAAATCAAAGATTTACCTCAGTTAGGTACATTTATGAGTGAACTTATTGTTTACCGCTTATACTAAATAAATTGTGAACACTGTGATTTGCTGCATCAGGAACCAGTTCATTTTGAGCAAATGTACTGTCTGGAATCTGAAGCTGTATCTTTGCTGCTGTCATCAAGTAAGACTTTGGTTTTCTATTTGTTTATGTTTTGATTGTGATTAGGAAGATATGCATTCACATAAAGTAAGCCTTGGGAGAGCTATTAAACTCCTATATAAGCTGGCAAAGGATAACTAGTTGGAGACCTTTCGATCTCAATCCCGGCTGTTGCACAGCATTGTAAATTACAAGTGCATTGCTGTCCATGGCATGCTCCATGAATTCGCAACGACGCTGCATCATTGATGCTAGAGTAGCTAGCCATGTAGCAAATGATTGGCCCATGGTTTCATGTCTGTTAAAGGATAGAGTTGTATATACCATAAGTCTTATGATTCATACCTGGCATGTAATGTAAGATCCATGGCTTGCCCTACTTTCCTGTCTCTTGTGAATTGAAAATTGATTTGGGCGTGTTTCTTGTGAGGCTCTATTATATGTTGTACTTGTATCAATGTATCATTACACGTTTGATGGCATGCCATGGTCAACCTGCCCCTTTTGTCCTAACCTAATGCAGATCATCTTTCACTTCTGGCAACACCAAAGTGAGATTAGTCGGGCCCACAAAGTGCAACCAGATCCTCATGAAAATCCAAATACACAGAAGTTTATACAACCTCCCAATCCTATTTGGATCTGTCTTTTCATTTCTATGATGTAAAACATAGTCAAAATAAGAAATGCAATTGCTCAGAGAGTTGAGTTTTGTACATCATCTTTAAATCAATGGGCTAAGACTCTTGAAAATTACTTTCTTGTGTCAATCAATGAATCAAAATTGAACCATTTGTCCAAACTAAAACTGTAGAGACATGAAGACTTTTTGTAGCCCAAAACAGGATCATTTCTTTGGGCCTTTCAAATGGCTATCTCCAAGTGGCCCATCACTCTTTACATTTGATTCTAGTTTTTTTCAAAATTTATTTTTGCAAGTTTATTTGTTCTTGTTCACATGAAAGAGTTTCAAATCAAAAAACGAAGAAGAGGACGAAGCACCAAAGAAAAGACCCTCGGATGTACCAAAAATGGCTCGAAAAAAAATATTAAATGGGAAAAACCTAGGGAAAATCATTTCAAACTAAATTGTTATGGCTCTAGACTCGACTCCGGAGAAACCTCCATATGTTATATCACCAGAGATCACAGTGCACGCACCATATGCCTCAAGGCTGACAAAAGCCACTGCAATTCCGTCATTAGTGCAGAAGCTATAGCTTTGTATAGATGCATAAAATAAGCCATCGTTAGAAACATCCAAAATATTGAAATTGAAGAGGATAGCATTAGCATTAACAATGCAGATGCTATTGGTAGGATGAAATGGTCATTTCTGACTCTTGGACCTCCCAAAATTTTCCCCGATCCACATTCGTCATGTCTACAGGGAAGTTAATAGCGTTGCGGACAGGTGGACCCAATTGAGACATTTCACTCCTAAGGCTTACCTAAATACAGATACATAACTTCAAATTCTCATCCGAAAGGATACCCTAGGCCGGACTACGGATATACGGCAGCCCAACCTAATTTCTTTCCATTATCAAAAAAAAAAAGGGGTTCTGTCATTTTTGTGTAACCAATTTAGTTGCTTCCTTATTACTTACTGCTTTTCTTGCTTACACTAACACATGTTGGAGTTCCATCTTCATAAAGGTAAGCTCTTTTCTGATGGAAGTAATTCCGAAATAGGCAAAACTTATCCTTGATGATCAATCACCTCGACTTCGATTGGACGGAGCAAGAGAGGTGTTTGTTTTCATTCACATGGTGATTACATTTAGGCAGATGCCAACTCCAATAAGTAGGCAATGGGGAAAGAGGAGCCATTGACAACAATCCAGTTAATTAATCAAGTTCTTCCATGGCTTCCACTCACCTATCTACACTAGCCATAACAAGACTAACTAATCCCCAATCTCCTAAACTCTCCACCAGTTTCCATGGCCGCCGATTCATCAATCTCCATCACCAACCCAGCTTCCGATTCCGCACTTGTGCTTCAGCTGATCCATTTAAGGCTGAGCCTGAACCAATGAAAGCCTCCAACACCGATGAAAAGTTCGACTGGTCTTCGCAGTGGTACCCCATTGCACCCATCTGTGATCTTGACAAGAGAGTTCCCCATGCCAAGAGAGTGATGGGTATTGACTTGGTGGTGTGGTGGGATAGGAATGAATCCTGTTGGAAGGCCTTTCAGGACCGTTGTCCTCACCGGCTTGCTCCTTTGTCCGAGGGCAGGATCGATCAATGGGGTCGCTTGCAGTGTGTTTACCATGGCTGGTGTTTTAGTGGCTCCGGGGATTGCAAATTCATTCCTCAATCGCCTCCTGACTCCCCTCCGGTGAGGACTATTTACAACTTTGATCATTCTCACTTTGCTATGTTGTTTAACATATAAGGTTAATGGGCTTATGTGTTAGGCTTCTAACGAAGGTGTACTTGTTCACTCAACCTCCAGTCATTAGTCAGAGTCGGACTTTGATAAAAAGTAACAAAATTGACATTTACATGGCAATGCAGTTTCATACATCCAAGAAAGCTTGTGTGGCTGCTTATCCATGCACTCTGCAGAATGGGATTGTGTGGTTCTTTCCAAACAGCAATCCACATTACAAGGACATTCTCACCAAGAAAGCCCCTCCTAGTATTCCTGAAATCGACGACCCTTCCTTTACGAACTCAATGGGGAGTAGGGACTTCCCCTTCGGGTATGTAACCTGTTTCCTTTACCACTGGGTCACTTGGAAACACCCTCTCGAGTAGTTTGAGAAATATATATTATGTACATCTCGTCCACCAGACCCTGCTCTGATACTCAATAGCATTTGGAAATTATACGATTTTTAGGTACGAGGTTTTAACCGAGAATCTCAGTGACCCTGCTCATGTTCCTTATGCTCATCACCAAACAATCGGGCCTCCTAAAGGCGAAAACAGATAAGAGCTTTCTATATATGTATGCCTTTTGTAGTTATGCTTTTTTAGTCGTAACTGACTAATACTAGATTCATTTATCTCCACGTCCAAAGCAGACAGAGAAGGAGGAAGGCCCCTAGAAATAAGTGTACACACTCAAGACATAAACGGTTTCGTCGCGCATCAAAACAAGCAACAGATGTTCATGGCCAAGTTTGTTGCACCTTGTTTGATTGTTATGCCATATGCCGCGGAATTTGAAGTCGATGGCTCTTGGACCTTTGCTAAACCTAAAGATAAAAAGGCACTACACAACTCTCATCTGTTGCTTTTGAGATCTTCTTTTCTTACATTCTGTCATGAACTTTTGGATTCAACAGGTTGTGAAGTCTTCAAATGCTGACTCCGAGCGGAGGTTTTTGATGATATTCTTATGCATACCAGTTAGTCCAGAAAAGAGCCGAGCCATATGGTCTTTTACAAGGAATTTTGCACTCTGGATTGATAAGTTTGTTCCTAGATGGATCTTTCATTTGGATCAGAACTTGATCTTGGATTCAGACTTGTATCTCTTGCATAAGCAGGTATTTTTTTCAGTTTTATAAGTTGATTTTATATCCTATATATGTAGGGTTTATTTGGATGGAACCAAGTGATCTTATAATATGGTCTCTTACACAATGACTTAATCTTTTCTTTTGTGTTAGAAGGGTGAATCGCGACCTTATAACCAAAAATAAAATAAACCCGACGACTCCCGTTTTTATACGACTCGACCGACTTTCTCGGAATTTCATATGGTTTGAGAGCAGGTCCGAGTCGGGTCGATTTTTCTGACTTTGGGTAAGGCTAAAAGAGATTGAAAATGCCGAAACCTGTCGAAAAAACAAAACAAGAAAAACGGTCGAGCTATAAAGACATTGAGGGTCTGGATCGAGTTGACACTTGAAGAGACGTGTTGGGATAAGAAAAAATAGCCCCTATATAGTGGCTTAAGATTTTGTGTTATAATAGTGGATCTCGATCTTATAGCCAAAAACAAAATAAACCCGATACGACTCCCGGTTTCATATGACCCAATTGAGGTTTCTCGGAATTTCACAAGTGTGACTCGTTATGAAGAGATCGTCTATATAGTTAGATTTTTGTCCCTTTGTTGTGTCTACTCTGCAATCATGAGTCTCTCGCAAACGCTCTCTCAACAAGTTTGGGAAAGGATGTGTTTTTGTGTATATCTTGATCCTCAGACCCTCCTTCATTATGAGATACACTGACATGTTGTTGTTGCTCTATTATTAACTCTATGTTTATTTTGTTTAGGAGCAAAAACTAATGGAGACTGGGGCTTCCAATCGGCAAAAGGCCTATTTTGTCCCAACAAAATCAGATGCAATGGTGGTTGCTTTCAGGAGGTGGCTGAAGAAGTACTCCGGTGGTCAAGTCGACTGGGGAAACAAGGTTGACGCCGCCCTCCCACCACCACCACCTCGCAAACAAGTAATGGATCGGTGAGTCACTTAACCAGCCTCAAAACAAGACACATTGCACCTAACAAAGACATCTTGAAGTATCATATCGATCATATACATCTTGTGGATTAGGTATTGGTCCCATGTGAAGGGCTGCAGCAGTTGCAGGGCCGCGTACAAGGGACTCACCGTGGCTCAAGAGGCGCTCCAGGTGGTCTCTATCGGGCTGGTTGGGTTAGCTGCTGTCGCGACACAAGCAGCACCAAAGGTAGCTGCAAGGAATTGGCTGGTGGTGTTGGCTGTGGTTTGCTTTGTGGCCTCAAAATGGCTGTCTCGCTTCATATACAAAAGTTTCCATTATCATGACTACTATCATGCACTTATTTGACTGTAGTGTTGTTCATCTAATAATATTGCATTCTGATCACATATTTGAGTGTTTTTATTTTTAAAAAATAAAAATAAAAATGTTTGACTGTGATACTTCAACTCCCTCTTGGGATCTTCCTCTACCTCCACATTTTCTCTGGTCTCTCTCTCCCACCGACAATGTAAGTAATTAAAATAAAAATAAAAATAAGAATAAGAATACACACACTGCCATCTGGACTGATGAATCAAATGGATCCCTCCATTTGAAAATTGACAGTGAAATCCCAACACCTTCAACAACCACAATCTCCATTTCTAGTTCTACCCCTAGTGTAGAAGAAGAAGCAATAAACAACCATTGATTTACTTTCCCACTCCCAAAGCTTCCTCCTTTTTCGCTTTGCTTCTATTCCCGGCTTTCCAATTTTCATTGTCTCCCACTCTGTAAGTCCCCATTCCCTTTTTCCCCCAATTTCGGAATTTAGGGATTTCGGCGTTTAGGGTTCTTGGTTACACGGATCTTAGATCTGCTTTCTCGATCTGGAAGTGCGAAATTCGTGTTCAATTTTCATATGACGGAACCAATTTCGGCTCATCCGGGCTCCGCCGAACCCATCGGCCAAAACCTAATCAAGCTAATCAGCAATGCCTGCTTCTCCTTCTTCGTCTTCTCGGTTCTCATCTTCACCGTCATCGCAATCACCTACCAGCCTCCAGATCCATGGCTCCAATCCGCTCCCGCCCTGACCAAGCTCTTCACTCAGTACGAAAACGCCACCTTCAAGGACGACAACTCCCTCCTCAAAACCGGCGAGGATTTCCCCCTCGCCCCCGCTATTGCCCCCTCAGCTAATTCGAACCCCATCACCGAGGCCACCATTGAGATCTCCGAGAAGAACATCACCAATTCTTCCTCAATTAAGCCCGTCTGTGATAACGATAAGCTCAATGTCAATTGCTCCGACCCTAGGGTTTTGATCGCCATCGAAAGGTTCAATCTCAGGAGATTCAAATCCATTGTGTTCTTGGATTATGCTACTCCTGTCAATGGATCCAAGGCCAACGAGTGCGACGTCGCCTGGCGGTTTCGCAACAAAAAGGAGAAATCTTGGCGCAAGTATAGGGATTTCAGAAGGTTTAGGATCGGTGTCAGTGATGATTGTAAGCTCAAGGTAGTGGGTGCCAATGGCTGGCATTCGGGTGCCAATGCTAGGCGCCCTCGGAGTAGGCTCAATGCCACTAGCAGTGCTGCAAATCGAGCTCATAAGGTTGTGAATTTGAATGCAAATGCGACAACTGATAGCGAGATCAATGACACTATACCCGTGATCAGCTCAGATGCAGCTTTCAGGAACGGCAAGTACTTGTACTACTCGCGTGGAGGCGATTACTGCAAGGGAATGAATCACTTTCTGTGGAGCTTCTTGTGCGGTTTGGGAGAGGCACAGTACTTGAACAGGACGTTCGTCATGGATCTGAGCATCTGCTTAGCTGCGCAGTATAATCCTAACGGAAAGGATGAGGACGGGAAGGATTTCAGATTCTACTTCGACTTTGAGCATCTCAAGGAGGAGGCTTCAATTGTGGAAGACGGGGATTTTCTCCGGGACTGGAAGAAATGGGACAAGACTCACAAGAAGAAGATTCCTGTGAGGAAGGTTTCGACGCATCAGGTTACTCCAATGCAGCTGAAGAAGGACAAGAGCACTGTCATATGGAGGCAGTTTGATGCTCCGGAGCCGGATAACTATTGGTATAGAGTGTGTGAGGGTGAAGCTGCGAAGTACATTCGTAGGCCATGGCACGCAGTTTGGAAATCGAAGAGGCTGATGAACATAGTTTCGGAGATAAGCGGGAGAATGGATTGGGACTTTGATGCTGTTCATGTGGTAAGAGGAGGAAAGGCGCAGAACAAGCAGCTCTGGCCTCATTTGGATTCGGATACATCACCAGACGCCATCGTCCAGAAGCTCCAGACGATGGTTCAGCCATGGCGGCATTTGTATATCGCCACAAACGAACCATTCTACAACTACTTTGACAAGCTGAGGTCTCATTACAAGGTCCATTTGCTTGATGACTACAAGGAGCTTTGGGGAAACACGAGCGAGTGGTACAATGAGACGACGTCTCTGAATGGTGGCCGCCCTGTGGATTTCGATGGATACATGAGGGTTGAGGTGGACACGGAGGTGTTTTATAGGGCGAAGGCGCAGGTGCAGACGTTCTACAACCTGACCAGCGACTGCAAGGACGGCATCAACACATGCTGATGATATGATACCAAGGAACTCGTTTTTCGCCTTGTGATGTTATTCATTTGCATCAATTAAGTTGTTGGCTTATTCAGTTTTGCATAGGGTGATGGATTGTTTGGATTTAGTAGCTGCCATTGCTTCATTTTCTTTTGTGTTGATTAGACATATGCCGAAACGAATCATGTAATTCGATGTTGTACTATAGATTGAAGTTATCCGATTTTGTTGCATACCGCGGTCTGTTGTAGCATCCCAGATCTTAAAAAACATACATCTGCGTTGCATTGTAAAGTTAAGAACATGTGAACCAACAACAGTGATTGCTTTATTTTCGGCTTGGAATGGTGTATGTTTGTTCGGGGAATAAGTGCGCACATCTCGGTCACCAGACCTTGCTTGTGCAGGATTCACTAGGTACTTGTTGATGCTGTTGTTGTAAACTTGTAAATGGTTCCTGCTGATTTCTGTGCATATTTGTTAACACAATAATTGTTTTGCTGATGATGTATACATTAATGGCCAAACATCTAGAAAAGAGATAAAACCAGTCAATCATCATCCATCTATATTGCCAATTTTAAATAGACCATTCAACCAATTTGTTAATTTATGAGTTTTGCATTTGGCATTCACTCTTATTTGATTCACATCTTATATATAGGTAGAACAATCCCTAAGTTGCTCTCATCTTTTACAATTTGCTTGATAGAAGAAATTTAATATTTAAGCACTTCAAATTATTACCTCAATTAAAGTTTGCTAAGCAGCACCCAAAACATATACCTACAAAATATAGGCATAGTTCATTAATATCCTAGCTGACTATAAAATGGACAGAAATATATATGGTATAAAAATTAAGTACTTGAAAAAAACAACAGCTCTTTAAGTATGGTACTTTTTTCTTTTTTTTTTTTTCCCATGTATTCCTAATCGGGTTAACAAAATCTCTTTCCCTGCCCACGTACAATCTAGGCAACAAAAACATGAAAAAATCTCAGGAAGTGATCATAGGTGTTGCTAGATATCAATGGAAAAAATAAAAAAAGAACATATTAGCCTAGATGTCAATATAACAGTGATCATGTTGTAACTTTCTATTTATACAAGCTGATCAAAGTGTTATTTCTCATTTGATAGACACAGGAGTCTTACTTGCTCAAGATCGAATGCCTCGAAAGTAGGGAGGGCTAACTCCTCCGCGGCAATGAGGAAGTTTCTGACATTTTCAAAGTATTGATAAGCAAACAAGGCTGCTCCTTCAGGTCTGACAGTGGAATCATTTGGGCTTTCTACCACCTAAAGGATACACATCATTAGCACCAAATGATTGACAGCATCAAGTTAATTGCAAATTCAGACAGCAAGATCACCTTTGGAATTGCCCCATGTTGCACCTTATTCATCACATTACAAAGTATCAACCCACTTCTCAAACTTAGCAAGAACTCTTCCTCGGAAGGTTCGGCTGGCAAATCTCTGGCCGCGACCACCCCAATCATCTTTCTGAGCCAACTGGCTGCCTCATACCTTCTCAAAGATAAGGCAAAATTTAAGCTAACTGAGTACCCTACCATCACTACAGAAATGCACTAAGGTCGTTTATGATCTACATTCATCAAATTGAGCAAAACTCTTTAAAATGAAGGATCATAACTAAATCCAAGACAGCTTGATCTAATTATCTAAGATACATGCATGCTATGTTAGATTGTTAACCATATATCTCTTTAGTAGATAATCTAAGGATGAAAACCTTCATCAAAGAGCTTCTGGGAACCCATCCTCCCTTCTCCAAAACCTCTTTAGCAATGATACTTAGATTTTGAGGGATAAACGGATTACCTCGAATAGCGGAAGCGGAATCTAGATCGCCTTGTCTTCGAATTTGATCACCGGGTAGATCTCCATAGCCCTAAATCTCGTTAGAGATTTGGAAACAGTGATCACCGAGTAGATCTCCATAGCCCTAAATCTCGTTAGAGATTCGGAAACAGTGGAGAACCTACGATTCACAGCCTACTCCCCATGTGAGATCATTGGAGAGGAAGGAGATTCTCTCCACGAATGAGAGAATTCTACGTGGGTTTTCTCTTCTGAGAGGAACGTCTGACGAACAGACTCCTTAGTTTTAGAGATTAGGAGAGAGGAGTCTCTCCTATATATCTCTTTACTTATTAGATAAATTAATATATAACGAATATATATTATTTATCCTAATATTAGTTAATTCTTAACGAATAAGAATCACTTACCTAATTACGTAAATTAGACTTTTATATCTTTTGGGTGTATATATAAAATAATGTCCGAATTATAAAATAATTCTAACAGATACAAAGAGAACATTTTGAAAGCACTTTAGCACATCAAATTCAGCATAGTTTTGATTTCTCACAAGTTAGTCCAGGGCCTAATGAAAGCAATCTCCTACCACTCTAGATCACAGCGATGATCAGTCCAATTTAATAAGCAAATCAACTCTGAATTGTCAATCCGTTATGCATCTAATAGATGATCTAAAGATAAAAACATTCATCAAAGACCTTCTAGGAATCCATCCTCACCAAAACCTATCAGCAAACAGTTTTCAAAACTCATCTTATTTTAGTTTCAGAGCAAGGTCAAAGTAATAACTCGATTTCTATCTCAAATCAAATAAGGGAAGGCATGATTTCTACTTTGTAATTTAATTTCGGAGTTGTAGATTTGATTTTATTTGAAAGCAAAACAAGATCAATAATAATCAAATTGATTGAATCCAAAATCTAACCTAGGTAGATTTACCAGGCAAGGCAGTCTCTCAAGCCACGGAAACGGAAAGGAAGGAGAAGAAGTACGCAGATATTTGTGCTGCTAAGGGGTATTGCTTCATGGCATTTGCGTTTTCTACTTTGGGGGAATTGGGAGATAAGGCTATTGGTTTTTTGAAGCGGGTTCAGTTGGTTACGAAAAGTCATGGTACGGGGTTTGTTAACGACGATTTTGTTTTTCATAGAGTTGGTTTCACTATTCAAAAAGGCGTTGGAGCCCAATTTGTTACGAGGCTTCCAACCAACTTTATGTAAGCCATCTTTATAATAATAATATTTTATTATAATAAAAAAAAAATAATAAATTGGACAACAAATCAAAGTTATGCATTCAAATATGCCTTTTTTTTTCTTCCACGGATCAAAGTTGTCTCTTATTAATACAGACAAATACAGGGGCAATAATGAACCAAAAGCTCAAAAAGGAAGAACCAATTCTTTATAGCCAAATGCCTTATTTCACTGATCCAATCCGCCTCTGTCTCTCTCAGACGCTCACCGGTCTTCCTCACCCATTTCAACCCTGTCAAAAGCCAAAAGATGAATCATTTATTAAGAATAACTTAATAAATAGGTGAATCAAAATGTGTAATTTGATTTTCACCTACACAATATATATATAGATATAGATATATATACCTACCATATTGTAGCATCGTGATGTTGGAATGTTGGATCAATTAAGAGAGAAATGACATCAACTCTTTGTCTCTTCGGAAACTCAACATTGTATCAATCGAGAGACAAATCTCAACACTTAAACTTTCTTTTTCCTTAACTCCAGGGCGTAACATTACCCTCCCGTCATACTTATTCGAACCGGTTCTAAGTGCCACTACTTCCCCTAATCCAAACTCAATCTCATTCACATTCACTCTCGGAACCCCACCAATGAGTAGGAAATTCGTCGATCCCATCGTGCCTCCGGGTTTGAAAAAACCCGGAGATTTTCTCCAATTGATGAATACATCGCGGAACCGCTCATCGGTAAGCTGATCGCCAACTCCTTTGTTCAACAACAACGCCACTTGCCCTAGACTCTTCTCGAGCAACTCACCAACTCGAATAGGCGATACGACACCAAAAATGAAGCTTCCGAAGTAGTCTTGCGATAGAGGTGGGCGCACTCTTGGCCTCATGTTTCCTACAAGAGCGCAAGTGCTAGTTTCTTCATCGCGTTTCTCACTACGAGAACGCGAAAATGCTCGCCATAGAAGAGCAGATAATGCTTGGATGGACGAAATATTGTCGATCAAGCCGCAATCTGCGTTCGCCTTTGCCTTGAGGGCTGCTATTGACTCGGGCGACAAGTAGAAAACCGCCTCCCTTATAGTGTCGTCGGGTTCCATATTGGTTCTTGTTATAAACTCGTTGGGATGGATGTAAGGGAACTTGTTGATCGGCCCATAACCTTCCGGAAACCATCGTTCGTGATTAGGTGGTCTCGAGATCGTTGTGTCGTTTGATCGGAAGATCTCTGACCATGAAGAGAGGAAGTGCCAAAAGGATATCCCGTCGACAAGAGCATGGTTCACGGAAACTCCAAGGAAGATGCCATCAACCAATTCGGTTACTTGAATCACTAAGATGGGTTCGTCATGAGCGTCGTAGTTTATTGGTATTCGACCTAGGGCGAATAGTGATCGAACTATGCCCGGTACATTGATGGGAGAAACGATGTCGTTTACGGTCACATTGTCTAAAGCGGCATGAATAAGCTTAGCTCCATCACCTTTGTTGTTGTCAATGAACATGAATGAATTGTGTTGTGCCTCATCTACTTCGGTGACAAGCTGGCCTGCACAATTTCGATATAAGATGTAAAACATATATAGGATTTGTATGATGTACACATAGAAAGTTCACATAGTCCAAATCCGGGAAGCTCGAGTTGGACTAAAAACAAGAAAAAAATATATGTTTTTATATATATAATTTTTTGTTAATTTCAGGAGTAGAAAGACTAAACAAGAGTAAACAAAGATATATAGGTCCCCCCTTGAAAATGCAGTCGGGATCCCCTGTACTTATCCCCTCCCTGTCCTCCTCACAGGTTATCTTCACTTCCCTTTTTTTTTTTTTTTTTTTTACTTTTTTGAAAATGACCATGACATCACAATTATATATACGTATATAATTCTTCTTTGATATAAAAAAATAAAAAAATAAAAATGAGACCCCATAAATAAAATCATGGATTCGTCCTGCTCCTGCGTGGCTTGTTGCCTGGCCGCCGACGGCCTTGCATCTGCCTTCCAAGCTTCGTCCCGTCTCCTTTCTCCTGGGGCTTGAATTCTCTATTTGGCCCAGCTTCCTCAATTGGGTTTGTTCCTTGGGCCTGAGGTTTGGTTTTTGGGTCATTTGCTTTGCTTGGGCCTAAAGATTGACCCTTTGTTTATTTTTGGAATAATAATAAAAATAAATTATAATTAATTAATTCCGGATTCTTTCCGCGCTCTTCGTCCTCCTTACGGTTGTGCTTCTTTTGCTCGTGGGGTTTGATGTCCGTTTGTTGGTTCGTGGTTAGTTTTGGTTGAGGAGCAGTTCTGCGGCCCTGGTTGATCGACGTGATCGTGTTGGTGGTCTCCGAAGATCCCTCATCCAGGTGGGGGGAACGTCGTGTGATTCACACTTCCCCAGGTGTTGCCTTTGCCTTACGAGGATTTCTGCTTTTCGTCTTTCCGGCGGCGAGACATCGTGTCAACTAGAGCTGTCCCATGCGCTCGCTATCCACTTCTCCGGCCGCGACGACTTCCTTCCTCTCGATGTTGTGTCCGCTAGTTTGCTTCTTGGGTTTTTTCCGGGTTTACTTTGGGTGCTCTTTTGATGTACTTTATGTTATCTTTACTATTTCGTTGTTGTATATGTTTAGACGGCTTGTCGTCTGCCGACTTTGTCGGCCTCTTGAGGTCCGGGTTTGTCCGGTCTCGAATTATTTCCTTATATATATATATAAAAAAAATCATGGATCCGTCACAGTATAAGACGTACATGTTAATTAGGTAAATTCGAAATACCTGCTAGTGGATAGAAGTGAGTGAGCGTCGAAGACAACGAATGCTTAAGCTTCTCTAAGAAGAAACCCATGCCGCCTTCTTCCTTTGATGGAAGTTTGTTGAACATAAGGCCAATTTGAAGATGGCATTGTGCCATTTGAATTAGGTCGCAGAATCCCAAGTACAAAGGCTTCTTTGATTCTGGGAGGATATGGCTTGGTTTGATGAAACATTCTGAAACTGTTCTAATGGAACCAACTTCCATCTTAATTTGTTGATCTCTAAAGATAAAGGCATATATGTTACCAGATTTGAAATGCAAAGCAAGGAAGTGTTCATTTAATTATAACATTAGTTGCATATATAAAATACATATATATATATATACTCCCTCCGTTAATTAAAACTTGACGTTTTACTATTCACGCACGCTTTTTTAGGTGTTAAAAACTATATAAACTATTAACTTTTTTAATAATATTTATAAACAATTTTATACTTATTACTATTAAGTTTGAATTTATAAAAACAAAATTTTTAAAAAGTTAATATTTTATATAGTTTTTATCATTCTAAAAAAACGTGCATGAATAGTAAACGACATGTTTTAATTAACAGAGGGAGTATTAATTTGTTCTTAGCTAGGTTAACGTACATATAAAAAATTAAGGCATAAGTATATAATAAATATTGCTATTTAGACTTGTAAATAATAATAAAGGGGTCCATATAAAAGCTTTGTGGGCATAAAAAGTCTTCTCACATCAGGTTAGAGGTAAAATCAAATGCCAAAATATAAATAGAATAAGTTTTTGTATTAGAAAATAGACCATTTTTTAGCACCCAAAAAATAGATTCTTTTCATTTTGGTCCTAATAAATTATTTGGTTCCTTTATTTTCCACTTTCTCATCTAATATAATTACCATGTGAAAAATTAAAATTAGGATAAATAGCATATATATATATAATATAAATACCGCTTTTTTTGGTGGAGATAATATAAACACCTCTTACATAGACACAAAATCATTCTTCAAAAACTAAAACTAAAAAAAATGCATCTATAATTCTATATATATATGCATGCATGTTTGTGGTACTGATTTATAAACAAAATATTAATAATACTGTAGTTTATTAACTAAATAAAATTTACTGCTCCGTGAAGAAAAGGAGGATATTTTAATTTTTAAGAGGTTGGCTGGGCGACAAGACAACAGTAGTGGCACTACTGTTGTCGGCACAGACTGTAGTGCTGTGCCGACACCAGTAGCTAGTGATCAAATGCCTCCGTAGTGGATGCAATTGCAGAAGTAGCTTAATTAATTAATTTGTTGATCTCTAAAGATAAAGACATGTTACTAGCTAGATCAGAAATTCAAAGTAAGGAAGATCGAGGAGGAGATAGTATAAGAGAGTGGGAGACTCACAGATTTTATCGGCTGAGAGATAACAGGCCAGGCACATGCACTCCCTGGATTGGATGGATCTATTTATACTGTGCTAAGGAGTACTTAAATGAGTAAATTACATCCATGCCCCTCCCACATTTACCCATCAATTTATGTAGTATCAATTAATGTATTATGCATGTACATAGTACTGGCTAGGGTTGGAATGGTAATCGAAAATTACCATACCAACCGATTACCAACTGTACCAACAGGTCCTTGGTACCAAGAAGTCGGTAGCCGACTGAATCGGTAACCGAAGTCTCGGTACCAAGGATAGTCGGTACGGTAACGGTATGGGCAACCCAAATACCGTGGTACCGTTGATACCGAATATATATTTATTTATTTTTAAAAAAATAAAATACCGTGGTACCGTTGGTACCAAGGATAGTCGGTTCGTTTTCAAGCATAATCTGTCATTCGTACCATCGGTACCGATGGTACCGATGGTACCACAGTGTACAAAACGAAAATCGAAGAATGAAAATAGCGGCTTCGGTTACCACGGTACCGACATTCGGTAACCGATACTTTCGGTACCAAGAGTTTCGGTACCGAAACTATTCGGTTGGTACGTGGTACAGAAAATCCCATACCGAGGGGTATCGGTACGGTACGTGGTAATGAAAAATTTACCATGGTACCGTACCGTGTCAGCCCTAGTAGTGGCAAACAAGCGGTGTTCAGCCTAGGCCTTAACAAGAGTCACAAGTCACAATGCATTATGTTTATAATGCAAAATGATAAGACGATGTTTGGTTAACAAAAATTTTAAGGCGTTTAAATTATGATATTTTTGGATTCCACGATATATTAATTAAAATGCAATTACTTTATCTCGATTTATCTGATTATTTGGTTAAATTACGGTTTTACCTCGATTTTTACGAGATTTTTATTTTTACAACCAAACGGACACATAAAACGAGGTAAAATAATTGTATTATAATAAAAATGCAATGCAATCCAAACACACCCTAATAATATATATATATATATATATATATATATATATATATATATATATATATATATATATATATATATATATATATATATATATATATATATATATATATATATATATATATATTTTGCTTCTGGCCACTTACTTAAACAAATTAGAGAAAATAGGATTGGATATACAAAAATGGAAGGCTTTGCAAAACCACATATAAAAATTTCACTCTAAATGACTCGGGTGATGGATGGGTGGACCCATTTTTTCACCCGACCCGTCACAAAAAAATTTCACCCGACCCATCACCCACCCGTTTAAGGTTTCACCCATCACCCGACCCGTCGGGTGAATCGGGTGGTTAATCGGGTGATGGAATTAAAAAAAATGAGTGACAAGACATACATAAAAATAATTTATATTTGATAATTTTATAAACCATGTCAGCGTATGAATCTTACTAAATTACTAAAAAGACTTATTCATACATTATATCAATATCCTTAACTTACAAAATTAGTATTAGAAGTTTAATATCAAACTGAATGAGATGAATTTAACTCGGTTACTAGACTCAATATAAAAAAATGGTATAGAAAAACTATGTCTTTAGAAAACAGACTAATGTGTCATTTCTTTAATATCTTGATTTGGTAATTTTTTTAATATCTTAATTTGCATTAAGAGGATTATTGTTACGAGTCTCATGACAAATTGGGAAAATATGATTCGGTTAATCATTTATTAATACAGTAAATGCTAACAAAGTCATTGGAAAGGGTCAAATTGCATACACTCTATCGTTATATGCAAAACAAATAAAAGACATTTTATTATTTTAAAAAGATATGGAGTTAAATAATGCAAGTTTTTTTACACCTTTTTAACAAGAACGCTTGAAAAATGGAGAAAGTAGAGGTAGAAAAGGAGAAATATGTTAGTTATGTTAAATTATAAGTAGTATTATTTATATACTGACCTCTTTTTTTTTTAATAATCGGGTGGGATAACGGGTGGTTAAACGGGTCGGGTAATGGGTCGGGTGATGGGTCGGGTAATGAGTGAAAAATATATCATCCATCACCATCACCCGACCCATCACCCATTTCACCCGTCCATCACCCATCCGTCACCCGGATTTTTTCGGATTTTCACCCTAATAATCGGATCGGATGGGTCGAGTGAGTCGGTCACCCACGGGTGATTTCCCGCCCTATTTCACTCCCCTCTAAAAAAATCTTGTGGCTGGTAGTATCATTTAATTTTAAATCATATCACATGGTGACCCGTGACCATAACCATTAATTTGGATAGCAACATAACGTTGGAAAGATACAAATGTGGCCATTAATTACTAAATACTACTCCCTCCGTTCCATAATACATGTCTTTTTTATTTTCGGCACGCTTTTTAATGAGCGAAAAACACTATAAAATATTATTTTTTTAATTAATTTTTTTATATAACTTGATACTTATTACTAGTAAGTATTGTATTATATAAAAAAAATAATTAAAAAATAATATTTGATAGAGTTTTCCACTCATTAAAAAGCGTGTATAAAAGGAAAGGGACATGTATTATGGAACGGAGGGAGTACCTCCGATTCAAAAAGGACGTCGTTTGACTTTTTAACACGTATTTTAAGGAGCTAAAAACTATATAAAATATCAACTTTTTTAAAATTATTTTTTAACAACTTAATATTTGTTGGTAATAAGTACTCCTTAAAATACGTGTTAAAAAGTCAAATTACATCCTTTTTGAATCGGATGGACTCACATCACTTTCACCGTTTCACGTCTTCATATGTGACCAGCCTGGCTCGCATTCGAGACGTGTGGATTACTCCCTGTCCGATACGTACTACATACCTTTTAGTTCATTTCACGTTAATTAAGGACTTATAACTAGTTAGTTGACAAAAAACAAAGATAATAATTAACCTAAAACCCATGTAATTTTAAGCATAATAATTACCTTAAATATATGGATAATGTAAAAGATACTCCCTCCATTCGGCAAAACTTGTCGTTTACTATTCATGCACGCTTTTTTAGAACGATAAAAACTATATAAAATATTCATTTTTTTTATAATTTTTTTTAACAAGTTTGTACTTATTAATAATAACTACGAAGTTGTTAAAAAAATTATTTTAAAAACTAGATATTTTATATAGTTTTTAACTCCTAAAAAAGCGTGCATGAATAGTAAAGTGTCAAGTTTTTCCGAACGGAGGTAGTACTAGCTTGTCCTACTTTTAAGGATAATAATTACCCTAAAATCACTTGTATTTTTTTTTTATAAACTATGATACGGGCGTCCTTCATTATTTTGTTTCTCAACTTCAAGGGCAAAGGTGGGCCTTAAATCTCCACTATCTTGATTTTGTGCATTTGCTTGATTTTGGACTTCAGACAAAGTGAGCATCGGTTCATGTACATCAGTACAAGATATTATTATTATTATTATTATTATTATTGCTCGGACAATTAGACATTCAATCCGTAATCGCAACGACCCAATTGCAAGAGCGGAGCTCAAGCTTTCTCAGTCCCTTCTTATCAATGGGCTCCTGACGTATACGAAGGAGTGCTTGCAGTTTGTTCGAAAAATTTCCTATTTCTCTATATATCTCTGGGATGTTTGGATTTTTCAAAACTCCATGGGTCATGCCATTTTCATAGATATAATCGGATATCAATATAACTTGATATTAAAATATCGAAAATTTCGCGAGGTACCCCTGAAGTATTGCAATTTTCGCGAGGTATACAACTCTTTTACATATTTCGCGTGGTACCCCCGAGGTTTTGAATTTTTTTGCCTCACGCCCTTTCCGGTTAAATTTAACCTATTCCGTTAGTTTTCAATATTAAAAAAGAAAAAGTAAAAAGAAGGAACAGGCTGGAACCCTGAGGGCTTTGGGAAATTGGGAACCCTCTCAGCTTTTCTCTCTAGTCTCTCCCGAGCCAATCCATCACCCTCTCCGGCGAGAAGCGAAGAGAGAGACCAGATCTGACCCCGGCGAGGATGACGAGGGAGAGGAAGGTGAGCCGGGAAGAGGAGGGCTGGTGGAGGAAGGCGGTGTGGGCGAGGGCGGCGAGAGGAAGTCTATGATGTGCTAACAGCGAGGAGGGCCTTGCCGCCGGCAATGTCAATCGCCCTCCCTGTTTATGTAGATCAATTAAAATACCTGCTTCAAATTCTCACTTAAACCTCTTACCCTTTTCCCTAAAATGTTTAATCTGGGATTGAGAAAATTGTTGCTTTTAATTTGGGATGAAATTGCTGGCGGTGGCGGTTTGGAAGCCAAAGATTTGAACGGGCGTTGTCACAATCGGACTCGGAGGAGCCGGAGAGCTACGAGCGATCGGCTAGGATCGATGAAGAGGTGTTGGCCCGAGCATAGGAGGTCAGGCGGCGAAAGGTCGGTGAGGGCGGCTAAATGGCGGAGCCGAAGGTGTAGCAGGTGGTCGAAGACCATCGCAACCACGAGAAACGGAGGCCGGGGGCTTGAGACTGCTGGGCGAGGGCGAGGACAGTCGATCGGGGGCTTTAGTAATTTAAATAATGTTTTAAAAAGTTATAAACATTTTCAAACATAAATTAAGATAATAATTCTATGCTATATTTATTATTATTTTTTAAAAATAAATAAAATGATGCCTAAAATATAAACAAGCCCTTAAATTCAAAATTTTAATATATTTATAATCAAATTTGAGTTTAAAACTATTGAAATATAGTATATTTAATGATAAATTAGCAAAAATAGATGAATGAGTGACGAGTTCTAATGAAAGACCATTTAAATGGTGGGTTTCTATAATTTTTAATTTAAAGGGTGATTAAGTGAAAGCTCTCATGTTTAAAGGGTAGTTTTCCGTAAATTTCCCTAAATTTTAACATTTAAATATTAATTTATTTAATCCTTTTTTTTAAATGAGCCAGCTTTAGATCCAAGATATGCCTTGGGCCCAAAGCAAAACAAGGCCCAAGCAACAAAAAATAGGCTGGAAAACAGGGATCACCCAACCGGGTCACCTTAGGGCCCAAGGCAGGCCCGATGCAAAGGAGATCTGGAGAAGGGACGGGGAAGAGATCTCCATTGAGCCACCACCCAGCCACCTAACACCGTCAGAAAGGCGGCGGACGGAGAGGGAAGATAAGGTGTGAAGGGAACGACGGAGGGGAACCGGAGAAGGTGGCAGAGGAGGCCGAACCACGCCGGAAAGACCCACCAGTGAAACAGGCCTTGAGGATTTTGTACGGTCGGGACTCGGGAGAAGCAAACCATTGCAGCGGAGAGGCAAAGGATGATTTCGAGAGGCCACACGAGCCGGGGAGGAGAACCGCAGGGGAGGACCCGGGGCGGCAAACCAGGCCAAAGCCGAAGAGAGGAGAAGCCTAGAAGGACGACCAAATCGAGAAGGATGGACCGAGACGGAGCGGAGGTGGAAGAAGGAGAAGATTGGGAACCAATCGACTCTTAACCAACCACACCCGGACGGAGAAAAGGCAGATTTGGGGGCGGAAGACAGATAGTGCGAGCCACATAGAGGGAGGCGATGACTAGGCCACCACCGACACCACCGCTGGAGAACACAAAACCTGGTTTGAGAACTGATTTCTGCAAAATACTTGATTTGGGAAGGGTTTGATGAATTTGTGCTCAAATTGGTGATAAATTAAGGCTCCCGAAGGAGATTTTGGGCTCCAGAATGAGAGCTTTTTCTACCATTTTCGCAAGGAAGAGGATGACTTAGAAAGACATGAGTGATCTACACCGACCCACAACGGCGACGGACTGGTGGATGCTCCCTCAGAGCTTCTAATAATGAATGAATGAATTTCGCACGAATTTTACTTCCACTCTTGTTTTTTGTCATTTCTTTCTGTCTCTTGCATTATTTGATTATTTTGGATTGATGCATGCATTTTTATTTTATTTTAATACTTAATATTAAAAAAGGCAATGCAGATCCTCTGTATCACATAATGCTTCACAATTTTAATTGGGCCACCTGTACTCATTTTTTTAAATTAAAATGTTGATAATTATTAATCCGGTGAAAAATCCATTTTTTTTTTTTGGTTTCTTTCTGAAATGGAGTTCATCGGTTAGGGCGCCGACGCCTCAAACTAGAATTTACCCCGCTCCTTTTATCTCAATTGATCTCAACCAAATCCCTTCAGCCCTTCCCCTGCTGCTGAATTGCTTCTGTCTCCTTCGCTGTTCGTTTCCCCGATTTCTCTCATACGGTCGTTCCACACTTCCCGGCAACAGAAAGATGGCGCCCTGTGGTGCGTCCGACCTCTTGGAGATTTGCGGCTAAGTGGATGGTGGTCTGTGAAGGTTGCGAGCGCGACTTTCATCACTTAGCCTGCGCTGGGATGACGGTTGCGCAGGCGGCGCCGTAGCCAGAGTTCTTGAAAGAAACCAAAATAAATAAATAAATAAAATAGTGGATTTGTAACCGGGTTAATAATTATCAAAACTTTTTTATTAAAAAAAAAATAAAAAACGAGTACAGCTGGTCCAATAAAAAAATGTGAAGCAGTAAGTGATACACTTTTGTGAAGCAGAGGATCTGCATTGTTAAAAGGGGGATTTTGACGTAACTTGAATTAGCGGATTTTGTGGGGGTCACCAATTTCGTCTAGGGGTGGGCACGGGACGAGACGGGACGGGACTCGTCCCGCGAAATTTTTACGGGACGGGATTGACACTTTTTTTTCGGGACGGGATCGGAACGGGATGGTGTCTGGACGGGACGGGATCGGGACGGGACGAGCCTTGTCCCGCAAATGAAAATAATAAAATATTATATAAATTTGCAAAGTCAAAAATGCTTTCATAATTCATTAATTTGTATAATATGTTGAATACGGTATTCTTCTCAACTATATTATTCAATAGTAATAATAATAATATTATTATTATTATAATACTATTATTAATTCATACAATGATTATATAATTAATTATAATGTTGAACATATTTGGCTACATTATCTTACTAGATCAGGACGGAAAGGGATTGAGACTAGATTCACCAGATAATGTCTCATTATCGATTGATAGTTGGGAAGAATACCGTATTTAGCTATTTGTCTCTTGTAGCTCTAAATGGGTATAATAATAATAATAATAATAATAATAATAATAATAATAATAATAATAATAATAATAATAATAATAATAAAATAATAATGCCACGTTATAATTAAAATAATAATAATATTATTATTACTTATTTTTATTATTATTATTATAAAATAATTATACTTTACAAGAAAAAAATATAATATGATATAATAATAGTATAATAATATAATATAATAATAATAATTATTATTATTTTATTGTAAAGTAATATTATTATTAAATTATATTATAATATTATATAATAATAATAATAATAATATAATCAATTATTATTATAAATTGGAAATTATTAATATAATTATAAATAATAGTTGCTCAAATAATAATAATAATAATATTATTATTATAAACAATTATTATTATTATTATAAATGGAAGATTATGATTATAATTATAATTATAATATTTGCTCAAAATAAGAATACTAATAATATATTATTATTATTCTATAATATTATAATAATATTATTATTATTAATATAAAAATTATTATTATTATTATTATATGCGGGACGGGACGGGATTTGCAGGATCCCACCGGGATTCGCTATTTTGTCCTAAATCCCACCGAGATCGGGACGGGATCGGGACGGGACCGGGACGGGATCGGGATTTGCGGGATTTGTGCCCACCCCTAATTTCGTCACCTCCCCATCCCTGAGCACATGAAGACGAAGTCGAAGATTGCATGCTCGCCCTCACATTTTCGGCCTCCGGTTCACCTCCGGTAAGTTCATCCACTTTCTTCCCCTTTTAATTTAAAGTTGTGATTTTTCACCAATATGCGGAAGAGTAGCGGGAGGTCGTCGGCTTGAGAAGTTGGATGTTTTTCCTCGGTTATGCGTGTCTTAGAGCTTGATTCAATGAGCTTTTTTTGGCCTTTGATTTGAGTAATTCCTGTTATATATTATGTTCAATTCAAGGTGTTTGGCTCGACTTTAGGAATTTGAGGTTTAGGGTTCTTCGTTCTTTGTGTTGAATCTGAAACCATATATCCAAATTAAAAGATCTGAAAACTGGGTCGATAGGGCATCACTTTCTCTGACATACACACACTTTTGACAGCTTTCCTAAACCCTCACCATTTGCAGTTGCATTTGCTT
Organism: Persicaria tinctoria; assembly: GCA_037127255.1. Taxonomy (NCBI): domain Eukaryota; kingdom Viridiplantae; phylum Streptophyta; class Magnoliopsida; order Caryophyllales; family Polygonaceae; genus Persicaria; species Persicaria tinctoria. The sequence goes on from JBANSL010000004.1 coordinate 4,962,094, forward strand.
GCTCTCACATTTTTGTTTGCTTGCTGCATTATTCTGTTTCCTCTTTATAAGACCATTTGCTTATTGGTTTGGTCTGCTTTATGATTTAACTCCCTCTCTTTAACTCCCTCTCTCCCCCTTTTAAAGAGCTCTTTCATAGTTTTGTTTATGAAGGTGTTTTGATGACAGTGAGGGGGGACAATAAGCAACATAAAGGAAATTGACAGCTCTTAAGGGATCCCTGAGGTGACCTCCTTAATATATTTGCACATTTTGCTTTGTTTGTTCCACGCACCCACAAAGAACAAGTACTTGTAGAGCTTTTAATTTGCTAAAATGTCCCGGCAAGTATTTGTTAATTTCCAACATGGGTTTTCCGGCTAAAGCAAAAAAAAAAAAATTATGCCTTTTTTTTGTTGGGTTTTCAAGATTTTGTGGGTCTATTTTTGCTTCTTGAATTGTTTGGATTGGGTGATTGAATTGAATGTTGGTTTGCAGGAAGAGGGGTGGCCTTTAGATTTGTAGCCACTGAATTTGAGAATTGGGTTGGGAGGAATAGCTAAGGATTACTTTGAGTCCATTTCTTTCAACATGCTTACTGGCTCCTCCACTCCCTCTACATATTCATCTTCCGATTAATTTAGACACTGAGGTGAGTCAATTGGGGGTTCTTATTTTGACTCAAACTTTGTTGTTGGATGCTCTTGTTTTTTTTATCATGTTAATTGTGAATTTTGACTGTACCAAATATATTTATCTTGTTTATATGTGATCTTGCCCTTTTTCTTGAGTGTATACTGCCCTTGGTCTTAACTGCGTGTATTGGCCCTGTTCTTGACTGATTTTTGTGATTGTTTTGGATTTACTGGGTTGTTCCCTCGATTTTGGCTGCACATAATGCTCTTTGATACTCTTTCTAAAAAGTGACAAATAGCACATTGTATGACAGATCAAAAAGAAGAAGTTATCATTTCTACTCTCCAATCTCCATTTCATTGAAGATGTAATTTTAGTCTTTCATTCTTATTTTAACGATATGTATTAATAAAAAATAAAAAGCTAATTTATCATATTTTTATGATTTTATTTTTTTCATATAAAAATACCAATATAAATTCTCCCGGTCCAAGTGACTACCTATTACGCTCGCCTAATAATTATTTAATTTATATTCTTAGTTTATATTGGTATTATTCCTTAGTTTGTTTTCACAAATAAATAAATAAAAAGTATAAAAATCAAGGTAAAATATATATTACTGCAACTAAACACTTCTTAGAGTATGCATCGATTAGTGATTAGTATTAAACTGTGATGAAAAATATGGAATTATGGACAAATATGGACTCACCTAATATCTTAATCTTGTTGTTTTAGAAAATATGTTTGATTTAAAAAGAACTCTCATCGGTTGGACTGTAAGAAAAGTCGTCGATTGAAGCTGGAGACGAGTACACCTCGCCGCCGCGGTGATCGTCGAGACAAGTCGGTCAAGTTTCCATGGAGCAGTATAAGGTCAGCTCTACTTAGCTTCGATCCTGATTTTGATTGTGTTGCTTTCAGATTTCAGTTTATATTTTTAGTTGCACAATCTTTCGATTTGAACTGAATTAGCTTCAAATGCATAACTCTTTGATGTGAACTGAATTAGGGATAGATGATTTGGAATGCGAATTGCGAGTCAAAGTTGTTTGCATACATTGCACTCTTACTGTGAATAGTTGAAGTTCTCAAATCTGTTATCATATAGTTTGCTGTTTCTTTGAATGCAATGCTATATCTTAGCAAGAATGTGACTTGTTTGTTAGCCTTTGAGTAGTCGAGTAAGTGTTAGGTGTATAATGTGCTCGCACGATTCGTAGATGAAGTGCTCGACAACATGGGGATTCATTTTAGGTTATGTTGCTAGCCTAGGTGTTGTCCAAAAAGATTTCTTTTGAAGCTATTAGGAGACGAATAACATACTTCAGAGGCTTATTTTGATGCCATCTTGGTTTGAAGTGTGCTACTTTCATGCCAAGTGATTGGAGCTTGTTCTTGTTTTTCCTGTACATTCGAACCTTCAGCATTAGGTCGGGGCAAACCTGGAAGTTTCTATGAGACGGTTGAATGAGCTTCCTATTGTCTCAAACGCACTGAACTGTATTTCCAAGGAACCATTGGTATGGTTTTATTCAGAACGGGGCCATTGATCTGTATCACTGGATCGGTGGATCTAATATTGGATATTCATGTTCTTGGAAGTCCTTAGGGAAGTTTTATGGAGGATGGGGTAAGATATGAAATGTGAATTGAATGTTGAGAGAGTTGAGTTTGTAAATATTAATTGGCTAGATTTTAAGTTGCTGTTATGAGTTTGATGAATATGCACATCAGCTGGATGCCTTTGAATTTAAGATGAATGCGACATATCGGTTACTTACGAGGTTGAATATAGAGTGCATGGCTAGCCCTAAATCTAGACCAGTCAATCGACCAAAACAAGGGTCTATTGTTAGAACACCAAGATGTCAACAAAATAGCCCTAAAACATTTACTAAAGACACATACCAAAACAAGGGTCTATTGTTAGAACACCAAGATGTCGACAAAATAGCTCACGTGAGGCCTACATACTAAGGATTCTTCGCCATTTCTTCTCATCAAGAGACTTGAAATTACAAAAGGTAGTTTGTTTAAAATATGTTTTGTAAATGCATACAAAGTGACAGAGGATTTTTAGTCGCCTTAAATCCTATCAAATAAATCCGACTAACCTAACTAATGTAGTTTGGCAAGTACGGGTCGATCCCACAGAGAGTCAATGATTTGTATGCAAGTCAAGTGTGCTAAATAAGAATTAAAGAAACAAAGAGGGGGGATTATGATGATTCAGACTAACTAAGTAAAAAGCAAAAGGAAGCAAACTAAACAAATTGATTTAACAAATATGAGACAAATAGCTTAGGTAAACCAATCTCAGCAATCAGGTTTGTTCATTGATCATCGAAATCGAATAGATAACTTCCTCTTGAACACTTTGTTGTGGAAAGACTATGTCTTTTGAATCCAATTCCTTATCGAAATTAGTTAACAGGACAACCAGACCCTGAAAACCCTAATTATCAAACAATCTTGAAACTATCAAGATTCAATTCAATAATCGATTAAGTTTAAAGGAAATCAACAAAGACAATCGACACGCACAACCCGTTATTGCATCAATTGCAAATCAATTCTTTATACAAATCCCTAAATCAACCAGTTTCAGAGATTCATACTTTGCTACTCAAGAATATAGATAATTCAACCAGCAATTACCTATATCTAGCTATAGATTATCATGAAGAGGCATCAGTTGATCAAGCTAATGAAAATTCACGAAAACCCTAAACATTTTATGCAAAGAATTGATAATATTCAAAGAGGAGTATTAAGTAGAGAAATCTCACAATGAAATTGCAAACCTGAAGCTTCGATTAATTTTCCCAAGCAAAGAAGACTAGTTGTTCATACTTGAGAAATCACAAAAGGTCCCAAAATCCTCCCTAGCAAATCTGTTCCATTGGAACTTTTCCCAAAAACAAAACCAAAACCTAGTTGTTTTCTAACTGCCCCCGTTTCATCTGCTCTCTCATTAATTAATAATATAAAACTATAACATTTCATAAGATAAAGTATAGTAACAACTTGTCTCTTGAATACGTAACAAAACTTGGGCATGCCAACAAACTCGGCCGAGTTTCTTCGTTGCTCCACCGAGTTAGTTTTCTGCAGCCATATTGATGTCCCGTTTTCTCTGTTTTCAAGGCTGAATTTGGAAAAGTCGTAAACACGAAAGTTGTAGGTCTTCGAATCCTCTTTCCAACAATTATAAGTACGCCCCGATCCGATAAATACAGCCTTCGTACGACTTGTTTTAGTGCAACGTCGCCAGCTTGGACAGCTCCAGTCCTTTACATGTTTAGCTCCTCTCCTCGGCTCTCGTGCTCTTCTATTCTCGTCCAATCTTCCAACATTGGCTCGAGCTTAGCTTCACCTATTTGCAATCACCTGAAATCATGCACAAAACTTGTAGATTCCGACTCTAATTGAAACATAATAAAAACATAAAAACTATTTTAAACTCATGCATTTTACCCTACCTAAACACATCTAAATGCCTATATTAACACTACCTAAAAATGCATGATCACAAAGAAAACAAATAACACAATTTTACTAGATTAAACTTATGTTATGAAAATGCAAGTAAACATAATGATATTATATATAGAATGAAAATACGATAAAACCGCGCGCGAATGCGCGCGGTTATTACCTAGTATACCAATAAACGTTGGATTATTGGACGAGAAATGCTAAAGCATACGTAGACTAAGACTAAGAGTTGTTCAATCCTCGAGTGAATGGCTTCTTAGTGCCAATAATTAATGGTCTAAAAATTATACAAGTTAATTGAACTCATTATAGTTTATATATAAATAATGGGGTATGTTATGTATACCGCTAATTTTTACTATTTACACCGCAAATCCACCGCATAGGGATGCGGTGGCTTAATAAAATTTTAGCCCGACATACCGCATGTACATGCGGTATGTATGTTGACCGTATGAAAACACCGCATGTATGTGCGGTGGGTTAGGTTTAAACGGAGTCCGTAATACAATAATCCGGTTGGGTCGCAGTTATCCGAAACATACCGCATTGGCATGCGGTGACTTTAAAAATACCGCTTACCCATGCGGTATGTTTTGAAATTTGGGTAAAACTCATACCGCATCTCCATGCGGTATGATTTTTTACCGTTGCCACAACGGTAAAAAAATACCGCATGGAGATGCGGTATGAGTTTTACCCTTGTGGTCCCATTATAAATAGGCGTGGGGGGGCCTAGTTTTCCGACACACCGAATCTTCTCCGATCTCTTTCATTCCGAGGCCGACTCGAATCTTCTCCCATTCTTTGATTCCGAGCCCGACTTTTGGATCCGTCCATTCCCCGTCCCCATATCTACCACCACTCTGTACCCGGGCTTTAAGATGGTGAAGGACAACCGTGGAAAAGCCGTAGTTGATGATGTCGGTCATGTTCGGAGACATCCGTTACAGGTAACATTTAATGTTTATAATAATCAATTTGCTTTATTTGTTAATTTGAAGGAAATAGTGTTAACATTTCATTGTTATATATAATGTAGTCGGGGCCCACTATACAGAGGCGGAGGACGACAGATTTACCGGCACCGCTGGAGACACAGCCTCACCCTACGGTATATTAAAATTGTTACTAGGTGTAGGGAAATTGATATCGAATAAGTATATATTTCTGTTTTCTTAGGAATTGATAGTATGAGGTTGAAATCATTTATAAACCTTTGGAAAATCTTGCAACATTTATCCATTCATACGATATAGTATCGTATTCGAGTCATAGGATTCTGACAAATACTAGGTGTAGGGAAATTGAAATCGAATAAGTATATATTTATGTTTTATTATGAATTGTTAGTATTAAGATGATATCATTGATAAACCTTACCAAAATGTTGTCACATTTAGACAATCATACGATATAGTATTGTAATTGAGCGATAGGATTCTGACATATATATTTTAAATTACACAGTCTTTGTTGTCGAGAAATTTGGGAGAGAGGGTAGTATTACAATCTGCTAGGAGAGCTGCCATTAGGGAGAGGCAGACGTTGCAGGGTGCATCCGTTCCGATGGAGACGGATATCGACGCGGTAGATGATGATATCGCGGCTGCCGTCAGGGAGACCCAGACGTTGGAGGATGTAGTGGATCCTCCGGAGAGGGACACTGAGACGGTAGGAGCTGATACTGGGCACACGTCCCAGTCATCTATAGAGACATATCAGAGTCTGGTGCAGATTGAGCTGCACTTGATGTCTGACCACACGGATGACCCAGTGGTGCGGTCGACCGGAGAGTCTGGTCAAGGCGACCAGGGTATTGAGATGCTGGAGGAGTACCTACGAGGGGACCGAGCACGTCATACGGGTGAGCACTTGCAGACTGGAGCTGAGAGAGTGGTAGAGCAGGTGCAGACTTATCCTGACAGTTATCGGGACTACTTTGGGACTCAGTTTGCGAGCGAACAATTGAACTCGTATGATGACACGACACCTCTGTTCGGAGATGTGGGTGCTGGGACGAGTCATGCTCGAGGTGGCGACCAGGAGCCACGTGCCGTTGCGCAGATAGATTTTGCGTCGTTCACCCCGGTCGGTTCTACGGGTGTAGGGAGGACGCCTGAGAGTCAGCATGCGGCGCCATCGTCGACGCCGAGGACCGCCGAGCCTGAGCCGATCATTGAGCTTCAGCTTGCGACGCCGAGGACTGCCGAGCCTGAGCCGATCATTGGGATTCAGCTTGCGACGCCGAGGACTGCCGAGCCTGAACCGATCATTAGGAGTCAGCAGGCGGCGCCATCAGCGACACCTACGAACTTGGAGGGTGTGCCGATTGTCGGGAGGCATGAGATGCATGTACGTGGACAGAGATGTTCTTCGGCCCCACCTACTGAGTCAGCTGGACCTTCGAGGCATGTGTTGCTGGATATGGGAGGAGCCTAGATGCATGATCCGATGTGGGGGGCATCTGATGATGTTCGTCAGGATTTGGGAGGAGACCAGGCGACACAGCCCCCTGTCTGTGCAGTGCAGAGGAGACGGAGGCAGCGTGGAGAGAGCAGTAGTGCAGGAGGTGATGGGCAGCATGGCGAGCCTAGCAGGACAGGGGTCATTCGGTGAAATGCGTACTTTCGAAGCTTTGTGTTTGCACGCTGCACGACTTTTTCCACGGTGTATCTTGCCACCTGCGTTGCATTGGCCAATCCGAAGTTGGAGAAAAAGTCGCTAACAAGCTCCGTAATTGCCTCCGTCGCGTGAATATAATATGCTGCAGGGTTATCCCTATACGAGTACGGCCTTGTCATGCGGACATCCTCGTAAGTCACTCCTTCAACGCACTCGAGGTCCACTGAATCGGAAACTCTTGCTGTATCGCGTTCTTCGCATACAACTTGGCAAAGGCAGCACGACCATCCTGTCGAGCTTCTGTGCTGACAGTTGCACAATATATCGTCTGGTGGCGTACGAAAAGTTTCGACTGTAACTCTAAACCTGCTTCCGGATCTTGTCTCCGCTTCATACACTTTGGTAGTTGCCATAGTGGTTATGGTATACTGAAAGTCTCAAACAACCGCTTTTATAGTTGTCTCTTGAAACCACCGCATCCACCGCATGGTCATGCGGTATATGTATACCGCATGACGTCATCTTCCAGCACGTGGATTGGAGTCTAAGCGAAGACATTATGCAACGTACCAGCACGGCGACACCATTGCATGGTATGAATTTTGATAATTTCAGGGAATAACACATTACATGAAAACGGATAAAGTGCCTCATTTTTCATATTAATTAAAGAGATAACATTGCAGCAAAAGTAACTCAGTTACTTTGTTTTGCCGCATCGTCGTCATGTCACACGTCAAAGGAAATCATTATTGTTCTATTCATCTGATGGTGAAACATTCTCCGGCGGCACTACGACTACCCGAAACCGAGAGTTGCCTAAGTAGCTAAACATCAACCCCGCCCCTACACGCACGTCACGGGATATCGCGAAATTATTCCATCCTTGTGCGAGCCAGAGCGCCCCGGATCTGTTGCGCTCAATCCGGATGCTAGTGCCTCTCCTCCGTGTCCCATTAGTCAGCGTTATTCTTTCAACGCCGGCCAGCCCGTATTCTTCCTCGAAGTTGGAAGGCAGAGGCTGCAATTTTTAAGATGTACTTAGTGACTTCGGAACAGTGTGAATTATATGACATACGACAGAATGGGGCTTACCAATATTTGTGTCAGCGAGACGTCTTCTACCCACCAGAAAAAATCCCTCGGTCCGCTCCCTGAGACTGAGTAGAAAGGTCTTGGTGTATTACCAGCCGCCATGTTGTAATAATCACCACATCGCACGGGGGTCATTTATAGCGGGAAAACATGTCCCGTTGTATGCGAGAAGTATACCGCATATACATGCGGTATACATACCGCATGTGTATGCGAGAAGTATACCGCATATACATGCGGTATTCAAAAAAGTCCGGAAACGTAAAGGCACGGGTACACCGTGATCTTCTTCCGCCATCGGAGTTGGTCGTCCAAATTCCATCGGTCGAAGGAGAGCGAGCCTCTTATAAAAGTGCGAAACTGATAGATTCCGTCGTGAGTTCCGACGAAAGTTCCCAGCTTCGTCCTCTTGTAAGAGGTTCATTCTCCTTTGACAGATGTAATTTAGACGTCCACTCCCATGACGAACGAAGATCACAGTGTACCCGTACCTGTACGTTTCCGAAGCATTTACAGTTTTGTTTGGATGATCAATAGTCATCCGCGGGATAATGTTAAAGACGTCATGAGCGTACATATATACTATCACAACGTCTTTCACAATATCCTGCGGATACCTATTGCATTTTATTAGATCGAAGCTACATAACCCCACATCGAAGCGATATAACCCGAGCAACATGCCAGCGGCCAGCGATTTCAATCAAAAGACACAAATCGTCGGCCGTGGCATGTTGCCTAGGCTATTCATCGCCCATACAGACGCTCGCCATATTCTAGCCATGTTTCCATACGTCGTCCTCGTCGATAGTACATACCGGACGAATGCGTAAGTTTCTATATACACTTATTCTTTTACCCATTCCCACCACGGCATGCGAACTCAAATATTTCATTGTGCAGGTACGGGATCCCTTTGTGTGAGTTCGTTGGATTTACTTGCACAAACAAGAACTTCGTCATCGGGTTCTGCTTCAAGTCGCACGAGAACACAAATACGTACATTTGGGCGTTGGGGCAGCTCGTTTACCTCATGCGAGGTAATCTTCCTAACGTTATTGTCACTGATCGAGAGCTGGGGTTGATTGCGGCGCTACGAGAAGTTCTTCCCAACGTCAGGCATATGTTGTGCACAGTGCACGTCCTCCGACGATGCGAAGAAGCTGCTTTCCAGAAGTCAAAGAATCTTGATGTTGCTAGGCGTTTCAAGAACGCATGTGTTGGCCTGTTCCAATCTAGATCGGTTGAAACTTTTGCCGCTAGAAGGAGGGGTATGCATGCAGAGTGGGGGCATATTGAAGGGCTTATGCCGTATTTGGAGGCGACGTAATTACGAGATTACTCGGAGCAGATAGTTCGTGCATGGACAGACGCAATCCAGCATTTTGGTACGACCACGACGAACAGGTGCGCCTACGTTTTCAATATAAAATTCATTATACACGTAATTTGTTTAGGTATAACGATTTTTACCTGCGATTCACACTTATCTTTTAGGGTTGAGGCTGCTCATTCTGTGTTGAAAAAGACCTTAAACTCTGCAGTCGGTGATTTCACTCACGTGATAAACACAATCGATCTCATGATGGCGGATCAAATATGGGAGGTGAAGAATACATTGGGGAGAGCGAACAACACCTGGCCTACAGACTCCCATGACCTATGGATTTTCGATCGAATTCAGAATATTGTGTCGAAGGAATGTTTCAACTTGTTGTTCGAAATCTACACAAAGATGGAAGCCGAGCCACCGTCGCAACCATGCAGAGATGCATATTGGAGGGACGTCTACGGTCTTCCATGCACACATGACATGCAAGCTTGTCGAGACACGCAGATACCCATCAGACCATCCCAGATACATAATTTTTGGAAGCAATTGGATTTCAAGAGGCCTCATGTTGACAACGTCCAGGATAACACTCCACTCAGTAGAGTTGATGTGGACATGTCGCGCATGATCAGTTTGTTCCAGAGCGGAGCTATGGACGAGGATACTCGTTGGAGAATCGCGTCGGCATTCAACGACGGGGATCGTCCGTCCCAGACACCGTTGACCATCCCTGACCCGGAGGACCGTAGACCGCCCGGGAGACCGAGGACTCGCCACCCCTGTCAGACGAACCCTCTACCTTGGGAACGTGAGCGTGCTCGGGCTCAACGCCAGGAAGATAGACAGGCGACCACTGGATCCGCACGAGGGCGAGGCCGAGGTCGGGGTCAACCGGCATCAAACGAAACAGATGACGTGGAAGGTACTGAGGAGGCCACTGGGTCCAACGACATTGCCATCGACGACCCTCCTAGGGGCCGAGGAGTAGGCAGAGGCCGAGGACGGGGTCGTGGAAGGGGACGTGGACGAGGTCGATCGGCGTCGGAGCCATCTCCGGAGATTGTAAGTGACATTCCAACACCAACACCTACGGCCCTTCCACCACAGAATCTACCTCGAGTAGAATTCAATTGGGGCACTGGCAACGTCGACGAATTCATGATTACTTTCGTACGAGCCGTCACAAATGTTGCAGGTGATGGTCACTAAGGGTATAGGTCTTTAGCTTGTCTTCTCAACTTGGGACAAGACGCATGGCCTCGAGTTCGACGAGAGCTGGCCGTTGAGTTGCAGGTGCATTCAGATCGGTACCATTACTATCCGGCCTTACAGGAGCTCATCACGAGGGTCAACTATTTCGGCACGTGTCATGATGCTACGTATTGGATGGAGATTCCGATCATGGGCGAGGTGTTTGCCACGCTTCACCAGCGTCCTTTGGTGATTTTGTCACGGATGATGCCTATTTTGTGCCTACCTCTGTACGCCACCGGTGGCCCGTCAGTACCGGCCTACGAGGAGCTAGATGGAATAGCTTTAGTTGGCAACATCAACCATTTCGTTCCGGTACGTTTCCTATTTCGTATTCATTAATTTGTTACTGTTTTGTTTCTCTTTTCTAACATCAATATTAACCTTGTATTCACAGATTTGGTTGTTGCCTGGTTCACCTCTTCCTCCAGTGTACGTCACATGGACACGGCATCACGATCGCACTGTCGACGGTTGGGACGAGCAGTTTGCAGCGAGGATTGCACGATATAGAGCTTACCGCCGTCGTGATGGTGGACGTCCCCTACCGTATTAGCATTTCCCACTCTCTGATGTCATTTTTCGAACTTCATATGTTCAATTGGGTTGTATCTTTCTCTATTCCATTTCACATCCGAACATCCGACCTCCATATTTTCGTCATCGCTTATATCTATCGCACTTTCGTTTTAATCATCTTTGTTTTCAATTCAATATATGATTTTTTTCAGATCACGGCATTTATTAAAAGTTCATTCCACTATAGTAGGATATACCATTGCAATGTCCATGGATTATACGATAAATTCGTAGTGTGGACGAATACCGCAACCCTAAGCGGTGTGTGTCGGTTCGAATCGGTCCCCTCAGCTCTTCCAAATAGTTAAGCGCAAATCGGGTTATCCGATACCACCGCATACCCATGTGGTGGGGTTGAAACGGAACGGGGTTTTCATCGCATGAATATGCGGTATGTCTCTATACGGTGGCGATCACCGCATGTATATGCGGTGACCTACCGCATGTATAAGCGGTAGGTCGTTGACCGTCATTAAGTCCGTCATCAAATCACCGTATAGGTATGCGGTGATTAGCGGTGGAAATAGTAAAAATTAGCGGTGTAGATATCGTTTCCTATAAATAATCCTTGGATTGAACAATGGTTTATCTATAATGGTTTGGACTAAGTATTTCTTATATCTTGTAAATATCTTGTAAATGCATATCTTTTGTGGTTAGGAACAACTATCGGTCAGAGAACGAGCTGTAGGATGTTCAGTTGTAGAATGAATGATTCTAATAATTTTATTTTAATAAAATAGTTATGGTCTCAAGCTTAACTTAAATTAGTTATCTATGCAGTAATGTCTGTGTTGATTGTTGACAGGGATTTACCATGGCTCCACCTTTGAACGGTTGCAAAGCAAGAATTAAATAAAGGTGATCATAAGCAAGAATCGCCTCTTTTGTTTACAAAATTAGTGAATATATTTGAATTGCTAATTTTTTAATGCAGGATGCAGATCTTATAATGTTGAAATTGGTCACGTATGAACTGCACTTCTTGATATCGAGAGTGGTACTAAAGATATATGCACTTCTTCTAGCTTCTCTACATATGGGGAACCAACGACGTGAACTTTGACCTCGGAGGAGCTAGAGGAGAGGGCAATGGAAGCCCAAATGGAGGAGATCGTGGCAATCTGGAATGAACACACTGAGAACCCAGTCGACATCGACTCATCTAACTCGACATCGATTGAAACTGAGACGCCAGAACCTGTCCTAGAGCCTAATTATGGGGTCGACATCGAGCCAACTCACTCGATATCGAGTGGTTCACTCGACATCGACCCATCTTCTACAACATCTCCATCGACCGAGTCTCCTGAAGCAGAGAGCCACTCGACATCGAGTCAATCATATCGACTCGACACCTTCTCTTCACTCAACAACACCACCTGGAGCAACATTGGACACGATATCGAGTGACACCACTCGATATCGAGTGGATTTACAAAAATATGAAGCCTCGACGGAAAGCCAAGGTATGAATCTCTCTTCCCCTATTTCAATATGTCATTTATCTATACATGGAAGAGGTTTGCCTTGGTATGTGAGATTATGCAGGGTTTCCAATGACGATTCCAAGGAATACGAAGTCGGAGACAAGGTGGATGTCTCCAAATCTAAGAATTATTGGTTCCCGAACAAATTCAAAAAGAAAAAGATGGGTCCGTTCGAGGTACACAAGATCCATTCTAAAGGTATGCAGCTGAAGGACAAGAATGGAGTTCTATTCGACGCTCGAGCCACGTGGGCCCTGTAGATGGTACGTTGATCTTAAGAAGAAGTCGGCCTACCTACTATAAAATCTAGAGCTTGTATTGAGACGGTTAGTTTTTTTTGGATGTTTTGTTTTGAACTTAATTTTGGATACTTTTGTTTTGTTTTTATTTTTTAACACATGTAGGTGCTCGATCAACAAACGACGGAACCGAGGACCCTGGAGAGATGAGTCGATCTAGTCGATATCGAGTGAGTACATCGAGTTGACCTATATCATTTCACTCGATCGCCCTTGGATTTTGAGCTACAGTTGATATCGACTCTTGTTCACTTGATATCGACTCTTAGTGGCCACTTACAACACCTATTTTTGAGATTTTACACTACAGTCTAATAAGTTTCTCCCATAACCCTTGTTTTTATATAGTGAGTACACTGTAATCTTTAAGTATGGGGTGGGGAAAGGCTTACTCTCATGCTATTTATGCATATTTCTTCATATTGCTCTTAAAATGGTAACTTTGGATATGTCTATTTATCTATATGCTTCATATTTTTCCGAAGTTTATTTTTGTCACACTCATTGAAATTTTTTTATTAGTGTCATGGAAGTTTTATAGAACTCGACGATGCAAAATTGGATGCATTAGAAATATAACATGAAATTGCCTAGTAAAAAAAAGTCATAATAAAGTGCATATTTTTCTTGAAAACCATGAAATGAGGTAAAATTTGAAGTTGTTTTTGACATATGCATGATAAAAGGACGGATGACTTTATTTTCCATATATTCTTACCTTTTTCCCTACCCTTATGTATGCCTATATGCATCATAAGCAATATTAGGTCTTATTTCATATTATGCTCCACATGTTCTATATATTACCTACTTTTTTACCTTATAACCCATCCGAGGAGTATGTTGAGAAATCGATGTCATATTATGGAGATTATTATATGGTTGTGTTGTTATCTTATATTTGGGGTTTGGCAAGAGAATGATCATTATTATGGAAAATTTAATGAGAGAGAAAATTCGGTCACCTCAGGAGATAAAGGTAGACCGACCTTGCTCGTTGAGATGTTAGTTCAGCGAGATGGGACACCAAGCTAAAGAATTAGATCTTAAAATAAAACCCTAAAACGTCCCTAAAAAGACTCAAAAAGTCGGCCAAATAATAATTCTAAAAATTAATTAAAGAGATAAAAAGTCCATTCAGCAGATTCGACGTTTCTGCTAGGGCTGGGCAAAAATTGGATCGGACCGGAATCGGCCCGGGACCAGACCGGAAATTACGGTCTTTGGATCGGATCGGAAAATTACGGTCTGGTCCACGGTCCAATAAATTTTGTATTCCGGGTTCCGGTCCAAACCCGGGACCAGACCGGAATTTCCGGGTCGGACCGGAAATGGACCGGTTTCTGATTTTTTTTTTAAAAAAAAAAGAAGAAAGAAAGAAGGAACAAGAAGCACGCGTGCCCAGTGCCCTACTCTTCAAAGTTCAGAATTCAGACAGACTCTCTCTCATGTCTCAACCTCTCTTCGTTTGCGGCCGCTCCTCGGTGGCTCAGTCGGCCGGTCGGCCCTCCTCCCTCTATCCCGAAGGGGCTCCACTCTCTGTTAGCCCTCCTCGGCTCCACCCTCCGTTCTTCTTCTTCCCTCTCCGTCCCGAAGCATATCGGTTCGTGTTCGCTCGCGGCCGCTTCAGCGCACCTCAGTGGCTCAATCGACACTCCTCCCTCCATCCTGAAGGAGCTTCGCTCGCAGCCGGCCCTCCTCGACTCCTCCCTCCGTTCTTCTTCTTCCCTCTCCGTCCCGAACCCTCTCTCTTCCCTCTGTCCAGTAAGGCGAAACCGTTCATCTTCTTCCCCGATCTCTTTTCCCTTAGATCTAGTTTGTTTTAGGTATTTTTTGATTATTTGAAAAAATTAATGTCGATTTAGGTCTAAATTTGGAGAAATTATAAACATCTAATATTAAGATTTGAGATATTTTCTAGATCTAGGGTTAGAGAAATCTAGAGATTGAAAACTTTATTGTACTGTTAATTTGTTATTGTAATTTTCTAGATCTAGGGTTAGATCTAGTTTGCGGCCGCTCCTCGGTGGCTCACTTGGCTCCTGTAATGTAATTTTATTGTATTGTTATTGTAACAGTGCCAATGTAAGTAGGTAAACCCCCCCAAAAAAATGGGGTTGGAGGATAATCCGGTCCAACCGGTCTTTCCGGTCCACGGACCGGAAAACCCGGGACCATATTTCTCGGTCCTGGTCCGATCCGCGGTCCAAGTTTCCGAAAATTCCGGTCCATCGGATCGGACCGGGACCGGAATATCCAGTCCGGTCCGATCCGGTCCAGACCGGACGCCCAGCCCTAGTTTCTGCAAAGCCCGCGGGGCATCCAACCCAGGCCGCGGGGCGGCCAGGCGATTAGCGAAATCCTTCGTCAGAGCTTCGGGCCGCGGGGCGGTTTGCTTGGCTACGAGGTGGCGTTTACTGTTCACGTCGATTTTTCCTCTTCGAATTTGGTCCCAATGTCAAAAGGAAAATTGTAGATCTCGTAAAGAGCTTTCCAACGCATGCTTTTAATAGTCAATCGGACTACCGAGGCTTCCAGAAAGTGCTAAACAAGTTCAGCATGTCTAACGACAACTTCTACGGACTTGTTCTTCACTTAGGCTCTCTAACTTCGATTCCGCTTCCGGGCTCTTCACTTTTCCCCCTCCTCTTCACTCTCCCTTCATCCATGAGCTTCCTCATTCCTCGTCGGATCCACATATACATGTAATAATCCATAAAAGCGTGTAGATTCCGACTCTACCAACAGAACAAATATAAATGAAATTCTAGCTTAAACCATGCATTATATATATCTAAATCATGATAAATGCATCCTGATATGCCTATCTAAATTCATGCTATCAAATTCTCCCACACTTAAGCCTTTGCTTGTCCTCAATCAATGTAATAACTCTGGGAAAATACTTAAAGCTCAAAATAGGGAAACGAAGATTGACAATTAACGTCATAACATGTATAGGTGCAATCCAAGGAATAAAGCAAGCATATTCATTCAACCTCACCAGGAAAATGTTTTTTCACTCTCACTCATGTGTTTAGGGTTAAAAATTCCCTCAAACTCAATCCTTGAAAACTTAATCACAACAAAATTGCATCAGTGGTATAAATTTCCACCGCTGGTGACTTAACATGAAACCAAAATCACGAGGTCTTTGTATGGGTTGTAATGGGGTCATGGTAGGAACATATGGTATAGAAATTATTTAGGTTATATGGTGCTAAAAATCCGGGAAAAAAGGTTAGTAAACAACTAGAAAAATACCAACACCAAAACACTTCATATGACATTCCAATAACATGTACTCCTCCACAATACAATGCAAGCATACTTCTTAAATAACCACACAAACTCTTTCATTTTTTTTTCTTTTGATAATGATTTATTTTCTTTTCTTCCTTTTTATTTTCTTGACTTTTACCCCTAAGTGAATTTTATCCTCCTTAGGTCCCAAGTAATAAGCACATAAAAACCATCTCTATGAAGTACAAATGAATTACCCAATACAATTTTTCAACTCAAAGCAACTCCCTCAAAACATCAAGATATTCACCAATTCTTCTCCTAATTCCCGGATGGGTCAGGCTAATAATCGGCTAGGAAGATTTTGTGGGGCTAACAAAATAGGCTTATAAGGCTCAAATTGGCTTCAAGCAAAGGATAATGTGTACGGGTGGGTAGAGTATAATATGGCTAAAAGAAAAGCATGCCTCAATCACTTTAAGGTTACATGCAAAAATCATATAAACGCAACCTCAAGAAAGATATCTAAACGCAATTTAAAGAGGAATTAATCAAGGAGAGTATTCACACACAAAGAAACTAGAGGACATATATGTGTAGTCACTTAAATTCCAAACATTATACATGCTCAATTATCTCATTAATCTTGTTCCCAAAAAGTCTATAAAAACGATTCAAAGCTTCAAACACTTCAAGCAAGTCATGGGGCACATGATAAGATAAATATAGAGGACAAGTAGCATAGATTGGAAAATAAGACCTAAAGTGTATGAAATGCATGAAATATTTTGATTTTTTTAGCAAATGCAATATATGAGTAAAAATAAATATGAAAACATAAATAAACATGATATGCAAATTCTATCTATATGCAATGCAATTCCTTCCCCACACTTAAATTTTTCATTGTTCTCAATGAAAATTAAAGACAACAAAATTATAAAAACACAAGGGAAGAGATAAATGGAATACTCACAATGTGGTGGAAATGTGGATTTATGAACCTTCATGGATGAACAAAGAGTAACTAGCAACATCCGTAACCTGTGGCTTCATCTCGATTTGTAGTGTTAGGTGCCCATACCGAAAACGGCAAACGCAAACTAACCTAGAACTAAATAAAAATGCTAAATAATAACTAAACTCAAGATGAAAACGATTATTACCTATCTTGGGTTGCCTCCCAAGCATCGCCTTTCTTTTATGTTATTGGCATGACTTATTCTCAATCGCAATACCTTACCTATAAGACATCGTCAAGGCCCTCAACAACCTATCATATTCATGTGGACACATCCTACACTTGACATAATAACCTAATAATAAATTGAAACTATATAATATAACATTTTAAAACCTTTTCAATTTATCAAGGAGTTGAGCATGACTCTCTAATGGAGAAATATGATACCACCAGTTCAAATCCACTTGTCACTTCTCAAAATAGCAGTCAAAAGGATCAACATAGTCACCATTAACTTTAAAAGTGCAAAAATTTAGCTTTATTACCTCTTGAGCCCCAGCAGATGGCTCTAGACCTGGTTCATCAATGGGTGAGCTTAGAATGGATGATGCAAATGGAGTAGGAGACACATCACATGTAACCTCATGCGTCGACTCATGAGATTCCAAGTCAGAAAGCACTAGATCCTCTCCTCCATCGTCGACAGAACTCTCGTTTTTTTCAAACGTGGCGAGCCATTCTTGCTGAGCAACATGGCAATCCATATAACAGAAAAAATCTCAAATCTCAGAGAGTCCCATATCCAATAGGTCTCCATTACTCATGTGCTCAACAACGTGTTTCAGCAGTCATCCCATCAAATATGCACACACACATTTCCCGCATTTCATATTGATAACCCAATGAACTAAGGTCGTAAACATAATTCTGCAATCTAGTAAAATATTGGTAAAAATTCTCACCTTCAAACTGCGCTAATCTCAACATCATAAAAAGTTAGTATCAATGGTGTCGTGAACCATGAGATAGGTTCACAACAAGTTAGATATATGCACAAAAATCAATAAATACACAAAACAAAGAAATAAACTTGATTCCCCGGCAAAGACGCCAAAATTTGACAGACGGTAAATTTAACGCAGCAATTCCGCCATTTCGCCCATCGCTCCGAAACGACCCATCTTATCTTCCAACTTGCAAAATAATCCCATAAGCTCCAAATTCAAACGTTCAAGCCTCAAAAATATCTGAAATATATAAAAGAACTAGTGTAGACTCCGAAAACCAAATAATACAAATTAACTATAAAATATGTAAAATATGCATGAATATAACCTAATATAATATGCAATTATACGACTAAAATAGACTCTATCAAATTACCACATGCTTAGACTTTTGCTTGTCCCCAAGAAAACTAATCACAAAGAAAAGACAACTAAAAAAGACAAGAACTCAAAGAATTTTTTATTAATGATCACTCATCAGTATGGTTCTCATGGCTGCGAGAGTATTTATTATGTTAAGCTCAAAATGGTTAGGACACCATGAGACTCACATCAAACCTTTCATACTCATTGCTTTAAACTCCGATTAGGTTCAGGAGATGCTTGCATTCAGAATGTATTGAGCAATCAAATGCATTAAGCACATAAAAAAAAAGTCATAAACACTCATAGATTACTAGGCCTTTTCTATTTCGGAGTTTCAATAAAGCTCATACTTTTTTTTCTTCTAAGCACTTTTTCTTCCTCCTTGCGTGAATTTTATCCTCCACAAACAGGATCAGTTACTAACCGTATTTTTTTTTCTCAATTCTTATTATTGTCAAGTGAATTTTATCCTCCTCGAACATTGGTTTATTGATGATTCTTTTCACTTGGGTGAATTTTATCCTCCTCGAGCGTTGTAAGTGAATTTTATCCTCCTTACACTCATCAACCCAACATATATATCAAATCACATAAAGAATCACATCAAATAGATTACCGAATTTACTAGTGGTTTTCATCAGGGATTTAGACATATACAAATATAGAAATCATATAATTTTTTTTTAAATTGCTCTAAACTGAACATCCAACCAATAATCAAGTTATAACTAAAGCTCATAATCCAGATTGTCTATG
Source organism: Persicaria tinctoria (assembly GCA_037127255.1). Taxonomy (NCBI): domain Eukaryota; kingdom Viridiplantae; phylum Streptophyta; class Magnoliopsida; order Caryophyllales; family Polygonaceae; genus Persicaria; species Persicaria tinctoria. The sequence goes on from JBANSL010000004.1 coordinate 4,981,221, forward strand.
GGAATCCCACAAGTGTCTTTATTCAATTAAAGATCAATTTTATTAAATCTTAAGCCATGAAAAAACATATATCATCATCGAGGTCATACCAATCATAGAAACAACTCTTTAACACAACTAAAATGACCAACTAATCAAAAACTAAGACTCAATAACTTACTACGACCATGGGATAATTATCAAACATAAACATCTATAATGCAACCTATAATGCAATGCATAACAAAAATTGGAAAAAAAAATATGACAACTAACATATCTATAAGTACGGAGCTACACTTGAGTCCCCACCCCATGCTTAAAATCTTACTTTGTTCTCAAAGTAAATAAAAGGAATAAAAGATGTAGAGGAAACTCACAAAATAATTAGGCATTCCGGGCAACCATTTAGCTCAAGAGAAGGTACATCCTAGAAATTTCAGCAACATATCATAGTAACCGTGCCTATCGAACACCACAAAAAAAAAGCTTGCATAGAAATCAGCAGCAGATTCAATTTAGTAGCAAAGTAATATCAAAAGTAGAAAATTCAGCAAGATAGGTGACTATTCCTAAGTACTAACACCTTTAAAATATGATAAAAGATCTGAAACTACATCCATGGTGTTCAGCAAAAGCTTTCAACAGCTCTTGGATACATTTGGCACTCGTGATTCTTCATGGAGTTGGATAAATATAGGTGTATACTCTTTGCAAAATGCCTGGCCAAGACACAAAACAAAAAAGAACGCACCACAAACAAACACATTCCAATATCCAAGAAAAAACATATCATCCAAGAATAGGGACCGAAAACAAATACTAGTGAAACAAAAATCAATCTCACAACTCATGATCATCCATATTTTTCAAAGTAAAATACTGAAAACTCAATGGACAGAAAGAGCATGAGATAAGCAAGCACAAGAATGTACACAATCACCTTTTCAACATCAACCCAACAAAATTAGGTGTAAAACACAATTGAAGCATTAGGAGAGAAAAAATACACCCAACAATAAGGGATCCAATATAGCATGTAAATGCAGCTTAAGATCAAACAGACTCAATAGAAGCATCATATAGAACAAGAACTCCAGTCCAGCAGAATGAGCAAAAGGCATTGACAGTTGCAGCTTCCACACTTTATAACTCCTCACACAAATAAGGATCCAACACAATAGAAATTAGTTCGATTAAACAACAAGAATTCAGTGTCAGATCAGCAAAACGAATACAGCCCATTCAGCAAAACAAATCAGTGCCACCATGGTAGATTTCAGTCAACAGTTTGCACCTAGTAATTCAGCAATAAAACGCTATCAATTCCAATTCCAATTCCAATCACACACCATCGACAAATCAACACAATTCATTGGGCTTACCATATTAACCTAGTAGGCCCAAATTATTATTGCCCAAATTTATATATCTCAACATTTAGCGCCCACTGGAAAATTATCTCCATGGACAGATGGCCTAGGTGTGCTTTGTTAATACATCTATATATATCTATCATTACTATATAGGGTAAATTACAGTAAACCACCCATTAAATAGGACACTTTTCACAAAACCACCCGCTAAAATAGAAATTACAGAAAATCACCCGTTACATGCCTTCTGTTAACAAAAGACCACCTCCCCATTTACTTCCGTTAGAGTAGGCAAAAGAGAGGAACAAAATTACCATAATACCCTTATTATTAGATCAAATTTTCTTTTTGATTGCCATCCCATAAATTGGGCAAAATAACCAGCAATAACTTTGGTCCTTCTCCGATATCCCAAACCAGTGCCAACCTGTCAAACCAAAACCATCATACGGAGTATTAACCCATCTAATAGATCTAAGCATTTAATCTTCACCATAGAAAAATAAAATTAGTTTTGAATAAGTTTTTACAAATTTCGAACAAATCCCAAGCGAAACCACATGAAACCATCATTCTCTACACATTTGCATCTTTCCTTTTACCCCAAAAACCAGATCTGGTTTTTTTCTTCTTCTTTTTGCTTTACTTATTCTTGATTTTTGGAGTTCTAAAGAATTTCAAGCAATAAATCTTTAATTGGGAAAACATCTTTGGCTATCTATAAGCAAAAACATCTTTATTTCAAGCGAAAACCAAAAATATGGCCTTGCGGAGAACGCGCTCCACGCGCCCAAACCCCAATTGCCAAAACCGCCTCTCCAAACCCTAAGCCCCAAATCCTATCTCTGTGAGATTCCGGAGAGATTTCTCGCCGATCTGAGCCATTTCCTTCTCATTCAATATGTTATATGCACCGTGGAGTCTATCTTCTTGGTGAATCGAAGTCGGGCCTACTTTATTCACCCTGATGGTGCGAAGGTGCGAGCCTGTGGTTGGGTATGCTGGTTCTTTAGTCATAAATCGAAAGAGCAGAAGGCTGATCGGAGGTTCTTAGTTCCAGCCAAAATGAATTTCAAAAGGAGGAAAAAAATCTCCTGCTCTTGGGGGTGGGTCTACTCTTAGGCTCCGGCTGGATTGTTGAGTGCTCGGGTGGCTACTGGTCCTGCCGGGGCTGCTTCTTCTCTGCTTTTCGGTTATGTGTGGTCGAAAAAACACAAATCCTTGGCGTGGTGGCCTGCAGGTGGATGTGGTGTGGGCGTCGGGGCCACCTCTCCTTCGTCGTTTGGCTCTGTGTGGTCGATAGACCATTTACCAGGCTTCTCTTGCCATGGTCACCTCGGGTCCTCGCGTCCTGACTGCACTTATGTGACTTCTACAGTCACTGCCAGGTTCCTTCAACAGTTAATTCTGCTATTGATTATGCCTAATCGCTCAACACCTTTCATGAAATCCTTAGATCTCTATAATTGCCATCTTTCTTTCTTTTATTGTACTAATCCAATCATGAAAGATCTAGAAAAGAAAAGCTGTGTGGACGATGGTTTCGTCTATACACAACCCACCCCCCGAAAGGGCCTGATAACAACCATGGGGCTGACTTGTCAGTCCCCCCTAAAACTAAATCCCGAAAGGGTTCTAAACCATGCTCCGATGGCTGTCCGCCTGAGGGGTTCCAGTATCCTATTGATGCATGCTGGCAATTCGAGTTATCCGGTTGGGTTCGGGTCGATCACATTCGGGTCGGGTCACTGATGAGTCGGGTCAACTCGGTCCAAATTTATGTGCCGGGCTTGGTCGGGTCGGGTCTGGTCGAATTCGGTCAAAATAAAATTCAGATTGGTCGGGGTTCGGTCAGAATCGGGTCGGACCCATTCGGGTTTTCGGTCAGAATCGGGTCTGTCTCGTTCAGATTTCGGGTCGGTACTCGGGTCGGTCCCTGATATATCGGCCGATATGTCAGAGATATTTAGAATCCGTTACCAATTTACCATATAGCCATATATCATATAGGTATATTGGATCAAAATTTAAACGTATATCAATTTGAATGTAAACTTTTTATTTTATCAAGTTTATGGGTAATTTTACAATTTAAATATTAATTTTTCATGTTTATTTTTAAAATTTGAAGTATAAATATAATACGACCCCGATAGGCGATATTTAGAAGTTAGAACCTTGCTTTTGGGTAATCAATTTTATTAAATTGAATATGTAATTCATATTATTTATGGATTTTAAGAAGCATTTTAGTAAAATTAAATATTATTCAATAAATAATCTACTCATTGGCTCGTAAACTCAATGTTGTTAAACTCTCGATTCGATCCTACGATCTAAAAATGGAAAAAATGATCTCGATCCTTTATTGCGATTATAACGATCCTATAAAATGTCTATTATAAGAAATTTATAATATTTACCCTTTATATTTAAGAAATTTATAATATATTTAGTTAATCTATTTTATATTTAGTTTGTTTTTAAAATTTTACATCTTTATGGGTATTTTTTATGATTTAACATAATATTTATCTAATATTAAACATAGTAACTTCATTTAAAAGAAAATTCATCCATAAGGTGGGATTTTACGATCCTACGATTCGATTATACGATCCGATCCTTACACCTTTTTACCGATCCAATTTAGAATCCCAATTTTAATAACATTGGTAAGCTCATTCTATTTATCATTAATTTCATTGGGACTCGGGTCGGGTTGGGACTCGGGTCAATTGGGAGTCGGGTCGGGTTGGGCGTCGGGTCGGGTTGGAATTCGGGTCGGGTCTTATTTGAGTCGGGTTTGCCTATATTCGGGTCACTTTGGGTTTCGGGTCAAAGTCGGTCGGGCTCGGTTTCGGGATCGGGTTATGCATAACGCTAAATTTTTGGGTTCGGTCGGGTTTCGGGTCGGGTCGGTCGGTCGGGTTTCTCGGGTCGGGTCAGATTTTGCCAGCTCTAGATGCAGTGATGGAGAAACCAAGAGGCAAAGATAGAAAGAAATCGAGAAGAAGAACCATTGTCAAGGGGAAACTCTTTGCTCTACAAGGTAGAGTTCAAGATAACATTGCTGTATTGAATCCTATCTCTCTATTGACACCTATCATTAGTGATGAAGCCAAAGAAATCAGAAAGGAAATCAGAAAGGAAATCAGGTATTTGTGGAAAAATTTATTTGTCAAAGTTAATTCATGGCTTGCATATTCAACGATATCTTTTTTGACTCATCTTGTGTTTGTTTCTGTTGATAAATCAACTGTCATTGATGAAATCGAACTTGGGTTTGGTTGGGATGAACTTTGTATATGGCATGATCTAGGCATCGAGCATATTTTAATGCACAAGTTGACAAGTGAAATTGAGTGGTTTGTCTCAAAGATTTACGTTTTTTGTCACAAGTCTGTTCGAGCAACTACGGCCACTCAAATGATTATGGTAAATATTCCGTCTTTTATAGGCTATAATGGTTGGTTTGGAAATTTAATGGTCTGGCATAATGTTAGGCTTTTCAAATTTTCAACTAAATACCCCCTGTAATGGGTTTAGCAAAACAAGCTTTGACCAAATTTAAACATAAAAGAAAGGAAAGGAAAAATCTCTTTGTGTATGAAGTTTCTGGTCGGATTATATCTTTGTTCTGGGTTAAGGACATCTGGTTTAAATTTGAATTTGATCTGATAACTCTCTGCCTTTTCTTTGCTTATACATATGTGAGAAAATGCATGTTTCCAAGTGTGCAGGTCAATTTTACCAGGAACATCCACCTTGAATCTAAATCCAATCTTGATTCTATTAAAAGATTGGGATATCAGGAAGGGAGAACATATAATCTTATTGCCTGTTTCATTGATCAAAGTTTAGGGGGATTTGTGAAAGAGAATTATCTAAACTGCTTAACTATAAATCTCCTTAAGAGACATGGTGTCGAGGCCTTTTATGATCTCCTCCCTGTTTGGCAAATACTAAACATCACTCAAAGTATGGGTATATACTCAATAAATTGGTACATCTCGGAAGCCCAAATACTCTTCATCCATATATATTCTATTGATGGGAGTGGAAATTTCTTGATTAATATAAACCATCACCACATGGGATTAAGTATTCCACTCCATCAAATGATCACTCACTCAAAGCCTACAGCGGGTTACACCATTCATAATCCAATTGTTAAAGCTTTCATTATATCTATAGATGTGTATGACTCTCCTAATAGCTCACGTACTGAGTCCCCTTGGCTTCAACTGGACTCTGTTAAACTAATGAACCTTCTTGTTTTAATTATATTGCGAACTGCCACTGATGCAACATCCCTTGGGGCTGCTAGGAGCTTCGCCTCTGAACTCCCCAGGTCGAAGAATCACAACACCCAATCTTCACACGCCCAAGCTACCCTTGTCAACTACTCTCCAGGCTTTGAACACCTGCAGTACCCTTGCTTAATCTGGGTACTAAACAACATTTGTAGAAACGACAATCAGCCTAGCTAGGAATCTTGTTAGGACCCGTTTGCTTCCTTGGGTTCATATGAAAATCCACCCTCGATATCTCTTCGATTGGAATCAAGTGCATTATCACAATTACCTCCCTTTGCCTAATTGGATTTTTCTGACTGCTGGTTCTCAACAAGTTTACCCGACAAACAATTGGTGTGAAATCCCTTTGAGTGTCGACTATTCTCAGTATAACTCCCTATACCTACTCTGTTGGTTTTTTCAAAATGATGATCTCAAATTGTCTATTTGGAGCAATTTGTATTTATCTCACTGGGTACTTGATAATCTTGTGAATTTAGATAAGTGCAAATCTGCATTAGTAAAGGATATGTGGAGTAGGTGCGGTGTATTTATCTCTCTGGGTCATCCTGTGATTGGAGCACATTTGGTTTGGATTATCAAAGCTGGTGGAAATCTCAAGCCTGCCGAATCACCCTCTCTAATGAACTCTGTACACTTAAATTATCATTTTAAGTGCTTTATGGTGAAGAATCTACGTATGATCCCATTTTGGGCATTATGTTCAAGTTGGATTAGTATTAGGAGTAAATATATGACCCTCTGCGATCATACAAATTCAGTACCTAACACTCCCAAAGGCCATCATGGCTCCAATAAACCTAAATATACTACAAGGTCTTGGAGAATAAAGCTAATCATAAAAATCACAACAATAAACACACCTTGGTTAAAGATGAAGACTTCACCCACCCCGAATATATATAGTAATAGTGGAAAAATTCAACACCTTTAAAAATGTTCGTAAGATACTTAAACAAAAATCCTATATTAAAAAACAAAGGAAAATCATAGAAAGGGTAGTGAGTTGGTATGGGAGAGATCACATTCTGCTCGACCATACAAAAACAATGTGGTCATGATCATACGATATTGGAATTGAAGGAGAATTGGGAAAACAACCTTCTGGTCTAATATTAAGGGATGTCGTACTTTAGATCATATACAAATGCTTATTCTGGCAGAAACAAAGACTGAAACAGAACCAAAAGAATATCTATGGAAAAATGCAGGATTTACAAATATTTGTTGGTCACCGGCCTCTGGTCGTTCCGGGGGTATTGTGTTATTATGGAATGAAAACTCCTTTATAGATGAAACAATCTCGGTGGTTATTCACCTCCCGAGAATCATAGGAGTAAAATACGAAAATATAAAGGAGAGTTTTGAATGTCTTATGCTTTTTGTATACGCACCCCCCAACCTTGCAGAAAAAGAGGACTTTTGGAGAAACCTATATAGTTTAATTGTTCAAAATAATCTCCCCTGCTTAGTGATGGGTGACTTAAATGAAATAAGCCAACCATCGGATAAGTGTGGTGGTGCAGAAACTCGACTGGGTAGATTCCAGAGAATAATGGAGTTTAAAGATGCGTGTTCCTTGGTAGAGATTCCTTCGTTCGGTAACCCATTTACATGGAGAAAGAATCAAGGTGGCCCAGATAACATCTTGGAAAAACTTAATAGGGTGTTAGTTCATCATGAAATTATTGACATGTTCCCCGAGTTGGTAACAAAAAATGGTGCATTCTCAAACTCGGATCATTGCCCCATTTCAATTACCCTCTCAAAGAACGCCCCTTTCAAACCCCCTCCGTTTAAATTTGAAAACGTCTGGCTTCAAAGGAAAGACTTTCGCAATATCGTCAAGCAATCTTGGAGAGCTACTTGCTCTAGCTCTGCTATGTTCCAAATCATATATAAATAAAAAATCCTCAAACAAAAAACGAAAGCTTGGAACAAGAAAACATTTGGAAATATTTTTCGACAACTCCAAGAAGTCGACGAAGCCCTATTGGATATACAATCGACCCATAACCTAAACCAAAACTCAAATGCATTCACTAAAGAACAAAACCTCCTTTCCAAGAGAGAAAATCTTCTCCGATTCCATAAAACTTTTTGGAATCAAAGAGCAAAGTCAAAACACTTGAAACTAGCAGACACTAACTCGGCCTATTTCCATAGAGTAGCGTCTGGAATGAGAAATTGGAAAATCATTAGAACAATTACTTCTGTAGAAGGAACCCAAATTGTTGGGGATGAGAATATTAAAAAAGAAATACAGAAATACTTTGAAAAAAGGTTTAGACGAGAGCAAATCTTCCCAATACAACAGCTTCATGAATACCTTTCAGTTATCAACCCTGTCATCACAGATGAGGATAATTGCTTTCTAATCAAGCAGCCAACAAATAGTGTAATCAAAAAAGCTGTTTTCTATTTAGGAAGCAATAAATCTCCTGGCCCTGATGGTATGACTGAAGAGTTCTACAAAAAGTATTGGGAAATTGTAGGAATTCATATTACTAAGGCAGTTAAAGCCTTTTCCCACTCTGGTCATCTGCTGAAGCAAATCAACCACACATTTATCTCACTTATACCAAAAAATGATAACCCCTCTATGACTACACATTATCGGCCGATTAGTCTTTGCTCTACTTTATATAAAATCATCTCCAAGATAATCACTGAACGACTAAAAATGGTAATCGGAAAACTTATACACCCTCTCCAAGGAGCATTTGTTTCTGACAGAGCAATTTAGGACAATATACTTATAGCTCATGAAATATTCCACTCCTTTCGCACAAGAAAGGGCTTGAAAGGTTGGACTGCCATAAAACTTGATATGGAAAAGGCGTACGACAGAGTAGATTGGCAATTTACAAAGCTGGTGCTCCAAAGATTCGGTTTCCACCAACGGTTCGTGGACATAATTATGGAATGTGTAACTACGGTTTCGTTCTCTGTATTAGTTAACAATGGACCCACGGAACCCTTTAAACCAACTAGAGGAATACGTCAAGGAGACCCTCTCTCTCCCTTCCTTTTTCTGCTTGGTACAGAAGTGTTGGCTCGTAAACTGTCAATAGATGCAGAGGGCCCAAATAATAGTATTGGCTTTAAATTTGGGAATGCTGGCCCTAGCATCCCATTTTTGGCCTTTGCGGATGACATTATTATTTTCTCAAAAGGAAGCATCTCTGCATGTACAAAAGTAAAAGAAATAATCGAGGGCTACTGTAGATTCTCGGGACAGAAGGTAAACTACCACAAGTCATCCTTCCAAACCACGCTTGGAATCCCGAGGACAAGAGCACGAGATCTAGAAGGAGTACTTAATATACCCTTAGAACGAAGTTTGGAGAAATACCCGGGCTACCCAATTGTAAACGGGCGGGTAACGAAGGAAACCTTTGGCGAGATTATATGTAAATCAAGAGAACAACTCAATAAATGGCGGACAAACACCCTATCTCAGCAGGGAAGAGCCACTTTAATTGCATCTAATCTATCATCAAAACCTCTGTATTCTATGCAGAGCTTCTTGCTCCCTGCTTCAATACACAAGCAACTTGGCTAAATTAACAGAACTTTTTTCTGGAACAAAGATGCGCAACACAGTCCATTGATAAGCTGGGACAAAATATGTAAATCCAAAGCAGCTGGCGGACTGGGAATACGGAAAGCAAGAAACATGAACGAAACCCTCCAACTAAAACTGTTGTGGAAACTTTTAGCGGAACCCGAGAATAACTGGGTTAAGATTATACAATACAAATACCTAAAAGAAAAACACATTCTTAACTACACTAGGAGGGGGAATGCGTCGTGACAGTGGTCAAAACTCAGCTCCCTGATTACAAAATTTAAATAAGGACTTATCTGGTTAGTAGGAGACGGAAAATCTATCAATTTCTGGAAAGACAACTGGGTAACAACAGAGCCTCTTTTGGCTAAAATTGATCCCCAACCCAATATGGACCAAAAAGAAACTGTAAGCGATTATATAATGGGAGGAAAATGGTGGAGTGAAAAACTTGATTCCATTTTCCCTGAGGCTATAACAAAAGAAATTATCAAAATCCCGTTACCCATTAGTCCCCTTGCTGATCGGCTATACTGGTGGCCGGACAAAAAGGGTTGGTTCACAACGTCGTCCGCCTATAACCTGATTTCATCCAACACACGCATAATATCTGATGAATTCACCTGGATTTGGAAAATTGACGCCCCCTCAAAAGTCCAAAATTTTATGTGGAGAATCAAACAAAAAGGATTACTCACTGCTACGCGATTAGCCCAGAAGGGGGTTGCTGTTCCCACTGCATACATCTTGTGTAACCAATCATCGGAGGATGATATTCATATCTTCATAGAATGCCCTTTCAACAACTTTCAACAACAATTTCCCACAGAAATATCCCAGAAAGTCAATATAATTATATCAGAAAACAGAGATATGGATCAAATTCTTCAGCTCCTGAGCACCACTCTTTCGAAGGACGGCAAACAAAATATAGCATTTAAATGGTGGACACTGTGGTTTGTGAGGAATCAAATAATCTTCAGGAATGCCAAGATTCCTTCTATAGAGGGAATTAGAAAAACTATTATGGAAAATATCAAAAATTGGAAAAGAACCATCAAACTGAACCTTGAAGATGACGAGGATATTACAATCCAAAATAGGGTAAAAGTCCACCCTAAAAATGTCAAAAAGTCCACCCGATGGAAAAGGCCACCCATGGGAAAATACAAACTAAACTTTGATGGATCATATATATCAGATTCAAAGAGCTCTATTGACTACATTATACGAGACTGGAATGGTAATCCAATCAGCATGGATGGTGGGGTGATTGGGGGACACTCTCCTATTATGGCAGATGCATTGACACTACGACTTGGGGTAAAAAAGGCAAATGAACTAAACATTGATAACCTAATCATTGAAGGGGATTCAAAAGTAATTACGGGTTTCTTAGAAACACACACGGACTGTCCTTGGGAAATAGATTTAGTAATGTCAGATATTCAAACCATTCTCCGAGGTGTAAGGAATATAGGAATTTCCCACATTCCCCGTATTGGTAACCGCAGTGGCGGATCCTGAAGCGTTTAGTCGAGGGGGCGAAAAATTGATCTCTATTTTTTTTTCGAAAAAATCATCAATATTTGAAGTTTTCGGGTTTAATTATCGTATTAAGTTATGAATTTTAATAAATGATGATCGATATGACTATGATAGAAGTGTATTAATTTGGTGAATGATGTGAAAAGTAATTTATATCGCTTTAGTTTTGAAACGTTTATAACTTTTTACTCAGTTATCGGATTTGAGCTTATAATATATCAAATAGAACCTATCGACGAGAGGAATATGTATATTAAATTTATTTTTTTAGTGGGAGGGCGACTGCCACCCCCGGCCCTTTAAAGGATCCGCCCCTGGGTAACCGGGTAGCGGATAAGGTTGCACACCTTACCTACTCTACCAGGGGACCTAATTTATACAATCACTCAGGTCTACTTGACCTCATCTGGCAGGATGCTTTCGCGTAGAGTATTCTCACCCGAATTCTTACCTAATAAAAAAAAAATCTTTATTTCAAGCAATACTTGGATTGCCTTGAAGCAAAAACCTGTTGACGGAGGGAAAACCTGTCGTTGATCCGCCAAAGTAACTCAAACCTATAACTAGTATAGTAATAAGCAAGAGGTCGATCCCACAGGGAAATTTATGATTCAAGTGTGATTCTAATGCTGATTAAAGTAACCAAAGAGGGGGGGTTTTTGTGTGTGAAAGATTCGCCTTTTATCAAAGCGAAGTAAATAAATGAAGGTAAAGGAATTGGTTTTAGACAATTTAGGAGAAGCAATTCCACCTACAATTTTCCACTTTATTGGATTGAAGCGATCCTTGTAACTTCTTCTCGTCCTATTCAGTTTCCTATGAATGCCCTTGTCCCGACCTAATATAGTTACTAGTCCAATCAGTCCTAGAAACCCTTATCAATCGAACAGTCCCTAAAGAAGGATTTAACCCAATTGATAGCTTTAAGTTCAGAGATTAGCCAAGGTATTTGCAGTCCCTAAAGAAGGATTTAACAACACATTCAACTTCCTACTCATTCAATTAGTTCAATCAGCCCTAAAGGAACAAGTTTGCCACTTAGGTTAAGGTTCACAATCAGGAATCTACAAAACCTTAGCGATTGAATTGATTCTACCAAGTTGATCAGTCAAGATAGAATAAAACAATGAACAATCAAGCACAAAGAAGTTGAAACATTCACAAATAGGAAACAAGGAGCGAGAATTAGAAACTCACAATCAATCCGAATAAAGCTTCAAATTGCAGGCAGAATAGATGAGTTTAGTTCCTCATGGAAGACATGGCTCAAGATCTCTAAAGTGTCTAATGGTTGAAAGAATAGAATGAAAAGGTCATGAAAAATAACATAAAAGTGGCCTAATAAACATCCCCAAGTCAGCCTCAAAGAAACAAAATAGAATTTAGGGTTTTCCAAAACGCTGCGCATACGCGCTGTCCGTACGTGCGGCGGACGCCGCAAGTTTGCGGCGCCCGCCGCAACTGCTTTCTTCACTTCCCGATGCGGCGGGTTCTGGCGCGGCCGCGTCCTCTCTGGCGCGCCCGCGGCACCTCTGGCGCGCCCGCGTCTTGTGCTTCTGGTGTGGGCTTCTCCTCTTGTCTTGCTTCTTCTTCCTTGTTCCTTCCCATGTATCTTGTGTTCCTCTTCGAGATATTGCATCTCCCAAATGTGTTCCGATTCAATCTGAGATAAACACAAAATTGCGCAAAATCCGAACTCTTCTAAAATAAACACAAGATGCAATTTAACGGCAAAGCAAGCACGAAATGCAACCTAACTAAACTAAATATATCTATATTGCCTATCTAAAATATGCATTATCAAATCCCCCACACTTAACCTTTGCTTGTCCTCAAGCAATGATAGAATGAACATGAAACAATACATCCCACAGGAAATCCCTTCAAGTTTCAACATTACCAAAAGCAACATCATAGCAGGTGAAAATATAAACCAAACAAACAAACGTCATAGCATGTATCCCAGTGATCAAAGCTTAGAAGTAGACATCATCCAACCTCACCAGAAGTATGTGTTTCACTCATGTGTTTAGGCTTTTAAGTACAACTCTCAACTCAAACCAATAATGCACTAAGCTCATAGACATTGACCACCATATCACCAATTAACTACCGAAATGTCATTACTTGCGGGACACAATAAAGAAAATAAAATTCAACACTTTTTTTTTTCTTTTTCTTTGTCTTTCTTTCTCTTTTTTTTTCCTTTTCTTGTCTTGGTGCTTTCCTTACGCGACGCGCAAACATGGGTGTCATGAATGGCCCCGGTCTATCAACACCTCAACTATTAATATGAAGTCCACTTGAACACCTTTTGACGCAAGTTGCAAACATGGGTGTCATGAATGAACCTGGTTACTCAATGATCAAGCTTCTTTCCTAGTGGATAGTTTTCAACTCCTTTTTACGCGAATCATACCCATGGGTGTCATGCGTAGACCCGGTTACTCAGTGCATCAACCATTGCCACCTTATTCACTAAATATGCATAAACTGAAATAAAAAGACTCAAAATATAAACATAAACTCCGCAAGCAATAAACATGTGCATCGATCTTCAAAAATAGATACTGCAGTCAATGCCAAGAGGTAGCAACACTAGGCGAGTATTTCACACAATTGAGCAAAAGAATTCAAATAAGGCCAAACATTCTCACAAGGTCATGTTTTTAGGACTTCAATCGTACTTTAGCTCAATCATACATGCTCAATTATATTTGCTAGCTCATGTTCCACAGAAATCAAATAGAAATAATAATCAAAACATCCAGAACTCCATGGGATTTTTATGACTCATGCTTGAAATTTAAAATAGAGGACAAACTAAGCAAGATGGGTATTTGAATAACACATATATGCAATGCATGCTCTATTTTTTTAATGTTTTCGAAATTTTTATTTTTTTATTTTTTTTAATGACGAAAATTAAAATAAATAAAAACTAAACAACAATAAAACTAACCAACAACTTAAATAAACTAAAACATGGTGCAGAAAATGAAATATGATCTAACTATATGCACTATATAAATAAAACTCCTCTCCCCCACACTTGAAGTTTTCATTGTCCTCAATGAAACATTAAAGACAACAAAAGTGAATCTCATATACTCAGGGTGAAGGAAAAGAAAAAGGGGAAAAAAACGAAAAATGTACCTCGGGTTGCCTCCCGAGAAGCACCTTTGTTTCAAGTCGTTGGCTCGACGTGATGGCCCTTGATTGGCCTATGTTCCTCCACCAGGGTCACCAACACCTGGTATTGCATTACCAAACGCAGGTACCCCTGAAAGGTGTAGCTTCCTGTTCCAATATTCAGCCATTTCCCTTAGGTCCTCTCCATGAGCTGTGCCTGGGGGTTGTCCTGGAATCACAAACGAGTTCAATTTGTTAGGAGGTTCAAATTGGCATATACTATGTTCCACAGGTGTACCTAACAAATCACGCAAATGATTGTTATGATCAGTATTGTTAGCAATAGACATATCTAGAGAATTTTCAGGAGAAAGCTTAGCATGAGAGAGAATTCTATCTTTCTTCCATCAAACTCCATAGTCAATATACCCTCACAACAATCAATTTTCGTTTTCGTAGTTTTCAGGAATGGCCTTCCCAGTATAATGGGTGTTTCAGGGGTTCCCTGCTCCATATCTAAAACAAAGAAATCAACAGGGAAGAACAAATCATCCACCATAACTAAAACATCTTCAACAACGCCTCTTGGCCTGATTTGTGATCGATCAGCAAGCTGCACTGTAACCCCAGTCTCAGTCAGCGGACCCAAACCCAAAGACATGTACATGTTATAGGAAATAACATTAATTGAGGCTCCTAGATCTAGCATGGCTTGTTTGAATCTAGTATTCCCAATTGCACATGGAATCGTAAACATACCTGGATCCCCGCATTTTTCAGGCAATTTTCTTTGCAACATAGCAGAAACATTTTCATTCAAGCTTACCTTTTCCTTCTTTTTCAGTCTCTGCTTCCTCTTGATGGTGCACAATTCCTTCAAAAATTTAGCATATCTAGGAATGCTCTTAATTAAGCTGAGTAAAGGAATGTTTACCGCACATTTACTGAATGTCTCGAAGATTTCCTTGTCATTCTCATATGTTCGTGTGTCTTTCAAGGCTTCCGGAAAAGGCGGAATGGGCTTTGGAATCTCCATAGGTGAGGGAGAAGAAGGAGTAGAAGAAGACGAAGGAGAAGGAGGAGAAACGAAAAGAGGAGGGGAAGAAACCGTACCAGGAGACGAATCGGCGGCAACACTCCGTGATGCGGGCGCGCTGGGGGGGGGCGCGGCCGCGCTGGGTCTCATCTGCGGCGGGCGCGGCTTGGAATCGCTCTCTGGCGGCGGGCACCGCAGGGGTTTGCGGCGGGCGCCGCAGGGGTTGCCGCGGCCGCCGCACCACTGTCTGGCCGTTTTCGTCCTCAATTATTTCTATCTCCTCGTCCACCATCTCCTCATCGTCCTTTTGAGTTGTGGCAATCAGTTCCTTGCCACTCCTAAGCGTTATAGCACTGACATTCTCCCTTGTCGGATTCTCAATGGTCTGTGACGGAAGCTTTCCTGAACTATTTGCCTCTTTAGCACTTAAGATTTGGATGAGCTGACTCATTTGATTCTCAAGATTTGTCATCCGATCGGATTGCTGCTTCTCTAGATTCGCCATCCGCTCTGACTGTTGTTTGTCATTCCTCATGACCAATCGTGACAGTTTCTGCAATGGGTCCTCATTGTCCCCATTTGATTGCTGCTGACCTCCCTGTCGATGTTCATATTGTTGTTGAGGCCTTTCCTGTTGCCCCCCTTGCTGATTGAAAGAGGCTTGGTAGTTCCCATAGCCTTGCTGATAGCCCCTATTGTAATTGTTGTTGTTGAAATACCCAGGATTTCCATAATTGCCTTGCATAGGCCTTTGTTGAGCGAAATTCCCAATGGCATTCAATTCAACATTAGGATCTTGTAGAAGCGGGCACATGTCCATGGGATGAGTGTATTGACTGCAGAGACCACATTCCTTCAGTTGTTGAGGAGTCCTATCAATAACCATTCGTTTCATCATTTCCTTTACCTCTGCCATATCCGTCTGAAGTGCAGCCACATTAGCATCAACAGCGAGTACACCCCCAGCGCGAGGGCCCTTGTTGAACTGTCTGGAGCCCTCAGATAGCTCCTTAAACACCTCCCAAGCTGCGGCAGGCGTCTTGTTCAGCATGTTACCTCCACAAGCAGAATTCACTGTTTTTCGTTCTATATCAGTCAACCCATTGAATAGAAAGAGAACCAGATCCTTTTGGGCGTACCCATGGCATGGGCAGCTGGCGCAGAGTTTCTTGAAGCGCTCAAAGTACTCATGTATAGACTCTGTCGCGTACTGCTCAATGCTGCTGATGGACCTTTTCAAGGCATTTAGCTTTGTTGCAGGGAAGTACATCTCTAGGAAGACTCTTTTCATCTCGGCCCAAGTAGCAATAGAGTCAGGTGGTAGATAGAAGAACCATTCGTTTGCATCATCCTTCAAAGTGAAAGGAAATGCTCTCAGCTTGATCTGCTCTTCAGTTACATTCGCTGGTTTCATCCCAACAACCACCCTATGGAATTCAGACAGATGCTTGTGGGGATCCTCCCCACTCAACCCATGGAATTTGGGTAGAAGATGAACTACCCCTGACTTCAGCTCGAAGTTGACTCCTTCTGCTAGCGCAGGGAATTGGATTGCCAGGGGTTGCTGTGCCAGATCAGGAGTAGAAAGCTCCTTAAGAGTGCGGTTCGCCATCTCTGCAATGCTTTCTACAGAGAAGAATTAGTAGCAAGAGGTATGGACCCTATGAGACGGTCCACACCAAGATCAACACTAAAAACACACAAGAATTTAATAAAATTCACCGGCAACGGCGCCAAATTTGACGGAGGGAAAACCTGTCGTTGATCCGCCAAAGTAACTCAAACCTATAACTAGTATAGTAATAAGCAAGAGGTCGATCCCACAGGAAAATTTATGATTCAAGTGTGATTCTAATGCTGATTAAAGTAACCAAAGAGGGGGGGTTTTTGTGTGTGAAAGATTCGCCTTTTATCAAAGCGAAGTAAATAAATCAAGGTAAAGGAATTGGTTTTAGACAATTTAGGAGAAGCAATTCCACCTACAATTTTCCACTTTATTGGATTGAAGCGATCCTTGTAACTTCTTCTCGTCCTATTCAGTTTCCTATGAATGCCCTTGTCCCGACCTAATATAGTTACTAGTCCAATCAGTCCTAGAAACCCTTATCAATCGAACAGTCCCTAAAGAAGGATTTAACCCAATTGATAGCTTTAAGTTCAGAGATTAGCCAAGGTATTTGCAGTCCCTAAAGAAGGATTTAACAACACATTCAACTTCCTACTCATTCAATTAGTTCAATCAGCCCTAAAGGAACAAGTTTGCCACTTAGGTTAAGGTTCACAATCAGGAATCTACAAAACCTTAGCGATTGAATTGATTCTACCAAGTTGATCAGTCAAGATAGAATAAAACAATGAACAATCAAGCACAAAGAAGTTGAAACATTCACAAATAGGAAACAAGGAGCGAGAATTAGAAACTCACAATCAATCCGAATAAAGCTTCAAATTGCAGGCAGAATAGATGAGTTTAGTTCCTCATGGAAGACATGGCTCAAGATCTCTAAAGTGTCTAATGGTTGAAAGAATAGAATGAAAAGGTCATGAAAAATAACATAAAAGTGGCCTAATAAACATCCCCAAGTCGGCCTCAAAGAAACAAAATAGAATTTAGGGTTTTCCAAAACGCTGCGCATACGCGCTGTCCGTACGTGCGGCGGACGCCGCAAGTTTGCGGCGCCCGCCGCAACTGCTTTCTTCACTTCCCGATGCGGCGGGTTCTGGCGCGGCCGCGTCCTCTCTGGCGCGCCCGCGGCACCTCTGGCGCGCCCGCGTCTTGTGCTTCTGGTGTGGGCTTCTCCTCTTGTCTTGCTTCTTCTTCCTTGTTCCTTCCCATGTATCTTGTGTTCCTCTTCGAGATATTGCATCTCCCAAATGTGTTCCGATTCAATCTGAGATAAACACAAAATTGCGCAGAATCCGAACTCTTCTAAAATAAACACAAGATGCAATTTAACGGCAAAGCAAGCACGAAATGCAACCTAACTAAACTAAATATATCTATAATGCCTATCTAAAATATGCATTATCACCTGTGCAACTTCTTTTCTTTCTTCCATCTTGAACGAAGAGGCAAAAAGCATCTATTAATCCAAATATTAAATATAGGAGGAGGGACAATTTAGTAATTTTATTCATCGTTTTAACAGATTCAAAATGGAAATTTAGAGTGGGTGGTTCTTTGTTAACAATAGGTATATAAAGGGTGGTTTTCTGCAATTTTCTCTTTAGCGGGTGGTTTTGTGCAAAATGACATATTTAACGGGTGGTTTTATGTAATTTACCCTACTATATAAGAGCATGAGCAACCATGGGTTTTAGCAATCTTAAGGTTGCTAAAAGGTAAGCCCATGGTTGTGGACTCTACCTTAAGGTAAGAGGTGGAAATGGGTTACCTTGGTAGAGAGAGGTAACCTCTTCCCATTTGTAATTTTTTTTTTTTTATGATAAAGTAGGTTTATATATTTCACATTTGGATTTATTAGTTGTAGTAGGATTTAAAATGAAATAAAAATATATTTATATTTCATTATTTTTTAAAATAAAATATCACATTGGTTTAATTTTTTTTTCTTCTATAATTTGAGCCCAATTTTATCCTATATATAATTTCATCTTGATCAATTTTAGTTGCACCTATTTTCTTAACCATGGATCACAATAATCCAAATACTCCACCCATTCCAAATATGCCTTTTGATCCAAATCTTCTAAAAATCCCCAATTTCAAGTGATGTTGCAAATGTTTAACAATTCTTCAACACCCGAATATCCAAATTATACCCCACATAATCCTACCAATGTGTACAATTCTCTTTTTTTTTTCCAAACCAACAACATTTTGAGCATTCTCCGGGTGTCCAAGGGAGTGCCACTCGAAGTCCATCAAGCACTTGTGGAACCAATTCCAAGGCTATGATCCGAATTTATAGGTAGTTTTATTAGTATTTACGTATTTTATAATGTTTTTAACTTTTTTTATTTTAATCTAGATGTAATAAAATATATTTACATTAACTACTTGCTATTTTTAATTATTTATAAAATTATAAATAAAAATAATTCACAATAATATATGATGATACACATATAATAAAGGGAAAGATATAAAGGAAAAGAAAAAGTGAAAATAAATTTGGGAAGAGGTAAAAGGGGTTTCCCATGGTTGTAGAGGTAAACTTTTAGAAAGAGGTAGAAAAAATAAAAATTATTTTAAAGAAAAAAATAAATGAGTGGTAAAGTTGTGATAGGAAGATGGGAAAAAAGAGGGAAAGAGGTTACCCCATGGTTGCGGATGGTCTAAAAGGATAACTCTACCTTTACTGTTCACAAAGTATAATTACCCTATTGTCCTTCTCTTCTTTTCTTTTTCCACTTCTTGTGTAGGGCTGTTTTTGGTATTTCATTTCCCATTATCTTTTTTTTTTTTTTTTTACTTTTTCCTTTTGGAGTTCTAGGTTTACACAAAAACCCAACGGCTTCTTTCTCTTTCCCCTTCACATTCGCCTCCTTTCTTGATCAACAAATCTTGTCGGGTGCATCTCCAATTCCGGGTTCATCTCTCTCGATCAAATCTTGGTATGCCCATACCCCGCAAATCCTTTTATTGGCTTGAAACTCCATTTTCACTCCTAATTCAAACCTCTTCCAGCCAGAGGTTGTGTCAATCGTCTGAAATGGGAAAACGACTGAAATCCCTATTACATCGTTCTCAGTCTCGCCCCTAAACTGCTTCAATCCTTTCACTCTCAAGGTATTCATCTCGTAATTGCTTCGTTCTCTCTAATTCCGGCTCCGATTTCTATCTCTGTCACTTCCCTGGTGCTATTGTTTATTGTGTAATTTCGTATGCTTCGATTAGGTTTTCTGGTTCTGGAGTCGTTTGCTAGCGCCGAAGAGGTGGAATCCATGAGGAAGAGTGATGCCGATCTGGGTTGGATAAAGCCAATCAGGGACCTCGAGAGTCCGAAAATGGCTATCGACACTCGAGGATAGGTGGATGTGTGACAAAAATCCCCAATCGAGCAAGTGAAGGCGATGAAACAGTGAGAGAGTTAATTGGGGAAGAAGAAATATTTTTGTATTTGGATAAATGTGAAAGAGACGGAGTGAGGCTTATATAGCCCTCTCCTCGAACCGGTTCAACTGAACCCATACAAGCAGGGAACCGGAGTTCCAAATAAGAGGTGAAACGCAGTTCACCGATCCTAAACGACGAGTTTGAATCTCTACTTATTACAGCTGCAAATATAAGTGTGGGAATTGAAATATAAGGGGTTATGTATTCAGTATTTGAAGATGCTCTGCATCAAAGAGGATGGATGAGTTGCTCGACGGCTTCGATTGTGGTACGCGAAGTTGTCTGATTCTCTGCATACCCGTGGGTACTCTCATTCTCCCAATGATCATTCCCTTTTTATTCGTCGATGTGGTGATTCAGTGGTGTTCTTGGCCATCTATGTTGATGGCATCCTGTTGACTGGGAATGATTTAGATGCCATGAACGATTTAAAGTCCTTTCTGGATGATCAATTCAAGATCAAGGACTTAGGTAATTTGCATTATTTTCTGGGCATTGAGTTTCTGAGAGTTCCACAAGGCATGGTTTTGTGTCAAAAGAAGTTTGTAGCAGATCTTCTTAAGGATTTTCATGTCACTTCTGGTTCTGCTACTGCTCCTTTGGTTGCTGGTTTGGACTTGTACAAAGTGGACAGTCCCCCTTTGCGTGACCCTCTTCAATTTCGTCGTCTTGTTGGGAAATTAAATTTCCTCACACATACACGCCCGGATCTGGCCTTTGTTGTCCAATACCTGAGTCAGTTCATGCATTCTCCCACGGATGCTCACTTTTCTGCTGCCATTCATGTGTTGAAATATCTTCGTCATCTTCCTGATTTGGGTATTCTCCTCAATTCCTCTTCTGCTATGGATTTAGTCGGATATAGCGACTCTGATTGGGCTGCTTGTTCACACACTAGACGATCAGTCAGTGGGTATTTCATATCCTTTGGTGGTTGTCCCATTTCCTGGAAGGCCAAGAAACAATCGGTTGTTTCCTTGTCAAGTGCTGAAGCAGAGTATAGATCCTTGCGCCGCTTGACAGCTGAGCTTGCTTGGCTCTCTCGGTTGATCTCTGAATGTGGTGTCCAAGATATTCTTCCAATTCCTGTCAAATGTGATAGCCTTGCTGCCATTCATATCGCCAAGAATCCAGTTTATCACGAGCGGACGAAGCATGTTGATTTAGATTGCCACTTCGTTCGCCACAAATTATGTGAAGGCCTGATCAGCTTGTCCTACTTGCCTACCAGAGACCAATTGGCAGATATCTTCACCAAGTCTCTCCCAGGCCCGCGCCACAACGACATGCTCTCCAAGTTGAAGCTGGTTTCTCCACCTTCATCTTGAGGGGGGGTGTTGGAGTATCTACAGATGGAAGACAGAGGCCAAACGACGTCGTCTTCTGGCTTTGTTCCGTTTCCTGTGTAAACAATGAAACGCAGCGTTCCAAGCCTGCGTGCTTGTCACGTGCGATCTGTTTAGTATTTGTAACAACTTCCGGCGCCTCTTTTCATTCAACGAAGAAACAATCTTCTTCTTCCTCTCAAACGCTCTCTCTGATTTCTCCTACAATCCATGGTTTCCAACAACCTCTCTTATTTTCTCGACCAAGGACCAAGTTTGATCCTCTCCTTCCCCTATTTTCGCCTCTACTGATTCTTTCTTGATTACGTAAAATTAACTTTTCTTCAATTTTTCTCGACCAAGGACCAAGTTTGATCCTCTGCTGAGCATATTTCCTCCTTCTTTGAAGGTGATGTGTTTTTGTTGTCCCTCTTTTCATGTAAAATTGAAGAAGACAATCATTTTCAATGGCTAAACAGTTTTGCCTAAAAGGTTTAGGGGAAGGAAAAGGTGGTATTACTTTATTATGTTTCTTAGCTTTTATTTTCATCTCTTAGGGTATTAGATTAAGCAAATTGATCCCTCCGAGGAGCCTCCGTGTGGGAAATTCCGATACGTTCTGGTACATATTCCATTTCTTCTTTCAATTGGATGCGAATGTTGGTTGAATTTTGTTTTGATTGTAAATTGTTACAACTGAAATTATTAGCCTTCATGTAGTTATCAAGGTAATAGGTGTGATCCCTGTGTTATTTTGATCATATTTGTTGTGTTATTGATTAAGATTTTGATCGATATGTTACTTTTGTTCAATGATAAAGCATTTGCATCCTTTTATGCATAAGTCATAGAGGATTTATATGGCTCTGACAAAGGAAATTACATGAAACCGATGGTTTTATTGTTTTCTTTGGATTTATGGAAATGGGAATTACTAAGATCCCCGTGTGAGATGCCTAATTTGAGTGGATTTTGTATGTTTTCCCTTTTAATTTGTTTTATTTTATGGATCATGATGCATATGATCAAAGTGGCATGAACAGTCAGGGCCGTGCGGATACTTTTGGGGGCCCTGTACGAAAAAATAGTTAGACCTTATTCATATATTGTGTTAACGATTTTATCTTTTTTTTACAAGTTGCATTATGTAAATTGTTTTGCGATTATAAAAATATATAATTATGTTTTTATTTAAAAAAATCAACAATGACCCTATTTATTACAAAATGCATAAAAAGAAATCAAAATGCCACGGACCGTAAGGAGTATTGTGATTCAAAGTCAACTTTATGTACATTAAATTAATCAAAATAGAAATAAGGTGAAATTTTGAAACCTTTGAACATTCTTTTATAAATGTAAAATGGTTGTGAGTGATTTTTTTAAAAACGATAAATATGATTTTTTTTTTTTATTTTGATTTGACTTTCGTAATAAGTTCACAAAATTTTTAATTATTTTGAGGAAAAGTCCATTAATTTATCTAAGCAATGGGCTTTGTATGTTTTTTTAAAAGAAAAAGAGAATAATTTTTTTAATGATTAAAAAATAAATTAAAAGATGTAAATTTCTTGAAAAAAGGCCCCTTAATATATATATATATATACATACACTTAATATAACATTAATATTATTGTTTATGATTGTATGAAAGAAAAAGAAGACCAAATTACACAACAGCAACAAGAATAAAAAAAATTAAAATATGACTGCTGGGATTCGAAAGCAGGCAGGTGGGCAAATGTTGGAAAGGGTTGAAGCGCAGCGCTTGCCAGTAGACCAAAGCAGTTATATGTTCCATATCAGACTTTTTTTTATTTAACCTAAAATTAAATGTTATTGGACCCCTTAAAATTTGGGGGCCCTGTTCAGCCGAACCACCTGAACCACCCATTAGCACGGGTTACAATCTGATAGTCAAGTAGCAAGATACGACCTAAAGGCTAAATTAGCACTAAGACTATCGCCTTTCTAGCTCGAAAGGAGGGATCATCTTATTTATGTCCTCATTTTATCCTAGAAACATATCACTCTGACAATGCTTGCCTTAAATTGTTGATTGATGTTTCTTTTTTTTGTTTCAGCCTGTTCTTTTCAATTTCTTTATATCTCCTTCTCAAGGGGATTGAATCCCTCGTTGGATTCGTGCCTTTCACTTGCAAAGGCAATGTGGAAGGAGAGGTCTGGAGTTCAGTTCTAATAAATTGTGTGGACTGCTGCGTTTTTTTATTGTTTGACTACTTTCTTGGATGTCCTCACTCAATGTATCATATTCGTTTTCTGGGTGGATTTGTTCATGTGTTTACATATTATTTTTACTAATGAGTAATATGGCAATTTTCAAAGCTAAATCAAGTCCATACTCCATAATGTTTGATACATTACTATCTTTTTAGCCGTTAGACCCTTCTGCAGCTTGGTCATAGTGATAGAATATGACATACATACTGATAGATTCCACTCAAGCAATTGATTTGGAAGAGGAAAACCACTCTAGGCAACTACCAAGAGGACAATTTGTGCAGGAGAAATATCCCACTTTTGTGACTCAATTGATTAATAAACTTCCATGTTTACAAATAATCCCTAACTAAGACTTAAATAGGCTACTAAAAAACTACCCATAACTACCCACTAAACCCAATAACCCACTAACTACTAATGCACTACCAATGAAGGAAACTAACTTTTGACTAATTCCTAGCTACAACTGACTCAACTGCATAAATAAAACACTTAGCTAGAATAACATAATTATACTAATCAATCAGCCTTCCCTAGGTTCGTATCATTACACCTCCCCTGAAAACTCGACTTGAAAACAAAGAACCTATCCTTCCAATTTGCTATGATTGTGTTCAATGTTGCCAGCCATTTGATCCCTAAAACCAAATCAGTCCCACCCAAGGGGAATGGGTGGAAATCTTCCTTGATGATGAGTCCAGGGAATTGAATTGGCACGCCCGGACATACTTGATTGCAAGGTAAGACCTCTCCATTGCCAATTGTGACTCCAAACCTGGGAACATTTTCAGTGGGCAGTGCCAACTCCTCGACGAGTTTGTTGGAGATGAAATTGTGGGTTCCACCAAGATTAGGACTCGGTGGTGGTGCAATGTACCGTAGACCTTCATGGTGGAAGTGTGCTGATCCGAAATTTGATGAAAGGAAATTGAAGCCGTGCCCTTAACTTCCTCCTCCAAACCGTAAAACTGGACCTCTGCATTAGTGGGGTTGAACCCGGAATCACCAACGGCATCCACACCTTCCATTGTTGACAGGGACTTCATGCACTGATGGCCCAGAACAAATTTGTCACCACATCTATAGCATAACCCTCTCTCTCGACGCAACCACCTCTCATTCTCCTCTAGCTTGGGCGCGGTGGCTTGGGTGCGAAGGTTACTGTGGGAAGGAATGACAGGGGATTGCTGATCGACGGTGTTTGAGTTTGGCCAGTGGTGGAAACTAGGTTTAGAAGAGGGTTCGTGAGGAGTAGTGGGCCTATGAGAGAAAGAAGGCTGAGGTGGGCTTGGAGTTTGGCCCAACTTGGCTTCATACTCCAACGCAAGACTGGCAGCTTGGAAAACTGAACGTGGCTTCTGAATTCGCACCTCTGTTTTCAGATCGTCTCGAAGCCCAGTCAGGAACACACTGAGGAGGCAATGGTCTGGCCAATCGTGTACCCTAGCAACTCTCCGGGCAAACTCCTGGCGGTACTCAGCCACGGTACCCGTCTGTTTTATTGTAGAGAGAAATTCGTCAGGATTCTGAAATTCTGGAGGACCATAGTTCTCCTGGAAGACTCGAACCAGGTCCTCCCAGAATAACAGTTGGCCGTCCCCATTAGTCCAAGCGTAGAGATCAAGGGCATCGCCCTCCAAATGCATAGCTGCAACTTCTACCTTCATATCATCCGCAATTCGGAAGTAACGGAAATATTTTTCAGCTTTGAGCACCCATCCACGAGGATCACCACCTTCGAATTTGGGGAAAACAATCTTGGCTCGAGGTTTTCGATCCGAGTGAAAACTCCGGCGGTCGTCATCTTCATCTTCAGGCTATGCCCACCCCTGGAACCGGCGTCGCTCATGAGGTGAGGCCCGGGAACCTCTCGGCTGGCCTTGATGAGAACTTCCTGGGAACCACTCTAGGCAATTACCAAGAGGACAATTTGTGCAGGAGAAATATCCCACTTTTGTGACTTGATTAATAAACTTCCCTGTTTACAAATAATCCCTAACTAAGACTTAAACAGGCTACTAAGAAACTACCCATAACTACCCTCTAAACCCAATAACCCACTAACTACTAATGCACTACCAATGAAGGAAACTAACTTTTGACTAATTCCTAGCTACAATTGACTCAACTGCATAAATAAAACACTTAGCTAGAATAACATAATTATACTAATCAATCAGCCTTCCCTAGGTTCGTATCACATACTTTGCTTGATTCAGCCACCTTGCTTTCAACCTTGTTGGTTATTTACATGATTTGTTTTAAACTAAGGTAAACATACATTTCATGCTACTGATCAATTGACATGGTTTTTTTGTAAGGAGGAAATCGAGTATGCAAATAAAATATAAATAAATCAAGGCAAACTAGATTCCGTCCCTTTGCAAATAATTATAAGACTTCCTCCCGATGCAGTAGTGGGAAGTCAGGATCGATCCACGAGGAAGCGTGTCAGTGGATCCTAGGCAGCGGAGAAATCTCACAGAAGTCGACAACAGGGGTCCTCGATCTCGACTACAGCAACTCGACAGAAGATCGGACAGTCGAACATAGCGCAGCAGCAAGCACAGGGTTTTTGGTCGATCTCGACAAGGTGTACTCGAGATCGAGTAGGGTTTCCGGAGTCGGGTTGCCTTTGACTTAGCTTCCCGATCAGTGCTTAGTCGACAAGGTCTGTGCTCGGACATGTTCGTCGAGATCGAGTAGAGTGTACTCTTGGGCTCCTAGCTTGATTCGACTGGTTCTACTGCTTCTTGACCTTGGACTTCTGTAATTGATTTCCGAGCTTTTCCGACCTTTCTCAGAACTGCTGTAATTTGTCTTGAATTCTGCGAATTTAAACAAAAACTGGTGTAGATTCCATAATTTGACAATTAAACATAAACTAAATAGATTTTGTACTATCCTAGCCCAAATGCATGAAATGTATGCAGAAAGTGATATAAAAGTTATTGTAAAACATGACAGATTCAACTCACAACAGGTTTCCCCAGTGATCACAAATCATATAATGTTATACTTTCTTAAAATTTTGGGTAAGGTAAAGAAAACACTCATAGAAATTAGGAACAAGTTAGGGGTGGCCACGTATTACGGGTCGACTCGTGACCCGACGGGTCGTACAGGTCAGGGTCAACGGGTCACCAGGTGGGGGCGGGTTAGGGTTAGGGTCAGGGGTTTTGAACCCGCTGACCCGGCGGGTCAACCCACCAACCCAATTTTTTTTTTTTGAAAAAAATATTTTTTCTATGTTTTTAATAATAATTATGTATATTATTCATTGAATAATTCATAATATATAAACATAAACTACTTTGCAATATGCAATGTGGGTCAAAATCACTATCATCCTTCCCTTTTTATAGCTTTGGAAGACTTCCCTTTTCTCTCATTTCCAATGTGGGACAAGAGCTTTGTCCCACGTTGAAAGTTGAGAGTTAGAATGAAAAGGGATTGAGGTATATATATATGTGTACCTCATCTTCTCTCAACTCTTCACTTTAAGCTTTATTTCTTATATTGAAATGAAGTAAAATTTGAGAAGTTTTATATCCTTACATTAAGGAAGTTTTATAGAGATATAAAATTTCTCATGTTTTTTTTCCACTTCATATTAAAATGAAATGGATATAAAAAGTGGTATGTAGAAAAAGTCTTTACATATTGTTATTTTTAAATTTTTATTAGTAAAAAATATTATAATTTTTTTTTTCTTTTAATATGGGAATCCGCCGCGTCAACGGGTCGACCCGAACCCGTTAACCCGTGAATTTATGGGTTAGGGTTCGGGTCGACCTGCCGGGTCTGACCCGTGGCCACGCCTAGTACAAGTGCTAGGTTCATAGATGAAGCTAAAAGTTATCTTATTAGAATATCTAGGGGTGGGCGTGGGACGGGACGGGACGGGATGGGGGTCGTCCCGCGTCCCGTCCCGCGTAATTTTTGCGGGACGGGACCGGGACGGGATTCTTTATTTTTTTTCCAATCCCGCACGGGCCCTATCCCTCACGGGACGGGACGGGACCGGGACGGGACGGGCCTTGTCCCTCACATAAAAAATATTTTAAATTCTCTAATATCTAAAAGACACATTTATAAATTTATAATATTTTTATATTTTATAGTTTCTCATATATATTGTATACCCAAAGTATTTTATACACACTACATAGATATACATTTATATACTTATGTATACACTGTATTGAGAGTTTGAGTCACTGTATGATATATAGTGCATAGATATATACATGTATACACGGTATATATACATTGACACAATGACACACACTGCATTGAGAGTTTTTGAGTCACTGTATGATATATAGTGCATAGATATATACTTATATACACGCTGCATATATATACAGTGCATATATGATATATACTTATGTTTATGTATACTGTATTTATGTATACAATATATTAATATAAAAAATATATATAATATATGCGGGACGGGACGGGATTTGCGGGATTAAGAATCTCCGTCCCGCGTAAATTTTACGGGACGGGACCGGGACGGGATTCACTATTTTTTTTTCAAATCCCACCGGGATCGGGACGGGACCGGGACGGGCCCGGGATTTACGGGATTTGTGCCCACCCTGAGAATATCCAATAGTGCTGATTTTGATAAGTTACATTTGAAAAGGTACTTTAAGCTGAAAACTTATTTGGGGCTTCAGTCAATTACGTACTCCGTATGATCTTGCTAATTTGGGCCTTGATCGCCCACTTTCTCCTCTAGCTCACTTTTTTTTTCCGACATGAAATATAAATTGTGTTCAATAATACATAAAAATGTTTTAAATAAGATGTGGTGAATAGTTTGAAAACAAACAGTAATGTACATATGTATGTATTTACATGCTATCACAAACTAACCGTGATGTACATATGTATGTATTTACATGCTATCATAAAATGGGATTTATATTAAGGAAATTAAGACATAGCAAATATATATAAGTTTATTTGAAAATTATAAGCTGTTAGAGGTCTGTTCTGTTTTTTTTATTTGTTTGCTGTCATAGATTTTGCCCATTTAATTGTTTATATGATGTCAAATTCAGTCAGAAAGGATAGTGCATTTGAAGCATAGCTAAAGGATAGTGGCTATTTGGTTTGTCTATTTTTATGATGTTGTGTTTTTTAAATAATGTTTCCGATGGTTTCATCACATCTGAGCTGTTGCATTTGCGTTGTATGCTGAGCTAGTGCATTTGTGTTGTATGCGAATTGATGTTGTTTATTGGTCAAGATGGGAAAATGCAAGAGACGTTCCTCAGCAGTGGAAACAAACAGGACTCCTCGAGGAAGCCATTTCATCGTTTAGACGAGCTCTTGTGAAGCCTTAGAATTTGGATCCCGGAAGGCTAACTATTGTGCAGAAGGATCTGGCATCCACATTGCTATATATATGGAGGTGTTGAAATGAGCCTTCTGAGTCGAAAGTAAGAATCTCATTCACAAGACTTGTCGAACTTTTCATCGTGTTCGATATATCGATTCAATGAAAATAGACGGTTTAAATCGATTTGAAGCTCCTTTCCTTCTTCTTTTTTGGTGTGTGTGGTTGTTCTTAACTTTATATTAGTGATATTGAGAGACTTTGTTTTCAAAAGGGGAAACTGGGCCTGATTGTTTCACGTACTATCTATTTGAGAAAGGAACTTAAGCTCCATAGCATCTTGCGTGCTTTACTCTAATATTTTCCATCTTGTTTAAGTTTGTTATGTAAGTCCTTGATGATATTAGCATATGAACACATGGTAGGCTTATTTCATATCTTGCCTGCAAAGGAGAGATTTGAACACCTTGGTTTTCTGATTCAATTTGGTGAGAGGGGATCTGAAGGAATTCCCTTGAGCCAAGCCGCTCCATTCTTTGCAAATTAAGACCCTGATATGCCTGTAGCTCCTGTTCTGGATACTCAAGTTCATGATTGACTTATGCAGATTATAGCTGATTCTTTGTTACATATAATAATTGAGAGGAGTTCTGGAGAAGAGAGTGGCTCACCAAGTGGCAGCAATTCTGACCAAGATGTGGCCATGACTGATGCAAGTCCGACTTCAGCAAGGTCGGCAAGGGCCACTGATAGGCTAAAACCTACACCCACAAGTGTATGGGGTTCAGTTGTAGTATATCGAGTGTCGAAACACAGGGACTATGTGGTATCGATTGTAATTCCAACCTGATTAAACTAAGTCAAACAAATAAAGGACAAATATTTATATGGATGGAGAAAGTAACCAACTAATACTAAAATAACTATACAAAAAGGTGGTATTCAAACACAATATATACGAGGCAAATCTAGGATAAGGATCACCACGACAATTATCTAGTAGACTAATATCGATATTCGTGCCACATTGTCTGAGTTTGTTGAAGGTAGCTATCTAAGGTACTTACTAATCTCCTTTCGGTCTCATGGTAATTGTGCCTAAATTGGTTAACCATCACCTTTCGGTCTCAAGCAACCAATTCAAACCCTTTAAGCTCTTAGAACCTAGATCTCAATTGCATCAATATCCGCTTTCGCGCTCAATCAAATACAATCTCTACCTAGAGTTTCTACGATAGCTATTAATCCACAAGGAATTCTATAAAGCTTTCACAATAATAAAATTCCAGGTTCAATCCTAAGGTTCCGATAGTAAGTTATCGCCTTTCGGCCTCAAACCCTTATCTAATTGCCCTATTAGTCTTATCTCCTTTCGGTCTCAAATTCTAACATGACTCTAATCAATCATTGAATCAATTAGATTAAGCACATTAGGATTGAATCTAACAAGTTCTCAGACAAACGAATATCAATATCAACACTACCAAATAATCGTTGGGATCACCTAAACCCTAGAACGGAGAAATCAACCAAACATAATATAATAAACGATGAAATAGATTATAGACAGAAATAGATCAAAGTTTAGAATAATATGCAAACCGAAATCTTCGTCCTCGATCCAGAGTATAATACCAAAAACAAAGAAGAAAAGCTAAACTAAAACCCAAGGCCGAATTGCTGTACGGCGCCAGACTCCAAAGTCCGGACTCCCCCCTCTTTTGCTGTTCATCCGAGTTTATATATATATAAACTTTGATATAATTACAAATTCAGCCCATGTCATTAAAGAATCAAAACCTAGCTCAACACCTAATTATAATCGCAGACCATCACCCAACTTCCAAATCTGACCGTTTATGCACTTTAGCTTCCAAGGTCTCATCCAACCATGCTCGCCGCTCCGTATAACTCTCGGATTTCCATAATATTAGTCTCAAAATGCCTGAAATAAATAAATCACGGGTGTAGACTCCGAAAATGCAAAATAAAATAAATAAATCGTAAAATATGATAAATATGCATAAAAATTGTCTAAACTAATATGCAAATGCAACCTAAAATATGACTAAAATAGATGTTATCAAATCACCCCATGCTTGAACCTTGCTTGTCCTCAAGCAAGAACAAGTGTAAATCTTCACAAGAAAGATTTCGGCTTCTATCAAAGCAATGTGTTTGCCCACTTAGATCTAGACATTGGGTTCAAAACAAGAGTAAGCAAATCATGCAAGAGACAAGTCAAAATATCAATTCCAAGACCTCACATAGGACATTTTGTGGAACACTCTCACTCATGTGTCTGGGTATAAAAGTTCCGCTCTAGCTCAAATATTGAAGACTCATCTACCATAAGCTTGAATTAGCGTCCTAACTCTCCACCACTTGGACTATGCACATAAACATAAATCATGAGGTCTTTTCATGGGTTGTAATGGGGCCAAGGTAAGAAACGGAGGGTATGGATTCTTTGGCTATGTGGTGCTAAATCCGGGAAATAGAACTACTTCCTAAACTTCAACCACAATTCATCTTCTTTTTCAACACATACAAAATTTCTCACAACAACCACATCACATAATCAAATAAGCTCAAGACTCACAACTTTTGATAACCCATTCCCTTTTTACAAAATATTCTCTAGTGATGAAGAAGAATTTATTCTCTTTTTTTTCTTTTTCTTTTCTATTTTTTTTCCTTTTTTTTGCACTTTTTTTCTTTCTTTCTTTCTTTCTTTTATTTCTTCATCACAAGAAACTTACATTTGAAGCACAAATCCTCCACTCAATACATAAATCACTCAAAGCACATATTCCTTCTTGTCCACAAAACTATAGATAAATCTATTTCATCCTACTTCCCAAATGGGTAAACGAGGCTAAAATAGGCTTAGGGATAATCTTATGGAGCTACAAATGAATAGGCTATTAGGCTCAACGGGCTTCAAGTAAAGGATATCATAATAGGGTAGGAAGGGAATAATAGGCTAACAAAAGTTGCCTCAATCATGTTTATGCAATGCACACAAGTCATATATGTGGTCTCGAGAGGTTCTAACGCAAGTTCTGAAGATAAAGCAATCAAGATGAGCATATCACACACAAAAGGATGAGGACTCATGAATGTCAGTCCTAGGCTCAGAAGCTCACATGCTTTTGTCTCAGAATCTCAATCTCAACAAATCTCAGGATGATTAGTTTTGAAAGAATTATAACATAAACCCAACAATCTAAATCATCACAAGCCTTTTTAACATGCCTTAGAGGATATCATTAACCAATTACAATCAAGGAAGTGACATGTTCTTCAAGAAGAGCAAGGAATTTTTATTAGCAAGGGTTCATCTCAAGACATCTATATGCAAATGAAAATGCAATGCATGAAATGCACATGAAAAAGAAAAAAAAAATGAAAAAAAAATATATGCAAAACCGGAGTTACACTAGAAGTTCCCCACCCCATGCTTAAAATCTACTTTGTCCCCAAAGTAGATAATGAAAGAGTAAGAGGTAGAGGAACTCACTAAATAATCATGCAATTCTTCAAATCAGCGTAAGAGAGAGTAGTAGTGAAGCCTTTCAAAAATGTTTCCTTGAAATCAAGCAGCCCACCAGCTCAAGAAAAGGATCAGAAAACAATATTGTCCTCACAAATTATATGGCAGTTCTCAGTAGAAAATCCAGCAAAAGCTCCCTTAATCAGCACTGTACAAAGTAGCAAACACAACACGCAGCAGCAGCAGCAACAAATAGGTAGCAAATAGTGTTGGCTCACTAGCCAGTCAATGAAACAAATCAATTGCAACCTCAGAGCATGTAGAAAATTAAGAGACAGCTCATGCTCATGACAGTGCTTAAAGCAAACAAGAGCCATTATCTCACAACTCAATGAATGTTCATTGCTACCTATATGATTCCCGAGCAGGTTCAAACCATTCCCAACATAATTATTCAAATAAATTTATTCAATTTTCATCCCAACAATTATCAGGGTTAAGAAGGGTCGAACCTGGACTTACCGAAACTAAAATTGAGTTCAAATCGAACTTTTGGTGTGATGCCGAGTTGTGCAACAGTTGCTGAAATTTCAGCAGCTCTCTTGGATGCAATTTGCATTTGTGAATCCTCCTAGAGTCGGAAAAACAAAGGCATATCCCTTTGCAATTGGTCATGGCCAAGACAAAAACAAAGAGAACACACCACAACCAAACACATTCCAACATCCACGAAAATAAACCATCCAAGAACAAAGAAGAACAACAAAGTCCACAACAATTGAAAGCAGCCCCAATAGCACATGCTCAATCACTTATGTCGAATTAAAAACATGGAATTTTCAGTGATTTCAGGGAGCAATAAACAAGCAGGAAGATAACAAGTGTCATCAAACAATTCAGTAGCCACCACTTCTAATAAGTGAAAACTTTCACTACCAAAATCAGGAGCTAAAGTGTTCAAGTTTAGCAAGAAAATTGAGTCAAGTTTCACTTCTAATTTATTCCGAAAGCACCATGAAACGAATCACTGAAGGAGTTAATCATAAGATTTCCAATACCAACTATGCTGATTTCAAATGTGATCATGAAAATTCCAATCAGTCATAGGAAGGTCAAGTGTAGGAGTCTCAAAATCAACAAGTCACCTCAATTAAAGCAAGAGCTAACCGACTCAAGAGCAAACAGACTTAGTGGAAGCACCATGTACAACAAGTTTAGTCAAGGAGAATGATCAAGAGCCAGAAAATCGTAGCATCTACTCCCCATACTTAGGCTAATCGCAAGCAGCAATTGAACATTCCAAACAGGAAACACATCTATCAGCCGGAGTTCAATGTTGAAACTGAGCAAATCATCAACAATTCAGCTTTTCAAGCACATGTTCAACACAACAAAGCATCAACAGAATATGAACAATCCAAAGGCTACCAAAACGACCTATCAAATTCAATAAAATCTCCTCAATCAAACAATACAGAAATTGAAATTGAGATGTATTCCTGCACCTACCTGACCGAAATCGAAATCAAAGTGGAGTCGCGGCTAGGTCCAGTGGAACTGGGGCCGATTGAACCGAATTCGACACCAAGCTGAGAGTAGCAGCAGCGGAGACTTTAAGCAGCGGTTGCGCGAGTGGCCTTGGGATAGGGTTCCCGTGAGGCTGCGAGGGAAAATGTTGGGTACGGTGGTGCGGTGGCGCGGTCAGAGAAGGAGAAGCGGCGGGCTGCTGGTGGTCCGTGGAGGGATAGGGTGACAGCGGAAGAGCGGAGGAGAAGGGTGAACCGTGAAGGAGAGATGGGCTGTGCAGCGCCGGCGAAGACAGTGCAGCGAAGGGCGGCGGCGAGGGGTGAGACATCAGTGGCAAAGAGAAGACGGCGAGGATGGGAGCGAGGCGGAAGGCTGGTGTTCCGGCGGCGCTGAGCGAGAGAGAGATTGGGGAAGAGAGAGCAGGGGCTGGTTGCGAGCGGGAAGAATGGGGAGAGGCAAGAAGAACGCGTCTCTCCTTTTTTTTTTTTTTTTTTCATTTTCACTTTTTTTTTTTTTTTTTGGAAAATTGATACACACTTGGCCGAGTGAACAACACACTCGACCGAGTGTGAATCTCATTGCACATTCTGGACTCCACTCGGTCCTTTGGAAGCCCGAGTGACAATTCCACTCGACCGAATGGACTCTAGTTTTTCCCTTTCCTCTCTATTTGTTTTTTTTTTTTGGTTTTTTTTAGACAATGAAACATATATAATCCTTAAAAAAATTCCACCTTTATTTAAAATAAAATAGAATAAAAACTCACCTTGATTTCCTCGAAAGCGTTTGAACCTTCCTGAATGGATAGTCTATGGCTCGATCCATCCATCAAGTAGCGTCTTTTTGGAGCGGAATAGATGTGATCGTTTCTCATTCGAGCTCCATAGGAATGTGCTCATCTTCCTCTTAGCATACCATCCTTGTGTTTCTTCGCTAAACTCAAACAATGGAACCCGCTCCTTCTTCTCTAAAATCTTCATGTCTTCGAAATCCTGCATTACAAGAAAGACAAGTGAGCAATCGTCATTGTCACTATCCTCACCTTGAACACATAAATTTTTTGAAAAACATGGAAACTTCATTTGTTGAGCCTCTTGGATCCGTAGGATCTCATCCTCAAAATCGGCTTGGATCCTTGCAAGTTGAGTCTCCAGTTGAGTGAAGAAATTCTCCATATGATTCAACATGGACGATTGTTGCGAATTTTGTGAGGCTTGATCTTGACACCCAGGTGGTGCGTATCCCTCAGTGAGATCCCTCTCGTAAGAAAGGTGAGGATGCAACGTGTAGTAAACCTCTTGTTCCTTTCCAAACGGAGCTTTCAACACCGGGCAATCACTAGCTACATGACCAAAAGCTCCACAAAACTCACAATAAAATGCATAATAATCCATTATAAGAGCACAACCTAAAATCAAAAACAAAAAGGAAAGAAGTCAAAAGCAAACGAAAGACTTAGAAAAATCAATTCAAAATAAACAATCAATACTAACAATAGTCCCTGGCAACGGCGCCAAAAACTTGATAGGCTAAAACCTACACCCACAAGTGTATGGGGTTCAGTTGTAGTATATCGAGTGTCGAAACACAGGGACTATGTGGTATCGATTGTAATTCCAACCTGATTAAACTAAGTCAAACAAATAAAGGACAAATATTTATATGGATGGAGAAAGTAACCAACTAATACTAAAATAACTATACAAAAAGGTGGTATTCAAACACAATAGATACGAGGCAAATCTAGGATAAGGATCACCACGACAATTATCTAGTAGACTAATATCGATATTCGTGCCACATTGTCTGAGTTTGTTGAAGGTAGCTATCTAAGGTACTTACTAATCTCCTTTCGGTCTCATGGTAATTGTGCCTAAATTGGTTAACCATCACCTTTCGGTCTCAAGCAACCAATTCAAACCCTTTAAGCTCTTAGAACCTAGATCTCAATTGCATCAATATCCGCTTTCGCGCTCAATCAAATACAATCTCTACCTAGAGTTTCTACGATAGCTATTAATCCACAAGGAATTCTATAAAGCTTTCACAATAATAAAATTCCAGGTTCAATCCTAAGGTTCCGATAGTAAGTTATCGCCTTTCGGCCTCAAACCCTTATCTAATTGCCCTATTAGTCTTATCTCCTTTCGGTCTCAAATTCTAACATGACTCTAATCAATCATTGAATCAATTAGATTAAGCACATTAGGATTGAATCTAACAAGTTCTCAGACAAACGAATATCAATATCAACACTACCAAATAATCGTTGGGATCACCTAAACCCTAGAACGGAGAAATCAACCAAACATAATATAATAAACGATGAAATAGATTATAGACAGAAATAGATCAAAGTTTAGAATAATATGCAAACCGAAATCTTCGTCCTCGATCCAGAGTATAATACCAAAAACAAAGAAGAAAAGCTAAACTAAAACCCAAGGCCGAATTGCTGTACGGCGCCAGACTCCAAAGTCCGGACTCCCCCCTCTTTTGCTGTTCATCCGAGTTTATATATATATAAACTTTGATATAATTACAAATTCAGCCCATGTCATTAAAGAATCAAAACCTAGCTCAACACCTAATTATAATCGCAGACCATCACCCAACTTCCAAATCTGACCGTTTATGCACTTTAGCTTCCAAGGTCTCATCCAACCATGCTCGCCGCTCCGTATAACTCTCGGATTTCCATAATATTAGTCTCAAAATGCCTGAAATAAATAAATCACGGGTGTAGACTCCGAAAATGCAAAATAAAATAAATAAATCGTAAAATATGATAAATATGCATAAAAATGGTCTAAACTAATATGCAAATGCAACCTAAAATATGACTAAAATAGATGTTATCAGCCACTCCCAGTGCCAAGAGACTGAACTTTATTGAGGGAGTCTCTAAATCGTCATTTTAAGACAAGAAACGGACTTGGATGGCTCTTCTATTAAGGTGCTTAAAAAAGCTGAACTGTGTTATTTTAGAGAGAAGCTGAACTGAAATGATTCTTTTTTATATCATTTCCAGTTCAAGTGGGCTGCCCACTCTAAATCTGGATCGGGTTACTGTAGGCCCATTTAAGGGGTTGACCCTCCCACTCACAAGCGTCTCCATGTTTCCACGGGGATTCGAACTTCGAACCTCGAGGCATGGGATGTAGCCCCATAACCACTACACCAACTTGTGATTGGTTGAACTGAAATCATTCTAATGCAGTGAAGAATGCTAAAAACTAATATTGCATGCTGCTGCAAAACCACCAGTAAACTTGTTGTTTGATTGCTATATTTGAATCTATACATTATGCTTCATGACATGCATCGAAAGACAGATAATTAATAACCATGCACTTATTCTTGCCACTGTTTGAGAATGCCTATTTTTCTTTTTCAGGGTGGGTTTGCTTTTTTGTTGAGTAAAGGCATATACTCGATCTTCCAATTAATCTGGTGTTGATAAACCTTGTTAATTTGCATTGCAAATTGTCGCGAGTGTGCTTTCTTCTTAGGTGTGAATCATCAGCCACCTATAGTTGGTGATAACCACAAGTTGCAGGTCTGCCACTATCTTTGATGTTCTTTGTAGCTTTGTTTATTAAGAAATGTGTATCATTCTCTTCTGTTTACTAGCGATGAGATTTCAATATAGCATGTGGAGTTGCAGATCAATTTGCTGTCAGTTGAAGATGCCGAGAGCTTCTGCAGGGTATGTTTTCCTCCTTTGCGCCGTCTCCGATCGTCCCAAGATGGTGTTTACTTCTCTTCCTTCTTCCGAAGCTTATTCAATTCGAATACTATCGTCCGACGGCAACGAAGGGGAAGTAGCAAGAGCCCCAATGTGCTCAATCTAGGGTTTGCGGTCACTGGGAGTGGCCGGTGTGCTCCTCGAATAAGCCCTATTTCTCCAATGGGGGGTTCGTGAATTCCGACTCCAGCTACGTCGTCTTCCTATCCGATTCAACCTGTTTTCCTTTTGATTGCGTCATGTAAGCCTCTTCTTCTCTTATCCTTTCAATTTAGGGTTCGGTTTAGGAATAAGAATGAATTCCATGGATTTGTTACTCTGTTACTTGAAGCATTCCAACAAGTTGCAAGTCAACAAATTTGATAATTTGGGGAATTCATGGCGATCATTTGGGTTCTAATATAAAATAGCAAGTCAACATATTAGTAATTTCAGAATGCCATTAATGGAGTATGTCCCTGGTTTGATGGATTCTTCTTTTTTGATGAATTGTCTTTTGTCTCTTTAGTTTATGTATTTGTAGTTTTGCACTTCCATGGAAGCTTTTTCTCTCAACTGCTTATGAGTTCATCTCTTTGTTGATTTCTGGTAAGACTCCTCAATTATATAAATTGTCTTATTTTTTTTTTATCTAGGTTGTAATTCGATGGCTTTGATTTGTGTTGGTTGGGAAAATAACTTGATAAATAACCTTGTACATTCAGTCCGTTTGATTTTGATGCTCAAAACTATGCATCAAATGACTGCAGTTGTAGTTTTGATGGTTCTAGATATACCTTTGATGAATGGATTGTCTCTCTTTTCCAGGTGATCAAGAACAATTTTGTTTCATCTGATAAGATCAACTGATATAACATTTTTAAAGAAATAAGATTTGCTCACTGGAGAAGCTTTTTTTGTGCACTCTAGGTCAGATTTTATTTTGATTGGAACATTAATAATTCATTGTGCACTCTAGGTCAGATTTTATTTTGATTGGAACATTAATAATTCATTGTGCACTCTAGGTCAGATTTTATTTTGATTGGAACATTAATAATTCAGAGTTGAGAGTGAATTTGTGATTGTCTTATGCTTGTTTCAAAAACTGTAGGTATAAAGAGGTTATGACATAGATCTATGTGAACTTTAGGATGTCAATTTGAAGATTTAGATTTTAGAATTTAGAAATAAGTTGCCGAGGGATGTTAAAACCTCTGTAGGTTACCCTCTTTTTTTAGATTCAGATTAAATGCATTTTGCTACTGTTTTTAGCTTTACTCCATGTATTACAATTCTTTATTTTATTCCTAAAGTAAATAAATAAAGAGGGAATTGCACAAGGTAACCCAAAAACCCAAAAACCTTGCAAGGTTAACCCAACCCGGAAAAAAATGAGGTGAAACCGGATATCCGGCAAACCTGGCCAGCAGGTAACAGGTTGGGAAAGTAGGCCCAAGCGTGACACCTCAGCGAGGGAAAGAAAAAGAAGGTCTGAGAGAGAAAAAGGACGGAGAGAGAGAGAGACGTCCATGACGTCCAGGAAGGAGAGAGAGAGAGAGAGAGAGAGAGAGAGAGAGAGAGAGAGAGAGAGAGAGAGAGAGAGACGGCCATTGAGAGGGGAGAGGCAAGAGAGGGAGCTGTTGAGTTTGATTAGACAAAGAGAGAGAAAGGTAATTGAGCTTGACAAGGACTCTCTCAACAGTCCGGGGAAGGAAAATTCCCGCCCAAATTTTGCGCCAAAATATCCTGAAGAGGAAGAGGAGGGAGGAGGGAAGAGGGGGAGAGTATATAAGCATTGAAGCTCCACCTCAGTCCAATGATTATTCCACATTAATGCACTGCAGTAGGAGAATTAAAAGGAGGGAGGAGAAGCGCCGACAAAGAGTGAAGGAGGAGGGTTGGTGGCCAATGATATGGGGATCTATATAAGGATATGGGAGGGAATGATGGGGGTGACATTTAATGGGTACCAGGTGGAAAAAAATCTGAAGATTCACAGAGTAGCCAATGTAGAAGAAGCAAGTGGGCCGAGGTTTATCTTAACTGGACAACAGGGAGAGAACAACGTGACAACCAACAGCAAACAACGTGACAGCTGGTGGAATAGACTGGACCGAGTTTCGATCGCTTGCAGATACAAAATGGGTAAGTAGTCTTATAATTATTATGAGGAGAAAAAAAACTTTGCTACAACTTAATGTAAACTAAATGTATCCCCTCTCTATGTAAATGAACAGGGGAGAAGACAATCGTATGTCTGACTGTGGTGTTCGGAGGATGGTGGGCTTGCGAAGAAGGCGGTTGGGTCTTTAAGGGGTCACGGAGCCAGAAGGCTTTGCTGGTGGATGAACGTATCGACTACGTTGCACTAAAGAAACTCGTGATGGAAAAGTTTAACGTCGATGGGAGAAGGCATGAGGTGGAGCTCACATATGGGAAGCTGAAGAAGGGCGGGTGCAGGCCATATGCAATAGGAGATGACGAAGACCTGCAGGCCTTCAAGTTTGTAAACGGAGTCAGTGGAGAACGATCGTGGCCTGTCGACCTCAATGTCTCCCTGCGAACCAAGCTATGTGGCAGCACTGTGGCACCTACAGAAGGATCGTCAACGGGTGGCTCCGGAGGGTGGGGTTTCTCAGTGGCGGGAGGTGAGGAATTTATACTGCCACTAACTGGGCCGCCTGTTACCCAAGAAGATCACGCACATACGGGCATCCAATTGGCTGGTGGTGAAGAAGAAGCAGTCCTGGAAGCCGGAAGTGTCCAGGCAAAACAAACTGGCGTCCAGTTAGATTTACAATGCGTCCAGTTAGAAGACGAATGTGTCCAGTTACATAACAGTACCGACGCGTTCGGGCGACATGAGGAGTTGGAGATCGATTTGCGAAAGAAGGCAAAGAAAGCCGAGGAAATAAGACGTGGGAAACAAGTCATTTCTGTCAGCAGTGATCCGGAAGATGAAGTTATTCCACCGGGTGGAGATGGAAGGGTGCTCATTGACATCGGGAGCTCCTCCTCCGACGATGAGGTACTACCAAATGCGGTGAAGATGGAGCTCGGGTGCGCAGTTCCTACCAGGTCGTGGTCATGGGATAATGAGGCCGAGCAGGCTGTGAGGGAAATAGAGGAAGCATACGCACGCGGAAAACAGAAGTTGGGACCGAATACGGAGGGTGTGGAAAGTGAACCAATGGTTGTGGTGAACCCATTGGGCCCCCGTTAGCACATGGGTGAGCTCTGGGAGGGAAAAGTGTTTCGGTCGAAGGAGAAGGTCCAACAGACAATCAAGTGGGCGGCCCTATCTAGGTGTTTCACGACCAAGGTGAACAAGTCGACGAAGAGCTTGTATGTTGTGCGCTGCGGTGGTCCCAATTGCAAGTGGCTTTGTCGGGTGTCCATATACAAGAACACTCGGATTTGGATTATCTCCAAGCTTGTGGACGAGCACATGTGCGACCTGACCGACATGATGACACAAAAGCGTCGTGCGACATACACCCAGGTTGGGCAACACATAGTGGACAGGTATCTCCTTCGCTCTAAACAACCGAAATGGACAGTATAGTGTTTATAACTGGACGCTTGTTAAATATAACTGGACATGAAATGTTATAAAACTGGATAAGTAATTCGACACACACTAACCCAATGCGCCTGTCCATGTACTCGTACATGCACATGCTGGAGCAGTCCAACCCTGGCAGGTACACCAGGATAGAACGCGACACAGAAGGACGATTCAAGTATGCGTTTGTCAGCCTTGGAGTGTGGCGGAGGGCGGTCCCCTATCTAAGAAAGGCCAGTCCCTCCTTCTCTGTACGTTGTGTGACCTTTACTGCAAAGCCGTTAAACTTCTACAACTACTACCATTATAGCGACCACCTACCACGCATGACGTCCTCTTGAAATAACATGACAAATAAGTTATATAACATGACATTAGTCAATAACGACATGACAACGCTAACCAGTGAGGTTGTTGCAATCACAGGTGGTGTCAGTGGACGGGGGGTTCCTGAAGGGGAAGTTCCGAGGGTGCCTCCTGTTCGCGACTGCACAAGATGCCGACCACTCTGTCTACCCAATTGCATTCGCAATGGTTGACGGAGAAAATGATGGGTCGTGGGGGTTCTTCTTCAGGCAGATGCTGCATGTTGTTGAAGACACAACTGATCTCATGTGGGTATCTGACCGCCATGTTAGCATCGAGAAGGGAATACGGGACAGCTACGTCTTCGCCAAGCACGACATATGCACATGGCACTTATGGCAGAACGTCCGGTTTCGGTTCAAAATCAGCGCTATGAAGGATCAATACTTCTCCATGGTCAAGGCATACACATACGACGAGTTCCAGTCGTTGTACAATGACTTCTGTGCGGTGTCTCCCGCCGCGGGCCAATACCTACGGGAGGCCGGATTCGAAAAGTGGGCAAGGGCGTGCTACCCGGGTAACAGGTACAACATTACCACCACGAATAACTCGGAATGCTTGAACTCGGTCTTCAAGTATTCTCGGGACTTGCCACTCACAGCGCTGATGGACGCCATTCTTGAGACCGTCGGGGACTGGTTCGTGAAGCGGAGAGAGATCACCTCAAAACCAGGGAAAGTTGTAAGCGATTGGGTCGCTAAAGCCATTAAAGCAAACTTCGCTGAGTCTCTGTCGATGTTGGCCAGGCCGCTAAGCCCCCACGAGTTCGAGGTCCGCAATGGTCAGTCCACTTGGCTTGTCAACCTTACGGGACGATTATGCAGCTGCAGACGGTTCAACGTCGACCAATACCCCTGTGCGCACGCACTGGCTGCTGCACAATTGCGCGGGGTGGATGTCCACTCATTGGTCAACGACTTCTACAAGGGAGAGGCGTGGTGAGCTTGCTACGCGGACGTTTTGTACCCAGTTCCGTCTCCAGACACATGGAGGGTGCCACCGGAAATTGCCAAAGAGACCTGCCTCCCGCCCAGTGTGAAGGCCCGTCCGGGTAGACCCAAGACTAGACGTTACCCCTCGCAGTGGGAAAGGAGATACAAGCGTCGGACAACCTAGACAATCAATGGGACAACACATGACGATCAGGGTGGAAAAACATGACGACCAACTTGGATTAACGTGACGTTATTGCATCTGTGACTTTTGGGTTTTGGTGGGCTAGACTATAATGCGTCTGTGGGTTTTGGGTTTTATTCAGATGCACCTAATGTCCGTGGTGGGGTGACTACTGCGTATTTGTACGAAAGTGTGTTAATGTGTTGGTCGTCTTACCTTTTTGCTAGTAGCTGGTATGTCACTTGTTTCGAACTGGACGGTTAATGATTCAGACATGACGGTAAATGTTCTTGACATGACAGTGTCAACGTATT
Organism: Persicaria tinctoria; assembly: GCA_037127255.1. Lineage (NCBI taxonomy): Eukaryota > Viridiplantae > Streptophyta > Magnoliopsida > Caryophyllales > Polygonaceae > Persicaria > Persicaria tinctoria. Next base: position 5,024,301 of record JBANSL010000004.1, read on the forward strand.
TTATGACAAGTTTTGACCCTATGTGTCTGCGAATGACAATGACAACAAACCAAAATAATCCATATAAAACGACAGAGGTAACGAAAGATGTTCATCATTAGCGATGGCAATAATCCATATTAAACGACAAGCTAAATTGTCAATCCCAAACACAGCAACGGGAGGCAGAAATGTCATCAACACATCGGAATCCAAAAGAGAGTATTCATTCTAGCGGCAACTACAACCACAATAACCAACAATGTTCACTGGTTCACATAATGACGAGGGGACTACTTAGGATCGTTGCAGAGACCGAATCCAAGGTGGAAGATAGAGACGCATAGGAGCTGACGGTATGCAGCGATGAAGTCGTCGTCCAAGCTATCGAAGACGCGGTCCCCCATGGCGAGCTGCTGCATGTACCGGATCGTGTACGGGCCACAGTCTCCACTGAACACGGTAATCATTTGCGTCAATGGATATTCGGTAAGATAACAAAAAATGACAGAAGCGGGACAAGTACTTACGATTGTTTGTTTTGCGGGATCCCCTTCACGCGGGTGAGGGTCAGGGGGCGGTCAACATTGGCCTTGTGCTTGGCATGCATCTCCTGGTGGTCGGCGAACATGGTGGGTAGGACGTGCGTCACGGGCTTCAATAATTGGGTGAGCTGGCGCTCTCTTATGAAGTTCGTATCGGAGTCAAACACAAGCACGGTCCAATCGGCGAAGTTGATTTCCAGAGCCACCCAGTGCTCGTTCTTCAAATTCCAGGGGAGCAGGACGCGGTCCACGGAGGCCCATGGCTTGGGAAACCGATCTGGCAGTACACCATCCATGTACAGCTTGAGCTCATCCGCGACCACCAAGCCCGTTTGACGCTCCAACAAAATCCGGAAGAAATTGTCGAGCACGGCGACGGAGGCGAACATCGGGTCAGTGAGTATGGCCCTGCGAAGGATTGCGCATGCCTGCTCGATGTGCTGCAGAACAGAACTCGCATGTGAGAGGCACTCATGGGGAATTGATTAACGACGAGGCAACAAATAAATAGTTTCGCGGGAAGGAGCTTTACCTCAGAGGTTACCCAATTCGTCGGCGCCTCTAAATCCTGGAAGAACTTCTTCTCGAGTAGGGTACCCTCGATAGACCGTGTAGGACTTGTGCCCTCTTTCATCCAAGCGTCGTAGGCGTCCAGCTCTGCCCTAGTCAGAAGGCCCGGGTCAACGGCGTCCTTTTTGGTCTTCGACTTGCTCACCCGTGGCTTCTTCACAGGTTGAGTGACCTCGTGCCCAGCAAATGCAGTAGTAGCCTTACGGGTTCGCGTCCCCCTCCGGGTTAGCGGCTCCACCTGAGAGGTGTCCTCCGTGTCCAGGTCACCCTGCACAGACATGACAAGGGGAACACTTCAACATTTCAACATGACAACATGAAACTTTCAACATGACAACAGGAAACTTTGAACATGACAACATGAATATTTCAACTGGACGATATGAACGTTAGTAGGGAGGTGACATACCTCACTTGTTATCTGGGTTGGTGCATCGCCGACGCCCGCTTTCCCCTTCTTATCCAGGCGGCCTCCTTTGGCCTTCATCAAACCTTTGGCATCCCGCCGGGATGCCAAAGGTTGTAAGGGACATGACAATTGGAACATTTTAACATGACATAAAAGTATCCATAACATGACAGTTGAAGGGAATTGACATGCCTCAGCGCTTGTCTGTTTGGCGACGGGGGCAACGTCAGCTTCCCCCTTTCCGGCCTTCTTCCCCTTGGGGGGCTTCTTGCCCTTCTTCCCCACCTTGGCCTTCTGCACCTTCTCGTCCTTGTCCCCCCTCTTGTCATCAGAAACTCTGTCGGCATCAACTTTGTCCTGCTCCTTGTTCTCATCCCCTTTGTCCTGGTTCTTGTTCTCATCCTCTTTGTCCTGCTCCTTGTTCTCATCCACTTGGTCCTTCTCCGCCTTGTCCCCAACTACCTCATTGGTGATCTCCTGGTCCTTGCTCGAATCCGCTTGGCCCTGTTTCTCACTATCCTTTGCCTTTGGTTCTTCATCCACTTGGTGCTGCTGCTCACTCTCCTTTCTCTGTGATTTTTCATCAACCTGCAAACATTGTATTAAGCATAGTATTGGGTACCCAAAGGTGCTATTCCATGCGAACGAAACTCTTACCTCCTTCGCCGCCGACGATTCCGCCCTTCCCAGCGAGACTGCGCGGTCGGACTCGTCCAGTCCCTCCCTCCCCGGCCTTTGAAGCTGGCGGATGGCATCCTCAAGGGGTTTGATCCTCGCAGCGAAGTCAGCTCTTAAATCCCTTGCCAGGTCATCCATCTTCGACAAGATCAGTGAGAAATCACCCACCGATGGCCCCTGTGTGTTTTCCTGTGTAGGGGCTGCATGGGACGGTGCCTTGCTGGCGGTCTCCGCTGTCGCCCTCGTGTGCACACCCTTCCTGTACTCTACGCGGAGGTTGTCGAAGAACAAATCGGGCTTCTCTCTAGGGTAGACTGCCCCGTGCGTCACCCGTTTTTTCACCTCAACCTCATCGGGGATTAAAACTGTCTGCACACTGTCATCAAGGTCAAAGCTTTTTAGCTCGTCCTTCTCCTCCACCATTAAGCTGACGATTAACTCGTACTTGATGTTGTGCTCTTTCGACGCGTATCGCAGGCACCGAGGGTGGGCGTTGACGTCAAGGACGGCAGCAAATTGAGATCGGATTGGATAGAAAGCTTCATAAGCCCACAACTACATAAACCACAGGGCATGGATGTCAATATCTGTCCAGTGTAAATATAAGCCTGACCAATTTAAATATATCCGTGTCCAGTTCAAATATAAAGGTGTCCAGTTAATTTCTAAGCGTGTCCAGTTAAATTATAAGCATGTCCAGTTGAGATATAAGCCAATACCTGAAAGGCGAGGGGGAAGCCAACTAAGAAATATGACGGACGAGGGCCCTGGACCCCATGCTGGAGCTTGCGCTCAACAACGTTTTTGAGGAACTCATGGGTCCTCTCGTAGCAGTGTCTGCCCCACGGGAATCGCAAAAAATCGTCGACGTCGGCCACCATATTGACCACCCATCCATTAATGTAGTTGCGGGGATCCTTCCCAAATAGCACACCCTCAACCAGCATCAGCAACGCATACTTAAACTTCACGGCGGGCGAATGCTCTCTGCCCTTCATCGCCACCTGGAATGCAACGTCAAACTCTTCCATCCTCATCTTCTCCACCCCAAAGAATTCCTTGATGGCCGACCTGTCCCCATCATTCTCCTCGGGCAGCAACATAAATGAGCACTTAAGCCCGGTGACCAGCGCGAACTCTTGGATAGAGAACCGAGCTATTTTGCCGTGTATCATGTACCAGCTCTCATGCTCCTTTCTCGTCCGCAGCTGGCGTAGCAGGACGTAGTGCACCAGCTGGGCTGAGAACTTGACACGGGAACCCAGCCTCGCAATGGCGGCCAACGGGCTTGCCATCAACTTCTTCCAGTCCCCCTCGCTTAGGTAGTTGTCCAGGTTTGCAAGTACTACCGGTCGGTCATACTGGTTTACACGGCCCTTGTAGTGCTGGTCCTCGGGGACCGCATAGATGGCCTGCAAAAATAACGCACAACTGTCACTCGCACATCGACACGACTATATTCGTTTGATCAAGACTATGCACACCGTACCTCGCCTGTTGTTTGTGAAAGGGGATCTCTTCTTGCAGACCGGGAAGTCGACATGTTCGCCTGTCCTTGATATCCTGGAAAATTGGGAAGCAAAACCGTAGGACTATCAACAAACATGACATCAAATATTATAAACATGACATTTCACTAGTTAAAACATGATAGTAGGCGTTCTAAACATGACATTTCACTACTAAAAACATGACATAATCGAAACATGAGATGTACTCGAGCCTCCCCTGAACTCAGTCCAATGTTGGAAGGCATCTCAAAAGTAAACATTTCGAACACTCATTGGCCCTATTTTCATAAGACGCAAGCGCCTTTCCCCAATTTCCACAATTCCCCCAAATCTCCCAATGTCGATAATTCCCCCAAATCCCCCAATTTCCCCATCCAACTAATTGTTGTTGTCCCCCAATTTATCCATTTAACCCCAGCCACTGTTGAAGACCAATTGTTATTTTCCCCCAATTTCCTTTCTATCCCCCTCGTCAATTTCCTTTCGGAAACTTTCCAGCCCCTCATGTGTACATGCCGATGGTTGAAATTGACATGACAGAGGGAACCTCATAGACCTTTGCGCAACTGACTTGATTTCTACATTCCAAACAATGGCAAACACATTTGGATCTGAAACTACAGTTCTCGCCCTAATATTGTGTTCAATCGGAGAGAATTCGGGGGCTTTAGGGTTTAGGCTTTACTTACTTGTTGTCGTCGCCTGTGTGCAGGGGCGTTAGGGCCTGAAATCCGCTTCTTCGTCGTCTCCTCTACCGCCTTGCTCTACTTCTTCTTCGAAACCCTTCAGCTTCTTCCTTCGGTTTTCAAAATGAGAGAGATGTATGAGAGAGATGGAGAAACAATGGGGCTCAACTACCCGTTTAATGAACCACTATCCTAGGCGGTTGAGGTGACGGTTTTTTTTCAAAAGTGTCAACTCTCTCCCCAACAACACGCCTCCCTCTCTCTCCTCCATCAATGCAACCGGTGCCTATCCTTTGTGTAACCGGTTGGCCCGCCAAATTAAAAAAATTTGGGCTACCCTTTTGCAAATAAAATGGAGAAGGGATAGAGAGAGCAACACAACCGATTTTTTGGGTTACTTTTGCAAATAGCCCATAAATAAATGATAACTTTTATTCATTCATTTGATTATATTTTCTTTTATATTGCTGATAATTAAATGCCTCTTTATTTTGTGAAAATTTTGGAGTGGATAGTCTTAAGCTGCTGCACTAACCAATGGCTGGATTTATACGGACCATGACGAAGATATCCTATTAGATGATTAACAACTTTTGCATAGTTGATTTGTTTACTGTTAAAAAATAGTTTGCAAACAACAATTGCAAATTTTAATTTACATTATTGTGTTTCTAAATGTGATGGTGACAATGCTAAGGATGTTTTACATTGTATACTTTGATGATCACATAGAGCTGTATATCGATGGATGCATGAACGCTTTGACCAAGAAACAATCTTCGCTAATGTTGCTTTGAAGAAAGGCGACTACAGAGTTATCGTTGAACTTGCTTGCATCCCTAATTCTAAGGAACTCTTGGGATTTAGGAGGGCCTATGAGGCCCGCTACAAGCACAGCTTGGAGGAAGACGTTGCATCCCACACAACCGATGATATTCACATGGTATGTACTGCCTCTTGACGACAAACGTTGTTATTATTAGTTTTGCTAATAAAAAAAACGAGAGTTAGCAATAGAGTTCTCCATGGATATTATCAGTTCTTCTGGCTTAATGTTATGTTATTTGATTTGCCTTGAATTGCAACTCCTGCTTCTACTTGTCAGCACCTACATGTCGACTAATGAGTCCGAGGCAAAGCTTGCTGAGACCAAGCCTTAAATTCTCAGCGAGGCCAATAAGGATAAGGAGTATAACCATAAAAAAGTCTTGAGGATTGTGGCTACAGGTCGATTAATGAGTTGTTGTATTGTATAGAGACAAATAAGCGCTCACTCCGCGTGCGAAGCACGCGGGTGTGCAACTAGTTTAAAAAAAAATGATCTATGGTTTTGTTTGTGTTTTGTCGCCCCATTTTGCTGTTGCTGGCTTGAATTTGTTCTTTTACTTTGGCTATGCGGTTCTCAACAGTTAGGTCTTTCGGATACACTCCATCGACTTGTTTGAGATAAGAGTGTGTTATCATAACACACTGTTATGCGTACATTCCGACTCCCTAGACTTTGCCTCGTTGCAGGATACACTAGGTGATTGTTGTTGTATCTATGGTTCTAAAGGCATGTCCCTGTGCTTGTGATAATGAATGTTTTTCTTTCCACATGGAGAGACAATATACACTGTACATTTAGACGTGCTTTTATTTCCTCGCCGTAGTGTACCTTAAGAATTTAATTTAAAATTTGGCTAAATTAATTAAATTAAGAAAATATTTTTTTCTAAAACGGAACTCTTTGAGACATAGGATAGAAAAACTGTTATTAATAATAAGTGAACATATCCCTCATTTAAAAAGTATATATGTCACCCTTAGATAAATGGCGGTATTATTTCAAAATGTTGATTTCACATGTCACCATATTCTCTTGTAAATGCACCTTCATCAAAGAAAGGTTGGTATGTCTGCAAATCATACCACAACTTTCCCATATTCTCCATTTGGTGAGCTAAGAACGTTTGGTTGCTACTTACTAGTTCTTCACAACCCTGAGAATCAGAGGTATCCAATCTACTAGTCAACCTATGGAATCCAAATGGACCCAATCGTCGCCTCACACGTGGCATCTTCTAATTTTTGCACTATATTTTCCTCCTGCCTAAAATTCTCAATCTATGTTTATTTATATATATATGCGTCTGGTGCACCATCCAGCCAAGATTTCTCCATTTCTGATCTCTCAACACATTGAACTTCAAACTGCATCTTGTTGAATGCCACAAAAAAAAATATTGTCGCGAATTCAAAGGGAGCTAGCTTCGTCTGATCGAGTTCCTCTACAATGTATCCGCGAGGTTGGTAATTCTGTTCCTAATTTTCTTTCCAAAAGCCAAGTTTTAGTTTTCGACAATCCATATCTTTATGTTCATTCGTGAATCGCGGTACCATGAAAAACGCAAAACCAATGTGTTTTTGAGTGCTTTGGAGAGAGGCAATTCGGCTAGCGAGAAAGAATGAAATGAAATGAAATTGAATTTCGGAACGTAGAAACGTTGTGAATTGCAAATTATAAGATTAAAAATCTTTTTTTGGTGAAACAAAATGAGCCTATGCATAATTGGTTTTTCTTTAAGGAGGGAAACAATCAAGTTCAAGGGTATGAAATATGAATATTGATGATATATACTATTTTTTTCGTCAGTTCTAATTATGGAATTACTTATTTTTTAAAGTGTAATGGAATTACTTATTTTTTAAAGTGTAATATCTTCTCTACCGTTCAAATAATTTCAAAATAAGAAAGGTCCATATATGTATATGAAATGGGATTTATGCATGTAATAAGCAATGAAATAATTTTCTCTCATAAATAAATTAAATATGGTTTGAATATATAGTTAAGAGTTTGTTAGATATTCACATTCTTGAATACTTTTGACTTGTACGTGAAGAACAGAACACTGATACGAGGCTTAGTACCATATCTAGCTAATTATATATATTTTTTTTGATGTGGCGAATTATAATTAGTTTAATTACAGAACACTTTTCCATAATATAGATACATAAGTTATTAAAATATTATAAATCATTGGTGTCTAATCGGCAATGTCACCAACAAGAATTTTAAACACGGGTTCTATTTAGCACAGTTTGAGAAAATAATTTTTTTTTTAAAGGAAAAGATCCAAAATACCAAAATAAATACGGAGTAACATATTTTCTTTTTCGGGATTTTTTAAATTTTATTATAATTGGAAGTAAAGTCAAACATCTACTAATCCAGTCAACCCAAATGGTTACAACGTAAAAATTTAGTCCCTCATTCCTACAATACGTGTTTTCTTTATTTCTTTATTTATTAATTATTAATACGTGTTTTTATTAAAGATTCACAATCATTCAAAACTCTAATTAACCCTCATTTTGTATGTCAATATATTCGTTTGCTATTTAATATGTTAAAAACTATATAAAATATTACTGTCTTTAATTGATTTTTTAATATAATAAGGATGAAATTGTTTTCAAAAATTAGTATTTTGTATAAGCTTTAACTTATTAAAAAACTATTCCCAAAATTTCAAATTCTTTGTTTCGTTTGGGCCTTTGGGGCCTTGATAGTTTTTAACAAAGTGATTCTGGTTGTCGATAAGGTTGGGCCAAATAGGCCCATTACCCCCAGATTTTTTGACATGATAGGCTTTAATATTAGAGCCCAATTTGTTGGGCCGAAATCCGAGCCCTTTTTTAATTTTTAAGATGATAAAAATCTATATACAATATTTAATTTTGAAATAATTTTTTACTAATAAGCATGAGATTATTAAAAAAATTAAATAAAAAATTGATATTTTATATAAGTTTTATCTTCCTAAAAAAAAACGAACATGACTTGAAAAAATCACTTAAAAACGTGCATAAATACATAATAGATCTCACCTCCGACTACCCACCTGTTTTTGGTTGATATTTGGGGAGATATTGTGCATCAGTACACACATTTATACAGCATATATCTGCATATGGTCCATGTATGGTCCATGTATTTATTAGTATGTGTAGCAATGGTAAAAAATTTCTAGACACTTAATATTGAATGTATTGCAGAATTTGCACGCATAAAAAAATTCAATGGCATTCAACTATAGATAATTGGGGTGAGAAAAGAAAATTATACATTTTATTTTAAAGAAATAAAATTACTAATATTTAAAGTATCTATTAAATGTAAAAATATAAAAAAATATATAGAAATTGTTAAAGTTACCATAATTTATTTAAAAAAAAAATAGTATCTCAATATCTATTTAATTAGAGTTCTTACCAAATCGATTGGAGAGGTTATTTAGGGCATATATAGGATAAAATTATAAATTGGGAAAGATTTCCTAAAAAAAACACAAGCGATCTTAAGAATCTAATTAAAAAAAGCTAAATTAATTAAAAAAAATTCAAATTTAGAGTTTTATCCTCTATCCTTGGGGTATTGGATAGAAAAATCGTTTTAATAATCCTATGCATCATGCATGTTCGCCCTCCTCTTTGTTCTGTATACCCTTTTGCAAGTTAAAGCATGCATGACAATCCAAATAGCCCCCAAGTACTTTAAAACAAACTTTGTGAATTGGGCTTCAACTTATTGTGAGTTTGATATTTAAATTATAAAAAATGAGATAATGAAAAAGTGGGTAGAGAGATTATCTAACTACTTTGACTAATTCAAAACCAACCTAATTAATAGAAAATACTCCCTCTGTTAATTAAAACTTGTCGTTTACCATGCACGTTTTTTTAGAATGATAAAAACTATATAAAATATTAATATTTTTTCACATTTGTTTTTATAAATTCATAGTATTTAATTGTAATAAGTATGAAATTATTTAAAAAAATCGTTAAAAAACCTAATATTTTATATAGTGTTTAACACATCAAAAAGCGTGTATGAATAGTAAAACGTCAAATTTTCATTAGCGGAGGGAGTACTAAATAATAGGAACGTATTGATTTATTCCTTGTGATGTGTTTGGCAAATTTATTAGATAGAGATGAAAATAGAATATATTGTATGCAAGTAATCCAACCCACTAATACTGAACATAGAAGTGCATTAGTTACGTTTGGCAGCATATATACATATATAGATCCATGATGCCCAAGTGTGAAAATTAGACAAGGATGTGAGCAGTGGCGGGTGAACTTATTGATTGAGGGGGCGAAAAAAATACAATAAAAAATATTGTATGTAAAATTAAACACTAATTTTTCTTTTCAAAAAAATCATCAATATTATGGACGTGTAACTAGAATAAAAACATAAATTTTGCATGATTTATTTCATGGTTTTCAAGTATTTCAATATAACCTCCTAATTTGAAGTTTTCGGATATAATTACATTATTAAAATATGAAATTAATAAATGATAATTACAATAAAAATCTATCGGTTGGTAAATGATGTCGGAAATATTGTAATTCAGTGCTGAAATTTGAAACGCTTATAACTTTTTGCTCAGATGTCGGATTTGAGCTTATAATATATCAAATCGAAGCTATCGACGAGAGGAATATGTATATTAAATTTCATTTTTGACTGGGGGGCAACTGCCCCTACTGGCCCTAAAGAGGATCCGCCTCTAGATGTGAGATATGTGTACCAACTAACATTAAAAGTCTCATATTTAGATTTTTTTTTCAAAAAAAAAAATATTTAAACTTTTTTTTATATATAAATACATTAGACCACGTAGTTTATGCACATACATCTAGATTTGATATTATATGACGTGTTAGGGTTAACTCGATCTCTCTCGCTCGATCACTGCGACTTCGTATTTTTAAGAAGATTTAAATTTTAATAGTACTCCATCTGTTTCAAAATAAAAGTCGTTTGTCTTTTTCTGCACACTTTTTTAGAAGATAAAAATACTATAAAATATTATTTTTTTATCAATTTTTTTAAATAATTTCATACTTAATAGTCATAAGTATAAATTTATCAAAAAAAAATTCATTAAAAAACTAATATTTTATAAAATAGTTTTTAGCTCATAAAAATGCGTGTAATAAAGTCAAACGACTTTTATTATGAAACGGAGGGAGTATTTGACATAGAATGTAACACCACAATTACTATATCAACTTATATATAATTAATTCCTTTTGAAAATTTCTCCAAATTAAACTATCTTAGCTTTTTTGAAAATTATTTTTATAGGGTAGATACCTTGTTTGATAGGAGATTTTTCTCAATCAAAATTCTTACTATCTCATATGATTATATCCTTGAGACATAAGATAGAAATACCGATAAAACTCGATCAATAGTGGTCGTACATTGGCAAAGCTTTCAAGCATTAACTCAGATAGGCCATAGCTGAATTAGTTTTGGGCATGCCATTCATTGCGAGAAGTTAATTTCTCTGATTGGTGTCTGATCGAGTAAATGAGTGCGTAGATCTGGCCGGCCTAGCTAGCTCAGCCACCACCACACATATATTTACACACAAATTAAGTGGATCGGTATCAACACTCATTACGTGTACGTATATCCATCACGTGGAACACAAGATCTATCAATGTTTTTATACTACCAAAATATATATTGTTACTTGAAGGTGTTAAGTTTTACTTGTGATCAGTGGAATGGAATTGTACCTTACCTTTATTAACAACAATTCAATTCAATTCAATTCAATTGTGGCAAATGGTTGCTTAATTACAAGACCTTAACCAAACATAAATAACACATAGCAGCAAATGAATACATAGAATTACAAATTAATGATACAACTCCTATATCTATGGAAGCTATATCTATCTCTAAATAGCGATTATTATTACTTGTTTCCACTTTCCGATATAAATATATGAATTCAATTAGTCCGCATGACAGATTAATTTGAAACAAGAATAAGCAGATCAAAGATTCAAAGATGAACATACCAAGTACTGATAAAGATGGATCTGTCAGCCGAATCAAAGCCAATCGAGCAGCTCCTAATGTCATTGAGGCGGATCATCCGGAGGAGGAACATGGTTGTTGTGCAAGGTAGCAGAAATAGTAGTACATATGAGAGGCGGAGCTTCCAATAGAGGAGCCCCGAAAGCCGAATTGGGTTGAGGAGTTGGTTGAGTGAAGATATCCTCATTGATGAGCGAGTTCAAGAAGGTCGAGAACACCTCGTCGTTGCAGTAATTGGGATCGTCTTCTTGGTCTTCCAAGCTTTGATGGTTTGCATTTAGGTTTTGGTGGAAAGTACTATTTCTGGTAGAATCAAAGCAAAATTCAGGTTCCGCCATGGGAGGATTCGCATCAATTGCAGCTCCACTGTTGGATTCGTCGGAATTGTAATTGGGAGGAAGGATGAGATTAGGGTTTGGGGGTAATGCTGATGGCTTAGATGAGTTGTGGCTGTTATCAGAAAGGGGCTTGTGATTCCTCGGATCGATACCTTGACTGATCAATTTCTTGCTGAGGTGAGTGTTCCAGTAGTTCTTGATCTCGTTATCAGTCCTCCCTGGAATCCTCCCCGCTATCAACGACCACCTGCACAATCGATCGATCAAAATTCAAATCAGAAATCTGAAATTCAGATGCTAGTTTGCAGAAACCCTAACCCTACAAATCGAACGAGGATCGAATTGAAGGGATTCAGGACCTGTTTCCGAGGAGGCGATGGAGGCGGAGAATGAGATCCTCTTCGTCGGGAGTGATGTGGCCGCGCTTGACGGAAGGCCGGAGGTAATTCATCCACCGGAGACGGCAACTCTTGCCGCACCGGAGGAGTCCGGCGCGCTTCGGGAGAGTCCTCCATTTGCCATCGCCCTCTCGGTTGATGAAATTGGTGAGAAGCTCGTCCTCCTCGGGCGTCCATGGCCCTCTTTTCAGCCCTACCTTGACGCAGCACGGCGTTTTCGTTCCTCCGGCTTCTGCGGCCACCGTAAACGACGCCGTATTCCTCATCCGATCGATCTGCTTTCGATCTTCTCCGAATTTCTCGCTCGCCAGATTGATTTGCCGCTGAAATCGATCCAGAATTACTTCTCTGATTGATCTGATGTGATGAGATTTCTGGATTTTTATTTTATTTACAATACACACGGAATGTATTTATATTTGAAGGTGTGGGGGGAGTCAGACTGACAGACAGCAGGTGTGTGAGTGGGCGTTTTATACGGAAGGGTGTGAGATTTTGAGAATCCCGAGCCGGGTCGTATCAAATCGGGAGTCACGTCGGGTTTTAATTTTGTTTTTGTTTATAAGATCGGAATCCGCCACTTTACACAAAAGCTTAAGCCAATGTGTAAGGGCTTCTCCCAACCTTATATTTTGGTTTGTTATACCATCCACAATCAATGTGGGATGACTATTTATCCTAACAAAGGGCAGGCAGACTCGCGATGTGATTTGCTGCGTTCCTTTAATTCCTAGTAATAAAATAATTCGACACATGCAAAGAAGCGATAAGGATCATAATTACGGATTAGATGGACGTTATTAGGTGGAAAAGTTGACGAAGTTGGTAGATAGCAAGTGGAGAATCGGCTCGGGCCAGACTAGTAACGTCGGATTTGATGTTGTTAGTCCGGTCCGATCCTCCGTTGGCCATCAATGTCCAATTCAACGTCATGCAACAACTTCTCTACTCAACAACGTCCGATAAGATATTGTATATAACATCCATTTCGATGTTGATTTGCAATTTATATAATCTCCGTGGACCGTGGATATAAAGATAACGATTTTTCTAAAATAGATTATGTTAGATGTTCTCATGATCAATTTATTCATTATAAAAATATTTCATTTGGTTTAAACATTGTTATTTAGAGGTGAAATTAATTAGAATAACCCAACATTTATAGGAGTACGTGTCAACAAAAATATCTCTACCTTTCAACTGTAAGAAAAATAATCCAACATTTGAGGAGGTGATCATACCAAAGTATCCCGACTCATTGTTCCGACCATAAATTGGGCCAAAACAATAACATGAAATTGGTCGTCAAACGATATCATTCTCATTAAAACAAGTCAACATTATCTAAAATTCACCAAAATCTTAATTTCTTCAATTATATCTCATCGTTTTTGTCCGGATTTATGGTTGAAAAAAATAATCGGGACAGTTTGTTACCATCACCTCCAAAGATTGGATTTTTTTTTTAATATTGTTGAAATGTGAGGATATTTTTTTAACGCACCTCCATAGATTGAACTATTTTAATTAGTTTTCCCTTATTTATATGAATATTCTTTAAATCGAAGATTTTAACATATACTCCAAGTTAAGAAAAAATTAAGAAATGATTGGTTCTAGCGGGCAAAGGCGAATGAGTTTAGATAGGGTGACATGAACACGAGATTTTTTTCATCAAAAAGAAAATGGGAGAGCGAAGTGGAATGGATTGACTCAGCTGGTGGATAAGGAGAGTATGGAATCAGGACCGTGCCAATCATTTTGACTTTTGAGGGTCCTGTTCGAAATTAAAATTAATCATATCAATTAATTATAATATTTTTTTGCTAAATTATAATTATTTATATTTCATTAAAATACTAATATATTTAATAAATTTTAGATTAAATTTATCATTTTTTTAAATAAGATGGCCATTAATTGTTTTTAAACACTTTTCTACCTACTACCCAGATAGGATTTGGGTGGTTCTTAAAAATATTATTGTATGGGACAAATAACCCCGAGTTTATTTGGAGAATTATTTGTCTTTCTTAGAAAAATAATTCATAATAACTTTTAAAATTTAAAGAGAAAAACTACTTTAATTCATTTTAAGGTAGATTATGGGTTTGTTTGGATTCCAAATCAATTACGTTTATAAATATAAAAACTTTTATAGTGTTTGATTAGCACAATTTATAATATATTTAAAATAACATAAATTTAAAATAAATTATTTTGTAACTTGTGTTATTTATTAAGCTTAAAATGTAACGCAATTTAAAATAAACTTTACTTAATAGTTCAAATGGGGTTAACACAATTTATGATATTTCATTTTAAAGTCAATCTATTTTAAATACGGTATAAATAATGTCAAATAAACATTCTTAAAATATTTATATTTATAAACCTAATCAATTGAAATACTCCCTCCGATCCACACATGATGTCGTTTGAATTTTTAACAAATATTAAGTTGTAAAAAAATCATTTAAAAAAAGTTGATATTTTATATAGTTTTTAGCTCCTTAAAATACGTGTTAAAAAGTCAAACGAAAATAAAAATTAAAAGAAGGGAAGTTGCCAAATACACCTCTATGGGGAGTCGAACTTGGGTCTGAAAGGCTCACGCGGGTGCACTTTTACCACCAAGCCATTGTCAATTTGCAATATTAGTAATGAAAGACAAGAGTTTTATAATTAAATACTGGTATTCCGTGAATTATTGGACCCTAAAATTTTGGGGCGCCTGTTCCATTAATCCACTTGAACATGCTTCTGCACGAGCCTGTATGGAATGGAGGAGTTGGGGGTAAGACGGGACGACTAAGGTGGCGGTGGATTACTTTCAATCATCGTTCTCATCAAATCCTGTTAGCTGTGCCTGAGTCGACAACGTCGAGGATCTCACCGTTGATTTCGGCTGATGGCAACGTTGAGTTGCTTCGTTCGTTTATTGGAGAGTAGGTACGTAATGCTCTTTTTTCCATGCTCCTACAAAGGCCCCTGGACCTGATGGTATGTTAGTGTTGTTCTATCAACAACACATGGATATCGTCGGGCCAAAAGTTACTAGATACGTTTGTCCTTGATATATTGGGTGGGGCTGCCTTCCCAGAGGCGCTTAATCATGCATACATTTCATTAATCCCGAAAGTTAAGCGGCCTTTCCGAATGAAGGAGCTTTGCTCGTGCTTTATAAGCTTGTTTCTAAGGTGCTGTCGAATAGACTGAAAGTGTGTTTGGGGAAGTTGGTGTCTGAAAACCAGAGTGCATTTGTACCAGGGAGGTTGATTTACGGATAATGTTTTATCCGTCCATGGGAATTCGTGTGGCTGAGGAGGATGTTCTAGGCCACAGAGGGTGGGCTCTTACAAAGGACGGGTTGTTCTCCGTCAAATCTGCGTACCATATGGTGAGGGAGGAGATGGTGTCGCGTGAGGGAGGAGAGGGGACTTCAAATGGTTAGGTGGGACGAAAGTTGTGGAAGGCGTTGTGGGCTATTAAGGCACTTCCGAGGGATCGCAACGTATTATGGCACACAAGCATGAACGGGCTTCCATGTAAGCCGAACTTATTTAGGCGCAAGGTGGTGTCGGATCCTTACTGCGAAGTCTGCGGTAAGGAGGAGGACATTTGTCATGCTCTATTTGACGGTCGGCTTGCGAGATTGATTTGGAGAGTGGGACCGAAAGTACAAAACTGAGCATGAGGGACAGTGGCGGAGGCAGGATTTCGGTCAGAGGGGCGCTAAAAAAATTTCGTGAAATATTTTTTTTGGTGTATACTTATTAACAAGATTTTTTTTAAAAATAATGAAAACCACTAAAATTGTGATTTTTTAATGATTTTTTGTGTTTAAATAGTTGAGAGTAACCAAGAAAAATAGAAGAGAAACAATAAATATAGGAAAAAATCACGGAGAATTATTTTTAAAACAATATTGAAATAAAAGGTTAAATGTATAATGTAAACACAAATATGTCATTTTTTAATGAAATAGTTGATAGAAACAAAAAATATAGAGTGAAATCAAGAAGAATTAATGATATAATAAAACAAATAAAAAATGAAGGAGTTGAGATTTAAACCTAAAACCATTTGATTCTCCTTCCTTCCTTAGCTAGATAGTACTTTTGTTTCAAATATTGTTAAAGATGTTATATTATTTTTTTGTATTTTAAATATATGCAAAAAAAATTATTATTTTTTTGTATTTTTTTCCGGTCAGGTGGTGCTCGAGCACCTCCTAGCTCCGCCACTGATGAGGGAGACTAAGAGGGGAGCTTCATGGATAGGCTTCATGCATGTGGTGGTGGATACGATGAGCCCCGAGCAGAGGGCGGTGTGGGCAGCTATGGTGAGTGGTGTCTGGCATGCTCGAAATGTGTTGATTTTTGAAGGGAAGGAGCCGATCGAGGCCAGAGGAGATTCGGGAGGCTAGTGTGAGCAAGGTGCAGAAACAGTGATCTAAATATTGGATATATCGACCGATGTATCGGCGATTGCATATGTGATGTATTGCATAATTTGTAGGTGTCGATTGTGAGCCCGTGACCTTGTTATGTACGGGAGAGTCGAATGTAATCAGATCTATTCTAATGACCACTTTGTCTACTCTTTTAACTAAAGCATTATTTATGTATTTTGCATTTTTTATTTTCAAAATTATATTTATGTATTTTGATTTTATGAAGTTTCAAATTAATTATTATTTTCTCATATTTATTTTAAATTTTGAAGTATAAATATAATATATATTACTAAAAATTAGTGAAATCGATAAATCCGATATATCTCGATATATCCCCGATATATCGTTTTTACCCTTAACCAATACGACCCTGATAAGCGATATTTAGACCCTTGTGCAGAAGTCTGAGAAGTTGGAGAGAAGCAGGTAAGGAGAGGTGGGAGCGGAACCGGGGAGGGGGTCGATAAATGGCGGGCAACACCGAGTGGCTTTATTAAATTAAATTGCGACGGGAAGGTAGGGCTGGGAAGGCAGGGTTGAGGGTTCTCCTGGAGGTTTGCGCCATGTAATCTTAAAATGCTTGTTTTTCTTTCTTGAGTGATTGTGTTTTTGTTTTTGCCGCGGGGGGGGGGGGGGGGGGGGGGGTCCTCATCCAGACTGCACTCAAATTGCGAAGTTTTACTCCAATTCTTCTTATGAGCTAGCTTTTATAGTGCGTAAAGAACCATCCCAGTGAGGGAAGGAGACCTGCCTAAATACATATTGGTTCTGAATGTACTAAGCCATCCACCAAGAGAAAGCAAGCTCCACTTTGGTCACAGAGGTAAGGTTGGTTCCAATAAAGGACATGATAGGTTTTATATCTTGTGATTGATTTATCATACTGGATATTGTTGAGTTTGTGTGTGTAGGGAGACGGAAGAGAGAGCGCACATATTGACATTCAAACAGGAAGTGAATATCATCTTCCACCGCGCCATTGCAAAGGCTGCATGTGGAAGGAACAAAGGCCCCTCGTTGTGCTAGCCTAGAAGCAGTCGGTAGACCATTTTGGCAGACTTTCCATAAGAAAATTTTGACCTTCGGTGGAACATCTAAATTCCAAGTCCAGGCATTATTGTCTAAGTTTAGAGAGGCTTGGGATCTGATTAGTTTGTATGCACTCGAAGTGGTGAACCAACACGCTCTTTCACGCCACCAATACAACCGATCCTCAAAGGGAGAAACGAGAAGTGGGATGTCCAAGATTTCTTTGACTATGTCATTTGGTAACACATTGTTAAGTTTTTCCTTCCACCATCTGCCACCCAAAATGTAGTCACTAACAGTTTCCTCTATGTTATTAATTTGGGGGCAATCTTTCCTAGCCTATAGAGAGGAAGTTGTTATCCAATTACCCGTCTAAAACTTGACAGTATTCCCATTTCCAACTCACCAAATAAGCCTTAACTTAAATTTATCAATAAGAGTTGTCAGTTTGGCCCATTTCCATGAGAAGTCACCTCTTTTTTTGTACTCAAGGATGTTAGCTAAACGCAAATACTTATGTTTGATTAGAGTAACCTAGACATTATCAGGTTCAACCAAAATTTTCCATAATAGTTTCATTTGAAGGGCTTCATTCATCTCCTTTGATTTCCTAAGTCCTATACCAATACATTTTTTCGATCTGCAAATTCGATCTTAGCTAATAAGCGGACGGTGTTGAAGATCTTTATTCTAGAAGAACATCCTATTAATCTAATCTAGTTTTTTATGTATCGATGAGGGTAACAGAAAGTTTTGCATTGTATACAACAATTTGAACAATAAGTTTGTGTTAATTAGGATTGCACGTCCCTGTTGTGATAAAGCATTGGCTCGCCATTTACTTAGTTGTTCTTTAGATTTGCAAATGATGTCTTCAAAAGTTTGTAGCCTACTGTTGGGAGAAGCAAGAAAATGAGCAAAAGGGAGCAAACTTTACAGAAAAGACTGAACAAGAAGATAGGTTATTCATGGCTTTGACATCCACAACTGGCACAACAAGTAGTATGTGGTATTTGGATAGTGGGTGCTCGAATCATCTGTCAAGCTCAAGAAGTATGTTCAGAGATTTAGATGAATCCAAGAAAAGTAATGTGAAGCTTGGAGATAACAAAGTGCTTCAAGTTGAGGGAAGGGGCACAATTGTGATCAGGAGTGCTCAAGGAGGTGAAAAGAGCTTGCAAGATGTTCAGTATGTTCCAAAGCTTGCTCACAATTTGCTCAGTGTGGGACAACTTCAAGGTACTGGTTATTCTTTGTTGTTTGATGAGGATGCATGTGTGATCAGAGAGAAAAGAACAGGTGAGGTGATTGTGAATGTGGGAATGACCAAAAATAGGATGTTTCCCTTGGATTTAGCAAAGGGAGTTAATAGAGCAATGACTGGGAAAGGTGATGCAGAGACTATGTTATGGCATATGAGATATGGCCATTTGAATTTGCAAAGTATGAGACAGTTCTTTTCAGGAGATTTGGTCCAAGGCATACCAAAGATGGGTGAGCTGGATTTCTGTGAAGGGTGTGTGTATGGTAAGCAAATGAAAGGATCATTTGCAACTGGAGATGCATGGAGAGCAAGTGATTGCTTAGAGTTGTTGCATGCTGATCTCTGTGGACCAATGCAAACTGAGTCTCTGGGAGGAAGCAAATACTTCTTCCTCATTACAGATGATTTTAGCCGAGCAAGTTGGGTGTATTTTCTGAAGCTCAAGTCAGAAGCATTTCAGTGTTTCAAGAAGTTCAAAGCACTGACAGAGAATCAATCAGGGAAGAGAATTAAAGCTCTAAGAACTGATAGAGGGGGTGAATTCATGTCCTATGAATTTATGGAGTTCTGTGAGGAGAATGGTATAAGGAGAGAATTGACTGCACCTTACACTCCTGAGAAAAATGGAGTGGCAGAAAGGAAAAATAGGATTGTGGTGGAGATGGCTAGGAGTATGTTGAAGGCTAGAGGTGTGCCAAACCAGTTTTGGTGTGAAGGAGTGGCTACTGCAGTGTACATACTCAACCTATCTCCTACAAAAGCTGTTATGAACAAAACTCCATTTGAAGTTTGGAGAGGAAAGAAGCCATCTGTAGGTCACCTAAGAGTGTTTGGGTGTGTGGCTTATGCACTGGTGAATCTGAGATCCAAGTTAGATGACAAGGCTGAGAGGTGTATCTTCATTGGTTATGCAACTCAATCAAAAGCCTACAAGCTGTATAATCCTTTGACCAAGAAGACAATTGTGAGCAGAAATGTAGCCTTCAATGAAGATGCAGCCTGGGATTGGGAGAACAGAAGTAAAGATCCAATCCTTGGCAAAGGGATCTCAGTGAGCAATGCTGGTGAAGAGAGTGAAGAGAATGTAAATGGTGATGAAGATGATGATCAACAAGATCAGAATGTGAACTCTCCAGCAACACCAATGTCACCAGTCAGTTCAACAAGTAGTCACAGCTCATCTCCATCCAGTTCATCAAGTGAAACTCCTCCAAGGAGGTTCAGGTCTCTAGCTGATGTGTATGCAAACTGTTGGTTTGCTTTGTTAGCTTCAGATCCAGAGAGTTATGAAGATGCAATGTGTGAGAGCAAATGGCAGTCTGCTATGGAAGAGGAAATGAATGCCATCCAGAGAAATGATACATGGGGATTAGTTGAGCTTCCTCAAGAGAAAAATGTTATAGGCTTGAAGTGGGTATTCAGGACAAAGGTAAATACTGATGGGAGCATACAAAAACATAAGGCAAGGCTAGTGGCAAAGGGGTATGCTCAGCAGGAAGGAATTGATTTTGAAGAAACATTTTCACCAGTGGTGAGATTGGAGATAGTGAGAGTGGTATTGGCTCTTGCTGCATAGTGGAGTTTGAAAGTGTATCAACTGGATGTGAAGTCGGCTTTCTTGAATGGTGAGCTAGAAGAAGAGGTATATGTTGAACAACCTAGATGATTTGAGAAGGAAGGTGAAGAGCACAAGGTATACAAGTTGAGAAAGGCTCTTTATGGCTAGAAACAAGCACCAAGGGTCTGGTACAGCAGGATTGATTCTTTCTTTGTGAGTGAAGGCTTTGAAAGAAGTGAAAATGAGCCTACTCTATATGTGAAGGGAGGAGGAAAGAAAGAATTCATAGTTGTGTGCTTGTATGTAGATGACATCATTTATTTCAGCTCATCTCAGAAGATGTTAAGAGAATTCAAGAAAGCAATGATGGAAGAGTTCGAGATGACAGATCTCAATGTTTTAAAATACTTCTTAGGCTTAGAAGTGCATCAGGAAAGTGATGGGATCTTTGTGTGCCAGGAGAAGTATGCAAAGGATTTGTTGAAGAAGTTTCATTTAGAAGGTTGTGATGTTGCTTACACTCCTATGAACACTCATGAGAAGCTGCACAGGAGTGATGGAACAGGGCTTGCAGATGAGAAGATGTACAGAAGTATGGTTGGAGGTTTGAACTATCTAGTACACACAAGACCTGATATTGCATACAGTGTAAGTGTGATATCAAGGTTCATGCACAGCCCTTCAAAGCAACAGTTTGGAGCAGCAAAGAGGATTTTGAAGTATGTTGCAGGATCTGTGAAGCAGGGAATTTGGTATGGAAAAATTGAGGAATTCAGACTTCATGGCTACACTGATAGTGATTGGGTAGGTTGTTTAGACGACAGAAGAAGCACCTCTGGCTCTGTTTTCAATTTTGGTTCAGGTGCAGTGACTTGGAACTCTAAGAAGCAAGAAACATTTGCATTATCATCATCTGAAGCCGAGTATGTGGCTGCTGGAGCTGCAGCAAAGCAAGCTTTGTGGTTAAAGAAGTTGATGAAGGACTTGGGGTGCAGTCAAAGAAAGGCAAGTGAAGTGTGGTGTGACAATAAGTCTGCTATAGCCATGGCCAAGAATCCTGCATTTCATGCTCGTACAAAGCATATTGATGTTCAGCATCACTTCATAAGAGAGCTGGTGGCAAAAGAAGAAGTTGAATTGAAGTTCTGTGGCACTAATGATCAAAGTGCAGACTTGTTCACAAAGGCTTTGAGTGTGGCAAAGCATCAATTCTTCATGGAGAAGATTGGAATGAGAGGTGTTGAATCAAGGGGTGGTGTTTGAATGCAGCTAAAAGTGATCCAAACCTCTCTGGCAAGGAACAAGTCAGGTTTTCAGTTAGTTTGTCGATGTCAAGGAAGATGTTCAGCTGTAGTCGACATCTAGGAAAGTTAGAAAACAGTTAGAATTTGAAATTCAGTTTATTTGTAAGTTTGAATTAGATCAAGTAGTGGAGGTAGTGGAGTGCAGTTATGCACGGTTATTTCTTTCTCAATTGTAATATGTTTGACACTTTCTTTCAATCAATGGCAAGCAGTTCAAGTTGTGGTTTATTGCTTCCTCTCTTGGTTTTCTTGAGCAACTGTCAAGAGACAGATTGTAGTTTGTGTGTGTGTGTGATCTGGTGTGAATTGTGGTCATTCTCCCTTCCATTTCTGATAATTACCGAGTTTTGGAGGACGAACCGAGGCAATGAAGGGGAAGAGTAGTCCTCGGCGGCGATGGTGTCTCTCGCGGCGTCGTCGGGGATCCGGGGAGTTGCTGCCGGCTTGGGCACGGAGGATGAAGGAGATGTTGTCGCTGCTTCTGCGCTCTTGGCTTCTCGGAATGGTCGGCTGCACGCCGGCGAGATGGTGGTGGAGGATCGAAGAAAACGGGAGGAAGATAAGGGGAAAACGGGGTTGAGCAAGGTAACGATGGGGGATGGTTTATTTTTGGGTTTCTGCTGCAATTGCAGACAATAGGGAGAGTAGAGTGAGGATTAGTGTTCCTTTGTGGGTTCTTTGGTAAATGGATGAAGAGAGGAATTAATTATCTAAATAGCTAAAAAATTCAAAATTATTTTTGAGATTAGTCAAGATTTTAAACTATTTACAGGAATAGTCAAAATGTTGACTTTTTGACTTTTTAATTATAGAAAGATATCTCTATTTATGCTAAATTGTGAATATTATCCGAAATTTCTTAGACTTTAAAATATTACTACGAACTTAATACTGATTGCTTATAAAATGACTTTTGGTTGTACTAACTACCATAATCTACTAACTATATTATGAATAATAAGTTTTCTGTGGTTTTAAGCCCACCACACTCTGCAACTAAAACCTCAAGCTAAAGAGGTTTGACCCATACCTGAACGTATTTACTCTGGACCACCGGCGTTCCTTAGCTTTCGGCTTTCTAGAGGTGTCTAACCTTCAACCAGGCCTCCCTTAGTCCAGATTGAGCACAGATCTGTTTCGTTTCCTACCTCAGACCGTAGTCTATAGCTTTTGGTTTTGATTTTGAGAGGGTGAATGGATTAGAATCAAGAAAACAGAATATTCAGAACATAGTGTTCAATTAAGTAGCTTTTCCTTTCTTAAAAACAAACTTTATTGAATCTAGGAAATATTACAACACGCAAGCACTCCTAATTTAGACCTTAAACACACTTAACACTCATATCAGAAGACTCATTGAAAGGTTTTGAACTTTAGAGTGATGGAAACATCAATCTACTCAAATTCAAAACGTTTCTATTTCTCTTTCTGATTTACAAACTCTCTTCTCTCTGAGCATATATTTTTCTCTCTCTATCTGGAATTCGGTGCCTTTGGAAGTCTGAGGAGAGCTCTATATATAGAGCTACTTGAAGGGCATTGGATGCCTCTCCAACTACTAAATCAAGTGGCCTACAAGTTGGCCTGATAAAGCAAACAATAAAAACATACAGTACACCCATTATTTTACAGGTTCACTTGTTAAAAGTAAAAGCAAATCAGAAAGTACAATAATTTTTCTGGTGCTTTGATGATGGCTTTCAGTCGTCCAGGTTCTGGACCCCTTCGTCTCCCATGTTGGCTTCCAGGTCATCATCATTGTAATCTTGAATTAGATCTAGAGTATTATCAAACTCTAGATCTTGATCGTTGTCTAATCGAGATCAAGCATTAATCCTTCAGTGTATTCTCGGTCCCATGCAATCGGTAAATCAATCATTCTCTCGTGACCTCTTTTATCTAAAATGTTATCGACTTCTATTTGCGCTAAGTAGAGCTCGATGGATTCGGACCTGCCTATGGCTTGCTGCATTAATGGCTTGAGTTGTGAGGTTACGATGAAGGTTGTATTTCCAACTTTGAATATCCCACAGTCAGTGTGTCTAAACTTGGTGATGTTGTAGTAGATGTAAAAGAATCCTTTTTCTCTTACCTCCCATAAATACCTTACTACGTCAATTCTTCTCTCCATTACTGGATCTTTCACGTACCAGTATTCTTCACTTAATAGTAGGAAGATTAAGTAATGTGGTAACCGGGTTTTTCCATGGTTAACATCCATGTAGGCACTGATAACACGACAACAATTTATTTTCTCTATCTTCTCGAACTTTGTTGCTCTGATGAAGACCTTATTCTGGAATTTAGTGAGGTACTTGTACAAGACGCTCTGTTCCTCTTCTTTTGGCCATGGTCGCTTGTAATTGTAGAGTCCATTACACATTCCATATTTCCATGATTTTAAGTAGTCCGCATCTTCGTCTGGCACGATGGGTAATGATAATCCTCCTAATCCGGCGCCATTGTTTACACAAAAATGGTTACACCATTCGCTCATCCTTGCTGGAGTATCGTGATCTCTCAAAGTTACCATCCAGTAGAAGTTTTCGAAATATCTCATTCTCCATCTTCTACAGATGTCTTCCTGTAGTTCAATAGGTAGCTGGAGAACTTTTATTATTATCTCTAAGGTTAACATTCGTATAACCGCTCTGTGTCTCGTTTGTAAGAGTCCATGACGGAATCTATTTTCAATAAATCTTCCAAAATCAACAATAGTATAAAAACTTGGAGGGGAAACTCATCCATGATATCCTCGTATTTCTCCTAAGAGATCAATATCGTATGGGTGGAACACCCACCGCGGATTTTCCCACCGAGTTTGATTTCTCTGATCCATAAGCTAACTCTCTCGTTAAGATGTGAGCTAGAGAATTTTTCGATCCCTGCACATGTTCAATGGTAAAAGTGAATTGATTAAGGGCTAATTGCCAATGCAGTCTCCCATGCGCTTTCATATTATCTAGATTATTATTTATGAAACCCAATATTCCTTTACAATATGTTCTGACTGTAAAAGGTTTAGGAGCTAAAAAGATTATACACTTTTGGATTCCACGATAAATTGCAAGAATCTTCTTTTCCATGAAAGTGTAATTATATTCAGATTTGTTGAAGCTGCCACTGCTATACCTGCAAAGCTTGTTATCTTTCTTTAGTTTTAAAACGGCTCCCCAATGATAATCACTAGCATTTGTTTCTAGAACTAGCTCATCATCTTCATTAGGTAAGGTCAATATTGGAAGTTTTTCGCATCTTCTTTTCAGCTCTTGGACTATTTTAGTATCTAAATGAGTCCAGTTCCAAACTTGATCTTTCTTTAATTTAACCTGTAGAGGTTTTCTTAGTTTGATTAGATCTTTAATAAAATCAGAAGCATAAGTAAGACATCCTAGAAATCTTTCTAATTGTTTCATGTCTTTGATTTCATCAGGAAATTTTTCTAGCTTTTCTAACATATGTTCTTGTAAGACAATTTGACCTGTTTTAATCTTCAATCCTAGGAACTCAATTTCAGGTTCAGCATAAATGCATTTTTTCTGACCTAAAATGATTCCATGGTCAATACATTTTTTAGTTATAGCTTTCAAGTCATGCTTATGATGTTCTATAGTTTTAGAGAAGATTAAGATATCATCAATGTAAACTAGACAACAATGTTTTTTAAACCAAGAGGCATGGCTACCCATTCATAGTGACCTTGTGGAGCACTAAATGCAGTAAGTGGAATACTTTTTTCATCCATTCTTACCTGCCAATAACAACTTTTACAATCCATTTTAGAGAACCAAGTGGCTCCCTGTATTCTATTGAATAAAACCGTCTTATTAGGGATATAATATCCATCAAAAACAGTATTATCATTAAGCTTTTTATAGTTGATAACCATTCTAGCTTTTCCTCTTTTTTCTTCAGCATGATTCCTGACCATAAAGGCAGGACTAGAATGAGGACTTTTACTTTCTCAAATTAATCCTTTCTTTAAGAGTTCATCAATTTGTTCTTTAAATTCTCGTTGATCCTTATAAGTGTAAACCATTTGTTTTACTAATCTAATGACAACTTTTGGATCTATTAACTCTATGGTAGCAAATGATTTATCTTTTTTCCAAAATTTTAAAGGATTTTCATAATATAACTCCTCACACATTTTTTCTTGTTGCTTAAGGATTTTTTCTTTTAATGTCACTTCACATATAGAGAGTGCAAATTCTCTTTGTGTAGGAAGAATATATTCCTCACCACGCTTAGTGCGCGTAAATTCTATTGCTTGATGTGTATAAGCTTGTTTAATCTTTTTAACCCAAGCATCTTCTTCATTGATGTTGAAGACCATCATGTCGAGGTGCTGAGTTACCGGAACATGGAGTCTTTGGAAGTTATTTCCAATAAGCATATCATGTGATGGTTGATTAGTAGCCTAGAGTGTAGGAATTACACATTGGACTCCTCCTATGATAGGTACATTAGAAGCTAATTCTGAATGAACCATGATACTATCATCAACTATTCTAACCTGAATTGGTCTACGAGACTTCTACCAAATAAACTCGGGAAATAATGCATTTTTACCAAAGCATACTGAACATCCGCTGTCCACAAAGGCACATAACTCATATTTATTGAATCCTTCTAAGCAAATACTTATCGGGATATAAATGTTATTGGGATTGGTAATCCTATAATTTTTCTTTAGCGATTCTTTGCTGACATGTTCAAGGTTTTCCTCTACCCTTGTATTATCTCCATAGAGATGTCTGAGGTCTAGTACTTCCATTCTCATTCCTATTTCGTCTCCAAAAACTGGTTCTGCGCAAATGGTTCATTTAGAGGTTCATTGAAAGATCTTGGATCATTTTCATAAATAGGTTCACTAAAGGTTTTAGTTTGATATCCTATTATCTTCCCTTTTGGTTCGGAACTAGATGATCCTTCTTGATTTTCTCTAACCTTTTCAACTATTGGAGGAATTGATGTTACTGTTTCCCTAAATGAACTAGAACCTAGATCTAGACTATGCCGGGCTGGTTCTCTTATAATTTTATTTTCTAACCTCTTGTTTAATGCCGCTATCATGCTCATTAAGTCTTCATCTACCACAAACGATTTATCTTTTTTGTTCGTAGTAACTCCTTGATTCCTTGGATTAATACTAAGATTAGGATTGAACCTAAAACTAGTGTTTCTAGATAAACTTGGACATCTAGAGAGACTGACGGGTGGTTTAGCATTCATATGGATTCTACCTTCTTCATCTATGGTTAAAACCTTATTACTGCTAGTGCCCGTAGAATTTTCAAATGCTTTTATCCAAATGGTCTTAAGTCTTATTTGATCAGGTTTTAGCTTAACAGGTACAACCTCTTTGCTTGGACCTACAACCTCGTGTTTCTCAACTTCTACTATATGGCATTTTTGTGGAGGATCTGTAGTATTCTCAAGTTTATAAACTACCTTCCACTTTAATTGTAAAGGACAAGTTCCCTTATGCATACTAATACCCTCTGTTAACAATTTTATGGCTAAGAATTTAGATGCATAATGATCCTCTAGACTAACATAATTTTTAGGCCTACAGATCCAAGAAACTGCTCCTTGACTCAAATTAAGACTATACCACTAATGCATTGATCGCTAAACTTTTTATGTCTAATGTCACAAACAAAATTAATGCATTGCACATCTTTTCCATAGTCTTGTAATGGAGTTATAATTACTTGGATGCCACATATGAAAATATATTTAAATTTTTTCTATCTTTGTTATGTTTTTTAATGTTTACCCAATTTATTAAGTTTACTTCAGTTGCTTGATTTTCATTATTCTTGACAGTTACGTCTCAAGACATTTCTTCGCAAACATATTTAGCATTTTTAGAGAACAATGATTTTTTTAACAAACTGTTCTTTAGCGATGATCGGGAAATCAACCCCTGATCTAGTCATTTCTTCAACTTGTTCCTCATCTATAGAGGTTTCAGCTTGCTGACGTTGAATGTGGTCATTTCATATTCATCAGAGAACTCACTAGGAGATTCTCCTTCCATCATTTCATTAATTTCTTCACCTTCTATTGACTCGGTTTCAGATTCTATATCTTCTTCAATCTTTTCTTCTATTATTTCTACTACCCCTTTGTTATTTCTTAGGGCTAGATCTACTGCTTCATCTTCAGATAGCTCGATATAATCCAGACTACCTAGGGCTTCTACTAATCTATTGTTCTTCTTGTTTTTGCATTCATTAGCATAATGACCGGATTCTCCGCATGCCCAACATTTGCAGTTTTTCTTTTTCTCATGACAGAACGAGGCTTTCTGAAAAAACCTTCTGTTTTTATAGAATGGTTTTTTATAATACTTCTTATAATATTTTTCACCTCTTTGTTTATTAAAACTTTTTCTCTTATAGTTTCTTTTTCATTGGTAATCTCTATTATTACATCCCCATTATGTTGGCGTCTCCTAACAAGTTAAGAATTGTTTTTTCATTCTTTGGGTGCTTCTCACATCTCGACATTTTTTCTCGAACCATTTTCTAACATGGGAAATTCTGTTACCAAGAGTATCTTTATCTCCAATTTTAATTAACTCTCGATACTCTTCACTTATTTGTTCATTAATTGGGGCAGGAAGTTTATCAAAGAACATTTTTAGATTAGTGTTGTTTTCCCCTATCTTATAGTAATACTTCTCGAATTCTGTTATGTAATTATCAACATATTTGATGTTACAGATTTCAAGATTGTTTAAGGTTCTTTTCCATTTTAAAGCTTCCTTATCTTCATCTTCTTTTTCTCCAATGAATTCGTCTTCTATTAATTCACATATTAATGTGAGTACATCGTCACTATGCTTGCCAAATTTCTAAGTTCTTGTTTTGGTTCATCACCAATAGCTCCATACCAGTCGGCAATACATCCATAGAAACTATATATGTTCTATGTAATTAAGGAATTGAGAAGAGTTCCATCCTACGTTCATGTTTAATACACTCATCATACTTTTCTTCCAGAACTCTACGATCTCACGTCTATTCCTGACACAATCTAGGTTTAATTTATAACATGTTTCACTTATGGGTTCTAGATTAATTTCTCTTTGATTTGGTCTATGGTTTGACATAATGCTTACTCCAAATCTTTCCTTCTTTTCTAGAAATTCTTTAGGTTTAAACCTAGGTCTGTAATTACTAGTTGAACCATGTTCATATCGCATGTGATGTCTTCTAGCTTCGTTCTATTCTACTAGTTCATTCTCCCTCAGCCTTCTTTGTCTTAATATTTCATTTAATCTTTTTTTGGACTTTAGATATGTGAATGTTTTCCATGTCTTTTAGGTTAATTAATCCCATTTGCTGATACACAGCTTCTTCATCTGAGTTTTTTTCACACTCGTCGTCGCTCATGACTTGTTGGTTCATAAAGTTGGTTTCAATGGTTTTTTGTTTATGTGATTTCAATTTCCATTCCGGGTTATCCAACTTAGTGCTAAATCTCCTTGCTTGTCGAAGTGGATGTTGATTCATTTTTAGGATTTTAATTTTCATCTTGTTTTTCTTCTTCTTTAGTCGCCTTTTTCTTTATAATATTATCTAATTTAGTAGAAAACTTCTTTTTGGATTTTTTAAATGGATAACTATATTTAAAGGATCTCATTTTTTGATTTCACCACCTGATGTTAAGCTTATTTGATGGCTAATTTCGTTAATGGCTTTTAAATTTGTTGAGTGATGCATTTCGCCCGTTTCTTTTACAATCTTAAAGATTTTTACTACTAATCACTAGTAGAAAAAACACTTTTTAGCTCGGGCGTTTTTGGGAATATAGCCCGGATATATGCACAATAAGGTCCGGGCAGCAGGTCTTCGCGATATTAGGTATATAGCCCGGACCACAAAAATACACGCCCGGGCTATTTGGTCCAACCCCATGGAAATGGATTATACAACCCGAAGATTTTGAGATCCGGGCTATTTGATCCATCATTAAACCCATGGAAATAGGTCATATACCCCGTAGTTTATTAGGTCCGGGCTATTTGGTCCATCATTATTCACGAAAAAAAATTACTAATAACCCAGCCAGTTTTAATCCGGGCTATCACTTACATCTAATTTTCTAACTTTTCTAACTTCGAGCTATTTGGTCCGGGCTATTTGGTCCATCATTATGTCGATATATAATTGTTCTAATTTTCTAACTTCGAGTTTTAGATCTATAAGTTGATCTGAAATGACATTCAAAATTGCTCCAAAATGCTTATCACTTACATCTAAATGTAAAGCATGAGGATAAGTCTTATGGGGGCAATTACTAGACACTTCCAGATTGTCTTATAGATAAATACAAATTATTTTTAATTAACTTGACTCTGATACAAATTGCAGGATCTGACTAAAATAAGAAAGTGCTAGACAATATTAAAGTGGAAATTAAAATGATAATAACACAAACTAAGGATATAACTTAAACTTATTAAAAGGTAGGGCTTATTTTTGTAATTTTTGGTCTTTGTGGGGAAAAGTTTACAATTACACAAAAGTGAATAGTTGATTTTGGCTATTTCACAAAATACTTTTAAAGCTTGACTATTTCAGGAATTAGTTTGGATTTTTTAACCAAACTTGTAGTTTATTTTGAAGAGAGATTGTGGGCAGAGGTGTGGTTTTATAGAGGAATATGTACAAAATGACAAATGTGCTAGCTGGGAAATGCAGGCAAGGGGAGTGGAATGGGTTGTGGTCCTTGTGGATCCTCAACAAAAATTCTGAAAGAGAGAGAGATAAAGAAAAGGAAAAATAAAAGAAATTAGAGAATGGTCCCCACAAAACGATTCAAAATAACGAAAATAGACCAAAAACCCGCTCGCTCGACTTCAATCTCGCACACTAAAACGAAACCCGACACTAGGAATTTAAATCAATTTTTCAAATCAATTTCAAGATAATCGGAATTAAATTAATTTTTACCAAAACTCAGAGCTTGAAAGCGGAATTAAAATCTGCTAAAATCTCAAATCTTAAAACAAAGCTGGAATTACTTTAAAATCGAAACTTCCGCTCGAGGACGAGTTTTCTCTCATTTCTACAAATTTAATAAAATAATATATATAATTAAAATAATATAAAAATAATATAAAAATATATTCGGCCTTTACAAAACGTAACACGAGAATCATAATCCTGGGTCGTTCCAACATAGGACGCTATGCATCGGTTTTAATATATGTATATAGATAAGCAAAGAACTGAAATATGACAATTAATATTTAATCTACTATAACCGGTGACAAAGAATTAAAAAAAATATTCTTATTTAAAGATATCTCGCACAAGGTGCGAGTTACTACACTAGTGATAACTAAATCAACTATTTTAATAAAAGATTAAATAGAAATTAATAAAAACTATCAAAATGAGATAAGTAGG
Source organism: Persicaria tinctoria (assembly GCA_037127255.1). Classification (NCBI taxonomy): domain Eukaryota; kingdom Viridiplantae; phylum Streptophyta; class Magnoliopsida; order Caryophyllales; family Polygonaceae; genus Persicaria; species Persicaria tinctoria. Next base: position 5,055,361 of record JBANSL010000004.1, read on the forward strand.
TAATTTATTTTAACCATATATAAATAAATAATTTATTTATTGATTTAAATTAATTTTCAAAATACTCCCTAGCTAATAGATATTGTTACTAGTGTTTAGAAAATTAGTTAAATATTTGAAGATCAATATGGACTTTGTAATACGTTCAAAAATTATTGAGTTAAATTTTTTAAAAATATGACGTAGTGTAAAATCAAGGTTAAAGTAAACTATTATGTGATTAAGTAAACAAAATGTATAGCATAGTTGTTAGCATTGACTAAAAAAATCTCGAAACCTATAATTACATAATGTATCAAATACGAAGTATTCTACCAAAAAAAAATTCAAATACGGAGTATCTACCACACAGTTTAAAATTAATCGTGATGTTTATCCTTAATAAGCATTTTGTCGTGGAAGTCATAAGTCATATATATAAGTTTGGATTCTCTTTTTTTTTTTTTGATTGGGAAAGAATTCGGGTGGGATATCCCTACCCGGCAACATCCTTACGGATGAGGTCAAGAAGACCCATATCATTTTTAATATCGACCCTTCGGGCAGAGTGGCTAAGGTGTGCAACCTTATCCGCCACTCTATTGCCCATGCGAGGAATGTGAAAGAAAACTACTTCTTTCACCGTCGATAGTAGTAGTTGAGTATCCGAGAGGATTAGTTCGATTTCCCATGGACAGGAAGATTTCCCGTTTAAATGGTCAATGATGATCTTACAGTCGCCTTCGATTTGGATCCTTTCTATGTTGAGTTGCCGAACTTTTTGAACACCCAATTTTAGGGCTAACGCCTCCGCTTTAAGGGGGTTTTGTTTGCCAAGCTGCTGGTGCTGAATGGAAGCTGGGTGTCCTTCCCAATCCCTAATAATGGCACCAGCTGAACTGTCTCCATTAGAAAGAGATGAACCATCAAAGTTTAGTTTGTACATACCCCTCGGAGGCTTCCGCCAATGAACGGAACGTTGTTTCTTACTTTGTTTTGTCCAGTGCAGCCGAGGGGTGCGAAGCTCCTCTTCAAATTCAGTCTCCCGCACAGATGTTTTATTCCAGTTATCTATATGAGTTTTGATCATTCGTATAGCTTTATCTTTTTGTGGGATAGCAGTCTGCTGGAACAAAAATTGATTCCTAGTATACCATGTCGACCACCAAGAGAAGGCGAGGCTGGTCATGGCGGTGGAGTTTAGGCTCTTCCCAAGAGCAGATAGAATGGGCTTGATATCCCGGGACTGGGCAATCGAGCAAGCAACCATTGATTGATCTTGGATCGGGAGCTGGTGTATTGATCTGATAAAGGGACATTCCAAGAACAAATGGACCTCATCCTCCGGCGCCGAATTACATAGGGAACAGGTGGAAGGTACAGCCGAACCCCGACAAGACAACCTAGAAGTCGTGGGGAGGCTGTTCTGAGCTATTTTCCAAAGAAAATTTTTAACTTTCGGAGGGGTATTGATCTTCCAAATCCAGTCATTACTATCCGGGGTTGCAGAGGTCTGAGATGTTATCAATTTGTATGCACTGGCAGTAGTAAACCATCCTTCCCTATCCGGCCACCAGTATAGACGGTCTTGCAATTCCGATGCAGGAAGCGGGATGTCTAAAATATCTTGTACCAGATCGTTAGGAAGGTTTTGTTGTAGTTTGGATTCTCTATTTACCATTCCAACAACATTTTATTTTTATTTTTTAAAATTTTTGCAAGATTCGAAATCTTACCCAACCAAATCTTCTTAAGTACAATTTTTCAAAAGTAAATAAAAATTCACATGAATACCAAAGTTATAAATAAATCGGACTTATCCACTAATTGTTTTCCATTTAAAATAAAATATTTGGGTTGAATGATTAAATAGTTTAATTAGTAAAATTCACTTAAATAAGCATATGGGACCATGATTGATGAAAATCTTTCACATAAGTCGAAATTTAAGGGTTGGGTGAGACGCGAAATGTTCAACATATGTTTTAATATTATATTTGATTAGATAGATATTAGATATTGTATTAGATATTAAATATTAGATATATATCAAATAACTTTTATTCCTCCATCACATTTATTATGTCCAAATGTGATTTGTTAAACAAAAAAAAATACAAATTATATTATTATTAGTGCAAAAGTAAAAAAAAGTGTAACTATTAGTTCTAAAATATCAAATATGGTTGATCAAATTTTATCTCTTAAAACATTAAATATTTCCTATTATAGATAGATATTAGATTAGATATTAGGTATATATACACACACAACTATATAAATGCCCCGATCATCGATCCCCTGACCGCTTCACCTCCCCTCCCCATTGTCCCGTTTCGATTTCCTCTCTCCTATTCTCGCATTTGCATATCCTCCGAATCTCGGCGCGCTCCTCTCCGACATTCAAGGTACTATCTCGTTCTTTTCTTCTCTGTTCGCTTGACTCCTTAATGATTGTGGTTTTGCAATACTATTTATTTTTAGTTTTGATCCATCTGATTCGGATGATTTGATCTGATATTAAGTCGTTTTGCTTCGTTAACTTCAATGTACTGCCTTGCTCGCTACAGCGTTCACTCGCTTGATTTTGATTTTTGGATATGTTCTGGTCGATCGGTTCATAATTAAATCGATTTTTTTTTTTGGAAATTGCGAGATCGCTGACTTTTGCTGTTCTTTCTAGTGCATTCCGAGTTTCTTTTCCAGTCAGTTTTGGATTTGATTTGGCTTTCTGCCAAGATCAATTGAATTTTCGAGATAAAGTATTCTAGATCCATGATACATTGATGATTGATCTTCCGATGCATTGTGAAGTTTTAATTCAATTCATCTATTTGATCGTAATGAGATATGGATATTTCTGACGCGCGGTCAGGTTCAACGAATTTCAGATGCCGAGTCAGGAATTGGAACCCCCTGATAGAGATTCAGAGCATTTTGAGGAAGTAGACCCCACAGGGAGGTACGGCCGGTACAAGGATCTTCTTGGCTCCGGCGCAGTCAAGAAGGTGTACCGAGCCTTTGACCAGGAAGAAGGGATTGAGGTGGCCTGGAACCAGGTGAAGCTCCGACACTTGAGGGATGACAAGGCCATGATTGAGCGGCTCAACTCGGAAGTGAGGCTTCTAAGCAGCCTGAAGAACAAGAACATCATATCACTCTACAGCTTCTGGAAGGACAATGAGAAGGACACATTGAACTTTATAACGGAGGTTTGCACCTCCGGGAATCTCAGGGAGTACAGGAAGAAGCACAAGCATGTATCCTTGAAGGCGTTGAAGAAGTGGTCTAAGCAGATTTTGAGAGGCTTGGAGTATTTGCATACTCATGAGCCCTGCATTATCCACCGGGATCTCAACTGCAGCAATGTCTTTGTTAATGGCAACATTGGGCAGGTAAGATCATCTCAATATTTTTCTTAACAAGTATTTTTACTTTAAATTTAGTTTCTCTTGAATGCTTAGTTGTTGAATTTCATTTTGTCTTTTAGGTTGGTACAAATCATATTATTTGGATATTATCCTAAAATTTGAATCTCTTATTGTTCGGTGCAGCATATATAATGTGTTTGTTTGTAAATTATATTGTTTCTGTAAAATGCTTGAAATGTATCTGAATCTTTTGTAGGTGAAAATTGGTGACCTGGGAATGGCAGCAACCACAGGGAGGAGTCATGTCGCGCACTCAGTGCTAGGCACACCCGAGTACATGGCCCCAGAGCTGTACGAGGAGGACTATACTGAGATGGTTGACATATACTCGTTTGGAATGTGCCTGCTCGAGATGATCACCACTGAAATCCCATACAAAGAATGCAACAGCATAGCCAAGATATACAAAAAGGTGAGCAATGGGGTGTGGCCAGACGCCATGAACAAAGTCAAGGATGCTGAATTCAAGGCTTTTATAGTGAGGTGCCTCGCGAAACCTAGGGATAGGCCCTCTGCCTCCGAACTTCTGAACGACCCTTTTTTTTTATGGTGTCGAAGATGGCGAGGAGGAAGGTTGAGATTGTAAGGGAACCTCTGACCTTGAAAGTTTCCTTCTATGTCATGTTTTTTTAATTGTTTGTGTGTTTGTTTGTTTTAATAACTCCAACTAGAAAATTGAATATAACAGTTGATGTGTGAAAGAGGGCAAGTAGATGTGTGATACAACCTTTGAAAATTTATCTTAATGGTTTTCTTGTGCAGGTTAGATGTAGGGGAAAGGTACACTTGTTAGCTCTATAAATACATTGTGATACGTAGGAGAATCACTGGAGAATTGATCAGTTCCTATTCTTGTGCTACTTTATATTTAGGATTTAATTATTTGTTTGTAATTATCCCTTACTGGAGAGAATCTCTCTGGTTTTTTAATTATTTGTTTGTAATTATCCCTTACTGGAGAGAATCTCTCTGGTGATCAACTTCCTGACTTTGTACTCTTATAAATATTGGTGTTTACACACTGTACTAGTACACAAGGTTAAAACCATATCACAATCTCTATAGACTATAGGGTATCAAGAGCTTGATCATTTTTTTTCCCAGTAAAACCACAACCATTGTTTTTTTCCTTGTTGCCAACACTGGCAGCCAACACCAACCAAGCCAATGGCCACCTATTACCAAATGACAGTGAACCCACTCGTCCCTTTACTGTTGTTCAATTTCCCAACATCCTCAAACTGACTCACGAACTACGTCTCGTGGAAGGCTCAGATCAAGTCAACCATGGTTGGGTATGGGCTGTTCAAGTTCTTAGATGGCTCGCATCCGGCTCCCACAAAAACCATATCAGTCAACGGTGTCAACGCACCGAACCCAGCGTATGCCACATGGCTACGTCAAGACCAACTCCTCTTTGGGGCGCTTGTGGGCACCCTGGCTGCAAATATGGTGCCACTGGTCTCGCAGGCGGAAACGGCTGAGAAAGTTTGGAAGATTCTTGAGAACACATATGCCAAGCCATCAAGGGGGCATATCAACCTACTCAAGGAGCGCCTCAAGACCATCACCAAAGGGAATCAATCGATTTCCGAGTATCTTCAACAGGTTAAGATCTGCGCGGATCTCTTGGCTTCACTCGGCAAGCCGCAGGACCCAGAAGATCTAACCGATTATGTCCTCAAAGGTCTCGATTCATCGTTCCAATCGGTGATAGATGGAGTTCATGCCCGTGACACACCGATCGACTTTGAGGAGCTCCATGAAAAGCTCATAACTAAGGAGCTTCAAATCAAAGTTGCATCTCCATTGTCTACTGCTCCGGCGTCCGCCATGTCAATGCAAGCCAAACCCTCAAAACCCAAAAATCGCCAAGGCCTCACAACCCCTTCCTGGCCAACCTCTCAAGCCCCACAAACTCAATGGCCAACTAATTCTCAAAATCCCACGCCACCCCATTTTGCTCAATTCCCTCGCCCTCCCCCCCAAGCCCTTCCATGGTAAGTGTCAGTGGTGTCGGGAAACAGGACATGTTGTTGCTTATTGTCCTGTATTCCGCTCTACTGCTCCACATCTTCGACCCCCACCGCCTCCTCGTCCTACCTTCCAATCACCAAGCCAACCACAAGCCCAAGTCAATCATGTCACCCCCAATCCTCAACAATGCTTAGTTGACCATGTCACTAACGAACTTCACAACCTCAACCTCCATTACCCCTATACCGGTCCGGATGAACTAATTGTCGGAAATGGTAAAGGTCTACACATTTCAAACCAAGGAAAACTTCATTTCTCAACACCAATCAAAACTTTCAATTTAGATAATGTTCTCCATGTTTCAAAAATTTCCAAAAATATAATTTTTGTTTCTCAATTTTGTCATCAAAATAACGTTTCTGTTGAGTTCTCATCAAATTGCTTTTTTGTGAAGGACCTTTTAACGGGAACACATCACAAGCTAGGTCATCCGTCTTCAAAAAATTTCAATTTCATGCAATGTAGTTTTCATCTAGGCATTTCCAATTCCAAGTCTGAGTTTTGTAATTCATGTTCTATCAATAAGAGCCACAAACTACCATTTTATGAATCTTCGATTTCATCTACTCATCCTTTAGAAATTGTCTATTCGGATGTGTGGACATCACCAATTACATCATTTGACGGATACCGATACTATATCATTTTTGTAGATCACTACACTAAATATATTTGGCTATATCCATTAAAAGCAAAGTCAGACACAAAACCCACTTTTATCAAGTTTAAAGCCCTAGTTGAAAACTACTTTAATAAAAAAAAATCAAAATTTTGTTTTCAGATAATGGTGGTGAGTATGTTGTCTTGTCATCCTTTTTAGCCACCAATGGAGTCACTCACTTAACTTCTCCTCCACATACTCCCCAACATAATGGTTACGCCGAAAGGAGACATCGCCATATTGTTGAAACGGGTCTTACACTCATGTCTCACTCTTCAATGCCAAAATCATATTGGCCTTTCGCGTTTCAAACGGCTGTCTATCTCATCAATAGAATGCCTACTCCCACTCTTCAAAATCACTCTCCCTTTTCAAAGTTGTGTCAAACACAACCTAATTATCAAAAATTGAAAAGTTTTGGGTGTTTATGTTTTCCATGGCTTAGACCTTACACTTCTCACAAACTGGATCAACGGTCAATTCCTTGTGTGTTTGTGGGATACTCCTCTACCCAAAGTGCCTATTACTGTTTGGATCCACAAAATAATAAAGTCTATACATCTAGACATGTTGTTTTTGTGGAAGACAATTTTCCATTTAAATATATTCAATTAAGCCCTTCCATCTCACAAACAGATCCAATATGTATAAAAGTTAAAGAGATAATTGAAAATCACTGTAAATTCTTAGGGCAAAAAGTAAACTACCACAAATCATCATTTCAAACTACCCCAGGTATTCCTAGATCAAGAGCCCACGATCTAGAAGGAATACTGAACATCCCCTTAGAACGCAATCTGGAAAAATACCTAGGTTGTCCCATCATAAATGGGCGGGTTACCAAGGAAACCTTTGGCGAACTGATATGTAAATCAAAAGATCAATTGAGTAAATGGCGTGCAAATGCCCTATCACAACAAGGCAGAGCAACCCTGATAGTGTCTAATCTATCATCAAAACCCCTATACTCGATGCAGAGCTTTATGCTCCCGATAGCGGTCCATAAACAATTAGACCAAATTAATAGAACTTTTTTTTGGAACAAAGACGCTCAACATAGCCCATTGATCAGCTGGGACAAAATATGTAAATCAAAAGCAGGTGGAGGATTGGGAATTAGGAAAACCAAAGACATGAATGAAGCTCTCCAACTAAAGCTTCTCTGGAAAATTCTGGCTGAACCGGAGAATAACTGGGTTAAAATCATACAACACAAGTATCTAAAAGACAACCACATCCTTACCTACTCTAGAAAAGGCAATGCCTCATGGCAATGGTCGAAACTGAGGGCTCTAATCCCGAAATTCAAAACGGGACTTATCTGGCAGGTGGGGGATGGGAAATCAATTAAGTTTTGGGAAGACAATTGGGTTGCAACAACACCTCTAAAAGACAAAATAGATTTCCAACATAACATTAATCCACATGATTCCGTGAGCGACTTCATTATAGGAGGACAATGGTGGAAGGAGAAACTCCAGTCGGTGCTTTCTGAACCCATAATAGAGGATGTTTTGAAAATACCCTTGCCAATCACCCCCTTTGCAGACATGCTGTATTGGTGGCTCGCCAAAAATGGCTGGTTCACAACGGCAAGTGCTTACAGCCTAATCTCATCGATACCACAAAGATCAGTAGATGAATTCTCATGGATCTGGAAACTTGACGTCCCTCCAAAAGTTAAGAACTTCATATGGAAAATAAAACAAAAAGGCCTTGCCACGGCGACCCGTTTAGCACAAAAAGGGGTATCGGTACCGAACACGTGCACCCTTTGCAACCAGGTCGCAGAAGATGATATCCACCTATTCATAGAGTGTCCTATCAACAATTTCCAACAACAATTCCCTGGACCAATATCTCAAAGGATTAACACCCTTATTTCCGAAAACAGAGACATGGATCAAATTCTACAAGTTTTAGCTTCCACCATCCCTATGGAGACAAAGCAACAGATGGCAATCAGATGGTGGACCATCTGGTTCATAAGAAATCAAACAATCTTTAGAAATGAAAGCATCTCCCCCGCTGAGGGCATCAAGAAAATGATAAAGGAAAATATTGAAAGTTGGAGAAGAGCAAGCAGATGGAATGAGAAGGAGAAGGACGACCTACAGAAACAAAATCAGGGGAAAAGTCTCAATAAGAACAATAGGAAAACCTACCGTTGGAGGAAACCTCCGGCTGGTAAATATAAGTTAAACTTTGACGGATCATTTAAATCAACCTCAAACAGCTCCATTGGGTACATCATCCGAGACTGGTATGGTGATCCTATCAACATTGGTGGTAAAACTATTGGAGCGCAGTCACCTCTAATGGCGGAAGCCCTCACCCTACGCAGTGGGATAGAAAAAGCTAGAGAATTAAATATTACTGATCTCATAATAGAAGGAGACTCAAAGATCATCACGGACCACCTAAAAACACAAGCTGGATGTCCTTGGGAAATAGAAATGGTTATGTCAGATATTCAAGCCCTTCTCCGAGAAATAAATAGTATAGTGGTATCTCATATTCCCCGCATTGGTAACCGGGTAGCGGATAAGGTTGCACATCTTTGCTACTCCACCAAGGGGCCAGAGCTATACCTAGATACAGGTCTTCTCGACCTCATCCGCCAGGATGCTTTCGGTTAGGGTTCTCCCAGCCGAATTCTTACCTAATAAAAAAAAAAAAAAAAAAACCAGATCCAATAGATAACCCATGGTGCAATTTCAAATTACCAGTAGTTAATGATACCCCTGCTTCCGCTTCTCACACGCCGCCAACTTCGGCTGACCCCACCTTAACCCCCGTCATTCCCTTAACTAACCCACCCACAAATCCTAATCTCCTTAATCAAGTGGAACTCATCCACGTCATCCCCACATCACACCATAACCCCAACCCCACTTCACCCGCCGTCACTACCTCCCCAAATCCTAACACCCCTTCCTCCTCTATGGGACTAGCCTCCCTACTTCAATCGCACCCCTCCCCTACTACCCCAACCTCATTCCAATCAACCGAACATAGCCAATCCCCGCAACCGCAACCTTTCTCTCCTAACCCGTGGAGAATATAATTGTGGGAGTGTCCCACATTGGTTAGAAATTGTATTCAAGCCTTGCATATAAGCCGGTGGGCTACCCCACCTAACACCAATTGGTTTTAGGATGGAATCCCACTCGGCTTGTGTGCTCGGCTTGGTTAGCGCGTTTGCGCTTGGCGTGCGTTGCCCCCCACGTCGGATGACCCACCGTTATTTCATATGGTATCAGAGCCGAGGTTCGGCATGGTGCGGTGCGGTTTGGATTTCCTGGTCTAATTGGCTAGCCGGCCTTAAGGCGTTATGTCGTCAATCGCAACTGTCAATATTGCGTGGCCAGGCAGTTGTGCTTGAGGGGGGTGTGTGGAGAATATAATTGTGGGAGTGTCCCACATTGGTTAGAAATTGTATCCAAGCCTTGCATATAAGCCGGTGGGCTACCCCACCTAACACCAATTGGTTTTAGGATGGAACCCCACTCGGCTTGGTTAGCGCGTTTGCGCTTGGCGTGCGTTGCCCCCCCCCCCCCACGTCGGATGACCCACCGTTATTTCATATAACCCTTCCCCATCTACAAGCAGCCCGGAGACACCGTCCCTGCCTACCCCCAACCCACCACCTTTACCTCCTGCTCCACTTCGTGAGCCTGTGGTTATTCGATCGATGAAGAATATTTTTAATCGTACATGGGAACTTGTTCCTCTTCGTCCTCAGCACAATGTCGTCGGATGCAAATGGGTCTTCCGCATCAAATACAAGCCTGATGGTTCTTTGGACAGGTACAAGGCGAGGCTAGTCGCAAAGGGCTTCCATCAACGCCCAGGTTGTGATTACACGGAAACCTTCAGTCCGGTAGTCAAACCGGTAACGGTCAGATCGGTGCTTACGGTAGCTGTCATGTCAGGCTGGGTACTTCGCCAACTAGATGTAAACAACGCATTTCTACAAGGAACACTTCATGAAAATGTGTTTATGGAGCAACCCCGGATTTGTTAGTAAGCAGTTTCCTCACCACTTTTGTAAATTGAATAAGGCTATCTATGGCCTTAAACAATCTCCTCGAGCGTGGTACACTGAGCTTCGTAACTTTCTTCTTCTAGTTGGCTTCATCAACTCAGTCGTCGATTCATCGCTCTTCATTTATAAAAGGGGCATCGTCATCCTATACTTGCTCGTATATGTCGACGACATTATTATCACAGGTAACACTTCTCCAGTCCTTGAAGACATCATCAACAGGATTGCTTCTGAGAGGACCTGGGTATACTTACCTACTTTCTTGGGGTAGAAGTGCAACCTCACCCACAAGGCTTGTTCTTAAGCCAACGTAAATATGTTGCTGATCTAATGGCCAAGGCAAAAATGGTGGGTTCAAAAGCAATTTCGACTCCCATGTGTGCCACAACTACTCTCTGCAGGTCGTCAGGCAGTCCACTATCATCCTCAACAGACTATCGAATGCTTGTGGGCAGCCTGCAATATCTCTCCCTCACGCGCCGAGATGTTGCATTTGCGGTCAATAAGCTCTCTCAGTTTATGCACTCGCCTACCACCACACATTGGAGTGCTCTCAATCGCCTATTGAGGTATGTCAACAGCACATCAGAAAAAGGTATTGTCATTCACAATCAAGGCCCCGTCTCCCTACATGGTTTTTCTGATGCGGATTGGACGGGTGATAAAGATGATTTCATCTCTACTACCGCCTATGTAATTTATCTTGGGAAAACTCCGATTTCTTGGAGTTCTCGCAAGCAACAATCAGTAGCAAGGTCGTCAATGGAGGCTGAATACAAGGCTCTAGCAGATTCTAGTTGTGAGCTTTTATGGGTTACATATCTCCTGAATGAGTTAGGGGTTGCTTTACCCACACAACCAGTCCTATATTGTGACAACTTGGGTGCTAAGAGTTTAAGTTCAAATCCAGTTTTTCATTCAAGGATGAAGGATATTGCTCTGGCTTTCCATTTTGTTCGTGAGCAGGTTCAACAAGGCTCCATTAGAGTGGCTTATGTTTCCACCAATGATCAACTTGCTGATGCAATAACAAAACCATTGCTCCGACAACGCTTTTAAATACTGGTTGACAAGTTAGGACTCTCCTCTCCGGTGTCATGCTTGAGGGGGCATGATAAGGGAGAATCACTGGAGAATTGATCAGTTCCTATTCTTGTGCTACTTTATATTTAGGATTTAATTATTTGTTTGTAATTATCCCTTACTAGAGAGAATCTCTCTGGTGATCAACTTCTTGACTTTGTACTCTTATAAATATTGGTGTTTAAACACCGTACTAATACACACAAGGTTAAAACCATATCACAATCTCTATAGTAACTTAGTCCTTATATATAAAGCTCTTTTTTTTTTTCTATAAATATAATGGACTTTGAAAAACAAGCACAAATTATACTCCCTCTTAATTAAAATTTTCGTTTACTATTCCTGCACGCTTTTTTAGAATGATAAAAACTATATAAAATATTAATTTTGTTTACATTTATTTTTATAAATTCATACTTAATAGTAATAAGTATAAAAATCGCATTAAGGTGTTTGATTTTAGTTATGGTGATCCCACCGGCGCCCATCGAGATCTCCTCCATGTCCACCACCCCACCCTCCGCGCTCTCGAACCTCTCGGGCTTGTAAGCAAGTGGGTCCTCCCACACGCTCGGGTCACGGTGGATGGCCCACGCATTGACTAGGAGGTGGTGCCCTTGGGGACGTGGAAGCCGGCCTGCTATGGTGGTGTCCGCCGAGGAGAAGTGGGGGGCGAGGAGTGGGGCCACCGGGAAGACGCGGAGCGTCTCGTTGACCACGCAACGGAGGAAGGGGAGGCTTGGGTGGTCGGAGTCGTCGACGAGGCGGCCTGTGCTGATGCGGGAGTCGATCTCGGCTCGAGCCTTGTGGAAGGTGGTCGGGTGGTTGAGAAGGAGGGACATTGCCCATTCCATGGTGCATGCGGAGGTGTCGGTACCTACCATCAGCATGACCTGCATTGGCGGATCGGTTAGTTGTTGAGGGGACGGAAAATTAAAAGAGGAAATTGGGCGTACTCCTTTAATTTTGTTTTAGGTAGTTGTGCCTTTTTTAAGATGGATAATACATATTTACCCTTAAAATCAATTTTTATCCTTTTTAAAAATGATTGATGATGAAGATATTTTAACAAATTAAATTTTATCCTAATTTTTTTTATCCCTTTTTAAAAGGATTGCTGGATGAAGATATTTTTAACAAATTTTATCCTTTTAAAAACTAGTTAGTTAGATTACTGCAGACGGATTGGTGGATGAAGGTATTATTATCAACGGAGAATTTTCTAGGTTACCACTTCAAGAATTTTCTAGGTTACAGGTAATGTTCCACCTACAATCCAACAATATATTACAATAAAAGTAAGCATTACTTTAATATTCATGTAATACGATAATATTCATGTAATACAATATCATTCGTTACTTATAAGAAATCACATTACTGTAATACTATAATATTCATGTAATGAATTGAATGAAATCTTCTACCCATTACTATACCCACATTTGTCTGGTAGAGTTAAATTACAAGAAATCACTATAACCAAAAGTAGCATACAATTCTTATAATGAACGATTGACTGTAATTAACGAATTATTGTACCCATTATTATAACCAACTACAGTAGCATACAATTATTGTAATGAATGATTTCATGTAATGACCAAATTCTTGTAACGAAAGGTATCAATTAAAGTAGCATACAACTATTGTAAAAATAGATAACGATTATTGTAGCCTAAATTGTTGTCCCTAACTAACAAGAAGCGAATACAATAGGTATCGAAGATATTGATTCCCTGAAGTTTTCATCTACAGTACATCGTCGTTCTTTCATCTACCATACATCGTCGTTCTTTTTTGGAAATTACAAATGGTGATGATGAGTTCTTTTCTAGAAATTTCATAAGCGTCACTTACTTGAAGAGATGAATGGAAAAGAACGAGCGTTGATGGAATGTGATGAGTGTTGATGGAATTATAATTAATTACAAATTCTACGATTAGTTGTTACAATCAAATCAAGGGCAAATTTGTCATAACAAAAATAAAATCTTCAAGGGTACATTTACCAAAAATAAACTTAAAAAGGGTATAACAACCCAATTTGGCCAAATTAAAATCTAATTTTGTTTCTGAAAAAACCATCAATATTAATTGAAGTTTTCAGGTTTAATTATAGTATTAAATTACAAAGTTTAACAAATGATAAGTATTATAGAAATATATTAATTTGATAATTTATATCGCTTCAGTTTTGAAACATTTATAACTTTTTACTTAGCTAGCGGATTTGAGTTTATAATATATGAAATAGAAACTAATATTTATATTAAATTTTATTTATCCGACCCTAATGACCTGCATACGATAGGCAGGGACTGTTGATAAAGTTCAAGATATTACGTTTGACGGTGACCAATTGATTAATTAATGTATGTGGAGATTACATGATGATAATTTCATGGTGATAGATTAGCGACTTTTTAACTTTTTGTCCTCATATTTTAACATGATTACGGCTTTATAAATTTGTGGAAGACATTTTTTGTGAAGAAACAAAGGAAAGAAAAATGGAATACGTAGTACGTGCTAATCATATAATTGGAAGCAAATTTTATTACACCTTCCCCGGTATCTAGGGGCGTTATGTTAGCCGGCTTGAGCTCGACTCGATAAAAACTCGACTCGAGCTCGTTCATTTTTTAAATGAACCGAGTATGAGTACTTTTTTAAGCTCGGTTCAAAGCTTGATTTGTTCGAATTAAGTTCGAATAGCTCGAATTTTAAGAAATTTCTAAAATTTCCTTTGAGTTATTATATTGTGACCAAGTAGAGCTGCTTAAAACTCGAAAAAAGCTCGGCTCGAGCTCATTCATTTCCTAAACGAGCCGAGTATGAGCACGTGTTTAAGCTCGAGTCAAAAATAAGGTTCGACTCGAGCTCGTTCATATCCTAAATGAACTGAATATGAACAATCAATACTCAGCAAGAGCCCTTCGATTTCACGCAAGGTTATTAGGATCGGGATCCTAGGATCGAATCACAACAAAGTTCGTGGATCGGATCGTAAGATCCCATCGTGGGATCGTAAGATCCTTGATATATAATTAAAAAATATAAATATATATATATATATATATATATATATATATATATATATATATATATGAAAAAGATATAAAATAAAATGACTTTGTTTAAAATTCTAGATTTCATATTTGTCCAAGTATAGCGATAAAAAAAGGTGTCTCTAAGGCAAAATGGTTGAACTTAAAGCGCCCACGTACATACCACGTGATTACAGTATTATAGAATGTCTCTAATGCAAGAGATAACAAAATGTCTTACATAATTCATATGATCCATAAGCTTATAACATAAAGATATTGAATCATGAATCATCATATTTATAGCCATAAAGTTCAATGTTGCTTCTATTTTCAGTGCTTGTGTGATCCCATCCTTGGTCTAATTTAGAACCAAGTGTTCTTTTTCTTGATGATGACTGAACTGAAGCACCAGTAGACATTGCGAAGCCAAGAAATATTACCTTAATGAATAAGCCCCTAACAAGTCTGATGCCAGCCCCTCAAACTCCGCTTCGCTATGCACTCACTCAGTTCAGAACTCTCCTGCACTGATGAGTCAATACACCGACAATCACTCATTCAACACATCGAAAGTTGAGAGATGAGCCACCTTCTATCAGAGATTAAATCAAGGTCGAAATCAAAGAGATTGAAGAACTTGATGTTGAGAGAGACCGAGAAAGAAGAAGTTGAGTTGCAGTTGAATAGCGATTAACAGTACTAGGATTTGAGTCAGATTGTGTCATGGTGAGAAGAAGGTCGAGATGCCCTATAGATTCGAATGATCCATTTGGGCCAATTTCGGCAATTTGGGCCAAAACGAACCATTTTTTTACACTTCGAATGAGCTGAAAAGGGAAACTCATAGGATCTTATAGGATCGTTAGGATCGTAAGATCCCACCGATCCTATAAGATCCTAAAGATCCTATCATCGATTCTACACCAAAACAATTTTATGTACCGATCCGGATCAGGATCATGGATAGGATCGTAGGATCTCTAGGATCGTGAGATCCGGATCGCGATTCTAATAACATTGATTTCACGCATCTCTGCCCATTAAATTCTAGTGTGATTGTGTGTTAACTGCTACCTTTCTTATCAACCGTTTACCTATTCATTTACTCCACAATAAATCTCCTTTTGAGGTAATAAATGACCTCCCACCACCTATGACATACTAAGAGTGTTTGGCTCTCTTTGTTATGTTGCTACCTCTATTGTTGACGGGAAAAAGTTTGATGTCAAATCTGATCCATTTGTGTTTTTTGGTTACCCTTCCGGGTTTAAGGGATGTAAAGTGTTCAATCTAAAGCGTAACAAATGCTTCATCAGCAGAGATGTGTACATTTTGTTGGGCATATCTTTCCTTTTGTTCAATCATAAAAAATTGGTGATGTTGCAACAACTCATATCGAGTCCTTAACTCTTGTATCACTTTTTTCTAAATTTCACTTTGATGATTGCACTCTTGTGTCATCTTCATTGCCTCCATTTCAACCAGTGGACATTATCTCCCAACCATCTATTAGCCTTAACCCTCCACTTGAATTTGAGTCCTTTTTTGACTACTCACTATCTCTCGTCCTTCCCTCCTTTGATGACATACCTGCTATTGTCCTCTCATCTGATGATCACCCTACATCTGATGTTCGTCGCTCATCCAGAAATGCTCCTCCTCCTAGTTGGCTTAAGGACTATGTATGTGCTTCTTCTTCTGGCTCTGAATCATCTACCGGTAGTAAGTCTCTTTATCCCTTATCTGCTTGCTTGTCCTATGCCACGTGCTCACCGGCCTTTTTATCTAGCCTTCATCCACAATGTGGCCTCACTGTATGAACCCACTTCCCTGTAACTGATGCACTTAGAAAACCAGAATGGGTCAAGGCTATGCAGGTGGAGCTCAATGCTCTTGAAGCCAATCATACCTGGACTCTTGTTCCTAAGTTTATTGCTCAGTCCACGATCAGTTGCAAATGGTTGTTTAAAACCAAACTTAAAGTTGATGGCACTCTAGACAGATAAAAGGCAAGATTGGTTGCTCGTGGCTCCTCGTAATTAGAGGGTATTGATTATTGTGCACCTGTGGCGAAAATGATTTTTGTTCAAAATCTACCTGCACTTGCTACAACCAGAGGATGGTCTGTGTCACAGATGGATGTGACAAATGCATTCCTCCATGGTGAGTCGGAGGAGACCGTGTTTATGGATTTACCTCTAGCTTATGCTTTGCTTAAGAAGCTAGCTTCCTTGCCTTGAGGAGAACTGTGTCAATGAGGACAACAAAGCTGATGGAATGGTATGCAAATTGGATAGATCTCTATATGTTTTAAAACAGGTACCAAGACAATGGTTCGCCAGAGTTTCGCAAGTGGTTAAAGCAGCTGGATATGTTCAATCCATGACAGATTACTCCTTATTCTTCAAAGCAACAAAGTCATCATATACTGCCTTACTTGTATATGTAGATGACATGTTGATAACTGGTGATAGTGCAGTAGAAATCAAGGAGCTAAAAGATCATCTGCATAAGCATTTTCTAAAGGTGAATTGAGATATTTCTTTGGTATTGAGATAGAAAAAACCAAAGATGAGAAGCTGCTCAACCAAAGGAAGTATACTCTAGAGATTTCGAAGGAAACTGGGATGACTGGAGCAAAGCCAACAACTACTCCATTAGACCCAAAGATCGATGAAGCTCACTCTTGAAGGTGAACATAAGGAGGTTGATGTGATTTCATACAAGAAATTGATGGGAAAACTGGTATATCTCACCATTAATTATCAGACCTGACATTTGCTATGGTTTGCAAGTATTGAGTCAATTCATGCATGCACAAGCCAAATGATGAACACTAGAGAAATGCCAAACATGTGCTCAGATATTCGAAGAAAGCACCAGGACAAGGTATATTCTTAGATAAAAAAACTCTGATATGCAGCTTCATGCATTTTGTGATGCAAACTGGTAGAGTTGCCCCATGACAAGAAGATCATTGATAGGGTTCTGTGTTATGTTGGGGAACTCACTGATCTCACGGCGAACCAAGAAGCAAACTTATGTTGCAATGTCTTTTGTAGAATCTGAATACAAAGCATTGGCAACAATTAGCTGTGAGATTACTTGGCTATTGAAACTTCTTGCTGATCTTGATGTGCATCAAATGCAACCTGTCAAGCTATACTATGATAACAAGTCAACTATGCATATTGCTAGGAACCCTGTGTTCCACGAACGGACTAAGAATATAAAGGTTGATTGTCATTTAGTGTGTGAGAAAGTGCTTAAGAAAGAAATTGTACTCGACTACATACCCACCAAAGAGCAACCACTAGACATTTTCACTGAGGTAATTTCTCGGGATCAATGTAATAAAGTTCTCAACAAGTTAGGTGTTGTTGATCAATTCAAAACCACTAACTTGGGGGGGACTGTTTAACATTGTGCTTAAAAGTTAGTTAGTGTGATTAAAGAGGCGGAGCTGCTCTATATAAGCGCTCTCTCTTTGTAACAAACATTCAACTGGTTCTCCTTGATAATAAATCGAGAAATTCATTTGTTCATGTTCTTCATATCATCTCCATCTTTTATTGATTCTGTTGATTCTCTATGATCATCAGAGAGCAATACAAATTGTTGTCTCATGGGTCTGATCGTTTCCACTCCTGATCCAACTTGGGGGGCAGAGAGCAACACAAATTGTTGTCTTATGGGTCTGATCGTTTCCACTCCTGATCCAACTTGGGGGGTGGGGGGAATATATGGTTGTAGGATATAAATTGTAACATTAGGAAGTTAATTTGGGGTTTAGTTTGTCAATAGTAGAAAACTTATATCTCCGGGTGTCTATATAAACCACCTGTGTATATCAGATGTATAAATATATTCAAGAACGTTATCTTAATTCCATTACAATCAAGAAGATGCTTGAATATTTCTGATGCTCGTATGGTTCGCCCTCGATCGATCTCTATGGTTCAGTGCATGCAGTTCGGTGCAAATCTCGCTTCGAAAAAGACCAAAAAATTTGATCGAAACCAGCCTAAGCCGATCCCAACACTCCAAACCAATCCCCTAAACATTTGCCTTGAACTTCTATTTATAAGGAGAGCCTTCTTCTTGCTTATATATTCACTATCGATGTGGGAGAGTATATATGTTATTTGATGACTTTGGAAGCCTTTTGCATTTTCCACCCATATCTCATGCTCTTTGCCATATCATCACATATGTATCTTTATCCATATGCACATATTATATATGTATATACATATATATAATATTTTTCCGGGGTTTGATTTATATAACGGGAAACCCCTATTAACTTATACTATTAAGCTCGTATAATCTCCTTTTGGTTGGATTACTATGTTAAATAGCTAGCTCTAAATTTAGGACATCGTCATAACTCCTCAGACCTCAATCGTGTCTCGACTGATTGAGGTTCAACAAAACGATGCTTTTGCTTATATTCTATCTTATCTGTGATCTGGAAATACCATTCAAACAATGCTTTTACTTTTCTTCTTTCTTATTCGCGATATGGGTTTGTTATAGACTTATTTTGCTGTAATTTTGAATTGCTTGACTATCACAATTTGTGTCATGATTTGAGCTCTAGCGTGCTATAATGAACCACGCGAGCTATTTTGTGTTCTATCTTTCCCAACGGAACACGAGAACACACTTGACTTGAACTTCAGCGTGCTGAGATGAGCAACGCGAGTCATTTTGAGTCGAGATCTAGCGTGCTAAATGAGCCACGCGAGCTAATCTGTGTTCTATCATGCCTAGTGGGACACGAGAACACACTTGGCTCGAACTCCAACATGCTGAGATAAGCCACGCGAGTTATTTTGAGTCGAGCTCTAGCATGCTCAACAAGCCATGCGAGCTATTTCGTGTCCTATCGTGCCCAACGGGACACGAGAACACACTTGACTCAAACTCTAGCGTGCTAGATAAGCCACACGAGTTATTTTGAGTCAAGCTCTAGCAGGCTCAATGAGCCATGCGAGCTATTTCATGTTCTATCATGCCCAACGAGACACGAGAACACACTTGACTCGAACTCCAACGTGATGAGATAAGTCACGCGAGTTATTTTGAGTCGAGCTCTAAAAGATGTAAAAATTAATAGCGAGAAACCCCTATTAATTTATATCACCTGTATAAATATATTCAAGAACGTTATCTTAATTCCATTACAATCAAGAAGATGTTGAAGGTATTTTCTAGAAGAAACTCGAGATTACCCCGAGACACCCCATCAGTGTTCACCTTAACTCAACTAGTCGTAGGTATTAGGTACCCACCAATATATAAGCATCTCCTCCCTGTTGGGTAGAGACAACTCATCTAGGCAACCCCTAATTAAAGGCCTTGTCAAACTCAACCATGGAGTTGGGTCATCAAACACCAACCCATTCCTCCATTTCCATTGCCACCACACTAGTAGCAAACATGGATGACCCGGGCAATGCCCATGTATAGTAAGTAGTAACGCTCTAGTTTGGTGAGGTTCTTCTCTAGTCACAACTCCTATGCTCAAGTCTCAATCAAACTTGCTTGATTCTCCAATGCACAATTTATTAAATCACGGTATACGGTGTGGGGGGTCACACGCCCAAGCACTACAAAAAAAAATTAAAATTTGCCACCCTTGCTAGCTTCGACAAGCGTGTGCCATGGCAATTTTTTTTTTTATTAGGAAAAAATTCGGGCGAGCTAGCTCTACCCGATGGCATCCTTACGGATGAGGTCTAGAAGACCAGAATCGTTGTTAATATCGACACCCCAGGCAGAGTGGCAAAGGTGTGCAACCTTATCAGTCACTCTATTGCCTAATCGGGGAACATGAAAGAAGGAAACTTCTTTCAAAGTCGATAGTAGAAATTTGACATCTGATAGAATCAGTTCGATTTCCCAAGGACATGTAGATGTTTTATTTAGGTGGTTTATGATTATCATGGAGTCACCTTCAATGTGGAGTTTATTGATACGGAGTTGTAGAGCCTTTTGGATTCCCAGTTTAAGAGCAAGCGCTTCCGCTTTCAAAGGACTTTGCTTGCCCAGTTTTTTATAGCAGATGTGTATCGGATGTCCTTCCCAGTCCCGGAGTACGGCTCCAGCCGTGCTATCATTGTTTGAAATTGTGGATCCATCAAAATTTAACTTGAAAGTTCCCCTAGGGGGTTTTCACCAAGTAATGTTACCATGCTTTCTTTTCGTCCTTGGATGCTTAGAGATTCGTGTGCGTAAGGGGAAGTCCTCATCCAAGCTATGCTCAAAGAGAGCTGTTTTACTCCAATTTTCCTTATTTGTTTTAATGATACTTAATGAACTTTCTCTATGAGGTATGGGGACCTGTCTAAAAACAAATTGGTTTCGAATGTACCAAGCCGTCCACCAAGAAAAGGCAAGCTCCACCTTGTCAACGGATGTAAGCTTGTTTCCGATGAATGAAAAGATAGGTTTTATCTCCCGTGAATGACTTATCATATTGGATATAGTTGAGTTTACGTGTGTAGGTAAGCGAAAGAGTGGGCGCACATATGGGCATTCTAGTAAGAAATGAACGTCATCTTCAACTGCACAGTTGACAGGTGGAAGGTACAAAAGTCCCACGTTGAGCCAACCTAAAGGCAGTAGGGAGGCCATTCTGACAAATTTTCCATAGACAATTTTTGATCTTATGCGGAATGTCCAAATTCCATATCCAAGCGTTATTGTCTATGCTCATTGAGGATTGAGCTGTGATTAGCTTATATGCACTTGACGTGGTGAACCAACCAGCCCTATCAGGCCACCAGTATAATCGATCCTCAAAGGGGGAAACGGGAAGTGGAATATCCAGAATTTCTTTGACTACGTCATTTGGTAATGTATTGCTAAGTTTTTCCGTCCACCATTTACCACCTAGAATATAGTCCCTGACAGTTTCTTCTATGTTGGTAATTTGGGGGCAATCCTCCCTAGATAGCAGAGAGCTTGTTGTAATCCAATTATCCGTCCAAAATTTGATAGATGAACCATTTCCTACCGACCAAATAAGGCCAGTCTTAAATTTATCTATAAGAGTTGTCAGTTTGGCCCATTGCCATGAAGAATCTCCACTTTTTACGTATTCAAGGATGTTAGCTGAACGAAGATACTTGTGTTTAATGAGAGACACCCAGACATTTTCTGGTTCAGCCAATATTTTCCAGAGTAGTTTCATTTGAAGGGCTTCATTCATCTCTTTCGATTTCCTAAGCCCAATTCCCCCATATTTTTTCGGTCTGCAAATCTTATCCCAGGCTAATAAGCGGGCGGTGTTGTAGATCTTTATTCCAAAAGAACATTCTGTTAATCTGGTCAAGCTCTTTATGTATTGATGAGGGTACCGAAAAGTTCTGCATTGTATACAATGGTTTGGCCGATAAGTTTGTATTAATGAGGATTGCATGTCCCTGTTGTGATAGAGCATTAGCTCGCCATTTACTTAGTTGCTCTTTAGATTTACATGCGATGTCTTCAAAAGTGTGTTTGTTTACTCTGCCATTAATAATCGGACATCCAAGGTATTTTTCTAATGAGCTTTCATGTGTAATACTTAAGCAACTGCTAAGTTCTGAGATCCTAGCGTTTGCAATGCCTTTTGTAGCTTGGAAGCTAGATTTATGGTAATTGACTTTTTGTCCAGAAACTTTACAATATGAATCTATTATATCCCTAACTCTCTGTCCCGCAGTAGCACTGCCTTTTGTAAAAATAATGATGTCATCGGCAAAGGATAGGAAGGGGACCCTAGGTCCACTGCTACCGAAGGAAAATCCAATTGGACTGTTTTCCATATTTGTTTCTGCTGAGAGTTTTCGAGCTAAAATTTCTGCCCCTAGGATA
Organism: Persicaria tinctoria; assembly: GCA_037127255.1. Lineage (NCBI taxonomy): Eukaryota > Viridiplantae > Streptophyta > Magnoliopsida > Caryophyllales > Polygonaceae > Persicaria > Persicaria tinctoria. Next base: position 5,077,522 of record JBANSL010000004.1, read on the forward strand.
AACAAGAAAGGGGATAGAGGATCCCCTTGACGCAGGCTACGAGAGGGGAAGAACATGTCAGTAGGACCCTTGTTGAATAGTACAGAGAAGGATACAGTCGTTACGCATTCCATAATCCACGTAATGAAAGTAGGGTGGAACCCAAATTTTTCTAAAACCTTTCTTATGAAGTTCCAATCAACTCTATCGTAAGCTTTCTCCATGTCAAGTTTTATTGCCAACCATCCCTCCCGACCCTTGCGCGATCTGAAGGGGTGGAAGATTTCGTGTGCTATTAGGACATTGTCTTGGATGGCTCTGTCCGACACAAAAGCACCTTGTAGTGGGTGAATTAGTTTACCGATAATTGTTTTGATTCTTTCTGTCAGAATTTTTGAAATGATTTTGTATAAAATAGAACATAAACTGATTGGGCGGTAGTGACTGGTATTGGTAGGGTTGTCCCGTTTTGGCAGTAGTGATATGAACGTATGGTTTATTTGTTTGAGAATTTTTCCAGAGTGGAAAAAACTTTTTACAGCTCTAATGACAGATAAGCCAACAATGTCCCAGTATTTCTTATAGAATTCGGCTGTAAAGCCATCTGGGCCTGGTGATTTGTTATTGCCAAGGCTGAAAACAGCTGCCTTAATTTCATTATTAGATGGGTGTCGAATAAGGTAATTATTGTCGTCAGGGGTAATTGAAGGATGGATTAGATTTAACATTTCTTGTAGGAGTCTATCATCAATCGGCTCCTTTTTGAATCTTTTTTCAAAATCACTCTTAATTTCATTTCTAATATTTTCTTCTCCTATTATCAAGGTTCCTTCAGCAGAAGTTATATTGCGGATTTGTTTCCTATGTCTCCGACCCGAAGCAACCCGATGAAAGTAAGTTGTGTTCGAATCTGAAAGTTTCAGATGCTTTGTCTTGGCTCTTTGGTTCCAAAAAGTTTTTTGGTAGAGAAGTAGTTTTTCCTTCTTTGTAATGAGAAGCTTTTCTCTATTGTTACCTCCCGAAACCGAAGTTTGAATCTTGAGAAGTTCAGTTTCCACCTCGTTTAATTGGCGGAAAATATTTCCGAAGGTTCGTTTATTCCATTCCTTAGCTTTCTTCTTTAGAATTCTATGTTTGAACATCAGCTGGTACATAGTCGAGCCCGGACAATTTGCTCGCCAAGAGTGTTTAACTATGTTTCTAAAATCCTTCCGCTGAAGCCAAGCATTCTCAAACTTGAACGGCGGCGCTTTGAAAAGCAAGCCACACTCAAGAGATATTGAAATGGGGCAGTGGTCAGATGATGAGAGAAGGCTCCGTTATGAGTAATAAGGTTAGAAAATGTCTGAATGATCTGGTGATGAACAAGCACACGGTCAAGTTTTTCACGAATGGTGTTTTCGTCATCGGGGTTCTTTCTCCAAGTGAATGGGTTCCCGAAAGTAGGTAAATCCAGCATAGCGCAGTCATTTTTAAATTGTAGGAGTCTAGTGAAACGAGCCGAACGCAGGTTAGCACCACCCAACTTGTCTTCACTACATAGAATTTCATTCAAGTCACCCAGAACAATGCAAGGAATGGACGAATCCCTCACAATGGATGATAAGGTTTCCCAAAACGAGTCTTTCTCTTGAGGACCCGGCGGCGCGTATACAAACAACAGTAAAGTCATGAATCTATCATTAATATTCTCGTATTTAAGCCCTATGATTCGGGGGAGGTGAATTTCTACTGTAATGATTTCATTTGTTAATTGGAAGGACTTCCAAAGGATACCGAGACCACCCGATCGACCGGAAGCAGGTGACCAAATAGCCTCGTCAAAACCAGCCGATTTCCAAATTTTGTCTTCAGGGATGGTTTCCGATTTAGTTTCCGCCTATGCCATTATTTGAATATGTTCGTTTTTTCACTTGCTATCAATTTCCGTCCAAAAAGTTATTTTCTTAATACCTCTGCAATTCCAGTAAGTGATTTTCATATATAACTGTCAAAGGTGTGAGGCCAAGGTTTAAGAGACCTCACACCAAGAGAGTGTAGCGGAAAACTGATTTGGAGGTAATTTTTGTGAGGGGGCATGATATCCGACATCAAAGTAGTTTTATTTTGTGTTTTAATAAGCCAAGAGCGACAAAAACGTAGTTAACTAAATGAAACACAAAGCCAACAATTGTGCCGGCCAAATAAAACATCAAGGAGTCTATATTAGAGATTATTCTAAATGAGGTAACCAAGCCCAAAGTCAAGAACACAATGAAGAGGGGGGGGGGGGGTACTGCTTAATCATAACACAATGTAAGATTGCAGCCATATCATTCACCCACAAGTTCACCCATGATTAAATCTTGTAATCCATTGGATAGTTTATAGATTGCATAATTATGGAGGATGCCAAAATCAAATAGAAAGCGGGCGGATTTACATTAAAATCACAGATGTTCATAACGAAGTGCAGTGAATGCACATACAACAACATGATACAAAGACAATCTATATCGACATAGTATGAAAGGTTATTTAGTCGATCCATATTGATCGAAGGTTGTTTGGCCTCGCGAAGAGGATTTGGGCCCATACGGGATTTGGAAGGAAAGAGAACTAGGTACTCAGACCAGTAAACTTTTTTAGTAGCCATTAAAGCAGATACATTAGGTTTAACCACATATTTCAACACATCAATAAAAGAATTTCGACAGCAGACAAACCAGAATATACATAAAGCATTTGAATCCTCATGATACAAATGCATATTATTGATTGATGCACTAACTGCACAAGCTAAACAACATGACAGTGGAACGATCCCAGTCTTCTCGGGGTTAATTTGGTATCGAGCTTGCGGACATCAATGGGAGATTTTTTTTTAGCCAAGAAATACATATGATTGAAACTGATAATTGAAAAAATATCCGCATCCAGGGCCAATTTCAGGTTAGCATAACCACAAGTTTTGAGAAATAAATCTGCATACAAACTAGGGAAAGGAGCCATGACAGCCCCGATCACCACAGATTCGTCAAGGCCCGAAGATCGGGGGGTAAGAAGTGACGAGACATTAGCCTCAATCACCGGGTATTCCAACCAACCACAGGTGGTAAGTTTACTGAGCAGTTTAAAGCAATTACCAAAACTTAGATGAGAAATAGTGTTCATAAACCTGGATAGCATCGTAGGAGCCACAAAGGTGGACTTGGTGGAAGACGACTCCACAATTACAGCAGCGAAAGAACCAGGACGGAGCCACCACTCCGAGACCCAACCACCGAACAACCCGCAGCAGAAGAAGACGAGAACACTGCTGCGCGCCAACCACAACAGAGCCGAACCCACCATCAGACCCCAGCCACGCCGACATCGACAATGAGCACGCCCCCGGGAGCGCGCAAGCCACCACCGCCACCACCCAGAACGGAGATCTTTCTTTCTCTTTATGAAGTCCCACCAGATAGGGATTACAAACCTCTTATTCATCTTCATCTCAGTTGAGATTTCGACAATTGAACACCAAACCCGAGGGCAAATACTATTTGATTCCACCCGAGAGAAGGAATTGAAGCAGCACACGGTGAAATTTGTGACAGGGGTTTGAGGAAAGATCTTGGAAAGGAGCACATAATCATGGTGACGGGTGGGAACATCCCGAAATTGGTATCCTTTTGCCACGGCATTAGCTACGGCAACATTAGAATCAAAATAAAAACTAGGACCATAGCTTCGGGGGAAGTGGTCGTAGCTACATTTCCAGGAAAAGAGAAAATAACTACGGATGCTAGCTTCGACAGGGTTGCCGCGGCTACGGATCTCCCGACTCCTTTTTTTGGAAGGTCATCTCCCAACTCCTTTAACCCTAGCTAGTCGTATTGATTCATTTCCCTACCCCGCTGCCCCTGGACGTTGCCTAGATCCTCTCTCTAGATCTGAAAGAGCTGGAATCCGATGCCCTCTCCTGACGACTTCGACGGCTTCGCCCAGCGACTCCGGCACCCTCGTTGCCCTCTCCGGTCCCTCTCATATCGCCTCTGATCTCCTCTATCACCAGCCTCGATTGTCGATCTCTGTCTCTCCAGTCTCTCCTCGTTGCCTCCATTGTTGCTGATGCCCTCTCTCGGCGACTTCGACGCCCTCGCCCAATGACTCTAGCGTCCTCGCTACCCTCCCCAGTCTCTCTTATCCTCGATCTCCCTCTCTTCAGTCTCCGCTCGCTGCCTCCATTATCGATCTCAGATCTGGTACCCCGTGCTCGCTTCCTCCACTGTGGATCTCTCTCTCCACGCTCAGATCTGGCTCTCGTCATCGTCCTCCCGTTGCTTCTCGTCAGGTATTCTTCCAACTTCTCAAATTGGTTTACACTTTTGGGTACGAAGTGCTGAAATTAGGTTCAGATACTTAGATGCTTGCAAGAGACTGGTTTAGAGTGTAATGAAGCACTTTACAGTGCTCAAATTAGTTTACTATGGTTCACCTGCGCCAATTCGTGAGGTTTCTAGTGGAATGGTTCATAGTGGAATGGGTATTATATTAAGGAAATTATATTAAGGAAAACCAGTGATGGATGCAAGTGATATTAAGAGGTTATTTGATTTACAGTGACTTGGAAAACTAATGATGGATGCAAGTGATACTATGGTTCACTCTGAATGAAAGAATACTTTCATCCCTGACTTGGAGATCAGTTGTTGCACACCTTTTGCATGATCTTGAGATAGGTACAGGTTTTGGCTTCCTAAGATTAATATCTGTCTAGTTTTGAGTGGTAGTTGTATTAGAAACTAACCGTTATGTATTTCTTTTTGGTTTATTGTAATGCAGGACCTAGAGCTATGAAGATTTTCAACTGTGTAAGGATTCAAATCTTCAGTCTATTTGAACTTTGACTTGTGTGCTTCTAATTATAACTTTCTGATCCATTTTAGATTTTACATCTGAATAGGTTGATATGAAAGATTAAAAAGTGCTTGTTGAGTTGAACATTGCACATATTTCATCTACTGTCAGTTTTTAATTTAATTTTCGAATTGATGTTTTTTGTTTCAATTTTCTAAGATGTTCTATTTATTCTTAGAACTCAAAATACAGTATTTGAGCTAGTGAAGATTTAGGGTATACATTGAGGAAGGTTGTCATTGTCCTATTTAAGTCTTGGTCCATTCGTGTAGGTGATTGAAATAGCTAAAGTAAGCAAGGAATTCTCATAATTTTCACCCGGTAATACCAATCTATTCTTTGAATGTTTTAATGTCACTCATAATTCATAGTTCAAATCAGTGGATCTCTATTTTTTTTTGTACTCCTAGATTCTATCCAGGAGTTACAAATGCTCTCAAGTCTCAACTTTGCAAGTTTGAAAATATAGTCACCACAAAACAGATATTGGTTGTAAAACCTCAGCTTAATGATTGAAAATATTAGACTTGAATTAGTTATTGTGTACATTTTGTGATGGTGTATTTTTTATTAATCATAGCTCAAATTGTAATTTACCTTGCCTCTTGTATGCTATGGTCTGAAATCGATTCCTATTTCAAGTAGTCATTGGCTTTCACTTTTTTACATTAATCTTAAATGCTGTTATGTTTGCTGCAGAATCGTTTTACCCTGGTTTCCTTTCACACAAAGAAGGGGGTTGATTCACTAGAGAAATGGTTATGTCGGAAATGCTTTCCTTCTATGGCTATACACAGAGATAAAATGCAAATGGTTGTCATCTATTGTTTGCTTGCAAGGTACCTTCTTATCACTCATCTTGCCATTTAATATCTTTGACCTTAACTCTATATTTCACTAGCTAGATTCTTATAATATTGTATCAACATCTTATGGTGCAAATGCTTGCAAGTTACCTTCTTATAATTTGCAGATAATAGAAAATCCACTGCAAAGTGAAAGTATTTTACTGTTGTTGATTTTTGTTTTGTCCTTTTCTTATCCCCTGCAATAGAGGTTATCGAGCGATTTGAACCTGGTGTTTATGTTACTGTCTTTAAATTCCGTAATGGTTCCAAGTTCTTCAAGAAAGTCAGATTCAGGTGCAAAAACAAACTGACTCCAAAAAGAAAAAGCCCAGTCTGATCTGAAAGTCACTTACCAAGATGGTTAAGAGCTTTTGGAGGATGTATTCCGTGGGCGAGGAACAGATGGTTCACTCTATGAGCCATTGCAAGCGGAAGATCAGAACACAATTGAAGGTAAAGCGGATGATGAGAAGAATCTGACTCCTTTTGCCCAAGCAGGGCTACTCAGCACACTAGCATTCTGGTGGCTCAATCCACTGATGAGGAAAGGAAAAGAGAAAGCTCTTGAAGACAGTAATATTCCACAGTTAATGCTGGCAGATCGAGCACACAGTTGCTATTCGGTGTTCATGGAGCTGGTGCTTCGAAAAACCAAGGCTAAAGGTTCTTCTAATTTCCATTCTCCTCTAGTCCTTTCGACACTTGTCCTGTGGAAGTGGAGACCGATCTTGGTTGCAGGATTCTTTGCACTTGCCAAGATCTTTCGACTTCGGCATGCCCCATTTTTCTCACATACTTCATCAAGGTGGCGGAAGGAGAAGAAACTTTCAAGTATGAAGGGTATGTGCTCACTACAGGGTTGTTTGCTATGAAATGATTGAAGTCGTTTTTGGGGAGACAGTGATATTCAGAATGAGATTGGTATGAGTCCTAGCTTGCCATTTTTTTTTTTGCTGATCCATTGCTTGTTATTCAGAATGAGATTGTTAGGAGTCCTAGCTTGCTATTCAGAATGAGATTGATAGGAGTCCTAGCTTGCTATTTTTTTGGAGAGACAGTGATGAAGGGTATGTGCTCACTACAGGGCTCTTTGATGATCCGTTACTTGTAATTTTTTCTTAATAACCTAAGTTTCTGAAAGTATAACAGTGTATTATTTTGATCTATCTATTGCTTGTTATTTTTTTAATGCGTAAAAGCTTCTGAAATTTTATTATATATGCAAATTGTGTATACTTTTATTTTTTTAAAAAAATACTGGACTTTTTAGCCCGGGTCTGAAGAATCCGGGCTAAAAAGCAGTATTTTTTTTTTTAATTTTCTACCCAAACTTTAGCTACGGTAGTTTGCCGTGGCAAATGTGTTGTGTTTTTCATAGGGGTTGCTTAGGCGTCGCTTAGCCTTCGCTAATTTTCTTGCTACGGCTATTTGCCGAAGCTACCAAATTTTGTCACCCCAAAATTCGCCACCCCCCTATTTGCCGTAGCTTAGCCGAAGCTATATGCCTTTTGCCACCCTTTTAATGCCTTTTGTCACGGCTTTTTGCCGAAGCAAATTTCATTTTTTTTTATAGTGAAGCGCACATGCGCTAACCAAGTCGAACACACAAGTCGAGTGAGGCTCCATCCTTAAACCAATTGGTGTTAGGATGAGTAGCTCACCCATTTATGTACAAGGATTGAATTCACCATATTTTCCGGGATACTGTCCCACTTTATACTCTTAACAGCATTACCATTACAAACTACACAAGCAACATCCCTAATTAACAAGGAGTCGACGACATCTCTCAGCATTCGTAAGGAACTTAGGACCCTTCCTATATACACTGTGATACATAATACCTTATATATAAAAACTCCTTTTTTTTTTCTTTTCTTTTTTATAAATATAAAGCACAAATTATTAAGGTTAATAAAGTCAAAGTTGAGAGAGCAAATCGACCATACAAGGACGCGGCTTACAAATCGCATTAAGGTGTTTGCTTTTACTTATGGTGATCCCACCGGTGCCCATCGAGATCTCCTCCATGTCCACCACCCCACCCTCCGCGCTCTCGAACTCGAACCACTGAATCAGCGTGGCCAGCATCAGCATCATAGTCCGCATCGCGAGGTTCGAGCCCGGGCACACTCTCCTCCCCACACCGAACGGGACGAACTTGTAGCCGAGCCCGGACTCCCCAGCCTCGAACCTCTCGGGCTTGTAAGCAAGTGGGTCCTCCCACATGCTCGGGTCGCGGTGGATGGCCCACGCGTTGACTATGAGGGCGGTGCCCTTGGGGACGTGGAAGCCTGCTATGGTGGTGTCTGCCGAGGAGCAGTGGGGGACGAGGAGTGGGGCCACCGGGAAGAGGCGGAGCGTCTCGTTGACCACGCAACGGAGGAAGGGGAGGCTTGGGAGGTCGGAGTCGTCGATGAAGCGGCCTGTGCCGATGCAGGAGTCGATCTCGGCTCGGGCCTTTTGGAAGGTGGCTGGGTGGTTCAGGAGGAGGGACATTGCCCATTCCATGGTGCGCGCGGAGGTAACGATACCTGGTGTCAGCATCACCTGCATATACAAGATATCAGTTCGGTGTTACACTTGATTATTTTGGGTATAAAATCACATTAAAAAAATTATATTTATGTTCTATACACTTATATTTACATGTTTATAAAATTTTATTACAAAAAATCATTATTAAAAATTATGAATAATTAAAATACTGATTATTTTAGAAAATAGTTTTTACGTAGTATATTTTTTTAAAACAAATATTTTATTAATAAAAGTTTATCGATATGTTAATATAAATGTAAAGAGTATAAATATAATTTTTTAAAAAATTTAGTGTGAATTTATTTCCAAAACAATTAAATGTAACACCGTAGCACACAAATCTAAGTGCTATAGGGTCTGTTGTGTGCACCATCAAAATCTCGCCATCCGCACGGTGTCGACACCGACACCTGAAATCGGTAAGGCCGGCACCGATACCGACTTTCGGAGTCTGCGACGGGCTGGGTCGGTACCCAGGGTGACATCAGGAACCTATGTACTCATTCCATCTCTTACGACCTTCCCGCCATGGACAACCAATCTGTGAAGACTGAAGACCAAATCTCCGCGCCGATGTAATGGCTGGTGGCCTTGACGATGAGGGCTTCGAGGGCACCGTCGGTGTTCCCCGCCACGTACCTTGACTACGCCGATGCTGGTCTTGATCTTCAAGAGGGAGATCGCCCGCTTTCTTCCATGGGAGAAGAAGAACAGTGGCGGCTGATACATATTTTATTAATTAGGGTTGGTTTTGCCACTGATGCATATTTTATTAATTAGGGTTGGTTTTTATTAGTTATATTGGACCTTATTTATCCTTAAGAAGTTGGGTTTTTAATTTGCATGATGTGTAGATATGTCTGTGCTTTCCACCGATACCGACGGCTGAGGACGGCACCGAGGCCGAAACTCGACAATAGCATCGTGCATTTGGCGATATTTTGCCGTGTGAATAACAAGGCTGTTTATTAATTAGAAAGGATGATACGTTAATTAGAGGAACTCGAAGCACTGATATTGTTTTTGTGGCAGTAGTTTGACGGTGACCAATTAATGAATGGATGTGGAGATTACAAGATGATAATTTCAGGGGATAGGTTAGCTACTTTTTAACTTTTTATCTTCCTCTTTTAAGATGGCGACTTTATTTAATTTGTGGATGACATTTTTTGTGTAGTAACAAAGGAAAGAAAAATGGCACACGTAATAATAATTACATGCTAATCATATAATTGGATGGAAGATTTATTACATAATTTATGTGTACTATTCTCTCTATTTTGAAAAATATGTTATTTTTTTATTAATTATTTTTAAATAGTTAAATTTTTTATAAAATGAATATTTTTTTATTAATTTTTTTCATCCTAAAAAATATGTATAAATAATAAATGACATATTTTTAGAATAAAGATAATATGACAGAAATGAATAGACAAAAATAAAAATTATTTTAATACGTTTTTTAAAAAAGATAAAAATTATATAAAATAATAATTTCTATTTTTTAATATAAAATTTCATACTATGTACACCACCACTACTACTAATAATATAATCACATGACTATCTACTCCCTCCGTTCGCAAAAATATGTCATTTTAGAGGTTCGATTTTGTTTATAAAAACATATCATTGTAGGTATTTTAGCTTCCACTTTACGAAAATGTCATTGACAGAGTAATAAAGGAGGGTAAATTAGTAAAAAAATAAGAGTATATTATTGGTTTTCTTAAAAATTGTGCAAAGAATTAAAATGACATATTTAAGAGCAAGCCCAACAGAATCTCTAAAATAGAAAAAAGTGGAAGTTTTAGAGAAAAAATGCATTTTTCCACCCCAACAGCTTTTGTAAACTCATTTGTAAAATACAGAAATGGAATGAGAGAGTAAAAAAATCTCTAAATTTGGAGGAAGAAAAATAATCTCTATAATTTAATATTTCACTCCTTTCTATATATAATTTAGGGTAAATTACACATAACCACCAATAAATCATAGTACTTTTCACATAACCACCCATAAAAGCTTAAATTACAATAAACCACCCATAAATTTAACTTGTTTTCATAAGACCACCCACACATTAAACCTCTATTTGTTTTGTTTAAAATCACTAAAATACCACAAATTCAAGTTTATTTGTTTGTACTTTGTAAAGGAAAATTTTGCATGTATATAAGTGTTTGGATTCCAATGGTATTATATTTATAATGTAAAATAGAGAAGGTCGTTTTTTGTAAACAAAATATTTAAGGTACATTAAGGGTGTGTTTGGATTCCGTAATTTATTAATTATATACTCCGTATAATGTAATAGCTTTATCCCAATGTATGTGATAATTTGGTTAAATTACTATTTTACTTCAATTTTTATGAGATTTTTAGTCATACAACCAACTGCTCATATAAATCGAGGTAAATAATTTAATTATAATTAAATGGAATGGAATTCAAACCCATCCTAAATACTCCAACCAATATATATCTAAATTGGATTTGCAACGTGAAGAGTCGAGACTTGCAATAGCTCCTAATAGTCTCATCTTCTTCAAATATTGAATAAGATAGGGATAAACTCTAAAATGAAACAAGATTATTGCTTTAAAAGAAGGGTAAATGAGCTCATATCTTAAATTACAAATCATATCATTTAAAAAATAAGCTAAGCTTATACATATCATTTGACAAATTCGCCGAACATGAATAATTTTATTATAATTTATCATTTTTTAAAAGGGTAAAAGTAAAACCAGATTATTTAACAAATGAGAAATCTTATGAAAACAAATTATTGCATTAATTAAATACAAATAAACTTAAACAAATCGTTGCATTAAATATAAATAAGCTTGAATTAAGGATATTTTAATCTTTTTAAACAAAACGAATAGAGCTTTAATGGGTGGGTGGTCTTATGAAAAGATAACTAATTTATGGGTGGTTTACTGTAATTTCAGTTTTTATGGGTGGTTATGTGAAAAGTAACACAATTTGTGGGTGGTTATGTGTAATTTACTCTATAATTTAATGCTTACCCTTCACTTTGGCACCCCTATTCTACCTGAAACATCTCTTCTATCATTTTTTTAACCATGAACGATCTATACATTATAAATTTCTATATTGATTATAGTGTATAATAAATGCAAAAATCTGTAAAATAGAGAAGTTGTTGGTGTTGAGGTAGATTTTTTTTTAAAGATTTTGACATTTTAATCTTTATTTTAGAGATTTTTTACAATAACTGTTGGGGTTGCTCTAAGGATTTTGTAAGTGAAACTCACGTGAATAAAAATATGAACTTACCTAGTTTATCCAAATATGTATTTTTGATTCCATAACCCATCTTCTACCATTCAAACATTGTGATATAGAAACAAAAAAATGTAGTGTATAGTATATTTTCTTCCCCAAGTGAATTAACTTACGTGTCCAAGTTAATTTACAACTACACTTTAATTATTATTTAATTAAATATACCTATCAAATATTATAATCTATCTTTTTATTAAAAGATCTCATTATTTTTTTATGAAACAAACATGTTATTTCAAATATTTTATTATTTAATTTACATAATTATTTTTAAAATTTTATACAATAATAAATAAAAATATAAAAATATATTTATTACTATCTCGGATAACCAAACACGTCATTTACTATACATATATTATATGTTTTTTTAGAAGGATAAAATTTATACTAAATATCAATTTTTTTAAAAATAATTTTACATTTTTATTATTATTAAGCACTCTGTATAAAACTAAAATATACTGTTGTTTTAAAATAGATATATTTTTGCTTTTCGACACGTTTTTTAAGAGTGAAAAAATCTATAAAATATTACTATCTTAATTACTAATAAGGATCAAATTATATAAAAAACTAGTGAGCATGCCCGTGCTACGCACGAGAATTATTTTAATATATATTTTTTATTAATATATTATCATTGTAATTTTATTAATAATAATTTTTATCTCTAAAAGTTTTAATATGTTTAGTTATCTTTGAAATTCGACAGATATATTAGCTTGACTCTATTTATCTTCTTACTCACTTCTATATGTGATTCAACTATATAAGTAAAAAAAAAATGATACAATTGCTTTAGAAATGCATGTTGTAGTTATAGAGGACTTATTTTAAATATATATTTTTAATTACTCCCTCCGTTCCAAAATAGATGGTCTTTTGTTTTTTGACACGTTTTTTAAGGAGTGAAAAACTCTATAAAATATTATTTTTTTAATTAAAATTTTTATACTATTTGATACTTATTACTAATAAGTATCTAATTATATAAATAAAATTAATTAAAAAATAATATTTCACGTAGTTTTTCGCTTCTTAAAAAGCGTGCCGAAAAGTAAACGACCATGTATTTTGGAACGGAGGGAGTAATATATTATCATTGTAATTTTATTACTAATAATTTTTATCTCTAAAGTTTTAATATGTTTATATATCATTGAAATTTGATAAATATATTAACGTGGCTCTATTTATCTTCTTACTCACCTCTACATGCAATTCAACTATATAAGCAAAAAAAGTGATAATTGCTTTAGAAATATTGCATGTGTTTAGGTTTAAAACAAATAAAAAACAATATACTATATACTTGAAAAACATTATAGTTGTAGAGCTTTGATCTCTTGACCTCATGGAATGGAACTATACTCGTAACCATGCCAATAAGCTACAACAACCTTTTGATTTCTTAAGTAAATATTAAATATATATTAGATTTATTTGTATGTATTTAATTAGGTGCAATTAATGTGCTTTCACCCATATATATATAGATATAGATATAGATATAGATATAGATAGAAGATTAATTAAAATAATAATATCATATAAAAAAATTTACTCCTTAAAAAGCGTGGCCAGAAGGAAAGTAACATAAATTTGTATGTATTTAATTAGGTGCAATTAAGTCGCTGTTTATAACAGCGACTTTACCCTATTTTGGCTAAATCGCTAAAATCTTTCGGATTTTGACTAGTTCGATAATATTTTCCTAATTTTTGACTATTTACAAAAAAAAAAATTCCATTAATAATTGGTTAAAGGTGGTAGTATAAATTTTGACGGCAAACTCACCACTAAGATACCCTTGAGAATGTCGTCGGAGAAGTACTCCGGCTCCGCCTTCTGCAACAGCAGAAGCTCTTCCGCCATTGATTTCATCTCACCACCTCTGACTAATTGCACCTCCTTCCTTAAATCGTCGAGCAAGCCTTGCAAGAACCGGTCCTGGTCCATCCAAATCGCCCTCATTTGCTTCTCCAACCCGCCGTACAGCCCGAACCGCCGCAGAACCGGGAAAAAATCGTAGACGGTGATAAACTTGGAGGGAACAAACAGGTCGGAGCGGGCCCCAGTGGCGGCCCACCGCTTCCCGGCCACCATCCTCATCATCACGTTCTGGGTGAGCCCATAGAAGGCCTCGTTCAGGTCCACCCGCTCGCCCGATCGGGCGAGCAGCCCGCGGGCGGCTTCGCGAACCTCCTCGCATCGGATCCGAGCGCTGAGGGCGAGGCGGTGGGAGGATAGGGAGCCAACGGTCATGGCGCGGCGGAGGGTGCGCCAAAGGTCGCCGTAGCCGGCCCATCCGACGGAGGTGTAGTTGTACCCGGCGATCTCGCCGGTGACGAACCTGGGGCGGTTGGCGAAGACGACGTCGTTTTGGGGGGCGAAGCATTGCTCGGCGGCGTCGGGGGAGGAGACGACGAGGATGGGGCAGCGGCCGAGGCGGAGGAGCAAGACGGGGCCGTAGGTGTGGGAGAGGGACTGGAGGCAGCGGTGGAGCGGCACCTTGAGGAGGTGGAGGTGACCGAGTACTGGGAGTGCCGGTGGGGCCGGTGGGTGGCTCTTTGTTGTCTTGGAGCACTGGAGGTTGCGAGTTTGAAGCAGCTTAGCGGAGAAGAAGACAATGGTTGCAAGGATAGCCAGGAAAGAGAGGATACCGTAGTCCATATTGGATTCCTTTTTTTGTTTTTATTTATTTGTTGTGTTGGGTAAAATGTATACTTATATAGAGGTTAATGCATTTGACATTTGCCTTGTGTGGGTGGCCAAGTGTGTGGGGGATGGATGCACGTATGTCTAGAAGGTGGTGCCGCAAGTGCTCTCTAATTTATTTATTTTTTGTTATTTATTAGGTAAAAATTAGGAGGAAGACTTATCTGAGAGCATCCTTACGAATGAGGTCCTGGGGATCTATGTTGTTATAGATGTGGAGACTCCTGACAGAACGATTAATGTGTGTAATCTTATCAGCTACTCTGTTGTTATCACGGGGTATGTGAGAGAAAAACACATCTCTCACTCTTAACATAAGAGTTTTAATGTCTGACATAAACATTTCGATTTTCCAATGGTATGTGGTTTGTTTTTTCGGTGATTTATGATTATAAGATAATTTCCTTCAATCTGTAATTTATTTATACCCAACTGCAATGATTAGGTAATCCCTTGTCTCAGAGCAATGGCTTCTACCTTTAATAAAATCAGTCGAGCTATTATTATTCGCAAAAGTTGAGTTTGAACATGCCCAGTGGAGGTTTTTTCCATCTTATTGTTTTTTGTTGAGAACTTTTCTTAGTCCTCTGGTTAGTTTATTTGGCGTAATTTAGATCCGCATTGAAAGTGTGTTCATAAGTGGCGGTTTTCAACCAGTTTACCATGTGCATATTGCTTATTTGTTTGATGGCATCTTGTGTTGGTGGTGGTTCATGTCGAAATATAAATTGATTTCTAACATATCATGTTGTCCACCAAGTAAAGGCTAAATTTTCCTTTTCTATTTTCGATAATTTGTTACCCAGTAATGCTAAGATAGGCTTAAATTCTCTTGAGATTTGCAATCATGTTGTTAATCTTTTGGCGGAGATTCATTGTTAATGATGGTTTGATGCTATTATATTGGCATTCTATAAAAAGGTGTGTATCGTCGTCAGTTGTATGGTTACACAGACTACAAGTTGATGGGACCGAGACTCCTTTTTGGGCGAGTCGGGTGGCTGTTGGGAGTCCTTGTTGACTAAATTTCCAAAGGAAGTTTTTTAATTTAGGGGGTATTAACATTTCAAATCCACGAGTTCTCGTCATTTTCCGTTCTGTTGGGATACGCAATTAGTTTGTAAGCGCTAGCCGTTGTGAACAACCCTTCTCTACCAGGCCACCAGTACAATCTATCTTCAAATTGATTTGTTGGTAATGGAATGTCCATAATATATTTTACAATGTTTTGCGGCAGGGTTCTTATTAGTTTTTCTTCCCTATAATATATTCACTAACTGTTTCCTCGGTTTATGTAATAGCATAGCAGTCTACACATCTACTAAGAGGAGTTGTTGGTAGCCACTTGTCCCTCAAAAAATTTATTAATTGATCATTGCCTACTTACCATATTGAACCAGTTTTGAATTTTTCAATGGAGGGGGGAGGGGGGGGGGGACAGTTTTGACCATTGTCATAATATTTCTCCCTTTCTTTTGTAATTTAGGGTGTTAGATATTTTAAGGTATTTATATTGTATTAGTTTGACCCAAACATTATCTGGTTCTGCTAAAATCTTCCACAAAGGCTTCATTTGAAGTGCTTCATTCATATGAACAATCGAAAAAAAAGAATGGAAAGCTCTCTCCAAGAAAACCCTAGGCAAAAAACCAGCCGCCACAACTCCAAAACTCAGCCTAATCTCAAAGACCAGTTCCGGATTAAGCCTCCTTCTAAACAAAATCACACAATCAAACACCCAATTTCTCCAAGAGAGGAAGGAGATTTGAGTTTCATCAAAAAAAAACCCAAAAAATCTGTCAAAAAAAGAGGCAAAAAATGGAAAATCAGATGGAAAAAGAGAGATCGAAGAGCCGTGGCCCTTCCAGTCGCGGCCCTCGGTGGACGCCGGAGGTCTGGTGGCTGCAAGATCGAAGTCACCGGGCGGATTCTGGGTTGTGTTGGTTGCTGGCGGCTGGGTCCTTGGGGTTCGGGTGGTCTGCGCCGACGACTTTTCTTGGTCATCCGGCCGTCCTATCCTCCTTCCTGTACTCGCTCTGCTCAAATCCTTCTTTTGAGGTGTGAGGGTGCTCTTCCTCGCCTTAGACGACGGCTCTGTCCCCCGCGGCTGAAAGAGACGCTTCCTTGATGGCCTCCTGGTCCCTTTTCCCGGTTGCCTTGGTGGGCGCTTGCCTTCCCGGGTAGTCGGCAAATAAGATCTGAAGATACCTCTAATCATCTGTCTCTTCCCAGCTTATTAACATATTCGAAAATTAAAAACTTTAAACCCAAACCTTTTACACCAAAATCTCAGCACAAAACCTGTACCTTTCTTATGTTTTATCTCAAACTCTTGATCTTAAGATTACCTTTTTTCAGGCCCGAATCATTGCATGCAACCGGAATGCTCTGCGCAGCAACCCAATGTTAGCACCGGCCACCTCTGCATGTTGTAATCAGGATGAACGTCTGGCGGTGGGTTTTGGCCAAGAAGTCTCGCTACCTCATACCAGTTAAGTTCCTCTATGAACCTATTATTCCCCTTTTAATATTTCTAGAGCATCTCCGCACTCCTATAAAATCCCCCTCTAGTCATTATCAGGTTCCCTCTGTGTTGGTTGATAACTCTATCCCTCCTTTTATGACCTGTGAGTACAATTTAGGTTGCATGCATTACATGTTGTCCCAATTGTATTCATTAGTCCACTTTTCCATGAATGTTCTTGCGTTGGTTAGATCCATATTGCATTGGTTTAGATATAATCGATTTCATCTCTCCCAAAATGATGTGAGTAGAAACTGGACCGCTGACCCTGACTTTTCTTATTGTGATAATAGGGGTTACAACTATGTCCTATTTAACTTTAAATGGTTGAGTTTTATGCATGTTAGCCTTAGTATTTTGATTTGCCAGCTCTTCAATTATAAGTTGGAAAATCATAAAATTTGGTATCAAGCCCAGGGAATTATCCATGGCTCCCATGGAGATTGGGACTATGGTGGTGTGAGTTTTCTTTGCAGGTTCAAGGATGTTGAAGAATCAAGTTTGACGCCGGTTGACTGTGTTAGCGGATATGGTAAGATGCCCATCACAACTCTTTCCTCCAACACTTGGTTGTTTCCCCATCAGAGTTTCCCTACTCTGTGTGGTGGCAGGCTGCACCAACACTTCAGAAACAAACTTTATCTCAAACTTACTCTCAAACTTTCTAAAAAATCTTATGAGACAAACTTCAAGCTTTGCCACACCGGTCTCGTTAGGGACTTGGTGGCGGCATGCTGCATAAACCTCATTACCAAACCTCTACAAACAAAAGTTTCAACAAAGCTCCTAGAAACAAGTGCAAGACATACACTTAAATTTCAATGCAGGTCTCAAACCCACTGGTGGACTAAAACTGATCAAAGAAGTTGGCACGAGCACCTTCAAACCAGCAGGATTTACGTGAGGGAAGCTTGGATCTGTTTCAAACTTTCTGAATGTTTAAACAAAAACAGCAACTCTCCAAGTGTAGATCTTAAACGATGTAATGTTGAATCTTGCACCATCTTACACTGTAATATGCTAAAAGCTCTTCTTAAATGGAATTTTTTATGATTAAAGTCGCATACTGGAATGTTAGAGGTTCTAGAAGGCCTCTCTTTTGGCAAGAAATAAACCATCTTAGAGGTACAAATCATCTTGATGCCCTTATGCTTACTGAAACTAAAGCCTCTGAAGCCCCGACCGATCAGATGATCAAAGCCTCGGGCTTTCACAAAGCTTTCAGCATCAGTGCTAAGGGTCAAAAGGTGGCATCTATTTTCTCTACAAATCAAAATTTGAAGACTCAAGTATAGTTCTAGAACAATCTGACAGATATCTCATGATCAAAACAACGGTGGACAAGCATGATTTCGCTTTATTGTTGGTCTATGCTCCATCTGTTGAATCAGAAAAAATCCCTTTTTGGGAAGAAATTTTTTCGATAACCCACGAACACTCTCTTCCAGTTCTCATTATAGGTGATTTAAACGATATAGAAAATGATACAAAAAAAATAGGGGGTGCTACTCTATCCATATCTAGATTTAGACGATTACAATTTGTCAAGTATGAACTTGATCTCCAAACTGTTCCCTACACTGGTTCTCCCTTTACTTGGAGAAAAAAACAAATCAAACTTTAACAATACATATGAACGTTTGGATAGAATTCTGGCAAGTCAACAAATGTTCAATTGGTTTCCAAAGATTCATACAAAACATCATGCATTCTCTGATTCTGACCACTGCCCAATTTCTCTAGAAATAGGATCTCGAAATCCTACTAAAGGCGCTCCATTTAGGTTTGAAATGGCATGGACGACAAATCCTATATATGAATCTATGGTTCGACAAGTTTGGCGTAATAATTTTAATGGACCCCAAAGCTTTAAACTAATACAGAAACAAAAACTGCTCAAACGAAATACCAAAAACTGGTGTAAATCTCAAACCAGTAATACCGCTAGACAACTTACTCAAGTCGAGAGTCAAATTATGAATTTGCAAAATCGTTTACCTTGGGGTAACATCAGTAAACAAGATGAAGAAAAGTTAGCGAGATTAGAACTCAAGAGATACAGACTCTTAGAATGCAACCATAAGTTCTGGAAACAAAGGGCCAAATCAAATCATCTTCAATTTTCAGACAGGAACACGAAATACTTTCAAATAACAGCTAAAGTTAAAAGTTTAAAAAGACCAATTAAATCCTTTACAACAAAACAGGGAAATATCATTTATGACAATGACACCATCTCTGATCAAATCACAAATGAGCTATCGGAAAGATTTATAGGTTCTCATCAATATCAAGTTAACCCAGGGGATGTTTGGAACATTCAACCTCAAATAACGTCAGAGGAAAACCGAAACCTAATCTCTCAACCGACTACAGCTGAAATCAAAACCACGATATTTGAAATGGCAGAAGATAAATCCCCCGGCCCTGATGGTTTCCCCCCAGAATTTTATAAAAAATACTGGCATATAGTAGGACCCTCTTGTTGTAAAGCAGTCAAAGCATTCTTTCACTCAGGACATTTATTGTCAGAGATAAACAAAACCTTTATTTCTCTAATTCCCAAAACTGAGAACCCTACCACAATCAACCACTACATGCCGATCAGTTTATGTAACACCATTTACAAAGTAATCACAAAAATTCTGGCAAACAGGCTTAAACCTATTCTCCCAAAGCTCATCAACCCTTTTCAAGGAGCATTCGTAGAAGGTAGATCCATTCAGGATAATACCTAAATAGCTCATGAAATATTCCATAGCTTCCATAAGAGAAAAGGAAGAACTGGTTGGATGACATTAAAACTCGACATGGAAAAAGCCTACGATAAAATCAACTGGAGCTACATCAAAGCGGTTCTTCATAAGTTTGATTTCCATCCTTTATGGATCAACTGGGTTATGACGTGTCTTACAACATCCTCCTTCTCAACTCTAGTAAACAATTGTCCAGGTAAACAGTTTAAGCCTAATAGGGGAATTCGTCAAGGAGACCCACTTGCACAGTTGCACCCTACATCTTTGTGTTAGTAATGGAAGGCCTAGCGAGAGAAATGCACAAGGAAGCTTTGCAAGAGGATGCGTTAATCGGAATCAAACTCACCAAAAATGGTAACCATATACCTTTCCTTACTTTTGCAGATGACACGATTATTTTTGCCAAACCTGCGCATACTAGTCTAAATACCATTCAGAATATGATAAACAACTTCTCCAACCTCCCGGGTCTCACTATTAATTATAGTAAAAGTTCTCTCCAATGCTCTAAGAATGTGAACCAAAACCTAGCGAGAGACCTTGCTCAGAGTATGGGAATTCCAATCTCGAGTACTCTTGAAAAATATCTAGGTATTCCGATGCTCAACGGCCGAATTAAAAACTCGGTTTTTGAGGAAGCTATCCAAAATCTGAAAAAAGCAACTGTCCAAATGAAAAGCCTCAAATCTGTCTCAAGCAGGCAGAGCCATCTTAATTCAATCCAATCTAAGTTCCAAAACTAATTATCTGATGCAAAATTTTTTGCTCCCTAAAGGAATTCTTAATCAAATAGACCAAATAAACAAAAATTTCTTCTGGAATAAACTTCACTCGGAGAGATATACCCCTTTAGTAAGCTGGGATAACATCTGTAAGAGTAAAGCCCAAGGTGGATTGGGTATTAGAAAAGCCGAAGACCTAAATATAAACCTCCAGTTTAAATTACTTTGGAAACTTTATACTAATGAAGATAATATTTGAGTTAGAGTCATCAAAGAAAAATATTTTCCTAATAGCAACACCAGGGACAAACCAAATCAAGCCACCTCTTGGCAATTTGGCAGACTTTTATCTCTTAGAGAAAAATTCGAGAAAGGCCTCCTTTGGGTTATAGGAGACAGTAACCTCATAAATATTTGGAATGACCCTTGGATTCCCAATACAAATCTCCAAACCTTCATGGGTAACAATGACCCGAACATGAAAGTCAGCAATCTCTTTACCCCTCAAAAGCTCTGGAATAAGACTCTCATACATAGTCTTTTCCCTCAAAATGTAGCTAATGGTATTCTATCCCTCAACATCCCATCATGGCAAGCCCAAGATAAGCTAATCTGGGTGCCTAATCCCACAGGAAAGTTCACCACCAAATCTGCTAAGAAAACTACAAACACCCATAACCACAACATAGAAAACCATAACTGGATATGGAATCTAAACCTCCCTCCTCGCCTTAAAAACCTAGTATGGAAAATTAAAATAGATGCTCTACCCACGACCAGCATGCTTAATAGATACATTAACAGAGTACCAAACACCTGTTCCCTTTGTAACCTCATAAATGAGGATGTCACTCACCTCTTTACGGAGTGCTCCTTTGCCAAGGAACTAATAGTCCAATTTGAACAAGCAACAGGTAAGATCTTTCACAACCTCTCCTTACAAGGTTCCTTGTGCGACAACATTAGCCAAATCAAGCATACAAATCAGTTTTTTGAAGACCTAGTGGTTATTTGGGAAATGATATGGGAAACTAGAAACAAATTAATATTTAAACATACAAGCCCTGACACCTTTGGTAACATGATTAAGCGAATTAATAATAATATCCAAGATTGGAGAGAAACAAATCCCAAGAGTATTAATAAAGATATCAATAAAAGGAAAAAAAAGGTCTAGATCTATATGGACTAGACCAGCAGGGTGCATCTACAAAATTAACGCAGATGGCTCTGTCAAATCCACCGGCATTAGCCAGGTGGGAGGAATCATTCGTGATTCCATGGGCCATGTAGTTGAGATCTTCTACCAAGAAGTAGATCAAGGTACAATTATTCAAACTGAAGTAGCAGCAATGCTTATAGGGATGAAGGTAGCTCGAAGATTAGGTTTGAACAAGATCGTTGTAGAAGGAGACAACCAAGAGCTGATGAGAATTCTATCTAAAGGAGGAGACATCAGATGGGAGATTATGCGACAAACAGAAGAAATCAAGATCATGGAAGCGGATTTCGAAAAGGTCGAATTCAATCACATCTACAGAGAAGCTAGCAAAGTTGCAGATTATATAGCCACTAGAGGTATCATTAGTGATAGATCTACAATCCTTTTTCATAGGGAACTTTGTACCATCATCCGTCAGGATGATCCAGGAGCGCGTTTACTTTATTTGTAATAGCTCCGAATGTTTGCCTGCTGTAAAAAAAAAATGTGCTTCATTCATATCCCTTGAATTCCTAATACCTAGTCCCCCATTAGCTTTTGGTCTACAGATTTTATCCCAACTTATCAAAGGGCGGTGTTGGAGATCTTTGTTCCAGAACAAAGTTCTATTAATCTGGTGAAGTTCTTTTTGTATCGCACATGGTAGCATGAAGTTTTGCATCGCGTGAAGTGGTTTGGTGGCGAGATTAGTTCCAATTAGAACTGCATGACCTTGTTGTGATAATGCATTTGCTCGTCATTTATTCAATTGTTCTTTTGATTTGCATATAATTTCCTCAAACGTTCTCCTCTTTACTCTCCCATTAATTATTGATCTTGGGCGAAATCGAAGAACTGGTCTAACCCGCTAACTTGGCTAAATGGTACTGAATTATGCGTCTGGTTTTGGGTTTGACCCGGCTAAGCCGTGGCGAGTTGTATTTTATTTTCATTTTCCGTTCCGCTTTCCCTTAAATGAATTTCCACGACTTAGTCATTAGGACATGTTAAAGGTACCCAACGGCCCTACGATGGTTTTGGGGTTTGAAATCCCGGCTTTCATACTAATGTTTAAAGAGGTTTAAAACCTCAACCCGTACCTGGATTGCAAGATCAGAATGAAGGTATCCGACCTTCGAAACGTAATCCGGGTATTTATATCTGGGCCGTTACAGTCCCTTCCACAAAAAAGAAGGAAACAATGCCTCTGTCCATTTTCAGACAGTTTACTTAATCAAAGTAGAATTTATTGGTAATTCAGAGTGAAGTGATGCATAATTTGTACCAAATTTCAAACTTTCAAATTAGATAATGGTCAAAGCAAAGACAACATAAACAAAATAAAAAGATAATTGAACAATATTGCTCATAGTGGGATTAGCCTGCAAAGCACTCGAGCCGGGTAAGCCAAGCGGCAAGCCGCAAGACAGGCTAACGCATGCCAAGGTAAACCAAGACATGAGTACCCACTATATATAGCACAAATTGCTCATAGTGTGATTTGAACCCTTGACCTCATGGTAGTGACACTACAACAAAAATGATTATTAGCGACAAAAGTTTTAGTGTCAAATTTTTTTTCCTCGGTAAATGTGGCATTTGGCGACGAACATATATGTTCCTCGTAAAAGGGGACATGAACTTTAGAGAGAAACCTACATTCCTCGCTAAAAGTGACATTCAACGACAAATTTTTCGATTCATCATTAATTGTTATCATGATATGGTCGCCTAAACCATAAAGAAAATAGTGACGAATTTGGAGTTTTTAGCGAGGAATGAATTCATCACTAAAAAATACATTCGTTGAGGATTTTAATTTTTTGTCGCTATATATAGGTAGGAATTATGTAAAATCCGCCAACTGTATTGGCGGCGAATTGTAATTTCTCGCTAAAAGTATGTGTTTTCTGAGGAAATAATTTGTCGCTAAACGTATTAGTTAGCGAGAAAATTTCATTTTCGTCGTTAATGCTTTGTTAAAAATAGAGAACATGGCTCAGAGTTATTAAAGAGAAAAATTTAAATTCCTCGCCATATGTTCATCTTTTATGAGAAATATTGTTGTCGTTGAAATAACCATTTAGGGAGGAGATATCACTTTCGTCACTACTTGTATAGGGGAAAACTGTGACAAATTCCAAATTTGTCGTCATATGTTTGGGAAAATTATATCATTTTCATACTAAACATATCATTTAGTAAGGGAATATTATTTTTATCGTTGTTTGTTTATGTGAAATTAGACAGAATAATAACCCAATTTCATTGGCGATAAAAGTTTAAATACTTCGTACATCACATAGACTTTGTTTATATTTTAAATACCGATGTCAATACATCAAACATACATTGATTATTTATGATTTTCCGTGCATATATATAATATTAAAATAAGTTTTCATATAAGAAATAATGTCCAGATACATCAAAACATCATTTTCTTTGTACTTATTGAATTTTTTTTGTCCTAACTCCTAATACACATCGGTTAGAAACTAAAGCATTGTAGTAGCCTATGCGGGATTTGAACCCGCATCTTTATGCTTGAGCACATTGCTCTACCATTTGAGCTAATAGGCTTAAATAAAAATGAAAATTGACATGAAATAAATACTTGCTTGCCCTGTTCCGATCCTTCTGAATTTTCTCGAGTAAGAAATTTTTTTAATATGACAATGTTTCTTTAATTTAGGATGCTCTAAGCTTAAGTAGTTGTTGCTCCTAGTTCAATGTACTATTTTGTATGTATAATAACAGCAATACTTAAAAATTCTAAACAGTACGTGCTAATTTTAACTAAGCAGGGGGGATTGCAAATAAAAATCTTCATATTATTTGTTGATTACACACGAAAAGAATCAAGATGCTAAATCCATGTTTATGTGGATGATTTTTTTTTGTCATGTTGAAGACCTCAAATGTAAAAAACGCAATTCTCAGCATGTCACAAGATTGAAAAAAACTCACCAACACAATTGCCAAGTACCCATTTTCTTTATGCACCAAGCATCTCATCAGCTATTGTTGTAGCTCCAAGTGCTCTAGCGGCTGCTAGGAATGCATTCTAGGAGTTCATATGATAAGAAAACAGTATGAAGCATTAGTGACAAGGTAGAATGTTTTTTAATAAAGCAATCCAATGAAAAAAAGAGATCCCAATTACCTTGTTTTCTTAATCAAGTTTCAGATAAGTTGTTTGTTAGAACAAACTGATTTGACTAATCTAGGAGAACCTACTCCTCTATCTACAAACAATCCTTTGACTGGAATTCTACTTATGAAATGGTGAAACTGTTTCCACTGACTTGGGTTCAACCAAAACAGAATGTAGATGTTCATTTGACAGATTAGGAATTGCCAGCACCAAGCATACAGAAGTTGAGAATATTAATGCAATTTAATGTGAAAAGACGAACATAAGAAATCCTAGCAAAAGCAAGGGAAAAAAAGAGGAAAAAGATCAACAGATCTCCGAGTATATTAATTTGACCTATATAGCTGGTATATTAAAAAATTTAAAGCATAAAGTGATCTTTCTACAACATAAAAATGTATTTAAGTGACTGCCAATTGGACAAAAAACGTATGCTTTAATTGTTGCTAGCTTTCAATCTTTTTCCAATCAAGGTTAATCTGAAATATCAGAGCTTTTAAGAGCACAAGGCAAGCATTCCTTTTTATATATAACATGTTATGCAGAAGAACAACATATGTATTTAAATATTAAAGAATAAGTACAATGGAAAATGGCTCGGATCCTCTTTTGAAGAACCATAGGCATCAAAGAAAACAAAGTACGTACAAGCTCCTAACTTGGTTTTTACAAGACAAAAAGAAACCACTGATTGTTCACAAGAATAATAGGCTTACTAAACCTTGGAAGGTTGGCCATTGGATTCAACACCACTACTAGATGAACATTAATCATCGTTGTGCCTGTTGCTGCTGGAAGTAATACTTCTGGGATTGGCAGTCAAATTAGCTGTATAAACTGAATTTGTAGAGATTACAGGTATAATTGAGGCCAATTTAACAATTCCAATAGGGGGTGATGAAGAGGGGAGCCTAGGTAAGATTGGAGCTAATCATTTCAAGAATGGAATGGAAAAATAGTTAGATGTCTACTATATAAAGGCCACCAAATCATCTACCCAAATCACAAATAGAAACTTCAACAAGATACAAAGCCAGCCTTAGTATTTTATCAAAACTCCAACCATTCTACAAAAGAGTAGATGAAAGTAAGATCAACTTAGTATTCAAACCAAAGATCAAATTCAACGGTTCAACCCAATTGAACAAATGAGAGAACAACGAATTCAACAATTTCAGCAGTACAACCATCAATTAATCATAGGTGGTAAGATCAAATTAAACAAACATTCAATTAATCTGCAATTTCAGATCAGAGCAACAACAATCAATCAACCAACACATGAAAAAGAACAACGAATTCATCAACACTCTGTCAACACAAATCAACCCTTCCTCCTACTAAAACTCATTTTTTTTTATAAAATTCATCTAACAATGAACAATACTTTGATGGGAAGACGAGGGGAAGAGTTCAAATTTGCATTTACCTCTCAAGATTTGAAGTTGAGGCCGGATGCGAAAGCGAATCAGTCGTGGTCGAGGGGAATAGCTCATGCTCGACGCCGGAGAAGGAGGAGAGGTGAAGGCGGAGGTGCTGCTGTCGGTAGCGGAGAGAGGCGATGATATGGGCTGGTGATTAGGGTTCAAGTGAGGGTGAAGGGGAAGAGATCTGAGAGCGAGGTAGAGGGAATAGTGACGGAGGCGAGGGAAGTGGTTTTACCGGTCTATGGAGAGCTGCCGATGGTGGTGAGCTGATGCAGGTCGAAGCGTCCGGCGGTGGGACTCCCGAGTGGGTGGAAACGGAGAAACGAGATAGGGGGAATAGGAGGGAAAGGGTTAATGACAGATAAGGACTGTCGGACTGATGGCAACAAAGGCTTCAAAAATAATACTACTAGTATTACACAGTTAAAAAAAATTCACAGTATGACAGTAAGGGTTTATTATGACAGCAAATGGTTTAGACTTTAGAATTTAGATGAACAATTGGCTTGTTATCAAATTCAGTTGAAAAGTGTTTAATTCAATGAATGATCAAAATCTATAGAATAGTGCTACATATTTATTTAAGGGAGACATTATTTTTAGGTTTGTACCTCTAAAAATGTATGAACAATATATCTATCTTCTATATATCTATCTATCTATTAATATTACTAATTCTGCTAGCATTTTGCTGACGTGTCACGCTCACAATTAAAGTTGAATTTTTTAATCAAATGAGCTTTTCTTATTGGTCTTATTATCGAAACTTTAAAATATTTGTTTCCTATTTTAAATATGATTTGAATCCATTCCTTTTTTTTATTTTCGGTTATATTGTCGTAAATATTGAGACATTTTCCATTTTTTTCCCGTGCCTTATATCTATTAATCTATCTATTAATGTTACTAATTTTTCTAGCAATTTGCTGACGATTCACGCCCACAATTAAAGTTGAATTTTTTATTCAAATGGTATTTTTTTTATTGGTCAATATTACTGTTGAAATTTTAAAATATCTGTTTCCAAATTTAAATATATTTATTTCCTATTTTAAATATACTGTATTTGTTTAGCCTTTTTTCCTTTCTCACCCCTTTCTGGTAGTTTGCTTTTGGATTGAGGAAGAAAATCTAGATTAACGTTTATTAATATAGTTTGATAATTTGGTTTATGAAATAAGAATAAAATAAATATATATTACATGTGTATCGATATGATTTCTTATATATTATTTTAGTTCTTTTGTAAAATTACGCACTCTTTACCTCACTATCTTATGCATATTTCATTTATAATATATTATAATTAATGATATCTTAAAAATTTTCAATACAAAACATTAGTATGAAAAAATATATACTTTATTAAAAAAATTATTTACCATAATTATATGACAACTTCTATATTTTTTTTAGTTTTATCCTAATGATAATAATTATATATGTACTTCAAAGTATATTAGGTGGTGTGTTTGAGTTTTATTACTACTTTACCTTATTAAATCATTTTCAAAATTTGTATTGTATCTCTTTGCAACTAATTTATAAATTGAAAAAAAAAACTCTATACATATTTTGTTGTGAAAAAGTATATATTAATATAGTATTAAATAGATATATAGAATAATTTTCAAATTAAAATTGATCAAAATCCCGTGCCTTCAAGGCACGGGCACTACACTAGTATAAAATACTAATTAAATCAGAGGCTTGAAACGGCCTCTGGTGCGATTTGCATACATGAAATTTTCTAGATTAAAACGGGATTATTTTTAAATACGTTTCATATTTTGAATTAAATTAGTATTATATTTTTTAGTCACATCAATTAATAAGTCAATATATATCTATTATATATACAATAGAGGAGAAGTCGTACGAGACACATAACAACTTCTCCTTAATCGTAGTCATATAGACCAATCATAAAAATTTGAAATAATCAATATATGCATAAGATAAAAATTTAGTTTAACTCTACTTAATCAATATAACTTACACAATTTCATTAGATATGGATATTAGTCGTATGAACCAATCAATTTTTTTTTGAAATAATCAATATATGCATAAGATAAAATGTTATTCTAAATCTATTTAGTCAATATATCTATATATTCATAAGAAAAAAATTGCCCCAATTTGATTATATATGGATATATTTTTAGAAGATATTAACTAATTTTAAATACTATTATATAAGATAAGATTTTACCTATTATTACATGGATAAAATCATATCCGAACATATGGATAAGATAAGATTTTATCTGAACATATCTATTTATGCATAAGATAAAATTTGACCAATCTGATTATATATGAATATATTTTTATAAGATATTAATTAATTTTAAATACTACGTAGTATCATATAAGATAAGATTTTACCTGTTTGCGCTATATATGAACATATTTTTAGAAGATAATAACTTTATCAATATATTACATGGCCATACTAATTAAATAATTTTGATCAATACGAAGAAAATAAAAGGTTTTGGGGAATTTGAAATAATACTTAGCCGTGTAAATCGTTTCATATGTTGTCAGTTATTTTTACCAAATTTTATTAAATATCGATATATTTTTATAAGATTTTACCCATGTTTTCAAAACATGGATATATTATATTATATCTCTTTTATTGGTAATCAATTAAATATATTGTTAGAAAAGAATTAGTTAAACGGGTGTTAGCCCAAACTTTATTCAAAATTTTGAAAAAATAAAACAATATATAAAATATCGTGATAGTTAGAGTTAATGTTTGATTACAAGTTCCTTTATACGTTTTTTAATGTCAAATGAATTAATATTACAAAATTGCACACAGGTGAGTATTAATGTCAAATGAACTAGTAGTTAGGTAAAAAAAACTTATCTTTCTAGATCACTGAAATTAATTATGACTATATTACAAAAGAAATCTATATAAAACTAGTAAATTCTTAAAGTAGAAGAGTTTTTGCCTATGTCTCATCCTTAGCTTATTTTTTACCTATGTCTCATCCTTGACCCAATTTGATTAATTCCTTTTCTACCAACCGAATAGAATAATTCAAAACATAATTTTTTTTATAAAATTTATAAAGATATTAATTTTTTTTAATAATCAATAAGATTTCTTCAAAATATAATTTTTTAAAATGTTATAAAGATATTAATTTTCTTTAGCAACTACTTAGAGTAATTAAAAACATAATATTAATAACTAGTGTGCTTCACTTACATTTTTATTTAAGTCATCCACTCTAATTGCATTAAAGTTAAAACAACCTCTATATAATTAATTATGTTACATTTCATTTTTTAAAATAATAATGTTTCGTCTGATAGAATGAAAATATTCCTTATTTTGAAAGTAACTATTCTTTTTATGTTAAAATTTATCAATATATTTCTTATATTTGTCACATTATGCTGATTTGAAAAGATACTATTTTTGAAAAGATACTATTTTTAAATAAACTTATCATTAAATTTGAAAAGATACTATTTTTTAATTTCAATTTCATGTGGATTAAATGCAATTTTTTTTTACTATATAGAATGATTTATTTATTAAAAAACTTAAAATATTGGAAAAAGTATCTATGTAGGTACAAGTACAATGATATTTATTTTTATCCAATCATCCTTATTACATCTTTTACATAAAGTCATACCGATATTAATTTTTTTTCCTCTTGTTGAGCAACTAATGGAATTAATTCTAAAACATTTATTTATATTAGTGTTTTTTTTAATCAGTTGTTAATTTTTTTTTCTTAACATACTATTTATTTTCTAATGAATATATCTATATACTACTTTAAACGAGAATAAATTTTTTAATGATATTCTGATTTTAATAAAGAATTCTAAGATACTTTAATAACAAAATTTTCTAAATTTTTTGCTTGAACAACTCTAATTTTTTTGTATACTAACTTTTGCTAATCCTTTATTTAAATTTTATAATATCAATTTATTTGAAAAAATTTCATCATGACATAGGAACGGTACTGATTTAACTAATAAAGAATTCAAAAGTTCATGTTATTGGTTATAGAAGAAGAAAAATTAAAAAACAAAAGATGGAAATTGGATTTATTTTTTTGATAGATGAAAAATTAAAACATCAAAAAAATGAAAACAAAAAAAGTAGAATACGGATATTCAAAATTCCGAGATAAGTAGAGGCGGGCAAGGCGGGAAGCAATGAAAAAAAATTGAAAATCAAATTGAAGCGGGCTAGATTGAAAATTAAATTGAAACTGTTTAGGGTTTCAAAAAATCTGTTTATATTGAGTCTCCCTCTCCGTTCTTCTCTTCTTTGGCCGCTTTTCATTTTCGTCAATCCATTCCAACCAGATCTCCCTCCCTATCCATCCATTCACCCTCTAACAACTCCATCTTCCAAACCAGTCAGATCGGTGAGAGCGACCTCACAGGGAAGAACATATTGGAGGAACAGAACTCCCAACCCTTCAAATTACCGAGTCTCGCCTGTAAAACCTCATCAATCGGAGCAAAATCAGTGAACTAAGTATCAGCGCCGTCGAACTGCACCAGTTGCAGATCAAGAACACTGGATCTACCGGCCTGTGCGGCGACCTCCAGAGAACACTCTCGAAATTAGGGCTCGAAACAGGGTTGTGCGGCGCTGATTCGGGGCTAGGGTTCAGCGCAGGGTGGAGATTCAGATCGAATCTACCTCCCACCCTACTCCGATGCTCAAATCAGCACCGTTCAGGGCAGCGGGGCTCCGGTCGTTGTCCGATTGGTTCTTTCTTCGCTCTGGTCGTCGTCTGGCAGGATGACCACTTTGGGAAGAAGGCACCGGTGCATTACTTCGGGGTCTTCGACGGCCATCGAGGCGACCAGGTATACTACTCTTGTATATAAATCTCATTAAGTTATTCTATGTTATCAATCCAACTATAATTCCTCACCTCCCTCTCCTTCTTCTGTTCTGCAGTACTCCCTGCTATCTTCACCCCTGAGTTCCTCGGCCCCGTCACCGATCTCCTCGTTTGAATTCACCGAGCACGTACTGAGGTCAACCGAGAGCTTCTACTATCTTTATCCCTAAGCACTTAGTTTTTATCCAGATTGAACGTATAGTTATGTCATTGATCCTTCGAACTTGATGAAGGAAGGAACGAATGAATGGAGCTTGTGGCTAATTTATCCAGATGAATGAATGGAGTGTATAGTTATGTTATTGATTTGAGTGTATAGTTATGTTATTTGTAGCATTTCTGATTTTTAATTGTTGATGTTTATTGAATGTAGCTTGTATTTTTTTAATTAAATTGGATTTGAAAGAATTGATTAAGAAATAAAATATATCGGGTACAAATTTTTTTGATTGAAAGGAGCTATTATCTTATTTTCTAGCTAAAAACACTTCTTGTGATAAAAGCAATTTCCTCACTAAAATTATCTACACCAACAAACATAAATTTGTCACAAAATGTCTATTATATAATTTTTTGTATTTAAAAAGCTATAATTAGTAATTACCATTGGTGAGGAAATAAATATTTTAGCGAGGAAATCACTTTTGTCGTCATATATATTCAGCGACTATTCTCAAATTTTGATCTATTTTTGCGATGAAAATTTTAATCGCTAATAAAATCGACATAATTCGATGTCACTATTAATGAGGAAAAAACATATTAGCGATGAAATTGTATTTGTCGACAAACACATTCGATGACTATTTTTCAAATCCTTCCACGTTTTTGGCGACAAAAAGTTTGTAATTCAATGAGGAAAATATTAGTCGCTAATAGTATATGTCGAGAGAAAATGATTTTATTGCTAAAAGTTTTGGCGATGAATTATTTTTCCCTCGACTAACCTTTCCTTGACGAGCTTTCTGCGAGGAACCGACGACGAAATGCATTTCCTCGCCAAATCTTTTTAGCGACAAAAATTTGATTTTCAACGACGAAATATTTTCCCGCTAATAGCCATTTCTGTTGTAGTGTGATACACATTTAAATACGTTAGAATACAGATTGAATTACTGTAAGTATACTTATACTGTTGTAAATAGTAATATTAATTTCAATAAATTGTCCATTGCTTTGTTACTGTATTTGGATTCAACTTAGCAATTTAGCATAACTCCATGTATTGCTACTGTAATAGTTTTTTGTGTTTGGAATGCTTTTTTTAATACTTACTTCATTGCTATATATTGTATTCAACTTAATTTTTTTTTTGTTTGAAATTGCTATTTTTTAAATTTCTTAAACGAGGGACAAGGCCCGTCCCGTCCCGATCCCGTCCCGTGAGGGATAGGACCGGGTGGGATCAAAAAATAATAATCAAATTTCGTCCTGATCCCGTCCCGAAAAAAATACGCGGGACGGGACGCGGGATGACCCTAATCCCGTCCCGTCCCGTCCCATGTCCACCCCTAGTTTCAATGCCTCACAAACATAATACATGAATTAACTCATCATTTAAAAACATTAACCTTTCCACATGCAAGATCAAGAACAATATGTCCTGAACGAGCATAAAGATGAATTAAAACATTTTTAATCTGCCAAAAAAGAGTTTATTATAAAACCAACCTCAAATTCATTAATCAAATTAAATCTAACAAATTTCATCTATTTGACAAGATTTACCCAATTATTTAGTTTCTTCAAATGGATGATTGGACTTGCTTCACGCTCTTCCAAACTCTGATTTGTTAGCACTGTAATGATCTGCCACTTTCTGAACAAACACCTTTGTATTCTCATCTTTCAAAACTTGAGCATCACCTTGACGCACATTAAGAAACCATAGAAATCAGACATCATATCAGCTCAAGTTTTGCTTGACATTACTATAGAAGAATTTCAGGCTTCAACACATTTGATTGCATAATTAACACTGTCAAATCCAAATTTTGCCTGCCAAATCACAAATTCAGCAAACCCTATCGATTTCTTACCGAATTCTATCATTGTTAATTCCTCTATTAGTCCAATAAACACGAGGGAAAAAAACCTACGACTCAAAGCATCAAAAGAGGAATTTGAGGTAACTACCTCCAATTCTCCAGAATTTCGTGGAAGAAATCAAATAGTTCAGAAAGACAAGCACGTACTCTCTGTGTTGTACTTGAATTTGGATTTAGGAGGGCCGGAAGAGCTCAATATAAAACTAGCCATTCCAGAAACTGAAATTCACCTAAACTAGATATGCATCATGCTTTCTTTTCTTCAAAAATTTCCAAAAACATAACTAGTGAAGATGGGAAGACAATCCTACCATTACCGAATTGAAACTGAAATCGAAGGACAACGCATCCGGGAGCAGCAACAGAGACTCTCACGCTGGGATTCGGTTAGTCGGGGGCGCCGGAATGTACAGGCGGAATGTAGGCGCAGCGGCGGACGATGAGGGCAGCGACGGAGCCGGAGACGCGGGCTAAGGTCCGAGCGACGGAGCCGGAGACGCGGGCTAAGGTCCGAGCGTCAGAGACTTGGGGCTGGGGCTGAGCGCCAGAGACTTTGTTGGGGTTGCTCTTGTGTTTTTAGGTTAGGGATTGGATTGGGTCGGTCGGGGCAAACAATTAGTAGGGAATGGGATTGAGAATTTTTTTTTTTAATTTCAGATTTTTTATTA
This sequence comes from Persicaria tinctoria, assembly GCA_037127255.1. Classification (NCBI taxonomy): domain Eukaryota; kingdom Viridiplantae; phylum Streptophyta; class Magnoliopsida; order Caryophyllales; family Polygonaceae; genus Persicaria; species Persicaria tinctoria. Next base: position 5,111,223 of record JBANSL010000004.1, read on the forward strand.
TTATTTAATTATTTAATATAATTTAAAAATAATTGAAAAGGAGTAAAAAAAATAAAAAATACCAAAAATATTTAACTTTTTTTTTCCTGATTTTCTGGTGGTGGATAGTTTTGATAATTAAAAAAGGTATTTTTGCAAATTTTCATATATTGATGCAATTGTTTTCAAACCTAAAGATTTTTGCAAATCAAATATCAAAGTGGGATATTTAGTAGTAATTCTTATATTAGATAGATACTCCGTATTAGATATTAGATGTTGTATTAGATATTAAATATTAGATATATATAAAAGAACTTTTACTCTCCCATCACATTTATTATGCCCAAATGTGATTGGTTAAACAAAAAAAATATTATTATTAGTGAAAAGTAAAAAAGTGTAATTATTAATCTAAAAAATTAAATATTATTGATCAAATTGTAGGAGAGACTAGAGAGTATTAGATTTGATAGATATTAGATATATATACACAGACAACTATATAAATACCGATCATCCCCGAACCGCTTCACCTCCCCTTCCCATTATCCCGTTTCGATTTCCTCTCTCCAATTCTCGCATTTGCATATCCTCCGAATCTCGGCGCGCTCCTCTCCGACATTCAAGGTACTATCTCGTTCTTTTCTTCTCTGTTCGCTTGATTCCTTAGAGATTGTGGTTTTGCAGATACTATTTATTTTTAGTTTTGATCCATCTGATTCGGATTATTTGATCTGATATTAAGTCGTTTTGCTTCGTTAACTTCAATGTACTGCCTTGTTCGCTACAACTTTCACTCGCATGATTTTGATTTTTGGATATGTTCTGGTCGATCGGTTCATAATTAAAGCGATTTTTATTTTTAGAAATTGCGAGATCGCCGACTTTTGGTGTTCTCTCTAGTGCATTCCGAGTTTCTTTTCCAGTCAGTTTTGGATTTGATTTCGCTTTCTGCCAATATCAATTGAATTTTCGAGGTAAAGTATTCTAGATCCATGATATATTGATCTTCCGATGCATTGTCAAGTTTTAATTCACTCGCATGATTTTGATTTTTGGATAGGTTCTGGTCGATCGGTTCACAAATAAAGCGAATTTTTTTTTTTTTGGAAATTGCGAGATCGCCGACTTTTGCTGTTCTTTCTAGTGCATTCCGAGTTTCTTTTCCAGTCAGTTTTGGATTTGATTTGGCTTTCTGCCAAGATCAATTGAATTTTCGAGATAAAGTATTCTAGATCCATGATACATTGATGATTGATCTTCCGATGCATTGTCAAGTTTTAATTCAATTCATCTATTTGATCGTAATGAGATATGGATATTTCTGACGCGCGGTCAGGTTCAACGAATTTCAGATGCCGAGTCAGGAATTGGAACCCCCTGATAGAGATTCAGAGCATTTTGAGGAAGTAGACCCCACAGGGAGGTACGGCCGGTACAAGGATCTTCTTGGCTCCGGCGCAGTCAAGAAGGTGTACCGAGCCTTTGACCAGGAAGAAGGGATTGAGGTGGCCTGGAACCAGGTGAAGCTCCGACACTTGAGGGATGACAAGGCCATGATTGAGCGGCTCAACTCGGAAGTGAGGCTTCTAAGCAGCCTGAAGAACAAGAACATCATCTCGCTCTACAGCTTCTGGAAGGACAATGAGAAGGACACATTGAACTTTATAACGGAGGTTTGCACCTCCGGGAATCTCAGGGAGTACAGGAAGAAGCACAAGCATGTATCCTTGAAGGCGTTGAAGAAGTGGTCTAAGCAGATTTTGAGAGGCTTGGAGTATTTGCATACTCATGAGCCCTGCATTATCCACCGGGATCTCAACTGCAGCAATGTCTTTGTTAATGGCAACATTGGGCAGGTAAGATCATCTCAATATTTTTCTTAACAAGTATTTTTACTTTAAATTTAGTTTCTCTTGAATGCTTAGTTGTTGAATTTCATATTTTCTTTTAGGTTGGTATAAATAAAATAGGTCCAAGTTCATTGTTAATGTAGTTTGTCCTTCTAAGCCACTTTGTTGGTACAAAATCATATTATTTGGATCTTATCCCTAAATTTTGAATCTCTTATTGTTCAGTGCAGCATATATAATGTGTTTGTAAATTATATTGTTTCTGTAAAATGCTTGAAATGTATCTGAATCTTTTGTAGGTGAAAATTGGTGACCTAGGAATGGCAGCAACCACAGGGAGGAGTCATGTTGCGCACTCAGTGCTAGGCACACCCGAGTACATGGCCCCAGAGCTGTACGAGGAGGACTATACTGAGATGGTTGACATATACTCGTTTGGAATGTGCCTGCTCGAGATGATCACCACTGAAATCCCATACAAAGAATGCAACAGCATAGCCAAGATATACAAGAAGGTGAGCACTGGGGTGTGGCCAGACGCCATGAACAAAGTCAAGGATGCTGAATTCAAGGCTTTCATAGTGAGGTGCCTCGCGAAACCTAGGGATAGGCCCTCTGCCTCCCAACTTCTGAACGACCCTTTTTTTTATGGCGTCGAAGATGGCGAGGAGGAAGGTTGAGATTGTAAGGGAACCTCTGACCTTGAAACTCAATGTAGTTTCCTTCTATGTCTTGTTTTTTTTAATTGTTTGTGTGTTTGTTTGTTTTAATAACTCCAACTTCAAAATTGAATATAACATTTGATGTGTGAAAGAGGGCAAGTAGATATGTGATACAACCTTTGAAAATTTCTCTTAATGGTTTTCTTGTGCGGGTTAGGTGTAGGGGAAAGGTACCCTTGTTATCTGTATATATACATTGTGATACATAATACGTAGTACCTTATATATAAATTCAAAGCTGAGAGAGCAAATCGACCATACAAGGACGAGGCTTACAAATCGCATTAAGGTGTTTGCTTTTAGTTATGGTGATCCCACCGGCGCCCATCGAGATCTCCTCCATGTCCAGTTGTCCACCACTCTGCCCTCCGCGCTCTCGAACGCGAAGCACTGAATCAGCGTGGCTAGCGCCAGCATCATGGTCCGCATCGCGAGGTTCGAGCCGGGGCACGCCCTCCCCACGCCGAACGGGACGAACCTGTAGCCGAGCCCGGACTCCCCGGGCTCGAACCTCTCGGACTTGTAAGCAAGTGGGTCCTCCCACACGCTCGGGTCGCGGTGGATGGCCCACGCGTTGACTAGGAGGGCGGTGCCCTTGGGGACGTGGAAGCCTGCTATGGTGGTGTCCGCCGAGGAGCAGTGGGGGATGAGCAGTGGGGCCACCGGGAAGAGGCGGAGCGTCTCGTTGACCACGTAGCGGAGGAAGATGAGGCTTGGGAGGTCGGAGTCGTCGATGAGGCGGCCTGTGCCGATGCGGGAGTCGATCTTGGCTCGGGCCCTGTGGAAGTTGGCCGGGTGGTTAAGAAGGAGGGATATTGCACATTCCATGGTGCGTGCAGACTGTTGGTACCTGCCGTCAGCATAACCTGCATTGGCGGATCGGTTAGTTGAAGGCACGGAAAATTAAAATATAATTTTGTTTCCAAAAAACCCATCAATATTAATTGAAGTTTTCAGGCTTAATTATAGTATTAAATTATAAATTTTAACAAATGATAAGTATTATAGAAATATATTAATTTGATAAATAATGTGAAAAATAATTTATATCGCTTAAGTCTTGAAATATTTATAACTTTTTACTCAGTTATCTGATTTGAGTTTATAATATATGAAATAGAAACTAATATTTATATTACATTTTATTTTTAATTGAGATGCGCTGACATCTCTGGTATTAAAGAGGATCCGACCCTAATGACCTGCATAAGATAGGGAGGGACTGTTGCAGTAGACAGTAGTATGTTTGACGGTCACCAATTGATTTTTTTTTATTAGGTAAAGATTCGGATGAGCTAAGCTCTATCCGAAGGCATCCTGACGGATGAAGTCTGCTCCCCTAGTAGAGTAGCTAAGGTGTGCGACCTGTTGTTGCAGGAGGGTCGAGTATTGAAATAAATTTAAAGTATAAATCAGAATGACTTCCCTGTCTCAGCAAATAAATACAAGACTTCCTCCCGTCGTAGTAAGAGAAAAGTCAGGATCGAATCCACGAGGAAGCACGTCAGCAGTTCTTAGGTAGCTGTAAATTCTCACAGAAGCAGCAGAAAGACAGAAACGCAGAAACAACAAGAAAGAAACAAATAACCCTGCAAGGCCAACTAGAACAAAAGCAAAGAACAAGCAAAACAGAAAGTAAAGCAGAAAGTAAATCGAGGACACAGAAGCTACTCGAAGTCGAGTAACTGTCCTCTAGGTCGACTAAGGTGGTCGACAGCAACAACTCAGAAAACAGAAAGCAAACAACTCGATGAACAAAACTCTCCTCGACCTCGACAAGAGGTACTCGATCTCGACAAAGAAAGTAAAGACAGAAACCTTAAAATTGACAAAAACAGAAGAATCACAACTCGACTAAGACAACCCCTCCTCGACCTCGACAAGACACTCCTCGAGGTCGACAAAGCTTCGTCTAGATCGATAAGAAACATAAAATGCAAACTTGCAGATTTTCGACAGAATTCAGAAATTTGACAGAAATTAACTTCAATATATTAAAAGACTTCCAAGGCCAGGGTTTCAACGCCACAACGATAACCATGCAAAGCAACACATAAAGGCACAAAAGATCATGCTTTCCATCAAATAACTTTCGTCATTAACAAATAGGCATATAGAGGCTTTCGCATAAACCCTAATTGTTACTAACCCTTTTTCACATAATTAATCCAAGTTGCATTAAGATCACTTTCGCTTCAATAACACAAACAAGGATCACCTTCAACTCTCGCAAAAGAATCATGCTCATAGGGATAGAAGATGAATCACACCAAAGATCTGACCTTTATTGCATCGCCTCACATGGCCACCGTCGGGCTCACCCCAGCCCCAGAAGTGGGTGGACTACTCACGCCTCATTGCAATCGCAGACATTGATTGATGAAAAGAACTAAATTGCATAAAAACTAAATTCAAAGCCTTTTACAATCCTGACAATCAACTTTCGCAGAAAGCCAAAACCCTAAAAACCTTAGAACTCCTAAACTTCTCTGTTGAACTAACTAATTGTGTCTTGCTATGAAATTGGAATTGAATTGTGATCTGAATTGAATGAATAAAACTGAGCCCCCTAGGGCCTTATTTATAGCCTTCATTCCCTAGCTATTCTAGGAAAGAAGATATCTATCTATATCTAAATCTATATCTAAAACTTGAAAGGATAAATAAATTGTTTTATGGAAATAAAACTAAAAGGAAAAGATAAAACTAAATAGGGTAAGTCTTCATGATGTTGATAGATCTTGTCTCCTTGGATAGAATTTGATATATTTGGATAGATCTTCCGCCTTCGCGCCCAAGGAAAGCCAAGTCTAGTCGGACAAGCCAAGTCGAGAAGCTTCTGGAACGCGGCTCTACTCGAGATCGACCACGACTCGTCGACCTCGACAAGGATGGCTCGTCGACTGGGCTTCCTCGGGTTGGTGTGCTCGATGTGCTCGGACTGGGGCTCAGGTGCTCGTCGACCTCGACCACTCCTTGTCGATGTCGAGTAGGATGGGCTTGTCGACTGGGTCTGCCCGGGTAGGTCTAGTCGACTGGCTCGGATCCGGACTCAAGGTCTTGTCGACCTCGACCAAGGCTCCTCGAGGTCGAGTTGGGTTCTCTCTTTCCGCTCCCGCTCCCGCGAGTTGCTTCATCCGCTGGCAGCGAGTGGCCTCTTCCGCGGCAGCGAGTGGTCCGCTGCAGCGAGTGGAGTCGCTGGCAGCGAGTCTCGCCTGGTCGTCCTCGGCTTCGTCCTCGGCTTCCCGGGCAGCTCTCCTCGTCGACTCCGAGCATGACTTTGGGCTTCTTCGATCTCGACCAGTGGTTGTCGAGGTCGAGTAGAGTCCGGAGCTCAGGTTGGTCTGTCTTGCTCGACCAGCTCTGCTTGACAAGGCGATGCTCGGACAGGCTCGTCTAGGTCGAGTAGGCCTACTCGAGGTCGAGTAGCCTTGGCTCGTAGACTTGTTCCACTGCTTTGACCTTGGACTTCTGTAGTGGTTTTCCGAGCTTTTCCGACCTTCTATAGAATCGTTGTAAAACGCCTCGATTTCTGCGAATTAAACAGAAACTGGTGTAGATTCCATAATTTGGCAAATAAACATAAACTACATAGATTCTGTACTATCTTAGCCCAAATGCATGCAATGTATACAGAAATCGATATAAAAGTTACTGTAAAATATGGCAGATTCAGCTCACAACAAACACCCCATACTTAAGCTTGCTTGTCCTCAAGCAATACTTTTATTTGTCATTCAGGGGAAGAATTCAAAACTCTCAACATCTTAGATTCATTCTCATATAACCCTGCAATCAATTACCATCCTCGAAAAGGTACTAGTTTCACAGATTCATGCATGTGCAAATATGTAAAAGCAACATCTACTCACAAAAGGAGGGTTATGCAAAAACAATATAAGTGACAAAGCATTTGATAATCAAGAAGACTTTAATTTAAGCTCATGAAGGAGTAGATTGGTAAAAGGCTAAAAGGTGGGCAATTTTTGCAATGTGGTGTTTATGATCCGGGGAAATGGAGTATTTCCAAACTGAATTTCATACCACATTCTTTCTCCATATAATTCATCACCTTTCATATTGCTTTTCTCAATAATAATGCTTTTACCTCTCTAACCTCAGCACTGCCTTCTCGCGAGTCGCAAACATGGGTGTCATGAATGGCCCCGGATACTTAGTGCGTCGGACTCCTCACAATGTGTCCCATCTCTCCAAACTATTATCTTAGAGAGCAGGGTCAATCTACCTTTATCTCCTGAGGTGATTGGATTTTCTTTCACTCATTAAATTTTCCATATAATTCAAACAATTTCCTTCCTAACTCCAAGTATAATGTATAACAATCACAACACAAACAACCATATAACAATCTCCATAATCTAACATCATTCGCAACATAATCTCCGGATAAGGTAAAGAATGGCAAATATTTAGATCATGTGGAGCAATATTTGAAATAAGGCATATTATGGCTTTTGTGATGCATAAGTATAGGTAAGGCTAGGAATATAAACATATGAGCATTTATATGGAAATATAAAGTCCTCCATCATTTTATCATGCAACATGTCAAAAGCAACTTCAAATTTTACCTCCTTTTATGGTTTTCAAGAAATAATGCACTTCATTGTGACTTCCCTTTACTAGGCAATTTCATGCTATATCTCTAATGAATCTAATTTTGCATCGTCGAGTTCAATATAAGCTTCCATGACATTATTCAAAATTTTCAATGGGGGTCATTTTTCTCAAATTTTTGGAAATTCACGCATATAAGCACATAAATCAATAATGCCTTCCAAAATAGCCATGTAGCAATTCCAAGAAATAATGCACAAGTCATGTCAAATAAATCAAATATGCACAAATTAAGCTCTTCCCCCACCCCATACTTAAACATTACAGTGTCCTCACTGTATAAAAAACAATGTAAAGGGTAAAGAAAGAAACTCACAAGATATGTGTGTAGAGCCGCAAAATTTCGAATGGAGCACCTCCTAGTCCGAGTGTTAATGTAGCTTGGTTCTATCCATTGACCTGAAAAGTTAGAAGACATATACCTATAATAGAAAAAACCAAAATGTTCAAAACCAAAAACAAAAAACAAAGTCTCAAATGTCCTAAAAAGTTTATGTACATGCTCTAGATGTTATAGTCGCTAGGCCGACTTTCCATTAATGCTCAAGGTGGCATCTGCAGGGCCCATGTAGCTTGGGCTTCAAATAGGACTCCATTCTTGTCCATCAGCTGTAATCCTCCAGAATGGATCTTGTTCACCACGAATGGTCCCATCCGCTTCTTGTTGAATTTGTTGGGAAACCAATGATCCTTCGACTTAGAGACATAGAGTTTGTCTCCAACTTCATACTCCTTAGGCTCATCATTGGATATCCTGCACAATCGCACATACCAAGGCAGACCTCTCCCATGTATAGATAAATCTTTAATGGAAATAGGAGAAGAAAGATCCATACCTTGACTTACCTTTGCAGAGACGGAATCGGGGACCACTGTATTTGGTCGATCTCGACTAGGGCTAGTCGATCTCGACAAGACTGCAGGCTCTGGTGGTGATCTGGTCGAAGATTCAGAAGTCGACGAAGGACAGGTCTTGTCGATCTCGACAAGCCTGGTAGACCTCGACAAGGGCTCTGGTCCTGGTGTCTGCAGCGTCGAGGAAGGTGTCGTCGAGGAAGACGTGGTCTTGTCGATCTCGACAAGGCTACTCGAGATCGAGTAGCCTTCTCCTCCTGGTGGCTTGCTCATCGAGGAAGGCGGGTCTGGTGGCGCCGGGTGGTGGTCGATCTCGACAAGGGTGGTCGAGATCGACAAGGGTTCTCCTGGCTCTGGTGGTGCGCTCGAGGAAGCAGGGACTGGTGGCTCCGAGTTGTGGTCGACCTCGACGAGCCTACTCGAGATCGAGTAGGGTGGCTCCTCTGGTTTGCTGCTCGATGAAGCCGGCTCTGGTGGAGTCTCCTTGGTCTGGTCGAGATCGACTAGGGTTCTACTCGAGGTCGAGGAGCCCTGGTCGATCTTGACCCCATACTTAGCTCCTGTCAAGGCATCCGAGAAATAATTAATCCACAACGACTTACCTTGCTCTGTGTCGATTGGATTTTCTGTGTTTTCCTTGAGGATTGCCATGATCTCTTCCACCCGGGCCTCCATATCCCTCTTTTCTATCTCTTCAGGGGTCATATTTCTGACTTTGGGTTCCCCGCAGGTGATGTAGCCAGCTGAGATAGATTTGACCTCTTCCATTGGACCAGTATGCCTTTCAGTTTTGTTAAAGGAATACTCAATGACCTCATCGCTGATGTTGAAGGTGAGCACTCCTTTCCTTACGCTTATGTTGACATCCACCGTCGCCAAGAATGGTCTTCCTAAAATAATTGGACAAGCAGGATCTTCTTGCATATCAACTATTAAGAAATCAGCAGGAACGAAGAATTTACCTACTTGTACTGGGACATTTTCCACCATGCCTGTTGGGATGACCACCGTGTTGTTGGCCATGTATAGTCTAGCATCCACAGGCTCCAAGGCACCTATCTTAATCTTGGACCAAATCGTTAAAGGCATAATACTAACACTAGCTCCAAGATCACATAGGGCATTAATTTTGTATGGACCAAATCCAATAGTTATAGCAAACTTACCTGGATCCGGCCTCTTCTCCAATATGTCCAGATGGCTGCACTCCTCTGTGATTTCTGCCATCGATTGCTTTTTGCTCAGAATCTCCTTCAGGAACTTGACATAAGATGGCGTTTCATTGAGAGCTTCTGTGAAGGGGATGGTGACGTTGAGCTTCTGAAGCATCTTGATGAAGCGCTGAAACTTTTTCTCCGCCGGGTCCTTTAGAGATTTTGTGGGGAAAGGTAGCTTCTTTTTCTGCATCGGAGCCAGAACAGACGTTAGAGTTGCTGCAGATTCCTCTATGTCGACCAGGGGCTCCTCGACATCGACAAGGCCTTTGTCGACATCGACCAGATTGGGCCCAGTCGAGTGGCTGTGTGGTGCAGACGAAGATTTTGGCAGGCTCTCCTCGAGGTCGACGAGTCCTTTGTCGAGGTCGACTAGTCCTTTGTCGAGATCGACCACGGCTTTGTCGAGATCGACTGGCTGTTCGTCGTCGTTCTGCTGGTTCCCGACCTCTGGCTCTTGCAGTTGATGACCGCTTCTCAGTTTTACAGCAGCGACGTGTCCAGTCTTTCCCTTAGGATTTGGTTCTGAAGATCCTGGAAGTGTACCCGATTGTCTGGGAATTCCTGCTGCTAGCTGACCAATCTGTGTATCAACTATTTTCCGCCAGATATCAATTTCCCCAAGCCTAGAGTTGACACCTTGCATCTGAGTATAGACGGAGTTGAAGGATTGCCTAGTTTCTGAGTGGTTTCTCCGTATCTCCTCTAGGACTGTCTGTATATCATCCTTCTTTTGGTCCCTTTCTGGATGTCCTGGAGCTCTGTAGGGCGGGGGATTCCTAGGGACACCTTGGTTCCACTGTGGTTGCTGAAACCTTTGGTCCCCCATGTAGCGACTGGGACCCCCTGCGTAAGCTACATCCTCATGATGCTCTACCAGCCTGACTTGCTCTGTGTGTGGGCACTCAGGAGTGGTGTGCCTTTGCGATCCGCATTCTATGCAAGGCTGGTTGACAGAGAGATATTTGACTTGCTTGAGGAGCTTCTTATTCTGGTCTCTGTAGTATTGCTCCCTAACATCAGGATCAATCTCTTTAGATGGATCATATAGGGGCATGGATGGTGCTGGCATGGCGTATGGGTTCTCTTCATAAGTTACAATAGACCCATACTTGTTGTCGTAGTTGGTGAGCTTCTCTAGCACACCCCATGCGTCACTTGGCGGCATCGTCAGATACTCGTAGCGAGTATAATTGTTGATTCTGTCCTTAGTGACTTGATCTAGAGAGTTGAAGAAGATCTCCTGGATGATGTAGGGTGGCTGTCCATGAGTAGGGCAAGATCGTAGAAGTTCCTTGTAGCGCTCCCATGCCTTTGCCAGTGGTTCCCCTTTCTGCTGTTTGAAGGCGGTGATTTTCTGGCGGAGATGTGCTGTTTTGGCAGGTGGGAAGAATTTGTTCAGAAACTCTTGCTCTACTTGAGCCCAGGTTGTAAGTGATTTTGCTTTCAGCCCTTCCAGCCATTTCAGTGCAGGCCCAGCGAGAGACCAGCGAAAAGATTTCATCTTGACATATTCCAGAGTTGTACCTTCTGCAAGAGTACGGCACATATCATGAAAATTAGTAATATGTTCAAGAGGACACTCATTAAATCTACCATAAAAGGCATTATTTTTAAGCTCTATAAGAAACTGAGTGCGAATTTCAAAAGAGTTTTCAGGGATAAGAATCGCCGATTCAGGCACGATGAGAGTCGGATGCATATAATCCTCAGCAATGGTTGGATATTGGGCAAGCTCAGTTTCCGCTTGCCTCGCGCGTTCAGCTGCTTGTTCCCTTGCTGCTCTCTCAGCGGCGATAGCAGCATCCTTAGCGGCTAATTCCCTGGTAAGCCTAGCGATCAGCTGTTCCTGTGTCTCCGCAGCTGCCATGGCTCTTTGAAGTTTAGCTCTGATGTGAAAAAGGCGTTCCGGTTCGTCTAAGGTGTCAAACTCAGGTGTTTGACCAGAACTACGCATACACCTGCAAGCTAACTCAAAGAAACAGTGAGAACTGACTACCTAAGGTGTAACACCCCCTTCTGTAAACGAGGGAATGTTGCAGCGCCAGTAATTATGCAGACTTTAATGGTCTCATAATTACCTTAGGCTAATAGGGACATGCAACCATGCTCCCATAAACATGATGATAAATAAATAAATAATTTAAAAGAATGACAGCGGAAGATATGAATATTACTTTTATTATAAAATAACAGTTACTGATTCAAAACTTTAAATATATTCAACAAAAGAAACCGAATTAAACCAGAAAAAATCTTTTATTGAAAGATGCAATTATATAATATTATAGCAAAAGATAGCAAAAGACTTGAAGTATGGTTTTTATCATTAAACATGATGCAAAACTTTTACATATATTTTCCACAATCTTGCAAGATAAACAAATCCCATACAAAAAGTATAGAAATTTAAAAGACTTTATCATATAACAAAACGTTTAAAATCTTTACTTGTACAATGTCAACTCTTCAAGGCCTCCTTACCTAACCTGCAAAATTTGACTGATGTACATCGTATGCAGACGAGGCACACCAGCCAACCATTACACAACACGGTTGGTTAGTTCGATGAAGAACTAGCAAATGACGGAACGGAATTTTGTGGATCTTTGGACACTTAAAAGAAATAGTGATAGGATAGTCCAATAACATTAGATATCGATCTGAGAAGTGGAAATTCTGAAGAATCATATTCTCAAAAGAAATGGAAAATGATATCGGAAAAGAATAATGATCACCGTCACCCACACGCACATACAACCACACACACACATGCACGCACACATATATATCACGTGTATAAAATACTTCATAAGGATAAAATATTTACTTAACAAATACCATTCTTCGAATAATATCAAACAATGATTACTTAATCCTCACAACAAGGTATTAATGCTTATTTATTTATCACTTACTTATATCGTTATTGAACCACGTTGTACTTGACGTAACAAAGTAACAACGCCATACTGGCACATGCCTATTTACCACTCATCTGGGTAAAATGTATCATTTTGAGAATATTCAAAATGAACTTTTCATGAAAAGCTTATAGAGCAAGACGTAACGAGTCTTGACCTGTTATGATCACGCACATTCACACACGCGCACACACGTTTAACACTCATCTTGTTACAAGATTAGTAACACACACGTGTCACATTATAAGGATTCATTAGATGAACCCGTGTAATTTCCCACTATATAAATTTATCTCGTTAGCTGACAGGCCAGACACTAGTTTATACATATATTCAACTTACATAATAAACAAGGATCTGATCTAAAAATCAACCAAAATCCACACTTGGAAAGTATATAACTTACTTGTATAGAGAAGGAACGAATAAAGATTGCAAGAATATGATATATTAACTCACTGGCTTTAACAGTGAAGGAATAAACAGAAATTGCAAGAATAAACTTTGCAATTTATTTTAAACAGATATGATTGATAATTAGCAACTTACACGGATTAAAAGAAAGGCATTGGGTCTTTTAGGAAGTAAATGGGACAAAGTCACTTGCCTTGGTTATAGACCCGGGGTCTATGGATGTAAAAGATTATGATCAACCAAGAGATTTAATTCCTTCTGAAGGCGTAGGATCTCGACTGATGTCACTAACTATATATCCAAGCACATCCAGCCACAGTGAAATAATACCGGATCGTCCCAAAATACAACGACTGAATAATAATCAACGTCACCCACTATCGATGTAGTATACTTGGTTGAAAGGCCGGATGATCTCTTAGATGTTGTACCGAGTGGATATATGGGAGCAAATGCTCCAATTCAATCCATATATATACTAACCTCCAACCAATTAAATTAGTGCTTGGAATACAAGCAATTTCATCCTAATCAAGATGCTACGTGTACACACACATGTCCAAACTATGTGCTTCTCCCAATTTCATGTATATCAACAGAAAACGTGGCACTTAATTTGGGTTTAGCCCACTTTATGAGATAATTACGAGAAACAGCCCAAAGTCTTTAGATTTACACATTTTGTCCTCCTTAAATACATATTCCAATAATCTTTCACTCCACCACTTTGGAATATTTTACCAACTTATTTTTAAGCATGTCTTAAATATCCAATAGATTTTATAGCCTCTTTACTTAATCCTTGACATGCTAGCGGATCTTTCCTAAATCCCAATATATTCTAAACTTGATAAAACTCCATAAAATTTTACCTTAAAACTTTATCTCTGACGTCATAATTCCTTACAAAGTGACGGCGCCAATTTTGTTGACTAGGCAGGAGTATGTCGAGTATTGAAATAAATTTAAAGTATAAATCAGAATGACTACCCTGTCTCAACAAATAAATACAAGACTTCCTCCCGTTGTAGTAAGAGAAAAGTCAGGATCGAATCCACGAGGAAGCACGTCAGCAGTTCTTAGGTAGCTGTAAATTCTCACAGAAGCAGCAGAAAGACAGAAACGCAGAAACAGCAAGAAAGAAACAAATAACCCGGCAAGGGCAACTAGAACAAAAGCAAAGAACAAGCAAAACAGAAAGTAAAGCAGAAAGTAAATCGAGGACACAGAAGCTACTCGAAGTCGAGTAACTGTCCTCTAGGTCGACTAAGGTGGTCGACAGCAACAACTCAGAAAACAGAAAGCAAACAACTCGATGAACAAAACTCTCCTCGACCTCGACAAGAGGTACTCGATCTCGACAAAGAAAGTAAAGACAGAAACCTTAAAATTGACAAAAACAGAAGAATCACAACTCGACTAAGACAACCCCTCCTCGACCTCGACAAGACACTCCTCGAGGTCGACAAAGCTTCGTCTAGATCGATAAGAAACATAAAATGCAAACTTGCAGATTTTCGACAGAATTCAGAAATTTGACAGAAATTAACTTCAATATATTAAAAGACTTCCAAGGCCAGGGTTTCAACGCCACAACGATAACCATGCAAAGCAACACATAAAGGCACAAAAGATCATGCTTTCCATCAAATAACTTTCGTCATTAACAAATAGGCATATAGAGGCTTTCGCATAAACCCTAATTGTTACTAACCCTTTTTCACATAATTAATCCAAGTTGCATTAAGATCACTTTCGCTTCAATAACACAAACAAGGATCACCTTCAACTCTCGCAAAAGAATCATGCTCATAGGGATAGAAGATGAATCACACCAAAGATCTGACCTTTATTGCATCGCCTCACATGGCCACCGTCGGGCTCACCCCAGCCCCAGAAGTCGGTGGACTACTCACGCCTCATTGCAATCGCAGACATTGATTGATGAAAAGAACTAAATTGCATAAAAACTAAATTCAAAGCCTTTTACAATCCTGGCAATCAACTTTCGCAGAAAGCCAAAACCCTAAAAACCTTAGAACTCCTAAACTTCTCTGTGGAACTAACTAATTGTGTCTTGCTCTGAAATTGGAATTGAATTGTGATCTGAATTGAATGAATAAAACTGAGCCCCCTAGGGCCTTATTTATAGCCTTTATTCCCTAGCTATTCTAGGAAAGAAGATATCTATCTATATCTAAATCTATATCTAAAACTTGAAAGGATAAATAAATTGTTTTATGGAAATAAATCTAAAAGGAAAAGATAAAACTAAATAGGGTAAGTCTTCATGATGTTGATAGATCTTGTCTCCTTGTATAGAATTTGATGTATTTGGATAGATCTTCCGCCTTCGCGCCCAAGGAAAGCCAAGTCTAGTCGGACAAGCCAAGTCGAGAAGCTTCTGGAACGCGGCTCTACTCGAGATCGACCACGACTCGTCGACCTCGACAAGGATGGCTCGTCGACTGGGCTTCCTCGGGTTGGTGTGCTCGATGTGCTCGGACTGGGGCTCAGGTGCTCGTCGACCTCGACCACTCCTTGTCGATGTTGAGTAGGATGGGCTTGTCGACTGGGTCTGCCCGGGTAGGTCTAGTCGACTGGCTCGGATCCGGACTCAAGGTCTTGTCGACCTCGACCAAGGCTCCTCGAGGTCGAGTTGGTTTCTCTCTTTCCGCTCCCGCTCCCGCGAGTTGCTTCATCCGCTGGCAGCGAGTGGCCTCTTCCGCGGCAGCGAGTGGTCCGCTGCAGCGAGTGGAGTCGCTGGCAGCGAGTCTCGCCTAGTCGTCCTCGACTTCGTCCTCGGCTTCTCGGGCAGCTCTCCTCGTCGACTCCGGGCATATACTTTGGGCTTCGTCGATCTCGACCAGTGCTTATCGAGGTCGAGTAGAGTCCGGAGCTCAGGTTGGTGTGTCTTGCTCGACCAGCTCTGCTTGACAAGGCGATGCTCGGACAGGCTCGTCTAGGTCGAGTAGGCCTACTCGAGGTCGAGTAGCCTTGGCTCGTAGACTTGTTCCGCTGCTTTGACCTTGGACTTCTGTAGTGGTTTTCCGAGCTTTTCCGACCTTCTGTAGAATCGCTGTAAAACGCCTCGATTTCTGCGAATTAAACAGAAACTGGTGTAGATTCCATAATTTGGCAAATAAACATAAACTACATAGATTCTGTACTATCTTAGCCCAAATGCATGCAATGTATACAGAAATCGATATAAAAGTTACTGTAAAACATGGCAGATTCAGCTCACAACACGACCCTATCAACTACCCGGTTACCGATGCGGGGAATGTGGGAAACTCCGAAAATCTTTACCAATGCGGGGAATGTGGGAAACTTCGGATGAGCTAAGCTCTATCCGAGGCATCCTGACGGATGAAGTTTGCTCCCCTAGTAGATTAGCTAAGGTGTGCGACCCTATCAACTACCTGGTTACCAATGCGGAGAATGTGGGAAACTCCGAAAATTGTTAGTCCTATAATAATGGATTGTATGTCGGAGATTATAAGTTCTATTTCCCATGGGCAGTTAGTTTGTGTGCGTAAGAAATCTATGATTATCTTAGAGTCGCCTTCGACGATGAGGTTGTTGATCCGTTGCTCTCTTGCCTTTTCCACCCCCAAACTAAGGGCAAGTGCTTCCTCCATTAGTGAGGACTGACCACCAATCTCTTTTCCTCCTATACTTACTGGGTTTCCCAACCAATCTCGTATAATGTAACCTATCGAGCATTTTTTTAGTTGATATGAAAGATCCATCAAAATTTAACTTGTATTTTTCTCATTGGGCTTCTTCCATCGAGTGGTCCTCTGTTTATTATTTCTTGTCTGTCTTTTCTCCTTTTTAGGGGGAAACGACTCGTTCACCCCTAAGATTGTCGTGTCCATTGAGCATGCTCTTTTCCAGTTGTCGATATTATCCCTAATTAATTTCTTTAAACCCTAATTGGACAGAGTACTGACATATCTGAAAATTACTTGATTTCTAATAAACCATAGGGTCCACCATTTAAATATTATGTTTTTTTTTTACTTTCCTTTGATAGACATGTCCCAAGTAAGTGTAATATACTTGGTTCATACATCTGGTTTGAGATATTATCATGTTAAGTTTGTCGGAAATTTCTCTAGAGAATTGTCATTGGAAGTTGTTTATGGGACATTCTAAAAATAGGTGGATATCATCTTCCATATGGTGATTGCAAAAAACGCATGTTGTGGTACAACCACACCCTTTAAGGGATAAGCGTGAGGCTATGGGTAGTCCGTGTTGTTTGATTTTCCATAAGAAATTTTTAACTTTGGGTGGGGCATCGAGTTTCCAAATCCAGTTGTAGTCCTCCGAGTTTGTAGTCTGGCTACTGGTGATAAGATTGTAGGCACTCGATGTTGTGAACCAGCCCTTTTTATCCGGCCACCATTATAGTCTATCTGTAATGAAGGTGATTGGTAAGGGTATTTTAATGATGTCCTCTGTCACGTTTTCCAGGAGAATTGACAGAAGATTCTCCTTCCACCATTGTCTTCCCACAATGTATTCACTTACACTCAGTAGTATTGATTAATTAATGGATGTGGAGATTACATGATGATAATTTCATGGGGATAGGTTAGCTACTTTTTAACTTTTTGTCTTCATATTTTAAGATGATGACGATATTTTAAGATGATGACGACTTTAAAAATTTGTGGAAGACATTTTTTTGTGAAGAAACAAAGGAAAGAAAAATGGAATATTGTTATAATACGAGGGAAGAAAAGACAGAGAAAAACAAATCTCAATTGGTTGTGTCCATTCTCATACGAGCTTTACAAGCCTTATATAGGTAAGGTACGGAGAGATACATAAATTAGTATCATCATGGTGGGAGTTTAGGAGGTGAACAATTCACTCATAAGTATTACAACACTCCCCCTTGGATGTACATCTCTTACATTACAAACCGTCTCATTAAAAACCTCGCCTAAAAAAACTCAAATGGGACAAAAACTAGGATTAAGGAAAAAAGAGTACAGATGTTGTTTTATACGCGTTGATCATACTGTCTCGTTAAAAACCTTGTCAGGAAAAACCCAGTGGGATAAAAACCTGAACTAAAGGAAAAAGAGTGCAGTGCGTATATTCTCCCCCTGAATTCAACATTCTTCTACTTCTGGAGAGATGAGATGAGTCCATATTCATCCACTTCGGGAGATGAGATAATTAGTCCGTTCAAGATTAGTACATTCATCTAACTCTGGAGATGAGATGAGTCCATATTCTTCATCTATTTCGAGAGATGAGATATTAGTCCATTAATATACTTTGGGAGATAAGGTTTTATCGATTATTCATCACTCTTCGGGGACGAGATTAATCCGATCATCGCTTTTATCGTATCATCACTACGGGGATAAAATTTAATGGATATAAGTAATCTATTATACACATCCTCTTCAGGGGATGAGACTAATTTATTCAACTGATTCAACCACTTCGGGGATTGAAATTACTTATTCGATTGATTCAACCGGATTGAAATTTATTCAATTGATTCAACCACTTCATGGATTGAAATTACTTATTCGATTGATTCAATCAGATTGAAATTTATTTAATAGATTCAACCACTTCAGGGATTGAAATTTATTCGATTAATTCAACCACTTTCGAGGTTGGTATAATTTATGTTACACATCATCTTCGGTGATGTGTTTGTACTTCACAGGTATGCAGCCCTGAAAGTTTTAGACCGCTTTCGGTAATTATATAAAATACATGGGCCAATTTGCGATTTGTAATAAATTTAAAGCCGGTTTCGTAATTAATAAGAAGTATGCAATGCACACCTTTCTTCCCCGTTTTGGATTTGCAGGGGCGCCGCGGCGGCGATGTCGGTTGCTCTCCCCTGCGTCACGAATCCAACCGAACACCAAGCTACCGGATTTGCGACTCCGGGCGACATCCTCGGACACTTCGGACAGGAGGCGATGAAGGTGTCGTACGACTTGACAACTAGCAATCGACCCGCTTCGATCCCAACGACAACAAGAAAAGGGCCTACTGAGGCTATGGTGGTTCAAGAAGGATTCCGGCGTGGCCTAGGCGGAAATCGGATCGGGATGAACGCCGGAGCGTTGGGGTTGATTTAGATAGATGGGAGATCAACGGTGGCAGTGAAAAAATTGGAATCAAAACAATCAAACCATGGCGGCTGATCGACTAAATTGGGATCGGTGGCCTAACGTAAAAATTAGGGTTTTAGGTTGTATAAACTATCGTGCTTATAACGTGTTATAATACGAGGGAAGAAAAGACAAATATCAATTGGTTGTGTCCATTCTCATACGAGCTTTACAAGCCTTATATAGGCAAGGTAGGGAGAGATACATAAATTAGTATCATCATGGTGGGAGTTTAGGAGGTGAAGGGTTTGGGAGGTGAACAATCCACCCATAAGTATTACAACAAATACGTAGGACGTGCTAATCATATATTTGGAAGCAAATTTTATTACACCATCCTTTGTGTCTAGGGGCGTTATATTAGTCGGCTTGAGCTCGATTCGATAAAAACTTGACTCGAGCTCGTTCATTTTCTAAATGAGCAGAGTATGAGTAATTTTTTAAACTCGGTTCAAAGCTTGACTCGTTCGAATTAAGCTTGAATATTAAGGAATTTATAAAATTTCCTTCGAGTTACTATATTTTGACCAAGTAGAACTGCTTAAAACTCGAAAAAAGATCGGCTCGAGCTCGTTCATTTCCTAAACGAGCCGAGTATGAGCACATTTTTAAGCTCGAGTCAAAATTAAGCCTCGGCTCGAGCTCATTCATATCCTAAATGAACTGAATATGAACAATCAATAGTCAGCAAGAGCCCTTCGATTTCATGCATCTCTGCCCATTAAATTCTAGGGTGATTGTGTGTTAACTGCTGCCTTTCTTATCAACTGTTTACCTATTCCTTTACTCCACAATAAATCCCCTTTTGAGTTAATAAATGGCCTCCCCCCACCTATGATAGACTAAGAGTGTTTGGCTCTCTTTGTTATGTTGCTACCTCTGTTGTTGACGGGAAAAAAGTTTGATATCAAATCTGATCCATGTGTGTTTTTTGGTTACCCCTCTGGGTTTAATGGATGTAAAGTGTCCAATATAAAGAGTAACAAATGCTTCATCAGCAGATATGTGTACATTTTGTTGGGCATAACTTTCCTTTTGCTCAAAATCATAAAAAACTGGCGATGTTGCTACAACTTCTACGGAGTCCTTAACTCCTGTATCACCTTCTTCTAAATTTCACTTTGATGATCGCACTCCCGTGTCATCTTCATTCCCTCCATTTCAGCCAGTGGACATTATCTCCTAACCATCTATTAGCCTTAACCCTCCACTTAAATTTGAGTCCTTTTTTGACTACTCACTATCTCCCGTCCTTCCCTCCTTTGATGGCATACCTGCTATTGTCCTCTCATCTAATGATCACCCTCCATCTGTTGTTTGTCGCTCATCCAGAAATGATGCTCCTCCTAGTTGGCTTAAGGACTATGTATGTGCTTCTTCTTTTGGCTTTGAATCATCTAGAGGTAGTAAGTCTCTTTATCCCTTATTTGCTTGCTTGTCCTATGCCATGTGCTCACCTTTTTATCTAGCATTCATCCATAACGTGGCCTCACTATCTGAACCTACTCCCCTCTAACTAATGCGGTTAGAAAACCCGTATGGATCAAGGCTATGCAGGTGGAGCTCAATGCTCTTGAAGCCAATCATACCTGGACTCTTGTTCCTAAGTTTGTTGCTCAGTCCACGGTCAGTTGCAAATTGTTGTTTAAAACCAAACTTAAAGCCGATGACACTCTAGACAGATAAAAAGCAAGATTGGTTAAAGTGGCTCCTCATAATTAGAGGGTATTGATTATTGTGAGACTTTTGCACCTGTGGCAAAAATGATTTTTGTTCGAACTCTACTTGCACTTGCTACAACCAGAGGATGGTTTGTGTCACAAATGGATGTGACAAATGCATTCCTCCATGGTGAGTTGGAGGAGATCGTGTTTATGGATTTACCTCTAGCTTATGCTTTGCTTAAGAAGCTTCCTTGCCCTGAGGAGGATTGTGTCAATGATAGGGTTGCTCAACGGGCCGGGCCCGAACCCAACTGAACTGACCCAAACGGGTTGGGCCGAAACCGACGACCCGATTTTTTAGGAGGGGCGGCCTAAAGCCCGAACCGAAGACCGAATATTCGATTAAGGTTTTTTCCGGTTTTTGGCCCGAATAGAAGTAGATTTCTAAAAGCCTAAATTTCTCAATTTAATCTTGTTTGATGCTTCTCTAAAAGACTAAAAATGTAAACCTCAAATTTCTTATACCTTACAAATTGAAGTAGATTTCTAAAAGCCTAAATTTCTCATAAACTCTAAATTTCTAAAAGCCTCACAACAATCACAAATTGATTTACAAATATGAAATTACAACTATAATAGAACAAACTATTGATAATATAAGTAAATTAACACAAAGAAATTGTGAAATTTTGCAAAAAAAAAAAAAGAAATCAAAGCATATATTGTTCACTACTGCTGTCGGCTTTCCTATGGTGTGGCCCGTGAGGCGACTGCGAGAGGTGGCTGCAAGAGAGGGAGGCAAGGCGACGTCGGCCGCCGGTAGAGGCTGCGGGAGAGGGAGGCTGGAGGCAACACTTGGAGTTGGAGCGACTGATCGAGGACTCGAACATTAAGTTTGAAAAAGGGTGGCACTATATACACCGCAAATCCGGATTAAGGATTTGCACGTCCTTAAGGACGTGCAAGTCTGGGACGGTGCACGTCCGCTAAAAAAGTCTTGCACATCCTTAACAACGTGCAAGCACATCCTTAAGAACGAGCAATGCTTGCAGGTTGTTAAGGACGTGCAAACCCTAGTTAGGGTTTTGCGTTTAGGGTTTAGGGTTTAGGGTTAGGGTTTAGGTTTTCCGACAGTTTTGTAATGTTAATTGATAAAATTGTGTTTAGCTAGTGGATTTGAAGGATTTAGGGTCGACTTAAATAGAACACAAGAATTGTTAAGGTTTTCATTTGGATAATATGCGAATAACGTTACAAGGAACGGAAAAAAAGGTTTACATTCATAATTTTAATAAAGTTATGGAATACAATCTAGGAAAATAGTAAAGGACGACCGGACTCGGCATGCAAGGCTCTAAATCTCTCAATCTGAGCTTGAAACGGAGCATCCCATCCTTCGACGCTCGGATGATGATGTTCGACCCATTCTAGTGGAGGCGGCGGAAGAGGAGCGTTAGGACGCAACCAGATCTATGAGAACAAAAATTTAGAGTTAGAGTATTGACATATGTATGAAAAGCATGAATAGGTAAATAAAAAGACGTTTGAAGTCGTACCGCGGCAAAATGGTCTTGGTTTCCGATGCAGGCTACACCATGAATTGCTGATTGAGGGTTGTTAGCATGTGTCGGCGAGATCACGGGGAGACATGTGAACGGATGATGCCAAGCTAGGACGACGAGAGGAATCTGATATACCGTTGCAAATACTAAACCCATAATGGGTAGCTCTATCCACCGTCTCCTATCACCATGCATCGGTCCCGCCCATCTCTGGTAGTCGACGAACTGCTGAAATGGGTGCTCTCCCGTATAACAACCGGCGTACAGATTGACGTGATCCTCCAAGTGATTGCATAGTAACGTTTTGAGCTCCGGAAAAGCAGTCTCGCCGATCGGTGATGTCAAAGCCGCCAAAACACGGTAGCCACAATGACCATCTCCAATAGTGTCCCTCACCGTCTCAATATGACCGAACATGAAGGGATCAACGTTGTTTCGACCCCAGTTGAACCCTCCGAACACATCATCACATCCACGTCGAGCTGAGGTCGCTTGTGGACAAGGTCGAGCAGCATTTCGGGCAGCACACGCTTCTTCTCTCTCAAACATTTCCCTTACCTCCTCGTATGGCAACGGGTTGGTTCTGCAGGCATTCCTCGACCCCCGAGGCCTCCCCTTCCTTCGGACGCTTGCTGATGAGGGTGGGTGCAGCTCATCCTCGCATACATCGTTGGAAGCCGTGTATGAAGATGACAGCTCATACGACAGTGGGGTGTCGTCGAGGTCAGTCCATGTCAAATCCATCCAGAACGGGTGGATGTCCTCGACGGGTATCGGAGTACCGGAGTTGACGTATGCCTGAATCTCATGGACACAAGGGATCCCGTAACAAACCCTCCAATGTCGGTCCGTGCATACCGGAGGAACCTTTTGGTTCACGACATCCTGCCACATCTTGTACAGATAATCGAAGCATTTTTTGGAGATTAAAGTCTTTACCTCATCGAAAAGGTTGACTTTATACGCTGCTGTTGGCCATTTGAAGCGGTCGATCTCCAAAGCAGTTTGCAGCTCATGCAGTTGACAATCGTTGACTCTATAGATTGCATCGATCACGATGTGGAAGTCACCAGTCGATGAGTGCAGTGCCTCCTTCAAAACCTTGTGTTGACCCTCAACTCTATACACATTGAAGTGCATACCACTAAATATTCGATATTATATTATATTGTAATGGGAGATATGAAGTAAGGTTGTACCTGTTTGTCGTACGGGTACCGAGATGGAAGACATTATCTGCGTAGCACCGTATGATGCTCCTGCTGTATGGAAGCCAAACCGACTCCAAATACGCCACCACACCTGGGAATGGGTGTCATGCAGCTGGTAGCGCCCGACGACGTCGATTGAATGATTCCTCCGACCTCGATTCAAACAGCCCCCAACAGTTGCCCTTAAAGATGCCAGCGTGGTTTAAATTCTTCGTGATCTTCAGAGCAGCTTCCTCGCATCTTCTCGTCACGTCTAACAAACAAAGGAGATGCTGGACATCGGGGAAGACAACATTCAGCGCCGCCAAGAGACCTAGCTCTCGATCAGTCATGATAGCTTGAGGCTGAACCGGCCCAAGCAAGATCTGAAGCTGTGGCAACACCCAGGCGTATGTGTCTTCGTTCTCTTGCGACATGAAGGCATAGGCGATGCAGTAAGTATTGCCTGAGGGTGTGAACCCGACCACCTCGCACAAAGGAATCCCATATCTGCAAGTGTAAATATGTTACATATAAAATCATTTATAATTGGCTATATTTGCAATAATGTAATCGTAATTAAGTAAATTACGCATTTGTTTTGTATGTGAAATACCCCAAAGTATTTTTGGATATTTCTGTAAATATAAAAAAAATATAATAAATGTGAAAATTTTCGAAACAAAAGAATTTATAAAATTCTTTATTTAATATATACCTTATTATTTGGTTCTTAGTAATTAGAACATAAACTTTGATTGACATTATTATTTTAACTAAAATAAACATTATTATTTTCATTGTTATTAGTAGTATAATTACTTTTATAAATAGTGATGTGAGTTCATTAGTACTTTTATAAATAAAACATTATTATTCGGTCATTTTTAAATAAAGAGGTATGATTTATTATACGACTTATTATATTTAAGATATTTTATAACTAAAAGGTTAGAATGGAGTTATGATTTAATAATATTGATTATAAAATTTGAAAGTTATTTCTAGTAAAATAATTATGTTATGAAATTTCATTTGAAATAATTATTCAAATAAAATCACTTATCATAGGTTATTTATTTATTTGATTATTTATTTATCTGTTTTTTTAAAGGATATATGTGTGTGTGTATGAGATTTTATTGGATTTATCTATTTTTTCAAATTAAATGAATAGCCTTATACATATATAAGAAAACCATCCTTGTATTAAACCGGTTCAGCTGAACCGAATAAAATAAAAAAGGGGGAAAGCCGGTTCACTTGAACCGCTTCTTCTTCCTCCCTCTTCTCTCCTGCGTACGGTGGATCTGCAACCCGTCCATGGAGGTTTGTCACATTCGACTTCAATTCACACGTTTCAAGCATTAGTCTTATCCCAAATTCAATGCTATTCATCAATATGCAATCAATGTTGTTTTAAAGGAGGAATCAAGCCCCAATTCCGTCCAAATTCGCAAGCCCTAATTCAAAAAACTCATCCAATTAACGTGGTAGATAAGCTTGAAAGACCAAATTAATGGTAGCAATTGAATCCCGTCGTCAATAGGAATTCAATGACGCCCTCAATTCGTGATTCCGTTCACATTGCAATCTCGGACTATAGAAACCCTCTTCGACGTTTGGACTCAATCCGCCATTGTTAGTGGAAATCCAAGCTTCTAACCTACTGTCTTACGCTCTAAACACATCTAGCGACGTTTCCTTTCACAAAATCTTCTCGAAATCATCCCGGTTTCGAAAACCCCCAAATCAACCTCAAACCTTCCCGTCGCCGGAGCCGCCTGGAGAGCCCGTCGCCGCTGCCGGAACCACCACCCTTCACTGCCGGAGCCACCGCCACCATCTCTCGGAGCAACCGTGCCGTCGCCGAGCTGCATCGCCGCGCCACCGGGTTTTCGAAACCGGGATGATTTCGAGAAGATTTTGTGAAAGGAAACGTCGCTAGATGTGTTTAGAGCGTAAGACAGTAGGTTAGAAGCTTGGATTTCCACTAACAATGGCGGATTGAGTCCAAACGTCGAAGAGGGTTTTTATAGTCCGAGATTGCAATGTGAACGGAATCACGAATTGAAGGCGTCATTGAATTCCTATTGACGACGGGATTCAATTGCTACCATTAATTTGGTCTTTCAAGCTTAACTACCACGTCAATTGGATGAGTTTTCAGAATTAGGGCTTGCGAATTTGGACGGAATTGGGGCTTGATTCCTCCTTTAAAACAACATTGATTGCATATTGATGAATATCATTGAATTTGGGATAAGACTAATGTTTGAAACGTGTGAATTGAAGTCGAATAAGTGACGGGAGGAAGAAGAAGTTGTGGAAATTTCATAAAACCTCCCATATTTTCTATTCCTATAAATTATGCCCTATTTCAGTTTCTAAATTTATAAAAATTAGCCCTTAGTTTCAGAACGTATTTTAACTCGTGTTAACTCTTAAAAACTCGCAGCGGTAATCTCAGGTTCCGACACACCCATTGCGTGAAGGACTCGAAGATGATCAAATTGGTATAATCCCCAACTTGATAATTAATTCGATTTTTATTTCGAATTAATAAGTCAATTATGCGTATTAAATACCAATTAGTAAATTCTTTCTCGTCCTCGTAATTCATGTGTGTAGATCCGCTGTTAATTTATTCAACTCCGTCATCAAGCCTTTGAAGTCCATAGTTGGTATCGAAATCCAACAAGGTGAAAAAGGCAAGTGACATTCCGAGCCTTTTATACTCATCTACGTGCCTTCGTGTCTTGTTGTTTTCTTGCCTTGACATGCATGCCAAATCAATTAAAATAAATTACAAATAACTTGTTTTGTGTAATTTATTCAACTGTTATTTTGGACTTGGCATGTAATTGGGTAATGTTATTATTTGATCTTATTGTAAAATAATAACGTAGATACCCATCTTATAAAATGCATGATTTATCCTTCATCCTTTCATGCAAAATAAGTAGATATGAAGCATATTATCCTTTTGATGCATCCATGCATATTATATGGTATTGGCATCCATTTTACTTTTATTAAGATGGATTATTTTATTTTGTGCGATCACCTAGTTTGGTAAATTGCTATTAATACTAGTTAATATGTGATGATGTGTGTGAGATGTAAAACTCAATTGAATCATGATAGAATAAAATATAGTGTAAAATATAGTGTGCGTATCAATGAAGATACGGGGTCCAACCCAATGGGAATTGGGCGGTGTCTCAACTTTGGGTTAACTACTGAGTTGAGTTTGGATTGAATGGGTTAAGACCATGTTGCGTCTTAAACCGAAACAGTTTCATGAAACTAACATTCTCGAGATACAATATTCGAGATGAAATCTGACTACGAAATCGTAGGTAGGTCAGACGTCCTATCCAGACTCGGCCGGTATAATGTAATTAATGTTAAAATAAAAGTAAACAGGTCAAATATGATATCCGTGTGATGTGATAAAATATATCTATATATAAGCTATGCAATGTGAGATAGTGAGTGAATAATATTATTCATTTGGCTAAAGTTAATTTTTTTTTATAGACTTGATATCGGGGGACACGAAGTCAACCCTTTTCCCACTCCTAATAGTAGGCTCTCCCTAACGTCTGGGTAACTACTAGCGGGATGGATTTGGGCCACATGGAGTACCTCATAATCCGATATCGAGTCCGAACTTAATAAAAATATTTTCATGGTGATCACAAACGCATTTCTAAAGCTATATCGTATCCCATCCGTAATCGGGGTATGGTTCCCAAGGTGCTTGTCACCTACATCACTTTCTTATTCAACCCTTCGAGGTTATCTGTGTCACGGAAGTTGAGTCATCAAATATAAAGCCTACATAAAATATTCTCATCAGTAATAATCTCATTTGGATTCAATTCATACCTTATTATGGTCACTGAGTTTGAATCCAAAGTAGTCCCAGTTTTCGAGCCGTCACTTTTAGTTCTCGCGAACTAACCGTCCTTTGTTAATTTGGACGGCTAGGGGTTCATTGTCTCCGGATAATACCTCAGCCTCCAGTTCGCAGGTTTAGATCGAGTCTTTGAAGAGAAGTTGAAGAAGTTCAAGACGACATTTTAAGTTTTCAAGATTTGAAGAAAATATTGTATAACTGGTAAATGTTTATTTTTACAAAGTCTTCCACTGTAATGTATGTTTCAAATATTGTAATTTGAATCATGAGTTCAATAAAAGCATGATTTATTATATTTAAGTCTTCCGCTATTTATATTTTCTTTAGTTATCATCTTGTTTATGGGAGCATGGTAGCATGTCCCTATAAGCCTAAGGTGGTTACAAAGACCTTAAAGTCCGAGTAACTACTGGCGCTGGAACATTCCCTCATTTACCGAAGGGGGTGTTACAGTATGTGCTGTCCATTATGATGACGTAATGGAACCTTCGGAGAAGACGTATCCCGTCGGGATGCGCCAGGAAGAGGTCGCTCAAGACGTTGTCGTCATCCGGATGTCGTCTGAAGTCGTAGTAGTACCTTCTTTCCCGCAGATGGTGCAAGGTATCCTGGATCATCGGCCGACTACCTCTTTCTTCGGCGACCATCATGGTGAGCGTGTTGGTAAGGCTTTCCTTGACGTGACGTTGGTATCATCCAACTGCCTCAATCCGTACCCAATGGATTTTGGAGGAGTGCCAACTTCCTTCATCCACCTCGCCATCTTCTTTTCCCCCTCTGTCATTTGTCCGACGATGGTGTGACCCTTCAAGCTCGTGGAAAGCCCGTGGTTATGAACACCATGGGTTACCGTCATGCGCCACTGACCCGGCGGAGCTTCGTGTCCGTGTAGAGAGAATGGACAACCACTTATCTTCGACTGCGTGCTCCGGAGCTTCCTCCCGCGTGGTCGGTACTCCCCAAACTGCTCGCAAGCAAGGAGAACCTCACCTGGACGATTCGACGCCCCCGTCTAAGACCGCTTGATTACTAAAATCATGCAGTGTCTCCGACCCAAGTCCTTGAAATGCGTAACCATTTCGTCACGGTCATTCCAAACCCTTGGGTCCGAGAACTCAGACGTAAAGTCTCGAAATTGTGTTCAAATAATTAGAATTATGAACAAAACGGAAGGAATACGAAATATGTTAACTCTACGAAACCTATCCGTACCTGGGATACTTGGAGACGAGGATTCCTTTGCGGCTCGGCCATAACGATTCTAACGGCGAAAGAATATATCGAAAGAATTCGGACTTTGTTTTGGAGTGCGGAATCAAGATGTCCTCCTTCACTTCAAATAGACACTGTTGCGTTAATTGTAAGCAGAACCCTAGCACGTTCTTAAGAACGTGCTAGGGTTTAGGGTTTGGCTAGGGTTTTAGGGTTTGGCTAGGTTAGGGTTTAGGGTTTGGAAACTGCACGTCCTTAAGGACGTGCAGTTTCGAAAAACCCTAAAACCCTAGCCAAACCCTTAAACCCTAGCCAAACCCTTATAAGGTAGTTGTATGAAGTATGAGGATATGGATCCAAGGTATTCGCAAGAGTGTCGAACTACTTTGACAATCTGTTTCTGTGCTCCTTCACAAATCCCGAGGGAAGTTCCTAACCAAAATATGCAGGAAAACATTATAAACAACATACACAATCTGGTTTCACGTTTTCGTTATCGGGCAACCTTATCCTACCAACGTTTTCGTTATCGGGCAACCTTATCATATTTACGTTTTCGTTTTTGATGTTTACGTTCAATATGACTCTGAAGAAATAAGAATAGTCTAATAGAAATATAGAGATAGATACAAAATCCGTAATATAAAAGTATAATATCAAGATAGAAACTACAAAAGTACAGCACTGGTCTACAAGATGGCGTACAACATGATCCAAAATATCCGTCACTGTTGTGAGCCTAATTTGCCATGTTTTACACTTACTTTTATATCGATTTCTGCACGCATTTCATACATTTGGGTTAGAACAATACAGAATCTGTGTATTTTACACTTATTTGCAATATATGGAGGTCTACACAAGTTTTGGTTATATTTCGCAGAAATCGGACGCACTTTGGAGCTTAAAGGAAACTCATGGAGAAGCCAAGAATGGTGCAGCTGGAGAAAAGGCCATTTTTCATCATTCTTCGTTCTGAATCAAGCTTTGATGTCTTCATGAGAGTTGTAGCCCTCGGAAATAGCTTTCCAACGCATGGTCATATGCGTCAATCCCACGAACGAGGACTCGGGAAAGTGCGTTTCAAGAACAGAGCAGAAAGCTGAGAGAACTCTACTCGAGATCGACTAGCATCTACTCGATCTCGACGAGCCCTGGTCGAGCACACCTGGTCGAGTAGAGCTGATCGAGGACACCAGAGACAACCCGACTCCCGAAATCCTACTTGATGTCGAGTAGCCTTGGTCGAGATCGAGGAGCCATGTCCGGAGTCGACGAACTGTGCCAAGCCGAGGACGAAGACGCAGACCACCTCTACTCGATCTCGAGAAGGCTTAGTCGAGATCGACCACGCCTAGGAGCCTTGTCGAGCAGAGCCACCCGACCAAGCCAGCCAGTCGACGAATCCTACTCGATACAGAGTAGGGCTACTCGAGATCGACCAGACCTCCGAGCCATGTCCGAGGCTTGTCGAGCACATCTACCCGAGAAGACCTAGGGTTCGTATGGGACGGAGTTAATAAACTGACTAAAATTATAAACAGGGTAAAATTTATAAACTGTTTGTAAAAGTAGTTAAAAATTTATGAAAAAATATAAACTCCGTATGGGGTGAAAAACAGTTTATTTGTAAAAAGTGGAGTTTATTTGTTTTTTATTAGGGGTATTGTGGTACTTTCAAACCAAATAAGATAAAAGAGAAGGGATAAAATAGTAATTATTGAAAAAAAAGCTCCAAAATAAGCTTGTATCTTCAGCTTTTTTTTAAACCATTGTTTTTAACCGATTTTTGACTAATCTTGGTGGCCATACACCAATTAAGCTATTACTGTTGTATTAACTTTAAATTCAACCGGTTGAATTTGGCAGCCATACATACCCCTAGTCGACGGATCAATCCTACTCGAGGTCGACTAGGGCTACTCGAGGTCGACAAGCGCCAGGAGGCAAGTCCGAGCCACATCGAGCAGATCTAGCCGAGGAAGTCCACTCGAAGAACCACCCTACTCGAGGTCGACGAGCCGTGGTCGAGGTCGAGTAGAGCCGTGTCCAGCAGCTTATCGACGAAGACCTGTCCGAGTAGAATTGAGATTCCTTGGGCGCGAAGGAGTCGATTTGGCCGAAGATCTATCCGATTCCATCAAGTTCTATCATCAAGGAGACAAGATCTATCAAGACATGAAGACTTACCTATTTAGATTTATCTTTTCCCTTATAGATTTATTTCCATAAAACAATTTATTTATCCTTTCAAGTTTTAGATATAATTTTAGATAGAGATAGATATCTTCTTTCCTATAATAGCTAGGGAATGAAGCATATAAATAAGGCCCTAGGGGGCTCAGTTTTATTCATTCCATATCACAATTCAATTTCAGAGACAATTAGTTAATTACATAAAGAGAAGAGGTTGTAAGTTGGCGTTTATTTTTATGCAAGTTAGTTCTTTTCATCAATCAATGTCTGTTATTGCGATGAGGCGTGAGTAGTCCACCCACTTCTGGGGCTGGGGTGAGCCCGACGGTGGCCATGTGAGGCGACGCGGTAAAGGTCAGATTTTGTTATGCATTTCATCTTCTATCCCTATGAGCATGATTCTTTTGCGAGAGTTGAAGGTGATCCTTGTTTGTATTATTGAAGCGAAAGTGATCTTAATGCAACTTGGATTAATTATGTGAAAAAGGGTTAGTAACAATTAGGGTTTATGCGAAAGCCTCTATTTGCCTATTTGTTAATGACGAAAGTTATTTGATGGAAAGCATGATCTTTTGTGCCTTTATGTGTTACTTTCAACGGTTATCGTTGTGGTGTTGATACCCTGCTTTGGAAGTCTTTTATTATATTGATTTATTTTCATCAGAAATCTGAGTTTGGGTTCGAAAATTTGCATTTTAAAGTTTCTGTTTCTAGTCGACATAGAGTAGTTCTCGTCGATCTCGAGTACAGCCTTGTCGATCTCGAGTAGGTCTTGTCTTGGTCGAGTTGAGTTTTCTGCTCCTGTTGTCGATTTTCAAGTTTTTGTCGATTTGTTGGTAGTCGATCTCGAGGAGCTTGTGGTCGAGATCGAGTACACCTTTGTGGTTGCTTTACTTTCTGCTTTGCTTTGTCTTTTCTGTCTTCGTTTAGTTCATTGTTTTTTTTGTTTGTTATTTTCTGCTTTTATTTCTGTTTCTTTCCTTGTTTCTTTGTTTATGTCTTTCTGCTGCTTTGCCTGTGAGAATTTACAGCTACCTAAGAATTGCTGACGTGCTTCCTCGTGGATTCGATCCTGACTATTCTCTTACTACAACGGGAGGAAGTCTTGTATTTATTTGCTGAGACAGGGAAGTCAGTCTGATCTATATTTTATACTTATTTCATACTTGACCATCCTCCTGCAAACAACATATTGGCGCCGTTGCCGGGGAAGCAATCATTCGCGCCTTAGGTAGTTAGATCTCATGTTTTCTTTGAGTTTTCTTCTATAGGTATATGCAGGGCACCTTCGAGTATTTCGAAAGGGAAAGAGCGAGACAGTATGCAAAAGAATTGGAATATTTGAGATGGCTATACATCGTTGATGAGGAGGCATGGCTTGAGGGTGTACGCGCATTTAGGAAGCTTCGAGATTCGTCAAAATCACCGCCAGAAGCCCCAATCCTGCTAGAAGGAGAATCTGAACCTGAGGTCGACCTTGACCAACACCTAGTCGATGTCGACCCATCTCCAATCGATATCGATCTATCTCTAGTCGATACCCAGGTATGTCCTTCCGCTATGTCAATTCCAACTTTGCCCCCTGTCTTTGAAAAACCATTTGAAGAACCTCTAGAGGAAGAAGAGCCAGAAAAGAAGAAGTTGGACGTCGTTGCCCATGTTGTTTCAAAGTCACTTTTGCCTTATAAGGTGAAGGCTATCCCCGACGATTTTGAGCAACCGATGTTCATATTCAAGTATGGGGTCCTCGCAAAGTGGCATGAAGCTCCGCACGATGAGGTGGAAATATCTCTTCCCACTCCACCGTTTTGCTGTGGTGGAGACGCGCAAACAAATCAACCAATGGAGCGGAAGAGGTATGATGATGAGGTATGCAAATTTCCTTTATATATTCCTTTATGCATGCTAGCTGGAGCCCAGGAAGATGGATGGGTGGAGCCATGGAGCGTCCACTCGGGGAGGTTTAAGCTTCTTCACATGATGCCCCCGGATGACATCCCACGCTTCCCACCACCGGAGGAACCACCAGATCCACCTATACCTCCGGACAAAGATGAGCCAAGCTAATGCTTAATGAAGAAGTCGGCCTAGCGACTATAAAATCTAGAGCTTGTAAATAGACATTTATTTTTGGGACTTTTGGACATTGTTGCTTTTGTTTGTTTTTGGTTTTGAACATTTTTTTAGTTTTTCTATTATGGGTATATGTCTTCTGCACTTTTCAGGTCCATGGATAGAACCAAGCAATATACATACTCGGCCCAGGAGGTGCTTCCATTCAAAATTTAAGAGACCCTGCACACCTGTCTAGTAAGTTTCTTTCTTTACCCTTGTTTTTATACAGTGAGGACACTGTAATGTTTAAGTATGGGGTGGGGGAAGGGCTTACTTTATGCATATTTTCCATATTTGACATTATTTATGCATATTTGGAATTTATTTCTTGAATAGCTTATACATGGCTATTTTGGAATTCATTATTAATTTATGTGCTTATATGCATGTTTTCCAATGTTTATAAAAATGACCCCCATTGAAAATTTTGATTAGTGTCATGGAAGCTATATTGAACTCGACGATGCAAAATTGGATTCATTAGAGATATAGCATGAAATTGCCTAGTAAAGGGAAGTCACAATGAAGTGCATATTTTCTTGAAAACCATGAAAGGAGGTAAATTTGATATTGCTTTTGACATGTTGCATGATAAGATGATGGAGGACTTTATATTTCCATATAATGCTCATTGTTTATAATCCTAGCCTTACCTATGCTTATGCATCACAAAAGCCATAATACACCCTATTTCATATATTGCTCCACATGTTCTAAATATTGCCCATTCTTTACCTTATACGGGGATTATGTTGAGAATGATGTTACATTATGGAGATTATCATATGGTTGTTGTGTTGTTATTATCATTATTTGGAGTTGGGAAGGAAATTGTTTGAAATGTATGGAAAATTTAATGAGTGAAAGAAAATCCAATCACCTCAGGAGATAAAGGTAGATTGACCCTGCTCTCTGAGATAATAGTTTGGAGAGATGGGACACATTGTGAGGAGTCCAAAGCACTAAGTATCCGGGGCCATTCATGACACCCATGTTTGCGACTCGCGAGAAGGCAGTGCTGAGGTTAGAGAGGTAAAAGCATTATTATTGATAAAAGCATTATGAAAGGTGATGAAACTTATGAGAAGGAATGTGGAAATTCAATTTGGAAATACTCCATTTCCCCGGATCAAAAGCACCACATGGCCAAAAACTGCCCACCTTTAGCCTTTTACCAATCTACTCCTTGTTGAGCTTAAATTAAAGTTCTCTTGATTATTAATGCTTTGTCACATAAAAATTGTTTTTGCATAACCCTCCTTTTGTGAGTAGATTTTTCTTTTGTATAATTGCACATGCATGGATCTGTGACATAAGTACCTTTTCGAGGATGGTAATTGATTGCAGGGACACATGAGAATGAATCTAAGATGTTGAGAGTTTGAATTCTTCCCCTGAATGACAATTAAAAGTATTGCTTGAGGACAAGCAAGCTTAAGTATGGGGTGTTTGTTGTGAGCCTAATTTGCCATGTTTTACACTTACTTTTATATCGATTTCTGCACGCATTTCATACATTTGGGTTAGAACAATACAGAATCTGTGTATTTTACACTTATTTGCAATATATGGAGGTCTACACAAGTTTTGGTTATATTTCGCAGAAATCGGACGCACTTTGGAGCTTAAAGGAAACTCATGGAGATGCCAAGAATGGTGCAGCTGGAGAAAAGGCCATTTTTCATCATTCTTCGTTCTGAATCAAGTTTTGATGTCTTCATGAGAGTTGTAGCCCTCGTAAAGAGCTTTCCAATGCATGGTCATATGCGTCAATCCCACGAACGAGGACTCGGGAAAGTGCGTTTCAAGAACAGAGCAGAAAGCTTAGAGAACTCTACTCGAGATCGACTAGCATCTACTCGATCTCGACGAGCCCTGGTCGAGCACACCTGGTCGAGTAGAGCTGATCGAGGACACCAGAGACAACCCGACTCCCGGAATCCTACTTGATGTCGAGTAGCCTTGGTCGAGATCGAGGAGCCATGTCCGGAGTCGACGAACTGTGCCAAGCCGAGGACGAAGACGCAGACCACCTCTACTCGATCTCGAGAAGGCTTAGTCGAGATCGACCACGCCTAGGAGCCTTGTCGAGCAGAGCCACCCGACCAAGCCAGCCAGTCGACGAATCCTACTCGATACAGAGTAGGGCTACTCGAGATCGACCAGACCTCCGAGCCATGTCCGAGGCTTGTCGAGCACATCTACCCGAGAAGACCTAGTCGACGGATCAATCCTACTCGAGGTCGACTAGGGCTACTCGAGGTCGACAAGCGCCAGGAGGCAAGTCCGAGCCACATCGAGCAGATCTAGCCGAGGAAGTCCACTCGAAGAACCACCCTACTCGAGGTCGACGAGCCGTGGTCGAGGTCGAGTAGAGCCGTGTCCAGCAGCTTATCGACGAAGACCTGTCCGAGTAGAATTGAGATTCCTTGGGCGCGAAGGAGTCGATTTGGCCGAAGATCTATCCGATTCCATCAAGTTCTATCATCAAGGAGACAAGATCTATCAAGACATGAAGACTTACCTATTTAGATTTATCTTTTCCCTTATAGATTTATTTCCATAAAACAATTTATTTATCCTTTCAAGTTTTAGATATAATTTTAGATAGAGATAGATATCTTCTTTCCTATAATAGCTAGGGAATGAAGCATATAAATAAGGCCCTAGGGGGCTCAGTTTTATTCATTCCATATCACAATTCAATTTCAGAGACAATTAGTTAATTACATAAAGAGAAGAGGTTGTAAGTTGGCGTTTATTTTTATGCAAGTTAGTTCTTTTCATCAATCAATGTCTGTTATTGCGATGAGGCGTGAGTAGTCCACCCACTTCTGGGGCTGGGGTGAGCCCGACGGTGGCCATGTGAGGCGACGCGGTAAAGGTCAGATTTTGTTATGCATTTCATCTTCTATCCCTATGAGCATGATTCTTTTGCGAGAGTTGAAGGTGATCCTTGTTTGTATTATTGAAGCGAAAGTGATCTTAATGCAACTTGGATTAATTATGTGAAAAAGGGTTAGTAACAATTAGGGTTTATGCGAAAGCCTCTATTTGCCTATTTGTTAATGACGAAAGTTATTTGATGGAAAGCATGATCTTTTGTGCCTTTATGTGTTACTTTCAACGGTTATCGTTGTGGTGTTGATACCCTGCTTTGGAAGTCTTTTATTATATTGATTTATTTTCATCAGAAATCTGAGTTTGGGTTCGAAAATTTGCATTTTAAAGTTTCTGTTTCTAGTCGACATAGAGTAGTTCTTGTCGATCTCGAGTACAGCCTTGTCGATCTCGAGTAGGTCTTGTCTTGGTCGAGTTGAGTTTTCTGCTCCTGTTGTCGATTTTCAAGTTTCTGTCGATTTGTTGGTAGTCGATCTCGAGGAGCTTGTGGTCGAGATCGAGTACACCTTTGTGCTTGCTTTACTTTCTGCTTTGCTTTATCTTTTCTGTCTTCGTTTAGTTCATTGTTTTTTTTGTTTGTTATTTTCTGCTTTTATTTCTGTTTCTTTCCTTGTTTCTTTGTTTCTGTCTTTCTGCTGCTTTGCCTGTGAGAATTTACAGCTACCTAAGAATTGCTGACGTGCTTCCTCGTGGATTCGATCCTGACTATTCTCTTACTACAACGGGAGGAAGTCTTGTATTTATTTGCTGAGACAGGGAAGTCAGTCTGATCTATATTTTATACTTATTTCATACTTGACCATCCTCCTGCAAACAACATATTGGCGCCGTTGCCGGGGAAGCAATCATTCGCGCCTTAGGTAGTTAGATCTCATGTTTTCTTGGAGTTTTCTTCTATAGGTATATGCAGGGCACCTTCGAGTATTTCGAAAGGGAAAGAGCGAGACAGTATGCAAAAGAATTGGAATATTTGAGATGGCTATACATCGTTGATGAGGAGGCGTGGCTTGAGGGTGTACGCGCATTTAGGAAGCTTCGAGATTCGTCAAAATCACCGCCAGAAGCCCCAATCCTGCTAGAAGGAGAATTTGAACCTGAGGTCGACCTTGACCAACACCTAGTCGATGTCGACCCATCTCCAATCGATATCGATCTATCTCTAGTCGATACCCAGGTATGTCCTTCCGCTATGTCAATTCCAACTTTGCCCCCTGTCTTTGAAAAACCATTTGAAGAACCTCTAGAGGAAGAAGAGCCAGAAAAGAAGAAGTTGGACGTCGTTGCCCATGTTGTTTCAAAGTCACTTTTGCCTTATAAGGTGAAGGCTATCCCCGACGATTTTGAGCAACCGATGTTCATATTCAAGTATGGGGTCCTCGCAAAGTGGCATGAAGCTCCGCACGATGAGGTGGAAATATCTCTTCCCACTCCACCGTTTTGCTGTGGTGGAGACGCGCAAACAAATCAACCAATGGAGCGGAAGAGGTATGATGATGAGGTATGCAAATTTCCTTTATATATTCCTTTATGCATGCTAGCTGGAGCCCAGGAAGATGGATGGGTGGAGCCATGGAGCGTCCACTCGGGGAGGTTTAAGCTTCTTCACATGATGCCCCCGGATGACATCCCACGCTTCCCACCACCGGAGGAACCACCAGATCCACCTATACCTCCGGACAAAGATGAGCCAAGCTAATGCTTAATGAAGAAGTCGGCCTAGCGACTATAAAATCTAGAGCTTGTAAATAGACATTTATTTTTGGGACTTTTGGACATTGTTGCTTTTGTTTGTTTTTGGTTTTGAACATTTTTTTAGTTTTTCTATTATAGGTATATGTCTTATACACTTTTCAGGTCCATGGATGGGCGTCGGCGGGTCGGGATGGGGTGGCGTGGTAGGCAGCACGTACGGCCGGTTCTGCGACGCGTACCAAGGCAAGTAATCTGCAGTGACACCGGCCTGGCAATCCTCGCTGTTGCGCCTGTGCTCGGCCAGCCTGTAGAAGCGACCCTTGTCCTGCAGGTCCCGCCCCCTGTTGTGGCCCGGGGCAAACACGGCGATCTACTGCACGTTCTTCAGGGTCGTGTCGCGACAGACCTGATCCGGCGCGATGACGGTCTGCGGGATCCCCTGGACCCGTCCGAACTGCCGGAGGCACCTATCGGCCATGTACGGCTCCTCCTCCCTGCAAAAGGTGATGGTGCCCCGGTAGGTGGACTGACGGTACTGGCCGTCGAAATCCAGATTACGCCCAAAAGGCATCCACCGGACCTACGATTAAACAAATCAGATGTAATTGACAGCTAAGAATTATAAGTGATATAGATAGAGTCTCAAATACATACATCATCGACGGTAAGACGGTCCACCTCGTCCCGCAGCGAGGGTCATCCTTCCTAGCCGGGTCGCTGGACAAATCACCTCGGAAGCGAGGGAAGTATGCCCATATCCAAGCCTTGACAAAAAAAAATAGGTTGTTAGCATATAATTTAAATATTTGTAAACTAAAACTCTAATTCAACGGTCTCGTACCTGTAGGATCGGCGTGCAGCTGTCTATGCCCTTCGCACCTGAGCGGGTAGCCTCGCCTAGGCCCCTGTAGAGACATGCGAGGGCACCTGCAGCCCATGCAAGGGTGGCCGTCCGTGGGATGTCCCAAATGAGGCTGAATATCCTCCATGGGATCCGGCTCTGCGACTTGTCCACAAACAAAGTCGCAGAGAGAGCGATGGGCATGTAGGTCCTGTGCAGAAACAGACGCTTTGCAGGGTCATCCTCGGGCTGCCCCCCTCCCACATGCGTGCGCAGCCGAATCTGCTCAGGATTAGCCGCGGCCTCTGGGTCATCCTCGGGGGCGGGGTCGACGAGCGGTCTGTGTCTCCGCTGCCACAGGGCAGTAAACCCAGTCACCGGAGGGCCGCCAGCGTGTCTGAACGACTTCAGAGTCGCAGGGGTGAGCTGGTAGTACTCCGCGATGGCGGGGACCAAACTGGTCGCGGGCAGATGTGACGTGCAGGGCTGGCCATCAATCGAAAGTCCCATCAGACACGCAACATCGTGGAACGTGATGGTCATCTCACCCCTTGGAAAGTGGAAGGAGTTGGTCTCCGGGTGCCAATGCTCCAAGAAGCCTGTGTAGGTGAACTCGTCGACACACTGCCAATGGAGGGACCTCAGCTGGGGGATGCCGGATGAGAGCAGATCCTGCACCCAGGTCCCCGGGCCCTCAAATATGTAGGGCTCGAAAGGCTGCAGGTGAGTCGCCCGGTGATGAAACTTCAGCAGCGGCAGCTCCACCGTAGGATCTCTCCACACCTAGTACGCGCGGTGATGCCTGTAAGACACAAGCAGCTCTCCCGGCGGCAATAAAGGGTCGACCTGCACTGCCGGTGCGGCAGCCTGCGCAGGGATGGGCTCGGGCTCTACCTGTGGGCCCCCTTGGCCCTGAGCCTGCCCCTCCTGACCGTCATCTGCCTCCTCAACGACGTCAGGGATCACATCATCTGCAGAGCCCAATGAGATCGCCGCTGGTGTGGCGGAGGTCGAACGCTCAGGCTCGTGTGCCTCCGGAACGGCTGAAGTAGATGCCTCTTGCAAGGCTGAAGTAGATGCCTCCGGGACGGTCGGTGGAACACGAGTACGCGGTCTACCCATGCCGACCCGTCGCCCACCGACTACGTCGGTAATACAGCTTCTCAAAACATCTGCGGGCTCTAAAGATGGCTGCAACCCCATCATCGCATCGCCCGAAGGATCCCAAACTGGCAGACCCTTCCAGAAGATGTCGTTCTCGTCGGCCGGGGGCGTCCCCATCGACTGCTGTAAGAGCTCTGGGGGGTGCCGTAGACTCATGTACCTGGCCGACCGCTGCCCGGTCGCCGAACCTAATAGGCCGAAGGGTACCATCACCCCTCATGAGCCTCCCTGCCTGCTATTATGATCCAGTTGAATATTAATGTCTTTTCAGTATATTTTAATGTCTTTTGATGTATTTTAATATATTTTCATATGTTTTATTGTCTTTTATTATATTTAATGTTAATTAAGTATTACAATTATATTTTAATTTTTTTATTGTATTCAATATTAATTTATTTTTATGTATTTGAATATATTTAAATATATTTTAATGTAAATTAAATAATTTTGAAGTATTTTAATATTTTTAATGTTTTTTATTATCTTTCAATATAAATTTATTTTTATGTATTTGAATATATTTTAATATATTTTAATGTTAATTAAATAATTTTGAAGTATTTTAATATTTTTTAATGTTTTTTTATTATCTTTCAATATAAATTTATTTTTATGTTTTTGAATATATTTAAATATATTTTAATGTTAATTAAATAATTTTGAAGTATTTTAATATTTTTTTAATGTTTTTTATTATATTTCAATATAAATTTATTTTTATGTTTTTGAATATATTTTAATATATTCAAATATATTTTAATGTTAATTAAATACTTTTGAAGTATTATAATATATTTTAATGTTTTTTATTGTCTTTCAATTGTAATTTTTTTCTATGTATTTGAATATATACTATCTATTATATTCTATCAAATTACAACTATATTCTTTTCTATCAAACTATATACTATAAAAAAACATTATAATATATAAATAAATCAAAAAATATATTTTCAATTATATTCTATCAAACAATATATATTATCAATTATATATTCTATAAACTTCTATTATAAAACTATATTATCTATCAAATTATATTTTAAAACTCTAAAAATAAATCAAACAAAAAGTAATTCAAATAACATACCGGTGGAGTCGGGATCGGGGACACCGGCCTCAATGGTCCGACGCTTCCGCGACGGTTCCGCCTCCTCTTCGGCCACTGCTCGGCCTCCGTCGCCGGCGCCAGACGCCGCCCCACCACCACCACCCTCCTCCTCGGCCACTGCTCGGCCTCCCTCGCCGGCGCCAGACGCCACCCCACCACCACCACCCTCCTCCTCCTCGGCCACTGCTCGGCCTCCATCGCCGCCCCCAGACGCCGCCCCACCACCACCACCCTCCTCAGCCGCCACAGCCGCCGGCACCACCAGACCCTCAGCCACCGGCTCCACCGCTGTTGTTGCAGGAGGATGGTCAAGTATGAAATAAATATAAAATATAGATCAGACTGACTTCCCTGTCTCAGCAAATAAATACAAGACTTCCTCCTGTTGTAGTAGAAGGTTGTCAGGATCGAATCCACGAGGAAGCACGTCAACAGATCTCAGGTAGCAACATATTCTCACAGACAGAATAGCAGAAAGAAGACAGAAACAAAGAAAGGAAAGACAAAGCAAAGCAGAAACAAAAGCAAAGACAGAAAATAGCAAACGAAAGTAAAGAACAAGGCAAAGCAGAAATCAACTCGATCTCGACAAAGGCAGTACTCGAGATCGACAACAACAGTGAACAACAGAAACTCAGAAACGAAAGCAGACTACTCGACCTAGACCAGTTTGTACTCGATATCGAGTAGAGGCTACTCGGTATCGACCAAAAACTCCTCTGTATCGACTAGCAAGACAGAAACTTTAAATTGCAAACTTCGAACCCAAAACTCAAAATTCCGACGAAATAAATTCAATATATGAAAGAACTTCCAAAGCCAGGGTATCAACGCCACAACGATAACCATGCAAAGTAACACATAAAGGCACAAAAGATCATGCTTTCCATCAAAATAACTTTCGTTACTAACAAATAGGCATATAGAGGCTTTCGCATAAACCCTAATTGTTACTAACCCTTTTCACATAATTAATCCAAGTTGCATTAAGATCACTTTTGCTTCAATAATACAAACAAGGATCACCTTCAACTCTCGCAAAAGAATCATGCTCAGAGGGATAGAAGATAAATTGCATAACAAGATCTGACCTTTACCGCATCACCTTACATGGCCACCGTCGGGCTCACCCCAGCCCCAGAAGTGGGTGGACTACTCACGCCTCATCGCAATCGCAGACATTGATTGATAAAAAGAAACTTGCATTAAACTAAATTCAAAGCCTTTACAATCCCGACAATCAACTTTCGCTGAAAGCCAAAACCCTAAAACCTTTGAACTTCCTAAAACTTCTCTGTGGAACTACTTCTCTCTGACTGAAATTGAATGATGAAAAACCAAGAAGCTAAAAGATCATCTTCATAAGCATTTTCTAAAGGTGAATTGAGATATTTCCTTGGTATTGAGATAGAAAGAACCAAAGATGGGATGCTGCTCAACCAAAGGAAGTATACTCTAGAGATTTTGAAGGAAACTGGGATGACTGGAGCAAAGCCAGCAGCTACTCCATTAGACCCAAAGATGAAGCTAACTCTTGAAGGTGAGCATAAGGAGGTTGATGTGATTTCATACAGGAAATTGGTGGGAAATCTGGTATATCTCACCATTAATTAACAGACCTGACATTTGCTATGGTTTGCAAGTATTAAGTCAATTCATGCACAAGCCAAATGATGAGCACTAGAGAAGTGCCAAACACGTGCTCAGATACCTAAAGAAAGCATCAAGACAAGGTTTATTCTTAGATAAAAACTCTTATATGCAGGTTGATGCATTTTGTGAAGCAAACTAGTAGAGTTGCTCCCATGACAAGAAGATCATTTATAGGGTTCTGTGTTATGTTGGGGAACTCACTGATCTCATGGCGAACCAAGAAGCAAACTTATGTTGTGTTGTGAGCTGAATCTGCCATGTTTTACAGTAACTTTTATATCGATTTCTGTATACATTGCATTCATTTGGGATTAGATAGTACAGAATCTATGTAGTTTATGTTTATTTGCCAAATTATGGAATCTACACCAGTTTCTGTTTAATTCGCAGAAATCGAGGCATTTTACAGCAGTTCTACAGAAGGTCGGAAAAGCTCGGAAAACCACTACATAAGTCCAAGGTCGAAGGAGCAACGGAACCAGTCGAATCGAGCCAAGAACGCAGGCTACTCGATCTCGAGTAGCTCTTACTCGACCTAGACAAGCATGACCGAGCACAGCTGATGAGCGGTTTTTAGTCGCCTAAACCGTATCAAAATAAAACTCAAACCTACAAACTAGTATAGCAAGCAAGTAAGAGGTCGATCCCACAGAGAATCAAGTATTTCTCAACAATGTGTATTTACCAATTAGTAGAAAGGGGGGTTTTTTTGGTGATTGAAATAAGAAATAAAACAAAATAAACTATAAACAAAATTGATGCAAAACAATTTAGAGAAGATCGCTCTACCTACAACTATCCACTTTATTTGGTTGAATTGATATTGTAACTTCCTCTTGTCCTTTTATGATTCCTAT
The DNA here is from genome assembly GCA_037127255.1 of Persicaria tinctoria. Taxonomy (NCBI): domain Eukaryota; kingdom Viridiplantae; phylum Streptophyta; class Magnoliopsida; order Caryophyllales; family Polygonaceae; genus Persicaria; species Persicaria tinctoria. The sequence continues at coordinate 5,154,072 of JBANSL010000004.1, forward strand.
GAATGCCCTTGTCCCAACCTAATATAGTTACTAGTCCAATCAGTCCTAGAAACCCTTATCAATCGAACAGTCCCTAAAGAAGGATTTAACCCAATTGATAGCTTTAAGTTCAGAGATTAACCAAGGTATTTGCAGTCCCTAAAAAAGGATTTAACAACACATTCAACTTCCTACCCATCTAATTAGTTCAATCAGTCCTAAAGAGATAAGTTTGCCACTTGGGTTAAGGTTCACAATCAGGAATCTACAAAACCCTAGCAATTGAATTGATTCTACCAAGTTGATCAGTCGAGATAGAATAAAACAATCAAACATTCAAGCACAAAGAAGTCGAAACATTCAATTTAGGAAATAAGGAACAAGAATTAGAAACTCACAATTCAATCCAAATAAAGCTTCAAATTGTAGGTAGAACGAAGAGAGTTTAGTCGCCCATGGCGAACATCGCTCTCTCTCCAATGGTCTGATAGAACGTAAGAATAGAATGGAAGTTAATGAAAAATAACATAAAAGTCCTAATTAAAAGCATCCAAGTCGGCCTCAAAGTGAATAAATTAGAAACTAGGGTTTTTTCCATCAAAACGGCGCGCGACAGTACGTGCGGCGGGCGCCGCAAAGTTGCGGCGGGCGCAGCATGAATACCGCCCCTGGCGGCGGGCGCGGCAAACCATGCGGCGGGCGCAGCAAACCATGCGGCGGGCGCTGCATTGGTCTTTCACGGAAATTCCGTCTTGAATCAGCTCTCGACGTCAACATGAAAGTTGTAGCTCTCTGAAAGAGCTTTCCAACGCATGGTCATAATAGTCGATCGGACAACCGAGGCCTCCAGAAAGTGCAAAACAAGTTCAGCATGTCTGGCGACAACTTCTGCAGACTTGTTCTTCGTTTAGGTTCGCTTCTTCTTCTCATGACCTCTTGAGATCTTCATGTAAGCTTCTTCGATCAACTAGACATTCTCATCCAATGCGTTATCAACCCATGTCTTCTCCTCGGATCTACCATTACCTGAAATAATCAATAAAAACGTGTAGATTCCGATTCCACCAACATAGAGAGCAAATATGCAAATTGTAATCAAATCATGGATGAAATGCATCTTAAATAAGCTAAATGCAACCTATTATGCCTACCTAAATGCATGCTATCAAACTCCCCCACACTTAACCTTTGCTTGTCCTCAAGCAATGATAGAATGAACATGAATCAATGTATCCCACAGGAAATCCCTTCAAGTTTCAACCTCATCAAAAAGCAACATCACAGCAGGTGAAAACATAAACCAAACAAACAAATGTCATAGCATGTATTATAGTGATCAAAGCTTAGAAGTAGACATCATCCAACCTCACCAGAAATATGTGTTTCACTCATGTGTTTAGGCTTTAAGGTACAACTCTCTACTCAATCCAAAATGCACTAAGCTCATAGACATTGACCACCATATCACCAAATATCTACCGAAATGTCATTACTTGCGGGACACAATAAAGAAAATAAAATTCAACACTTTTTTTTTTCCTTTTCTTTGTCTTTCTTTCTCTCTTTTTTTTCTTTTTCTTGTCTTGGTGCTTTCCTTACGCGAAGCGCAAACATGGGTGTCATGAATGGCCCCGGTCTATCAACACCTCAACTATTAATATGAAGTCCACTTGAACACCTTTTGACGCAAGTTGCAAACATGGGTGTCATGAATGAACCTGGTTACTCAATGATCAAGCTTTCTTTCCTAGCGGATAGTTTTCAACACCTTTTTGAGCGAATCATATCCATGGGTGTCATGCATAGATCCGGTTACTAAGTGCATCAACCATTGCCACCTTATTCACTAAATATGCAAAAATTCAAATAATAGACTCAAAATATAAACATAAACTCCGCAAGCAACAAACATGTGAGTCGGTCTTTAGAAATAGATACTGCAGTCAACGCCAAGAGGTAGCAACACTAGGAGAGTAATTCACACAACTGAGCAAAAGAATTCAAATAAGGCCAAACATCCTCACAGGGTCATGTTTTTAGGATTTCAATCATACTTTAGCTCAATCATACATGCTAAATACAGACAAAAATCAAAACATCCAGAACTCCATGGGATTTTTATGAATCATGCTTGAAATTTAAAATAGAGGACAAACTAAGTCAGATGGGTATTTAATAACACTTAAATGCAATGCATGATATTTTTGGATTTTTTTCATATGCAGTATATGAATAAAAATAAACATGACAACATAAATAAACATGATAACATAAGTAAACATGATATCATAAGTAAACATGATATGCAAATTCTATATATATGCAATGCAATCCCTCCCCCACACTTAAACCTTTCATTGTCCTCAATGAAACATAAAAGACAACAAAAAATAAAAACATAGAGAAGGAGATGAATGAAATACTCACAATGTGGAGGAAGGGGCGATATAGGTCGGATCTGAGCATTGCGCGCGTCGGGTTAAAGAAAACTAGCTAACTAGGAATTGAAATAACTAAAACTTACCTCGGGTTGCCTCCCGAGAAGCGCCTCTCTTTAATGTCATTGGCTTGACTTATTCTCAATCTCAAGACCTTATTTCTCAGACATTGCCAAGGCCCTCAGTAACATATCATATTCCCGTGCACACATCTTGCAAAGCACATCATAGCACAATAAATTGAAAGCATAAAATGCGGAACTCAAGAACCCTTTCAATCTATCAAATAGTCTAGTATGACTCTCTGCAGAAGGAATATGATACCACCAACACAGTTCCGCTGGTGGCTTCTCAAAATAGCAGTCAAAAGGATCAACATATACACCATTAACTTCAAAATTGCAAAAGTTTACCTTTATTACCTCTTTAGCCTCAGCTGATGGCTCTAGACCTGGTTCATCAATAGGCGAGATCAGAATGGATGGTGCAGATGGAGTAGGAGACACATCACATGTAACCTCATGCGTCGACTCATGAGATTCCAAGTCAGGAAGCACTAGACTCTTTCCTCCATCGTCGAAGACACTATCGTTGTCTGCAACCAATTCATCTTCTTCTTCGAAACTCCTTTCTTTCTCACCTTTTGCACTTAAAATTTGAATGAGTTGGCTCATCTGATTCTCCAAGTTTTTACAGCGGCTCATTTGCTCCTCCAATTTTCCGATTCGGCTCATATTTCTTTCCTCTAACTGCTGCACCACTTGAGTAAGAGTGTGCAATGGATCCTCCAGGTGTGTGACAGAGTCCTCCATCGGCGGAGAAGACGTAGCGAGCAAGACTTCTTGTGAAACATGGTAATCCATATAACAGAAAAAATCCCACAACCCCGACAATCCTCCTAATCGTTTCAGACCTCCGTTACTCATGTACTCAACAAGTGCTCGCGTCTCAACAGTCATCCCATCAAGTATGCAAATAATCATATCTCGGATGCTGAATTGATAACCCCATGAACCAAGGTCGTCAACATACTCATGCAATCTAGTGAAATATTGGTGAAAGTTCTCACCTTCAAACTGCAACAATCTCAACATCTTAAAAAGTTAGTAGCAAGGGTGTTGTGAACCGTAAGATAGGTTCACAACGAAGTTAGATATATAAACAAAAATTAATAAATACACAAAACAAAGAAATAAACTTGATTCCCCGGCAACGGCGCCAATTTGATGAGCGGTTTTTAGTCGCCTAAACCGTATCAAAATAAAACTCAAACCTACAAACTAGTATAGCAAGCAAGTAAGAGGTCGATCCCACAGAGAATCAAGTATTTCTCAACAATGTGTATTTACCAATTAGTAGAAAGGGGGGTTTTTTTGGTGATTGAAATAAGAAATAAAACAAAATAAACTATAAACAAAATTGATGCAAAACAATTTAGAGAAGATCGCTCTACCTACAACTATCCACTTTATTTGGTTGAATTGATATTGTAACTTCCTCTTGTCCTTTTATGATTCCTATGAATGCCCTTGTCCCAACCTAATATAGTTACTAGTCCAATCAGTCCTAGAAACCCTTATCAATCGAACAGTCCCTAAAGAAGGATTTAACCCAATTGATAGCTTTAAGTTCAGAGATTAACCAAGGTATTTGCAGTCCCTAAAAAAGGATTTAACAACACATTCAACTTCCTACCCATCTAATTAGTTCAATCAGTCCTAAAGAGATAAGTTTGCCACTTGGGTTAAGGTTCACAATCAGGAATCTACAAAACCCTAGCAATTGAATTGATTCTACCAAGTTGATCAGTCGAGATAGAATAAAACAATCAAACATTCAAGCACAAAGAAGTCGAAACATTCAATTTAGGAAATAAGGAACAAGAATTAGAAACTCACAATTCAATCCAAATAAAGCTTCAAATTGTAGGTAGAACGAACAGAGTTTAGTCGCCCATGGCGAACATCGCTCTCTCTCCAATGGTCTGATAGAACGTAAGAATAGAATGGAAGTTAATGAAAAATAACATAAAAGTCCTAATTAAAAGCATCCAAGTCGGCCTCAAAGTGAATAAATTAGAAACTAGGGTTTTTTCCATCAAAACGGCGCGCGACAGTACGTGCGGCGGGCGCCGCAAAGTTGCGGCGGGCGCAGCATGAATACCGCCCCTGGCGGCGGGCGCGGCAAACCATGCGGCGGGCGCAGCAAACCATGCGGCGGGCGCTGCATTGGTCTTTCACGGAAATTCCGTCTTGAATCAGCTCTCGACGTCAACATGAAAGTTGTAGCTCTCTGAAAGAGCTTTCCAACGCATGGTCATAATAGTCGATCCGACAACCGAGGCCTCCAGAAAGTGCAAAACAAGTTCAGCATGTCTGGCGACAACTTCTGCAGACTTGTTCTTCGTTTAGGTTCGCTTCTTCTTCTCATGACCTCTTGAGATCTTCATGTAAGCTTCTTCGATCAACTAGACATTCTCATCCAATGCGTTATCAACCCATGTCTTCTCCTCGGATCTACCATTACCTGAAATAATCAATAAAAACGTGTAGATTCCGATTCCACCAACATAGAGAGCAAATATGCAAATTGTAATCAAATCATGGATGAAATGCATCTTAAATAAGCTAAATGCAACCTATTATGCCTACCTAAATGCATGCTATCAACAGCCTTGTCGACAGAGCCTGATCGAGAGCCAGACCAACCCGAGCTCCGGACCCAACTCGATCTCGACAAGCCCTAGTCGAGATCGACGAAGCCCAGATGCCACACCCGGAGTCGACAAGGAGAGAAGCCGAGGACGAGGGCGCCGAGCAACCCTACTCGATCTCGACAAGCCCTAGTCGAGATCGACAAGACCCACCGTGCCAGTCCGAGTCCTTGCCGAGGAGAAGCCTGCTCGACCAGACGTGCACCACTCTAGTCGATCTCGAGGAGTCCTAGTCGAGATCGACGAGCGCTTGAGTCCAGATCCGAGCTTGTCGAGCACACCTACCCGAGGAAGCCTAGTCGACAGAGCCATCCTAGTCGAGATCGACAAGGCTTTGTCGAGGTCGACGAGCCCAGTGAGCCAAGTCCGAGCACATCGAGCAAATCTAGCCGAGGAGTCTAGTCGACGAACCATCCTTGTCGAGGTCAACGAGCCGTGGTCGAAGTCGAGTTGATCCGATTTCAGAAACTTCTCGACGAAGACCTGCCCGAGTAGACTTGGGATTCCTTGGGGCCGAAGGACGAAGATTCTATCCAAATCCATCAAGTTCTATCTATGGAAGACAAGATCTATCAAGACATGAAGACTTACCCTATTTAGTTTTATCCTTTCCTTTTGGATTTATTTCCATAAAACAATTTATTTATCTTTTAGCAATTTAGATATAAATTTAGATATAGATAGATATCTTCTTTCCTAGAATAGCTAGGGAATGAAGCCTATAAATAAGGCCCTAGGGGGCTCAGTTTTATTCATTCTATATCACGATTCCAAGTCACACACAATTAGTTAGTTCCACATAGAGTTTTAGAAGTTCTAAGGTTTTTAGGGTTTTTGCTTTCTGCGAAAGTTGATTGCCGGAATTGTAAAAGGCTTTGAATATAATTAATGCAAGTTATTTCTTTTCAATCAATGTCTGTTATTGCAATGAGGCGTGATTAGTCCACCCACTTCTGGGGCTGGGGAGAGCCCGACGGTGGCCATGTGAGGCAATACGATAAAGGTCAGATCTTTTTGTGCAATTCATCTTCTATCCCTATGAGCATGATTCTTTTGCGAGAGTTGAAGGTGATCCTTGTTTGTGTTATTGAAGCGAGAGTGATCTTAATGCAACTTGGATTAATTATGTAAATAAGGGTTAGTAACAATTAGGGTTTATGCGAGAGCCTCTATATGCCTATTTGTTAATGACGAAAGTTATTTGATGGAAAGCATGATCTTTTGTGCCTTTATGTGTTACTTTGCATGGTTATCGTTGTGGTGTTGAAACCCTGGCTTTGGAAGTCCTTTTTTATATTGAATTTATTTCGTCGGAAATTCTGAGTTTTGGTTCGAAAATTTGCCTTTTAAAGTTTCTGTCTTTTACTGTACTCGACATAGAGGAGACCTTTGTCGATCTCGAGTAAGCCGTGGTCGAGATCGAGTAGGGTTCGTCTTAGTCGAGTTGATTTTCTTCTGTTCTTGTCGATTTTCAGTTTCTGTTTTGCATGCTCTTGTCGACCTCGAGTAGGGGTTGTCGAGATCGAGTTGCCCTTGCCGGGTTTGCTTGTCTGCTGTGATTTTCAGTTTCTGTTGTCGAGTAACTGTGGTCGATCTCGAGTTGACTCTTGTCGAGATCGATGAGACCCTTTGCCTTCCTTTTCGTTTCTGCTTTGCTTTGCTTTATTTCTTGCCTTGTTCTTTGCTTTTGTTCTTTATTTTCTGCTTTTATTTTTGTTACTTTCTGCTTTTTCTGTGTTTCTGCTGTTTCTCCTCGTGGATTCGATCCTGACTTTTCTCTTACTACAACGGGAGGAAGTCTTGTATTATTTGCTGAGACAGGGAAGTCAGTCTGAACTTGATTTTATATTTATTTCATACTTGACCATCCTCATGCAACAACAAATTGGCGCCGTTGCCGGGGAAGCAATCATTCGCGCCTTAGGTAGTCAGTTCTCACTTTTCTCTTGAGTGAATTCGCAGGTGTATGCGTCGTTCTGGTCAAACGCCTGATTTTGACAGCTTAGACGAACCGGAGCGATACCTACACATCCACTCCAAACTCAAAAGGATCATGGCGGCTGCGGAGACACAGGAACAGCTGGTCGCTAGGCTTACCAGGGAATTGGCCGCAAAAGATGCTGCTATCGCCGTTAAAGATGCTGCTATCACCGCTGAGAGAGCAGCAAGGGAACAAGCACAGGCTGAGCTTGCCCAATATCCAACCACGGCAGAGGACTACATGCACCCAACTCTCGTCGTGCCTGAATCGGCGATTCTTATCCCTGATAACTCTTTTGAAATTCGCACACAATTTCTTATAAAGCTTAAAAATAATGCCTTTTATGGTAGATTTAATGAGTGTCCTCTTGAACATATTACAAACTTTTCTGACATGTGCCGTACTATTGCTGAAGGTACAACCCTGGAATATGTCAAGATGAAATATTTTCGCTGGTCTCTCGTTGGGCCTGCACTGAAATGGCTGGAAGGGCTGAAAGCAAGATCACTCACAACCTGGGCCCAAGTAGAGCAAGAGTTTCTGAACAAATTCTTCCCACCTGCCAAAACAGAACATCTCCGCCAGAGAATCACCGCCTTCAAACAGAAGACGGGGGAACCACTGGCAAAGGCATGGGAGCGCTACAAGGAACTTCTGCGATCTTTCCCTACTCATGGACAGCCACCCTACGTCATTCAGGAGATCTTCTTCAACTCTCTTGATCAAGTCACAAAGGACATAATCAACCATTATACTCGCTATGAGTATCTGACAATGCCGCCAAGTGACGCATGGGGTGTGCTAGAGAAGCTCACTAACTACGACAACAAGTATGGGTCTACTGCAACTTATGAAGAGAACCCATACGCCATGCCATCACCATCCATGCCCCTATATGAGCCATCTAAGGAGATTGATCCAGATGTTAGGGAACAGTACTACAGAGACCAGAATAAGAAGCTCATCAAGCAAGTAAAATATCTCTCTGCCAACAGGCGTTGCATTGAATGCGGATCGCAAAGGCACACCACTCCTGAGTGCCCACACGCAGAACAAGTCAGGATGGCAGAGCATCATGAGGATGTAGCTTACGGAGGGGGTCCCAATCGCTACATGGGGGACCAAAGGTTTCAGCAACCACATTGGAACCAAGGTGTCCCTAGGAACCCCCCGCCCTACAGAGCTCCAGGACATCCAGAAAGGGACCAGAAAAATGATGATATACAGACAGTCCTGGAGGAAATACGGAGGAACCACTCAAAAACTAGGCAATCTTTCAACTCCGTCTATACTCAGATGCAAGGTGTCAACTCTAGGCTTGGGGAAATCGATATATGGCGGAAATCAGTTGATACACAGATTGGTCAGCTGGCAGCAGGAATTCCCAGACAGTCAGGTACGCTCCCTGGATCTTCAGAACCAAATCCTAAGGGAAAAACTGGACACATCGCTGCTATAAAACTCAGAAGCGGTCATCAACTGCAAGAGCCAGAGGTCGGAAAGCAGTAGAACAGTGAGGAACAGCTAGTCGATCTCGACAAAGCAGTGGTCGATCTCGACGAAGGCCTCTTCGATCTCGAGGAGAATCTGCAAAAATCTTCGTCTGCACCACACAGCAACTCGACTGGGCCCAATCTGGTCGATGTCGACAAAGGCCTTGTCGATGTCGAGGAGCCTCTGGTCGACATAGAGCAGCCTGCAGCACCTCCGACGTCTGTTCTGGCTCCGACGCAGAAAAAGAAGCTGCCTTTCCCCACAAAATCTCTGAAGGACCCGGCGGAGAAAAAGTTTCAGCGCTTCATCAAGATGCTTCAGAAACTCAACGTCACCATCCCCTTCACATAAGCTCTCAATGAAATGTCGTCCTACGTCAAGTTCCTGAAGGAGATTTTGAGCAAAAAGCGGTCAATGGCTGAAATCACAGAGGAATGCAGCCATCTGGACATATTGGAGAAGAGGCCGGATCCAGGTAAGTTTGCTATAACTATTGGATTTGGTCCATACAAAATTAATGCCCTATGTGATCTTGGAGCTAGTGTGAGTATAATGCCTTTAACAATTTAGTCCAAGATTAAGATAGGTGCCCTGGAGCCTGTGGATGCTAGACTTTACATGGCCAACAACACGGTGGTCATTCCAACAGGCATGGTGGAAAATGTCCCAGTACAAGTAGGTAAATTCTTCGTCCCTGCTGATTTCTTAATAGTTGATATGCAAGAAGATCCTGCTTGTCCAATTATTCTAGGAAGACCATTCTTGGCGACGGTGGATGCCAACATAAGCTTTAGGAAAGGAGTGCTCACCTTCAACATCAGCGATGAGGTAATTGAGTATTCCTTTAATAAAACTGAAAGGCATACATGTCCAATGGAAGAGGTCAAATCTATCTCAACTGGCTACATCACCTGCGGGGAACCCAAGGTCAGGAATATGACCCCTGAAGAGATAGAAAAGAGGGACATGGAGGCCCAGGTGGAGGAGATCATGGCAATCCTTAAGGAGAACACAGAGAATCCAATCGACACAGACCAAGGTAAGTCGTTGGGGATTAATTATTTTTCGGATGCCTTGACAGGGCCTAAGTATGGGGTCAAGATCGACCAAGGCTCCTCGACATTGAGTAGAACCCTAGTCGATCTCAACCAGACCAAGGAGACTCCACCAGCATCAACGTCGTCGAGCAGCGAACCAGACAAACCAGGCTCGTCGATCTCGACCACCCTTGTCGAGGTCGACCACCACTCGACGGCCTCGACTTCATCTTCCTCGACGCTGACTCCACCAGACGGCCAGGGCAACTCGACCTCGACCACCCTTATCGATGTCGACCACCTCTCGGGGAGCCCAGTTCCTGCTTCCTCGACACAGAAGCCGCCTGACGAACCAGCCTCGTCGATCTCGACTAGTCTTGTCGAGATCGACCACCACCCGGCGCCACCAGAGCCTGCTTCATCGACGCTGCAGCCACCAGGAGCGGAGCCCTACTCGAGATCAAGTAGGCTACTCGAGGTCGACAACCACTCGGCTCCACCAGATTCGCCTTCGTCGATGAGCAAACCACCAGGAGCGGAGTCCTACTCGAGGTCGACCAGGCTTGTCGAGATCGACAAGACCTGTCCTTCATCAACTTCTGAATCTGCGAGCAGACCACCACCAGAACCTGTAGTCTTGTCGAGATCGACTAGCCCTAGTCGAGATCGACCAAATACAGTGGTCCCCGATTCCGTCTCTGCGAAGGTCAGTCAAGGTATGGATCTTTCTTCTCCTATTTCCATTAAGGATTTATCTATACATGGGAGAGGTCTACCTTGGTATGTGCGATTGTGCAGGATATCCAATGATGAGCCTAAGGAATATGAAGTTGGAGACAAGCTCTATGTCTCCAAATCAAAAGATCATTGGTTTCCTAACAAATTCAACAAGAAGCGGATGGGACCGTTCGTGGTGAACAAGATCCATTCTGGAGGATTGCAGCTGATGGACAAGAATGGAGTCTTATTTGAGGCCCAAGCTACATGGGCCCTGCAGATGCCACCTTGAGCATTAATGGAAAGTCGGCCTAGCGACTATAAAATCTAGAGCATGTACATAGACTTTTTAGGACATTTGAGACTTTGTTGTTTTTGAACACTTTTAGTTTTGCTATTGTGGGTATATGTCTTCTACTTTTCAGGTCCATGGATAGAACCAAGCTATATTCAAACTCGGCCTAGGAGGTGCTCCATTCGAAATTTTGAGGCCCTGCACACCTGTCTTGTGAGTTTCTTTCTTTACCCTTGTTTTTATACAGTGAGGACACTGTAATGTTTAAGTATGGGGTGGGGGAGGGGCTTACTTTATGCATTATTTTTCATATTTGACATTACTTGTGCATTATTTCTTAGAATTGCTACATGGCTATTTTGGAATGCATTATTGATTTATGTGCTTATATGCATGTTTTCCAAAATTTTGAGAAAAATGACCCCCATTGAAATTTTTGAAATAATGTCATGGAAGCTTATATTGAACTCGACGATGCAAAATTGGATTCATTATACATTGCATTCATTTGGGCTTAGATAGTACAGATAAAACTATTGCTTGATTTCTTCCCCTGGATGACAAATAAAACTATTGCTTGAGGACAAGCAAGCTTAAGTATGGGGTGTTTGTTGTGAGCTGAATCTGCCATGTTTTACAGTAACTTTTATATCGATTTCTGTATACATTGCATTCATTTGGGCTTAGATAGTACAGAATCTATGTAGTTTATGTTTATTTGCCAAATTATGGAATCTACACCAGTTTCTGTTTAATTCACAGAAATCGAGGCATTTTACAGCAATTCTACAGAAGGTCGGAAAAGCTCGGAAAACCACTACAGAAGTCCAAGATCGAAGGAGCAACGGAACCAGTCGAATCGAGCCAAGAACCCAGGCTACTCGATCTCGAGTAGCTCTTACTCGACCTAGACAAGCATGACCGAGCACAGCCTTGTCGATAGAGCCTGATCGAGAGCCAGACCAACCCGAGCTCCGGACCCAACTCGATCTCGACAAGCCCTAGTCGAGATCGACGAAGCCCATACGCCACACCCGGAGTCGACAAGGAGAGAAGCCGAGGACGAGGACGTCGAGCAACCCTACTCGATCTCGACAAGCCCTAGTCGAGATCGACAAGACCCACCGTGCCAGTCCGAGTCCTTGCCGAGGAGAAGCCTGCTCGACCAGACGTGCACCACTCTAGTCGATCTCGAGGAGTCCTAGTCGAGATCGACGAGCGCCTGAGTCCAGATCCGAGCTTGTCGAGCACACCTACCCGAGGAAGCCTAGTCGACAGAGCCATCCTAGTCGAGATCGACAAGGCTTTGTCGAGGTCGACGAGCCCAGTGAGCCAAGTCCGAGCCCATCGAGCAGATCTAACCGAGGAGTCTAGTCGACGAACCATCCTTGTCGAGGTCGACGAGCCGTGGTCGAAGTCGAGTTGAGCCGATTCCAGAAACTTCTCGACGAAGACCTGTCCGAGTAGACTTGGGATTCCTTGGGGCCGAAGGACGAAGATTCTATCCAAATCCATCAAGTTCTATCTATGGAAGACAAGATCTATCAAGACATGAAGACTTACCCTTTTTAGTTTTATCCTTTCCTTTTGGATTTATTTCCATAAAACAATTTATTTATCTTTTAGCAATTTAGATATAAATTTAGATATAGATAGATATCTTCTTTCCTAGAATAGCTAGGGAATGAAGCTTATAAATAAGGCCCTAGGGGGCTCAGTTTTATTCATTCCATATCACGATTCCAAGTCACACACAATTAGTTAGTTCCACATAGAGTTTTAGGAGTTCTAAGGTTTTTAGGGTTTTGGCTTTCTGCGAAAGTTGATTGCCGGAATTGTAAAAGGCTATGAATATAGTTAATGCAAGTTATTTCTTTTCAATAATTGTCTGTTATTGCAATGAGGCATGAGTAGTCCACCCACTTCTGGGGCTGGGGTGAGCCCGACGGTGGCCATGTGAAGCAATGCGATAAAGGTCAGATCTTTTTGTGCAATTCATCTTCTATCCCTATGAGCATGATTCTTTTGCGAGAGTTGAAGGTGATCCTTGTTTGTGTTATTGAAGCGAGAGTGATCTTAATGCAACTTGGATTAATTATGTAAATAAGGGTTAGTAACAATTAGGGTTTATGCGAGAGCCTCTATATGCCTATTTGTTAATGACGAAAGTTATTTGATGGAAAGCATGATCTTTTGTGCCTTTATGTGTTACTTTGCATGGTTATCGTTGTGGTGTTGAAACCCTGGCTTTGGAAGTCCTTTTTTATATTGAATTTATTTCGTCGGAAATTCTGAGTTTTGGTTCGAAAATTTGCCTTTTAAAGTTTCTGTCTTTTACTGTACTCGACATAGAGGAGACCTTTGTCGATCTCGAGTAAGCCGTGGTCGAGATCGAGTAGGGTTCGTCTTAGTCGAGTTGATTTTCTTCTGTTCTTGTCGATTTTCAGTTTCTGTTTTGCATGCTCTTGTCGACCTCGAGTAGGGGTTGTCGAGATCGAGTTGCCCTTGCCGGGTTTGCTTGCCTACTGTGATTTTCAGTTTCTGTTGTCGAGTAACTGTGGTCGATCTCGAGTTGACTCTTGTCGAGATCGACGAGACCCTTTGCCTTGCTTTTCGTTTCTGCTTTGCTTTGCTTTATTTCTTGCCTTGTTCTTTGCTTTTGTTCTTTATTTTCTGCTTTTATTTTTGTTACTTTCTGCTTTTTCTGTGTTTCTGCTTTTCTGCTCCTTCTGTGAGAATTTACAGCTACCTGAGAACTGCTGACGTGCTTCCTCGTGGATTCGATCCTGACTTTTCTCTTACTACAACGGGAGGAATTCTTGTATTATTTGCTGAGACAGGGAAGTCAGTCTGAACTTGATTTTATATTTATTTCATACTTGACCATCCTCTTGCAACAACATGTTGCAATGTCTTTTTGTAGAATCTAATTACAGAGCATTGGCAATAGTTAGCTGTGAGATTACTTGGCTATTGAAACTTCTTGCTGATCTTCATATGCATCAAATGCAACCTATCAAGCTATACTATGATAACAATTCAACTATGCATATTGCAACTCTGTGTTCCACAAACAGACTAAGCATATAGAGGTTGTGATACGTTTGGGATACCCGATCCTTCGCCTGTGGGCTTCAGATCAAGAACCACGCCGTATATTTGCTCCGATCTTGCAATGCTCTTGATATCTCCTGATTTGGAACAATTCAAACAAATGATTAAAATTCTGATTTAGCGACAGAATTATACTTAGAATATTTCAGCAACTGAAAACAAGTAATAGCGACGGAGAAGAGAGAAGCTAAGGCAGGGGCTGCGCGGGTCTCAGGAGCGCGGGCTTGGCACACAGGCATCGGCCTCAGGGTGTGCGAGTGTCCGGATGCGCGCGGGAGAGTTCGCTGGAAGCGATGATGTTGGCGAGCGCGCGGGTGAACGCCTGGGAGCACGCAGGCGAAGCGGCCTGGGCACTTGCGAGAGCGAGAGCGATGACGCGGGAGCAGGTGCCGCGCTCGCTGGGAGCGAAGGTGACCGCGGACGACGCCAAGGGGTTGCGTTCTCCTTCTTGCGACAGCCTCTGACTTTGGGGTTGTGTTTGGCTTAGGGTTTGCCGATGGAATCAAGGTGTGGGTATGTGGTTTGTGATTGCCGAAAATACTAAGGACATAGAACACAATAGTTTTGGGATTGATAATCAAAGAACCCTAGATCCGTTAAGGGTTACTTCAATTCTATTTCAATCTGATTAATTCAAATTGCGGAACATAAATTTATAGTAAAACTATGATCTATCTAACCAATCCTTCCTTGCAAAGGAAAGGGGTTTGGATAGATTAATTCTATCTAATGATAAGTGAAATAACTTAAGATAAATAAAACCTAAGAAGATAGATATTTAATAACTTGGTGGGAAAGTAATATATCTAGAAGAGATATAATTAATTTCCACCTTATTTAACTAATTGCATAAAATAACAAATTAATTAAATAACTAATGTAACTCGGCCCAACACCACTAGTGTACTCGATATGGGACTTGAATCTTCTTCCATGGTGGTGCCTTCTTCTTCCTCTTGAGGACAAGACTCTTTGCCATCAATGGCCCTCGAATCGGTCTTGAGAGCTCGCCTGGATCAAGGTCATTGTTGGACCCACAGAAGGTCCTCTTGATCTGCATCAGGTTGATTGTCATTTAGTATGTGAGAAGATGCTTAAGAAAGAAATTGTACTCGACTACATACCCACCAAAGAGCAACCACCAGACATTTTCACTGAGGTAGTTTCTCAGGATCAATGTAATAAAGTTCTCAGCAAGTTAGGTGTTGTTGATCAATTCAAAACTACTAACTTGAGGGGGACTGTTTAACATCGTGCTTAAAAGTTAGTTAAGAGTGTGATTAAAGAGGTGGAGCTGCTCTATATAAGTGCTCTCTTTGTAACAAACATTCAACTGATTCTCCTGGAGAAGAAATAGAGAAATTAATTGTTTCATGTTCTTCATATCATCTCCATCTTTTCTTGATTCTCTATGATCATCATAGAGCAACACAACAAATTGTTGTCTCATGGGTCTGATCGTTTCCACTTCCTGATCCAACTTGGGGGGGGGGGGTATGGGAATATATGGTTGTAGGATATAAATTGTAACATTAGGAAGTTAATTATTCGGGATGAATAGTAGAAAACTTATATCTTCGGGTGTCTATATAAACAACATACCTAGCTTGCTTGTTCAGTTACAACCACCTGTGTATATCAGATGTATAAATATATTAAAAAACGTTATCTTAATTCCATTACAAATTTACAATCAAGAAGATGTTTGAAGATTTCCGATGCTCGTATAGTCCGCCATCGATCGATTATCGGCTCTCCATGGTTCGATGTATGCAGTTCGGTGCAAATCTCGCTCCGAGAAAGACCAAAAAGCTTGATCGGGACCAACCTAAGCCGATCCCAACACTCCGAACCGATCTCCTAAACATTTGCCTTGAACTTCTTATAAATAAGAGTCTCCTCCTTGCTTATATATTCACTATCGATGTCGGAGAGTATATATGTTATTTGATGACTTTGAAAGCCTTTTGCATTTTACACACATATGTCATGCTCTTTGCCATCATCATATGTATCTTTACTTTGTCAACATACATATCATATGTACATATATTATATATATATATAAATATATATTTATATATATATGCCGGGGTTTGATTTATATAACGGGAAACCCCTATTAACTTATACTATTAAGCTCGTATAATCTCCTTTTGGTTGGATTACTATGTTAAATAGCTAGCCCTAAATTTAGGGTATCGTCATAACTCCTCGGACCTCAATCGTGTCTCGACCGATTGGGGTTCAACAAAGCGATGCTTTTACTTATATTCTATCTTATTTGCAATCTGGAAATACCATACAAACGATGTGTTTACTTATACTCTTTCTTATTCGCGATTTGGGTTTGTTATAGACTTATGTTGATATAATTTTTAATTGCTTGATTATCGCGATTTGTGTCATGATTTGAGCTCTAGCGTGCTATAATGAGCCATGCGGGCTATTTTGTGTTCTATCTTGCCCAACGGGACACGAGAACACACTTGACTCGAACTCCAGCGTGATGAGACACTACAAAAAATAATTAATTTAGCTTCGGCAAAAACCCGTAGCAAAAGACTGTCCAGGCGTGACAAAAGGCCATTAGCTTCGACATTGCTACGGGAAATGGGGGGGGGGGGGGGGGGAGGGGGTGGCGAACTATGGGGTCGCAAAAGTTGGTAGCGTCGGCAAGTAGCCGTAGCAAATATATAATTGAAGGCGCCAATTTTGTGTGAAAGTTGGGAGGGAACGTTGGCGACGGCAATTTGCCGTAGTTGCCGTAGCTACGTTCATAAATGGTTTTCCTGAACGTTTTGTAATAGTTGCCACGGCTCGTGGCCGTTGCTATGGTTAAAGATACCCTAAATTTGTTTATTCTATATATAATTGCACCCTGTATAAATTATATAAAAGTGCAATACAATCTGCACAAGCAAATGACACCAACATTCAAGTGCATTCATCACAAGTGAATTCAGCAAAAGGTCCCTTGCATACACATTTGATGTCCAACGAGTACTTCAAGTAAACAAAAGTATTTGACGTCCGAAGTTTACGCCAAGCCATGCAACAAAAGTCTGAAACCTACATATTGCCTAACATCTAGTGTCCATATTGTCTAACACCTCAAGTCTTAAGCCAACAAAAGTGCAAGATAATGAAAACATACTTAGAGCAACCTTTTATTTGTCTCATCCTCAGCAGCTCATCTCCAAGTGTGCTAGAGTTCGTATTCTTCTTCTTCAAGTGACTGATCCTCATCGTCTTGTTTTTTCAGTCCGAGGGCAGATTGTTGAGTTGATGTGTTCAGAGGTTGATCGTTGGTGGATAGAACAAGAGCTCCGTCTCCAATTGACTCCCTTTGATTTGTTTGATGAACACTTGTCTACAATACATAAAAGAACAAGCGAGATATCAGCTACTTGAACTGCTGGAAGTGATAACACATAGTAGTTGAAAAATGGAGAAAAGGAAAGACAAAGATATCAATAAACATATGGAGATGTTTGCTGATAGTTAACGATGCTTGAACTGCTGCAAATTATTTTCATGAAGGGGAGGCTTATTTTGGACATCAAAATCAGCTACTAAATTATTCATCATATGGCATTTTGACAGCATTTCACACTATTCTGTATTCATCAAGATATGAAATTGAGAAACAATCAGATGACCAAGGAAATGACATCATGCACAAAAGCACTTTATCCTTCAACTTTGAAATATCAAGTGTACATGGCCAATGCCAAGTTTGACTGCAACTAGATCATTAAATGGTGAAATCAGGTAGGGAAATGACATCATGGACCAAATAATATTTTCTTGAAATAATATCAAACATGCAAATGAGTCATCTACTTAGATTGAGAAACAATAAGATGATTAAGTAACATGGATCAAGCTCTAGCATGATGTATCAAATCCAAGCATACGAAATAACCCAGGGTTCTTACAACATTATCACAATTTGAAAAAAGAAAAGGCAAATAAAAACGCAAAACTCAGGTCATCACAATCAAACATAAGAGGCCATCACAATCAAACACAAGAGGAAACCTTAGCACTCAGATCAAACAAATGATGACAAACCTGTCCGTGTGAAGGTGAGCCTCCCCCGTCATTGGGCTGGAAAGTGTTCATAAATTCATTTCGAAAGTGCTCAAATCTTTTATCTATGTGGTTCTCTAAGTGGCTTTTGAGGTCCCCCGCAAACTCTTTGGCAATATCCCCTACAAACTCTTTGGCAATCCCGCGCATATCTTGAACACCGAGAGCTCTTGATGAGGAGTTATACACCAAACGTGGAGGGGCACTGGCACCATAGGTCCGACAGTATCCGTGACCATCTTCTCCAATAAGCCGATGGAATATCCTATCCTATCCTTCACTTCGTCAAGATCTCGCTGATCCTCAGGTTCCATCGTCAAGATAAGGGAGAAATAAAGAATACATGGGCAACCTCACTTCTCCAATATGCAATGAGCGTAATCCAATCAGGTGGGAGGACAGTTGGAGGATTATGCTTCTCCAGCTCAGGGTCATCTTGGCAATAAGTGAAATATTTCGCCTTTGTTTTAGACTTATAGCCCTTCCACATGATGTTTAACATTCTCAAGCACACCTCTTTGAACCCATCGGGAGGATCCACCAAATTTTTCTGTAAGTGTTAAAGTCAATAAGATAAAAAAGAAGCAAATGGTCAGGTTAAAGTTAGTACATGCTGAAAAAAGAAAGTCTAAAGGAGAAAGAACATCATCCATATTATAAAAGTGACAAAGTAGAAAGGAGAAAGAAAATACCTTAACTTCTTCCCATATGCCATCCATCACATCTTGTCCGAAAGAGGTCCAGTCCAGCATAGTAAGAGGAAGACGTTGCCCGTCACGCACTAGTATCCCCAGTTGCGAGTTGAGGTGCTTGACGTTAGGCCCAACTGGTTGGAACTTGTCATTGAATTCGACTACAACCTTGGCTCCTGTGTTCCACCCCAACACACCGTTGCTATGACCTCTAGGGGTCGGGCGTTCACATCCATCTTGAAACACCATATATTTTATTATTCGTTCATACAACTATAAAGGATTGAGGAAGATACAAGGGTTGAAATGCAAATTAATGCCTAACCAGATGAATCGACGTTGAGGTCTGCATTAGTAGGAGCATCTGCATCACCCGGTGTAGCTGATTGTGGAGCTACATCTGCATGTGTTGTCAGTACATTATTCACTTGAGTGTTCAATTGAGAAAGGATGGGATCAAGTGACTGAGGTTGTCCTAGAGCAAGAACTTCAGTTGGTGGTGGAGTCGTGGGAGGGAGGGTTCCAGCTGCTGATGTCGACATTGGGCACACACTTGGGGAGGATGTATCTCCGGCAGGCAGTAGAAAGTCAGATATGGTTCGCGGTCTCCCTGGTCGACCCTTTTGTTTCTTAATGGTTGAAACACAAATACAATATAGTTAGACAGTCATTACAAATATATATGGTAAGCCTCGTGACTTGATTGAATGGGCAAGTATCGAAGAACTGTGGGAGCACCAACGAACCTTTTCTTCGGTTGGACATGCAGTCGGTGGTGGAGCTGTGGGAGGAAGTGTTCCAGGCTTCCAGCTGTTGATGCGGATGGTGACGAGCCACTCTGAGAGCCACGTGAGTCAGCAGACACTAGGAATTCACCCATGGTTCGCGGTTTGTCGGGTCCACCCTTTCGTTTCTTCATGATTGCCTACAAGTGACAAGGATGATTGTGTATAAGATAAATGATTTATGTACGTTGTAATCAAAACTCTAAATCCCTAACATCTTCATTAACCCAAAGACATTGTACATGACAACAACAAAAAAGCAAAGAAAACACACATTTGTGTTCTACACAAAATATGCAACAGGAGCACAAATGGTACAGACCTCTGGTCGAGCTCCAACTCATCATCAATGTCCACATTGCAATCATCTACATGGTCATAGTCCTTAGATTCAACTTCACCGACGTTTAACCATCCATGTCCAGACGCATCGGGATTATACCACACTTGGCGAGCTTGTGATGCCAAGATAAATGGTTCATCCCCAAGTTTATCACGTGGGTATAGTAACCTATCAAAGTTTACTAAGGTGTATTGAAAATGATCCAATTTAACCCCTGTTGAAGGATGTTCCCACTCACACCTAAATAATACATATTCGATATCCGAGGCATATGTAACCCTTATAATATCCGTTAATCTCCCATAATAGGGTACAGAATCTCCTTGCAAATACACCCCACAATTTTGTCTCGTTCTTTTTGTGTCAACACTTTTGACACGAAAGAAATATCCATTCGATGTGTATGAGATCAACCGTGCTGCCACAGGGGACGGGAAGTTTGACAATGAGATAACTTCATTACTTAAGGACACATCCCCTGCCCGACGCAACTCTGAAACCTGAAGATGTAAAGGTAAAAGGTTCATTTGGCAGGTACTTTACATATTACTCAAATATGAAAAAGCACATTAATTACACTTGGAAACTTGAAGTTGGTACTCATGTGTGACTTGAACCATTGCGGGAACTCGTTGAAATGAATTGATGTCACTGACGTCTCATTTGCCAAAGGATTGTGTTATTTAATATATGTCAAATGTTCCCTTTAATGTTAAGAAGGGGGTATAATGTTAGCAAGTCATATAATATTGGTTTGATATCCTAACAAACCAAATGAACCTAGTCTGAAAAGGACTTACTCCGGATATGGTGTCACTCCAGCAGCATGAAACAATACCCATCGGTGGATTTGGATACGCGTCACTTCGGGTATAATGAAGCCCTTCCCCTTCTTCTCGGCATCATCTTTTCTTCTTGGTGGTCTTTGAGACTTGCTTTCCACATCTTGTAGATATTGAGTGCAAAAGTTCATGCACTCTTCCATGATGTAACCTTTGGCTAGTGATGCTTCCGGGCAAGCTTGTTGTCCAACATAATTTTTCAAAGTGAGTAGAAACCTCTCGATAGGGTACATCCATCGAAACTATACAGCTCCACCGAGTAATGCTTCCTCCGCGAGATGCACATGCAAATGCTCCATCACATCCATGAAGATGGGGGAAATATCTTCTCAATCTCACATTGGGTTAGAATGATCTTAGCACGTGCCTCTTCCAATGAAGTGTTTGTATTAACCTTTGAACTCAACACCTTGAAGAACTTTGCAACGTCAATCAGAACAGATACTACATTCCTTGGCAAGGAACTCCGAACACAAAGCAGAATTAGCTCTTGTAAAATAATGCGGTAATCATGGCTTTTAAGCCCTACAATGGTGCGATCCCTTAAGTTCACCCTCCGTGCAATACTGGAACACGAACCATCCGGCATTCTGGCCTTGGATAAGGCTAACAAGAACTTGTCCTTCCCAACATTGTCCATCTCAAATTCAGCCGTCTCATATACCTCAGTGCCCGATTTTGTGAGCTTCATATGGTATTGCTTGCGAATTCCAAGACTCTCAAGGTCGTGACGAGCAGAGACATTGTCTTTGGTTCGACCTTTCACTCCCAATATTGTATTCAGTACATTTTCGGCAAAATTCTTCTCGGAGTGCATCGCATCGATGTTGTATGGCAACAGATTGTCTTTCCAATACGGTAGCTCATACAAGATGGTTTTCTTCTTCCAATTATGCCTCTTTTTTTTTATGGATCCCTCTCCGGTTTGTCAGGTCCCATCTTCTTTCTCAATAGAATGTCATCCTTTTTATAACAAGTAAGCACTCTATTTTCATCAAGTTGTGAGAGGTGATCAGCCCCGGTCATTCTAGGAGGCGCGGAATCAAATTCCCGTCCATCATAAAACGACTTCATATCTCTTTGATACTTGTGATCATATGGCAAGAACCGCCTACTCCTACCGTACGACCACTTGTGGCTAGCTTTTAAGTACGTTGCACCTGGCCTTATGTTGCAATTTGGACATGCATACTCACCTTTAGTACTCCACCCCGACAAATTTGCATAGGCTGGAAAGTCATTGATAGTCTATAGCACGGCAGCATGCATTTGAAACATTTTATTCGCAGAAGCATCAAGTGTTTCTACACCCACTTCCCACAATTCCTTTAGCTCCTCTATCAAAGGCTCTAAATACACATCTATCTTATCTCCAGGTCCTTTTGGTCCATCAATAAGCACAGAAAGGTATATATACGGTTGCTTCAAGATGTACATAGGTGGTAAGTTGTAAGGAACTAGGATGACCGGCCACGTGCTATGATTGACATTTTGATTACCAAAAGGATTAAATCCATCAGAAGCAATACCTAAGCGCACATTCCTCATCTCAGCTCCGAAACTAGGGTGTTTGGCATCAAGGTGCTTCCAAGCAGGAGAGTCGGCCGGGTGCCGGTACACACCATCATCAACACGGTTTAAGTAATGTCATTTCATACGGTTGACAGACTCCATTGTTGCAAACAACCTTTGCAATCGTGGTTTCAACGAAAAATACCTAGCTTGTTGTGCACCTTTTCGTGTGCTTGATTGACAACCATCAACTGTTTGCCTCCAGCGCGATTCATTTCATATTGCACAAGCATCTAGGCTTGCATCTTCATTTCGAAAGAGCATACAACTATTAGGACATGCGTCCACAGTTGTGAAAGTGAAGCCCAAACCGTCCACTAACTTCTGCGCTTGATAATAAGATTTCGGAAGGTGAACCCCATCTGGCAATACTTCAGATAATATCTCTAGCAAATCTTTGAATGAGTGGTCGGTCCATCCGTGTAAACTCTTTGCTTGTAAGAGTCGGACAGCGAAGGACAATGACGTGTGCTTCTTAGAACCCGGATATAGCGGAAGATTAGCGGCATCCATTAGCTTAAAAAACTAGGCAGTGCACTCAGTTGGATTAGGAGTATCACCATCACGTTGGCCATCATGGTCTAGATTTTCCGACGTCGGTACGTTAGTCCTTCCGAAAGCATCTTCAACCATTCTCTCTATACCCACATCCATATACCCATCGACTTCAGGTGGCACTTTATTCCTCTCTCGTGGTTCCTCGATCAGATCATGAATGGTCTCCCCGTGTTTAGTCCATAACTTATAACTAACCAGAAATCCATTGTCTTGAAGATGCTTCCGCACAACTTTTCTAACATATAGTACCTATTCTTGCATTTCCTACAAGGGCAGTATATGCAACTCCCAACCTCCTTGTTGGCATATGCAAAGTCTAAAAATTCATCTAGCTTTGCAAAATATGCCTCAGAAATCCTAGTACTCCAATCAATCCACGACTTGTCCATACGCATTGTCATGACCTATAGAGGCACTAATTAAGGAAATCTACATCGAACACGGTAAACATTCTAGTAAGTAACTAAAATGCTTACAGAAGGAATGATATGAATGAAGCCGAGAAAGACAATCTTTCCAGGTCAGAAGGAGGAGGATTCTCCTAATTAATGAAGATCAAGAAAGACAAGATTTGATGGTTAGAAGGAGGGAAGATTTTCCTTCTTAATGAACATCGAGAAACACGAGATTTGATAAGGCATGCTATTAGAGTTATACAAGTTAGTAACTAATAATCTACAAACAAACAAAACTCCCTTTGCATCAATGAATACCAATTAATCAGAACCACATTTCTTATTAATACCAGATTTCTGTAATATACACTACTCATTTTTCTGTAATATACATTACTCGTTCAGATTTCTTTATATTCATTATGTAATTTCATTTTCTTTATATGCATTATGTAATTTCATTATGTAATTTCATTATGTAATTTCATTATTCTGTAATATACACTACTCATTCAGATTTCTTTATATTAATTATGTAATTTCATTTTCTTTATATTCATTATGTAATTTCATTATGTAATTTCATTTTTATGTAATATACACTACTCATTCAGAAGAGGATACCAGATTTCTTATTAATGCCAGATTTCTATAATATTAAATTGTACATACAAAAACACAAGAGGATACTAGAGATGTTGAGGTACAAGTTCTTGCTTAAGTATTTGCTAGTTGTATATCAATGTCTTTGCCTCACGGACCTGCCTGCATAAATCAGAAGGAAACATCAACACTGTCATTGTGTAACCATGCTACTGTTTTCTGAGTACAAAACAGTCATAAGAAAATAGGAAAAGGAGGGAAATCAGTGGCCATCGAAAATTTTGAGGGGGTAATTAAAAATATAATACAAGAAAAAAAGAAAAAGGAAAAACAGGAAAAACAGTTGATGGTTACATAACATTCATAACAGTGATAATATAACAGAAGAAGGAAAAACCAAAAAAAGGAAGAAACAGAAAAAGGAAAAACAATGACATGGCTATTGATCCTTTTCTAAGGACATAATAACAGTAAAAAAAACAGAAAAAGGAAACTCCAAGAGTGGCCATCGAAAATAGTGAGGGAAGCCCTACATTAGTAATGTTTCATTTTTGTCTTCTTGTCTTTATATGCTCACTCAATCAATGCATTGAAACAAAACAAATACATGGAAACAATAAAGCAAATGGAGACATGGAGACAGTTGTAAACAACCAGATGACATGCTCTAAAAAGCAACTATAAAGCATACAAAAAGCAAAAAAAAAAGCCACAAAAAAGCGACAAAAATCGAGTCAAAGATAGTCACATGCTAAACATTGGCCTCTCCCCTTGCCATTCATAACCTCTCCCCTACATATTTAAAATCTATATATATCCTACCATCCATAACTAGTACCCTACAGATTTCTACCCATCCATAACATCTCCCCTACAGATTTCTACCCATTCATAACTTCTCCCCTTCAACAAGATGGAATCTTCTTCATACCACCACGGCTCCTCGTCAGGCCTCCCTCCCCGCCATGTCCCCATCAATATATCGTCCAATAGCTCGGACGAAGGGTATGATTACATAGGTTAGTAACTTATTTTATCGGTTTAATATTCATTTTTTTTACATGTATTCCTAAATTAGCTTGTCTTTGGTTTGTATGCAGCACCAATGTCGGGGCCATTCCGGCCAAATCAGAGAGTGGAGGTCATAGAGGCAGAAGCCGGGATGCTAGGGTCATTGTACGAGGCGACCGTTCTAAGGAGATTGGATCCTAGCCACTATGAAGTGGAGTACATCACCCTCACAGACGACAACAATGAGCCACTTACGGAAATAGTGCAGGCTGGACGACTACGTCCACAACCTCCTCGGGTTAGGTTTCGGTTGGTTTACACAATCGATGACCGCGTCGATTGCCGCGCCCTTGATGGGTTTTGGATTGGTCGCGTCGTTGGGCAGGGTCAATGGCTTGGGAATATTCCAACTCATAGTGTCCACTTCCCGATGACCGGGGATACACATGATTATCGTGCCCGTGAGATGCGCCCACACTTCGAGTGGAATGGAACCAGATGGACCACGCAACCCCATTTTCGTTACTTGCTACGATAGACTACTATTTGAATGTGTTGTATTGGTTTATCCGTACTGTTTTTTATGGCCTTCCTTGTTTGTTGGATGATTTTAAAAGTTTATGTCGTTGTGTAATCCTATGGTATTTTGTTACTGATTGTTTGGTTAATGTTGATCTATTAATGTTGGATTATGGCACATTATTGTCGGTTTCTTCAAATAAATGGCTTTAATGTTTGAAGATAATCTTCTCTCAGTTTACACTTGAGAAAATATGACCAGTATTTAATTGTCATCCTTAAAATAGAGTGTCCATAAGACCATAACTAAACGATATGCATGCGACTAAAATCACTACTAAACTAGCTACTAATCTATACCTTCATAAAAAACTACAAGGCATATTAAGTGTATTAACTAGACAACCCAAACACGAGAATGATGAAGTCTAGCCAAGACAAGATAGAAGTAACATAAGTCATTCATGGAAGAGACATGCAGAAATAACTTCAATTAAAAATGAAATGGAAGAAAAGGTATATTTTTTCAACTGATTTTATTAATTCTGTTTTTATGCCAACTAATTATAATAAATGAAAAGGATATAAATAAGAGACTCCACTTATTTATATAATTAGGCAAGAAAAAAGAACCTATCACACAGCACAAACTGTAGATATTAGTCAAACACAACAAGAGGATTTTTGCAACATAGAAATGTAGTTTTACAAGGGTTATATGCCTTTTAAGTCATTAACCATACCAAACTATGAGCAGATTAAAAACAACAGTCAATAAAATATATCGGCAACTAACCTTAGAAAATATTCTTTCAAGATCTTTCAAGGGCTTTGTACGCTCGAAAAAAGACATCAGATACTCCAGCAGCTCAGATATGTACTCCTTGTACTGCTTGCAAAAAACATAAGACAACCCAAACAATAAGAAACACTCAAGGAGATAATAATAAGGGGAAAAGAGAGATCAATAAAGAACAACTACCTTGTAGTTTTCAGTTTACGAGGGTCATTTTCTGGTTTTGAAAAGATATCCAAGTAAGCAGTGTACTCAATGGGCTCTCCAAACTTTGAATTGATGTACTTGTTGTAAAACTCATGCAAGTCCAGGTATCAACCAAAAGCTTCCTGGAAATTGTAGGAAGTAAAATCATATGAAATAAGGGTTTTTAACAAGTAAGCTCTCCAAATAAGTTATCAACCAAAAAAATCCAAGTAAGCACTGTATTCAAATGCTCTCCATATATATACAGTTACACTAAGTTTTAGAAGCAAGGACAAGAAAATTGAGGAAAACATTAACAGGTGAAATATCTATAATATTTTTAAGTTTTAAGCAAGTTTGGTTAATATTACATTACCTACCCACCTATAACTTAAAACTGACTTTTTTGGCCAAACATGTAGATTACTTTGGCCAAAAAAGTCAGTTTTAAGTTTACTTTGGCCAAAAAAGTCAGTTTTAAGTTATATATATACACAGTTACACTAAGTTTTAAGCAAGGACAAGAAAATTGATTCAAGGTTAGTCCCATAAATATAATATTTTTAAGCTAATGTGACTTGAAGCCTTGTTAACAATTCATGCTTCAAATGTGAGGAAAACATTAACAGATGAATAGAAAATTTGGACATGACAAACATGAGTAAAAGGAAAAGGAACTCACCGTGGAAAGTCTTCATCAAAAGCTGAACTTGGGTTTCCCTGTCCTTAGTTTCCTGCTATACTTGATCAACTGAGTACCTATCCTCAAAGCAACAAGGACCTTCAATAAGCCTGCCAAAATAGACACATTTGAGATCTCTTGATAGTTCACACAATCATTGTAATCACATATTTCAAGGGTGGTAAACTCAGCATCGAAAAAGTGTTGGAGAAGATCAAAAATAAATATAACAATTTAAAAACACAGTAGGAAATCTAGGAGACTAGGACTTATGAAACATTCAAGTATAAAAACTAATATCAAAAGTAAATATAAGAATGTAAAAACACTAAGATCAAAAGTAAATATAAGAATGTAAAAAGGTATTGGAGAAGATCATCGGAGAAACAAAGGCTGCGTAAAAAAGTATGATGGGGTCAAACTTACTTAGAGTTGTTTATCAAAAGATTAATGAAATGTTATACACATGCTAATGCAACAAGAAAAAGCCGCAAAAGCCTCAACCTTTCTAAGAAATACCATGAGCATTGTTCATTAATCATCAACCTAGGTAGATATAAACTCATCAGTCCTTCACTCCTCCCCCCTCCCCCATATAACAGTTCTTACTGTCTCATTTTTTTAGTATAGGTCTTTTAGTTTCACCAGAATAACATAATGAAAGTCTGCCAGCAATATACCATGTCATATCTAGAGAGGAGCATTGTTCATTAATCATCATCCCAGGTATAGATGTAAAGTCATCAGTCCTTCCCCCTTCCCCATATAACAATTCTAATTGTCTCATTTTATAGTACAGGTATTTTTGGTTTCACCATATTCACATACTGAAAGTCTGGAAACAATATACCTAAATCACACAGCAAAATCCTTCCTAAACGCTAAAGGTAGCCACTTGGCTATTCACAAGGAGATGACACTTGAGCTTAACAAATCAAGGTTCAAGAGTGTCAAACACAGTTAGAGTAAGCTTCTCTCTCATTCATTTTCTGAGTCTTCATACACATGCTAACACCTAATATTGAAGCTATCAAACTAATGGTTCTATGCTTGCACCTTTTTTGTGCAAAAGCTCAGTGAAAATTATTAAATAAAAACCAAATCAAAGCTCAGGAACTGTGAACAAAAGGGGGAAAAGAGGAGAGTAATCATCTCAACTCAGAAGCTAATGTACTTACTTTAGATTCTCAACTGGAGATAATCGGCAAGCATATGGATATCGCAATCTCACATTCTGCAAAGAGAAAAGAGAACAGAGGTATTAGGGCGAAGATCTCCAGATGGAAGAGGAAAAAAAAAACTCATATTATGCAATTGATGTCTGCGAAGTGGACAAAAACTGACAAATCAAAACCCTATTTCATTCCCCACATTCGGATCAAATTTGAAAAACCCTAGATGGAGACAGATTACACAAATTCGGAACAAATCGAGAGATTACCTAGTAATTTGACACAAAATCGAACAAACCCTTTCCCCACATTAAACCCTAACCAACATATTCCACTACCGCTTACTTCGACACAAAATCCAACAAAGAAAGGGGGATTGAGTACCTGCTGCAGGAGAGTCTCCGACGACCGAGACCGACACCTTGGATATACAGACTTTTCCGCTAGCGACCTTCGATCTACAGTCTCCGGCGACCGATGCCGACCTTCGAGCTGGTTAGGGTTAGGGATGACGGTGGGAGCAGCGTTCCTCTCTTTTCTTCTGGTGTAGAGATACTGAGAGGTCGGGCTTGGTTAGGTTGTTTTGTAATTGTGTGTTTTTTTATTTTTTTTTTCACCGAATAAAAAAGGTTGTTTTGCTACGGAGGCAACGGAGTCGTAGTAAATTTTACAAAACCGCCTCTTTTTTTGCGACGGTCGATCCTTGCCGTTTCTACCACCCGTAGCAAATTTTGGTTTTTTTTTGTGTTTAGCTACGGCAACATCACCCCGAAGTTATTGTTTTGATTTTTTTTTTTCCAGTTGCAACGTCTGCCGAAGGTAACAAGGGTGACAAATTTAATTATTTTTTGTAGTGGAGATGAGCAACGCGAGTCATTTTGAGTCAAGCTCTAACGTGCTAAATGAGCCACACGAGCAATTTCGATCTATCATGCCCAACGGGACACGAGAACTAGCTTGACTCGAACTCCAGCGTGCTGAGATAAGCAACGCAGGTCATTTTGAGTCGAGCTCTAGCGTGCTGAATAAGAGCCACGCAAGCTAATATGTGTTCTATCGTGCCCAGTGGGACACGAGAACACGTACACTTGACTCGAACTCCAGTGTGCTGAGATAAGCCACGCGAGTTATTTTGAGTCGAGCTCTAGCAGGCTCAACGACCCATGCGAGCTATTTCGTGTTCTATCATGCCCAACGAGACACGAGAACACACTTGATTCGAACTCCAACGTGTTGAGATAAGTCACGCAAGTTATTTTGAGTCGAGCTCTAGAAGATGTATAAATTAATAGCGGAAAACCCCTATTAATTAATTTATATTATTAATTTATATCAGCTATATAAATATATTCAACGTTATCTTAATTCCATTACAAGAAGCAAACTCGGGATTACCCTGAGACACCCCATCAGTGTTCACGTACCTTGACTCAACTAGTCGTAGGCAATAGGTGCCCACCAATAAATAAGCATCTCCTCCCTGTTGGGTAGAGACGACTCATCTAGACAACCCCTAATTAAAGGCCTTGTCAAACTCAACCATGGAGTTGGGTCATCAAACACCAACCCATTCCTCAATTTCCATGGCCACCACACTGGTAGCAAACATGGATGACCAGAGCAATGCCCCTGTGTAGTAAGTAGTAACGCTATAGAAACTTGCTTGATTCGAGAACAATCACGAAGAAGATGGGTGATATCCTCCAATGCATTTATTAAATCACAGTGGATCATACGATGTTGGGAGTCACACGCCCAAGCACACCTGCGCTAACCAATTAAGTCGAACACACAAGTCGAGTAGGATTCCATCTTAAAATCAATTGGTGCCTGGATGAGTAGCCCACTCACTTATATGCAAGAATTAGATTCATCGTATTTTCCATGTGGGATACTATCCCATGCCACTTTATATATATTCTTAACAGCATTACCATTACAAACTATACAAGCAACATCCCTAATTAACAAGGAGTCAACGAGATCTCTTAGCATTCGTAAGGAACTAAGGACCCTTCCTATATACACTGTGATACATAATACCTTATATATATATATATAAAAAATAAAAAAAACTCTTATTTTTTTCTTTTTTGATATAAATATAATGGACCTTGAAAAAAAAGCACAGATTATTAAGATTAATGAATAAAGTCAAAGCTGGGAGAGCAAATCGACCATATAAGGACGAGGCTTACAAATCGCATTAAGGTGTTTGCTTTTAGTTATGGTGATCCCAACGGCGCCCATCGAGGTCTCCTCCATGTCCACTACCCCACCCTCCGCGCTCTCGAACTCGAAGCACTGAATCAGCGTGGCCAGGGCCAGCATCATGGTCCGCATCGCGAGGTTCGAGCCGGGGCACACCCTCCTCCCTACACCGAACGGGAGGAACCTGTAGCCGAGCCCGGACTCCCCGGCCTCGAACCTCTCGGGCTTGTAAGCAAGTGGGTCTTCCCACACATTCGGATCGTGGTGGATGGCCCACGCGTTGACTAGGAGGGTGGTGCCCTTAGGGACGTGGAAGCCTGCTATAGTGGTGTCTGCCGAGGAGCAGTGGGGGACGAGGAGTGGGGCCACCGGGAATAGGCGGAGCGTCTCGTTGACCACGCAGCGGAGGAAGGGGAGGCTTGGGAGGTCAGAGTCGTCGACGAGGCGGTTTGTGCCGATGCGGGAGTCGATCTCGGCTCGTGCCTTTTGGAAGGTGGCCGGGTGGTTCAGGAGGAGGGACATTGCCCATTCCATTGAGCGTGCAGAGGTATCGGTACCTGCCATCAGCATCACCTGCATATACAAGATATCAGTTCGTTCGGTGTTACACTTAATTATTTTGGATATAAAATCACATTAAAAAAATTTATAAAAATTATATTTATATTTACATGTATATAAAATTTTATTACAAAATTTTTTTAATTGAAAATTATGAATAATTAAAATATTGATTATTTTAGAAAATATTTTTTACGTATATTTTTTTTGAAATATATATTTTATTAATAAAAGTTTATAGACATGTTATTATAAGTGTATACAGCTAAATATAATTTTTAAAATTTTTTAATGTGAATTTATATTCGAAATAATTAAACCGAGTGTAATACACAAATTGTTATAGGGGATCTAAAAGTGTTATAGGCCAGTTTTATTAATTAGAAAGGATGATACGTTAATTAATTAGAGGGACTCTTGATGATTATTTACACACATGGTTGTTTTTGTGGCAGTAGTTTGATGGTGACCAATTAATGAATGGATGTGGAGATTACTGGATGATAATTTCAGGGGATAGGTTAGCCACTTTTTATTTAATTTGTGGAAGACATTTTTTTTTTTAGATCGAAACAAAGAAAAGAAAAAAGGCACACGTATTACATGCTAATTATTAATCATATAATTGGATGGAAATTTAATTTATTTGCGGAGTGATGATCATAGAGCTAATCAAGAGAGAAAGAGAAATGAGAGTGAAATGGATTGAATATGTGTGTTTCTCATTTACAGAACAATGAATCAATACAGGGGAGTGAGAGATGGAGCTATATAGTAGGGGTGGGCACAAATCCCGCAAATCCCGATTCCGTCCCGGTCCCGTCTCGATCCCGGTGGAATTTAGGACAAAATAGTGAATTCCGTCCCGCAAAAATTATGCGGGACGATCCCGGTGGGATCCCGCAAATCTCGTCCCGTCCCGCATGTAGTAGTAATAATAATAATAATAATAATAATAATAATAATAATAATAATAATAATAATAATAATAATAATAATAATAACATGCGATCAGCGATCGGCAAACAGGCGAGGCCGTCGGTGAGGGCAGGTAATTCCGGCGGTTCTGGGTGGCCGGTGTTGGGACTCCCGAGGCCGGAACCCTTTCTCGGCGGCAGGAGAGGCCTGGGCGAGGCAGTAGAGGCTTCTTCGTCGGGGCTGTGTGTTCAGCGAACGGGTTCAGCGGGGTCGCAAGCTTCAGCAGCGATTGGCGGTCAGAGTTGTTCGGCGATGGCTTCGCCGGCCCTTCCTGGCGTTCAGAATCGTCTTTTTGGGAGCCGCCTTCGGCCGGAAGCTGCCCCTCTCTTTGGCGCTTCGGTCTAGTCTTCTCGGAGTCGACTGATCTCACCAGGTTTGTTCTTCATCCCGCAATCTCCCTTCCCTTTGCTGGTTTGTGCTTCTTCGCCCTTTTGGTTCGTGCTTCTTCGATCGTGGTCGCATCCGGTGGTGCTGCGTCTTGGCTGTGTCATTGTCCCAGTGAGCAGGTTAGTTCCCGACGTCCTTCGCAGTGCTGGATGTGTTGATCGACCGGTTTGCTTCGGGGCTCTTACTCGGCTTCTTGATTGAATTCGACACTACTACTTGATCGTATTTGCCTTGGCTACTGTTTGAATTTGAATTTGATTTGATATTGCGCTGCTTGGGTCTACTGGTCGTTCAGAGGGATCAATCAGCGTCGGGATAACGGTTTGTCGCCATGTCGGTCCCTAAGGAACGTTTTCTTTGCCCTTTTGTTAGCCTCCATAATTGCCCCAACGGTGGTGGTCGTGGACTTGTCAGAACAGCCTTCTTACGTCATTTCAAGGATAGACATGGTTCCGTCATCGCTGTTGTTGACACTTGTTCACTTTTGTCGTCTTCTCCGGCCGCCTATGCCGCTGCTGAGGCTACTTTTCGAAGGTTGAACGTGTGGTTATGTGGGGTTTGTTGTTCCCTTCACACGTTACGTTCTCCATGCCGTCATCCCGATGGAGTTGTTGTTTCCCTGCCGGACGATGGTGGTGGTAATGCTCTGTTTTTCATTTTCAATATTGATTACCCTGTTTTGCCGCCTACTGCGCCAGGTTCTGTTTTGTTGTCCCCTGTTTCGCTAAATGGGAGTGCTCCACGTTTAAATTTTCCATGGGTGGATTCTTGTGATAGTGGGACCACGCGGGTTGATGTTGGATGGGATTTGAGTACTTTTGATCGTCTTTTGGTCAAGGGACTACGCACAGTTAAGTCCGTACCGCCACGTTGTCGTCTTGGTTTTGCTCGGGCTCTTAAAGGGGTGCTTGACCATGTTATTGCCGCCCCTGATGACATTGCTGGTTGGGTTCGGTTTCTGGCTATGCCCATCTGTGTTTTGCTTGCTTTTGTACCACAGAGTAGTAGCGATCGTCGATCGGGTGTTCGACGTACTCGCCAGGAGGAGTCGATTGCGAGTGCTCTTGTTGATTGGAGCACTCCGGGGGGTGACATTGGATTGCTTAGGGCTGCCTTGAGGGCAGCCCCTGTTTCTTTCAGCGAGGGTGTTGGGGATGATGATGAGCCTCACACACCGGAGCTCAACCTCCGTCAATGTCGTAAGAAGATTTCTGATGGGCATTTCACTGCTGCTATACGGGTTCTCTCTTCTTCCGGTGTTGCTCCTTACTCTACTTCTACTTTGATTGCGCTTCGGGACAAGCACCCTGATGCCCCCCTCCCTGTTTTGCCTTGTGGTTTCGCCCCTCGGCCTTCTATTGTTGCTCGTCCGCCCATTGTGTTGGATTCCATAAGGAGTTTCCCGCGTGGTACTTCTTGCGGTAGGGATGGGCTCAGGGCCCAACATCTTTTGGATTGTCTGAGTGGTGCGGCAGTTGCTGTTTCTGATGAGCTTCTTGTTTCCATTACGGGGGTGGTGAACATCTTCTTGGAGGGTCGGTGTCCGTCTGCTCTCGGGGAGTATGTTGCAAGTGCCCCTCTGACTCCCCTGGTCAAACCAGGGGGTGGTATCCGCCCTATTGCTGTCGGCACGATCTGGAGGCGCCTTGTGTCTAAGGTGGGTGCTTTCTTGGTTGGGCCTCAGTTATCTGGGTATTTTAGGGACCTGCAGTTCGGAGTTGGTGTTTCTGGAGGTGGTGAGGCCATTCTGCATGCCGTAAATAGGCTTGTAGAGTCTCGTGGCTCTGAGATGGGTCTTTCTATGCTGTTGGTGGACTTCCAAAATGCATTCAACTTGGTTGATCGCACTACTCTGCTTTTGGAGGTCCGTCGTCAGTGCCCTGGCCTCTCGCGGTGGGTCGAGTTCTGTTATTCTAGCCCTGCTCGGCTCTACTACGGGGAGCACTGTCTTTGGTCTTGCCAAGGGGTTCAGCAGGGTGATCCCCTTGGTCCGCTGCTCTTTGCTTTGGTCTTGCATCCTCTGTTATGCAAGATCCGGGATTCGTTTGATTTATGCTTGCAAGCTTGGTATTTGGACGACGGTACTATTGTAGGAGACACTCTTGTGGTTGGCCAGGTTCTTGATATGATTATGTCTGATGGTCCAGCGCTTGGGTTGCACCTTAACGTGGATAAAACTGAGGTCTTCTGGCCGGTTGTGGATCCTAGGGGCTTGGTGCCTGGTGTTTTCCCTGCCCTTATTGCTCGACCTGTTTCTGGCGTTACGGTTTTGGGGGGTCCTGTCAGTACTTGCCCTGTTTACAGCGCCGAGATTGTTGCGACTCGGGTGGCCAAGACCGTTGAGCTTATGGGTCTTGTTGCCAAACTTGAGGATCCCCAGAGTGAGCTGCTTTTGATTCGGGCTTGTTCTGGTATCTCTAGACTCTACTTCACCTTGCGTACTTGTCCGCCGGTTGTCGTTATCCCAGCTCAGTCTACCTTTGACAGTGCCCTCCGTGTCTGTTTAAAGCGTATTGTGGCTGTTTCTGGACCCGGGTTTGGTGATTGGCAGTGGAGATTGGCTACTCTTCCGTTTCAGTACGGTGGCCTTGGTGTTTATGTTGTTGGTGACGTCATGCATTATTCTTTTCTAGCCTCTCGCCTGCAGTCTTCTGGGTTGCAGTCTTCGCTCCTCCGCTTTGCTGGGTTGCCCGTGGGTGAGGGACCCTCTTTCGATGCTGCGCTGTGTGCCTTCAATGGTCTTACCGGTTCTGATTTCAGCCGTGATTCTTGCGAGTTCGCTGCCCCCAAACTTATGAAGAAATTGGCAGATGTGTACTTCGCTCGGATTGTGGCTTCTTCGGAGTCGGTTTTCTCATTGACCCCGCGGCAGGTGGTGTTGTGGAGGTCTCAGCATGGGTCCCACTCGTCTGATTGGCTCAGAGCAGTTCCTATTTCTGGGCTCGGTCAGACCATGAATGGTAGGACTTACAGGTCTGTCCTCTGCTATCGTTTGGGTATCCCTCTTTTTCGTCCTGGTCTTCCTTGCTCTGCATGTGGTCGTGTTTTTGAGGATGACACTTTTGGGGATCATGCTGTGTCGTGTTCGAGTTCTATTGGGCTCAAACATCGGCATAATCTTGTCCGTGATACCCTCTTCGACATTTGCTTCCGTGCTGGGATCTCCTCTGGGAAGGAAGTGGACATCGGAGTTGTTGACAGTCTTGACAGACCTCTTAGGCCCGCTGACATTCTTCTTTACTCTTGGGATCGGGGTCGAGATGTGTGTGTTGATATCACGGGATCCTCCCCCCTCACTCAGACATGCTTGGCTTCCTTCGCTCCTGGACGGTGTGTTCTCGACGCAGCGCGGCGTAAGTGCACCAAGTATCGGGATGTGTGCTCTGCTGCTGGTTATGGGTTTTTGCCTTTTTCTTTCTCCTCCTTTGGTGAGCTGGATGGGGATGCGATTGCGCTTCTGGGACGGATCCGTTCCTTCTCTTTAGCCTTAGATTCTAGTTCTCGTCTAGCTGCTCATATTTTTACCAGAGTTTGTTTTTCCATTGCCAAGGGGGTTGGCGCGCAGCTTGTTTCTCGGTTGTCCGCTAACTTCTTGTAAACATTCGGTTGTTTGATTTCTATACAATTTGGAGTTTAAAAAAAATAATAATAATAATAATAATAATTTTTATTATAATATAATATATTATTAGTATTGTTATTATGAGCAAATATTATAATTATAATTATAATCATAATCTTCCATTTATAATAATAATAATATTTGTTTATAATAATAATATTATTATTTTTTGAGCAAATATTATTTATAATTATAATAATAATTTTCAATTTATAATAATAATTGATTATAATAATAATATTATTATTATATAACATTATAATTTAATTTAATAATAATATTACTTTATAATAAAATTATTATTATTATTATTATTATATTACATTATTATATTATTATTATTATATCATATTATATTTTTTCTTGTAAAGTATAATTATTTTATAATAATAACAATAAAAATAAGTAATAATATTAATATTATTTTTCTTTTAAATATAACGTGGCATTATTATTATTATTATTATTATTATTATTATTATTATTATTATTATTATTATTATTATTATTATTATTATTATTGTTATTATTATTATTATTATTATTATTTAGAGTTACAAGAGGCAAATAGCTAAATACGGTATTTTTCCCAACTATCAATCGATAATGAGACAGTATCTGGTGAATCTCGTCTCAATCCCTTTCCGTTCCGATCTAGTAAGATAATGTAGCCAAATATGTTGAACATTATAATTAATTATATAATCATTGTATGAATTAATAATAGTATAATAATATTAATAATAATAATAATAATAATAATAATAATATTATTATTATTATTATTATTATTATTATTATTATTATTATTATTATTATTATTATTATTAGTAGTATCAATCAATATATAATACTAAAACAGAGGCGTTGAAATCCTATGTGGCGGGCTCTGGCGCAATTCGCTTACGTGTCTTTTTCTGGTGCATTCTGACCGGGTTTATTTGACACGTCAATTAATGAATGTCCAATCAATTTAAGCCATGTTAAACGATAACCCCATCTATTTATCCACGTTTCATCCTACGTGTCTATTTTAGTTGAAGATTAAATTTAATTTTTAATATAAATATTCAACATCATATCTTAGCTGGTTACAAAATCTATCATTTTAACTAGAATCATTTTATAAATATTTTATATTGAGTTATTTTGTCTTTAGTCATATAATACGGAGTAATGTTTAATTAAATATCTATGAAATAATAAAATCTTATCAAGCCATTTTTTATTATATACTAGCTAATTCTTTATTATATACTAGCTAATCGATGACAGAATGTGACATTTTATTTTATTTTATATATTCCTCTATATCAAATCTTTTAGCATATAACGATATTAATATATCAAATTAATAAATTTTCATATCTAATTTCAAACTTATTATTTTTATTATCATTAATTTAAAACTTATTAATATGATGAAGTTTGAATATATTTGTACTAAATCATATCTAATAAAAATATAAATAATGCACAAGAGAAATTTGTTATTTTATTCATGTTATCAGGCTTAAAATTTCATATTGTATGCTTTAAAAATAATACGGAGTATAAAATATCAAAAAAATTACAATCTCATATTTATTAGTAACAACTAAGATAAAAAAAATATAATAAAAATATATATATAATTTATTAATTAAAAAGCCGCGAAACGCGCGGGTAATAAGACTAGTTGAATAATATAGTTGAGAAGAATACCGTATTCAACATATTATACAAATTAATGAATTATGAAAGCATTTTTCACTTTGTAAATTTATATAATATTTTATTATTTTTATTTGCGGGACAAGGCCCGTCCCGTCCCGATCCCGTCCTGTCCAAACACCATCCAGTCCCGATCCCATCCCTAAAAAAAAGTGTCAATCCCGTCCCGATCCCGTCCCGTAAAAAGTTCGCGGGACGAGTCCCGTCCCGGCTCAATCCCGTCCCGTCCCGTGCCCACCCCTACTATATAGTATCTAACTCCTCTCTTCACTAACAGTTCACTAACAACTTCTCTTCTACTAACATTTCCCCTCAAGTTAGAGTTTTGAAGAGATCAACAACTCCTAACTTGGTGAGGAATTTATTACATTGATCCTGTGCTACAACCTTAGTAAACATATAGGCAGGTTGTTCCTTAGTTGGAATGCATGTATCCAAGAGTAATTTCCTTACTCAGCACTTTGTCTCTCA
Source organism: Persicaria tinctoria (assembly GCA_037127255.1). Lineage (NCBI taxonomy): Eukaryota > Viridiplantae > Streptophyta > Magnoliopsida > Caryophyllales > Polygonaceae > Persicaria > Persicaria tinctoria. The sequence continues at coordinate 5,192,034 of JBANSL010000004.1, forward strand.
CAAGGTGACAATCACCTTCAATATGCTTGGTACGCTCATGGAATACTGGATTCCTTGCAATGTGCATTGCTGATTTGTTGTCACAATATAATCTGACTGGTTGTGTTTGATTTGCCTGAAGATCTGTGAGCAATTTTAACAACCAATTAAGTAATCTCACAACACACAGTTGCCATGGACCGATATTCTGATTTTGCAGAAGACATTGCAACATAGGTCTGCTTCTTGGTGCGCCATGAGAACAGAGAGTTTCCCAATAAAATACAGAATCCAGTAAGAGACCTTCTTGTCATGGGGCAGCTTTGCCAGTCAGCATCACAAAAGGCATTGAGCTTCATATCAAATTTCTGAGCTAAGAATAGACCTTGTCCTGGTGCTTTCTTCAAGTACCTGAGCATATGTTTTGCACTCTTCCAGTGCCCATCGTTGGGTCTATGCATGAACTGACTTAGGACTTGGACTGCATAGCATATGTCAGGCCTAGTAATGGTGAGATAGATCAATTTTCCCACTAACTTCCTGTAGGCAATCACATCCACTTCTTGTTGCTCACCCTCAAGAGTAAGTTTGATTCTGGGGTCAAGTGGTGTAGCAGTTGGCTTAGCACCTGTCATTCCAGTTTCCTTCAGTATTTCCAAGGTGTATTTCCTTTGGTTCAGGAGCATTCCATCTTCATTTCTTTCAATTTCAATGCCAATGAAATACCTTATCTTCCCCAGATCTTTCATCAGAAAATGCTTGCTGAGATGCTCCTTTAAGTCTTAATCTCAGTATTGCTACTTCCAGTGATCAACATATCATCTACATAAACAAGTAGAGTTGTATATGTTGCTCATGTTGCTTTATAGAAGAGAGAATAGTCAGCCTTTGATTGACTATATCCAGAAGCTTGCACCACTTGAGAGAACCTTGAAAACAACTGCCTTAGGGCTTGCTTTAACCCATACAAAGACTTGTCCAGTTTGCATACCATAGTTGCAGCTATATTGTCATCAACCATATATTCCCCCTAAGGGCAATCAAGCTGCTTAAGAGCATGGTATGCAGGTGGTAGATCCATATACACAGTTTCCTCAAGCTCCCCATGAAGAAAAGCATTTGTCACATCCATTTGTGATACAGCCAGCTCCTAGCAGCAGCAATAACAAGTAGAGTTCGAACAGAAATCATTTTTACTACAGGAGCAAAAGTCTCATTATAATCAATACCTTCAAGTTGTGAGAATCCTCTTGCAACTAGCCGAGCCTTGTATTTTTCCAATGTGCCATCAGCCTTGAGCTTTAGCTTAAACATCCATTTGCAACTCATAGTAGACTGAGCAATAGACTTAGGGACTAATGTCCAAGTGTGATTAGCCTCTAGAGCTTGCAATTCTATCTTCATAGCCTTCACCCATTCTGGATTTTGCAGTGCAACTTTGAGAGAAGTGGGTTCAGATAGAGGAGCCACATTGTTGATGAATGAAAAATCAGATGGAGAGCACAAATTGTAAGATATGCAAGAGGTTATGGGGTAGAGAGACTTACTGAGAGGTGAGACTGCAGTTGACTCAGTGCAGGTGGATGCACATACATGGTCCTTTAGCCAGCCTGGAGGTAGAGCATTTCTAGATGAGCGTCTGACAGGATCATTACAGTCTCAATTGTGGGAGCAAGAGCTGGCACATCATTAAATGATGGAGCCACGGGTGAAGGAGAATAGTCGGCCAAGGACTCATGATCAGAGGGTGGGTTAAGGCTAGGAGAGGGGTAAGAAATGACATCCACTGGCTCAAAAGAAGGCAAGATTGACTGAAATTGTAAGAGGTCATCATCAAAGACAGTCTCAAGTGTGTTTGGTTGTGAGGGAGAAGCAGGAGCATGTTGAGCAAAAGGAAAAATATGCTCAATAAAGTGCACATCTCTACTGATACTACTCTTGCCTTTTGCTAAGTTAAACACCTTATATCCCCTGAAACCACTAGGGTAACCAACAAAGACACAAGTATTAGACTTTGCATCAAACTTCTTCCTTCCAACTGTAGATGAAGCAACATAACAAAGACACCCAAAAACTTTCAATTTGTCATAGGTAGGGAGTTGGCCATTTAGTACCTCAAAGGGAGATTTGTTGTGTAGTAAGGGAATAGGTAATCTGTTTATAAGATATGTGGCAGTAAGAACACAGTCCCCCCAAAATTTGATTGGTAATGAGGCATGAAACCTCAAAGCTCAAGCAGTCTCAAGTATATATCTGTGTTTCCTCTGCACTCTACCATTTTGTTGTGGGGTAGCAGTACATGAACTCTCATGGAGAATGCCTTTGGTAAGAAGGAAGGGGGCAAGGGATGAATTAAAGAATTCAGTACCCTGGTCAGTCCTGATCCTTTTGATAGAAGTTTTGTATTGATTTTCAATAATAGAAATAAAGGAGATTAGAGAGGGTGTGGCTTCATATTTATGTTTGAGGAGGTAGGCCCAAACACATCTGATATGGTCATCAACAATTGTGGGAAAGGATCGATGACCATTGTATGTAGTTGTGTCATAGGGTCCCCACAAGTCATATTGAAGTAGTTCAAAAGAGGTATCAACATGAGATGTGCTAGCTGTAAATTGGTTTTTAGTATGTTTAGCCAGGGGACACACATTGCAGAGAAAATGAGAATTGTCTTTATTAACATCACTCAAAACATGAGGTATATGCAACAACTTTTCATGAGGAGCATCACCAAGCCTGAAATGCCACAAAGAGGTAGGGCTAGTATGCTTAGTGGTAAAAACATAGGTAGTACAGAGTGAGTTGCACATTGATGTGGGGCTAACAAAGAAAACCGAGACATGCAGGAGGCTAGCTCATCCAGAATGCCACTTCCAAGCTTGACTTCCCAGACCACATAGTACTGTCCACCCAACTCTTTGTGGCACATATCCTTTGTTAAAATATAAATTTATATAAAAATAGTAGGTAAAATAATTAAGGAAAATATAAACATATGTGGGCACGAATCGAGAGGGTATAACCAGGATGAAGTATCCTCCAATCCGCCCTATTTTTTTTAGGAAAAATAGTAGGTAAAATAATTAAGGAAAATTTAAGAAGTATTAGTTTTTTTATTATTAAATTAAGATTTTGTAAATAAAACTCATGCAAAATTTAATTTCTACTGTAATTCTGTAACTAACCTAAATACCTGACATCCAAACATTATGATATACCAACAAAACATGAAATGTACTATATAGTTCATTTTCTTCCCCAAGTGAATAGGGAACGATGTAAGGGGATTGGCTATCCCCCCGCTTAATTAGGCCATAGTCGATTTCTTTTTCTCTAATAAAACGCCCTTCGAGGCTCCATAATCCATTCCCTTGAATTAAGTCGAAAGTTAATTTACAACTATACTTTAAATATTACTCGTACTATTTAATTATATATATATATAAAAGGGTGGTTCACTAGTTCCGGTGTAAACCCCTCTTAGGGTAAAATTGGTGAACAAATCTAGGTCCTACAATCCAATGAAATCAAAGGCTTGCATTAATTATGATTTTTATTTTATTTTTAAATAAAACGGTTGGACCCCACCCCAATTGACACCCTCACGCGCATGCAGGCTTCCACTCTCACTTTGATTTTTGTAACCGTCGATCACCGCTTAATTAGTGAATTTCCTTTTTTGAATTTTTTTTAAAAAAAAATTAATATTCATGGCCAACATAATTTAAAGATACTTTTTATTTAAATTTTTTACCTTTCATTTCAAGATAATTTGAAACTATATTATTTGGTTAAATTAGAAATATTATTCATATTTAATGGTATAATTATTCATCCAAATTCTGAAATTATTCAATGATTTTGAGAAATTATTCGTCGATATTGGGGAAATTTGGAGTAACAATATCCGTATTTATGGTTGAGTAATGTGTGATTTAATGAGAAAGCATGAGTTGACCGCTCTCTATTTACCAATTCAAGAGAAAGCATGAGTTATTCATCCAACATCTGCAATTATTCATCCATTTATGAGAAATTATTTGTAGCAATTAATGAAATTTTGAGTGCCAGTATTCGTATTAGAGTTGAGTAATGTGTGATTTAATGGAAAAGTATGAGTTATTCATCCAAATTCTGCAAGTATTCATCGATTTATGAGAAATTATTCGTAGAAATTAACGAAATTTTGAGTGAAACTATTCGTATTTATGAGTTATTCATCCAACATCTGCAAATTATTCATCCATTTATGAGAAATTATTCGTAGCAATTAACGAAATTTTGAATACCAATATTCGTATTAGGGTTGAGTAATGTGTGATTTAATGGAAAAACATGAGTTATTCATCCAAATTCTGCAAGTATTCATCGATTTATGAGGAATTATTCGTAGAAATTAACGAAATTTTGAGTGACTATTCGTATTTATTGTTGAATAATGTATAATTTAACGAGAAAGTACGGGCATTCATCCAAATTCTACAATTATTCATCCCCGTATTAAAAAAATCAAGTTCTAAAAAAAATCAAATGCCAAATATATATATTGTGCACCCAAATTAGCTAGGCTAAAATTAACCGCATTTGGAATTCCCGAATTCGACAATCGGCACACATCAAATTTGCTTTCAGTGTATCACACGCACTCCATTTGGAGATTGAGGTGGAAATGCTAATGGGTCCCACGTTTTTTTAATAAGAAAAATAAAAAAATGGGGATTAAATCCCACCCTCCATTTCACACTATCTTATGGCTCAGATTTGTTCACAGATTGTATCCTAAGAAATGTTTACACCGGAATCACCCTATATATATATCAAATATAATCTGTCTTTTTTAAAAAAAAAGATCTCATTTTTTTATACAAGTGAAAGTTCGAGGTTGATCAAATTACGGTTGTACTACCGTCCAAGGGCATGTATCCTTTCGGGTACGAAAGATCATCATCAAGTCTCGTTATTTTTATGAAATAAAAATGTTATTTTAAATACTTTATTATTTAATTTTCACAATTATTTAAAAAAAAAAGTATTTAAATAAAAATCATCTATCGTCTTGTACACACTTTTTAACGAGGTAAAACCATTAGATGGAATTTCTTGAAGGATACTATGGAAAAAGCTCATCTCCCGCAAAGCCTCATTGAAACCATCATGGGTTGCCAAACCTTGGGGGAAGTTGAGGTTTTGTGGAATGGGGAGAAAGCAGGTCGCTTCAAGCCTACGCGCGGTATTCGACAGGGTGACCCGTTATCCCCCTATCTTTTTGTATTGTGCATGGAGCAGCTCTCGCATCTCATTGGATCAGCTGTCAACTCGGGCATATGGAAACCGATCACCATAGGAGGGGTAAGCCTATCCCATCTATTTTTTGTGGACGACCTTATATTGTTTGCTGAAGCTATAGTCGAGCAAGGGGCGGTGATCAAGCGATGCCTTCGACAGTTCTGTGCGGAGTCTGGCGAGAAGGTTAACTACTCCAAGAGCAGCATCCTCTTTGCGAAAAATGTGGATGATTCCTTGAAGAATGAAATTGCTGCGGAGTTGGGGGTCCCCGTCTCCTCTGACTTTGGCAACTACCTCGGCGTTCCCACGACCTGCGGCAGGATGTCGAGTGCAAGATATAACTTTCTCCTTGACAAGGTCTCCAATCGGCTGAGGGGTTGGCAAGCCAAAACCCTATCCTTCGCTGGACGGATAACCCTTGCCCGATCAGTTCTATCGAGTTTGCCTCTCTATGTTATGCAGTCATCCTTTGTTCCGAGGAAGGTTTGCGACGAAATTGATAAACGTATCAGAGGGTTTGTATGGGGATCGACACCGGAGAAAAGAAGTATTCATCTCCTTTCCTGGGACATTCTAAAAAAACCCATAACCGAAGGTGGCCTTGGGTTGAAGGACATGAGAGCATCAAATCAGGCAGTACTCGCCAAACTCTGCTGGCGGCTACTTCAGCAACCAGACTCCTTATGGAGCCAAATCTTGCGAGGAAAGTATTGTTCAGGGCGCCTCGACGTTGACATGTTCGAACATAAACGGCATTGCTCGGCACAATGGAAGGCGATGCTCCATGGGGCAGAGATCCTAGTGCCGGGACTCCGATTGGCGATTGGGAATGGGCTAACGACGCTATTTTGGATTCATCCGTGGCTGACCACTGAACCTCTAATGGACCTTGCACTCACACAAGTGCCAGAGGATATTCTTGGTGCAACTGTAGTGAAATGTGGGGCTCAAACGGCTGGAATTGGGAGGTGATTACTCCCCTTATTCCGCCGGCCCACCTCCTAAAGCTGCAGTCGGTATCGGTCAGGGATGATTCTGAGGCAAGAGACCGACTATACTGGGGACATACCGAATCCGGGGACTTCAGCAGCGGATCGGCGATCAGTCTAATTCAAGGGGCACAAACGAACCCGAGGGAAGGAGGATGGAAGCATATATGGCGCGTTCCAGCACAGCAGCGAGTCAGAGCTTTTGTTTATCTGGTGGCGCACAATGGTATTCTATGCAACGCCAACCGGGTTCGGCGACATCTTTCGAATCACGCTGCTTGCCCAAGATGTGGCCACGATGAGACGGAGCTGCATTTGCTTAGAGACTGCCTCCAAGTCAGGAGAATCTGGCTGAAAATGATAGGCCTTCCCACTGCAGGAACCTTCTTCTCGAGTGCGGAAATTCAGGTTTGGGTGTTCGAGAATGTTAAGAAAGAGGACAGCTGGAGCTCGACCTTCTCTCATATGCTCTGGTACATTTGGAAATGCCGCAATTCAATGGTCTTTGAGGGAAAGGACTTGACGTCGGGCATCTTGACAGCAGTGGTGAAACAGGTGAGGATCTATAAGGAGGTTTGCTCTAAGACTCCCTCCTTACATGCCCCGCAAACGCACCAACAAACCATGCCCACCATATGGTCCCCTCCACCTGCTCACTGGGTGAAGTTAAATTCCGATGGTGTCTCGAAGGGAAACCCAGGAGCGGCTGGGGGTGGGGGACTCCTCCGTGATGCAGATGGCGAAATCATACGAGCCTACACATTCAAATGTGGTGACTGCTCAGCTTTATTGGCTGAGCTTTGGGCTGTGTTACATGGGTTAAAGTTAGCTCAGCGGTTGGGGATACCTCGTCTTATTGTTGAAACGGATTCAGCCACAGTTTGCAAGTACTTGAACACCAGAAACTCATCCTCTCACGCGGGCTTTCACCTTGTTGAACAATGTCGCAGAATCATGGACTCTGGAGATTGGGAAATCAAGGTTGGTAACGTTCGGAGGCAAGCAAATGGTGAAGCTGATGCGCTTGCAAACTGGTCTCTACATCTGTCTAATTACTATGCTGAATACCCTTCACTTCCTCTTTCGTTTACTAGTAGCTGTACTGTGCCCCTTTTAGGGGAGTAACTTATCTATTCTTTATTAATAAAGGGCCATAGCCCACCCTTGCACCCCAAAAAAAAAAAAGTATTAAATATTAATTTTTAATCATTTTTTAAAATAATTTCATATTTAATAGCCATAAATATGAATTTATAAAAATAAATTCATTAAAAAAATAATATTTTATAGATATTTTTTCTCCATTAAAATGCAATCCAAAAGTAAAATGATTTTTATTTTGGAACAGATGAGTTGATGTATTTATTACTGCTCGGTTAACTTAACTTGTTTTTTACTATTTACATGTGTTTTTAAATGACAAAATCCATATTTAATACCTATTTTTTTAATTTTTTTTTGTAATTTCACACTTTTTAATAATAGATACTCGTATAAAATCTATATGTAGTTTTTAATTCTAAAAAATTGATTTATGAATAATAAAATGACATTTGGTTAAAGGAGGGAGTACTATTTACGGCAAACTCACCATTAAGATGCCCTTGAGAATGTCGTCGGAGAAGTACTCCGGCTCCGCCTTCTGCAACAGCAGCAGCTCTTCCGCCATCGATTTCATCTCACCACCACCTCCGACTTGCATCTCCTTCCTTACATCGTCGAGCAAGCCTTGCAAGCACCGGTCCCGGCACAGCGAAATCGCCCTCATTTGCTTCTCCAACCCGCCGTACAGCCCGAACCGCCTCAGAAGCGGGAAAAAATCGTAGACGGTGATAAACTTGGAGGGAACGAACAGGTCGGAGCGGACCCCAGTGGCGGCCCACCGCTTCCCGACCACCATCCTCATCAGCACGTTCTGGGTGAGCCCAAAGAAGGCCTCGTTCAGGTCCGCCCGCTCGCCCGACCCGGCGAGCAGCCCGCGGGCGGCGTGGCGGACCTCCTCGCGGCGGATCAGGAGGCTGAGGGAGAGGCGGTGGGAGGAGAGGGAGCCAACGGTCATGACGCGGCGGAGGGTGCGCCACAGGTCGCCGTAGCCGGCCCAGGCAACGGAGGTGTAGTTGTACCCGGCGATCTCGCCGATTAAGAATCTTGGGCGGTTGGCGAAGACGACGTCGTTTTGGGCGAAGCATTGCTCGGCGGCGGCGGGGGAGGAGACGACGAGGATGGGGCAGCGGCCGAGGTGGAGGCGGAAGACGGGGCCGTAGGTGCGGGAGAGGGACTGGAGGCAGCGGTGGAGCGGATCCTTGAGGAGGTGGAGGTGACCGAGTACCGGGAGAGCCGGTGGGGCCGGTGGTGGGTGGTTCTTGGTCTTGGAGGAGTGGAGGTTGCGAGTTGGAAGCAGCTTAGTGGAGATGAAGATAATGGTTGCAAGGATAGCCAGGAAAGAGAAGATACCGTAATCCATATTGGATTCTTTTGTTGTTTTTGTATTTGGTTGGTTTGGGTAAGATGGATATGAACAAGTGTGATTGAAGTGATCTTTATACAGAGGTTAATGCATTTGGCAGTTTGGCTAGCTAGCTTGTGGGGTGTCAGTGTTCCGTTGTTGTGTGGGGATGGATGCACGTATAGACACTCTGGAAGCTTGGATCCATAGAGTTTGTAAAAAACTTTATGGGTAGAGTTTGGATCCGTTGTTGTGTGGGGATGGATGCACGTATAGACACTCTCGAAGCTTGGATTCATAGAGTTTGTAAAAAACATTATGGGTAAAGTTTGGAGAATTTCAGCCACCGATTTTAAAATGAGTGGTTAAAAATCCCCTCTCTTTTCCCCTCCACCATCATCCTCAATTTTTTTTAATTTTTAATTTTTTTTTTTTGAGAGAAGAAATGGGAACTCTATTTGACAGAGTTCTCCTCAAACTCCACCGGATTCGGACCCTTCTAAAAGGTGGTGACGCAAGTGCTTTCGAAATAAATGGATTTGAAACCACATAGATTTTGCACGTACAACTAATTAATATATATATATACAGGGATTGACTCGGGTGAGGACCATTTCTTATAGTGAAAACCGAAAGGACTAATTCTATTGGCTGCTTTTTAATTAAAAATAATCTGGTATCTATAAGACAATCTGGAGGTGTCTACTAATCCTGCAATTTGGTATCAGAGCCAAGTTAATTAAAAATAATCTGTATTTATCTATAAGACAATCTGGAGGTGTCTACTAATTGCCCCCATAAGACTTATCCTCATGCTTTACATTTAGATGTAAACGATAAGCATTCTGGAGCAATTTTAAATGTCATTTCAGACCAACTTATAGATCTAAAACTCGAAGTTAAAAAATTAGAACAATTATATATTAAGATTAGCAGTAAAATATTTAAGACTGTAAAAGAGACAGGCGAAGTACATCACTCAACAAATCTAAAAGCCATTAACGAAATTAGCCATCAGATAAGCCTAACATCAGGTGGTGAAATTAAGAAAGGAGATCCTTTTAAATATAGTTATCCATTTAAAAAATCCAAAAAGAAGTTTTCTACTAAATTAGATAATATAAAGAACAGGGAAACAGTAGAAGAAGACCAAGACGAAAATCTTAAAAATGAATCACCATCCACTTCGACAAACAAGGAGATTTAGCACTAAGTTGGATGACCCAAAATGGAAGATGAAATTACATAAACAAAAAGCCATTGAAACCAACTTTATGAACCAAGAGGTCATGAGCGAAGACGAGTCTGAAAAGAATTCGGATGAAGAAGCTGTGTATCAACAAATGGGATTAATTAACCTAAAAGATATGGAAAACATTCCCATATCTAAAGTCCAAAGAAGGTTAAATGAAATTTTAAGACAAAGAAGGTTGAAAGAGAATGAACTTGTAGAACAAAATGAAGCTAGAAGACATTACAGGAGATATGAACATGGTTCAACTAGTAATTACAGGCCTAGGTTAAAACCTAGAGAATTTCTGGAAAAGAAGGAAAGATTTGGAGTAAGCATTATGCCAAACCATAGACCAAATCAAAGAGAAATTAATCTAGAACCCATAAGTGAAACCGGTTATAAATTAAACCTAGATGGTGTAAGGAATAGGCGTGAAATTATAGAGTTCTGGAAGAAAAGTATGATGAGTGTATTAAACATGAACGTAGGATGGAACTCTTCTCAATTCCTTAATTATATAGAGCATAGTTTCTATGGATGTATTGCCGATTGGTATGGAGCTATTGGTGATGAACCAAAACAAGAGCTTAGAAATTTAGCAAGCCCAGTGACGATGTTCACCTTAATATGTGAATTAATAGAAGACGAATTCATTGGAGAAAAGGAAGATGAAGATAAGGAAGCTTTAAAATGGCAAAGAACCTTAAATAATCTTGAAATCTGTAACATGAAATATGTCGATAATTATATAACAGAACTCGAGAAGTATTACTATAAGATAGGGGAAAACAGCACTAATCTACAAATGTTCTTTGATAAACTTCCTGCCCCAATTAATGAACAAATAAGTGAAGAGTATCGAGAGTTAATTAAAACTGGAGATAAAGATACTCTTGGTAACAGAATTTCCTATGTTAAGAAATGGGTTGAGAAAAAATATCGAGACGTAAGAAGCACCCAAAGAATGAAGAAACAATTTTTAACTTGTTGGGAGACGCCAACAGAATGGGGATGTAACAATAGAGATTACCAAGGAAAAAGAAACTATAAGAGAAAAAGTTTCAATAAACAAAGAGGTGAAAAATATTATAAAAAGTATTATAAAAAACCATTCTCTAAGAACAGAAGGTTTTTCCAGAAAGCCTCGTTCTGTCCTGAGAAAAAGAAAAACTGTAAATGTTGGGCATGCGGAGAATCAGGTCATTATGCTAATGAATGCAAAAATAAGAAGAACAATAGATTAGCTGAAGCCCTAGGTAGTTTGGATTATATCGAGCTATCTGAAGATGAAGCAGTAGATCTAACCCTAAGAAATAACAAAGGGATAGTAGAGATAATAGAAGAAAAGCTTGAAGAAGATATAGAATCTGAAGATGAGTCAATAGAAGGTGAAAAAATTAATGAAATGATGGAAGGAGAAATTCCAAGTGAGTTCTCTGATGAATATGAAATGACTACTTTAGCTCAACTTCAGCAAGCTGAAACCTCTATTGATGAGGAACAAGTTGAAGAAATGACGAGATCAGGGGTTGATTTCCCGATCATTGCTAAAGAACAGTTTGTTAAAAAATCATTATTCTCTAAATATGCTAAATATGTTTGCGAAGAAATGTCTGGAGATGTAACTGTCAAGAATAATGAAAATCAAGCAACTGAAGTAAACTTAATCAATTGGGCAAACATTCATAAACATAACAAAGATAAAAAAAATTAAATATATTTTCATATGTGGCATCCAAGTAATTATAACTCCATTACAAGACTATGGAAAAGATGTGCAATGCATTAATTTTGTTTGTGACATTAGGCATAAAAAGTTTAGTGATCAATGCATCAGTGGTATAGTCTGTAATTTGAGTCAAGGAGCAGTTTCCTAGATCTGTAGGTCTAACTATTATGTTAGTCTAGAAGATCATTATGCATCTAAGTTCTTAGCTATAAAATTATTAACAGAAGGTATTAGTATGCATAAAGGAACTTGTCCTTTACAATTAAAGTGGAAGGTAGTTTATAAACTTGAGAATACTACAAATCCTCCACAAAAATGCCATATAGTAGAAGCTTAGAAACACGAGGTAGTAGGTCCAAGCAAAGAGGTTGTACCTGTTAAACTAAAACCTGATCAGATAAGACTTAAGACCATTTGGGTAAACGCATTCGAAAATTCTACAGGCACTAGCAGTAATAAGGTTTTAACCATAGATGAAGAAGGTAGAATACATACGAATGCTAAACCACCAGTCAATCTCTCTAGATGTCCAAGTTTATCTAAAAACACTAGTTTTAGGTTCAATCCAAATCTTAGTATTACTCCGAGGAATCAGGGAGCTACCAATAGTAGAAAAGACAAATCGTTTGTTGTAGATGAAGACATAGTAAGCATGATAGCGGCATTAAACAAGAGGTTAGAAAATAGAATTATAAAAGAACCACCCAGACATAGTGTAGATCTAGGTTCTTATCCTCTTAAGGAATCAACAACAGCAATTCCTCCAATAGTTCACAAGGTTAGAGAAAATCAAGAAGGATCATCTAGTTCCGAACAAAAAGGAAAAATAATAGGATATCAAACTAAAACCATTAGTGAACCTATCTATGAGAATGATCCAGGGGCTAAAGAATTAAAAGAATCTCTCACAGATTCTTTGTTTGAAGATGAAGTGAGTATGAGAATGGAAGTAATAGACCTTAGACATCTCTATGGGGATAATATGAGAGTAGAAGAAAGCTTTGAACATGTCAGTAGAGAATCACTGAAGAAAAATTATAGGATTACCAACCCTAATAGCATTTATATCCCGATAAGTATTTGCTTAGAAGGATTCAATAAATATGAGTTATGTGCCTTTGTAGACACAGGATGTTCAGTATGCTTTGGAAAAAAGGCATTATTTCCTGAGTTTATTGGGCAGAAGTCTCGTAGACCAATCCAAGTTAGAATAGCTGATGATAGTATCATGGTTCATTCAGAATTAGCTTCTGATGTACCTATCATGATAGGAGGAGTCCAATGTGTAATTCCTACACTATGGGCTACAAATCAGCCATCACATGATATGTTAATTGGAAATAATTTCCAAAGACTCCATGTTCCAGTAACTCAACACTTAGATATGATGGTCTTCAACATTCATGGTGAAGACGATTGGGTTAAAAAGATTAAACAAGCTTATACACACCAAGCAATAGAATTTACGCGCACTAAGCGTGGTGAGGAATATATTCTTCCTACACAAAGGGAATTTGCACTCTCTATATGTGAAGTAACATTAAAAGATAAAATTCTTAAACAACAAGAAAAAATGTGTAAGGAGTTATATTCTGAAAATCCTTTAAAATTTTGGGAAAAAGATAAATCGTTTGCTACCATAGAGCTAATAGATCCTAAAGCTGTTATTAGAGTAAAACAGATGGTTTACACTTATAAGGATCAACAAGAATTTAAAGAACAGATTGATGAACTCTTAAAGAAAGGATTAATTCGAGAAAGTAAAAGTCCTTATTCTAGTCCTGCCTTTATGGTCAGGAATCATGCAGAAGAAAAAAGAGGAAAAGCTAGAATGGTTATCAATTATAAAAAGCTTAATGATAATACTGTTTTTGATGGATATTATATCCCTAATAAGACAGTTTTATTTAATAGAATACAGGGAGCCACTTGGTTCTCTAAAATGGATTGTAAAAGTGGTTATTGGCAGGTAAGAATGGATGAAAAAAGTATTCCACTTACTGCATTTAGTGCTCCTCAAGGACACTATGAATGGGTAGTCATGCCCTTTGGTTTGAAAAATGCACCACAAATATTTCAAAGAAGAATGGACAATGTCTTTAAAGAGTTTAAACATTGTTGTCTTGTTTACATTGATGATATCTTAATCTTCTCTAAAACTATAGAACAACATAAGCATGACTTGAAAGCTATAACTCAAAAATGTATTGACCATGGAATCATTTTAGGACAGAAAAAATGCATTTATGCTGAACCTGAAATTGAGTTCCTAGGATTAAAGATTAAAGTTGGTCAAATTATTTTGCAAGAACATATTCTAGAAAAGGTAGAAAAATTTCCTGATGAAATCAAAGATAGAAAACAACTAGAAAGATTTCTAGGTTGTCTTACTGACGCATCTGATTTTATAAAAGATCTAGCCAAATTGAGAAAACCTCTTCAGATAAAATTAAAGAAAGATCAAGTTTGGAGTTGGACTCAATCAGATACTAAAGTAATCAAAGAACTTAAAAGAAGATGTGAAAAACTTCCAATATTAACTTTACCTAATGAAGATGATGAGTTAGTTCTTGAAACAGATGCTAGTGATTATCATTGGGGAGCTGTTTTAAAAATAAAGAAAGATAACAAGCTTTGCAGGTATTGCAGTGGCAGCTTCAACAAATCTGAGTATAATTATACTGTCATGGAGAAGGAGATTCTTGCAATTTATCGGGGAATTCAGAAATTTATAATCTTCCTAGCTCCTAAACCTTTTACAGTCAGAACAGATTGTAAAGGAATATTGGGTTTCATAAATAACAATCTTGATAATATGAAAGTGCATGGGAGACTCCTGCGTTGGCAATTAGCCCTTAATCAATTTACTTTTACCATTGAACATGTGCAGGGATCCAAAAATTCTCTTGCTGACAGCTTAACAAGAGAGTTAGCTGATGGATCAGAGAAATCAAACGCGGTGGGAAAATCCGCAATGGGTGTTCCACCCATGGGACATTAATCTCTTAGGAGAAATAAGAGGATACCAAGGATGGGTTTCCCCTCCAAGTTTTCATATTTCTGTTGATTTTGGAAGATTTACTGAGAATAGATTCCGTCGTGGACTCCTACAAGCGAGACACAGAGCGGTTATACGCATGTTAACTATTGAACTCCAGGAAGACATCTGTAGAAGATGGAAAATGAGAGATTTCGACAACTTCTACTGGATGGTAACTTTGAGAGATCATGATACTCCAGCAACGATCAGAGAATGGTGTAACCATTTCTGTGTAACCACTGGCGCAGGATTGGGAGGATTATCTTTACCCATCATGCCAGATGAAGATGCAGACTTTTTGAATTCATGGAGATATGGAATGTGCAATGGAATCCACCACAATAACAGGAGACCATGGCCAAAGAAAGAAGAAGAAAGCATCTTGTACAAGTATTTCACTAAGTTCCAGAAGGAAGTCTTCCTCAAAGCAGCAACATTCGAAAAAATACAAGACATAAGTTGTTGTCGTGTTATCAGTGCCTGCATAGATGTTAGCCAGGGAAAAACCCGGCTACCACATTACCTAATCTTCCTACTAATGAGGGAAGATTATTGGTACGTGAAAGATCCAGTAATGGAAGGAAGAATCGATGTAGTAAGGCATACTTGGGAGGCAAGAGCAAAGGGATTCTTCTACATCTACTACTACATCACCAAGTTCAGACAGACAAATTGTGGGATATTCAAAGTCGGAAATACCACCTTCATCGTATCCCCACAACTCAATCCACTAATGCAGCAAGCCATAAACAGGACTGAATCCATCAGTCTTTACTTAGCAGAAATAGAGGTCGGTCACTTTTAGACAAAAGAGGACACGAAAGGATGATCGATTTACTAATCGCATGGGATCGAGACTACGCTGACGGATTAATGCTTTATCTCGATCTAGACAATGAACAAGATTTGGAGTTTGATAATACTCTAGATCTAGTTCAAGATTATAATGATGATGACCTGGAAGCCAACATGGGAGACGAAGGGGTCCAGAACCTGGACAACTAAAAGCCATCATCATCCACCAAGCACAATTATTGTACTTTCTGCTTTTACTGTTTTTGCTTTTATCACGTGAACCTGTAAAATAATTGTTGTAATGTGTGCTTTTCTGAGTGCGTAGGGGCCCATATGTCGGCCATTTGTAAAAGAGACGTTGGAAGAGGTATCCAATGCTCTCTACTTAGCTCTATAAATAGAGACATTCTCCAGCTTCTCGATACACAATTCCAGAGAGAGAAAAACCAGAAGAGAAGAAAGAAGAGAGTTTGTAAATCATAAAGAGAAGTAGAAACGTTTTGAATTTGAGTAGATTGGTGTTTCCATCACTCTAAAGTTCAAAACCTTTCAATGGATCTTCTGATATGAGTGTTAAGTGTGTCTAAGTTTTAAGTTAAGAGTGCTTGTGTGTTGTAATATTTCCCAGATTCAATAAAGTTTGTTTTTAAGAAAGGGAAAGCTACTTAATTGATCACTATGTTTTGAATACTTTGTTTTCTTGATTCAAATCCCTTCACCCTCTCAAAAACAAAACCAAAAGCTAGAGACTACGGTCTGAGGTAGGTAACGAAACAGATTTGTGCTCAATCTGGACTAAGGGAGGCCTGGTTGAAGGTTAGCCACCTCTAGAAAGCCGGAAGCTAAGGAACGCCGGTGGTCCAGAGTAACTACGTTCAGGTATGGGTCAAAACTCTTTAGCTTGAAAGTTTTAGTTGCAGAGCGTGGTGGGCTTAAAACCGCAGAAAACTTATTATTCATAATATAGTTAGTAGATTATGGTAGTTAGTACCACTAAAAGTCATTTATAAATCTTCGTTATTTCACTTTGATAAAATTATAAAAAGTTTGAACAAATTTGTAATTTCTATAAAGCTTGGGTAAAGTTGCAAATTACTATCACAATTGCCCCACATGTGAGCCCCACAGTTTCAACCAATCAAAACGCTCCTCACGGTTTCTACCACAATATTGGTTTTCACCGGAGCGCAACCCTATATATATATATATATATATATATATATATATATATATATATATATATATATATATATATATATATATATATATATATATATATATATATATATATATATATATATATATATATATATATATATATATATATATATATATATATATAAGCGAACCGGATTGGACCGGCCCAAAAAAAACAACGCTTTCTCCCTGTCTCCTCTATGTCCATGGAGAACCAGATCTATCACAGAGCATAGGAGACGTTTACCGACTGTTCTTCACCTCAGCTCCAATTCTCTTCGCCGATTCCTCTTCGCCGTCTCCTCAGTCATCATCGTTGGCCTCCTCTTCGCCGGAATCTTCTTCCATTCCTCTTCGCTGGACTCTTCTTCCATGGCTGACTCCTCTTCGCTGATGCCTCTTTGCCATCACTTCTTCACCGTCTCTTCTTCGCCAGACTCCTCTTCAGTCTTCACCGCCCTCATCTTCACCAGCCTCCTCTTCAATGATCTTCTCTTCCTAATAACAAAATCCCTAAATTTCAGATCTATCATAACCCTAAATTACAGTCACCCTCCTATTCGTGTACCCCTGAATCGCATTTTTTTTTCCGTTGGTAAAGTATTGTCGTTGTGCTTGGTTGGGTAGTCAATCACCTTCTCCAACAGATAAGCTTCCCACACCCCAAAAGTTGCAGAGGTTTCTACAGGTATGTCAAATGAATCAAGTTCAACAATTCCTTCTCTTTCTAATATCAGTGCTTGCTTACAAAAAAAAAAAGGTTGCTAATGATAGTAGAGTTAAGTTGCAATATGATTCTTTTTCTAGCAATTGGGGAGATGCAATTTGAATAACAGTAGATGTCAAATCTGAATTTTTAATGAAGTGGGTATTTCCTAGTTGCAATAATCAAACTGACTTGTGCATACATAGGACTATCATGTGAATCTGTCATCATTAGGATTCATCCTGAATGGAAGGTTTGTTCTCCTCTTTTCTTCCCTATGGCAATTGGTTGCTTCCATGTTCATGAAAGATTGCAGGTTTACTCATTCCCAGGCTTGTACAAACAATTAGGGAATTTGACAGAAAAATCCACCACCGGAAATGGCTCTGAATTCTTAAAACACAAATGATAAATAAACCAGTCTCTAGTGTGTATGAGCTTAAACAAGAAGAATTCCACATTGCTTAAAAATAAGTTTAAAAAATTCAAGTAATTTTTGGTGCTAACTTTTACATGTGCACTGGATGGCCGGACAAGGCATTGCAAAAATGATCTGCAAGACTATTTTTGTGGCTTGTTCGTACAGAAAAGTCTATTAACCAGCAACCATTGGATCAACATGCTCTACAGGAAAGCAAATGCCCAATATGTGGAGCTACAAAGCAACAATTTGTTACGCCTCTTTAAAGTCCCCAGCAGATCAGAAGGTGTGATTTGCAGGCTCACCTCTGGATCTTGTCAGCAGGCTCAAACATGCGCAGCTTTGGTTGCTACGGCCTGGGCGGAGGACTCGGGCATAACGACCTCGGTGAATGGTCAAATAAGGATCAGCGGGCACAAGACCCCTCCCCCGAAGCGTTGGCAGACTGTAGGTGGTGTAAGGAAAGGAGCCTACTTGCTACGCGGCACATCGAATCGAGTTCCGGGTGATATCCAAGTTTCCTTGACTATGGACGAGCTATACAATGCACTCTCGGCCATTAAAGATCCACACTCGGGAGAGAAGGTTACTAAGTATTTTGCGCAGATCTCGGAAAATGAGGTAGACGAGGCCAATTCGGCGGACGATGAAACATACACGCCTGGCTGATGTGTGGGTGTCTGAAGGCTTTGCGAGGTGCAGGGTGACAAGATTATTTGCTGTCATGAGGTTGTTTGCTGTCATATTATTTTTGCTGTCATAAAATTCGTTGGTTTCATATCTTACAACTGTGAGAGGTTTGTTTGCTTTTGTATTTAATTTGGTGGGCAAATGTAACGAGTGTGGGCCGGGCTAGGACACGTGGGCCTTAATGGGTTTATTTGAGTGGGTTTGACTTTTCTACCCCAATCCGGTTTGTGGTCCTCCGATAATGGGTTTTGGCTCCCTTTAAAATAACATATATAGATGTGGGCTTATATGTTATTTTATTGTGGTCAGCTTAGATCCTTTTTATTTCGGTACCATTAAAATGGATTGGGGTAGATAGTGTAGTGTAAAATAGAGGGATAGATCCTTAGAGCACGATTGTTTCTTTTACGGTAAGACCCCTTGTTTGGACTTATCTTTTTGTTCTCGTGGTTTAACCACCATATCTATATATTTACCGGTTCAGGACATATGTATGTTGTTTTCCAGCCATCCCTTCACAGCTTCGCCTTCGAGGCTCCTCGGTGTCACCTTAGTCACCGCTCGGTGTCGCCCTTGGCCCAAATTTTTTTTTTTTTTTTTGTAATGTATGTTATTTTTACACTTTTGAATGTTATATGATAAGGAACAAGTATTTGATTCTCTATATCTATTCTAGCTTTTATCAAAGATTTAAAAGCCTATTAGCTCAAATGGTAGAGCAATGTACTTATGTGCAGAGATGTGGGATCGACTCATACATAGGCTAAATTGCTTAATTTTAATAGTTTGTATTATTTTCTGATAAAAGTTCAATTCAAAATCTTAACTGTGCATCTCATAATCTTAATCTTGCACTTTATCACTTTATTTATGCACTTTATAATCTTAATTGTGCACTTCGTATTATTATTCCTACATTATCATTTTATTCTCGCACTTTATCATTTTATTTATGCAATTTATAATCTTAATCGTGCTTTTCATAATCTTATTCATGCACAATTCATATTAATATTCTTGCACTTTATCATTTTATTTATACATTTTATAATCTTAATTGTGCACTTTACAATCTTATTCTTGCACTTTATCATTTTATTCATGCACTTTATATTCTTAATTATTTTATTTGCACAACATAATATTAGATTTGCACAACTTAAAGTTATATTTGCACAATATAATGTTATATTCACACAACATAATATTATATGTGCACAACGTAACATTATATTATTAGATATGCACAACATAATGTTACATTTGCAAAACATAGTGTTATATTTGCACAACTTAAAGTTATATTTGCACAATATAATGTTATATTCGCACAACATAATATTATATGTGCACAACGTAACATTATATTATTAGATATGCACAACATAATGTTACATTTGCAAAACATAGTGTTATATTTGCACAACTTAAAGTTATATTTGCACAATATAATGTTATATTCGCACAACATAATATTATATGTGCGCAACGTAACATTATATTATTAGATATGCACAACATAATGTTACATTTGCAAAACATAGTGTTATATTTGCACAACTTAAAGTTATATTTGCACAATATAATGTTATATTCGCACAACATAATATTATATGTGCACAACGTAACATTATATTATTAGATATGCACAACATAATGTTACATTTGCAAAACATAGTGTTATATTTGCACACCATAATGTTATATTTACACATCGTAATGTTATATACGCATTATTTCATCTTATTTGTGCACATTATCATTTTATTATTGCACTTTATAATCTTATTCATGAACGGGAACACAAAAAAAAGCAACCATAAATAGCTTATGCGGGATTTTGAACTCGAACCTTTGTGTATGGGCACATCACTATACCATTTTTTGAGCTAATAGGCTTTTAATGGCACATGTTGCATTAAAGTACAAAACTGTCATAAAATAGCGGTCCATAAAGAAAATTTTTGGTAGGACACATTATGAAAATGCACATTTATAAATAATACTGTAACATTTATTGTATTATTTGTTCACTTTATATTTTGTAATCTCATCTTTTTCCCTTTTTAAAATAAAGACAAAAAATGTGGTGTAACATTCTTGTTGTATATTTTTAATATTATAGTTGCACATAACAATATTATTTCAAATAAAAATTACGGGCTAAAATATGTAATTTTTATAATTGAAATAAGGGCAATATTTGTATGAATGAAAAGTTTGGGGGAGGCGTGTGAAATTTACCCCATAATTAGGGTCATTTAACTATTTTCCCATTTACTCATAAAATGAGGCTCATTTACACCAAAATTAGGCCCATTTATTCATTACCCATTTAATTAGGCCCATTTACCTTTAAATTAGGCTCATTTACATCTAAATTAGACTATTTTCACTTTAAGAGGGATTTTCATCTTAAGCCCCATTTTCATTTGAACCTTTACCTATATATATATATATATATATATATATATATATATATATATATATATATATATATATATATATATATATATATATATATATATATATAGAGAGAGAGAGAGAGAGAGAGAGAGGGTGGTTCATGGGTGAACAAGCCTTATTGAGTAAAATGAGAACAAATCTGGAACGTTGATTGAATGAAATGGAAGGCTGAGATTAATAGGCAATTTTGGCTTTTTTTTAAATTAAAAAACAGTGGGACCCACGTCGTTTTTTTTGCCCACTTGCTGAATGAGTGCGTGTGGGGTGCACTCTCTTCAAATTATTCGACAGTATATCTAGATTATTCAATCGTATCGTCTGATTATGCAATGGTATCGACAGATTATGCGATGGTATCGACAGATTATGCGATGGTATATGATTTTTTTTTGTAAATCTTTATAAATGATTGATTATTCGGTCGTCTATGAATGATTATTCGGTGATATATAGATGATTATTCACTCGTATATGATTGATTATCGGTTGATTATTCGATGGTATTGGTCGTTTATTTGATGGTATCGATGGATTATTCGATGATATCGCTTTATTATTCGATAGTATTATTTGATCATTGACATCTTTAAATTCACCCATAAAAAAATCCCACCAAATTATCCTATATACATATGAATAAAGTTATACATACAAACGAATAAACCTAAATTACAATATCATTGAAATCTCCACCACCACAATCAAAAAAATGTCTAACAAAGCATCATGGGTACACTTGCTCTCATCTTCACTACCTTCTTCACTGTCAGCAACACAACAAGCAACCTACGAACTCAATACCTACGAATCAGTACAGCAAAGCAATGAATTATTCAAAACTCAAAAAGACTCGTCAACAACACAACAAGCAGAGGGAACCTATATGGCCAGAAATCGTTCAGGGGGCTGAGACTCTCCGACATGAGAACACTAACCTCCGCATCGCTTACGATGACCTCAACCACCTCCTGAATCATAACCGGCAACTTGTCTCCGACATCAGATGCGAGATCTGGAGGATCATCACGCCGACTTGTCGCCGAGACCAGATCTAGATGATCATCCCGACTTGTCGCTGAGAGGAGCGGAGGCGCTGAGGAGCAAGAGATCGCCGAAAGCGATGATCGGAGAAAGGAGAGTACAGAAACCGACCTCGAATCCGAGGACGCCGGACGGATTCAGAAGAGAAAATTCAGCAAATATCCTTGAATCTGAGCAATTTTGGGGAGCACAAAGGATCGATCGGTGACAGAGGCAGAGGAGGAAGAGGAAGGCTCCTCCACCGCGATATCCGGCGTCGACATTCGTTTTCCCTTCCCCAGAGCGGCGAATCAGACGACGGCGAGAGAGGCGATGGAGATAGATCTGATTGCGAGAGAGGCAGTAATCCGGCCAGCGAGATCCAAGACGGAATCCGGCCAGCGAGAACCGGCGGCGCCGAGAGGAATAGCGGGGGGGAAGAGCGACGGCGTAGAAGGAGGGGAGGAGGATCGAGAACCTTCAATCGCCGCGAGAACCTTCCAAGACGGAATCCGGCCAGCGAGAACCTTCGCAGGAGGATATCGCCGGGGGAGATGGTTCACTTTGCCGGAGTCCGGAATGCTCCTTCGATCGCCGCTCGCCGCTCCCGATCGCCGCTCCTTCAATCTCTCTGTATCCTTTATAGCATAATGACAACAATGTGGATTAGGGTTGGAGTTGGTGTTTACACGCGCTTTTGATGATCAGTGGTGTTGCTTTTTTTCTATTTTAATTTTCAATTAATTAATATTACGGAATAATCTCAGCCATCCAATTTTTCCAAATCAATGGATGAGATTTGTTCTCATTATACACAATAAGGGCTGTTCTCATATGATCTACCCTAAATATATATATATATATATATATATATATATATATATATATATATATATATATATATATATATATATATATATATATATATATATATATAGGGTGAGGTTAAAGTGAAAATGGGGCTTAAAGTGAAAAAAATGCTTAAAGTGAAAATGAGGTAAATTAAACGCGCTGGACACCAACGTTGCACTCGGACTCACGCAGCGTTGCACTCGGACTCACGCACCCACACCCACGTCGAGCCACCTCCGGCCACCAGCGACCAGCCGCCCTCGAGCCCACCCCGGTGCGCAACCCCCGAGCCCTGGACTGGCCTGGTTCGAGCCATCTGCTGCCCCGACGCGCCCCCTCATCGCAGCACCGTCGAGCCACCAGCAGCGTCGGTTTTCGCCCTCCCACGCCACCCACGAGCCACCTCCGGCCACCAGCCCCAACCAGCTCGAACCCCCTCCCTCAGGCGCACCCCCCGAGCCCGGAACCCCCATGGTTCGAGCCCAGCCGAGCCCACACCGAGCCCATCTTCCCCAACAACGCTAATCGGTACTTTTGGCTCGGAATACCTTCGAAATCCCGATTTTGCTCCTTGTTTCAACTCGAATTTGGTATGATTTCTAACCCTAAACTTGTTTATTACATCTATTTAGATTGTTTGAATGATTTAGGTTGAGATTGAAAACCTAGGGTTTGATTTAGGAGCGGAAATTGGGGCTTTTTGCCAAAAGCCAAATTGATTGAAATTGATGATATGGTTGTGTTGTTGGGTTGATTTTGAGCTAATTTTATGTTCATATCATTGTCAAATTGTTTATGGATCATGAGCTAATTGAATTTTAGAATTTTAGATTGCGATATGCTTTAGAATTTGGGGCTTTTTGCCAAAAGCCAAATTGATTGAAATTGATGATATGGTTGTGTTGTTGGGTTGATTTTGAGCTAATTTCATGTTCATATCATTGTCAAATTGTTTATGGATCATTAGCTAATTGGATTTTAGAATTTTATATTGCGGTATGTTTTAGAATTTGGGGCTTTTTGCCAAAAGCAAAATTGACTGAAATTGATGATATGGTTGTGTTGTTGGGTTGATTTGGAGCTAATTTCGTCTTCATAGCATCGTCAAATTGTTTATGTATCATGATCTAATTGGATTTTAGAATTTTATTGCGATATGCTTTAGGTCGATTAGGTTCTTCTATTTTAGCATGAAAATCATAATTTAGCCTATTAGCTCAATTGGTAGAGCAATGTGCATTTGCACAAAGATGTGGGTTCAAATCCCACATAGGTTACATAATAGACAAGAGCGCAAAAATTGCAAATTGTTAATCATGCACATTATAATCTTAGTTATGCACAATTGTATACTACTTTTGCACAATCCTATCTTACTTTTGCACAATTGTATTATTAGATATGCACAACATAATGTTACATTTGCAAAACATAGTGTTATATTTGCACAACTTAAAGTTATATTTTGCACAATATAATGTTATATTCGCACAACATAATATTATATGTGCACAACGTAACATTATATTATTAGATATGCACAACATAATGTTACATTTGCAAAACATAGTGTTATATTTGCACAACTTAAAGTTATATTTGCACAAGATAATATTATATGTGCACAACGTAACATTATATTATTAGATATGCACAATATAATGTTACATTTGCAAAATATGGTGTTATATTTGCACAACTTAAAGTTATATTTGCACAATATAATGTTATATATGCATTATATCATCTTATTTGTGCACATTATCATTTTATTATTGCACTTTATAATCTTATTCATGAAGGGGAACACAAAAAAAGCAACTACAAATAGCTTATGCGGGATTCTGAACTCGAACCTTTGTGCATGAGCACATCACTATACCATTTTTTGAGCTAATAGGCTTTTAATGGCACGTGTTGCATTAAAGTACAAAACTGTCATAAAATAGCGGTCCATAAAGAAATTTTTTGGTAGGACACATTATGAAAATGAACATTTATAAATAATAACATTTATTGTATTATTTGTTCACTTTATATTTTGTAATCTCATCTTTTTCCCTTTTTAAAATAAAGACAAAAATTGTGATGTAACATTCTTGTTGTATTTTTTTAATATTATAGTTGCACCTAACAATATTATTTCAAATAAAAATTACGGGCTAAAATCTGTAATTTTCATAATTGAAATAAGGGCAATATTCGTAAGAATGGAAAGTTTGGGGGGCGTGTGAAATTTACCCCATAATTAGGGTCATTTAACTATTTTCCCATTACTCATAAAATTAGGCCCATTTACATCAAAATTAGGCCCATTTAGTAATTACTCATTTAATTATGCCCATTTACCTTTAAATTAGGCCCATTTACATCCAAATTAGACTATTTTCACTTTAAGAGGGATTTTCATCTTAAGCCCCATTTTCATTTGAACCTTTACCTATATATATATATATATATATATATATATATATATATATATATATATATATATATATATATATATATATATATATATATATATATATATATATATATATATATATATATATATATATATATATATATATAATATGATTTCTTAAATGGTTATCTTGATATCTTGATAAAGCAATTTGCATGAATCCGGCCTCCTTAATCAAGTAGAAAGTGGAATGTGATACCTCTCTACTTACTCGAGCGGAGCCAAGATTGACATACCCAACGGGACACAAGAACTAACTTGACTCGAACTCCTGTGTGTTGAGATAAGCAACGTAGGTCATTTTGAGTCGAGCTCTAGCGTGCTGAATGAGAGCCACGCTAACTAATCTGTGTTCTATCGTGCCCAGCGGGACACGAGAACACACTTGACTCGAACTCTAGCGTGCTGAGATAAGCCACATGAGTTATTTTGAGTAGAGCTCTAGCAGGCTCAACGAGTCATGCGAGCTATTTCGTGTTCTATCGTGCCCAACGGGACACAAGAACACACTTGACTCGAACTCCAACATGTTAGATAAGCAACGCGAGTTATTTTGAGTGAAGCTCTAGCAAGCTCAACGAGCCATGCGAGCTATTTTGTGTTCTTTCATGCCCAACGGGACACGAGAACACACTTGACTCGAACTCCAACGTGTTGAGATAAGTCACGCCAGTTATTTTGCTTCGAGCTCTAGCAAATATATAAATTAATAGCGGGAAACCCCCATTAATTTATATCAGCTATATAAATATAGTCAAGGACGTTATCTTAATTCCATTACAATCAAGAAGATGTTGAAGGTATTTTTTAGAAGCAAACTCAGGATTACCCGGAGACACCCCATCAGTGTTCACTCCTTAACTCAACTAGCTGTAGGTATTAGGTACCCACCAATATATAAGCATCTCCTCCCATTTGGGTTGAGACAACTCATCTAGGCTAAGGCAACCCCTAATTAAAGGCCTTGTCAAACTCAACCATGGAGTTGGGTCATCAAACACCAACCCATTCCTCCATTTCCATAGCCACCACACTAGTAGCAAACATGGATGACCAGAGCAATGCCCATGTATAGTTTGGTGAGGTTCTTCTCTAGTCACAACGTACTCATGCTCAAGTCTCAATCAAACTTGCTTGATTCGAGAACAATCACGGAGAAGATGGGTGAGATCCTCCAATGCATTTATTAAATCACGGTGGATCATATGATGTGGGGGTCACACGCCCAAGCGTACATGCGCTAACCAAGTCGAACACACAAACCGAGTAGGTTACATCCCACTCACTTATGTACATTCCATGTGGGATACTATCCAACTAGACCAACCAACTAGGCCAGGAATCCAAACCACACCGCACCTAGTCGAACTTGGCTCTGATATCATATTAAATCGCAGTGGGTCATACGACGTGGGGGTCGGGGAGGGGGGTCAGATGCCCAAGCGCACATGCGCTAACCAAGTCGAACACACAAGTCGAGTGAGATTCCATCCTAAAACTAATTGGTGTTAGGATGGGTAGTTCACCCACTTATATACAAGGATTGGATTCACCGTATTTTCCGGGATACTGTCCCACTTTATACTGTTAACATCATTAATTACCATTACAAACTACACATGCAACATCCCTAATTAACAAGGAGTCGACGACATCTCTCAGTAAGGAACTTAGGGCATCTTTAACGGGTCATTTGTAGTATCGATACTATAATTAATATGAATAAAAAATTGTAAACATGGCAAGTATCGGAAGTTGAGATACTAGAGCAAGTATCCGGGTTAGTATCGCAAGTAATTATGGCATATACAGATTATGTCAGTATTTGGATTTTTTTATTCTGGTGCAAGGCCTCAAACGGCGTCGTTCAAAGGGGTAGAGCAAGTCAAACACAATGGGTGTGTATGGCTGATATATAAGCAGGAAATTATTAGCTGTTAAAAAAATAAACAGGTTTAAACGGTGTATGGGAATAACAAATAAACTTTAGTCAGTTAAAAAAAGAGTTTATAAATAAGCTGCAGATTGAAGCTTATTTTGAGGTTTATATTCCATAATTACTATTTTACCCCTTCTCTTTTATCTTATTTGGTTTGAAAGTACCACAATACCCCTAATAAAAACCAAATAAACTCCACTTTTTATAAATAAACTGTTTTTCGTCCCATACGGAGTTTATATTTTTTCATAAATTTTTAACTACTTTTACCAACAGTTTATAAATTTTTACCTTGTTTATAATTTTAGTCAATTTATTAACACCGTCCCATACGAACCCAATGTATTGGACTAATGTGGTCTGACACCAATCTCAACTGGTGGAACACGTGTTGCATGCGGGCGGGCTGCTCATTGATGGTTGACAAGTGGAAGGCGGAGATGTAGCCTGATGCTAGTATATTTTTATTTATAATATATGTAATTTTCGACTTTAAAAATGTAAAATAAAAAAATAAAAATAAAAATCAATTCATTTTTCTCTATCCATAGACACCAATTTTGAATATGTTTGACCAGATTTAAAAAAATATATATTTTTATTTGAAAATAATATATGTATAATAATACCCAAATTTTTTTTTAATTATCTTTCATTCGTAATAATTACATTTTGAAGAATTTATTTTATATTTAAGAAATGAGATTAACTTAATAATAATATTTTAATAATAAAGGTTAAATACTCCCTCCGTTCGGCAAAACTTGTCGTTTACTATTCATGCACGCTTTTTTACAACGATAAAAACTATATAAAATATTTATTTTTTTATAATTTTTTTTAACAAGTTTGTACTTATTAATAATAACTACGAAGTTGTTAAAAAAATTATTTAAAAAACTCGATATTTTATATAGTTTTTATCTCCTAAAAAAGCGTGCATGAATAGTAAAGTGTGAAGTTTTTCCGAACGGAGATAGTATAATAATATAATCGAGAATGAGAGTAATTATTGAAGAGAGGTATATTTGTAAATTGAATTGGTAGAAAATGATGAGTTTTGGGATACTAGAGATGTTATTGATAAAGTGATGAAAATAAGAATGGGATGCTAGGATGATGTGGCGGAAATAGAAAAATAAAATATTAGTATTTCTAATATCTCTAGTATCCCTCGATAAACATGGAACTTGAAATCTTCTTTTTTTTCTTTTTTTTTATAAATATAAAGGACCTTGAAAAATGAGCACAAATTATTAAGGCTAATAAAGTCAAAGCTAAGAGGCAAATCGACCATACAAGGACGAGGCTTACAAATCGCATTAAGGTGTTTGCTTTTAGTTATGGTGATCCCACCGGCGCCCATCGAGATCTCCTCCATGTCCACCACCCCACCCTCCGCGCTCTCGAACTCGAAGCACTGAATCAGTGTGGCCAACGCCAGCATCATGGTCCGCATCGCGAGGTTCGAGCCGGGGCACACCCTCCTCCCCACGCCGAACGGGACGAACCTGTAGCCGAGCCCGGACTCCCCGGCCTCGAACCTCTCGGGCTTGTAAGCAAGTGGGTCCTCCCACACGTTCGGATCGCGGTGGATGGCCCACGCGTTGACTAGAAGTGTGGTG
Organism: Persicaria tinctoria; assembly: GCA_037127255.1. NCBI lineage: Eukaryota > Viridiplantae > Streptophyta > Magnoliopsida > Caryophyllales > Polygonaceae > Persicaria > Persicaria tinctoria. Next base: position 5,220,912 of record JBANSL010000004.1, read on the forward strand.
CCCTTGGGGACGTGGAAGCCTGCTATAGTGGTGTCCGTCGAGGAACAGTGGGGGACGAGGAGTGGGGCCACCGGGAAGAGGCGCAACGTCTCGTTGACCACGCAGCGGAGGAAGGGGAGGCTGGGGAGGTCGGAGTCGTCGACGAGGCGACCTGTGCCGATGCGGGAGTCGATCTCGGCTCGGGCCTTTTGGAAGGTGGTCGGGTGGTTCAGGAGGAGGGACATTGCCCATTCCATTGTGCGCGCGGAGGTATCGGTACCTGCCGTCAGCATCACCTGCATATACAAGATATCAGTTCGGTGTTACACTTGATTATTTTGGGTATAAAATCACATTAAAAAAATTTATATTTATATTTTATATACTTATATTTACATGTTTATAAAATTTTATTACGAAAACTTTTTATTAAAAATTATGAACAATTAAAATATTAATTATTTTAGAAAATATTTTTTACATAGTACTGTATATATGTTTTTTTAAAACATATATTTTATTAATAAAAGTTTATAGACATGTTATTATAAGTTTATACAGTTAAATATAATTTTAAATTTTTTTTAATGTGAATTTATATTCGAAATAATTAAACCGAGTGTAATATTGTTATAGGGGATCTAAAAGTGATATTTACGCACATGATTGTTTTTGTGGCAGTAGTTTGATGGTGACCAATTAATGAATGGATGTGGAGATTACTGGATGATAATTTCAAGGGATAGGTTAGCTACTCTTTAACTTTGTATCTTCCTCTTTTAAGGTGGCGACTTTATTTAATTTGTGGAAGACATTTTTTGTGTAGTAACAAAGGAAAGAAAAATGGCACACGTATTACATGCTAACCATATAATTGGATGGAAATTTTATTTGCGGAGTACTATTATTCGCTTTATTTTGAAAAATATATTATATTTTATTATCTTCATTTTAAAAATATATCACATTTTATTATTTGCGGAGTATAAAATGAATGGACATATTTTTTATTAAGTTTTACCATCCTTAAAAATATGCATAAATAACAAATCACATATTTTTAGAATAAAGATAATATAATACTTCCCTTGTCTCATATTAAATGTCATTTGTCTTTTTCTTCACGTTCTTTAATGAACGGAAAATTTTATAAAATATTATTTTTTTAATTAATTTTTTTTCACATATTATATACTTAATACTAACAAGTATCAAATTATATAAAAAATTAATTAAAAAAATAATATTTTATTGAGTTTTTCGCTTCTTAAAAAATTTGTCGAAAAGCACAAAGACATTTAATTTGAGACGAAAGGAGTACAACAAAAGTAAAATTTATTTTTATATGCTTTTTAAAAATATAAATTTATATAAAAACAGTAGGTAAAATAATTAAGGAAAATATAAGCATATGTGGGCGCGAATCGAGAGGCTAAGTAGGATGAAGTATCCTCCAATCCGTCCTATTTTTTTAAGGAAAAATAGTAGGTAAAATATTATTATTTATCTTCTTGTACAATCCTTTTAATAGGGTATAAACACTGTAAAATATTATTTTTAATCATTTTAAAAAAATAAGTCAAATAAATTCCATTAAAAATAATATTTTATAAAAAAAAATTCCCATTAAAATACGTGTCCAAAAGTCAAATGACTTTTATTTTGGAACAGATGGAGTAATATATTAATTACCACTCGGTTCATCGAACATATTTTTTACTATTTACATGTTTTTTTTAAGTGATAAAATCCATATTAAATATCCATTTTTTATAAATATTTTATTATAATTTTACACTTTTTAATACTCCATCTGTTCGACAAAACTTGTCGTTTACTATTCACGTACGCCTTTTTAGAATGATAAAAACTATATAAAATATTCATTTTAAAAAAAAAATTTAACAAGTTTGTACTTATTAATAATAACTACGAAATTGTTAAAAAAATATTTAAAAAACTAGATATTTTATATAGTTTTTAGCTTCTAAAAAAATGTTCGTGAATGGTAAAACGTCAAGTTTTGCCGAACAAATTGAGCAATACATATCAAATCTATATGTAGTTTTTAATTTTAAAAATTTGATTAAAGAATACTACCTCCGTTCAAAAATACATTGCCTTTACTATTCACGCACGGTTTTTTAAGAAGGTAAAAACTATATAAAATATTAACTTTTTTATTAATTTTTTTTAATAATTATAAACTTATTGATAATAAGTTTGTAAATATTAAAAATAAAAAAAAAATTAATATTTTATATAGTTTTTATCTATTAAAAAAAACATATTAAAAGTCAATTTATTTTTAGACATTTTAGGAGGTACTATTTACGGCAAACTCACCAATAAGATGCCCTTGAGAATGTCGTCCGAGAAGTACTCCGGCTCCGCCTTCTGCAACAGCAGCAGCTCTTCCGCCATCGATTTCATCTCACCGCCTCCGACTAATTGCATCTCTTTCCTTACACTGTCCAGCAAGCCTTGCAAGAACCGGTCCCGGCCCAGCCAAATCGCCCTCATTTGCTTCTCCAACCCGCCGTACAGCCCGAACCGCCTCAGAACCGGGAAAAAATCGTAGACGGTGATAAACTTGGAGGGAACGAACAGCTCGGAGCGGGCCCCGGTGGCGGCCCACCGCTTCCCGACCACCATCCTCATCAGCACGTTCTGGGTGAGCCCAAAGAAGGCCTCGTTCAGGTCCACCCGCTCACCCGACCCGGCGAGCAGCCCGCGGGCGGCGTGGCGAACCTCCTCGCGGCGGATCCTGGCGCTGAGGGTGAGGCGGTGGGAGGAGAGGGAGCCAACGGTCATGACGCGGCGGAGGGTGCGCCACAGGTCGCCGTAGCCGGCCCAGGCGACGGAGGTGTAGTCGTACCCGGCGATCTCGCCGGTGACGAACCTGGGGCGGTTGGCGAAGACGACGTCGTTTTGGGAGAAGCATTGCTCGGCGGCATCAGGGGAGGAGACGACGAGGATGGGGCAGCGGCCGAGGCGGAGGCGGAAGACGGGGCCGTAGGTGCGGGAGAGGGATTGGAGGCAGCGGTGGAGAGGATCCTTGAGGAGGTGGAGGTGACCGAGTACCGGGAGAGCCGGTGGGGCTGGTGGTGGGTGGTTCTTGGTCTTGGAGGAGTGGAGGTTGCGAGTTGGAAGCAGCTTAGCGGAGAAGAAGACAATGGTTGCAAGGATAGCCAGGAAAGAGAGGATACCGTAATCCATATTGGATTCTTTTGTTGTGTTTTGTATTTGGTTGGTTTGGGTAAAGATGGATATGAACAAGTGTGATTGAAGTGATCTTTATATAGAGGTTAATGCATTTGGCAGTTTGGCTAGCTAGCTTGTGGGGTGTCAGTGTTGTGTGGGGATGGATGCACGTATAGACACTCTAGAAGGTGGTGACGCAAGTGCTTTCGAAATGATCGGATGCATTTTTGAGATTTGAAACCACATAGATTTTGCACAACTAATTAATATATATATCTATATATAATATGATTTTTTACATGGTTATCTTGCTATATAAAGCAATCTACATGAATCCTCCTAATTATTATATATATAAATAATGCTCAAGTAGGATAATTACTTATAAGTAGACCTGGGCAAACGCGGGCCGGCCCGCCCGGCCCGTCCCGCCCGCCTGCAAAATTGGGCAGGTTTGGGTAGAGGCAAAAGCCCAAGCGGACTGCTAGGCCCGGCCCGCGCCCGCAGCGGGAACGGGATTGGGTAAGCCATTCTACCCGTTGCGGGCCGCTAGGCCCGCAACGGGTACCCGCTAATTTTTTAATATATATTTTATTAAATATATATATATATATTATTAATTTAAAAAAATAAAATAAAATACCTAGGTTTACTCTACCCTGACTAAAACCCTAACTTCATATGCTATTTGCTGAACAGACAGCCGCTCTCGTGCTCGCGTCTCCCATCTGTTGGATCTCCCATCGTCCTCGTGCTCGCGTCTCCCATCTGTGGATCTCCCATCGTCCTCGACTCCTCGTGCTCTTCCTTCTTCGTCCCCGCGCTCTTCTGGCTTCGTCCTCGTGCTCGCGTCGGCAATCCCTCGCCAGTTGCCACTCCCGCGCCACTGCTCGGCACTCCCTCTTCCGGCGCTCTTCAAGCTTCTGCGCCACTGCTCTTTCTCGCCTCACAGGTCCCGCTGCAAGTAACTAAGTAAGCAGGTTGGTTTCTCAGATTGGAATATTGGATTCACCTCTCTTTGATTGGATTTTAGTCATTTTACAAATCTCATATTGGATTAAAATTGGTCGTTACAGATCTAAAATGTCTGAAATTTCTTATGTTGATTCCTCTCTTTGTTCACTGGGCTGGTTTGTAGATCACCAAAGTATGGCGCAGGAGAGTGAAGATGCAGTGGACAGCCTTTCTCCGACCCTAACTCCGAGTGTGCAGTGCAGTTCAAAAGGAACGAGGTTGACTTCAACTATGTGGAATGATATGACAAGAGAAGTGTTGGAGAATGGGGACATCAAAGCCACTTGCAATCACTGTAAGAAACCCTTCAAAGCAAGTCATAATTATGGTACAACACATATTAAGCGGCATCTTGCAACCTGTCCTGCTCGTGTTTATCGGTTGACAAAAAACCTTTTCATTACTGGGAGTGAATCAGGCAGTGAGAGTGTTGTAGAGAAGAATCAAATGTCTTTGAGGAAACCTAGTGCTACTTTAGAAGATATTCGAGAAGCATTGTGTATTTTTGTCGTATCGGGAGGACATCCGTTTAGCATTGTTGAGGAACCAGGATTTAGAAATATGATGAGAGTTAGTGCACCTGATTTTCATCTAGTTAGTAGATACACAATTAAGAGAGATGCAATGAATCGTTACAAGGAAGAAAAGAAGGTGGTTTCGGTTGAGATGCAAACTGCTCCTGGTCGGATTAGCTTTACTACTGATAATTGGAGAAGTGAGAATACAGCTGAGGAGTTTATGTGTATAACAGCGCATTGGATTGATAGAGATTGGAAGTTATAAAAGAGAATCATTAAGTTTGCAGCTTTGAATCCTCCCTTTGATGGTGCTTCTTTAGGTGAAGAAATTTTGATTTCATTGGCTGAATGGAGAATAGGTGCAAAGGTTTTCACTTTTACACTTGATAATGCATCTTATAATGATACAATGATTGCATCTCTCAAGAAAAATCTGCTTAGGAAACACTCTTTGGTATTGCGTGGGGAGTTCATTCAAATGCGTTGTTGTTGTCACATCATTAATTTGGTGGTGCATGCTAGATTGAAGCTCATAGATGAGGTTGTTGTCAAAATTAGAAAAATCATAATCCATTTAAGGCATTCCATTCCGAAGAAGAAGAGGTTTTATGAGATTGCAACCTCTAACTTCAGTTTGAGCCACACAAAGAGGCTGCGTTTGGACACCCCTACTAGATGGAATTCTACTTTCACAATGCTTGATCGATTCTTGTATTTTCAAGAAGCTATTGATTGTTTTGTTGGCAAGGATTTGGAGTTGAGAGTGCATAGGCTATCAGAAACTGAGTGGGAGAAAGTGGCTGAACTGCATCAGTTTCTACAGATTTTCTATGATGTAACTAACGAGTTTTCAGCATCAAAGACACCAACAGCAAATCTGTATTTTCAGGGGGTGTGGAGTATTCATATGCATTTGAAAGGAATTGCAGATGGCCCTCCTTGTATGTTGTCTGACATGGTAACTCAAATGCAACAAAAGTTTGAAAAGTATTGGTCCGATTACAATTTGTTGTTGTCATGTGCTGCTGTTTTAGATCCTCGTTTCAAGTTAGAAGCGGTGCAATTTTGCTATTCAGAAGTTTATGGAAGTGAGAATGCTCAGAAGATGATGGATGACCTTAAGAAGCTTTTGATTGAATTGATAGATGAGTATAAAAGTGCTGGATTCACCATGGAATCTAGTGAGAGCAATGAGAGTGACATAGTGTCTAAGGACACAATGAGCTCAGATTCTACTGTTCGGAAGGCTCCTTTTGCTCCTCGTGCAAAGATGTTTGATCATTTGAGTAAGAGACCAAAGACTATTAGCATTAAGTCAGACTTGGAGGTTTATTTGGAGGATGAGGATAACACTGATGTGAATGAAGAGCTTGATATATTGGCCTATTGGAAGGTAAAATGTCGAAAATTTCCAGCCTTTGCTGCTTTGGCTCGCGATGTTCTATCTATTCCTATATCAAGTGTTCCTTCTGAATCCGCTTTTAGTTTGGGAAAGAAAATGATAAGATCAACTAGAAGCTCTCTTGCATCCTCAACGATTGAAGCACTATCATGCTATGAGGATTGGTTGCGTGTGAGAGGTCTATGTTCGGGTAATTTCTATCTTTTCAAACTTCTATAATATCCATTTATTTATTATCCTAAGTTTACATGTATTATAATTTTATTTTTGTTATCTTGAAGTCCCCTCAAAGACTCTCAAGATTGGTGATGAAGGCGCGGAGGAGATGGAAGATGAAGAAGACGAGTCTTCTGAATCGATGTAATCGATCAAGCACTTATATATGTTGGATTGTTTTTGTGTGTTTGTGTGAGCAAGAGTTGGACAATTGTTGCAATTGTTGTTAGACTTGTCACTTTATTCTCTATTTGTGTTTGAGTTTGCAAGGATTGTCACTTTGTAGCTCCAACAATTTGTGTGAGCAAGGTTGTTGTTGGACTTTAAACCTTTTATTCTATGTTCGACCTTTTCTTTTGCATTACTAATTTGTACAGCAAGTTCAGCTCTAACTTACAGCATGTACAGGCGTACAGCAACATTTGTTGCAATTTGTATTTTATTTCTTAATAACAGCAGCAGGTACAACAATAAATTAAGCGGGTACCCGCGGGCTGTCCGCAACCGCAATGGTGGACGGGATCGGACAAGATTTTCAGCCCGTTAAGCGGGCTTAGCCCGGCCCGCGCCCGCATCAACGGGACAAATTTTCTGACCAAGCCCGTCCCAAGCCCGGCCCGCGCCCGCGTTTGCCCAGGTCTACTTATAAGTCTCTTCTTGAGCAACTAGCTAGCATGTGATACCCCTACTTAAAAAGTGAACGAGAGTTGAGCTTTTAGAGCATGTGCAATGGTGAGTCTTAACCTCGGGCCCTTAACTTATTTTTCTTATGCCACATCAGCTTAAGGGCCTCATTCTAACTTTTTAAATTTTCACCTTCATTCGTGAGCCCGAGTCTTGGGCCCTTAAATTACCTTTTATTATTTTTCCTTTTTATTTACTCTTTTTTTTTATTAATAATAAAAATATTAAGTAATTAATTTATAATAACATAACATACAATTATTTTTTTTTAATGTTTAGAAAGGAAAATATGGGTATTATTCAAATAATTTTTTTTCAACAAACATATGAAAGAGGGGTGTCTATGTGTAGATAAAAATAAATTAAATTCAAAAATAATTTTTTTATTTTTTTTAAACAAATGAAAAACAACGGAAAATCATTTAAAAGTAAATAAAACATAAGTTCTGTCATGTGGCAGTTATGAGCCCTACTTTTTGGGTCTCGTATATAAGAGCCCCAAACAATGGGCTCTTACATTAAATTTTTATTTTTCATCATTTTTTTCATATGTGGCAACTATAAGAGCCCCAAGGCTCACCATTGCACATGCTCTTAGAGCAAGCCCAACAGCTTTGGTAAAAAATCTCTAAAATAGATATTAAAATGTCAAAATCTCTAAAAAAAAATTCACTCCAACTCCAACAGCTTCTCTATTTTACAGATTTTTATATTTATTAAAAACTATAATCAATAAATGTATTTATTAAAGATATTTAATTCTACATTTCTAAAAACTTAATTTAAACTTAAATCTAACATTTAACCTCACATTTGTTGGTGAACTATTATATGTTACCCATCTTTATGCATGATATCTTAAATTTTTTTTTTTATTATTATTATTATATTCTCATGTGATATTTTTTAAAAACAAAATCTAGTGATAAATTTGATATTTATTTTTTAAATGGTATTAATATTAAATTTAGATTTTTACTATAAAAGTTATCATAAAATTGGATAAAATACAATTCAAACTTAATCTTATTATTTTCAGTTAGTTGATATATATTTTATTATAAATTAGATTGGTTATTAGCCATATATGATTAATTAATTAAATTAATTAACTAATAAGGCTTAATTTATAATTTATAAAAATAAAATCATTCCAATATGAGTTATGAGTTCAAGTAAATATTTTTTGAAGTGAAAATTTTATAGACTAATTTTTTAATGTGAATTTTGTAGCATTAAATTGGATGAAATTAGTTATGCTATTTTATTTATAAAAGTTAACATAGAATTATGATGTTTTGTTCTATCTATATTTATTTAACATAATTAATTTATATATTATATCAACTTTTTAATTAATTTTTAAAAATAATTATATTTTTATTACTAGTAATTAAGTATGAAATTATTATTTTTTCTTTATTATGGGTGAAAATGCGGGGTTGCATCATTAAATTCTATATAGGGACAAGTGAACATTAAATTATAGAGATCAACTTATCTTCCTCCAAATTTAGAGATTTTTTCCCTCTCTCTATCAATTTCTCTATTTTAGAGATGGGTTTGGAGAAGCTGTTGGGGTGAAAAAATGGTCATTTTCTCTAAAATATCTCTTTTTCTCTATTTTAGAGAAGCTGTTGGGCTTGCTCTTAGTAATTAACTAGTCTAAACCCCGTGCGGTGGCGCACGGGATTTTTAAAATTAATTTTAGTACACCCATCTTATTTTTTGATGTTATCATATTAATTAATACGTTTTAAATGCTATATAGAACTTAGTACTCGTCTGGGAAACATATTCTCGGACAAGTATTCATCACAATCCTATTTAATCCAAAAAAAATGCACAAATGGAAACCCATGTTTGATTTTTACTTTGGGATTTCTTAAATTTAATAAAATTGATCAAAATCACTCCAACCTCCAAATTAGGTTCTTAGTTGATCGTCAGTCTATACGATTATTTAGGTCCATTAAATGAACAGGAACCATGATAATTCAAAAATATGATTGAGTTTGTTTTAATGCCTCAAAAAAAGAAAGAAAATACTCAGTAGTAGTAGAAGACAACTTGATGGCTAACTAATTACTTGCGAAGGTACTTTCATATACAAATCAAGCAAACAATCCCAATCATTTAGTAATAGTTACTTTTACTAAATTGATCCTTTTGTATATACTAGTGTTATTCCGTTCTTAGCTTCTCGTCCCTCAAATTAGCATCTTGTACAATTTGGTTGGATACCCTTGTTGGAGGACTCTGAAAAATGGGGGTGGCGATGATACAACCTCTTATTCAACACCATAACCATCCTGTGAAAATTCACAAAAAGAAACATACGTATGGTTAAGATTTTAGCAAACTCTATGTTGTTTCCAAAAGATCACAGTTCTATTCAGATTTTAAAACTGGAACTTGAAACCTATATGTTTAGGAAGAAAATAATTAGGCCCAATATTTAAACCTATATTTTCAATTCTTGCAAAATTGAATTAGTTATCAAACATGTATTGAGATTTCCCAACCAATATTAAGAGATCATTAATGATGAAACAGGAAATCACATACCAACAGTAGAAAAATGTTCAGATCAAGGTTGTCTTCTAGTTCTACCCTCGGTTTTGAATCCAACTCTGTTCAAATAAAGGAAAACAATAATTAACACATAGAATTCAAAATTCCTGATGAAAAAAAAGGATTCAAAATTCCCACTTTAAAAATCAGTTAATCATACCATTGCATATATTATTATTCCCCCATGAACTGAGCATGTCAAACGCCTTTGAAACTTTACTTTTTTTTTTGTAATGTATAGATGAAAAAATGGCACTGATATACATACATTTAGGCCTCATATATAGTTTCATAAACCTAAGCTTAAATAACACATGATATTTGGGTTTTGCTTGTTGTTTGGTTGCCATTGTAAGCAACACAATGTATCAACTTCCACTTCCTAGAGGCCTCAAACTTTCTTTAGAAAAAGGTGATGCAATTGAAGTTCCAAAAATGTATGTACAATAGACTTAATTGTTTGATTTTGTTCCGACCAAAATAAAAAAAAAATGTTTGATTTCGGAGTTGTGTAATCTAATTAAATCATACTAGCGATGAATGTAAGTTTTGGTAAATCAGGGATCGAGAATCTCATTTAAGAAAAAAAATAAGGTATTTTTTATCCCAAATTATTCGAGATTTTCATAACTATTTAAATAGAACTATTTAAATACAGGGGTGGGTATTGAAAACCAGTGTGATCCTCACACATAAGACTCCATGGGAGGAGAACCGAAGCAATGGTAGAGAAAGGAGGAGGAAGAAAAAGTTTGTTAGAGGAATCTTGATTTTGTTTTTCATTAGTTGTGATTGTACGTTACAGAAGGTATTTATACACTGTTGTAAATGTATTCTTCCCCATATTACCCCTTGTATATTACATGTTATACATCAATATGTATATACTTCTATATCCCCCTCTCAAGTTAGACTTGGTGAAGAAACTAGGCCTAACTTGGACACAAAAAACCGATGTTGTACCTTCCCTAAAGGTTTGGTAAACACATCAGCAAGTTGTAGGTGAGTTCGGACATGAGAAGGTGTAAGAAATCCAACTTGTAATTGTTCGCGAATATAATGATAGTCCAGCTTTAAGTGCTTGGTACGCTCGTGAAACACGAGGTTCTCAGCAATGTGGATTGCTAATTTACTATCACAATGAAGAGGGATTGGTTTAGGGATAACACATCTCAGATCAGTGGCTAAGGAATCAAGCCAAACAAGTTCCCCTGCAGTCTTGGATAAACTTCTATATTTGGCTTCAGCTGAGGATTTGGAAACCGTTAGTTGCTTCTTTGTTTTCCATGAAACAAGAGCATTTCTAAGAAAAATACAAAAGCCAGTGACAGACCTTCCACTGAACACGCAGTTTCCCCAATCTGCATCACAAAATGCAGTGAATGAGATGCTATTGTTGATGGGATACATGAGACCCAGGTCTGGAGTGCCATGTAGATACCTCACAACATGAAGAGCTGCTTGCCAATGTGGAACCCGTGGAGTAGCCATGAACTGGCTCAGATGTTGGACAACAAAGGAAATATCAGGTCTGGTCATATTCAAAAACAGAAGGCGACCAACCAATCTTCTGTATTTTTCTGCATCTTCAGGCACCTCACCATCATCAATTGAGAGCTTCAATCCTCTCTGTAATGGAAAAGGAGCATTTTTACAATCAATCATCTGGGTATCCTCAAGGATGTCTTTGACATACTTCCTTTGATTGAGAATAGTCCCATGAGTAGATCTTGAGATCTCCAAACCCAGAAAATACCGAGCCTCGCCTAGATCTTTGATAGTGTAAGCCTTGTGCAGAGCTTGTTTCAAGGAAACAATTTCATCAAGAGAGTCACCTCACACTAGCGGATCATCCACATATACTAATACCACAATCAGGCCTGATGGAATGTCCTTGGTGAAGAGACTGTAGTCATAAGTAGACTGAACAAATCCTTGTGCCAATAGGAACCTGCACAACTCAACATTCCATTGTCTTGAAGCCTGTTTTAGCCCATATAGAGACCTCTTTAGGCGACAAACTTTGGGACTAGCAACCATGTTATAACCTTCAGGTATTTTCATATAAACTTCTTCATTCAAAAAACCATGCAAAAATGCATTATTCACATCAAGTTGGTGCACATGCCACTATTTGAGAGTAGCCATGGCTAACAACAATCTGACAGTTGTGAATTTGGCTACTGGTGAGAAGGTGTGGTGGTAGTCCTTACCCTTCACTTGGTTATATCCTTTTGCCACCAGACGGGCTTTCAATCTTTCAAATGATCCATCTGATCTGAACTTGACTTTGTACACCCATCTGCAGCCAATTGCTTCATGACCTGCTGGCAAATCAGTTATCTCCCAAGTGTCATTGCTCTCCAAAGCAATGAGCTCTTTCTGCATGGCCTCTACCCATTGAGGATCAGTTGCAGCCTGTTTGTATGTCTGGGGTTCTGGAGTGGCTAGCACATGAGCTAAAGAAGCAACATATGCTGATGAATATAAATGTGGATTTGAGATCTCAGTTGCAAGAAATGACTGAGATTGAGAAGAAGGCATATTTGGCAATATGAAATCTTGCAGATGACTGGGCAAATGAGATTGTCTCAATGACCTTCTCAATATAGGCTGAGTAGGCACTGCAATATCATCTGTGACAGACTGTGCAGGGCTCACTGAGTTAGAAGAATCAACAAGAGAGTCATCAATGATAACATTTTGAAGAATCTCTTGAGAGTCAGTGTTGCTGTGGTGTGGAGAAGGATGAACATTGGTTTGAGAATCATAATTGATGAGTTGTGGAGAAGTATGAGTGCTGCAGTCATGCATATCCAGAGCAGGATTTACCAAAGCCAAAGGAGAGTGCACAATTTCCTTATTGGCAGTCTCATGAAAAGGAAAAACATCACTACTAGAAAATGCAATTAGACATCTGTTGTGAACCGATGTCTTTCAAAAAAAAATCCGATCTCTTTGTGCGTGTAGTAAAAGATCAATTTTTCCACATCGGTTTTAAGCTGAAGTCATTTCTTTGTTAAAACATCTGTTTTATTTTAAATATAGATATAAATCAACCCCCAAATTTATTTTTGACATGTTCACTTGTCTATAAAGCCTCTTTATTTTTTATTTATAAGTTTTTGAAGATGGCCACACCAAGCCTAAATTTTAAAAATATATGTTACACATTGATTTAGATTATTCAGATGATGTCTATAATGATACTCACATCCGTTATTTTAGTGGTTCGATTTCATAGCTATTAAGACACAACACTTTTCATTTATTATTTGATACTTTTTTGTTTGATACACAACACACTTTGTTCGATATAAAATAAGATTTCGCAAATGATAGGGTACTTTAATGAACATATGCATTAAAAGAAAATGTAGTCGATTGTTCCATTTACACCTACATCACCCTGGAAGAGATGCATTTAACGTTAACATAAACAACCTGGAAGAAACTCAATGTGGCTCATGCTAAGCAGCAAAACCGCGTATCACACACATCAATAAGTAGAACGGTCACACCATAAACAGATTAATATAGTAACATTTGCAAGATGTGCAGGTTAAGAGCTTGAGAGAGTGCAGTGTAGTGCCACGATCATCATGATCAACCGTCAACAGCATAGTCGCGGTATACTGCGAGCTACTGTAAGGCGGAGTTCGTTGTTCTTCCTCCTTGTGATTGAGGTGCTGCAGGTTTAACTTGACTTGATTTAACTGTAAGATTAGTATCACCCTATATCAGTAAATGAAATTAGGCTCTCTTCACCCAAACATTCAGAAAGGGGTTGCAGTCACATACGACTTTAACACTTGATTCAGGAAAGAAAAACCTTTATTATTATTGGCATTGAAGGTCCATCACAAGGATCTTCTTTTTAATTTACATTGTTATAGTGCTCACCATCATGATATGATCTGTATTCAAAGAAAATTTCACAATTCATTTACAATTCTATGCCAGGTGAATCATTGGATTAAAACCTTCAGCAAATAATTCATTTATTCCAGCTATAGATGAATAAATTTGTTTCAAATATCATCTAAAGGAACAAGAGAGAATTATGTCAGGCAAAATAAAAACAGTGAAGGCACACCAATAAGACACTCAAATTATGTAGATTTTTGTCATGTACCAAATCAATAAACCTACATTTACTATAAGCCTACACAAATGCTACATTCCAGATGGGTAAAACATTGCAAAGTGATCAAGCCACTCCACAAATGCATAAGAAAAGATAAATAACATGACTGGACAACTAATTTTGTAAATTATGCAGCTTAGTTAAAACTGATGCACAAAGAAGAATTAAAAAAAAGCAGCAGAATTTGGTACAGAAGAATAAAGGCTTTCAGCAGTCTAAAGGAGATGTCATTCACATTTCACGGTTTATATAAGAATTAAAATTTATGACAACTTCTAAAATTAATCCAATAAAAAAACATCTTCTAAAATGTATGCCAATATTATGCTTCCTCAAATTTATGGGAGTAACATTAATATTTCCATGACAACACATTGACGAATTCACATGACAAATGTAGCATCTAGTTACCTGAAGCCAGATGCGCACATCTATATGTAGCTTCAAGTTCAGTCTCGGAGTACCTCTCTAGTGGCAAAGAAGCAGCACTCTCAATAAATACGTACGTAAATCTCCATTAAAAAGATTTTCATCCACTGCTTCAAAGCCTGACATGGAATCAACTGGCAGTCACAAGAAATTAGCTGGCATGGAATCAACTGGTAGTCACAAGAAATTAGCTACAACAACAATATTGATAAATTAGCTACCATGACATCAACAATATTGAGAAGATAGCTACCATGACAACAATCATCTAGTTCAATGCCAAAACATTATCGATGGTATGAAGAGCAAAACAACTATAGAGGATATAAGGTTCATTAGTGAGGAGAAATAAATCCAAACAAAGAAATAGTAAAATGAAACATCAACAATCCTTTCATATACATGTAGTATCTTATATTAGATGCCCTAATCAATTTCTATATCATCAATGACTATGAGTCATAGACCAGGAAAGCTTTATTGTCATTAGTGAGGTTTTATTGTTGATCAATGGTGGTAGCTTCTGATTATAAAATTTATCAAAGTTGGCATCTGCTAAGAAGTAATCCTGTGCTCTAGAAGACTCAGTGCAGATTTTAATCAATTAACAGTCTCTAATTTATAGGCCGAAACATACCATGACATATTATCTTACTCAATATACTGATATAGCATAACTATTTCACTAGCACTCTAGGATATTATACTTCCCCAATAAATAAAAGAAAAAATCGCAAATGAGGTGGTCTGATAGGGTTCTGCTAGGTGAGCAACATGCTGGGAAGAATAAATTTAAAACAATTCAATTACTACAGCAACATGTAAGTATGTCCTAGTTTCATTACATCTCGACTTGTCAAAATTCTTGTGAGCAAAAAGTTCATGTGAATGAGATAAAATCAATAACTACAAAAAACATACCTGATAGAAAGCTACAAAGGATGAGACATGTTGGCCCTCCGGAGACATGGCACCTCCTTATACCTATAGGTATGTTCCTCCATCACCTATGGACCTTGATGGCCAACCTATCTGCTTAAGGGGTTAGATACCTCAAATTTGATAAAAAAAAAAAATTAGTTCTAAATCATTTATCTCCAAATCTTCACCTCAGGATCGCAGATTAGGGCTTAAGTTCATCTTGGTCGGGTTTATCACTGTTTCTTGAGACCATTGAGTGTCACATTGTCATTCATCTCCCCTTTTGAGCTCCCGATCCAGATCCCCTATTTCACCAAATCAAACCCTAATCAAGCTCATGAATTGAAAGAAGATGGATTCGAAAAGATTACCAAACAATGGAGGTTGAGAGAACACTCGTGAATTAATTGAAATCAGATTTAAAACCTCAATAGAATTAGAACAGATGGCATGTATTAGCTGAACATGAGGATATTGAGGCTGAAAGAAATTAGCAAGACAATAGGGATAAAAGAAATCAAAATCAAGAACAGACTGAGCGTATAAACCTCCAAAAGAAAAGTTTGTAGGGAAAGAAAAGACTAAAAGGAGTACAGAAGCAAGGCACCCAAGAGACTGAACATCAAGAAGTCAGGAGAAGTTGCAGGTTGAGTAAATCCTCCTCAAGCAGCAGCTGTAACAATGAGAAGGATTTGGAGTCTGATCTGAGTGAGGAAGGGGGAGAATATCCTAGCGATATCTGCCTAATTGTGTAGTATCACACCAGTGAGTAGAAAGAGAACTTTAGAAAAAGCATATCATTTTAAAACAGCATGTATACTAATAAATGGAAAGACAAAAAAACATTTAAGAAAAATAATTCATCACGTACAATATACCCAATAAAGAAATGATAAGAGAAGCATCTCGAAAATATGGAAAGGAAGGTACGGTCAGAAAAGAAGGAATAATGAGTCACAAAAGATGTGTTCTCAGATACATATATTCAATTCTGAGGGTCACCCTTTTTAGTTTTTACTTCATTAATTGGTTGATGATGTATTATTATGTGAATTGTGTTTTGCTTGCTTTGTTAACCAAATGTTCTATTATCCATCACATTATTACTATTCAGAAGAAACCAATAACAGAAGTTGGTACATCAAAAGTCTGTTATCCTATTGGTGCAGAAACCACTATGATTGGATCGGAGGATCGAATCAAGATGAACTCTGGAAAATTTGCAGGTCTGGATGATATTTTAAACCAGGATTGAGTTGTTGATATAAGGAAATCATGATTTTAGCTGTGTATTATTCAGTTACAATTGTACAAGAGCTAAAAGAAATCAGAAACGTCATTAAACAGGCACAGGCCAGGAATTTCCAATTGGAGAAATAGAAATTTTCAAAATTTTACTAAAAAAATTGTAATCAAATTGATGATAATTTTACACGCCAGCTCCAACATCCAAAGCAGTTCATGCAAAATGAAATGCCAGCACAAAGAATTATAAAGAAAGTATACATATGTTCCAATCCCTGACATATTAATGCTAGGTAAGACATGAACAAGTAAAGTTGGTTAATTTCATCAATGATAATATTTTTTTTCTAATTAATGATAATATATTAAAATCGCATGATAAGGTTTCTCACATTATCAGATAATTTTGGCAGACAATTAAGCCACTTAAGAGGATTGGATCAAGATCATTTGTATTTATCTCTAGAACTGATGGTTCTTTGATATTTAATTTCTTTATGTCCATTTGAGGGAAGAAATCTCAAGAAACCCTAAACCGGAAAGCAGAAAAGTTCATCATGTATGGACATCCCCAAAATCCAAACATAACTTTGTATACAAAAGAGTAAATGATTTCCAAGGAATATGAAATAATTGTAATTGGGCTAGTTCTTATGTAAAGAAAACAAATATAAAAAAGAATAGAGAAACAAAGAAAAGAGAAGAAATAAAACCCTAACAACTACCACGAAATACAGAGCAGGAAAGGTAGCAGAGTAGATACCTTCAGTTGGTTATTTTATAGCTAGCTGGTGTGTGTACTCCTCAAATGGCATTGAAGTATGATAATGAGCTTCAGACAGGCAGTGACATCTGTCTGTCATGGATAAAATGTGGATGCAAATGTCTCAAGTACTTTACCTGCATCACAAGCTGCAAGCATGACCATCGTCAAGAGTAAACCAAAACACTCCTAAGGAGCCTAAGGTAGAAGACAAAATATCCTTGATCCATTTTTTATGCACCACTAGCAAGTAGGTCTCCTTGAATGAAAATGCAGATTGTAGCTTTCCAGGGTTGCTGCCAGACAACCCACCCAGGAACCTTCAAAGGGTATAATAGATTTTCACCAGCAAAGCCAATTCGCAGTAAAACCAATAGCTCAGCTGGAATACTAAAGTACAAGTACATTAGAAAGGGGATAAGAAAACGAGTACCTTGTTGGTTAGGGAGCAGACGAATACTGAATCACTGGTTCAAAGCCTTCTACTGAGAGACTTCTCTTGAGACAACACATATAGGGTTAGGGTTAGGTTCATGAAAATAAACCAGAAAACAAAGGAGAATGGAGATGGGAAAACAAATCAAACCAAACAGAGGCCCGGATACCTTGTGGGAGCAGCCGATTCCAAGGAAGATTGACAGAAGCGATACAACCTTCTTCTATGACAATAGATCTGGGATTAGGGATTTAGCCATACAAAAGAGAAAAGAAAGGAGGAAGAAGATTGGAAAATAGATTAAACCACAAGGAGGCCAGATACCTTAGGAGTCGGCGATTTAGGGTTCTTCAATTCCCATCCATTTTCGCAGGGAGTGGGTCGTACTCGTCGGGATGGGCTTTAGAGAGATGATGGTCGGAGGAAGAGCACTGAACCAGGAGGACAGTCGCTGGAGAGGAAGTTCGGATCTGGAGAAAGAAGATCGAAGATGGAGTTGGGGATTTGGGGGCTAGAGTCTGGATAGAGTAGAACGAGGTTACAGGTAGTGAGGGGAGAGAGAGAGAAGAGATAGAAGTGTTAGTGTTATACGAGTAAATTCTAAGAAAGTAAAAAAAATGGGTCAAATTTTTTTGAAGTGTTTTGACCTTACCTCCAAATTTGAAATCCCGCCTTTTCTTCGCATTTTTTGGTATTTTCAGAACTAACAATTTCATATCAGTTTATATCTTTGATCATTGTGTAAAATGTTTTAAACATCACAAAAAAAATTATTGATATAATAAATTAATTTAACATCTGTTGATTTTTTGACAGACTTAAATCACATGATGTCTAATTGTAGTATTCTAGTAGTGCATTTTCCTTAAAAATGACATCCCTGCTTACTATAACCTTCTTATTCACCAAATCATAAAGTCTGTAAGCTTTTTGGCTAGTAGGATAGCTCAAAAACACACACTTAAGATCTTTAGCAGCAAACTTGTCCTTATGTTGCCCTCTGGCTAAGGCATAGGCTAAGTACCCAACCACTCTCAGGTGATCATAAGAAGGTTGTGTGCCATACAACCTTTCAAAGGGATTACTCCATTTTAAAATGACGATAGGAAGGAGATTTATCACATGAGTGGCAGACAACACACAATCACCCCAGAATCTCAAAGGAAGATTAGCATGAAGTCTGATAGATCTAGCAGTCTCAATAAGGTGCCTATGCTTTCTTTCCACACGCCCATTTTGTTGTGGGACATAGGGAGCAGACACCTCATGAATTATCCCTTTGCTTTCAAGAAACTCCTTGCACTTTAAAAATTCAGTGCCATTGTCACTCCTGATTTTCTTGACCCTTTTATCAAACTGATTCTCAATCATTTGAATGAAGGAACAAATCACATGGCTCGCCTGTCCTTTGTTTTGCACAAGCTGTGTCCAGACTACCTTGCTGTGATCATCAAGAATTGTAACAAAGTATCTAGCCCCATTCCAAGTTGGGACTTTATAGGGACCCCATAAATCAATATGCAAAAGCTCAAAGCACTCATTTGCAATAGAAGAACTAGTATTGAAAGGCAAAGCATGCAGTTTAGCTAGTACACAAGAATCACAGTCAATGTTACCCAAACTACTGTCTTTACAACCAGGTATGTGAACCATCTTAGACACAGATGCATGTCCCAATCTAGCATGTAGTATAGAACTACTAGGACTAGAAGAAACATTGAAAGACGACTGATTATTTCTCTTATGTACATCAGTCTTGTCTTTATTGCCTTGAGCCACTCTTCTTGAAACTTCTGAGATATCAGCTACAGGCTCGAGAATTGCCTTGAACAACCTGCTATGAACTCTCTGACCAATGAGCACTTTGAGACCACTTCTAGGGTCCTGTAAAATGCAGGTGTTCTTGTGAAAGTTAACATCAACCTCTGAGTCATCAATAACCTTCCCAACTGATAGAAGATTGATCTTAAACTCAGGAATATAATAGAAAACACATCATATAATATCAGTCCTGAAGCAAGATGCACACCGCCAACCTCTGAAACAAACTTAACAGATCCATCTGTCAAGGATACTTTGATATGAATCTTTAACTGTCTTTTAAATCTCAACATCCTATCATCAAAGACCATATGATCCGTGGATCCACTATCTATTACCCAAACTTTAGTATTTTCACAATGCTTCCTAGCAATGCTCAAAGCATAAGCATCATTCAGAGAGGTAAAAGAAAGAGAGTTACCAACAAAATTGGCATTAGATCTTGCCACTCCTTTCCCTTTGATAGCCTTTAACACCTCCTGAATTACTGAGCTCAAGACATCAGCATCTATGTCTTCAGTTCCACAGCTTCCTGCTACTGTCAGTGGGGTATCATCCATTTCTCCATCAACGGCATTAGCCTTGGCTCAAGGTTTCCCTTTAGGAGACTTGAACCACTCCATGTAACCTATGATTTTGAAGCACTCATTCTTGACATGTCCTGTCATGCCACAATGAGAACACTTCTTATTTGCTTTCTCTGCTGCTCTATCTACTTTCTCCTTTTTGTAATCTCTCTTCCCCTCAGCTGGCTTATTGGTAAAGAAGGCAGTTGAATCACTGCTACTCTCACCAGTTGACTTCTTATCAACTTGCTGAACAAGATAAAATGCTTTGTTCAAAGAAGGTAAAGGTTCTGTAGCAAGAATATGGTTTCTTACACTCTCGTAGCCTCCATTCAATCCCATCAAAAATTGTATCATCTTATCCCTGTCATCTTTCTCATTAACTCTCTTTTCCATATTACATGTACATTTATCCAAGGCTCCACAATCACACTTCAATTTCCCGTCCAAACTAAGGATCTCATCCCATAGTTTCTTCAATTGATTGAAGTAATCGACAACAGTCATATTCCCTTGATCAATGTTACTCAGATTCCTTTTCAATTGAAAAAGTAAAGGTCCATTTGAAGGAGCATACCTTTCAAGAACCTCATCCCAAAGCTGTTTTGCGGTTTCGGCATAGCTGAAACCTTCGGAGAGATTTGGCGCCATCGAGTTCAATATCCAGCACCGAATCATGAAATTGCATCTCTTCCATTTTTGCAGATCTGTTTGATTCAAACCTGCTTGTTTGACGCTTCCGTCGATGAAACCAAGCTTCTGCTTGGCACCGAGCGCCATTTTTATTCCCGGATGAAGACGTTCGTCACCAGTTGTGCTCCTGGATGATCCGAGCTTGATAAACTCAGCGGATCGTTCATGTTGTTGATTCCCCCAATTTCCCGATGAATTACTGCTCCAAGTTCCTCCATTTTCTACGAATCACCAGATCTCCTTCCCACAGAGTTCGTTTAGGTGGATCGAAGGCCTGCAAGCTCTGATACCATCAAAACCAGTGTGATCCTCACACATAAGACTCCATGGGAGGAGAACCGAAGCAATGGTAGAGAAAGGAGGATGAAGAAAAAGTTTGTTAGAGGAATCTTGATTCTATTTTTCATTAGTTGTGATTGTACGTTACAGAAGGTATTTATACACTGCTGTAAATGTATTCTTCCCCATATTACCCCTTGTATATTACATGGTATACATCAATATGTATATACTTCTATAGGTATGGGATAAATTTCATCAGGTTCTATTTTTTTTTAACAGATAATAGTTCAGGTAAAATGATCTTACTTGAGATCATCTGGTTCTATTTATTGTGGTACGGAATAGAACGAGCCCTATTTTTTTTTTTTTTGATACAAGGCAAGAATTCGGGTGGTGTCAAACCCTATGTTTTAAAATTGCAATATCACCCATCAAAACAAAGGTGGTTTCCGCCCGATCGATTCTTACAATAATGCAAACAGGAAACGAGTATCAAACTGTCAAACATGAAAACAAACCAACAATGATTCATCAAACAGGAAATTTGTACTACTTTTCCCTATTTCAATTCATTAAACATAATTTTAAAAAATTCAACAAACATGCAAACAAGAGTAACAAACTTTTCCCTATTTCAATGCACTACTTTTCGGGTTTCTTTTGTATTTTGTTTTTCTGATTGTATCATGACGGTTAGCCCGTCTGCAGATTTCTTTCGGCCTCTCATTTTTCCAGATTTTTATAGTCTGGGATTTTGAATTATTTTCTATTTAAAAAATATTGTCCATGTTAGGTTTAAAGGTAATGTTGTTTTAATAGGTTGAAGGTAAATTCGGTTCTTGTAGATCCTTTCGGATAATCAAGACAATTTGAGTAGACCCAAAAAGGGTAATCTCATGGGTAGACCTCGAAAGGTAAGCCCGAGGGAGTAGGCCAAAAAGGCAATCTCCACCGAATTCTTTTAGGCGACAAAACTAAGTGTTTAAGCCCTTTAGAAAAGATATATAAAATGGCTTGGATAATGGCAAACGAGTCACTCAAATAAATCGAGTTTTCCTTCAACGTTTATTGCCCCTATATGCCAAAGGGTTGCACTACAATAACGTTGTGGGATAAAACGTTTCCTATACAATAAAAGGGTGGCATCCCATTTCATTATTGCATATATACATACCTTGTTTGTGTTTTAAGTGTTTGTTCTTCCGATTGAGAGAGATATCGGAAAAACTCATGCATTTCCAAGTGGATGGCAAAGGCCTTTTATAGGCAAAATGGGGTGGAAGTTTTTGGGTGGTTGTGGGTAGTTATTGGTAGTTATTGGTGGTTATGGGTAGTTATGGTGGTTGGGCGGTTACCCCCCAATAACTACCCCCAACCGCCGGCCCAATAAAGGCCCAATAAGAATCAGCCCAATTAAGGACAAGCTAGCATGACGGAGCTAGCATGGTGGAGCTAGGTCACTCATAAAATATAAAATGTGCATGACATTTATACGAAGCTGGGTGTAGCTACCATGCAGCTAAAATGACTAAGCTAAAGCTTCAATGAAGCTAAAACCTTAATCAAGCTCAAAATTAGAGCTAGGTCATTTTTGGAGTTCCGAAGCTCGGCTAGCTCTCAAATTTTGCACCAAGACTTTAGAGCTTAATATCTTCCTTTACAAATCATGAGACGGTGATTTAACTTACTATAAGTGAACAAAACTCGATCATAACCATATTAGATCGAATACCGAACATATCCCTATTGCTCACTTTTATGGAAAACATCCAAACAAGCTCAAGACCGATTTTCTCAATGTTGATATCATTGCATGGGTCTTTCCTCATGATTTCCTTTCCCCTTAAAATCTTAGAATTACTTAGGGCCGATCACATGGGTCGTGCCTCCCGCGCACCCTAAGCCCGAGTGATGCTCTTAGTAATTCTCACACTTAACATTTATGATTTCAGACAAATGGATTGATGACTTTTCACAAATCACCAACAGTCCAAACATAAAACATGAATGGATTAGCAAGTGGCAACTTTCACCGATACACAGTGGCGGACCCATGAGTTTTCCTAGGGGTTGAACAAATTTCTAAAAAAAAACTCCCATGTATATATGAAAAAAAATTTAAAAAAAAAATCCACATTAGAAAAATCATTAAATTTGTTATTTAAAATTTTTTACTCAAAAAGATAAAAATTATCAAAAAAAATGAGAATTCTTTTTATATGTATGTGCAGGAAAAAATGTTTTTGTTTAAATATATTGAAGAGAAATTTTAATTTTATTTAATCAGCCCATCCCTAGGTCCGCCATTGTCTCTAAAGATAGAGACGAAGGGAAGGGGCATGAGGTGGCTCGAGCCCTCCCAGCTCGGAGGAAAATCTTTCTGCTATTTTGTTCTATTAGTTTTGGGTCTATTAGAAACACTCTCTCGACTAGTTCGGGAAAAGAGTGCGTACATTCTGACCCCTAGACCCCACTTAATCATGAGATATGTTGAAACGTTGTTGTTAGCTTAGTTGGTATTAGATGGGAACTTAAATGATAAGATCTTGAGTTCAAATTAATCTCTATAGCTTTATTTTATGGATTTTTTCCCTTATAGCTTTTTAAATTTAAAGTAACTATTTAAATCTTGCATTTAATGTGTTTTGTACTATATTTTTTCTAGCTTCGCCCTTTTGTAAAGACCTTTAGTACGTATTGCAAATTTGCACTAATTTTACATATTTTAATAATTTTACAACTTATTTAAATGATATATATACACACGCACGCACACACACGAGCACGATTGGAGGAGACAGATGATGACACCTATGCAGAAGTGCGAGAGTTTGAATCTAGGAATTTCCAGCATGGTAGAGGTTGATCTAAGAAGAGTTGGACGAAGTTATTCGGCAAGACCTTGGCCTCTTATCCCTTACTTAAGACATAACCATTGACTGGGATAACTAGAGGAGCTAAGTCATGTTCAAGGGAATGGTGCTTAGTTTGTTTGTTTATGCTTTGGGTTTTTTTTCATTTCATTTCTTTGCTCATTTATCTTTTATGCTCGTTCGTCACTGCTGGCCCAGATCCATTGGAGACATGTACCCTCCCAACATTTCTAGGAAAGAGTGTGTGTATCCTACCCTTGTTAGTTTACGGGACATCCAATCATACAGATGTCAGTTTGATCGATGTGAATATTTCCTTTTGATTTACTTTTTTTTGTATTTGTTGTCATCCGTTGTGCATTTTATATGGCTCGTTGGTTATAACTTGTTTATGTATGCAGGAGATGAAATACTAGATACCTGTTGAAGTTGTTACATATAACATGCACAGCAGATGAGGTTCAATTTTCAACTAATACACCAGATGATGTTACATGAAGTTGTTACATATAAGAAGATGGAAATATATGTGGTTTAAAGTTGATGGTTTGATTTCTTATTTTTCTCTATTGGAGTTTTATGTCATAACTGATCTTCCATGCATCGAATATGATCCTTCATGTTTAAAATCTGTTACATTCCTTTAGTTTTTTGGCAAGCGTAAGGTGACTTATGTTGATATACTTTAGATTTTCAAATATGAATTTAAGAAATCTCCAAAAAAAAAATCATGGCAAAACTTTAGATACTTAGGAAGGTAAACGTTTAGAGATTGTTAGCTTAAATCATCTAAGTCTTACTTACAATCCTGAAAAGTTTGAAAGATATCCTTGAGGGAGGGAATCTTACGAGTTGTTGTTGAGATGTTTAAGAAGGGTGTCTTCTATTAAAGGGCTTCAATGCTAATTTATTAATTTGATGGTGAAATGGTAAGCTTTTATTTGTAAACAAGCTCCCATGTTTCCAAATTATATGGTGAATTTGCAAGAAAGTGAGGAATGGAGTTTTCACATGAAATTACTGATAAAGTTATTGATTGTATAAGCGAACCTACCAGCTTCTTACAAGCCCAAAATGACCCTTATCATGATCGATGTAGGACGTATCATGAAAGAGTTGTATATGATGAGTTTGGGGATAGTGTTGTCTTGTGCACGATATTGATATTTAGATATCATATATCGGATATCAGCCCCCGCGATATCTGATATATGTGTTTGGTATCGTCATCGCTTGATATCTAAATATTAAAATTAGGCTTATTTGATACACTTATTTTTGGGGAGGGCATCACTTGATTTCGATATCACTCGATGTCGATATTTTGATACCGAAACCGATATCTTGATACCGATATCGATACCTTAATATCAAGATATTGATACAAAACGAGCCCTAAACAACTAGTTAGTTTCACACATATATCTAGATAGATAGATATTGATGCATAATGCCGATATATATATATATATATATATATATATATATATATATATATATATATATATATATATATATATCTATAACATAAAAAGTTGTGTTCAAGAGTCATTTATTGCTACTATTAAATACATGAAAAATTTACACTATTTTTGTTTTCTTATTCAATTTGAATCAACTTGCTTTCATTAGTTCAATGGTTATAGGTGTTGGGAATTACCTCTTGGTTGAAGGTTCAAACCTTGATAGCTACATTTTTAATTTTAATTTTCCACTTCTTCATAGCTACATCTTTTACTATTTTTTTGGTCATCAAATTTATATATGTAATATATAAGGTTCGGTTTTTTTTTTATCAATTTAATAAATTTAATAAATTGTCATTTCAATTTGATCATTAATATATCAATGATATAATTTCTTATATCCCCACATATATAGTTTAGGATGAAATACCCCGGAAATCTATATAACATAAAAAGTTGTGTTCAAGAGTCATTTATTGCTACTATTAAATACATGAAAAATTTACACTATTTTTGTTTTCTTATTCAATTTGAATCAACTTGCTTTCATTAGTTCAATGGTTATAGGTGTTGGGAATTACCTCTTGGTTGAAGGTTCAAACCTTGATAGCTACATTTTTAATTTTAATTTTCCACTTCTTCATAGCTACATCTTTTACTATTTTTTTGGTCATCAAATTTATATATGTAATATATAAGGTTCGGTTTTTTTTTTATCAATTTAATAAATTTAATAAATTGTCATTTCAATTTGATCATTAATATATCAATGATATAATTTCTTATATCCCCACATATATAGTTTAGGATGAAATACCCCGGAAAATTTTTGGGTATTTCTATTTTAAGTTAAGTAAATGGATATATAGATAAAATTTTGAAATGAAAGATTTTTTTTTTAATGATATATATATATATATATATCTTATTATTTGGTTCTTATTATTCATAATAGAAAGAATTTATTTGTTTTTAATGATATATATATATATATTTATTTATTTATATCTTATTATTCGGTTCTTATTATTCATAATAGAAAGTTGGTTGAACATTATGATTTTAGGAGTGAGATTTATTTTAGATAAGATAAAACATTACTTTTGGTTTAAACGATAGAGGTTGATAAGAACTCATATTCATTATATTATTTGAATGGTGTTTTACTTAAATTATTTCAATAACCTCATTAATTGGTATAATTTTTCGTGCAATAAGTATTATATTTAACATGTCTTACAATTAAAAGGTTATAATGAATTTATTATTCTATAATATTTATTATAGTTTGAAAGTTATTTGTAACTATTTTATAAAACTTCATTTGAAATAATTATTTAAATAAAATCACATATCGTAATCTATTTTTTAAAAAGAGTATATATACATGAATTTATCTCTTATGGTATTTATTTATCAATATAGTATGTCACACATATATGTAAACCTATGCTATATTCAACTTAATGATTTTATTGTGTTGAACCGGTCCAAATCAAATTAAAAAAAATAGAAACCGGTTCGGGTGAACCAATCCTCCTTCTTCCTCCTCCTTCCCGTGTGAAGCTCCTAGGCTTCTTCAATGGTGATTTTTAATTATCCGTCGTTTCGACTTCAAAACGCCTCCATTAAGTGCTCCTCTTCACCCACATCACAAAAACGTGTTCAATTTTCGGATTGAACAATGTATTAAGCTCCGAATTCATCCAAGTTCACTTTGCCCCAAAACCAAAGGTTTGGTCGTTTGGATTGATTTATTCACCGTTTCTTGCAATTGAATATATAAAACTGATCGCCAGAAGGAGATGAAGAGATTGGTATATTTAATTTGATCTTTCGTGCGCGTTTTAAAGATCGACTATAAAAGAGCCTTCAACCTTCGGGAACTTGGTACACCATGGAAGGCCAATCTCCGAGCTCTGAATATAGTTCATCGTCATCTAAAACCTTTAATCTACAATCTCATTCAAAAAGTTTTGTGAAAAGCATACAAAATAAAAACTCCCCAATTTCGATCGGACTTTCACCGAAGCCGCTCATCCACCACCTTCCAGCCGCGCCGTCGCCTCTAAAACCTCTGGCGAGGACCGTTACAATGCCCGGAATCCGTATCCGCTGCCTTAGCCCACCTTCCTAATCTTTCGTCATCGTCGGAGTTGCAATCGACCTTGCCGAAAAAAGCCGCTGGAGTGTGCTGTCGAGATATAGGTTGGAGAAGGTTAATTACGTAAAACCTCCCCAACCTTTTAATTTGTTTAAATTATGCCCCTGTTTCAATTTTATTTTATTTTATTTTTCAGGAATTTTTTTTTCATAGTCATATATTCATGTTCAATACTTTATCTACAATTTGGGTACGTTAAAGATCGGAGATTTGACAATATTTCTGCCTCTCTTTTGTTTTGGCTAACTCCAACATTATGGTATGTGCAAATATACTATGTAATTTCTCTGTATTTGCGTTTTTACTCGATTTGTAATTTTATTTGCGAGTTAATGATTCACATCACTAAGTATTTGTTTTTAGCTTTCTATAGAATTTTATTAAATATTATATTTAAATAATACACACACACACACTAAAACTACAATTGTTTTTGTTAATACATCTTATAGTTACATTTTTGTCTATATTTTCAACCCAACCAAGTCACGTAAATAAAATTTAATTAATCCATTTATACATATATTGCATTTTGATCTTTTTGAATGGTTATAAATTAAGATGATATTTTTTATTTTGAAAATTGATAGAATATTATTAGTTTTTAAAAATATCTTCCTAAAAATAATAAGAATTAAATAAAACAAAGAAAATACTTGCAATAAAAGATTCCCCATATAAGAAATTTCTCGATTATATGTTCAACAGAGTGCATATATCTAAATATTTACCAATTGTAACTTATGCTAATTAAAAATGAGTAATTAAAAAATTATGCTTAAATTTGCTAGATAAGATATTGATATATCATTACCTTATTATAGAATTTATGTCGTGTTAATTTTTTGCTTTATTCACCAAGTATAATATCAATCATGTAATTGATATAAAATTATATCCCGGGCGTAGCACGGGTCTGCCACCCTATATATATATATATATATATATATATATATATATATATATATATATATATATATATATATATATATATATATATATATACTTATTTAGTTGAGGCCCCATGCCATTAGATTGGATTAAGTTTAATAATACTGGTCGATGGGGTTTCAAAGGCCAATATAATCTAGGTCTAGCTAGAATGCAAGAGAATGATGTACTATTTTACAGGCCCGATGAGATCGAGCTTCTTGAAAGCATATGCCTTGCATTGTGTTAATTAATTATCTTGCATCCACCTCGAAATTAAATTATGGACTACTTATCATGGGTTGACGATTACATCGAGATTGATTTGATTTCCCTATAGTATAGATGGATGCATATTTAATTTGTGGAATCTGATTCAAGCTTCATCCGTGATCTTTAATACTCTAGGGTACAAGGACCACACCCGCCGGATTTCTACCTTATTAATCAGGGGTGCCGATGAGCATGTATATATGGGTTCAAATTAAGGACCCCTCTGAAGAGTCTGTAAGACGATGAATAATACTCTAGAAGGGGGATGAATAGAGTATGGATGATTTTCGCAACAATAGAAATTTAGTGTAACTTGTCAAGACCTGGATATAGGCTATCAGGACTTGACAAAGTAAAATCGAATATAATAATGCAAATGCGGAATATAAAAGATGAACACACGATTTGTTAACGAGGTTCGACACCAACTGGCCTACGTCCCCGCCTAGGGTTATCTAACCCGTAGGATTCAAACACTTCTTATTTCACTTCTCTTGAGCCTATAACTTCCTAGAGAAACTGCCCTTTCTCTATACAAAGCATCACCGCTTCTATTCTAGCTCTCAACCTTACAAGTGAAATAAAAGCTCACACCACACACAAAGTGTGCTTTGATCGAGTATAAAATACTCTAAGTGTAAAAAGAATGACTTTTGTACAATAAGTGCTAGTGTTTCTCTCAGCTCTTAAACAATGATCAACACTTAGGCTTTTGGAGAAGGTAAGAGAAACTTGACGAATGCTTTAGGATGCTTATGATTTCTTCAGTGCTTGCTTAGTTAGTTTTCATCCTTCTTAGCCTTCGTCTTTTTATAGTTGGAACACTTGTAGAGCTTCTTGGAGGGAGACCCTTTGAAATTCAAATATTTTCCAAGGTATTTGAATTCTTTCCGAAAATGATCCTTTGTGTGCCTTCCAAGATTGTTCTTTCACATTTCTTCATGATCAAGTATGATCAACTATGGATCGGTTCTTTCCTTGTATGAAGAAGGAAATCCTAAAAGAACATATGCATAATGTATCTAGCACATAAAATGGGTTAGATGAGAAACACGTATATAAATCGAGTAAGTCCAAATCACATCTCATAGTTCAATAAAAAGCCCATGATAATTTAGGCCCAACAAGGTTGGCCTCAGATTCTTTCCTGTGAGAGAACAATTCAAATAGAAATATATACGTGATATTCCAAAACATTTTAGTTTAGGTTTCAAGACCTTGAAACCCAGCCTTTTGTCTTTCATCATCTTTTAGATCACCTGTACGTTAGGTCTCAAGATCTTACAATCAAGATGGAGTCTTCACCCTCATTTTAGAAGACAAACAAATAAACAATAGTAACATTTAACTCACAGATGATTCCTGATAGTACTCACTAAGTTGAGTTTTCCACTCACCAGCGACTTGACCTATATATAACCCACAACTACTACACCGTAGTAGATTTGATAGTATTACTTTACATATAAACTCTTCTTTTATTTATTTTTATAAATATGTATATGAACATCTATTCTTTTTGGAAGCTCAATTTACCACTTAGAATTCAAAACTTCATCCGGAAGGTAGTAGCGGATGGACTTCTAACAAAAGAAAGACTAAATAGATTTTTTCACTTAACCACCCACTAAATATTGATTTTTTCACCTAACCATCTGCTAAATTTGAAATTACACAAAACCACCCATTAAATAGGATTTGTTAATAAATCACTACCCAAGCAAAAAATATCCATCAAAACATCAATAAAAAATGAGTAACTTAGGCTCCATTTGGCAAAATACTAGTTGATGGGCTAGCTGAAGTTGATGGTGTAGGTGAAATTGATGGATTATTTGTGTTAAATACGTAGTATATGTTAATAAACTAGTATGATGTTTGGAAAACCTAGCGGTTGGAGTAGCTGATGAAAACTTGTGAATAGAAAATCATAAGCTCGATCCGAAAAGCTTTGGGGAGTAGCTGTTGAAATACTCCCCTTCCAAAAACTAATTAAACTAAAACTTTATATTTATTTCATTTACAACCATATAATATCAAAATCAAAAGGTTCAATAAGCTAGCTAATAGACTTTTTTTTGCCAAACAGAGCCTTACCCCCACCTTTTAATCATATTTTATTTTCATATCAAATGAAACACATCGGACTTGTAATTAATCGAAAATAAAGAGTATTTATTTATCATATCGTCATAAATCATACACTAATAAGACCTTAAATTTGCAAAATTTAAGTAAATATGCATTTAATATGTATAAATGTGGATGTTCAATCCCTCAAAAAATCATTTATAATATTTTTTTCAAAAAAACATTGATATAATTTTATCATGGCTGGTGATTTGTTAACAAATTGTATTTAATGGGTAATTTTGTGTAGTTTATAATTTAATGAATGGTTGAGTGAAAAGCTTGATATTTAGTAGGCCGATTTGCAAAAATACACCAAATCGGTGTTCGGTTTGTAAAAGTATACCCGTTTTCTGATAATAGAAAAAATAGAATAGGTGGGTCATTTGTGCTAAAAAATAGGCTATTTGTACTAAAAAATAATGAATGATTTTACCTTTAAATTTAAATATAAAAATCATTAAAAGGAGTATTATGAATTAAAAGAAAATTTAAAAATAAATAAATAAAATAAAATATATATTAAAATAATGCTTTTAATATATTTTTCTCGGAAATTTAATAATAATAAAACTAGCAAGATGAAAATCATTGCCTTATTAAGAGAATCAAACATTGGCAATGATATATTTGTTGTTGACAGGATATATGTTTTTTTATGACAAAGGAGATATCTAATAATGACAGGATGAAATCTATAATAGGGAAGAGAATAAAGATATGATTTTATCCATACCATAACTAGAAATTAAAGACTTGTCCAAGATGACAAAGTTATTTGTTCCAAATGATAGGAAAAATGTTTATAGTGACAGGCTTCATGTTTATTTTGACAGGATTAAACCTATAATCGGGGAGAGAATCAATGAAGATACGGTCAATCATATCTTCATGATTATTAACCATATTTACAAAACGATTGTCAATATATATCTTGAAAACATAATATTATCATAGTGACAGGATGAGTGGTGTTCTTGACAATCTTAAATATGAATATTGACAGGATATGATAAAAAAATCGGCGGGAGATTGAGTAAATATATGGTTTTGACCTAATGGAGCCAGAGGCGAAGGGTTGGTCTGCTCTGGGGGTCGAGGCCGGAGCTGGAGACTAATTGTGTCGGAATGCTCGCACAACGACGGAGTAAGAGCGGCGACAGTCGGGCTGCGCTTGTTTGTTCTCGTTAGCGATTAGGATTGGGTCGGTCTGAGGCGCGGAAGTGTAGGCGCAGGCGACGGAGGCGGAGACACGATCTATGGTCCGAGCGCCGGAAACCTAGAGTTTGGGGCTGAGCGTCGAAGACCTGGGGTTGGGGCCGACGGTGTAGAATGATAGAATTGGTGTAAAGTCCTCCTTGAGGGTTTCCATTCATTGATATAACATATATATAGGTTACAAAGGTATTTGGCCTTAATGGGCTTTTAGCCCACTATACAATATTAAGACCTATGTAATCTATCAAACCCCCGCAGTCGAAACGGGAGGGGTCCGTACAGTGAGACTGGAACGAAAATCAATGAACAACTGTCTAGGTAAACCCTTGGTGAATATATCAGCGTACTGATAAAAGGACGAGACATGTAGAACGCGGACATGTCCAATGGCAACCTTGTCCCTGACGAAGTGGAGATCAAGCTCAATGTGCTTCGTGCGTTGATGCTAGACTGGGTTGCTAGCCAGGTAGACGGCGGAGACGTTGTCAGTGTAGACCAGAGTGGCCTTCTGCAAGGGGCATCGTAGCTCAAGTAGGAGATTGCGGAGCCAAGAGCACTCGGAGACAACGTTGGCAACACCCCTGTATTCGGCTTCAGTGCTAGAGTGAGACACGACGGACTGATGCTTGGCTGACCAAGATACAAGAGTGTCATTGAGGAAGACACAATAACCAGACGTGGACCGACGTGTGTCTGGACAACCACCCCAATCCGCATCAGTGTAAGCCACAAGATCAAGCTTAGAGGAAGGAGTGATGGTGGTGCCGAGCTCGAGGGTGCCGCTGATGTACCGAATGATCCGCTTCAAAGCCTGAAAGTGAGGTTCCCTAGGGGCATGCATGAACAAGCAGATCTGCTGAACGACGTAACTGATATCAGGCCTGGTGAAAGTGAGATACTGAAGAGCACCAGCGAGGCTCCTGTACAGTGTGGAATCGTCAACCAAAGGACCAGAATGAGCACTGAGCTTGTTGGATGTATCGACTGGGGTCGCGACGGGATTACAGTTGACCATCTTAGCCCGAGCAACAATCTCTGCAGCATACTTACTTTGTGAGAGAAACTGACCAGACGCATGCCGCTGAACAGCAACTCCCAAGAAGAAAGACAGCTGACCCAGATTAGACATGGCGAATTCCGCACTCAACTGCGAGATTATCGACGTCCGAAGAGCATCAGAAGAGGCGGTGAGAATGATGTCGTCGACATAAAGCAGCAGGAAGGCCAAGTCTGAGCCTCTGCGATAGATAAACAGAGACGTATCTGAACGGCTGCTAGTGAAACCCAAACGGAGCAGATGAGAGGCAAAACGCTGGAACCACGCCCGCGGAGCCTGTTTCAAACCATATAGTGAGCGCTTGAGGAGACAGACATGTTTTGGACGCTCAGCATCAGTAAACCCCAGCGGCTGAAACATGTAAACTGTCTCGTTTAGATGACCATGCAGAAAGGCGTTCTTGACATCTAACTGATGGATGGCCCAGTTGCGCGACAGAGCCAGACTCAGGACCACTCGGATAGTGGCAGGCTTGACCACAGGGCTGAAGGTCTCATCACAATCAATACCGACTTGCTGAGATCTACCGTTCACCACAAGACGGGCCTTGTAGCGCTCCAACGTCCCATCAGAGCGGAACTTGTGACGAAAAAACCACATACATCGAATGACGTTCGCCTCAGGAGGGCGAGGAACAAGAACCCAAGTACCATTCTTCGTAAGGGCCCTGTATTCGTCGAGCATAGCCGCCTGCCAATTCGGGTCGAGGAGGGCTGTTTTGTGGGAGGTGGGAACGGGGGAGAGGGAGGTCTGGGTGGGGGCAGAGGGTGAATGGGAGTCGGGAAGGACGCGGGAAAGAGGGGCTAAGCAAGGGGAAGAGGCGGCGGGCGGGTCAAAGGCGGCGAGGGTTGTGGTGGGCGCCGCATGACTTGCGGCGGCCGCCGCCAGGGAGGGGTGTAAAGCTGCGGGCGCAACATTTGTACATGCGGCGGGCGCCGCAAGACCTGCGGCGGGCGCCGCCAGGGAAGGGTGTAAGGCTGCGGGCGCAGCATTCGTACATGCGGCGGGCGCCACACGTAGGTGACGGGAGGCTGTTTGGCGGGGTGATGGGAGGTGGATAGCGGGGTAATGGGCGGTGGCCATGGAGACGATCTGACGGGGTCGGAAGACACCGGAGACGCAGCGGGTGTGTGGTCTGGTGGTGGGGGGTGGTGGTGGTGGTGTTGGGGGAGAAGCAGGAGCACCGGGAGAGCTCTGGGGAAAAAGGAAGTGAGGGAATGGTGACTCAGACTTTGACGGAGACACAGGGGGTGTGGGAGACGCAAAGGGAAATCGCGACTCATCAAAGGTGACATGACGTGAGAGAATGATCTTGTGAGTCTTGATATCGAGGCAAATGTAACCGCGATGATCAGACGGATAGCCTAGGAAGACACATGGAGTGGAGCGCGGGTGAAGCATGTGCGGGGCTGTGGAGGACTGGTTTGGGAAACACAAGCACCCGAAGGTGCGAAGGTGATCATACCTAGGCTCGGCGTAATAAAGTGTCTGAGCTGGCGAGTGATGGTGTAGGGTAGTGGAAGGGAGAATGTTTAGGAGATAACATGTGGTGGATAAGGCGTGAGGCCAATAGGGAAGGGGAATAGATGCGTGGAAGAGGAGAGAGCGCATCATGTTGGTAATGGTTCTAATGATTCTTTCTGCCTTGCCATTCTGCTGAGAAGTATAGGGGCAAGACAAGCGATATGATATCCCATTTGCGACAAAGAAGAAGTGAAAGTCTTTGTTGTCAAATTCACGGCCATTGTCACATTGGAAACATTTGATGGAAATGTGAAACTGTGTTTTGATGTAGGTATGGAATCTGGCAAAGACAGGAAACACTTGGGACTTGAAATGCAACGGGAAGACCCATAAGTAATGAGTGTAATCATCAAGAAATAAGAGGTAGTACTTGTGACCCTCCTTGCTAGGCACGGGAGAGGTCCAAATGTCGCTGTGAATGATATCAAAGGGAACAAAGGTAGAGGTCAAAGACCGTTGGAACGGCAGTCTGGCATGTTTGCCTAGTTGGCAGGAAGAGCATAAACCAGAGCGTGAGTCTTTAGGACAGGTGACAAGGCTCTGATAACGGAGGACATCTAGAACGGCAGCACTGGGATGACCCAGGCGTGCATGCCACAGGCTGGACGACGATGCCGAGAGGGCGACCGGGCACGACTGACTGGACGCGGGTGGTGGTGTGACAGGGTATAGCTCCCCGGTGCTGTTACATCTCATGCGAGTAACCCCCGTAGTAAGATCGTTCACAGAGAAACCATAGGGATCAAATGTTAGGGAAACGTTGTTGTCAGTAGTGAACCGACGGACAAAGATAAGGTTTTTGACAATCTTTGGGGCAATAAGGACATTGTTGAGGTGTAGTGGGTGGGTTGGGGTGTAATGTGGCGTTAGGGCTGTGCAGAAAAATACGACACGATTGACACGACACGAAACCGCGACAAAACGGCACGAAAAAACACGAAATGATTTAGATACGACACGATTATGACACGAAACGGGAAAACACGATAATAAACGTGTCGTGTTCGGATCGGCCTATTTTCCTTGTCGGGTATCCGACACGACACTGTAATTTTTTATTTTATTTTATTTAATATTGATAGTCTGAGTTAATACAAATTAAACAACTGACGAGATGAGACATAATAACCTTGCGGCCCAGTTGGTTAAGCGTGGCGTTTGGGTTTGGTTGTAGCCGAGAGGTATGGAGTTCGATTCTGGATCTCCCCATAATTTTTTTACTACGCTTTGCTTTTTCTTTTATTTCCCTACATGATACAGTGATATCCCGAACAAACCCTAGCCGCCGACTTGCATTCTCGTCTCTCTCACGTTGCCGTTCTTGCCAATTCGTTATTCGTCCTCTCCTTCTATAGTTCTACGCTCGCTCTTCACTCATCCTCTCCTCTAGTCCTCTGGCTGGCACTCAGTCCCGCACTCTCCCTCGCCCCCCTCTTCTTTTGCTCTATTGTTACCCCTCTCCTCTTGCTCTATTGTTCTTATTCAGCATCAATGTGGAATGTTGCCCAATCGCTACGGCGAGGACAATCCGGCTACTACGCTCCAGATCTGCGCCGGAAATCCACGCGGTGGCTTGATGGCTAGTGTGCATGTAAAGGCTCGGATTTTTAAGTCTTAAATTAAAAAAAAAAAAAAAAAAATCGTCCTCAAATTAATAAATCAAACTTAAAACTCTTAAACTTCGGGTCCAATTTTAAACCTTTTGAAAATCGATTCTATCTTTTCACCTCGGGATTCGAAAAATCAATCTTCGGAAATTCAAATTTCCAACATCGAGACCACAATTTCCGTCTTCTCTCCCGATACTTATCCAAAATCCCTACAATTGATTCCTTTTATTGGAATTGGAAATGCAAGGAAATTTTCCATCTTCTTCCCCTTACCTCACAAGGCTAAACATCCACACACTCTTTTTTTCCCTCCTCACTTTATTTCACCCATTTATGAAAGATGTCAAACTCTCCTCTTACCCCTATTTTGTTTGATAGTAGGAGACAACAACAGCACAACCTTATCTTCACAAATTAGATGTGCAATTCCATTCTCTTTATTCCCAACTCCATTCCAAAATACAAACACATCTTACCTCTTCTTTTCCCCTTACTTTGTCGGGAGAAGAAACCCACTTCCTCCTCCATTTTTGACCGGCACCACAACTGCACCACCAAACCACCTTCACCGCCATCGGCTCCCGTCGGGTTCTCTGTTTTCCGATGAAGCGCAGCCCAAGCACCTCCACTTCCTCCTTCTCTCGTGGCAAGCAGCAGCGGTAGCCCGACGCCTCCTGGAGACACCAGCTCCGCCCAGAAGTAGCCGGAGCGCCGCCACCGTCCACCTTCGCGCCCCTGTTTCCCGTTTCGCCCTCGGAAAGGTTCGTTTCCGCTCCATTCTCCCTCCTTGCACTCCTTATCAAGCCAAGGTTTCTCTTTTAAGCTTTCCACACCCCTCCCAGGCCTCCTCGATTGAAGGAACGCCCTCGACGCGCCCGGACGCAGCTCCCCGAGCACCTTTCCCGGCGAAATCTCGAAGACCCCCATGGTGAGCCTCTCTCTTTTCTGTTCCCTTCGGATTCGGCGGCCTTCCTTTGGTTCTGGGTTTGGGAATGGGTCGAGAGGGAGTGAGTCGTGAGTGGTCGGCGGGATCTCGACTCCCCCTCCTTTTTTCCTTCGATTCAACAGAAGGTTTGGGGAGGATGAGTGAACAGTACGGGGTTGGGTTGGTTTTCTATTTTATTTTGTTAAAACCGGTTCGGGTGTTTTAAAATAAAAGTGTGGTTCGGTTTGGTCCATTAAGCAAATCAGATTTTTAAAGAGCATTGGGCCTATTTTTATTTGGGCCAGATTTGTCTTTTAACAAGAGGAAGGATATGGGCCTATTTGTTTCCTAACTTAACAATCTAATGGGTTGGGGTTAAATGTCCGAAAATAAGAGAGAGTTTGGGCTAAATTTGTTATTTCGAAAATTTGAGGGAAAAAAAAATTGACAGTTTGGAATTTTAAAATTTTAAGGGTGAGTTTATGTGATTTAAAAAGGATGATTTTATTAAATGAAAATGGTTGGGATTTTAGAAATATTTTATGAAAGTATTCATAAGAAAATGGTATTTAAAATATTAAATATTATTATTTGAGTTTAAAGTATAAAATATCATCATTGAGATTTAAAGATATAATACTATGGTGATTAAAACAAAAATAATATTATGAGACTTGGATCTTAGAAAAAAAGGAATTTGATGAACATTTTCCAATGACGGAATTTTTAACTAGTCAACTCGGTTTTCAAAACGGGTTTTGGGACTAACTCGGGAATTATGTGATTGGTGACTAACTAGCATGATTGATGTGAATGGTTGACTAATATCATGATTGGTGTGTACTAATGGCATGATTGATTGAATAAAGGCATGATGAAATGTTAGAATTGTGTATCGTTAATTTATGCTTTCGAGATATGATGAACTTGATATATGTGATGTGCGGATTATTATTGCGGATACATTGTGGCGAATACATGAATGTGACGGAATGGAATGATGAGAATGATATGGTTTTGTGGAATGTGACGATATGATGAATGGTTGGACCTGATGGAATGGCGATTGTGATATGATTGTTATTCTCGTTGAATGATGTATGCTTTGAGTGCTTGAATGGTTAGACGTAGACTTATATATGTGTTCTGATATGTATCTAGGTAAACTTTAATCTATCATAATGCTTGCCTTGCTGTTCTGCACCGCCAGGTAAGTCTCTTCGGAGCTTACTCAGATTGAATAGAGCTATTCCCTACTTTAGGTGCATGATATACTAGGTGCTTGCATTCATGATCAGCATGCCATGTAGTACCATGCTAGGTTGCATCGATCGTTGAGCATTCTATTTCTTTGTGCGTATGTAAACAGAACGGCCGTTATCTGTGATAGTCCTAGAAGTCTTTGCTAGGGTCATAGGGTAGCCCAGCCTCATCGGGTACCCTGAGTCAATCGAGTACTTCCTTATATTATGATATGCCTGCGGGCTTTATTGTGGAGCGGGTTAGGCATGCGTGCCGCCCTATTATGAATGAATGCATTCACGAGCTGGCCAGTCTCCGCCTGTCGGAAGGGGTGGAGGTAGGAGAGGGATATGCCACTTGGCATTGTCTTGGGCCCTTTACAGTATTCTGCACATTATTATGAACTAGGAGCATGCTAGTGTGTTTGAATTTCGTACTGCATTAGAGCATCTTTATTAGGTATAGCGTATATGTGTGCTTATGGTTGGGATGCAGAGTTAAGTGGGCATCGATCTGATCCCGCCCCAAATCAATTTTTTTAGGAATTATTTATGTTCATCCTATCGGTGCTGTTTGCTTATTGCGCGGGTCATTTTGTCGGCGGAGAGTGCGCGCTGGAGTTATAGACTTCACCAGACTCTGATCATATTGTTTTGGATTTATACTTTTGACTCCGTTTTGACCCGGCTCTGCCGTGGCACACTCTTGTATCACACTTGTTTTCGCTAGTCGCATGATTTCTGATTTCCACGCTTAGACTTACGACAGGTACAGGGGACTTCCCCGGGGATTCCAACGATCCCTTCGATTTTGGGTGTGAAATCCCCCTTTGAAAACATTAAAGTAAGTTTTGAAACCTTCAACCTGTACTCGGGGCGCAAGGTCCTAACGAGGGGTTTAATCCCTCGAAACGTAACTCGGAAATCATAATCCCGGGCCGTTACAGTGCAAGAGGTAGGAAATCGCCGATTCGCCCTCTTCCTTCTCATCCACATCAGCCACTTCCCCCGTTCCCTGCTTCTTCCAATACCCTATAAGCTGGTTTAGGAAATCGCCGATTCGTCCTCTTCCTACCCTTTCGCCGACGTCGGGAATGGAAACGACACCGATAAGCTAGAGCAGGACTACGACTTGGTTGTTGTTGTGCAATTATCTGTACATCAGAGGGGAGGCTACAATGCAGGACTACACAAACCTTGAGCCCAGTAAATTCAGGAGAAAAAAAAGTTATATACAAATCGTGTCGTGTCGTGTTACACGGGTATCCGACACGAAACCGTGTCGTGTTATCGTGTCGGATACCCGGTACTTATCGTGTCGTGTTCGGATCGGCACTTTTCCCCTTATCGTGTCGTGTTTTTTATCGTGTCGTGTCGTGTCGTGTCGGATACCCGGTTATGCACAACCCTATGTGGCGTGGCCAATCCCCGAAGTGGTAAGACGACCACCATTTCCGACGATAATAGAGTGGGCAGGACCCTTAAAAGAAATAGATGAGAGGTTACCTGAGGAGTTCGTCATGTGGGAGGTGGCACTAGTGTCCATGTACCAAGAAGAGTCCGAACTTGTCGGCTGCATAGAGGAGAAGGCGTGATGTTGGTGCGGAGAGGGCCCAAGGAGTCCCTGTTGGCTCGGGTATGACCTCGTTGGAGAGGCCGGGTAGCCCTGTGGATGGGCTCCAATGTGGGAATACCCCCTCTGTAAATGACTTGGAGGGGCGATAATCCCGACGAGAGATTGTTCGTGATCGTAGAAGGCCATGGTAAGGGTTTTTTTTTTTTATGTGCCACTAAGTTAAAAAACAATTAACTTAGGGCCAGAAACGAAAAATAAAATAAAATACAAGGACGTTTTCGTAATTATGTTGAAAGAGATTCCTTTTGATGGAAATTGGAAGCACGAACAGGAACTCGGAAGTACGGACAGAGACGGAGATGTCTCGGCGGCGAAGGGAAGGGGCGGATTCGGGCTGAGAGTGGCCGGCGGTTCCGGATCTGGGCAGCGAGAGCAGCGGCGGGGCTGCGGTGGTGGCGCCTGTGCGCGAGGGAGGAGGACAGCGAGAGGCAGATCTGGGCAGCGGCGGGGCTGCGGTGGTGGCGCCTGTGCGCGAGGGACAACGAGAGGGAGGGAAACTGGACGGAGGGGGTACGGCGGGTTGCCTGGGAAGAGTGGCGTCGGATCCGGTGAAGATGATGACTGCGACGGCGAGGGGAAGGTCGGAGGAAGAAGACCAGTGAGACGGGATGATCAATTTAGGGTTCCGTTAGGAAGAAAAGGATGTGATACCATGTAGAATGATAGAATTGATGTAAAGTCCTCCTTGAGGGTTTCCATTCATTGATATAACATGTATATATATAGGTTACAAAGGTATTTGGCCTTAATGGGCTTTTAGCCCACTATACAATATTAAGACCTATGTAATCTATCAGACGGAGCCGGAGAGGGATGGGGTTGTGTGTTTGGATTGGAATTTGGGGGTCGGGTCTATCAGTCCGGATGAAGGGGATTGAGATTTTTTTTATTTCCAGATTTTTATTATTATTTGATTATTTAATATAATTTAAAAAATCAGAAAATTGAAAAATACCCAAAATATTTAAAAAAAAATCCTGATTTTTTGGGGTGGTGGTTAGTTTTGATAATAAAATAAGGTATTTTCGCAAATTTCTATATATTGATGCAATTGTTTTCAAACCTAGATATTTTTACAAACCAAATATCAAAGTGTGGTATTTAGTAGTAATTCCCCTATTATGAGGGAGGTGGTTTTATAAATTTAGCCAAATAAAAAGGGGCAATTTGCGAAGTAGCCACGAAATAGGTACTAATTAGTGAAATGTCCACGTTTTTGAACAAATTGGAGAATTGTCCGCTATATATATATACACTAATTTGATCTAATTAGCATCCCCAAATTCTGATTTTGGACAAACCGAGAAACACTCCTCGCTCGCCGCCGAGATCCACCGAGATCTGATGCCACCTCCGGCCACCAGATCGCTCCTTGTCGCCGTCGCCGCCGCTCCTTCTCTGATTGCCGG
The DNA here is from genome assembly GCA_037127255.1 of Persicaria tinctoria. Classification (NCBI taxonomy): domain Eukaryota; kingdom Viridiplantae; phylum Streptophyta; class Magnoliopsida; order Caryophyllales; family Polygonaceae; genus Persicaria; species Persicaria tinctoria. The sequence continues at coordinate 5,262,262 of JBANSL010000004.1, forward strand.
AGTTCGCGCGGGATCTCTCCTCTGAGATCCGAGATCTCCTCGATCTGTAATCTCTCCTCTCCTCCTTGTGCTGACCGGCAAGAAGCCGATCGTTATCTCCTCGTTTGCCGCTGTCACAGGAGGAGCAGGGGAGGAGGTCGGAGGAGCAGGGGAGGAGCTAGCTCCATCGGATTTGGTCATCAGATCGGCGCTCCATCGAATAGGATCGGAGCGCGGTTGCGGCCTTGGTTTCTCCGCGAGTCACTACTTTGAGTTGCGATTTTGATCCGGAAAATTATTTCTTAGATCTGGAAAATTTTAGTCCCAAATCCTTTGGATTTACTACATTCGGTTGCGGGTTTGATTAGATCTGGAAAATTTCAGTCCCAAATCCCTTGGATTTACTACTTTCGGTTGCGATTTTGATTAGATCTGGAAAATTTCAGTCCCAAATCGTCGGCGGCTCCATAACATGAGAGCGCCGCCAATTTGCGACTGAGAGAGGTCGTCGGAGAATTGTCGCCGGAGAGAGCGAGCAAGCGAAGGAGTGAGATCGGAGACGAAGGGAGCGAGGCGCAACGGCGAGGCGGAGCCGACCGGCCCGTCGATCCTCTTCGCAGAAATCGGGAGGAAGGAGAAGGACTTTTGTGTTAAATTACAAAAATCACCCAATGAATATGAGAAATTAAAAAAACTATCTATATTTTATTATGTGATCCATAATCTATATTTTTATTTTTATTTTTGCACAACATACGATTATATTTGCACAATTTACGGTTATATTTGCACGACAAAATTTTAAAAAAAAATAAAAAATAAAAAATAAAACTAGACTTGCTTAAATTTATTCTGAATCGCTTATAGTTTATTGAGAAAGTATGAAATTATATTGAGAAAAAATAAGATCATGTTGAGTATAAATTCACAATTCTCGATTGTTGTGCAAAAATAACATATAGTTGAGCAAAAATAAGATGATGCTGAGCAAAATTTCACCAATCCCCCCATGTTGTGCAATTATTATCTATTGATAAGCAAAAATAAGACCATGTTGTGCAAAAATAAGAGCATGTTGAGCAATAATTTATTGAGAAAGTATGAAATTATATTGAGATAAAATAAGATCATGTTGAGTATAAATTCACAAGTCTCGATTGTTGTGCAAAAATAACATATAGTTGAGCAAAAATAAGATGATGTTGAGCAAAATTTCACCAATCCCCCATATTGTGCAATTATTGTCTATTGATAAGCAAAATTAAAAGTATGTTGTGCAAATATAACCGTAAGTTGTGCAAATATGACCCCATTCTATTTTTTTTATTATTTTTTTTTATCATTTTGTCGTGCAAATATAAGAGGACGTTGTGCAAATATGATCGTAAGTTGTGCAAATATGACCCAAGGCTAGGTTTTTTTATTTTTTTTAATTTTTTTAACATTTTGTCGTGCAAATATAAGAGTACGTTGTGCAAATATTAGAGTACGTTGTGCAAATATAACCGTAAGTTGTGCAAATATGATCCAAGTCTAGTTTTTTTTTTACATTTTGTACATTGTGCAAATTTAAGAGTATGTTGTGCAAATATAACCATAAGGTGTGCAAATATGACCCAAGTCTAGTTTTTGTTTTGTTTTTATTTACATTTTGTCGTGCAAATATAAGAGTACGATGTGTACATATAATCGTATGTTGTGAAAAATATAATTTTTTTTCCGTTTTTTTTTTCCGTTTCAAAACTTTTTGTTGTGCAAAAATAACATTACGTTGTGCACATAAATGGACTGATCGAGTCGCAATCGACGAGCGACGAAATTCACATTAAGATCGCAGTCTCTCTCCCATTCAAATTTAACCATAAGTTGTGCAAATATATAACATTTTGTTGTGAAAAAAAAAGTAGATTATGGATCACATAATTAAATATAGATAGTTTTTTTAATTTCTCATATTCATAGGGCAATTTTTGTAATTTAATACAAAAGTCCTTCTCCTACCTACGATTATCAGTCGAAGAGGAATAGGTCGATCGGCGCCGGATTGTAATTCGAGTTCCTCGTTCAAGATCGGTGTCGGATCGGAGTCGAAGAGGAACAAGACGATCGGAATCGAAGAGGAACAAAAGGAATCGGAGTCGAAAAGGTCGAAGAGATCGGAATCAGACCCAGCACCTCCCTCCCTCCCTCCCCGATTCCAGATCGAATCCGGCGCTCGATCGCCGCCGCCGTCGTCTCCGCCTCCTCCTCGCCGATGCTCGCTCGCTCGCTCCGCCTCGCTCGACGGCCGGATCTGAGCAAACAGCTCTCTCGGCGCCGCTCATAGATCGATTTCGAGATCTGAAGCCGGAGACATGAATCAGTTTCGAGATCTCGGATCTAGAATCGAAGGTGGCATCAGATGCGACCGACATCGGATAGCGAAGCAACAGATGCTTGCCATGGCTGCCGATCCATTCCAGTTCTGCAGATCCCACGCCCAAGGAGCTTCACCTCCAGATCCGGCGATGAGCGAGAGGGCAAGGACGAGAGAGCGAGAGGGCGGGCGAGCTCGAGGAAGCGGCCGGAGAGATCGAGGTAGCCGGAGAGATTGAGAGAGCCAGAAATCTGAGCGAGTGAGAGAAAGAATGAGAGAAAGGAGGGAGACACAATTAATTAGGGGTTATATAGTAGACATTTTGCTAATTTGTCCAAAAAGGTGGACAATTCACCAATTTGTCTAAAAAAAAATGCCTATTTGGCAAATTTTTTCAAATAAAAATGCTGGTAAATGATTTTGTTTTTAATAAAAAGCCGGAAAAATAGGATTAGTTGGTCCGTAGTCGGTGGTACTTGGTCGACTTTGAAATACCGCCTGTTTAATTTCCCTCCAAAACAACAAGTTCAGATGACAACCAAACCGCCACCTCATAATTTCTCTTCCCCATATTACCCCTCATCTTTTTCTAATTCCCACCCAAGTCCTCAAAACCCTCAACAAATACATCCACTCCCCTCTCTCTCTTTGAGGCCGCCACTTGCAAAGGGGTTTCGAGGGAGATACCCAATCCATCATCTTCTTCCTCCGAAACCCTAGCTTCTCTCCATCCCGCAGCCATGGATTCCTCTGCTCCTACTCAGCTCCAGCAGGCGCAATTGGCTGCGATACTCGGTCCCGATGGCGCCCCATTTGAAACGCTGATCTCCCACCTCATGTCATCCTCCAACGATCAGCGATCTCAGGCCGAATCTCTCTTCAATCTCTGCAAGCAAACCGATCCTGATTCGCTCTCCGTCAAGCTCGCTCACCTCCTTCAACTCTCGCCCCACCACGAGGCCCGCGCTATGTCCGCGATTCTCCTTCGGAAGCTGCTCACTCGCGATGACTCCTATATCTGGCCTCGCATCTCTCCCGCCTCGCAATCCTCCCTCAAATCGGTTCTTCTTTCGTGTGTTCAGCGCGAGGAGGTGAAGTCGATCACAAAGAAGCTGTGCGACACCGTATCCGAGCTTGCTTCCGGTATTCTTCCTGAGAACGGCTGGCCTGAGCTGTTGCCGTTCATGTTTCAGTGCGTCTCATCCGATTCGCCAAAATTGCAAGAATCCGCGTTTCTTATCTTCTCTCAGTTGTCTCAATACATTGGAGAAAGTTTAGTCCCTTTCATCAAGGATCTTCACGGTGTGTTCCTGAATTGCCTGACAAACTCCGCGAATCCAGATGTTCGAGTCGCTGCTTTGAGTGCCGCTATCAATTTCATCCAGTGCCTTCCCAGTTCTAATGAGATGGACAGGTTTCAAGATCTCTTGCCCTTAATGATGAAGACTTTGACCGAGGCTTTGAACTCTGGTCTAGAGGCGACGGCACAGGAAGCTCTTGAGCTCTTGATTGAATTGGCGGATGCTGAACCCCGGTTTTTAAGAAGGCAGCTCGTCGACGTTGTGGGATCTATGCTTCAGATTGCCGAAGCTGAATCCCTCGAGGAAGGTACTCGCCACTTGGCTGTTGAGTTCGTAATCGCCCTTGCTGAGGCCAGGGAGAGGGCCCCTGGAATGATTAGAAAGCTGCCGCAGTTCATTAGCAGGTTGTTTGGGGTGTTGATGAAGATGTTGTTAGACATAGAGGATGATCCTCTGTGGCATAGCGCCGAGGTTGAGCATGAAGATGCGGGTGAGACTAGCAATTACAGTGTTGGCCAGGAGTGCCTTGATAGGATTTCGATTGCCCTTGGTGGAAACACAATTGTTCCAGTTGCATCAGAGTTGTTGCCTGTCTATTTGGCTGCTCCAGAGTGGCAAAAGCATCATGCTGCATTGATTGCACTTGCCCAAATTGCCGAAGGATGTACTAAGGTAACTAATGAAGCATGGTTAAACATTGAGTTGATTTTCTTTGATAATTTGTGTCAATTTTCTGTTGCCTCATTGGGTTGACTGTACATTGTGGTGCAGGTGATGATAAAAAATTTGGAGCCAGTTGTGAATATGGTACTGAGTTCCTTCCAAGATCCTCACCCACGAGTTAGATGGGCAGCTATTAATGCTGTTGGGCAGCTCTCTACAGACTTGGGCCCAGATTTGCAAACTCAGTATCACCACCGAGTTCTACCAGCTCTTGCCGGAGCCATGGATGATTTCGAGAACCCCAGAGTGCAGGTTGATTGCTGTCCATCTTTTTTTTCATGGTTGTGTCAGGATTGTTTAAATATTTTCAATGTTGAATAATTATTCTGGTTGTTCTTTTTATTGCAAACTAGCATGAAACATCAAAATGTATGCAGCTCATTGGTATAGTGCTTGTGTAGAATCCTAGAAGGATACTTTTCAAAGTTGGGCAGTGAGTGCTATATGTTTCCTTTGATTGTCCATATACAACCATGCTCTAGGTCACCCTTTTTGCATAGCTGTTATGGGATTTTCCGTCCTCCACTCTAGTCATCAGTTTCCCTGTTAGCTTAGGGGAGGGTATGTATATTGTTCCATTGTGGTTTTGTATTTACCTTGGTTCTTTATAGTTGTTAATAGTGAATACTTGGAATCTTTGTGGTGGAATGTTTGGAAACTTGGGATTTGGAGGGCTAGGGCATTAATAGGAAAATAATGGATCTTTGCAGGCACATGCTGCTTCTGCTGTCCTCAATTTCAGTGAGAACTGTACACCAGAGATTTTAACACCATACATGGATGGAATTGTTAGCAAATTGCTTGTCCTTCTGCAGGTAAATTAATTAACTATATTTTTCTTTTTCTTTTTTTAGCATGAAAGTATATTTATTTTTGTTCGTAGCATCTTTCTTTATGTTCCCCTTTGATATAAACAAAAACTTTTTAAGAACAATAACTGTTTTATGCAGAATGGCAAGCAAATGGTACAAGAGGGAGCACTAACTGCTTTGGCATCAGTTGCTGACTCATCCCAGGTATGCTTCTTCTGACTTTTAAGTGGTGTTTGATGTTGTGTTTGTTGTGAGGGACATTCTCTAATCCTATTTGGTTCACAGGAACATTTTCAAAAGTATTACGATGCTGTCATGCCTTACTTGAAGACTATTTTGATAAATGCAACTGACAAGTCTAACCGTATGCTGCGTGCAAAAGCGATGGAGTGCATCAGTTTAGTTGGAATGGCTGTTGGTAAGGAGAAGTTTAAGGATGATGCCAAGCAGGTTCGTTAGATTGTTATGTGAATAGGATTTCTTTTTTATTCCATGAGTTTGATATTGGTATTATTTTTCAGCTTGCTCTTTCACGCAACACCATCTTGTATTCATTCACTTTCGTCACTTTTGATGTTGTATTAGGACAGTTCGGCTATAAAACTAATTTGAATGTTTTATTTCATCCTAGGTTATGGAACTGCTTATGTCATTGCAAGGGTCCCCAATGGAAGCAGACGACCCAATAACCAGTTACATGCTGCAGGCAAGCTCTCTCTTGGTTTTGAGATGCCACTAGAATTTATGTCCTTCCCTTCTCACTGTTTCTGTATCTCACTGCTTCTGTAACATATGAATTCCGTTTCAGGCATGGGCCAGGCTTTGCAAGTGCCTGGGACAGGATTTTCTACCTTACATGAGTGTTGTTATGCCACCCCTACTCCAGTCAGCTCAGCTAAAACCTGATGTAACCATCACATCAGCGGATTCAGATGATGAGATTGATGACTCTGATGATGACAGGTCATCTTTATGTTCTTCCTTATCGTTTTGTTTCTTTTCTAAATATTGGGTTTACAGCTGAGAAGCCTGAAATTGTCATGTGCACTTGTTTGTGTGATTGCATGTGATGGAAAGGCCCATTTCAGTTGTTTTAATTTCAATAGCACATTTACAGCCCTGAATGTTAACTGAGGACGAACTGGATTCTCTTTGCAGTATGGAGACCATTACACTTGGTGACAAAAGGATAGGAATCAAGACTAGTGTCTTGGAGGAAAAAGCTACTGCCTGTAATATGTTGTGTTGTTATGCTGATGAACTGAAGGAAGGATTCTACCCCTGGATCGATCAGGTTTGTTGTACTTGGCTGCCTTATTAAAGGTAAAATTTCCATAACCAATAATGCAAAATCAACTGCAATGTTATCAATGCAGGTTGCTCCAACACTAGTACCACTTTTGAAGTTCTATTTCCATGAAGAAGTCCGCAGAGCTGCTGTTTCTGGTATGGAGTTGATTAATTCCATTTTAGAGTCATTTAACCAGTTTATCCCTTTATTCAACCTTGTATGTTCTTGTTTTTATTAAAAGCACATTTACCCATACTTACAGCTATGCCCGAACTCCTACGCTCAGCAAAATTAGCAGTAGAGAAAGGAACGGCCCAGGGTCGTGATTTATCCTATGTCAAGCAGTTATCTGATTACATTGTACCAGCTTTGGTGGAAGCCTTGCAGAAGGTTTGTTCTATCTATTTGGAATTGTTTTTTTTTTCTGAACATGAACTTCTATACCTGAAAATGTATGTTATACAATCTTCATTTGACATACAGGAGCCTGATGTGGAAATAACTGCTGCTATGTTGGATGCACTTAATGAATGCTTACAGGTTGGTTACTTTCTACTATATTCTCAAAAGCTGCTCAACTCAAATATGTTATACCTGTTTTCAAATTGTTTTCTACATGAATATCTATGCCATTCATTATAAATTGTGATGGTATTTTAATCGACTTCTTTGTGGTCAGATATCTGGACCCATTCTAGATGAAACCCAGGTGAGGTCCATTGTTGATGAAATTAAGAAGGTACTTACTGCTAGCTCTATCAGAAGAAGTGAACGAGCAGAAAGGGCTAAGGCTGAGGACTTTGATGCGGAAGAAGGAGAGTTACTCAGAGAGGAAAATGAGCAGGAAGAAGTTGTTTTTGACCAAGTTTGTATTCTAAACTGATTATTTCTTGAATTGCTTTTACATAGTTTCCATCATGCATAGATCTTGGACATGCATAATCTCCCTTGATATGAGTACTGCATTCAATTTTATGCTTTATAGTATTGCATTCATCATATTTATGCTTTATTCTTGTCTCTTCCTCCCTCTTCCCAAGGGGTGTTGGGACTATGCAATGAAAGAGAGATGGTTGTCATGAAATTTTTCCAAGTGTTGGACCTTGACTTCTTATACTCTGGTTTTCTATATAGGTGGGTGAAATACTCGGCACATTGATTAAAACATTTAAGTCATCATTCTTGCCACTCTTTGATGAGCTGGCCTCTTACATAACACCTATGTGGGTAAGTATCAACATATTAGAGCTTGATCCTTGATCTATTAATTTGCTAGTTTTCTGGTGTTTTGGAGCAAGCTGTAATTTCTTGATCCCTGAGCCATTTGTTCGTGGGTTATTTTTTCTCATCCATTATGTACACAGGGAAAAGATAAAACATCTGAAGAGCGACGAATTGCAATTTGTTTATTTGATGAGGTTGTAGAGCAGTGTCGTGAAGCTGCACTTAAGTAAGCAAAACTGCTCAATTGAAATAATGTTGGCAATAAGTAACATTCTGGCATATGCCAAATGTGAATGCTCACTTCTTTCTGTAACAGGTATTATGATACATACCTTCCTTTGTTGTTGGATGCTTGCAATGATGAGAATTCAGATGTTCGACAGGTTAGTACCTCATATGGGGCTCTCATTGATATTATTTCTTGTGTCATGCTCGTCTTAATTCTGTTCTTCCTTTTCAGTCTGCAGTATATGGGCTTGGTATTTGCGCTGAGTTTGGTGGTCCTGTGTTTAAGCCTTTAGTTGGAGGTAATGTTTTTTTTCCTCTTTTATTTATTACTTATTACAACAATATTATATAATCATTAACATTTTATGATGGCCATGTACAGAGGCTCTTTCAAGACTAAATGTTCTCATTCAACACCCTAATGCTCTAGAGTCTGAAAATGTAATGGCTTATGATAATGCCATATCTGCTCTAGGGAAGATCTGCCAATTTCACAGGGACAGTATTGATGCATCTCAGGTATGGTTCCTTTTTTAACCTCTTTCTTGGGTGCTAGATATTTATCTTGGGTAATGCTCTGGTAATTAGAGCTTAAGGTTCGATAACGATGGCTCTGTCTAATGCTTAATAATTTTCTACAATTCAAGCTATCATCCAGGAATTTCATGCCGATCTAGTAGCTAGATTAGCTTGTTTCTGGTTTATTGTTTGGATAGTTTGTTATTGGAATATTATTCTATCACTCAACCTTTTAATCCGGTTGCCCCAACATTTCATGAGAATCTGATAGTTAGAGAAGGCAATGTATCTGACCTGTTGTTATATCCTTTTGTATTTTGTCAGGTTATACCTGCTTGGCTAAGTCGCTTGCCTATCAAAAGTGATTTGATAGAGGCCAAAGTTGTTCATGACCAACTTTGTTCAATGGTTGAAAGGTGAGTATTTGCCAAAGGTTGCTATGTTGTGTTGATTTCTTGTCCTTGTCTTATTGAAAGTTTATGACCAACAATTAATGAAGTTAGCTTCAAAACAACAACAACACCAATCATCTCAGTATATCCTACACCTAGCCGGGTCTGGGGGGTCTAGTAGTACGCACCCTTTCCGCAACCAAGTTGAGAGGGTGTTTTCGTGTGACCCAAAAGTATTATACATGTAATAAAAGTATATAAAATATATAAAGATATATGAGGATATATAAGACAAGACTTAGGCACTCAAATGAAGCAAGACAAACATGACAATATGAAAAATTGTAGATAATGCAATAAGCAAAAGGGTAGAAGAAACTAAAGACATGTTACAGCACAACGGGGACGCTCCGGGACACCTATTACTATCTCTTATTGAAGGTTTATGACCAATACTCAATGAACTTGGCTTCACTTGTCTCTTTATTTTTGGGCATTGGAGGCAGACGATGTAAATGCTATTTCAATTTTATAACTGCAGATCTGATGGAGAATTGCTGGGTCCCAACAATCAGTATCTTCCCAAAATTGTTTGCGTGTTCGCTGAGGTTAGTCTCCTAGTTAAACTATTCAAGTTCTATATAATTTGAGTTATTACTTCTGCATATATTTTCTGGTGACCTCTGGAATGAAATCATAGAGTTCCAATTTTCTTTTGACAAGCAGACAAGTAGCTAAATTGGGTCCTATGTGTTTAGTTTCATTATGGTCATTTAGAGGGTTACATGGGGAGTATGTGATCATTAAACTTTCAAGAAATTTTGTGGTTGCGAGTTTAAAGTATTGAACTCTGTGAAAAGCATCATTAACTTGCTAGATAATTGGTGCTAACCTTCAAAGCGTCTTTCCTTGCAGGTATTGTTTGCCGGGAAGGATTTAGCAACAGAGCAAACCATAAGTAGAATGATAAATCTTTTGAGGCAGCTGCAGCAAACACTGCCACCAGCTACCTTGGCTTCAACTTGGTCGTCTCTGCAACCGCAGCAGCAGATTGCATTGCAAACCATTCTTTCATCTTAGGATGTGGGTGACTGTGCAATCGCAGGAAGTTTAATCATATATTCTTTTGGAACACAAAAAAGGGTAAGTTATTGCCTTCCATTTTTCCTTTCCCCATTTTTTTTTGGTATATGCTGCATCAGCCATCGTCTGTTGAGAGTGAGATTTTGTCAGAGTCCGATCGAGATGAAAGCCTAGGCTTGTACAATTTGTATACCCCCGAAAGAAGAAACTTTGCGTGTTGCTGTGTGTTGAAAGGACTACATGGGTTTTTTTTTGGTAAGGTATAATCAGTTTTGGTCGGTTGAGTGATGTCGTCGAGAATTTGTCTAAGGAGGCGATTCTCACCGGTTTAGTTCGTCAATTGGTTGTATGTCACAACTTTGATATGTTTAAAGCAATAATAATGAGTCTGTTGGTTTTGAGTTCTGGCTCAGAAACTGGATGGGGTATATTTGTTACTTACTGACATGATGATTGTGTTTGGCAAGTAAATTTGAGAAGGTAGTAATTAGTTTGAATTTATGTTGTACCTCTGTTTAGAATTTACTAATCAAATACATCCCTTCCAGGAGTCGGGATTTATTGCACATATTAGCTTTTTGTTTATATTTTTCCACTTTTCCTTCAGTTTTAAATTTTAGAGTTAATGAATAAAACGCGGTTTAAGACCGTACTTTTCTGTTAAAACTGTAAAAAAAGATTGATATTTTCATAAATATTTTAAATATGTGAATATTATAATAAATACTCGTGATTATTTTTGAGTAAATATTTAAAAAAATAGAAAAATAGATACATCAAGTATATACTATATGGCCACCCGAATGCACAAATTCATTAATGGCTCTAATCAAAATGTCGGCAAATTTATTTCGACGTAATTTGTTTTTTTAGAAAGGTAAAAATTATATAAAATATTAATTTTTTATTCAATCTTTTAATAAATATGAAACTATTTTTAAAAATTAATATTTTATATAATTTTTAGTACCTTAACAAACGTGTCTAAATAGTAAAGGTTAAATATTAAAGAATGGAGGGAGTATTCAAGTTTCTCTCGAAAACAAATCTAGTCAGGACGGAGCCAGGAAAAATATCGAGGAGATTCAACTCGAGATTTCATTTATTATGATTCAAATAGATTTGAACTCATAATTTCATGATTCAATTTCAGATCTCATATCAACTAAACTAATCACTTTTTAATTATCAAAAATATTTTTTAAAAAAAAACACATTTTTCAAAAAAATCGATGCCCCTGCTGGCTGCTGCGCCCCTGATTGTTGGATTTGTTGCTATTGTATTCTTATCTGCACCGAAAGTCCGAAAGTAAGCAGATCTATCAGTTGGCAAAGGAACAGGCAAAGGTCACAGGTAATGCAAACAAGCAATGCAGAGGCCATTATCTGCCACAGTTTATGGCTTTCTGCAATGCAATTGAACATCCGAATCACTCCTCAACGTAGAGTACTAGCATAGATACACACACAAGAAAAGGTTAACACAGAGAGATGATCGAGAAATGAAAAACTCAGTACTCTTCCCCTTCGTCGTCTTCCTCGGCTCCTTCAGCCGCAACTTCTTCGTAATCCTTCTCGAGAGCAGCCAGATCCTCGCGGGCTTCAGAGAACTCTCCTTCCTCCATTCCCTCGCCGACGTACCAGTGGACAAACGCCCTCTTCGAATACATGAGATCAAACTTGTGGTCTATCCTTGAGAAGACCTCGGCCACAGCAGTGTTGTTGCTGATCATGCACACCGCTCTGTACACCTTGGCGAGGTCTCCTCCGGGCACCACTGTTGGAGGCTGGTAGTTGATACCGCATTTGAAGCCTGTTGGACACCTGAAATTAAACAAAAACAATCACCATGTCAGATACTTGACGCTCTTGATTGATTCCTCGGATTGATTTGATCAGTAGTTCTCACCAGTCCACGAATTGAACTGTGCGTTTCGTCTTGATTGTGGCAACGGCAGCATTCACATCCTTGGGGACGACGTCTCCTCTGTACATCAGGCAGCACGCCATGTATTTTCCGTGCCTTGGATCACACTTGGCCATCATGCTGGCGGGTTCGAACACTGCATTTGTGATCTCTGGGACTGATAGCTGCTCGTGGTAAGCTTTCGCGGCAGAGATCACAGGGGCGTATGAAGAAAGCATGAAGTGGATCCTCGGATAAGGCACAAGGTTAGTCTGAAACTCGGTTATATCAACATTAATTGCTCCATCAAACCTCAATGAGGTAGTCAAAGATGATATGATCTGAGAGATCAATCTGTTGAGATTGGTGTAGGTTGGCCTCTCAATGTCCAACGATCTCCGGCAAATGTCGTAAATGGCTTCGTTATCCAAGAGGACAGCAACATCTGTGTGTTCTAGGAGAGAATGAGTAGAAAGCACACTGTTGTAAGGCTCTACAACTGCAGTTGACACCTACAAGATCCAACCATAAACATCAGTGAAATCGTCCATCTGATCAATGTAAGCAATTAATATGGTCTTTATTGAATCACACTCATAAACCACACTGTAAAGTCAGATGAATTGATACGACGCATCAACGGTACAAGATCCAGGATACAAGTTGCTGAAATCTTAGATCTAAACTAGTTAAGATGCAATTGGTACCTGTGGAGAGGGATAAATGGTGAAACCAAGTTTGGATTTCTTGCCATAGTCAACAGACAAGCGCTCCAACAGCAAGGAGCCCAAACCAGAGCCAGTACCTCCACCGACGGCGCTGAAAACAAGAAACCCTTGCAATCCCGTGCAATTGTCAGCTAATTTCCTCACTCGATCAAGGCAAAGGTCCACAATCTCCTTCCCAACTGCAAGTCAAATCACTTCCGAACCATAAGCTCACAATCTGAAGCTAAGATTTCATGACAGTAACCCTAATTTTAGGGATCGAGTTCAAACCGGTGTAGTGTCCCCTTGCGAAATTGTTAGCGGCGTCCTCCTTGCCGGAAATCAGCTGCTCGGGGTGGAAAAGCTGCCGGTAGCCGCCGCTTCGGATTTCATCGATCACAGTCGGCTCCAAATCCACAAACACGGCCCTGGGAACGTGCTTCCCTGCCCCAGTCTCGCTGAAGAACGTGTTGAACGCATCACACGCTACTCCGACCGTCGTGTCGCTGTTCAAAACCAAAAACCGCCGGTTCCGTCAAAATCTCCGACCAATTTGACTGCAAAACTACCAAAAATTCACAAATCAGTTACGAAGTAGGTTTTTTTACCTAGGCATGGTGCCATCGGGTTGAATGCCGTGCTCTAGGCAGTAAAGCTCCCAGCATGAATTGCCGACCTGGATCCCAGCTTGGCCGATGTGAATGCTGATGATTTCCCGCATTCTTTGTCACTGGAACTAGAAATCGTCTTCAGAAACTAGGATTGCGGTTGAGAGTTAACCTATTTCCGTGCACCAAAGGCAAATCGCGAGGAGATCTATGGCGTTATTGGAAGATCAGAAAAACCTCCCCGGCGACCAGCGTAGCGTGGTTTCTCTCACTCCACTGTCTTTCACAGTGTCGGTGAGAGGGACAAATCTACAAATACACTGAGTGTATAATTTTAATTCTACACCACCAATAATCACTTGCCACTTGTCTTAAAAATAAAAGAATATAAAAAAACAAACTAGCAAATGAACTTCCAAATTTTAAATTTGTAACCGTACATTCAACTTACAAATTTTGATTGTGCTTTTGGCTGCAATTGCAAACATTTAAAAAAAAAATGTACTCCGTATTCTATAACATAAATTTAAGTCATTATTTTATACATATACTTATAAACTTATCAATATTCTATAATTAAGGCTATTCGTAATATAAATAACATGTGATTCATTTTCTAAACAAGCGAATGTATCAATTTTAGATCGATTCAAATATAAAATTAATTATTTCAGTTGGGAACAAACTGAATGAATATAATACTCCGTAAATTATATGAATAAATTAGTCTAATTAAATGAGAATAATATGAACCAGACAATAATATATTAAAATATTAGAAAGTTTTGTTATTTATGTGTATGAAAGTTACTTATTTCTTATAAAACATTTCTAAATTTTTGAGAAAGTTTCTTTATTTGACTATAATGTTCTAAAAAATGATATAACTATTTTCAATATACTATATAGTACATATACTACGAAATACAGTATCTTGTAAAAAAATTTAAAAAGTGGCATACGAGTGCATGGTATATTATGAATGCATTCATTATTTTATAACCCATATGGTTTAATTATTCTAATTTATGGAGTAGTGGGTGGTTATTGATTTTTTTTATTAGAATTAAATTTTAAGATTTATTTTTTCTAATTTAAATAAAAGTGGGTGGTTATTATAAAAAAAAAAAAAAAAGTGGGTGGTTATTTTTAAAACAAGTGTACACATGTCACCATCTAATTCGTAGTGTATACTTCAAAACATACACCTAGTGTATGTGTATCACCCTCCCGGTGAGAGGGATCATAAATCGGGATTTTTCTGTTTCCGCGTGTGGTGGGCCCCACCTAAGGTTTTTTATTATTATTTTTAATTAGGAAAAAATTCGAGATCAGACAAAACTGAACCTTTTTATCCGGCTAAGCAAACATAAAAAATATAAAAATAGTGCAAAATACAAGCAAGAATTCTACAATAGTGAAACTGAAAACAACTGCACCGAACAAGGCGAGGACGTAGACGATTATAGTACAGAGTATTTTTTTTTACGGAATGAAGATTATGGATATTATTTGTGTAAAATAAAATTCTGCTTATGTTTGGTTAGATGTAGATTAATTTTGTGATGGAATAGAGTGAAAAGACGAAAATGTTCTTGTCTTTTGTCCTCTTTCTATATGTAGTAATCCTCGTCTTTATGCAGTTCAAATTGCATCTCTCCCGTTTTCCTAGCAACTCTCTCTCTCTGCATGGAAAACTTACGTCTTTCTTTTTTCCCTCTTTTTTCGGCTGTAAGATAAGCAATATGAGAATTGAATGTGTTGATTTCATTTATAGAGGTAAAGCGTATAAATATACACGAGGTAGAGAAGATTTGGGCCCATCTGTGATACACCAAATCGACTCAAGATAAAAACAAATATTACAAAAAGATTACAGAAGATATGTACTCTAACATGCCCCCGCAAGCTCATGGGGGAGCACGCACATGAAGCTTGACTGTCAATGAGTGGAAGCGATGATTGCCAACAACTTTGGTGAAGATGTCAGCGATCTGATCAAGGGAGCGGACATGCCGAACAATAAGGTCTCCGGAAGCAACCTGCTCTCTGACGAAATGATAGTCAATCTTGATGTGTTTAGAGCGCTGATGAAACACTGGGTTTGCTGTCAGGAAGGTAGCACTGAGGTTGTGGCATAAAAGGATTGGAGGGCGAGAAACCGGAAGTGCCATCTCCTGAAGCAACTGTTGTAGCCACATAAGTTCGGCCGAGGCAAAAGCAATAGCCCTGTACTTGGCCTCAGTGCTGGAGCGAGCAACAACATTCTGTTTCCTGGAAGACCAGCTGATAAGGTTGCCACCGAAGTAAATCGCAAAGCCATGCTGAGACCGACAGTCGTCCAGATCCGAGGCCCAGGCAGCATCAGAATAGGCGACAAGACGATTGTCGGATGCCTTGTGAAGGGAGAGGCCGGCTGTGATGGAGCCTTTAAGATAGCGTAGAATCCGTTTGACTGCAGTCCATTGGATGTTCGTAGGATCATGCATAAACTGGCAAACACGATTCACCGCATAGGAGATCTCTGGTCTGGTGATTGTGACGTATTGGAGAGCGCCGACAATACTACGATAGAGATGCGGGTCGGAGCACCGATCACCCGTTCGGAGCAGCCGAGAGCCTGGTTCAGCGGGAGTGGCAATGGGCTTTGCACCCGTCATTCCGCAGCGATCAAGGATTTCAGCGATGTACTTCTGCTGACTGAGATGTATAAGGGAAGCGCTGCGATTAACCTCGATGCCCAGAAAGTAACTTAGGACACCAAGATCCTTCAATGAGAAAGCTTGACTTAGACGGGCAACAAACTCATCAATGAAGGAGGCATGGGATCCCGTAATAATCAAATCATCAACATAAATGAGGACATAGACAACATCACGTCCATGAGATTTGATGAAAAGAGAAGAGTCGGAAACACAACCTCTGAATCCCTGATGAATGAGAGCATCCTTGAGCTTCTGAAACCAAGCCCTAGGCGCCTGTTTGAGGCCATAGAGAGCCTTGCGGAGAAGGCAAACATGAGTCGGGCGATCGGAAGCAACAAAGCCTTGTGGCTGAGTCATATAGACGGTCTCAGCAAGGTCTCCGTGAAGGAATGCATTGTTGACATCAACCTGTCGGAGAGGCCAGGAGCGAGTGAGCGCAAGACTAAGGATCAGACGAATGGTAGTAGGCTTGACAACAGGACTGAAGGTGTCGAAGAAGTCCACACCCTCTTCTTAATTGAAGCCCTTTGCGACAAGGCGAGCCTTGTAGCGATCAATAGATCCATCCGACTTCCGTTTGATCCTGTAAACCCACTTGCAACCAACAATGTTAGCATCAGGAGGCCGAGGAACTAAGTCCCAGGTCCCATTACGCATTAAGGCATCATATTCGAGCTGCATAGCATGCTGCCAGGGTGGGAATTTGGATGCTTGGTGAAAGAATTTTGGTTCAACAGTGGTGATGAGGGACATTGGGAGGGGGTATTTGGTGGCATGAAATGAGTTGGGTTTGAGTGAATTTGTAGCAGCTCTGGTGGACATTGGGTGAGTGAAAACGTCGGAAGGACGATACCACGAGGGGCCGATAGGGGGTGGTGGGCTCGGGGAGGTGGTGGAGGCCGACGAGGTGGCGGAGGGAGTGTGTTCAGCAGTGGTGGAACCGGCTGAGCTATGGGATGCGATGGTGTCTCCGGGCGAAGAAGCTGCAGAACTCGTGCTATGGGAGGGCGCTGCTGGTGTTGATGGCAGGGACGCAGGAGACCCGAGAGGTGATTGGACAGGGGAGACGCTGGAAGAGTGACTCGGGGAGGATGGTGAAGTGACCGGAGGAGACGGCAAAGGTGCTGAGGGGGAGGAGGATGATGGGCCAACAAAAGAGGCCTGGTGAAGGATGCCGAGAGGAAGGGAGGATGACTGAGAGGGTGACTCGACAGGGGTAACATCGGATGAATAGGGGTAAAGAGACTCATCAAACACTACGAACCGAGAGATGTAACAACGTCGAGTGGGAACATGATAGCATAAATAGCCTTTGTGTTTGGAACTGTAGCCCAAGAAGATGCAGGGAAGAGAGCGGAATTCAATTTTGGAATGATTGTAGGGACGAAGAAAGGGGTAGCAACGACATCCAAAAGATTTGAGAAAGGTATAGTCCAGGGACTTGCCGTAGAGGGTATGGAAGGGCGATTTGAAGGCTAAATTTGGAGTGATGGTTCTGTTTGAGAGGTATACAGAGGTGTGGAAAGCCTCTTCCCAAAATTGCTGGGGCAAATTGGCATGGGCTAGAAGAGCGAGACCCTTTTCGACAATGACACGGTTCTGTCGCTCAGACGACCCATTCTGTTGAGGAGTGTAAGGACACGACACTTGATGGTTAATGCCAAGATTGCGTAGCATAGTTGAGACATTACGATACTCCCCTCCCCAATCAGTTTGAATTTTTTTTTACAGTGGTGGAGAATTGTGTTTGAATGAGTTTCAGAAACAACTCAAAAATAGAATAAACTTGGGATTTTGCAGAGATAAAATAAATCCAGACAAACTTGGAATAATCATCAATAAAACTTATATAATAAGAGTTTCCGTTTGTAGATAAATGAGGGGAAGGACCCATACATCAGAATGGACAAGATCAAAAGGCTTCTCTATAGTGACCGAACGGGCAGGGAGATGACAGGCACCACAGACAGTGGCCAATTTATTGGAAGAGACGGGAAGATGCTGACTCGAGACTAGACGACGTAAGACAGACTCGTTGGGGTGAGCTAGGCGATGATGCCATCAATCGAGAGTGGCACGCTCACCGAAAAAAGCAACTGACGGACCCTGACACGAAGGACGAAGCTTGGACAGACGAGGAAGACGATAAAGGCCACCATCAACGAGTCCTCTTAGAAGAACTTGCCCCTGCAGATTCTTAACAAAGCAACAATCTTTGTGAAATTCGAGATAAACACGGTTATCCTTGGTTAATTGAGACACACTTAGTAGTTGTTTGGAGATATTAAGGACATATAGGATATTTGAGAGGCGTAAAGGGGCTGCAGAAGCATGCTGTGTAGATAAAATAGAGCTGCCAGAATGAGTAATGGGGAGAGACATACCATTCCCAACAACCAGGTTGTCGTTGCCAACATAGGGTGAGGAAGACTTCAGGCCTGACAGATCATTGGTCACATGAGTGTTGGCACCGGTGTCGACGACCCATGGATCGGAGATGTCCGATTGACAGCTGATGGAATAGGCGGACCTGTTTGAAGGTGGCGGGGCAACATCCGATCGGCCGAGAGCAGCAACATCATGTCGATTTGTAACCGGGAAGTCATTGAGATTAAGGCGCCCAAAGCAGTTGAAGGCCTCATGGCCCAATTTTCCGCAGATCTGACATGTGGGACGGGGAGAGCGCTCATCAGACGATGAGTTCCCATATTCACTACGAGGAGGCCGATCGGTGGAGGAACGACCGCGGCCTCGACCGCGCCCACGACCTCGGGTAGAGGCGACATTGGCGGCAAACTGATTGGCGTCGGTGAGGGTCTTCGTGTCCTCGACAAGACTCTGTTCTTCCTGGAGGAGAAAACCGAGTAACTGATCAGACGAGACGGGCTCCGATTTGAGGGCAATGGTCGATCGGAAGGAGGCAAATTGAGATCCTAATCCGAAGAGGATGTAGGAGACAAGTTCCGCATCAGGAACAAGACACATACACTCGGCAAGTTGATCGGCAATAGCGCGCTTCTTCTCGACATACTCGAGAACCGACAGAGAACCCTTCGATAGTGTCTGCAATTGATGACGGAGATGCATCTGACGAGCGTTGGACTGGGCATGAAACATAGTGGCCAAAATCTGCCACGCCTCAGCCGCAGTAGTAGCTCTAGCGACACGGCCAAGGAGCGGAGTGGTGAGAGTCGACCTGATCCAAAGTAAAACCAGGCGATCTTTGCGAACCCACGCAAGGTAGGTCGGGTTTGGGGCAGGCGACGGCGCTGTGAATGCAGCAAGGGCCTCTTCGGGTGTGAGGGTAGAGGAATTGGACGGAGCAGGCGCGGGGATGGTGGCTGGTGGGGGCTCGGTAGGGGTGAGGAAGGAGGCAAGATCAAACGCTTCAAGAGCAGATCGAACAGTGCTGCGCCAAAGTGAGTAATTGCTCCGATCCAGACGAATAGCGAAATTTGGGAGATGAAAATTAGGGCTAGAGCCGTCAGAGGCGGCGGAAAAGAGAAGCTGGGTGGGGGAAGTAGGGTTGTTGGCCATTGTTGATCGAGAGGATCGTGATTAGGCTGATACCATGTAAGATAAGCAATATGAGAATTGAATGTGTTGATTTCATTCATAGAGGTAAAGAGTATAAATATACATGAGGTAGAGAAGATTTGGGCCAATCTGTGATACACCAAATCGACTCAAGATAAAAACAAATATTACAAAAAGATTACAGAAGATATGTACTCTAACATAGGCTCACCCTGAAGTCGACGACCTGGATCTCACCCGGGGGAGAAGGCGTTGGCGTCGACGAAGCATGGGGTTGTCGGGGAAGTTGAAGGAGGCGGAAGGGTTGTAGGGGCATAACTGGGCGACGTCGAAGGCGGTCGCGACTATATGAAGCCGTTGAATTTGTGGAGTTGGGGGCTATTGAATAACGCTGGGAGGATTGTTGGTGATTGCTGATATCGGATGTCGGAGACGAAGGAGCCGTCGAAGATGCTATAGGTTGCTGGAGGTGGGAGGTGGTTGCCGACTTTGGTTGTCAGAGACAATACTGGTGTTGTCAACTCCGACTCTCTGTGTACGTTGATGATTCGACCATGTGTTTGGCGAGAATTTAATCGTCCCTATAACATGATGTTTTTATTTCTCGTAGTTGTTGCAATAGGAATAGCAATAAGCCAATAATTGAGTACGGCCAAGTGTGTGGTTGAGTAGTGAGGAGGGGTCACGTAAATAATACTCCGTAGTGTAGTACTCCGTATAAATCTAGTATATAAGTATTGTATCCGCAATAGTTAATGGCATAGTAAATTATTAAGTTATAATTATAATTATAGCATATCAAAAAGGAGTATTTTCAAAATATTTGTATGTATATTTTTTGTGAAATTGTTACCTGAGGTATAATTCAAGTTTGTGATATTTTTTTCAAGCTCTGAGTTAACCTCCAAAAAGGTTTTGAAAATGTCATTATCAATTATCATCCCTGTAATTTATACTTTATGTTCTGTTATGAAACCTTAATTATTAATTATATACGGAGTATAAAATTAATTTGACCATATTATATTCCATATTAGAGTCAAATGAAAAAGTTTGTTATAATTAATGTAAAATGGTATAATTTCTACAATTATAACTAAAATTAAAAAAGGACAAAAGTTGAATAGAATAAAGTTGGTTGAATTTTTTTTTAATTACAAAGCGAGAGTTTGGGTAGAGTTAACCACGGATGATCGATCACCCAAGAGAGTCTTTGGGGACGAGAGTCAAAAGCTCTAAATCAGAACTCCATGAGAAAACGTCAGAGCCTAGACCCAAATGCGTCATCCGATCTGCAACTCTGTTGTCCTCCCTAAAAATGTGGGAGAAAGAAGTAACTTCGAAGGAACGAAGAAGAAGAGCGTCCAATAGTAAAATCTCGATCTCCCACATACATTGTCAGACGCCTTTGATAGTGTTAATGACCTCCCTCCACTTCAAGTTTTTCGACACCCATCTCTCGAGCCTTCACCAATCCAAGCCGCAGACCAAGCATCTCCGCTTGCAATGCCGATACTTCACCGCATGTGATGGCACCGCCAGCACTTAGACTCCCCTCATCATCACGGATCACGAAACCAAGCTGTTGCACACCCCGAGTTGATTTTGGCGCCATCAAAATATAGTTTCAAAAATCCATGAGCGGGTTTCCGCCAACAGATGGAATGTCTTTGTCTAAAGGTAGTAGGGGGTTTGTGTTGTGTAGTTATTGCATCGTCTTCGTCTAGGATTTCCTTTTGCGCTTTTTTTCAGTTTCTTAGGTGTTCTCTAATCATTGCTATTAGTTCATAAATTCTTGTTAGGATTTGGTTCTCGAGTATAATCTTATTTCTCTTTGTCCAAACACTCTGGCCACCAAGTGAAAGTTAAAGTAATTATTTGTCCTGGTTTTAGTTGTTGTAATATTTCTATGGTTACAATCTTTATATTTTTATTGCTCTTGTCAATACTTATGATTAGTCTCTCTATGTCTTTATCCATTAGTTCAATGATTCTTAAAGATATTGGATATTCCATAAGTAAATGCAAAGCATCTTCCTCCCCGAAATTTCATAGGATACACTCCAAGGGTGTGTGTATACCCTTATTTCTAAGTCTAGCTTTTGTTGGTAAACCGTGATACCATTCTCCAAAGGAAGATTTTCCGTTTTAGCGGAAAATTCACTTTTCATATCCAGTTAAAAAGGTCCATTTCATTTTCATTTGTCTTTGTAATGTATTCCAACGCACTTGAAGTTATAAACCACCCATTTCTATTTGGTTTCCGGTATAGTCTATCCTAGATATTCTGGGTTGGGAAAGGGACACTGTAGATTTTTTCTACTATATCAATGGACAGGGCTTCTTTTAGCTTTTCCACGTTCCATGTCTTATCTGGTTGTATATAGTTCAAAAGTTTTTCTTGTTAATTGATTTGGGTACATAGCCTGTGATCAGTAAGATTTCTATCATCATCTAGCCATTTGTCCTTTCAGAATCTTATTGTTTTTCCGTTCCAGATTTGCTAAATGAGACCGGAACAAAGTCAATCCTTTAAATCAATTAATTTTGCCCATCGCCATGACGTATTCCTCGTTTTTTTTTGTAATCCCATAGATCGGTTTCTTTCATATATTTTTATCCTATTATTCTAACCCACTAGTTATGCGGTTCAGCAAGAATTTTTTATAATAACTTCATTTGCAATGCTTTATTTATGTCTTTTGTCCTAGTCCTCTTTGTGGTCGAAACGTGTCAGTGAGTTCGTCATTGACAACCACCGAGAAAGATACAGTTTTGATGCATTCAATTATACAACCCATAAATCTCTAGCAGAAACCAAATTTTTCCATGATCGCAAATAAAAAATACTCCAATTATCATATGCCTTTTTCATATCCAGTTTTATTGCTATCCATCCTTCTCTGCCTTTCCTTGTTCTAAAGGAGTGAAAAATCTCGTGTGCAATTAGAATATTTTCTTGGATTGCACGGTCCGAGACACATGCACCTTTTAGGGGGTGAATGATTTTTGTTAGTATAATTTTAATCCTTTTCTACCATAATTTTCGCAATTGTTTTGTAAATAGTGGAACATAGAGTTATTGGTTTGTAGTTATTTGTCGCAGTTGGGTTTTCAGTTGTCACATTTAGGTATAAGGGAAATAAATGCTTGATTAATTTGTCGTAACATTTTCCCTGATTTGAAGAAGCCTTTCCCTGATTTGAAGAAGCCTTTAATTTACAGGAGAGTAGGATTTTAATATAATTCATTACAAGAGAGTAGGATGTAGGAGTCCCTATTCACCCACACCCCCGTCTAGGGGTGGAAATGAGGCGGGTTAAGGGTGGATGAAGTTATTCCATCACCCGCCCTGCAGGTAAAAAATTTCACCCGCTCCATCAATCACCCGCAAACCTTTTCACCCGCATCCGACTCGCGCGAGTGATGCGGGTGGAGCGGGTACCCAATGTGTGAAACAAAAGAAAAAACCAAATCAACACAAGTAGTCTAATTCTAACTCAAAATTACAAAGGGGGTGAGTTTATGTATTTATATTTTTGAGCGACAAAGCACCGAAATCACGAGTTAATTGAAATTTGAAAGTGGGAGGGTATATATCTCTATACTAATCATATACTAATACAGTATATCTCTTGCTATAACGTGGAAGAGCAAGCCGAGACCATATCTATTCTAATTGAAATTTGGTGGGCAAAGCACTAATAAAGGATTAGGGTTTGTAGAAGTTAAACTTGAAAAGGTTAAAATAGTAAAATCACACACATTATATGTATAAATTTTAGGGTTTTATACGGGTTTGCGGGGCGGGTTATGGGTGAAAAATCTTCACCTATATTTCATCCATCACCCACTTCACCCGCACCGGCTCCACCCGTCACCCACTTTTTATGGGTTTTCACCTGCAAAATTAATGCAGGTGGAACGGGTACCCACGAGTTATTTTCAGCCCTACCCGTCCCTTAACGGCCTTTCATCAGGAGTTGTTATTAATTTTGAATCGAGCATGAACTACTCGAATCGATCATATAACAACTCTACCTTCATCATCACCTTCGCATCTCCTTTTGAACATGTTTTATTCTTGAAACTTTTGAGAGAATGAACCTACAATAGTGCTTTACTTCTAACTAGTATATATATATATATATATATATATATATATATATATATATATATATATATATTTTATTTTATTTTATTTTTATTTTTTTTTTGGACGTGGGGGTTCCGAGGTTATCGACTAATCCCCCCACGGGTCCGGGCCCTAGCCTGCAAAGGACGCGAACCGGTTTAGCCAGGGGGCAAGCCACCAGGCAGGCTCACCCAAGCCAATGAATGCTTGAGCACCCACTAATACACAAATTGTGTAAGAAGTGGGATTTGAACCCTTGACCTCTTGCAAGGGCCACCTCTCCCTAACCACTAGGGCAAGGGGTCATTGGTTTACTTCTAACTAGTATATGTTATCCGCCCGTTGTGCGGTTTTTTTATAATTATATTATGTATTTTTATTAAAGTTTGAAGGCTAAAATAGATAAGTTTTTTATTAAAGTTTTTTTTATTGAAGTTTGATGAAATTTTACTCTATATGATGTAAAAGATTAAATTAAATGATTGACATATAGAATCTTCTTAATCGACTATATATAAAACAAATAAAAAAGATTTGTTTTTAAAAAATTAGGAAGCAATAGAATATTAGAAATTAGTTAAAAATATGTTGAGGCTAATTTTGGCTATATGACGGAATGTAGTTGTGTAGTTTCAAAAATTATCATTAAGACTTATCTAAAACGTAATAAATTACTCTTTCATAAAGGAAGATGTTACATATATTTTTGGTCAATTATTCTATCTTTTAGATAAAAAAAATTATATTTATCTAAAAAGATAATTTTTTAACCGGGGCGGATATTTACTTTAAATTCAAATGTTATATATTGTAATTGAATTGACTTATATAGTATATACTCCCTCCCTTCTTTTTCATTTGACATTTTACTATTGAGGCACGTTTGTTAAGATACTAAAAACTATATAAAATATTTATTTTTTTTAATAATTTTTTTAAATAATTTCATACTTATTAGTAATAAGTATAATATTATTAAAAAAGATTGAATAAAAAATTAATATTTTATATAATTTCAACCTTTCTAAAAAAAACGTGCAGATTTCAAAATAACAAATATTAAGGAATGGAGGGAGTAATAAATATCACTCGAAATTCCTTCCATGGCACTTTGCCGATCGAGCCATAGTAGTAGAATTTCATAATTGTCGATAGATTAGTTCATTACGTGACAAAATATTTGACCAAATATGTTATTCAATTACATCTAAAACGTAGAATAATTGATCAAATATTAGATAAATAATTTGATATAAAACGATAAG
Source organism: Persicaria tinctoria (assembly GCA_037127255.1). Lineage (NCBI taxonomy): Eukaryota > Viridiplantae > Streptophyta > Magnoliopsida > Caryophyllales > Polygonaceae > Persicaria > Persicaria tinctoria. The sequence goes on from JBANSL010000004.1 coordinate 5,287,033, forward strand.
TTTTTTACCTAACTAAATTGACTTATTAATTGACGTAACACAAAAATATATTAACATTTTAATCCAGAATATGACACATAAGAAAAAATAATCTTGTTTTAATCCAGAAAATTCAATGGATGCGAAATCGCACCAGAGGTCGTTTCAGACCTTTGCTTATTGGCTTATTAATTGATGCGATCCAAAAATATAATACCAATTTAATCCAGAATATGACACGTAAGTAAAAAAAATCCGTTTTAATCCAGAAAATTCCATAGGTGCGAAATCGCACAAGATGCCGTTTCAGGCCTCTGTTTTAGTATAGATAATAGATAGATATAGATATAAATATAGATATACATAATATAAATAGATAGATGTGGGTAAAAAGATAACAACATATTAATCCGAAATATAACACGTATGCGGAATATTAATAATGTGGCTAATTTTTTTTTAAATCCCAAGATGTGTATTTTTATTTTTATTTTTATTTTTTATTTTTTTTTTATGACGTGGAGGTTCCGAGGTTATCGACTAATCCTCCACGGGCCGAGCACTAGCCTTCAAAGCACTCGAGCCGGGTAAACCAAGCGGCAAGCCGCAAGACAGGCTAACCCATGCCAAGGTAAACCAAGGCATGAGTACCCACTATATATAGCACAAATTGCTCATAGTGGGATTTGAACCCAAGATGTGTATTAACCATCTTTTATTATACTCCGTATATGCTCTATCTCCTTTTATATTAACCACTTCATCCAAAGTAAATCAATTCAACTAACGATCATATATCATTTTTTCTTTCCCATTTGATCTAACCAAAGTATTTACAAATGGATAAAGAGAAAGAGGATCGGAGTTTTAGTCCCTAGGGTACTACGAAATAACCTCCAGGTAGATTTACATATACGGGTATAAGTATAGGGTAACTAATTAATTAGGTTATTATATTATTATTATATTGGTGAGTAATAAGTTTTTTATCCAACTATATTGATTTATTAATTGATGTGGGCCAGAAATATAATATCGCTTTAATCCAGAAAATGTCACATAAGTAAAAATAATCCCGCTTTCTTGTTTTTTTTAATTATATTTTATTATATTAATTATATGAAAATATTACGTATACATGATTAAGAAGTAAGATTTTTTTAATTATAGTCATCAAATTAAACTTCAGATTTTTTTAAATATTTTTTTTTGGTGCGCATATTTTTTAAAATTTAATAAATAAAATTGAGCAAAGGTATAATATAGTTGTATTAAAAAAACGTACACAAATTAAATATCTTATGACCCATTAAAATAAAAAGAGAAATACACATTGTTTTAGTATGTACGTATTTATTATGTATAGATTTGATAAGATTGTTTAATTTTGTATATATTTGATTGAATATAGATAGAGATATATATTTATTTTGTTATGATTATATTGCGTAAAAATATATGTACTTTATCCATGTGAGAATATAAATACAACTTTTTACCTTGCAAATATATTACGTCAAAATATTACTTAGTTTAATATTATAATACATTTGTACGTCAATATACATATATACATGTGAAAACAAATGATATAATATTATAATATATGCTTTAAATTTTAGTGTAAGTGTACGTGTTACATTATTTTATTTTATAATATTGAAACATAAATCAATTGGAAAATATAGATTAAAATGGTATTAATAATAAACCATATATTAGATAGATTATTTAATTTAAAAAGATGAATTTTCTAACTAATTAAGATATAAGTATCTCAGAATTTGTAACTAAATTTATTCTATATTAAAAATAAAAATATAACAAAACTTGTATATATGACGGCATGATATTAATTTTTTATGGTGAATGGTTGAAGATATATCCATGTAAATATGTATTTTTGTACCGTATGTTGCAATGCAAATTTCATTATCAAAGATGGTAGGTATGTGTATTATCCCCGTCCTATCTTGATTAATTACATTAAATATCATTATAAAGGCAGTAAATTATGTATATATTTAACGTACAAATAATTACATATATTTTTGGTCAATTATTCTACCTTTTAGGAAGAAAAAATTTGATCTAATCAGAGGTCTGGTCTGTTTTAGTATTTTATATATAGATATTGATATAGATAGATTTATATATATAGATTTGTACGTATTAGGCATTTGATATTTTAACCGACTTTGTTAATCATTTATGAGGGGGATATATCTTTTGGAAAAAAAAAATAAGGATAAAACTACTTTATAACTAACTATGTACGTGTTTGGATATAAATTTAGAAGGCTTTATGAATACATCTTATTTTTTAGTATTGAGTATGGAGCTATTTTATTTTTAAATATAACTTTCAATTAAATTCGATGCCGTCAAATATGATGAAATTAAGCTCCATGGTTGCAATCATATTGTTTTTCAAACGTTTTTTTGTATCTCCTCCACACGTTTAGCATATAGGTTAGTTAATTAATTTCAACAATAACTTATTATTATATTTGATTGGTTAGATTGGATATGTTTTCAACAATAGTTTAATATATTATGTATCTAAAAAGATAAGTTTTTTTACCTAATTATATTGACTTATTAATTGATGTGGCCCAAAAATTTAATACAACTTTAATCCAGAAAATGCCACGCAGGCGAAAATAATCTCGTTTAATCCAGAAAATTCCGTGCCAGCGAGGTCGCTGCAGCGGTCTCTATTTTAGTATTTTACTAGTATTCGTGGCCCGCCCGTTGTGCGGTTTCTTAATAAACAAAATAATGTTTAATTAATTTATTTATTTTGAAATTTAAAGGTTATAATAATTTGGTTGATATATTTGGATCTTTTAATAACAATAAACTAAATTAAGAGTATGTTTAGTTCATATCAATACGTCTTATTTTAATTTAAGGTAATTGATGCAGTTTTTATTAAAGTATTAATTTTTCTTTATTTGAATTTTACATGTAGGATTCCATGATAGAAGTTATGGTTCCATTTTTTATCTCAAATAAAATTTCTCCAATTTTTAAGGAATATTCAATTTATAAACTTTCAAATTTCACTATACCGAAGAAAACGATGATGATTTTGAATTAAATTGGTATTATATTTTTGGGTCACATCAATTAATAAGGCAATATAATTACGAAAAAAAAAACTTATCTTTTTAGATCAAATAATAAAAAACCGTGGGGCTTTCTTTTCCTTTTAAATTTATTTATTTATTTGCCATACAAAATAAAATAGAGTTTAACCGGTAGGATTTTATCAAATCGTATCAATTCGATTATATATTGATTTTCAAAAATCTATATATATTAGCCATACAAAACGCACCATACAAAATAAAATAGAGTTACTGTAGTTAGTTGCATTGAAAATATTTTATTAATTACCTTGAAAATCATTAAAATAATGTAATAATTTTTATTTTATTTTTTCAATAGTAGATATAATATTAAAGACAAATAAAATTATATAATAATCAAATAAATTAATAAAAACGTACTTAATTTAATATATCGTCATTGTAACAACTGGAAAAAAATAAATAAATATATGAATATAAAGCTATTTTAGGTATATATATATATATATATGTAGTAGGATTTATATATGATTAATAAATTGTCAAAACTACTATACCTTGATTGCAAATTGCAACTTTGCTAACGACGGTCAATTTTGAAAGTTGCTTGGCAAATTGCTTCAACGAATGAAGAGGCTATGTAGTAGGATAGTGGAGGTTTGGTGTTTTGGGATACCTCGTAGATAACCTCTATATATATAAGAACTATAATATTTTATTTTAACACACTTAATTAATTATCTATTCAACATAAAATCTTATGAGATATATATCCATACACACATATATATTTTATATACAATCATAGATATGTTTTAGATATAGGATTGAATGTTAATAATAAATCAGATATTAGATATATTATTTATTTTAAAAAGATAAATATATTCAATTTCATCTAAAAAGGATAAATGTTCTACCTAATTAAAATATAAGGTTGAATATTTATACAAATATATTCAATTTCATCTAAAAAGATGGAATATTTGACAAAGATTTAATTTGACAAATATATTCAAATTACGATGAGATTAATTATGACCACATAAATTTATATAGCGTAAATTTATATTGATGACCCGCGCAAATATATAGCGTAAATTTACATCTCATCATATGATGATATATAGCGTAAATTTATATTACCTTATTTGATATTAATTAATATAACCATACTACATTAAAATACAATGCAAAAAATGATCCACTACCGTGGTTATAAACTAATTGGAAGAAAAAAATGGTAAAAAACTTGGATCGTTTTTTTTATATATTATTATATTTGATGATATATAGCGTAAATTTATATTACCTTATTTGATATTAATTAATATAACAATACTACATTAAAATACAATGCAAAAAATGATCCACTACCGTGGTTATAAACTAATTGGAAGAAAAAAATGGTAAAAAACACTATATTATTATATTTGTTTAGTTAGATTGGATATGTTTTCAACCATAACTGTATTATGTGTAATATATATTTATTTAATTAAAATATAAGGTTATATTGAATAGATTATTCATCTAAAAAGATAAGTTTTTTGTCTAACTATATTGGATTATTAATTGATGTGGCCCAGAAATATAATACCACTTTAATCCAGAGAATGACACGCAAGCGAAAATAATCTCGTTTAATTCAGAAAATTCCGTGACCGCGAGGTCGCTCCAGCGGTCTCTGTTTTAGTATTTTATATAGATAGATATAGATATAGATATATAGATATATATAGATTAAGTCTACTTAAAAGGGTGTAGCTAGTAAGATTAAAAAAAATCAAGATAGACAAGTCTATTGAAGATATATTAGGATAGATCTATTTTCTTATCTTATATCATTGTACTTCTATTTATACATGTTTATAATAAGAGTTTTATCTTTCATCTAAAAAAATGAGTTTTATTCTGTGTTCTTCCACCAATAGGTGAGTTCACCAAAATTCAACATTATATCATAGCGTGTTTCAATCTTGTCATATCTCCATCTTCATCAAACAATTCTGCTACCTTACTCTTCAAAATTGATTTGGGATTTGATTTTTTTTTTCTTTCTTTTAGAATTGAATCAAAATTAAAAACATTAAAAAAGAAGTGTATTGAATCTCACATTCTTCAACATTTCAATGAAAGTAATGGACATCGTTTAAGAGGGTATCTATACTTGGGCCCCCACCTTATCACATCACATGTGATTGCATTCATCCTGACGATAAATCGTAAGGTATATTCATACCCGTGATGGAGAGTGGCTCAAATGATCTACTCGTATACATATGGTTGAATCTATATAATGGACTTAAATGTTTCCGTTTTACTAGGTAACACGGAGCTGATGGATTAAGTGTGTTAAATATATATTAAATTAGAGTTTTTATAAGCTAGTAAGGTATTTGATAACCTAACTGATCGAGTAGCTTATACAAACTAGCTAATCAGATATGAAAAAATGAATAAAATTCTGAAAAACTCGAGGTGAGTAGCTTTTGAAAATCCAATATCAAAAGCTAATTAAACTAAAATCTTATATTTAACTTATTTAAAACTAAAAAAAAAACTATAAAATATTAAAACCAAAAGCTTCGAAAAGCTACCTCTATTTCCAAACGGACCCTTAATCTATGCCCCAAAATATGACAAACGGACCCTTAATCTATGCCCCAAAATATGACAGAAAAACCAGTAAAAATGCATATTTTTAATTGCTGTCAATCAGCATACAAGACAAAAGGGAACAAATGTGTGTGGATGCAGATTTGCCTGGTAAAAACGCATGACAACACTTTATATCACTGGTTCACATAACATACCCAATTTCTCTGGTCAGAGTTGCAGCTATTTCTATGGTTTTGGTTCTGCCATTCTGTTAAAACTACAACTCAGCATCTCTCCTCCACAAGCGCCCTGAGCTTCAGCCTACGACACCGTCGAAAACAGGAGCAAGAAAGCAAGAGGCAGAAGATATGGGAGAGGAAAACCCGAAAGTGGTAGGTGTATGGACCAAGATTAAGCCTTTCGTCAATGGCGGCGCCTCTGGCATGGCGGCAACATGTGTCATTCAACCCCTTGATATGATCAAGGTATACTTCGAATCGCCTAGAAAGTAGCCAGATTCGGCTACTAGTTGTTGTTCTGATGTTTTCTTGTGCTCCGGGCAGGTGAGGGTTCAGTTGGGGCAGGGCTCAGCTGGCCAAGTTACCAGGATCATGCTCAGGGATGAGGGCCTTCGCGCCTTCTACAAGGTTTGCTTTTCGGTTTTGTTCTTCAAACACTAACACATCCTGACAACCAACAAGTTAGTTAGAGAGGCATAATATGTGCTTGAATTCTAAATCAGGGGCTCTCAGCAGGACTACTGAGGCAAGCTACTTATACAACAGCACGCCTTGGATCATTCAGGTGAGTGATTACTGATTATGTGTAATGTGTTTATGTGCAAAAATTCAGTACTGATTTGCTTGAATGTCACAAATGTTAGGGTGTTGACGAACAAAGCATTGGCTGCGAACGATGGAAAGCCACTGCCTCTATATCAGAAGGCATTGTGTGGTCTAAGCGCAGGGGCAATAGGGGCTTGTGTCGGAAATCCAGCCGATTTGGCATTGATTAGGATGCAAGCAGATGCAACCTTGCCAGCAGCTCAGAGGCGACATTACAGGAATGTATTTCATGCCCTCTACCGCATTGTTGCTGACGAAGGGGTTCTCGCTCTATGGAAGGGTGCTGGCCCTACTGTTGTTCGAGCTATGGCGCTCAACATGGGCATGCTTGCCTCCTATGATCAGTCTACTGAATTTTTACGCGACTCTCTTGGTTTTGGAGAAGCTGCTACTGTCCTAGGTAGGTGAAAACAAAGTATCAGAAGAATTAATTTTTTCTATTTTTCAGGCATCTATAGGTACCCATTGGTCCCATTGTAAGGCCTTTTTCGGTTTCTGATTCACAGGGGCAAGCACAATTTCTGGGTTTTTTGCCTCGGCTTGCAGTTTACCATTCGACTACGTTAAAACCAAAATCCAAAAGATGCAGCCTGATGCAGAGGGCAAGTACCCGTATACTGGCTCTTTAGATTGTGCCATGAAGACCTTAAAATCCGGAGGCCCCTTGAAATTCTACACAGGCTTCCCTGTCTACTTTATCAGAATTGCACCCCATGCTATGGTACATTACCTACACTCTCTCCCTCTCTCTATTCCGCCATTTTAATTTTAAGTATGCATCAATGTACATTCATAACAGCTTCTTGTGACTTGCTGATGGTTCCATGAACGTTTCCGCAGATGACATTGATTTTCCTCAACCAGATTCAGAAGATTGAGAAGTCTGTTGGATTATAGTACTTGGAAGGGAGAGCTGAGCTTGTCGCTTATATACTCAACAACGATTGATAAGTCTTGGGGCCATGGATTTGGCCCAAAAATTCCAAACATGGGATTAAGCTAAATAACTTTTGAGGTAATAATGATGTAGCTTGTGATCATTTGATACTGCACAGATTGGATAATCAGAATCAGTTTTTCCTATAGTAATCTAAAATCTTCAGTGAGATTGCTGACTCTTCCTAGGAAGATGTTTGTTTCATGAATTGCTTGAAAAAATGGAGAAAGAAAACACTTCAATGTGATGTATATGCATCCTGAAATGCATTTGGCCAAGAAGCAGTATCATTCCCGGGCTTCAAATCCTGGTCAATCTTGTTTACAAATGTGTATGAAATTCAAGAAAATGGGGAACTAGAATTCTAGAAAGGGCTAGGGCAGGATTATTGGGAAGTTCAGGATGTTCATATCACCAATTACCGAAAAACGAATTGACAATTGATGGAGTAACCCAATCGACTATTCAATATGAGTTGAGAAATGAGACTATGAGGTGGTAAGGATTAAGATTGGTGCTTAGCTTTAACTCCGACCCCATGGATGGAAATTAGGCATCATCTGATTGGATGTCAACCTCAGTCAGGTCTATTTTGAGATGCAGTGGTTGAACATATGATAGAAATCGCTACACTTGGCAGCAAACCACGCAGAGTCATCACAAAATTGGAAGAACAAACAGTGACTACTCCCTTCCAGACAGTGTGATTTGATGAACAAATCAGAAATCCCGTATTTGTGTTAGTTGGTGCTTGAATTATCTTTTTTTGTTGTTAATCTTTCAAACAAAATGTTAGGGTTTGTGTTGTGACACGTATCAAAAGAAATTGGAGCCTTGTATCGAAATCTATTTGCCTTGTTTTTCAATCAAAATATCAACTTTTACAGGAGAGAACGAGAGATACCTGAGAGCCGAAAATGGCTGATGAATTTCACTCGCAGACTCTGAATTTCGCTGTCGAAATTCTTCCATTGATTCGTGTAACAGGTTTCCAAGTTCGTCGATCTCCGATTAACGCTGCTTCATCGTCGTCCTCCTGAATCAAACCCTATCAGTACCTCCGGGCTCCGTCCAGCGATCCGAGTCCCGCAAGCTTATCAAGATTCAAAACTCGTCTAAATTTAATGGGGGTCAGTAAAAAGGGTTAAATTAAATTTGAGCCCTCTTTATATGGCCACTTCTTAAAAAACCACCCATAATTTCATGTTTTCGCTTAACTACCACATATTGTCATATTGTATACAATAATCGTCGAATCATGGTTATTACTTATTAGAATTTCGATCTCGATCTTTAGAATCTTAAGATATGATCTTACTCATGAGCTTGATTCGGATTTATGCATAGAATTTTTTTGCGTAGGATCTGTTGTGAGATCTTTAGGATCTTAATGAATCTATAAGATCTTACGATCCTACACGAATCTAAAGATCCTATTTTTATTAACAATTTATATTTTTTTAAATTTGTTTTATTTCATTGCTTAATTTTTGGGTGTTTAAACGTATACATTCATGTATGAGATGTGAAAAATGGCTTAGAGGAAATTATTTTCGAGTCTTTTAACCAATATGACAATGTCTAAGGTTGTAAGTGTAGCTTTTTATGTCTTGAAACTAAAATATATTGTGTAAACGACATCTTTTTTTCCTAATCATATAACTTGAAATTAAGCCACTTTATTATATACATTTATATATATTTTTATTTTTTTAATTATATTTAGAGGATCTTACGATCCCTTAGTGGGATCTTACGGTCCGATCCACAGACGTATTGTGATTCGATTGAATCCTGATCCTAATAACTTTGCGCCGAAGCCATCAATTATACATAGTAAAAAAAAATAGTTGACAAATCACCATTAGCTTTTTCATGAAATAATGTGAAATTGTAACATTCTTACCAAAGTAGCTTAAATGAGATTGGTTTCGTGATTTAGGGTGTGTATGGCTGCAATAAAAGCAGGTTAAAAGTGTGAAATTATTAGCTGTTAAAAAAATAAACGGGTTTAAACGGTGTATGAGAATAACAAATAAGCTTTAGTCAGTTAAAAAAAGAGTTTATAAATAAACTGCAGATTGAAGCTTATTTTGAGGTTTATATTCCATAATTACTATTTTACCCATTCTCTTTTATCTTATTTGGTTTGAAAGTACCACAATACCCCTAATAAAAACCAAATAAACTCCACTTTTTACAAATAAACTGTTTTTCACCCCATACGGAGTTTATATTTTTTCATAAATTTTTAACTACTTTATGGGTGTGTATGGTTACAATATAAACAAGTTAAAAGTGTAAAATTTTTAACTTTTAAAAAAATAAACGGGTTTAAATGGTGTATGTGAACAACGAATAAGCTTTAGTTAGTTTAAAAAAGGGTTTATAAATAAGCTGCAGATTGAAGCTTATTTTTAGGTTTATATTCCATAATTACTATTTTACCCATTCTCTTTTATCTTATTTGGTTTGAAAGTACCACAATACCCCTCGTGAAAACCAAATAAACTCCACTTTTTACAAATAAACTGTTTTTCGCCCCATACGGAGTTTATATTTTTTCATAAATTTTTAACTACTTTTACCAACAGTTTATAAATTTTTACCCTGTTTATAATTTTAGTCAGTTTATTAACCCCGTTCCATACGAACCGTGATTTAATCAAATTAACAAATTTGAGCGATTTTTAACTTTAGGGTGGTAGTTCATAAATAAAATATCAGATTAAATAAACACATCTTAAATTAAAGATGGAAGTGAATTTTTTTTATTTTTTTTAAGCAAGATAAGAATTCGGTTCTCCAGACAAGCCTAGAGAAACCGAGAGACCGAACAAGTCGGTAGATGGACTAACCATCATTTACAACCGAAAAAACATATAGAAGCAAATGACAAAAAGAAATAACGCGAAGCAAATGACAGAAATAAAAGCAGAAATAAAAATACAAGTCATCCTACACCGAAACTACAAGCTAGCAGAACAATCAAACCGATCGGCAAAAAGGAAGACGCACACAGAGAACTCTAGGGAACCTAGCGGACATCTCAGATTATGGACTCCAACAGAGCCTTCAGATATCGATCACACTTCCACGACGTCTTCGAACATTGCAAATCGACCACCATTCACATGAAGCCTGCATGACAACAAGAACAACCCTGCACACCAATCCGCAAGCCTAAATCCAATCCAAACCATTGTTCAATCAAATGGTTTTTTTTGAACCATATATGATAAATAAAATTAAAATGGTTTTTTTTTTTGGTGAACTATAAAATTAAAATTGTTACAATAAAACAAAGTAGATTAGTATGTTGCCATTGTGGAAACTAGATTAACGTCTATAGGTTAGCAGCAGCAACAACAACAAAAAAGATCGTCTATAGGTAAATGAGTAAATCATCCGAGGTAGCTGATAGGTCGGCGTATATGGGTCTCTCATCGTCGTTTGTTGCTGAGCATGTTCTAGCTGAGATCGATGACATCGTCCGTCAGGATACTAAAAATTGTGGAAAGACAAAGATCGAGGAAGAAGTGCTCAAATAACTTACTTTTTTTTTTTTAACAAGGAAAAGTTTTGGGAGGTATATATCACCCAATAAGGCAATAACATCTTTCCGTACAAGGGAAAGGAACTCCGAGTGAGACAATAGTGCACCGTGGTCCATGGTATGTCGCAGTTGAGCCGTCTTATTTGCTACTTGGTTGACTTCGCGAAAGACGTGTTTGCAAGTTGACCATTCAAAGTGCCAGAGTAGCTGTAGGATGTCAGTGATGATCATCTCGATATCCCACAAACATTTTCACCTGCCGGTGATGGAATTGATGATCGTGAGGCTATCACTCTCAATCTTGATGCGTTGTACGTAGGTCGATACTCGATATCCCTTGTCGTCGCAAAACCGAAACGGAGAGCTAAAGCCTCTGCCATCGAGGAGGAGACATAGTCCCATCGAAAGCTAGCTCCTTGACGATATGACCGATCTCTGTTTGCATCCCGAATGACGAAGCCTACTGAAGCGTGGTTTGACTGAAGCTTGGAACCGTCTAAATTAATTTTTTTTTTAAAGTGGCTTACTTTTGACTTTTTTCCATCTTATGTTTTTCTTTATCCTGGGTGGATTAAGTGGTCGAGTGTTTATCATAGTATTATCTTCCCAAAATGTATTCCAATGTTTTTCTCCATTATTCCTTAATACTCCATAATTGAAAGTGTTCTATTCGAATTTTAAAATAGTAAATTAAAATCTCAGCCGTCGAAATAAAAATCGAGCCCTTTAATTTAAATTTTGAATACATTTATAATCAAATTTGATTTTAAAAATATTAAAATATAATATATTTAAGAGAAAATTGGAGGATTAAGACCCCTTTCAATAAATTTATTAGATAAATTTAATGATAAATTAACAAAAATAGATAAAGTGCTAAGTTGTAAATAAAGACCATTAAAGAGTTATTTTATGTAATTTTGAATTTAATGGGAGTAATAAAGAAGGAAGGATACAGTACCATTGATGTTGCACACCCACCCCAATGAGGTACGGAGAAGACAGTTCAATCAGCATAAATTATTCGTTGCTATCTCCTTTTTCACAAATAATTTAAACTCCTCTGTTTTCATCCCAAAAAAAGCTGAGAATTTTTTGCTGGTTTGTGCTTCCAATTTAGCTGCCCCCAAAACCTGACTCCTTCAGAGCAAAACCTCTGATCGAGGGAGCCGCGCTGCTCTTGGCGTTCCAATTCACCAAAGTTTCCCCCTTTTCTTCTTCTCTGCGGAGGAATTTGTGTTTCATAGAATTGAAGAAGAAGTTGACCGTGGCTGTTATTGATTGTTGGATCCACCAGCAATCATCCTCTTTATGGGTTCCCTCGCATCTGCTTGTGTGGTTTTCAATTTCTTCTTCTTAACCCTAAATTCCCTTTCTATTGGAGTATTTTGTTCATCTTCCCGCCTTCCCCAATCGATTCCCTTCATCTACGATCTTCAGCTTCAGTGCCCTGTCTCGATCTCATCTTCCCATCCTCTCCAGGTACACCTACCTTTTTGCCTCAATTTTATTTTGTTAATGATTCTATCGCTTGCTGGTTACGCGTTTGTATTTTAGGGTTTTACATAGTCAATTGTGAAATGTGAGATTTTTGTTTGCAAATTAAGTAGGAATACTATCTGAAAATCAACTACTGCTGTTGGGTTATGCTGATGAGACTTCGAATTGTGGAATGATATGCCTTTTCAGTGGCAGTACATTCGAATTAGCGAGGCTGAGATGTATTACTGGGTTGGAGTCTTACTAAAATTGTTTCTTTAGCTCCCGAGGTATTACAACCAATGGTAATAGTAGGCTATTTGATTAAAATCTAGTCAAGTCGCCGATTTCTGGCACGAGAATTGGGATTATTCAGCCTGTCCTAATTTTCTTCCACAGGGATTTATCCCTTCTTTGTGTTGAATTTTCACCAAGAGAGGATACAGGAAAGTTGGTTGTCAAGTGTGAAAATGTGATGTGCCCCTTTTGGTCAAAGTTGTCTAGTCATCTACTCATCTTTGTTGAAGCTGTAATTGGCCATTTTTTTGGTACAATTACATTTCATTCTAGCATTGTAAATAAAGTGTCTGTTGTGTAATGATATGTGGATCTGGATGAAGTTTCTGTCGGTTCTAAGGGAAGTTATGGTGTAATGTTTCGCTTGCAGACGAATGGGGAAGCCCTTGACCGAGTTTTGAGGTCTAAGCCGATGAATTTGTACACTGCCGTGCTGTTCTATGGGTCATGGTGTCCATTCTCGAGTAGCATCAGAGACAAATTTGACCTGCTAAGCTCAATGTTTCCGCAGATTGAACACCTAGAAGTTGAACAGTCATCAGCCAAGCCAAGGTGAGAGCATGATATTTAGCTTTAGTATTAAAAATTCTTGTTAGTTTGTGGAATTTATTTAATTGGATTAAATCTTGAATGCTTTACAAGTTGCATTCCACTTATTTGGGGGCAAATTTGTAAACTTTTCATCTCATTATGTGTATATGCATAGTTTCCTCGTCAAAAAGGGGGATTGCCCGTCAAAAGAAACTATAACTTTGTGGCAAAGAATTATTTTTCTGTTGCGGACTTTAGAGGTTGCCACTTTAAAGAATAAGATTGGCAGCTGAAGACTCCTTTCATTGAAAAAAAAAATCTAGGACATTATACTGATCATATTCTCGCTTATCAATTTCTCTCATCTGGTTGACTGATCTATTTGCAGTTTGCTATCGAGGTATGGGGTACGCAGTTTGCCAGCATTACTAATTATGAATCAGACTGTAAAGGTCCGGTATCATGGTCAAAAAGATCTTCATTCATTGGCACAATTTTACCATAAAATTACAGGTACTGAAACAAAGAAGTAGTGATGGAAATATTTAGTTGGATTGACAGCGTTACAATTTCTCAAGTTTTGTTTTCTTATTTCCTTTCAGCATTTCCCTCTCCAGATACTATCTTTTTCCCCAAAAGAGTCGTTAATAATGCTTTCCCCTCTTCATGTCATTCAGGGCTTGACTCAAGAAAAGATGCAAGTCAAGACCGCACTTCTGGATGGGCTAATGATCAGGATCAGAAATTCCTTCAGCTTTGGTATCAAGCATCGTCATGGAAGGAGATGATAATGAAGGAATCATATTTGTTCTTTGCAATATCATTCCTAATATTGAGGGTTTTCCTCGATTTCTCTCCACAAATACTTGGAGGGCTTGTGGCATCATGGAACACGTGCAAGCGGCATTTGAACCTGGGAGTCTTTGGAGAGTCAAGGCTGTTGCTGGGACGTGTTATGCAAATAATCGATGTGGACAGAGTATGGAACAAGACCAAGTGCTATAAAACAAGGAATTTCCACAATGGGGCAAGGAATGCTCGTGTGTGGGCCTCATCCCTCACATCCGTCTCCTTGGGTGAAACCAGTTCACCTAGATCAGCCTCAACCATGCTCGACTCCTGACCTTTGATGATCAAGTCTGCATCAAGCAAGAGATAGCATGGTCTGATTTCAGCTGGCAAGCGTGATACGACTAGATAATCTCGCTTTTTCATGGTTGAGGAAGACTATCTTATTCTTCTCGCCTTTCTCTCGTACGTCCTGTTTCCTTTTCGACTTAATTTTGTTTGTGTTGCAAGAGTTAGTGTAAAAGTAATTCTTGTAAATCATAGAATTACATACTGGAACTTGTATAATCTTAGTATTTAGGGTTTCAGACTCCTGTACTTCATACCATTAACAAAAAAAAGGGCTTCCCCTTTTTCCACATCAAAATCTTTTTGTTTGAATATTTCATGGCATTGCTTCAATCGAACAATTTTCATGCATGTCAGAAGATATATAGTCAAATAAAATCAGATTCACCGAATACTGAATCAATGTTCATTGGATATTAACAGCATGATCTGTGGTGTGATTTCACTTTTGGTTGGTTGAGAAAGTGAAATTATTTTTGTTTATTTAATGTTCTTGTAAAGAAAATAAATAAAGCAACTTCATAGTCTACTTTGGTGTTGACAGTGATGGACAATAATCGGAAGACTGTTAAAAAGCTTTGGTACAATCATACATTTGGTGGGTGAAACTAGAAACTGAAAAAATCTGTATTCATCTCTCAAATTTTTAGAGTGTATAGTTTCAATCACCAAATTTATGATTGCACCATGAGGGATCATCTTGTCATATATATAGTATTGATCACGGTTTTAGAGTACTCGGAATCTTAATTGATTACGGCTTCTAAAATCGTAAAAATGTCACCTGCTTTGGTTTAGGCAATCACGGTTTTAAAAACCATGAGAAACTTAGTCCATTCCAATGCATTGGGGCTGCACTTCTAGACCTGCGGATATCCCATCCAATCGGCCCTACACCTCTCATGGTTTTACTTTTAGGAACCGTAGCTGGACACTTACCACGGTTTTCAAAACCGTCGTAACTTGTAACAATCATCATGTATTTGGCGAGATTTTCATGGTCTGTATAGCAATTCGGATTCCTAATACCCAAATGCAGTGAACAGCTAACCTCTAAGAAACTCTCTCCTTTTGAGTGTTCCCTGATTTGGATCTTTTGTGCTTGTGTAAGTTGTGTTGCATCATCTCAAGACCTGTTCTTCATCCCATGCTCATCAATCCCAATTTAGTACTGTTTTTTTGTTACTACAGTACCTCTTTTGATTTTCTGTTTTTCAGGGTTGTGAGAAAACATTCATTTTTTTACTACAATACATCTTCCTTTTTTTTTCTTTTTTTTTTGAGATTCCTGACTGGGCAGCAGTGCTATTTCTTTCTTGGTGGTGCTTGACTTCATTCTTAGTCTATGTCCTAAACTTGCTAATTTTAGTTTCGTATAGATTCGTCTTGTCGTAGAGTGCGTACCGTCGGTTGTATTGCGCGTTTTCTAGGTTTCTGATTGCAGATGGAAAAACGGTTTTCCGTCTGTCGACTTGTGAGCCTATCGGGAATCAGGTTTGTCTGATCTCGAATTCTTACTTTATTAAAAAATAATCTTTCTAAGAGTTTGGAATTAAATTGTAAAATAAAGCTGTTCTTTTTATATAGAGATCCCATGATTGATGCCAATCTTCAAACTTTCCCAAAAATGGGTGCAAGGCATATGGTGAAGCAGCTGAGTTATGAACATCTCCAGGTTTCAGATTGACTGAAATTCTGTTCTTTGCCTCCTGCTTGCGTTTTCTTCTTCTTTGCTTGAGGAAGAAAAAACCTCCAAGAAGAAAACATTGCTAGTTTATTAGCTACACATTCTGATGATCTTTTTGCTGGGGATAAATTGAACTGCAAGCAGGAATGAGAGTTGTTGCATCAGCAAGAGGGACAATCGAGTGTCGGTGTCTTTGATGAGGGTCTTGGTTTGCGAAACTCGCTTTCCTTTTTACTTTTGCAAGCCCTCATCTCACTTGTACACTAGTAGCAATCTCAATGGGAGTGGTAATGGTAATGGTAATGTTAACCACTCTTCATCGGAAAATGGTCTCAAGAGTAGCCTTCGGAAGGCGGCACCTGATCCATCACTTGTAGAGAAGAAAAAGGTTCAATGGGCTGATGTGCTGGGTAAGCAACTCGCCGAGATCAAGGAATTCGAGTCCAGGTATGCAATCTTACTGATCATTTGTGTTTATGATGTTTACAAGTAACTATCTTGCTGCTGATTGATTCATTGACTTGTAGAATGTCATATCAGTTTTCTTATGCAAATCAACCATTCCCATTTTTTTTTGCCTTGAAATGAAATGATACACATTTTTGGTTGTGGACAGTGAAGATGAAGATACCAACTATCGACGTTTGAACAACAGACGATGTGTTTGCACCATTCTCTGAAGGCGGAATCTGTACATACCTTAAGTGGTTCGGAATGCATTGAAGGGATTCTGATCTTCACAGAGGGCTTGTTGTCTTGTAAACTAAGGGAGCTGCCAAAGTAAATCTGTCTAAAAGTAATATATTTCCATGCCATTTAAGTTATTGTTTGGCTTTTATTTGCCTGATACGGCTGTGACTGTTTGGGAGATTACTGAATTGAACAAGGACAAACTTTTCTGAACCCTAAAATAGCAAATTCTGATGTCTGTCATAGTGTCATACAATCTTCTTGATTGTAGGGGAGGGCGTTTGGCCAAAATGGTAATGGTTGGAGTAGCTGAAGTGGTTGGATTATTTGTGTTAAATACTACCTCCGTCCAAAAATACATATCCCTTTACTATTCATGCACGTTTTTTTACGAGTTAAAAACTATATAAAATATTAATTTTTTTATTAATTTTTTTGAATAATTATAAACTTATTGATAAAAATACGTGCTAAAAAGTAAAAGGACATGTATTTTTGGACGGAGTGAGTATAGGTTAATAGGATAGTATAGTGTTAGGGTAGCTGTTGAAAACCTGTGAATAAAAAATCGAAAGCTCCGAAAAGCTCAGGTGAGTAGTTGTTGAAAAGCTTAGATTTCAAAAGCCAATTAAACTAAAATCTTATATTTATTTCATTTATAAGATTATATAATATCAAAACCATAAGCTCCGAAGAGCTATTTGATTTTGCCAAACGGAGACTTTTGTACACAAGCGCGTTATTATAAGATCAAATTCTCTTATTTGATGTGTTGTGAACTTGCGATGATCATACAAATTTGACACATAAAATTTTATATAAACCTTAAGAGAGAACACATAATCAGAAAAAAAAAATTATATTTATATTCTTTCACGTAAATTTGAAGGGTCTGATCAGTTTTTTTTCCCATATGTAGGTATTTAGGTCATTACAACAAGGAGATGGAGATTCGGACTAAGCTCTATCAACTAAAAGCTTATTTAATTTTGCTTAGTGTTAATTTAGACAGAATTTATCCACTCATCTACATTCTTAACTTAAATATAAAGTGAAAAATCATGGAAAATCTAATCTTAAGTTAATTTTGCTTTTTTTTTTTTGGCTTAGATAAAGCCTTTTGCCAAATAAACCATTGTTCAATTTTATTTAGATAGATTAATAAGTTGACAAATTTACATTTTAGCCTTACCGTCGTCGTTACCTCTATCAACTAGAATGCTTTTAATGACCAATCTTGCTGCTAGGTATCAACTCTTTTTTGGAATTACCACATTCTAACCTGTTTCCTTCTTGTTTTGGTAAATAGAGAGCAACCGTGTCTGTCTGGGAGTCGAATTAACATATTTCCTTCGATTAACCGGGCAAAAACAAGGAGAAGAAGTTCACATTTTGACATGTTAACTATATATCTATATACCATGCATATACTAGTGTCATGGGCCGACACATACGAAGCCCATGCGGCATCCCTATCCCAGGGTTTAGTCTTGCGCGATCGACACTATTGATTCCGCCCTGCTTTAGGCTCATCAGGAGAGCAGGTTCAACCCCCAATTGTGTAGCGGGATGACCAATATTCCCTCCATCACCGTCAAGTCATCGACTAGCGACAAGCTCCCTGAACTTAACCGAGTCAACGTGTCCGAACATCCGAGGGGTCATCACCTTAACTCCCTACACAATGTTGTTGAAGCATCTCTTATATCTTACCTTTATAACGAGCAGTGACGGATCCAGAATTTTGTGTAGGGGTGGGGGGGCTAAATTATTTTTTTTCGAGAAAAGAGACTTTACACAAGTACACAACTATAAGAATACAAAATTTCATAGGAAAAGAGATTAGAAAAATTTTGTAAAGGCTCGGATTTTCAAATCCTAATTTTCTGGAATAAGAGAATTAAAAATGAAATTAAGTCGGTTTTAAAACTTGTTTAGCGGATTCCGACCGGAGTATAAATTTAACGAACAATTTCCGTTCTTTTACCTCAAAAATTCAAAATAATTATCGTGGTGTGTTATCCTTTTCGATTTTATAAATCTAATTAATCGAGAAAACGAGATTCAAAGAAACTAACTATCACGAACTAATTTCGGGGTTCAAAATTCGCGTATTCGTGATTTATTTCCGGGTATTGGTTTTAACCATTCCCACACTCTAAATGTCTCTATCCCTCACCCACTCCCCATCACTTCACACCTCTCCCTCCCCTAAATTCTTCAACCCCTCCCTGATGTCCTGCTGCACTCCATCATTCACCACCACCGACGTCGCCACCATAACCATCACTTCATCATCGTCGCCGCACCTTCAACCACCACACACACCACCGTCTCCTCCTCCTTCTTCCGTCCTTCCACTTCGAGCTGCCAGCGGAAGGACCCACGCACCCCTCGGAGCCACCACCAGTAGCCGGAGCAGCCTAGAAGCTCCCAGCGCCGCTGCCGAGCCACCGAAGTCCACCTCTCCTGTTCGAGCGCGAACCACTTTCTGGTAAGCGATTCTCCTCCGTTTTCGATCGGAATCAGCCTCGAGCTTCACCATCACGCTCACCCATGTCCGACGTAGGTCCGACGAGCCATCGAGAGCCCTCGGCGATGCCCAGAACACCAGTCGAAGCTCCGACGTCCGCGAAATCACCTCGGTGAGCTCCCGTACCTTTGCTTCCTTCCTTGTTTCAATTTCGTCCTTCCTTTTCCGCTTAGAGTAGTCGGGAAGAGGGTGTGAGATCTGAGTGTGGGGAGAGTGGGCGAGCTCGAGAGTTCCGGCGAGTCGAGGGCGAGGTCCGTGAGTGCGAGGGCTGAGCGAGAGTCCGAGCGAGCAGAGAGGGTGCGATAGAGCTGTGGGAGTGTGAGCGAGGGTGGGGCGGAGCTGGGCGCAGTGAGACGCCGGTGAAGGAGGCCGGGAGGAGGAGCACAAGCTCGCCGGCGGGATTCCTCGGCGGAGCAGCGGCAGGCCGACCAAGCTCGGACGGGAGGCTTCAATTTGAATCGGGAGGAAGGGGATGACTTGGAGGCCCCACCTCCTTGTGATGTTATATAATTAATTGTTTTAATATTAAACCGGTTGAGTTTTTATTTGCGGGTTCGGTTCGGTTTGGGCTAAAAGCGTTGGTTCGGTTCGGGTTATTCGTTATTTATTTATTTAATTTATTAATTAATTGTCTAACCAATTTCCGATAATTGATTATTTTAGAAATCGATTTATGTGTCGATATTTAAAAAGGGGTCGGTTTTAAAGTATATAAATCGAATTATTTTGTAACGGTTGAAAGTTACTTAAATCCCTAGAATGGTGATTTTAATTAAAGTAAAGTATGTCGGGATTATTTAAATGGATTTTTTTTTGAAAGTATTTTTAAAGATTAAATATTTTATAAATTAGAAATGGCTAAGTATAAACTTGAAGTAATTGTTTTGGCTAACAACTGGACTAGCGAGTGAGATTTTATGGATTGAAGTATGATTGAGTCAGTTATGGAAATGACAATGGAATAAGATGATATAAGATGTTGCCATAAGTTGAGATAAAGAATGTTGATGATGCTATGATTAATGGATTGGTGGGCATGTTATGTAGTGGTAAATGGATCCCGTTTTGTGCAGTTTACTTATGCATATTTATTAATAATTGCTAGGTGATCTGTAACCTGCTTGCTTATATCTTGCTGCTTTTCATCTTGCTGATCTGCTACTCCAGGTAAGTTCTTTGAACTTACTCATGATGGGCGCTCTATGCACTGGGTGTTATATAGTAGGCTAGTGTCCATGCACCATACGACTTAGAATCATGCTTAGGAGCTAAAATGAAAATCATATGATTGCTATATGTCCTTGCAAGAGAACGGCCGTTATCTGTGATAGTCCTAGAGTCTTTGCTAGGGTCATAGGGTAGCCCAGCCTCATCGGGTACCCTGGGTCAATCGAGTCTATATGAGCATGATATGATAGCCCAACACCATCGGGCAAGCGATGATATGATATGATATGATATGATGATGCCGTGGGTTGTGCACCACCACGAGGAATTTGCTATGCTATAGCACCGAACTGGCCAGTGTCCGCCCTATCGGAAGGGGGGTGGAGGTACGAGAGGGACATGCCACTTGGCATTCTGTGTGGATCCATTTATCGCTTTCTGCATTATATTAAACTGTCAATATATATACGTGATTTAATTTACGCATGGCATTACGCATTTCATCTTAAGAGTAGGATGCTTATTATATGCCTCTCAGAGTGTGTTTACATACGCGCATGAGTGACCTGATGATTGACCCAGATCCCCCTCATTTTTTTTAGATTCAGGTAATCACTAGCCGTTATCGTTGCTTATGTGGATGCTTGGCGGGTTCAGACTTTTGGCGTTAGATCGAGAGGTTGAGAGACCACCACACTTCCTCTCTTTTAATACTCCCTTTCGGATGGTATTTAAACTCAACCTTATTTTTGCTTTCGCTCGATTTCA
This sequence comes from Persicaria tinctoria, assembly GCA_037127255.1. Classification (NCBI taxonomy): domain Eukaryota; kingdom Viridiplantae; phylum Streptophyta; class Magnoliopsida; order Caryophyllales; family Polygonaceae; genus Persicaria; species Persicaria tinctoria. The sequence goes on from JBANSL010000004.1 coordinate 5,308,335, forward strand.
CGATTAGACTAAGGCAGGTATTTGATCTCCAATGGATCCGCGATCTTTAAGGGTTCGAAATCCCTTCTTTTAGTACAAATATTTTGTTTTAAAACTCAACCCGTACCTGAATTGCAAGATCCGAACAAGGGGTTTTATCCCTTGAAACGTAACCCGGAAATCATAATTCCGGGCCGTTACAAAGATGGTATCAGAGCTTAGGTTGTGCAATTCGGGTACACAAGGGTCGAGTGTGTGTTTTGAAAACCGCCCACGAGTTTCAAGGACTTTTTGAAAAGGATTTAGAGGGGCAAAATGAATTTAATGTGCTTAACTAAAATTGGACTAAGTAATGAACTCGAGTTGTAATAAAAAAGGAGAATCGACAAAACGGGGACACGATTGGGTAGTAAAGGCGCTAGACCACCCCTATTGGGTGTAGTTGGGAACGGTAGGCAAAATACTAGCTTGCTCTTTACAGAGGGTCCGGAAGACTCCAAGGAGATTGCACCAAGGTGGTTGGAGTGGCGAGTTAGGTAGGATCGCGAGGTTTTTGCCCCTCCGGTCAGTCGCTCCTTGAAGAGCGACATTAGATAGCTTGATGTGCTTTATATATTGAGACTGAGTATGACCTCCCTCGAAGGAGTTCATTATAATTGTCATTGACTAATTCTATGCTGAGTGCTTGATCTGCTAAAGTCTGATTGGTATGCCTAACAATTAAATGTGTTTCGACTGATCTGTACAAACGGGATAGTGGGAGTACCCTTAATTCTATGTGGTCAACCCAGCTTGTGTGAAATAGCCCCTTCCACTATGTTTGTTAACCCTTTGACGGTTCTATCGAGTCTTTCTCCCGGATGTCAGTATCTTTCATCGGAATCGGGTTGGTAAACACATTGCGTCAGAAACTCATGTATGTATATGGAGGTTGTCTGAGTGAGTATTGGAAGATAGTCCTTGATGTCATTTTGAGTCAAAAGTAAGGTGTTTCCGGGGTTGTCTTCCTTGATTCTTATGATGATCAACCGAGGTTTTCTTACCACAAAGAGTCGTACGTACCAAGGTCCCACGAGAAATAGGGGTGATGAGTCAGTTCGGGAAGGTCAATGGTTGCCCTTAGGGATCTCTGTCCGGTTGTAATGGTGACTCTCTCTGAACTGCATGACATGATTTTGTAACCTCCTGCATGTATCTTGCAAAATGCTTAATTGTAAAATGTTGCTCATGTTATTACATCTGTGATTAGTTACATTGATCAAGTCTCGTGTTATGTCTCACTCTCTATCGTGATTACGTTGTCATAGCATGCCTACTTGACTTATTATATTAATTGTACTAATGATTGATTGGAAGCATATAAACCACATGATATAAACCTACATGATAATTGTTTTCTCCTGGGTTAGGTCCATGATAGTGTGATAAACTCTTCTTCGTATGAATGCCTGTAAATGATATCTTTAGCATACTAGTGGATGAAGCCTTGATGCTTATTACTCGTTTTATGACAAGAATCTACAACATGCCCATCTATTTTGTATTCATCAGATTAATGATTGTTGGTTGTTTTCACTTGATATTGTTGTGTGATTAGTTGCGTTGGATGGGGAATATGTGGTATAATTGAGTCTTGATGAATGCATGCTATAATGTTCATGATGGCCATTGTGTGAGTCCAAGTTACACGTGTTATGTCTCTATCATCCCATCATGCCCTACTCAGTATGTTGCATCGTCATACCAATGCATGAATGTAAATGTCATGTGTAGGAAGTCGCATAATTAATGTTCTCCCTGTAAATAGGTTCATAATAGTGTGATCGTTCAGTTCTAGTGTCATGATAGAGTGAGTTACATACTTGATGAATATGTGTTATAACTTGATGTCAACATGCCTTATATGATACGTAATTCCCAGTACATGTTAAGATGATGATCCTTAATGTAAATTTGTGGTTGTATGACATTCTGTACCCATGTTTGCCCCATTACTTAGGTCCCGTGTTGCATCTTGCTTCTTGTCCTGATTATATGTCGCCTTTGTATGTCTAATTGACCTGTTGTATTGGCCGTACTAACGACTGATTTGAAGCATGAATTGCATGATAAGTGTCTGTATATAGTTATTGTCTTCCCCTAGATTAGGACCATGATAGTGTGCTACACTTCCCTTGTACGAATGTCGTAAGATGATTTTCCCTGCATGATTAGTCGATGTTACCCGTGGTTTGTTGACTAAATTAGTAGTTCAATTGTGATAATGCTATTTGACGTGATGTCTTGGTAAATGCATACCTTATTCAAACGGTTGTTGAGTTGGAATGCATACCTTGTATGCTAGTCATATTGCCTATTGCGTAGGCTTGCATTATGAATTGTTATATTCCTTCCATGCTTCTATACCTACGAGCTATGTTAATATGATTTCTTGTGCATCGATGTGTTGGTAATTCAAGCGCATGTATATATCGAATGTCATGTTGAGCCTTTAGTATCATGTAGGACCATTAGTTGTGACTTGTGCGAATTTATACCTTGCTTGCATTATTGCTGATTCCCTCTCGAGCTAGGTCCCTCATAGTGTGATCCTTCCCTCTTTCTATCACCTTGAAATATCTTACTCATGAAAATTAGATTGATGTTGAATTCGATGATCAATTGTTTTCTGTGATGGTTTATCCTAGCATGCTTACATGTTATCACTCGGTAGTGTTTCCCTATTCTCTTATGAATTCCTCTAGTGCTGGCATAGATGTATGACTTGGCACCTCGCATGATTACACACCACGTTATATCATTTTGCATATGCATGACGCATGAATGTTAAAATGAATTTAGTTGAGTTACCTTGATTGTGGTCATGGTTCGATATGTGCTAGTAGTATCCTGTAGGGCTTATGGTTTCCAATATGACTCACTAAATGATTACATGTTGTACCTATTCTATGATGTGATAACTACTGTACCTTTATATGTGTCCCATGATGATTCGTTCCTAGCATGATTATAATCTATTGCCATGATGTCCTTCTTGTTACTTTTGATGATGCCTCATGTTTCGTGAACATCCTATTGAACCCCTTTTAATGACTCTTGACTATGCTTGTATCACATTATGTGTCGCTAGTATCATGTAGGACATGCACTTTCTAAATGTACCTCATCATATGATTACGTGCCATGCTTGACCTACTATATGACCAGTGTGTTCGGATGAGATAGTTACTAGGTTGCTCCTATATGTTCTCGTATGACACTTAATCTAGTTGTTATGTTACACCTCACCATGCCATATTTGACCTCACCTATTGATGCATACACCATGCTTGTGCATTCTTTCATATACACCATACTCGTCATCGTCGTTAAATCCCACATGACCTCGAATCCTGCATGATCATTCTTGATTCCGCATAACTTGCTTAAGTTGCTAGGCATATCTGCTTTCATGGAATAATAGACTACTATCTTGTCTCGCATGCATCAGTATAGGAATCGATCGTGTCGTTGGGAATGAATACGAATGTTGCTCCCCTGAAATAGGTACCTGTTAGTGTGGATTAGCGTGATTGATATGCTCCATAATGAATTCGTGTTTGCTTGTCGCGATTATAACTTAATGGACTTCCATAAGGGCATCGTTGCTATTCTCAGGTCAGAGTTTCGCCTCTAGTTGTCATCCTTAGGGTTGGTGTGTGTTCGTTCCGAAAGGAACATTGGGTTGTCTGCTCTTGTCCCTCCCCTATCTTCGCTAACTTGAACTCCTACACGACACGTTGGACGATTGACGACATGAAAGAGGAAATGGGAAGTCTGATAGCGATAGAGCAACGCCGCGAAGGCGTGGGCCCATAACCCATAGGCCTCAAGATCAACGATTTCGGCAGGACAAACACGTTTTGAGGATGATGATTACTGGGTACGATATGACTTACAAGCGAGAGTGTCCTCCCTTCTAACTCTTAATCCTCTCTGAATTAGTTGATGATGGTATTTCATTGATATGACGATGGAATTTATGTGTTGATGTGCTGACCTGGTAATGAATCTTGCATGATCATCCATTGTCTATGATGATATGATTCGATGTCTTATAGTTTTCATGTACCATGATGTTTCGATGTTTTCCTACCCTATATTGCTAAGCATGATCTGAACTCTTGTGCCTATAAAAGTATGAACTGCGAATGCTGAGGAACCTGAATTGTTATCTGATAAGGCTATGTTGAAACTTGCTAGCTTGAATTGACTATGTTCATATGTGGTGTTTTGCAATAATTTTGAGCATAATAGCAAATTGAGACTTGTTGACTGATGATAATTTGGTAATTTTCTTGCTTACATGACTTGTTAATATGTACTGGCATGATGTTAGATAGCGACCATGAGAAACTTGGTATGGAACGATACTACATGTTGATACGCAATATTGAAATATAGTTGAAAGTGACAAATGTTATCATGATATATTGATGCTTTGCTATCCTGTTATGTTGTTATAGAAGAATGTTAGGATGTGTTGCGATAGGATATATGAGATAATGATGTGTTATTATATGAAAGCATGATGTTGTATTATATAGTTAAGCATGATTATTGATACGTTAAATGATGAACATGACTCAATGGTGCCTGGTTACTAAATGATCGTCATTCGATATTATGATGAGTTGAGGTGATGTCTTTTAGGGCATGCTGACATGTTGGTGAATTATATACTACTTGAACTTCCTTTTCTGAATCTTAATAGGCATGGCCTTGATGTGTTGATATGTTGACATGATAAATCTGCTATGACTGGTTCTACTTGTAGTGCGATGTTATGCGATTTTGAGAATTGATGTGTACTGACATACTAACCCTGTGACACTTAGCCCATTGATCTCTTGACATGTGTGCTTGCATGATAACTTATGAGAATTCGATCATGGACTTGTGATTCCTTCAGTATGATGTAGATATGCCTTACGACTCGTGGTATGACGTTGAGATTTAGTTATTGCTTTGGACATGTTCCGAATGGATGGTATGATTTATGTTATAGGGTAAAAATGTTATGTGGTTGAGATTATCATGATTGATGTTGAGATTTGCCACATGAGATGTGGCTGATGATGTTATGAGTTGATGAGTTGGTTCCTTTTGTTCATACTGAGTGGAGAATGATGATTGATCTGATTCGGAAACTAGGAAGAGAATATGAGATTAGTCTTTAGAGGTGGATGATTCCACCTCTCGTGATGTGAAATTGCTTGACTAACGTCGAATTTGAAGATTTGAAACGGATTTGAAAAATACTAACTTGGATTTTAAAAGAATAAATCCTATCAAGAATTTTAACGATTTCGAGGTCAATATTTCCATTTGCAAAACTCTTTTGAATCATTCGGGACTGGATTTACATTATGACGCCTCACGAAGTGGATAATAATATTTGAGTTATGATATGGCCAAAGAGTCGGAGTAAGGATGTGATAGGGGCCCATATTACATTCTTACTACGGTCTATTGGGGATATTATGATCACGGCAACGGTACTGTGAGGATCTCATAGGGGCACTTATGAGGTGTTCACGGGATCAATGACATGATCCTTGGACTCACCAATTTCAAACTTCATCCCCGGTTTTAAGATTTTTTTAGTCTCGAGGACGAGACTTGTTTTTAGAGGTGGATGATGTAAAGGCTCGGATTTTCAAATCCTAATTTTCTGGAATAAGAGAATTAAAAATGAAATTAAGTCGGTTTTAAAACTTGTTTAGCGGATTCCGACCGGAGTATAAATTTAACGAACAATTTCCGTTCTTTTACCTCAAAAATTCAAAATAATTATCGTGGTGTGTTATCCTTTTCGATTTTATAAATCTAATTAATCGAGAAAACGAGATTCAAAGAAACTAACTATCACGAACTAATTTCGGGGTTCAAAATTCGCGTATTCGTGATTTATTTCCGGGTATTGGTTTTAACCATTCCCACACTCTAAATGTCTCTATCCCTCACCCACTCCCCATCACTTCACACCTCTCCCTCCCCTAAATTCTTCAACCCCTCCCTGATGTCCTGCTGCACTCCATCATTCACCACCACCGACGTCGCCACCATAACCATCACTTCATCATCGTCGCCGCACCTTCAACCACCACACACACCACCGTCTCCTCCTCCTTCTTCCGTCCTTCCACTTCGAGCTGCCAGCGGAAGGACCCACGCACCCCTCGGAGCCACCACCAGTAGCCGGAGCAGCCTAGAAGCTCCCAGCGCCGCTGCCGAGCCACCGAAGTCCACCTCTCCTGTTCGAGCGCGAACCACTTTCTGGTAAGCGATTCTCCTCCGTTTTCGATCGGAATCAGCCTCGAGCTTCACCATCACGCTCACCCATGTCCGACGTAGGTCCGACGAGCCATCGAGAGCCCTCGGCGATGCCCAGAACACCAGTCGAAGCTCCGACGTCCGCGAAATCACCTCGGTGAGCTCCCGTACCTTTGCTTCCTTCCTTGTTTCAATTTCGTCCTTCCTTTTCCGCTTAGAGTAGTCGGGAAGAGGGTGTGAGATCTGAGTGTGGGGAGAGTGGGCGAGCTCGAGAGTTCCGGCGAGTCGAGGGCGAGGTCCGTGAGTGCGAGGGCTGAGCGAGAGTCCGAGCGAGCAGAGAGGGTGCGATAGAGCTGTGGGAGTGTGAGCGAGGGTGGGGCGGAGCTGGGCGCAGTGAGACGCCGGTGAAGGAGGCCGGGAGGAGGAGCACAAGCTCGCCGGCGGGATTCCTCGGCGGAGCAGCGGCAGGCCGACCAAGCTCGGACGGGAGGCTTCAATTTGAATCGGGAGGAAGGGGATGACTTGGAGGCCCCACCTCCTTGTGATGTTATATAATTAATTGTTTTAATATTAAACCGGTTGAGTTTTTATTTGCGGGTTCGGTTCGGTTTGGGCTAAAAGCGTTGGTTCGGTTCGGGTTATTCGTTATTTATTTATTTAATTTATTAATTAATTGTCTAACCAATTTCCGATAATTGATTATTTTAGAAATCGATTTATGTGTCGATATTTAAAAAGGGGTCGGTTTTAAAGTATATAAATCGAATTATTTTGTAACGGTTGAAAGTTACTTAAATCCCTAGAATGGTGATTTTAATTAAAGTAAAGTATGTCGGGATTATTTAAATGGATTTTTTTTTGAAAGTATTTTTAAAGATTAAATATTTTATAAATTAGAAATGGCTAAGTATAAACTTGAAGTAATTGTTTTGGCTAACAACTGGACTAGCGAGTGAGATTTTATGGATTGAAGTATGATTGAGTCAGTTATGGAAATGACAATGGAATAAGATGATATAAGATGTTGCCATAAGTTGAGATAAAGAATGTTGATGATGCTATGATTAATGGATTGGTGGGCATGTTATGTAGTGGTAAATGGATCCCGTTTTGTGCAGTTTACTTATGCATATTTATTAATAATTGCTAGGTGATCTGTAACCTGCTTGCTTATATCTTGCTGCTTTTCATCTTGCTGATCTGCTACTCCAGGTAAGTTCTTTGAACTTACTCATGATGGGCGCTCTATGCACTGGGTGTTATATAGTAGGCTAGTGTCCATGCACCATACGACTTAGAATCATGCTTAGGAGCTAAAATGAAAATCATATGATTGCTATATGTCCTTGCAAGAGAACGGCCGTTATCTGTGATAGTCCTAGAGTCTTTGCTAGGGTCATAGGGTAGCCCAGCCTCATCGGGTACCCTGGGTCAATCGAGTCTATATGAGCATGATATGATAGCCCAACACCATCGGGCAAGCGATGATATGATATGATATGATATGATGATGCCGTGGGTTGTGCACCACCACGAGGAATTTGCTATGCTATAGCACCGAACTGGCCAGTGTCCGCCCTATCGGAAGGGGGGTGGAGGTACGAGAGGGACATGCCACTTGGCATTCTGTGTGGATCCATTTATCGCTTTCTGCATTATATTAAACTGTCAATATATATACGTGATTTAATTTACGCATGGCATTACGCATTTCATCTTAAGAGTAGGATGCTTATTATATGCCTCTCAGAGTGTGTTTACATACGCGCATGAGTGACCTGATGATTGACCCAGATCCCCCTCATTTTTTTTAGATTCAGGTAATCACTAGCCGTTATCGTTGCTTATGTGGATGCTTGGCGGGTTCAGACTTTTGGCGTTAGATCGAGAGGTTGAGAGACCACCACACTTCCTCTCTTTTAATACTCCCTTTCGGATGGTATTTAAACTCAACCTTATTTTTGCTTTCGCTCGATTTCACGATTAGACTAAGGCAGGTATTTGATCTCCAATGGATCCGCGATCTTTAAGGGTTCGAAATCCCTTCTTTTAGTACAAATATTTTGTTTTAAAACTCAACCCGTACCTGAATTGCAAGATCCGAACAAGGGGTTTTATCCCTTGAAACGTAACCCGGAAATCATAATTCCGGGCCGTTACAAATTTTGAGTTTATTGAGATGAACAATAAAAAAATATTTGGTTTTGGACATATAGTTAGCTCATGGCTTTGTATTTGGATTTTGGAAATAAGCTCCATCGTTCCTTCTTTTTATATAGATATATAAATTAAATTAAATAAGTTTTTAATCTTGCCTTTCCCCATCCCCTATTTTGTATGAAATATTCATACATTCCTCCATTCCCCTTTCAATTGGATTGTACAGTTTCTCGACTCCGAAAAGAACCCAATCATAATCTCCTCAGTTTTAGTTGATTATCAGTCTATTTTTTTTAGACTTGTGAGACAAAAACTGGGTTTTCATGGGTCAAGAACAAAACAAATCAAAAAATCACAAATTAATTTATTTCTCAAAACCATAAACCACTCCTCAGTTTTAGTTGATTATCAGTCTATTTTTTTTAGACTTGTGAGACAAAAACTGGGTTTTCATGGGTCAAGAACAAAACAAATCAAAAAATCACAAATTAATTTATTTCTCAAAACCATAAACCACAATTTCAAAGCCCAAAGCACAAATTTATTTATCAAAACCCTAAATTCTAACACAAACCCTAATCAAAGGAGGGCTTTTGAGGTTTTGAAAAAAAAAAGTTTGGAGTGTGTGTATTAATGGGATTCGAACCCCAGTGTGCTCCCTCAGTTTCAATAGCCTCCAAAATGTCCAGCGTCTTTCCGCTAAGCCTTGCCACTAAGCCAATCCGTTCTTGTGTTATGTATGCTACTTAAATTATATATATCCCTTTTTAGGATTAGGGGGGCTTCAGCCACCCAAGCCCCCCTAGATCCGCCACTGATAACGAGCATCCGCTAGTATGTGTCCAAACACGAGGTCGCAGGCTATGTCACTAGTGTGTATCCCGTCCCAGCGCATGGGACGGGGATAGTAGTCCCCACCCTGATCCCCGTCCCACCCCGTTGGGGAACCCTGCGGGGATCCCAGATGGAGAGTATAAAATCCCCATTTTTATTTAGATCTTATTTAAGTTAAAATGATTTTTCTCTTATTTTTAAACTTTTACCTTATAATTTACATTTATGAGATATTATATGTAATATTTATATCATATTTTTTACATAACTTTAATAATATCTTATAGTTTTCTATTAAATGAGGGGATCCATGAGTTTTAAATGGGAAATCCGCGAGGAAACCCGCGAGGAAAGCATATGGAAAAAATTAAGCGGGGACGGAGATTCATCGATGGGTGACATTTTTTTATACCCGAACGGGGATGAGGACGGAGACGGGAGGATAGTCTCTGCCCCAAACCCGCCCCGTACCCGTTGTCATCCCTAATCATAAGTTAGTGTCCATAATCCTATGGAGGTTCGAAGTTCGAATTCTCAATTTCTCATGGATTAAACTGAGACTTTTTTGTTGATGACACATCTCGCCTTTGAGTTTCTACTTGGTAGCTTGGTGTAAACTTGAAGCATCCTCTCGGCTTTAATTGTAGGCCTCCTCCGGGCCCGACGGAGGCGGGTTGACTTGAGAATGTGCAGCCCAGAATCCGTCCCTTTTTGTCTCTCTCCTTTCGAACCCTAACCTGCCTTCTATCCTTTTCAATCACTACCACTACTCATTTCCTAACATGATTCCCCCAGATGTTTCTAAGAAACAAATATCGCTTCTGATTCAATTTCAGAGGATACAACCAATCCCAATATCTGGGTTTGCAACCAGTGACTGACACAGGAACCTCTAGACTCAAATGAGGCGAATTCAGGCCGAAAGATTGTTGCTTTGGACAACAAGGTTGTAAATTGGGGGTAAACGTGATTCAGTTACCTTTCAACTTCAACTGGCTGAATTGATCAGGATAAACTAACACTCATGGACCATAGTTACCCATCTTAAGATGCATCTGAAATTCTCAATCAATCAAAGACCTTTATGACTTTTATCAGGTGTTCAATGGTCATGCAAGCAAGTTTACACTGTTCTTGATGATTTCTTGTGTCAACCAAATAAAACCCATTTCAAATATGGTTGAAAAAGAACAAGGAAAAGCAAAAACAAAAGCATTCAAGCCATCCATTGGCCTCTATTCTAGTATGTCACTTAACTTCCATATATAGGAAGAACTCTCTGATAAGCATTGTAGCATAACTTGATAGCTATTTTTCCTTGCAGAAGAAAATGTTTTCGCCCGTTGGCTACCAAGTTAAAGGATGGCATGATCAACCACACTTTTTTTCCCTAAAAGCAAAGCACTAGCAATGTAAACAAGGAGATTTAGATATATATGCAGGCGACTGACTTCAGCAACCAGTTTCCTATCATCCTAAGCTAACTATATTCAGCAAGAACAATGATTTATATGCAAGTTTTATGCTTCTTTCCACAGCAAACCAGAAGCTATATGTGATGCAAATCCAACTTCTACTACTTCCATGAGCTACATATATGCTACCTAACATACTGAATTCTATTTTATGTATTTCTACTCATTGAAATACATTTTAATGCGCGAATATTTGGTTGGTGTGTCATGCTAGACTCAAGATCATCAACACATGCTCCCCATTTTCACAGGGAAAGAGGTCTAATGATGTGAAGAGAAGCTATGGAAGTTATGTGCCATAGCCTCTTAGGCCATTGATTAAAATCTTGCGCTCACGCAACGCAAGACACTCGTTCAATCCACGCAAAACGTTTCACTAGCAGATAGATGTTCATACTCAAGCAATGATAGCATTCCCCTTGAAGAGCTTTGTCCTCTAGACTACATGTATTAGAGCATCCAAATAAATGTATTTATCAAGTTCTAGGTGTAGCTTTTAGGACCATTTTTCTTTCTTTTTTTAAAGAAGAAAGCAAAGGCTCATTGCTAGGTATGTTGGCATTTGGTCCACTCATGCATCTAGCTAGATACCTTATGACATATGAGGGCTAAGTGCCTTTGTGAAGGGATTGCTTGCCTGGGAGAGAAAAGATGGAATATAATAACCAACCAACCTTAGAAAATTCAATGATTAAAACTAACATGCTTGTCTTTTGCTACTAGTCTGCAATTCAGCATATTAACAAGGAACACGGTCTTTGAAATTTTGAAAGATCTCTACCTGTTTAAGTACTGAGGGAAGTTGATCACATGTTCGTACAAATCCAGATGATGATGCTTGCAGCGTTTGCAGAAGCAAACTATCAAGAGGGAAAGAAACAAGATCAAGATAGCAGAAAATGTCAGTTAAATTTCAGTTTGTGCCAGTTAAGGTGTACAATTTAAGAGCTGAAAGAAGTAAGCAGTAGGTAGTACAATTCAGATAACAAATTAGCAAGACGTCAAGATTAAAATTGGCCATTGCTTCAGGGAGGCGAATATGGTGGCTGATAAACTTGCGAACTTAGCCATATGACTCCCAACAGCAGGAATTTTTCCAGTCAGCATCTTCTAATCCTCACCCAAAAGGATGCACTACACACCCTGTATCTTCAGGATGCACATTTCAGCAGTGATTCATCTGAATTCATTACAATGGAAGAAGCTTGTATCTTACCTAATTGGCTTGAAAAAGTAAACCTGAAGATTAAAATATGCTCACCTTTGAGGAGAATAGGCATGTCCACCCTTCTCTGCCATTAGCTTTGAAGGGAAAAAACAATCATGCCTTCACAAGGGTTCTCTTTAAATATCGCAGATTTCTGAAAGTTGTTCACTTCAGTTTCAGTCCATGAATGCAAAACCCCAACTTCTCATTGTGGCTGAACTGTCATCAACTGATGGCCTCAACTCTTCACTGTGTCCAACAATTGCTCTTCTTCCTGTCATTTTATGTTCTTCAGGCAGTATCAACAACTAATGTAGAAATCTCTTTTAAACACGATGTTAAAAATGTTCAATCAGTACTTCTTAAGTGTTCTGATTTATGTTTCATTTCATTTTCATTTGCACAGATTTACATAGTTTACCTGGGGATCAACCAAAATGCACATCCTCTTCTCACCACTGAGTCCCACCTCCTTCTTCTGTCGAATGTTTTCCCAAGGTAACTTGCTGTAAATCATGTCTCCCTGATCATTCGAAACTGAATCATACAAGATAGCTAAATATCTTATGCATGAATGTTAAAAGCAAGGAAGACGCGGAGAATTCTCTTCTGTACAGCTATAGGCATCATTTCTCTGGTTTCTCGGCAAAGCTCAATGCAACTCAAGCAAGCATTTTGGCCAGTAATAAGCTACAACGCTTCTTTTCTCCATCATTCCTTTTGTATCATCATATGCAGTTGCTGCACAACTTTCGTAGTAACTAATGATCATGAGTATTGACATCGAATGCAGAGGAGAAGGAAGTTATATCAGTGTTTAGAAGCAAAACATTGCGACTGCACACCACAAGAAGCTGGGATTTCATGGGTCTCAATTTAGATCACACTAAAATGCTTCCCTTACAGTTAGCATATGGTTCTGACGTAGTCGTTGGAGTCTTTGATACAGGTAAGGTTTATCAAACCATTCCACTAATACTAAGAACATCATTTAGCGATTTAGAAGTTGACTGCGGCTATGGTTTTGTGATTTCTCTATTAGGTGTATGGCCTGAATCAGAATCCTTCAAAGAGGATCCTAGAATGGGTTTGGGGCCCTTTCCCCCAACTTGGAAGGGAAAATGTGTTGGAGGCGAAAAGTTTGATCCATCAACAGCATGCAACTGCAAGCTAATAGGAGCTCGTTACTACCTTCGTGGTTTTGAGGAAGAATATGGACTGGATGAAGGTCAAGAATACCGATCAGCACGTGATTTTCTTGGACATGGTACACACACAGCTTCAACTGCAGTTGGATCCATAGTTGAAAATGCAAGCTTCCTTGGCTTTGGGCAGGGAACGGCTAGGGGAGGAGCCCCAAGAGCCCGGTTAGCTGTCTACAAAGTGTGTTGGAGTAAGGATCTGAATGGAATTTGTACAGAGGCAGATGTATTGGCAGCATTTGATGATGCTGTACATGATGGGGTTCACATTATATCTGCATCAATAGGATCGTCTCCTCCTTTGGCTCCATTTTTTGCATCAAGCGCAGGAATCGGTTCCTTCCATGCAATGCAAAAGGGAATCAGTGTGGTTTTCTCTGCAGGAAATGATGGTCCCGACCTTTCACTTGTCCAAAATGTTGCCCCTTGGGCTCTTTGTGTTGCTGCTTCAACAACTGACCGGACCTTCCCAACGCCAATATCAATTGACAACAACATTACTATCATGGTAACATGTTAACCGTCTTTATTTCTTGCTTGTCATGATCACACACACTCGCTCCTAACCCGTTTGCAACAGGGAGAAAGTCTGATCAGTCAGCAGATCAGTGCCAGATTGGCAGATGCAAGGATTTACTTCGATAATGGGTAATACACCTCCCTGTCTACAATCATTCCACTTCCTTCTGTCTTGCATTCTGCATCGTAAGTTTGATATATGTATTGTAAATTTAGGGAGTGCAAGGTGGATAACTGGAACAACAAAGCAGCCACAGGAAGAGTAATCATATGTTTTTCGACGTCTGGAGAGGGATCAAGCGGAATGGCAGAAGCCGCGGTGTTTAGGGCTAATGGGTCCGCGTTGATCATTGCAGAGCCCCTCACAAGGCAGCTAGTCGACGTTGATGTTATACCAACCATTCGAGTTGACATGAATCAGGGCACTCGAATCCTTGACTACCTGGCTCTATCTCCCAAGTAACTCCCAACTCCTGCACATCACTTTCTGACTAGTAAACCATTCATCCTAAACAATTAACTAAGTTTTATATGCATTCATGGGAAACCCGGAAAAAAAGGTTACCAAAAGTGAAGATAGGGCCAAGCACAGTAGCCCTCACAACATCACCACCAGCACCTAGGATTGCGTACTTCTCGTCAAGAGGTCCAAGCTCAATCTCTCCTGACATTCTCAAGGTAAAACAATGGACTGAAACTAGCTTGAACAACAGCTTCCTACATACACACAATCATATTCGCAATCATAACTCGGTTGCAATGGCAGCCAGACATAACTGCACCAGGAATCAACATATTAGCAGCTTGGCCTCCTACAATGTCCCCAACACAGCTTCCACATCAGATTGATAAGCGTTCTGTAAATTGGAACTTGCAATCAGGCACATCCATGTCCTGCCCTCACGTAGCTGGAGTCATCGCCCTCATCAAATCCGCGCACCCTAGCTGGTCTCCAGCTGCAATCAGATCAGCTCTCATGACCACAGGTAACTGTAGCATCACATAAAGGAACCGCCTTTTGAAGTTCGATCGTTAATTTCAAATTCGGAACGATTTCTTTCAGCTGATACAAGAGACAGGACATCAGACAGCATATCAGCAATAGGATCAATGAAAGGCTCGGACGCGTTCGACATGGGAGCAGGCCACATCAACCCTAAGAAAGCGATGGACCCGGGGCTAGTATACGACATGAATCCCTCGGACTACACCGCATTCCTCTGCAATCTCGGCTACACCGCCGATCAAATCAGGAGCATGATAATCCCTCAGAGGAGCCATCCCTGTGCGGGAGCTAGGGCTTCGAATGCCGACCTGAACTATCCGTCGATCGTCGTGCCGGGGCTCGCGCGCGCGGCGATGGTGGTGAGGAGGACGCTGACGAACGTCGCGTGCGCGAAGACGGTGGCAGTGTACTTCGCGCGCGTGGTGTGCCCTGACGGCGTCGCCGTCGCCGTGTGGCCGCGCGTGCTGATATTCACGCCGGGGGTTAGGGATGTGACGTACTTTGTGGCGGTGACGCCGTTGAAGGAGTCGGGGAAGAGGTATGACGGAGGGGAGATTGTTTGGACCAACGGAGTTTACTCCGTTAGAACTCCGTTGGTTGTTTCTGTTAACACTTAACACTGAGATTAGTATGATTTATTACTACGTATTTATTTATGACACTGTAATTGGTGATAAATTTATGAGTTTTAAATAGAAAATAAAAATAATTTTATTAATACATAAACCAATATGAAATTAATTAATCTAATTTATCCAATCAAAATAGTGATTTATAAAGTATAGTCCGCATAGTAACTATGAGATTTTGCAACCAAAAAAATGCAAATGGACACTGTATTGATTGGTTGGGAGGATCTTAATTAAATGGAATGCAATAAATCTTCATTTGTCCATTTGCATTTTCTTCTAACATTAATTACGAATTCAGATATCTTTTTTTATATATAGTAGGTAAGAAGTAGATTAGTAGAACGATTTTGAAACTATCAAAAGATAGCTTGAAAGGTCCTACGTAAGAATTCATATATCTTACACATGCAGTACCCGATCTAGATGTAGAGTGGCTGAGTCGATTGAACTGGATTAAGATAAAAAAAATTCAGATATCTTTCTTTAAAAAAATTGTATTACGGCGAAATCCATATGGATTGATGTGACAAACTGCCAAAATAAAAGGGTAGTAAACATTTAAATTACATCCAAACAAGTAAATATGAACCCGTTAGACCAAAAAAAAAGTAAATATGAACCCGTTGATCATGAAGATTGTGGTAGTGTTTTGGGATTTCGAAGATCTCTCGTCTAGATGATAGGAACGTCGCGTGATCCACATTTTCGCATTAGTCATCTCTTTCCTTGTTGAGGATTTATGCTCTATGTCTTTCTGGTGATGAGACTTCGCGTTAGCGACCGCTATCTCATATTATCACTATTCACATACATATATTATCGTTATCCCATTTATTTGGTTTTGTTGTATCATGATGGTTAATTCTTTTTACGATATTTCATCCTCACAATTTACCAAACATTGATTGTGTCTGGTATTTCGAATTATTATCTATATAAAAATATTACAAAGAGTAAATTTCAATACATATGTTTAGATTTAATTTTTATTTTTGAGAAATCTAGGAAGTGAAATTCTGAAGATTTTTTTTTAATGAGGAACTAACCTTTGGTGATAAACCTTTTTTTTTTTGATTAGGAAAGAATTCGGGCGAGCAAGCTCTACCCGGCAGCATCCTTACGGATGAGGTCTAAAAGACCTAAATCGGTTTGAATATCGACTCCCCGGGCAAAGTGGCAAAGGTGTGCAACCTTATCAGCCACTTTATTGCCCAAACGGGGCACATGGAAGAAGAAAACTTCTTCCATAGTCGATAGTAAAGTTTTAATATCAGACAGGATCAACTCGATTTCCCAAGGACATGAAATGTGTTTGTTGAAGTAATTTATGATAATCGAGGAATCCCCCTCAATGTGAAGTTTCTTAATGTGGAGTTGGATTGCTTGTTGAATACCTAATTTTAAAGCAAGTGCTTCAGCTTTGATTGGGCTTTGCAATCCAAGCTTTTGATAACTTATGTTTATCGGACGACCCTTCCAATCACGGATAACGGAACCAGCCGTACTATTCCTATTTGGTAGAGAGGAACCGTCAAAGTTTAGTTTGAAGGTACCCCATGGAGGTTTCCGCCATTTAGTGTATTTTCCTTTTTTCTTTTTGTTTTGCTCATAATTTGTGGTGATATGAACCTGATTAATCTCAAAATCCTCATCTGACCTCGAGGCGGTTTTCCAATTGAGTATTTGGTTCTTGATGAACTGTATTGAGGCGGCTCGTTGTGGGATAGGGACTTGCCTAAAGATTAATTGGTTACGGATATACCAAGTATACCACCATGCAAAGGCAAGCTTCATTTTAGCCTCAGAACAGAGGGATTGCCCTAAGACAGAGATAATAGGTTTGATATCCCTGTCACTGTGTATCATATTAGCTATGATGGAATCAGTTCTTTGGGGAAGCTGGTAGAGGGCCCGAGCATAGGGGCATTCCAACAAAAGGTGGGCCTCATCCTCAGTCGCACCATTGCAAAGGCTACACATAGTGGGTACTGACACACTCCTAGAGGCGAGCCTAGAAGCGGTAGGTAGACCATCTTGACATATTTTCCATAGAAAGTTTTTTATCTTTGGTGGTGCGTCAATTGACCAGATCCAAGCGTTTTTATCCTTACGATATGATGATGACGAGGTAATCAGATTGTATGCACTCGATGTTGTGAACCATCCCAATCTGTCAGGCCACCAGTATAGGCGGTCTTCGTAAGTCGAGATGGGAAGTGGGATGTCGAGAATTTCATTTACGATGCTGGAGGGTAAGGAGCACCGGAGTTTCTCCGACCACCACTTACCACCCAAAATATAATCACAAACCAATTCCTCCCTGTTATTTATTTGGGGACAATCTTCCCTAGACTGAAGTGGAGATGTTGTGATCCAATTATCGGTCCAAAATTTAATGGATCTCCCATTTCCCACTGACCAAATGAGACCAGACTTAAACTTATCCATAAGCGGAATAAGTTTAGCCCATTGCCAGGACATGTCCCCACCTTTTTTGTATTCCAAGATTGAAGTCGATCGTAAATACTTATGTTTAATGAGAGAGACCCACACATTATTTGGTTCGGCTAGAATTTTCCAGATTAACTTCATTTGGAGGGCTTTATTCATCTCTTTAGCTTTCCGAATACCAAGCCCTCCGCAGTTTTTCGGTTTACAGATCCTGTCCCAACTGATAATCGGTCTAAACTGGAGATCCTTATTCAAGAAAAATTTCCTATTGATCTGGTCTAGCTCTTTATGAACCGAGCTCGGAAGCATAAAGTTTTGCATAACATACATGGGTTTCGTCGCAAGATTGGAACGAATGAGAACCGCCCGACCTTCTTGGGATAGGGCGTTTGCGCGACACGAGTCAAATAAATATTTTTATTACTATTAAGAGTTACTTTATTCATTTTATAAAAAATTCCATGAAAATTCATATTCAACTAAATAAAATACAGTATTCTAATTAACGTAAAGTTAAATTTATCCACAAATATTTTATTAAATGATAAAAAAAAAATTCACACAAAATTCTCCTCCCATTAATTGACCTTTCTCAATAAATTAAACAAGTCCAAGTTCAATTTTAAAACGAATAAAATAAAATGTGATTTTTTTAGAACTATAGAAAAATCAAAATAGATCCAACCTATAATATTCGTACTCAACCCAAATAAAAAAGAATCAAGATTTGAGATCCAAAGTTGATCACAAATCATATATTGCAATTTGCAATTGATACTTGATAGTACTAAATGGGATTTCATATATTCGTAGTTAAATACTTAAATGGAATTTTATTTTGACCACGTCATTCATGTACTAAAATACCCAAATAAAAAGCAACTAATCTAATCTAATATATAAAATAAAATATTTAAATATAATATATTGGATAAGATTTACACATATATATAGTTTACACGTTTAGCATGAGTGTGTAGTCTAATCCATATACCGTAACGGCGTCGGGCGGGCAACTGCAATTGGATTTTTGGGGGATTTGCTTTCTCGAGTGTTAATGGCGACCAACGCGCTCAGGCGAGTTGCAAGGGGGCGGGGAGGATCATGGGGGAAGAGGACGATGTCCACCTCCTCCTCTTCAATTGATGCTGTTAATGGCAAGGCCAATCTCAAGGAATTGAATCTCTTTACAGCTATTAATCAAGCTCTTCACATCGCCTTGGATTCCGATCCTCGGTTCGTCTCTTTTCAATAATCGCTGTTAATTAAACGATTTGGATGCTGATTCCGTGTTTCAAACCTAATTTTGTCAAGCTTCTGTTCTTCGATAGTTCCTATGTATTCGGAGAAGATGTGAGTTTCGGTGGGGTTTTCCGATGCACGATGGGGTTAGCTGATCGATTTGGTAAAAGCAGGGTTTTCAACACTCCTCTCTGTGAACAGGTAGCTGTTTTCTGCTTAAGTTATGTTTATGATGTATCATCATCTCCATCTTGATGTTTATGGTGTTTTGCTAATCAACCTGTCGAAACCTCAGGGTATTGTTGGATTTGGTATTGGTCTCGCAGCAATGGTACGTCGTCTGTCGTTAATTTCGATGCAAAATTGAAACAAATTGAAACTGTTGTCTGATACACATTCATTTCTCATTTTGCTCTCGCCACAGGGGAATCAAGCTATTGCAGAGATTCAATTTGCTGATTATATCTATCCTGCGTTTGATCAGGTATATCCCTGACTACTTGCTACTGCTAGTGCTTAAATTACTTGATGCTCCTCATTTTGCCTAAATTGTGAAATGAATTTGCTCCTGCAGATTGTCAATGAAGCTGCTAAATTCAGATACAGAAGTGGGAATCAGTTCAATTGTGGAGGTTTGTGCTTTTCAATGCTGAGATGTTAATTTGAGCCTGTCTTCAATTCACTAATTTTTAATTTATTTTTAGGCTTGACAATAAGGTCTCCATATGGTGCCGTTGGCCATGGCGGACATTATCATTCCCAGTCTCCTGAGGCTTTCTTCTGTCATGTTCCTGGTCTCAAGGTTTGTGTCGTGATATTCTATCTGTCATGTATTTTATGCTATGAATATGATTTCAAGAAAAAGAAACTATGATATAGGGAAAGTTATAAAGTTGCTTCAATCTTTAGAGCTTGGAATGAATTATGTATTCTATTTTGAAAGCTTTGGGTTGTATCAGTATTCAACTATTACCTCTTTCCATCTAATTTTTGGAGCTCCCAATTGGTTCTTCACCAGGTGGTCATTCCTCGAAGCCCAAGCCAAGCGAAAGGGTTGTTACTGTCAAGCATACGTGATCCAAATCCCGTGATTTTCTTTGAACCGAAGGTACAGCATCGTCATGCTTGCAGGGACTTTTGCAGTTTCAATATGTCAATTATTCAATTATATGTTTGTTGGACTTTCAGTCTCTTTACCGTGTTGCTGTGGAGGAGGTTCCGGAAGATGATTATATGCTACCTCTTTCTCAGGCAGAGGTAGGCCGGCCATCTCTATAATGCACTCTTTTCTTTTTCTTTCTTTCCGTTTTATATCATTAAGCTGATGGAAACAAAAATGGAAATCTGCTCAGGTGATTAGAGAAGGCAGTGACATTACGCTAGTTGGGTGGGGGGCACAGCTCACTCTCATGGAAGAAGTCTGCAAAGACGCTGAGAAGGTGATTGAGACTCCAGCCTTACACTAAATCTTTAGCTTTTGACAAAGAAACATTTCAGTTCTTTTCATCTCTTGGCACCTCATTCCTGATTTACTGAAGTAGGTCTCTATAATATACAATGGTAGGATGGACATGGTTTTGTTTTGCACTTTTGCCTCCCGGCTCCCTCAAATAAGACATTTTTTCCTCTTATTTGGGGTTTAATACTCTCCTAGCTGTCATTTTGTTTGGTTTTCTTGTAGCAGTTTCATGAACTCAGAATTCCTGTTTGTCATCTTCATTCAAAATTATTGAGTGCAAATTAATTGTTCCATCAACAATTTAAGCTACAAGATAATCAACAATGTTGTCTGAAGATGGTAATCTTTGAGCTTCACAGGAGGGAATTTCATGTGAATTGATAGATTTACGAACATTGTTGCCTTGGGACAAGGATACAGTTGAGGCCTCAGTCAGAAAGACTGGAAGATTGCTTGTAAGTACTTTCTCTACTTATTACTTTCTTTGGGGTAGTTCATGTTGTATTATTTGTTGATTGTTCATACTGTTTGGTGAATGCAGATTAGCCATGAGGCCCCAGTCACAGGGGGTTTTGGAGCTGAGATTGCTGCTTCTATTGTTGAACGGTGCTTCTTAAGGGTAAATGCTCTATCTTGCTTTCATTTTCTTGAAACAGTTTACCTTTTTCCTTCTATCTGGCTTTTCCAGTTGCTCTCCGTCATCTTGTGTTTTTGAAATTCTCTTTTCCGGTGTTTCATCTCATTGTCTCTTGGTACCTCATTCCTGATATAAAAAAGGATCACAAGCTCAGTAGAGAGAAATCCTGTGTGATTGATTGCATACATGTTCATACGCTAATTGGCATAAACTAGCCTGAACAACCCCTTTTCATGTTAGAAAATGATATCTTCTTCCTTGTTGTTTTTGGTATTGGATTTTACAGTTGGAGGCTCCTGTAGCCAGAGTTTGTGGCTTAGACACGCCATTCCCTCTTGTCTTTGAACCCTTCTACCTGCCGACCAAGAACAAGGTAAAGCTGTCTTCTATTGCTTTCTTATTCCCTACGCAGCTAACACAGCATTGTATTTGCTAACCCTGCATTCTTGATCCTCCCACGTCACAGATACTGGATGCCGTAAAACTTACTGTAAACTACTAGCTTCCGATTGAACATCTCCTCCATTGATGTATGACGTCTCCTTGTATTTATGGGGCTGCAAAGATCAGCAAGCGCCAACTTGTCTTAGGTATACCGTATACGCTTCCCTGCACTCGGACAAAACAGTTTGTACACATGTACAAATAACAGGTGGCATGCTGAAGCCAATCTGGCAGCTTCGAAAAGGATGAAGTCATGTTAGTTTTATGTATTTTGCATATTGGGAGTGGGAATAAAGTAATAAACCATCAATGTAGCAAAAAATTGCTTAGCTGAAATCAATGGTAGCTTTTATGAAGAGGAAAGGAACTTTGATGTGTTTTAGTTTTATCTATTGTCTTTTTAATGTCAAGGATTTATTCACTTGCTGCTTACTTTGCAATACCAAGTTACCAACTACTTTTGCAAGACCAACTACTTGAATGAATCTGGCAGTGGTTTATGAAGTAGGAAATGAGCACATTTACCTGTGAACATTTCTAATTACAGCTGAAGAGTTTATGCACTTGTATGTATGTATGTATGTATGTATGGAGTTTATAACTATATGAAGTTAAAAAATGTAGTTTTTACTTTTTTTGATCAAGGAAGTGGCTAGTGCCTTATATTATAAATAAAAGGGAGTATAGTTATTCCCCAAGAGGGGTTACAATAGCAGGAACCAAATCAAAGCTATCAGGCAAAGTTACATATTCAGCAAAGGCATTCATCAGGGACAACGACCAGTTTGCCAAGGAGTCCGCCGCCGCATTCGCCTGCCTGCGAATATTACAAATCTTCACTTCCCAATTCCGCTCGCTGATAATTTTTTGGATGTTGTTGATGATGTGAAACTCCGGGCCAGGTCCAAGCTGGGCATCTTCTAGCAGCCTTTTAATGTTAGCCGAATCAGTCTCGACGATCAATCGACTCACGTTCATCCTCTTTGCCATCCTTTTTTTTTATTTGAAGGTTAAAATATTTTAAAACTTAAAGCGAGATATTTACACTGTAGTTTGTAGCCAGCCGGCCAAGTACAAAAGGAGGGGATTCCTCAAATCGATGAAGCACATAGGTTCACTATGGCTTGGTTCCATCGCATATTAGGGGCCATGGGCCGTGTAGATCCTATCACTTCAGGCCAAGGCCATCGGTAGTCGGACATACACCCAAAGGGCTGCCCAAGCCTCCGCTGTCAGAGC
This sequence comes from Persicaria tinctoria, assembly GCA_037127255.1. NCBI lineage: Eukaryota > Viridiplantae > Streptophyta > Magnoliopsida > Caryophyllales > Polygonaceae > Persicaria > Persicaria tinctoria. The sequence goes on from JBANSL010000004.1 coordinate 5,331,136, forward strand.
GCGACAGTGGCCGCACTTGAAGGTAAAAGCACGCAGCAGGTGCCCTTCAGCGTCTCGGATGAGACCTCCTCCCCCGGCTGATCCAGGATTGCCCTTAGAAACTCCATCGACGTTCAGCTTAATCCATCCCAGAGGAGGCGGAGGGTTCCAGGCGTTCTCGATATCCGATCCCAGGCGTTGAGGGTGGTCTTTCTGGGCATGTAATTTCGTAGCCCCCTGGCTGATTTCGGCAAAGATACGAGCCTGATTGACCACAGTGGGGGAACTCCACGGATCGAATCCTTGTTGTAAAAGACTAGGGAGTTTCTACACTTCCAAACGTACCATATCATATACGCAAATGTCGCTCTCCATCTATCTTCTTTCTTCATATTCGTTATAATCCATTTGGCGACATCCCCATCCGAAAAGAATCTCGATCCCAGGGAATATCCGGCGAGCTTGAACCAGGCATCTCGGACCTCCGGGCAGTCACGGAGAAGGTGGACAGTAAATTCCTCTTGTCCACATCGGGGGCGACCGCTCAGGTTAGCCAGATGACGTCTGACACGGTTCTGATTGCTGAGAATACTATCATGGGCAGCGAGGAAGGCGAAGGCCCGCGCACGCTGCTGAACAGGAGTGCGCCATATGTGTCTCCAGCCTTCAATCGTCGGCCCCTCCCCTCCACCACATAGTCTGGCCATAGCTGACTTGGTGGTAAACTCCCCTGAATTCGAGTGCGCCCAGTAGAGACGATCAACTGCTCCGTCCTCCTCTGTGACTTGTATCGATTGCAATTGTACTCGTAAAAGTTATTATGGGTGTATTTTTATTTGAAATATAAATATCCTCAAAATAATAACGTGTTTTCTGACCAAAAAATAATACTAATAACGTGTTTGATGTTCGTTTTTTCGCTAAAACTAAATCAAAATACTCAAAAACAAAAGCAACAAAGGAGAACACACGATTTGGTAACGCAGTTCGGGCAAGCCCTACTCTGCGGGATCTCAAGAGGGGGGATCCGGTCCCAGTTTCCACTAAGCATCAGAAAAAATGAGTTACAAGTTGGCAATGGTGGCTAAGCACAAGAACAAGTAACACGAGAACCTCAAATACAGAAAACCAAGAGAGATGCAAATAAGGAAGAAGAAGAAGCCCTTTGGATGGGCAACCGAGAAGCTTCTCAAGGAGATCTTCAAGGTGCAACACCAGCAGCACCACTGGATCCCTTCTTCCTCCTCCTCTAGGGTTTAGGGTTACACACAAGATGCCCGACGTCCCTCTCTCTTTCCCTTAGGGTTCACCTGATGAAGCTCCAAGGGGCACTGTAGCACATAAGGAAGTAAAGGAACATATATACCCGAGGAGCTGAGAGCTAGAGTTACAGATCCTCCAACGGTCTCAAGGGAAGCAGGCCAACAAACCATAATGGGCCGGATTAGCCCAAACACAGAAAAGGCCCACTAGGAAGAAATCTGTAAAGAGGTTTATAACTAAGTGTTAAAACAATACACCAACATAATATATGATATAGTCATTATCTTAAGGCCAAGGGATCCAAACCTTAGACATATGACATGTCTAAGGGGTCCTTGCAACCTTAAAAATATGTCCTACATCACACATTTAGGATATATTGTTTCATCACCTAGAGAGATTACATGTTCAATAGCCATAGCCACACAAATAAGCCTAACTTATACAATACAAGATTCCACAATCATAACAATGTTTAATGTCACGTTATTTTCATCAGCAAGATAAATAATCCTCAAAACATTCTCAAGCAATTTAAATTCATACCTTCAATCAAATGAAGATTAATAACGTATGCGGATCAAATGCATGGGCAAATGCCGCAAATAAACCCTAACTTATTTTTAAAAAAATTTATGTTTTTGAGAAAAACACACTCATAATCTATATATATAACTCACCAAAATAGAAACATTAAATATCATATGGTTTAATTTATCTATGTGTCATTTTCTACAGCAATCTAACCTGAGTTTTTTGAACTTGCACCAGATAAGGCAGTTCGATTATCACTTTAAATACCATAGAATTGGTAAAATAACTTCATATAAAATGGTTAAATTTTAACAATTCAATTCTAAACAAGTGACTTAGATTTAAATTAGTTTAGTTATTTTTTAATTTTTTATTTAGAGTCAATCGATTTTTATAGGTAATCTAATCAAATCCACCTAATTCAACTCTACTTCATCCTTACCTAGTAATCGGGATTTACTTTTGTCACACACTTGAACGTAGTTGAGATTATCCGATGTAGTCGGTACTCCAATTCTATCATACACACTATAAATGTAAAGGGAGGTGCCGAAGGTGAAAATGGCCGCCGTAGTCGTATTGTCTCTTGCGGCGATTTCTTCAAACCCCTGTCGCTCCATCCTCCGGAGACTCACACCAATCTCTGTGCTTCAGCTCCGATTTCCTTCCTCGCACCAATCGCCTATTTCCTGTTCAAGATCGAAGTTCTCATCTGCCATGGCCACTCACACTCTCGCTCTCGGCCTCACAAATCCCGCCAGCGTTGATCCTCTCAAGGTTTGATCCGTTTTTACTTTCACTCAGTGAATTTCAGTCTCGGTTGCTTTGATTTGTTTCGGTTCGATGCTCAATTTGGTTTCCGTGTGCTTGGAATCGGCGATTTAGATCTCTCTTGCTGCGAAAGACATCGACGTGGTGGAATGGAAAGGGGATATTTTAGCCGTAGGTGTTACGGAGAAAGACATGGCGAAGGACGGCGACATGAAATTCGAAAACTCGATCCTGAAGAGGCTGGATTCGAAGTTAGGTGGATTGTTGTCCGAAGCGTCTTCGGAGGAGGATTTCACTGGCAAAGCCGGTCAATCTACTGTTCTGAGACTTCCCGGATTAGGTTCCAAGAGGATCGGTTTGATCGGACTCGGATCCCCGTCCGGTGCACCTGGTGCTTATAAGAGCCTCGGAGAAGCTGTTGCTGCTGCTGCGAAAACTGCTCAGGCGAACAACGCCGCAGTTACTCTTGCTTCGGCTGATAAGCTTTCGGCTGAATCCAAGCTTAGCACTATCCATGCCATTGCATCTGGTGCTTGTTTCCTGTGAACTAAATGGGCTGATTTTTGCATAATTGTTTCTGTCTAGATTGAATTTGAAAATGGATGGATTGTGTTTGTTGCTATAGGGACTATTCTCGGAGTGCATGAAGATAATAGGTTTAAATCAGAGTCGAAGAAGCCGGTGCTGAAATCACTTGATTTTATTGGTCTTGGAGCTGGTCCTGATTTGGATAAGAAGCTCAAGTATGTAGAAGATGTTTGCTCTGGGGTCATCTTCGGGAAAGAGCTTGTAAATGCACCTGCAAATGTACTTACCCCAGGTTTGTCATCCTCTAATCCTCTGTATTGTTATGATTGAATGCCTATCGAGCATTGCTTAGAATTTGATATTGTACAAGTAGCGTTTTTATTTCATCAAGTATGATTGAGTGCTCCAAATAGCTAGTTGTCTGTGATGGCCTTTTATGTACAATGGCTGTTTGCAAACAAAAGAAGAAACAATGGATATTGCACCTTTGATGATTGCATTATTAATGGAAGTACTATAATTTTGTTGTGTTCTTGAAAATTCTCCATTTCACACTTCAGGAGTGCTTGCTGAAGAGGCTTCAAGGATTGCTTCCTTGTATAGTGATGTTCTTTTGGCAAAAATTTTGAATGAGGAAGAGTGTAGAGAATTGAAAATGGGTTCCTATCTTGGAGTAGCTGCAGCTTCCGCCAACCCACCTCATTTTATCCACCTGTGCTACAAACCTCCATCTGGATCAGTGAAAACCAAGTTGGCACTTGTTGGGAAGGGTTTGACATTTGACAGGTGGGTTGGGTGCATTGTTTATCAAACAGAATTACCCATGTGAATGTATGTAGGAAAACGTTTTACTCTCAAATTACGGCCCAATTTTCCATGTAATCCTGCAACATTGTTGCAAGTAATGCTGACATGTGTATCTTCTTGCATATGTTTGCAACTCTTCGATTTATTATCTAATTATGTATAAATCACAATATTTGTAGTGGCGGCTACAACATCAAAACTGGAGCTGGCTGTTCAATCGAGCTTATGAAGTTTGATATGGGAGGTTCAGCTGCAGTTCTTGGAGCAGCAAAAGCCATTGGTCAGATCAAACCTCTTGGAGTTGAGGTAAGGTGTTATCATGTTGTTGCTTTATCTAGTGCACCTTGTGTTTATTAGTGTGTTAGAGATATATTATGCACAGATAATGCATTCTCTGTCTGTATTATCAAAAAATGTGTGCCCTTACTGTCTTCTGCTTCTTTCTTTTGCCTCATCATTTGATATGTGCAGGTTCACTTCATTGTTGCTGCTTGTGAGAATATGATTAGCGGAACTGGTATGAGGCCTGGAGATATTGTTACTGCTTCAAATGGAAAGACAATTGAGGTGAGCCTATGCACTTTAAGAAATGATACTTTCATGAATAATTTATTGATGCAGAAACCATTCTTTATACTTAAAGACGTGCATGTTCAATACTAGTGTCAATTCTTTGATATTAAGCAATGTGTTACGAATGATCCCAGGTGAACAACACTGATGCTGAGGGGAGACTTACACTTGCAGATGCTTTGGTCTATGCCTGCAATCAAGGTGTAGACAAGGTAATAAAAATCTATACCACATTCATTTCTTATATATGGTGCCAAGACTGTATTCTGAAGTACACACGCCACATTTGGATAAAATGTGGACTGAGTTTGGACATGGACGTTATTAGTTCATTTACTAATGCTTTTCAAGATTTCCTTTTACATTAACTAATTTATTAGCTAACGAAAAACTGATAGCTATGATCCATGTGGAATGTTTGTGACCTATAGAAAAGAGCAAACCGTGTGTATGTTTTCTTTTTTTTGAAGGGAAAATTGATGTATTATTTCTTTTATCATTTTATGTATGTTATCTATTGAAAGTTAATGGACTCCTTCTAGTATGTATAATATTTCTTCTTAGACATTTTTTTGTCATGAAAAAGTCTAGGTGTTTCAGGGATAGGAGGGTATCCCACTCCGAAGGGCAGGGAGAGCCTTCAAACCTCATCTAAGACACCAAATAAAACAAACTATTTACTGCAGGAAAAGCTTTATGTTGATTCCCTTCTATCTAATGAATGATATTGTCAGACGAGACATCGTGAACATCTTATTCTTTTAAGCGCCTTGGATGTGAACGAAATTGAAGAATTTTCTGACATTTAAGTTTTGAAAATTTTGCAGGTTGTTGATTTGGCAACATTAACTGGAGCTTGTGTAGTGGCTTTGGGATCTTCCATCGCAGGTAGAGCAAACACTCTTCGTCTATACCTATAACATATATGAAGACCAACAAATCAGCGTTCTCATAGAAAGATAGATCTAGTAGGCTGTTTCGCTTAGGATTGTAAGCCATTTGTCCCCGGGATTATTAATTATAAAGTCCATCATCTCCTCGTTCTTTCTTGTATAGGTATCTTTACACCCAGTGACGACCTTGCTAAAGAGGTACTTACTGCATCTGAAATCACGGGAGAGAAACTATGGAGGATGCCCATGGAAGAAAGTTATTGGGAGGGCATGAAATCAGGCATTGCGGATATGGTTAACACAGGCCCTCGTCAAGGTGGCTCCATCACTGCAGCTCTATTCTTGAAACAGGTGAGCTATGTCACAATGTTAGTCATTTTCGCCCTCCTTTGTTGCTCTTCCTTCGCATTAACACACCCGTTGTCGATTTGTGGCTGTTCAGTTTGTGGATGAGAAAGTCCAGTGGATGCACATAGACATGGCTGGGCCTGTTTGGAATGACAAAAAACGCGCGGCAACTGGATTCGGTGTGTCGACTTTGGTGGAGTGGGTGGTCAAGAACTCTTCTTGAATTGCTTTCTTTGGTTTCAAAGGTTTTGGGTTTTGCCTTTAGAAAGCAATTACCAAAAGTAAAAGAACTACTACAATTTCTTTCTAGTGAATGCAAACAAATCATGGTTTTATTTTAGTGACTCGAGTTTGCCTACTTATTTACCTTCCTAGAAGTGTTTAATTCTGATGTTACAAAACCACCAAGAATCAATTCCTTTATATCTTAGATTCTTTATATTATAACACAAAAGTCAGGTAAATGTGTTAAATATTTTGGTCCTTGACCTTTTAAAGAAGTTATATCATTGATCCCTACCATTTTTTGCCCTCAACCTTTGCCTATGCTAGTTACGAAATTGCCATTGTTTATGCATCATTTTTTGCCCTCAACCTTTGCCTATGCTAGTTACGAAATTGCCATTGTTTATGCATCATTTTTTGCCCTCAACCACTGGAGGAGGCGCATTCGGATTTCTGATGTTTAGTAGTATGTTTTATAGTTTAGTAGTTCGAGTCTGGGGTCTGAGTCCTAGGGTTTAGGCTTGGTGCCCGCCTTATTTTCTGCTTCCTATGGCTTTCCTGTCTGTTGTCTTTCGTGTCTCCCTGTGAATTATGTGGCTTTCTGTTTTGGGTCTATCGGAAACACTCTCTCGATTAGTTCAGAAACTTTCGTGTCTCCCTATGAATTATGTGGCCTTTTATTTTTGGTATGTCGGAAACACTCTCTCGACTAGTTCAGGGAAAGAGTGCGTACATCTTGACCCCCAGACCCTCCTTCATCGCGGGATAGACCGAGTTGTTGTTGTTGTTGTATGCATCATCTATATGTAGTCCATTCCTATCACTATTGTCTCTGCCTCTCTCTGCCCTCTCAGATCTCTTCTTCGCTCATGCTTTCAATTTATGGCCTTTCAACTGTTTTGAGGATTGATGTATTCGGCCACCATGGATTAGAATTACAGATAGTCTTCAACCCCTGCCGCCCCTCCGAGCCCTCCAGTGAAGCCGGAAAATCGATAGAAGACTCCAACAGAGATCAATAGAGGCCGACGAATTTGTGAGGTCGATCTGGAGATACAAGAGCAATAGAGATAGAGAGAGAGTTACCGTCAAGTAAGCCGGAACAAACCGGGAAAAGAAAAATATTTAAGAGAATCGTTCTAAACCGGATAAATGGCTAACAAATGCCTTGTGTAAAACTAAGGAAACGCAGGTTTAGTCCTGCATCATCCAGTGGCGATGCAATTCTAATCCATGGGTTTGTCCTCGTCGTCAACTGCTTTGAACCTTGCTCGTTCCTGGTCGAGGTCAAGGTGGTTGCCGATTTCCACAAGAACTAAACCTCTCTGTTTGTCTCCAGGGCCGGTCCTAGCATTTTATAGGCCCAGGGCGAACTAAAATCTAAAGGGCCCGATTACTTCGTAAAAAATAAAAATTGTGTATAACTTTTAAAAAAATCATATTATTTTTATATTTGAATTATTTTTCCGATTTAAGTAAATAAAAGTAGGTCAATGAATAAAAAATCCTATATATTAAAAAAAATCAAAAAAATAATTGTAGTGAAAATTAGTTATTTTTGCTTGGCATCCAGTATAATATCTCTACAAGTACATAAGTTGTTGTGTAGATGAATATTAAAAAATTGTCTAACAATACTAAATATATTTTTTGTTCTAAGATATCACATATGTGACCTCCTATGACATCACCTATATATGAACTAAAACATAAATTAAAAAAAAGGTTTTTTTTATAAACAAAAATAAAAGGGTAAATTAGATACATCGAGCATATATGAAGAAATAAAACCATTACATGTTTCTCAAATAAAATAGAAAGAGTTATATATGTAAACAATATAGCTTTATTTGTTACATAAAAAAAGTGTTTAATATTGTGTTGAAAAGGACAAAGTACAAAGAATCGTGTCTAAATTAAAAACATAAAAAATGCAAAATTTAATAGATATATAGGTCTCTCTATAAAAACATAAAAAATACAAATAGAGAGATTTGAACTCTACACGTTTAGGAATCCAAATCCAAATTTTTTTATACCATTGAGCTAAACTTGTATTTTGTTATATTTAAAATATATATATATATACATATACACACACATATAACATATATTTTTAATGGGCCTTACCGAAAATGGACCCTGGACGGTCGCACCTCTTGCCCTTGCCCATGCCCTTGGGCCGACACTGTTTGTCTCCTGTCTCTAGAGTCCGAGTAACACCTTACTGATCTATGAATCAATTGGTTATTTGGTTGCTTATTTTTGTTTTCCGGTTTAGGAATTAGGATTCGGACAATCAATTGTTTATTTTTTGGTATTTTGGGTCGACGGTTGGTTTTATCTATGTAAGAATTTGGTCATCTTTTGCCTCCAAGGTGTTTGATAAAATGTCAAGTTGAATGTAGTTTTCTGGTGACTTTTTTTTTTTTTTTATGACAAGGACATGACCCAGCCGGCAAGAGCCACATTTTGGTGACTTTTAATTGCAATAAAATCACTGTATTAATGATTTCAAAAGTTTTTTCATTGATAATATTCCTTCTTATGACAAGTTAAGTTATCCACCTATATGTATTGAATTGTGACATATATTGTTCAATACACATGATATGGCCCCAAGTTTTTAGGTAGATTTAATGCTAATGAGTTTGTTTTACATTATTGATGTGTTGTTATTATTATGATCTTAATTATGATTGGTACTGCTACCCTAACTACTCCAATTCGTACCAATCCACAATTTAGGCAGAGTCGATTTTTGGCTTTGATGAATGAATAAGATCATGAAAAGAATGTTGTTCTTTCATTTCAGCTAACATTTATAGGAGATGTATATATGCTAATAGTTGGAAAAAAGGTTTAATATGTGATAAAGATCATCAAGGTAATTGTATCTTTTTCCCCAATTTATATCATACTCTTTAGCTTCTTGTTTTCTACATCTTTACTATTTGTCTTGGATTCAATTAGGAATGAATAGGTAGGAGTGATAACCCATTTGATTTGCTTTTTATGATTAAGTTTCGGAGGTGTGGTAAACTTCAATTTGATTTTGGCCCTTCAATTATCTTTGATAAATATCATCCTTTTTCCTCCATATAATCCCATTATGAATTAATATTGCTAAGATAACATCGTATTGGATTCTAAACAGATTCGTGTTCTATGCAGTAGTTAAAAAAATATATCCATTATACTCTTAAAGAAGTCGCAAAAACTAATCGAAGCCGAGCACATAGGAAATCGAAAGTCGGTATAGTCAAGAAGTTAGCTACATATACTTGTGTGTGAGTCTTTAAATTGAAAGAATTATATGAACCCTTATGAGTATGTCCTATTGTATCTGTTTACAGAAAGCCGTATATATCTATCGAGTTATTATAACAAAAGAATGTTTTTTTTTAAAAAAATTTGTACTCCGTATAAAACTGTAAATGCCTGTAATAGAACAAGAGTTAATGTTTTTTTCTTTACCAGAATACGGTGGCCTTTAGTTGATTTGTGAGAATAAGGCGTCTTTGCGTTACTGCCTTCCTAGGAGGCGTATTTAACCAGCCACTCCAGGCTCTGTTAACCAAAAAAAAAAAAAAAACAGATTAATTATAAGAAATTTTTATATGGAATTCAGTGTGTGTGTACTGCTATCTGAAAGCGTAGCGTAATTACCTTAATGCATTCGGGTAGATCATCGAAACTAGTTCTCAAATGAGCCTGCAAAAGAATTGAAGGTTAGCTTTGATTCCTGCTAGTGAAAACAGACATGACATTACATTTGATTGCCGTTTAGAAGGGAGCATCTAGTGAGAGCTGACTGCTGAGCAGAGTGATTTTCTATTAGACATTATTCAACAGCGGAAAAATAGACGAAAAAAATTAGTGTTGTCCCTGATAAGTGTTATGTCATGCATTTTATTGAACAAGGTGACATACAAACATATTGATTTTACAGCAAAGAATGTTACCTTCATGACACGGAGGCAGGATTCGTCTTTTTTGGCTGCAAGAGAAACTAGCATGACTATCCCTGCTGCTACACTCGAGGGCCAAAACTGAAGCTGAGCATGATCAAGCATCGCTAGTTCTGTGAGGTGCTCAGCCCTGCTCTCCATCTCTTCATCAGCTGCTGCGGCTTTCAAGTAGAACCTGCATCATTCCCTTTCACTCAGCTTCAGAAATAAAAGTATCTTACAATTGTGGAAAAGATTACAAGCGGCCTAAGTCTTCATAAAATGGAAGGACAAAAAACTGAAGTTATCAAAGGTGAGAAACAGTCAGATACCACAAGAAGTTGTAGGTAGTTGGTGGGAAGCACTGGAACTTGAGCTCTTCCTGAATAAGCCGTTCCATGGCAACCACTTCAGTGCGGTCATAGACAGTTTTGTTTACTTGAAATATCTTTTGTAGGATACTGTAATCAGGCCATGTTTTCAAGTTTCAGAACAATGGGTTTTTCGCACAAGAAGATTAAAAAAAGGCTATTGAGGAATGTAAACAATATGACAAGGAATTAGGGATCGTCAAATATTACCAGTTGTAAGGCTGTTTTTCTTCTATCCTGGTAGCTAATGTAAGGCAGGCTATGCCAACAATTTCCAGGTATTGTTTATTCTTGAAGAATCCTTTGCTAAAAAATCTATCAAGGAGACGAACTGCGAGAAACATTGTCTCTTTGTGGAGCTCCTTTATATCAGATGTCTGCTCAATGCAAAAGGAGGTGTTTATTAAGCGCATATTTACACATCGATCTCATACAATGAAGTAATGACATAGCTAAGCATCGAGCTCAGTTCAATCCCTAAAACATGCTAGTTTTGTCAATTCGATGTCCGAAACCCAGGTAATCAACAAATGTTAGGGTTCACATATATAACCGTATAACACAGATAATTCTGAACTGGTCTAGAGCATGTCTTTCCTAATACAGTAATACTTTTCAATCCCTAAGTTTTAAATTCTAATTATAAATGTGATAAATGATCATTAGTTAGTTTATAACTAATCTATTCTTCCAACAACAATGTGTACAAAGTCGGTTCAATTTCTGTTTTATATAAACAAGAACAGCTGGACCAGATTTCAGAACAGTTAAAGAGAGAGATTGCTACATCATACTGCTACACGTGTCTAGATACCATTGGTTCTTTACTGCCTGCAAAAAACTGTATAGAATGAATCTTGCTAAACAAGCCTCTTGGAAGAGTTCAGTTTGTTGTGATTGCTTGATGAACAGAAAATCTGCAACTAGTAGCGCACGCACACAAAGAGGGGGAGAGAGAGGGAGGAACAGGGAAAGAGATGTAGACCTCAATAATCCAGCCAACCATGAGCAAGCGTTTCTCGTGGATTAGAGCGCCGTACTCTGACGTAGATGCGTAGTTTGCCACATAGTCGTCGATTTTCATCGTCTGCTTTCTCTCTCTGCTTCTCAACCTCTGGTAGCTCTGCTCGTCGTCTTCATCTTCAAATCTCCAATACTACAATCATATCAATCAACATTTGCAACACATTCAACTTAATTGGAAACAAAATTCAACTTCATAAATTCGAGCCACTAAATTAGTTGAACAAATCAAACGATCACATGTTATAACCAAAGCGTTACCGTAAATTCATCAACGAACTCATCTACACAGCTGGCTTGGACGCCTATGGAGGAACGAGAGCTCAATCTGGTCAATTGTTTGCTATACTTCTCGTAGAAAGAGAGAAACGGAGGAGGACTTGAATCACCGGCCAGTGAGAACTGGCTCCCTGAGCTATCCGTCCACATAGACGTATCGGAGAAGAAATCAATCTCAGAATCATAACCAAGAGCCTCAGATTGGAACTCCGACAAGGCGGAAGAGGTGTACTCTGAGCCGTCGGAGAGATTTTCAGAACAAATGAGAGCAGAATCAACGGCGGATCTCTTCACATCGCCTTGCTCAATAGTCGAGGCTGAGTTCGGAGCCGCTGCTGGCACCAAAACGCCGGAAATCCTAGCTTCATCCTGCATCGTAGCGACACCACGGGCGACGCAATTGCTCTTGCTCTGCAGCTTCGACTCCGCCTCGGCGATCGAGCTGGACTCCACGCACGAGCTCTCGGAAACCTCGGCTTCTCCTCCTGTCATCCATTTCGCTCGCTCGATATCCTTCTGCTTTTTGGAGGACAGCCTCGTCACTCTGCGGAACTCGTTGTTACGGTTATCCGCACCGGCGACGGAGTCTGTGGCGGTGTTGCATGAGACCTCGTCGCACGTAATCGAGTTCACGGAGACACAGTAGGAAGCTGGAATTGAGCGATCAAGAGGTAGATTATTGACATTGTTGTTCCGTAGGAGGACGATCGGAGAGAAGAGACTGCGCCGGCGGCGGGGGAGGTCGGATCGGAGCTTCTTGGAGATCGAATGTGTGGATTGAGAGGGGATCTTCCGCTTCGAATGGCTAGATTCGATCGTCATTGTGAGAGTTTGGGGTTTTGGTTTGAATCAGTGAGGATGGGAATAATGAGGGTGTAGTGAACTAGTGATTTACGGTTTAAACGCAAGTGGGATGTTCTACTACCCTCCCCTACAAACCTCCCTACTCTACTTTTTTTTTTTTTAACATTTATTTAATCTTTAAAAAAATTATAAAAATTATATTTATATTTCTAACATCTATTTTTATATATTTATTGAAAATTCATGTTTTAAAACTTTTAATAATTGTATTTTGTAAAATATTGTCTTTTTAATTTTAAAAAATTGTAAAAACATCCACCCCTTATACTTATAATTTTATAAGCAATATCTTTGTAAAAGATTGCGCCATGTGTCCTTCTCTGAGCATAATTAAGAAGGCAAATTTTCAGCCATCCTTCCCACCCACGTTCTCTCCATGGATTCAACTGCTCTTAATACCAATTCCTAGTTGAAATTGATTTTCTCCTCCAGCCGCTTCATCCTCTTCACAAAAGAATGAGTCACATGACCTTTTTTGAGCAACCCCATAAGCACCCACGTTCTTCATCCTCTTCAATTACTAACGACTTTGAAGCCCCTCTCTGCAATGTGAAGCCTTAATACGAAACGTCGTACGGGCTTCCCTCTCCAATGGTCTCTACTATGGTGTTTGCCCTACCATACATCCCAGCTGAAATTGGGTTTTCCTATCTTTCATGGAGGCGGACTTCCTCCCTTCTTCACAAACATGAAGGTAACAACCGATTAGGTATTCAAATTGGGTTTTCCTATCCTTCATGGAGACTCCCAGCTCGAGGTAGTGTTCATAGAATCGACGAGGGGTAAAGGTTATGTAAATTCGTTCTTGCCCCATCATGGCTTTTGGTCCTCAACCTTCCATCTGTTTTCATGGAATACAAGATGTCTTAAGTCTCCTTTACCATACAATTTCCTTTTTTGGAGTCAGATTTGTGGAGAGAAGGGTTAGTTTGCAATTCAGACGGTGAGTCGGGATGTGTGAACGGAAGAAGCCGTGGTGAGTTTGGAGTCACTGTAGTAGTTGTGCTTTGTCAGACCCATCAAGCATTGCAATGTCGCATCCAAGTCTAATGCCTTTGAGGTGTTCGACGGATTGCTTCAATGGGATAGAACCTTTGTTAATACCCGATCTCACGCGGAGCTCATCTTTCACAAATGCAATGATTCCCCAGTTGTGGTAATTTTGAGAACTTTTTTTTAAAGAAATTTTGAGAACTTTTATTTGTTCATGTTTGCTTTGTATTATTCACTTTGAAAGTTTGGAATTTGTGTGTTGAGGGTCTGAGGTGGGTTTGATTACTTGAATCTTTTTCGTTCTTCCTTTTTAATGCTCTTTTGAACAATATATATTCCTTCTTCTAACTATGAATTTATTTAATGCTCTTTTATATTTATTCAACTCTGTTTTTGTAGAATTGGTTGGTTTTATCTTCTATTTTTCAGCTATATATATTTGGTTCAAGGAAATTATGAGGATGATGAAAAGGAATCTAAGGAGTCTTCAAATTCGTTCTTTGTCGAGTACTTATACATTTTGGCTTGTGTCTCCATATTGATGACGAGCTTTCTATAGAGGCGGGGAATGGGTAACTAACTACTAGAAAGTTTGATTTTTATCTCACCCACATGATATCTCTAATTAATTTTCCTGCTGCCATATGGATTCAAGTGAATACATGGTGAATATAATTATCAAAGTTGTTCACAACCCTTCAATTTATGGTTCTTCTTCATTATTTTCAAGCATCTCAAATGAGAAAGATGGATTTTTACTTCGAATGATGATTTATAGGTTTTTTGCATATATTTTGGGAGCTATTTGAGCTGCTAAATATTTTCAGTTCGGGTAGCTATTTGGTTGATGTCCTAAGGGCAGTTTTTGGTTTGTTGTATTGGTGATTCGAGGGCTATTTTGGGTTGTTTTCTTTGGATTTGTGTTGTTTGTTGAATGCTTGGAAGGTGGCAATGCCCAACTGATTTTATTGAAACTTTTGATGCATATTGTTGTTGGTTATATATGTTGGGTTGTGAATGTAGAACATGTTGTTGGAATTTTCAGCATTTTCGCCTCACGGAAAAGGGTGATTTGGGGATATTCTAGAGTTGTTCTGATCTTGGAATTGTCTATTTTTTAGGTGATATTTCTACATAAAGTGTTTTTGAATTTTCTATCGTATTATCCAGCCTCCTATAGGGCAATTTAGCTGATTTCTTATATGGGACTTGCAGGATGATATGGGTAGTTATTTTGAAGCTGTTTGAGTTTGGGATTGGTCTGAAACTCTCAAGCAACGACGATGATTCTTGGTTTTTTTTTCTTGCTGCTACAATATTCATCTTTTGGTTCAGTTTCTGTGTGTTATTTGAATCTGTTTGCGTCTGAATTTGCTGGGATTATTTCTATGGAAGGGTGCTAATTTTGTAGCTCTTTTTCTCCATGTTTTTGGCTGATCTTGAGCATTAATTTTAGTTTAGAGTTGATTGGAGGTTGTCTGCTGGCACTTTGTTTTAGAGTGGGGTTGTTGTTCAAGTGGATTAGGGTTTGATTGAATCATTTTTAATATGGGTTTGACGAGCTTTCTATAGCTTTTTTTCACGGGCATGGTGTGAAATATATTATGACAATGAAAATTAGGTTCCAATGTTAAATGCAATAAGAATAACAAGGACCAAAAATATTAAAAAAAATATCTAAAAAGAATAGTCTATTAGAGGGAAAAATGGAGTAATTGAGTTCTGATTAAAATACACATGACCTTAAAACAAGTAAAAAAACATAAATCATTCATTTTCTGCGGCCCATTTCACAAGCATGGTGTGAAATCTATTATGGTAATGGAAATTGATTTTCAATATTAAATACAATAGGGGGAAAAACAAAAAATATTCAATGCTCAACTTATCATATATTTAAGCCTGGAGTTTGACAAGGGTTCCAATATATTTCTGTTGTGCAAAATATTTAGATACTAATGAATAGTTTACTCCATTGATGAAATTTGTGAAATTGAATATTATAAATTATTGATAAAATTTCATCATAAGATATTAGTGTTATTCAAGTGAAATAGAAGGTTTCGATTGTGATTTGATGGGTTTAATCATTGCAACTAAGTATTTAATCATTGTGATTTGATGAAATGTTTTGACCTTAAATTTGTGAAATTGAATATTATAAATTATTGATAAAATTTCATCGTAAGATATT
The DNA here is from genome assembly GCA_037127255.1 of Persicaria tinctoria. Lineage (NCBI taxonomy): Eukaryota > Viridiplantae > Streptophyta > Magnoliopsida > Caryophyllales > Polygonaceae > Persicaria > Persicaria tinctoria. The sequence continues at coordinate 5,346,731 of JBANSL010000004.1, forward strand.
GGTGTTATTCAAGTGAAATAGAAGGTTTCGATTGTGATTTGATGGGTTTAATCATTGCAACTAAGTATTTAATCATTGTGATTTGATGAAATGTTTTGACCTCTTAGGGTTCATACTTAAACATAGAGTACATTTTTCTAATTAAGGGTCTAAGACATTATAAAAACACACACACTAAATATCATTTTTTTTTATTCTTTAGATAGGGTTTATACATTTAAACTTAAGGTATCTTTATCAAATGATTTTATAATTTAGACCAATTTAAAAGGTGCAACATGATGTGTAATAGATAAAGTATCATATAGAATCCAAACTCAAATTTCTTAAGTAAAAAAGTATAAGGTTTCTTTTCTTTGCCTTCGATCAAGACGGATGTTAGGACAACCGTGGAAGGGGCCGATTTACTATTCTTTGCCAAATTTGAAGTATTAATCATCTCAAGAAAAGAAAATTTCAAAGAACAACATGATAAAAAGCATGGACAATATGTTAGTAGAAAATTGATGTGTCGAATATTTTGTTTAATACGTCAAACTCGATCAAAAATATTATGAAAAAACCCGAACAAAGTTCGGGAAAAGAACTAGTGATTTTTTAAAATAAAATTTTATAAATATATAAAACTTTTAATAATATTTTAAATTTTTTTTAAGCTTAAATAAATGTTAAATATTTTTGTGATGCATGGAGAGAAGTAGAAAAAACAAGGGAGTAGAAAAAACGTTGAAACCTTCACTGGTTTAAACGGTAAACCTTTATTTTTTTCCTCAATATAAACCCATAATCCTACTACCACATGTCGCCTCCTTATGTAAAGATATTTTTGGTCATTTTTATTTCAATTCATTATATACTCCATTTTCTCACTAGTGGTCTAATGCAAAACATTGAATTAATATTAATATTAATGTTAATAAATAATTTTAATGAAAAGTAAGTTTGAAGAGGTGACATCGTCACATTAATTATAGTTTTTTCCTTAATATATTCTCTATTTTCTAACCTAGGGGTTTAGTTCAAAATATTGAATTAATAAATAATCGATACCTATATATGTAATTCTTTATATACTATATTAAATTAAAAGCACGAGAACATATCTTATAAATTCTCTCTTTCATCTAAGAGATTTTTGTAAAATTATCTTTAGTTAAATCTTTTATATACTATTATAGTGATAGTAATTTTTTTTCTTTCTAATAAGATTATTTAAAAATATCTATATCCATACACTTCTTTATGTGCGAATCATTTTTAATAAGGTGTTATCATTACATTTAATTGTAGTTTTTTAAATTTACATGGATATCCGGGGCTACTAGCACCCAACTGATCACATGGGCCCTGAAGTTAACAACTAGGTAAACCCTCCAGTCAGGGCCGATCCTATCCTTTTATAGGCCCAGGGCGAAATAAAATCTAAAGGGCCCGATAAATATTACTCCGTAAAAAATAAAAAAATGTGTATATCTTCATAAAAAATTTATAGTATTATTTTTATATTTGAATTATTTTTCAAATTTAAGAAAATAAAAGTAGGTCGATGAATAAAAAATAATATACATTAAAAGAATTCAAAAATATAATTGGAGTGAAATCTAGTTATTTTTGCTTGGTATCCAGTATAATATGTTCACAAGTACGTAAGTTGTTGTGTAGAGGAATATTAAAATATTGTCTAACAATACTAAATACTCCGTATATTTTTTGTTCTAAGACATCACATATGTGACCTCCTATGACATCACCTATATCAACTAACAAAAAAAAATTTTAAAAAAAGAATTTTTTTATAAACAAAAATAAAAGGGTAAATTAGATACATCGAGCATATATAAAGAAATAAAAAAAATACATTTTTCTCAAGTAAAATAGAAAGAGTTATATATGTAAACAATATAGCTTTATTTGTCACATAAGAAGGTGTCTAATGTTGTGTTGAAATGGAAAAAGTATAAAAAATCGTGTCTAAATAAAACGGATATAGGCTCCTCTATAAAAAAACATAAAAAATGAAAGTTTTTAATGGATATAGGGCCTTTCTATAAAAACATAAAAAATGTAAATAGAGAGATTTGAACTATACGCGTTTAGGAATCAAATCCAAATTTTGTTAAGATTTAAACTTACCATTAAGCTAAACTCGTATTTTTTGTATTTTGTTATATTTTAAAAAAATACATATATATATACATAGGGTAGGGTTCAAGTGAGAAGTACCTGGTCCGGTGAGAAGGAAAGAAGTGTTTTAATTGGTGGAAAAATGACTAATTTAAAAAAAAAAAAAACAGCTTCACGCGCTTTAATAAACGTATTTCTTCTTCCTCCATGTCTCCTCCTCATCGCCTCCTCTCGTACAAATGTCGGACCCTATCCCGCACATCTTCTCTCGCACATCTTCCCGATAAGAGTCGCTGCCCTCTGCTCCGTCTGCAAAGTCGGGCTCGACATTTTCTTCGATTCCCAGATGCGCCTCTACACCCCTGAGAACATCGACTCTCTAGATCCCGTCGTTCTCCACCGCCTCCTACCTCTCTCACCAATTTCGACCTCTGCAACTCGCCGGCGTCGGTCTCTCCCGCGCCTCATCCTCCCGCAAATTTCATTTTGCCGGATTTTCTATGCGACTCTTTCTCCAATGGATACAAAAATCAGAGATGTGATCGAATCCGTCGGGAATTTCTTCAATGGCGGCGATCAAATTCCATGGTGCGATCGAACCATCATCGTTGTAATCTTCTTGGCATTTGATTTCAAATTTCTTCGGTTGATATATGAATTCGGTGTGGGCATGCATTTGATTCTCTTGATCTTCGTCTGATCACCTAAATGCTTATACGAATTGAATTCCTTCAAATTGATCTTGAATTTTACACTGCTATATATCTCTTTTCTTATTTGTGCATCTTTTTTTTTTTCTTTGGACAAACGGTTGATTAACTAGTTTCGATCTTATTTTCCTTTAAACCAGGTGTTTCAGGGCTTTTTATTAATGGTTAAGATTGGTTCACTGAGTGTGGTTCAGTGACCGAATAGAGTGTGGTTCAGTGACCGAATAGAGTGGGGTTCAGTAACCGAATAGAGTGTGGTTCAGTGACCGAATAGAGAGTGGTTTAGTGACCGAATATAGTGTGGTTCAGTGACCGAATGAGTGTGGTTCAATGACCGAATAGAGAGTTGTTCAGCGACCGAATAGAGTGTGGTTTAGTGACTAAATAGAGAGTGGTTCAGTGACCGAATAAAGTGTGGTTCAGTGACCGAATAGAGAGTGGTTCAGTGGTCGATTAGAGTGTGGTTCAGTGACCGAATAGAGAGTGGTTCAGTGGTCGAATAGAGTGTGGTTCAGTGACCGAATAGAGTGTGGTTCATTGACCGAATAGAGAGTGGTTCAGTAACTGAATAGAGAGTGGTTCAGTGACTGAACCATTGTGAATAAAATTGCTGAACCGATGTGAATAAAATTGTTGAACCACTGTGAATAAAATTGTTGAACCACTGTGAACGAAATTGCTGAACCACTGTGAATTAAGTTGCTGAACCACTGTGAAAATAATTGTTGAACCACTGTGAATAAAATTGTTGAACCACTACTTGTCAATTTTTTTTTTCAACAAAACATATACAAAGTGGGTGTCTATGTGTAGATAAAATTAAATTACATCCAAATATATATTTTTTTTATATTTTTTTAACAAGTGAAAATGCAAAAAAATGATTTTTTAAAAGTTCATGTGAACACTTTTACTTGTACGTCCAATTTCTAATTAATTAGTAAGTTGGCGCGTGCAATTAATTAGTGGGTATGTGAGAGTGGGGTGTTACTAATTAATTTGGGTGAGTGTTACTAATTAATTGAGGAAGCCGCGTGTCTCATATTTTAATTCACATTTTGCACACGTGGACCAATCAAATTGCTTCTTTCCTTCTCATTCTTGGTGACCTTTGCACCTGAACCCAACCCTATATATATATATATATATATATATATATATATATATATATATATATATATATATATATATATATAACATATATTTTTAATGGGCCCCTACCGAAAATGGGCCCTGGGCGGTCGCACGCCCTGCCCATGCCCTTGGGCCGGCACTGCCTCCAGTGGCCACCCGGGGCGGGATTTGAACCGGGGACATTTGGGTACTTCTTGCAGGTCATTTTCTAGTTGAACCAACCCGAAATGATTTACATTAATTGTGTTTTTTCAACCAATAAAATTATACTAGCATTTAGTAAAATTTTACAATATTAATTTGTCATATTATTATGATTTAAAAAATAAACAGGGCAATGGCGCGGGAACTGTACGTACTAGCTAGTTCCCTCATTAAAGAATGTCCTACTATATAGTGTATTGTTTTATGCTAAAATATTATATAATTTTTAAAAATTTTGATATAAAATCTCTTCGGTTAAATATATAGTATGGTAAGATAAGATCGAATGAAGTGATCGTAAATTTTTTTTAGAAATGTTGTTGTTTTTCAATGAATATTTATATTAAAAATGATAGATTTTGTAAGATAGGTAGAATGAAACGTGGATAAATAGATAAGATTATTATCTAATATATTGGATCATCATTAATTAATGTGTTAAAAAGAATTGTATTATATTGCACCAGAGAATACACATAAGCGAATTCAACAAGACCCGACGCATAAGAATTCATGTCTCTGTTTTGTTTTAGTATTATACTAGTGTAATACCTGTGCCTTGAAGGCACGAGAGCTTGATTTATTTTAATTTGAACATCATTTTATATATTTATATAATACTATATTAATATATTCACGTGTTTAAAACAAAAATATGTATAAAGTATTTTTTTTATAATTTATAAATTAGTTGGAAAGAGATACGATACAAATTTTGAAAATGATTTAATAAGGTAATGTATGTACACGAATTATGAGAATATTGCAATCGGAAAAAAAATGGAAACATGTCTCAATATTTACGGCAATATAACCGAAAATTAAAAAAAAAAGGAATTGATTCAAATCATATTTAAAATAGGAAACAAATATTTTAAAGTTTCCATAATAATATTGACCAATAAGAAAATCTCATTTGAATAAAAAAATTCAACTTTAATTGTGGACGTGACACGTCAGCAAAATGCTAGCAGAATTAGTAATATACTAGTACAGTACCCGTGCCTAAGGCACGAGCTTACTATTTCAGATGTACTCATGTCAACAATGAATACGTATTGGTATAGGAAGCCGGATAGGATGCTATCGGGTAGGTCATCCCTCTCGAATCATTGCCTAAACCAAAAAAAAAACGTATTGGTATACTGAAGACTTTTAATTTATACAAAAAAAAAACTATATAGACCTAATCTTGCTCTTTTAAGATAATCTAGATATGCAATTTATCTGTTACCCTAATAGAAAATAGTGAACCCTATAAAAGCTAAAATAAAATTAAGGCGAAATTGCAGGAAACCACCCTTTAAATAGGGTTGTTTGCAGGAAACCACCCTTTAAATTTATTTTTGCGGCAAACCACCCTCTAAATACAGTAGTTTGTAACAAACTAAATTAATAATCTATTAACACTTGTAATAGATTATTAATAATCTAGATATGCAATTTATTTTTGCGGCAAACCACCCTCAACACTTGTAATTAATAATCTATTAATTAAACCAAAATTACTCTTTTACCCCCACCCCCAAAAAAAATATTATATTTCAAGGTTATTAGAAAGAAAATAAATTGTATTTGTATGCTTTTAATTGCAATTTAATGAATGACATTACATTTGAAATCTCTTCTTTTCTTTTCCCAAACATTATGTTTGAAATCATTTGAATATATATTTAAATCTTTATTTATTATATTAAATCTATATATAATATTAATTTATAAGAATTTAATTAAGATGATGTGTCATCTATATCTACTATATATTAATATATAAGTCTTTATGATGATTTGACATAACCCACGTTTTTTTAGAATCCCGTAACCAACTTATTTTTAGGTATTTTAATCAATAAGCTTGAATTACAATTATATTTTTAAAAAATCCTTAAGATATTCTGCATTTTTTTAAACCAATTAGTTTAATTCAATACATTGAATTAATATATAATATATATCTATATCTAAATATTTATATATTATATTAAGTGACTTAAGTGAAAACATTTTTTAATGTTTATTCTCTCCTTGGATTGATATAAAATTATATTTAGTTAAATATTTTAAATAAGGTTACAATCGCTATATTGATAACACAAAAATATAACAATTTTTTTTTTTCTAACATCCTTAAAAGAATATATATATATATATATATATATATATATATAAAGGGGTAAAAGGGTAATTTCGATTTACTTGATAAATTTTTAATGAAAAGTGATTATGGGTGGTGTTTTTTAAATGAATGTATTTTAAAGGGTGGTTTGCCGCAAACTACAATATTTAAAGGGTGGTTTCTTGCAAACTACCCTATTTAAAGGGTGGTTTCCTACAATTTCGCCTAAAATTAATGACGGCTAAAAAAGTAAATCATTTCATTGTTTGTAGCGGTTATAATCTTTTTTAACTTTGCCCATATAGTTGTTACACAACTCTACTTTAACTTAAGCTATAAAAGCATGTATATAGTTTTCTAAATATTTGTTGTATCATTTTAACGTCAATATATTTGGGATTATAAAAGAAGCCTAAAGAGACCAAGTTTATTCAAGTAAAACTTTCACAATTATTCCAATAATTGTATCTAAGATACGCGTGCGCATACACCCATACCTTAATATAAATTAATAACTTAGGGATTAAAGCTTAAGATTGACAAAGAAGTTGCTATTATATATGGTTAGCCGAAAATGGAGCGTACGTGAAGCTATTTCAATTGTGCAATTTTATTAGTTGAAATTACATGAAATAAAAATGGTTCAATTACCACTCTCATATCAATATCTTTAACGCAAACAACTTTAATTTTTTTAAAGTCAAACATTCATATATTCTAACTATATATTAATTATGAGTTATTTAAGGTGTGGGTACGGAGTATCGTAATTGTATTATTCATTAGTCTTAATTTGATATTTGATTGATTACTAATTTTAAAATGGTAAAAAAATCTAAAATTAGCAAAAGTGATTTGTGTAAGATTTAACCCTAATAAACAATCTAAAATTATTAAGAAGGTAAGCTTTTTTTTACCGTTCAACATTTCAAATAATTAAGTATTTTTTTTTAAAAGTAGTTAAATATATAAATTAAAGTAAAAAATCTGAAAATCTAAAGTTGGATTATATATGTTAATTAATAAAATTAGATTTATCAAAATAAAAAGGGACCTACCAGTAATTGTAAACCAATGAAATTATAGAACTCTATGGAGGATGTTACGTAAGTCTTTGGTCGCGATGTGACGTTTTAACGTATGACTATCATGTACTATCTTAAGAAGCTAGTTTGGTATCCACACCTCGTGAGAGTATTGATATAAAATTGGTTTCATTACATGTAGTGCGTGCTTCATATAATACAAAATTTGAACTATTAATTATTTAATTAAAATATAAGTATGAATTATATAGTAAAAGATAATAATTTTAAGTTATCTCAACCTAAATTTTAAAATATAATATAATATACATATAAAAATATTTAATTTTTAAAAAATTATCCAAAATTTATAACATAATTTATTAAAAAATTATTTATAATATTTTTTCGAAACTTTCATATATTTTATTCGATCTGTTCATTTATTTCATATTCTCAATTTTTAAACTTAATCCTATTTTTCAAAAAGAAATGTTTGATATCCCATATATTTTACAACTTTAAAAAAAATTAACTCATGTAATTAACTAAGCATATTATTTTTAACGTTGAGCATATATCTTTTTCAAATCCAAGTATATAATTGAAATATCCTTCGTCTTTCATATTCTATTAATCATAACATATACAGAATACTAAAAAAGTAATGATACATTTTCATTATAATGTTTGACTAATAGTTGTACATATAATTGAAAAAATATATGTACAAATATTAGAATAATTTAACTATAGAATCGATCCTCGTTTACATTTGTACTCATCAATGTCATCATCTTTATTGCAAATATTTGTTAAAATCAAATCATAATTAAAATCATTAAATAATATATAATTAAAAATTCAACTAATTAAATAATAATTAAAATTTTAAAACAAATCATTTTATTTTAAATCAATCCATAATAAAAAAAATATGTTTAATTATTAATTTCATGTTTGTTATGAAGGTAGCCTTAATTTGTTGGAAAAAAAGTGGATTAAAAAATATTGTTGTTTGATTTGGGTATAGAGAACAAAAATGGAAAATATGAGCTAGAGTAGAGTAGATTGTATGATAAGTGAAATAGATGACACAGTTAAAAATATTCATTCTAATTATTTCATGTTTGTTATGAAGATGGTCGAGCCTTAATTTTGTTTTAAAAAATTATTCTTTTTTTATTTGGGTTAATGAGAAAATGTTAAATCTATGTCAACGTCAATTGTATGGTAAGTTAAACAAATCGTTTTTTGTTTTAAAAATTAAAGATATGCTCGAGAGTAATTAGAAAATTAAGTTAGCAATTAATTATATTAGATATTAGATTAGATATTTCAATCATTGTGAAAGAATTACTAAATAAAAAAAACAGATTTTTGGGTAAAATGTGGTAACTAAAAAATATATTGAGTTTTAATTCAAAATAAATGAGAAAAAATAAAATAAAGTTATCATAGAAAAATAATTATTTGGTATTTAAAAATTTTTAAATCACTTTAATTCGGGAAAAAAAAAAGAGATTTATTGTAATTAATAATTGAGTAAATTGAATTAATTATTTAGGTGGGGTCACATTAAAGGAAAACTTGCCACGTAAGCCTAGTTTAAGGATGTGCTGCCATGTGGCATCTTCTAGCATCTGTTTTAGTATTATATTAGATACAGTATTAGATATTAGATATTGCAATCGAAAAAAAAAATGGAAACATGTCTCAATATTTACGACAATATAACCGAAAATAAATAAAAAAGGAATGAATTCAAATCATATTTAAAATAGGAAACAAATATTTTAAAGTTTCTATAATGATATTGACCAATAAGAAAAACTCATTTGAATAAAAAATTCAACTTTAATTGTGAGTGTGACACGTCAGCAAAATGCTAGCAGAATTAGTAATATTAATAGATATTGAATATTGATATTGATAGATATATTTTTATATTTTTATCTATATTTATAGTTCTCTCTTTAACCCATCTTCTTCCTCTAGCCTCCACACACACCCCTTCTCCAACACCCTCTCTCTCTCTCTCTTCTTCTTCTTCATTCAAGTATACGGCACAATAACTCGGTAAGTACTATATATATATATATATTTATATATGATCGGATTTGTATAAAAGTTACAGATCTCTTTCGGAAAAATAGCTACCATGCATTATATGTGGTCATGTTCATATATATTTGAAATTAAGGTATACATATATATCTTCTTTGTTTGGGATTCCAGTCCTTGTATATATATTTATACTTAGCAAACCAGTTTGCTGTATTTAATTTATTTATAAAAATAAATCAAGATTTAGGGTTTGTTTTGTAAGAAACTTTAATTCTTTAGGGTTATTTCCCTCTACTTTCTTTCATCTTGTGTTCTATACTTACTCAATCGGAAGTCAGAAACATCACCTCCACCTACACCCCGTTTTAAAGGATATACTGGATGGTTGCTGTTGTTGTTGTACGGATGTAAGTCTTGAAACATAATTAAACAACCTTTTCTATTTAAAAATTAGGACTTATTTGCTTCTAATTATTTGTATTTTCATTTCCCTTCTGAAATGAAATGTGGAAAATTAGGACTTATTATTATAACCTATGGGGAAGATGCCCTAAATACCCCTCATCTCTCTCCTTGTCAAAAAAAACCTCTCAAACATTTTTCCTCCAAGGTTCCATTTTTTTTGGAAAAAAAAAAACCCACCTACATCTCCTTCACTCCCTCTTGCACCTCCCACCAAACACGATACTTTTATTTATTTTTAACCCCTCGAACCCCACCAACCCCCACTTACAATCCCGCCAAACACAGCCTTATTTGGATGTTTCTGAACATTTATTTAGTTTTTTTAAATGTAAATAAAAGAAAAGGGAAATAAAGTAATTTAATTGGGAGGGTACGGCCACATGCGATGCCATATCGGCACCAATGGCCGGCCATGGGGTTGTGGCCTGTGGGGTGTTGGCTTTGTCAGGTGGGGATTCAGATTTCTTGTTTTTACGCACTGATGATATTCTAATTAAATCCATTTTGGTGCACCTGAAATCACACAAATTAAGTTCCATGGCCATGGCGGCCTCTTCAGAATCAGCCATTGTTTGCTGCTGCAGCGTTATCAAGATTCACACTGAGCTAGCTATAGCAAGGATATATAGATGTGTATCATTTTTGTGTGAATCTTGATGATGCTGCATTGGCAATAGATGGCTATCATCTTTTACGGACTATATATATATAGGGTGAGTTGAAAATGGAAATGATACGGATAAATTCCTATCGAGATTCGTTGCATTAGCTCGAGAACTCAGGTATGTGATCAGGGACAGCACTAGGGGTGGGCCGGCTGGTGTGTGTTGCAGCCCACCCTATTTTTACCGGTAGTACATATAATATAGGCATGCATACATCCTTTATATCTAATATCTAATATCTAAGAAAATTAATTAATGCTTCTAATTTTAATTTATTTATTTTTCAATTAATGTAACCAATCCGAATAGAATCGACGATGACCCAAATAAGTGGATATGGAAACTGAACACTAACCCCAAAATAAAAAAATAAGTGGAAAACTAGCCAAAAAGGCCTACCCACAAAAAAAAGATTAGCTAACAGAGGAGTTCCAATTCCCACAAATTGTATTCTTTGTGATAGCTATTTGGAGGATGAAGCACATTTATTCTTTGAATGTGGATTTACAAAGAATCATGTCTATATAATAATAAGGCTTACGCAATTGTAAGTCCTATCTTAGACACAAGAGATATTAGAAAAATTATGAGCCAATTGGGAATAGCACTACACAAGGATGAAAAAAATAAATTGGCGATAAGCTGGTGGGCAATATGGTTCTACAGAAACCAAATCACATTAAGGGAAGGACATATTCCATCCAATTATGAGATATCAAAGTTCATATATTCGACAAAAGAAAATTGGAGGAAAGGGTGTATGGAAGAGACTGAAGTGACGATTAACTCCCCATTGGCTAGCCACAGTAAAAAGATTAGCAAAAAAATCATTAAATGGCAAAAACCTGAGGTCGGATATATGAAAGTAAATTTTGATGGAACATCAAAACCAAACGAGGATAGCCATATAAGATACATCATCAGAGACTGAAACGAAAATCCTATAAAAGTAGACTACAAAAATATTGGTAGGCAAAGCCCCCTAATGACAGAAACCCTAGCCTTGCGTGAGGGTCTGAAAAGCGCTTGAGAATTAGGGATCAGAAAAATAGAAATGTAAGGGGACTCACAATTCACAAACCCATCATTCGACATTTACAATTATATGGTAACTGTCCCTGAGAGATAGAATTATTAATGGGTGGCATAAAAATGATAACTAGTTCTTTCGAGGAAACAAAATTCTTGTTCGTGCCCCGTGAAGGAAACAGAGTTGCTGATAAGGCTGCACACCTTAGTCACTCTATGCACGGGTGCTCAATTGTAAGTAGTTGTAACCAACAAAAAGATCTCATTGATCTCATCCGTAAAAATGCAATCAGCTAGGCTAACACCAACCAAATTTTTACCTTATCAAAAAAAGGAAAAAAGAAGAAGAGAGGAATCTTCTTGTTTTAATTTAATAATTTTATTAAATAAAATAGCAATGGTGTCTAATCATCAAAAAGAATCCCACGTAGGCATGCCAAAGTGTAAATTTAATGGAATTTTAAGAATAGAGACCGATGATTTAACTTTCTTGGAAAGGTTAAGGGCTAAAATAAAAACAATGAAAGGTTAACGACTAATTTAGAAAAATTATCAAAGATTAGGGACTAATGGAGATATGTTAAATTAAATGTCACTACATTTTTTTTAATAAACTAAGTAAAATGTTATTGAAAGAGGAGAGAGAATATATTTTCTAATATAAAAAGAACAAACTCCCAAGAAAGATTAGCACAAGTATAACTCATTTACAACTAGAAGTTATCAAAACTAAAAGGTTTAAAAACCTACTGACATTACCAATCACAGCTTAATTCCTCCCCAACTCTCTCCCTTAAGAAGCATTATCAGGACTCAGGAATTGGTACTCAAACATCAATCCCTCTTTGTTCAATCAATCAAATTTTAGCTTATGAGTGATCCCTTAACACTACTATGAATCATGAACTAAACTCTTGTTTGTAGCAAGAGCCTCAAATTATGCATACAAAAAGTAGCAAATTTATAGAGGTAATGTACATATATGTATGTATATATGGCAATAAGGAAGACAGAGTTGTTGAGAAACTAAAGGATCTCAAACTGGACAATTGGATAATGGGGTTCACAATATAGCACAAAACAACATACAAGCCTCCCTGCGGCAGATGTGCCAACTTCATGATTCATGACATATGTACATATGATCAAAAGTGTGCAGGAAATCGTGACAGACGAAACAAAAGCACTTACAAAATCAGCCACCGAGCTACTTAATTGCCGTCTGCCTGAGATGCAGCTCCAGGGGCACCTGAGGATGATGCCGATGGGGATAGAGAAGAGTTTCCACGCTGTCGAGAGGAAGACGAGACCACATTCCGAGGCCAGGAGAAGGTAAAGCTACTCTCACTTCCACCTTGCTCCTCCAAGTCTCTACTGCCTCCAATACCGTTCTGATTGCTACTGCCCCAAGAGGCATCTGCGTCACACTTGGATTCGTCAGCAGGCAACTGAGACCGACACACAGGGCAAGAACTATGAAGCTCAAGCCATGGCAGGAGACAGCCAGAATGGAACTTATGCTTGCATGGCATTTCTTTTGCTTCAGCAGCGAGTTCAAAATCATCCAAGCATACAGGGCATTGTGAATTGTCTTCAACTTTGACAGTAGCCAGCGCATCAACTGCCTCCTTTTGGGCAGGTGGGGTTCCATACCTGTTAGGATCATTCTCAGCTAAGTGTTGCAGCAACAAGTCTAGACCAGGGCCAACGAAATAATCACCGAGTGAGGACCCAAATGGGTTCTGAGCCATGTTCTGATCATGGTTAGAATTGTCAGAGCCTTGTAAAACTATGGTTCGACTGAACGGGTTGATGAAGATAAGAGGATCCCGCTCCTGCTCCCTACCCCTATCATTTTCCGATTCAGCAGAGATTCCTGCACTAATACCTTGAAGCAACTGGAGAACAGCAGCAGAACTCCGCCTCCTCCTCCTGATAATAGCATCAAGCTCCCTATCAAGCTCAGTCTCTCCCTCCCTGGGCCTCTCTCCATATTCATTCTCATCATCAGTACTGTTTTCATCAAGAAAATGTGGTCTAAACCTTCGCCTGTTAGGTGGATTACCCATCATGCCAAGCAGTATAGGAGCCCAGAGGGCCATAGCGCGTTCTGATGCTAATTCAGATTCATCAAGCCTACTTGAGGGAGAGTCGTCCATCTCTTCAACAAATCCACCCAGGCAAAAGGGACACTTGAGCTCACTTTCTCTGATGGGATTCACCATTTGCGAGCACATATGACACCAGTGCCTTGCTCTTGTAGCTCCCTCCATTTTCCAATTCGTCCACAGAGATTGGTCTTGTTTATCTGTCACAACTGAAGCAATTTATCTCCAAAAAAACACCATAAAGATGAAATTCAAACTGAAAACATCTTATTGTATAACATCCATTTTTCCTTCTGTCTTTCTCTTGATTGTGGAAGATGGGGCAGGTGGGGGGCTTCAAACCTAGATCAAGTGCTTGAAGATCCGGCAGAATCCCACCACCATTGCCACAATCAAAAGCAGGTAATACAATTTACACAATGGAGGAGATCGGTTGTTTTGTAAGTCAATGAACCAAAAAGGTAACTAAAAAGTTATGATCCCCGGAGAACGGATCTGGCCTCCGTAGGAATCCCATTATTGATAAAGATGGATACGCAGATATTAAGATTACAGATTCGTCAACCGAAAACGAAGCAACCAAAATAGCAAAATGAAACCAGACAACCAGTCGTTTCGCCACAAAAATAGGCAAATATTTAGGTCATTCCTGCAAAAAGAACGTCCATAACAAACAAACAGAACATAACAAGGGTTGCGAACTGATCCCTGAATCTAGACAACAAACCCGAGCCACGGAGAAAGAACATCTCAAATTTAGCCGAGAATCTATTTAAGGCAAGAAATTTTGCCAATCAACACTCAAAATCTTTATCCGCAGCAGTTTCTACTACAGTGTACACATATGACATATGCATTCAGATCCATCAGAAATTCAAGTTATTATTCAACTAAAACTCAACAAGATGAACAATAATCGGTTTCCGATACTTCTTTAACAACCAAAATTGACTTTCAGATGCACAATTCCGACTATAAAGCCTTTAAAGCGACAAAGAAACAAACATCGGCCGAGCAAATCCGATCCGTGAAGAGGAGGCGATGGAGAGAAAGATATGTGTTACCAGCAAGATTAGTTGACGATCGATCGTCTCTGACTGTAGAAATCTCAGAAGAAACCGAGTCCAAGAGATATTCGGAAGATTGAGAGAGAGGTTGCGATCAGAGGGAAACTCCCTCGGGGAGGAGATTCCAAACAGAGAACGCGCGTCCACTAGAGATAGGGGAAGGGGAAGTTTTCAATGGCATCCATCCAACGGCCAATGAATGGATCAAATTCAACTCACCCCCGATCTGACGGTCACCATAATTTTATAAAATTCAACATACACATGATTAATAAATCGACTCTTTTTTCTTTTAGAGAAACCTATATCATCTTGGCAATAGTTGGCATAGTTTTACAAGTACTCTATAACATAATTTTTTTTACCTTTTCATTAAAAAATAAAACAAAACAAGTCTATAACATAATGTAATATTATTTAGGTCCTTTTGATCTCATCCGTAGGATAGAGCTTGCTCGCCCGAATCATTTCCTGATAAAAAAAAATGATGAATAGTATTTATTAGCAGGTTTTCTAGATTATCACTTAAGGATTATATTGGCGTGTATGAGATGGAGCCAATCGGATCAATTGGGTCAAGGTTAATACGGGTCGTGAACAATGTCATAAGTCTAGTGTGTGATCATGATGGTAAATGAATGTGTGGCTTTGAATCACACATCATATTGGTAATTGCTCGGTTCCAACGAGGGAGTTATGGCTTTATGGGGAATTATGCATGGGTTGAAGTTAGCATGGGATAAAGATTTTCACAAGGTGGTGCTCGAAACAGATTCGTTGTTTGTGGTTACCTTGTTGGAGAATCCAGTGGCTTGTTTTTATCCTCTCTCTAATTTGGTGTCTCAATGTTAAGGCTTTATTATAAGGGATTAATCTATCCAATTTCGACACGTGTTCCGCGAAGCTAATATAGTAGCGAACTTTATGACTTCTATAGTATTTTCTTAGGCTAATTTGCATGGATATACCATTTTATGGACAACTTTGCAAAAATAACCTACACCCAAAAAATTGGCAAAGGAATGACAAATTGTCATTCTTGCAAATTAATCCCAACAGGTTGCCGGTTACAATTTGCACAAACTGGAAAGAGGGTGTGAAAATTTTGGACACGTGTCGAATGGAAAGAGGGTGAGATAGAGAGAGGGGGGAGAGAAAGAGACCTATTTAATTGCTTTAAACTAAATTTCAGGCATTTTCATTTGTTAAAATTAAAAAATAAATTTATTTTTGAACTTAATTTAATTTTATCTATCTATAGACACCCACTTTGTATATGTTTATGGAAAAAAATATTTTGAAGTAAAGTTTGGTCTATATCGCATCTTGATCTCAATTTGGAGTATGGCATGGATAACCATTTGGATGGCAAATACAACAATTCAGCTAGCACAGAAATTCACACAACTGGCAAGATAAACCAGAAAATCTGGGCAGAACCGACAATCGTTGCTCCGGAGATGAAAGGTAAGCTCCCGACGTGGAAACGATTAAACAATTAAGACCTAAACCAAAAATTACAAAGTACTAAAGTTCCTAACCAATACATAATAAGTTAAGTACAAAACAACATAATGGGTAGAACCGACAATCGTTGCTCCGGAGATTGAAAGGTAAAGCTCCCGACATGGACATGGAGGAGGGGCAATGCTCATAGAGGAGAGCAGATACCCGTCTTGGGGAGAGTCCCTTCGCCGGAAGCGTCGGAGGACATAAGCAAGTGCGGCGTGGCAAGGTGAAGAAATTGATGTCTAGTTGGGTAACTCTTCTTTTGCGTAGTCGAATGTAGTATTTTGTTAGTTTGCTTGTAACTCAATGACACTTTGAGGTTTTGGTGGTTTTAAATGTACATAACTGGCCGGTTAGTTTGTCGACGATGCAAAAGACAAATGTATGCGATTTTTTGTTTACTAGCCGGTATATGATTTTCCCTAGCCAATAAAATCAAAGTCTATGCCAATAAGATACTAACCCCTGACACATCTTATTTATCTCATAAACTTCTCATCCTAAGTATATCGACCATTAAACTCAAAGGGATGAAATGTTTTAGACCTAAAACAAACACAACGAAGTACTAAAGCTAAAGTCGATTGATGGATCTCTCAACAAACCTACATTACTCTCAAATGACATCGACCAGTGTAACATTTTGGGGTTTTGGTGGTTTTGAATGTACATAACTGATCCTATAAACAAACCTACATTACTCTCAAATGACATCGTCCAGTGTAACATTAATGGTTTCAATCACAACATACTTCAACACATAGAAAGAAATTTACAACGATGTATTAGTATAACCCATTGCGATGTATGCTTACTAGCCAGTAAATACTATTATCTAGCCAGTGACAATGATCTCTTAGCCAATGTAGAAGTAACCCCTGCTGGATCTCTCAAGATGATAAAATCAAACACAAGTCCTCTAAAAGGTGGAAACGATTAAACAATTAAGACCTAAACCAAACACTACGAAGTACTAAAGTTCTTAACCAATACAATCCTGTCGGATGCGAAGCCCGAATATTTGCGATCTATACTTACTAGCCAGCAAATACTATTATCTAGCCAGTGACAACGATGTGTTAGCCAGTGACAACGACGTGTTAGCCAATACATATGTCTAGCCAATCAAAATAATATTTCTACCAAAACATTTAACCTTACACAAATGACACAATCGAGAGCTGAAGGTTTTGCTAGTGATGGCTCAAGTGGCTATTTTAGGCTACCCTTCTTCATCGATTACACTTTGCCTTTGTGATGTGTATCTACTTCTTTTATTTCATGTTTGGTTTTCTCTTCCCATCTCGAACTGTTAAACTTATCAGTAAGGATATGACATGGAATAGATTTAAGGAAACCTTTTCTTTGAATACTAGAAAACAGGGGAAAAAGTACGGGGGCTACGACAAAAATATCAATGGGGAAAAGAATGGATAGTACGGGGGCTATGCCTTCATCTTTCAGAATTTACATTTCAGCATTTACATTTCAGTGAACACAAAATGAGATTTTTTTCCCAAAAAAAAACCTTCAACTTACAAGATGGGGAAAAAGTCTTCATCTTTCAACATTGACATTACAGTAAACATTTTTTGCCAAAAAAAGTGGGGAAAAAAGCCTTCATCTTTCAACATTTACAATTACATTGCATTAAACACCTATTTCTGAGATTTTTTGCCAAAAAATTTGTTGATGAAATTGGATAGCTTATTCTTCCCTGATTTGTCATCCTTTTTTTTTGTCGTCTCCGTTCGATGCTGGTGGCGGGTCAGCGGCCGTATCCCACTGATCAGCCCAGGAGAGCCCTATATCCATCCTTCTGGGTCCTGAATAATCAATTTCCTCTATGTATTTTACACACTCATCGTCCGATTATGCAGAATTCAGATAGCTTTTTCCTTGTCCAAGGCAGCAAATAAATAAACCCAAAGACTTTTCCCCATGTTTGGGAATCAGATTGCACACATAGTCCGATTATTGCTTACAGTCACAGGTTGCAACAGAAGCCGAATGTAAAGATAACCCAAATTTCCTGATCAAATTGCCATACCCACCCCCACAAGCCACAACCCCACTTTAATGCCCACCAACACTCACAGTAGGGCAAATCGCAGCAGGAAAACCAAGAACCCTACTTTTTTCCCCAAATTGCATTGTAAACCTCTCCCAAAGTGGCACCTGTTGTTGTTGCTCGATTGTTGTTGCTCGATTAGAATATCGAATACCAATTGCTCGGTGTACTGATTTTCGATTGCTGTTGCTCGATTCGAATACCGATTTGCAGATTGGGTAACCAGTCGATCTCCTCCGGAAATCTCAGCGACAAAGTCGATAGCCCAATCCTGTCGGTGTCAATAGAACGGGCTCACCAAGTGCCAAACCATGAAGACTCGAGACATTCCGGCGCATCGCCCCACCTCCTCCGCGTCTCCTCTCTACCTGGGGCTCTAATGTGATCGTATTCGCCCATGACCTTGACTCTTTTCTCCTACAAGGGTTTGTCTTCGGAGCAGAACATCAACTTTCATTTGCGAAGACTGTTTGGCGACACTTCGGTATTTTGGCTTGTTCTGACTGTATAAAATTCCGATTGAAGCCGATAAGCACTTGTTGGAAAGATATTTTAAGTGGCTACAACTTTATTGAAGGATGCAATCATCAAATCAGCTTGGAAGATGGACGAAATCTGGCATCTTTGGAGCAGTCCGAAAATCAGGCAGCTTGTCGGAAATGCAATAAATGAAGACGGAATGAATTCAATAAGGACGGATTAAATGACGGGGCTTTAGGGATTTCCAACCTTCCATCTCTTTGATGGAAACCAAGGCCATTCGTTTTCCGCCATTATGGTTGGCCATCTCTCCGTCATAAATCTCGGAAACCCTTTCGTATTATCCGTAATTAGTTTATCAATTTATTTTAATTTCTTTTATTTTTCATAGATTCAATATTTTTCCTATATAAAGGGATGTAAGAACTGATTTGAAGAGAAGTTGAATTTTGAGAAAAAGTGAGCCTTTTAGCTTCCTGTGATTTGGGTTAAGAATCTCGTTCTTAGGTGAGAGGCCGGGAACAAAACATTCGGTGAGAGGCTGAAGGAGATTCCTTAGTGAGAGACGACGGAATCAAAGGGTCGGAAACACTCGGAGTGCGAGGCCGAGAGTGTGGAAGATCGAGTGTTGGAGAGAGCTCGGAGTGCGAGGCCGAGAGCGATCTTGCATCACATATCCCTCAACCCCATACCCCTTCTTTACCACCATTCTAAGGCCTTCCACAGCCCCATTATCACCCTCAATCCTACCCAAAACCTCACTCCCAAAACAGCCCTCAATACCTCTCAAACGAACCCAATTTCGGAATCGTCTCTGCACAGGCGACGTCTCGGTAAAACGCGATTTCCCGCTTCGTCTGACATCCGATTGATGAGATCTGCCCCAATCCGCGACCGCGACTTCAAGATCTACAAAAGTAGTACTTGCACGTTTCCAGAAGCCTAACCAATCGACGGGAAATCGGAATTCTTTGCCGACTGATCTGCTGCTCCAGAACTGCCAACAACTTCCCGACTTCTCGGAACTCTCGTCGCCGGTCCTTTTGCTCGAGCCCGGGTCCGAGCACGTCAGGCTCGGTCATCCCTTCATCCCCCTCTTCCCGCGCCCCTTCGTTCAACCATAACCCCACCAAAATCGATGCCACTCTGCCGCTTTGTGTCGAATCCATGCCGCTGTCGCTGCCTCAATTAGGCGGTTCGATTACTGCAGAAGAGAGAGGGGGAGAGGATTTGTCATCGCTTCACCTTTGGTGGTGTTGAGATTTAACCGGCCAGAGGAGGTTGAGGCTACCGGTTATTTTTGCAAAAAAATAGGTCATTGTGTTATTTTTGCAAAATTGGACCGGATGTGTCATTTTTGCAAACAACCCACTCTTTTGGTATATTGAGTACCATTTACTGATTTTCTTATTCAATTGGTTTTCATTTGTTGGATGACCCATATGAGTGTGTAGTTTCTATTATGTTATATGATTTCGGGGGATGACTTTCCCTCGATTGATCACTGTGTATTTTTGTTTTTTTTTTTGTTTTTTTTTGTTTTTTTTTATTAGGTAAAAATTCGAAGGTCAGACAGGTCTGACTTATCGAGAGGCCGACCGAAGTCGGCAGACGGCGAACCGTCTAACAGAGCAACCTAAAAACAGAAATACAAATAACAAGCGTAATGAACCAAACAGAAATAAACTCTACAACAAACATTCCAAGAAGACCAAACACCCGAACAACTGAGGAAGCCACCGAAGAACGCAGGCAAGCACCACCAATAGTAGCACCGCGACCCAGTAGTACAGCAGGACTCTAACTCCTGTCGGTAGTGCAGACGAACTCCAAGGAAACTCTATCCCGGATACGGAGTCGCCTTGAGCGCACGACCACGACCCCAGCCAGACCCGACTACAGACTCCCCCCCCCCCCCCCCAACCAAGAAGAAGATCTCCTAGAAACATCGGAAGCAGAGCCGCAAATTGCTCGAAACAAAACGCCAATAAACTTTCACCTACAAAATATCGACAAGCCCTTACGGGATTTTCTCAAGCCCTTCCGGGTGGGTGTACAATTTTTTTTTCTTCTTCCCAAACTCACAAACTTGGGCCCGAAGGGACCCAAACTTGGGCCCAAAGGACGATTGTAGGTTCTTGAACAACGGGCTACGTCGGGCCAAGGAAGCCCAGACACCACCATCAGCCCACGGAGCATCATCCCGGAGACGGACTACCCAGGCGGCACTACCACCAGCACGACAACAACCTCCAGCGACAGGAGGTAGACACGCTGGCACCGAGAGACTGGACGAAGCGCCGCATGAAGGAGGACGGAACCAAAGCACAACGCTAGCGGCGAGACCAGATCGACAGAGGAGGACGAGATCGACTAAGGAAGGATGAGGCCACAATGCCGGCGAGCCCAGAAACGGCCCAGCCGAGGCGGGGACGAA
Source organism: Persicaria tinctoria (assembly GCA_037127255.1). Lineage (NCBI taxonomy): Eukaryota > Viridiplantae > Streptophyta > Magnoliopsida > Caryophyllales > Polygonaceae > Persicaria > Persicaria tinctoria. Next base: position 5,367,942 of record JBANSL010000004.1, read on the forward strand.
CACCCGGACCCCAAATCGACAACCGAATCACACCCCGAACCCCAAAACGACAATCGAATCGGAGAGAACGAGGAATGGGAACTCAAGATCAACCAAACGTGATACGGGGTTAGCCGTAGGTTGGTCCGATCTTCGACAACAAGCAAGAAACTCAAAGAACTGAACAAGACTCAAACGACGCAACAAGATAGCTTCAAGAATCGATCAAGAAATCTGCAAGATCAATCAAGAAGTTAAAGAACGGAAGCAAGAACGAATAAAGACTCAACAAGATCAGCAAGATTCGACCAAGAAGTAATCAAGATCGATCAAGATTCTCAAGAACGCAGCAAGACTCGGTGAATCTAGTATCCACAAGCCCCCTCCTTGTGCCTTCAAGTTGTCCGCTTGATTGTGTAGGGTTGTAGAGGCGGGTTATATAGTCATTGGTATTGGTTCCTACCCTCTGAGGAGGCCTGGGGTCTTTATCTTGTTCTACATAGATCGTTTCAGTCCTTATCGGTCGTGTCTTTTCATTCTTTCATATCAATTTCGAGTCTTTCTTACTGTTTTGTCGAGTCTTATTATTCTTGCTGCGTTTCTTTTGTTTCTTGGTCATTCTTGATCGATCTTGCATGTTTCTTGTTCGAATCTTGATAGTTGTTTGCTGCGTTCTTGAGTCTTGTTGAGTTTTGGTCGATTCTTGCCTCTTCTTGGTCGAGAATCTTGCTTTCTTTATTAGTTCTTGTTTAGTTCTTGCTTGTTGTCGAAGATCGGACCATCACACGGCTAACCCCATATCAAATTGTTCTTGCTGTTTGCTTGTGTCAAGTACACTAGGCCCTTGCCGAGTGATCTCTTGGTTGTGTCGAGTAGAGCTCAGCCCCTGCCGAGTTCTCTCTATTGTTGTGTCGAGTACTGATTTTCCTTGATCAAGTGCTCTCCTTGCTTTGTCGAGTACTACAGCCCTTGTTGAGTTCTCTTGTGTGTTGTTTCATTCACTACATACCTTGATTGCTTAGTTTTTGCTTGGTAGTTGATTTGCCTAAAGCGGATTGCCCTAGCAAGCGTGATATATCAATCAGAGAGGGAGTGTGAGCGAAACACAATTGTGAGCTGTTTATAAGTTTTACTAACCTTTAACATAGTTCTTTGTTTGTCTTTATTTGCAATGTCTAATAACCAGGGCAACGACTGGTACAATACCGTCATGGAGATGTTAGCTAAGATAGATAAAAGCTTGACGGCAATAAAGCTTCAGCGTTTTGGCTCTAATACGGTGTTCGGACAAGGAGTCCCACCTAAAGCTGAAGTGCCATCTAATGAAAGGGCAGAATCTCATCCTATTCCGCTTAATAATGCTAGTTTACTTGCCTATGATAATGAAAATTTCGTTGACTATGAGCATGAAGATTCTTTGATTGTTAGTAATGTTTTAAGTGTTCAACCTATACCCTGTGCTGATAATCAAAGCAAAGATTTGTGTCAAACTACATGCTTAGAAAAAGGCATAGTTTCTAATATGATTATTGATGATGAAACTTCTTCTACTATTGCTAGCATTGAGTTAATTGAAAATTCAGCCTTGGAAAAGGATGAAAACTTGCTAGTATTGGATGGAAACTTAGGGATTAATGACCAAGCTCAAATGCATATTCAATTAGGACATCATGACATTAATATGAAATATGAATTGTGCACTAATAAAGTTTCTTTTCTTGATTTTGTAGATGAAGCTGAGACAATAACCATCGAGGAGTGGTCAATCTCTACACCAATCGTTCTTGAGATGGATTTCCATGGGCATATGGTGTTCGATCCAGGAGCTCGTGTGGCTGCATGTGCGGAATCATATATGAGTTTGGATTCGAGGACGAATCCTTTTCAAGAAAGGGAGATTGATGCAGGACCATCCAAGACACCTCCGGACACATCTATACTTGGGGATGGACCTATGATTCGAGCTCGTGAGAATGAAGTCATCCTCAAGAGGAAGAAGAAGGCTCCACCATGGGAGAAGGCCCAAAGGTGGGAGCTTGGCGTTTTACACTCGTTCAGAACATTGACAGCTTTTCGACGTCTCTGTAAAATGGGTCTTACGGATTCAATATTTATCGGATTGAGGCGTGCCATATCTTGTTGGAACGAGGACGAAGAGATCTACAACTTTTCTGTAGAAGGTTTTTCCAGATTCGACCTCGAAATTGGCCGAAAATGCACATCTTTGCAAGCTGTCACTGTTTTGACGGGATTTTAATTAAGTCTTGAACATTATGTTTATTTCCTATTTTTAGTATTTCTTTTACTTAAGTTATTTTAGGAAACTTTAAGGTTATTTTTATTATTTCCATTAGATGTTAGTTTTATCTTATTCTATCATCTAACTCGGCCCAACAGCCCTGCGTGGCCTATATATTCCGAGTTCTCCTATTGTAATTCAATTAGAACATGATGAATAGAATTTAGATCTCTCAAATTGTGTGAAACACATGGAGTGTCTTGTTGATCCAACTAGAGCTGTGCTCGTTGATCTTCGAATTGGTTTGTTTTAGCTTGGTTTGCTTTGCCGTTCATCAACTTCGCAAGACTTGGTGAATCTAGTATCCACAAGCCCCCTCCTTGTGCCTTCAAGTTGTCCGCTTGATTGTGTAGGGTTGTAGAGGCGGGTTATATAGTCATTGGTATTGGTTCCTACCCTCTGAGGAGGCCTGGGGTCTTTATCTTGTTCTACATAGATCGTTTCAGTCCTTATCGGTCGTGTCTTTTCATTCTTTCATATCAATTTCGAGTCTTTCTTACTGTTTTGTCGAGTCTTATTATTCTTGCTGCGTTTCTTTTGTTTCTTGGTCATTCTTGATCGATCTTGCATGTTTCTTGTTCGAATCTTGATAGTTGTTTGCTGCGTTCTTGAGTCTTGTTGAGTTTTGGTCGATTCTTGCCTCTTCTTGGTCGAGAATCTTGCTTTCTTTATTAGTTCTTGTTTAGTTCTTGCTTGTTGTCGAAGATCGGACCATCACACGGCTAACCCCGTATCAAAACGGAAGGCCGATTGAAGCACAAAGAAGGTGGATTGAAGAGGATAGATCAGCCATGAAAAGATTAGGGTTCTCAATTGGATTCTTCAATTGGGAATTCCACAGTTGGAGTTTACACAATTTAGGGATTTCTCAAAATTCTAGAGAGAGCCTTCTCTCTAGAACCCCCCATGCATAATTTTTTATCTTTTTTTTCTGTTTAATAAAACTACTCGAGAGTGTTGGCTCTCTAGCTTCTTAAAAAAATGTTGATTTTAGAAAGTAAATACAAGAAAATGATTAATAATTCCTATTTTAGAAAGAAAAACATGTAATTTCCTATAAATTTTGATGCGGCAGTGAGTCCTTCAGGCAAGATGCCTCTTGGGATTGTGTTTCGAGATCACTATGGCTCGGTTGTTTTCTGCCAAGGATCGCATTGTGGGCAAATGTTTGTTCTTAAGGTAGAGGCTCTGTCCTTTCTCTAGGGATTGATTGTAGCCTGACAGCTAGGGATCTTGAGGCTCGCGGTTGAAGGCGATTGTTTCACGATTATTAATGTTTAATACTATCAATGATGTATGGAGATGTCCTTGAAAAATCGATATGATCATGGCGGAATCTCGGAAGTTGCTTCAGGACTTCTAAGGTGTGTTCTTGCGTCCATGTCTTTAGGGAGATTAATCATGTTGCGGATAAAGTGATGCATCTTCGCCACATCCTTAACCACGACCCCCTTATGTCTCATGAGCTCCAGATTCTCATTCATAGGACGCTCTTGGCTGATGGGACAACAGAGTATGATACCACCCAAAGTCCTATAAAATAAATAAAAATAATTCATATAAAACAAATTTAGGAGAATATTTTAATTTATAGATGCTTAAAACAGGTCTAGATGGTATAGGTTAGAAAAGTCAAATTATTTATAAATGGAATAAGTTTTAATAAAATCACTCCTTTTTTTCCTACAAGACTATTCAATACTGTATTCCATTCCACCCCCCCCCCCCCCCAAAAATAATCATGTAAATATAACACTAAAACCCACCCCCAAATAATCATGTAAATATAACACACTTTTAGTGTTCTAAAATGACTGAAAATGTTAGAACAAACAATCTGGAAAATAAAGAATCTGGAAAATAAAGAGAAGTAGAAATGTACAATAAATAATATTACAAAACATATTGGAATTAAAGGGTGAATACATTTTAAACTAATTGACACATATGAGTATTTCTTTCTCCGACTCGATGCCTCCAAACGATTCAGAGCTTTTAGATCTCATCCTCAATGGTGCTCTTGACTAGATTGAGTGTTTCATTTTGTCAAATTCTTTTCCATTAAAAGAAAATAACTAACACAAACTCATAATATTTTCACAAACTCCCAAATGGAGAAAGAAAATAGAAAACTGGAGATCACACTTGTATCATTGGAGAAGAGAATGCCAAGAAAGAAATAAAAATGGATTTCGATAAGTGTTTTAAAAAGAAAATATTAATAAAAACTTACTAAATGAATATCCAAGGCTTTTTGGAAATGAGAAAAAACAAAATACTCATATAAAATGTTACGATTTAAGAAATAAAAACGACTATCTTTAATTTTGGAATAGATAAATCCTTAGAATCTAAGGGTATCACAACATAATTATATCATAAAACGGTCTTTATATCCTATGTCCTAATTAGGGCATAGGATAATAATTTAAATTGGGAAAGATTTCCTAATAAAAAAAATATCGACCCTAGAAATATAATTTTAAAAAAGCTAAAATAATTAAAATTTGAACTATATATAATTCTAAATTTGAACTCTTATCACATGCCCCAAGGGCATAGGATAAAAAAATCGATCATACAAATAAAGATATCGTGGATCCTTTGGTAAACAAAGTCATGAAATGATTAGTTTCATCATTGGAAGATGCTTAAATAAAATAACCGCACTTTTATTCTCCTAATAAAAAAGAATGAAAATTTGACTACAACAATTGGGGTGTCCGTGGGAAATAGAAACTAAAATTGCAGACACTTTTTTGTTTGCTCTTATTCGATGAGGTTCGTTTCGCTCACACGTTTAGAGAAATTAACAAGGTAACTAATAAAGTTACGAAACTGAGTGATGTCAATCCTTCACTATGTCCATCAAGATCATAATCTCCAAGATCTCATCGATAGGCCGGTACTGAGATATGTTCTGATGTATTGCAATTGGAAAAGCGTCTTTACATTTGTGCGGCTTGTTCCCCGCAATTACTGACATTAAAGGTATTTATAATACATGATGGAAGCCTATGGAAGATTCATATAACGGACAGTTGTTCACTACGATTCTTGGAGAGCAAGCAGCATCACACTTGGGCTTGTTGTGCTTTGAATGAGCTGGGCTCGGTAGTGAATGCTTGGTTTGGGCTAGTACCCCCCGTCGATCCGATCGGTCGTATACAGAGATGGGATCGAAGTCTGTCGAATTGAGGTTTCGAAAGAGATTTGGTCATGACATCCGCCAGCTGATCTTTGGAGGAGATGAAAGCCACCGTAAGAGACTTGTTTGCCACCCGCTCTCGCACAAAATGATAGTCCATCGATAAATGCTTGATACGATGATGTAAGACTGGATTTACTGCAAGGTATGTGGCTCCTAAATTGTCACACCACAGTGTTGGAGGCCGTTTCAAAGGAATCCCAATGGAACCCAGAACCGATTGGAGCCAAATTGTTTCGCAAGTGGCAAGGGCCAAGGCTCTGTATTCGGCCTCGGTCGATGAGCGAGCAACGGTGTCCTGTTTTTTTTAAGACCAAGAGATCAAGTTGGTACCGTGAAAGATGCAGTAGGTGCTGGTGGATCTCCGATCATTTTTGTCAGTAGCCCAATCTGCGTCGGAGAAGGCTGACAGGTGATGAACCGGAGAAGAAGAAATGTGAAATTTCAGCCCTTTGGTGTGATTAAGGTAGCGAATAACTCGCTTCACATCTTGCCAGTGAAGTGTAGTTGGGTTATGCATGAATTGCGATACTCGATTGACGGCATAGGCTATGTCGGGGCGGGTAAAGGTAGAGTGAAGGCTTCCAACGACACTCCGATATAAATGAGGATCACTTAGAGATGGGGAACTAGTAGAGGGATCAAAGCTGGCGGCCATCGGAGTGGAGATGGGATTGGAAGATTGCATCCTTGTCTTCTCAAGCAAATCGCAGATATGCTTTGTTTGCGAGAGGTAGAATCCTGATGAATCCCGGGTAATTTCAACGCCCAGAAAATAATGTGTTGGTCCAAGATCCTTGATAGGAAACTGCATAGACAATGAAGACACAAAACTGGCTGCTAGAGCCTCGTTAGATGCAAGAACCAAGAGATCGTCTACATATACCAATATGAAGGCACGACAATTTCCTTGGCGAAAGGTGAAAAGGGACAAGTCAGCGGGAGAGGAAGTGAAACCCATAGAGACAAGAGAGTCACTGAGACGAGCAAACCAGGCACGAGGAGTCCGTTTAAGCCCATAGAGAGATCGGTTTAGCTTGCAAACATGATGGGGAAAGGAAGGATTTATGAAACCTGGTGGTTGGGTGACAAAAACGTCCTCCTCAAGAGTACCATGGAGAAAAGCGTTCTGTATGTCTAGCTGTTTTGTCGTCCAATTGTGCATCGCAGCCACCGACAAAAGCAATCGAATGGTGGACGGCTTCGCTACGGGGATGAATGTATCGGTGTAATCAAGCCCTTCAATTTGGTTGAAACCTTTCGCCACTAGTCGAGCTTTCCAACGTTCAAGGGAGCCATCAGATCTCCTTTTTGTTTTGAAGACCCACTTCACGCCAAGAACGTTCTGAGAAGGAGATGGAGGAACGAGGCTCCAAGTCTGTGTATCAAGTAAAGTAAAGCCTGAAATTCCTTGGCCATTGCAGAGCTCCATTTCAGGGAATTTTGAAGTAGTGGTGAAACACGAGGGTTCCTCCGGGATGGTGGAGGATGTATGTAGTGTGGGAGGCCAAGGTATGGTGCCGTCAGTATGTTGTAGGGGCTTGAGGTTGTTGGTTCGTGAACGAGTGAGCATTGGGTGATTTTGTGGAGGAGAATCGGTAACAGGTGATGGTGACGACGTGTCTGGTGTGCAGGGCGTAGAGGATTGAGATGATGAAGTAATTGAGGGTGTTGGACTGGGCTCGGGAGAAGGGGGTGGGCCTGGGTCTGGGGAAAGATTGTCACAAGCAGTTGGGTTGTCAAATAGAGGGAGTTGGGATGATGGTGAGGAATGGGCTGATGAATTTGTGAGAGGCAATGTTTGGGCTAAGGGAAATACATTCTCGTGAAATATTACGTCCCTACAAACATAGAGCTTATTATTAGCCCATTCAAAACAAAGGTAACCCTTGTGAGATGGACTATACCCCAAGAATATAAATGGAGAGGATCGAAAATTTAATTTGTGTTTGAGATAGGGACGCAAATTTGGGAAGCAAAGACACCCAAAAACTTTGAGAAATTTATAATCCGGGTCTTGGTGGAAAAGGACCGAATAAGGAGAATGATTTTGAAGGAGGGGTGTTGGAAGGCGATTTTGGAGGTAGACGGATGCTTGGAAGGCATAGTCCCAAAAACGAAGGGGAAGAGATGCATGTTTGAGGAGAGTGAGTCCCATATCAACAATCCGACGATGACGAGACTCAATGCTACCATTTTGTTGGTGAGAATAGGGACAAGAGAGTCGGTGCAAAATTCTCAATTGTTGAAAGAGGGTGTCAAGAGGCTTGAATTCGGTCCCATTATCGGTTTATATGGAAATAACAGTTCGCCCAAAAAAATTTGTGACCAGTTTTATAAATTGTGAGACAATAGGGAAAACCTGTGTTTTTTATTCAAATGGAAAAATCCACAAGAATTTGGAATAATCATCTAAGATAGAAAGAAAATACTTGTTTCCATTAATTGAAGTAGTGTGGGTCGGACCCCATACATCCAAAAACAAAAGTTGAAGAACATGGTGAGACTGAGATGTACTGGATGGATGAGGTAGGGCATGAGCTTTGGCCCATGAACATGAAATGCAAGGATGATGGGTTGGGCTTAGGGAACTTGGTAAATGAAAACTGCTTGTGACAAACTTAGTGATATGGGCTGATGGATGACCTAATCTCTGGTGCCACAGAGAAGCCGACGGCAAAACAGACTGATTGGAGCTGGTGAAGTGCAACAATGGTGAAGATGATGAAGCAGATGAGCCGGTGGACAATCGAACAGACAAGACATACATGCCGTTTTCAACGTGGCCCTTGAGAAGAGGAGCTAGAGTCTCGGAATCCTTCACAACAAAGAAAGTATCATGAAACTCAAAGAAACAACGGTTATCACGACAAAATTGATTTACTGAAATTAAATTTTTGTTGAGCAAGGGAGCATGAAGCAAATTAGAAAGTAGAAAAGAACGAGAGGGAGAGGTGAGATAGGTGGAACCGTGAGATTGTATGGGTATAGAAGACCCATCGCCAAGAGAGATCGATTCAGTGCCTTCATAGGGTAAGCGATCGAATCTCAGATTCGAGACATCAGGCGTGTAGTGATGGTTGGCAACAGTGTCTGGAAACCAATTGCTAGATGTAATATTGGCTTGAAGGGAACTCGGAGGAGACGTCTGGAACGAATGGTCGAAGCGGCTCCAGCAACAAGTTGCAATATGACCTCGCTTTTCGCAGATTTGAGAGATAGGGCGAGTGTCAGGGCCTCCATTGAAGGTGGTCGCACCACGACCTCGACCACCATTGCGACCTCCTCGATCGTCTCCTCGACCACCACGACCACGGTCGGAGTCACCGCGGCCACCGCGGTAGGAGCCACGACCTTTACTGGATGTGAAGTTCAGTTCAGGGTTCTGAGGCGGACCCGGAGGGGCACCGAGTATAGATTGAGATGAGGGAATAGTGGTCCCATTTTTACGGTTGATTCGACCTTCCTGAAGAAGCAAATAGGAGAGAGTGAGGGTTGGATTCGGCAAGACAGGTTGGGTGGAGAGGGTGGTGACCATGGCGTCATAGTCACTCCCGAGACCGGCCAACAAGTAAACAACGAACTCATCATCGGAGATAACTTGGCCAGCCGCCTGAATCTGCTGAACGAGAGTCTGGGCTCGGTGGTAGAAATCGGTGACAGACTCATCCCCTTTCTTCAGGCTTGCAAGTTGAAGGCGAGATTGAACGATTTGAGCGTTCGATCTAGCCGAGTACAGCTGGTGGAGACGATTCCAGATCTGATGTGAGGTCTGGCAAGTGATGATTTGAGCCATGATGGGCTCGGTGAGAGAGCCCGAGAGTATAGCAACAACCAATTGGTCTTAGAGTAGGATCTGAGATCTCGAAAACGTAGCTTATACAGAAACGAAAAATCGAGATAAAGAACAACAGGAAGTGGTGACGCGGTTCGGATCAAATCCTACTCCGCGGAGTCTCAGGTTCGGGGAGACTCAGGCCCAATTCACTATGCTCGTTTTTCCGATTACAAGATACGGGTTGCAGTTTCTATACAAGAATACAAGCGATCCAACCAAAAATAGCCATGAACGAAAGTACAAGAGAGAAACTAGAAGCGGAAAGAAGAACTCCCTCGGATCTGGCGGTCGGAGCGCAGATCGTCGCCGGAAACCCTTGTACAAGCCAGTAGCTCGCCGACAAAGAAGCAAGGTGCTTCGTCTTCTTCACCGAGTTCAGATCTAGGGTCCGACGAGCGGATGCGCCCTAGATCTTGAAGCCTTCGTCGTCGAGGATGTCGCCGGAGACGGGAACCCTCTCTTCTCTCTCTTTCTTTCACTGTTGGAGCTTATCAGATGGAGCGGCTGAAGTGTGTCCAAACCCTAAGAGGTAACGCCCTTATATAGAGCGCTAGCTGGAAACCCTAAAGAGGTGAGTGGGCTTCAGCTGTTGCGGACGCTGGGCTTTAATGAAGCTGGGCTTTGGGCCTTTCATCTTGTGGGCCGGTAAGTGACAATGCATGCAACTAATAGACAATATAACATAGTACGTATATAATATAAAGTCTATGACATATTTGTTGGAATATTCAGTGTAACACTTTAGCATATATTTATATATAGTATGAGTATATGACCCGGAACCCTATGTTTCCGGATTAATACTTCGAATACTTTAATATAAATATTACCCAAAAGTGTTTCCTAAATATAACATATAATTGTATAGTATCTGCCTTCCGACTATATCTTATGCGGGATTATACTCAGATTAAGATTAGGCTTTACAATTTGCCCTCCTAATCTAAGTATTGATCCCTAGTAATCAAAGCATAGCGAATTCGACTGGACCTGAGTGAACGACCGAACCGTCGTCGACTCATGGTGTGAGAGGCTAAGGAGGCCTCTCTATATGCAGGAAGTCCCTGCAGAAACAGAACTTGTTAGAAGGCACAACTTTAGTGCCAAAGTCAGCAGGGTTTTCTTCACCTTTAATTTTCTTAGCATCTAGCTCAGAGGCTTCTATCCTATTCCTGATGAAGTGGAACCTAACATCAATATGCTTGGTTTTCTCGTGGTACATAGGATCCTTACAAAGGTAAAGGGCACTCTGGCTATCAGTGTAAATCACAGGTTTGAATTTCCTTTTAAGAATCTCTCCTAGAATGCCATTCAACCAAATAGCCTCTTTAGCTGCTTCAGTAGCAGCCATATATTCGGCTTCGGTCGAGGATAATGCCACAACGGTTTGTTGCTGCGATTTCCAAGATATACAGTTTCCTGCCCAAGTGAAGTAGTAGGCAGTGGTAGATTTTCGGTTATCTTTGTTACTGGCAAAGTCGGCATCTACGAAACCATACAGCTGGTCTAGGGGAGAATACTGCTTATAAGCTAGACACAGATCTCTAGTGCCGGAGATATACCTAAGGAGGTATTTCATAGCATTCCAGTGGTCCATCCCGGGATTTGACATGAATCGGCTAAGGACACTAATGGAGAAAGCTAAGTCTGGACGGGTGCAGAGCATGGCATACATGACGGAACCTACAGCTACGTCATAGGGGACTTTAGCCATATCCTGGATCTCAGAAGGCTTGGTCGGACAGCTTTTCTTAGTCAACTCAAGGTGCCCTCCTAAAGGTATGGCTGTGGGTTTGGAGTCTACCATGTTAAACCTCTTAAGAACCTTTAAGACATAGTCATCCTGAGTTAGCCAAATGCTGTTATTGGAACGGTTTCTAAAGATGTTGACCCCTAGGATTTTCTTAGCTCTACCAAGATCCTTCATGTCGAAATACTTTTTGAGATCAGCTTTTACTCCAGAGATAAGAACCAAGGAGTTACTGATCAATAGTATATCATCAACATAAAGGAGAACATAGATGGCATTCTTAGAAGCTGGATACTTAAAATAAAGACAATTATCATAAGAACTTCTATGAAAACCTAGTTTCTTTATGACGGCATCGAACTTAAGATTCCATTGCCGGGGTGATTGCTTAAGACCATAGATAGACCTTCTAAGGAGACAGACATGATTAGGGTATCTTTTATCTATGAAACCCTTAGGGTGACGCATGTAGATAGTCTCATCTAAATCCCCATGGAGGAATGCGGTCTTAACATCCATCTGTTCTAGTTCCCAATTGAAAACAGCAACCATAGAAAGGAGTAATCTCCTGGTTTTATATTTGACTACAGGGGCGAATATATCGTTATAGTCTAAACCCTCTCGCTGAGTAAAACCTTTGGCTACAAGACGGGCTTTAAACCTAGGAGGATCAGTTTGGTTTAAGCCTTCCTTAAGTTTAAAAATCCACTTAGAGTCTATAAGCCTAGCTTTTTCAGGTCTAGGAACAAGGGTCCAGGTTTTATTCTGATGCATAGAATCTATCTCTTCTTGCATGGCTTTAAACCAATACTTAGAGTGGGGATTGGAGTGAACCTTTTCGAAGGTGCTAGGAGTAGTGGGATGCCTAATGGTTTCAGCTGTTATAAGGGCATACTCAACTAAGTAACTGGTATACTTTTTGTTAGGTATGCTAACCCTAGGCTCCCTATCTCTAACTAACTGATAATCTTTCACATTAGCATGCAAAGGTAAATCAGAAGAAGGGGGAGAGGAGAAACCAAAGTTATTAGACAGGTCGGGTACAGAACCAGAAGAGAGGGGAGAAGAAGGTAAAGCGGGTATTAAAGCTGGTTCTTCTGCTTCAGGAGGTTCTTCATCTGTGTTGTCAGCCTCTTCTTCAGGTGTTTCTGTTTCTCCAGCTGTTTCCTTTGTTTCCTCTTCACCTTTGTGTTCCCCCCGTGATGTGGATGGTTGGGGAAGTGTAGGTGAAGCCCCTATGTCGAACTCCATATCCTCCAATTCAGCATCAGTGGCAGCAGGGCCAAACTGGACGGAGTTCCAGTTGTTGTGCTGAGTGGTACCTATTTCTTGTGCAGTAGATGTTAGTGTGGTCTTAAAGTGGAAATCAAGCTCATTAAATTTTACATTTCTAGCAGATATCACTTTGTAACCCCCAGGCTGTATCAATAGAATTCTATAACCCTTAACCCCTTCTGGATAACCTAACAATATTCCTTTCACAGCTCTAGGTTGTAACTTCCCTTGTGATATGTAGGCATAAACAGTACAACCAAAAGGCCGAAGGTAAGTCAGATTAGGGGGTTTACTAGTCCATTTTTCTTGTGGAGTTTTAAATCCTATGGCACTAGAGGGTGATCTATTGATTAAGTAGGCAACTGTGATAACAGCTTCACCCCACAAACTGGGTTTCAGACCAGCACTTATAAGCATACATCTTGTCTTTTCTAGAAGAGTTCTATTCATCCTTTCTGCTGTACCATTTTGTTGTGGTGTTCCAGGGACAGTTAAATGTCTTTTTATACCATTAGCATTACAGAAATTATCAAACTCTTTGTTACAATATTCCAGACCATTGTCAGTCTTTAAACATTTCAATTTAAATCCGGATTGAGACTCAACCATAATTTTCCAATCCTTGAAAGCACTAAAAGCATGATCTTTAGATTTAAGCAAAGTCAGCCAGACCTTCCTAGAGAAATGATCTATGAAAGTAATAAAATATTTCATTTTACTGACAGAGTCAACCTGGGCAGGGCCCCAAAGATCAGAATGCACATACTCAAGAGGAGAGGAAGCAACATATGCAGATTTAGGAAACTGTAACTTAGCAGATTTGCCTAGCACACAATTCTCACAGAAATCCAAAGTTGCAGGTTTCTTAGGAAGTAATCTAGATTTATACAATTGAAATAGACCTTTGTTACCAATGTGACCCATTCTGTTATGCCAAGTTTTGGTTTCAGATTCAGTCATCACAGGCAAAGATACAGTGTTTATTTCAGCAGGTTTAGCAATGACATAATAAAGCCCTTTAATCCTGTTTGCTTTTAAAATAGCTATATTATTCATAAACACAGATCTAATGCCATTAGAAGAAGATATATTACAACCAATTTCTTCAAGAGATGACTCAGACATTAAACTTCTTCTCAGACTAGGAACATACTTCACATTAGTAAAGGTTCTAACCACATCATCATGCATAATCAGAGAAACAGATCCAACACCTTTTATATCTAAAATGGTGTCATCTCCTAACATAACATCACCAGCAATAGACTCATCAAGAGTTTTAAACATGTTTTTATTAGGAGTAGCATGCATGGTACAACCAGAATCAAGTATCCATGTATCAGCATTAATAGGGAATTTATCACAACTATTAGCACACATGAATAATTCAGCAGGATAAGAACTCATAGACTCAAGCACAGAAGCAGATAATTCAGTCTTATTTTTCTGAGCCAACTGCTCAGCCCTTTTTTTTTTCTGCAGTCCTTAACCCAATGACCCAAATTCCCACAATAATTGCATTTAGAGTTGGGATCTTTTTCAGGTTTTTCAGAGGAAGATGCTTGATCATTTTTATCCTTTTTATTCTTTTTATACTTGTTGCCCTTTTTCTCTTTTCCTTTGGTAAAAAGAACCTCAGTTTTTTCAGATTTATCAGTTTTAGCAGGGTGTCCTTTTATCTTAAAAACCTTCATAAGTTCATTCTTTTCAATAATGGACTCAATGATTTTATCTTTAGATAACTCAGAACTACTGAACTGAATAACATCTTTAAAGTTGTCAAACTGAGCAGGTAAAGCATTCAGAATAAGGATAGCTTGGTGAGTGTCTTTAATCACATCTTTGCATCTTTCCAGTTCTTGGGTCATTTTAAGGAACTTGTCAAGATTGTCATCTAAAGTTAGAGCAGTGTCCATTTTAAATGTGAACAATCTACATAGCAAAGATATCCTGGAGGGCAGTGATTTAGTTAAGAAAAGCTCCTCCAGGGCTTTCCAGAGAGAGGAGGCGGAAGAGAATCTTACCACCTGACGGGCTATGCCGTCAGTTAACCTCAGCATTATCTCCGAATGAGCTTTGAGATCCATCTCGAGCTCATCGTCTGTTGGGGCTACCTTCTTCCCTTTGTCGTCACCTTCTTCTTTTGTCGAGGATGATGCAGGGATCTCCACTGGGTGGGAGATAGCTTTCCAACAGCCTTCTTTTATTAAGATGGCGCGCATCTTGACTTGCCACATGGCGAAGTCGATGACGCCATCGAAGGGCTTGATGCGGTAGTTGTTGTCCATGTTTAAGGTACCTGAAATCAACACAAAAACAAAGGCAGTAAGTGAACTTGGTTGAGTTTTCGAAAGCACGAAGAACTTAAAGAAAACACCAAGGTTTGCGAAGCGGAAGCGTCGGTAAGAGCATATCTGAGGCTCTGATACCAATCTGTAGATCTAGAACCTTAGAGTAGGATCTGAGATCTCGAAAACGTAGCTTATACAGAAACGAAAAATCGAGATAAAGAACAACAGAAAGTGGTGACGCGGTTCGGATCAAATCCTACTCCGCGGAGTCTCAGGTTCGGGGAGACTCAGGCCCAATTCACTATGCTCGTTTTTCCGATTACAAGATACGGGTTGCAGTTTCTATACAAGAATACAAGCGATCCAACCAAAAATAGCCATGAACGAAAGTACAAGAGAGAAACTAGAAGCGGAAAGAAGAACTCCCTCGGATCTGGCGGTCGGAGCGCAGATCGTCGCCGGAAACCCTTGTACAAGCCAGTAGCTCGCCGACAAGGAAGCAAGGTGCTTCGTCTTCTTCACCGAGTTCAGATCTAGGGTTCGACGAGCGGATGCGCCCTAGATCTTGAAGCCTTCGTCGTCGAGGATGTCGCCGGAGACGGGAACCCTCTCTTCTCTCTCTTTCTTTCACTATTGGAACTTACCAGATGGAGCGGCTGAAGTGTGTCCAAACCCTAAGAGGTAACGCCCTTATATAGAGCGCTAGCTGGAAACCCTAAAGAGGTGAGTGGGCTTCAGCTGTTGCGGACGCTGGGCTTTAATGAAGTTGGGCTTTGGGCCTTTCATCTTGTGGGCCGGTAAGTGACAATGCATGCAACTAATAGACAATATAACATAGTACGTATATAATATAAAGTCTATGACAGATTTGTTGGAATATTCAGTGTAACACTTTAGCATATATTTATATATAGTATGAGTATATGACCCGGAACCCTATGTTTCCGGATTAATACTTCGAATACTTTAATATAAATATTACCCAAAAGTGTTTCCTAAATATAACATATAATTGTATAGTATCTGCCTTCCGACTATATCTTATGCGGGATTATACTCAGATTAAGATTAGGCTTTACAATATTGAAACGAAAATGATGTATGTAAAAGAGGGGGATTTTGTCCCCATGAGACGACATACAAAATGAGGGAGGTCCTCAATCTATAGGAGGTCATAGCGTGACTATGACTCGATTGCAATGCAAAGGATGTATGTACTATGGCTTGAGAAAGGAGCACCGGCCAACCGAGCGTCCTAAATGAATTGTTCCATAAACTTGAGAACGAGATGGTTCATTTACCTTCTAAAATACAAATCCCGAATTTGGAAGATTTTTAATGATTGAAGATCACTTATTACACTTGGTATAAGTATACCATGTGTTCATTTCAGGTCAAAACTAGTGATAATTTTTTTTAAAAAAAAATATTTATATAAAAATGTTATATTTGACAATTTATACAAATATATCATTTTTTATTAAAAAAATCATGAATTTTTTTTTCTAAAAAATAAAAATCAGTAGAAGTCACAAAATAACAATATTTTACTCAATTTTTTTTAAGTATACTTTTTTTTTTCAAATTATATGAATCATCAATTATAATATTGTTTGAATTTTTATCAATAATTTTATCCTAAAATAATTTTATACTATAACATAAGTGTCACAATAGGCTGTTTGGATTCCAAGTGATTATGCATTATAATTATACTCACTTTGAAAGTGTTTGTTTAACCTAATTTATAACTTATTTAAAATAATGCAAATTTAAAATAAAATAAGTAAATTATGTTAATCAATTATATTAAATTTATAATGTAGTTCTAAACTTTACGCAATAGTGAGTGTTTAATTGATATAAACTACAATATTTTTTAAATACTTTTACAATATTTGAAATATATTATAATTGTATAAAACAAACACTTTCAAAAGTGATTATAATCACTCGGAATCCAAACAATACGTTCCTTATTTTTATTTTCTGTCATTTGCTTATGTTATTTATTTCTTTCATTTGCTTCAGTTATTTGCTTCTGTTGTACATGATGGTTAGTCCATCCACCGGCTTGTCCGGTCTCTCGGTTTCTCTAGACTTGTCTAGAGAACTGAATTTCTTACCTTGGTTCAAAAAAAAAAAAAAAAAAAAAAAAAGACGATCTTCCCTATGAAATCTGAATGAATAATTTCAGTATAAACGGGTCGTTTCTTGAAAATCCTAAAACTTAAGGGCGATTTTGTGTGATTTCTGGAGTATTGTGTTGTGTGTTCCATTAATGACCAATTAGCCCGGATGTTATGGTTTAGTGGCGACTGACAAATTGACTTGTAGGCTGTATCAGTTCAGTGGGTTGTGAAAACTATGAAAGGGAGAAAATGAAGCCCAAACCCTAATTTTCTCTTCCCACCACCGTCACCATTAATCAATATCTCTCTCTCGGTGCTGGATTATCAGCAACACTTCCACTCTGTTCCACTGCAGATCGGATCGGTAGTTCCCCAGCTCAATTTGGCATTCGAATGATCTCGTTCGGTTTCGTTCGTCTTCTCCACTGATTGCCGCTGCGCAGAGACTGCAGATTAGTCAGGGTTTGATTAGTTTGGAGGAAGATGGAGGGTAATTCAGGAGGGGGGAACGACGTTGAGCTGCTCTGCAAGACGCTCCAGGTGGAGCACAAGCTGTTCTACTTCGATCTCAAGGAGAATCCGAGAGGACGCTATCTGAAGATCTCTGAGAAGACCTCCGCTACTCGATCCACTATCATCGTCCCTTCTGATGGTATCAGCTGGTTCCTGGATCTCTTCAATTACTACGTTAACACTGAAGATCAAGAAATCTTTAGCAAGGAATTGCAGCTCCAAACCAAGGTGCGGACTTACGCTTATCTGATATGGCTCCTTTTCCCCACTTCTTCTAGCTGTCTAGGATTTCTCGATTTACGCCTTTCATTTTCTTTCTAGGTTTTCTACTTTGATGTCGGCGAGAATCGGAGGGGCCGGTTTTTGAAGGTATCTTCTCCGTCTATCTTATTCTGTAACAAATTCAGCCTACATCTATGGCCGTATGGCCCGTATGAGGAATCTCCTTAGGGTTCTACTATCTGTATATGTGTAGTTTTGACGAAATTCTTTCTCAATTGAGTAATTTTTATACGTGGTTGCATTTTTCGTTAAAAATCTTATCATTATGGAGTGCCGCAGTTGAGCTGAATAATGATTTTCCAGATATATGGTTTACAATGAAACCAACATAAATGCCCTTGGACAGGAAAATCATGAAGTGGAGGAGTGAATAAAGGTTTGCTTTTTGTATCCGGGTTTAAAAAACAATATCTTGACTATCCATTACCCATCCATAATGGAATAGTTATTAGAGGATCTGATGTCAACTAAGGCAGTTTCACCAATTAATCCACATTTATGAATCAAATAAAGTGCTTGTTGTGATGGTTAGCATCTCCCCATTAATTAATCATAATTTCTCAACATACACCTTCCGTCTAGTAAATTTCTCTGCAGCATCTTTTTGCTTTCTATGGAAATCTTACTTTCCTTTTCAATTGTTTTCCATACTTATTGAGCGGCTTCCACTCAAAAATAGGTTTTAAGTAGATCTTCTTCAGTTGGTAAAAAGGGGGAAAAGCTTGTAACTGACATTCATTGCTAGAGACTTTATGTGATACACACTTGACAACTACTAATGATAAAATGTATTTTTTATACTTTATGAACATCATGATGATCTGGTGCTCATCCTTGGGTTTGTTGGGATCTTGTGAGAAAACATTACTCTATTTTCTTTCCTAATTCCTAAGCAGCCGTTTAGTTTTTCAATGACTCTTTTGAGATAGCATTTTCTTTCATTGTATTCCTTATTGCCTCCATTTACTTATAGTTTACTCATTACCATTTTACCAGCAAACTTAGTGATCCAAAAGAGGCCCAACTCCCTGTTTTGTTTATTTACTTCCTACTTTAAACTTGTAAAGCCAGCTTTGCTATTTTGTTCAGAAATAGGAACAACTGGTTAGTTAATCTTGAACTTAGGTAATGAGAGTAAGAACACAGGGTTTTTTCCTGAAGGGGAAGAGCAAAAGAAGATTAGAAGTTATCCATGTCGTGTGTTTGAATTTGAAACTGATTTCTTTGCAAATTTCTCAATAATAATAAAGAGCATTGATACTGCAAATCTTATGGATCAGTTGCTGGGATAAAGTTGGAATTAAGGAGTGGTGGGTATACTATTATTCTTACCATTTCGTTCCCATGGGAGAAGTATGGAATAAGATTTAGGAATTTATTCTCAAGCCTCAACCTAGTAAACATATCTCATCATACTGTGAACAGAATATGTAAAATCGTAAGCAGTTATTATAATGACTAATTGACTATAAATAAATTCATATCTTGATCATAAAAGAGCTATGGGGAACTTTGAGCTATCAAGTTCAAGAAACCGGAAAAGGAAATCGTGAAGTGAAGGCTAATTTTTTAGGTTTCAAAGTGATATGGAGTTGTTCATGTAGGTATCTGAAGCATCCGTGAGCAGAAACCGAAGTACAATTATTGTTCCTGCAGGAACCACTGGAGATGAAGGGTGGGCAGCATTTCGTAACATTTTGGCTGAGATCAATGAAGCATCAAGTATTTATGTTACTCCTAATCAGGTTAGTATTATTTTTTTATCCTGACAGCTGCAAAGCCTACTTTTTTTTTCTTTCTTTCAAGAATCTTGATTTTCTGTACAAATCTTACTTCTCAATGTTACTTGGTTGTTTTTCCACTCCTTGAATCAGCAAAACTCTGAATCTACGGAACATATAGTTGGGCTCTCAGATGACGTTGGGGCAGGATTCATATCTGGGCATAGCACTCAATCTGCCATAACCACGGAATTGAATGCAGACAGGTCAGCTGAACTGTCACCACCTGATCATGAGGTTGGCAATAACAGTAACTTGGGTGTTTCAAAAGTGATCAGAGCTGATCAAAAGAGATTCTTTTTTGATCTTGGAAGCAACAACAGAGGACACTTCTTAAAGATATCCGAGGTATCTTTGCATTGTGCCTGGCTTAAATAACTCCTCTTTTGATACTTTGAGACTTACCATATGATATAAATGCATATTAATCAAACCTGTCTGTCATCTTCAAAAATGCAGGTGGCAGGTTCAGATCGCTCATCCATCATTCTCCCATTATCAGGATTGAGGCAGTTCCATGAAATTGTGGGTCATTTTGTGGAGATCACCAAAGACAAGGTTGATGGGATTGCAAGCGCAAATGTCCGCACTGTGGATCCCCCTCAAAGATGAACCCTACTTAGCTCTGCCAGTGGAAAGGACACATCGTAACTATTCAAGTATGGGTCTGAGCTATATCTGGTTTCCTGATGATGTGAGTGAGAATTTGTTTCTACTGTTGGGTTTTCCTGTCTGTTTTCCTGCTTCATTCAAACTAAAACAGAATAACTCTGTTTATAAGACGGAAAGATTGGGATTGGCTTCATGGAACAGTTAATAAAACACGGTGCGAGGTCAGGGTTTGTTGCAACTTGCAAGTAATAATGTTTGGTTAGTAGAGTTTCCTTTCCTTTTGTTGGATGGTGTTTGTTTAATGTCTTGTTAGGGTGACACAATGTTTCATAACTGTTATTACCTTTTCTTTTCTTTTTCCCCTTTCTTTTCTTTTTGGTTGAAGGTATGAGGGTTGGCCAATTTTTCATTGTATGGATAATCCATAATCAGCTGAAGCTTCTCTCTGCTATTGAATTTTACAGAGTTTTTGTTCTCTTCATTTTTCGTATTCCATTGTCTTCTTGTTTATTCAATGCTGCTTTGGTTGTTTCATGTTGGTTCTTTTTTTTAATGTTTATAGTTGGACAATGAAAGTCATTTTGGTGTTTCTAATGGTTATTTGTTGCTGTCCAAAATTGATCATTATTCAAGAAATACAATGAAAAAAAATATACAAGCTTAATGGGTAAATAAGTTAATTTATCCTATTACTATATTTAGTTGCAACCAATCTGTATGAATAGGTTGGGTGCAAAAGTTAAGGATGAACACAGAGAGGTCTTTGGGAATCTTTGAATGGCTGTTAATTCACCATAGCCAATCTGTATAAAACCAGACAAGCCCTTGAAACATGTCAAGGGGAAGAAGATGATAAAACTGTTATCTTAATCAGGTTGTCTTCTTCTTCTTCGTTTTCCTTTTCCCATCTCTTTGCTCCTCTCTGTTCATCTCGATGAACATATAGAGAGGGGGGCTGGGGGTGTAAACTCTAAAGGGTATCGTAGGGGAGAGATCCGGCAACAGATTTAAATCCTTTCGGCCTCTGTTCAAGTTCCTGAGGTTCCATCAGAAACTGAATATATGGGTAGGGCAACATCAGTAGGAATATTGGTGCTGCTTTCATGGATCGCAGCAAGCGTCCATGGAGAGGACCCATATCTTTACTTCACATGGAACGTCACCTTCGGCACCATCTCGCCTCTTGGCTTTCCCCAGCAAGGCATCCTCATCAACGGCCAATTTCCGGGGCCAAATCTCAACACCACCACCAATGACAATGTGGTCATCAACGTCTTCAATGGACTCGATGAGCCTCTCCTTTTCACCTGGTACGCGCTTACAGCAAGCAATCACTACTCTCCCTTTTCGGATTGCTCGATATTTGGCCGTGTATGTGTACTTACACTATGTTGTGTTGCTTGCAGGAACGGGATACAACACAGGAAGAACTCGTGGCAGGACGGAGTGGCCGGAACAAACTGCCCTATCCCACCAGGAATGAACTTCACGTATCATTTCCAGCCAAAGGACCAGATTGGTAGCTATTTTTACTACCCATCCACGGCGTTACACAGATCAGCCGGTGGGTTTGGAGGCCTTCGGGCCAATAGTCGATTGCTCATCCCGGTCCCTTTTGATCAGCCAGAGGACGACTACACTGTCCTCATCGGAGATTGGTATACCAAAGGTCATGTCGTGCTGAAGAGGATCCTCGATGCTGGTGTTCGGTCCATAGGCATCCCTGATGGTGTTGTCATCAATGGCAAATCAAGTCCGCAAGATGCTTCATCCGAGCCTTTGTTCACCATGAAGCCCGGAAAGACATACAGGTACAGGATTTGTAACACAGGGATAAAGACTTCTCTCAACTTTAGGATCCAAGGCCACGACATGAAGCTCGTCGAGCTCGAGGGGTCGCACACGATGCAAAACGTTTACGACTCCCTCGATGTTCACGTGGGGCAATGCTACTCGGTTCTTGTGTCCGCAAACCAAGACCCAACCCGAGACTACTTCATGTTGGCCTCAACGAGATTCATGAAGAAGACCCTGACAGCAATGCGAACCATAAGGTACGACACCCCCGACAGCAAGCAGCCTGCATCACCCGTCCTCCCTGCAGCTCCAACCGGGAGCACATGGTCGATCAACCAGTTCCGATCCTTCCGATGGAACCTCACCGCCAGCGCCGCTCGCCCCAACCCCCAGGGCTCCTACCATTATGGCAGCATCAACATTACTCGCACCGTCAAGATTGTGAGCTCAGCCGGCATTGTCAATGGTAAGCATCGGTATGCATCAAATGGAGTCTCCCATGTCGATCCGGACACTCCTGTTAAGCTCGCTGAGTACTATGGAGTCGGCAACCAGGTTTTCGAGTATAACGTAATGGGCGACGAGCCAACACCTGCCATCACCGAAATCACCGTGCAGCCCAACGTCCTGAGCTTCACCTACCGCGGTTTTGTGGAGATCGTCTTCGAGAACAGAGAAAGAGGCATCCAATCTTGGCATCTCGACGGATACTCCTTCTTTGCTGTCGCGTAAGCTCATAACCCACCTGCAAATCAATGATGTCTCAATCAAGTGCTCTCGGAGATATCTGACATCTCCGAGAGCACTTGATTCAATCGATCATATATCGGTTCATTCTTTTTGACTACGATGCGACGAACAGGATTGAAGCCGGGAGATGGAGCCCAGAGAAGAGGAGTCGGTACAACGTGATGGACGCGGTGAGCAGGAACACGATCCAAGTGTACCCGGGAACATGGGCAGCCGTCTTGCTGACATTCGACAACGCGGGAATGTGGAACTTAAGGTCGGCGAATCTCGAAAGGATGTACTTGGGCGAGCAAATGTATGTTAGTGTTCTCTCCCCTGAACGCTCCCTAAAGGACGAGTACAATATCCCTGACAATGCCCTTCTTTGCGGCATTGTCATGGGCCTTCCTAAGCCCCCATCTTACACTATGTAATTCATGTGTGTATTTGATTCAAAAGGATATGCTATATAAATGCATGGTTTGTGATTGTATTTGCTTAGTCTCTGCATCCATTGTTTTTTTTGCCATTTGAAACTAGCTCAGACGAAAAAAAAAATCTTTAGAAGATCCCTCATCTGGGTAGGAGAATGTTGCTGGTCCACACTTCTACCAATGCCGTCATTTTCTCGTGTTTCTGCATCCATCCCCAGCGGCAAGATGTCGTGGAAGTGTATTATTTCCTCATGTTCTTGCTATTCGCAGTTCATAGGATCCAGACCCTTTTCTTTTGTATTCTTTTCCCTTTTGTTTACATGGGTCAGTTTGTCGATTTTTTCGATCTCTCGATTTATCTGGAAAAAAAAAATAGAGAAAAGTAGAAAGATTCATTTGCGGAAAAGAAAAAAGAAAAGGAGGAAAATAGAGATTCATATAATACGACGTCGTTTCAAACTTGTTCCTGACACTGACTGACAGAACCTTTGTTTTCCTTGGCGTGGCGGCATCCGTTGGCACCACAAGAAGCAGAGCAAAGATAACACCTCCCGCATCCGATCTTTTCTCTCCGTCTCTCCGGGGAGCCATGGCTACTCGTTCCCTCTCTGCAGCCACCCTCTCTCTCCAAGCCTTCTCCTTCCACACTCCCTCTTTCCGATTGCTCTCCCCCTCGATTTCCCGTAAATTCCATTCCCTCTCCTTGTTTCCCTCAAATTCTCGATTTCGCCCGGCCCGCTTTTCCATCCGGAGTTGCGCCTCCATCACACCCAAATCCTCTCCGGGGCTCCGGAAAAGTACCGGCGGAGTCGGATCGGATCACCTTGACGACAAGCTTCGTGCCTTGCGGGAGCAATTTGCTAAGCCCGGCGTCGCCGTTGATGCGTACATCATCCCTTCCCAGGACGCTCATCAGGTAGGGTTTCTTTTTCTTTTTTCTTTCTCTACTTCTCTAATCAATCATTAGAACTCGCGGCAGTGGGAAACTGCGTTGATTTGTTGGGAGAAGGCGAAATTCCAGTGATGTTTGGCTTCTTTTGTGGTTTCAGAGTGAGTTTATAGCCGAATGCTATGCGAGGAGGGCTTATATATCGGGTTTTACTGGGAGCGCCGGCACTGCAGTGGTTACGAAGGATAAAGCCGCCCTCTGGACGGATGGACGATACTTCCTGCAGGTAATTGAGGAAAGAGATCACTCATTTTGATTCAAGGTCTTTGAAAGGGATAAATTACTTATAAATTCTCATTTTGTAAATGAATGATGCATCTGCTTCTGCTGGAGCTAGAGATATACAAACTTGTTGTTAAGCTTTCCTTTAATCATAATTGATTGTCTTCAATTGGTTCATGTTCTCATCTTTCAAATTGTGCATCCTATGTTTACTACTCTTGTAATAGTTTATCAACTGGATTTGAAGATGATGCTTTCTCAAAGGTGCTGTTGGTTTTTATCATTAATTAGGCTGAAAAACAGTTGAGTTCCAGCTGGGTTCTCATGCGCTCTGGGAACATGGGAGTCCCAACTACTGCAGAATGGCTGAATGATGTGCTAGCTCCTGGCTGCAGAGTTGGCATTGACCCTGTAAGTAAAAGCTGTTGGTCTCATCGCTTTTCAACCTTTCTTTTACTCTAATTCCTTGAATGTACTATCTTACGGTTTCTTCTTTTACTTGTGAGTCTTTTGTTTGAATCAGTTGTCTTGATGGTAACTGATGATGCTTCCCTTTGATTTTGTGAAGGGAACAGTTCCTTTTCTCTTATGATGCTGCACAAGAACTCAAAAATGATTTGTCGAGAAAAAGTCACCAGTTGGTTCTTCTTTCCAGTATGAATCTGATTGATGAGATTTGGAAACAAAGGCCAAAACCCCCAAACAAACCGGTGAGAGTGCATGACCTGAAGTATGCTGGTGTAGACATCTCGTCAAAGTTGTCTTCCTTGAGGTCTCAACTTGCCGCTGCTGGTAGTTCTGCTATTGTTGTTTCCGGGCTTGACGAGATTGCATGGCTGCTGAATTTGGTATGAACCTTTACTTTTGTTTTTAAGTATTTATATATGATGCTTTCAAAATATATTTATGAACCGATATTCATAATTGAGAACTTGTAAGTTGTCTGTTTTTTTTGTCTACTTTTCCTCCAGTACCTTTGTAACATTTTTTATTTTTCGAAACACCCTGTTAACAGTTGTTCCTTGCATTTGCTAAAAGATTATAGAGCCTGAGAGTGTTCCTTTTTTGACTCCATCTTCTTGCTTTTTATTTTGTAGAGAGGAAATGATGTCCCACATTCACCAGTCATGTATGCATACCTGATTGTTGAGACAAAGGGAGCAACGTTGTTTGTCGATGATTGCAAAATCACCCCAGAGGTGATGGATCACTTAAAGACTGCAGGAGTAGAAATCAAATCATATGAATCAATTCTTAAAGCTGTTGAAAAGTAAGTTTGCAGATTTTACATGATTATTATTGAAATATTATTTTTCTGTACAAAAAGGAGGCATGCAGTTTATGTATGCACTAACAAGACCTCATTATACCCTTTTGTTTCCGGATCTCTTTTATGTATCATGGTCTCCATATGTTTTCCTGCACATATTATATTTTTTTAATTTTCAATAATATAAGCTTCCTTTTCAGTTTGGCAGATCAAGGGGCCCGTGTCTGGCTTGATACTTCATCTATTAATGCAGCTATTGTGAACACCTTTGATTCTGCCTCAGAGAAATACTTGAGAAGATATGGAAGCAGCAGGAGAAACAAATCTGGAGGATATGGTAGTTCTAATGGACAGCTGGATGGACCTGCAATCATTTACAGGGTTTCTCCCATCCCAATTGCCAAATCTATCAAGAATCAAGCTGAAATAGAAGGAATGAAGGATTGCCATTTGAGGTATTTTATAGTTAAAAAGCCACTCTTTGTACAAATTCAATTTTTGCAATAGATGTTAACTTATCATAATTTAGGGTTGACACTCTGACACTCTGTCCTATGTTTGGTTGGGAATTGTAATTGATGAGTTTGTTAACATGAATGGAAGATGTAGTTGATTCTTGTAAGGCTTGGAGTTTCATGGAGTAATTTCTTTGAGTTCTGCTCATTGAGTTTTCATCTATCATTATGAAGAAAACACATCGATCCACTAAAGATTCTCTAGCCTAATCTTTACTAGGGACTTTTAGCAGATGAGAGTTCAAGTGTGTAACTGTCTACAGAAGACATATTCCATAGCCTTAGATTCTGACCTTTGTCTTTACAGAGATGCTGCAGCCCTAGTGGAATTTTGGTCTTGGCTGGAGAAAAGCATCAGCGAGGGTGCAGTGCTGACGGAGGTTGAAGTTGCTGAACAACTTCTTGAGTTGCGTGCAAAGCAGGATGGCTTTCTTGATACAAGTTTTGATACTATAAGTGGTATTTTTCTTCTTAATAGCACAAGATAACCGTTCTAGCAAATGATACTGAAAAATCTTCTTAAGTTATGATTTTCCTGATACAAGTTTTGATACTATAAGCGGAATATTTCCACTTTGCTACTAAGATATGTATCCTTTGTTGAGCTAGCTTGCATACATTAGTCAGCTTCTGCCATTCCTTTCTTCGACATTCCTAACTGCATATGGCAAATTGCCAGGTTCTGGAGCAAATGGTGCCATCATCCATTATAGAGCTGAACCAGATACCTGTAGTGTTGTGGATGCCTACAAACTCTTTTTACTAGATAGTGGAGCACAATACATTGATGGTACAACTGACATTACTCGGACAGTACATTTTGGTGAGCCTACTGCTCGGGAAAAAGACTGTTTTACTCGAGTCTTACAGGTACTAGCTTTTTCCTTCATGACTTTCTATCACGTCTTTGGCAGGCAAAGAACCCTCTTGTGTGACCTTTGATTATAAAATATTATTTGGTGTCGGATTGCAGGGCCATATAGCTCTTGATCAGGCTGTATTCCCTGAGAACACACCTGGTTTTGTGCTGGACGCATTTGCTCGTTCTTCTTTGTGGAAGATTGGACTTGATTATCGCCATGGTATTCTCTTGCACATCCATGAACAGGATCTTTTCAATATCATCCCCTGTAAAATGCTTCTCAAACTGTTCTCTCTCTGGTGGGTAGGCACTGGCCATGGTGTAGGTGCAGCACTGAATGTTCACGAAGGTCCTCAAAGTATCAGCTTTAGGTTTGGAAACCTGACACCATTGCAAGAGGGCATGATTGTGAGCAATGAACCTGGATACTATGAAGACCATGCTTTCGGTATTCGCATCGAGGTACTTACTAAAACATGCTTCAGACCACTTCTTCTAACAAGATCACTATTATCCATTGATGACACTGAGAGCTTTGAATCACCTTTCCTATCCAGAATCTTCTTTCTGTGAAAGAGATTGAAACACCAAATCGTTATGGAGGCATTCAATACCTGGGCTTTGAAAAGCTTACATATGTCCCAATTCAGGTATAGCAATGCTAATTATTTCAGTAACTTCCTACTCATTATCATTCTGAACTAAAAACACCGAATTCAAAATTAAACACCTGATATGCCAAAACTGTTAAAATTCCTTGCTTATTGAAGAGGAAAATGGTGGACGTATCCTTGCTTTCGAATGCTGAACTCAACTGGCTTAATGATTACCATGCACAAGTTTGGGACAAGGTAAAAACTTAGCTCTATACTTTCTTCTATGACCAGCTTCAATAAAACAGCGCTCACTTTCAAATTCAATGCTCGTCACAGGTTTCGCCTTTGGTGGCTGGCCCTGCGCAAGAGTGGCTGTGGCAGAACACAAGGCCCCTTGAGAAACCCTGAAAGCCGTAAGGCTTCCCCCAGTCATGTTCCTTTTCTCAGGACGCCCTTGGCCTTTTGGACTGTAACGATCCATGGAAGAAGGCACTGTTTACCAAGATATCGTCGTGCTGTGGACGATGGTGCTTGTGTTGGGCATTCACTGAGAGATGTGTAAGTTGATGCCAGTAATTGAATGTATTTCAATGTTTACATAGTGAACTATATTTCCAGCTTCTATACACATGGAACGGTTTATATAAATCAGTCTAACGTCTCGAGCAAAAAGAAGCGGATCTGGTGTGTAGGAAAACCAAACCAGAAAACTGGCACTTTTTCTGGTTAACCGAACTGAGGTTTTTCAGATTTTCGGTTTTGATTACTGAACTCGAAAAATATTATTGGTTTTCCTGTTTGGTTATGGTTTGTTTATTGTTCAATGAAATTTTATCACTTTCTGGGTTCTTTCAACAGATGCAACTCGTCCCTTTTCCCTTTACAATATTTGTTCCTCACTTGTAACTGAAGTTGCTTCATCTAACTTGTGGCTTCTGCTAGAACAGATGCCTTGTCCAACTATATATTCTAAGTGTTTGAAATTGGATTCCATTCTTATCAGAAATGGAAAATCCTATGCAGGAATTGTGATGAAGAGAGTCCCTTGGTAAATATGTACACATTTTATTGTGCTAACATCCTCCTGCACTTGAATTCTATAGCTTTAAGGAAGAGTGATGAAGGGAGTCCCTTGGTAAATATGTCAGCAAACGGTGAGGATCCTTTAGTCCGCTAATATGGTCCCTTTGTAGTCTGCATTGTTTTATTGGTTAAAAATAATTATAAAACTACCATATTTATTAAGAAAAATAATAAAATAATTCGGCGCATCTAATCAAGCGATACGGGCTATATAATGGACCATAATAGCGGACTAGGTGATCTCAACCGGTCAGCAAAATGAAGAGTGGAATGAACATGAAGAACCTTTATGCGACCTAAAACAAACTTTTCACTAACAAAATGAATATATTCATTTTCCGCACGAGATTGTGAAGCCACCACTTTGGTAACTCCTCGGTACCTAGCTTTCGCACTTGATCTAGAGAGTATTCAGCATTGGCTGCTGCTAGGAGTGGGACGACCAAGAAAGGAACGTATCACTCAAGTATTATACATAGTAGTCGAAGGTAGATTGACGAGTGTCCTGATCCCCTCTCCAATCAGTGTCCGAGTAGACAATCAAGTTGTGAATAAGAGTTTGTTGAAAGCTATGACCAAGATGTGAGATACCCGTGATGTAACGAATGGTTCATTTCCGTGCATGAAAATGACTCTAATGAGGGTCATCCGTAAGCACTAAGCAGTATCAAGTCGAGTGAAGATAAGATATCGCAATGCTCTTGACAAACTACAATAGTGTCGGATTGGCAACCAAAAGTCATGCAGAAGCAGTGATGGATCTAGGGCCTCGGGGTGGTTGAACCCTCGAGCTCGGAAGAAAAACTTAAAAAATTATGAAGTTTTTTTTTTAGAAAAGAATTCGGTTAGAGTTACCTAACCGATAGCATCATGACGGATGAGGTCTATAAGACCTGAATCATTGGCTAAACAGTCGCCCCTGGGAGAGCGGTAAAAATGTGCAACCTTATCCGCCGCTCTATTACCACTACGGGGCACATGAGAGAAAGAAACATCTCTCATATTAAGAAGAAGAAGTTTAATATCCGACATAATCAATTCGATTTCCCAAGGGCGCTGTATGCTGTTTTTTAAGTGATTTATGATAATTAGTGAGTCACCCTCTATATGGACAGAAGTTATGTACATGCGGATAGGCGGGATAGCCTGAACCAATCCGTATTTTAAAGCAAGTGCTTCAGTCCCAATGGGAGACTGCTTGCCAACAACTGCATGCCCAATATGAACAGGTTTACCCAACCAGTCACGAATGATGAATCCAATGGTGTTGTCACCATTAGGAAGCGTGGATCTGTCGAAATTAAGTTTAAGAGTCCCTGGGGTGGTTTCCATTTTTGTGATTTGTTTTTCCTACCAGGTTCACTTGACTTTTTAGCAGAACAAGACTCCCGAGGAGATGACGACTCCTCATTGTTGATCTTGCAAGCAGTCATCCAATTGTTGATGTGATTGTAGGTAATGTAGTTCATCCTATCGGGATTTGAAGGTGGTTCATTTCTGAAGATGAGATTATTTCGTGCATTTCATGTGGTCCACCAAGTGAAAGCAATTTTTTGTTTATCAGTCTTATAAAGAACTCTGTCCAAAGCTGCCAAAATCGGTTGAATGTCCCTAGACGTAGATAACATATTTTGGATAAGCAGCTTGACAGGGGCTTTAATGTGGAGTTAATAGAGTTAAA
Source organism: Persicaria tinctoria (assembly GCA_037127255.1). Lineage (NCBI taxonomy): Eukaryota > Viridiplantae > Streptophyta > Magnoliopsida > Caryophyllales > Polygonaceae > Persicaria > Persicaria tinctoria. The sequence goes on from JBANSL010000004.1 coordinate 5,398,040, forward strand.
TGGACATTCAAGGAAAATGTGGAAGTCATCTTCGATTGTCTGGTTACACAATTCGCATGTAGGGGGCAACGAGATGCCCCTACAACTAAGGCGTGCTTTCGTCGGAAGCCCATTGTGACTAAGTTTCCATAGAAAGTTTTTGACTTTAGGAGGAGCAGAGATTTCCCACACCCATGCATTGACATCATCATTATGAAGGTGATGATTCGTGATGAGTTTATACGCACTATCAGTGGAAAACCAACCGTTTTTTGCTGGCCACCAGTAGAGTCCGTCGGGGAAGCTATTAATAGGCAGATGGATATTGATGATATTAGAAACAATTTCGGGCGGGAGAACAAGACAAAGCTTTTCCTCCCACCACTTCCCACCAATTATGTACTCATTGACAGTTTTGTCCAGATTTATGGAACTATTTGGGTTATGCAATGTTAGCAGTGGTTGACGAGTAACCCAATTATCCTTCCAGAACTTAATACTGGATCCGTTTCCCACTGACCAAACGAGACCGGTTTTGAATTCGTTGAGGAGGGCAGTGAGCTTAGACCACTGCCAAGACGCCCCACCATGCCGAACATAGGACAGGATGTGGGAGGATTTAATGTACTTATACTGAATGATTTGGACCCATGGATTATTTGGTTCAGCGAGAATTTTCCATAGGAGTTTCATTTTGAGAGCTTTGTTCAAAGGTTGAGATTTCCTGAGCCCAACCCCACCCTTATTTTTAGCACGACAAATTCTGTCCTAGCTTATAAGAGGACGATGTTGCGCGTCTTTATTTCAAAAAAAGGTGCGATTGAGTTGGTCCAAATCGTTATGAACCGAACATGGGAGCATGAAACTCTGCATAGAGAATAGCGGTTTTGATGAAAGATTTGATGCAATCAATGTCGCACGACCCTGTTGGGAGAGTGAGTTAGCTTTCCATTTGGCTAACTGGTTCTTAGAGCTGCAAATGAGATCACCAAAAGTTTCTTTATTAACCCTCCCATTGATAATAGAGCAACCAAGGTATTTTTCAAGTGATGTTTCACTAAGAATGCCTAACATGCTTTGTATTTGTAGAGTTCTAGTACGTGTAATACCCGTAGTTGTTTGGAAAACTGATTTGTTAAAGTTCCAAACTGATTTGTTAAAGTTCACTTTTTCACCAGAAAGATTACAGTATTCGTCAATGATTGTTTTGATAAGCCTGCATGCAAGGGTCGATCCTTTAGAGAAGATGATAATATCGTCAGCAAAGGCGAGGAATGGTATACGGGGGCCAGTGTGGCCGAACTTAAACCCGATAGGGTTACCTGAGATAGAGGCCGACGTGGCTAGTTTTCGAGGAAGAAGCTCAGAGCCTAAGATAAAAAGGAATGGTGACAGGGGATCTCCCTGACGAAGACCCCTAGTCGGCTTGAATAAATCTGTCGGGCCGTTGTTTACAAGAACGGGAAAAGATACAGTGGAGATGCATTCGTAAATCCAGCTAACAAATATAGGGTGGAAACCAAACCTGTCAAGGATGGCTTTTGTGAACACCCAGTCCACGCGATCATACGCTTTTTCCATGTCGAGTTTAATGGCCAGCCACCCTTCCGAACCCCTTCGGGACCGAAAGGAGTGGAAAATTTCATGAGCAATGAGAATGTTGTCTTGAATTGCTCTATCGGATACAAATGCGTCTTGAAGGGGATGAATCAGTTTACCAATAACTTTTTTAAGTCTCTCAATAAGAATTTTTTATATGATTTTATAAATAGTGGAACACAAACTAATCGGCCTATAATGGGTAGTCATAGTGGGATTATCACATTTAGGTAGGAGAGAGATAAATGTATGGTTAATTTGACGCAGGATTTTACCAGATAGGAAAAAGCCCTTAACGACTCGTATGATAGTAACCCCAACAATATTCCAATTATGCTTGTAAAACTCAGCTGTCATACCATCCGGGCCAGGGGATTTATTTTTGCCAAGAGAGAGCACAGTTTGTTTGATTTCGCTGTTTGACGGGATCTGTATAAGCATTTCATTGTCTGAATCAGTAAACTCACGGTTGATTAGCCGGAGATATTCTTCCAGAAGCCCTTGAGACAAGGTTTCCTTTAGGAATCTTTTTTCAAAGTCATGTCTTATTTAGGTTTTGATATTCTCATCACCTACTATTACAGTTACGTCGGCCGTAGTTATTGATCTGATAATTTTCCTGTTGCGTCTACCGGACGCAATTTTATGAAAATAACCTGAGTTTGTGTCGGCTAGTTTCAAATGACTGGATTTGGCCCGTTGATTCCAATATACTTTTTGAAATGAAAGAAGATTGTTCTTTTTAAGGCGAAGGGTTTTTTCCTTTCGGATCAAACATGGGTCGCTAGCGTGGAGCAATCGAGTTTGTACCTGCACAAGTTGGTCTTCCACTTCAATGAGTTGACGGAATATGTTCCCAAACGTATTTTTATTCCAGTATTTGGCTTTGTTCTTAAGTAGTTTTGTTTTGTAGACTAGCTGAAACATGGCAGAGCCAGAGCACGAGGCACGCCAAGCTTGTTTAACAATATTTTAAAAATCCTTCCTTTGAAGCCAAACGTTTTCAAATTTGAAAGGTGGTACTTGAAACGGGACGTTGTCAATCAATTCAAATGAAATACGGCAATGATCTGAGGTAGAGAAAGCCCCGTTCTTAGAGCTGATAGAAGGAAATGCTTGTAGAATGTGATTCACAGGGGTGATTTGCCAAATATACAAATATGAAGGCCAAATTAGCCAAATATACAAGATTTTTGAAAATTTACAAAACTATACACAACCCTTGCCCCTTCTATTTGCCCCCTCCAGCGTGCCCCTCTGTGCCCCTCCACGTCAGCAATTTTATTTTATATATATATATATTTTTTTTTTCCCGCGTCAGTGCTGACGTCATCGTCGGAAATGCTGACGTCATCAATGCTGACACCGTTTACAAGGAAGGTTTTTTTGTTTTTTTTTTCGCGTGTCAATGCTGACACCGACGTCGGGAATGTTGACGTCAGCAATGCTGACACCGTTCACAAGGAAGGTTTTTTTGTTTTTTTGTTTTTTTTTTTCGCGCGTCAATGCTGACGCCGACGTCGGGAATGTTGACGTCAGCAATGCTGACACCGTTTTACAAGGAAGTTTTGTTTTTTTTTCCGCGCGCCAATGTTGACGCCGACGTCGGGAATGTTGACGTCGGCAATGCTAACACCGTTTACAAGGAAGGTTTTTTTGTGTTTTTTTCGCGCGTCAATGCTGACACCGTTTACAAGGAAGTTTTTTTGTTCCACGCGTCAATGCTGACGCCGACGACGGAAATGTTGACATCAGCAATGCTGACGCCGTCTACGAGAATGCTGACGCCGACGACAATGACGTCGGAAATGCTGACGTCAGCATTGCTCACACCCTCTACGAGGATGCTGACGCCGACAATGATGACATCGAAGATCAATATATTTGACGTATTAAGTCATAAAAATATAAAAGGGGGAGAATAAAGAGACAAATGAGTGTTCTACAAAAAAAAATGAATATTTTATTTTATTTTTGGTAGTGAGAAACAAAGAATAACGGTAAACAATTAAAACAAAGAATTTTTCGACGCCGACAATGCTGACCTCTTTTATCATCCATCTCTTATATTGCAAAAACGATGTCAGCAAATATATACCTACACAAAAATATGCATGAAAACGATGTCAGCACTAAAAAATACGTATAAAAACGATGTCAGCACTAAGAAATAAACCAATTTTTAAGGACTCAAGCATACATATATACCTACATCATACATGTATAATATCAAACTAAAAACGATGTCAGCATTAAAAAATATGATATGAAAACGATGTCATCACTAAAAAAACAAACCAACTTTTAAGGACTCAAGCATACATATATACCTACATATATAATATCAACTAAAAACGATGTCAGCACATACAAATACACATAAAAACAACGTCAGCACTAGAGAACAACCCAATTTTTAAGGACACAAGCATACATATATACCTATATATATATATATATATATATATATATATATATATATATATATATATATATATATATATATATATATATATATATATATATATATATATATATATATATAATATCTAACTAAAGATACAAAGGAAATCTATCATCATGTTATTTGAAAACATTGAACTGCCTAAAAATCACAACTATCCCAGAATACTCACAAATTAAATAAAAACAATGTCATTCCTTTTGCTTCTTTCCCAATCAATTTCAACAGTAAAGGCCCACAGGAGAGCCTGTAACGGCCCAGAATTATAATTTCTGGGTTACGTTTCAAGGGATAAAACCCCTTGTTCGGATCTTGCAATCCAGGTACGGGTCGAGGTTTCAAACTCGTTTTAAGATTTGTAGAAGGAGGGATTTCAAACCCTAAAACCTCGAAGGGCCGTTGGGTACCCTTAACCTGTCCTGAGACTATGTCGCGGAAGCCATTTCAAACGGAAGTAAAGCGGGAGTAAAGTACAGATACAAGTGCCACGGCGGAGCCGGGTCAAAACGGAGTCAAAAGTATAAATCCAAAACAATATAATCAGAGTCTGGTGAAGTCTATAACTCCAGCGCTCACTCTCCGCCGACAAAATGACCCGCGCAATAAGCAACAGCACCGATAGGATGAACATAAATAATTCCTAAAAAAATTGATTTGGAGCGGGATCAGATCGATGCCCACTTAACTCTGCATCCCAACCATAAGCACACATATACGCTATACCTAATAAAGATGCTCTAATGCAGTACGAAATTCAAACACACTAGCATGCTCCTAGTTCATAATAATGTGCAGAAATACTGTAAAGGGGCCCAAGATAATGCCAAGTGGCATATCCCTCTCCTACCTCCACCCCTTCCGACAGGCGGAGACTGGCCAGCTCGTGAATGCATTCATTCATAATAGGGCGGCACGCATGCCTAACCCGCTCCACAATAAAGCCCGCAGGCATATCATAATATAAGGAAGTACTCGATTGACTCAGGGTACCCGATGAGGCTGGGCTACCCTATGACCCTAGCAAAGACTTCTAGGACTATCACAGATAACGGCCGTTCTGTTTACATACACATAGAGAAATAGAATGCTCAACGATCAATGCAACCTAGCATGGTACTACATGGCATGCTGATCATGAATGCAACACATAGTATATCATGCACCTATAGCAGGGAATAGCTCTATTCAATCTGAGTAAGCTCCGAAGAGACTTACCTGAAGATGCAGAACAACAAGATAACACAAGCAAGGGCCCATATGCAAGTCCAAAGCAATCCAAAAGCAATACACACCTATCATCAAGCCATTTTCATAAGCTATCGGGCTAACATTCATATACACAGAACCCAAGTTCCCAACATTCTCAAAACCAATCGATAGTAAAACCATTTTCCAAAACACTTCCGATACGATCAACATCAACCAAAATCATTCACTCCCGATCAACCTCATTGATAAAATCGTATCAACCATATTTTCCAAACTCTTAAATCTTAATTTAAGTCAACTCATTTTCAAAACAATTTCCCAAATCCTCTCTGGTCAAAATCCATTAATAAAATATTATCCTTTAAATCCACTTACTATTATTATTTTATCAAACAACTCCGACAAGGTTAGATCATTTCCAAAAATCCTCTTCTTTTAAATTTTATTAAGTCCAATTCCATTTCTCAAATCAAGTTCCAACCTTTAAAACTTTTTTTTTTTTTCCAAATCCCATTTTAAAATCCAAGTCTAATAATATAATAATTCTTAAATCTCAACAATAATATTATATTTTAAATCTCATCATGATATAATATATACTATTCCATTTAAGATATAATCCATTCAATAATATATTTTTTTTCGAAATTCATTTCAACCATAAAACAATATACATAAAATCCCAATATACATTAAGTTAATACTCCCAAGAAATCAGGCCCAGAAACAAAATAGGCCCACATTTTTCTCAAAATCGGATCAAGGAGCCCAACCCGGAACTGAAGCCTGACCCGAAGGGAAATAAGGAAAAGATGACCCGGAAGAGGATCCATATCCAAGCCCACAACCCGGATAAAATAGGCCCAAAAGGAAGTGAGGACCCATCTTCTTCCTCAGGACAGATCTCTCGCTCACACCGGACGGAAGAAAAAGAAGCAGAGGGGAAGACGAACCCAGGGCCTCCGGCGGCGGCCTTTCGGCCTGAGATTCATCCATCCCGATTGACTACCGATTCCGACCACACCCAAACAAATAGAACGATAACGCAGCAAGGGAAGAAGGAGAGAGAAGGATTACCGAGTCGCGGCGCGATTCCGACTCCGAGGGAACTCCGACTGCAATGGCGGCGCCCCGGCTAAAAATCTACGGGGAAGGAGCTTCCATCGATGCCTGGGAACGGGAGGACAGCGGAGGGAGGTCGCGTACGGCGCCGGCGGATTCTCCGGCAGCTCCTGGGCATCTTTCGATGCTTCTGGTCGCTGCTGCTACTGCTGTCGTGGGCTCCGAGGAGGTGGGGAGGTGCTACTGGGTGCGGCTCGCAGAGGAAGGAGGCAGAGACGTTGGTGGTGTCTTGCTGGCGGCCTCGGTCTTGGGCTGCCCCTGGCTACTGATGCGCCTCGACAGAAGGGAGAGAACAAGGGAGGGGTGGTGAAGCGGTGGTGGTGGTGAAACACGGTGGTGGCGGAAGCATGGTGTTAGCTGCTTGGGGAATGAATTAGAAAAAGATGGGAAGGAGGGATTGAAGCAAAGTTTGGGTTTTGGGATTCAAATTGAAAAGAGGGTCAAGAGTCCATATTGCTACTGTCTCTTTTGAACTAGCACAGAGAAAAGGTCTGAATTGATCTGAATTGGCGTGGGTGCCTGAAATATTAATTGGCATTTTGCCAAATAGAGGAAGGCAATTGCAGTAGGGAGAAGGATGGGAAATGGGTGTTTGTCCATTTTGGTGTGTTCGCTGTGAGGGAGAGACTAGAAGGAGTTGTGCTAAGCAATAGACCTAGAGAGAGAAGGAAGAAAATACTCACAAATCTCAAATTTCAATTACCCGAGACCCGCTCTCTCGATGTTACCCGATCTAATTCAAAATCGATTTTCAATTTTCCAAATCCGAGTTTAATAATGAACTCCGAATACTATACTCAATTTTTGCATAAGCAAGCGGAAAAAAAAAACATATTTTAAAATTTTAATTTATTAATGCCGGAACTTGTTTTAAGGATTTCAATTTCGATTTAGGAGATTAAGGGCGAGTTTTTCTTGAAATATCCGAATTTTTATTTTATTTTATCTTTTTTTTTTCTTCGACTTAAATCCATTTATATAATTTATACTATTTATTATTTAAAATCCGGGCCTTTACATCATCCACCTCTAAAAACAAGTCTCGTCCCCGAGACTAAAACCAAAATAAAGTAGGGGATGAAGTTTGAAATTGATGAGTCCAGGGACTATGTCTAGAATCTTGTAATCATCTCGGTTGCGTCTTCCGGGATTCTCACAACATCCCAGTCACGGTCGTGACATCTCCAATTGGCCTTGACAAGTATGCGATAAGCGCCCCTATCACATACTCGCTTCGACCTTTCGGAACTACCACAACTCTAAAAGTTCTATAATATCATCACTAGGTCTTAGCAAACACCCTACAGGCGCCCCCATAAAATGCATGTATCCACTTCGTGAAATATCATAGAGTTGCCTGGGTTTGAAAATTCTCAAAAAGGGATTCCGCAATTAGAAAAGATTGGCCTCAAAGTCGTTGAAATTCTCGGTAATGTTTATTCTTTAAAATTTCAAGTCATTCCTTTTCAAACCGCTCAAAATCTTCAAATAAGACGCTTAACTAAGCAACTTTACACCAAAACAAGTCAAATCTTTTCAAATCAAGATTTCGTCAAATATTCCCACCATCAGATCAATTTCTCACATACCAACAATCAAATTCAGAAGATGGGAGGTGGAGTCATCCACCTCTAAGGGCTAATCCCATATTCTCTTCCTAGTTTCCAAAATCAAATCAATCCATCAACCTCCATTCGAGCAAGATTCATACGTCATAACAAATGCATAACAGCTTAAACCAACCAATCTCCAACCAACACATCATACGACAAGTCTCAACCATGTACCCACACAGTGTCACAAGATCACATCAAGCATCTCGAAATCACCCTAAAGGTTATAATGTGCATCTCAACAACATATCAAGATCATAACAACGTCTCGACATCACACCATAGATCATAAAAGGTATCTCACCATCACATATCAACACCGCAATCATAGTAGGGTCAGTCACAAAAAGGGGTCTCATTTAACGCATAAATTCACATAGTCATCCTATCCAATTTCTATCCAGCATTATCATAACAGATTTATCACATCGAACATTTGTATTTGCAAGGTTAGCCACACGGAATTTCATCATAAGTCAATGAAACAAAACTAATTATAACCACATCCATACAAACAAGGTCATGCTATTAAGATTCACAAAGGGAAGATCAAGCAGTATATCAACATCAAAATGTCAACATGCTCTCCAGATATCATCTCAACTCGTCACAACATCATATAACTATCATTTAGTCATTAGGCAGACATGCACTATTATCTCATATATATACAAGTCATATTCATGCTCTAAGTCACATTCATCATTTAATATATCAACAATCATGCTTGCCAACCATATAATAACACAGTATTATCTCATGTATCATATCACAACACATCCTAACATGCTTCTAAAACGACATAATAGAATATCAATGCATCAGTATATCATGATAACGCCTGTCACTACCAACAAGATTTCAGTATTGCATATCAATCGTGTAGTATCATTTCATATCAGGTTTTATCATGGTCGTTAGCTAACATCATACCAACAGATATAAATAAATCACATAATCAAGAAAATCCTCACAGCATACCAGTCAAAATGAAACACAATCTCCACTCGCCTATCTCCACTCTCAACCAAGACTAATGATCTTCTAGACTCGCCACATCAACTCAGACAAAATTTCCCCAAAGAAATCCCAATTCATTCTGATACTCCAATCTCGCCCCTCATTCCCCCAAGCACTACCTCGCACCATCCACCTCTAAGAATCCAACTCCTATGTCTAACATCACACTCGAGCACCCTATCATACTATATCATCAATTCTCTTAAGGTCATTTCTTACACTTTCCACACTTCCCAAGATGTCACCAGCATCATGCCTTGCAAAATTCCTAAAGCTCACTCAGTCTTACCTAAACCAACATCTCTCTCTTGCGACTTATCTTATAACATCCCCGATCATCCTAACCACTCAAACTCTTTCACCACTCTTCTACCATGCTACCAACGACCTCACCCACAGGTTTAAGGAAGAAGCAATAATTAAAATCATCAAACACAAGGTCTGCATCATGTCAACTAGCATTTATAACATAACATCATGGGTTCAACAAGTCTCAATTTATCATCATGCTCAATAATCATTGCAAACATCATATATGAACATACTGAAGTCAAGCTAACATGTTGCACTATAACCTTATCAGATACAACTCAGGTCTCTTAGCATATGTAGTTCACATTTTACAGTCAAAGGAATTCAATCATGCTTAGCAACTTAGAGTAACAACACGTCACAACATCATGGTACATTAGATCCATAAGGCATCACATCGTATCATCATAGACGACAGGCAATCAGGCAATAGTCATCATCAAGTCAGCACATCAACACATAAACGTCACCATCAAGCATTGCAACATGGTTATCAACATATTCAGAAAAGTTAGCAATTCAAACGGAGGACACTCCCGCCTGCAAGTCATATCGTACTCGGTAACCGCAATCCACAAAACGTGCTCGTCCTCCCGACGTTGTTGATCATGAGGCCCGTGGGTTATGGGCCCACGCTTTCTTTGCGTTGCTCCATCGCTAACTAACTTCTTGTTTCCTTTTTCACGCGGTCGTTCGTCCAAGTATCGCAGAGGAGTCTAAGTTAGCAGAGATAGGGGAGTGACAGGGACAGGAAACCCAATGTTCACTTCGGAAATACAGGCCAAGGCTAAAAGGGTGACAAGACTGGAGACAAGACTCTGACCCGAGAATAGCAACGATGCCCTTATGGAAGTCTATTAGGTTATAATCGCGACAAGTAACACGAATTCATCATGGACCATATCAATTTCACTAACCCACACTAACATGTACCTATCTCAAGGGAAAAGAACATGCGTATTCATTCCAAAAGACACAATCAAGTCCTACACGGATGCATGCGAGATAAACTAGTAGTATGTGATTCCATGGAAACAGATATGCTCAGCAACTTTAAACAGGATACGCGGGATTTATTGAGCATCACAATTATCACATATATGAACAATGCACGAGCTTGGTGTATGCATCATACGAGAACATATAATAGCAACATAGTAACTACCTCATCTAACGCAATGATCATATAACAGGTCAATCATGGCACGTAATCATGTGACGAGATACATTTAGAAATCATAGGTCCCACACGATACTAGCGATACATGATGTAATACAAGCATAGTCAAAAGTCATTAAGAGGAGTTCAGCATAATATTTACGAAACATGAGACATCGTCATAAGTAACAAGAAATACACCATGGGCGATACATTATAATCATACTAAGAACGAACCATCATAGAGCACATTCACGATACAATAATCATCACATCATAGAACAAGTACAACACGTGATCATTTGGCGAGTCATATTGGGAATCATAAGCCCTACAGGATACTACTAGCACATATCGAATCATGACAACAATCAAGGTAACTCGACTAAATTCATTCCAACATTCATTCGTCATGCATATGCGAAATAATACAACGTGGTGGGTGATCATGCGAGGTGCCAAATCATACCTCTACGCCAGCACAAGAGGAATTCATAACGTAATAGGGAAACACTATCGAGTGATAACATGTAAGCATGCTATGATTAACCATTACGAAAGGCAATCAATCATCGAATTCAACATCAATTATCTTGCATGGGTAAGACATGTTATGGTGATAGAAAGAGGGAAGAACCACACTATCAGGAACCTAGCTCGAGAGAGAATCAGCAACAACGTAGTCAAGATACAAGTTCGCACAAGTCACAACCGATGACCATACATGATGCTAAAAGCTCAATATGACGTACGATAGATGCATGTAACTACTCATGACGACGGGTAAGAACTCACTCAATTATATTCCACGACATAGAAGCATGAGAAGAGTTAAACGATGCATAATACGAGTTTAAGTAATGGGCAATAGGATTAGGATACGGGGCATGAGTGCAGATCAACACATACTGGGATGAAACATGCATTTGTCAAGACTCAATTATACCACATATTCTCCATTCAACACAAGTAACACACAACAATATTATGTGCAAAATAATCAACAATAGCTAATCTGGCAATTACAATTTATATGGGCATGCTATGAATTCTTGTCACAAAAGGAATAATAAGCATTGACAAGTCATCATCCAACATGTTAAGATGATCATCTATCAACATTCATACAAAGAGGAATTGATCATACTATCATGGACCTAATCCAGGGAAAGCAACATTCATATAGACCCATATCATGCCCTTCATGTTTCTAACCAATCAGTAGTACGATCATTACAACAGGTCAATTAGACACGCGAACCAAACATAATCATGACAGAAAGCGAGATACAACACGAGATCTAAACAATGTGACTAGCATGGATACAGAATGTTATACAATCACGAATTTACATGAAGGATCATCACAACAACATGTACTGGAGGTTACGTATCATATAAGGCATGGTGACATCAAGTTGTAGCACATATCAAATAAAGAACTTGCTTCACTAGGGTATCAAAATTTAACGATCACACTACCATGAACCTAGTAGAGTAAAATCATGCAGATTCATTCCATGCAACTCACCCATCCATTCGATCATACGATCAATAGGCCAAGTAAACATGCTATAACAACATATAATCATGGTAGAAACCAAGACATAACACAAGACCTAAGCAAGGTACCCAGTCATAGATGCAACAACATGAGTAGCTTTTTACCAATGATCATTCGCAGGGTACATGCCAAAGATTACAAAATTATACCATGCAATTCAGAGAGAGTCACAATTACAACCGGACAGGGGTCCCTAAGGGCAACCATTGACTTTTCCCAACCGACTCATCACCCCTCTTTCCCGTGGGACTCCGGTACGAATCTTGTGGTAGGAAAACACTGGTTAATCATCATAAAAATCAAGAAAGACAACCTCATAAACACCTTACTCTCGGCTCAAAATGACATCAAGAACTACCTTCCAACACTCACTCAAACCACCTTTATATCCATACTTGTTTCCGACACAATGTGTATACCGACCCGATTCCCCGTTGAAGACACTGACATCTGGGAGGAAGACTCGATAGAACATAGTTGAAGGGCTGTTTCGCACAAGCTGGACTTGACCATATAGAAATAAAGGTACTCCCGCTATCCCGTTTACACAGATCAGTCAATACAAATTTAATTGTTAGGCATACCAATCAGACTTCTAGCATAGCAAGCATTCAGCACATAATCAGTTAATAACACTCATAATGATCTCCTTGAAGTCTCCCAACCCATCTGTAAAGAACAAGCTGATATTTTGCCTACCGTTCCCAACTACACCCAATAGGGGTGGTCTAGCGCCTTTACTACCCACTCGCGTCCCTGTTTAGTCGGTTTTCCTCTTTTATTACAAGTCAAGTTTAGTACTTAGTCCAATTTCAGTTAGGCGTCTGAAGTTCATTTTGCCCTTTTTTAAAACACTTTCAAATCATTTGAAATTCATGGGCGGTTTTCCAAAACATACACTCGACCCTTTTGTACCCGAATTGCACAACCTCAGCTCTGATACCATCTTTGTAACGGCCCAGAATTATAATTTCTGGGTTACGTTTCAAGGGATAAAACCCCTTGTTCGGATCTTGCAATCCAGGTACGGGTCGAGGTTTCAAACTCGTTTTAAGATTTGTAGAAGGAGGGATTTCAAACCCTAAAACCTCGAAGGGCCGTTGGGTACCCTTAACCTGTCCTGAGACTATGTCGCGGAAGCCATTTCAAACGGAAGTAAAGCGAGAGTAAAGTACAGATACAAGTGCCACGGCGGAGCCGGGTCAAAACGGAGTCAAAAGTATAAATCCAAAACAATATAATCAGAGTCTGGTGAAGTCTATAACTCCAGCGCTCACTCTCCGCCGACAAAATGACCCGCGCAATAAGCAACAGCACCGATAGGATGAACATAAATAATTCCTAAAAAAATTGATTTGGAGCGGGATCAGATCGATGCCCACTTAACTCTGCATCCCAACCATAAGCACACATATACGCTATACCTAATAAAGATGCTCTAATGCAGTACGAAATTCAAACACACTAGCATGCTCCTAGTTCATAATAATGTGCAGAAATACTGTAAAGGGGCCCAAGACAATGCCAAGTGGCATATCCCTCTCCTACCTCCACCCCTTCCGACAGGCGGAGACTGGCCAGCTCGTGAATGCATTCATTCATAATAGGGCGGCACGCATGCCTAACCCGCTCCACAATAAAGCCCGCAGGCATATCATAATATAAGGAAGTACTCGATTGACTCAGGGTACCCGATGAGGCTGGGCTACCCTATGACCCTAGCAAAGACTTCTAGGACTATCACAGATAACGGCCGTTCTGTTTACATACACATAGAGAAATAGAATGCTCAACGATCAATGCAACCTAGCATGGTACTACATGGCATGCTGATCATGAATGCAACACATAGTATATCATGCACCTATAGCAGGGAATAGCTCTATTCAATCTGAGTAAGCTCCGAAGAGACTTACCTGAAGATGCAGAACAACAAGATAACACAAGCAAGGGCCCATATGCAAGTCCAAAGCAATCCAAAAGCAATACACACCTATCATCAAGCCATTTTCATAAGCAATCGGGCTAACATTCATATACACAGAACCCAAGTTCCCAACATTCTCAAAACCAATCGATAGTAAAACCATTTTCCAAAACACTTCCGATACGATCAACATCAACCAAAATCATTCACTCCCGATCAACCTCATTGATAAAATCGTATCAACCATATTTTCCAAACTCTTAAATCTTAATTTAAGTCAACTCATTTTCAAAACAATTTCCCAAATCCTCTCTGGTCAAAATCCATTAATAAAATATTATCCTTTAAATCCACTTACTATTATTATTTTATCAAACAACTCCGACAAGGTTAGATCATTTCCAAAAATCCTCTTCTTTTAAATTTTATTAAGTCCAATTCCATTTCTCAAATCAAGTTCCAACCTTTAAAACTTTTTTTTTTTTCCAAATCCCATTTTAAAATCCAAGTCTAATAATATAATAATTCTTAAATCTCAACAATAATATTATATTTTAAATCTCATCATGATATAATATATACTATTCCATTTAAGATATAATCCATTCAATAATATATTTTTTTTCGAAATTCATTTCAACCATAAAACAATATACATAAAATCCCAATATACATTAAGTTAATACTCCCAAGAAATCAGGCCCAGAAACAAAATAGGCCCACATTTTTCTCAAAATCGGATCAAGGAGCCCAACCCGGAACTGAAGCCTGACCCGAAGGGAAATAAGGAAAAGATGACCCGGAAGAGGATCCATATCCAAGCCCACAACCCGGATAAAATAGGCCCAAAAGGAAGTGAGGACCCATCTTCTTCCTCAGGACAGATCTCTCGCTCACACCGGACGGAAGAAAAAGAAGCAGAGGGGAAGACGAACCCAGGGCCTCCGGCGGCGGCCTTTCGGCCTGAGATTCATCCATCCCGATTGACTACCGATTCCGACCACACCCAAACAAATAGAACGATAACGCAGCAAGGGAAGAAGGAGAGAGAAGGATTACCGAGTCGCGGCGCGATTCCGACTCCGAGGGAACTCCGACTGCAATGGCGGCGCCCCGGCTAAAAATCTACGGGGAAGGAGCTTCCATCGATGCCTGGGAACGGGAGGACAGCGGAGGGAGGTCGCGTACGGCGCCGGCGGATTCTCCGGCAGCTCCTGGGCATCTTTCGATGCTTCTGGTCGCTGCTGCTACTGCTGTCGTGGGCTCCGAGGAGGTGGGGAGGTGCTACTGGGTGCGGCTCGCAGAGGAAGGAGGCAGAGACGTTGGTGGTGTCTTGCTGGCGGCCTCGGTCTTGGGCTGCCCCTGGCTACTGATGCGCCTCGACAGAAGGGAGAGAACAAGGGAGGGGTGGTGAAGCGGTGGTGGTGGTGAAACACGGTGGTGGCGGAAGCATGGTGTTAGCTGCTTGGGGAATGAATTAGAAAAAGATGGGAAGGAGGGATTGAAGCAAAGTTTGGGTTTTGGGATTCAAATTGAAAAGAGGGTCAAGAGTCCATATTGCTACTGTCTCTTTTGAACTAGCACAGAGAAAAGGTCTGAATTGATCTGAATTGGCGTGGGTGCCTGAAATATTAATTGGCATTTTGCCAAATAGAGGAAGGCAATTGCAGTAGGGAGAAGGATGGGAAATGGGTGTTTGTCCATTTTGGTGTGTTCGCTGTGAGGGAGAGACTAGAAGGAGTTGTGCTAAGCAATAGACCTAGAGAGAGAAGGAAGAAAATACTCACAAATCTCAAATTTCAATTACCCGAGACCCGCTCTCTCGATGTTACCCGATCTAATTCAAAATCGATTTTCAATTTTCCAAATCCGAGTTTAATAATGAACTCCGAATACTATACTCAATTTTTGCATAAGCAAGCGGAAAAAAAAAACATATTTTAAAATTTTAATTTATTAATGCCGGAACTTGTTTTAAGGATTTCAATTTCGATTTAGGAGATTAAGGGCGAGTTTTTCTTGAAATATCCGAATTTTTATTTTATTTTATCTTTTTTTTTTCTTCGACTTAAATCCATTTATATAATTTATACTATTTATTATTTAAAATCCGGGCCTTTACATCATCCACCTCTAAAAACAAGTCTCGTCCCCGAGACTAAAACCAAAATAAAGTAGGGGATGAAGTTTGAAATTGATGAGTCCAGGGACTATGTCTAGAATCTTGTAATCATCTCGGTTGCGTCTTCCGGGATTCTCACAACATCCCAGTCACGGTCGTGACATCTCCAATTGGCCTTGACAAGTATGCGATAAGCGCCCCTATCACATACTCGCTTCGACCTTTCGGAACTACCACAACTCTAAAAGTTCTATAATATCATCACTAGGTCTTAGCAAACACCCTACAGGCGCCCCCATAAAATGCATGTATCCACTTCGTGAAATATCATAGAGTTGCCTGGGTTTGAAAATTCTCAAAAAGGGATTCCGCAATTAGAAAAGATTGGCCTCAAAGTCGTTGAAATTCTCGGTAATGTTTATTCTTTAAAATTTCAAGTCATTCCTTTTCAAACCGCTCAAAATCTTCAAATAAGACGCTTAACTAAGCAACTTTACACCAAAACAAGTCAAATCTTTTCAAATCAAGATTTCGTCAAATATTCCCACCATCAGATCAATTTCTCACATACCAACAATCAAATTCAGAAGATGGGAGGTGGAGTCATCCACCTCTAAGGGCTAATCCCATATTCTCTTCCTAGTTTCCAAAATCAAATCAATCCATCAACCTCCATTCGAGCAAGATTCATACGTCATAACAAATGCATAACAGCTTAAACCAACCAATCTCCAACCAACACATCATACGACAAGTCTCAACCATGTACCCACACAGTGTCACAAGATCACATCAAGCATCTCGAAATCACCCTAAAGGTTATAATGTGCATCTCAACAACATATCAAGATCATAACAACGTCTCGACATCACACCATAGATCATAAAAGGTATCTCACCATCACATATCAACACCGCAATCATAGTAGGGCCAGTCACAAAAAGGGGTCTCATTTAACGCATAAATTCACATAGTCATCCTATCCAATTTCTATCCAGCATTATCATAACAGATTTATCACATCGAACATTTGTATTTGCAAGGTTAGCCACACGGAATTTCATCATAAGTCAATGAAACAAAACTAATTATAACCACATCCATACAAACAAGGTCATGCTATTAAGATTCACAAAGGGAAGATCAAGCAGTATATCAACATCAAAATGTCAACATGCTCTCCAGATATCATCTCAACTCGTCACAACATCATATAACTATCATTTAGTCATTAGGCAGACATGCACTATTATCTCATATATATACAAGTCATATTCATGCTCTAAGTCACATTCATCATTTAATATATCAACAATCATGCTTGCCAACCATATAATAACACAGTATTATCTCATGTATCATATCACAACACATCCTAACATGCTTCTAAAACGACATAATAGAATATCAATGCATCAGTATATCATGATAACGCCTGTCACTACCAACAAGATTTCAGTATTGCATATCAATCGTGTAGTATCATTTCATATCAGGTTTTATCATGGTCGTTAGCTAACATCATACCAACAGATATAAATAAATCACATAATCAAGAAAATCCTCACAGCATACCAGTCAAAATGAAACACAATCTCCACTCGCCTATCTCCACTCTCAACCAAGACTAATGATCTTCTAGACTCGCCACATCAACTCAGACAAAATTTCCCCAAAGAAATCCCAATTCATTCTGATACTCCAATCTCGCCCCTCATTCCCCCAAGCACTACCTCGCACCATCCACCTCTAAGAATCCAACTCCTATGTCTAACATCACACTCGAGCACCCTATCATACTATATCATCAATTCTCTTAAGGTCATTTCTTACACTTTCCACACTTCCCAAGATGTCACCAGCATCATGCCTTGCAAAATTCCTAAAGCTCACTCAGTCTTACCTAAACCAACATCTCTCTCTTGCGACTTATCTTATAACATCCCCGATCATCCTAACCACTCAAACTCTTTCACCACTCTTCTACCATGCTACCAACGACCTCACCCACAGGTTTAAGGAAGAAGCAATAATTAAAATCATCAAACACAAGGTCTGCATCATGTCAACTAGCATTTATAACATAACATCATGGGTTCAACAAGTCTCAATTTATCATCATGCTCAATAATCATTGCAAACATCATATATGAACATACTGAAGTCAAGCTAACATGTTGCACTATAACCTTATCAGATACAACTCAGGTCTCTTAGCATATGTAGTTCACATTTTACAGTCAAAGGAATTCAATCATGCTTAGCAACTTAGAGTAACAACACGTCACAACATCATGGTACATTAGATCCATAAGGCATCACATCGTATCATCATAGACGACAGGCAATCAGGCAATAGTCATCATCAAGTCAGCACATCAACACATAAACGTCACCATCAAGCATTGCAACATGGTTATCAACATATTCAGAAAAGTTAGCAATTCAAACGGAGGACACTCCCGCCTGCAAGTCATATCGTACTCGGTAACCGCAATCCACAAAACGTGCTCGTCCTCCCGACGTTGTTGATCATGAGGCCCGTGGGTTATGGGCCCACGCTTTCTTTGCGTTGCTCCATCGCTAACTAACTTCTTGTTTCCTTTTTCACGCGGTCGTTCGTCCAAGTATCGCAGAGGAGTCTAAGTTAGCAGAGATAGGGGAGTGACAGGGACAGGAAACCCAATGTTCACTTCGGAAATACAGGCCAAGGCTAAAAGGGTGACAAGACTGGAGACAAGACTCTGACCCGAGAATAGCAACGATGCCCTTATGGAAGTCTATTAGGTTATAATCGCGACAAGTAACACGAATTCATCATGGACCATATCAATTTCACTAACCCACACTAACATGTACCTATCTCAAGGGAAAAGAACATGCGTATTCATTCCAAAAGACACAATCAAGTCCTACACGGATGCATGCGAGATAAACTAGTAGTATGTGATTCCATGGAAACAGATATGCTCAGCAACTTTAAACAGGATACGCGGGATTTATTGAGCATCACAATTATCACATATATGAACAATGCACGAGCTTGGTGTATGCATCATACGAGAACATATAATAGCAACATAGTAACTACCTCATCTAACGCAATGATCATATAACAGGTCAATCATGGCACGTAATCATGTGACGAGATACATTTAGAAATCATAGGTCCCACACGATACTAGCGATACATGATGTAATACAAGCATAGTCAAAAGTCATTAAGAGGAGTTCAGCATAATATTTACGAAACATGAGACATCGTCATAAGTAACAAGAAATACACCATGGGCGATACATTATAATCATACTAAGAACGAACCATCATAGAGCACATTCACGATACAATAATCATCACATCATAGAACAAGTACAACACGTGATCATTTGGCGAGTCATATTGGGAATCATAAGCCCTACAGGATACTACTAGCACATATCGAATCATGACAACAATCAAGGTAACTCGACTAAATTCATTCCAACATTCATTCGTCATGCATATGCGAAATAATACAACGTGGTGGGTGATCATGCGAGGTGCCAAATCATACCTCTACGCCAGCACAAGAGGAATTCATAACGTAATAGGGAAACACTATCGAGTGATAACATGTAAGCATGCTATGATTAACCATTACGAAAGGCAATCAATCATCGAATTCAACATCAATTATCTTGCATGGGTAAGACATGTTATGGTGATAGAAAGAGGGAAGAACCACACTATCAGGAACCTAGCTCGAGAGAGAATCAGCAACAACGTAGTCAAGATACAAGTTCGCACAAGTCACAACCGATGACCATACATGATGCTAAAAGCTCAATATGACGTACGATAGATGCATGTAACTACTCATGACGACGGGTAAGAACTCACTCAATTATATTCCACGACATAGAAGCATGAGAAGAGTTAAACGATGCATAATACGAGTTTAAGTAATGGGCAATAGGATTAGGATACGGGGCATGAGTGCAGATCAACACATACTGGGATGAAACATGCATTTGTCAAGACTCAATTATACCACATATTCTCCATTCAACACAAGTAACACACAACAATATTATGTGCAAAATAATCAACAATAGCTAATCTGGCAATTACAATTTATATGGGCATGCTATGAATTCTTGTCACAAAAGGAATAATAAGCATTGACAAGTCATCATCCAACATGTTAAGATGATCATCTATCAACATTCATACAAAGAGGAATTGATCATACTATCATGGACCTAATCCAGGGAAAGCAACATTCATATAGACCCATATCATGCCCTTCATGTTTCTAACCAATCAGTAGTACGATCATTACAACAGGTCAATTAGACACGCGAACCAAACATAATCATGACAGAAAGCGAGATACAACACGAGATCTAAACAATGTGACTAGAATGGATACAGAATGTTATACAATCACGAATTTACATGAAGGATCATCACAACAACATGTACTGGAGGTTACGTATCATATAAGGCATGGTGACATCAAGTTGTAGCACGTATCAAATAAAGAACTTGCTTCACTAGGGTATCAAAATTTAACGATCACACTACCATGAACCTAGTAGAGTAAAATCATGCAGATTCATTCCATGCAACTCACCCATCCATTCGATCATACGATCAATAGGCCAAGTAAACATGCTATAACAACATATAATCATGGTAGAAACCAAGACATAACACAAGACCTAAGCAAGGTACCCAGTCATAGATGCAACAACATGAGTAGCTTTTTACCAATGATCATTCGCAGGGTACATGCCAAAGATTACAAAATTATACCATGCAATTCAGAGAGAGTCACAATTACAACCGGACAGGGGTCCCTAAGGGCAACCATTGACTTTTCCCAACCGACTCATCACCCCTCTTTCCCGTGGGACTCCGGTACGAATCTTGTGGTAGGAAAACACTGGTTAATCATCATAAAAATCAAGAAAGACAACCTCATAAACACCTTACTCTCGGCTCAAAATGACATCAAGAACTACCTTCCAACACTCACTCAAACCACCTTTATATCCATACTTGTTTCCGACACAATGTGTATACCGACCCGATTCCCCGTTGAAGACACTGACATCTGGGAGGAAGACTCGATAGAACATAGTTGAAGGGCTGTTTCGCACAAGCTGGACTTGACCATATAGAAATAAAGGTACTCCCGCTATCCCGTTTACACAGATCAGTCAATACAAATTTAATTGTTAGGCATACCAATCAGACTTCTAGCATAGCAAGCATTCAGCACATAATCAGTTAATAACACTCATAATGATCTCCTTGAAGTCTCCCAACCCATCTGTAAAGAACAAGCTGATATTTTGCCTACCGTTCCCAACTACACCCAATAGGGGTGGTCTAGCGCCTTTACTACCCACTCGCGTCCCTGTTTAGTCGGTTTTCCTCTTTTATTACAAGTCAAGTTTAGTACTTAGTCCAATTTCAGTTAGGCGTCTGAAGTTCATTTTGCCCTTTTTTAAAACACTTTCAAATCATTTGAAATTCATGGGCGGTTTTCCAAAACATACACTCGACCCTTTTGTACCCGAATTGCACAACCTCAGCTCTGATACCATCTTTGTAACGGCCCAGAATTATAATTTCTGGGTTACGTTTCAAGGGATAAAACCCCTTGTTCGGATCTTGCAATCCAGGTACGGGTCGAGGTTTCAAACTCGTTTTAAGATTTGTAGAAGGAGGGATTTCAAACCCTAAAACCTCGAAGGGCCGTTGGGTACCCTTAACCTGTCCTGAGACTATGTCGCGGAAGCCATTTCAAACGGAAGTAAAGCGAGAGTAAAGTACAGATACAAGTGCCACGGCGGAGCCGGGTCAAAACGGAGTCAAAAGTATAAATCCAAAACAATATAATCAGAGTCTGGTGAAGTCTATAACTCCAGCGCTCACTCTCCGCCGACAAAATGACCCGCGCAATAAGCAACAGCACCGATAGGATGAACATAAATAATTCCTAAAAAAATTGATTTGGAGCGGGATCAGATCGATGCCCACTTAACTCTGCATCCCAACCATAAGCACACATATACGCTATACCTAATAAAGATGCTCTAATGCAGTACGAAATTCAAACACACTAGCATGCTCCTAGTTCATAATAATGTGCAGAAATACTGTAAAGGGGCCCAAGACAATGCCAAGTGGCATATCCCTCTCCTACCTCCACCCCTTCCGACAGGCGGAGACTGGCCAGCTCGTGAATGCATTCATTCATAATAGGGCGGCACGCATGCCTAACCCGCTCCACAATAAAGCCCGCAGGCATATCATAATATAAGGAAGTACTCGATTGACTCAGGGTACCCGATGAGGCTGGGCTACCCTATGACCCTAGCAAAGACTTCTAGGACTATCACAGATAACGGCCGTTCTGTTTACATACACATAGAGAAATAGAATGCTCAACGATCAATGCAACCTAGCATGGTACTACATGGCATGCTGATCATGAATGCAACACATAGTATATCATGCACCTATAGCAGGGAATAGCTCTATTCAATCTGAGTAAGCTCCGAAGAGACTTACCTGAAGATGCAGAACAACAAGATAACACAAGCAAGGGCCCATATGCAAGTCCAAAGCAATCCAAAAGCAATACACACCTATCATCAAGCCATTTTCATAAGCTATCGGGCTAACATTCATATACACAGAACCCAAGTTCCCAACATTCTCAAAACCAATCGATAGTAAAACCATTTTCCAAAACACTTCCGATACGATCAACATCAACCAAAATCATTCACTCCCGATCAACCTCATTGATAAAATCGTATCAACCATATTTTCCAAACTCTTAAATCTTAATTTAAGTCAACTCATTTTCAAAACAATTTCCCAAATCCTCTCTGGTCAAAATCCATTAATAAAATATTATCCTTTAAATCCACTTACTATTATTATTTTATCAAACAACTCCGACAAGGTTAGATCATTTCCAAAAATCCTCTTCTTTTAAATTTTATTAAGTCCAATTCCATTTCTCAAATCAAGTTCCAACCTTTAAAACTTTTTTTTTTTTCCAAATCCCATTTTAAAATCCAAGTCTAATAATATAATAATTCTTAAATCTCAACAATAATATTATATTTTAAATCTCATCATGATATAATATATACTATTCCATTTAAGATATAATCCATTCAATAATATATTTTTTTTCGAAATTCATTTCAACCATAAAACAATATACATAAAATCCCAATATACATTAAGTTAATACTCCCAAGAAATCAGGCCCAGAAACAAAATAGGCCCACATTTTTCTCAAAATCGGATCAAGGAGCCCAACCCGGAACTGAAGCCTGACCCGAAGGGAAATAAGGAAAAGATGACCCGGAAGAGGATCCATATCCAAGCCCACAACCCGGATAAAATAGGCCCAAAAGGAAGTGAGGACCCATCTTCTTCCTCAGGACAGATCTCTCGCTCACACCGGACGGAAGAAAAAGAAGCAGAGGGGAAGACGAACCCAGGGCCTCCGGCGGCGGCCTTTCGGCCTGAGATTCATCCATCCCGATTGACTACCGATTCCGACCACACCCAAACAAATAGAACGATAACGCAGCAAGGGAAGAAGGAGAGAGAAGGATTACCGAGTCGCGGCGCGATTCCGACTCCGAGGGAACTCCGACTGCAATGGCGGCGCCCCGGCTAAAAATCTACGGGGAAGGAGCTTCCATCGATGCCTGGGAACGGGAGGACAGCGGAGGGAGGTCGCGTACGGCGCCGGCGGATTCTCCGGCAGCTCCTGGGCATCTTTCGATGCTTCTGGTCGCTGCTGCTACTGCTGTCGTGGGCTCCGAGGAGGTGGGGAGGTGCTACTGGGTGCGGCTCGCAGAGGAAGGAGGCAGAGACGTTGGTGGTGTCTTGCTGGCGGCCTCGGTCTTGGGCTGCCCCTGGCTACTGATGCGCCTCGACAGAAGGGAGAGAACAAGGGAGGGGTGGTGAAGCGGTGGTGGTGGTGAAACACGGTGGTGGCGGAAGCATGGTGTTAGCTGCTTGGGGAATGAATTAGAAAAAGATGGGAAGGAGGGATTGAAGCAAAGTTTGGGTTTTGGGATTCAAATTGAAAAGAGGGTCAAGAGTCCATATTGCTACTGTCTCTTTTGAACTAGCACAGAGAAAAGGTCTGAATTGATCTGAATTGGCGTGGGTGCCTGAAATATTAATTGGCATTTTGCCAAATAGAGGAAGGCAATTGCAGTAGGGAGAAGGATGGGAAATGGGTGTTTGTCCATTTTGGTGTGTTCGCTGTGAGGGAGAGACTAGAAGGAGTTGTGCTAAGCAATAGACCTAGAGAGAGAAGGAAGAAAATACTCACAAATCTCAAATTTCAATTACCCGAGACCCGCTCTCTCGATGTTACCCGATCTAATTCAAAATCGATTTTCAATTTTCCAAATCCGAGTTTAATAATGAACTCCGAATACTATACTCAATTTTTGCATAAGCAAGCGGAAAAAAAAAACATATTTTAAAATTTTAATTTATTAATGCCGGAACTTGTTTTAAGGATTTCAATTTCGATTTAGGAGATTAAGGGCGAGTTTTTCTTGAAATATCCGAATTTTTATTTTATTTTATCTTTTTTTTTTTCTTCGACTTAAATCCATTTATATAATTTATACTATTTATTATTTAAAATCCGGGCCTTTACATCATCCACCTCTAAAAACAAGTCTCGTCCCCGAGACTAAAACCAAAATAAAGTAGGGGATGAAGTTTGAAATTGATGAGTCCAGGGACTATGTCTAGAATCTTGTAATCATCTCGGTTGCGTCTTCCGGGATTCTCACAACATCCCAGTCACGGTCGTGACATCTCCAATTGGCCTTGACAAGTATGCGATAAGCGCCCCTATCACATACTCGCTTCGACCTTTCGGAACTACCACAACTCTAAAAGTTCTATAATATCATCACTAGGTCTTAGCAAACACCCTACAGGCGCCCCCATAAAATGCATGTATCCACTTCGTGAAATATCATAGAGTTGCCTGGGTTTGAAAATTCTCAAAAAGGGATTCCGCAATTAGAAAAGATTGGCCTCAAAGTCGTTGAAATTCTCGGTAATGTTTATTCTTTAAAATTTCAAGTCATTCCTTTTCAAACCGCTCAAAATCTTCAAATAAGACGCTTAACTAAGCAACTTTACACCAAAACAAGTCAAATCTTTTCAAATCAAGATTTCGTCAAATATTCCCACCATCAGATCAATTTCTCACATACCAACAATCAAATTCAGAAGATGGGAGGTGGAGTCATCCACCTCTAAGGGCTAATCCCATATTCTCTTCCTAGTTTCCAAAATCAAATCAATCCATCAACCTCCATTCGAGCAAGATTCATACGTCATAACAAATGCATAACAGCTTAAACCAACCAATCTCCAACCAACACATCATACGACAAGTCTCAACCATGTACCCACACAGTGTCACAAGATCACATCAAGCATCTCGAAATCACCCTAAAGGTTATAATGTGCATCTCAACAACATATCAAGATCATAACAACGTCTCGACATCACACCATAGATCATAAAAGGTATCTCACCATCACATATCAACACCGCAATCATAGTAGGGTCAGTCACAAAAAGGGGTCTCATTTAACGCATAAATTCACATAGTCATCCTATCCAATTTCTATCCAGCATTATCATAACAGATTTATCACATCGAACATTTGTATTTGCAAGGTTAGCCACACGGAATTTCATCATAAGTCAATGAAACAAAACTAATTATAACCACATCCATACAAACAAGGTCATGCTATTAAGATTCACAAAGGGAAGATCAAGCAGTATATCAACATCAAAATGTCAACATGCTCTCCAGATATCATCTCAACTCGTCACAACATCATATAACTATCATTTAGTCATTAGGCAGACATGCACTATTATCTCATATATATACAAGTCATATTCATGCTCTAAGTCACATTCATCATTTAATATATCAACAATCATGCTTGCCAACCATATAATAACACAGTATTATCTCATGTATCATATCACAACACATCCTAACATGCTTCTAAAACGACATAATAGAATATCAATGCATCAGTATATCATGATAACGCCTGTCACTACCAACAAGATTTCAGTATTGCATATCAATCGTGTAGTATCATTTCATATCAGGTTTTATCATGGTCGTTAGCTAACATCATACCAACAGATATAAATAAATCACATAATCAAGAAAATCCTCACAGCATACCAGTCAAAATGAAACACAATCTCCACTCGCCTATCTCCACTCTCAACCAAGACTAATGATCTTCTAGACTCGCCACATCAACTCAGACAAAATTTCCCCAAAGAAATCCCAATTCATTCTGATACTCCAATCTCGCCCCTCATTCCCCCAAGCACTACCTCGCACCATCCACCTCTAAGAATCCAACTCCTATGTCTAACATCACACTCGAGCACCCTATCATACTATATCATCAATTCTCTTAAGGTCATTTCTTACACTTTCCACACTTCCCAAGATGTCACCAGCATCATGCCTTGCAAAATTCCTAAAGCTCACTCAGTCTTACCTAAACCAACATCTCTCTCTTGCGACTTATCTTATAACATCCCCGATCATCCTAACCACTCAAACTCTTTCACCACTCTTCTACCATGCTACCAACGACCTCACCCACAGGTTTAAGGAAGAAGCAATAATTAAAATCATCAAACACAAGGTCTGCATCATGTCAACTAGCATTTATAACATAACATCATGGGTTCAACAAGTCTCAATTTATCATCATGCTCAATAATCATTGCAAACATCATATATGAACATACTGAAGTCAAGCTAACATGTTGCACTATAACCTTATCAGATACAACTCAGGTCTCTTAGCATATGTAGTTCACATTTTACAGTCAAAGGAATTCAATCATGCTTAGCAACTTAGAGTAACAACACGTCACAACATCATGGTACATTAGATCCATAAGGCATCACATCGTATCATCATAGACGACAGGCAATCAGGCAATAGTCATCATCAAGTCAGCACATCAACACATAAACGTCACCATCAAGCATTGCAACATGGTTATCAACATATTCAGAAAAGTTAGCAATTCAAACGGAGGACACTCCCGCCTGCAAGTCATATCGTACTCGGTAACCGCAATCCACAAAACGTGCTCGTCCTCCCGACGTTGTTGATCATGAGGCCCGTGGGTTATGGGCCCACGCTTTCTTTGCGTTGCTCCATCGCTAACTAACTTCTTGTTTCCTTTTTCACGCGGTCGTTCGTCCAAGTATCGCAGAGGAGTCTAAGTTAGCAGAGATAGGGGAGTGACAGGGACAGGAAACCCAATGTTCACTTCGGAAATACAGGCCAAGGCTAAAAGGGTGACAAGACTGGAGACAAGACTCTGACCCGAGAATAGCAACGATGCCCTTATGGAAGTCTATTAGGTTATAATCGCGACAAGTAACACGAATTCATCATGGACCATATCAATTTCACTAACCCACACTAACATGTACCTATCTCAAGGGAAAAGAACATGCGTATTCATTCCAAAAGACACAATCAAGTCCTACACGGATGCATGCGAGATAAACTAGTAGTATGTGATTCCATGGAAACAGATATGCTCAGCAACTTTAAACAGGATACGCGGGATTTATTGAGCATCACAATTATCACATATATGAACAATGCACGAGCTTGGTGTATGCATCATACGAGAACATATAATAGCAACATAGTAACTACCTCATCTAACGCAATGATCATATAACAGGTCAATCATGGCACGTAATCATGTGACGAGATACATTTAGAAATCATAGGTCCCACACGATACTAGCGATACATGATGTAATACAAGCATAGTCAAAAGTCATTAAGAGGAGTTCAGCATAATATTTACGAAACATGAGACATCGTCATAAGTAACAAGAAATACACCATGGGCGATACATTATAATCATACTAAGAACGAACCATCATAGAGCACATTCACGATACAATAATCATCACATCATAGAACAAGTACAACACGTGATCATTTGGCGAGTCATATTGGGAATCATAAGCCCTACAGGATACTACTAGCACATATCGAATCATGACAACAATCAAGGTAACTCGACTAAATTCATTCCAACATTCATTCGTCATGCATATGCGAAATAATACAACGTGGTGGGTGATCATGCGAGGTGCCAAATCATACCTCTACGCCAGCACAAGAGGAATTCATAACGTAATAGGGAAACACTATCGAGTGATAACATGTAAGCATGCTATGATTAACCATTACGAAAGGCAATCAATCATCGAATTCAACATCAATTATCTTGCATGGGTAAGACATGTTATGGTGATAGAAAGAGGGAAGAACCACACTATCAGGAACCTAGCTCGAGAGAGAATCAGCAACAACGTAGTCAAGATACAAGTTCGCACAAGTCACAACCGATGACCATACATGATGCTAAAAGCTCAATATGACGTACGATAGATGCATGTAACTACTCATGACGACGGGTAAGAACTCACTCAATTATATTCCACGACATAGAAGCATGAGAAGAGTTAAACGATGCATAATACGAGTTTAAGTAATGGGCAATAGGATTAGGATACGGGGCATGAGTGCAGATCAACACATACTGGGATGAAACATGCATTTGTCAAGACTCAATTATACCACATATTCTCCATTCAACACAAGTAACACACAACAATATTATGTGCAAAATAATCAACAATAGCTAATCTGGCAATTACAATTTATATGGGCATGCTATGAATTCTTGTCACAAAAGGAATAATAAGCATTGACAAGTCATCATCCAACATGTTAAGATGATCATCTATCAACATTCATACAAAGAGGAATTGATCATACTATCATGGACCTAATCCAGGGAAAGCAACATTCATATAGACCCATATCATGCCCTTCATGTTTCTAACCAATCAGTAGTACGATCATTACAACAGGTCAATTAGACACGCGAACCAAACATAATCATGACAGAAAGCGAGATACAACACGAGATCTAAACAATGTGACTAGCATGGATACAGAATGTTATACAATCACGAATTTACATGAAGGATCATCACAACAACATGTACTGGAGGTTACGTATCATATAAGGCATGGTGACATCAAGTTGTAGCACATATCAAATAAAGAACTTGCTTCACTAGGGTATCAAAATTTAACGATCACACTACCATGAACCTAGTAGAGTAAAATCATGCAGATTCATTCCATGCAACTCACCCATCCATTCGATCATACGATCAATAGGCCAAGTAAACATGCTATAACAACATATAATCATGGTAGAAACCAAGACATAACACAAGACCTAAGCAAGGTACCCAGTCATAGATGCAACAACATGAGTAGCTTTTTACCAATGATCATTCGCAGGGTACATGCCAAAGATTACAAAATTATACCATGCAATTCAGAGAGAGTCACAATTACAACCGGACAGGGGTCCCTAAGGGCAACCATTGACTTTTCCCAACCGACTCATCACCCCTCTTTCCCGTGGGACTCCGGTACGAATCTTGTGGTAGGAAAACACTGGTTAATCATCATAAAAATCAAGAAAGACAACCTCATAAACACCTTACTCTCGGCTCAAAATGACATCAAGAACTACCTTCCAACACTCACTCAAACCACCTTTATATCCATACTTGTTTCCGACACAATGTGTATACCGACCCGATTCCCCGTTGAAGACACTGACATCTGGGAGGAAGACTCGATAGAACATAGTTGAAGGGCTGTTTCGCACAAGCTGGACTTGACCATATAGAAATAAAGGTACTCCCGCTATCCCGTTTACACAGATCAGTCAATACAAATTTAATTGTTAGGCATACCAATCAGACTTCTAGCATAGCAAGCATTCAGCACATAATCAGTTAATAACACTCATAATGATCTCCTTGAAGTCTCCCAACCCATCTGTAAAGAACAAGCTGATATTTTGCCTACCGTTCCCAACTACACCCAATAGGGGTGGTCTAGCGCCTTTACTACCCACTCGCGTCCCTGTTTAGTCGGTTTTCCTCTTTTATTACAAGTCAAGTTTAGTACTTAGTCCAATTTCAGTTAGGCGTCTGAAGTTCATTTTGCCCTTTTTTAAAACACTTTCAAATCATTTGAAATTCATGGGCGGTTTTCCAAAACATACACTCGACCCTTTTGTACCCGAATTGCACAACCTCAGCTCTGATACCATCTTTGTAACGGCCCAGAATTATAATTTCTGGGTTACGTTTCAAGGGATAAAACCCCTTGTTCGGATCTTGCAATCCAGGTACGGGTCGAGGTTTCAAACTCGTTTTAAGATTTGTAGAAGGAGGGATTTCAAACCCTAAAACCTCGAAGGGCCGTTGGGTACCCTTAACCTGTCCTGAGACTATGTCGCGGAAGCCATTTCAAACGGAAGTAAAGCGAGAGTAAAGTACAGATACAAGTGCCACGGCGGAGCCGGGTCAAAACGGAGTCAAAAGTATAAATCCAAAACAATATAATCAGAGTCTGGTGAAGTCTATAACTCCAGCGCTCACTCTCCGCCGACAAAATGACCCGCGCAATAAGCAACAGCACCGATAGGATGAACATAAATAATTCCTAAAAAAATTGATTTGGAGCGGGATCAGATCGATGCCCACTTAACTCTGCATCCCAACCATAAGCACACATATACGCTATACCTAATAAAGATGCTCTAATGCAGTACGAAATTCAAACACACTAGCATGCTCCTAGTTCATAATAATGTGCAGAAATACTGTAAAGGGGCCCAAGACAATGCCAAGTGGCATATCCCTCTCCTACCTCCACCCCTTCCGACAGGCGGAGACTGGCCAGCTCGTGAATGCATTCATTCATAATAGGGCGGCACGCATGCCTAACCCGCTCCACAATAAAGCCCGCAGGCATATCATAATATAAGGAAGTACTCGATTGACTCAGGGTACCCGATGAGGCTGGGCTACCCTATGACCCTAGCAAAGACTTCTAGGACTATCACAGATAACGGCCGTTCTGTTTACATACACATAGAGAAATAGAATGCTCAACGATCAATGCAACCTAGCATGGTACTACATGGCATGCTGATCATGAATGCAACACCTAGTATATCATGCACCTATAGCAGGGAATAGCTCTATTCAATCTGAGTAAGCTCCGAAGAGACTTACCTGAAGATGCAGAACAGCAAGATAACACAAGCAAGGGCCCATATGCAAGTCCAAAGCAATCCAAAAGCAATACACACCTATCATCAAGCCATTTTCATAAGCTATCGGGCTAACATTCATATACACAGAACCCAAGTTCCCAACATTCTCAAAACCAATCGATAGTAAAACCATTTTCCAAAACACTTCCGATACGATCAACATCAACCAAAATCATTCACTCCCGATCAACCTCATTGATAAAATCGTATCAACCATATTTTCCAAACTCTTAAATCTTAATTTAAGTCAACTCATTTTCAAAACAATTTCCCAAATCCTCTCTGGTCAAAATCCATTAATAAAATATTATCCTTTAAATCCACTTACTATTATTATTTTATCAAACAACTCCGACAAGGTTAGATCATTTCCAAAAATCCTCTTCTTTTAAATTTTATTAAGTCCAATTCCATTTCTCAAATCAAGTTCCAACCTTTAAAACTTTTTTTTTTTTTCCAAATCCCATTTTAAAATCCAAGTCTAATAATATAATAATTCTTAAATCTCAACAATAATATTATATTTTAAATCTCATCATGATATAATATATACTATTCCATTTAAGATATAATCCATTCAATAATATATTTTTTTTCGAAATTCATTTCAACCATAAAACAATATACATAAAATCCCAATATACATTAAGTTAATACTCCCAAGAAATCAGGCCCAGAAACAAAATAGGCCCACATTTTTCTCAAAATCGGATCAAGGAGCCCAACCCGGAACTGAAGCCTGACCCGAAGGGAAATAAGGAAAAGATGACCCGGAAGAGGATCCATATCCAAGCCCACAACCCGGATAAAATAGGCCCAAAAGGAAGTGAGGACCCATCTTCTTCCTCAGGACAGATCTCTCGCTCACACCGGACGGAAGAAAAAGAAGCAGAGGGGAAGACGAACCCAGGGCCTCCGGCGGCGGCCTTTCGGCCTGAGATTCATCCATCCCGATTGACTACCGATTCCGACCACACCCAAACAAATAGAACGATAACGCAGCAAGGGAAGAAGGAGAGAGAATGATTACCGAGTCGCGGCGCGATTCCGACTCCGAGGGAACTCCGACTGCAATGGCGGCGCCCCGGCTAAAAATCTACGGGGAAGGAGCTTCCATCGATGCCTGGGAACGGGAGGACAGCGGAGGGAGGTCGCGTACGGCGCCGGCGGATTCTCCGGCAGCTCCTGGGCATCTTTCGATGCTTCTGGTCGCTGCTGCTACTGCTGTCGTGGGCTCCGAGGAGGTGGGGAGGTGCTACTGGGTGCGGCTCGCAGAGGAAGGAGGCAGAGATGTTGGTGGTGTCTTGCTGGCGGCCTCGGTCTTGGGCTGCCCCTGGCTACTGATGCGCCTCGACAGAAGGGAGAGAACAAGGGAGGGGTGGTGAAGCGGTGGTGGTGGTGAAACACGGTGGTGGCGGAAGCATGGTGTTAGCTGCTTGGGGAATGAATTAGAAAAAGATGGGAAGGAGGGATTGAAGCAAAGTTTGGGTTTTGGGATTCAAATTGAAAAGAGGGTCAAGAGTCCATATTGCTACTGTCTCTTTTGAACTAGCACAGAGAAAAGGTCTGAATTGATCTGAATTGGCGTGGGTGCCTGAAATATTAATTGGCATTTTGCCAAATAGAGGAAGGCAATTGCAGTAGGGAGAAGGATGGGAAATGGGTGTTTGTCCATTTTGGTGTGTTCGCTGTGAGGGAGAGACTAGAAGGAGTTGTGCTAAGCAATAGACCTAGAGAGAGAAGGAAGAAAATACTCACAAATCTCAAATTTCAATTACCCGAGACCCGCTCTCTCGATGTTACCCGATCTAATTCAAAATCGATTTTCAATTTTCCAAATCCGAGTTTAATAATGAACTCCGAATACTATACTCAATTTTTGCATAAGCAAGCGGAAAAAAAAAACATATTTTAAAATTTTAATTTATTAATGCCGGAACTTGTTTTAAGGATTTCAATTTCGATTTAGGAGATTAAGGGCGAGTTTTTCTTGAAATATCCGAATTTTTATTTTATTTTATCTTTTTTTTTCTTCGACTTAAATCCATTTATATAATTTATATTATTTATTATTTAAAATCCGGGCCTTTACAGAGCCATAGATACGATCAAAAACAATGTTACAAATTGAAACACAATTCAATTTCAACAACAGTAAAGAGGCCCAAAGCAAAGCCAGAGATACGATCAACCAGATGGAAAGTCAAGCTAAATTCAAATATGTACAGCACAGGACATGAATTTTATGCTCATCCCACAGTAAAAGCATCAGCAATTAAAAGCATCAGCAAAGAAACAACAACGGCAACACCAGTAAACAAGTACCTTGTCTTCAACAAGCAATGGAAGGTGGTGGAGGATCTCAAGAGGCTCTGCATCAGCAGCCATGACTGGATGATTGGACTCGTTCGTTCAAGTTTTTGTCACCTTGGAAGATTGCACTCGTTCGGTTGTCAGCGATGACGGTTCACCACTTCGATTCTCGCCCGTACCTAAGTTGGAGGGAGGATATCGGCGTAGCAGATGCTGGTGATCGGAGAAAGCTGTTTGCATACATAAAAGACAATCATCAGTTATACCTAATTCCCCTATTATCAGTTAATCAGCTATTCAAAAGTTTTGATTCTTAGCAAAATAAGGAATTTCACTGTTGATGGATTGTAAACACGTCAAATTGCATTCAACAAACCTCCAAACTCTAACTAATTCAGTCGGCAATCAATCATCCAGAACAGTGGATTTGAGATTGGATTAGGAAAGAAACAAAAAAACAGAACATATGTATCCCTATGTAAATCAGATTAGCAAGAGAACATACCTTCAATATAATTATGTACTCCTCCTCCTTCTCGACAAAGACCGTGTCAGCACGAGGACATACAACATGGAGATCCAAGCCATGGCTAATTTGATTGATCAAACCAGTAACCTTGAGGACATCAGAGAACGAAACAACATCCGAGAACAACATCAGAGAACGAAACAACATCCGAAAACAGCATCAGAGAACGAAACAGCATCTGAAACATCCTTACAGTCTGTTTGGTAGGTGGGTATTTTAGGGAAGGGGAGGGATCGGAAATTTGAGAAAGAGAAGGGAAGGGAAGAGAAGGGAAAGAATTTCACTTTCCCATCAAATTCCACTAATTTGCTGGGTTGTGAAATCCCATGGAATAGGGCAGTTACTAAAGTTTAAAATCTCTCCCATTCCTTCCAATTATCCACCCAAACGTTCAATTCATTTTCCCTTCTATTCCCTTCCTAAAAATCCCATCAA
This sequence comes from Persicaria tinctoria, assembly GCA_037127255.1. NCBI lineage: Eukaryota > Viridiplantae > Streptophyta > Magnoliopsida > Caryophyllales > Polygonaceae > Persicaria > Persicaria tinctoria. The sequence continues at coordinate 5,432,714 of JBANSL010000004.1, forward strand.
ATTCCATCATCCAAACGGAGGGTTAGCCTCATCAGCGAACTCCTTCAACCTCTCCAATGCCGGAATCGCGCAGATCTAGCTCGATGAAGGCGGAGGATGAAGATGAAGGCAGAGCATGAGAGGAGGAAGATCTGGCTCATCGACGGAGTACCGTGTAACGGCCCAGAATTATAATTTCCGGGTTACGTTTCAAGGGATAAAACCCCTTGTTCAGATCTTGCAATCCAGGTACGGGTCGAGGTTTCAAACACTTTTATGATTAGTATAAAGAGGGATTTCAAACCCTAAAAACCTCGAAGGGCCGTTGGGTACCATTAATCTGTCCTAAGACTATGTCGCGGAATCCATTTCAAACGGAAGTAAAGCGGAAGCAAAGTAAAGATACAAGTGCCACGGCAGAGCCGGATCAAAACCAAATCATGAGTGGGTAGTTACCATTTTATTAAGTTAGAATGTTAGCCAGATTCTTCGAATCGCCAAAAGGGAACCCCATCATATAGACATCGAGCACTCAATCTGCAGATAATACCTTTAAAAGAAGAACGGGGAAAGGAATCAGATCGAGCCACGCACGCGGGACCGGCAGTCCTCACTGAGGCCACATAGTATGTGCTATACCTAATAAAGATGCTCTAATGCAGTACGGAATTCAAACACACTAGCATGCTCCTAGTTCATAATAATGTGCAGAAATACTGTAAAGGGCCCAAGACAATGCCAAGTGGCATATCCCTCTCCTACCTCCACCTCTTCCGACAGGCGGAGACTGGCCAGCTCGTGAATGCATTCGTTCATGATAGGGCGGCACGCATGCCTAACCCGCTCCACAATAAAGCCCGCAGGCATATCATAATATAGGGAAGTACTCGATTGACTCAGGGTACCCGATGAGGCTGGGCTACCCTATGACCCTAGCGAAGACTTCTAGGACTATCACAGATAACGGCCGTTCTGTTTACATACGCATAGAGAAAGAGAATGCTCAACGATCGATGCAACCTAGCATGGTACTACATGGCATGCTGATCATGAATGCAACACCTAACATAAAATGCAACAACAGGCCTGAATGTCCAACCTGAGTAAGCCCCCTAGGGAACTTACCTGAAGATGCAGAACAGCAATATAACACAAGCAAGGGCCCAAATGCAAGTCCAAGGCAATCCAAAGTGATACACACCTATCATCAAGTCACTTTTGTAAGCTACCAGACCAACATTCACACACACGAACCCCAAGTTCTCAACATCTTTAAAACCACTCGGCGGTAAAACCATTGTCAAAACATTTCCGATACGATCATCATCAACCAACATCATTCACTCCCGATCAACCTCATTGATAAAATCGTATCAACCATATTTTCCAACTTTTAAATCTCAAATTAAGTCAACTCATTTTCAAAACAACTTCCCAAATCCTCTTTGGTCAAAATCCATTAATAAAATATTATCCTTTAAATCCACTTACTATTATCATTTTATCAACAACTCCGACAAGGTTAGATCATTTCCAAAAATCCTCTTCTTAATTTCTATTAAATCCTTTTTCCATTCATCAAATCAATTTCCAACCTTGAAAACCTTTTCCCAATTCTCTTTCAAAACCAAGTTCAAATAATATATTTTAAATCCCTATAATAATATTATATATTATATTATCCCATTTATTTAATATATTCATAAGTCTTAATATTCTTTCCTCAAATCAACATACATAACCCTTTTTAATCAAATTAGGCCCAAATACATTTCCTTTATTAAAACAAATCTCGGCCCATCAAAATAGGCCCACAACTCAACCCGGTCTCAGCCCAAACCCGAGCCCAGCTCAGCTCTCCCAGCCCCAACCCGGTTCACAAAAAAATAAAAGAGAGGAGGAGAACCCGGTTCGGCCAGAAAGAAGAAAAGAGCGATGAACCCGTCTCCTCCCCGCTTCCCAGATCTGTTCACAGCGGACACCAGGAAGAAGAAGGGCGAAGGTTTCGCCGGAGACAAGAAATCCTGAACCCCAATTGACAGAAATTGACTCACACAGACAAGGAAAGGGAGAGAGAGAGGGGTTCTCACCGAGGTTTCGAAGTTTCGCCGGAAAACGTCGTCGGGGCGCGATTTGGCTCACCGAGGACGGGGAAGAACTCCGGGGATCTGGTTCAAGGAAAAATGGTCACAAAGGAGGACCTTGACGGGATTTTGAGCGAAAGAAGGAGAGAAGGGGGGTTTACCGACTTGCTTGAGCGGAAACAGGGAAAAGGGAATGGAGCGGGCGGCGTCGGTGGCTCCGGACAGCGCCTGGGTGCTCGGGAAAGGCGCCGGCGCCGGCTTCTGCTCCTGGACTCGACGGAGAGGGGAAGGAGGAGGAGCGGTGTTGCTCGGCTCTCAATGGCAGAGAAGCGCTCGGAAGGATACAGAGCTCGAAGCTCGGGGGCTGCGGTGGTGGTGTTTTGGTGTGCTCGGCGGAGGTGCTGGTGGTTGCTGCTGCGTCGGAAGGAAGTTAGGAGGTGGGGGAAGGTAGCCGGCGTTGGTGATGATGGAATGTCGGTGGTGGCGATTTCCGGTGGAGGAGGAAGGCTTACCGTGTTTCAAGGGAAGAGGGGAAGAGATAAGGTGATGTTTGATTTCAATTGCAAATTTGCAACAGGCTAACAGGCATACAGCTTTCATTTTTGTTTGTTTCTAAAATAAAAGGGAATCAAGGAGGGGGGAGTGAAAGAAGGGGATAAGATTTACCCAAATGAGAGAAAATGAGTTGGAATTGGTCAACATAGGGACCAAGTGTAGAGATTGGATAAGAATACGTAGGAGATGGAATTGCGGTCCTGAAGGTAAAGTTTAAATACCCGGAATGAATATCGAAACCCGCTCACTCGATCCAACCCGACTCAACTCAAAAGATTTTCGAATTTTCAATTCTGAATTAATCAACCCGATAAGGCCTCGCTCTTATTCCAAAATCTCAAGTCAAAATAGCGGAATCGAAATCCGTCGGAAAAATCCGTTAAAATCATGCCGGAATTCATTTTAAGAGATTTTACATAATCCGATTTAGATTCATTTTTGTATTATTTGTTGAAATTTATTATTTAAAAATCCGGGCCTTTACATCATCCACCTCTAAAAACAAGTCTCGTCCCCGAGACTAAAACCAAAATAAAGTAGGGAATGAAGTTTGAAATTGATGAGTCCTAGGACCATGTCTAAGAACCTTGTAGTCATCTCGGTTGCGTCTTCCGGGATTCTCACAACATTCTAGTCACGGTCGTGACATCTCCAATTGGTCTTGGCAAGTATGCAATAAGCGCCCCTATCACATCCTCGCTTCGACTTTTCGGAAGTAGCACAACTCTAAAAGTTCTATAATATCATCACTAGGTCTTAGCAAGCACCCCACAAGCGCCCTCATAAAATGCTTGTATCCACTTCGTGAAGTATCATAGAGTTGCCCGGGTTTAAAAAGTTTCTAAAGAGATTCCGCGATTGAAAATAAAGATTAGCCTCAAAATTCTCGATATCGTTCATTCTTTTACAATCCAAACTGATTCTATTCAAAACCGCTCACAATCTTCAAATACGACTTTTTACCAAGCAACTTTACACCAAAACAAGTCAAATCCTTTCAACCAAAATTTCGTCAAAATATTCCAACCACCAGATCAATTTCTCCCATACCAAACAATCAAATTCAGAAGCTCGGAGGTGGAATCATCCACCTCTAAGGGCTAATCCCATATTCTCTTCCTAGTTTCCATAATCAAATCAATCTCCATTCAAACAAGATTCATACGCCATAACAAATGCATAACAGCTTAAACCAAACAATCTCCAACCAACACATCATACGACAAGTCTCAACCATGTACCCACACAGTGCCACAAGGTCACATCAAGCATCTCCAAATCATACTAAAGGTTATAATGTGCATCTCAACAACATATCAAAATCATAACCACGTCTCGACATCACACCATAAATCATAAAAGGTATCTCACTATCGCATATCATCATCGCAATCATAGTAGGGTTAGTCACAACAAGGGATCTCATTTAACGCATAAATTCACATAGTCATCCTATCCGATTTCTATCCAGCATTATCATAACAGATTTATCACATCAAACATTTGTATTTGCAAGGTTAGCCACACGGAATTTCCTCATAAGTCAATGAAACAAAACTAATTATAACCACATCCATACAAACAAGGTCATGTTATTAAGATTCACAAGAGGGAAGATCAAGCAGTATATCAACATCAAAATGTCAACATGCTCTCCAGATATCATTTCAATTCGTCACAACACCATATAACGATCATTTAGTCATTAAGCAGACATGCACTATTATCTCATATATATACAAGTCACATTCATGCTCTAAGTCATATTCATCATTTAATGTATCAATAATCATACTTGCCAACCATATAATAACACAACATTATCTCATGTATCATATCACAACACATCCTATCATGCTTCTAAAACAGCAGAGCGGAGCAGCAATATATCACGATAACATTTGTCACTATCAACTAGATTTCAGTATTGCATAACAACATGTAATATCATTCCCTATCAGATGCATCATGGTTATTATCTAACGTCATGCCAGCAATATAAATAAATCACATAATCAAGAAAATTCTCACGTCATACTAGTCAAAATAAAACACAACCACTCGCCCATCTCCACTCTCAAGCCAAGACTAATCCTCTTCTAGACTCGCCACGTCAACTTAGACAAAATTTTCCCCAAAGGAATCTCAATTCATCCCGATGCTCAAATCTCGCCCTCATTCCACCAAACTCTCACACACACCATCCACCTCTAAGAATCCAACTCCTATCTCTAACTTCTCACCTGAATACTCCCTCATACTATGTTCTCAATACCTTCTAAAGCCATTTCCTACACTCCCCACACCTCCCAAGTTACCACAAGCGTCACGCCCTGTTAGTCACAATTTATCTAGAAATCCTTCGATCACCACCTAGCCGACCTATTCACAACCGTACCTCCGCCTTTCAAAATTCCCAAAGTTCGCTCAGTCTTACCTAAACCAATATCTCTCCCTTGCGACTTACCTCATAATATCATCGATCATTCAACCACTCAAGTTCTTTCACCATTCTTCAAGATAATCCCCCCCCCCCCACAGGTTCAAAGAAGAAGCAATCATGAACATTATTACACATAAGGACCACATCATATTAACCAGCATTCATAGCATCATGAGTTCATCATCAAGCATTGCCACTATGTCAAAAGTCTCAATTTACCGGCATACTTAATAATTATTGCAAGACATCATATGTGAGCATGGTCAATTCAAGCTAGCAAGTTTCATTATACCCTTATCAGATAACAGTTTAGGTTCTCAGCAATTGCAATTCACATTTTATAGGCAAGGAATTTAGATCATGTTTAGCAACTCAGAGTATCAACACGTCAAGACATCATGGTGCATGAGATCCATAAGTCATCAATCATATCATCATAGACGACAGGCAATCAGGCAATAGTCATCATCAAGTCAGCACATCAACACGTAAATCTCATCGTTAGGTCAGTGCAATATCGTCGTCAACAATTTCAAAAGGGTTAGCAATTCGAATGAAGAACACTCCCGCTTGCAAGTCATATCATACTTAGTGACTGTAATCCTCGATGCGTGCCCGTTCCGCCGACATCATAGATCCTGAGGCCCGTGGGTTATGGGCCCACGCTTCCGCCACACAGCTCTATCGTTATCCAACTTCCTTTCTCTTTCATGTGTGGTCGCTCGTTCAATGTATCGCGTAGGAGTTCAAGTTAGCGGAGACAGGGGAGTGACAAGATAAGACAACCCAAATTCCTTTCGGGGACAAACACGTACCACAACTAAAGACAATAATACTAGAGGCAAGACTCTGACCCGAGAATAGCAACGATGCCCTTATGGAAGTCTATTTAGGTTATAATCGCGATAAGCAAACACAAATCTATCACGGAGCATATAAATCATTTTAACCCACACTAACATGTACCTATCTCGAGGAGCACGACATACGTATGCATTCCAGAAGACATATTCGAGTGCTACACAGATGCATGCGAGACAAGATAGTAGTCTATTATCCCATGAAGCAGATATGCCTAGCAAGATATGCGAGATTTAATGGGTATCACAATTATCACATATGAACAATGCATAAGCTTGGTGTGTGATTATGCGATGTGCCAGGTCATACATGTATACTAGCATGCTATGATTAACCATCACAGAAAGCAAATCGATCATCGAATTTAACATCATCTAGCCAGGATGAGTAAGACATGTTATGAAAGAGGGAAGAACCACACTATCAGGAACCTAGCTCGAGAGAGAATCAGCAATAATGCAGGCAAGATATAATTCACACGAGTCACAACCAGGGATCCTACATGATACTACAAGCTCTACATAACATACGATACATGCGTGCAACTAATCATGGTGACACGTAAGAAGTCACTCCAATCACATTCCAACAATATAGAAACATAAGGAAGGTTTTACGATGTATACTACGAGTTTAAGCAACGGGGCAAGATAGCCGGAATACGGGAACATGAGTTCAAACCAACACATACTGGGATAAAACATGCATTTATCAAGACTCATTTACACCAACATAATCCAAATTCAGTGCAAGTATCACACAACAGTATAGATTGCAGAGTAAGCAACAATAATTATCCTGATGTATACATAACAACAAGCATGCTATTGATTCTTGTCACAAAGGGATAATAGGCATTGACACGTCATCACCCAACATGCTAAGATGATCATCTATCAACATTCATACAAAGAGGAATTGATCATACTATCATGGACCTAATCCAGGGAAAGCAACATTCATATAGACCCATATCATGCCCTTCATGTTTCTAACCAATCAGTAGTACGATCATTACAACAGGTCAATTAGACACGCGAAACCAAACCAAATCATGACAGGAAGCGAGATACAACACGAGACCTAAACAATGTGGCTAGCAAGGATACGGAATGTTATACAATCACGAATTTACATGAAGGAGCATCACAATAACATGTACTGGAAATTACGTATCATATAAGGCATGTTGACGTCAAGTTGTAGCACGTATCAAATAGAGAACTTGCTTCATCAGGGTATCAAAGTTTAACGATCACACTACCATGAACCTAGTAGAGTAAAATCACGCAGATTCATTTCATGCAACTCACACATCAATTCAATCATACGATCAATAGGCCAAGTAAACATGCTTTAACAACATATAATCATGGTAGAAGCCAAGACATAACACAAGACCTAAGCAAGGTACCCAATCATAGATGCAACAACATGAGTAGCTTTATACTAATATGATCATTTGCGAGGCACACACGGAAGATTACAGAACCATGTCATGCAATTCAGAGAGAGTCACAATTACAACCGGACAGGGGTCCCTAAGGGCAACCATTGACTTTTCCCAACCGACTCGTCACCCCTCTCTCCCGTGGGACTTTGGTACGACTATTGTGGTAGGAAACACTGGTTAATCATCATAAAAATCAAGAAAGACAGCCTCATAAACACCTGACTCTTGACTCAAAATGCCATCAAGACCCACCTTCTAAATCTCACTCAGAGAACCTTCACATCCATACATGATTCCGACACAATGTGTTTACCAACCCTATTTCCCCGTGGGAGACACTGACATCCGGGAGGAAGACTCGATAGCACCGTCAAAGGGTTAACAGACATAGTGGAAGGGCTCGTTCCACACAAGATGGGTTTGACTACACAGAAACAAGGGTACTCCCACTATCCCATTTTCACAGATCAGTCAATACACATTTAATTGTTAGGCATATCAATCAGATATCTGGCATATCAAGCATTCAACACAGAATCAGTTAGTGACACTCATAATGACCTCTTTGGAGTTTCCCAACCCATCACTAAGGAACAAGCTGATATTTTGTCTACCGTTCCCGACTACACCCAATAGGGGCGGTCTAACATCTTTACTACCCACTCGTGTCCCCGTTTGGTCGATTTTCCTCTTTTATTACAAGCTGAGTTCATTACTTAGTCCAATTTCAGTTAGGCATCTTAAGTTCATTTTGCCCTTTTTAAAACACTTTCAAATCATTTGAATTTCATGGGCGGTTTTCCAAAACATACACTCGACCCTTTTGTACCCGAATTGCACAACCTCAGCTCTGATACCATCTTTGTAACGGCCCAGAATTATAATTTCCGGGTTACGTTTCAAGGGATAAAACCCCTTGTTCAGATCTTGCAATCCAGGTACGGGTCGAGGTTTCAAACACTTTTATGATTAGTATAAAGAGGGATTTCAAACCCTAAAAACCTCGAAGGGCCGTTGGGTACCATTAATCTGTCCTAAGACTATGTCGCGGAATCCATTTCAAACGGAAGTAAAGCGGAAGCAAAGTAAAGATACAAGTGCCACGGCAGAGCCGGATCAAAACCAAATCATGAGTGGGTAGTTACCATTTTATTAAGTTAGAATGTTAGCCAGATTCTTCGAATCGCCAAAAGGGAACCCCATCATATAGACATCGAGCACTCAATCTGCAGATAATACCTTTAAAAGAAGAACGGGGAAAGGAATCAGATCGAGCCACGCACGCGGGACCGGCAGTCCTCACTGAGGCCACATAGTATGTGCTATACCTAATAAAGATGCTCTAATGCAGTACGGAATTCAAACACACTAGCATGCTCCTAGTTCATAATAATGTGCAGAAATACTGTAAAGGGCCCAAGACAATGCCAAGTGGCATATCCCTCTCCTACCTCCACCTCTTCCGACAGGCGGAGACTGGCCAGCTCGTGAATGCATTCGTTCATGATAGGGCGGCACGCATGCCTAACCCGCTCCACAATAAAGCCCGCAGGCATATCATAATATAGGGAAGTACTCGATTGACTCAGGGTACCCGATGAGGCTGGGCTACCCTATGACCCTAGCGAAGACTTCTAGGACTATCACAGATAACGGCCGTTCTGTTTACATACGCATAGAGAAAGAGAATGCTCAACGATCGATGCAACCTAGCATGGTACTACATGGCATGCTGATCATGAATGCAACACCTAACATAAAATGCAACAACAGGCCTGAATGTCCAACCTGAGTAAGCCCCCTAGGGAACTTACCTGAAGATGCAGAACAGCAATATAACACAAGCAAGGGCCCAAATGCAAGTCCAAGGCAATCCAAAGTGATACACACCTATCATCAAGTCACTTTTGTAAGCTACCAGACCAACATTCACACACACGAACCCCAAGTTCTCAACATCTTTAAAACCACTCGGCGGTAAAACCATTGTCAAAACATTTCCGATACGATCATCATCAACCAACATCATTCACTCCCGATCAACCTCATTGATAAAATCGTATCAACCATATTTTCCAACTTTTAAATCTCAAATTAAGTCAACTCATTTTCAAAACAACTTCCCAAATCCTCTTTGGTCAAAATCCATTAATAAAATATTATCCTTTAAATCCACTTACTATTATCATTTTATCAACAACTCCGACAAGGTTAGATCATTTCCAAAAATCCTCTTCTTAATTTCTATTAAATCCTTTTTCCATTCATCAAATCAATTTCCAACCTTGAAAACCTTTTCCCAATTCTCTTTCAAAACCAAGTTCAAATAATATATTTTAAATCCCTATAATAATATTATATATTATATTATCCCATTTATTTAATATATTCATAAGTCTTAATATTCTTTCCTCAAATCAACATACATAACCCTTTTTAATCAAATTAGGCCCAAATACATTTCCTTTATTAAAACAAATCTCGGCCCATCAAAATAGGCCCACAACTCAACCCGGTCTCAGCCCAAACCCGAGCCCAGCTCAGCTCTCCCAGCCCCAACCCGGTTCACAAAAAAATAAAAGAGAGGAGGAGAACCCGGTTCGGCCAGAAAGAAGAAAAGAGTGCTGAACCCGTCTCCTCCCCGCTTCCCAGATCTGTTCACAGCGGACACCGGGAAGAAGAAGGGCGAAGGTTTCGCCGGAGACAAGAAATCCTGAACCCCAATTGACAGAAATTGACTCACACAGACAAGGAAAGGGAGAGAGAGAGGGGTTCTCACCGAGGTTTCGAAGTTTCGCCGGAAAACGTCGTCGGGGCGCGATTTGGCTCACCGAGGACGGGGAAGAACTCCGGGGATCTGGTTCAAGGAAAAATGGTCACAAAGGAGGACCTTGACGGGATTTTGAGCGAAAGAAGGAGAGAAGGGGGGTTTACCGACTTGCTTGAGCGGAAACAGGGAAAAGGGAATGGAGCGGGCGGCGTCGGTGGCTCCGGACAGCGCCTGGGTGCTCGGGAAAGGCGCCGGCGCCGGCTTCTGCTCCTGGACTCGACGGAGAGGGGAAGGAGGAGGAGCGGTGTTGCTCGGCTCTCAATGGCAGAGAAGCGCTCGGAAGGATACAGAGCTCGAAGCTCGGGGGCTGCGGTGGTGGTGTTTTGGTGTGCTCGGCGGAGGTGCTGGTGGTTGCTGCTGCGTCGGAAGGAAGTTAGGAGGTGGGGGAAGGTAGCCGGCGTTGGTGATGATGGAATGTCGGTGGTGGCGATTTCCGGTGGAGGAGGAAGGCTTACCGTGTTTCAAGGGAAGAGGGGAAGAGATAAGGTGATGTTTGATTTCAATTGCAAATTTGCAACAGGCTAACAGGCATACAGCTTTCATTTTTGTTTGTTTCTAAAATAAAAGGGAATCAAGGAGGGGGGAGTGAAAGAAGGGGATAAGATTTACCCAAATGAGAGAAAATGAGTTGGAATTGGTCAACATAGGGACCAAGTGTAGAGATTGGATAAGAATACGTAGGAGATGGAATTGCGGTCCTGAAGGTAAAGTTTAAATACCCGGAATGAATATCGAAACCCGCTCACTCGATCCAACCCGACTCAACTCAAAAGATTTTCGAATTTTCAATTCTGAATTAATCAACCCGATAAGGCCTCGCTCTTATTCCAAAATCTCAAGTCAAAATAGCGGAATCGAAATCCGTCGGAAAAATCCGTTAAAATCATGCCGGAATTCATTTTAAGAGATTTTACATAATCCGATTTAGATTCATTTTTGTATTATTTGTTGAAATTTATTATTTAAAAATCCGGGCCTTTACATACCGAGCGGACTCCAATCGCACACAGCAACATACCTCGTCTTCACCGCCTCGCCACAAATCTGGAAATTCCGTCTGCAGCAGCAAGCCATCGACATCTCCGGCGACTGCGACTGGAAGTAGCGAAGAGCTCTCAGAGGCAAGGACGAACGTCGACCGGCTCTATCGCCTTCTTAGATCTCGTCCTCCCTCCCCTGACTTCTCGAGCCCTAGATCGACGAACGGCGATTCTGAAGCCCGGACGAAGATCTGATCCGGTTGAGCGAGAGAGGTGAGCGATGAGATCCGGTTGAGGGAGATTCGACGGTGAGAGGGAGGACGATTTGGATCCCAAATCGGGAGCGTTGAGCCAAAACGATGAGCGAGAGAAGGAGAAATAGGGCAGAGAGTTTGATGTATAGTTTTACAAATTATACAAAAACGTGTATATTTCGCTAATTGGGCCAAAATTTGCGCCTTCGGCGCAAATTTTCTCTTGAACCAGGACCCTATCCAGCTTTTCTTAAATGTTGTCAGGACCATACTTTTTTTCTCCAAATGAACGGGTTGCCGTAAGACGGAATATCTATCAGCTCACATTCGTTTATGAAATTTGATAGACATCTGAATCTAACATGGTTAGTAACAGCCCCACCCAATTTTTGATTGAATCAAATTGTCAAACAAATTTAAGGTGCGACCCCACACAAAAAAAAATCCAAAAAAAAAGAAAGAAAGAAGAATTATTGATGTCGGTGCCGGAGGTGAAATCCAAAAATTAATTTCGACTGTGGGGCGACTGATCAGATAAGAAAAGCCATATTCATGGCTTCATGTCAGCAGTCAGCACTGATGTTCACGAAGATGGTGGAGTGATTAAGGGAGATATAAACATGGAGGGAGATTTTATCGTCTCCTTCCAGATGACTGTCTAGGAAACTAGGGTTTCTTGCTCAACTTCCACACCATCAGACGAGTCCAGCAATGGCGGAGATAGGCAAAATAGTGCTCGATTCTGGCTGGTTAGCAGCCCGATCCACCGAGCTCGACCTCACCGGAGTGCAGCTTACCACCACTCACCCTCCCACCGGCTCCGCCTCCCCCTGGATGGATGCCGTTGTTCCCGGAACGTAATCCCCTCTCTCTCTCACCTTTGAATTGAATTGACCTAATCTTACTTCTTTATGCGATTCTATAGTGCGATATGTGGCGTGTACTTTGTTTTGGAGCTTCAATTGCGATAGTGATCGGCGAATTTGGAAACTTTGATGTAGCAGATGAAATAATTCAAGAGTTCATCTCTTTGAGCTGGTAGTCTATCAACTGCTTGTATATATCCAATGTAGATAGTGGTCGAATATGAATTATGACTTGAACTTGCGTAATTGTGGCTGTGGTTGTGTTCAAATCATCCAAAATTTCTACTGTGCCCCTTTTGTAGTAGACATTGTTTGTCTTGGGGCTGAAATAAGTATGTACAAATTACATTTGTTATTGGCTAATCTCTCTTGAAAAGTTTTTGTTGGATTCTGTCTCTTCCTGTGGATAATAGATATAATAAATGTGGATGCATTGCCTTTTTTTTTTAGGCTTGGATATGCATAAAAACAAGCAGCTGGATTTTCGTTCTTTAGATTCTTGTTTTGCATCATGAATTCCCTGTAGTGTTAAAACCCTCTTTGCATCATGCTGATGGGCTATCTTGATGAACAGTGTGTTGGCAACCCTTGTGAAGAATAAACTTGTACCTGACCCATTTTACGGTTTGGAGAATGAGACCATAATTGATATTGCTGATTCTGGGAGAGAGTATTATACCTTTTGGTTCTTCACAAGATTTGACTGTAAGCTGGTAAGCAATGTCATACATGACTATTCTCTTTATGTTTTAGTATTCGCCTAGTACCGAACTCAAGGGTGAAAACTGTTGTCTGATGTCAATTTTTTAGGGCTAAGAATGACCTGACCCTTTTTTTTTCTTTAATCATGTGCACTGTATTCTGGGATCCCCCAAATTGTCATCCTTCTCTGGCAGTCTTGATACTTTTTATGTCGATTTTCCCATTTGAAGGTATGTATATAAGGAAGAAGTGATCTTTTGGTGGACGTCTAATGATCTTCTTCTCTGATGAACTGTACCAGGTTGGAAATCAGCACGTGGATTTGAATTTTCGTGCAATTAATTACTCTGCTGATGTTTATTTGAATGGACATAAGATGGCTCTACCTAAAGGCATGTTTAGAAGACACACTCTTGATGTCACAGATATCTTGAACCCACGTGGTCAGAACCTGCTTGCTGTTCTTGTTCATCCACCTGATCATCCAGGGAAGATTCCTACTGAAGGTGGCCAGGGAGGTGATCATGAGGTGGGTACTACTTACAATGCTGGTTTATGATTTTTACTCAGTTTCTAGGATTTGTAGGCTGATTTACCACATATTCAAATGTTTGACATGGTATAAATTCGTTGTCTTCAATCTAAAATTTTAAGAATAATATGAATTTGCCAAAGAAGGATTATTAAGAATTTAAGATTGTAGTGAGCATAATATGTTGTTCTGCACGCTGACATTCCCCTTCCCTTAATTGTTTTTCCTTGCATTTGGTTATCAGATTGGAAAAGATGTTGCAGCACAATATGTTGAGGGATGGGATTGGATGGCCCCAATCAGGTGACTAAATCATTAGCTGAACTCCTCAAGTGAAATGTCATCTGTTTAGAACTTGAGTAGGAAAGAAAACTGATCCTTTCAAGAGCCATAATGAAGTACCTAAGAAATCGTCATCTATGTTTAGCTCACTGTATTAAATAAGTCTTCATCCCCATTCCCCAAGTTCGTTTTAACATAACTGCTGCTTCTTTTTTCACTTTATATTTTCAGTTCCTAGACTTCTAGATTTCCATGGTATGAACTAATACTGTGTGTTTAAATGAACATCAGAGATCGGAACACTGGTATTTGGGACGAGGTATCCATTTCAGTCACAGGGGTGAGTATATTTGTCTCTCCCGTGATCCTCTTTTTAAAAATCGATGGTAGTTTAGTTGTTGATTGGCTCAAGGTATTGTCCTCTGTTCCTGAAATGCAGCCAGTGAAAATAATAGATCCCCACTTGGTCTCAACATTTTTTGACAACTACAAGAGGGTATATCTTCACACTACTACTGAATTGGAGAATAGAAGTGGCTGGGTTGCTGAATGTTCTTTGAATGTCCAAGTTACAACTGAACTTGAGGGGAATATTTGCTTGGTAGAACATCTTCAGACTCAGCATGTTTCTATTCCTCCTGGAGCACGCATTCAATATACGTTTCCTGAGGTCTGTACTATAGGCTTTAATTTTTGTAATTCCTGGATGTTTAATGAAATGCTCTATCCTATGAAGTCTATGCCATTACAAGTTGAGAATTGGTTATTAGTCTTATGAATTCTACTTGATATTGGTATACGACTAAGAGATCTATTGAAGAGGTAACTCCATTACCATGCAGCTCTTTTTCTACAAGCCAAATTTGTGGTGGCCGAATGGTATGGGCAAACAATCTCTGTACCATGTGGGTATCACGGTTGATGTCAAAGGATTCGGAGAGTCTGATACGTGGACTCATCTATATGGATTTCGCAAAATTGAGTCTCATATCGATAAAGTAACTGGTGGCAGGTATTACATTCTAGAAGTAGAAACTAGGGAATTTATCTACAATATTCTCCACTGCTATTTTGATGCTTATGATTGTATTTTTGCAGGCTGTTCAAGGTAAATGGGCAATCAGTTTTTATCCGTGGTGGTAACTGGATTTTATCAGATGGCTTGTTGCGCCTCTCCAAGAAACGATACCAAACAGACATCAAGTTCCATGCTGATATGAATTTTAACATGATGCGCTGCTGGGCTGGAGGCTTGGCTGAAAGACCAGATTTTTACCATTACTGTGACAGATATGGTCTGCTGGTAAGGAACTCATCTCCATGCACCAGTATCAACCCTCTCCCAAAATGTGGGTCTGCTGCATTCTTGCAATCTTCTGTGCAAGAGTAGACTAACTGCTAGTCTGCTACCAATAATGTTTAGATAATAATTAGCATATGAATCATTACAATTTAACCATCCAGGTATGGCAAGAGTTTTGGATTACGGGTGATGTGGATGGGAGAGGAGATCCTATTTCAAACCCGGATGGCCCCCTTGACCACGAGTTATTCCTTTTCTGTGCTAGAGACACTATAAAACTTTTAAGGAATCACTCTAGTCTTGCTCTTTGGGTGGGAGGAAATGAACAGGTTCCACCAGATGATCTGAATAAAGCTCTGAAAGAGTATCTAAAACTCCATCCTCATTTTGCGAGCTTCAAGGATACTGACAAGTCGGTTGAAGGAGAAAGAGTGGCATCTGACAAAGATCCTAGTCAATATCTTGACGGTACTCGAGTTTATGTTCAAGGGTCAATGTGGGATGGCTTTGCTGACGGACAAGGAAACTGGACTGATGGTCCTTATGAAATCCAGAACCCGGAGGATTTCTTCAAGGATGACTATTACAATTATGGGTTTAATCCCGAGGTTGGATCAGTGGGAATGCCAGTTGCAGCTACCATTAGAGCTACCATGCCTCCGGAGGGGTGGCAGATTCCATTGTTTACGAAAGTTGAAGATGGTTATATAGAAGAAGTACCAAACCCGATATGGGAATACCACAAGTATATCCCCTATTCTAAACCTGGGAAGGTCCATGATCAGATTTTAAAGTATGGAACACCGACAGATCTTGATGACTTCTGCCTGAAGGTAAGCCAAGATCTCTCGCCTTCATACCAAACATAATTCGCTTGCACCATTGTTCTCTGTTAATCTGTAAGTGTTCTCATCATCTCAGGCTCAACTCGTTAACTATGTTCAATATAGAGCTCTCCTGGAAGGATGGACTTCCCATATGTGGAGTAAATTTACAGGAGTCTTGATCTGGAAAACTCAGAATCCATGGACAGGTCTCAGGGGTCAATTCTATGATCATCTTCTGGACCAGACAGCTGGCTTCTATGGCTGCCGCTCAGCTGCAGAGCCCATTCATGTACAGTTGAATCTTGCAAATTATTACATTGAGGTAATATGATGGTTTTGGTTTCTTCGTCCGATCTTTGGTGAATAAGTAAACAACTGCAGCTTATCTTTACGTATCAAATTCCATTTTTCTCGTTTGGCAGGCTGTTAATACAACAGCTGAACAACTATCCGATGTAGCCATAGAAGTGTCAGTATGGGACCTGGAAGGGGAATGCCCATACTACAAAGTCCACGACAATCTCTCACTGCCTCCTAAAAAGACAACTTCCATCAATGAGATGAAGTACCCTAAATCCAAGAACCCAAAACCGGTATACTTCCTTCTCCTCAAACTATATCAGAGGTCAGATTACAGGATCTTGTCTAGAAATTTCTACTGGCTGCATCTCCCGGATGGTGACTACAAGCTGCTCGAGCCTTACAGAAGCAAGAAAGTACCACTCAAGATAACTTCCAATGTTGCCGTCAATGGATCCACCTACCATTTGCAAATGCATGTAGCTAACACCTCAAGGAAACCCGAACATAAGGATCATCCCTTGCTCAAAAATAACTTCTGTCGAAGAACTGGCGAAGAAGGTGATTACGACACTTCCTCTTTAGAAACCGATCCAGGAGGTCCCAAGACTAGGAGAGAAACAGGGTTTCTCCGGAGGATCTACAAGCAGATTGCAGGGGGCCAAGACGGGTTGAGGGTGGTTGAAACGAATGGAACCGATACAGGAGTGGCCTTGTTCCTTCACTTCTCCGTTCATAAATCAACAAAGGAGCACAGGGAAGGCGAGGACACGAGGATTCTCCCAGTGCATTATTCAGACAACTACTTCTCGCTGGCTCCCGGGGAGGTGATGCCTGTAAACATCACGTTCGAGGTGCCCCCGGGAGTCACTCCCCGTGTCACATTTCAGGGTTGGAACCACCATGGTGGACACACTGTAATATGAGCCTTGGGAGGAAGGTCTGTTGCCTGTTGGTTTGTTGTAATGTTGTATGTTGTGATATTGTATCAACTGTTATTGAGAGGATGTTTTATTTTGTATTGAGTGTAACTTTGTTAGTTCTCAATCCAATAAAAGGTTGTGTAATAAACGTGCAATGCTATTGAGATTATATTGGCCTGAAATATGACTTTACAGATTGATACTTTTAAGAAGACCAAACAAATATTCATATGTTCAGTAAAACATGTCATTTACACTGCACTTTACACTTAACACTTTTTCAAGGATGATAAAAACTATACTACGAGTATCATTTTTTTTTAATTTCATACTTATACCAATAATTATGAAATTATATAAAATATACATTGATATTTTATGGAGTAGTATGTAGTATAGTTTTAATTATCCTCAAAAACAAAAAGGAATGAATAATAATAAATGACATATTTTGTTTAATGGAGAGAGTATTATTTATTACTTTATTTTTTATCTTTCTTGAAAATTACACCTAAACATCCTTCTAAAATAAAATCTCTTTACTATTCATGTTTTTTTAAATGATAAAAGTTATATAAAATATTATCATTTTTTATTTTTATTTTGTAAATTCATTCTCCCTCCGATCTAGAATATAAGACTTTTTACATTTCGGCACATATTTTAATGAGCTAAAAACTATATAAAATATTAATTTTTTTTACAATTTAATACTTTTTACTAACAAATACTATTAAACTATGAAAAAAAAAATATATATTTTATTCAATTTTTTTGACACATTAAAATATGTGTCCGGAAGTCAAACATCTTATATATTTGATCGGATGGAATATTTAATAGTAATAAGTATGAAATTATTGTAAAAAATTATTACCAAACTTTATATTTTATGTAGTTTTTAACACCTAAAAAGCGTATTTAAATAGTAAAACGTCGTGTTTTAATTAATGAGAGTATTTGTTATTTTCTTATTTAATGAAAGTCACAGCATGTTAATGACCGTTTCATTTCCCTCGTTTGTGGTGGCAAACCAACTACCGCCTGTTGCATCTCTCTCTGTGTTTGAGAGGAGAAACAGCTAGAGATGAATGTGGTAACCCTAACCAGTGGAATTCCAGCTTCGAACTTTCTAGAAACATCCCGACATCAGCGCCAAATCCGCCATAGCTTCAGCTTCTTTGCCGAACCGCCATGGCCGATTCATCTGCCACAGCGACAGCATAAGATTTCGTTTCCGTTTCCGTCCCCCCTGAATTGCAGAAATAGAGACTCGGATGAACCTCTCTCTACCAGTTCCGCCTTCGCCGTCCTAGGTGTGGGGCCCGATTGCTCTGCCTCTGAGCTCAAAGCCGCTTTTAGAGCCAAAGTAGTTCTACCTTCCTTGTTGATTCTTATCGTCCCATTTTCTAGGGTTTATGAATTGATTAGTTGATTCTTAAGTAGGTGAAGGAGTTTCATCCCGATGTGAGGAGCAATTCGGCCGATTCTGATTTGATGATACGTCGTGTGATCCAAGCTTATGAGGTGAATGGAAATCGTTAATGGATTTGGATGAATTTGATGGCCTTGTGATTGATTTTTTAATTTAACGATGACCATCAAAGTTGAGATCTTTTGGGAATGAAAAAAAAAATGATATTCAGTTGGTTAATTTCTGCACATTTCAATGTCTCTGCCTTTCCTAGTCAAGTACTAATCTCCATTAGATTGATGGTTTCTCAGATTTTATCTAATCTCAGCAGATCAGAGATAATCGAAAGGTATACTGCGTAATGCGTACGAAATCTTCTTATACCTTGATGTCAAAAGTCGAATTTTCATAGGTAACCTCTTGTACATTTGGTTGTTGCTGTGCTTATGGCTGATTGCAGCGAATGTTTGGATCCCTTTGACAATCCAGAGTGTGAGGCTTTTGACATTTTCGTCAATGAGGTTCTTTGTGTCGGCAAAGGTACCAGTTACCCGTTCCTCTTATGGCTGCAAATTGTTCTTTCCCGGATTAATCGTACTTTCCATGTTCTGATACCTACAGGCTGTCCATATTCCTGTGTGAAAAATGCTCCCCACGCCTTTGCATTTTCTTCGGCTGGCACAGCACGAGCTTCTTCACAAGGTCCGCGTCCTTACCTTACAGTTAGCGTATGCAGGGCTGAGGTGTGTGATCATTCGTATTTTTATCATACAGGAGCTGGAGAGGATTATCGAGTCCAGAAAGCTGTAGGTCAGTGTCCGAGAAACTGCATTCACTATGTGACACCGTCTCAAAGAATCGTCCTAGAGGAGCTTCTGGATAGGTAGGGAAAGGAATTCATTTCCTGTCATTTCATCCAATTTTGACTATATTTGTTGTTCTGATGTGTTTTTCTTTATGCCATTCTTGAAGTATTATAGAGGTTCCTTATGATACTTCAGCAGAGGCAGACCTGTTATATTCTCTCGTGGTTAAAGCTGCGTACGAGAACAACCGATACAGGAAACCGAAGAAGAAGCCCAAGGTCTCAACACAGCATGTAGACTGGTTCTAGCCTTCCAGGTCTGTCATGCTGTTCAACCTACTCCCTTTTTGTTGGTATTGGTTGAAGAGGAAAATGAATGAATCATCGACTAAGAAGTGAGGATGAACTGTGTGCTTTGAAGAAACTAGTGACATTGTAAATACCAATTACACTCGAGTATGCAAGTTTGACATTTTAAGACAAACATACACAGTTGTCATTTTGAGATGACTCTTAGAAACCGACCGAATGAGGAGAAGATGCCTGCTGCAGCCCCAAAAAAAGATGGCCCTGATTCTGAATTTTCTTCCACATTTCCAAATATTATCTGCACAATGACAAAACATAAGAAGCATGTTAACCCCTACAACTCAAATCTGTCATTGAAAGCTCTGACGGAAGCTGACCTCTAATTCCTCGGAATCAGGACGCCTTATTTGTTCTTTTGCAAGCTTGTACCTGTCTGGCCTGTCTTTGTCGTCGTAGAAAACTTTCCATAACCTATCAAAGAGATCATATGCCAAGGTAAGACAATATGTGCACAGTAGTAGAGAAGAAAAGGGCACTTCCACAATGCAAACTAAAAATCGTTACCTACCCTGGATAGCATCTAAAGACAGCTCCGGAAGGTAAAGGTTTCATCGAATATACCACGGTAAATGAGCTGCAAGTAATAAAAGCTAATCAGTAAGATGTATGTGACTGTTCACCATATCATCAAAAAAAAAAGAGAAAACAACAAGGCTAGTTGAATGGGAATGTATATGAATGAGGCAAGGAATTTACCTCAGAAAGTAGCGTCTCAACTTCCGGACATTGAATCCGACCCCAACGTCTTCACTGACCAGCCGTGGATTCCACATTATCAGAGGTCTTGGCTAAAGTGATAAAAAGGATTGTTATTAGTTAGTTACGAGGAACTAGAAAAGGCACAAAGCATGAAAGCTATGCCTACGCATCACACTGAACTGGATTGGGTAAAGCAACATCCTGTACGCTACCAGTTGAACTTACTAGATCATGAAACTCTCAACTGGAAAATTCGACGACAGAACACAAAACACAATGGTCATAGACCTATCTATAGAAACTTCAGTGAACCTTTAATTCTGCTGAACTGGATCTGCCATATAAAGCCATTTCATCAATTCACTCTAGCAAAACCTCAATATTCATAGACCTTAAAGAACCTTTATTCATTATTTGTCTCAAAATTTTGTAAGATCTACATTTTGTTTGCATTTTACCTAGAACTTGATGAATAGGCCTTGCCAATTCCATCATTAGTTTCCAGTGCTCAAATATCTACTTGCTCCTGTCTTAACTTGGACAGTTTCTATATATACCTATCACTAAATTTGATATGCATCCTTTTCCATTAAGGTAGTCAATTTATGGATTGAATTAGTTGGACCTATACCAGATCAGCGTGTACGTAAAAGTAACACTAAGGGAAATCAGTGTGGAAAGCCTTATGTTTTTGTACACATGAAGAAGAGATGATTTTCATACCGGGTCATCGGAGAGATTAGAAGCTATTTTCTCGACATATCCAAGCATCTGATAATCTGGAACCACCATGACCACTATCTCATCCTCCGGTTCTACTGGCTTGCGGTCACTTAAGCTGCACATTTTGGAACAACGAATTGTACAGCCATTAAAAGTTGAAAGATATAGGATTCAAGGCACAATCTCAGTAGTGCAGAGTCCTTTCAAGGCAAAATCAATTGCAGGATATAGGATTCAATAACATTTATGAGGCGGAAATCACCTAGAGAAGCCAAAGTTTGCATCTTTCCACCGATATTTTAGAAGCGCAGCAGCACCAGCATCCGGAAATACGGCTTTCACTCTCTAGCAAGCATTGAGAGAGAAATTCAACCCAACTTGTTTGAGCCTATGGGAATTCCTTTTGAGGATTCATATTCAACAACTTTAAACAAATCATCATATTGAGGAAGTACAGAATTTCCGTTTCTTTCGTTGCTACCGTTGCTAACCTGTGATCCTGTTTCTTCAATAAGTGTGTCAATGAAAATCCTTGACATTTCCCATAACTCAGCTTGAGCACCTTCGTCATCAAGAAACTGCAACTGAGGGATTAACAGCTCCGACTGTCAAGAGTGAAGTGCAATTTAGCTAACAATCTTTAACTCAAGATCATCAAATGGATGTAATGATGATTGAATTACTACACAGCACATACAATTGCTCGCATTCCGCCAGAAGACACGAATGCGGCAGCTGCTTCGCCCGATTGTCGAACAGCACCCTCCAAATTTGAAGGCAGGCAACTGAGGCATGATAACAAACAGTGGAACATGAATCCCATTAAGCATACTCGAATGAATCAATGGCTCCTTGTGTGAATTCGAATTTCTTTCAGTTCGCCTAAAAAGTTAGATTCTTTACTCTATAATCAAAACCCTAGATTGCTGAACAATACAATACAATACAATACAGAAAGCTTCATGAACTGAGTTAATTAAGCAGTAAAGGAACACCTGTCATCTTCCTCCTCTTGGCCGATTCCATCTTCTTGTACCAGAAACGCGAGCTGTTGCTGTTCTTGGGAATCGGAAGATGGGGAATCTTCGTCGTCAAATCTGTCGAATTTCGCGAAGGTAGTGGTTGTTGTGGAGGAGGGGAGAGAGAGGTATGTGGACCTGGTGAGCTGAAATCTGGAGGGAGGGAAGCGGGTTGAGGCAGTGGGGATGAAGATAGGAGCAGAGGAAGCGAGGCCATGAGAGCACAAGCAGCAGCTCGGGTGGCGAGCTGCCATGGCTGCTTAATTTGAGTATTGAGTTAAAACGAATCCATGGTTAAGACAGATTGACTGACAGGGAAGAAGATGGACTCTGCTCTGCAATCTGAATTATCCTCTCCCTCGTCCTTTCACGTGTCACTGCCTATTCTCTTTGGATAGTTTGATTAGTTTCCACCAAATTTACAATTAGGATGATTAACAAAGGGAAATTTACCCCCTTCATTCTAAAATATCTATAAATTGTGTGATTTGTGCCCGAAGGAGCTTCAAACTATATAAAATATTCATTTTTAAAAATAATATTATACTTAGTATATTTTTAAAAATTAAGAAAAAAAAAGAGTATAATACTACTTTGTGGTCTGGAACGGTGTACTTTTGACGATTCGTCGTCTGCTGACTTTGTCGATCTCTCGATAAGTCATGTATATCAGTATATCTAACCCTCGAATTGATTTTCTAATAAATTTTTTTTTATCCACGTACATTAATCCACAATTTCATATATATTATTAATTTTATATAGATTTTAAAAAAAATTATACCGTATTAAATATGGTATCTTAAATTAAAAGTGGCATTCTTACCAAAAAAAATAAAAATAGAGGTGGACATAAAAAATTATACTCCAATTGAATAAGTGTTGTGAAAAACCGAAAAATTAAATAATTTTATGGTTAATTGTTTTAAAATATTTGCACCTTTTCAAATAATTTCATTTTTTTCAATTCAAAACAATTAAAATATATATTAACAATTAGTTGATTATTTAATAAAAATTAGTATATTTTATACTGTATATTTTTTTTGGTCTCATTAAAAAAATTAGTAAGCATGCCCGTGCTACGCACGGGATTTATTTTAAATAGTTTTTAAATTAATATATTATCATTGCAATTTTATTACCAATAATTTTTATATTTAAAAGTTTTAATATGTTTATTTATCTTTGAAATTCGACAAATATATTAACTTGGCTCTATTTATCATCCGACTCACTTCTCCATGCAATTCAACTACTATAAGCAAAAAGAAATGATAATTGCTTTAGAAATGCATGTGTTTAGGTTTAAAACATATAAAAAATACTATAAAATTATATTTAAAGTGAATGTAAATGTTCAAATAACATTTCTTGTATCTGGTGGATCTTCAATAGAGCTACATATTTAATCGAATAACATGAAAATATATTATGGAATTCACATAATTTTATTATAAGATTGGGTGTGAAGAAATATATGGATCTCGATTTGATCATGCACAAACATATACATATACGTAATTACAATCATCATGCTCATTAACTCTACTTTGAAAATAGAGGTCTTTTAATTTCGGTATAGACTTAGCCCATTTAGGTAATCAGCGGCGAATATTTTAGTTTCGCTCCATATTATATGTAATGGGGTAATTTACTATTTGTATGTAAAAAGGAAAAAAAGGGAAAAGTAAGAAAAAAATAGCTAGAAAAAAAGAGATAAATATTGTAACTAATTAGATTTGGACCATTGACAATTTGCACTAGAGTTAATCTACAACCAATCGGTGGTTTTATATATGTAAAAAGAAAAAAAAAAGGAAAAGGTTAGAAATAATAGGTAGAAAAATTTTAGTTTCGCTCCATATTATATGTAATGGGGTAATTTACTATTGAGGGAATTGCACAAGGTAACCCAAAAACCTTGCAAGGTTAACCCGATCCGGAAAAAAATTGCATATCCGGTAACCCTTGTACCCGGTAGCCCGTTCCAAAGGAGAGAAAGGGAAGAGAGAAGGAAGGGGATCGGAGACGGGGACAGGCGGAGGCATCTCCCTCGAGGCGAGGCGCAGACGACTAGAAGGGGATCGGAGGCGGGCGAGAAAGGAGGGAGAAGGAGGGGGATCGAGGGAAGGCGCAGGCGGAAGCATCTCCCTCGACGGTGGATTGCTTGAGGCGAGGCGCAGGCGGAGGCATCTCCTTCGATCTCTGTAGTTGATTGAAGGCAACGGGGTTAGTTCCTTCTGTTGTTGGCTATTATCGTCGGAGATCCGTGGCTTGGAGGCGCAGGCGACGAGTACTTCCACTCTCTCTTTCTTCAGGCGATTCCGAGCCTCGTCGAGGATAATCTCCACAATTGGCTTCCATTCTGCGATTCCAGGTACAATCATTCACCCTTCTTCTTCTCTGCTCTATCTTTCAAGCCTTTGAATTGGAATTTTTAGTTTAGGGCTAGAGATTGAAATTTCGAATTTCAGAATTGAAATGGTTTGGTTTGAAATTTCCCATTCGGTTAGGGTTGGGGTTTGCTGTCTGTCATGTCTGAATAAACAGGTGACATGTTGATTAGTGTAGGTGTCATGTAGTAAGTGATGTTGCCAAATAAACAGGTGACATGTTGATTCGTGGCTTGGAGATTCTGAAACAATACCTCATATGGAGTACTCCATGAATGCAGCATTCACATGAATTAGGATTTGTTATTTGGCTTTCCTGTGTGCTATTTGTTCTCTCATGAGAAGTGGGACATCTAAATGAATGAAGAAACCTTTAATGTAGGTATGTTGCTGACTTGATTCATTTTAGGGTTGTGTATTATGCACTAGTGTGTTTTGTGTGCAGAGCAAATATTGATAATGGCCAAGGTAAATGGATAGACCCTCACATATCAAGTTTCTTTGACATAAATATTCTTCTCATGTAGCATATTAGCTCAATGGGAGAGCATTGTGGTCATACACAAAGATGTGGGTTCAATTCCCACGTACGCTTACTATTCATTAATCAACACCGACTATCAATTTATGTTTAGAACAAGTCAAGCTTGCTACATCACCAAATTCATGTGTCAAGTAAAAACAATTCATATGTCAAGTAAAACACATTATATGTCATGTAAATCCGGTATGAGTGACATGTAAATTCAGTATGGGTTATGAGTTATTTTTGGTGCTGCTATCACATAATTTAGTGGCATAATAAGTGCTTGGATTAGCATGTTTCTTTGTTTGAGGGACTCGCAACGCATAAGTGAGTTCATTATTAATAAAACATCAAACGAAGGCCACTTTAGTTTCTTTGCTTGGATTAGCATGTCTTCTTATTGTTGAAATTAATAAAGCTGTTGGAAGGCCACTTTAGTTTCGCAGTCATTCCAATAGAGTGAGTTCCACCAGTCGTTCGGCTTATCCCACACTTGAAATGTACGAAGAGGAAGATTGTTGTTGCCCAACAACTGCCTTTTTCTTTATGTTAAAGGATATAAACTGTCATGTTAATACCATTACATGTCATGTTATTTTCATTCATTAAGGAGAAGAGGCTCGATTCGCATTACTTGTCATGTTATTCGCATTACCTGTCATGTTATTCGCATTACCTGTCATGTTAAATAGTATAACATGTCATGTTAATAGCATCATCTGTCATGTTATTTTCTTTCATTAAGGCAAGCTTTTCACAATCAATATGATTTCCGGGGTAAGTCCGCTCACTCTGACTGTCATGTTAAGTGACGTATGTGACATGTCAAACCTATTACTTGTCATGTTAAAAACCCATCTTATGATGAATTCAACAGGAAGATGAAGTGTCTTGGCTTTTGATTTATTTTGATATGAAACTGCTTATAATTTGGTGATGTAGCAAGCTTGACTTGTTCTAAACATAAGTTGATAATCGACATTGATTAATGAATAATAAGCCTATGTGGGAATTGAACCCACATATTTGTGTATGACCACAATGCTCTTCCATTGAGCTAATAGGCTACATGTGAAGAATATTTATGTGAAAGGAGATGTACCCAAATCCTATGTGTCTTCGATCCCACGAAGAAAATGCAAGATTGCAAGGATGCATATTGCAAAGTACCAATAAGAAAAAGAATGAAAATAAAGTTCAGTAAAAGACCATGAAAATTGAAGAAAAGGTAAACCTAAGCTCTATAATCTATATATAAATGGCATCTTAGTATCTTAATCTCAACTTGAATGATCAAAAAATTTCAAGATTACCCCCTGCCCCACTCCACTAGAAAATCCCACGGACAAACTCAACCCCCTATTTGGCAACATCACTTACTACATGACACCTACGCCAATCAACATGTCACCTGTTTATTCAGACATGACAGACAGCAAACCCCAACCCTAACCGAATGGGAAATTTCAAACCAAACCATTTCAATTCCGAAATTCGAAATTTTAGTCTCCAACCCTAAACTAAAAATTCCAATTTAAAGGCTTGGAAGATAGAGCAGAGAAGAAGAAGGGTGAAGGATTGTACCTGGAATCGCAGAATCGAAGCCAATTGTGGAGATTATCCTCGACGAGGCTCGAAATCGCTTGAAGAAAGAGAGAGTGGAAGGACCTGCGTGAGGGAGAAAGGGCATGAGGCTTGGCCCCCGACCCCCTCCCTTCTCCCTTCTTGTGGTTGCCTCAACCATGGCACCCGAGCTCGCCGAATGAGGCATCTTCTTCCTCCTCCGGCCTCGTCGAGCCCGAAGGAGACGAATGGGAGGAAGAAGGACCAAGATGACTGCGCTTTTCTCTCTCCAACCGGCTGCAACATGTGAGAAACCGGGTAAATGCAAATTTTTTTTTTTAGGGATTAACCCCCGCAATGAAACCGGGTAGTTAGGTTAGTTTTGCAAATACCCCATTTACTATTTGTATGTAAAAAAGAAAAAAAGGGAAAAATAAGAAAAAAATAGCTAGAAAAAAAGAGATAAATATTGTAACTAATTAGATTTGGACCATTGACAATTTGCACTAGAGTTAATCTACAACCAATCGGTGGTTTTATATATGTAAAAAGAAAAAAAAAAGGAAAAGGTTAGAAATAATAGGTAGAAAAAAAACCAATAAATATAGTTTAGCTAATGGGATTTGAACCCTTGACAATTTGCATTTGCACTAAAGCTTAATCTACAACCAATGAGCTATAATAATTTCTTGAATTTTGAAGGTAATACTAGATATATATTAGGTTAATATTTTTTATAATTTAATAAGTGTAATTAATAGGGCAAAATCCAAATTTATATAGATAGTATAGAAGATATATATAGATAGATAGAAAAAGGTAAGCTTTTTAAGTTCTCTTAAGTCCAACAGCTTCTCTAAAAATTCTCTATTATGGAGAGAAAAATATCAAAATCTCTATAATTTTTATACTCTAACAGCTTTTGTATAATAGAGAAAATGTGATATTTTAGAGAAAAAGAAGATGTTTTCACCCCAACAGCTTTTGCAAATGGTTTTGTAAAATAGAGAAACACTGGGATAGAGAAGAAAAATCTCTAAATTTAGAGGAAGAAGTAAAATTTGTAAAATTAAATGCTTTGCTCTTCCCCATGAAATTGTTAATAGATTTGTGGTTGAGATTGTAAGATTTTGAATTAAAGTAAATATTTTATGTCCTATTTCTATTTTCTTTTAATTCAAGTAAAATTTTATTAAATAATATGCTATAAATATAGAATATAATTAATGTAAAAACTTGTAAAATAGAAAAGCTGTTGGGGTTGGGGTATAAAAAATTTAGAGATTTTGAAATTTTTTCCTACAAAATAGAGATTTTATAGAGAAGCTGTTGGGCTTGCTCTAACAACTTCTCTATTTTACATATTTATACATTTATTATACACTATAATAAATGCAAAAATTCATAATTTAATAAATAAAATTTCAATAAATTAATTAAATTAATAGGTAACAACCAATGAATAAATGGGTAGACATGAGAAGGAGTGAATGCATTTAATTTTACAAATTCTGAGTCTTCCTCTAAATTTAAAGATTTTTTTTCTCTTTCCTCCCCTTTCTCTATTTTTGAGATGGTTTTACAAAAGCGGTTGGGATTAAAAAACCTATATTTTCTCTATTTTACATCAAAGTTGATTTGATGCTCTTGACCAAAAAAAAAAAAAAAAAAGTTGATTTGATGCTCTAAGTTGTATTGAGAACGAGCCTCGGAGTCCTGAGACATCAGACATTCACTCCTCGTTCATTCCAGAATCAGCGATTTCATCATCTTTTTCCGTTCTTCGCTTCGGACGGCGTCGCCGTCGGCACTCCTCCGAGGCTCCGATACCCAATCTCAGCGTTTCCGGCCATCTTCTTCGGCAGTTAGCTTCATCAATTCGGCGGTAAGCTCAATTTCCCCCCTTTTGTTTGCGATTAAACAAATTCCGTCAAGCACGACTACCTATTAGGGCTTGATATTTCTAGCTTGATATTTGAAATACGTAATCCTATTAGGGCTTTCCACCTTGTTGGCAACCATGGGGAAGAACGATTTCCTGACCCCGAAGGCAATCGCGAATCGCATCAAAGCCAAGGGTCTGCAGAAACTCCGATGGTACTGCCAGATGTGCCAGAAGCAGTGCCGCGACGAGAACGGCTTCAAGTGCCACTGTATGAGCGAGAGCCACCAGCGCCAGATGCAGATCTTCGGCCAAAACCCTAACCGAATCGTCGAAGGCTACTCCGAGGAGTTCGAGTCCTTGTTCATGGAGCACATGAAGCGCAGCCACCGCTTCAGCCGCATCGCCGCTACTGTTGTCTACAATGAGTACATCAACGATCGTCACCATGTCCACATGAACTCCACCCAGTGGGCCACCCTCACTGAGTTCATCAAGCACCTTGGCCGCACTGGCCAGTGTAAGGTGGAGGAGACCCCAAAGGGATGGTTCATCACCTATATTGACAGGGATTCTGAGACGCTTTTCAAGGAGAAGCAGAAGAACAAGCGGATTCGAGCTGATATTGTGGAGGAGGAGAAGAATGAGAGGCAAATCAGGAGGCAGATTGAGAGGGCTGAGCAACTCCTGCCCTCTGGTAATGATCCCGTAGATGATAAGGCCAAGGATCCACCTCAGGCTTTGCTGAAACCAGATGATGGGGAGAAGATTGCATTCGCATTGGGATCGTCGTCCAAGGGAATCCTTGGAAAGGACAAGGGGGAGAGTTCGAAAAGGGTGTTCGATGATGATGATGATGAGAATTATAAGAATGAAAAGAAGTCAGCTGTTAATTCATCTAAATCAGCTGTGAATTCGTCTAAATCGGCCTTGGATGATTTGATGAGAGAGCAAGAGAAGGCAAAGGAGAGGAGCAATAGGAAGGATTATTGGCTGTTTGAGGGGATAGTTGTCAAGGTTATGAGCAAGGCTTTGGCTGAAAAGGGTTATTATAAGCAGAAAGGGGTCGTGTGGAGAGTCATAGACAAGTATGTGGGTGAGATTGAGATGCTGGATACCAAGCATCTGCTTAGAGTTGATCAGGAGGAGTTGGAGACAGTGATTCCACAGATCGGTGCTCTTGTTAAGATAGTGAATGGGGCTTATCGGGGGTCAAATGCGAGGTTGCTTGCTGTAGATATGGATAAGTATTCTGCCAAGGTGCAGATAGAAAAGGGCCTGTATGATGGAAGAGTGATCAAAGCTATTGAATATGAGGATATATGCAAAATCGCTTAGGGAATCTTTCCACCAAGTGGAGGTCTTGGTTCATGTTGTTTTAGCTCGTCTTTCATGGGTTTGCAATGTAATTCGAAGTCAGGTTCATTTTGTTTTGGTTCTAATACAACTGCCTTCAGTTATTTGTTTTAAATTGGCTTCATTTTTGTGCTTAATTCGATATACTCCAAGTATGTGCTTCCATGTCGATGGTCCCTTAAATTTCATTGTGATTTTAGTTTCTAAGTTGATACCTTTGTCTTTTTTTTTTATCGTAGTTTCCCTCAAGGTTTATTTTTTCTTTCTTCTTTTCTGCACTGCATTTGTGTTTGATTCAGCTTCCACAGTTTTTTTCTGCAGTTGTTAAGATCTGAGGTAATTATTTATTTGTTTTTTTATGTTAAAACCATAGCACTTTTTCTTTCTTTTTTTAATCTAAAAACCACAGCACTCAATTGAAAGAAGCTAGGAGATGGTGATTTCTTGTACAGGAAAAGTAACAAAAACAGTACCATATTCTTCTCTTCATTCGGGCCAAGAAACATCAGTAAATAAAACTGGTTTAAGCTATAATCAAGAGATGGAGCTTATCCTCAACGAAGCAGTTCGAAAAGACCAAATCTTTGTGCATGGCTTGAAATGATATCCCTCTATTTATTTTAGCCGCAGTAGATATGCAAACTCAAATGTCAAATTTCATCTTTTATTTGCACTCAGATATGACAGGGGATAGAGACGGCTGCTGGAGGAGGTGCATTCGGGCTTCTGATGTTTAGAAGCTTCAGAAGTTTGAGGATGGGTGTTGGGTCCTGCAATTTATGCTTCTTTTCTGCCTTGCTCTTTGCTCCCTTTTACCTCACTCTCTATTATTTGGCATGTTTCCATGTTTGGTTTATACCCTATTATTTTGGGTCTATTGGAAACACTCTCTCGACTAGTTCGGGGAAAGAGTGTGTACATCCTGACCCCCAGCCCTTGCCTTATCGCGGGATATACTGGGTTGTTGTTGTTGTTGTATTTGCACTCGGAACAGTTGGAAGCAAGCCCTAGCTTTCTGCAATTTACCTAATTTTTTAGATGCTGACAATGAAGAAATTTTACAGTGGGAATTCATTCTTCACTGGTATGCCATCAACGAAGCATGGACAAAATGTTCTCATTGTTTTAGTTTTGCTTTACTGTTTTTTTCTCCTTGTTTCCAGGATGAAGCGCCAATAGTGAACATGATTGCTGGTGATGCAGCTGCTCATTCATTTGTAACCATATCTCATCACAATGCACTGAATACAAATCTATTCATGGGGATCACACCCAAACCTTATATTGAGCAGCTTCTTGTTTTCATGTTGCTGAGCTTTGCTATCTAAAAGGTTAGTCTAAACAGGGATGGCGTAGCCGCGTAGGAACCTGGTTGTGGTTTCATACGTCATTAAATATCATGCAGATGGACTGGACAAGTATCCGATTGAATTTGATTCCATCCCTCCTTTCAGGTTTGTAATTGTAACCGTTGGTACTTTGCTGTTCTTTTATGTTCTGTTTGATGAGATGAAAAATCAACAATCCTAAGAATTCAAACTTTGCAGAAGGATTGACAAGACTGAACTAAACATACCGAAGGATATAGCCAGCAAGGAAGCCAATATAATCTACGATTGATGCGTTCCGTCGGGTGTCCACAAACAACCAACTCGAATTGTTAGATACAGTAACTTATTTGGAAACAAATCGATCAGTTTTCATTCTGTTGGTTTAATATGTCTTGTCTCCTTTTATTGGTTTAATATATAGGGTATAATGCTGTAAAAATTAAGATAGGCACAGATGCTCTTGTATAATTTGAACCTTTTTCGTTTAGATGCTCCCTTGCTAACAAACTATAATATTTTAGCTCTCCCTTCATGCCCACAGGAGTGGTCTCAAACTTTTGTCCTCCCTTTGCTTTAGAAGCGATCAGCACCAATCCACATCCACCACCACAAGCCTTCATTCATCCATTGCTTGCGTGCTTCTTTCGTTTCCATCTATAAGTAAGAAGACTTCTTAGAAGCTATCTTTGCAACAGTTCTTTTCCCTCATTCTTAGACCCCCTTAATCTAGTTACCCTTTAATCCATGCCAACTAATCTGTCTGATGGGTTACATATGTCAAGTTCAGATAACTGAACTTGGTTAACCGTACTCTGATTCATTGGCTAACTATTCACTTGGATAGGTACAAGGGCAGATTTTCCTGCAGTTTGTTTAGATCTTCTCTGATTTATATCCTTGTCTGATTTGAATCCTCAAGTTATTTGATGCTTGCTATTTAGATCTATGAAATATCAACTTAGAATTAGATAAATAGTTCTTTAAGCTCTATTTTTGAAGACCGTGATAGTTGCATAGCTTTAGTCTCAGTTTCTTTTAACATGTGCACTAGTTATGTCCAATTTATTTTTCCCTTTTCAAAGGCAAGGTGACGCATCATGCAAGTTCTTATCTGGCCGCTGTATGTACATTGTGCAATGTGCATACTGCATATAATAAATATCATTTAGGGTCTAAAACTGTTGCAATATCCAAGGTCTTATTTCCAACTTATTTTGTAGTGATGATATTGTTTCAATCTTAGTCTTCTTTTATGTCCTAGAATCTTATTTACCTTTCTTAAACATATCAGGAAGTATGTCACCACCAGTGCAACTTCTACACTGACTGCTATCATTTTCCCCTTAATTAGCATGCTTGTCATTCACCATGGGTAGGTTGTCTCATCTAAATTTGTTATACTTTCTATTTTTGTATGCAGAAAAGAAGGCAGGTTACCATGTAATCAATTATCTCTTGTGTTCGGTGTTTCTCTTGATAGTGACTACTATCTGTCTGCCTCTTTCTGCTGTATTACATTAATCCATTCCCTTCGATCCTTGATGATCTGAAATATGTCTCTGACTTCAGCACTATTGGTTGCAACTGCCAAGATGCTAAAGACCGAATATCACAGGTTCGATACATCTTCTGCAGGCAGCTCTACCCCACTTTCCAGAAGATTTTCAAGTCCTTACAGAAGCTATATTTGGAGGTCTTGAAAGCCACATAAGATGAATGGAAAGAGAGTATAGACACAGCTTAAGATGATTAATCAGACTGATCACGGATGAGCTTTACTTAGAATTGAGAAAGTTCTCATTGACCAGGCAAACTTGATGAGAAAAAAATCTGAGTTGGAGGAGAAGCTCTTGTTCAAGGATGTGGAGATAAAAAGGAAAGGAATTGCAGAAAGTGATTGAAATGAAAAGCTCTGATATTGATAGAAAGCAAATATTACTCGGAATAAAATGAGGAGAGCCTTTCATTCCTCTTCACTAACATGACAAAGCTTGAGGAGGAGAAATGCTAGCTGAAGAAGAGCTTGGGAAAAAACAATGAAGATGCAAACAAAGGAAAGGAGCTGCAAGAGGAGATAATCAGGTATGTGAGTTAGCAGGGAAAAAAGTAACGGTGAATGGAATAGCTGTTGCAGTGTAAAGAAAATGAAAGAAAATACCTTGAATTGAAACTGGAAATGTGGAAGCCAGCCTCAGTGATCGTGGATGAAGTTTAGAACTGAAAGAGCGTAAGAAATTGCAAGAGCAGTTGGTAAATCAAATGACGCGAGCATTTCTGAATTGACAAATAAAACTACTGTTGAATGCGCACGAGAAAGAAAAAGCATTGCTTTTGTTCAGAGTGAATAATTTGGAAACTAAATTGAGGAACTTCAGGAGAGTCCGAAGGATAGGAATGCTGCATTTCCTGAAAGAAGTGAATCTTACAGACATTTAGCTCAGCAGATTGAATTTAAAGACTGAACTGCTAACTGGAAAGCAGAAACGAAATGATGTTTTTAATGTGTTCATAAGTACAAGTCTCAGTACAACTTCGCGTGTAAGATCTGGCTTAACTGCAGAAAAATAAGCTGTGTAAGCCCAAAGTTGAAGTTGAAAATGAGCCAGACAGCCACAATGGTATGTATACCTTACTGTCTTGTTTTTTTTTTTTTTTCTGGATGTGCATACTTAAGTCATTCCTGGGCATGCAAATGATTTTAGTAATTACTTGCATTTGCTCACTGATAGTTTCTTTATCTTTTTCATTAGGGGAGTTATGGTTATAAAGAGATATTTCAAAAGCATGGTCAAGAATCACGATATAATTTCAATGGATTCAATGCTTGCAGTGCAGGGCATGGGTTATTTTTTTTCTACAATAGCCTGAGTCATATATATAGACTAACCTCCGGTGTCTAACAATATAGGATAAAAAGCACTTTCAAAATGGCATAATGAAATTGGGTTCATCTTTAGAAATTTATTATGAGAGGGTCTTGTGTTGATTTCAGCCACATTTGCTACAACTTTACAAATCCGTGTGATTGTTATAACATTCATCATTGTTGTTTTATTAAGGTTAATTTGTTGTTTAATTAGAGCATCTACACCGGGGAGCAAATTCATTTTATTTGACGAGCATTTAAGCAAAACCATTTTGAAACTCGCACGAGTCTCGAGGTGCTTGAGCAATTAACCATTTTGATTTGCTCCATCTATCACTTGAGCAAAAACTGCTTGCTTGGGAAATTAGTGGGGGATTTACCCCTTTTTTAAATTTATTTTCACTTCATATCATATATCATATCATATATAACAACAACAACGTGTCCAGTATATCCCGCTTGAAGCAGAGGGTCTGAGGGGTCGAGTTGTACGCACCCTTTCCCCGACTAGGTTTAGAGGGTGTTTCCTAGTGACCCAAGACAAGTCCTCGAAGACAGGACAGGACTCCACACCAGTATATATCATATCATATCATATATAAAAAGAGAGTATATGCATCTTAAATAGTAAAATTACACTTTTACCCATGATCTTTATAAAATTTCCACAGAGTTCACTTGCTATTTTGCCTGTGAAATTGCCATTGTTTGTGCGTCCCTCAATGGCTCAATCCCATTACGCATCTCCTATCAGGCTATCACTTTCCTTCCCCAAACCCTACCCATCCAAGCGTTTCCACTACCTTACTGGCGCCGATTCCAGGGATTTCAGGGCCTTAATCGATGGCGACGACGACTCCGGTGATGCCCAATTTCTTCTTTGGCCAAATTTTCTCTTCCCCTTATATCTCTCTCTCCGCCATCTATTCCTTGCCTTATTACAGGGGTGGCGGCTATGCCTGCTCTATTGAGCATCACCGGAGTCAGCAATGGCAGATTGCTGTTGAATCTAATCATATTCACTCCCATCCTTCAGGCTCAACCAATCCTCACCGTATCCCCTCCCTTCAACGTCCTCACCGTGTCCCCTCCCTTCAGCTTATAAACTTCCTCTGGGCTCATCCGTCGGAAACCACCTCCCACATGCAGCATTTTATCATCCTCGCCCCTCATTAATTAACATCAAAACGTTGGGTTGATCCTCTTTCTCAATTTCTCATCTCCTTGATTTTATTTCTTGGGTTTTTTAGTCATTTCTTTGATCTGTTTTGGGATAGAAATCGATTACAATGGATTTCCAGGCATCATCCTCTTCTTTGGAAAATGACAAATTCCAATTGAATTCTGAATCTTGGAAACATAGGTTCACTGATCTGCTATGTTCGAGGTCACCAAGACCGTCAGATTTGACGACCTCTTTGAAAAGGTTTGCATTTTTTTTACAAATAGCTGATATCAAATTTTCATCAGCAACAATTAGATGTCTAAGTTTTTGCAGTGATCAACTCTTGAGCTATAAAGCATAGAAGAGATCAAATTAAGAATTAATTGGTTTATTTAACATAAACTTAAATGATAGAATTTCGTTAAGGAAAAAAACTATTTTTACAAAAAAAAAATCTCAGAAAATTCCACCAAATTTGAAATTTCGCCTTAATTCAAAGAAAGGTTCAGTCCCATGAGAGAAATTTATCTTGCTTAGGCTTTATGAAGATTTCTTTAGAATACATGGATATTTTACACACAATTCACCACCATCACATAAAGTTGAACTATGGCGTGCAGCGTGCTTTGCTTTGAACCAATCACGTTTAAAAAAAGATGGGAGTGTTGAACCAATCAAGTCATCTGATGTCACACCAATATGTGCGAGGGCTAATGAAATTTACATGAACCTTAGGAACTGAGTTTTGGGCATTACAATTAAATTTGGCCTTAGCTAAGCTTAGCTTATAAAGAACTCAAGGTGGAAAACAGCTATGTTCAGTATATTTAGATCTCTTACTCAAGCATCAGTTATTTCATCTGTTGTCTCATGGCACTATTTCTGTGTCTGAAAGTGATTCGCACATAGCATGCAATTTTAACTGTTAGAATAATTTATGATCATTTACTCAACACTTCAGCAAATCAAGTTTATTTATTGTCATTCTCTTACTAAAAAGGAAATTTTTTTTTGCTTATGCTATTCTTGTGCATTGGGATAATTCCTTCGCTAATTACAGCCATTTGGGTGTGTCTCAAATAAGTCTTGCTCTGAAGCCAGGAGTGATCAATCAATTTCAGTAGTATATGCACAGATATTTTGAAGAAGCGTATGCACATATATGCATTGGGATAGTTACTTCTCTACTCATTTGTGGAAAATGCAGAAGCATATGCACATATATTTTGAAGATAGGCATGAAAAGAAGATTTCAAAATAATAATTATAAATTTCAGCTTTATCTTTTTTTTTTTTTGTTTTTTTTTCTCTCTTGAGGAGTAATTGAGTTGTTACCTTTATTAGTAGCCGTTTTGAATAAAAAACATTACCAGCTTGAGTAATTCAGCAGTCATATTCTTATAGGTTCAAATATTCATTTGATTACTTCTGTATCTAAAACATTACCCGCTTGTGTTCTCTTAATACACTATATATTCTAATGGATCTTAAATTTTCAATTTGTTGAATTACTAGCGATCCGTGGCAAAAATGATGACCAAATTTCGAGGATCTCAAAATTTTGGTAAAGGTATCCTTCCAACATCTATGTCTGGCGGCCTAACCAGTCAAATCCAATACAACGCTTGCTGGGAGATAAGAACAGTAAATCACGATGTGGTCATGAAACCGGCTAAGTGAATTCGATGTATGAACTATGGAACACTCATAATACTTCCACACATGCTATTCTAAAGTATCATTGCTATTACTTTTAGTTATTAAATCTCTCTTTTGAGCAAATGAATATGCTTTTATTCAAGTTTTAGTTTCAATTGATTTATTTAAATGTTGGTTGGTGCGTGCTTGTTAGTTTCAAATGAATATACTTTGGAGCAAGTGAACATTGGCAAAGTGGATGGACACTTCTTTTACTACAGCGTAAGATTTTCTGCCTCTTTTTCATCGTCCATCTTGATTGTATACATCTATATTTAACTGCCTCCAACTTAAAAATCCTCGATTACAGGTCAATGTCTCGTATGAAGATGGCACTGCTGTTGATGCAAAGGGAATCGGAAGAAAAATCATTGATAGGGTGAAAGAGACCTATGATACTGAGCTAGGAGGCAAGATTTGCCTATGATGGTGAGAAGAGTTTATTCACTGTTGGGTCACTACCCACTAACAAGCACGAGTTTACTGTTGTGCTGGAAGATGTCGTCTCGAGCAGGTAAAATTACTCTTTAGTACATAGTATATATTACCATATCATATATGTGTGACATTTGTTCTTTCTGCAGGAACAATGGGAATGCCAATCCCGATCAAGAAAATCAAAATGATGCAGACAGGAAGAGGGTGAGGAGGCCCTATTAATCTAAAAGTTGTAAGGTTGAACTCAGCTTTGCGGCCAAGATTCCCATGCAGGCACTTGCTAATGTTATCAAGGGCCAAGAGAATGAAAACACCCGAGAAGCATTGAGGGTTCTCGACATCATCCTGAGAAAGAATGCTGCCAATAAATTTGATTGTAAGAGCATGTCTTTCAATGCTTTGGTATTCTTCAGCTCAATTCTATTGGTTTTGACAGGGGATGTCTTCTTGTTCGCCAATCATTTTTCTTTAAAACGACCCAAAGAACTTATGTGATGTTGGTGGTGGAGTGCTAGGATGCAGGGGTTTTCACTCAAGTTTTAGAGGGATGCAAGCTGGTCTTTCTTTGAACATCAGTGAGTTACATGTCCTTACCCTCTCAAACTTTTAGCATTTGTTTGAGTTGGCTACATGTCGATGCTGTTACTATATTTAGCTTAAACTCCCAACTTCATCTGGTCTTAGATGTTTCGACAACTATGATAATTCAGCCTGGTGGATTTTCTCATTGCTAACCAGAATGTTAGGGACTCATACACTATTGATTGGGCAAAGGTAAGACAACTCCGTGTCTGAGGTGGTGGGTGCCAACTTCTGTTAAATCTGTTCTAACATTCCTTTAAAAAAATTCAGGCAAAGCGAATGCTTAAAAACCTCAGAATCAAGACAACAACATCAAACCAAGAGTTCAAGATAACTGTTTTGAGTGAACTACCTTGCGGCTTGCAGTCAGCAGACATATGCTTCTCCAATCTTTTAAATTTATCTTGTTTAATTTTACACTCATTTTTTCTGGTAGCTGGATGTGCTTGTGTTAATTTTGCTTCTGCTGTAGTTTCACCTTGAAGCAGAGAAGGGATCAAAACAGTGAGCCTGAAGAATCCGAAATCACAGTCCAGGACTATTTTGTTAATGAACGGAAGATAGAACTGCGTTACTCTGCTGATCTGCCGTGCATCAATGTGGGCAAACCGAAGCGCGCCCAACTTACATACCTCTAGAGGTGATTTGAAAGTCCAGTTTGTGTTGAAGATGCAGTTGCCAATTTTATAACAACTAGGTTTTTATATGGGGTTTGTGTTCTTTGCAGCTTTGTAGACTTGATAATGTCTATTTTTAGCTCACACCCTAAAGATTGGTTGTATTTTTTCTTTCTTTGAGCAACCATTAACAGCTTTGCACGCAGGACAACCGCTAGTATATTAAATATTTTTAAAGTATATAAATTTGTTTTGGCCTACCCTTTGCTTGGGCAATGGCGTCATGCCTTCATGTGCAAAAATTGTTTTACTTGGACATATTTTACTTGAAGCAAAATTTGTTTTCGGATCCACCATTTGCTTGAACAAATTTAATTTATCGGTATGAATGCTCTTAGATGTGGTTGCCTGTATCATCTTATTCTTTTCTAGCATAATTTATCATTCATTTCATGACCTCCATTTATATATTTCTATAGTATGGACGATGGAGAGCTTGAACTTAGGAAGAATGTTGGGTACAAGTAACCAAGGTGGTAGGAACACTGGTTAGCATTGATGGTGCGATGCTTCATACTTTATACGGAGTAGAAAGGTAATATGAGCAACATTTGGACACCCCAACTTGGGATGACCCGCACTCGATCCAAACCCAAATCACTTGATCTGAAAATTTGCAAAAAAAAAAAAAAAAAAGAGGGTAAAAAGTGGATGTTGGATGAGTGGGTGATGAATCGGGTTGGATGGGGTTGATTTTTTTTCACCCACACTACCCACCTAACCCATCTTTCGCCACCCGCTATCTCCATGTATGGGACGGGATCTAAACTAGTTATATTATACTTTCTCTGATCGGAAATAAACGATGTTCGACTTTTATGCACGTAGCGTTAGAAGCTAAAAACTATATAAAATCTTATTTTTTTAAATTTTTTTTTCCACAATTTAATAGTTAAACATCGTATATTTCCGACCGGAGGGAGTAAATATTATTTCTCCCGAGTTTTGATGTCGGATCGTAATTGTACCATTAGAGATTTTTAGGATTAGGAACCTTTGAGTGTAGTAGTAATATCATTTGACCAATTTCTTGTCATTGTTTTGGCCCAATTTATGGTTAAAAAATGAGTCGAAATACTTTGTTACCGCCTACCCCAAAGGTTGAGTTATTTTTATTACGGTTGAAAGGTAGAGATATTTTTTTAACACTCCTATAAAGGTTGGATTATTTTAAATAGTTTTCCGGATCAAATAAAAGGAAAATAAAGAATTTTATTATAGAGACAGGAGGAGGATAAGAATAAGAGGAAATTGTAGTAAATACCACTTTTTTGAAAAACTTGGCAAAACTAGCACTTTTTTTTTTGCAAAATAGCACAAATAACCCAAAACTCAAAATTTTGCAAAAAAATCCCGGTTGATTACCTGGGGTAGGAGGTAAATGACCAAAAATAAAAAAGGAAAAGAAAAGGAAAGGAAAGAAGGAAAAAGTGGTAAAAAAAAAGGGCAAAAGAAAAAAAATCAGAATACTCTCTCTCCTATCATTCCAGTTTTTTCTCTCCATTTCAGACGAATGAAAAGGAAAGGGGAATCAACCGACGATTTCGAAAGGAGGAGGCCGGAGAGGATCCACCAATGTCGGAGTGTGGAGGAGAAGCGAAGAACGCCGCCGCCGGACTATAAAGGTACGCCCCCTCTCCATCAACCCAAAATCATTCTTTCTCCTCTCCGTTTTGTGCGAACGTGGGGTGTCGGATGTGTGGGTGAAGGAGTTACAATGGGGTTTAGGGATTGAAGGGCAATGGTGGGTTGAGTGATGGGTTGTGAAGGAGTGACAATGGTGGGTGCGATTGAAGGACGAGGAGGGTGGTTTTCAGGTATGGTTAGGGAAAACCTGCGGTTAATTAGGGTTTAGGGAGGCCAAAGAGGGTGGCAATGGTGGGAGTTAAAATTGGGATATGGGAATGTTTTGGTGGGCGATAGAAGAATAACGATTGAGGTTTGAGCCTGTTTGATTTGGAATTTGTTTGTTTGAAAGAGAAATTGGGTGATATGAGTTTCGAATTGGATGGGAAAGTACGTCGTTCATTCGCACCTCTTCGTTTTTTGCAGAATCTGCATAACCTAGGTGACAAGGGTAAATGGACTCCTGACACGTGGCATTTTCAAGGTGACACGTAAATATTGATATTTAAAGGATATTGTCCTAATCATTTCGATCTGAAATTAAGCGACGATTAGAATCTGATATGAATTTGAATAGTCCAACGAATACCACATATTTCCTTTGATGTCATTCTCTTGTTTTTTTATTTCAATTTCATTGGTTGCTGGACAACAATGTCGTTTTTTGTTTTAATTGGGTTTGTTTCTGAATTATAAATGAGTTTTGACATACCAAGGTCAGCTGATGTTGTTTTCTGAACGCTTTTGTTCACCTCAGTCCATATGAGTGATGCTAAAAACCTAATCCTCGCAAATGAAGGTGTTGGAGGAGGTCGTCAATGGACTGTGGGTTGCTAAAGGGATGGGAAGAGCCTGGGAAGAGAGAGAAAGGGATGCTAGCGCTTCTTTTGACATTGATGCGGAGAAGGAGGGTGATGTTGGGAAGGATGGAGCTAAAGACAGACTTTTCGATGAAAAGGAAGGGATAGGGGGCACGAAAGGATGAGGAGATAAGTTTTCTGCTAGGCGACATGGTATTTACGGTTAAGTGAGACGGATTAAAAAATCTGGGAATGTCGTATATGAATCTGTTTGTTATTAGTTCATGTAACAAGGTTTTTGCTGTTGGGTGATAGGTTTTATTTAGTTTGGTGACACGGGATAAAAAAAAATTCTATGAATGTCGATTATATGAATCTGTATTAGTTGATGTGACAAGGTTATTGCAGTTAAATGACATGGTTTACTTAGTTTGGTGACATGGGATCCAAATCTCGGAATGAGAGTTTAAACTTCCTAAGCATTTTTCAGATCTATGAGGCTGCAAAAGTTGAGGGTGTGCGAGGCAAGAAGACTAGGAAGGCTCTAGGAGGTGATGGAGAAGACATGCCCCCCTCGCGAAGAAACCGCAGGGCCAAAAAGGGAAGGACGATGTCGCCAGCGCAGACGCGATTCTAGGACTTGTATCGGTGTTCGACAACGATGGCTTAGCCCGGTGGATGGCAAGGTAGCCCACATCTGTATTTGTCTCCAATTATTCTACAAACGACGTCATTCACCTAACCTTGTCATCGTGGGTGTGTAGCGGGGATGAGGAGGAGTGGATGACAGGCTACGACAAGGAGCTTATGAAGGAGTTATGATCTCCGTTTCCATGGTAAACTGTAATAAACCACTGACAACTTTTTATCAGAGCGTACTTTTCATACCCCTAGGTTGTTATGAACTTTGTTGGGGTTGTATTTTCTGAACTTTGTTGCTCAAAACTTGTAGAATATTATGATCTCCGTTAGTTAGTAGGTGTAGTATTTTAGGATATTGGTTGGTCAGTACATGTTAGTCTTTTATGAACATCTTATGCACTTGGGGGTTTTCTTTACGAACGTACTTGGTTTTGAAATGTTTGGGTAGAAAAACAGACACGTTAAATCCTTCAAGTGACATGGTCATACAAACAGGTGACATGGTTCATTTCAAAAACAAATTTAAAGTGAAACCCCAAACCGTGACACGTTAATTTCTTCAGGTGACACGACCATACAAACCGGTGATAGGGGTTAGTTTCTTAACAAATTGGAAGACACTAAGAAATGTGAAACGTCAAAATCAAACAAGTGACACGTTAAATCCATCACCTCATCCTCGACTTCCTCCCCCTCCACCGACACCCTCATACTCGTGTCCTTCTTGACACCGTACAACTCCAAATCATCCAAGTCTTCTTTGAGCTTCACTACAAAACCTTCGTCCTCATCCGATACCCTAAAGCCGATTATTGGGGTTGACCCATCCTCCTCCTCCTCCTCACTGGTAATGGATATCACCTTCAACCCTTGACCCATGTCACCCATGTCACCCGAAGAGCTATTCGTGTCACTCAATTAAATCACATTCAGACCCTGTACCCTGTCACCTGAACATATACTCGTGCCACCTGATTGTTTACCCGTGTCAGTAATGTCCATCACATCCAGGTCCTTACTCTTTCATATGGCAGAGATCACCTCTCCCCCAGCATATAACACAACATCTAAAGACATGGAGTCTTGTTGTGCCTTATTGTATGCCTCATCTATCACAATCTCAGCCAAATCGTCCACTTTTTGGGAGGAAGGTGGCTCACTCAGGCGTTCTTCCCCCACAGGTTGCTTTACTTCAAAGCTCTCCTTTTGCAATGGACCAACATATATCGCAAGGGACCACAGATCTTTTCCATACTTCGAGTTCAGAGATTTAAACGCCTCGAAGACCCAAGAACCATCGAAGATGATAGTGACGAATATCAAGACGTTCCCACTCCGATATGATTTC
Organism: Persicaria tinctoria; assembly: GCA_037127255.1. NCBI lineage: Eukaryota > Viridiplantae > Streptophyta > Magnoliopsida > Caryophyllales > Polygonaceae > Persicaria > Persicaria tinctoria. The sequence continues at coordinate 5,475,813 of JBANSL010000004.1, forward strand.
GATGATGACATCAATCAGCATAGTGATGGATTTGGTGACATGATATAATATATTAGGTGACACGTATAAAACCATTTCTCTTGTTCATGGTGACAATATAAAATAAGTTAAGTGACATGTATAATTCCATAATCTGACATGCATCATTTATAGCAAAAACAGTTGTTCATACATAGAAGCTTCACATATGTCCGTAACCCCAAAGTACCAAAAGTGTCACATGTGCATAACCCCAAAGTGTCAAAAGCTTGACATAAATGTGTTAACCCCAAAGTACCAAAAGTTTGACATATGTGCTAACCCCAAAATACCAAAAGTGTGACATATGTGCTAACCGCAAAATACCAAAAGTTTGTCATGTGTGCGTGGTCCAACCCCTAACCCCAAACTGAAAATGCAAACTCAGCCTTTGTGGTGAGGCGTTGGACTACTCAAATACCTACGAACGACGACGCTTGACCCGGGGAGTTTCTCCACGGGATGGTACCGGGATGTCTTAGGTCGTCCGGGCCTCCTCTTCAAGGGCGGGGGGGGGGGGGGGGGGCACGCCATCTCCGATAGCTCTGTAGGGATTCTCCATTCTGATCTTGGAGGAACCGGATATAGCACATCCGCGTAACAAGCCTTCCATGCGTCAACTTTGTAGAAGTCGTTGACGAGAGCGAAGACATCCGTACCTCGATGCTTGGCAGCGGCTATGGCATGGGTGCACGGGAACTGATCAATGTCGAAGCGCTTGCATGTACAGGTACAGGCACTCAAGTTCACAACCCACGACGACGGACCCTTGCGGACCATGAACTCGTGCTGGCTGAGCGCCTTCACGTCCAAGCAAATTGCCATGCTATAGTTTGTCTTAAGCGCACCGTCCACAAAATCACTCACCAACTTACCCGGTTTGGTGCTTATTTCTCTGCGCTCGCAAAACCACTTTGACACGGTTTCGATGATGCCATCAATCAGTGCAGTCAAGGGTAGGTCGCGGGGCTCATTGAAGACAGAGTTGAGACACTCAGAGTTGTTCGTCGTCATTTTGTTGTACCGATTCCCCAAGAAGAATGCCCGAGCCCAGTTCTGGAAACCGGCCTCCTTCACGTATTGGCCCGCAGGGGGTGACACCGCACAGAAATCAACGAACAACTGTTGGAACTCCGCCCTCGTGTACGCCTCCGCCATCTTGAAGAACATCCTCTACAGCCCCGATATCCCTCTATACTTGCATCAGGCGTTCTGAAATAGATGCCATGCGCAGAAGCCTTGCTTTGCAAACACATAGTTGTCCCTTATACCTTGGACGATACTCAAATGGCGATCAGAGACAAACATCAAGTCCGACGTGTCCTCGACAATATGTAGCATGTTCTTGAAGAAGAAACTCCATGACTCGTGGTTCTCACTGTCGACGATCGCAAACGCGATCGGGTACACTTTTTGGTCCTCATCTTGGGCTGTGGCAAAGAGAAACATGCCCCTGAACTTCCCTTTTAGGAAACTCTCGTCCACCGAGATGACCTGTACATCGAAATCAGTAAATGTCAGTTATGTGACATGGCATTTCGTATTAAGTAACATGTGACATTGTACAACCGACAGGGGGTTTTACTTTTCTAAGGTGGGGGATCGCCCTCCGCCATACCCCGAAGCTAACAAAGGCGTACTTGAATCGTCGAGATGAGTCCACCTCTACCCTAGTATATGTTCTGGGGTTAGTCTGCTCCACCATGTGCAAGTATGGAATAATATCTCGGTAACCATCTTCGTCGCTCCCATGCTTAACCTCCCTCGCTACCAAGCGTGCCCTTCGGGCCTTCCAGTAGCTACACGTGACGCCAAACTCAGACTTGTCAGCGATTGCACTTGATGGGGAATGAGGTTCTTTTGAGTGCCGGTGAACCTACGAGTGATAGGTATGATTAGTGTGACACGTATAATGAACTAAGATGACAAGTGGAATATTAAGAGGTGACAGGTAAAACAGTGTTCCCAGGTAAAGTAAAACTTATGTCGACACGAGGTTCCGTCCAATCATACTCGGCGTAGCATGCCAACTATGGTTGTGCGCCACGTTCAGGTCACAAGTATGCTTCTGAATATACTTTCGGATGGTCCACATAGTGGTGAGATTGTAAGGCTTTGCCCTACACACCCACGTGCACTTTTTGTCCACACATCCAACCAAATACAATGTTTTTGTCGACTTATTCACACTAAACTCAAAGCAATTCTCCACCGCATTACAGCGAAGCTGAGTATGAAGGTCAACCTTCGATGCAAATATTTGTCCCTCCGAAAGTTCTATGATGTTGCGTCGTGGGTCCTGGGTGTGTGGTGTTATTATGTACACCATAGCCTCAACGATCTCCATTGTAGGTGGGGGTGTGCTAGACCTCGACACGCAGTCTTCAAGTTCCATCATCACCTCATCCTCAACTTCTTTCCCCTCCACCGACACCCTCATTCTTTTATCCCCGACAACTCCGTGCCAGTACTCCAAATCCTCCCACTTTTCTTCGAGCTTCACCCCGACACGATCGCCATTGTCGGAGCCCCCAACGTCGAGTTCGGGGGTTGACCCATCCTCATCTTCGTTGCTAATAGCTATCACCTCCAACCCCTGTTCCATGTCAGATGAAGAGTTATCCGTGCCACCCAATTTGATCACATCCGAATATTTTCCCCGGTCACCTAAACACATACCCATGTCAGCTGATGTGAAGTCCGTGTCACTAATGTCCATCAGAACCAGATCTTTGGTCTTCACTATGGCCTCGCTCACCTCTCCCTCGGCACATAACACGTCATCTATAGAAACAGGGTTTAGTTGTGACTTACCTTCGACCTCGCATATCACAACCTCATCCACTTCGTCCACTTCTTCGGAGGCAAGTGTCCCGCTCAAACGTCTTTCCCCGATGGCTTGCTTTAGTTCAAAGGTCCCCGATGGGCCATGGATGTTCTCCAGACTTCGAGTTCAGGAACTTAAATGCCTCAAAGTCGTCATCGTCAGCTATCGTGATTGGATGACCCCCTTCTTTCGACTTTAGCATGTAACAAAACGCCCACTCTTCATATAAAGCACCATCACCGACCTTCACCATGATCAACTTTTTTAAAGAGGTGAAGTCGATGTTCTCTTGGATCATGACATTCTTGTGCGTCTTCTCCCCCTTAAACACCCATCGCCCCCCCCCTCGAAACCCAAGAATCATCGAAGATGAGAGTAACGCATACCAAGGCGTTTCCACCTGAAAGTGAAACGAGGGATGAGGGGAAACGTTCGTTGGTATCTAGTTTTTGTCATAGATGAGGAGTTCTTTGTCAAAAACACTTACCCATTGCAGTCGAGAAGATAGGTTTCTGGGAAACCAAGGTGACACGAGGATTCTGATCACTGACAGGAGCACAGAATGAAGGCGACAAGTGATTTGCATCTGGAACTGCAAGCTCTCCGCTTCTCTTCCATGGTGGAACCTTCTCCATCTCTTTCTCCATGTGTTTATGCTTTAGAAAATCTGAGAAAATGGAGAAAATGAAAAGCTTCTCCCATCATCTTCTTTTATACCCTCCACATGGTTAGACATCAAATCACTTCCATTCAATCACTCCTTTTTGGCGCCAAAACCCAATTCTACAAAATCTTTTCCCTCCCTCACGTGTACCCTCTCACCTTGCAACTTGCAACCTGCTAGGCAGGTGACTTTTTTGTTTTGCAAAAGTAACCCATTGTCTACCCTTGCCATTTAAAAAAAAAAAAGTGGCATTTTTGCAAATAAAAAAAAATGTATAGTTATGCAAATAGCCCTAAAAATAAAGACAAAGGATTTGGACCCAATGAAAATTGAAAACCTCATACCCCAAATTGACAATCAATTTCTTTTTGGAAGAATGTAAAATTGAGAAAAATGACAACAATTTAAAGAGGCTCCAATCCATCATCCATGTATAATGTATAGTATATAATGTATAATGTATAATACTATAATGTATACTGTATAATGTGATGGACATATGCTTACCACGTGCTACATAAAACTGACATTATTGATAACAACTCATTACTAACTTTGCACTTATTTACTTTTATACCCTTCCCCTTCCCATTAAAGAACAAAAAGACAAATGCCATTATTACTCCCTCCATTAATTTCGGGCGTTTTATATGCACTCAGCCATAGATGAGATCTTTCAACTCTAAAAATAAAAAAATAAAAAATAAAAAGGCCGTTGATGAGATCTCTACAACACTACGGAGTATATGAATTTCTGTTCGGTCTAATATTTTTAAACTCCCATAATAAATACGGAGTATAGACTAATTAGTGGACATGTATCATTCAAATAACCAAATAAATCATATGTTTATCCATTTGATGCGCTTATAACACATTTATTTGATTTTTTTGATCTTAGTCCAGTTCGATCGACTCAGTCGTTCTACATCTGGATCGGGTACTGTATGGCCCATTTAAGGGGTTGACCCTCCCACTCACAAGCGACTCCATGTTTCCAAGGGGATTCGAACTTCGAACCTCTTGGCATGGGATGTAGCCCCACAACCACTACACCAACTTGTGATTGGTTATAACACATTTATTTGATACATGTATAAACTTAAAAATATTCAAAATCATTTATGTAATAAATTTTACACAAATTGGAGTATATATTTCTCCACTCCCATCATTTATCAACACCTTCTCACTTGCTACTTTCCTCACATCACAGTGCACAACCATGGAATCCAAACGCCTTTTCTTCACTCTCATCCTCATCGTCTCCTTCGCCGCTTCCGGCGTCCGATCGGTATGGTTTCCTCTGTTCAATTTCATCACACATAATATTTATGATTTTGTAAATGTCTAATTAAAGCCAAAATCGATGAATCATCGGCGAATTGAATTGAATTGAATGCGCGCAGGAGGATGACTGTGTGTACACGATCTACGTGAGGACGGGATCGATCTTCAAGGGAGGAACCGACTCGAAGATCAGCGTGGAGCTGTACGACGCGTCGGGGCAAGCGGCGGAGATCTGGGATCTGGAGGCGTGGGGCGGCCTCATGGGATCCGGACACGACTACTTCGAGAGGGGGAATCTCGACATTTTCAGCGGCAGGGGCCGCTGCCTCGCCGAATCCGTCTGCGCCATCCGCCTCAGCTCCGACGGATCCGGCCCCCACGCCGGCTGGTACTGCAACTACGTCGAGGTCACCTCCACCGGGCCCCACTCCCACTGCTCTCAGCAGCAGTTCACCGTCGAGCAATGGCTCGCCGACGACGCCCCTCCCTACGAGCTCTCCGCTGTCCGCAACTACTGCTCCTACGACGCCGCTCGCCGCCCCGTCGTCGTCGGATCCATCCCGGTCAGATCGTCATCCGCCTCTTCGTCTCAGTGAAACGGAATGGCCTGAATTAGATGAATAATGTATGGAGATTGAAAGGCTATTCGATCAATTCGAGTGGTTTGATCGATATCGATGTTTTGTAACGAGTCTTGTGATCATGAATTCGTTTGCGAATGACTGTTTCTTTGGATTAGTGTTGAATTAGTGTTTTCATTTTCCTTTTGGTTGTGGTTGGTTGTTATCCGAGTCGAACTAGAAATGAGTCGGGCTCGAGCCGAGCCTAAATTTGGACTCGGGCGTAAAAGTGTGCTCATACTCGACTCGTTTAGGAAATTAATGATCTCAAATCGAGTTTTTTTCGAGCACTAAGAAGCTCTATTTGTTTAGAACATAGTAATTTATATGAAATTTTAGAAATTTCACAAAATTCGAGCTATTCGAACTTAAATCGAGCGAGCGAGCTTTGAACGACCTTAAAATGTGGTCAATACTCGGCTTGTTTAGAAAACAAACGAGTTCGAACCGAGCTTTTATCGAGTGGAGTCCAAGCCGAGTCCAAGCTACCCGGCTCATATAACAGCCCTACCTCTGAGCGGTTGCATTTCGAATGCGTATACAAAGATCACTACATTGAGCAAAAAAGCTTCAATTATGATGGGGAGCACACTACCTAGCTAGCTTGAAAGGTTGAATCACAAACAATACTCAAGAACACACTACCTAACTTGAAAGGTAGAATAGATAGCTTCAATTTGCTAGTAGCTTATAAAAAAGGCCTTTAACTTTTGAACCGTGTCATCAAAATGACCACTTCCTTGACCAAAGTGAATCATCTATATAGACACTTGTGAGTCGTGATCACCACATAGTCAAGGCTGCAACATTGGTTGGTTCATTTGGGCCTGGTTGAGGTGGGGCTTTAAATGCCTTCACATTGCAAAACCTCAATGATAGAAAATCAACATGCTCATCGACTTTTGGGAATTGGGGGTAGGTGGGGACACACAAAATTTGAGATACATTATTACTCCCTCCGTTTCGTAATACATGTCAATTTGCTTTTAAGCACGCTTTTTAATGAGCGAAAAAATCTATAAAATATTGTTTTTTTAATTAATTTTTTATATAATATGTTACTTATTAGTAATAAGTACCATGTTATATAAAAAAATTAATTAAAAAAATAATATTCTATAGAGTTTTTCACTTATTAAAAAACGTGTCGAAAAAGAAAAGGACATGTATTATGGAACGGAGGGAGTATAAAAATTGGCGCCATTTGCTTCTTATGAAATATTCAGCTTTCTAAGAGCGGCTAATCCTCAACCATGCCTTTTAAACTTTTTTTAGTCTAAGATCGATCCAGATTTGTTTTGTTTCCTATGTCATATTGATAGTCTCTATAGTTTTGATCATAGAGGATTTGAATCAAGGAAATAAATTGTTCAGAATAAATGTTTTGATTAAGTAGTTTTCTCTTACTTAAACTCAAACTTTATTAAATCTGTAAAGATTATAAGAATATTCAAGCATACTTGAGAATTAAACTGTGCACTCGTACCAAAAAGATCAATTAAGGGATTTGAACTTACAAGTATAGATTACCAATCTACTCAATATTTGAAACACTTCTCTTTCTCTTTCTAGTTTCCTATGCCATGTTTATCACTATAGATACTAGGAATATTAATTTTTTAATCTTCTCTCGATCTCTCACATCATATTAAAATCCGATTCTTATTTTTTCCATTTTATCAATAACATCTCTAACATTTCAAAACCTATCATTTTCTATCAATTCAATTTACAATTATACCCTTCTCCCACAATTATTTCCAAAATTTCCTACCAAATCAATTTATAACTATACCACTCTCGACTAATTTTCCCAAATCTAGATTACTTCATTATATTCATTTTTCGATAAAAAAATTTATTCATACATTAATATTATTTATAAACTAAATTGGTGACTATAGATATGACCCAATATATAAATTTTATTTAAATAAATCGAAATATATTGATTACTTCAAAAGAGAACAATACATAAACTTAAATTCCAACTTAACAAATATAATACTAAAAGCGAAAACCATTAATTAGCTCCGACATTGGACCCAATATTCCCCCCAAATATGTTCCTTCAAGCCTTCTCTAAGATGATGGTGTGTAACACTATCATGTAATTGATTCCTCGCTTGTATATATACTCTCGCAAGACGTTGGGAGTCCTAGTTGAGTACGTCCAAGTAGAGTTGTCCACTGGGATAGGTTCACCACTTATGCCTTCTTCAAACTGTGAAATCTCGTATCCATGGTGGCTATAGTCTGCTCGCTCATCCTCCATGCTCTCAATGCTACCCAACATCCCTAGAAATCCATGAGACTCCCTCACGCTTAGTAATCGTTGGATGTCTGCTGCATTAGGCCGACGAAGATACTCGTCGCCAAAATAGTTGATGATTACATCAACAAATTAAAATGTGACAAGCATAATCGGGTTGTGCCCCCCAGATATAGACGAAGGTATTCGTCACAAGTATCAGTAGAAAGGTCGTAGGCCAAAATTCGAATTGAACTTGTAATTTTCTGGAAAGCATAAATGCCCAACCGAGCCATGCAATCCGGTCGTTGTTGAAAGTATGTCATTTCCGCCTCCCATCGCTCAACAATGCGATTGAAAACCCCCTTACGCATTTGAAATTGGTGGCGAAAGACTACATTAGGGTGTCACCTCTGAGGTGTAATCGTTGTACAATTGAGCAAAGCCTCTCTCCCTTCCTCGTTCAATGTGAGTGCAACGACGTCTCCTTCGAGAACTTTCAGGTTGTTGGTACGCATGTTGAAGGGAAGTAGCTGCAGCTTCCCATTCAATATAGCATGCTTGTAAACTTGTTGGTGCCTTCATCGGAGCTGCTGCTTGAAAAGAAAGGGTTTGTGTTTGAAGAATTGGAGTATGAGGCAGATACTTTGAGGAGTTGCAAAGGAATGAGTTTGTGTTTGAAAGGAAAGGGTATGGTGTGCCTCTTTCTGAAGGCTACATTGAAGCCTTATATAGAACGAATTTGACAAGAGGCCAAGGCAATATCACATTGTACGAAGGAGAGTTGACAACTCTATGACACAAGGAGATATAACTTATCAAATTTAGGTTGCGTTTAACAGTAGGTTATAAAAGGGAGATTTTGTGTAGATTATGGAGATTTTGGAGGTTGAGGGGTTTTTTTTATTATGGAGATTTTGGAGTTTGAGATTTTTTTTAAAAAAAAAATCTTGTGAAAAAGTTTAAAGGTGTTTGGTGTTTATAAGATTTTGAAAGTGTTTTTCTGATGAAAAAGTCCAAAATACCCTTACTTTTTACCCTCCCCTCCCTGTGCCCTCAGCCAAACATTCTCCCCATCCTCACCATTCAACCTGTTCCCCGATAGCCTTTCACCGATGAGAACGAAGTTGCTAAAGGTGAGGGCGAGGTTCCCCTTGGAAGTGCTAAGGGAGCGGAGGATAGGGAAATTGGTAAATATGATGCACTGGTTGGTAGTGCAGAGGCAGTGGGTGATGTCAAGGCTCCGACGGGGGCTCAAGCAACTACATCGAGTGAAGTTTTAAAAGCGGGAAGCGATCCAAACCATGAGAAATCCCTTGCCTGCGCCCGGATGGTTGCTTCTTTTTGGACTGCAGAGGCGGGGATTTATGCTAATGGGGATGGAGAGTTAGAAATAAATGAGGTTAAGACCCTGGATGGTCTCATGAGGTGGAAGACTAGGTGCGGTGTCAAGAGGTGGAAGACTTGGCTTCGTGCTCTCCCTCTGTTCCTTCGACGGCGGACAGTTGGAAATTCATCTGCTGACGGCGGGCTGCATAGGAGCATCAGCGTCGGCCATTTGCGTGAGGACAACAATGGACGAAGGCGTCCAACAGTGGACGTACCTGGAACGGCAAGCTGGAGAGGCGGTGCGAGCAATTCCGGTGGACCAGCGATATGCCTGATGAGGAGAAGTCAAGACGAGCAACTAGCTTGAGAGAGGGTCAGGATTGGCCAATGGGAATGATAATCTCCACAAAAGCTTCGAAATCAATCATCCCCAACCTTCTATTTTGCCCGAAAAAAAATCTCCAAAAGCCCCTCCGAAAGCTTCGAAACCTGCTTGAGAAGCTACTGTCAAACACCATGGGGTCAACTTTTTTTTTTCTCCCAGAAACCTCCGAAAGCTTGAAAAGCTACTACCAAACACAACCTTGAGCTTTTCACATAAGATTCCCAAAGACAAAGTTAGATTTGACAAGTCTATGACACAAGAAGACAAAACTTTTCATATAAAATTCTCTAGGGGTGGGCACGGGACGGGACGGGACGGGATTGGGCCGGGACGGGACTCATCCCGCGAATTTTTTTCGGGACGGGATTGACATTTTTTTTTCGGGACGGGATCGGGACGGGATGGTGTCTGGACGGGACGGGATCGGGACGGGACGGGCCTTGTCCCGCATATAAAAATAATAAAATATTATATAAATTTGCAAAGTGAAAAATGCTTTCATAATTCATTATTTAGTATAATATGTTAAATACGGCATTATTCTCAACTATATTATTCAATAATAATAATAATAATATTATTATAATACTATTATTAATTCATACAATGATTGTATAATTAATTATAATGTTCAACATATTTGGCTACATTATCTTACTAGATCAGGACGGAAAGGAATTGAGACGAGATTTACCAATATTGTCTAATTATCGATTGATAGTTAGGAAAAATATCGTATTTAATTAGCTATTTGCCTCTTGTAACTCTAAATGGGCGGGATGTGTGTGTCGATCTGATGGGATCCTCTCCATTGACTCAGTCTGGAATTTCTGACTTTATGCCTGGTCGTGCTGTTGTTGATGCTGCTCGACGTAAGTGTGTCAAGTATCGAGATTTGTGTACGACGGCTGTTTATGGTTTCCTACCCTTCTCATTCTCTTCATTGGGGGAGTTGGATACAGATGCGGTTGCATTGCTGAAGCGGATTCAGAAATTCTCGGTATCTCAGGATGCTGGGGCTCCTGCTGCACGTTATATTTTTACTAGACTTGGCTTTGTTATCGCTAAAGGAGTGGGTGCCCAGATAGTATCTCGGTTGCCCACTAATTTCTTGTAATATGTTTTTATAATAATAATAATAATAATAATAATAATAATAATAAAAATAATCCCACGTTATAATTAAAAAGAAAATAAAATAATATTACTTATTTTTATTATTATTATTATAAAATAATTATACTTTACAAGAAAAAAATATAATATGATATAATAATAGTATAATAATAATAATAATAATAATAATAATTTTATCATAAATTAATATTATTATTAAATTAAATTATATTATTATAATATTATATAATAATAATAATATTATTATTATTATAAATTGAAAAATATTATTATAGTTATAAATAATATTTTCTCAAAATAATAATACTAATAATATATTATTATTATTCTATAATATTATAATAATAATATTATTATAATATTATAATAATATTATTATTATTATATTATTATAATAATAATATTATTATAATATTATTATTATTATAAAAATTATTATTATTATTATTATATGCGGGACGGGACGGGATTTGCGGGATCCCACCGGGATCGTCCCGCGTTTCGTCCCGCATAATTTTTGCGGGACGGGATCGGGACTGTAACGGCCCAGAATTATGATTTTCGGGTTACGTTTCAAGGGATAAAACCCCTTGTTCGGATCTTGCAATCCAGGTACGGGTCAAGGTTTCAAACTCATTTTAAGATTTGTAGAACCGAACAAAAGAGGGGAAAAGAGAGCCTGTTGGCCAGCTGCAATTTTGGAATTGAGGGATTGAGGAAGGAAGAAGAGACAAAAAAAAAATGTGACCCCAAAACAATTCCTCAAGATACCCATGAAATAAATCCCTAGATCCACTCTCTCGATATTATTCCAACCCGACTCAACGATTTCCAAAACGATTTTTTTTTTAAATTTCCATATCCGAGTTTAATAATGAACTCCAAATATTATTTTCAAATTTTCGGTATATAAAAGCATAGTATAACGTAATTTAATTTTCCAGTTAAATAATGCCGGAACTCGTTTTAAGGATTTCAATTTCGAATTAGGAAATTAAGGACGAGTTTTTCTTGAAATATTCGAATTTTTTATTTTATTTTATCTTATTATTTTTTCGACTTAAATCCATTTATATTATTTATTGAAATTTATTATTTAAAAATCCGGGCCTTTACAGGGACGGGATTCGCTATTTTGTCCTAAATCCCACCGGGATCGGGACGGGACCGGGACGGGATCGGGATTTGCGGGATTTGTGCCCACCCCTAAAATTCTCAAAGACAAAGTTAGATTTGACAAGTCTATGGCACAAAGAAATAAATCTTATCACAATAAGGAAAGATGCATTACGGAACTGCAAAGATGCATTAAAATAGGAAAGATGGATTGCGGAATAGGAAAGATGCACAATGTAGAAGGTCCCTAAGGCCATGTGCAACATAGAGTCTCACGACTCTTAACTCATTTCAGCCATATCGATCAACAACTATTAATTCCTTCCACAACAACTTTCCATAACTTTTCAACTTTTTACTTTTTCCATTAACAGCAGAGGGTTGCACGACTCTTATTTCACTTTACACTTTTTTTTATTAAACTAAATGTTGATTTATTTTACTTAAAATTTTTTGTTAATGATATTATTAATTTTAATACGTATAATTAAAATAAAAAAGACACACTCGTGTAGACACACTCGTACAATAAAATTAAACGTCGTCTCTGGGAGTTCCAAATTTATGCCATATATGCTCAATCAAGTCGGCCTTGAGTCGATTATGCATACTCGTATCTAGTGTAGCCATATTTTGTATCAATTGAGGCATTTCAACTAGCAGATTTGGGATGATAGGTTCAACTACAACAATTTGATCGAAGTCGGATTGATCATAGTAGTCGGTAGTATATTTCATGTTTAAGGTGTAGTCGATAGTATATTTGTTTGTTTTACTTGATGTGTTTAAGTTTATTTAATGTTGAAACTTGTGTATTTAATGTTGAAACTTGTTGAAACTTATGTACTTTTTTTTATTAGGTAAAAATTCGATTGGAAATCCTAACTGATGGCATCCCAACGGATGAGATCCAGAAGATCTGGGTGAGAATCCATTGTCGACCCGTTAACAAAATGACCAAGGTGTGCAACCTTGTCAGCCGTCTTGTTACCCTCACGGGGCACATGGGAGAAAGAGATATCTAGGAAAGGCCGTAACAATCCTTTGATATCTCCCATCAAAAGTTTTATTTCCTAAGGACAAGAACCCTTATCTTTAAGATGGTTTATAACGATAAGAGAGTCACCTTCGATTACCAGCTGTTGGTAGTTTTTTCCTTTTGCGTAAATGATTCCTTCCCTAGGTGCAATTGTTTCAGGTACAAGCAGATGTTGTGAACCTAGCTCCTTATATAACCTATTTTAATGACCTCTCCTTCCCAGTTTCTTATTAAGTAACCAGCACTCGCTTCCTTAGTGTCACTGACAACACCATCAAAATCCAGTTTTAGAAATCCATGCTTTGGCTTTCTCCATTTGACATTCTTCCTATTTACCCTCCGATTTGGGATGATCCTTTGACCATAAATCATATTCTCATCTTCCAATTCCTCCATCGCAGCCTTTTTCCAACCATCTTTGACAGCTTTTAGAAAAGCATGTATCTCATAATTGGATGGCTTAGATACACCTCTGAAAGCCAATTGGTTCCTAAAATACCAGATGGACCACCATTTTATTGCCATCTCCTCTTTTTCTTTTGTATTCAGACACTGTCCTAACTTTGCCATGGTGGATTTCCCATTTCTATCTCCGTAAGATAGGTTATATATCACCTTAGAACATTTTTCCGTTTTCAATATGGACTTTTGACCAAAGTCGCAATTTGCAAATAAATGAAATTCATCCTCACCTTGCATATCACAGAAGCTACAAAAATTTGGAATTGGTGTGCCTCTTTTACTCAATCTATCTCTTGTAGGTAAACCGTTCCGTGAGATCTTCCACAAAAAGTTTTTTATTTATTTTGGGCATCGTATTTACCTTCCAAACCCAATTGGAATGATCATCGTTAAAGGAATCTTGATTGGATAGAAGTTTGATTGCGCTAGACGCCGTGAACCAACCATTTTTATCAGGTCTCCAATACAACATATTCGACATCTGGTGGACTGGGAGAGGCATATCCATAAATTCACTAACTAATGCATTCTGATCCACTGTTAGAGTATTAGAAATAAGATTTTTTAGAGGCTTATGAGATATCCAAGGATCCGTCCAAAATCTAACAGATCTTCTATTCCTTATTAACCACACAAGGCCATCTTTAAATTTATCAATTAGGGAGGACGCGTTCCTCCATTGCCAAGATGAATTTTTTACTCTTTTATAGTTAAGAATGTCATTTTCTTTTAAATATTTATGTCTGATGATTTTTACCCAAATATTATCAGGTTCGGCTAGAGTCTTCCATAGTAGTTTCATTTGAAGAGCCTCATTCATAACCTGAGATTTTCTAATTCTCAATCCTCCTTTTCTTTTTGGCTTACAAATTTTATCTCAGCTTATAAGTGGTTTATATTGAAGATCTTTATTCCAAAAGAAACTTATGTTAATTTGATCCAGTTCTTTATGAATCGATGATGGGAGCATAAAGCTTTTCATTGCATACGACTTTGCTGATAAATTGGAATTTATGAGAATTGATCTCCCTTATTGGGATAGAGAGTTAACCCTCCATTTTGTCAGTTGGTTTATGATTTTACTAATTATGTCCTCAAAAGTCAACTTATTCACTTTCCCATTGATAATGGGGCAACCCAGATACTTTTCTATTGCTCTAGTATGGGGGTTTGTAGAGAATTTTGTAGCAGGTGAATCCGAGAAGTAGGAACACCCAACGTTGTTTGAAAAGATGATTTATGAAAATTCACTTTTTGGCCCGAAAGACTACAATATTCATCTATTATTTCTTTCACTCATTGACTAGCAGATATATAAGCTTTGGCAAATACGATGATGTCAGCTGCGAACGCAAGGAATGGAACTCGAGGGCCATTACAACATATGTTACAGTTAGTGAAAACAAATATTTTTTTTCCAAATATATGCAAAATGGGTGTCATTAGATAGATAAAAATAATGTTAAATTACACATAACCACCCGTAAATTATGTTACTTTTCACATAACCACCCATAAAAACTTAAATTACATTAAACCACCCATAAATTTAATTTGTTTTCATATGACCACCCACACATTAATTCTCTATTTGTCTTGTTTAAAATGACTAAAATACCCCTAATTCAAGCTTATTTGTTTGTACTTTGTAAAGGAAAGATGTTGCATGTATATAAGTACGTGTTTGGATTCCAATTATATTATGTTTATAATGTAAAATAGACAAGGTCGTCTTTGGTAAACAAAAAATTTAAGATAAATTAAGGGTGTGTTTGGATTCCATAATTTATTAATTATATATAATGTAATAGTTTTATCCCAATGCATGTGATTATTTGGTTAAATTACTATTTTACCTCATTTTTTTAATGAGATTTTTAGTTATACAACCAACTACTCACATAAATCGAAGTAAATAATTGAATTATAATTAAAATGGAATGTAATTCAAACCCACCCTAAATACTCCAACCAACATATATCTAAAAACGTGAAGAGTCGAGACTTCCAATAGCTCCTAACAGTCTCCTCTCCTTCAAATGTTGAATAAGATAGAGATAAACTCTAAAATAAAACAAGATTGTTGCTTTAAAAGAAGGGTAAATTAGCTCATATCTTAAATTACAAACCATACTGATATTATATATCATTTAAAAAATAAGCTAAGCTTATACATATCATTTGACAAATTAGCCGAACATGAATAATTTTATTATAATTTATCCTTTTTTAAAAGGGTAACCAGATTATTTAACAAATGAGAAGTCTTATGAAAATAAATCATTGCATTAAATACAAATAAGGTTGAATTAAGGGTATTTTAATCTTTTTAAACAAAACAAATAGAGGTTTAATGGGTGTGTCTTATGAAAAGATAACTAATTTATGGGTGGTCTACTGTAATTTAAGTTTGTATGAGTGGTTGACGGAGGGGAAACCTGTCGTTGATTCCGCCAAAGAAACTCAAACCTATAACTAGTATAGTAATAAGCAAGAGGTCGATCCCACAGGGAAATTTATGATTCAAGTGTGACTCTAATGCCGATTAAGTAACAAGAAGGGGGGTTTTTGTGTGAAAGTTTTGAAGCAAAGTAACGAACGCAGAGTAAGTGAATTTTGGTTTAGACAATTATGAGAAGCAATTCCACCTACAATTTTCCACTTTATTGGATTGAAGCGATCATTGTAACTTCTTCTCGTCCTATTATGTTTCCTATGAATGCCCTTGTCCCGACCTAATATAGTTACTAGTCCAATCAGTCCTAGAAACCCTTATCAATCGAACAGTCCCTAAAGAAGGATTTAACCCAATTGATAGCTTTAAGTTCAGAGATTAGCCAAGGTATTTGCAGTCCCTAAAGAAGGATTTAACAACACATTCAACTTCCTACTTATTCAATTAGTTCAATCAGCCCTAAAGGAACAAGTTTGCCACTTAGGTTAAGGTTCACAATCAGGAATCTACAAAACCTTAGCGATTGAATTGATCTAACGAGTTGGCTAGACAAGATAGAACAAATCAATAATCAATCAAGCACAAAGAAGTTGAAGCATTCACAAATAGGAAACTAGGAGCGAGAATTAGAAACTCACAATCAATCCGAATAAAGCTTCAAATTGCAGGCAGAATAGATGAGTTTAGTTCCTCATGGAAGATATAGCTCAAAATCTCTCAAAAGTCTAATGGTTGTATGAATAGAATGAAAGGTTGTCAAAAATAACATAAAAGTGGCCTAATAAAACATCCAAGTCGGCCACCCAATGGGCAAAAACATCTAGGGTTTCTTAAAGTTTTCAAAACGCTGCGCATACGTGCTGACGGCAGCTGCGGCGGCCGCCGCAAGGGTTGCGGCGCCCGCCGCATGTGTCTTGTTTACTTTCCGCTGCGGCGGGCTCTGGCGCGGCCGCGTCACCTCTGGCACGCCCGCGGCACGTAGTTTTGCCGAAGTCTTGTGCTTCTATTGTGGCTTCTCTTCTCGTCTTGCCTCTTTCTTCCTTGCTCCTTCCCATGTATCTTGTGTTCCTCTTCGAGATATTGCATCTCCCAAATGTGTTCCGATTCAATCTGCGAGATAAACACAAAATTGCACAGAATCCGAACTCTTCTAAAATAAACACAAGATGCAATTTAACAACAAAGCAAGCAAGAAATGCAACCTAACTAAACTAAATATATCTATAATGCCTATCTAAAATATGCATTATCAGTGGTTATGTGAAAAGTAACATAATTTATGGGTGGTTATGTGTAATTTACCCTAAAAATAAAGGGTGTTAATAGATACACCGCAAATGGTGATTAAGGATTTGCACGTCCTTAAGGACTTGCATGCACGGCGTTAACAACGTGCAAGTGTGGAGTTGTGCACGCCCACTAGCAAACCCTTTGCACGTCCGGGCTCGGGTGGCTGCAAACCCACCTACACGTCCTTAAGGACGTGCATGCACGTTTCTTTCGACGTGCATTCACGTCCTTAAAGACGTGTGGATTTGCGGTGTATATAGCCGAAACGAAAATAAATCACCTTCAAAAATAATTTTTTTTTAATTTTATTTTTGGGTGAAATGTGGGTTTTAATATAACATATGACGCATTCCATTGACCGAAATCCGGCCAATGGAAACACGCCACCACACCTACCCAAAATAAAAATCAAAACACTTCACTTTTGCAGATGAAGCGGTTCAATTTAAAGCGTCGACAGTAGGGGTGGGTGCGGGATGGGACAGAACGGAGGTCGTTCCGCGTAATTTTTGCGGGACAGGACCGGGACGGGCCTTGTCCCTCAAATAAAAAAGATTGTAAAAAATTAAAATTTTATGTATATATTCCGATTTTCAAAGATGTAATAAATATATATGTGTAATTTTTTTATATTTTATTACATGTGTATATATATAATATCAGTATGTGTGTGTGTGTATAATATCAGTATGTGTGTGTGTATAATATCAGTATGTGTATAATATATATATATATATAGGGTGAGGTTAAAGTGAAAATGGGGCTTAAAATGAAAATAAGGCTTAAAGTGAAAATGAAGTTTTTAATGGTTAGTGGGCGCGGGTTTGTCATTTAAAAAAACTGAACCGGGCCGTTTAAAAAAACCGAATCGGGGCTCAAACAGTAAAAAATGAGAAAAGCCCTTCTTGCTCCTCTCGCCTGACACTCCCTGCCTTCAATTCGACCGACGCTCCAATACCTCTCCCAACCCACGCCGCTGGCGCCGATGACCACACCCCTACCGAGCAGTTCCCTACGATGTTGGCCTCGTCTCCCGATCCAGGAGCATCGTCCTTCGCTCCCCCAGTTTTGCCCCGATTTGAAGAACTTGACATGAGTACCAATATGCTTCTCCGTCAGAGAATCATCTTCATCGGCTCTCAGGTTTGACGCCTTTCTTTCACTGCACCTGTTTTCTCTTCCGATGCATTCAATTCCATCCCCTTTATTGTTGTTAAATGTTAATTTTCAGGTTTAGGGTTATCTTTCCTTACGATTATTTGCTTAGGTTTTGTTAGAACTGTGAGATAATAAAGCCTCCGTTATAGATTTGTACTGCCTTCTTCATTTAGAGTGGCATTCTTTCATTGAATGACTGAATGAATCCATTTTATCTGTCATTGAATTTGGGGATCTTTTGGTGGCTAATTGATTTTGCAGTTACAGGGCTTTTGTTGAGTATGACGGTATAGATTTGTGGTTTTCTGGCTTCGTTCAATTAGGGATCTCACAGTCTCAGGTTCCTTCGCTGCTTCTCTTTTCGCCCCCTTCAATCAATCAGTAGTCGATTTCGTCATCTCACTGAGGTAAGGCAATCTGCGTATACAACGTTAGCCCTTCAACAATTTGATATCCCTTGCAAGTCCGTTTGTACGGCAGGAAGGGCTTAATTAGGGTCATGATCTAAAATATATGGGTTAGCTTGCTGTCAGGTGAGTAAAAGTCACACTGTGCAGGAGAACTAGCATTTAGGAAATAGGATGCAAAACGACTTGAATTAATAACTTAGAATTGCACGAGTAATGGAAGTGTAACTGTTGTCTAGTTTCATTTTGAGGACAACATATGATTTATGAGCTTCAACGGGGAGATTGTATGCTCTTTCCTGCCCAGGTGTAGCGTTGCATTTGGTTAGTTGTGCCTAGAATAGCTAACCAAAGGATTTTTGTCTGGGCTATCTATAATGGAACAAAACAACAACAACAATTATTAATGGTCTCTAGCTTTCATGGGAAGGTTATAAGACACCTTGAAATGAAAAAGAGCTTGAAGTTTTTGTTGTCCAAACAGAGCATAGAAATTTGATGAAAATATATCTTTTATGTTATATATAGAAGGTGATGGATCTAGTTAATGTGTTGATGCATTTTTACACTTATGTGTTTCAGCTGAGCGACCCAAACAAAAGTGAAGGTGTTTGATTCTTGCATTAATAAAGGGGCAGTTAACCAGTTAAGCTTCTGCAAAGCTGGAAACATTCAACATATTTTTTGTTTGGCTATGTTTCCGAGTGCTTTTAGAATCATATTTTATAGAAGCAATATATGCTTCCCTTTCTTCGTGTTATATTGCCTTATTGATGGTTGCCTTGTGATCTCCTGTCCTTGTTTCACCTTTGACATTTCTGAATGTTATAAGCTAAAATTTGAAATTTTATTTTCACAGGATCTGACATCTAATCCAAGATGCTCGCTTCTTGTGGCAAGGGATCCTGAAGATTGGACCGATCTAGTAATTACCGTACAATATGATGCAAGTTTTGTAAGTTTATAGTCCCTTTGCTGAAAAATCTGTGTTTCAGAACATAGAGGATTCTCTTCTCATTGATTCTAAGAAGGAATGTGTTTGGGATACTTCCTTGCCACCAAGTAGGAATGTGAGGCTTCTTCGTGTTGAAGGTTATGGACAAGGCTTCTCTTGCTGCCAGGAAGAAGCTGAACCGAGCATAGATGGCGAGGGAGATTCCTCAGTTGCTTGATCAACACTTCTTGCCGACTGTACACATATTTTCTACAAATCTGTAAAATATGTAATCTGTCAAATCTGTAATTTTAAAAATCTGTAGTAAAGACCGAAATCTGCAATCTGTAATGTTTGCTGAAAAATCTGTAGTAATTTTGCTACAAATCTTTAATATTTGTTGAAATATGAAATCCGTAATCTATAGAAAATTTATAGAAGAAGTTATGAATTTTTTTTTATTGAAACCAAGAACTTTTCCTCTCCGTTTGCATGACAGTAGATTCACAAAAAAATCATTTGAGTTATAAAATTGCACTTTTCAGTTTTACATTTGCACTTTTTCAAACTAAAATTGTACATTTAATTTCTAAAATTCCACATTCAAAGTAAAATTTAATTTGGTTCTCCGTAAACTGAAAATCTAATTTGTGCATTTTATAATATTAGTCTTGCACTTTTTATTCTAATTTTTGCACTTTATGATATTAGTCTTGCGCTTTATAAATATCAGTCTTGCACCTTTTTTTTTTCTAAACTTTTGATTAGGAATGTTATGCTTGCCTGAAATCTTGCTTAAATTTTGAAAGAATGATGAATTAAAATCATTTTCATATGAATTATTCATACACTTCATCATTTTATTCTTGCATTTTTTAATCTTATTCATGCATTTCATCATTTTGTTCTTGCACTTCATCGTTTTATTCTTGCATTTGATAATCTTATTCATACACTTCAAATTATTATTCATAGAATTCATCATTTTATTCTTGCACTTTATCGTTTTATTTATGCACTTTATAATCTTAATTGTGCACTTCATAATATTATTCATGCACTTCATATTATTATTAATAGACTTTATCATTTTATTTATGCATTTTATAATCTTAATTGTGCACTTCACAATATTATTCATGCACTTCATCATTTTATTCTTGCACTTTATCATTTTATTTATGCAATTTATAGTCTTAATTGTATACCAATGACCTCTTGCCCTAGTGGTAAGAGTGAGGTGCTTCCTTGTGCCTCACTACCATGAGGTCAAGGGTTCAAATCCCACTATGAGCAATTTGTGCTTTATATAGTGGGTACTCATGCCTTGGTTTACCTTGGCATGGGTTAGCCTGTCTTGCGGCTTGCCGCTTGGCTTACCCGGCTCGAGTGCTTTGCAGGCTAGTGCTCGGCCCGTGGAGGATTAGTCGATAACCTCGGAACCTCCACGTCATAAAAAAAAAAAAATAATAATAAAAAATAATAATCTTATTCATGCACTTCATATTATTATTCATACATCATCATTTTATTCTCGCACTTTATAATTTTATTTGCACAACATAATATTATATTTGCACAACTTAAAGTTATATTCGCACAACATAATATTATATGTGCACAGCGTAACATTATATTATTAGATACTCACAACATAATTTTATTCATGCACATTATAATCTTAATTGTGCACTTCATAATCTTATTCATGCACTTTATATTATTATTCTTACACTTTATAATCTTATTATTGCACTTTATCATTTTATTCATGCACCTTATAATCTTAATTGTGCACTTCATAATCTTATTCATGCACTTTATATTATTATTCTTACACTTTATAATCTTATTATTGCACTTTATCATTTTATTCATGCACTTTATAATCTTAATTGTGCACTTCATAATCTTATTCTTGCACTTTATCATTTTAATTATGCACTTTATAATCTTAAATCTGCACTTCATAATATTATTCATGCACTTCATATTATTATTCTCGCACTTTATCATTTTATTTATGCATTTTATAATCTTAATTGTGCACTTCACAATTTTATTCACGCACTTCATATTATTATTCATATACCATTTTATTCTTGCACTTTATAATCTTAATTGTGCACTTCATAAGCTAATTCATACACTTTATCATTTTAATTATGCACTTTATAATCTTAAATCCGCACTTCATAATATTATTATTTTTTCACTTTATATTTTGTAATCTCAAATTTTCACTTTTTAAGATAAAGAGAAAAAAATGTGATGTAACATTTTTTCTGCATTTTATAATCTTATATTATGTAGTCACAATCCATTTGTGCATAGATATTTTAGTAAACTAACACAATAAATAAATAAACATATATATACACTATATGTTTAATAAAAAAATATTGAAATATTTTTAAATGAGTTATCTATTAAATTACATGTCAATTAATGGTAGATTAGAAAAAAAACATTTTACTTTATAAGAGTGAATTTTATTTATATTTTGAGAGAATCTAAATTAAAGATATTTAGATTGTATATAATCTGTCGAACTAATTTTATTTATATCTGTATTATTTTTTAGTTGAAGAGTGATTCATATTTACATTATTATTATTATTATTATTATTATTATTATTATTATTATTTAATTATTGGAATCTACCTAAATTATTTATAATATTGTATTAATATATTCTCCGTGTACGAAAAGAAATCTAAGCTAGTATAAGTATATAATAACACAATTAAATGATTAATTTTTTATCTAACAAATAGATAACAAGTACGGAGCATTAGTTATACGAAGCACATGATTCCTATTTCCTACAGGCCCAATCAAACGGACATAAAACAAGCCACGTTTCCATCCCCATTTGAAACGCGCACGGTTTGGGCGAGTGGTTCCACGTGAAATGGTGTGCTGCGCCGCACCCGATCATTTCATCCTCTCATACCTCCGGTTGGCATTTACCCCATAATTAAGGAATTTACCCATTTACTCATTTACCTCATAAAATTAGGCCCAATTACACCTAAATTAGGCCCATTAATCTATTAATCATTTAATTAGATCTATTTTCACTTTAAGAGGTATTTTCATCTTAAGCCCCATTTTCATTTGAACCTTTACCTATATATATATATATATATATATAGAGGGTGGTTCATGGGTAAACAACCCTTATTGTGTATAATGAGAACAAATCTGGACCATTGATTTGGTGAAATGAATGGCTGAGATTAATATGCAATTTTGTTTTTTTTTAATTGAGAAAATGGTGGGACCCACGATTTTTTCTAGCCCACTTGCTGAATTGGAGCATGTGTGATGCACTCTCTTTAAATTATTCAATGGTATATTTGGATTATTCAATCGTATCGATAAACTATGCAATGATATCGACGGATTATGCGATAGTATCTAGATTTTTTTTTCGTTAACCTTTACAAATGGTTGGTTTTTCGTTAACCTTTACAAATGGTTGGTTATTCGGTCGTCTATGGATGATTATTCGGTGGTATATAGATGATTATGCACTCGTATATAAGTGATTATCACTGGATTATTCAATGGTATCGCTGGATTATTCGATAGTATCAGTGGATTATTAGATGGTATCACTGGATTATTCGATGATATCACTAATCATGTCATTTTACCAAATAAATAAAATTTATTCGATGCTATCGCCGGATTATTAGATGGTATCACTCGATTATTCGATGGTATAGCAATATTATTCGATGGTACAACCGCTCACTAAACCAATTAACAAAACCAATTGAAAGCATCAGGAACGAAGATGTAACTCAATTTAAAGCATCGTGAACGAAACCAGATCCAATTAACAAAATCTCACACATATGCTGCAATTGAAGCCTTCCGAGGTACATTTTGAAGCCAGATCCAGTGAAAACTACGCCTGACAACCCGATTTGAAAGCATTAGGAACGAAACCCTTACCAACACAAATCGCCAACTGCAAATCCACCACAGGGAGTCGCCCATGGCTTCAAATCGGACATCTGCGGGCGAAGGAGCCCAAGGGGAGATTCAGTTCTCCGTCTTCGGGCTATTGCCTCGTCAAGAGGTGCGGTCAACGACAGGATTGGTCTTCAATGGCCTCGACGACGATTGTGAGAGCGAGGGCACGAGAGCAGGGAGAGCGAGATCGAGAGAGGGGGCTTTTGAAGGCGGGGCGATCGATGGCTCTGGAATTCTGGGCTCCCAGTGGCGTCGTTGGCATCACGGGGGAGGGAGATCGATTTGCAGGAGGCCCTCGCAGCAGCGCTCGACATCGAATTCGAGATCTGAAGGAGAACCCTCCCATCAGCGCTCGACAATCAGTTTTGGGCTCGCAGCGGCGTCGACTTTCGCCCAGATCTACACCTCATGGCTCCGGCTTCGCAACCGTCGCCGCCTTTCTCCCAAATCTATACCTTCGCAACCACCGCCGGCCAGCTTCGCAACCTCCACCTTTCGTCCAGGCGCCCTTTGTTGCACCTCTCATAATCGCGCGCGTCCGGGATGAGATCTGTAGATCGGGGAGAAAGACCGGCGGCGGATCGTCGCACCTCCGATCGCCTTCACATGTAGATCGGGGAGAAGAAGTCGGCCTTGTGATTTTATACGGTTTGTGTGATTTTAGGGTTGAGATGGGGTGTGTATACACGCGCTACCTATAGGAATTGGTGGGATGTTTTTTCCATTTTTATTTTTAATTAACAATTATTTCGGATTAATCCCAGCCATCCAATACCTCTGAATCAAAGGCCCTGATCTGTTCTCATTATACACAATAAGAGCTGTTCTCATATGATCTATCCTATATATATATATAGGGTTCGTATGGGACGGAATTAATAAACTGACTAAAATTATAAACAGGGTAAAATTTATAAACTGTTGGTAAAAGTAGTTAAAAATTTATGAAAAAATATAAACTCCGTATGGGGCGAAAAACAGTTTATTTGTAAAAACTGGAGTTTATTTGGTTTTTATTAGGGGTATTGTGGTACTTTCAAACCAAATAAGATAAAAGAGAAGGGGTAAATTTGTAATTGTGGAAAAAGAAACTCCTAAATAAGCTGCTCCAACTGGCTTATATTTAAACCAAAATTTTTAACCGGCTTTTGACTTCTTTTGGCTCCCATACCCCAATTAAACCGGTTGAATTTTTTAACAGTTACAAGTTACTTATTTTAACCGGTTTATTTGGGCAACCATACACAGCCATAATATCAGTATGTGTGTATATATATATATATATATATATATATCACTATGTGTGTATAATATCAGTATGTGTATATAATACTTATATATTTGTATGTGTATATAATACTTATATATTAGTATGTGTGTATACTGATTATATATACACACACACACACAATACTTTAATATATATACTCAATAATATATATTCAATTGTATAAAATATTATACTTCGTATTATATATATATATATATATATATATATATATATATAGTATTACATTATTATATACATATGCGGGACGGGACGAGATTGGGATTGAGACGGGTCGTCGTCCCACGTCCCGTCCCGCATAACTTTTGCAGGACGGGTCCGGGACGGGACTGGAATTTGTAGGATTTATGCCCACCCCTAGTCGGCAGGGTGAACAGTGGCGGATCTAGTATCTTAGCGTCAGGTGAGCGGAAAAGTAATTGTCATTGAAAAATGAAACTTTGACAAATCAAAATATGATTCTTATATATAATTTCATCAAGAATATAAAAGAAATTTAAGATTTTTCCATTACAAGAGTTACTTGTCTTTTATAATAATAAATAATTTCATTACAAAAAAAATATGCTCTATTGAAATTGTACTCTATAATCTCATGTCGATTCGAAATGATCAATGATGATAAAGTATAAAAACTCAATAAAATAGTAGATTATATAAAGGGTAAATAATAGACGATATAAAACACACCAATCTCAACTTCTACAATCATATTACGGAGTATTAGATAATTGAAAACCTGATTCTAGAATTTAGAAATTACAATCGTTAAAGAATACTACTAAAAAGAGAAATAGCAGACATATAGAAAGACAATAGATTAAAACTAGAGCGAGGGAATTTAGAGTTAGTGAAAGTGGTTAAGTGATGTAGTAATTAAATTATTAAAATAATTAAGGGCTGTAAAGAGTTTCAACAGTAGTAATAGAGTAGAGGTGTATCGGTGTATCTATGTATGGGCTTGACATGGGTGCACTTGATTGGGCATTTGGGCCAACAAAAATAAAATTCACCTAACAAAATTATTTTTTTCAAACTACCTCAAAATTTTCCACCATGCACTTGATGGGTGTGCTTACCAAGCCATTCGCCACTGAGGGTGAATCAATTCTCTCTCTCCCCTCCATGTCACATTTTTGCTGATGTGACTCTCCTATTTGATTCACAGAGCTCTCCGTTGCATTTGGTCTAAGGTGAAATTTAATATTACTCAGCGAGCTATTTGAATAACTTAATCTTAAGGTTTTTGCCATCCGGTGAAATATTTGGAGTTGAAGTCAGGTTGTTAAGCACATCGATCTTCTTCGGCTCCATGCCATCCATTTTTAGCTTTTTCACTATCTCATATATATCTTTATTGCTTCTCCCTCCTGCGATTCTCCTTCACAAGTTACAATTCATACATTTTTTGAACTTTTTAACTCTCTCTTTCTCTAATTGTTCAATAAGCTCCGTCTATACCACCTAATCAGATGACATTGCCTTCTTCCCCTTTCTTTTAGACTTCTTGATGCCCATCAGACGATTTATTGGATTGACACTGAAGACACTAGTAGGAGTATCTGAACTTGGAGTATCCTCTTCACCGGTTGATCAAGATCGTTTGGAGCTCCCAATGCTTGCATTGCAGCGATTGATTTATCTAAGTAGTCGACACTCCACTTGGGCTCATCACGCAATGCAAGCCATGCATGCTTTTCTTTGAAGTGCTTCCCATCTCTCTTTGAAGCATATAGTTCATGTGCCCTCGTAATCACATCATTTTCCGTCTCACCAGATTCTCTCATATAACTTACTTTCATTCTTTTACCCATTTAAAATATTTTTTTTATTATAAATATATTATTGGGAATCATACCATTTTATTGGTAGTGTAAAATATCTATTCTTACACTTGTTAGTAGTGTAGGTGTAGAATTTTCCTTTTATTTTTCTCTTTTCAATCACCAATTTGAATAAGAGATAATTATATTTCAATAACTGTAATCATCTAATCATTATACCTCTTATATGTAAAAATGAGCATTTTTTCCATTTAAACTCACAACAAAAAAATATGACAGTAGCAGGTTTTAAAAAATTATTTTTATTTCATTTATATACCTCATATGAACTGACCAAATATAACAATGGTAATCACTGTTAATATCTCAACGCAGTCAATAGAATAAAAGGAAAAGAAAAAGATAACGCTCCTATCAAATATAGCCGTTGCAAATGCGTAGCCAATCTTACATGATCGAACGGCTGATATCGATTCCCCCAATTCAAACCTCGAAAGCTATTTCCAAATTACTGACCGTTTGATTCTCGCAAATCGCTACTCTCACTTTCCCCCTCCCTTCTCTTTCTCTCTCTCTCGCTCGCTCGCTCGCTTTCTCCACTCTCTCAAGTTCTCTCTCCGATTGAACTCCGTCGTCTTTCAATTTCACAGCAAACTACCGTTCTCCTTCTCACATCGACGCCGACGAAGCTATGGCTGTACTGACTGGTACGGGATTTGTTTTTGTTGTTATCTTTCTATTTACACATTCGATGTTTAGATCTGTGAAATTGACTTGCTTCCTTTGCTATATCCAGATCTTTCGCCTGAAATCGTACGGGAGAACGGCGACGCTGCGGTTTCTTGTTCGCCTCAGAAACCAATACCTTGTGTAGGTAAGGATTATATGACTCTTCTTGTTTACTTCTTGATTTCTTCTTCTTCTTTTCCCCCTTTTCCAATTCTTATGAAATTTCGAGTTATTTAATTTGTTTGAATTATGATTTGGACGAAACCCTAGCCTAGATGGATAGCATCGCTTAGCTATTTTGTTTAAATTTCCATGTTTCGCCGCAGATGTAGAACTCTATTCGATCTCGCTTATAGATTCTAGGTTTTATTTCCTGGTTTGATAGTTTCGGCTGTAAGATAATGATTTTTTGTTTTTTCGAACTTCTGTATTAGTTCTCAGTTGGTGTTAATTTTCTGTCGGTGTTATTTCAGAGCAGTTGAAGGAGAACAGGGATTCCATAGGCTCCAGCGATTGTTCAGATGAGGCGCAATCATCTTGTGCAGAAGAAGAACCAAGACTTCCAATTTTGAAGAAAATGGATGTTCTAGAAGATAAAGTCAAGGTAAGTTGTAACGTTGTTCTTCCGATTCTCTGGCTGTGAATAGTTGAATGCATATGTTAATTTGATTCTTTTATGTACCAGAAATTGAGGAAAGAGCAGACAATTCTTTCAAAAGAAGTTAAGGATTTCACTGCAAACACATTTCCTGGCTCAGAAGTTCTTAATGCCCTTCAGCAAATAAGTAGGCCCTCAACTTCATTTGTCAATTCATATCTTTGTTATTGATTCTTAGGTGTCTCAATCATATGTTATTTGTTCGAGTAGGTTCTGACCATGAGCTTCTGAAGAAGCAGCACACCGAAGAATGCGGACTTCTAAAGAAGAAGTACCTTGAAGAGTGTGCTGAAAGGAAGAAGCTTTACAACGAAGTGATCGAGCTTAAAGGAAACATTAGGGTGTTTTGTAGATGTAGGCCCTTGAATCAAGATGAAATCTCAAGTGGATCAATTTCTGTTGTTGAGTTTGACCCATCACATGATAATGAGTTGCAAATCACCTGTGCTGATTCTTCAAAGAAGCAGTTCAAGTTTGACCATGTTTTCCAACCTGATGATGATCAAGGTTACTTTCAATCATTTATCATATAATTATGGACATGAATTCCAGAAATTTTGAAGTTAACATTGATGTTGAATATGCAGAAGCTGTATTTGCTGAAACATCTTCCATCGTCACCTCAGTACTGGATGGCTATAATGTCTGCATATTTGCGTATGGACAGACTGGAACCGGGAAAACTTTTACAATGGAAGGGACTCCTGAAAATAGAGGAGTTAACTATAGGACCCTGGAGGAGTTGTTTAGAATTTCTGACAAGAAGAGTAGTACAATGAGATTTGAGCTATTCGTCAGCATGTTGGAAGTGTACAATGAGAAGATAAGGGACCTCTTGGCCGAGAAATCTAGCCAACCTGCTGCAAAGTATGGCTTCTATTGATTTACTTGCTTGCTTATTACTATTTGATTGGCTAACTAAAACTGCAAATGAAATCTTCATTCCTATTCACTACTGATTTACTTGCTTGCTTTATCACTATTTGATTGGCTAAATAACATTGCTAATAAAATCTTAATTCCTATGTGAAAAACAAGAGACAATTGTAAGATGTATTAGCAGCTTTGCATCGAAGCTACTGGTATCTTGTGATAGAGAGGTGATTTTTAAACAGTACTCCTAATTGCTACGGAGTATCTTGTGATAGAGAAGTGATTTTTAAAAAGTACTCCTAATTGCTAGAGTATTTGTTTTCTGTTACTAATATTGCAAATAAAATCTTAATTCCTTTTAAGAGACAATTTTATGAAGTTTTAGCAACTTGGCAAAGGAGGCTACCTGTATCTTACTACTATCATAGTATGTTGTGATGGAGAAGTGATTATTCAACAGTACTTTCATGTTACGCTTTTGAAAATTGTTCAACTATTTAACAGTCCTTACTTCCATTTTTATGTCCAGTAGAATCAGTTATAGTGTTCTCATAACATAGTAGTCCTGAAACTGTTTCACTCATTCCCAATGTTATTGTTTCCATCATGAATACGTGATTGATAACACGAATCAAATGTGGGAGGCTCTGATGGATTTTGTACTGCTTAGGTTGGAGATAAAGCAAGGTGCAGATGGTACTCAAGAAGTCCCTGGGCTTGTTGAGGCTCGCGTCTATAGTACAGATGAAGTGTGGGAACTTCTGAAGACTGGAAACCGTGCCAGGTCTGTTGGATCAACCAATGCGAATGAATTCAGTAGCCGCTCTCACTGGTATGATTTCTCATAGTACTAATGACCTTATGAAATACAACCATATGATATTTGCTTATTGGATCAAGCGATTACTGTTGTGGTGGTTGAAACATTTTTCTTATGCAGCTTGTTGAGGGTTGCTGTAAAGAGCGAGGATATAGTGAATGGGCTCAAGACAAAAAGCAACCTTTGGTTGGTAGACTTGGCTGGAAGCGAGCGTCTAGCAAAGATTGAAGCTGAAGGGGAGAGGTTGAAAGAATCACAGTTCATAAACAAATCCCTCTCAGCTCTTGGAGATGTTATCGCTGCTCTTGCATCCAAAGCAGCACATGTCCCATACAGGTTGCTCTTTCTGCCTCTCCTTCGATGTATCCTGCCATCTCCTTATTTAAATAAACAATTTATAAAAATGCTGCTTTTTTTCCCCTCCAAACATCCAGGAACTCGAAGCTTACTCATATTTTGCAGAGCTCTCTGGGTAAGCCAACTGAACTCTCTGTGTATGCAACTTAGTTTTACTTGGGATAGTTAGATGGTAAAAAGCTCATTTTATCTACGTTTAAATGCAGGTGGAGATTGCAAGACCTTGATGTTTGTCCAGATAAGCCCTTGTAACGCAGATTTGGGAGAGACTCTATGCTCCCTTAACTTTGCAAGCAGGGTTAGGGGAATCGAGTATGGCCCAGCTCGCAAACATGTTGATCATTCTGAGCTTTTGAAGTACAAACAAATGGTATGTCTTTGCTTCAATTTATACGGATTCTGCTTGAAGTAGTTTAGTGGTGAACGGGGGTGATAAACGTGAGAGCCCCTATTTACTTGGAAGTCTATAAAATTTAACAGGCGGAAAAGGCAAAACATGATGAAAAGGAATTGAAGAAACTACAGGATGGTTTTCAGTCTCTGCAGTTAAGACTCTCAGCCAAAGACCATGTCTGCAAAACTCTTCAGGATAAGGTAACTCTTCATTTCTTGATCAAATTATTAAACACTAAAACAATTTTCTAGAGATCCCACAAATAATCATCTGAACATATGATTGGAATGCTTCAAAAAGGTCCGAGACCTCGAGAATCAGCTCGCAGAAGAGAAGAGACTGAGACTAAGGCAGGAAACAAGCAACGCAGCTTCTTCCGCTGCAACAAACAGCAACAGTTACAACAACAGACCTTCATCCTTGCTACCTCCGAAGCTAGCTAAGCCACCATTGGGTCCCTTCAGAATGCGGATGCCACTGAGACCAGTCAACAGCTTGCCAGCTCCACCACCATCGAACCAAACTAACAAAAACGGCAACAACCTCTCTAGGTTCTCACATTCAACTCCGCAAAAAGAGAACATTTGCAGTGGAGCACGTAACGTAAAGCCTCTCTTGCAACCAAGACGGGCCTCTGTGGCTGTAAGACCATCCACAACTTCTCAGGGTGCTAAAGGCCAGCCTATGCTACCCAAGAGACGAGTTTCCATCGCAGTCCTAAGGCCGGAGACAAGTTCATACATGGAAACGCCGCGCCATGGAGCTGCTGCAGCCTCTACAAGGCAGTCGTTCATGAGAGATCCTGTGAGGGTTAAGAGGTACTCAAAGCTGTTCTCGCCATCTAGTACAGTGGAGGCAACACCGGTGAACGTGAAGAGAACGAGCAGCCGGTTCATGGGGAGCCCTCCAACGCAGATGGGATCGTGGAAGCCAAAGCACCCGACAGTGATCGCGCTGCAGAAGAAGGCAGTTGTGTGGAGCCCCTTGAGATTCAAAGGCCATAACCAAAGGCAAAGACAGTCTTCCATCTTCCCTTGAAGCTGCCATGGAAGAGTCAGAGAACTTGATATTCTTTACTTGCTTTTTTATATACACTGTAGGTGGTAACATCAATTTGATGTCAATTACTGTCAACTGTTATTAGATTTGTTGGTTTTATGTACAAGTGTTCATTCAGATTTGTTGGTTTACTGTCCAACTTTTCATTCACCCTTCACAAACCAAACCACCTTTCCATTGCATTTTTCTATATATTTTTGCTCAAAGTTTTGACCCAAAAATAATTGAATGGATCCATTTGTAACTTTTTTTTTCCAAAATTTAGGGACTTGAATTGATTAAAAACGAAATTACGTTTTCCTTTCCTTTTTAAAAACGAAATTCAATGTAGCCGTTTCCAAGCAATTCAAAGTAGCCGTTGGGAAATTGGTATCCGTTAACTTTTCCCAACTCCTCCTGGCTGGGGAGTTCTAAAAAGGAAGAAATTGGAGTTAAAAATGG
The DNA here is from genome assembly GCA_037127255.1 of Persicaria tinctoria. Classification (NCBI taxonomy): domain Eukaryota; kingdom Viridiplantae; phylum Streptophyta; class Magnoliopsida; order Caryophyllales; family Polygonaceae; genus Persicaria; species Persicaria tinctoria. The sequence goes on from JBANSL010000004.1 coordinate 5,507,586, forward strand.
TGACCAGAACACCACCAAAGCTGCACAAGAAGCTAATGGTGGCTCCTCTGAATCCCACCCTCATTAGAGAGACTGTGAACAAGGTAAGTTCCTTTTTTGTAGGGTCATCTAATTTGATTCAGGGAGAGTTTGATAGTGATTGTTCATCTGAGGGTTTCTTTAAATTTGATGTCTTTTTGTTTTGTGGTGAAGGTGGATCGGTGTATGGCTAGGCTGCAAGAGCTGCAATACACTGTCTCCGGCGGAAATAAGGCGGTCGGCGGCGTCAATCTCAGTCCCAGGAGCACCAGAGGGTACTTGAAGGCCAGCCTTCGTTGCAAACAGGAATCCATTAGGTGTTCTTAATCATCCAATTCATGATTTTCAGCTCAATTTGATGTTTCTTTTTTTGATTCAGACAGCAAGTTTTGATCTTTATACTGAAATCTGTCAAGTAGTGTTGATGAATTTTCTTACCCTAAGCCCTAATTTCCTGTACCTTACGTTGCAAGCCTCAAAGGTGACAAAAGATCTCCCACAGGAAAGCTTCAATCAACTGCAACAGGTTCCATTGCAAATTCTTCACAAAATCACAATTTTTTTTCCCTAAATTTATCTAAAAATTTGATTTTGATTTTGATTCCTTCAACAGGGGATTGGCGCCGGACGTCCCTGCCGGCAATGCTCCTCGGTGAAACCATCAGAGAAATCCTACACGCCGGTAAATTCGCCAAGGATTTCGTTCAAGCCATCTCCGGTCACTCTGATCATACATCTATTCCCTTCGATGATCCCAAAACTCCGGTGACTCTCCACCGAAAACAGAGAATTTCCGATCTCGACACAGCCGCTGGCGGAATTGAATCCCGGTGGAAGAGAGAGAAGAAGCACACGATGCGAACGGAGTCCAATACTCCGATGCTCCAGCGAGCCCGATCAAGGATCAATTTCAAGGTTCCATCGCCGAAGAGAACGGAACTGGATTCGAACTCGATTAGGTTTTCCGCTAACAGAGTTTCTTCGAGTAACCGGCCGTGGGCGAAAAAGGCGGTGCTTTTCCCCAATCCGCTATTCAATTCATCGCCTACCACTCACCGCCAGAGATTTTGCATAACGAAGGAGCCAAATCATCAGATCGGCGCTACGACGCCGCACAAGTTCATGATCAAATCGCCTCCATCTGCAAAATCGAAGTTTCAAGTGAGGATTAAGAATCCAGTGGTGGTGGCGAAGATATCACCACCTAGGCCGGCGGCGGTGAATGGGAGTAATCGGAGGGCATCACCTCTGAAGATGGCGGTAACGGCAACGGCGGCCAAGATGAGGAGGTCGCTGTCATCGGCGAGGTTGGCGAGTAGATTAATGTCACCGCTGAAGAGTAGGAATAATAGCGTTTTTCTCTATACTGGCGGTGGCTGCGGCGTCAGACATGTAAATTTATAACACTTCATACGAAAATAATAACATTGTCAATCCATCCACAAAATAGCATTTAATGATACAAATCTACAAATGAATTCAACTAGTACTTTTCCCGCACCTTGTACGGGTGAGTATTTTTATTGAAATTTACCGTTTTAGTTCTCCCTCGTACTATGAATATATTTCATTTCATTTGAATTATTGTCATGTTATCAATTATAACCCTCGTTATAATACAATAACACTTACAATCACAAACAAAAGTCTCATAATTACGGTCAAGTTTGATATCTTAAACAAAATATTCGACACATTAATTTTCTACTAACATATTGCTCTTGCTTCTTGTCATGTTGTTCTTCGAAATCTTTGATTATCATGATGAAATACTTTTTTATTGAGACAATCGATACTTCAAATTTGACAAAAAAAACAGTAAATCGTCCGCTTCTACGCTTCTCCTAGTATCCATCCTAATTGAAGACAAAGAAAAGAAATCTAATAGCTAGTTTTTAGCTTAAGAAAGCCGAATTCGGATCCTTTATGATATTTTATCTATTACACATCATTCTACACTTTTTAAATTGATCTAAATTATAAACCAATTTGATAAAGATACCCTAAGTTTAAATGTATAAACCCTATATAGCTAAAGAATTTTAAAAATGATATTTAGTGTGTGTTTTTATAATACTTAGACCCTTAATTAGAAAAAAAAAAGGAACTCTATTTGTAAGTGTATAAACATTAAGAGGCCAAAACATTAAGGAAATTTATAGATATCAAGATCGAATCAAGGCTCCAATTATTGATCGGAAGAAACATAGTTTTAATTTATAGATATTTTTAATTTTAAATTTCTGTAATTGTAATCTTAGAAATTTTTTCTTTTTTTACTGGCGACCCTCTGTATAGGGTCATTCAAGCCATCTTTTGATGGCTTGAAGATCGTTGGGTCGATCTTCTAGATCGCCGAGTCGATCTACTTCTTGCATACTGTAAAAAAAAAGGCCAAAACATAAAAAAAATGTTATACCTCTCAAATTGATGGAATGTGAAAATTAGTCAGGCATGACTTGTGTATGTAGAAAAAAAAGTATGAGTACTCGGTTAGGTTTTAGATGTAAGAAATTGATAGATCGTAAATGATAACTAATCAAAATAACATTCTTATAGTTGGTGTTTTGTATGAAAGATTTGACAAAAGACTCGCACATATAAGGAATTTTTTTTCGCATCCTTATAAAATAAGGTCCACGTGTCCCTTTATAAAAAAAAAAATTAAGCATTTATTTTTACATCAATTTATCATCCCACGTTCTCAATGAATTATTAGGAAACCATATTCACAATTTATTTGTAAAAGCAATTTATCAAATTCTCTCAATTTCTTCCATTTTCACCATACCCACGCTTAATAATCGTCGAAGGAAACGATTCAATTCAGCATCCACAAGATGTGGTTATGAGATCCATTCAAATAAGACTACAATCACAAGGAAGAAGTGTGGTGGAGATGGAGATTGCCTCAGAATCACGACATCCGTAAGGGTGGCGACAGATGATTGATTGGGACAGAGTTCGTGGTGGAGATTCAGCTTGGCTAGATCTCGCTCTCTCTCAATGACGCAGGTACTCAATGGAGAATTTACTATTTAATCAAGCCCAAAAATAAGGAGAAAAAAATTAGCTCCAATCCAAAATAGAAAGTAATACTAATCTCACTACTTACTAAATTAAAATCCAATTTCTTAGTTTTGCTCAAACAGGACACGTGGCTCATTCTTTTATAAAGATCCTGCTTCTAAAATAATAAGTATAAGGATCCAGATGTAGAGTGGGCTAAGCCCACTTGAACTGGAAAGGATCAAAAAAAAAAAAAAAGTATAAGGGGTGGATAAGAGGTGTGAACTTTCTTTGCATAGGAAGTCCAACTCATTAGTTATTTAGGCCCATTAGTAATTAGGGTTATTACTTATTAGTATTTAGGCTTAATTGTCATCGTTACGTTAAATTTAGAGGAATTGAAGAGCGTTGAGTTGAAACTCCCCCTTTTCCTCCCTGACGTCAAACCCTATTTTTCAATTTGCTACAAAATTGGATTTTCAATCAAAGGTTCTCGCTGAAATTGATTGAAGATCGGAGTCTCATCCTCGTTTGGAAGAGGGTCATCTTGCGCCGAGCCGAGCACACTACCCGTTCCGCTACTGCTGCCATCGCTCCACTGTGTTCACTTTTGGGTTGTAGTTGTTGACCGATCGAAACTCAACCCGTATCACGAAGGCTCTTGCGTGATCGACTGTTGTTCTAGTTCCGCACCTAGCACCTAATTAAATTAGTGTTTGCTAATTAGTGAGGCGACATTGAAATTGCTTCCGTTATATATACTCCCTCCGTTAATTAAAACTTGACGTTTTACTATTCACGCACGCATTTTTAGGTGTTAAAAACTATATAAAATATTAACTTTTATAACAAATTTTTAAAATAATATCATACTTATTACTATTAAGTATGAATTTATAAAAACAAATGTAAAAAAAAGTTAATATTTTATATAGTTTTTATCGTTTTAAAAAAGTGTGCATGAATAGTAAACGACAAGTTTTAATTAACAGAGGGAGTATTTGAATCAAAGTTGACTTCGGCAATTGGCATCAAAGTCCAAGAGAATTCAGGTGCCTTCGTTACTAATTAATTACGCAACTTGGCGATTGATCACTTACTCTACTCCGTTTTCCAATTGGAATCGGAAGTCACGTGGCTTACAGTTTAAATCAGTTCGAGGCCGAGTCGTATTAGCGGATTACCGGACGATTGGGCGTTATACTCTCTCTACCGAGGCGAGTACGTATCAGTATTGGTAACCAAAAGAACGTGGGTGAGAGAAAGTGGAAAACTGCTTTTTATTTTTGCTCAGAGAATGAGAACATGTGGCTCATTCTTTTACAAAGAGGCTGCTTCTAAAATAATAAGTATAAGGGGTGGATGTGCAACCTGAACCATTTAAAGTGAATACGTAGAGTAGGAAAACTCCAAGCCTTACAAATTCATAAATTTCATTCTCAAAATTCCATCCATTTTAAATAACTAAAACACGAAATTAATTCTCAAAATCACAAACCCTAATGTTTATGTTTATAATTAAAACACGAAATTAATTCTCAAAATCCCATCCAAAGTTTTTATATGGGAAAACTAATTAAAATACTCCCACCTTTGGGGGTATGGTAAAAATATATCCTCAACTTTTAAATGTAATAAAAATATCCCGACCTTTGAGGGTGGTGGTAATATATTACCCTGTGTTTTCTCATGGGTCAAAAATGCTGACAAGACAGCCTACGTAGATTTTTTTTACAAGATAACATACGTGGAAGCCTTTTTTTACAAATTAGCACAAAAATTGGGTTTTCTTGATCGGTTTCTTTAGGGAAAAAAATAAAACGATGACAAATTAAACCCGAAAAACGAAATTGATTCAACCAAACAACTAATCTATCTAGCCAAAATTGCCTCAAATTAACACAACACGACTATTCATAACACCAAACCGACAACAAAACTAAACCAACAACAACAACAATGAAGAGGAGAAAAAACTTACCCACCCAAATTCGTGAACGAATCAAAGGAGAAGAGGATGTGAGAGAGACAACTCATGAGCTACCTGGAAGACTGACATTGAAGAGGAACCACGAGCTACCTGGAAGATCCGGAAGACAATTCAAGAGACAACCACGGTCCACGGAAGAAGATATGAGGGAGGAAAAAGCGTTGGGTATGAAACCGGTCCAACTCTTTATTTCACTACAAAAAAAAATTATATTAGCCACGGACAGTAGCAACGACATGTATTTGCCGTGGCCAATGAATGGATTTTTGCCACAGCAAATTAGCTTCTCGTGGCTAAATGTGTCGTTTTATTTTTGTTGGAAAAAAATTACTCCGTATAAGAAGGAAAAACACATATCCGGCCACCTCTCGATCTAATCTTTAACCTAACTTCTCAACTTCGCCGCCCCCCATTCCCAGCCCCCAGGTGAACTCGATCTACACCTCCCTCGTCTGTCCTTCCTCTCAATCTCCCTCTCCCCTTGGATCTCATATCTCCCCTCTTCTTCTTCTTCCTCTTCCTCTTCCTCATGTCTCGTCCTCTCTCGCTTGCAAGTTTCAGATTATAATAAAGCTGGATCTGGTGTCTAGATCTCCATCTCCTCGGATCTCAGATCTCCCGAAGTCGAATCTATTTCTCATCCTGGTATTGCGATGCCGTCTCACCAGCCAAGCTCCTCTGGTGAGAAGAAGACATAGTCTGGGTGGCTTGGTGGATGGTTCGGCGGCGGAAGTGAGGCCAAGGTTTTGGAGTGCTTCGACACCCCTACGCCTATGCCATCTTTTGATTACAAGTGAGATTCTTGAAGGACTTTAGAATAAACGGAAGGTAATATCCTTCGTTTCTAAGTTCTAATGTTAGGGTTTCCTTTGTTAATCTGCTTTGGTTTGAATATTTTGAATTTATGTGTATTGAATTTGGTGCTTATCTATTAGTCTAGGGTTTCAAGCTGCTTCTTTTTTTGCCCGTGTGCTACAACTACTAATAATATATTTGTCATATTTAAAGAATTGTAAATTTCAATCTGCAACTCCATTCCTATAGCCTCTGCTTTCTTCACCTGGATTCACAATTATTTCCCTATTCAGTGCTCCATGATTCAATTAAATCCTGAATTCTAATTTTCGATCCTGTCGAGAGTAACCGCAGGGGATTCGTCCTTTGAAGGAGTTGGGATTGGGTTTGGTATTGAATTTTTAGCCTATCTTTTCCCTTTTTTTTGTTCTTTAATCCTTCTTTTATTTAGTAATTCCGGCCTGAAGTTTTACTTATTTTTGTGACTCGCAGCACTCGCTCATATTGTTTCTTTTCCTTGCTTATTATTTGGTTGTGAGAAATGACTATGGCGCATTTTGTGAGAAACTATCTTGCTTAGTCTCTTATTTATTCGCACATTTTCCGAATCTTGTTTTTACACTTATTTCAGGCAGTGAACCAATTATCCAGTCACTTTGAAGCCTACTCTTTGCATTCACCTATGATTTTTCTAGTCTTACAAATGGATGTACTTCCTAGTATCTGCAGAGGTAGGTATCAAAAAGTCTTTCTAAGCAGGCTTCATACCGAAAGTACCAACTCTTTGCATTCACCTATGATTTTTCTAGTCTTACAAATGGATGTACTTCCTAGACACATTGATGGTTGTGGGTTAAATTATGGCTTATATGTTTTTATGGGGTGATTTGCATTTCATGACACCTTCTACCTAAAAGGTTTATTACCATTTAACCTTCCATTAATTAGCCTCGTGGTGTGTTTTTTTTACAGGTAAATCAATCCATGTAGGAGCTCTTGAAACTGTGCCTGGATTTGCATGTGGAAATAGCCATATTATCTTAGCTTGTTCTTATGAGATCTCATTAGTATATTAGCTTAATTATACAGTATTTACATTAACATTGTTATGCTTTTTAATACAATTGAAAACTCTAGTTGTTGTATCCTTTTGGCTGCCAAAGTAATGTATTTAGAAAAGAATTTGTGGTGTATTATATATTTTTTTTTAAATGTTGGACTTTTTAGCCCGGGCTTGAAGAATCCGGGCTAAAAAGTTACGGGTTTTTTTTATTTCACGGAAATAAATTAGCCACGGCAAATTGCCGTGGCTAGCTAATAGCCACGGCTGTAGCCGTTGCTAGACTCTTTTGCCACCCCGAGTTTCCCCACGGCTGGTTTGCCGTGGCTATAGCCGTGGCTACCACTCTTTTGCCACCGCAAATGGACTTTCAGCCACGGTAAACAGCCGTTGCTAAAATGTTTTTTTTTTGTAGTGTTTTTTTTCCTAAGGACATTGTTCAAGAAAACCCTTGTAAAAAAATCCGCGTAGGCTGGCTTGACAACATTTTTTATTCGTGAAAAACTTGTGTTAATATAATACCACTACACTCAAAGGTCGGGATATTTTTATTACATTTGAAAGTTGAGAATATATTTTTACCATACCCCTAAAGGTGTGGGTATTTTAATTAGTTTTCCCTTTTTATATTTATAATGCACTTATAAACATAAACACTTTGGAAATGTTTGTTTTGCTAAATTTTTATGTATTAAATAGTGTGAATTTAAACTAAAATATTGCGTATATTGGATAAATCAAATACTCAATATTGTGTTAAGTTTATAATTACCTTATAACCTTAATATAATTAATTTACACAATTTATAAGGTATTTTATTTTAAACTTACGTTGTTTTAAATATCTTATACTCCCTCTGTTTCAAAATCAAAGTCGTTTGTCTTTTTCTGCACGTTTTTTTAGGAGATAAAAACACTATAAAATATTATTTTTTTGATCAATTTTTTTTAATAATTTCATACTTAGTAGTCATAAGTATAAATTTATCGAAAAAAATTCATTAAAAAAATAATATTTTATATAGTTTTTACCTCGTAAAAATGCGTGCAAAAAAATCAAACGACTTTTATTATGAAACGGAGGGAGTAATCTTTTTTAACCAAACACTTTACAAGTGTTTATACTTATAAGCATAATACATTAGGAATCCAAACATACCCTGATTTCACCAATTGATTTCAAAATCAAAACCCTAAACTAAAAGCAAATAAAATAAAAGAGAGGATGTAGGCGGTAGGTACGTTGTTAAATGACTTGGACATTGAAACTAATTGATCATGGATGAAAATGACTATAATAGAATGGAAATGAGCACTAAAATTCTTACAAAAGTAAGCCAAAATCAAGCACTTTTTATAACTATGCCAAAATCAAATGGTTTTAAAAAATATGAGGCCAATATACCCAACAATGTTATAAAATTAAAACGTCAAGGTTTCAAACTTAATTTTGACGGGTCCTTTTGAGACAACAGAAATTCTACAATCGGTCTTGTGATGTGGGATCATGAAGCAAATTAGGCCTCGATAAAGTAGTATCACATCATGCTTGAATATCACAGACGAGGCTACAACCTTGAGAGATGGAACCCGAGAAGCACTAGAACTTAATATTCAAAATGTCGAAATAGAAGCTAACAACACTTGCATTATTAACAATTTAACACACTTAAGGGTATTTGGAAATACATTTGGGAAGTCAAAATGATATACGTAATTTCTAACGCCTTGATGGACCTCTGTCATTTTCATATAGTTCATATTCACAACATATTTAGGGAAATTTACAGTCTAATAGGCAAATTGAGACTTTTTTGGACATACAACTACTATCCTCGACTATAACACAGATTCAGAATTGTAAAATCATATGTGAGTCGGAGTTTCCTCACCCGGTGTATTTATAGTTTTAAATTAGGTCTTGATCTAATGTGATTGTGATTTATCTCTCGTTACTAATTAATGTTGAATGTTATGTGCTTTTTTTTTATATATAAAAAATCGAATGTTATGTGTTCAGTGTGAAGATATATTGAAGATTTCTTTTTTTGGTAAAGATATATTGAGGATCTTGTGGTGATAATTACAAGAAATTCATGTTGATTTGCTAGGAGGAGGTGCATTTTATTTTATTTTTTTGATTCGAGGAGGTGCATTTTATTGGTTCACAAATATTGACAATTTTGAAGGGTATTTTTTCAAAGGCAATTATTCCCATGTTTAGAACCATTGACAAAAATGATTAATGATGATATACGAGACCAAGAATTTTATATATTTATTAGGCTAACTTGTTTGACTGATTTTGATTCTTTGAGGCTATGTTGATTTGTAAATTGCAAATTTAATTTTTCAAGTTTATTTTTAAAATTATTTTATAGGATTCATGTATAGAATTATTGCTGCAACTTAAGTTTACTTGTTTTTATACACAAGAGGGACATAAAATAAAATAAATTTGAATATAGGAGATAGGAAAATACCACTAGTTGGGGGGTACAAGAATTGAATAATCATATAAGGCGGAAAATGTTTACTCTTATCTCACTTGAGTGACATGACTTGTTACCAAAACTTTTATATTAAATAAGTTGGCCTGTAAATTAAAGTCTGTAAAGCTTGTGTAGTAAATTTTACTCATATCGCATGTTGAATAAAATATTTCAAACTTCAACAAGAAGATTTGGTCAAGTGTTTTATATATACTTCACTCAAGTGCAAATTATGGAGACTTTAGTCTTGACTACCTGAAAAATCATTTGTAGTTGTTTTGTTACTACTTTCTAATACAATATATACTTAGCTAATAAGTTGAAAAGGTTATTGTCAAATCATTTTTAGAAATATTGTCATAATGTAACTTAAAATAGTATTTATAAAACTAACCCGATAACCCACAAAAACCATTAAGTATATAAGAGCATGTGCAATGGTGAGCCTTGAGGCTCTTATAGTTGCCACCTAGGAAAAAAATGAGGGGAAATAAATTTTTAATATAAGGGCCCATTGTTTGGGGCTCTTATATATGAGACCCAAAACGTAGGGCTCATAACTGACACATGGCAGAACTTATGTTTTATTTACTTTTAAATGATTTTCGGTTGTTTTTCATTTGTTTAAAAAAAATAAAAAATTTATTTTTGAATTTAATTTATTTTTATCTACACATAGACACCCCTCTTGCATATGTTTGTTGAAAAAAAATTCATTTGAATAATACCCATATTTTCCTTTTTAAACATTAAAAATTTATTTTTTTATGCTATGTTATTATAAATTAAGTATATAAGTCAAGTGAGGTTCTATCATAAAACCAATTGACAATAGAAGGTGTAGCCTAACTACCAGCTTATATATATACCAAGGCTTGTTATGCTCAGCTTTAGATATGAGAATCTTTTGACCTCATTCACATCTCTTAACAGCCCCCAAGCTCCAATTTCATATTCCTAAACAACTATTTTTTCTTGATTTGAATGGTTTTTGCTGAGATTTTGACATATTTATATTATTATATAATATAAGGTAAGTTGTAACATAAAAACAGGTTTTCAAGAAATCTTTTATGATTGAAATATTGCTTGAAATTGGTTGATATTGGTATTGTTTGATGTGTTTTGTTGGTGATTGTGTGTTGTAGGTTGATGATGTAGTGCATTGAAAATTGATTAAAAATGTGACAGGGATAAGCTCGGCTATGTTGGTTGGGGTTAGTGCTTAATTAAGTTTGGCAATATTAGCTAGGCTTAATTAAGTAACAACCTTGACCATTATAGTAGGGGGCTAAATTAAGTAATAACCTCTCATACAATAATCATGTTTAATTATTCCACCCATAATTCTGGGTCAAGCTTACCATTTTAAAGGGTTTTGTTGTCAATTATTGGGTTAGTTTCTAATTATTTGTTAAGAGTGAAAAAACGCTTCTTTATAATTTTATAAAAACCGGCCAGTTTATCAATATAGTCTTTTTTGCCTTGTTGTCTCAAGCATCACCTTCTATTTTAGGGTGTTTTTTGTAATTAATCTTTAAGTATGAGGCTACCATCCGCAACGAAGTTCAAACTTAGGGTTGGTTTTGTATATTCAAAACTCCAAACAACTTCGTGTAAGATCATCTTTAAGAGATTCTCCATTTTGGAGATTTTAAAGATGTTTTGGTCCAACAGATTCTCATCTCTTTTTCCAAAATGGAGAAGTAGTTCTTAAATACGTAGCATTCTCCAAAAACAAATCATTTTCAAAATATTAGAAATGGAAATATATGTTTTGTATCTCATTTTTTAGAGATTTTAGAAAAGCCGTTGGAGATGGTTAATACCTCAAAAGTTGGGTTATTTTATGCATTTTTTCCCCTATGGTGTAATGCGTACGTATATGATATGAATTGCACACGTGAGAGAGAGAGAAGGCAAAAACTAATTGCAAACTTTGAAAAAAATATAAAGGTGGTGGTAAGACAAAGGAAGAAGCAAAGAAGTAGAAAATTTTATTGCAAAGAAGCTTGAAAGTCCTAAACCAAGCCAACAGAAATGTCAAAAAGATGCTTTTTGCCTGAGAAGTGCAGTTTCTTGAGGAGGCAAAAAACCTAACTTACCCTTAATTAACACAAAAATTACTATATTAAATCAAAAGATTACCAAAATACAATCACTACATTAGTACCATTCCCATTGGAAGTTGCATTAAGGTTTGAAGTATAAGACAAAATATGATCTGTAGAGTCGTGAAGGTGAAACAATAAACAAAAGAAACCCTGAATTTGAGGCATTTGAACCGCCCATTGTCCTCATCGTTTATGGCAAAAAACTCAGAGATGAATTGGGTTTACCATTTGGAGAGATACAATAGTGTTACAGCTTGGATACATCAAGTCATGGACTTGTACTATGTTTCATATCATATCATATAATAGGAAAGGAGTCTTATTTTTTTGGCCTTATTGAATAATTTCAAGTGAAAAATACAGCAAGTTTTCAACTTGTTCATGATTCAAATGCCACATAACTTGTATAAACTCCACACAAAACCTAAGTCCACTTCAGGCGTTTTTTGTTTGGCTATCTTGATTTATTTAGACTTGTCTAAGACATTTTATCCCATGTAAAAAAAGAAGTTTAAAAAAAAAACAAGTAAACAATCTCCAGTAGAACTAGAAAAACTAAGGCTAAGTTCACATTGTGAACAACAGAAACATTCAAATCATAGCAATTTCTCTTCTCAACAACTAATAGAATATGTATATGTGGGTCTCAAATCATTATACATTCACTAGCATGTCACTGACACTGACTGCCATTCACTATTAATATCTTATAACCCTAATTTGACTCATTCACAAGTCTATTATTAATAGCTAAGCATGTCCCATGAACACCTTGTTGGTCACCATATAAGACATTGTGAACAAAAACTTCAAACCCACCTCCACTTAGCCGTCCATTAGATTCAGTTCAAACTTCAAACCCTTTGAAAGAAAAAAAGGGGAGAATTTGACCGAATCTACCTCTTCACATTGCTCCATCCCAGCTTTTCTCGCACGCACAGGACGCTTGTATTGTGCTCATGCTTCTGACTTAGCTGCATATAAAGAAAAGAAGCACTTTAGAAGAGGCCAAGAGAAGAAGAAAGAGTGTGCAGAGGGAAAAACCATGGTGGTCTTCACTAGAAGTCAAATTGGATGCATTTTGTTGGTTTTGTTGAGCATTTCGTCTCTGCAACCACAAGCTCTCGGAGCCAGAAGACGGTATCTTGCTGCCGTGGACCATGTGGGAGGACCAGAAGAGGCTCCTGGCAAAGATTTGGAAGGCTTTTTCGCTGCTTCTGAGAGGCAGGTACCGTCTGGTTCCGATCCACTGCATAACAGGTAGACAGGTAGTTGTATGAAAGACAAGGAAATAATAGAAGGTGAAGTAAAATGCCATGATGCTTTTGTTATTATTCCTTTATTTTTGTAGGGGTTAGGTGATTAATAATCTAGGAGAAATTGTAGATAAGATATGTTGAGATTCAAAGGAGTTGATTCAGCCAAATGCAAGAGTTTCTCTAAAATTTCTTTATAGTTTTCCTCTTAATTCCATTTTTCCTGTGAGATCTTTTGTAATTTCATTGATATACATTAGTTGTAAACTTGCAAGAAAGAATATCTGAAGAACCATGAACCTCAAGAAGATGATGATGAAGTCTATAATACTAAGAAATCTTAGCTGACCATCCAATATCTTTACAAGATTCAGAAACCATGAATTGCTTCCGACTATCCATATTACCCTGGTGAAGTATCAGCCATGGGATGACTAACCATCCAAGATATTTACTAGATTCAGCAACCATGGATTGCTTACAAATCTCCGTATTCACTCTGGCAAAGTTGCCAGCAATGGAAGATCTCCTAATCTGGGCAAACCAAACTTCTGACTGTCGTGATGGCTTTCAAGTGCCAGGTGGGATTAATTCTGCTATTTCAGTAGTTACCAGGTGAAGTGTCAGCCATGGGATAACTAACCATCCATGATATTTACTAGATTCAGCAACCATGGTTGCCAGCAATGGAAGATCTCCTAATCTGGGGAAGCCAAACTTCTGCTTGTCGTGATGGCATTCAAACGCCAGGTGGGATTGATTCTGCTATTTCAGTAGTTTCTTTCTCTGAAATGCTATCACTAATTCAGTGCCATCACTACTTCAGTCTTACTGAAAAAGCATATTCAAGGGATGCATCCCAGAGTAGGAACTGTAATAGAGCCAAATTATGATTTTTGGGGGGGGTTTTGCCTATCTGTGATTTTAAGTTTTTAACATTTGAGAACAGTTCCAATCTTTCATCAGCTTTACAGTTTACACCACAACACAACATTAAGCATCAACAGATCACTTTCAATTTGCACATACTCCACAAATCTTGAAACATACTGACCCCATAAGCATTCTGAAGATCTTGACCATGAACGTTACACGGAGATATTCGAATAACAGTGTACTTGACATATCTCATAGCTGCACGTTCAATAGCCCTGACAGTACGCAGATTCATTGATCATAAAGAGAGGCTGTTGCTTGGTCCAAATACAGCCTGGAAGAAAGTGATTTTCTGGAGGTGGTGGGGAATGGGAGGTCGCTGGGTGTTTAGTGTGACAGTGATATGAAATACAACCATACATCCATATCATTCAATTTCAAATTCAGATTCAGATAGCATACCCCATACCTGATACCTGAGGCATACCAAACAGGCCATCAAAATCTTGTTTGAAGAGCAATTCCCCCAATTTTAGCCAAATCAGATTCAATTTTCTACTGTAATTTGTAAGTAATAGAATCTTACATTGCAGTAATTTATAGAAAGAATAGTAAATGGGAAACAGGAGAGGCACTGCAGTACCCGATCCAGATGTAGAGCGACTGAGTCGATCGAACTGGACTAAGATCAAAAAAAGAAACGAGTAGGGCTTGACGCGGTTTTTTTTCAATTATTAAGCAATTGTACTTGTTTGTGAGTCACATAGTAAATCAAAGGAAATATTGTAAAAATTCCACAAAATTTGAGATATTCAAGCTTAAATCGAGCTAAATTGAGTTTTGAATCGAGCTTAAAATGTGCTTACTCGACTTGTTTAGTAAATAAACCCGCTCAAGCCGAGTCGAACTTGAGTTACTCCGCTCATGTGATGTAACAACCCTATTAAACAAGGTCTAGATCAACAAGATCTAGAACATCACGCCACACCAATTTTTACTACAGTATATACACCACATATCCCCCTTTTTTTTAAATAGATCGTGTATAACTCAAGAGAGGCGGAGTGTTGTTTATATGGGTGCAAATATTATCTCCCAACTGTATTTATCAAATTGTACTTTATTGTAAGTTCATCAAAATTTGGTGAAAAGGGATATAATTTTAGAAGGTTGTGAAATTTACCCAAATAAAAAAAATCAAATTAATTTCTCAACTAAATTTCGATTTGATTGATAGAAAACAAATTGAGATTGACAAACAAGCTTCAAGACTTTAGATAACATTACAATTGCACAACCACACACTATTCAAACATTACACTTTTGTTAGTGGTTTATAAGTCGGATAAGGGTCCATCTGAGCGCTTCACACGTACTTCCTGGTGATTTATAAGTAATACAAACCTAAACAACAAACAGCCCAGCTAGAACCAATAACCCAGTCGCGACGAGAGCCACACAGAGACTCATACCACCGGAGAAATCCCCACCATCGGTATCGGTGGTCATCACGACGACGACCCACGAGCCTTCAGACCCGATACCCGCACCGGTGTAGTCGGAGTCGCGAAGGTAGGAAGCGTAGCCGGTCTCGGTAAAGTTGGCAATGACGTAGGTAAGGTCTTGGCGGAGGTCCCCTACGCAGGCCGGCAATATGATGCCGTCCTTGGTGTTGTCGATGTTGAGGTCGCAGTCGCTAAGGAGGCGGTAGTAGTTGGGAATAGGGTTGCCTGGGCCGGCTTGGATGGCGAAGGAGCCCTGCGAGGGGAGGGCGAAGCAAGTCTGGGTGTCCTGGAACTGGGTCGCGATCTTGTCGGCGAGGCAGGTGGCGCTGTCGACGTGCGATAAGGAGGGGAGGTTGTGGCTGTTCCGGTAGTTGTTTAGGCCGTTTAGGAGATTTGTCTCCTCTTGGCCTAGAGCTGCATGTTATGGTAATGTATGCATCAATGCGTGTACAAATTCTCTCAATTAGGCCCATTATAACCCGTTAACCCGACCCGACCCATCTATATTCAAATCCGACCGAACCTAAAAATTTAGCATCCCGCGCAACTTGAATAAGAGCCTAACACATTTTGACCCAATCCGAATGGACACAAATATAGGCAAATTCGATTCAAGTCATACACGACTCGTCGTTGACCCGATCAGTACAAGACCCGACTCATCCTTGGACATTACTTTAATTTTCTCATTTTTAAACACACCAATAATGTGGATTACCTAGCTATAATATGACTTAATACGACTAAATAAATGAAGTTTAATATTCCGTAGTTAATAGTTAAGATAAACAAAAAATAATCATCATCTTATAATAAAACTAAATGTAATCCGACTCGATCAGACCTAACCCAAAACCCGACCATTTAACCCGAACTTACCCTACCCGAACACAATGTACCCGATATATAACCCGACCCGACTTTGACCGACCCTGAATGAATATATCCAAACTCGACCTAACCAACTTAGTTACCACCTTTATACTCCCTCTGTCCTAGAATAGATGAACTTTTACTTTTAATAAGTTTGTAATTATTAAAAAAATTTAATATTTTATATAGTTTTTAGCTTATAAAAAAAAACGTATTAAAAAGTAAATAAAAAAAAAATCCGTCTATTTTAGGACGGAGGGAGTAATGAATAGGGTGAGGAAGGAGGGGATCAAACTGGTAAAGTTACTACATGTTGCAAAACCGGTACTAGAATCATATTTGTGGTTTTGTTGAATAAAAATGAGTAAAGAGCACATATTCACATAGTGTCACAAATATTAACAATTCGAAATTTTAGTCAAATTGGATCAACTCATTCAAATTTTATTTTCTAGTTCTGTTACTATACCAATGTTTTATTTAGATATTGGTACTATATATAGAGTGTCATACCAATGTTTTATTTAGATATTGGTACTATATATAGAGTGTCAGTGTAATACAAAGTGTAAGTTATTTCAAATCGATGTGGACATCAAAGATGCAAGCAATTCGATGTTTCAAATAAGTCCTATAAATCGTTTGATGTGTTTGTCTCGTGAGTTCCATGTACATCACGGAGGTTCTAATGTTGCATTAGGCATAGAACTAGCAAGTAGCAACTCGGGCCAGGCTGGGTTCTGCTCCAGCCCATCCATTTTAAAAATAAAATAAAATAAAAAGGAAAAATAACCGGAAATTTTGATTAAAAAAAATTACTACTACGTATATTTATTTATTAGAATAGAATAAGTATTTTGTTCATCTAAATTGTATTTTCTAGTTCCATAGGCATGCACCGATTTGGGCGCAACTTTGCACGGCCGATTTACTTGTGATACTTAATGAACATGTATGAATGTTATATTAAATTATTAATTAGATAAAAAAAATTTGAATTATAAATCTCAACTTATTATGTATGCATCATATTAACTTAGCTTATTAGATATGTATCGTTAATAAATGCATGAATAAATATATAATACTCCATCCGTTTGAAATTATTTGTCGTTTGACTTTTCGGCACGCTTTTTAAGGAGTTAAAAACTCTATAAAATATAATTTTTTTATTAAATTTTTTTCATAAACTTATACTTACTACTTATATGTATGAAATTATATATAAAAAAATTTAATTAAAAATATATTTTATATAATTTTTATTTCCTTAAAAAGCGTACACTACAAGACAAATGACAAATAATTTCAAACAGATGGAGAAAATTGAAATATATTCATATATAAGCATAAATGCTAATCTAATAATCCGAGATGCATGTTCTCAATAATCCTACAATTATCTTATAAAAAAAAAAAAGAATTAATATATAATGATGGTTTTTGCTCACCTTCAGTTTGAATAAATTGAATTACTTTTCTTTCTTCATATTATGTGACAAAATATATATAATTAAAAGTGGATATCAACAACAAATATATCATGAGTGTAACGAGAAATCATTAACAACAAATACATACTAATTAATCTGCAGGCAATATATAATATAATTAAAAGTAGAGATCGGAGAAATATACCATTATTATTATTATTTTGGGAGAGAACAGGAGAAGGAAGCATCAAGAGATATCCATGGAGAAGTACAAGAAGCACCAACTCACTTCCACAATAAGCCATAAGTAGAGATGGAGAACCAAAAGATTGTGTTTTTTTTTCTCTTTTTGATGCAAGTACAGTTCAATTTTTATGGGGTTTCAGTACTTTGCTCCTAATCTCTGGTTAAAATAAACCCTGAGATTTAAAGATTGAGACTGAGAATGGGAGATTTAAAGACTATCAAGGTAGAAGAAGCCTCCAAGTTTGGTGATATGTTCACTTTATAGATGCACACCAAAACATATATAGACATAGCTATACATAGACTGATAGACATATGAATATGCAGTGTAATAGATGTAGGAATAAGTTTGAAGCTGGCAAAATCCGAACCGGCCGGCCAATTTGACCCACTTATCCAAACCTGAATTCAGTGAATTGGTTAAGAGGTTTGGTACGAGAGAGTTTCTCCTACGTTGATTATCCAAACTTGAATTCAGTGAATTGGTTAAGAAGTTTGGTACGAGAGTGTTCCTCCTACGTTGGTTATCCAAACCTGAATTCAGTGAATTGGTTAAGAGGTTTGGTACGAGAGTGTTCCTCCTACGTTGATTATGAAAGGTTAAAAAATAGTGGGTTATAAAGCATAGTGAAACTCTACAAAATAGCTTAAATTTTTAAGTTAGATGGTGGATCTAGATGTGGTAATTGGGTTATTCAGTTCGGGTTGGGTTAAGTCGGATCACATTTACTTTTATTTTGAAATGATGATTATTAAACATCATTTATTTAGTTATATTAAGTCTCATTATATGCAATTCACATAGGATGAGTCGGGTCTTGTTCGGGTCGGGCCAATTAGGACGGGTCGAGTTTGTCTATGTTCATGTTCATTCGGGTATCGAGTCAAAATGGGTTTTAAAATGATGATTATTTTTTTTCTTAATTATAGACTATTAAACATCATTTATTTGGTTATATTATGTCTCATTATACGTAATTCACAAAGGATGAGTCGAGTCTTGTTCTGGTCGGGCCAAGATTTTGTCAGCTTTCTTCGTGTTCATTCAGGTATTGAGTCAGAATGGGTCGGGCTCGGGTTCGGATTGTGCATGATACTAGATTTTCGAGTTTCGATCGAGTTTGGATTCAGGTGAGTCAGGTTTTCGAATCGGATAAGATTTTGTTAGCTCTAGGTACGTGGATCCCAACCTTATAGTAGTAAAAATAATAGTACATCAATGTCGTCGATATTTAACAAATGCCCTTGTTTTTAACAAGAAAAAAGGTTCATGTTTCCTTTCTTTGGTTGTGTTTACTAATTTTTATTCTATGTTGTTTGGATGACATATTTATATTTATCCAACTGTTAAAGTATGAGTTGTTATAAGAGTCAAAAGGAGTTGGTAGTTTGCTTTTCTTCTTCATATATATAGGGTAGAGGTAGGAATAGGATTCATTTTATTATATTAGGGCAGTTTTAGGATAAATAGAGAACAGAAATGATTTCTAAAGACTGATGTAATTTTTGAATTATGTAACTGGTAAAAATAAAATTAAGAGTCTTAATCACTATCCCCTACTAATTTGACTTTATTTGCTTCATTAGCCTTTCTCCTATCACCTTTTGAGTTGCAAAAACCAGTAGGGTTGGCCAATTAAGTTCAAGTTAAAAGGCTATAAAGGTCTAAAACTGAATTAAGTTAAGCTTAATAGATTAGAAAAGCAAGGTTGCTTGAACTACAACATAGAAGGTCCAGTAAAATCACCAGATTTCACCACATAAGTTGCGAGCTTGCGATGATGGACAGACGAGCATTCCATAAGGTTTTGATCAGTTGTATCAGATGCAAATCAAGGAAACAAGGGCTATCAGATGCAGATCAGTTGTATCATGAAACTGATGAACTAGTTAGTTTTACTGACAGATTCTGGAGCTAATATATTGTGCCACAACTTGGTATACCTAATTGTTTTGTCATTCTTAGGATGAACAAATGGGATCTTATCCGCTAAAACAGATGCAAATAGCCATGGAATTCAAGCAGACAAATAGGCAAAAATTTCAGACAAACCGGAAGAATTCACTTGTTAGAATTCGCTCTTTCTCATTCAAAGAGATGTATAAAGATTCCAGTGAATCAAGATGAGAATTCTCAAATTTTCAGATTCTAGAATTACGAAGGCTTGGCCGCTCGAATTACACATTACAGAGTAAGGAAAACGGAGGAAGGCTAAAATGTAATTGATGCACATAAACTTGCTACATTAGAAGCTGCAACCAAGAGATTGGACTTACAAGACAGTCAAAGGAGCTTCACCAGCTAGGATCAGGAGCTGTGACTACCAAAGGTGATTTCAACTCCATTTCCACCTATCCCAGCTGCGAAACATTGGAATCCCCAGGACTCGAGCTCTGCTTTCACTTTGTCTACCACTGTGCTAGAGAGTACTGTTTTTATGGTCAAGGAGTAACATCTTGTGCAACAGCCAAAAAAAATGTCAGATGAATGGTTACTGTTAGCAAACTTGAATAATGCACATGTTAAAGAATGGATCAATTATGTTTCTCCTATTTCTCTTTGAAATAAGTTTTTTCATCAAATGTAAACAAGGAATATTTTTAAGCCAGTTTTCACACAATTTGATATTCAAATAATCAATCAGACAGGTCATGGTAAAACATGGCAAGTAGACTAACAAACTCATACCCATTCAATTTTATTTTCCATCCACCTTTTACTCTTAGCTTTTAACGGGTATTTTTCCTTCAGAGATCTTATTATTTATTGACAATAGAAAGGAAAATGACAAGGCATTTATTTTTGTTAATAGAAGTTGGAAAGGATACGAGTTGGCAGCAGTGTCAAAACGCAGCCTCCACCACCAGCTCCTGTCAATTTGGAAGATAACTTGTACTTCAATGTGGTTCTCAGAACTGTTTCAATTGACGTATGGCTCACACCCATGCATTGGAGCAACCCATGGTTCATTTCCATCAGTTCTCCAAGCTTCTCTTCCTTCTCGGTCATAGAAATGTTGTCAGTAGCAGTTGACTGGATAAGGATGGATAGTTCATTGCTAATGGAGTCAACAGCACTGAATACAGAAGCCATCACATCTGGGTGCCTAATAGTCCTTTCTGAGACCCCTGCAACTAGGGCTTTAGTGTTCCTCCCAACTTTGGTGTTGGTTATCATCATTTTAAGAGGCATGCTCGACTTTACGCGTGTGAGATCACCAGACCTGAACTTGATCACATTGCCTGTTACACTACAAAGTTTAGTTTCCTGATTGTTGGGCTGAAAGCCACTGAAGCTTGAAACTAGAACTGTAGGACTTAGCCTAGCATTCAGGTGACCACATCAAATAAATGTTTTCCTGATCATGATCTTTGATAAAAGTTTATGAGAGGATGCCACTGATCATATCATAATTAAAACTGAGATGTCAATGTTAAAAGACGGGCCTCATTTAGCACATCATCACTTGTACATTATAAATACGTTATTGGCACATTAAGTACTTCATCAGCAATCAGCATATCACACACCAAAAGATCCTATACCAGTTTCAGCAATCTTTTAATTATATCATAACTTTCTTGCTTTTACTATATGGAGTAAACATTTATAGCTACACCCGTGGTGGATTTAAGATTCATGTAATGAATGAATCGGAAAAAGTCGTCTTATTTCCTATCTAATCTAGTGCTGGAATACTCATCCACTATATTGCTGGAATACTCATCCAGTCATCCACTATATTGCAGCAGTCTATTTCAGAATTAAACGCCAACAATCCAACATGAAGTGAACATTCTTGCTTTTCATTACAGTATTATTTTTTCAACTAGAGCTTTCCCTTGTTATCTTCAATGACAATAAGGATTATTTAAATGAAATAACTAACAAGTAGCATAAATTGATGGCCTACCATATGTGCTTACTGTGTTGTCTAAGCCAGACGGCATCCCGTGGATTATCTTTTCACCTTCAAAAGCCCATTTATTGATTAAATCAAGCTCATTTTCGTCAAATTGCAACCAATCCGTTTTGCTGGAATCTAGACTTGCAGAGCTTGATAACGCAACAAGTGCTCCACAGAGTGAGACACAAAACGCAGCAGATGAGCCAAGTCCCGAACCAGTCGGAAGCTCAGATACTACTTTCACTGACGCGGATCTATACCTGATTTAGGGGGGGAATTCAATCAGACAAGAGTAAACATCTTTCAAGGATAATGCAAAAGATACTTTAGACCACGACTGTATAAAAGCATTCGATTTTAACGGGAAAGAAACTTGAAATGTACAAAAGAATAGTCTCAGACTAATAAACAGATGAAATTGTTAAATCTAGTAGGCATGTCAATAAGGTACATACCCAAGGATGCAGGTGTATAGCCAAAGAAAGGCAATGATCCCAGGAACAAACTCGGCTTTTGACTTGGGAATGTAGTATTCTTCTACTAAAGAATTTAAGCACTTAATGCACTCCGCTGGACAGGATTTCGGTTTTAAAGGAGTGTGACTGCCAAAATTCGACACTGCTTCTTTAATTCTGCCTATTGGCCATGAAAATTCCAAATCCATGTCTTTGAGATCGAGTTTAAGCAAGCCATTACAGTCTATCACAGAAAGAGAAACGTTTAAGAACTTAACCCCACAGATAAAATTGATCAAATCTATTCAGAATCCATCAAGCAAAAGCTAGGGTACATTAATACAGAATTATTATACTGAATGCAATGAAAATGAAAATAATTTCCACAGGAAAATAGCAAACAAGCCATTGATGAAACTGATTTGCTAGGAATCAACTAACCCCAATCACAATTCACAGCATTGCTAAACACAAAATTGAAAGGGAAGAAGACCTAACGATTGACACCAACAATAAAGATAAAACAAGCTGGAGATACATGATGCACGAGCCTTCACACAAAGCAAAGCATTTCGGCATGTAATCGAAAGAAACAGCTTTGGATTGATTGGGGATTCCAAGTTACGATATAGAGAAAGTACCGGTGGGCGGAGAAAGCCGAAAAAGGACGTAGGTGTAAAGGTTGATGGAAGCGGCGACTGCGGTTGATCCATGGACGACGGCGTGTTCGCCGGAGAGTATGATTTTTCCGGGAGCTCTCGCCTTTACCTCCATTACTCCTTTCTCTTTCTCTCCCTCTCTCTCAACAACCGTAGAATCGAACTGAATTGAACTGGACTGAATTCTCGCTCTTTCCTCCCCAAATCTGTAGAGTTTCAATCTCTCAATGTGACCAATTTGAGAACGATCGCGATTGGGATGGTCATTGAATCATCACTTCGCTTTGATTTTGAATCTGATTTCGAATCTGATTTCAAAAATTGGGAGTACGAAGTAGACAGGCAGGCTAACGGTTCCCAAGGAACCAGCAGGTTTTGACCCGGCGGGTACGGTTCTTCAATGGGTAACGTTATAGGCGGTTCAAGGGTAAGATTAAGCAGACCGGGCTTGAACCCGTGAACCAGCCGGTCCAGCCTATTATTAATTAAATTTATACCGTATTTAAAAAAAAAATCCCAAATCAAGAATATTTTCTAAAATTTGGAGGACAATAGTGGAGTATATATTTGTGAGTTCCCGAATGTTACTTGAGCGGCACAGTTGGTAAAGAGGCTTGTTGGGAGGAGGGGAAGCTTAGATGTAGAGGTTATATTGAAAATCAAGTAAAAATGGGTAGTTACCAATGACCCCTTGCCCTAGTGGTTAGGGAGAGGTGGCCCTTGCAAGAGGTCAAGGGTTCAAATCCCACTTCTTACACAATTTGTGTATTAATGGGTAATCAAGCCTTCATTGGCTTGGGTGAGCCTGCCTGGTGGCTTGCCGCCTGGCTAAACCGGTTCGCGTCCTTTGCACGCTAGGGCCCGGACCCGTGGGGGGATTAGTCGATAACCTCGGAACCCCCCACGTCCAAAAAAAAAAAAAAAAGTAAAAATGGGTAGTTCTCTATTCAGACCTACTATACTGATTATATATGCCTATGGAATGCCCTCTTTGCTCCCATCATGAAGAAAATAACACACATCTCTTTACAGAATGTCAGACATCCCTATCTTTCATCGGGAGATTAGATAGGCAGATTGAACGTACAATCTGAAACACTGAAAAAGATTACAAGTTATATAAGGATATCATCTCATAAATATTCCACCAACTATCTATGGAACAAAAATCGACCCTTGCCTTCGCTATGTGGGGTTTATGATCGATGAGAAACATAATAATTTTTTACAACAATGTTATATCAGTACAATGGAAGAATGGATAAACAATATAAAACAATATAGGACTACTTGGAGAAAAGCACAAACTGTGGAACAAGAAGACGACATTGGTACATCAAGACCAAACTCCCAAAAAAAAGAATGCCAAAACAAAACGTAGTTAAATGGAAAAAACCTGTTGATGAGGTTGTTAAGCTTAATTTTGACGGTGCTCGGACTGGGTCGGGTCGTGCTGCTTCTAGCTTTGTTATCCGTGATAGCCAGGGAAGGGTCCTTTCCTGTGGTGCCAGTAGCCACGGTATGGTATCTGTTGTGCAAGCAGAATGCTATGGTCTTATGGCTGGTCTTCTGGAAGCTAGCTTCGAAGCGGGGTTTCACTCGGTTGGTGGTTGAAGGCGACTGCTTGACCGTCATCAATGTCTTGTGGGGCCTTTGGCAGTGCCCGTGGGGGATCGAGATGACGATTTCGGATGCTTTTGGCTTGTGTCGATCTTTCGAGAGTGTCACCTTTGCGCACGTCTTCAGGGAGGGTAACCGAGTGGCAGATCGGTTGGCGCATCTGGGTTTGTCCTCGTGTTTTGTTGCTGAATGTGTACCCGTTGAGATTGCAGATTTCGTCCGTTGGGACGCTATGGGGGGTGGATCAATCGTGGTTGACCATCATCCAATCCTTGCCTTATATCAAATATATATATATACTAG
This sequence comes from Persicaria tinctoria, assembly GCA_037127255.1. Taxonomy (NCBI): domain Eukaryota; kingdom Viridiplantae; phylum Streptophyta; class Magnoliopsida; order Caryophyllales; family Polygonaceae; genus Persicaria; species Persicaria tinctoria. The sequence goes on from JBANSL010000004.1 coordinate 5,532,198, forward strand.
TGTAATACCCGTGCCTTGAAGGCACGAGAGCTTGATCCATTATTTTAATTTGAACATCATTTTATATATCTATATAATACTATATTAATATATATACGTGTTTACAACAAAAGTATGTATAAAGTATTTTTTTATAATTTATAAATTAGTTGGAAAGAGATACAATACAAATTTTAAAAACGATTTAATAAGGTAAAGTAGTAATAATACTCAAACACACCACCTAATATGATTTTTTTTAATATTTGTAAATTACAAATATTAAAAAAAATCATAAGCACATGATTGTGTGAATAATTTTGAAGTTATATATGTAGATATACATAACTTATTCATTGTTTTCATGAGAAAGATGGTTAGAAAGATAGGGAAATAAATAGTGAAAATAAAGGTAAGATGGTAAAAAAAAATCCTTAAAGGTAGAAAAGTGATCTAAGAAGCCTCGTCCAAGATGTAAAATAAACATTAGTTAATAGTAATGCTTGTGAGTCTTAAAACATTATTTATTTTTCGATAGTCATTTAAGATGTCTAAAATAATTAAATTATATAAAAAAACTTTTTTGGCTCTAGCTAATTGATTGTTATAATTATTTTTTGAAATCGAATATTTACAAATTGATTATTACATGTTCGTTGTATGTAGACATTGTGGGGACTATTGCAATCGGTTAAATATGATAAATCAACATTTTCAATATCCAAGAATAAAATCAGCCAAGACTTGACGAATGTTCAATGTACGTAGACGATTAAAATATATCACAAATTGACATACAACATATCAAGTTAAATAATATTTTAGTACAAAAATAGGAAACAAATATGTTTAAAATATGAAACAGATATTTTAAAATTTCAGCAATAATATTGATCAATAAGATAATACTATTTGAATAAGAAATTCAAGTTTAATTGTGGGCGTGACACATCAGCAAAATGATAGTAGAATTAATATTATTAATAGATTACCTATTATCGAAATTAATTTATAAAAAATTTTAAAAAATAATATTTATATAATTTTTACCATCTAACAAAGCGCGAATGAATATTAAACAACATATTTAGCTAAACGAATAGAGAGTGGTAAATTTTAACATGATTGGGATAAATGTGATATAATAAACAAATATTTAAATGAATTCAATCTGTTAAGATAATGAATGCAGGCAATTCGAGTACATAGTTGATTAATTTATTTGAAAATGAAAACTTGCATGATTGGTGAGAAAATATGAACATATGTGAAAGTTAATTTAATTATGCTCCATAACATTTTATAAACTGACAATTGGATATGTGTCTATGTACAACATAAATTTCAAAAAATAAAATATACCAAGATTCAAATTTAAGTTCAATGTATGTAGACGAATTATTAGAATATTACAATCGGGAAAAAAAAATGGAAACATGTCTCAATATTTACGACAATAGAACCGAAAATTAAAAAAAAAAGAATGTATTCAAACCATATTTAAAATAGGAAACAAATATTTTGAAATTTCCATAATAATACTGACAAATAAGAAAATCCTATTTGAATAAAAAATTCAACTTTAATTGTGGGCGTGACACGTCAGCAAAATGCTAGCAGAATTAGTAATAATATTAATATTAATAGATAGATAGATAATAGATAGATAGATAGATAGATAGATATATTGCAATCGAAAAAAAAAATGGAAATATGTCTCAATATTTACGGCAATATAACCGGAAAAAAAAAAGGAATGGATTAAAATCATATTTAAAATAGGAAACAAATATTTTAAAGTTTCCATAATAATATTGACCAATAAGAAAATCTCATTTGAATAAAAAATTCAACTTTAATTGTGGGTGTGACACGTCAGCAAAATGCTAGCAGAATTAGTAATATTAATAGAAGATATATATATATATATATATATAATATATATATATATTTGTGAGTTCCCGAATGTTCTAAAAGACGTTTTGGCGCATGTTTGACGGTGGGGTACCATATTATCGAGCGTCAAGACGGTTTCACGATTTTATTGACGGATTCTTGGTGGAAATAACAACAACACAGTATATCCTGCGCTTAAATGGGGTTTGGGGATCAGAATGTACGCATTATTCCCCGAAGTAGGCGAGAGTATTTTCAATAGACCTAAAATAACATAACAAATGAACATAATGGACAGAATGGTAACAAGTAGAACAATAAGGAATTTAAGATTTAGAAAAGAAGCATAGATGCAGATAAAATAGTTACCACACATCAGCTTAGGACACTAAACCCACACATTAGCTTAGGACACTAAACGTTTGTCGTCCGGATGCACCTCCGCCAGAGTCATATCTTTCGAAAAGTTCATAAAATTGAGGTCATGTTAGATGATCTTCATCCAACTCTTCTTCGATCTACCTCTCCTCCTACGGGTAGCTTCCAGATCAAAACTCTCGCTCCTACGAACCGGTGCCGAAGACTTCCTTCGAACGTGTTCAAACCAACACAACCCGGTCTCCAGCAACTTATCCACGATACTCGTAACTCTAACCTCGCTCATAATGACGACATTTCTGATGCTCACTCATTCAGCGCAACAACTTCATCTCAACCACTAACATCTTCTATTATTAACGAAGGGAGTATTTAATATCAGAGAGCCTTATCAATTCGTCATATTGTATAACCGTTTTTTTTTTTTTCAGGGACTCCTAGAAATTTCAAAAACACAACCTTCCATTCATATAGAAATAAATCAGATCATGTCACATCACAAAACTAAAAAAAAACCAAGAAAATGATCCATGAAAAATAAAAGAAATTCCCTTAATCAACATTGGCCACTAGATACTAAGAAAATGTAGGTTCTTTCCCCTTGCAAAGAGGTTTAAAATAAGCTTACATTTGCCATCCTCTTTATCTCCAGCTTGCACATCTGCAGCTTACCAAGCTGCATCTTTATCCTCTCAACCTCTAGCTTCATCATGTTCACTTCCATCTGAGAATCCATCAATTCATTCCTCTCGTCCGTGTCGACCCTGATCACTGCCTGCGATCTAGTTCTCCTGTAATCCAATCCGGAATCTGTCATCGACCGAGCCATGTTCACTTGCTCAAGGAGAATGAACTGGGTCATTATGTTTAGTGGTAGTCGTTCGTTCCTCATCACGTGCTCCCTCGCTTCCTGTGACAGCTTGTGGTACTCCATGGCTCTGCACACTCCCTTTCTTTCTTCCTCTGTTAGTTCTGGATGACCCTGTAAGAATCAACATCCAGTGTCATCTATTGAGGTCCGTTGTTCTCATTTGGAAACCAATATGATCACAAAGATCGGTAGGATGATACCTTGAGGTATATGTCTATGGCTCGATAGAGATTGTCATCAGAGTATCTGGCATTCTTGGGCAATGCACTTGTCAACAGCTCAAAATCTTGAGGTAGAAGTTGCTCGTCCCTCGCCACCATTGTCATGAATCCATCCAGAAGCCTTGCGACGACAAAGATTTTAGAAGAAGAGTTGCTTGAAAGAGTGGTAACATAAGCCTCCACAGCTCTCACAATGATCTTGACATCATAGAGGGTCGCGCTCTCTCCGTAGTTTTTGACCAAGAGATCCATGGGTTGACATTGCTCCAGCATCAGGGCTATCCTGTTCTCTAACTTAGATGATAAACCGGCGTCAATGTTCATCATCTGACCCACCTTGAGAAGGTGAAGCAAGAAGTTGCAAGGGACCGACTTTTCCTCGATAGGTAGGATCCTAATCAGGCTTTCGACAACCACCCTTCTGACTTGTTGGTTTATGCTCTTCCGGATCAGTTTATGAGCTCCAAGTGACATCCGAGAAAGCCACTTTGCCGTCCAATAGGCTATACAAGACCCCAAGAGCTCCGGCTTCATGCCCTTCTTCTTGGTTGATGCTACCACTTCGATAAAATGATCAATCCTAAGAGTTGAAACATCTTCAAACCACCAGCTGTCAGCTACCTTCCCACAATCAGAGCTCCTGGTGCCACTTTCTAGGTAGTTCAAGCACTGTGCTTCGTCGTGGCCTAGAGCTATCGCTGCTGGGTCAGTGCAGACCTTCCAAGCAATTGCTTCCGAGCATCTTGTCTGGATTTGTAGATCTCTAGCCCATGAAGATATGTGCTCACAGGATTTCAGGATGCAGAAAGTGTCCTTCCATGAACTTAACATGAGGAAACTGAGGAAGGTCTCAGTTCTTGAAATGAGGTTCACCGCCCCATAGTCATCACTCATCTCTAAAAAATGTACTGCACAGTAGAGAGGCGCTGCCTTGTTTGCAGTCAGATCAACCTTCCAACCATAACAAAACTTGACTATCAATTCAAAGGTATCAGCTCCTCCAGGGAAACTGTCCAACTCGATACTCGGTTTATTGTTTCCACCTGAATTTCTCCTCTGAAATGCCATTCTGTTGAGATACCCACTTCTGGAGACCATAGGAAGCTGAACCAAGTGGAAAAAGATTAGACCGCAATCAACAATATGATTGAGCACGAATCTGATAATAAAGCCAACATAACTAACTAACTAACAACAGGTCACCAAAAAAAAAAAAAAACTAACAACAACAACAACCCAGTAGATCCCGCGATTAAGCAGGGTCTGTTGGTTCAGGATGTACACACTCTTTACCCGAATGAGTTAAGAGAGTGTTTCCGAATGACCCAAAATGAAAGGAGACAAGAACCACATGAAAACGGGTCACACAACAAGAAAAAAGTGCTAGTAAAGATGCATAATAGAGGTCTGAAAGGAGGCATAGACAAACGGACACAACATCACACCCCCTAACTCTAAACATCAGCAGCCCGAATGCATCTCCTCCAGTGGTCTTTATCCAATGTCATATCCTCTGAAAAGTTCAGCATATTGAGGTTCTGTCGGATAACCTCCATCCAGCTCTTCTTCGGTCTATCTCTCCCCCTATGGATAGCTCCAAGATCCAACCAAGCGCATCCTTGTGGATGAGAAAGGATTGACTGAATAAGGTTATCATGGATAGCTGTTCTATTCAAGGTGATCAACACAGAATCTGATAACAATATTTGTATGCTCAAGCCAACAAATTCAGATCTACATCATTAGATAATTCAGTGATATACCATGTGTAAGTGGAAGCTGTTGCACTTTCCAATCTGTATCAACAAATCACTTTTAGCTTTTGTCTGCACAAACCTGCATACCGCAAAATGTAACAACATAGAAGAGCAATTTGTGTATTACAAGCTAAGGTCTTCAGAGTCTAACATAGAAAAGAGATGTTACCAGCTGTTGTCTCTTCTTTCGATAGCTTCTGCTACCATACCCACCTTAGGTGGAACAATCACACATCGGTTATGCTTTTCTCCGGAAAGTAAGCTTCTTTTGTCGAAACTTCTCCTCCCTGCCAAAGTTTTCTCATTGATTGAAGAAGCTGCAAATTTAGGCTTCATTGTCCTCCTAGGAGCTTCACTTCTGTCAAACATTCGTCCGAGTATATTTCCAACTATGGGTAAATCTAAGAGGGAGGAGAGGGCTAAAATGGTTTATGACAGCAAAGTCACAAGCGTTATTGAATCAATCAAAGATCATCTAGAAATACAAGCGTCTACACTTTTATCTTGTCTCTTTCAGACCAAAGAATGTTTGGCTTTTTGGCAATTGGGCATTCAAGATTGAAGTTGAAAAAAAGAGCAATAAGAACAACGAGCAACGCAAGTATGACAGCGAAAGACGTAACTGCGTGACAGTGCATAAGTGGCCAATATTGAGAAGCAAATGATATCCTCCACAATGCAAGAATTATATTGATCAACTTGGCCATCACACCATGGATGCCGCCCAAAATGACAGATGAAAGCAACAGGAAACAACCCCTTTTAATGCCACATCTACTTTATAGTTGGATTGTCGTTTCTTTCGGCATGAAAAGATCCAAACTTGCTCTCAGTTGCATTTTCAAAATCTCGTTAAAAAGGAGAACTGAAGCACGGTATAATTAACAACATTACCCTTCAACTTTGAAGGGTTGCATTTTGTTTTCTCAATTAATACCTATCCCAACTAGCATTTACAATAGTTGAATGCTCACCCAAGTTTCGCAGTTTTCTCATTACGTATGTGTCGTCTATATTACCATCTCTTGGTGTACTGTAACTTCACCAATTGAAGCATCTGAAAGCAGAAGGATATATACATCAAGAGAATGTATGTCCTACATGAAGCAAGCGCGCTAGTGCATTCCTATAGGCAGTTAGGCATGCTGAAGATGAATAATCACTGGATAGATAACAGACCTGGAGCTTGCCTGTTTAGATGAAGCCAAAAAAATAAGGTTTGAAGTTCAGATTCCAGTTGCCTTTCACTTAACCTCTTCAGTCCTCACTGATTCATACAAAGAAAAACACACTGAGTGAGCATTCAAATCCTTAGCATCTTCTGCATATGACTCTAAAGCCGTGTCACATTAGGTGAAGGAGAAACTTAGAAAAATTTCAAACCCAGCAAAGCTGCTTCAACTTCAACACCACAAAAGTACTATCACCTATGTTTGTGTTTGTGTTTGTGCTTGCAAAATGAATGACTATTCATTGTGATATTTGAACCAATTTTCACTCTTCAGATTGCAATAAAAAAGAGAAGCAAAAACACAGATATAGAGCAATGGAGACCATCATACCATCATCAAAGGGGAACTCTTTCTCCAAACCTTCTCCGTTGTTAACCAGTATCCGTCTTCTCAATCTGTCCTACCTCTCTCACCGAACGACAACCCTTACGCCAAAGACAATTGCATACAAAATACTTGTTGAACTATGTTTTATCATAATAGGTAGTAATCGTGCATTCACAATCTTTCAGTCTGTCCTCTCGTGCCAAACTAAATTAGACTGTCACAGTGTCACATGATCCCTCATCCCTTAGTTTCATCATCAGAAACAGGTTCAGAGGGGAGGATCCATTGAAAGATGGCTCTTCAACCCATTATCATATATGGATGCATCACAATTCACAAGCCAAACGCTCAAACTGATAGCGCAAACGAGGGTCTGTCGCCCGTCATATGAAAAGGATCCATAGTCATTAGTCACTAATAGTGCGATGAGCATTATCTGGGTAAATTTAACAGCCAATATGTAGCCATGTAGGCACCAATAAGCCAGGGTACAAATGCATCAAGTAGCAAGACTGAGAAAAGTAAACCTTGTGCATGGAAGGAACATCATCATCAGATGTCTCCGATAACTTAAAACATAACAACAGACAACAGTTATACAGATGATACACCTACATCATGAGAAAAGTTCAAACATCAGGGGAATACCATGGGTTCAATTGTCTTAATTGCTGCACAAAAAGCAAACTTCATACAGAGCTAGATAGCTACGGTGCCACAGCACATAAATAATGTCGGCGAGTGATTCGCTGCCTCACAGGCAGGCAGCAGGTTATCTGGGAAGATAATAATGTATCAACAAACACGTTGGCTAGTTGCTCAAAGAATCCAGCACTGCTTGCTCGTCGCTTTGTTCTTCCATTGATGTAAGCACCTGCTGCCTGTTGCTACTATCCACCCTACAAAATGTTGTTTCCCACCCTAGACTGAACTAGCACTGAAATACTACCCTGTCATAAATAATTTTCTAAACACAGGCTGACTGAGGTACAAAAGTTCAAGTTCTTGTTTTCTAACATCCAAAACAACACCTTCATGGATTATGGTATCACTTATTGGATTTTTTTTTCTTCACAATACCTTCAAATACTCCATCAATTCCAAAGACAGCGTCTAATTCTTGTGAATCAACTGGTCCTGGAAGCTTAAAAGAGATTGAGAAATGCCCTGGTGGGCAGAGATTTTGTGTCTGCATCTCAAACTTCATGGAGTCTTTATACACTGTTTTCTCCCCTGTCGTTGTTTGCCCTCTTATCAGTATTTGTCCATCAGGAGCCACATCACATGAGAATTCATCTGTAATAACAGGTTTATAGGGTTATCACATTGAATTTTGAGGCAATAATATGTAGAATGGTAACTGATTAACTAAAAAGAAGGTAATGTCAACCGAGAACATTTACACTTCTGAAAGAAGAAGAGATGTGCTGAATGTCAATCAGTGGATATGTAGAAAATAAAAAAGCTCGATCTAATTCATGACTGTAATCCTAGACACTTCACTTGACATCTTTCACTCTTTCATATGATAAGAATACTAATCCCAGCATTAGAACTTGGCTTAAGCAACAGAATTGACATGGTTCCTTGGCAAAATAAGAGTTCACAATACTTTACAGAGGTCAGTGTATAATAATCTAGAGAGCTGGAATGGTTCCTTGCCGAAGTGGACTATAAGTTACAAAGGTCAATGTAGTGACACTTTAGAATGATATGGAGTTTAAACAGTTTAACTTCAAAGAATATAAGTTATTTGAAACAATATGCAGAATACCATAAAAAGCCATCATTCTATGAAACAAGATGCAGATTCAAAAGCAACTAGAAGGTATAAACTTCAGTTTCGGGAAGAGTTAACTAATGCATTACTTGTTACATGGTTACACCTATACCATTTCAATTGATAATATGAGCTATAAACCCCCATGTGGGAACACGAGCTACATCTAGACCACTCCAAGTGATAAAACGAGCCATGAACCCCCAGCAGGGAAGAATCATATAGGGAAACAATATCTATTTGGAATAACCAATGAAAAAATACAGTTGAATGACATAATAATTCGTCAAAATTGGGAACTGAAACTTTTGCCAAGGGACAAGATGAAGTACTTTCACCTCTTGCGACACCTGGCAAGGCTACACGAAAGATGTATGAAGAGTCATCTTCACCGATATCCAGCTTGCCAATGAGTGGACCTATCATTCCCCTTGCTCCACTTCCACTCATCATCACCCCATTTTTTGTCATAGATAAGAAATTATTCAGTTCTTCTTCCGTGGGTTGAGAGGGGATGAACAACAAAGATGGCTGAACAGGATCTACAGGCCCATTATTAACTCCTTGATGGATTGAATTGGATTTATTATTTGATCCCATTGGATCAATGTATGGAACGCTATTTAGAGGAGCAACATTCAAAACATGTGAAGGCCTGTTTGGTGCAAAACATTGTAAATGAAGTTTTAGCATAGGATATACATGAAAGGAAAAGGTGCGAGTGTAATGAAATCTCTCAGACATGAGATAAGTTAAATGTCATAACAAGCAAGGCTAAATGTATCTGGCGAGCTCCAAACATTTTTCAAAAAGAAATAAACTGAACCGAATTAAAGCTAACCGAATTACAAAATGAACTGCATTAAATGCCGAATTAAATGAAAACCCTAACTAAACCCTAGACCGGATTAAACTCTCTGCGACAGAGTTTGGTAGGATTACAAGGAAAACCAGGTTGTGTAAGGTTATAAAACGAGTGGGCTTAAAAAGGGGAAAGAAAAATGAAGTTTATTTCCATAAATACAGTTATATCAAAACGGCACAGTTGTCGGTATCTTCCATCTTAACCGGATTAGGTTTTCCAACATAAATAACTAGAAATGATCTAGAAGGTTTCCAATTGCTTATTTGGAAGATCATTAAAAGTATCTATTCATTCTGACTATTTCAATCAATTGTAAATTACTAGCTATGTTTAAAAAGAGATAAAAGTAAGGAAAAAAATGTTTCAATAAATAAAATCAGAGCCAATCATTATATTGTTAGCTAACAAAGCTAGCAATGGCATGGGAGTGTGAAATAAGATGATTTGCTACCAAATTTCCAAAGGTGAATATTGTCATCTATCAAATGGCCAAAAAGACATGCTAGTGTTACTGAGGTATCTACTAATGATCGATCACAAGTCCACAAAGCATCTTCCATTCTCATAAAAATGCACTTGTACATGTGATAGACATGCGCCTAACAGCGCTAGCATTCAAGTGAGTGCAGTAGCAATCTTATCCATGTTGTTGTAAGAAAGTGCATGACTTAAATATGTACCATACCATTGCACATGTGTCAGTTATCAGGAAACTACACCCTGAGAACTCACTGTACAAGAAATGCACATGCTACTAAAAAATGCTTCGACCATTTTAGTATTTCTCTGGTGAGGTCAATTTGGTTGGTCTATATCTTCATTTTAGGTTGGGTTTGGTTAGCTACCCCTCATAAGCCATAACCTTCTCTGTGATATGTTAATAAGGGAAGAGAAAGGGAAAACAGGACGAATATGTCATTCATTTCCTCCTCTTTCTTCGAGTTCCTGTCTCAATTTAAGTATTCCAGAACAAAAGAAAGCACTGCAAACTATTATCCATTGGCAGAAAATAATCTCAATTGAAAATTCTGCATCACATAATCCAAACTATCAGCCTATATGTTGATCAACATATCACCATTTATTTTTTGTGCAATTTGCTGGTTGTTCTTAATCAACATACAGTTTGGATTACATAACATAGTTTCTTTTGTCGAGATTATTTACAACCAATGGATACTAAATCGGATTATTTGAACAAAAAAACAAATATGCATATTTAGCATTCATCGTAAACCCTAAAGTGATCACATTCATTACGAGCGCCTTATTATAAAATCATTAACTGCAACAATCCCTTAGGGTAGTATCTGAGACTACCAAATATGTTGTCATCTGGTATCTAATCTACCCTTTCCTACTTGGCCAATTCCAACCGATCTATCAACCCCTGGCTCAGCACTCCTAGCTAAGCAACACAATTCATTTTTTATCATACAGAGCTGCGCCCATCAACAAACCCTAAAGAGATCTCAATAGCAAACATGCAAATCATCTTATTTAACCTTATAAGAAAGGGAAAACCCTAAACAGCTGAAACTTCGTAGGGTTAGTGAAACCTGCCCTCCCAAGTGCTTACTCCTTATCATGAACCACAGTTCCCTCAATCAGTAAGCAATCAAAATTCAAAACCATCATTTCCAGAAGCCATACTATGGTTCCCTAAAAAAATTTGCCACAGGCGCGCAAGCCATACCATCTAAATCAATCAAATTCAAATCTTCAAAGCAAAATGTCAGAGGATGTTGAAAATAAAACGCGGTGATATAAATAAAAAAATGTGGAGGCAAATAACTCGGCCGTGAAAATCAATTTGAGAGAGGCTAAACCTAGAAAATCGATCAGCGTTAATTAAAGAGGGAAGTATCATATTATGATTAGTAAAGGGAGGAGAGAGCACCTGATCGGTGTAGCCATCGGAGATGCAGTGACTGAGACTTCTCGGACTCTCGGAGGGAAAGCTGGTCGGAGAGAGGAGAGAGGAGAGAGAGAGAGAGAGAGAGATTGCAGGCGAGTTGGGAGAAAAATGAGGAGAAAGGGGAGAAAGGAGAAAAGTGACCGTTGAGATGGATAAATCTGAGCCGTACATTTGGTTAGGTGTGGGGACCATTGTATGTGGCCCACTTTGGGTCACTTGGGGCCTGCTAGGGTTGACCCCTTGACTACATAGTACAGTACATAGTTCAAAACTAGGGCTTAAGCTTATATCAAAACTCAACTTTGGTTTGTAATCGGTTCTTTGATGATTTATGTACTCTTTCCGATTGGAAATAAATGATACTCCGTATTTGACTTTTGTGCACGTAGTTTTAAAAGATAAAAACTATATAAAATCTTATTTATTTTAATTAATTTTTTTACAATCTAATACTTATTACTAATAAGTACGGAGTATTAAACTGTGAAAAAAAAAATTAAAATAAATAAAATTTTATATAGTTTTTACCTTCTAAACTACCTATACAAAAATCAAACATCGTTTATTTATTATTGGAGAGAGTATAATTATATTATTCGAATTTTTTTTGTCAAATTATCGAATAGGTATTAAAAAAACTCACTTCAGACTAGTATAAATGAAATTGCAATAATTCATGCAAAAAATTGGTATAAAAAATAGATTTAATGTAATATGTTGGGGTTGCATCAACGCCTTTGTTTGGGCTTGGATCATTGGGCCAAGGAAGATGGAGTTGTCTTGAACTTCTTCTAGAAGCTCAAGACAAGGGCTAAAAGCTTCTTCAACTTGATAGATTTCAAGTTTTTTCCATTCTCTATCAGCCTCCACAAATCTCATCAAATTTGGAGAATTCTAGGGCTTTCCTTGAATCCACCAATGTTGTTCATTCTTCCATTGATCTACAAGCTTCTTACCTCTTCCAAGTTCTTCTCCAAGCTTCTACACTCCAGGAGGTTCCAATGCTTGATGGCTATAAATAGGAGGTTCCTCCCCACATCTATATCTATCTATCTTCTATATATTACTTAAAACCAAAGCCTTTTGGCCACGTGTCGCATCCTGACGCGAAGTTATTTAAGGCAATTCATTTTTATTTAGCATCTATATATATATATATTACTTAAAACCAAAACCTTTTGGCCACGTGTCGCATCCTGGCGCGAAGTTATTTAAGACAATTCCTTTTTATTTAGCAATCTATCTATATATCTATATATCTATATCTATATATATATTACTTAAAACCAAAGCCTTTTGGCCACGTGTCGCATCCTGGCGCGAAGTTATTTAAGGCAATTCCTTTTTATTTAGCAATTGGGATTAATTCAAAACTTTTTTTAAAAAATCTATATCTATATATCTATATCTATATCTATATATCTATATATCTATATATCTATATATCTATATATCTATATATCTATATATCTATATATCTATATATCTATATATCTATATATATTACTTAAAACCAAAGCCTTTTGGCCACGTGTCGCATCCTCGCGCGAAGTTATTTAAGGCAATTCCTTTTTTATTTAGCAATATATCTATCTATCTATATCTATATATTACTTAAAACCAAAGTCTTTTGGCCACGTGTCGCACCCTGACGCGAAGTTATTTAAAGCAATTCCTTTTTATTTAGCATCTATCTATATCTATATATTACTTAAAACCAAAGCCTTTTGGCCACGTGTCGCATCCTGGCGCGAAGTTATTTAAGGCAATTCCTTTTTATTTAGCATCTATCTATATATTACTTAAAACCAAAGCATTTTGGCCACGTGTCGCATCCTCGCGCGAAGTTATTTAAGACAATTCCTTTTTATTTAGCAATCTATATCTATATATAACTACTTAATTTCGTATATTTTCCGCTGACGTGACGCGCTCTCCTTATTTCACTCCCTTATGACCAATCACATTCTTTTTTTTTTTTTCCTTTTTTTTAATTTGCTTTCAATTTTCTTCTCCCTCTTCACAATTGGGAAAGAACGTTTTGCTAGGGTTCAGTTCTCCTCCGCCGACTTCGATCGTGGCATCCTTCGCGCCTCACGCCTTCATTTTCCTCCTCCGTTGAAGATATCCCGCCTCAGAACTCCGTCTTATTCCTTTGTCGAGGTTAGACCGCCTCTCGTCACCATCTTCCTCACTGAGTTTCAATTTTCGTTTTTCTTTCCCACAATTTGCACTAAAGAATGATGCCGGTTCCCTCCTTCTCTCGCATGCCTCTTCTCCCATTCTTTCTACCTCCTCTCTCCCGGACGCCTCCTCTTCTCCTAAATCGAAGTTTGATCTTGCCTCTACCAGTTCCCTCCTCTTCTTCGCCTTTTCACTGATTTCGCTCGCCGTCTTTGTCCAATCGCACACCGAATCGGACGAATGGATCTGCAACTCTAAATCAGACGCCCGGATTGTTGCCGAGGTCAGACCAAGAATCGTCACCTTCAATAGCCACGCCAACGATTGGAAGCCGGTTGACACTTGACAGCCACGAATTCCCTCTCTTTCCTGCTCTTGACCCTCGACGGTCGTAGTTCAGCATCCAGGATGTTCTCGTGCCAATGGCGCGCAAACCGTAAGCCCCAAATCCTTTTCTTTTATTTTCATCCTCTCTCCTATTCTTTTTAATGAAAATTTAGGGTTCGCCTTCTGTAACTTTGTTGAGTTGTCAGTTTGTATTTTTCGTGTTTCTCTAGGCATGATGTATTGATTTCTTCTTCTCCGCCATGACTAGAATGCTTTAAGTCCTACATCGATTTAACACTTGGTTGTTTTTATGCTCATGCGGTTCATAATTCATGCCTACATCACCAACTCAATATGTGCATTTTCTAAACACATATGTCGCAGTGGCGGATCTAATGTTCCAAAGCTAGGTGAGCGAAAATATTCATGGTAAAGACACAATTTTATAGGCCAAAAATTCAATTAAGGAAACCATACCCCCAAACCGGTAACAACTTGTTTGAGTTTTTTTATAACACTTAATTGATTAAACTAATCTAGCAAACTATGAAAATAATCTATCAATTTTCAGATTTTGAAAACAAAAAATTGTAAATGCAATTCATAGGAGTCGAAAGAACAACAGTGGAAAGAAAGTGCAATATATCTCTTCACCGAATTATCATGTTCTTTGTCAGGGCCGGACCTGAGTTATTTATGGCCTGAGGCGAAATTTAAAATTGGGCCCTCCACTACTATTTTTTTTATGAGAGACCCTCCACTACTATATAGTATGTATATACATAAGTTATGGTAGAATAAATGGTTTTTGAAATAGTTTTCTAATCTAAAAACATTTAAACGAAAGTTAAAATTAAAAAAAAATCAAAGAACCCTCGCCTATCCAACTTGGGAGAGTCAACTAAAAAAATCAAAGGCACAAAAAAAACATAGGAATTTAAAATTTAAAACATCAACGGAAGTTAAAATTACTAGGAGAAAAGTTAAATACAAAAAATCAGCCACAAATTATGGGCGGAAAGTTTTTAAAAAAAAATCAAAGGCAAAAAAAAAACACAGGAAGTTTTTTAAAAAAATCATAGGAATTTAAATTAAAAAAATAAACCAAAGTTAAAATTAATAGGGGGAAAAGTTAAATAAAAAAAATAAACCGCAAATGGGGGAAAGTTTAAAAAAATCAAAGGAAAAAAAAACACATAAACTTTTTTTTAAAAAAAAAATCAAATGCAGAAAAATAAAAGAAAGAGAAAGTTTAAAAAAAATCAAAGGCGAAAAAAAACACAGGAAGTTTTTTTAAAAAATCATAGGAATTTAAATTAAAAAAATAAACCAAAGTTAAAATTAATAGGGGGGGAAATTAAATAAAAAAATCAACGACAAATGGGGGGGGAAGTTTAAAAAAAAATCAAAGGCAAAAAAACAACACAAAAAGTTTTTAAAAAAAAAATTAACCGCAAATGGGGCAAAGTTTAAAAAAAAACTCAAAGGCAAAAAAACCAACACATAATGTTTTGGAAAAAAAAAATCAAACGCAGCAGAAAAGCAAAAAAATAAAAGAACAACACAGAATGTTTTGGGGAAAAAAATCAAACGCATGAGAAAAGCAAAAAAAAAAAAAGAGGGTATCGAACCTTGGACCTCTAGGTTAAACAAACAATTTTACTCACCTCCCTAACCAACTAGGCTATTATGTATCTATATTATAATACTAAAGGAGAAGTCGCCTACGACATGTGGCGGCTTCTCCTTTAATGTAGGTTTTTTTTAATTAGATTAATTGATTTATGTAGCTTTAAAGGAGATTAATTGGTTAACAAATCTTATCTAATTTAAAGGATAAAATCAAATCTTAACTAATTATAAAATATTATTAATCTAATTTTGAGGATAAAATCAAATCTTAACTCCTTAGAAAATATTATTAATATTATTAATTAACTACCTTACCTAAATTATTATTTGTTAGCTTATTTATTTATTTAAGATTAATAATAAAAAAGAATTAGATTTAAAAATTAAATTACTAATTAACCTAATTGATATGTCATATCTAAAATAACTAACTAACCAAAACATAATCTTATTGTTTGCATGATGATATATGCAAATCCAGAATCTAGAAACTTACGCAGATCTTATCACTTTTTTTTTAATCACCAATCTTATCACTTTGTAATGTAATCTCTTACTGTATATATTGCAATCTTATCACTAAAATAATTTTTTTTTAAAATCAGATTAGCCCATTCCAAGTTTCAGATGGTTATTAATCAGATCAGTCAATTTTTATTTTTATTTACAATTATTTATTAATTCAAAGTAGATATCTAAAATCAATTATCTTTGATTTGGTTAAAATTTTGAATTTTGAAATCAGTTTTTGTTTTTCCAATTCTTTAGATCAACTAATCTGATTTGGTTACAATTTTGAATTTTGAAATTAAAAAAAAAAAGTATTCAGATCGCCAAAATTGTAGTACTACACTGCTACTGTTATAAATACTACCCTAACTCTTCCTGATTCAATTGTTCAGATCGCCAAAGCTGTGTTGCTTTTATATCTTAATCTAACATAATCATATTTGCAGATGCGAGTTATTGATTGTACCCTAATTTACTTTATTTTAATCACAGCCCTACTTCCCTCTCTTATTGTCCTTCTCAGTTTATCCGATTAATTACGATTCCATTGATTCTACTTGGAATTATGTCCAGTTGTGCTTAACGTACTACTCGGAAAATTGATGTGAAATCGATCGACTTTGTGTTGCTACGTGGAATCCTTAGTCAAGATGTACGTGAAATCATTCAACGTAACACTAAATACTTCCAATTCGATTTGATTTGAAGTTATCTAATTAATCTTTTGGTTTCATCTTATAAATATAGGGGCAAGCTAATGTCGATTTCATTTATTTTATTTATGGTTTTAGTTAATTAGCTGCATTCGTTCAAACATACACCATATATTCTCATGGTTATATAATTAAATTTATGGAAGATTTTGCTAAACAAATCACTTAAGATATGATTTCTTTGTTAGTTTAGATATTCACTGGATAAGATCAAATAAAATCATATTTATCTCAAAAAAATCAAATTTGATTACATTATAACTTGCCATTTGTTCAAGAAAATATTTGATTCTATTTTTTTGTTATATTTTTTATTCCACAAATTACTACAGAATATTTCGGTTTTAGTTTTAATTTCTATTTTTTTAGATAAATAACTCAAAATTGATTCATTCATTTAATTTTGAACCATATGTATGTTAATTAAAATATAAAACCAAATCTCATAGATTCTATTGTTTAGGTAATGTATCTTTAATTATTTTTATTTATTTCTTCTTCTTATCAGTTTGCTAGAGAAAATACATCTGTGACTCTTTTTTATACGGATGTTTTCCACCACATGTTATATACAATATGTATGTTGGATGGTTACAAGTAATGCTTACAAGTTTTGGTATCAATGAAGAAATGATAAATGAAATTATATAAGCACATATTTTTAAAAAAGATCCGTGCAATGCACGGGGTACTAAGCTAGTTTATGTGTAAGGAAAGAGTGTGTATGCTAATATAAATAAAACAGATTTTATGGGCCCCTATACAAGTTGGGTCTGAGGCGACGACCTGTTGGGCCTCGCCTCAAGTCCGGCCCTATTCTTTGTCCATCTTTTGAGTTTTGGTTAAAAAATAAACTGAGATTATAATTATTTATGCCAAGCAAGATTATTATTTTTTAACTTAATCCAAAATTTTCTACCCAGCGGCAGCTGGGTTTGCTTGCACTGAGATCCTCCTCTGATATGTCGTTCAATAATAATTTTGTTGTTTTATACTTTCCAAACATTTGTTTATATTTTATTTGGTCATTCCTTATCATAAATATTATATATTCTCTTTTTTTTCCCATTGCAACCGCGCCATGGCGCGGGTATTACACTAGTTTCAATTAATCCACAAACACTTGCCCATCAAAGCCTACACACAAATTAGTCTCCTTCCAAGCATCATATTCCACTTTTTTGTAGAGAGAGAGTCTTGTTCATTACCCCTTGTAATCCATACAAGGTTCGTTGTACTCTTTCTTACTACCTCCGATCCAAAAAATATGTCGTTTGACTTTTTAACACGTATTTTAAGGAGCTAAAAACTATATAATATATTAACTTTTTTATTATTATTTTTTTATAATCTAATACTCCCTCCGTTCTTTAATGTTTGACATTTTACTATTCATGCACGTTCTTTAAGGTACTTAAAACTATATAATATATTATTTTTTTAAAAAAAAAATTAATATAATTTCATACTTAGTATTAATAAGTATAATATTATTTAAAAAGATTGAATAAAAAATTAATATTTTATATAGTTTTTATCTTTCTAAAAATACGTGCAGAATTGAAAATGACAAATATTAAGGAACGGAGGGAGTACTTATTACCAACAAATATTAAGTTGTAAATAAGTATTAGATTATAATCTAATACTTATTACCAACAAATATTAAGTTGTTATCAAGAAATGAGAGTTTCTCTCTCCTAGAAGAGAGAAACTCTCTTTGTGCACCAAATGTGAGTATCTGTTCATCCTTCTGACCTTCTCCAACCCTCCTGAGAGCAAATCTTCTGGCTTTCCAATCCTTCTGAGAACAAATTTTCTGGCTATTGTGTATTTTTTCTCTGCCGATCCCCTTTCCTGTCCAAACTCGTTCGAGCGACCTCCCCTTTGTGTCATAGCCGGTTTCCCCTTCCGGTTTGTGACTCTCCGGGTATTCGCCGCCGGCGTCCCCTGCATCCCTGCGCCTCCTCCGGCGACGCTGCTGTCCAGCCAGCCTCCTCTCCTCTAGTATCGATTCAAACTTCTCTCTTGATTTGCCAAAACTTTCAGCCCAAATTTCTTCCCGAATCTCCTAATTTCTACCCAATTTCTTGCCATCATCCCTAAATCTGCAAATTAACACAGAATCTGGCCATCATCCCTTTTGTATCTTAGCCGAGCATCTGCTCGTCGTCGTTGCCGGCATCGCTCGGCTCCTTCTGGCGGTGTCCTCTGTCTCGACTGTCGGCCTTTTTCCGTTCATCCGGTGTCCCCGCCGAGCATCCGTTCCCCTTGGCCCGGTGGTGGCCCGTGGTGTTGTGAATTGGCCCTATGGTGTATTTCTTTGGACCCAAGATCTTGACTTGGGCCCAAAGGAGCCCGAGAAGAATTGGTTGCGCACCTCCACTCACTCTTGGTCCTTCGGGCCCAAGGTTCGGGTCCTTCGGGCCCAAGCTTCGGGCCCTTGGGGCCCAAGGATGTGATTATGTCAATTTTAAAATACTAAATTTAATTTTCTAAGAAGCTTGCAATAACTTGTAAACCCACCCGAAAGGGTAGTATAAATCCCGAAAGGGCTTGATAAAAATCCCGAAAGGGTCTTGATAAATCCCCGAAATGGTTTGCAGGTGCGCTCTCGACGAGGATGGGTCTCGGCAGTGTTTCTAGGTGCTCGTGGCGGTTCTGATCTGAGTTGGGATTCTTTCGTTCGGTGTCGGGTCTGGCTGGGGTCGTGGCGGTGTGCATCGAGGCGACTCCTTATTCCGGAAATTTCCTTGGAGGTTCGTCTTCATCGCCCACAGGGACTCCTGATGTACCGCTGGCCAGCGGTGTTATCCTTTGATGGCGCTTGGCTCCGTTCTGTCATCGTTGTCCTCAACTTGTTTAGATTAGGCTCGCTTGTTCTTCTAGGGGTTGTTGTTCTACCATCTTTGTATTGCACCGTTTTTTATGATTGTATGTTGACGGTTCTCCGTCTGCCGCTCTGTCGGCCTCTCGATGAGTCAGATCTGTCTGACCATCGAATTATTACCTTTTCAAAAAAAAATAAAAAAATATTAAGTTGTAAAAAAATAATTTAAAAAAAGTTGATATTTTATATAGTTTTTAGCTCCTTAAAATATGTGTTAAAAAGTCAAACGACAATCTTTTTGGATCGGAGGGAGTATTTGATAGTGGATTTGTTGGTTCTTGTCGCCCGTGGATTTTCCTCCCGGTACTCGAGTTTCTCACCTAAAAATTTGTGTGTTCTATCTTACCTTATTTCTCTCTATTTGTGATTTCGTTCTTTCCGCTGCACGCTCGTCATTCTTACCTCTAATCCCTAACATAATAGATTGGATTAAATTAGAGTACTCTTTAATTATATTTCTATGATCGTGTGAACTTGAGAAAGTTTTAATGATATTGTATTACGTAACTCCTTTTTTTTTGACGCAATATAAGAATAAGGACGGGTCGGCCGGAGCAAAGGCCCTCCCTAGCGCATCCTTGCGGATGAGAACACGGAGTTCTTGATCATCATCGCAGCAATCGTCGACTGAGGATGCATGTGCACTACGAACAAGATAGTCAACCACAACATTTGATTCCCTGAAAATATGACGAATAGCAACATAAGAGAATGACGAAATATCTAGAAGTATATCCGATTGTAGTAGCTTGATATGCCAGGGATATTTCCAATCCCCCAGCAGAGCATTTATAACCAGTAGGTTATCTCCCTCGATAAGGAGGTTTTGAATGTTGAGCTGTTTTGCCCACAAAATGCCCATCTTAAGCCCGAGGTTTTCGGCATAAGCAACTTAGACATTATTACAATTATTCCTACCCAAAGCCACTACAACACCCAGATAGTCTCGAATGATGAAACCATATGATGCCGAAACACCTGGTCTTACAGAACCATCAAAATTCGGCTTGTAGTTGGAGGCTTAACCCACAGCCCAGAGCGCAGATTAGCCCGCTTCGGAGCCACCAGGTGCCTACTAGGTTGGCTTGAATTACCATTTTTGTTTTCGTGGGCACTTGGGCAGTCACTGTTATTGTTTAAAAGTTTAGTTTGTTGCCAGCAGTGGGTAAAAGTCATATAAAAAAGTTCCATCTCAGTAATAGAAACTTTGTCAGTATCTTCGAACGCTAGCTGATTCCTGAAGAACCAGAGAGACCACCACGAGCAAGCCAGGGCTCCAAATTTATGTAAACCCATAGCTACCTTAAGATCGTTGAGAGGAAGAGATGATCCAAGCATAACATTAGTTAGAAAATAACTAGACAAACGAATACTTAATGTCTTGTGAGACGAATGGCCATTGAGCACTCGATAAATAATGAGTAGCAGATTTGTTGGTGTTGCCACAGAAAACACAACCAGAGGGAACAAACACTCTAGATTTCTGCAGCCGTTCAGTAGTAGGTAAACCGTCACGAAAAAATTTCCAAAGGAAGACAAACTTACACGGAACATCCAACTCCCAACATAGTATTATGTAACTCTATTCTTCAACATGAAAATATTGTCTCCTTACCTTGTCATGGATTGAATCTCATTATTTTAGTATAAGATACCTTGTCTTCGGATAAAAGAAGAGGCAAATGTTCTCTCTTGCCCCTCTTAACTCTACGTTTGATATCAATAATGTAAAACGTGATGAGAAAATTATATTATATTACACTTGTTTGATATCAGATGCGAAGTAAAGAGGGGCAAGTGAGAGTATTTGTCTATCATTACAATAGTAGGGGAGGGGGATTTGAACTCGTGACCTATTAATCACTACATGTAATCCTTACCAGCTAAGCTAATAAGACTTGACAAGAAAGCTTGATTTCTAATAACCATGACATACCACTTGGCGTTGCCGTGATCGCTTCGTCCTTGTTCGACAATCTCCGAAGTCCGAACTAAGCCCTAGCCTTTGCAGTTGGAAAAAAAAATCCAATTACAATGCATCAATAGGTCTCTTGCCTTATCTCATAACCCAACGATCTAAGATTGCCATATCTATTGTTGTGAATTGGAACGTTTTATCCTACAACATATTTGCAGAATACCCAAAGGCTTTAATATAGTCGATCACAAATGCGTTGGCTCAAACTGTGTTCTTGGCAATCTGTTTTCCGCACAGACATTAGTACTGCAATCGATCTGTGTTCTTCGCAATCTGTTTTTCGTCGACAAGTCATTCCTGAAATCATTCAAGGGAGATGGGCAAATGGAGCTTGACATTCCCTCAATCATTTCAACTCTCACCAGATGGCATTGCAATCTCAGTTTTACAGTTTCAAGCACAGCAAAGAGAGAACCAAAAAATGCCCAAAAAAATAAAAATGGTTATAAATCATTTTGCCATTTTAAATAGCAACTAGCAACTTCTGAATTGTGCATTAATACAGAAACTTATGTTACCATCAACCTCTATACAGGTTACCCGGCAAGGTTACCTCCCTTGCCTGTACTAAAAGATCGATAAATCAGGCAATTAAATGGAGTTAAAGACAGAGAGCTAACTCTTTCATTAGTTTCCATTCTCCCCGTTCTTATCGGTTCCCAAATAGCTAGGCTATCGCTCTCTGCTCGGGCCTTCCCTTCTATCTGTCGAGAAATCCCAAATGTTGTCTCTTTTGTTAGCAACAGAGGATAAAACGACAGATAAGCGAAAATGAGAGTATGTCAAGATGTTGAACTATCATCTTACCAATATATTGAATTGAATGTATTAATTGTCAGAAGATGATGGCTGCTGCTGCGCTGGAGGCTGTGGCCACATGGCCGGATGGCCCGGATGCATGTAAGGATGACCCTGCTGAGCATACGCGTTTGGGTCCATCACAGGCCGGCCCATCATCATGCCACCACTTGCAGCCGGACCCTGAGGAGAGTTAGCTGGAGGCATGTAGTAGTAAGGAAGGGCATCAGCTGGGGCTGCAACGGGCACAGTTCCTCTTGGGATGGTAGACAGAACGTCATCCTTCGTATCCTCCCTTGGGACAATGTCGACCAAGAAGTCAAAGATGCCCGTCCTTGTGATGGCAGCCGCGATGTCATTCTTCTGGAGAGTCCTCCGCTTGCTCTCCTCGGTGTGGTTCCACGAACGCAGGGTCAGCTCCAGGATGAACATCTCGCAAGCCCGGGCAAAGACTATTGGCGCCTCAGCAGAGATCATCCGAACATCCTCATCGGCCTTCATGATCTTTTTTATCCTTGCCAAGGGAAGGCTGTGGTTCTTGAAGTCGCACACCTTCTCGATTTCCTGGTGCTGGTTTGCCCAGAAGAGCTGTAGCTGTTCCTGGAGATGCTGTAGTTGCTGTTGCTGCTGCTGTTGGATCTGTTGGTAGCCAAGTGGGTGCTGAGCGAGCTGGTTCCCGGGTGACAGTGCAGAAGGGTGGACTCCTCCTACAGGTGCCGGTGCAGTCAGCTGGTTTGGTTGGTAAGCACCACCATATGGCATCTGATCAGCGGCATTCCCTTGCTGGTCCATTCTGTGTAGAAGATAAATGCAGAGGGGAAATTTTCAACCTTGCAATATCAATTGATAATGCATTGAGAAGTAAAATTAAAATCATGGAGGAGTTCAAGGTAAGATCCACTGCAGCAGGCAGACAGTGCTAATGAATACCAAACAGTAAACATCCACTATCATGTAATCTGAATAGCAAAATGTTTCCCTACCAACAACTAACATGTACAATGTATCAAGGAAAGCAACCATCGGCAGAGTAATAAACTATGCGCGTCTAAATTGGAGTTACAGTATGCAGATTGCAGAAGACAGGCTAAATTGAATTCACAAGTGAAAGGTCAGAGAAAAAGAAACTCAAATAATTAGTCGTCATTAACATCCAATAAAGACACTGGTTCAAAAGCAAAAACACAAGGCAGAAACTAATACTACTGGCTAAGTGAACATGTGATTTGTGAGTAAGATGACAACCAGTTTTAAGCAAAGTACTAAAAATCAAGAAAAACAACAAACAGCTCAACTACGAATGCATCTCTCTCATGCAAAACCATCTCATAACAGATGTGGTTCCATACAGCACATTGCCTTTGTAGGTTATCACTGTTCTGACCCTCAAACACAGGTGATGTAATATGGAAAAAAATCGGCGAAACCTGTCCATTATTTTCCAATTTCTCCTTTTTGCAGACTCTCATCCACCATGTGTAAGTTGTCCAAGTGTATTAAGATTGTAGCTCCAGGATCCTTGACCACAATCGACGAAGTAACGAGTAATCCTCAATCCTAACCGATTGTTCTCTTGCTGCGGAACACTGTCTATGAAGTAGATTCATATGTAATCCTCCTTCTCGACCGATTGACATAATCATTAATACAAAGGCACCACCTGTATTGAAGGGGATGATCAACCCAACCCTTAATTCTCCCACTTAGCTGTTAAATGCAGCACTATCTATGCAGACCTTGATCATCCAGCAGACCTCAAATTACATTGGAAATGCATAAGAGATATCACTTAGAAATTCTAATAAGTAGATGGGGGACACTAAAGATCAAGTTTGAACAAAATAAAGGATTTCTCTTTTCCCAGCAACAGAAAACCCTAAAACTTAGCTGAAACAAACCATCTTCTTAGCAGGTAAGGAAATTTGATGAATCATAGATTAGAAATGAAATAAAATGGTACGGATCGAACGCCACCATATATCAAATGAAGGAATTAAATATGCGAAGTCGATTATCATTAAGAATGGAATCAAGGAATCCAGCTATAGGGTTTAACCGTTTTCCTCATCAGGTACCTGAAATACAAGAAGAAACAGGTGCGCAAAGTGATGAAAAGATCGCAATGAATGCAAAAAGCTCAAATTCACCTGCAGAGTCGGAGCCTCAACACACGAAATCAAGCCGAAAAAACAACCTAAAACAGAAAGATGAGAAGGAAATTACGATCAGACCCCGAGACCCGAAATCAACGGCTCATCAATCAGAAAAAAAAAATGTTCAATTTCTTCAATATTGCTACAATTAGGGTTTTGATCCATAATCGGTGAGACGGCGAAGGAGAAGCGGCAATGGCAAAATGCAGAGAGATCGAAAAGAGAGAAAAAAGTACCGACAGAGGAAGAGAGTGTGGTTTGAAGGCGAAAGTTGATTCCTTTTTCAAGCACTGAAACTTGGATTTGTTGTGTTTTGTCGATTCAGAACTATTATCTGGGCCTTCATGTTTCTGATTCATGAAGCATCAAACCCCCCGTCATTAATTGGTTAACTTCTGCAACTGTAAATAACAGATACTCGCTTGATCCGAAAATCAGGAGATGACGGAGAATGACAGTTGAATGGGCTTTTTCGTTTGGGCCTTTTCCCAGCCCATCTTCCAATTTATGGGCCGAGCCAATTCTATAAACTGGTTTTTAAGTTGAAGGCCTTTCACGTATTATGATCGAGGGTGATAGCTTGATGTTAAAGTCGGCTGGGTCCGGTAGGGTCAAGACAAGCTGGAGGGAGGTCATGTGTGCGGGCCACATGCGGGAGAATCGAACAACACATAAGTCCAACGAGGTTCATCTCAAAACCAATTGGCAACGAGATAAATAGTTCTTCAACCTTATACGTTGATATTACCGATGTGGGACAACCACATTTCAACACTTGATGTGCGATCAATGCCCTAAAAAATTGCAGATCGTGTCCACGGGAGATTGAAATCCTTATCTCCGACATATTTCTCATGCTTCAACGGTTTGTGGTGATTGGTGTCTCCCACGCCTTTCGACAGGTCAGCCGATGCACCTTAATGACTTTAATTAACCCTAACTCAACAAGTTAACCCTAATATAGGAAACACTCGTCACGTGTATTGGCTAACACATTCAAATTCATCAAAATGAACCAAAGACCCATTCAAGATCAACGTATCAGGCTTGTTTGATCTCGATACATCCAGTGTGCGTCTAGCTTATTACTCAAATTGTCTAACTCTTATTGTGAGTCCATGACATGGTCTTGGACGGGGAAAATAGGGCATATAAAACACATGGCCAATTTTTGGACTTTGAACATATGTAGACATTGGACAATATGCAAATAGGTGGTGGACCATGTGGTTATGCTACCTATGAGAGTACGGGATGATAGTTTTTTTTAATAAAAAAAAAACATTTAAGATGTTATAAGCATTTAACATCTTTTCGGATGAGAACGTGTAGTTTTAAGTATGTGGTAGTGTCACGTGTAATATGGTATATGGTAGTTGAAAAAGAATACACTGCCAAAGGCATCTCTTTTTTCTTACTCCTTTTATAAAACATATTTATTTTTCTTTTTAATTAGGTAAGAATTCGAGGCCAGTCATACTGGAACTTCGAGGGCTGAAAAATCGACAGACAGATAACCTTCATAAACAAACAAAAATACAAAAGATGTGCAAAATACAAATGACACTCTACAAAGTGAAACTAAACACAACATGTGAAAATATTTTTAGAACACAAATTAAGGAAATTATAAACTTATTGCATTTATACCCCTTATTAATTATACACAACCCTCGTCAGCCAATAAAATTTGAGAATTAAAAATAAAAATAAAATAACAATTCTCGTATCCCAATACCTAAAAAACTTAAAAAGACTCATATTTTCAAACAAAAATCTAAAGTTAAAATAACTTATATTTTTAAACGGATGGAATAAATCCCTAATTATTACAATGGACAATTTATAAAGTAAACATCAAAATAACTAAAATGACATCTTTTCACTCTCTAAAAACGACATATTTTATTTAACCGATAAAGTACTAGAAATTAACTTTAAGTACATCTCGTGATCTCATCAATAATACAACAAGTTGGGTTAGGCGCACTTGTGTTGGGTTATGTCGGGGGTGTGCTACTCTTCAGAAATTCAAAGTCAAAACACCACGTTGTTGCAACCACTTGTTAATTGTTGTTATATATGCCAACCCCACTTTCCACACTGTTTAATTTGTTGCATATGCCTGTCTTTACTCTTTAGTGCTCGCACCTTGTACGTTCGTTTAACGCATTCACCTTGGACAAACATATTTATTTTTCTTATTCGATCAGGTTTGATTAAGTTTGTTGGATGCTACCAACGTTTCACATTCGTATCAAATAAGTCCTAATCTATTAAAAGTTTTTTTTTTCCAGATTATGTAAAAATTTGAGTTCAGACAGACCTGAAACTCGATAGACCGACGAATTGACCTATCGACTAATCTATTAAAAGATTTATTCACGGCCATAACGTTTCTTACTCGGATTTATGGACAATTTTTTCGTTTAATATTAAATGTTTTTTTTCTTGAGAATGACATGTGTCAATCCTAATTTAACTCGTATTTTTCGGGTTAGGAAAAAAATATGTTGGTTTCAAAGGTACAAAACGAAAGTAATTTTAAAAGGAAGTTATGATTTTTTTTCATGTGGACGTTTTAAACGACAAACGGTTTAGTATTTAACGGAATGACTATTGAAAAACTTCAGAAAGAATATTAGGCTATGGAACGTAAATAAGCTAATTATTTGATAGACTATGTTGTTGTTGTTTTATTAGGAAAGAATTCAAGTGAATAGATGATAGAGTATATTTTAGTCATGTTTTAAGTCGATATTTGCATATTATTTTAGAGCATTTTTACATGTTTTATAGTTAATTTGTATTATTTGGTTTTCGGAGTCTACACTAGTGTTTTTATATATTTCAGGTATTTAAGGGCTGGATCGTATGAGTCGGAGGTTGGGATCATTTTATAAATTATGAACAAGATGGGCCGAGTCACTCGTGACGAATTGGCTGATGATTGCAAGGCGGAAAGAAACCGAAGGTGAAGTGATGCCGAACGTGAAGTGCTGCCGGTGCATTTTACACTTCTAGTTCTTCATATTATATATTACTCCGTAGATTAGTTAGATAGAATAGCATTAGATAAATTATACTATATTTATATTATAGATACATTACGATAGATAGATTAGGATAGATAGTTAGATGCTATATATTCATACATTCATACGGCAGAACAGGAAGGAGGCCGAAGCCGTGTGATCGGCCGACTACTTGTTCCCATTTTAAACCCTAATTGTCTTTTGTCTTATTTTTATGGAGATCTAAACTCTCCCGTTTCGTCTACAATTTGAAGCTTTGTTTGGATTGATTGTGAGTTTCTAATTCTTATTCCTTAATTCCTATATTTGAATGTTTCGACTTCTTTGTGCTTGATTGTCTATTGTTTTATTCTATCTAGCCCGCGCAATTAGTTAGAATCAATTCAATTGCTAAGGTTTTGTAGATTCCTGGTTTTGAACCTTAACCTAAGTGGCAAACTTGTTCCTTTAGGGCTGGTTGAACTAATTGAATGAGTAGGAAGTTGGATTTGTTGTTAAATCCCTCTTTAAGGACTGCAAATACCTTGGTTAATCTCTGAATTTAAAGCTATCACTGTTCGATTGATAAGGGTTTCTATGACTGGTTGGACTAGTAACTATATTAGATTGGGACAAGGGCATTCATAGGAAACCTAAAAGGATTAGAGGAAGTTACAATGATCGTTTCAACCAACTAAAGTGGATAATTGTAGGTGAAACTATTTTATTAATCGCTATCTCCATTAATTTGTTTATAGTTTATTTTAGTTTATTTCTTATTTTCACCACCCAAAACCCCCGTTTGATACTAATTGTTAAATAAACTTAACTTAGGAATAACTTGATTCTCTGTGGGATCGACTCGTGCTTACCACACTACATTAGTTAGGTAGGTTCGGATTTATTTTGATACGGTTTAGGCGACTAAAAATCGTCCATCAATAGAACTCGATCTGTTCTACGGCATCCTTTCAGATGAGGTCTAAAAGATCAGAATTGTTGCAAATTAATATCGACACCTCAGACAAAGTGGCAAAGGTATGTAATTTTGTTAGCCATGCCTATCCAGGGTACATGAAAGAAGGAACCTTCTCTCATAGTCGATAATAAGAGTTTAACATCTGACAGATCAGTTAAATATCCCAAGTGTGAAGTATTAGTGATTTAAATCTAAAGATTCTACTACCAAATAGAAATAAGAATATTATTATGATGACACTATGATAAATGCACCCGAGTTTAAGTGCATAAATTGCACAAAATGGCCTCTTTGACAAGTAACTCCTCTTGTATAGAAAATTAAGGTATTATGCAATGTTGACATATCTCTCTTTTCATTAGAATCAGATTATTTTATGATTTAAAACCTTTTTATATGCTTAAAAAAAATACATAAATGTAGGGTTGACAAATGGAACGGAAATTACCATATCAACCACGTACCAACAACAAACCGACTATGTTAGTAACCCAACTTGTGGTAACCAATATGGTTGTAACCATCTTGGTGGTAACCACGTGAAGCTGATACGGTAATGGTAATTAAATCTTAATACCATGGTTGCCAAGTATATATAATAATTTTTTTATTTAACGTTTTATTGTTATTACCTTTAAGTTTTAAGTTTTTAATTTATATTTTGTGTTTTGATTTTGACATAAATTGGTCCTTTCTACGTTTTCTACTGTAAACAGTATGAACATTTTGAATGTTTGAACAATTAAACTTGGTTTGTTTTAAGACTTTGAACTTGGTTGGTTTAAATTGATTTGTAATTTGGGTTGTAAACTTGATTTATTTAAACTTTTGAATGCGAAAATTGATTCCTTTTTCAAGCACTGAAACTTGGATTTGTTGTGTTTTGTCGATTCAGAACTATTATCTGGGCCTTCATGTTTCTGATTCATGAAGCATCAAACCCCCCATCATTATTTGGTTAACTTCAGCAACTGTAAATTACAGATACCCCATCATTATTTGGTTAACTTCAGCAACTGTAAATTACAGATACTCGCTTGATCCGAAAATCAGGAGATGACGGAGAATGACAGTTGAATGGGCCTCTTGTTTGGGCTTTGCCAAGCCCATCTTACAATTTACGGGCCGAAGCCCAATTCTATGTCTCTACAACAGACAATAGTACTAAGTGTCCGCAATAGGGCTATTATTCGAGCCGAACGAGCCGAGTATTACTTATTCATATCCAGTTCATTTAGAATATGAACGAGCTCGAGTCGAGCCTAAATTTTGACCCGAGCTTAAAAATGTGCTCATATTCGGCTCGTTTAAAAAATGAGCGAGCTCGAGCCGAGCTTTTTCCGAGCTTTGGCAATTCTACTTGCTCATTATATAGTAACTTAACAGAAATTTTAGAAATTCCATAAAATTCGAGCTATTCGAGTTTAATCCGAACGAGCCGAGCTTTAAAATGTGCTCATACTCGGCTCGTTTAGAAAATAGACGAGTTCGAGCCGAGTTTTTATCGAGCGAGAACGATTCGAATTCGAGCCACTCGTGTTCACATAACACCCCTAGTCCGCAACGAAAGGACATTACTCTCTCTACTCGACTTAATAGGTTTTGAGTCGCCTCTTACCCTAATATAGGAACACTAGTCGCATACGAATGGCCTTTTGCTCTAACTGTAAGAGTGAGATGTCCCAAAGGAGAGATTTCGGGTTCGAATCTCACTTATTGCATTGTGGGCCATATTAATTCTCACAGGCGCGGACCGTCTAGCGGTGTATCGGTAGGGCCAACCGCGCCGAAGTGGTGGACCTCCGTGGAGTTGGTCCGCGTGGGATCGCACTTTGTGAAAGTGGGTATTGAGCCTCCTAAAAAAAAACCTTGCGATCAAGGATCGAGCCTCACCAATGACAGTGTAGGAGCGATTTCACCTTCTCTCACAATCTCCATCGGGCCGGAGGCGCTCAGGGTGAGCGATTTCACCTTTTGGAGCAAGTAACACTCGTCACATGTATTGGCTAACACATTTAGAATGCATCAAAATGAACCAAAGATCCAATTAAGATCTACATATCAAGCTTATTCTCAAAGCATCCAGGGTGTGTCTGGCTTATTACTAAAATTGTCTACTCTTATTGTGAGTCCATGTGGACGGAGAAAATAGGACATATAAAACACATGGCCGATTTTTGGACTTTGAACATATGTGGACAATAGACATTATGCAAGTGTGTTTCCTACATAGGTGGTGGACCATGTGGTAATGCTACCTATGGGAGTACAAGATGATAGTTTTTTTTTTTTTTTAAAAAAAAACATTTAATATGTTCTAAGCATTTAGCATCTTTTCGAATGAGAACATGCAGTTTTAAGTATGTGGTGTGGTCACGAGTAATATGGGATGGTAGTTGAAAACGAACACACTGCCAAAGACATCTCTTTCTTCTTACTCCTTTTATAAAAACATACTCCGTCCGTTGAACAAAACATGTCATTCTAGCATCTTTCACACTTTTTAAAAAACAAAGAAAAATACACTTACACCAGCAATTTTTACTCTACCTTGTCACTTTCTTTGATTATTACAGTGGTAATTTTATAAAGGGAACACCAAAATATTTAAAATAACATCTTTCTATTAAAAAGATTCACTCTCTAAAATGATATTTTTTTACAAGATAAAGTACTCAGTCAATATGCCTTGAATTCAAACTTATTATCTATCTTAGTTTAGGCCCATAGTCTGATTAGACTTTACAACAACAACAACAACAAACCCAGTATCTCCCGCTTGGAGCAGGGTCTGGGGGGTCGAGATGTACGCACCCTTGCCCCGACTAGGTCAAGAGGGTGTTTCCGAGTGACCCATGACCGGACATCAAAGAAGCTGGAAATAAGATAGGGACAAAGATGAAAAGTTGGAAATGATGTACGCAAGGAAAGTTGAGGTAGAAGGGAAGCATGAGTGAGAAAATGTTGTCCTGACTAGCGTTCGTCAACGCGGATAGCACTCCTCCACTGAATCCTGTCGCGTGTCATCTCTTTCGAGAGTCCCAGAACGGTCAGATCATGTCTAATCACTTCACCCCAGCTCTTTTTAGACTTTAATAAGTCCATATATACTCATGAAACCTAACGAATTATAACTCTAATTTATTGTGTGAATATAAGTAACAAATATCGTTATTGAACCACATTACATATTTAAATTTCTGTATCTTTCTTTCGTTCTCGTTACAAATAATACAACAAGTTGGGTTAGGCACACTTGTGTTGTGTTATGTCGGGGGTGTGCTACTCTTCCTATATTCAAAGTCAAAACACCACGTTGTTGCAACCACTTGTTAATTGTTGTTATATATGCCAACCCCACTTTCCACACTGTTTAATTTGTTGCATATGCCTGGTCGTTGCCTTGGCGTGGTATGTTTAGTTCCGAGCTGGGTTGCAGTATCGGGCGTCCTGTATTATCGAGAGGATCGTGGTTGTGTTCGTGGTCTTCGAAGATCCCTCATCTAGGTGGGAGCAACGTCGGTGATCCGCATTTCTCCAGGTTTCGCCTTTTTCGATAGTAGGTTACTATTCTCCGCCTTCTCGGCGTCGAGACGCCGTGTGAGTCTTTGCGCTCTCCCGTGTTCTCGGCATTCATGGCTCGTCTTGGACTTTCTTCGTCTCTTACGCTGGTAGAGGGCTTTTATGGGTTATTAGGTTTCTCTTTCATCCTTGTTTGATTTATGTTGCTTTTTTGTTGTATGTTGACGGTTAATCTGTCTGCCGATTCGTCGGCCTCTCGAGCTTCAGGCTTTTCTGAGCTCGAATTTTTACTTAATCAAGAAAAAAAAAATTATCCATTTGAACCTATTTAATAACAAAATTTTCTAATTTTATCAATTCATCTCATTAATTGTATTTGATTTCCAAGATATTCTATTAATACTTCAACTTCCCATACTATTTTTTTTTTCATTGGTCCTTTTTTTTCCACATTACTTATTTGCTAAATTTTTTACTATTCTATATACTTTTTAATTGTAGCTTTCTTAAGAAGTGTAAAAACCCCCAAAGGGCAAATTATTTTGTTACTGAGGGAGTATTAAATAATTTTTTTTTTTGAGAATGATGTGTCGATCCTATTTTAACTCGTATTTTTCAGGTTAGGAAAAAATTATGTTAGTTTGAAAGGTATAAAACGAAAGTAATTTTAAAAGAAAGTTATGATTTTTTTCATGTGGGCGTTTTAAACGACAAACTGTTTAATATTTAATGGAATGACTATTCAAAAACTTGAGTAAGAAAATTAGGCTATGGGACGTAAATAAGCTAATTATTTGATAGATAATGTTGTTGTTGTTATTGTTGTTTTCATCACATCTTTTCGGATGAGGTCTAAAAGATCAGAATTGTGTAAGAAGAAATTTTTTCTCATAGTCGATAATAAGAGTTTAATATCTTACAGATCAGTTTAATATCCCAAGTGTTAAATATTACTTACTATGACGACACGTACTATGATGAATACACCCTAGTTTAAGTGCATAAATTACACAAAATTGCCTCTTTGACAAGTTTTTTTTTTTTGATAAGGTAAAGATTTGGGTGGGATCAAACCCTGCTGGACCACCATCCAAGGGCATCCTTGCGGATGAAAACACGTAGAGCAGTATCAGCAAGGAGGTGTCGCGTGTGCGTTGTGTGGACTAGACGCGCGATCCTGTCGGCGGTCGAGTTCACCTCCTGGAAGACATGGCTGAATTGCACCCTAACAAAATGTTGGAGTAGGAGCAGGGTGTCAGAAATCAGCATCTCGATCTCCCACGGGCAACACTACAGACCTCACAAACAATTGATGACGGATAAATTGTCGCCTTCAATTATGATGTTGGGCAGTCAGAGCTCCTTTGTCTTGGCGATGCCTCCTCTAGTCGCCAGAGCCTCTGCAACTAATGCTGAGATGTGTCCACATTTGGAGCCGCCACATGCAATAACTGTCCCACTGTGGTCCCTAATAATGAAATTTGCAGAAGTTTCACCCGAAGATAATTTGGATCCATCAAAATTAATTTTGAATGATCCCTCCTCTGGTTTGCTCCGTCTCAAATTTCATTAGAATATGATTATTTTGTGATTTTAAATATGCTCTTGTATAGAATACCTTATTATTTTATGATTTTAAATTAAGGTATATTATGCAATGTTGACATATCTCTCTTTTCATTAGAATATGATTATTTTGTGATTTTAAATATGCTTAAAACAATATATAAATGTTGACATGATGACATCATAACCATCTAAATCTCTCATATTTACACCCGTATTTTTTTTTACTATATACATAATACACTACATATATCATTTTTTATTTTTAGTTTAAAATAGATCATGCTTCTCTTGAGGCACAGACGTATGATTCAATGCGTCTCTTGAGTCATACGTCTGTAACTCAATAGAGGCATGGTGTGATGTATTATATGCTCCCTCCGTCTAATAATACATGAGGTTTTAGAGGTAAATTTTTGTCCAATAATAGATTGGCTTTTATGTTTTCTAGGTAGGAAGTTGTAATGATTTGTATTGGTTTGTGTGTTGTTGACTTTTTAAAATAATTTGATTGGTTAAAATGTGTAGTGGATGTTACAAAATAATAAAATTTATGAAAAAGTTAGTGAAATGATGATGTTTTTTAAAAAGTAAAGTGTTTTATTAAAACTTGTGCAAAATACTAAAAGTCCGTGTATTTTAGGATGAAGGGAGTAGTAAAATAAGTTGATCCAAATAGCAACACACTTTAAATAACATCATCAACTCGTTTTTTTTTAACTAGTGAGAATTTGATTAATTGTGAAGCAATCAATCAAGAATATCCAAGCGGATGAGATCAGTCAGAGTCTGATCGGAGGGCGGGGTCGAACTGGAGAATGTGAATCGAAAATATGAGAAAGGAGATCTGCAGTTCGATTAGCCTCTCTAAATACGTGCTTAAAAGACATTGAATGAAAACCTTGAAGCAAGAGCATATATACAATCAGAAATGAGGATTTCTGAGTAGGGTGGCTCATCCGGGTCGACCCGACCCAATCCGACCCGAACATTCCGGGTGGGGGTTAACCCGAAGGCCCGAGATTTTTAAAAATACGACCCGCCATCCAACCCGAAC
This sequence comes from Persicaria tinctoria, assembly GCA_037127255.1. NCBI lineage: Eukaryota > Viridiplantae > Streptophyta > Magnoliopsida > Caryophyllales > Polygonaceae > Persicaria > Persicaria tinctoria. Next base: position 5,566,745 of record JBANSL010000004.1, read on the forward strand.
CCGAGATTTGTAATTCCGGGTTTTCCGGGTCGGGTGTCGGGTTCACCCGAAAACACAAGTTTTAAAATTCCGATATATTTTACGGTTTTCAAAGGCGTAACACGTATAGATTTATAATATTTTTTATATTTTATTATTTTCCTTTATATATATAATATCCAGTATGTACGTGCATGTGTTACTTTACATGTATATATTATACTACTCCCAAATGCAGTGTATATGCTCTGATAAAAAAAAATGCAATGTATATACTTATACACTTACTGTATACATACATATGCACACACACTGTGAACTTTGGATGCCTCTAGAGGAAGAGTCCACCGAACATTAGGGTCTTCACCCTCAACATCAACAAGAACAAATCCTCCTTCCTCCCATGGCGGTGGTCTGGGTGTGCCCCGTTCTACACCTCCGACTAAATCTCTCTCTTCGGAGAGCTCTAATCTCTCTTCGGAGAGCCCCAACTCCTCTCTTCGGAGAGCCTCGACTCAGTAGGTTGCTCCGCCTCTCCTCGGTTGCTCCTCCTCGGCTAACTCCGCTTCGGCTGACCTGCGGTTTACCCACCGACTTGGCCCTTGCTTTGGGTCGGACTCAGTTCATCTTAAATCGAGGAAATCCTCTTTGATTCTCACCAAACCAAATCCGAATCTGACTTCGGCTTGCCATCTATCCTTCAATTGATTAAGGGGATTTGTGTTCCGGTGTATCCTTTCCCCATTCCTGCTCTTCTTGAGCCCGGATTTGTTATCAATTTTTCATTCGATGCTTAGGCCTTCCTGAATCGAATTGCGATTGGGTCTTTTAACGCTTCCTCGAACCTTCCGGGTGCTCCGTTTTGGTCACTCCGACCACCTTCACCTGTTGTGGTCCCCGTCTTCCTCTCGCCCAAAGTCGGGTCGCGCTTGTTCTGCCTCACCGTCGTCGGTTCTCTCTGTCGGCGGCGTTTGGCGTCGGGGGCTGTCCGCTTTGAACACAAAAGCTTTTCGATCTATCCTTGGCGGTGCCGGGCCTTGTCGCCGTTCTTGGTCTCGTTCATCGAGTCTTGGCGGTGCGGTCTCGGTGCTACTTGCCTCCTTCTCCAGTCGGCTGGGTCGCCGCTCCTTGGCTTGGCCTAATTTGCTGCCCTACCAAATGCGTGGTCTGCAAGATGGAAACTTGGCCTTGGACTTGCACACCAAGCCAAAGTAAAAAATAATACTCCCTCCGTTAATTAAAACTTGTCGTTTACTATTCATGCACGCTTTTTTAGAATGATAAAAACTATATAAAATATTAACATTTTTCTAAATTTGTTTTTATAAATTCATACTTAATTGTAATAAGTATGAAATTATTTTAAAAAATTATTAGAAAAGTTAATATTTTATATAGTTTTTAACACCTCAAAAAGCGTGCGTGAATAGTAAAACGTCAAGTTTTAATTAACGGAGGGAGTATATAATAAAATAATATATAAAAAAAAATTATCTGTTTATCAGATTTACATATTGCTTGACAATTTCTTAATCTATTCACATATATGGAAAAAAGAGGTTATGTTTACTTATAAATAAATAATTTTCTGGAATTTTCTTACGCTCTTCGTCCTCTCGCGGTCGTGCTTCACTTTTTCGGGTTGGTTGGAGTTCTGTTTATTGGATTCGTGGTTAGTTTCGGTTGAGGAGCAGTTCTGCGGCCCTGGTTGATCGAAGTGATCGTGTTGGTGGTGTTCGTGGTCTCCGAAGATCCTTCATCTAGGTGGAGGGAACGTCGTGTGATCCACACTTCCCCAGGAGTCGTCTTTGCCCTACGTGGATTTCTGCTTTCCGTCTTTCCGGCGGCGAGACATCGTGTCAGCTATGCTGTCCTATGCGCTCGCTATCCACTTCTCCTTGCCGGGTCTCCTTCTTCTCGCTGCTGTGTTCGCTTGTGTGCTTAGGGCCTGGGGTTTTCCGGGTTTATTTTGTGTAGTTCTTTTGTTGTATTAGGTGACTTTATTTTGTTTCCTTGTTGTATTTTTTTTCGCTACGTTGTATGTTTAGACGGCTTGTCGTCTGCCGACTTTGTCGGCCTCTCGAGGTCCGGACCTATCCGGTCTCGAATTATTTCCTAATCAAAAAATAAAATAAAAATGCACACACACTGTATAGTGTATACCGTCCATCATATTAACGCACGTGTATATATATATATATATGTATATGTATACAAAATATACATGGTATATACAATGATGTATACATATATCATATGTATATTTTTTTTAAGAAAAAATCCGGGTCAAACCCCGAGACCCGCCAGGTCTGACCCCGACCCGCCCGTTAACCCGGGATTTTCTAAAATTCGACCCGAGACCCGACCTCTAGGGGTCTCGGGTCAACCCCGACCCCGTGTTTTCCGGGTCGGGTCTCACCGGGTTTCTAGGTCGGGTCCATTTTGAGCCACCCTATTTCTGAGTCCCAAAGGCATGAGGTTCCTGATTAAAGTTGTTAATGATATCAATATTATCACCTTCGATAAGGAGTTTGTCAATTTGAAGTTCACGTGCTTGCGTGAGACCTTTCCAAAGAGCAAAGGTTTCACAGCCAAAAAACTAAGGACAAAGGCGAAGTCCAGCTTCATAATGAATTGTATTGCCAATGTGGTTTCGAATAATATATACCCATAAGAGGCATTACCATTCGTTGAGAGTGCACCGTTAAAGTTAAGTTTAAGGTGAGTTGGAGGTGATTTGGACCATTTGGCTTTTTTGCGCTTGTTTATAGGTGTTTTAGTGGTCGAATGAATTCTATGGTCATCATTCGATAAGTTCCACTATAGAAGTTGTTCCCTTATGTTAGTGACTGCTCTCTTTGGGTTCGGTGTATGGCTACGAAAAAGAGCTTAATTTCTGAAGAACCAAATACACCATCAAGTAGTTAGTACTACTAAGTATAATGAAGTCAGAAGTTTTGATTTCTTTTCTTATGTCCTTTACATCATCGACTCCTTATATACTCCGTATTAGGTGAGATTTTTAATAGTTCTACCTGTTCACTGTGTTGACTGTTGAGGTTAATAAAGTAAAGGTACGATCTATCCCATCTGGTCCCAAGTAGTCAGGATTTGTCTAATACACTGTCTATCATATTTTCTGTGTAAATTTAATACGTAAGCCCGTTCATTTTATTTTATTGTCCCCAGAATTGGGTGAGCATCAACTGTGCATTAATTTATTTATATTGGTACCTACAACCTACAAGAGGATAAAAAAGAAAAGAGATGTACAACTAAGATCTTTTATACTGTATGATCAAACTCCACACAAAGGCACAACAATCATACACCCATCAAGTTCCAAACCACTATTCAAAATTTTTATTTTCTTCCTGGAAACCACTTTTATATACAACCAAATATCTTACATTTCGATGGGGCATTTGATGCTTGAAACTTCACCAAACCATTTGAAATGAAACTCCTTCATTTGTTGCCATGTCTATTTCGCGACGATTACGAAATATTAATTGATAATGACCAAACAGATCAGATACATCTGAACCTTGATAAATCGACAAGTCGAGGGATGGAAAACCGTCGAAACATACAACATAATACAGGAAAATGTGTAGTAAAACACCCTACAAAAAGATGAATAAAAACAAACCAAAATCTAGCAAGCTAGAGACGTGAACTACAGATGAAGTTAAACATTATCATAAAATAGTATCGCTGGTCAACAATACATTAAGAATTCATATGAATAGTAAAACCGAAACGTTAAGGAAGCTCTTTATTTCGAGATGTATGTAATATGAAATTGCTACCATTTTGTTAAAAATAATAATAATTAAAGTTGGTGCTACTTTACTTAATTTTATTTACTTGTTTTAGATTGATACCTAAAAACTAATCTACCTATAAAGTGAAACCTAGCAACTACATCTACCGTCCGTCTTTTTCATTAAATAATTTGTACCAAAAAGCAATAAAGTTGGGATAGAGTATTTAACTGCGGTAAACCAAGTAGATATTTAATAAATATTTTAATTACCGTCCAAACCAAACAAAATCCACTTTCCTGGTCGCGCACACAGGGGATTCAACCACTTTCTACTACCGCAGTTTTTTTAACCAAAAATAAAATAAAATACTCCCAAACACTTGCAAACTGCTAACACATCATACCTAAACTACTAAACCCTTCAAAACTTGATAAATAAAAATTTCTTAAAAAAATTTACATGATACTACAACTGCTAGGGTTCTCATCACTGAACATATGGCCGATCGGATCATGGTACGTCGCTGGCGGCATTGGCGGCGCGTACCCATAGCCTGGCGGCGGGCGCCCGTACATACCCGGGTGATACATCTCGGCACCACCGCCTCCACCGCCACCCATCATTCTCTGCTGGTTCATCATCATGGCCATGTACTGCTGTTGTTGATAAGGGTTGGCTGCCATCGGTGGGCCCATTGGGCCCATCCCCGGCTGGTAGTACCCACCACCCCCCGCTCCTCCCCCTCCTGTCATGTTCATCATTGGTGCGTGTAGGGCCTGCGCTGCTGCAAACTGGTGGCCCATTGGGCCCATCTGGTATTGGCCCACTGGGCCCATTTGGCCATGCTTTGCTCCCCCTCCTCCACCTCCTCCCTTGCCATGGTTGAGTGCTTCAAAATCTTGGAAGGCTACATTTTTGCCACCTCCACCACCACCTCCTCCTTTGCCTTTCTTTCCTCCTCCACCATTTTGATTACCACCACCATGGCCGCCGCCACCGCCGCCTCCGTCACCTCCTTTATTTCCCTTTTTACCCTCTCCTCCATTTTTAGCACCACCATTACTTTTACCATCTTTGCCTCCTTTTTTACCACCACCATGTTCTTGATTCCCTCCTTTGTTTTTACCCCCACTTTCACCCTTTTTACCCCCCTTTCCATCTTTACCCTCACTTTTACCACCACCACCACCACCAATTGCCCTTCCAATCATAGACATGAAACCACCCCCACCACCACCACCACCACCTCCTTTCTTGGCCTTCTCACCACCTCCACCACCACCCTTCTTGGCCTTCTCGCCGCCGCCTCCTCCGCCTTTCTTGTCTTTCCCAGCAGCCTTGTTACCCATGATGATGGGTATAGCAGTCTTCTGCTGCTGGTGATGGTGTTGCTGTTGCTGATGGCCGCCGTGCTCAATTTCATCATCATCATAATAGTCGGACTCGTCATCGAAATCCTCGTCATCATCGTACTCGTCGTCGTCTAGCTCGTCATCGTCGTCGAACTCATCGCTGAACTCCTCTTCATGCCCGCCTTTTGCCGCCGGCAAGGTGAACTTGACAGACTTCTGGTCCTTCATGTTGAAGGGCATCTGCACACCCTTCGCCCCCTGCATCTGCATCTGCTGCAGCAGCTGCTGATACGCCATTTGCTGGTTAGGGTTGTTACCGCCGCCTCCACCACCGCCACCGCCACCACCGCCATGCCCTCCCTTGTGCTGCTCTTTCCCTCCCTTTTGCTGCCCCTTCTTATCGTTCCCTCCCCCCTTTCCGTTGAGATTCAGAGCTTCAAATTGCTGGTTGTTGCTGTTCTTGTTGTTCTTGTTGCTGTTGTTGTTGTTTGAGCCTTTTGGGGAGGCCCAAAGCTCGGCGTGTTTGCCGGATTTCTCGAGCTTCTTAATCAGCACAGCTGGGTCAACATTTCCAGTCACAGTGACCTTCCCTTGATCCACATCTATGGCGGTTTTGTACACACCTGCAAATCCCAAAATACAAATCATCAATTAACCAAAACAAACAAGGAAAATCGCCCTGGCGAGAGAGAAATCTGAGATTTGGTGGGAGAGGGAGGCGTCCGTACCATCGATTTTCTGCAAAATCTTTCTGACTTTGCTCACACATCCTTCACAGACACACTGTATATTGACTCTCAGAACACACGTCTGCATCCCAAACAAACACAAAAAAGATGAGATCTTGAAATAAAAATATGAAAAATTAAGTTGAAAAGAGCTAAGATTGGACATACCTGGGTCTTGAGTACATCTTGTTTATTCATGGCGAGAGATTTTGGGTAAGAAAGAGGGGGATTTGGTAATTTGTAACTGGTGTAGATATTATGAAGAAAATGGGAGCCGCTATGGGCTTTGAAAGTGTCTGAATCTGAGAGATTTTTGGTCTTCGTTCTCACACCCTCTGATTGAGGTTGAGAGTTTCTTCAGATTTCAACTCGGAAAAGATAAAGGGGGTGAGATAAAGGGAAGGGGGAGATGGAGACGTGGCCAGTTGGAACAATGAAGAGCAATGTGAAAGATGAGCTGGGTTGGACGAGCATTAAAAGCCTTTCTTTTGTTTCTTTCTTTCTCTTTTTTTTTTCTTTTTTTTTTGAGCTAATTGCCAAAGGACCCCAACTTTAGGCCTATTCTTGAAAAAATGGCTTCAGCTTTTCAAATTATGTACTTAGTCTCAAATTTCCAACTTTTAAATTATTATGGGGATTAGGGTCCGTTTGGCAATGCATTTAGCTTTTTGGAGCTTTTGATTTTAATATTTTATAGTTTTAAATACGTTAAATATAAGATTTTAATTTAATTAGCTTTTGAAATTGGATTTTCAACAATCATTCACCCTCAACTTTTCAGAATTCTATTCATTTTCTCTTATTTGATCGGTTAGTTTGCATCAGCTACTCTATCAGCTCGGTTACCAAACACCTTACTAGCTTATAAAAAACTCTAATTTAATATATATTTAACACACTTAATCCATCAGCTTCAACTACTCAATCAGCTTCAGCTACCCCATCAGCTTCGTGTTACCAAACTGACCCTTAGTCCCGTTATTCAATCCAAAAGCGGCTATATATATATATATAAAAGAATCAAGTAACAAACTATCTAGCTAGTTAGAATTGTGATCATAATCAGGGGTGGATCCAGGAATTTTATTGGGGTGGACATAATATTTTTTTTCATAGATTATATTTATATAATTTTTACCCTAAAGTTATAGTAGTAATTTTTTTACTCAAAAGATAACACATAATTTTTTTACTCAAAAGCCTATTAAAGGTTACATAAGAATGTATTCACTAGGAGTGAGTATAATTTTGGCTCCAAATGTAAATGACGGACATTGTAAGTCCCGTTACTCAATCCAGAAGCGGTTAAATTTGATCGAACTGGACTAAGATAAAACGAAATCCTTGAGCAAAAGGTATCCAACAGGTAATATAATTTGGTGCAGTTTTTTGAAAAACTAAAAAACACTATGAAATGTAGCCCCATAATACCCTAGTCGTTGTCACCTCCTCTCTTGTTCACCTGCTTCATCCATATCTATCGGCTATCGGACCTCCAACCTCCACTTCACGACCTCCTTCAGCGACCTACTCACACTCCCCACTACACCCAACCCTCCTCCACCTTAACGCCGCCAGGTTCGGCTCCCTCCCTGCTCCTAACACTATTGTGCCCTTCGGCGTCGACGACCTACTAATGCAACTCCCCACTGGCCACTGCGCCCAACCCATGTCCTCTCTATCGCACCTCGCTTCGTCCACCCCGCTCTACTCCTGGCGGTGTTGTGCCTGTTGGCGCTGACGATGTGTAATCCACTTCCGCCGGAGACCTCCTCTTCGACGTACTCCCTCTCCAACTCTTCCCGCTCCAATCTATAGCCACCCAAAAGATACTCCAAACTCTAAATCTGGCCTACCAAATCTCACATGCAATCCTCACCGCTCCCAAGTCTCCGCTGTCGTCGATCGACCGCCGCGAAACCCTCCTCCTACGTCCCGGTCAAAATCAACTACTATTTCAGCCTGCATGTAAGCTATCTAAACCGTCGAACCAGATCTCAAATCTCAAGTTGTAAGGGCTCGCTTAACCAGATCTCAAGTTGTAAGGATTCTATATTCAACTGCTTTAATTATAAGTTTATGTATCTGTAATCTTATCTTCTTCTTTTTTTCTTTTGACTAGCAGTCCTCTGCGTAAGGTCTTCCAAAGTTCCTAGCCATCTTTTGATGGCTTTCAGATCGCTGTGTCAATCTATTTCTTGTCTACTGTAAAAAAAAAAGTAATATAACTTGGTTATAAGAAGTTAGAATGAGACAGTCTCACTATTATTAATTCGATGAAAAAATGGAGTGTGCCTTTAGAAATTTAGATGATCTTTTAGCAAATGTATAAGAGCTTTTTTAATATTTGTATCTACCAATGTTAATAAAATTATATATATATAAAGAATCAAGTAACAAACTATCTAGCTAGTTAGAATTGTGATCATAATCAGAGGTGGATCCATAAATTTTACTGGGGTGGACACAATATTTTTTTTCCATAGATTATATTTATATAACTTTTACACTAAAGTTATACTCTATTAATCTTTTTACTCAAAAGAAAACACATAATGTTGAACAAATAACTACTTTTTACTCTCTAGCAACTAAGGTAGACAAATAATAGTTTTTTTTTTCATTAATTATTTCACCTATAATTTGGGTTATAATTTAAGTAATATAATGGGAAAAAATAGAAGAAAATTGAGGCTACTTGGATTCGAACACAAGAAGGTTGAAAATAATTTTATAATGAGATAGCTAAAAAAAATTTGTAATAAAACTTCTAATATTTTTTTATTTAAACTTTCATTGAATTCCAAATTCTTATGTATATTTTTCAGAGTCGTCCGCTCTTAGATCCGCCCTTGATGATAATGTGGAACCTGGTTATTGAGATTATCTTAAATGCATATTAGGATTGTCCATTCATTAGGGTAAATTTGGCAACAACTCATTATCAGTTTTAAGTTGTACTAGAGGGCTTGAGTGAGTGCTCTGATATAGCAAATTGGATCAGGGATAGCCCCCTGTATTCACCTCCCCTCTCCCTCCAAGATCATTGAAAAAAATGATTAAAATTTGTAAAAATAAAAGTTAAGGATGTGATTTTGTGAGAATGGATATGGAGACACGGAGCAGTTCGGGACAGTGGGTCCGCCCTGCTGATATAGGGCTAATTAGAACAACACCCCAAAATTCAGACTATGCAGCATAATTATCCCAAAATAGGGGTCTATTTTATGCAATTTGCCCTATTTTAATTAGGGTTAGAGAGCTTTACAGGGCCTGCCCCCGGTCTGCCCCTCCTCCTGTTTCAGTGTCCACGAAAAAGAACTACTTTATTGCGAAGGTTGGAGGAAGCACAACTGCACAAGGACACTGCAACACTCTAATTTTCTATTTTATTTTTTTTAATTTCTAGTGCTCAGATTTATTCATTTTTTTAATTGATTAACAATAATTATAGGGAGAAATAATATAGTTATAAGTGGGGAAATTGAATAATGAATGCAACTTGTGGGAGTGGGTTAGATGGATGAGATAGATCATAGATATATATATATATATATATATATATATATATATATATATATATAACATCAGTCTTTGATTTGTTTTGGTATAACAAAGCTTCTCATTTCCTGGACACTGCTGCCTTTCATTTCATTACTTTTGTACCTATCTTTCTTAAACTTATTTTATTTTCTATTTATTTCACTATTCCACTCACTTTTTCAAATGTAATAATATCATTTCCATATCAAAATAATTGATATTTTAGCTCAAAAAGATTATCTATTTCTATAAGTCATATTTCCATATAAGTCAATACAGTTGCAGATATGATTGTTCGTCTTGCGTACTATATCCCTACCGACGAAGGTTTGAAAGAAGATATAGAATTTCATATTCTCGTTTGGAATGACACTCTAGGATATAGTTAGGGCTTGTTTGGTTGTACATAGAAAGTACACTTCATAGAAAGTCAATTCCCATGAATTATAATTTTCATAAATTTTAAAAAGTTGTTTGGTAGATTTATAAGATGTGGGGAATTTAAATATGGAGAATTGAATTTTTCCATTAAAAAAGGTGGAATTGCAACTTACTTAGTCCCCATAGGTAAGTGAAATTCCCCCATTTTGTAGGAATTGGAATTCCTGAGAAGTTAAATTCATGTGTTTTAAACCAAACACATATATTTATCCCACTTTCTGGGTTTTTTAACTTCCTGAATTTTTCAAATAGTAACCAAACGGGCTCTTAGACCGCTTATCGGCTACTTTTTTCTAATTTATCTATATAAACTCTTAACTTAGAAGAGTTTAGGATGATATGTCAATCTTAGAGTCATTTTAGGAGTCTTAACTTTTTTTTTTTCATTTTTCTTGGATTTTCTTAAATTCTCCTTTTTTCTTTTTTTTTACCCTTTAATTCTCCCTTTTCTTTAATTTTACTAACTATCTATATAAACTCTTAATTTAGAAGAGTTTAGGATGATATGTCAATCTTAGAGTCATTTTAGGAGTCTTAACTTTTTTTTTTCATTTTTCTTGGATTTTCTTAAATTCTCCTTTTTTCTTTTTTTTTTTCCCTTTAATTCTCTATTTTCTTTAATTTTACTAACTATCTATATAAACTCTTAATTTAGAAGAGTTTAGGATGATATGTCAATCTTGGAGTCATTTTAGGAGTCTTAACTTTTTTTTTTCCATTTTTCTTGGATTTTCTTAAATTCTCCTTTTTCTTTTTTTTTCCCTTTAATTCTCATTTTTCTTTAATTTTACTAACTATTGGGCTTAATTCAAAACATTGAATTCAATCTAATATAACTATTGGGCTTAATCAAATTTATTTACTAACTAGTGGGCTTAATTCAAAACATTGAATATAACTATTGATTATGACACATCACATTTAAACAATGTTATAATGATATTGATATTAATCATATTATTATTATTGAGTAATTTAAAATATCTATATTTATGTATTATACTTTACATAAGATTTAAAAAAAAATATGAAATAATTATAAGATACATTAATTGTAAAGTTTTTTTTATTTTTATCTTAACATTTATTAATATTTTATATAATATATATATATATATAATATTTTTGTTTATAAAAAACGCGACATGACGCGGGAATTGTACTAGTTTCCTTATATTAATGTACTTTTTAAACCAATTATTACTCTTATTCAATTTTTTGTTCAATTTTTAATGCAAAATTAAATTGAAAAAATAAATGAATTTTTTTTTTTTCCATTCATTTTTGTTTAATCCTGGAATATTTATAAGCTGTCAAGTAACATCTACAATAGAAAATTTTCAGAATTAATCAGCCACAAGCCGCAAATTATAGGTTTTATAGTTCAACTACTTGTTCATTTGACTTGTGATAAAAACAATTAACTGCAGGGTCATTTAAATCCAGTCTCACTAGGTCCCAATTCAAATGGTTAATTTGAGTTGCCATAGATACCGGGTGGAAGTGGAACCAATGGGTCCGGACTCCGGAGTGGCACCACCCCAAAATATAAATGACAATATTACCTTAGTTGAAAAAGAGTGCGTATATCACGACCTCCCATGCATATACAGCTTGGAGCGAGATACTTTGGGAATGTTACGTGGGCACACTCCACCAGAAATAATTCGCATCTAACACACGTATTTTACATGTGTGTGGGTCGACTTATGCTTTTGAAAATCGGCTTCTATTCACTAGATCGAGCTAAAAAAAGTCTTTCGAAGTCGATAAAATCTACACACGGCCATAATGTGTGTGGTTTTTTGGTAATCTAATTTATCGGAATGAAATTAGGATTTTTTGGAATTTAATTAGAATATGTGGAGTTAGATTATGATTTATCAGCATTTAATTAGGATTTTTTAGGATTATTTAGGAACTAGTGGAATTAGGTTATGATTTTATAGGAATTAGATTATGATTTTTGAAATTAGATTGTGAATATTGGAATTAGATTATGATATTTTGGAAATAAAATTAGAATTTATGAAATTATATTGTTTTTTTTTTTTGGAAATTAGATAGTTTGATTTGAAATTATGTAGGTTTATGGGATCATATTTACAAAAGTATTTAAAATATTTCATTATATGAAAAAAAATTCCTTTTCAAAAATTAATTATATTTAATCCCATAAAAAAATCCTTTAGAAAAAATATTTATATGAAATCTTCAGTAAAATCTTTTTAAAAAATCAGTATATGAAAAAAAACTTTTAAAAAATTATTCTGTTAAATTGCTTAAGAAAAAATCAATTAGCCAAATTTTAAATTAGATTCTTATGATCGTTTATTTTTGGTAGGGTATATTTCCCAATTAGGATCTTATCTTATATCCTTAGACCATATGATAGAAAGATTGATTCAGAATATGTATATTTTTTTTATAAAAAAAAAAGGAATTTTGAACTGGTATAAATTTTGAATAAAAAAATTATATAAATATATATAGTATTGAAAAATGAGAAGAAAAAAAACTCTTATTATCTTGTGGAAATTTACCATTAAAAATCAAGCCTATGAAATAGGTATTTTAAGATAGATTTTTTACATGCTAGTAAAATGTAAAAATAATCCAATCAGAAAATAAGCAATACTCCATCGGATCCAAATTAAGTGTCATTGTAGACTTTTGAATTTGATTCAAAATAAGTGCGGAGTATCATTTTATGTTTTTTAGATAATTAAATAAGATTGATTTATGAGCACTGTTATTGAAAATTATTTTTCGCCGACCATTTTTTATTCAAAGTTTGGTTTAAAAAAATGACAAACATTTAAATTTGAATTGTTAAGAATGAGTATTATTTTAATACTCTATATTTTCTTATCCAATGGTTGAGATTAAGTTATTTATTGTAGCACTTTAGAAATATGAGGCACTTTAATACTGTTCGATTTGACTGTTGTTGACCAAATAATTTGCAACATTTTTTTCCACTGATATTTGCAAAAAAAAAATAAAAAATTTATTAAACGAAGGTGAGAAAAAAACGCTAAGTTTTTTATGGAGATAGATACGAAGTAGATTCTTCTTACCTTCCTTTTTCCTATCGATCAGGATCATCTTCTTGATTTTAGGTATAACATAAACGATTTTTCTATCCTATATTCCAAGGGATAGGATTTTTTTTTTATTAGGTAAAAATTCGAAGATCATACAGGTCTGACTCATCGAGAGGCCGACAAAGTCGGTAGATAGCGAACCGTCTAACATATAACCTTAAAATACAAAAAATCAGACAACAAGTGAAATGAAACAAGCAGCAAAAAATCTACAACAAGACGACCCGAGAAGACTAACTCCAAAAAAGCCGAGGAAGACGCCGAAGAACGAAGCCAAGCACCACTGGAAGGTGACATCGCGGGCCAGCGGTACAGCAAGACTCTATCTCCTGTGGATAGTGCAGTCAAACTCCAAGGAAACTCAATCACGAATACGGAGTCGCCCCTGAGCGCAGTACCACGACCCCAACCAGTCCTGACTCCAAACTCTACAACCCCCAACCAAGCAGAAGGCCTCCTTGAAACATCGGAAGCAGAGCCGAAAGTTGCTCGAACAAAACGCTAATAAGATTTAACCTGCAAGAAAATCGTCAAAACCCTTGCGGGATTGACCATACCCTTTCGGGTGTATTTACTCAAAAACCCTTTCGGGATTTTAAATAAAGCCCTTTCGGGCCAATTTTTTACTCCCTCCATTAAGAAAAACATGTCGTTTTAGGAGTAAAATCTTGTTAAGAAAAATTGTCGTTTTAGGTATTTTGGTGTTCACTTTCCAAAATTACTCTTGTCATGATTAGATGTTTGTTAGTTGTAGTTTTCAATAAAGTGGAAAAATAAAGTAATAATTAGGGGTATAAGTGTATTTTTGTTTGCTTTTATTTGCTTTCTTAAATAATGTGCAAATGTCTAAAACGACATGTTTTGATTAACGGAGGGAGTATTAATATTTATATTTTACACTTCTGCAACTTGGGCCCGAAGGACGAGGGGCGAACGATAGGAGAGCGGCCAGATCCGGCTGAACACCAAGGCCACCGTGGACACAAGCCGACGATAGTCGGAAGCCAAACACCCCTAGACGAGGACCGGCGGGGCAAATCGAGCCAAACCAGTCCACAAAAAGGGGAGAAGGAATATGAATGAAATCGAATTTGGACGAAACAGACGGATGTGAAGGAGAAGATTATCGGAAATCGATGGCCAAAGGGACCACACGATGTGTTTGATGAGACTGGGGCGCGACGACAAGCGCGACCACCACGCCGGAGTGGAAACGAATGGCAGGGAACAGAGGACAGGAGTTGATTGCAGTCGACCGAGGAAGAAGAAGAGGTTGTTGCACAGGCCACCATGGAAGTGCAGACCACCGAGAACCCCAACGATGACGCTGATTTCACGAACGATTGAAATCGAAGAGGGTAGGGAAACGAGATTGGCCTCCGAGATTTGCATCAAAGATGGATTTAGCTTGGATTTGGAATAAACAAACTCGAAATCAAGAGATTTCAAGGGATTGATAGGAGAAATTAGGGTTGAAAATGGGGGTTTGAGGAAAGAGAATGGGGCGCGTGGGGGCAAGCCCCTCCAAGGGATAGGATAACAATTCTAACTTAGATTTTTTTTAAAATTCTAATTAATTTAGTTTTTTTAATTAGATTTTTATGGTCGCTTGTTTTTATAATATGAAATCTTTCCTAATTTAGAGTCTTATCCTATACTCTTAGGACATATGATAGAAAAAATGTATCATAAAATTATTTAAATATAGTTTTTTAACTTAAAATTTATTTCTTTAAGAATTAATTATTAAAAATATCCTATCCATTAATAAAAATAACATCATATTAGCCACTTATTTTTATTTAAGAAAAGATGTTATTTTAAATTTTCTAAACCATAATTACAATTGAAAATGATATACTGAGACTCTGAGAGTCTTGGTAACCATTTTTTTAAAATCTAATTAGCTCTTCACTTTTCAATAGGGATGCCAAAAGTTTAAAACATTTTTATTTGAATATCAGGAAATATTTTTTAAAAAAAATAGTTGGTTTATCAAATAAAAAATGATTTATAAAAAAGTTTTAAAAAAATTTGGTTTATCAATAATCACTAATTCAATAATCTATATTATAATACTAAAGGAGAAGTCGCCTACGACATGTGGCGGCTTCTCCTTTAATGTAGCTTCTTTTAAAAAAAATTGTTTTAATTCATTAATCCAAACAAACTTGATTTATTTTAAAATAGGATTTGCAAATCTAAATAAAATCTAAACAACCATGATTTATCTTAATTAATTGTTAATTGATTTATTTTAAAATAGGATCGACATTAGGATTTGTTTTTAAATTGTTAAATCTTCAATTCACTCACAGGACTTATGGAAACATTGTGCTTAACAAAGGATCCACGTTGTTTTGTGGCTTATCCGAGAGGATGCACAAGGAAATGGCTGCATTGGCTCCGAACAACACAAAGGTTAAAGTGGTTGCGTCGCCTGAGAGGAAGTATAGTGCTTGGACTGGTGGTTCTGTCTTAGCATCCATCGGTTCTTTCCAGGACGTACGTCTAATTTCCCTCTATCAAATCGAGTTCAATTCGTGGATTCGCTCGTGTTTTGTATTCGCTATCTGATCGAGTTTAAGACTATGATTTCAGGAGTGGGTTTGTATGCGAGAATACGACGAGTTTGGCCCAACTGTTGTCCACAGAAAGTGCTTCTAATTGCAAGAAACAAAGTGTTCCTAAATGTAAACAATAGGTGTGTGTTTCTACTACACTTTCATCTATGTTTTTGCTCTATGAGCGTTCACTTCATTCTTCCGGTTTTTGGTTTTTTCGAGCCTGTTATGATGCTATCAACGTTGAAATCTGAGGCCAAGGTGACATTGTTGTCTTGACAGTTTTATCTTCAATTGTTTCGTTGCTTTGTTACTGTCAATATATAGCAGGTTTCAAGTAAAACCATCACCTTCAAAGTTCAAAGTTGTATTGTGTGTACAAATGTGTAAATTGATCAAATGTGCAAATTGATAAATACATTAAATTGATAAAATATAAACTTTGCTATGTATCAAACTCAAAATGATCTGAATCCAAACTTGAAGTAAAATCTAGGTATGAAACTATGCTATGCTAATCGTGTTGTTGCATATTTGCATTCCATACTTTTATTACAATCATATATTACCTACTAAAATATATTCGATAGGCCGACGAATCGGCACAGGGATTACTCGTGAAAACATACAAATCAATATCAATATCAATATTTTATAATATTAAATGAGAAGTCTCTCCTTTAATGTAGGTATTTTAATTTATTTATTAATTGAGTTCTTTCACAAATCTAATTCAGTTAAGATTTGATACGAAATCAGTTAAGATAGGACTATATCGGATTGTTTGATAACTATGCAAATCTTTTTTTGGTCATTCGATAACTATGCAAATCTAATTAAATCTAATTTAGTTAAAATTTGAATAAGAAATCGGTTGAGATATTCATGATATTTTGGCTGGTTAGTTTAGATATTCAACGGATAAGATTAAAATTAAATCATATTTATTTCAACAAATTAATTAAATATGATTTTTTTCTTTATATGTTTATATTTTAATCGTGTATCTTCCTATGTACATAATCATTTACTATATAATTACCCATCTTCTCATTTCCTTTCCATTTTCTTCTTCTTATCTCTACCTAATGTTTGTTTTATCCATTGAAGGAGAAATTCGAACAATCATGCTGACTAATCAATAATTGTGGAAATTATTGGTGAGACTCAATTTGATTTCTCGCTTTCTTTAATTTTTGTATTATTTTCATTTCAATTTCACATTCTTGATCAATGTGAGATTCGTTTGTACGCATATACTACTTTTTAATTTGTATTCATAACTTTATAATGTACGGTAATTTATTTGGTTGATCAAAATATAAGCAAACAACTAAAATATGACAATTAATATATAGCCTACTGTAACCGGTGACAAAAAAATTAAAAAAAATATTCTTATTTAAAGAAATCCCGCACAAGGTGCGGGTTATATGCTAGTAATACTCCTAAATCCTAATCTATATAATTACTTAAAATCAAATACTTTCGCCGATGTGTCACCTCCTCTTTAACTCACTCCTCCTTATTCAATGTGATTTTTTTTTCTTCTAATTATTATTCCTTTTACCTTTTTCTCTTCCCATTTTCCCTCTTTTATTTTTTGACTCATTTACTAACCATTGGGTTTAATTCAAAACATTGAGTTAATTCTAATGTCTACTATTAATATAAATGTCTACTATTAATATACACATATCTTTATATATTATAATAAGAATTTATATCAATATAATATCTTAATTTAAAAACATTTTTCATGAAGCCTAACTTTATGGTAAATATTTTTAGGGTTAATTGCGCTAAATATCCTGACCTTTGTGGATAGTTGCACTTAATATCCCGACCTTGTAAGATTTCACGAAATATCCTGACCTTTGATGTTAGTTGCGCTCTCTACCCTAGATAGATTTCTTAAATTAAAAAATTACACAAATAATGGAAAAATTGCACAAAAGCACCCATATTTATATAAAAAAATTCAACAATCCCTATTTTAATCAAAATAAAAAGGAAATTTATACCAAACATATAAAAATGCGTGCTCTAAAAAATTAAAATAAGATCGATTATTTAAAAATAAACTTGTTTCTTATTATATTTTATATTCCTTAAAAATTTATTTTATAAAGCCATAGTTATAATTTATGTAAGATTAATATGTAAGTACCATATTATATGCCCAATTAATCAAGTTTCCATGAGTATATACCAAATTTTCCTATTTTTAATATATGTTTATCATATCTTTATTAATTATAAATAGTTATCATATACTCCATATTTTACTATTTCTTTTTTAAAAAATATATTTTATTTTATTTTTTAAAAGTATTATATTCCATATATGTATAGTTAGCATTTTTTTATAGAATCTTTTTTTAATGCTGTGGAATTTAGATGAGAAATATTTTCTTAAGATTCAATCACAAGATTCCACATAAGATGTTATGTATTAGTTTTAGTGTATATAAAATAATATGGACCAAAAAGAATATATAATAATAATAATAATAATAATAATAATAATATATAGAGAATATATGTACAAATCCACATTTATAGATTGGTATATATAAACATAGATTTTTTTATAACATATATTATGAAGAAAAATAATAAAATTAATTATTTTCAATAATTATAATAATTATGGGAGTAGATGTTATCTATTAGAAATGATTTTTGGTTTTTTTTTTTTTTTGGGGGGGGGGGGGGTTAAATATACTAGGGGTTAAGTTTATTGAAAATATTTTATGAATATGGGTGATTTTGTCTAATTTTTCCATTATTTATGTAATTTTTTAATTTAAGAAATCTATCTAGGGCAGAGAGCGCAACTAACACCAAAGGTCAGGATATTTCGTGAAATCTTACAAGGTCGGGATATTAAATGCAGCTATCCATAAAGGTCGGGATATTTAGCGCAATTAACCCTCATATTTTTACCATTTTCTTAAAGATTTTAAGTCTACTTTCATTATTTTATCCTAACTTTTTTAATATTTTTTAATATTAATTTGTTATTTAATTAAAATTTATTTATTAAAAATCGCGCATGACGCGAGAATTGTACTAGTAATAATGTAATATGTTAACACGTCCTCTAATTCCACCGCAAAATATTTCGGTTGGGCACCCAAAAAGGTGTTACACTTCCGTGCCCATAAAACGGAAGCACAACTGAAAGATAAATTTATAACTTCCGTTTTTTAAACACGGGAGTTGTAAATATTAGTTGTACTTCCGTTTTTGAAAAACGAGAGTACAAACTTTATTTTTGCCTTCCGTTTTTTAAAAACGAGAGTTATAAAACTCTGTTGTACTTTCGTATTTAAAAAACGGAAGTACAATTTTAATTATACCTCCCCTATTCCAAACACGGGAGTACAATTTTAAAGGCCCTTTAAAAAAGTTGTGGAGATTTAGTTATAACTTCCGTTTTTTTAAAACGAGAGTATAAAAGTAGGTATAACTCTCGTGTTTAAAAAATGAGAGTATAACTATTTTATGTCTTCCGTTGTTTAAATACGGGAGTACATTTTTTAAAGTATTTTGACAAGGCAACAAGAGTTTGATTTTAACTTTTTAAAATAAAAAATGGAAACACATGTAAGTTTAATGAATAAATTGTAATGGTTACCCCCTTTGTGTTTTGTTAATAAATTATATTTTAGTATATCATATAATAGTAAGTAGTACCCTTACATACTGCTTATTACATAAGTTACATTATTTATACTTATTTATCCAATAAAGAGTAAATAATCAAATATATTGTATAAGTTACATTTTGATATCCTTTAAGATAATGTTTTATAAATATTTGATTTTTATAAAAATTGGTTAATATAATTAATAAAAAAATCAAATAATAATTGAAACTAAATAATAAGTAAAATATAATAAAGTCCTTAAATTTCAATTAGTTAAATTTTGATAATGATTTGTGATACTTTACAATAACATATATATTGATCCAAACAAACTCAATCAAAATTCTGATAAGGTCTTCCTGTAAGCATTTTCTTCTATGTTACGATGCATGTGAACCTCGCACAATATGTGATTTGCATCCCCAAATACAGTAGCAACGACATTGATAAGAGCACCATCCTTATCAGTCACTATCACCCCTGGACGATTTTGACACCATCCTTCCACTTGTCGCAACACCCAATTGTATGTATTTTCAATTTCATCACCCAAGAATGCAAATCCCACATTAAACGCCATCTCAGTGCTTGTTAGCCCAACTATCTCAAACAACGGCAAATCTTACCTAGATCATAGTTATTTTCTAAATTATATGATTCAATAACAAACAATAAAATTAGAATATTGTCTACATTATCAAAACTTGAGCTTACCTGTTGGTCTTATAGGTTGCGTCCATAACCATGACGTATGAGAATTTCTTCCACAACTCTAGTGAATCCTTATGAGCAAATGTTAAGTCTTGCAAAGACCCATCGGGACGAAGCCTGTGACTGAAAGTGAATTTTCGATACGCGAGCATATTGTGGAGGTGTTGCATTGGGGTCATATTTTGCATCTCATTCTTCTTGATTCTCGCCCATGCATTATAAATTTGTTGTCTCGTGATCAAATTCTCTTTAAAAGTATTTTTCAATGTCGCAAGAATGGGAATTGGCTTTACCCTTACAAATGTCAAATCTTTCACTAGTTGTATCTCCTTATTCGTCAATCGTCCCACCATTTGATGACCTTGCAGTCTAGGAAGCAGTTTATGGTTATGCATACCACACTCCACTTTCAGCCGCCAGACATTTCTTTCGGCTTCCCAACCATACAACAAAAATTTACAATTATTTTTTTTAGACCTTCCATCCCGCGGGACTATTACTGGTATATCAACACCTCTAATTTTCTTCTTACGATTTTTATTTTCTCCATATTTATCACATCCAAGATATACTGAGCCATATCGAGTTGCCGAGCTATTCCAAGATTTTACAATTGTGAGAACAAAGTTGTTCACAAAAGCAATCTGCCGAGCCCATTCTAACATCGATTTTCTATCCCTCCAGTAATAATTATTCGCAAAACAAGGCGAATAATCAAATCCAACAATGTTCATTCTATCAAACTGAAAACAATTGAAATAGAGTTGAAAATAATCAAATTTCCCGAATTTAATCAATATTATAATTAAATTCTACTATAAAAGTTCATAAATACCTGAATATTATTGTTGACTCCTTCGTTACCATTGGATGCGTGGTTTGACATTCTTCTATGAAGTTCGGCGCAACTAGGGCAAAATACGGTATCGAGCATATTGTCATTCGTCATATTCATAGCCCTTTTTGACCGAAAAAAAAGAAGCATACCCTTCCGTTTTCTAAACACGGAAGGCAAACTATTTTAAACTTCCGTATTTCAAAAACGGAAGGCAAAAAGTAGTTTGTTCTTCCGTTTTTAAAAAACAGAAGGCAAAAAGTAGACTTGTCCTTTCACTTTTTAAAAACGGAAAGCAAAAGATACGTTTCCTCTCCCGTGTTTTAAAAACGGAAGGTATAAAGTTGATTTGACCTTCCGTTTTTTAAACACGAAAGTTATGTATTATATTTTCCAAAAAATAAAAATAAATAAATAATAAATATAGCACACCTTCCGTTTTTAAGACACGGAAGTGTAATTTTTTTTTTGGGTGCCCTACCGATTTTTTTTTGGTGCGGTTAACAACACCAAATCAAGCATTAAATGATAAAATTTCTCTAATCCCTTTTTCATAAATTCAATTATTAATTCAACATCAATTTTTATTTTTTTTTTGATTAGGAAATAATTCGAGTGCCAGACAGACCTGGCTACTCGATAGGCCGATAAATCGGCAGACGGCGAGCCGTCAAACATACAACATAAAAATAAAAATGGTGCAAAACAAAAGTGAAAAGCAAACAGTCCCAGACGAACAAACGAGCCTAACCCTAAACAACAGAGGACAACGTAGACTAAGACTCGGAGCCAAGCGCCACCAAGCGATGACACCGCTGGCCGACGGTACATCAGGAGTCCCTGTGGGCGATGAAGACGAGCCTCCAAGGAAAATTTCCGAAATACGGAGTCGCCTTGATACACACCGCCTCGACCCCAGCCAGACCCGACACCGGACGCCAGAGCCCCTGCTAAGAATAGGATCGCAAAGAGCACCCGAGAAAGCAGCCGCTAACCACCCTTGAAAGCCGCACCAGAAAACCCTAACGGGATTTTAACAAGACCCTTTCGGGATTGGTTTCAGCCCAACAAAATATACCAAATAAAATATATTAAGTCGGGTGGGAGTCTGAATGTAATTTTTTTATTTTTTTTTTTCCGGGTCTCCTTTGGGCCCAAGAAAAATCCTTGGGCCCAAAGAACAGGATACGGGCTCAAACAAGGGGCAACACGGGCCAAGGAGACGCCAATGGCCATAGCACCAGAAAGGAGCCAATCTATAGCCCCATGGTGAGAAAGGATCTGCAACTCCGCTGGCCACCAGCCATCATCAGGAGAGATGTGAGAGGGCGTGGCACCGGAGAGAGGCGGGGTTCATAGGGTCGACCGAGCCGGCCGAATCGAGGAGAAGATATTTGGCGACAGAAGGAATCGCGAGTGGAGAAGAAAACGTACTACCAGGCGCCACCACCAGGAACCACCGGCCGCCACGACCGGAGAGAGACCGAGGAGCAGGGGCAACCAAGTAACCAACCAGTCCTCCGAGGTGAGTACAAGCCAGTCAAGACGGTGGGTAGGGGGCCATTAACGACGAGCATCCCCGTGAACAAAGCACCTGAAGATACAATTGAGGGGTTATACACCAAATTGGGTAGAGCAAAATCAGATTCGGGAAGACAAACCCAAAATCAAACAAAGCCCCAACAAAATTAGGCAATCGATTACAATTCGAAGAAGGAGTTGCAAATTAAGGGTTTCACAAGATGGGTAGATTGGGGCTCCCAAAGGAGATTTAGGGCTCCCGAAGGAGATTTAGCACTCTCAAAGAGAAATGGACATGGTTGAAACCAAGCGGGATGGCGAGGCCGTCATAGATGACGGTGGTCAGCAGTGGTCGACGGTGTGGTGCGCCTTCACTGTGCTAAACACAGGGAAGGATTTTTTCCTCTCTAAAAAAAGAGAGCTTTTTTACTCTTCCTCTTCAAACAAATCACAAAATTTTCCACAATTTATTAATTCAACATCAATAATTTCTCTAATCCATTATTTGTAAGAAATTTTCAACTTCAATAGTACTTCATATCACTATTTCACATGTATGAAATTTCCAAATTCCGATAATGACACCCCATGAAAATATCACAAAACCTCACAAACTCGTACACTTAATCCAATTAAAAAAAAATTCCGAATTTGCATTTGTTTAGTATTGTGTCCGATCCAAAAAGGATGTCGTTTGACTTTTTAACATGTATTTTAAGGAGCTAAAAATTATATAATGTATTAACTTTTTTTTTTTTTTTTATAATCTAATACTTATTACCAATAAATATTAAGTTGTAAAAAAATAATTTAAAAAATTTGATATTTTATATAGTTTTTACTCATTAAAATACGTGTTAAAAAGTCAAACGAAAATTTTTTTGGATTGGAAGGATTGCAAACTTAATTTTTGTATTTTCAAGTTCCGACACAATGTTATGTTGACTTATTTCATGTTACACGTTTGACCATCTATGATCATTGGTACGTGTACCCGAATGTTTTCTCCATATATTTTTCCATCTAAATATGTTTTAAGTCATTTTCAATATTTTTTTTATTAAATTATAATTAACATATAATAAGATGAATATTAATTACTACGCACTCCCTCCGATCTCAAATATTTCTTCTATTCAATTAAATATGTCCTTTACTATTAGATAATATTTTAAAAAAATAAATAAATTCATATTTAAAACTAAAATAAGTATAAAATTATTTTTAAAGAATCAATATTTTATATAATTTTAATTATATATATAATAATAGATAATATGCGTTGTCGAATTGAATGATCATTTATTATTTATGAAATGACACATACTTTAAGAAAGTAACCCTAGACTCATTTTACTTATTTTTTTTTAATAAGTTTTAGTATTTTTATAACACCCATTGCACATTTTAAATTAATCAAAATATTTTTTAAAAAAAAAATCAAAAGCCTTGCAATCATGAATTACCTAGAAATTTTTTAATATTATCCATAGTTAATTAAAACTTATTCTCTAAATAATCTTCGGTTTTTTTTATTGGAATAGTACTAAATATTTCAGTCGTCCTAGTATCTACTCCCTCCAATCCAAAATACATATTTTAAAAAGCTAAAAACTATATAAAATATCAATTTTTTTAAAACAATTTTTTTACAACTTAATATTTGCTGGTAATAAGTATTAAATTGTAAAAAAATAAGAATAAAAAAAATAATATATTATATAGTTTTTAGCTCCTTTTTTTTTTTTTTTTTTTTTGAAACGGAAAAAATTTGACCATAGAGCGGAGCTCTATCAGCCAAGAGCATCCTTGCGGATGAGACTATGCAACAGAGAGTCATCAGGAGTCCAGATACCGTTGAAGGCTGGAGTGATACGGGACAAGCGATCAGCTACCAAATTTGCCTCACGGAAGACATGACGAATCTCAACAGAACCAAAAAAGCCCAGCGAGACTAGACTGTCTGAGACAATCATTTCAGAGTCTCCAGTAGGCTTCCCCATACCTTTCATACTTTTTATTATTGTTGAGTTGTCTCCTTCAATAATAAGGTTTGTTATTTTCAGTTCAGTCGCGGCCCGAAGTCCCATCCAAAGACCCAAACTTTCACAGCCACAGACAGAACTGATTGGTGATGGTCCATTACCAGAGAAAATCGGGGTTCCTACAGAATCACGAATGATGAATCCGTAAGAACCCAAACCAACCGCGGAGAACGAACCATCAAAATTTAGCTTATGAGTTCCAATTGGTGGAGGTTCCCATTTTGTTCTCTTTCTCTTTGATATAGATCTTTGTTTGTTCGCTTTTGTGGGTGTATTTTTGTTGTTTTCACAGTAGTCTGGGCAGTTCAAATTTGATGTCTTCCATACATATATTTGTTCCTTTATAAAGGATAAAATGCGTCTTATGTCCGGGTTTATGTTTTTAGTTTTTAGCTCCTTAAAATACGTGTTGAAAAGTTAAACAACATGTATTTTGTATCGAAGGTAGTATCAAATTAAAGAAAACAATTTTTTTGGGGCAACCTCAACAAAATTACTTTATTTAATACGGAGTATAAGTCAATTAAATTACAGTATATTTATATTTATGTATAGTACGGATTCTGGAAAACTGAAGTCAAACCTGTAAATGTGAAAGGTAAAGGGTAAAAATCGAAATCTCGGTAAAATATTTTATTTGCATTTTGATAAGCTAGTTTCAGGCCTCCAGCAGCAACCTCAACCTAAATGAAAATATACTGTAGTATTAAAGAGTAGTTTTTATAAAATCTGACACTTAGAAATATGTACTCCTGACACCGTGATTTATTTAATTATATTTATTTTGATGGTCTTTTCGGTGTATGAAGTCTATACATGAAGGTTAGAATCTTTAGATTCGATATCAGCATATAAACTTTGGGTTTGAGGCTTCTTTTTTCCGGTACTTCACCTATTTACAATTTATCCCATCATTTTTCTTCTTTATTTCTTCCTTAATTTGTATATAAAAAAAAAAGTTTATGTTTGACTTTTTTTTAACACTCTCGGTTCTTGAATTGGTAAATAAAGAGTGACAATTTCGGGGTTCGAACCAGTAACACTCTCGGTTCAGTCCTAGACTCTTCGAGGTCACCCTCGTCTATATCCTCCTTCTCGACGGCTCCTTTCGAGGCTTTCCTGAGTTGGATCTCATTGGTTTTTGTATAGTGTTGTTAATATGCTAGGGGTTTTCTTTTTCTCTTCCGTCCTTCTTTCCCTTTGTTTTTGTATTTTTGTTCAATTTCTTCGCTTTGTCCCGTCTCACTCAGCTCGCCTCTATTTTGACTACATAGTAGAGTCTTACGATCTCGTTATCGTCCTTGAGGGTTTTGAGACGGGTTGGGGGGGGGGGTATTGGGCAATGTTTTGGCGTGGGTTTGGATTTGCGGTCTGGTGTGCTGTGTTGTTCTTGTTTTGATGCATGCCTTATGTGAACGATGCTTGATTTGTTGTATCCGAAAACGTCGTGGATTTGCGATCGATATCTAATGGCTCTTCGGAGTCCATATTCTGAGATGTCCGCCAGTTTCCCCAGAGTTATCAATTTGTTGTGTGCGTCCACCATTGGATGATTGATTCGCTCGTTGTGTTGGTTTTGTTTTACGATGTAGGATAGCTTGCACGTTTATTTATTTTTGCATTTTCATTTCTGTTATTTGCTTCCTATTATTTCATTTCTGTTATTTGTTTTTGTTATTTGATTTGGTTATACATGATGGTTAGTCCATCTACCGACTTGTCCGGTCTCTTGATTTCTCTATGCTTGTCTAAAAAACTGAATTCTTATCTTGCTTAAAAAAACGTTAATAGAATGTGCATTATTTTGTTTGTCACATTAACTTAAAAACTTCCTTTCACGTTTTAAAATTTTCAATCTCATTCGTGAGTTCAAATCTTAAACGTCCCCTCGCCTTAACTTACTAATTTTATTCCTTTTTATTCAATATTTTTTAAATAATATTACTATTGTTATTATTAATATTTAATAATGAATAAAATGTTAAACTTTAAAATGATATATCGTTAAAGTGAAATAAATTTTATACCTCAAATAATGAAATCAAAACGAAAATAAAATTATGGAAACGAATTGATAGCTTCAATATGTATATATAAACATATACTAAATATATGCAAGCAAAGCGGGTGTAAATATGTAGATAAAATTAAATTACATTCAAAAGTGAATATTTTTTTAATAAGTGACAATGGATAAAAATGTCATTTTATAATATAATTATAAACTTTATGCAATAGTTAGTGCTTTATTGACACAATTTAAAAGATATTATTTAAAGTGTGTGTAATTTTATTTTATTTTTTTATTTTTACAGTAGGCCAAAAGTAGGAAGTCCTTACTAAGGTAAGGAGCTACCATGATCATCCCACCGGATGATGTTACATAATTCCCCATTCGTGGGGAGATTCGAGTATAAACAAGTATCCCTATATCTAGAGATGAAATCAACCGCTTTGTTTGCTTCCCTATAGCAGTGTCGGAAGTCTATGCTGATGAAGCTTGACTTAAGATTCCTGATAAATTCCACTTCCCTTGTTATTTCCCATCTGACAAAAGAGCTGTCGTTGATTGCTTTGACAGCTTCCAAACAATCTCCTTCGATAATGACTTTTCTTAGTCCTTTGGATCGAGCTAATTCTACACCTGCACAGAAAGCTGAGATCTCCGTTTGAATAGGAGATTTTGTAGTCGTATCCATTTGGAAAATATCCACCACAACACCATGGTGGTCCCTAATCAACCCCCCCCCCCCCCCCCCACCTGGATGTCGCCCGTGGTTTTGAAAGAACCATCTACATTAATTTTGTAGATCTCTTTAGGAGGCTTGGTCCATCTTGAGTTTCGATTTTGTTTTGGTATATTTATGTTATGCTTGGCTTTAACCGGGTTGAGGTTTAACCATTCTTTGAAATCGCCAAAGCTCTTAATGGCTATTTGGTGGTGTTGGTCTGTTTTTTTATTCCTAAAGATTGCATCATTTCTGGCTTCCCATATTTTCTGCCAGATAAAGCAAAGTTCCTCAATTTTCATCCTATCTCCGTTAGGGTTGATAATATCAAAAATATTAGTGCTAACCAAGGGTAACATAGGAACATTTTTCTTAGTCATCTGCTCATAGGCTGCAATTATAGTTTTGGTATAAGGACACTGCATAAATAAGTGGTTATTGTCTTCCTTATTACTATCACAAAAGCAGCAACCAGAAGGAACTCTATTATAATATCTGTTGAGTCTATCCGTGGTTGGTAAGCTGTCGTTGATGATTTTCCAAAGAAATTTTTTAGTTCTAGGCGGAATGTTAAGTTTCCATATCCAATTTTGGTCCCTTGCACTAATACCATTTTGATGATCCATATGTCTAGCCGATTGAGTTGAGAACCGACCATCCGAGTTGAGCTTCCATACTAATTTATCCGGAGTATCCCAGCTGGGGATTTCGACCTCGGTTATTTTTGTGACAATGTGATTAGGGAAGATTTCCTTAAGAAGTGGGATATCCCATTGCTTATTAGAGTTAAAAAGTTGTTTGACTCTTAGTTGAGGATCAAAAGAGGTTTGGAAGCTAGATAGATCAATGTTTAGTAACCAAGGATCTTTCCAGACATTAATAGACTCACCATTTCCTAATACCCAATGAATGCCTTTCAAAAAAACTTCCCTTAAATGGAAGAGTCTTCCAAGTTGCCAGGAAGTATGTTGAGTTGATCTTTCAAAGAGCCTCTCTTGTTGTAAATATTTTTCTGTTATAACTTTAACCCATATGTTGTCCGGTTCCGAGCAAATCTTCCAAAGAAGCTTCATCTGAAGACTGATGTTCATATCTTCTGCTAGTTTTAAGCCTAAACCACCTTGAGTCTTTGGTTTGCAAATCTTCTCCCAGCTAATCAGTGGAGTATATCTTTCAGAATTGAGCTTATTCCAAAAAAAGTTTTTTTGAATTTGATCAATTTGGTTCAACACACCTTTTGGAAAAAGATTCTACATTAGGTAATTGGTTTTGGAGCTTAGGTTTGCTTGAATTAAAGTCGTGCGGCCTGCTTGGGAGAGCGAAGATGCTTTCCACTTAGACAATTGTTTTTTAATGCTGACGATGGCATCATCGAACACTTCATTTTTAACTCTTCCTCTAACCATGGGTATTCCCAAGTATTTTTCTAGAGTTTTTGAAATAAGAATGTGCATATCATGAGCAAGAAAGTGTGTGTAATTTAAACACAATCTAAAATGAGTTAACAAATACAGTACTATTTAAGTGTTTATAATTATAATACAATTATAATCATTATGCATTGGAATCCAGATACAAGTACCCTTAAGAAAATTCAACACCATTTTTCATATATTCTAATTACTAGGGCTCTTAATCTAGATTTTACAGACTTGTGTCATTTATGACATTCAATTTGGGAGCTCAGAAATAGAATTATTTTTCGCAATACTTCTGATACTGGTATTATCTATGCTTTAACTCGAGCTATTGATAATATCTCATGCTGGAGTAAATGGCAGGTAAAAATGAAATTACCTAAACGTGTTAGGCCTCCTGATAAAATGATTTGGAAATGTCCTCCAATAAATGTAATTAAGATCAATGTAGATGCTTTGGTGAAAAGTGATACTCAACCACCGGTTGGTTGTATTGTGAGGAATAATGAAGTTCATGTTAGTCGGATACATAAATGTAACGTTAGGACGGGTTATGTCATTCTTGCATAAGCTTTTGTTGTATATACATGTATAAGACTGACAGTGGAGATGGAGATTCGAAGAGTTATAGTTGAAAGTGATTGTGCTATCATCATCGACGCCATTAATCATGCGAATAACATACCATGGGAGGTCGCTCAAATAGTCCAAGAGATCCATTCATTAAGAAGAGATTGTGAGAGCGTCACATTTCAGCATTGCTATAGATAGGTCAATGGTGCAGCTGATTTTATTGCTAAATCTCAGTTGAATTGTAATTTTATTTTGAGTTGTTGTGATTTCCAAAACATCATATTCCGAGATGATCATGGATGTCGATAGTGCATCCAATTTATTGCTTACTGTAAAAAAACCACCAGTTTTCATATGTCCAATTTCATTTTATAAATTTTAATTCAAAAAAATCAAAATTCAATCAAACCTATTTTTTTTTTTTTTGATCTTAGTCCAGTTCGATGAAACCTATTTTCTTTTTTTTTATCTTAGTCAAGTTCGATCAAACCTATTTCCTTTTTTTTTATCTTAGTCTTTTTTTAGTATTAACTTCATATAAAATTATATTTTCGTTTTGAATATTTGATCCCGAACTGAATAGTGTAGGCATTACCCGATGTCACTTGTATTATTTATAAATGAAATTATTTTAATTTCAATCTTAATTAATTTATAAATGATGGATTGTTAAACAATATACTTGAGAAAAGGAGAAGAAAGTTTTTTCCATTTGATATGAGTGGAATATTGATATAGTTATCACTAAAATGAATGGGATAGTGATGGGCAATCAAGGCTTGAAAATACTACTCCATAAGTCATCAATGTTTATCTTCCTACCTTGTAATGTACACACATTGATATCTCCGGTATCCACTCTAGTCCCACCACCACCATAATCAATGCTTGAAAATACTACTCCACCATGAAAGTCATGAAGTCATGAACTTTTTTTTTTTCAAAAAATAATAATTAAAAAAACAGATAGAAGTCTAGTAAATCGAAAGAGTGTAAAAATGCCAGATAGACTAACCGGTATGATACAATGAAAAAATCAAAACAACCCACGATTTATGAACTAATTCCCTAAAGTCATGAATGTTTTAAAGTAGGAATTACCAAAGCACTAAAATTTTAATATTTAATATATCGAAATAGAAAAAATTATTAATTAATATATTTAATGGTATTTTGAAATTGTTCTTAGAAAGTCAAAATGATTATTTCTAACTGACTAACTCTTTTATAGACATTTATCATTTTAAAACCATCTACAATTCTACATACATTATCTGTTTAGGAAAGTGAACTATATATATAGCTGACAGATTGGCCTTCTTGGGTCATATAACGATGTGCTATCTCTTCACAAGTTTAGAGCTACATGTTAACATCCGGAAAAAAAATGTGTCGCACAGACGCACACCCTTTTATTTTATTTTATTTTATTTTAAATAAAAAGATTAAGGGTGGATTTATTATAATCTAATTGAAGTTGAAAAAAATAGATGAAACTAGCTTTTATTTTTAAATTATACTCCGTAAAAATCAAAGCCCGCCCACACAACCCGTGAGTTATAAATTGTCGTTTATTTTTCCAGTCAAAGTACTGAAAATACATTTGCCTAATTGCCTTCTTTCTGTTGACTAATTTCCTTTCCTTTCATACTTCAATTTCAATGGGTCAAATTACCTTAAAAGTTGATACGGATTATATTTTACATTTACGTGATTGTCTTCTTTTCAATTACACCTTTTTTTAAAAATTTTTTTTTTTATATTTGTTACTAATAAATATATATATATATAAAAAAAATTAATATTTAATACTCACTCCGTTAAAAAATATAAGTATTTTTAGACTTAAAATTTTATTTAGAAATATAAGTCATTTTAGGTTTTCTAGACATTGAAAAAAAAAAGGGTATATTTTTGACTTGTTTTATATGGACTAAAATGTTATTGGTTGTTAGTGGTTGTGGATAATTAACGAGGGTTATAAAAGTAATACTTCTGTGCTTTCCTTAATACGTGTGCAAACACCTAAAATGACTTATAATTTTAAACGGATGGAGAATAATTTTTATTATTTAAAAAACATAAATAAATAATGAAAACGTGATCTTTTTTTTTTATCTAATTAATTGATGAAAAAATAAAAAAATAAAAACAAGTTTTCAATAAAAATCTTACTCCGTATAATTTAATGAGTTACTGTTAGTTATTTAATCAAATTTTACAACATAAAACAATACTTGAAGTTGAACGGAGGGAGTAGGCAGATATGAGTGGTCGGCAGCCGGCAGCAGTGCACTCCGGTGGAGTGGTCGGCGGGGCAACTGGTGGGCGGCGTTGGAAAAGACACGCCAGCTGGGACTGAGTTCTACGGAAAGAAATTTGTGAGAACGGTGGGAAGAAAATCAATTTGGAATTGAGTTATGTAATTTAGTGAATTAACTAATTAAGAGTTCAATGAGATATTTTTTAAAGATATTTTTTGTGATATTTAGAAGGGAAATTTACAGAAAACCACCCATTATATATAGTCTTTTACACTTAACTACCCACTAAAAACGAAA
Organism: Persicaria tinctoria; assembly: GCA_037127255.1. Lineage (NCBI taxonomy): Eukaryota > Viridiplantae > Streptophyta > Magnoliopsida > Caryophyllales > Polygonaceae > Persicaria > Persicaria tinctoria. The sequence continues at coordinate 5,598,278 of JBANSL010000004.1, forward strand.
TTATATAAAACCACCCATTAAATGGGTTTTGTTTTCAAATCACCACCCACCACATAATTCCATTAGAATTCCATTAAATATAGTATATTTTATACTTAAAATTTAAAGTTTAAACTTGAATATATTTAAATTATATTTATTGTAGGGGAAAAAACGTGTACAAATTTTAAATTTATTTGAAGAGCGGAGGTTCTAAATGTGGAAAATATTATTTAATTTTATTTAAATAGTCAAAATTAATTATTAGTATCAAAATAATTATTAAATTTAAACAATGCTAATGACTTATAAAATTATTTTTAATTTTGATTAAAAAGAAGTCTATAAAATTTATAACCATTTTTAGGAATAAAATAGAACAAATTTGTTCATATATACATCAAGTTTTTTTAAAAATATTTAATCAAATATATTTTGATATGTATTTGAGATTTTAAGTTAAATATAAAACTTAAAATAATGTATTATCATATATATTTAACAAAAATCTAATAAAAATAGATAAGGGGTGGTGATTTGAAAACAAAACCTATTTAATGGCTGGTTTTATGTAATTTTTTGTTTAACGGGTGGTTAAGTGTAAGAGACTATATTTAACGGGTGATTTTCTGTAAATTTCCGTATTTAGAAATCAATTCATCACATAATTTGACTCTTCCACAGTTCCACCTCCAGAATGGAGGATCGGCAGGAAACGTGTCCCTAAGATATAAAATTACAAAAAACTACCCTAAAAATATAAACGTTCACAATCAACCACCCTACGTACCCATCTTTTGTTCTTCATACTAAGTGTATCTATTTTATGAATCCTTCAAAAATCTTTTTCAATTCAGCTATTGGCAACTCATATTTTTTTAAATAGTTTAGAATTTGAGTGGTGTCTATGTTGAACAATCACCCAAAAATGCCCTTTACATATGAGAGCTTGCTAAAGGACTGAGTCCAATCCCAATCGAAGATGTTTTTTTAAGGGATGCAATACGAGGATTTTTCAGGATATCATCCATCATAATACTATTCTCGTTCAAACATGCTTAACTTTGAGGTTTTGACGAGATTCAGTGCATTAATATTGGTATGGTCGCATCCATTGACACCTCACTATTTTTTTTATACATGTAAAAAATGACATATTCAATGCTTAACTTTGAAGTTCGAATGGGATTCAGTGCATTAATTTTTGGCTATTCTTTCGGCGTCTCTAGGAGTTCTTCTGCTGGTTGAGGTCATGGAGCTCGGAGTCGGGACTGACTGGGTTGTAGTGACGCTTTTAGATAGGGTGATGTTGTTAGGAATTGATATAATAAGGATAATAATTGTAATTAGGAGGAAAGGGGGTTTGGGGATATAAATACCTATCTTAGTGTATTGTACGGTTATGAATAAATATTGAATCAATTAGCATTCCTATCTTTTTCTACCTCTCGCTCTCTCTTTCTCTAATCTCTCTTCTCTCTCAATTCTCCATGGAAGAATACATTGGATCCTAACAGGTGACTTCATATCCGGGAAAAGATTAATTGGAGTATCGTCTACATTGCCCACAAGAGATAGATTACTGCAGTATCGCTGACTCGCGATGTTAATATTAATTTGATGATGTGGCTTCGTTCTTCGCCAACGTTCTCAACTTTTGGGAGTAGTTCTGTCTAAATCGTCTTGATTGTATGTTTTTTCTACTTGTTTCGGTGCTTCTGTTTTTATTTGTCCTGTATGTTTAGGTAGTATCCGCCTGTCGACTCGTCAACCGCTCAAGAATATCTCGAATATTTACTTAATGAAAAAAAATCTTGTTTTAACATCTTAATAAACAATTAAACATCACACTGTATATAGTAGCTAGAGCTAGCCTTATTTTCACCCATGAGCAAGTAAACAAAGTAAATTTGTACAAGAAATCAATATAGAGGAGCTTATGGTAAAAAAAAAAAACTTGCTTTCACTGCATTTATAATTAAAATAAATGTGGCTATAAATAGGAAATGTGCATGAGATAAGGCCCATTTCCATAAATATAGTGTATAGTATATGACATTCATGTGGTATGGTCACAGTCACAACAATAAATCAATAATGGAGGGGTATATTCTAACGTGAGCGCTATAAAATGTGCATAAAACTGTAATTATATGTACTCCGTAGAAAGGAGTGGGCCTCCACGCTCCATCCCATGTGATGATGTCAACTTCTTCACTCTTCTGACAATTTTAAAAAGTCACACACTCCCTATTTCCCCCGGTTTTCACAATAATAGTAGTGCCATTTTCTAAATAGAATTTTTTTTTACATTAGATTAGATAAGAAGTAGATTGACAAAGCGATCTTGAAGTCATCATCAGATGATTTGAAAGACCCTACGCGGAGGGTCGTCAGTAAAAAAAAATATATCTAAGATTACAATTACAAAAATTTAGAATTAAAAATGCCTAGAAAAGTTAAAGCCTTGTTTCTTCCGATCAATAATTGGAGCAGTTGATTCTTGATGTTTGTTCCCGTGGCTTGGAAGCGGTAATGGTTGCGGATTTGGATCGGTAATGTTGCATGTGAAGACTCGGGACTAAAAAATTTGAGATCTGAAGTTGTACAATCATAGGCAGGAATTAAGGTGGTGGGGATGCCGACCGATCTAGACCCTGAAGTCGTAAATCGGGCACCCTCGACTGGTTTTTTGGGTTTTTCAGTTTTGTGGGTTTTTGAATATGAGAGGGTTTATCAAATTTGAGAAAAGAGGGGAGATGGGGTATAAAATCATATTTGAGTTATTTGATTTTGTGGATCTAGGGATAAAATCATATTTGAGATTTGGGTTTGCATGTTGACAATGCCGATTGGAACGGGGTGTTTTGGTTTTGTGATTTTGCGTTTCTAGGGGGAGATGAGCAATCTGGCGGGTTTGCCATGTATTCGAGGAGGAAGGAGGGGGGCCGGCGATGCCATAAATCTGTCGGTTTCCATGGGTATCAAGATTTTGTTTGGATTCGAGCAAGCCAGCACACCTGGGACGACATGCCGACACTCCTGGGTCGTCGCTAAGAAGGAAGAAAGGTCGGGGGTGGGGCATCGCCGCTTAGGCCATCGGAAAGAGTAGCCGACATCGGCGATGGCCGCTGGAGATAGGAGGGGTAAATAGGGTTATGGGTTGAGTGGGTTGAGTTTTGAGACAGAGCCACAAATTGGTTGGAGGGGTTGGGGGACTAATCAGGACAGAGGGAGAGAGAGAAGGGGGAGGTCGAAACCGACGGTGTCGGTGAAGGAGGTTGGAGAGGAGAAGGCGAGAGGCAACATGAACGGACTTCCCATCAGACGAGGAGCGGCGACATGGAGTAGGTTGCCCGAGGGACACCATCGTCGCACCACTGAACAACCTCATTGGGTGTGGGACGAGGACGTCAGGAAGCCAATCGGAGGGGCCGCCGGAAGCGCCCGCCGGGTGGCTGTCGGAAGAGGCAGGGGTTGAAGAGGAAGGTGAATGGGTGGCGGCTAGGGTTTTTTGTCTGAGAGCGTTTTCCTTCTTTTTTTGGAGTCTAAATAGAAAAAGTAATTTGCACCGTTATGTTTTGTTGTATGTTTTTTTTTAGATGGTTTTTTGGTTTGTGAGTTTGGCCAACCCTCGAATTTCATATATGTCTGAGCTCGAATTCTTATCTAATTCAAAAAAAAAAAAAATAGGAGGTTTTTTTTAATCAACAATAGTCGGTAAGTAGGATTTTATATGTTGTTATTTATATCGTTAATTTCTCCTATTTATATCCCAAAATTATACAAACAAATCATGTCTCTTAATTCACGGATGTGTGAATCAAGAAGAGTAGGGAATTTATATAATAAAAAAGAAAGAAATAGATGCGTCACTTGAGTCACGCGTCTTTTTTTCTTTATGACGAGGAACCCGTCTTCGGTAGTATACCCCAAGCACGTGACCCAGCCGGCAAGAGTCACTTACCAGGTAAATCGGCTTGCGCCAATCGGCTCGACCCATTAGTAGGGAGTAAGAAAAACTTTGGATTTTCACTCAAGGAAAGGGTCGGAGACAAGGATCAAATGCGGAACCTCCACCTCCTTCTCCCTAATGTTTGCCTACTATAAAAAAAAATAAAAATGCGGAACCTCCTTACCACCTCTCTTACTCCACACCACTAGGTCATCCCGACTGGGGCATTCACACGTCTTTAAATCAAAAGATGTAGAGCTTATTTTTTTTTAAAAAAAATCCAATTTTTGGAGTAAATAATAAACCATTAAAAAAGTTACTAGTACAATTCCTGTGTCATGGTGCTATTTTAAAAAATAAAATCTTAATAATAAATAAATTAATATTATACAATTAAATAGAATATTAGTTTTAGATTTTGAATTAAGTTTATAAGACAAACTCATAAGATAATGGTATAATAGGCTCATTCAAGATGGATTCCATTTGATATTATATAAAGATTTACAGATAGATATAAGTTATATATTAATTTAATATTTTAAATTAAATTAATTAGTTATGTCAAAGATAAAAATCAAAGAAAAGAAAAAAGAAAAGAGAAAAAAATGACTGGTTAAAAAGGACTGGATTAAGGGGGATGTGACAACATAGGCGAAAATTCTTATGTTTTAATAGTTTATATGGATATAGATATAGATATAGAATTATGAACGTATCTTAGATTTGTTTATACAATTTGAATTAAAAAAAAAAAGCAATTTAAGGATCCGTTCATGTTATATCTTGTTTTAAAAATGATGTTTGAATCTTTTTTTTTAAAAGAAAGAAAAACGAACAGCGAGCGAATCTTCATCGGTGTATACGATTTTTAAAATTTTATTTTTTCAAAAATTTTGAACTTGTATTTTTTTTCAAAAAAAATAATGTGAATTGATCAAGAATTTGTTACGTATATTGAACGGATCTTTAATTCTTTTATACAGTAGCATTTTTTTTTATTATCAAACATATTTAAACCGATATAGAATTTGCACATGTGAATAGGCACATATCCAAGGGCGGACTTAGGTCCGCTCCAACCCACCCTATTTTTACAAAAATAAAATATTAGGTAAAAAAGAAAAAAAAAATATTAATTTATTTATTAAATTAAGAGTTTTGTTAATAAAATTACAGTATGAGAAAATTTTAGCATATCTAACCCATCCGAATTTTAATTTCTGATTCTGTGCTTGCACATGAATATAGGCCTGTCCACGGATCAAACCCATCGGGTCGACGGGTCAAGAAACCATGACCCGAACCCGTGGAAGACGGGGCGACGAGTCAGGGTGACTCGGCGGGTCACATGTCGACCGGCTGGACGTATTGACGAATCTTTTTTTTTTAAATTCGTTTTTTAAATAAAATTTCATGCGAGTGCAGCGTTTTTTTTAAAAAAAAAATTGTCAGTTCGACGGATCATTTGTTCAATACCCTCAACCCTAACCGAACTCGAATCCGTGACCCATTTGACCTGTGACCTGCCGGATTATGGATCCATCGAGTCCCTCGTCAGTCGGGTCACAACCCATGACCCGTGGACAACCTATGAATATATATAGAACTTGTTATTGGGACATATAGCCTTGAGTAAAAATAACAAAGGAGGCAAGTGAATGGAAAACCAGAAGATGAGCAACGAGGATCGTCTAATCCGTCTAATCCGCAATTGTAGTCCATACCGTAGTCCAAATTATCTCATTGACTAAATTAAAATTTCTAATGATTTTTTTATTTACATGTTTGTACCTTATGATTTATTTGAATATTTATCGACCAATGAAATTAAAGAGACCATAAAAATGAAGTAGACAATTTTAACCGGAAGATGAGGCATTATATATGTCATCGTAGCTGGGGTAATCATTTGGATTGCTCATTTGATCGGCCATTCCACACCTTTTTTCTCCATCTCCTCTCATCCTACTTTTCTCTTTTTTGACCAAAACATAAAACATCCCATGTAAACGAAAACAAACAAGGAGCACTAAAATGAAAATAAAAACGTGGTGGTTTTAAATATGAACACGTTTCCGCTTTAGCAGTTGAGGGTCTTGCCCTCAGAAGTGGCGTCGCCAAGGCGAAAGCACTTGACCTGTCGAGTATCCTGATTGAGGGTGACAGTCTGACTATCATCAACTACTTGTAAAAAGGATATAGCTGCCCATGAGAGATTGAGATGCTGATTGCTGACACCCTGGTCCTTCTCTAACAATTTGAAAGGGTGCAATTCGGTCATGTCTTCCGAGAGATCAACTCGACTGCCGACAGGATTGCGAGTCTCCTCCATGCAATATCCACACAGGACCTCCTCGCCGACTCGGCTTTGCGTGTCCTCATCCGCAAGGATGTCCTTGAGTGGTGGTCCAGCAGGGCCTGACACCACTCAAATCTTTACCTTATAAAAAAAAACGTGGTGGTTTTGTTGGTATGGTTTTGCGTCTAATTTTTGCTATTGATTTTTTTTATTAGGTAAAAACCGTCCATACAAACAATACACAACAACACAAAACAACAAAGAGGAAAGAAAACCCAATTAACGTAAAAGTCGTCAACCATCAGAGAAGTCGATAGAGAACCAAGACGATGCTCACGGGTGCCGAGTGAGAGAGTGTAAAAACTCACGACAATACCCCAGTCGGAAAGGGCGACTCAAGAGGAAGTGGGGATCACTGACGTTGCATCCACCTAAATGAAGGATCTTCGAAGACCACGAACACAACCACGATCCGTTGTCGTTCATTCAAGACACCCGATACTGCAACCCAACACCAAACAAACGCAATCACATCAAAGCATCGACCCGAAGCCAGAAAACAGGGCAAATACGCAATCACGCAATTTTGCTATTGTTTTTTTTTTTGCTATTGATTCGATTTTATTTTAAAATAAAAAATCGATTTATGATAAAATGCTATCGTTTTTATTCCTGTTAAAAAAAAAGAAATATAAATAAATAAATGAAATAACCGAAAAAAAAACTAAAAAGGAAGAGGATAGGAAATGCAATACAATAACACACACGTATATAGTGTATATGAATCTTCTGTACACAAGCCTTAGGGTGTACACTGTACACAAATAATATTTGGTGAAATGTGAAACATGATTCGGTGAAATGTGCATATTGTTTAGGGGAATCTGAAACATTATTCGGTAAAATTTGAAGTATTATTCGTATAAATTGTATGCACTGTTTAGGAAATTGAGGTTTCTTTTATTTGAAATAGATAAATAAAAAAACTAAATATTATTCGGTAGAATGTTACAAATTATTCAGTGGAATTGGGACGTTTTCATCTCAACTGAACGGAAAAAGAAAACATAACATTATTCGGTAGAATGTTTCACATTTCACCGAATAATGCCTCAAATTTCACCAAATAATGTTTCACATTTCACTTAATAATATTTGTGTACAATGTACACCCTAAGGGGCATGTATACTAAAATCAAATCCTATATATACACTAAAATTGATGCATATATAGCGCCACTTTACGATCAATGAATAGTCATTTATGGTCAATGAATCGTCACTTCAATATACAAGTCGATTTTGGCCCATAAAAACCACATTTAAGGCCGACTGAAGCCAAGTTCAAGCAATAAGATGCTATAACATGTTAAACAAAAATCGACTCCTTGAATTGGTAAATAAAGAGCGGCCATTTCAAGGTTCGAACCGGGGATCTATTGTATTATCCACCAGCCCTTTTCGGTGAGTCAATCCGAAATGGTTACAAAAATCGACTCCAAAATAGGGGTAATCGCAACATCGCCAAGTTTAAAGGTTCATCAAAACACACACACATTCAAAGGCGTTTTGAAGATCCCAATGTTTCTACTTTTCACATCGGGATAAAAAAAATTGCTTACATTCATTGTTGTCTCCATCATGTACATGCGTGAATCTTAGCCTCTACAACATAATATTCCTTTTAAGTTTCCTTTATACTAACTCCTTTCTATAATATATGGGCTTTTCTTTTTTGACACGTTTTTTAAGAAACGAAAAACTCTATGAAATATTATTTTTTTAATTAAATTTTTTATATAATTTGATACTTATTACTAATAAGTATCAAATTATATACAAAATTTAATTAAAAAAATAATATTTTATAGAGTTTTTCGTTTTTTAAAAAGCGTGCCGAAAACTAAAAACCCATGTATTTTGGAACGGAGGGAGTATAGTCTTACAATTGTTACAAATTGGTTCGAAGGTACAAAACGTGCAGTTACATAGTTTCAAAATCTCAATGAGGATATCAAATCCCTTAAAACATGTGTTAAAGTTTTTCAAAAGACGTGACATTCCCTCTTTATTAATTTAACAACTACTATCACTTCCTTTTCTTTTTTTGGTATAACTATCACTTCCTTTTCTTTTCCATGGAATATGTTATATACTTATATTAGCACATTCTACATTGATAATACGATGAATACATGTCTTACATATAAGTTGTTGGACTATTTTTTCTGATACCAATTGATTTTATAATAGAATCTCACTAGTCTTATTTGCTAGGCTTAATTAGCGCATGGTATGATCAGACGACATCAAAACATTTGATATTTAAATTCTCGTTTATGGATGGGATAATTACCGAATTCTTAAATAAGCCAGATAGTATCAGATTTAGATATAAAATGATTAAATCTGATCAAATTTGCTCGAGAAAAAAAAAAACTGCAACGTTTTTATTAATTATAAAGGCGAGATTTTGAATATATGTTTAATTGCTAAATTCTCTTCGGTTTTATCTTCTAACCATAATTCTAAAAATTAATATAAATCTAAGATGTAATTTTTTTTTAAAATGTAAATAATGTTCCAAAAGAATAAATGTTATACTCCCTTTGTTAATCAAAACATGTCGTTTACTATTCATGCACGCTTTTTTAGAATGATAAAAACTAATTAAAATATTGATATTTTTATACATTTGTTTTTATAAATTCATACTTAATTATAATAAGTATGAAATTATTAAAAAATAATATTAAAAAAGTTAATATTTTATATAGTTTTAACATCTAAAAATGCGTGCATGAATAGTAAAACGTAATGTTTTAATTAACGGATGGAGTATTAATTTTCCAATATTATTACACAGGGCTCATTTGGTTGTATATGGAAAACTTCTTAGAAATTTGAATCCATGATAATTACATTTCCCGAGAGTCGATAAAAGGTGTTTAGCTGAATTTAGGTTTTGAAAAATAAAATTAGGAGAATAATTTTTTTTTACAAAATAGGGTAGTATTGAAATTGTTAGGAAATTTGTAAGTGTTTCTATAGTAAAGTTTTTTAAAATTACTTTGGAGTTGACAAAATATTCCCTTGATTTTGGTAAATAGCCAACCGAGGTTACCTTTGGTTACTACCCGCAAGTCATTTCCGGCTCAGAAATGATTTTTGACAAATTATTCTTTTTTTTAAAAAGAGGTTTTGACAAAATATTCCCCTATACGATGAAAGCAATGAACAACAAAATCACTAGTGGTTACTCGAAATTGATCATATTTTTGGGCCAGAGATCCACCAAGAGGCCCATTTACAGTGGGTTGGTTCTCATCACCCCCATTTTGTCTTCGCGCTCTACTTCTTTCTCTTCATTTGTGCGGACAACAATTCAAGATTTAACGAAACATTTATGTACTCCATGTCATATGAGAGATGGAAGCAACCTTGTCTAGGGCAATCCGGGATGCCTCTCTTTGGCGTCGAATCTACATCATGTGTTCGCACACTTGTCTATCTCGGTTGGCTTTGAGTTCCGCTTCAAGTGGCTTCTTTTCTAGTACTCTTTTGAGTAATTGATCACATTTATCGATCTACCTGCAAGCAAAGAGGACTTATAGGTAAGCAACTTAGATAGATCATTACATGAGTTTGTTGTAGACCCATCTTCTTTTATGCCTTCATGATGGTGTTTGTACGTGAACTGCATCTTGAGGATCTCAGCACGCGAGTCTTATCAGGACAAGGCTGGTTCCAAGATGTTGAGAGATGTGATCATGTGAATGACACCAAAAGAGTTCCACATTAAAAGTTGAACATAACAAATCTTAGTATATATGTTGATGAGCTACTTTTTCTATTGCTAATTGAGATTTCTTTGTGTTAAAGTTGAGCTTTCTTAGGTTCTAGACGTGTTTAGTAGGCTCGGTTGATCTTCTATATATAAAGATCACACACTAGTACAAAATGTGGATCAGAGCACACTTTTTTTTTTTAATGAATGGGAGCACACTTCTCGTAATGTGCTTATAGTGGGTGCGCTCCCAAACAAACACACATATTTTAAGCACGGTTAGCATTCGATCAATTGAAGTGTGCTAAAATAATATTCAGGTTTAACACATTTTTTTTTTCAAACCGTGCTTAATAATAGCACACTTTAAATAAAAAGTGTGTTGCACCCTCATACTGAATTTGTCTGCTTCACATGCCTGCCACCTGAGCTACGAAATTTAGTTGTAACTTTGTTCATTTACTTAATCTAATTACTAAAAAAGCTCTAAATATAAAAAAATATTTTTTTTTGAGAACGGTTTATAAAAATAAATGAGAACGGTTTAAAAGAAAAATGTGTTCCCACTAGTTAAATTTGGTTTTGGGAAGACACTTTTCTTATACAACCGTGTTCATTTTAATTTTTTAAGCACGCTTTACACGAAAACCGAGCTAATTAATCTTTAGAAACAAACGAGAACGGTTCTATAGAAAAGCGTGTTGATTTTAGTTAAATTTGGTTTTGGAAACACACTTTGAAAATGAAACCGTGTTCGTTTTAATTTTTTTAAGCACGCTTTACATGAAAACCAGGCTTAATATTATTTAGAAATAAAGGAGAACGGATTTATAGAAAAGCGTGTTCGTTTTAGTTAAATTTGGTTTTGGAAACACACTTTGAGAATTAAACTGTGTTCGTTGTAATTTTTTTAAGCATGCTTTACACCAAACCGGGTTAAATATTTTTTTTACAAATAAATGAGAACAGTTTTATAGCAAAGCGTGTTTGTTTTAGTCAAATCTAGTTTTGGGACCACACTTTGAAAGTTAATCCGTGTTCGTTTTAAATTTTTGTAACCACGCTTTACACGAAAAGCATGCTAAATATTTTTTTAGAAATAAATGAGAATTGTTTTATAGAAAAACGTGTTGCTAATAGTTGTATTTTTAATATAAAACCGTACTTAAAATAAAAAAATAAGCATGTTTGTAAAAAAACCGTATCCAACTTACCGCTCTCGACCCCTATATTTACTAGTGACATATCGCGCGCGCCTGTTTATCTCGGCCTCACTTAGCAACTCATTACTTTTCTTACCGAAATTGTTCCAATCGAAATCCCAAGTTTCCTACTAATTAGTCTCCACGTTCATTAAGGGTGTGTTTGGATTCCCATTGTATTATGCTTATAAGCATAAATACTTATAAAGTTTTTGGTTAAAAAAGATTAATTATAAGATATTAAAACAACGTAATTTTAAAATAAAATACCTTATAAATTGTGTAAATTAATTATATTAAGGTTATAATGTAATTATAAACTTAACACAATATTGAGTATTTGATTTATACAACATACGCAATATTTCAGTTTAAATTCACATTATTTGAAATACATAAAAATTTAGCTAAACAAACATTTTCAAAGTGTTTATATTTATAAGTGCATTATAAACATAAACTCTCTGGAATCCAAACACACCCTAAACTTGTCACTAATTAATTGTAACAAGCGTTTGATAGGGAAATTGTTGTATTTGATAGTCCAACATTCCCTTATCTAAAGGGGTCAGTTAATTGGTATTTGTTCTATCCTTGATCATCTGATCTCCAATTGAAGGGATTTTGTGACGTTGATCGGGGTAGTTGTTCCTTCTTCTGTCGATCGGTTACATGCTATTATGTCTTCCTTTGGGGGTCTTTGATTTTCTGGAAGACAAAGAAGCAAAAGACGGTTTCCCAATCTTCAGCTCAAAGTGAGTATCGTACGTAGCATGTCCACAACGAGCAAGCTGGTTTGGTTGGAAGGTTTGTTGTAAGATTTGGGTGTTTGAGTTTCCATTCCCATTCCTTTATGTTGTGACAACAAGGCCGCTCAACACCTTGTTGCTAATCCAATTTTCCATTAGTGAACTAAACACCTACGTGTGGACTGTCATTTTGTTCGAGACATGTGCAGAGTGGGTTCTTGTGCAGGGTTCATGTTCTGCTCGCTGATGTATTCACTAAACCACTTAGCACGAATCAACATCGTTTCCTTAATTTCTTTCAAGCTTAGCCTTGTAATTTGTTGTGATGTGTTGGAGCCTTTGTCCCACATCGAAAAATACGATAACCCGAGCCTTGCATATAAGTCAGTGGGCCACTCCTCCTATTGCCAATTGGTTTTAGGATGGAAGCCCGCTGGTCTTGTGTGTGCTCGGCTTGGGTGCGCATGATGCGCTCTAACGTGTGGACCCCCCACAGTTATATGACCCACCGGGATTTATCATGGTATCAGAGCGGAACGGTCCGAGACCCTGGTCGATCTATCTACTGGGCTAGTCGACCTTAAGGCAAGACGTCAAGTGCAACTGGCATATATTGCGGGGCCAGACAGTTGCACTTGAGGGGGCGTGTTGTGATGTGTTGGAGCCTTTGTCCACATCGAAAAATACGATAACCCGAGCCTTGCATATAAGTCAATGGCCACTCCTCTTATTGCCAATTGATTTTAGGATGGAACCCCGCTGGTTTTGGGTGCGCATGATGTGCTCTGACGTGTGGACCCCCCATGGTTATATGGTCCACCGGGATTTTTCATAATTGATTCTTCAAGTCCACCTTGAGAGGAGATATAGATGATGCTTTGGTAGTAGTGGTTTCGGTTGTGCATTGTAGATAGTTAGTTGATAGTTTTGCATGCTCTACTTTAAGCCAGGGTAGTTTAATTAGCATATGCATAGCACATTATATATATTTGTAGTTATAGAGAGAGAATAGGTAACTTGTGCACACCCCTTAGGGTGTACTTTGTGCACGATTTTCGACCATTGATCGGGTGTGAATGGATGGATGTGATTAAAAGTTTTTTTTTCCAGTTTTTTTAATATAAAAAATGGTGGGGTCCGCGCACTATGAACCAAAATCAGACTTACTCTCTAATATCTGACGCGTGTGAAAGAGATCCAACGGGATTGTTGTGATTTTTTATAATAGTGGGCCCGCAACGCTTTAAGATGCACTTTTTATTTGGATATACACAATTTGGCAGGTAAGTCTTTATTTTGATATTAATGGAAAACAAGTTAAACAACCAATATCTTAACTAATTAATATCTTTTTTTTAAGTAATTATTTTGGATTGAATTAAAATAATCCATTAAGTTGATAAATTTTTCCTATTTAGTTCAAATCAAATCCTATTTAATTTTCCTATTTAGTTTTTTTTTTAAAAAAGTTCAAATTAAATCCCGTTCTTTTTTTTAAACTATGAATGGAGATTATCCTATCCATATGACTAGTAGTTATAAAGATTTGACAATTTTTTTTAAAAAAATAAAGAATTGTACCCATATAAATCATCTAAATCAATTTAAAAAAAATTGGCAATTCCATATAATAATGTTTTACATTCCACCGAATAATATTTTATTCGGTGGACAAAGCGGTAAAAATATATATTTCACCGAATAAAGACACACCGCAATGATCAAGCTACTAGTGAATACTAACCATTCCACCGAATAATTTTTTATAACTGAGAGATTATTAAGTGGAATTCTTATTTTTATGAGGTACACAAAAACGATAAATAATTGCATAACTATAGTGAATCAGTAAATTTTTAGAATTATTCGGTCGAATTAAAAAATGCATACATTCCATTGAATAACTATTCAGAATTCAACGAATAATATCGACAATTTTATATCTCATATCTCATATCCCAATTCAATCACATAATTATTTCAAACTACAAAATACACACATTCCATTGAATAATTATTCAAAAGTCAATGAATAATATCGACAATCTCATATTTCAATCACAAAATACACACATTTAACTGAATAATTATACATAATTTAACGAATAATATCGATAATCGCATATCTCGATCACAAAATACACCCATTCAATGAAATAATTATAAAAAATTCAAGAAATTTGTTAAACAATGATCTGGGGTCTATTTCCCCTGCTACTATAATAAATAACGAATAGGCAATAGCCTACCTTTTGATCAAAAAAAAAAAAATCAACAAATTATTCAAAATTTCCTAAATCCTAAACATCAGATTCTAATTTCAAAATACACTTATTTACTTGAATAATATTTACTTAAATAATAATTCATAATTGATGATTGCCTAATCCAAGAGTCGACAAAGGAATCGAGGGATGAATTGAGAACCGGAGGAGAAGCATTAGCAGGCGAGGACTTAGGGGAAACCTGGTGGACGCGCGAGGCCAGATTCGATCTGGGAAGCCCGTTGTCAACCACCACTCAATCGTACTCGGAATCGTACTCGGAATCGATTTGGGAATCGATCTGGAATCGCACAAGGAGGCACTGACCATCGCCGGTGTTGAACCACCACTCAATCGCACACCGGAGAAGAGGATTCCTCGTTGTGCGCCTCCGCCTCAACGATGCCGCACCCTTGCCACCGTCTTGATTCAGTCCGGGGGCGCCCAATTATCCTTCCCTCCTCTACGATTCGTGTCACCTCCGGTATCGCTGCCCAGAATTGCTCTTCCTGCCGCTGAAGAACACACCGGCCTTGTGAGTCAGGAAAACAAGAATCGCATAAGATCTGAAAACAAGAATCGCATAAACCTCTATTTAGCACAATCAATCCCAAAAGAAAAAACAAATAAATTGTGTGGCTTACCCATCTTAATTGGAACACCAAGGAGGGGAGGCGAGAGGCGGAAAGGAGGAGAGAGGCAAGAGGCGAGAGGCTTAGGGTTTTATGGAAGATGTGGTGCACGCGCCCCACTTGCTTCCTTGGAAAGCCCAACCTCTTTTTTTTTTTAAAAAAAAATCAATTACACATGACGAGAGGTAGGCTATCCAATCCATCTAGATCTACGGCTATGATTCATGCACTAGATATACTCTAAGGAGTGTGCACAAGGGAACCACTCCCTATATATATATATATATATATATATATATATATATATATATATATATATATATATATATATATATATATATATATATATATATATATATATATATATATATATATATTTGTAGTTGCACTCTGTCTCATTCATATTACGGAAATACCAAAAAATTCCACAAATGTCTCTCTCTCCATGTCCTTCGTAGTTGTGTGCAGCTTCGTGTAGATCAAGCAAGGTCTATTACACCCTGATCTCTGAAACTTTATGATGGAGATAGTGCCTAGAGTTGGCGGTTTTATTTCCCATCCCACATTGGAAGGTCAATGGTATCCTAGCCTAAAGATGTTTTTAAGGAGATTCTTCCACTAGCTACATTGGGAGGTAGAGGAGGAGATGAGGCACCCACATGCGCACCCGACGCCGTCCGTTCGGCTCGTGCTCCGAAATTGGATAAGTTTGTTCGTGTTTAGTCGCGAATATCTATCTTTTTTTGAAAAACTTTTCTATTCGAAACCGTTTTTTGATAGCCACGATCTTCTGAACATAGAATGAAATCTTCTCCCGCATACCTTTTCTTACGGCCGAAGGAGACAATTTCAAAGTTTTTCGATAGCCACGATCTTCTGAACATAGATTGAAATCTTCTCCCTTAGATATTTTCTTGCAGCCAAAGGAGATGATTTCAGCATCTATATAAGGGAATAGCAGGCTAGGGTTTCAAACACACTGAAAACATTCGCCTCTTTCCCTCTCTAGTTTTCTCCTATCATTTTCCCGTTCTTGAGTGCCTATTCCAGCTCCATCATCTCCCATACGATCTGCGCCACTGTCAAGGGCACATATGCTTCTCATTCAGTGACTCTTATACCACGCTTCACCACAACCTGCAACCCCTTCACATAAACGAGTTTGACCTATATCCACTAACGTCCTACAACAAAGTTTGTTACTTGTCGCAGTTTCTAGCAGGGTTATTGTCTACTCCCTCCGTCTCAAATTAAAAGTCATTTTAGCCTGTGGCACATAGATTAAGGCGTAATTAATATTATAGTACAAATTTGCATTGTTATAAAAAAAATAGTGCAGTGGCACCATCCTTGAAAAGTGTAGAAGAATTTCAGCCACAATTTCTAACCTCTTACCTTCCACTACCATTTAAATTTTGGAGCCAAAACTACCATTTAAAAAAAATCAAAGGGCTAAACGATTGATTAGTATTGGGCATTAATTAATTTGTATGATTACCGTGTACGATATGTCGATATGATTACCGTGTACGATATGTCGTTGGTGTGAGCATCAAATGGGTGTTATTTCTAGCCTTGATGGAGCGAGACTTTAATCCGTTTACTTGACGCCATCAACATCGGTGCGTTGTAAAGTCTCTGTTCAACCTCCATGTCTTCGTTCATGGACTACGGAGTATTATTATGTATATTTTCGGACATCTCGGAGGAAAATGCTCCGTAATACTCCATCCGTTCGGCAAAACTTGTCATTTTAGGGTGTTAGTTTTGTTAAAAAAACTTGTCATTTTAGATATTTTGCCCTTCACTTTACAAAAACGCCCTTGATGTGATTGATGGTTTGTTAGTTGTAGTTTTCGATAAAGTAAAAAAGGAGGGTAATAATTGAGGGTAAATTAGTAAATTTGTTAATTGCCTTAAAACTTGTAAAATAAGCTAAAATGACAAGTTTTGCCGAACGGAGGGAGTATATAAAAGTCCACCACATTCATTCGACCATTTCCCTACTTTTGTTTAATCTTAATTACGGGCTTAATTATTGATCATTACCGGGAAGTTATAATAATTCAGATTAGTTGGATACAATTATCAAAATTATTTTCATTTGCACGGTTTAAATTAGTGGTTAATAACAAGGTTATTGGGATCGGGATTTTAGAAACGAATCACAAAAAGATCTGTGGATCGGATCGTAAGATCCCATTAGGGGATCGTAAGATCCTCGAAATATAATTAAATAATATATATATATATATATATATATATAACGGATCGAAGTTTTACAAGTCTTACTGTGTTTTGTGTTAACAAATCTGGATCATTGATTGAATGAAAATGAATGGTCTAGATTATTTCAAAATTTAAATACATTCTTAATTAATCAAGTTGAGCCCACAAAAAAAATTGTTTAACTCTTAATTGTTAGAGCGTGTCTTCCAATCCCCTATAAATTCTACTTTTACCCTAACTGATCCTCACAAAACTTCCCGATCGACACCTCCTTCTTCCGCCTTTACACCGGGGTCTTCGACCGCCGCCTCTCCCTCTGACGGCGATGAATCCCATGGCGTCCAGTTGTGTAGCGATGTCAGTGCACCAACACCGGCCACTTCCTTGGTGTTGTCTCAGTCGTCTCCCACCCCTCCGGCATCTTCGCCACCTCCGCCTCCCTTTACAGCAAATTCGTGCGCGTATTCATCGTCGAATACGGATCGCAAACCTCTACTCCAGTCGCCGCCACAATCCTGTAATTAACAAGGACACCCTCAGGCTCTCACTGTGATTTTGACCACTCACAACATTGGTTACGAGGTTAATTAATTGTTCGCTTCGTTTCTTTTCTCTTCTCCTCTCAATTAGATAGGGATTTGATATTAACACCCAAAAAAATGATAGAGATTTGATATTTTTGCCTTCGTATTCAGTTTGATTAATTGATTTCGTATTGACCATTGATCTAATTAGTGGACCATTGATATTTTTGACTTCGTATTCATATATGTACGTTGTAGTTAGATGGGCAATTAGAGGTAGGTTTAATTTGTTGAAATTTAAACTCAGTCTAAAATTGTTTATACATTTATCGACTATTCGGCAAATTCAGAGTCAGTATTCGTTGATAATAAGGAATTATTCATATGTATATAGGTAAAGTATTCTGCAAGTTTATAGTCAATATTCGTTGATAATAAAGAATTATTCATACGTATATGGGCAAATAGATGTGGGGTTCTTGAAATTCAAACTCTGCAAAATTGTTAATGAATTTATTGACTATTCGGCAAGTTCTGAGTCACTATTCATTGATAATAAGGAATTATTCATTCACTGGTTTTTGTATTACTTTGTGTAAAATTGTTTATGAATTTATCGACTATTCGGCAACTTCAGAGTTATTATTCGTTGATAATAAAGAATTATTCATTTGTATGTCGGTAAATAGATGTGGGTTTCTTGAAATTCAAACTCTGTGTAAAATTGTTCATGAATTTATCGACTATTCGACAAGTTTAAAGTCACTATTCGATGATAATAAAGAATTATTCATTTGTATTTGGGTAATTAGATGTGGGAAATCAAGAATTACATTTACATACTCTTTGAACCTAGCGAATAATTACTATCGACTTAACGAATAATTACTATCAACTTGCTGAATAGTTGCAAAATTGACCAACCTTTTTGTTATTATCTAAACGATAACTCCTCTTTACAAACGAATAATAACGATCAATTTAATGAATAATTACCGGCAAAAAATATCTAACAAGGTATTACGGTTAAAAAAAAGAAACAAAGAAAAAGAAACAAAAATTACAACGCACGCGCTTAAATATTGCAACGCACGGTTCAACACCAAAGTAGCAATGGGACCCACACTTTTTAAAATAAAATAAATAAGGAAAAATTGGATTAATCTCAATTCTCCATTTTATCACAATAAAGGGTCTAGATTTGTTAACACAAAACACATTAAGGGTTGTTAACACTAGACTTAACCCCTCTCTCTCTCTATCTCTCTCTCTCTATCTCTCTCTCTCTATATATATATAATAACTTTCCAATGCATTCACTCCTTACAATGCATTCATGAGACCAATTTTAAACAATTGAATTGAATTTTGATGGATGGATAAGATTGATGATTGATATTAATATTTATTGATATTTTTAAAATTTTTAAAAATATATTTACTAATAATTTAATGCCTTAAATAAAAATAAATAAAAACATTTTTCTCTCTCATCAAATCTTCTACGTTAAACTTACGTGAATATTTGGTATATTCATATGAATATCCATATTCATGTTCATATGAATATGTGTATATTCATATATCTTACACCTTATAATGGTGTGAACTTTCAAATGAATAGTAACTTTTCATTTGTAATTTTTAATTATTTTTTTAGGTGAAAAATACCTATTTTGCCCTCATAAATTATATCATGTCTTATATTAACCGTGTCCTTTTAAGTAATTTCCATCTTTTTTTATAAAATGTCCTTTTTACCCTTAAAAAGTTTGAATTTAAAAATATTAATTTTTTTATTTCAAGGTCCTTTTATGTCTTTTCAAAATTATAAATTGTCATATTTCATCAATTTCACCTAACTATATATTTTTTTCTTAAAATGCCCAAATTAAAACTTGAAACTTTTCTCAAATCAACCTTACTTTATATTTTTAATTAAACTATCCAAGTTACAACTACAAGATTTTCTCAAATCAACTATACTTTGTATTTTTAATTTAACTACCCAAGTTGTAACTTTAAGGTTTTCTCAAATTAAACCGACTTTATATTTTTAATTAGAAAATAATTATAATTATATCATTTTTTTATGAACTCTATAATTTTGGATTTCTTTTTTGTTTTGATTAATAAACTTTTAAAAAGTATGCCCTTCTTTATTTTTTTAATTGAAAGACATCATTCTACTTTGATGAAAATTTTAAAAGAATACTCTCCCGGTTTCTTATAATGATACAATTATTATTTTTATTACTATAAAATATTATCATCTTATATTAAGTATGTCTTTTTAAGTAATTTCCATCTTTTTTATAAAATGTCTTTTTTACCCTTAAAAGTTTGAATTTAATTTAATTTTTTTATTTCAAGGTCCTTTTTATAATTTTCAAAATTATAAATTGTCATATTTTGTAACGGCCCAGAATTATAATTTCTGGGTTACGTTTCAAGGGATAAAACCCCTTGTTCGGATCTTGCAATCCAGGTACGGGTCGAGGTTTCAAACTCATTTTAAGATTTGTAGAAAGAGGGATTTCAAACCCTGAAACCCCTTGTTCGGATCTTGCAATCCAGGTACGGGTCGAGGTATCAGTTAATGACACTCATAACGATCTCCATGAAAACTCCCAGACCAATCTGTAAAGAGCAAGCTAGTATTTTGCCTACCGTTCCCAACTACACCCAATAAGGGTGGTGTAGCGCCTTTACTACCCACTCGTGTCCCCGTTTAGTCGGTTTTTCTCTTTTATTACAAGTCGAGTTCATTACTTAGTCCAATTTAGGTTAGACATCATAAATTCATTTTGCCCCTTTAAAACACGTTCAAAACCTTTGAAATTCATGGGCAGTCTTCCAAAACATACACTCGACCCTTTTGTACCCGAATTGCACAACCTCAGCTCTGATACCATCTTTGTAACGGCCCAAAATTATAATTTCTGGGTTACGTTTCAAGGGATAAAACCCCTTGTTCGGATCTTGCAATCCAGGTACGGGTCGAGGTTTCAAACTCATTTTAAGATTTGTAGAAAGAGGGATTTCAAACCCTGAAACCTCGAAGGGCCGTTGGGTACCCTTAACATGTCTTAAGACTATGTCGTGGAAACCATGTCAAACGGAAGTAAAGCAGAAGTAAAGTACAGATACAAGTGCCACGGCGGAGCCGGGTCAAAACGGAGTCAAAAGTATAAATCCAAAACAATATAATCAGAGTCTGATGAAGTCTATAACTCCAGCGCTCACTCTCCGCCGACAAAATGACCCGCGCAATAAGCAAACAGCACCGATAGGATGAACATAAATAATTCCTAAAAAATTTGATTTGGGGCGGGATCAGATCGATGCCCACTTAACTCCGTATCCCAACCATAAGCACACATATACGCTATACCTAATAAAGATGCTCTAATGCAGTACGAAATTCAAACACACTAGCATGCTCCTAGTTCATAATATTGTGCAGAAATACTGTAAAGGGCCCAAGACAATGCCAAGTGGCATATCCCTCTCCTACCTCCACCCCTTCCGACAGGCGGAGACTGGCCAGCTCGTGAATGCATTCATTCATAATCGGGGGGCACGCATGCCTAACCCGCTCCACAATAAAGCCCGCAGGCATATCATAATATAAGGAAGTACTCGATTGACTCAGGGTACCCGATGAGGCTGGGCTACCCTATGATCCTAACAAAGACTTCTAGGACTATCACAGATAACGACCGTTCTGTTTACATACACATAGAGAAATAGAATGCTCAACGATCGATGCAACCTAGCATGGTACTACATGGCATGCTGATCATGAATGCAAGCACCTACTATATCATGCACCTAAAGCAGGGAATAGCTCTATTCAATCTGAGTAAGCTCCGAAGAGACTTACCTGAAAATGCAGAACAGCAAGATAACACAAGCAAGGGCCCAAATGCAAGTCCAAAGCAATCCAAAAGCAATACACCTATCAGCAAGCCATTTCCATAAGCTACCGGGCCAACATTCACACACACGCGCACCCGAGTTCTCAACATCCTTAAAACAAATCGATAGTAAAACCGTCTTCCAAAACCTTTTCGATACGATCGACATCAACCAAAATCGTTCTTCCAATCAAACCCATTGATAAATCATAACAACCATATTTTTCAAACTCTTAAATCTTAATTTAAGTCAACTCATATTCAAAATGATTTCTCAATCATACTTGGCCAAATTCCGACATTATCATTTAAATCTTTAACAAATTCCCAAAATCATTTTATTAACACAGTCCCGGCGGATTTATTTTAAAAAAATCATTACATAATACTTAGCCCAATAATATTATTTTCAAATACTTTGATAATCTATAGAATTTCACAATTATATTTTTATTATAAAACTCCATAAATCCCACAGTAATAATAATATTCTAATAGACCAACACCAACATAAAACATAACTTATAACCTAACCTATAATATATAACCCAACAACAACTCAACAATAACATAACAACAACACACTCTCAGCCCAGAAATTAGGCCCAACCCGAAAAGGAAATAGACAAGCCCGGCCCAGCAGAATAAGGAAAAGAAGGGAAGGCTCGGATCCACCAATTCTGAAACCCAAACCCGGCCCAACTCAACTCTCCCAGCCCCAACCCGGTTCAACTAAAAACAAAATAAAAGAAAAAGAGGAGAACCCGATCCACTGCTCATCTCTTCTTCCCTACCGCGTTGAAAACGGGAGAAAGGAGGAAAGAAAGGAGCGGCCGGCCGGCGACCTTGCTCCGGCCACTTGACTCACCTTCCCGACACCAAGGGCCTAGAATTGAACAAATAAGGGAGGGAGAGAGGTGTGCTCACCGGAGGGGGTCTTGAAGCTTCGCCGGAGAGGATTCGGCTCGCCGGAGTCCGATTTCAGAGCGAGAGTGGCATGGGAGAGAGATTAGTGAGCAAAGCTGGACCTTTAGGAGATCTTGGGTTGAAAAACGAAGAAAGGAGGGGAAGATCGACCTTTTCGAGCAGAACGGGGAGAGAGGGAGGGGGAGCAGCTGCTCGACGTCGACTTCGGCTCTCCTGGGCGGTTCTCCTGGTTTCGTCGGCGCCGGAGGAAGGGAGGTGGTGCTCGGAACAGCGCCCGCGAGTGCTCGCAAGGGTGCTCGGCAACTGGCGCTCGGAAGGCTCGAGTGGTGCTCCGGCTGGGCGTCGTCGGTCCCGGTACAGAGTAGAGAAGGGTGGAGGAAGAAGCTTCAGCCTGCTGCATCCGTGCCGTCGGAAATCAGAGAAGCGGGGATGGTGTGAATGAGGAGTGAAACAGAGAATGGGGAGGGAGATGGAGAAGGAAAAGGAAGATGGATGTGTTGTGTGAAGTGTGGGATTAGAAATGAATCAAACCATCAAAAGAGGGGAGATGGGGTTCTGAAATTTTCTTCTTTTGGCGTGGGTGTGTACAGGGGGGGTCAATGTTTGTTTAATTTGGGGGAAAGAACAACATGGCTACTTGCTTTCGGACAGGAACAAAGGAAAGAAGACAAAGACGTAGTCCCTAGGATGAAATTCAAATACCGGAAAACTAAGTTGCCAGCCCACTCTCTCGACCTTATCCGATCCAACTCGAAAATATTTTCAATTTTCAAATCCGAGGTTAATAATGAACTCCGAATACTATACTCAATTTTCGCATAAGCACGCGGAATAAAACATATTTTAAAATTTTGATTTATTAATGCCGGAACTTGTTTTAAGGATTTCAATTTCGATTTAGGAAATTAAGGACGAGTTTTTCTTGAAATATCCGAATTTTTATTTTATTTTATCGTATTATTTTTTCGACTTAAATCCATTTATATTATTTATTATTTAAAATTCCGGGCCTTTACATCATCCACCTCTAAAAACAAGTCTCGTCCCCGAGACTAAAACCAAAATAAAGTAGGGGATGAAGTTTGAAATTGGTGAGTCCGAGGACCATGTCCAGAATCTTGTAATCATCTCGGTTGCGTCTTCCGGGATTCTCACAACATCCTAGTTACGGTCGTGACATCTCCAATTGGCCTTGACAAGTATGCAATAAGCGCCCCTATCACATCCTCGCTTCGACTTCTCGGAAGTACCACAACTCTAAAAGTTCTACAATATCACCACTAGGTCTTAGCAAGCACCCTACAAGCGCCCTCATAAGATGCTTGTATCCACTTCGTGAAGTATCATAGAGTTGCCCGGTTTGAAAAGTTTCTAAAGGGATTCCGCAATTGGAAAAGATTAGGCTTAAATTCGTTGAAACTCTCGATAACGTTTATTCTTTTAAAATCCACATTGGTCCTTTTCAAAACCGTTGAAATCTTCAACTCCTACGTTTAATCAAGCAACCTTACACCAAAACAAGTCAAATCCCTTCAACTCAAGATTTCGTCAAAATCTCCCAAAACCAAATCATTTTCCCGCATATCAATCAATCAAATTCAGAAATCAGGAGGTGAAATCATCCACCTCTAAGGGCTAATCCCATATTCTCTCCCTAGTTTCCAGAATCAAATCAATCTATAAGAAATGCATAGCCACATGACCAACCAATCTTCAACTAGTACATCATACAACAAGTCTCAAACATATGCATGCCAACACAGTGCCACAAGGTCACATCAAAATCTCTACATCTTACCATGGGTCATAATATGCATCTCAACCACATAACAAAATCATAATAACGTCTCGACATCACACCAGAAGTCATAAAAGTATCACCTCATCATAGAGTCAACGAACCAAAACTCATTGTCAACATGTCAACACAACAAAATAATGCCATTAAGATTCAGCAAAAGGGGAGGTCAAGCAGCATATCAATCATCGAATGTCGGCATACTCACCAGACATCATCTTAACTCATCACAACGCCATGTAGCGATCATTTAGTAATCAGACATCATTACCTCATATATATATAAATCATATTCCTTTTGAAAGCCACATTCGTGATGCAGCATATCCATAAGCATGCTTGCTAAACATATACTACCACATCCTGTTTACTACCACATAATATAACATCATGCTTTCACCCCATAACATAACATCACACTTTCACATAATAACACATCATTATCTCGTATATCAGATCACAACACATCCTAACATGCTCCTAAAACAACATGGCCAAGCAGCAATCTATCATGATAACATTTGTCACTACCAACTAGATTTCAATATTGCATAACAACATGTAATATCATTCTGTATCAGATTCATCATGGCCGTTATCTAATTATCATGCAAGCACATATTAATAAATCACAATATCAAGAAGATCCTCACATCATCACCAACCAAAATAAAACACAATCTCCACTCGCCCATCTCCACTCTCAAGCCAAGACTAATCCTCTTCTAGACTCGCCGACGTCAACTCAAACAAAAATTCTCCAAAGAAATCCCAATTCATCTCGATGCTCAAATCTCGCCCCACATCCCATCAAGCACTCCCACACGGCATCCACCTCTAAGAACCCAACTCCTATCTCTAACTTCACACCCGAGTACCCTCTCATACTCTATCCTCACTTCTCTTAAGGCCATTTCTTACACTTCCCAAGATATCACCAGCATCATGCCTTGCAAAATTCCTAAATCTCACTCAGTCTTACCTAAACCAACATCTCTCTCTTGTGACTTATCTCATAACATCCCCGATCATCCTAACAACTCAAGATCTTTCACCACTCTTCTATCACGCTACCAACGACCTCGCCCACAGGTTTAAGGAAGAAACAATAATTAAAATCATCAAACATAAGGTCTACATCATGCCAACTAGCATTTATAAACATAACATCATGGGTTCAACAAGTCTCAGTTTACCATCATGCTCGATAATCATCGCAAACATCATAAATGAACATAATGAAGTCAAGCCAACATGTTGCATTATAAACTTATCCGATACAATTCATGCTTCTTAACATATGTAGTCCACATTTTACAGGCAAAGAAATTCAATCATGCTTAGAAACTTAGAGTAGCAACACGCCAAGACATCATGGTACATGAGATCGATAAGTCATCAAATCATATCATCGTAGACAACAGGCAATCAGGCAACGATCATTATCGAGTCAGCACATCAACACATAAATCTCATCGTCAGGTTAGTGCAATATCATTGTCAACAAGTTCAAAAGGGTTAGCAATTCGAAAGGAGAACAATCCCGCTTGCAAGTCATATCGTACACAGTAACCGTGATTCTCGATGCGTGCTCATCCCGCCGACATCATAGATCCTGAGGCCCGTGGGTTATGGGCCCACACTTCCGCCACACTGCTCTATCACTATGCAACCTCTTCTCTCTTTCAAGCAGTCGCTCACCCAATGTATCGTGCATGAATCCAAGTTGGCAAAGATAGGGGAGTGACAAGAGCGGACAATCCAATGTTCCTTTCGAAACCAAACATAGACCAAGGCTAAGAACGACAAGACTAAAGACAAGACTTCGACCCGAGAATATCAACGATGCCCTTATGGAAGTCTATTAGGTTATAATCGCGACAAGTAACACGAATTCATCATGGAACGTATCAATTGCACTAACCCACACTAACATGTACCTATCTCAAGGGGGACAACGTTCGTATTCATTTTCAAAGGCACAATCGAGTACTACAACATACATGTGAGACAAGCTAGTAGCATATTATTCCACGAAACGGATAGGCTTAGCAACTTCAAACAAGTCATCCGAAGCTAGTAATGATCATACAGGGTCCGAGTTCATGTGAAATTTAATGAGAAAGACAAGTGTTATATATATGAACGAATGCACAAGCATGGTACACACATCAACAATTGAGTTCAAACATAGCATGACGAGGTATATCACAACAAGCAGATTAAGCATCATACGAGAACATATAAGAGCATTATAGTAACTATCTCATCTTAGCGCATTGGTCATATAATAGGTCAAGCATGACATGTAATTATACGACAAGATACATTTAGGAAGCACATGTCCTACGTGATACTAGCAACACATGGTGTGATACAAGCACAGTTAAGAGTCATTAAAAGGGGGTTAACAGGATGTTCACAAAACATCAGGAATCATCAAAAGTAACAAGAAGGACGTCATGGGCAATAGATTATAATCATGCTATGAACGAACTATCATAGGACACATATAAATGTACAATAGTTATCACGTCATAAAACATGTAATCATTTAGCGAGTCATTTTGGAAATCATACGCCCTACCGGATACTACTAGCACATATCGAATCATGACCACCATCAAGGTAACTCGGCTAAATTCATTCTAACATTCATGCGTCATGCATATGCGAAATGATATAACGTGGTGTGTGATTATACGAGGTGCCAAATCATACATTTATACAAGCATGAGAGGTTATCATAGCGTAATGTGAAAACACTACTGAGCGACTATATGGTAAGCATGCTAAGACTGAACATTATGGAAAACAAGTAAATCATCGAATCTAACATCAATCTAAACAGGATAAACTCAACTTTTTAAGAGAATAGCGGGAGGGGAGAGTCACACTATCAGGGACCTATCTCAAGAGGGAATCAACAGTAAGGTAGGCAAGGTACATATGGTCCACATAGGTCGCAACCAAAGGTCCTACATGATGCTAATGACATATCATAACATTTAATACATGCACACACTTGATTGATTAACACAACAATACCCAAAGACACCGCATTAACATAGTCCATCGATACAGAGCATGTGAGGAATGTAGCACGCGTAACGCAAGCCTATATAACAGGGCAATATAAGTAAAATCTGAGGCATGTGTTCCAATTCAATAATATTAAATGAGACACACATTTATCAAGACATTTCTTCGACCGCATGGTCACAGATGGAGCTACTAATTTAATCAAACAAAGCCAAGGGCAATCTTCTCACACTATCATGGACCTATTCCAGGAGAAGACAACAATTATATAGACTCATATCATGCCATTCATGCTTCTAATAAGTCATTAGTACTACCAATACAACATGTCAATTAGACTTGCGAAGACAACATATACTCAAGACAAGAAGGAAGGTGCAACACGAGACCTAAGCAATGGGGCAAGCATGGGTACAGAATGTCGTACAACCACGAATTTACACTAAGGATCATCACAATAACATGTACTGGAATTTACATGTCATATAAGGCATGTTGACATCAAGTTGTAGCACGTATCAAACAAAGGACTTGCTTCATCAGGGTATTAGAATTTAAGGATCACACTATCATGAGCCTAGTAGAGTAAAATCATGCAGCTCACACTTCCATTCAATCCTATGATCAATAGGCCAAGCAAACATGCTACGACAACATATAATCATGGTAGAAGCCAAGACATAACACGAGACCTAAGCAATGCAACCAATCATAGATGCAAAACATGAGTAGCTTTTTACCAATGATCATTCACAGGGTACATGCCAAAGATTATAGAATCAAGTCATGCAATTCAGAGAGAGTCACAATTACAACCAGACAGAGATCCCTAAGGGCAACCATTGACTTTTCCCAACCGACTCATCACCCCTCTTTCCCGTGGGACTTTGGTATGACTCTTTAAGGCAAGATGACACTGGTTAATCACCATAAGAATAAGGAAACACATCCACAAAAACACCTTACTTCTGACTCCAAGTGACATCAAAACTTCCAACACTCACTCAGACAACTTAATATCCAACCATGATCCCCGACACAATGTGTTTATCAACCCGATTTCCCATGAAAGATAATGACATACGGGAAAAGATTCGATAGAACCGAAAAAGTGGTTAACATAGCGGAAGGGGTTGTTCCACACAAGCTGGGTTTGACCACACAGAAACAAGGATACTCCCACTATCTCATTCGCATGAATCAATCAATACACATTTCATTGTTAGACATACCAATAAGACTTTAGCATATCAAGCACTTAGCATAGAATCAGTTAATGACACTCATAACGATCTCCATGAAAACTCCCAGACCAATCTGTAAAGAGCAAGCTAGTATTTTGCCTACCGTTCCCAACTACACCCAATAAGGGTGGTGTAGCGCCTTTACTACCCACTCGTGTCCCCGTTTAGTCGGTTTTTCTCTTTTATTACAAGTCGAGTTCATTACTTAGTCCAATTTAGGTTAGACATCATAAATTCATTTTGCCCCTTTAAAACACGTTCAAAACCTTTGAAATTCATGGGCAGTCTTCCAAAACATACACTCGACCCTTTTGTACCCGAATTGCACAACCTCAGCTCTGATACCATCTTTGTAACGGCCCAGAATTATAATTTCTGGGTTA
Organism: Persicaria tinctoria; assembly: GCA_037127255.1. Taxonomy (NCBI): domain Eukaryota; kingdom Viridiplantae; phylum Streptophyta; class Magnoliopsida; order Caryophyllales; family Polygonaceae; genus Persicaria; species Persicaria tinctoria. The sequence goes on from JBANSL010000004.1 coordinate 5,627,215, forward strand.
CGTTTCAAGGGATAAAACATTAAAACCCCTTGTTCAGATCTTGCAATCCAGGTACGGGTCGAGGTTTCAAACTCATTTTAAGATTTGTAGAAAGAGGGATTTCAAACCCTGAAACCTCGAAGGGCCGTTGGGTACCCTTAACATGTCCTAAGACTATGTCGCGGAAACCATTTCAAATGGAAGTAAAGCAGAAGTAAAGTACAGATACAAGTGCCACGGCGGAGCCGGGTCAAAACGGAGTCAAAAGTATAAATCCAAAACAATATAATCAGAGTCTGATGAAGTCTATAACTCCAGCGCTCACTCTCCGCCAACAAAATGACCTGCGCAATAAGCAAACAACACCGATAGGATAAACATAAATAATTCCTAAAAAATTTGATTTGGGGCGGGATCAGATCGATGCCCACTTAACTCTGCATCCCAACCATAAGCACACATATACGCTATACCTAATAAAGATGCTCTAATGCAGTACGAAATTCAAACACACTAGCATGCTCCTAGTTCATAATATTGTGCAGAAATACTGTAAAGGGCCCAAGACAATGCCAAGTGACATATCCCTCTCCTACCTCCACCCCTTCCGACAGGCGGAGACTGGCCAGCTCGTGAATGCATTCATTCATAATCGGGGGGCACGCATGCCTAACCCGCTCCACAATAAAGCCCGCAGGCATAGCATAATATAAGGAAGTACTCGATTGACTCAGGGTACCCGATGAGGCTGGGCTACCCTATGACCCTAGCAAAGACTTCTAGGACTATCACAGATAACGGCCGTTCTGTTTACATACACATAGAGAAATAGAATGCTCAACGATCGATGCAACCTAGCATGGTACTACATGGCATGCTGATCATGAATGCAAGCACCTAGTATATCATGCACCTAAAGCAGGGAATAGCTCTATTCAATCTGAGTAAGCTCCGAAGAGACTTGCCTGAAAATGCAGAACAGCAAGATAACACAAGCAAGGGCCCAAATACAAGTCCAAAGCAATCCAAAAGCAATACACCTATCATCAAGCCATTTCCATAAGCTACCGGGCCAACATTCACACACACGCGAACCCGAGTTCTCAACATCCTTAAAACAAATCGATAGTAAAACCGTCTTCCAAAACCTTTTCGATACGATCAACATCAACCAAAATCGTTCTTCCAATCAAACCCATTGATAAATCATAACAACCATATTTTTCAAACTCTTAAATCTCAATTTAAGTCAACTCATATTCAAAATGATTTCTCAATCATACTTGGCCAAATTCCGACATTATCATTTAAATCTTTAACAAATTCCCAAAATCATTTTATTAACACAGTCCCGGCGGATTTATTTTAAAAAAATCATTACATAATACTTAGCCCAATAATATTATTTTTAAATACTTTGATAATCTATAGAATTTCACAATTATATTTTTATTATAAAACTCCATAAATCCCACAGTAATAATAATATTCTAATAGACCAACACCAACATAAAACATAACTTATAACCTAACCTATAATATATAACCCAACAACAACTCAACAATAACATAACAACAACACACTCCCAGCCCAGAAATTAGGCCCAACCCGAAAAGGAAATAGACAAGCCCGGCCCAGCAGAATAAGGAAAGGAAGGGAAGGCTCGGATCCACCAATTCTGAAACCCAAACCCGGCCCAACTCAACTCTCCCAGCCAAGGTTATTAGGATCGGGATTTTAGGATCGAATCACAATAAGGTCTATGGATCGGATCGTAAGATCCCATTAGGGGATCGTAAGATCCTCGAAATATAATTAAATAATAAAATAAAAATATATATAACAAAGTTGCTTAATTTAAAGTTCTAGAATGAGGGGAAAAAATGTTAGTTACACAATATATTTTTATTTTAAGACATAAAAATCTACATTTACGACCTTAGAACTTGCCATATTGGTTAAAAGACTCGAAAATAATTGTCTCTAAGCTATTTTTCATGTTCCTTACATGAATGTGTACTTTTAAACACCCTAAAATCAACCAAGGAAACAAAACAAATGTTTAAAAAATACATATTGTTAATAAAAATAGGATCTTTAGGATCGTGTAGGATCGTAAGATCCTATCGATCCATTAAGATTCTAAAGATCCCATTGTAGATCCTACACAAAAAAGATCCTATGCATAGATCCGGATCGGAGCCATAGGTAGAATCGTAGGATCTTAAGATTCTAAAGATCCGGATCGGGATTCTAATAACAATGCTCCCAGCCCCAACCCGGTTCAACTAAAAACAAAATAAAAGAAAAAGAGGAGAACCCGGTCCACTGCTCATCTCTTCTTCCCTACCGCGTTGAAAACGGGAGAAAGGAGGAAAGAAAGGAGCGGCCGGCCGGCGACCTTGCTCCGGCCACTTGACTCACCTTCCCGACACCAAGGGCCTAGAATTGAACAAATAAGGGAGGGAGAGAGGTGTGCTCACCGGAGGGGGTCTTGAAGCTTCGTCGGAGAGGATTCGGCTCGCCGGAGTCCGATTTCAGAGCGAGAGTGGCCTGGGAGAGAGATTAGTGAGCAAAGCTGGACCTTTAGGAGATCTTGGGTTGAAAAACCAAGAAAGGAGGGGAAGATCGACCTTTTCGAGCAGAACGGGGAGAGAGGGAGGGGGAGCAGCTGCTCGACGTCGGCTTCGGCTCTCCTGGGCGGTTCTCCTGGTTTCGTCGGCGCCGGAGGAAGGGAGGTGGTGCTCGGAACAGCGCCCGCGAGTGCTCGCAAGGGTGCTCGGCAACTGGCGCTCGGAAGGCTCGAGTGGTGCTCCGGCTGGGCGTCGTCGGTCCCGGAACAGAGTAGAGGAGGGTGGAGGAAGAAGCTTCAGCCTGCTGCAACCGTGCCGTCGGAAATCAGAGAAGCGGGGATGGTGTGAATGAGGAGTGAAACAGAGAATGGGGAGGGAGATGGAGAAGGAAAAGGAAGATGGATGTGTTGTGTGAAGTGTGGGATTAGAAATGAATCAAACCATCAAAAGAGGGGAGATGGGGTTCTAAAATTTTCTTCTTTTGGCGTGGGTGTGTACAGGGGGGGTCAATGTTTGTTTAATTTGGGGGAAAGAACAACATGGCTACTTGCTTTCGGACAGGAACAAAGGAAAGAATACAAAGACGTGGTCCCTAGGATGAAATTCAAATACCGGAAAACTAAGTTGCCAGCCCACTCTCTCGACCTTATCCGATCCAGCTCGAAAATATTTTCAATTTTCAAATCCGAGGTTAATAATGAACTCCGAATACTATACTCAATTTTCGCATAAGCACGCGGAATAAAACATATTTTAAAATTTTGATTTATTAATGCCGGAACTTGTTTTAAGGATTTCAATTTCGATTTAGGAAATTAAGGACGAGTTTTTCTTGAAATATCCGAATTTTTATTTTATTTTATCGTATTATTTTTTCGACTTAAATCCATTTATATTATTTATATTATTTATTATTTAAAATTCCGGGCCTTTACATATTTCATCAATTTCACCTAACTATATTTATTTTTCTTAAAATGCCCAAATTACAACTTGAAACTTTTCTCAAATCAACTCTACTTTATATTTTTAATTAAACTATCCAAGTTACAGCATCAAGATTTTCTCAAATCAACTATACTTTGTGTTTTTAATTTAGCTACCCAAGTTGTAACTTTAAGGTTTTCTCAAATTAAACAGATTTTATAATTTTAATTAGATAATAATTAATAACTCTAATAATTATTATTATTATATCATTTTTTTAATGTTTAATGATCATGATTTCTGAACTCTATAGTGTTGGATTTTTTTTTTAATTAATAAACTTTTTAAAAGATTACCCTTCTTTATTTTTTTTAATTGAAAGTCATCATCCTTACTGCTTTGATGCAATTTTTTAAAAGACTATCCTTCCAGTTTCTTATAATGATACAATTATTATTTTTATTACTATAAAACTTAATTTATATGAAAAATAACGCAATCATAGTTATTTGCACATATGAATATTTACACATATATAAAATGTAACATTTGCAATCTAAATACGAATAGACCGCGTGCATAAGCGTGCGGCGCCTAACCTAGTTCAAATAAATATTCATTTGAATGAGAAAAATGGAGTTCGCCTCTCCTTAAGCCAATATTGCCTCTCCTTTTCATTCAAATGAATATTCATTTGAATATCGAATTTTTTTTAAAATATTCAAGAAAACATAAATATTTACGAATAAATTCACGAAATCAAAATATTTACACAAATATTCAAAAGTTGCAGAGTTTTCAGAGAAACGCGAGCTCAGTCTGCGTTTTATTCGTAAGTGGTATCTAACCCTTGAAAAATTTGGTCAAACTTGAAATTGCTATAGAAACGCGTTTTCAAACCGCGTTTTATAATCCTTTATGGTTAAAACACGGTTTGTTTTTCCTTTTTTATTTTCAGATTATATAAAAAAAAATCTAATTAGTGAAACGCGGCCTGATACCGCGTTTTACGTTAAAAAAGAAAAGAAAAAGGGAAAGTGTAGAGAGAAGGGAGACGGGGAGCAACATGTGTGTGACTGGATCTAGCCCCTTTCATTCATAGCTGCCATGGAGTGGATGGATTTTTTTCAAAACCCCATCAAATAAAGCCACCTATATTCCAGGGCGAAGGCAGAAAAATTTTAGGGGGGCTCGCCATCGATCGAGTTTTTTTTTTTTTAAAAAAAAAAGAAAGGTGGAAGGGCTCGAACTCCACACCTCTTTCCACTTCATGCAGCCTTGAACCTCTATATATATATATATATATATATATATATATATATATATATATATATATATATATATATAGGGTGGTTCCGGTGTAAACAATGCTTACGGTGCAAGTTGTGAACGAATCTCAACCATTCAATCCAGAAAAATCAATGGCCTAAATTAATAGTGATTTTATTTTATTTTTAAAATAAAAAACAGTTGCCCACCCCATCACGCGCAGTGGCCTGGAAATTTGGATATCACCCACCTCTCTTCTTTTTTTTTCTCCTTGCGTTCTTTTTCTTAAAAAAAATATTAATGCCTTTTTTGTTTTTGTTTTCCCTTTGTTTTTCTGTATCTTTTATAAATAAATAATAGGAGAAATTATTCATATAAATGACGACTAATATATGATGAAATATTTACAGTGTATATATCTATATTTCTACTTACCGTATTTCTATTTAATGTGAAAGCATGCATTATTCATTCAAATTTTGCAATTATTCAATGATTTATGAGGACTTATTCATATAAATTAACGAATTTTTGAGTAACAATATTCGTACTTATGATTGAGTAATGTGCGATCAAATGGGAAAACATGAGTTATTTATCCAATTTCTAAAATTATTCATTGATTTTTGAGGAATTATTCATAGAAATTAACGAAATTTTTAGTAACAATATTTGTATTTATGGTTAGGTAATGTGAGATTAAATAGGAAAACATAAGCTATTAATCCAAATACTGTAATTATTCATCGATTTTTGAGAAATTATTCGTAGAAATAAGGAAATTTTGAGTAACAATATTCGTATTTATGATTGGATAATGAACAATTATTCATCCAAACACTTTCAAACAATATTTCTATTGACCACCAAACACATTCAAAATGCCTGCGTTTTAAAATGATGAGATGTCGAAAAATACAATGTATCCAGAAGATAGTCGATCATATAAGATGAGGAGAAAACCTTTAGTAGCTATCTTTAGATTAAAAAGAGATGTAAATGAAGCTATGAATTCAATCGAAAATATAGAAGGTGAAAACTGAAAAGAATTGAAACATTAAATCGATTATTTAAAAAAATTTAGTTTTCGGGATGTTAAAATAACAATAAATAACTATAAAAAATCTTTATATTTTTCGGTAAAATCACAAATGGTATTCATATGTTTGAAACAAATAAAAGAATAATTATTCGGTTAATTTTAAGAAATTATTCAGTTAAATTGTAGAAATTATTCGTATGTACGTAAGAGATCAATTATTTACATATTTATTGATTTTTAAATTTTTAAATAATAATTAATAAACTTGTTTATTATTCAGTAAAATAACAAAGTGTATTCATATATACGTGGAAGTTTGAAACAATGAAGAAGAAAAAGCCGGTGATCTTAACACCCAATAAACCCAGTTGCTGGCCGGGGCTCCAACCCTCCAACATTTATCAATTTTTTTTTATTTAAAAAAACACCCACTTTCTTATTTGGCAAATTAATTAAAAAAAAAAATCAGTCTTTCATTTAATGTACACGCGCAGGGTGATCTTCAAATGAGAGTGGGTTGGTATTGGATGTGGATCCCACATTTTTTAATTAAAAAAAAATAAAAAATGAGAATTAAATCATCACCCTCCATTTCACACCATCCTAAGGCTCAGATTTGTTCACAACTTGTATCTTAAGGAGTGTTTCCAAATGATCCTTCCTATATATATATATATATATATACTCTCTTCGATCCAAAATATAAGTCGTTTGACTTTTCAATACGTATTTTAAGAAGCCAAAAACTATATAAAATATCAACTTTTTTAAAATTATTTTTTTACAACTTAATATTTTTTGGTAATAAGTATTGAATTGTAAAAAAATAATAATAAAAAAGTTAATATATTATATAATTTTTAGTTCCTTAAAATACGTGTTAAAAAGTCAAACGACATACATTTTGGATCGGAGGTAGTATTAAACTTTCCAGGGGGGCTTGACCCACCGCATGCCTCCCCCTTCGCCCCTGCCAATATTCAATTCCAAGGAGATACAGGGAACATTGTTCAAAATTCTCCTCCTCCCGTCGGCTTCCCTTCGCCGTCGACGTCGCCTTCGCAGTCCATCCACCATGCTTTCTTCCCCGCGTTCAAAGCTGCCGTTGTCCTCCTCTCATACTGTTGGAATGTGGTTGTCCCACATCGGTAATACAGAGAATGCTTGAACAAAATATAAGGTTGAAGACAGGGACGAAGCCATAAATTTATCGAAGGGGGGCGAGGTTTTATACAAATTGTTGATTCACTATTCGATAGATTTTTTTTATAGTATGTTAACGAACCAAAACTATGATATTTTAGATTAAACGATGATATTTTAGTTTAAACATACATTTTTTTAGTACAAAACACAATGTTTTTTTCAAAATGGGGATGCTTTTCAAAATGGGGATGATTTAAAATTGTGTCAGTAGTTGTTTTATACTCCCTCCGTTAAGAAAAACATGTCGTTTTAGGAGTAAAATCTTGTTAAGAAAAACATGTCGTTTTAGATATTTTGGTGTTCACTTTCCAAAATTACCCTTGTCATGATTAGATGTTTGTTAGTTGTAGTTTTCAATAAAGTGGAAAAGTAAAGTAATAATTAGGGGTATAAGTGTATTTTTGTTTGCTTTTATTTGCTTTCTTAAAAAATGTGCAAATGTCTAAAACGACAAGTTTTAATTAACGGAGGGAGTATTTTTTTCTCTTTAAACGATAAAACGGTGTCGTTTTAATTGATAACAATTTTTTTTTTTATCTAAAAATATATGGTTTGAAACCTACAAAGTCAATGTGCACCTTGTTGTTCTCTTAGCATGCAATAACGTGTAACAAGATATACAAACTTTAAAGTTGCATAATTTCTTATATAATTATCGAATTTAGTAATATAACATCTTGTTTCGAAGCTCCTTGGTTGAATTATATTGCCAAAATATCAAATTAAGTAAAATATAAATGAATCATGCTTTATTAAAAGATATTTGAAATAGTTAATCTGTGTTTAACTTTCAAACGGTCATAACTTTTTACTCGTTTATCGGATTGAGGCTTATAATATATCAAAACGAAGCTATCGACGCGTAGAACAAATATAGGTGATTCGTCGGATGAAGGGGGGGGGGGCGTCAACTCCCGCTTTCCCCCGCCTAGATCCGTCTATGGTTGAAGGGCTACTCCTCTTATTGCCAATTGGTTTTGAGATGGAACCCCGTTGGATTTATATGTTGTTCGAGTCTCCCATATGTGGGCCCGCACACACGATCTCCCTCCAGCGTCTTGACCCCACCGGACCCAACCAACTTTAACATGGTATCAGAGCCGGGTTCGGCTAGTTGCGGTCTGGGCTTCGGATTAGTGGGGTTGCTGGCCTTGTTGACATGTCGCGGGAGCGCATGTGGCAAGTGCAACTTGTTGGCTAAATATGTCGTTGCACTTGAGGGGGCGTGTTGGAATGTGGTTGTCCCACATCGGTAATATAGAGAATGCTTGAACAACATATAAGGTTGAAGGGTTACTCCTCTCATTACCAATTGGTTTTGAGATGGAACCCCGTTGGATTTATATGTTGTTCGAGTCGGAGTATGTGGGCACGCACACACGATCTCCCTCCAGCGTCTTGACCCTACCGGGCCCAACCAACTTTAACACATACATCATCTCTGCCTTCTCCGGCGTGGTGGCTTCGGCGTCATCTTCGAAAAAATTTCTCCAACGTGTTGGCTCGTGGCCTTGGGAAGAGGCTCCTGATTTCCGACGGGAAGTTGACGGCAAGGGGGGAAGTCGACGGGAAGAAGCTCCTGGCTTTGGGCTCTTGGCGGTGGATAGGGTCCTTCATCTCGACGAGGAGGAAGCTCTGGCTCCCTGCCTCCCCATCTCCTGCCCTTTTCCCCTTTTTTTTTCTTTTTTTTTTTACAACGTAAAACGCGGCTCAATACTGCGTTTTACTTATTAATTCCGTTTTTTTTTAATTTGAAAATACAAAATTATAAACATTTACCCAAAATGGATAATAAAATGCGGTTTCAAACCGCATTTCTATACTAACTTTAAGTTTGACCAAATTTTTTCGGTGGTGGAATATCACTTATAAATAAAACGCGGATTGAGACCGCATTTTTCTGAAATCTATGCAACTTTTGAATATTTGTGTAAATATTTTGATTTCATAAATTTATTCGTAAATATTTATTTTTTCTTGAATATTTTTTAAAAAAATTCTTGAATATCCATATTTATTTGATTGAATATATGTATATTCATATATTCAAATGAATATGAATATTAGTTGTTTAAATATTCATTTGAATATATCTATATTTGGATGAATATTTATGACTTATATTCAAATGAATATTTATTTTTTTAACGTTTAAATTTTCAATGTGTTTGAGAAATTGGTGAGAGATCGAGAATGACAGATATGGAGAGAGAGAGAGAATCTAATTAATTTTTTAAAAAAGGATTTTTTAAGTTTATTTTCAATATTTTTTGGTGAGATTTTATTTATTTTTAGTTTAAAATCAATTCATTCATTAAAACTCATCCAATGACTCACAAATGTTCTCATGTGTGCATTGTAAGGGGTGAATGCATGTGAAAGCTCCCCTATATATAACAAAGTGACTTTATTTAAAGTTCTAGAATGAGAAAAAAAAATGTTAGTAACACAGTATATTTTGGTTTCAAGACATAAAAAGCTACATTTACGACCTTAGACATTGTCATATTGGTTAAAAGACTCAAAAATAATTGTCCCTAAGCCATTTTTCACTTTTCATACATGCATTTGTACATTTAAACACTCTAAAATCAACTAAAAAAAATGTTAAAAAATACATATGGTTAATAAAAATAGGATGTTTAGTATCGCGTAGGATCATAAGATCCTATCGATCCATTAAGATTCTAAAGATCCCATAGTAGATCCTACCCAAAAAAGATTTTATCAGAGGGAGTGTCATATTGGTTAAAAGACTCGAAAACAATTGTCCCTAAGCCATTTTTCACTTTTCATACATGCATTTGTACATTTAAACACTCCAAAATCAACCAAAAAAACAAAAAAAAATGTTAAAAAAAAATACATATTGTTAATAAAAATAGGATATTTAGTATCGCGTAGGATCGTAAGATCCTATCGATCCATTAAGATTCTAAAGATCCCTAGAAAGGGAGCAATGGAAGACGCCACCACGGGAAGAGGACCAACAGCCGCACGCAGCAATGGAAGACAAGTGACGACATCTGCTACGGTCTGGGCTACGGCCTCTGCCTCCTCCCTGGGCTATGTACGGCCTCCGCAACACCCACAACAATGGAAGACAAGCTAGGACCGCAGCAATGGAAGACAAGTCACCGACGTTGCTGCTGCTACGACGCCGATGATGGAAGACAAGTCACGACATCTGGAAGAAGAGGGATGGCTAATTGCCTCATCTATCGGGTCAACGGCACTACCGAACAATAGATGCCTCAGCGTGGTCGAAGGCCTGGGCTAAGCTCCTCCGGCGAACCTCGCCTCCGAATTCAACGAACTCCGAATTAGGCTTCCTTGCTTCCGAATTCAGCTTCGTCGACCGCAAATCGGTGAACCTCGCCTCTGAATTCAACGATTTCCGTCTCATGTTCGGCCTGTCTGCCTCCTGTCCGGTGTAGGGTGTCGCTACTTTGCTCCGATCCTATGTCTTTGTTTCAATCGATGCTTTGTTGTTCGAACTTGTTTTGTTCTCCGACCTCTCCGCCTCTTGTTTTACTATTCGATTTCTCCGATGTTAACGGCGGCGCTGGAAGCCTCAAGCCTGAATCAATGTTTTGGAGGAAGCCACCCGCAAGGTTTTGGAAAAAAAAAATTAAAAAAAAAAAGAGAGTCGTTGTTTGAAACAGCAACTCTCCCATATATATATATATATATATATTATTTTTTTTGGTTTTTCAATTTAAAATAACATTAAATTTTTTTACCGGTAAGTCGCTGTTTGGAACAACGACTTACCTATTTTATTATTTTTTAAAAATATTTTGGGTAAAGTCGCTGTTACAAACAACGACTTTACCCTATTTTAACTATTTCGCTAATTTCTTTCCGATCTTGGCTATTTTCCAAATAATTTTTCGATTTTCGGCTATTTTGAAAAAAAAAATCCCTCCAAACGCACCTTTATTTCTTTCTAGTACGTCAACTCACTTTCTAGTACGTCAACTCACTCTAGGTCAATTATATATATATTACGTTAATCACTTATAATTTTCAACCCATCTTCCACGGCAACCCCTTAATTTCAACCAATCAACCTTTGTTTAAAATTTTAAATTTATGGTCCACCAAAAAAAAAAAAAATTTAATTTATGGAATGAAATCCCAAATTGCTCTGAAATTGGGGATTTTAATTGTGTAATAACATGTCTCCTCCAATTGGCTTCTTCCTTTGTTTTCTGATCACTTGGTTGTACGGCTCCGCCTCCGCCCTCACTTACATCTACACCGTCTGCCCAAACACCACCACCTTCGCCGCCACCGACTCCACCTCCCGGTCCAGCCTCGACGCCCTCCTCTCCTCCCTCTCCTCCTCCGCCAACCTCTCCTCCACCCCGGGCTTCCACAACTCCACCGCCGGCACCGGCACTCCCAAATCCCCATCCTTCTACGGCCTCTACCTCTGCCGCGGCGACGACGACGCTGCCACCTGCCGGAGCTGCGTCGCCGCCGCTGCCTCCGACCTCTCCCAAAACTGCCAGCGCGGCAAGGAGGCCGTCATCTGGTACGACGAGTGCATGATCAGGTATTCCAACGACTCCTTCTTCGGCAAAGCCAACGCCGCCATCTACGTACCAATGTATAACACCCAGAACTTCACCGGCAACGTCACGCTCTTCAACGATCTGCTGTCCGCGGCCTTTGCGAAGGCGACGACGGCGGCGGCCGGTGGGAGCTCGGCGTTGAAGTTCGCGACGGATCAAGAAAAGCTGAATCATTTCCAGAGCCTGTACGTGCTGGCGCAGTGCACGCCGGACCTGTCGCCAAGCGACTGCTACCAGTGCCTGCAAGTTTGTGTCAATTACCTGCCAAGCCAGAACAGGCAGGGCGGGAGGGTTCTGTTCTATAGCTGCAACCTCCGGTATGAGATTTACCTGTTCTATCGGCAAGTTGCCGCCGCTCCATCTCCGGCTCCGGCTCCGGCTCTGAATGGTTCGATCGCACCGTCTCCAAATATAACCACCAGTGGAGGTGGTGCTGGTAGTAGTGGAGGTAAGGTCTCGTAAACCCGACTCGTACGCCTTCTAATTTTACGAGTTTGAACCCAGTATCCAAACTCAAATGGTGCGGAGCTTTTAGGGTTAAAGATCCGATAACTTGTTGGATCAAAATTGACCCGGTGAGTCAGCACCGTATAGATGCTACTAATGCACTAAATTGTCCTCACACAGATTCATCGATTGTGCAATTGTGTTCGTTAATATCATCAGTAAGTTAAATAACATATATATTTTATAGGTTTAGAACACTTATTTGTATAAATATGATTTTTTTATGCTTAAAATATTAATATAACAAATTAACAATATTATTTTTATCCCGACAAAAAAAAAACAATATTATTTTTATAATAATATTTATAAATTTACTTATAATATTAGTCTCTCCGTTAAGAAAAACATGTCGTTTTAGAAGTAAAATCTTGTTAAGAAAAAATATCATTTTAGGAATTTTGGTGTCCACTTCTCAAAATTACCCTTATAATGATTATGGATTTGTTAGTTATAGTTTTTAATAAAGTGAAATAGTAATGTAATAACTAGGAAATCCGGATCCTCTACAACCCTCGGTGCACCCTACGGTTGTATTTATATGTTTATAAACTTTTCAAAATTTACTTATAATATTTACATTCTACATAATTATATTTATATGTTTATAAACTTTTATTATAAAAAATTCATTTTAAATTTTTTATAAAATTAAAAGATCAATTATATTAGAAAATAAATTGTATGTTTTTTTTAAAACATGTTTTTTTCCAATTTTTTTTATAAACATGTAAATACAAGTACGTTGAATGTAAATATAGTTTTTGAAATTTTTTAAAAAGTAAAATTATACCCGAAATAATTTCGTGGTGTACCGGGTGTTGTAGAGGATCCGGACACATAACTAGGGGTATAAGTATATTTTTGTTTACTTTTCATTGTTTTCTTAAAAATCGTACAAATGTTTAAAAAGACATATTTTAATTAATGGATGAAGTATTATTTAGTTTAATTTGACATATTTATATTATAATTTTTTTTATCAGAATATTTATATTACAATTTAATTTTGATAATATTTCAATATTTTAAAAAAGTTTGAGTTTTTCGAACCGATGAGTTGACCCGATCCCAGGACAAATCCGAAATATTTTAAAAAAGTTTGAGTAGCTAGATGGTCTTAGGTTTCATTGTTTCAACTACTAATCAAAAAGCTTAAAACTTCATTCTCTTGGTCCTCATGTAAAAAATTACCACGAATTGAGGTCACCTAATTATTCATTGGAGGAGCATGTGGACTGCTGATTCTATGTTTGTTTCATTATCTTTCAACTTTGAACATCTTTCGCCTGAATGCAGGGAAGAAATCCTCATCCAAATTGATTATCGGTGTTGTTTCCGGAGCAGCTGCCGCGGGGCTGCTGCTACTTGTTATTGTCATCTGTTTGGTTACGACAACGAAGAAGAAGACGAAGAAGAAGAAACATGTCGAAGTCCCAGTAACTCATCTTAGTGGTAAATAGTAAATTTGCGAACCTAAGAGTCGAATTTTACTTGTTAGTTTTGTGACATGTTTATTCAATCTTTCCTGTTTTGTGGTATTAGAAACCTCTGAGTTCACAACTGCCGAGTCCTTGCAATTTGGCTTTGACACGCTTCAAGCTTCAACAAATAACTTCTCTGATCGAAACAAGATCGGAGAAGGTGGATTTGGTAGTGTCTATAAGGTGAGAAACTCTATTTTTGAGCCAATTAACATTACTGAAGTCCGTTAGGATTCGTGATTGGGGTCATGTGCACAAGCGCTTGTACACTAGCAGCCTAACACATAAGTCAAGTAGCTCACTAGCTTAGGTTTGTTTATTCATATTATCAATGTGAGACTTTTTGGTCTCTTCATATGCTCTCAACATCCATTACTTGAGGTAGATTTGGTGCCGATGATTCTTTTATTACAGGGCACATTGCCTAATGGACAACAAGTAGCGATCAAGAGGTTGTCGATGAGTTCTGGACAAGGAGCTCAGGAATTCAAGAACGAGGTAGTTTTAGTAGCCAAACTTCAACATAGAAATCTGGTGCGATTGTTGGGATTTTGCCTAACGGGGCAGGAGAAGTTACTTGTGTATGAATACGTCCCCAACAAGAGCCTCGACGCCTTCTTATTCGGTATATATATAGACTACTAACATAGAAGAAAATTGGTCATTCTTTACACATTCAAATCTTTACACTTCTCACTGAATTTATAGACCCTGAAAAGCAAGGACAATTAGATTGGTCAAAGCGTTTCAAAATCATATCAGGGATCGCCAAAGGGATGCTTTACCTCCATGAGGATTCTCGATTAAGAATCATTCACCGCGACCTTAAAGCAAGCAATGTACTGTTGGATAATGATATGAACCCAAAGATAGCGGATTTTGGTATGGCAAGGATCTTCGGTGCGGATGAAACCCAAGGCAACACAAGTAGAGTTGTTGGTACTTAGTAAGTATTCTTAAGAGATTCTTTAGTGTTTTGAGTACTCATTTGAATTTTGATATATATTTTTATCGTTGTGTTCTTGTAGCGGTTACATGTCGCCAGAGTATGCATTTCATGGACGATTCTCAGTGAAGTCAGATGTGTATAGCTTCGGGGTATTAGTCTTGGAAATCATAAGCGGTAAGAGGAATAACGACTTCTACGAATCAGGCTATGCTGATGATCTCTTGAGCTACGTAAGTACTTCATTCTCAAAAATATTTGACCACTGTAGGAGGTGCATTCGGGCTGTCGATGATTAGGGTTATGTGGTGTTGGGTTCTTCTGTCTATGCTTCTTTTCTGACTTCTTGTATGCTTCTTTATTAACTCTTTTTTCCTTCTGTGTGATCTGCTATTATGTGGTCCTTGCAAGGACCACATAATAGCACTGGGTTGTTGTTGTTATTGTTGTTGGAAACACTCTCTCGACTTGTTCGGGGGAAAGAGTGTTTATATCCTGACCCACAGACCCTGTCTAATCACGAGATACACTGGGTTGTTGTTGTTGTTGTTGCTGTTGTATAGGCGTGCTGATTGCTCATTGTTTGTATGGCTAATCTTTGATAGGCTTGGAAGCTATGGAGCGAAGGCAGGCCAATGAAGTTTGTGGATACAATGCTAAGAGATTCGTTCTCGGATGTTGAGGCGATGAGATGCATTAATATAGGCTTGTTATGCATCCAACATGATGCTGATCAAAGGCCTACAATGACTTCAATAACACTCATGTTGAACAACCACTCCATGACCCTGTCAACGCCACAGGAGCCTGCGTCCTTCGGTCACACAAACATGCATTCCAACATTTCAGCTAATAAATCAACGAGCAAATCAGCTACATTGTCGGTGAACGACATTTCCATCACTGAACTTGATCCGAGATAAGGGAAAAGCAAAGGCTAAATATGATCATCTGAGGTTTTTCTTGAGATTAAATTTAAGCACGTTTGACAAGAATAAGTAGTCTTGTGGACGATACAGGATTTGTGAAATAAATGTATCATTTGTACTAATCTAAACCTATGTTATAGTGGTACGAATCCTCATTAGTGTTTGTGAATTGAGAGTCTTATTTGGGGAATGGAGTAGTTATGTATCGATCATCATACATTCGGTGCAATATCAGAGCAAAGAGTTTGGAAATTAGGGCTTTTTAGGAATAATCTTTGGTTACATATCTAAGGTTTGAGGTGGAGGTCTTCCATATTGTTGGGATTAAAAGGTCCCACAACGATAGTAGATCGACCAAATAAAACAACAAAATACAAGAGAAGGAGAAACCCCTATACAATGGCTAAGCGCGTGTTTTACAATGTATTTTGTGAGGTTTTAACAGGTTTCATCAGGTGGCTAAAAAAAACCCTCCTCCATCGGTGTTTGGCAGAGAGCTTTGAGGAGTTTCAGATTAAGGTTTGAAGAGGTGAAATCCCACAAAAATGGCACCTCACCCAAGCAAGGTTTCGGAGGTTTTTCATCAGCTTTTATTTTCGTTGTTCACTTTTGCCCCTGATGAATCAGCGAGCTCCAAGTACGTCTTCTCCTCCTTCTCTCGCCCTTCATCTTCGATCCTTCTTCCAGATGTCGGTTTTGCCTTCCACATCTCAGTTTTCGCTTCCAGATCTAAACAACACAATTGATTGAACAACACCATAGCCGCTCAATTCCTGAAATTGAGATGTGGAAGAGCACATCTCTCTTCAATTTCGTTGTTGAACAACACTTGTCTTCAATGTCGGTTTTATCAACGGGCTAAACAAATTCGACCCAGGGAGGCCACGCATAGCCGCCCAATTCCTGAAATTGATGACAGGTGTACTCGTTTCGGTCTACCTTCTCCTTTGCCGCCGCAACAACCCCATCGACGTCGGCGATTTCACGAGGTGCTTTGTTCATCCGACCTAGGGTTTCCACGTTCAACTAGCCTGGGTGAATGCGAGCTTCCAGCAAATGTAAAAGATGGGTAGGTGATGGTGTTATTATTAAGGGCATTTGGGTAATGTTAACGATAAATTCATCTCCCGATTCATATACCCACCAAACACCATTCAAGTTTTTTATAAGGTTATTTTAAAAAATAAACTCCACCTCACACACCTCCATAAACCCCATAAATAATATCCACCTCTTAAAAAAACTCCAACCCATAAAAAAAACCCTTTTTACCAAACACTCGCTAAAGCTTTTAGAAAGGTGGATCCCGATCTTATAACAGAAAACAAAAATTAAGCCCGACACAATGGGGCGTGTAAGGTCCCAGGACAAATCTACACATACATCCAGTGTATGGGTAGAAACATCTACTCCCAATTAGAAAGTGTCATTTGTTAATAGAAGAAAAAATAATTAATAATTTTATAACAGTTTAAAATTTGAAAATTCAGATCATTTTATTTTTTTAACTGTATTTTAAGGATTGTAATGGACAGTTTTCGCATCAATGGTGTGTTAGGGTTTTCGGTTTTTGCAAGAGACAATTCGAGTGATTGATAGCGGATGAGAATGAATTGGCAGAGGGTTTTGGTCGAATTTACATCATCAACCTATATTTAGCGATTCAGTTTCAATTAATCAACTGGATATTGATGGATTCGATTTGAAATTGGGGAATAATTCTTCGAAAATATAGAACTATGAACTTGGGTTTTGGGGGATAAAATTCCGAATTGATATAAGGAAAAAAAAAGTGAGAAAGGTGCTTGTAAATTGAAGAAAATTAGAGGAAAAACAATTATAGAAGGAGTTGGGGGCTGGATTTGGAAGGGCATCCATGGTTCAGGCCCGAGGAATATTGCCGCTTGAGTGGGAGAGAACAAAAGTAAAATTATTTTTACTTGGACAGATGTCATAATTCAATTGGTGGTGTATAATTAGAACTATACACCAGGTGCATGTGTATCACCGTCCCACATCGGCAGTAGACCAAATGCTTACACATCAAAATCTGTTACAATTGATTGAATGAAAGCTAAGGAAGAAAGAGTCTTAAAACACTTCTAGCTTGGGTTGGGCCAGCCCATATATAAGGCCCAATTCTTATTTACAAAACTAGAAGGCCAAATTGCAGAAAACCACCCTTTAAATATGCTGTTTTGCGTGAAACCACCCCTTAAAATGAAAATTCCAGAAAACCACCCTTTAAACCCTTTTTGTTTGCAAAGTCACACCCATCACCCATTTTTCGTTAATTAAATGTTAAAGTGTGTGGAAATTTAATTATACCCCTTATTATTATTATTTTACTCATTTCAATTAATATTAGTTGATATTTAACTTTTAACATGTTTTTCAAAAGTAATTTTTTTAATAAAATATCATTTTTTGAAATATAATTTCATAATTATCAGTAAAAACACTCTATAAAAAATAGATATGATTGATGTTTTATACGGAGTATATTTTAAAAAGTGTATATTACTAAAGGGCTACTCAAAGAAAATAATTTTTTTAAAAATGATATGTTATATAGTTTTTATTATTCTAAAAATAGGTTCACTATTCCACATACATTTTTAGAATAATAAAAACGATATGAAACAGTATTTTAAAAAAAAAAATTCTTCAAGTAGCCCTAGTATTACACATTTTTTTATATGTATAAAACATAAATTACGCATCGATTTTTTATAGAGTTTTTTTGTAAGTATGAAATTATTTAAAAAAACATTTTTTTATATTTGTAGTGTTTTTTGCTTTTGAAAAACATGTTAAAAGTTAAATATCAACTAATATCAATTAAAATGAGTAAAATAATAATAATAATAAGGGGTATAATTAAATTTCCACACACTTTAACATTTAATTAACGAAAATTGGGTGATGGGTGTGACTTTGCAAACAAAACGGTTTTAAAGGGTGGTTTTCTGGAATTTTCGTTTTAAGGGGTGGTTTCACGCAAAACAGCATATTTAAAGGGTGGTTTTCTGCAATTTGGCCAAACTAGAAACATAAGAATGAAAATGAACTCGATCATATGTTCAACAATACAAGCATATATAATTCATGGACGGTGTATGAATTGTGATGCAAATTACAAATGTAGAGCCTCTTTATGTAACATGTTATGTTATGTTACATAAAGAGGCTCTTCACCCTGAACAAAACTGAAGGATTGATAAATTGTAGCAAAATGGATGAAATATATATATATATATATATATAATTTGTTTTCTTACTAATTTGGAAACTATGTATGGATGAAGTGAAGTTTCTTACTATGATGGCTTTTCAAGATTTCACTAATACAACAGTCTTGTGTTTCACACTTTCACCCCTGGCTAGTTCCAAGATTGGATGACTTAGATTTGATTTCAGGTGATGCCAAATACCTGAAGGTGACCTCTAACATCACACTCAAGAGGACTGGACTTTTTGGCTCTACTTTCGCCCTCACTCGATACTTCATGTGCGCTTCTTTCAGCAGTTTCTGCACCACCAAGCTGTTTGGGACATTCACATGATTCTTTCACCATCTTCCTTTGTATGGTATAAGATCTCTCTTTTTCTCTTATGCTGTTACCAGCAGTTATTTTTCTAATATTGCCATTATCTGTATGTGTTGTGTAGCATATTATCCGGGAGTGCGAAGGAAGCGATAAAGACTGGCAGGATAGAACTGGAAGTTTGGAAAAATGTCCAGCCAATTTAGAAAGCGATAGCAAACCAATTAGAGCTTCCTGTTTTGAATTGAAGCCATTCACATTTTCATCTCCTTTGTTTTCCAAATATGGTTGCTTGATCGGATTTTGTGAAATTTCTTAAATTTCCTTAGTGACTAAATTTTGAGCAAATAGGGTTGTTTAATGCTCGAATAACAGTTTCAATTCAAAGCATTTAATAGGAAAAAAGAGTGCAATGGTTTTTAGTTGTCTATTGTAAACAATACTGACTAATACAGTAGCTTCTTGTATGATTAATGAGCTGCAACATAAAGTAAGGAACTATGTACTATGCCTGATAAGGATTAGGGAAAAGGATGGATGAAGTGCAGTGAAATTAGTGCTCAGACCACATTTATGAGATCTCAAGTACCCTCAAGTATCTGGCACTGCCATGGTTAGCACCTGCAATGTCTCATCTACATCCATCCGCGATTGATGCTCGGCCTTTAATAATGTCGCGAATGTGAAATTGAATTTGAATGTTTCCTGGTTTGAATTTGAAGTGCATTTGAATGGTGCAAAAAAAACATTTGAATTGGTAGTTAATGCTAATGAATGCAGTAGCAGTGGCCAGTGCAGTGCTGACAACAAGTCAGTAGTATCTATTATGCATCAATCTGAAAAAGCCTTGTTCATTGGATTAAAAGCTTACTGTCAAAATACGTGAGTTTCGACTTGTTCGGGAAAAGAGTGCGTACATCCTGACCCCCAGACTCTGCTTTTGCGGAAAATACTGGGTTGTTGTTGCTTACAGTTTCAACTTCCAGGACTATAGTTAGTGTCACTTTTGTGTTCTACACTTGGGTCGTTGTATGGTCAAGTTGCTTGGCTGCTGAGGCTGGGCTTTTGTGGTCCATAGCAAGCGGAATCCTTTCGTGCTCGAATGCTTCACCTCCAATCCCTTTCTTCCATCTCCCTCTCTAGTCTATATTGTAAGGATAGAGTTTGGCTCCACCATATATTCACGGGGATATATATGTTGCAAATTGATCTTTGTTTTCTTGATGTTTAGTTAACAAATTTGTTAATGTGACTTGAATCAGACGTTATTACGTTAACATATTTGACTTTTAGAGTTTGGCTCCCTCTCTAATGTTGCAAAGTTATCTTTGTTCTCGCTGACCGGTTAGCGAGTTGGGGATGGGCCTAACGTCCATTGTCTGTTTAGAGATTCATGAGCGCCTATAAATACTCATGAAACGCTGATCCTTGGAACCTAATCTGTTCTTTGCCTCCGTAATACAAATCTGGTTCTTCTGCCCGTGGACGTAAGTAACACGTTGTTATCGAACTACGTTATGTCTTTCTTTGTCTGTTTATCATTCTTCGCCTCCATAAGGCATGGTATTGTATAAATGCTTTAGTCTCTTTCCTGTATCTTCCCTAACAGGAAAGTAATCTCCTAACCCTGTTGACCCTGGAGTTTGCAATTAATGCCAACTTTTACTGACACCCAACCTTCAATTAGCAAGAATTTGCCCTGAGTCCTCAATTATATAATTTATATGGAGGTCATGAAGATGTTAACTAGAAAGAGTCGGGTTTCGATTCCTGCCTTCGCCCATTTCCCCGTTCCCTGTTCCACCAAGAGACATTCTGTGATTTACCTCATCCACGATGTCTAGCGAAATAATGGGAGCAAGAAAATGAAATCGCTAACAACTTTGCGGGCTCTAACGTCGAGTGATGGGCTGATGCTTAGTACCTGATTTAAGGTTTACAATCTTGTATGAGATTGTTCTGTTGAATTAAAATCTTTTTTTTTTTTGGATTGTTTATGAATTAGTTATGAAATAACTAGTTGTAAAGAGATTGAAAATTACTCCCAACTACCTCCTTGCCTGACCTTTAAGGCCCACATCCAACACAAAATGGAAATGGAGATGTTTCTGGGCAGACAATTGCACAAGCCATAATCAACTAGTGGTTAAACAAGCACAGTAGAGGGTTTGTAGTTAATAGACGACATAGGCAGGTACAACTTAGGGAGTTTTATGCATCCTTAGACCATCTCCAACCGCTGTTATAAAATTTCTCCAAAATAGGAAAACCAACATATTCTTCTGTTTGCTTCAACTCTAACAGTTTCTCTAAAAATGATGCAGATTTAGATAAACTATTTTTTTTTACTGCTTCTCAATTTTGGAAAATTAGATGAGGAATCTGTTGGGTCAAAAAACGCATTAAATTCCACAACTCCAAAGTTCTCAAAATGGAGAATCCGTTGGAGATGTTGTAAACTCTTTATCCGTACAAAATTGTTTATTCGTGTATCAACTAAACTAGCAACTGTTATGAGTTCGGCTAGAAAATCGGGTCTATTTGGGAAATGGTGTACAAACTTCTGCTATTTTCTTCTACTAGCCTGACAAAGACAATCCCCATGAATGATAGTATACACAAGAAGAGACGAATTTTGTGCAGAAAGTATCCTTTATCTTCATTGCTCACGAGATACATAAAATGTTGAAGAAAGGACAGGAAGATGGGATCATATGTGTCCCTACTATGAACTAGGCATACAATTTGCATTACTCCTTTTTTTTTACGGCCATTACTCGACTCTAGAGGCTACCGTTTTTGGACCCCGACACTGATAGACTTGTCAAACAGGTCATTTCAGGTTATAGGTCATGAAATGTTCAACCTAGACCCATATTTACAGGTTATGTGTTATGGGTTGCGTTTTGTCAGGTCATGACTCATGTAGACCTTATCAGTAGTCTAGTGGGACCTTCTGGTTCTATGTTATGTGTACTGTCAATGCTATTGCCAATCCTTCATTTGTATTACTGTCATTATATATATATACTCAAAGCCTCACCTTCTCTCCTTCATCTCTCCTTATCCCCTCTTTGCCTTGCTTTCCGTGCAGATGGTAGGCAGAGCTTCCACACCAGTACAACTACAACTACAAGCTTAGCTCACCATTCCATGGAGATGAATTCAGCTTCTGTTGATGCTGTTGGGTCGCCTGAGGCAACCACGACGAGTGGTGGTTTGCACGCTCCACCGCGACAGCTTCACCGTGTGCCTACTACTTCCACACTTCTAGTTGTTGTTCCTATCATCCTTGTCGTCGTCCTCATCGCTGTCCTCATCCTCATCGCAATCATGATCCGGCGACTCAACTTCAAGAACAGCAGCTCCATCAGTGGGAACAACAAAGCCAGAATCACTGACAGGAGCTGCAACTTCTTTGCTCACACCGCAATTAGCATCACAGAGAGCCCAGGTATGTATATCAATAAGAATCATCAGTTCCATAACTTGATTTACTGGATACCACAAATTGATGGAAATTCCATTTCAGATATCAGCAACAATGGTTGCATATCAGTTGAGGGTAGCTCAAGGCGATTATCATCGCAAAGGAGATCAAGAGGGGTCCAAGTATTCACCTACAAGGAGCTTGAAGCTGCCACAGGTGGCTTCAGCGAAGCGAATGTGATCCGGAGTGGCGGGTTTGGGGTGGTCTACAGAGGGGTCCTCTTGGATGGAACTGTGGCTGCAATCAAGATGCTCCACAAGGAAAAGAAACAAGGGGATCGCGCCTTCCGGATAGAGGTCTGTATCGCATTGTATCGGTACTGTTTGATCATACGAGTAATCTTAACATCAATCTGTTAGTTATAATTAGGATCAATGTTCTAAAAAACGCTTGGCAGTAAATTGCTAACAACTAACAAGGAGGCTTATAAGTGAGGTTGGATGGGGCAGGTGGACCTACTAAGCCGGCTACATTCGCCGTACCTGGTGGAGCTGCTGGGCTATTGTGCAGACCAGCTTCACAGGATCCTGGTGTTCGAGTTCATGATGAATGGAAGCCTCCAACAGAAGCTTTTAAGATCGCCACGAGGAGGGTATTTGCAGCCATTGGATTGGGGTACGCGGCTAAGGATAGCCCTAGATTGCGCGCGAGCACTGGAGTTCCTGCACGAACATGGATCCCCATCGATAATCCACCGTGACTTCAAATGCAGCAATGTTCTGTTAGACCATAACTTGAGGGCAAAGGTGTCTGATTTCGGCTTGGCTAAGCTGGGCTCAGACAAGATCAACGGTCAGATCTCGACTCGTGTCCTTGGGACCACCGGCTACTTGGCCCCAGAGTTAGTTCACTGCTCTTAGTCTTATCCCTCACATTCCATCAAGATGCTTATAATGCAATCTATTGGTCCCCTCCCCTCACATTCCATCAAGATGAACTTCAAGTTCATCTAGCTAGAAATTGTTAGGATGATTATGCATTGCATTTGCAGGTATATCTCGACAGGGAAGTTGACGACGAAATCAGATGTTTACAGCTATGGTGTGGTTCTTCTGCAGCTCATAACTGGCCGCGTACCAGTTGATATGAGGAGACCACCAGGAGAGCATGTCCTCGTCTCTTGGGTCAGTTCTTTCTCTCTAAATTTGTATCTTGCTTCCGTTCTTTTGGTTGCCCTTCGAATTGATACATTATGAACAAAACAAGAAGCAATCACTGACTGTTCAGAGATGTGAATGAGACCAAAATAGTCCCACAGTGAAAGCTGAGCATAACAAGCCTCCTATTGCCAATTGGTTTTAAAATGAAACCTCAGTCGGCTATAATTGTTCATTCAGTAAGTCAAG
Organism: Persicaria tinctoria; assembly: GCA_037127255.1. NCBI lineage: Eukaryota > Viridiplantae > Streptophyta > Magnoliopsida > Caryophyllales > Polygonaceae > Persicaria > Persicaria tinctoria. Next base: position 5,651,042 of record JBANSL010000004.1, read on the forward strand.
CTGCAATGTTCTAAAATAAAAACTTCACTGACATTAGGCCCTTCCAAGATTAACAAACAGAGAGGAGGTAGATGAGATGGTCGATCCGGATCTAAGAGGCCAGTATTCAAAGAAGGATCTTGTTCAGGTTAGCCACTTTTACCTTTCATCACTTAGTTCATATAGCAAAGTGTAACTCCTGCACTCTATTAATGGTCTTGCTTGGCTTCACTGTGTAAGGTTGCGGCGATTGCAGCTGTGTGTGTACAAGCAGAAGCCGAGTACAGGCCTCTGATGACGGATGTGGTTCAGTCTCTAATACCCTTGGTTAAGAATTTCCCCTTCCAATCAAACTCGTCCAGATTCCAGAGTCGGATGAGCAGTCCCATGTGATCAGCCAGCTAGTATATAACACACCGAAATCTCGAGTTGCTTGTCCGAACAGCTTGTCCTGTATGGCATCAATCTTCACAAGGAAAACTCCAACGTACCCAACTCAAATCTCATCAGTGGAAAGCTGGATTCGGGTTAAGCAACACTCGTCAGAGCATACAAATGCCTTATTTCTCAAATGTACAAACATACTCTCATTTGATTTTGTTTTTTCTGGCTCTTTTGATGGAATTATGTCCGATCCTTATTTAGCTTGATTAACGGCTTCCCGAATGGCTTGGCTCTTTCGATCCCAACACATTTAGACTTGTGAATTCGCTTTAAACAATTGAGATTTCGAGTTTGCAACTTCCTTGAGAAAATGCCATCAAATACATTACTAAGCAGTTTCAATTCAAAAGTGGCAATAAACACAAGACTAGTAGATAGTTTCAAAAGTCGCACAACCAAGGAATGTAGCTCTAGCGACGACGACGATCAAGGCTTCGAAGTGGGTACTTGGGGTAAATCCCATCACGAAACCCGCGGGTAGGATGAATGACCCTCTTCCCTCTACGGTTTGAACAGTTGAAACAACCCGCAGTAGTTTTTCCTGCCCAAAAAAAAAACACTCATCTTGAAGCAACAACTCTTGAATAGAATTATAGAAACGGGCCATTCCATGAGTTGTATCCAAAAACAAGCACCAATCTGTTCGAAGAGCTTACCACGCACAATACGGCAAGCAGTAACAAGCAAGGAGCAATCCTTGTGCTCTATTTCAGCAAAGAAGAGCTTGTCTGAAGCATCATCAGGTGCAGTTTTCCTTGCTAAGAAGTTGATATGAAACACATTTGTATTCCTGTTACTTACAGAATAACACCATGCCAAAGCATCCACGAGCTTATAGTCTGTGTGCTGCAAATTCAGAGATGAAGTTACCAAGAAAATTCGACTAGATAGAATTTAAAACCTGTGATACTTGAAAGGATTTACAAACACATTACATGCTTCTTGTTGTAATATGTCAATGCAAGCAATGGAAAGCGAACCCTTGACCTCGCCTTGTCACTCAAGGTCGCCCCATCAGCCAACAGATGAGCATACCGAGATAGAGGTGGAACCAGATCCCTAAACACAGTAGGAACAATCAAGACTCAATTAACACCAAATATGACCAAACCCTGAATCAATTCTACCCTTTAACTAATAACTACTTTTAAGTGAAGGATACAGATTGCTTTAAAACACAGAAACATAAGTACAAACATTGACATTGAAACACAGAAACATTGCCTGCTTGCTAAAAGGCCAAGACGACGAACAATAGCAGACAGCCAAACACAAACGGATACTCAAGGAATGCTGCCACACTAAATGCCAACATCTAAGTTACAAAAATCAAATACATACTCGCTTATGACATATTTCTCTGGGGGCTGCCAAGGGGCAATAAAGCAGCCACAGTCTGTGGTTTTAAGACCTGTAAGAGGAATGCAAAAACATTACGAATCCGAAAAAGTTTCAAGTAGAAGCACACAACGAAACAGATCTTGCAGCACGAATAGTAACATAAGAGATGATCAAGTCCGAATTTCACATTAATAGCTTAAGATAAACACATTTCACATTAATGTCTAAGAAGCGTTATTGATGAAGAGAGCATACCATCTAAATTACGACAAGAAATGACAACCACATCACCACCAACCTCTACTTGCAAGTCAGAGCAGAAGTAAGACGGACAATCCATAGCTGTACTTAGGGCAGCACTAAAACCACAATGAACCCGATTTCCCATCAGAGTCTGATAACACCCCCAACGTTCCCTGGTGTCAACAATCTTATAGTCAGTGCCCTGCAATGCAAAGCTAGTGTACTGAGGGTGGGTTTCCGAAGGAAGCACAAGACAATCTATAAACATTGTTCGAATAAGTAATGAGCGACCGACGTGTTTGTCATTGTAGTAAGCCAAAGCAAGAGCACTGTCACGGGCGTAATTCTCCGCGTCTTCGACAGAATCACTATCTGGGTCATTCAAGTCCAGCTCATATGCAGGCGTCCCATTATCATCATAAACCAATGTAGTATCATCAGGAAGCAAGTCATGGGGCCTTAAAATATACACAACACAACACAACACACAAATAAAAACCAAATCTCATCTATGCTCTCCAAAAATCTCATCTTTGCTGAATCAATAGCCAAATATATTTAGAATTTTGTTACTCTTCACAGATAATGAGAATAGTAATATCCAATTCCTATACAAACCCAACACATTCTTACTTGCCCCAAATAAAAACCCTATCAAGCACAATCCAACTAGAAATTTTTGACAAGAAACAAAATTGATTGAAATTTTTGCCCCAAATAATAAACCCCTTACAGGATGACTTCATGGCCGAGGGTGGACTGTAAATTTGCAGCCGTAGTTGGCGCCAATTGCCTATTCATTCATAACAATTAATAACCAATTAGCGAAATCCCATAACAGGTTATTAAAGAGATTTCAAATAAATAATACATTGGACAATGGGATGGAACCATCCTGATCACACAAAATAGCAAACGATGGCACCCGGTATCTCTATTTATAGGCGAGTGGGTCGAACGAAATACGCTCTGAGATCGATATGGGACAACCTTCTTGTACTCCCTCCTTTTTCAATTAAGTGACTTTTTCAGGTCGAATATGTATTTTTAGGAGGTAAAAATTATATAAAATATTAAATTTAGTTAATATTTTAATAATATTATACTTATTATTAATTTTATCAAAAAAAATTATTAAAAATTTTATATTATTTTTTATCACTTTAAAATACGTGCATGAAGAGAGTCGATCTGGCTGAAAAGGGTAGTTATGAAAAAGAAGAAGAGAACTCTGCGATGAGAGTCCAGCCGAAGAATTTGAAGACGATGATGGGAGGTACATCATGATTCGAAGAAGATGAGATGGTGCATCAAGATCCGATGAAGATGAGAAGTGCATCCGAAGGATTCGAAGAATTTGAAGATGATGATCCGTGAAGGATTTGAAGGCAATAAACATGCATCTATTGCATTTATGAAATTTTGAATCAAGGGGAGATGTTAGAATGATTCAAAATTAGTTAGATCAATTAGTGAAAATCTGAACATGTGTGCCGGTTAGGGTTAAGTTAATTGGAATTGTTAGTGGCTTAATTAGTGATCATATAAATGCCATCAGTTTTAGGGTTAATTAGGATTTATATATAAAAAAAACACTTATTCCAACACAATCCAACTAGAAATGTTTGATAAGAAACAAAATTGAGTGAAATTTTAGACATTGGAAAATAGCCCAACATAATGAGTTATCATATTCTCTTGCCCCTAGTGTGTGCATCATCGTCTCTTTCTACCATTATCCCCTTATAGTTTATTCATACGTATGATTTCTTTGGTTTTTTTTTTTTATTAATTTTAGGAATAAAAGAGTGTAAAAACAAGTAACGAATCACAAACATAGCTTAGATCAATTGAGAAAGAGAGGTTTTTATTAGCTTGAGATGATGAAAACAAAATCCCAAAAACATTTGGCAATTCCCCACCTCTAATCTCCCGTGACAGCAAAAACCCTAACCTGCCTAGCGTCGAAACCCAGCTGGTGCACCTGCACGCCCGGGCGCCCGACTCTGCCTGTGAGGCTCTAGGAGCACGCCCTTGTGGCTTCCTGCCCTCCGCCTTGCCAGTTTTGCACTTTTCACCCAAAGCCCCACGAGCCCGATTCCTATTTTTTGTAAGTTTCTCCTAATCTTATTTACTACATTAAATTTTCTTGCTTTGCTTGCATTACCAAAAAAAAAAAATTAAAAAAACGAGAGGGATAGCCAAAATAAGGCAACTCAGGTTCCGTCTACTCGTGATCGGCTCGTATAAAACTCGACTCGAGCTCGTTCATTTTCTAAACAAGCCGAGTATGAGCACATTTTTAAGCTCGTTCCAAAGCTCGGATCGTTCGAATTAAACTCGAATAGCTCGAATTTTATGAAATTTCTAAAATTTTCTTAAAGTTATTGTATAATGAGCAAGTAGAATTCCCTAAAGCTCGAAAAAAGCTCGGCTCGAGCTTGCTCATTTTCTAAACGAGCCGAATATGAGCACATTTTTAGGCTCGAGTCAAAATTTAGGCTCGGCTCGAGCTCGTTCATATTCTAAATGAACTAAATATGAACAAATAATACTCGGCTCGTTCGACTCGAATAACAGCCCTAGCAACTCATCTTGAATTTCTTTTTGGTTAGTAACCGTGTTTGGTAAAAAAAAAACATTCTCTTCTTTTCTGGTGACAAAACCAAAATAAAGTAACCCACATTCTTACATCACATTTTGCATTGTGTTCATCTACCCAAAAAAAAAAACACAAAGGTTAAAAGTATGTGGTTTGCAAAGTTTGTAGTCAACGATAAGTCGATAAAAAAAAAAAAAAAAAAGTCACTTGTATTCTCGTGCTTTGTTTACCTTACTTAGTTGACCCTACTACTTGTGTTTTGTGTTTGTGTCAAGCTCATCAACTAAACATCGATCCTCCGGGATTGCATCATACGCAGCATTATACTGATCATCATCGTCGTCATCATCATCATCATAGATAGTAGGAAGTGTCTCATAGTTTACCATGGGTGGATCTCTCATGAATACAATGAAGCAAGATTTGTGGGGATCTCTCATCTCATATACCCGATCCGACACGTCCTCCTTATCATGGAAGGCCACATACGGTTGCAGAGCTTGGAAATGGTGTCCTTGGACGAGACCTAGCTGCAGTTCAATCTCTTCCATTTGGAGTGACAACTCTCTCTCCCTCTCTCTCTCTCAAGATTCGAAACATCATCATTAATCGAATGCATTCCGATATCCTGAAACATGATTAATGGAAAAAAAGTATTACCCAAAGGAAGGTCTAATTCGATAAAATGTGATATTGTGACAACCTCAACTCAACTGTTGAGAATGTTCACATTGTTGAGTAAGTTCATCACCAATTAAGAGCAAGATGATGTGATATCTACAAGCTTCTCTCATGCTGTCCCATGTTGTTCTCCTTCAACTTTTTTTAGTGCTACACGAGTCGAGTATGACTTGGAGTCAAGAAAGGGAGAATGATATAATTCGGGATATGCCAATTTTTGGCAACCTCGGTAAAATAGTCATATTTACTAATGTATTTGGAGTTAGAAGACCCATGAGTACTACTTTTGAAGATCTTTTCAATTGATACAAATTTGTAGTTTACACAAAGATCATAATCCAATAGGAACTAGGAAGAAGGTTGAAATTGCCCAACAACGAGACAGAAGAGGTTCATTCGTGGTTTCAAAGTGATAAAGATTAAAAATAACTCATGATTGTCTTATATGGTTATTTTAGTTAATTTTAGCATATCTTAGTATTTAATAAGGGTTAATTAGTTTTTATATTATGTTAGGATTTAAGTTTTTCCTTCTAGGTTACTTTAATATTTTTCTTTTATAAGATTTATCCATGAGTGACTAGATAATTATTAGAATTTTAGTATTTTTCTTTTATTAGAATTTATCCATACTTTGTAATTTCTATTAAACAAGTTAACGAAGCAGGAAAGACACATCATGATTAACTTTCATCTTGTTAGCGATCGAGAAGTGAACCCTATATAAGGACCATGAGAAGCGGTGCTGAGAATATGTTTTTGTCGTGAGATTCGACAGGAATTGATCCTCACGGTTCTAACGATGTTTGTGAGATTCGGGCATCCGCGATATCGAATTCGACTACTGTTTGATCAATTGGGTCAACCCTTCTGAGTGAGATTCGCATAAGGTTCATTCACCTTTCCTTTAATTGCAGCGCAATCACTTTCAATTCAAACACAACTTAAAAAGTAATTTAAATTGTAAATACCTTGTGTTGGTGGAAGCAGGAGATATGACATCGCTTGTTTTATGCGATTTTCGTCTATTTTTAGCTTCCTTTAGGTTGAAATGTATTCAAATATAATTTAAAACTCGATTGCATGCAAGAACCAGTTTTCAACTTTATTGGACGGTTTTTCAATGTTATTTTTTAAATGAGGGAAGGTCATTTTTCATGTCATTTTGGAAGATTTTGAGCACGAGCTTCCTTTGAGGAGTTTGTAAAGGTTATTTTGTTTAGAAATGAGCAAGATGTCATTTTTAAAAATTTAAACTTTTGGTTTAGGATTTAAACAAGGACATTTTTCTTTTGAACTTTATGAAACAAAGCTTTGAAAATAAAAATAAGGTTCAATAAACTTGTGATTACTTGATATGAATCATATGATACAGGTTTATCTAGTTTACAAATTACTGTCAATTATTATTATCAAAAAAAGTTTAGCTACTTTGTCGGTAACATGCTAAGTGGTAGCTTATCTCTTTCTTCTTCTTTTCCCCCTTATTATACGTAGATCAATCAGTGAAAACTATTTATTTTTGCTCGGTATCCAGTATAATATGCCCACAAGTACTTAAGTTGTTATGTAGAGTAGTGTTAAAAAATTGTCTAATAATACTGAATATAATTTTTGTTCTAAGATATTACATATGTGACCTCCTATGACATCACTTATATATGAACTAAAACAAAAATTTTAAAAAGGGGATTTTTTTTATAAACAAAAATAAAAGGAAAAATTAGATACATCGAGCATATATGAAGAAATAAAAACAATACATTTTTCTCAAATAAAATAGAAAGAGTTATACATGAAAACTATAGAGCTTTATTTGTCACGTAAAAAAAATGTCTAATATTGTATTGAAAAGGTAAAAATACAAAGAATTATGTCTAAATTAAATGAATATATGCTCCTCTATAAAAACATAAAAAAATGTAAAATTTAATGGATACGAGGCCTCTCTATAAAAACATAAAAAAATGCAAATAGAGAGATTTGGACTCTACATATCTAGGAATCCAAGTTTTGTTAAGATTTTTTTTAGAACCATTGAGTCAAACTCGTATTTTATTATATTTTTTAAATATATATATAACATATATTTTTATTGGCCCCAACCGAAAACGGGTCCTGGGCGGTCGCCCACCCTGCCCCACCCTTTGGGCCGGCACTGAGATCAATCATCAATGTGCTCTAAATGGATTTATAAGAATGATCCTTTTATAGACCTCTCATCCCCGCAAACGGGAGCCCTTGAAGCAAACTCAGGGTAATTTAGCACATTTACTTTTAGTTGGTCAAATATTACTCTGAAGTAGTTGTTAATATATGAAGATTGTTGTAAATTCGTTGTGCTATCTCGACATGTTGAATATAACTTTTGGATTCATTGTGCGAACGTGCCTATAGGGGTTATCGCACTTTGCGTACGTGGTACTGAGCCTCCTCAAAAAATCCCACAAGGGATTTCTGGGGTATGGGGCCGCGAAGCGGTGGGACCAGTCACTATAAAAAGTTTACCCTACCAAAGTTTCCGGTTCGAACCCCGGAATGACCGCTCTTTATTTACCAATTCAAGGGTTATGATTATTAATGATTTAGATATGGTAAACCACCAAAAGACGGAGAGCGCCTATCGAGCTACGAACCCAGCCAATGGTCATCTTTTAACCTTTATAGAATTTTTAAAATCCCATGAAGTCATTTCGTGGAACAATCAAAGGTTTAACATTATAGATTGTGTGGATGATGTATTTGGAACAGAAATACCTGATGGCGTTCATTCACTATAAAGTTATGAGAATATAGTGGAAATGTTGAACACTTGGCTTAGAAGGGACCTTGTTTTGGGTATGATGCGTATCTTTCATGATTACAATGTCAATAATACTTTTGTCTATATGGAAAAGGGGAGTGTGAAGGGATTGAATCACACCATTGTTATTGTTGGATCCGGATCCTCTCCTAATATTTTTTTGCCTAATATCCTCCTAATAAAACAATCTTGACCATTAAAGTAAATCAATAATTAAGATGACTCCTAAATTAATCCATATCCCCAACCTCGCTCAATCTCTCATCCTCGTAAAAATATATGGGAGTGCACATCCACCAATTAACAACCATAGTAGCAGTGCATACCCAGTAATTAAGTCAATTCAAGAAGATCATCGATCAAGCATGGAAGATAGAATCAGAGACCGAAGACGAGGAAGATCATCATCATCGTTATTAGTCGTGTTGTGGTCGGTCTTGTTGATTCTAATTTGTGATTTGAGTTTGATGCATCCAATCAAAGTCAAATTCAAAATCACAACGCACAAAATTTCAATTGGCCGGGGAAAACAAAATTGGAGTGTGATGCATCCAAGGCATTCGTATTGAATTGGCATGTTTAATTTCATGGTTACAGGCTGAACGAGCCCTCGACACATACATGGTGATCACCGCAAGTGTCCTCCTCAGTCCTCACTACCGCGGGAGGACCATTCAAATCCCGTTGTAAAACCCTAATAATTTAGTAATTAATTCAGTATTTATGCCAAGAACAATTCAAATCCTCCAATCAGAGGCGGAAAACAGTCCAGGATCCTAAGCGCTCTGGTTCGCAATCATCCGCTCTACCATTCTCAGCGTTGACCCGTTGTAAACGTCTTCCTCGAAATACTCTCCTTTCTTGATGTGATCCTAGTGGTCAATGAGCTCGACTCATTTATCTTACAAAGCTTTGTTGCAGGAGCCGAATATGAACTCTCGTTTGAGAAAATAGCATGGCGATACCGTGATATTTTGGCTCTTTCGGGCTGTATAAAATTCTGATTGAAGCCGGTGAGCACTTGTTGGAAAGATATTTTAAGTGGCTACAACTTTCATGAAGAACACTTCTCCTAAATCAGCCTCGAAGATGCATGAAGAGCACTTGTTGGGGGCTTATTTTCAGCCTATATATTTCTTGTAAGAACTTCATTTTGAATCAAGTCGAGTTTAGTTGAGTTAAAGGTTAAGCTTCCTATGATGACGGGTTAAGAATAGAGTTCTTGGTGAGAGGCTAAGAGCGAACCCTTTGGTGAGAGGCCGATGGTGACACCCTAGTGAGAGGCGAAGGTGTGAAAGGGTTGAGATCCTCGGTGTGCGATTCCGAGAGGATTGAGATCGAGTGTAAGAGGCCTACGAATTTTGCTCCACATATCCTTTTTTTCAGTTTCCATAAACCCCAAAAATTAGCCCAACAAAAATAGTGTTCGAAAGCTCGATCCTTGGACGATCTTGGTCCTCGGGTCTCATCATTTCTTCATCTCCCGTTGAACTCCCCTTTGAGGTTTCTTCGATCCGAGCAAAAAATCAGATGGAGAGGAAACAGAAATGGGAGGACTGGTGTGTCTTGATGGTGACTTGTCTAGAAGCAAAGGGACGACGACGGGCAAGCAACCATTAGAGAAGCTATAATTAAGATCTTGAGATATCGATGGAGAGAGCGAGAGGATTGTGAGACGCCTAGAGCGACTGAGCATTCTCAGATGAGAGAGATTTGTGATGGGTTAATTAAAATGATACAATCTTAGCCGCTCATTTTATTGGACGGTTGAGATCGAATTATTAGGTAAATATTAGGAACCTCTCATTAGGAGAGGATCCGAGTTCGTTATTGTTGTATTAAGGAGATTTGGAAATAGAATAAATTTTGTATTTCAAGATTTCCATAGAACTCCCAATCGTTTGGGAAAGGGAATGAATGTTGCAATATGATGTATTTCTTTAACCATTTTTTTAACATGTTGTCATCATTTCTTTCTATGTCAAATGGAAATTATGGAATACCCTCAAAGTCTATTGATGACATCAAACCTTTATATGTCAAATGAAGTGCTCTCATAATCAATTCTGTTAAACCTGCAATTATTCCATATGGTCACTTAACAATTTTATGTTGAACATAATGGACCACATAACTACTCTGAATTGTCTTATGGTCTATTGTGTACTTTTAATAACTATAATTTTATAAACACGTCATTTATAAGGAGAGAATGGTTAAGAATACAATTTCTTTTGTATTACAAGACTCCGTTGGGACAAGAATTCTGGTCATTTAAGAAAGGGAATAACTGTAGGGAGGTCGGATCATTTGCTTAAAATCTATTCGGTTACATTTCTCACAATGTCGAAAACTATACTTTCACCCACAATCATTTAACATGTACAAATTCTTATTATAAGAGTATAAAGAAGGTCTTTATTTGCCAAATGAAATAATCTCACAGTTCATTTTGTTAAACATGAATTTGTTTGATAGGTCCTCTCAAAAATAGTAGGCTGAACATAGTAGACCATATAGGACTACTTTGACTCATCCTATGATCTATTGTGTACTTTTAATTACTCTTATGTTATGAACACGTTCAGTTACAACGAAAGGATGGGTGGGAATACAATTTTTTTTTTGTATTCAACACTTTGATGGGGTCCAGAATAAAGTTCAAACTGTTTTTCACTAAATTGCACAAAGGGTTTCCTATGCCAACCCATGTCACACAAAGTGTAAGTTTTTATATTATGTTAGAATTTAAGTTTATTCTTCTAGATTTGAGTTTATCTTATTAGGAAATTTGGCATTGCTTGTTTTCTATAATTTTCGTCTATTTTTAGCTTCCTTTACCTTATGTTGGTGGAAGCAAGAGATTTGGCAACATGTTTCAACTTTATGATGGTTATTTTTTTTTTTGAAATAAGGAAGGTTGTTTTTCATGTCATTTTTGAAGATTTCAAGCACCAGCTTCCTTTGAGGAGTTTGTGGACATAAAAATGAAGAATCTGCAAGTAGAAATAATTTATTTTGTTTAGAAATGAGCAAGATGTCATTTTTAAAGTTTCAAACTTTTGGTTTAGGGTTTTAAGAGAGGGCGTTTTTTCTTTTGAACTTAATGAAACAAAGTTTCTAGAATACTAATAAGCTTCAATGAGGTTGTGATTACTTGATCAGTTAGAGATTTAGCTAATTCATAAATTATTGCAATTGTTATTATTATTTAAAGTTTAGCTATAGTTTGGTGATAAGTGATAACATGCTAAGGGGTAGTAGTATACTGTATATAGCTTATCTTTTTGTTCCCTTGATTTTATGCAGACCAGTAATCACTCAATGGATTTACAAGAATGACTCTCTTATAGACCCAAAAAGGCTTATCCCCTCATACAGGAGCCATTGAAGCAAATCGAGAGCACGTAATTGCACAAATTTTATGGCTATTTTTTATATTCATCATTTAACATATTTAAGTACTTTTAGTTAGTAAATTAGTTGTTGATATATGAATTAGATGGATGCAAATTTGCTAGGCTATCTCGACATGTCCAGTATAACTTTCAAATTCAGCATACGAGCACACCTATAGGGGTTATGCTTATGAGTGATTTAGATTTGGTAGGCTACCAAAAGACGAAGATCGCCTATCGAGATACAAACTCGCCGAATGATCGCCTTTCAACCTTCATTGATTTTTTGAAAACTGATAGAGTTGTTTTGTGGAACAATCGTAGGGTGAATATGTGAATTGTGTGAGTGATGTGTTTAGAGTAGAAACACTTGTGGGGGTTTGTTCAAGATACACTTATGAGGAGAGAGTGCAAATGTTGAACAATTGGGTTAGAAGTGGCACTGTTTTGGGTACGATGTGCATCTTTCGTGATTACGATATCAACAATACTCGTGCCTACATGGGAAGGGGGATATGAAGGGACCGAATCACACCATTGTTATTGTTACGTTAAAGAGAGTGGAAAATAGAATATTCTTTGTGTACCAAGATTCCCATGGAAGTCCCGGTCAATTGGGAAAGGGAATGAATGTGGCGAGCCTCGATGTTTTCCTTAAGATCTATCGGGTTATTCTCCACCATTGCCGAATCTTCTGCTTCCACAAATACAAGGTATTTACAATTTTAAATTGCTTTTTGAGTTGTGTTTCTAGTGAATACGATTCTAAGTTATTTTATTTTGTTTCTATGTATGTGCAGAGTGATTGTGCTGCAATTAAAGGAAGACTAGGGCGAATGAACCAATTAAGATTAGAAGCCTTTTGTTGTGTGATGATCACATATTCCTCTTGTGTTTTTATTATTGTCTATCAGTGATTAAAAGTCTCTTTTTGGGATGATCATAGGTTCCTCCATCTTGTGTTTTCATTATTGTCTATTCACTATCAGTGTTTAGCTAGCTTGCAGTACGTAGCTACTTTAAATTAAGGTAGGAGTATTTTGTTAGACATATATGGTTTTTGTTTGATCGATTGTAAGTTGTAGCCTGTTGGGATTTGACAACGACAAACAATTCAAATGTGTCGATAATTTCATAATCCATGTTCCCGATCGACTACTTTAATGTGTCTTAGAATCAAAGAGTATCGATCAACAATCGGGATTCGACCTCGAATAGATGCATACATCCACAAATGTTTTGATCTAAAATGCTATCTTTCCATTCTCTGTGCAGCTGAAAGCTGGTTGCATTGCTTTCATACAAAAAATAAACCAAACGAAATCTGATTGTGATGAAGCCAGATGGGCACAATGAATCCAGAAAATTGAGTACAAGATAATGAAGATATAATCCATTTATTAACATTGTTCAATCCCGTAAGATTTTATCAACATATTCAACGTACAATGTAGGTCTGAATGAGGATCCTGAGCTAGACACGAGTTCAATCATTTGTTTCTTCTATTCCTTCAATTAATTCGCTAGTACTGTTGCTTCCTCTTCAAACCACAATGCAAGTTTACTATGTTTGAATGAGAATCCAGCTTCCGACTGGGTTCAAGGTGAGTTATTTCCTCTCTTTTTTTCTCCGATTTTCTTCTATATTTAGCTTCCCTTAGTTTCAAATGTGTTCATATATACTTTAAAACTTCATTTGAAGTACTAGTTTTCAACTTTATTGCATGGTTTTTCAATGGGTTTATTTTTTGAAATAGAGGAAGCCATTTTTCATGTCATTTTTTTTTAAGATTTCAAGAACCAACTTTAATTTCTTTGAGGAGTTTGTGGTCGTGGACATAAAAATGAAGATTATGCAAGTTTAAATTACTGATTTTGTTTAGAAATGAGGGAGATGCCATTTTTAAAGTTTGAAGCTTTAGTGTTGGTTTAGGTAGGGTTTAGGGTTTAAGCAAGCTAGGACGTTTTCTTTTGATCGAACTTTATTTATTGAAACTATTAGCTTCTAGAATACTAATAAGCTTCAAATCAGGTTTTGATTACTTATTGCAATGGTTATGAGCATTACAAATATTATGTAGGTTAGTCAGTTCATTAGAAACATGTTGGTTGCTATTGTTGGATGCATCATCTTTTCCCGTTGTTTTATACTGATCTTTTCCGGCTAATATATGTATATATATGATCAATCTGTTGTTGTTCTCACGCCTCAATATTCAGTTTTGTTGTTTAATTGCCATGGTTGCTACTTTGAACTCTTTTGATTTTGTAACTCTATTAGATAACCTTAAAAGTAGTATCTGAAGACCCTGACTATGCTTCTCTTATTGCTTCTCAATAATTTCCAACCCTGTAATTTTAAGGTACTTTGCATAAGATGGTTCTCAATAATTTCCAACTCTTTTGATTTTAAGGTACTACCCGAAGACCCTGACTATGCTTCTCAATAATTTCCAACCCTGTAATTTTAAGGTATTTTGCATAAGATGGTTCTTGTATTTCTTTAATTTACAGATGGTTATAGCATGTTTTAAGTCGAGAAATTGGTCATGTTGTGAGCTCTTATATGCACTTTCTGCCTTGTAGTATATGTATGTTTGGATGGTTGTAGGTACCTTTTGCAAGTCTCTGTTTTAGTTAAGAGCCTTGTAGTTGTAGTATATGTATGTTTGGATGAACTGACTAACCTACTTAATTATTATTTGTAATGTTCATAGTTATTTTACCTAGTTTGCTAAGTGGTAGTGGTAGCTAATTATCTCTTTGTTCCCCTACAGACCATACTAATCACTCAATGGAGGATTTATAAGAATGACTCTCTTTTGGACCCGAAAAGGCTTATCCCCTCATTCGAGAGCCATTGAGGCAAACCGTGAGTACGTAATTCCACAAACTTCATGGCTATTTTTTATATTCTAGCTTCATTTGCCATATTTATGTATTTTTAGTTAATAACTTAGTTATTAATATATGAATTAGATTGATGCAACTTTGCTGGTCTATCTCGACATGTCGAGTATAACTTTCGGAGTGCGTATTCAAGGACGCCTATAGGGGGTATGCTTATGAGGGGTAAAGATTTGGTAGACCACCAAAAGAAGGAGATTGCCTATTGGGCTACAAACCCACCGAATGTTCACCTTTTAACCTTCATAGATTTTTTGAAAACTCACGGATTCGTTTTGTGGAACAATCATAGGGTGAACATTGTGGATTATGTGGGTGATGTGTTTGGAGTAGAAACACATGTGGGGGTTCGTTCAATATATACTTATGAGGAGAGAGTGGAAAGGTTGAACAATTGGCTTAGAAGTGGCACTGTTTTGGGTACGATTCGCATTTTTTCGTGATTACAACATCAACAATACTTGTTTCTACATGGAAAAGGGGTGTGTGAAGGGACAGAATCACACCATTTTTATTGTTGCATTAAGAAGGGAGTGAAATAAAATATGTTTTGTGTATCAAGATTCTCATGGAACTCCCGGTCATTTGGGAAAGGGAATGAATGTGGCAAGGCTCGATGTTTTGCTTAACATCTATTGGGTCATACTCCCACTGGTGTCGAATCTCTTGCTTCCACCGTCACAAGGTATTTACAATTTTAAATTGATTTTTAGTTGTGTTTGTAGTGAATACGATTCTAAGTTAGTTTTTTTGTATGTATTTGCAAGGTGATTGTGTTGTAATTGGCTAGGTTGAATGAAACAATTAAGATTAAAAGTCTTTTTTTTTGTGTGATGATCACATGTAGTTAGTAAATTACTCCAGAGCAGTTGGTATGACTTCCGAAGAGGAACTATCAAGCTACAAACCCAACGAATGGTCGTCTTTTTTCAATCTTTATAGAATTTTTGAAAATCCATTTAGTATTTTGCTTGAATAATCAAAGTGTTAACATTGTAGATTGTGGATGATGTATTTGGAAGAAATAGCTGATTACATTTATTCAGTATACACTTATCATAATAAAGTTCAAAGGTTGAACAGTTGGTTTAGAAAGGGTACTATTTTGGATACAATGCTTTGGGTATGATGCGCATCTTTCGTGATTACAATATCAACAATTGGCTTAGAAGTGGCACTATTTTGGGCACGATTCGCATTTTTCGCGATTATGATATCAACAATACTCGGGTCTACATGGGAAGGGGGATGTGAAGTGACTGAATCACACAATTGTTATTGTTGCGTTAAAGAGGGTGGAAAATACAGTGTTCTTTGTGTATCAAGATTTGGAACTCCTGATGCGCATCTTTGTGTATCAAGATTGGAAAAGAAAATGAATATGGCAAGCCTAAATGTTTTGCTTTACACCTATCGGGTTATTCTCCCATAATTGCCGAATCTCCTGCTTTCACCGATACAATATATTTACATTTGAGTTGTATTTGTACTGAATACGATTTTATGTTAGCTTATTTTGTTTGTATGTATTTGTAGGGTGATTGTGCTGCAATTAAAGAAATGCTAGGATAAATGAAACAATTAAGATTAGAAGTCTTTTGTTGTGTGATGGTCACATGTAGTTAGTAAATTACTCCGGAGCAATTGTTCATATATAAAGGAGGATGTAAATTCGTTGGGCTATCTTGACATGTTCGATACAACTTTTGGATTCAGTATATGAACATGTTTATAAGGGTTATGATATGACTTCTGAAGAGTACCTATCAACCTACAAACCCAACGAATGGTCGTCTTTCAATCTTTATAGAATTTTTAAAAATCCATTAATCTTTTGGTGGAATAATCAAAGGGTTAACATTGTAGATTGTGCATGATATATTTGGAAGAAATACATGATGACATTTATTCAGTATACACTTGTCAGAATAATGTCTAAAGGTTGAACAGTTGGTTTAGAAAGGGTACTATTTTGGATACAATGCTTTGGGTACGATGCGCATATTTCGTGATTACAATATCAACAATTGGCTTAAAAGTGGCACTGTTTTGTGCACGATACGCATCTTTCGTGATTACGATATCAACAATACTCGTGTCTACATGGGACGGGGTGTGTGAAGGGACTGAATCACACAGTTGTTATTGTTGCGTTAAGGAGGGTGGAAAATAGAGTATTCTTTGTGTATCAAGATTTGAAACTCCCGATGCGCATCTTTGTGTATCAAGATTGGGAAAGAGAATGAAAATGGCAAGCCTAAATGTTTTGCTTAACACCATTCGAGTTATTTTCCCACCATTGCCGAATCTCCCGCTTTCACCGATACAATGTATTTACATTTGAGTTGTATTTGTAGTGAATACGATTTTAGGTTAGCTTATTTTGTTTGTATGTATTTGTAGGGTGATTGTGCTGCAATTAAAGAAAGGTTAGGGTAAATGAAACAATTAAGATTAGAAGTCTTTTGTTGTGTGATGATCACATTTAGTTAGTAAATTACTCCGGGGCAGTTTTTCATATATGAAGGTAGATGTAAATTTGTTGGGCTATCTCGACATGTTCGATACAACTTTTGGATTCAGTATATGAACACGCTTATAAGGGTTATGATATGATTTCCGAAAAGCACCTATCAAGCTACAAACCTAACGAATGGTCGTCTTTCAATCTTTATAGAATTTTTGAAAATCTATTTAGTCTTTTGGTGGAATAATCAAAGAGTTAACATTGTAGATTGTGGATGATATATTTGGAAGAAATACATGATGACATTTATTCAGTATACACTTGTCAGAATAAAGTCTAAAGGTTGAACAATTGGTTTAGAAAGGGTACTATTTTGGATTCAATGTTTTGGGTACGATGCACATCTTTCGTGATTACAATATCAACAATTGGCTTAGAAGTGGCATTGTTTTGAGCACGATGCGCATCTTTCATGATTACGATATCAACAATAATCGTGTCTACATGGAAAGGGGGATGTGAAGGGACTGAATCACACAATTGTTATTGTTGCGTTAAGGAGAGTGGAAAATAGAGTGTTCTTTGTGTATTAAGATTTGGAACTCTCAATGTGCATCTTTGTGTATCAAGATTGGGAAAGGGAATGAATATGGCAAGCCTAAATGTTTTGCTTAACACCTATCGGGTTATTCTCCCACCATTGTCGAATCTCCTGCTTTCACCGACCATTCGTTGGGTTTGCACCTTTGTGTATCAAGATTGGGAAAGGGAATGAATATGGCAAGCCTAAATGTTTTGCTTAACACCTATCGAGTTATTCTCCCACCATTGCCGAATCTCCTGCTATCACCGATACAATGTATTTACATTTGAGTTGTATTTGTAGTGAATACGATTTTAGGTTAGCTTATTTTGTTTGTATGTATTTGTAGGGTGATTGTGATGCAATTAAAGGAAGACTAGGGTAAATGAAACAATTAAGATTAGAAGTCTTTTGTTGTGTGATGATCACATGTAGTTAGTAAAGTACTCCGGAGCAGTTGTTCATATATGAAGGTGGATGTAAATTCGTTGGGCTATCTCGACATATTCGATACAACTTTTGGATTCAGTATATGAACACGCTTATAAGGGTTATGATATGACTTTCGAAGAGCACCTATCAAGCTACAAACCCAACGAATGGTCGTTTTTCAATCTTTATAGAATTTTTGAAAATCATTTAGTCTTTATAGAATTGTTGTTCTGTAGGAAAACTTTGTGTAGTTATATGCAACAATTGTAGGTTAATCACAATGAACCATACAACCACTCCAATATCACTAAGTGGTCCATTGTGTTTAACCTTTCCATGGATTTTAAAAGAATGGATCAATTATATATGGATCCAACTTGTCATATCATATTACAAATCGAAGGTAATTTCATAGATTGTATAGTTTTTTCATACTATAGCTTGATTTAATAATTTAAACTTAGCCGATGAATTAGTCTTTATATTTTCATATCTATAAATTATATGGGTAAACATTTGTCACACTTTATCATCACATTGAGTATAATATTTAGATTTGACAATGGAAACTCAAATATAGCCGAGGTAGTAGTCTTGAAAGATGTAAATATTATAGATTAACAAAATATGAAGAATGTGTATCTAGATACATACCCACTAAACAGATGCCTTTTAACCCTTTTAGATTTTCTAGGAAACCCATTGAGGAATCCTATGGAACAATCGTTAAACATATTAATTGATTATGTATGCATTACATTTGTTATAAAAAGGAATGATATATGATGTCGATATGGTAAACTATTACAATGATAAAGTCGACATATTGGAAACTATGTGCACTATGCTAAGAAGTAAGAACACATGAATTTATATATGAGGGAATGATGGTTGGAAATACAATTTATTTTATATTACAAGATCTAATAGGCTAGAGAATCATGGTCATTGAAATGTAGCAAGAATTGACGTATTGTTTAAGATCTACCAAATTGAATTTCCTTCAATATATGTTGAATATCTTACTTCTACTTGCCTAAGCCCCTAAGGTATTATATCTCCTTTGAATAGTGTGCTAAATTTTTCCCAAATGATTGACATGAGCCACTTGCCTAAGGCATTAAATTTCCCTCAAATGTCTTGCTTATCGAAAATCAATGGTGTTAAAGCCTCCATATATAAGTGGTAGAACAAGGCAACATAAATGCAAGAAAATCAATAGTATGACAACACAACACCTACATTTATGTAATTATGTCAAATATATGATCAATTCAAATATAACCCAACTCATCGATTTCGATCTAGTTGTGCTCCTCATGTAATAGAGGTTGTAAATTTTTAACTGATATTTTCCATTCTTTGTACTGAGTGAGTAAACAGTTAATACAGGTGATTTTTTCAATTTTTAGGCATCTCCCATGGTAAGCCGAAAAATGAGTTTTGGCCTAATTTTGCTCCCACCACAGGTCAAAATCCATTTTAGCCTTTTTGTTTTTGGCCTATTTTCAAAATAAGGGCCAAATTTGGCTTCCTCTTTTGGAAGACCAAAAGCTATTTATTTATTTATTTTGAAGTGTTTAATATTTATGTAAATCTATAAACAATATAATTATAAACATATATATTGTATATTTATGATTTTTAATTAAAAATAAAAGTTGTAGTAATGTAAAGATATTTAAGAGTTCTTCGATATGAATATAATATTTGACATATTTGAATTATCATTGCACAAAAAATATTTTTAGAAACATTAATATTTTTTATTATAGATTCATCAAAATTATAATAAAAATAAATATTAAGTTGCTTAAAGTAAAGATAGAATCGAGTGACATAAATGAAATGTGAAAGTTCTAAATTATATTAGTATTTATAGGAAATTTAGCCTGGTAAAATTGGTCTATGGTGAAAACAACAAAATCGTATACTAGGTCAAAAGATAATATTCTATAGAATATTCTCTTTTGATAGGCTATTTCTCGTAGCTATTATGGCTTATGGGGGAAGATGCTCTTAAGGCATTATGCTTGGCAGCTTTAGAGCACCCTAAGAGCTTCCATATTTTAGAGAATACTAGGCTTTTAGGGAAATTTGGGCAATTTTTTAGGTCCAACAAGTCACTAGCATATTCCCGAAAATATGGATAGTGGAAAATTACGTCAATCCATTGAGATATGGTATGCTACAAGTGAACATTTGCGACAAGAAATGAATCCTAATTTTAGGATGACTGACCCTTATAATCCAGTTCATATGATGTCTTTTTCAGGAGCTAGAGGAAATGCCTCTCAGGTACACCAATTAGTAGGCATGAGAGGATTAATGTAGGATCCACAAGGGCAAATGATTGATTTACCTATTCAAAGCAATTTGCGCGAAGGACTCTCTTTAACAGAATATATGAAAAAAAATAGGGTATCTTCCCCAAATTTAGAGCAAACTCTACAAATTTTGCAGCATCATTTTCCTGTTTTCAAGTTTCAAAAACCAACGATGAACTACTATTGCTCAAGACACAGCAGTTGACCTTATTTCATAAATAATACTCCATCTGTTAATTAAAACTTATCGTTTACTATTCATGCACGCTTTTTTAGAATGATAAAAACTATATAAAATATTAACATTTTTTACATTTGTTTTGATAAATTCATACTTACTTGTAATAAGTATGAAATTATTTTAAAAAATTTATTAAAAAAGTTAATATTTTATATAGTTTTTGACACATCAAAAAACGTGCATGAATAGTAAAACGTCAAGTTTTAATTAACGGATGAAGTATAAAATAATAGAAACTCAATAATATTGCTCAAGACTCAAGAGTGATGCAGCAATATTGAACCCTTATTTCGGCAATTGACCTTATTTTAGCAATGATAGACTGTTGCTAAATTTTTTGCTCAAGACGCAGTAAGCGTATTTTCCATGATCTTTTTTTTTATCAATGAACTGTAGTTCATAAATAATAGAAACACAATAATCAAATCAATAGTGGAAAAATAACAATGCAAGAAGCAATCTGATTTTTTTTAAAAATAAAATGAATATGAAATTCTTTATAATAGGAAAGTTGTTGGATTTGAGGCTAAAATAATTTGGAGAAAGTTACTACTCTCCCTCCGTTCATAAATATAAGATCACTTTATTTTTCCACGTACTTTAAGGAGTGAAAAACTATATAAAAAATTAATTTTTTAATCAATTTTTTTCACAATATAGTATGTATTATTAATAAATATTATATTACAGAAAAAATATTTAAAAAAAATTAATATTTTATATAGTTTTTCACTCATTAAAATACGTGTAAAAAGTCAACAACGGAGTATTGATTTTCCATTTTAGAAAAAAAATTAGAGAAGCTCTTGGGGGCTCTTAGTAGCTTCTTGTTTCCACATCCACTTTTTAGAACGATCGTCATGTGCAATATAAGTATTTTTAAAAAGGGTGAAAATATTATTTGAACATAATTACTGCATCCATTGTGAAATATAAGTATTTTTACTTTTTAATACATTTTTTAATAAACTAAAAACAACATAAAATATTATTTTTTATTAATAATTTAATATTTATTACTATTAAATACTAAATTATTAAATAAAATTAATAAAAATATAATATTTTAAATAATTTTTACTTCATTCAAAATATATAAAAATAAATAAAATATATTTTTGAACGGAGAATAATAAATAATAATTAATGATCCCCAAAACTCCCGAAATGCAAAAAATATAATCACATTAAATTAATGAGAAAAATATAAAAAGATACTCTTATTTCCCTTTATAGCAAATTTAATGAGAAAAATATAAAAAGATACTCCCGAAATGCAAAAAATATAAGGATGATTTGCATGAATATACCAAAAAAAATTGTAGCAAAATGTCATATTTGCAAAATTTGTTCACCCGGTAACAGGTTGCACACAAGGTTAAAAGAAAAAAGTGAGTGACATGTGTCAAAATATGACAGGGGGAGTGATTTCATTTGGGCATAAAAAAAATTAAAAAAATGAAGAGTTTGTAGAGTTGAGTGGAGAGAGAGAGGGGTGAGAGGACAGGATCTGTGGAGAGAGATGGAAACATTTAATGCAAATAGTACACGTGACATCACATGAATTAAATGCAAATGGGGTTTTGCACATATTAAATTCCCGCCCACCCAAAATGGAGGGAAATCAGGTGGGAAAAATAGGCGGGTTGCATCCAGACAATAAAAGGAGATGGGGGTCTCGACAGGTTGACATAACAGGAAATAAAAGCAGATTATGTACTAGATGCCATTAACGTGGAGTTCGAATAATAAAACCCATAAAATAAGTTACTAGCCAACCAAAGGGAAGTTCTAGTCATTAACAGAATATATATAGACGTACACAGGGATACACGTAGCACTTGTATACAATATACATCAACGAACATGGGTAAGTATGGTTTTCGTTTTCAATTTACAGACATGGATTCTCCCCGTCCTCTCCTTACCCCCAACCGATACTGAAAAGACCGTCTTAATCTCTTTATTTCGCAGGGGAGAAAGGGGTGGCCACCGAGGATGTGGAGGAGATGTTGGTCAAAGTTGTTCCGCATGTAGGGGACCCTCGACGCAAGAACATCGACCTTCACGAGACGGTATTGTTGAAGTCGAAGGAGGAGGTGCAAAACCGGATAACATCAAAGACTAACTTGCCATTTTAGTTTACCGACGATGCAAAAGACATATGTACGGGGTTTTTTGCTTACTAGTCAGTACACGATTTTCCTTAGCCAATAACATTAAAGACTAAGCCAATAAAAGACAATCCCCTACCATATTTTATATATCTCATAAACTTTCCAACATAAGAACAACAACTATTAAACCCAAACGAAATGCGTCATAACGCAACATTCGTAACAACCATCCATAATAAATAGAACCAAAGTGTCCACAACATACCTATTCAGTCATCAAACACAAGGATCCAAAAGGTGGAAATGATTACACGTTTAGCAGGTGAACCAAACACTACGAATAACTACATTTCCTAGTCAACATAAGTCCACAAAAAGTTCAATACAAAACAACATTAGCTGATAACGTTCTCAAAGTCCCGATTCCTTTCGACACACTTCAGGCCGATGACGAGGCAAAATTACTTGATGGAGAACCGGATGAGTCGCCACTGGATCTCATACCATGTCTCACACTTCTTCAATGTCTTCAGTTGCCTCTCCATGAAGAAATGGATAAGGGCGCAGCAATACGACACATTAGATCCGATCATTACAATGCCCCCTGGCTTGCTGACTTTCAACATTTTCAAATCAGCCGCAAATAGGACGTCGTCCATTCCTTTCAGCAAGCCCATCTTCGAGAAGTGGCTCGACCTCCCTCTTAAATACTTTTCCGAAGGAAGGACTAGTGTCGACTGCACAAATATCACACGACACGACACGATTAACATCACCAAGACAAAAAGAAGGCCCTTAATTTGCCCGAGAAGTGATTACAGTTAATACTTTGTTGTTCGACGACATCGCAATTTTTTTCCTTTCATTTTTCTCATTGTCTCCTTAATCTGTCATACATGTGTTAAGATAATACCCATTTTAGCAATAATCATTGCCAATATATTCATATATCTAGCCAGTCAGAATAATTTTTCTGCCAAAACATATAACATTACATAAATGACACAACTACACAAATGCCACGAATACAAATGTTCACATATTTATATGTCCCACAAATACACATGTTCAAATAATCTCAAAATGGTAACTTGCACAAGTAAAGAATGAAACAAACACCACAAGTACACAACTACACAATAGTATCAACCATAAAAAAACTTATGTAATACACATATGGCAACCCTAGAAACAAATCTACATTACTCTCAAATGACATCGTCCACTGTAACATTAATGGCTTCAATCACAACATACTTCAACACATAGAAACAAACTTACAACGATGTACAAAGAATTCAACAAATGTTCAACTCACGTGAATAAAGAATGCAACAAATGACACAAATATACAATAGTCTCAAATATCACAACCTTATGTAATACACATATCACAAACTTACCATACTCTCAAATGACATCGGAGTGGTGTAATGTATTTTTGCACCGTTTGAATCATAACATACTTCAACATATAGCAAAAACTTACAATGATGTACAACTACCACCAAATGTGAACATTATATTTAGATGCCACTATTTACAAATCAACCCCAATCTCCAAATTCTCCCAAAGTTCCCAATTTCCAAACTCATAAGCACAAATTCCACATTCTCCCCAAATTCACCTTTACCATATCCAACATCATTTGAAACCCAACTCTTCCCAACTTCCCTAATTCGAAAAGCAAAACACATATTACTAAATCTAGCCACCCAACCGTTTCACTTAGCCAGACGAACAAATCTGCCTGCCCTTTTCAAGTTTCCCAAATCCAGATTCGAAACAGTAATGACGGTTTTCAAGTTTTCTGAATCCAGATTCGAAACAGTACTAATGGAGGTTTTCAATTCCTTTCTACCCTATTTGGACCTTTAATTTCATTATCAACTTTTCATCAATGCTGATTTCTCAACTAAATCTCAAGCCGCCCAACACCAATAAGGTTAGGGTTTGTATATCATTTCACCCCATTCTCCCCAAGGTCCCCAATTCCACATTCAAGACATTCAACCCTCGAAAAGTTTTTCAAGAGAAGAGAGAGATGATGAGAACTTACTTTTCGCAAGGGGTTCTTCTTCTTCGACTGTTATCGAACCAGAGGATCCCTTCGCACTCGTCGTCCTCCCTTTTCGACTTGCCTAATCCCTCCCTCCCTCCTTCTCTCTCCCTCTCGTGCGGTTCCAGTCGCACCCTCAATTGCTTCTTCAATGGTGTTCTCTCTCTCCTCTCTTGAAGGTCCTTCAATGGTAGTCGACTTCCTTCTCTCTAACCTTCGATTGCTTCTTCAACGGTGTTCTCTCTCTCTCTCCTCTCTTGAACGTTCTTCAATGATGTTCTCTCTCTCCTCTCTTGAATTTCCAATTTTTATTTATTTTTTGATACAAGGCAAATATTTGGGCTTGGTCAACCTCGGTTGAACCAGCGCCCAAGGCTCTTGAATTTCCAATTGAAATAAAAGGAATGCTTTTTACCCTTGATTTGATGGCTACCTCCTCTCTAACCCGGCTACCACAGGTTTTGGCCACCGGTTGTTTTTGCAAATTTGTGGGTCATTTTGACAGTTTTACAATTTTAGACAAGGGGGGTTAGTTTTGCTAACATCTCAATATTTTGGTATATAGACTACCATTTTCTCAAAAGGATATAATCCAAAACACTATGGGTTCGTATGGGACGGAGTTAATAAACTGACTAAAATTATAAACAGGGTAAAATTTATAAACTGTTGGTAAAAGTGGTTAAAAATTTATGAAAAAATATAAACTCTGTATGGGGCGAAAAACAGTTTATTTGTAAAAAGTGGAGTTTATTTGGTTTTTATTAGGGGTATTATGATACTTTCAAACCAAATAAGATAAAAGAGAAGGGGTAAATTTGTAATTGTAGAAAAATAAACCCCTAAATAAGCTGCATTGGCCGGCTTATAATTAAACCAAAAATTTTAACCGGTTTATGACTTTTTTTTACTCCCATACCATCATTAAACCAGTTAAATTTTTTAACACCTACAAAAACACTAATTTCAACCGGTTAATTTTGGGCAACCATACACAGCCTATATATAAAAGCTATAACCTCACTTTTTTTCTATCTCAAAGTACATTTTTTCACATCATCAATACACCGATCGATGACGACGCCGACCACCATCTCCCGCCACCGCAAAACCCTCGCCCTCCTCCTCCTCGCCGCCGCTCTCCCGCCGGCGCCCTTCCATGTCAAAGCCGATCAAAGCAACCCCAATAACCCTGCCTACGCCGCCAACCCCTCCCCGTACATCGGAATCATATTCCTCCTCTTCACCGCCCTCATCATCTTCACCACCGTCGTCTACTACTACCTCCGTGAGCGGTGCCACAGCCGCAGGCAGCGCCGCCAGCTCCACTCCGCCGCGGCCTCCATCCTCGCCACGTCGGACCGCGGCCAGGAGGGCGGCGGCCTCGACCCCGACCTCGTCAAGGCCTTCCCCGAGCTGACCTACTCGGAGGCTCGGGCGAAGGACGTCGCCGTCGGGCCGGACTGCGCCGTGTGCTTAAGCTCCTTCGAAGACGACGAAACGCTGCGTTTGCTCCCCAAATGTGGCCACGCCTTTCACCCCGACTGCGTCGGGGCGTGGCTCGCGTCGCACACCACCTGCCCTTGCTGCCGAACCGATCTAATACTTGTCCAGAAGAAAGAGTTGGCCTCGATCAAGGCGGGTGGGGGCTCAAACGACGTCGTTATAGACGTCGGGGCGCCGGAGGGAAGGTCAACTCGATCGGAGGACGAGAGTTGACCCGATCATATAATTAAATGTGGGTTGAATTTGTAAATAGTTATGAACCGGGGGAGTTTTATTTGGGGATATATATTTCTTGATGGGGGTTGAATGTGTAAATAGTTATAAAAAAGGGATATATTATTTTTTTAAATGGGGGTTGAAAATTGAAATGGGATTTAAATACAATTTTTGGCTTAAATTATTATTGTGGTTGGTGAAAATGGATGAAGCCTCGCAATAATATATTATATAATTTGGTGGCCGGTTGTTAGTTTTGTGATTGATTAAGCAAGGAGGAAGAGTAGAATTTGTGTTTGTTATTAATTGGTTGGTCCATCGTATTCCTTCTTGTTAATTAATTATAAGAAAAATGGTATGTGGAGTGAATTAATGTAGTTTAATTGCAATGCTAAGCAAGTGTTAATTAACTAGTAATTGTTTTATATCGCATTTTTTGTAATAAAGTAGTGAATTAATTATATTTAGTTTAAATATAATTCTCATATAGACATTCCCATGCTTTAATTATCTTGACAGTTTTGAAATGAGAGATTATAATATTTATTTCAACAAGTATATAAGAGGTTACGTAAGTGTTAAATTTTTATTATTATTATTATTAAAAGTATAACAAGTTATATATTAGCTCAATATTTATTACATTACTTTTTCTATCGTTATTGTGTTTTTTATTCTTCTATTTCATTTTTGTAAAACGGGAAAAAATAATGTGATTTTACTCTAATCTGATGGAGTTTAATTTTAAAACATCATTTATTTTCGTTTTATATAGATTTTTAATATTAATTTAAACACGTACTATTTGAAAACTTTATAATTAATTCCGCCACTAGTTATGACTTACGAGGACTCGACCCCAACCTGCAAGTGAAGGCGTTCCCTGATCGGATGAGCTGACCTACTCGATCGGAGGGGAAGACGAACGGTGCAAGCGTCGAGTCGGATTGCGCGGTGTGCCTAAGTGCCTTCGAGGATCACGAAACGCTGTGTTTAATGCCGAAATGTGGCCACTCGTTCCACCCTATCTTCTCTTAGAGCAAGCCCAATAACTTTGACATATAAAAATTTTTTACTCAAACTCCAACAACTTCTCTATTTTACAGATAAAATCCTTTAATTCTAAATTTATAAAAAAAAATCCTGTTAAACTTAATTTTAATTTTTTTTTCACTTTATATACCATATAAAATATGAAATATTATCTCCTTTTTTCAGTTTTGGTTAATAATGATTAATATTTGCCTATTTTGATATTTATTTTCAATATTTGAAAAAAAAAAAGGATTATGGGTGATTCTTTATAAGAAAACTTAATTTATGGGTGATTTTTCATAATTAAGTGCTTGCTTTGTTGGGGTTCGTTTTTACTTTGATCCGATTCCAATCACTCTAAAGAGGACTACGCTAGTTCTTACTAAATCTCTAATTTGTTTTCGCAACTTCAAATTTACCCCCCTCCCCAATGATAATATCTCGATGCTGATCGAACTTGAGAAGAAGGTTTAATCTGTTGAATTTGACATACATTCTCATAAATTCAATATGAGGAGAAGTTTAATGAATGGGAATATTAGGGATTAGAATTGTAATTAACAAGAAAAGTGGGTATTGAGGTATAAATAATATGTGTAATGGGATGAATCAACCATGACATAATCAAATCCCTAACCTCTCTCTTGTTTCATAGAGTTGAACTATCTTCTTCTTCTCCTTTTCTCTCTGTCAATCTCTCTCTCTCGATCTCTCTTTCTTCTCAATAGAAGTTAAGCTTCTGCCTTATCCGACCTACGGGACATAATAAGAAGTGCACATTAAACTATACAGAAGAACTTCTTTTCCTACAAATATAGAGATTTTTTTTTCTCTCTTCATTTCTTTCGGTAGCTGTTGGAGAAAAAAAATAACATTTTTCTCTATAATCCTCCCTTTTTTCAATTTTAACAAAGTTTAGCTGCGGAGAATGTGTTTGACGTCGTTGGTCAAGACTCAAGATGGGTGCCAAACGACGTCGTTTAGGCGTTGAGGCGTACGAGGGAACACGGAGAGGTTGGTCAACGCGCGTGGAGGATGAGATCGATCGAGTTGACTTCATTAGGTTTTTGGTAAAAAAGTTGACTTCATTAGTTTATCTTAATGAGAGTTGAATTTTTCTTTTGACTTTGTATATGTATAGTTATGAATATAGGGCGGGGACTTTTAGCTCTAATACACAATCAGTTAATTAATTTTTTTTTGGTAGGCACAATCAGTTAGGGTTGAGCGGTGTAGAAAAATTACCATACCAATTACCGATTACCAACCGTATCAACAGGTCATTGGTACCAAGAAGTCGGTAACCGACTGAATCGGTAATCGAAGTCTCGATACCAAGGGTAGTCGGTACGGTAACGGTATGTGCAACCCAAATACTGTGGTACCGGTGGTTACCGAATATATATTTAATTTTAAAAAAAAAATTAAAATCTATCATGTACCGATGGTACCAATGGTAGAATATGTGAATGTGAATTATGTGAATCTGTCATTGGTACCATCGGTACCGATGGTACCAATGGTAGAATATGTGAATGTGAATTATGTGAATCTGTCATTGGTACCATAACCATTGGTACCATCGGTACCGATGGTACCACGTACAGTGTATAAAACGAAAATCGAAGAATGAAAATAGTGGCTTCGGTTACCACGGTACTGACATTCGGTAACCGATACTTGCGCTACCAAGAGTTTCGGTACCGACACTATTCGGTTGGTACATGGTACAGAAAATCTCATACTGAGGGGTATCGGTACGGTACGTGGTAATCGAAAATTTACCATGGTACCGTACCGTGCCAGCCCTAAAATCAGTTAATTATATAAAATAAAAAGAAGAGTATAAATTTTTTACAATGTAACTCAATTAATTAAAAATATTACACGGTATTAATTACAATGTATTTTTCTTAAGTAACTTCATTCATTCAATTAAAAAAAAAAGAACCTCAAAAATCACAAGCTCTATAGCTAAGACATGCAAAACTCCAATATCAAACACAAGTTGGTGTCTTTTTTTTTTCTTTTTAATTTTCTATGTTAGACATAAATAGTCGATTTTTAATTTTTTATGTGAATTTTTTAATTAAAGAATATATTTTCTATTTTTTTCATATATAATTTATAAATAATATAATACAAAAAACTATATTATATGCGGTGGTTTTTATTTTTTTTAAATAAAACCTTAATTAGAACATGTAATTTTAGCAGCATGCACATTTTATAAGGAAACTAATAAATACTACTACTCTACTAGTATACTATTATACCATTATTTATTTATTTTATTTTTTACTTTCTCAAAAACTATAACTAACAAAACATTAATAATTATAAGGGCAATATGATTAAGCAAATGTCAATATATCTAAAATGATATATTTTGCTTAGAGAAAAATGATCAAAAATAATGCAAACTATTATTTCACACATAATACAAAGTTTGAAAATCGTCAATGCATATACAACCTCATCATCTCTCTTTTGGTCTTCATCTCGAACCGGGACCAATGCCATGAACGGAGCTTGTCGTGGAAGCGCCTCCTCTCCCACTTATTCGAAATGTTGTTAAGAGTTATTTTTCTCCGAGATCGCAGAAAAAATATACAAGTCAACTCGAATCATTCAAAGCTCAACATCTGAAACGAGAACTGTGTGACTCGTTTAATGGGTTGACCCTCCCATTCACAAAGTATATCCGTGTTTTTTAAAAGGATTCCAATTCTGAACCTCTTGGTATATAGGATGTAGCTCCAAATTCATATTTTTACTCGAAAAAAGAATAATTAACATTTACTAAGAAATTAAGGAGATGTTGAGTAAAAAAATATGCATTCAATTTTAACTGTCGAATAATTAAGCTAGTAAATCAAAATAAAAGTGAAACATGTTATCAAACTGCACGAACAACATACAAGAAATCTTAGAGACCTTAGATCATAAATTGGCGAAAAAGCTTTCAAATGTCGATCACAAATCCATGACTTAAGCTTGTAATTAAGGTTACCAAATCCACCGAATTTTAAGAAGCATAAAATTGACCAAAAAAATCCATAAATAACTTTCTTCCTTAACATATATAGCCAATAGGTATAAAGCCACATTGTTTACACATCAATCAATTGACAAACAAATAAGAGAAAAAAACACCCTAATCCAAACACTACCACCACGAGCATACCACCATTCCGCCACCGCCACCGCCACCAGCACGCAGCCTCCTTGTCCACCACCATCGCATCTCCCTCTCTGTCTGGCGTCGTCCTCGACCACCACACCAATATTGTCAACCCCCGGGAACCCCGTGTTCGTGCGTTTTCCAGTTCCCCAAAAAATCCTTAATCTCGATTCCATCCCTGAATCCGTCCTCCTGTGTCCAAATCGGCCGGTTGTGTCCGATTTTGAGTTCCTCTCAACTGTTTTCGTGGGTATGGGCCGCCGGCTTGGTTTCCGGTGCTCTGGTTTCCTTAGGTTGCTTGTGCCGGCGATGGCTCCCACCGCCTGCCTACGTTGATCATCGGCGTTCGCCCTCGGCGCCTGTCTATGCTGCTAATCAACGTTCGCCCGCATCCAGGGCTGAGATCCTCCCGCTCCTCCTTGGTCATTGGGGCCCAAGCTTCGGGTCCTTCGGGCCCAAGGTTTAGGGGGGGGGACCCTGAAAGGGTTGAAACCACTCTTTGAGCATACCCCGGAAGGGCCTAAATGTCGTAAGGGCTTAAATATTCCGTTAGGGTTTAAATAAAGTCTCTTTCATCTGAAAGGGATTCAAGGTGCGCGGCTCCTAGGGTGGTTCTTGGTTGTGATCCCTGTTGCTTTTGGCGTTCCCCTTCCGTGTTGGAGCTCTGGAAACCGGTGTCAGGATTGGCCGGGGTCGTGGCGGTGTGTATCGAGGCGACTCCGTGTGTAGGAAATTCCTTGGAGGATCGTCTTCACCGCCCACAGGACTGCCCCTGATTTACCGTCGGCCAACTGTGTCGCCGTCTGGGGATGCTTGACATCGGATCCTAGTCTACGTAGTCTCCAGCATATATGGGTTTGGCTCGCTTGCTGGTCTGGGTTTCTACGCCTCCCACTTTGTTGTTATTGCACCTTTTTATATGTAAAGATGGTTGCACCGTCTGCCGATCTAGTCAGCCTCTCGAGTTGCCAGGTATGCCTGGCTCTCGATCGAATTATTTCCTAATAAAAAAAATATGTATAAAGCCACACCATCCCTACCCTAAACCCCACCTCAAACTCCCCCATTGAAACCCACCTCAAATGCAAGGCATGGTTGCAACAACTACTTACATCACAAAGGCAAGTAAAAAAAGAGGCGAATGAGACAAGCCTAAGAAAAGATCGAGCGACAAATTAAATAAGCAAAGTGAAGACAAAAGCATGGTTAGAAGAAAGGAACAGATAAAATCGAAGAAACAAAGAAGGCCGAGACATCCACTTGACCACTTCTCACAACGTGTAAGAAGTATGACTTGAACCCTTGACCTTACAAGTTACGAGGGTACGGTCACCTCTCCCTTACTACCAAGACAAGGGGTCATTAATCAAAAAAACTTTATTGTTTGATCTATCCTTGATAAAAAAGAAAAGGTTATGACTTGAACCCTTGACCTTACAAGTTACGAGGGCCACCTCTCCCTTACTACCAAGACAAGGGGTTGACATTAATCAAAAAAACTTTATTGTTTGATCTATCCTTGATAAAAAGAAAAGGTTAATGTGAAGCGCAAAATTAGTTTCTAGAAATGAGAAGTTGAACTATGCATTTACTCACACCTAAATATTGCCTTGAACCAACTGGGCTATAAGGTTTTTTTGTATCAATACCACCTCTTTAACTATATATACAGAACTTTTTTTTTCCAAGGGGGGCTTGAGCCACCCCATGACCCCTTGGCTCCGCCCTTGTGTATCATGATATATTGTCCATCAAATGGTTTTATAGACTCTCGATTTCGAGAGATATTTTGTTATATATTTCGAATTAGTACCTAATTATTAAAAAAAAAAAAGAGTTAAAAGCTTTGACCCCCTTTGGCCTTTGGGTAGATACTAGATAGTCATTTCATTATAATTTTGACTTGTTTGTTTCTCTGTAGTTCAAAATGAGGTGTAATTATGTGGCTTTGTTGATTATGTTGGTTGTGAAAATGTTTATATAGTCTTTTAAGATCTCTCATTTGGATGAAAGGACCGCCGTTTAGTCTCTATTTCCACAAAAATAATCTCTTTCTTTATTGATATTTGAAGATTTTTGTTTTTCCCGGTGAAATGTGATATTAGTTTCGACTATCCTTTATTCTCGACTATCCTCTATTCTCGCTATTCACATTATCTCTCGGAGCCTTTCATTTCGGATTGTCTTGTTTAGGGCTGATATACGAGCTAACAAGTTCGAGTAGTGGGTGTTCAAGCTCGGCTCGTTTACAAACGAGCCGAGTTCGAGCTCGAGCCTCATTTTCTCGAGCCAAGCCGAGTCGAGCTCGAGCTACTCACAAAATGTAGATCTGTGATTCAAAGTGAATGGAGTCCAAAAGGCAAAACGATTGACATACTCTTTAGAAGAAGATGTTAAATAAAACCTAGGGAGTAGGGACATAACTGTAATTTCACCTACGAAACGAGATATACGCCCTATTTGCAAGGGGTTAAATAAAACTTATTTACACGGGGTTAAATAAAACATAGGGGAGAACTGTAATTTCACCCATAAAATGAGCTATACGAGCTACTCGAGCCGAGCTCGAGCTCATAATTCTGCTCAAACTTGGCTCATATTTAATTCGAGCGAGCCCGATTCGAGCTTTTTTCGAGCCGAGCCCGAGCGGAGCTCGAGCTACTCGGCTCAAGTAACAGCCCTAGTCTTGTTAGTGCTTTGTTCGAACGTAACTCCAGGTTCAAAACCGGCTGCGTTGAGCTCAATTCCTGATTTTTTTAAAAAAAAATCTGGACCGGGTTTAACTCCAGGTTTTAAATGGCTGTGGTGATTCGAGAATCGAGAGCCACCCGGTCCGGGGAGTATCGGGTCGAGAGGTAATTAAATGCGGAATCGACATCCCCCTTTCACCTGATTTCTCTCCCTCCTTCCCTTGTTTAGTCCAGCGTAGTCTCCCTCCAACACCCACACCCACACCGTAGAGAGAGACAAAGAAGAGATAAGAGAGAGGCTCTTCGCTGTCATTTGTTTGATTGCACTTCCGTTTCCCCGGATCAGATCACTCGCATCCCTCTGGTACTCTATTTCCCGATTCTGGTATCTAATTTTATCGGGATTTAGTATGTCAATGTCAAATGCCAAGATCTGATTCGTTTTTTCAATCAATGATCTTGCTGCTTTGGTCTTTTTTAGGTTTTTCTCTACATCTTTCTGATACTCGTTTGCTAGGTTTCGATTTTGTATGTTTTGCTGGTGATCAGTTAACGGAGAGTGTTTATCAAGATTCAACTGCCGACAGCGACATCTTCGTTGTCAATTGCTAGTATAAATGGCCAAATCGGCCTTGTTGACTGTCGGTCAAAGTATATTTAGCATAACAGTACCCTGAATTAAAATGCATCTTGTTTGTCGTTTTGGTAGCTTCATGTATTCTCCGATCTTGTAGTGCTATACTAGATATAGGTTGTTCTTTTCTGTTGAAAATATGTTATATGAGTTCAAACTTCAAAGCAAGTAGATCATGTGATAATTTGTTGCCTCTGTTGTTTCAATTTTTAGCACTATGATAGTTTGTGAACCGCTCGAATAGGAATTGAAGTGACAAATTTCAGCAGTTGTTTCTATCGAAAAAATTGTTTTCCATTTTGTCCTTGTAATGAACTACTGATCACTTTCAGCCAGTAGGAAGGGTAAAGTTATCACTGTTATCCCATGATTATATGTGAACTGGAATAGACTTCTTTCTACTAATACTTTGAAGTGCGGGATATTGGCACTGCAGGCTCCGCAGCTGTTGGAAAAACATAGGGGAAATCTTAATGATATATGCTTTTGCTTATGAGTAGCCTTACCAAACTCCAAGCTTAATGATTGATTGAGTTCCATTTACATGATTTATTAACTACTACTTGCTTATTAGTGCTTGAAGACATGGATGATTACTCTCTTAAACTGTTCAAAACAGTAGGTTTGACTCTAATATGTTGTACTTTTGAGATAATAATGGTTAGTGGTTACTACTATTAAGTTTGAAAACTATTACTTTTTTTGTACATGTAATCTTCCTTCTATGGCCTTTGAGTTCCTGATTTTCTATGGTTTCAATTTTTTTGACGTTTCTCTAGTGATGGGTTAAGGGAGAACGGCCGAAAGATGTCAGTGTTGTTGAAATCACTAATATAACAATGCTATATCGGCTGATTTTATGTAGGTCTAAGCACAAAACAATACCTTGGATTTGAATGTTTCTTGTTTTTCGTTTTGGTTGTATTTCGTAAGCTCCGATCTCTTAGTGCTATATTGGTTTAGGCTGCCTGATGAGTGATGAGAGCAAGTAGAACATTAGTAGGAGTTGAAGTGATAATATGAATGAGTACTTGAACTTGCATCAATTGTTTCTCTCTAGAAACTGTTTAATAGCCAAGTGGTGGTTGTTTTCATGAACATTTCCAAGTGAAGTGTGGGATTAATTGGCACTTCAGATTCTGTGGCTGTAGAAAAACATGGGGAAATCTTAACTAAATGTGCATTGTTTTGTTCATTTGTCTTAGTGCCTTAAAAAAATTCCAGCCTTGTTCATTGGTGAACTACTACTTGCTTTTTAGTGCTTCCATGATACAGACTGAAAATCTGGAGTATGAAATCGGATAGTAGTTTTGAATCTAGTATGGTACTATTGATGACAGTGCTCACTACTTGCTTTTTATGCTTCATGTACTTCCCTTTCAGTTTACTTTTGTTGTAATTTGTTGTTCTGATTTGTTGATATTCATTGAATGGTGTTCTAGGTTGATTTATCTAATTGAAAGTATTTTTATAGACTTCGGCATTATACTTGCATCTCATGAAGGACGACAATGCATGTGAGGTTTCCCTCACTGGACCTGGTAGCAATAATGGGAACAGTAAACTTGAAGAGCAACAGGACAATACTATCTCTGATGCTGATATGAATCCAGATGGTAAGGCAGGAGTAGAAGCAGGGACGTCAGAAGTAGAATATATTGAATCTGAGAACTTAAATGACGTTGAAGATCTGGACTTGGCTCGCCAGGTATAATTGCTTGTAAAATAAATACCTTGAATACACAAAATGCATGTTGGTAAACTTAACAATTGGCCCATAATGTTCTTAGAGAAATACTATATCAGTATTACTTGCATCCTGAGTAGTTAGAATGTGTGTGGTAAATCCATAAAAGACAAATTGTTTTGTTTTCATGTAGAATCTGTTAAGTGCACTGGATTCCAAAGACTGGGTCGCAGTCTGTGAAGCCCTCAATAATGTACGAAGATTTTCAGTTTATCACAAAGAAATCTTGCTTGAGATGTTGTAAGTGCTAGTTCGTCCCACATGATATAACTGATGTGACAATGATGAACAGCATTGCTTATTGTATTTTCATATTGCTTTCATTTCACCCCCCATGCTCAATCTTCGTCTTGCTTCTTCTTTGAATCAGGGAGAATGTCATTCCGCCGGTAGTGAAGTCGTTGAAAAATCCTAGAAGCGCTCTTTGCAAAACTGCAATCATGACATCATCAGACATTTTCAGTGCGTTTGGTGATCATATAGTAGATTACTTGGATCCTCTGGTAACACATGCATTAAAAATTGAATTCTCTTTCTTGCATTCATGGTTATTGTCGATGTGGGTACTTACTACATCCCTTTATCTTTGTTTCAGCTTCTACAACTTCTCCTCAAGGCCTCTCAAGACAAGCGATTTGTATGCGTAGCTGCTGAAAGAGCTTTGCTAGCCATGACTACTTCTGTTTCTGCAACATTGTTGCTACCAAAGTTGCATCCGTATCTAAAGAATAGAAATCCTCGGATTCGTGCCAAAGCATCCATATGGTTCTGCAAATGTGTGCCACGATTGGTATGGTTTTTGGACATCCTGATTCTCTACTTGTAGTCTCCTATATACTTTCATATTTCTAAGATTCTCCTTCTGGCATTAAATCCGCTCTGATTCCTCGTGTATAATAAAACTGACCATAACCAATATTTTAGTCCAAAAAGGCTCACACAGCTGAAATTTTTTGGTAGTATCTTGATCACTTTAGAAAATTTTGGTGGAATAATCTGTCATAGATAAACTACAATGCTAGCACCACTTGTAGACTTCTTATAATGCTGTTCATCCCTCGAATTAAATGTTGGGTTATACATTTGTGTGTGTGTGCATATCTTCTATGAACTCCAATGAGAAATCCCTTTTGATATGTTAGCTAAAGTATCAAGTATGGTTTGCTTTACTTCTCAACTGAGAGTTTAGCTGTTGAATCCTGTATGATTATATGTGCAATAGAATGATCACTCAACCATGAACTTTTTTTTGGTTGTGAATATGCAGGGTGTTGAAGGTATAAAGGAATATGGTATCTACAAATTAGTTCAAGTAGCTGCATGCCAACTGAGTGACAAACTTCCGGAGTCGAGAGAGTCAGCAAGGTCTCTTCTTGTAGAACTCCGGAGTGTGTATGAAAAATCAAACGTTATATCAAACTCAGACGATGAGCAATCAGAAATTGGCTCCTGGGAGAGCTTTTGTCAGTCCAAGCTCTCTCCACTTAGTGCACAAGCGGTCCTTCGTGTAACCAATGTCACTCGGGATGAATCTGTTATACCTTCCTAGTGGTAGAGTTCCACATATATTTCTCCTATTGGATTATTTGATTTCCATCGCGATGATGGTGATGAGTTGCTGTGTAAATTACTAAATTATGTGAAGAGGGTTTGGTTGTTCATTTTGTTGCGTGATGATGAGCAAAATTTGAAAGTGTTTTCACTTTGACATATTGTTTGCAAGTAGGAATTATTTCTTTCAGCTTAGCGTTGTGTTGTATTCCCTGAATATTTGAGTTATATCCAGATTAAGGACTTTTCCTTCTTTTGGGCCAAGCCCAGGCCCGGCCCATGAGTATGGGCAACAGGGGCGCGGGCCTAGGGCCCACAATTTTTGAGGGCCCATCATATTTGGGTAGGTAGGGGTATATATACATATATAACTAGAAATAATTAACAGCCCATCAGTTTTTTTTTAATATGTAGCCCATTGGCTTCAAAAGCCCAAAGTAAAATACAAGAAGGATAGAGGCCCCACAAAACAAAAAAATCAAACCTGGGGCCTGAGCCTGCGGTGTTCCACTTTTGCAGTCTTCTTCTCCCTTCTACTTGCTTTACCCGGCGGTTTCTTAAGAAATCCCACAGACATCGATCGACGATTGTGTGTGTACAATGGCTAATTCAACTCTATTTTCTTTCAATTTTTTCATCTTTTGTCCAAATCCTCCCAATTGCACCGTTAGAAAACCCCAAAATTTCCAAACTCACCTACTCCATCCCCAAAATTTCCAAACTCAAAATCAATTAAGTGGTGGCATGGGTTCTTGTTGGAAAGGTATGTAATTTCTTAGTTTTCTATTGATTCTATTAATTGTGGTGTTGTATTTTTTTGTAAAAATTGTTGTTAGCCATTTAGCCGATAGATTTCAATTTTTTTTTCTATCGTTCTTGATACAGTAGAACTAGAAGGCATGAATTATGACTTATAATTTTTTAGTTCTAATCAAATTGTAATTTTTTTTGGCAGATACTTCATAAGGGATCCAAATTTGAGATGTAGCTTTCACTTTGAGACTCAATTCCTACTTTCTTTGGATTCCAGGTGATTTTGTTCCTTTTATCTTCTTATTGTGTTGAATTATTTACACAATGTTGCCTAAGAAACATTTATCTGGGAGTCAAAAAAGAAAACAGAGAAAAGCAGTAGAACAATTCATAGAATCACAAAGAGGGGCTATTAATAAGTTTGTTATCAAAAGGGTACGCCCTTCTGAGATAGAGAGTTCTGAAGGATTAGGTGCAAGTAATCTTGAAGCACCTCATGAAAACGTAGTAAGCGAGAATCAAGATAGACAGGAGATTGAGGATATTGTTAACTTGAATGGGCAAGATGATGTGCCAGTTGTGGCTAATGTTGAAAATGAAAGGGCTAATGAACATTTTATCCCTCCTCTCAATATTTATGATCCTAGAATTTGGGATAACCTTGACAACAAAGCAAGAGATATCTTAGTTGAAAAAGGGCCTATAAGAGAAATGAATCTTGTGTTCCCTTTAGATAGTTTATCTAGACATTTTTCATATGCTTATTATTCTAGAAAGCTAAGTAATGGTGAGATAATTGATAGAAAATGGTTGGTTTACTCTAAACATGTGGATAAAGTATATTGTTTTTGTTGTAAGTTGTTCAAGTCGAATGGTAACAATAGCTTATTTGCAAACGATGGTTTAAAAGATTGGAAACATCTTAGTGAGAGACTTCGACAACATGAGAGTAGTGTAGAGCATATGGCTAACATGAAAACTTGGAATGAATTAAGAGTTAGATTAAACCAAGGCCAAACCATTGATAAAGATTTGCAACATGAAATTGAAAAGGAGAAAGAACGTTGGAGACAAGTTTTGAGAAGGATAGTTTCTGTTGTAAAATGCCTTGCTAAACATAATTTGGCTTTTCGAGGATCCAATGAAAAACTTTACCAAGCCAGTAATGGTAATTTTTTAGGGCTGATTGAGATGATAGCAGAATTTGATTTGATAATGCAAGATCATATTAGACGCATTCAAGAAAATGAAATTTATCACCATTATTTGAGTCACAAAATTCAGAATGAATTAATTTCTCTTTTGGCTCATAGTGTTAGAAGTTCTATCATTCGAATCATAAAGGAGGCAAAATACTTTTCAATCATCCTTGATTGTACCCCAGATTTGAGTCATCAGGAACAAATGACATTTTTAGTGAGATGTGTAAACATGTCAAACAACAAAATAGAGGAGTACTTTTTAGAGTTCTTGAGTGTTGATGATACATCTGGAATAGGACTTTTTAATGTATTAATTGATGCACTAAAATCTCTTGAACTTAATGTTGATGATGTGAGGGGGCAAGG
Source organism: Persicaria tinctoria (assembly GCA_037127255.1). NCBI lineage: Eukaryota > Viridiplantae > Streptophyta > Magnoliopsida > Caryophyllales > Polygonaceae > Persicaria > Persicaria tinctoria. The sequence goes on from JBANSL010000004.1 coordinate 5,690,551, forward strand.
TTATGACAATGGTTCTAATATGAAAGGAAAACACCAAGGGGTTCAAAAGAGATTACTTGAAATAAATCCAAGAGCCTTATATATGCCATGTGCTTGTCATAGTCTTAATCTTACACTTAGTGACATGGCTCATTCTTGTGTTAAAGCTGTTTCATTTTTTGGAGTTGTGCAACGCATATATGCATTATTTTCGAGTTCTACAAAAAGATGGAAAGTTTTACTTGATAATGTTTCGGGTTTAACTTTGAAATCTTTGTGTAATACTCGTTGGGAGAGTCGAATAAAAAGTGTTAAAGCTATCAGATTTCAAGCTCCTCAAATTGTACGAGCTTTATCAGAATTATGTCTATCATGTGATGATGCCAAGTCAAAAAGTGAAGCTGAAAGTTTAGTTAATGCACTTGAAAACTTTGAGTTTTTACTTGGTATGGTTATTTGGTATGACATTTTAGTTGCAATTAACATGGTAAGTAAAAAATTGCAATCTCAATCTATGTGCATGGACACTACGATGAAACAGATTGAAGGTGTAATGTCCTATTTTGAAAAGTTTAGAAATGAAGGGTTTGTCTCAAGCATGAATATTGCCAAGAATCTTGCATGTGATATGAATGTAGAACCTATTTTTCTTACAAAACGCCGAGTCTTCAAGAAAAAACAATTTGATGAAAATGACCATGATGAGGAAATACAATCAGCTGAGGAGTCCTTTAGGATTAACTACTTTCTAGTCATTGTAGATATGGCAATTGGTTCTTTGAAAAGTAGATTTGAGCAATTGAAGATGTTTGAAAATATTTTTGGATTCTTGCTTCATTCAAGTAACTTGAAGTGTTTGGATGATAGTAAACTTAAAGAATCTTGCATAAAATTTCATGATACATTCTCCCATAATGATCCATCGGATGTTGATTTGGAAGATCTTTTTTCGGAGTTGAAAGTGTTGCAAACAACCTTACCTGATGTGCCCATGTCAACCATTGAAATTCTTGAGTTTGTCAAAGGTGCAGATTGTTATCCAAATGTTTCAATTGCGTGTCGTATCTTATTGACTGTACCTATCACCGTAGCATCAGCCGAAAGAAGTTTCTCAAAGTTAAAATTATTGAAAACCTACTTGAGATCCTCTATGTCACAAGAAAGGTTGAATGGGTTGGCTATTTTGAGTATTGAGCAGGATATATTAGAAAATTTAGACGCTGACACTATTATCAAAGACTTTGCATCTAAAACTGCTCGAAGACACCATTTTACATGATCATTTGTGACTTTTTTCTTTCCAGGTGTTTGTGGTGATTATCATGGGCCATTCAAGCAAGTTGATGTGCTATGGATTGTTGAACTGAGAAGCTGTTGCTGATTGTAGTTGCTGATTTTGGTGGTAGACAAAGAGCAACTCAGATTTTAGCTTATGATTATGTAGTTGTTGGAGATTGTAGTTGCTATGGATTCTTGAATTAAGTAGCTGTTGCATATTGGTGATTTTAGCTTTTGATTTTATTGTTAAACAAAGGAGTTGTTGCACCATAATTTGTTTTTAAAGTGTGTTGCTACTAAAGTAATGTATGTTTAACGTTGTTGTTGACCTAAATATCTTGTTTTGATGTTATGTATATATTATTATTAGATTTTTCTTTTTAAAAATAATATTTTCATTCCAATAGGGGCCCTTAGATTGATTTCGCCCCAGGGCCTCTAAAATTCTAGGAACGGCCCTGGCCAAGCCCATGTAAAAAATCTACAGATTGTGCAATTTCTCAGCCCAGATTGAGGTTTGAGCTGTTAGCAGTCAATGATGAGAGGAGAACTTGAAAAATATCGTACTCCGTCGTATATCACATATATTTGGTTTCTAAATCAAACAATCAAATCATAGCAACAGTACAAGGTATCATACAAAGGAGCACGATATAGATCATATAGGGGATCAATGTATATACGACAACAACATTTCCAGTTTTTCCATCGGGGCAGGATCTGAGAGGCCAAGTTGTACACACTATTTCTCCGACGATGTCTAAAAAGTGTTTTCTAGTGGCCCAAACACCGACTCCCTCTGAGGGAGTCGTGAGGAAGAAGGAAGAAGTTCGAGAAGCCGGAGAAGGGGGGCCAAAGACTTTGAACGGCAGAGGATTGGACTAGGAGAGAGTGGGCCCACTTTGCCTTGCTGAGGTGTCATTTTTGTAAGCTTAATCATGGAATCTTGACCCTAAACTAAAGTTGTAATTAAATCTAGCAATTCGGCTTAATTAGGTAGTGATTATAGATTATAGAATGTGTTCAAATATAGAACACATATTATATAATTATTATTATTATAAAAAATTCAAAATATCGTCATGAAACAAAAACAAACACTAACAAATTCAAAGTAAATGAAACTCGGACAAAAATATGTATTAAGGGTTCGAATGTGGTTAATCCTCTTTACCTATGTTTCATAGGTTTTAATTTTATTGTTAATTTATTTATCTAATTTGAGTATGTAGTCAATCCTAATATAAGTCTGATTATTGTTAATTTCAAGAGTGTTTAAATATCTCGGTTTTTTTTGATGCCGAGGAACCCATCTTTGATTGCATAACCCGGGCGGATTTTCACTCAAGGAAAAGGGCGGAGATAGGGATCGAACCTGAGACTTTCTGACCCCCTTGCTCCCTACCAGTGAGCCACCCCGACTGGGGCAAATATCTCATATTTTGTATCCTCTAAAAACCACAAATATTACCACAATTAGCCTAATAATAGGATTTTAACATCATAATTCTTGTTTTTAATTATTATTATTATATTGAATATTATAAGGAGTTAGTATTTTTTTTAATGAAAAAAAAAAACACGAATAATAGGAGTAGGGATAGGGGTGGAGGTGGAGGGAATGGGCACACAACTCGTGCCTAAGTTAAAGTTGGTGAACGACCTTCAATCCCACTTTGAGGGAAATTTCTGGTTCAGATTAATTCATGCATTTTATTTCATTTATATGTATACGAAGATAACAATATGGAGGACGTTTTATTAGCTAAAAATTGGGGGAAAAAAAGGTGGATCATTGCATGTGCATAATAAGCTTTCAGGAAGTTAATAGGCAACCATATATATCATGAAGTTGGTGGCATGGGATTTGGTACCAGCCTACCAGGCGTATGCGTCCATACTAGGTAAAGCTATATATGGTTTCTTTTCACGATGGTTTGCATCTCCTCTCCAACTTCTCGATGGTGATTTGTGGTGACTAATTGCCTTCTCGTAGTTGTATGGTTTCTTTTCATGATGGTTTGTCCATCTACCGAATTGTTAGTCTCTCATTACATCAGACGTGACGTGGTTATAAGTATTGAATCCATACCTTTATAATAATAATAATAATAATAATTAGGATTAAAAATGAAGGTCCAAGGAGGGCGGAGGTGGAAGTCATAAGCAGGCAGCCACCGGATAAGTCAGAGGAAATTGCAAATACTGAATTGTTGAATTAATGAATGAATGGACAGAAAATGGAAGTTATATTCAAAGTTCCAACCCCATCAAAATTGTGTTGGATTGGATTATTGGAAGGGAAGTGGCTTCTTCTAGAATTACATCTTTTTATACTCTGTTTACTCCGTAATTACTACTGGGATATATAATTATATTGACCTTTTCAATGAATCAAAAAAGGATTTGACTTAGAAATAGGTCTTGTAAACTCCACGATTTATACTCGCTGTTTCATAATATTTTTTTTTTATTGCAAGGCGAAAATTTAGGATGGTCAACTTCGGTTGAACCACTGTCCAATAGTGTTCCTGCGGACGGAACCCTCGAGCTCGACAGGGTATCCAGCAGAAGTGAAAGACAAAGACAAACCAACTTGCGCCAATATTTCTACAACGGGTGATATTCGAGCCGAACGAGTCGAGCTTGACATATTTAAGTTTGGCTCGTTCGGAAAACGAGCCGACCCGAGCTCGAGCCAAAAAATTCTTCGAGCCATTGTTGGCGCTCAAGCTCGGCTAGCGAGCCCAGGATGAAACTCGAGCTCGGCTTGTTAAGACTCGAACATGGTGAACGAACGAGCTAGCCTAAGCTCGTTCGAGCTCGGTTCCTAGCTCAGCTTAAATGGAAATTACAGGTTTTACAATGAATTTGCAAGCTCAAAACGGTTAAACCAATACAAGTTTAATGGATAGTACAACAGCAGAAACCAAGCAACTCAAGTTCAATATCAATTTATGACATCAAAACAAGTTCAACTTCAATTTCTGACAGTAATACAAGTTTAATTGACTAAATAATCAACTTAAACAAAATCTGGCAGGAAGCGAGAGAAGGAAGGACGAGTAAGGGGTTTGGATATCTGTTTGCACTTGCCGAAATAACAAAATCTGACAGCAGAAAATCTGTTTCACCCTTTAATTTCAAGTTCAATTTGAATTTCTATTCTCTGTCGGGCACTCTCGTGACTCCTGCATCTGTAACAAGAAGATGAAAAGAAGGGAGTAAGGGGAACGAAGCATACTTGTTCTAGCTGAGCAGCGGCGAGTCCGAGTCGAGGATGACGAGCCACGAGAGAGAGAAGGAAGTCGTCCGCGAGCGAGAGAGGGAAGAACGAGTCGAGGAGGAGCAAGAATGCGAGAGAAGGGAGTTGCCGATGAGCGAGAGAAGGAAGGGGAAGTTTGATGTGTTGCTGATAGTAAGGGGAAGTCGTCGGCGCCGCCTGAGTTGTCGATGAGCGAGAGAAGGAAGGGGAAGTCTGATGTGCTCCTGATAGTAAGGGGAAGTCGCCGGCGCCGCCTGAGTTGCGTGAAGACGAGCTGCGAGCGAGAGAAGGAAGGACGAACCAGAAGCACGACTGCAGCACGAGAAATAAGCGAAGCGGCGGAAAGAATGGGCGAACACGCCCTTTACATGCCAAAACCCTCCTACCTTATAACCCTAGGGGTATTTGGGTAATTTGAATTATGATGTATCGAGATTTCGGGCTCGTCTCGGGCTCGGTTCGAGCCTAAAACATTGTTCAAGCTCGACTTGTTTTACCTTTTCGACGAGATGAGCTCGAGCTTTTCCTAGCCGAGTTCGAGCTGTTCGGCTCAGATAACAGTCCTACTACAACCTGGTTGCCTTCCCGAAAGGTGTGGGAGAAAGCGACAACCTCGAACGCGCTGTATAGGCCGAGGGTTGGTGATCATCATCTCAATAATCCACGGATATGTACCAATCCCATGGAGGGCATTAATGACAGTCATGCAGTATTTCCACCTCGAGGCGAGAAAATCCTTTCTTTGCAGCTTCCAGAAGGCCCGCATGAAGACCGAAACACTCATCTTGGAGTGGAGAAACATTCTCAAGGGCATGCGCACCACATGAAACCACTCTACCAAGACAATCTCGGATGACAAAGCCAAAGGCAGCTTGTCCAAAGGCTACCTAGGCTCCATCAAAATTCAGTTTCATGAATCCCTCGGTAGGTTTGGTCCATTTAACTTTTTTCTGACATCGAACACTGTTTTGAGGATTTTGTTGTGTTATAGGGATGTTGTCGTCCCCCGGGCCATCTTTTTTACCTTTTCCCAAGAATACCCTATATTGGATTATATGTTTTTATCCATTGTTCACTATTTATGACATCTTGGTTTTAAAAAAGGGATTTCGTTCCTCATAGACCAAACCCCCCATAAGAAAAAGGCAAAATCGGATATATACCCATGAAAACTTTATTAATTGGGTATATATCCATCAAAACTTCAAAATTGTTTATATACCCATTAAATCATTTATATTTTGTTTAATTTTCCATCATATATTAATTTATACTATTAAATGGCAAAATTATTAAAATTTAATTCTTTAAATATCAAAATTAGTTAACTTTCAAATAATTATTAAAATGAGACATTAATTTCAATTTCTCTCAAACTAAGTAATTTTTTTTAATTTGATGTTATTTTACATTAAAAAAATATGTATTTTATTTCTTTAATGGTTATGGTCATTTTCATAACTTAATTATTTTGAACTTATACATGAAACTTGATATTCAAAATAAAATCATTGGATAAAAATATAATTATAATTACATTGAAGTTTAACTTTTATATTAAAATTTTAATTATATTTTCTATCCAATAATTGTAAAGTGATAAAATTTCTAATTAATTTCTAATTATTTAAGTTTAGTATATAATTAAATTTTAATATAATTTTCACTCAATAATATTAGATCAATATATTATGGACAATCAAATAAAATTTAAATGATTTTTTGATGGGTATATAAACAATTTTGAAATTTTGATGGGTATATACCCAATTAATAAAGTTTCTATGGGTATTTACCCGATTTCGCCTAAGAAAAAAGCGAGAACCGATTTTTGATTAGGTGATAATTGAGAAAAGATTTCAATTATTATCACCTTATAGGTCTGCAATGGTGAGGGCTCTTATAGTTGCCACATGGGAAAAAAAAGTGGGAAAATAAAATTTTAATGTAATGGTCCATTGTTTGGGGCTGTTATATATGAGACCTAAAAAGTAGGGCTCATAACTGCCACGTGACAGATCGAACTTATGTTTTATTTACTTTTAAATGATTTTCGGTTGTTTTTCATTTGTTTAAAAAAAATAAAAAATTTATTTTTGAATTTAATTTATTTTTATCTACACATAGACACCCCTCTTGCATATGTTTGTTGGAAAAAAAATTCATTTGAATAATACCAATACTTTCCTATTTAAACATTAAAAAATTATTTTTTTATGCTATGTTATTATAAATTAATTACTTAATATTTTTATTAATAATAATAATAAAAGAATTGATTAAATAAAAAAGAAAAATAATAAAAGGTAATTTAAGTAAAAGCTCTAATTAACATTAAAAAAATTGGAATATTTTTTAGTGAACCACCAACTTCAATTAAGTATTCAAACCCAATCTCAAATTAAGAAGGATAAAAGTAAGTCAATCATCTTCTAAACTAATAACAAAAGGCGATAGAGATCGCAACTATGTACCTCTTGATTTCCATATAGACGAATGTCCGTAACCTCCAACTAGAAAAGAATGCTGACAATCAAAGAAAGAATGCGAACAATCGTTATATAACTTCAAGCCCTACTCTTCCGTTCCGAACGGATGTCGGATATGATAGACCTCATATCCGCCCACGTACCATTCGTATTGTGAGAAATCATCTCAATGCCACATCGATCACATTTCCACACTTGTTGAGACATCCCGATTCAAACTGGTGAAACCCTAGCAAGAAGCCTCCATGCACGCATCTAAATTCGAAGAACTTGACAATGCGAATTAACAACTTAGAGGAGGTGGTACCGATCAAAGGCTTCAAACCTCTTCCAACGCTAGCAAATATTTCATATATTCTCTTATAATTGTAATGTTATGGCTTTCAATTTTACTCTAAACAAAGATATTGGGATTATTCCTTCCCGGACTATAAGAAGAAAAAAAATGATGAGTTATAATAAATAAATACGAAACTCTACACGTACTATGTATAGTTATCTTTTGTATTACTTGGTGGATTCCAACATTATAACTATAAAAATAATGATAATTAATTAACACAATCCAGGTGTTTACCTTCGTTAATAACCTGTCGAATATCCTAAAAACAAACGCTCTCAATTACAGAGAGCTTGAGCGCCGCCACCATGGCCTCTTTGCACCTTGGCACCATCTCCTTCGCCAAATCATGGCCACCATGGTCACCGCCTCGGCTCTTCGCCTAACCATTCACCATCATCGGGGTTCTCCTTCGCAAACCCGGCTGCCCACCGTCTCCCTTCTGCGCGCCGCCATCGCCTTCGGTTCACCTCCGCCTCGCACCAACCTCCGTCATCGCCTTATTCCCCTCCAGATCTTCCCGTCTTGTTGGCCCTGCCGCCTCTGCCGGGCTCAGCGGGCTCGTTTTCCCCGCTCCCTTCTTGGCCGACCGCCAAATCGGCTCCACTGGCCACACGCCGAACTCCGTCACCACTCTGGAGCCTCCGCTGGTTCCTTCTCCCTTGTTCTACAGGGTCTACGCCACCCACCGGCTCCACCGTATGCATCTCCGACCGCCCTTCCTCTACAAGATGTCTCTTACCTTGTTTTGGCTTCCCAATCTCAATCCTTTCTTCCGACTCGATGCCTTTTTATTGTTGTTCAATTTACTCTTTTGGTCTATTTCATCCGCCTCTATTTTGACTACTTAGTAGTCGCTCACGATTTTGCTATCGTCCTGGAGGGTTTGGGATGGGTTTGGGGTTTTATTGGTCAATGGTTTGGCTTTGAGTCGGTTTTGCGGGTTGTTGTGCAGTGTTGTTCTTGTTGTTTTGCAGGTTTCTTTGAGCGGTGTTTGGTTTGTCATGTTCGATCACGCCGTGAATGTGCGTTGACATCTGATGGCTTGTTTTGAGTCCACAATCTGAGGTGTCCGCTGGTATTCCCAGAGCTCTCTGTGTGCGTGTCTCTTCGACCGATCATGTTTCTCTCTTTGGCTTGTGTCTCTCAATGGAGGATGGCTTGTACGTTTTATTTGTAATTTATTTCTGTCATTTGCTTATGTCACTTGCTTCAGTCATTTGCTTCAGTCTTTTTGTTTTCAGTTGTACATGATGGTTAGTCCATCCACCGGCTTGTCCGGTCTCTCGGTTACCCTAGGCTTGTCTAGGGAACTGAATTTTTATCTTGCTTCAAAAAAAAAAAAAAAAAACCTGTCGAATATGGTGGCGCTTGGTTTCGGGGTTTGTCCGTGTTGTTCTCAGCCTTTTTTAGTTAGGTTCGTCTGGGTTTGTTTGTTTGTTTGTTTGTTTGTCGCTTTTGTATTACACCGTTTATTTTAGATTGTATTCTCGAAGGTTCGCCGTCTGCCGACTCTGTCGACCTCTCGATGAGTCAGGTATGTCTGGCCATCGAATTTTTACCTAATCAAAAAAAAAACCCGTCGAATATTTCACATAATTTCATATATTTCCTTAATGATTATCAATTAACATGGTGTCTTTCTTGAATTTGTAAATAAAGAGCGGTTATATCCGGGGTTCGAACTGGAAAACTTTCAGTATGATGCTTTTCTTTTGACCGGGGAAAACACCTTCTTCATAGCATTGGTCATCGCCTATTCAACGAAGGGAGTGAAATGGTTCAAACCCTGTGAAGATACGTCATCAATGAAGTTGCCGTTAATGTAATAGTTATTGTACGTGACATATAGGGTGTGTATGAAATAAACGGTTAAAAATAAAAGCATTTGTGACTATTTATTTTTTAAACAATGTTTATGGAGGTTTGGAGGATCAAAATGAACTAAAACCAGTTAAAAAATTGTGTTGAAAAAAAGCTAGAAAATAGAGGTTATTTTGGTGATTATTTTACAAGAGTATTGTTTCACCCTTTCTCTTTTATCTTATTTGGTTTGAAAGTACCACAATAACCCTACTAATAACCAAATAGACTCAACTTTTTACAAATAAACTGCTTTTCACCTCATACGGAGATTATTTTGTTGTTTAAATTTTTAAGTAGTTTATAAATTTTACCATGTTTATAATTTTAGTCAGTTTATTAACCCCGTCCCATACGAACCCATATATGCTCTTGGTTCGATAAAGTATATCATTAAAAAAATTATAAAAGAATAATATATATTATATTTATAGTTTTTTTTACCATTATATACTACCTCCGTTCGGAAAAACTTGACACTTTACTATTCATGCACATTTTTTTAGGAGATAAAAACTATATAAAATATCGAGTTTTTTTAATAATTTTTTTAACAACTTCGTAGTTATTATTAATAAGTACAAACTTGTTAAAAAAATTTTATAAAAAAATGAATATTTTATATAGTTTTTATCGTTGTAAAAAAGCGTGCATGAATAGTAAACGACAAGTTTTGCCGAACGGAGGGAGTATATAATTTTGTGAATAAATAGACTAATCTTGAATTTATAATTTTACCAACTAAACCTATAGAGTTTAATTACTTGAAAAGTCACCAATTGTGAAGATGGTGCAAGTGTGCATGCAACTTATAAAATGGCATATAAGTCGATGCGGGCCAACTCCAATATATATTGTAATTTCTGATTTGACCTCTTCTAGTCCAATAAGGCATGATGCTACTTCATCTCCATATATGCATGAAATATAAAAAAGGGCAAACAAAAAGCATCTTACCTTAAACATATTTCATCCAATCGATATCGTTATTAATTGACGGTTTTTAAGAAATTAATTTTTTTTATATCAAATATCATTTTTTTAAAAAATAATTTCATATTTACTATTAATTGTAAAATTAATAAAAAAAAATAATAATATTTTATACCATGTTTATCCTCTGTACAAGAGTGTTAGTGAACAAAATTTTTAATTTTTTACTCTATCTCATTTGTTTTTGGTTTTCAAGATACCTATTAATGCTTCGATCAATTCCTCTTATTCTTCACCTTTGTTAATTGGCTCATTTGTACGTTTTTACATCATTAATTTATTAAAAGTTTGATTATTCCATTTTATTTTATTTTATTAATTTATAAAAGAGTGATTAATTTTCGGACTTGCTAAATGCACGGTTCCATATTGCCATTGGCACGGTGCCAGACTCGTTCTTCAGAGTCGGTGGTCAGTTTGCCGACATCAGAAGTCAGAGCCGGTAGTCTAGTTGCCGACACCAGAAGCTAGAGCCGGCAAAATAATATCTTCTTTTCACTTTCGAAAGTTCCTACAAATAAGTGACATAAGCGACTTGCCGGCTCCGGAGGTCGGTGTCGGCTGCAGGTGTTGAGTTGACATCCCGTAGGCCCACATCTCGCAAGCGAATGTTGCAGTTTGACACCACAGCTTTTTCCGGTTCTAGAGTATGGGTTCGGCATGTTGCTTGCCGGCTTCAGTCGGCGGGATCAACACCATGTGTTAATTTGAAGAGATGAAGGTCGTGCAAATAACAACCGCCTCTATGCGATCATGATGTGGAAGATGACATCCACTTTTTCACCAAATATCGGATGACCCTTTCCTTGGTTGGAAGGATGGACAAACAAATCGAACAAGTAATTGGAAATACTAACAAAGTCAATAAAACCTATAAGAATATCATTACAGAAATTTTTGCTAATCTCTCTTCGGAGCAAAATTTTGCCCTAGCTTTCTCCCTTTGAGGAGCTTGGACCATGAGAAACATAATTCTATTTGATAACAATTATGTCAGCAAGATAGAAGACTGGGAAATGTTTATTAAGCAATATAGAAGAGCCTGGAGGGAAAGCGCAAAACGGAGGATCTAGAAAACGCTAAGAGCAATAGTAGGAAAAACCCTTGTCAAAAGAAAAAGGAAAGACATAAAATGGTAAAGTGGAAAAAAACCCTCAACCGACGTCGTTAAACTGAATTTCGACGTTGTGAAGTCCGGTTCGGGTCATGCTGCTTTTGGTTTCGTACTCAGGGATTGCCATGGGGAGGTTCTGGTGTGCGGTGCCCGAGATCCCGGGATGGTGTCAGTGGATCGTGCTGAGTGTTTTGGCCTTCTGACTGGCTTGCAGGAAGTTGCAATGCGAGGCTACTCCCGCCTAATGGTCGAAGGGGATAGTTTGAAGGTGCTCAATACTTTGAATTGAATGGGGTTTGACACTGTCCGTGCATGGGAGATTGAACCGACGATCTCCGATGCTTTGATTCTCTGTCGTGTGTTTAATGACGTATCCTTCTCTCATACCTTCCGTGAAGGAAATCGTGTGGCTGATTTGCTTGCTCATATGGGTCTTTCCTCACGCTTTGTCGACGTTGGTATTCCTGCTCAGTGTGCTGATGCGATCCGATGGGACGACATTGGGTGGTGGTTTAACCGCGGTTAACCACCCTCAAATCCTCGCCTTGTATAAAAAAACCTTATTCTGCGTACACCCCGAAGGCATAGGATATAAAAAACTAAAAAAGGATCACATTGAATGTAAATAGGCTTTTCGAGTAAAGCATATGGTGGAAGTATTGAGCGTTGTAAGGCGTATTTGGTTGCTCTTGGGAATCGTCAGTGTAAAGATTCAAAAGATGTGATGAAATATTTTCTTGGGAACCGAGCTCGACATTCTTGTTGTCGGGTTGATCGCCGGAGCCATCGACAGTGGGTTTGGTGGAATCGTCGGTTGACATTGGTGAGCAGGGAAAGCAGAAGGTGGATGATGATCGTGAGGATCAATAATAGGCTGATACCATGTAAAGATTGAAAGGATGTGATGAAATTTTTCTTTTTTTCCATTGATTGAAGGAGGTATTTGTACACATGGTTTCCTTACTCTCCAAGGATAAAGATATACAAAGATAAATATTACAAAGGTATGAGAGGATATTATGACGATTTGATAACATCTATCTACTGATACAATCTTATCCTAATAGTCAGATTGAAGGCACTGACTATTCTGAAACTTTCTCTCCTATTATTAAAATGGTTTCATACAATTTTTTCTTGCAGTTGCCGCCATTCTTGATTTGGAGCTTCATCAAATGGATGTTCACAATGCTTTCCTGCATAGGGATTTACATAAAGACGTCTACATGACCATGCCTCTAGGATTCTCCAAAGCTAGCACTTCCAAGTTTTGTTATCTTCCAAAGTCATTTTATTGCCTTCCTCAAAGATTTCCTCATATTAATTTGAAGCATTTCGGCTTTGTCCAGTCAGCCGATTACTCCTTGTCGCTCACTGTTAGGCTCATTTCTTAGCCTATGTCTTAATTCTAAGTGTTATTTGGTTAAATATGTGTATAAGCTATCTTATTGAATTGGAGATTGGGCTAGATTGGACCTTAGCCCAATCTCTGATCTCAGAAGCCCATGGGCTTTAAGCCTACTTGGCTACACATGTTGTTTGGCTTCTCCCATTTGCTGGCAACACTGCTCAGCTATAAGGGTTGAGAAACCCTAAATCAGAGTAAGAGAGTTGCTAGGGTTTACTGTACTCCGTACTTGTCTCCTATGGCGATTTCTAGTTCCATCTCTCTAGCTGCTTAGTAAGCATTGAACGAGCTCTCTTCCATCTAAACACCCTGACTGAGACACTTGAGCTGAGAGATTTATAGCGTCGTTGCCATTATGGTTTTAGGCTAATCAATCATCGCTTTATCTTCTCTCTTTTGTAAAAACGCTTTCTCGTTTCGAAAACTTGACTTGTGCTTTGTTCTCTATTCTCTGCATCTCGAGGAATTGAACGAAACACATGATTGCATTGCATTGCATATCTTATTCTTCAATTACAAGATCCAACGTATACTATATTTAATCTTTTTTTATTTGGTAATTTCTTTCTTATGTTTAGAAAATATTATAGGTTAAAAATATCATTACTTTGATTATTAGTTATTTTATAGTTAATTAATCATCGATCGTCACGGTTGTAACAGTATTGATGGTCTCATGAACTATTTTCACATCGATGATTAGCTGGTCTATAATCTAAATTAAGCAATAAATTACTAAAGCTATTCTAATCAAAAGAATCCAAATAAACTAGTCATCGTGTATAATCCCAAAAAGATTGTAAAATTTGTGATAGATCGGTCAATTTAGTGTCTATATTTTATGTTTCTCCTTTCGGTTGTTTTTCTTCATCTTGAAAATCTAGAAGGATTTTCCCCTCTTCTTCAGTTCTTGGGTCTGGGTCATCTAGAAGGGGACTTTGAAGTTTTAGCGTTAAAAAAAAGGGATCACATTATCTGTCACAAACACTGATTGTCATTAATACATGTGGACTTTCCGGGTGATTATATATAATGTCGGAAAATTCCTAAATTAAATTTTATTATAGTTTTTCTTTTACATCAGGAAAAAAAATTCGATTATTCAGACAAGTCTAGAGAAACAGAGAAATATAAGTGAATTGCACCAGAGATATTTTATATAGTACGTTTTTATCATCCTAAAAAAACGTGAGTAAATAGTAAACGATTTGTTTTGCCGAACAGAGAGAGTATGTTGCATTTCAAAGTGCAGTGTGTAGCTGAATTCAGGGGTATATACGATAATCAATAGTATATTTTTTTGTTAACGAGGGTAACCCATCTTTGGTGGTAAACTCCGAGCACTTGACCTAGCCGACAAGAGCTACGCGTTAGGTAAACTGGCTTATGCCGACCGGCGCGCTATACTCAATGGTAAGAAGCAAGATGAATCTTAATTATTTCACCGAGAGAAAAGGCGGAGGCATGATCAATCGACCCCAGGACCTCCCATTAATCCCCTCACTCCTTACCATTGAGCCACCCCATCAAGGGTACTAATGATTTTAAGTTTTGATTGTTGATCGTGTTGATCGTAGCAGTATTTGTGGTCTTCGAAGATCTTTCATCTAGTTAGCTAGGTGGGTGAACGTCGTATGATCCACACTTTCCCAAGAATCGTATCTTGCCAGTTGTGGATTTATGCTTTCCGTCTTTCCGGTGGTGAGACGTCACGTTAGCCTAGCTATCCCATATTCTCGCTGTTCACATCCATTCAACAATTTTTCCATTTCAAGCTGCCTGGTTGTTGCCTTGTTCGCATGCTTCAAGTTATTTTCAATTTCATGATTGTTTGAATTTTTTGTTTCTTCTGATACAAAGACTAGCTCGTCTAACGTTCTTTCGCTTTCTTGATTTACCAAACAATAGTTTATTTGATATTTCAAACTCTTTTAGAACAAAAAAACTAGTAATTTTGATGAACTGCACACCAAATTTTAAGGGTCATTTGCAAAAATAACCCAAAAACCCGGTTGGATTTGCACCCCCTATCCCCTATCCATATTAATTGCAAAAACTTAATCCTAACCCCTTAAAAAATTGCATCCCAGCAGGTTACAATAGAGGGAGAGACCGGCTGCAGGTATGGAGGAGAGAGAGTGAGACGTGTGGGGGTGGGGTGGGGGGAGAATTGACAGGTTTTTAAAAAACCTATCAACTCAACTGTCGATTAGAGAGAGGGTTTATAAAGGGGAAGGGGGAGGCCGAGAGTTGCTCTCCCTCTCTCTTTCTCCTTATATATATATATATATATATATATATATATATATATATATATATATATATATATATATATATATATATATATATATATATATATATATATATATATATATATATCAGAAAATCGAAAACGGAAGGAAGAAGAGGAAGGAGTTCGAAAAAGAACAAGTAGAAAGTGTGCAGAGGAGAAGAAGAAGCGGACATCAAACAGGCCACACACCCCGAATACAAGTGATGAACCTTCAGTTATGAAGTAAGTAAACCCTAACGCCACCGATTATGTACCGATTGCACAAATTGATAGGGCGATGAATCGAGTGGAAGAACCCAATGTGTTTGTCATTGTTTGAAATGGGATGAAGAACGAAATTTCTATTCCAGATTCTCTCTGTCATGTAAGAAGTAACCGTCGACATTTAAAAATCGAGGGATGGAAAGTTTCGGAACAAGGGTTTTGACGAGGGGGATAGAAGGGAAATTGGAGAAAATGAACAGTTGGTCTTGAACAATTGGGTAAAATTGGGGATGGATGGGGTAAAATGGAGGAAAATGGATATATTGGTTGTAGATAGATGGGAAAATTGAGGGAATGGGGGGAATTGTCGAAATTGGAGGAATTGAGGATTTTGGGGGAATTGGGGAACGGCTATGTGGAATACGAAATATCAAGAGTATGGTGACTTGGATATGTTTAATGTTGAGATACCTTTGAACAATTAATGGATTTGCCGACAATTAGATTTTTGTCATGTTTGTAGTAGTAAGATGTCATGTTTATAACTCTGCCTTTCATGTGCATTGTGACTGGTGTCATTATATACATGCTTTGTTTGGAGCGTCCTAAGGTTTTGCTTCCCAATTCTGCAGGATATCCAGCAAAGGAGAACATGTCGACTAGCCGCTCTGTAAAAATGATTCCTCATTCACAGACAACAGCGGGGGTATGGTTTGCGTTGTGTTGATCCACGGAATTTTGTACCGTTGATGCGCGAATACCATTTTCACCCATTGTGCAGACCATTTACGTTGTCCCCGAGGACCGGCACTACAAGGGCCGATGTCCCTGTGTAGGGGAGATTGTGGGTCATACGTCATCCGGTACATGCAGTAGCTCGCAATCGGGGACCGCGACTTCCATGGCCTCGGCGACGACTTCATCGATGCGTACCAACAGCTGCTATGTGTCCTTATCTTCCATCGTGGGTTCGGAGTCAGCACCGATCCTCAGTAGTCACTCTCGCCTTCTAATACGAAGTCAACAATGTTGTTTGGATGTTTGTAGTTTCCATTAACAGTAGTACTATCCTTGGATTCCACTGTTGGTTGACATTTCTACCTACTTTCGCACTTTTTTCATTTGGTTTTAAGGACAAGTTGGGATGTACTCTACTTTTGCACTTTTTATGTGACATCCGTTGGGTTTAAGGCCAAAATGTGTTGCCAAATCGCGTGAAATAGGTTTTGCCGCATGGATTCTGTAATATAACATTAACTACAAACAAGCTTCACACAGATACATATCGTCATGTCATAAATATTACCCGTCAAGTTAACATGGATGACTGTCATGTACGGAAAAGGAATTTGCCAACGTAAACGTAACGGTAACTACAAAATGCGGCAACAATACACATAACAACAAACATCAATACATAAATGCAAAAGGTGGTCGTCAACGACAACATGTCCAACGTACTTCACCTTCGTTCTGATGGCTTCGTCCTTCACCTTCATTTTGATGGCTTTTCCAGGTTAATTCGAGGTGAGTGGAGGCCGGATTTCCAGGTCAATTCGAGACAGTGAGGGGGCATTAATATAATTTGAATTAAATCTTAAGTTTCAAATAAAAACTATAGAAGAAGAAGCAATTGTGTGGTTTTTTTTTTTGCAAGTCGACATGTAAGCAGTTAGTTTTAACTGGACACCTAAAGCAAAATGACATGACACATATTGGAACCGACTGGACAAGAGTTATCGGAGAAACAGATCCACCATCGACTTCAGATAGAAAATGGGTAAGTTTGCTTTCTGTAGAATAGCGGAATTGATGTAAAGTCCTCCTTGAGGGTTTCCATTCATTGATATAACATATATATAGGTTACAAGGTATTGGGCCTTAATGGGCTTTCAGCCCACTATACAATAGGAGACCTATGTAATCTATCACACTATACAATAGGAGACCTATGTAATCTATCAAACCCCCGCAGTCGAAACGGGAGGGGTCCGTACAGTGAGACTGGAACGAAAATCAATGAATAACTGTCT
The DNA here is from genome assembly GCA_037127255.1 of Persicaria tinctoria. Lineage (NCBI taxonomy): Eukaryota > Viridiplantae > Streptophyta > Magnoliopsida > Caryophyllales > Polygonaceae > Persicaria > Persicaria tinctoria. The sequence goes on from JBANSL010000004.1 coordinate 5,707,810, forward strand.
AGGTAAACCCTTGGTGAATATATCAGCGTACTGATAAGAGGACGGGACATGTAGAACGCGGACATGTCCAATGGCAACCTTGTCCCTGACGAAGTGGAGATCAAGCTCAATGTGCTTCGTGCGTTGATGTTGGACTGGGTTGCTAGCCAGGTAGACGGCGGAGACGTTGTCAGTGTAGACCAGAGTGGCCTTCTGTAAGGGGCATCGTAGCTCAAGCAGGAGATTGCGGAGCCAAGAGCACTCAGAGACAACGTTGGCAACACCCCTGTATTCGGCTTCAGCGCTGGAGCGAGACACGACGGACTGACGCTTGGCTGACCAAGACACAAGAGTGTCATTGAGGAAGACACAGTAACCAGACGTGGAGCGACGTGTGTCTGGACAACCACCCCAATCCGCATCAGTGTACGCCACAAGATCAAGCTTAGAGGAAGGAGTGATGGTGGTGCCGAGCTCGAGAGTGCCGCTGATGTACCGAATGATCCGCTTTAAAGCCTGAAAATGAGGTTCCCGAGGGGCATGCATGAACAAGCAGATCTGCTGGACGGCGTAACTGATATCAGGCCTGGTGAAAGTGAGATACTGAAGGGCACCAGCGAGGCTCCTGTACAGTGTTGGATCATCAACCAAAGGACCAGAGTTAGCACTGAGCTTGTTGGATGTATCGACTGGGGTTGCGACGGGATTGCAGTTGACCATCTTAGCACGAGCAACAATCTCAACAGCATACTTACTCTGTGAGAGAAACAGACCAGACGCATGCCGCTGAACGGCAACTCCCAAGAAGTAAGACAGCGGACCCAGATCAGACATGGCGAATTCCGCACTCAACCTCGAGATGATGGACGTTCGAAGAGCATCAGAAGAGGCAGTGAGAATGATGTCGTCTACATAGAGCAGCAGGAAAGCCAAGTCCGAGCCTCTGCGATAGATAAACAGAGACGTATTCGATCGGCTGCCAGTGAAACCCAAGCGGAGCAGATGAGACGCAAACCGCTGGAACCATGCCCGTGGAGCCTGTTTCAGACCATACAGAGAGCGCTTGAGGAGACAGACATGCTGTGGACGTTCAGCATCAGCAAACCCCGGAGGCTAAAACATGTAAACCGTCTCATTCAGATGACCATGCAGAAAGGCGTTCTTGACGTCCAGCTGATGGATGCCCCAGTTGCGCGACAGAGCCAGACTCAGGACCACTCGGATAGTGGCAGGTTTGACCACAGGGCTGAAGGTCTCATCACAATCAATACCGGCCTGTTGAGATCTACCGTTAACCACCAGACGGGCCTTGTAGCGCTCCAATGTCCCATCAGAGCGGAACTTGTGACGGAAGAGCCACATGCAGCGAATGACGTTCGCCTCAGGAGGGCGAGGCACAAGAACCCAAGTACCATTCTTCGTAAGGGCCCTGTATTCGTCGAGCATAGCCGCCTGCCAATTCGGGTCTAGGAGGGCTGTTTTGTGGGAGGTGGGAACGGGGGAGAGGGAGGTCTGGGTGGAGGCAGAGGGTGAAAGGGAGTCGGGAAAGATGGGGGCAGGAGAGGCTAAAGACGCGGGCACGGCAGCAGGGGACGCGGGCGCGCCAGCGTGGGGCGCGGGCGCGCTAGCACGGGACGCGGGCGTGCGTAAGGGGGCCGTGGCTGTTGGTGGAGGGGATGTGAGGTGTATAGCGGGGTGATGGTCGGTGGTCATGGAGACGATCTGTCGGGGTCTGAAGACACCGGAGACGCTGCGGGTGTGAGGTCTGGTGGTGGGGGGTGGCGAGGGAGGTGGGGGAGGGGGAGACGCAGGAGCACCGGGAGAGCTCTGGGGAAGAATGAAGTGAGGGAATGGTGACTCAGACTCTGTCGACGACACAGGAGGTGTGGGAGATGCGAAGGGAAATCGCGACTCATCAAAGGTGACACGACGAGAGAGAATGATCATGTGAGTCTTGATATCGAGGCAAATGTAACCGCGATGATCAGACGGGTACCCAAGAAAAACACAAGGGGTAGAGCGAGGGTGAAGCTTGTGTGGGGCGGTGGATGCCTGATTAGGGAAGCACAGGCAACCAAAGGTATGAAGGTGATCATACCTAGGCTCGGCGTAATAAAGTGTCTGAGCTGGCGAGCGATTGTGTAGGGTAGTGGAAGGGAGAATGTTTAGGAGATAACATGTGGTGGATAAGGCGTGAGGCCAATAGGGAAGGGGAATAGATGCGTGGAAGAGGAGAGAGCGCATCATGTTGGTAATGGTTCTGATGATTCGTTCTGCCTTGCCATTCTGCTGAGAAGTATAGGGGCAAGACAAGCGATATGAGATCCCATTTGCGGCAAAGAAGGAGTGAAAGTCTTTGTTGTCAAATTCACGACCATTGTCACATTGGAAACATTTGATGGACATGTGGAACTGTGTTTTGATGTAGGTATGGAATCTGGCAAAAATAGGAAACACTTGGGACTTGAAATGCAACGGGAAGACCCATAAGTAATGAGTGTAATCGTCCAGAAACAAGAGGTAGTACTTGTGACCCTCCTTGCTAGGCACGGGAGAGGTCCAAATGTCGCTATGAATGATATCAAAGGGAGCAAGGGTAGAGGTCAAAGACCGTTGGAACGGCAGTCTGGCATGTTTGCCTAGTTGGCAGGAAGAGCATAAACCAGAGCGTAGGTCTTTAGTACATGTGACAAGGTTCTGGGAACGGAGGACATCTAGAACGGCAGCGCTGGGATGGCCCAGGCGTGCATGCCAGAGGCTGGACGATGATGCCGAGAGGGCGACCGGACACGACTGACTGGACGCAGGAGGTGGTGTGACAGGGTAGAGCTCCCCGGTGCTGTTACATCTCATGCGAGTAACCCCCGTAGTAAGATCGTTCACAGAGAAACCATAGGGATCAAACGTAAGGGAAACGTTGTTGTCAGTAGTGAACCGACGGACAGAGATAAGGTTTTTGACAATCTTTGGGGCAATAAGGACATTGTTGAGGTGTAGTGGGTGGGTTGGGGTCTGTAATTTGGCGTGGCCAATTCCCGAAGTAGCAAGACGACCACCATTTCCGACGATAATAGAGTGGGCAGGGTCCTTAAAAGAAATAGATGAGAGGTTACCTGAGGAGTTCGTCATGTGTGAGGTGGCACCAGTGTCCATGTACCAAGAAGAGTCTGAAGATGTCGGCTGCGTAAAGGAGAAGGCGTGATGCAGCGCTGGCGGAACATAGCCTAGGTCAGGTGATGTCAGAGAGGCCTGATGACCGGCATGTCGAGGGGTAGGATATCTAGAGTATCCAGAGAAGGCGTGATGTTGGTGATCATAGAAGGCCATGGTAAGAATTGGTTTTTTTTTTTTTTTTTTTTTTTTTTTTTGTATTGGCCGCCTAACTTAATAAATAATTAAGTTAGGGTCAGAAACGAAAAATAGGAGAACACAAGGGATGTTTTTGTAATTTCTTCAAAAAGAGATTAAAAACAAACTCAACGCTTTCTTCTTCCTTGGAAAGCGTCGGCTGAGGTCCAGTGAAGGGTTGCCGGATCTGGGTTCGGCAAGGGTGTGGTTGTGCTCGGAGAGGGTAGATCCGGGGTGTAGGAGGCCGGAGCTTGTGACGGCTGGTTGTGCAAGAGTGAGGAAGAAAGGGAGAGGACGACTATGACGGCTGACCGACGAGACAAAAGGATCAATTTAGGGTTCCGTGAGGAAGAAAAGGCTGTGATACCATGTAGAATAGCGGAATTGATGTAAAGTCCTCCTTGAGGGTTTCCATTCATTGATATAACATATATATAGGTTACAAGGTATTGGGCCTTAATGGGCTTTCAGCCCACTATACAATAGGAGACCTATGTAATCTATCACACTATACAATAGGAGACCTATGTAATCTATCACTTTCGATAAAAAAATCTCTCAGAGAGAGAGAGTGAGTGTAGATGCGAGAGAAAGTGTGCAAATGAGAGAGAGGACATGAGAGAGAGGAGTGAAAACGAAAAGTAAGGTTGCAGAGGAGAGAGAGAGATTAGTGAGGATAAGACAGAGAGATGGAAGAGTGACAATGAAGGGGCATAACCTTTATCAAAAGCAAGCTTGCCCATTTTCTATCTGAAGTCGATGGTGAATCTATTTGTCCAATAACTCTTGTCCAGTCGATTCCAATATGTATCATGTCGTTTTGCTTGGGTGTCCAGTTAAAAGTTTAAAACTTATTGCTTACACGTCAACCTGCAAATAAACCCCCGCCCAATTGATTCTTCGAAGTGAAAGAGCGGGAGTAAAGTTGTAGAGGGGAGAGAATTCTTCCATCTCCCTCACTGTTCTATCCTCACTGATCTTTCTCTCCTCTATAACTTTTCTTTTCTTTTTTCACTCATCTCTCTCCTGTCCTCTCTCAATTGCTCTCTCTCTCCCTCTCTCCTCTGTAGATGAGACTTGCTTCCCCCCTCTCTCCCCTCTTTTTCTCTCTCCAACATTCCCTCCCTCAGTCTGACGCTGCCAGGTGTCGTACATTGCAAGGTTGCACCCCTCCCTCCCTTACCTGCTACCGGTTGCAAGGATTCCCCCAATATCCGATTTCACCCAATTAAAACCCGGGTTGGGTTAACCCCGCAATAAATCCGAATTTTGGGGTTATTTTGTGCATTTCCCTCATTTTAACAAAAATTCCAAATTAAGTTAGGTAGCTGAAATTCCACACGCTTGAGGCTAATTTTCCGTTATTTTTGCAAAGTTTGATCGTTTCAAATATATGAAGATGAAATATTTATGAAAGTGACAAAATTAGTTAGGCTGGGCGCATTGGATTCAAATTTAATAAAACTATCAACTTGTATTGTAAAAATACATGGATGATAAGCGACTATGATTTGGTATCGTGGGTTAGTTGTAAAAATTGGGATCATATATTTATGATTCATGTACTTGAATTTATACTATAATCTCGATCATATATATTGTCATCTTCTGATCGAGGTCGTAATATAATGTATATATAAATTGTCAACTATATTATATATTTTACTAAGTAATTATGCAAGTGGATCCTTTTTAATTTGGTCAAAATCATGAACATTGAGTTCGACAAATTCAAGCCTCCAGTGAACCTGGAAAGCATATGATTTAGAAATTAAGGGCTCGTGTGGTTAAACATGGGAAATAGACTTCCCGGGAAGTAACTTTCCAGGATATGTAATTCCTATGATTTCTATTTCATGGGAAATGTAAAAAAGTGTTTGGTTGGAAATAGTTTCCCATGAATTCAATTCCTATGTTTTGTTTGGTTAAACATGGAATTTCCATGGTAATTGGATATTTTTTTAATAAAAAATAAAAATTATAGAAGATTTGGAATAAGTGAATGGAGGAAGTAGATCTTACCCACCCCTCTCATGGTAAACTAACTTCCTCCATTTCATAGGAATTGAAATTCCCATGAATTGAAATTCCTATGTTTATCCATTTTCAAAAATGATACCAAACACATGTATTGAGGCATACTTCCTAGGATTTTGAACTTCCCGGGAAGTAGGAAGCTAACCAAACGAGCCCTAATATAAGACACACTAAAAAGAAACAAATTAAGACACACTAAAAAGACAAAATACATCCACTAACTATAAAATAAATACGAACATGTACAGTAAATGCATATGCTAATTATATATGCTTAGCAATCCGAAAACAAAAACAAGAAAAATATATATGCATACAAAAAAAAAAACCCAAATGTTGCCCATCAAAAAAAAAACCCAAATAGATAACCTAGGTTCTTCCATCTCATTTAATTTATCTTTTTTAATGATACGTGACGTGATCCACTCGATAAGACAAGAGTCACCGATTAGGTAAATTGACTTGTGCCGATTGGTTTGATTCAATGGTAAGTAAAAAGTAAGGCGGGACTTGATTTTTCAAGTCAAGTGGAGTGACAAAGGCAGATATTAAACTCATGTTCTTCTATAACACTACTCCTTTCCATTAAGCCACCCAGCCAAATGAAGGTATTTGATTTATCTTAACTAAAATAATATTTTTGATTAAACTGCTAGTATCCACGTTGTATCCGATATATCTGATGCAAAGATCGAGGTCGAACCTTCACAAGAGAAACAATTCAAAAGGTCGACACTAGAATGGTAACTAAAATATAATCGCATCTTTTTCAATCACAGATGACATAATATTACAGACATCATAAACAACATACGCAATACATTAGGGACTCAAAACTTCACCTACCTACAATATGGTGGTGTGTTTGATTTTTCAGGAACATAGCACTTTAATTTTGACAACACAAAACCTGACCCAAGATCTATTGCTGCTTATATAGCCAAACAGATCCTCAAATGGAAAATGTCAAAAACAATGGATGAAGCTATTACTGATCTAAAGGAGAAACCCAGCTCACCCAAGCAACAAAGACGTAAACATAATGGCCGGTTAAACCTCCCCTCAACTGCCACAAGCTCAATTTCGATGGGGGGTTTTCAACCTCAAACAACCGCATTCCTATTTGCTCAGGGGGCAACCCTTCTTCCTCGAACTTAGTCATTGATTCGGAAGGATTCGCTCTCTGGAAAGGCATCCAAGTGGCCTCAGATTTACACATTAGTCACCTCATTATTGAATGAGATAATCTTACTATTATAAATTATCTTAGAGGTTTATGGTCTTCCCCAAGTGAAGTCAAAATGATCATTTCTGACCTCATTATTGTCTTGCATTGTTTCGCCTCAGTTCATATTTTTCCAGGGAAACTAACCGTGTGGTCGATCGTCTGACGTGACTGGCATATGGGTCTTACACATACTGATCCATCTTTCCCTGACTATTTTAATCTTGCTTATCTCATCCGCCAAGATGTTCTTAGCTAGAGCGGTCTCCCCACTAAGCCAAATCTATCTAAAAGGTCGAACCTTACCTTTATGACACCACTTGATGATTATTTGTAGCTCACTTCATTATGTTGAAATTATTCACTTATCAAACATGATCTCTGATCTATCACACCATCTATATATCGCATCTACTAATATTATATATATCGACAATGGAAATCAAACACACAACCTATTCACATATCCTAATTATCAACAAGTGTGGTTTGTCTCTAGCCAGTATTATTGTTATCACCAATTTGCTACTATATATTTCACGTGCAACACTAATGAATAGTGAACTGGGCGTGGACACCCTCTCTCTATATAAACCTCCGATCGATCGAAATTAAGCCTCCAACCACAGCCATAAACGCCCTGATTAATCCTACTTCTTGCACTAAACAAGGCCTCCTCCATCGATCCTCAGCAACACCTTCGCGAATGGCACCAGAAGCTGTGGCCTACCAAGGCCTTTTCGATCACGAAAATGGCGATCAAGATCTCTACAACTTACTCGAAAACTGGATCTCCGATTTCGACTTACCAAATTACCAAGAACAATACAACCCCCCACTCCTCCAACAAGAACAAATCCCCAACTTGTCAGCTCCTACATTGTTGTCAGCATCTTTCAGCCCATGGGTTTCCACGACCTCAGCAGCCACATCCACATTGTCAAAGTCACCAAGACGACGTCGTGCAAGAAGCAGGAAGAACAAGAACCAGGACCTTGAGAGCCAGAGAATGACACACATTGAGGTTGAGAGAAATCGTCGAAAACAGATGAATGAGTACCTCGGTGTGATCAAATCTTTGATCCCGGATTCTTATTCTCAAAGGGTCTCTCATTTTCCCTCTACTAACTTATTCTATACATATATTTTTATTGAAGTCCAGCACATGATCGAGCACAGTGAGGTTTTATCGTAAAATCAATTCACCGACTATAAAAGGAGTAGCCCATTGACTTATATACTAATTAAGTTTTTTTTTTTTTTTTAAATGGATTTTTGAATAGGGAGATCAAGCTTCAATTGTGGGAGGAGCAATAAACTATGTGAAGGAGTTAGAACACAAGCTACACACCCTTAGTGCTAAGAAGATGCAAGCAAGCCATAACCCGGAACCTGCATTTGGGGAGTTCTTCAACTTCCCGCAATATAGGGAGGCTAACAGAGTGGCAGATGTCGAGGTGACTATGGCAGGGAGCCATGCCAATCTCAAGATCCGATTGCGGAAGCGTCCGAAACAGTTGAGGCATATACTCTCAGGGCTTCAAAGTATGGGGCTTATCATCATCCACCTCAATGTCAACACCATGAATCACTATGTACTTTACTCTCTCATTGTGAAGGTATGTGTTTAGTTGATCATAATCGTTCCATAGGAAATGGAAGTTTGTTGAAATGATTCTAAGCATTGAATGTAGGTTGAAGATGAGAGCAAGGCGAATTCAACTGATGAGATTGCTAGAGAAGTTTATGAGATGCTTGGTACGATCAAGGAAGACGCTCGACTGAGCTCATGACAACATCAGTTCCATTTCTGGAACAAGAACTCTTATTTATTACTAATAATGTATGTCAATGTGACATATGAGATCAAAATTTGAATCCTTTTAATTGATCATACAATACTCATTACATATATATTGGATTAAGCCAAACATTGTTTCAAAAAAGGCCTACGTGGCCCCCTAGCCTAGACCTTGGGGCCGGCCACTTTGGAGTTTAGATGTTTGGGGAATTTCTTGACGGATCTTGGCAGGTCTAGGCGGTCTTGATGGATTTCTTGGCTGACTTTGACGGATTTCAGGGTGGTTCTTGGCATGCCATGGCGGATTCAATGGGTTAGTAAATAAAAACCCAGTTTTAAGGTTTTCACCCTTCAAATCCTTACATTTCGATCTCTCTTAGTTCTCAACCTCTATACTCCCTCTTACTCTCGGTACATCCCTCTCAGAGTCCTCCAACTCACCGCCTAACTCCTGTTGTCATCATCGATCTAGATTATTAATTAAAGTTTATCATTTTATATAGGTCATGAATTAAAGATTATTAGTTTATAATGGTCTCAAATATGACCAAGAAGTAAAAATATATGTCAAACTAGCAAATTCGTCTAGGCATCCGCCAAGCATCCATCTAGACTCGGCCTTGACTCCATCCCACCACCAAGCATTTTTTCAAACATTTGAAAACAAACAATGTCAACAATTTCGACTGGAATTAGTATTTTATGATGGAACGTAGCCTACACCTGAAACCTATGAAGGAAGATGCATCTCAAAATCAAATGAGTTCATGTGCTGCAGGAAGCAGAAAATTAATGAAACCTAACCTTACCTACCAAATCAATTATTAACATAAACAACCCATATATCCCCAAATCGGTCTTAGAATCACAGTTCCGATAAAAATGACATCATTCTTCCCTTATTGTATTGGGCATATATATATGAGGGATGGCATCACAAAAGATGGAACAACAAAGCCAAAAAGAAACAACAATCAAACCAATAACTAATAATGGTAAGAAGGGGTTCTCTGTGTCGAGACACTGTGCGAGTCTCTTTATTCTCCCGTATTTTTAGTATTCACAATCTTTCATTTGTCTTTCTCGACTTCCACACGAGTCAATGATTTTGTTGTGATCTGCTAAGTTCGAGTCATTCCTCGTTTGATTTGTGTTTTTATGTGATGTATCTGATGATTAGTTTATCTGTCGATTTATTAATTAGCCTCTCGATCAACAACAACAACAACAACAACAACAACAACAACAACAACAACAACAACAACATCCCAGTGTATCCCGCAATTAAGTAGGGTCTGGGAGGTCAGGATGTACGCACTCTTATCCCGGGAAGCTCGAAAGAGTGTTTCCAAAAGACCCAGAACGAAATATAACAAGAACCCTAGTAAAGCAAGGACATCAATCTAGTCACGGAGCAAGCAAACAAAAGAGAAACAAAGCAAAAGATACAATTAAAAAAAAAAAGCTACGTAGTACAATATAACATGCGGATGAACACCCTACAAAAGTGAAGTAAAAGGGAGGTATGTATAAAATATGTCCCATACAATGATTAAACAGTGAAGGGAGGGACAAAAGTGAGGTAAAAGGGAAGTCACCACATTTGCCACAAAAGTGAATTTATAAAAAGAGTGTAACCATAAGTCCAACCTATTACCTTAATGCTCCTCTATTTAACTTTTGACATTTGTTAGGTTCACAAAGGATCAATACGATTTCTCTTTTATTATATATAATAGATTAGATCCACATTATCTAAGTTTCAAATATGATCGAGATTTCAATGTTTTGAATATAATGTGTTTGTATTATTTTGGGTATCAAATATAGTTGGGTTACAATTATGTTCTCTTTATTTTTGCTTTCAAATATAATTCATTTCGAATTGTTTCAATTTCCAATGTATTTTAGTTCAATTTATTTCAAGTTTCAAATACAGTTGAGTTCAAGTAATTTTAATGACAGATTGATGTTCATCTATTTGAATAAAATCGAGTTTGGGATATTTTTGGATTGAAATTAGATATATATATAAAAAAAGAATAAACAATGGAATTCACTTTCCTCTAACCATTTGGAAATGATTCAACAAAAAAGACTTACAAGTGATAGCAAAGGTTCCGATTCGAACCCCGGATATGACCGCGCTCTATTTACCAAATTCAAGGAATTCACTTTCATTCCTTTGTCCAACTTTTTTTTTAAAGATGGGACATTAAATGACTTATTGTAAGAAGATTTCCCAAAAAAATACCCCTATTTGAATGGAAATAGAAGTAACCCTCACCCGTTTCCAAATTACAGAAATGCCCTCGAAGAGCAACCAATTTCCCCAACTGCAATCCGACATTGCACCTTTCCTGTTTAGTTTCATCCAATTGAAACTTGATTGCCAAATTCGGGGTTTAGGGTATGTTGTTAACCCCATTTCGTTCGATTGTTGTTCTTGATTCTTTCCTAGATAAACTCGAAATCAAAATCGAAATCGAAATCGATTGGGCAGTCAGTGGAGGATCAGATTAGAGAGCGAGGAGGAGGATGAGCCCTAGACACTGCGTGGTAATCGGAGGCCAGGGATTCATCGGCCGATCGCTCGTTCCCCGTCTCTTGAAGCGCGGGAATTGGATTGTCCGAATCGCCGATTCTGCTTCCGCCCTCGCCGATCAGAATTCCGTAGTCTCCACCGCTGTCAATGAAGGTCGCGCTTCCTATGTCCAACTTGATGTCAGAGACAAGTCTCAAGTTGTCAAAGGTATGCTCCGTTTCTCAAACTTCATCTCCGCTTTTGATCCTTTTATTGCGTCAGGATTTGGCTCTTGAATTGTGGCTTTTTCGCTCCAATTGTTTGTAGCGAGGCATCTTGTGATCTTGAATTGTGTTTTCCTTGGATGTCCGGATCTATTTTCTTATTTCTACGCATCGTGGAAAGGTTTTGAGTGGTTGCAAGCGTGGGAAAACGCTTAATGGCTAGCAAAACAAGTTGTTTCAACAGGAACACTGATCAATTTGGCCAGTTTTGAAATGAAGCTCTTGTGCTGACTTTGTATAGCTTGTATGTCTGAGGATGGCTTTGGTTTGCAAATAGCTTGGCTACTGTAACTGAAAATGGCTACTAGAGGTTTCTTTTTATTAGTCTTTATATTTGGCACCGTTTGTAGAATCAGAGTTTGGAGGTTATAAAATTTCAGAGTTCTATTGCTTCTGAGTTGTGATGCTGAACTAAAGATGTTCATCATGTTTCAGAGTTCAGCCTTTATAGTGATTCACTAATCTCTCTTGAATGAAATGGATGGTCTATGCAAGTGCTTTTAACACATTTGTACTTGTCAAAATACATTGTTTTCTTTGTTTTGGTAAATCTACAAATACTGTATGTGTACCAAACTCTATCAAAGAAAACTATTACAAATATCGATTTTATAATCAAACGAATTATCATCTATCTTCACTTCCGCATGGTTTTATTTGTCATGTGCTATTCTCCTAGCTTGACTCGTGGGTCATTTCATTCCTAATGCCCCTAATTTTAACAGCTAGGACTGCTCTATTGGCACCCTTTCTTCTGTTATTTCCTTTTTATATTATTCATAATTTACCATTCTATTATTGCATCACACATACTGGTTGTATGCCGGTATGATTCAAACTAAATATATGATCCCAAACAGGCTTGACTCTCCTGCAGTCAAGTATTATAATTGTAAACGAGTCTCTTTATGTTTGTAAAACACATTTCTATTCTTGGTTTAGCAAACTTCAGCTAGCTAATCAATCTGTCTTTGGCTGGCAATCTATGCTGAAGGCCTGAATAGCCAGTCCAGCTTAATGTTACAATTTCCTTATTCTTTTCAGATTCTTGCTTTTCCCCTTATTTTATTTTGCCTACAAATGTCTTTTGGAATTACCTTATTATGTTCCTCTCTTTTTCAGCTGTTCAAGGTTCATCTGTTGTTTTCTTCATAGAATGTTGTGACTCATCTTCGTGTGATTACTATCAGTGCTATATGCATATTGTTCAAGGTAATTGGTCCTATTTTTCTTCTTTCTCTCTCTATTCCCTTCTGGCTCATACCTTCTTTGGAAGACATCAGCCCACTTACTGAACCATTCTATTTTACCTGTAAATTAGGTGCAAAAAATGTTGTCAATGCTTGCCGAGAATGTAAAGTTGAAAGGCTGATATACAACAGCTCCTCAGATGTAGTTTTTGATGGTTTCAAGGCAATACATTATGCCGATGAATCACTCCAATACCCCTGGAAAGTAGGTCTTTATTAGAAGTTTCCTTTTACTTGTGCTGTTTGTAGATATCTTCTTGATCTCATATGATTCTGCTCTCTTTCCTTGCTTCAGTATCTGGACATGTTAAATGACCTAAGAGCTCAGGCAGAATCATTGGTTTTGTTTGCGAACAGACCAGATGCCCTTTTGACATGCGCTCTTCGTCCTAGCAATGTATTTGGACCTGGTGATACATATCTGGTGCCCTCTTTGATAAAGCAAGCAAACTCTTCTTTGGCAAAGGTCTGCTACCTGTCAATGAAATAAGTTTCTAATGTTGTATGTCTTAAATTTTCTTATTTAAGTTTTTTGTATTAGTTTCACACCTTCAGCATTATGTTAAGGCTGACATCATATTATATTTAGTTAATTTTAGGTTATGACATGAAATCATACTAGAATTATCATTTTTCTAATGTTATAAGTAACCTTATTTTTACTTACCTTTTATTTTCTTTGTTCCCACTTGATTATAAAAATGTTTTTACAGTCCTTGATTTCGTCTCCTCCACTCTTTTATTTGACCCTGGAGAGGCATTGGATCTTCTTCCTTGATACAAAATCCTAGCTAAGAAAAAACAATTGATCAGTCTTCTTCCCGTCACTTTCTTTTTGAATTGGATCTTGTACTGTAACCAATAAATCTTGCAAGATTTGATTCAATTTTTACTTTCTTCCTATTTTTTTTTCAATTTCTATTGTTGTATACCTTCCATGTGATCACCTTTATACACTATTTCCCCTTATAAGGTTTTTTTTTCCCTCTTCAATTTCAGTTTATTTTAGGTAATGGAGATAACCTGTGCGACTTCACTTGTGTTGAGAATGTTGCTCATGCACACATCTGTGCTGCAGAAGCCCAGATTGCTGCTGTGGCTGGAAAGGTATTTTATTTCTGCGGTTCCTGCAGTTTTCTTACACATCTTATTTGAAATCATCTTCCTTACAGTTTACCTAGATTGTAACATAGAGATGCTACCTTGTGATCCCTTCTGTAGGCATTTTTTATCACCAATCTTGAGCCGATGTACTATTGGGAGTTTGTTTCCCGAATATATAAAGGCTTGGGATATCAAAGGTGTGTTGGGAGGAAGTTGTTTCTACTTTCAGGCAATCTTCTTTTTCTCACTAGCTAGCTAGTTGCGCCAGTTACATTTCAAGGACTCCAAGGAATTTGGATATATCCTGAAGTGCTTTAATACTGCCACTGATGGAAGCATATAAGATGTATGTAACATTTGTCTGCCATTTTTTCATTATAAAATTAAAACGAGTGAGAAAAGATGCAAGAACAAGATTGAGTGTGATACATGCTACTGAGTTCATTAGAAAGTTGTTTATTACATGAATTAACTCATAAAGGCTTGTTTAGCGAAAGAATCGTTCTAGATTTTCTTTGTCTGCGTGTTTTAATTCCTATGATTTTTGTGAGAAATTGTAGTTTTTTCCCCTCTTTTTTCAACAGTGATAGCAGTTGTTACTTCCTTTTCCATTGTTGTTTTGGTGCTGTTTGACGAATTAATGTGATCAAGTTTAATTGAGGTATTACACACCCTTTCTAATTTTCAAGTGCAGGCCAGTAATGAAATTTCCAGCATGGATACTTGCTTATGTACTCCTGCTGTTAAAGTGGTTGCGTGAACAACTGGAATCTGAATACAGTCAACAGCTAGTCTTGACTCAATTTTTTATTCAATCAGCATTGTTCACCAAGACATTCAGTTGTACTGCTGCCGAGGAACACCTTGGATACTCGCCAGTGGTGTCCCTGGAGGTGCATTTCATATATTTATCTTTGTTGGGGGTTAGAGTTCATATATTTATCTGGTGCTATGGAACTTCTTCCCCCATTTCACTTGCTGCATGTTTGCCAGGCATCAGCCCAAACATATGATTATGAATCTTGACTGGCAAAAAGGCTAGGTTCTATGCATGTTTAGCCAAATCGAGTATGGTGCTGCTATCATATAGTTATAAGTAAGATTGATTGATAAAAGGAAATGAAAACTGAAACAAGTAATCCAAATATTGATCCATATATTTATAATGTACAAGTATGCACACGCCATACAAAGGCCTTACCATATTCTTTATAATAGAGAATATAAGATACTAAATTATATCCTTCCAAGAGTTCCAGGTGGAGTTAATCCCATAATTTGTATGCCTTTCAGAAAGTTAGTCTCAAGATAAAGCATTTTTTAACATTAAGGCAGACGTTTCTGATAAGTGTATCCGTGTTTGAGCTCTTCCTGCTTGCTTATGCAGGAAGGCCTTGCATCGACCCTTAAATCATTTCCTCATGCATCAAAGGAGAAGTTTCCAGCTAGATACATTCACCTGACTGAAGAATCAAAAGCAGAAAAGCTTCTTGGAAGTGGAAAAGGTTTGAATAAAATAAACTTCTTGTTTTGTTTATTAATAGATCATCAACTCAGCATTTGACATTTAAACAAAATTGTAACAAAAAAAGAAAGAAGGATGAACCTGTATCTTTAATTAATTATTTCATCTATGCAGTGTTGTATTTGTAATTGGTGGCCTAAAATTGCTTTATTAATGCTCCTATGGAAATGTTCTTCAATTTATATTGCTAACTGGAAAGTTAGATATAAAGACCATGAAGGGATTTCTTTGAAAATTGTAGATTTTTCACCATAGGAGGAGTTCATATATTTGCTTGGATTCTACATATTGCGGTCTTGAACATATTTTTTAAGAGTGCATATGCTCACTGTGAGCTGCTATCTCACATATTGCTGTCTTGAAATTTGCTCTCATTGCTCTATTTTGTGATGCAACTTCTTTGATGCTTTCTATTTGATATCCGTCAGCATCAGCTAGTCAGTAATAACTTGGCATGTGATTGCTCTATTACAGTGTCTAGAAGAACCTTATTATATTAATTTGTTTTTCTATTTTCTGCACTATGAGCATATGAATATTAATTGTATGTTGACTAAAGTTAGCATTAAAGTTTTAAAAAATGTTTTATGTTCTCAGTTGTGTGAGCTCCCCTAATAATTTTAAACAACAAAATTGCAGTGGCTGACGTTTTGTTGTGGAGAGATGAAAAGGAAACATTTACATGGTTCCTTTCTGCGGCCCTATTGTTTTACTGGTTCTTTCTTGGCGAAACGACATTTGTCACATCTGCTGCCAGGCTTCTGTTGCTAGTGGCAGTCTTCCTTTTCGCCCAGAACTTCCTTCCATTAAAGATGTAAGTAACAGTTTGAAGGTAGTTCATCCTGCTACCTTCTAAACTGTCTTGTACAAATATGTACAGTTTTACTTTGAAACAGCATTCAAGAGCACTACAATTAGTTAATAAAATTCTAGAAACCATCATTTACTAGTAAAGCAGTGTTTTTTGCCACTATATTGAAAATTTACTATTATTTTCATGTGTTGACTACAATTTCCTTGCAATAGATTGGGTTTCACCGTTCATAGAGTGCCATGGTCGTATATTCACGTATCAGATTCAGGGTTGAGAGCTACACTAGTGACGCTGACTTCCCTTTGGAACAAAGGGCTTGCTATTAGTAGATCATTGGCACGAGGAGAGGATTGGAACGTATTCTTAAAGGTCTAGATACAACCTTAATTTTCAGCAGTATGATCTTTATCGACTATATGATTCATGTGTTCTTTATACAATTGCAGGCGTTAATTCCTCTGTATCTTCTCAAGCTGTTCTTCTCGCTTTCTTCTTGTACTGTTCTCGGTCTAGGTAAGCATTTGAATCTTCTTCAAGGTTTCCAGGTACCATTTATATTGTCTTACCGAAAGAAGTGGAAAAAATAGCTATTAACCTTCATTTATCGTGAACTTCTTTGGCAACACAATGCAGCGGTGGTCTTTGCTTTCACATCATTCTTTACCTATGAGCAATACGAAGAGGAAATTGATGGTTTAACCAGGATTGTGACCATCCTGGTGAGAAATCTGAGAATCTTCTTGGTCTCAAAGCTTCCTAAGTCCATGTCATCATATGTTGTTGAAGACGAGGAACCTGAAGTGCACACACCAAGATCCCTGGACTCTGTGAGAACAACACAAGCATAACCCAAGTCAACTTTCTGAGGGCCATTTTGCAAGACTTGCTGATTCGGTAGTTCCATCATGGATCATCTCACACAATATTTTCAAACTGGTATGAAGTCTATAGTTTCTACTATGGTAGTAACCCTTGCCTTTCTCGGAAACCCACTTGGTAGTTTCTCGGAAGCAGATTGCCTCAATTTTACGGTTGGATCCCCTACGATGTAGAACTTGAAGAGGCATGTAAACCTCTTCAATCCGGGCGAATACTACATTTGGAATTTGCTGTAAGGACCTTGTTTAGCATTAGGTGATAGAGCATACAAATGTGGGCATTGTTTTATTGGTTTTCCTGACGTGTGGTGTTTTGAATGCTTTTGTTTCTTTTGTGTTGAGTTACAATATCCAAATTGATTGCCATAGATTACTACTATCTGCTTGAATATTACAGATGTGTTAGTATAAGAAGTTAACTATCCGCATGAAACCAATCAGCCCAAGACCCGAACTTTTATCGTTGTACAATAAGACAACGATAATTTATCCTCAGTTTTATGTGATGAGTTAATAAGAACCACCCACATATCAGCTAAAGGCTTGATGATTATTTCTGCCTAGTGAATAAGGCTTGTTGATTATTTCTGCATATTATTTATACGCTTCCTCTAAAAATTTAATTATTTTTAAAAATAATTTATCCTTAGTTTTATGTGATGAGTGGTGAATCATTACGTTGATACTTTCACAAAATGCTTGAAAACCTAAATATGATACTCCAGTTATAGGCCGTTGTTTTCAAGGGATGATAAGTAGCAATCAAAGAAACTACATGCCCAAAAGGGAACACATCCACATCGACCGGAAAATTTGATGGATCCAAACCTAATCACTTCAAACTAAAATTTGATGGATCCAAACGAGAGCATTAGGAGAAACCTCCATCAGCTTTATTATCATTCGATACCACAATGCAAAACAATAAGAATTGGAGCAGAGGCTACGACGATGCATAAAGGAATCCGAGGCAACAAGAGAAAGTCGCCGACAACACAGAGAGTACTAAACAACATAAGAAAGTATTAGCAATCTTACATCCGACCTAGGGTAGGATTTCATGTAAGGCAGCAACTTAGCAGGCCTCAAAGTTTCTGTCAAATACCTAACAATAAGGTTAGCTTCACTGGCCAAATAGACGAAATTGCCGAAAGTGTCGGCATTCCTTATGACAATGGCAATAAGAGCCACTGGACCCGATTCTAACTCATTAGACAAGGTACTTATTGGTTCCTCAGGTTGGTAACGGTAATACCAACTTTCAGTTTTGATTACCACTACCGTACTAAGTTTCGGAATTTGGATCGATTAGTACGTGTTGGTTCGGTTTGTCGTGGTATGTTATGCCCAGCCCTAGTGTCTCATATCAAAAGTATGGAGTAAATAAACCTTGTATATAAGTTTATTGCCAATTCATTATTGGTTTTAGGATGAAACTACATTCGGCTTATGTGCTAGACTACTAGCGCAGATGCAACTGTGCACATGACCCCCCAGTCACTGGTTCGAGTTGAACTTTAATATGGTATCAGAGAAATTAGCCTAACGGCCCATCTTTCGATCCTAGATAGTCTAGGTTATCAATTGTATAAGTGTCAACTAGATACCTAACGACTCGCTTTTTTTTTTTTATCCTAGTAAGAGTTACTAATTGTCTTTATATTGTCAATTGATTTTAAGATAAAACACCACTCAACTTTTATAGGTTACTATCATATCAATACAGTAGATACAGAAAAGCAACTACATTAAACTATTAATTAAGTTACCAACAAAAACATCATTAAAAAAATTATAAAATATAATTTAATTTTGTAAAAAGCTAGCTATACCCCGGTGGCGCTAGAGAAGCTAGGAGATGGAGTCACCAAAGTCTTTTAAATTACAGTGGGTCATACGATGTGCGGGTCAAGCTGATGCTGAATGGAGTTCTATCTTAATTATTTACCGATCAGCTTGAATTCACTATATTTCAACGTGGAATACTTTCCCTTTTATATTGTCAACAGGGTAGGCATAGGGGCGGGGGTGCCTCACCACGCGGCAGGTCAGGATGACGAGGGGGCGGCGGCGTTATCGACCGTAGCACTCTCCTGGAAGGCGGGGTGTCCGATCTGACAGTGTCGAATTCCGGCTTTGCGGCCATCATCAACGACGTCGGAGACCCATTCACCAACATTAATAAAGCTATAATTAGCACCCATTGAACAACAGGCCTTGATTGCGATCTAGCCATATACATATACGTAATATGGAATATATGATCTTAGTTATGCTTAGATCATATGTAACATAGTTTGTCTAGATTGCTGGAGGGGTAAAATGGTCATTTCATCTGTGAACTGACTGGATGTACATAGGGGTTAGATTGGGCGCCAATTCAGTTAGAGCTTGTGTAACAAACTCCTTGATTGAGAGCTCAATTGAGGCTCAGATGATGGATCCATGAAATCCACTGGTTTTGCACATGAATTCGATTGATCTCGATTATTCAAATGGTATCAGAGAGATTCGATCCAGAAATTTAGTTTCGATTGATTATGTCTTTGTTCTTTTTGGTGAATTGAAGCATAGTCGGAGTTCCGACGCCAGATCTGGTTAATTGCTGTTGTTTTTCGTCGATTGTGCTATGTCTGGGAGAGGATCGCCGATTCAAGGTACATACGCTGATGCAGTCAATGGAGGAAGAGGAAGCGGAGGTAGGGGAACCTTCGTTACTGTCACACCACCTGCTCCTGGTGCTGGGAGAGGGGGAGCTGGAGTGTTCAACGGGATTCAATTTGGAGATCTGAATCAAGGAATGAACACGGTGCATTACAATCCGTTGTTCCTTTCAAATTCAGACCATCCAGGTATGAATCTCGTCAATGTCGTATTCAATGGCTCGAATTTTGCTAGCTGGAGTAGAGCTATTCGAATGGCTTTGGGAGCCAAGGCAAAACTAGGTTTTTTCACAGGGAGTGTGATCAAACCTCAGGTTGAGAGTGAGGAGTTTGAGAAATGGGAAAGGGCCGACTACATGGTCAGGTGCTGGCTGGTGAATTCAATGGCTCCAGATGTATCCGAAACGCTCATGTATGTGGAATCTGCAGTAGAACTATGGAAAGAAATTAGAGAGAGGTTTTGTGAATCAAATGATCCACTGATATATCAGCTTCGTCGTGATTTAGGAAATGTTCGACAAGAGAACTTGTCTGTTGGAGCATATTACTGCAAAATAAAGAAGGTTTGGGATGAATTACAGCTTCTGGATGCTGTTCCAGGTTGCAATTGTGGAGGAATTGGAAATTGCTCTTGTGGTTTGCTTAAAAGAATCGTTGAAAGGGAAGAGAAAGCCAAGGTGATGCAGTTCTTGATGGGGCTTAATGATGTATTTGAACCACTGCGTGGGAATGTACTGTCAAAGGATCCAATGCCAGGTTTATTGAAAGTTTTTCAAATGGCAGTTCAACTGGAGAGATCCAAAGGTGTCACTTCTGCCATTCCAGGTGATATCACTGCTTTGGCAGTGACTAAGTATCAGCAATCTGAAGCTGAAGCTAATGCAGTTAATAAGTTTAACTATGCTAAACAAGGGGAGTTATCCAGGTTTGAGCAGGCAAAAAGGGATTATAAGAAAGCAAAACTTGAACGTCAATGTGAATATTGCAATGAGAGAGGCCATACCAAGGATACATGCTTCAAATTGGTTGGCTATCCAGAATGGTTCAAAGGCCCCAAAGATGATGACAGAGGCAAGCCATAGAGGAGATTTGCTGCTCAGTTTGAAGTACCACAGATTGACAGTCCTCTTGATCATGGTTTTCAAGAGATGAAAACACCTGACCCTGCCATGGTTAATGCCATATTCAATGAGGTTGTCAAAATGATGAAAGGGAAGAATGCTGTTGATCAGTCTGAGAGCTCTGTGAACCAAGCCATGGTTCATTTTGCAGGTACACTTAGTGTGTCATTCCTTGTTGGTACTAATAAAGGTGATAGAAATGCATGGATTGTTGATTCAGGGGCAACTGATCACATTGCCTTTGACAAAGGAATATTCAGTGAGATCATTCCTTTGGCTAAGGCAGTCTCATTAGGGTTACCTGATGGATCTCACATCTCAGTTAACTGGTCTGGGACTGTGAAGTTGCAAGACACATTTGTGATCAGAAATGTGTTGTTTGTGCCTGAATTTTGTCACAACTTGTTATCTGTTTCACGAGTTCTTAAAGATCATAAACTTCTTTTCAAGTTTGATGAGATGTGTTGTTACCTACAGGACCATATAACTGAGAAGATACTGATCAGAGGATGGGAAGAAGCTGGCCTTTACAGGATCCATACTACCAATGTCAGAGATAAGTTTGATACTGTTTCAGTTCAGCATAATGTGTTGTGTAATAATGTTGATAGCATGTTTCTAACTCATGCTAGACTTGGCCACATGTCATGGTCAAAAATGAGACATTTATCCTTGTGCAAAGATGTTGCAGACTGCAGTTTTAATTGTGATGCTTGTTCATTAGCTAAGAGTCACAAATTGCCTTTTGATAGAAGCACATCCTTAGCTGTAGCACCCTTTCATTTGTTGCATATGGATGTATGGGGGCCCTATAGGACTCCCTCCATATGTGGTGCTAGGTATTTCCTAACCATCCTAGATGATTACTCAAGAACTACTTGGGTTTATTTGATCAGAGACAAAGTGCAAGTACTGGGCTGTATTACCAAGTTCCTTGCACTGGTTGAAACACAGTTTCAGGTTTCTGTGAGGTGCATTAGAACTGACAATGGGACAGAATTTACTCAACAGGGATGTGTTGAGTTGTTTGCCACTCATGGAATCATACATCAGAGATCAGCTCCTGGTGTTCATGAGCAGAATGGCCGAGTTGAAAGGAAACATAGGCATTTGCTTGAGACAGCTATAGCAATTAGGATACATGCTGGGTTGCCCATCAAGTTTTGGGGTGACTGTGTGCTAGGGGCTACATACTTAGTGAATAAGATGCCCTCTTCCATTTTAGGATGGAAATCCCCTTTTGAGGTATTATTTCATACACCACCTTCTTATGAGAAGCTCAAGGTCATTGGTTGTCTGTGTTATGCACTCCAACCCAATGACAGAAGGGACAAACTTGGACACATTGCCAGGAAATGTGTTTTTTTGGGTTATCCACCTGGTCAGAAAGCCTACAAGCTTTATGATTTGGACAGGAAGGTCATGATAGTTAGCAGACATGTGACATTTGTAGAATCTGTATTCCCTTTTAAGAATGGGTCTTCACCTCCATATGTGTCTATGTTCCCAAGGGAGGTTGGTTGCACTGATGATGATGCTCCTGTTATGATAGATATACTCTCTCCATACCAGGGCAGTCACAGCTCATCTCCTCCTGCTCCTGCCAGCCCTGCTCTCTCCCTGCCAGATGTTGCTGGTTGTCTTAGCCCTGAAGGATCTAACACCAATGACATCCTTCCATCACCCTCCTCTGTTCCTCTCAGACATTCTTCATCAGATGAGAGTGTCACTGGACCTTCTCCTCTTCCCAAGAGAGTTATTCGTCCCCCTCATAAACTTCAGGATTATATTTGTCAAAACTTGCCTATTAGGCACACTTCAGAGTCTGGAGAGTCAATTTCACAGTCCTTTGCAGTTTTCTCCCTTCAGAATTTGGCTCATCTCTCTTCAGATTATGTCCACTCACTGGTGAATGTCTGTGAGGTCTATGAACCTGGCAGCTATGCACAGGCCAAGGGCAAATCAGAGTGGGAGAATGCTATGCAGGCAGAGATCTTAGCTCTTGAAAACAATCACACATGGACCATCACTCCACTCCCTCTTGGCAAGAAAGCTATAGGTTCCAAGTGGATTTTTAAAATCAAATACAAGCCAGATGGTCTCATTGAGAGATATAAGGCTAGACTGGTGGCCAAGGGCTATAATCAAGTGAAGGATAAAGATTATAAGCAAACTTTTTCTCCTGTGGCAAAGCTTTCAACTGTCAGGGTCATCTTAGCTTTAGCTGCTGTCAAGGGTTGGGTGTTGCATCAATTGGATGTCAACAATGCCTTCCTTCATGGATTTTTGGAGGAAGAGGTGTACATGGTACCTCCTCTAGGTTATCAGGTTCCTCATGGCCATGTGTGCAAGCTCAACAGGTCCCTTTATGGTCTCAAACAGGCCATCCGACAGTGGAATACTGAGCTCACCAGGTTTATGATCAAGTTAGGATTCTCCCAATCCAAACATGATTACTCCCTTTTTGTGAGGACTACTGGAACCTCAATGACCATATCACTTGTTTATGTTGATGATATGTTGCTCCTTGGGAATTCTTCAACTGATATTCACCACACCAAGCAAGCTCTCCATTCTGCTTTCACCATCAAAGATTTGGGAGTTGCCAGGTATTTCTTGGCATGGAGATTGCTAGGTCCTCTTCTGGTATCTTGCTCAATCAGAGGAAATACATCCTTGACATTCTCAAAGATTCTGGCATGGAGAATTGCAAGGTCACTAGCTTTCCAATGCAGCACGGCACCAAGCTTTCATCCTCTGAAGGTGATCCTTGTGAGCACCCTGAAGCTTACAGGAGGATCATTGGAAGGCTTCTTTATCTCACTCTTACCCGTCCTGATATCTCTTACACTGTGCAACGGCTAAGTCAATTCCTTCAACATCCCTTGCAGCCTCACTGGAATGCGGCCATGTACCTTCTTCGATACTTAAAGGGCAGCTTCAACATGGCTTTATCATTTCCTGCTACTTCATCTCTTCAACTGAAGGCCTTCAGTGATGCTGACTGGGGCAATTGTAGAGACACTGGCAGGTCTCTCACTGGGTATTGTGTCTTCCTAGGATCATCTTTAGTCTCTTAGAAGACAAAGAAGCAAAGGGTAGTGTCCAAATCCTCCACTGAAAGTGAATACAGGGCAATGTCCACTGCTGCAAGTGAATTAGTTTGGTTGCAAGGATTGCTGTCTGACTTAGGTGTGAGTGTCTCTCTTCCCATCTCCATGTACTGTGACAATAAATCTGCCCAGGAGCTTGCTGCTAATCCCTTGTTCCATGAGAGAACAAAACATGTGAGGTTGGATGCACACTTCATTAGAGAGATGGTGCAGATGGGATTCATATCAACCTCTCATGTCTCATCTTCACAACAAATTGCTGACATTCTCACAAAAGCATTGGGTTCACACCAGCATCAGTTCTTGGGTTGGAATACTACAATCGAGAACATGTCGGTGATCAGTTCTTGACAATTTGAACATTCGTCACTTTTTGTAGATAAAATCTTCACCCACGGTTTGCTTTTTGCATTTGCAATTGCAGGGCACTGATTATCAGCCTGTTCTGGGATTTCATCGTAAAAGGCGGGACATGGATCGACACACTTTATAGAAGCTCGAATCATTTTGATTTTCACTGTTGTCCCTGCGGAATGCAAGTCTGCTACTAAGTACTTCTGCTGTAAATTATCCCAAACGGAGTCTGCTGGTGGTGTTGAGGAGGTGGTCACTTCTTGAATTGTGCTATCGTAGATGGTAAGAACCACACCTCGTACCTCTGTTTCTTCGTTTGTTGTTTTTCTAGATTGGTTTACCTCAGTGTCATTGCATTACTTTTACAGGTATTCAGCCCACTGGTTGTGAGATCTGCAACGAGAGATACAAGCTTGGGTTTATCTCACATTCATCCATTGGTGATGAGGAGGATGAAGAGTATGTAATTATGTATTATTGTTTTCTTGTCGGGTTTTTGTTTCTGGCTGTCACTTTTGTGTTGTTGACTTGTTGTGGTGATTGTTTATATTTGTGTTTGAATTTATACACCTTTAGGTTTAGGTTTGATAATGAGTGAATTTGTGTTGAAATCATCGTTACTTTATGCTGAATTTGTCTATGATTTTACAAAACTAGATTCTAGTAAACCATCATATGTTGTCTATGGTAGAAGACATACACACTATTAGTAAGATATTTCCTAACTATTGGTAAGATTTAAATACCTTATTGGTAAGATGATAATCTAATCACCTTATTGGTAGGATTTAAATACCTTATTGGTAGGATATTATAGTATGAAAAGCTAAAGAAATGACAAGAACGACAACCTGATTTGTGTTGCTTTTGAATCTGTTGCTCATCCGACGCCTGATTTAGCTCATCTGGTAAGCTTCTTGGCTTACATTTAAATATAATTTCTTCTTTTATTATTTTTCTTCTTGCCCTGTTAGTTTATCACTTCTTAATGCCTAGATGATCATAAGGAGTACCCATTGAAAATAGTCTATTAGCTCAATTGGTAGAGCGATGTGTTTGCACACAGAGATGTGAGTTCGATTCTCACATAGGCTAATACGGAGTGTGTGTTCATAAGTGTCCAATATATTGTGTTTTGGTAAATCCAATTATGCATTTACATATTTCTAATAGTATAAATATATCTTACCATTAGTGTGCATCTATCCTACTATTAGTGTCAAGTTATACATGAATTACGGGGTTTCCATTCTGATTCTACCAAAATCGTTGTTTTCTTCTACTATTAGTTTCCATCTATCACCATTCTGAGATCTCAAACCAAAAGCCTCTATTCATTTCATAATAAAAGTTAGAACTTAAGAATATAGAGGTACGAGCCTATAGAACAGATCCTACCATTTGTACTGAATGCATGCATCTTCTCTGTGGCTGATTCTTGTTGAAGAAATTCTATGCAAAGGTTTGCAAAATTTGTTGTGATCCTTGGCTGTTTCAGTATGATCAAGTTATTGAACGTTATTGCTTTAACAATGATTTTTTTATACTACTGAGAAGGTATTTCCTTTGGATGATTTAATTTTCTAATTACTCACACATTTATATATAAGAGTAACTTATTGCATAGAAAGTTATCAAAAGTTTCCTCTCTAGGTGTAGGTAGGCGGTGGCTTATGGACCATTTTAACACTATTGTGGATCGAACTCAGGTTTTAACTATTTCTAATAGTTCTGTCAGCTAATTAGAGGAATGAACACAAGTTTTGACATAGAGAATGGAAAATCAGCCTAACACGTTTGGAAAGAGAGTGAACAGAAGCCTATAAAAAGTCGACCTATCAGGCTATCATCACTTCATCAGTTATGCTTTGATCCATGAAAAGCACATCTAATTTGAGCTTCTATCTTTGATTTACGCTAATCAAACAACCATATATATATAGAGAGAGAGAGAGAGAGAGAATGGGTAACTTGTGCACACCCCTTAGGGTGTATCTTGTGCACAATTGTGAGCCTTTGATTTAAAGAAAATAAAAGGCTAGGATGATGCCACGTCAATTGGGTGGTTTTTTTTTAAAAAAGTGGAAAAGCAGCCCACACTAAAAAATCAGGATGTGTAGCGCGTGAAAGTGAATTGAAATAAAACCCTAGCAGACGATGTATTCATCCTCGTGGAGTACTCAGAGCCCCAGTGTCGAGTTGACGGCGGAGCATGACGATTCGAATGGCTGGGCGGTGGCAGTGTGTTGGTGGCGACGTCGGTACTCGGCGCCCCTTCCCTCTTCTCAGATCCGGCGGTGCTAGGGGAAGGAGGAGACAATTAGGGGCGGTTTCTTTCGAATCTGCAAAGAGAAGCGAAAAGGGGTTGCGGGGGCTCGGTGGGCCGTTGATGTGGGCTCAGGGGCGTGGATCCGGCGCTGCTGGGTGGGTGGTGGCCGGAATGGGTGCTGTCGGCGCCAGAGAGGGGGTTCGGTGGTGTGTGGGTGCGAATGGAGGGGGCTGCGAATGTGTGTGGGTGCGAATGGAGGCGGATGGGTGTGTGGGTGCGAATGGAGGGGGCTGCTCACATCGGGGTGGCCGGATCTGGTGAGCGGGAGCGTCGGCGGTGGTGTGGTGGTTGGAAGGTGGCCGGAAAAGAGGAGAGGAGGTGGCGCCGAGAGCGACCGGATCCGGGCGGCGCTAGGGTCAACTTCTCCCCTCTCGCTCAGATCCGGGCGGTGCTAGGGTCGACTCATCCCCTCTCACACAGGTTCGGGCCTCCTCCTTCTCTCTCGCTCAATTCCGGGCGGTTCCGGGCTATGGCCGATGGTCGGGCTCATTCAACAGCCTCCGTTCTCCGGTGTTCCGTACCGATTCGTCTCCGTCGTATAGATCTGCTTGTTTTTTGTTGTGGCGGTGGGTGGGTGGCGGGGGTAATCTGGGCTGGGTGGTTGGGCGGGTGGTGAGGGTGGTGGGTGGTTGGGGGTGGGTGGCGGGGGTGGTCAATTCTAGTTCGAATGCATTCGGTTCACTGTTCGTTAATTATTCAAATGAATATGTCGAATTTTTGGGTGTTAGTGTTAATGAGTTGTTAATTATTCGGTGAAATTTGAATCATTATTCGATTCAATATTGTTTCTATTTCCCAAAAAAATATAACTATTCTACCGAATAATGTTTCAAAACTGAATGCATAAAAATTAACTCGGAGTCAAAACTAAAATTGATTGACAAAAAATTAAACATTATTCGGTTGTATGTGACAAATTATTCAGTTGAATTGGTAAAAGTTGATCTGAAATGGATGAAAAATAAAATATAATATTATTCGGTAGATCATGAAACATTATTCAGTGGAATGGACAGATTTTTCAAAACAGCGAAATCAGATCCGGAAAAAAAAAAGCGCGTCAGATCTTTTTAAGTGGGACCCACCAGCTTTTCTATTTAAAAAAAAAAAGAAACACCCATTTAATCATGGACTTCCATTTATTTCAATCAAAGGCCAAGATTTGTGCACAAGACAAGATACACCCTAAGGGGTGTGCACAAGGGAACCACTCCATATATATATATATATATATATGCATTCTATCTTGGTTCATAGAGTAAGAAAATCGAACCAAGAGTCCTGCAGCTAGTTATTTTCTGGAGATTTTATGCTTGAAGTGTGAATGCATCATTTAAGGGACCTGTTGCTCAAGTTTGTTCTTTAAATCTGCCAGGTGAACCGAATCAACTGATTACCTGCTATCCTAAACGTATATAACTGAACTATTTATTTGCAGTTTAGTATCTTTGTTTGAAAACTCCCTATTTTTATTTACTAGCTTGACAATTGCCATATTTATTAATTAGGCATAGATTGGGCACCTACAAAATAAGGATGCCTATTACAGAGAAGCGAGAAGCGAGAGGCTGTGGCTGCAATCCTAATGCAGAAATACGCTCGTAGGTGGATCTGCAGAAGTGCTTATTTACGTTTATATTCAGCTGCTATTCTAGTGCAGTCTACATTACATGGTTACATCTGCCGAAGAAGATTTTTATATGGCAAGGAACACAGAGCTGCTGCTGTAATTCAGGTAGGGTTATACTTTGGAATCACTCTTATCTTCTGAATATATTGGAAGTATATATGTGGATGTGTTTTTGTGCACAGAACAACACTATATGACATTGCTGCTTGCTTAATTCTAAAGAAATGTATGGTTTATCTTTACCAAAAGAAATGTATGGTTTATTGTACAACTGAAATCATGGGTTTTTGTATGGTTTATTGTACGCTACAAGTTTGGACTTTTAGTTAATTTTTATCCTAACTTTTATTATGAAATGAATAGAGGCTTTTGGTTTGAGAACTCGGAATGGTAGGATAGATGGAAACTAATGGTAGGAGAAAACAACGATATTAGTAGAATCATAATGAAAATCCAGTAATTCCTGTATAACTTGACACTAACGGTAGGATGGATGCACACTAATGGTAAGATATATCTATACTACTGGAAATATGTAAATGCATAATTGGCTTTACCAAAAGTCAATATATCGGAGACTTATGAACACACACTCCGTATTAGCCTATATGAGAGTCGAACTCACATCTCTGTGTGCAAACACAACGCTCTACCAATTGAGCTAATAGGCTATTATCAACCTACCAATAGCGTATATTTATCCTATCATTCCTGTGAAACTATCCTACCATTATCTCCACATAATGCCTTGAAGAGGCAAGAGGAGGGGGGGGGGTTACTCAGATATGGTGATGTTTGTAGCTAATGATTTTATTTTTTATACGTATTCCTTGAACTTTGTATTATTATCAAAGATGCTACTGTTCTTATGACATTTTTTTATTTTTTCACCAGAACATTATATGCTACATTATGGTAAAGCATCATATAATTCAACGATTTCACATTTGTCATGATTCCACTAATTCCAGTAGTTGAGGTTAGTTGATCTCCAAAAAACCACTTCAGAACTACCTCCTTCCCTCCAATTACTATCTAAGACAGAACTCATATAGAACGCACCCGATTTTGCCTAAAAAACACATCCAAATTTCGTACTTTTAAGTTCATATAGATCATGTGAAGTGGGAAGCAAGCATTGTCAGATGACCACGACTTCTAAGGAGGTCCTAATTCAAGGACTCACAGGTCTTACCAATTCCCTATTTCCCCAAATCTAGAAGCAATCCTAAACAACTTAGAATGCATTCAGAACACTCAGCAAGGGCATCCAGAAGCAAAGTTGAGAGCTCTCTCCGACTCAATTGACTTTAAGTGCAGAAATTCAAACCTAGGATTCAACCACAATGAGATCTAAACCAAAACCTATTCACCCAAACTTATCCCCTCATTCAATTCAATCAATACATCAAAAAATTCAGATAGAAATCAATTCCAAAACCAACTCAGCAATTTCGATTCAATCCTGAACCCATTCCAAATTCAATTTAAACTACTCTAATTCAATTTAAACGACCCAGAATTTATACCTAATTCCTGTAGAGGTTGAGGGTCGACGGAATCGGGGCTGCAGAGGGTCGGGTTCTGCTCCTGGGTTGTGTGTCAAGCACCTAGAGGAGGGAACAAGGTCTTGTACCTCGGGACAGGCTCTGTAGTCACTTCTCCCAGGAGCGAGGCTCCACTCGTCAGCCTCACGGTGGCAGCTCCGACGTTTGTGGCTGCAGGTTCGCCCGAGGCTCGGCCTTTGCCTTGAGGGTTCGGGGTTTTGCGTCGGTTCAAGCGAGGAGAGGTCGAGGTCCGGTGGAGGAGGGCGGCTTCGAGTTGCTCATCTTCAATCGAAAGGAGTCGCGCTCAGGGGAGGAGCGAGCGAGAGACATCGAGAGAGAGCGGCCGGCCTTTCCTTTCCCCTCTCTCTTTCTTCGGATACAGTTGTCCCACCCTTCACCTGCAACTCCCTCATCCGGTTGCCTTTTTTATTTGCAAAAAATGGCCACTTTCTACCCCTAGCAAAAAAAACAATGACATGTCTAATTGTGCAAATAGGCCATTTTTTTGGTCTATTTATGCAAAAGGGCCAATGTAGTATTGCTAGTTCATGTTTTTAGGATATGAACGAACTCGAGTCGAGTCTAAATTTTGACTCGAGCTTAAAAATGTGCTCATATATAATCCGCTCGTTAAGGAAGTGAACGAGCTCAAGGCAAACTTTTTTTGAGGTTTAAGTACTTCTACTTACTCATTATACAATAACTTAAAGAAATTTATAGAAATTTCATAAAATTCGAGCTTAACTCGAACGAGCCGAGCTTTGGACCGAGCTAAAAATTGTTCTCCCATCTAAAACTACCCAAAAATACCCATAGTTTGTCAAATTTTGCACATTGTTTTCGGTAGATTTTATAGCGGTTCCAATAAAATGGACTAATTTATATCATTTGAGCTCATATTGTTTTTGCATGTTGTAATGGAAGGCAGCTCACGTATACTCTTAGGGCGTGTTTGGCAACGGGATGGGGGTAGGTGGACGGGATGGGGATGGAAACCCGGGTGGGACCGGGTGGAATTTTGAAGCCAGTTTAATCCCGTTCGTGTTTGGTTGTATTTTGATGGTTGGGAAGATGGAGAAACGAAAAAAGTCCAAATTACCCCCACTAACCACATGAGATGACGAAAATACCCTCCCAAATACCCTAAAAGCTCAACTTCTTCTTCCATCATCTCTCAGTTGAAGTCCAACAGCCAGCAACCCCTCTCGACGACTTTGGCCGCCTTCGACGGCCACCGGCGCGCCGCTCCGCCCCTCCAATGGCGGACGAGGAAGGCGAAGATCCCCCGATCTTCCACCGCCTCCCCAACGAGGAGGAAAGGGGATCTAATAAAATGGACTAATTTATATCATTTGAGCTCATATTGTTGTTGCATGTTGTAATGGAAGGCAGCTCAAGTATACTCTTAGGGCGTGTTTGGCAACGGGATGGGGGTAGGTGGAATGGGATGGATTTTGTGGGGTGGACGGGATGGGGATGGAAACCCGGGTGGGACCGGGTGGAATTTTGAAGCCAGTTTAATCCCGTTCGTGTTTGGTTGTATTTTGATGGTTGGGAAGATGGAGAAACGAAAAAAGTCCAAATTACCCCCACTAACCACATGAGATGACGAAAATACCCTCCCAAATACCCTAAAAGCTCAACTTCTTCTTCCATCATCTCTCAGTTGAAGTCCAACAGCCAGCAACCCCTCTCGACGACTTTGGCCGCCTTCGATGGCCACCGGCGCGCCGCTCCGCCCCTCCAATGGCGGACGAGGAAGGCGAAGATCCCCCGATCTTCCACCGCCTCCCCAACGAGGAGGAAAGGGGATCTAATAAAATGGACTAATTTATATAATTTGAGCTCATATTGTTGTTGCATGTTGTAATGGAAGGCAGCTCAAGTATACTCTTAGGGCGTGTTTGGCAACGGGATGGGGGTAGGTGGAATGGGATGGATTTTGTGGGGTGGACGGGATGGGGATGGAAACCCGGGTGGGACCGGGTGGAATTTTGAAGCCAGTTTAATCCCGTTCGTGTTTGGTTGTATTTTGATGGTTGGGAAGATGGAGAAACGAAAAAAGTCCAAATTACCCCCACTAACCACATGAGACGACGAAAATACCCTCCCAAATACCCTAAAAGCTCAACTTCTTCTTCCATCATCTCTCAGTTGAAGTCCAACAGCCAACAACCCCTCTCGACGACTTTGGCCGCCTTCGACGGCCACCGGCGCGCCGCTCCGCCCCTCCAATGGCGGACGAGGAAGGCGAAGATCCCCCGATCTTCCACCGCCTCCCCAACGAGGAGGAAAGGGGATCTAATAAAATGGACTAATTTATATCATTTGAGCTCATATTGTTGTTGCATGTTGTAATGGAAGGCGGCTCAAGTATACTCTTAGGGCGTGTTTGGGAACGGGATGGGGGTAGGTGGAATGGGATGGATTTTGTGGGGTGGACGGGATGGGGATGGAAACCCGGGTGGGACCAGGTGGAATTTTGAAGCCAGTTTAATCCCGTTCGTGTTTGGTTGTATTTTGATGGTTGGGAAGATGGAGAAACGAAAAAAGTCCAAATTACCCCCACTAACCACATGAGATGACGAAAATACCCTCCCAAATACCCTAAAAGCTCAACTTCTTCTTCCATCATCTCTCAGTTGAAGTCCAACAGCCAGCAACCCCTCTCGACGACTTTGGCCGCCTTCGACGGCCACCGGCGCGCCGCTCCGCCCCTCCAATGGCGGACGAGGAAGGCGAAGATCCCCCGATCTTCCACCGCCTCCCCAACGAGGAGGAAAGGGGATTTATATGCGGCGGTGGTGGGTGACGGCGTCGGTGGTGGGCGGCGGCGTCAGCGGTGGTGGGCGGAGGCGGCGGCGTCGGCGGTGATGGGCGGCGGTGTCGGCGGTGGGCGGTGGCGGTAGGGGTAGGAGAGAGGGAGGAAGAAGGTTGAAGATGGGGGCAAATTTGGGAGATTTTCATCCCCATCCCCTAAATCCTCCTATTAGGAGGTGCATTTCCCATCCCATTTTTCGGGGTGGAAGTTCCATCTCCATCCCCTTCCATCTCCCTCCATCCCGTTGCCAAACACGCGGGCACGGTTTCCAAAGCCCACCTCCATCCCCTTCCACCCACTCCCATCCCCAGCCAAACAAGCCCTTAGTGTTGCATGTCTATTAATTTGACATAGGGGTGTTATTCGAGCCGAACGAACCGAGCTTGACATGTTCAATCTTGTTCGTTTGTTAAACGAGCTCGACCCGAGCCTGATTTTTAAACGAGCTTTTTGTTTTGTTCAAGCTCGGCTTGCTTAGGAAATGAACGAGGTCGAGCCGAGATTTTTTCGAGCTTTAAGTAGTTCTACTTGGTTATAACATGTTAACTTAAAGGAAATTTTAGAAATTCCATAGAATCCGAGCTATTCAAGCTTTATTCAAACGAGCCGAGCTTTCAACCGAGCTTAAAACTTTGTTCTAGCTCGGCTTGTTTAAATAAGTGGGCGAGCTCGAGTCGAGCTTTTTCAAGCCAAGCTTAAAACTTTGTTCTAGCTCGGCTTGTTTAAATAAGTGGCCGAGCTCGAGTCAAGCTTTTCAAGCCGAGCTCGAGCTGTTCAGTTCATATAACACCCCTAATTTGACCTCAAATGTAGAGATCTTTGGTTCTTTACCGTCTGTAAAGTTATTCGAGCCGAGTCGTATGTTCAAGCTTGGTTCATTTATTAAACGAGCTCGAGTCGAGCCGAGCCTAATTTCTAAATGAGCTTTTTTTTGTTCAAACTTGGCAAGCTTGTTTTAGTAAATGAATTGAACGAGCTATTTTAGCTTCAAGTAGTTTTACTTGATCATAACATATTAACTTAAAGAAAATATTAGAAACTCCATACAATACCAATCACAAGTTGGTGTAGTGGTTATGGGGCTACATCCCATGCTTCGAGGTCCGAAGTTCGAATCCCCGTGGAAACATGGAGACGCTTGTGAGTGGGAGGGTCAACCCCTTAAATGGGCCTACAGTAACCCGGGCCTACAGTAACCCGATCCAGATGTAGAGTGGGCTAGTTCCACTTGAACTGGAAAGTATCAAAAAAAAAAAAAAAAAAAAAAAACTCCATACAATTTGAGCTATTCGAGTCTAAATCGAACGAATCGAACTTTCAATCGAGCTGAAAATCATGCTCAGGCTCGGCTTGTTTAGGTAAGTGAACGAGCTCGAGTCGAGCTTTTTTCGAGTTGATCCTGAACTGACCTCGAAATGTTCAACTCATATAACAACCCTATTTATAAATAGGGTTGTTATAGTTCCATTTGTTGATAAAAGTTTCACATGTACCTTGTGTTGATTCAAGAAATTGATATCCAGGTGATCTTTGGGTCTGTAGCTAAAGGGTGTTGAGGCTGAATATGATGCAAATGTAGATGATGTTGCTGAATTTTTCAGCCTTTAAATTGCAATGTTGAAGGCTGTTTGTTTGGAGCAGTTGGATGTTTGTCAGGTAATTTTCAATTTTGTGAGTTCTACTACTGTATTTCCTTCTCTTTGAAGAAGGCATGGTAGCTGGTTGTGGGAGCTGCTTGTAATAGCTTGAAAATAAGTTTTAAGGTTTGTAGAGTTGTTGGCCGGTTCTTTATTTGCTGATTTCTTCTACATTTCTTCTTTTATTGCCAAGTTGTTTGTTTGTTGATTTTTTCACTTTTTCCCTATTTTGAGTCCTCATCATAGGAGCTGAAAATTGAATTGATTGAGTCTGCTTGAGTTTCATCTGGCTTATTTTTTTTGGTTAATTAGTTGTTGAATTCGGGTACCAAACCTGTGATTATTATTATGGTGTTCCACCGATTGAAAGAAAGATCTTATACTTCCACATGATGACTTGGATGATGCAAACTAATTTTGAAGATTTTTTAATAGGTTCAAGCCTTATACTGATAAGTTGAACAATTTAATGCAGAGGCTCTCAAGGTTGGAGAGGGGAGAAAAGAACTATGTGGAGTAAAATTCAGAAGCTTGAAGAGGACTTTGCGTTGCTTGATGCCTCAGGAGAGGTATATATTCACTCAATTTTGGGGCAACCATCTTACACTGGTTATTCTTCGTAGATTGATGTTGCGGAATATCATAAGTTAAGGCTTGATTCGGCTTTGCTGGAGAAGAAAATGATGTCAGAGATAACAAGATCAAAAAGAGTAAATTTATATAATTATAAGTTTATGGTTTGATTTGGCTCATGTATGGATATTCACTTGATGTTGTTCGTTGGCTTGATTAGGTAAATTTGTATAATTAATGTAAATTTATATTATTGTGTATACATTAATTTGTATAAATTAATAAAATTTTATTAATAGGTAAATTGTATTTGTGTTATTTTTTTTAATAAATATGGGACTTTTTAGCCCGGGCATGAAGAATCCGGGCTAAAAAGCAGTTTTTTTTTTTTTTCATAAATAACTTAGCTACGGCAGCTTGCCGTGGCAAACGTGTTGTCTTTCATAGGGGTAGCTTCGCCATCTCTTAGCTACGGCTCTTTGCCGAAGCTATTGTTTTTGCTACGGCTCTTTGCCGAAGCTAGGGGTGTGCAAAAAAACCCGACACGGCAGACACGACACGAAAACACGACAACACGACACGAAAAAACACGAAACCGAAAAGACACGACACGATAATGACACAAACCGAAAAAACACGGCTATAAATGGTTCGTGTTCGGTTCGGCAATATCACATTGTCGGGTACCCGACACGAACCGTTTAATTTTATTTTTTTTTAATTTTTAGATCTGGCAGTATTAATACTTGTATAAAAAAGATCCCTAAAATAACAAAATGTTCTATTAGCTCAGTTGGTTCACTGGAGCGGAGGGGCTGTGCCGAAATCAATTTGATCCGGGTTCGAATCCCATGTATAGCCCTTTTTTTTTCTCCCCTGACCTCCTAAAACCCTAGCGGCCTAGCCTCTTAAAATCCCTAACTCATTGTCTCTCTCGGCCGCCCCTTTTGCTCTTCGCAGACTGAAGCAACACTTTGCGGGGAACTGGTCCAAATTCGTCGACAGGATCCCTACTTCCATCCTCCTCGCCAGATCCGAAGCCCCTGCCGCCGACGTACACCTCCGTTCAGCTTTTGCTCTTCGACTTTCTCCCTTTTACTCCTTCCATCCCTCTCACCTCCGTTCATCTGAAGCCCGGCCGCCGACGCCGGCTCCTGCTCCGACCTCCGTTCACCTTGTCGATTCGAAGGGAGGAGGAACGGTTGAAGCTGTCGAAGCCGCCCTCGCTCCTCATCGCACCTGCGCTTATCGAAGCCGAAGCCAGTCAATTGCGCTAACTCCCTTCCGCCTCTCTCTCTCAGTCTCAGATCTCGCTTCCCCGCACCTCGATCACCAACGCCGCCTCCTTTCTCACGCCGGCGGTGTCCCTGACCAACGACAACGGAGGCTGAAGCCCAGGCGCCAGCCGGACTCATCCCTCCTCCCACCAGTCACCTGTTGCTGCAGCAACAGCCACCACAACGACAAGGTCCAGAAAAAAAAAAAAAAAAAAAAAGGAGAGAGGAGAGCCTAACGGTTCGTGTCGGATAACACGGGTATCCGACACGGATCCGAATAGCTTTATCGTGTCGGATACCCGGTTCATAACGGTTCGTGCACTGTTCGGCCTATTTAGTCTAAACGGTTTCGGGTATCCGACACGATTATCCGGTTCGTGTCGGATACCCGGTAATGCCCACCCCTAGCCGAAGCTACCAAAATTTGCCACCCCAAAATTCGCCACGCCCCCATTTGCCGTCGCTTAGCCGAAGCTAGCATCCCTTTGCCACGGCAGATTGGCCTTTTGCCACGAGAAATTGCCGAAGCAAATTTCATTTTTTTTTTGTAGTGTTACCAATGCGATCATCAAGTTTTTCTAATCCGGTTTTTGCTTATTAATTCTTTGATGATGATTTCTGCACCCATAGGAACATAAATAAAGGGGAAATCGAATTTTAGGGAAAAGATTTGAACTAAGCAAACAAAAGTTGTCGATCAGATGTACGATTGCCAAACGAAAAATCCTACTGTAGACGATATTGTTATTCTGTCATCAAATGTACAATTGAAGTCGATCATTAGATCACTCGAATATGTTCGCCCCTATACCTAGTACTCCCTCGGTCCCTCTGTCTCATATTAAATGTCTTTTGTCTTTTTGTACACGTTTTTTAAGGATCGAAAAACTCTATAAAATATTATTATTTTAATTAATTTTTTTATATAATGTTATACTTATTACTACTAAGTATCAAATTATATAAAAAAATTAATTAAAATAATAATGATGTTTTTCGCTCATTATAATGAAGTTTTTCGCTCCTTAAAAAGCGTGCCGAAAAGTAAAACGACATTTAATTTGAGACGGATAGAGTAAATAAAATCCGATCTATCAGGACTCGAAATGACATGTGACCTGATTGATTTGAAACCGAATCCGACCTAAATGAGTCACTTAACATGTCTAAGTAATAGATAAATAGATATAAAAACTTCAAATATATACAATTTTTTATTTAGTTGTCAAAATAAGGTCGAAGATGTTGCACCTTCTTTGGATTTTTGGTTTGCTTTTGACAGTTTTATGTCTGGCAACTTGTTGGCTATCAAGGTCCAGATTTGTCTAGTCTCGAATTTTAACCTAATAAAAAAATCAAGATATAAGTAGTAGATATGAGTATGAGATTGATATCTCATATCTACCATTTGAAAGAGATATATAGATATCGTATTAAAAAAACAATCAATTATAACCCTATCTCATATAAAACTTATTGTATCATTTTTTTTATCAAAAAAATAAAATAAAACATAGTTAAGTTTTCAACAATTCAACCCCAATTTTCTCTAAAATACTTACAAAGACTGACTGAAAAATATTTTTAAACCTATCCATCTCATACAAGGGCCTTTGTCCCTGGCAAATCTTAATTTGTTTTTCTATTTTCTGCACTATGAGCATGTGAATATTAATTGTATATTGACTAAAGTTAGCATTAAAGTTTTTAAAAAAATGTTTTATGTTCTCATTTGTGTGAGCTCCCCTAATAGTTTTCCAGTGGCTGACGTTTTGTTGTGGAGAGATGAAAAGGAAACATTTACATGGTTCCTTTCTGTGGCCATATTGCTTTACTGGTTCTTTCTTGGTGAAACGACATTTGTCACATCTGCTGCCAGGCTTCTGTTGCTAGTGGCAGTCTTTCTTTTCGCTCAGAACTTCCTTCCATTAAATTGTCTTGTGCAACAGTTTTACTTTGAACCAGCATTCAAGAGCACTGCAATTAGTTAGGGCGTGTTTGGCTGGGGGTGGGAAGGGTGGGGGAGATACCAAATTCCGTCTGGGGAAGCGCGCCGGAGTGTTTGGCGGGAGATGGCGGGGGTGGCGGAAATGGAGGTGGAGGGGATGGCGAGGGTGGATTTTTCCCAGATTTCGGTACCTTCGATTTTGGAGTGGGCGGGGGTGGAAGAATTTTGGTACCCCGTAACGCCCATTTTTGCCCCTGGATCCGACGCTTCGGCTTCCCATAGAAGAGTGATATATTATCATCATTCTCTTTCATCGCCTCTCCCACTTCTCCATTTTCGCTCTTGAAGGAACTCGGCGACAGGTAACCCTCTTCGCTCTTCCTTCCTCCCTTTGTCCTCCATTGCAGTCCTCCATTGTAGTCCTAATTATTTCTCTCTTCTTCTTCTTTGGAATCACATGTTGTCGGAATCGCAGGTGTTCATCTTCCTCTCGAACAAGGTCGAGGCTTTCATCCACCACTCAATGTAAGTACTAATCTCTGTTCTTCTTCTTCTTTTGACTCAAAAACCCCGCCAATGTTAACCCTAATCCCCAATATTTGAGAAGTCCCTCTTTCGGTCTTCCCCTTAAACCCCAAAATTGGAGACTCCATGTTCAAATTGAATAATGAAAGGTCGTCTGTTGGTTGTCTTCTTGTTATGCGCATGTCAAAGATGAGATGGTGTGAGTTTTGTCTTCAATGGTTTGCAACTGTCATACCGATTCTGTTAATGGTTTTTCATTGTCGATTGTGTGTGCTTTTGTTTGCAGGGCTGTCCTTTTATCACATGCTTTTGTTTATGTGTCTGTATGCAAGGGTTTGTCTTCTTCTGCTTTTGTTTATTAATGGTTTTGTGTATGGTTTGTCTTCTTATGCTTTTACGACATGCTTTTGTCAATGGTTTTTGTTGTTCTGATAAGGGGGTTAGTTTAGGAGTTTCTTCTCGTTACTGTGGTTGAGGGTTGGGTTACTACATTGTCTTCCTCCTAGGTTCAGTTCATGGTTGTTGTGCTGCACAAAACCCATCATACTTCACATCTCATTTTCCATTACACAACCATTATGCTGTGATTTGTTGTTCTAGTTTCTCAATCTGTCTTGCAGGGTGCTTATAATCATATGCATTCATCTATGATTTGTTTTTCATGACTGGATTGAAAAATATTTGATAAGGATGTGAGGGTAGGAAGTGAAAACAAAACTAAAAATCTGGATAGCACATACATATTTGATTGAATGAACATCCCACATTCACACTGATTTTTGTCTGGTCTTGTAATAGTTGTAGGCACCACGTATATGTTCATGCCTCCCCACTTGTCTTTGCTTTCATGCTCCTCAGTTGAAATTTATTTGTTCATGTTCACCTTCTCATCCTTTTCAATTGTTATCAACTTTATCATGTCCTTGGTCTTCCTCGGATATGGTGGGAATATGGTGTTGTTTGTCTCATCCTTTTCATATTAATATTGTCTCTAACACGTTTGTTCTCCCTCAAAGCATGTACCCTTACTCCGACACGGACGAGGACTCTGATGCCAGCTATCAGTCGGGCGACCCCGATAAATATTGGTGGATAAGGGGGGATTACCCTTATGGAGACCCGTGGGCCCACCACGAGGCGGAAGTCACGGACGAGGATAAGGTGCAGTCTGAGCTCCAAGGAGCTGCTTTGAACGACGAGTTGAACGAGTACCACGACCTTGTCAACGATCTCGAAGCTAATATCGTGGAGCTCCGCGCACAAGTTGCCACACTCCGGGAGTGTGACATTGCCCGAGAGGCTCTTCTCCATATCAACCAGCAGGAACTCCACAGGGCTGATGCGGAGTTAGCCATCACCGAGGCGTCCAAGCTGGAGCTTGCTGAGAAGCTGACCAGGGTTGAGGCCGAGTTGGCCATCTTCGAGACGTCCAAGAAGGACCTTGCTCAGAGGGTTTCAGAACTTGCTACCTTCCTGTGCGGGACGTGGGCTGATCATGCTTCCGACACCGTTCGCATCAAGAAGCTGCTGCGCGAGAGAGGCATCAATCGCTGGATCATCGTCCTCCTCATGGGTGTCATTGCCAGACTCGCTGGAGGTAAGTAGGCACGTGTGGTTGTAACCCTTGTCGGTCTAGACTTGTTGTTTGCTTGACGAAACTGTTATCGTGCGCCCCATTTTGTATTTTGTGTGGTGTGGTGACACGACTATATATGACTGCATTATGATCCCCATCGAGCACCTGGGCAGTATAGGTTGGTTTTTGGGCCGCCAGGTGCTCCGTTGGACCATGTTTATGTTATCGTTGTTGGACCCTGACAATGGTGCTATCAAGCACCCCTTGTATGTAGCATCCACTACTCGGGTGCAGGTAGAAGACTCTAAGCTTGTATTGCCTCTATCAATGTGCATGCTGCATGTTTTTAATTATCATTTGTTTGTGTTCTAACTTCAAATTGAATCGATGACAAATGACAAAACAGAAATGAGTCATGCGAGTGCGATGGATTGCTTGAACGAAAGCATAATATGTTACAAACTACTTCCAAACATAAGGAAATGCCACAACCTTTCCTACCACAACCATGTTGTCTCAACAATGGAGGATCACACACACACAATTCACAATGATCAACACACTCTAGGAAGGCAGACACTTTGGTCTTCTGTAATGACAGAAAAGAGCCAAGCACACAACACAATCAACCTTGCTAACATCCTTACTTCATTACTGAATTGAACCATACTCACATCCTCCAAACACATGAACAACTGCTTGACACAACTGTTGTCCACTCTCCCACTAACACACTTCGTAAGGAGTGGACTAATTGAAACTAAAACTGACTCAAACTGCTACGGAAAATAGTCCAGCAACATGTCCTGAATACAACCAACTTAACTAACATTTAACTTAGACTTTAAACTTAAACAAAAGCTTGATCACACAATACATTTAACAAACCATAAGAGTCACATGTCCTAAGCACCCATCATGTACAAAACCATATTGCATCCTACTAGTTTCGTGCAATCGTCGAACACATAAGGCATATGTCCCTACCTTAAAGGAGATAAATTCCATGCCTGCACCCATCATGTACAAAAAAAGGTTGCATCCTAATAGTTTCGTGCAATCGTCGAACACATAAGGTCATATGTCCCTAGCTTAACCTGTCACAGCATCATGCATGCACCCGTCATGTCCAAAAAGCGGTTGCATCCTACTACGTAACTGCAATCACAAACCATTTGCCGTAGGTCCCTAGGACATAGAGTCACACCATCAACCACAAAAAGGAGTTGCACCCTACTACGATGCCCACCAGCATCATCTCCGGGGTCGTCGGTCATTCCATATCTGCTGAGCAATAGAGTCACGAAGAGCCTTGATTCCAATGGTTGGTGGCTCCTCTTCTGGCTCGAACAGGCCGTCCACCTCCATCTCATCTGCACCTTCTGGGTGGTCGTATGCATCGTCCTCGTCTTCGTCCATTGCATCATCCGGATCTTGAAACCTGGACTCGTCCTCGTCATTCACATCGTCTCTCCAAAGACGGAGAAGGTTGTGAAGGGCAAAGCAACAGTTTATGGGCGACACTTGTCGTGCGACTGAGTACTTGGGCATCCACCGGAGGATCTTCCACTGACCCTTAAGAACACCGAATGCTCGCTCAATAGCTCCGCGAAGTGACGAATGCACCTTGTTGAATGCTTCCTTGAGGTTTTTAGGTTGTGCCGCTTGGAAGGTTGGCCGATGGTACTTTGTCCGCGAGTATGGCACCATGTACCCATCTCGGTCCGGGTAGCCCTTGTCACATAGGTAGTAGTGACCAGCAGGGGGGTGGGGGAAGTTAAACCCGGGTGTCCGATGAGTGTGGCCAAACACATGTGCATCGTGTGCACTCCCCTCCCATCCGTTTGAGATGAAGGTGAAGATGAGGTCGAAGTCGCAAACGACCATGACGTTGAAGGTAAAAATCCCTTTCCGGCCTCGAAATGGAATTTGCTCGTCGACAGGGATGGTGGCTTGGATATGGGTTCCATCGATGGCACCTATTGCACCCTGCGTGGGAGAAGAAAGGTGTTGCGACCATACGTCATCCATACATTTAGGAAAAGGTCCCATGTACAATTGTTACCTTGAAGTACCGGTGTACTCGGAGATATAGCAAGGGATCTTGTACACTCAGGTGAAGTAGTGATGGACCAACGGGATAGACCTCTGTAATATGTGGAGCATGGCGATGACGAGTATGATACCCCGTCGACGCATCATCATCGTGTCCCCATTGGAAGTGGCCCTGTGGAGGATCCCCATGATAGGAATTAACCACAAGTACCAAGTAAAAGGTCACACAAATATAAGAATGCACACCCATAAGCATACTCAACCATAAGAATGCACAACCATAAGCAACACAACCATAAGAGTCAACCATAACAATGCACGACCATAAGCCAAAAAACCAAACGAATGCACAAACAACGTTACCAATTACAAACATGTAGCAACAAGTAGCATACACAAACAAGCATAAGTTTGAAGTATGTATTCGAAAATAACAACCATAAGGTTCATGCCTCCATTTGTGACATACAGTTGGAAATAGAAAGTAGACAACAAAGCATACGCACTCGAAATGCACTTATGAGGACGGGAAAATGAAATGCAAATGTAGGCGACGACAGAGTTCGAAATCCTCCACCAGGGAGCGGAATGGACCTAAGGACGGCCACCATTGAGATCATACAACCACCTCACTCTCCTATCGTTATGCTTGATACCCACGAACAGGTCTCTGCGCTTAGGGTCCCGCATCAGCTCGACAGTGAAGCACCAGAGAGGGTCAGCAACATCAATCAAACCTTGTTGGACCAGCTCCTCAACAATGTACAGAGCTTGGTTGGTTGTGTTCACTGGCTTGCTAGTAGAGACCTCCTCCTGGGCGAGATAAGCCTTCAGCGCACCGCTTGTGTCCTTCACCGCGTCAACATGTTCATGGTACAGCCGTGACGCCTCTGACTTCCTGGAGGACCTCTTCGCTGGTGGTTGTCCCGCTGCACAAGCGGAGTTAGCCATTGTTCGCTTGTTCATGTCGACGGGAGGAGATGACAAACCTGTTGGTGCAGCCCCGTTGGTGCTGGGCACATCCCCGCAAATCCCATGGAGAACCTCCTGCATGGAAGCAGGCTGGCGAGATTTCAATTGGCTCGCGAACAGCTCGTCTAGCTCCGTGTCGAGTGTCCCGTATTCGGTCTCTTGTGTCTGCACACCACCTCGGCCATCGTCAGTGCCTCCATCGAGATTGATGTAGTCCGTCTCATTATGATCGTCGCCTTCAGCTACCGCGACCTGGGGAGCTGTTTGTCGTTGACTGGGCTCCATC
This sequence comes from Persicaria tinctoria, assembly GCA_037127255.1. Lineage (NCBI taxonomy): Eukaryota > Viridiplantae > Streptophyta > Magnoliopsida > Caryophyllales > Polygonaceae > Persicaria > Persicaria tinctoria. The sequence goes on from JBANSL010000004.1 coordinate 5,751,006, forward strand.
GAGAGGGCAACACAGTACTTCCCGGTTGCCACAGTTCCCCCATACAGTTGATCCCAAAGGTCCTCCAACTCGGGTTGAATACCTTTCTTCCTATACTTCCTGAAGTCGGAGTTCTCCTAAAGATATGATCCCAAGTTATGTAAAATTCAAGACGGGAAAAATTGTCAAAAAACCAACAGCTAGAGGAGGGCACTAACCGCGATCTTCTTCTCCCACCACTCATCGGATGCCTTGACCGTGCCCTTCTCGGCATCCCATCCCAATCCGGTCTCAGAATTCTTTAACGATTTCCACTCGTTGTAGTATTTCTTCATGTCACGATTGCGGTTCTTCAATGTGTACATGTTCGACTTCTTCCCCGACAGCTCCTGGAATTCGGGGGTGAGCACACCCCAGGGGAAAGGCTGGTCTCTCCCGACAACCCGCTGGTGGCGAAGGAGGACCTCAACAAACAATTTGGTATGCTCAGTGTTCTAAAAATCGCGCCTAGGCGCCGCCTGGGCGCCGCCTAGGCGCTAGGCGAGACGGGACCTAGGAATTTTTAAGCCTAGGCGGAAATTCGTCCAGGAACCGCCTAGGCGCCGCCTGGTCCCGCCTGATCTCGCCTAGGCGCCGCCTGGGCCCGCCTAGGCACCGCCTAGTCCAACGATTATTCAATTTGCGCTTCTAAGCATATGATTAGTTGACTTAGGGTTTTTTTTATCCCCCATGTCGAGATGCATTTGCTTTTCAGTCGAACTTATAGTTTTGGATTTTAGGAGGTTTAGAGTTGTTAGTCAGACATGTACTTTTGCGTTTATTTACTTTAGTGTTAGTTAACTACTACAAATTTGGATTTATGAGTGATATTATGGATTATTATTACATTATATGAATTATTGACAAGTGTTATTCGTCAAAATATAAGGAAATAATCAAGTTTGTTCTAAGTCCGCCTAGGCGCCGCCTAGGCACCCGCCTAGGCACCCGCCTAACCGCCTAGGCGCTAGGCGGCCACCCACCGCCTAGTGGCCGCCTAGTGCCTTTTAGAACATTGGGTATGCTCATATGACCAGTAAAAGGGAGGGGGCGTTGGCTCCTCATCGCCTCCTTGCGTCTGCTTCCCCTTCCCCTTACCCTTACCCCTACCCTTACCCCTTTCATTTCCGTTAGTGTTTCCGTTTCCGTTCAAAGCCATACGCACTTGTGGGCTAACAACGACAACACGAATGCATTGTCATCCCACGCACCCGGGAAAAACAAATTCAGTCAGAAATTGGATGTTCGGCTAGAGAATAATTGTCAATATGTTAAAAAATGTGGTCCCAATGGAAGCCGACGGGAGGAAGGCAAAACCCTAGCCGTGTGAACAAGAAATTTGGGCAACAAACATACGAATTAAAGACTCAATTCAGGCATCGGGGAACCGGAATTAGGAATCCGTTCAACAAACCATTGGAATAAAGTAAGCAATTTCAACCACACGAAGACCGACCACAAAAACGGAGATACAAGTAAAGGAACTCACATGGTGAGAAGACGATGTGGGTTTGCGGCCTCCGGGGGGGAGCTGGCTTGCTTGCGGATGATCTTCCCTTTCAAACGCCGGCGGATACCACGGCTGTCTTCACCGGCGATGGGAGTCCAGGTCCACGATGTTCTTCCTCCTCTCGAAACTGGGTTGGATGAGACAAGGGCAGCTTCTGGTTTTTAGGTCGAATTGAGGAAGACCAAGGGTAATTTGAGGGGCACAATGGTCTTTTACCATCGAACAGTAAGGTCATTCTAGTAAATTGCAATATGCCCATTTCCCCGCCCGACCAAACACGTAGGAGCTTTTTTTCCAAAAAGTATCTCCATCTCATCCACCCCTAAAAAGTATTTCCGTCCCCTCCACCCCCAAAAAGTATCTCCACCCCCTTAATAAAATTCTAGAAACCATCACCTACTAGTGAAGCAGTGTTTTTTGCCACTATATTGATCCGCGTGGTATACAAACTTTTGAAAAAATCCGCGTGGTGTCCACGAAGTTTTGTAAAAGCCCACGTGGTGCCCACGAGGTTTTTCAAAAGTTTGTGTGATAACAATAATGTGTTTTAATATTGAAAAATTGAGATTAAAAATTACAGTATATTATTGTACATTATAATTTGGAAAAACACTCTACAAGAACCACCCACGGTTGGCAAATCGAAAAACCCAACCTAATCCGCATGAAACCCAAATTTATTATACACGATTACCACATATACCCATGAGTCGATCTTGGCTTGTTCAAGCTTGATTCCTTTGTTAAACGAGCTTGAGCTACTCGACCTGACTGACATTGAAGATTGTGTGAGTGAAAAAGGCTTCTGACAGAAGATGAGAGAGATTCAATGAGGGTAGAGAGATAGTGAGAAATTGAAGCAAAGGAAGAGGGATCGAGAAGGAGATGGCGTCCATGGCATGGTAGTAAGGGTTGAGTAACTGAGTGAGATCTATGATCTATCGTTGGAGAGGGATGAAGAACAATCCATTCACAAATTTAGTGAGAAAATTGGCTTCAGATAACAATATTTAACCCAAATCCAACAATAGAAAAGGTCTAGTTAATTTTATTTTATTTTTGAACAGGAAAGAATTTGGTTGTTGGCAAAGTCAACTAGCCAAGAGTATCCTTTCGGATGATGCTACATAAAACTGCATCTGAGGGGTAGGCCAAGCCGGAGAAAACAATCCCAAGGTGAGATAGGCGGTCAAAACGAAGCTATCGACGAGAAGAATACACCTAGGTAGTTCGTCGACGTATGAGAGGAGGGACACGTGACCCCCCATAAACCCCCCCTAGCTCCGCCTCCGGCGATGTATCAAGTAGAATTTCATCAAAAAGGAGAAAAAGGGTAAATTACACATAACCACCCATAAGTTATGTTGGTTTTCACATAACCACCCATAAAATTATAAATTACAGAAAACCACCCATAAATTTGGTTTGTTTTCAAAATACCACCCATTTGTTAAATGTCCATTTGTTTCATTTGTAAAGATGAAAATGCCTCCATATTTTAGTTTTTTTAAAGTAATAATTTAGGTTATTTTAAGTACTTCATTTGTTCGGCAAAATATGTTGTTTACTATTTAAGCACGTTTTTTAAGATGATAAAAACTATATAAAATATTCACTTTCTAATAAATTTTTTATAGTAATTTTATGCTCCCTTCTTTCGGAAATAAACGATGTTTGACTTTTGTGTGCGTAGTTTTATGACCTAAAACTATATAAAATCTTTTTTATTTTTTTATTTTTTTTTCCAAAATTTAATACTACTACTTATTACTAATAAGTACTCCATCCGTTAATTAAAACTTGACGTTTTACTATTCACGCATGCTTTTTGAGGTGTTAAAAACTATACTCAGTATGCAATATTAACTTTTTAAATAATTTTTTAAAATAATATCATACTTATTACTATTGAGTATGAATTTTTAAAAACAAATTTTTTAAAAAAGTTAATATTTTATATAGTTTTCATCATTCTAAAAAAGCGTGTATGAATAGTAAATGACAAGTTTGAATTAACAGAGGGAGTATTAAATTGTGAAAAAAATTAATTAAAATAAATAAGATTTTATATAGTTTTTAGCTTCTAAAGCTATGTGCACAAAAGTCAAACATCGTTTATTTCTGAATGGAGGGAGTACTAGTCTATTCCTCATGCTATGCACGGATTTAATATAAAAATATTATTAAATTATAATAATTATTTTTAAATAATAAATTTAAGGTTTTGTTAAAATTATTTTTGTAATATTCCTTCTCATATATGGGTATAAAGAAAAATCATTTTTATAAAAATTGAGCATCCCTTTTAAAACAATTCCTAACTCTATCATTCTTGTACAAGCTCACAATTATTATCATCCTTTGTGTTCTTTTGAAGCAACAATTGAGGAAGACATCAGTTGAACATCATTTATGTTAAATAATTGAGGTATCACATCTTTTCATGGATTTTCGCTATTTAACTACACCTCCCCCCCTCCGCCTCGATATTCAACAATATGATGTGTGATGTACTGATGTGTGCCTTTATTTAGTCGATTGATTTTTTGACTTAACTCATAAACATTATGGATCACTCATTATGACTTGTGGTTCACCCCTTTGATAAGTGTGAAATTGTTATTAATAAGTATGAAAATTTTAAAAATATTTATGAAAAATGGATATTTTATATAAATTTTATCATCCTTAAAAAACCTATAAAAAGTAATTAAACAAAATATTTTTCCAAATAGATGGAGTAATAATCTGGATTTATTTTAGAGTTATTCATATCTTATTCAACATTGCAAATCTGATGCATATATATTGGTTCAAGCATTTATATATTTTTACGATGCTTAATTTCCTTACTTTTTTTCAGGGTGAAATGTCAAGTTGAAGTAAAATATATACAATTGCTTTACATTTAAAAAAATTTGAATTAGGGGTATTTTAAACTTTTCAAACAAAACAAATTGAGGTTTAATGAATGAGTGATTTTCTGTAATTTATAAATTTATGGTTGATTATGTGAAAACCAACATAATTTATGGGTGGTTATGTGTAATTTACTCAAAAAAAAAAAAAAAAAACCGCTGGCGCCGTGATCGGTATCTGGTAGCTCAAATCCTGGATTTGGATGCAGTTCAAATCCAATCCAATCCAATCCAATCAGACCCCATCAATGGCAGCAATTAACACTCCACCCCAAATTGGCAAATTGTCCATCTCTCGCCAAGCTAACAATCCTAATTTGATTCTCATTTTCATTTCCACCCTCAAAAACAGCGATCCCTCCTTGAATTCTCATTTTCATTTCCACTCTCAAAAACAGCGATTCCAGGAGAAATCGACGACTCAACTACCCAATTATTTTAAAACAACAAGTAGTACTCGATTGATTCACGCATCGATTTGACTCCGTCTTACTAATCCGCATTTTAAGGGCCCGACGGGGGGCGGGGATAACATGCTGAGATTTCAGTTGGTGAAATTGGGTCAATTCTCATCGCCCACCTCGTTGCCCCGCCAATTGAGCTCCAGATCCCAAATCCCAAGGCTCAGATCGACCATGAGTTTCCACACGACGTCGTCTCATGCTTCCAAGCTCCTGTTCCGCCAGCTCTTCGAGAAGGACTCATCCACTTACTCTTACCTGCTTGCTGATGTCTCCCACCCGGATAAGCCCGCCCTGGTTTGCCTCACTTCTTCCTTTTTACTGTTTTGCTTGCATTTTCTGGGTATCGGTATTTTTCGTTTTCAGGGGTCTTGTGGTATGATTGCAAATGAGGAATAAATCGATTTCTGAATGTTCATGTTTGGTTAGATTTTAGGAATTAGGTTTTAGAAGGGTGGATTAGGAATGAATACTAGGTTAGGTTTTGGGTTGGGGGTCTGATTGTGGAAAGGACTCATTTGGGGAATCAGATTGATTCCCATTTGAATCTATACCAAACATGGGAATGTGAATCCCAATTTTGATACCTCATAAATGGTACCAGTGTGTTTGAAAGGATGATGTTGATAAGGTAGTTGAACTTGTAAATTACTTTAGTACTGCATAATAAAAACGAGTAGCCTTTGGTATACATGTTATAGGCTAGCTAATGCAAAACATCAAACTTATACTAATATATAACCTACTTAATAAATTATATTAATAGACAAGGGAGTACCCAATTTATATCTTATAAGCTGAATAAAACTCTTGCCAGTTACACTCTTTGTTCTGGTAGGTTGTAGGTTCATCCTTTAAAGAGTGTGTTTTAATGTATAATCATTTTTTCACTTGTGTAGCAGAGAGGCAAAAATACAAGCTAACTGATTTTTGTGAATAATTGGCAAATAGACGATAGAATCATAATGTTAAAGCATGCAGAAGTATTCATAACTTAACTTGGTCATAAGAGAGAAATGTTCAATGAATCTATAGGATATTAGGGTGTAAGTGATTTCCCATCCCTTTTTGGCTCCTTGGCTTTCCAATCAGGCTATTGCTGAAGGCCACATTTTGGCTGTCACTTTTGATGAAATGAAACATTCATGTCTTGATCCACTGAATTAGAGCAGTTGACCAAGAAGCCTTTGTGATATGAGTACCATGATAAGTTGTTTTTTTGGGGGGATCAAGTGTTGTTATTTGGGTGTTCATGTTGTTGGTTACATTGAATTATCTTAATAATTGACAAGCTAAGCTCTGAGGAAAATTGGTAAGGTTCTTTCTTTTAATATATATTTTACTCATCAGCTAATAGAATATTACAACCTTTTGGTGTACTGCCTATGCATGTCGGTGATTGGATTAAGATAATACCACTATCACTGAACACTTTGATTCGTTCAGCATTGTGAAGCTATTCATATTTATCCTTATACCAGTCATCTTCTTGCAGTTAATTGACCCTGTGGACAAGACTGTTGATAGAGATGTATCGCTCATTCATGAGCTGGGTTTGAAGCTCATATATGCTATGAACACCCATGTGCATGCTGATCATGTCACTGGAACTGGGCTCCTTAAGGTTTGATTTTATAATATAACCTCCTTAGTCCTTACATGATCACCTCTTTCAGCATCATAAAATCTATTCATATGTATTGAAAAAATAATTAATAAAAAAAAATTAAGAATGTATTTCCAATTTTCCATGGGAGTTAAACTTCTTTGCTTTTTTTCCACATCCTTGAAATGATGTGTTGATGAATTATCTGAAGAAATGGGAGGGTTATTGCTCATATAGCCTTGTCCTAACAAGTGTCCTTTAGGTGTTTCAACTTCTATGATTCTGAACTCTTTTATTTAGGGGTGTTCTCTGATCTCTTGCAGAGTAAATTTCCTGGCCTGCAGTCTGTAATTTCAAAAGCAAGCAATGCAAAAGCTGATCTTCTTGTTGAGCCTGGTGATAAGATCAAAATCGGTGATCTTTTCCTTGAGGTAGGTGAAGACAGATTCAATTTTGAATCTTTGATCATAAAATAAAATAATTATAATATTAATTGTAGATGTACCTGGATAATTAATTGTAGATGTACCTAGATCATCATGCTTCCCCGTCTTTCTACTGTTTCATCTGGATTTTCAATCAGTATTTACTGATGTCGAAGACACTATGTTAGGATTCTCATAGTTTATGAAGTTTTCAAGTTTACACTTGCTATTTACTACTACTATTATGAAGGCGTTGGATGGAATTCCCATAATTCTCCATACGTTCTTATGGCACTATTTAGGCTGGAGGAGGACATTTCAGATATGATAGATCATGTTTCTGTGACATTAAAATTGTTGATTTATGCTACAGCAAATTTGCTTCAGGTTCGCCCTACACCAGGTCACACATGCGGGTGTGTCACATTTATTACAGGAGAAGGACCTGAACAACCGCAACCAAGAATGGCCTTTACAGGAGATGCATTATTGATAAGAGGATGTGGTAGAACAGATTTTCAGGTGATGCTCTTGGCAGCTTAATCTAGGTTACCTCTTATCATTGAAATACAGTTGAATGGGATCAGATGCCAAAGTTGGGGAAAAAAAATTAGCCACGTAAACCTGATGCACTGATTATACTAGTGTTTTTCTGATCATATTAATGTTTTGATCATTGATCTGATCATAGTACGGAGTAATATTTTTCTGTTGCCATCGTATCCATTGTGTCCGTTATTGTTAAAGATATAATCTTTCTTTTTTATTTTTGTTTTCATTCTACACTTAAAGCTTCAATTTGATTTGAGTACTTAACCACCATGCAGTATTTGGGGGCAATGATTTACTTCTTTTGTTTCAAAATCTAAAGATCCACATCAGATAAGATCATATTTTGTTTTAGCACTCAGAGTTGAAAAGCTGCATTTTTTGATGTTTGCCAACATTGTGGTTTCTTTTTCTGAGTTATTGAATTGGATAATTTACATTGTCAAATTTTCTCTTAGGGTGGAAGTTCATCTCAGCTGTATCACTCAGTGCATTCCCAGGTACGTTAAAACATATTTAATTTTCTTGGCCATTTATTTTTGAACCAATCCAGAACATTTGCCATCATGCGCATGGAATCACCACTTGATAACTAGTTACAACATGGATGCAGATATTCACCTTACCAAAGGAGACATTGATTTACCCTGCTCATGACTATAAAGGATTTACTGTAAGTTCATGCACCTTTTGATCTTGGGAAATTATCACCTGAAGCAAAGCTCTATTGCTTTTTCGGAATTGCAAATTTGAGTAAAAGATCAGGTACTTATGATGCATCACTGATTTCCAGGTCAGTAGCGTTGAAGAGGAGATTAAATACAATCCTCGGCTGACAAAAGATGAGGTAATACCTCTTGCAAGGTCATCTTCATTCATATTGTCTCTATACATTAGAAATTTAAAGGGAATTCAATGCAATGAGGAAGAAACACAGGCTTTGAACCTTGTCCAGTTAAGGTTGCTGTCCTGTGTATCGATTTTTGCAGAGATGAGTTTCATCGTATCTCATTGACGAGAGGAGCTCAATCCTGAACCTGTGTTGACTGATTGTTGATGTACAATCAAAATTGATTCAGATACCCTGGTTGAGAACTGAATTAAACTCGTTTTTTATTTTCCAGGAAACATTCAAGAGCATCATGGAAAGTAAGTATATAATACACGGCATTGTTTTCCTCATATATCAATGGCAGCAAGAGATACTAATGTAAAAAAAAAATGGCAGATTTGAAGCTGGCGTATCCGAAGATGATTGACGTGGCAGTGCCGGCCAACATGGTGTGTGGTCTGCAAGATCCTGTTGCAAAATCTGCCTGACCTTTGTTTTCTCCCTTTGTTGGTGTAAAAGTGGTGTGTGTCTTGTTCTGTTCTCAAATGTGATACGAAACCTTAGATTTTTGGTGATGGACGAGATCCCGACAATGGAGGCACTGTTGTGATAAATATCGCTGCACAAGCTTTCTTTGGCATTTGGCACTGTGATTTGCTTATGAATTGTGATTAGGGAGGTTTATTTTGGCAGTTGGTTATAAACTAGTTCATGTTTAAAAACGAGTTTTATACTTTTTTTTTTCCTTTCTATTGACAAGGGAAAAAATTCCAGATATCAAACAATCATTATTTTTTTAATTAGGAAAGAATTCGAGCGAGCAAGCTTTGATGATGCTTCTGAAAATGCTAGCATCATAGATCAAAGCCTAATCACTTCAAACTAAAATTCGATGGATCCAAACAGGAGATTTAGGAGAAAACTCCATTGGCTTTATCATTCGATACCACAATGCACAAACAATAACAATTAAAGCGAAAAAACACTCATGTAAAGACAATCATTGGAGCAGAAGCTACGACGATGCATAAAGGAATCCAAGACATATAAAGGAATACAAGGCCAGAGAAAGTCGCCGACAACAAGAGTACTAAACAACATAAGAGAGTATTAGCAATCTTACATCCGACCTAGGGTAGGATTTCATGTAAGGCAGCAAATTAGCAGGCCCGAAAGATTCTGTCAAATCCCTAACAATAAGGTTAGCTTCACCGGCCAAATAGACGAAATTGTCAAAAGTGTCAGCGTTCCTTATGACAGTGGCAATAAGAGCCACTGGACCCGATTCTAACTCATTAGACAGGGTACTTATCGGTTCTTCAGGTGGTCTGCAGTCACTGTAGGTGATGTTGGAAGCACCAATCTTCTTGTTTATGCATCTTCCTAGTAAAGGAAACTGATGGTGGGGAAGAGGCTTTCTTTTTTTTAGAATGACAGAAAGCACCCGAATGAGGTGTGGCAGGTATGATGGATCGTAGATTACATCTGCGCCTAAACTGCCAGAGACGAAAACCAAGAAGGGTCATTGTCAACCCTACGTGCATTCTTTGAAATGATCACTCATCAACCGAGCAAATAGAGAAGATTGAATATCAAAACGGTAATCATAAGATGATCCTCACATGATATCAGGCTTTAGGGCTAGAAGCTCAGTGTCCTTGGCCAAATCCCACGGCAGATGAATGCATTCAACCTGAATTTTATGATTCAGACGAAAATTTCAACATCGTATAAGAATAACAACATTCAATTTGAGTAAAGGCCACCGAAGATCTGAGTGCCTAATCTGTGTAAGTGCATTACAGTTGATCTGAGATTTGTAACAAAAGTCTATTTATACAAAAACTGGTATTGTTGCAACAACCTCTTTGTCCGATCTTGAAACATGTGACCATTCATCATAGATATGTAGATTCAAGTTTCAACATACCAATAACATATCACAAATTCATCATAACTTACCCTCGTAGTGTCTTCATCGGCCTTCTCACTTTTACTTAGTTGATTCATCTCCACATTGCGATTCATATTGGCTAAGCTTGAGAGGTCACCATCACTCATGATCACCTACAGTCAAAGAGGATTAATATATGGCTCTGATCAGGGGCGGATCCTGGACCGTCATTCCGGGGATACTTGAAGGTAAAATTTTCATCATTCCGAGAATGTTTAAGGGTAAAATAAAAATTCTTTTGTAATTTTTTCCCCGGGTTGGGGATGCTTGACGGAAAATATTAACAAATTAACACTAAAAAAATTTTTTTTTTTTTTTTTGGGGATGCTTGAGCATCCCACCTACAACAAGTAGGTCCGCCCCTGGCTCTGATAAAATAATGATTTCAAAAATATTGAAGATTTTAGGCATACAAAACCTTGGAAGCTTTCACGTGCGAAAGACAAATGCCAACCAAACCTACCCCTGAACCAACCTGAAAATACCATTATCAAATAAAGGTTCAAAGACAATTCATCAAGCAAGCACTGATCTAGCAGGCATCAACAGGTTACTAAATTCTTACATATGTCCTACTGTCCAAGCAATTTGTCTAAAACCAGCAACTTACCTCAAAACATGACCGATTTTTAAATACTCCTGGAAATGAAAAAATGAACTCGGACATAAACAGAGAAGAAGGCCAAAGAGCGCATCTATACAAGTTCGAAGAAGCAAACAAATGTCAGCATAACTTTTAAAAGTGACCTTTTACATTTTGAAGTAGAAATACATCTCGGTTAAAATTGTTAATTTATTTCGAAGGGAAACATGGCAGAACATACCCAGTGTCTCCTTCAAGCATGTTGACAGAGCATTGCAATGGAACTACGAGTCTTTTCACATCGGAACAGCCCAATGCTTCTAAAATTTCCGCCATAGAAAAACACAAATTGTTAACTCAATAGCAGAAAATGTAAAAATAAAGGCTGATGCATATTATATAGCAATGATCAATCACAAAGGCAACACACCATCCTGAAAAACGAATGAAACGGATTTGACTATCCATGAATTCTCTTTGGTTAGAGCTCCATCCTACACGGCAGGAAGCAACTTCAACATATACAAGCTCAAAATCATAATCAATCAAATAAACTTGTCAAATGAACATCCAGTAATCAAAGATTACCTTGATTGATGCCATGTAGTAAGCATATTGTTGATAGAACTCATCCAATACCACATCACCAGTGGATTCAACTTCTCTGATTATCTTCTTCAGCAAATTTTTCAAGTAAAGTGGCTGGATTTTTTCACCCTGCAAATCCCCAGTCAGAAAAGTCCCTCATTTGCACGATTCAGCAAGAACAGGAAATGGTGGAAGTTAAGCTTATGCTTACGGATTTAAGAATGCAATGCTCCCAGATGAATCTTTGTATTTCCTCTGTAATTGATCCTCCAGCGCATTCTCTGCGATGCCAATCCAAATCAATGAAAAATCGAGACAAATGAATTAAGGTTGAATTGATACAAAATGTTAAAAATGCAAGAACAGAACTTGCTTTGTCCAGCAGATCAAGCAGTCGGGAGGTTCCATGGCCGCAAACGCTGACATCAGGTAGAGCCTGGGCAACTCGGCGAGGCTAAACTCAAGGTCCGCCATGGCTGTGTGCGAAACTCGAAACAAAGGGTTTTGCTAGGGTTTCGTACCGATCTGAAAAGAGGTTATCAAACAGGGCCGCCCCATTTGATTAATTACATTCCTAGCCCTGCAATTTAATAAATTAATTATCTTGGAACCTTCAGCGGCTCGTTGTGCCCCTTTCTCTTCGTCCTGCCTTCGCCGTCACCGGTCGCTCATCAAGCACAGTCGCCGGGAACTCTCATCCGATTCTTCAAAAATACCTCTGTTTCTTCGGAAAGTCGGTTCGTTGCATTTGATGGAATCATCAATCACGAGCGAAAGTGAGGAGGATCAGCGAGTAGATGATATAGTGGAATCATCATCAAAGGTATTCTTCGCTATCGTCAATTATTTTACCTTGCTAAGATAAAATAGCTTGCAAGTTTCAGCACGAAAATTCAGTTTACCATAATCAGACCTCAATACCTCATAGCTAAGTGGCAATTTGTCATCGAGTGGCAAGTTCAGGAGCCTCAACATCAAGATATAGTTTGTGTTTGAGAAATCTGGATTTGTGTTTATAAATGTGTATTGCTCAATTAGAGAATTGAAATTGAAATTGAAATGTTTCATCTGAGATTGAGAACAAGAACCGGAGAAATTCGAGTAACTAAGAAGAAAAAATGATAGATTATCATCATTAGAAAGCAGTAGGGTAAGTATTCCTTGCCATGGATCACATGCTGAATGAAACCAATTGATAATCTGTAACAGTCACTAAACATTCTTAAGCAAAAATCCATTAGCTCTTAGCTGTTGCTTGTGAAATTGCCTTATTTATGTTTCATCTGGTGTGTTACAGGGCATGAAGTTTTCAACCTGAGTTAGGGTCTTCATCGTTGTCGAATGTCATTGCAGATTATATGAAATGCAAGTTCAGATGATCCTTTTGATGCACATATGAACTCTTGGCTGTGTTAAATGTGGGCGGCATGCCATATTCACCCGAGCACCTACTCCAGCTTCTTCAGAGAGTCAACAAACACCATAAACCGATAAAACAAATACAGGCTCTCGCTATCACTCATGGCCACCTTCACTTCAACCCACTTGATGTAACCACCTTCAAATGGATGAGCACCCTCTTGTTCAATGCTCTTATCAGCTCGTATCTCAACATTGGGTTTCCCTCTAAAGCCCTCATCGTCTTCACGCATATGCTTGGCCACCAATCACCGCCTAACAACTTCACTTTCCCTTCTCTTATCAAAGCAGCTTCTTGTGATCTTTCTTTTGGCTCCTCACTAGGTAGACCACTTCATTCTCAGGCCATTAGACGCGGGATATCCTCTGATCCTTTTGTGCAGACCTCTTTGATTAGTTTTTATGCCAAGTTTCGTGGTCTGGCTGATGCGTGGTTGGTTTTTGGTGAAATGCCTGAGCCGTGTAAGGTATCATGTAATTCCATGCTTGATGCTTTTGTAGCAAATGGGGACATCAGTGCAGCTGTGTCGTTTTTTGAGTCAATGTCAGAGCATGATGTGTACTCGTGGACAAGTATGATCAATGGCCTTAGTCGAAAGGGGTATTATGGAATGGCAATTGGATTCTTTCGGAAGATGATGGTACATGAGGATGTGGTTAAGGGTAATGTGATGCCCAATGAAGCCACTTTTGTGAGCGTTCTTGCTTGTTGTGCCAACTCAGACGAGCGAGGAGCTTTGTGTCAGGGAAAGCAAATGCACGCGTACATGATCAGGAATGAGATCAAGCTGACAGTTTTCATGGGAACTGCGTTAATATCACTTTATGGGAAACTTGGGATCTTAGGGAATGCTATGAAGGTTTTCTACCAGATCGGCGACAGAAAAGTGTGCACTTGGAATGCCATTCTATCATCACTGGCATCAAATGGAGGGGAAGCTGAGGCATTAGACATGTTTGAGAGGATGAAGGAAGGAAATATCCGGCCAAATGAGGTCACATTTGTTGCAGTGCTTAATGCTTGTGCCCGTGCAAGACGTGTCAGGTTGGGCTTGGAGCTATTTCAATCAATGAGACGAGACTGGGGCATTGTCCCAAGGATGGAGCATTACGGTTGTGTTGTAGATTTATTAGCCAAAGCGGGGCTTTTGGATGAGGCAGAGAAGTTTATCCAGGAAATGCCCTTTGAGCCTGATGACACCGTTCAGGGGGCTCTTCTGGGTGCTTGCAAGGCTCATGGAGCCATTCACCTGGGGAATGAAGTGGGGAAACGATTACTCAAGATGCAACCAAAGCACTGTGCCCGATATGTTGCACTTTCAAGCATGAATGCTTTGGCAGAACAGTGGCACCCAGCTGCTGAGTACAGAAAAGCAATGATTGACGCTGGGATTCGTAAGATCACAGCTTATAGCTTGGTTGACCCTATGTGATTTCAGTACGCGCAGCTGTATACATATGTAGAGCTTTTGAAGAACGAGTACTTTTGAGTTTGCCCTCATGAAGACTTACGAAAGCTCAGGATCAAATGCCCAGAACAGCAAGCGAACTGCAGTTGTCGTTGTTAAGCAAAGGGTTTGCCCAGAACAGCAAGCGAACTGCAGTTGTCGTTGTTAAGCAAAGGGTTTGTCTGCGCAGGTTGGGAATTTGAGGGGAATCGCCCATCTGGATGAGGCTGTTTCTGAAGCCAGATATGGATCAAATTGTTAACAAGTTTCAGCAACTCAGCAAGTGTTCATCTTAAGCTTATTCAGTATGATATCTTTTCGGCATGGCATCAGAAGAAGAGGTATGTATTACCTGATCCAGTTAAATTGATTAATATACTCTCATTGTATCTTTAGGTCCATTGAAATTCAAAAGGTTAGACATACACTAGTTTACAACTCCACTAGATCCGAAACTCTCATTTGATACGCTATTGTATATTAACTTCTGTCGATTTTTTTTGCTTGCTTCATAACATAACATTCAATCATCATCTCACAGCAGCAATACATTCCAGAACAACAATCTTATTCTTGTCAAAACTAAAATAAAATTGCATTGCCTCAACCTGTTCTCACCAGTGCAGCTTTAACATAGATCACAATTGATTTGTACAAGTATTAATTGGATACATATCCATCCCGAAAAAGCCCTACGAGCGCCTTTGAACAGAGATTCAAAGAACACAGTTATTTCCGCGAAACATAGGCATAGTACTGAGCCATGGGAACGACAAAAGCTATAACCAAGAGGCCTCCAACAACGAGGCTGAACTGGCCTCGTTTCTCATCCGTCTCCTCCTTGGTCTTAAAGTTCGATTCCCTTTTGTTGTCCTTCACCGATGGGCCACCTGGATCAGGGAGCCCGTCGATTGCTGCAACTAACCGCTGTGCGCTGCTAAACACAGCTTCATTGTACTTCTCATCAGTTGACAGTACTGCAACCACCATTAACGAATCGTTCTAAACAATGTTATCGGATACATGAAGGTGAAGCAAGGGTAAGGAGAGCCGAAAATCGAAACGTTACCGGGAAGGTTCTCCGAAACGGTTGCATCAAGAACAGTGTCTCCTACAGCCTTGAGAAATGAAGGCCCTCCAGTCACTGCTCCTTCCTTTTGGCTGGTGACCAGCACAACAATGCCCTTGTTGTCACCTTCCTCGAGTGTCGGATACCACTTCTCCAAGACTTGGTCGGCATACTCGAATGCATCGGCTTTGCTCTGATAGATCAGAAATCGAAGATCAGCATCGCCAACATCAAACCACATGATTGATTACAGGAAGCAACCCCAACACTAAAGAACGAAAGCTCGGATTTTTATTCAAAAGAACTTACAGTAAGTTTGCGGACTGTGACGAAATTGATCCGCAAGTTCTTCCTGGACTCCAAATCAGACAACAGCCGCTTCAAATCGGACTTGGTGACGCGGCTAAGGACTCCGGCGTCATCAAGAACGTAGGATTCCTTGGGGGGGCCTTCATTCAAGACATCGAATTCGGAGGCGAAAGCACTCCCAGCAGAGAGAACCGGAGAGAAATTAAGCGCCAGAGAGAGGGCTAAAGCTGCAATTCCCTGGTGAATGTGAGATGTCCAGCTTGCGGGGATCGAGAGAGAGGATTGCAAGGGGTGTTTCTTGAGACTGCAAGAGATGGGTTTCGGTGGCGGGAGATGGATGGATCTGGGTTGCTGAGAAGAGCATTTTTTGGGGGGGAAATTAGGGCAGAAACAGGTGGGAGAGAGGATGGTTTCCATGGCAGAGATTTGGGTTTGATTGAGAGGAAGAGCGAGCAACGGTAAAGCTGTTGGATTTGGTTCTCAGAAGCTAAGAAATTTGGGTGGATTAGATTTGTTGTTTTGAGATTGGTGGAGACCATGGCAGTTGGCGGGACCGCCCTTGATTCCTGGATAATTACATTTTATCGCACGTAGTTTTGTGGCATTTTACTTAACTGCCCATTTTGTTTGGTTAGTAAATGGTAAAAGATTGGTACATCATGCTCGAGAATCTATTTGAAAAAGGATGTTAGTAGCTTGGATTAGTCATGTTTCTTGTTTATGAGTTTCATCTTGGCTGTAAATTATGGGTTGATAGAGTTTGTTTCAGTGTTGTTTTGATTGCTGATTATGTCTAGTTTCATGTCGAGTTGATTTCAATTGACACGTTTTTTTTAGCTTTTTGATGATTTCGAGTTTGTCCTGATCATTGAATTACTTCTCTGGCTAAAAAAAATGTTACGACTTATGAGCTTTATCCTAATAAACAACTTCCTATCGAGTGAAATTATTATTAATAACAGTTCATCTCAATATGGATATGTTGCAACTGATAAATAAGTCTTTATGAAGGAAGTCGTGGAAACAAATGTTATTCTTATTTGGGTCAAGTTCACATGTGGACACAACTTACTATGCAAACTGCAAATAAAGAAGAATTTGACGCGTGGGTATTCCATTTCTTTAGCAAGATATCCAATAACAATGACAATTATTTGGTTGTATTAAGTTATGAAATAACACACTACCATGTAACTGAATAACCACCCACTACAATCCAATAATATAATACACCTAAATAACTACTCACTATACCAACTTAATGGAGAGTTTAATACACCAAAATAACCATTCACTTAGCTGAATAACTTACTGAAAAAATTCGTGTGTCCACTTGTGAACCTTTTGCTTTCTTGTATTAAGATTCTAGGGTAGTTTTTGTAATTGTAGGAATTAGGGTGATTAAGTGTAATTAACTTTTGATCTTATTGGTTGTCAAACACATAAATCCCAATCTCCCCTTATCCCCACATCACGTTATCTGTTTGTTCTTTCCTCTTTCCGCCATGGAAGAAACCCTTTGTTTCAGCTCCCATGGCCACTCTCCTTCCTTTCTCCCCCCACCCTCCAAAACCCACTCCCAACTCCCACCCCGAACTCTCTCCCTCTCGCATCTCCGAAACCCTCTCTTCAATTTCCCCTCGTCGCAGAGATTTCCTGCTGAAAACCATCAATCTCTGCATTACTTCTCTAACCCTTCATGCCCCCATTGCATTAGCTGCCCCTGAAACCTCTCCGCCGCCTCCAAAGTCGATTCTTTCCGGCATTGCTAACACCAAATCGTGGTTTCAGTTCTACGGCGACGGGTTTGCCATCCGGATTCCTCCCCAATTCCAGGACATTACGGAGCCTGAGGTAGGGTTTGTTTCATAAGTTTGTTAATGCTCTTTGATTTTTTTTTATACAAGGAGGTAATCCATTTTATTTTATTTTTTACCTGCAGGATTTTAATGCTGGTGCCACTTTGTATGGAGATAAGGTAAAGCCCAAGACGTTTGCTGCACGTTTTGCAACCCCAGATGGGTAAACCCTAGCTCTTCATTTCTCTCCTGCCCGATTTCCAATTGCTTTATACTATATTGTTTCTGTCATTCTGTGTGTTTGTCAATCCATTCATGTTTCCTGTGTTTGGCTTGGAACATTTTGTTTTAGCATGAAGGTGATTTAGGATTTATATGAAGGGGTAGTTTGATTGAGTTATCGGGTTGGAGTAAGAAATTGAGTTAGGGAAGTATCGGGTTGGATTGTGAGGGTGAACATGAGCTCATGTGTTAAAGACTTAAAGCTGAGAATATGATTGTCATTTGTCGGGATATCGGATTTGATACCCATATACCAAACACCTTGGTTCATATCCATATACCAAACACCATGAATCTCATTCGCAACTCAATACCTGATAGACTGATCCCCATTCCCATATACTAGTACCAAACACGCCTTGATTTTTTTTACTAATCTGCACATAAATTGGATGAGAGTTAAACTATTAGTCTTTATTCGTACACATTTTATGTCTGCAAATTCGCTAAGGTGACTATCTTTCTTTGGAACAGATTAGAAGTGGTGAGTGTTATCATAAAGCCATCCAACCAGCTCAAAATTACCTTCTTAGAGGTATATGTATTGTTCTGCTGCAACCTCACTTTTCTTTATTCTGTCATTTGGAGGGATCACAATCATTTCCTTGCTGTAATTTGTCGTATCATTGTTACTTTTGTAACTTGTATTACATTATCTTGTGCAACATTTGTATTCCTATATGATTGGTTGTAACTTTGAAGTAATCCTAAGATTGTGGAAAACCTAAAGCTCATAGATTTGCCCTTCCATCTCATTTTGAGCACAGTGATTTGGTATTTTCTTTCCGTTGCTTTTAATCAGTAATCAATAGAAGTTTATATTGTTCTGTTCTAGTTTTTCCCTGGGAAAAGGTTTGTGGAATTATCTTTCTTTCTCAACCCTATTCTGTCTACGCATACTAATAAATCTAGGCCCTCTTTTCCTCAAGGAGGATTGCGAATGACATGGCCAAATATAGTAATCTCCAACGCATCGCTGTTGCATTTCCACTTGATGGCCATTGGTATAGATTGCACAGATGAGACTGTTACATTTCATACCTAATATTTTTACTGATGAAACAGGCTCAAGATATTACTGATTTGGGATCCCTCAAGGACGCTGCAAAAATTTTCGTTCCAGGTGAGATTATTAGTGTCTTGCTTCCCCCATTCCCCATTTCTTCTTTTCTGGATGTTTAACTGATATATCCTGGCAGGCGGGTCAACATTATATACAGCAAGGACTATAAAAATAAAAGAAGAAGAAGACTATAGGTAGTAAGTTGCTTGTTACTTACAGTAGAAAAGAAATTTTTAGTTTTTCTGATTGATTACATTAAAATACATGTAAGCAAGTGTATAAGAGTGAACAACTTGAATAGTCTTTCTGATATAGCTCCATGTCGCATTTCGCATCTCTCAGGACTTACTACTTCTATGAGTTTGGTAGAGATCAGCAACATGTTGCCCTTGTTGCTGCAGTTAGCGGAGGAAGGGTAAGAAATGGCTGTGTTATATCTTAGCTAAATAGTGCACATAATCTAAGCATACCAAATATCTTGCACACTTATCCATTGTGATTCGTGACATTGTGTATCATGGATTCATGGTGTAGACTTTCGTAGCGGGAGCATCTGGCCCGGAATCTAGTTGGGATAGCGATGGTGTGAAGCTTCGATCTGCTGCTGTATCCCTGACACTGTTGTAATCTCATGACACCCTCAAACAGGTAATGCTCAGAATCTTCTGTATCCTACACAAGTTCCATTAACCCGATAAATTGACTTAATGCTTCAAAGGGTTTGAAAATGTAGACCTCATTACTCAGCTACTCTTCGAACTATGATAGAAGTCTCTTTCAATTTTCAGGATAATCTTTTCTTGATTGAAACGCCAAGTTTTGGAGCTCGCGCTCTGAAGCTTTAGGGGAAATTTCTTGCTTGGAGGTCGCGCTCTGAAGTCTCTTTCGACTTTCAGGATAAACTCACTGCATTCATTAAGGTACTCTGATTCGTTATCACGCAGTCGTGAGATCTCATCCTCTTCCCCATCTGTCCCAAGTTACCAATTTTGTTGGCTTTGCGTTGTATAAGATATGAACTCTGCCTAGTTCCTAGCAATATTTTCAGTTGTAATCAAACAATGTTTTGTGTCACTTTTGTGTGATTGCAAAGTTCTGCTGCAGCTGTGTGAATCAGTTGCACTTTTTGG
Organism: Persicaria tinctoria; assembly: GCA_037127255.1. Lineage (NCBI taxonomy): Eukaryota > Viridiplantae > Streptophyta > Magnoliopsida > Caryophyllales > Polygonaceae > Persicaria > Persicaria tinctoria. Next base: position 5,770,969 of record JBANSL010000004.1, read on the forward strand.
AGGTTTTTTTCCTTACAGCCTGCAAGTTCGCTGTGATGGGCTGAGCTGGCCTGGGCTCGCTGGGCTGTTGAGTCATGGGCTTTGTTGGACTTTAGGCCCATTATTGAATGTGTGCAATTTGGTATTGTTCAGTACATTTATCCCTTTTATATGGTTTAACCTCAGCCTAAAATTTGTAGGCACGAACACGATCAACAACAGATGTATTAATCGAAACAAAAACAGAACACACCTAATCCGACCTTGTTGCCTCTAGCATTTATGAATTATGATCCTAACATATAGGGTGATACTTTTAATATTAGGATAAAAACATATAAATGTTGATATAGGAAATTAATAAGTACAAAAAAGCAGGAAAATGTGAAAAACTTGGATCTCAGATTCAAATTGCACATGCCTTTCAGAGAATCCGTTGTATTTTATGTGTTCTTGTCTGACTATGATCTTATATACTCATCACTAATTCACTATATTAAACCATCCTATATCCCTAGCATTCTAATAAAATACGCCTTAAGAAATAATTAATTCCACTATTTACCCATTTTAAACCTAGTTTGGCTATTCATTTTCTTTTTCGAAAAGGACAAAATTCAAATAATTAGTTAGTTGGTAAGCAACCCCAACAGGTTCTCATATTAAGTTTTTAGGGAATTTTAAGACTGGTTTGAATCCAACGGCTTCCCCATTACATTCTCCAAAATAGAGAATGAGGATAAAAAATGGAGATCATTTCCTAAATTTGGAGAAAACTCTATATATTTTGGGGTAAACTCCATAATGGAGAAGCTGTTGGAATTTGCCCCAAAAAAAATCAGAATATGTAATGTATAATTCTCCATCTGTATAATATAAGCGGTTTTTTTATATTTGTTTAAGACTGAAAAATTCCAAAAATTATATTTCAGAAAATTGGAATTAGTACTAAATAGTGGGATTCAAATTTTTGAAAAGGGTCTTGCTATGCATTATGACTGAGTAGAGTTGGATTGCTTCCAACTTACTTGAAATCAAATGAGAGTAAAAATATTCTAATTTTAATTTTTAGTTAAGATGTGAATCTAGTTTATGGAATTGTTGTGGACTTGGGTTGAGCTCAGATGATTATAGACGATATCATTTTGGCCATTATTTATGTTAACTTGGATTTGATTGAATCTTATCAGCTCAATGTCTAATCTATCACATTATTTATGTGGACTTTTCATTTAAGGCCTCACAATTGTTGGAAAGTTTCCTTCATTTCCTTCCTTGACAAATAAGGTGAAACTAATTAAAATAAGAGGGAAATGAACAATCTAATTCAAATATTCGGATTTATTGCAAGGTTAACTCAATCCGGAAAAAAAATTGCAGATCCGGTTACTTGTGTACCCGGTAGCCCGTTGCAAATGAGAGAAAGGGAAGAGAGAAGAAAGGGGATCGGAGACGGGGGAAGGTGGAGGCATCTCCCTCGACGGTGAATTGCTCGAGGCGAGACACAGGCGGAGGCATCTCCCTCGAGGCGAGGCGCAGGCGACTAGAAGGGGATCGGAGGCGGGCGAGAAATGAGGGAGAAGGACCTCTCGGCCGTCGGTGCATAGCTGGAATCGCACAGGGGCGTGGCGCGGTGGTGGAGGTCGGCTTCGTCTCCGTTGGTGGCGTCGAGGTCGGTGGCGCGCAGACGACTAGAAGGGGATCGGAGGTGGGCGAGAAAGGAGGGAGAAGGAAGGGGATCGAGGCGAGGCGCATTCAGTGCCGACGACTTCCCCCTCTCTCATCCACGTCTGTCTTCTTTCAATTGGAATTCGGGAAAGCGTCCAGGATGTTCAAAAATTTTAGGGTTCAAATTGCTCTTCATTTGGAATTGCAGGTTAGTTAAATCAACCCATTGTTGTTTCAGTTTCCATTGTATGTTTGGCTTTTGTTTTTACTTCAGTTGCAGTTGAGTTTTTTCAAAAATCGAAGTGAAATGTGGATGAACTAAACAAGAGGAAAAACAATTGATGCTTGAGTTCATAACAGGAAGAAATTCGAAGTGAAATGCGGAAATTGAGAGTTCATCCACATTTCACTTCCTCTCAATTATCCAGCACAAGTTATGTTTTAGGGTTTTGAGTTGCTTTTGGAACTTGGTTGGGTCTGAGCCTCTAGGTTAAAAAACATCCATTTTTAGGCTTTTGGTGATTTGGGGGTTTTGCATTTTGGTTTGGAATTGATTTTTTTTTAAAGTATAATTAATTGATCAATTAGATGTCTTCTACTAGTAATTAATGAGAATGAGAATAGAGGGAGTATGTGGGATTTGGATCAGAAGCTTGATCAGCCCATGGAGGTGGAAGCAGGAAGACTCAAGAACATGTATAGAGTATAGACATAGGGTATCTCTTTTTTTGTCTATGACTGTTTATTTTAATCTTGAAATTTGTTGATCATTCAAGTTGAGATTAAGATACTAAGATGCCATTTATATATAGATTATAGAGCTTATGTTTACCTTTTCTTCAATTTTCATGGTCTTTTACTGAAAACTTTATTTTCATTCTTTTTCTTATTGGTACTTTGCAATATGCATCATTGCAATCTTGCATTTTCTTCGTGGGATCGAAGACACAGAGGATTTGGGTACATCTCCTTTGACATAAATATTCTTCACATGTAGCCTATTAGCTCAATGGGAGAGCATTGTGGTCATACACAAAGATGTGGGTTCAATTCCCACGCAGGCTTATTATTCATCATAAGATTGGTTTTTAACATGACAAGTAATAGGTTTGACATGTCACATACGTCACTTAACATGACAGTCAGAGTGACCAGACTTACCCCAGAAATCATGCAATGCTGAATTTGAAACCAAGTTCAAAAAAAGAAGTCTAGCAGAAGGAATTCTGAATCATAAAAAAGGAATAGAATATGTCTCAAATTCAGGTGTCTGGTAAAAAAAATCCATATGTGAAGTAAAATACATTATATGTCATGTAAATCCGGTATGGGTGTCATGTAAATTCAGTATGGGTTATGGGTTATTTTTGGTGCTGCTATCACAGAATTTAGTGGCATAAGTGCAGCTACTTGCCCAACCATGGCTTTGCAGCCACTTAGAACGATCTTCTTGGAGCTAGACGGAAGCTTGACCCTAGTAACCAACCACAACAGTTCAAGTGAAACATTATGCATTCTTAATCTCTTCCCATCGACAATGAAAGAAAAATTATAATTGAAAAAGCTAGTGTATCATATATTTTTGATAGACAGCTAGACAAATCACTAATGTATTTCAGATATACATCATGAATGGTTCATAAATCTGAAATATCGATTGTGCAATTTTGTATTCCTCCAATGATTTCTCAACACAAGGCCATTTCTCACTTCATAACCCATTGTTGAATTTACTACATGATTTACATGAATCCTATATCATAGATAGAACTAAAACGAGGAAATGATCAGCCCAAGATGTGTCCACTTATCTACTTGCACTAAATTTAAATATCAAAATATTCAAACCAATATAGTATCATCACGCCAATGTAATTTTGGTGTTGTTGTCATACAAAAGGGAGGTAATAGTGCTCGGTTTTGATAGGGAATTTTGGTCAAGTGGCTGCGCTTAATCCGCTTATGCCACTAAATTCTGTGATAGCAGCACCAAAAATAACCCATAACCCATACTGAATTTACATGACACCCATACCGGATTTACATGACATATAATTTATTTTACTTAACATATGGATTTTTTTTACTTGACACCTGAATTTGAGACATATTCTATTCCTTTTTGATGATTCAGAATTCCTTCTGCTAGACTTCTTTTTTTGAATTTGGTTTCAAATTCAGCCTTGGATGATTTATGGGGTAAGTCCGCTCACTCTGATTGTCATGTTAAGTGACGTAGGTGACATGTCAAACCTATTACTTGTCATGTTAAAAACCCATCTTATGATGAATTCAACAGGAAGATGAAGTGTCTTGGCTTTTGATTTATTTTGATATGAAACTGCCTATAATTTGGTGATGTAGCAAGCTTGACTTGTTCTAAACATAAGTTGATAGTTGGCGTTGATTAATGAATAATAAGCCTACGTGAGAATTGAACCCACATCTTTGTGTATGACCACAATGCTCTCCCATTGAGCTAATAGGCTACATGTGAAGAATATTTATGTCAAAGAAACTTGATAAGTGAGGATCTATCCATTTACCTTGGCCATTATATTGCTCTGCACACAATGAAAACATACTTCAAAAGAGGCACAAGAGTGAGGGAGTAAATTATGAGAGAAAGAGCTCCAATGATATCCTCTGTGTCTTCGATCTCACGAAGAAAATGTGTTGTAGAAAACATACAAAGGAGTTGTACCCAAATCTTCATAGACTACTCCAAGACTCTGGAATGCTAATCTCAGCAAGAGGAACCAATCCCAAAAGCCATCTTCCGAAAAAGCGATAACACTATCAAAGCAACACTTAAAATAACTCAACTTTTAAGGTGTGTTAAAAATATATCTCCACCTTTCAAATATATATAAGATTAATATATGAGCCTTTATAGGTGATGTTAAAATAATATCACCACAATTTTTTCTAAAAAACAAAATGATAAAATGACACATACATCACTTTAAAAAAAACTCCATCAAGGAGCCAATAGATGTTCCCTCGTGATAGGTGAAATTCAATGTATGATAGCAACCCTTTAACGCTTTACATTAATGTAGAGCGTTCTTGGAGATTTTCCAAATTGAAAAATCAATTTGTCCTCCGCGAACACAAAATCTCGATATTGGTATCATTATTTTTTTTTGCTTGAAAACAGGTTGTCGTCCGTCACTGACTTTTCTTATCAACAAAATATCTGTCGATTTTATTCATATGGAAAGCCGGTATCGGCAATAGTTTAAAATAAATTTATTTTGATTCATAAAGAAAATGATTACAAAAAAAAATCTTAATTAACTAATCAAAATCTTACAAAATATCATAGGAGATCGAAACAATTTATGCTACCTCCTAGTAATAATTTTGCCAATCTCTACTCTCTAGTACGTCAATGGCAATTTAGCTTTGTGCTTAAACTTGGAAACCATAAAAAAAATAAAGAAAGAAAAGAAAAACACATAATTAATTGATTGTGACAAGTGCATTCCTGAAATAAGACGTACTCTTTATCGATGATCCAAAACAACACTTCCTATTTACATAGTTTCTTATTTTTTTATGGAAATGTATTCGGTGTTAATGTGTTATCCCCTTTGGATAGAGTATAGACTAGACTGTATAGTATATATGTCCTCACATCAGTGTGAATCTTCTGCCCCACTTCCCCGCCCCGCAACCCCGCCCCATGTAATTATTTTGTCATTAATGTTAAAAAAATTAAAAAAAATATATTTAGCTTCTACATACTTAGAATAACATATTTGAAAAAAAAATCTTAAAAAACCAACTTACAAAAATTATAATAATTTAGAAGAGATATGAAGATTTTTTAAAGTTTTAAAAAGATGTTGTTTTACTATATATTTTTTTAAAAATATTTATAATTCGTTTTTTTAAATTTTTTTTCCAAATATGTTATACTAAGTATGTAGAAGCTAAATATATATATTTTTTTAATTTTTTTAACATTAATTTAATGACAAAATAATTACGTGGGGCGGGGAAGTGGGGCAGAAGATTCACACTGTCTTCCCATTACTGCAAAATAATCTCCTCCACATAATAACAACAACAACACCACCGACAAGCCGGCCAAATCGTCTGCCCCAAAACCCTGTCCCACAAAATTATTTTACATTTAAATTAATATTAAAAAAACTTTAAAAAATATATTTAGTTTCTACATACTTATTATAACATATTTGATAAAAAAATCTTAGAAAATCAAATTATATATATATTTTTAAAAATACAGTATATAGTAAATTCACATCTTTTAAAAACTTTAAAAACTCATGATATCTCTTATGAATTATTATAATTTTTGTAAGTTGATTTTCTAAGATTTTAAAAACAAATATGATATATTAATTATATAGAAGCTAAATATATTTTTTTTTATTTTTTTTAATATTAATTTAGATGTAAAATAATTTTATGGAGCGGGGTTTTGGGGCAGAGAATTTGCACCGACAAGCCCAATAATCCCCTCCACATATATTTATATACACTCCTACTTTACTTATCATCTTTTTTTTTACATGAAGGAATTGCCGACTATTTCTTAAATTACTAATATTTGAATGAATTACACAAGATTTAATAAATGATCAATCAAAAGTTTAAAATTCAAATTCTCTAGCATAAAAATATGGATTCACACATTACTAAATCTGCGAAGAAGTCAATTCATTTGACTTTTCTGCACGTATTTTAAGAAGGTAAAAACTCTACAAAATATTATTTTTTAACTAATTTGTTTTTATAAGTTCATACTTATAACTAACAAGTATGAAATTATTAAAAAAATTGATTAAAAAAATAATATTTTATAGTATTTTTACCTCATTAAAAAACGTACACTAAGAGCACCCACAATGGGGTGTTTTAAAGAGAAAAATAAGGAACTTAATAATTAAATAATAGAGGAGAGATATATTTTGGTAAGGAATGATGGGATGAGTTCACTACTAAAGAACCCTTAAAAACTCAAGAAAAAAGACATGAGTGAGAGAGGAGGAAAGAGAAAGAGAGGGGTTTAGGGTAAGTGGTAGGCCTATTTTTAATTTTATATTATTTGTTTATAATAAAATGGGTTGTAGGGATGTGAGTTAAAAATTATGTTGGGTTTCTTAATGAGAGAGAAAAATAAAAATGAAAGTTAAGGAACCGAATCGGGTTCCATGGATGCAGATGCTCTAAAATACAAACGACTTTTAATTTGAAACGGATGGAGTAATACTTAATACAATAATGATAAGTATGGAGTTTTTATTTATTTATTTTGCAAAATACCTAATTTATTTGGGTGATTTAGGCAAGTAGGCTATTTAGAAAGTTTAATTAGATAACTAGATAGAAAACTTGTTAAATTAGATTAGATAGTCCATTCCCCAAATGGGGTATTAATTGGTCAATGGTCAAACAGTTGACCATTGACCGGTCAACGTTGACCGTTGACCGGTCAACGTTGACCAACTCTTGTGGATTTTTTTTTTTGACATTTTTGTGATGCCACCGTTTTGGTGCCATTTTTTATGACATTTTATTTTCACTTTGATGCCACTTTTCTAATGAAATGGTTTGATGACACTTTTTGAAAGCCACTTTTTCAAACTTTGATGACATTTTTTTGTTTACTATGATGCCAAGTTGACCATTGATGCCATTTTTTTTTTTACGAATGACTACTGATGACACTTTTTATGTCAATTTTTTGATGATTTTTTTCCCGTGATGCCATATCTTTTCAAAGTAGTGTTTTGATGACATTTTTTCTTTAATGGGATGCCACTTTTTGAAAGTAGTGTTTTGATGCCATTTATTTAATGTAATTATTTGATGCCACATTTTTAGTCAAATCGTTTGATGCCATTTTTTTTTAATTTAATCAATTGTATATCGATATATTTTCATCGATTCTACTTTTATTCACTGATGACTGTTTGTGATTACACTTTATTGATGCAATCAATTGTGGTGAGATGTTTATTACATTTTTATTCATTAATGACATTTGTGATTACACTTTATTGATCTCAATCATTTTTGATGACATTGTTTGTTGATGACATTTTTATTGATAACATTTTTTGTTTACTATGATGTCAATTTGCTAAGTGGTTGAATCTAGTCGATTGTATATCAATAACATTTTTTTTATTAAAAATGTTTTGATGACATATTTGGGGTGGGTATGGGACGGGATAAGATTGAGGTCATCCAGCGTCTCATCCCTCGTATTTTTAGTGGAACGAGATTTAATTGTTTTTTAAAATCCCACCTTTTTTAAAAAAAAATCATAGATGACATTAGTCATAGATGACATTAATCAAAGATCCAAGATCACTCACATAAATATGGAAGTGCTTAATTTATATTAGTCTTGTGTTTTTCCAAATGAGAAAATGGAGAGATATTTGCATTAATTCAGCAAAAAAAAGGGTACTTTAAAATATTTTACGTCAATGTGTATTGATTTGTACTAACAAACAAATAAAGATAAAGTAGATTAGAATGTGTAACCACGGGAAAACTAAAGCCTAATTAAAAAAAAAAAAAGCCTAATTAAATAGGACAGACATTACAACTTGACACCAAATTCGTAGATTGATAACTAGCTAATAGAATAACAGGGACGTAACTGAAAAGATCACAATAACTTAGGGGTACTGCCAATCCACAGGTAGTGCAAATATGCAACCATACAAATATAATTTTCATATTTTCACAACAGCAATAACAACCCCAAATAGATGTATTTGGGAAGCCCTTACAACAATTCTTTGCTGTCTACCAGCAACCTCCAATTTATGTTGTACAGCAGCCCCAACAGCTCTAAAATCCAGCTTATTAGCAGCCCCAACAGACCCCTTTTGTTGCTCCTCGGTAGCCACAAATGCTACATAAGATAGCTACATCTGCTTCAATCAAGATCAAAGCAATACCCAACATTGTAAATTTGTAATAAGCCCTAATTGAAATTCACATTGTGATTGAGAGGCATCAAGATGCCCTCCTGGCAAGATACCTAAAATTCACTTACCAGATGAAGAATACAACTTCCAAGCTATTCTTCAATGAGTAATATACAAAACTGCATTGAAACTTTTCAGCAAAAAAGAATACAACTTCCAGCTTCCAGATGAAGAATACAGCTTTCGGCTTGTTCCTTATTTATGCTCGCTGCACTCGCAGCACATCAAATTTCTGTAGGGAATACATCAAGCAACTCAATTTCCTTCTCCATGAACTCAGGACTTTCGTCGAACACTTGGTGGGCAGTCGAAATGAAGGATTCCTTTGTAGGAATCAACTTGTCACTTACTGACTTAGAAATTCCTCAAGCGAGCCATACCTAGCTACTGATTCAAAATTTAATATAAAATTACATACATTTCGTCTAAGGTGCTTCTGCAATTGAAATTAAGGGAATTACACATCATGATTACAGTAGAGCAATATATCAAATTCATGACTATGTAGACACAAAATATGCTATATAACACTCATCTTTTGATCTGCTCTGCAGCAGATCAAATAAAAAACGAGAGGACTTGACTCACCTAAGGTTGCTGCAGTGGAGCTCCTAGCTCTGAATTGCGAGAGCTAATGATGCCTTAGCTGCAAAAATAAAGCAACAGAAGCATCAACTGGCTTAGTTGCCTACCCGAATTGAGAGAAACTGAAGCAATGAGTATGATCCTTATATAGCACAAATATCTCCAAAACACAAGAAGAGGAAACAGATGAAACTGATAGCAATTCCTAATTCTGACAGCAATTCCTAATTATCTATTGTAGAATAGCGGAATTGATGTAAAGTCCTCCTCGAGGGTTTCCATTCATTGATATGACATATATATAGGTTACACAGGTATTGGGCCTTAACGGGCTTTTAGCCCACTATACAATATGAAACCTATGTAATCTATCAAACCCCCGCAGTCGAAACGGGAGGTGTCCGTACAGTGAGACTGGAACGAAAATCAATGAACAATTGTCTAGGTAAACCCTTGGTGAATATATCAGCGTACTGATAGGAGGACGGGACATGTAGAACGCGGACATGTCCAATGGCAACCTTGTCCCGGACGAAGTGGAGATCAAGCTCAATGTGCTTCGTGCGTTGATGCTGGACTGGGTTGCTAGCCAGGTAGACGGCGGAGACGTTATCAGTGTAGACTAGAGTGGCCTTCTGCAAGGGGCGTCGTAGCTCAAGCAGGAGATTGCGGAGCCAAGAGCACTCGGAGACGACGTTGGCAACGCCCCTGTACTCGGCTTCAGCGCTGGAGCGAGACACGACGGACTGACGCTTAGCTGACCAGGACACAAGAGTGTCATTGAGGAAGACACAGTAACCAGACGTGGAGCGACGGGTGTCCGGACAACCACCCCAATCCGCATCCGTGTAAGCCACAAGGTCAAGCTTAGAGGAAGGAGTGATGGTGGTGCCGAGCTCAAGTGTGCCGCTGATGTACCGAATGATCCGCTTCAAAGCCTGAAAGTGAGGTTCCCTAGGGGCATGCATGAACAAGCAGATCTGCTGAACGGCATAACTGATATCAGGCCTGGTGAAAGTGAGATACTGAAGAGCACCAGCGAGGCTCCTATACAATGTCGGATCGTCAACCAGAGGACCAGAATGAGCACTGAGCTTGTTGGATGTATCGACTGGGGTGGCGACGGGATTACAGTTGACCATCTTAGCCCGAGCAACAATCTCAGCAGCATACTTACTCTGTGAGAGAAAGAGACCAGACGCATGCCGCTGAACAGCAACTCCCAAGAAGTAAGACAGCGGACCTAGATCAGACATGGCGAATTCCGCACTCAGCCTCGAGATGATGGACGTTCGAAGAGCATCAGAAGAGGCGGTGAGAATGATGTCGTCGACATAGAGCAGCAGGAAAGCCAAGTCCGAGCCTCTGCGATAGATAAACAGAGACGTATCCGATCGGCTGCCAGTGAAACCCAAGCGGAGCAGATGAGAGGCAAACCGCTGGAACCATGCCCGTGGAGCCTGTTTCAGACCATACAGAGAGCGCTTGAGGAGACAGACATGTTTTGGACGCTCAGCATCAGCAAACCCCGGAGGCTGAAACATGTAAACCGTCTCATTCAGATGACCATGCAGGAAGGCGTTCTTGACATCCAGCTGATGGATGCCCCAGTTGCGTGACAGCGCCAGACTCAGGACCACTCGGATAGTGGCAGGCTTGACCACAGGGCTGAAGGTCTCATCACAATCAATACCGGCCTGTTGAGATCTACCGTTAACCACCAGACGGGCCTTGTAGCGCTCCAATGTCCCATCAGAGCGGAACTTGTGACGGAAGAGCCACATACAGCGAATGACGTTCGCCTCAGGAGGGCGAGGCACAAGAACCCAAGTACCATTCTTCGTAAGGGCCCTGTATTCGTCGAGCATAGCCGCCTGCCAATTCGGGTCTAGGAGGGCTGTTTTGTGGGAGGTGGGAACGGGGGAGAGGAAGGTCTGGGTGGAGGCAGAGGGTGAAAGGGAGTCGGGAAAGACGGGGGTAGGAGAGGCTAAGGGCGCGCTAGCACGGGACGCGGGTGCGCCAACCTGGGGCGCGGGCGCGCCAGCACGGGACGCGGGCGCGCCAGCACGGGACGCGGGCGCGCCGACCTGTGGCACGGGCGCGCCAACCTGTGGCGCGGGCGCGCCAACCTGTGGCGCGGGCGCGCGTAGGGGAGCCGCCAGGGGCGAGGTTATTGCGGCGGGTGCTGCAAAGTGGGTTGCGGCGGGCGCCGGGCGTAGGGGAGGCGCTGATGGTGGTGGAGGGGAGGTGGGGTGTATAGCGGGGTGATGGGCGGCGGTCATGGAGACGATATGGCGGGGTCTAAAGACACCGGAGACGCTGCGGGTGTGAGGTCTGGTGATGGATGGTGGCGGGGGAGGTGGGGGAGGGGGAGACGCAGGAGCACCGGGAGAGCTCTGGGGAAGAATGAAGGGAGGGAAAGGCGACTCAGACTCTGTGGACGACACAGGGGGTGTGGGAGACGCGAAGGGAAATCGCGACTCATCAAAGGTGACATGACGAGAGAGAATGATCTTGTGAGTCTTGATATCGAGGCAAATGTAACCGCAATGATCAGACGGGTAGCCAAGAAAGACACAAGGGGTGGAACGAGGGTGAAGCTTGTGGGGGGCAGTGGATGACTGATTAGGGAAGCATAAGCAACCAAAGGTACGAAGGTGATCATACCTAGGCTCGGCGTAATAAAGAGTCTGAGCTGGCGAGCGATTTTGCAGGGTAGTGGAAGGGAGAATGTTTAGGAGATAACATGTGGTGGATAAGGCGTGAGGCCAATAGGGAAGGGGAATAGATGTGTGGAAGAGGAGAGAGCGCATCATGTTGGTAATGGTTCTGATGATTCTTTCTACCTTGCCATTCTGCTGAGAAGTATAGGGGCAAGACAAGCGATATGAGATCCCATTTGCGGCAAAGAAGGAGTGAAAGTCTCTGTTGTCAAATTCACGACCATTGTCACATTGGAAAGATTTGATGGACATGTGGAATTGTGTTTTGATGTAGGTATGGAATCTGGCAAAAATAGGAAACACTTGGGACTTGAAATGCAACGGGAAGACCCATAAGTAATGAGTGTAATCATCCAGAAACAAGAGGTAGTACTTGTGACCCTCCTTGCTAGGCACGGGAGAGGTCCAAATGTCGTTGTGAATGATATCAAATGGAGCAAGTGTAGAGGTCAAAGACCGTTGAAACGGCAGTCTGGCATGTTTGCCTACTTGGCAGGAAGAGCATAAGCCAGAGCGTGGGTCTTTAGTACATGTGACAAGGTTTTGGGAACGGAGGACATCTAGAACGACAGCGCTGGGATGACCCAGGCGTGCATGCCAGAGGCTGGACGACGATGCCGAGAGGGCGACCGGACATGATTGACGGGACGCAGGAGGTGGTGTGACAGGGTAGAGCTCCCCGGTGCTGTTACATCTCATGCGAGTAACCCCCGTAGTAAGATCGTTCACAGAGAAACCATAGGGATCAAACGTAAGGGAAACGTTGTTGTCAGTAGTGAACCGACGGACAGAGATAAGGTTTTTGACAATCTTTGGGGCAATAAGGACATTGTTGAGGTGTAGTGGGTGTGTTGGGGTCTGTAAATTGGCGTGGCCAATACCCGAAGTAGCAAGACGACCACCATTTCCGACGATAATAGAGGGGGCAGGGCCCTTAAAAGAAATAGAGGAGAGGTTACCTGAGGAGTTCGTCATGTGAGAGGTGGCACCAGTGTCCATGTACCAAGAAGAATCTGAAGATGTCTGCTGCGTAGAGGAGACGGCGTGATGTAGAGCTGGCGGAACATAGCCTGGATCAGGCGATGTCAGATAGGCGTGAGGGCCGGCATGTCGAGAGGTAGAGTATGGATGCATGGGGACGACGCGGGAGGGTGGCCTTGCGCGGGCGCGTTGGGGACGGCGCGGGCGCTGGGGAAGGCGCGGGGACGGCGCGGGCGCGTTGGTGATGGCGCGGGCGCGCCTGGGGACGACGCGGGCCGAGAGAGGGAGGGGGAAGGGTGGCGGTGGAGGGGATCCGAGGATGGCGGATCCGGCGACGGTGGCCTTGGAGAGGGAGAAGGCGGCGGTGTCGCTGTGCGCGGTGTTGTCGAGAGCAGGGGCCGGAGAGGCGGCGGTGAGGAGGAAGGTCGGAGGAAGAGGGCTTTTAGCCCACTATACAATATGAAACCTATGTAATCTATCATCTATATTCCAAATTTACCTGTCTCTTCTAACATCAATTCCTAATTCTCCGTTCAAGGATTTTTCATTTAGCCCTAATTAAGGAACAATCGTTGTCAAATTCGCAATCCTTGAACCAATTGTTACAATTACCCCATTTCGTTCAAGGATTGTTCGTTAATTCATAATTCTCCGTTCAAGGATTGTACCATACAGGACAAAATTGGTTCAAAACCAGCCGATTAGCTACAAAGGAAGAAAGACGGAAGAGAAAGAGCGAGAAACCTGGGAGCGAAATCGACATCGAGGGGTTCCATTTGATCCGCCATCTCTCTCTCTCGCTCGCCCCCTCACCAGTGGCCGGGATGCCATGGGACCGACGAGGACATGGGAGAACGAACGACATCAGAGTGCCTACGGGTGGGGAGAATCAATGGAGATCGAGATCTGCTTGAATCCGCGGGGAGAAGCATCCATTGAAGAGTCGTGGAAGAGACAGAGAGAGACAATGTGAAGGGCTAGAGCCTATAGTGGCTAATAAACTTTTAAGGGAGATTATAGCGGCTTGTAAAATTGTAAGAGCAGTTAGTTACCTGATTAGAATCTTAAAATGGTACAGTATTTTTTAGCAAATTTTCTCAATTTATTTTGCAAAATATGTAGTACTGTATTATTTATTTTTTAAAAACGTTTTTAAGTTTGATTTTCCAGTTATATGGCGGTCTTGAGTCTCTTGACGCATTACCGACAAATTTCATTAGTACGGAAAGGTCTATATAAAAGCGGTGAAGAATAACTCCTTCATCACCGTTCAATTTCATGTCCACGGATATCTCCTGGTCCTCACCGCACGCTAACATCTCTCCCCCTTCAATGTTATGAAAGTTACATTTTTTAAAATTTAGCGCCAACTAACGGCCAGTCCAGTCACTCCCCCTTCCCTTTATCCAGTGTGCTCACCCTCGCAGACGATTCCCTGCGGTCTCTGAAATAAACCAATTATAAACTGACAAGTGGCGCCCAAAGAAAACCAACGTGCAGATCTCTCGACACGTCACTGGCTTTATTTTGTGATTATGGGCGCGTAACAGAGGATCTGAGTCGAGATGGCCTGTGTTCCCACTTCCCACCAACCAGTCATCCCCGTCCTCTGGTCTATGGGGGACAGGGGGAGGCGACGATCTCTGTCAAGACAGAGAAAATTATGAATCAAATCTGAGAAATTACTTCGCGAAATAAGCACCTTGATTGTTCTCCCTCTGGAATTTCCTTTTTTCCTTTTCCAATTTCAGTTAAATACAAATTCTCGGTTTATTTAACGAAATCAGTGTTCGAATTTGTGAATGCGAAGTTTCAAGCTACGGCGCGGTAGAAATGTCGATTGTCTTCGACTTTATCCGGTCTAAGCTCGAAACGTCGGAGTTCAACACTTCGACAGTGATAGCCATCACTGTTTTCTTCTCCCTCCTATGCGCTTGCATACTTATCGGCCACTTACTCGAGGAGCATCGCTGGGCGAACGAATCCATCACCGCTCTATTTTTGGTGCGTTACTTAATACTGAATCACTGATTTATTCTGATTAGGGTCATGATTTCACTGTTTCAGTGATTTAGGGTTTCTAGAATTTCTGATCTGGAAAATGCTACCCTGTCCTGATCAATTATCATGCTATTCTGTTTTCTGATTTTGCGATTTGGATTTGCAATGCTGTAAGTTGATTTTCAATTTTAGTTGATTACTGCGCTAATAAGTCCGACATTTGTGTGATTTGGAATTTAGGGTTTGATCTCTGGAGCAGTTGTGTTGCTGTTTAGTAAAGGTGAAAGCTCGAAAATATTGGTGTTTAATGAGGAGTTATTCTTCATCTATTTGCTCCCTCCTATCATTTTCAATGCTGGGTAAGTCTCTCTCACACTCTCATCATGTACGATTGTTGCAAAAGAGTTCAAACTATCTAGACACATTTTGTCGCGACAAGCCGAACTAGTGATGTTGCTTCCAAATTGGCCCTGGACCATATTTATAACTTCCTTATGATATCAGTTTCCAGGTTAAGAAAAAGCAATTCTTCAAGAACTTCTCAACAATTGTGTTGTTTGGAGTGCTAGGGACCTTAATATCATTCTCCATTGTTTCAGTCGGTAAGTTCAGAAGTGTTTTGTCTATATACAGCTTCATCATTTGTTGACTTTTGGAATTTGACATAGTTAAGTTGGCAATGATATTATACTGTAAAGCATCACCATTGATTACGGTAAAGCGTCACTTCTTGAACTCATATGACACTAGTTTAGTTAGAAAGACGGTGGACGTTGTTTTTATGTCATTTGGCATAAAATTGATAATCCTACTCAGGAAATGTCTCCCTGGAACATTGCATTTGCAGGTGCTTTTCTGCTATTCAAAAGAATTGGAGTGACGCAGATGGGTGTCCAAGACTATTTGGGTACTTAATGATTACAGTATCATAAGTTCCTTTCTGCTGATGATTTCTCAATGTTGACTGATTAACCATTCAAAATCTGCAGCTGTTGGTGCTATATTATCAGCAACAGATTCAGTTTGTACCTTGCAGGTATAATCTTCATTTGGGATTTAGATGTTACATAGACAAGTAAGATAACTAAAGAAAGTGAATATTTTAGACATATAATCGTACTCCTGAATCCTGTAGGTCCTCAGTCAGGATGAAACACCATTCCTTTACAGTATTGTATTTGGAGAGGGTGTAGTTAACGATGCGACCTCCATAGTGCTTTTCAATGCAGTCCAATCAATTGATTTCAGCAACGTTACTGTCACGACAATCTTAAGCCTGCTTGGGACCTTTCTATACCTCTTCTTCACCAGCACTCTTCTTGGCATCGGGGTAAAATTTTTAGTACCTCTCACTGTGAAATTAAATTTTAGATTCTCTCTTTTCCTGGATCTGTATGTTTGGAATTTTCAAAACAATTTGCAGCATAGCATTTTGCATCTAATTGAACTTCATAGCTTGAATATCCAATTCAACATATTAATGTTTTTGAAGATTATTTTCTGAATATTCATTGCAAATTGCTTCCCATTTTTTCTTTAAGCTTCTTTTAGAAGTTAATGAGCATTTTAGCTCCCTACCATGTAATTTTCACTTATCTTCAAGGAAAGTCATTCCATCCAATTTTGAGCTTTGCAAGCTATTTTAAAATGATTCATTTGGCAAGGACAACTTATACATTACAAGTTCATGAATCATTATTAGCACCTTATAACCACAAATAAATGCCTTATTGATACCTTATAAGCAACCAACACATAGTGCCAAACTTTGTAACTTCACTTTTTCCCATCCAATAATAGTCTTATCATATTCTCAAGATTGTTCTAATCTTTTTTTTTTAGCTTCTAGAACTTGGAAATAAAATTAATTCACTAGCATAACTGGCTGCTTGTGCAAAATTGCAGGTTGGTCTGTTAAGTGCTTTCATCATAAAGACACTTTATATTGGAAGGTACTAATCGGTACTATCAACTTATATTCAATTTTATCCTGTTTTCTGCATATATGTAAACATTAAAATGATTCTGAAGGGCTTATGTATCATGAGTTCATGATCATCCCCTGCATACTTTTAAATCTTTGTACAAATGCTACTTAGAGTTTCTTGCATACCATCGTTCTGTCTAATGTGCTGGAATTGAATTCCTTCTTTTGAGCCTGACACCTTGCTTTAAATGGTGCATAACATGTTTCTCATACCTGATTACCATTTTTGCTTAATATTCTACCTGTGTTCTTGTCAAATAGATGTAATACACAAATGACTTATATTATCAGTTTCTGCTTTCAACCTCAAATCATGTGAAAAATTTAGAATCTATCCGTATCTATGACTTAAAGATAACACCTTTTCTCTTGAATCTGCATAAAGTGGGTTATGGTCATCTTAAACCTTTAATTGCTCCTGATTTAAGTTGTAATTCATAGGGTCTGCTTGGATCATCACGCATTATGATTTAGAATGCATAATAATATTGCATTATAGTATGAGATTTAAAATATTATAATGCACTATTGTGAATCATAAACCATAATGAGTGGTGATCCAAACAGACCCTAAACTTATTTTGCATAACTAAATCTCTCTGCTGCTTTTCACTCAAAATGGTTGATATAACGATATTATTAGTTTGGTCAAAAATCAAAAATAGGTGAACTCTAGTGTTGCCTTGGAGATGTAGATGTTAACATTGTGCTGTATCATGCAACAGACATTCAACAGATCGAGAAATAGCAATCATGATACTCATGGCGTATTTATCATACATGATAGCTGAGGTATTTTAACAAGATGATTTCATTCTTATTTTTTTGCAGCATTAGTGTCTCTTTATTCTGATTATCATATACCTGTACTTATGTTGAAACAAAACTAAAGACTTTTTTCCTTGCAGCTTATCAGTCTAAGTGGGATTTTGACAGTTTTCTTTTGTGGTGTTGTCATGTCTCACTACACGTGGCATAACATTACCGAGAGCTCAAGGATTACTACTAAGTGAGAACATAAAACAAATTATATTTATGCTTCTCTGCTAGGATATATTTATTGCAACTCCATAGAGTGTTTGACACTTTCAATGGGGCACTTCCCAAGACCATCAGTTATGTATGTATGTACACTTGATGAAATGATATAAAAGCAAGGCAAAGATTTACACCTAACTAGAACATGTAAATGTATCTCATTATCTTGAAAAATAGGGAGGGAGAAATCATACTCTAATCTCAACTGTTGTTGTCTTTCTTGATTGCAGACACGCATTTGCAATGATGTCGTTCATTGCAGAAACATTCATCTTCTTATACGTGGGCATGGATGCCTTGGATATTGACAAATGGAAAGACAGTGATGCAAGGTAATTGTGCCATTGATCCCCTTTAACTTTCCACTTTTTCTTTCGGGATGATTTCTTATTTTCTGTAGTGAAGAGTGAAGCATCGTCGTGTTACAACTTAAAAGGCGTAAAACTTTTTAATTCAGTGCAGGAACATCAATTGCTGTCAGTGCAACAATGATGGGATTGGTATTGATAGGAAGAGCAGCATTCGTTTTCCCACTAGCAAACATTGCAAACTGCTTGAAGAGAAGAGAAGCTGAAAAAATCCCAATCCGTAAGCAGGTAAGTCTGCACATTTTTCTCCAGAACTAGCTATTGTTACTTATCCTAAATCCCCTATAACCAATTTCTAACTGTTTGAAAGCACAGTTCATCATATGGTGGGCAGGGCTGATGAGAGGTGCAGTTACTGTGGCCTTGTCTTATAATCAGGTAAATTACAATACGTTTTCTTTCTCGGAAATTAGACACAATACATTAGGAACTGACTAAGATGCAGTACTGCAGGGTGCATTTGGATAGATCTTAACCATCAAAATCTTTTTTTGGTGCTAAAGGATCTGCCCCCTCCAATTTTATTTTATTTTTAAATAAAAACTTGGGCAACAAGTATCTTAGGCGTGGATGTCCTAAAATTTGCAATGAACTGTTGCAGTTTTCTGATTCTGACGAATCAACGGTGAAAGAGAATGACCTGATGATAACAACTACCATAATAGTTGTTTTGTTCAGCACTGTGGTAGGTCTCTTCATTGCCATCCAAATGGAACAATAGATATGATGTTAATGCCATTTTTCTGAAGTTTGCTTCAATCCAAGTATCCTAAACTTGTGAATGGCAGGTGTTCGGTTCAATAACAAAGCCTTTGATTGAAGCGTTGTTGGGGCGCAATGTGCCAGCTATTTCAGATGCCACTGATTTTGCCAGCCTCGACGACCTCAGGCTTCTTTTCTTGGAAAATGGAGACGATGGCAACAACAACAACAACCCAAGACCTAATGACCGGAGCTTAAGGTTGCTAATGAGGTACCCTACATGGACTGCACACTACCTTTGGAGGAAATTTGATGACAAATTCATGAGACCAGTTTTCGGGGGAAGGGGTTTCGTTCCTTACCAGCCTGGCTCTCCAACTGAAGCTCCAACCCAAAATCAAAACTTGGATGAACAACATGACCAATGATGAACTCAAAACCCTACTCAGAACTTTCTGAAGGCTCAGGTTTGAACTGCAAATCCCTTCTTGAAGTTAAAAAAGTCTTGCCCTGCTTTGTTGCATCGTCTTGGGTTCGAGAGTTTCTGCATAAGAATGCATAGAAAGAAGCTTGGAGGATTGCTGAGCATGTAAACACACTTTGTAAAGCAGAACAAACACCCATATTCAAATTTTGAGAGATTTAAGTTGAGACTCAGACTATAGATTGTACATTTTTCATAATGTAAGATCTTCCTTTCCGTAGTTCACCTGTAAAACTTGCAAGTTAATGTTTTAATCTTAACAGCATCTACAACCCAGAAACTTCCAGTTTCTTTAGCAAATGTAAAGTTTCTTATGTTGCAGTAAAAGTCTCTCAATACAAAAACTTTGGCTGCAAAATTTGCACAGCTGATGGAAATATTGCAGTAAAAGTCACGTACAGATCAAGAATCAGTATGGAAGCAAGAGGAGATTAATATGCAAGAAAGGAATATCTTATCCTACCTTTTGCTTTAACGTTCACTCTACCGGCCAAATATTTTCAAAAATATTCTTGCAATCTATCTATCTATATTACATATACCTGTTTTATTTTTTAATACAATTAAAGATTTGGTAATGGCTACCCCAGGAATCTTGCAATCTATCTATCTATATTACATATACCTGTTTTATTTTTTAATACAATTAAAGATTTGGTAATGGCTACCCCAGGAAGATCACTAGTTAATAGCATCCTGACAGATGTAATTACATATATACCTGTATTAGAACCAATTCAACTATGCATAAAAAGAAAAAGGAAATAAACTGACTGAAATCACTGTAAAGAATAATAATTAATATTTTTTAAAAATTTGTTAGGTTAGAATAGATAATTGATTTTGTCATATAGTTTTTATATGATTTTTTATTAAAGAAATCTCTAAGCTAGTTTGGTGATATATGTTAAGTTATTTTTATTTAACATATATAATCTTGGAGATGTTTTTTTTTTATAAATATTATTTTCTTCTTCTTTTATCAAGGAATATTTTTTGTGAGAATTTTTCTTTTCCAATAGACTGTATCCCGTCTATATATTTGGACTCCCCCCATATATCTCAATACAAAAACTTGCTCAACCTCCCACATTACATCTCTCCATCAATCAACCTCTTGAACTGAGTCCAGAAATGAACTTGTTTGAGGAGCTGCAATCTTTTGGATTCTGCAACAGGCTCTTCTGCTTCATCATGAAAGCCCTGGTTGCGCAAGCGGTTAAGCCTGTGACCTTAGGCGTCGCAGATCACTGTAAACTGCCTGAGAGGCTCCCCTCAATGATCAAGAAACAGACACCAAGCAAAATCGGCATTATTGATAGAGGAAATCGACGTCATTGGTGTCCAATTCGCGATTAAGCTGAATGGTAATGCATAAAATCAGGTGAAAACTGAAGTTGCTTGTAATGAAATTTAATAGCAGAGGAAGCATTAGTGATGCCAAATTCCTCCATCAGTTTTTACCTTGATCAGATCATCCCAAGAATGTTATTCAAATATTTCAATGATGCAGATCAATAAGCACGAGAATTTCACTGAAAAACTTGATCTTTGATTCACAAATTACAGAGAGAATACATAGTAATTATGTTAGATTTGGTCCAAAGAATTGTGATTCACTAGCTACATTGCAGTTCTAGATCAGCAGAATCGTCGCTGCAATCTTGAAAGGCACCATCTTCTGGCTCCGGTAGGTCATCTGACTCTGGTAGGTTATCGAAGAAATCGTCGAGATACCAAGGGCACTTGTCAATCCATTGACTGCCCCTCTTGGCATGGGCTCTCCATTTTTGCTCGGCTATCATTTCGGGGGTGAGTCCCCATTCTAGCATCTCTTCGTCTGTGTGACAAAGAGCCAAGCTGTACTCTCCGCCATTTCCCAACTGCATCACCCGATACTCGCAGTTCTTGGGATTGTTCAGGCACTCAAATTGCTCGACTGTCCACTTGAACCACTTCATTAGAAACACACGCTCAGTTAGCCCATGTGTCACAATTATGAGATTTAGATCTTGGGAGGGGTCGTGGTGGAGCCTGTTCATGTCTATGTCCCTCCACAACGATTCCATAAAACCTGCAGTTTTCAAATTGAAACATCATCATGAATTTCTTCAAAACCGCAGATAATTGCGTAGTGAAAGAATGTATTTTATAAGCACACATTCTCAAGGAGTTGTGTAACTCGCACAATGAGAAAATAGCCAACTTATAAGTAGACCAATTTGACGCTCTACGTCTATATTTTTATCATTTCGGCGAGTGATGAAAATGTTGCTGAATAAGCTTTCAATCTAACAGTTCGTAAACACTATGCTGTCTACCATGTTCCTCATGACCGGTTCTATTGAAGCTCAATGCATTGTCATATACAATGAGATGTTTAAATTTGATCAATGAAGAAGTTTATGCTGTTCTAAAGCAATGATAGGAGCTCATTCATCAATGGTTTCCCATTGAAGAAATATCATAAATCTGTATTCACATAAAATAATTGATAAGAGAAATATGGATTCATATCAGCATAGCTATCATCATCCATTACGAAAATACAAGAGAAGAATCACAATCAATTGGCCCAAAACCCCACAACAGTTCTACTATGAGAAGGCAAGAGGAATTTCATGGAAGTTTTACATATTCCAAATCGAATGAGAGTGTTCCAATTCTTGAGAAACATAGGACTTGCTATGAGTGTTTTAATGTATGATACTTCTTATACTCTTATCTCCTACTGTCACATGAAAGATTCAACAAAGTGATGCCCGGTCAATTCAATGCTAAATTACTAACAATCCTTGTAAATGCTTCAGAGTGGCAATATCTCGGAAAAGGATTAAGATCAACCTGTCATTCTCGACAAGAAATGGAAGGAAAGAATACTACAGCTTAACGAATGGTTTCCATACTTATCCAGAATCCAAGTCTTTCATAAACACGAAAACATAACCCAAATAAAAAAATCCCAAGTGAGAGATCATTCATCTTTCCAGCCAGTTCCAAAGTTATAGACCTCCCCAAAAACAAACAGTAAAAACCAATGAAGCTGCAAACAATCAAACAAGGGTAATCAAAGACATGTCTTCCATCCACACAAAAACTGGATGAAATTGCTGGCACAGTTCAATCTTTCCCTCAATTCAGAAAATGATTTCTTCGATGTACTGCATTATATCAGCAAATTATCACCTTAACAGTTATTTTTACCAACCCTTGTCTGCATTGTTTACAATTACAATACTAATAAGCATGATTCTGAAATTTGGTTACTTCTTATTTCCCATCTGCCTCAAATCTCTTCAGTTTCTTCACGTTCATCAAAATCAACACCAGAAACATCCATCCAAAAACCACATTCCCTAACCCAGTTAAGGCAAGCCAACAAGCCAGAAATAACACTCTTCACTATCCTCAAAAGCAATTAAATAATAATTAAAAAAAATCCACCCATAATAAACCCACAAAATCTCCAACAAGCTTAGAAAATGACACAGCAAACACAATAAAAAAATCAAAAGACACTTACTAGAAACACGATCATAAACATCAGCAGCTGATTCGCCTTCAGGAAACCTGTAGAAGAACCTCCCAAATTTGAGCCTAGTCTCCTTGACAGATCTCATCCTCTCCTCAACCTGAAAATTCCCAAAATCTTGTTCTCTGATCCTGCACTCCTCTCTCACCCCAATGATCCTCCCTTTCGGAAACGCCCTGCCCATCTCGCGGAGCGTCGATCGGGTGCGATCGTAGGGGGAAACATAGAAGTAGACCCGCCAAGAAGAAGAGGAAGTCGGGGATTCGTTGGAGCGCTCGGAAATTAGGGTTTTGATCTTACTCCCGGCGTCGCGGGCCTCCTGAATCCCCAATTGGGTGAGGGGGATTTTGTTGTCGGGGGTTGTGGAGTAGGCCTTGGTGTCCTTGTTGCCTTCGCTCTCGCCATGCCTCACCAAGATTATCCTCTTCGGAAGGTGTGCGTTATTGTGGTCTCTGTGCTGCCCCATTTGGGTTCCGCTGATTCGCCCCTCTCTCAATCTCTGTGTGTGTGTCTGAATTTGTGCAGTTTGTTTGTCGATGGAGGGCGTGGAAGATCGATCCATTTTATGGTTGGGTGGTTTCGTGTTTGTGGGTAACACGCAGCCATGGAATCTCATTTTTTCTCTTGGATTCCCATTCGTTTCCCAATTGGGTAAGGATGATTTTTATATTATATTACCTCCGTCCAAAAATACATGTTTCTTTACTATTTATACATGTATTTTTAGGAGTTAAAAACTATATAAAATATTAACTTTTTTTTAAATAATTATACTTATTATAAATAAATTTACAATTATTAAAAAAATTAAAAAAAAAAAGTTAATATTTTATACTCCCTCCGTCTTAAAATACATGTCTTTTTAGGACGGAACACGAGAATTAAGGAGTAGGTTAAGTGTAATGATTAGATGTAAAAAGTAGGGTAAGTGTAATGATTAGACTTTGGTAATAGAATATTTGTTTATTTTTTTAAAAAAATTGTGAGGGGAAGAGTAGTGGTGATGTAAAAATTAGGGTAATGATTAGATGTAAAAGTAGGTTAGGGGTAATTATTAAATCTAAAAAGACATGTATTTTTGACAAAATTTTAGGGGCTTAAAAGACATGTATTTTGAGACGGAGGGAGTATAGTTTTTAACTCCTAAAAATACGTGCTAAAAGATAAAAGGACATGTATTTTTGGACGGAGGGAGTAAAAAGGTGTTCTAGAATATGATTATTAATTTTGAAAGATGTATAATTAAAGTTGAGACAAAACCATACTCCTTCCCTCTCAAAATACAGGTCACTTTATTTTTTATACACATTTTTGAATGAGCTAAAACTCTATAAAATATTTTTTAAAAATTTCAAATAATATTATACTCCATTTATTAATAAGAAATAATATTATTTTAAAAAATTAATAAAAAAAACTAATATTTTATAGAGTTCATAGCTTTTAAACATATCAAAAAGTAAAACGATATATATTTTAAGATGAAGGTAGTACGAATTTTACAAACTTCCAAAATTCATAAAAACGGCTAAAAGTATTTGGCTGTTATTTTTCTTTTTTTTTTAATAAAAAAATCACAAAATGTGAAAATACACTAGGGAAATTAGTAAATTTCTGTGTAACACAAATAGGTATTGCATATGGACTATGTGAAAATGTGAATGGAATAAGAACTTTGAAATTTGTTGAACTTGAAAAAGAAGGGGTTTGAATGTTTGATCACCGAGTTTTGAACACATTTAATATCTCAGGCATTCTAAATTTCGTGGAAGTCTAGATTTAGAAATACATCAATTATAATTTAATTATTTTAATTCAATTTATGTACATATTTAGTTACATTATTATTTTATCTTAATGTTTTTATGAGTTTTTTAATTATTTAATCAAACAATCGATAACGTAATTATAATTATATTCTAATTAATGTATTTGAGAATTCAAACAAACTTAGTTAATCCAGATCTCATAACTCGAATTGATTAAAAAAAGAAGCTAGAGAATGAAAGAATGTGAAGAGACTCAAAGAGTTCCATGTTGATAATATGAAGAAAAAAGTCTTAGTATAAAAGTTAGTGGATTACTCTTTTGTCAATTGATTTTATGATAGAATCTCGGTCGACTTATGCGATAGACTATTAGTGTATGGATACACGTGTGCACACGACTTCCGATCATGAGTCCCAGCAAATCTAATAATATAAGCCAGCTCACAAACTCCACAAACTCTAAATGGAGAGAGTGAAAACGAAGTTTGATTCGTAGGGTTCTTGAAGGTCAAACTTTGAATGTCTTCCATTTGAAGAAAACACAAAAGGCAACGCCATGACCAAATCAAAGAATGTCATCAATAATCATGCATGTAAATTAAGTAAATAATAGAAAATTTGAGTGGATTCTCCAAAGCTGTATCATTTTTCAGAACTAAAAGTTTATCAAGTCTTCAAAAGGAGGAAGTTGTTGAAGTTTTAATAAAAATAATTTAAATAAAAAGATGGGAAGAGAGCGCTCAAGGAGTCCTGATAGGCACACCATTGTTCCGTCCGGTGAGCCTCCGGACAAGCCTACTAGCACGGAGGCGGGACAAGACTTAGGCCAGCAACCGGAGAAGTTGAGCACGGAGGGGGTCTTTGGTACCCCGGTAACCTCAGATGAGGGTGTCCCACTGGACCAATTCCCGGAACTGAACAAGACGGTGGCAGATTCGGCAAAGACGAAACCCAATTACAAAGACATGCTTGTGACTGGCGCCGGGGGAGGCTTCAGCCTCTCTCACACTAACCCGATGTTCCAAGAAAATCAAGCAGGGGAAGGTTATGGTACTGACGATGACATTTTTCCTGAAGAAGAGGATCCGGCATGCCCAACGATAGTCCTGAACAAGGCAGAGAAATTGGCTCTGCGGAAGCCGTGGGAAAATACCTTGATCATTAAGTTGTTTGATAGGGGTCCTGGCTTCATGCAGCTTCAGCGCCGTCTTTCTCAGAAGTGGGGTCTCAGGGCGTCGTTCACTTTGGTTGATCTAGGGAATGACTTTTACATCGCCTGGTTTGCCAATCAAGCAGACTATGATCGATCATGTGGTGCTGGAAGGCCCCTGGATAGGGGTGTTATGTGAGACAAGCTACTCGTGATCGGCTCGGGTTCGGCTCGTATAGAACTCGACTCGAGCTCGTTCATTTTCTAAACAAGCCGAGTATGAGCACATTTTTAAGCTCGGTCCAAAGCTCGGCTCGTTCGAATTAAACTCGAATAGCTCGAATTTTATGAAATTTCTAAAATTTTATTAAAGTTATTGTACAATGAGCAAGTAGAATTGCCTAAAGCTCGAAAAAAGCTCGGTTCGAGCTCGCTCATTTCCTAAACGAGCCGA
Organism: Persicaria tinctoria; assembly: GCA_037127255.1. Taxonomy (NCBI): domain Eukaryota; kingdom Viridiplantae; phylum Streptophyta; class Magnoliopsida; order Caryophyllales; family Polygonaceae; genus Persicaria; species Persicaria tinctoria. The sequence goes on from JBANSL010000004.1 coordinate 5,797,370, forward strand.
ATATGAGCACATTTTTAAGCTCGAGTCAAAATTTAGGCTCGGCTCGAGCTCGCTCATATTCTAAATGAACTAAATATGAACAAGTAGTACTCGGCTCGTTCGGCTCGAATAACAGCCCTACCCCTGGATGATCGGAGATACATATTTGGCTATCAGGGAATGGGTCCCGAGGTTTGACGCTGAGATCGAAGAGATCAAAACTCTAACGGTCTGGGTTAGAATCCCCAATCTCCATATCGAGTACTTTGATCCTCGACTCTTGCACCGTATTGGCAGTAAGATAGGGAAGGTCCGACGGGTGGACAACACAACAGCATCAGCGGACCGAGGTAGGTATGCAAGGCTAAGCGTGGAGGTGGACTTGAGCAAACCTCTTTTGTCCAAGTTCAAGTTGGATGGCAAAGTATGGCCTATCCAGTATGAGGGAATTCGCATGATTTGTTTCAAATGTGTTAGGGCGGGACATTCCGCTGAAAATTGCGCTTCAGTTGCAGACAGTTCCACGGGGACACAGAAAAGTGCACAGGATGCTGAGGCTAGGAGAGCACTGCTGGAGACGACAACACATGGCGGGTGGATGCAGGTGAAACGAAACAACCGCAAGAAGGCGGGAGGGGCAGGAAGTGCCTCGACTCATATCTTCGATGTTGCGACTGGGAAGCGGACGGAGACCTCGGAGAATCAGGAGGTTGGGCAAACGACTGTGTTGACGGGCGACGGGTCTCAATCCGGCCAACCGATGATTACACCGGATAAGATTATGGAGGAGATCACGGTGGATACCTCCGCCCGTTACGGGGTGCTGGTGATTGACGAGGAAGTTACGGAGAACGCAATCACACAAGATCGGGGAGATTCTCCACAATAAGATCCCACCAAAATAGGAAACTCCTCTAGCACGCCACAACAGGATAACAATCAGACTAAGGAAGATCCGAATCAACAAGATTTGGTAGGCCCCAACTCGGCAAACCAATCCATCAAACACCCACCACCTCCCAAGAAGCAGCCCGGTTCGACGACGCATGCCCCGCCCAAGAACCCGAACCCGAACTCAAATTCCCCACCACATCAAAGCCCAAAGAAACCATCTGAGACCAACCCAAGACCCAAATCAAGCTCCTCCACGTCAGACAGCTCAAAACAAAGAGATTCAAGGCCCAAAGTCTCAAATTCCCATAATTCCCAAAAGAAACCCAACCCTAAACAGTTTTTCACAAGACAAACGGCGGTCGGCATCCTATCAGAAGGGCAGGATGGCCGAGTGGTTTCGGGTGCACACTCGGAAAAGCTTCCTCCTCTCAGACCGCCGGACGGGGCCGATCATAGCTCAGGTTCCGAGAATTGCGAACCAAATGTTGGTGGATTTTCTACCAGTGATCACCGAGTCCAATCTCATGCTATGCCGGGTAACAATGCCCCAGGTTCTCAATGATGCTTTGGACCTATGCGAGCGTTTGGGTCCGAGGTTTGATGATCATAGATGGTTCTTTTTTAATCATTGTTTAAATATGTTAAGGGGTCTTAGCGTGTTGGTATGGAATGCCTGTGGGGCAGGAAGCGATAGTTTTCTGTTGGCTATCCGGGATCTGATCAGAGCTCATGAGCCGAGTGTCATCGCTGTAGTGGAACCGAGAATTAGTGGGGAGCAGGCTGAGAGAGTTTGTCAACGGATTGGGTATGACGGTTCTGAACGAGTAGAAGCAGTAGGATTCTCGGGTGGAATCTGGTTGCTATGGAAAACTTCGGTGGTCCATGTTCAGACGCTTGTAACGCATCCGCAACACATCACAACCACAGTTACTAGGTTGGGGGAGGAGCCGTGGATGCTCTCGACGATTTACGCGGCGCCTAGACCAGCGAATAGAGACAGCTTATGGAGATCGCTTGAAGAATTCGCAGCCAGAAATTCTCTCCCTTGGCTCTTGGCGGGGGATTTCAACGCCACTCTGAATGAGCAGAAGAGAACCCATTCTTCCGTCAGCTCCAATCGGGCATCCCAGACCTTTCGAAGGGAGGTGGAAAAATTACAATTGCTAGACATTGGTTTCACCGGCGTACCCTATACGTGGTGGAGAGGGAGTGACGTGAGGAGCAGGACGATGGCGATATTGGATCGGGGGCTGTGCAATGTCGATTGGCAGGAGCGGTTCCCGGATGCACTTCTCCGACACTTGTCTTCGCCGCATTCAGACCATTCGCCCTTGCTTATTCGTCTAGATGGGGAGAGGCAGTCGTCTGAGGGAAATCTGAAACCGTTCCGCTTCCAGGCAAACTGGGTCCTACATGAGGATTTTGCTAAGCATATTGAGGTCAAGTGGGGTCGAAATCTAGACACGTGCTCAACCCTTGAAAAAAGCTCTCGGCGGACCTTACAGTGTGGAATAAGGAGGTGTATGGTAACATCTTTCTTAAAAATAAACGCCTCACTAATCGGCTTGAAGGAATCAGGAAGAAGCTTGCTTTGCATATCTCATGGCATTATTTAAATTTGGAGAAGGAAGTTTGTAAAGAGTTGGAACAGGTCCTACAACAGGAACAACTTTTTTGGTTCCAGAAATCGAGAGCAAACTTTTTGTTGAATGGGGACAGGAACACAAGGTTTTACCACCAAGCTACGAAAGCAAGGCACGCCGCAAGTAAGGTCTCAGCTTTGAAAGGAGAGAATGGGGAGTGGGAGGTCGACACCCAAGTAATCTGTACATGGGTACTGGAGTTCTTTAGCCGACTGTATACATCAGAGCCGATGGGCGGTTCTCATTAACACCAGTATGGCTTGGGATTCAACTTCCCGATGCTGTCCGAGGCTCAGCTCGACGGGTTGGGGGCTCCGTTTAGGGGGGAAGAGGTGAGGGAGGTTGTGAAAGCTTTGGGGCCGTACAAAGCCCCTAGACCTGACGGCTTCCCGGCTCTTTTCTACCAACACGAATGGGAAGTAGTGGGAGCTCAAGTGACGGATACAGTGTTGGCTATGGTGAATCAAGGCCACTTTCCCCCACATTGTGCCGACACTCTACTTGTGTTAATCCCGAAAATTCAGTCACCGGAGAGTCCGTCTCAGCTTCGGCCGATCTCCTTGCTGAATGTGTTATTTAAGATTGCTACCAAGCTGCTCGTTGAGAGGCTCAAACCTGTTCTTCCGACTTTAATCTCGCCTACTCAGGCAAGTTTCATCCCAGGTAGACAAATCATTGACAATGTGGTCATTGTTCAAGAAGTTATTCACTCTATGGGGAAGAGGGATCGCAACAAGAAGTGGATGATTCTAAAGATCGACCTAGAGAAAGCATATGATCGGGTGAGCTGGGAGTTCTTGAAGGAAGTGCTTCTGATGGCACTTCTTCCGGATAGACTGATCGAGACTATAATCAAGTGCCAAACTTCTGGTGAAACTGAACTCCTGTGGAACGGGTCCAAAGCGGGTCACTTTACGCCCTCGAGGGGAATTCGCCAGGGCGATTTGTTTGTGCTATGTATGGAGCTGCTGTCCCATTTGATTACAAGTGAAGTGGAGTAGGGAAGATGGAAGCCAATTGTGTTAGGGGGTGTTAGTCTTTCCCATCTGTTCTTTGCAGACGACCTGATTCTGTTCGGTGAAGCGACACCTAGTCAAGGCTCTTTGATGAAGCTTGTTCTGGACAACTACTGTGGGAGATCGGGAGAGAGAGTAAATTACAATAAGAGCTCAGTCCTGTTCAGCAGGGGTGTCCCGGAGGCCACTAAACGTGAGGTTGCAGACGATCTTGGAGTTGCAATTTCGTCGGACTTCGGGAACTATCTAGGGGTTCCGATGGCCTGTGGTAGGATGACGAGTCACCGGTATCGCTACCTAGTGGATAAAGTAGCTGCGAGGCTGCGTGGCTGGCAATCAAAGTCCCTCTCGTTCCCAGGAAGAGTGACCCTCGCAAAATCAGTCTTGACAAGTCTTCCGGTATGTGTAATGCAATCGGCTTTTGTCCTGAGAAGTATTTGTGATGAGATTGATAAGTCCGTCAGGGGTTTTATTTGGGGGAGCAGTCCCCAGCAGAGGAAAATCCATCTCCTTTCATGGGATACTCTTAAATTGCCCATGGAGGAAGGGGGTTTAGGTATACGAGCTATGCGGGAAACGAACCAAGCGATTCTCTCGAAACTCTGTTGGCGTATGATGCAAAATCCGGAGGCTTTGTGGAGCCGTGTGATCCGTGGTAAGTACTGCGACGGAAGGCTCGATGTGGATATGTTTGGGGCTAGGCAGGGTGCGTCCCGGAACTGGCGAGCGATTACTCATGGGGCTGAGCTCCTTCTTGATAGATTACATAGGTCTCCTATTGTATAGTGGGCTGAAAGCCCGTTAAGGCCCAATACCTTGTAACCTATATATATGTTATATCAATGAATGGAAACCCTCAAGGAGGACATTACAATCAATCTCATGATCTCACACTTCTCCCGGGGCTGCGTTCAGCGATTGACAATGGTATGACCACCCTGTTTTGGGTCCACTGCTGGCTGGATGAGGCCTGTTTGATGGATGTAGCCATCAATGAGATACCAGAGGATAGAATAGGAGAGACGGTGGGAGAGCTATGGGTGAACGGGACATGGAACTGGCAAGCGATCTCACCGTACCTGAGTGCTGAAACGCTTTTAAAGCTTCAAGCTGTCCAGGTTAGGCCGGAGGTGGAGGCACCGGATTGCCTGTATTGGGTGCACACGAGTTCTGGTAAATTCACGACAAAGTCTGCAATGAAGCTAACTCTGACGGGGACAGCAAGACCGGCGGGGGAAGGGTGGAGACACCTATGGAGGATCCCGACCCAACAACGTGCTCGGATGTTTGTTTTTCTCGCTGCTCACGACAGTGTTTTGAGCAATCAGAATAGGGTCCGCCGCCATCTCGCCAATTTGAGTGGATGTCCTCGATGTGGGAGGGTGGAATCTTCCATCCATATGCTTAGAGACTGTCCAGTGATCCAGGAGGCTTGGAATAAGCTCACTTTCAATTCGCTGCGGCCTGAGTTTTTCTCGGAAGAGGACATTAGCGCCTGGATTATGTTGAATGTGAGAAAGGAGGACAGCTGGAGTGCAACATTCGCCTATATGCTATGGTTCACCTGGAAGTGCCGTAATGCGCTGGTCTTCGAGAACAAGGACACGACGAGGGGCCTGCCTTCGACGGTCGTCAACCAGGTCCGGCTCTTCGTTGATACAAAGCGTGCAGCGTCGTCACCAAATGCCACACCACGCCACACAGAAAGAGGAGAGGAGAGGAGAGGGCAGGGCATAGCTGGTCGCCACCACCCGCTAATTGGGTTAAGTTAAACGTCGATGGATCTTCTAAGGGCAACCCTGGGCCTGCTGGGGGAGGAGGGCTGATTCGGGACGAGACGGGGAGATTAATTCGAGCCTTTACCTTCAAGTGTGGCCTCTGCAAAGCGCAAACGGCAGAGGCGTGGGCTGCTCTACATGGGCTAAGAATGGCGAAACGAATGGGCGTGACTCGTCTGATCCTCGAAACTGATTCAGCAACTTTAAAGGAACTGCTGTGTGGCGATTCACTGGGTCCAAATCCGGATTTTCATCTAATTTCCCAGGCCAGGAGTTTGATTGGAGAGCCAGATTGGGAAGTTAAGACTTGCAGCATCCGTCGCAAGGCCAACGCGGCGGCAGACTCTTTAGCAAATTGGTCCCTCAACCTGATGAATTCCTTTGCCGAGCATGATTGTCTGCCTAGCAACATTTTCTTGGATCCTATTACTGTAATCTCCTCTAGGAGCTAAACTATTGCTATTATATATAATAAGGCACTAGCCATCCCTTTGATAAAAAAAATAAAAATAAATTAAAGGATAAATAAATACATGTCAATTTAGGTGTCCTCAATTCCTCATCTTTCCATGTTCATTGTTATCCACCGCCAACTTGCACAACATACACAAAACCAAGCTATATATATAATGAGCTAGAAACATTTGACCAAAAATAAAATAATGAGCTAGAAACAAATTAATTAAATACTTTTTCTACAAAAAAAAAGAAACAAATTAAATACCTTTGAAATACCATAAACTATGAAATTAGCATAACAAGTTTGAATGGGTAAAAACTAAAAACTAATCAAATGAACGTAACATATACGAGCACTCCACCTTTCTAGACATATTTTTTTTATTAGATAAGAATTCGAATTCAGACATATCTGAAACTCGAAGGCCAACCAAACCGATAGACGGAAGAACTATATAAAAATCATAACATACAAAAAACATAACGGTGCAAACTCAATCAAATCCACTTTTCTACACGTTTGGTTTGTCGATGGCTCATCTCCAAATTTTAACTTTTTTTGTCCCTTGGTCGCCTTGCTTTTTTTAGCAAACTCGAATAAAACGATAGACTATACTCAATAAAATGGTAGATGAAACTGTTTGGGTAGAACTTGATGGTTTATTTGTATTAAATATATATTAATAAATTAGTATGATATTTGGTAAATTATTAGGGTAGCTGGTGAAAACTTGCGAATATAACACCAAAAAAACTCTGAAAAGCTAATTGATTAAAAAAAAACTCATATAAGACGGGATCGAGTATATGGGTATGCTTGGATGGTAGTTTTTTTTTTATATATAAGGTAAGGATTCGAGGGTAAACAAACCTGGCTCTCCGAGGGCGACGTATCGGCAGACAGACTAACCGTCGACAACAAGACTACAAAAGCAAACCAAAATCAGGCACCACAAAGGAAGATCGAACACGTGCGAGAAGGTGACACCTAGGCAAATGACGACCGCCAACCGAGAACGCAGACACAAACCAAAACCAAGCAACACCATGGCAGCACCGCTAGTCAGTGATACATCAAGATTCAATCTTCCATGAGCAGTGAAGACGGAAACTCCAAGGAGGAGTCTTATGAGCCCATATGGTCTAAGTGACAGAAGGGCATTTTTGTCACTTCAAGTGAGGCTGTTTTACAACCGAGACCACAAGCTCAAATAGAGCTGTTTTGGGCGCCAAAGTTTGTTGTAACAAACTGTGTTGCTGTGTGAACACAGATCTCATATTTTGCTCTCTCTTCCTCATGTAAGAAGACGATTTTTGTTTCCTCAATAAATGTAGTTTCATTTTTCCTTCCAATTTCGGTTTGAGATTGTTCAAATGGTAATCAGAGCGCCATGAATCTAAGTGATCTGGTTGCGTCGCATGGGTGGATCCCTTCAGTTGTTTCAGAAAGTGAATTGAGAATTTGTGAGCTTGTTAATCCTCTTTCCCATCTGCAATGTCGGGGAGAGGTTCTGGTGAAGGATCAAGAGCTGGTAGAGGATTTGAGCAAGGACGTGGCAGAGGCTTCGTATCTGTTACTCCTCCTGCACCTGGGAGCACGGGATTTGGTCGTGGATGGAATTTTGGAAATCAAAATGTGTAGTTCGGAGATGTCGTATCAGGTATGAACAATGCGCGCATAAATCCCTATTTTCTATCCAATTCAGATCATCCAAGAATGAATCTGGTATCTGCCTTGTTCAATGGTACAAATTTCGTAAGTTAGAGTAGAAATGTTCGAATGACTTTGGGTGCCAAAGCCAAATTAGGCTTTATTACTGGTAGTTGTGTGCCTCCTAGTGAGGATGGAGAGGATTATGAGAAATGGTTAAGGGCTGATTACATGGTTAGGTGTTGGTTAGTGAATTCAATGAATAGCGAGATTGGGGAGAGCCTCACATATGTGAAGTCATCGAAAGAACTATGGGATGAGATCAAGGATAGGCACTATGAGTCAAATGATACCCTGATGTATCAATTGAAAAGAGAATTGAGCAATTTGAAGCAGGAAAACATGTCTGTTGGGGCGTATTTTATGAAATCTAAGAAGATTTGGGATGAATTGCAGATGCTGGATCCCATTCCCATATGTAGGTGTGGTGGAATTGATCAGTGTTTTTGCACTCTACTGAAAAGAATTTTTGAGAGAGATGAAAAGGCAAAGGTTATGCAGTTTCTGTTAGGATTGAATGATGTTTTTGAGCATTTGAGAGGGAATGTGTTATCAAAGGATCCAGCTCCTGGTCTACACAAAGTTTATCAGATGGCCATTCAAATAGAGAGATCTAAGGGTGTAACCTCTCTTGTTCAGGGAGAAGGGAATGTTCTTCTGGCAAATAGAGATGAATATTTTGATAGTGAGGCTAAAGGTTTGGCAAAGCAAAGGTTTTCAGATCAAAGCAGATTTGGTGATCAAGGGAAGCAGTTTGAACAGGCAAGAAGGGATTATAAGAAAGCTAAACTTGATAGGAAATGTGATCATTGTGGTGAGCGTGGGCATACTAAGGATTACTGTTTTAAGTTGATTGGGTATCCATAATGGTTTAGGGGCCCAAAGGAATAAGATAAGCCTAAGTATGGTGGAAGGTTTGCTGCTCAGTTTGATAGTAGCCAGCAAGACAACCCTTTTGATCAACATTTTGAGACGAGTCAGAGTGCAGGAAAGCCAGACCAAGCTATGGTCAATGCTGTATTCAATGAAATATTGAAGATGATGAAAGGGAAGGCTCCCTTGGAGTCAGGAGATAGCTCAGTTAACCAAGCTATGACCCACTTTGCAGGTACCTTAAGTGTTTCCTTCCTTATTGGTGTTAACAAGGGTAATAGTGATACATGGATTGTGGATTCTGGTGCAACAGACCACATTGCCTTTGACACAAGCATTTTCATAGAGATTCATGATTTACACACAACTGTAAATCTTGGATTGTCTGATGGAAGTAGCATTGCTGTCACCAAGAGTGGCACAATATCATTGAATGCCAGTTTTGTTTTGAAAAATGTTTTGTTGATGCCTCAGTTCAGGCACAATTTGTTTTCAGTTTCTAAAATTGCTTCTGATCAGAGGTTGAGAGTAACATCTGATGATACATCATGCTGGTTAAAGACCCTATAACTGAGAAGGTGATGGCTAGAGGGGTTGAGAGGAAAGGCTTCTGTAAGGATTTCTCTCACTCTCTTAGCCATGTTGTTTCTGGATGTAATAAGCTTGATAAAGCACATTTGATTCATGCCAGACTTGGCCACATGCCATTTTCCAATTTACACCACTTGCCAGAGATTCAGAATTGTGATATCAGGGATGTTCATTGTGATACTTGCTCTTTGACTAAAGCTCACAAACTAAGTTTTGATAGGAGTGAGTCATTAGCTGAATTTCCTTTTAAGTTGGTACATATGGATGTCTGGGGTCCATACAGGACTCCTGCCTTATGTGGTGCTAGATACTTCTTAACTATAGTTGATGATCATACTAGATCCACCTGGGTCTACTTGATGCAAGACAAATTGCAAGTGTTAAGGAACATCACTGGTTTCCTTAACATGGTTGACAATCACTTCCAAACTTCAGTTCAGTTTGTTAGATCTGATAATGGAACTGAGTTTACTCAGAGAGGATGTGCAGATCTCTTCAATTCCAGGGGTATTATTCATCAAAGGACAGTCCCAGGTGTACATGAGCAAAATGGTCGTGTGGAAAGAAAACATAGGCACCTAATTGAAACTGCTAGAGCCATTAGGATTCATGCTGGATTGCCAATCAAATTCTAGGGGGGAATGTGTGTTGAGTGCAACACACATTATCAATAAAATGCCTTCTGCTGTCCTTGGATGGAAATCTCCTTTTGAAGCTCTCTATAGATTTCCTCCCAGACATGATCATCTCAGGGTGATTGGCTTCCTGTGCTATGCAGTGCAACCAAATGATCATAGAGACAAAATGGGTACAGTAGCCAGAAAATGCATCTTTCTTGGCTATCCAGTTGGTCAAAAGGCTTTCAAATTGTATGATCTTGCCAGACATACCATAATCATCAGTCGTCATGTGAAATTTGAGGAGCATATTTTTCCCTTCAAGGATTCTGTCACTGCTAAGGCACCCTGCAAGCATGATCAGGCTCCCCTGGTGACCATTGATGGTGATTATCCCAATTTCTATGACACTCACCTTACAACATCTCCCAATATTTTTAACTCCTCCCATACACCTCCATTCCCTGCTCCATCTGTTGACTCAGTTCCATTGCCCAGTCATATCTCAGACACTCCTCCCTCAGTTAATCCCATTGAGGATTCCTCATCTGTCAATAGCTCACCTGTGCCCATTATTACTCATGGTCTTAGAAGCCATATTCAGAGACCTGCAAGGCTCCAGGACTTCATTTGCACACAACTCCCATCCAGAGGGCACCTGGATACCTCTTTTGCTTCTGACTCCTTTGCAATGTTCTCTCTCAGTCATTTGTCTCATCTTTCCCCACATTACATCCAGTCCTTTGTCAACATGTGTAGTAATTTTGAACCTAATTCATACAGTCAAGCAAAGGGTGTCTCAGAATGGGAACATGCTATGTCTTTGGAGCTCAATGCACTCACCAGCAATCACACATGGGAAGTCCTACCACTTCCTACTAGCAAGAAAGCTATAGGGTGCAAATGGGTCTTCAAAATCAAATACAAGCCTGATGGGAATATTGAAAGATATAAAGCTAGATTGGTGGCCAAAGGATATAATCAAGTTAAAGACAAGGAATACAAGCAAACATTCTCACACCAGTAGCCAAGCTCTCTACAGTCAGGATTATTCTTGCTCTTGCAGCCAGCAAAGGTTGGTCTCTCCATCAACTTGATGTAAATAATGCCTTCCTGCATGGCTATCTAGATGAAGAGGTGTACATGCTTCCTCCTCCTGGCTATTCAGTTCCAAATGGCCATGTTTGTAAGCTCAGCAGATCCTTATATGGCCTCAAGCAAGCCAGCAGACAGTGGAACTCAGAGCTCACAAAGTTCATGATCAAATTAGGGTATACTCAGTCTTCTCATGACTACTCTTTGTTTGTCAAATCAACTGGCTCTTATATGACAATTGCCCTAGTTTATGTGGATGATATGCTCTTATTGGGCAATTCAACAGAGGAGATTTCATCCACCAAACTTGCTTTGCACAAGGCATTCACTATCAAGGATTTAGGAATTGCAAGGTACTTCTTGGGAATGGAGATCTCTAGATCCTCTCATGGTATTCTCCTTAATCAAAGGAAATACATTCTTGATATCCTTAGAGATACCAACATGGAAAACTGCAAGCCCACTGACTTCCCAATGCAGCATGGCACCAAGCTTTCTCTTCATGATGGTGATCCTATTTCAAAGCCTGAAGATTACAGGAGATTGGTTGGAAGATTGTTGTATCTTACCTTGACACGCCCTGATATTGCCTTTGTTGTTCAGCAGTTGAGCCAGTTTCTCCTCAATCCACTTCAGCCACATTGGAATGCAATGATTTATCTACTCAGATACCTCAAGGGATCCTTTAATCTAGCCCTCTCTTATCCTGCATCCTCTTCTGTTGCAGTTCATGCCTACACAGATGCTGACTGGGGAAATTGTGTTGATATAGGGAGATCATTATCAGGGTACTGTGTGTTCCTAGGTTCTTCATTGATTTCATGGAAAGCTAAGAAACAGAAAGTGGTGTCCAAATCCTCCACAAAAAGTGAGTATAGAGCTATGTCCATAGCTGCAAGTGAGCTTGTCTGGGTACAGGGGTTACTGAGTGATCTTGGCATCATTATCTCTCTTCCTATCTCCTTATTTTGTGACAACAAGAGTGCTCAGCAATTGGCTCTTAATCTTGTCTTCCATGAAAGGACAAAGCATGTCCGGATTGATTCCCATTTCATTAGGGAAATGGTTGCTCAAGGCTTCATCTGCACTAAGCATGTGGGCTCTTCTTTGCAAATTGCTGATATCCTGACTAAGGCCCTTGGAGCACACCGGCACACTTTTCTCCGTGCCAAGCTTGGTCTAGTTTCTCCTATGGCTAGTCCAGCTTGAGGGGGGCCTATGAGCCCATATGGTCTAAGTGACAGAAGGGCATTTTTGTCACTTCAAGTGAGGCTGTTTTACAACCGAGACCACAACCTCAAATAGAGCTGTTTTGGGCGCCAAAGTTTGTTGTAACAAACTGTGTTGTTGTGTGAACACATATCTCATATTTTGCTCTCTCTTCCTCATGTAAGAAGACGATTTTTGTTTCCTCAATAAATGTAGCTTCATTTTTCCTTCCAATTTCGGTTTGAGATTGTTCAAAAGTCTCCTATAAACGGAGTCATCTGTGGGCAAAATGCCACGACCCAAACCAGACCCAACTCCAAGCGCCACATCATCAACCAAACCAAGCAACAACTAGGACCACCCAAAGGCACACTCCAACAACAACCCGAACATGAAGCATCTGATTAAATGTTGGAAACAATTTGTGCTCAAAGGAAAAATTTACATCCCAAAAGGGGATTTGATGATGTAAATATTTTTTTTTATTACGGATGATGTAAATATCATATTTATCATTAAATGTTCTTTAAAAAAAAAAAACTTTGTCCGAACATCCTCAAACCCAAGGAAAACAAACCTTGTCCGAACATCCTCAAACCCAAGGAAAACAACAACGGGCCTTGATTTTTAGTTCACCATCTCAACATTTTATTGTTAAACAAAAGATACCGAAGAGTCTATAAGGCAATGAATAATACTCTAGAAGGGGGGGATGAATAGAGTATGGACGATTTTCGCAACAATAGAAGTTTAGTGCAACTTGTCAAGACCTTGATATAGGCTATCAGGACTTGACAAAGTAAGATCAAATATGACAATGTAAATGCAGAATATAAAAGATGAACACACGCATTGTTAACGAGGTTCGGCACCAACTTGCCTACGTCCCCGCCTAGGATTATCCAATCCGTAGGATTCAAACACTTCTTATTTCACTTCCTTTGAGCCTAGAACTTCCTAGAAAAACTTCCCTTTCTCTATACAAAGCCTCACCGCTTCTATTCTAGCTCTCAACCTTACAAGTGAAATAAAAGCTCACACCACACACCAAGTGTGCTTTGATCGAGTATGAGAACTTTAAGTGTAAAATGAATGACTTGTACAATAAGTGCTAGTGCTTCTCTCAACTCTTAAACAATGATCACCAACTAGGATTTAGAAGAATGTAAGAGAAACTTGACGAATGCTTTAGGATGCTATGAATGCTTGAGTGCTTGCTTAGTTGCTTGGTTCATCTTTTTTCATCCTTCTTAGCCTTCGTCTTTTTATAGTAGGAACACTTGTAGAGTTTCTTGGAGGGAGAACCGTTTGAATTTCAAATTCTTTCCAAGACATTTGAATTCCTTCCAAAACAGATCCTTGTGTGCCTTCCAAGATGTTCCTTAGACTTTATTCATGATCAAGTATGATCAACTATGGATCGATTCTTTCCTTGTATGAAAAGTGAAATCAAGAAAGAATATGCATAATGTATCTAGTACATAAAATGGGTTAGATGAGAAACTCATATATAAATCGATAAAGCCCAAGTCTCATCTCATAGCCCAATATAGAGCCCTTTATAATTTAGGCCCAAAAAGATTGGCCTCGAATTCTTTCGTGTAAAAGAACAAGTTGAACTAGATAAATGCATAAGTGATCAAAACATTTTAGTCTGGGTTTCAAGACCTTGAAACCCGGCCTTTTTGTCTTTCATCATCCTTTAGATCACCTGCACGTTAGTTCTCAAGATCTTACAATCAAGGTGGAGTCTTCAATCTCCCCCTTGATGAAAGACAAAACCTGTTTTAATATTCATACCATATTTCCAGCAATCATAAGAGGAAATGCTTATATTATAATATAAGCATAAAATGTTTGGATCATCGAAGTTTTAAAACATCAAGCCCTTAACCAACCAGTGCCAAAACGCAGGGCAACCAAAACATTCTCCCCCTTTTTGTCTTCCAACAAAAGGGTAGAGAGGTGAAAATGTCTGAAACACCAACCAAAAAACAACCAAAGGACCAGAAGTTTTAAGAGATACGTAGCAAAAGACGAGTTTTTAGAGAGTAGAGAAAAGAGAGTGGGAGATCAAGGCCTTGAGTTAGAATCCCCATCTGCAGCCTTCTTCTTCTTGCTTCTTAGAGCCTTCTTGCCTTTCTTAGCAGAGGATGGCTCAACAGCAGAGGATGTGCCAGGGGTGCCACGAGCATTAGGATCTTCAGGAGGGGCAATGCTAGCGTCTTCCTCAACCCATTCGCCAAAGGTGGGGTACTGCTTGTTGGGTGGAAGGTATTTCCTTCTGACCTCATCTCTGCACCTCTTCCTCCACCTTGCAAGGGCGTCTCTGGTGACCTTGTCTCGCTCCATCTCGGCAAGCTGTCTCTGACGCTCCACATCCCTATATTTCTTGACCACACCATATTGCTCGACAGTGAGGATGGTGGGTTCATGATGAGTGGGGCGCATGATAGGACGTTTCTTCACTTGATTTTCACAGTTGAGGATGACATTCCCTGTCTTCTCACGAACATGATCGAAAGTTTCTTGCTCCATTGGCATGATAGAGCCTGTAGTAGTGTAGGTGAGAGCATTGAGAAGCATAATCTGATCAAGCTTGCAGTTGACCATAGAGAGGAGCTCATGAGTCTGGTCCTGGCGAATCACCACATCCGACCACATCCTACTCAGATCAAACCTAAGGTCTTGAATCTCAGTCTCCACAGCAGCCAATCTATCCTCGCTCATATTAGGTTCAACAACCTGTTTTCCCTTCGAGTCTTTCCTCAGAAACCATTGCCCCCTCAGGTTTTTGACAATACCCAATCTCTCTAGACAACCTCCATCAACAATCCCACTATAGGTTTGCTTTTCTTCTCCTAATGTGTCGATGTCAAAGGCTTCAAAGATTTTGGGCAGGAGGTTTGCATAGGGTAAAGGCATAGGCCGAGAGGAGGTGGAGACATGGGTCATGTAGTCGAGGATGAGTTTGGGTAAGTCAGGCTCGTATCCGTTCATGATTAGGAAAAGGATCTCGAGAAGATTCTCGGTCACCAATTCCCTGGAATGGATGTGTGGGAAGATACAGCGAGCCAGAATGGTGAAGATGAGCTTGGCTTGAAGGTTTAGGGCAGTGTGAGTGGGTTTGAGGGTGGATGAAGATCCAGGGCCTTGAGATTTTAGGAAGAATTCGTCTCGTGCTCGTGAGAGACACTCAAATCGGCTTGGGAATTCTTTTGTGGGAATCTCAGTTGGAAGATCAAGGATGAGAGCAAGGCTTTCAGGAAAGAGGCGGATTCGGGTGTTCTTGACCTTGGAAACTAGGGTTAGGATTCCATTTACCCGATGAACAGTAAGATTGGCATAAAAGAGTCGGGTAAGTTGGGGATAAGCAAAATTGCCAGGGTTGAGTGAGGTCCAGAAACAGGTAGATTTGAGGAGGGAAATGCAAAGCAAGGGCATGGATTGGAGGAGGTTGAAATCGACAGCATCACAGAAGCATAAGTGACGGTTGCAAAAGTCCTGTTTCCAGGACTCCTCAACCTCTTTATTGCAAAACCAATTGGGGGAAATGCCAAAAGGTACCTGAGGAGGTCGAGCAGGAGCAGAGGTGGCTGGAGCTTTGCCCTTTGATTTCCTGATCAGAGGTGGTGGAGATGGTGAGTTTTCGCTGGAATCCTCGGAATGTGCTTCAGATTCCTCCATGACTTGCTTCCCCTTGTTGGCTGGCATCTTGTACCTCTTAGCAGAAGGTGCTGGAGATGGAGATGCTGATGAGCGCTTTGATCCCATCATTTTTGGTTACAGAAACAGAGAGGGTTTTTGGGATTCGAAGAGAGAGAGAGAATGAACACAGAGAGTGAGGGAGGAGTGGATTAGATCGTGAGGAGGGAGAGATTAAAAAGCAAATAATCTGGAAACAGAATCGTCTCCCCAATTTTTCAAATTGGCAAGTACAGATTCATTAACTCACTTGAATAGTAAGTAATGATGATCTGATTTTTCTAAACCCAAAGTGTCACATCCACTTGCAAGAATTAAAGAGATTTGGGATAATTTTGAAATGGGAACCAAAATATATGAAAATCGATTTTTTAAAAGGGGTAAATAAAATCAGAAGACACCTTTGTTTGAATATCCATAAGATACTAACAAAGTTTGATCCAATATAATTTTATTCGGATGAACATCTCGAAACCTTATGAGGTCAAGGCCTTGAGATGTCATTTGAATTTTGAACTTTCATGTAGGGAGTAATTACTCCCCCTAAGAAAGTGCTTCCCTATTAAGCATACCCAACTCCAATCTAATAAAATTGAAACGATCTTCAGGGAGTGGTTTAGTAAAAATATCGGCTAACTGAAAATCAGTGGATATGAAGGATATTGATACATCACCTTTCTCCACATGATCTCTTATAAAATGATGTCTCACATCAATGTGCTTGGTTCTCGAGTGCTGCACTGGATTTTTAGTGATTGAAATAGCACTAGTATTATCACACAAAATAGGAATACCTTTAAGATCAAGGCTAATTTGCATGGATATACCAAAATCTTGGCAACTTTGCAAAAATGACCCCGGCCTAAAAAATTTGCAATGGAATGACATTATGTCATTCTTGCCAATTATTGGGCAAATGTTACAATGGGTTGCCGGTTACCATTGGAAAAGGAGGGAAAAAAATGGACAGGTGTCGAATGTATAGAGGGAGGGAGGTAATCATTTTGGCCAAAAAAAATAAACAAAAGGAATGGTTGCAGAGGTACAGTGATGTTTGTGAGAGAGGGAGGAGAGAGAGTGTGGTGACAAGCATTAAATGCTAGGAGAGAGGGTGTCACATTTTCACAAAAACAATTCCCGCCAAAACCACATGGAGGGAAAACACAAGGGGAATTTCAAAGGGAGTATAAAAGAAGATGTGGGAGCTCGCCAGGTGGACACAAAAAGTGCAAAACATCTGCTTCTTCTCTATGGCTGCCATTAACGTCTAGTTGGAAGGATAAAACCCAGAAATTCTGTTACTAGCCAGGCAAAAGGAATTCCTAGTCATCAACAGAATATATGTAGCCATAGACAGGGATACACGTGACATCTGCAAAATCCAGACCTCAACGAAAATGGGTAAGTACGGTTTATGTTTTGTATTCACATGTAGTAAATTTTCCCCATCCTTCCCTTACCTCTAACATATACTGAGAGGACCATCTTAACCTCATAATTTCGCAGGGGAGAAAGGGGTGGTATTACTTACTCTCGTTTGCAATGGTCGATGGGAGCATCTCGAAGGAGGATGGGTGTATCAAGGTCAAAACGCCCACAAAATAATGCTCATAGAGGATACCATGTCGTTTGGGTCCGTCAAGAGTAAGATAATGGAGAAGCTCGCGGTTGACCGAAGGTGCTCTGAGTTGGAGTTGAAATATCTACTCGATTCGAAGACGGAGGGATGTTATCCGATTCAAGTGGATGATGAAAGTGATTGGGATGCTTTCAAATACTGCAACTCAAGGGGTGGCGATGACACATGGTCCCTTCCTTTGTACGCATCGGTGAACGAAGGTGGAAGCCAATGCAACATGGAAGTCGCTCCATGGTTGGGAACATGGAACAACGCAACAAATCACCAGGCGGAGACAACAGAACACTCGTGGTGGAAGATGGTGGTTTGGTTGATATGACAGTCGATGGGTCCAACTCGCATCTTCTTCTGAATTCGGATAACGGCTCGGATAACACCATTGATGGCAAGGAAAATACTTTATCTGGCAAGGAAAATCACATTGCTGGCAAGGTCATCCAGACAGCTAGGGCAGAACCAACAACCGTCACTCCGAAGACGAGAGGTAAACTGTTGGACGTGGACCGGGGGAAACAGATCGTATGTCTGAGTAGTGATGAGGAGGATAATATATATGTGGGTGGTTCGTTCACCGGAAGCGTCGGAGGACATAAGGATTGTCTGTTGGGTATGTTCACGCAGGTAGTATTTTGGTAGTTTGCGTGTCAAATAGGGGAACTTCGGGGTTTTGGTCGTTTCTTTTGTGCATAACTTGGCGTTCGGTGTCACAGATGTATGGGGTTTTGTTCTATCTAGCCAGTATAATATTTTCCCTAGCCACTCTCAGTAATTACCAAGCCGGTAGCTTGTAATCCCTGACTACATTTTACATTACCCAGAAACTGTGACACCGTAAAAAAACGACATTTACATCTCGCTCTCGGTTCCGGCGTCGCTGCATCCTCTCTCTCTCTCTCTCTCTCTCTCGGTTCCGGCCTCGCAAGGTTCTCCCTCCAAGCTTTGTCAATGGCGGTTTTCCCCTCCAACCTTTTGAATTCCTTCGGGGTTGAGAACTTGTGAATGTGACTGAAGACATTGATGTGATGTCTTCTTTTTTCCCTTTTCTCTTTCCAATTTTCAATTGAATTGTAACCTGTTGCAACAGGTATCCACAACCGGTTATTTTTGCAAATACTTGGGCTTTTTTGACATTCTTGTCATTTGGGCCGGGTGGGGGTTATTTTTGCAATGGGCAATAGAAAGTGGTATATCCACTACCATTTACTCTAAGATCAATTCCAAGGTCTCTGAGTTGTTGTGCTATCCAAAGAATCTGAGAGCAACATGCACCAGCAGCAATGTACTCGACTTCTGCAGTTGATAAGGCTACTGAATTTTGTTTCTTAGAGTGCCAACTTATCAAGGAGGATCCTAGGAGTTGGCAACGGCCAGAAGTGCTTTTTCTATCAACTTTGTATCCTGCAAAATCTGCATCTGAGTAGCCTTTTAAATGAAAGTTACTCTGTTTGGGATACCATAGCCCAAGGTCTTGAGATCCATTTAGGTATCTGAAGATTCTTTTTACAGCAATAAGGTGAGACTCTTTGAGGTCGCTTTGGAATCGAGCACACATACAGACACTGAACATTATGTCAGGTCTACTAGCAGTAAGGTATAGGAGTGAACCAATCATACCTCTGTACTCTTTTTGGTTCACTTTGTTACCATTTTTATCTTGATCAAGGGAGAGAGTGGAGCTCATAGGGGTCTTTGCTACCTTTGATTGTTCCATTTTGTATTTCTTTAGTAGATCCCTGGTATATTTCCCTTGATTCATAAAGATACCCTTACTTGTTTGATGAACTTGTAAACCAAGGAAGAAGTTTAATTCTCCCATGAGACTCATTTCGAATTCCCTGCACATAATTTCAGAAAATTCCTTGCAAAGGGAATTATTAGTAGCACCAAATAATATATCGTCTACATATATTTGAACAATCAAAAGATCATTTCCACGAGTTTTGATGAAAAGAGTTTTATCAATCAATCCTCTTTGAAAACCATTTTCAAGAAGGTATTTGGACAATCTTTCATACCAAGCTCTTGGGGCTTGTTTGAGACCATAGAGAGCTTTGTCCAATTTATACACATGATTAGGAAATTCTTCACTTTCAAAACCTGGTGGTTGAGCAACATAAACCTCTTCTTCTAAGAACCCATTTAGGAATGCACATTTGACATCCATTTGAAATAGCTTGATACCCATGAAAGATGCAAAAGCAAGTAATATTCGTATAGCTTCTAACCTTGCTACGGGAGCAAATGTCTCCTCGTAGTCTATACCTTCTTCTTGATTGTATCCTTGAGCAACAAGTCTTGCTTTGTTTCGAATGATCTTGCCCGCTTCATCCATTTTATTTCGAAACACCCATCTAGTGCCTATGACTGATTGGTGTTGTGGCCTGGGTTGAAGAGTCCATACCTTGTTCCTTTCAAACTCATTTAGCTCATTTTGCATGACAGTTATCCAATCCGAGTCCTTGAGTGCTTCAACTGGGGTTTTTGGTTCTACAAGAGAAACAAAAGCATAGAATGCACAAAGATTCTTTAATCTAGATCGAGTTTGTACCCCAGATTATGGATCTGATATGATATCTTGAGCCGAGTGTGACGAGGCATGTTTGAATTTTCGTAGCTTTAGACCCTGATTGTTTGAGATAGTAGCAGGTCTCTCTTCAAGGTCTTGAGAGATAATTTGAGTGTTGGATTCTTCAATGATGGAATCTTGATTCTGTAGTCATTTCTCAAGGTCTTGAGATAGCTCGTTGGTATCTTGGATTTGTTCTTGCATGTTTCTTTCTTGATCCTGCTTATTTTCAGCCTTGTCCTCTTCTTCTCCATCCGAATCATGATGATTTAGATTGGGATCTGCGAAACCTTCACTTAACACACCATTGTTGCTTTCGTCGAATACCACATGGATACTCTCCTCAACAATTTTGGTGCGCTTGTTATAAACTCTATAAGCTTTGCTAATAGTCGAATAACCAAGGAAGATACCTTCATCACTACGTGCGTCAAATTTTCCAAGATTATCTTTGCCATTGTTATGAACAAAGCACGTGCATCCAAAAGGTTTGAAGTAGGAAATGCTAGGCTTTCTTCCTTTGAAAAGTTCATAAGGAGTCTTTTTCAAAATAGGACGAATTAAGCATCGATTCAAAATGTAGCTGGCTGTATTTACAGCCTCAGCCCAGTAGGTTTTTGGCAAACCATTTTCCAAAAGCATTGTCCTAGACATGTCCTCCAAAGTGTGGTTCTTTCGTTCCACAACTCCGTTTTGTTGAGGAGTTCTAGGTGCTGAAAAGTTATGTGAAATTCCATATTTGGCACAGAACAAATCAAATTTAAGTTGATCAAATTCTCTACCATGATCACTCCTAATGGAGACAATAGGTATGTTTTTCAAGGTTTGCAACTCTTTGCAAAGTTTAGAAAACTCGAGCAAAGCCTCTGATTTTTCTCTTAAAAAGGAGATCCATGTAAAACGAGAGAAACCATCAATAATAACCAGGATGTATTGTTTACCCTTTGGAGATTTGACTCGCATAGGTCCACACAAGTCCATATGTAACAACTCAAGAGGGCGAGAGGAACTTACAACCTTTTTAGGTTTGAAGGAGCTGCGTGTCTGTTTGCCTCTTGTGCATGCATTGCATAGATCTTCTTTCTTGAAGTTTAGATCAGGCAATCCTCTCACAAGATCTCTTGTTTTGAGCTTATTGAGGGTGTGCATGCTTACATGACCTAGTCTTCTATGCCATAGACTGGGGTCTTCTGTCAAGACCTTGAGACACTTGAGTTTTGTACCTGTAATATGATTAGCATTTACAGCATAAGTGTTGTTGTGCCTGTGAGCAGTGAGGATTAGATCATCAGTCTCTTCATTCCTGACTTCACACTTGTGTCTATCAAAGCCAACTTTGTTTCCTTTGTCACACAACAATATTACCAATACCAATGATGTTGCACTTCCCTTTATCACCAAGAGTAATTGTTCCAGTGGTTTGTTCCTTAAGATCTTGAAATAGAGATTTCTTTCCACTCATGTGTCGTGAGCATCCACTGTCCATTATCAATTTTGGCTCTTTGCTCTTGATGATATCCTGCAATACCAACATCAACCTTTCCGGCTAGACCAATACATAGTTTTAGATTCATAATGAGGATAGACCATGTTGGGTAGTCTTGTCCCCTTAGGAACCCAAACTTGTTTTATCTGTTCATTAAGTCTAACTGGAAATGTATTTCTAATGATGTAGGGATCTTTTCTCCTATATGGACAAGTTTCTCTGACATGCCCTTTCTTACAACAATGGAAGCATGTAGGTGAACGCCAATAGCCTTTAGCTTTAACAAAAGTGGTACAGGGTTTCTTTGAAAAGTTCTTGTTGTATCCAATACCACTTCTATTAATAGAGAGTTGTTGTTCACCCAACATCTTATCAAGATTAGCTTTAGATCTGGTGAATTGAATGAGTGAAGTCTGCTGGTCTTGACACATATCGGTTAGCTTTGCCTTCTCTTTCTCTAAATCCTCATTACGATTCTATAGAGAGGAGAGGCTTTGCCTGAGATCAGAATTCTCTGAGCTCAAGGTCTTGACTTTAATGTCAAGGGCCGACCGAGATGTTTTAAGATTTTTCATTTCCAGCGACATATCACTAATACATTTCTGTTGATCTATCAGCTTTTCTTTCAAGGTGTTGATTTTACTGTTGTAAGCATCTTCATTAGAAATCATATTTCTTAGGACTTCAGCTTTTCTTTCAAGGAGGACTAGACATTAGATTTCTTACCACTTGTTCAAGATCTTGAGTCTGTGATCCTTCGTGTTCAGCTATAAGACTGAGATTTGCCTGTTCTTTTTCGGTGTCTGAGTCACATGATGAATCTGAGTCACTCCAGGTTGCAAGCATAGCCTTTTTTCTTTTGTTCATATTTCTTGAACTTATTTCTTTTCTTCATAGGGCACTCCTTTACGAGATGATCTGTCTCGCCACACTCAAAACATGTTAGCACTTTTGGCTTCTTTGACATGTTGGGAGACTTGCTTTTGAATCTAGATGAATCTGTATTTTCACGGTTGGAAAATTGTTTTTTCATTTTTAGAATTCGAGCTAATCCCCGTGTGATGAGAGCAAAGGGATCGTCTTCATCGTCTGATTCATCACTCTCAGATTGTGAGTGATCCTTTTTAGCTTTGAGAGCAAGGTTCTTTGCAGTTGAGGGTACTTCTCCATCTTCCTCGTTTAATATCATCTCATGAGTGATAAGTTTTCCGAGAAGATCATCTAGTGGTAGTGTAGAGAGGTCTTGAGCTTCCTCAATTGCAGTAACCTTGGGACCCCATTTGGTTTTTGGAAGGCTCCTTAGAACCTTTCGAACCTTTTTTGGGTTGGAGAAGGTTTTTCTAAGTGAGTCGAGGTTGTTTACGATTTGAGTGAATCTCGTAAACATCTCCTTTACTGTCTCATCAGGATTCATCTTGAAAAGTTCGTATTGCCTGAGAAAGATATTAATCTTACTTTCTTTGACTTGACTTGTGCCCTCATAAGTAACTATAAGTTTGTCCCAATTTCCTTGGCACTTTTGCAAGCTGAGACACGATTAAACTCATTAGCATCAAGAGCGCAATTGGGTAGATTCATAGCTTTGTAGTTCTTAGCAATGTTCTCAAGATCAGTCTGATCGTAATCAGACTCAGTTTTATCAACTTGCTTTCCATCGACAATCTTTTTAGGAACGTGTGGTCCATTCTTGACCAATCCCCATAGCTCAAGGTCTTGATCAATGATGAACATTTGCATCAGTGATCTCCAATGAACAAAATTATTGCCACAGAAAAGTCGAGGCCTATTGGTTGGCCTTCCTTGAGCAAAACCTCCATCACCCATGGTAGACATGCTGAAAACTCACAAGATTGTTAAATCAAAACAGTGAGCCAAGCTTTGATACCAATTGAAGAGTCTATAAGGCAATGAATAATACTCTAGAAGGGGGGGATGAATAGAGTATGGACGATTTTCGCAACAATAGAAGTTTAGTGCAACTTGTCAAGACCTTGATATAGGCTATCAGGACTTGACAAAGTAAGACCAAATATGACAATGTAAATGCGGAATATAAAAGATGAACACACGAATTGTTAACGAGGTTCGGCACCAACTTGCCTACGTCCCCGCCTAGGATTATCCAATCCGTAGGATTCAAACACTTCTTATTTCACTTCCTTTGAGCCTAGAACTTCCTAGAGAAACTTCCCTTTCTCTATACAAAGCCTCACCGCTTCTATTCTAGCTCTCAACCTTACAAGTGAAATAAAAGCTCACACCACACACCAAGTGTGCTTTGATCGAGTATGAGAACTCTAAGTGTAAAATGAATGACTTGTACAATAAGTGTTAATGTTTCTCTCAACTCTTAAACAATGATCACCAACTAGGATTTAGAAGAATGTAAGAGAAACTTGGCGAATGCTTTAGGATGCTATGAATGCTTGAGTGCTTGCTTAGTTGCTTGGTTCATCTTTTTTCATCCTTCTTAGCCTTCGTCTTTTTATAGTAGGAACACTTGTATAGTTTCTTGGAGGGAGAACCGTTTGAATTTCAAATTCTTTCCAAGACATTTGAATTCCTTCCAAAACAGATCCTTGTGTGCCTTCCAAGATGTTCCTTAGACTTTCTTCATGATCAAGTATGATCAACCATGGATCGATTCTTTCCTTGTATGAAAAGTGAAATCAAGAAAGAATATATGCATAATGTATCTAGTACATAAAATGGGTTAGATGAGAAACTCATATATAAATCGATAAAGCTCAAGTCTCATCTCATAGCCCAATATAGAGTCCTTTATAATTTAGGCCCAAAACATTTTAGTCTGGGTTTCAAGACCTTGAAACCCGGCCTTTTTGTCTTTCATCATCCTTTAGATCACCTGCACGTTAGTTATCAAGATCTTACAATCAAGGTGGAGTCTTCAGATACTATTCAAGAATTGTGCTTGCGGTGCATGCACAACCCAGGGCCACAAACCGGTGGAGGCGGCAACTCCAGCCCGAGCGATGACGACGGCTAGGAGTTGCACTGGTGGCCAGCGCCCGCAAGCCGCCGCAAGCTATAACTAGAGCACCACCTGACGACCACTGACAACTACGATTGTATAATTAGTCATATATGCTAGTTGCCCAAGACACCGGGATCCCCGATAAGGGACGACGTCGGATAGACACTAGGGCGGCCGCTCTAGTTTTCTCATATGGTTTTTGCAAAGTAAGAGCTTTTATCTCTCTTGGGTGTTTGGCCTTGGGTCTCCTATCTCCATTGGGATAGAAGTCTTTTGGATTGTAGCTATTATCACTTACAATGTACAATATTACATTACAAATTATTATAAATTATAAATCATAATAGCTGGCAATCCAAACAATGCACAATATTGTATTATAATATATTACGTTATTTTGAGTTTTGATTATTTTGAAATTTTAGTAGTTTGTTTCTTAAGTTTGATTTATTTTAGGTTTCAGTTATAACGAGTCTGGGTCTTAGTTAATGTTGGTTGATTCGATTTTGGCTTATTTGAATTTAGGTCAGTTTGAAATATTGGATTTTTTTAGATCCCGAGTCAAAAGAGTCGCACTGAGCCGGTTTTGAAATTATTTACTTATACTATGTTTTTGGAGATTTGAGACAATCAATTTTTGACAATATGAATTGGATTTTCGGATTCATCTAAGATTTTATCAACTAAAAAATGACGAGTTAAAGAGAGAAAAAGAGAAATAGAAGAAAGGGTAAAGGAGAAATTTGCTACCATGTTAAATTCGGTTGAGCCCGGTGGGGCTAAGACAAGCTGAGGGAGGTCGTGTGTGGGCGCCCTAGTATGGGAGACACGAACAACATACAAACCAAACGAGGTTCCATCTAAAAATCAATTGACAATGAGAGAAGTAGCCCGCCAAGCTTATATGTTGTTCATGTTATCTCTATATTTTCAATGTGGACAACCCCATATTCCAACAAACATCACAAGGCTAAATTGCCTCATCCAGTTTTCCCCTAACAACAAGTCCACATCCCCAATCTGAAGAGCTCGAATGTAAAAGGTGTTGGGCCCAAGCCCATGTGTCCAACCCAATTTAAAAGTCTCATTTGTTGACTTTTGTTGGAAGATTTAAAAAGCATTTTGCTTTGCCTATGGCTTGTCATGTACGAGAGAAAGAAGCAAGCAATCAACAACAGCTTTCCATTCATGAAAGCTGAAGTGAGAGCCCCAAAATAGGAGCACAAAAGTGAGGAGGGAGAAAGGAGAAAGAGGGGAAAAAGGTGTGAGAAAGTGAGTGGATCTTCCTTGTCTTATCCGGGTTCTTTCACCTCGAGTTCTCGGTAAGCCTACTCGTGTTTGTCGGCTTTTAATATTCCCTCGTTTAGAATCCCTAATCTTGGTGAAAATGGTGTTGTACCAATTCGAATGAAATTAGTGGTGATCTCCTTGTGTGAGATTTGTAAGTGGTGAACACTTGTATCTATTTCTTTTGATTAGTGGATTTTGGTGCTCGTGGCGGGCGACAATGTTTTTTGATCCTCCGGGTTAGGGAGGGTTTTCCACTTAAATCGTTGTGTTCTTGCTTGTGATTGTTTGTGTGCTTGTGTTGCTTGGTTTGATTGTGTTTGAGGTTCCGTAAATTTGTGAACTTGGTTATCAGCGGGATTGTAGCTTGAGTTGCTAGGTTCCCGATTCATTTCTGCATTTGGGTCTTGTCGATCCCAACAAGTGGTATCAGAACCTGGTTGCTAGTTTAGAAGCGAAAATGACAACCAAGTCAGATGATTTTGCTGGTACGATGATCAAGTTGACATCTTCCAACTACTCAATTTGGAAATCGAGAATGGAGGATTGTTGTACCGCAGGGATTTGTATGATCCGATTAAGCTTGGGTCTTGCAGGAGACTGGGAAGTCTGTGGGAACCGTCAGACAATGGGTTAGTAATAGTGTCTATCACCATATAAGCAACGAAACGGATGCACATGTCTTGTGGAAGAAGTTGGAATCCATGTATGAGAGGAAGTTTGCGTAGAGCAAAACCTTTGTGAAAAGAAAGCTTGTAAATTTGAAGTACAAGGATGGAAGGCCTATAGCCGAGCACTTGAGTGAGTTTAAGAAGCTTGTAAATCAGTTGAATACTATGAAGTTGGTCCTAGATGATGAGTTGCAAGCCTTATTGCTTCTTAGTTCTTTGCCTGACACTTGGGAGACTCTGGTGGTGACCATTAGCAACTCTGCACCGAGTGGTACGTGTTGTGTCCTTATCGATCGTGAAGGATAGTCTCTACAACGAAGAGACTAGGAGAAAGGATATGGGCACAAGCACCTCACAGGCTTTGGCCACAACTGTTGAAGAAAGGTTCAGAGGAAGAAGTAGAGACAGAAGAGGTCGTGGAAAATCCATAAGGAGATCGCAGAAGAGAGATGCTTCCCAAGGTAATGAAAAGTATGTCTGTTATCATTGTGGCAAAGAGGGGCATATAAGAAAGAAATGTTATTGTTATGCGTTGAAGAGGAAGCAAAAGGAAGAGAAAAATAAGAAAGATGATGAGAAGAACACTGCTGCAACTGTATATGGCGATGAGGAAGCTATGGTGGTTCTCTCCTGTGTTGATGATCACAAGCAGGAATTTGACAGTCGTGTAGAGTGGATAGTTGATTCAGCCGCATCCTATCATGCTATATCGAGGAAGGAGATCTTCACCACCTATGAAGCTGGAGACTTTGGTTTAGTGAAGATGGGGAACTTCAGCTGTGCAAAGATTGTTGGTATTGGTGACATTTGTGTCCAGACAAATGTAGGTTGCACGATGACTTTGAAGAATGTGCGACATGTACCATATCTTCGCTTGAATTTGATTTCTCAACAAGCCTTGGACCGAGAAGGTTATCATAGTAGCATTGGTGATGGAAAGTGGAAACTGACAAAAGGATCTATGGTGATTGCTAAGGCAATTTTGACCTACCCTCTTTACAGAACTCAGCTGAAGGTTGTTAGAGGAGGCCTGAATGCAGTTGAGGGTGTTGCATCACCAGATTTGTGGCATAGGCGGCTCGCGCATATGAGTGACAAAAGACTGCAGATTTTGGCAAGAAAGTCTCTCATTCATGTTGCCAAAGGTATGACACTAAACCCCTGTGACAATTGCTTATTTGGAAAAAAAACTAGAGTGTCATTCAGTAAGTCTTCTGAAAGGAAGAAAAATTTGCTTGAGTTGGTGGATTCTGATGTGTATGGTCCCATTGATGTACCTTCCTTAGGAGGTAGTAGGTATTTTCTGACCTTTATTGATGATGCTTCTCGGAAGATTTGGGTGTTTGTTTTGAAGACAAAAGACCATGTACTTGATTGCTTTAAGCAATGGCATGCCATGGTGGAAAGGGAGAAGGGTTGCTCCCTGAAGAGCCTTCATAGTGACAATGGAGGCGAGTACACATCCAAGGAGTTTCAGAGATATTGTCTGCAACATGGGATTAGGCATGCGAAGACAACTCCTGGTACTGATCCGCAACACAATGGCATTGCAAAAAAAACAAACAGAACACTTCTTGAGAAGGTCAGATGCATGCTGAAAATGGAAAAGCTTCCTAAGACATTTTGGGGAGAAGCTTTGAGCACTGTCGGCTACTTGATGAACTGATCTCCATCGTCAGCTTTGGATTTTGATATCCCTGAGAGAGTGTGGTCTTGCCGAGACATTTTCTACTCTCACCTGAGGGTCTTTGGTTGCAAGGCATTTGTACATGTGCCTAAAGAGTAGAGACATAAGCTGGATGACAGAGCAATCACTTGCATTTTTCTGGGTTATGGAGATGCTGATTTTGGGTACAAGTTGTGGGATCCAGAGAAGAAGAAAGTGTTCAGATCCAGAGATGTGATCTTTCATGAGGACAAGACACTATCAGATGTTGATACACCTGCAGCAGAGGAAGTTCCTGAGCTACCAGTCTACTCCCCTTCTCAATCAGAAGAGATTGAAACAAGTGGTGAGTCTCACTCAGGAGATGATGAGGCGATTCCCACTTCAGATGAAGTGTTACCCGAAGCTGAAGCTGAATTTGGTGAGGGCTCTGAGCAGGGGGAGCCGACACAAGATGAGGAAACAGTTGAGCTCAGAAGATCAAGCAGAGAGCTTTGTCCATCCACAAGGTACCCCAGTTATGAGTATGTTGCAGTCACTGAAGAGGGGGAGCCTGAGAGCTTTCAGGAAGCTTAAACCCACAAGGAGAAAGCTCAGTGGAGAAAAGCCATGGAAGAAGAGATAAGTTCTTTAAAGAAGAACAACACTTATGAGCTTGTTAAACTTCCCAAAGGAAGAAAGGCCTTGAAGAACAAGTGGGTGTACAAGCTGAAGATGGATGGAGACAAACTAGTCAAGTACAAAGCTCGACTAGTTGTGAAGGGTTTCAACCAGAAAAAGGGAGTTGATTTTGATGAAATCTTCTCACCTGTTGTGAAGATGAGTTCCATTAGGGTGATCCTTGCTGCAAGTATGGATTTGGAACTTGAGCAGTTAGATGTGAAGACTGCATTTCTCCATGGTGATTCGGAGGAGGAGATATATATGGAGCAGCCAGAAGGGGTTGAAGTAAAAGGGAAAGAACACTTGGTTTGCAAATTGAAGAAGAGCTTGTATGTGCTGAAGCAAGATCCCAGCCAATGGTACAAGAAATTTGATTGCTTCATGGTGGACCATGGTTACACCAGAACAAGTGCAGATCATTGTGTTTACTTCAAGCGGCATTCCGATGGCAGATTTGTGTTTCTTCTTCTGAATGTAGATGATATGCTGATTGTTGGACCGGGTAAATCTACGGTTGATGATTTGAAGAAGAAGTTGTATACTTCCTTTGATATGAAAGACTTGGGACCAGCACACCAGATTTTAGGTATGCAGATTACTCGTGAGAGGAAGGCCAAGAAGATATGGTTGTCACAAGAGAGGTCTGTTGAGAAGGTCCTGAGCAGGTTCAACATGGAGAAAGCTAAGCCAGTTAGCACACCTCTTACTAGTCACTTCAAGTTAAGCCAGAAGAGTTGTCCATTTACAAGTGAAGAGAAGAAGAAGATGGCCACGTACCGTTCCCTACTCATCGGCATTTGGGAGTTTGATGTATGCTATGGTGTGCACCCAACGTGACATTGCTCATGCAGTTGGTTTGGTCAGTAGGCTCCTCTCTAATCCAGACAGAGATCATTGGGAGGTAGTGAAATGGATCTTCAGATATTTGAAAGGTACGCCGAAGATGTGTTTATGTTATGGGGGTTCCAAACCCATTCTTGAAGGTTTAACAGATTCAGACATGGCAGGAGACCTAGATGGTAGGAAGTCTACATCAGCGTATTTGTTCACTTTTGCTAGGGGAGCTGTCTCATGGCGGTCTAAGTTGCAAAAGTGTGTTGCTTTGTCCACGACAGAGGCAGAGTACATTGCCATGACAGAAGCAGGAAAAGAGATGCTTTGGGTGAAGAGGTTTCTTCAAGAGTTGGGGTTGAAGCAAGGAGAGTATGTGGTGAACCGTGATAGCTAGAGTGCTCTGGATTTGAGCAAGAGCGCTACATACCATTGCCGAACCAAGCATATTGATGTGAGGTACCATTAGATTTGAGATGCAGTGAGCAACCGAGAGATGGATTTGAAGAAGATTCATACAAACAAGAATCCAGCTGACATGTTGACCAAGGTGGTGACTGCCGACAAGCATAATTTCTGCACCAAGATGGCGAGCTGATCCGCAACTGATGTCGAGACGAGCATGGACGTCTTTCCCCTGAGCTTGAGGGGGAGATTGTTGGGCCCAAGCCCATGTGTCCAACCCAATTTAAAAGTCTCATTTGTTGACTTTTGTTGGAAGATTTAAAAGGCATTTTGCTTTGCCTTTGACTTGTCATGTACGAGAGAAAGAAGCAAGCAATCAGCAGTAGCTTTCCATTCATGAAAGTTGAAGTGAGAGCCCCAAAATAGGAGCACAAAAGTGAGGAGGGAGAAAGGAGAAAGAGGGGAAAAAGGTGTAAGAAAGTGAGTGAATCTTCCTTGTCTCATTCGGGTTCTTTCACCTCGAGTTCTCGGTAAGACTACTCGTGTTTGTCGGCTTTTATTCCCTCGTTTAGAATCCCTAATCTTGGTGAAAATGGTGTTGTACCAATTCGAGTGAAATTGGTGGTGATCTCCTTGTGTGAGATTTGTAAGTGGTGAACACTTGTATCCATTTCTGTTGATTAATGGATTTTGGTGCTCGTGGCGGGCGACAATGGTTTTTGATCCTCCGAGTTAGGGAGGATTTTCCACTTAAATCGTTGTGTACTTGCTTGTGATTGTTTGTGTGCTTGTGTTGCTTGGTTTGATTGTGTTTGAGGTTCTGTACATTTGTGAACTTGGTTATCAACGGGATTGTAGCTTGAGTTGCTAGGTTCCCGATTCATTTCTGCATTTGGGTCTTGTCGATCCCAACAAAAGGAATAGGTGAAGTACAAACATCACATGGCTAAATTGCCTCATCCAGTTTCACGCCTCCTTATCCTCTGTAGAGGCCCGGTTACCCTCGTAGAGGGCCTATTACCCCATCCGACATCGATCGCCATTTAAGATCCCAGATTTGCTAACAGAGCCCGGTCCCCTTTTTGAGTTGACAATCTCCACTAGCAATTCGATCATCTACTCTGCTTTCGTCTGCCATTGATCCACCCTTTCTTGGAATTCATCCGCGTTTCGCCTGATTTCCTCCAAGATTTGGTGTAGATGTTCATCTTCTTGCCTTTGGTCGTTTCAGTCAACGAACTGTAGATTGTAGCGGTAAATTGATATAATTGTTGTAGTAAGATTTCGTTCTTTCGAAGGCCCTCCTCCGTGATCTTGAATCGGGTACCATCGACGATGACAAAGCCTACCTAGCTCGGATACCAATTTGTTAGGTCCTGGCCTAACTGGTTCAGTTGAGAGAGAAAGAGAGCTAGAAGAAAGAGTAAAGAGAAATTTTGATATCATCCATTCATGCCTGAATATGTTAGAGATTAGGTATCTCATCTCCAATACATGTTTTGGAGAAGTTTTTATTTTGTGTCTCACCATGGTTTCGAATGTGCCTCCTAATGAGGTGTAATAGACTCTTGTATTTCTTCCAAGGTTTTCCCTTTAGTCTCCGGCATCAACCTTCTCGCAAACACAACTATGAAAGCATTAAGCCCGCCAAGCACGAAGAATGTGCCTGCAACAAAACGGCCACATGATCTATCAGTATTCGATTAAGAAGAGCTCTTGTGAAATGGGTAAGCAAATGATGAACCTGGATAGCTCCATTCTGTCATAAAGTTGAATGTATACGACGAAACCCAGATGCTCATGCTTGAGACGACTGCTGCAAGGCTCCCAGCTGATCCCTTCACATTCATTGGGAAGATCTAACATAGAACACGACTTGTTATTTGCCTCAACTTGATCGAATTGATCCGATATGTAGAGAGTGAATTCGATGATTATGACAATGTGTACCGTACCTCAGACATTATGACAAATGGTATCACTGCTACGCCTAACGGGAATGCTGCCGAATATCCCTGAAGACCAACATTGCTTCGAACTCGTTTATGGCATTGAAATTGGGAGTGGAGGAAGAGTTTAAGATCATCTTACCCATATGCCGAGTACTATCAAGTAAGGACTTATGCTCTCCAAGTAGCCTATGTCCTTAATCAAGGACATAAAGCCCACAAGAATGCAACAAAGGCACATTGTAGCCGCGGAAACCATTAGAAGGGGTCGTCTTCCACATTTGTCTATCAAGTAGATGCCGATAATAGTTGATGGAATCTGCACATAGACACTTGAATTGTCACACTTGGGCATTAAGGCGACAAAATCAATGATCCTAAGTGAACAAATCGGCGTCACCTGAATAAGAGCCATGACTATTGACCCAATAGAGCTTGAAAATCCTACAAGTAACAAGATGTTGCATATCAGGTTTGGATATAGCTACGCTTAAACTTAGGTATCATATGATGGTTAGATATAGACCAACTGATTCAAAGACGGATGCCGCGTAATATATGACCCCGATGGGTCCTGCGATTCCTGCTAGTGCCATGAGCCCGAACACTACCTGACCGAACCATTGAGATCAAACAAACCGAACTGCCAAGAAATCGATTCATTGGGGTAGGTTTCAAGTATAAATATGCTCACTATTAAAGCATGTTCATATTGCTTTCGGAACAGGCCAAGAAAGCTGACTTCTGGTATCTGCTGAAGGCGTTCAGTGAACTCCTGGAAAGTACATTAGTGTGTCCTCGTTAGTCATTGGATAGATAGATCAATATAACACAACTCTAGACGATTTGAAGTAATGTATGTACTTCGATATCAGCTGCTTCTTGAGATATGTCTATGTTATCTCCCCTAAGGCGTCGCAAAACAGTCTCATGTGCCTTGTTGCGACCAAGTTTTGCCTGCAGGAGTTTCCTCGACTTGATCAAATCCAATTCAATGTGTAGTTTTCAGTTGGACTAACAGTGGAAGTAGATAAGCTCACCAAGTATCGAGGTGACTCCGGGATCATGAAGATGCCCAAGAGTTGCATAAAGGACGGAACAACGCCTGAGAAATCATAGAAATTCGGTATGCAAAGAGAAAAGAAGAGAAAAAAAAAAGATGTATATCGGTACCTATCAAGACTAGGATGCGCCAAGGGATCAAAGATCCCGCGAAAAACATCACTAAAATTCCAAAGGAATTCAGCAACTGCAAACTCAATGATGAAATTCATCAAGTCCAATACAATCTCCAATCCAATACATTCGATCAACTCTATCAGCTTGATTTACCTGTGATAAAGACACGAACCCTCCTCGAAGATTCTTGGGTGTGATCTCCGCTATATAAATAGGAACCTGGATTGCATTGAAGCATATATACAAGATTGAGACTCTTATCGAGACTCCTACAAGATAACACTTACAGAGTTAGAGCGATTATGTTACCACATAAACGGTGATTCCTATCGAGACCCCTATGAGAGATCTACCGAGATCAAGTGACCATGCTTCCTGTTATATATCACCATATGTAGAAGAATCAAGATCAGATTCGAATATCTCAACCGATACAGTGGTAACTAAAGCGACATTAAACCTGTGAGATTGAGATCGTTATCCAACCAAGAAGGCCGAATATATCCGAAACTCCCATTGCCTGTATGAGTGATGAGAGCAATTCAAACAATTAAGATACATTGCAGCCTTATGAATGTGGCAAGTAGGATACACAAATCAAGAAACGTACGCCTCTTCGGTTATCTTTCCACTCGCTAGAGAGCCTAGCAATCCTCCGACTGTCAACATTGATCCAAAGAGTGAATACTGTGCGTACGTCGACAGACAAATTGATAAAGTTAAGCCACAAATTACAATCAATTTGATCTATTATTGCAAGTAGTTAAGTGACCCTCACCGCGGCAGTTGAAAGGCCGAGGTCCTCCACAACGGCGGATTCAATTGGGGATGAATAACCGACCTGCAATTGAGCACTCAGAAATTGAGATAGCAGAAATTGAAATTGAGATTAATAATCATCGATTCATACAGCGGAGCCATAGGCGAAGGATCCGGAAACGGAAATGAAGACGCTGAAGACGAGGAGCGGAGTAATGGCGGAATCGCCTGAATCAATTGACGCAATTGATTGATCATAGGCATTTCGGTGTGGTAGAAGTGAGGTGGCTGCCAATGTCGACTCCCGATCGCTGGCCATTTCCGTGAATTGGATAGTAAAGGTGAGGAATTCAGCAGCGTGAAGCTATATCCAGTTGAGTTGAGGAAGGGATCGGACGTGAATCGACGATATATTGGATGGTGGGTTGGGACCATCTCGTATAACCACCAGTCTAACAATTATAACGGTTAGGGTCCCTTCAATTGGGTGATTTATAAATGTCGGTGAGAAAGCGCGCCTCTTTTTTTCTTTAAATGTACATTTCCTAATTTAATTAATACGTACAGAATATGAATAATTGTTGGGCCCCGCCCTAGCTTGCCCCGACGTTCGGTCGATGTCGATGGGGGGACACAGGATGCGAGTAGACCTAAATTCTTTTTCTTTTTTTTTTCTTTTTGGAAAAACGTGAGTCATGGAGTCTTTATAGCTTGATAGTGTTGGTTTCGAAAATCCCTCGTTTAGCTGGGGAATCGTGTTTCTCCTAATTACTGTATTTTATGTTCTCGCTATTTACATCAATTTGACAAGTCAAGCGGTCTTTTTATCTGGATATTATTGAAAATTACTATGTTGCTCTTTTATGTTATTACTTTTAGGGGTGATTTGCCAAATATACAAATATGAAGGCCAAATTAGTCAAATATACAAGATTTTGGAAAATTTGCAAAACTATACAACACCCTTGTGCCCCTGCGTGCCCCCCTCGCCTCATGCGCGTGCCCCTGTGCCCCCCCTCCGCATCACCAGTATTTTTTTTTTTTTCCCGCGCGCGTCAGTGCTGACGTCATCGTCAGAAATGATGACGTCAGCATTGCTGACACCGTTTACAAGGAAGTTTTTTATTTTTTATTTATTTTTTTTCTCGCGTCAATGTTGACGTCGACGTCGGGAATGTTGACGTCAGCAATGCTGACACCGTTTTACAAGGAAGTTTTTTTTTTCCGCGCGTCAATGCTGACGCCGACGTCGGGAATGTTGACGTCGGCAATGCTGACACCGTTTACAAGGAAGGTTTTTTTGTTTTTTTTTTCGCGCGTCAATGCTGACACCGTTTACAAGAAAGTTTTTTTGTTCCACGCGTCAATGCTGACGCCGCCGACGGGATTGTTGACATCAGCAATGCTGACGCCGTCTACGAGAATGGTGACGTCGACG
This sequence comes from Persicaria tinctoria, assembly GCA_037127255.1. NCBI lineage: Eukaryota > Viridiplantae > Streptophyta > Magnoliopsida > Caryophyllales > Polygonaceae > Persicaria > Persicaria tinctoria. Next base: position 5,832,474 of record JBANSL010000004.1, read on the forward strand.
ACAATGACGTCGGGAATGCTGACGTCAGCATTGCTCACACCCTCTACGAGGATGCTGACACCGACAATGGTGACATCGAAGATCAATATATTTGACGTATTAAGTCATTAAAAATATAAAAGGGGAGAACAAAGAGACAAAAGGAGTGTTCTACCAAAAAAAAAAAAACGAATATTTTATTTTATTTTTGGTAGTGAGAAACAAAGAATAACGGTAAACAATTAAAACAAAGAATTTTTCGACGCCGACAATGCTGACCTCTTTCCTCATCCATCTCTTATATTGCAAAAACGATGTCAGCAAATATATACCTACGCAAAAATATGCATGAAAACGATGTCAGCACTAAAAAATACGTATAAAAACGATGTCAGCACTAAGAAATAAACCAATTTTGAAGGAGTCAAGCATACATATATACTTACATATATAATATCAAATTAAAAACGATGTCAGCACTAAAAAATACGCATAAAAACGATGTCAGCACTAAAAAATAAACCAATTTTTAAGGATTCAAGCATACATATATACCTATATATATATATATATATATATATATATATATATATATATATATATAGTATGTAAGGTAAACTAAGCCTTTGGAAAGAAAAAGAATAACATTTGTATGGTTTAAAGAATCTATCAAACATAATAGAAACTATGTCAGTCAACTTTAAGTTACAATCTTATATTTTCAAATCAACTATTGTTATCTGTAACAAACTCTACACAATTGATCTTATGAAAAGCAACCTACAAGCAATTATTTTTAAAATATTAAGAACAAATCAACAAGTGTAACAATCAATAATAGAAACTATTCTGAGTTTCTGACCCAAGTTTTATGCACTGGACTAGCAGCTATGAGGGGGATAAAATGACTAGCCACTGTGAACTTCAGTGTGAATTCTGTCCAGATGCTACTAAATGGTTTCAGAATACACATACATGAAATGTTATATCAGGACCAATTAAACTTCAAAATCAGACAGCTTGTAACAATATTCAGATCAATTAATCTAACACATCACTAGTATCTTTGGCTTAAGAATGTACCTGTGATTTCCCAAGGACTTTCAATATATAAACTAGCATTGAACAACCATAAGCATTTGGAATTGCTGCAATGCTGTAGCAGCTGTACCAACAAGCTTGAGAAGAGATCACATACCCTGACGTCGTCGGATTTACGGGGAGGCATCGGGCAGGCAAACGACAACCATAGCTCACCGGAATCGATCTTTTCCGGCATCATTAAGCTTCAATATGCTGTCAGCAATTGAAGCTTAGTTCTCCATGAATTCATGTGGTTGTCAGCGCTGACGGTAGTCAAATGCAAATAGAGCATGAACGGAACCAAAACAAACACATATCCATTACTGAATTAAACCTATCCCAATCAGAAAATCAGAACTCAGTTGAAAAAGTAGATCAATCGACGGTAGTCAGCATCGACTCCATATAGGGGAAATGGGTATGCAAAATACCAAAAAATGACACCAGATCCAAAATCACCGAGAGAGAAATTGAAGGCTGACATGAAATACATACCTGTGTTCTAAAACAGGAGGAGGAAAGCGAAGAAGTTCCAGATCCAATGCCGACAGGAGCGCGAAGAAACTTATAGCGTCAATGCCGACAGGAGGCAATTTAGGGAGGACCTCTCAAATCGAGCGCCATCAGAGCACCGAATCGAGGAAATTGAGAAATTGAGTATCATACCTTCAATTCGATGAAGTACTCCTCCTCCTCCTCGAAGAAGACCATGTCAGCACGAGGACATACCACATGGAGATCGCTGCGCAGAGCATCGCGAATCCAGATCCAATCCAGATCTGTTCGTCCATGGAAGAAGATGGAGATCGAGCAAGGAGGAGGACTCGCGACAGTTGAATCGCCGATCTACGAGCGGATTCAGTCGCCATCTCCTCTGCCTTGTGCCTCCAGTGGCCAGTCGCCAGGGCCAGATCTGGAGTCGGCGCACCATCGGACCACCAGAGAGGGACGAGCGGCTCATCATCGGACCATCAGAGATGAACGAGCGGCTCACCAACGCCGACTCCTTGACATCAATCTCCGTTGTGCGTTCCACAATCTGGAATCAGCGGAAACTTCAGCAGCACCGACTTGACAGAGGAAGGTTCTAGGGTTGCTGCACATATGAACGAAGAAGGACAAAGCAGTCGCCGGCGGGGCGCGAGGAGCTTTGCCTTCGACTTCCGTCAGCGCACGAGGAGGAGCATCGTCGTCTTCATCGACGCAGAGAGAGAGAGAGGCGCGGTCGTCTTCATCGCCTTCAATCGCGCCAGATCTGGAGAAAGGAGAGAGAGAGAGGTGGTCCGAGATCGGGAAAGTAAGTTTGTATAGTTTTCTAATTTTTACAAAAACGCGTAGAGTTCGCTAATTTGGCCAAAATTTGCGCCTTCGGCGCAAATTTTTTGTTACTTTTATCTTAGGGGTGTTTTATTTTGCAAATTAGTCCCTACGTGAACATATATAAGACATTACTTTTCTGTTTGCTGGGATCAAGTGAACGAGGGTTTTCCCTTGGAGTATTGAAGGGCGGCTAAACCCTATTCCAAGTTTCCTTCTTGTTTTTCTTACCTCATACAAATCTCCATTGTTTTTGCTTCTGTGCATCAGATTTGAGCTATAGCGGCTCATATTTAAGCTCACCTCAGCTCTTTACATGGTATCAGAGCACAGGTTGTGCATTGCTCGTTTCCGCGTCTTATTGTTGGGTTGAAGCTTCTTTGAGGTCGTCGTGTTCAAAGGGTTTCTTTGATGGCAAATATTGGAGATAATGGAGGTAATGATACGTCAGGTAATCTTGGTGATCCTCTTTTCCTTGCTAACTCAGATAACCTGGGATCTCAGCTTGTCACCACTGTGTTTGATGGTTTGAATTATTTGTCATGGATGAGAGGGGTTATGATGGCATTGGGTGCCAAGAATAAGCTTGGTTTTATAGATGGATCGTGTGTTAGAACAGGTGCTGAAAACTCTATGGAGTCACAAAAATGGGTACGGGCCGATTTCATGGTCCGATGTTGGTTACTGAATTCTATGACAAGTTCCATAAAGGAGAGCTTCATTTATGTGAATTCAGCAAAACAGTTGTTGGATGAAATCAGGGAAAGATATGGTCAGTCTAATGGCCCCCTTATTTACCAATTGAAGAAGAAATTGAGTGTGATTGTGCATGACAATCTCAATGTTGCAGATTACTTCAATAAGTTGAAGATCTGGGATCAGTTGCAGGTCCTTGAAGGGATGCCAGTGTGCACTTGTTGTGCTTTCTCTCAGTGTAGATGTGATTTTTATAAGAGGATGCATGATGCAGAGGCAATGAATCAACTGATGCAATTTTTTATGGGTTTGGATGATACCTATGAAGGTGTGAGGAGTCAGATACTCTCCACAGATCCCATTCCGGACATAAATCGGGCATATTATCTGGTGACACAGGCAGAAGCACATAAACCTGGAAATGATGTGAGCCAGAACAGTCAGGACTCGAGTGCTTTAGCTGCAAGCAGGCAAGGAAATAAAATTTTTCAGAAGAGCTCTCAGCAAGGGGAAACTATCAGGAGAAAAAAGGACACCAGAAAGGAGTATTAAGGAAGGAATGAAAGGGGAGAAAAGACAAGTAAGAAGTGCCATTTTAGTCATCAGAGGGGGCATTTCATGGATCAGTGTTACAAGTTGCATGGGTATCCAGAGTGGTACTAAGGGTCGAGAGATTCTACAAAAGGCTCAGTGAATTCAGCAGGAATGTGTGATCAAGACAATCCACTTGAGGAAGAGAGATCACAGAAGGGAGGGTATGAGCAAGGAGTTGACAAGGCTAGGTCTTGATCAATGTTGTTTGTCACGAGGTTTTCAAGATGATGAAGGGGAAGGCTCCCATGGAGAACACGTCTTTAGTGAATTTTGCAGGTAAATTTTGTTTTACCACTACTAATCCTATTGATAGATCTCAAACGAGAAATGAATGGATAGTGGATACGGGGGCAAGTGACCATATGGTTAATGATGAAACTGTGCTTCATGATAAGCAAGAATTGAGACAACCAGTTTACATTGGATTGCCCGATGGACATGTTGTAATTGTGACCAAGCCAGGAAAGACATGTTTGTCTGATAAAATTGTGTTGAATGATGTGTTATTTGTGCCTGGTTTTAAACACAACTTGCTGTCAGTTGGAAGACTTGTTGAAAAGTCTGGCATGAGGGCAATATTTGACCTATATGGGTGTACCTTGCAGGGCCCTGGATGTGAAGATGTTTTGCTGGGAGGAGTGAGAAGAGATGGTCTATACAAGGTGCTTCAATCACTGCCTGAAGGGTATGAGAGAAGGGTCTTCAATAAGGTTTATGTTCCATCTTTTTATGCTACTTCCAAACTTGATCTTAGAATGCACCATGCTAGGCTTGGACACACTTCTGTTTCTAAGTTGAGACTAGGGCTGTTATCTGAGCTGAATAGCTCGGGCTTGGCTCGGAAAAGCTCGAGCTCGGCTCGTTCGTAAAGGTAAAACAAGCCGAGCCTGAACATTGTTTTGGGCTTGAACTGAGCTCGAGACGAGCCCAAGCCGAGCCTGAGCCGAGCTCAAAAGCTTGACATATGAATTTACAGCAATACCCCTAGGGTTATAAGGGGGAGGATATAGCGTTAATTAAGTGTGCGTGAGAAGGGTTCTGTTCGCTCTTCTATGCCTATCGCCGCTTCTCTTATTCCCTTAGGATTTCAATCTGCTCGGCTCGTCCTTCCTTCCCTCGGGGCTCAAGTGGCGCCGGTGAACACCACCACCACCAAGCCGAGCTCAGCTACGAACCGAGCTCGAACGAGCTTAGGCTCGTTCGAGCCTAACAAGCCGAGCTTGAGTTTAAGGTTAGGCTCGCGAGCCAAGCTTGAACGCCAAAAAAAGCTCGAATAGATTTTGGGCTCGAGCCAAAGTATTTTTTGGGTATTTCTGTTGTAATTTAAGTAAATGAATAAGGTTGAAATTTTAAAATAAAATAAATTATAAGATTTTTTATGGAATATATATGTTATATTTCGGTTCTTATTATTTCGAACGTAAAATTCGGAGGAACATTATGATTTTAAGAGTGAAACTTATTTTACATTATATAAAGCATTACTTTGGTCTTAAATAATAAAGGTTGATTTAAGTTCATTGTTTTATTTGAATGGTGCTTTAAGTAAATTATTTCGGTAACCTTTTTGATATCCTTTTATGCAAAATAAGTAGGATTTATGATCCAAATTATTATATTTAACATATATTATAATTAAAAGGTTATTTTGAATGAATGAATTATTTATAATATTAAAAGGGAAGATAAAAGATAGTTTGTGTGGTATACATTTTATATATGAAATAATTTAATAAATATTTATCGTGACTTAGATAAATATTTATTTTATTTAATCTCACAATATTAATTTTAATGATATAAAATATAACCCAAATGTATATACTCCGTATAATATATAGTTATATACATACTGAGTTGTATATATATATATATATATATAGGGATGCGCTCCGGTGAAAACCAAAATTGCGGTAGAAACCCGTGAGGACCGGCTTTTTAGCTCGGTGCACTTGCTTTATAGCCCGATTATGAATAGAACCGACCTATAAAGTCACAAATTTTAGTCCGGTTCTGAAAAAAATCGAGCTATAAAGTCACTATATAATTTTAAAACATTAACTTTTTAGCGCGATTTTTCGGTTTGACCGAACTATAAAGTCATGTGTTATTTTAAAATTGGATTTTTTAGCACGGTTTTTAGGTTAAACCGAGTTGTAAAGTCACCGTGTGATTGAGGTTTTTAGCACGGGTTTAAAAAAAAACGAGATATAAAGTAGTCCTCACGGGTTTTTACCACAAGTTGAGGTTTTCACCGGAGTCAATCCCTATATATATATATATATATATATATATATATATATATAACTACCGTAGGTAGGTGGATGTATATATACACACAACACTTGGCCTTTGTTTTTTTTATAAAGAAGAAGGCTTGGGCCGAGGCCACTATCCAGCCGAATCTTCGATCCGGTTCCGACCCGGATCCAAACGGATCAGATCATCATCTTCCTCCTCTTTCACGTTAAACACAGGGAGATGAAGCTCCAATGGTGGTTTTTAATGTTTGGACGTTTTACCTTCAAAACGTCCCCATTAAATGCTAATCAATTTCACCTTATCAACAACGTGGACAAATCTTAAATTTGGGGACGAACCCATCCTCAATCCCGTCCAAATTCATAAACCCTAAGATTTGGGATCCGAAAAATTGACGTGGAAGATAAGTTTAAAACGCTGAATTGATTATACGAATTGTATGCACTCTTCTATAACGATTCAATGAAACATTAACTTTGTGATTCCGTTCACATTTACAAGCCCGAATTATAAAATCTCTCATTAACGTTTTCGGCCTTATCTCACCACCATTGTTAGTCAATATCCGAGCTTTTAAACTATCACATAGCGTTCTATACACCCAAGCAATCTAGCTTTCCATTCAAAAATTTCACAAAGTAGCAAAGGAAAATGCACAAATCCATTTTCGATTGGAGCCTCGCCGGGGAAGCCGGACAGCCGCTACCAGCCGCCATCGCTGCCACATGAAGCCACTGGGGGCTTCGCTGTTCGACTCCGGATCCGCTTCGGCCAGCCCCGTCTGCCTCCGTGGCCTAGAGCGCCGCCAGTCCCTACGTTATCACCTTTATCGTAGGGGTGTTTTATTTTGCAAATCAGTCCCTACGTGGACATATATAAGACATTACTTTTCTGTTTTCTGGGATCAAGTGAATGAGGGTTTTCCCTTGGAGTATTGAAGGGCAGCTGAACCCTATTCCAAGTTTCCTTCTTGTTTTTCTTACCTCATACAAATCTCCATTGTTTTTGCTTCTGTACTTTCTAACTCTTAGGAGATATGTTGTATTAGCCTAATTATTTCATGTTCTCGATCACTATATATTTAGATTCAATCGACAAGTCTCCCATTTGAAGCTACTTGGTTGTTGCTTTGTTCGTTGGCTTCATGTTGTTTTCATTTTGTTTGGATTTTTTTTCCTGTTATATTATGGTTGTTTGTCTTTCGGACATTATTTCACGCTCTCAATTTCCTTTTTTTTGATATTTCGAATCTTTACTTGTATAAAAAACATGATTCTCACCTTTCAAATGTTATTAGAAAAGATGAAACAAAAACATACACAAAACAAAGGCGAGGAAAAGGATCACCTTTAATATTTGGCTAAAATAAAATTGTTGTAGGAATCATCCTAGATATATAGATCAATTGGATTGGGTCCAAATCAATTTATTTATAACACGTTTTATCTATATATGGTTTTTATATATAGAAAGTTTATTATAGATGATTTTATCTATAATAGTTTAGATACGATAGATTTTATCTATATCTAAGTTCTATCTATATATAGAGATTTCTCTATTATAAATCGAGAGTGTAGGGTTAAATTATGGTGTGTCTGTGTACCCATCAAAGTATCACATTAATAAGAAACCCTAGTTACACAACGGTTTTATTCTGCAGGGTATACTGCGTGGTTCTTACCAGAATACGGAAATTCTATTGTTTTTTCATTCTATTTCTCTTTTTTTTTTTTTTGATTAGATAATAATTTGGATATGACACTATCCAAGAGCATCCTTTCGGATGAGATCCTGAAGATCTAGGTTTGATGTTAAATGTACCCCAAAGGCAGAGTGGCCAAGGTGTGCAACCTTGTCCGCCACTCTGTTGCCAGCACGGGGTATATGAGAGAAGCGTACTTCCCTCATATCCTGTAGTAAGACCTGTATATCAGACAGAGTCATCTCGATCTCCCACGGGCATCTGGTGTCGTTTTTCATGTAATCAATAATGATTTTTGAGTCACCCTCGATTATGAGACGTGGTATATTTAGTTTTCTGGCTTCCAGTATTCCTAATTTTAGGGCAGCAGCTTCAGCTTGTAAAGGGGATATCTTCCCAAGTTGTTGGTGTGATATATGAATCACTTGTCCATACCAATCCCTAATGACAGAACCAGCCGAGCTTCTGCCATTCGAGAGAGAGGACCCGTCAAAATTTAACTTAAAAGTCCCATTCGGTGGTTTTTTCCATTTCTTTGAGATATGACGGTTCCTTGTGCTGTTCTGTATCTTCCAGTTATTCTTGGGAGAGGCCTGGTAGCATACCATACCAGTTTCAAGTTGACAGGCTTGTTGCCATAGCATTAATTGTCTTTTACAGAATTCCGCAACTGCATTCTCTGTCGGGGGGGGGGGGGGGGGCATTGTCGCGAAAGACAGTTCCGTTTCTGAAATACCAGATACCCCACCAGGTTGTAGCGATCTGCTGGATCTTCTTTGCAGACAATGTGTGTACCCATCGGAGCACTCTACTAATTTCTCTGCTTTCAGTTATTAGTTCTTTGAGCTTTTCCTTTTCTGAGCGTGTTAAGAATTCTTGGATAAGGTTCGGGAAGCATTCTATTAATACATGTATGTCATCCTCACAACAGTCATGACATTTGTTACAACTGGACGGTACCGCTACTCCTCGCGATGCAAGACACACTTTTTTCGGTAATCCAGCCTGGCTAATTTTCCACATAAAGTTTTTAATTTTGGGTGGGATGTTGAGTTTCCATATCCATGAGTATTCTGCTTTTCCGTATGTGTGGCTGTTAGTATGACTGTTTGTAATGAATTTGTATGCCGATGATGTGGTGAACCATCCTTTCTTATCCGGCCACCAGTAGATTCTATCTTCCAACACTGAAGTTGGTAGTGGGATGGCAAGTATTTGTTCGACGAGCGATTCTGGGAGAATGCGACGAAGCTTTTCCGTGCACCACCTACCATTGAGGATATATTCACTGACTTTTTCCATCTCATTGTATTGCGCTGGACATTCCTCTCTCTTTTGTATCGGTACTTCAGATACCCAGTTATCCGTCCAAAAATTGACCGACAACCCATTTCCAATCGACCAGATCAGGCCTGATTTGAATTTATGTAGTAAGCCTGCAAGTTTGGACCATTGCCAAGACATATTTCCAGTTTTGTTATAGTGTAGGATAGAAGTGTTCTTTAGATATTTATAGTTGATTATTGTAACCCACATATTTCCTGGTTCGGCTAGGACTTTCCATAGCAGCTTTAATTGCAAGGCTTCATTCATTTCCTTCGATTTCCTTATACCCAATCCACCGTCTTGTTTAGCCCTGCAAATCTTATCCCATCCAATTAGGGGCTTGTGCTGTGCATCCTTATTCCAGAAGAAAGTTCTGTTTGTAGTGTCTAGTTCCTTGTGTATTGTTGCTGGCAGCATAAAGTTCTGCATTATAAACAGAGGTTTCGCCGTTAGGTTTGATCCTATTAGTGTTGCTCTTCCTTGTTGCGAGAGAGCATCAGCCCTCCATTTACTTAGTTGTTCTTGCGTTTTAATAATAACTTCCCTAAACGTGTCAGTGTTGACCCTTCCATTGATAATTGGACATCCAAGGTATTTTTCAACTGAGTTAGAGTGAGCAATCCCGAGGACACCTCCCAGCTCTGGAATGCGGCCACGCGCCACTCCAGAGGTGACCTGAAATGCTGATTTATGATAATTCACATGTTGACCCGATAGTTGACAATAATCTTCTAAAATCGTCCTAATTTTCAGGCACCCATTCGTGCTTCCTTTCAGGAAGATCAGAATATCATCCGCGAAGGCTAAAAACGGGACACAGGGCCCATTCGTCCCAAATCTGAATCCAACCAATTTCTCTGGAGAGGTCGCCTCTTTCACAAGGCGCCGTGCAAGCACTTCCGCGCCAAGAATGAAAAGAAACGGTGATAGCGGATCCCCCTGACGCAATCCTCTAGACGGTAAAAATAGGTCCGTAGGTCCATTATTGACCAAGACAGAGAATGAAACAGAAGTGATACACTCCATGATCCAGTTTACAAACTTTTGATGGAACCCAAATTTCAATAGAAATTTGTTCGTGAACTCCCAATCTACTCTGTCATATGCTTTTTCCATATCCAGCTTTAAAGCGATCCACCCTTCTTTCCCTTTTCTACTTCTGAAGGAGTGAAAAATTTCATGGGCTATGAGCACATTATCTTGGATGGCTCTGTCTGAGACAAAGGCACCTTGAAGGGGGTTTATGAGCTTTCCAAGGACTTTTTTCAGACGTTCTGTTAGGATTTTGGATATCAATTTATAAATTGTTGAGCATAGACTGATTGGTCTATAGTGGGCAGTTGTTGTTGGGTTGTCCCTTTTTGGTAACAGGGTAATGAATGTATGGTTTATCTGTTTTAGTATTTTTCCAAAAATGAAAAACCCCTTCACTGCTCTCATAACGGATGGGCCTACAATATCCCATGCAGATTTGTAGAACTCATCTGTCATCCCGTCCGGGCCAGGAGCCTTATTTCTACCAAGGTCAAAAACCGCATTTTTAATTTCCCCATTAGAAGGAATTGCTGTCAGCATTTGGTTATCAAGATCAGTTACTTCTGTTGAAATAAGGTTGAGATATTCATTTAGTTTTGTAGAATTAATCTGCTGTTTCTTGAATCTTTTTTGAAAGTCACATTTTATTTCATTACTAATGTTCTCCTCTCCTACAATCTGAGTACCCTCATCAGTTGTGATTGTTCGAATACACTTTCTGTTCCGTTTGCCTGTCGATATTCTATGAAAATAGCCAGTGTTGGAGTCCGAGAGCCTCAAATGCCTAGTTTTAGCTCTCTGACTCCAGTAAGATTTCTGGAATAACAGCAACTTTTCCTTTTTGCGTATTAGTCTATATTCCCTTGTTTGTTGACGATCATTGATTCCTTGAGTCTGTCCCTGCTGTAATTGCAGCAGCTGGTCCTCTACTATCTGTAGTTGTCGAAAGATGTTTCCAAAGGAGGTTTTGTTCCATGTTTTTGCTTTTTCTTTAAGGGTTTTGGTTTTGCGGATAAGTTGGTACAAAGCAGAGCCATGACACTGATAACACCATGCCTGTTTTATAATGTTTCGGAAGTCTCCACGTTGTAGCCAGCAATTTTCAAATTTGAAAGGGGGTGGCTTGAAGTTTTGATTAGTTGTTAGTTCTATTGTGATCGGACAATGGTCAGATGATGAAAAAGCTCCGTTTTTCGTGGTTAAACCTGGATATTTCTGTATAATTTCGTTTTGGACCAATACCCGGTCCAACTTTTCTTTTATGTTGCCTTCTTCGGCTTGTTTTTTCCTCCATGTGAATTTGTTTCCCCAAGATGGGATCTCTTCAAGAGAACACTGATTTTTTCTTTCCATTAATCTTGCAAATCTCCGTGGTTGCGTGAACGCACCACCCTCTTTTTCTGTAAAATTCCCAATTTCATTCAGATCCCCCATGATCATGCATGGGATAGTTGCTTGCTTTATGTCCTGAATTACCGGGCTCCAAAACGCAAATTTTTCATGTTCGTGTGGTGGAGCATACGCAAACCAAATTAAGCAGGAGAAGTTGTCAGTGTTGTTAATATATTTGATTGTAATAGCTCGACTTTCTTGCGAGATGATTTCTATTTGTTCGTTTAGAAAACTATTTTCCTTCCATAGTAATCCGATTCCCCCTTTTCTCCCTTGAGCAGGTGACCAAATGGCCTTGTCGAAACCTGAGCTCAACCATACCGAAGGTTCAGGTATGTGCTCAGTTTTTGTTTCTGCTAGCGCAAGCACCTGGATATGCTCCGCTTTGCATCTAGTGTTTATGTCCGTCCAGAAGGTCGGCCTTCCCATTCCACGACAATTCCAGAAACTGAATTTCATAATGAACCTGCTTTTAGAGAGCTCGAGACAGATATTCGGCTCTCCAAGACTTTGTAATATGGAATGGTTATGTTATATGTGGGTTGTTCTGGTGGTTTGAATTCAGCGGCTGCAGGACAAATGACATACACAACCCACAACGTCAAGATCCCACACATGAACTGCCAGCTAGGGACAAAAAGACCACAACACACACAAGGCTTGATTGTGTTATAGTCCAGATAATTGGTGAAGTTGGGTGTCGCACACCCTGCGCTTCTATTGCGCCAGCAGCTACCCCTTGACCCCCACACATCCCAAATTGAGAGGGGGCAGCATATATAAGACCATACAATACTTGCTTCCTTAATATAACCTTTACATAACTGAGTACTTGACTTGCTGGGGACATTAATTTGTCCATGTATGGATATATAGCTATGTATCCATCCCCTTGCTGCATTATATATTGGTACATTCTTTTCCAAAATTTGCTGGTATTTTGGTAAATTAGGCATTGAGCTGAGAATGGTAGCATACACCGTAGTGCGTTGTAAATTGATGATAATTTCTTGGACACCAACCAGTCTGGCTTTGCATTTTGTAAAATCAAAGGAGAGCATAGAGCCCCCCTTCGACGAATTAGAAGTTGGGATTTTGATCCCGTCCTCAGGGCCTGGTACCCCTTTGGACCTGTGCTTCGATGAGGATGGTTTCGAGTGCTGCTTTGTGGAAGAATCAATTGAGAATGATTCCCATACAAATCGTTTTCCCATGTTTGCTTTGTGGTTAATCGCCAATTTGGGAAATTTCAAAATCAACCAGGACAAGTTAAGATTAACGATCGGGAAGAGATAGCTAGAGGTGATGAAGAAGTGAGAATCGCACACTCCCCCAACCCAAAAACAGGACTGGAAAAGGGCGAAGTTTAACCAAATCAAAGGGTTTTTATCATACCTTGTCATACGAATCCGAATCTGACAACCATACAGCTCCACGTACAGCCCAGACGGACAGCACCCCCATTCCCTATTATTTGTTCTAGACAGCGACGACATAAGTACTCCCTGGGGTGGGAAAGACCACGCAACCAACCACCACCACCAAAGGCGAAATCTTGCACTGACTCCCCTCTTGATCACTTTAATTGCTTGATGAAGGTAGCACATCTGATTTCCAATCGTATTGAAGTGGAAAATATCAACCCACTCCTGAGACTCAAATTCACTCGAGCTCTTCCCGAAACTGTGGATTTTTGGTTTAGCTTCATTAATATTGATGCGATGAGGATTAGCCCCATGCTTTCTGGCCGATGTGCTCACCGGAAGATTGGATTTTGAGAGGATTGGTTTCCTAGGGTTCTTCGTTTCAGAGGGAACGGGGGTTTTCGCTTCTTCTCTCATCGGGTTCTTTTTCAAAGAGCTCCTCTCTTTTTCATTCTATTTCTCTTTAAACATATTCACTTATACACAAAAGGAAATCATTTTTTTTCTTCCAAGAGGGCCATTTTTGCACAAATGGATGTGAGAAATATTATTACCCTAGCAGGGTAAACCTATATCCGGCCAGTTAAGTTTAACCATTTAATATCGATAAGTATAAAATTGTTCCCCAGCCTGGTCCCCTATTGGGTCAACCCAAGTCCCTACAAGTGTTGGAGTACACGTGGTTTTTATATTCTTCCTCTTGTAATAATACTTGATATTTTTAAGTACGGGTTTCTATCATTTCCTCTTTTTTTTTTTTTTTTTTTTTTTAATTAAGAAATAATTCGAGAGCTAGTCATACTTGACAACTCGAGAGGCCGACGAAGTCGGCAGACGGTGAAACCGTCTATACATATATAAAAAGGTCCAACAACTACAAAGAGGGAGGCGTAATCCCGGACGAGCAAGCGAGCCAAACCCGTACACGCTGGAGACAACGTAGACTAAAATCCGGTGCCAAACATCCCTAGGCGGCGACACCGTTGGCCAGCGGTAAATCAGGAGCCAGTCCTGTGAACAGTGAAGACGATCCTCCAAGGAAATCGCCTAACACAGAGTCGTCTCGATACACACACCACCACGACCCAGCCAATCCCGACACCAGTTGCCAGAGCTCCAGCACGGAAGAAGAACGCCAAGCAACGGGGATGTCAACCAAGAACCAACCTTGAAGACGCGCACCTTTAATCCCTTTCATACGAAAGATAATTTATTCAACCCTAATGGGATTTTCAAGCCCTTTCGGGAAGGTTACGACCCTTTCGGGTTCTTTGTTTTTTACCCGAAGCCTTGGGCCCGAAGGACCCGAAGCTTGGGCCCGGAGGAACCAAACTTGGGCCCAAAGGACCCGAAACTTGGGCTCCAAGGACCCGAAGCTTGGGCCCTAAGGACCCGAAGCTTGGGCCCCAAGGACCCGAAGCTTGGGCCCCAAGGACCAAGGATGAGCAGGGGATCTCGTCATGGCCGGAGGAGGGGTGGCCGCGTCGACACCGGAGAGGACAGCCAGACCAACGCCGACATCCAAGCACCGGCCGACACACACCACGGCCCAACCACCGGAGGTCGAAGAGGAGGCAACGCCGGGCGAAAAAAGCCAGCGGCGGCCTCGAGTCGCCGAGGGGAAAAACACCCCAGCCGGCCGAAACGGAGGAAGGGTGGCCCGAAACGCCCGAGGATCAAGCCGATTGGGTTAAGAAAGGGGGGATGGCGCGGTTGACGGTGGTGGCCTAAGAAGTGGCGGCGATGGCGTTGGGTAGGCGGGGTGGAAGGATTAAGAGATTTTTAGGTTATGGTTTTTTAGGGAGAGGGTGGTGGGGTGGTGCGGTGGTGTTGTGGTAGGGTGGCGGCGGTGGTGCGGTGGTGGGGTGGCGGCGGTGGTGGGGTGGAAGTGGTGGTGCGGTGGTGGGGTGACAGTGGTGCGATGGGTGTGGCGGTGGGGGTTTGGGGCCGGCTTCTAGAGAGAGGGCAGAGCCCCTCTCTCTAAAATTCCTAGAAGGATAGGTAATGGTTTCAATCGGGGAAAATTCTCCAAATCTAAATTATTTTAGAACAATGGAGCTAAATCTTCTGCCCCCTCCTTGTCCCCTTCCCCCTTCCCTCTCACACACTTTCAATTAAAAATAAAAGTAAATTAAATTAAAAATTAAAGTAAATACTAAAAGAAAAAATATTAAAAAGATGTGAGGAGGGACAGAATAAGGGGACAAATCCGGGGACCGAAGATTTGGACTCCAAAACAATACGAGGCACGTGAGATTAAAATATTAAAAAGATGTGAGGAGGGACAGAATAAGGGGACAAATCCGGGGACGGAAGATTTGGACTCCAAAACAATACGAGGTATATGGGCCGGAATCATATCCGCAATTTATAAATTGAATCTTTTAATCTATGATGCATGTCTGTATAAGCATTACTATGACATGAAATACTAGGGGTTGGCGCGGGATGGGACGGAGGTCGTCCCGCGTTCCGTCCCGCGTAATTTTTACGGGACGGGATTTACTCTTTTTTTCTTCTTCCCACACGGGCCTTGTCCCTCGCGGGACGGGACGAGCCTTGTCCCTCAAATAAAAAAAGTTATAAAAAATTAACAACTTCCTATATATTTTGCGATTTAAAAAAACGTAACAAATATAAATCTATAATTTTTTTATATTTTACGGATTTTCCTATACATATACATACATATATAATAATCGTGTGTATATATACACACTGATGTTGTAGCAGTAGATTGATGAATACGTAGCATTAGTTTTTTCTTTTTGGCGGAATGCATGCACAATGCAGTAGCATTAGTGGGTATATATTGTTGTTGTTGTCGTCGTCGTCGTCGTCGTCGTCGGGACCGGGACGGGATTCACTATTTTTTTTAAATTCCACCGGGGCTGGGACGGGATCGAGATTTGCGGGATTTGTGCCCACCCCTATGAAATACAGAGGACTCGAAGTGCTTGCTTAGAGCATACACAACTAGGGGTGGAAATGGGGCTCATCCGCTCTGCGGATATATAAATCTTCACCCGCCCTGTTCCATCACCCGCAAATCCTTCACCCACATCCAACCTGTGTGGGTGAGCGGGTGGTGCGGGTTATTACTGGATATCCAATAAGACGGGCTGATTAGTTTTATTTTAAGATATTACACGGATTTTTTCCTTATAAAAAAACATACTAAGATATCAAGTTCGGATTCAAAAATACGTGAAGAATACATAACTAAGAAAAATAGAAAATATTTTGGGTTCTACATTAACAATACATGAAAAATACAAAACTTATAAAATAAAAAACAATGGGAATATTCTCAATAAGATCATAACATAGAAACATTTTTTGAATTAACTACATAATCTAATTTTCAAATTAACTACATAATCTTCTAACATTAATATAAGCCCAAATATAAAAGCATAATATAAAATTAATGTGAGGAAGTGATATCAAAACAAAGAAATTTAGGGTTTTTTAAGGGCATAATAGTAAAATCATATGTTTAATTGGATTATTGGATACTTATTAGGTGATTATTGATGCGGGTTATGGAGCGGGTATTGGGTGAAAAATTAATCATCATCCATATCCGCCCCACCACCCACTTCACCCGTCACCCACTTTTTGCGGGTTTTCACCCTTAAAAACGATGTGGGTGGAGCGGGTGAATTGGATAATCCATGTCCCATTTTTCAGCCCTATACATGACGATCATACTCTAGTATCTTCATTAATACGGAGTATATATTAAGAAAAAAGATAAATGAAATAAAAGTCAGAAAAGGTTTTTTTTTGCAGGGATTTTTTTTTTGCCCCAGTCGGGGTGGCTCACTGGTGGGGAGCAAGGGGATGTTAGGGGGTCTCGGGGGCGATCCGTACCTCCACCTCATTCCTTGGATGAAAATACAAAGGTTTGCCTTGCTCCTTTCCAGTAGGTCAAGCCGGTCGGCGTAAACCGGTTTACCTGGTGCGGGGCTCTTGCCGGTTGTGTCACGTGCCTATGGTTTGCCACCAAAGGTGGATTCCTCGTCATAAAAAAACAGTTTTGGAAGAAGAGACTCTTCCTAAGAGCATCTTTAATGGTGGTACTCCAAATACCATAACAATTAAAAAAATATCTAAGAAAAAAGATGAGATAATAACATTCAATATACCACTTTCCCTAGCCATTGACAAAACTAACCCTCCCCTTGAAAAAATTGCAAAAATAGCATATGGCCTGAATAAATTGCAAAAAATAACAGGTTTGTTAAGGGGGTAGAAGGTAAGCCAGTTGAAGCGGTTTCAGTGCACAAGGTAGGGAGCGGTGACGCGGGAGGAGAAGACGTCGGCCATATCCGGGAGGTGAGGAAGCTGGTGACGCCATATCCGGCAGGTGAGGAGAAGACACCTTATCCGGGAGGAAGCCGATGACGCGGGAGGAAGCCAGTTGAAGCCGTGACGCCGAAGCCGGGAGGAAAGTCGGGGAAGCCCTGCTTCCACGTTTGGAGAAGGACGAAGAGCAAGAGAAAATCGCCGGAGCACCTGCCGGTTTTGAAGAAGAAGAAGAAGACCACATCTAACAACGAAGAAGACCGCATCGTCGTTTTCCCCGCCTACAGTTGCGAATGCGATGTGATAGATTTTATGGTCCGCGTCTTGGGTTGTGGTCGATAGCATCATTCCCTTGTACTTTCCCTTCAGAAAGCTCCCGTCCACACAGAACACCTACGACATGTGCAAAGGATACAGTTGGCACACATTTCAAGAGACATCGCATGCATTTCAATGTGTCTGGCTAAAAAACCTTTTGGACTGGCACATTGTGAAGTTAGTAGTGATTGGGACGTACCTTGCGAAGGTGGGGGACTGCCCTCCTCCAGACCCCGAGGCTGATGAAAGAATACTTGAACTGCTTGTTTGAATCCCATTGGACCAGGTATGTGTTCATGGGTTCACTGCATGGGTAATGTCATGACCCTCTTCGAATGAGCCCCCCCAACTGGAAGGAAGTTTCATGGGGCGGTTCTCCATTCCATTCTAAATTGTCCCCTTTTG
This sequence comes from Persicaria tinctoria, assembly GCA_037127255.1. NCBI lineage: Eukaryota > Viridiplantae > Streptophyta > Magnoliopsida > Caryophyllales > Polygonaceae > Persicaria > Persicaria tinctoria. The sequence continues at coordinate 5,850,321 of JBANSL010000004.1, forward strand.
TTGATGCGTTATCGTGGTTGTGCAGGTTTCAAGCACTGAATTGTCCATGATAGAGGTTGGAAATTCTGTGCCGGCATCTCGGTTTTCTTTTCCACTGCCCATTGACCACAATAGTAAGAAATACGAGCTCTTTCTCCCTTGCACTCGTAAAACCAGAAAATAGTTATAGCACTTTCAATGGGGATATGAAGAAAAGTGGAAGTAGTGATGGCCATAAAAAGAAACCCACAGGCTTACTTACCCATTTTTGTGAATATATACTATATGATGTTGGTACGTGTCACTTTTCCTCTGGCACGTAATAGTCAGTTATTGTCCCGTATTCATGAATGTCCGGCATAAAACTGGTAATTGGGTCCACCTTTCCCTCCCGATCAGCTTTAATGGAGAGCCTTTTAATTTCCTCTATTACCTTGAGCTGAGATGGAATGGTGGTGGGATTCCTAAACTTCTCTTACTTAAAAAAGCCAATCATTTCTCCCTCCTTTTTTTTTGGCGCCAAGATGCAAAGTGGAGCCATTGATGTTTGGAGACTATCTGCCAGAGATATCAATTTGGAAGCAGACCATTGAAGGATCCTAGGAAGAACATATATAAGGTGTTCTAGATCTCATGATTATTGTGAAAATTAGTTAACAGGATGACCAACGATATTACTGCTTTCACTTTTCTTTGAGTGATTTGGTGAAAAATATGTATGTCAATTTATGAGGGTTCAATTACAACTTAGGGCAAGCTAGCTAGTGGAAGAGTTCATGAAGAAGCTAGTTCTTCTTGAATTGGTAAATAAAGAGCAGCCATTCTAGGGTTCGAACCGAGGACCTATATGTACTACCTACAAGTCTGTTCCGGTGTGTCATTCCGAAATGATTAGGAAGCTAGTTCTTCCCACATAGAAAGATTGCGGATCTACCGATTAAGATCAACTCTTTGAGGATGAAAGCCCAGGACGAATACATATTTTTTTTTACTTTTTTTTATTTGATTCATGAAGCATGAAAGAAATTCAAGGGCTTGCTAAGAACAACTTTTCATGCTCAAAGTAATATGATCATGCACCACTCTTGTGGAGGTAAGGGTATATCTTATGTTAATAATGGTATGTTTGATCGATGAGATGGCTTGAAGAAACAATTAGATAATCTTAGGCCTTGTTTGGTATCGATTACCGGGAATCAAAATTTGGTAATCGGAATGAGTGATTACTGATTTCGTGTTTGGTAGGACAAAATCCGGAATGAAATCGATTACCAGGTAATCAAATTATCCCCAATTTTGAGAATTTTTCATTCCTTCCCTTTAGGTGAGGAATGAGCCATTACCAATTTCCTCACCCTCCCCAACTCACGCACAACATCCATCACCTCAATCTTCATCCGATTGCCAGTCACCGCCACCACCACCGGTTGCCGCCACTGACACCACCACCATCGATTGTCGCCGTTGCCGCTGTCGTCCACGAGCACCACCACCTCCATCTCTCTCTCTCTCTCTCTCTCTCTCTCTCTCTCTCCACTGGTCAACGGCCGCCGCTGCTCCTCCATCGGTCGACAGTCGTCTCTCTCGATCCGCTCCCCCCTTGTCGACGTCGTCCTATCCTCTCGCACCGAGCTCTCCAAATCTGCCCCCCCTCCGCTATCGACCTCTCTAGATCTAGCTCCTTCCCAAGCGCCACTGTTCTCCCCCCACGCTCCGGGCTATCCAGATCCGCCTTCGTCCTCTTCCACTTCATCGGGATCTCTAGATCCGGTGTCCCCATCGTCCTCCTTCTCCTCTCACTGGATTCTTCAGATCTGCTTCTTCCCACCCACCCAACCACCATAGAAGGGTTCCAGATCTAATATGCTTTCTGATTTGATGAATTTATTTAATTGGATTGTTGAATTTGTGGAATGTTATGCTAACTTTGAGTTGATTTCAGAAATAGAATGTCATTTCTTTTTAAAATTTGGTAGATTTTCGTATATTTTCAAGTTAAATTTCTAAATTTCTCATTCCCGATATTATACCAAACAACATGCTTGAGTAATCACTTATTCCGAATTTTGATTCCGATTTCGATTACCGTTCCCATTCCCATTCCGATTACCATATTTGTACCAAACGGGGCCTTAATGTTAAGAATGTTTTTTTTTTGGTCATCTATGGTAAGAATGTTAATGTTGTTGATGTTTCCCAACTTTTTGGCATCGCGAACTATATTACTAGGAATTGTCAATGTGGTGCAAAAGGAAGCAATTTATATGCAAAACGAATATCATGGGCCTAGGCATGATCGCTGCTCTCTCACTTACTTTTTTTTTTTGATACAAGGAGAAAGTTTGGGAGTGGTCAACCTCGGTTGAACCTGAAATACCCCAAATTATTTTTGGGCTATTTCTTATTTTTATTTAATTAAATAAATCTATATTATATTCAAACTATAGTATATATCTTGTGAATTTGGTCATTTAATAAATTCACATAAGATATATGGTATGAATTAGAATAATTGAATTATTCTAAAGAAAAATAATATATGATGGATTTAAATCCTCTAAATAACCTTATTATTTAATTTATGAAATTAAATTAAATAATATTCATCCCGCTAAAGTGGAGAAATCTATCCTCTATCTCCGTCTTTATCCGCTTCTTTTATTTATTTTCTTCAAAATCTATCTTCTACCCTTTATCTCTATCTTAATTTATTCTTAATCTCAAATGATTAAAAATCTGTATTTTTATCCGACTAGTTCAACCGTATAGATACACGTCTAATACTAGGGTTTCTCACAAATCCAAAACTCTCGCCCTCACCGTCTCTCATATCACCGTCATCCATCCTCATTGCCTCCTAATTCACCCCGAGCCGCCCCGTCCTCCCCCTCTCTCCGATCGCTGTCCAATCTACCGCCGGACAACCACACTCGCCTCGACCGCTGCCTGGCCACTGTCCGAGCCGCCGAGCCACTGCAGAACGCCCGCCGAGCCGCCGAGCCGCTGCCTTGCCTGTCACCATTGCCGCCCGAGTTCTGGAATTTCCTGCGTCTCGGATTTCCGCCACCATCACCGCCGCTGCCCATCAACCACCACCGCGCCGATTGCCGCCGCCAAGCCTTGCCCGAGCCGCCGCCAATTGGAGCCTCGCCTTCGCCGCTTCCAATCGCTGCCTGCCGTGAGCCATCGCCGCCGAGGGAAGATCGTCTTCCTCTTCGTCTGTACGTGAATGTCCGATTGAAGGAATTGGAATTTGATTTCTTTTACAAAAATCACAAGAACTCACCCTTGTTTTAGTCTATTCACGTTCTTGGCCCTAGCTTAATTATTTATTAAGCTATGCGGCCAATATTTCTAAACTATTCGATTCTTGCCCGTTTCAGCGACACCAAGCAATCTCGAAGCACTCACGCCGGATCCCGCTCCCCGAGGAATTCATATTGGTATAGATTCTTAACTTTATAGAATTAATTCAATTTCAAATTGAGTTAAGTAAAGTTAATTTCATAAAATATCAATACTAATATTCCTTTTTTCGTTGGATTCGATAGGTGCTAAAATCTCGCCTGGTTGTCATCAGCTGATCATCGAAAGTCAAGGCAAGTGATTTCGTTCAAACGCCCTTTGCGTGTTTCGTGATTCTTTTGTTGTGCCTTTTAAAATTCTTCTGTGTCGAATGCGGCCCTGTGGCCAATTTCCTTGCCAATTTCGATAAATTGCATACCCGTCTGCTTGATGTAATTTATCTTTTTAATCATAAATTGGCATGAGTTAAATTAATGGGCAATCATTAAATGAATTATAGTATTATACATATTAAATATGAATTGTTTGTTTATAACTCGAGATAAGTAAAGGTTGCCCATTTTCTTCTTCCTAAAGTGCATGATACTCTACTTGTTCTTTCATGCAAACTAGTAGCATGTGATAGTAAGACCCTTTGAATTATCCATGCTTGTCCCTGTTTGATTTAATGTCGTTATTATGATCACCTAGTATAAACTGTTTATATATGATAAGATAGGCACCATGTGATGCTTAGTTGTGATATGTTAAAATGCGCACCACGTGATGCGAGTGGCTTTATGCCTTTGGCAAGTTATGCAGTAGACTGACTTGCAGGTTGTGGTTCGTTAAGCCACCGCCTCAAAAGGTTTCATGAAACACCATCCCGGGATGCATTCTCTGCGGGATGGTAAAACAACGATCTGATGTAGGTCGTGGTCCTTGTTAAAGGCCCGACCGGTACCACGTAGTAATATTATTATTGTTATTATCATTGTGATTAGTGCGATTATGGTTATTATCGACTATTAAATAGGTGATCACTTCAGCTATTATACTCATCTGTCTCGGGTATAATTCCTTTTCTTATCTTATAATCGATCATTACGATCATCCGAGTCATGTGTGAATTTTTATCTTTTTATTCAGTTTCCACTTTAAATATTCGTGTCTTTCCCTTAACCTATGACATACCGTTTATGGTCACTGTAAGGTTAAAGTCTGAACATTTTCCCTATCATTTGCTAGTCTTAATTGTACTAACCATCCTATTTACTGGATGGCTGGTGTCCTTCGTACTCACGAAACACCAGACCATATTCCACAGGTCTAGTGCAAGCAGCAGAGCAGGAGAGAGTTGAAGAGCGGGCTATCATTTATGAACCTTTACACTACAAGTTTTTAACCTTTAAAGTTTCCGCAATACTACTTTGGTGTTAGCTATTTTGGAGTTATTTATACTTTATGGTTTTGGTATTTTTATGTTACTATGATCGGATATTTTAAACTATAATATTTATTTGACTTCCGCCTATTTTATTTTATTTGCTTAAATTATCATCTTGTTTATGGGAGCATGGTTGCATGTCCCTATAAGCCTCAGGTGAATTCAAAGACATTAAAGTCTGCGGATTCACTGGCGCTGTAGCGCTCCCTTGGGATTTAAAAGGGGGTTTTACAGAAGGTGGTATCAGAGTCGTAGGTTTTTAAATGTTTTCATTCGAATTTCAAAATGATTTCTAAAGTTAATTTCAAAAAGATTTTTAGCAAAACTATGCTCTACTTACAAAAGTATGCAGTTTTGGAAATAATTGTCCGATAGTCCTGCTCAAGCTCCTGCACCCGCCATAGACTAATATTAGATTCTTTATTCTTGTTTCCTCTAAATCTCGCTTATGTGATTGTCTCGCTCGAGTACTGATTACTCCTCGCCCTCCTCGATAGACGTCTAATGTTCGCAAGACCGCAGAACTGCAACCACGGAAAATGGAAAGGAGCTCATCTTCAAGTGGTACAAGGGACATAATTGTGAAACTTTTCGATTCTATAACAAGAAAAATGCAGTAAGGGAAAAGAAAGTCATGCTAGGTCCTCTGGACGAAAATAGGATAAAGTACCTCCAGGACCTCGTCTGAGTGTACGGTTTGGAACCATCTCAAAGTCCTAGTGAAGAGGAGTCAAAGAAGAGATCCTTTTTGGAAACCCTAGCAGATGAGAAAGCATTCCAGGCTTTGCAAGAAAGGAGAGCGAGGCAGAGGCTCCGCGTGAGGAAGACCGGGGAAATATACAGGAATAAGGAACGAATTGTGAATGAGCTGGAAAAAAATGTTGTGATCAGGCTAGAAATGAGATCAAAAAGAGATGTGTGAGCATGCTGAGTCAGAGAAAGATGCAGCATCACAAAAGCATAGATCCGAATTGGACAAACTCATCGATCTATCTGTCTTTGCAAAAGACGACGAGGATTAAGAGCTCATCAGCAGCAACACATTCCGCAGTAGTACCAACAGAATACCCAGATTCCTGCAGGTTCACAACCGATTGTGAACAAAGGGAAGAATGTCATTGGGCCATCTCAGTAAGGTCCACGACTATATGAAATGTGTAGGATGGACGACACTACATCTCCTATGACTCAAGGTATTATCTACCTCCGGGCCGAGCCAATTAATATTCTTTTTATCCAGGTGCTTCTCATTCTTTTCTAGCCGAGCAAACTGCTGAAAGACTCGGATTAGAATCTGTGACTCTAGATGATTCCTTTATTGTGAAATTCCCTAGTGGGGATAGAGTTCGAGGTAGGAAAATGTTATTCCACTTCCCCATCGCGATAGGTGGCGATGAATACCTTGCCGATCTTGTTCTGCTTCCAATCCTTCCTCAGAACATCATTCTCGGTATGGATTGGCTTACTCGCCATAGTGCAATCATTGATTGTGGATGGAGAATCGTGACCATTTCGTCGGACGGTAGGGTTGTGTGTAGATTTCGTGGGCGCATTCCTAAGAAGGATGGCCGTGTTATTATTGTAATACAGGTAGCCAAATTGTTACGTCAAGGTGGTGCCGGATTCTTATGTTATCTGCAGGATCAACCATCCGACCCGGTCCATATCTCCGATATTCCTGTAGTTCGGGATCGAATTCCCTAATGTTTTCCCCGATGAGATTCATGGCTTACCTCCAAAGCGGTTCATTAAGTTCACCATCGACTTAGAGCCATGAACCTCTCATATTTCCAAAGCCCCGTATTGCATGGCTCCCGTTGAGATGCAAGAATTGAAGAGTCGGCTTGAAGAGTTGTTAGAGAAGGGTTATATATGACCCAGTGCTTCACCTTGGTGTGATCCCGTGCTGTTTGTGAAGAAGAAAGACGATTCTTTCCGTATGTGTATTGATTAACGGGTGCTAAACAAGGTAACGATCAAGAACAAGTATTCACTGCCACGCATCGATGATTTCTTGGATCAACTTCAGGGAGCAAAGGTATTCTCCAAGATTGACATTCGATCTAGTTACCATGAGCTTCGAATTCGTGATGAGGATATTCCAAAGTTTGCTTTTAAGACACGTTATGGGCACTATGAGTTCGTGGTGATGCCCTTTGGCTTAACAAACGGCCCAGGAGTCTTCATGGATCTGATGAACCGTTGCTTTCACCAGTATTTGGATAAGTACGTCGTAGTGTTCATCGATGACATTTAGATCTACTCGCCAAGTGAGGAGGCTCACTCCGAACACTTGAGAACTATTTTGATGACACTGCAAAAGCATCAAGTTGTCTAAGTGTGACTTTTGGATGAAGTAGGGGGCATTCCTAGGTCACATCATCTCGGAGAAAGGGGTGATGGTCGACCCCCAGAAGATAGCAGTTGTAGAGAAGTGGAATCCGCCAAAGAACGTCAAGGAGATCATGAGTTTTCTAGGACTAGCAGATTACTACAGGAGGTTCGTGGAAGGGTTTCCAAATTGGCCCAACCACTAACCCTATTTCTGCGCAAATCCCAGAAATTCGTCTGGATTTATAAGTGCGAAGCGAGCTTTCAGGAGCTCAAGAAAAGGTTAACCACATCACCTATACTAGCACTCCCTAAGGAGTTAGAGGATTATGCGATCTACAGTGATACTTCCAAGCAAGGTCTGGGTTGTGCATTGATGCAAGATGGGAAGGTGATAGCTTAGGCATCACGACAGTTGAAGCCGTATGAGGAGAAATACCCAGTGCATGATCTGGAACTACTAGCTACTATGGTATTTGCTCTAAAAATCTAGCGCCATTATCTGTATGGAGTTCGTTGCTAGTTATACACCGACAAAAAAAAAGCCTCAAGTATGTGTTCACTCAAAAGGAGTTGAACATGAGACGGAGACGTTGGATAAAGTTGATCAAGGACTATGACATTAAGCTCCTCCATCATCCTGGTAAGGCTAATGTCGTAGCCGATGCTTTGAGCCGCAAATCTCAGCACGAGGCTATGATTAGCTTTTGACAGCAAGTCCTGTTATGCAAAGGAATCTGCTCAAGTTAGATGTTGAAGTTTGGTTTGAAAGGAACTGAGGACAGTTGTGTATGATGGAGGTTCTATCAGATCTACTAGCGGAGATAAAGGCGAAGTAGACAGAGGATGTTGTGTTACTGCAGATCACCGTTGATTTCTTTGATGGTAAAGCCCAGACTCTGTCGTGAGGGATGAGGGATCCTTATGGTTTGGGAATCGCATCTCCGTTCCCAATGTCCATGATCCGACAGACCATCCTTCGAGAAGCTCATGCATCCGGATATTCGGTGCATCATGGATCTAGTAAGATGTACAAGGATCTAAGGAAGAACTACTGTCTACTGGTGGTCTAGTATGAAGAATGAAGTAACCGAGCACGTGGATAGATGCTTGGTATGTCAGCAGGTCAAGATTGAGCACTAGAGACCTGGTGGGAAGCTCTAACCACTTCCAGTACCCACATGGAAGTGGGAACATATCTCGATGGATTTCGTTATGTGGCTCCCTAAGGTCAAGGGCAGAAGGACACCAGTTGGGTGATTGTTGATCGACTCACCAAATGTGCACACTTCATGGTTATCCGATCTAACTTGAAGCCCTATGGACAGAAGTGTCTATCACTAGTGTGTTGGGATGATGCGACAGATGATATCCATATAGGTCCGGAGTTGTTAGAGAAGACAGTTGAATAAGTTGAGATGATCAGGCAACGAATGTTGACCGCTCAGAGTCGCCAAAAGTCTTATGCTGACCCTAGGCGTAGAGAGGTCAACTTTGAGGTGGACGACAAGGTGTTCGTGAAAGTGTCACTCACGAAGAGAATCTTCCGGTTCGGAAAGCGATGGAAGTTTAACCCTCGATATGTCGGGCCATTTGAGATTCTGCAGCGTGTAGGCAATGTTGCCTACTGCCTTGCTCTACTTCCGTCAGCTCATCCAGTACATGAAGTCTTCCATGTATCACTGCTACGGAAGTACGTGCCCGACCCAAATCACATTTTGAGCTATGAGGATATTGAGGTCCGCCCCATCGGAACCTATAATGCGAAATAAGAACAAGGTCTCAATGGAAGGAACGTCTAAGCAAGGTCTTAAACTTTACACCTTGGATGCCATTACCGAGGCTGATGAACATGAGTAAGCTACACCAAAAAAAAGTTGTGCAACGTCAAACTTTTTAGTAATTTCTTTATGCTAGTACGTTCTAGCATTTCAATAAAGGGAGTCAATGGACAAGTATTTCCGATAAACTCCATATCTAGCAAGCAAAATTCCGGTATCGTTATTCTAAGTAGTCAATTTTGGATTCATCCTTACAACCTTACATGTTGAAGTCAAAGTGGGGAATTGGTGTGCGAATTGTTAATATTCTAACGTTGAATACCATATAAGTTTTGCACATTTCCCTACTAATATTCCTTTCATGTTATACAGTCAGCTCCAATATGTTGATACTTCTGATTCCATATCAAGTTGGTCAACCCGTGTTGTTTCAGATATTGAAAAAGAGTCGGGAAGTGCTCCCTATAGACTCTAGAAGGGCTCATCTGTTTCACTTCTGTATAAGCAGGAATAATACCTGCATGTGAAATCAGTGATTAATGATCAATATGTCATAGTGTGATACGTAAGATTCTTCATGAGGGTAGTTAGTAACTTTTTATGTAGGTATGTTCACATTTCCTAAATCTTGATAGTATTAAACAATCATGGGTAATATATCTCATCTCTCCTTTCCATGATCGAGCAACCGAACTCTCATTGGTAGAAAGCTTGAGAATAGTTTTAAATATAGATATACACGATTTATGTTTATGAAGAAGACAAGGACGCAAGGACGGATGTGCTGAAGAACCAGACAATGTTCATGTCGATAAACCAGAAGACGAAGACCCACACTCATCTCGTATGGATAAAGTTGGCTAGTTCTGTCACAATGGTTGCCTTCAAAGCCACCCGGGCCATTTGGCAACCTGGAAAAGGAAGCCAGATGGGGCTGAGACGAAAGCCAATGACAATCTAGTTAACTCTGTTTCTTATGTGATGCGAGTTCACTTATCTCGACCAACGAGAGTGAATATCAAGAGATGTCTTTCAAAAATTTATTAACCTTATTTTAGATATTTATAACTATAGAGATACGTTATTTTTATATTAAAAATTTCAAGCTTTGCCATCGAGGAGTTCGGAAAGCAATGAGTTACTTTGGTTGTAATTCTCATCGCTCACGTATTCGATAAGTTCGTTAACCGAAGCATGCTTACATTCTACCTATTCGGGAACCATTGAGGATGAAAGCCCAGGACGAAAGCCCAACCGAAGCAATAAGATCAACTCTTTGAGGATGAAAGCCCAGGACGAATACATATTTTTTTTTACTTTTTTTTATTTGATTCATGAAGCATGAAAGAAATTCAAGGGCTTGCTAAGAACAACTTTTCATGCTCAAAGTAATATGATCATGCACCACTCTTGTGGAGGTAAGGGTATATCTTATGTTAATAATGGTATGTTTGATCGATGAGATGGCTTGAAGAAACAATTAGATAATCTTAGGCCTTGTTTGGTATCGATTACCGGGAATCAAAATTTGGTAATCGGAATGAGTGATTACTGATTTCGTGTTTGGTAGGACAAAATCCGGAATGAAATCGATTACCAGGTAATCAAATTATCCCCAATTTTGAGAATTTTTCATTCCTTCCCTTTAGGTGAGGAATGAGCCATTACCAATTTCCTCACCCTCCCCAACTCACGCACAACATCCATCACCTCAATCTTCATCCGATTGCCAGTCACCGCCACCACCACCGGTTGCCGCCACTGACACCACCACCATCGATTGTCGCCGTTGCCGCTGTCGTCCACGAGCACCACCACCTCCATCTCTCTCTCTCTCTCTCTCTCTCTCTCTCTCTCTCCACTGGTCAACGGCCGCCGCTGCTCCTCCATCGGTCGACAGTCGTCTCTCTCGATCCACTCCCCCCTTGTCGACGTCGTCCTATCCTCTCGCACCGAGCTCTCCAAATCTGCCCCCCCTCCGCTATCGACCTCTCTAGATCTAGCTCCTTCCCAAGCGCCACTGTTCTCCCCCCACGCTCCGGGCTATCCAGATCCGCCTTCGTCCTCTTCCACTTCATCGGGATCTCTAGATCCGGTGTCCCCATCGTCCTCCTTCTCCTCTCACTGGATTCTTCAGATCTGCTTCTTCCCACCCACCCAACCACCATAGAAGGGTTCCAGATCTAATATGCTTTCTGATTTGATGAATTTATTTAATTGGATTGTTGAATTTGTGGAATGTTATGCTAACTTTGAGTTGATTTCAGAAATAGAATGTCATTTCTTTTTAAAATTTGGTAGATTTTCGTATATTTTCAAGTTAAATTTCTAAATTTCTCATTCCCGATATTATACCAAACAACATGCTTGAGTAATCACTTATTCCGAATTTTGATTCCGATTTCGATTACCATTCCCATTCCCATTCCGATTACCATATTTGTACCAAACGGGGCCTTAATGTTAAGAATGTTTTTTTTTTTGGTCATCTATGGTAAGAATGTTAATGTTGTTGATGTTTCCCAACTTTTTGGCATCGCGAACTATATTACTAGGAATTGTCAATGTGGTGCAAAAGGAAGCAATTTATATGCAAAACGAATATCATGGGCCTAGGCATGATCGCTGCTCTCTCACTTACTTTTTTTTTTTGATACAAGGAGAAAGTTTGGGAGTGGTCAACCTCGGTTGAACCTGAAATACCCCAAATTATTTTTGGGCTATTTCTTATTTTTATTTAATTAAATAAATCTATATTATATTCAAACTATAGTATATATCTTGTGAATTTGGTCATTTAATAAATTCACATAAGATATATGGTATGAATTAGAATAATTGAATTATTCTAAAGAAAAATAATATATGATGGATTTAAATCCTCTAAATAACCTTATTATTTAATTTATGAAATTAAATTAAATAATATTCATCCCGCTAAAGTGGAGAAATCTATCCTCTATCTCCGTCTTTATCCGCTTCTTTTATTTATTTTCTTCAAAATCTATCTTCTACCCTTTATCTCTATCTTAATTTATTCTTAATCTCAAATGATTAAAAATCTGTATTTTTATCCGACTAGTTCAACCGTATAGATACACGTCTAATACTAGGGTTTCTCACAAATCCAAAACTCTCGCCCTCACCGTCTCTCATATCACCGTCATCCATCCTCATTGCCTCCTAATTCACCCCGAGCCGCCCCGTCCTCCCCCTCTCTCCGATCGCTGTCCAATCTACCGCCGGACAACCACACTCGCCTCGACCGCTGCCTGGCCACTGTCCGAGCCGCCGAGCCACTGCAGAACGCCCGCCGAGCCGCCGAGCCGCTGCCTTGCCTGTCACCATTGCCGCCCGAGTTCTGGAATTTCCTGCGTCTCGGATTTCCGCCACCATCACCGCCGCTGCCCATCAACCACCACCGCGCCGATTGCCGCCGCCAAGCCTTGCCCGAGCCGCCGCCAATTGGAGCCTCGCCTTCGCCGCTTCCAATCGCTGCCTGCCGTGAGCCATCGCCGCCGAGGGAAGATCGTCTTCCTCTTCGTCTGTACGTGAATGTCCGATTGAAGGAATTGGAATTTGATTTCTTTTACAAAAATCACAAGAACTCACCCTTGTTTTAGTCTATTCACGTTCTTGGCCCTAGCTTAATTATTTATTAAGCTATGCGGCCAATATTTCTAAACTATTCGATTCTTGCCCGTTTCAGCGACACCAAGCAATCTCGAAGCACTCACGCCGGATCCCGCTCCCCGAGGAATTCATATTGGTATAGATTCTTAACTTTATAGAATTAATTCAATTTCAAATTGAGTTAAGTAAAGTTAATTTCATAAAATATCAATACTAATATTCCTTTTTTCGTTGGATTCGATAGGTGCTAAAATCTCGCCTGGTTGTCATCAGCTGATCATCGAAAGTCAAGGCAAGTGATTTCGTTCAAACGCCCTTTGCGTGTTTCGTGATTCTTTTGTTGTGCCTTTTAAAATTCTTCTGTGTCGAATGCGGCCCTGTGGCCAATTTCCTTGCCAATTTCGATAAATTGCATACCCGTCTGCTTGATGTAATTTATCTTTTTAATCATAAATTGGCATGAGTTAAATTAATGGGCAATCATTAAATGAATTATAGTATTATACATATTAAATATGAATTGTTTGTTTATAACTCGAGATAAGTAAAGGTTGCCCATTTTCTTCTTCCTAAAGTGCATGATACTCTACTTGTTCTTTCATGCAAACTAGTAGCATGTGATAGTAAGACCCTTTGAATTATCCATGCTTGTCCCTGTTTGATTTAATGTCGTTATTATGATCACCTAGTATAAACTGTTTATATATGATAAGATAGGCACCATGTGATGCTTAGTTGTGATATGTTAAAATGCGCACCACGTGATGCGAGTGGCTTTATGCCTTTGGCAAGTTATGCAGTAGACTGACTTGCAGGTTGTGGTTCGTTAAGCCACCGCCTCAAAAGGTTTCATGAAACACCATCCCGGGATGCATTCTCTGCGGGATGGTAAAACAACGATCTGATGTAGGTCGTGGTCCTTGTTAAAGGCCCGACCGGTACCACGTAGTAATATTATTATTGTTATTATCATTGTGATTAGTGCGATTATGGTTATTATCGACTATTAAATAGGTGATCACTTCAGCTATTATACTCATCTGTCTCGGGTATAATTCCTTTTCTTATCTTATAATCGATCATTACGATCATCCGAGTCATGTGTGAATTTTTATCTTTTTATTCAGTTTCCACTTTAAATATTCGTGTCTTTCCCTTAACCTATGACATACCGTTTATGGTCACTGTAAGGTTAAAGTCTGAACATTTTCCCTATCATTTGCTAGTCTTAATTGTACTAACCATCCTATTTACTGGATGGCTGGTGTCCTTCGTACTCACGAAACACCAGACCATATTCCACAGGTCTAGTGCAAGCAGCAGAGCAGGAGAGAGTTGAAGAGCGGGCTATCATTTATGAACCTTTACACTACAAGTTTTTAACCTTTAAAGTTTCCGCAATACTACTTTGGTGTTAGCTATTTTGGAGTTATTTATACTTTATGGTTTTGGTATTTTTATGTTACTATGATCGGATATTTTAAACTATAATATTTATTTGACTTCCGCCTATTTTATTTTATTTGCTTAAATTATCATCTTGTTTATGGGAGCATGGTTGCATGTCCCTATAAGCCTCAGGTGAATTCAAAGACATTAAAGTCTGCGGATTCACTGGCGCTGTAGCGCTCCCTTGGGATTTAAAAGGGGGTGTTACAGAACCACTGTCCAATGGCGTCTTTACGGACTAAATCCTCAATCTCAGCTGGACACCGCTCAACAGAGAAAGAGGAGGTCAGACCAGCATGCGTTAATCTGTCTGCGACTTGGTGAATATGAGCATGCTGAATTGGTTGAATAACAATAAAGAATGATGTGATCTTATGGAACGTATGATACGATGGAATTTACGATGTGTTACTTGTCCTATTGATTAATGTGTGCTTGAGTACTTGATAGTTAGATATAGACTTATGTATATTCCACTTTGCACTTAGGTGATACTAAGTGATCGTGACGACTGTGTGATGGATTATTCTTTTGATGATCTGCTAGCCAGGTAAGTACCTCCGGGGCTTAGTCAGTAACCAAGACCTCCTGCCTGATGTGTCATATAGTATTTAGGTGTTGCACATGCATAAAAGCATGTCATGTAGTATCATGCTTAGGACTTGCACTTACGAATTAGCATTCTTATTCTGTATGCGTTTGAATACAGAACGATCATTATCTGTGAGTCCTAGAGTTTTTGCTAGGGTCATAAGGCAGCCTAACTCCATCGGGTATTGTCCTCCTTGAGTCATTTATACATATAATGAAATACGAGATCGATGAGCATGAACTACGATATGATGATGAGATTGATATGTCATAGCATCGAACTGGCCAGTCTCCACCCTATCTGGAAGTGGGGGGGGGGGGTAGAAGAGGGATATACCACTTGGTATTCTTTTTAAGGCCTTACTTAATATTCTGCATATATGAATTCGAAGCATGATAGTGTGGTTAAGATTTCAGTATTGCATTAAGGCATCGTGTACTCTAGGTATAGGCGTATTATATGTCCTCAGCGCGGTCTTTAGGGCCCGCGGGCGTCTCTTGGCCTGACTTCGTGGTATAGTTTCAGGTACCCGTTCCACTGCTTGATTTTGTATTGTTATGATGGGGTCCATTCGTATGGCGTAGAGTGAGTGCTTGAACCCTGACTTCACCAGATTTATACTTTTGGGATTTCATACTACTGATGCTCTGTTTTGACCCGCCTCTGTCATGACACTCGTTGTATTGTTTTCAGGACATATGTACTCTGCATGATAAACGGATTTTCCGCGTTGTAGACTTAGGACATGTACAAGGGTTACACTTGGGTCTCCAATTGACCTTCCGAATTTGGGTGCAAAATCCTAATTTAAACTAAAAATCTTCGGTTTTTAACCTTCAACCTGTACTCGGGGTGCAAGATCCCAACGAGGGGTTTCATCCATCAAAACGTAACTCGGGAATCATAATCACGGGTCGTTACACGATGAGCATGATTTGTATATATCTCTGTATGGTTCGGCATAGACCGAGTGCCCTACCTCGGAGTGGGTACGGGAAATACAAAGATATGGGGATATATCACTTGACATTCTTTGTGCGCCTTTACTGTATTTCTGCACTTATATGATATTCTGATAAAGCATGTCTTGCGTGTTTAAATTCCGTACTGCATTGTAGCATCCTTTATTCTAGGTATATGCGTATTATATATCCTCATTGAGGTCTTTAGGGTCCGCATGCGTCTCTAGACCGGACTTCGTGGATAGACTTTGGTACCCGCTCTTTTGCTGCTCTGTGCTTCTATGGCGAGGGATCCTCCTGAGCGAAAGCGAAGAACCGAACCGACCCACTAATTTGGCTTAAATATTATTTGATTATGATTTTGGTTTTGACCCGGCTCCGCCATGGCGAGTTGTAGTTTACTTTCACTTTTCGTCCCATTTTCCTTAAACGAATTTTCGCAACTTGGACCTTAAGACACGTTAAAGGTACCCAACGACCCTACGATTGTTTTGGGGTTTGAAATCCCCCCGCTTTAAATAATGTTTAAGACGTTTGAAACCTCAACCCGTGCCTGGATTGCAATATCCCACGGAAGGTATCTGACCTTCAAAACGTAACCTGCGTATTTATATTCGGACCGTTACAATTTGTTCAAACCAAGATAAAATTAATCGATAGGAAGTCCTGTAACTAGAAGAATATTCGATGATCAACTGAACCAACAAACATTGAGAATTCAGGTGAAACCTTCGCCTGAGGAGTACGGTCGGACCAAGGTTTACACATCAAAATCATTGTTTTATTACTTGTTCTTACTTTTACATATTAAATCACACTTTTGTTACTTGTTAGCACTCAAAACACATTGTAAAAAAGTAGTTTTTTTTAGGATTCGACCTCATACTTGCTGGTTATACTAGATAGTGAGTTTGGAATTTCTTTTGATAGAAACCAACGATTTTCTTCCTGTTACTAGTCCTACTTAGGCGCCGCCTAGCCAAACAATTATTCAGTTTCTTTATATAGGCAGGTGATTAGTCAAATTATGAGTTTTTTTATCCCATAAGTTGAGATGTATTTGCTTTTGAAGAATGCGCTGGGCGAATTGCTCTCGTGCCTTCTATTCCCCGTCTCGATAAGCTGGCCACACCACGGCCACCACACCCGTCTCGATAAGCTGGCCACACCACGGCCACCACACCCGCAACCTCAACTTGGCACCGGCCGCTTCCTTTCAGGGGTGAATTTGAGTCCTCGTACACTAAATGTGGCCTAATCCCCTTTGTTTCAATCATCCCTTGCCTCGTTGGATATTTGTCGTCCAGGGTCTATCCCCCCCCCCCCCCCCCCCCACCCCCCCGCCCACCCCCCCGCAACACCCCACCATTTTGTCAAATTGAGTTGGGGCTTCTCGGCCTGGTGGTCCTGTTGCCAAGCTTGTCGGCTTGCTGGTAATTTGGTGGTGGATATGGTCTTTCCGCCTTGCATGGAAAGGTATGGAAAAATTTTGATAATGATTTGTGATACTTTACAATAACATATATATTGATCCAAACAAACTCAATTCAAATTCTGTTAAACTAAACTTTTTTTTTTGATAATGTAAGCATTCGAGGGTCAGAAATGTCTAACTCCTCAAGTGGCTGGCAAGTCGACAGACGGTGAACCGTCACACATACAACAAACTAAATAACACAAATTAACATAGATGGAAGAAAAACCCAATGAACCCATAAAGTTAAACTAAACTTGTGTTAAACTTGTATAAAAGTATATGTGAGATTAACCGATATATTCTCAAACAATTAGATTAAACAGAACATAAAAACTGAATATTTTTAAGGTTGTATAAAATAATGGGGATTTAATTTTGTTCACTAACTTAAAGTCAAGAGGAATAATATATATATATATATATATATATATATATATATATATATATATATATATTATATATATATATAAGTATATAACTGATCAAAATTTTAATTTTAAATGAAATTCAAAGACCCATGACGTATGAGAATTTTTTCCACAACTCTAGTGAATCCTTATAAGCAAATGATAGGTCTTGCAAAGACTCATCGGGACGAAGCCTGTGACTAAAAGTGAATTTTCGATACGCGAGCATATTGTGGAGATGTTGCATTGGGGTCATATTTTGCATCTCATTCTTCTTGATTCTTGCCCTTGCATTATAAATTTGTTGTCTCGTGCTCAAATTCTCATTGAAAATATTTTTCAATGTCGCAAGAAGGGGAATTGACTTTACCTCTCCAAATGTCAAATCTTTCACTAGTTGTATATCTTCGTTCGTCAATCGTCCCACCATCTGATGACCTTGCAGTCTAGGAGGCAGTTTATGGTTATGCATACCATACTCCACTTTCAGTCGCCATACATTTCTTTCGGCTTCCCAACCATACAACAAAAATGGACAATTGTTTTTTTTAGACCTTCTATCCAGCGGGACTATTACTGGTATATCAACACCTCTAATTTTCTTCTTACGACTTCTATTTTCTCCATATTTTTCACATCCAAAATATACTGAGCCGTATCGAGTTGCCGGGCTATTCCAAGATTTTACAATTGTGAGAACAAAGTTGTTCACAAAAGCAATCTGTCGAGCCCATTCTAACATCGATTTTCTATCCCTCTAGTAATAATTATTCGCAAAACAAGGCAAATAATCAAATCCAATAATGTTCATTCTATCAAACTGAAAACAATTGAAATAGTGTTGAAAATAATCAAATTTCACGAATTGAATCAATATTATCATTAAATTATACTATAAAAGTTCATAAATACCTGAATATTATTGTTGACTCCTTCGTTACCATTGGATGCGTGGTTTGAAATTCTTCTATGGAGTTCGGCGCAACTAGGGAAAAATATCGGTTATCGAGCATATTCGTCATATTAATACCCTTTTTTGACCGTAAAAACATAAAAATAAAAGCATACCCTTCTGTTTTCTAAACACGGAAGACAAACAACTATTTTGAACTCCCGTATTTAAAAAACGGAAAGCAAAAAGTAGATTTGTCCTTTTGTTTTTTAAAAACGGAAGGCAAAAAGTAGATTTGTCCTTTCAGTTTTTAAAAACGGAAGGCAAAAAGTAGTTTTGTTCTCTCGTGTTTTAAAACGGAAGGCATAAAGTTCATTTGACCTTCCGTTTTTTAAACACGAAAGTTATGTATTATATTTTCCAAAAAAAAAAAACAAATAATTAATACTGTATAGCACAACTTCCGTTTTTAAAACACGGAAGTGTATTTTCTTTTTGGGTGCCCCACCAATTTTTTTGTGATACGGTTAACAACACCCTAAATAAATACGGAGTAGTTTCTTTATGTGTGTGTATGATTTTTTTTAATGTTTTGGAAAATGCTTGAATAAAATCCCGAAAGGATTTGATCGAAATCTTGAAAGGGTTTGAACAAATCTTGAGAGGGCATTGAAAATAATAATATTATTATTAGCACTAATTATTTTCCCGAACATTTAGCATGATATCGGGAATTTTGTACACACACATATATATATCTTCATTTGATGATTGATCTTCTCTTATAATGTCCATATTTCATGTCCTTTGACGTTTGGTCGTTGCTTCGATGTGGTTGTGATTAGTTCTAATAGAGCTAGGTTGCATTACAGGGCGTTTTGTTTGATCGAGTGGATCATGGTAGTGTTCGGGGTTCGACTATCTCTCATTTATATGAGGAAATTAAATGTCGGTGATCTGCACTTCCCTAGGTATCGTCCTTTTCGGTGATGGGTTATTGCTCTCCATTTTCTCGGCGTTGAGACGCCTTGCATTCTCCCGTGTTCTCGACATTCGTGGTTCGTTTTGAGTTTTCCTCGACTTCTTCGCTAACTGACAGAATTTACGAGGAGTTTGAGTTTTTTTGTTCATCTTTATTGATTTGTGTTTTTATTGTGTGTTATATATGTTGCCGATAATCTACATGTAGATTCGTCAGCCTTTTAAATTATTGTCTATGGTATTATTTTAAAACTTTACCTGATAAAAAAAAGGGGATTCATAAATACACCGCTAATTTTTACTGGAACCACCGCTAATCTCCGTAACTCCTTGTGGAGTTAATTCTGCACCCTGTTACGGAATACTTTCGACATTGTGCTAAACAGCATTTACGCCGGCTTAACTCCGCAACTCTTTGCGGAGTTAAGTCGGCACCCGGTTGCGACTCTGTGTCCGATTCTCCTTCCAAGGAGCAAAAAAAAAAAAAAAATTATTACGCACCCTAATGCGTAACATCTTTGAGATTTTTTTATTTTTTATTTTTTTTTAACATATAGGTTAGGGAACTCCGCATCCTAATGCGGACCTCTCTCCGTAACGTCTTGTAGACCTTTTGTCGATGGGCTTTTAGGGCGTGTTTGGCACGATGTCTGAGGAGATCCGCAAGGAGTTGCGGAGCTCGGCCCGCAAGGGATTGCGGAGATTAGCGGTGGTTCCAGTAAAAATTAACGGTGTATTTAGAAAACCCGTAAAAATGAAAAATGTGCATTTACTTGTGTGCAGTTGTGTACGTATATTTACAGTCTACACCTACCTTTTTGTGTGTGGGAAAGGATGTCCACGTTATATCAAAATTATTGCAAGATACGGGATAAGATAATAAGAGGGCCTTCTTGCAGCTGGGTATTAAAGTCGGTTTCTATATATACAGTGGCGAAGCCAGACAACAACATAGCCACGTAGAGGTGGACGAGATTTATGCTAAAAATTACGTAATAATGAAATTAGTTTTGCTAAACTTTAAATAAATATAATTGTGAAGGGTTATGTAAAAAAATTCAAAGATTTATCCATATTATTAAAAGTGATCGAATAAAATTTATAATTAGTTAAAAAAAATTAAGGAAACCACTGATGAATGACTAAAATAGAATTTTAACAATACTAATTGAAATTTATTATTCTCAATTTAAAAAGATATTTGAACTTATATATAAAAAAATAGTTAAAAATAAGTGAAGAAAATGTAAAAAGTGGGAATTGAACTTGGGCTCTAGATAAAGAGGAATAAGTTTCTCATTTATACTTTACCAACTAGGCAAGGTAAAATCTATGATTTATTTTCACTTCTAAATTAATTTAGACCTTTTTATTTTTTATTTTTTATATATTTAAACTTTTGTATTTTTTTCCGGGATTGGGGTGGGCTCGCGCTCATACGAGCCCACCCCTAAATCCGCAAGTGTGTGTATATATATATATATATATTTATTTATTTATTTATTTATTTATTGATCGAATCCAAATGGAAGGCTATGATTAATCCTTGATTTTGTTTAATTAAATCTGTTAGCCCCACTTGGTTTTCAATTCAAATCACACAGGGAGAGGCGTGTGCAGCACAAACAATTGAGGAAAAGTTAAAATCCTGATAAGGAGAATTTTGGGGGAGACCACGTTTTTTTATTTATTTAATTCTTCCAAATTTTATCCATTTCCTTCTATAAAAAAACAGGGGGTTGTTATTTGCACGGTCATTTTTTCGAATTTTACACGCCGCGCACTCGCAATGCGCGGTCGCGCTTTTTTTTTTTTTAAATCCGCGTATGCGCACTGCGCGTACGCGGATATATTTATTCTTACCTCACCCGGATATATTTATTTTTACCTCAACTAGGGCCGTCTTTCGCCTCTAGTTGACACTTGTACAACGGGTCTAGCGTCTCATTCTCTTTTTACCTAGCCCGGGATCGAGAGTCGGACCGTTTGGCTTTTCCGCTCTGATACCATGCTCCCATAAACAAGACGGTACTTAAGCAGTTGAATAAATTAATGCAGAAGTAATTTAAATATCAAAGTATAAAATATCCAATCCTAACAATAAAGCTAAAATGTCAAACTCATGAAGTAGTAATAAACTCCAAAAATATGCGGAAGCTTTAAAGATTCAAAAACTTGTAGTGTAAAAGTTCATAAATGATAGCCTGCTCTTCAACTATCTCCTGCTCCGCTGCTTGCACTAGACCTGTGGAATATGGTCTGGTGTTTCGTGAGTACGAAGAACACCGGCCATCCAATAAATAGAATGGTTAGTACATTTAAGACTAGCAAATGATAGGGAAAATGTTCAGACTTTAACCTTACAATGACCATAAAACGGTATGTCATAGGTTAAGGGAAAGACACGAATATTTAAGTGAAAACTGGATAAAAAGATAGAAATTCACACTTGACTCGGATGATCATGATGATCGATTATAAGATAAGAAATGGAATTATACCCGAGACAGATGAGTATAATAACTGAAATGATCACCTATTTAACAGTCGATAATAATCACAATAATAATAACAGTAATAATACGTGGTACCGGTCGGGCCTTTAACAAGGACCACAACCTACATCAGATCGTTGTTTTACCATCCTGCAGAGAATGCATTCTGATATGGTGTTTCATGAAATCTTGTAAGGCGGTGGCTTAACGAACCATAGCCTGCAAGTCAGTCTACTGCAGAACTTGCCAAAGGCATATAGCCACTCGCATCAAGTGGTGCGCATTTTAACTTAATAAGTATCACATGGTGCCTATCTTAACTTATCATACATAATCAGTTTATACTAGGTGATCATAATAATGACATTAAATCAAACATGAACAAGCATGGATAATTCAAAGGATCTTACTATCACATGCCACTAGTTTGCATGAAAGAAACAAACAACATATCATGCAATTTAGGAAAAAGAAAATAGGCAACTTTCACTTATCTCGTGTTATAAACAAACAATCATATTTAATACGCATATCACTATAATTAATTTAATAATTGCCCATTACTTTAACTCAAGCCAATTTATGAATAAAAAGATAAATTACATCAAGCAAACGGGTATGCAATTTATCGAAATTTGCAAGGAAATTGGCCACAGGGCCGCATTCGAAACGAAAGAATTTAAAAGGCACATCAAAAGAATCACGAAACACGCAAAGAGCGTTTGAACGAAATCACTTGCCTTAACATTCGATGACTGGTTGATGACAACAAGATGAGATTTTAGCACCCTATTGAATCTAACGAGAAAAGGAATATTAATATTGATATTTTATAAAATTAACTTTACTTAACTCAATTTGATATTGAATTAATTCTATAAAGTTAAAAATCTATACCAATATGAATTCCTCGGGAAGCGGGATCCGGTGTGGGTGATTCGAGATTTCTTGGTGTCGCTGAAACGGGCAAGAATTGAATAGTTTAGAATTATTAGCCGCTTAACTTAATAAATAATTAAGTTAGGGACAAAAACGGAAATAATATAAACATGAGGGACATTTCTGTAATTTCTTCAAAAGAAATCAAAACCTCTGTCTTCTTTCTTTTTGAAATCACGTACAGGGACGGAGGAACGACGGAACTCGATCGGCGTGGCTCCTCCTCCTCCAACTTCGATGGGCTACCGGGGACGGCGAAGATCGGGGAGGTGGCTCGGCTGAGACGGTGTGGTGGTGGTCGCAGGTGTTGGTGCGAAGAGCGAAATGTAGCCTCAATTTGTTTGTGAAAACCCGCTTTGAAAATCTGTAAAACCCGTGTTTGATTTGCTGTGGCGAAATCGCCCCGACACCACGGTGCAGGTCGGCTACTAGCGTCGCCCCCCAAGGATACACAATGGCTTCTCAGGCGTGCACTCGCCGTCGAAGCAAAGGAACCACCCAGGACCCAAAACGGTTGCAGAAGAAGAAGAGAGAAGGAGGAGTTCGATTTCTCTATGTTGAAAACTGAACGGAGACGTCGGTTTTAAAACAAAAGAGAGGACGCTCCACTCCCTGAGATCTCGGACCAAATCAGAAACCGTTTTACAAAAACGTGTGACAAAACTGAATTGGTCAAAACCCTAATTCAACTCTATTCGAGGCCAATTTAATTGATGAAATTAAAACACGACGCCACCGCGCACGTGTCACGAACACGGACCGGACCGGCGGCGGCGGTGGTGGTGCGCGCATGTGGAATCCATATCCCAACTCTCAATAACCCCTTGAAAAACTCCTCCTTAAAAACAATCCCCCCAACCCCTTTTGTAATCAATGTGGGACAAAAAGGAAGTTCAAGAGACACATTTGAAAACCCCCACAATGAACATTTCTCCAACAGTCCCCCACAAATGTGAAGAACTGGGGTTTTAAGACAAAAACATCGTTCTGAGCTGGTTTCGTGGAGAAAGTACTTAAATGCTGGTGAACGAATCTTGAACCAACACATAGTGAAGCTGAGTATCTAGCAAGTCATAGAAGTGAATGAATCTTGAACTTCCAGACTCGCGAGTTGACCTCAGCAGCACATACCTTCACCACTGCCCTGGTGGTTCCGCGATCTGACTGTCAACTGTAATAGTCATCTCATACCTTGGGTGCTGAAGAGTGCTCTAGAAAGACAACCCTAGTCTTCCATAGAAGGCGACCAACCCTTCACACTCTCGTAGGTGATTCCATCAAGTCCTTCTCAATAGGACCACCCTTTACAGGGCTATGGTATCATTAAGAGCACAAGGCTCAACCTCTATAGTTTTCGGTGAATCCATCAAGTCCTTCTCAATAGGACCACCCAACTCTGGGCTATGGACTCATTAAGAGTTCTAGACTCATCCTTTCTCATACACCTGTCTTGGGAATGGGTATGGTGTATCTCAGCTCACGTGGGTTTGAGCCCCATTCCCTTAGACGATTCAAGGACCATCCTTCTGTTCAGCCCTTTCGTCAACGGATCTGCCAGATTCCTCTCGGACTTCACATACTCCAAGCAAATGACATCGGTAGCAATCAGCTGTCTCACAGCTTCATGTCTAATCCATATGTGTTTCTTCTTAACATTGTAAGTATTGTTGTTAGCTACACAAATAGCAGATTGTGAGTCACAATGTAGAGAAATAGTTGGGGTCTTATGCCCCCACAAAGGTAAGTCAGCCAGTAAGCTTCTCAACCACTCAACTTCTTGACCAGCTAAATCTAATGCTATGAACTCAGATTCCATAGTTGATCTAGCAATGCAAGTTTGTTTTGATGACTTCCGTGATATAGCACCACCACATAAAGTGAACACATAACCACTAGTGAAGCTAACCTCATCATTGTCAGTGACCCAGTTTGCATCACAGTATCTCTCTAAAGCATGGGGATAACCCACATAATGTAAACCTCAATCAAAGGTGCCCTTAAGATATCTCAATAATCTATTAAGTGCAATTCAATGCTCACTACTAGGGTTATGGGTATATCTACTGAGTCTACTAACAGCATATGCAATATCAGGCCGAGTATAGTTCATCAGAAACATTAAACTCCCAATTATTTTAGCATACTCATTTTGGGAAACACCAATTCCAAAATTTTTCTTCAATTGCATGCTAGCATCGTAAGGAGTTCTAACTGGCACAACATCAAATTTACCAAAACTTTTCAACATTTTCTCTACATAATGAGGTTGTGATAATATGAAGCCATTTTCTTTTCTAGTTACTTTAACACCTAGAATGACATCAGCTTCACCCATGTCTTTCATCTCAAACTTAGATGACAAAAACTGTTTGGTTGTGTTTATAGCATTTATGTGTGATCCAAATAACAACATGTCATCCACATATAAACATATAATCACACAATCAACACCAAACCTCTTAGAATAGACACAAGCATCAGATTCGTTTACCTCAAATCCAATGCTTAGGATAGTTGTGTGAAACTTCTCATACCATTGCTTTGGTGCTTGCTTGAGTCCATACAATGACTTCTATAGGTTGCACACTTTGTTTTCCTGTCCTGGAACAATGCACCTTGGAGGGTGTTCCATATAAATTTCCTCATTTAGATCACCATTTAAAAATGCAGTTTTAACATCCATCTGATGAACAAGCATTTTATAGCTAGAAGCCAAAGCAAACAATGCACGAATGGTAGCAATTTTTGTAACAGGAGAATAAGTGTCAAAGAAGTCAATGCCATATCTCTGAGTGAATCCTCTTATAACTAATCTTGCCTTATATCTATCAACTGAGCCATCCACTTTAAGCTTCTTCTTAAAGATCCACTTACAACTAATGACTTTATTTCCTTTAGGCATATCAACTAGTTCCCATGTGTAATTAGACATAATGGATTCTATCTCACTGTTAATAGCATCTTTCCAGAAACTAGCATCTAGTGAACTTATTGCCTCATCATAGGTCTTAGGATCATCTTCTATCATATGAAGACTAATGAACGTCTCATCTAGTTCATTTAAATCATTCAGTTCAACTAGAAATGCAGTCACAAAATCAGGACCAAAACTAGTTTCCTTCCTACGCCTTTTACTTTTCCTAGGTTCATCATGATCAGATTGAGCATTAGGCACAACAGTATTAGGCATGGATGAAGATGCATCATGAGATGAAGAATCATTAGCAGGCAATGCAGATTTCTTTAAAGGAAACACATGCTCAAAGAAAACAGCATCACGATATTCACACAAGGTACGATCACTCAAGCACATAAAACGATATGCAGCACTGTTATCAGCATAACCAATCATAATTGCATCAAAAGTCTTAGACCCAATAGTATCAACTTTGAACGAAGGTAACCCCACCTTAGCTAGACACCCCCACACCTTTAAGAATTTCAGATTAGGCGGATGCCCTTTCGAAAGCTCATAAGGTGTCTTGTCAAGCTTCTTGTGAGGTACCTTATTCAAAATATGATTTGCGGACAATACAGCTTCCCCCCACATATTATCAGGCAAACCAGAACTAGAAAGCATAGCATTCATCATTTCCTTTAAAGTTCTGTTTTTCCTTTCGGCAATACCATTTTGTTGTGGGCTATAGGGAGCTGTAAACTCATGAATAATGCCATTTTGCTCACAAAATTCTCTCAAAGAATGAGTGACATATTCACCGCCTCTATCAGATCTAAGTCTTTTAATCTTTCGATTTAATTGGTTTTCTACTTCAGCTTTATACACATAAAACATGATTTCTGCTTCATCTTTAGACCTAAGCAAGTATACCTTAGTATATCTAGAATGGTCATCCACAAATGTGATATAGTAGCGCTTGCCACCTCTACTCTCAGTGTTCTTAAAATCAGCCAAATCAGAATGGACTAACTCTAGCAATTCAGTTGTCCTTTCTAACACCGTTTTAAATGGTTGTTTATGAAATTTGGCCTCAACACATATTTCACATTTGCTATGGTCATGTTTTGATAGGCTAGGAATCAAACCCATATCATGCAATCGACATACAGATTTTGCATTCACATGTCCTAGTCTAGCATGCCATAAATCAACAGACTCAGCAATATAAGTAGAAGTAGAAGCATTCTCATTATTCTCAATCATGGTCTCAAGCACATACAAAAAATCAGCCCTATAAGCCTTTCCTACAAATTCTCCATTTTTGGTTAAAACCATTTTGCCAGCATCAGTCACTTGCTTAATTCCAGCTATCTCAAGCAAACCACATGAAATCAGATTTCGGCGCAGAGAAGGAACATAAAGCACATTCACTAGGGTAAGAGACTTCCCTGAGGTGAGCTTGAGTGCAACCTTCCCCTTGCCTAGCACTCGAGAGATGTTCGAGTTGCCCATGTAGACCTGGTCGATGTCTGTAGCATCCTCAAACTCAACGAACAGGTCCTTGTTGGCGCAGAAGTGTCGAGTGGCTCCGCTGTCCAAGAGCCAATCAACCTGGCCTCCCACATGGTTGACTTCAGTGATCATAGCTATCAGTTGGTTGTTGTCCTGGACAACGTTGGCTTGCTGCTGGGCTTGAGCTGCGGGCTTGTTCTGCTGTTGTCATTGGTTCTGGATGTCAGCCAGATTGCGGCACTGCCAAGCCTTGTGGCCTGGCTTGCCACAGACATAGCAGCCGATCCCAGTGCCTCCCTGTTTCTGCTGCTTGTCCGGCTGATTGCCAGACTTCTTGAACTTCTCGCCTTTCTTTGGTTTCATGTTAGGCTTAGAACCTCCAGACTTGTTTCCTTAGCAGATTTAGGCTTAGGTTTGTCTTTGAGACGATTAGCCTCTTCGATCTTCATGTGACCGACGAGCTCCTCCAGGGTCAGATCCTTCTTTTTGTGCTTCAGATGGTTGCGATAGCCACCCCACGAATCAGGCAACTTTTCAATCAGAAAATTCGCTTGCAGGATCTCGCACATCTTCATACCCTCGGATAGTATGTCAGCCACCAGATTCTCATACTCGTGCACCTGGTCCATGATTGGCTTATCATCGACCATCTTGAACTGCATAAATTTTCCCATAGCATACTTCTTTTTCCCTGCATCATCAGCCCCATATTTCTTCTCCAGCAGATCCCAAATAAATTTAGCAGATTTATGAACAGAGATCAGATCAAAAATAGGGTTGGAGACATGGCTGAGAAGATGGCCTCGCACGGACTTATTGTCGGACTGGTACTGTTTAGTCCGAGCGAGGTCATCATCAGTTACCTTCTTGCCCTTGTCGACAGCATCACCATCGTCATCAACGACGACAGTCTTACCCTTGTTGTCGCCGACAGTGGTGGAAGAGGAGGTAGCCGCACGGGCCTCCTGAAGGAGGACGTAGTCGACCTCCAATTGCTCGAAGAAGATGATCATCTTCTACGACCACCGCTTGTAATTCGTCCCATCCAGCGGCTCCAATTTCGACAGATCGAGGAGCGTTTGAAGAACTGAAACGCCATCGCAGAAACAAAGTAATTTCGCTTCTAAATTGTTGGTGCGAAGAGTGAAATGTAGCCTCAATTTGTTTGTGAAAAACCGCTTTGAAAATCTGTAAAACCCGTGTTTGATTTGTTGTGGCGTGGTATAAAGATGACCACTGCCTTAGAAGCGAAATCGCCCCGACACCACGGTGCAGGTCGGCTACTAGCGTCGCCCCCCAAGGATACACATCGGCTTCTCAGGCGTGCACTCGCCGTCGAAGCAAAGGAACCACCCAGGACCCAGAACGGTTGCAGAAGAAGAAGAGAGAAGGAGGAGTTCGATTGCTCTGTGTTGAAAACTGAAGGGAGACGTCGGTTTTAAAACAGAAGAGAGGACGCTCCACTCCCTGAGATCTTGGACCAAATCAGAAACCGTTTTACAAAAACGTGTGACAAAGCTGAATTGGTCAAAACCCTAATTCAAGTCTATCCGAGGCCAATTTAATTGATGAAATTAAAACACGACGTACAATGTGACCAGCACCTCACCGCGCACGGACCGGCGGCGGTGGTGGTGGTGCGCGCGTGTAGGATCCCTATCCCAACTCTCAATAACCCCTTGAAAAACTCCTCCTTAAAAACAATCCCCCCAACCCCTTTTGTAATCAATGTGGGGCAAAAAAGAAGTTCAAGAGACACATTTGAAAACCCCCACAATGAACATTTCTCCAACAGCAGGTGGAGGCAAGCGACTGGGCTCGTGCGGTCGGCTGTTCGCGGTGCGCTTTCGGCTATGCTGCGTTCTCCGAGAAAAGGCGATGGTCTGCGGTAATGGGCTCGATCGGAGGTAGCGGTGGTCGGATCGGACTCAGTTCGCCGACGGTGGTGCTTGGATGGATAACAAGGTGCGGTGATGGTGGTCAGGGGCTGTTCACGGAAGTAATTAGGAGAGGAGAGGAGGACGGCGATGGCGGGTTTGATTGTCCATCGGCGCACTCGTTGTGCGCATCTGCCTGTCCATCCGCGCATTCGCTGTGCGCAGCTGTCGGCACACATTTTTCATCCGCGCTTTCGCAGTGCGCCATTGCCTAGGTTAACCGTGCAAACGACGATAATTTCATCGTGCACTTAGCAATTCCGTTATTTATTTTACCTTTTAGATCAAATTGAATATAATATATTTATATATGGTTTTATTTTTGTGAGCCACGTTAATTTGATTTTATTTTTTTAAGCCAAATCAATTAATTATCTAATATAATATTTCTAATATAATAAAATATAATTTATTAGTAAAATGCACAACCGCGGGAATAACGAATACTAGTATCTATCTAAAGCTATGTCTGACATGCCAAGATTTAATCTAATTTAAAATTAAAATTTAGATAAAAATCTCAATGAAAATCTTTTAGGTACATTAAATTTTTAGCACGTGGAAAAATTAAATGAATAAAATATTATTTAAAAATCACAAATTGCTCTTCTCCACCGACTTTTATTTTATTTTTACTTTTTCCCAAACATACCCTAAAAAGTACTAAAAACCAACCAAATCATTTCATTCGATTAAAATTTTTTTTTTTATTAGGTAAAAATTCGAGCTCAAATAAGTCTGAAACTCGAGAGGCCGACGAATCGGCAGACGGACTAACCGTCAACATTTCATTCGATTATTGAGGGAAACAAACAATTCCACTCTTTCTACTTGCAAGTCCAGCCCCTTTCTCGTTTGTGATATTATTCAAACGAATCAAGTATAAGGAATGGAGATGAATGGTAGGGAGGGAGATGCACTGACAACCCACCTTGTTGTTGCTGGAGAGCCTCCTGCAGTTGATAATGGCGACTCCTCCATCACCCCTCTTCTCCTCTTCAGCGTTTTCGTCGCAGCCTGCGGTTCCTTCGCCTATGGCACCGCTGTCAGTCTAAAATTCATATCTTTTTATTTATTTATTTTCTAACTCGATATGATCTGTATTCTGTAATGCAATGCAATGCGCTGCAGGTTGGTTATTCATCCCCAGTTGAATCCTCAATCAGGGATGAACTTGGCCTTTCACTTGCAGAGGTAACTTGACCAATGACAGTCTAGTATTCACACAAGATGAGTGAGGTTCCATTCTAAAACCAATTGACAATAGAAGGAGTAACCACCGACTTAGTAATATACTCAGGCTTATTATGTTCACATCTCTCAATAAACTTAAACCC
Source organism: Persicaria tinctoria (assembly GCA_037127255.1). Lineage (NCBI taxonomy): Eukaryota > Viridiplantae > Streptophyta > Magnoliopsida > Caryophyllales > Polygonaceae > Persicaria > Persicaria tinctoria. The sequence goes on from JBANSL010000004.1 coordinate 5,880,656, forward strand.
ACCTTGTTGTTGCTGGAGAGCCTCCTGCAGTTGATAATGGCGACTCCTCCATCACCCCTCTTCTCCTCTTCAGCGTTTTCGTCGCAGCCTGCGGTTCCTTCGCCTATGGCACCGCTGTCAGTCTAAAATTCATATCTTTTTATTTATTTATTTTCTAACTCGATATGATCTGTATTCTGTAATGCAATGCAATGCGCTGCAGGTTGGTTATTCATCCCCAGTTGAATCCTCAATCAGGGATGAACTTGGCCTTTCACTTGCAGAGGTAACTTGACCAATGACAGTCTAGTATTCACACAAGATGAGTGAGGTTCCATTCTAAAACCAATTGACAATAGAAGGAGTAACCACCGACTTAGTAATATACTCAGGCTTATTATGTTCACATCTCTCAATAAACTTAAACCCACCTTGTTGTTGCTGGAGAGCCTCCTGCAGTTGATAATGGCGACTCCTCCATCACCCCTCTTCTCCTCTTCAGCGTTTTCGTCGCAGCCTGCGGTTCCTTCGCCTATGGCACCGCTGTCAGTCTAAAATTCATATCTTTTTATTTATTTATTTTCTAACTCGATATGATCTGTATTCTGTAATGCAATGCAATGCGCTGCAGGTTGGTTATTCATCCCCAGTTGAATCCTCAATCAGGGATGAACTTGGCCTTTCACTTGCAGAGGTAACTTGACCAATGACAGTCTAGTATTCACACAAGATGAGTGAGGTTCCATTCTAAAACCAATTGACAATAGAAGGAGTAACCACCGACTTAGTAATATACTCAGGCTTATTATGTTCACATCTCTCAATAAACTTAAACCCACCTTGTTGTTGCTGGAGAGCCTCCTGCAGTTGATAATGGCGACTCCTCCATCACCCCTCTTCTCCTCTTCAGCGTTTTCGTCGCAGCCTGCGGTTCCTTCGCCTATGGCACCGCTGTCAGTCTAAAATTCATATCTTTTTATTTATTTATTTTCTAACTCGATATGATCTGTATTCTGTAATGCAATGCAATGCGCTGCAGGTTGGTTATTCATCCCCAGTTGAATCCTCAATCAGGGATGAACTTGGCCTTTCACTTGCAGAGGTAACTTGACCAATGACAGTCTAGTATTCACACAAGATGAGTGAGGTTCCATTCTAAAACCAATTGACAATAGAAGGAGTAACCACCGACTTAGTAATATACTCAGGCTTATTATGTTCACATCTCTCAATAAACTTAAACCCACCTTGTTGTTGCTGGAGAGCCTCCTGCAGTTGATAATGGCGACTCCTCCATCACCCCTCTTCTCCTCTTCAGCGTTTTCGTCGCAGCCTGCGGTTCCTTCGCCTATGGCACCGCTGTCAGTCTAAAATTCATATCTTTTTATTTATTTATTTTCTAACTCGATATGATCTGTATTCTGTAATGCAATGCAATGCGCTGCAGGTTGGTTATTCATCCCCAGTTGAATCCTCAATCAGGGATGAACTTGGCCTTTCACTTGCAGAGGTAACTTGACCAATGACAGTCTAGTATTCACACAAGATGAGTGAGGTTCCATTCTAAAACCAATTGACAATAGAAGGAGTAACCACCGACTTAGTAATATACTCAGGCTTATTATGTTCACATCTCTCAATAAACTTAAACCAGCTGTATAAATTAAAGATAATGTTGCATCAATGTCTGTATCGATCTCATGCTGCAGTATTCACTCTTTGGATCTCTACTGACTGTTGGAGGATTGTTAGGCTCTCTAGCCAGTGGAAAAGTAGCTGATCTCATTGGCCGGAGAGGGGTAAGCTTCTTGTTTAATCTCCAATATGATGTAGGACTGTAGGAGTACGTGCTATGTGAACACGAGTAGCTCGAATTCGACTCATACTCGCTCGATTAAAACTCGGCTCGAAGTCGTTCATTTTCTAAACGAGCCGAGTATGAGCACATTTTTCAGCTCGAGTCAAAATTGAGGCTCGGCTCGAGCTCGTTCAAATTCTAAATCAACTGAATATGAACAAACAATACTCGCCTCGTTCAACTCGAATAACAGCCCTATTAATATGATGTTTGTTGCTGCAACAAAAATATTCCTTATAAATTGGTTGAGCTCCGTAGGTTGGATATCAATTGCTATGTGAACACGAGTAGCTGATGTTTGTTGCTGCAACATATGCAGGCGATGGGACTCGCGGATGCCTTAAGCCTCGTAGGTTGGATATCAATTGCGATCTCAGAGGTCCTCTATTCGTCTTTCTATTAAATTCATGATCTATATATGTTTCCTAAACATCCATTGGAGAAATTTATATAGTCCTTTTATGTAGCAGGAAGCATGGTCACTTATCTTGGGCAGATTCTTGATTGGAATCTCAGCAGGACTTATACTTTATCTGGTAATGGTTGTAAATCTTGCATCTATTCGGGTGACCGATCAGCATATAGATCTTGAATTGATCTTGTACTTTGATGAAATCCAGGTTCCTATTTATGTAGCAGAGATAACACCCAAGAATCTCCGAGGAGGATTCGTATCTTTATCACAGGCAGTGAATGAAGTTGTACACATCCAACTTTTTTACATATGACAGACTACATTCAATGAATGAATGTACTTGTTCTCTGAGCTTGCAGTTGATGGGATCCATTGGAATTACAGTGGAATTTTTCGTCGGATCAATGATCCCTTGGCGCGTCCTAGTTGTAATCGGTACCTATATCTCTACGTTGTTTTTATCCTTTTCGTAAAACCTGAACACCGGAACAAAGGCACACAACTTTTTTTCAGGCATCATTCCATCCATCTTGCAACTTTTGGGCATATTCTTGATCCCTGAGTCACCTCGGTTCTTGGTCAGTTTGCTTACTTTGGTTGAAATTGATTCGTATGTATTTGGATTCTATTGAGTTTAGCAATATGACAAGCATGAGTTTATGTAGGCGAAACATGGTCATAGGCCCGAAATTGTGCTACAGCGTCTTAGGGGAGATAAGATCGACATATCTCAAGAAGCAGCTGACATTGAAGTAATACTCTGAGACTCAATCTATCATCTTATGAATGGCGGTTAACAACACTGTATTGCTTCAGGATTCAACTCAACACCTTCAACAAACACCTGATGTCGGTTTCTTGGGATTGTTCAAGAGGAAATATGCCAAGGCCTTAGTTGTGAGCCATACCAATTGATGCAACATTTATTCGTAGCAATTACCGATTGGCTGCACATTGGCTTTTCTGATCTTTGATGTTTTGCACAGGTTGTATTCGGTGTCATGGCACTATCGGCAATTGCAGGACCTACTGGAATCATATTCTATGCATCCTCCATCTTTGAATCAGCTGGTACATCAAAGAGTACTCTTTCATTAACCGATCATCTAAGTATCAAATCCTGATCTATCTAAACTATTGTGTCTCTGCCAGGCTTCCCAGGCTCTATCGGATCAATAGTATTGGCTGTCGTTCAGGTTATTAGCTACTCGGATCATAGAACAGCTATATATATAGAACTTAGTACTAATTAAGATGACGCGCGCATTCTTATGTGCAGCTTCCATCAACTGTTATCAGTTTGTTCCTAATAGACAAATGTGGACGACGTCGCCTTCTAATGGTTAAGTGAACCAATGATTTCCATTTGGTGATACAGTACGTTAACCGAGCAAAACTCTCACAAGTTACAACTGTGTTTTCTCACAGATCTCAGCGGCTGCAATGTGCATTTGTTGCTTTCTTGTTGGGTTAATGTTCTTGCTCAAGGAAAACGACTGCTTGCAAAGCATCAGCCCCTACTTGATAGCAATTGGCTTATGGGTAAACACCTTTTAGTTGCATCAAATCAAATCAAATCTCTAGCTATTATATACTGTATATATGTTTTTGCTGAATTTTATATATATTCGTTACTTATATTCAATCTCAGGGCTATTCTGCATCGTTCCCTATAGGCATGGCAGTTGTACCATTTGTCATCATGTCTGAGGTATATACATTCTTAAGTAGGATCTTTCAAGCTAAATATAGTGCGTAATCGCATTGTTGTGTGGCAGATCTTCCCGATGAATGTAAAGGGGTCGGCTGGAAGCCTAGCAGTATTCGTGACAAGCGTGGGTGTCTGGATTACGTCGTACACGTTCAACTTTATGATAGAATGGAGTTATCCAGGTTCGTCGTCTTTTCATGTCGATCGATCTCTTGCTTTTATAGATACAAGAGCTTTCAATATTGGTTTAGGCGTGGATGGATCATTTACACTACAGGCACCTTCTTCATCCTTGCTGTGCTGAATGGTTTCGCGGTTCTTTTCGGTGGAAGGCTGATGCCGGAGACTAAAGGGAGGACTTTGGAAGAAATACAACAAGAGTCCTTCTAGTTTATGTTCTCCATTTAAATCAATTTGGAAGAGGAATAAACAAAAACAAACAAAGTCCTTGAACTCGCAAAATCTGCTACCTACCCAAATTCACAAGATACCTATAAATAAAAATGAAAATATTTGGCTATATGTTGTTGGATTCGAATTTTGTGATTGAGATTTCTCTCGCTCTCCTCGGATTGAACACAGCTGAAGGAAGAAGAAGAAAATGGAATTTTGGAGGGAATATTCGTTTTGTGCCTTCAATTGATTTCTCAGGAAAGTTGAATTACAAAATGGAGTTACAACTCCTATTTATAAGCCCAGCCCATTACCACTTAATCCATTTACAAAATGATATAACCCGGATCCGTTTCTCACTGAACTCGAATCCTAACACCCCCCTCAAGATGGAGCCGGGGAAGAGACGACTCCAATCTTGCTCAGAAGAGGTTGGAGATGGCACCCTGGAACATTATTAGTGAGGAAATCGGCAAGCTGATTTCGGGAAGCAACATGATGCAACGAGATCAAACCTTCCATGAGCTTTTCCCGAGCGTAGTGACAATCAAGCTCGATGTGTTTCGTCCTTTCATGATAGACGGGGTTCTTCGCAATGTAAATGGCGGCCTGGTTATCACACTTCACACTTCGCAATGAAAATATTTTGCTATATGTCCCCTTTTTGTATATCAATTTGCTAATTGTCCATTTAAAACTACCATATTAAATCCTTCTCCCTCGCCTGCAAGGCCTTCTACTCCTCCGAGTCCCGCCACCGCCGGAGCCTCTGCCCCTTCCGATCCGACCTTCTCAGCCCCTGTTTGGAATAATATCAGAGTTGAAGCTTAAGAAATGGCCTTCGTGCGGGAGCCCGTTCGTGGACTCAAGAAAAGGCAGCGGCGAGCAGGCAACGGCGTGGACTCAGATCTCGTCACCAAGCAACTTCACTGTCATCGCCACCGTTGCCGCCAGTAGGTTCGAATCTTCGGCCAGTACATCTAGATTATAGATATCAATTTGGAGAAAGATTGAATCTTTAAGGGTGGATTGAAGACAGAGGAGAGGAGGAGATTGGAGTCAAGACATTTATTGGTGGGGGGAGACATCTGATTCTCAATCGTTTTATCTGATTATGCATTCAGCCACAAGGATTATTGAATCTGATTATGCATTTCATCCCACAAAACTTGGAATTAGAATCGTTTTATCTAGTCACTTTCAATATCATCAATTCAGACTCGAGAGATTCCGGAAAGGCTTTTTTCTTATTCACCTTATTTTCTCCTTCATCATCTTTTGTTTCACATAGCCAGATTATAGCTATGAAATCAAACAAAACAAACAAGGATTCTTCAAAATTGAGTCCAGCTATATGAGGCAATAGAATGGCAATGAACTACTAGTTCGAAGAGGGAACAGAGGGAACGAATGCAACGAGGAGAGAAGAGTGAAACAAATTTCAGATTTTAGATTCTATAAAAGAATATTCAGATTTCAGTTCCAAGTTCCAGGAAGATGAATGAGGAACAAAGGCAACCAAGTGCTCACTTGTGCCGGTGAAGGAAGGAACCGGCGATCTCAGATCTGAGGAAGGAAGACAGCCAACAAACGAAGGAAGGACGGACGGACTGAAGGATGGCCGACGCTGCTACTGTTCACCGGCGCCGCCTGAGCTGAGCTCTGAAGGATGGCCGACTTCAGCCTTGAGGAGAACCCCAGGAAGAGGAGAACTGGAGATGCGAGCCGCTGAAGTGTTTCTCTACGCGAGCGACTGTGCGAAACCCTCAAATCCCTCCTCTCTCTTAACCCTAGGGGCATTTCAGTAATTTCATATACTGAGCTTCCGAGAACAATTCGAGCCTAAAACTATGTTCAAGCTCGGTTTGTTTTTCCTCTATGAACGAGCTCGAGCCCAAGCCGATCCCGAGGGCTCAGTTAACAGCTTTACATCTGATGAATGAATTGAAATTAGTCAATTTGCCTTTCTACGTGGAAAGCGGAAAAGGGGTGGAGAATCATGTACCGGGTTGAAATTAGTAGCTTAATTTTTAAAATTGAAGAAATTTCAATGGAGCTTCATTTGATCAACTTTTCGCCTTTGGTTTTTTTTTTTTTTTTTTTTTTTTTTTGATTAAGTAAGAATTCGAGGTTCAGACAGGCCTGACACCTCGAGTGGTCGACAAGTCGGCAGACGGAGGACCGTCACTCATACAACATAAAATAACATAAAATAGAGAGGTGCAATACAAAGGTGAAAGCAACAAATCTAGGCGAACAAACGAACCTAATCCTACTAATACGTTGGGGACAACATAGACTACAACCAGATGTCAAGCGCCCAACAAAGACACCGCTGGCCAGCGGTACATCAGGGCTCCTGCGGGCAGTGAAGACGATCCTCCTGGGAAATATCCGGATCATGGAGTCGCCTCGATACACACTGCCTCGACCTCAGCCAGACCCGACACCTGACGCCAGAGCCCCAACTAAGAAAACGAACGTCACGAAACACCTAGAGAAGCAGCCGAGGACCACCTAAGTAAAAACGCACCAAAAAACCCTAACGGGATTTAATCGAGCCCTTACGGGATTTTATCAAGCCCTTGCGGGATTTAGACCCTTTCGGGTTTTTTTTTTTTTTTTTTTAATTTAATACTATTTTATGGATAAATAGATTTATCTATCTATCCATAAAAAAATACGTGTCCAAACTTGCCTTGCAAGCCAAAACAAGATGGCCAGAAAATCCGGGGAAATCCCGAAAATCCCGGCACACCTTGGAGCCCAAGGAAAGCCGAAATCAATCGTCGGCACAGTTTGAGGCGGTGTAAGCAAATGGGAGCCGGGGAGAGACTAGCCCACCAACCACCATCGCAGCACCGGCCTGGGTAAACTGGAATATAAACCAAGAGATCGAAAGGCAGGGGATAGGATTGAAACGGGGAAGAAACAGACGCCGGCAGTCGGAAACCAACCACCAGAACGACTAAAGGCTGGGAAACAGGGGTAATCGTGATGCTAGAAAGAGGGTGACGGGATTGGAGTTGAGGAGGAAGGAGCTAGCGGAGTCGGGCGATTCAAGGTCACCAAAACAAGGGGAAAGCAGGCGGAGGTGCGGGAGCACATGCCGGTGAGACACGGGCTGAGTATTGAGGGCCGAAAGCGGACAAGGTGGGAGCATGGCGGAAGAGCAGCAAAACAAACACCATCGACGGAGTACATCAACGCACCACGAGGACAACGGTCGGAGAACAATCCGGCCAAAGGACCCCCGATGAGGGTAATTAAAGGGAGATTTGATCGAAATTGGGTGATTGAGGGTGGTGATTTGGTCAAGAATGGCCTGATTGAGAAGAAGAGTGTTGAAGAAGATGGGTTGGAGAAGAAGGGTAGAAGAGAGTTTCTCTCTCCTAGGAGAGAGAAACTAGTGTTTATACTTTTCGCCTTTGGTTGATTCAATGGGGAAAGTTTCGCCTTTGGTTGATTCAATGGGGAAAGTCACGTTCAAAATGTAAAAAAAAATATTTTAAAAAAATTTTGATAAAAAAATGTAAACAAAAAGTTCCAAAAAAATAATAATTATCATCACACGTGTCACCACACTCGTGGTGACACTGTTTTGTGTTAATGACATCGTTATTAACACACTTAGTCATTCATCTATTAACGAAGTACTATTTTTTTTTTTTTGTGACAGTAGTGTTTATATTTTTTTATTGTGGTGACAATACTAACAACATTTTTCGTTGTCTTAGAGTTTTCATTTGGTGACAATAGTTATTACATTTTTAATTTTGTTTATTGTGATGACACTACTAATCTATTAACGAAGTACTATTTTTCTTTTGGTGACAACAGTCTTTACATATTTTTTTATTGTGATGACACTACTAATAACACTTTCCTTTGTCCTAGGTTTTTTTTTCTTTTGGTGAAAGTACTGATTTTATTTATTTATTTTGGTGACACTCCTGGTAACACTTTCCCTTGTCCTATGTTTTTTTTTCTTTTGTTGACAGTAGTTGTTACTTTTTACAAAAAAATTGTGGTGACACTACTAATAACACTTTCTTTTGTCCTTGGTTTTTCCTTCGGTGACAGCAGTGATCACATTATTTTTCTTTGGTGACACCACTATTTAAAGGGGTATAAACGGGACACTGCTGGTGTGAGTATCTCTGGTGACAGCTCCAAGTTTTGATTTGAATATATTTTTGTTTATTGTGGTGACACCACTAATATCATTTTCCCTTGTCATATGGTTTTCCTTTGGCGTCAACAATGGTTTTTCCTTTGGTGACAACTGTGATGACACTGTTTTTATAGTGGTGACACCACTAATAACACCTTTTGTCCTAGGGTTTTTCTTTGGTGACGATAGTAGTGACAATATTTTTCATTGATTACATAACTAATAACACTTCACCAATCTTTTCCTTGCTACACTGGTGGTGACACTGTTTTTATGGTGGTGATAGCGTAAATTTTCTTTTGGGTATAGCATTAGTCTCTATAAGTTTTTTTCTCCTTTTGTCCTAGGGTTTTCCTCTGGTGACAGCAGTTTGTCTCACTGTTTTTATGGTGGTGACACCACTAATAACACTTTGTTATTCACCTCTTCTTGTATCTTAGGGCTTTTCATTGGTGACAGCAGTGGTGACACTATTTTTCCTTGGTGACACCACTAATAACATTTGACCATTTTTTTTCTTGCTAGTGGTGACACCACTTTGTACACTTATGGTGAAACTGTTTTTTATGTTGGTGACACCACTATTAACACTTGGTTGTGTTTTTTCCTCGTCCTAGGGCTTTTCCTTTGTTGATGGCAGTGGTTACACTGCTGTCACCAAAGGAAAAAAAATGTAAAAAAAATCATGAAAAAAGTTGTCACCACATGTGTTGACACTCAATCATCTTTGTCTTAGTGTTTTCCTTTGGTGACAACAGTGGTTATATTTTTTTTTATTGTGGTGACATTATTAAGTAACTTTCTTTTGTCCTAGAGTTTTTTTTCTTTTAGTGACAATAGTGGTTATTTTATTTTTTTATTATTGTGGTGACACTACTAATAACACTTTCTCTCGTAGAGTTTTTAAATTTTAGTATATTAGGCCTTGACTAAGAACAGAGTACCTTTCTTCCTTTTTTAATTTGGCCGACCCAATTTCCAAACCTATGTACACAATTTCTTCCTTTCTTTCTTTGGGAAATTCATTCTCTTTAGTTCACAATCTGTATTTAGGTTGTTTTGTTTTCTTATTGGGCTTAAACTCTTGTATATGACAAGCCCGACCCATATTGCTAATCATGTAAATGTAAAAGGTCGAACAAATTAAACAAAGAGAAAATGTGCCTAACCGGCGTTCTTTTACCTTAATTTGAAGAGTGTTCACCAACTCCAACATATTATGTTTTTGTCCATCTGAAAAATCTGTGCCCCCTCTTTGGATTTCCTCCTCCGCCTCTCTCTCTCAACTTGCTCTCTCCGATCAAATGCCAAATATTACTCCCTCCGATCTTCATCTTCGATTTCAGACATATCAATCTCTCGATTTCATACCTATCATCTTCGATTCCAATGGCGTCTCCATCAAATTGGAACTCCACTTCTCCCAGGTCTTGCTCTCACAACAATGGCGTTTCCGAGGAAGAAGACGAAGGTTGGGTTGGCGTTGCCGCTTGTGTTGGTGCCTTGCCGCTCCGACTTCTTGAGCGCGTGCTCCTTCGGCGACTTCCTCCGATTGCTGAGCATTCAAGAATCGGGATCCGCTTAGGTTTCGCTAGGTTTATCCTCTTTTGCAGTCAGATTTCTCGCCACAATTGCAGTAAATCTCCGATTCTGCTTGAATTCGACCGGATCTGTGCTTGAATTCGACGATGTGGATCTTCTGTTGCAGATCTAAGACCTTCCGTATGCAGACGGAGGTGAAGTAGTTGCAGATCTAAGATCTCCTGTTGCAGATGAAGATGAAGAAGTCGAAGGAGAGAGGACGTCTCTTATCAGGCGGCAAAGCAATCCAGATCTTGTTGCCGCCTCCATCTTCCTCCTGGTTGCCGCCTCCGAGGTGATAAAGACGGCGCTGATCTGAGGCGAAGAGTATGCCGCCTCCATCTTCCTCCTGGTTGCCGCCTCTCACCTCAGGAAGATCCGCATGGAATCAAAGAGGATGAATCGAAGGAGAGGAGGATGAATCGAAGAGGAAGCTCGCCGGTGGACTTGCTGAAATTGTCGGTGGACTTGTGACTGAAATCTCTCCCATGGCTGGTTTCCTCTTGGTCGTCGGCGATGCCTCTGACAGTCGTCCGATTTCTCCTCCCAACCAGCCAAACCTCCTCTAATCTAAATCACATATCTCTCCTCCCAACCGGCCAAACCATTAACCAAAACCACAAGGCAAAGTCGGTAATGTTGTTTTTTTTTATCAGGATCCTCGAATTCGGTTCCGCTTCCAACGATTACAAACTTGGATGCGAATCGAAAATTGGTGCTGAAAGTGATGCTGAAAAGGCCAAAGAAGAAGTTAAGCTTGCAGGTAAATGAATGTTTGGATTTTTGTCCTTGTTCTACTTGAATTCAATTCACTGTCCTGTGCGGAAATCATCTGTTTGTTGAATTTCTTTTTTGCTACATGTATATGTGATTAGCTACATCAAACTTACTACATGTATGCTCTTAATTTGTTAAATCAACTATATAAATTAGGTTAAATTTGGTGAATATCCATTTTTCATATCAAAATTAAGTAAATGTCCATTTTTTTACATAATTAAGTAAATGTCCATTTTTTCCAAAAATACCCCTCATTCCCCATTCCTAACCCTTCCTCCTTCCCTTTGACTATTTTTAATTTTAACATTGATTAGTCAACATTGATCATTCCGGTCAACGCTTGCATTTGGTGACAATTTTTTGGTGACAGTTGAGTATATTTTTCTGGTGACAGTTAATTGTGATGATTATTTTGGTGAAAATTGATTTTTTGTGACATATTATTTTTTCCGGTGACAGTTAGGGGAAAATCTTTTCTAGTGACAATTGATTTTCTTTTTTTCTTGTGATAATTGTTGGTGACAAAAAAATTTGTATGACAATTGATTTTCTTCCAGTGACAGTTGCCAGTAACACTTTTCATCGGTGACAAATGGAGTTTTTCTGCTAATAGATGATTTTCCTAATGATAATTGTTGGTGACAACTATTAATGACGGGGTTGATGACAATATATTGTCACCATGATATTATAACCTTAAAAAAATTGTCACCGTAACATTATACATCACCAAGACATTGTCACCAACTACAACAGAACACTGTTTTCATATTGTTTAATCATCCGTATTGTCATCAACTTATAAAAAACATTGTCACTAACCTCTTTTCAGTAATCTATTGACACCAACAATAAAATAGTGTAACCAACCTATTTTCATCAAGTTTTGGTCAATAATCTACTGTCACCAAGCACAAAACTTTGTCACAAATCTAGTGTCAACCACCTATTTTTAGAAATTAATCGTCACCAACGACAAAACAGTGTCACCAACCAATTGTCACCAACTACAAAGCACTTTCATCAAACTAAAATGTTTACAATGCTAATGTTATCACATTTGTCATCTAATATTAACACATTTTTGTTACAAAACTGAAACCCTAGGACAAGGGGATCATAGACTAAATCCTAAACCCTAAAATGTGTGTACAGTACCAATGTTATCAGATTTGTCATCTAATATGAACGCATTTTTGTTACGAAACTGAAACCCTAGAACTAGGGGAGCATAGACCCTAGAGGGACTAAACTTGAGCGAACGAATAATTCGATGTACAATACTATAATGGTATCACATTTGTCATCTAATATTAACACATTTTTGTTACAATAATAACCCTAATAGATGAAATTTGATGTAAATTAAAGTTTAACTTTGTAATACTTAATTGTCACACTACATCAACTTGCAAAAATATCAAAATAAAGGGGAACAATTGAGACATTCATACTTAACATCCAAAATAGCAAGACCCTCTATAGCCATCCTCTCTCTCTATACGCATCCATATACTTGTCTGAAATAGCTTGAATACCACCATGAAATGCAAGACCCTCGATATATTTGATGGTATAGGTACCACAACTTCCACTACAATTGAACAGAAGGATAATGAAAATTACATTATAGCTAAATGAGATATAAATTCCATTTGTCAACAAAACAGAATATATAACTCTACCAATTGTCATCAATCTAAAAACAACAACATAATAACAACATAAATTCTATTTGTCACCAAAACAGAATATATAACTCTATCAATTGTCACCAATCTAAAAATAACAACATAAATTCCATTTGTCACCAAAACAGAATATATAACTCTACCAATTGTCACAAATCTAAAAATAACAACATAAATTCCATTTGTCACCAAAACAGAATATATAACTCTACCGATTGTCACCAATCTAAAAATAACAACATAAATTTCATTTGTCACCAAAACAGAATATATAACTCTACCCATTGTTACCAATATAAAAATAACAACATAAATTCCATTTGTCATCAAAACAGAATATATAACTCTACCAAGTGTCACCAATCTAAAAATAACAACACAAATTCCATTTGTCACCAAACAATGAAGCAAACCCTTGATAGTCTCATTTAAATTGATGATATAGAATCAAACTAAATACTAATTGTCACCAAACAAGCAATTGTCACCAAAACAAACAAGCAATGATAAACATTTGAAATTGAACAACCTATAGAGTAAGAATTGTCACCAAACAAACAATTGTCACCAAAACAAACAAGCAATGATAAACAATTGAAATTGAACAACCTATAAAGTAAGAATTGTCACCAAACAAACAATTGTCACCAAAACAAACAAGCAATGATAAACACTTGAAATTGAACAACCTATAAAGTGAGAATTATCATCAAACAAACAATTGTCACCAAAACAAACAAGCAATGATAAACACTTGAAATTGAACAACCTATAAAGTAAGAATTGTCACCAAACAAACAATTGTCACCAAAACAAACAAGCAATGATAAACACTTGAAATTGAACAACTTATAAAGTAAGAACGAATTAGATTTATCAATAAGAACACAAACCTGGATTATCTATTTGAAGTAGATAGAAACACACAAACCCTAAAAAAACATAAATAAATTGTCATCAGATCAATATATTCACACAAAAATCTGCAACTGGTGTCCCAAATCATAAAATTAACATCTCAAAATGATCACATTTAACAAATTATCACCAGAGATTAAAGAAATTGACATATTTTGCAAGTTTAACAAATTGTCACCAAACATGCTAGGTTTGTTTTCCCAAATCCGAATCCAAACTTGTTTGTTGGACACAAATTTTCAAATATGCAATCGGAGAACAAAGGAGGTTTGAGGCTGAGAAATTAGCCCCCTGGCGATACCTATGGCGGCTCGGTTCCAGATTCATTATGAATCTTAAGGATTCCGCCAAGGAAACACCTTAAAATGGCTACTCAGTGCACTTCCACTGTCACTAAGTACAAAAGTTATCATATCAACTATCTAAAATCTTAGTAGTAGAAACACATCAATGAGGGAACCTAATCAAAACAGGGATTGATCAACTCTATTTTCAGATCCGAATTCATGGACAAAAAAATGCAAACATTTATCAGGGATGATTAAAAATAAGCACAAAAATTATATTATAAACAAATCAACTCTCCCAACTTCAATAAAAATAAAATAAAATTGGCGTGTCACTGTAATAGAGCGAACAGAGAGATACCTTTGTACCCTGAGTGGGACTGGAGATGAAGACGATTGGAAGTGTCGAAGAACAAAAAGTATACACGAACACCCTGGGTTCCCAGTTCCACTGACAAGATTTCACATGCTCTCAAAGTTGATAGAAGTAAAAGGATAGTCCGGCGGCGCAGATCCAAGCGAACTCCAGTGACTGCGAAAATGGAGCAGGACAATGGAGATGGAGCGACGATGAGTGGGACTGGAGATGGCGGCGACGAGTGGGACTGTGAGGTCGGACGGAAGGGCGGCGATGGAGCGGCGACGAGTGGGACTGGAGATGGCGGCGACGAGTCAGACGGAAGGGCAACACCACTCAAGGCGATTTTAGGGCAACATACCAAATTTTCCAAAGAAAAAAGAGGCCCAACGGAAGGAATTAGGAGGTATTACAATGGTAGGGGTAAACTTGGAATTACAATAAAATTATGGACACTTTTTTAATATCCCTTTAAATATGGACATTTACTTAATTGGCTTTTCTAAATGGATATTCCACCAAATTTTTCCTATAAATTAACCATAGTGTATGTCACTTTGTGCATTCGAATTAGCTATATGTATGTGATTTTGATCCAGTTTAGAATGATTTGATGGATGCATAATAATGTCACTAAATTCCTGTGCTGAAATGCGAACGGTTAAACAGCTTATTACCTTATTGTGTGATCTGAAAATGCTGAAATTAATTCTTATAAAACTTTATGAGTTACTATATCTCACACACAAGCATGTATGACAACATTTCAACATTTTTTTGAATTTTTTTAGAGCATTTCAACATTTTTTGAAAGAAAAAAAACCGGTTTCAGCAACTCCGGTGTCGAAGTGGTAACGCAAAAAAAAAAAACAACAACTCCGGTGTCGAAGTGATGACGCGAAAGAAAAAAAATCAACTCTGGTTTCAGCAACTTCGGTTCAGCAACTCCGGTGTCGAAGCGCTGACGGGAAAAAAAAAAAGAAGCTAATTACAGCAACAATTTCAGCAATTTCAATTTCAGCAACTCTGGCGTGGAAAAAAAAACTACTAAAATAGGGGTTGCGGAAAACAAATATGCTGAAAGCTTGAAACCCCAATTTCAGCATCAACAACAGTGCTGAAATTAGGGTTTCAACAAATTCGGTTTCAGCAACACGGAAAAAAAATGATGAAACATGAGAGGGGCACACGTGGGGCACAAGGAGGCGGTGGCCATTTTGCTAATTTGGAACACTTAGTGGACATTTTACTAATAAAGCCCATAAATATGGACATTCTAGAAATCACCGCTTAAACCAAATCAACAATACACAATTCATTTTCCATATGATCTTCCCCCCATCTCCTACCTCTCGCTCCATCTGTTTCGCTTCTTCCTCCAGATTCCGCCTAATCTCACACATCCTTTTCCCTATTTTACTAATTTACTGTAATCCAACCAAAAGAGAAAAAAAACCTAAATTTTACTTAGTGAAAAATTTGAAACAGATGCAATATCTAGAGATAGGGATAAGATTTTGTGATTTGAAATTAAAAGAGAAAAAAGCCATAAATTTCACTTACTGTGATCACCCCAAAAGAGAAAAAAAGCCCTAAACACTCAAGTGACATCAAATTACCTAGCCAAACAACCCTATACCACTTCAGATTCGAGTTAATTTCAACAATTTTTTTTATCATTGTCTGAGGGCGCAATGGTGCAGTGGTGACGCTTTCAGTGGTAGGAGATCCGCTCTTCACTCATCGGCAACAGATCGGTGGAGGAGAACGGGAGAAAAGGGCGAAGAGTAGCGAAGACTGGATTTTGAGCAGAGAGAGAACGTGAGCGTGAGGGGGTTTATAATAGATAGGGGTAAAAATATTATAATAGACATTTTGCAAAATGTCTTATAAGAATGGACATTTTACAAAATGCTCTTATGAAAAGGATACTTACCAAAACATCCTAAATAAATTATCCATTTTCTAAAAGAAATTGAATTAAGAAACGATTATCGAATTTCGAGAAAGTGTTTGTAAGTGTATGATAATATGCTATCTCTCTTTACACAATATATAAATACAATTAGGCCCCGTTTGGTATGAGTGTTCGAATCGGAATGGAATCAGAAAATAGTAATGACTCATTACTGGAGCTTATTGTTTGGTATGCTGTCGAAATGAACCATTCTTGAAATAATAATAATAATAATAATAATAATAATGGGAGATGGTCATTATGCTGCTGCTATTAGAGTCCTCACTTCTTCTGGGGTTGCCCCTTTCAATGATGACACAGTTGTTGAGCTTCTTGCTAAACACCCCACCTCTCCCCCGCCGGTTGTTTCACGTGATCCTCTTTCAGTGCATGCGTTGTCAGTTAGTAAAGATTTGGTCCTCAACAGGATTAGAAGTTTCCCCAAAGGTACTTCTTGTGGTAAGGATGGTCTTAGAGCACAACATTTTGTTGAGATTCTTAGTGGTGCCTGTGACGGCATTTCCAGTGAGCTCCTTGCGGCCATCACGGGGGTTGTTAATCTTTTTCTGTCAGGCTCGTGTCCTCGTGTACTTGCAGAGTTTGTGGCGAGTGCACCCCTCACGCCATTGTTGAAACCGGGAGGGGGTGTCCGTCCCATTGCAGTCGGGCCCATTTGGAGGAGGTTGGTTTCCAAAGTTGCTTCTTCTGTCGTGGTCAAGGAGCTAATCACATATTTAGGCACACACCAGTTTGGTGTAGGAGTGTCTGGGGGCGGTGAAGCTATCCTTCATTCAGTTAACAGACTTTTGGTGGATAAAGGGCTGGAAAGTGGCAGGTCCTTACTTCTTGTGGACTTTTCTAACGCATTTAATCTTGTCGATAGAAGTGCTTTGATTCGGGAAGTGCGCGCCCGTTGCCCCTCTATTGCTCCCTGGGTCCTTTCTAACGCATTTAATCTCGTCTTTACTGGCAGGACGTTCCTTTGCGTTCTTGTCAAGGTGTGCAGCAGGGTGATCCCCTAGGTCCGCTTTTGTTTGCTCTGGTTCTGCATCCGCTTGTCACGAAAATCAATACCTCATGTGTTCTTGATATCAATGCTTGGTATTTCGACGATGGTACTTTAGCTGGTGAAACCGTTGAGGTTGCTAAAGCTCTAGAGATTGTGGTCGAGGAGGGTCCGAAGTTGGGGCTATTCATTAACATTCAGAAAACTAAATTGTTCTGGCCAACCGAAGATGCGAGGAGCTTAGAAGTTGGTTTGTTTCCATCTAACATTTCTAGACCCAAATTGGGGGTGAAATTGTTAGGCGGACCGGCCAGGAGCAACAATAATACATTCTGCAACAGGTTGGTTATGAAGAGGGTTGACAAGGCGTTAGAGGTTTTAAAGGCTATAAGGAAGCTTGATGATCCCCAATGCGAAATGCTCCTTCTCAGGAATTGTATTGGTGTCTCAAAGATGATGTTTGCCCTTCGTACTTGCTCCCCTCATGCTCTTTCTGGTGTTATTGGTTGTTTTGATGAAGAGTTGCGGGTCTCCCTTGAGCATGTTGTTACTGCAGGGGGTCCTGGGTTTGGTCCATTGCAGTGGCGTCAGGCCACTCTTCCGTTAAAGCTTGATGGTTTTGGCGTGCTCACGGCATATGATGTTAGTCATTTTGCCTTCACTGCATCCCGTCTACAAACGGCTGAACTCCAAACCTTCATTTTGAGTAATCTAGCTCGCCAGGATGTGCATGCTCATACTTTTTCCAGAGTCCTTGATCGGGCTGGTTTAGCCACATCAACACCCGGACGCCCTGATATTGGCCCTGACGTTGTTCTCACCCAGTCCATTTCGAGGTATATCACTTGTGTTAGTTCGAATATTGATGACTTAGTTGTATCCCCCGCCCCCAAAAAATTCATGTCAGTGATGGCGGATCGATACTTCAAGTTCATTGACGACAACTTAGTGTCTACCCTTAATCCAACTCCAAGACAGTTACACATTTTACAGGCTGTGAGAGGAGAAAGAGCACAAGATTTTCTGTTGGCCACTCCTATTGAGGGGCTTGCCCAGACCATGCCATCGCGACAATATCGTTCTGTCCTCCAGTACCATCTTTCAATTCCTATGTTTAGTGGTTATCCAACTTGTCCCAGTTGTGAGCTTGATAGGATGGATCCTTTTGGAGATCATGCTCTACATTGCAGTAGGGGCATAAAGACTAAGCATCGACACAATATGGTCCGAGATGTTTTAGCGGACATTTGTTTTAAAGCACGCATTGCAGTTCAGAAGGAAGCACATACAGGAATGAGCAGTGATGATGGTGTTGAGCTGAGCAGTGGCGGATCCTGAAGCGTTTAATTGAGGGGGTGAATAATTGATCTCTAATTTTTTTCCGAAAAAATCATCAATATTTGAAGTTTTCGGGTTTAATTATAGGATTAAGTTATGAAGTTTAACAAATGATGAGTATGATAGAAGTGTATTAATTTGGTAAATGATGTGAAAAATAATTTATATTGCTTCAATCTTGAAACGTTTATAACTTTTTACTCAGTTATCGGATTTGAGCTTATAATATATCAAATCGAAGCTATCGACGAGAGGAATATGTATATTAAATTTCATTTTTGATTGGGGGGGGGGGACTACCACCCCCGGTCCATTAAAGGATCCGCCCCTGGAGCTGAGGCCGGGTGATCTGTTAGTGTATGGGTGGGACAAGGGTAGAGACACTTGTGTTGATGTAGTGGGGGCGTCACCGTTCACGACCAGAGCCAATGACTCCTTTGTACCTGGCAAGGTAGTTTCTCAAGCAACGGAAAGGAAGGAGAGAAAATATGCATATATTTGTGCGGCTAAGGGCTACTGCTTTATGGCATTTGCGTTCTCCACCTTTGGGGAGTTGGGGGGTAGTGCTATCGGTTTCCTAAAGCGGGTTTAGTTGGTTACGAATAGTCATGATAGTGGCTCTGTTAAGGGCGATTTTATCTTGCATAGAGTTGGTTTTACTATTCAAAAAGGTGTTGGAGCCCAATTTGTTTCGAGACTTCCAACCAACTTTGTGTAATTTGTTTTTACTATAATAATAATAATAATAATAATAATAATAATAATAATAATAATAATAATAATAATAATAATAATAAATAATAATAATAATAATAATAACAATAATAATAATAAAATTAAAAAATTAAAATAGTGATAAAAGTAATAATATTAATAGAAATATATTATTATTATTATTATTAAAAATAAAAACAAAATATATAATAAAATATTAATAATTATAATATTATTAACAGAAATATATTATTATTGTTAAAAATAAAAATATAATATAATATAATATGTATTAAATAATAAAGTATTGATAATAATAATAATATAAGTATAAATATAATAAAATACTGCTAAAAATAATAATATTAATAGGAAATTATTTTTATTATTAAAAATAAAAATATATTATATTATATAATAAATAATAAAATATTGATAATAATAATAATATAAGTATGAATATAATATAATTAATAATAATAATAATATAAAACTAATATATATACATATAATAATAAAATATTGATAAACAATAATAATAATAATACAAATATATTATTATTATTATTAAAATAAAAAATGTAATATAATATATATTAAATAATAAAGTATTGATAATAATAATATTGTAAGTATAAATATAATAAAATACTGATAAAAATATTAATATAAAATTATTATTATTATTAAAAATAAATAATAATATTATATATATTAAATAATTAAATATTGATAATAATAATAATATAAGTAAATATAATATAGGATGTTTTGCATGAATATACCAATTCATGGTCCACTTTGCAAAAATAACCTGGACCCAAAAAATTGGCAAAAGAATGACAGAATGTCTTTCTTGCAAATTAAGCCCAACAGGTTGTCGATTACACATTACAAAAACCGGAAAAAGCTGGGAAAACATTGGACACGTGTCGAATGGAAAGACTGAGGGAGTGTAATCATTTTGGCCAAAAAAAAATAAAAAAAGGAATGGCTGAAGAGGGTTGACAGTGACTCTGTGAGAGAGGGTGGAAAGAGGGTGATGAAGCTTGGAATGACCAGTATTAAATGCTAGGAGAGGGATGGTTAACTTTTCACAAAAACAGTTCCCGCCAAGGCAAAATGGAGGGAAAACACATGGGGATTTTATCGGTTTTCAGAGGGAGTATAAAAGGAGATGGGGGAGCTCGCCAGGTGGACCAAAAAGTGCAAAACATCTGATTCTTCCCCATGGCTGCCATTAACGTCAAGTTGGAAGGATAAAACCCAGAAATTCAGTTACTAGCCAGGCAAAGGGAAATCCTAGTCATCAACCGAAGATATGTAGCCATAGACAGGGATACACGTGCCAATTGCGAAATCCAGACATCAACGAATATGGGTAAGTATCGTTTTTGTTTTGTATTCACAGTAATGGATTTTCCCCCATCATTCCCTTACCTCTAACCGATACTGAGAGGACCATCTTAACCTCTTTATTTCGCAGGGGATAAATGGGTGGTATTACTTACTCTCGTTTGCAATGATCGGTGGGAACATGGAGGAGGAGAAGGGGTGTATCAAGGTCAAAACGCCCACAAAATAATGCTCATAGAGGAGACCATGTCGTTTGGCTCCGTCAAGAGCAAGATAATGGAGAAGCTCGCGGTTGACCCAAGGTGCTACGAGTTGGAGTTGAAATATCTACTCGATACGAAGACGGATGGATGTTATCCGATTCAAGTGGATGATTAAAGTGATTGGGATGCTTTCAAGTCCTGCAACTCAAGGGGTGGCGATGGCCCATGGCCCCTTCCTTTGTACGCTTCGGTGAACGAAGGTGGAAGCCAACATGGAAGTCGCTCCATGGTTGGGAACATGGAACAACGTAGCAAATCACCAAACGGAGACATCACAACACTCGTGGTGAAAGATGGTGGTTGGGTTGATATGACCGTCGATGGGTCCATTTCGCATCTTCATCTGAATTCGGAGAACGTCTCGGATAACACCATTGATGGCAAGGAAAACACTTTATCTGGCAAGGAAATTCACACGACTGGCAAGGTAATCCAGACAGCTAGGGCAGAACCGACAACCGTCACTCCGGAGATGAGAGGTCAACTGTTGGAAGTGGACCGGGGGAAATAGATCGTATGTCTTAGTAGTGATGAGGAGGATAATATATATGTGGGTGGGCAAAAGGGGAGTGTTGTTTCCGTCGACTTGGCGAGCTCGTCGGAGGAGGAGAATGGAAACATCGGAGTAATAAAATTGGAGTCGATTGAGGAAACTTCATCAATGGGTTTTATATCATCCGATGATGAGATGTACGAGGCCGAACGGTGGGTTTCGAGGACGAAAGCTCCAGGGATGTCGACCGAGGATGTGGAGAAGATGTTGGACAAAGCTTTTCCGCAGGGAGGGGACCCCCGACGCAAGAACACTGACCTTCATGAGGGATTGTTGTTGAAGTCCAAGGAGGAGGTGCAAAACCGAGTAAGGTGGTCTGCGTTGGAGGGCTGTTTTGACACACATGTTAAGAGGTCGTCGACGGACGTCTACTCCGCGGTGTGCATCGATCCCGAGTGCAAGTAGATGTGTCGTGCGTCAACATACCTGAAAACAAGTTTGAGGAAAGTGAGGAAGTACGTGCAGGAGCACACCTGCGGGGTTAATGTTAGACACAACCACGATCGACAGGCAACGTCCAAGCTTATTGGGAAGAGCCTTTTATCAAGGTTAAAATAATTCTTAGTGACCCCTAACCGTGAAACACTAGCCACTTTATTATATATCCTAGTCAGTGCTAATAAACCTCTAGCCAGTTTGTTACCTGACACGGTTGATGAAATGCAATGCAGTTTCACTGGTACCTGTAAGCCAGTAACTCCAGCCCACATACAGGCGTTATCGAAGTCTGAGTTTGGAGTTACTTGTAGCTATTGGAAGGCTTGACGCGCGAAGGCGACATCGAGAGACACCCTATACGGAACGGACGAGGATTCGTACCGGCTAATGGCGTCGTACTTGTATATGCTGGAGAAGGCGAACCCAGGATCCCACACCTGGCTTGAGTGGGATGCTGACCATAGGTTCAAGTGCGCGTTCGTCAACTTCGGGGTCTGGATTCAAGCCATCCCCCACTTTTGGAAGGTATATTGACTAGCCATTGTTGTGTTATAACTAGCCAGGGAATACATTTTCCCAGCCGTTAACAACGCACGTATAACACTGATGGCTATATGGCAAATGCCCGTAGGTTATCTCAGTCGATGGTTCCTTTTTGAAAGGCAAGTTTAAGGGGACCTTGCTCTTTTCCACTGCATAGGATGCCGATCACAAAATATACCCAGTCGTGTTTGCGGTAGTGGATGTCGAGAATGACGCTTCTTGGGCATTCTTCTTCCGACAAATGCTTCGAGTCGTCCCGGACACCCCAGACTTGATGTGGGTCTCCGATCGGCATGTGAGCATCGTCAAGGGCATACGTGACAACTACACCTTCGCCAAGCAGGGCTTCTGCACATATCACCTCTTCCAAAATGCGAAGCACCACCACAAGTGCGGCCCCTTGCAGCATTTGTACTTCGATATGACCAAGGCTTACACCCTAGCCGAGTTCAACCAACTCTTCGCTGACTTCTCCTCCCAAAGCCCTGTAACCGGACAGTATCTACGTGAAGCCGGATTCCGCAACTGGGCAAGGGCTCACTATTTGGCTAACCGCTACAACATAAACACAACGAACAACGCCGAATGCCTCAACTAGGGCTGGCACGGTACAGTACCATGGTAATTTTTTTATTACCACGTACCGTACCGATACCATTCGGTATGGAATTTTTTGTACCACGTACCAACCGTTAATATCGGTAACCGATATTGTTGATACCGAAACTTTCGGTTACCGAAGGTCGGTACCGTGGTAACCAACAACGCAAATTTCAATAATCAATTTATGTTTTATACTCTGTGGTACCGATGATACCATTTATTAAATATTTTATTTTGTACCGATGGTACCAATGGCACCGCAATTTTTTTTACCATTTATCAAATATTTTATTTAAAAAAAATACATATATTATCGGTACCAACGGTACCACGGTATTTGGGTTTTCCATACCGTGTACCGTACCGACTTCTTTTGGTACCAAGATTATGGTTACCGACTACATCGTACCAAAGTCCTGTTGGTACGGTTGGTACGGTAATTTTTTTACCACCGCCCAACCCTAGCCTGAACAACGTCTTCAAATACCCTCGGGATATGCCGGTTGTAGCGCTATTTGATTGCATCATCGAGACGGTGCAAAAGTGGTTTGTGAAACGGAGGAAGGCAAGTGACACGACCGGGAAGGTGGTAAGTGATTGGGTTACGAAGGCCATCATGTCTAGCTACCATGCATCCATATGCATGGCGATGTTTTGTGATCTCGACGTGACTTGCTTGAGGCATCCGATTACTGCAATCCGTTTTCCATGGTGGTGGTTGATGGAGTTCCTTTGCTTTTGCTTTGATAAGTGTAGCAAGTGTATGCAATGGCTAAGTCTCCTCGTAGCCCACTCTTTATTTTTTTTTATGCTCTGTTTTCTCTCATTTTTTCTTTTGGCTTACGAGAGAACTACCGTTGCGATGCCTTACGGGTAGTCGAGCATTGAGACAACGAAGAGATGCGGATGCCTCGTGGAGCCATCAAGAACCATCGAGGTCGCTCCAATGAGGGTCATCGGCTTTTGAGAGCACGCTTTTGGCAACGTTGGGTGAGCTTCACGTTTGTTGCTTTCAACATTGGCGCCGGTTCACACTTGGTGGTCCTTAAGTTGCAGCGTCGGACGATTAAGTACCTAGGCAATAGGTCTTTTGCCTCCATCTTCATAGAAGCGGCGATATGTGGGCTACTTCGATTGATGGCAAGGGCTGGGAATAGCTGACGGAGAGGACAACATGAAGCCTGTCATAGGGAGCCCTTGTACAGAGATGAAATTGAATGTTTGGAGCCCTCTACGGATCTTCGATGTAGAAGGCGAAACATTACGTTTCAAGCCAAGCTACGAGTCTTGGAAGTAAGATGGAATATTTTGCTAACCTACGTCTAAACCCCTCCTTGGCCACACCTGCAATAGGAACACCATTTTTAAGGAAGGGATTATACTAGGGGTGGGCACAAATCCCGCAAATCCCGATCCCGTCCCGGTCCCGTCCCGATCCCGTCCCGATCCCGGTGGAATTTAGGACAAAATAGCGAATCCCGTCCCGATTCCGTCCCGCAAAAATTATGCGGGACGAAACGCGGGACGATCCCGGTGGGATCCCGCAAATCCCGTCCCGTCCCGTCCCGCATATTATAATAATAATAATAATAATAATAATAATAATATTTATAATAATAATATTATTATTATAATATTATAGAATAATAATAATATATTATTAGTGTTATTATTTTGAGCAAGTATTATAATTATAATTATAATCATAATCTTCCATTTGTAATAATAATAATATTTGTTTATAATAATATTATTATTATTATTTGAGCAAATATTATTTATAATTATAATAATAATTTTCAATTTATAATAGTAATTGATTATAATAATAATATTATTATTATATAATATTATAATATAATTTAATAATAATATTACTTTATAATAAAATTATTATTATTATTATATCATATTATATTTTTTTCTTGTAAAGTATAATTATTTTATAATAATAACAATAAAAATAAGTTATAATAATATTATTATTTTTTATAATTATAACGTGGCATTATTATTATTATTATTATTATTATTATTATTATTATTATTATTATTATTATTATTATTATTATTATTATTATTATTATTATTATTATTATTATTATTATACCCATTTAGAGCTACAAGAGGCAAATAGCTAAATACGGTATTCTTCCCAACTATCAATCGATAATGAGACAATATCTGGTGAATCTCGTCTCAATCCCTTTCCGTCCTGATCTAGTAAGATAATGTAGCCAAATATGTTGAACATTATAATTAATTATACAATCATTATATGAATTAATAATAATATTATAATAATAATAATAATAATATTATTATTATTATTATTATTATTATTATTATTGAATAATATAGTTGAGAAGAATACCGTATTCAATATATTATACAAATTAATGAATTATGAAAGCATTTTTCACTTTTCAAATTTATATAATATTTTATTATTTTTATTTGCGGGACAAGGCCCGTCCCGTCCCGATCCCGTCCCGTCCAGACACCATCCCGTCCCGAAAAAAAAGGGTCAATCCCGTCCCGTAAATATTTCGCGGGACGAGTCCCGTCCCGGCTCAATCCCGTCCCGTCCCGTCCCGTGCCCACCCCTAGATTATACCTTTGTTTTATCCTTTTGCAAGCTGTTGTCGATCCTTTCTGCAGGCTTTGCGAGACCACCCTTCCTTCTATCCCTGTCTTTCTTTTTATCTTCCTTGTGTTTTTTTTTCTTTGCTCCAGTGGCTTCCCTTTTCGCAGGATGTGTATATGTATTTATATACAACCTTCTCCACAACTAGCACGTTTGATTTATGCCATTGAATGTGATAGCTTGTATCGTATGCATTCAACAACTAAAACGTTTAATTTGTGCTATTGAATTTGACCTTGTAACATATGCATTCATACAATTCAATTTGGCTGTTTCCTGCCCGGTATTTAACCGTATATCTCTTTAATTTGGATTAGAGGCAACTAATTGCTATACATATATGTTCGGTATGTTTATATGTCAAAGTATTTAGGGATAACAATTGTATTAATTTTCCCTTAATTATGACATATACATATGGATATATATTTATAATTATATCCATGACATTGTAGGGGAGCTGTGGGGAATCAAACCCAAACCCTTTGATGTCATTTAATTTTATCTCCTTTCCATTTACCAACTGAGCTAACTGGATTAATTAATTCAATTTCCATTCTAATTTTACTTATTATAAAATTACAATATATATAAATAAAATATATTTTTTTCTAAACTCCGGGGTTCGTGGGTCGAAAGGTGGGACGGCCGCGTACACGCGCCCCACCCTGGGGCCGCCCCTGCGACTTAGTCACTCTACATCTGAATCGGTCGATTCAGTAGCTCTATATTTAGATCGGGTACTCTATGATCTATATAAGGAGAGTTAACCCTCTCACTCACAATTCACTTCATATTTCCTAGGAAATTCAAACTTTGAATCTCTTAATATGAGATATAGCACACCAACTACTGATTGGTTAACTGTGTTTTTACTTGTGTGCAGTTGTGTTCGTATATTTACACCTAGCTACCTCTTTGTGTGTGGAAACAGGGAAAGGATGTCCACGTTATCAAAATCATTGCAAGATATGGGATAAGATAAGAGGGCCTTCTTGCAGCTGGGTATTAAATTCGGTTTCTAATTATAGAAAGATAATATATATATATATATATATATATATATATATATATATATAAAGTATTTATTAAATCAATTTTTTTAATCAACATTATTTAAAGATAGATAAAAGAATAAGTATACGATTTTCGTGTTTTAATCATTTTATCAAAATTCTATAATTATTTTCCAATTACTAAGATTAAAAGATAGATAATCTTTCCAATTTGATTTGTTATCATATGTTAGAAAAATCAATATTAGAATATCAAAAATAAATAAATCGATATTAATTTATTCATTTTAAAAATATTTGTATATAATTTAGATATTCTTAGTTAAAAAATTAACTTTTAAATCGAGATTATTATAGGACATACATTTAAGTGATATAACATTTGCATTTACCCGTCACCTATGTTCTAAATGGCGCTAGGCCGGTGGCTAGGCGGCGCCTAAAAGGATTTAGAACAAACTTAAATTTGCGGTGCTTAACAAACTCTAATGTAAATAAACACAAAAGTACGCATCAGATTAGCGACTCTAAACTTCATAACATCCAAAACCATAGATCTGACTCAATAGCAAACACATCCCAACTTGGATCATAAAAAAAAACCCTAAATCGACTAATCACTTGACTGAACGCTAAAACTGGATAATCGCTAAAATTGAATAATCACTGACCAAGACGGACCTAGGTGGTACTTAAGCGGGCCTAGACATTGACTAGGGCGCGCGGCACCCTAGGTGGTGCCTAAACAGATTTTCGCCCAGAGCCCTCCTAGACATAAAAATTTCTAGATGTGGACATAATGTCTAGCATCTAGACGGTGTCTATGTGCGATTTTTAGAATACTGCCCATCACGATGACATTGAAAAGAAAGGAATAAAAAAATATGGACGATTCATAAAGTTTTATATGAGTATGTTATACACGTTTTTAAAATTCAATGCATCTTTTCATTTAATTCTTTATATCATAATTTATTACTCCCATCATTTTTTAAAAGAAGATATTTGGCTAAAAGTCCATTTTGTCAACTCCTTTTTGTAAAATGTCCACTTAAACTGAGTTTTTGTTAAATGTCCTAAATTTTTTTGAAAACCCCAATCTACCCCTACTATTAATTAATACTGCTTCTCCCCCGTATCTTCATCTTGGCTCGCTGTAAATCCTCCCAGATCCAGATCTGAGATCTGAGATCCAGATCTAGTTCCTTTGTCTCGTCCCTCCTACCATTCTCTATCTCGTCCTTCCGCATCGAGATCTGAGATCTCAATCTCCATCCACGCCTCTCCATCGACAACGTCCATGCTCTATCTCCGTCGAAATCTCCTACATCTGCATCCGGATTCCACTTTGACCACCAGTCCACCACTGATTCGATCTTTCCTTGCAATTGTGCAGTGGTGGTGAGGAATTGGCCGACGATTGCGGTTCCGTCGATTGTTCATTCCGTCGATTCCACTTCTAATTTCCCTTCCTCTTGCGCGAGCCTTCGTTGATTGTTCATTCTTCGCAGTTGCGCTTACATGCCTCCATTGATGTGCGTTTAGGGAAAGCAGATACCTGGAGATTGCGGTTCCGGCATCGGCGCCGAAGACATGCCTTCTTCGCCAATTCGGCACAGCCTCGACCTTGCGCTGACATGCCTCTTTCTCAGTTACCTGGAGATTGCGGTTCTGACATCGGTTTTGGCATTGCGCTGACAGGCCTCCTTCGCAATTACCTGGCGCCAGATCCGAGCTCTGCTGCCTGGGAAAGTCACCGCTACACAACGCCAGATCTGGCCCCCGGCGCCACTCCCTGTCGTCGCCGGACACCGCCAGGCGCGGAATCTTCCAGCGGTTTCCCCAGCCCCGTACTAAGCGCTGGTGGCGCGTGAGGGTGCCATTCCACCGATGGTGGCGCTTTCCCAGTTCGGTACCAGCCGAGCGAAGAAGAAGGTGCGCTTTCTTTTAATTTTATTTTGAAAGAAATACTCCATATTTGTTAGAATATGTGGGTGTCTGATGGTGTTTGACCCGAGCTAGTTGATTGGGAAAGGGGCTTGAAAGTATTGGATCATTCCGTTGGTTCGGCTCATCTTGTTGTGTCAAAATTCCGCTCATCCTTACTGGTGATAAAGTACTCGATGTCCATCTCACCCCTGGATTGTACAATTTACACATGCCTACATCCAAATTCCAATGCCTGCCCACATAACTCATAATTCCATATTTTAGGGAGATTCCGTGTGTATGACATTGATATATGGATATTTGGTAGTGTATGTATATTCGCTATAGGTCTTAAACTCTTGATGTACTTCACTGAAGTAAATTTCTGTTTTATTATGTTGTATCGCTGTATCAATGTATCTTCCCTGGCCTTGACGCCTTGTTCTAATGTCACTTTGGAAGATTTCAACTCATGGGGAAGGTGTTTTTTTTTTTGGGTAGATGAATTGGAAATTTACGATGTATAGATCCTTCTAATGTCACTTTCATTGTATAGATGGATTCGAAATTAGAGGTGACACTCTTGGAAATTCATGATGTATATTTTTCGGTGATATTGTGTTTGATTACACTATTTTTGTAGAGATTGTGTTTGATTACACTATATTTTTCAAGAAATTATATGTTCTTTTTTTTATTTATTTTGGTCATATTGTATTTGATTACACTATATTTTTTTTTTAATTTTTCATGAAATCAATGTGTCACTGAGAGTGTCACCTCTAATAAAGGTGGTGACAACGATAGGAGTGTCGGTGACAGCGATAGGAGTGGTGGTGACAGCGATAAGAGTGGTGACAGCGATAGGAGTGGTGACAACGATAGGGCGGTGACAGCAATAAGGATGGTGACATCAATATGGGTGGTGGTGACAACGATAGGGGTGGTGGTGACAGCGATAGTAGTGGTGGTGACAGCGATACGAGTGGTGACAGCGATAGGGCGGTGACATCGATAGAGGTGATAACAGCAATAAGGGTGGTGACAGTGATAGGGTGGTGGTGACATTGATAGGGGTGGTGGTGACAGCTATAGAAGTGGTGGTGACAGCGATAAGAGTGGTGACAACGATAGGGCGACGACAGCGATAGAGGCGACGACAACAATAAGGGTGGTGACAACAACATGTGTAGTGGTGACAGTGATAGGGGTGGTGGTGACAGTGATAGGGGTGGTGGTGACAGCGATAGAAGTGGTGGTGACAGCGATATGAGTGGTGACAGCGATAGGGCGGTGACAACGATAGAGGTGGTGACAGCAATAAGGATGGTGACATCAATATGGGTGGTGGTGACAGTAATAGGAGTGGTGGTGACAACGATAGTAGTGGTGGTGACAGCGATACGAGTGGTGACATCGATAGAGGTGGTGACAACAATAAGGGTGGTGACAACAATATGGGTGGTGGTGACAGTGATAGAGGTGGTGGTGACAGTGATAGAGGTAGTGGTTACAACGATAGGAGTGGTGGTGACATCGATAGGAGTGGTGACAGCGATAGGGAGGTGACAACGATAGAGGTGGTGACCGCAATAAGGGTGGTGACAGCGATATGGGCGGTGGTGACAGCGATATGGGTTGTGGTGACAGCGATAGGGCGGTAACACTAATCTCGTAAAAAAAAAAAATTGTCACCCAAAAATTTGTTTATCATCGTACATGTGTCACCAAAGGCATTGACCGGTGTCACCACTTATAAAGGTGGTGACACTAATTTCGTAAAAAAAAATCGAAAAAAAAAACGTGTCACCAAATTTTTTTGAGTGTCACCAAAGTTGTGTCACCAATTCATTGACTTTGACCGGTCAATGGTCAAAATAAAAATGGGAAGGAAGGAAGGGCATGTGAAGGAGGGGCAAAAATGTAATATTAGGACATTTTGCAAAATGGGAAATAAGAGTGGACATTTTGCAAAAGGCCTTATGGAAAATGGACACTTAGCAAAAAAATCTTTTTTAAAATATGTCATTTATTATTTAAATACATTTTTTATGAGCTAAAATCTATATACAATATATATATATATAATTTTATACTTATTAATTATAAATATGAAATTATTTTAATAAATAAAAAATTAATATTTTATATAATTTTTATGATTCTAAAAAATATAAATAAATAGTAAATGGCATATTTTTAAAGAATGAAGATATTAAAAGTCTACATAAAAATCTTATAGCTACATAAAAATCTTATAATTTTTTTGAAAACCCCAATCTACCCCTACTATTAATTAATACTGCTTCTCCCCCGTATCTTCATCTTGGCTCGCTGTAAATCCTCCAAGATCCAGATCTGAGATCTGAGATCCAGATCTAGTTCCTTTGTCTCGTCCCTCCTACCATTCTCTATCTCGTCCTTCCGCATCGAGATCTGAGATCTCAATCTCCATCCACGCCTCTCCATCGACAACGTCCATGCTCTATCTCCGTCGAAATCTCCTACATCTTCATCCGGATTCCACTTTGACCACCAGTCCACCACTGATTCGATTGTGCAGTGGTGGTGAGGAATTGGCCGACGATTGCGGTTCCGTCGATTGTTCATTCCGTCGATTCCACTTCTAATTTCCCTTCCTCTTGCGCGAGCCATATATATATATATATATATAATTTTATACTTATTAATTATAAATATGAAATTATTTTAATAAATAAAAAATTAATATTTTATATAATTTTTATGATTCTAAAAAATATAAATAAATAGTAAATGGCATATTTTTAAAGAATGAAGATATTAAAAGTCTACATAAAAATCTTATAGCTAGCTAAAGCTATGTTTGACATGCCAAGATTTAATCTAATTTAAAATTAAAATTTAGATGAAAATCTTAGGTACTTTACATTTTTAGCATATGGATAAATTAAATGAATCTTCTATCTATCTATATCTTCTATATCTAGCTATTAAAAGTGAAACATTTTTTATGAAGTGTCATCACCACCATAATTATAGGGTTTTCAACCAATCAAATTAAAAAAAAATTATTTTATTTTCTAATCAATTGGTTCATTTGAAAACATTAAATTAGCATATAATTTATTTCTTAGGACATTATACATTTTCTAATAAATTGGTTCAAATCAAAACGTTGAATTAAACCTACTCTGTATTTTATTTTATTTTATTTTATAGTAATATATGTTATATTATTATGATTTTATTTATAAAAATAACGCGCTATCCGTAATAGTAAACTATTATTTGAAAATAACAAAATGATCTCCTCCTTTTTGCCAAACATACCCTAAAAACAATTCCAGTCTCTTAAACTTGCAAGTCCAGCCCTTTTGGCATTTGTGATATTTATTCAAACAAATCAAAGTATAAGGAATGGAGATGAATGGGAGGGAGGGAGATGCACTGCTGACAACCCACCTTGTACTTGGAGATGAGCCTCCTGCAGTTGATAATGGAGACTCCTCCATCACTCCTCTTCTCCTCTTCAGCGTCTCCATCGCAGTCTGCGGTTCCTTCGCCTATGGCACCGCTGTCTGTCGACTAAAACCCGACCACATTGCTCCCCAATTCATATCTCTTTTACGAGTATTGATCTGTATTTTGTAATGCAATGCAGGCTGGTTATTCATCCCCAGTTGAATCCGCAATCATGGATGAACTTGGCCTTTCACTTGCAGAGGTAACTTCAACTTAAACTCCTTTACTGACTGTTGGAGGATTGTTAATGTCACATATATAAATCTCATCCTCTGCAGTACTCACTCTTTGGATCTCTACTGACTGTTGGAGGATTGTTAGGCGCTCTAGCTAGTGGAAAGATAGCTGATCTCATTGGCCGGAGAGGCGTAAGTTTCTTGTTTAATCTCCAATTCAATATGATGTTTAGTTGTTGCTGCAACAAAAAATATACGTACCTTAGAAATTGGTTGAGCTCTCCTAACATATGCAGGCAATGGGGCTCGCGGATGCCTTTAGCCTCGTAGGTTGGATATCAATTGCGATCTCAGAGGTTCTCCATCTTTTCGTCTTTCTACTAAATTCATCTATGTTTCCTAAACAGTGGAGAAAGTTATTTATATAGTCCTTTTGTGGTCTTGATTTAGAAAGAAATACTGAAAATTTCTTAGCTTCCGGAATCTCAGGGGCTCGTTTGTAACTTTCTCCAAAGTTTAGGAACTGTAGATGGATTTTATAAAAATATTTTAGCAATAAAAAAAAAAACATACTTGAGATCTTCCTTCACATATGCAAATAACAGGAAGCATGGTCACTTATGTTGGGCAGATTCTTGATTGGAATCTCAATAGGGCTTATACTTTATCTGGTAATGGCTGTAAATGTTGCGTCTATTCGGGTTTGCAGGATTAAACCGATCAGCATATCGATGTTGAATTGATCTTGTACTATAACGAAATGCAGGTTCCTATTTATGTAGCAGAGATAACACCCAAGAATCTTCGAGGAGGATTCGTATCTTTATCACAGGTAGTGAATGAAGTTGTCCACATCTAACTTTTTTACATTCCATGATTGAATGTACTTGCTCTCTGAGCTTGCAGTTGATGGCATCCATTGGACTTATAGTGGCATTTTTCGTTGGATCAATGATCCCTTGGCGCGTCCTAGTTGTAATCGGTACCTATATCTCTATGTTCTTTTTATTCTTTTCATAAAATCAGAACACCGAAACAAAGGCACACAACTTTTTTTTTTTTCAGGCATCATTCCATCCATGTTGCAACTTTTGGGCGTATTCTTGATCCCCGAGTCTCCTAGGTTCTTGGTGAGTTTGCTTACTTTGGTTGAAATTGATTCGTATAAATGAGTTTAGGAGTATGAAGGGCATGAGTTTATGTAGGCGAAACATGGTCATAGACCCGAGATTATGCTACAGCGTCTTAGGGGAGACAAGACTGACATATCTCAAGAAGCAGCTGACATTGAAGTAATACTCAGGAGACTCAATCTAGCTATCATCTTACGAATTGAATGATATTAGGATTGGGCCTATTTTGTATTGGGCTGTGTTAGCTCGGTTTTCATACAACAGGCCCAACCATTTCTCTTCATTGTATAAAGCTACAGATCACACATTGTGGAAATTAATCAATTCATTCATCACACTTCATTCCCTCTCTTTCTCTCTCGTTTCTGTTTCGTTTCTGTTACATCCAAGAACTCAAAGCTGTTACAACTGCAAATCCTACAAATGACGGTTAACAACATTGTATTGATTCAGGATTCAACTCAACGCCTTCAACAAACACCTGATGTCGGCTTCTTGGGATTGTTCAAGAGGAAATATGCCAAGGCCTTAGTTGTGAGCCATACCAGTTGATGCAACATTTATTCGCAGCAATTACCGATTGCCTGCACATTGGCTTTTCTGATCTTTGAATTGATGTTTTGTGCAGCTTGTCTTCGGGCTCATGGCAGGCACTATCGGCAATTGCAGGACCTATTGGAATCACATTCTATGCAGCCTCCGTCTTTGAATCAGCTGGTACATCAAAGAGTACTCTTTCATTAACCGATCATCTAAGTATCAAATCCTGATCTATCTAAACCATTGTGTTTCTGCCAGGCTTTCCAGGCTCCATCGGATCAATAGTATTGGCTGTCGTTCAGGTTATTAGCTACTCAGATCATATAACAGCTATACATATAGGACTTATATAATTACTACTAAGATGACGCTTTCTTATGTGCAGCTTCCATCAAATGTTATCAATTTGTTCCTAATAGACAAATGTGGACGACGTCGCCTTCTAATGGTTAAGTGAATCAATTTGTTCCTAATAGACAAATGTTTATCGAGCAAAAACTCTCACAAGTTACAACTGTGTTTTCTCACAGATCTCAGCGGCTGCAATGTGCATTTGTTGCTTTCTTGTGGGGTTAATGTTCTTCCTCAAGGAAAATGACTGCTTGCAAAGCATCAGCCCCTACTTGATAGCACTTGGCTTATGGGTAAACACCTTTTAGTTGCATCAAATCAAATCTATATTATGTTGTTACTAATTTTATATATTCGTTAAGTGAATTTTCATGAGTGAATATCGCTAAAAAGAAATAGAATGAACAATATGACACAAAGGATAGGTTTTCTCTTATTATTATAATGTTTTGATGGATACACTCATACACAGGCACATAATAATTCAACCTGACACCCCTTAGAACCCTTGCAGACATACCTAGATATAAATAAACTTATCTTATCTAGAGCCTATTACATATAAACCCTCTATAATATATTAATAGCCCTTCTATATATAAAATCATATATAGATAAAGCCTACTAGATAAATTGAGTACTTAGGCCCCAGTCCAATTTATCAGTCTACTATGATGATTAATTGTCCTACAACAATATTCAATATATTCAATGTGGGATATATATTTGGGTAAATTACACATAACCACCCATAAATTAGGTTAGTTTTCACATAATCACCCATAAAAATATAAATTACATAAAACCACCCATAAATTATATTTGTTTTCAAAAGACCACCCATTTGTTAAATGTTCATTTGTAAAAAGGGAAATGCCCCCCATATCTTAGTTTTTAAAGTAATAATTTGGGTTTTTAAAAGTAATAATTTGGGGTTTTCTAATTATTCCCTTCGTTCGACAAAAAATATCAATGCACACTTTCTTAAGAAGATAAAACTGCTTAAAATATTAATCTTTTTATCATTTTTTTTTATAATTTCATAGTTACAATAAATAAGTACGAAATTGTTATTTTTTTTTAATAAAAAATGGATATTTTATACTCCAAATAAGTGACTTTTTCAAGTCAAACACGTATTTCTAGAAGGGTAAAAACTAAATACAGTATAAAATATTAAAATTTTAATTAATTTTTTTAATAATATTATACTTATTATTAATAAGTACGAGTTTATAAAAAAATTAATATTTTATATTGTTTTTATCACCTTAAAATACGTGCATGAATATTGAATAGTAAAAAGTTACTTATTTAGAAACGGAGGGATTATAGTTTTATTATTCTAAAAAACGTGTGTAAATATTAAACAATGTGTTTTTCTAAACCGAGGGAGTAATAATTTGAGTTTATTTTAGAGCATATTCACATATTCAACATTTGAAGAAGAGGAGACCGACAAGAGCCATTGCAAATCTCTGCTCTTCACATTAAAATTTTGATTCATACAATATATATTAGTTCGGGCATTTATATATGTTTTACAATGTTTAATTTTTTTTTTTTCAAAGTGAAATGACAAATTAAATAGGAAAATACTTACAATGACTTTCATTTAAAAAGAAATAAGCTAGAACTAGGGATATTTTAGTCTTTCCAAACAAAACAAATGGAGACTTAATGGATGGGTGGTCTTTTGAAAATCAATCTAATTTATGGGTGGTTTTCTGTAATTTATAATTTTATGGGTGGTTATGTGTAATTTACTCTATATACTTTCCACAATCTCAGGGCTATTCTGCAGCATTCCATATAGGCATGGGAAGTGTGCCATATGTAATTATGTCTGAGGTATATACATCCTAAAGTTCAATATTTAAGTATGATTTTTTTTTAGCTAGGAGGCTTCTGCTTTAGTATATAGTATATATTGATGTCCTTATTATGTTAAAGTATCCGAATTTCGTGAACTTGTTGTGTGGCAGATCTTCCCAATGAATGTAAAGGGGTCGGCTGGAAGCCTAGCAGTATTCGTGCAAAGCGTGGGTGTCTGGATTGCGTCTTACACATTCAACCTTATGATAGAATGGAGTTATCCAGGTTCGTCGTCTTTTTATGTCTCTTGCTAGCAATTTTATATACAAGAGCTCTCAATATTGATTTAGCCGAGGATGGATCATTTGCACTACAGGCACCTTCTTCGTCCTTGCTGGGCTGAATGGTTTCGCGTTTCTTTTCGCTGGAAGGTTGATGCCGGAGACTAAAGGGAGGACTTTTGAAGAAATACAACAAGAGTCCTTCTAGAGTTCTAGTTATGTGCTCCATTTAAATCAATTTGAAAGATGTAGAAACAAGGGGAAAAAAGTCCTTGAACTTAGAAAATCTGCTACATACCTTTTTTTTTTATTAAGTAATAATTCGATGTCAAACATACCTGAAACTCGAGAGGCCGAAAGGTTGAAGTGCGGAATAGGCAGATAAAAGGCTAACAAATAATCTAGCAAGGGAGGAAGAAAGAGTATGCAAACTTTTCGCAAACGCTGAAACTGGTAATATCTTACTGCCCGAGGTAAGACCTTATCTGAAAATCAGTAACTAGTTAATAAGCAAATGCTGAACCTGGTAAGACCTTACCAGTGGAGATAAGACCTTATCTGCAAAACAGTAACTAGTTAAGCAAGAAGGACGAATAGGAAGCAAAGCAATCACAAACACGAATTAAAAGAACGGAAAGAAAAGCACACGATACTTGTTAACGAGGTTCGGCACAACCGCCTACGTCCCCGCCTAGGGTTATCCAACCCGTAGGATTCAACAACTTTATTTCACTTTACCTTATGAGCCCTAGATACAACCTCTAGAAGACTTACCCACTTCTAGACTACCTTACTATCTAGCAACCCAAGTACACCAGTGAAACAAAGTCCTACCGATACCGAAGTATCTATACGTTTGGGTAGAGATGTACCCTTAGTATAACCTAGAATGAATTGTACGATAAAGCTCAATGTAAACCTCACAAACTCTCAAAGAAATAAAACAATTAAACTAGAGGAGAGTTGCGAGATCGGTTGGTGTTGCAGGAGACGAGATTTGCAGAAGACGTTATGCGCAGGGGTTGAAGCTCTGTTCGACTGCTACCCTCTCGTCTCTTTATAAAGGTCGCCCGTCCAAGTTTGAATGATTTTGAACGTTTGAATGTTGGACGCTTGATTTGTTGAGAGGCGTTGCACTAAATCTTCCTGGGAAAGATCTTCGACTTGTTTGAACCACATTCCAGAACCTTCATGTTGAAATCCTCTCAAATAGACACGTTGAATGATCCCTGGAAAATCTCAACCAAAGATATCAAATATATAATAGATAATATAGAATTTGATCCCAATATATTAAACTAAACTCCAATACGGAATTTTGGAATTGGCCCAATATTATATTGTGCCTTAGAGCTGTAGACTTAGTAACAATTAGGCCCATTAAAAATAAGGCCCAATTATATTGAATCCAAGCCCGAGCCTCTTTATGTAACATTTTGAGCCACTGTCGGTAAGGTCTTACCAGAGTGGGTAAGGCCTTACCAAAACCTGGAAACCAAGGTTTTGGCTTTGGTTTGTTTTAAAACGTTGAATGCAATCAAAGATTGGCTTAACCAAATCTCTTGAAGATCTCAACAAACCAACAACCTTTTAAACTTGAAGATTGCTCCACAAAATCCTCAAAGAGGCTTTTAGAAAGTCAACCCAAAATCTTCAATAACCAAATCAAATCCTGCACAAAATCTCCAACAAATGGTTAAATATAAATCCCAATAAATAAATTCGCAATAAATAAATATATACAAATAAATAGATAATTCGACATATATTAAATCAATAAAAGCATATAAAAAACCGATTGATATTATTGGCTTCCATCATATAAAAATATATAACATATAAGCATATCATCAAGGAGTCAACAATCTCCCCCTTGATGGAAGACAAAACAAATATCAATTATAGATAAATAAACATAAACATGCCGCATAATATCATATAGCATAAGAAACCTAATTTCTCCCCCTTTTTGTCTTTCAACAAGGAAGGGAAGAAATAAGATTTTCACCATTTCAGCAGCTTGTCAAGACCTTGAAACTGCTCTCAAGACCTTGAGATGTTAGTAGACAACATTACTCCCCCTACGATAATGCTTCCCTGTTCAACATACCAATTAAGCTCCAAGAACATATTAAACAAAGAAAATCATTAGTAGCACGTAACATTTATATATATAAAAATATCCTTTATCACCAAGAGCTATTGTTCCAATCCATTTATGCTCTTTGATCTTGGTGATATCCTGCAAAACGAACAAAGATCAACCTTTCCGGCTAGACCAATGTACAAATTTAGATTCATAATTAGGATAGACCATGTTTGGTGGTCTTGTCCCCTTAGGAACCCAAATTTGTCTTATCCGTTCATTTAAACGTACAGGAAAGGTATTTCTAATGATGTAAGGGTCTTTTCTTCTATATGGACAAGTTTCCTTTACATGACCCTTTTTGCAACAAAAGAAACAAGTAGGAGATCGCCAACTTCCTTTCGCCTTAACGAATGTGGTAGTAGGTTTTACAGGAAAATTCCCGTTGTAACCTATACCACATCGGTTCAAGGAAAGTTGTTGTTCTCCAAGCATCTTGTCGAGAGTGGCTTTGGATCTAGTGAATTGCACCAGGGCTGTTTGTTGATCTTGACATTTTTCAGATAATTTCACTTTCTCAATCTCAAGGTCATTGTTATGAGCCTTAAGAGAGGAGAGGTTTGCCTTAAGTTCGGAATTTTCCGATCGTAAGGTCTTACCCTCAGTGATAAGATCTGAATTTTGACTGTCAAGATCTTGCAGTTTCTGCGACAACTTCCTTATGCACACTTCTTGATCCTTTACCTTCTCTTTCAAGGTGCTGATTTCTTTGCTGCAACTTTCCTCATTAGAAATCATATTTTTCAGAAATTCAGAGAGAACATCAAAAGGACTAGATATAAGATTTCTTACAATACCATCTAGATGTTGATCGTCTTGCTCCGCCATCAAGCAAAGATTTACTGGATCATTTTCCACATCCGATTCACTTGTAGAATCCGAATCGTCTTTCTTTCGATCATTCTTCTTTTGCTTGTACTTCTTCCTTTGAGGACACTCCTTCATCAAGTGATCTTTATGCTTTGATGATCTCGGATATTCTCGGTTTGAGAATTGATTCTTCATCTTTAGAATCTGAGCAAGTCCCCTTGTGATCAAGTCGAAGGGATCTTCCTCATTATCACTATCGTCGTCCTCTGATGGCACATCCTCCTTGATAGGCACCAGATTCTTTATACTGGAGGATGGTTGGCCGTCCTCTTCGTTGAGAACCATCTCATGTGTGATAAGCTTTCCAAGAAGGTCATCCAATGCTAGTGTTGTAAGGTCTTGCGCTTCTTCTATGGCGGTCACCTTAGGACCCCATTTAGATTTGGGAAGGCATCAGAGTATCTTTCTAACTTTCTCTTCATTTTGGAAAGTTTTTCCCAATGAGTCAAGGTTATTAATGATCTCCGTAAAACGGGTGAACATTGCTTTTACTGACTCATCTTGGTTCATCTTAAACAATTCATATTGTCTAAGATAGATACTGATTTTGGTCTCTTTGACTTGGCTAGTCCCTTCATAAGTGACTACCAACTTATCCCAAATCTCTTTTGCAGTCTTGCAAGAGGAGATGCGGTTGAATTCATCGGTACTCAACCCACAATACAATGCGTGCATGGCTTTGAAATTCTTAGCCGTGCTTTCCAGATCCGTCTGATTGTATTCTTCTTCCGTCTTGTTCACTTTCGTCCCATTGGGTCCATTCTTCTTGGGTATATTAGGCCCTCGCGTAATAATACGCCAGAGCTCTAGATCCTGATCAATGATAAACATTTGCATCAAGGATTTCCAATGCAAGAAGTTATCCCCAACGAAGAGAGGTGGACGTATAACAAATCTTCCTTGTCCGAAGCCGCCTTGTCCTTCGCCTGCCATGGTTAGTACTCACAGATAGTAATATCCAAATACGTGAGCTAGGCTCTGATACCAATTGAAGTGCGGAATAGGCAGATAAAAGGCTAACAAATAATCTAGCTAGGGAGGAAGAAAGAGTATGCAAACTTTTCGCAAACGCTGAAACTGGTAAGATCTTACTGCCCGAGGTAAGACCTTATCTGAAAATCAGTAACTAGTTAATAAGCAAATGCTGAACCTGGTAAGACCTTACCAGTGGAGATAAGACCTTATCTGCAAAACAGTAACTAGTTAAGCAAGAAGGACGAATAGGAAGCAAAGCAATCACAAACACGAGTTAAAAGAACGGAAAGAAAAGCACACGATACTTGTTAACGAGGTTCGGCACAACCGCCTACGTCCCCGCCTAGGGTTATCCAACCCGTAGGATTCAACAACTTTATTTCACTTTACCTTATGAGCCCTAGATACAACCTCTAGAAGACTTACCCACTTCTAGACTACCTTACTATCTAGCAACCCAAGCACACCAGTGAAACAAAGTCCTACCGATACCGAAGTATCTATACGTTTGGGTAGAGATGTACCCTTAGTATAACCTAGAATGAATTGTACGATAAAGCTCAATGTAAACCTCACAAACTCTCAAAGAAATAAAACAATTAAACTAGAGGAGAGTTGCGAGATCGGTTGGTGTTGCAGGAGACGAGATTTGCAGAAGACGTTATGCGCAGGGGTTGAAGCTCTGTTCGACTGCTACCCTCTCGTCTCTTTATAAAGGTCGCCCGTCCAAGTTTGAATGATTTTGAACGTTTGAATGTTGGACGCTTGATTTGTTGAGAGGCGTTGCACTAAATCTTCCTGGGAAAGATCTTCGACTTGTTTGAACCACATTCCAGAACCTTCATGTTGAAATCCTCTCAAATAGACACGTTGAATGATCCCTGGAAAATCTCGACCAAAGATATCAAATATATAATAGATAAGATAGAATTTGATCCCAATATATTAAACTAAACTCCAATACGGAATTTTGGAATTGACCCAACATTTTAGGCCCAATAATATATTGTGCCTTAGAGCTGTAGACTTAGTAACAATTAGGCCCATTAAAAATAAGGCCCAATTATATTGAATCCAAGCCCGAGCCTCTTTATGTAACATTTTGAGCCACTGTCGGTAAGGTCTTACCAGAGTAGGTAAGGCCTTACCAAAACCTGGAAACCAAGGTTTTGGCTTTGGTTTGTTTTAAAACGTTGAATGCAATCAAAGATTGGCTTAAC
Source organism: Persicaria tinctoria (assembly GCA_037127255.1). NCBI lineage: Eukaryota > Viridiplantae > Streptophyta > Magnoliopsida > Caryophyllales > Polygonaceae > Persicaria > Persicaria tinctoria. The sequence continues at coordinate 5,922,175 of JBANSL010000004.1, forward strand.
CAAATCTCTTGAAGATCTCAACAAACCAACAACCTTTTAAACTTGAAGATTGCTCCACAAAATCCTCAAAGAGGCTTTTAGAAAGTCAAACCAAAATCTTCAATAGCCAAATCAAATCCTGCACAAAATCTCCAACAAATGGTTAAATATAAATCCCAATAAATAAATTCGCAATAAATAAATATATACAAATAAATAGATAATTCGACATATATTAAATCAATAAAAGCATATAAAAACCGATTGATATTATTGGCTTCCATCATATAAAAATATATAACATATAAGCATATCATCAAGGAGTCAACAGTTGGCAGATGGATGAACCGTCCAACATACAATATAAACCGAAACAAAAAGAAAAAGGGCGCAATCAATATATACGAACAAGCAATCTGAAAAGAAGGAACCTAAGCATAACTAAAACCGAAAAGTTGAGGATGTCAGCGAAGAACGAAGTCAAACACCACCCAAAGGAAGCATCGCAGGTCAGCGGGAAGGCAGAACACTAACTCTTGTGGGTAGTGAAGACAAAATTCCAAGGACCACTCTCATGGATACATAGTCGTCCAATACACACTACCACGTCCCTAACCTGTCCCGACTCCAAATCTGCTACCTATCTAAATTCACAGCATACATATAAATAAATTATCCATTTTCTAAAAGAAAAGGAATTAAGAAACTCTTATTGAATTTTGAGAAAGTGCTTGTAATTAGTAATGAGCATATGATAATATGCTCTCTCTCTATACAATATATAAATAATTAAATACACATATATTTTAATACAAGAATGCCCCCGAAGTCGAATCGGGAGATACACGGTTGGTGAGATTGTCTCTAAAATCAAGGAAAAGTTGTTGAGACGAGTCCTTGGTGAAGAATATGTCTACATACTGATAGGAGGAGGGAACAAGAAGCAGGTTGAACATGACCAAGAGCATCGACCTTGTCCCACACAAAGTGAATATCGATCTCAATGTGCTTAATTGATGTGTTAATGTTGAACCAAAAGTATTCGCAAGATAGGTGGTTGAAATATTGTCCGTGTAGACCAAGTTGGCTCACTACAATGGGTAATGGAGGTCAAAGAGGTTTCTAAGCAATAAGTACTTTGCAAACACGTTAGGAACACCCTTATAATAGTCAGCCTATATGAAGAAGCAATGTTTGTTTACGTAGCCATACCGAGGCCTATAAAAGGTCCTAAGGGAGGCTGATTTCTGGCATGTGAAATGAGAAGCTAAACTACCTTTCCCTTCTACTCTTTCTCCTCTCTCATCTACCTTTGTCTATAATCTTTCCCTCCTCTCCTTCTACTATCCTCGTCTACCTTCGTATCCAATTCAATTACACAACAACTAATTCCTATCACCTAACCACATCTCCTATCTCATGATTTCCGGATCACAACTAATTCCTATCCAATTCAGTTACACAACAACTAATTCCTATCAGAGGGCCCCAACGAGGCTCCAATATAGAGTCGGGTACTCGGGTCAACCATGGGAGAGCCAGAGGACGCACTGAATTAGATATGTGATGGACGGTTTTTAGTCGTGTAAACCGTATCAAAATAAATTCGAACCTGCCTAACTAATTTAGTGTGGTAAGCACGAGTCGATCCCACAGAGAATCAAGTTATTCCTAAGTTAAGTTTATTTACCAATTAGTATGAAACGGGGGGTTTTTGATTGGTGAAAATAAGAAATAAAATAAAATAAACTATAAACAAATTGATGGAGATAACGATTAGTAAAATAGTTTCATCTACAAATATCCACTTTAGTTGATTAAATTGATATTGTAACTTCCTCTTGTCCTTTTAGGTTTCCTATGAATGTCCTTGCCCCGACATAATATAGTTACTAGTCCAACCAGTCCTAGAAACCCTTATCAATCGAACAGTCCCTAAAGAAGGATTTAACCCAATTGATAGCTTTACGTTCACAGATTAACAAAGGTATTTGCAGTCCCTAAAGAGGGATTTAACAACACATTCAACTTTCTACTCATTCAATTAGTTCAACCAGCCCTAAAGGAACAAGTTTGCTACTTGGGTTAAGGTTCACAACCAGTAATCTATAAAACTCTAGCAATTGAATTGATTCTACCAAGTTGATCAGACAAGCTAGAATAAAACAAACACAAAGAAGTCGAAACATTCAATATACTCCCTCCGTTCGGCAAAACCTGTCGTTTTAGAGTTTTGTTTTTGTTCGGAAAAACTTGTCATTTTAGGTATTTTTGGTTCTACTTTACTAAAATGCCCTTGATTTGATTGATGTGTTGTGAGTTGTAGTTTTTGATAAAGTAAAAAGTAGAGTAATAAAGAAGTGTAATTATTAGCTTTATTAAAAAATGTGTGGAGAGTTAAAATGACAAGTTTTGCCGAACGGAGGGAGTAGGAATTAACGAACAAGAATTAGAAACTCACAATCAATCCAAACAAAGCTCCAAATTGTAGACGAAACGGGGGAGTTTAACTCTCCATAAAAATAAAACAAAAGACAACGAGGGTTTAGAGGAATCAATTAAATTCAGTCGGCCACGGCTTCTGTATGTTCGGCCGTATGAATTGTATATATAGTGCCGATATCCTACACTATCTAACTAACCTATACTATATAATATTAATATATTAATCTAATTTAATCTATCCTAATTTGTATTGAAATAACGGCAAAAGTAATTAATATTATGGAACATTTGTAAGCACTAACCCGTGCCTCCTCTCGTGTGAAATCCTTAGCCCATCTAGTAGATCTACAATTTGAGTAGCATGCAACTCGGCCCAACCTCGTATATTTCCAACGCAATTTATTTGGGATTTGCTCCAAAATAACGTGTAGACTCCGAAAACCAAATAATATCAAATTAGCTATAAAATATATAAAATATGCATGAAAATAATATAATATAATATGCAAATATATGACTAAAATAGACTCTATCAATATGCATGCACGATCAACAATCTCACGAGCATACTTGTCAGCCCACATCAAGAAGATGCTAGAAGCCAACCGGGTTGTTGAGACTCCCAAAAAGTAAAAGAGGGGCCCGAAGTCGGTCATGCAAATTTTGAGCTCAACTATGCTGATGAAACTTGAAACTCATAACCCCACCTCAACGATGGGGCCGGATCAGTCAAGATTATTTGATTGTTTGGTCAACGATCTTACCTGAGATATCATGCACTAGGATGCAAGGATATCATTTCCTGGGCTGCAAACACTTTTTAATGGACGAACTAATCTATTCTTCTTCCTATCTTTCAGGTTCATCAAGTCCATTTAAAGAAATGAGAATCGTAATTAATGAAAACCCCTTCTAACCATCAAACATCCTGGGTATATTACCTGTTGTCTTTAATCAATTCGAATTGAGAGAAAGGATACACGCGTTGTGTTACCGATGATACTTATAGGCTTATGATTTCTGGACCCAGATAAGGTTTTACTTTAATCTCTCAAAAACGTCTGGAAAAATCTATAAAAAAGGAGAGTTACTCCCATTTTTATCGTGTTCCCACTTTTTAATAAGTTGTCTCTTCTCCGTGTCGCGGCTTTGAGACTTGTCTTTGCCCAGGTAACTATTTAATTTTGATAGCTTGTCTCAGTTCTCTCCGTGGTTAGGTTATTGTATTCAATTTTTCTCTTCTTTCTTGACTGCACTCCAAAGGTTGGTTCTAAGATTGTTTTTCCGCTTTCTTCATTAGGTTTTAGTAGTGTGCTTGAGCTTTGATTTTTTCGCTTATGGCGAGTTCTCAAGGGAGTTCTGGTAGTGTCCAAATAGTTAGTAAATCTGCCTTGGTGGTAGAATCTAAAGGTAAATTTATTATGGGGGGCATCGAGGTCCCGGTGGACGTATCCATCCGGCATCCCAAAGTTCCTACTGATCCTACATTTTATTCTTTTCTTGTACATCTGCGAGCTAACCCTTTTTCATATGCTGAATCATTCTCATCTGGATCAGAGGATCAATCACATTCTACCGAATCCAGTTCTATTCTCGAATCTTCTGAATCTGGTTAGTCTTACAAGTATTGGGATCAACATACTGACTTGCCAACCGGAAAGATCATTGTTCCTACTAAGCGGCACTCTCAAATGGTACGGGGTGATTTTCAGCCCGTTCTCTATGACTTAGCCGATCTCCAATCTTGCTCTTTTAAAGGGAACTTTATCCCTCGGCTGACGGGTTTGGTTCTGTTGGTTATTCCTAATCGAGTGATTCCGATTGCTTCTCCAAATAGTCAAGGGAGAGGTGGTATCACATGCATGTTCCTAGAGGATGTTAGGGTGATGGCTCGGGTCTTTCCTTGGCTGGTAGGTGCGGAGTTGTGTTGTCCATGGTCCAGCGGAAGGTATGGGTAGCTTGGATACCTACCCGGGATGCTTAGTTGTGTATGTCAAGAGCTTAGTTCAGTGTTTTCGCCTTCCTCTTTACCCTCTTTTCAGACAATATTTGAAAGAGTATGACCTTTGTCCGACTCAACTGGCCCCTAAGAGCTGGTTGTTTCGGACAACCTTTGCGATGCGGTGTTTGGAGGTTGGAGTAGAGCCTTCTCTGAACCTTCTGACGAATCTACTCGTTTTAAGCCACGGGGGAACCCATAAAAACTTCTTTCGAGGGAAGCTCAGCGTCTCGGTAGTGGATTGTCAATCCAGCAAGCCTGATTAGAAGCATAAGTGGTTTTTGGCCCGCGACCCTTCCTGGTAGTTTTTCAACTTTCACACAGAACCTCGATTCTATCGTTGTGTGAAAAAACGAGAGGTGAAAGGACTAAGTCAAATTGAGAAAAACTTCCCCCTTCTGAAGAAAGCTCCTTGGCGGGAAATGGTATCTATCTTGAGATTGGAGATTGCTGGCTTGAGTTTGCCCCACCCGCGGATAGGTTGTTAGCTTTAGGATACCCGCATGCTCTTTTTCCTAATTGATCGGTTAATCTAACTTTTAACCTCTCATCTTTTCGCAATTGAACAGGAGGTGAAGAACATGGTGAAAGAGGCGAAGGGTTCAACCCCACAACCCACTTCGGCCAAGAGGAAGATGTCCTCCGATGTTATGAAGGCACTGAAATGGCCTAATGTATCTGAGACCCGTGCTAAGGCTAGGTCAACTTTGAAGGAAAAAATTTCGACGAAAACTCCTCCTCCAGCTCCTCGTCCAATGCCTGAAGATCCCCCTTTAGCTATCATTGCCTCTGAGGTTCCCCCATCTATTGAGGTTCCATTGCTCGCGGAGACGTACTACTCCTTTACTAACTCAGGGGTCCCTCCAGTTGAGGTTGGTTTATCAAGATGCCCAAATAAGCGGAAAAGCAAAGGCCCCTCTCCCGTTGGGTCCTACAAGAAGCGATGGTACAATCTTGGGGCACCTTCCTTAATGACAGATGACGCGTGATATGTGACCCCGTTGGGTCCTACATTTGCTCCTAGTGCCATGAGCCCGAACACTACCCAGCGGAACCATCAAGATCAGAGAAAGCGAACTACCAAAGAATCATTTACTGTGATAGATTTGAAGTATAAATATGCTCACTATTAAAGCATGTGCATATTGCCTTTGGAACGAGCTAAGAAAGTGACTTTCGGTATCTGCTGAAGGCATTCAATGAACTCTTGGAAGGTACATTAAAGAGTGTGTTGTCGTGAGTCATCAGATAGATGGATCAATATAACATAACTCTAGACGATTTGAAGTAATGTATGTACTTTGATATCAGCTGCTTCTTGAGATATGTCTAGTTATCTCCCCTAAGACGTCGCAAAACAGTCTCCTGTGCCTTATTGTGACCAAGTTTTGCTTGCAAGAGTTTCCTCAACTTGATCAAATTCAATTCAATGTGTAGTTTTCAGTTGGATTGACAGTGGTAGTAGGCAAGCTCATCGGGTACCGGGGTGACTCCGGGTTCAAGAAGATGCCCAAGAGTTGCATCAAGGATGGAACAGCGTATGAGAAATCATAGAAATTCGATATACAGAGAGAAAAGAAGAGAAAAAAAAATAGATGTACATCGACACTGAAATCATAAAAATTCCTCCCTCGTGCCCGTGGTCGCCTTTTCCTCCCACCGTCTGTCGCCGTGAGTATTTTTGACCCGTAAGAAAACTCATGGTAATATATTACCACTACCCTCAATGGTCGGGATATTTTTATTATATTTGAAATATTAGGATATATTTTTACCATACCCCGAAAGGTGGGAGTATTTTAATTAGTTTTCCCTTAAGTATTTTTATGATTAATTAAAAAAACCTTCAGAATTATTTTCCCAAACAATTATACGTTTCTTTGAGAATCTCTAACGGACATGAGAAAGAAATGTTTATCTTCTTCGTGACATTTGAAGAAACTAAGATCATGTTTATTAGTTACTATTCAAGATACTAAAATTACTACTTTTTTATTCATCTCTCTCCGCCACATCAGCATAGCATCTTTTTCCCACTTTTTCCAGTTTAACAATAGCATCCCAAGCATCCCACAATCCATCTTTTTTTACCAATTCAATTTACGAATATACCATTCTATAACAATTATTTCCAACATGTTTATAATATGATTATAATATTATATTAGTATTTAAATACTAAATTGTAATTATAAAATTTTGATTTAAAATAAAATAGAAAACTTCATTGATTAAAAAAAAAAGAAATTACACAAAAGCTAATACATAAACTAAATTGCAACGTACGAAACATAATACGAAATTTGCGAAATCTAATTGCCTCCACGTGTGGATCCAAATTTTTGCCAAATATGTTCCTTCAAGTCTTCCCTAAGTCGGCGGTTGATAAGACATATTTAAGTAGTGTTAATATAGGCATTTAGATGTGTTTAGGTAGGGTAAAATGCATGAGTTTAAAGTAGTTTTCATGTTTTCATTATTTTTCAATTAGAGTCGGAATCTACAAGTTTTGTGCATGATTTCAGGTGATTGCAAAGAGGTGAAGCTAAGCTCGAGCCAATGCTCAAAGATTGGACGAAAATAGAAGAGAACGAGAGCCGAAGAGAGGAGCTAAACATACAATTGATTGGAGCTGTCCAGGTTGGCGACGCTGCACTAAAACGAGTCGTTTGAAGGCTGTAGTTATCGGATCGGGGCATACTTATACTTGTTGGAAAGAGGATTCGAAGACCTACAACTTTCGTGTTTACGACTTTTTCAAATTCAGCCTTGAAAACAGAGAAAACGGGACGTCAATATGGCTGCTGTAAGAAACTCGGGTGGAGCAAGTAGAACTCGGCCGAGTTATATGGTGGCGAGCCCGAGTTTTGTGTCGATTGCAAGAGAGAGCCGTTACACAGAAGGATGCTAATTTTCTTTTAATTATTAATTTAATTTGGAACAAAAGTGGGGAGATGAAACGTTGTTTTTCTGAAAAGAAGAAGGTAAGCTTTTGTTTTTAGTCAGGAGCATGGAACGAACAGGTTTTGTACGAGGAACCATGGGAGACTTTTGTTTTTATTTCTTTTCAACAATAAACAACTAAATTCCTTTGCTTGGGGAGATTAATCGAAGCTTCAGGTTTGCAATTTCATTGTGAGATTTCTAATTCTTTATACTCCTCTCTGAATATTATTGATTCTCTGCGCTGATTGTTTAGGGTTTTCGTGAATTTCCGTTAGTCTAATCAACTGATGCCTTTTCATGATAATCTATAGCTAGATATAGGTAATTTCTGGTTGAATTATCTATATTCTTGAGTAGCAAAATATAAATCTCTGAAACTGGTTGATTTAGGGATTTGTATAAAGAATTGATTTGCAATTGATGCAATAACTGGTTGTGCGCGTCGATTGTCTTTGTTGATTTCCTTTAAGCTTAATCGATTATTGAATTGAATCTTGATAGTTTCAGGGTTATTTGATAATTAGGGTTTTCAGGGTCTGGTTGTCCTGTTAACTAGATTCGATAAGGAATTGGATTCAAAAGACATAGTCTTTCCACAACAAAGTGTTTAAGAGGAAGTTATCTATTCGATTTCGATGATCAATGAACAAACCTGATTGCTGAGATTGATTGACCTAAGTTATTTATCTCATATTTGTTCAATCAATTTGTTTAGTTTGATTCCTTTTGCTTTTTACTTAGTTAGACTGAATCATCATAATCCCCCTTCTTTGTTTCTTTAGTTCTTATTTAGCACACTTGACTTGCATACAAATCATTGACTCTCTGTGGGATCGACCCGTACTTGCCAAACTACATTAGTTAGGCCAGTCGGTTATATTTGATAGGATTTAAGGCGACTGAAAATCCTTTGTCAAATTTGGCGCCGTTGCCGGGGAGTCAAGTTGTTATTTGTGTGCTTGTTTTTGTGTGTTAATTTAGCTACTAACTTTTGTTGTGAACCTATCTTACGGTTCACAGTACATATGCTACTAACAGTTTAAGATGTTGAGATTATTGCAGTTCGAAGGTGAAAACTTTCACCTATATCTCACTAGGTTGCAGAGGTGTGTGGACATCCGCAATGTGCGGGGTTTCCACGATAGTTTGCGAGATATGGTTGTCTGCGTTGTAGAGGGAATGACTGCTGAGACAAAGGCGCATGCTATATACATGAGTGGCGGAAGTCTAGCACGGTTAGGTTTGGTGGGAATTTGGGATCTTATCTGCTACATGGGTCACCAGGCGTTGCAGGAAGTGTCCTTTGCCCAAGAACCTCAACCAATGGATTACTTCGACGCATCTTTGGAGTATCTATCCAAGGCCTCCTATGAGGAGAATGAGCAATTGTGTCAGCAGATCACTCAACTAGATGAACGAGTGCATCAAATGGTCCAAGTGGGGAATGATATACTAGCATGTGAAGCGGGTGAACTACCGTCTCAACCGGTGGCTAACCCGATAGAGAGCCTCACCATGAACACCCTAGGGAGTGGCAAGGACCTGTTTATTACACCCGAGGGAAGCTTAGAAGGTCATGAAGATGAAGGTGAGTGTGTGCTTCCTATTCCTCCCTCATTGAGTTCATTCGAGTCTACTCCGCTACCTCCCCTGCCCTTAAGCTATGAGCATGATAATGTTTTGGCGGAGGAGGATATGTTCGCAGACGATGACAGTTTCTTCAGCGATGAAGAGGAGAGTACACTACTTCCTGACATGGAGTATCATGAGTCGACGCATGAGATCCCATGTGATTTATTGTCTCCTTCGTTCGATGAGATTGTCCCGAGCTCGCCTATCAAGGAACAAAGTCCGGAGCTGATTCATGTGGCTCCTGAGCAAAGAACTGATATCCTCTGCAATGATGAGAAGGTTGGTGATTATGTCGACCCTTGGGCTCATTACTTCAACATACCACCAATGGAACTGAATTGGTGGTTCTACATACCCGCGGCGGAGATTCACACTCGGACATATGATGAGTTGAGGACATACTTTGACTTCAACTTATTCGTATGTAGTGCCCGCTTACCTAGATGGTGTGCACAAGAGTTTGATTTGCTACTGAGGGCACTGACGATGTCTGAATGAGTCTTAAATGGACAACTAAAATGTCGAGCTACCGACCATAACCAAGCGCTTCTTGGGAGGCAACCCAAGGTGAGTAATTTAGATTTGCATTTTTCATTTTTTTCGTTTAAGTTTTCGATTCCAAGTTTCAAAAAAAAAAAAAAAAAAAAAATCGTCAAAAAGGGCCAAAAAGCAAGAGAAATTACAGTAGGGTACTCGGGCAAGAAGCTCGGCCGAGTCCCTTGGCCAACCCGAGTGGCACACAGCTCTTCAAGAAGAACTCGGGTGAAAAAAATAATTAACTCGGTCGAGTTTTTTTTAACCCCACCCGAGCTATAATGTGTCTTAAAAAAAAAAAAAAAAAAAAAAAAAAAGAAGAAAGAAACGCGTCTTGGGTGCCAGTCTTCTCCTCCCGAGCGAAGTTCTTGCCAGCAGCCATGTCCACCGGCCGCCAGCAGCCACCAGGCCACACCGTCCAACCCGGCCTCGCTCCCAGCAGCAGCGGCCGCCTCTCTACCGAAGGCACCCGGCAGTCCGTCCGAGCTCTCACACCCTCCTGCCGACCGCACCCAGTCTCGCCGGTGACACTTCCGCCTACCTCCGACACCGGCCACGTTCAGCCATCTCCGGCCCCGAGCACATCCACCAGGCCACGTCGCCGACCACCACCATCTCCGGTCAGTCCCTCCTCTCCTCCATTGAATCTTTTAAGTAAGTTCTAATAAACCCTAATTTTAGGCTTTGTTAAATTTATGAAATTGGTGAATGGATTGGTTGAATCAGCAACTTGTTGATGAGGAATTTGTGGATGAATTGGATTGATTGAGGTTTGTGAGTTGGATTTGGGATTTTTGTGGCTAATTGTTAAATTGCAAATTTGAAAATTATGGAGTCTTAGCATTTGAATTGATCTTGGTTTTTGATATTAAACTTGATAAGAGTTCCTTGTTGAGTTTATTGATTTTAATTTTGATCAATTCATGCTTAATTGTTATCGATTTGCAAATTGTTGATTTTTGTGGCTTTGTTGCTTGTGTTGAGGCTAGTTTTTGTGCTTAATTGTGAAATTGCAAATGCAGGGGAATTGAATTTTAGGCATTTGATCGATCTTGCTATTAGATAATAAGCTTAATTTGAGTTTTCTAATTAAGTTTATTGAAGGTAGTATTGATCGATTTATGCTTAATTGCCTGACGATTTGCAATATTTTGAGAAAATTGTGGCTATGCTTGATTGTTAATGGGGTGGATGGACACCATCGATTATTATTGTGAGTTGTCCTTGCCGGGACAACAAATATTTTTTTGTTGGTGTTGTCTTGTCTCTTGTTTGTAAAGATTAAATTGCGGTGTCTCCTTGAGGCCGAGAAGAGAAAGAATGTTGGCTCACCTTGCTCGATCTTGTGCTTGAATTCATCACCTCCGCTTGTAGATGACTCCGTAAGTGTTTTCTTCCTTTCTCTTTTATTTTTCACATTGAGGACAATGTGTAAATTAAGTGTGGGGGAGGGATCATTTACATGTTTGCATTTAGGTTGCATTGTATATATTGCTTTCTTGTTTTTGCATTTCATGGTTATTATTCTTAGTCTTGCATATTATAAAAAAAAACGAAAAAAAAAAACAGAAAAATCATATAAAAAGAAAAAAAAAAATAGCATGCATGACATTTTAGAGTTAAGATCTTTCATATAACCCCATCTGTACCACTTGTCTTCTTAATCTGATTATAAGTCCCATGATATGCTTGAATTGTTGATCCTCGTCGAGTTTGTTTGATCTATTGGAGCATGAGATAATGGTTGGATAGAGCATGTATAACTCTTACATTTTAGGTGTCATTGAAATCCAACAAAAATTTACCTTGTGAGTTTTTGTTAGCCTTATTAGGACTATGCTATATGGATGTCCTCTTTGCTTCTTGTGTGTGATACTCTCCAATGTGACTACCTTTGAGAATTGAGATTGATATCCATGTCAAGGCCGTATATTTTGATTATTACTTGTGATTTTCATATGATTGAGGCAATACTTTGTTAGCCATATCTTACTCTGTATCTACCCTTACATACTATCCTCTGGTTGAAGCCAAATTTGAGCCTTTTAGCCCATTTTTGTTAGCCCCACAAAATGTCTTTTAGCCGATTTTAGCCTTACCCTATCCGGGAATTAGGGAGAAGATTGGTGAAAATGTGTATTAGTGGAGTGTTTTGATCATTTGAAAGTTATGTATGGGTGATTTATTCTTTTTGAGCTTCATATGGATGATTATTGTGCTTAACAGTCGGGGCCTAAGGAGGATAAAATTCACTTAGGAGTAAAAGTCGAGGAAAAATCATAAAAGAAAAAAAAATCAAGAAAAAAGAAGAAGAAAAATCATTGAAAAATCAAGAGAGAAAAGAATTAACAAAGAGTGAGTTGGTTAACAAGAGGTGTGCTTAAGTTTTTATTTGTGGATGGAGTTAAAGTTTGAATTCTTTTGGTTGAAGAAATGTTTGGTTGTGAGTGTTTTTCCGGTTGTAGTTGAGATCTCTTTTTCCCGGATTTTTAGCACCACAAAGCCTAAATCTTTCTCTACCTTGATTTTCTTACCGAGCCCCACTACAATCCTTGCAAGACCTCATGATGATTATTGCTTGTAATGTCACTCACGGTGGACATTTTGATGTGGATTTCAATTTTCATTGAGCTTAGTTGCATTGGATTGAATTTGAGCGGAATTGACTTAGCCTAAACACAAGAGTGAGAGTGAAATACTTTATATACCCGGTGAGGTTGGATTGAAATGTGCCTAAGCTTTTGAGTTGTCCAAATACATGTGATGATGTTGATTATTGTCTTGTGTCTCCTACTTGATTTTGGATTTAATCGTTGACAAGGTGAATACATGAAGAGTGTGTATGTGGGATGTTTGATTGGATTGGTTTTGTTTTCTTGAGGACAAGAAAGGTTTAAGTGTGGGGGAGTTTGATAAGACATATTTAAGTAGTGTTAATATAGGCATTTAGATGTGTTTAGGTAGGGTAAAATGCATGAGTTTAAAGTAGTTTTCATGTTTTCATTATTTTTCAATTAGAGTCGGAATCTACAAGTTTTGTGCATGATTTCAGGTGATTGCAAAGAGGTGAAGCTAAGCTCGAGCCAATGCTCAAAGATTGGACGAAAATAGAAGAGAACGAGAGCCGAAGAGAGGAGCTAAACATACAATTGATTGGAGCTGTCCAGGTTGGCGACGCTGCACTAAAACGAGTCGTTTGAAGGCTGTAGTTATCGGATCGGGGCATACTTATACTTGTTGGAAAGAGGATTCGAAGACCTACAACTTTCGTGTTTACGACTTTTTCAAATTCAGCCTTGAAAACAGAGAAAACGGGACGTCAATATGGCTGCTGTAAGAAACTCGGGTGGAGCAAGTAGAACTCGGCCGAGTTATATGGTGGCGAGCCCGAGTTTTGTGTCGATTGCAAGAGAGAGCCGTTACACAGAAGGATGCTAATTTTCTTTTAATTATTAATTTAATTTGGAACAAAAGTGGGGAGATGAAACGTTGTTTTTCTGAAAAGAAGAAGGTAAGCTTTTGTTTTTAGTCAGGAGCATGGAACGAACAGGTTTTGTACGAGGAACCATGGGAGACTTTTGTTTTTATTTCTTTTCAACAATAAACAACTAAATTCCTTTGCTTGGGGAGATTAATCGAAGTTTCAGGTTTGCAATTTCATTGTGAGATTTCTAATTCTTTATACTCCTCTCTGAATATTATTGATTCTCTGCGCTGATTGTTTAGGGTTTTCGTGAATTTCCGTTAGTCTAATCAACTGATGCCTTTTCATGATAATCTATAGCTAGATATAGGTAATTTCTGGTTGAATTATCTATATTCTTGAGTAGCAAAATATAAATCTCTGAAACTGGTTGATTTAGGGATTTGTATAAAGAATTGATTTGCAATTGATGCAATAACTGGTTGTGCGCGTCGATTGTCTTTGTTGATTTCCTTTAAGCTTAATCGATTATTGAATTGAATCTTGATAGTTTCAGGGTTATTTGATAATTAGGGTTTTCAGGGTCTGGTTGTCCTGTTAACTAGATTCGATAAGGAATTGGATTCAAAAGACATAGTCTTTCCACAACAAAGTGTTTAAGAGGAAGTTATCTATTCGATTTCGATGATCAATGAACAAACCTGATTGCTGAGATTGATTGACCTAAGTTATTTATCTCATATTTGTTCAATCAATTTGTTTAGTTTGATTCCTTTTGCTTTTTACTTAGTTAGACTGAATCATCATAACCCCCCCTCTTTGTTTCTTTAGTTCTTATTTAGCACACTTGACTTGCATACAAATCATTGACTCTCTGTGGGATCGACCCGTACTTGCCAAACTACATTAGTTAGGCCAGTCGGTTATATTTGATAGGATTTAAGGCGACTGAAAATCCTTTGTCAGCGGTGCGTACCATTATCATGAAGATCATGCCTCTTCTTTATATACTCTTGCATAGTCGCATGGCGCTCGGTCGAAAATGTCCAAGCATTGTCGTCAACCGGTGCAGCCTCACCGCTTACACCTTCCTCGAATTGTGGAATCTCGTATCCATGATGACTATAACCTTCTCGCTCGTCTTCCACGATCATATTGTGAAAAATGATGCATGCTCTCATTATCTTCCCGACCAAAATTGGATCCCAAGATAATGCTCGATGACGAACTATTGCGAAACGAGCTTGCAGTACTCCAAATGCTCTTTCCACATCTTTGCGAGCGGAAGCCGCATATTGAGAAAATAGCTTCATTTTGGTTCCTTGAGGAGCCTTTGGTGCTTTGACAAATGTAGCCCATTCAGGGTAGATCCCATCAGTAAGATAGTACCCCATGGAGTACTCGTGTCCCCCGATATTGAAATTAACATTCGGAGCTGTACCTTGTAAAATATCATCAAACACAGGGGATCGATCAAGAACGTTAATATCATTATTTGTACTTGGGACTCCGAAGAAAGCATGCCATATCCATAGGTCGTAGGATGCAACGGCCTCGAGTATAATTGTTGGATGACCATGATATCCACCCACGAATTGACCTTTCCATGCAGTTGGGCAATTCTTCCAAGCCCAATGCGGCCATTTGTTGGTGCTTTTGGGAAGGGATGAGTTTTTTATGTGGTGTGATTTTCTTCAAAGTATGTAATGTTCATTTATATAGAAATGTAGAAGTCACATGCAATTTCAGAATTTGGAATCTCGAAGACTAACATTGAGTGGACAAGGCTCCACCACAAACCGACAACTCTCTATCACATGCAATTTCAGAATTTGGAATCTCGAAGACTAACATTGAGTAGACAAGGCTCTACCACAAACCGACAACTCTCTATCACATGCAATTTCAGAATTTGGAATCTCGAAGACTGACATTGAGTAGACAAGGCTCTACCACAAACCGACAACTCTCTATCACATGTAGATTCAAAATTTAAAAATGACAACTTCCAGCAGTGTCTGGGGTAAGATTTTGTGGGTTTGAAGATAGAAGTTGCTCATAATAGCCTAGCCCATATTCTGAAGAAAGGGACATATTGCTCAAGCCAGAGAAGAAAAAATTATCAGCTTGCAGATTTTTAGATGGATCCATATTGAGAAGAAGAGGAAGAAGAGTTGGTGTGTTTTGAAATGGTTGTGATGATAAGTTTTTATAGCCAAAATCAGACTTGTCCACATTTTTACATCCTTCAAACATTTGATGGGACAACACACTTCATCTATACAGATCAATAAATCTGCATTTGACGGGACAACTCAATAAATCTGCATTTGACGGGACAAGACACTTCATCTATACAGATAATTTATACCAATGTCACAAATGACTTGACCACATTTTTAAATCCTCCAAACATTCAATGAAGTGTTTTACGAACAAAAAAAAAATTACCTGGACTCGGTATGATGTTTTGAAAAATGCCAGAAATTTTCGAACATAGTAAAACCCTAATTTGAGCCTTGAAACGAATGACCAAGATCCAAATTAGGTGTCCGATTGCTTGTTCGTGACGCGATTCCCTATCCAGAAAGGTATTATATGTAAATGCTCGGATTTTTAAAATATTAATTTTCGGAAAAAGAAAATCAAAATGAATTTAAAATAAATTCCGACCCAAATTTTCCGATTTAAAAATCAATTCCGTCTTTCATTTCGGTTTTGATCGATCAATCAGCGGAAATTTAAATCCCCGACCCGAGCTCTCAATTCCGTCATATTCCGAATCCTTATCCTAATCCAACTCATCACCTCCTAATTATAGTAAAATCTTATCCTCACCTCCCCTCCCTCTCTTTTTGCTTTCTCTTATCCTAATCCAACTCATCACCTCATAATTATAGTAAAATCTTATCCTCTCCTTTCCTTCCCCCACTCTTTGACCCCCTTATTTTGGCAAACAAACAATACCTCACTCTTCACAAAAAAATGGACCTTTTATGTGCAATTTGACCTTTGGAAAAATCAGATTTGTGTTGATTCTTCCTCTTCTCTCTCCTTCTCTCTCTCGACATTTCACAAGCCAAAACTGGTTCTTGAGCTTCCTCACGCCATTTCCACCACCGCCACACCTCACCACCGCCACCTCCACCACTGCCGCACCACCTCCTCCGCCCGTCGCTGCCTTCGCCGCCAGCAACCTCGGAGCAGCAGCACCACCTCCCGGGACCGCCGGCGCCGCCACCGCCTCCTCCTGCCCGGTTTTCCGTTTCGCCTCGGTAAGGTCCCCGTTTCGCTCGCCCTTCCCCTCTTTCACCTTCAATCGAGCAAAGGTCGAACCTTTAACCTTGTTCCACCCTCCCTAGGCAATCTCCGGCGAAGGATCGGCTCCGACAAGGCCGAATCGAGCTCCGACAAACTCCGACGAAGCTTCGAAGCCCCCCCTCGGTGAGCCCCCTTTTCTCCTCCTTTTTCCTTTCCCCTTCCTGTGCGTGTCGGGGTGGCCGCCCCTGGTGGCCGGAGACCCGCCCGCCGCCGCCAGAACACTCCCCTCCTCTCTTCTCTTCTTCCGCCATTTTCTGGGCACACAGCCCTGCTTCCGTCTCTGTTCGGCCAAGGGTGGAAGAAGAAGAGAGGACTCGTGGGTCCCTTGGCCACATAGGCGCCACCTCACCTGGGCCCCATCTTTTTTTTTAACACCTCAGGCCGGTCCCTCCCTTCCTTTCTTTTTATTTGTCTAAACCCGGTTATGTGTAAATGGAAGATTGAATGGCCATTGGGCCTAATTTTGTTGGGCCGGGTTTTGGGGCCTGTTTTTAAAACAAAACAAGATTGGGCCTGTTTTTGTCAAAGCAATTGGGTTATATAGAACATGGGTTCGGTTTGGGCTATTTAAAAGAGGATCCGGTTTTGGGCTGGGTTCATTTAAAAGAAAAGGGCCGGTTTGGCTATAATAAAACAAATAGGCTCGGTTTGGGGATTTTTACAAAATGAGGGTGTGTTTTGGTAAATTAAAATAAAGAGGTTGGTGTGGTAAATTAAAAAGGGATGTTTTGATTTAATAAATATTGTTGGGATTTTATAAATATTTATAAAGATGTTAAAATAAAGTGATGTTAGGAGTAGTATGTAAATTATTGGGATTAAAATATAAAATGTTGTTTTGAGATTTAATATATGATATTGTGGTGAATTATTATTGTGGTTAAATGTTAGATGATTATGATGAAGATGTGCAATTATATGCTAAGTAAGATTTTGAGATGATGGCATGCAACTTGATTAAGTATGAATTGGAATTTATCTTAAGTTGGTGAATTGGAGAATTATGTTGAGTATGGTTGTGAGATATTGAGATGATGGATTAGGAGATAAAGTTGATATTATGGAAATGATGATGTGACGGTTGTTATGTTAAGTTGTGAAGTTATATGTGTGATAATTCTATGCTTTGTGTGCCTTAGAGATAGACTCATTCATGTACTTATACTTGTTAGGTGATCATCTGTGACGTGTTGGATTCATATTGCCTGGTTGATTGCCTTTTGCTGTTCTGCGATACCAGGTAAGTCTCTTCGGACCTTACTCAGATTGAATAGAGTGATTCCCTGCTATAGGTGCATGATATACTAGGTGTTGCATTCATGATCAGCATGCCATGTAGTACCATGCTAGGTTGCATTGATCGTTGAGCATCCTAGTTCTTTATGCGTATGTAAACAGAACGGCCGTTATCTGTGAAGTAACTAGAGTCATTGCTAGGGTCATAGGGTAGCCCAGCTTCATCGGGTACCCTGAGTCAATCGAGTCATGCACTTCCTTTTATTATATGCCTGCGGGCTTTATTGTGGAGCGGGTTAGGCATGCGTGCCGCCCAATTATGAATGAATGCATTCACGAGCTGGCCAGTCTCCACCTATCGGAAGGGGTGGAGGTAGGAGAGGGATATACCACTTGGTATTCTATGCTAAGGCCTTATTATTATTATGCACTTGATCTTAGGAGCATGTTAGTGTGTTACTATTCCGCCATGCATCTAGAAGCATCTTTATTAGGAATAGCGTATATGTGTGCTTATGGTTGGGATGCAGAGAAGTGGGCATCGATCTGATCCCGCCCCATATCAATTTTTTTAGGTATTATCTATGTTCATCCTATCGGTGCTGTTTGCCTAATTACGCGGGTCATTTTGTCGGCGGAGAGTGAGCGCTGGAGTGTAGACTTCACTAGACTCTGATTATATTTTGGATTTATACTTGACTCCGTTTTGACCCGGCTCTGCCGTGGCACCCTCTTGTATTACGCTTATTTCCGCTAGTTGCACTATTTCCGATTTCCACGCTTAGATTTACGACAGGTACAGGGGACTTCCCCGGGGATTCCAACGATCCCTTCGATTTTGGGTATGAAATCCCCCTTGAAAACATTAAAGTAAGTTTTGAAACCTTCAACCTGTACTCGGGGCGCAAGGTCCTAACGGGGGGTTTTATCCCTCGAAACGTAACCTGGGAATCATAATCCCGGGCCGTTACAAAGGTGGTATCAGAGCTGAGGTTTTGCAATCCGAGTATGATAGGTTGAAGTGGTTTTGAAAATGGCCCAAGGTTTTCAAATTGTTTTCAAGTGGTTTTCAAATTGTTTTCAAGGGGCAAAATGAATTTAATTGGACATAACTATAAATTAATCAATTATGAATGGCAATCTCGTGGGGTAGAGACTATGCGATAGGCATCCCTTATGGATGTAGAATTCGGGGACGGTAGGCAAAATACTAGCTTTCTTTTACAGATGGGTTATGAAGACTCCAAGGAACTCGAGGGTTGGAGTACAATGGGTTAGGAGACCGTGAGGTATTTGCCCCTCCGGTTAGTCGTCCCCCGAAGGGCGACATAGATCGTCTCTGTGCTTGTATGTCTTAAATTCAATTGGGCCTGAGGGCGATCCTCCTTGAAGAGGGTCACATTGAATCGTTGAGTGCTTCTGTGCTGAGTGATATAATTATTGTTATGTAGCAAGTATGGTTGATCCGAGACGTGGCTTAGATGGGCGTGGGGGTAGGGCGCGTCGCGGCAGGGGACGCCCTCGTCGAGTTGTTGCTGAGGGTGCTGAGGAGCGAGTTTCGCCACCGCGAGTTGATGACCGGGTGCCAGCTTCCCCAGAGACTAGGATTGGGCAGCTAGAGTCAGCGCTTCATGATATTCTGAGCGAGCTACGTGGAGGGGCTCGATCTACGGCGCCGACGCCAGAGGTTCCAGTTCAGCAGCCAGCCGAGCCTGTGGTCGATGCGTGCCCTGAGAAGCGCATCGATTGGGTCAAGAGGTTTGCTCAGTGTAGCCCGCCGACCTTCGCGGGAGGCGTCGGAGATGATGTTGAGAGATGGCTGCGTGATATGGAGGGGTTATTTGACCATGTTGCTGTACCTGACTCTGAGAGACAGAGACTTGCTGTCGGACTTCTACGGGAGGACGCGAATGCCAGATGGTTTGGCTGCAAGAAGGAGCGGACCGAGTGGACCTATGACGATTTCAGATCCATGATGCTGAGGGAGTACCGTCCACCAGGGATACAGTTGGCTAGGGAGGTATCTTTTATGCGCGGCACCTATGACCGGTCGGCTTCTGTAGCTGCTATCGTTCGCCAGTTCAAGAGCGAGCTGATATACTGCGATCACCTGTGCCCATCAGACGAGAGTCGGATCCGTTTGCTCTCTATGAGATTGCCGCCTCCTGTACTTCTGCATGCGTCCAGCTTGGGAGCTGTCAGCTTTGACCGATTTCTGGAGGTCATCCTTATGTACGATCAGCAGAGGATTCTGTGTGAGACTTCCTACTCTACTGTTCGCCCTGATGCGAAGAGGGCGCGTCCAGCCGACACCCGTGGAGATGACAGATCTAGGAGAGGAGCGTTTAGAGGAGGATATTACGGAGTTGCACAGAGAGCACCCCCAGTTCAGACTTCTTATGGAGGAGATGCCAGAGTGAGGACTTGCCATGGGTGTTTCGGGAGGGGCCACTTCATTGCTTCTTGCCCGGACCGTTCGACTGTCTGCTACACCTGTGGTACTATGGGGCACCGAGCTGCTACATGCCCTCAGAGTCGTGGAGCTCTAGCTACTGCACAGCCACCGAGACTTCCTACGGCTCCTCAGCCACCACTGCTGACATATCCCCAGGGCCAGGGTCAGGGCCAGGGACGAGGTGACCCTTCCGGCAGAGGCCGAGGCGGAGGTAGAGGAGGTAGAGGTTCTGGACGTGGAGGTAGAGGACCATCTGGGTCAGGTCAGGGTCGTGGATCATCTTCTGCAGGACCGTCAGGGTCAGGGTATGATCGTGGTCAGAGTTCGGGAGGTCGAGGACCAGGATTACCCCCACCACCCCGCGTATTTCCGATGCATGCTGATGACTGCTCAGCCCCGACTTCCGCAGGTACGATATTCTTCCATGATGAGTGCCTATCTATCTTGTTTGACACTGGTGCAACTCACTGCTTCATAGCAGAGGCGTGCGTGGCCAGGCTGAGCCTGAGCTGCACGAGTGGTTCACCCCTTACTATTTGTCTGGCGGATAGGGCCAAGGTTAGGACGAGTCGTGAGATTTTAGGGTGCCCCATCCGGATAGGTGAGCGAGAGTGGCCTACCGACCTTATAGTTATGCCATTGAGGATGGACGATCTCATCTTGGGTATGGACTTCATGGACCACTACGGGGCTATCATCAACTTGCGGACGAGGACAGTGTCGATTTTGGCATCCGACGGGCCCGAGCACCAGGTTTGGGGGAGCGACCCCAAGAGGAATGGATCACTCATCAGCGTAGTCAGAGCCGCCAGACTTTTAGACCAAGGTTGCGTCGGGTATTGGTGTTATGCTTTAGAGGTGGATCGCACGCACCCCAGTGTATCAGATGTTCCCGTTGTCAGAGACTTCGCAGATGTGTTTCCAGAGGAGCTACCAGGACTTCCCCCGCCGAGAGAGGTCGACTTCGCGATTGAGTTAGAGCCAGGCACCAGACCTATCTCGCGAGTTCCTTATCGCATGGCACCGACGGAGATGGCCGAGCTGAAGGCTCAGCTAGAGGAGCTAGCTGAGAAGGGCTACATTCGGCCTAGTGCATCGCCTTGGGGAGCGCCAGTGCTATTCGTCAAGAAGAAGGATGGGTCGTTGAGACTGTGCATCGACTATCGGGAGCTGAACCGGGCGACGGTGAAGAACCGTTATCCTCTTCCCCGGATTGATGATCTGATGGATCAGCTGTAGGGCGCTGTGGTCTTCTCGAAGATCGACTTGAGGTCGGGCTATCATCAGCTCAGGGTGAAGCCAGAGGATGTTCCGAAGACCGCTTTTCGGACCCGCTATGGTCACTACGAGTTCGTGGTCATGCCGTTTGGGCTGACCAATGCACCAGCCGCGTTCATGGAGCTCATGAACCGAGTGTTCATCGACTTCTTGGACAAGTTCGTCGTCGTCTTCATCGATGACATCTTAGTCTACTCGAGGAGTAGAGAGGAGCACGAGGAGCATTTGAGGATTGTGCTAGAGACGCTGAGGAAGCATCAGTTGTATGGGAAGTACAGCAAGTGTGAGTTCTGGCTCACAGAGGTGGCTTTCTTAGGCCACGTTATTTCAGCTGAGGGAGTTGCCGTGGATCCGGCAAAGATTGATGCCATCGTTGCTTGGGAGGTGCCCAAGAACGTCAGAGATATCCGCTCATTCCTGGGATTGGCTAGTTACTACAGGAGGTTCGTCCAGGGTTTCTCGAGTATTGCTAGACCGATGACACAGCTGCTGAAGAAGGACGTCCCCTTCGAGTGGAGTTCAGATTGTCAGGCCAGCTTTGAGCTTCTGAAGCAGAAGTTGACGACTGCTCCGGTGTTAGCTTTGCCAGATGGGACAGAGGACTTCGTTATCTACACAGATGCTTCGCATTCCGGCTTGGGTTGTGTTCTGCATCAGAGAGATCGGGTCATCGCTTATGCTTCACGTCAGTTGAAGCCTCCAGAGGTGTCTTACCCCATCCATGATTTGGAGTTGGCAGCCGTGATTCACGCTCTGAAGATCTGGAGACATTATCTATATGGTACTTCTTGCAAGGTGATGACGGATCACAAGAGCTTGAAGTACATTTTCACACAGAAGGAGCTCAACATGCGTCAGAGACGATGGTTGGAGCTTCTGAAGGACTATGACTTGGACATAGTCTATCATCCAGGGAAGGCCAATGTAGTGGCAGATGCGTTGAGTAGGAAGACTCATCATGAGGTGGCCGTTGAGAGGCTTACAGCTCAGCGAGACTTGCAGAGAGATCTGTTGAGATGCTGCTTCGAGGTTTGGATCCAGCGAGATCACGGGCAGTTGTCGTTCTTAGAGGTGCAGGCAGAGTTGTCAGCAGAGATTCGGCAGGGCCAGGCAGATTGTCCAGAGATTGCAGTTCTGAGAGAGCGGATGGCTCAGGGCAGATTCAGAGAGCTTGCAGAGAGAGCAGACGGGATGCTGACCTTCCAGGGCAGAGTTGTAGTTCCCTCGACGTCAGATTTGAGGCAGAGGATCATGCAGGAGGCTCACTCCACCCCTTATTCTGTCCATCCAGGGACGAATAAGATGTATCAAGATCTGAGGAGGAGTTATTGGTGGCAGAGGATGAGAGCAGACATCACAGAGTTCGTGGCCAGATGTCAGGTTTGCCAGCAGGTTCGGATTGATCACCAGAGGCCGGAAGGACCCGTCCAGTCACTTCCAGTTCCCGAGTGGAAGTGGACAGACATCTCCATGGATTTCGTCACTGGGTTGAGACGAGACGTCAGAGGATTTGACACTATTTGGGTCGTGGTCGACAGGTTGACCAAGTCGGCCCATTTCATAGCTATTCAGGAGACATGGCCAGCTTCGAAGTTAGCAGACGAGTTCATTCGCCAGATTGTGAGGCTTCACGGAGTACCAGAGAGGATCGTATCTGATCGAGATGGGCGCTTCACCTCGAGGTTTTGGCAGCAGGTTCAGGAGAGTTTGGGCTCCAGATTGCATTTCAGTACGGCTTATCACCCGCAAACAGATGGCCAGAGCGAGAGGACGATTCAGACGTTGGAGGACATGTTGCGATCGTGCGTCTTGGATTGGGGTGACCATTGGGTCAAGCATCTACCGCTAGTGGAGTTTTCTTACAACAACAGCTACCACGCGTCGATCGAGATGGCCCCCTATGAGGCTTTGTATGGGAGGCGATGCAAGTCGCCGGTTTGCTGGGACGAGCCTGCAGATACAGTTCTGTCATTGCCCGAGATGGTCAGAGAGACAGTTGATAAGGTTGGTCGCATCCGAGAGCATATGAGGGTAGCCCAGGATCGACAGAAGAAGTATGCGGACAGACGGAGGACCGAGCTTGAGTTCGAGGTATGCTCGCACGTATGGCTTCGAGTTTCACCCACCAGGGGAGTTCGACAGTTCGGCATCAAAGGGAAGTTGAGTCCGAGGTTCATTGGCCCATTTGAGATCTTAGAGAGAGTCGGTGTGGTAGCCTACCGTTTAGCCTTACCTCCATCCTTGGCCGGCGTCCATGATGTCTTTCATGTCTCCCAGCTCCGTCAGTATATTCCCGACCCTAGTCATGTCCTTGACCACTCAGACCTTCACATTGAGCCTGACCATACCTTTGTAGAGCGTCCGGTGAGGGTCCTTGATCGTCGTGTCAAGAAGCTTAGGAACAGGGAGGTTCCTTTGCTTCTGGTTCAGTGGTCTAGGAGAAGCCCTGAGGAGGCCACATGGGAGACCGAGGAGAGCATTCGGGCTAGCTATGGAGATGTCTTAGATGAGCTACTTGCGTCCTATGTTGAGCCGAGCGTAGACATTACCTTGACCTCTCGAGTGCGGTGAGTATGCCTAGTTAGTTGGTTGGGATTGGTTAGTGGTGTCTCCTTGATTTGTGTGCTTATACGTGGTAGTTATGTGCAGATCCTTGGTGATATGATGTGATGAGCCTCGATGATGTGATGATGTGCTAGATATTATGGTATGTGACTGTCTTTGACGTGCTATAATCCCCTGCTTATCTTGAGAATATGATCATTCTGCTATATCCATGATACCAAATATTAGAAATGCTAGAGATTGAATGGTGGAATTATGATTTGACTCGGAACCTAGGAAGAGAATGTGGGATTAGCCTTTAGAGGTGGATGTAGAATGATTGGGAAGATTGGGAATGCCGTGTTTAATGTCGAATTTAAAGAATATCAAATGGTGATTTAAAAAGGGACATAGATTTTGAGAAAACTATTCCAACCCGAGCTTTCATTATGACGCCCCACGAAGTGGATACAAGCATGTATGGGGGCACCTGTAGATCGCTTGCTAAGGCCTAGCGGAGATGTCATAATGGTTTTGAGTTATGGTATGCCTGAGGAGTCGGAGTGGGGTGTGGTAGGGGCCCCTACCACATCCTTACTACGACCGATTGGGAGTATTATGATCATGACGACGGTACTGTGAGATCTCATGGGGGCACTTATGAGGTACTTACGGGATCGATGACGTGATCCTTGGACTCACCAATTCCAACTTCATCCCCACTTTAGGATGATTTTAGTCTCGGGGACGAGACTTGTTTTTAGAGGTGGATGATGTAAAGGCTCGGATTTTTAAAATATTAATTTTCGGAAAAAGAAAATCAAAATGAATTTAAAATAAATTCCGACCCAAATTTTCCGATTTAAAAATCAATTCCGTCTTTCATTTCGGTTTTGATCGATCAATCAGCGGAAATTTAAATCCCCGACCCGAGCTCTCAATTCCGTCATATTCCGAATCCTTATCCTAATCCAACTCATCACCTCCTAATTATAGTAAAATCTTATCCTCACCTCCCCTCCCTCTCTTTTTGCTTTCTCTTATCCTAATCCAACTCATCACCTCCTAATTATAGTAAAATCTTATCCTCTCCTTTCCTTCCCCCACTCTTTGACCCCCTTATTTTGGCAAACAAACAATACCTCACTCTTCACAAAAAAATGGACCTTTTATGTGCAATTTGACCTTTGGAAAAATCAGATTTGTGTTGATTCTTCCTCTTCTCTCTCCTTCTCTCTCTCGACATTTCACAAGCCAAAACTGGTTCTTGAGCTTCCTCACGCCATTTCCACCACCGCCACACCTCACCACCGCCACCTCCACCACTGCCGCACCACCTCCTCCGCCCGTCGCTGCCTTCGCCGCCAGCAACCCCGGAGCAGCAGCCCCACCTCCCGGGACCGCCGGCGCCGCCACCGCCTCCTCCTGCCCGGTTTTCCGTTTCGCCTCGGTAAGGTCCCCGTTTTGCTCGCCCTTCCCCTCTTTCACCTTCAATCGAGCAAAGGTCGAACCTTTAACCTTGTTCCACCCTCCCTAGGCAATCTCCGGCGAAGGATCGGCTCCGACAAGGCCGAATCGAGCTCCGACAAACTCCGACGAAGCTTCGAAGCCCCCCCTCGGTGAGCCCCCTTTTCTCCTCCTTTTTCCTTTCCCCTTCCTGTGCGTGTCGGGGTGGCCGCCCCTGGTGGCCGGAGACCCGCCCGCCGCCGCCAGAACACTCCCCTCCTCTCTTCTCTTCTTCCGCCATTTTCTGGGCACACAGCCCTGCTTCCGTCTCTGTTCGGCCAAGGGTGGAAGAAGAAGAGAGGACTCGTGGGTCCCTTGGCCACATAGGCGCCACCTCACCTGGGCCCCATCTTTTTTTTTAACACCTCAGGCCGGTCCCTCCCTTCCTTTCTTTTTATTTGTCTAAACCCGGTTATGTGTAAATGGAAGATTGAATGGCCATTGGGCCTAATTTTGTTGGGCCGGGTTTTGGGGCCTGTTTTTAAAACAAAACAAGATTGGGCCTGTTTTTGTCAAAGCAATTGGGTTATATAGAACATGGGTTCGGTTTGGGCTATTTAAAAGAGGATCCGGTTTTGGGCTGGGTTCATTTAAAAGAAAAGGGCCGGTTTGGCTATAATAAAACAAATAGGCTCGGTTTGGGGATTTTTACAAAATGAGGGTGTGTTTTGGTAAATTAAAATAAAGAGGTTGGTGTGGTAAATTAAAAAGGGATGTTTTGATTTAATAAATATTGTTGGGATTTTATAAATATTTATAAAGATGTTAAAATAAAGTGATGTTAGGAGTAGTATGTAAATTATTGGGATTAAAATATAAAATGTTGTTTTGAGATTTAATATATGATATTGTGGTGAATTATTATTGTGGTTAAATGTTAGATGATTATGATGAAGATGTGCAATTATATGCTAAGTAAGATTTTGAGATGATGGCATGCAACTTGATTAAGTATGAATTGGAATTTATCTTAAGTTGGTGAATTGGAGAATTATGTTGAGTATGGTTGTGAGATATTGAGATGATGGATTAGGAGATAAAGTTGATATTATGGAAATGATGATGTGACGGTTGTTATGTTAAGTTGTGAAGTTATATGTGTGATAATTCTATGCTTTGTGTGCCTTAGAGATAGACTCATTCATGTACTTATACTTGTTAGGTGATCATCTGTGACGTGTTGGATTCATATTGCCTGGTTGATTGCCTTTTGCTGTTCTGCGATACCAGGTAAGTCTCTTCGGACCTTACTCAGATTGAATAGAGTGATTCCCTGCTATAGGTGCATGATATACTAGGTGTTGCATTCATGATCAGCATGCCATGTAGTACCATGCTAGGTTGCATTGATCGTTGAGCATCCTAGTTCTTTATGCGTATGTAAACAGAACGGCCGTTATCTGTGAAGTAACTAGAGTCATTGCTAGGGTCATAGGGTAGCCCAGCTTCATCGGGTACCCTGAGTCAATCGAGTCATGCACTTCCTTTTATTATATGCCTGCGGGCTTTATTGTGGAGCGGGTTAGGCATGCGTGCCGCCCAATTATGAATGAATGCATTCACGAGCTGGCCAGTCTCCACCTATCGGAAGGGGTGGAGGTAGGAGAGGGATATACCACTTGGTATTCTATGCTAAGGCCTTATTATTATTATGCACTTGATCTTAGGAGCATGTTAGTGTGTTACTATTCCGCCATGCATCTAGAAGCATCTTTATTAGGAATAGCGTATATGTGTGCTTATGGTTGGGATGCAGAGAAGTGGGCATCGATCTGATCCCGCCCCATATCAATTTTTTTAGGTATTATCTATGTTCATCCTATCGGTGCTGTTTGCCTAATTACGCGGGTCATTTTGTCGGCGGAGAGTGAGCGCTGGAGTGTAGACTTCACTAGACTCTGATTATATTTTGGATTTATACTTGACTCCGTTTTGACCCGGCTCTGCCGTGGCACCCTCTTGTATTACGCTTATTTCCGCTAGTTGCACTATTTCCGATTTCCACGCTTAGATTTACGACAGGTACAGGGGACTTCCCCGGGGATTCCAACGATCCCTTCGATTTTGGGTATGAAATCCCCCTTGAAAACATTAAAGTAAGTTTTGAAACCTTCAACCTGTACTCGGGGCGCAAGGTCCTAACGGGGGGTTTTATCCCTCGAAACGTAACCTGGGAATCATAATCCCGGGCCGTTACATTATAATAAGCAATCGGACACCGAATGACCAAGATCCAATTTACCGAGCAAAATTACAATATAATTATATCAAAATAAATCATTTTTTTCAAATACGTCGAAACATATTCGAATTTGATGTCTATGTGTACAGAAAAATGAATCTAGTATTATGGTAATTTTTAAATTTTTTTTTTTACATTTTACATAGCAAAATTAGCATTATTTGAATTTATTTAACATCGGCCAGATTCAATCACAGCCATCCGTCCCTTTCAATCTGAGTCGCTCATCCATCGTCCTGTCACAGTGCGCCACCTGTCCCTGCCAGCTGCAGAGCCGCGTCAGCAACCCAGTAGTGAAACGCAGTGTTTTGAGCTATTACGCCCTTAAACGACGTCGTTTTGGATTTTTAATTTCCAAAAAAAAAGAAAACGAATCTGACACAGCCTTTATTATCCCCCATAACATCGATACCAATTTGGCATCCGATAAGCATCCGTGTAACCTCACCCCTCAATATTTTATAATTTATTTTCATTTTAGCATCCCTACAGTACACCGATAAACATGGTCTAAGGACCGTGAGAATCGAAGCTGAGTGATTGATTTGCTTGTGAGATTCAAGTAGATTGAGACCTCATCAATCTAAAGAAGAATTCGTAAGATTCAAGTTCTTTCGCGATCCAAGTCAACTACCTATTCGAAGCGATCGGACACCCTAACCCTTAGGTGTGAGATTCGTCATCATCAAGTACAAGTATGGTGAATGGTTAATGCACTGGCATATATACAATAATGCACTGACATATTAATGCTAGGGCACTGGCCGGGAAGAGAGATTGAGTCGTTGAGTTAATACATTGGTTTGGAAAAAGCTTCAAAGTGAGAGATTATGGTCTTTCTTTGTGTTAGCCAATTTGTTACAATATCCAAACCAAAATGATATACGGAGTATTATATATTTCACACATTTACTATTAATCATATACTTTCTCCATTTCAAAATAAAAGTCATTTGTCTTTTTCTACACGCTTTTTAAGGAGATAAAAACACTACTATAAAATATTATTTTTTTAATCAATTTTTTTAACGGAAATTTCGCGAGGTACCCCTGGGGTATTGCAATTTTCGCGAGGTATACAACTTTTTTGCATATTTCGCGTGGTGCCCCTGTAGTTTTCAAGTTTTTCGCCTCGCGCCCTTTTCAGTTAATTCTAACGGACCTTGTAACTCCCCGTTAGTTTGCAATTAAAAGAAAAGAAAGGGGACGGTGAACAGGCGAGAAAGGAGGAACCCAGAAGCCAAAATTGCAAATGGATTCAACACGCAGAAGCCAAAATTGCAGGTGGACGGAGATCGAACAAGAACACAGAGGCCAAAATTGCCGGTGGACAGAGAAACAGATGATAATCTCAAGAGAATTCAACACACAGAAGCCAAAATCGCATCAAAAGTGATAAAATTGCAGGTGGACGATACTCAATTGAGTGCCAATTGAAGCTATTTTAGCAGAAAACTGCAAGGAAAATCGAATTGGATTCGGAGGTAGCGGTGGCGGTTGTTGAGGCCTATTGCCTCGGCCGGCAACCAAAGATAAGAGGGAGGCGGCCCATTGCCTCAACCGGCGACCGGAGGCGGGAGGAGACGAAGTTATTGCGGCAGAGAGGTAATCCCCAAATTCCTCATTTCCAATTGCACACAAAACAGAAATCGAGCAGCATTTCGATTATTCCCCCATTCCAATTGCACACGAAACAAACCCTCGGTTTCAATTGGAAACGATTTGTGGAGGATTCGGCACCCAAATCCTCACCCTTAACTCCCAAACCCTAGATGATGGTTCATATACTCACGCCTTGGCAGCGTCGGTTGCTTGAACCTTCAAGCAACATGAGCGTTCTTCTTCAGTTGCACTGTTCTTCGCTCTCTCTCCGATCTAGCCTTCAAGCAACATCACCGTTCTTCTCCTTCGCTCAGGGGTACCTCAGGGGTACCTCGCGAAATCAATATTAGAATATCAAAAATAAATAAATACCTCAGGGGTACCTCGCGAAATTTCCGTTTTTTTAATAATTTCATACTTAGTAGTCATAAGTATAAACTTATCGAAAAAAATTCATTAAAAAATAATATTTTATATAGTTTTTACCTTCTTAAAATGTGTGTAAAAAAGTCAAACGATTTTTATTTTGAAACGGAAGGAGTATATTTTATGGGAATATAATTTGGTGACAAATAAGTACGTACACATCTTTATACACTACTGAAGTACAAATTCAAAATCATCTAGATTCTCTTCATCTCATTAAAGATGCGCTCAGTACATAAATAACCCGTTCTAATTGTTTCTTCGAATTCTTTCTTTGTCATCAATTTTTTTTTTTAAAAAAAATGTATATCTACCTAGCTCTCTGTGCGTGGGAAAGGATGTCCACGTTATCATAATCATTGCAAGATACTCCATACATCCGTTTCAAAATAAAAGTCATTTGACTTTTTTTATGTTTTTTTAAGAAGGTAAAAACTCTATAAAATATTATATTTTTAATCAAATTTTTTATATAAATTGACACTTAGTAATATGTATCAGTTTATGAAAATAATTTAATTAAAAAATCAATATTTTATAAAAAATTTACCTCCTTAAAAAACGTGAAAAAAGTCCAGCGACATTTATTTTGAAACGGAGGGAGTACATATTTACCTAATCAACAACAATCAAAAAATAAAAAATTGCAAGATACATATATGGGATAAGATAAGATGGCCTTTTGCAGCTGGGTATTAAATATTAATGTCGGTTTTTTAATTATAAAAAAAATCGATTTTTTTAATATATACTCCGTACCATTTAAGCATAGATAAAAGAATAAGTATATGATTTTCATCTTTTAATCATTTTATCAATTTTTTGAAATTATTTTCCAATTACTAAGATTAAAAGGTAGATAATATTTCCAATTTGATTTGTTAACATATGTTAGAAAAATCAATATTAGAATATCAAAAATAAATAAATCGATATTAATTTATTAATTTTAAAAATATTTGTATATAATTTAGAAATTCGTTTTTAAATATTAATTTTAAATCGAGATTATTATAGGACATACATTAATAGAAACATATCTTATATAAAACTTGCATCTACCCATCACCAAAGTTCTAGATGACCGCATAGAGCCTGAGCGGCTAGGCGGGTGTCTAGGGGGCGCCTAAATGGATTTACAACAAACTTGATCATTCCCCTATATTTTAATGCATTACACCTCTCAATAATTCATATAATGTAATAATAATTCATAATATCACTCATAAACCAAAATTTATGGTGCTTAACTAACACTAATGTAAATAAATGCAAAAGTGCGCATCATAATAGCGACACTCTAAACCTCATAAAATCCAAAATCAGCATATACATCCCGACTTGGGTCATAAAAAACCCCTAAATCTACTAATCACTTGACTAAACGCTAAAACTGAATAATCACTGACCTAGATGGGCCTAGACGGTACTTAGACGAGCCTATGTAGTGACTAGGTGACACTTAGGTGGTGCTTATGAAGATTTTCGCTATAGATCCGCCTTGGCATAAAAATTCCTAGGTGTCGACCTGTCGCTTAGCGTCAAGGCAATGCCTAGGCGCGATTTTTATAACACTGCCCATCACGATGACATTGAAAAAGAAAGGAATAAAAAAAGGACGATTCATAAAGTTAATTATTATATGAGTATTTTATACATGTTTTTTAAAATTCAATGCATCTTTTCCTTTAATTCTTTATGTCATAATTTATTACTCCCACCAATTTAAAAAATATATCATTTATTATTTATATTTTTTTATGAGCTAAAAACTGTATATAATATATATTTTTATTATTTTTTTATAATTTTATACTTATTAATTATAAGTATAAATTATTTTAATAAATAAAAAATTAATATTTTATACAATTTTCATGATTCTAAAAAAAACGTAAATAGATAATACGTAGTAAACAATGAAGGTATTAAAAGTCTACTCGCACACCCCTAAAAGATTTTCATTGAGATTTTTTATCTAAATTTTAATTTTAAATTAGATTAAATCTTGGTTGTCAAACATAGCTATGTTTCAAACACATCAAAGTATAAGGAATGGAGATGAATGGGATATAAGATGGGTGATGAAAATCTTTTAGGTACATTAAATTTTTAGCATGTGGAAAAATTAAATGAATAAAATATTATTTAGAAATCACAAATTGCTCTTCTCCACCGACTTTACTTTTTTTTTTTTTGTTGT
Source organism: Persicaria tinctoria (assembly GCA_037127255.1). Classification (NCBI taxonomy): domain Eukaryota; kingdom Viridiplantae; phylum Streptophyta; class Magnoliopsida; order Caryophyllales; family Polygonaceae; genus Persicaria; species Persicaria tinctoria. The sequence continues at coordinate 5,953,947 of JBANSL010000004.1, forward strand.
TGTTGTTGCTGCCAAACATACCCTAAAAAGTAAAAAAACCAACCAAATCATTTCATTCGATTTATTGACGGGAACAAACAATTCCACTCTTTTTAACTTGCAAGTCCAGCCCTTTTCAAGTATAAGGAATGGAGATGAATGGGAGGGAGGGAGATCCATTGACAACCCACCTGGTTGTTGTTGGAGAGCCTCCTGCGGTTGATAATGGCGACTCCTCCATCACTCCTCTTCTCCTCTTCAGTGTCTTCGTCGCAGTCTGCGGCTCCTTTGCCTATGGCACCGCTGTCTGTCTGCTATTCATATCTTTTTATTTATTTATTTTCTTACTCGGTATGATCAGTATACTGTAATGCACTGCAGTCTGGTTATTCATCCCCAGTTGAATCCGCAATCATGGATGAACTTGGCCTTTCAGTTGCAGAGGTAACTTCAACTTAGAACCTTTACTGCAGGTATATAATGATAATGTTGCAATGTCGATCACATAAATCTCATCCTGCAGTATTCACTCTTTGGATCGCTATTGAGCGTCGGAGGATTGTTAGGCTCTCTAGCTAGTGGAAAGATAGCTGATCTGATTGGCCGGAGAGGCGTAAGTTTCTTGTTTAATCTCCAATTCAATATGATGTTTGTTGCTGCAACAAAATATATACCTTAGAAGTTAGAAATTGGTTGAGCTCTCCTTACATATGCAGGCAATGGGGCTCGCGGATGCCTTTAGCCTCATCGGTTGGATATCAATTGCGATGTCAGAGGTCCTCTCTTCGTCTTTTTATGTTAAGTTTTCATGATCTATGTTTCGTAAACATTAGAGAAAGTTATATATATAGTCCTTTTGTGTAGCAGGAAGCATGGTCACTTATCTTGGGCAGATTCTTGATTGGGATCTCAATAGGGGTTACACTTTATCTGGTAATGGTTGTAAATGTTGAGTCTATTCGGGTGAGCAGGATTTAACCGATCAGCATATCGATCTTGAATTGATCTTGTACTTTAACGAAATCCAGGTTCCTATTTATGTAGCAGAGATAACACCCAAGAATCTCCGAGGAGGATTCGTATCTTTATCACAGGTAAATGAAGTTGTACATATAACATTTTTATCCCCCGATCCTATCACAGAATATTTTGGAGGAGGTGCATTTGGCCTGCTAATGTATAGGGTTTTGGGCATTGATGTGTCCTTTTGTCCTTGCTTCTTTTCTGATTCTGGTTCCCTTCCGTGAGACCTGCTTTCATGTAGTTCAAATATCCTATTGTTCTCTCGACTTATTTGAGGAAAGAGTGCATACATACTGACCCCCAGACCCTGTTTTCGCAGGATATATTGAGTTGTTGTTTTTTTTTTTTTTTTACATATGACAGACATCCCATAATTGAATGTACTTACTCTCTGAGCTTGCAGTTGATGGCATCCATTGGACTTATAGTGGTATTTTTTGTTGGATCAATGATCCCTTGGCGCGTCCTTGTTCTAATCGGTAGCTATATCGATCGATCTCTATGATCTTTTATTCTTTTTGTAAAATCTGAACACCAGAAAAGAGGCACACAAATTTTTTCAGGCATCATTCCATCCATGTTGCAACTTTTGGGCGTATTCTTGATCCCAGAGTCGCCTAGGTTCTTGGTCAGTTTACTTACTTTGGTTGAACTTGAATCGCATTTGGATTCTATCAAATTGAGGAGTATATATGACGGGCATTTGATGCAGGCGAAACATGGTCATAGACACGAGATTGTGCTACAGCGTCTTAGGGGCGATAAGATTGACATATCTCAAGAAGCAGCTGACATTGAAGTAATGCTCAGAGACTCAATCTATCATCGATCTTACGAATGGCGGTTAACAGCACTGTATTTCTTTCAGGATTCCACTCAACACCTTCAACAAATACCTGATGTCGGCTTCTTGGGATTGTTCAAGAGGAAATATGCCAAGGCTTTAATTGTGAGCCATACCAATTGATACAACAACCGGCCAATTACCGATTGCCTGCACATTGGCTTTTCTGATCTTTGATGATTTGCACAGATTCTATTCGGGATCATGGCACTATCGGCAATTGCAGGACCTACTGCAATCACATTCTATGCATCCTCCATCTTTGAATCAGCTGGTACATATATCAAAGAGTACTCTTTCATTAATCGATCATCAAATTAAAGTATCAAATCCTGACCTAAACCATTGTGTTTCTGCCAGGCTTTCCAAGCTCTATCGGGTCAATTGTATTGGCTGTCGTTCAGGTTATTAATTAGCTACTCGATCATATATATAACAGCTATATATATAGAACTTGTATAATTAGTACTAAGATGATGCCTTCTTATGTGCAGCTTCCATCAAATGTTATCAGTTTGTTCCTAATAGACAGATGTGGACGGCGACGCCTTCTAATGGTTAAGTGAACCAATGATTTCCGCGATACAATTGATTGAGCAAAACTCTCACAACCGTGTGTTTTCTCACAGATCTCGGCGGCTGCAATGTGCATTTGTTGCTTTCTTGTGGGGTTAATGTTCTTGCTCAAGGAATATGATTGCTTGCAAAGCATCTGCCCCTACTTGATAGCACTTGGCTTATGGGTAAACCACATTTTAGTTGAATCTTTTAGGTTCTTAAAAAACGTGCAAAATCTAAAAAGAATTATATTGTTTAACGGAGGGAGTATATGTTTTTGCTGGATTTTATATATTCGTTATATTCAATCTCAGGGCTATTCTGCAGCGTTCAATATAGGCATGGCAGGTGTACCATTTGTCATCATGTCTGAGGTATACATCCTCCTAAAGTCCAATATTTGATGTTTTAGTTAGTACGTACGTACATACATACATACATACAGTAAGTAATCGTATTGTTGTGTGGCAGATCTTTCCGATGAATGTAAAGGGGTCGGCTGGAAGCCTAGCAGTATTCGTGATAAGCGTGGGTATCTGGATTACGTCGTACACGTTCAACTTTATGATAGAATGGAGTTATCCAGGTTTGTCGTCTTTACATGTCGATCGATCTCTTGCTTTTATAGATACAAGAGCTTTCAATATTGGTTTAGGCGTGGATGGATCATTTACACTACAGGCACCTTCTTCATCCTTGCTGTGCTGAATGGTTTCGCGGTTCTTTTCGGTGGAAGGCTGATGCCGGAGACTAAAGGGAGGACTTTGGAAGAAATACAACAAGAGTCCTTCTAGTTTATGTTCTCCATTTAAATCAATTTGGAAGAAGAATAAACAAAAACAAACAAAGTCCTTGAACTCAGAAAATCTGCTACCTACCCAAATTCACAAGATACCTATAAATAAAAATGAAAATATTTGGCTATATGTTGTTGGATTCGAATTTTGTGATTGAGATTTCTCTCGCTCTCCTCGGATTGAACACAGCTGAAGGAAGAAGAAGAAAATGGAATTTTGGAGGGAATTTTCGTTTTGTGCCTTCAATTGATTTCTCAGGAAAGTTGAATTACAAAATGGAGTTACAACTCCTATTTATAAGCACATCCCATTACCACTTAATCCATTTACAAAATGATATAACCCGGATCCGTTTCTCACTGAACTCGGATCCTAACACCCCCCCTCAAGATGGAGCCGGGGAAGAGACGACTCCAATCTTGCCTCAGAAGAGGTTGGAGATGGCACCCTGGAACATTATTAGTGAGGAAATCGGCAAGCTGGTTTCGGGAAGCAACATGATGCAACGAGATCAAACCTTCCATGAGCTTTTCCCGAGCGTAGTGACAATCAAGCTCGATGTGTTTCGTCCTTTCATGATAGACGGGGTTCTTCGCAATGTAAATGGCGGCCTGGTTATCACACTTCACAGGGACTGGAATAATGCCAGGTAGATGCATCCACCAAACCTGGCCCTTTATTCAATGAACTGTGAGTGTGAGCTGCAACTTGTTCAATGTCCTTATGCTCCTGGATGAAGAGACCCTTCACCAATTCACCAATCTTCAAAGGATTCGTCATGGAGGGACCCTGCAAGTAACATCCTCTTGCAGTGAACAACACAAAACAGTTGAGATCACGAATCAACTTCCCTACTGATATCAAGTTGCACTTGAAATCAGACACAAGTAAAGTGTTGTGTAAAATCAAGCCCTGCATAACTTCAACAGTTCCTGCCTCAGTAATGTGAGTCAACTCTCCTGTTGGCAGTGTTCTAAAAATCGCGCCTAGGCGCTAGGCGGGACGGGACCTAGGAATTTTTAAGCATAGGCGGACCTCTAGGCGGAAATTCGTCCAGGAACCGCCTAGTCCCGCCTAGGCACCGCCTGGTCCCACCTAGGCGCCGCCTGGGCCCGACTGATCCCGCCTAGGCACCGCCTAGTCCAACGATTATTCAATTTGCGCTTCTAAGCATATGATTAGTTGACTTAGGGTTTTTTTATTCCCCATGTCGGGATGCATTTGCTTTTCAGTCGAACTTATAGTTTTGGATTTTAGGAGGTTTAGAGTTGTTAGTCAGACATGTACTTTTGCGTTTATTTACTTTAGTGTTAGTTAACTACTACAAATTTGGATTTATGAGTGATATTATGGATTATTATTACATTATATGAATTATTGACAAGTGTTATTCGTCAAAATATAAGGAAATAATCAAGTTTGTTCTAAGTCCGCCTAGGCGCCGCCTAGGCACCCGCCTAACCGCCTAGGCGCTAGGCGGCCACCCACCGCCTAGCGGCCGCCTAGCGCCTTTTAGAACATTGCTTGTTGGCAAGGTCACTGTGAAAGGTTTGGACAATTTGTAATGAGATTTGAACAAATTTAGATCGCTGCACATGTGGCCACTAGCTTCACTGTCAACAATCCAAATTCGTCCATCCAGGATTTTCTGAGATAGGGAAGTACCTGAGAATCCAGCAAAGTCATCAACTGATGGCTCTTTCCCTCGAGAAGCACCTCTAGTGGACTGCAGCAAAGAGACAAGGTGAGCTATCTGATCAGCTGTGAACTCATTCCTCTGATTCTGACTTGCATTGCCTGCAAATTTCCGATCTCCACCATCTTTCTTTTCTCTGTTCTCTGCATATCCTGGAGGGAATCCAATTATGAAGAAGCACCTATCCACTATGTGATTGGTCTTCTTACAGTTGGTGCAAAATAGAGGTTTCCGATCAAATCTTCCTCTATCAGTACTTCCCTTTCCATAGCCAGCATTCACTGAATTTCCAGATCCAGTGCTAGAACCACCAGATCCATAAGCTCGTGGTTTGGATGCGGGATTAGATGTCTTGACATGCATTGAGACACCATCTCCTTGGCCAGATCCGGTACCACCATTACTCTCTCACTGATTTTCTTCTTGAGTAAGCAAAAAATAGATTCGATCCATATCAGGTAAAGGCTCCATAAGCAAGATAGAGCCCCTAACTGTTGTGTATGACTCATTTAGTCCCATGAGAAGTCGAATGACTCTCTGATTCTCTACATATTTCTCAAATTTAGACACATAATTGCAAGTGCAGCCAGTACATGAACACGACGGCATATTCTTCATACCGTCTAATTCATCCCAAAGGATTTTCATCTTCGTGAAATAATCTGAAAACGAGCTCGTAGCTTGTTTTGTAGTGGCCGGATCTTGACGAACAGAGTAGAGCTGTGTTCCGCCAACTTTACTGAATCTGGAATCGAGTTGGCACCACACCGCTTGTGCAGTATCATTAGAGATGACACTGCGCTTGATCTCCGGACTCAGACTCTTGGTGATCCATGAGAACACCATATCATTGCATCTCTCCCATAGCCTGAACCTCGGAGAGTCTGCAGCTGGCTTTGTGATGGTGTCGTTCACAAAACCGACTTTGTTCTTAGCTGAGAGAGTAATCCTAACCGATTTCTTCCACTCGCTAAATCCTTTGCCTGCGAATGAAGGAGTGACGAGCACTAGGTCTGGATGATCGCTCGGATGTATATAGAAAGGATCATTCGGATCTATCTTGAGCAGATCCGGAGAATTTGGATCTACCTTGTTCAACTCCTCAACCATGGCTGCAACCAGTCGAAATTGAAGAAGATGGGCTGGAGAAAGCTAGATCGGAGATCGAAACCAAACCAGATCGCTAGATCTGCTCTGATACCATGTTGGATTAGAAATTTGTGATTGAGATTTCTCTCGCTCTCTTCGGATTGAACACAGCTGAAGGAAGAAGAAGAAAATGGATTTTTGGAGGGAATTTTCGTTTTGTGCCTTCAATTGATTTCTCAGGAAAGTTGAATTACAAAATGGAGTTACAACTCCTATTTATAAGCCCAGCCCATTACCACTTCATCCATTTACAAAATGATATAACCCGGATCCGTTTCTCACTGAACTCGGATCCTAACATATGTCCACTTTGTATATCACTTTTGCTAATTGTCCATTTAAAACTACCATATGTTAAATGTCCAAATTTTGTATGAAACCCCGTTTTACCCTTGCTTTTGTTTTCCCACACCCACCCGCTGTACTGTGGCTTCATCTTCTCCCTCTCGCCTTTAATTTCAATATATGTGATTACGACAGCATCGCTAGTTCCTTTGTCGATTCCGATGGCAAAGCTCTGAGATTTGATCCCTCCTCCCTCAAGTCCTTCTCCCTCACCTGCAAGGCCTTCTACTCCTCCGAGTCCCGCCACAGCCACAGTCGGAGCCTCTGCCCCATTTGATCCGACCTTCTCAGCCCCTGTTTGGAATAATATCAGAGTTGAAGCTTCAGGTTAGATCTCGTCACCAAGCAACTTCACTGTCATCGCCGCCACTAGGTTGAATCTTCGGCCAGTACATCTAGATTATTCGAGCTTTTTTAGGCACCCAAGCTCGGCTCGCGAGCCCAGAGAAAAGCTTGAGCTCGGCTTGTTGCGGCTCAACCGAGCCGAAAGAACGAGCCTAGGCTCGTTCGAGCTCGTAATTTGGGCTCGTTCGGCTCGTTCAAGGAAGGCAACGAAGGATTATTGAATCTGATTATCCATTTCATCTTCACCTTATCTGATTATGCATTCAGTCACGAGGATTATTGAATCTGATTATGCATTTCATCCCACAAAACTTGGCATTAGAATTGTTTTATCTAGTCACTTTCAATATCATAAATTCAGACTCAAGAGATTCCGGAAAGGCTTTTTTCTTATTCACCTTATTTTCTCCTTCAACATCTTTTGTTTCACATAGCCAGATTCAGAGACGGATGTAGGGGTGGGCTGACCTATGCTGCAGCCCACCCAATTTGAAAATAAAATTACATGGTATAGTACATATATGTGAGCCTGGCGCAGTTGGTTGTGAAATATGGCAAGGTAGAGTGTTGTGCTGGGTTCGATTCCCCTGTGAGTCAAGTTTTTCTAATTTTTTTTACCTTTGCATGCACCTGCCATTATTTCTTTCCCTTATGCATTTGCCATCCTTCTGTACAGAGTAATGACTAGCCATTTATATTAATTAATTATTTTATTATTAATTTTAATATTAATACATTAGAAAAAAATTCAATCCACCCGTAAATTAGAAAAAAACAACAAAATTATATGTAAATTCAGCCCACCCGAATATTTATTCCTATTTCCGTCCCTGGCCAGATTATAGCTATGAAATCAAACAAAACAAACAAGGATTCTTCAAAATCGAGTCCAGCTGTATGAGGCAATAGAATGGCAATGAACTACTAGTACGAAGTAACAAGAAATTCAGATTTCCATAAAAGAAAATTGGAAGAGGGAACGAATGCAAAGAGGAGAGAACAGTCAAACAAATTTAAGATTTTAGATTCTATAAAAGAATATTCAGATTTCAGTTCCAAGTTCCAGGAAGATGAATGAGGAACAAAGGCAACGAAGTGCTCACTTGTGCCGTTGAAGGAACGAACCGGCGATCTCAGATCTGAGGAAGGAAGACAGCCAACAAACGAAGGAAGGACGGACGGACTGAAGGATGGCCGACGCTGCTACTGTTCACCGGCGCCACCTGAGCCGAGCTCTGAAGGATTGCCGACTTCAGCCTTGAGGAGAACCCCAGGAAGAGGAGAACTGGAGATTAGGGGTGTGCATAACCGGGTACCCGACACGACACGGTTAACCGTGTCGGGTACCCGAAACCGTTAAGGTTGAAAACGCCGATCCGAACAGGATCCGAATAATATCGGGTATCCGACACGAAAACACGAAATGGTTCCGTGTCGGATACCGGGTAACCCGCCACGAACCGTTTGTTAATTAAAACCTATGAAAACTGAGATCGATGTTGTTGCAAGCCAGTAGATACTGAGTTGAAAACAAGCATGAAGCAATAATTTTATATATATATATATATAAGCTCTCCAGTTAACATATACCAAACCACATTGAAAATATTCAAATAACCTACAATTAACAATTGTATAGTAATTTTATATATATATATATATAAGCTCTCCAGTTAACATATACCAAACCACATTGAAAATATTCAAATAACCTACAATTAACAATTGTATAGGATAGATCTACACCAAATTGAAAACTTTTAAACTTGGTCAAACCCTAATCGGGACAAATCGGAGAGAAAGAGAGGGCAAATCGGGACACTTATTGCCCTTGTCGAGTTGGGTCGGCTTTACCAGATCTGGAGAGAAAGAGAGACGATGGATCTAGAGGCTTATCACCTTCGCCGAGTCAAGTCGAGTCGCCTTCGCTGGATCTGGAGAGAAAGAGAGAGGGCCTCCACCGAGTCGCCTTCGCCGGACCTGGAGAGAAAGAGAGAGGGCCTCCACCGAGTCGCCTTCGCCGGATCTGGAGAGAAAGAGAGAGGGCGGATCTGGGGACTTCACGATTATCACCTTCGCCGAGTCAAGTCGAGTCGCCTTCGCACCGGATCTGGAGAGAAAGAGAGAGGGCGGATCTGGACTTCACGATTTCAGTGGATTTGGAGAGAAAAATAGAGACTGAATTTGGAGTATTGGAGAGAGAGAGAGAGAGAGAGTGAGTTTGTGTGTTCTAATTCATCAGCTAGGGTTTGCGCCTTTGCAGTACTTAAGAAAGAAAACAAGACAAAAAGGGATTTTTTTTTAATTAAAAAAAAAACGCAGCCTTGCCCAAAAAATTGCTGGGATGAGGAATTGGACCCACGCCTATTGCATTTAATTAAAAAGTCCCGCATGTCTGAAACCAAATGAGCCAATTCATTTATATGTTACATGGGAGACTATATAATACTAGTACTATAATTTTAGTACCGAACCTTAAAAAAAAAATAAAAAATTAAACGGTTCGTGTCGGGTATCCGACAAGGCGATTTGCCCGATCCGAACACGAACCGTTTATAGCCGTGTTTTCTCGGTTCGTGTCATTATCGTGTCGTGTTTTTTCGGTTTCGGGTTTTTTCGTGTCGTGTTTTCGTGTCGTGTTTTCGGTTTCGGGTTTTTCTGCACACCCCTACTGGAGATGCGAGCCGCTGAAGTTTTTCTCTACGCGAGCGACTGTGCGAAACCCTCAAATCCCTCCTCTCTCTTAACCCTAGGGGCATTTCAGTAATTTCATATACTGAGCTTCCGAGCTCGATTCGAGCCTAAAACTATGTTCAAGCTCGGCTTGTTTTCCCTCTACGAACGAGCTCGAGCCGAGCCCAAGCCGATCTGGAGCTGTGCGGCTCAGTTAACAGATAATCTGATGAATGAATTGAAATTAATCAATTTGCCTCTCCATGTGGAAAGCAGGAAAGGGGTGGAGAATCATGTACCCAGGGCCGTGCCAATCTTTTCGAGGGCCCTGTGCTGAAAAAAAATAACTAGGATTTATTTATAGTATCAATGAATTTAGATTTTCTACGTAGTTATATTTCATCCGTTAAGAAAAAAAAACGTGTTATTTACATACATTTTTTATGATAAAAATTATATAAAATATTGGTTTAAATTATTATTTTATAAACTCATACTTATTAGTAATAAGTAATAAATTATTGCAAAAAAATTATTTAAAAAGTTGATATTTTATACCGTTTTTAGCTTTTAAAAAATGTAAATAAATAGTAAAATGATACGTTTTAATGAATGGATGGAGTACAAGATAAACGAACCACATGTACTATTTTTGAATTGAAAAATTCGACCCACAAAATATATTATAATGCTATTCAATTATCAAATAAAAAAATTAGAAACAAGGTGGTAACTTACTTTATTAATCTTTTTTAGGATGAAAAAAGTTTATGAATTATTGTGAGTTTATCCCAATGAAAAAGAATAATGGCTGAAAATTGAATTCCAACAATTAAATACGGAGTAATAAATTTCCTTTAGAGCTTCTTGGAGAATAGGGAAAGAAATGAGAAGGGCCCTGAGGCTTGGAATGTAAAACATTAAATGCTTGGAGATGGGGGAAAGAAATGAGAAGGGACCACCCCAGGGGCTTGGAATGTAAAAAATTAACGTTTCGGTTATATACACCGTAAATCCCCACGTCCTTAAGGACGTGCAAGTAGGGTGAGAGCCACCCGAAGCAGGACGTGTTGCACGTCGTTAAGGACGTGCAAAACTGCACGTGGTTAAGGACGCGCTGCACCTCATTAAGGACGTGCAAGCCCGTCTTCTAAAAGGCGAAGAGGACGTGCCTCTTCGTCTTCGTTCCTTCTTCGTCCAGAGTTATCGAGACCGAGAGCGAGAGAGAGATTGCCGGAGAGAAATCGAGATCGAGAGAGAGATTGCCGGAGAGAGAGAGAGAGGTCGCCAGAGAGAGAGAAAGAGAAAGAGATCGAGACAAAGAGATGGAGCCGGAGAGAGAGGAGGTGGTGGTGGCTGAGGAGGTTGGTGGAGGGGCGGTGGAGCAGGTGGCCGGGGGAGGAGCAGGTGGGCTGGGGGAGGGGGTGGCGGTGGAGCAGGTGGCCGGGGGTGGTTGTGGGGCGGCGCCCATGGAGGTTGAGGAGGGTGGTGGTGGTGACGGTGGTGGAGGTGGAGACGCATCGCCGGCAGCATCTGGTGGTGGTGGTGATGGAGGCGGAGTGGCAGAGGCAGAACCCTCGCGGAAGCGGCGGACTATTGAGGTTTCGCCGGTCCCGACCTCACCGGTATGTTTTTTGATTTATTTATTTTGTTTGATTTATTTTTATAGTTTTATATTAGAAAATATTTAGCCAAATGTCCATTTTATCCACATCCTTTTGCAAAATGTCCAATTAAAAAGCGGTTTTGCTAAATGTCCAAAATATTTTCGAAAACCTCATAATACCCTTACCTTTATAATTCACCAATGGTCAGTTGCAGGCGGTTCCATCATCATTCCCGTATTCTCTCTCCTGCTCCAGGCGCAACTCCCTCTCCCCGACGATTCCACGCCATTTCCAGTTCCAGGCGGTTTTCCTTCCACCGTTTATCTGGTTTTCGCCGGTTCCCCTGCTGTTGTCTTCTCCCAGTTCGATTTCGTGTCGATCTTCGTGCTTCTAATGGCGTCGTCATCAGGTACTGGACTACTGCTCACTGTCGTTTCAAATGAACTCGGTTTCTGTTTAGGGTTTTTGCAATTTCTGTTTGCATTTGGACATCTCCTTCCATTTCCTGCTTGTTTTTCTCTGGTTGTCGTCAGTTTGTTGTTTAATTTGGGTTTGTTTCTGTGATTTTATCCTGTTAATCACCGGTTAGGGTTTGTGTTTTGCTTTTATTTGTATGTAAGGGTTATGAGTTTGTGATATGATGCATTGTTTGTTTATTGAACTAATTTCGTTTCAAATTTAGCATTTATGCACAGTTGTTTGATCAATTTGATATGGATGGTGACAGTAGTTTCCCTTTTTGGTTCCAGGATGTTGTAAGCCATTGTTCTGTCTGTTTTTGTGATTCTTCTGTTTTCTATAAGGTTTCTGAGTTTGTGATATGATGCTTTATTTCTTCCTTGGACCGATTTTGTTTTGAATTTAGTATTTATGTATTTCATCTATTCCTCAAGTGTGGTGACAGTAGTTTATATGTTTGGTTACAGTCTGTTCTATGTCCGTTCATGGTGGGAGACCATTCATTGCTTAGAATTATCCTTTTAGTGACACCATATATTCCCACTGTTTTAATGTTTTACACCACATTAAGCTTTGCTTAGCATTAGCTCCTTTAGGGTTGTTGCTTCCCTTGTCCTAGGGGTATCCATTTGGTGACTCCATTCCTTTTGGTTACATGATTCTTTTCCACCACACATGTATCTTTGCTTAGCATTAACCCCTTAGGGTTGTTGCTTCCCTTGTCCTAGGGGTATCCATTTGGTGACACAGTTAATTTTGATGACACCATTACTCCTGCTGACAGAGTATTTGCTTAGCATTAGCCCCTTTAGGGTATTTGATTCCCTTGTCATAGGGTTGTCCTGTTGGTGACACCATTACTCCTGCTAACACCCCTCATCTCTCAATGAAGTACTGTACATAACATTTTAGGGTTTAGGGCCTTGGCCCTAAACCCTAAAGACTCAACCCTAAACCCTAAACCATACTGTACACCACATGTCCTTGTGATGACAGGATTCTTTTCCACCACACATGTATCTTTGCTTAGCATTAGCCCCTTAGGGTTGTTGCTTCCCTTGTCCTAGGGGTATCCATTTGGTGACACGGTTAATTTTGATGACACCATTACTCCTGCTGACAGAGTATTTGCTTAGCATTAGCTCCTTTAGGGTATTTGATTCCCTTGTCATAGGGTTGTCCTGTTGGTGACACCATTACTCCTGCTGACACCCCTCATCTCTCAATGAAGTATTGTACATAACATTCATTACTTCTGCTGACAGAGTATTTGCTTAGCATTAGCCCCTTTAGGGTATTTGATTCCCTTGTCATAGGGTTGTCCTTTTGGTGACACCTTTTCGTGTGGTGAAACCCCTAATTTCTTAATGAAGTACTGTACATAACATTTTAGGGTTTAGGGTTGAGGAGTTAGGGTTTAGGGCCTTGGCCCTAAACCCTAAACCATACTGTACACCACATGTCCTTGTGGTGACAGTATTCTTTACACTGTTTAGGGTTTAGGGTGCCCTTGTTCTTTATCTTTTGTATATTTATGTATTTGATATATTTCTTATGATTGATGACAATAGTTTATCTATTTGATTACAGTCTGTTATATGCCCTTGTCCTTTCTCTTTTGTGTATTTATGTATTTGAAATACTTGAACCAAGTTTGTTGTATTTTGGAATGAATGTTTTCATATTAATATCTATGTCCCTTTTAATCATTTTATGTATTATGTCTTTTATATTTGTTAAGTCTCCATAATTTACTTTCAAAGTTTGATGATTTCTGGCGACAGGCTCACTGTTTTTACCCTGGTGACAGTGTTTGGTGACACTAACCATTTTGATGACAGAATTGTTGACACTGTTTTCAGTGTGGTTACATCATTTTCCCCACTTTTTTATTTTTACTTTTTATGTTTTAAACCACATGTTGCTTTGCTTAGCATTATCCCATTTATGGTATTTGCTTCCCTTGTTCTTTTGGTGACACCATTACTTGTGGTGACACCTTACATTCTGATGACAAAATTTTTGAAACTGTTTTCAGTTTGGTGACACCATTTTCCCCACTTTTTTTTTATATTTTTTTTATGGTAAACCACATGTATCTTTGTTTAGCATTATCCCCCTTTGGGTATTTTCTTCCTTTGTCATAGGGTTGTTCTTTTGGTGACACCATTTATTTGGTGACATACCACATGTCCTTCTGGTGACAACCTCCTTTACACTTTTTTCAATTGTGGTGACAGAGCTTGTGGTTACACCTCAAGTGCTTTGTTGGCAGATTATATGTACTGAAAAACACTTGAATCAATTTGTTTCATTTTGAACAGAAACTAAAATTTGGTGATAGTTTATATAAAAGCTGGTGACAGTGTAAGAAACTGGTTACAACTAACATTGTATTCAATATAAGAAGAACAAAAACATAAAATGTACTAAAACTCAATGTAGCATAAACTGTCTAGCTGGTCTAATGACTCTTTGATCCTTTTCATCTATATTCTCCAGCTGAAGGCTTCCTTTTTTTTTGAGGTCGGCCGCATCTTTTACGCACCAATGGTGGGTGACATCTCTGCTGTTTGATGTCATCTGGCACAATCCACTCTGCTTCTTGTAACACTGGATATATTGTCTCTTGATAAGCCAAGGTCCAAGCTTCATTTGTGTAATAAGTGTTAATATACCTCAAAACAGCCAGTTTTTTCTCTCTGATGACAGCAAGCGCGTGTACACAAGGTATCTTGTCGTAATCAAATACCTTACATGTACAAGATTTCTGATTCGGATCAACAAGAACCCTAATTCATTCAGTTGTTTGACAGTGTACATTCCTGATTCACTACATCTTATGTACACTGTATCACTGATTTTTTTTTGGAAGATCAAAGTTGTTATCCTCGGATTCCTTTCTGCGGTCATTGAACCATTTTGTTAGTTTCTCTCTGATTGCATTCAGTAGTTCTACAACTGGGAATGATCTATCTTCACCGAATACACTATTGATTGTCTCTGCATTGTTTGAAGTCATCATATTGTACCTGTCAGCTTTTGAATAAGCTCTTGCCCATTTCTCAAACTTCAGATCTTCAAGAAATTTCTTCATATCGCTGTTGGCATTAGTAATGCATTCAAAATAGGTGTTGAATCCTGATACTGTGTAACTGTTTGCAGCTTGTTCAAACCACTCACACAGACTCTTCTTCTTGAATTTTGACATTATATTCTGCTTCAAGTGCCATCTGCAGTAATAGTGCTTAACATTTCGGTAAACCAACTCTAATGCTCTTGCAATGCTTTGATGACGGTCAGAAACAAAAACCAGCTCTTCACTTGATGGGATGACTGCTGCTAGCTTGTTGAAGAACCACTCATAAGAGGCGTTGTTTTCTAAGTCAACCACTGTAAAGGCAATGGGGTATATTTGATGATTTGCATCTTGTGCAGAAGCTGTGAGAAGAGTCCCTCTGTATTTTCCTTTTAGAAATGTACCATCTACCACTAGTACCTGTCATATTGAGTCTGATTACAGTTTTGCAGGTATCAAACTTATCTAAAAAATATTGGAAAATATTTGGTTACAGTAATCAAGCTCACGTTTGATGACATGCATGTAATATAGATACTGGTATCAAAATTGATGACAGTATTCCCATCTCATACAACAATTGTACTCGAGATTACATAATAGGCATATAGCAGTTATGATTAAATCTAAGAAATCCATTGATGACAGGCATACAAATTAATCAAACCCAGCTATCATAATGTAAGAATTTGTACCTTTCGCGGAATTGGGAATGCACGGATACATTGTCCAAATGCAATGAACAAATACTTGAACCTTGATTGGGAGTCAACTTGAATGAAGGTGACAGTTCCAGCATTATGTTGCTTTAGGACACAATAATATGCTGGTAATAATTCATAGCTTCCTTCTGATGACCCCTTTACCATCGTTATTGCTGCATCACGAGCTTTCCATGATTTCCAGTAGCTCACATTTATTTTCAAGTCAGTTCTTATGATGTTTCTAATCTGACTTGGAGTTGGCCCCTTTTTGATGTCTTCATATCTGTTCATATGATGTAAAAGAGTCAATAAAATATCAGAGGAGTGATTACAGGAAGGAATTACAGTATATTTCACCTTGGTTTGATCTTTTCAGCAACAAGTTTGTAGTTAGGAGCGCGACGTTTTCCAATCCTTACTTCCAAACTGCAACTATGTTCTTGATTGTATTTCAAAATTTGAAATATAGTTGACCCAGTTAAGATGGCACCGTGAATTTTCCAATCGCAACTCTTATCAACACAAACTGTTCTGTAATAACTTGGTGTTGTCTTTTTCACCCTGTGTGCAAACGTTTCTTGTGCAGCCAACAATGCAATAGCATCTTTCAGATGTTCTTTTGTTTTGAACAGTTGTCCCACGGCTATAATAATGACCCCTTTTCTTGAACTTATAGATTCTGAATAATTTGTGGACATTGTAGTGCTACTGATGCCACTCTCAATCTCGGTATCATCTCCATTATCATATGTATAATTGGCATTATTTATGCAGTCTACATCATCATTCTGCACACAGAAGCTGTCTTCCATCACATATGTATTCTTGAAATAGCTGTCAGCATGTAAAACCAACTGATTTTCATCATTCATGGAGTGTGTAACCCGATCTTCAATGATTTCCTTTACAACAGTAGCATATAAAGGCAATGTCCAATTCACTTCCTTCACTTCACTCATTTGAAAGAAACTCCTCAAATCACTGTCATTCTCAATCAAAAAAGGCTCCATAGTTTTCTTGAAAGGATGCAAATGGCTGAATTGAAGATTAGGAGCCAAACTGTCACTGTTGATGAATCTGTTGATTATCTCAGTCTTCATCTCATACATACTCATAGGTTGATTGATGACAATCACTTTTGATGACACATCCCCAACAAACACTAAATCATCTTCTTCCATCTTCCATTCTCCTCCAAATTTTACCGTTAGCAGATTGACATCCATTATACCTGTTCCCTGGTGACATCTCTTAAGCTTAATACACAACTATCAAAATCAAATTGCAATTAGATACTTGGATGACAGGCATCCAGTGTTGTTCAAACTGAGACCAAAACCAAACTGAGACGCTGTGATGACAGGCATCCAATTTCACTCAAACACAGCTATCATAATCAAATAGCAATTAGATACTGGGATGACAAGCATCCAGTGTTATTCAAACTAAGACCAAAACCAAACTGAGATGCTGTGATGACAGGCATCCAATTTCACTCAAACACAGCTATCATAATCAAATAGCAATTAGATACTGGATGACAGGCATCCAGTGTTATTCAAACTAAGACCAAAATCAAACTGAGATGGTGTGATGACAGGCATCCAATTTCACTCAAACACAACTATCATAATCAAATTGCAATTAGCTACTGGGATGACAAGCATCCAGTTTTATTCAAACTGAGACCAAAATCAAACTGAGATGCTGTGATGACAGGCATCCAATTTCACTCAAACACATCTATCAAAATCAAATTGCAATTAGATACTGGGATGACAGGCATCCCGTGTTGTTCAAACTGAGACCAAAACCAAACTGAGATGCTGTGATGACAGGCATCCAATTTCACTCAAACACATCTATCATACTCAAATTGCAATTAGCTACTGGGATGACAGTCATCCAGTGTTATTCAAACTAAGACCAAAATCAAACTGAGATGATGTGATGACAAGCATCCAATTTCACTCAAACACATCTATCATAATCAAATTGCAATTAGATACTGGGATGACAGGCATCCAGTGTTATTCAAACTAAGACCAAAATCAAACTGAGATGTTGTGATGACAGGCATCCAATTTCACTCAAACACATCTATCATAATCAAATTGCAATTAGCTACTGGGATGACAGGCATCCAGTGTTATTCAAACTGAGACCAAAATCAAACTGAGATGTTGTGATGACAGGCATCCAATTTCACTCAAACACATCTATCATAATCAAATTGCAATTAGCTACTGGGATGACAGGCATCCAGTGTTATTCAAACTGAGACCAAAATCAAACTGAGATGTTGTGATGACAGGCATCCAATTTCACTCAAACACATCTATCATAATCAAATAGCAACTAGCTACTGGAATGACAGTCATCCAGTGTTATTCAAACTAAGACCAAAATCAAACTGAGATGATGTGATGACAGGCATCCAATTTCACTCAAACACATCTATCATAATCAAATTGCAATTAGATACTGGGATGACAAGCATCCAATGTTAATCAAGCACATGTATCAAAAACAGAATTCAGGATTACAGTACAAAAATCACCAAATTTGCTACTGAGATGAAAATCATCAACTAAGATCAAAATCAATGACAATATTCACGTATCAAACAACAAACGAGCACAAATTCGATATTTACCTCTTTTGAAATCTGAATTCGGGATTACAGTGCTATAGCTGAGCACAAATTCGTTCAGGTTTGATGACTGATGGCGAAATCGACGATGCCTGATGAAGAAATTGGCGTTCCTGCTTCAGATCGAGATCGAAATCTTCGAAATCAGGGAAATCGGGGAGGCATGGTGAAGAAACTCGCGTTCCTCCTCGTCGTTCCGTGAATCAGAAGAAATGGTCGTTCGGCAATAGGAAAAAATAGGAGGGTATTGAAGCTAGGGGTAAAAATGTCAATTTTGGACATTTTGCAAAAGCCACTATGAAAATGGACATTTTGCAAAACAGCCCCCTTATTTTGGACGGTTACCAAAAAAATCCTTTATATTATAGTTTAGATTTTAATATATAATATAATTTGATAGATGATAATTAGTTTAGTATATAGTTTGATAGATACTATATAATGTGATAGATTATATAGTTTTAGTATATAGTTTGAAAGATAGTATATAGTTTATATATTTTGATAGTTTTAATGGAAAAACAAAAAAAAACGATTAATATATATTACAAGATATTAAAACTTATTACAATATATTAAAAGACATTAAATAAAAATATTAAAATTTAATAAAATAAATTAAAATAAATTCTAATTGAAAGACAATAAAAACATTAAAATATAATAAAATATATAGAAATAAAACTTATTACAATATATTAAAAGATATTAATATATTGTAAAATAAAAATATTAAAATTTAATAAAATAAATTATAATAAATTAAAATAAATTCTAATTGAAAGACAATAAAAACATTAAAATATAATAAAATATATAGAAATAAATTTAAATTTAAAGAAAATAAAAACATTAAAATATAATAAATTATAATAAAATACATAAAAATAAATTGAAATTGAAAGAAAATAAAAACATTAAAATATAATAAAATACATAGAAATAAATTTAATTTGAAAGAAAATAAAATCATTAAAATATATTAAATTATATTAAATTATAATATAATAAATTATAATAAAATACATTTCATAATAACAGGCGGGGAGGCTCATGAGGGGGGACGGTACCCTCCGGCCTGTTACGTTCGCCGACCGGGCAGCGATCAGCCAGATTCCAGAGAGGACGATACCCAACAGTTCGACAGCCACAATCGACGATCTGCTCGCGTCTGCAGAGCGGTACCAGCAGTCGATGGGGACCCCCCCGGCCGACGAGCACGACACCTTCTGGTCGGGTATGCCAGGTTGAGATCCTTCTGGCGATGCGATGATGGGGTTGCAGCCTTCTTTAGAGCCCCCCTGAGATTTTGAGTAGCTGCATCACCGACGTAGTCGCTGGGCGACGGGCCGACATGGGTAGACCTCCTACTCGTGTTCCACCCACCATCCCGGAGGCATCTTCTTCAGCCGTTCCGGAGACTTCTGCTTCAGCCGTGCCGCCAGAGGCTTCTACATCTGACACACACGAGCCCGAGCCTTCGACCTCCGCCACACCAGCGGCGATCTCCTTGGGCTCTGCAGATGATATGATCCCTGACGTCGTTGAGGAGGCTGACGACGGTCAGGAGGGGCAGGCTCAGGGCCAGGGGGCCCCACAGGTAGAGCCCGAGCCCATCCCTGCGCAGGCTGCCGCACCGGCTGTGCAGGTCGACCCTTTGTTGCCGCCCGGAGAGCTGCTTCTGTCTTATAGGCATCACCGTGCGTACGAGGTGTGGAGAGATCCTACGGTGGAGCTGCCGCTGCTGAAGTTCCACCACCGGGCGACTCACTTGCTGCCTTTCGAGCCCTACATATTTGAGGGCCCGGGGACCTGGGTGCAGGATCTGCTCCCATCCGGCATCCCCCAGCTCAGGTCCTTCCACTGGCAGTGTGTGGACGAGTTCACCTGCACGGCCTTTTTGGAGCATTGGTACCCGGAGACCAGCTCTTTCCACTTTCCATGGGGCGAGATGACCATCACGCTCCACGATGTTGCGTGTCTGATGGGACTTCTGATTGATGGCCAGCCCTGCACGTCACATCTGCCCGCGACCGGTTTGGTCCCCGCCATCGCGGAGTACTACCAGCTCACCCCTGCGACTCTAAAGTCGTACAGACACGCTGGCGGCCCTCCGGTGACTGGGTTTACTGCCCTGTGGCAGCAGAGACACGGGCTGCTCGTCGACCCCGCCCCCGCCGGTGACCCAGAGGCCGCGGCTGATCCTGAGCAGATTCGGCTGCGCACGCATGTGGGAGGGGGGCAGCCTGAGGATGACCCTGCACAGCGTCTGTTTCTGTACAGGACCTACATGGCCATCGCTCTCGCCACGACTTTGTTTGTCGACAAGTCGCAGATCCGGATCCCATGGAGGATATTCGGCCTCATTTGGGACATCCCACGGACGGCCACCCTTGCATGGGCTGCAGGTGCCCTCGCATGTCTCTACAGGGGCCTAGGCGAGGCTACCCGCTCAGGTGCGAAAGGCATAGACAGCTGCACGCCGATCCTACAGGTACGAGACCGTTGAATTAGAGTTTTAGTTTACAAATATTTAAATTATATGCTAACAACATACTTTTTTGTGTCAAGGCTTGGATATGGGCATACTTCCCTCGCTTCCGAGGTGATTTGTCCAGCGAACCGGCTAGGAAGGATGACCCTCGCTTCTACGCGAAGTTCATCGGTCCGAAGCAGCCAACGCGCATGAAGGACGACGCGAAGCTGAAGAAGATGCGGGAGATGCGGGACGAGGTGGACCGTCTTACCGTCGATGATGTATGTATTCGAGACTCTATCTATATCACTTATAATTCTTAGCTGTGAATTAAATCTGATTTGCTTAATTGTAGGTTCGGTGGATGCCTTTTGGGCGTGATCTGGACTTCGACGGCCAGTACCGTCAGTCCACTTATCGGGGCACCATCACCTTCTGCGGGGAGGAGGAGCCGTATATGCCCGATAGGTGCCTCCGGCAGTTCGGACGGGTCCAGGGGATCCCGCAGGCCTTCATCGCGCCGGATCAGGTCTGCCGCGACACGACCCTGAAGAACGTGCGGTACATCGCCGTGTTTGCCCCGGGCCACAACAGGTGGCGGGACCTGCAGGACGAGGGTCGCATCTACAGGCTGGTCGAGCACAGGCGCACCAGCGAGGATTGCGAGGCCGGTGTCACTGCAGATTACTTGCCTTGGTACGCGTCGCAGAACCGGCCGTACGTGCTGCCGACCACGCCACCCCATCCCGACCCGCCGGCGCCCGTCCACCCGATCGGCATGGACCCATGGGTGGACCTCGCTCAGCCTCCCGTCATCCCTCCGGAGTTGGCGGCCCGCTTGCACGAGATGAAGGGCTATTGGAGGGCCCTGTCTACTGACAGGCCTAAAGTCGTTATGCCAAATCAAAGTAAATTCCTAAGATGCAAACTATAACAAGTATAGTAGGTAAGTTAGGTCGAACCCACAGGGAAACAGAATCAATTGTAAGAGCAGGTATTATTACCCAAAGGTAACTGATTAAAGGGGGAGTTTTGTGTGTAAGTAATGGTGACAGAACAAGTTGCAAGTAAAGGTTGCGAATATATGATGGAAAAGTATCACACCAGGTAATTATTCGCACAACAATTGAGATGGTTCATCATCGCATTCTATGAATCTCAAGTTCTAATGTCCAGTAATTGTTCTCAATTCAGATCGTGTAATAGCTTTTAGTCCTACCAGTCCTAAAAGCACTTATCACTAAATTACAAGGGAAAACCTTCACCAAATAATAAAGCAATAGCATTCAAACATGAATTATAATGAGATACAAGCGATTCTAACAACCCGTTAAAATAGCCTGTAATCGAATCTCCCTCACAATCTACCACAAGCAACCTGCGTATGGAGATTGTGTTTGCTACAATGAATCTACCACCCCAGACCTGGAATTGGAAACCCTAGCAATATGACTAGTATCGATAAACCTAGGTGATCAATCCAGATAAATCAATAATAAGCAATCAAGCAATAAGCTCAGGAGATCGAAACAATTAACAAAGGACAAACAAGAGTAGAATACTCACAACCAAATCAATTGAAGGCTTCAAAGAACCAAGTGCAACAAAGGAGAGTTAGTTCTCCATAGGGTTTGTGAGATGAACAAAAGGGAAAATACGTCTCTGGAAAATAACCTAATTAATTCTCTACTGCCTTCTCGGCCTATATAACCTAATAAAATCGGGTTTAACATCCCGTACAATTATAATAATAAAATATTAAAACTAATAAGATAAACAGAATCGGATAAGAATCCGTCTTCAGGACTGACGCGGGCGCGCCAAGTGCAGCGCGGGCGCGCCAGCTTGGATCTTGCTTCTTCTGTCTGTTCAGCAGCGCGGCCACTTCCTCCTAGCAGAGTGGTCGCGTCGGGTAGCAGCGCGGGCGCGCCAAGTGCAGCGCGGCCGCGCCAAGGTCGTCAGTCTTCAGCTGCTTCCGATCTTCTTCGCTTCTGTAACTTGCATGATTTCTTCAACTTCTTCAATATGTTCCGAATCACCAAGTTCACACAAATATCTCTCATAATGACATGTAATTGATGACAAAAACTACTAAATACGCTATGGAATATATCGCATATCAAATTCCCCCATACTTAAACCTTTACTCGTCCCGAGTAAGCATAGAAGCTAGCCTACTCTCACCATAAATCTCAAAGGTTCACAGACAGTACAAGGAAAATGAACACTAAGTACTAGTAGTTTTCACCATCTCAACAATCAGCACAGAAGACAATCAAAATAGGAAATGAGAATTACACTTGTATCTCAACCATCTACACCTTATAGCTCCCAGTGGCCTACCCGAAAACCTCCTTATAACTCCACTTCTTGTGTCGCCTTCGCCAAGAGATCAATCCTAAACACTCAAAGTAAACGCTCATCTTGCCAAGGCGCCCTTTCGGGTTTTCACCAAGCCACTCATTTTTTTTCCAAAGATGGTGCTCACATAAACATTCTCACTTCCCTCAAGTCTCATATTGCCAAAGCCTAAGGCTCGCCAGACTACCTGCTTTTTGCCTGAGTCGCCCTTTCGGGTTTTCAACTCATCCCAGGATTTTGATTGCTTTTTTTTTTTTTTTTTTTTTTTTGAATAAGTGCAAACAAGTGCAGAATTGAAATAAAATATGTACATGATATGTGAATCCTTTCCCTCCCCCATACTTGAATGAAGCATTGTCCTCAATGTGAAAGAAGACAGAAATAAATAGGGAGAGGAAAAACAGAAAGACTCACTGAGGGGGTGGATAGTGGCGAGAGTAGTCCTCTCGCATGCGGCGCAGCTCTTCCCTCATCTCGCTGAACTCGCCAAAGCCCTCCAAGATGTCGGCCTGCTGGTGGAGAATCTGGTTTGTCACTGTCGTCAGAATCCCTACGTCTTGGCGCAGAAGGCCAATCTGATCAACCAGGTAACCCCACTGCTGGGGCTGCTGAGAAGCTTGTGCAGGCCAAGGGGTCCACTGACGCGCATCCTGCTGGCTCTGAAATGTCGGTTGAGAATCCCAACCGTGCGACGTGGTCTGATAAGCAGGCATCTCCTGATGTGAGTTCTGTGTGAAACCCTGTGTATCTGTCTGAGCAAAAGCCTGCTGAGCCATAGGCGCATCCTCCATCGTGGCAGCTCCAGCTGTGCCACTACTGCTGCCCACCTCCATGCGACGCCTTCTACCCAGAACTGACGTTGGAAAGTAATCCGCCTCAATGTACCAGTCAGACCAAGACTCTGACCAAGGTAGGGGCTTAGGGAGCCTGAACTGATGCTCCTTCTTCTTGCCCGTGCACCAAATGGCTCCCCCATCCGGTGCAGTATCCAGCATCAAACATCTCCTCAGATACTCCTCTGTATAGGTCCTGGCCACGACCTGTTCCTCCAGCTCCTCCAGACCATTTTGCCCAACGCATGCAGCTATGGCGACTCGAGTAATAAGGCCGCTCTGGACCATTTCTGGGCCAGCGGCACTGCGGTCCTTCCTGATCCTGTCGAGGCCATCGAAAAAGAGCCTAACCCAGTCAGGCGTATAATCTGCAGTAGGCACTGCGCTGTAGGCAAATCTCAGATGCGTTATGGAAAGTTTTGTATCCGTGATCAGCCCATAGTATGTTCCAAAAACGATCTTGCACAACATCCGGAAGACAGGATGAGTAATCCTGCTGTTGTACTCGTTGCTGGTTAAGAATTCCTCTCCAGACACCGCTCTGAAGAATGCAACTAGGTCGGGGTCGGACGCGGCTGTGACCCATCCGTCAGTTGGGGCTTTAGTGACCCCCAAAGCCTTTCGCAACCTTGATGTAGAAGACCTGTATGTAGTGCCATTGTATCTCAAAGCAACCCCTCTAATACTGTTATCTCTAAGGTATAGATGATATGTCGCGAGGAACTGCTTGCACAGTTCCGGGTATCCTACAGAGCCCAAGTCCAGAAAGTCACCAATACCAGCATGTGCTAGACAGTTCTGCATACACTCTAGCATCTGAAGTTTCTGAAGTGTCGGTCTATGCAAGTATTTGGTAGAACTGACACAGCTAACCTTATTGTAAATAGCCAATTCCTCATCAGACATATCTAACCCATTATCAGATCTACTCGTCTCCTCCTCCGATGAACTCATACTCGATAGATAATAAGATGAAATCGGGATCGAAAGAACTCGCGAAGAACAGCGAAGTCTCGGCGCAGGGGCAGACGCGGGCACGTCAGAGGTGGCGCGGGCGCGTCGAGGGTGGCAGCGCGGGCGCGTCGATTGCAGCGCGGCCGCGTCGGGGTGTCAGTCGCCTGGTGGATTTCTCTGACGGGCGCGGGCGCGTTAGGGGTGGCGCGGCCGCGTCGGCGATTTCTCCAGATATGGAAATCGTCGGAACCGGCTCGTTGATGTGGGGCCCGCCGATGTTTCTCCGGTGCCGATTGTAGGCGGTTCTGGTGGGGGCTCGCCGACGGCTGATGCTTCAGGGAGGGGCGGATTTGGTGGTCCAAGGGGGGTTGGATTGTGGTGGGGTGAGAGAAGAGAGTGTTTGGTGAGGGAGGTAGGGTTTGTTGTGATAATGATGGGGGAGCTGATGGGCTTGAAGCTGGCGGGCTGGCCCGAAGTGGGTTTTCCAGCCCGTGGCCAGATTTATTTATTTTTTTTTTTTTTTCTTTTTTTTTTTTTTTTTTCTTTTTTTTTTGACGAAAATTAAAAATGAGTTAAAGGAAAGAATGCAATACCTTGGGTTGCCTCCCAAGCAGCGCCTTTTTTTCATGTCGCTGGCTCGACCAAGCCTTTTTTTTTTTTGACTATTCTAACTCTGCATTTGGCTCCTCCAAAACCAACTCATCCATAGCCTCCTTTGTGAACCCTTCATAGTATGTCTTAAGCCTATGACCATTTACTTTGAACTTCTTTTGGCTATCCGGGTCATATAACTCTACAGCTCCATGTGGGAAAACTTCAGCAACAATGTATGGTCCCCCCCACTTTGACCTGAGCTTCCCAGCGAAGAGTTTCAGGCGAGACTGAAAAAGTAGGACTTTGTCACCAGCTTTAAAGTCCTTCCTATTGATGTGTTTGTCATGCCATGCCTTGGTCTTTGCCTTGTAGAGAGCCGCATTATCATAGGCGTCCAACCGTAGCTCCTCGAGCTCACCCAACTGTAGCTTCCTGTGTTCTCCAACCTCGTCCCTCTGCATATTGCATTGTTTCACAGCCCACCAAGCCTTGTGCTCCAGCTCAACAGGAAGATGACATGCCTTCCCATAGACAAGTCTGAAAGGAGACATCCCAATTGGAGTTTTGTAAGCAGTGCGATAAGCCCATAAAGCATCATCAAGTCTCAAACTCCAATCCTTCCTGTTAGGATTCACGGTCTTCTCAAGAATGGCTTTGATCTCTCTATTGGACACCTCTGCTTGACCATTCGTCTGTGGATGATATGCGGTGGAAACTCTATGTGTGACATGATATTTCTTAAGCAAGGCAGTCACAGTTTTGTTGCAGAAATGGGTACCCCTGTCACTAATCAGCGCCCTAGGAATACCATGCCTGGCAAAAATATTGCTTTTCAAGAACCCTGCCACAACTTTAGAATCATCAGTCCTGGTGGCCTTCGCTTCCACCCACTTGGAAACGTAGTCCACCGCAAGTAAAATATATAAGTTCCCACAAGAACTAGGAAAAGGTCCCATAAAGTCGATGCCCCAAACATCAAAGATTTCGCAAAAAATCATTGGTGATTGTTGCATTTCATTCCTTTGGGAGATATTCCCCATTCTTTGACACCTATCACATGCCTTGCAGAAAGAATAAGCATCTTTAAAAATATGTGGCCAATAAAATCCAGATTCAAGTACCTTTCTAGCAGTTTTATTGGCACCAAAATGTCCCCCACATGCTTGAGAATGACAAAATTCAAGAACAGATCGTACCTCATTATCTGGAAGACAACGACGAATGACCTGATCTGCACAATGTTTCCAAAGGTATGGGTCATCCCAAATATAGTGGTTTGCTTCTCTTCGAACCTTCTCCGTCTGGGCCTTGGTGTGATCCGGGGGAAATTCCCCACAAACTAAGTAGTTCACAATGTCCCGGTACCAAGGGCTTACAGAGTGAAGTCCTAGAACGGACTGAGTTGAGCTGAGAAACAATGACGTGGGCGCGGCAGAGGTTGACGCGGGCGCGTCAGTAGGCAGCGCGGGCGCGCCATTTAGCAGCGCGGGCGCGTCGAAGGTCGGCGCGGGCGCGTCGGACTCCGGTGTGCTTTTGTGCTCGAGTCTGCATAATGTGTCATCCGGAAACGTGCCTAAGATGGGTTTCTGTGACTCCGGCTTGTCCTCTTCATTCACCAGTCTGCTTAAGTGGTCAGCCACCAGATTCTCCGCTCCTTTTTTGTCCTTAATCTCCACGTCAAATTCGCTGAGCAACAGGACCCATCGAATCAATCGTGGCTTTGTCTCCTTCTTTGTCATTAAGTAGCGGAGGGCTGCGTGATCTGTGTAGATAATCACTTTAACCCCAAGCAGATACTGTCGAAACTTCTCTAGTGCAAACACCACAGCTAGCATTTCTTTCTCAGTGGTGGAGTAGTTGCGCTGTGCTCCATTCAGAGTCATGGAAGCATAATGGATCACATGAGAGGCTCTTCCCTCTTTTTGGCCTAGCACTGCTCCCACTGCATAGTCGCTTGCATCGCACATGATCTCAAATGGGCGAGACCAGTCTGGTGCCTGAATGATTGGTGCACTAGTGAGGCGTCCTTTCAGCTGGTCGAACGCCTCTTTGCACTCTTGTGTGAGTGCAAAGGTCACATCTTTCTTCAGAAGCTCGCACAAGGGTGAGGATATCTTTGAAAAGTCTTTGATAAACCTGCGATAAAAACCTGCATGGCCTAGGAAAGAACGAACTTCGCGCACATTAGTAGGATAAGGCAGAGATTGAATTACATCAATCTTTGCCTTATCGACCTCAATACCCTTTGCAGAGACTATGTGACCTAAAACAATTCCTTGTTCTACCATAAAATGACACTTTTCAGAGTTCAAAACCAGATTAGTTTCAACACATCTTTTCAACACTAGTGCCAAATGGCTCAAACAAGTATCAAAGCTATCCCCATGTACTGTGAAATCATCCATGAATACTTCAATGAAATTTTCAATGTACTCAGAGAAGATACTAACCATACATCGTTGAAATGTCCCGGGTGCGTTACATAGTCCAAATGGCATCCTGCGATATGCAAAAGTACCGAAAGGACATGTAAAAGTAGTCTTCTCCTGGTCCTCTGGCGCTATGGCCACCTGAAAATAACCAGAATATCCATCAAGAAAGCAATAATAGGGGCGCCCAGCAAGGCGTTCTAGCATCTGATCAATAAAGGGGAGGGGGAAGTGATCCTTCCTGGTTACTGTGTTCAGCTTGCGATAGTCTATGCACACCCTCCAACCTGTTTGTGTTCTGGTGGGGACCAACTCGCCTTGTTGATTCTCCACAACTGTAATCCCTCCTTTCTTAGGGACAACTTGGGTAGGACTTACCCATTGACTGTCAGAAATTGGGAAAATCATGTTTGCTGATAGCAATTTCAGCACTTCCTTCTTCACCACATCCATCATGGGAGGATTGAGCCTTCTCTGTGGTTGGCGTGATGGCTTAGCTCCTTCCTCCAGTAGGATCCTGTGCATGCATGTAGATGGACTAATTCCCTTGATGTCAGCGATGGTCCACCCCAATGGAGTTTTGTACTCCTTTAGAACCTCCACTAACTTTTCCTCCTGCTCCACTGAGAGCTTACTTGACACAATAACTGGTAAAGTGTCATCAACTCCTAGGAAAGCATACTTGAGATGACTAGGGAGTTGCTTGAGTTTAATTTTAGGTGCCTGCACAACAGATGGAACAAGCACTTCGCTTGGAGTCAGTAGATTGGGGCCAATGCCCAAAAGAGTAGGGGACTCACCTTCTATATCCATCTGGGCTACTAATTCCTGCATGTTAGATGAAATTGAAAAATCTGTATAGGACTCGTCAATATCATTCTCAATAATTGACTGCAACTCATCTTCCCTAGAAATATCAAATAGATCTTGAGCTAATGGTTCAATCACATCAATATAGCACAGAGAATGGTCATCAACAGGATGTTTCATAGCCTTATAGAGATCGAATTCAACCTTTTCCCCATCAAATTCCATTGTTAGTGTCTCAGAGACACAATCAATTTTTGTCCTAGCTGTTTTAATAAAAGGTCTACCTAACAGAATAGGTGCATCATGCTTATCATGTTCCATATCCAGGACAAAGAAATCTGCAGGAAAAATCAGTTTATCGACCATGACCAAAACGTCTTCAACTACTCCTTTAGGGTACTTATTAGACCTATCAGCTAGTTGCACAATTACTCCAGTTTCATGCAAAGGTCCTAAATCTAGTGATTTGTAAAGTGAGTAGGGAAGCACATTTATGGAAGCACCCAAATCAAGCATAGCTTTATCAAATTTTACATCTCCAATGACACAAGGGATAGTAACCATACCTGGATCAACGCACTTTTTCGGCATTCTCCTCTGAAACATAGCGGAGACCTGCTCACTTACTTTCACTTTCTTTTTCCCTTTCAGCTTCTGATTCCTCTTCACTGTGCAAAGCTCCTTCAAGAACTTGGCGTACTTGGGCACAGTTTTTATCATTCTCAGCAGAGGAATGTTCACCTGACACTTGCTAAATGTCTCAAACAGCTCTGAATCATCGATTATCCTCCTCTCCTTGAGTGCCTCAGGGAACGGAGGTTTTGGTTTCTCCGACCCGAGAGGGGGAAAATTTGGTCGTACATAAGTATCGACATAGGGCTCAGATTCAGGCGGGATTGGACCTGGCGCGGGCGAGTCAGACAATGGCGTGGGCGCGTTAGGAGGAGGCGCGGGCGCGTCGGTGGTCAGCGCGGGCGCGTCAGACTGTGGCGCGGGCGCGCCAGTGTTGGGCGTGGCCGCGTTGGACTCCGACGTGCTTGTCTCCTCATATTCCTGACTTCTCAGCTCCTTTCCATTCCGAAGAGTAATAGCACTGACGTTTTCCTTTGGATTGACCACCGTTTGAGATGGTAGACCCCCTGACGTCTTTGCCTCCATTCTCGTGATTGCTTCAGCCATTTGCCCCATTTGCTTCTGTATATCCTTTATGCTCGATTCAGTTGTCTGAACATGCGCAGTGAAGTGCTGTGTCAGGGTATTGAGCATGGACTCAGTAGATGGAGCGTTACTCTGGTGCCTCTGATTGTAGGGAGGTGGCTGTTGCTGATGTGGTTGGTTTGGTGGATCCCTCCATCTGAAATTTGGGTGATCCCGCCAACCTGGGTTGTAGAAGTTTGAATAGGGGTCATGTCTGGGTCTCTGAGGTCCATTTCCACCTATAGCATTCACTTCAGCGGTGTCTCCCTGGAGTGTAGGACACGCATCAGTTGGGTGGAAGTCATCACCGCAAAATTCACAAGCCTTGAGTTGTTGAGGAGTCCCTTTCAGAGTGAGCCTCCTAACCATATCCTTCAGTTCAGCAATATCTCTGGCTTGGTTAGAGTCTACCGAGTTGACTCCTTTCTTTCTGGTGGACTTCCCAAAATTTCTAGTCCCCTCAGCCATTTCCTGAATCTTCTCCATAGCTCCCTCTGGCGTGGCATTCAGAATATTTCCTCCGCAGGCGGCATCAATCATCCTCCTATCAGATTCCAGCAATCCCCCGTAGATGTATAGGACTAGGTCCTTCGTGCTGTAGCCATGGAAAGGGCAATTAGCGCAAAGCTTCTTGAACCTTTCATTGTAATCATAGAGGGTTTCATCATCTTCCTACTCTATATTGCTGATTGCCTTCTTCAAGGTGTTCTCCTTCTTAGCAGGGAAGAATTTCTCCAGGAAGGCCTTGTGGAGCTTAGGCCAAGTATCGATGCTCCCAGTAGGAAGGCTGTAGTACCAGTCATCCGCAGCATCGACCAGCGTGAACCCAAAAGCTCTCATCTTTATCTGTGCTTCGGTTATATTGGCTGGTTTCATGCTCATACACACATTATGAAACTTCCCCATGTGCTTGATGGGGTCTTCTCCAGCCAATCCATGGAATTTGGGCAGTTGATGGATCAGCCCAGACTTTAGCTCAAAATGGTTGTCATCCCCTATAGCAGGGATTGTCACAGCAGGTGCCTGCTGTGTGATGTTTGATGCTGTCAGCTGTCGCAGCGTCTGATTTACAACATTTTCAGCCATTGGATCGGGCTGTTGGGAATGTTGGTGTTGTTCTCTAAGACGGCGGTGGTATGTCCTGTCAATTTCCCAATCAAAATCAACAAGATGGGGATCAGTAGCACGAGTGCGAACCATGCAAGAGGTTCGCACCCAAATAGGTAATAAAACAAACAAGAACAAAGATTAACCGTTTCCCCGGCAACGGCGCCAAATTTGACAGGCCTAAAGTCGTTATGCCAAATCAAAGTAAATTCCTAAGATGCAAACTATAACAAGTATAGTAGGTAAGTTAGGGTCGAACCCACAGGGAAACAGAATCAATTGTAAGAGCAGGTATTATTACCCAAAGGTAACTGATTAAAGGGGGAGTTTTGTGTGTAAGTAATGGTGACAGAACAAGTTGCAAGTAAAGGTTGCGAATATATGATGGAAAAGTATCACACCAGGTAATTATCCGCACAACAATTGAGATGGTTCATCATCGCATTCTATGAATCTCAAGTTCTAATGTCCAGTAATTGTTCTCAATTCAGATCGTGTAATAGCTTTTAGTCCTACCAGTCCTAAAAGCACTTATCACTAAATTACAAGGGAAAACCTTCACCAAATAATAAAGCAATAGCATTCAAACATGAATTATAATGAGATACAAGCGATTCTAACAACCCGTTAAAATAGCCTGTAATCGAATCTCCCTCACAATCTACCACAAGCAACCTGCGTATGGAGATTGTGTTTGCTACAATGAATCTACCACCCCAGACCTGGAATTGGAAACCCTAGCAATATGACTAGTATCGATAAACCTAGGTGATCAATCCAGATAAATCAATAATAAGCAATCAAGCAATAAGCTCAGGAGATCGAAACAATTAACAAAGGACAAACAAGAGTAGAATACTCACAACCAAATCAATTGAAGGCTTCAAAGAACCAAGTGCAACAAAGGAGAGTTAGTTCTCCATAGGGTTTGTGAGATGAACAAAAGGGAAAATACGTCTCTGGAAAATAACCTAATTAATTCTCTACTGCCTTCTCGGCCTATATAACCTAATAAAATCGGGTTTAACATCCCGTACAATTATAATAATAAAATATTAAAACTAATAAGATAAACAGAATCGGATAAGAATCCGTCTTCAGGACTGACGCGGGCGCGCCAAGTGCAGCGCGGGCGCGCCAGCTTGGATCTTGCTTCTTCTGTCTGTTCAGCAGCGCGGCCACTTCCTCCTAGCAGAGTGGTCGCGTCGGGTAGCAGCGCGGGCGCGCCAAGTGCAGCGCGGCCGCGCCAAGGTCGTCAGTCTTCAGCTGCTTCCGATCTTCTTCGCTTCTGTAACTTGCATGATTTCTTCAACTTCTTCAATATGTTCCGAATCACCAAGTTCACACAAATATCTCTCATAATGACATGTAATTGATGACAAAAACTACTAAATGCGCTATGGAATATATCGCATATCATCTACCGACCCTCGCCTTGAGGAGCTATTAGACGAGGTGACGGGTATTTTGGATCATGTTGTACGCCATCCTGTAGACCAGTGATGTACTTTTGCAGTTTCTATCTTGATATTATACTTTTATATTACGGATTTTGTATCTATCTCTATATTTCTATTAGACTCTTCTCATTTCTTCAGAGTCATATTGAACGTAAACATAAAAAACGAAAACGTTAATATGATAAGGTTGCCCGATAACGAAAACCAAAACGTTAATATGATAAGGTTGCCCGATAACGAAAACATTAATGTGATAAGGTCGAGGGCTATTTGTGTATGTTATTTATAATGTTTTCCTGCATATTTTGGTTAGGAACTTCCCTCGGGATTTGTGAAGGAGCACAGAAACAGATTGTCGAAGTAGATCGATAATCTGTTTTTGTGCTCCTTGATACAACTACCTTACAGATTGGCTAGGGTTTAAGGGTAGGCTAGGGTTTAAGGGTTTGTCTAGGGTTTTAGGGTTTGTCGAAACTGCACGTCCTTAAGGACGTGCAATTTCCTTACCCTAAAACCCTAACCTACCCAAACCCTAAAACCCTAGCCAAACCCTAAACCGTAGCACGTCCTTAAGAACGTGCTAGGGTTCTGCTTACAATTAACGCAACAGTGCCTATTTGAAGCGATGGAGGACATCTTCATTCCGCACTCCAAAACAAAGTCCGACTTCTTTCGATATATTCTTTCGCCGTTAGAATCGTTATGGCCGAGCCGTAAAGCAATCCTCGTCTCCAAGTATCCCAAGTACGGATAGATTTCGTAGAGTCAACATATTTCGTATTCCTTCCGTTTTGTTCATATTTCCAATTATGTGAATGCAGTTTTGAAACTTTACGTCTGAGTTCTCGGACCCAAGGGTTTGGAATGACCGTGACGAAATGGTTACGCATTTCAATGATTTGGGTCGGAGACACTGTATGATTTTAGTAATCAAGCGGTCTTGGACGGGGGCGTCGAATCGTCCAGGCGGGGTTCTCCTTGCTTGCGAGCAGTTTGGGGAGTACCGACCACGCGGGAGGAAGCTCCGGAGCACGCAGTCAAAGATAAGTGGTTGTCCATTCTCTCTACACGGACACGAAGCTCCGCCGGGTCAGTGGCGCATGACGGTAACCCATGGTGTTCATAACCACGGGCTTTCCACAAGCTTGAAGGGTCACGCCATCGCCAGACAGATGACAGAGGGGGAAAAGAAGATGGCGAGGTGGATGAAGGAAGTTGGCACTCCTCCAAAATCCATTGGGTACGGATTGAGGCAGTTGGATGATACCAGTGTCACGTCAAGGAAGAGCCTTACCAACACGCTCGCCATGATGGTCGCCGAAGAAAGAGGTAGTCGGACGATGACCCAGGATACCTTGCACCATCTGCGGGAAAGAAGGTACTACTACGACTTCAGACGACATCCGGATGACGACAACGTCTTGAGCGACCTCTTCCTGGCGCATCCCGACGGGATACGCCTTCTCCGAAGGTTCCATTACGTCATCATAATGGACAACACATACAAAACAAATGCGTAAGTTACTTAATTACGATTACATTATTGCACATATAGCCAATTATAAAGTATTTTATATGTAACATATTTACACTTCCAGATATGGGATTCCTTTGTGTGAGGTGGTCGGGTTCACACCCTCAGGCAATACTTACTGCATCGCCTATGCCTTCATGTCGCAAGAGAACGAAGACACATACGCATGGGTGTTGCGACAACTTCAGATCTTGCTTGGGACGGTTCAGCCTCAAGCTATCATGACTGATCGAGAGCTAGGTCTCTTGGCGGCGCTGAATGTTGTCTTCCCCGACGTCCAGCATCTCCTTTGTTGGTTACACGTGATGAGAAGATGCGAGGAAGCAGCTCTGAAGATCACGAAGAATTTCAACCACGCTGGCATCTTTAAGGGCAACTGTTGGGGGCTGTTTGAATCGAGGTCGGAGGAATCATTCAACCGACGTCGTCGGGCGCTACGAGCTGCATGGCACCCATTCCCAAGTGTGGTGGCGTATTTGGAGTCGGTTTGGCTTCCATACAACAGGAGCATAGTACAGTGCTACGTAGATAATGTCTTCCATCTCGACACCCGTACGACAAACAGGTACAACCTTACTTCATATCTCCCATTACAATATGATATAATATCGAATATTTAGTGGTATGCACTTCAATGTGTACAGAGTTGAGGGTTAACACAAGGTTCTGAAGGAGGCACTTCACTCATCGACTGGTGACTTCCGCATCGTGATCAATGCAATCCATAGAGTCAACGATTGTCAACTGCATGAGCTGCAAACTGCTTTGGAGATCGACTGTTTCAAATGGCCAACAACGGCGTATAAAGTCAACCTTTTCGATGAGGTAAAGACTTTAATCTCCAAAAAGTGCTTCGATTATCTGTACAAGATGTGGTAGGACGTCGTGAACCAAAAGGTTCTTACGGGATCCCTTCTGTCCATGAGATTCAGGCATACGTCAACTCCGGTACTCCGATACCCGCCGAGGACATCCACCCGTTCTGGACAGATTTGACATAGACTGACCTCGACGACACCCCACTTCCGTATGAGTTGTCATCTTCATACACGGCTTCCAAAGATATATGCGAGGATGAGCTGCACCCACCCTCATCAGCAAGCGTCCGAAGGAAGGGGAGGCCTAGGGGGTCGAGGAATGCCTGCAGAACCAACCCGTTACCATACGAGGAGGTAAGGGAAAGGTTTGAGAGAGAAGAAGCGCGTGCTGCTTGAAATGCTACTCGGCCTTGTCCACAAGCGACCTCAGCTCGACGTGGACGTGATGATGTGTTCGGAGGGTTCAACTGGGGTCGAAACAACGTTGATCCCTTCATGCTCGGTCATATTCAGATGGTGAGGGACACTGTTGGAGATGGTCATTGTGGCTACCGTGCTTTGGCGGCTTTGACATCACCGATCGGCGAGACTGCTTTCCCGGAACTCAAAACGTTACTATGCAATCACTTGGAGGATCACGCCGATCTGTATGTCGGTTGTTATACGGGAGAGTACCCATTCCAGCAGTTCGTCGACTACCAGAGATGGGTCGGAGCCACACATGGTGATAGGAGACGGTGGATAGAGCTACCCATCATGGGTTTAGTATTTGCGACGGTATATCAGATTCCTCTCGTCGTCCTAGCTTGGCATCATCCGTTCACATGTCTCCCCATGATCTCGCCGACACCTGCTAACAACCCTCAATTAGCAACTCTTGGTGTAGCCTGCATCGGAAACCAAGACCATTTTACCGCGGTACGACTTCAAACGTCTTTTTTATTACCTATTCATGCTTTTCATACATATGTCAATACTCTAACTCTAAATTTTTGTTCTCATAGATCTGGTTGCGTCCTAATGCTCCTCTTCCGCCACCTCCACTAGAATGGGTCGAACATCATCATCCGAGCGTCGAAGGATGGGATGCTCCGTTTCAAGCTCAGATTGAGAGATTTAGAGCCTTGCGTGCCGAGTCCGGCCGTCCTTTACTATTTTCCTAGATTGTATTCCACAACTTTATTAAAATTATGAATGTAAACCTTTTTTTCCATTCCTTGTAACGTTATTCGCATATTATCCGAATGAAAAACCTTAACAATTCTTGTGTTTTGTTTAATTTGACCCTAAATCCTTCAAATGCACTAGCTAAACACAATTTTATCAATTAACATTACAAAACCGTCGGAAAACCTAAACCCTAACCCTAAACCCTAAACGCAAAACCCTAACTAGGGTTTGCACATCCTTAACAACGTGCAAGACGTTTTTAGTGGACGTGCACCGTCCCAGACTTGCACGTCCTTAAGGACGTGCAAATCCTTAATCTGGATTTGCGGTGTACATAGTGACTAAATGGAGGCAGAGAAGAATCGAAAGTGGGTGGACGGGGAAATTTTAAGGAAGTGCATTAGTTCCTTGCCAGTGAGCCAAGTTGATCCAATTAATCTTTATGGAAGATATATATTATATATCTATATTTAAAATGATATTGGGCCCTAAATTTTTTGGGGGCCCTGTTCTGGTGAGCCTATTGAACCGCCCCAAGCACGGGCCTGCATGTACCGAAGGTTGAAAAATCAAGGTTAGTAGCCTTAATTTTAAAATTGAAGAAATTTCAATGGAGCTTCATTTGATCAACTTTTCGCCTTTGGTTGATTCAATGGTGAAAGCTACGTTCAAAATGTAAAAAAAAAAATGTTATAAAACAAATTTGACAAAAAGTTCGAAAAAAAGAAATAAAATTATCATCACACGTGTCACTACACTCGTGGTGACACTGTTTTTGTGTTAATGACATCATTATTTACACACTTAGTCATTCATCTATTAACGAAGTACTATTTTTCTTTGGCGACAGCAGTGTTTTTTTTTTTTATTGTGGTGACACTACTAAAAACATTTTTCGTTGTCCTAGAGTTTTCATTCGGTGACAATAGTTATTACATTTTTAATTTTGTTTATTGTGGTGACACTACTAATTAATCTATTAATGAAGTACTATTTTCCTTTGGTGACAACAGTCTTTACATATTTTTTTATTGTGATGACACTACTAATAACACTTTCCTTTGTCCTAGGTTTTTTTTCTTTTGGTGAAAGTACTGATTTTTTTTTTGATTTTGGTCACACTCCTAGTAACACTTTCCCTTGTCCTATGATTTTTTTTCTTTTGTTGACAGTAGTTGTTACTTTTTTTTAAAAAAATGTGGTGACACTACTAATAACACTTTCTTTTGTCCTGGGTTTTTCCTTTGGTGACACCAGTGGTCACATTATTTTTCCTTGGTGACACCACTATTTAAAGGGGTATAAACGGGACACTGCTGGTGTGAATATCTCTGGTGACAGCTCCAAGTTTTAATTTGGTTATATTTTTGTTTATTGTGGTGACACCACTAATAACATTTTTCCTTGTCATATGGTTTTCCTTTGGTGACAACAATGGTTTTTCCTTTGGTGACAGATGTGATGACACTGTTTTTATAGTGGTGACACCACTAATAACACCTTTTGTCCTACGGTTTTTCTTTGGTGACAATATTTTTCATTGATTACATAACTAATAACACTTCACCAATCTTTTTCTTGCTACATTGGTGGTGACACTGTTTTTATGGTGGTGATAGCATAAATTTTCTTTTGGGTATAGCATTAGTCTCTATAAGGTTTTTTCTCCTTTTGTCCTAGGGTTTTCCTCTGTTGACAGCAGTGGTCTCACTGTTTTTATGGTGGTGACACCACTAATAACACTTTGTTATTCATCTATTCTTGTATCTTAGGGCTTTTCATTAGTGACAGCAGTGGTGACACTATTTTTCCTTGGTGACACCACTGTTAACATTTGACCATTTTTTTTCTTGTTACATTGGTGGTGACACCACTTTGTACACTTGTGGTGACACTGTTTTTTATGTTGATGAAACCATTATTAACACTTGGTCGTGTTTTTTCCTCGTCCTAGGGCTTTTCCTTTGTTGACGGCAGTGGTTACACTACTGTCACCAAAGGAAAAAAAAACTGTAAAAAAAAGTCATGAAAAAAGTTGTTACCACATGTGTTGACACTCAATCATCTTTGTCTTAGAGTTTTCCTTTGGTGACAACAATGATTATTTTTTTTTTTTATTGTGGTGACATTATTAAGTAACTTTCTTTTGTCCTAGAGTTTTTTTTTCTTTTAGTGACAGTAGTTGTTATTTCTTTTTATTGTGGTGACACTACTAATAACACTTTCCCTCGTAGAGTTTTTTAATTTTAGTATATTAGGCCTTGACTAAGAACAGAGTACCTTTCTTCCTTTTTTAATTTAGCCGACCCAATTTCCAAACCTATGTACACAATTTCTTCCTTTCTTTCTTTGGGAAATTCATTCTCTTTAGTTCCCCATCTGTATTTGGGTTGTTTTGTTTTCTTATTGGGCTTAAATTCTTGTATATGACTAGCACGACCCATATTGCTGATCATGTAAATGTAAAAGGTCGAAAAGATTAAACAAAGAGAAAATATGCCCAACCGACCTTTTTTTACCTAAATTTTAAGAGTGTTCACCAACTCCAACATATTAGATTTTTGTCCATCTCGAAAATATGTCCCCCCCCCCTTTGGATTTCCTCCTCCGTCTATCTCGCTCAACTTGCTCTCTCCGATCAAACGCCAAATACTACTCCCTCCGATCTTCATCTTCGATTTCAGACATATCAATCTCTCGATTTCATATCTATCATCTTCGATCTTTATCTTCGATTCCAATGGCGTCTCCATCAAATTGGAGCTCCACTTCTCCCAGGTCTCGCTCTCACGACAATGGCGTTTCCGAGGAAGAAGACGAAGGTTGGGCTGGCGTTGCCGCTCGCGCTGGTGCCTTGCCGCTCCGACTGCTCGAGCGCGTGCTCCTTCGGTGACTTCATCCGATTGCTGAGCATTCAAGAATCGGGATCCGCTTTGGTTTCGCCAGGTTTATCCTCTTTTGAAGTCGGATTTCTCGCCACAATCGTCGTAAATCTCTGATTCTGCTTGAATTCGACCAGATCTGTGCTTGAATTCTACGATGTGGATCTTCTGTTGCAGATCTAAGATCTTCCGTGTGCAGACGGAGGTGAAGAAGTAGTTGCAGATCTAAGATCTCTTGTTGCAGATGAAGAAGATGAAGTCGAAGGAGAGAGGACGTCTCTTATCAGGCGGCAAAGCAATCTAGATCTTGTTGCCGCCTCCATCTTCCTACTGGTTGCCGCCTCTCACCTCAGGAAGATCCGCCTGGAATCAAAGAGGATGAATCGAAGAAGAGGAGGATGAATCGAAGAGGAAGCTCGTCGGTGGACTTGCTGAAATCGCCGGTGGACTTGTGACTGAAATCTCTCCCATGGCCGGTTTCCTCTTGTTCGTCGCCTCGTGGCGATGCCTCTGACAGTCGTCCAATTTCTCCTCCCAACCGGCCAAACCTCCTCTAATCTAAATCACATATCTCTCCTCCCAACCGACCAATCCATTAGCCAAAAGCACAAGGCAGAGTCGGTAATGTTGTTTTTTGATCAGGATCCCCGAATTCGGTTCCGCTTTCAACGATTACAAAGTTGGATGCGAATCGAAAATTGGTGCTGAAAGTGATGTTGAAAAGGCCGAAGAAGAAGTTAAGCTTGTAGGTAACTGAATGTTTGTATTTTTGTCCTTGTTCTACTTGAATTCAATTCATTGTCCTGTGCTGAAATCATCTGTTTGTTGAATTTCTTTTTTGCTACATGTATATGTGATTAGCTACATCAAACGTACTACATGTATGCTCTTAATTTGTTAAATCAACTATATAAATTAAGCATAGTGTATGTCACTTTTTGCATTCGAATTAGCTATATGTATGTGATTTTGATCCAGTTTAGAATGATTTGATGGATGCATAATAATGTCACTCAATTCCTGTGCTGAAATGCAAACGGTTAAACACCTTATTAGCTTCTTGTGTGATCTGAAAATGCTGAAATTAATTCTTGTAAAATTGTATGAGTTACTATATCTCACACACAAGCATGTATATATGACAACATTTCAACATTTTTTTGATTTTTTTTTAAAGCATTTCAGCATTTTTTGAAAAAAAAAACGGTTTCAGCAACTCTGGTGTCGAAGTGGTGACGCGAAAGAAAAAAAATCAACTCTAAATTCAGCAACTCCGGTGTCGAAGCGCTAACGGGAAAAAAACAAGAAGCTAATTTCAGCAATTACAACAACAATTTCAGCATCTCCGGTATGCAAAAATAATAATAATAATTTCAGCAATTACAGCAACAGTTTCAACAATTTCGGTTTCAGCAACTCTGGCGCGGAAAAAAAACTACTAAAACAGGGGTTGCCGAAAACAAATGTGTTGAAAGTCTGAAACCCTAATTTCAGCATCAACAACAGTGCTGAAATCAGGGTTTCAGCAAATTCGGTTTCAGCAACGCGGAAAAAAAAATGATGAGACATGAGGGGGGCACACGTGAGGGGCATAGAGAGGCGGTGGACATTTTGCTAATTTGGAGCACTTAGTGGATATTTTACTAATAAAGCCCGTAAATATGGACATTCTTCCCCCCATCTCCTACCTCTGGCTCTCGCTCCATCAGTTTCGCTTCTTCCTCCACATTCCGCCTAATCTCACACATCCTTTTCCCTATTTTACTAATTTATTGTAATCCAACCAAAAGAGAAAAAAGCCCTGAATTTTACTTAGTGAAAAAGTTGAAACATATGCAATATCTAGAGATAGGGATAAGATTTCGTGATTTGAAATTAAAAGAGAAAAAAGCCCTAAATTTCACTTACTGTGATCCAATCAAAAGAGAAAAAAGCCCTAAACACTCAAGTGACATCAAATTACCTAGCCAAACAACCCTATACCACTTCAGATTCCAGTTAATTTCAACAAATTTTTTTTTATCATTGTCTGAGGTGGCGCAATGGTGCTGTGGTGGCGCTTTCAGTGGTAGGAGATCCGCTCTTCGCTCATCAGTAGCAGATCGGTGGAGGAGAACGAGAGAAAAGGGCGAAGAGTAGCGCAGACTGGATTTTGAGCAGAGATAGAATGTGAGCGTGAGGGGGTTTATAATAGATAGGGGTAAAAATATCATAATGGACATTTTATAAAATGTCTTATAATAATGGACATTTTACAAAATGCCCTTATGAAAAGGGATACTTACAAACAAAATCCTAAATAAATTATCCATTTTCTAAAAGAAAATGAATTAACAAACGACTATCGAATTTCGAGAAAGTGTTTGTAAGTGTATGATAATATGCTATCTCTCTTTACACAATACATAAATACAATTAGGCCCCGTTTCGTATGAGTGCTTGAATCGGAATAGAGTCAAAAAATAATAATGACTCATTACTGGTGCTGATTGTTTGATATGCTGTCGAAATGAACCATTCCTGAAATAATAATAATAATAATAATAATAATAATAATAATAAAATTTAAAATAGTGATAAAAGTAATAATATTAATAGAAATATATTATTATTATTAAAAATAAAAATAAAATATTCAATAAATAATAAATAATAAAATATTGATAATAATAATATAAGTATAAATATAATATAATTATTAATAAT
This sequence comes from Persicaria tinctoria, assembly GCA_037127255.1. Classification (NCBI taxonomy): domain Eukaryota; kingdom Viridiplantae; phylum Streptophyta; class Magnoliopsida; order Caryophyllales; family Polygonaceae; genus Persicaria; species Persicaria tinctoria. The sequence goes on from JBANSL010000004.1 coordinate 5,995,189, forward strand.
AATATAAAACTAATATATATAAAATAATTAAATATTGATAAATTATAATATTATTAATAGAAATATATTATTATTGTTAAAAATAAAAATATAATATAATATAATATGTATTAAATAATAAAGTATTGATAATAATAATAATATAAGTATAAATATAATAAAATACTGGTAAAAATAATAATATTAATAGGAATATATTTTTATTATTAAAAATAAAAATATAATATAATATATATTAAATAATAAAATATTGATAATAACAATATAAGTATGAATATAATATAATTAATAATAATAATAATAATATAAAACTAATATATATATATATATAATAAAATATTGATAAACAATAATAATAATAATAATATATTATTATTATTATTATTATTATTATTATTATTAAGATTAAAAATATAATATAATATATATTAAATAATAAATTATTGATAATAATAATAATAATAATAATGTAAGTATAAATATAATAAATTACTAATAAAAATACTAATATAAAATTATTATTATTATTAAAAATAAAAAAATATATTAAATAATTAAATATTGATAATAATAATAATATAAGTAAATATAATATAATTATTAATAATAATAATATATAGAAAAATAATATAAAATAATAAAATATTGATAAAAATAATATTATTAATAGAAATATATTATTATTATTTAAAATAAATATATAATATATATTAAATAATAAATTATTGATAATAATAATAATAATATAAGTATAAATATTATATAGTATAATTCATAATAACAACAACAACAATAATAATAATGAGCTACAAAATTGGGAATGGAGGATTACCTAGTATTTTGTTGGGAATGAAATGGTCTACAAAATTGGGAATGAATTATTCTCGGGAATCATTACGATTCCAAATTTTAATCATGCCAAACACTTAAATCGGGAATCATCCATTACGATTCCTAGTTTTGATTTCCAGGAATGGATACCAAACAAGTCCTTATACTCTAATACGCCTCAACCCCCCCCCCCCCCCCCCCCCCCACCGAAGTCGAAGCGGGAAGGCAAACAGATGGAGAGACTATCTCTAAAATCAAGGAAAAGCTGTCGAGGTGAGTCATTGGTGACGTTGTCTGCATACGAACCCTTGATGAAGATGTCTGCATACTAATAGGAGGAGAAAACATGAAGGAAGTTTAACATGACCAAGAGCGACCTTGTCCCTCACAAAGTGAATATTGATCTCAATGTGCTTAATTGATCGATGTGTTAATGTTGAACCGGATTATTCGCAAGATAGGTGGCTGAAATATTGTCCGTCTAGACCAAGTTGGCTTGCTACAGTGGGTAATGGAGCTCAAATAAGAGGTTTCTAAATATACATGATCGAGTGCTTTACAAACACGTTAGCAACACCCCTGTATTCAACCTCTGCACTTGACCTAGAGCAAACTTGTTGATGCTTTGACAACCATAAAACAAGGGTGTCATTCAGAAACACACAATAGCCAGAAGTAGATCGATCTCCTTAATAATATTCGAACAACCCATCCAATCAACACAAGTTGAAGCCACTAAGCCCATGTCAATGGCTGGCTGAATGGTGATACCAAGACTAGGGTGTCATGAATGTAATGAATAATGTGTTTGCAAGAATGAAAGTGTGGCTCTCTAGCTAGGATCTGCTATACGTGTACATGGTGTGAAGTTTAAGCCTTGAGTCAAGGATTTATGCGGGTGAAACAATGTAGTGTACATAGCCATACCGAGGCCTATAAAAGGTCATAAGGGAGGCTGGTTTTTTGGCATGTGAAATGAGAAGCCAAACTACCTTTCCCTTCTACTCTTTCTCCTCTATCGTCTACCTCTGTCTGTAATCTTTCCCTACTCTCCTTCTACTATATATCTTCCTCTACTTTCCGATCTAATTAGTTTCCATCACCTAACCAAATCTCTTATCTCGTGATTCTAGAATCATAACAACTTTGGTATAGAGCCAGCACGATCGAGGCGCTTCGGTAGCAGTGGCGGAAGGTACAAGATCCAAGACTTTCGATACTCAATTTCAAGAATTCAGAGACGACAAGCAAGATTTCATGGCGGCAACAACAAAATTCATGGAGGATTCGCAAATGTGACAAGGCGAGTAGGCCAAATAGGTGAAATAGCTAAAAGATTTCAAGAAAATTATAAAGCAGTAAATGGAACAATTGACGGAATATATCAGAAATCCTCCAAGAAGAGATCGTCCACTTGATGACATAGATCCGAAGGGATGAGCATAAAAAGAGGGCCGCTAGGGTGAAAGTGCGAGCGCGTTGGGGGTCTACTGTCATTTATGGGCTTTAGAACTACGGATCGAGAAATTCTATGCATAAACAAGCATACCTGCTGCATAGTAGAACTAATATTGTGAAGGTGAGATATTAGAGGGCCCCAATGAGACTCCAATATAGAGTAGAGTACTCGGGTCAACCATGGGAGGGCTCGAAGACGCACTGAGCTTGGACTCCGTCGTCTCCGTGTCAAAGGGAGTTTGAGCTAGCTTGCAATTAGACATACATGCACGATCAATTCAACAATTTCACGAGCATACTTGTCCTATATCAAGAATATGAGAGAAGTCGACCGGGTTGTTGAGACTCTCAAAAAGTAGGAGAGGGGGCCAAGGTCGGTCATTATGAAGATTATCATGTTATTTTCATTTATGTTAGTCTTTTATGCATCAAATAATCCGGCCAAATATGGCCTCTGTTGGCTATAGCTGGAATGTGGTCCTGAACACATGTTCTATGTTGTTTGTCATCTTGTGAGGTAAGGGTTTGCTACCCCATGTGCAAGGCACATGTCCCCTACCTTGCATACTATATAAGACAATACTTTGTTCCCTCAAATGTAGGGTTTTGGGGATTGCAGCCGACTCTCATTAAGGCTTGATAGCCATTTTCTTCCATTTTGCAGTATTGATGACAGAAGGCTTGAATATGCCTTTCTGTGTTGATTTCTTGCTTTGATTGTGATTGATCATGTTTTATAGTCTTATTTCTTCATATGGTATCAGAGCTGCAACTCGATTCTGGGGTCTTTGATTAGTTTTTCCTTGATTTAGAAGCTTTCTTATGTTTACTATCATTGATCAATCAAACACAGTAGAGAGAAATACTGAAGAGATGGCCACACCAACTAATGCTAATGTTAATGATCCGCTGTTTTTATCTAATTCTGACCATCTAGGGGCTCAATTAGTTGCAATACCTTTTGATGGTACCAACTGCATGACTTGGAACCGAGGTGTGATGATGGCTCTGGGTGCCAAGAGCAAACTTGGCTTCATAAATGGTTCCTGTGTCAAGCCTACAGCTGGGCATGCTGATCTTGAAAAGTGGATCAGGGCAGATTACATGGTAAGATGTTGGCTCTTAAATTCCATGAGTAAAACTGTTGCTGAAGGTTTTCTGTTTATAGATTCATCTAAAGCCATATGGGATGAGATAGTTGAGAGATTTGGACAGACCAATGCTCCTAGGATCTTTCCAATTCAAAAGAAACTAGGAAATATTGTGCAGGGCAACATGTGTATTGGAGATCTCTATAATGTTTTCAAGAGACAGTGGGATGAGTTACAAGTTCTAGAGTGCATTCCTGAATGCTTATGTGGTGCTCTAGCAGGTTGTACATGTGATCTGAAAAGGAAGTTTTCTGAGATTCAATCTCGTAACAGACTTATGCAATTCCTAGCTAGTTTGAGTGACAGATATGATGCTGCTAGGAACTCTATATTAGCTACAGATCCTTTGCCTAGTATCAACAAGGCATATTATACTCTTCAGCAGGTTGAAGGAGGAAATGAAGCTTCTAATGGGACATCTGGGTCTCAAGGAATTGGTATGGATTCTAGTGCCTTAGCAGCTAACAGAAATGGAAGCTTCCAAAATAGAAACACTAGCAACAACAACAATTCTGGCTTTAACAATTCTGGTTTCAACAATTCTGGTCCTAAGAAGGAGACAAAGGACTGGAGAGAGTTGAAAAGGATCAAACAAAACTCAACTTGCACTTATTGCAAGATGAAAGGGCATCTAGCAGAGCAGTGTTTTAAGCTACATGGAGTACCTGACTGGTTCAGAGAACTGAAAGAGAAGGAGAGAGCTGGTACTGCTAATAGAGGATCTGCAAATGTGGCTGGTTCAGTGGGGTCTCAGTCTCAAAACAGCCCTTTAGATGATGATATTGCTGATGGGAACCTTGATACAGCCATGGTGAATGCAGTCTATCAAGAGGTGCTCAGAAGGATGAAAGGAAAGAATCCAAGTGAGGGAGCTGGCTCCTATGCTAATTTTGCAGGTATGATTCCTTATAATCATGTTAATAGTGTTTTGAAAGAAAACACTTCTGTTGATTGGATTATAGACACAGGAGCAACTGATCATATGATAGCTGATTCATGTATGCTTGGGCATAAGGAGGAATTGAGCAAGCCTATTCATATAGGGCTACCTGATGGATCTATTAAATCTGTCTCTGAAATGGGAAAAATGCAGTTGACTGACTCCATAATGCTAAGTGATGTGTTGCTTGTACCTGACTTCAAACACAGATTATTATCAGTTGGCAAAATTCTTGATGAATCTGATCTTGTAGCCATATTTACTAGATCTCATTGTTATTTCCAGGACCTTGGATCTAGAAAGACAATCTTATCAGGAGTCAGAAAGGATGGCCTATACAAGATATGCTCAGAGTTACCCAGCACCAGCTCAAGTGTTGACAGTTTGATGAGAAGTTGTAATAAAGCTAGTTTAGAAATAGCCCATGCTAGATTTGGTCATAGTTCTATTTCCAAATTAAGACACTTAAAGTTGTTCAGTTATTCAGATATGGATGAATTCCATTGTGAATCATGTTCTTTGTCTAAACATCATAGGCTTCCTTTTCAGAGGAGTCTAAACATGGCTAGTAAGCCTTTTGAGCTAATCCATATGGATTTATGGGGACCTTATAAATGTGTTACTTATAATGGTTTCTCTTACTTTCTTACTGTCCTTGATGATTGTACTAGAGTCACCTGGACTTTCTTGCTCAAGAACAAAATGCAGGTTCCTCAAGCAGTGAGTGATTTTTTGATCTATGTTGAGAATCAGTTTGATTTCTCTGTGAAGAATGTCAGAACAGATAATGGTACAGAGTTTGTACAAAGGCAATGTGTTGAATTATTTGCATCTAAATGGATCATTCACGAGAAATCTATTCCTTATACTCCTCAACAGAATGGGAGAGTGGAAAGAAAGCATAGGCATTTGGTTGAAACTGCAAGATGTCTAAGAATACACAGTGGGTTGCCCTTGAGATTTTGGGGAGAATGCTTGCTTGCTGCTACTCATCTTATCAATAAAATGCCTACTGAGGTTCTAAGTTGGAAAACACCTCATGAGAAGTTGTTCAACAGACCTGCTCAGTATGATGATCTTAGAGTTATTGGGAGCTTATGTTATGCTCCTGTATCTTTTGCCAGCAAAGACAAGATGAAACCAAGAGCTAGAAAATGTGTATTGCTTGGGTATCCCTTTGGACAAAAAGGATACAAGCTATGGGATCTAGAATCAAGAAATGTATTTGTAAGCAGGGATGTAGAATTCAGAGAGGATGTGTTCCCATTCAAGGATAAAATTGATAGCATTGCAGAGACACCCTATGAGGGAAGAGTGATGTTGCCCTTAGTGAATCCTGCACTGGATGACACTCAGTGTATGCACCATTCACCAGAGAATTCTGGAACTTATTCTCCTCCACCACAAGCTCCTGTGGACAGTAATCAAGAACAGTATGTCCCTCCATCTCAAGTAGCAGACTCTCTAAGTTCTAGTGGGAGCATTAGACAAATGTCTCCTGAGATATTGCAGGATGTTAATGTCTTTCCTCCTTTGAGAAGATTAACTCGTGATCATATTGCTCCCAAGAGATTGCAGGATTATGTATGCAGAAATAACAGGCAAAGAGATTCTATGTCTCAGTCTTTTCTAGCTCAATGTTTGGGAGATGAAGTCAGTAGGGACTCAGAGATATTGAACTCCTTTGTGTGCATGGCTGCTGAGCAGGAACCTTATACCTTCAAACAGGCTTCTCAACATCCTAAATGGATGGATGCTATGAATACTGAAATACAGGCCTTAGAGTGCAATGATACTTGGGAGTTGACACAGCTACCTGTAGGTCATAAATCTATTGGGAGCAAATGGGTCTATAAGATTAAGTATAGGCCTGATGGGAGCATAGAAAGGTACAAAGCTAGACTGGTTGCTAAGGGATGCAATCAGATTAAAGGAAAGGATTACAAACATACTTTTTCTCCAGTTGCTAAATTCTCCACTGTGAGAATACTCATAGCTGTTGCCACTATGAGACATTGGAATTTATATCAGTTGGATGTAAATAATGCTTTCTTGCATGGAAGGCTGGAAGAAGAAGTGTACATGGATCCTCCTGAAGGATATGTTATGAGAACTCCTGGTTTAGTTTGTCGATTGAAAAAGTCCATTTATGGATTGAAACAAGCTTCAAGGCAATGGAATTCAGAACTATGTAGATTTCTCTTGAATCTTGGTTACAAACAATCTTGTGAAGATTATTCCTTGTTTGTTAAGCCAGTGAGATCTGGAATTGTGGTGGCATTAGTTTATGTGGATGATCTATTGATCACAGGTGATGATGAGAATGTCATAAGACAGACTAAAGAGGCTCTACATAGAGCCTTCACCATCAAGGATCTTGGAAAAGCCAGATATTTCCTTGGCCTTGAGATTTTGCATGACAAAGCTGGGACTTTGCTTCATCAAAGGAAGTACATACTTGACATACTTGAGGATTGTCAAATGACATACTGTAAACCTGCCATTTTTCCTCTACCAAGAGGATTAAAGTTATCTACTGATCATGGAGAAATAATGCCTGATCCAGAGAAGTATAGGAGACTTGTAGGAAGATTGTTGTTTTTAAATCTTTCTAGGCCTGATATATCCTATGCTGTGCAACATCTTAGCCAGTTCATGGTTGAGCCAAGGCAACCACACTATGATGCAGCCATTCATGTGATCAGATACTTAAAGGGTACAGTTTCCACTGGTTTGCATTATCTAAGAGATCATCCAATGATACTTAATGCCTTCTGTGATGCTGATTGGGGCTCATGCCAGTTCAGTGCAAGGTCTCTAACAGGGTACTGTGTATTCTTTGGTGGATCTTTAGTATCTTGGAAAACTAAGAAGCAAGTTACAGTCTCCAAATCTTCAGCTGAAGCTGAGTACAGAAGTATGTCTACTACTGCTAGTGAAATTGTATGGGTTGAAGGCATTTTGCAAAGACTGAAGATCAATGTGCCAAGGCCTATTTCTCTATTCTGTGACAGTAAGTCTGCTATTCACATAGCAGAAAATCCAGTATTTCATGAGAGGACCAAACACTTGAAGATTGATTGCCATTACATCCGTGAAAAACTGCAAGAGGGATTCATTCTTCCTCAACATGTCAGGACAGGGGTCCAACTTGCAGATGTGCTCACAAAACCACTGGGAGAGAAGCAGCATCATTTCCTTGCTTCCAAGTTGGGACTTGTTGGTCTCCCACCATGTCCAACTTGAGGAGGGGATATGAAGATTATCATGTTATTTTCATTTATGTTAGTCTTTTATGCATCAAATAATCCGGCCAAATATGGCCTCTGTTGGCTACAGCTGGAATGTGGTCCTGAACACATGTTCTATGCTGTTTGTCATCTTGTGAGGTAAGGGTTTGCTACCCCATGTGCAAGGCACATGTCCCCTACCTTGCATACTATATAAGACAATACTTTGTTCCCTCAAATGTAGGGTTTTGGGGATTGCAGCCGACTCTCATTAAGGCTTGATAGCCATTTTCTTCCATTTTGCAGTATTGATGACAGAAGGCTTGAATATGCCTTTCTGTGTTGATTTCTTGCTTTGATTGTCATTGATCATGTTTTATAGTCTTATTTCTTCATAGTCATGGCAAATTCTGAGCTCAATTGTGTTATAATAGTCTGGTAGAGTGAATTGATGAAACAGTATAATGTAATATCAACCATATAAAGCTAGGAGATAGTCTCTCTAATATAGAGTCGGGTGAAAGTGAGATATTACAGGGCCCCAAAGAGGCTCCAATACAGAGTCGGGTACCCGGGTCATGGGACGCGGGGCTAGAGGACACATTGAGCTTGGATTTAGTGTCTAACGGAGTCTAAGCCAACTTGCAGTCGACTCTGGGTTGGGAGGTGATCTAATAGTATGTTCGGGTACGTTTCTCCCAGAGGGCAGTTCCTTGTGCTTGACGGGGTCGTCGATGCTTTAAGTGCAGGAGATTGTAACACCCTCGGCCCACGCCGGATATCATAAGAATGTTGGGAGTGATTTATAAGTGATTCTAGAGCTAATCATGTTACAAAGAGAGCTTCCTTTTCAGGCTCCAAGTGAGGACAATTGAGAGGGATATGTGGCATGGGCTGACGTCTCTTGAGACTTGTTATAACAGTTAGACATGCCTAGCTACACGATAAACAACAAGAGCATACTTGTCCTATATCAAGAAGATGATAGAAATCGATCGGGTTGCCGATACTCTAAAAAAGTAGGAGATCAAGGGATCCGAGATGGCAAATTCTGAGCTCAACTGCGCTATAATAGTATAGCAGAGTGAATTGATGAAGCGGTATAATATCAACAACATACATAAAGCTAGGAGACATGCAATAACGGTCCCTGTTTATAAATGAATAGAGAAGTGTCACAATTGCTGACGACAAAGCCAAATTGAAGAAGATGAGTTGCAAAGCGTTGATATCACAATCTCAACCATTAAAATAAATTAATGGTCAAAATCATCTCTCTTCCCCATGGATGATTTTGAAAATTAATCTTTTATTTTTTATTTTTGCTTAAGAATCGAATGATTTTGGGCTCGAACAATCTCAAACTCTCAACCGTTATGATTATTGTTTAATACGTACACTAAAATTGTGATGAATTACTACTATCCGTCTCTTCGACATTGAGACGTCGTGTGAGTCCTTGCACTCGCCTATGCTTTTGGCATTCACAATCGAACTTCCTTTGATTTTCCTCAACATCCACGTCGTTTGGCAATTTTATAGGGATTTGTTGCGTGTTAAATCATCTTTCCTTGTTTTATTTGCATTATCTCTAATTTTCTTTATGTTATATCATGACGGTTAGTTCGTCCGTCGATTTCTTGAGTTACCTGACAGTATGTTGTCTGATATCTCAAATCTTTTTCTTGTTAAAAAAAATCTAAAATCTAAATCTAAAATGGAAAATTGTGAAAATTAATTTTAAAAAATGGAAAAGTGGTCAAAATGACTCATTGCCTATCTAATACGGAGTACGTACGTTTTCGGTCAAGATATTTCCTAAAATAATTTTTTTTTGACTAATTTACTAGTTTGTTCAAAACTTTACATTGGTTTTTTATGACTAAGTCACCGTTGTGCATCTCATATTTGTGACACTTTCAAAGCACACACCATATAACATTTCGCCGAAATGTTATATGGTGTGATTTCGGTAACGAATAAGTATTTGGTCAAATATGTAAACATACACGCATGTTCTTATAGCTTGACCAATTATTGTGATTTGTGTACAAAACTCCACATAAATTAATACATTATATATATTACAAACATCCGGGAAGATTTATTCATTAATTAACTATCTAGTAGTACGTTGAGCAAAAACCTCCATGAGTGCAACCATGTCCAAAGCTTCATTGATGCAACTTGTCATCTTGACAACACTCATTAGTCTTTTTGCAAACAATGTGTCCTCCCAACCACAACCTCCCATACGTCAAATATTTCAAACCAAAGCCTGCAATGTCAATGTCTCCGACGAATACTCCGCCGGCAGCCCATACGACACCAACCTCCGAACCCTCCTCGCCGCCCTCGAGCAGCAGGCTAATTCCACCAAGTTTTACAGCACCAGCTCCGGCACCACCCCTGACACGGTCTACGGGCAGTACTACTGCCGCGGTGACATCAGCACCACCCTCTGCGGCGCCTGCGTCCAGGCAGCCGTAAGGGCGTTGACTTGCTTCCCATCCAAAGGCGGCACCCTCTTTATAAGCGAGTGCACGCTGGGCTACTCGGACCGCCCAATGTTTGGGGTTTTAGAGACGGAGGCTCCTCGCGCTGAAGGCGCTAGGGGTAACGTGTCGGACACGCAACAGTCTTACGCTGCGTTGACCACAACGTTGACCGGGCTGATTGCGGAAGCGGTCAACGTCAACGTTAACGGCGGCCGTCCGAGCCTGTTTGCGACATCGGGAAACGGGTCGACGGTGTACGGTCTGGTGCAGTGCAGCCCTGATCTGAGCAGGACGCAGTGTGAGACGTGTCTTCGCTCGATTTACGACGACCGCTTGCCCAAGTGCTGCGGGCAGCGGCCGACGACATGGTTTTCTTTGAACCCGAGTTGCCAGATGAGGTACAGCACAGAGGGGTTGTTCTATTACGACCCCCCTTTGGCTCCGCCACCCTTGGCGGTATCTTCACCGCCAAGCCCACCGCCTGCTTCTCCGGTGCTCACGGGGTCTCAGCCTCCGACCCCTTCAACATTTTCAGCACCACCACCCATTAACAGTACGTAATCTATATCTATATTTATATCGATTATATACCTGCCTATAGAATCTAACAAGCAATTAACTATATATTTTCAGGTGGTTCTGAGGTGGTAGGAAGCTCTCGCAAGATGATGGGGATAGCAATTGCTGCCTTCGTGATTTTATTGATATGTATCTAGGCATATGAATTATATTTGGAATAAAATGCACGACATTGGTGCAATATGTGGAATAATTTATGTTTTCGATCTTTTATGATCCTTTAATGTAATTTATTTGTGTATTTGAAGTTTTCGATTATGGCTGTGTATGGTTACTATATTAGCAGGTTAAAAAGTGTGAAATTATTAGCTGTTAAAAAAATAAACGGGTTTAAATGGTGTATGGTAACAACAAATAAGCTTTAGTCGGTTAAAAAAAGGGTTTATAAATAAGCTGCAGATTGAAGCTTATTTTGAGGTTTATATTCCATAATTACTATTTTACCCCTTCTCTTTTATCTTATTTGGTTTGAAAGTACTACAATACCCCTAATAAAAACCAAATAAACTCCACTTTTTACAAATAAACTGTTTTTCGCCCCATACGGAGTTTATATTTTTTCATAAAATTTTAACTACTTTTACCAACAGCTTATAAATTTTTACCTTGTTTATAATTTTAGTCAGTTTATTAACCCCGTCCCATACGAACCCTATGTACGCTAGCTTAATACTACGAATTATTGTATCCAACGAATTTAAGCTCGCTTGATAAAGTATAGCTATAAATCTCAGGGTACAGTAAATTTGTATATTCATTTCTAGTGCAATAATAATAATAATATAATATTGGGACCCTAAGTGACCAAATCATCTGTTCCCTCCTCACAAGTCCCATTTAAAGAAAAAATAAAAATTATTAAAATTATTTTTATTGATTAAAATAAAAATAAAATAAAGGGAGTTTGTGAGAGGGGATAAGATTGGGGACAGAGAATTTGAATCAGTTATGACTTATGAGAGAGGAAAATTAAGGGATCAAGATCCTCTCTAAAGAAAAAGTACTTAGGGTGTATTTTCTTCACCATTTTTTAAGGGGGGAGGAGCTCGAAGGAGGTGGGGGGAATTTCTCCACCTTGGTGAGAGAGGGTGGAGGAGGTGGAGGCAAAAGCCACCCAGCCCACCCCTTAAACGAAGGTGGAGGGGTGGGCAAGAAAACACACCCCTAGGAGGTGGGGGGAATTTTATATTTTTTTTTCTCATTTTTAAAAAATGGTGCATAGTAAAATATGTTTTAATTAAGAGAGGTTTTTTTTTATCACCTTTTTTTATTTTTTTATTTATAAATTCATACTTAATGTAATAGACTATTTTGCATAGATATACCAAAAAAATTAACTTTATGTAGGTGACATAGCACAATTTGCAAGAAGATGTGAATATGCCATTTTTGCAAAATTAATTATTACCTTCATAATCGATGGAAGGTAACCAAGGCTAGGGAGGGAGAGAGAGATTGGTGCCACATAGGATGAGTTTGGGAGAATATGTCATTTTTACAGTTATTAGCTAGTCAAAAAGTAATTCGGGACAGCAACGGAATATTTCGTGCCATATAAAGACAAAAACCTGCCAATTTTAGCCATCTTCTAGTGTGCAATAGATAAGGCTTCGTCCATGCGAATGGCCCCGGACCTACTTTCCTTCAACATCTTCCAATGTGTAGCATATAGGGCATCCTCCATGCGCTCCAGCAGGCCCATCTTCGAGAAGTAGTTGGACCTCCCTCTAAAGTACTTCACGGGAGAGAGAGCTAATGTCGCCTGCACAAATATCCCACTTTACGATTAACATCACCAACACAAGTGTAGGACATTATTCAACATGACAATTTATAGGTATTTACCAGCTTGATGGGCAACGTAATTCTAGTGCTAGTAAATAAAAAAATCAGCTCTAATTGGTAACACGAGTGCTAGTAAATAAAAAAAAACCTTGCTAGTAATTCTAGAATTCATGCATGCCAATAAATACAAATTTGTCTGTCAGTACACAAATGTGTTAGGGTTTCAAACCGAAATCCACATTCGCCTCTACTTCTCTCTCCTTCGCCAGATTTCTCCTCTCCCGCCGCCTCTTCTTTCTTCATTCGTCACGTCCGTTGTTCTCAAGGAATCCTTCTCTTCTTTCTTCCTTAGCCCCCTGCATCTTTGTGTGCAGGAAAAACGACATGAAACAGTTAACACAGTGCAACCCAAATTCCGACCCAAATTTCTCAATGTGTTAGGGTTTCAAACCGAAATCCCCATTCAAAATCACACATTACAAACACAATTTGTTCAGATTTAGTTAGGGTTTCAAAAATTCAAGAACGAATTTGTTTACTTGTTTTCGAATTTGTTTCGCCAGATTCGGTTTATTCGCGCCAGATTCCTCCATCATCCTCAGCCGGTTACAGCTTTCTTCACGCCGAACTGATTTGCCTCCGTCGATAGCCTCTTCCACCTCCTCCTCCGTCGACAACCTCCTCCTTTTCGCCTCTCTCTCTCTCTCTCTCTCATGTTCGGCTGTTGTGAAGATATCTCTCTCTTTCTCCCTCCTTTGCTTTGCCTTAAATCCCGTCCAAACACACCTCCAAAATTTCAAACTCCCGCCAAAAAGTTTAACCCACTATTGACCGGTTATTTATGCAAAAAAATGTTATTTTTTGACATTTAACCAATTTTTCATGGGAGATGGACATTTAGCAAAAGTGTAAAAAAAAGTAATATTATATCTACTACCATTTCCTATAATGTAATATGTATGAAAATATGAAAAAAAAATTATTAAAAAGTTACTACTTCCTCCGTCCAAAAATACATTGCCTTTTAGCATTTTGCACAAGTTTTAATAAAACACCTTACTTTTAAAAAACATCATCACTACACTAACTTTTTCATAAATTTTATTATTTTTTAACACCCACTACACATTTTAACCAATCAAATTATTTTAAAAAGTCAACAACACACAAACCAATACAAATCATTACAACTTTTTACCTAGAAAACCTAAAAGACCATCTATTGTTGGACAAAAATTTACATCTAAAAGTCCATGTATTGTTGGACGGAGGGAGTATTTTATAGAATTTTTAATGCCTAAAAAAGTGTGCATGAATAGTACGGAGTAAAAGTCAAGTTTTAATTAACTGATGGAGTATTAAGAAACCGAAGAAACCCATAATTAATGTGGATGCTCATAACTAGATCTAGAAATCCAAGAGTCAAAACCCCATAAATATTTTTTTAATAGAAAAAGATTCGAGATACCAGTATCTCGAGAGATCGACGGATCGACAAACAGACTAACTTTCATGATACAACATAGAAAATTAGAGATAACACAAATAAAAATAAGGAAAAATGACAACACTCAACAAATCATAATAAAATCGTCAAACTGCGTGAAAGACGATGAAGATCTAAGGAAGACTGTGAATACCAAAAACATGGGGCGAGTGAAAGGACTTACACAGCGTCTCAACGCCGGGGAGATGGATAACAATAACCCGTGATTGGAAAGGACGACTCCTGATGAAGCGCATATCAACGACATTCCCCTTATCCAAATGAGAGATCTTCGAAAACCACGAACACTTCCACGATCCACTCGATCGAACAGGGCATCCAATACTACAATCTCATCCGAAACTAAACTCAGTGACAACAAATCATGAAAAAAGGAGGATTGGGCAGGTCATTCATCAAGAATTCTCTTTGACCCCTGCAAAGAACTCCATCTCCTTGGGCCCAATGATCTTCAACTCCCTCGCCACCAAGGAACTCCACTCCTTGGCCCCAGGGTCTTCGGTTCCTTGACCACCAAGCTAGGAGTGGAGCTGGTGGTCGAGGAAGCTGAGGGCGATCGAGTTAGGTACAATCGATTGTGATGGGAGGGACCCCGAGGGTGGCGCCAACCGACGGATAAGAGCGGTTGGATTTATGCATTATGTTTTTAGAAGGAGGGATTGAGTGAGGAGCGATGTGGTAGTGGAGCCGACCGACGACGACAATCGAGCCACCACCAAAGCTATCGAAATTGGTGTTCAAGCCCTTGTTCAGTGGGGTTAACCCATATCTAACAGAAAGATCTGATGATTGTTATAAACTGACTTTTTTTTTAAGTGAAACTCCTTCATGCCTGGTACCCGAAAGAGGATTGAGTTTGGTAGATTTTAGAATTGGTGAGATTCCATGTCTCGTGAAAAGGGAGTTAGTAATCGGGTGGGATGATCGAGATCACAGTGATCTCGGTGTTGGAGAGTGAGGATAATGCGGTAGTGTATTTCACCTTCAAAGGGGATTTTTTTTTCTCACAAAAGGGGTTTTTGCTTTCAAGATATTAGAGGTGCTCTCTTCCCTCTCTAGAAAAGGGTATATGAAAAATCCATAAATATTGGGTCTTGAGGTCTCTCTCACTTTTTTTTTTCAAAAAAAATTGGGTTTTCTGACTTGACCTAACCCATTACTATCAAGAAGGGGCAAAAAATGGCGGTGGTCGTGGTGAGGCAAAACTGTGCTCTTCCTCCGGCAATATAGAATGAAAAGAAAAGTCTCTCTTTGGAGAGCACAAATCTCTCTTCGGAGAGCCCTAAATCTCTCCTCGGAGAGTGCTCGATTATGTGGTCGGTGGTTCTCCTTATTTTCCAATCTCCTCCTCCTCCCTTTTCGGAGGCTGTCTCGGTTCTGTTTCGAGCGGTTACGGATCCAAACCTTTCATCTCCCCCCGCCTTCCCCTGGTTGTCTCGGCGCTTCGTCGGATCAGCGTCATAAAACCCCCTTCATGGGAGTCTTCCCTTCCTCTTCATCTCTTCCGGCTCCGACTGGGCCTGGATCTATGCTCCTGCCGTGATCTTCTCCTCGTCGGGGCTCGGCGCCGCCGCCGCCCTGGTGTCGGTGGGTCAATTCTGGCGCATCTCCATCTTTCTCCGGATGGAATCTAGATCTAAGGTGGTGGTGTGGGCGTGCCTCATCACCTCGCCTTCATCCACTGGTGGTCCCGTCTGTGTACGGCGATCCGATCTCCCCTTGCTCGGCCATTGGCGCTGGCTGTGGTGGCGCCTCTCACCGCTGGTGGTTGGTTGCCGATGTCCGATGCTCCTTTGCCTCTTGCCATTCACAGCAAACCCTAGTTTCCTTTGGGCCTATTTTTGGTGCTTTGGGCCCAAGGCATATCCATGGGCCCAAAGCAAGTCCGGTTGTGGAAAAATAGCAGAAAAAATATTTTTATATATATACATAGATATTTTTGTGTGTGTGTATATATATATATATATTTTAAAACCGTGGATTATTTTTCAGGCTCTCTTGTCCTTCCTTTGGGTCCAATCCGACATGTATGATTAAACCTATGAAATAAATAAGTATATATCTTAACAAAACTATATATATTATTTAAAATCTCGTAAGGGCTCGAAACACCGCTCGAAAGAGCTTGGATTAAATTCCGTTTGGGCTTGACCGGTCCGCTGTGACCGGCCCTTCGCGATTTGCTTTGCTCGGGTGGTGTGCGTCTCTACTATGGTGCGGCCGAGGTTCTTCTTCTATGTTGGGGTTCTGGCAGTCGGAGTCGGGTCTGGCTGGGATCGAGGTAGTATGTACGGGGCGACTCCGTGTACGGGAATGAGCTTCCTGGAGGTTTGTCTTCACTACCCACAGGGATTCCTGATGTATCGCCGGCCAGCGGTGCTGCTTTAGTCGCAGTGGCGGATCTAATATTTTAAAGTTAGGTGAGCGGAAAATTATTTATTGTGAAGAGGTCCATTTTTTTCCAGATCAAAATATGATTCTTATATAGTTTTTCACAAAAAATATAAAATATATTTAAATTTTGATAATTAAAAGAGTTACAAAATATTTATTATAAGAAATACTCTAATTACAAATAAAAAACACAAATTGGAGACTTTTAAATTTACAAGTGAGTCTAATTAAAATAGGGCTAAAAAGAAAATAATTACCCAAGCAAAAAAAAGCATAAGCTTAAAAACAAAAATTTGACCCAGCATCAACTAGGTTTGCGCTTTAAGAGATCCGCCTCTGTTTAGTCGGTGCTTGGCTTTCGTCCGTAGTCTACGTCCCTTTCGTGTTAGATTTAGTTTTCCTTGACTCGTTTTATTGTAGGGTGCGTTTCTACTTGTTGTATTGCTCCGCTTTTTATTTTCGTTTTCGTTTGTATGTATTGACGGATTTCCGTTTGCCGACTTGTCGGCCAGCGAGATTCAGGTATATATGATCTCGAATTATTTCCTAATCAAAAAAAAATCAAGAAGGGGCAACTAGAATGAGCCACCTAGCTTTAAAATTAAGGTTTATTTAAGTCGAACAAGTATTGTTTGCTCATATTTAGCCTGCTTATATATGGTCAAGTATACATTTGAATTCGAGTTTAAAAATGTGTCCATACTTTGCTCATTTAGTAAATGAACGAGCTCGAACCGATCTTTTTTAAGTATCAACCAACTCTACTTGCTCATGACATGATAATTTAAAGGGAATTTTGTAATTTCCATAAAATTCGAGCTTAAATCAAACAAAGTGAGCTATGAATCGAACTTAAAAGTAAGCTTATACTTTGTTCATTTAGTAAATAAAAACGCTCAAACTGAACTTTTATCAAATTGACCTCGAGTTACTTGACTCGGATATCAACCCGACCTAGTAAAAAGAGAAGATTTTGAACAACAATATAATAGTACCTCCATTCCAAAATAGATACCTGTTATTTTTAGGACGCTTATTAAATAGCCAGCGACTATATAAAATAAAAATTTTAATTAATTATTTTATATTATATATTTATTAATAATAGGTATGAAATCGTGTACAAAATTATACTATAATTTTTACCTCATTAAAAAATCTTTAAAAAAAGTTTAAAAAACCATTTACTCCCTCTGTCTCAAATTAAATGTAGCTTGGATTTTTGTGCATGTTTTGTGAATAGTTAAAAACTCTATAAAATATTATCTTTTTAATCAATTTTTTAAAACTATAAAATTATTAAAAACAAAATATTTGACAAAGTTTTTATCTTTTTAAAATGCACGTTGAAATTTATCCAGAAGTCGAGGGAGTATGTTGAAATTGAACAGAGGATGGAGTATTTGGTAAGATGCTTTCCTGGTCTCGAATTCTTACTTGATAAAAAAAGGGTCAATTTGCAAACTATACAAATACAATGGTCAAATTAGCCAACTATACAAGATTGTGGGAATTTTGCAAAACTATACACAATACTACCACAAAGCCGCGCGGACCTCCCCCCCCCCCCCCCCCCCGATCTCTCCTTCTAATTTTTCGCCAACGCTGACACGAGATTAGAAGATCTGATTTTCAATCGTTGTAGGTATCGATCTCCTCCTGAATCTCGGTACTACATCTATCTAATATCCAAGCATTACTGGATTGTGGTTTTAATGTCAGCATTCGTATAGTTGGTAGATCTGTCGTTCATAGATCTGTGAAAAAAACTTCAATTCGTGTGTAAATATCGTTTTATATCCAATAGCTGAACTCGTATAGTGTAGATCGTGTAATTTCGACTTCGTTTGTTACTGTTTCAATACAAATCAGAGTAAGTCGTCGACAATATATAGAGTTTCAAGTTCTTCGTCGATCTGCTACGTTAATAGATACTCGATCTGTCAACATCACGAAACTTAAATCTGTCTGTTGGATGAATTCGAAATGTTGAGCTTGAATGAATTGAAAGGAAATAATTGTATGAATTGTTCTACATAGATCTGTTTTGATTTCTGGATTCGTTGTGTAATGCTGACACTGTCTGAGATTTCGTAAATAAATGACATGTATCTAACTTATTTCTATTATGCTGACACGGAATCAGAAGCAATTCATTGTACTTGTATGCATATTGTCTGTATCTAACTTATATCTATCATGCTGACATGGAATCAGAATTAACTCATTGTGCTTGTTTGCATATTGTCTCTAATTAATTGATAGGTCAATCATAAATGGAACCTCATGTGATTACAGTAGTATTTGGTGGATCATGGGTGTTTGTTGACACAGGCCTGGAATTTGTTGGAAATACAACATCAAAGGTGTTTTTGCTATATGACTCAACCACACTACATGACTTGAAGAGAAAGGTGTGCACTAGATTCAATGTAGAAAATGTGATTGAATTGCAATTTAGTCATTTGCACCCATGCAAAAAGCTGAAAGCCCCACTTACAGTTAATTGTGACACTAATTTGAAAGAATTCCTCGATATATCAGCACTAGATGGTGTAAACTATGTTGTTGAGCTGTGTGTCAGCATACAGGCACAACCACTTGCAATTGTTGACACAGATGACAGGGAGAGTGGGAAATCAGTTGGATTGATTGAGTATGACAGGGAGCAAAATCATATGATTGTTGACACTCAAATGCAGACGGTGGCGTCAGATGATATGTATGATGATATGGATGATGATAATGACATTGATTATGATGCTGACACCTGGAGGAGACTGCACTCTTCAATGCGCAGTAGAGATAAAACACTAGAAGATTACAGGGATGACAACTCTAGCATGAGTAGTTTCAACAATACCTCATCCAACACAATGTACATTGGGAGAATCTTTGAATCAAAGAAGGAAATAAAGGATGCTTTACGTATATTATCAGTGACAGAAATATTTGGGTACCGAGTAAAGAGATCTGAACCCAGGTATTTTAAGGCGCATTGCGTGGATAATAGCTGCAGATGGAAGTTACACGTAGATACTATTTCTCATACTTGCTATGAGGTGTCAGCGTACAATAATGTGCACACATGCACATGGGATGTGAGAACAAACAATTGCAGGAAAGCACCTTCCTCAGTGGTAGCAAACATAATCCAGCCAGTGTAAGTGTCTATATGTCATCAAAATAACACTCAATTCAAAGTATCACATCATTCATTCTAATGTATACATTATTACAGTGTCAGCAGCGGCTACAATCCAAAGCAGATAATGGATAAAATAAGGACCGAAAAAAGAATTCCGATTAGTTATTGTACAGCGTGGCGGTTAGGAAGAATTGCACAAGAAAAGGACAGAGGGACACCGGAGTCAAATTTTGCTGACTTGCCGTTATTTTGTCACATGATTATGGAGAAAAATGATGGAATTGTTGCATTGATGTCAACAGATAATGATGACATGTTTAAATACTTGTTTTTATCATTTGGACAGTGCATTCGGGCCTTCCCTGTATTGAAAAAGGTATAAAATTATCAGTGTCAGCACAGAGTATACGTAATCGCTTTTGAATATTTCATTGTCATCACACAACTTATAATCATTATTTTCCAGGTTGTTGTTATTGATGGAACATTTTTAACTGGGAAATACAAAGGGACTTTGCTTAGAGCAGTAGCGCAAGATGCAAACAGAAATATTTCCCCGCTTGCATTTGCCATTGCTGACACAGAAAACAATAGCTCTTGGGAGTGGTTTCTTTGCCAGCTGAGGAAGGTTGTTCCTCCGTCAAATGATCTAGTGTTTGTGTCTGATAGACATGTCAGCATATCAAGAGCAATTGGCTTGGTTTACCCCAGTGCGCATCACTGCATTTGTAGATGGCACATGGAACAAAACATTAGAAGCACCTTCAAGAAAAGATACTTGGGAAATTGGTTCAAGAAAGCAGCAGATAGTTATAGTACTGGGGAGTTCGACAAATATTTTGACCGCATAAAGGAAAGCTGCCCGAAGATGTTGAATTATTTAGTGTCAGCAGGAGTACATAGGTGGGCTAGAGCACATTCACCAATCACCAGATACAACATGATGACATCTAATAATGCAAAGAGCATAAATGCCATTTTCAAGGGGAAGAAAAATTATCCTATTGTTGCACTATTGAATTTTGCTAGAGAGAAACTCGGAGCATGGTTCCAAGAACGTAGAGAAAAGGCATCCAAACATGAGGACAAGTTGACGCCAGCAATACTTGATTTGATTAGAAACCTACAAGATGAAGCTGGAGCATGCAAGGTTCAGAGGCCGGATGAATATAAATTTGAAGTAAAAGGGCAAGGTTCTCATGCAATACTGCCATAGTGGACATGTCAGCAAAAACATGCACTTGCAAGTTTTTCGATATAGAGAAGATCTCATGTGTTCATGCTCTTTCAGCCATCATGAAATTTAAGGCAGATGTATCAGACTTTATTGCCAGATTTTACACAACTTATGCTTGGAAATTAGCTTATGCTGAAACAATATACCCAGTGATGACAGACGATGAATCAGGCGTCCCTGAAGCAATAAGATCTATAAAGTGTTACCCTCATGTTGTTAAGAGGGGACCAGGAAGACCTCCCTCTAAGAGACTGGTGTCTGCGTGTGAGCTAAAGAGAAGACTGAAGTACTCCAAAAAATGATGGTGTCAGCATTGCTCAAGACCGGCTCGCTTTATATCGTATACTTCTAAGATACAATCACTTAGAAACACCCCAGTGATATATATTGCATACAATAAACCTGTTCTGTTTGGAAATTACTTTTTCATAGTTTACATAAACCCATGTCAGCATTATGGGCAATGCTGACACTAATACATTCCCATATGTTTTCAAAAAGATTCAATGCACTTTGTTTCAGCATTACTTATGTCATATTGGATTTTGTACATTGTATGTGATTGGGGACTATATCAAATTCGATCTAATGTAAAAAGTCAGATGCTTAATTCCGAATAAGTACGTTA
The DNA here is from genome assembly GCA_037127255.1 of Persicaria tinctoria. Lineage (NCBI taxonomy): Eukaryota > Viridiplantae > Streptophyta > Magnoliopsida > Caryophyllales > Polygonaceae > Persicaria > Persicaria tinctoria. The sequence continues at coordinate 6,016,575 of JBANSL010000004.1, forward strand.
AACACAACAAAATACATACATTCAATATACGCGAACGATGTTCAATGGAAACAGTTAATATCCAAACCCAGAATGATGGTGTCAACAAAATACATACAGTTAATATCCAACTACAATGTCACTTAAACTAAGTACTCAGAATGATGGTGTCAGCATTGCTCAAATTATGAAGCTCCAAGACTCCTTGATCAAGTCTGAGCAAATAAGCTCTCTGTAGCGGAATAGCTTCTCATTTGTGATTGTGGTCATTTGTGAAGGGTGTGTAAATCTTGTTTGCAGACGCCCATGGCTTACCATACTGGTCAGGGTAAAGCCCCAGAAAATAGCTCGCAGTCATGTCTGACACAGGCAAATCTACTTCGTACGCTGTAGCATTAGATGGCAGGTAGTTCTGATAGAAAACCTAATCAAGGACAACGAACTCTGCATACTTATCGGCTTCCTCATGGATCCTCTTCCTCAAATAATACAACCTTGCTTCAATATGCTACAACACACAGTAACAAGCTACTGTCAGCACTAGATATACCTCAACAAATATCAATAAACAAAAACCAGAAGACAAACAATATGAAATATAATTACTGCCAGATCATTTACCAAACAATCCAGCCACATGTCCTTGTTTAGAATTGGTTTAAAAAAAGATTTATCAACTCTTCTAGAAGCAACAATGACAGAAAAATCCCTGAAAACAAGCAAACATTATGAATTAAACACAGGATCATAAGAGGTAGAGGTGTCAGCACAAGACAGTTCATGATTATATAACGAGTAAAAAGATAAAAAAAAATACCGATTACTCCTCATAGTTTTGTACAAAAACTCATGATCGTCTTCGCTTAAAAGTGACTTCTTTGCATTGTGCTTGGGCCACCTCCCTTTCTTTTCTTGCTGCTCATATGGACTCGTTAGGAAGGTACTCGCTTTTGGAATACGCTTGGATCGCCTGAGTGCTTCAATCTCTTCGACTACTTTAGGGTGCTTGCTGTAGGCAACCCAGTCACTCACTACAGGCAATCCAACCGTGTCAGCATTTTCATCACCTTCAGGAGTATCCAAGTTGATAGTCCCTGGTGGTGCAATGGTAGGAGGTGGAGTTGCTGCAACATCAGCCTTCTCATCCCCATCACCCTTGCCACCTGATGGGGTAACAACATCCTTACACTCTTCATTACTTGACTTCACATCCTCACCGGTACTCTGCAATCCCCTGTCAGCATCTTCATGAACTCCATCGTTGCTGTCCTTAAACTCTTCACCTCTTGGCTCCATGGACATCAAGTCAGAATCACGGCCTAGATCAACAGCAAATTGAACTGAATCTGACTCTAGTGTCCTCTGTCCTTCAACTAATGTGACAGGAATGATAGACTCCGGAACTACAACATCAACTGTAATTTGTTGGGTTTCATCTCTCTCATCACCACAGACAGGTGTCTTCATTTGTTTACAATCTTTGGGTGAATCCAACTCAGCTTCCTGCTCAGCCATAACATCCTCAAGGATAACACCCATCTTCATGTCAGCAATAACATCACTCACCATCTTGGTACTTGGTTGATCAATGTTGACAGATGAATGTGACCTTGCAATAATAGATTCATGCAGTGTGAACCTATTCTCAAGTGAATTATACTTTTCCATCAGGTCTGTAACCATTGCAACAAGTTCAACCGCCCTATCAACACGAGAGCCCAACTCATTTAGACGTGCAGACAGCTCTTCAAGATTTTCAATCCTTCTTACTAAATCATCTACACGTGCCGGCAGCTCTTCAAGTTTTTCAATCCTTTTAATTAAATCATGTACCCAAACTGGGTTGGATTTAGCGTCAGCATCACCAGCAACACCATGCCCTTTTGCATTTTCATCTTTATCACCACCATCCAACTATGGCTCTTTTGAATGCTCATTAGACACTTCCTTCTGGTTGTCACCACAATCACCCTTGGCATCACCACCAGTGTCTCTGTTGGCACCTACCTCCAGCTTGTCATCACCACTAGTGTCAACATTTTGACCATCACCAATAACATCTTCAGTGTCAGCATCCATTCCTTTGTTCAAAAGTAAGAGAGCAGCCAGTGGAGAAACAGTTCCAGAATCAACCTTGGTGTCATCAAACCCTTGACTGCCATCATTGGGGTCAACATTCTCAGTGTCAGCATCAACACCTTGGCTGCCATCTAGTTGATCATCATTGGGGTCAGCCTGAGCTTCACCTTGCACCTCACCAAATGGTACAATCACTTTACAGGCATCATTCACAACTTCAACGGGAGATAAACACACATCAATAGGGGCTTGGGGAATGGAGGAAGACTTGTTTGAACTACTACTTTTGTACAACATTCTACGTTTCCCTGTACTTCCCATAGCTTTCTTCCTCTTCTTCAAAACATACTGAATAGGTTTATCCTCGTCAGATGTATCACAAGCATATCCAACTTGGTCATGTTTTTCTGCCTGTAAAACAACCTCCTCCCTGTCAGCACCACCCTTCTTGGAAACCCTGTCTGCATCCACTGTGGTTGTCTCTGTGTCAGCATAAGGAATCACATCTCTCTTAGATTCCTCACCTCTGTTAAAGTCAACAACCTTCTTCCTAATCCTCCCAGCCTTCCTCCTGATTGATTTTATAACTTCTATGTCAGCCTTCCTCCCAGCTTGAGGGTTGGTTCGTGGAGGTCCACTAGAACGCCCTCTCCTCACAGCAACTCTCTTCACCTGGATCTCAGTGGATGGACCTTTATGCTTCTTCTTAGAAGGCTTTCACGTGTCAGCATTTTTCCTCTTTTTCCCCTTCTCTACATCAACAGATTTGGCCTCAACATTTCCTTCATCAACCTCACGTTTCATGTTCGTTCGCTTCTCTATCTCAGCAGATCTCTCCTCTTCCTCTCCTCCAACAAAACCATACTCAAAAGACATAAATGATTCAATCTCTGAACCATCATTACGTAAAAACTTGTTTTCATATGCATACTTGCGCATATACCGACAATCATACAGAAGATCAGTAGGTGGTTGAGAAAACATAGGTTCACCAATGGCATCACATACATCGTCAGCCTCTTCATCAATATAACCCATACCTGGGATTCTTGCAAACTCTCCATAGCTTGGGAACATCGGTGTCTATCATGCACATCAAAAAAAATATAAATAAGAAAACACATGTATATAAGAAGACAGAGTTGGTGTCAGCACTGATATATATTTCTCTTACCAAGTCACCATCAAATAGCTCGTCAGCTTCATCATAAGTATGCCTAACCTTGCAAACCCAATGCAAAGAATGAGGATCTCTATCATTCATCCTCAAATTACAGTCAAACTTATCAGACAACGCCGGAAAAGCTTCAAATATCCAGGCCTGTAAAAACAAAACAAGTTGATAACTCCCTCCCTTGATGAAAATCGGAAAAGATGTTCCAAAGGCTTTGGCAGGATGTCTGTGTCAAAAGCCTTGGAGCGTTAACAGTTGATGAAATACAAAACCTAACTTATTATTCGTATATTATTTTATCTTATTATATACTTCTTTTATATTATATATATATATTCGTTGGACTAACTCTTTCAGGAAGTATTTTCGAGATTATATCTTTCCTTTATAGACATATTGTGAAGATCTACTTCAAAATGGATCATGGCTTCAAAGTGTCCATATATAGAAGATTGAAGAATCAAGCCTGATTCATGGAGCCGTTGGTGAAGATCTTCAGGCGCCATTTCACTCTTATATAAAGGAAAGAAAGAAGAAGACAGAGAAGTAGAACGTACAAGTGCTACACACGAGCTTCATTCATTCAAGCGATCTGTCTTCCAAGTGTCTCTCTGCAAAGCGCTCAAATAGTTTGTTGTTTATTTCAAAGCCTTTGAGAGTTACTGTGAGCTTATAGGATTTATTTATTTCAAGTGTTACTCGAGAGTTTATAACTCGAGAAGTTGCACTAGGCTATTGATTTGCGAGAGTTAGAGGATTGTACTAGATAGCTGAGAGAGGTGGGGCTCTTCTAGATTGGTCTAGGACTCCAAGGGAACGTGAGTTGACTAGATTGCAATTGTATAGGAGAGAGGCTTCTCGGTGAGCTATTAGGATCTTAAGCTAAGCAATCAATAAAGCCTTTGAATCCTAGGGTTGTGGAAGAACCCTAGGCGGGGACGTAGGCCAGTTGTGCTGAACCTCGTAAACAATTACTCGTGTCCTTTACTTATTTGCTTTACCTTATTTCCGCACTTGGTTCGATTGTCTAACTTTGTGATTCAGGTTTAATCTCAAGAGTTTTGATTCAAGCTTCAAAAGCCTTGAGACTTTCTGCGAAAAACGGGCATACTCTATTCAACCCCCTTCTAGAGTATTTCTTATTACATTGTTTTTACATTATCGAACCTTCACAAGTGGTCATGCAAACACAATAACAATGCATAAGAAGCTGACACATGGTGAGGAATGATGACACAAGTAATGAATGCCGACACATATCAAGGTATACATGCAATGCTGACACAAGTAATGAATACATACAATGCTGACACGTAGTAAGGAATACCTTCAATGCTGACACATAGTGAGGATTGATTACAAAGATATATCAAACAAGTAAACAGAATACCTGGAAAGCAATCCAATATCCATACAACTCATACGAAGGCCTAGCTTTCTTGCGATCCATCGTAGCTGACTTCTTCAAGGCCTTCAATAGAGATTCATAGGACTGTCTGCCCCATGGATATTGTCCAAACTTCTTGTCATCACAAGCAAGTGATAGATTTTCCTCAGTGATATAGTCTATCCGCTTATAACACACAACCATCTCAATGAGCAACAGCCTCGCTATAATTAGCTTCTTCTTCGACGTCTTCTTCATCTGTCGGAAACAACTGATCAAATCATCATGGTAGCATCTATCCATCCCAAGAAAATCAGAAAAAGTCACTGCTTTCGGAGGATTGCAGACACGGTCTTCGCATGGAAGACCAGTCATTACATGAAACTCAGCCAACGAAAAACGAGCTATAAGTCCATCAACTTTGAACCAGAGTTCCTTCTTCTTCTTCGTCTTAACCTGCCGCAACATCATTTGATGGATTAACTGGAAGCTAGTTAACAGTCATATTGTTGCCCTGGGAGAGCACCCATCCCAGAAAACTCTCCTTCAACATCTTATAGTGCAAAGGCAGCAACTCTTGTTTAATAATGTCACAAACTCCAGGGTGACAGTATAGATTAGATCTGGCATGGAAACGTTCTTTATATGGAATACAAAACTTCAATTTCTGCAAAAAAATGTATACAGATTGAATACAAAAGCACATGTCAGCATTTGAGGCAGACACAATGACAACAACTGCTATATAAATTTCATAGACTCACATCAAACTTGCATTTGTAAGTATCAATATCAGTTGAGGTCCCTGTCAACATAACAAAAACAAGATAACCAAAGAGACAAATAGATGTCAGCCCCACAGAAATATGAACCCAAACACAAACATACACACACACCACAACCAGAACACGCCAAAAATCAAAGAGGACAAATAGTGGACATGCAAAAGGATGGAGATGGATTCCAAAAGAACATAATGAGATGCCAAAATCGAGGTCAGCATTACAAATAGAGGTCGTAACTGCTAAATCACGAACATACTAGTACGATTGAGAACGAACAACACACATTCATCCGAAAAAACCCTAACGACAACAATCGCGCCATCGCACAAACTCACCAGCGCATAATCTGACATAAACAAAACCATAACACAGAAACGATACAAAATCAACAAAACGCTTACCTGCGCTGCTAGCCATACTCAATAACCTTCGGTAACAGACGAAAACGTCCGGAAAATGTCGCTTCTCGGAGGAAACCGTCGAAGAACAGATGGAGAGAGGAAAACCGCAATGGAGGGAGTGAGAAACAGGAGAGAGATAGAGAGGGAGTGAGCAGTTGAGGGGGGTATCGGGGGGTGTTTGTGTTTCAAAAATAAGAGATTTATACTTTGCAATTTTTACACAAACGTGTATATTTGACTAATTTGGTCGAAAATTTGCGCAAATGGGTGACATGCTTTTAATCCTTTTATTAGGCCAGTGAAGGCGGGAAATAATAATCAGGCCGAAAGTGAAAACCCCCCAACGAGCGAGACTCGAAGAAATTTGGGAAAACAAGGAGAAGGGATGGGGGTTGAAGACGATGTTCAGAAGCTTCTCGTTTCCATCAAATCCTCGGAAGTAAGCTTCCTTCACTAATGTCTCTGATTTCTTTCCCTCTGCTTGTTTCTTCTTCAATTTCGAATTTCACGTTCTACCTACGTTTTTCCTCCCCGAATTACGCCATTGAAGATTTGAAGGATCCTATGTGACTCGTACAACTTTTGAGTCCCAAATTCTCTAAGACTAAGCACTTATTTGAATGCTCATTTGGCGAATTTGGCTAATACGTTTCGTTCTCTCTTACAGTGAATTTTTTAGGGTTCCTACCTCTGTGCACTTATTACTTGTGTTTTAGTTTCGTATCGAAGTGGTTTCTCTTTTACTCTGTTGATGCTTCCTTCTTTGCTTAACTGTTCTGGAGTTAAATACATGTGGACATTAGACACTGCTTTCATGTTATCTGAAATTAACTTGCCGACTTCTCTTTGGAGCTTTGAACTTGACAAATTTGAGCTTTTATGTAAACGCTATGGTTTGGAACCCTTATTATTTGAAACTGACTCAATTTCTTATTAGAGTTCTTAGACATATACTAGGTGAGACTTTGTCCATTTCTTTTTGCAGATCAAATGAAGATTTTGCTGTCTCATGATAATCTGTCAATTCTAGGTTAATTATAAGGAAAGGGTTTGCAAGCTATGAATAAGAATGTGATATGTTTTGTTTTGGTACTCATAGTGCCTCACTGGTTTTGAGAACTTTGCTTGCCTAGAACACTACACTTCCATGTATATATGGAAATAGCAATGTAAATCATCAATCAACAATGGGGTTTTCCAATTAAAGTTCAGGACTGATTTGTGTCCATGAGCTGGAATTCCTGATGTGTTTGAGCTTCTGGTTGATGTTCATGTCGAGGTGCTCAAGCCTTTTCATTTTTAGTCATTCCTTGCTGTCATTTCATATCATATCAATTGCCATTTATGATGATGTTGCTTCTTCGTCTCGTAGTGGGATTTTTTTTAACTGTTTGTCACTTTCTATTGCTCAATTTTGACACGTTACAGGTTGTCGAGGAACGTATTCAAATGCTTACTCAACTTGGGGCCATACAGCTGCCAAAGGAATCAGATTTGACTTCAGTTCTTGAATGTCTTATAGTATCCGATTTTTGTTTGTTCTGTGCAATCAATTATAGCTTTCCATCACCATCCATTTTACCATCATCAGGTATTGAAGTACATCAGTCTTTTGTAATGCTGTACATCAGGTATTGAAGTACATCAATTCCACAACATTGTAGTGTATAGCTGATTTGTTTTGAAACTAAGCTTGGATAATATTTTTATGGAAGAATGACAGTACAAAGAAGGTGTCAATAGCTATCTAATTCTGTTGACCATTTTCTATATAAATAAAGCAGTATCTCTCTTATGTTTACCTCTATTATCTACGAATCATTCTCTGATGATTGTATAACCCTTGACAATGGGCTGGACACTATGGGATGATTTTACGTGCTTGGATTTATCCCAGTGCACGCTGAACAAAACAGTGTTGCATATCACTGCATCTTACCTCAAATCAGAGACAGCAACATGCCTAAAATTTTTCCTATCTCTGGGGACTAAGGTGTGTTTTTATTATGATGCATTGGTGTAGTTAGCTTATTCTGATCACCCTCTCTTTCTCTCTTAATTTATCGGCTATTACATTTAGGCTAGCCTATGGTGTGGGAAGCATCTAAAGATCACGCTTGCACCAACTGGTGAGTCAGAAGAGGAGGAACATTCCAGTCTTTTCTGCCAGGTATTCATAATTGCATGCTAGTATCATCAACTAGTTCCAGCTGGGGCTCCGATTCCAGTCTTTTCTTCACCTTTATTTTTTCCTTCTTTTTTCCTTGAGAGGAAAGTAGTGCTCCATTTTACATCTGACTTGGCATGTAACAATTTGCTATTTATTGGGTTTGATACCTTACCTTCATGATGTCCTCTTGCTTTTTATTAATAATTATACACTTTCAATATTGTTTGTTGTAAATGTGGTTTGGAGCTTGTCTCCAATTTTTTGACAAGAATGTGCACAAATGCAGTATCTGAACTGCTTAGGTGGTGTATATTAACTGTTAAAAGAAAAAAGAATAGGGAAGAGTAGATGAGATACTAAATTGTGCATGTCCTTGTAATCATCACTTAACTTTATCAACCCATGTGTTTTTTTTTTTTTTTTGTATTTTCTGTGACAATGTTAATTCTTATTCAAAGCATTAATGGTTGCTTTTGGGATTCTTGATTTTACTATTACCAAAAGAGCTCTTTTTTTTTTTTTTGGTAGTAAGCTGACAATTTGTGATTAAAACTCTCAACTCACTTGTACAGTTACTTTTAGAGTTGCTGGATTTTTCTGTTGCTTGCTTCTCAACTGTCAGTGCAAGCCCCTTATTTGAAGACCAGGTGCTGAGAGATAATCTTGAGAAGTTCATTCTGGAACAATTAACCCTGGTAAAGGAGTTAATATCAGAGATTAAGGTACATAACATTTAGATTTTGTTTTCAACGTAATTAACGACTCTTAAGCTCTCAAACAACCTTATTACAGAGTCTTTTTGTATGATTTTTTGGCTTAGTCAAACAGTGCATACTAGCAATATATTCAAATTTAGAAACTTCTTCAGTGACTTATGTCGTGTTGCTAGTCATGTTATTTTTTGCAAATAGTCAATGGCATGCCTCCCCATCTGGTTCATGGTGACGTGTTTACTCCACCCTTTTGTGAAAAACAAGGCAAATAGTTATCAGCTTAATTTCATATTTCATGGATTATTTAATGAGTTTATTGAGTCCGCTGCTCATTAGAATGCTTGTTCATTGCATGTTGCAACTATGGGCATAGAATTTCCTGTCTCTTTAATTCAATCTTTAGAATCATCTGAAAGGTTTTATTCTTCTCGATTACTTTAAAAAATGGCAGATATTGTTCTCTGCACATTTGCTGAAATGGGCACCTTATGATTTGAAATGCTCATTAACATTCTTGTTCGTAGACAAAGCGGATTCGGAATTGTCTATGTACAATTTGATGCTTGTTAGAGTAATGCTATGCCGAAGAATCTGCTAGAACTGACTAAGAAAATTTACTTGTTCATCATCAGAGGATTTCATTTGCATCAGAATTACTAAAGGCTTCCCAGTTAGTCCTTGAAGCTGCTACAAAGTGTTGCAGGGTGTCTTCCCAGGCAGTAAACTGGGACTTGTGTGATGATGAAAGAAAAGATTCTTCTAAAATCATTCATGTAACTAACATAACCAAGTGCACTATTGAGAAATTGTGTGATTTAGGCATTCTTGCTGCCAACAGTGGTGGTAGTCTGGTTACAGTTCTCAACTTGTCATGGAAAGGTGTTGTCTCCTTGCTTCAACTAGGAAAAGGGACATTAGCTGCAAAGGTCAATGTTGCCAATATAATCATATCCCTAATTTCACTGGTAATTCAGTCTTTAAAATTTGCAGCTGAAGCTTGGTGTTCCCTGGAGGAAAACATATCCGTTAGTGAAGCTAAGAGGGCATTCCTTCCAATAAAATTTTACCTCATTAATGCAATTAGAATATGCTCCCAATATCCACGTCAGGCATGTATTGCAAGTGGGGATATAGCTGCATGTGTACTGATGGTCTATACGGTTGCAGTTACACTCAGTGAACATGATGTTTTGAAAAATGTAGTTGAAGCTTCAGAAGAACAGTTGAAGCCCACAGCTCTGCATTTACTAAGTTCATTGATAAATGCAGCACAAATGGACGGAAAGCAAAAGTTTCAAATTCTGGATTGGCTGTTCTGTGGTGAAAGTGATTTGTTCTCTGACCATGGTGATCAGATTAGTATTTGCACTGTTCTTAGGAAAGCGTCGACCTTTACATGTGAACCTTTGCCAAGAACAGGAGTGCCATTAATTGGTCGTGTTGCATTGTTCATTGATCTTCTGAAAGCTTCTCCTCAGCTAGAAGAAGATGCAATACTTGGGATCTGTAGAAAGCTTGAATGGTGTTTGGATATTTTAACCAATGAAGAAGTATACACTTCTGTTCTGGTTCTGCAGATTCCAGCATCATGCGGAAATGGGAATACTTCTGTTCTTCGTTGGCAACCTTTGTTCTCTCATCTTTTGCATGCTATGAAAATATTTATGATATCAACCTCCTCACATGTAGCTTGGAGTGAAGTTCAAACTTTCCTCCTTGAGAATTTCTTCCACAGTCATTTTCTTTGCCAGGAAATCATGATGGAGCTTTGGTCCTTCATCATTCGTCACACTGAGGTAGATGTTGTAAATGGTCTGATAGACAAACTCTGCTCTTTGTATAAATCAGTTGCATGCTCAGATTCATTTCTCTCTCCTGGTTCTGCTCTGAGGAAAATTGCTAGATCGGTGCAGATTTTGCTTTCTTCTAGCACAGAACTTGTGGCAGATCGAATTTATAGCTTTGTCACAGGTGATGAGAGACCTCATCTATCAATGTTGATGTTGGCAGCTCTTCTGATGGAAGGATTCCAGATTAGTTTATTGTCGACTAACTTGAAAAAGATTGCTTCAGAAAGAATAATCAGGGATTACATCCACTTTATTGAGAAACTCAATGAAAACTCGATGAGCTCATGCTGTTCAGATGTTTTCGGGATACAAGTCTTTATTCTTTCAGCAGCCCTGCAATCTTTGTGAGTATACTAATTGCTTTTAGTAATATATTTTTACTTTTAAATGACAAAGAAATTAACCATGCAAGTTTATCTGTATTACATATTTTTATGTTGAGACTGTCACAAGATCTCGGAAAAAGCTTTCATGCCCCCTCCCACACATAAACAATTAAAAAAGCTTTTATTTGATTCTCTTGTTAACTTGCAACCTCCCCTCCCCCAACCACCACACATAAATAACAAACATAAAGTAAGAAAAGAAGAAGAGGTTCTTCCTCTTGTATTTCAGGATTTTTTCATTGATGGATAACTTTGTAAAATCCCACCATCCTTCTCATTACTTCCTTGCCGTCCCCCCTCACATGCCTAAAGGAATTACTTTCCTGCTATTCTTTATTGAACGTAATTCCTTGCCTAAAGGAATTACATTCTTCAATCTTCATGACATCTGGGTGGAGAACAAGGGTTTCTGCTTCTTATTGTATGATTCAAAAAATGTGCAGGCAAGTCAGAGCATCTGATATCGACGCGAAGACATTAAAGTTCATAGTACTTATTATTCAGATCTATCGAAATTCAACAAACAGTTTCATAAGGAAGCAGTGTTGTAGGCTCTTAAGTGACGCACTGCGGATAATTTCTTATTCAGAGCACTTGTATGGATCAGACAAAATGGAAGAGGTTATCCTAGAGCTCCAAAAGATATTTATTTTTGGACCAGCGGTAATGGATGCTGAGATGCATAAATGCAAATATGGCCTAACACTTTTCATGACTGGGCTAGCATCGATGAAAATGGCAGAATGTCAAGGAAATGCAAAGAGCTCAGCTATTTGGGATTTGTACCATATGTTACTGAAAGAGAGGCATTGGGCTCTTATCTATCTAGCAACCTCCTCATTTGGCTTGTTTGCTGCTCGTACTTCTTGCAACCAGCTGTGGAGATTTGTTCCCCAAGATGCAGCCCTTGCTTTTGATCTTGAGTTCGGAACTGATGCCAAAGAAGATAGGTTCATGACTGAACTGAAGGTATTCCTTGAGAAGGAAGCTGCTCTTACCACCGCCAAACCTAACTCTGAGCAGTTGAGACTGGCCATCAACGAAGCAAGATCGCTCAAGGAAGTGCTCCAGATTAATGCAAAAGTTAATGTAGAGGCTAGTTTATGCGACGATGTCGTGATTGGTGGTGAAAGCATGCCCAACAAACGGCGGAAACTCCCTGATGGGTTTAGCCAGGGATTAGAGTTGTTGCAAAGCGGTTTGAAACTTATGAGTGATGGGCTTTCGAATTGGAAGCAGGACCGGGAAAATCATGTTGAACTTCCGGGGGATATTGCAACGCATTTTGCAAGCCTTGAAAATGCAATCAGTCACTTGGCTGGACTATCCAAGAGAGGATGAAGGTTGAAGATTCAACTCTTATCTCCAGCTGGACCATCAAGAAGAGGAAGAAGATGCAGTTGGTTAGTGAAAATCCGAGAATTTGCAGCTTCGCAGCTGTCCACTAAATCACGAATGAGCAGGTTAGTTCTCCGATCCCATCTTTTTACAGGCATTTTTGCAATTATGAGTCTCTAGATCCTGGGTTCTTTGTGTTGATTTAGCTACAATTGATTCAGACCGGTCATTATAAGTGCTTTTAATTCCTTATCCACGTTTCAAAAATGCATTTGGAAATGAGTGCGTATGCTATTTAGAATTTAGAACCGTGCGGGCTGATTTGTAGAGCTGATGAAATCGGTTCATGAAACTTGGACTGTCTGTGAGGAGAATCATTGATGAGACGAGCAGATTGAGATTAGAGAATGGAGAGAGGTATGAAAATTTGTGGTATAATTAAAGGTTATTTATAGGAAAAATGAGCCAAATCTTGCCGTTTAGAGCATCTTCCCCCGTAGGCTAGAATAGCCAAGGGAAATAGCCTATCAAAAGAGAATATTCTATAGAATATTCTCTTTTGGCCTATTAAATATTTTTATTGTTCCCACCGTAGGCTAAATTTGGCTGGCAAATTTTCTATATAAACTCATGTAATTTAGAACTTTCATACTCCTTTCCGTCACTCGATTCTATCGTTATCCTTTCGATTTGAATCAATAATGAATTCTTCTCAAATATCATCATCATCATCTCACTCTTCAAATGAAAATATTGAGATTTCTAATTCAATCTTTGATTCATTTGAACAGGATCAAAATGTCTTACATCGTATGTATGCTAATAACAATCTACTCATGGCGGAATATATCAACAATGAAGAAGATGATGTTCTAAAAATATTATTTATGCAATAATAATTCAAATATGTCAAATATTATTGTCATATCGAAGAACTCTTGAATATCTTAACAATACTACAAATATTATTTTTAATTGGAAATCCTAACTATATAATATATATAGATTTATAATTGTATTATTTATAAAATTACTTCATATTATGGTTTTGATGTGTTCTGAGAATTTTTATTATTATTTTCAAATATAGTAATTTATGCAACTCGTTATTTATTTATGAGATATGATTTCGATGAAGATGTAATAATATAAAATGAATATGTTTTTCTAAAGATGTTAATTATTTATGCAAATATAATCAAAACATATTAAATATTATAGTCATATCAAAGAACTCATCAATATCTTTACAAACTATAACTTTTAGTTTTGATAAAAAAATTATAATTATATAGTTTATATACAATTAATTGTGTGATTTATAAATTTATATTAATAATGAGCAATTAAAAATAAATAAATAAAAGGTTGAATTCACATTTGGCCTTCCAAAATGCAAAGCCAAATTTGGCCTTCATTTTAGAAATAGGCCAAAAAAAATTTGGCCAAAACCCATTTTGGCCTATGATGGGAGAAAAAAAAGGCTAAAACCCATTTTTTACCCTATGGTGGGAGATGCTCTTATAGCCGTTGGGGCCTGGGGGCTTCGGCCAATTTTTTTTAAAATAAAAAAATTGGGTGACTCGACGGACTCCCATCCGAAAACGAACCAATGTGTTCAACGAAGAACAAGGTTGCATTTGTTGATGGATCTTTAGAGAAGCCTTTGAAACATGTACAAAGAGAGCTTGGGACATATGGAGTGATATTGTAAGGCCCGGGTGCGTTAGTGGACAGCTTGTTACGGTGGAAACCATCAAACTAACCGTAGGTAGTGTGAGATAAAAACCAACACTTTTTTTTTTTTTGGATGACGTGGAATCGACCTTCGGTGGTTTTTTTTTTTGAGATGACGAGGAACCTACCTTCGGTGGTAAACCTCGAGCACGTGACCCAGCCTGCAAGAGTCACGTATTGGGTAAACCGTACACAACCAGATAATTAAAGTGTAGACAAAACCAAAAAAGTGTAAAAAATAAAATAGATCAGTCGACTAGGAAATTTAAAGGCAGGGGGAGTGATGGGTCATGGTAAGCTTTAATCGGATCAACTCTCGTTGGGGGGCCTTGAGGAGGAAGCCTCATCCTTGAAAGAGCACTCATCTACAACACCGGAGTTTCTGACATCCCCTTTCAACTTTCTAATTTCTGTTTCAAGTGTCTTCTCCTTGTTTGACAACTCACCCACCAACATACGTAGAGTCCTCAGATCAGTGTTATGAAGATTGCAGTACTCCTTAACCTTCATATTCCCATGGTCTTTACACTCAACACGAAGCTCATCTACACCTCTTTTTGAATGTCATAGATTTTGTAGCACTCCATAATCTACTTTGCAACATCAAGACAAGGGAGCCCCACATATTCACCTTTTTCCTTAGCAGGATATGCCTAAGACCATCTGCAACCATGAGTTTTACTTACCTTATAGATTTTAAAAATTAAATTCATGGTTGCAAGTCAAACCTTAAGGGAAGAGGTTGGAAGGGGTTACCCCTTCCCACTAAGGTAACCTCTTCCATCACAAGTGCCCCCACCATTTTATTACTATATTTATTTGATATATTAATTATTCAAATGTATTTATAATATATATTTAGTATTATTATTTTCAAATAATATTTATACCATTAATTTTATTTTATTTTTCTCCATAATTTGAGTATAATTTTTTCCTATATATACTTCTCTTGACCTATTATATTGTTTGCACTTCTTTTTCATATTCCATTCTCATACATTAATGTAATTATTTTTGTTATTTGCTTATAATATAATGTTATTATTATTTTTATTTTTCATCTAATGTAATAAAAAAATATTAATATCAAGAACTTTTTAATTTTATTTATAAATAAAATTAATGAGATGGAAAAAGTAATGGAACAAGGTTACCCCATGGTTGCAAGGTAAACCTCTTAGTAAGAGGTATAAAAAGTACAAAATTATTTAAAGAAATAAATAAATAAAGTGTCAAATGATGATAAGAGAGTGAAAATAAAAAAGGGGAAGAGGTAACCCATGGTTGCTGATGCTCTAAGAATTAGGGTTCGTTTGGTTAGCTCTCTACTTCCCGGGAAGTTCAAAATCCCAGGAAGTAGGAGTCAATACATGTGTTTGGTATGTTTTTTAAAAATTAGAAAACCTAGGAATTGAAATTCCTAGGAATTTAAATTCCCATGAAATGGTGGAATTGAACTTACCATGGAGGGGGTAGGTAAGATCTACTTCCTCCATTTTTTTTTTCCAAATCTTCTATAAAATTTATTTTTTATAAACAAAATTACCAATTTGTCCATATAGATTTTGATTTTTAAACAAAAAGCAAAAGGTTACAAGAGTAATTTTAATTAAATTACTATGAAAATTCTATGTTTAACCAAACAAAACATAGGAATTGAATTTGAGGGAAATTATTTTCAACCAAACATATTTTTACATTTCCCATTAAGTAGAATTCATGGGAATTACAAATCTCGGGAAGTTACTTCCTGGGAAGTCTACTTCCCACGTTTAACCAAACGAGGCCTTACAAAGTCCGATACTAGAATCTTTGATTTCTTTTAAGTATGGGGAATTGGGGAGTAATGGAACGAAGAATAAACTGGTACAAAATCTTAGGGAGAAGTTCGACAGATCACGAGTAACTAACTTGGAGAGGGAATGATTAGGGTTCCTAAAAATTACTTCAGAGAATTTCTCACTGTCTTTCGAGAAGCCAAGGGACATCTTCTACCTAAACACTTCGGCCTTAACATGGCAAGTGCGCCCCACTTGTTCTTATTGGGCCCAAGCCCATTGTGTCCAGCCCAAATTAAAAGCTCCATTTGTTAGCTTTTTTTGGAAGAATTATAAGGCAATTTGTTTTGCCTTTGGCTTGTGCAGTACGAGAGGAAGGAGCAAACAGCAATAGCTTTCCATTCTTGAAAGCTGAAAGTGTGAACCCTGAAAATAGGAGCACAAAAGTGAGGAGGAAGAAAGGAGAAAGAGGGCAAAAGTTGTGAGAAAGTAAGTGGATCTTCCTTGTCTCACCCGGGTCTTTTTCACCTCAAGTTCTCGGTAAGCGTACTCGTGTTTGTCGGCTTTTACTCTCTCGTTTAAATCCCTAATCTTATGTACAAGGTGTGATGTATTGATTCGGGTGAAATCGGTGATTGTCTCTGGTGTGAGATTTGTATCTGTTGAACACTTGTACCCATTTTGTTGATTAGTGGATTTAGTGCTCATGACGAGCGACAGTGGTTTTTGATCCTCCGGGCTAGAGAGGGTTTTCCACTTAAATCGTTGTGTTATTGCTTGTGATTGTTTGTGTGCTTGTGTTGCTTGGTTTGATTGAGTTTCTGGTTCCGTAAATTTGTGAACTTGGTTATCAGCAGGATTGTAGCTTGAGTTGCTAGGTTCCCGATTCATTTCTGCATTTGGGTCTTGTCGATCCCAACAGTTCTCACTAATCTGATAGTAACTCCGCTTGAATTTCAGCACAAATTTCAGACCTCCTTCCTCCTTTAGCATCAGGCCCTTATAGAATTCCTTGATCGGATCCTTATTGATGTACAACTTCTCCGTATGGAGATTCCAGTAGAGAGTACACATCCCCCATAGCTTGCATATACTTCTTGTCTCATTGAAGAGAATGAATGATTTCTCAAAGCATGTTCTTTTTATCATTTTTGACCAACACATTCGAGACCTCCTTGGGTTTTAACTGGGACCTAGAGGTAGGGGAGGCTTTTGGTACCCTTTGTACCACGAGTTACGACGCTCTTACTTGTCATCATCTTCATTCGAAATTTTGGAGGCTCAACAAAGACTTGTTTTGTTGGGACTTGCCACCATCATTGGGACCCCCTTGACCTTCTTTGGATTTTTCCCTCTGTTTGTCGAGTGCAACCTCAATATTGAGGTCAAAGGCAACCTCAATCGTTGGGCTTGGATCGCTTGTTTTGACTACATTTGTGTTCTCTCCATCGTTTGTACTGCACTTTTTTTTCTTATTATGTTATATGCTCTGACGGTTCGTCGTCTGTCGACCTAGTCAACCTCTCAAGTTGCCAGGTCTGTCCGGCTCTCGAATTATTTCCTTATCAAAAAAAAAAGTTACACAAGCATCATCACATAGAGTTTGGGTGTCGCTCTTTAGCTCCTCTTCCAAGCTAGCGGTTTTCTTAGAGGAAGGCAAGATATCACTGGGAACAAATCCACTAGCCACCTTCCCAATAGAATCTCCTTCATATACCTTATTAGGACCCTTCAAACCTTCAATGCTGGTCAGAATATGAATAGGAATGAGGTCAACCATTTTAGTAATCAAGGGAGCGGGAGCCGACTGGTGTCTTAGTGAAAGAGGGGGAAGCTTCTTTCACCCCCGATCTAGTAAAATCCTCAACCACCATGGGAGGAGCGGGACTAGCACCAATGATGACAGTTGGGTTCGGAGAAGGGGCTTCGTTGGTTGTAGGATCAGGATTAACAGGGTTGAGAAGTGCATCCCTTGCAACCAGAGAAAGAGAGGCTAGGGCGGTTTGGATCACCGAGTCGGGAAGGAGAGCAGATAGGCCACCTAGGGCGTTGTTTTGTGGATCCATTAGTGTGGTTTCAAAACGCTTAGACACACCAAAGCAAAGCCGCACACCCCCTGAGGCCTGAGCAACTGCATGCACCACGAAGGACCGATCGAAACAGACAAGTCAAGCCCTGACGGGATTTGAACAAGCTCTAACAAACGGAATTTCAAGTCCTTACGAGATTTGTAGAGTTGTTTATTTAATCTCTTTCGAGATTTATTTGCGCCCTTTCGAGCGGGTTTTTAAATGGTTAAACAATAAAAAAAAATTCTGAATGCTTTTTTGCAGCATAATTTAGATTCCGCCACTGGGTGAAGATATCTAACGAAATTAGACAAAATCTTATTCCTTTTCCACGGTAAGGTAGCCAACACATTGTTAGTAAACCACCTAACCTAAAACTGTGTATCGTCCTTTTTTCCCCTCTCCGTATATTATACTACCTCCGATCCAAAAAGGATGTCGTTTGACTTTTTAACACGTATTTTAAGGAGTTAAACACTATATAATATATTAACTTTTTTATTATTTTTTTTATAATCTAATACTTATTACCAACAAATATTAAGTTGTAAAAAAATAATGGGGGGATTTGCCAAATATACAAATAAGGAGGTCATATTAGCCAAATATACACAGTTTTGGAAATTTTGCAAAAATATGCATCCCAATTTGCCCCCCCTTCCCCCGTGTGCCCCCTGCCAGTTTTTTTTTTTTTTTTTTTTTTTTTTTTTTCGCGCGTCAGTGCTGACGTCAGCAATACTAACACCGTTTTACAAGGAAGTTTTTTTTTTCCCGCGCGCCAATGCTGACGCCGACGTCGGGAATGTTGACGTCAGCAATGCTGACACCGTTTACAAGGAAAGTTTTTTTGTTTTTTTTTTTCGCGCGTCAATGCTGACACCGTTTACAAGGAAGTTTTTTGTTCCACGCATCAATGATGACGTCGACGACTGGAATGTTGACATCAGCAATGCTGACGCCGTCTACGAAAATGGTGACGCCGACGACAATGACGTCGGGAATGCTGACGTCAGCATTGCTCACACCCTCTACGAGGATGCTGACGCCGACAATGATGACATCGAAGATCAATATATTTGACGTATTAAGTCATTAAAAATATAAAAGGGGAGAACAAAGAGACAAAATGAGTGTTCTACCAAAAAAAAGAATCAAATATTTTATTTTATTTTTGGTAGTGAGAAACAAAGAATAACGGTAAACAATTAAAACAAAGAATTTTTCGACGCCGACAATGCTGACCTCTTTCCTCATCCATCTCTTATATTGCAAAAACGATGTTAGCAAATATATACCTACACAAAAATATGCATGAAAACGATGTCAGCACTAAAAAATACGTATAAAAACGATGTCAGCACTAAGAAATAAACCAATTTTTAAGGACTCAAGCATACATATATACTTACATATATAATATCAAATTAAAAACGATGTCAGCACTAAAAAATACGTATAAAAACGATGTCAGCACTAAGAAATAAACCAATTTTTAAGGAGTCAAGCATACATATATACTTACATATATAATATCAAATTAAAAACGATGTCAGCACTAAAAAATACGCATAAAAACTATGTCAGCATTAAAAAATAAACCAATTTTTAAGGACTCAAGCATACATATATACCTACATGTATAATATCAAACTAAAAACGATGTCAGCATTAAAAAATATGATATAAAAACGATGTCATCACTAACAAAACAAACCAACTTTTTAGGACTCAAGCATACATATATACCTACGTATATAATATCTAACTAAAAATGATGTCAGCACTAAAATAAATTAGAGACAAATTGCATTACTCACAGAAAAAATCAAAAACATAAAAAAATCAGTAGCTAAACAAAAAAAAAAAAAATCAGTAGCTGAACTCCTCTACTGTCCTTCATTGTCATGCGAAACAAACAAAAAATCCCACTGTATAAGTAACAGGAAAGAAATTCATAGCACATTTTTGCACAGTTACAATGAGGTTGTGAATTTCTAGCATCACAAATGGAAGCAAACAGTAGACTTGGAAGCAAATTAATACAACTTTATATAGTTTCTACTTTATTCACAAGGAAAGAAAAAAGAAACAAGGCTAAAAGTAGGGGTGGGCACAAATCCCGCAAATCCCGGTCCCGTCCCGGGCCCGTCCCGATCCCGGTGGGATTTAAAAAAAAATAGTCAATCCTGTCCCGGTCCCGTCCCGCAAAAATGATGCAGGACGGGACGCGGGACGACCCGTCTCAATCCCGCAAATCCCGTCCCGTCCCGCATATATTATAATAATAATAGTAGTAATAATAATACATTAATATGTTATACATACTGTAGTATATATATAATCTATATATACATATATTGTATCACTAATTATATATACAGTGTATATACATATGTATAAATACACTAGCTAATGCTACTGCATGTAGCGCTACTGCATGTAGCGCTACTGCAGGTGTGTGTATATATACACACTTATATTATATGTGTATGTAATTGTATAGAAAAATCCATGAAATATAAATTTTTTTGTATAGATTTATATGTGTTACTTCTTTGAAAATCGCAAAATATATAAGAAATTTTGAACTTTTTATAATCCATTTTATTCGAGGGACAAGGCCCGTCCCGTCCCGGTCCCGTCCCGTGCGGGACGAAGAAAAAAAGAGTAAATCCCGTCCCGCAAAAATTACGCGGGACGGGACGCGGGACGACCTCCGTCCCGTCCCGTCCCGTCCCGCGCCCACCCCTAGCTAAAAGCCTAAAATGATGTAGACCATGTCAGCATAGCATCAGTGCTAGTGATTGTTCCTTTAAGGTTCTACATATTCAATGTAAAAATGGATTTACACGGTTCGTAGTAGCACATGCCTTTAATGCTTTTAGATTCAACTAACTAGATTCAACTAACTACTGATTTTCTTCCTCGCAGGTTTCTCTCTTCCAAGTTTCAAAGATTGGATCCAACGATGAAAAACACCAACAGTTATTCACATAGAACTCCAAAAATCATGTAATAAGCCAAAGATTCAAAGTCTTCCAAGTTTCAAAGTGCGAAAGACATACCTTTTCGCCATCGACGAACTGTAAGCTGGGGTGAGGGCCCATCGCCGGAACCCTAGACGGCGGGGGTATGATGAGGGAGAAAGAGGGCCGGAGGACCTCGTCGGCGGGAGATCGGCTTTTTGTTTGCGCGAACCAAATGGAAGCGCCTAGAAAAAGTTGCCGTCAAAATCCCCGTCGACATTGAATTCAACACACATCTCCGTCCTCAGAATCCCCGTCGATCTTCCTCGTCGCCGTCATCATCATCGGAGAAGAAGAAGTGGATGGCGGATCTGTTGAAGTCGTGGTGGCTTGGCCAGATCTAGAGCCGGTGGTGGCGGATCTGGAAAAAACAACCGACAGCCACCCCATAGCCGATCAATAACCACCGGATCTAGTGGTTCTCCGGTGGCCTCCCTCTGTTGTCGCCGGATCGGATCGGGAGAGGCCGGGAGGAAGGTGCGACGCCGTAGATCGGCTTAGTCGGATATGGCTTCTCCTCCACAATCGACGCCGCATAGTTTTCTCTCCAACTGGATCTGAGAAAAGGAAGAGCGTGAAAGCGGATAGATAGACCGAGGTGAGAGAGCGCGTGAACTGGACAAGCACCAGCGCCGCCTCCATTGTTGACGGAGCTCGGAGGAGAGGGGAGGGTGCCGGATTTTTGTAGATCTGTAAAATGGGAGAGAGAGAGAGAGAGAGGGGGAGCGTTCTGAGATTTGGGTTAGTGATATCCAGATCTGTATAGGGTTTTATGTTGTATAGTTTGCTAATATTTACATAAGTGTGTATATTTCACTAATTGGGCCAAAATTTGCGCCTTCGGCGCAAATTTTCTCAAAAATAATTTTAAAAAAGTTGATATTTTATATAGTTTTTAGCTCCTTAAAATACGTGTTAAAAAATCAAACGACAATCATTTTGGATCGGAGGTAGTAATAAAATTTTACCTTATTGTGAAGCTTTGTATTAAACCAAAATCAAGAATATTACGGGGAGTATTAATTACAGTAGAGAGAAAGGAGGAAGAAGAAGTTGTCGGTTAGGAGGTGGGTATTTATATAGACTTCCACCCACTAATTTCACCTAATTACATAACCCTCCTCATTACTTTCTAAATAATATAAAACACCCTTATAACATTATCCTTATTACTTATAATTGATATATCGGTTGAATTCTATTATAAAATTGACCAAAACAAAAAAGGAAGGGTTCAAATCTTGTCCAAATTGGGTGCTCTATCTATGCCTTCTTTGTGCATGAGTACAAGCGGGAGAGATGAATAATATTTTTTTTTTTTGAATTGAAAAGAACTTAAAAATAATTCAGTGAAAATTATATTTTTAATAATATTTTTTTTACACCTTATCAATATGAAAAATGTTTCGGCTCACTATCATTTAAAACAATATTTTTTTTCATAGATAGACATTAAACCCATTATAATATAGGGGAGGGTGATTCGAACTCGTAACCAACATTGAACACGAATTTTTTAAGCATGATTTCATTATTAATTTAATATATTGCCAATTCTTCATCAGTGTTCAATCCGAAGGCATGTTAAGTCTATTAGAATAAATGTTGAACTTATTATCTTTTAGCTACTATATGTAGTATATTATATAATTATGAGATAAACTAATAATACTTGTCGGGAAGTCAGATTTGTATATATGGAGATGGGATCAACCAAAATTAGCAATGAGATGGGATCAAACCAACAATTTGACTTTGAGTTGGGAATTTTAAATGGAGAATGTGTTTTCTGGCTGTTACTAATAAATTATAGACGATGTCACAAAATAATTAAACATAAAAACTCCTTCCGATCGTATGATATTTCAAATCTTTTATTTATAAAAAAGGTTTGAGGTTTTATTATTTAACTAGTTGTATTGTCCGCGATCTTCGCGGTTTTTTTATATGACTTTTATTATTCTTGCACAAATTGTATAAGATCATAAAAAGTATATAAATATTATTTTGGACCTTTTAATCTCATAACCAACATATGATAAGCATATATTATCTAAATTAATTATATAATTATGTATACATGTTTGTACACGTATATCCTTTATATGAAATAAATCCTTAGTTGTTGGAATATTATATAATAAGATATAGAGAATAATTTTTTATTATTTTATATGAAATTCCGGCCTCCAGGCTAGGGTTTCGGCGAATTCCGGCCTCTGGATCCGTAGTCCAGCCTTCTCCTCCCTCAGATCTCCATCCTCCTCCCTCCTCCCTCGCCGCTATCGCTGCTCTCGGTTCACTCTCCTCCATCTCCCGCAATCTCTCTACATCCACCAATCGTCGAATTCCGGGCTTGCTGTCGGCGGATTGGCCTCTTCGTCATCCCTTACCTTCGTCCGCTCAGATTTGATCCATCTCTCAGATAATTGATCAATTCAACGTCTGACAGTAATGATTTGTTTTTGTATGTTCAAAGTCTGAAAATCTCAAATCTGAAAATTTCCGTCGGTTCTTGCGTCATGATTGTCGCTCTCCGCTGAAATCGCCGATGTTGCAGGCGACGTTGCTGAAATCGCCGGCACTGGTGCTTGAAGATACAGGTCGACGTTCCGATCTCAGATCTGAAAACTCCGACGTTGCGGGCGACGCTAGTGCTGAAATTGTTGTCATAGGTGTCATAGGTGTGTCTAGTGCTGATTTGCTGCGTTTGCTGTTGGTTCATTCCAAGCTTGGAGCAATCTGCTGGCGGTTTATTAGCTTATTAGCTTAAAGCACTGCTGAAATTGGTATTAAATCATTCTTATGGAATCCAGGTTTGCTTAAAGCACCTGTTTGGATTGATAAGCACTGCCATTGACTTTGCTTTGTTGAAAGTTTAAATATTGGCAATTTCAGCCATTTATTTTTTGTCTTGCTGAAACTTTTTCTTATGCTGAAATGTTGAAATTAGTTCTTATAAAATTGTATGAGCTACACTATATTACACACAAACATATATTTCAACATTTAAGCATTTTTTTGTGATATGAAATGCTGAAATTACTTCACTTTTGGGGTCAAAGTCGGATATCAAATGTTGTTTATGCAATTTCAGCATTTTTTTTGCCTTGCTGAAACTTTTAGATAGCTTATTAGCTTCTTGATTTTTTGTGTGATCTGAAATGCTGAAATTAATTCTTTATTAGCAAAATTCGTATGCTAAAATTAATTCTTATAAAATTGTATGAGGTACTATTTCAACATTTCAGCATTTTAGAATTTTTGAAAAAAAACAAACTCCGGTTTCAGCAACTCCGGTGTCGAAGTGGTGATCCAAAAAAAAAGGGAAAAAAAACTCCGATTTCAGCAACAATTTCAGCAACTCCGGTTTCGACAACGTGAAAAAAAAAAAACAATAACGCGAAAAAAAAAACAATAACGCAAAAAAAAAACTGCTGAAACAGAGGGTGGCACAGGGGTTTCAACAACTCTGGAAACGCAGAAAAAAAAATGAAAAAAAAAAGTGAAAAAAAAACTGCTGAAACAGATGGTGGCACAAGGGTTTCAGCAACTCTGGAAATGCGAGAAAAAAAACCGAAAAATAAAGCGAAAAAAAAAACTGCTGAAACAGAAGTTAGCAAGTTCGTTTCAGCAGTGTCAGAAAATTGGTGGACGTTTTGCAAATATGGAGAGGGTGGGAGCCTTTTTCCTTATAAGGTCCAAAAATTAGTACATTCTAATAATCACCCCTTTTAATAATAAAAAAAAAGAACCAAAATATTAATAATTTCTTTTGCCCAAAAATAATCTAAATATAAATAAAATTGAGACTACCAAATATATCATTAATCTAATAGTTGAATTTTGCCTTAGGAAAGTGCTAATTACTTCATCTAGTAATTAATTTGTGAAAGATTTATCAATAGTTATATTATATAATTCAATAGATAAATCAATGAATAACATTAATTGAATATATAATTTGATATAATAGATTGATTAATTGTCTTACTAATTACTAAGATTTTAATTGAATAAAATCTATATCTATATTATATTTTTTTCAAGAAATTAAATATTATTTAGTTTGATAGCAATTACCAAAACAATATATATATCTATATATATATATATATTTAATAAACTAAAAAATATATATAGATAGAATATGGTTTCTGATGACTTTTCATAAATTATGTTAATATATTATTTTAATAAAAAAAATATTTCTTAATAATGGTAAAATATAATAATTATTTTTTTATATAAAGAAAATCATTCTTCTTTAGTAAAAGTGTGAAAACATTAAACATAATAAACGGTCATAGAAAAAATGATAATATATGGAAATAATTAAGGCGGAACAAGATGACCCCAAAAGGCCATAATTGTGTAGGCAGTTCGATTGCATATTATTATTTCATATTGATCGGGATAAAACACCGCCACACAAGAGTGGCCAGTGTCAGTGATAATGGAGATGTGCCTCTCGTTTGAGGTTCATAGTTTAAATCCCATTTTTATTTTTATATTTCGTGAGTCTGATCAAACCTTTAATGATTTGGATAAATTTACGAGAATGTGGGTGCTTAAACTTTTAATGGTTTGTACTGAAGTCCGTGCGCCCTTGCGTTAATTATAGCCTAGCACATAAGTCGAGTGAGGTTACATCCTAAAACCAATTGACAATAGAAGGAGTAACCCACTGACTTATATACAACGACTTGTTCTTTCATATTTTCCAAGTGGGACTCTTTTGGTCTCTTCACAATTCACATGCTTTCATTCTCTCAATAGTTTGGGTGAGTTGACTGACGACTTGTTGCTTGATATTTCCTTTTCAATTAAGCACTTTGTAAGATAGTACTCGAACCCGTGAATTAGTTGATAATTTCAAAATCTCTACGTAAAAAAGAGAAGAATGATGGTGCATATTTATCCCACATTTGTATATTTATTATTATTATTTTCAAATAATATTTATACCATTAATTTTATTTTATTTTTCTCCATAATTTGAGTATAATTTTTTCCTATATATACTTCTCTTGACCTATTATATTGTTTGCACTTCTTTTTCATATTCCATTCTCATACATTAATGTAATTATTTTTGTTATTTGCTTATAATATAATGTTATTATTATTTTTATTTTTCATCTAATGTAATTAAAAAATATTAATATCAAGAACTTTTTAATTTTATTTATAAATAAAATTAATGAGATGGAAAAGGTAATGGAACAAGGTTACCCCATGGTTGCAAGGTAAACCTGTTAGTAAGAGGTATAAAAAGTACTCCCTCCGATCGGAAATATTTGATGTTTGACTTTTGTGCACATAGTTTTAGGAGCTAAAAACTATATAAAATCTTATTTATTTTAATTATTTTTTTCATAGTTTAATATTTATTAGTATTAAGTATTAAATTGTGAAAAAACTTTAATTAAAAGATTAATATTTTATATAGTTTTTAGCTCCTTAAAATACGTGCAAAAAGTCAAAACATCAAATATTTCCGATCGGAAGGAGTACAAAATTATTTAAAGAAAAAAATAAATAAAGTGTCAAATGATGATAAGAGAGTGAAAATAAAAAAGGGGAAGAGGTAACCCCATGGTTGGAGATGCTCTAAGATTTACAAAGTCCGATACTAGAATCTTTGATTTCTTTTAAGTATGGGGAATTGGGGAGTAATGGAACGAAGAATAAACCGGTACAAAATCTTAGGGAGAAGTTCAAGAGATCACGAGTAACTAACTTGGAGAGGGAATGATTAGGGTTCCTAAAAATTACTTCAGAGAATTTCTTACTGTCTTTCGAGAAGCTAAGGGACATCTTCTACCTAAACTCTTCGGCCTTAACATGGCAAGTGCGCCCCACTTGTCCTTATTGGGCCCAAGCCCATTGTGTCCAGCCCAAATTAAAAGCTCCATTTGTTAGCCTTTGTTGGAAGAATTGTAAGGCAATTTGTTTTGCCTTTGGCTTGTGCAGTACGAGAGCAAGAAGCAAACAACAGTAGCTTTCCATTCTTGAAAGCTGAAAGTGTGAACCCTAAAAATAGGAGCACAAAAGTGAGGAGGAAGAAAGGAGAAAGAGGGGAAAAGTTGTGAGAAAGTAAGTGGATCTTCCTTGTCTCACCCGGGTCTTTTTCACCTCAAGTTCTCGGTAAGCGTACTCGTATTTGTCGGCTTTTACTCTCTCGTTTAAATCCCTAATCTTGTGTACAAGGTGTGATGTATTGATTCGGGTGAAATCGGTGATTGTCTCTGGTGTGAGATTTGTATCTGTTGAACACTTGTACCCATTTTGTTGATTAGTGGATTTAGTGCTCATGACAAGCGACAATGGTTTTTTATCCTCCGGGCTAGAGAGGGTTTTCCACTTAAATCGTTGTGTTATTGCTTGTGATTGTTTGTGTGCTTGTGTTGCTTGGTTTGATTGAGTTTGTGGTTCCGTAAATTTGTGAACTTGGTTATCAGCGGGATTGTAGCTTGAGTTGTTAGGTTCCCGATTCATTTCTGCATTTGGGTCTTGTCGATCCCAACAGTTCTCACTAATCTGATAGTAACTCCGCTTTAATTTCAGCACAAATTTCAGACCTCCTTCCTCCTTGAGCATCAGGCCCTTATAGAATTCCTTGATCGGATCCTTATTGATGTACAACTTCTCCGTATGAAGATTCCAGTAGAGAGTACACATCCCCCATAGCTTGCATATACTTCTTGTCTTATTGAAGAGAATGAATGATTTCTCAAAGCATGTTCTTTTTATCATTTTTGACCGACACATTCGAGACCCCCTTGGTTTTTAATTGGGACCTAGAGGTAGGAGAGGCTTTTGGTACCCTTTGTACCACGAGTTACGACGCTCTTACTTGTCATCATCTTCATTCGAAATTTTGGAGGCTCAACAAAGACTTGTTTTGGTCGGCTCCTTTCTCTTCTTACTCTCCTATTTGGACTCAACATCATGGTGGTAAGTCCCTGCCACTAGGAAGGGACTTGCCACCGTCATTGGGACCCCCCTTGACCTTCTTTGGATTTTTCACTCTGTTTGTCGAGTGCAACCTCAATATTGAGGTCAAAACCAACCTCAATCTTTGGGCTTGGATCGCTTGTTTTGACTACATTTGTGTTCTCTCCATCGTTTGTACTACACCTTTTTTCTTATTATGTTGTATGCTCTGACGGTTCGTCGTCTGTCGACCTAGTCAACCTCTCAAGTTGTCAGGTCTGTCCGGCTCTCGAATTATTTCCTTACCCAAAAAAAAGTTACACAAGCATCATCACATAGTGTTTGGGTGTCGCTCTTTAACTCCTCTTCCAAGCTAGCGGTTTTCTTAGAGGAAGGCAAGATATCACTGGGAACATATCCACTAGCCACCTTCCCAATATAATCTCCTTCATATACCTTATTAGGACCCTTCAATGCTGGTCAGAATATGAATAGGAATGAGGTCAACCATTTTAGTAATCAAGGGAGCGGGAGCCGACTGGTGTCTTAGTGAAAGAGGGGGAAGCTTCTTTCACCCCCGACCTAGTAAAATCCTCAACCACCATGGGAGGAGCGGGACTAGCACCAATGATGACAGTTGGGTTCGGAGAAGGGGCTTCGTTGGTTGTAGGATCAGGATTAACAGGGTTGAGAAGTGCATCCCTTGCAACCAGAGAAAGAGAGGCTAGGGCGGTTTGGATCACCGAGTCGGGAAGGAGAGCAGATAGGCCACCTAGGGCGTTGTTTTGTGGATCCATTAGTGTGGTTTCAAAACGCTTAGACACACCAAAGCAAAGCCGCACACCCCCTGAGGCCTGAGCAACTGCATGCACCACGAAGGACCGATCGAAACAGACAAGTCAAGCCCTGACGGGATTTGAACAAGCTCTAACAAACGGAATTTCAAGTCCTTACGAGATTTGTAGAGTTGTTTATTTAATCTCTTTCGAGATTTATTTGCGCCCTTTCGAGCGGGTTTTTAAATGGTTAAACAATAAAAAAAATTCTGAATGCTTTTTTGCAGCATAATTTAGATTCCGCCACTGGGTGAAGATATCTAACGAAATTAGACAAAATCTTATTCCTTTTCCACGGTAAGGTAGCCAACACATTGTTAGTAAACCACCTAACCTAAAACTGTGTATCGTCCTTTTTTTTCCCTCTCCGTATATTATACTACCTCCGATCCAAAAAGTTGTAAAAAAATAATTTTAAAAAATTGATATTTTATATAGTTTTTAGCTCCTTAAAATACGTGTTAAAAAATCAAACGACAATCTTTTTGGATCGGATGTAGTAATAAAATTTTACCTTATTGTGAAGCTTTGTATTAAACCAAAATCAAGAATATTACGGGGAGTATTAATTACAGTAGAGAGAAAGGAGGAAGAAGAAGTTGTCGGTTAGGAGGTGGGTATTTATTAGGGGTGGAATTGGTACAATACCAATTAGTTTTTGTCGTTACCACGTACCAAACAATTATAATTGGTAATCCTAAAATTCAAACCATTACCAACCACCGAAGGGTTGTACCAACTTAATTGGTTACCAATTAAGTTGGTTGGTACGTGTTGGTAATAGTATTTTACCATGTTTTGGGTGTTGGTGGAAAAAACATACATACAAATAATCAAAGACAATACAACTTAAATAAAATTTAAAATTTATAAGTAGCAACAACATAAATACGTAAATTGTTCATACATTTAAGCACAAAAGCAATATAAAGACTTAAATTGTCCTGATAATATTTAAAATAACATCTCCACTAGCTTCTGAATAAAATTTAGGTTTTAGTCTGAACCGAAGCCGAGCTAGTATTCCTCCCTTGATTAAAAACAATTTATAAAAATAACAAATATAAAAAGAAATCAAGTTAACAGGTAATACCAGTACCAAAAATAAAATAACAAATAAAAAAGAAATAGGAAATACGAAGTACTTATTAACTTGAATAACAAACAACAAGTCTTATAACCCAAAAAAAATACTCCAACTTAATGTAATCTTAAAACAATGAAAATATAATTAAAAAATACCTAAATGTATATTGGTAGTAGTTGGTTGGTAATTACCGTACCAACCAATTGCAAATCGGTTGGTAATGGTAATCCCAACTTTTCCGTTTCGATTACCATTACCGTACCGACTTCTGACAATTCCGAACCAATTAAATTGGTTACCAATATAATTAGTTACCAATTTAATTGGTTCGGTTGATACGTGTTGGTACGGTTTTCGTGGAAAATTTTCCCCAGCCCTAGTATTTATATAGACTTCCACTGAGTTCCACCCACTAATCTCACCTAATTACATAACCCTCCTCATTACTTTCTAAATAATATAAAACACCCTTATAACATTATCCTTATTACTTATAATTGATATATCGGTTGAATTCTATTATAAAATTGACCAAAACAAAAAAGGAAGGGTTCAAATCTTGTCCAAATTGGGTGCTCTATCTATGCCTTCTTTGTGCATGAGTACAAGCGGGAGAGATGAATAATATTTTTTTTTTTGAATTGAAAAGAACTTAAAAATAATTCAGTGAAAATTATATTTTTAATAATATTTTTTTTACACCTTATCAATATGAAAAATGTTTCGGCTCACTATCATTTAAAACAATTTTTTTTTTCATAGATAGACATTAAACCCATTATAATATAGGGGAGGGTGATTCGAACTCGTAACCAACATTGAACACGAATTTTTTAAGCATGATTTCATTATTAATTTAATATATTGCCAATTCTTCATCAGTGTTCAATCCGAAGGCATGTTAAGTCTATTAGAATAAATGTTGAACTTATTATCTTTTAGCTACTATATGTAGTATATTATATAATTATGAGATAAACTAATAATACTTGTCGGGAAGTCAGATTTGTATATATGGAGATGGGATCAACCAAAATTAGCAATGAGATGGGATCAAACCAACAATTTGACTTTGAGTTGGGAATTTTAAATGGAGAATGTGTTTTCTGGCTGTTACTAATAAATTATAGACGATGTCACAAAATAATTAAACATAAAAACTCCTTCCGATCGTATGATATTTCAAATCTTTTATTTATAAAAAAGGTTTGAGGTTTTATTATTTAACTAGTTGTATTGCCCGCGATCTTCGCGGTTTTTTTATATGACTTTTATTATTCTTGCACAAATTGTATAAGATCATAAAAAGTATATAAATATTATTTTGGACCTTTTAATCTCATAACCAACATATGATAAGCATATATTATCTAAATTAATTATATAATTATGTATACATGTTTGTACACGTATATCCTTTATATGAAATAAATCCTTAGTTGTTGGAATATTATATAATAAGATATAGAGAATAATTTTTTATTATTTTATATGAAATTTATATGAAATATGATTTAGTAAAAATATATTCAAACTTAGATAAGTATATACTCCGTATATTTCTTTTTTGAATCAATTTTTCAAAAACCACTCCGGTTGTTTATGATTTGATTTAATATATTATATACCGTAATAGAAAAGATATGATTTAATTCAATATACTCGTATTAGATTATGTTAAATAGTACTAATAGATTATATAAATTAATCTAATCTTTTAAGATTATGTAGATTTTTCTAGGTAAAATACTGTAATAGAAAAGATAGGATTTAATTCAATATACTCCGTATTAGATTATGTTAAATAGTACTAATAGATTATTTAAATTAATCTAATCTTTGAAGATTATGTAGATTTTTCTAGGTAAAATATTTATAAAAGAACTCAAAGTAAAATGATAAGATTTGTAAGATATGAGGTTGAATATATTTATAATAAAATATAATTTAATCATTGATTTAAATGGACACATATGATGACACGTGTATAAATAGATGAGGTTATCGTTTAACATGGCTTAGATTGATTGGATCATCATTAATTGACATGGCGAAAAACCCGGTCAGAATGCACCATAAAACGACACGTGAGCGAATCGCACCAGAGCCCACCCACATAGGATTTTCACGCCTCTGTTTTAGTATTATATATATTGATTAGTATAAGTCTCATTTTGTATAGGGAATATATAAACACAATTAATATATGCATTATAATGTAATAAATCTAATTTATGGGTAGATAGATTTTAATAATAAAAAAAAGAACCAAAATATTAATAATTTCTTTTGCCCAAAAATAATCTAAATATAAATAAAATTGAGACTACCAAATATATCATTAATCTAATAGTTGAATTTTGCCTTAGGAAAGTGCTAATTACTTCATCTAGTAATTAATTTGTGAAAGATTTATCAATAGTTATATTATATATTTCAATAGATAAATCAATGAATAACATTAATGGAATATATATAATTTGATATAATAGATTGATTAATTGTCTTACTAATTACTAAGATTTTAATTTAATAAAATCTATATCTATATTATATTTTTTTTCAAGAAATTAAATATTATTTAGTTTGATAGCAATTACCAAAACAATATATATATATATATATATATATATATATATATATATATATATATATATATATATATATATATATATTTAATAAACTAAAAAATATATATATAGATAGAATATGGTTTCTGATGACTTTTCATAAATCATGTTAATATATTATTTTAATAAAAAAAATATTTCTTAATAATGGTAAAATATAATAATTATTTTTTTATATAAAGAAAATCATTCTTCTTTAGTAAAAGTGTGAAAACATTAAACATAATAAACGGTCATAGAAAAAAGAGAAAATTTGCGCCGAAGGCGCAAATTTTTGACCATATTTAGAGAGTGTCTCCCAAGTATGGCAAATTGGGGTTTTGTCCACCTAAAATTTTCTGGACAAAATTACCCTTCTTATCTAGAAGATGAAGAGGAAGGGGACGGTGAGGAAGGCCAGGGCTATCGATCTCCGGCTTTGAGATTCTGATCTCGTTCCCTGGATCCACTATCGATCTCGGATCTCGCCTCGCCTCTGAATCGACCTCTCGCAGCCATCGATCTCGCTCGACTCGCCTTTGAATCGGCGTCGCATCTGAAATCTCCTTTTCCGGCGTCGCATCTGAATTCGCCTTTTCCGGCGTCAATGGAGGTCCTACGCCGACCTAAAGAGAGACAGAAACGGTGGATGGAGGCCACGTTGCCCTCGCTGCTCGCCGACCTAAAGAGAGACAGAAACGGCGGCCTTCGCTGCCCTCGCTGCTCTGAATCTGTGCCTGCGGTTTCAGATTCAGGCCACGTTGCTGTCAAATTTCAAGAATCCAGTCTCCACCACCGTCTCAAGCTCAGGGGAAGATCTCCAATGGTTCTCGGCCACCGCGAGATGTAGATGGTATGTTCGATGCCATGGCTTCTCCATGGACGCCTGAATCCATTCCAAGAAAGACGAATTCGGTGCGCCGCCGACGAGTTGAATTCGATGCCATGGCTTCCATGGACGCCTCCTCCTCCGATTCGTCTTCTCCGATTCGCGCTCTGATCTGTTGATCCCGGCTCGATCTCACGCTCGATCTCAGATGCTTCAATGGCTGAAATTGCTGAAACAGTGGCTGTCGCCTATCGATCCACTATCAATCTCGTGCTCGCCTCACTTATGATGTCCGATTGGATTGCTTCCTCATCGGCGTTCTCTACACCTTCTCCCTCTAGCTCTCCAACTCCTTCCAGATCTAGAAATTAGGTCGTCCTATTAGCAAGCCCGATTGATTTCAACAACCGTCTTCGCCTTCAGCATCCGATTGATTCACTTAACAGTATCTGGATCGATTCAAGTGTGTACTACGTTCTAAGCCAGGTCAGTAACTATATCATCGTCATCTTTCTCCTTTATTCGAATAATCTATGATGCTTACTACGGACTAATTGAGAATATATGGAAAAACAAATCTAGGCTTACAACCATTGGATTTTTAATTTGTTAAATTCTAATCTAGCATTTTTTTATGATCTGAAATGCTGAAATTAATTCACTGTTGGGGTCAAAGTCGGATATCAAATGTTGTTTATGCAATTTCAGCATTTTTTTTTGCCTTGCTAAAACTTTTAGATAGCTTATTTTTACTCTTTTGGTGAGAACTCTTAGTTTGATCCTTCTTTTTGCTGAAATTGTTGTTGCTGAACTTGCTTTAAAACTAGAATTAGCTGAAATTGTTGTTGTTGAACTTGCTTTAAAAGCCTTTTAGCTCAATGGTAGAGCAATGTGCTACGCGCAAATACGTGGGTTCGAATCCCGCATAGGCTAAATTTTATATCTCGTAATACGGTTTCAACAACAATTTTAGCATCAACAACGTTGCTGAAATCGGGGTTTCAGCATCAACAACGTTGTTGAAACCGTGTTTTTAGCATCAATAACGTTGCTGAAACCGGGGTTTCGGCATCAACAACAGTGCTGAAATCGGGGTTTAAGCAACTCCGGTTTCGGCAACATGAAAAAAAAACTGCTGAAACAGAGGGCGGCATAGGAGTTTCAGCAACTCTGGAAACGCGGAAAAAAAACGAAAAAAAAGCGGAAAAAAACTGCTGAAACAGAGGGTGGCAGAGTGGTTTCAGCAGTTTCGGCAGTTTCGCGGGAAAAAAAAAACTCAAAAAAAAAACGACAAAAAAAACGAAAAAAAAAGACTGCTGAAACAGATGGTGACACAAAGGTTTCAGCAATTCCGTTTCAGCAACTCTGGAAACGTGGAAAAAAAAAACTGAATTTCGCGGGAATTTTTTTTTTTTGCTGAAAACAAAAATTTCAGCATGATGAAAAATTTGGTGGACAAATCCCAAATATGGAGAGGGTGGGAGACGGATTCCTAATATAACCTAATTCCGTGGCCTATATGGAAATTGCCCCTAGAAAAAATGATAATATATGGAAATAATTAAGGCGGAACAATTCAAGATGAGCCGAAAAGGCCATAATTGTAGGCATTTCGATTGCATATTTGCATTTTAAATTAATATATGGACATTATTAAGCCGGGACAAGATGACCCCAAAAGGCCATAATTGTAGGCAGTTCGATTGCATATTATTATTTCTAGGGTTGGCATGGTACGGTAACCACCAAAAAATGGTGATTAACTGGTAATACTTAAATTTTTATACCGCGTACCAACCACAAGTCGTGGTTATCATCGATACATTACTATGGTTTTTAAGCTATAATTCTGTTTATATTTTTTTGAAATCCCTTATCTACCTTCCGGTAGTCATTAAAGTTATCGAAAGAAAAAATGTGGTGACAAAAAATAATATGATTACCACCTATTAAAAGATCAAATAAATCAAGTTCACAGCCTAAAATACAAACCAATTCAAATCAACCAAGTTTTAGTCTTGAAACAAACCAAGTTCAGTTGTTCAAACATTCAAAATGTTCCTGCAAATTCAAACAAAACAAGTTCAAAAGTCTTCAAATATTCAAAATCAGGGCCGTCCAATCAATTTCGGAGGCCCAATGCAGAAATTCATTAATAATAAGTTATATATGTAGTTTTAAATTTAATCTCCTATATATATATTAAATTTTTAGGTTCTTTTTATTAACATATTATATATAATCATTTTAGTATATTTTATGTATTAATAATAAATTTTATACACTAATTTGTTAATTTAACCATTTCTTATATTCAATCACCATAGTATATTTTTTTGAATAATCTTTAAAGTAGAAATACAAACATTGGTCTAAATATTGACTAATAACGTGATAAGAATCAAATCATCTTATATAAGATGATATAGAGCTAGGTGAAAGGAAGAAGAAGAATCATGTACTCTTGCATCTAACTTAATTTCCCTCTGTTAAAAATTGTGACTTTTATTTATAATATTTACATTAATATATACTCCCTCCATTTCAAAATAAATGTCGTTTGTCATTTTGTGCATGTATTTTAAGGAGGTAAAAATTCTACTGTATATAATATTTTTTAATCAATTTTTTTAATAATTTAATACTTGTTATAGTATTAAGTATGAAATTATAAAAAATAAATTCATTTAAAAAAATAGTAATATTTTATGGAGGTTTTAACATACGTGGCAAAAAGTAAGATGTCTTTTATTCTAAAACGGAGAAACTAAATACACCCCAAATCCAGGATTGAAGTGGATTAATTAATTTTTTTAGCGTGCTAATTAATTGGAAATGACTATACATTAATTCCGACGTGCACTTTTGATGAGGGATTTGCGGTGTATCTAACAACACTCATTATGTAATAGATGGAGTACAATTAACATACTATGCTATTATAGTTAATGTAATTGTAAAATGGGAAATAGTATCATGATTGTAATAATCTTTAAATCTTTAAATTATGAAAAAAAAAATAATGTGATTATGTATTGACTATTAATGAAAAGTAGTAAATGCGTAAATGTTGGGGAATTAAAACTCAATACTACTACGGAGTATTAAATAGCACTGTATTGGAAAGGAGGAAAAATATACAAGAGTATATAAGAGAAATCAGGATTATATTGGGAATCGAACCCGGGATAGACTGAAAAAGAGGACACGCCCCCACTTCACAAAACCAGTACGCCATTTCCATTTGTACTCACCTTTTGGAACTTGTTTTTATATATGTTATATTTAAAATGTATACTCCGTATATATATTAAATTTAAAAGGGGGCCCTGTATAAATCGGAGGCCCTGGACGGTCGCCCCTCTCGCACATGCCCAGGGCCGGCACTGTTCAAAATGTTCCTATTGTTTCTAGTAGAAAAAGTAGAAATGACCAATTTAGGTCAAAATCAAAACACAAAATATAAATTAAAAACTTAAAAATTAAAGGTAATAACAATAAAACATTAAACAATATATATAATATATATACTTGGTAACCATGGTAACCATGGTATTCAGATTTCATTACCATTACCGTACCACCTTCACATGGTTACCACCAAGATGGTTACCACAATGTTGGTTACCACAAGTGTGGTTACCAACATAGCTGATTTGTGGTTAGTACGTGGTTGATATGGTAATATTCGTACCGTACCATTTGCCCGCCCTAATTATTTGATATTGATAGGGATAAAACACCGCCACACAAGAGTGGCCAGTGATAATGGAGATGTGCCTCTCGTTTGAGTTTCATAGTTTAAATCCTATTTTTATTTTTATATTTCGTGAGTCTGATCAAACCTTTAATGATTTGGATAAATTTACGAGAATGTGGGTGCTTAAACTTTTAATGGTTTGTACTGAAGTCCGTGCGCCCTTGCGTTAATTATAGCCTAGCACATAAGTCGAGCGGGGTTTCATCCTAAAACCAATTGACAATAGAAGGAGTAACCCACTAGCTTATATACAATGACTTGATCTTTCATATTTTCCATGTAGAACTCTTTTGGTCTCTTCACAATTCACATGCTTTCATTCTCTCAACAGTTTGGGTGAGTTGCCTGATGACTTGTTGCCTGATATTTCCTTTTCAATTAAGCACTTTGTAAGATAGTACTCGAACTCGTGAATTAGTTGATAATTTCAAAATCTCTACGTAAAAAAGAGAAGAATGATGGTGCATTTATCCCACATTTGTATATTGCATATTAATTTATGAATTATTTAAAAATAATAGTATATACATAATAATAAACTTTTTTTAAATATTTTTTTCAAAAAAAAATTGAAAAGTGAGTTGGCTCGACGGGTCGGATCCGATGGGTTGACGGGTCATAGGGGGACTCAACCGTAACCCCACTGTACACACAACTCGTAGTCGTAGGTACAAGTCTCAACGAAATTCAATATGGTATCAGAAAAACCAAACAACACAACTTTTAATCATGGGCTAATTACTAAAAAGATATTGAGATGCATAATTGCATTTCTAGTTATTTAGAATTATTAATACCAATTCTTACAAAAAAAGAATTATTAATACTAAATTGGGTCTCATATCTTATTTTACATGGATGGATGCACACAATGTATAAAATAAAAATGGGCAAATTGCATAAAATAACACGAACTTTAGGTATAGTTGCGGTCGGTGACACGAACTTAAAAAAATACAAAAATAATCACCAACTTTGGGGTTTAGTTGCGGTCAGTGACACATACCACCTATCTCACTAATGTGGACTAATGTGGGTTCTTGCATGGATTTTTTTTTTAATTAAAAAGACATATAGCGAGACATAGATTAGTGGGGTGCTTACATAGATTTTTTTTTAAAATTAAAAGGCATAAAAGATGTGCTCAAATTGTGAAACTAGCTAGGTTCCATTTTTTTATTTAATGTAATTCCAAATCAAAGATAATTGTGACAAATATAACATTTGCAAATTAAAATAACTAATACCAAATGTCACGTTCATGGTAAACATTTTAGTAGCAAAATGACATAAATAGATAACCAACATTTGGTTAGCACAAACCAAACTTGAGAAAGTCCAGCGGCCCCGGATGATTAGCATCCAGTTTGTTTTATGCTAACCAAATGTTGGTTTTCTATTTATGTCATTTTGCTACTCAAATGTTTACCATGAACGTGACTAGTTCTTTTAATTTGCCA
Organism: Persicaria tinctoria; assembly: GCA_037127255.1. Lineage (NCBI taxonomy): Eukaryota > Viridiplantae > Streptophyta > Magnoliopsida > Caryophyllales > Polygonaceae > Persicaria > Persicaria tinctoria. The sequence continues at coordinate 6,054,970 of JBANSL010000004.1, forward strand.
ATGGTATATTTGTCACAATTATCTTTGATTTGGAATTACATGAAATAAAAAATAAAAATGGAACCTAACTAGTTTCACAATTTGAGCACATCTTTTATGCCTTTTAATTTTAAAAAAATCTATCTAAGCACTCCACTAATCCGTATCTCGCTATATCAGGCCCGTCCATTGGCATGTTTAAAAAGTCCAATGGAACAGGGCCCCCAAATTTGTTAGGTCCTATTTTATAATTTATTACTAGTACTTATATTTTTTTGTCTTCTTTTTATTATAAAGTTACCTTGGCCCAATGGTATTTGACCCATCCAAATGTCATTAGGTTGTGGGTTCGACTCTTTATAAGCAACTATAGTGGTTTTTTTCCATCTATTTTTTAAGTCATTTAAACATTTTCTAATTACCGGTAAAGGAAAAACTATTTTAGTTATGAGACCTCCTTATTAACTATTTTTATTTATTATTTTAATACAAATCCTTGTATTGTAGTATAATTTATGATATTTTAAGATTTTCCACATATATATTCAAAATTTTGTTTTTAAATTATAATTTCACACAATAAATGTGTTTTTAATGTGAAAATACTATAACATACACATATATATGTATTGATACACAATTAAAGAATTAAAATATATGACTTAAAATCTAATAGGAAGAAGTCCTATATTAAATTTATTACATTTTACACTAATTTACGTGCTACATGTTTTTGAAAGATTAGTAAATGTATTACATTTAAGTACTCTATTCATATCAAAATAGTTTATGCTTAACAAGTTGACACATTTTTTAATAAGTTAAAAATTACACATAAAATATTTTTTTTTAATAATTAGCAAGTCGAACAAAATATCAAATATTTTAAAATTATGGTAATATTGAACAGGGCCTCCAAAATTCATTGGACGGTCCTGCGCTATATGTCTTTTTAATTAAAAAAAAAATCCATGTACGCACCCTCATTAGTCCACATTAGTGAGATAAGTGGTACGTGCCACTGACCGCAACTAAACCCCAAAGTTGGTGATTATTTTTGTAATTTTTTAAGTTCGTGCCACCGACCGCAACTATACCTAAAGTTCGTGCTATTTTATGCAATTTGCCTAGGGGTGTTATTCCAGTCAAACGAGCCGAGTAGTGGGCTGCTTATACTCGGCTTGTTACTGTTCAAGCTCGAGCTCGGCTCGAATTTTACTCGAGCTTAGAAGGGAGCTCGAACTCGGCTCGCGAGCTGTAGAGAAAGCTCAAACTCGAGCTCGTTTTGCTCGTTTTTCTCGAGCTGAGCTCGAGCTCGTGAGCTCGTTTGGACTAAAAAATGACAGTGATTGAGAGTATTTAATACAGTATCCTTTTCCTAAACTGACATTTTATTATGTTCTTAAAAATCAGAGCCAAATTAAATTTTGGATAAGTAAAAAAAAAAAAAACTATACAGTATTAAAAAGTATGAGAACACATGTTACTTTATAATATCTACCAATCTATAGCCAACTACTATTCTCATATTTCTTATTCTAAAAATATCCATTATTTATAATATCTACCAATAATATCCATTATATTATTTATAATGATTATTTAGAAGGTCTTAAAATAAATATCTTTTTGGTTATAAATTAACAAAGAATTTCTAAGGTCGCTGCATTAGCTTTTAACATGTACTGTATCATACTCACTCAGTACTAAAATTACATGAGTTTTTAGTTTATAGGTAATTATTGTCCCTAATTACAAAAATACAATAGTAAATAAAATTTAAGAGTTCTCATCTCTATAATAATAATAATAATAATAATAATAATAATAATATAATATTTAAGTTTAAATAAGTTTCCTTAATTAATGTACAAGGGTCTAAAAGACCATACATTTTAGGACGGAGGGAGTAATGGAGTATATGAGTATTAGATATGTTTACTCAATTTAATTAGAACTAGATTCTCCTTTAATTGATCATTACTCCATCCGTTAATTAAAACATGTCATTTTAGAAATCTACGTAGACACACTTATTAAGAAAACAAACAAAAATATACATATATTCCTAATTATTGCTCTACTTTTTTCTTTTCTAAAAAACTACAACTAACAACTTTCTAATCATTGCAAGGGTAATTTTGTAAAGTGGATGACAAAATACCTAAAATGATAAGTTTTTCTTAACAAAATTTACTTTCTAAAACGATAAATTTTAATTAACGGAGGGAGGGATTACGTAGAATTTAGAACATTGTCAATCAAGCACAAACTAATATTGCTCTGGATATTTTATCATTTCATGAACAATAATTTTAATTTATTATGCATGATAGAAATGGTACGTACAACGTGCTTTAATACATTTTATGCAATTGCAATTTAGTACTCTCTAATTAATCCAGGAATAATTGGCTAATTAATTAAGGGACTCCTGTATTTCTTCCAGTGTCCTATCTTTAGTCTCCGGCACCAATTTTAGAGTGAACAACACCGCGATCGCATTAAACCAAGCGAGGACGAAGAAGGCTCCTGCATAGCTCCATTCCGTCGCCACAAAGTTGAAAGAATACGACACGATACAAATGGCCCCTCCGGAGACTACTGCTGCAAGGCTTCCGGCTATCCCCTTCACATTCATTGGGAAGATCTAGCAATTCATCACATACAATACAACCTCATCATCATTCATTTTTATAATATGATCACCTTATTGGTTTCAAGACATAGAGATTATAAGATTCGAATGCGAACCTCAGACATGATGACGAATGGTATTGCTCCCATGCCAAATGGGAATGCCGCAGAGTATCCCTGCAAGCGAAGATTTGATCATTAGCTACATATATTGATTGCTCGTGGATAGGTAAATGCCTAGAATGCCTATATAAAATATGCATCATCTAACATACCCATAAGGCCACTACTATGATGTAAGGGCTAACGCTCTCCAAGTACTTTGTCTGATCTAGGAAGAAGAAAAACCCTACTAGGAGGCAACAAAAGCACATTGCAGCTGCGGAAATCTGTGTGAGGTAGATTGCGGTTGTGAGGGTTTCGGTCGCCGAAAAGAGAAGAGTAAGTTGTTCAAGTGATTGAGTTTCATATATCTAACCGTTAGAAGGGGCCGCCTTCCACATTTGTCTATCAGGTACATGCCGATAACAGCTGATGGAATCTGTGCATAAGCTGAGTGAGATTCCATTTTAAAACCAATTGGTATATATTGTACTTCTGATGTTACTACATACCTGAACAACAGCCACTCCTATTGACCCAATAGAACTCGTAAACCCTGACAAAAAACATCAGTGTGAGTTTTGCTACTCCAACATATCATTGGATGATCGATTATATATCGAAAAAAATAGTTTGTACCAGCTGATTCAAGAATAGATGAGGCATAGAATGTGACCCCAGTGGGTCCTCCCAATCCTGATAGTGCCATGAGCCCAAATACAACCTGAAAAAGTAGCCATGAACTCATATCATCAAACAAACCAAATTGAGGCCAATGACTAATAGTATGAATGGTGGATCGATTCGGATGGCTCACTACTAAACTGCGCGCGTATTTTTTCTTGAACAAACCGACAAAACTGACTTGCGGTATTTGTTTAAGGCGTTCATTGATCTCCTGAGAAATGTTATGGAATATTGATTTTAGATGACATATAATCAAGTGTAAGATATAAGATCGATGATCGATAGTCAGGTAGTACCTCAATATCAGTTGCTTCTCGGGATATATCGGCTTTCTTTCCCCTAAGTCATTGTAAGACATTCTCGCATGCCTCAATTTGGCCGCGTTTTGCCTACACAAGTTGATTCATATCCGTCGTTAGATTTGAGTCAAGTTAAGTACATTGATGACAAAAGTAAGAAAAAACGATCACCAATAATCTAGGAGACTCGGGGATCAAGAATATGCCCAACAATTGGGCCAAGGTTGGAATGATGCCTGAAAAATGACACAATTCCCTCATCAACTTGCATTGTAATTAGATTCAAAGGAGAGACCGTCGAAAAGGAAATGATTGATACAGATACCTATCAAGACTAGGATGCGCCACGGGATCAAAGATCCAGCAAAGAACATCACCACAATTCCACCGGACTGCATCAACTGCAAGGCCAATTTTGTCTGAACTTAGACTCACTCTATATATTATAGGGTTTTTTTTTTATACAAGTAAGGATTCAATATACCAGACAACCACATCTGGTATACTGAGAGATCGGAAAAAACGGTAGATGGACAGACCATCATGAGACATATTACAAGTTTATAATCTAGCTGAAGTTGAAAAAGTGAATTAAAGCAACTTTTTATCTTTAAATTTTAAAAGTTATTACAAAGCTGAATCAGCTTGTACAACTTTTTACATACCTGTGTTAGAGATACTAATCCTCCTCGAACGTTCTTGGGAGTTATCTCCGCGATATAAACAGGGATCTGGATCGCGCATTAAAGTACAAACTCAATCATTCTATGTAGATCCAATCCAATTCCAAATCAAACTCACTGAATTAAACATATGTGTGTGTCTAATATACGGAGTATATATATATATATATATGCAGCCATTATTACCACATAAATGAGGAGGCCCAGTGAGTTCCCTATCAAGAATCTACCAATGTCGAGCGACCATGCTTTCTGATCAACAGTAATCATGACAGTAGATGAACACCATGATATATCATATCGAAAGAGATCGAAATTACAGAAAATATATTGGATTACATGAATTAAAGACAGATGGAACATTAACCTGTGAGATCGATATTGTTATCCAACCAATGAGACTTAAAGTATCTGCGAGCCCAAATGCCTGCAGAGACCAAATCATAAACTTATATATCCATTGATTCATTAATTTCAGCCATATGAGTGTAAGGTTTCGCAAACAAACTTACGCCTCTTCGACCGATGGAATCTGTAATCCTTCCACTAACAAGGGAGCCTAACAATCCTCCCAATGTTAACAGTGATCCAAAGAGTGAATACTGCAATAAATTATAATGTATCAGCAAATTGCGTCAAACGAATTAACTGTTACTCGATATCGAATTATGGTTCTACCTGTGCAGTTGAAAGGCCAAGCTCGTCCATGATTTTTGATTCAACTGGGGATGAATAACCCACCTACAATCAAATACAGTGCCCGAGATTTAATTCAAGTTAAAATGTGAATGTGAATCGAAAGTTGGGAGTGTTCCAAGCTAGTTTACGGAAATGAATTGGTAGTGTACATACAGCACAGCCACAGGCGAAGGTACCGGAAACGGCAATGAAGACGCTCCAGAGGAGAAGCGGAGTGACGGCGCCATTATCAATGGCGGGAGCTTCTTCCAGGAGGTTGATCGTCAATGGTTCTTCTCTCTCATTCCTATCCATTTCTTCTTCTTCTTCGTTTTAAAGCAAGCGATGAAGATATATATATATATATTGAAAAGGAAAATGAAATGAAATTTCGTTTTTTCAATTAATTAATGATCAATTCTCAACGTATGGATCGGAGATAGATCTAGTTGTAGAACGATTTGTGAAATTAATATATAAGTGGTACTCCACCACTTTACCGGATTGCCCCATTCCCATCCAATAATTCAAAAACCTCAACCCCACATCTCACATGTAAAACATTTTCATAACTGAAAAAAGGAAAAAGGAAATTGCGATAAATGACTATCACTATTGAGTCTATTGTGGTGTGGAGTTCATTGGTTGATGTGGAGGTAGCTAGTGTAGGGAAAGGCCATTTTGAGGACGATATACATGAGTCGGGATGATTAAGGGATTACACATATCGAGTAAGGTTGAGTCGTCGCGAAGGGGTGTGATCAGGCCCAACGGAGAGGGTGGTGCAAGTGGTCTAACTCAAATTGTTTTGGGGTCCAATATATTTTAGAGAAAATGTGTCCAACATGCTACTTTTTGGGCTCAAATTTAACAAATGTCCACGAACCTTTACATATTAGGATAAAGTCCACCCATCCAAACCTGTGCCCCCCTCACTTGTTTCGCCTCCCTCTTTCTCTTCCGCCGATCTGACAGTACAACGGCCATGGTTTCGATTCCGCAGCCTCGTCTTCCTCCGCTCGCCGCTCCGCCGCCTCGTCTGGTCGCGCTTCGTCTGTTGAAATTAGGGGAAGAAGAGATCGGGATTGAAAACGTCTCCCATGGCGACCTATCTCCCATGGCTTCATCCCCGGTTACCTTCCTCCGGCCTCGATTCTAGCGGTAGCGGCCTCCGTCTCTCTCCGTCTGTCTAGCGGTAGCGATTTCCCTTTCGATCTGATTTGTTCCATATGTCGAAATCCTTTCATCTGATCTGATTTGTTCCATATGCGCCTTTAATCGGAGATGACTGGAATTGACGACGACAAGATCTACCTGGACGGATGAATGGCTCGGTGTCCGGCAAGCCATTCGTTGATTTCAGTCTTCGTTCATCAGGCGAGCCATTCGGTGTCTGGCGATAGGATCTGATTTGTGCGGTTCCTCTCTCGTTCATCAGGCGATTGAGTGTGCAACGAGATTGATTTCATCCTTCGTTGCACAAGCCTTCGGCGGAATGGAGGCAGGGATGGGGCCAGATAAGAGAGATCTCGGAGTCTGTTAATGGCCTCCTCCCTCACTGTGATTTCAGCATGTGAAGTTGTTGTGACTAGGCGTGGCCACGTGTCAGACCCGGCGGGTCGACGGGTTCGACCCGCCGGGTCGACGGGTTCGACCCGCCGGGTCAAGGGTCGGGGGAAGGCGACCTGAACCCTAACCTGGGATTCCAACGGGTTGGAGGGTTCGGGTCACCCGACGGGTCATCGGGTCGACGGGTTGACCCGCCGGGTCGACCCGACGAGTTGGAACCCGGGTTGGACGGGTTTGCACTTGTTTTGGACTTCGGACTCTGAATTGTCGGATCGAATTTGTCGAGAAAGGGAACGGGAATTGAACGCCTATGTGTTTGACAAATATCCTTTCGTGTTCACAAATCATAACTTGACTCTTTAGTCTTTATGTACAAAATACAATATGTAATATTACATCTTATAATTTTCAAAACTAAAAAGTCTACAACTTATAACTCTATAAGTTTTACAAATTACAAAAAAGTTGTACAGTTTTTGTATTAGGGAGTGTTGGGGGGGAAGGAAGAAGGGCTTGAATCGGTTTCCCGACTGCCTACGTATCCTCCCGGGGGTGAGGAATCAAAGCCCACGTAGTTCTTTTACCTGTATGTCTGAACCCCGGCCCGGTTACCTCCTCTTCTAGTCTTCTTGATCGTCGGATCCTCCACCACCTCCTGATCCATCTGTGACCGCGCCATCAATGGAGCTCCCAACGGACTCTGTCTCTATTCCGTCATCATCCTCGGAATCAGTCCCCAAGTTGTTCTTCTGCATCCGCATCTCCGCCTTCTTCCAATCTGCAAGGCAAACTTGGGCTTCGAGGTTCTCGGGAAGCAACCTTGATCTCTTCTCCGAAAGAATCTGACCTCCGCGACTGAAAAGCTGCTCGACGGCTACGGTGGAGCAAGGTGCCCCAAGTACTTGTCGGGCGATTACCTGCAATGTCGGGAATCTTTGTCTTTCGGGACGGCTCCACCACTCAAGGACATCGAAATCTTCCTCTTCATCGCTGAGAAAATCAAAGTTAGTGGACAAATATTCGTCGAGCTCCGAGTGGGGGCTCGACGAAGTTCTCGACCTCTTTGACCCAAAGATATCTCGGGCAAGTGCCTTAGTTCTAGCGGTGATGCTGGTTCGTGACCCGCTAGAACTGGAAGGCACGGGAGGACGACCGGAGGGCGCTCTATCGCCCGTCGAATATTCAGTATATAATTGTTCTAACAATCCTCTAACTCTAGCAACAATAATTGTAACATTGCAATCAGGATCATTCACAATTCCTAAAGTCGGATAATAGTTTTCTAAAAACAATTGAACTCCGTTTAATTTATATCTAGGGTCGAAACAACAAGCTACGAGGAAAATGTCGGGTATAAATTTGTAATATGCGATCCATTTCTGTCGCATCCCCATAGTTGCGGTGGAAATGGATGGTGTGTTAACTCCGTCTTGAAGGGCTAGTGCTACGTTCATTGCAATAAAACAAAAAACGTTTGATGTAGGCATGTAAACGTGGGAAAACGTCCGAGTTGCGTCGTAAAAAACTTTGAAAACCTCCACAACGTCCCGGGCCTGAGTCCACACATCGGCAAATATGTGTGAGTCCGGGATGTGTAGTGTTGCAAAACCGGAAAGAAGTTCCTTGTAAGCGATTGAATCGTAAATCATTGTGTAAGTGGAGTTCCACCGAGTGCAAACGTCCTTGGGGAACGTTTTTGGGCGGGTTTGGTGGCTACGACAATAAACGCTCCATTGCTGGTGAAGCTGTTTGCTTTGCCAAAGTGCCCGCAAAATAAATCGAATTGGTTCAACAACACCTTGTAAATATAATAAACCATCTTGAACACATAAGTTTAAAATGTGAGGGGCGCAACGGATGTGGAAAAACTTGCCGCCTATCGCGGGCTGACAGTTTTGGATTAAATCGGGGATAGATGCGGTGTTGGCAGAAGCGTTGTCAAAACCGATACTAAAAACTCTTTTAGTTAATCTATATTCTTGTAAAACCGTTAAAAGGACACCTGCTATGTTTCGTGCCGTGTGTAGGCGTGGCCACGGGTTACGGGTCAACCCGTGACCCGCCGGGTCGTACGGGTCAACGACCCGCCGGGTCCGGGTTGCCGGGTAGGGGCGGGTAGCGGGTTAGAGTTAGGGTCGGGAGTTTAGTGACCTGTGACCCGCCGAGTCGACCTATTTTAAAAAAAAAAACGTTAGAGGTGGGGCCCACAGGTCGGAGCTATTTTTTTTTAAAAAATATAGCCGTTGTAACGGCTAGTAGACTCGGGGCTATAAATACCCGACTCCTCCTATCACAAATCCCATCCAATCCATCAATCACCTATCATTCTATCAATTTGGTTTTCAGAAGCTCGTGTACGTTGTAATCATGTCCAGTGACAACCTCAAAGAGGCGTTGTTTCAAGATCACTACGATAAGGCGGATGTGCAACCCGATCGATCATTCGTAGCCGTTTGTCGTCATTGTGCTAAAAGGTACAAGATGCGGAATAACCTTGGCCATGGTAATTTGAAGTATCACATCACCAACAAGCACCCCGAGAAGATTAAGAACGATGGCGCTTCGGGCTCGAGTGGAACGAGTGGTGGTAAAAACTAGTCTATTATTCCTATGTCCTAAGTCTTAATAATAAGTACTCCCTCCGATCGGAAATATTTGATGTTTTGACTTTTTGCACGTACTTTAAGGAGCTAAAAACTATATAAAATATTAATCTTTTAATGAATTTTTTTTTACAATTTAGTACTTATTACTAATAAATATTAAACTATGAAAAAAATTAATTAAAATAAATAAGATTTTATATAGTTTTTAGCTCCTAAAATTACGTGCACAAAAGTCAAACATCAAATATTTCCGATCGGAGGGAGTAGTGACTAGTGAGTATTGTAGACTTGTATAGTTGTAGTAATGTAGTGAGTTTATGTTTTTTCGTTTTTATGTTATTATGTTATGTTATGTGAATCGGTGAATGTGAGTCGTGATTTGTAAACGTGTATTCGTCTTTCGGTTTACAATAAACTTGTGTTTGAATGATTCAAAGAATATTGTTTTATAAGATAATATTTTTACTAATTACCTAACAACTTAGAAAAAATTACCTAAACATTATATATTACATTTAAAAAGTTAAAAAACTAAAAATCTACATAAAATATATTGGAAACTTAACATATAAATTTAATTAAAAGTTAAGCTAGTTAACTACTAGCCAAACACCACCCAAGTGCAAACAAAAAAAAAAAAATTGAATCGGGGGAACGGTCACATTTCCAACAGTCGACCCGCCGGGTCGAACGTTGGACCCGCCGGGTCAACCGTTGCCCAACGGCTAGATTGGAGGGAAAGGCTCGGTTTTGGCTCTATAAATAGGCCATTTCCCTCCCAATTTCAACCCACACCTCACTCATCTCCTCTAATCTCATCTCAATCTCTCTAATCGCTCTCTAATCGCTCGATCTTATCTCTCGTAATCTCCTAAGTCTCTTCAATTCAAAATGTCGGGTTTCATCAACCGAGTTACTAACCGAGTTACTAGGGGTCGCAAGAGTGTTAATGGAGCCCCATCTTCATCGACCCCTAGTGTCGGAGGAGGCGGGTCGAATCCGGCGGCGGCACCAAGCCTTCGTCGAAGTGCATCGGTCTCGGCGGCTTGGGAGGAATCGAGTTGCGCCGCCAAGTGCAACTTTTGCTCCACGGTCTACAAGCACAAGAAGGGAGGCGGATATGGGAACTACGGTCGACATATCCGCTCGAAGCATCCCGAGAAGCTCGGCCTCGCCAAAGGGCAAACTCAACTAACCGGGTACGCTTCTTCTTCCTCTCAACCCCCTGGTTTATGGTCTTATGATTATCGTAGTTGTCATGATCAATATGCGGAATCTGGCCTCGATCGCGAATGTGTTGACTCCGTGTTTGATGTGTTTTTCAAAGCTTATGTATATATTTTATCTTTTTATTTAGATCAATTTCTAAGACTATTTAAGCATGTTTAGGGTTTATTTTTAGAGATTCTAACACATCAAACACATTGATCAAGTTTTACAATTGAGAAAATCTTAAAGGGGAACCTCCCCAGCTATAGAGAGTTAAAATTTTCCGTTTCGTCTAGAGATTTGAGCTTTGGTTTGATAAAGTTGTAAGATTTCTATATTCTTATTGTATTCCTATTGATTGGTATTATTTTTCATGCGCTTATTATCAAATATTATTGATTTCCGATGGCCTTTCAACTAGTTAAGATTATTCTATTTCTATGATTTTGTAGTTTTCTCGTAGCGAACCTTAATCCGAAGTAGCGAGCATGCCAGCCTTTTTAGAACTTGTACGTAGGATTAAATTAGTGTGTAGAGAATTGATTGTGTTAAATGTCAACTCGTAGCATGATGTTATATGCATTATGACTGATCCTTAGTCTCAATCCTATTAAACCTTGACCGTGTTTGTTAGGGTTATCTAATTAATAAGAATTGTTAGGGCTTGTAAGACTAGTAATACCAAATATTAGTACAATAGTACATGAATAATAATAGGATTATGAGATAATTTCAAGAAGAATCAATGATCAACTAATTAAATAAATTGGATATATATTTGTAGATAAAACTACTTTTTTAATTGTTATTCTCACTAACTTGTTTATAGTTTATTTGGTTCTATATATTATTCTCAATCACTCAAACATCCACTTTTGTCTTAATTAATTGGTAAATAAACTTAGCTTTAAAGTCGAACTGATTCTCCGTGAAATCGACTCCTTACCTTTTTTTGGGGGGGGGGGGGGGGAAGACTTTGAGGGCAACCATATTTGGCACCTCGAGAAGCAGATAGAGCCAGTAGACGATGAACCGTCAAACAAAAAACCTAATAAAATAATTGTGCAATACAAACAATGGAAAGCACATTCAAACAATCGAAGCAAGCAACCTAACCCTAAGCAATGACACTACTGACTAGTGATACATCAGGAGACCATGTGGCTCCTTACTTGTTTGTTGTAATAGTTAGTTAGTTAGGGATTATTTTTTTATATGCACAACAAATTTAATTAGCTTCATCGCCATGTCCGAAGCACCTCACTTTAGTTGAAAATAAAATAAAAAACTCCTTTTCCAAAATTCTTTCAAACAACAAATCTTTTTTATTTTACAGTATGCAAATAATAGGATTACCAGGATCATCCTTGATCATTCATATGGATGATTTTACAAAGCTCCTTATTCAAATGGAGGGTCATCAAATTACAAATCTCCATAGTTCTAGTACAGTTTGATTCCCTATAGTAGTGTTTGAAAGCAATGCTGTTGAACCCTTTTTTTTTTTAATATGACAAATCTTCTCAATTGTACTGGAGATTTCCCATGGAATATTGGTGCTATTATTGATGAGGTTCATGACTCCAAGACTATCTCCTTCAATAATGACGTTCCGAAGGCCTCTGTCTAGGGCTATCTGTAATCCAGTGCAAAAAGCATAAGCTTATGTTTGAAGCACATATCCTTGATGGATCCTACACTGAAACATATCAGTAACTTGACCAGCACTGTCCTGAACAATGCCTTCAATGCGGCATTCACCGGAAGGCTTCACAGAGGCGCGCGTCTACATTTATTGTGTAGAAGCCCCTTGGTGGTTTTTGCCACCTTGTTACTTTTCGTTGTTTAGGTTTATAGTGCATTTATTTGTTTGTGTCATTTCCAGATAGATGTATTGGTGATTATTTGATGGGCAATTGTAGATATTGAATCAATTTTCATTTTGTTGAAGATAATGTTGTTTCTTAGGTCTCATATAGTTTTTCATATGAAACAAAGGTCTTCAAAGTGTAAATTTTCATTTTTGATTGCCGTAAGGTCCTCCAGGAACGAGTAAGTAGGTCTAAGAAAGTTTCGGTTTGTTGTTTGTGCATAATGGGTCATTAATTCTATAGTAATATGACATTTCATAAATAAATGGTGGACATCTTCATCTTCAGTCTTGCATAGACATCATTGGGATGGTACTCTATCAAAATATCTCCTATTTAGTCTTTCTTTAGTGGAAAGACCATCAACCGCGTCTTTTCAAATGAAATTCTGGATCTTAGGTGGTAAATGAAGCTTCCAACTCTACATGTATTCATTATTTCTTGCAGTAACGTTGCTAATAAGTTTGTAGGTTGATTTAGTGGTGAAGGTTCCATTTGCATTTAATTTCCATATTATTTTGTCCAATGTATCCCAATATGGAATTTGAATTGTTTGTATATATTGTTTATGCTATGTGTGACGGAAATAGTTGATGCAATAGATTTGTGTTCCAACATTTATAAGCATCTAGCATACCAGCTACTTTAAGGTTCGAATCATTGGTTCATTTGAAATCTTCTAAGGGGATGTCATTGATCCAATTAATTAAGGATCAGACCAAACATTAATGAATTTCCTATTACATGTAATCCAATGGAACTCTTGCTAAAAGTCCCTAAGGTTGAGTAGACGTCCAAACTGTCAAGAACTATTATATATAAGTACTTTTCTTTATAAGGATCAAGATAATTTATGGGTCAATAAAAGAAAAATACTTTCAAAAAACAATTCTTGATTTCCGCCCTTTTCAAAGTTCCAAGCTTCAATTCCACCTCTTATTTCCTTGCTTATTAAAATTTGGGAAAACTAATTAAAATACCCTCACCTTTGGGGGTATGGTAAAAATATATCCTCAACTTTTAAAAGTAATCAAAATATCTCGACCTTTGATAGTAGTGGTAATATATTACCACGGATTTTCTCATTGATCAAAAAATATTGACAAGACATCCTACGTTGATTTTTCATAAGGGTTTTTTTGAACGGTTTCCTTAGGAAAAAAATAAAGAGTTGGACCGGCTTCATACACCACGCTTTTTCCTCCCTCCTAGCTATCTTCTTTCGTGATCGCCTCTTGAGCTGTCTTCCGGTCTTCCAGACAGCTCATAGTTCCTCTTCAATGACAGTCTTCATCCCTCGTGGTCGGCTATCTTGAGATGTCTCTCTCACATCTTCTTCCTCTTTGATTCGTTCGCGGACTTAGCTGAATAAGTTTTTTTTCCCTCTTTGTTGTTGCTGTTGTTTTCGGTTTAGTTTTTTGTTGTCGGTTTGGGGTTAGGAATAGTCGTGTTGTGTTAATTTGAGGCAATTTTGACCGGATTAGTTGCTTGGTTGAATTAATTTCGTTTTTTCGGGATTAATTTTGTTAGCGGTGCATTTTTTCTCTAAGGAAACCGTTTAAGAAAACCTGATTTTAGTACTAATTTGTAAAAAGGCTTCCACACATGCTGCCTTGTCAAAAACAAAATCAACATAGGCTGCCTTGTCAACATTTTTGACCCATGAGAAAACTCGTGGTAAACTGGTAATATGTTACCACTACCCTCAAAGGTCGGGATATTTTAATTATATTTGAAAGTTGAGGATATATTTTTACCATACCCCAAATGTAGGGGTATTTTAATTAGTCTTCCCTTACAATTTCGTTAGAATTTCAACTCTTTATTTTTATGGATCGTGATTCGACTTAATTAATAAGGTTATATTTTTTTACAAAAATAAACAATTCTTAGTGGATAATTTCAACGCTCTATTAATTCATTCCATTTAGTTTAAGTGGTATAATACTTTCAAACATAGTGATCATAATCCATGTGATAATTATATTATTTAATTACACATTCATTGATCACTATCAAAATATTTTTTTACTTTATTTAATATAGATAAAAAAAAAGGTTTTTTCCACTAAACATCACTCATCGACATGTGAATGCAGTGGTAATTTATGATGTATCTTATGCTAAAATGGTCTAAATTAGTATAAAATCATGGTGAAATATAGACCAATGATTAAAAAAGCAATTACTTAAATTCTTTATTTGCGGGTACAAATGTATTAGTTGTTGCTCTTTAGTTATGCAATTACTTAAATTCTTTCTTTCTTTCTTTCTTTCTTTCTTTTTAAAAAAAAATGGTGATGAAGTCCACTTGCATCAAATAGGCTCAATATGAGGTAAAATACTCCATCACAATATATATCAACTAGCCGGCACATTCATGATCATCACATGGAAACCGTTAATTGGTACATCTAGCACGTTTCATTACTAATAATATAAATTGGAGAGTATTCCTTATCTATGGTGTACAAGTACAATATATACATGTAACTTGCTATAGTAAAATCGTAATTCATGTCAATTATGATATTCTTTACTTGTATCACAAGTACTAAAATCGATGTTAAGGCCAAGAGGGGATCTGGGTCACGTGCCCCCCTCATTTGACGAATTACTAAGTGTATTTTCCTTGTCGATAGCTTCATTTGATATATAATACGTCATAATTTGACATCTGAATAAAAAGTTATAAATGTTTAAAAATTAAAGGTATTGATCACTTTAATTTTATTTCAATAGAATATAATACTTTTATATTTTAGTTAAATTAACATTCATATACTACTCCGAAATGAGAGATTATATTGATCATTTCAACAATTAGATAAAGAAGCTACATAATTTTAAATTTTTACTTAAATTAACATTCATATACTATAATAATTCTTTTTTTTTTCAAAATATTCATTAAAAATAAAAAATTACGGATAAATTCACACTTTGAAATTATTTACACAAATATTCAAAATTTGCAGAAACATCAAAAAAATGCGGCCTCAGACCGCGTTTCATGTGTTAATTGAGTATTTATCCTCGAGGTTGAAAAAAAAAATTTCTTTAAAAAACGCGGTTTAAAATTGGGTTTCTTTCTCAATTGTATTTATTAATTTAAAAAAAAACAAAAAAAAAATATGTACCAGGTTTTACTTAGAAAAAGAAGAAGAAGCGAGAGCGCCGCCGACGGTGGCTCCTCCTCGAGCGCCCCAGCCGTGAATTGAAGGTGGTCCCTCGTCTGCCGCCGGCGCTGATCCCTCATCTGCAGCCGTTGGCTCCTTCTCGAGCGCCTCAGCCTTGAATTGAAGGTGGTCCCTTCTTCCGTCTGTCTCGAGCGCCGGCGACGATGGTGGTGCACAGTAGCTGCCCACACCAATCAGATCTGGCCTCCTCCTCCGTGGCCAACATATAATCAGATCTGGCCTCCTCCTCCGTGGCCACCCATATGTTGCCCTTCTTTCCCCTGCCACTGCCCTTCTCCCCCTCTATCATAGAGCCGGCGGCTCTATGACCCCGGTCGCCCATCAGATCCAGACTCCTCCTCCCGCTTCCTCCTCCGCAACCCCCATCAGCGCTCCGGCCTCACCCTCCGACATCCTTCTTCCCCTGCCAACTGCAGTCCCCTGTAAAACGCGGCCTCACCCTCCGGCCAGTGCCGGTCCTATCATTTTATAGGCCCAGAGCGAACTAAAATTTTAAGGGCCCGATAAACATTAAAAAAATAAAAATTTTGTATAAATTTATGAAATTTTCATATTAGTTTTCAATTTTAAAAAAAAAATAGGTCAATGAATAAAAAAATTATATACATTAAAAAAATTCAAAAATATAATTGTAGTGAAAACTATTTATTTTTGCTTGGTATCTAGTATAATATGTTCACAACTACTCAAGTTGTTACGTAGAGGAGTATTAAAAAAATTGTCTTATAATACTGAATATAGTTTTTGTTCTAAGATATCACATATGTGACCTCCTATGACATCACTTATATATGAACTAAAACAAAAAATTTAAAAGGGGGATTTTTTTATAAACAAAAATAAAAATAAAAATTAGATACATCGAGCATATATGAAGAAATAAAAAGAATACATTTTTCTCAAATAAAATAGAAAGAGTTATATATGTAAACTATAAAGCTTTATCTGCCACATAAAAAATTGTCTAATATTGTATTGAAAAGGTAAACGTACAAATAATTATGTCTAAATTAAATGAATATATGCTCCTCTAAAAAAACATAAAAAAAAATACAAAATTTAATCGATATAGGGTCTTTCTATAAAAACATAAAAATATGCAAATAGAGATATTTGAATTCTACACGTCTAGGAATCCAAGCTTTTTTAAGATTTAAACTTATCATTGAGTCAAACTCGTATTTTGTTATATTATATATATAACATATATTTTTAATGGACCCCTACCGAAAATGGGCCCTGGGCGGTCGCCCACCCTGCCCCACCCTTTGGGCCGGCACTGCCTCCACCCTCCGAAATCATTCTTCTTCTTCTTCCTTTTTTTAAAAAAAAAAATTCTAGGTAAAACGCCGCGTTTAATTTTTTGTTTTTTTAAATTAAGAAATACAATTGGGAAAGAAACGCGGTTTGAAACCGCGTTTTTTTAAGAAATTTAATTTTTTTTTTTCAACTCCGAGGATAAATACTCAATTAACACATGAAACGCGGTCTGAAACCGCGTTTTTTTTACGTTTCTGCAAATTTTGAATATTTGTGTAAATAGTTTAAATGTGTGAATTTATCCGTAATTTTTTATTTTTTAATGAATATTTTGAAAAAAAAATCTTTATATTTTACCTAAATTAACATTCATATACTATAATTAATCTCGAGAGATTCGAAATGAGAGATTATACTGATCATTTCAACAATTAGATAAGAAGTTACATAATTTTAAATTTTTTATATTTGGTTATACATTATTGTATGTTAAGAGTCAACAAATTACGTATTGACTACGGTTGTTATTCGAGTCAAACGAGTCTAGCATTCCCATGAGCCAAACAAAATTATCGAAATGGTTGAGAATCACCTCCATTGCCACACCGAAGAGACTTTATTCTTTGATTGCAGTGCTTCACTGAAAAATAATGGAAAGACTGACAAATTTTCAAAACATCCATCCTCTTTTTTCTTCAAAAAAGATATCAATTTGAATCAAATCAAAGGTAAGTACTAATAGAATTGTGTTCAAATGACGGGCTAACGACGTACCTTTTGCACAATGGGTCAGCGAGGAAATGGGAACAATGACTTAAGCCATTAGGTGTAGGCGCTTTCCAGAGGTGGAACGTTTCGTTATACGTTATTACTTTTAAGGGGAACCGAGCGAACTCGGACTCAGTCAAAAGACTGAACTTGTTTCTTAAGTTAAACAAAGCAAAGAAAAACGACAAATAACAAAGGCCCTGAAAACAACTAGCGATTTGGAGGAGATCTCTCGAAAAATCTTTAGTGGATGGTACAAAGTCTCCCAACTTTTCATACTTTTGGAGAACTTCCAGCTATCAAGGAGACAGACCAAAAACGGAAAAAAAAAAACAAAAAAAAAAGAAAGAAAAAAGAAAGTCTTCGCTCTCCTCTAAATGTGATTCTTTTTTTGTGTGTGATTCGGTAATGAGTCATAGAGAATTGATCAATTGTTCTGAATGTTATGATCAATGTCCCACCCCAGTAGCATCATTCCTAGTAGGAAAATTTTGGGGAAGAATTGGAAAGTAAAAAAGGGGAAGAATCTTTTTTTGCTAGTCCATTTTTTATGAAAGAAATTCCTGCAGGTTAGGCATGACTACTTCCGCCATAGAGAGACTTGCACCTGCGGAATGCTCTGCTCATCTTTCTTACGGCTCGTTACCGCAACGCTCGCCACGGAGCTTGGATACGGTTTTCCGATCGGAGATCCATGGATCACAAACGATATCTCCCTACAACCTTTTGCCTTTAAAAGTGTCCTTCCTTCTCAATGCTCGGGCATCCATCCAATGCATTCTTTTCGATCTTGTACGAAAATACATTGTCGTATTTTAGGTTACATACTTAGAAAAACACCTTTCCTTGAGAAGGAAGGTCCTTGTTTCGGGAAGGGTTCTTGACCCTTCCTCAAAGGTCTCTTTCTAGCATCTTTGAGTTGATCTTAGCCCTCTTCTTATCCTAGAATCACAAGGAACGATTGTGATTTCAATCCGGCAATTAAGACATTTTTTAGTCTATCAAGCTGAAACTAGGACTTAGGAAGTCTCAAGGAATGAGCCCCCCCCCCCCCCAGGCAATTTAATGCTATTTTTTGCCCCATGTTGGAACTCTCTCTATTTTGATAGAGTTGAAAATAACTGTCTTGTTGAAAGGTTCTATCCATCTGCCATTTCTTAACGTCTTTCTTTAGCCAATTTCGCCAAAGATTCAATTTTTGACTAGTTTCGGGCGATAAATATTTATTAGAACATGGAGTGTGAATCAAAACCATGTTTAAATTAAAATTGAGATGCTAATGCAAGTTCTTCCTTTCTGAATCAAATAGGTTCGTTCAACTATCCATGCCTTTACTTTCTGTCGCCGTATAAAATCATGAGTTCGGACTTTGGCCCTTGATTAGACTAGCAATTAGGAGATCATGTTTGGGAGTGCAAGGGGTAAACTCAGACTCAAGCGGATAGGATAGAATTGTGCATTTGTGCGTGACGGGCCCTTCGGGTGTCATATTTTGGCCAAGTTTATCATACCTCATGCCCCTATGTTACGCGACCATAATCTTTTTTTATGTTTCACCGTTC
The DNA here is from genome assembly GCA_037127255.1 of Persicaria tinctoria. NCBI lineage: Eukaryota > Viridiplantae > Streptophyta > Magnoliopsida > Caryophyllales > Polygonaceae > Persicaria > Persicaria tinctoria. The sequence continues at coordinate 6,074,080 of JBANSL010000004.1, forward strand.
TTACATTAGAAAGAAAAGGTTCCACACGAGCTCCCATTATGCAGCGTGGTGGCAGGACTGCTAGGGGATTGGCTCCGGGTGTAGATATGATAAAATCTACATAAGTCATCCAAATACCTAAGCCCCTTCCCTTTTGGATGAATGGGGTGGTTTAGACGGTGATTTCCGGTCTACAGTCCCTCGGAGCGAAGGGTTAGGCAGGTAGTACGTGCCCTCTGACTTCCATCTATGTGATGTGCGATTCAAGCGAAGCGAATGAAGGTAATCTCGAACTGCGAGCTTATGCTACTCTCATCCTCGTTGATTGGTAGCTGAGCGGGCCCCCGGATTTGTGTGGTTCCAGAGGATCCAACTACAGTAGAACCAGGAATAGAGAATTTTTCCCCCTTTTTCCACCCAACTCCTTTTTCTTAAGAATGTTGGTTTTAAGAATGATGGATTGCCCTTCTCCGACCTTTACTGTTGAACCGGTTCGCGCTTTTGATTGCAGCTAGCGTGCCCCTTTCTTTCTTAAAGTCAAGTTTCTCACTTGTTAGCCAAGTGTCAAGAACTTGCCTATCTTAGGATATTTGAAGAAGCTTGGAACCTTATACAAACAAGGGGCTTTTCCCCAACTTATATTTGGACTTGATCTCATACTCGGCTTATTTAGTAAATGAACAAGATCGAGCTGAGTTTTTTTTTTCAAGTATTATGTAGCCTTACTTGCTCATTACATAATAAATTAAAGGAAATTTTGTAAATTTCACCAAATTCGCGTTATTTGAGCTTAAATCGAGCCGATTGAGCCAAACTGAGTTCTGAATCGAGTTTAAAAATGTGTTCATACTCAGCTCATTTAGTAAATGTTGCTTGAACCGAGCTTTTATTGAGTAAAACCCGAGCCAATCTCGAGCTAATCGGCTCATATAGCCACCCTAATATTAACTTAATGTTTATTATATTCTGCTGAACCTATCGGAGGATATGACTTCGGACAGAGACAACTGGAGGAGGAACATTCGAGCTGCTGATGTTTAGTGTCATATATTATAGTTTTGATTTGAGTTGTGTTCTCGTGCCTTTGTTTACTTCCATGCTACTCCCATGCGCCTTCCCTATTCCCTGCTCCCTACTCTGTGTCCTACTACTATGTGGCTCTATTGTCCTATTGTTCCGGGTCTATCGAAAACACTTTCTCGACCTGTTCGGGGTATGAGTGCGTACATCCTGACCCCGTTTTATAACGGGATTAACTGGGTTGTTGTTGTTGTTGTTGTTTGTTTCGTATCCTCATTTAGTTAATTTTTATTCAGATATTTCATTTATAGATTTATGTTTCTTTATTTTTCACATAAAAAAATGAGAGCGTTTTATCATAAACATATGACATTTTATCATCAAATAACATCACTTATTTTCATATTGTATATCATTTTTTATGTTGATTTAATCCAAAATGATACCGTTCATGTATAATTGTGCCCCCCTCCGAATATTTTCTAGCTCCGCCACTGTCCAAGTTTGCCATGTATAGGTATTATAGGGTTGTATGTGTATAGGTATCAAGTATAAATACCCTTATTAGTTATAATTGAGGGCATTAATGAAATTAATCAATTAATTCAATTACTTCTTTCTCCGTAACCCTTATCTGATTGCTCTTTCTTGGCATATTGTATTTGCTGCTTTTATTTTGAGGTGTTCGAACTGACATATTGGGCATGTAATTTTCAAAAATGCTCCTACTCTTTTTTAGAAACACCCTCCTGAAACTCAGAAAATACGCACCTGCACCTCCCATTTCAACAAAAATAAGCTCAGAATACACGCACCTTCGCGTCTTATAACCCCACACGAAGCTGTTGCCAAACATGAAGGGCAGGAGCTACTTTTTTTAACCTTTGGAACCCAAAAAAAACTGTTGCCGAACCCACGCTATGTTAGAGCAAGAGTTTGTAAGTTTCGACTCCTAAACCCTATTTGGAGCGGATAGACAGATATAGATGGTTGTTGTTGATGTTGTTCCCTTCCTTCTCGAAGGTATCTATTTATGTGCAACAAAGTTTGTTTTTGTGTTCACAAGACACGTGCATGTAGAGAGTAACCGGGTGAAACAGGAGATCATGGCGTGTTTGAAAAAGCCAAGTGTGGGAAGTGGATCGGATAAGCTTAACATTGTATTGGTCGTGATTAAGTTGACTAGCTTGGCATATGCTTGTGGTGTTATGTGTAATGAGGACGATTAGTGGATTGATCGGGTTTTGTGTTCAATATCGAGGTGTGTTGATGGACATATTTTCGTTTTTCATGTCCTTGATCGGGTTGTTAAGGACAAACTTCTTGCCTACTTATCGTGTGTTAAATGTTTATGCATAGTGATGTACTTGTTCCTAATGCCATGTTTATCAGTTACTATTCAAGATACTAAAATTACTACTTTTTTATTCATCTCTCTGCCACATCAGCATAGCATCTCTTTCTCACTTTTTTCCAGTTTAACAATAACATCCCTAGCATCCAACAATCTATCTTTTTTTACCAATTCAATTTACAAATATACCCTTCTATAACAATTATTTCCAACATGTTTATAATATGATTATAATATTATATTAGTATATAATTACAGAAATGTAATTATAAAATTTAGATTTAAAATAAAATAGAAAACTTCATTGATTAAAAAAAAGAAATTACACAAAAGCAAATACATAAACTAAATTGTAACGTACGAAACATAATACGAAATTTGCGAAATCTAATTGCCTCCATGTGTGGATCCAATTTTTTGTCAAATATGTTCCTTCGAGTCTTCCCTAAGTCGGCGGTGCGTACCATTATAACGAAGTTCATGCCTCTTCTTTATATACTCTTGCATAGTCGCGTGGCGCTCAGTCGAAAACGTCCAAGCATCGTCGTCAACCAGTGCAGCCTCACCGCTTACACCTTCCTCGAATTGTGGAATCTCATATCCATGATGACTATAATCTTCTCGCTCGTCTTCCACGGTCATATTGTGCAAAATGATGCATGCTCTCATTATCTTCCCGACCAAAATTGGATCCCAAGATAATGCTGGATGATGAACTATTGCGAAACGAGCTTCCAACACTCCAAATGTTCTTTCCACATCTTTGCGAGCGGAAGCCACGTATTGAGCAAATAGCTTCATTTTGGTTCCTTGAGGAGTCTTTGGTGATTTGACCAATGTAGCTCATTCAGGGTAGATCCCGTCAGTAAGATAGTACCCCATGGAGTACTCATGTCCCCCGATATTGAAATTAACATTCGGAGTTGTACCTTGTAAAATATCATTAAACACAGGGGATCGATCAAGATCGTTAATATCATTATTTGTACCTAGGACTCCGAAGAAAGCATGCCATATCCATAGGTCGTAGGATGCAATGGCCTTGAGTATAATTGTTGGATGTCCATGATATCCACCCGCGAATTGACATTTCCATCTAGTTGGGCAATTCTTCCAAGCCCAATGCATACAATCAATGATACCCAACATTTCTGGAAAACCACGAGACTCACCTACGCTCAGCAGATGTTGTATGTCTGCTGCATTTGGTCGTCGAAAGTACTCGTCCCCAAAATAGTTGATGATTCCATAAACAAAATGGGACAAACACAATCTTGTTGTGGCCCCTGATAAACGAAAGTATTCATCACAAGAATCAGCAACAAGGCCATATGCCAGAATGCGAATTTCACTTGTGTTTTCCACACGTTCTCCAAAGTTTTAGAACCTTCCGGACGTCTCTAGATCAGCCTGGAAGCTTACGGAGGCATCATTGGGCACTCCTGGGGTCGAAAACGCGGTCCGTTACACAAGGCGAATGTCCTTTATGAATTTGAATGCAAATTAAGGATAGTATGTTCAATTTTGTTTTGGAGAGGTCAGGGACCCAGAGGCATCAGTTCATTTGGGGGAGGATCTTGTCCCAAGGAAAGAGTACTTCAAATACCTTGGCTTGTACGTTCAAATCGACAGGGGTGTCGACAAGGATATCGAGCATAGAGTCCAGGCGGGGTGGATGAGATGGAGGAGAGCATCAGGGGTGCTTTGTGACAAGAAAGTTCCGGCTAAGCTGAAAGGGAAATTTTACAAGGTGGTTGTCAGACCATCCTTATTGTATGGTTTGCAATGCTAGCCTATTACTAAAGCTCAAGAACAGAAGTTGGTTGTGGCTAAGATGGGAAATGCTGAGATGGATGAGTGGACACAAGAGATTGGACATAATCGAAAATGTTGACATTAGGAGCAAGGTTGGAGTTGTGAGTATCGTTGACAAACTACGGGAGTCCAGATTGCGGTGGTTTGACCACGTTCATAGGAGGCATTTATCAGCGTTTGTTCGAAGGTGTGAGAGCTTCAAGCTTGGAGCTATGCGTAGAGGGAAAGGTGGACCGAAGAAGGGCTGGATGAAGGTTATCTGACAAGATCTCATTGTGCTTAACATTTCGGAAGATATGACTTCGGATAGGGACCATTGGAGGAGGTGCATTCGGGCTTCTAATGTTTAAAAGCCCGAGGATGGGTGTTGGAACCTTTCGTGTTTGCTTCTTGTCTGCCTTCCTACCTGTTTTCTATTGCCTCTTTACCTTCTAGTTGGCATGATATCATGTGATTCTTATACCCTATTGTTTTGGGTCTATCGAAAACACTCTCTCGACTTGTTCGGGGAAAGAGTACGTACATCTCGACCCCCAGACCATGCTTTATCGCGGGATATACTGGGTTGTTGTTGTTGTTGTTTGCTGCAAGTAATTTGTGGTGTTGGAACTGACGGTACTGGCATGGACATGTCTTTTTCAAGAATATTGCTCCTATCCCTTTTCGGAAACACCCTCCCGACTATGTCAGAGCAAGATCAAGTGTGTACATTTTGACTCATAAACTCTATTTGGAATGGATAGACATAGATTGTTGTTGTTGTTGCTATCCCTCCTCAAAGGCATCTAGTTGTGTGCAATAAAGTTTGCAAGTTTGTTTTCGTGTTCACAAGACACGTGAATGTAACACAAACTTTTAGTGTATGTAAACCTTTTTTGCTTTGGAATTTAGATTAAAACCCCTTTAACACTCAAGACAAAAATCAGAGTTAGTTCTTTATACCCAGGTCTGCTATGTGCAGCTTTGGAATTTATATTAAAAAATGATTTGATGCTTGGTTGTGATGTTGCAGATGGGAGGTCATGATCTTCTGTAAATTAAGGGCCCGTTTGATACTGATATATAAGGTCATATGTAAGGGGTGATTAAATAAAAAATCGTATTTAAGGGATGGTTTTCTTAAATTTATGTTTTTCTTTTAATAATCTTCCCTTGCGTTTATAGAAGGTGGAGAGGAGAAGGCGGGAGAGGGGAGGAGTTGCAGTGTTCCTCTATCCAGGCCTCCGCGTGTCACTCTCCCACCGCAACGACACCGTCTCCTTCGCTACCCTGTTTTTAGTTCGCCGCACCGGAAGCTGAGACATGGCTCTGTTTCTCCTTTGCATCGCACGTTCCCAAACTTCGCATTGCCGAACCCTAGAACAATTTTTGAAGCTAATTTCGCCCAATTTGCAATTCATCACTCCCTGAACCTCCCAATTCCTCATTTTGGGCGCTCACTGGGTCTGATTTCGCCATGGATGATCCTCCGGAACCACAAGATCCTCCCGGGTATGTTCCTTCATCTCATCGCCTTCAATTTTGTTCATTTCGCAGAATTTGCGGTTTCTGGCTTGGTGGATTACGCAATTGATTTTGATTCAAGTAAATAGGTTTTGATGATTGAGGGAAAAATTGAATCTTTCGGGATATCATAGCTTGTACCGGGTGAATTTTTGTAAAAGTTAGCTGCGGATTTGTGAACTTCATCAGGGCTCATTACATTTTGCTTGATTGTAGATTGTATATTGAGATTTGTGAGAACCTTGAATTGTTCATTTTGACAATTTTTTAGTCCTGTCTTCAAATGTCAAGTAATGATGAAAACCCTCTCCGGATGGCTGAGGTGGTGAAAGACTCTCTAAGGCCACTAGATTGAATCCCCCGGATACTAGACTCCGTGTACATCGGGGTCGATAACCCAGCAACCTGTAGTTGGATACACTAAGTGGACCTAGATACTCACTAAAATTTGAAAAAAATCATGGAAATTTTGTTAATCAAATTAGGGATATTGACTTAGGATAAGGGATATTAATGCTTATTCTTTAATTTTGTGGTTCACATGCTTAAGTTACTACTTACTACTTGCCACATTCTCAATGTCATAGATCTATACTATTGGTCTTTGTTTGGAGAGAACACATCAAATCTTATAAGCATCCGTATCGGCAAATTATTACACATTTCAGTTATATGCTAGTTGATTTGTTAGTCATAAGCATCTAAGCAAAACATACCCAAATATTATGATAAGCTTATGTTCGTAAATTTATATTCCGACTGAAAGTAGAAAAGAAAAATCCTGATAACGTTCGTACTTCTTCTTAGTGAGATTGCTGAGAGTAGTACCTCACAAACAGCTCAAGATCCTGAACCCAGGCATCGTAGTCGTGGATTCCACACGCTCCGGTCTCTTTTTGCTGCCTCTGTTTCGGTTGGAGGTACCACCGGTTTCGCTTTCTTCATCATTCATATTGATATCAATGTCTGCAATGCAAGAATTTTTTTACTTGATTTTGCAGATTTGAGAGCCCTTGATTTTGAGAAGGATGTGGATGTTGTGACTTCCCCAAAAGGAGTTTTGGAAAGTTGCAGGAGTGGCGAAGTACCGATGGGCTTCGGCTCTCCTGCTCATGAGAGCCCTGCTTATAATTCGGGTGAAAAGCCACTCTCTCATTGGCGGAAAGTCGTCAGGCAGTGGAAGGACAAATCTGTTAAACGCTTCTCCACATTGCCCAAGATGCCCGGAAAGAAGGGGAAACGAGAAGACGGCTCAAATGATGGAAATCTTGATTCTTCCATTATTGATAACTTATCCGACGTCAAGGCTTGTTGGAAGATCTTTTCCTTAGCTGAGCTCCATGCTGCGACAAACAATTTCAGCGAAGGTTCCTTCCATAACGCTATTGCAGGCATTTTGACCTTTTGAGAAGAAAAACTGATAATATATCTACTAACTGTTGGAGCTTTACATTTTGTTGTTCCTCCCAGAGAACTTGATTGGAAGGGGCGGTTTCGCTGAGGTCTACAAGGGCTGCCTTCCGGACGGGCAGCTTGTGGCAATCAAAAGGTTACTTAAAGGCAGCCTTGAGGAGCAAAACTCTAGTTTCTTATCCGAGCTTGGAATCATTGCACACGTGGATCATCCCAATACTGCTAAGCTTGTGGGGTATGGAGTCGATGGAGGAGTTCACATCGTGCTTCGGCTATCTTCTCTTGGGAGCCTAGGATCTCTTCAAGCTAGTTTCTGAAATTCCACGTATGTAGCAATTTCATTTTATGCCTTGTGCAGGCTCAAGGGATCGTCTAGATTGGGCTACAAGATACAAGGTTGCCCTTGGGATAGCAGAAGGGCTTGTTTACCTCCACGAGAACTGTCAAAAACGAATAATTCATAGAGATATAAAGTCAGATAATATTCTTCTTGCAGAGAATCACGAGCCTCAGGTGTGGTTTCCTTTGAATAGAGATATAAAGTTGGATAATATGATCACCAGTTTGATTTAATTATGGGTGTATATTATGGCTGATTGAGTTCTACAATTTTTTTTTTACTTCTCTTGTTCCCTTTCATTAGATTTGTGATTTTGGTCTTGCATTGTGGTTACCGCGACAGCAGGCCAACCATACCGTGATGAAACAGGAAGGGACTTTCGGGTATCTAAAACCCAAATCTAAGATCAATATTCAACTTTTTAAACTGTATATTCGGGTTTTGATCTCAAAAAGCTTTTTGACTGTCTTCATAATGACAGTTACATTGCTCCGGAGTACTTGATGCAGGGACTGGTCAATGAGAAAACTGATGTCTTTGCCTTTGGGGTGGTGCTTTTGGAGCTCATCACTGGACGCCGAGCTCTTGATGAATCAAACAAGAGCATTCTTATCTGGGTTTGTTTCGTGTCCATCTGTCTGTTTTTTTTAGAGTAAGTAATTTTGATTTACCTTAACTGAAAAAAATAATATTGGTTGTTCTTTATAGGCAAAACCTTTGATGCATAAAAGCAACCTCAAGCATCTAGTTGATCCTGTATTGGGAGATAACTTCAACAAAGACGAGTTGGAACGCATGGTTCTGACTGCCGCATTGTGTGTAGATGCATCTCAATTCGTTAGGCCTCAAATGAGCCAGGCAAGTGCTTATATACTACATGTTTACTAGCTCCTTTGAAAATATAAATCAATATACAAGAAAATGCACACATGCATATGCATCTATCTATTGAAGTGCTTGCATACTAGGAAATCGGTGCTTCCCAAGGTTGTGCATACAGTCCAGTCTTTAAATTATAGTCCGGTCTGATCTGGTGGATGGGGTGGCTTGGCATCATTCTTTGCAATGCATGTTTTGCAGGCTATCGTTTTACTTAGGGGTGATGAGTACAAACAAACAGCGGAGAGCCCACACCTGAAGAGAACGTTCTCAGAAGAGTTTCTATATGCGAAAGAATACAACTCAACAAGGTACTTGAACGACCTCAGGCGACATAGGCAGGTTGCTTTCGATCTTAACTCGGATATTCCTAGCGTACAGCCCTGTACGCCCAAGACTCCTCCCTCTGCAGTGTTGTAAGATGAGCTTTACACGTGTTTATTTTCCACTCTTGAGGTTAAGATAAGGAAGTTTGTGGTATCATATGCATTGCACTTGTACATATATACACTTAAACACACATTGGTTATGCAAAGGAGCACATAGGCTCACACCTACAAGAACATATGCATATAGGAGTGATTGGTAAAAAGTACCAAATACCCAGTTGATGAATTGTCTAGTATTTGACACTGCAGCATTTTTTTGTAGACAAATTAGGTATTTCTTTGGGTGCTAAAGGGATTTTGTATCTTAATTGATGATTTACCTTTTTTCCATTTGAACAAGTTTGGGTATGTTTTTTCCCCCTTTCTTTTTTTGACATTCAGCAAGAAGTTGTTCTTCTAACAATCACCAACTTTAATCATCTTTCTAATTGTTACTTATTATAGTGGATAAATTATGAAGTTGTCGGAGATGATCTTAGTGGACGCCCTAAGGGCGATAACTTGTGTTGCTTGTGTATCGTTAACACATTGCTTTGACTCAAACCAAGCTCAATCACCCGAAGATTGTTTGATTTGGCTCGTTATTTGGTGAATGTTGTAAGCTCCGGCAGGATATATTGGGTTGTTGTTTGTGAATGTATATGCTCTCTGTGCAACTGTTTCTGACCATTCGGCAGATTTACTGCTTTGATGCTCTTACTCTTGAGAACAACTTCGGTGTTTTTTACTCGTCTCCGGGATGAGCTATTGGAACTTGGAAGGGTATGCAGTATTCCAACTAATATGTGTTGGTTGCTTTGGTTAAGCAATCTAGTCGCTTTTGTTCTTTTGTAGGTTGATCCGCCATCTGCGTCTCTCGCCCTGTTTCATCGCCTACTCATGTGCGTATTAACTGTTTAATAGTAATTCAATCTGGAAACGAAGCTGTTCATACTTGTTTTTCAGTCTCTAATCTGCTTGATAACTCGCATAGTCGCATTGTTTTGACTTGTCGAAGTGAGAGACATCATATATATCGCTGTCGGTCCCCATGGTTGCCTTACCAAGTTGCTGATCTTATCTGCTGTTGTCCACATTGTGCCATGTTGTAGATTGTAACTCATAGTACAAAATCTATATTTGGCCTGATTTTTCTGTTAGATCTAATTTTGATTAGTACAAAGGTTTCTTATATGTCACACCGCGAGCATGTACTGGATCTTTATCTTGGTGTATCTCAGTAGATATCTAATATGCAAGCTTCAGGCTCTCTATCCAGCTACTGAACTCATTCGGATGATTCGCGCAAAATCACTTATTTAGCTTGCCCAAGTTACATACAGGTATGTCCATGATCCATCTAATGGTCAAAGTTGGATGATCATCTCCTGGGATAGAGAAAAAGAAAGATTTTCAGTTTGGAATTTATCATGGGAAGATCAGATTCTATTGGCCCAGTAAGTAGTTGGGTCCATTTTTCAGAAATTATCAATCTTTACAAAATTGTCAAAAAAGTAGTAACAATGTTGACAGTAAATTTCCTGCATAATGGCTTAAGCTGATGTGATAGAAGGTACACCAGAGTGATTGGTCCCCTATTTCAAGGAGTGCAATAATGTTCTTCGGGTCCATGTGAATTATTGGGCTGATCGTAATACGACATTTGCATTACATAATGCCTGTTTATGTCACTAGCTAAGTCGCAAGTTCGTAACATGATCCTCGCTGTAGCGATGACCACGAGTTTTCCGTGTAGGTTTGGTGCTCGCTAAGCGTATAGCTTGGGCATCAATTATCAAGGGCATGGGGATCGATTTCTAGCTGTCGAGAAGGGCCCGGTTCTGGATTTTCGATGTAGACTTGCTGTGGGGATCGGAGGGAGATGAAGACATTTCATTCATAGCCTAGGTATTCTGTTGATTCCATTAAATCTTTGAAAGCTTTGGATGCCAACTCCACACAAAAAACAAGCACTCATCCAGAATTTTTTTGTAAGCTTATGGCATGCTATGGGCACAGAAAATCTATAATAGTTTGGATGCCCCCACTTAGATGCCCTTCATATCACTTATAGGGATTTACACTAATGAGGGATGTGTTTTTTTTCACAGTACAATAAATGGGTAAAGGGGAAAGAGATAGGTCATCCAATTTACAATCCTCACAGTCACAGAATCTTTTGAACAAATATTTGCATTTTTTCACTGCAAATAAAATCCTAAAAACTTATATGTTGACTGACTTGGAAGTTGGGACTGTTGCAATATGATAATTTTTTTACTACTTGGCTCTGTTGGGCAAGCAAAATAGTTTTTTCTTGTAATTTTGATATTATATAGTTTTAAATGAAATAAATATAAGATTTTAATTTAATTAGCTTTTGAAATCATATATTTTCATCAGCTACTCACTCAAGTTTTTTGAAGTTTATGGTTTTTTATTCACAAGTTTTCATGAGCTACACCAACACCTAGGTTTCTCAAAAATCAAAAATAGTTTTTTCTTGTAATTTTGATATTATATAGCTTTAAATGAAATAAACATAAGATTTTAGTTTAATTAGCTTTTGAAATCATATATTTTCATCAGTTATTCACTCAAGTTTTTTGAAGTTTATGGTTTTTTATTCACAAGTTTTCATGAGCTACACCAACAGCTAGGTTTCTCAAAAATCATAGTAGGTTATTAACCTATATTTAACGCAAATAATTCATCAGCTTTATCTACCCAATCAGTTTCAACTACTCCATCAGCTATTCATTTGCTAAATATAGCCTTGATTAGTAAATGATGTAAATTGTAGAATGTGTCTCGTTGGAGCAAGGAACATGGTTATCAACACCAGTAGAAATATATCGAACTCCCACACTTATAGTAATCAGGGAGTCTGACGCAACATTTATTTATCCTTTTCACTAATAGTAGAGAAAATGGTCGGGTTTTTAAGAATTGATGTGTACCTTCTTTTTTTTTATGACAAGGAACCCACATTTAATGACAACATTTATTGATGTGTACCTTTTGAAACTCTCACTCTAAACATTTTTAGGACTGGTTCTTGACAGGTTGGTGAAAATATAAATCGCGAAATGTGCCTCCTCTTGTTGCAAAAAAGAATCGAGTTTGATGTGTCTTATTGGATAAAGAGAAAAGGATCCATGTTTAAAGTGTAAATTTAATTAGTAACTACTTGGTTATAGATAAACTCAAACTTTTGCTATTAGATTAGATATGATGATACTTGATTATAGATAAACTCAAAACTTTTGCTATTGGCAAAACAACCTTTTGTTTTGTTGGAACGTTTGTTCACCACATGTAGTCATTGTTCTTAGTTGGCACTTGACACACCAATAGCAAAGAGTTGAAAAAAAACAAATAAAAATTAGTACCCATGTCTCAATTAAGATTTAAGACCCATGTGGTAGATGGATTAGAATCTGGCAGATTATGATGCTTGATGGCAATTTGATAATATAGTAGGAACAAATCTGATTTCCTCTTTGATTTTTGTTTTTCTTTGATTTGTTTTTACCTAACACACACCTTTCTCTTTCACATTTCTGACTGGGGCTCCCTAATTCCTGTGCCCTTCAAGTTCACATCTACATGTTTTTTGATGATCAAGTGGGTTGCTCTTGTTCTTATCTCGAAGTAGTTGAGGATCGAAGTAGTTGAGGGAAGAGTGCGTACAACTCAGAAGACCCTACTCTGAGTGGAATAAACTGAAAATATTAGTATTTTTTTGTTGCTTTGTGCTCTTAATTTCCTCACTAAACTTTAATCTAGTTTGTTTTGGGTTCGGTTTCCTTTTCTTAGTGTTAGTGGTGGTGTTCTTCCTTCATTGTTTGTCGGGGCTGATAGCCTGATACTGAAATATTGTAACTATCCCAATTAGAATCAAGTCAAAGATATAAAACATCATATAAGTTTGATAGACTATTCATCTCAGTGTCAAACGATTTTGATATTGAACCTTGTTAATCTTATGTATTGAATTTGCCTCATATGTGGGCCCGCAAATGACTCTTATTCAATCAAGTTTGATAGTTGACAATTAGAAATTAAACTGATATGTGATCATTAGTACTCCCTCCGTTTCATATTAATAGTCGTTTTAGGATGGGGTACAGATATTAAGGAACCATTAATGTTGTAAATTTTACCTTTTACTAAGAATGTTGTACTGAAGCGATTTAGAAATCCGTACAAAGGGGTGTGTTGTAGTTTTATTTTAAAGTTCATTGTAATCTTTTACATCCCACTAATTACCATTTGGAAGAGTGCAAATTCCAAATTTGTTGAAGAGCAATTGTACGAGCGACTATTATTTTAAAACAAGGTGAAAAGTCTAAAATGACTTTTAATGTGAAACAAATGGAGTATTTGACTATTATTATTTGATTCAATGGTGTTCATCAAGCACTTGTAAGAGTTGCCATATACATAGATTTTGCTTGGATTGTTGTAGAAGTCGATTGCCTAAAGCTAACCCATTCATTTTGTGTAGTTTGTTTGACGCATTGTGTCGATTAGGAAGCTTTCTAATACTAATAATTGTCTTATTTGTGAATATTATAAGCTAATCTAGTACAGAGTATTTATTTTGCGTTTCTAAAACTGCTAATAGCTCAAAATTTTATGAGATTTGAAGCTTAGTTTGATTATTTTGAATGTTTAGGGATTTTGCATCTATCTTATGGAATACATTGTTTTCTTGAATTTAATTGTGTTGTTTCTTGATGTCTACATTTTTTTATTATTATTAGGAAAGGATTCGGGTGAAAAAGACTCGAGTCGAGAGTATCTTTACGGATGAGATCAAGAAAATCAGTGTTTGTTGATTTTTTTTTTTTTTTTTTTTTTTTTGATTAGGAAATAATTCGAGACCGGACAGACCCGGACCTCGAGAGGCCGACGAAGTCGGCAGACGGCAAGCCGTCTAAACATACAGCAAAGCAAAAGAAAATACAACATAAAAGCATAATACAGACACCTAATACAATAAAAGAACTAAAAAAACCCGGAAAACACGAGGCCCTAAGCACACAAGCGGACACAGCAGCGAGAAGAAGGAACCCGGCAAGGAGAAGTGGATAGCGAGCGCATGGGACAGCATAACTGACACGATGTCTCGCCGCCGGAAAGACGGAAAACAGTAATCCACGTAGGGCAAAGACGACACCTGGGGAAGTGTGGATCACACGACGTTCCCTCCACCTAGATGAAGAATCTTCGGAGACCACGAACACCACCAACACGAATCAGTGTTTGTTGATGTTGACATGTTTCATCCTCTAGTTTTGGCTGGACATACTTTTTCTTCGAATTGAAAGTGTTGTCATTTGAAGAGATAGTGAACATGGCATCATTCATTCATATGAATTGAATAAAGTATTGAGTGATGTGAGTATAGTGGTAAGGGAGAGGTAACCCTTGCAAGAGGTCAAGGGTTCAAATCTCATTACTTACACTTTGTGTAATTAAGTGGGTGCTCAAGCCTTCATTGGCTTGGGTGAGCCTGCCTGGTGGCTTGCCGCCTGGCTTGCCCGGTTCGGGTCCTTTGCAGGCTAGGGCTCGGACCCGTGGGGGATTAGTCGACAACCTCGGAACCCCCACGTCATAAAAAAAAAATTAAAAAAAAAAATAAGTTAGGGGTTTAAAAGAACTCTCCAATAATTCCAATTTTCTAAAATAAAATAAGTATCCGTTTTTTTTTTTTTTGGACAAACTTTTTTTTTTGGGACAAACTTTAGAATAATATTCCTACACGTTTACCATAAAAGTTTAATTAATTGAGGCATTAATTTGAAGGTTGATAGGTACATCCTCAAGGTCCTCAATTGTTTTGTCTCTTTCATTCATTTGCAACTTCAATCCTTGTCAAAAAAAAAAAAAAGTAACTTCAATGTAGTTTTTTTATAAGAGCATTTTTCATATTTTTAGGATGTGCTCATAAATATTAATTAGGGAGTATGAATATGATAGATTGTTTCTATGAAGCGGATTTTCATTAAAATACTTGTTAGATATATTAAGGAGTTTTTTTTTTCACCGATCGATCAACTCAATAATCACCACCGTACAATGTCCTTATTGTCGCCTCCTCATAATCTCCAAGACATCGTCGCCTCATTCACCGCACTTTAGAATGAAGACGGATTGCAAATCTCATATATACTTTGGAGTTGGGTATGACAATGCATGAGGTGGGAACTCTTCGATCCTTGTAGTGAATTGCTGTTGCGGAAAGTTAGAAACGGGGAAGGCTGGGGACAGAGATAATAGTCTTCACCCAGCTGTTCTCCACCCCATCCTCACCTTCCAACGAAGATCCTCAATGAGGAGTATAAAATCCCCATTTTTCTTCAGATCTTTCATAATTCTATGTAGCTATTCTTTTATTTTTAAATTTTTACCTTATAAGATATTGTATATATACTCCGTATTTGATTTAACTTTAATAATATCATATTCTTTAATAATATCATATAATGTGTATACTCCGTATTATACATAATTTTATTGTTTTTCTTTCACTTTAAAAATTTTACCTTATATTTGATTTAACGGAACTCGATGGAAAAACCAACAGAGAACGTAAATGGAGAAAATTAAGTAGATGTAAGATCACGAGATTGTTTGTAATGTCCTCCTTGAGGGTTTCATTCGGGACTCCCCATAGAGATGAGGATAGGGATTATTTTTCATTCCCGAACGGGAATGAGAATAAGGACGGGATGACTTTTGGTAAACGGGGATGGGGATGAGTAGGCATGTGCATCCACCACCTTCAGGTGGTTCTTTTGAGTCGGGCCCCCAAATTTTGGGGGCCTATATATTTTCAGGCATGTATAATAGTACTACTATAATAAAATCCCATAGATTCACACTTAACTTTCCTTCGGTAAGTGAAATACAATCCAAAATCAAGCCCAAATGTTAAAAACATCTTTACCAATTCTTTTTTTTAAAAAAAAATACTTACGTAAAAAAACAAAGCAAATCAGACCTAAATACCAAATACATTTCCGTTTTTCGATTTTCAACATTAGTAAAAGGGCAAGGGGTGATTCATCTTCTTCATATTCTCTATACTTCATCAATGGGTCTATCGAGCATGCAATTTCTTTTAATTCCCCAAGCTTCATTAATTGTAGGTATGAAAAATTCCAACGGGAAGATGAGATTGATTTTGATTATAAGTTTCAGCTTCCCTTACAATTCTTTCACACACACTCTTCTTGCCTGCTCCCTCACACTCTTTGCTCGCCTGCTCCCTCTCTCTTCTATTTGGTGCTTTCACCATTTTCAATCCGCTAGAATCCATTCATCATCGCTCAATTCAGATTTGTAATGCAGCTCCCATTCACAACTATCACCAAATTCAGGTTAGTTGATAAAGTTGTTTTTTATTTTTAATCTTTGTTATTTTTAGAACATGGTCCCAAAAACATTAAAACGGCCCTGAGAATGAGGATGGAAAAGGTAATGATCTCCGCTCCAAACCTACCCCATTACCATCGCTACTTAGAGGTTTTAAGATTTCGTTTAAAAAAGTTAAAAGCATCCAAATAAATATCATAAATGTTTCATCTTTCTTATCGTTATCCGATAAACATACTCTTCTAAACCAAATGCAACCTTAATAATTAATGATATTTTTTGTTTACAGTAGGCAAGAATTATGAGCGATTACACAAACTGTAATCTGGCTCCTTGAAGATTCTTAAGGATGATGTTACAAAGTTCCCTATTAAAAGAGATAGTAGAGCTATTACAAATGATACCCTTCCGAGCTATAAAGTCGGCTACTCGATTCGCTTCTCGGTAGCAGTGTCTATATTGAACAAGGCCAAAAGCATATTCCAGTTGCTTGATCTTTTCAATGTGATGTATAATCTCCCATCTAACATTATTGTTGTTGGTGATGGCTTTGATGAGCTGTAGATTGTCCCATTCTATTATTACTCTTCAAAGTCCTTTCCTAATTGTTTGCTCCATACATGTCTGAATAGCAATAGCTTCAGTTTGAATGACTGAGCATTTGACAGTTTCCTTGTAAAACATATCAATGGCATGACACCGGGAGTCCCGAGCAACCCCTCCCACATGGCAAGCGCATGTGGGGTTAACAGAGCTCTCCACATTGATTTTGTAGATAGCCTCTGGTGGTCTGCTACATTTAGCTTTAGATCTCTTGTTTGTAGTTTTATTCCTATAATTATCTTTTTCAATTTGGGTACAATCATAGACGTTTCCAATGATTCTTCGAATGATATTTTCTATTGGGGTTGGAGCTTTATTCTTAAAGATAAGTTCATTTCTAATTTCTCAAATAGTTTGCCAAATGAAAACTAGTTCCTCAAAAAATTTATTTCCTAGTCGAATTTCGTCTATATTAAAAGTGTGGGATTCATTTATGTTCATATGTTGAAAGAATTTTCCTGTTTGTAGCTCAAAGTGGTCAATTATTTTCCTGGTGAATAGACAGCTTCTCATTAAGTGTTTCACATCTTCTTCCGCTTGATTGCAAAGACTACACTGGCTGGGAACTCGGTTAACATAGTTATTAAGCCTTTGAGTGGTAGGAAGACTATCTACCATTATTTTCCACATAAAGCTTCTTATTTTAGGAGGTAAATTAAGCTAGCTTTCAAATCCAGTTAATTAAGATCTCGTTATTTGTCATGTGTTTGATAGATTTCGTAGTGAAATTTCCACTTGGGTCTAGCTTCCGAATATGTTTGTCTGGCGTATCCCAATTTGGTATTTGTATATATAGAATTTTACGAGAGACTTCGGGGGAAGAGACTATTTATTAGTGGAGTATTCTAACGTTTTTGTGAGCTAAAAAAGTTGATTTACTTTCATTTTCGGATAATGATATAGTAAAACAAGAGAACAATACGACATGAAAATTGCAAACAAATAAAAATGGTGTAAGAAAAGTGGGTGGGAAAACACAATTACTACTTGAAAGAGACAAAACAAAAGGATCAAAACCCATAAACTTAATGATGGGTTAAGTACTTAAGTTAGAAGAGTACATATGAAGGGCATCAAGTTTTGGATCTTGTGAACAATTATTTATTTGTTCCATTTTAAAAAGAACTTCTACAACTCAATGTTCATCATATATCCTCTTTCTTTATCCAAATTTTTTTTTTTGCCTTTTGCCTGAAGTTAAACTTAGCACTGTAGCTACAAGCTAGAAGGTGAGTAAAATAATACAGTACTACATATGTCTTAAAATATAGGTCATTTGACATTTTAACGTTTTGTAAATAGTTCAAAACTATATAATATATTTAATTAAATTTATTAATTTATTAATAAATATAATATTATTTTTAAAAATTAATAATAAAAAAATTAATATTTTATATAGTATTTAACTTCTTAAAAAACGTGTTAAAAAATAAAATGATTTATATTTTTAGATGGAGGGAGTAGGTAGGAATTTTTTTATATAAGGAAATAATTTGGATAGACAGTCAGGACTGAGTTTTTTTTCCTAGATCATATTGTTGCGAATAAGGTTAAATAGATCGGGATAATTCTAGATTTGTATTCTATTGGTGTGGTGGATAAGGTGTGCATAAATTACTTTCGCATAATACGGAGTACATGATTAATGGAAGCGGTTCTAAACTTATGATTTAGAAATATTATATATATAGCTTATATATATTTATATATTTTAACAAAGGGCTAAAATATACAGTAATAATTTACTAATCATATAAATACCAACATAGAGTAAACTCTAAGGAAAAGCTGTGCAGTGCAGAGCATATAAAAGGAAAAAGTCCAAATCATGTTACCTTTTTAACACTAAATTTATGGCAGTTGTTCACAATCAATTCTATACTCATTTCCTCAAAAAAAAAAAAAATGTATACTTTATAGTCTACCCACAAAAATTGAAGAAAAGAAAATAGAAAAAAGGGAATCTTTTTACATTTATGTCTCATTTACAAACACCCATATTTAAATTTATCAAATCTCCTCCTTACCCCTAAATCTGACCTTATATAAATTGGATTAAATGATAAATTTGGATGCACACAAAACCAAAGAGAAACTCCAAAGAGCTGCACCAATGGATACTGCCACTCAGCTACTACAGAACCAGCTTCAAGAATACACAACCTCCTTGTTCAGTCAGGTGAGTCCCTAAAATTTCTTTTTTTTTTTTTTTTGGTTATTAATTCTTAGTGATTTGGTGTATATGTTTTGATTGACCCAAAAAAAAAACAGGGGATTTTGAATGAGCAGTTCACCCAGCTACAGTCCTTGCAAGATGAAAGCAACCCTGATTTTGTGGTGGAAGTAGTCACCCTCTTCTTTGAGGACTCTGAAAGACTCCTAAATGAACTTGCCAAATCCCTGTAAGATTTATAAAAAAAAAAATTGTTATCTTCTTGGGCTTGAATCTAAAATATGTCATTTGTAATCTGTGGCTTGTAGAGGACAAGCAAATGTGGATTTCAGGAGGGTAGATGCCCATGTTCACCAGCTCAAAGGGAGCAGCTCCAGGTATTAAAAACACAAAAAAAAAAAAAAAAAAAAATTAATTTGGTATAATAATTCATTCAAGAAATGAAATCTTGAATCAGATCAAATTCAACTAAATAGATCTTAGATCTTGAATACATTTTGTTTTGTGATGATGGTTTTGAATTTCAACAAGGGTAATTTAATGTGTGTGGTATATTTGTGGGTTCAGTATTGGTGCACAAAGGGTGCAAAATTCATGCATTGCCTTTAGGAACCACTGTGATGACAAGAACATTGAAGGGTAACCCTAATTTCTTTTCTTTATTTAATTTGATTTATCAATGATCGATACTCGAATGAAATGAGTTGGGAGTTGATCGTATCGCTTTGGATTTGAAGGTGCTTGAGGTGTCTGCAAGATGTGAAGAATGAGTACACCATTGTCAAGGGGAAGCTGGAAACTCTATTGAAGGTTTCTTTTTTTTCCTTATTTTTTTTTTAATTCAAGAAATACTTGGGTTACTTTATTGATTTATTGATGTTACTTTTGTTTGGATAGCTATAAAGTATAAATGTCATATATTTATTGTGATATTGTTAGTGTTTTAAAAAGCGTTAGGCGGTGAGGAATCGCCTCGTGTCTAGACATCCGTCTAAATGTGTGTAGGCGCCCGTCTAACGTACTCTAGGCGTAGCGTAGGGGTTGTCTAGCGGCTAGTGCCTAGACACGATTTTTAGAACAGTTTTTATACTTCATGTGAGTTTGAGTAAACAACCTACAAATCTGATTATTGCTATGGATATTGGCCAATGCAGATGGAGCAACAGATTGTAGCAGCTGGGAGATAAATTCCAATGAGGTGAAGAGAGAAAATCACCCTGCAATTTCAGAATCCAAAATCCAAAAACCCCCTATTAATTAATTAATTAATTTCTATTGTAGTCTTGTAAAATCTCCTAAGAAAACTATGTGAATAACCAAAATTCATTATCTACTCCTTGTTCATTTATAATTTTTTAGCATGTAGTTGAGCATATAATATAATATATCTTAATTATTTATTTTCATTCAATATCTTTTTTTTAAAGAGCACCCCTTCAATATCTAATCACATGATTATCTATCCCAAATCATTCAGCAAATCTCCATTCTTATTGCTTATAATCTCTCCTGAGATTCAGTGCTTCTCATCCTTAATTCTTATCCAAATCCCTAATCCGACAACGACGACTACTATAAAAACGAAGAAACCAGCGAATGGGGAGGCCCTGAGATTCTAAATATTATATCATGATTAATTAACTAAATTGTCAGCTTAAATTGTGGTATTAAAGGGTCACTGACACTTAGATCTGTCAAACGGGTCATTCGGGTCGGGTTTGAGCCGGGTTACTTCGGGTCTCGGGTAAAACGGGTTCCGGGTATTTCCGGGTTGACTAGAACCCGGGTTTCGGGTTGATTTCGGGTTTGTCAATTTTTTCCTTTTTAAATTAAAAAAATCATAAATTGATAATTTTGCGATAACTTTTAATTATATATATAAAAAATTTGATTATATTTAATTATAAATCAACTGGGTCAACCGGGTCAATCGAGTAAATCGGGTCAAAATTACCGGGTCACCGGGTTGAAACCCAGATTACCCGGAAAATTTCCGGTTTTTCGGGTTCAGTTAAAAAAAAAATCCGAGTTCGAATCGGAAATTTTCCAAGCGTTCGGATCGGATCAATCGAGTCGGATTGTGTTTTAACAGGTCTACTGGCACTGCACACAGTTAAGGAGACTCATTTGAGAGGTTGCTCCCACACACAAGTTTCTTAACACAAAGCAAAAATTTAAAGGCCAGTTGTTTATCTTCATGACCATAAATCATTTTTTTTTATTTTTTTCTATGGACATGAAAGATATATTATTAATTTTTATATGACTATTTAAAAAAAATATGAGAGGGGAAAAAAAAAAGAATGTGTGAATTGAATTATTTGATCAAGTCAACTGCAATAGTTGAAGGTGGGATGCTTCATGTTCCTTAATTATCTCCTCACTTTCACTTGTTTCCAACACCTTGTTTCATTTCCTTTGTGTTGTAAGTGTAAGATAATGTATACATTGTGCCGACACACATAAATAAATAAAATTAAAATTGTTCTGTGTGAGTGAAAAAAGATTGTTTTCTTTGCTTGTTCAATATCTGGATATGTTGATGTCTCCTACTCTCATGAATATATAGTTGGAATGTAGTTAAAGTTAATTAGGAGTCTTAACAGAGAGACTAGTATGTGGTGATCTTTAGGGTTGTTATTCGAGTGGGACGAGCCGAGTATTGTTTGTTCATATTCAGTTCATTTAGGATATAAACGAGCTCGAGCCGAACCTAAATTTTGACTCGAGTTTACAAATGTGCTCATACTCGACTCGTTAATTTAGGAAATGAACGAGCTCGAGCAAAGCGTTTTTCTAGCTTTAAGCAGTTCTACTTGCTTATTATATAGTAACTTAAAGAAAATTGCAGAAATTCTATAAAATTCGAGCTTAGTTCGAATGTGTTATGTCCCAAAGGACATTGATAGGGGTTGAAGGGAGAAAGGAAGGTGATTGAGAGAGGTAGAGTTCAGAGGAAGAAGAACGTAGGCAAAGAGAGAGGATAGAGATTAGGAGAGATAGGTAAAGTGTTTGATTATTTGGATAAACCCACAATTACAATAGATAAAGATATTTATACCCTAAACCATTAATACCTAATAGGCTAATATCTAATAAGGTCATTACAGAATGAGTCGAGCTTTGGACTGAGCTTTAAAATGTGCTCATACTCGGCTCATTTAGAAAATGAACGAGCTCAAGCCAAGTTTTTATCGAGCGAGTACCGAATCAAATTCGAGCTACTCGTGTTCACATAACACACCTAGAGAATATTAGGAGGGGACATGGGAGAGCATGTGCTCCCTCTCATCTGACGAATAACCTATGTAATATTCTATTTGTCGATAACTTAGTTTTGATATATATTATGCTCTAATCCTACATTCATTAATCACTTTATTTTTATTTCAATAAATTAAAATGCTTTTATATTTTACTTAGATTGACATTAGCATACTATAATTCATTTTGAGAGATTCGAAATGATATGTTATATTACTTATTTCGATCTTCATGTAAGAAGCTACACAACTTTTTTTTTTTATAATGGGTTATATATTATTACATGTTAAAAGTATAACAAGTTACTTATTGCCTCAATGTTTATTGTGTTGCATTTTATATCCTTATTTTGCTAGTTTTGTTTATTCAACTATTTTATTTATTTTTATTTTAGATAGGAAAAAAATTACATGGTTTAAAAGTGAATTAAATTGTGTAACAAAAATCTAAAAATAAAGAAAATTTCACCCTATTATCCACCCCACTACCTCAATTTCTCATATTGATTAAAAATATTTATATTATATCCTTCCTTTTAAAAAACTTTATGGGATCTTCATTTGTTGACAATTACTTTTATCTTTTATTTACACTTATCTTTTATCCGATGGCATATTTTTTTTTTTTGAATTAGTAAAGATATAGATGTGTAAAAAGGAAATTTACAAGAAGCTCGACAAAGGACCGAGCTCAAGATAGCCGAAGCCAACCTCCCCCCAAAAGCAAAAGGGGACAGGGGAGGCAACAATACTCATATATTTTTTAAGCACAATAATATTATCTCGGTAAAATATATGGGAAGATATATCCACGTCATGACATCTGCATTGTTAAATAGTTGTAAATAATAATAAAAAATCCACATAATGGCATCCGCATGACATCTACATATATGACAATAAAAAAAATTGTAAAAATAATCCGTATCTCCTTAAATTTTCAATTTCATTTTGAAATTATTCCATATAAATAAATTATTTTCACTTTTTACAAAAATAAGAACCATCAGTATACATAATATCGTTATAATTTTCTTACTATAAATAATACAGAGTATTATATAATCTATTATCATAAATACAAATAAAAATATAACTATATATTTTTAAATTAAAATGATTAAAACCAAAAGTTAATAAAATACTCTTGCTTAAATATCTGCGGATCTGACACTAGTTTTGCTTATAGCAAATATTTCCTTTTAACTTTTTTAGGATCCGTTTGCCAATGTAAGTAGCTTTTCGGAGCTTTTGATTTTAATATTTTATAGTTTTAAATAAGTTAAATATAAGATTTTAATTTAATTAGCTTTTGAAATTGGATTTTCAACCGCTACTCACCCCAAGCTTTTCAGAATTTTATTCATTTTTTTCTATCTGATCAGCTAGTTTGTATCGGTTACTCTATCAGCTGGGTTACCAAACATCTTACTAGCTTTTGAAAACTCTAATTTAACATATATTTAACACATTTAATCCATCAGTTTCAGCTACCTCGTCAGCTCTGTTTTACCAAACTGACCCTAAAGAAAGAAGTATTTTTAGTAAACCAAACTGTTTTTAAATAGCAAGATGAATGCAGAGTTGACTGTGGCGACAAGAAGTAAATAGCAAAAATAGGATCAGGATTCAGGATCAATGAACTCTCTTCTGTAAGGAATTTTTAAAAATCAGCCATTAAATTTTGGATCCCATAATAATAACCACTTAGTCAGCTCAGTGCAAATTACTCTTACTAAAAGTCAGCTCTCTTTTGTCCAATTCATCTCTACTTATTGAAACGTGATGAAATTTATGAATTCGGTGTTTTGAATTTAGCAGCAGCGTTACATGAACCGATGACAGATACTATATACATTACATTCATGTGAATGGATTTCACTATTTTAAATCTGTTTGAACCTTAGTTTGATACATGTCTAACATTAAATACACCTGACATTAAAAAGTAGCAAACGGATCTTTGATTCGTTCAATATAATTAACGGATCTATGATCCATTCATGTGTTTTTTATATATAAAAAACCAGGTTTAAAATTTTTGAAAAAATAATAATAAAAAAATATAAATACACGGATCTATGATCCCTTGTGTTCTTTTTTTTTTAAATTTAAATTTCAACTTAAAAAAATAGCATGAACGGATCATGAATCCATTTCAAAATCAAACGGATTTATGATCCATTTGTTTTATTTTAAAAAAAAAAATTAACGGTTATTGGACACCTGTCGAATTGTAGAGCAAATGGATTTAAAATCTGTTCCGTTTGAGTGCATATAGCACCTGATCTTGGTGCATATAACAACAATCTAATTTAATGGTTTTATTTTGATTTATGTGTGTGCTTTCATCGGTTCCAGCATAGCTCTGCTATGCCCACAAGTGATTCCACCACAGGCGATCACCTCGCCAATATTATTACGAATAATGAAACGAAGAAAAAAAGAAGTTAGTTACAAGTTACAACCAAAACTTAAAAATATTTGAGTATATCAATACAATAACAATATGAAATACCTCACAAAACAAACACTTAAAAAATAATCCAAATACCATACTAGTTTTGATATTTTAGTTAGTTTGACTTATTTTGATCAGATTCTATAAGCTAATGGCTAATGCAAATTTGGGGAGGGGGGGGGGGGGGCAACTTTGAAGTTTGTAAGAAATAAAATGTTCAGAAGTTTCTATCATCAAAATTCAAAATACACTTGCATCAAACAAAACAAGGGTCTGCACACTTGCACAATGTAGCTCACATTCTAGACCCATTAATCATCTAAATGGGCCCTAAACAGCCCATTTACATAGGCACAAATTCATTTACACTTAATATAGGCCCAATCTTTGCGCATTTATAATAAACCAGAAAACAAAGACATTCCTTTTGTTTTATATACTTCATCCGATTAAATTACTTGTTCATGATTTGTTTAAGGTGTATGAGTCTTCAATGCCTCAAGCAAAGAAGAAATCAAAGTCTTCATCTTCTTCCGCTCCTAGCAATACAACCACTAGTTTTAATGAAAGACGAAAAGGAAAACTCATGGATTTTACGAAGTTGTTTGCATCAACCTTCCAAAGTGAAATGGGACATGTTGATTCCGGTTTGAAGAATGAGATGGAGAAGTATTTAGAAGAGGCACATGAGGGGATGTCCAACAATTTCAATGTTTTACATTAGTGGATGGACAATCAAAGACGGTATCCTATTCTTTCAAATATTGCCCGTGATGTGCTTGCTATACCGGTGACCACTGTTTCTTTTGAGTCGGCTTTTAGTACCGGGGGACGCATTCTCGATTCTTTTCGTACTTCGTTAACCTCAAGAATGGTGGAAGCTCTTATTTGCACCCAAGATTGGCAACGTGGCACTAACTATTCAGTAGTGATTGAAGAAAACTTGTTAGCATTGGAGGAACTAGAAGAAGGTATCCCTTTCTTATACTTGACTATATGAACTTCACTTTATTACTTTAATGTGATTAATTCTCACACGTGTTTTAAATTTAAAACTTATAGGAATGAAGGAGTTAAGTATTGAGCAACCTCAATTCATTATCGAGGAAGATTATGACTATAGCGTTTGATGTATGGAATTATAGAAAAAAAAAGTAATTCGATTTTTGCTACTTACTAACATTATTGTTCATCTTCATTCTACATATTATCTCTTTTTAACTTCATATTTTCAACTTATGTATGAGATTTTGCTCCCGCGTTTAGAGATGGAATTTGTACTCATGTAGGTACGTTGTGTTGTTGTTTGTAGTGCTGCATTTTAAGGATGTCGGGCTACTAATGTTTTTGCCTTTTGGGACTTTTTGGTTGTGCTACGAACATTCCTACTTCGTTTAGACTTTGGATCTTATGCATGGATTTATGTATGGATTTATTTATGGATTTATGTATGGATCAATGTATGGATTTATTTTATGTATAGTATGAACTTTATGTAATTGTATTTATGTTATTTTATTGTATTGTATGCACACAATTACACAAACACAACACACACCCACTGCATTACATACACAATTACATTTACACTAGGTGCTCAAACTGTACAATGTACACCAAGTACCAACATTACAGAACTACATGCCTCTCAAGCCAGGGAAAAAAAAAAGAAAAAGGAAAAGGCATTTACCGTATCGGATCGGATAACACGGGTATTCGACACGGAATCGGATACCCGGTTCCTAGCGGTTCATATACGGTTCGACATATTGCTCTTAAACGGTTCCGGGTATCCGACACGATTAACCGTGTCGTGTCGGATACTCGGTAACGCACACCCCTAGGTGGCACGGGCTAGCGCCTCTTAAAACCCCCGGTCTTACATTTGGTGCCTAGGAGGCCTACCTCTTGGATGATGTCGATGATGTATTTGCATTGACATAGATAGATGCCTTTCGGAGCTTGTGCAACCTCCACACCAAAAAAATATTTGAGAGGATCGAGATCGTTTATCCTGAAACATTCACAGAGATAAAGCTTAAATTTGGTCACCGCAGTGCCATCATTACCACATATAATTAGATCATCAACATAAACCAACACATTGAGTTGGATAAAACCATGATTATATTTGAAAAGGAAATAATCGGAGAGAGATTGATGAAAGCCATACCTTTTAAGAGAGTTTGACTGCTCTGTAAACCAACATCAAAGAGCTTGTTTAAGCCAATAAAGAGATTTACGAAGTTTACATACAAGACCTACCAAATTAACTAGCTACTAGGAAAGCCCGGAGGAGGTTTCAAGTATAGGACCTCATCCAGACCACCATGTAGGAAACCATTATGGACATTGGGTGGAGATCCCAATCTTTGATGGATGCAATGGCAAGGGGGGTTTGAGTTGTCACCATTTTGGCCACTAGGGAAAAGGCCTCAGCATAATCAACTCCTTCGACTTGACGATTCTCGAGTATCACTAAAAGAGCTTTAGTTTGTATCTTTTAACATAACATCTGATTTGTATTTTATTTTATATATATAGCCACTTGCATCTCAATGCTCGTTTACCATGAGGTCCATGACGAAGAGGGACCAAAGTCCACGTTTGATTTTCCTCGAGAGCTTTTGTCTCGAGTTTCATGGCATCTCACCAACGTGAATATGAACAATCAAGTAACAACTTATTTTCCTTAAGAGCTTTTGTCTCGAGCTCATTTTTAAGCGAGATGAATATGAACAATTAATATTCGACTCATTCGACTCAAATAACAACCCTAAACTCTAATCAGGATTACATAAATATATTTATATCGATCGATCTAGATTGCACATTACGACACTCCAATTAATATCATCATCATCTATCACTAACATTACTTTAGTTACTACATTCGTATTACTTGGCTTTAACTAATTTAGTACCAATTCAACTAGATAATACATACATATTAGGGTCCGTTTGGATTCCCAATGTATTTTAATTATAAGTAAAATACATCGATTAAATTGATAAGTAGATTATAAACATAATTGATTTGATTTTACTTATTTTAAAAAAAAAGGAAATCAAGTACTGCTATTCTCCATAGTCCAGACTCTAGATGTTTCCCCTTCCCCAGTTCCCTATAGCCCTCGCCGTTAATTTATCGCCGACCACCAGTTCGTGACGCCCTCCTGCCTGTCGTTCACCGGTCGGCGCCGGCGCAGCAGAGCCACCGACACCAACCTGACCATCACCGTCCTCGCCTTTGTCTGACGGGCATCGCCGGTCGCCTCACTTTCGATCTCCACCTTCCTACCTCACCATCGAGAACCACTCCACTCGCCGGACCTCTAAAGTCGATGCTTGCTCCTCCTCCGATAGTCCGACCACCACCTCGCCGGATCCCTAAGCCAGAGCCACACCACCTCTCTCGAACGTCGGATTTCGAATCAAATTTTAGTATACGGTGGTTTTTCCCCTAAATCTACTCTCTGCGGTTGATGTTTAGCCATAAATCAACACCCATGAATTCAAGATTCAGATCTAAAAAGGGATAGAGAATGGAAGTATTGATAGAAATTCTATTCCTAATTTCACTCTTCTGGTTTTAATTTGGTTGAAGTGGGGAAGAAGAACCCCATATAATAAAATCATTATAATTCATTTTAGAAAAGTCTCATCCAAACACTACTTATTTTTTAAATGTATTATAAACTAAATACATGTATTATAAACATAATACATGGGAATCCAAACAGACCCTTAGTATATTACTAGCTACATGATCTATTTCATGGGTTTGGAAACAGACGGCGTCGTTTCACACAAAGCTAATAAAAGCAATAAACACAGGCGCGCCATTTCAAAGGCGGGGCGCAAAATTCCAATGCCACGCTGGCAATCCTCGCCATTTCCATTCGGCCAATCAGAACGCTTGAACGCTTGATCGCTTCCTATATAAGAAAACCCGCAAATTCCTCCGAATCGCCAGGTTCTCTCGTCCGCTTCAGTATCCATCGGACCATCACTGCAAAACCAGTCGATCTCTCTCTCTCTCTCTCTCTCTCTCCGTTAGGGTTTCGGAGTCCAAATTTCTGAAGATGAGCAGCAAAGATGGCGGAGCTACCAAAGGCGGGCGCGGTAACCTCAAATCCACGAAGTCAGTCTCTAGGTCTCACAAGGCCGGTCTTCAGTTTCCGGTCGGACGAATCGCCCGATTTCTCAAAGCCGGCAAGTACGCCGAGCGCGTCGGCTCTGGATCTCCGGTTTACCTCTCCGCGGTGCTCGAGTATCTCGCCGCAGAGGTATTCTCTTTATCCTTTCGTTAATTGAGATGGAAATTTTGATCTCGAATGATCGAATTGCCTCTGATGTCGTTTGCGATTGATTTGGCTCCGCAGGTTTTGGAGTTGGCCGGGAACGCCGCAAGAGACAACAAGAAAAACAGGATCATTCCTCGCCACATACAACTGGCTGTGAGGAACGACGAAGAGCTGAGCAAATTGCTTGGATCTGTCACGATTGCCAATGGCGGTGTTATGCCGAACATCAACCAGATCTTGTTGCCGAAGAAGATGGGGAAGGAAAAGGGACAAATCGGTTCTGCATCACAGGAGTTTTAGATTGGCGTGTTTCATTGTATATGTAGCTTGATAGAGATCATCACTGGTGCTATGCTTGTTTGGTTTTACGATATTGCAATTCTCATTCATTGTTTGAATGAAGCTTTCAGTCATATAATTGATTCAGTTTGTTGATCTGAAATTTCTACTTTGATATCAAAACCGTTATCAATAAGTGACTGAGCTTGCTTGATGTCTTTGGAGTTGGTACTGGCAACTGCAAGATGGAACGGTTCCATCATGGAACTGTTTTTACTCCATTAATCCATGGAACTTCCATGGAAGCTACTGTTGTTTGTTTGAAGGAGATGTGCACATACATCAACTATGAATTATGTAACTATGTTCATGTTCAAACATTCAAACAACTGCATCCACTAATTCCTGAATTTCTTCCATGTGAAAATCTCACAAATTTCTTCTTTATGGAAAGGATAAAATGTTTGGGTTAAACCATGACTAAACCCTAAACTTCTGTAGACACCTGCAATTTCAATTGAAACGCAGAAATCAATTCAATACTCCAAAAGGCTGACACCATCGGGAATCATACAGAAACTCTAACCTGCCCAAACATTGACAACATATACGCTTGAGGGCTGACTCTACTCCTTCCATGGCTTCCAACCCCTTTGCTTAGCAGCTCACCGAGCACACACTGAACATCTCCAAAGTGCGGAAAATTTTCCTCCTAAAATGGAACAAATCAAACTCAATCAACAAAGCACCAATTCATTTTTAACTGCAGCAGATACAAAAGGGAAAAAATTAGTGAACTTGGTGGTATTACTTGAGGAGGGTCAATAAAGGATCAATAAAATACAGGATAAGAATAGGCCAAGAAGGGCATTTGGTCTAGTGGTATGATTCTCGCTTAGGGTGCGAGAGGTCCCGAGTTCAATTCTCGGAATGCCCCAAATTTTTTTACAACGGTTACATGTGGTATATGTCAGTCGAAGCTTTCCACATGGGTAGTCCTACTTCTTACATCTCCATAGGGTGGTTGTTGATTTTCTTGCGAGTTATGTTTTTAATTTAAAAGCTAGGGTTCCTATATTAGTGTCTCCTCCCTCAGTGTCAATGGCTTCTGTGGGAGTTGTTTAGATCCATGGTGTATTTGTGTTGGGCATTAGCCTAGTTTGAAGCGAACGATAAGAAATTGAAAGGAATAAAATGCACAATCAAGTGGACATGAAGATGATAAGTGTAGTTTGAAAGTCCTTTTTAAGTTTAACTACTAGAAGCAATATCCCTCTACAAAACTAGGTGTTCCACCAAGTCATTGAGCAAGCACTAGAAATAAACCCCCTATATTGACATCACTGGAACAATAGTCAATCCTTCAGGAACCAATTGATTGCAGAGTGAACTCTTTGAGCTCATTCTTGACCTTTTGAGCTCATTCTTGACCTTTCTTTCACTGTTGTATAAATGCTCCTCATTTAGGGAATTCGGAGAGCTAGGTTAATATCTTTCGTATTGAATTGCTTACCGTTTGTTCTATACACCTGCAGCATAAATGACTCCATTCAAGATGTACAATAAGTGTACCATTTTAGAACAGAAGACATGCCGTAGGCGCTTTCAAAGCTTTCGGAAATTCTAGCCTATTTATGGCATCCCTTAGCATGAAAAGATATGGGACTAAGCAATGGCCAGCCCTCAGATGAAGATGGCATCGGCAGGGCGGTATTTGGGCTAAATTTCACAATTGATCCAGTCATTCTCCATTGACACACACAAAATGTGACTGCTACACGATTTTAAGGAATACCGCGAAATGGCAAGTCATGAAGAGAAGTTTCCCAATGTTGAGATGTGAATGAGACCATATTAAGCCTACCATATTAGTCGGTGGGCTACTCCTTCTATTGCCAATTGGTTTTAGAATGGCACCTCACTCGGCTTGTGTGCTAGGCTACTAGCGCATGTGCGCTTGTGCACACGACCCCCAGTCATCGGTCCGGGTCGGACTTTGATATGGTATCAGAGCGGTTAGCCTAACGGCCCGTGTCGATCCTGGTCTGGGTTACCCAGTTGTCCAAGTCTCAACTAGATGGTCATTCCTAGTTGGACTTGCGGGGGCGTGTTGAGATGTGAATGAGACCATATTAAGCCTACTATATTAGTCGATGGGCTACTCCTATTGCCAATTGGTTTTAGAATGGAACCTCACTCGGCTTGTGTGCTAGCCTACTAGCGCATGTGCGCCTATGCACACGACCCCCAGTCATCGGTCCGAGTTGGACTTTGATACCCAAGTTGGTCTTCCTATTAGGTATGCACCGTTTTGTGATTATGCTATTACATTTTATATACGTCTTTCCCTTTAGAAGGACAATAGCATTACACTAGTGTGTATCGTCACTACCCGTGTGCACATCGAGTTTACATAAGCACAGGATGAATTTGTCTTCCTAAAATATCACAACTTCACAATTAAAAAACACCCACCAAGCAATCCAGACAGAGAATCCATACTCAAATCAGAAAGAGGACTAAAAAATGTAAACTAATTTTCAAACTTTATAAATAGATAGAAACTGAGGAAAATGTTCAAACATTCTGACACTGAGTTATGAAACTGGAAACATGAAATGACTAGATTCTGGTCTACATGGCAAATAACTCACTTCACCGCATACATCCACACACGATTACTCTTATTATACCGCCTACTTCTTTTCAATGAGCTTCTCAATCAGATCAGCGGCATCCTGAACAGTCGTGATGCTCTGGGCGCTCTCCTCCTCGACGCTGATATCAAACTCCTCCTCAAGCCCCATCACAATCTCAACCTACAATGACAATTGCCAACAATCATCAGAACTTAACCAAAAGCCAAGACATTTGATGTATAAGCATGAGTCTTTTTTGCTTACAGTGTCCAAAGAATCAGCTCCAAGTGTGGCGAATGTCGAATCACCGGTAACCGGAGTCTCATCTGACAACGCAAGCTGCTTCTTCACTATTTTACATACCTTTTCAACTGTCTCAGGCTTGGCCTGCCCATCCACATAAATCACAAAACTTTGTAAATCATAAAAGCAGTTGACAGTGCAGAAGTGCAGATAGTACAATGTACAGGAAAAAGACAAAGCCGAAACACATACAGCACAAGAGATTCTCAATCGCAGGGGAGCTCTCTGGAATGCCGGCTTGCTTGTTCTCCAGAACGCAACAGATGGCTTTAGACCATTGCTGCTACCCGTAATCTGTCCAGAGATATCACGAATCTCTAATTAGCGCGGAGAGTTTAAATGCATATACTAGTAGTCTCAATCAAGGAGACTCTCTCAGATCATCTCAAAACACAGTTCATGCAGGAGATTCAGGAGCAACAATCATAAAATTGATCAAATCAAGGGTAAGCCAGTAGCTAAGCAAGTGAAAAAACAACAACTATGCTATCAAGATAAGAAGATCTAGGAGAAAAGTGATCTAGACAGTCCAAATCATGACAAGATCTCCAAATATCCGAAATCCGAAAAGAAATTCGTAGCTTTCCGCATGGATCTCGTTCGCTGAACATAAAATCATAAACTAGAAATTATGAAAATCAAAACAGATATGAATTCCACAACAACAACAGAAAACGTAATCTCAAAATGACAGGACTGGTCTAATTAGAAAAACACACGACACAGTGAAGATCAAATCAGCAGCAAAAAGGCGTAGATCGAGGAAGAGAAAGAGCGATACCGAGCTCTGGATGAGCGGACGGGAGAAGGAGATCGAAGCGGCGGCCATGGAAGCCATAGAATTTCAGAGAGCGTGAGTGGAGATTTGGGGGAGGGTGACGGAGAACACGAAGAGTGTGATAGCGATTTGCGGAGAAACAGCTCACAAGAGCAGTTGTTATATATACTGAGAGGAGAGATCTATCTACCCACTGAAAGGAGTTATGATCTCGTTAGGCCCGCAGTTTCACATGTTTAAAATGGGCCGGGCCTTATGGGCCTGCTAGACATTGGGCCCATTATCGTTATTCGTCATCATTTTACATGTTCCACTCAATTTTGAATTTTTTTATATTGCTATGAATCCCGGACGAGTTTGCATAAAAACTTAAAAAGGTTCATAGCTAGACTGACTGACCACCGAAGTAAAAAATTTCCTTTCAAAAGGGGTTGGGGGCCTGAAACCCTTTTTTGAGAAAAACAACGCGCACGCGCCCCCAATCAAGGAGGTTCTCCTCCTCCGGCTTCAATTCCGTTGTGCACCACCACCATCTCAACTCCCTGTGCGTCTCCTCCGACCTCCTCCTGAGCCCTTCTCGGCGAGCTTGGTTTCTGAGCCATCTTCCCCGGCTTGTTGCCTCGCTTACCCCGTCTACGTGTCCTCCAAAGCGTCGCCGTCTATCTCACTCGTCGAACCCTCCTGGCGTTCTATATTCCCACACTCCTATCTCAAATCTCCTGTGAAGATTGCACACCCAAATTCCTCCTGATTTGATGAGTTTGCCCCCAAATCTTGTTTTGGTTTTGAGTTCTTGCTCAATTCCCTAACCCCCAATTTCGGTCGTCAGGTCTTCGTTTCGATTCGATTCGATTGAGTCACCAACTCACCATGGTCTTCCCTCCCCCTGATCACCATCGGCTTTCTGATTTTCCCCTTGGCCTTGTTATTTCCTCTGGTCACCCAGTGTCACCGTCGACTTTCGTTTCTTGGTTGAGCATACAATTTATTGGTCGTCGCTCATCCATCCAGTGTATTCCGGTCGGGGTGGTGGAGATTTGGGGGTCCCCTTTGCTCGCCCCGTCAAGGGTGGCTCCTCCTCGCCGCTTCTCTTGGCTATTGGCTCTCGGCCGGTGTGCTGAGCAGTCGGGCTTTGTCCTCTCCAACCTGTTGCGGAAGATGTTGCTTTGGGCCCAAGGCTTATCCTTGGGCCCGAAGCGGCCCAATAACGTGTGCTTCGGGCTCGAGGCAGCCCAAACATTAAAAAAAAAAATTAAAAATTCAACTGAGGTTACAATTACAAATTTTACCCTTTGGGTTTTATCAAGAACCCGATTCGGATTCTTAATATTGTGCCGAAAGGGTTTTGAGTATAACCACCCGAAAGGATTTGAGAAAATCCCGCAAGGGCTTGTTGATACTTTGGTATGTGAAAGCTTGATGGCGTTTTGTTCGAGCAGTTTGTGGCTCTGCTTCCGATGTTTTTAGGAGATCTTCTGCTTGGTTGAGGGGCATGGAGTCTGTAGTCGGGTCTGGCTGGGGTCGAGGTGGTGCGCTTAAGGCGACTCCGTGTTCGGGATAGAGTTTCCTTGGAGTTCGTCTGCACTACCCACATGAGTTAGTGTCCTGCTGTACTACTGGCCCGCGGTGCTACTGTTCGGTGGTGCTTGGCTGCGTTCTTCGGTGGCTTCCTCAGCTGTTCGGGTGTTTGGTCTTCTTGGAACGTTTGTAGTAGAGTTTATTTCTGTTAGGTTCACTACGCTTGTTATTTGTATTTCTGTTTTTAGGTTATTCTGTTAGACGGTTCGCCGTCTGCCGACTTCGGTTGGCCTCTCGATGAGTCAGACCTGTCTGACCTTCGAATTTTTACCTAATCAAAAAAAAAAAAAAAAAATCCTTTCAAAAAGCCTTATTGATGGCACTCTCACAAAAATAAGACTGAAATAAAGAAATAGACATACATCCTTTGTAATCACGCATTCACGCTGATGAAGACTCAACACATATTTACGGATTTACCGGGTGTCAAACAATCTTAATGAGTTCGAAAACTACCAACCTGAACTTCAATCAGAAAATTATGCTTCCTGTGCATCTGGTATAAAGAATTATTATTTCAAAAGTGAAAAGGACTTCGTTGAAATGTCAAACTCCATTTACTAGAGCAATAACTGCATATCCAGATGCCAATACCATCTTCCAAGTCTAACTTTACATGCATTGACAAACTCTTGAACAAAATCGGTCAGTTAATAACAATATAAATCAAGTGCAGCGGCAACATAATTAAATCATCAGAGCAACTCCAAGAGCATCCCTATTTTGGAGAAAATTCTGATTTTGGGGAATTTTGGGCCATTTTCAGGTCCAACAGCTTCCCTAGCCCATTCTCCAAAATAGGGTGGGAATGAGAAAACTAGGGTAGCTTCCCCAAATGTGCAGCAACATTAAATATTTTGGAGCATCCCTTTTTCCCACGTTCTTCCACTTTCAAATCTAAAAAACCGACTCTGAATTTGGATTGTTGATCGACAAGTTGTCAACAAAGAAGACTCTGCTTCTGCAGGTGAGCCTTCTTGAACTATTTTTCTCTTCTTCTACCACCCTTGTTGTTTCAATTAATCAAAGAACTTTTTTCATGCTCTGGTGAAATTTCAAAGTTAATTGAGCCTTCATTGTTAAGCAATTCAAAAACGTTTTTGAGAATTCAAAAATCATGTTGGTGAACAAAAGTTGAGAATTCAAAAACCAAGCAATTCAGAACAGATTGGGATGCTCTCTTGAACAAAAACGTTAAGCATGATTATGCCTTATCAAAACGTTTACAGAAAATTCAGAGTCTTACTTTCATTATGTCCCAATCTCCTCCTAGTTCTATTCCTTAGAGACTGGTGAAATAGTTTTATGTTACATGCTCTGGTGATGATTAAATACATTAATCATGCTTTATAACTTGTGAACCATGGGACGTTTTGATAAGGCAAGTCTAGCTTATGACCAGGTATGCCCTCATTTAAATTTCGTTAAGATCACTACATTTGTAGTAAAATAGTCGCATGTAATACCTTTTAGCTTTTTTCATTCCTCTGTTTTTGGAATTCTCAACTTCCTAGGGTGCTACTATTGGATTTATACAATCTGACGTTTTTTTCATGCTCTATCATGCTATGTGTTGCTGTTGGATTATTTTTACAGTAGATCTGTGTTGTTGTTGGATTTATACAATCTGAATTTTAGAGAATTACAATCTGATATTTTAGAGAATCACAATTTGATTTTTTAGAGAATATGGAACTGATTTTTAGGTGTGCTCTTGCTGATGAATTTACAGCAGCTCTGTAATATTTCTATTGGATTCAAACAATCATATAAATCTCAATTTTAGAGAATGACAATCTGATTTTTTAGAGAATATGGAACTAATTTTTAGGTGTGCTGTTGCTGATGAATTTACAGCAGCTCTGCAGTATTGCTGTTGATTTCCTGCATGAATAGTTTTGACTTTAGGTACATCTAATGGTTTTGAATTTGGCTACATGTTATAGTGTCGACTGTAGGTACATCTTATGTTTTTTACCCTTGAATTCCTTTTATGTTTTTTATGATTACAGTTGATTATGTGTTTGAATTCCTGCAATTGATTTTTTTTTCCTCCTATAGCTGATGCACTTGCTGAGTTGTTGTGAATGTACAACAGTTTTTGTGTTTGTGTGTTGCTGTTTTCTGTAAACAAAACATTTATTCCATGCCATGGCAAGATTTTTTTTTCCTGCATAATTTTTTTTTCCTCTAGCTGCTGCACTTGCTAAGTTGCTGTTAATGTACATCAGTTTATGTGTTTCTGTGTTGCTATTTTCTGTAAAAAAAAACATGTATTCCATGCCATGGCAAGATTCTTATGGTTATCACAAGTTAAACTAACCAATCTTTTGACAATTTGATTTTTTTTCCTGTAGACTTTTTTTTTCATGCTATTGCTGCTGCACTTGTTTATATGCTGTGAATTTACAGTAGATTATGTGTTGCTGTTTTCTGTAAAATGAAGGTGAAATTAAAATGCTGTACAGTAATTTTAAATAAATTATTTTAAAAAAAATTAAAATGAAGGTGAAATTCTCTATTATAGGGAAGCTTTTGGAGTTTAGTCTAAAATAATTTGGCGAAACTTGATATTGATTCCCCATTTTAGAAAAACATTTGGGGAAGCTGTTGGAGAAGCTCTCACAATGCAATTGACCTTATCATCAATCAGAAAACAAAAACGCAATGTAAAACCTAATTAACCAGTTCTTCCGCTGGCGCCGGTGACGAGAACAACTCGCTTGATGAGATCCGCCATATCTGTCACCACCAAGCAATCTCTGGAAACCCTAGTCTGATTCCTCTAATTTAAAGAGAGGGACAGTTCAGAAAATTAACAACGGACGTGGTTGAAATCCATCGTCGATGTTTGAAATTCCAAGGGGGCGAACGTGGTTGTGGTTGAGGGGGGAGGAGGTGGTGCGCCGCCGGGAGAATTGACAACGGGAGGAGAGAGAGAGCGGGGATAGAGAGAGGCATCGCCGACGATTCGGGAACGGGGGAGGGGAGTACCTACTCGCCATCGAAGACATCAACCTCGTCATTGAAGACGAATGCGATGAGATCGGGGTAAGAATCATAGTTCCACTTACTTCTCGATCTTGCCAACAGCGGAGAGAACCTCGTCCTTCTCGATCTTCCCTCCGACGCCAAAAGCGAGATCCATAGTTCTCAGATCTGAAATGAAGAACGAGGGTATTGAGAGAAGAGAGAAACGAGGTTCGTAAAAGGTAAGGTAAAAGTGGTATTATGTAAACTTTTTGGACAAATGGTCGAAAAGGGAAAATGGTGGGACAATTTGTATTTGGCCGGCCTTTTGACGAAATTTCTTCCATACTAATTTTACTATAGTATGTTTTTACTATAACATTACATTAGTTTTATTTATTTATTGAATTTTAAATTTAACATTACATTTTTATTTTTATTTTTATTTTTTTCTAATTGATTATTTAAACTAAATTAATATATCCGTGCAATGCACGAGTTTTCGACTAGTAGTTATTTAAAATATGAAAATGAGTTTCACACATCAACCGTTTTCTTTTTCTTTTTTTTCTTTTTTCAGTTAGTCAAATGAACTTCTTAATTTTAAAATATGAAAATGTTTTACATGTGAGATGAGTAAACAAAAATATAATTAGTGGTGGAGTACCACGTATATGTTTCACACATGTTAAACTAGACCGATTTCCATACGTTGAGAATTGATCATTAATTAAAAAAAATTAAATTTCATTTCATTTCCCTTTAAATCTCCATTAAACAAAAGAAAAATAAAAAAAGGGCATATTTGTTAAAAATAAAAGCCAATGTTATTTACACCACAAAAGCCACATTTATATATTTTTTAAAATACACTCTGCTTCTCTTGAGTCACACACCCGTCTCTTAAGAGGCGCGGTGTATTTTATTACGCTTTTTGAGAGGTAGGTGTGTGACTCTAGAGGAGTAGGAGTGTGATTTAAGAGGCACAAGTGTGGTACATAGTAAAATTTATGGGTGTAAATATTATCATCCAAAATAAAAGTAGAAGTAGAGGGTAGTTTTGCAAACATATGTCCCTGTACATATATTCAACGTTTGCTTTTAAAACGAAGGAGAAGTAGAAATGGATAGGAATGACTAATGAGAGAGGAGAAGCATTGACGATCAACCTCCTGGAAGAAGCTCCCGCCGTCGATAATGGGGCCGTCACTCCGCTTCTCCTCTGGAGCGTCTTCATTGCCGTTTCCGGTAGCTTCGCCTGTGGCTGTGCTGTATGTACACATCTAATTCAATTCATTTCCGCAAACTTATATGATAACTTGAAACCCTCCCAACTGCCAATTCACATTGCACTTCGAAGCACATTTTTAACTTTAAATCGGGCACTGTTAATATATTGATTTTAGGGGGGTTATTCATCCCCAGTTGAATCAAAAATTATGGACGAGCTTGGCCTTTCAACTGCACAGGTAGAACCATATATAATTCGAGACCAAGTAACAGTTCGTTTGATCCAATTTGCTGATACATTAATTTGCAATTTCTCTTAATAATGACATTGTAGTATTTCACTCTTTGGATCACTGTTAACATTGGGATCGATGTTTGGCTCCCTTGTTAGTGGAAGGATAACCGATGCCATTGGTCGAAGAGGCGTAAGTTTCTTGCAAAACCTTACACTCATATGGCTGAAATGAATCAATGGATATATATAAGTTTATGATTTGGTCTCTGCAGGCATTTGGGCTCGCAGATACTTTAAGTCTCATTGGTTGGATAACAATATCAATCGCACAGGTTAAAGTTCCATCTATATTTGGTGTTATTTCGATCTCTTTCGATCATGGTGTACATCGATCTACTGTTATCAGGAAGCATGGTCGCTCGACGACCTTGGTAGATTCTTGATAGGAACCTCAGTGGGCCTCCTCCTTTATATGGTAATAATGGCTGCATAAATATATGTTTAATTCAATGAGTTTGATTTGGATTGGATCGATCTGCATAGCATGATTGAGTTTGCATTTCCATGCACAATACAGATCCCTATTTATATCGCGGAGATAACTCCCAAGAACGTTCGAGGAGGATTAGTATCTCTAACACAGGTATGTAATTGTACAAGCTGAATCAGCTCCATATTGGGGTTTATTTATATTCCCGAGAAAAATACAACAAACTCGCCTTGCAGTTGATGCGATCTTGTGGAATTGTGGTGATGTTCTTTGCTGTCTTTTAGGATTTACGAGTTCTATTGGGTCAATAGGAGTGGCTGTTGTTCGGGTATGTAGCTAACATCATAAGTATAATAATGTCAATTGGTTTTAGAATGGAATCTCACTCAACTTATGTACAGATTCCATCAGCTGTTATCGGCATGTACATCATAGACAAATGTGGAAGGTGGCCCCTTCTAACGGTTAGATGAAACTCAATCCCTCGATCAACTTACTCTTCTCATTTTTGGTGACCGAAACCCTAACAGCCGCAATCTATATATATAATACCTCGCACAGATTTCCGCAGCTGCAATGTGCTTTTGTTGCTTCCTAGTAGGGTTTTTCTTCTTCCTGGACGAGAAAAACTACTTGGAGAGCGTTAATCTTTACATCATAGTAGTGGCCTTCTGGGTATGTTACGTTGCGTGATATATATAAATGTTCACGCTATCAATATAGCTAATGATCAAATCTTCGTCTACATGGATACTCTGCGGCATACCCATTTGGCATGGGAGCAATACCATACGTCATCATGTCTGAGGTTCGCATTCGAATCATAAAATCTCTATTTCTTCAAACCAATTGAAGGTGATCATAAAAATGAATGATGAGATTGTATGTGATGAATTGCTAGATCTAGATCTTCCCAATGAATGTGAAGGGGATAGCCGGAAGCCTTGCAACAGTGGTCTTTGGTGGGGCCATTTGTATCGTGGCGTATTCGTTCAACTTTGTGGCAACGGAATGGAGCTATGCAGGAGCCTTCTTCGTGCTCGGTTGGTTTAATGCAATCGCGGTGTTGTTCACTGTAAAGTTGGTGCCGGAGACGAAAGATAGGACACTTGAAGAAATACAGGAGTCCCTTAACCATGTCCTGGATTAGATTATAAATTTCAATTGCATAAAATGTATTAAACCAGTTGTATCATTTCTCATTATAAATTAATTATTCATGAAATGATATGATGTAATGTGAGGGTTCATATGCTTGTATGTGTATGTGTAGTAGGAAATTATAGCTCATATAACTAACTCCCCTCCTTAGTATAAATAAGAGAGTTCTTTTTTTTTTTTTTTTTTGATACAAGGAAAGGATTTGGGTGGTGTCAGACCCTGCTGATCCACCACCCAAGAGCGTCCTTTCGGACGAGAGCCTGTAGCTCCGAAAGATGCAAGGGTGAGTCGTAATCGAGTTGATGCCGAAGATGAGCCACCTTGTCCGCGACCTGATTGAGCTCTCTGAATACATGCACACATGACGAGCGTTGGAAGTTTTGGAGAAGTCGCCTGGAATCAGCAATAATCATTTCGATCTCCCAAGGACAACTCCAAACACCATTGATAGCATTGATGACCGCAAGGCAATCACCTTCGACCTCGATCCTAGATAGACCCAGCTGGTGAGCAGCCACAAGCCCAGAATGGAGGGCAAGCGCTTCGGCCTGCACCACCGACATCTCCCCACAAAGGGAGCCCTTGCAGAAAACGACAGCACCATGGTGATCTCGAATAACTACTCCCGTCGAAGCCTCGCCAGAAGGCAGCACAGAAGCATCAAAATTTAATTTGAATCCTCCCACGACAGGCTTTTGCCATCTCAAATTTTTCTTTCTCCTTTGAGGAGGTTTTGGGGCATTTTTCTTTAGGTCGGTATCTTCCCAGAATTTTCTTTTGGAGTCTTCCCATTGTAGTAATTGATGTTTTATGTATTGTTCCCACTTTTGTTTGTTTTCAAATCCCTGGTCTTCAAAAATAATCTTGTTTCTAATCGTCCATATGCTCCACCACATAATGGCAAGTTTAGTTTTTTGTGTTGCAGATAGCTTTGCGAAAATCTCTGTTGTGATTTCTTTCATATTTTTGTCTCTTGTTTGTGTGTTTTGTATTATCCTCCCAATATGTGGGTCTATTTTCCAAAAGAGTTCTTTTGAACATTTGCAGTTTATAAAGATGTGTTCAGCGTCTTCATCGTTGAGATTACATAGAATACACGAGAGGGGCACAACAACTCCTTTCCCCATCAGTCTTTTCTTGGTGGGGGTTCCATCCATGACAAGCTTCCAAAGAAAATTCTTTACCTTTGGAAAGCAGTCAATGTTCCAAATCCACTGTGTCAGTTGATCTGTAGTGGTTCGGGTTTTTGCAATGCTTTCAAGAGCCGATGCTGTGGTGAACCACCCATTTCTACTAGGTTTCCAATACAACCGATCTTCTATTTCATTAAGTGGGATTTTCGTGTTTTTTATTTTGTCAATAATGTTATTTGGAAGGAGGGAACGTAGTTCCTCTAACTTCCAAAATTTATCTGGTCCAAAAAACTTCTCCACTTTTTCATTTGGGTCAATTGGATCTGATGTTATTTTGTAGTCCTTTAATTTGATGCCTTTTATCCATTCATCTATCCAGAATCTAATTGTTTTCCCATTTCCAACTTGCCAAATAAGTTCGGCATAGAATTCATCTTTTAGTTCCATAAGTTTTCTCCATTGCCAGGAAGATTCTCTTTTTTTGTTATAGTTCCAAAGGAGTTCGAATTTGAGGTATTTTTCTATTATAATTTTAACCCAAAAGTTTTCAGGCTCAGCAATAATTTTCCAGAGAAGTTTCATTTGTAATGCTTTATTGATGTCTTTGGTTTTATTAAGTCCCATTCCTCCACAACGTTTGGGTTTACATATTTTGTCCCATCCAATTAGTGGTTTATATTTGTGATCCTTATTCTAGAAGAATCCTCTGTTAATTTGGTCCAACTCTTTGTGGATTCCTGGCGGAAGCATGAAGCTTTGCATGATATAATTTGGTTTCGTGGCAAGATTTGATTTTATCAAAACTGATCGTCCTTGTTGGGATAGTCCGTTTGCCTTCCACTTAGAGAGTTGTGCTTTACTTTTGACAATTATGTCTTCAAAGGTATCTCTGTTTACCTTACCATTAATGATTGGACATCCAAGATATTTGTCAAGTGTTGCCAGATTTGTGATGTGTAGAATACTTTGGATTGTCTGTTTTTGTTGGGCCGAAACTCCTGTCGTAACTTGAAAGGCTGATTTATTGAAATTTACCTTTTGTCCTGATATTTGACAATGGTCGTCAATAATTCTTTTAATTTGGTTGCAGGATTCAGAGTTTGCTTTTGCAAATATCATTATATCGTCTGCAAAGGATAAGAAAGGTATTCTGGTTCCCTGTCTAGTAATTTCAAAGCCAATCGATTTTCTGGATTCATTGCTTTGGGCTTGTAGAGCTCTCGCAAGAATTTCCGCACCAAGAATGAATAAGTGTGGGGATATCGGATCTCCTTGTCGAAGTCCCCTTTTGGGAAGGAACACCTCCGTTGGTCCATCATTGACAAGGATCGAGAAAGAAACAGTTTTAACACACGCTTCAACCCAAGAGATGAAGCGTGGATCAAAGCCAAATTTTGTTAATACTTGGAAGAGATAGTTCCAGTCTACTCTGTCATATGCCTTTTCCATGTCAAGTTTCACGGCTATCCAACCTTCTTTTCCTTTCCTATTTTTGAATGAGTGGAATATTTCATGTGCAATTAGGACATTATCCTGAATTGCCCTATCGGTTACAAAAGCCTCTTGGAGGGGATGGATGATTTTCCCTAGTACTTGTTTTAATCTGTCAGCTAGAATCTTCGCAATTATCTTATAGATTGTTGTGCATAAGCTTATTGGTCTGTAGTGGTTTGTCGAGGTCGGGTTGTCACACTTTGGGATAAGTGAGATAAAGGTATGGTTTATTTGTTTGAGGATCATTCCCGAATGGAAGAAACTCTTGACAGCTCTTGTGACATCCGGTCCAACAATTTCCCAGTAGGTTTGGTAGAATTCTGCAATCATGTCGTCGGGTCCTGTGGATTTGTTCTTCCCCATTGCAAAGACTGCTTTTTTAATTTCTTGGTTTGATACCCGTTTCGTTAGAAACTCGTTATCTGTAGGTGTGATTTCTGTTCTGATAAGGTGGAGGTACTCATTTAGAAGTTCTTGATTTGTGTATTCTTTTCTAAAACGTTTTTCAAAGTCATTCTTTATTTCTGATGCAATATTGTCTTCTCCTACGATTTGGGTTCCTTCTGCAGTTGTTATGTTTCTTATTATTTTCCTGTTCCTTCTTCCAGTCGCAACTTTATGAAAATATCCCGAATTTGTATCGACAAGCTTCAGATGTTTAGATTTTGCTCTTTGGCTCCAATATACCTTATGGTACTCTAATAGTCTTTCTTTTTTCAGTAGAAGTCTGTTTTGGATAGTGTCGTTGCTATTTCTATTTGTGTTGCTTTCTTTTTGTATGTCAACTAGCTTGGTTTCTATATCTTTTAGTTGAGAAAAAATATTTCCAAATATTTTTTTATTCCAATCTTTTGTGAGTCTTTTTAATCGGCGGGTTTTTTGTACTAGGTTAA
Organism: Persicaria tinctoria; assembly: GCA_037127255.1. Lineage (NCBI taxonomy): Eukaryota > Viridiplantae > Streptophyta > Magnoliopsida > Caryophyllales > Polygonaceae > Persicaria > Persicaria tinctoria. The sequence continues at coordinate 6,118,130 of JBANSL010000004.1, forward strand.
ACATCTGCGAACCAGAGACATTTGTCCTCCATGCCTGTTTCACAATATTCTTGTAGTCTGGTCTTGATAGCCAAATTTTTTCAAATTTAAAGGGTTTACCTTTGCGACTTGTTTCAACTTGAATTTCTATCGAAATTGGACAATGGTCTGAAGTTGTGAACGCATGATTAGTTGTTTCTAGGTTTTGAAATTTGTGTAAGATTTCAGGGTACACAAGGGTTCTATCAAGTTTCTCATAGATATTGTTTACATCAGTCTTGTTTCGTCTCCACGTGAAGTCGTTTCCCTTTGTAGGGATTTCCAGTAGCTCACACTGGTTGATAAATTCCGTGAGTCTTTGAAATCTGCTCTGAACCGGGGTGCATCCCCCCTTCTTTTCGGTTGTCGATTTGATTTCATTGAAATCCCCCATAATGACGGGGGGGAGATTGAGGTCTTTAATGTAATCAATAAGGGAAACCCAAAATTCGGTCTTATCTACCTCATTTGGAGGGGCATAGATAATACAAAGAATGAAAGAGAAAGAGAGGTGGGGTATTGAGATTTTAAGCAAAACAAACCGTTTTTCCTTTCTAACGACTTCGATCTTCTCATTGTGAAGTTGGTGATTTTTCCATAGGACACATATACCCCCGGTACGTCCTATCGCAGGGATCCATTCGATTGCATCAAATCCAGGTTTTTGCCAATTTTTTTCGTCTGGCATTCGATCTGTTTTAGTTTCTATGAGTGCCATAATTTGAATGTTTTCTATTTTACAGAATGCGTCGATTTCAGTCCAGAGATTTTTACGTGCGATTCCACACACATTCCATTTACTAATCTTCATTCTTTTGATACATATACTTTGGGTCATTCATTTCTTTTTCTATTTCTTGGTTTTCTTTTTGTAATTCTATGGATATCTGGTTTTTCCATAGCCTTTTTTGTTCTCGTTGGATGGTTTGGAATTATTTAGGCATACTTTTCAAATTTGTCTTTGTTTCTCTCTCAAATTCAGTACTTGTTCGGTTTCTCTGGGTTCGAAGTAGCATTAAGCTTTGAATAAGAGTGGGATTGAAAACAATCCTAGAGAAAGAAGTAATTTCAAGGATTTTAAGGAAATTAAATTTTTTTCCTCGTTTTAATTTCCCAGTCCTAGATTTTCTTTTAGTGTTAGTACCATCAAACCTGCAAAATCCTCTCTTCATTCATCCCTCAAACAATTCAGGTATAATTGTCTCTACAATAAAGCTCACTGGTGATAACTATCGACGATGGAAGAAGTCGATGGTTAAAGCTTTATCAGTCAAGAATAAACTCTGGTTAGTTGAAGGCTTAGATCTCAGAAATGAAGAGAATGGATTGCAGTGGATTAGGTGCAATGATATGGTCTGTTCTTGGATCTTTAACACAATTTCTAGCGAGATTTATAATACTCTAGATGAGTATGATACAACTAGGGAAATGTGGAGAGATCTTGAAGAAAGTTATGGTAAAAAGAATGCACCATTAATTTTCCAGATTACGAAAGAAATTCAGAATTGTGATCAAAAGAATTTGTCTCTAACTGATTTCTTTACAAAGATGAAAGGCTTATGGCAGCAATTGCGTGTTGTATCTACTCCTCTGATCTGCAAGTGTGGCAAATGTGACTGCAACCTGCAAAAGTTGATCGAGGAAGCTGATCAAGAAGATAAGTTGACGAAGTTTCTGATGGGGCTTAATGAGAAATTTGATATTGTTAGACGACAGATCTTGATGGGCACACCTTTACCCACAGTTAGTATTGCATACTCTCTATTGATGCATGGTGAAATGGGGTTAAAGGCGTCCATATCTTTCTCATAAATCACAGCTATATATGATGTCAAAGCAAGGGACCACTTCAGCACCTCCATCCTCTGATGACACACGAAGAAGGGAAAGGTGTGGTCATTGTGGAGGAAATCACAAGTTGGAGAGATGTTGGGAACTTGTTGGCTACCCGAGTTGGCACCCAAAGAGCAAAGACAAGCCCTAGACGCCAAGATCAGATGATCAGAAAAGGGTTGACAGGGTTTCAGACAAGAAAAAGGGGGAGATGAAGTACTCCTCCAATGCTAATTCAGTGGGGACCTCTTCCGTGCAAGACTTTCTGCAGTCTCAAGGCACGATCAAGGGAACCTTATCTTCTGATCACCATCGTCTGCTAGCAAATTTCATCCAATTTCTTGAGCAATCTAACACCCCAAGTCATGAGTCACACCTTGCAGGTAAACTGTGTTTAAACACCTTTCGAACTGGTAATTTGTGGATCATGGATAATGGAGCAGCATACCACATCACTTGTGATCTCTCTTTGCTTGATAATCCCAAACCCACACCAAATATCTTTATTCATCTCCCAGATGGCAATATGCATCCAATTACTCATATTGGTAATCTGAAATTACCTCATTTCACATTCACAAATGTCCTTTGTATTCCAGGCTCCGGCCTTTCACTTCAACATGTTGTCCCTTACTCAATTGATACTTGAAAACAAATGCAAGATTACCTTAGATGATGAGTTTTGTGTTGTCCAGGACTGAGCAAGGAAGAAGATGATTGCATTTGGTAAGCTATGTGGCAGACTGTTCTACATGGATCCTGATCATTGCAATTCCATCCATGCCTGTCGACAGATGCTTTCTTCTCCAACAGTTGCTCATACAACTGCTCATCATTAGGGATGGCAATGGGTCGGGTGGTGGGTGGATGGACCCTCATTTCACCCGACCCACCATGGGTGACCCATTTTCCCACCCATCACCCCACCCATATCCACTTCACTCGTATCCACTTCGCCCATATCCATCGGGTGATCGGGTGAAATGGGTGAGATATGGGTGAAATGTGGGTGATTTTTCCTAAATGCATGTAATTGAATTCCAATCAATTTAGTACACAAAACACCGTATAAAATAGGATTATCTTACACATTTAAGTCTTAAATAAGTCTTAAACAAATACATAAGTCTTAAACACATACAATAAGTCTTAAACAACACATGCCACAAGTCTTAAACGCATATCATAAGTCTAAAACATAAGAAAAATAAGTAGTCTTAATACAATAAGTCTTAAAATAAGTAGTCTAAAACACGAGAGGATGAAGGGAAGTTGGGAACTTCGAGAAGGGAAATTAGGGTTTACAAAAGTGTATATATTTTTTATATATAAAAAATGTATATTTTATATAAAAAATATATATTTTTATACGGGTCGGGTCGGGTGGCGGGTGGTGGGTCGGGTGGTGGATCGGGTGCGGGTGGAGAAAAACTTCACCCCACCTGACCCACCACCCATATCCACTTCACCCACATCCACTTTCCACCCGCTTTTTTTCGGGTTTTCACCCACTTTTTCGGGTCGGGTGATTCGAGTTCGGGTCGGTTGCGGGTGAGATTGCCATCCCTACTCATCATCCTACATTGCCCCTCTTTCTACCTTCTGCCATACCAGATTTCACTGCTCTATGGCATCTAAGACTTGTCCATGCTCTTGTGGCTAAGCTAAGACATATTACTGTTTTATATGATCAATTGCCAAACACTTTGTCTCATATATGTTTTGTATGCCCTCTGGCAAAACAAACCAGATCCTCTTATACTGGCAGTACTTCTAATGCTGATCATGCTTTTGAGATTTTAAATTGTGATGTCTGGGGACCTTATGCTACCCCCACCTTGAATGATTTTTGTTTCTTTCTTACAATTGTGGATGACAAGAGTCGTGGGGTATGGGCCTTTCTCATGAAACACAAGAGTGAAGTGAGTATGCATCTTGCAACCTTCATTAACATGATTCAAACCAGTTTAACTCCACTGTCAAAGTTGTAAGAAGTGATCAAGGGACTGAATTTTTTAATCAGTCTGTATCTTCTTTTCTTGTTGAGAGAGGGATTATTCATCAGAGTTCTTGCATTGCTACACCTCAACAAAAAGGGATGGTTGAGAGAAAGCATAGGTATGTCCTTGAAATTGCTCGTTCTCTCATGTTTGCAACATCTATACCACTGCAGTTCTGGGGTTATAGCATACTCACTGCCACTTATATCATCAATCGTCTTCCAAATCCTCTCTTACAAAATAAATCTCCAAATGAAATTCTGTTTGGCAAAATTCCTACATACTCACATATGCGTACATTTGGTTGTTTGTGTTTTGTCTCCACCACCACCAATCCGAATGTCAAGAAATTTGATCCAAGGGCTGACCCTTGTGTCTTTGTGGGGTATCCTTTTGGAAAAAAGGGTTACAAAGTATATAATCTCAACACTAAAAAGACTATGATCAGCTTAGATATTACTTTCCATGAGCATCTTTTCCCATTTAAATCATCTAGCCTCAAACTTACTCCTGAGCAATTGTCACCAAACACTCACATTGATCACAATTTCCCATTTGATTTTGTTACTGAAGATGCCTCCTCTGAGGAATCTCCCATGCCTGCTTTATCTCTTACATTCTCTGATCTTTTTCACATGAGTCTACACCAACCTCAACACAAAGCTTACCCACCTCTGATCACCCTTCTGAATCTCTAGCAGACTATTCCCCTTCACCAGTCAGTTTCTCTCTTGATCTTGCACCTGCACCTGTCAGACACTCCACTAGGCCACACAACCCTCCTACATGGATGAGGGACTATGTTGGAACAGCTGCCACCATGCCATCAACTGTGTCATCAACTTCTGCAGTGCAGGTTCACCCTTATCCCATATCTGCCTTTCTTTCCTACAATAACTGCTCTACATCCTATAAGTCTTTTGTTGCCAATGTTGCTCCCTATACTGAACCCAAAACAGTCAAGAAAGCCATACAGGATCCATCTTGGTGTGATTCCATGACCTTGGAATTGGATGCTCTTGAACGAACGGGAACTTAGGAGCTGGTGACAGTGCCTAAAGACAAGTCCCTGGTGACTTGTAAGTGGCTTTTTAAGCTGAAGTTTAAGGCAGATGGTACCTTGGATAGGTACAAAGCTCGTTTAGTAGCTCGAGGTTTCACTCAACTTGAGGGTATTGACTATAGTGAAACATTTGCCCCAGTTGCAAGGATGATTACATTTCGAGCACTTCTAGCTGTGGCAGCAGCTAAGGGATGGGCAGCTAGTCAGATGGACGTCACTAACGCCTTTCTTCATGGTGATTTAGATGAAGAGGTGTATATGACTTACCTCCAGAATACCACTTTCTCAAGCAGTACAAGAATTCGGAATATGCAGCACCCAATTCTTCCTCTCTGGTATGTAAGCTAAAGAAATCACTCTATGGATTGAAACAAGCCCCTCGGCAGTGGTTTCTCAAATTCTCTCAGGTCGTGCAAGCTGCAGGCTTTGTTCAGTCATATTCTGATTATTCTTTGTTCACCAACACTACAAATGGATCATTTACTGCTCTTGGTCTATGTTGATGATATGATCATCATTGGCAATAATCCTACATCCATTGAGGCTCTTAAAACTCATCTGCACAAGCACTTCTTAATCAAAGATCTTGGTCCACTAAGATATTTTCTGGGTATCGAAGTTGACAGATCTGAGAAAGGTTTTCATCTCAATAAGCGTAAGTATACTCTGGACCTTCTTCAGGAGGCAGGAATGGAGAATTCCAAACCACTTCTTACTCCACTGGATGTGCATCAGAGGCTATCAAGTGAGGGGGAGCCTCTTGATGATCCAGTCTTGTATCGTAGGATTGTTGGGAAACTCATTTACCTGACTATCACTAGACCAGATATAGCATATTCTGTTCAGGTTCTCATTCAGTTTGTACAACATCCAACCACAGATCATTGGGTTGGAGTCAAGCATTTGCTTCGTTATCTGAAAGCTACTCCGGGTCAAGGGCTTCTCTTGAGCATCAATTCCTCTTTACAGCTACGTGCGTATTGTGACGCGGACTGGTAAGCTTGTCCCATGACTCGGCGCTCTTTGATAGGTTTTTGCATCTTCTTAGGTTCATCTTTGATCTCATGGCGCACTAAGAAGCAAGGTTTTGTGGCCATGTCCACTGCAGAATCCGAATATCGAGCAATGGCAGCCACATGTTGTGAAATCAAGTGGCTTGTTCGATTACTTGCAGACATTACTGTCATCACTGAGTCTCCAATTGAGCTTTTCTGTGACAATCAGGCGGCGCTACATATTGCTCGGAACTCGGTCTTCCATGAGAGGACCAAGCACATTAAAGTTGATTGTCACTTGGTTCGAGATATGGTGCAATGTTCAGAGGTTCATACGACATATGTACCCACTCCAGAGCAACCAGTAGATCTCCTTACAAAGACCCTCTCACTTGATCGGATGACTAAGCTACTAGACAAGCTGGGAGTTGAGAATCGATTCTCCCATTCTCAGCTTGAGGGGGAGTGATGTAATGGGAGGGTTCATATGCTTGTATGTGTATGTGTAGCAGGAGATTATAGCTCATATAACTAACTCCCCTCCTTAGTATATATAAATAAGGGAGTTCTCTGTAATTGTAAACAATCAATTCAGTTCAATACATTGTCCAATTCAGAGCTCCTTCATTCTCTCTCTTTGCTCTTTCATGGCTGTCTGATTGATCAATCACAGCTCATCATCATGATATAATAAATGTTGATCTACATATATCTTCATTTACCATGTCTTGCGGCTTTGTAGAGCAATGTTAGTTTGTGCTTGATGTTGACAATGTCCTGAATTCTAATGATCAAACGAGAATCTAGTTCTAATTAAATTGAGTAAACAGATCTGATACTCATGTTAAAAGCTAATGCATTCTATATTTTATAACCAAAAAGATATTATTTTAAGTCCTTCTAAATTATTAATGGATATTTTTGGTATATATTTAAATAATCAGTGTTCTAAAAATTGCGGCTCGACGCTAGGCCATAGGAATTTTTAAGCCTAGGCGGCCCTTTAGGCGGAAATCCGCTTATGCACCACCTAGTCTCATCTTGGAGCCTCCTAGACTCCGCCTATGCCCATCTAGGCGCCGCCTAGTCCAACGGTTATTCAATTTTAGCTTCTAGGCATGTGATTAGTCGACTTAAGATTTTTTTATCCCTAAGTCAGGATGTATTTGCTTTTGAGTAGAACCTATTGTTTTGGATTTTAGGAGGTTTAGAGTCACTAGTCGGATGTGTACTTTTGCGTTTTTTTATTTTAGTGTTAGTTAAGCACCACAAATTTGGGTTTATGAGTGATATTATGAATTATGAATTTATTATTACATTATATGAATTATTAACATGTAGTATGCGTTAAAATATAAGGAAATAATCATGTTTGTTCTAAGTTCGTCTAGGCGCCGCCTAGCGGTGACCGTCTAGCGTCTTTTAGAACATTGTAAATAATTGAAAATTTTATAATAAGAAATATAAGAATAGTAGTTGGCTATATATTATTGGTAGATATTATAAAGTAACATGTCTTACTTCCCATGAATTCGATTCCCATGAATTATAATACCCACAATTTTTAAAAAGTTATTTGGTTAAGTTATATGATGTAGGGAGGGAATTTAAATGGGGGAACTGGGGAAGTTGAATTTTTCCATAAAAAAATATGGAATCGCAACTTACCTAGTCCCCTAGTAAGTGAAATTCCCCCATTTTGTAGGAGTTGGGTCAAATTCCTGGATTTTTTCGTGTTAAAAAAAATAACCAAACTTCATGGGTTATTAAACTTCCTGGGTTTTTTAAATGTTAACCAAACAAGCTTTAGGAAAAGGATAAAAAATACTCTCAATTATTGTCCCTTTTGTTTGTCCAAATAGCCAAAAAAAAAATTGTTCAATTTTTTAAGAGGGAATTTGCTGATTTAGACCTTTTAGCATCTTTAATTAGGTAGTTAGGCCCATTAATTATTTTTTTAGCTAATGTAAATCCTATTAATTGTTTATTGAGTATCCAGACCCTTCCCACTCTTCTCCTTCCTTTTACCGGTGGATCTGAAGATTTGGGCATCTCTCTCTCTCCCTCTCCCCCTCTCCCTCACTCTCTCTTCCTCTCTGGTCGTCAGATCCGGTGGCCTGTTGGCCGGTTCTGGTCATCCACTGCTCTCTCGGTTTCAATCGTCTTCCAATTCCCTACCCTCGTTCTTAGATCCGAGCATCGGCTTCCTCCTTCGTTGTTCCCTTCCTCGATCGTCGTCTCCTTCAGGCTTCCATGGCTTCTGGTCCGTGTTTCTCCCTCCTCCTTCTTCTTCGAACTCTCGATTATCCGCGTCCTTGTCTTTCAACGTCTCGCCTCCTAGATCCTCTTCCTTCTCCCTTCTTACTGGATCTGCGCATGTGCTCTTCCGTCGACCTCTCTCGATCTCAACATGGTGGCGGATCCAAAGTCTCGATCTCGATCTCGACATGGTGGCGGCCGTCTTTGAGTACCTCGCGGCTGAGGTATGCCTTAATTTGATTTCCCTGTCTTGGTTTCTTCTAATTTGTAGATCTCCAAATCTAGGGTTTTTAGATTAGTTTTTTCTATACCTTTATTCAATTGTATTTCAATCTCGACTCAATTCATTATTTTGGTGTTACACGGTGAATGTTTGTTCAATTTTGAGTATTTGGAGTTTTAGGGTTTCATGGTTGATTTCGAGATCTGAAATTTAGGACCATTAGTTTTTGTCAAAATTGGGATGCAGACGAGATAAATTCTTCAAATTTGTGAACGAAGTCGATGATTTCCTTGTTTAATTAGATTGCTTAATTGGCCGATTACAGGTTCTGGAGTTGGCAGGGAATGAAGCTGGCCTAGTCAATTGCAAAGGTGTGGTTCGGTGTGGTGGGGTGGTGCATGGTGTCCAGCTGTGTGCGGTAGAGTGCCCAGAAGGATGATGAATGTGGGCCCTGGTTACGTTTTGCTTTAGTGCTTCCACTCTTGACTTTAGTTTCTAAAAAGTAGCTTTAATTTGTTTCTTTTTAGGTTGTAAAGGTGGGCTTTGACTGGATTAAAGTCTTGTGGTGCACTTTTGTGGGTTTATTTCAATTTGTGGGTTTTTACGTATACAATCGATTTTAATGTCATAGTTTCAAAGACCTTGCGATTTTCCATGTGAAAGAAGGTGACAATAATTCGATTCCATGTTTTAAGCTCATATGTCATCAATTATACAAAAATGTCACCATAAACAATTGTGATTAATGAAGTGTGATAACAAATGTAATCAATGAATAGAACTCGTCAATAAAAGATGCAATCAATGAAATGTAATCATAATATATGCTCTATGTCATCAATTGTATAAAAATGTCATCAACAAAAAATGTCATCACAAATTAGTGAGATCGATGAAGTATAGTCACAATGCCATCAATTAATAAAAGTCATCAATAAAATATCTCATCAATGAAGTTTAATCACATTTTATGTCATTGTGTCATCAATTGTATAAAAATATAATAAAAAGTGGCATCAAATGATTTGATTAAAAAAATGACATCAAATAATTATATTAGAAAAATGGCATCAAAACAATACTTTGAAAAAATTGCATCACATTAAAGAAAAAAATGTCATCAAAAAACTACTTTGAAAAATATTGCATCACGGAAAAAAAATATCATCAACCAAATTGACATAAAAAAGTGGCATCACATTAATAAAAAAAATGTCATCAAGGTTTTAAAAAAGTGTCATCCAATCATTTTATTAGAAAATTGGCATCAAAGTTGTAACGGCCCAGAATTATGATTTCCGGGTTACGTTTCAAGGGATAAAACCCCTTGTTCGGATCTTGCAATCCAGGTACGGGTATAGGTTTCAAAGTCATTTAAGATTAATAGAAAGAGGGATTTCAAACCCTAAACACCTCGAAGGGCCGTTGGGTACCCTTAACCTGTCCTGGGGACTAACTCGCAAAATTCATTTCACACGGAAGCAAGACGAAAGCAAAATAAGGATACAAGTGCCACGGCAGAGCCGGGTCAAAACGGAGCCAAAAGTATAAATCCAAAACAATATAATCAGAGTCTGGTGAAGTCTATAGGATGAACATAAATAATTCCTAAAAAAATTGATTTGGAGTGGGATCAGATCGATGCCCACTTAACTCTGCATCCCAACCATAAGCACACATATACGCTATACCTAATAAAGATGCTCTAATGCAGTACGAAATTCAAACACACTAGCATGCTCCTAGTTCATAATAATGTGCAGAAATATTGTAAAGGGCCCAAGACAATGCCAAGTGGCATATCCCTCTCCTACCTCCACCCCTTCCGACAGGCGGAGACTGGCCAGCTCGTGAATGCATTCATTCATAATCGGGGGGCACGCATGCCTAACCCGCTCCACAATAAAGCCCGCAGGCATATCATAATATAAGGAAGTACTCGATTGACTCAGGGTACCCGATGAGGCTGGGCTACCCTATGACCCTAGCAAAGACTCTAGGACTATCACAGATAACGGCCGTTCTGTTTACACACGCACAAAGAAATAGAATGCTCAACGATTGATGCAACCTAGCATGGTACTACATGGCATGCTGATCATGAATGCAAGCACCTAGTATATCATGCACTTAAAGCAGGGAATAGCTCTATTCAATCTGAGTAAGCTCCGAAGAGACTTACCTGGAGATGCAGAACAACAAGATAATACAAGCAAGGGCCCATATGCAAGTCCAAAGCAATCCAAAAGCAATACACACCTATCATCAAGCCATTTTCATAAGCTATCGGGCTAACATTCATATACACAGAACCCAAGTTCCCAACATTCTCAAAACCAATCGATAGTAAAACCATTTTCCAAAACACTTCCGATACGATCAACATCAACCAAAATCATTCACTCCCGATCAACCTCATTGATAAAATCGTATCAACCATATTTTCCAAACTTTTAAATCTCAATTTAAGTCAACTCATTTTCAAAACAATTTCTCAAATCCTCTCTGGTCAAAATCCATTAATAAAATATTATCCTTTAAATCCACTTACTATTATTATTTTATCAAACAACTCCGACAAGGTTAGATCATTTCCAAAAATCCTCTTCTTAATTTCTATTAAATTCTTTTCCATTCATCAAATCAATTTCCAACCTAGAAAACCTTTTCCTCAATTCTCTTTCAAATCCAAGTCCAAATAATATATTTTAAGTCCCTTTATATTTTAAGATCCATAATTTAATAATATATATATAATCCAATTAGTTAGTAATTTAACAATTTCCGAAAATTACCCGAAATCAAGTCTTATATTTAATACACATTTTATAAACACAATCCATGACAAAATTAGGCCCAAATTCGGATTCATTTGCAACCAGGCCCAACAAATAAAGGTCCAACTCTTCAAAACCCTAATTTCCCTCAAACCGAACCGGACCTTTTTTTAAATAAAACCGAACCGAACCAGGTAAGAAAAGAAAAGAAGGAACCGGACCCGCGATGCACTGTTCACCGTCTCCTTCCTCTGCTTCCCGTCTGCACCCGAGCTCTTCCTTTCCGCTCGCTTTGCTGCACGTCCCAATCCCGACTCCGGCCTCAGTCGACTCCCTCTCCCGCTCTCGCCTTGCCCTCTCCCTCGCTCACTCGCGGCTCTCGCTACCCGCTCTCCCCGACCTCAACTCTCCTCGCCGGACCTCTCTCTCGATCTCCGTTTTCACCGCTCTCAGAACAAATTTGAATGGAAAGAGCACCCAAAAGGACACGAAAGTAAGAAAATCGAGAGCTAGAGGGGGTTAGGGCGCTCACCGAGAGATTTCCGACTGCGTCGGATCGCCGGGGGTTCGTCGGGGCTTCGATGGGCTCGCCGGAGTTCGATTGGCTCGCCGGGGACTCGAGGAGGTGCTGGCTTGGCCTAGATTGGAGGTGAGGGTGAGAAAGGAGGGATCTTGCCTTAGGATTTTGGATCGAGGGTGGGAGGGAGCTTACCGGTGAAACAGGGAAAGGAGGAGGAGCCGCTCGCGCTCGGGCTGGCAATTGGTGGCCGACGGGAGGTGCTCAGGGAGGGCGTCGGCCGCTCCTGGCGGCTCCGGTCGCTATCGGTGGCTGTTGGCGGCTTCGGAAGGCGTCGAGGTTGTTGCTTTTGCTGTCTCAGTAAAGGAGGAGGACCATGGCAGCAGCTCGGCGTCCCGGGGATCTCCAGGTGGATGCCTTGGCTTCGTCGCGATAGGAGGTGGAGTGGTGGTTGAGGTGCTCGGCGGGGTTGCTCGGAAACAGGGCTGGTGGTGCGTGCCAAAGAGAGAAACAGGTTGTTTGGGTTGAAATTGGGATGAGAAGTGGGACATTGGGGGGCTGCCTTCAGCTGTTCAACAGGGCTTTGCTTTTGGTCAGATTTGTAGGGGGGGTTTGTTTGTTTGCCAAAACAATAAAAAAGGGGAGGGGGAAGTATAGATAAGATTTTACCCAAAGGAGGAGGAGATGAGTTGGATAGGAAAATTGATCAAACATGGGATCAATTGTAGAGATTTGGGTAAGAATTGGTGATATGAGACGGAAAGAATTTTCCAATCCCGGTGAGAAAGACGGAGTCAATCGTTAAAGTTAAAAATTGGGCCGGAATTATGCTCTAAGAATTTCAAGTTAGATTTATTAAATTATTAAATTTATGATGAGTTTTATTTAAATTATCCAAATTAAATTCATTTTATTTTATTTATTTTTAAATTATTATTTTAAAAATCCGGGCCTTTACAAAAGTGAAAATAAAATATAATAAAATTTTGGCATCAAAACGGTAAAATATGACATCACTTAAAAAAATCCAAACGGGTTGGTCAACGGTCTTTGGGTGAGCTCTACCCAAACTAATTAAATTACCTTGGGGGCTATCTAACTAATTAAACATTCAAAATGGACCATCTACCAAAATCACCCATTTTTGAATTTGTACATTTTGTGCATCCATCCATGTAAAATAAGATTTTTAAACTATGAAATAATAACCAACATATGTCTTTAAAAATATTTACAAATTTATAGTCAAATATTTCGTAACAACAATTTTAAATTACATTTGTGTAAGATATGAGAACTATTTTAGTATTAATAATTCTTTTTTTTTGTTTAATTAGTATTAATAATTCTAAATAACTAGAAATGCAATTATGCATCTCAGTCTCTTTTTATCTAGTTCATGATCAAAAGTCGTGCTGTTTGACTTTACTGTTCCGATATCATACTGAATTTCGGTTGGACTCGTACATATGAGTTGTGTGTACATGCTAGACATGGCCACGGGTCGCGAGTTGACCCGGACCTGATAATAGGTGGATGGGTAAGCCAGGTAGATGGGTTCGGGTTAGGGTCGAGCCCCTGATTAACCATCAACTTTGGATAGAAAATGGGCAAGTTTGATTTCGATAAAGGTTATGCGAGAGGTGTCTCACTCAAATCAGAAGCAAATTTACTCATTTTCTATTTGAAGTCGATGGTGAATTTGTTTCTCCGATAACTCTTGTCCAGTCGATCCAATATGTGTCATGTCGTTTTGCTTTGGGTGTCCAGTTAAAACTAACTGCTTACACGTCAACATGCAAATAAACCCCCGCCCAATTGTTTCTTCTTCGATAGTTTTTATCTGAAACTTAAGATTTAATTCAAATTATATTAATGTCCCCTCACTGTCACTCTTCCATCTCTCTCTGTCCTATCCTCACTAATCTCTCTCTCATCTGCAACTTTACTTTTTTTTTTCACTCATCTCTCTCTCTCTCTCTCTCTCTCTCTCTCCTCTACATACTTTCTCTCTCATCTGCGGACTTTCTCTTGCTCCCCCCTCTCTCTCTCTGATTTTTTATCGAAAGCAAACTTACCCATTTTCTATTTGAAATCGATGGTGAATCTTTTTCTCCGATAACTCTTGTCCAATCGGTTCCAATAGGTGGCATGTCATTTTGCTTTGGGTGTTCAGTTAAAACTAATTGTTTACACGTCAAACTGCAAATAAACTCTGGCCAACCCATTTGCTTCTTCTTCGATGGTTTTTGTTTGAAACTTAAGATTTAATTCAAATTATATTAATGCTTCGATGGTTTTTCTCTGAAATTTAAGATTTAATTCAAATTGTATTAATGCCCTCTTATCGTCATTCTTCCCCCCTCTATCTTTGTCTCTGTCTTCTCTCCTCTATCTTCTCTCCTTTGCGACTTTACTGTTGCTTTTTCACTCATCTCTCCCCCCAATCCTCACACACACACACACACACACACACACCCCCAATCCTCACACACACACACACACACACACACACACACACACACACACACACACGCGCGCAAGACAGGAAACAACCATAGAGTGTCCAGTAGAAAATCATTGGGTGTCCAGTAGAATACCAAAGGGTGTCCAGTAAGAAACGATAGAGTGAAAAGTTGATATATTGTTCATTCATCAATAAAAAAAAGAAAGCGGTTTACCAAGCCTCTACGAGGGCTCCTCCACTTCGATTTCACCTCCTTTACTCCAAATCCGGCATCCACTCGCCTCGAATTAACCTGAAAAAGCCATCGGAACGAGAGGTAAAGAACGAAGGCATCAAAGCGGTGCTCCAGCGGCGATTCACACCAGCGGCACAAGCTGAATTCGAGCACCCATGGTCCATGGAGATCTCGTCACCCTCGAATGCAGAGAGATAAAAGATAGAGAAATCAAAGAATAAATAAGCTCTTCAATAGAGCTCTTCAATGGAGAAAGGTGGAGAGAGGCGTAGAGAGAAAGGGCTTTGGATGGGTGACAGTGTGGGCAATAAATGCCCTGTTGCTTTTTCTCTCTCTCTCTCTCTTTCCACTGGTTATAGCAGGTGAGGTAACGGGAGATTTTGAGAGGGAGGTTAGATTTTACAATTTGTATAGATAGTGGATAGAGGGTGCAAATGAGTCTGGGTTTTTGGGTTAGTTTAGCAAATTGTCCTTATTATAATTCACATATTCATTGTGCATGTTTATGTATTCTCGTATACAAAATGAGACTTAGAGTTCGTTTGGTTAACAATTGAAAAACCCATGAAGTGAAAAAACCCAGGAAGTAGGATAAATACATGTGTTTGGTTATAATTTTTTTCTTTCAAAATCCCAGGAACTTGAATTCCCAGGAATTCCAATTCCTATTGACGGAGGGGAAACCTGTCGTTGATCCCGTCAAAGTAAACTCAAACCTATAACTAGTATAGCAATAAGTAAGAGGTCGATCCCACAGGGAAATTATTATTCAAGTGTGATTCAAGTGTCAATCAAAGTAACCAATTTGGGGGGGGGGTTTGTGTGTGAAAGATCCGCCTTTTATCAAAGCGGAGTAAACAAAGCAAAGTAAAGGAATTGGTTTTAGACAATTTGGAGAAGGAACTCTACCTACAATTTTCCACTTTATTGCATTGAAGCGATCACTGTAACTTCTTCTCGTCCTATTATGTTTCCTATGAATGCCCTTGTCCCGACCTAATATAGTTACTAGTCCAACCAGTCCTAGCAACCCTTATCAATCGAACAGTCCCTAAAGAAGGATTTAACCCAATTGATAGCTTTAAGTTCAGAGATTAGCCAAGGTATTTGCAGTCCCTAAAAAAGGATTTAACAACACATTCAACTTCCTACTTATTCAATTAGTTCAACCAGCCCTAAAGGAATAAGTTTGCCACTTAGGTTAAGGTTCACAACCAGGAATCTACAAAACCTTAGCGATTGAATTGATCTAACGAGTTGGCCAGACAAGATAGAACAAATCAATAATTAATTAAGCACAAAGAAGTCGAAGCATTCACAAATAAGAAACTAGGAGCGAGAATTAGAAACTCACAATCAATCCGAATAAAGCTTCAAATTGCAGGCAGAATCGATGAGTTTAGTTCCTCATGGAAGACATTGCTCAAATTCTCTAAAGAGTCTAATGAATGGAAGAATAGAATGAATCCCCTAGAAAAATAACATAAAAGGCCTAATTAAAACATCCAATTCGGCCTTTCCAAAATAGAATAGAAAATTAGGGTTTTCCGAAACGGCGCTGGGCCTTGTCCGTACGTGCGGCGGCCGCCGCAAGAGGTGCGGCGCCCGCCGCAACTGCTTCCTTTGCTACCCGCTGCGGCGGGCACTGCTGCGGCCGCGGCAATAGCTGCGGCGCCCGCCGCAGCCAGTTTTGCCGTGGTCTCTTAGCTTCTTTTGCGGGCTTTTCTTCTCGTCTTGCTTCTTTCTTCCTCGTTCCTTCCCATGTATCTTGTGTTCCTCTTCGAGACATTGCATCTCCCAAATGTGTTCCGATTCAATCTGCGAGATAAACACAAAATTGCGCAGAATCCGAACTTTTCCAAAATAAACAAAAGATGCAATTTAACGATAAAGCAAGCAAGAAATGCAACCTAAACTAAACTAAATGTATCTATAATGCCTATCTAAAATATGCATTATCAAATTCCCCCACACTTAACCTTTGCTTGTCCTCAAGCAATGCTAGAATGAACATGAATCAATGTATCCCACAGGAAATCCCTTCAAGTTTCAACATTACCAAAAACACATCATAGCAGGTGAAAACATAAGCCAAGCAAACAAATGTCATAGCATGTATTCAGGTGATCAAAGCTTATAAGTAGACATCATCCAACCTCACCAGAAACATGTGTTTCACTCATGTGTTTAGGCTTTTAGGTACAACTCTCAACTCAAACCAATCCTGCACTAAGCTCACAGACATTGACCACCATATCACCAATTATCTACCAAAATGTCATTACTTGCGGGATAACATAAAGAAAATAAAATGCAACACTCTTTTTTTTTTCTTTTTCTTTGATTTTCTTTTTCTTGTCTTGGTGCTTTCCTTACGCGAAGCTCAAACATGGGTGTCATGAATGGCCCCGGTCTATCAACACCTCAACTATAAATATGAATATGAAGTCCACTTGAACACCTTTTGACGCAAGTTGCAAACATGGGTGTCATGAATGAACCTGGTTACTCAATGATCAAGCTTTCTTTCCTAGTGGATAGTTTTCAACACCTTTTTGCGCGAATCATACCCATGGGTGTCATGCGTAGACCCGGTTACTCAGTGCATCAACCATTGCCACCTTATTCACTAAGTATGCATAAAATGAAATAAAAAGACTCAAAATATAAACATAAACTCCGCAAGCAACAAACATGTGCATCGGGCTTTAAAAATAGATACTGCAGTCAATGCCAAGAGGTAGCAACACTAGGCGAGTAATTCACACAATTGAGTAAAAGAATTCAAATAAGGCCAAAACATCCTCACAGGGTCATGTTTTTAGGACTTCAATCACACTTTAGCTCAATCATACATGCTCAATTATATTTGCTAGCTCATGCTCCACAAAAATCATTTAGCAATAATAATCAAAACATCCAGAACTCCATGGGATTTTTATGATTCATGCTTGAAATTTAAAATAGAGGACAACTAAGCACGATGGGTATTTGAGTAACACATATATATGCAATGCATGCTCTATTTCTAATATTTTCGAAATTAAATTTTTTTTTATTTTTTTTTTATATTTCGAAATAAAATGCAGAAAATAAATGAAATAAAATGCAGAAAATGCAGAAATTGAAATAACTAAATATTACAAACTTAAACATCTTCAGAAACTTAAACATGTCCTAAAATTTAATAGAAATGACATAAAATAACATAAAATACATATAAGTCGCCTCCCCCACACTTAAAATTTTCAGTGTCCTCACTGAAACAGTTCAGACAACGAAAATAATCATAAAAACTCAGAGTGAAGGAGGGTAGAACTAACCAATCACGGAGGTGGAGGCTGGTAAGGCGGCGACTGGTATGGCGGAATGTGAGGGTATTGCTGGCGGAAGTAGTACTGCTGCTCCCTTCGCATCTCCTCTAACTGATAGTTTGTCACATTCCACCTTGCCTCCATGTTGGACTCAAACTCCCTCGCAGAGCGACCGTGGTCGCTAAGGGTGAACTCAATTGCGTCCTGGCGTAAGGAAATACGATGGAACTCATTGGCCAGATAGTCCTGCAAGTAGTCGTCCCTATCAGTCGAAGAATAATGATGTCCTGCTGACGTGCCAGCCCCCTGTTGTGCATCCCCCATATGATGATCGGTCGGTGCAGGGGCATCCTCCTCCTCATCATCATCATCCTCAGGAACCTCCTCCGCAGCCTGCTCCTGATCGCCTGCGATGTAAAGGGTGTTGTCGGAAGGTCCATAAGGTAGGAGCCTGGGAAGACTCAATCGGTGCTCTCCACGGTTTCCGGACTTCCAAGTCCAGCCTCTTCCATCATTACCCTCGAGCACAACCGCCCTTCTAAGCTGCTCCGTAGTGTAGGTGTACCCACCAGACATAGGGGTACCGCACTGCTCAGGCGATAAGTATTGGTAGGCTATGAGGCTGATCATGCCTCCCAAGCCAAACCTGCCTGACTTGGCCCCCTGGATCCTCAAACAGTTCTCAATAAAAATCTCAACCCAGTCTGGTGTACCGTGAGACTGGGGAGCAAAACTCCATAACCAAGCTAGATCAATAGCGTATACCTTGTTGATGTCTCCTCTGCCGCTAAAGGCCATAGCTAAGACCTTGTGGACCAGGCGGAAGCAAGGGTGGACAAAGCAGTAGTTGTATTCCCCCTTGTGGCTATCAAAAACCGTTCCAGTAGCCTTGAACCACAGATCATGACGTTGTTGCTCGGTGGTTATAGAAGACCAGTTTGGGGTAGCCGCCTGTGATATCCCGAACTGCTGGCGGAGGTTGTCAAGCGTGCAGACGTGGGGTTGGTCCAACAAGTTGAACCTAATCCTAGAGGCGTCAACCCTCTCAAAAGTAGCTATAAATTCCCACGCCAGCTCGGGGTATGTCGGAGCACTCCGATGTAGAAATCCTCCCAACCCGCCATGGGTGAGCATCCTGTGGGTGACATCCAACATCCCCAGCGTCTGCAGTGCTGGGGTGTCAAAGAACTTCGTTTGAACGAAGCGTCGAGCATCGAAATTCTTGAAAATCCTCCTCTGTTCATCAGATGCATTTCTTAACCGGCGCACCATCTGTAATAAATACCAGCAGTATATATGGACACCCCAGACAGCTTCAGAATTCGACACAAATAAGCACAACTTCAAACATAAACCAAGCCAAATAATAAATCACACAAACCAAGCACATCACAAGTAGCTCACAACCTCCAATAAACAACCCAAACTCAAGAACACTTCATAAGATATCATTAATCACACCCTAAATTCTAATTTACACCAAAAAAATTCAGTCCCATTAGAATTGAAAAAAATCAAGTGTGATTCAAGTGTCAATCAAAGTAAACTCAAACCTATAACTAGTATAGCAATAAGTAAGAGGTCGATCCCACAGGGAAATTATTATTCAAGTGTGATTCAAGTGTCAATCAAAGTAACCAATTTGGGGGGGGTTTTTGTGTGTGAAAGATCCGCCTTTTATCAAAGCGGAGTAAACAAAGCAAAGTAAAGGAATTGGTTTTAGACAATTTGGAGAAGGAACTCTACCTACAATTTTCCACTTTATTGCATTGAAGCGATCACTGTAACTTCTTCTCGTCCTATTATGTTTCCTATGAATGCCCTTGTCCCGACCTAATATAGTTACTAGTCCAACCAGTCCTAGCAACCCTTATCAATCGAACAGTCCCTAAAGAAGGATTTAACCCAATTGATAGCTTTAAGTTCAGAGATTAGCCAAGGTATTTGCAGTCCCTAAAAAAGGATTTAACAACACATTCAACTTCCTACTTATTCAATTAGTTCAACCAGCCCTAAAGGAATAAGTTTGCCACTTAGGTTAAGGTTCACAACCAAGAATCTACAAAACCTTAGCGATTGAATTGATCTAACGAGTTGGCCAGACAAGATAGAACAAATCAATAATTAATTAAGCACAAAGAAGTCGAAGCATTCACAAATAGGAAACTAGGAGCGAGAATTAGAAACTCACAATCAATCCGAATAAAGCTTCAAATTGCAAGCAGAATCGATGAGTTTAGTTCCTCATGGAAGACATTGCTCAAATTCTCTAAAGAGTCTAATGAATGGAAGAATAGAATGAATCCCCTAGAAAAATAACATAAAAGGCCTAATTAAAACATCCAATTCGGCCTTTCCAAAATAGAATAGAAAATTAGGGTTTTCCGAAACGGCGCTGGGCCTTGTCCGTACGTGCGGCGGCCGCCGCAAGAGGTGCGGCGCCCGCCGCAACTGCTTCCTTTGCTACCCGCTGCGGCGGGCACTGCTGCGGCCGCGGCAATAGCTGCGGCGCCCGCCGCAGCCAGTTTTGTCGTGGTCTCTTAGCTTCTTTTGCGGGCTTTTCTTCTCGTCTTGCTTCTTTCTTCCTCGTTCCTTCCCATGTATCTTGTGTTCCTCTTCGAGACATTGCATCTCCCAAATGTGTTCCGATTCAATCTGCGAGATAAACACAAAATTGCGCAGAATCCGAACTTTTCCAAAATAAACACAAGATGCAATTTAACGATAAAGCAAGCAAGAAATGCAACCTAAACTAAACTAAATGTATCTATAATGCCTATCTAAAATATGCATTATCACCTATGAAATGGGGGACATTAATTTACCTAGGGTGGACTAGGTAAGTTGAACTTCCACCATTTTGTGTACAAAATCACCACTTCCACCATTTGAAATTCCTATCATTTAAAAACTAACCAAACATCTTTTTTCAATTAACCGGAAGTACAATTGACGGGAATTAAATTCACGTGAATTAAATTCCTGGGAATTGCACTTCCCACGTTCAACCAAACGAGGTCTTATACTAAATAAAGGGTGTTTTTAGATACACCGCAAATCCACCATTAAAAATGCACGTCCATTTCAACGTGCAAGCCTTCCTGATTAATTAACACTTTTAAAAAATTAATTAACCCACTTTAACCCTTCATGTCGAAATTGACGTACATGATTTGGGGTGTATATAGCGGAAACGCTAATCTATTAATATTACTAATTCTGCTAGTATTTTGCTGACGTGTCACGCCCACAATTAAAGTTGAATCTTTTATTCAAATGAGATTTTCTTATTGGTCAATATTATTATGAAAACTTTAAAATATTTGTTTCCTATTTTAAATATGATTTGAATCCATTCTTTTTTTTTCGATTATATTGCCGTAAATATTGAGACATGTTTCCATTTTTTTTTCCTGATTGCAATATATCTATCTATCTATTAATATTACTAATTCTGCTAGCATTTTGCTGACGTGTCACGCCCACAATTAAAGTTGAAATTTTTTATTCAAATGAGATTTTCTTATTGGTCAATATTATTATGGAAACTTTAAAATATTTGTTTCCTATTTTAAATATGATATGTATCCATAATTTTTTTTTTCGGTTATATTGTCGCGCGTAAATATTGAGACATGTTTTCATTTTTTTTCTGATTGCAATATATATATGTGTGTGTGTGTGTGTGTGTGTGTGTGTGTATATATATATATTGCCGTAAATATTGAGACATGTTTCCATTTTTTTCCGACTGAAATCTATTTTCGGTTATATTGCTGATGTGTCACTCTCACAATTAAACTTGAATTTTTTATTCAAATGGTATTTTCTTATTGGTCAATATTATTGCTGAAATTTTAAAACATCTGTTTCCTATTTTAAACATATTTGTTTCCTATTTTTATACTAAAATATTATTTAATTTGATATGTTGTATGTCAATTTGTGATCTATTTTAATCGTCCACGTACATTGAACATTCGTCAAGTCTTGGCTGATTTTATTCTTGGATATTAAAATTGTTGATTTATCATATTTAACCGATTGCAATATTCCCCATAATGTCTACATACAACGAACATGTAATAATCAATTTGTAAACATTTGATTTCAAAAATTAATTATAAAAATCAATTAGAGCCAAATAAGTTTTTTTTTATAATTTAATTATTTTAGACATCTTAAATGACTATTGAAAAATAAATAATATTTTAAGACTCACAAGCATTACTAATTCTTATTTTACATCTTGGATGAGGCTACTTAGATCATTTTTCTACCTTTAAGGATCTTTTTTTTTATCATCTTACCTTTATTTTCACTATTTATTTATCTCTCTTTCTAACCATCTTTCTCATGAAAATAATGAATAAGTTATGTACATCTACATATTTAACTTCAAAATTATTCACACAATCATGTGCTTATGATTTTTTAATATTTGTACGGGAGCTTATATTTTACTTTTTAGATCTATGCTAATGATAATAATTATATATTTATTTCAAATTATATTAGGTGGTGTGTTTGAGTATTATTACTACTTTACCTTATTAAATCATTTTTAAAATTTGTATCGTATATCTTTCCAACTAATTTATAAAGTATAAAAAAATACTTTTTGTTGTAAACACGTATATATAGATAATAGATATATAAAATGATGTTCAAATTAAAATGGATCAAGCTCTCGTGCCTTCAAGGCACGGGTATTACACTAGTTAAATAATAAAACCTCAAACCTTTTTTATAAAGAAAAGATTTGAAGTAGTATTTTTTTAATTATTTTGTGAAATCGCCTATAATTTATTAGTAACAGCCAGAAAAACACATTCTCCATTTATAACTCCCAACTCAAAGTCAACTTGTTGGTTTGATGATTGATCCCATCTCATTGCTAATTTTGGTTGATCCCATCTCCATATATACAAATCTGACTTCCCGACAAAGTATTACTACCTCCGTTGCAAAATATAAGGGTTTTGCTTTTTGGCACGTTTTTCAATGTGCTAAAAACTCTATGAAATATTAAATTTTTATTAAATTTTTTTATATAGTATTATACATATTGTTAATATGTATAATACTATGTAAAAAAATTTAATAAAAATTTAATATTTCATAGAGTTTTTAGCACATTGAAAAACGTGCCAAAAAGCAAAAACCCTTATATTTTGCAACGGAGGGAGTATTAGTTTAGCTCATAATTATAATATACTCCGTACTACATACAGTATAGTATAGCTAAAAGATAATATGTTCAACATTTATTCTAATAGACTTAACATGCCTTCGGAACACTGATGAAGAATTGGCAATATATTAAATTAATAATGAAATCGTGCTTAACTCTAAAAAAAAAAAAAATCATGCTCAATGCTGGTCACGAGTTCAAATCTCCCCTCCCCTATAGTGTAATTAGACTAATTATAATGGGTGTAATGTCTATCAAGATTAAATGGGTAAAACACAAAGAAAATTTTATAAAACTAAATTTTGATGGCGCTAAACTTCCCTCGGGCCAAGCGCCTTGTGGCTTTGTGATTCGTGATTCGCTCGGAAGACTGTTGACATGTAGCGCCTACGGATGCCGGCAGGTTTCAGTGTTGCAGGCGAAGACTCGTGACCTTCTCCACGGGCTCTCAGAAGCTTTGCAGGCGGAGACTCGGGATTTTCTCCACGGGCTCTCGAAAGCTCTGATGATAGGTTTCACCTGTCTTGAGGTGGAAGGATACTGTCTTATATACGGCGATAAATGTCCTGAAGGGGTGCCGAACGTGTCATTTGGAGATCGGGATGATCATTTCTGACATCCTCGCCTTCAACCATGCTTATGACGCCATCTCCTTCTCTCACATTTGCAAGGAGGGCAATCGGGTGGCAGACCACTTTGCCCATCTCAGTCTAGAAGTGAACTTTGTAGGTTGGAGATCTAGTATTGCGATCGACAACCTCATTCGAAAGGATGTTATTGGGTGGTGGTACAACCGCGGTTGACCCACCCCCAAATTTTTGCCTTGTATAAAAAAAAAAAAGTTCATACCTAGAAATTGGATCGAGTCTGATGTAACTTCTAATCAACGTAAGGCATGGTTCACGGGTCGGAGTTGGTGACCTAGGAAAAACTTCAGGTCACCAAGAATTCGCCACATGGCAGTTCCTTTAGAACATGTGTCACTTGGGTGGCCGTACAACTATAAAATTGACCTCCCAAACTATTAGAAGGGGCTTTTTGGGAGAGGGAGAGAAGAGAGGGTAAATAGAGCACGCGAGTCCTATAAAATTCTCAGTAATAGGCGAGTGAAGGAACTTTAGCTCGGACCGGCATTATCCACATGTCATCTTGAACTTAAGAGCTTTTGACCCAATCCTGCTGAGTAGCCCTCGCGCACAATTCCTTGGACATAAAACGAGGGGGGCAGGTAAGGCACATGGTTGGGTTTGTGATAGGAAATCCCAGTTCTTCATTCAAAGTTATTTTCTCCCTTGACCGACCGACTGAAGCTCTAGGGGAAGAGGAAAGGGTCACATACAACCCTCATGCTCAACGGCTCAAGTATATGCTCGCGGACGTAATTTTGTCTGTGGAGCTCAAGTAAGCCCGTTGACTGAAATAGGGTGCAGCTAGGCCTTGATTGATCCCGGGCCCCATTCATATGAGGCCTAAAAGTGATGGCTTTGTTAGGATCGGTCCCGTTCCGGAATGCCAAACTTAGGTATGGGTTCAACTCCAGAATTTAGGTCAAGGTTAGGCATGTTTTCAGGTTTAGGTTTAGATTGTATTTTTTAATAAATATTAGAATAAAATAAAATCCTTCAAATTGGTGTCAACTGCTTGGTGGTGCTTGCCGTCGGCTCTTAGTCTATGTTGTCTCCAGCGTATTCAGGATTGGATTGCTTGTTTTGACTGCATTAATATTTGTGTACTTCTCACCGTTTGTACTGCACCTTTTTTATGCTTCTTATTAGAGCTGGCAGGTCGGTCGTTCGGGTCGGGTTCGGGTCAGGCTTGCTCGGGTCGGGTCACTGACGGATCGGGTCAGGTCGGGTAAAATTTATGGTCGAATACTGGTCGAGTCGGGTTCGGTCATAATGAATTTTAGATTGGTCGGGTTTCGGGTTAAATCGGGTCATGCCCATTCGGGTTCGGGTCAAAGCAGGTCGGGCTCGTTCAGGTTTCGGGTCAAGAGGCGGGTCGGTCTCATTTGAGTTTTGAATCAAAGTGTGTATAGTTTGTTTGAGTTTTCAATCGAATCATATTCGACCCGTTTGGATAATTATGTTGATTTTGACTCAATTGAATACTTAAATATGTAATTTATTTAAAATAAATGATTTTGACTCGGTTGAATACTTGAATATGTAATTTTGACTTTGTTGAATACACTCATTGTCATTGACTCATCGGTTGTCGACCGATTTTCAAAAAAGTCATAATCGGAAATTCGGTATTCGACAAAATCATCCTTTTTTAAACATTTAAACCAATTGATCGGTGCTATAATTAAATCAAATTAATTGTACATTTTGGATTTAACCTTATTTTAACTAGCAAGTTGCAAATGAGCTTATTTGTGGTTTGACTATATCATTGACCCATTTTATTTTCAATGCCCATTTCATTTTTAGTTTTTGGCCCATTAGTTTTTTTTTTTCATTATTATTATTAGTTTTTAACAAATCTAGATATAAATAATTAATTCTATCAAAATATAATAATATAGAGTCGGGTTGGGTTCATAGTCGGGTCGGGTTCAAACTCAGGTCGGGTTTGGTCGGGTCGGGTTTGTCTGTGTTCGGGTCTGTATCGACTCGGGTCGGGTTCGGGTCGGGTCGGTCTCGGGTTTGGGTTATAGATGACTCTAGTTTTTCGGGTTTCGGGTGAGTCGGGTTTGGGTTCGGGTGAGTCGGGTTGGGTTTTCGGGTCAGGCCAGATTTTGCCAGCTCTACTTCTTATGTTGTATGTTTTGACAGTTTGTTACATGCCGACCTGATCGGCCTCTCGAGTGCCGGGTCTGTCCGGCTCTCGAATTATTTCCTTATCAAAAAAAAATAAAAGGCTATATTAAAAATTTTAACTTTTCAATCTCATATTCCCCTCCCCCTCATTCGTCTAGTGTTGACTATCTCTATCATTTGTCCACATCGTCGACATAAAACTATAGTGACTTTTCGACTTCACTCATTATTCATTATCATTTTACATGTTCCACTCGACTTCATTTATCCACATCGTTGGTTAAATATGTTATTTATATTCAACAAATATAAATATATATTTCATACTAGTGTAGGTCCCGTCCCGTGTACGGAGAATTTGTTAATCTAAATATAAATTATTTTTTATTTCAAAAAATAATATAAATAAAATTAATTCGGCAGGTTATATATAATCTAAATATCTTTTAATTAGATTCTCTCAAAATATAAATAAAATTCACATTTATAAGGTACTAAGTAAAAGTTTTTTTTTCTAATCTATGGTTAATTAAATCTCATGTAATTTAATTAAATAGTGTATTTTTAAAAATATTTTAATATTATTTTTTATTAAATATTTAGTTTTTATTTATTACATTAGTTTACTAAAATATCTATATACGGATGGATTGTGACTATATATATGGCTATATAATATTTTAATTATTTATTTTTGGCTCAAAAAATAATATAGATAGATATAAAATAACAATTATTAAATGATTGATTTTGATATAAATAATTCTTTCCACCAAAAATAATCTAAATATAAATAAAATAGCACCTATCAAATATTAAATATTTATCTATTAATATTTTTGGTAAGTATGACTATAAAAATTAGTTTTATTAATTATTTTTATTAGTTACGTTTAATTATATTGATATAGTTTTTTCGTTACATAATATTTACTCTTTTATAAGATATTCCATCTATCCAATTATATGTGTTAATGGTAAAATAAAATAATTATTTTTATGAGATTTCCTTTTTGACGGGAGAAAGCTTTGCGAGACGCACCCACGCGTCGCCACGTAGGCAGATTCACTCACACGCCGCAGGTTATATATAAATATAATCTAAATATCTTTTAATTAGATTCTCTCAAAATATAAATAAAATTCACATTTATAAGGTACTAAGTAAAAGTTTTTTTTCTAATCTATGGTTAATTAAATCTCATGTAATTTAATTAAATAGTGTATTTTTAAAAATATTTTAAAAATATTTTAATATTATTTTTTATTAAATATTTAGTATTTATTTATTACATTAGTTTACTAAAATATCTATATACGGATGGATTGTGACTACATATATGGCTATATAATATTTTAATTATTTATTTTGGCCTCAAAAAATAATATAGATAGATATAAAATAACAATTATTAAATGATTGATTTTGATATAAATAATTCTTTCCACCAAAAATAATCTAAATATAAATAAAATAGCACCTATCAAATATTAAATATTTATCTATTAATATTTTTGGTAAGTATGACTATGAAAATTAGTTTTATTAATTATTTTTATTACTATTACTACTACGTTTAATTATATTGATATAGTTTTTTTCCTTACATAATATTTACTCTTTTATAAGATATTCCATCTATCCAATTATATGTGTTAATGGTAAAATAAAATAATTATTTTTATGAGATTTCCTTTTTGACGGGAGAAAGCTTTGCGAGACGCACTCACGCACCGCCACGTAGGCAGATTCACTCACACGCCGCCACGCAGGCTTTAATGCATCGATTTTAGTATATGTATATATAGATAATGAAGCATAAATTGATATATACGGATAGAAATCACATGTCTAATTGGATAATATTGATAATTTTAAAGATTTAGTGCTTTAAATGGAAAAAATGTTAGAAATTATAAATATGAAACTTCATCGGATGAAAGAGCTAAAAAGTAAGGAGGTTGTGTCATATCTTTTTTGAATTCTCTAAGATAGTTGGACAATATCTTTTATATTGTTATATAGATAGATTGTGGTAATATTAATAGATTAAACAATTTTGAAGTTCCATTTTTGCCATAACACAAAAGTAAAGAACGAAAAAAAAAAAAGAACGCACGAGATTTGTTGATGCAGCTCGGGTTAAATCCTACTCTGCAGGATCTCAAGAAGGGAGATCCGGTTGCAGAGTTCACTATGTTACAAGGAGAGTTACAAGCCAAGCAATGGTGGCAGAGCACATAAACAAGTAACCCAGGAGCCTCAAAACCAAGCAAAGGAACAAGAGAAGGAGAAAGTAAGAAGAGAAGCCCCCTGAAAGGCAACCGAGAATCTTCAACGAAGATTCTCATGGAGATCGAGCCATCCAAACACCAGGGAGGCTCATCGGACCACCGTCTTCAAGGATGAGCTCACGTCAGAGACATCGCCGTCGACACTCTCTCTATTTTCTTATTAGCTAGGGTTTTGTCAAAATGAGGCTCATGACGTCTACAGTGTCAGGAGATGAGCTTATATAGCCCTCCTCACTTAGGGTTATATGATCTTTCTCCAACGGCACACAAGTGATGGGCTTAAGACAATACCTCAGCTCGAAGATGGCCGAACGAATAGGCCTAAATCAACCTTAGCTCGGGTTTGAGCCTTGGGTGTTGAAATTATACACGTATAGCACATAACATAATGTGGTTACAAGTTAGGCCAAGTGATCCATACTTAGACATATCAATATGTCTAAGGGTACTTGCAACCTAATATGCATCCATGATCCAACACTATAAGTCATGTAAGTGTATATAATTTCATCACCTTGTAAGGTCCTAAAGTTAACTTAGTGTCTAAGTGCTCATGCCACACATTATACTAGCTATTACAATAAAAAGTTTAAATCACAACAATTTTTTTTATTGGTTCAACTAAAATGTATCGACAATTACATCGTAAGAAAATCTATGAGAATATTTTTTACTATTCCTATTAATACAGGTCAAAAAATCCATTGTTGTTGTTATTGTTATTATTATTTGGAATATGAATGACTCATTTCGATTTTTTTTAATCCCATTATTCTAACAATCTTAGTAAATGGGGTTTAATGTGATGAAGTTAACTAAGTGTAGTGTACCCTTCAGGGGCAGGTGAAATTTAGAAAACAAGTTAGTAAAATTTGATTATTTTTAAGATTCATAACAAAAGAGCTCTAAATGGTTTCACAATATATGATTTTGCTTACAAATTTCCCTATCTAACGATTTACATATTATTGTGATCATACTAGTTTGTAATTACCAAAAAAAAAATCCCCAAATAGAATATCAACCAAACACAAGTAATAAATTATTGTCAAAGTAACAAAATTGACATTAGATGTTCAAAGACAGGGATCAAGATTCAAGTCTCTTTGCCATTTTGACTTGCAAGCCAGCAGTGCCCCTCTACTACAACTTATTTTTCTATGATCTATCCGGAAGATTATCGGAGCTCCTTTCGGCTGGTGATCCGGGAACGAAGGGAACGAATCCTCGCCCTCCAAACATAGGGCGCATAAAGGCATTGTCGAATTTCCTCCAGTAGTGATGGACGGTGTGAGTCGGGAAGTTAATGAGCATGTGCAGGCTGCCATGCCGACCCCTGCTGTGGTCATTTGAGTTTCCTCCATCCTCGGAGCCTTGCGGGGTCTGAAGGAATGGCAGCATGAGGGATTTCGGAGTGCATAGATCTGATGACATCGTGCTGCAGTTTGAGATGTTCCTTGATGTTGAAGGCAGCAATAACCTGATTAGAGGCTTTGTTAACATGCCAAACACCTGCAAGCGCGTGCGGAACTTGAGTATTTCTGAGCTTATGAATCATAAACATCTACGCTGATCATCATCGTCGTTTCAAGAATGTAGCAAGCAGTAACAATTACCAAGAAGATCATTTTTTTGAGCCTGTTAAAAAGTGCAAACTAGGAGCAACTATCTCACCACTGTGCTGACAAGAACGACAGTGATCGTGCTGGTGATCATGATTGCATTTCCGCGTAGATGGGTGTGTCCTAACCTTGTAAACTGCAGGAGAAAAACAATTCCATCAGCAATCACATGTGAAAAATTGATCCCATATCGTTTCACTTATACCGACATGAGCATTAGTAGTCGCACTTATCTGAATGTACACGACTGACCTGATTATAGGCAAGAGCTATGGAGACTGCACCTCTCATGAGACCAGCCCACCATATTACGATCTACAAAACAAAACAAATGATCAATTAACGTTGCCTTGGGAGAGAGTTTAATTAAACGAGAGGAGTGAACAAAATGCTAACCTGTTGCCTGAAGGTGATATGTTCAGAACCAGATCTATTGCAAAAATTGATTAAGAAAGACAGGGGGAAAACAAAAGCTGCACGGCCAACCATGACTAGACAGAGTAATATTGAACTCGCGGCAATGGATGTCCCAGGACTGCAGGAAAAAAACCCATTTATTTAAATTACAATGAAAAAGACAGTTAAGGAAGACACGATAGCTACGTTTCTTGGTACAGTGCTGCACCTGTCATTCACAAATGTCCATTTCTCAATGTCCAAAGCATCCATACCAACATATACGAAGATAAACGTTTCGGCAACAAATGACAGAGTTGCAAAAGCATGCCTGATAGAAGAACAGATTAAAGCAACCACTACCGGAGAGAACACAATCATTTTGTAGATACAGATCAGAGATAAGAGTTGCTACTTAAGGAGGAATCATACTTTGTGGTGATTCTTGAACTCTCTGTAACATTATGCCAAGTATAATGGGACATTACGATCCCACAGAAAAATACAGTAAGGATGCCGCTCAAATAGAACAACTGTAGAACAACCGATCATTAGCCTCTGATGAATTACACAAGCATTGTGAATATGGCTATAAACATCGGATTCGGGTGCAGCATTTCAATCTATCTTGGAAAAAAAGTCCATGAAGGTGATGTTATAAGCATTATATAGCACATAACTTATTGGATACGGGTATGAAATTAGAATAATTTGATAAAGAAAAGAATACAGGCACTGGAACTTAGTGTCTTACTTCAGCAAGCATGTACGAAAAGTAGGCCATGAGCATCATGAGAGCAACCTCACGATCAGTGGAATGCCTGGATTAAACAAAACACCTTAGAAGGAGCAAATATTATCAATCCATTGCTTAGAAAAGGAAAAAGAAAAGGCTAACGATTTACAGATAAGTGGAGATGCATACTTATAAACATATTTCACACACTAGCAAGTCATGATTGTTTGTAATTGTCCACGACTATACTCCTATACCTACTGTCATAACTTGAAACTTTGAGTTGAAAAATAAGAAAGTTAAGTGTGTGCATATGATTTCTAAACAAATGTAGATAGATACTATATATAGCATACCTTCCAAAATAGAGCTTTTTTATAACAAATGCACTAAATAGCCCAGTCTGCAATGAATTCAAACATTATCCGTTGTAAGAGAACGGGCATCAAGTTTCATTTTAGAGTAGGCGCATTAAAATGGAATAGTAAAGGAATTCTTACAAAAACTCCTAGCAAGGTACTCGTGGTAAACAAATACAGGAAGTTTCCCGAAACATGTAAAGCAACTCTGTGATCAATATGCGAGAGATCAAAACTTTGAATTGCATTAAAAAGCACCACAGAAGTAGCATCATTGACAACACCTTCCCCAAACACCAAACTGTAAAGCAACGGTGTTTCATCCTGATTAAGCACCTGCTCCAACAGATGAAATAGTTAATTCACATTCATCAATGTAGTAAAAGCTAGAGACTGAGAAGTAGATGCCTTTCATAAGAACCTACCTGCAGCGTGCAAACAGAATCAGTGGCAGCAAAAATTGCACCAATTGCTGAAAAAGAAATGGCAATACAATTATGATTTCCAACTAATAAAAATTAAAACACAACAATAAAAAAGGCTATACCAAGATAGTCAGTTACATCCAGGGTAGCAATGTCTAACTTCTTGAATAAGACAATCGCTCCTGCACCAAAAATCAGAAAGTGTAAATCAGAACGCAGTTGGTAACTACCTAAGTGGGGAAATGAAAAGAAAATGTCTGCTGGATGGCGATCAACAAGTTCCTCAAAATTAGTTTACTTGTCAAACAGAACTATAGCAAAACATCTTCATATACGACTAGCCTATGTATTGATGAAATGTACCTATGGATATGATGGTGAATGATATTAATGTACCAAGAGCTCCATACGTCATGATTGTAATGAAGTTACGGAAGAACTGCTTCTTTTTCACCTGAAACCTGCCAGCAAGAAGAATTTGACCCAAAATGAGTTATGCTGTAAACGCAGATACAATGCCTATAGTGCTATCAATGTCAGCAAAAAAGAGAGGCAGGTAGATTACTACGTCAGGAAAGGTAACAGTGGAGAGTTGAAGAATCAAGAATGCAACATGCAACTTTGGTACCAGATCTTTACCAAGTGGAAAACTCTGAGGCAACATTTCACCAATAACTAACAACAGCCTAAGTGAAATATGATGAAATGGTCCAACAAAGTACAAATCAAGACTCATATGAAGAGTGTGTAGACCAACATACCCGGCATTAAAAATGATGGGCGGAAGAAGGTAAATGAAGAACAAATCTTCACTGAAAACTAAAAGATGTGAGTGCTTTCCGCCACTGGTCAGCAAAATAACAACTCCTGTGCTCAGACCCTGTAAGGATTTCAACCATGTTAGAACCAGGTAACTACAAATCAACATAGAAACCCTCAATCCACATATAAAAGTGACTAAGGGCTTGTAGGAGTGCTCACGAGCAATAACGCGGTTATAGACTCATTGACCCATCGATTCTCCTCAAGAAGGTGGCCAATTACAATACAAGCACAAAGGAGGGCCACAAACAGATTCATCGAGACGACGGAAGCATGATCAGAAGTGGAAAGCATATTCAGCTTCGTGAAGACGGGACTTAAGTCAAAAGCCATGATTTTGACACCAAACCAATCAATTAACAAACCTATGGCTTATGAATTACGATATAACCCCAAACTCATCTGTTTTCCAGTCAAATTCCAATGTCCCTAACTGTGTCCATCTCAATTCTCAAACCTGAGAAACTCAATTTCCATAATCTGCAAATAGCAAAATTGAACAATTTCCTACTCAATGAAAGTTTAATCGAACGAAATTTTTCAGGGAAACAAACATTAATGAGAATGAAGCAGAAAATTATTAGAAAAAAAAAATCACCTCTTTCGCTCAAAGGGAAACGATAGGAGACATCTGAAACATGCACCTATAAACGAAGCCCTCACTTGATCCTAAACCTTCAAAAATTCAAATTCAACGTCCCACAGAACCTGTGAAACGAGATTCCCCGCGCCGGAGGAGACCAATGCCTATTTTCACGGAGATAATTCAGCTTCGAATTTCACATAACAAAATCAAATTTTGGATTGAAGAGGAAAAAAAATGGCACAGATTATAGTTGAGGAATCAGGAAAATGGGAGAAAACCGAACGAAAACTTAGCGGAGCCATTTGAGGGAGAGAGAGATCTGTCTATATATAATTTATCTACATTAAGAGATAGATACGGAGCGAGAGAGAGGCCGTACTTGGAAACCGATGACTCCATTGAAACGGACAAATGCTACCACGTGAGATTTTGCAGGCGAACCAGACATGGCTGGATCTGGAGCGTCGGATTCGTTCACCCGACCGTTAATCAAACGGTTGAGAATGGAGATGAGCTGTGCCTCTGTCAACCGGAGCTCTCATCTCATGCAGTCATGCTCATCTGATCGATCTCTGTGAGTGGAGTTGGAGATGGAAGAAGAGAAAATCAAAAGGATTAGGTGGATTAATTAAATAACGACACGTCATTGCATGGACTGGACTTTTATTTGGGCTAGGCCCAAACATTTTTTGGCCCTAATTTGGGAAGAGGCCCATTAAAAGAAACCCTAATACAATCATCTTCAACTCGAGCTTATAAGGGAGACAAAACCCTAAGGAGCTCCGAAGCCACACTTCGTTTTCTGTTTGGAGTATTTCCGCCTTCCAAGGTCAGTTCGCCTCCTCCCTCCACCTCTCTTTCTCTGTTGATTGTTCGATTGCTTCAATATTCGGTAATAATGATTAAGCTTGAGATTTGTATTTGTCCTCAAATCCTAATTGTCGCGATTCAATTCGATTATTTTTGTTGCTCTGTGTATGTCTCGTTGTAGAACTGGACTGTTAATTAGTTTGGCTGGATTTCCATAAGGTTTTGGATTTCGTTGTACTGGAAAGATCAAATTGATGAATTTCTTCACTCCTGGCTTAAAATGACTTAAAAGTGGTTAATTGCGATTTGCGATTTGTATAAATCTCATCTGTTTGGATTCATTCCTATGAAAATTAGAATGAGAGGCTAAAATATACCAGCTGGTTCGTGTTGCGGAGAAAGCTTCATTTGGTTTGATTGTAGGATTTGTAGGTATTAATTTCTAGGTCTTTCTGTTTGCAGATCATGGCTCCAAAACAGCCCAACAGTGGCCTTTTTGTTGGCCTGAACAAGGGTCACGTCGTCACCAAGAAGGAGTTGCCTCCTAAGCCTTCTGACAGGAAGGGGGTTAGTTCTCTATTATCCCTCTGGTCCTTTTTTTAAAAAAAATTATTAGAAAACCTTTATTGAATGTTCTGGAAAAATGTATGATCTGAAGTTCTGAACTTTGTGAATTCATGGTGGATGTTGTTTCTTGGCAATGGGTTTGGTCCTCATTTTGGTATATGGTTTAGTTTGATTATTGGTATTGATGTTCATGTTGTAACCTTCAATGCAGAAAACCAGCAAGAGAGTTCACTTTGTACGGAACCTGATCCGTGAAGTTGCTGGGCTTGCCCCATATGAGAAGAGAATTACCGAGCTTTTGAAGGTTGGTAAGGACAAGAGAGCCTTGAAGTTGGCAAAGAGGAAGCTCGGAACACACAAGAGAGCCAAGAAGAAGAGAGAGGAGATGTCCAATGTTCTCCGCAAGCAGAGGTAATTTACCTTTTAACTTGTTGCTTCCATTGCATATTCCTTTGACACTGATTGTTTTATGTTCTCACGAGCTGTTTGCCCTTTGTTTCTATAGGGCTGCTGGAACTGGAGATAAGAAGAAGTAAATTGCAGCTTGAAGATCATTGCTGTGCTTTATATTTTACCCTTTACTCTGTAGTTTTGTGCCGAGCCCGACTTTTTTATTCCTTTCAAAGTCATGTTGAAACTAGAGTTTCGATTTTGCTGCTTAATTTCGAGTAGATTGAATTGTGCTGAATTTAAAATGGTTTGATTAATTTCTTCCTTTTGAGGATCATATTTGCTGCTGGGTTTTAATTCTTTCTGGATGTTGATTTACATTTCCCCATTCAGTTCCCTGAGTATGAAATACTCATCTAAGTTAACCAGTTCATGCATAAATAGGGTCCAATTTTTATGTGAAATGGGGAAAATTTGGTGTTTTGACATAAATAGGGCTAAAGTTTTATGTATGAATATTTCATAAATAGGGCTAAAGTTTTATGGCAAATGTGTGACGACTTTAGATGAAAATTTGATGCTTTGATGTTTTTCAAACTACTTTGAGCAGAAACTCTGAAGTGTTTGTCTTCATTTGGCGGCTATCTGCATTTGCATTTTCATGGACATTCAATCTGTTACGGTAACAAGGGTGTTACAACGACGATGCTTGTCTTGTAAATTGTAATGCTTGATTTTGTAATGCTACTGAATGGTCTAATTCAGTCCCCAGTGATATATGTCTCCCTTATATAAAGGGTGACGAAAGCCCCCATTAAAGTCCCGTTGAAAACGGGGCCCAGGATCGGTCCGAGTCCAACCACCGTGATAAATCGGTCTTACTTGAGGGTTACCTAACTCGGCGAGTGGTTATTAGAAGTTTCTTTCAGTAGTGAGACACGGATATTAGGCAAGGAGGTTCCGCTGAGCTTGGGTGTCTGATGTGTAAACGACTAAGACGACCTACGATGATTGCTCTATTTATTCTCTCTAGTGATTTCTCTTCTCTCTTTCTCAAAATCTCACAAAAAGTCCCCTCTTACTCTACCCGAGCTTCGATTTTGGATTTTATACCATGACAATTGAACGGACGCTTATATGACATATGTCTTGAGGTGATTGCCACGTGGTGGATCTCTTGAGACCCGTGTGGTGAGGGCATGCATTCCACGTGGCTCTGGGTAGGTAAAACCTATTGATGGTTTTGTGTCCGCGGACAAATTGTGACCCTTAAATTAATGAGTCGTCCGTTGATATAGGAATCGCCAGTACAGGGTCCCATCAAAGGGTGTGTTTGGCAATACATCATTTCTTATAAACAAACATTTCACAATAGGGGAACCTTCAATGTGACTTCGGGAGGGTATGTTTGATGATGTGAAGCTCATAGTTCAAATACGCTTAATGATCGGAATTACTAAAGCCACTTTCAGAAATTGACACTTGATTTGAACTTGCATAGAATTTTACAATTGCTTGGATTCTTCATCAACAACCTCACTGCACTGCACACACTTTTGATAATCTAATGAAAACAATTTATAGTGGCAATCAACTAGGACAATAACAAATAGAGTACTCCATGAAACATACATACATACATACATATATGAATATGATACAAGTAATCAACCAAACATTGATTCATAAAAGAAAGGTAAATCAACCAAACACAGATGGGATCATCATCATCATCATCATGGGATGTGGGTTAGAACTTAGAAGCGAGGGGGTCCTCCAGGTGGGCCAGGAGGGCCGAACATGGGCCCGCAGCAGCTCTCTAGAACACAGCAGCAGCAAAGGAAGTAGAAACTGCTCATCCATTGAATTCAAAAACACAAGAAATTAACAAAATTAACCAGCCAAACTTCATTAAAAAAAAAATTTAATTGCAAAGATAGTAATGATAACCAAATTAAGGGTTTCACAATATTTTGATGACCAAAAGAGTTTTTCTGTATTTCTTTGCTTTTTTTTTTCTTTCAATTACCAGGTGGAGATAAGGTGGCAGACGCCATGGCAAAGGAAGTGGCAGCAGCCACAAGGACCGTGCGGTCCTGGCGGTGGAGGTCCCCAACCCGGTGGCGGCATCCCTTCAAAACTCCCTGGAGATCTTCTTGTTGCAAGCTATAGAGAGATGGAGATGTCTGATCAATTAAATAACTATGAGAAAAAAAGAATAAGTAAGTTGCAAGATAAGTGTTATCTTTATAGAGACACAAACACACCTTTGAAATTAAAGACAATTGGACTAAAAATGGATTTAATTTGGACTGGTAAGTAAGAATTTATGAAAATTGGACTAGCTGCTGGCCCCAGAAAAACCATGTGCCTTTAGCTGAAATGGAATCTGCATATATAAATCACTGTAAATATAAAACACAAAATTAAAGTAACACTGAATTACAAAGCCCCTTTATATTGGATGCCTTTTTACATAAGCTTTACCTTCTCCTCTAGGGGCGGATCCTTTAAAGGACCGGGGGTGGCAGTCGCCCCCCCAATCAAAAATGATATTTAATATACATATTCCTCTCGTCGATAGCTTCGATTTGATATATTATAAGCTCAAATCCGATAACTGAGTAAAAAGTTATGAAAGTTTCAAGGCTGAAATAATATAAACTATTTTTCACATCATTTACCAAATTAATACACTTTTATTATACTCATCATTTGTTAAACATCATAACTTAATACTATAATTAAACCCGAAAACTTCAAATATTGATGATTTTTTCGAAAAAAAATTAGAGATCAGTTTTCGCCCCCTCAACTAAACAGTTCAGGATCCGCCAACTGCTCTAGGTGGTGGTAGGGTTTGCATTTTGCATTATTGATAATATGATATGATCCTAGCTGCCCACGTAGTTATCTATATGGTTGAGATTCATATATTCAATTTTTTTTTTTTAATGAGATAGTTGTTAGAATAATTCATATGCATCGTTTTTTAGGATGTTATAATGTAAAAATTATAAATATTCATATACCTAATAGCTATATTAAAAATCGATAGACTTTACTGAAAGGCTAGTAGAAACAGATGATTTTCTACGGTTAGTGCATGCCCCTGAATTTATTTTGAATAACTTTCGTAGGGGGGCAGACTCTCTTCCACTATTCGATGGTACATATTGTTGGAGGGTTTTCAGAACCTCCATATTCTCTGGTTGTTAAGGACAAACAATGTTTTTACTTAATTTGTCTAGCAAGTGTTTATACAAGATCTTAGAAGATCGAAGATTGGGCGAGACTCAGAGGGTCATAGGACCCTGCGCAGAAAGGAAAGAAGATTGGATATCAGATAAGATTATGCGCATGTCAAGGATATTGAAAGATAGAAGAGAGAAGATCTTGACGCAATATGGACGATCCTGTGAAAAAAAATATTGAAGATTTCATTGGACAAAATATTGTGTGTTACATTTTAATCTAAGGGAATGAAGATATTGAGTTTCTTTTTTCATGGAGTATTAGGTGTGTGCATTAGGTGATATATACAATATGGCCTACATTATGAGTTAAGTGTCAAAGTGGAAGAAGTATTGTTGCGTGCGATTTGAGGTTAGTTGCTCGAGCTTTGTGTAATAGGTGTATTTGTAGTTTTATTGGTGGTTAATAGTCAGTCACTACTCAACTAGTGCTACAGTTTGTACTGGTCTGCCTTAAATTTTCCGATCAATAAAAGAAGTATACCTATTGAAAAACCTCTCCAAGACAAAGAGATGAGGTGGTTTTTATCCCGTACTACATGCGTGTAGTTTGAG
Source organism: Persicaria tinctoria (assembly GCA_037127255.1). NCBI lineage: Eukaryota > Viridiplantae > Streptophyta > Magnoliopsida > Caryophyllales > Polygonaceae > Persicaria > Persicaria tinctoria. The sequence continues at coordinate 6,156,607 of JBANSL010000004.1, forward strand.
GGTTTCTACCATAACCAACTTGTTGTGTTGGGTTCGGAGTTTTGTGTTGTTGTTGTTCCTCCCCTCGATTGGATGATTTGTTTTGTGCGATGCTGAGTGATTGTTCTTGCTGATCGAGTTGGTGCACTTGGGCTTGGTCTTGGGGATGTTTCGTGGGATACTGCTCGATGACTTTTCTTTGTGTTCTGGTGAGCTTAGCGAGTCTTTTTGTTGATCAAGAGATTCCCTCTCTTTGGCTCGCAAATACCAAGTACTATTGGGGAAAGCGACAATTGCAATGTTTGTTTATAGTACTTGATGTCTTTCTGAGTCGTGGAGTAGGTTTAATGTTGGCCTTTTGCTTTGTTCTCATTTGAAATGCAGGTGTCGAGGTCATCTGGAGCTTGAAGTGAGTTGGCGGTTTATGTGTTGCTACTGGGTGTGTGTTTTGTGGTGTTTGTAGTGAGTCGACATCCTATGTGCTTGTAGTTTAGGCGTGGTTATGTGGTAGGTAATTTGTGGGCTTTCCCTTTTTTCCTATAACTCTTGGTTTAGTCTTACCTTATGCACTTTGACTTTTGCCACCTATCTATATATTTACTTGTTCAGACTACTTGTCTTTACATGTTTACTTATGTCTAACATAGTTAGAACTTAGAAATACTAACACACTCTAAAGGTTCCTTACACGTATAGATTGTATGAATCTCCATCAACAACAAAGATGGTTGAAACGTAACTGGTGAGTTAGAACTAGCAAAGCTTAACTTTGAAATCGACATCTTATTATGTAACAAACATCGAATAACAATGTGTTCAATCCATGAAATCGGTATCTTTATTAGTTTATTACATATGGGAAGTAGTAAAGATGGTTGAAACATCAAACGGCCGAGTTTCACACTTCAACAACACTTGACAAGAAGATGGAGTACTTGAAGAGATCAAACAAAAAGACCACAAAAAAGTGTGGACTCAGCACAAAAGAAATCAATCTTGATTGTGTTTCCATAAGCTGACTTATGGGCCTGGTGGGCCCATTGGGCCACGCCCTGGTGGGCCACCAAAACAGTCTCGTAGCAACCAGCAACAGCACAGAAAGTTGACGCTGCATCAAATACCCAAAAATAGAGGTTAATTGTAAGGCAGAGTTGGACGTGTTAGTGGAAACGTTGACAGATAAGTCACCTTTACTGCCATTCGAAATGGAAACTACACCAAAAATGTAGTGACACTATTAAAAAGTTGTGGTTGAATGATTTACCATGAACCGATGACATCACAAAATCCACCGAACGGAGCAGGACCTGGTCCTCCCGGACCCCAACCTCCTCCCGGTCCTCCTGGCCCTCCAGGCCCTCCTCCCGGTCCACCTGGTCCCATAACTGAGCTCGGAGCAATGCACCACCACCACTACCACCTCAAGCGGACGCCGAAAACTATGTAGCTAAGAAACTCTCTTTTCTTCTTGATCAGAAAGGGGTGTGAATGAGAAGACCTCAACTAGGCTTGATGAGAACTATATATAAATATATATATACAAAAGCAGTTAGGGATATAAGGCATTTTTTCATGTTTATCAAATGCCCATAGTTTGGACACAACTTCCAGTCAAAAAATGTGATGAGTTGAGTGTTAACTGGACAGTTAGCCGTTGTGGTTTTAACTCTTAGCTACCATTCAAAACCACCCTTCAAAACTGGGAAATTAAAATAAGAGTAAGTTAAGTTATGATCGATGTCGGTACAAATTTTTTAAAATTAAAAGGCCATGAATCGATGTTTTTTGCATGCCTAGAATGAAGGGCAAAGCATCTCAGTGGCTCACCTAAACCATATAATATTAATATAATATATGTATAAACGAGACTATAGCTTTGTTGCCTATAGATCTCATTAAGTTGATTTTTCAACTCCCTATAGAATTCTAAAAATATAATAATTCACTATATAGTCTATATCTAAATCATTACAAGAAACTGATCACACATTCAAACTTGATTGGTTGTAAAAAAAAAAAAAATCTATGTAAACTTGTTATATTGTTATTCAATTTTTTAGGTTTTTGAAAGGATGATGGTGGATGAACAATCTGTGTTGGAAGGATAGGGGTTTATGTATATACAATTTTAGAGCAAGATTATTGATGGTCCAGTAATCCACGACGCGTGGAGGTAGAAGGTCCACGGGTCGTGAACTTCTTTTTCCGGAGAAGAAGCAATGACGGTATCTGGAGAATAAGCATCGGCTAACTCTTTGCCAGCAGCCGCGGTAAGACAGAGGATGCAAGCGGTATCCGGAATGATTGAGTGTAAAGCGTCTGTAGGTGGCTTTTTAAGTCCGCCGTCAAATTCCAGGGCTCCACCTTGGACAGGCGGTGGAAACTATCAAGCTGGAGTACAAAAATAAAAATAAAAAGTGAGGTGGCTATGATTTTCGAATGGGATCAGCTGTTTCAAAGAGGACAACCTCTTATATTGGGCTCTCCTCAACCTTAAAAAAAAAAAGGAAAATGATTAAGATTTGAAAAAAAAAAATTGTAAATGGGATTTTGGGAGAAGGATAGGGAGACAGAAGTTTTGTGACAGTGGAGGGAAAACAACCTTACGGATCAGCCTAGGCTCAAAGCAGGGAAAGTGGGCCATCACATTTTTTTTGGCTAAATTTTGTTGCCAAACCGACACCATTTTGTCTCAAAATTGGGTGAAACGCGTCGTTTCGTTGCTGTTGGGACTTTAGAAGGATGTTGTAGCGCTATCATGTGGCACAACCAGAGTGCACCACATGGTAGCGCTTGTTTTTTTTTTTTTAATAAAAAAAAATCGATTTTACTACAACATGATGTACAACGAACCAAACCTGTCAAAAACACCTAACCAAATTCAATAAAAAAAAACACAAAATTCTACCTAATCTATCGAAATTAGGGGAAAAAAAACACATTCATAATGCTCAATTTCAAAACAAAATTCTTAGGTCCGAATGAAATTGAAGCCAAGTAATTAAAAACCTAGGTTGGGCAAACCAAAGGTAGAACACATAATACCTCAAGGTGGTGAACCACGAATGCAAAAACAACAGTAGGCATTTTTTTTTATTAAGAAATAATTCGAGATCAGATATAAGTAAATCTCGATGACTTACAAGTCGACAGACGGGAATCCATCATAATATACAAGTGAAAACGAAAACAAAAAAACGATACAAAATAACAAGCGGAAATGCACTCTATAAGAAACAATCCAAGGAAAAACTAAATCTAATACGAAGGGGACATAGACTACGAACGAAAGCCTAACAGCCGTAGACATTTTTTCTAGAATTTGTTTAGAAATTTCGATATGAAATGAATTGGCAATGAACTTTATTTTGTAAGAAAAAAAAACATTACGAATGTTTGGAGATGACAAGACCCGAGCCCAACCCGAAAACCCAATCCAACCCACCAAAAAACTGATTGGCCCAAATACCCTAAAACTTAAATAGTACATCACCCGAAAACCAGCTCAACCTGACCCATTTTGACCCAACATCCAAATAACCCAAACCCAAATGAACTAAACATGATTCAATCTAAACCCAAATGATCAGTAACATGAATGCCTGAAAAATAAAATAAAAATGAATATGATTTAAGTGAATTAGTTGGGGTTAGGAGCATCACGTAGAATTGCAATGGGGTCATGAATAAATAGATTAGGAGGATAAATCATGCCAAACAAACCATATGTGTTAGGTCCATCATACAAATTAAATTGACAATTAATCTTCTAATAATTCAACACTATAGTATATAAGATCAAATCATTTTCATCAACTTTCACCCAACTCCTCCAAACTTTCTCAAAATTTCACTTCAGCCATAAAAGGATTAGCCAGCCATGGAGCACTCTTTCCCACCCCTAGCCATCCTCCTTTCCTTGACAACTTCGACACATGGGCTTAGCCTCGACTCTCGAGCTTTACCACCGAAGCCACCCTAACGTTTCCCGCCATCGGAGAGCCACCCGGCAACCACATCCCCTACGAAGCAAAGGTAAGGTTCCAGGGGAGTACATGATCTACTCCTCAGTAAGAACGCCCTCGTTCAATACCTTCACAGTGTTCGACACGGGGAGCCCGACATTCTAGATGCAAACGTCCACCTGCAACCGATGCTTCCCACAACCCAAGGGAACCGGCCTCCGTGACTTCAATAACTCATCGACGATCAAGCACCTTCCCTGCAACACCTAGGAATGCGCGACATTATGAGTTATTGAAGTCATGGAGGTCGGGTCCCTTGGGTTGTGGGAAGCATCGGGTGCAGGTGGACGTTTGCATCTAGAATGTCGAGCTCCCCGTGTCGAACACTGCAAAGGTTTTGAACGGGGGTGTTCTTACCGAGAAGTAGATCATGTACTCTCCTTGGAACCTTACATTTGCTCCGTAGGGGATGTGGTAGATTGGTTCTTCTTCTTGAGCTGGGGTGCCTCTTTAATGCCGGTAAACGTTAGGGTGGCTCCGGTGATAAAAGCTCGAGGCTAAGGCTATGCGCCGAAGTTGCCAAGGAGAGGAAAAAAATACTCCATGTCTGGCTAATCTTTTTATTGTTTGTTGGGAAAGTTTGGAGTTGGGTGAAATTTGACGAAGATGATGATTTAATTGTCAATTCAATTTCTTATGATGAACCTAACAGATATGGTTTTTTGACATGATATATCCTTCTAATCTGTTTATAACAGTTGCAAATGTTGCAGACCCATGCCACATTTATCATTGCAATTCTACATGACGCTCCTAACCCCAACTAATTCACTTATCCCGATCCATTTTTATTTTATTTTTTAGATCTCATGCACCGGTGAACGTCCCAAGAGGTGGCAATCGACTGAGTCGGTTCGAGCATTCATATATGTTATAGTCATTCAGGTTTTGATTGAACCATGTTTACTTCATTCGGGTTTGGGTTAGTGGATTATTTGGATGTTGGGTCAAAATGGGTCAAGTTGGTTCGGTTTTCAAGTAGTAATGTACTGTATTAAGTTTTAGATAATACTATGCAAGTCATTTTCTAATGAAGCAAAAATATCAACTGATATAGAAGACTGCACATATATTGGCATACTACATCGCACCAGATTCATGCTGCAGCACCCCAGTAAAAGCTAAATCATTGGCCGACATGGCGACAAACAATGAGTATCCCAGGATCATATCATTATCAGTGCCCGGGGTTCAGCTTCACACCTGAATTTGACTTGATCAAGCTATGTCCGTATAGTCTGTTCTTTCTTGTTGGTCGACTATCGTTCTTTGTACAATGTACAGGTGCCTCGTAACGTACCAGCTCTCACATGATTGCAGCCAGACCTATTGGCTCTCCGTTGTCTTCACCTTCTCTGGGTTCAGTGGCAGTGACAGCTGTGTTGCGAGGCCTCACTGAAAAGGTACAAAGAAATGGTTAATGAGTTGACAAACAACACGGTGTGCGTGGAACTAGTTTTCTTGTGATTCAAGTTCTTCAAATTGGTTATCCGATTTTGCATTGCAACGAGGAAATCCTTTCCTGAAGCTTAAATCAAAGATGGGCGTGGTGGTGAATACAAAGATATCTGAAGCAATGGTCAAAAGTGTAAGTTTGTTAACCATTTCAAGATACCAGTGTGGGTGTGGGTGTGCACTGTGCAGTGGGGCGAGAGAGAGAGAGACATACTTGAGACATTTGTGATAACATTGACACTTTTTTGTACCGCAAGTGCTTTCAGATTGTTTGCTGTAGCCAACAAGAGCAAGCTTTTTATATGCTGCTTTTGTTCCTTTGGACTTGATGTTTTCCCCAATGCTTCTTCAAAAGCAAGCAAATCTTGGGTTGTAATACATGGAAGCGATAGCAAAATCTGCAACAGAGAAACATCCATATATTTTTTATGGAAAGAGGTGATAAGATGAGTTACCCAATGTTGAGAGAAAAGACATTCAACTCACCTGCCTGGGCGCTGGATCCCTATCCACTAAATAAATGAATATGTCGCGACATAGACTGACTAAATCAGCACTGATCAAAGCATTTGACTCAAGAGCTAAACCTTGGATTATTGCGTAAAACAGATCTCTGCAAACAAATTCTTTCAGTTCCACATTATTTGTAGCTACGCACAGGGCAACAACAATACCACAGAAAGACGAAACTTTGCTCATGGAATCAGTGTCTGTCCATTTAAAGGCTTCCAGCGCTATCTGGAGTGCAGGCACTGCAAGACTCTTGTGCTTCAAAATGAAACTGCATTAAACCAAAAGAGGAAAAAATAAAGATACAAATGAATCGCCCAAGTCAACCATTGAAAAAACGAGGGAATGCAATGACAAACATACCCAACCAGTGAATTAGAAGAAAATGCATCCAGGTCCTTGAGAGCAGATGCATCTAAGTGGTTAACATGGCCTGAGTGTTCAAGAGAAGAAACTCCTGTGTTTTGACCAGGGGAAGCCATGGCCGACAAAAGTGCACAAACTTCACGAGTTAAATCTCGCAGCAACTTCTCCTCCATTACTTCCACCTTCAGATCTGAACCAGGCAGTATCCCATTAAGATCTGGAACTTTTGCCCTACCTCCTTCATGTAGCAGACTTGACCATGAGCAGCTTAGCACTTGTTGAGCGTGACGAAATAAAGGATGAAGGAGGTTCTCTACCCATCTCTCCCAAAAATCTGAGGGGCATGATTTAACAAATGGAATCAAGACTGAGTGAATAAGCTGTTTCATATGTCGGAACTCCATATACTCCACATTCTCCATTAATGCTAGAATCACTGTATTACTATCTAAAATCTGAAAAAATGTGTCAGCGATTGAAGTTGACAAACCCAGCAGATTGTACCTACAAAAATAGCATACCAAAAGTCGACACATTAAAATAATAGGACTTGTATAGTAAGAGCAATTGCACTGCATTGGACATTACCAATTAGACAATATCACGTCAACAATAAGAGAATAAGAAAAGAAGTCATCTGGAAAACACGAGTACATACCCACTTTCCCTTATACCTCTCAACCAGTTTCGTATGTCGGTTTCATTTGGCTCAGAATAGCTTTCCTTGCTAATGTCATTGTCAACCAATGATCCATCTGCAAATGATAAAGCACCTTTGTGCACTTTTTGATTCACTTCTCCAAGAAGACTGGCCCGCTCAACATCACTAATGCTCATTGCACCTTTCACCTCCCCAGGCAAGGATTGAGTCACCGAAGGAGACCAAAGGGAATGAATAGCACGAAGTAGCTGAAATTTAGAAGGTTGTGTTGTTAAGAAGAATGCTTGAGGTCAATGCATTAAAGAAATTACCCAGCAGCTTAATTCAAGCAATATGCTTACTTTCAATAGAGGAGGCAACATCCATGACAAATGGGCTGCCATTGGATGAAGGGAATGGCTCGCACTCGTGTTTTTCTGCATATCACTCTTTCTAATCCCACTCCTCTTTAATGCCCTCTCAAAAAATGTCACTGTATGGAAAATTGACCACATCAAACGAGTATCAGAACACAAGCGAACAAGACCTGCTGGATCCGACAAATAAGCACTTTGCCAATCTTGCTCTATCCATGGTTTGCTCAGAGGTTCAAGTAACCACCGTAAAACTTCTTGCTGCTGCTGAACCCTGTGACAAAATTTGCCAGGAGAAAAGCTCAATAAGATTTTCAGGTTTAATCAAAGTGCCCACTCCCCAACCTTTGGGATGAAAAAGGTTAAATGCATTAACGCAGTTACCCAGCAGCTGAAGCCATGATAAGAAATGATTCTCCAAGAAGATTATGTTCCCCACGTAGCAAACGACCCTCGTTTTGCAAATAGCCCATGGTATCAGCAATGCCCTTCAAAATAACCAGAAGCACTATCATTTTGAGTTTTGACGTACAAACAGCAGATCACAGGAACCGCATTCTCTAACTCATTAGCTACTGAAAAGTCATCTTTGTCACTGTGTGATCACAAGACCATTATGATTTCACTCTTGGAAACATGTTTACTCGCTCAAATAGATACGTATAATATATATGTAAAGTTATGCATGTAAATGCTATGCACGGGGTAGACTTATTTTAGTATCAATAGACATTTGACCTACCAAATACTCCGTATTGTAGAAATTAGTGGATGGACAAGGACATGCTATGCATGGGATGAGCTTACTGCATATATCTTAATCTATCCATTCCCATTTAGTCTGCTAATTAAAGGTGGATGGTGGGTGTTAGCCGTTACTACATATAGAACCTACGAATATAATCCCTCAAATAGCAAGTTTATTCATATCAACTATACTAATTATCTAAGGCCGAAATGATGATGGGAAGAGCATCAAAAACCTTACATGGCAAGAAATATCAAATTAGTTGCATTAAAATGTTATTTAACTTATTATCTAATTTTTTCATTTCGGTCCATCAATAAGACTTAATTTTAAAGAAATCATGTAACATCAGAAATATAAATACGAGTCTTATGCTATGGGATAAAGTGACAAGTTAATAAAAAGGTTTAGCTTATAAACTAGTTCTCAAAATCACATCTAGTGGTATTTGAACCTGAGACCTTAAGATATAGGTTAAGAGGAAAAAGGTCTCTCTACCACCAACTGTGCTAGAAACCTTCATGTATTTCTATATAACATAAAAGTATAATATATTTTATAGTAATAAGACCACACACTGCTACATAGTTAGCTAATAAAAACTGATGCTCCTCTCGCTACCAATTATTGATCCCACAGGAAAACAAAAGGAGTTTGTTCATCTAGAGGTTGGGGAAAAAGTAAACGATCTCACGACAATCACCTTCATGTGAGGTAAAAGGCTTTTATCTGCAGATTTTGCAATCCGAATAAATGATGTGCAAATCTGCAACCTAGCATGCCGTGCTCCATTTGTAGAAGGATCCTGCCAAGTCAGGGAGTCATACTGCAGTTCCAATAGCTAATAATCAGATGCAAGAATTTAAACCTTTGAAGGAAATAGTACTTCAAATAAACCTTAACAATACAAGGGAGGGACGTCAGAAGATCAAAGAGTTTGTTTATGACTTTCCCAGCCGCATCCGGAAAGAACTTTAGGAAGGGGCCCAAAGCCTCTAAATGGTGTGCAACCACTTCTACAAGCACTGGTTCACTCCATCTTAAAGCAATCAGCTCCCCAAGCAAAGCTTAATTTCACAGAAACTATGTTTATCAGCAAACTGCAAGGATAAAACTATAAACCTTATGCATTAGTTAATGAAGTACCTTCAAAAATTCTACAGAGTGCAAGTTGAACTTCAGAGCTGTCCCCATCATATTCAGTGGATCCATCAAAAACAGCAATCACAACATTCTCTAGCACTAATTGCGTGCTTTCAATTATAGCTAGCTCCTGAAATATCACACAGCAAATCATTTTTCATGCATGGCTCTGTAATAAGAACTACTAAGTAGTTAATTTAAAGAAGAGTTCCAGTACACACCTTAGTAGGTGTAGGAGACGAACTAAGGCCCTTAATGATCATGACTACTCTCTCGGATACCTTGGAAGCAGCTATGAGGGGCTTGTGGTAGGAAACAAAGCGGACCAACTCCAACTACATCAATGACATTGCACCGGTAGAACATGTCAAACAAAATTAACCTAAATAAATATTCAAATAGATTATATAAACCCCCTTACAAGTCAGCAACTATGAGTAAAGAAATCCTAATGTAATTCTTTATGCAATTGCACTGAAGATAGGCTACAAAGCAACAAAGCTAGCATGTCATCCTTGCCATCCAAATCTGGATGAGCGATACTATTTAAACATGATAACAAACGGAGGTTTCTCTGAATTATTACACACAAATTGATCACTAATATGATGATAGAGTAGAAGTTGAATGGTTAGATAACACCATATCATGTACAAATGTATCTTTCCTCACTGAGGTAATTTGGAGCAAAGATGCATCAATCATGGGTTGTACAAATATATCCAACATACCAGCTTTGAACGAAACTGACTAAATTCTCCTTTGCCCTCAAAGTCATCACTCCATAGTTCCATCGGGCCCAAGGAAAATGTTGTATCAAGAGGAACCTTTTCTTTTCTGAGCATCCGCTGGCAAGATACATCCAGGATTCCACCACATATTTCATCATTTATAAAGTTTAAAATCTGTTTTTTCTTATCAGCATGACCAATGCTAGAACTTGAACTATTGACTAAACCATCAGAAGCTTGAGTATTGTGCTTTGGCTTTGCTAGTAACTCTCTCATCAATGCCTGAACATGAAATGACAAAGGTGGGAAATATGATTTGAATATGTTAGTGAGATACAATGTTCTTACTGAACGTAACGTACCTGCCAAAAGAGCAGAGACTGAAAATGAAGAGCCAGCTTAAAATGTTGAAAAAATCCCAGCATCTGCAATAAGATGAATACACTGCATTCCTCAATTTCTGAACTTGCATTCCTATGAAATAGCAGTTGGAACACGATAGACATGAAAATATTGTCTGAATTTACATTCCAATATGAGGGGTAACTTTGACATTTTGTGACGCAGAGATATTTGATAAACAGATTGTTTTTCATTATTATTTATTAGTATTTATAAGTGAGGAAATTAACCAAGCCCAAACAATCAGGCACCCAACCTTGGCACCCTTTAATTGTTTAGATACCATTTTTGTTAACATACATCATTTACACATCATACATATGTTCTACAGCTTATCAAATATCGGTAAGAGATGTTAACATCATATCGTGAAAGTATCAGATATCCTCACAAAAGCAAAGGAAATTTACGTGTCAAGGGTATTTGACTATTCAAGTAATCAAGTACACTACGGTGTTTGGTAAACTGATTCTCAATAGGCAAATGGAGAGATGTATAACAAAAAATGCTGAACCCAAGTGCTGCTGACTCACACAGATATATTCCAAGAAAAGTCCAGAAGGATCAAGAATGTGCTTGAATGACCCAGGGGCAATTCAGTTAAGCTGTGAGGGAACCATTCTCATGTCACAAAAGGTATTAGCATACTGTAGGGCCAGTCTGGTGTTTAGCCTAGTGGTTAGGGAGTGAATTCAGTGAACTCCAGGGGATTTACCCTGTAGCTCTGGTTCAATTTCTGATTTCATTTATTTGTTATCTGTATCTGCACTCTATGGGTGATTTGTGTATTTCCTGATTTCTAGCTCTATCAGCTTCATTTGATCTTATAACGAAGACAAATATGTGACTCATTCTAGTCAATCAAATTTTAGGAAGACAAACGGGAATGGCCTAAGAGATTATACCTGATGAAGAAAGAGAAAAAGAGTGTTTTCATCACTTGAAATGGATTGCAAATTCAAGCAACCTAGAGATACCATGCTCTCGCATATACACTCTGAGAACTCAAATTCACCATCATCAATAGCCCCAGAGTTGGAGGCAGATTTGTACAGGAAGTCTCTTGAAACATTCATTAAAATCTGAAAGATGCTGCTGACTGCAGAATCAAAGTCTGAAGTTACTGCATCAACAGATCTTTTCCTGCAGGCATCAGAGTAGCCAAAAGCTGTTTATTTCACAACAGAGATTTGATAGTGCTCAGAAGATTCACACATCTAAAGCAGCAAAACTATGATTCAAGTGCATACCTAGATGAGACAAGTTTAAAAAATTCAGAAGCATGGAGACGGAAATCTGGAGAAGAAAGTAAGAATCCACACCTGATTCAAGAAAAGCATTATGCACTTAATCTACTTCAATTTGCAAGATAACATCTACACCATATTTGATTAAACAGAAAAGAATAGTGTACCCGTGTATGATTCCATATTTAGCAAGATCAGGCAATGGAGCCCACTCAGCATATGCATTTACAGCATTCAGTGTAGCTATCACTGTGGCTGCATGCTGTTTTGCTACTTCCAGTTGGTTATTCCCTACCTCATTGACTGCAGCTCCAAAGTGTCTCTCAAGCAACTGGACCAAAATCAGAAGTAAAGTAATGCACTAGCTCCAAAGTGTCTCTCAAGCAACTGGACCAAAATCACAAATAACGTAATGCACTAGCTACAGCCTATAAAACACACCCCACATTGAAAGAAAATAGAACTTACAGAATATAGAAAAGGTAAAATTTCTGATAGAGATTCAGTCAATCCACGTAATAGTAGCCTCCGACGATCTCCTGTTTAATGCATAAAAATTATGAACAGACAAATAGTTACATTGGACGTTCCCTGAAGTCTTCAAAGAACATGAACATAAACTCACATGAACCTCTAAAAACAATAGTTGACACACGGTCAGAGACAGTCTTCGAAGACTAAACACCTACTCCCGCCGTTGATAAAAATATATCATTTTAGTCTCTTATTATTGTTCAATAAAAGATTGCATTTTAGATTTTCTAAGCAAATAATTATTGGAATTCGGATTTGTTATTGAAAACTCCACATATTCAGATTGTTTACGCAAAGTCCACATATTGAAAGCTCCCCACATTTAGATTTTTTTGCAAAGTATCTCCCTTCATCGGAACACCATGTTGCAACAAAATTTAATAAGACTTTAGGATTACTTTACTTGAATCAATGACTTATTAATAAGTGTGTCAAAGACTGAAGTGATATCTTTCTTTGAATGGAGGTAGTATTAATAAGAGGAATTCATTGTATCTAGCATTGCCCTAAAGATAAAACATAAGATTGGTGATCACAAAAACATGCATAGTCATTTCTCAGTCACCTTCCAAATCTTCATTATGAACAGTAATATCTTCAGGAAGCCATCTCAGCGTCATGGAAACCAACTCTGCCTGAATTGCATCATTAGGGGTCAAGAATTCATAATATTAAAAATTCACAAGGAGACAAAAAAAATAGAGAGGAGAAATGAGTCGATATGATAATTAAGAGGATGTACTTGTATGGGACCAATATTGGAAAGAGAAATTAAAGCAGGTAGCAATTCTTTCCACAAAATCAGGCCTTCTCTTCTAACTACCTGCCAAAGCAAAAGAATGGATACTCAGAACAGCAAAAAAGCCATCGCAACTTTTTTTTATGACTATCACGAACTGTCACATTTATGCAAAACAAGCATATACCTCAGCAATAAGAGCAGCTGTCTGGCTCTTCAGATGCCATTTTTCATTTTGGTCGGCAACCTCTGATATCAATTCAATAGCAAGATTTGCAAAGTTTCTTCGATCCTCAGAACTTAGTTCTTCCCACCTAAGCCTTACCAAATGCTATAGATAACTCGAAAAAAACAAAAAATATATTCATCTCAACATGCCCCATCATAAACATGAAACACAGTAATGACAAAAGCAAAGACAACCTGAAAAAGTCAATATAGTGCATGCAAAAAGCTGTACTCGCTGTAAGCTTTGACATGCACTCTCTTTAATTATGAAATGGTAAATTCATAATAGTGATTAACAGTTTAACACTACTGCAGCCAATATCAGCATATTTCCATTTTAAAATCCATCCAAAAGGACCAAAACTGGGGATCTACACAAATTATTTTCCACCAATTTCTGAATAGTTACATACCTTACTCATGTTTCACAAAATCAATTAACACTAAACGACAATATGACCCCTGACAAGAAAATAGACTTCAAAGCAGTACTGCACTAAACAATTACTAAAAGAACATACTTTTCTTAATAAGTTAGCATGTGTCCAAAAGATTAAGACCATAATGATTCCAAACAGTATATAAAATGAGAACTCTATTCCCAGAACTCAACATTAACTGCTCATAAGTAACAAATGAACCCTGCAAGCATTATAAGATGTGCTAACTTCAATCTAAAGACGCATATATATTTACATTGCCAAAAAGAGCAATTGTTGGTGCAATCCAGAGCAAGAAATAGAAGGCGGGAATGGGTCTGGAGACTACCTGAAGCATTTTCAACGCTTGCAACCGCATTTCAGATGGCCAGTTCTTCTTGACTAATATGAAGCATGTACTTGCCAGAGCACGTGCGTCCCCTGCCTTGACCTGCAAAACACGATATTTTTTCAGAAAAAAGTTTTCTTAAAACAAGAAAAGAAAAGCAAATATTTTGTGCATTGTCCCAATTATTTTACTAAATTCAAAACTAGCAAAAATAAATGTGTAGAACATAACTTTTTCTTGCAGTTCTCCCAAAATTAAGCCACATCACAAGGAGCATGATCACAACATATACTCAAAGCACACAAATCTGTAAGGAATGCGCACTACATATTCACAACATATGACACTCAAAGCACACAAAACTGTGAGGAATATGCATTACTGACATTGCATATTCACAGCATATTTTGTGCTTAGCTAAACAGAATCAGTTTAGGAGAAAGAATGTAATGGAATTTGTTTGATTCCATTGGGCAATGTTTGGTCATGTGTTTCTGTAAATCCAATCCACAAAAGGGGCAGGTTTCCAGGTCTGGCAACTCTTTCAATGTTCCCTCTTCCCATTTTTCTACTTTTACCTCTGAGATGTCAACAATTTGGTGTTCATATGCAACGGTGTTGTAGTGAAATTCATCAGTGGCTGTTAGGTCAAAATGTCAAATGAATCATAAAGTAGTGGTGAAATCAAGCAAATAAAAATGGAAAGGAAGATTACACATTTTGATAATATTCAACTAGTAGACGTGTGGGGATGGAATTTAATAGGTTGATGGAACAGAGAATAGAGGTTGAAGGTGAAAGTGATTTGTGTATAATTGTTAGCATCATTTGTAAGTTCCCGCTGGATACGCTGGTTTGTTGTAGTCATTTCTTAGTTGAAAAGGAGTTCAATGCTTCTTTGCAGCAAGTGGTGTGGTGTATTTTGTTTTCTTTAGATCTGAGCACACAGGCACTGACGAACCAGTGTTGTTGTCTAGTAGTGCTGTGGTGATGGTAAGTTTGTGATGACGAATCTGTTATGGTTAACACTTGGGAACATTTTTTTTTTCCTAAGTGGGTCAAGCATCTCAATTTCTTTATACCTTACCCAAAGCCAACAAAACAAATCCAAAACGAGCCAACTCCAATACCATGTTGAATTCCAAAAAGCCCACCGGGCAGTATGGGTTTCCAAGAGGCCAGAATTCAACAATTGTCGGCTTGTCAAATTAGTTCTCTCCCGCAACAGCCTTCAACCACATTTTCCTTCTGAGTTTGATTTTCCATCATTGCAAGGCCATGACTATGAAAAATTACATCATCACTAGTTCACATTAATGCATCTGTTAAATGAGTAACCATTTCACAATGTGCCTTCTCAGCTATTGCATATTTCATGATAGACTACTTCCTATCGAACTTCCTCAAAGTTTATAAATTACACAATCAGGACCCTCCAGAGTGATATAATCCAATTTATTAGTAGCAACTTGGTTTCACAAAATCTGCTAAGACTCCAGAAAATGTAAACAAACAATCAAGACTTCAAGCTGTTCGCCAACAAGCACAACATTCACGCAACTCAAAAATCTAAAACCTAAAACTCCTTCCAAAACCCTAAGAATGAATTAAAAATCAATCAAATTGATCCCGGGAGTGGGGGCGTAACTACGCAGAATCCACAGATACTAAACCCAAGAGGCAAGAACGTTACTAATATGCATAAACAGGAAAGTGGAAGAAAAGAAGAAGAAGAAATTACAGATTCTAGATAAGAAACGGCAGCTTTGCGAGCATCAGGGGAAGAGCTCCAGTCGAGAGCAGCGGCAATAGCGCGAGCAACATCGTTCGCCATGGACACGCCTCCATCCTCCATTGTAGCTCGAAGGCTGGTAGCTTCGAGGAAAAGGAAATCGCAGGAGCGAGAATCTGCGAAGGCTTTGCTGACTTCAATCGCAAGTAGAGAGACAGAGAGAGAATGAAAATGGAAAGGAGGGGAGAGAGAAAAGAGACGTTGCGGTGGTCGCCGGGGGAGAGAATATTGAAGACTAGAGAACGACTTTACTAGTCTGCTCCCCCTTGTTATGCTTAAAAAATGGGTCGGGTCGTCAAACCTTTTTCAAACCAATATTTTATATCGATTCGTGGATCAAAATTTTAACAATTACAATGTTCAGTTGCGGACCTAGGGGATGCTCGAGCATTTTTAGTATTTTTAAGATAATATAATACCTTTAAATAATATTTATAATAATATAATATATTTAAATGATATTTAAAATAATATAATATAAAAAAATGATTTTTTTTCTTCATATATTTAGTATTTTTAAGATAATATAATACCTTTAAATGATGTTTAAAATAAAAGTGTTATCTAGCTCAAGTGGTAAGGGAAGGAAGGGGAAAGTAAGGAGAATTAAAAGTTCTTAGGTTCAAATCCCACTTCTTTAAATTTTTATTAGTCCTTTGTCAATTAATTCTTCTTAATTTCTCTTTATATTTTTTGTTTCAATCAACCATTTTATCAAAAAATTCATATTTATGTTTGAATTATATATTAAACCTTTTCTTTCAATGTTGGTTTAAAAATAATTCATCGTCATTTTTTTCTATATTTTTGTTTCTCTCTATTTTTTTGGTTACTCTCAACTATTTAAATACAAAAAAAATAATTAAAAAAATAACAATTTTAGTGTTTTTTCAATATTTTTTTTACAAAATCTTTTTATCAAGTATATGAAAAAAAAAACATTTCACGAAATTGTTTTAGCACCCCTGCCCAAAATCCTGGCTCCGCCACTGACAATGTTCACCCCTAAATTAGATCATTTGATTTTTTTAGAGAATCGAAATTGGATCTTCAAATGAACAAATTGGGATTCAATTGATGAAATCGGATGGAGTAAATCTCCATAGGAAGAAAATGGAGCTTTTCCAGTTTGTTACAACCAACAAAACAAACTTTCCGCCTCCTTATGTAGTACACAAGTGGGAGCTCGGTCTTACACATGAAAAGACCATTTTTCCCTTTTCTAACCGAGCCCACTAACTACCTACATGACTCACATACCCCCCTCAAGCTGGACCTAGGCAAGGCAAGACTAGACCAAGCTTGGACCTTAGAAAGTCGTGTTGCTTAGCTCCGAGTGCCTTGGTAAAGACATCTGCAATCTGCATCGTCGTTGGCACATGAGCTGTGACAATAAACCCTTGATGAATCATCTCCCGGATGAAGTGTGAGTCAATTCGAACATGCTTAGTTCGTTCATGGAACACTAGGTTGATGGCTAGCTGTTGGGAAGACCTATTGTCGCAATTCAACTCAATAGGCAAGGTCACTGGGATACTCAGATCACTCAAAATCCCTTGAATCCAAACCAGTTCGCTAGCTGCAGCAGACATGCTTCGATACTCACTCTCGGTGGATGATTTGGAGACCACTTTCTGCTTTTTGGTTTTCCATGACACCAATGCAGAGCCTAGGAAAACACAGTAATCAGAGAGGGATCTACCAGTATCGAGGCAATTTCCCCAATCAACATCATTATAAGCTTTGACATTTAGAGGGGACTGTGAAGGGTAGGACAGAGCAAGATTGAATGTCCCTTTCAGATATCTAAGAAGGTACTGAAGAACATCCCAGTGTGGTTTCAAAGGAGATTGCAAAAACTGATTGAGTTGTTGAACTGTGTATGAGATGTCAGGTCAAGTAAGAGTAAGATACAACAATCTCCCAACCAATCTCCTGTAATCCTTCGAGTTAGAAATAGGATCACCAATGTTAGCAGAAAGCTTTACCCCATGTTGCATAAGAAACAAGGCACTCTTGCACCCTTCCATATGAGCATCAGTAAGAATATCTAGCACATATTTCCTTTGATTGAGAAAAATTCTAGATGATGACCTGGCAATTTCCATCCCAAGAAAGTACCTGGCCACACCAAGATCTTTGATGGTGAAAGTGTGATGGAGAGCTTCTTTGGTAGCAGTGATTTCAGATGATGAATTGCCTAATAGAAGCATATCATCAACATAAACTAAAGCAATTGTTAAACTAGTACCCGACCTCTTGGTGAATAGAGAGAAATCATGATTGGACTGAGTGTAGCCTAGTTTAATCATGAATTGTGTGAGTTCCTGGTTCCACTGTCTATTAGCATGTTTATGCCCATATAAAGATCTCTTGAGTCTGCAAACATGATCCTTAGGAACACTCAACCCTAGAGGGGGAGACATATACACCTCTTCATCAATAAATCCATGAAGAAAGGCATTGTTCACGTCTAGTTGATGAAGAACCCATCCTTTACAGGAAGCTAAAGCTAACAGAATTCTGACAGTAGATAGTTTAGCAACTGGTGAGAATGTTTGATTGTAGTCTCTGTCATTAACTTGATTATACCCCTTAGCCACCAATCTAGTTTTGTATCTTTCAATAGATCCATTAGGTTTATGTTTGATTTTGAAAATCCATTTGCAACCAATAGGCTTCTTACTTGAAGGGAGAGGAGTGAAAAGTCATGTGCAATTGCTGGTGAGTGCAGTTAGCTTAGCCTACATAGCCTGTTCCCATTCAAGAATCCCTCTTGCTTATGAGTAGGAATTTGGTTCAAATGTAGCACAAACATTGGCTAAGGAGGAGATGTATTGTGAAGAGAGATGTGAAAGATTGTTCACATCAAACACAACAAAAAAATCAGACTCTGAAGATGCAGTGTGACCCCTTGTTGGTAACCCCGAGTAAATGAAGTCCTGTAATCTAGCTGGTCTGTTTATGTGCCTTCTGAGAGGTAAGGTTGTAGCTTGTGGAGGAGAAGAAGAAAAAGAATTATCACTAACTATCCCACCATCTGACTGTAGTGGAGACTGTGACTGAGACTGTGATGGATGAACAATCTCAGGCATAGGATTTGATGAGTGAGAACTGAGAGATGAATCTGAACCAAAGATACTATGGTTGGTGACAAACATATCATCAACATCTATATCAAGAATGTGTGCATTTTGCACTTTGGAAGGCTTAGATGAACCAACTTGTCTAAAGGGGAAAACATCCTCTACAAACTTCACATGTCTGCTAACAATAACAGTTTTTCTTTCCAAATCAAACAATTTGAAGGCTTTCTGACCCGGGGGATATCCCAAAAAAACACATATTCTAGCAATGGATCCCAGTTTATCTTTAGGATCATTAGGTTGGAGAGCATAGCATAAGCATCCAATCACTCTCAACTGATCATAACTAGGAGGAAATTTATACAACAACTCAAAAGAAGATTTCCATTTCAACACAGAAGAAGGCATCTTGTTAATGACATGGGTGGCTCCTAACACACAATCACCCCAAAACTGAATAGGTAGGCCATCATGCAATCTAATTGCCCTTGCTGTTTCAATTAAATGTCTGCGCTTCCTTTCTACCTTACCATTTTGCTCATGAACACCTGGGGTTGATCTTTGATGTTCAATGCCTTTAAATCCAAATAAATCCACACATCCTTTTTGTGTGAATTTTGTACCATTGTCTGTCCTTAAAGCCTTGACAAACATATGAAATTGTGTTTCAACCATAGCTAAGAAACAAGTGACTAACCTCAAAACCTGTAGTCTATCTTGCATCAGAAAAACCCAAGTGGTCCTTGTGTAGTCATCCAGGACAGTTAGGAAATACTTAGCACCACATCTAGATGGAACTCTATAAGGCCCCCATACATCCATATGAATCGGTTGAAAGGGAAAAGAAGTGACTGATTCACTCCTGTCAAATTTCAATTTTGCAAACTTAGTCATGGCACAAGTGTCACATGACATATCCTTTACATCACTGTGCTTACAATCTTTAATATGCTGAAGTTTAGAAAAAGACATATGACCAAGTCTATTGTGCATCAAACGCACATTATTACAACTGAAAGAAACTTTATTGACATTACTGGACTTCAGTTCCTGACTCTCCATGCGTCCATAGGCCTTCATCACATATAATCCTCTATCTTCAAGGCCTCTAGCTATCCCAATCTCAGTTATAAGGTCATGTAGCCAGCAATTACTATGATCAAAACTGAATCTCAGGTTATGCATAGATAAACTCTTTGAAACTGACAACAAATTGTGCCTAAATTGTGGCACCAATAACACATTTTGCAGAGTCAAATCACTTCTCAAAACCACAGTTCCACTCTTCCTAACAGTTATGCAAGTGCCATCAGGTAACCCAAGACTGATATGAGGATGTAAAACACTGATTTCTGTGATTATAGACTAGTCAAAAGCAATGTGATCTGTAGCACCAGAGTCTACAATCCACAAATCATTTTGAGCTTTATTAACACCAATAAGAAAGGAAAGACTAAGTGTACCTGCGTAGTCCACCATGGCCTGGTTTGCAAAAATGTCAACACTCTCCATAGGGGCTTTGTCCTTCATCAGCTTAAGCACCTCCTGAAATACAACATTGACTATGGCTTGATCTGGTTTAGGAGGTCCACTCACAAACTCATCAAAAGGAGTATCCTGACTAGCATGCTCCAGATGAGCAGCGAATCTCCCTGGTTGCTCAGGCATGTCTTCCTCTTTAGGCCCTTTAAACCATTCTAGATAACAAATCAACTTAAAGCAATAGTCCTTCGTGTGTCCTCTCTCACCACAATGGTCACACTTCCTATCCAACTTAGCCTTTTTGTAGTCTCATTTAGCCTGATCAAATTGCTTAGAAGATTCTCCCATTCTCTACTTGTTAACAACATTTGTCTCTACTTCAAACTGAGCAAGCTTAGACACAACTAAGGCATTCATATCTCCCTGATTCACACCAGTCACACCTTTGGACCTCTCAATCTGAGTTGCCATTTGAAATGCCTTGTTGATCCCTGGCATTGGATCCTTAGACAAGACATTGCTTCTTAGATTCTCATACACATCATTTAATCCCATAAAAAACTGCATAACTTTGTCCTTTTCCTCCCTTTCAAGCATTCTCTTCAACAATCCACAAGCACACTGATTCAGACCCCCACAGTTACAACCTGGAATTGCATCTAGAAACTACAATTCGTCCCAGATTTTCTTAAGTTTCCCAAAATACGCACCAACAGACATATTTTCTTGCTTGAGATTAGCCAAATCTCGACGCAACTCATAAACCAAAGGATCATTGGATTCATAGAACCTCTCTTTTATTTCGTCCCATAATTCCTTAGCCGATTCCACATACATGAGGCTCTCAGCAACCTCGCTAGTCATAGAGTTTATTAACCAGCACATCACCATTGAATCGGCTCTCATCCATTTCTCATAGTCCTCACTTCCCTCTAATGGCTTAACGCAGCTTCCCGTAATAAATCCTAGCTTAACCTTGGCTCCTAAGGCCATTTTAACACTTCGACTCCAGCTTGTGAAGTTCATTCCATTAAAAGGAGTAGAAACTAAGATCATACTAGGATGATCGGAGTTTGAAAGAAACAAAGGATTCACAAGTGGATTAGTCATACCTTAAAACATATCTCTGAACTGTATTCCCGGAGCAGTATTCCAACCTCGTCCAGCACCAGCACTTGGACCAGGCGGAGTAACGGAGACGAAAGTTCCTCGTCCATATTGCCATTGGTGTTTCCTACAACACCAGATCCTTGTCTTTGCTGATGAGCTGCACCTCTGCCAACCATACTGACTCAATCGAACTCAAAACACCTCAGATCTTATAGCAAACGTCGACAATTTGACGGAAATTTGCAATCGATTGCAGATCTCGCCTGATTCACAGCCTCAGTGATAATCAAACTTGAAAAAAAACTGGATCCGAACTCTAGCGCTCTGATACTATTTAGAGAATCGAAATTGGATCTTCAAATGAACAAATTGGGATTCAATTGATGAAATCGGATGTAGTAAACCTCCATATTACATAGGAAGAAAATGTAGCTTTTCCAGTTTGTTACAACCAACAAAACAAACTTCCCGCCTCCTTATGTAGTACACAAGTGGGAGCTCGGTCTTACACATGAAAAGACCATTTTGCCCTTTTCTAACCCAGCCCACTAACTACCTACATGACTCACAACTTTTTAATATGTTGTACTAAACAATATTTAAATTATGAGATGGAAGTATGTCTTTGTAATGGAAAACTAGTTGGGTGTAGATCTTTCCACCTCCCAAACGTGCTCCACCTTAACTTCGTCCTCTTTGACCAAGCGTAGCTAGTGTCATCTTTGGTCCTAGGTGACCATTCATACATCTTCCCTCCTCACTCTAAATGGTTTTGGGTGAGTTAGGTTAGCAAAGTTGAGCTATGTTTTTATGTTGATTAGGTTTGGACTTGAGTTTGGCTTGATTGGGATCAAGGGTACGGTTTCGTTCTTGGATTTTTGAAATATTGTCTAGTGAGTCTTTGTACGTTTCCTTTATATATGATTTTGCTAAGTTGAGTTTGTTTTTTTGTTGGTTGTTTCTCTTATAGGACTAAGATGGTCGTTCATAAAAATTAATGAGTTTGATATGCTAAATTGTTTTGATGATTGCTTAAGTTTGAGACGTACATGATATTGAGTTGATTCTAGTGGGTTTAGATCCTCAATTGATCATATGATATTGTATCAACCAATGAAATTAAAGGAAATGCTCGAGCCAATTAGGAGTTACTTCGTATTACTTTAAAGTCATTGTTGAAATTGTAAGATGATATATTCAACTATCCTAACTGAAAGGGAAAAAAATAAGCTCGTTAAGGGTAAGGGTATGATTTCATCTTTCTATTTTATCTTAAATAACGGAAGTATGTCATCGTTGATTTATGTTGTTCAATAACATGCTACCTACGTCCATGGGTAGAAGAGATGAACTCTTTAATAGGGAGCTATATATGCTAACAACAAAATTGATTATAATAATACGACGTTTCAAGAGTATATATGGTGACTGATAAAACCGACAACGAGCAGAAACCGTAAAAAAGGAACGAAAGCGAATGAAAATCAGAGAGGTATGAACCTCGCTCTGATACCACTTGTTGATTCTAGGGTTCCTTAAGATCGAAGTCGATAGATAAACAAAAACACACAAACGGACTCAAACAAGAATAAAACACAGACACAAAAGGCTTTGTTTACGCGGTTCGGTTTCCCTACATCCACGGAACCTCAGCAGGGGAGGTTCACCCAATTCACTAGGCATCCAAGGCCAAAGAACTAGTTACAGTGGTATGAATGCTCAAGCACTAAGTGACGATTCTAGACTATGAACCAACAAACAAAGATGAACAGAGATAGGGAAGAAATCGTCCGATTAAGGACCCCGAGAAATCTCCTCTGAGATTTCTCACTCCCAGCTTCTCCTTGTCTTCTTCTTCGTCTTCGTTGCTCAATCAAGTACTCATGTAGCACTTAAGCAAATCGAGCACCAATGGAATCGTCGTCTTCAGGGAGCTCCCTGAAACCCTAGCCGATTAGGGTTTTCTTACCTCAGAGAGCTCAGTGCTACAGTTCTTAGGGTTTCCCTTAAGAACCTTTATATATGCAAGTCACAACGGTCGATTGAGGAACAAGGTTCCGGGCTTCTGGAATGGGCCTAACTTGCTCAAGCCCATGTTGAGAGCCCAAGCTCTTTCCAACAAAAGGAACCGAGACATAAACCCACACATATATATAACTTAGGCCTATATACCAACCTTAGTCTCACCTAGTGAACCATGGCTAGCCATTGGATCCAAACTTGGTCAAGCCAAGGGACCAATGTGCTTTTCCATGGTCACGACATGGCTAGGTGGTACGTGGCACTAAGGAACCTATCAACCTAGAGCTTGTGCAAACAATACAAATAAACCATAGTCCAATGTTTTATACAACAATTACAAGGATTATAAACATAACAAAATGCCCTCCTAATCCTTGTGGTTGTGTATGCCTTGGTCACCATTAGTGAAGAGGATGTTCCAGTTGTCCGTCCTCGGTTCAATAGGAGTCAAGAGACTCATGGAACTTCCCAAATATGTAGGGCATCCTTGCAAAATGAGAATTTGTCAGCAGTGACAATCTTGGTTCCAAAATCTGCAGGATTAAGGTCACCCTTAATCTTTTTAACATCTATGAGATTCTTTTCAACCTGCACACGAATAAAGTGGTGCCTCACGTTAATATGTTTGGTCCGTTCATGATGAACATGATCCTTACATAGATACAAGGCACTTTGACTATCCATATGTAACACAGGTAAGATTTCACCAATTAGCCCAGTGAGCCATGAAGCTTCCTTAGCAGCCTCTCTAGCAGCAACATACTCAGCTTCTGTAGATGACAGGGCAACAATAGATTGTTGCTGTGATTTCCAAGAAATGCAGTTACCTGCCGAGGTATAATAATAGACAGTCGTAGACTTCCTAATATCTTTATCTCCTGCATAATCTAAGTCAACAAAACCATGCAAATCATGCTTTGAAGCATGTTCAAAGAACACTAAGCCATAGTTTTTAGTAGCACAGAGGTATCTAAGTAAATACTTCATGGCAGTCCAATGTAGCTCTCCAGGATTGGACATAAATCTACTGAGCACACTAATGGCAAAAGCAAGATCAGGTCTGGTGTACATCATTGCATACATAACAGACCCTACAGCCACATCATAAGGAACCTTAGACATTCTTTCTCTCTCAGTAGCATCAGTGGGACATTGGTGTCTACATAAGTCTAGGTGCCCTCATAATGGAATACTAGCAGGTTTAGAATCAGACATGTTGAATTTTTCTAACACCTTGTGAAAGCCACATGATCTTTCTTTTTCTGTCTCTAGTGATGTTAATCCCTAGTATCCTTTTTGCTGCTCCTAAGTCTTTCATGTCAAAATGCAATTTTAGATCTTTTTTCACAAAAGAAATGAGCACTTTGGAATTGCACATGATAAGGATGTCATCCACATATAGGAGCACAAATAAAGGAGATTTAGACTGGGCACTCTTAAAACATAGGCATGCATCATAACTGCTTCTCTGAAAACCCAGTTTCTTCATACACGAGTCAAATTTTAAGTTCCACTGTCTAGGGCTATGTTTTAAACCATATATAGATTTCTTTAGCAAGCACACATGTCCAGAATTCAGTTTATCAACAAAAACCTTAGGTTGTGACATATAAATAGTCTCATGCAGATCACCATGTAAGAAAGCAGTCTTAACATCAATCTGTTCTAGGTCCTAGTCAAACACAATAGTAATGGCAAGCATTAATCTAAGTGTTTTGTCTTTAACTACTGGAGCAAAAATATCATTGTAGTCAATTCCTTCCTTCTGGGTGAAACCCTTGGCAACTAACCTAGGTTTGAATCTAGGAGGTTATAGGGGTTTAACACTTTCTTTCAGTTTATAGATCCATTTACAGGCTATGACTCTAGCATTTTTAAGCTTAGGCACCAACATCCAAGTTTTGTTAGAGATCATAGACTGAATTTCTT
The DNA here is from genome assembly GCA_037127255.1 of Persicaria tinctoria. Lineage (NCBI taxonomy): Eukaryota > Viridiplantae > Streptophyta > Magnoliopsida > Caryophyllales > Polygonaceae > Persicaria > Persicaria tinctoria. The sequence goes on from JBANSL010000004.1 coordinate 6,181,917, forward strand.
CCTTCATAGCTTTTAAGCACATATCAGATTGTTTATAGTTCATAGCTTGGTCAAAATTTTCAAGAGTATAGGATCTAATGATATCAACAGCAATGAAAGCAAACTCCACAATATCAACATCTTTTAGATTAGCAAAGTTTATATACCACCTATTAGGTTTGACAACCCTAGGTTCCCTATCTCTGGTAAGTTGATAATCATTTAGCACATTTTCATTATCAAGATGCATAGAAGACTCTCCAAACTGAGAGTTAGATAGGGAGGAAGAGGAGCTTACTTCCCCATAAGCTAGATGGGGGGCTGCTGTATCGGGGGAGGAGTGTGGTCATTTGAATGACCTTCAGGGTCTTGCTGCTCATCTTTAGCTTGACCATCCTGGGATAAGGTATCCTGGTGGTCTTGGGAGGGAGCTGGGTCATCATCCAGATCTTCACCCTCATCTCTGACCACATCTCCTTCATGAGGTAGAAAGAATGATGAGGGAGCTGCTGTGTCTTGATCAGTACCTGCACACTCAGTTGAACTAGTCAGCTTGTTCTTAAAATAAAACTCCACCTCATTGAAGGTTACATTTCTGGATATGATCACTTTATAACCATGGGGTTGCACAAGCAAAACCTTGTAACCTTTTGTACCTTCCGGATAACCCAACATAACCCCTTTTTGGGCCCTTGGTTGCAACTTACCTTGAGACACATGAGTGTAGGTAGTGCATCCAAAGGGCCTCAGATGAGATATGTCAGGTTTCCTTCCAGTCCACATCTCCTGTGGAGTTTTGAACTCAATCACAGATGATGGGGACCTGTTTATAAGGTATGCAGCAATGGTGACTGCTTCACCCCATAAAAAAGGTTTCATTCACCTTGCTATTTCAAGCAAGGTTCTGTTCATCCTCTCAGCACTCCCATTCTGCTGAGGGGTGCCAGGAACAATGAGGTGTCTTTTAATGCCATGTTGCAAGGAAAAATCATTAAAGGCATGATTACAGAACTCAAGACCATTATCAGTTTTAAGACACTTAAGTTTGTGATTAGATTCATTCTCAACAAGCAATTTCCAGGTTTCAAAGCTGCTAAATGCTTCATCTTTAGATCTAAGCAGATAAATCCAAACCTTTCTAGAATGATGATCTATGAAAGAGATGAAGTATTTCCTACCACCAACTGTATCAACTTGGGCAGGGCCCCATAAATCAGAATGAACATATGCAAGAGGTTCTTTAGCAGTGTAAGTGGACTTAGGAAAAACATACTTATATTTTTTTTTACCTAGAATGCAATCTTCACAAACACTCAAGTCAATAGGTTTCACAGAGATAATACCATGTTTAAATAACTGATCCAAGCCATGAATACCAATGTGAACAAGTCTAGTGTGCCATAATTTAGTTTGATCAGTCATAACATTAAGACTCACATAGGCAAAGTTCAATCCAGGAGTACCAAGTACACAGTACAACCCTCCTTTCTTGATACTTTTTATAAGTGTAGTCCCATTTTTAGAGACTTCCTTAATCCCATTTCGAGTCCTAATGTCATAACCTTGATCATCCAACATAGATTCAGACATTAGGTGCCTCTTATGGTCAGGCACCCATCTTACCTATTGGGGTACCCTTACCTTACCATCAAACATACTCATGACAACAATGCCTATACCTTTTATCTTCAGGGAGGAGTCATCTCCCAATAAAACCTCCCCACCATCATACTCCTTGAAGGTTTTGAACATTGACCTATCATAGGTAGAATGTATGGTGCATCCTGAATCTAAAATCCAAGTGTCATTAGAGGTTAGTGAAGAACAAACAAGCAGTTGATGAGGATACTCAACATTAGAATCAAGCACAACAGCAGTTTCTTTTGCCTTTTTATTTTCATCAGCTTTTTTTCTTCTTGTAACAATCTTTGATGAAATCACCAGGTTTATCATAGTAATGACAATTACCATTGATACTCCCTTCTCCACCAGATTTATTATCTTTTTCCTTATCCTTCTTCTTAGATTTCTTGTTGTTTCCTTTACCTTTTCCCTTGGCTACAAGAGCCTCAGGTTTAGGCTCAGCTTTCTTTTCAGATTTGGTTTTAAAAACCTTCATAATTTCATTTTTCTCAATGATAGACTCTAGAATTTTATCTTTACTAAGGTCATCATTGCTGTACTGGATACCATCTTTGAAATTATCAAACTGAGCAGGCAAGGAATTCAACAATAACACAGCTTGGTGAGTATCTTTAACCCTATCATCAACCAATTCCAATTCTTGTGTTAATCTAAGAAATTTATCCAGGTTTTCATTTAGAGTCAGATTAGTGTCCATTTTAAATGTGAATAATCTACTGAGCATTGAGATCTTTCTAGGTAATGATTTTGTCAAATATAAGGACTCAAGAGCTTCCCAGAGGGACTTAGCAGTAGTTTTACTCACCACCTGACGAGCTACGTCGTCAGATAACCTAATCATGATCTCTGAATGAGCTTGCTCATCCATCTCTAGTTTGGATGACTCCGAAGTGCCTTCAGGGTGAGCTCTAGTCACAGCCTTCCAACACTTTTCCTTTATCATCACAACCTTCATCTTGACTTGCCACATGGCGAAGTCAGCCGTCCCATCGAAGGGCTTCATCCTCATGGTGTTTTCTGCCATCGGAAAAACACAGAAAGAAAGTTAGTGAATAACTTTAACAATATGAGGATACGCTGTAAAGGCTATATCTAGCAGATAGTGAATCAGAAAACAAACAAAGCCGTATTTTTGTGGTTTTCAGGTTTTTAGATGAACAAAAAACACAAATAAAAAACCGACAACGAGCAGAAACCGTAAAAAAGGAGCGGAAGCGAATGAAAATCAGAGAGGTATGAACCTCGCTCTGATACCACTTGTTGATTCTAGGGTTCCTTAAGATTGAAGTCGATCGATAGATAAACGAAAACACACAAACGAACTCAAACAAGAACAAAACACAGACACACAAGACTTTGTTTACGCGGTTCGGTTTTCCTACATCCGCGGAACCTCAGGAGGGGAGGTTCACCCAATTCACTAGGCATCCAAGGCCAAAGAACTAGTTATAGTGGTATGAATGCTCAAGCACTAAGTGACGATTCTAGACTATGAACCAACAAACAAAGATGAACAGAGATAGGGAAGAAATCGTCCGATTAAGGACCCCGAGAAATCTCCTCTGAGATTTCTCACTCCCAGCTTCTCCTTGTCTTCTTCTTCGTCTTCGTTGCTCAATCAAGTACTCATGTAGCACTTAAGCAAATCGAGCACCAATGGAATCGTCGTCTTCAGGGAGCTCCCTGAAACCCTAGCCGATTAGGGTTTTCTTACCTCAGAGACCTCAATGTTACAGTTCTTAGGGTTTCCCTTAAGAACCTTTATATATGCAAGTCACAACGGTCAATTGAGGAACAAGGCTTCGAGCTTCTGGAATGGGCCTAACTTGCTCAAGCCCAAGTTGAGAGCCCAATCTCTGTCCAGCAAAAGGAACCGAGACATAAACCCACACATATATATAACTTAGCTAGGCCTATATACCAACCTTAGTCTCACCTAGTGAACCATGGCTAGCCATTGGATCCAAACATGGTCAAGCCAAGGGACCAATGTGCTTTTCCATGGTCACGGCATTGCTAGGTGGTACGTGGCACTAAGGAACCTATCAACCTAGAGCTTGTGCAAACAATACAAATAAACCATAGTCCAATGTTTTATACAACAATTACAAGGATTATAAACATAACACAATGTGTTACTTATGTATATGGGTAGAAGAAATTGAACTCTTTATTAAGGAGCTATATATATATATGCTAACAACAAAATTGATTATAATAATACAGCGTTTTCATGAGTGTATATATATATATTTTGACTCATGAAACCTTAATCGAATTATGGGTCATAATTACCAAAAACAGATCACGATAAGCTTGTTACTAGAAAACATAGTATACCATTTTGGCGGAGTGGTGCTGCCCCACTACCCCTTGCCAAGGGCACATTGTCCCTTGGACCTCTGGCCGACACGCTAACCAGTCAACGAGACCACCATCATGAGGCGCTACACCCCAAACCCCCCTGCTAGGGGGCCTGAAAGGATTTGGTTCCTTATATTTACCAAATAAAAGGATTTGGTTCATATACCCTATAAAAGGTTCCTTATATTTACCAAATAGAAGGAGCTAAGCCATTGAATTAAATGGATGGTTTAAATTAAACCCTCATCGTGGCCCCACCATAAATCCCATCCCACTCCCCCATTTTTCCCTTTCCCGATCCCACCCCCTCATTTTTTATTAATAAAAAATAAAAATCAACGCCAACAGCAAGAAGGCAGAGATCTGTCAAAGACCGGCGTCGGCGAGCAAACACCGTCCTCACGGCGGCGACGGAGGACGAGAAGATAGAGACCCGTTCACTGTAGCAAATACCGTCCCTTCTCTTCAGCAGAGCGAGTAGACAGAGATCAAGCTATCACATAAATCTGTCAAATCACCACCGATACCCAACGACCGGCGGCGGCGCAAGAGGAGGAGGGTGTGACGACGCTGGATGGGATCCTGACGCCGGAGAAGGAGGACACGGCGACGGCGACGCCGACGTTCAAGGAGGAGGGGGGACGACGACGCGGGGACGTCTCTGGTGCGGGCGGAGGGGTTAGTCCGGTGGGTGAGGATGTTGAAGGTGGCGCGGGCGAAGGGGTTAGTCCGGTGGGTGAGGATGTCGAAGGCGGCGAGGGAGGCGGCAAGACTCGAGAGCAATAGAGTGAGAAAGCGGATGATAGATTGTTAGTGATTTGGAATAATTTGGGATTAATTAAAATGATGTAATCTTGACCACTCATTTTATTGAATGATTGAGATTAAACCATTAGGCAAATATTAGGTAATTATCATTAGGAGAGGATCCAAGTCCGGCCCGAAACCCTTGGCGTTTGCCGTTTACTAGTCAGCAGTAGATTCAAGACACATGTCATAGCTTAATTAATATAATTATAATTAAGCTCATACGAGCTAAGGGATAGAGCATTTAATCTTTAGCTCTAGGTCTCATTGCATCATCGTTGATTATAGGGTATATGAATGATTTTATTCCATTTCACTAACGTAATTTATTTATAACTTGACCATGCCTTATGAGAATGCATGAGATGCATATACAAATATTCCATCCTTAAAGAACTTTATGAGAATTTCATAAATGTATCATATATTTGATTTGGATATTATTGATCTTTTAAATCGCAGTACAAATCTATATGTAGTTGTTTTGATTGGCTATATTTAATGATCCTTGTACCGACATGCAACGCCTTGCCAAACACATCATAAAACACAACCTCCACTTCCGTCGCCATAACTTGTACCGACATAAAACCTTGGCCGTCGTAGTAAAACTTCATCTCCTTCGCATCCCACGCTTTTACATCTCCTTTCCATGCCTTCGATCCTCCCCCGCTCGTCATAAATTGCAATGCACTGTATGTACGCACGCACGCATTAGTTCATGTCAATTCCATATAACTATATATATATATATATATATATATATATATATATATATATATATATATATATATATATATATATATATATATATATATGCTATTTTGTGAAGTAATTTTGAGATTTTACCTGGTAGAGCTGCTCATGTGTTCCAAGCAATGGTCATGCCCATTTATGTAAAGATCCACTTTGTTCTTCTGCAGGCAAGTTTGCAATTTTATAATCTAATTAGTGCTCCGTTTGGCAATATAAAAACTCATCAGCTAGTTTATTGGACTTTTTTTTATTTTGATATTATATAGTTGTAAATGAAATAATTAAATATAAGACTTTAGTTTAATTAGTTTTTGAAATGAGAGTATTTCAATAGCCACTCACCGAAACTTTTCAGATCTTTATACTTTTCTATTCACAATCTTTTCGGATCTTATTAATATATATTTAACACAAATAATCTATCAGCTCCAGCTACCCTATCCGCTGTAGTATTTTGCCAAAAGGAGATTAAACATCATATTTTTTTAATGAGAAGATGAGTATTAGTATATCCTATTGATTTAGCCACTAATTTCCTTTTAGATTTTTCTTTCCTGATAATATATACGTACTCTTAACCTATATCCTAGCAATATAGGTTACCGTTATTATATAGCATAATATATAAGTATATATACAATATAAATTTAATAAAAGTTAGCCATGGATATTGTACTAGTTAATTGTATTGAGGTACCTCTAGAATAGGAAGGAGTTGGGTGACCAGCTCTTCAGTGTTACCATGGTGGCCTGCACTTCTAATTGTGTGGTGTCCCACCACTATCTTCCATTTAGCACTTGATTTTTGTAACGCCCCTTCCAAATCCTACATATCAATTGGTCATTCACATTAATTCATACAGTATATTATAAAACAAACAAATGAAAAGGTATTACCACATACTTTAAATAAGGAACGTGACATAAATTTCCGTTACATTAAGATATGGTGCATACCGTTAGGAGAGTTGATAGGTAGCGGTCTCGAGGAACGACGCCTCTCCAGTCATAGGAGTGATCCTTTTGCTCCTCGGAGGTGAAGTATTTGTCAGCAAAAGGCGTCGTGTCAATAAAGAACAACTCTACAACCTCCGCATTCACAATGAAGGACCTCTTGCATATCCATCGTTGGTCCACTTGGGTAAGCATCGGGTTCAACTGTGCCAATGCGTCTCCTCTGTAGTCGTGGTTCCCCAGAACTACACAATTTCATCGTCGTATTAAGTTCAATATGAATAATTGAATATTGTCATGCAATATTTCATGTCGCATAAGGTAGCCACCATAAATTTTAAGGGCATGGGAGTATACCGGTGTACCATGGCTTTTGCAAGCTCGGAGCAGTGTAAATGTTGCTAAATGACTCTGTGAATGCAAGATCATCGACTCCAGTTAATCCATCATCGTAAAAGTTATCACCAACGGAGACGATGAAACCGACATCCAACTTCTCACCGACGATTCCCATCTTGAAATTGTCCAAGAAGATTGAGCGATGTAAAATTATGTAGTCAAGAGTCAAAGGGCCAAGTAATTGTTACAAAAAAGAAAAGAAAAAAAACTTATTTCAAAGTGTGAAAAGTTAAAAATATATTATACTCCACGTGTGATTTGCGGTGTATATAATTCTTGTGCTTCTTTAATTTAATTTGTGAGACTTTTTCACTCTTCTTTTGGAAGAATTTTAAGGCTCCGCTTGACAATGCAGGTAGTTTTCCAGAGCTTTTGGTTTTAATATTCTATAATTTTGAATAGGTTAAATGTAAGATTTTGATTTAATTAACTTTTAAAATTGGATTTTTGAAGCTACTCACCTTAATTAAGCTTTTCAGAACTTTCATTAGCTAATTTGTATAGCTACTCTATCTAGGGGTGGAATTGGTATATTACCAATTAGTTTTCACCCTTACCGTCTACCAACCAATTAAAATTGGTAATGATAAATTTCATACCATTACCAACCATAAAAGCTCGTGTACCAATTTAATTGGTAACCGATATAATCGGTTGGTAATAGTTGGTAATGGTAAAATACCAAGTTCTTCGTAATAATAGCATGCAACTCCAAATTAAATAAAAAATAAGTACCAAAATAAACGCACTTACCGAATTAAATATCAATTCATACAATTCAGGAGGAACCCTAAATCTAAATATTAAAATGTATGCGGAATATTATTTTTTTATTCTTTAATGGATATTCTGCATCAAAAATCTATCCCCTCATTTCTATTCTTTTAGTAATATATATATATAATATAATTTTTTAAATATATTTATATATAATCGGTTGGTAATGGTAATACCAATTTCGCCAACTAAATTACCATTACCAACCAACTTTGATGAATTGGTTCGGTAATACCGTACCAATATAATTGGTAACCAATTTAATCGGTGCCAATTTAAATTGGTTCGGTTGGTACGGAATTGATTGGTTTGTATTGGTAGTTTTGACCCAGCCCTAACTCTATGAGATGGGTTATCAAACATAGCTTATAATGAATACGGAGATTTAACACATTTAATTCATTAACTGTTGACATGTTGATACCATGTTGAGGCACAGACAGAGTGGAACCAAGAGAGGAGAAAAGAGAGGGAAAAACTGAAATACTCCATGTATTATGAATTGTTATGTTCAACTGATCATACAGATGTCCTACTTATATCAATTACAGGGCCTTCCATTCGTTTGCTCCTTTAATTTTGAATCTATCGAAAATACTCTCTCGACTAGTTCAGGGAAATAATTGTACCCTCAAACTCCGGTTTCGTGGGATATACTAGGTCATTGTTCTGATCGTAATTCATCAAATTCATTTATCCTATCAGCTTTGCTATACCCATAAGCTACGTACGTTTTATCAAACAGACCCTAACGTTTGCAGGGCACTGACGGAAGATGGAATATTGTATTTTAATTTTTTAAGTGTCATTATCTCGACAACATGAGTCTTCATTACACAAGTTTTTTATTTATTTTTTGTTTATAATTGATACATTATAGATGGTCGTATATAAGTTTATAGCTGTTAAGACGTGTTATTATTATCAGTGAGTAGGAGATTGCATTTGATTTTTGATGTTTTATGCCATATTTTTATATTTCGAGTACCTATTTTTTTTTTTTTTTTTTGATAAGGAAATAATTCGAGGATCAGACAGACCTGACCACTCGAAAGGCCGATAAAATCGGCAGACGGCGTACCGTCAGAACATACAAGGAAAATAAAACTGGTGCAATACAAAGGTGAAGAGCAAACAAACCCAGATGAAAACAAACGAACCTAACCCTAAAAAGCAGAGGACAACGTAGACTAAGACCCGAAGCCAAGCGTCACCCATCGATGACACTGCTGGCCGGCGGTACATCAGGAGACCTGTGGGCGATGAAGACGATCCTCCAAGGAAATATCCGGACAACGGAGTCGCCTCGATACACACCGCCACGACCCCAGTCAGACCCGACAACGGACGCCAGAGCCTCTGCTAAGATTAGAATCGCCATAAGCATCCGAAAATGCAGCCGAAAGCCACCCTTGTAAGCCGCACCAAAAAACCCTAACGGGATTTTAACGAGACCCTAACGAGATTTTAACGAGACCCTATTGGGGTTTTTCCAAACCCTTTCGGGAATAGGATACAACCCAACCAAAAAATATTAAATCGGTTGAAAATTGAGATGTTTAGTGTAATCTATTTTCATTTTAATTAATTAATTTTTTTTTTAATCCGGGTCTGCTTAGGGCCCAGAACAAATTCTTGGGCCCAAAGAAACAAACACATGCTCAACTTAGGGCCAATCGGGCCCAATGCCACACCACAAGCCACAAAAACAGTGACTCGCAGGAAGAGCCGCCTGCAACCCGAGGCGGGGAAGGAACCACCACACCAGCGGCCGCCGTAAGCGGGCAGAACCACCAACGCAGGGCACCCAACGCCAAGACCCACCGGCGAAACCCCTGAGGCGACGCAGCCAAGCGATCGAGCAGAACACGACGGGTACAGCCGGCATACGATCGACGGACAGAGGACAGTCGGAGGCGGCAGCACAAGCACCGACCGGAGCATTTGAAAGAGATTGGGACTGGATGAAAAACAAATTAGATAAGGAAGAGGAAGGGAGAGGCTAAAGGGATTAATCCACAAAAGCACACCAACCCTAATTTGACGTTGGCTCGATCAAGACCGCGAGAACGAGGAGGGGGACCCCCGCCATCCAAGGGCCGCCGAGAAGGACAATCGGACTAAGCCGACGAGGCAAGAGGGCAATAAAAGGGGAAATCTCCAAATCAATTTGACAAATGGAAGGAACACCGACAAACCCAACCCGGATCCAAGGACACCAGGAAGAGTAGGCCGACGAGCCAACCAAAGAAGGAATACGACCCAGAAGGAAGACTCCGACAACGAGGGTGGCCGGATCCGACGGCGCTCGGAAGGAGCAACCCAAGGATGGCGGAGCAACAAATTGAACAGAACCCACTCCGGGGAGAGGGGGTGGGGCTCTCCGAAGAGAGATTTGGGCTCTCCGAAGAGAGATTTGATCGGAGATAATCGGCGTGGATGGTCAACCCAACCGGTGATGGACCGATGGAGGAAGTAGGTGACTGCAGGGGGATTTTTGGAGAAGCCTCATAAGAGAGCTTTTTTCTCTCTACTTGAATTTTTAACATTTCGAGTACCTATTGTTGAAGCATTTGTATTCTATTCTATTAATTAATTATAATATTTATTTTCTTGAAATAAGTTTTTTTTTAATTAAAATATATTATAAACTTATAATGAAATAATACTCTACTTTGAGAGAGACCCAAAATAGGTTTATCTAGATACTAGGTTGGAGGATGAGGAAGGTGGTGACTGGTCAAGCTTCAAAGGCTGGGAAGGTGGCGACTGGTCACACTTTTTTCTTTCTTTCTCATTTAATTTGCTTAAAAATATAATTGCTTTTTGAATTTTGGTCATAAAATATTTATTATTTAACTATTAAAAAATTAAATTAAATAAATATATATTATTTTATCTATTAAAAAAATATAACTAAAAGTAAAATAAAATAAAAATTACAATGTAAACTTTTCAAGCATGATCTTTCACATAAAAAAAAAGAGTAAATATATAGAACATAACTTTAAACTGATAATAATTAGGGTATGACATGAAAGTTTAACTAGAAAAAAGAAGGATTATTGTTGAAATCCAGTACTTAAAGAAAATATAAACACCAATAACTGTTTGCCTTAAACAAAAAGGCTATATGGAGTACGTAGGATTCAAGCCAAAGGTTCATATTATTAATTAGTACTTTTGTTGCAAACTGAACTTATATGTATTCTTATCACAAATTTCTTAGTTTTGAGATCGATGCTTAGTTATTTATTTATGTTTAACTAATTCATTAATAAAAATAAATTATTTAATTAAAATTATGCGATAATATATATACACACGCACACACACCTGATGGGCGACCAGAGATTGGTTGAAGTATCCCTGTCTGCCCCAGTCACCAACCACCAAGAAGCTAACGGATTCACCGGAGTTACAAGGATGCTCCAGCCTCTCCAGCTCCGCCACCACCGCACATGCCGCCATAAGTACCACCGTCACCGCTGCCAGCAGATTCTTCTTCTTCATCTTCATAACCTTGCAACCTTGATCCATATGTCTTCGATCTTCTTTAATTCTTTTCTTCTCCACTTCTACCTCGTTTTAAATAAAATGTACTTTCCCAAAAAGGGTGAAAATAATTAAATAGAGAACAACAGAAATCTTTTTTTTTTTTCTTTCTGTTAAAAAGGGTTTGATGAGGATGGAAAACCTCCTGGCTGGTATGGGTCGGAATGAAAAAGGGTTTGATGAGGATGGAAAACCTCCTGACTTTTAATTATGCAAAACAACTATATTTCCCAATTAAAAACTGCCATATTTATATAATTATATATACATTTTTTTATAAGGAAAAAAAATCCGAGAGATCAAGAGCTCGTTTGGTTACCATTTAAAAAACACAGGAAGTTAAAAAACTCAGGAAGTAGAATAAATACATGTGTTTGGTTGCTTTTTTTAACACGAAAAAAATCAAGAAATATGACTTTCCAGGAATTCCAATTCCTACAACATGGATGAATTTCATTTACCTAGGGGAGACTAGGTAAAGTTGCAATTCCACCATTTTTTTTTATGGAAAATCCAACTTCCTCCATTTAAATTCCCTACATCTTATAACTTAACCAAACAACTTTTTAAATTTTATGGGATTTTTTTTTTGGTGAAAAGAATTAAAGATGATGCAAAATATAAAATATAAAGAAGAAGAATCCGGATCAAGTTGCAAGGTTATGATGATGAAGAATTAAAGAAGACATAGAAGAAGAATTTTTTTTATGGGAATTTTATGGGAGTGTTGTTGTCTATATTTTATGGGCTCGAAAGCCGACAAGTCGGTAGAAAGATACCAGTCATAAAAAACATAAAATATAAAGATGATGTCAAATATAGACAATAACACTCCACAAAAACAAAATTAAATACAACTAAACCAAGCATAAAATATTCCTATCCTTGAATTGGTAAATAAAGAGCGGCCATTCCGGGGTTCGAACCGGGGACCTATGACTATTATCCACAAGTCCTTTCCGGTGAGCCATTCCGGAATGGTTATAAAATATTCCTATCCATATATACATTTTTTTTTTGATAAGGAAATAATTCGAGGCCGGACAGGCTCGGACCTCGAGAGGCCGACAAAGTCGGCAGACGGCAAGCCGTCTAAACCTACAACATAGAAAAAAGAAATACAACATACAACAACTACCTAATACAACAAAAGAGCTACAAGAAACAAACCCGGAAAACTCCAAACCCTAGGCACACAAACGGACACAACAATGAGAAGATGGAGACCCGACGTGGCGAAGTAGATAGCGAGCGCATGGGCCTCTCCATATATACATGTTCTACGGAGGAATTTTTAAATTTATATTTAAAAAAAAAAACAAATGTGTTAAAGGGTAGGTGGTGTTTTCTTGCACGCAATATTACAATATTGTTGCCAAAAAAAAAAGGCGTGGTTCTTTGTCAAAACAAAAGCTTTCAAAATATTCCCCTTGAAATGAATTGATAAGAGTGCAAAAGTGGGGGGAAGAAATAATACAACAAACTGGATTCATATGAGACGGGTTAATAAACTGACTATGACTACAATTATAAATAAAGTAAATTTTATAAACTGTTGGTAAAGATAGTTAAAAATTCAACAAGATAATCTCCGTATGAAGCACAAAGGTTTTTTTAATTGTGATAAATAAATAGACAATACAAAAATAGTGTTTTAATTTTTGTAGTTAAAAATTTAAACACAAAAAAAGCTCATTCCATTAGATTTTTTTTTTAACTCAAAATTTTAACAACAATCATCTTATTTTGTGCATCCATACAAAGTTAAAAATTTCAACAACCTAAGTGTAACTCATGTGTGTTTGGTGTCCAAGTGGAAAGAAAATGATATTTGATGATTGATATAATAGGTACACTAAGGTTATAGTGAAATGGAAAATACGGTGTAATAACCCGTGAAATGAATGAATATGAAATTACGCTAGTATAAATATATATTATGTATATGCATATTGTTGTGTGTGAATAGGCATATGATGTTATTTATTTTATGATAGGTAACTATAAATAATATCATATTCATATACTATATTTACATTATATATTGATATTCAAACAACCTAATATTCATATATTTATTTGAACATATCAACGTAACATAATATTCATATTCATATGATGCGAAGAAAACACTCAGAATTGATCAAGAACGGAGCATTGTTCATGATCAACAATGGCGGAAAGAAGAAAAAAAAAGAGGAACGTATTGTAATTGTGATCCATGGATTCCATGGTTAAGAAAATAGGTGAAACTACAATAGATCAAGACGAGGTTATATATAGGATAAAATTGAGCTCAAATTATAGAAAAAAAATAAAATTAAACCAATGGGATATTTTATTTTAAAAAAGAATGAAATATAAATATATTTTTATTTCATTTAAAATCCTATTGCAACTAATAAATCTAAATGTAAAATATACCAACCTACTTTATCATAAAAAAAAAAATTAGAAAAGGGAATAAGTTAACTTTCTCTACCAAGGTAACCCCTTCCCACCTCTTACCTTAAGGTAAAGGCCATAACCATGGGCTTACCTTTTAGCATAGCAACCTTAAGGTAAGTAAAACTCATGGTTGCTCATGCTCTTAGACCATGTGCAACCATTGATTTTACTTACCTCATAGGTCTTAAAAGGTAAACCCATGGTTGCAAGTCAAACCTTAAGGGAAGAGGTTGGAAGGGGTTACCCCTTCCCACTAAGGTAACCTCTTCCCTTTTATTTTTACTTTCTCTTTATTTTTTTAAACACACAAGTAAGCCACAACTTGTTATTTATATTTTTGTAAACACACAAGTGGGGAACAAGGTAAACTCATGGTTGCAAGGGTAACCTCTAAAGAAGAGGTAGAAAAAGTAAAAAATAATTTAGAGAAAAAAATATATGAGGTGGCAAATTATAATAAGAGGATAAAAATTGAAAAGGGGAAGAGGTAACCTGATGGTTTCACATGCTCACTGCACATACTCACATACAGACTATATACAGTTGTCTTCACTCTTGCTAAATTAGAGCTCAGCGATCCATTTATATTAATTAGCATATGTGCTACTTTTGTATTAATAAGGGAAAGATAAACAACAAGTTAATTTAAGAAGATGAAAACATGTTCCAATAATAAATCCACACTCGTGAAAATGGCGAGTACACAGAAACTGGACACTTGCAAGTTGCAATCAAAGCACACTAAAAATTATGTTACAATCTCCATAATGAAATACTTACTGGATTTTGTTTATTGAGTCCACATTAATCTCTCTATGATATGCAGCAAAAATCACATTTGGAGGCCGGCTGCGTGGGTGGGGATGTTTGAGCTGGAGGTTGAGGATATTGTACACTGACTTGAATTTGGAATGGTGGGATCTCTGGTGGTGTCTTCGTAGTTGGCTCGCTAGTGTGATGAGATGGCTCGCTCCCTTTTCTTGGTGCTTCAGTTAAAGACTGTTCTTTGGCTGGGTATCCACTGCCGCCACCAACAGATCCAGGAACATATCCAATGCCATTGCACAAGGAAGAACCATGAGTCTGATTTCCAGTGACTTCAGTTGTAGGAGGATACTGAATAGGATATTTGTTGTTGCTACGGTGACCATCACCAGCGCCATAACCTGTTGAAGAAATGGGATATTAGTTTCCTCCGACTTTAGTCCGAGGTGGTTTCTGGACAGGATTATTGTAGCCACTATTACGATCATATTCAGTGCCATAACCTGTTGAAGAAACTTTAGGTTGATTTCCTGTGAATTCAGTTGGAGTTGCAGGATCTTTGTAGCCGCTATGATGATCGTATCCAGTGCCATAGCTTGCCGAGTGAGATTTGTTCCCTGTGTTTTCAGGTGAAGGTGGTTTCTGAATAGGATCTTTGTAGCTGCTATGGCGATTGTTCCCAGTGCCATATCCTGTTGAAGAAACTTGAAATTGTTTTCCTGTGACGACTTCAGTTGAAGAAACTTGAGTTGCAGGATCTTTGTAGCCGCTATGATGATCGTATCCAGTGCCATAGCTTGCCGAGTGAGATTTGTTCCCTGTGTTTTCAGGTGAAGGTGGTTGTTGAATAGGATCTTTGTAGCCGCTATGGCGATTGTTCCCAGTGCCATATCCTGTTAAAGAAACTTGAGATTGATTTCCTGTGACTTCAGTTGGAAGTGATTTGGGGGCAGGATCTTTGAAGCCGCTATGGCGATTGTTCCCAGTGCCATATCCTCTGGAAGAAAATTGAGATTGATTTCCTGTTGTGACTTCAGTTGGAGGTGATTTGGGGGCAGGATCTTTGAAGCCGCTATGGCGATTGTTCCCAGTGCCATATCCTGTTGAAGAAACTTGAGATTGATTTCCTGTTGTGACTTCAGTTGGAGGTGATTTCTGGACAGGATCTTTGTAGGAGCTTTGGCGATCATAGGATTCATATCCCATGCCATATCCTGTTGAAGAAACTTGAGGCTGTTTTCCTGTAACTTCGGTTGGAGGTGGTTTCTGGACAGGATCTTTGTACAATTTGGAATGATCATAGCCTATGCTGTATCCTGCTGAAGAACTGTGAGATTCACTTCCTTTTCCTCCCGCTGGAGTTGGTTTGCGGACAGGATCATAGGCTATGCTGTATCCTGTTGAAGAACGAGATTGAGTATTTATTATCTCCGTTGGAGGTGATTTCTGGACAGGATCTTTGTACAAGCTGTGATGATTATTGCCCGTGCTGTATCGTGTTGAAGAAACTTGAGATTGATTTCCCGTCACTTCAGTTGGTTGTGGTTTCTGGACAGGATCTTTGTACGGGCTGTGATGATCATAGCCCATGCCGTATCCTGTTGAAGAAACGCGAGATTTATTTCCTTTTTCTTCACTTGGAGGTGTTTTCCGGACAGGATCTTTGTAGGAGCTTTGGCGTTCATAGCCCGTGCCATAGCCTGTTGGAAAAACTCCAGATTGATTTCCTCTCACTTCAGTTGGAGGTGGTTTCTGGAGAGGATCTTTGTACGAGCTGTGATGATCATACCCCGTGTTGCATCCTGTTGAAGAAACATGAGATTGATTTCCTGCGATTTCTGTTGGAGGTGGTTTCTGGACATCTTTGTAGCTGCTACGATGATCAGACTCAGTGCCATATCCTGTTGAAAAAACATGAGATTGATGCTCTTTTACTTGAGTAGGAGATGGTTTATGGATTGCTGCACCATAACCATATCCATCCCCCTTCCCTGATTTCCCTTGTGCTTGAGTTGAAGGTGGCCCATGGCCAGCATCTTGGTACCCACCGTGTTCATAGCCACCCCTCTGAACTGACATAGAACTCAGAGCTTGGCTGTCCTGTGCTTGAGCTGAAGCTGCTTCATAGACAACCTCCGTGTACCCACCACGATGATCTTGACTTCCCCGTGCTTCAGCTAGGTACCTTTGTCTGTTAGCAGCTGGATGCATATCGTTATGACAGGTGACCTAGCTTTAGAGAAAATTAAGACAAGGAAAGAAGAAAACTTGCTAGCTATTCGTTACAGCCCCTGGTTTTCTTCATTGTTTTGTTATAGAATGTGGCTCCAAGCAGTATGGTAGATGTAATAAGAATAATGCCAATCTTCTGTGGCGAGTACACCATCAATCTATTATGAATGATATTAATTAGCTGCAGGGGGGGAAATTATCTTTGGGTTCTTTCAATTCAGAATATGTTCCAAGTGTCAAATTAGGTTGAACTCACTATTTTGGATTCTGTTTCTTAAATAATTAGGGGTCCATTTTCCACTTGCAGTGTAGGTTTTGATGCTGCATTATTAGAGGTTTCAACAATTTCAACATCAGGCAGGGGTTGACAGTTCATAGCACACAATCACTTAATATATGCCAAGCTTCTTCTGTAAGCATAAGTAGGGTCATAGCAGTTGCAGAATTACCCAACTTAATATGCTCCAAGATTAATGTATAAATGCCAATTCACTTGCATTTTCTCTCTCCTAATCTTGTGTTCATATATATATATATATTACACTAAATTGGTTGATTGTTTAATTTGTTTATAAAATCCAGGCCGCTTCAATGTACTTTATCCAAGGACTGACTCAAAAAATGGCATCATAGTATCAGTTAGCTTGAACTTAAATAAACAGAGGCTTCAACATCAACAGGGTTTGATGCTGGTTCATAGAGTTCAGGCACTTGAGCTGTAAGCTGTTCAATCATACTTTTTACAATCATATATTCAAAGCTTCTTCTTCAAGTATAAATGACACATATATATGCTCCACTATGCCTCATAGCAATTCACTGTCTTTATCTTCAAGGAGCTCTTGATTCTATCATATCCAGTGTTCTAAAAATCGCGCCTAGGCGGCGTCTGGGCGCTAGGCGGGACGGGACCTAGGAATTTTTAAGCCTAGGCAGACCTCTAGGCGGAAATTCGTCCAGGAACCACCTGGTCCCGCCTAGGCGCCGCCTGGGCCCGCCTAGTCCAACGATTATTCAATTTGCGCTTCTAAGAATATGATTAGTTGACTTAGAGTTTTTTTATCCCCATGTCGGGATGCATTTGCTTTTCAGTCGAACTTATAGTTTTGGATTTTATGAGGTTTAGAGTTGTTAGTCAGAGACGTACTTTTGTGTTTATTTACTTTAGTGTTAGTTAACTACTACAAATTTGGGTTTATAAGTGATATTATGGATTATTATTACATTATATGAATTATTGACAAGGGTTATTCGTCAAAATATAAGGAAATAATCAAGTTTGTTCTAAGTCCGCCTAGGCGGTAACCGCCTAGACACTAGGCGGCCACCCACCGCCTAGCGGCCGCCTAGCGCCTTTTAGAACATTGATCATATCTGATTTATTTTGGCTTGAAAAGAAGGCATAGTAAAAAGCAAAAACAACTTTGACATGATACCTGTGTTTGGATGTAATTAATGATAATTTAGGAATTAGAGGAGAGATGGATGATTCATATGAAATCGAAGGTCCCTCTGAAAATGCAATGCTTCAAGTTTATACCAAAACGGCAAAACCAGATGCAAAGAAGAAGACAAAAACATAAGAAGATATGAATGTAACTCTCAATAGGGTCACTGGATTGTCTAATTTTGGTTAGAGATTGAATTTGTCTATTTATTTTGGGTTCAGCCCTCTCTTTCAAGACTTGAGTCGGGCCAGACTAATAGGTTTGTAGATTAGTTTATATTTTGAATAGATTACAGATAAATTACGAATTTCAGATGTTCAGTAACTTCAGTTATTGATTAGCTACCAAAGTTAACCAGCTAATCTTACGAGGCATGTAAACAGAAATTTTTTTTGGATCCATATGTAAAAAAAGTTTTATAGAAGATAAAAAATACATCTACACCAGTTGTGCCTTGGTGGTAACTGCATGTTAACCGAAAGCATTACCTTGTACACCTTTTGAATGTTTTTTAAACAAAAACACTTTATATAATATAATCCATTCAATTGAAGCACCGCCCTTTATTTTCCGGTCAAATATTGCAATTTTCCGGTGATGTTTTATGTCTACAACCGAAATGCTCTTATTTTACAAATTATTTTTATTTAAATAGGAACCTTATATAATAGATTCTTTTAAAAAAAAACACCGGCCTTTATTTAAATTTTTTTTTAACAAAAACACTATATAATATAATATAATCCATTGAATTGAAACCGACTTATATTTTCCGAAAAAATGTTTTAATTTTTCAATGACATTTTATTTTAGTGATTAAAATACTCTTATTAATTAATTAGTTAGTTTGAAAAATAACATGATTACAAAACAATATTACCTATAATATTATCTTTTTCATTCCAGTCCACATATTTTGTTTTTATCTTTTGATTTAATATTAAGGTTTAAAAGTAAATTAAAACACACATATAACATTTAACCTTTATTTTAAAAAAATAAAATAAAAGAATACACATAAAGTCTCACCTTTAATTTTTTTAACAAATATTTTGATTTGTTAAAAAATAAAATTTAAAGGTATTTTGTTTAAAGAAGCTCTATTATAGTGCCTTTAAAAAACATTAGTTAAACAAGGACATTTCGGTCATAGGCATAAAATGTCATTGGGAAATTGAAACAATTGTGCACAAAATAAAGAATGGTGCTTCAATTGAATGAGTTATATTATATAAGGTGTTTTTTGTTTTTAAAAAAAATTAAAAGTGTTTTGTTAAAAAAAAACTCTACTGTATGAGGTAACTTTTAGAAAAAAACCCGTTAGGATTATGTTCTATTTTGCCACCTATTTCTAGCTTTCCAAAGAAAATACAATGCTGTAGCATAGCTGTTCTTCTAAATGTGACATGTAAACAAATGATTCCTCCGTACAGGTTATGTATATATTGTCAAGGCCCTTATCTTTTTCTCTAGTGGGTTAACAATGATTGATTCCAAACAAAGTTACAGAATCTACATAAAAAACTATTTCCTAAACTGACTCCTCATAGAAAATTTTCTACCTTGAATGTAAACAGCCCAGCTGCTATTAAAACCAGTGGGATATCCAAACTCAGTATAAGGATCAATGTTCTAATAACAAATCCTCAATAATAATGGAGATGGTCAGATGGACAGTACAAAGAAACTGGACATAAAGCAGTCAAACCAAACAAACCACAAATATTACATTTTTCATAAAACTATTAGACTACTGAAAAAGTTAAAACTAAATGTAAGACACTCAGGCTTTTACTTGTTAGTCCATAATGAAGCTCTCTACAATATAGAACAACAAGGACAAACACTAGTATTTTTGGGCTTGGTGCTCCGGAGGCTCCGCACACTGGTGGGAGCTGCGGTTGGTAGTGGTGCTGGAGCTGGAGGCAACTGTAAAGTGAGATTAAGTTCATAGGGACCAGGTGCAGGAAAATGAGGTCTTACTGTTGAATAATTGTGAGACTGATTCCCTGCGCTTTCAGCTGGGAGTGCATTGACTGGATATCCACTGCCACCAACAGATCCAGGAGCATGAGTTTTTTCTGCAGTTGGTTGTAGATTGCGTGTATGCTCGCTTCCATGACCAACCGAAGAAATATGAGACGGGTTTGTTGCTGTAGGATCTCTATAGCCACCAACCCAATCATCTCCATTGCCATAACCTGAGAAAGAATCATGAGTCTGATTTCCTGTTGAAGAATCGCATGCATGCTCGCTTCCATGACCCGTTGGTTGTGGATCTCTATAGCCACCAATCCAATCATCTCCAGCGCCATAGCCTGAGAAAGAAACACGAGTCTGATTTCCTGTTGAAGAATCTTTATAGCCACCATGACGATCATTGCCAGTGTTGTAAGCTGTTGAAGAAACCTGACATTGAGTTGGAGGTGGTGTCAGGACAGGAACAGGATCTTTGTATCCACTATGGAGATCACTTTCAATTGAAGGTGGATATCTGTAGTTGCTGTGGCGGCCATCGCCAGTGCCATAACCTGTTGGATAAATGTGAGATTGGTTTCCTGTTACTTCATTCCAAGGTGGTTTCTGGATAGGATTATTGTAGCCGCTATGGTGATCATAGTCCGTGCCATAACCAGTTGAAGAAACATTAGGTTGATTTCCAGTGTATTTGGTTGGAGGTACAGGATCTTTGTAGGAGCCTTGGCGATCATAGCCAATGCCATAGTGAGATTGATGATGTTCATAGGCATCAGATGCAGGAGTTGAAGATGCCTTTTCATATCCACTTCTATCCACTGACATGGAACTTGGAGCTTGGCTTCCCCATTCTTGAGTCGAAGGCGGCTCATGAAATGCACCTTGGTACATACTAGCCGGTTCTTCATATCCATTTCCATATCTAGAACTTGGATCTTGTCTTCCCCATGCTTGAATTGAAGGTGGATCATAATTAGTACCTTCATATCCGTTACCATATCGACGAAACTGATCGTCTGCAGTGCCATGACCTTTGGAAGAAACATGGGACTGATTCCATTTACCTGATTTCCCCTGGGCACTGCTATTAACTGACATAGAACTTGGATCTTGGCTGCCCCGTGCTTCAGTCGATGGTGGGTCATGGACACCACCTGGACTCCCACCATGACCTCTATATGCATTTCCATGCCCAGAGCTATGACCTGACACAGCACTTGGATCTTGGCTTCCCCATGTTTGTGTTGAAGGTGGCTCTTGGAAAGAACCTTCATACCAACCAACATGATCATCTGCAGAAGAAACATGGGACTGATTCTCCTTCCCTGATTTCCCTTGTGCTGGATTTGAAGTTTGATTCCCATATCCAATGCTATTGAGTAGCATAGAGCTTGGATCTTGGTTTCCCCATGCTTGAGTCGAAGGTGAATCATGGTTAGCACCTTCATATCGACCTATTTGACCATCTGCGGAACTAACATGATATTGGTTCCCCTGTGCTGGATTTGAAGGATGCTTCCCATTTCCAGTGCTATGAGCCGAAACAGAATTTTGAAATTGGCCTCCCCATGCTTCAGTCGGATTTCCTTTTCTCCTAGCACCTGGATGACTATCACCATAGGTCATTGTCTTCGAAGAAAATTGAAGACAAATTAAAGAAGATTGCTAGCTAACTGTTATAGCTGCTTGTTTGTTCATATTGTTGTTATAAAATATGGATCCAAGGACCATGGTTTATGTTAAAAATAAAGGTCTTCTTAGTTAGTAAAGGCGGGTAGATGTGGTAAGAATAATGCCTATCTTCATCAACAAATAAAGCATCAAAGACGAATATTAGCTTTTGAGAACTAAGTGAAAGTTAGCTTTCACATGACATTAGAGGTAAATAAAAGATTTCTATCAGTTCAGAACTTTTTCCAAGTGTCAATTTGCTAGAACTCACTATTCTTAAATAATCAGGGTTCCATTTTTCCTTTTGATTGCAGGATTTGATGCTGCTGTAGTAGAGGCTAAACACATCAGTAGGGCTTGATGGTTCATGGTTTCGAAAATGAAGCTCAAATCTTCAAAGTCATGATTGGCTTGGAACTTAATATGCTTCAAGATGACTGGTAAATGGCAATTAATTCACTTCCATTTTCTTCACCATGTGCTTTCTTCACTCACTTGCATTTGAATAAATAGACTCCAACCCTCACCCCCAGTGTAGTCTTTAATGCTACAGTATCAATAGATCCACAGGTTTTGATGCTGGCTCATAGCACCTTGAGCTGTAAATTGCTTTAATTGGTTACTAATTGCTGATCTTTTTACTGTCATACTTTTGAATTGTTGGAGCTATGAACCAGTCTACTAAGCTAGCATTTTTGGCTCCTGTTTCCATATTTACAAATGTGATTCTAAACAACAGCTTCAGGAGACACACTAGGAAAAAAAAAAGAAGAGAGAATTTATTTAGAATGATATGATTGAATTAGAATATATTGAAAGCTTCTTCTCCAAGTAATAAGCAGTATTACCTAACTAAATATGCTCCAAGATGACTGGATAAACGTCAATTCACTTGCATTTTATTATTCTGATACTTTTTTGTGTTCAAATTGATCAAAATTTGATTATTAAGTATGCTAATGTGCTTTATCTCAGAATTTGTTATGGAATCAAATTCCATTGCACTGTCTTTGTCTTCAAGGAGCTCTTATTTTCAGTTTCTCACTTTTAAGTGTGTTAATGAGTTTAGGATTCCTCCCTAGCTGATATTTCCTTGGGTATTTCATAGGTTCCCTTCTTCTACTGTTTGTACGTGTTAGATCATAGAATCATCTACTTATCCATAGCTGGGTGGAACGTGTTAGCTAGGGTAGACATGGCCATGGGTCGAGATATCCCGATCCTCACCCTGACCCGATAAAGCCACAAGTCGGCTGGTCATGTGAAATTTTTTTTTTAAGAAAAATTGCTTTCAAAATTTTATTTTTTTTCATTTTTGAACTTTGACCCGCCGGGTCAAACGGTAATATATATTTTTTTTTTTTTATATCAGACCGTTTCCATAAAGTAGCATTTTTATTTATTTTAAGGGTTAAAATTATATTAATAATATATACTGTTTTTACATAGGAAGAACATAGGGGAAGGGGGCCTCTAGCTTAGTCTCGGGACATAGCCTAGGGGAACCATACAATAGGTCCTACCCAAACATTGCAAACCCCCAAGTCAGGACGGAGACAATAGAGCTGCGGACGCGGTAGGGGAGCCGCGGGCGCGGCATGGAGGAGCGCTCACGAGCAACAAAATCAGAGGCGGATCTCTTAAAGCGCAAACCCAGCTGATGTTGGGTGAAATTTTTATTTTTAAGCTTATACTTTTTTTTTTGCTAGGGTAATTATTTTCTTTTTAGCCTTATTTTAATTAGACTCACTTGTAAATTTAAAAGTCTCCTATTTGTGCTTTTTATTTGTAATTAGAGTATTTCTTATAATAAATATTTTATAACTCTTTTAATTATCAAAATTTAAATCTATTTTATATTTTTGGTGAAAAACTATATAAGAATCATATTTTGGTCTTAAAAAAGAAATGGACCTCTTCACCATAAATAATTTTTCGCTCACCTAACTTTAAAATATTAGATCCGCCACTGAACAAAATCCTTGCCGCTGCAGCGTGGGGGGTCTGTCGCGTCAGTGACATGGGGCTTGCAGACGCGAGGGGGGCCTTCACTTCAGCGACAGAGCACTCGTGGCCTCGGCATGGAGCTCTCGCGGGAATCGGCGCCACATGAGAACTCGCGGCTGTGACCGGAAGCGATTGGGGTGGCGACGAGTCCTTGCGTGAAAGAATGAAAAAGTAAGTTTAAGAAGATGAAAACATTCTCCAATAAACAAATCCTCCGATGGAGATGGGCAGTACAAACTTCAAACACAATGCAGTCAAATCACACACAAACATCACATTTTCCATACATAGTTTTAAACAGCGCTAGTCGCAAAGGTCCCTGGAGCCTAGGCGCAAGGCGAAGTTGCTCGTTTTTTCGAAGGGGGAACGTTGCTCACTTTTATGCGCTTTCCTGTTATGCGCCGTGCCTAGGTTAGCAAAGGCACTGAGGATGCTCCTTAGCGATCGCCTAGGAGCGCTTTTGAAAACTAAAGTTCACTATTAGACTATTTAGAACAAAAAATGTACCAAACAGATCGGGGCTTTACTTGTTAACAAGTAAGCTCTCTACAATATAGAACAACAACACCCAGATGACTTGCGAGGAGGCGAATTAGGAGTTGGGGCAGGTGATGGTGCTGGAGCAGGGGCAGGTGTTGGTGTCGGAGTTTGAACTGGAGCTGGAGCTGGATTGACTCTGTAAGTTCCATCTTGACCAAACTGTACATTGACATTAACCTGGAATGGTACTGCAGGTGTCGTAGAAGGATCTTCGTGCCCACTAACCTTATAATGTCCATTCCCAGGACCAAGTGGGAGTGCAGCAACAGGTGGTTGATTCAAAGTTGGCTTGTGAACACCACCTTCTGCGGTAGGTGGTTTCTGGACATGATCTTTATAGCCCCCTGTGTGAGTCGATGGTGGGTCATGTACACCACTTGTGCTCCTACCTTGATCTTTATATGCACTTCCATACCCAGAGCTATGACCTGATATAACACTTGGATCTTGGCTGCCCCATGCTTGAGTAGATGGTGGGTTGTGGACACCACCTGTGCTCCCACCTTGACCATTATATGCACTTCCATACCCAGAGCTACGACCTGATATAGCACTTGGATCTTGGCTGCCCCGTGCTTGAGTCGATGGTGGGTCATGAACACCATCTTTGTTCCTACCTTGATCTTTATATGCACTTCCATACCCAGAGCTATGACCTGACATAACACTTGGATCTTGGCTGCCCCATTCTTGAGTAGATTGTGGATTGTGGACACCACCTGTGCTCCCACCTTGACCATTATATGCACTTCCATACCCAGAGCTATGACCTGACATAGCACTTGGATCTTGGCTGCCCCGTGCTCGAGTCGATGGTGGGTCGTGGACACCGCCTGTCCACCTATCTTGACCTTTATATGCATTTCCATACCCAGAGCTATGACCTGACATATCACTTTGATCTTGGCTGCCCCTTGCGTGAGTCGATGGTGGGTTATGGACACCATCTTTGCTCTTATCTTGACCTTTATATGCACTTCCATGCCCAGAGCTCTGACCTGACATAGCACTTGGATCTTGGCTGCCCCTTGCTTGAGTCGATGGTGGGTCGTGCACACCACCTGTGCTCCTACCTTGACCTTTATATGCACCTCCATACCCAGAGCTATGACCTGACATAGCTCTTGGATCTTGGCTGCCCCCTGCGTGAGTCGATGGTGGGTCGTGGACACCAACTGTGCTCCTACCTTGATCTTTATATGCATTTCCATACCCAGAGCTATGACCTGACATAGCACTTGGATCTTGGCTGCCTCGTGCTTGAGTTGATGGTGGGTCCTGGACACCACCTGTGCTCCCACCTTGACCTTTATATGCACTTCTATACCCAGGACTATGACTTGACAGAGCACTTGGATCTTGGCTGGCCGATGCTTGAGTCGATGGTGGGTCGTAAACACCACCTCTTCTCTCGTCTTGACCTCTATATGCGTTTCCATAGCCAGAGCTATGACCTGACATAGCACTTGGAACCTGGCTTTCTCGTGCTTGAGTCAATGCTGGATTGTGGACACCACCTGAGCTCCCACCATGACCTTCATATCCATTTTGATATGGAACTGACATAGCACTTGGATCTTGGCGTCCCCGTGCTTCTGTTGGGTTACCTTCTCTCCTAGCAACTGGATGATCATCACTACGGGTCATTTGTCTTCGAAGAAAATTGAAAACAGAGGAAAGAAGATTGCTAGCTAATTGCTATAGCTACTTGTTTTCTTCATAAGGACAGTACGTGGTTGATGTTAAAATTAAAGGCCACCTGAGCTAGAAAAGACAAGGAGATGTAGACATGTGGTATGAATAATGCCTATCTTCATTGACAAGTAAACCATCAAGTACGAATGAATTAGGTTTCCATTTTTCCCCTTTGAGTACACCAACAGGGTTTGACAAAGTTGTTTGGTTACTGAGTATTGTTTACTGATCTTTTTCTAATCATATCTGAATGGGTTGAAGCTTCCATTAACAAAAGCAATTGCATATTTACCTAATAATATGCTTACAGAGAGAGAGAGAGATGCCAAGCTTCTTCCCCAAGTAGAAGGTGGGACATAACATATGCTTCAAGACGACCGGTAAATGGGTAATTGTTCATATTGGATGACCCATCTCTATCTTGAACAAGTTTTTTATTCCCACTTATCCGAATTGCATTTGCTTGAAAAAAGAAGACACATTAATTAAGTTCAGGAATTCTAGAGAAGGTTAGGAAGGGAGGTGGATGATGTTCTCAAAAGGCTATTTCTTCAAGCTCTCCAAAACCATAATATGATACAAATAGACAGATTCTGGTTAGCACTAGAGAGTTTTTTTTCCCCAAATAGTGCAATAATGTCTGATGCGGATGTTGGGACAATTGTGAATCCCACATCGGAGGTGGAAGAATTCTGAACCTAACATATAAGTGGATGGGCTACTCCACCTAACGCCAATTGGTTTTGGGATGGTGTCCCAGTCCGGCTTATATGTTGGGCTTTCTGGTCGGGCCCAACAAGACTTCCACTTAACAAACTGGTATTAGATCCGGGTTCGGCGGGTGGGTCGGTTGCACCGAAAATTGAGATGGACTCAACATCTGAATCGATGAAAGAGTTTCTCCTTGATTCAAGGCTTTTAACTTTTTTTAAACATTCTCCAACTGGGTTTTTTGCTGTTGTTGTTGTTGTTGTTTCAGGCGAATTGAATTCCAAATTGGATTGTCCGCATCTTTGATTTGTTCTAGATCGTCCAAGTTATATGGATAACATGCAAAACCTGGACCCAAAAAAAAGATCAAAACATGTTCCAATAACAAATTCATACTCTCAGAACATTGCAATATCTTTCAACTGTTGAGACTATTTAGTGTTGAATGTAGAACACAGGTTTATGCTCGTTTTAGTCCACAGTGAAGGTCTTCTTTCCAAATTGCTGCTATAGAATGTGGCTCCATGGACCAT
The DNA here is from genome assembly GCA_037127255.1 of Persicaria tinctoria. Classification (NCBI taxonomy): domain Eukaryota; kingdom Viridiplantae; phylum Streptophyta; class Magnoliopsida; order Caryophyllales; family Polygonaceae; genus Persicaria; species Persicaria tinctoria. The sequence continues at coordinate 6,209,179 of JBANSL010000004.1, forward strand.
ATATGATGCTAGTTACAATCAACCACTTAATATTTGAAAAGTAGCTTTCAAATAAATCACATGAGACTAAAGAAAACTAAAAAGATTTCTGTCAATTCAGAATATGTTCCAAGCATAAATCAGCTTGAGCTTGCTAGGTACTACCTTTTGAATAAATAGACTCCGTCCCTCACCCCCGATGTGTAGCCTTTGATGCTACAGTATCAGAGGCTTCACAAATCACAACCGCAGGTTATTAGCACCTTGAGCTGTAAATTGCGTGTTACTGATTACTCATCTTTTGACTGTCATACTTTTGAACGAGTTGGGACCTTCGTATCAAACGAAGGAACATCACTAGTCTGCTGAGATAGGACTTTCGGTTCCTGTTTCCATCTTTACGAATGTGATTCCAATCATCAACTCCAGGATAGAGTAGCTAGAAAAAAGAAAAGAAAAGAAAAGAAAAGAAGAGAATTTGTTTAGGAGGATATGATTGAATTGAATTAGAATATATTGAAAGCTTCTTCACCAAGTATATGATTGGCACATGGCAATTGCAATATTAGCTTGTGTTTTCAGGTTCGGATCTTGGCGCGCGCTGGACATCGATCTCCTTCAACAAACTTGTGCGGATTTTTCCCCGTACAAAAAATAAGATAGAAAGGGTAATGATTAGAGAAGTATAGGGGATGTGGTTACCCTTATTCAAAAGGGTGATTGAAATAGAGGAAACAAAATCAATTTTGTATGAAAAATTAGGAGAATAGGGTGATGATTTTAATTTTTAACAATGTATCTTGGACTATAAATGAGCTACATTCATTTCTTTTCCCTTTGCCTTTCCAAAATTTAAACCAAACGAACATTAAACACATTTAACGCGCATTTATCACTTGTATTTAGGAGTTCATAAGAATTAAGAACCTATAACCATATTCACTACCCTCTCTCTGAAAATCAATGATAGAAAGGGATCTATTATGAGTGGTTTCTTTTCTGTTGTGTTCCAGAATTTATTTTTTTTTGGTTGATTTTTATATAATTGATTGTGTATGTTGACAAGCAGTATAAAACTTTTGATGATAAGATTTGGTTTTGGTGATAGGTTTGTCTTGTTTACCTTTATATTACAGTAATAATTAGATTAGATTCCCCAATTATATATCCAAGCAAATTGAGTACCAGTTTCTTTACAATTTAGCTTAGGATAATATATAGAACCTTGTTTCTGAAGGATCTTGGAAGCATAACCAGTGTTTATTCTGCTAAGTTTAGTCACCTAATAGAACCTATGTAAAATTAACTATATGGAGTTTTTGATATTTGAAAGTTCATTTGATAACAACTCACCCACTTCAGTGTGGCATAATATACTGAAATTACCATAGGTTGCCATACCTTTTGAGAACTAAGTGAAAGTTAGATTTCACATGACATTAGAGGTAAATAAAAGATTTCTGTCAGTTCAGAACTTTTTCAAAAGTGTCAATTTGCCTGAACTCACTATTTCGGATTCTGTTTCTTAAATAATCAGGGTTCCATTTTTCCTATTGATTGCAGGATTTGATGCTGCTGTAGTAGAGGCTTAACACATCAGTAGGGCTTGATGGTTCATGGTTTCGAAAATGAAGCTCAAATATTCAAATTCATGATTGGCTTGGAACTTAATATGCTTCCAAGATGACTGGTAAAGGGCAATTAATTCACTTGCATTTTCTTCACTCATGTGCTTTTCTTCACTCACTTGTATTTCAATAAATAGACTCCCTCCCTCACCCCCACCGTGTAGTCTTTAATGGCTACAGTGTCAATAGATCCACAGGTTTTGATGCTGGCTCATAGCACCTTGAGCTGTAAATTGCTTGGTTACATCTTTTTACTGTCATACTTTTGAATGGTTGGAGGACTTGGAGCTATGAACCAGTCCACTAAACTAGGACTTTTGGCTCCTGTTTCCATCTTTACAAATGTGATTCTAATCAACAGCTTCAGTAGACAATAGCTAGAAAAAAAGAGAGAATTTATTTGGAATGATATGATTGAATTAGAATATATTGAAAGCTTCTTCTCCAGGTGTAAGATGACACAGTATTACCCAACTAAATATGCTCCAAGATGGGATGTTTTTCCAAAACAAGGGAGTACTTAAAAAACCCCAAATTATTACTTTTAAAAAACTAAGATATGGGGGCATTTTTGTCTTTACAAATAGACATTTAACAAGTGGGTAGTCTTTTGAAAATAAACTAGTATGATTCCCGCGCCATGGCACGGTTTTTTATAAATAAAATCTTAGTAATATATTAAATTAATAGTAAAAGTTTAGATAATTAAATGTTTTGTATTAAACCCATTGGTTGAAAAAACAATTAAAGTTTTTTTTTGGTGAAGAAAAAACAATTAAAGTAGTATATATATATAGATGCAAATTACTAATATTAATTTTATGTTTCCTTTTTATTAATTTTATGTTTTGAATTAATCCCATCGTTTTTAAAAAAAACTACTAAAATTATAATTTGGGTTAAGAGCATTGATTAATTGAATTATTTTTTTTAAAATTGATTAAATAACCTACTTTTAAGGAGAGAGTGACACCTCATAAAAAAGTGTCTCTTTTAATAGTTAGATATAGATATAAATCATATAATCTATGGGTGTTTTCTGTAATTTATAATTTTATGGATGGTTATGTGAAAACTAACATAATTTACGGGTGGTTATGAGTAATTTATGTGAACTTATCTTGACAATATCCCTTTCTCCATCTTGCCTGAAGCCCTTATGTTTTTATATCAGACCGTTTCCATAAAGTACCATGTTTTTCTTGATCGGCCATGTTATGGATTAGTATTTTTGTTCCTTTTGAAGCAAAAGAATGAAAAAGTAAGTTTAAGAAGATGAAAACATTCTCCAATAACAAACCCTCTAATGGAGATAGGCAGTACAAACACAATGCAGTCAAATCACACACAAACATCACATTTTCCATACACTATCATATCTAGTTTTAAATAGCGCTAGTCGCAAAGGTCCCTGGAGCCTAGGCACAAGGCGAAGTTGCTGGTTTTTTTGAAGGGGAGACGTTGATCGCTTTTATGCGCTTCCTGTTATGCGCCTCACCTAGGTAATTAACAACGGAGATGAGGATGCTCCTTAGCGATCACCTAGGAGCGCTTTTGAAAACTAAAATTCACTATTAGACTATTTAGAACAAAATGTACCAAACACATCGAGGCTTTTACTTGTTAACAAGTAAGCTCTCTACAATATAGAACAACACCCAAATGACTTGGGGGGAGGCAAATTACTTGGGGCAGGTGGTGGTGCTGGGGCAGGTTTTGGTGCCGGAGTTTGAACTGGAGCTGGGGCAGGTCTTGGTGCTGGAATTTGAACTGGAGCTGGTGCTGGGGCAGGTCTTGGTGCCGGAGTTTGAACTGGAGCTGGGGCAGGTCTTGGTGCCGGAGTTTGAACTGGAGCTGGGGCAGGTCTTGGTGCCAGAGTTTGAACTGGAGCTGGAGCTGGGGTAGATCTTGGTGCCGGAGTTTGAACTGGAGCTGGAGCTGGGGCAGGTCTTGGTGCCGGAGTTTGAACTGGACCTGGAGCTGGGGCAGGTCTTGGTGCCGGAGTTTGAACTGGACCTGGAGCTGGGGCAGGTCTTGGTGCCGGAGTTTGAACTGGAGCTGGATTGACTCTCACAGTTCCGTCTTGACCAAAGTGTATATTGACATTAACTTGGAGTGGTATTGCAGGTGTCATAGAAGGATCTTCGTGCCCACTAACCTGATAATGTCCATTCCTAGGACCAAGTGGGGGTGCAGCATTCTTTCTATCATGAGCAGCAACAGGTGGTTGATTCAAAGGTGGCTTGTGAACACCACCTTCTGCTGTAGGTGGTTTCTGGACATGATCTTTATAGCCACCAGCCTGATCATATCCAGTGCCATAGCCTGAAGACGAAACACGAGTCTGATCATAACCCATGACAGATCCCGGTGAAGAAACTTGAGATTGATTTCCAGTTACTTCAGTTGGAGGTGGTTTCTGGACATGAGATTGATGTTCACCAGAATTATATCCATTCCTCTTACCTGATTTCCCCTGTGCTTGAGTTGAAGTTGTCCCATAGCCAGCATCTTCATACCCACCACGGCGTTCTTCATAGCCAGCCCTATCAACTGGCTTAGAACTTGGAGCTTGGCTTCCCTGTGCTTGAGCCTGGTTCCCTTCTCTCTTTGCAACCGGATGTGTATCATTCCGGGTCATCGTCTTCAAAGAAAATGGAAGACAAGAAAAGAATATTGCTAGCTAATTGCTGTATCTACTTGTTTTCTTTGTTGTTATAAAATGTGGCTCCAAGGACCATGATTGATGTTAAAATGTGCATCTTCATTGACAAGTAAAGCATATAAAGTGCGAATGAAATTAGGTATGTTGGATTCTGTTTTCTGAAATAATTAATTAGGGTTCCATTTTTCCCCTTGAGTACAGGATTTGAGCACTCTAATATTACAGTGTTACCCAACTAAATATGCTCCAAGATGTCTGGATAAAGGTCAGTTCACTTGCATTTTATTATTCTAACACCCTAATATTGTATTCATATTGAACAAAATTTGATTATTTTTTGTGTTAATCTACTTGATCTCAGACTTTATTTTGGAATCAAATTCCATTGCAGTCTCTATCTTGAAGGAGCTCCTGATTCTCAGTTTCTCACTTTCGGTTTATTTTATGATTAAATCTTATTCTCAGTTATCTGGACTATATTCTTAGTATGCACAAAACATAGTTACACAGACCTAACTTTAACAGCTTCAATTTTTTTTTCTTCCATAAAAACAGTGAATCATGAATTCTCAAAAAGTAGTTATCGAAACGCTGCAGGATTTACTAGTAAATGTAGCCAACAGCAGTATCTAGTCTACTAAGACAAGCTGAAGCTAAGATACCTTAATCAACATGGGAGTTGAAACTCCACATCTGCACGTACATGTACATAACTACTGATATCTGGATAGTTCAGGGTTGATAAAGATCTTCTACTAAACATCTAACGCACATTTATCACTTGTATTTAGGAGTTTATAAGCATTAAGCACCTGTAGATAACCATATTCTTCCACCACATTACCCTGTCCCTGAAAAGCAGTGATAGAAAGGGATCTAGTGTGAGTGGTTTCTGCTCATTTGCTGTGTTACAGATTTTTTTTTGTTGATTTTTATATAATTGATTGTGTGTTGATAGGTAGTATAAAACTTTTTACATAAGGGCTTCAGACAAGATGGGAAAATGGCTATTGACAAGACCATTTTCATAAAATTGCACACAATTCTTCCCATTCTAAAAATACAATTACAAATATGCCCGAGAGAAGAATTGAAAACCAACGCTATTCAACCTCGTTTCACTTGGACGGGCCACAAACGATAGAGAGAAATCACTCATACCTTGTTCATTGCGATAGATTTGTGAGGGCTTTCAACAAATCCATTAAATTTAAGGCAGGAAGTTTTATTTACAATTGATATTAATGGTTTTTATTTCAAGAAATTGTGTGTTTTAGGGTTTGAAATTAGAATTGAAATTGATTAAATTTGTTGTTGTTTGTGTGTTCTGTTTGATTGTTGTTGATTTGGGTGTTGTTTGAGTTGAACTATGAGTAGCAATTGTAACGAAAACGAAAGAAATTGCTCGTTTTGTTGCGATTGGAGTTGTTTTTTTTTGACGTTTTTTCATGGCTTGCTGTTGGGAAAAAGGCTCCTGTAGATATCACGAGGTGATGATATATGCTCGGCTACTGTCACCGAGCCTCTTGTGTACCCTCACCACTTTTTGCCGAGGTTCCTTCATACCCTCAACAACTTTTGCCGAGCCTCCTTTGTACCCTCAACATCATTTGCCGAGGTCCCTTATTTACCTCGTCCTCTCCGAGTTCGACAGATTTATCAAACGACGACTACAAATAACCCTTGAATGTCATTCGATAATCATCTAAATTGGTCGACATACGAAAGTGAGTGTCGGTCAATTCGCTCCTTGATAAATTTCACCGATTTTGGCCAGTTTTCGAGCAAACAATTCATTCGACGGATTTAGGTTTTTTTCATTCGCTTTGATTCGTAGATGAGAGCTTTGGACCTTTTTGTAATTTGTTTGAAAAAGTGAAAAGGACCTGCGTTAAATTACATAAAATTGTCTTGACAATAGTCGTTTTGGGATCTTGTCTAAAACCTCACTCAACTTTTTAGGCTTGTTTTCATATAACTACCCATAAAATTATAAATTACAGAAAACCACCCATAAATTAGATTTATTTTCAAAAGACCACCCACCTATTAAATCTTTATTTGTTTTATTTGGAAAGACTAAAATATCCTTAATTCAAGCTTATTATTTTTAAGAAAAGTTGTTGTATGTATTTTACGATTTAATTTGACATTTCACTTTGAAAAAAGCAAAGAAATTAAGCATTGTAGAGCATAAATGCCCGAATCAATATATATGCATAAAATTTTGCAATTTGAAGAGACGAGATTTGCAATGGCTCTTGTTGGTATCCCCTCCTTCAAATGCTGAAAAGATGTGAATAAGCTCTAAATTAATCCTAGATTATTGCTCCATCTATTCAGAAAAACATGTCTTTACTATTTACTTATGTTTTTAGGATGATAAAAACTATATAAAATATTCATTTTTTATAAATATTTTTAACAATTTCATACTTGTTAATAGTAACTAAGAAATTATTTAAAAAATTATAAAAAAAGAATATTTTATATAGTTTTTATCATCTTAAAAAAACTTGCAGGAATCGTACGTAAATAAAATGTTTTGTCGAACGAAGGGAATACTTAAAAAGCCCCAAATTATTACTTTTAAAAAACTAAGATATGAGGGCATTTTTGTCTTTACAAATGGACATTTAACAAATGAGTAGTCTTTTGAAAATAAATATAATCTATGGGTGTGTTTTCCTGTAATTTATAATTTTATGGGAACATAATTTACGGGTGGTCATGTGTAATTTACTCTTTTTTATATCAGACCTCCATAAAGTACCATGTTTTTCTTGATCGGCCAAGTTATGGATTAGTATTTTAGTTCCTTTTGCAGCAAAAGAATGAAAAAGTAAGTTTAAGAAGATGAAAACATTCTCCCAGGCAGTACAAACATAATGCAGTCAAATCACACACAAACATCACATTTTCCATACACTATCATAGTTTTAAATAGCGCTAGTCGCAAAGGTCCCTGGAGGCTAGGCACAAGGCGAAGTTGCTGGTTTTTTGAAGGGGAGACGTTGCTCGCTTTTATGCGCTTCCTGTCATGCGCCTCACCTAGGTTAGCAACGGCGCTGAGGATGCTCCTTAGCGATCACCTAGGAGCGCTTTTGAGAACTAAAGTTCACTATTAGACTATTTAGAACAAAATGTACCAAACAGATCGAGGCTTTTACTTGTTAACAAGTAAGCTCTCTACAATATAGAACAACAACACCCAGATGACTTTGGGGGAGGGAAATTAGGAGCTGGGGCAGGTGTTGGTGCCGGAGTTTGAACTGGAGCTGGAGCTGGATCTGGATCAGGATTGAGGCTGAAAGTTGGTGCAGGATTTTGACCAATATGTAAATTGATATTAATGATTGGTGTTGCTGGCCCTTGAGCAGGTGGTGTGGGAGGATCTTTGCACCCACTGGCTGTATCATGTCCGTTTCCAGGATCGGGTGGGCGTTCAGTATTCTTTGGTTCAGGGACAGATTTTGAAGGTGGCTTGTGGGCAGCACCTTCTGTTGGAGGCGGTTTCCGGACATTATTACCATCGCCTGAGGAAGAAACATGATTCTGATTCCCTGGGTCGACTTCAGCTGGAGTTGGTTTCAGGATGGAATCTTTATAGCCACCATTAGAATCATAGCCGGTGCTATATCCTGCACTTTCAGTTGGGGGTGATTTCTGGACAGGATCATAACCTGTTGAAGAAACCTTAGGTTGATTTCTAGTGCCATGGCGATCTTTGTAGGAGCCTTGATGATCATAGGTGCTCCTACCTTGAACATTATATTCACTTCCATACCCAGAGCTATGACTTGACATAGCACTTGGATCTTGGCTGCCCCGTGCTTTAGTCGATGGTGGGTTGTGGACACCACTTGTGCTCCCACCTAGACCTTTATATGCAATTTCATACCCAGAGCTATGACCTGACATAACACTTGGATCTTGGCTGCCCCGTGCTTGAGTCGATTGTGGGTCGTAAACACCACCTGTTCTCCCGTCTTGACCTCTATATGCACTTCCATACCCAGAGCTATAACCTGACATAACACTTGGATCTTGGCTGCCCCGTGCTTGAGTCGATGATGGGGCGTGAACCCCACCTGAGCTCCCACCATGACCTTCATTTCTATTCTGATATCGAACTGACATAGCACTTGGATCTTGGCGTCCCCGTGCTTCAGTTGGTTTACCTTCTCTCTTAGCAACGGGATGATCATCACTATGGGTCATCGTCTTCGAAGAAAATTGAAGACAGAGGAAAGAAGATTGCTAGCTAATTGCTATAGCTCGCTACTTCGGATTTGTTTTCTGAAATAATTAGGTTTCCATTTTTCCCCTTTGAGTGCAGGATTTGATGCTTCTGTAATAGAGGAGACGTGGTATTGTTCACTGATCTTTTTCTAATCATATTCTGAATGGGTTGGAGCTTCCATCAACAAAAGCAATGGCATATTTACCTACTTTAATATGGTTAGAGAGATATGCCAAGCTTCTTCCCCAAGTAGATGGTGGGACATAACATATGCTTCAAGACGACCGGTAAAGGGCAATTGTTCATACTGGATGACCTATCTCTATCTTCAACTAGTTCCTGATTCCCACTTATCCGAATTGCATTTTAGGTCGGTTCTTGTTAGAGCAGAGATAAAACATAGCAGTTATTACAAGAACTGAGATAAAAGAAACAGACTTATTTTTACAAGCATCAGTTTTTTTTCAGCTGGGTACGTTTTTTGTTGTTGTTTCAGGTGAATTGAATTCCATATTGGATTGTCGACATCTTTGATTCGTTCTAGATTTTCCAAGTTATGGATAACAAAACCTGGACCGAAAAAGAAGATCAAAACATATTGTTCCAATAACAAATTCACTCTCTCAAAACATTACAATTTCTTGAAACTGTTGAGACTATTTAGTGCTGAATGTAGAACACAAGTTTATGCTCGTTTTAGTCCACAGTGAAGGTCTTCTTTCGAAATTGCTGCTATAGAATGTGGCTCCATGGACCATATATGATATTGATGCTAGTTACAATCAACCACTAAATATTTGAAAAGTAGCATTGAAATAAATCACATGACACTAAAGAAAACTAAAAAGATTAATTTCTGTCAATTCAGAATATGTTCCTAGCATAAATCAGCTCGAGCTTGTTAGGTTCTACCTTTTGAATAAATAGACTCCGTCCCTCACCCCCGATGTGTAGCCTTTGATGCTACAGAATATATCAGAGGCTTCACATCCGCAGGTTATTAGCACCTTGAGCTGTAAATTGTGTGTTTTTTACTGTCATACTTTTGAATGGGTTGGACCTTCGTATCAAACGAAGGAACATCACTAGTCCGCTTAGAATATATTGAAAGCTTCTTCTCCAAGTATAAGATTGCCACATAGCAATTGCAATATTACCCTCTCTCTGAAAATCAATGATAGAAAGGGATCTATTATGAGTGGTTTCTGTTGTGTTCCATATTTTTTTTTGGTTGATTTTTATATAACTGCTTGTGTATGTTGACAAGCAGTATAAAACTTTTGATGATACTATTTGGTTTTGGTGATAGGTTTGTCTTGTTTACCTTTATATTAATAATTAGATTAGATTAGATTCCCCAGTTATTTATCCAAGCAATTTGAGTACCAGTTTCTTTACAATTTAGCTTAGGATAATATATACTATACTCCGTAGCACTTTGTTTCTCTTCCCCTTTCATGGAAATCTGAAGGATCTTGGAAGCATTAAAAATATTGAATGTTGAAACTTGATGAGAATCTTACTCCACCGGATCACGTAAACTCGATTCTTGTTACTCATACGGATACAGTGTTGCTATATAATTGAATTTGTAAATGGAGTTCATTTAGTGAATCCTTATAATTAGGCATTTTCGAAGGGAAACAATTGTCTTCGTAACGGAGTTGGAATTGAAATTGGTTGGTTGGATGCGAAAGCGAAATAGAGGTAGAGCCTCAACTGGAGCCGGAGGTGGACCGAGTGGGAGTGCAGCAGCAGTTGGTATTAGGAAAGGATCTTTATAGCCACCTTTACTATCAAGGCCAGTGCTATAGCCTGTTGAAGAGCACTTTCAGTTGGAGGTAGTAAGTTGGGGCTTGTAGGCAGGCGAATTGGTGGGAGCTCAGGATGGTGCTGGTGCCGGAAATGGGGAAGGTCGTCGTGCCGGAGCTGAGGCAGATATTTTTGCTGTATCTTGAGCAGGTTGTGTTGCCGGAATGAGACTCTAAGTTCTGTCTTGATGCTTGAATTGGTAAATAAAGAGCGGTCATTCCGGAGTTCGAACCGGGGACCTATGACTATTGTCCACAAGTCCTTTCCGGTGAGCCATTCCGAAATGGTTAATTCTGTCTGTTCTGTCTTGATCCACGTAAATGGAAATCACCCTGGAATGGTAATCTCCCTTAATTCGAGTAAAAAGTAATGAATGATTGGAAATTGTAGGTATAATGATTTTATATGTTATTTAGATTGACATTTATATATTACTACTATAATTCATTTGGAGAGCTTCAAAACCATATGTTATATTACTTATTTTAACAATTAGATAAGAAATGATGCAAATTTAAATTTTTTTATATCTGATTATACATTATTATGTCTTACGAGTGCTTTAATTTAAATATTGACTCAGTGTTTATTGTATTGAGTTTCACGTCTTTATTTTGTTAGTTTTCTTCTCTCATACGGAGTATTATTTATTTATATATATTTTTACAGCAAAAAATAACGGGGTTAACAAAGACGGGAAAAAATTTCTAGATCCGTTATTGTCTATTACAGGGGCGGTCTCAGGGTGTGGTGCGCGTAGGTAGCCACCACACTCTTTAGTCTTTAGCCAAAAAAAAAAAAGAACTCTCTAACGGAGATTTCCTTGCTGGTCGATTCAGCGGGGTAGAAAAGAGAAAACAGAGGTTGAAGATGGATTAATTTCTTCTTGTCTTTCTGTATAATAAAAAAGGGCTTATATAGTAATAGTATAGCCTTCAAAACACTCGGCTTTTAGAAGCCGACTGTAACTTAAACGGGTAATGGGCCTATTGGGCCGATTATACTAAACATGGAAATGGGCTACTAAAGCCTTCTTTAGTTTAACTGAAGACAGAATACGAAAATGAAATAACAAAGTCTATCACCTACTGTCTGCTCTACAACAGAGTCGCCGGCGGCAAGGCTTCGCCGACCGACATCTAGCTGCCAGAGTCTCCCGTCTTCAGTTCAGCCTCATCCCACCTTTCAGAGACTCTTACGGCCACCACTGGTCTATTATATTGGCAAAATCAGATCCAGGACTGCGAGCAAGCTCTTTTGTTTCACTAGGAGGAAGTGACAATAAAAGACACATGTGACTGTAACGATATGTGGTTTAATACGGTTCATCATCTAGCATCAAGCTTTTATTTAAAACAAGTATATACATATAAGAAGGCCCGGCCCTGAGCAAGCAGTTGCTCAGAGCCTCCAAATCTGTTGGGCCTCCTATTTGGATCCTTACTTTTGTTAGAAAACCTTTAATCTCCTCTCTTCGTCCAATTTCTTGAGATCTGAAGATGGAATTAATGCTTATATTTACGCTCTTCATTCATCATCCTAGATCTGGATTTCCCTTGTTATACATTGAAGTTGTTTTCTCTACTCTTTCCCACAATACCTTCATTTCTCTTCCCGATTTCAACTTCCTACTGGCTTTGGGGATTTTCTTATAGTTGATGCAATGAATTGTGTTCTTGTATTCTAGATTCGATGAGGAATGACACCATCGGGTTCCTAAGTTTCGAATAGCGGAATAGGTAAGATTTTGATTGCTTATCTTCCTGTTTCCCCCTTTTCACCTTCCCGACCTGTTGTTGATCTCAACTTCTTATCTTCCTATTTCCACTTTTTGATTGCTTAGGCTTGTGTGCGTTATGTATAATATGTGTTTCTGGTTTGATTTTGTTTCAGATTAGATTCTCAATTTTTATTGAAGTTATGGAATAATGGAAATTTGATATTTTTTGATTTTGTTTCAGATTAGATTCTCAACTTCTTATCTTCCTGTTTCAGATTAGATTCTCGAGCACCTTGAGCTCGTTTTCATATGGAGCTCTAGCTCGACTCGTTTACAAACGGACCGAGCTTGAACACCAGCTAATCGAGCGCATTTGCTCATATATCAACCCTATTAGTTGGCCTATGACAATGAAATTAAAATCCATCGCGCTCAGAATTTCTAGCACCATCCGCCTATATAAATGCATCTGAGAAACTCTAAGCTAACATATGTAGGTTTCATATTTAACTCAAGGAAGATTTTATAATATGCATTTTCAAATGTAGTTAGATTTTTATACCGTTTAATTACTTCCAAGTGTATGGGCTCTAAAGAGTACGTACAATTAATTCTTTACTGAACCGAGCGGGGTTTCATTAATCTAAAATCAATTGGAAATAAGAGAAGTAACCCACTAACTTATATACTAAGGTGATCTTTTATATTTCAGTGTGGGACTATTTTGATCTCTTCACATTCTTAACATTCTTGTATCATGAAAAAATAGTTTTAGTGATGTTATCTGATAACACATAATCAGCATTAAGTCTCAAGTTTTTTACCTATTAAAAGTAATTAACCCACATAGCATTTAGTTTTATAGTTTATTACCTCAGCTGAAAACTTCTTTAATTAAATATGTTTATTGGACAGAAATAAAGACTTAATTCAATCTTTGAGACAAAGCAACAATTAATCAATTGATGATAATAATAATAATAATGAAAACATCATCAACAAATCAAACCAACTCATTAGCAGTTAAATACAAAGGAGTGCTTGAACCATTGCATGTTTCAAGCATTATAAATCTCACTCACAATCAGGGACGGAACTAGGGGTGGGCTGGTATATGCTGCAGCCCACCCCATTTTACTAGCAGTATATATAATATAGGTATATATGAAACATATTGTCTTAATGGCCCAACTGATTGAGACTAAGGAATGCAGTATTGTGGCCACTTCAAACGTCAACCCTGCCCACCATTTTAATTTTTCCCTACAGTGTCTATCCACTTCAAACGTCAATTTCAATTTTTCGCTGTGTGTCTACTGTCTAGTTGGCTTCTGCTGGTGGCCACTTTTTCCTTTACAAAATATACACCATTATATACAAAACCCCTATTATCATTCATTTGAATATAGATAAATATATATATATATATATATATAGTGTGGATCGGATGAGAACACCCCTTAGGGTGGGAACGTAGGAACAATCCTGGACTGTCGGATTGAATGATATTAAGGGACGTGATTAACTCCCAATTTCTGATTTTGTTTTTTAAAAACTGTGGGACCCACAATCAAATATATCTCCACCCTCTCAAGATTGTGCGTGTGTTTCACCAAAACCACCAAAACATTACTGTTACTCCGTAAACAATAGTGGTACCTTGGATTTTGACCTTTTTTAAGTTTATTTGTTGACAATTAATTTCTACTCCATAATTTTGCCATTTTTTAAATTATTGTATCTATATATTTTTTGGGTTAAACTTAACAAAATTATATTTTTATCTACGAATAATGATCCTCAAGTTACTGAATAATGTATAATTTTCTTAAAAATTGCTCGTCAAATAGTGTATATTTATTTATATATATAATTGTTTCAAATTTGCTCGTATTTATAAATACTCTTTGTGATTTTACCGAATAATGTACTCTTGATTTTACCGAATAATGTACAAGTTTATTGATTATTATTTTAACATTAAAAAATCAATAAATATGTAAATCATCGTCCTCTTACATACGAATAATATATATAATTTATCCGAATAATATCTCAAATTTACTAATAAATGTGTAAACAATCGTCATCTTACATACGAATAATACTCATAATTTAATTGAATAATATCTCAAATTTAACCAAATAATCTTTCTAGTTTAACCGAATATGGAGTAATATTATTTTAACTGAATAATATTACTAGTAAAATCGCCATCTTACATACGAATAATATTTATAATTTAACCGAATAGTCTTTCAAATTAACCGAATAATATATCACATTTACCGAATAAAAGATCACAAACGCCCGAATAATCTCCGATCTTAACGAATAATCTATCAAATTTAAACGAATATTCATCCCCTTAAACACGAATAATCTTTCTAATTTAAAAGAATAACTTAATTTCATCATAATTATCTTTTTTTTTAATTCAAAACACAATTATCTTGTGATAAAAGGAAAAAACAAAACAAAAAATGAAACAAAAAAAAAACGAAAAACAGACGAACCAAATTCAAAATTAAAAAAAAAAACCGGTGATTCAATTCATTTTTTTTCTTATTTTAATTCAGAAGAAGTATTAATTGGGTTTTGGGTTGATTGAACACACGCGCACGTTTCACTTTCATTTCCGTTATTTGCCGGTTTTATTTTTTAAAATTAATTAAAGCGTCTATTAATCTCAACCATCGAATGACAATGATCTAAGGGTCTATATTTGTTCTTAGGTTCCCATCTTAAGGGGTGTTCTCACAAGAGTCACCCCCTATATATATATATTAATTTGTATTTATCTTTCTTAAATGCAAAGACCAAAATTATAATTCAGCCCACCCAAGATTAGGGGTGGAAATGAGGCGGGTTATGGGTGAAAATCGCCATTCCATCACTCGCCCCGCGGGTATAAATCTTCACCCGCCCCGCTCCATCACCCGCAAATCCTTCACCCGCATCCAACCCGTGCGGGTGAGCGGGTGATGCGGGTGATTATTGGATATCCAATTAGAAGACTAATTATTTTTATTTTAAAACATTATACGAATTTTTTCCTTATAAAAAAAACATACTAACATATCAAGTTCGGATTTAAAAATACGTGAAGTATACATAACTAATAAAATAGAAAATATTTTGGTTTCTAGTTTAACAATACGTGGAAAATATAAAACTTATAAAATAAAAACAATGAGACTATTTTCAATAAGCTCACAACATAGAAACATTTTTGGATTAACTATATAATTTAATTTTCAAATTAACTATGACATTTTCTAACATTATAAACACAAATATAAAAACACAATATAAAATTAATGTGAGGAAGTGATATCAAAACAAAGAAATTTAGGGTTTTTAAGGGATAGAAAAGTAAAATTATATGTTTAATTGGGTTATTGGATTCTTATTGGATGATTATTAGTGCGGGTTAATGGAGCGAGTTATGGGGCGGGTTATTGGAGCGGGTATTGGGTGAAAAATCATCATCCATACCCGCCCCGCCACCCACTTCACCCGTCACCCGCATCATCCGTCACCCGCTTTTTGCGGGGTTTCACCCGCAAAAAAAATGCGGGTGAAGCGGGTGAATTGGATATCCGTCCCCCATTTCCGGCCCTACCCAAGATTGTAATCGTGGTTCCGTGCCTGCTCACAATCAAGTCATGCTTTACTGTAGCACAAAGTTCTGGCTTCACAAAACTTCTGTATAGTAACATGATGTTCATCTTTTTGACAAAAAAAACAACAAAATTAGGCTCCAAACCAGCGATCAAAAGTTTAAAACATTTCAATAACATCATAGTTCCTTGAGAATTCCCAAATGAAGCATGAAAAAAAATCAACTCTCACACAATTTTAATTTACAACAAAGCTTAAGGAATACAAGCAGCAATAAATAAAAATCATATAAAAATGATTGAAATCTAATTCAAAACCAAATTTATATATAGAAAAAAAAAATGCAAACCTTTCCAAAGAGGTAGTCGAATCAAACAGTTTTGGCTATCTCAAACATAGCAGATCAGCGAATTGAACCTATGGTTTCCGAGATTCAGAATCCAATTGGAATTTTTCATTTACCAAAGAAGAGGATGATGCCTGAAAATCAGCTGCAATCAATTTTATCCAAAAATAGATCAAAGAAGTCAGTAAAAAAACCCCTAGAAATAACATTAGGGAGATGGAAAATAGAGAAAGAGGATCAAACCTTTGAAAGTTTTGATGTTATTGAGGGTCGAGAATGATCGATGGACTATTGCTTATCTCGGATGCGGTTAATTTCCATCTTAAAATCAAGATGCACCATGAGCAACCAAACAAAAGAGAGAAATTCTCCGCCTTGCTTGAGTTGTTGAGCATGGGCGTTGGGCCTACATTTTATGGCTGCATAGCAAAGCAACTTCACCCATGCCCTTGCAATGAAGTCCCACTGTACATTCTGTTTCTCATCTCCATCCTTGAACTTGATGATTTCATCTAAAACTTTCTTTGCATGATTATATTTTTTCCTCCTTTGTTCCTTCACATGCGAGGAGTTTTCCCTACAGCCACAATTTTGAATCCGTAGAGAAGTTTCAAGAAATTGTAAATATGTACATACAATGGCTTTTTACTTAATTTTGTACGTCAATTGTGCTAGTTCAAGATAAATATGAAATTCATCTTGTTTGTTTGATCAAGAGTAAAGAATATAAGGAAAATGAATCAAAGTTTATGTACCTATACGATCCTCATTTTTTTTTGTGAATCTATAAGGGGAAAGAAAACGGGTTAGAGCATCTTAGGGGATAGGGTTATCCCATGTTACAATTAGGCTGGTTAGATTATTAATCAATGAATCTTAACTTAAATATGTACTAAATTCGAAAAGTTAACCATTACCTACTTTTTATATTGTCAATTGGTTTTAAGATGCCCGTACACACGATTCCAGTTATGACTCATGAGTCCCTTGGTTTTTCCTTTACTCCTTGAAATCGAGTAATACGGTACCACTCCGCCATTGGACGTACTCATTTCCTTTCTTACATACATTTTTTTTTTTGGTAGTGCCTTTCTTACATACATACTTGAACTGCCCCTTGATTTTGGTAAATATAGAGCTACCATATCTGGGAATCGATCCGAGGACCATCGGGTACTAGCCTGATATCCTTTCCGGCTCAACCACCCCGACATGATTAGTATATGAAGTGTCCATTAATTCGAAAGTGACTAGTTGTTCGATTTCTATATACAAGTATTTTAGCATATGAACTTACTCGTCGCTTGATGTGTTGTATTTCTCATCTGCCTCCTGACGTCCAAACAAGTCGTCTGTTTTAGCAATTAGAACTTTGTTTGCTTTATCTAGAAGTTTATTTTTACCTGCCATGAGAATTGAATTTCCTATAATTAAATATAATCCAAACATATAAAAATAATAATGCATAGATCATTAACTTGGTTATATAATGTGAAAGTAATTCACTTCTCTAAATGAAAGGGGTTTTCAGTAAAATTTTCAATAACAATATTACCAGATTTTTTACTGTACATGACATGTACGTAAAATAAAGTATAGAGAAAGAATTACTATGACAAAATAATAAAAGGAATATATAATTCATATGTGTGAGTTGAAGTAAATGTGACCTGGTGCACCAAACATACTATTTGGTTGGAAGAAAACAAGATACGATATGTATTTCTTAAGAGCAAAGGAGATCTCCTTCCGACGTTTGGCGATGGAGGTGGTGGGTTTCATCCCGTCGTCGCTAAGCTTCTTGCAGATCGAGATGACAGCAAAATAGTCCTTCAAAGTAGGCGTTGGAAAGGCCCTATCTACCAAACTATCAATGTCTTCAGGTTCCTTACCATTTTCTACCATTACCATGTACTTGTTTTTATCATCTCCTCCATTCCTATGATTTTTGAGCACATTAAATACAAATTCCCATAGATCACGTGATACCCTTTTCCTTTTCAATATCCCTAAGTATCTCCAAACAAATTTCTCAAGCCCTAATATTTCAATCGCCTTTCGCCTTTTAATATCCTTTTGAACCACTTCTACTTCGTCGAGTTGGTGTATGGACTCCGACCACCGTTGAAGAAACACCCTCCTAAACCATACTATCAATGTTGATGATGAGTCTGCTTCGTTCCAATTGCGGGTTCGAGCAGCAAGAAACATGTTGTAGAACCCACTATGTGACATCCAAATCATCCACCATGATTTCTCATTCAGGCGGGCAATGCTCCAATCAGACAACTGGATCCTCAAGAATGCAAACACGTCCACCGCAATGGCACCAACTATAAGTGTGTACGTGATTCGAATGTCATAATGTGGATAGCCTTGTTTCCCGACCAAGCACCATATTACAAGGCCTACCACTTCCAATGACAACACAACAAGTCGAAGGATCTTCCACCTTGTCTTATGAATCACCACCATCTTGGTGTAGATGGCTTCATATGTAAAATTGAGTTGGATCTCCAACAACTTGTAGGCCTCCTCGGGAGTCCTCCTTATGAAGTACTTTGGAGTACATCTTTGTACCTTAAGGCTCACTTTGTAGTCTGCAAACAACCACTTGTGGCATTGAAAGAGATTGAAAGCGTCTCTTACCATTTTCAAATTCGTCAATTGCCCCTCCATTGTTTGATCCGCCATCAGTTTGTTGAGATATTTACGAGGTTTTTTGACATTGAACTCACTCAAGCACCCATGGAACAAAGACATGACTCGCTCAAGATACTTGATGATCCCTGCGAGGAACATCAAGACAGTCGCAGCCCACAAGCCGGAGCTCCTGGTGGACCTGAAGAGGACCCCAAGAGAGCCAAAGGCATGCACTGCAAGGTGTAGGGCCGTACGAAGCCACAACTCATTGTCTATGAGTTCTAGCGCAGTGATGGTGTCAGGGCCACCGAGGTGGATTAAGAGAAACTGCGCCCAAAAGGAGAAGAGGTAGCCATCATCATCAGTCACGGATTGGCAGCCAGGCTCAGTGGCCCTTATGATGAGGCCGATGGCTTGCGCCGCAACCCAGTCGGCCAGTAGATAGGAAACCCAAAGGGAGGAGCGGGTGATGAGGTCTGGGCTGCGTTTGCGAAGTGGGGCGGCTACAATCAGGATAACTTGGAATGTGAAACTGGCAATTAAAAAGGATCGAATGTCCCATTTTTTCCATAGGACTTGGAGCAAGGCCACCCGGGAGAGAATAAGGCTTAGAATGGATAGGAATTTCATGATTTGGTTTGTGGTATCAAATTCACTTGAGTGGTTCAATTTTGTAAGTGACATATATGGGTATACATGTGCCATGGATCACCAATTGTTAAGTAAAGAATGAGGTTCTATTACTTATTTATTTATCACAAGCAAAGTATCATCTTTTGAAAACTTTAATGATGCATAGACAGTACTTGGAGGAGCAAGGGGCATTAAACCAATATTCTGGAATGGTTTAGCAGGAAAGGACTTGCGAGTAGTACCTAAAATGTCCTGATTTAAATCCCGGATGACCGCTCTCTATTTACCAAAATCAAGGAGCAAGAGGGAACACGGGCCCCTCTCATCTAATGAACTATCTATATGTATTCTCTTATTTATTTTGCCCCCTATTTCTAGCTTTCTAAGCAAAATACATTGCTGTAGCAAAGCTGTTCTTCTACATGTGATATGTAAACAAATGATTCCTCCGTACAGGTTATGCATATATTGTCAGGGCCCTTATCTTTTTCTCTAGTGGGTTAAGAGGGATTGATTCCAAACAAATTAAAGTTGCATAATCTACACAAAAACTATTCCTAAACTCACTCTTCTTCTTCATAGAAAAATTTCTACCGTGAATGTAAACAGCCCAGCTGCTATTAAAAGTTTAAAACCATCCAGTTGGATATCCAAACTGAGCATGTAAAAAGCACCTCTCTAGGTGTGTGTAATGTAGTTTAAGATGCATGAGTACCAAGTACTCTTATGTACTTTATACTCAGTATTAGGATCAATGTTCTAATAACAAATCCTCAATAATATATAATGGAGATGGCCAGTACAAAGAAACTGGACATAATGCAGTCAAACCAAACCACAAATATTACATTTTTCATAAACTATTAGACTACTGAAAAAGTTAAAACTAAATGACTTTGGCTTTTACTTGTTAATTCATAATGAAGCTCTCTACAATATAGGACAACAAGGACGATCACTACTCCCTTTATTCGACAAAATATGTCGTTTACTATTCACACACGCGTCTTTAGAATGATAAAAACTATATAAAATATTAATTTTTTAACAACTTTGTATTTATAACAATAACTACGAAATTGTGAAAAAAATTATTTAAAAAAGTAAATATTTTATATAGTTTTATTATCTAAAAAACGTGCGTGAATAGTAAAGTGACATGTTTTGCCGAACGGAGGTACTAATATTTTTGGGCTTGGTGCTCTGGCAGCATGGCCGTTATATGCATTTTGGGGCCCCTTTCAAAAAGTAATAAAAACAAATGATGAATCACACAATTATCTATAGATCTAGTAAATAATATCAAATTTAAATATTATAAATAACAACACATAAATGTTGAAAAATATTTAAATCCTATTGTATTTATCAAAGTACGTTTAAATCGCCCATAAAAGCATTTGCGATTTTCGATCTATTTGTCTAATTAAGTATGTCATTTGTAATAAAAAAGTTCATTAACTAACGGAAAAGTAACCAATGAATAAAAAGAAAAGAAAAGAAAAGTAGTGTGCAAATGAAAAAATTGTGCTCCGGTCGGGATTCAAACCAGAGAATTGTAAGGTGGAAGCCCACTTATGCAACCAGTAGACCACACATACTCTGTTGTTTCAAATGAAAAACAAAACACATATATACATAACTGTTTTTATATTGGACCCTTAAATTTTGAGGATCCTGTTCGGTTGATCCACCTGAATCTACCTAAGCACGGGCTTTTCAGGCAGCTCCACAAACTGGTGGGAGCTGCGGTTGGTAGTGGTGCCGAAGCTGGAGGCAACTGTAAAGTGAGATTAAGTTCATAGCCTGAGAAAGAATCATGAGTCTGATTTCTTGTTGAAGAATCTTTATATCCTGTTGAAGAATTGTGTGACTGATTACCTTCACTTTTAGTTGGTTGTGGATCCCGTAGTACCCTTAAATGAAGTAAACATTTTTTTTGATACAAGGAAAAATCTATGAGTTTGAAGAAATTGAGAGGTCACATAAGTTGACAGATGAAATAAATTCAAATTAAAATCACATAAAAGCCTATCGCTAGACAACAGTCCTATTTCATGATGGTGCATGGCTTCGTCCGTAGTCTACGTCCCTAACCTGCTAGCTTTAAGTCTGTTGTGTTTCAGGCTTGTCCGAGTTTGAATTTTTACTTAATAAAAAAAAATTAGATAACTTATTGGTATTCAAGTACTCTCTATTCAACAAAACATGTCATTTACTATTTACGCAAACTTTTTTAGGATAATAAAAACTATACAGTATAAAATATCCATTGTTTTGCACTTTTTAAAAACAATTTCGTAGTTACTATTAATAGGTACATATTGTTAAAATAAATTTAAAAAAATGGATATTATATAGTACGTTTTATCATTTTAAAAAAGCGTACCTAAATATATAGCAAACGATATTTTTTCTGAACGGAGGGAGTATCAAACTATTCATTTTAACATTGTCCTAATTGCTTGATATCATAGATTGTGCGTACCTTAAATTCTTAATATCAAGATGCACCATAAGCAACCAAACAAAAAAGAGAAATTCTCCGCCTTGCTTGAGTTGTTGAGCATGGACATTGGGTCTGCATTTTATGGCTGCACAGCAAACCAACTTCACCCATGCCCTTGCAATGAAGTCCCACTCTACATTCTGTTTCTCATCTCCATCCTTGAACTTGATGATTTCATCTAAAACTTGCTTTGCACGATCATAGTTGTCCTTCCTTTGTTTCTTAATGTCGGAGTAGTTTTCCCTACAACCACAATTATATATGATCATCAGTTTTTTTTTTTTTTTTGTGGGGAAAGGGAAATGGTCATCCCATCTTAAAATTAGGCTGATTAGATTATGATTAATGAATCTTGACCTAAATATGGACTAAATTCGAGAGGTTAATCGATCATTAACTTTCCTTATCTAAAAAAAATGATCGGGGTAGAACTGTAAACTATATACAAGCTAGTAATATACTACGTAGATGATACTAGTGTAGTAGGCACGGGATTTTAATCCATTTCAATTTGAAAATTATTCTATATATCTATTTAATACTATATTAATATATATTTTTTCACAATAAAATATGTATATTTTTTTAAAAAAATTTATAAATTAGTTGCAAAGAGATACAATACAAATTTTGAAAATAATTTAATAAGGTAAAATAGTAATCAAACTCAAACACACCACCTAATACACTTTGAAATAGAAGTTGTCTTATAAATATGGTAAATAATTTTTTTAATAAAGTATATATTTTTTCATACAAATGTTTTGTATTAAAAATTTTCAAGATATCATTAATTATAATATATTATAAATGAAATATGTATGAGATAGTGAGGTAAAGAGTGGGTAATTATACGTACAAAAGAAATAAAATAATATATAAGAAATCATATCGATACACATGTAATATATATTTATTTTATTCTTATTTCATAAACCAAATTATCAAACTATATTAATAAACGTTAATCCAGATTTTCTTCCTCAATCCAAAAGCAAACTACCAAAAAGGGGTGACAAACTACCGTTTGTTCGTTGCCTGAGACGGTTCGGGCAACGAACAAACCATTCATTGCCTGAATATGGTCAACGGGCTTGGAACCGGATTTTAGCCATTCGGGTGACGAACTTTTGCAATTCAAGTGACGACAAAAGTTCGTTGCCTGAAATCATATATATATATATATCGTTAAATACCCGAATTTTCAGACGACGAATACATCATGTTCGTTGCCTGAGTATCGTGGCAACGGATATTCAGGTTCAAGCGACCAGTAATACTCTCAATGTTCGTCACCTGAATCAATTTTGGATTTTTTTTAATATAAATTCAAGCAATTGTTATATGCTATGTTCGTTACCTGGGTAAATTTTATGCTAAAAATATATATATATTTTTATAATATTATTAGGACCCCTGTTTTTACCATACCAAATACACAAACTCAACCAAAATACCATTCATACTATACAAAAAGGAGCTCAAAAATACAAAATGTACAAACACTTGTGCCTTCACAGTTTACAATAAAAAAATGTCAAACCCGAATAGCCTTATTCATAGTTCACATCCTATACTTATCAACCTAAATCGCAAACAAAGATCACCATTTGCCAAATTTCTCAATCGGATCAATATTCATATTCACCTGGAGTAATAGTGTGATCAGAAACGTCGCTGACTTTGGCATGGAAGATGCTTGCATTGTCAAGGACGTCCCTTCCAGCTGCTGATACAGAAACAAAGCTTAGAAAGTTAGCATCTTTATAGCTTTCATTTTTACCAATCTCATAGTTTTCATTTTTTACCATTCAGTTTAACAATAATAGTATTTAGAAGTAAAGTTAGCATCTTTATATCTTTTGAAGAGGAAGTTAATGTTCATCTTAATGGGATGATAGGTATACACTACAAATAGAGAGCACAAGTTAATAGTGTCTAGAGGCAAGCTAAATCGAAACAAAGATTGACGAATCGATTCTTACAACTTTATATATAAAAACATAGATGTTGGTTGCATTATATTACTTACAACTTACAAGCAAGTATTGTCGGCCATAGTGAATCAAGTGGTAGCATGTTCAATACCTTAGCCACCCAACATGCTCTGCAAACTCTATTAATCCTAATAGTAAAATCCTGCAACATCAAGATTGCAACAGAGGGACTATTAGAGAAGAAGGCAAGAGCTAAACCAGAAATCAAATAAGTCAAGCATTCAAACTGAGTACTAAAAGGGATTTTCATATGATTACAGGAGCAATGTATATTTTCTTCATCTTAGTTGTTCATTGTGTCTGCGCGCGCATTAGCACATTGCATTATTAAATGCACATACTTAATGTAATGTCTGTAATCCATATGTATGTATTAAGTATTATGTACATGTAATGACTAGAAGCTCAAGGTTAGGACTAGGTCACAGGTGGCTCAAGACAAGGGACCAAGGGTGGCTCGAGTGAGCCTAGCCAGTGGCACTTGGTGAGCATGGTTGGAGTCCTTCACTTGCTGGATTGTTGGATTGATATTAAAGACGAAGCTGCTTCATCTTTAGACTTCGGCCCAGTCCAGTTCAGGCCCAACCCACTTCTCTTAGCCCAACTCTGAAGAGCTTCCAACGACACTTTGCTGGCTTTGTTCCAAACGCTGCGGTTTGCCTTAAGACGCTCCCTATAAGAGGCCTCTTTCTTCGAAACCCTAATTGCGAGCTCATTACTGTTCTTTCATCTGAAAAGAGAAAGAGAGAGAGAAGCGAGGAAACCCTAGGTTCCCAAGCGCCGTCGACGGAGATCTCACATCGAAGAGGAAGAAGACGAGCCTCCGGCCTGGTTTCCCAACCGCCTTAGCGTCGTCTTCACCTGCTCTCATCCAGCTTCGATCTTCTTCTAAGTGAAGGGAGTATCTGTTCCTCTTCTGTTTTCTCTCCTTGTCTGTCCGTGTTTTCTGAGTTGCTTGACCTAGATCTGTTACCTTGAGCTCGTCACTACTTGTATCCATGATCTGTAACTCGTTCATACTTAGTGGATTCTAGGGTTTGAGTCTCTCCCTCTTGAGGCTCCGCAGAGTAGGGAAACCGAACTGCGTCATCAATCTATGTGTTATCTTTTTCGCTTCCGCTTTGCATGTTTACTTTCCGACCTCGCTTCTGTGCTAGCATTTAGGATCAAATCGTTTTCTACAAAGTGGTATCAGAGCTTGATTGTCCCTTTTCTTCCTTTGTCTCGTCTCTGTAGACGAGGGAAATAGATCTGGGGGCGTGGACATTGGGCAGGCCGCATATAGTGTCCACCGGCCAGGCGCTGTTCCTCTCCCGTCCGACGTACCACACTTGTTTTCAAAACTAGTTCTTTGTTCTTTACAAAAACCAGTTTTTCTGTGCTTTACTTTGTTGAATAGCTCTTGATCTAAGTAATCTCTGCTATTACCTTTGTCTTTGAGCTATCTGACTTTGTTTGCTTCTGTGTGTAGGTACCATGGCTGACTCCTATGTCAAAATCCGACCATATATATGATGGTAAAATTGACTTTGCCATGTAGCAAGTCAAGATGAAAGCGATCCTCATCAAGGAAAAGTGCTGGAGAGCAGTTGCTCCCCTTGAACTAGCACTTCCTGCTGCAAATGCACTAGAGGGAGGCCCTTCAGTCCAACCAGCTCCACCAGCTCCTGTCCCACCAGAAATATCTGAGCAAGCTCATGCTGAGATCATGCTCAGGCTTACTGATGATGTAGCAAGACAGGTAGTGAAGGTAAATGACCCCAGGGCTCTGTGGTTAGCCCTGGAGGATCTTTTTCTTGTCAAATCTCTGCCTAGTCGCATTTCTCTTCTCTGCAGGTTATTTACATTTAAAATGGATATCAACATCACTTTAAATGACAACTTGGACAAGTTTCTGAAAATGACCCAAGAATTAGAGAGATGTGATGATAGTATTAAGGATTCTCATCAAGCTATCTTGTTGCTTAATTCTCTGCCCTCACAGTTTGATCACTTTAAGGATGTTATTCAATTCTCTAGGGAGCCTCTCACTAAGGAAAGAATAGTTGAGACTATCACAGAGAAAAATGAGATGCTAAAAGTTTTCAAATCTAAATTTGGTGCTAAATCTGATAACACTGAAAAATCCGAGGTCTTGTTTGCTAACTCCAACAAGTCTAATGGCAATAGAAATAAGAACAGGAAGAAGAAAAATATATGCTAAAGAAGATGAGAATTCTAATACTAAACAATTTGAGTCCACCACCAAGGTACCTAAAGATTCTAAATGCAACTACTGTGGTCACCTAGGTCACTGGATTAAAGATTGCAGGAAAAAGAAAAGAGCTGATGAAAATAAACTCAAAAATGATATCTCTGTTTCATTGCTTGAGTCTGACAGTGGTGCATATCCCAATGAACTCTTCATGTGTACACCAGAGGAAGTTGATTCAGGCAACTGGATCCTTGACTCTGGTTGCACCATAGATGTCACCCCTATCAAAGCCAACTTTGATAACCTTGATCAGAGTAGGTGTGGGATGGTCAAACTTGGTGACCATCACACACTTTCCATCAAGAGGGTTGAAGATGTTTCTCTAAAGATGTTTGATGGGAATGTCATCACTCTGAAAGCTGTCAAATGGGTTCCTGAGTTGAGGAGGAGTCTAATGTCCGAATCTGTGTTTGATTGCATGAATTATGATATACATACCAGTGGTGGCATTAAAACTGTTTCTTCTAATAAAAAGTGCATTGTCAAGACTATTAGGAGAAAAGGTTTATATCATGTCATCACCCCTGATAATGAGTGCAATCTTATTGATTCTTCTCATCTAACCAAACTCTGGCATCACAGGTTAGGGCATATTGGAAACAAAGGCCTACATTACTTGCATAAACATGGTTTAATATCTGATAAGCTCTCTGATTTGTCTTTCTATGAGAATTGTGTATTTGGCAAAGCTACCAAACAGGTGTTTCCTAATTCTGTGTACAAGGCCACCAAGCCTCTTGAATATGTACACTCAGACCTTTGGGGTCCTGCACAGGTAGACACAATTGGTGGTAAGAAATACTTTATTTCCTTCATTGACCACTTCTCCATAAAGGTATGGGTTACTCTTCTTAAATCTAAGGATGAGGCCTTCCATGCTTTCAAAGCTTGGAAATCAAAGGTAGAGCTTCAATCTGGTTATAAACTTGTTTGCTTTAAGACTGACAATGGCCTTGAGTTTTGCAATATTGCCTTCAATGATTTCTGCAGGGAGAATGGGATCAAAAGGCAACTCACATTGCTTGGCACCCCTCAGCAGAATGGCACTGTTGAGAGGATGAACAGGACACTGTTAGAGAAGGCTAGATGCCTCCTCTTCACTGCAGGAATGAAGCACAGTCTATGGGGAGAGGCTGTGGTCACAGCCTCCTACCTGATCAACAGGAGCCCCTCCTCTGTAACAGGCTTCAAAACTCCACAAGAAATGTGGATTGGTAAGGTACCCAATCTTTCATACCTTAAACCCTTTGGATGTACTGCTTATGCTCAGGTTTCTCAAGGTAAGTTACAGCCTAGAGCACTAAAGGGTGTGATGTTGGGTTACCCTGAAGGTGTGAAGGGCTACAAAATTCTTCTCATTCAACCTGGTGGATATAAAGTTATTGTTGCTAGAAATGTTACATTTAATGAAACTGACTTTCATTTTAAGAATATCCTCACTCCTAGAAATGAGAATGCAGGCAACATTGATGAGCCCTCCAAGTTCTTTGTTCCTGATGACCAACTCAGGGATTCTGTAACTGAGCTAGGTGAAGAAGATGAATTTGACACTGGTCATGTTCCAACCTTCTTCCCTGCTCAAAGAACTTCTCCTGTCACACCAATTCAGCAACCTCAACAATGAGGAGGAGGAAATGATGAAGAGCAACAACCTGAAGAAGATGAAGAAAATGAAGATGACACAGCTCAGGGAGTACCTCTAAACCCCCAGTCTTCTTCTGATTCTCCCAGTTCTTCTTCTTTTGGGCCCTCTGTGTCTGAGCATGCTTCTTCTTCTTCCTCTCCTTTTGTGAATTCTTCAGTGCCCTTAAATGATTATCAACTTGTTAGGGATAGGAGTCCTAGAACTAGGATTCCTAATAGAAGATACACTGATGACATTGATATTGTTGAGTTTGCTTTTGTTCCATCTGAAATCATTAAAAGTAATCCCCCTGAAACCTTTGAATCTGCTATGAGATCCTCTGACTCAGTAAAATGGTACAAAGCTATGCTTGAAGAACTTGAATCTATGAAAATAAACAACACATGTGTTCTAGTTCCTAAGCCTGCTCATGCTAAAGCCATTGACTGTAAATGGGTCTTTAAGATTAAAGAAGGGGTTAAAACTAATGAGCCACCTAAATTCAAAGCCAGACTTGTAGCTAAAGGATTTAGTCAAAGAGAAGGGCTAGATTATAATGACATATTTGCTCCAGTTGTAAAATATAAAACTCGGAGATTACTTCTTGCTATTGCTACTGTCTTTGATTGGGAACTTGAACAAATGGATGTTAAAACAACCTTTCTGCATGGAGATCTTGATGAAACTATTTTCATGAAGCAACCTAAAGGGTTCACTGATAAGAAGAAACCTGATCATGTCTGCCTTCTTAAAAAATCTATTTATGGTCTAAAACAGTCACCTAGACAATGGAACATAAAATTTGATTCTTGCATGAGATCTTTAGGCTTTATTAGAAGTGATTATGATTCCTGCTTATATATCAAAGGTGTTACCACCAAGTTTCCTCTGTTTATTCTTCTGTATGTGGATGACATTCTCCTTGTCTGTGCTTCTATGAGAATCATTTCTGATACTAAAAGGAACTTAATGCAACATTTTGATATGAAGGATCTTGGCAATGCCAAGAGAATTATGGGAATTAAAATCATTAGAAATAGAGCTAAGAAAACTCGCATGTTATCCCAGGTTGACTATATTGAAAAAGTTCTTCAGAAATTCTGCATGCTTGACTCTAAGTCTTCACCTATACCCTTAGGAGGACATCTTGCTTTGAGCAAAGATCAATGCCCTAAGACTGATCATGAGAAAAAGGAAATGGCTGATGTTCCCTATGATGTGGCTGTTGGTTCTATTATGTATGCAATGCTTTGCACCAAACCTGACTTAGCCTTTGCTATAAGTGTTCTAAGTAGATATATGTCTAATCTTGGATCACCTCATTGGAATGCTATGAAATATTTACTAAAATATTTGAATGGTTCTAAACACTTGGGTTTGATCTATTCCAGCTACTCCCCTGCAAGTGATCTCCAAGGATTTGTAGACTCTGATTATGCAAGCAACAAGGACACAAGGAAGTCCACAACTGCATACTATTTCACCTGGGCTAGCAATTGCATCTCCTGGAAGTCTCAACAACAATCTGTGGTGGCCTTGTCATCCACAGAAGCTGAGTACATTGCAGCCACTGAAGCTGCTAAGGAAGCCATTTGGCTGAAAGGCATACTTGGTGAGATTTTCAGAAGAAAGTTTGTACCTGTGATCAACATGGATAGCCAAAGTGCTCTGTATTTGTGCAAAGACCCAATGTACCATGAGAAGACCAAACACATTGATGTTAGGTTTCACTTCATCAAACATAGGGTTGAGGACAAGACCTTGAGCCTCTTAAAGATAAAAGGAGAGCTGAATCCAGCTGACTTTGGCACGAAGATTGTTCCTTCTGGCAAATTCTACTTTTGCAGGAACTTTCTTCATATTCTTGATGTGAACTAACTTGCAGGTACATGAGCCGAGGACGGACGGATTGAAGACACAACCCAGATCCCTATTTAAATGAACGAGTTGTAATACATAGTGGCTGAATTAGGAGGGCAAATTGTAATGTCTGTAATCCAGATGTATGTATTAAGTATTATGTACATGTAATGACTAGAAGCTCAAGGTTAGGACTAGGTCACAGGTGGCTCAAGACAAGGGACCAAGGGTGGCTCGAGTGAGCCTAGCCAGTGGCACTTGGTGAGCTTGGTTGGAGTCCTTCACTTGCTGGATTGTTGGATTGATATTAAAGATGAAGCTGCTTCATCTTTAGACTTCGGCCCAGTCCAGTTCAGGCCCAACCCACTTCTCTTAGCCCAACTCTGAAGAGCTTCCAACGACACTTTGCTGGCTTTGTTCCAAACGCTGCGGTTTGCCTTAAGACGCTCCCTATAAGAGGCCTCTTTCTTCGAAACCCTAATTGCGAGCTCATTACTGTTCTTTCATCTGAAAAGAGAAAGAGAGAGAGAAGCGAGGAAACCCTAGGTTCCCAAGCGCCGTCGACGGAGATCTCACATCGAAGAGGAAGAAGACGAGCCTCCGGCCTGGTTTCCCAACCGCCTTAGCGTCGTCTTCACCTGCTCTCATCCAGCTTCGATCTTCTTCTAAGTGAAGGGAGTATCTGTTCCTCTTCTGTTTTCTCTCCTTGTCTGTCCGTGTTTTCTGAGTTGCTTGACCTAGATCTGTTACCTTGAGCTCGTCACTACTTGTATCCATGATCTGTAACTCGTTCATACTTAGTGGATTCTAGGGTTTGAGTCTCTCCCTCTTGAGGCTCCGCAGAGTAGGGAAACCGAACTGCGTCATCAATCTGTGTGTTATCTTTTTCGCTTCCGCTTTGCATGTTTACTTTCCGACCTCGCTTCTGTGCTAGCATTTAGGATCAAATCGTTTTCTACACTTAATGTGTAAATTACATTAATAATGTAATTTACACACTTAAGTATAGTAGCAAGAGAGTTAAGGTTTATCATATGACAATGAAAATGAGCTTCAATTTGAAAGCCATCCATTCAGAAATGATCTCTTCTTGAATTGCAGGCCGAACCCATCTCTCCTTAACATTTTAATTTTTAAGTTGAAAGTGTTACCACCCCATTGTTTACTATCAACTCAGGCTACTTAACTTAAGAATGAAACTATCAATTAAGCAGATTACAAAATTGGAGAACAAAAGCTTGTTAAAGGAAGGGTTTTTAAACATACAACATAGAGCTTCTTAGTGCTCTTAGGGTTCCAAGGATCTTCGACGGACTGTGACTCGGGACCCAGGGTTCCAAGGATCTTCGACATTGCCGAGAACAAACTCTGCAAACAAACAAAAAAATTCATAAATCACTCGAATCACAACCTTGCCATCCCAAATCAAAAGCAAACACAAATTTTGTGGTAAACACATAACAAAGCTAAATTCAAATGCGTTGATTTGTAGCCTGAAACGCAGAATCGTAACCAAAGCTTCAAATAAATCTACACGCATCTTCAAGAGAAGAACCATGGCCTCGACGACCTTGGATTTTAGGGCCTTTGCAGGTGACTCCCCAGAAGTGATGCGTCTGCTGAACGACGACAGAGAGGGAGAACTGGTGACTCAACGGAAGTAGCCAAACTTGCCGCTTGGTCACCATGGCCCTAATCTGAATGAGGAGGGGCTTTGTGTCTCAGGCCAGTACGGAGAGGGCGAGGGTGAGCAAGGCACCATGGGAGCGTGACGATAACAGAGAGGGCGAGGGAGAGCAAGGCGAGAACGGAGAGGGCGACTGAGCGAGGGAGCTCTCAATATCGATCTTAATCTCAATCTCAATCTTGGTCTCAATCGCCAATCTCCAACCTCAAATGATCTCGATCTCAATCTCAAACCTCAAATATCAATGTCCATATTGGTCTCCCTTAAATCTCAAATCTCAATCTCAAATCGATCTTGATCTTAATCTAAATATCAATATAAAATCTCGATATTGATCTTAATATTGATCTCAATCTTAATATCAATATCAAATATCAAATTTCTATCTCAATATTGATCTTAATCTCAATCTCAATCTAAAATCTCAATCTTGGTCTCAATTGCCAATCTCCAACCTTAAATGAATATTGATCTCAATTTCAAACCTCAAATATCAATGTCCATTTTGGTCTCCTCAAATCTCAAATCTCAATATTGATCTCAACCTTAACCTCAATCTCAAATCTCAATCTTGGTCTCAATCCGAATTATCGATCTCAAATCTTTATCTCAATTACAATCTCAACCTATAACTCAATCTCCAATATAAATCTTGTCTCAATCTCAAACCTCGATCTGGATCTTAATCTCAGTTCCAATCTCAATCTCAAAATAAATATCAAATCTTGATCTCGATCTATCTTAATCTTTATCTCAATCTCAAATCTCGATCTTAACTTAATCTTGATCTCAATATCAAATTTTGATCTTAATCACAAATATCAAATCTCGATCTTAGTCTCAAACATAAATTGGAAATTCATACTTAACTTATATAAAAAATCTAAATATAAAAACCAAAATCTAAATCTCAAACAACTACATGTATAACAACATTTATATTAATTTCAATTATATTTTTAATTAACTCATTTTAGAAAAGTCTAACAACTAAATATTTCTTTTAAAAACTTGTTCATTCATTACACACCGAATATAATTTGCATCATTAATAATGTATAAATTAATTCAAAATAATGACCTTAACTTATTTCAAAAGAGTATTATTACCATAGGTAATTAATATTAAACTCAAATCAATATGTGAAATGAGTGATCAGAATAATTCATAAACTATGAAATGTTATTTTAACATTCATAATACATCAATAATAAAATTATAAGATTGTGATTTTATTAAAAGATAATGAAAAAAATTAGACCAATATTTATATTTTCAATCTCATTATAATTCTAATTCTCTTTCTCAATCAAATTCAAATTTAGGAAAATTTTTGATAACCTTAAACTACATTAATTTCAGTAGGTAGGACCCATTCCGGCAACGAACATTGAAAACGTTTGTTGCTTAAACACAATTTCTAATGTCGCAGGTGAGACCCTTAATTCAAGCAACAAACATAGATATTTGTTCGTCGCCAGAGTAAAGTGCATACCAGCTAGCTTCTACATTCAGGCAACGTACTTCACATACGTACTTCACATTTGTTCGTTGCTTAAATATTAACATTGTTAGAGAGGCAATAGAAGATTCTTGTAATCAAGTTCCAGCAACGAACATTGGAAACTTGTTTTGAACATTGGAAACTTGTTTTTTGTCTGAATACTCCCTACTTTTGGTCAATGTTTGACATTTGTTTAGGTGACAATTTAAAATATGTTCGTTGCCTGAGTAGCATTCTAGCAACGAACATTTCCATTATGTTCGTTGCCTGAGTACTATCTATTTTTTGTCCTCTCTCGACATTTGTTCAGGTAACCAGTTTCAAAATGTTCATTGTCTGAGTCGATTTAGGCGACGAACATTGTTCTATGTTCGTTGCTTCAACCTCGTCCAAAATAGAAGTTGCCTTGGTGTTGTTTGGGGTGACGATACGGACTTTGTCCGTTGCCTGAACCTATTTCTAGCGACGAACATAATTATGTTCGTTGCCTAACTTGCGCCATGGCATAGTGCAAGTATTTTAGCATATGAACTTACTCGTTGCTTGATGTGTTGTATTTCTCATCTGTCTCCTGACGTCCAAAGAAGTAGTCTGTTTTAGTTAGAAGTTTATTTTTATCTGTCAAGAGAATTGAATTTCTATAATTAAATATAATCCAAATATACCGAACATGTAAATCATACATAATTTTTAAACAGGGACAAAATAATAATGCATATATCATTAACTGGGGGGTATAGGCTACTCCTATTAACAATTGGTTTTATGTGATAGACTACATAGAAATAATATGACCTGCCCCAAACATCATATTTGGCTGGAAGATAATAAGATACGATATGTATTCCTTAAGAGCAAAGGAGATCTCCTTCCGATGTTTGGCACGGGAGGTGGTGGGTTTAATCCCGTCGTCGCTAAGCTTCTTGCAGATCGACATGACATTAAAATAGTCCTCCTACAAAGTAGGGGTTGGAAAGGCCCTATCTACCAAACTATCAATGTCTTCAGGCTCCTTACCCTTTTCTATCACGTACTTGTTTTTATGATCTCCTCCATTCCTATGATTTTTTAGCACATCAAATACAAATTCCCATATATCACTTGATACCCTTTTCCTTTTCACTATCCCTGAGTATCTCCAAACAAATTTCTCAAGCCCTAATATTTCAATCACCTTTCGCCTTTTAATTAATATCCTTTTGATCCACATCTTCTTCGTCGAGTTGGTGTATGAACTCCGACCACCGCTGAAGAAACACCCTCCTAAACCATACAACCAATGTTGATGATGAGTCTGCTTCATTCCAATTGCGGGTTCGAGCAGCAAGAAACAGGTTGTAGAACCCACTCTGCGGCATGCAAATCATCCACCATGTTTTCTTATTCAGACGGGCAATGCTCCAATCAGACAATTGGATCATCAAGAATGCAAACACATCCACCGCAATGGCACCAAGTATCTGTGCATATATACGTGATTTGAATTAATGTCGTAATGTGGATATCCTTGTTTCCCGACCAAGCACCATATTACAAGGCCTACCACTTCCAAAAACAACACAACAACTCAAAGGATCTTCCACCTTGTCTTATGAATAACCACCATCTTGGTGTAGATGACTTCGTATGTAAAATTGAGTTGGATCTCCAACAACTTGTAGGCGTCCACGGGCGTCCTCCTTACGAAGTACTTGGGAGTATTTCTCCGCACGTCAAGGCTTAGTCTGCGGTCTGCGAACAACCTCTTGTGGCATTGAAAGAGATTGAAAGCGTCTCTTACCATTTCCACATTGGTGAGGCGCTTCCTACTATGATCATCTTCCCATTAACATTCGTTGTCAATTGCTCCTCCTTTGTTTGATCTGCCATCAGTTGGTTGAGATATTTACGAGGGTTGTCATTGAAGTCACTCAAGCGCCCATGGAACAAAGACATGACTCGCTCAAGATACTTGATGATCCCGGCGAGGAACATCAAGACGGTGGCAGCCCACAAGCCGGAGCTCCTGGTGGACCTAAAGAGGACCCCAAGAGAGCCATAGGCATGCATTGCAAGGTGTAGGCATGTCCGAAGCCACAACTCATTGTCTTTGAGTGCTAGCGCATTGATGGTGTCAGGGCCACCGAGGTGGACTAAGAGAAACTGTGCCCAAAAGGAGAAGAGGTAGGCATCATCATCAATCACGGATTGGCAGCCAGGTTCAGTGGCCTTTATGATGAGGCCGATGGTTTGCACGGCAACCCAGTCTGCCGGTAGATAGGAAGCCCAGAGGGAAGCACGAGTGATGAGGTATCAGCTACGTTTGCTAAGTGGGGCGGCTACAACCAGGATAACTTGGAATGTGAAACTGGCTATTAAAAAGGATCGAATGTCCCAGTTTTTCCATAGGACTTGGAGCATGGCGACTCAGGAGAGAATCAGGCTTAGACTGTGAAGAATCCACCTTGAATGTAAGATCTTGAGAGCTAACCTACAGGTCTTTGAGAAAGGTTGATGAAAGACAAAACAAGACTCTGGTTTCAAGGTCTTGACAGCAAGGGAAAACTGGACGAATTGGATAGAGGTTTCAAGGTCTTGACAGCAAGGGCAAACTGGATACGTCAATTATTTTATATATTTATTTGTTAAAGATTTTTTTGTGCATATTTTATAACATATATTTGAAAAGGTTGATGAGATTTTTTATGCAGATTATGGAAGTTTTAGTGGCTGAAAAATCTTTTAGAGAGGGATGAAATTTTCTATTTAAGGCAAGAGATGATATGAAGATAAGGAGAAGATATGTTGAAGATTGTGGGATGATTTTGTGGAAAGCAAAGATTTGACAATTCAAATTCAAACATTCAAAAATCAGTCCAGCCCCTGCAACCTATAAAAGAGACGGTGCAAGCGGAGAAGAAGCACACACTCGAGCATTCAAGCAAAGCGCTCTCTATTGCAATCATCCGTCATTGATTCTCTTCTTCTCCATTGTTGTTCTTGCTTTATCTTTTGAGAGTTGAGAGTTTCTAGTGCTTCATTGTACAAGTCTAAAGTGTTACACTAAGAGTATACATCTACTCAAACGTATTCGATCATTAGGCTATTATTTCATGAGAGCTTGGGTTGACTATATAGTAGCGGTAGCGGGTGAGGCTATAATTTGAGAGAAGGGTTGTTCTTCTAAGTTGTATCTAGGACTTTAAGGGATCTGAGTTGACTAGATAGAAGCGGGTGAGGCTTTGAGTGCTTAGAAGAAGGAAAGATCTTCTCGGTTGTATCTAGGATCCATAGGAAGTGAAATAATAGTGTCGAACCTCGTTAACAATTCGTGTGTCCATCTATTTATTTATTCCACATTATACTCTGATAAGCTTTATTTTCGTACATGTTCTGTTGAACAAGTTTCTGGAATCATTTCAAGACCGTGAGTTCTCATTCAAAACATTGGGGGTTCATTTCAAGGCCTTGAAGTTCCGTCTGCAGAAATTTTGCAAAAATTGTCTATGTTTTTCTATTCTATTTACATCACCTTATAGACTCTTCAGACTGGATATGAATTTCATGATTTTGGTATGAAACTCAATTGATCGAGTAGTTGATTTTTTGCAAGTGATATGGATATGTGCCATGGATCACCAATTGTTACGTAAAGAATGAGATTCTAATACTTATTTATTTATCACAATTCACAAGCAAAGTATCATATTTTGAAAATTTTGATGATGCATATAGCCCTTTTTTGGGTAAAAATGATGCATAAAGCACTTGTGTGTATTGAAATGAATATTGCCTAATATACAACATTCAAATTAACTAGCTTTACCCTAGTAGACAGTGGCGGAGCCAGGGGCATGGAGGAGCACGTGCTCCTGTCTCAACCGATGAACTATCTATATTCCCCTCGTCGCCAATTTTGTTTTGATATATAATATGCCTTAATTTGATATCTGAGTAAAAAGTTATAAATGTTTGAAAATGGAAGGAATATTAATCACTTTAAATTTATTTCAATAAAATGTAATGTTTTATATTTTACTTAGATTAACATTTACATACTATAATTCATCTCGAGAGCTTCGAAACGAGAGGTTATGTTACTCATTTCAACAATTATGTAACAAGTTACGCAAGTTTAAAATTTTCATATATAGTTGGTTATGCATTATTACGTGTTAATAGTACAACAAGTTACATATTGACTCAGTGTTTATTAATTGTATTGTGTTTTCTATCCTCATTTTAGTAGTTTTTTTTATTCGGCTACACTACTACAATTTCGAGCAAAGGAGGTGGTTCAGAGCAGCGGTTCACTAAGGAGGCGGTTCACTGCAGCGGTTTGGGAGAATTTTACGAATTTAGAATTGGTTTAGTCTATGGAGGCGGTTTAGGCAGCGATTTTTACAACATATGCCTATGGAGGCGGTTTAAGTTTGTTTTGGAAGCGGTTTAGTAAACTCCTAAATGCTATGGCAGCGGTTCACTAAAACCCGGTACAAAAAAAAATATTTGAGGCAGCGGTTCATTGAGTTGGCAACTTGGCGGGTTTCCTTTGTCCGGCCCGCCTGAATTTCCCCAAAATCTCAAATGGCCCGCTAAAATAAAACAAATCCCTCGCCGCCCCCAGCAAAACCATCTGAAGCCCTAAAAATCTAGGTTTAGAAGACGACAAGCGATTTGGGAGCGATGATCGATTCTTCGAGAGATTGGAGGTCTGGTAGCAAGCGATTCAGGGAGCGTGCAAAAACTTCAAGTTATTTGGGGGAGAAATTCGAAGCTTCAAATGATTTGGGGAAAAATCTGAAGCTCCAAGCGATTTGGGGGAGAAGCATTTTCTCGGATCGATTTGCAAGAAATTCAAATCTTAGGTGATTCAAGTGTAGCAGCAATTCGATTTTTCAAAGATTGAAGAGATTGGAGGTTTGACTAATGAAAATCCAGGCGGCGAAGAAACACCTGACGGCGCCGGCAATGGTTTCTAATTTCAACTCCAGATCTTACTCCTAATATCTCTAAGTTCCAGGTACAACCCCTCCTTTTGTCATTCAGTTCGGAGCATCTAAATTTTCGTTTAGAAATTTTAGAAATCTAGGGTTTACTGGCTTTTTATGCGGGTAGAGAAAAATCAGGAAATGAAATATCCTTTCGATTGATTTTCTAGGATCTAGTTATGCTCCTTGCACTTGGTTAAACGAAAAATGGAAAATGCTCTTCAGATGGACCTCATGTTGTCTCATGAACTTGTAAGGGTGCAGACAGACCCAGTGTATCATATCTAAAAATTTTCCTATAGCCACAATGTACTCGAAAGAAATCAATAACAGCTCCTAAAATAATGATTTTTTCAATCTACACTATATCAAGCATGAACTTGTAAGGGTGCAGACAGGCCCTGTGTATCATATCTAAAATTTAATGGGAAACCCCTATTTGATTTTATTTTTTCAGCAGGAGGTTGAAGCTTAAGGCAAAGGACAATTAAGGCTTCAAACGCACAGGAACAACCCGGTATGTTAACTTCTTTCTCTTTCACTTCAAACCCAAATTTCATATTAGGTTTAGTGATTTGGAGGATTTAGCCCCGATTATTGGATCATCTGTTTTTTTTAATATTTGATTGACTCTTTTTGTTTTATGTAAACAAGGGCTGTCATGGGAGCAATAAGAGTTCAAGAACCCCTCAAAATTCAGGAAATCCTTAATAGGTATCTTTAAGTAATCCTTGAAACTTTTAGACCCAAATTAGCTATGCTTTATGCAGCAATTTTGATCCTGCTGCAGTGCTGCTTCCATAAGAGGTTTGCAAGCTTTGCAATCGATTCGATCTCTTAATTTGCTTTTGAAAATCACTATTGTCCACTTGCTTTTGCTTCTATGATGCTCACTGGCTCATATGTTTGAGATTTGAGCTACCCTTGATCTATTGCATTTGAATTAATGTGGTGTGCTTATTTTCTTTTTCTTCTTCTTATTATTATTATTATTGTCATTATACTTTTTTTGAGATGAGATGATAAGGAAAACTAGTTAATTTCAACTAACACTAGTTTGTTGTTTCTTGCTCTATTTGACAATTTTGAAATGAAGTAAAATTTACTCAATCTGAATTTTGAGATGAGATGAGATGATAAGGCTATTTAAGTTCCAGCATGGCTATGGTCTCTATTCTGTACTCTGATTTGGAGGACTAAGCTTCTTGTTGTGAGTTTTTACTAGTGTCTTATGATGTTTTTTTCTTCCTATTTACAGCTCTTACGATCTGCTATTTTATTAGAGCTAGTAAGACCCTATTCTTTTGGAATATCAAAAAAAAAATTATAAAAGAAAGTGAGATGAGAAATAGGACTGATATTCATTGCCATTCCGTATGATATGTTACTTTTAGGTGTCCAAGAGTGTAATGTCCTGTGTCATTCCAGAAGTCAAGGATCTTTACCGTCTTTTGGAGAAAGAATTTCTTCCCATGGATTTAGCTTCTAAGGTGCAGTCTTTTTGTTGAGGTAATATCTTCCCATGGATTTAGACATGCCTATCTATTTGTGTTTGCCTTCAGTGAAAATAGTTCTTCTCCTATGGCCAGCCCACATACGTTCCCATCAGTAGTTCAGGTAATATTGGAATTCATTATGCCATTTTAGTGATTACAAAAAAAATCTCGAGTATATAACAAAATCTAACACATCCTCTTTGTTGCTATCTTTTCCTTGACCTGTATGAAAAAAAAAACATATATGTATCAGATTATTTTTAAAAACATTATATTTTAATATAAATATTACAGTAATTGTTTTACCTACATTTTTATCCATTTGATATAAATCTGTAGTTGTTCATTGAATTGTTGGAGAGTTCTTACATGCTAAGATTCCTTGAGTACTAATCTGAACTACCCAAAGTATAACTCTCAACTGGGTCAAACAGGACAAATTCATGTCATGTCACATTTGGGATCGTAGTTTCAAGCTATGGGTTTAAAAGCACATATTCCTAACTCAAAACTCGAATTTATGTCAAAACATTCAGACTAAATTAAAAGCACATTTTTAATGTCTTTTTCTACTCCAATATCAACCTAGATAAAAATTTTAAACAGAGGGCATACTTCTGTATTGCAATAATATCAACACCGAAATATCTGAAATTCAGATGTGTCAAGAATGGATCGCTTTAAAGCAATAAGTAGCCAAACAATGAGGCATGGATAGGGATCAGTAAAAGTAAAACCGTTAAAGCCATCACACAAGTATCAGTAAACATGTCAGTTACATATGATTGGAAACTACATGGGAGTAGATAAAGGAAATACAAACAATCAAGGGCTGATGTCCTTTTATAATGGGGGTTAAGAATGTTCATGATTAGAATATATCTATCACTTTGAACAATTGTACATCACGCATTAAGTCACCACACAAGCATCAACACACGCGTGGGTCATATGAAAATAAAAGCTGGTTTAGATAAGGAGGGGGGGGACTCTTATGCCTTAAGATTTCATTGACTCCGGTTGTTTCTGTACAAGGTGGTGGTAATTATTCTTGTGCCTTGAGTTTTTTTTAGAGGGAATTGGTTTTTTGACTATGTTTTGGAAAATAGTTCTCCTACGGGTCACCTAATATTATAGGCATATATAATTATAAAATAAACTCCTCAACCTGTATTTTAGGCTTTTAGCTATACATTTGATGCTTTTCAGAGCTTTATGTGCTTGGAGCTTCTGAATCTTAAGCTATTTTGGAGTTAGTTCATTATTGAAGGAATTTTATTATAGCTCTCATTATGATTTCCTTAATTAAATATTACACATGGTGTTTCAAGCATCAGGAAGACATTGACTGATTGTTTGGAGGGACAACTGCAAATCAATATACCTGAGGTTGTTGTCATGACAGTGTTGTTACCTTGTATTGTCTCTGAAATTAGGGTTATTTGATTCACTGCATGCCTTATTTGTGCTTCAGTTCATTTCACCTTACATTTATTCCCGAATCTTATGTTACTAAAAGAGATATTAAGTTGCTGTTTTGGCTTACAATATTAGTATAAAGTCATGTGGCTTTATAGCATAGACTCATAGAGGGTACATGTTGAAGATATGTCATTCATGTCACACCCAAGCCTTTCTTCTCCTTTTGAAATCTTTTCTAAGTGATGTCTTTTTCCTCCATTATCCAGTTAAACTTATGCTCTGAAAATGGTTTGAAAGAAGGAAGCTACTCAGTTGCTCAATCATCATATGTCCTTAAAGATCTGCCCACAACCCCAAGTGCTAAGGTGATTGTCACCTGATAGCTGTGCTGTATTCTCTAAAAGGGTTGTTTCACAAATCTGTTCACTTATTGGTTTGGTGGAGTTTCTTTTCACTTTTTTCAAGCACTCGTACATTCTAGCGTTGAAGAAACATCGTCTTGAACCTTGGAGTCTGCTGAGGAAGCAAGAAAAAGAGAATGTGGTAGTTGCCTTATTCCATGATCAATGTAACTATTTGTCAATTTGGTAAGTGTATCTTTTTAACAGTTGCTTATGTTTCCCTTAGTTAAGCACTTGCTTGTCTTTTTCCTTAGTAACATGCCATTTCTTTGATGCATCCATGTTCCTTGGTAAGTTTATATTTAGCAATTGCTTACATTTCCCTTAGTGCAGTACTTGCTTGCTTTTCCCCCAAGCAGTTCAACAATTCAC
The DNA here is from genome assembly GCA_037127255.1 of Persicaria tinctoria. Taxonomy (NCBI): domain Eukaryota; kingdom Viridiplantae; phylum Streptophyta; class Magnoliopsida; order Caryophyllales; family Polygonaceae; genus Persicaria; species Persicaria tinctoria. Next base: position 6,250,570 of record JBANSL010000004.1, read on the forward strand.
CAATGACAATAGGTAACAAAGTTTCTATTGAGCCGCCTAATTGCTTTTTTCCATTGGTGGTTTCTTATTTCTTTTTAATTAGTTCACTTCCTAAATTTGTTCTCTTCTATAGTTGTAGCTACTTGAGAATATTTTATTTGTTAGTTCCACCAAATGTTATATTTTAGGTCTGAACTTATGGTTGTCTTGGAAAAATCTACTGTCTATGATTTGGTCCTTAACTATTATTATTCTTCTGTTAAGATAACCTTAAACATTCGGTTTAAAATTGCATATATCATCTGCACAAAATTGCAGTTTTAGTTGTAGTTGTAGTTGTATGTAGAACACTTCTATTTGTACCAGGATATGCATCAGAGAGACAATATAACCCTGCTCTGTTGAGTAAAACATGCTAAGCTAGTGTCCTTTATTTTTTCTATCACCAAAAGTAGGTTAATTACTTGTATAATAGTTGAGGTGGTGTGGTGGGTTTCCCTTTATAGCTGTCATTGGTTTTCATATTTTTCCTATGGCTAAAAAGAAATAATTGGGTTTTGTAGAGCTCACATGATTTTTTCTCATTTTAAAATGCAGGTACAAAATTGGATTTTGTATTCAGAGGGAACACAAGATATTTCGGCTAGAAATCAAGAATCGATGGCCTAATCTAATTAAGTAGATCCTTTGTATATTCATTAGAATTATGGGAATGATTTAGTTTTAAGTTCACTTTGACTTATTTAATGTAATGATTGCTACTTTATTATTTAATAAAAGTATGGTATTTCATATTTATATGATGATATTATAATAAATATTCAATAATTATTTATGAATATAAAAAATGTAAATAAATATTTAAAATGCAGGGTCATAGCAATGTGAAACCATCGGACCACCGCCATAGAATAGAAAAAAACCGCTGCCATAGATACATATACCCGCTTCTATAGGATATCCAAATCACTATCCCTTTCTAGACAACCGCTGCCAAATAGTAAGTATACCGCTGCCCAATCCCCTAAACCGCTACCATAGACCATAAAAACCGCTTCCATATCCATCGGACCGCTGTCATAGGTTTCAATAATCGTCTCTATAATCTTTTTAAACCGCTGCCTAAGGTATTTTTACCCGCCTCCATTGTTCTACCACAAAAATGTCCCCATAGACTTTGTGGCAGCGGTTTTAGGTACTCTTTGGCAGCGGTCTAACCGTCTTACAAGATCCGCAGCCTTAGGCTTAGGAAACCGCTGCCATAGGTCTATAGCGATGGGAGCAGATGGTGCGGTTGATAAACCGCCGCCAAAGGGTTTAGGCAGCGGTTATAGGGCCTTAGGCAACGGTTTTTGACCGTCACTAAAAGTCGAAAATGTAGTAGTGCTATTTCATTAATATATTTATATTTCTTTTTTTAACGGAAAAACGACGACTTTTTTCATAAACCGATAACATTTTATCATAAAATAACATCATTTGTTATTATATTATATACAATTCTTTATGATCACTTGCTTTAATCCAAAATGACATCACACATATATAGTTGTGCCATTTGAATGTTTTCTAGCTCTGGTGCCACTACTCAGCTCATTGATCCCGTCTTTGGCAAAACTATTAAAATAACCCCACATTTGAAGGGGTGTTAAAAAAATATCTCTACCTTTCAAAGGTAAGAAAAACAGCCGAACTGTTTTTTTTCAACCATAAATCTAGGTCAAAACGATAACATATAACTGACGAAATTAAGATTTTAGTTGAGTTGCTTTAATGAGAATAATAATATCATTTGACCAATTTCATGTCGTTATTTTGACTCAATTTATGGTCATAAAAATGAGTCGTGATTCTTTGTTACCATCTTCTCTAGAGCTTAAATTAATTTTCTTATAGTTGAAAGGTGATGGTTTAAATACTCCTATAAAAACTATGTTATTTTAATTAGTTTCGCATGTAAACCTATCATGTATTTTCTTAAGGCCTATTAAAAACCGCCGGTTCGTATTCAAACTCTCAATGCATGTCGAAGATCATCAACCCTTCTTATTAATTGTTGTTTTGCTGACCTATCAGTGACCAGTCCAATATTAATGATTAAAATTTCACAATAGGAGCAATTTTTTTAGGGTAGCTTGCTTGAAGATGACATCAAACTAAAGTATCGAAGGTACTATATATACTAGCTAGGCTTACAAGATATTAAAGCAGCGGACCCATCATAAATAGAAAACAATATTCCAAAGTTCTAATATACAATTTGATGCGGGACCATCTTCTACACCGTCATCTATCCTTCCGGATGCGCCGATCATACTCGGAGACGGACCGATGACTCGAGCCCGAGCCAAGAAGCTTCATCGCGACTCATTCCTCTTTGTGAGTCACGCCTTGTTCTCGAGCGCGGTTCAACTCCCGGAGCCACCAGTCAAGGAATATATGTGCATCGGAACCCAGGTTGCCGACGACAGAAGCTAGCTGCGAGGCACGTGAGACTCCGAGGTGCGCGGGCGCGTGGGCGTGAGAATGTTGCCGGCTCCAAATTAATATTGCCTATGTTAGTTCATGTACTAATTAAGCAATGTTAATTACGTTATTTTAGGTTTAGTTTATAAATTCTTTAAGTTAGTAATTTTATTATTATTCTATTAAGTTTTCTACGTAATATTTTTATTAATATTTTTGTTAAAGCTTCGGCCAATTTGTTGAATTAGGTTATATTAGATCGGCCGACCTTTGTAGAACATTCACGTCTTCCATTATTCAGAAATACAGTCTTTGTGTGAAACACAAGTGTGAGAAAGTCAATCGATTCGAAGCATTGCTCATCGATTGCAAATTGGTTATAGATCCTGCTTGGTTTGCTTTGAGTTCGTCAACCTCGCGTGAGCTTGGTGATCCAGGTAATCACAAGTCCCCTCCTTGTGCCTCCAAGTTGTCCGCTTGGTTGTGTAAGGTTGTAGAGGCGGGCTTTATAGTCGTTGGTATTTGGTTCCTACCCTCTAATTAAGGAGGCCTGGGGTCTTTATCTCGTTCTATTTTAGTTCGATTCAGTCCTTATCGGTCGTGTCTTGCTTTCAATTTCGAGTCTTTATTCTTGTTCATCGAGTCTTTGCTTCCGTTCTTGTTATTTCTTGTTTGATTGTCGAAGATCGAGCCATCCTACGGCTAACCCCGTATCACAATTTCAAGTAAAAATTAAAAAGAGGTTCAATTCTAATACTTTTTTTTTATGACGAAAAACCCACATTTGGTGGCAAACTCCGAACATGTGATCCAGCCGGTAAGAGCCATGCATCAGGTAAACCGGCTTGCTCGAAAATCCGAGTCAACAACTTCCACGACTTGCATGCAAGATGTCTCAACATCAGGCCAGATATCAAGAATCAAGGCTCTATTTTTTGCGTTTTAAAAATATAGATTTATCTTTATTGTAATCTTAGATTTAAGTTTTTTTTTTTACTGGCGACCCTCTGTGTAGGGCTCATCAAGCCATCTTTTGATGGCTTCAAGATCGCTTTGTCGATCTATTTCTTGCCTACTCTTAAAAAAAAAGGAGTGCGTGAACCATTGAGTACGTTTCAAGCATATATTATAAATCTCACTCACAATCAAGTCATGCTTTACTGTAGCACAAAGTTCTGGCTTCACAAAACTTCTGTATAGTAACATGATGTTCATCTTTTTGACTAAGAAAACAACAAAATTAGGCTCCAAACTAGCAATCAAAAGTTCAAAACATTTCAATAACACCATAGTTCCTTGAGAATTCCCAAATGAAGCATGAAAAAAAATCAACTCTCACACAATTTTAATTTACAACCAAATTTAAGGAATACAAGCAGCAATAAATAAAAATCATATAAAAATGATTGAAATCTAATTCGAAGAAGCAACGCACAAGATTCAACTAACCAAATTCATATAAAGAAAAAAAATACAAATTAACCTTTCCAAACAGGTAGTCGAATCAAACAGTTTTGGTGATCTCAAACGTAGAAGATCAGCGAATTGAACCTATGGTTTCCAAGATTCAGAATCCAATTTGAATTTGTCATTTACCAAAAAAGAGGATGATGCCCGGAGTTGCAGTCGATTTTTATCCAAAAGCAAATCAAAGAAGTCAGTAAAAAAACCCTAGAAATAAAATTAGCTAGGGAGATGGGAAATTGAGAAAGAGGATCAAACCTTTGAAAGTTTTTGATGTTATTGAGGGGCGAGAATGATGGACTATTGCTTATCGGAGGCGGTTTCCTTCTTAAAATCAAGATGCACCATGAGCAACCAAACAAAAGAGAGAAATTCTCCGCCTTGCTTGAGTTGTTGAGCATGGACGTTGGGTCTGCATTTTATGGCTGCATAGCAAACCAACTTCACCCACGCCCTTGCAATGAACTCCCATTGTTTCTCGTTCTCATCCTCGCACTTGATTTCATCTAAAATTTTCTTTGCGAGATTATAGTTTTTCATCCTTTGTTCCTGCAAGTGCGAGTAGTTTTCCCTACAACCACAAATTTTGAATCCATAGAGAAGTTTCAAGAAATTGTAAATATGTACATACAATGCCTTTTTACTTAATTTTGTCAATTGCTAGCTAGTTCAAGATAAATATGAAATTCATCTTGTTTGTTTAACCTGGAGTAGAGAATATAAGGAAAATGAATCAAATTTTATGTGTAAAACTATACGATCCACTCTTTTTTTTTTGGGTGAATCCAAGGGGATAGGGTTATCCCATGCTAAAATTAGACTGATTAGAATATTAAATAATGAATCGTAACTTAAATATGGACTAAATTCGAAAAGTTAACCATTACCTTTCGTTATCTAATAACAAATGAGGGACATAAGTGTATAAACCATACAAGATAGTAGTATATAAGACGATATGATACTTTTTATGTTGTCAATTGGTTTTAAGATGCCCGTACGCACAATTCCAGTTATGATTCACGAGTCCCTTGGTTTTTACTTTACTCCTTGAAATCGAGCAGTTGCTATCATTTTGAGTTGTTTGCTCCGTTTTGAATTGGCATTGTCATTCACACAAGAATTTTAGGGTCGTTTGATTTTATACTTGTAGAATGGGCCTCTTGATTAGGAAAGTAATTAAGGAATACATACTTGGTCGATTTCTACAAGTACTTGAGATGATCTATAGCAGTGACGTAACTAGGCCCTAGGGGCACGACGTTCGCTCCAGCCCACCCCAATTTTAAAAAAAAAATTAAAAAGAGGCCAGTAAAAATAAAGTAAGGAAAAATTAATTAAAAGTCATATTTTTTTTAATAGAATAAGATTTTTATTAATGGAAATTATAAACATATATGAAAACTTTAGTCTATCAACCCATTTAAATTTTATTTCTACAAGTATTTTAGCACATGAACTTACTCGTCGCTTGATGTGTTGTATTTCTCATCTGCCTCCTGACGTCCAAAAAAGCGGTCTGATTTAGTTAGAAGTTTATTTTTATCTGCCATGAGAGATGAATTTCTATAATTAATTACATATAATCCAAATATATAAAAATAATAATAATAATAATGCATAGATAATTAATTAATTTGGTGTAATGTTAAAAGTTCACTTCTCTAAATGAAAGGGGTTTTCTGTACAATTTTCAATAACAATATTACCAGATATTTTACTGTATACATGACATGTAAATTAAAGTATATAGAAAGAATTACTATGATAGAGGTTGGATCTCGTGTAAACGGTTCTTACGGTGTAATTTGTAAACAGTACCTATGAATAATGTCACTCTTCACAAATTATTTTTATTCTCAGTCGTTTGATCTTCTTATTAATCCGACACTCCATATTTGCTCAAAAATTACACCGTAAAGGTTGTTTACATAGGATCTATCATCTACTATGATATAATATCTACTATGATATAATAATAAAAGGAATATATAATTAATTAATGATCATAATAAGGTGTGAGTTGAAGTAAATGTGACCTGTTGCACCAAACATCATATTTGGCTGGAAGATAAGAAGATACGATATGTATTTCTTAAGAGCAAAGGAGATCTCCTTCCGATGTTCGGCATCTGAGGTGGTGGGTTTCATCCCGTCGCCGTCGCCAAGCTTCTTGCAGATCGACATGGCAGTCAAATAGTCCTCCTCCAAAGTAGGGGTTGGAAAGGCCCTATCTACCAAACTATCAATGTCTTCATGTTTGCCATTTTCTACCATTACCATGTGCTTGTTTTTATCATCTCCTCCATTCCTATGATGATTTTTGAGCACATCAAATAGAAATTTCCATATATCACTTGATACCCTTTTCCTTTTCACTATCCCTGAGTATCTCCAAACAAATTTCTCAAGCCCTAATATTTCAATCACCTTTCGCCTTTTAATATCCTTTTGATCCACTTCTACTTCGTCGAGTTGGTGTATGGACTCCGACCACCGTTGAAGAAACACCCTCCTAAACCATACTACCAATGTTGATGACGATTCTGCTTTGTTCCAATTGCCGGTTCGAGCAGCAAGAAACAGGTTGTAGAACCCACTCCGCGGCATGCAAATCATCCACCATGGTTTCTTATTCAGACGGGCAATGCTCCAATCAGACAACTGGATCCTCAAGAATGCAAACACATCCACTGCAATGGCACCAACTATCAGTGTGTACGTGATTCGAATGTCGTAATGTGGATAGCCTTGTTTCCCGACCAAGCACCATATTACAAGGGCTACCACTTCCAAAAACAACACGACAACTCGAAGGATCTTCCACCTAGCCTTGTGAATCACCACCATCTTGGTGTAGATGGCTTCGTATGTAAAGTTGAGTTGGATCTCCAGCAACTTGTAGGCCTCCTCGTGCGTCCTCTTTATGAAGTACTCGGGAGTATTTCTCCGCACGTCAAGGCTTAGTCTGCGGTCAGCGAACAACCTCTTGTGGCATTGAAAGAGATTGAAAGCGTCTCTTACCATTTCCACATTCGTCTCCATTGTTTGATCCTCCATCAGTTGTTTGAGATATTCCCGAGGGCTGTCATTGAAGTCACTCAAGCGCCCATGAAACAAAGACATGACTCGCTCAAGATACTTGATGATCCCGGCGAGGAACATTAAGACAGTCGCAGCCCACAAGCCAGAGCTTCTGGTGGACCTGAAGAGGACCCCAAGAGAGCCATAGGCCTGCACTCCAAGGTGTAGGCCTGTCCGAAGCCACAACTCATTGTCTTCGAGTGCTAGCGCAGTGATGGTGTCAGGGCCGCCAAGGTGGACTAAGAGAAACTGCGCCCAGAAGGAGAAGAGGTAGCCGTCATCATCGGTCACGGATTGGCAGCCAGGCTCAGTGGCCCTTATGATGAGGCCGATGGCTTGTGCCGCAACCCAGTCTGCCAGTAGATAGGAAGCCCAGAGGGAGGCGCGGGTGATGAGGTCTGAGCTGCGTTTGCGAAGTGGGGCGGCTACAATCAAGATAACTTGGAATGTGAAACTGGCTATTAAAAAGGATCGAATGTCCCAATTTTTCCAGAGGACTTGGAGCATGGCGACCCGGGAGAGGATCAAGCTTAGACTAGATAGGAATTTCATGATTTTGGTATGAAACTCAATTGATCGAGTAGTTGATTTTTTGTAAGTGATATGGATATGTGACATGGATCACCAATTCTTACGTAAATAATGAGATTCTAATACTTATTTATTTATCACAATTCACAAGCAAAGTATCATATTTTGATGATGCATAGAGTACTTTCTTTTTTTTCATCTGGTGAACTATCTATATTCCCCTCGTCACCAATTTCATTTTGATATATAATATACCTTAATGCGATTTCTGAGTAAAAAGTTATAAATGTTTGAAAATGGAAGGAATATTAATCACTTTAATTTTATTTCAATAAAATATAATGCTTTATATTTTACTTAGATTAACATTCACATACTATAATTCATCTCGAGAGCTTCGAAACGGGAGGTTATGTTACTCATTTCAACAATTATGTAACAAGTTACGCAAGTTTAAAATTTTAATATAGAGTTGGTTATGTATTATTACGTGTTAACGTACAATATAACAAGTTACATATTAACTCAATATTTATGTATATATTGTGTTTTCTATTCTCATTTTATTATTTTTTTATTCGGCTCTTTCATTAATATATTTATATTTCCTTTTTTAATGAAAAAAACGATAACTTTTTATCATAAACCGACGACATTTTTTTCATAAAATAACATCATTTGTTATTATATTATATACGATTCTTTATGTTGCGCGCTTTAATCCAAGATGACATCACATACATATATATATTTGTACCCTTTGAAAAGTTTCTAGCTCTACCGCCACTGCTCAGCTCATAGATTCTCTCTCTTTGACAAAACTAATTAAAATAACTCCACATTAATTTGGAAGAATGCTAAAAAAAATATTTACCTTTCAACGGTAACAAACAACCGAACTATTTTTTTCGATCATAATTCTGGGTCAAAACGATAACATATAACTGAATTTTGAATGATATTGAGTTGTTTTTAAGGTCTATTAAAAACCACCAGCTTCGTATTCAAACTCTCAATGCATGTCGAAGATCATCAACCCCGTCTTATTGTTGTTTTGCTGACCTATCAGTCCAATATTAATGATTAAAATTCACAATATGAGAAATTTTTTAGGGCATCTTGCTTGAAGATGACATCAAAGTATCGAAGGTTCTAGCGGGCCCATCAAAAATAGAAAACAATATTCCAAAGTTCTAATATACAATTTCAAGTAAAAATTAAACGTGGTTCAATTCTAATACTTTCTTTTTATTGATTAATACAAGCAAAGTATCAAACTTTAAAAACTTTGAGGACGCATAACGCAGGTGGGTGGGTCATGTTTTCAAAAATTCTGTATTTATAATGGGTTTCAGGTCAGACTCGCAGACCTTTTTTTTTTTTAATAAAAACTATTTTTAAATGAGTAATTAATATTGAGAGGTAGAACAGTTAGATGAGCTGAGTAGTTCGAGATTGTTTATTTTCTAAATATCGAGAGTATAAGCATATTTTTAAGCTCAATTCAATTCAAATTAAGTTTTAACTCAACTCAAGCTTAAATAGTTTGAATATTATGGAATTTACACTACGCCATTTTGCAACTTGGGTGACGGACATTAATGGTCACCTGAAAGTCGAATTGGGTCACCTGAGAATTCAGGTGACGAAAAGTCGTCACCTGAAGGGTCGTCACTTGAGCGCCGTCCCCTGAGCTTATAAGTGACGACACTATCAAAGTTGGTCGCTGAAAGTGATTCAGCACATAGAAGTCAAAGCCCGACAAAAGCCCGGCCCGGACGGTTCAGGTGACCAAGTTTTCGTCGCCTAAAAGATAGCAAACATTGTCAGAAGGCCATTCAGGGGAAAAGTATGTTCGTCGCTTGAACATTCAAGTGACCAAAAATGTTTGTTGCTTGACCAATCAAGTGACGTAAGTGTTTATCACTTGAGATTGTGAAAAGCCTAGTATGTTCGTCACCAAGTTATTCAGGTGACCAATAATATTATCAATCTTCGTTGCCTGAATCAATTTTGAGATTTTTTTTTTTAAATTCAAGCAATTATTATATACTATGTTCGTCGCCTAAATTTTATAATAAAAAAATATATCTTTACAAAATTGTTGGTACCCCTGTTTTCAACATACCAAATGCACAAAACCTAAACCAAAATACCATTCATACTATACAAAAACTAGCTCACAAATACAACACTTCCAAACACATGTGCATTCAAGGTTTACAACAAAAAAATGTCGGATGCTAAGAGCATTCACATGTTTACAACCATTCGTGCACATCCTATACATTCACACTTCCCACACAAATACTACCATAAAAAAAACTTAAGGTCAAGAGTCTCCTACCGGCTTGTTTATGAGTTGGCGAAGTTGTGCATATGAGTAGATAAGCTCCAGCCCCAATGATTTAGGCTCTCAGCTGCCTACATATTCAAAGAAGAACAATATTTGCAGCTGTAATTTCTCAGAGACATTATAGCCTGCATAAGAATAACAAAGCAAGATCACAAATAATAATAAGCCTCGAGTATGCCATTTGAGGATTAAACTAAGCAGCAGCAGAAGTAAACCTGATGCTCAGATGCATTGTGATTCCAGACACTCAATATATCCTCACTGAAACGAATGCTTAGAACTGCTCCACATACATCCTCACTGAATTCAAGTTGGTCACCTACCTACCAATGCTATTTTCAAGATGAAGGAACAAACAGGGGCACATGATAACTATTTTCAAGATGACTTCTTAACATAAGTCAGTAGCCCAGATACGCAAAAACAACACATGATAAGGAAATTTAAGCATCAGCATTTACTAAATAGAAGAAATATAACCCATAAAATTTTGCTAAAAAAGGGATAAAGACAACGATGAAATGCTAACTGTGACAAGGCAAACCTCTAAACGGAAATTCACAACTGTTGAAGTATACCGAAATTACTTGCAAGATCTTCCCAAAATCAGCCTTATTGAATCTGATGATCCATTTACCTCCATTGCAATTTGCATTATCCTGACAATACATATCCACAATTATATTAAAATTTATAGGATGGCATTCAATCTGATGATCCATTCAATATATACCCTCTTTGAATAGATGCAAATTTGTAGGAACTTGTAATGCGGTAGGGTGAGCCAGATGACAGCAACAGGTCCAAAAGCCTTCAACCTACAACATATGCTAAGTAGTGCCAATAATAGATAAAAAAGAAAAGAAAAGATATACACACCTCCTTGGTAAAGATACCACCAACCCCAGAGAGACCGAGAATCATGTGAAGCTTGACCTTCGTAACCTGTTTAATGCATGCTTTAGCAAATTGGAATTCTTTTTGCAAAATAAAGTGTGACACTTGAACTCTATCTAACTTTCGTGCAATTTTCAGTTTCTAATAAGGAGCAGAATAATTACTTTTAGTAGATTAAGAAAGCAAAGAAGCAAATGTTTACCACTTCAAAAAGAGTAGCGCCCTCCTTGAGTCCATCATTCTCGGTAGGATTGCAATGCCAAAAAACTAGAGGGGAGCATTTATCAAAGATACTAAAGAAAAAATTAGACTAAGGAGCTCTTTGGTGCATAAAGATCCAGAAATCACTCCATGATTCCTATATATAACGACACAGAATAACTAGTGCTAAATAGTTCATAGTAATTGTAACCAAACTCGGAAAATTTAGAAACAAAACGATAATATGATAGTGAAAAAACCACCAACACAACAGTTCAATAGTTTCTATTACTCTTGAGATACAAAATGCTTCAAATTTCTTTTGAAAAGGTTTCTAACTTGGGAATCTATGATGAATTGAAGCAAGTTTTGAGTGGAGGATATAAAAGCACAGGATATTGGAAGCATATCAATAACTATGTTCACAACTATTGTGCATATGATATTCTAATCAAACGTCTCAACACTAATAACCTAAAATCTGATTTCTTATTGTCAAATCTAAGTACGAAAACATCTAAAATAATCAGTGACAATAATAAAACAAAGAACAGAAATTATCTGTAGATTGATAATATTAAACTTTTTCCTACTATCTCAAGATGTAAAAACTGAACTATGAAACTGATAATAACAATAAAGATTCAGAACTATAGCAGTATAGCATGAGATAAGATTGAGTTCTACCAAATTTGTTTACAGTACAGGAGGACTTCATGATAAAAGAAATCTCCAAACTTTAAGCACAACCAATCCATACTTTTGCAGTTTTTAATTGCCTCCTCTTTCGCAGATTCAAATAACTTCATCACAAAACACCACACACAGATTATCAGATGGTGACAGATTCCCATTCAAATAACTTGAATCACTATAAATTAATTTCATTTTGGTACCTGCCTAAACTAATTTCAGGCTTCGTTTATACTAAAATCAAGAAGCTAATCTAAAATCAGAAACCAACAAGGACTAAAGAGGGAGCGAGGAGAAGAATACCTGAAATCAGAACGATGAGCAAAGGAGGGAGCCGGGAAGAAGACGAGGGGCGACGAGAGGGAGAGGCTATTGAACAATTCAAGAATTCCTCTCTTTATTGCTTAAGAAAATCCTCAAAACTTAAGCTCTCAATTTCTCTGAGTTCCATCACACGTTGATGTCTCCTCTATATATAAGAAAATAATAAATCCTAATTGTCTACTAAGATAGAATTCTATCCTTAGATAACTCCTAAAAGATAGAAACCTGTATATTTAGATATCTCCTAAAATATACTCTTTTGATTATTTATCTTTTATTTTGATTTCAAGCTTATGCCAACAATCTCCCCCTTAAGCTTGAAATCTATTCTTGACACATCTTGAATCCCAATTAGCTCTCGCATCTCCTTGAACTTGATCCTGCCGAGTGCTTTGGTCAAGATGTCTGCCTTCTGTTCTTCACCTGGAACATACTGAACCTCCACTTGCTCATTATCAACACATTCACGAATAAAATGATAGCGAGTATGTATATGCTTGCTGCGACCATGAAACATCGGATTCCTCGTAAGGGCAATTGCAGATTTATTGTCAACTCTTATCGTCACCTTTTCACTCAATTTCCCAATGATTTCACCGAGCAGCTCTTGCAGCCAGATTGCTTGTTTGGCCGCTTCTGTAGCTGCCATAAATTCAGCTTCACACGAGGATAGCGCAACAGTCTCCTGCTTTGTGGAACACTATGTGATCGGTGAATCATTGAGGTAGAAAATGTGGCAGGTGGTGCTTCTTCCATCATCCATGTCAACATTATGACTACTGTCTGAATACCCTACCAACAAGGTTTTGCTTGAGCGAGCAAAAACAAGTCCGTATGAGACGGTTCCTTGAATGTACCTCAGCACCTGTTTAAGTGCAGCTCCATGGGATTCTTTAGGCTCTTGCATGTATCTACTCAACACCCCTACACTGTAGGCAAGATCGGGTCTCGTATCCAGCAAATACCTCAGACAACCAATGTTTCTCCTATACTCAGTTTCATTGATACTTCTGTCCTGTTTTGCCTTAGACATCTTCAATCCCGGATCCATATGAATATGACTCGAATTACACTCGCCCATTCCAACTTCACTTAAAATCTTCTTAGCATAGGCTTCCTGTTTAAGGGTAATTCCTCTTTCATACTGACATACTTCAATGCCTAGATAGTAAGTCAGACTTCCTAGATCACTCATCTCGAACCTTGTGGACATGTCTTTCTTGAACTCAATTATGACAGCGAGGCTTGGTCCTGTGATGAAGAGGTCATCCACGTAGACTGCCACTAGTAGACGACCAGCCTTCTCTTCTCTTCGATACAAGGAGGGTTCCTTTGAGCATTTCACAAAGTTCATCTCGCCCAGTACTTGATTAAGCTTCTCATTCCAAGCTCGCGGTGCCTGTCTCAGTCCATAGAGAGCTTTGTTCAACCTGTACACCTTACTTTCACTTCCCTGAACAATGAATCCCTCGGGTTGACTAACGTAAACAACTTCCTTCAAATCACCGTGAAGAAACGCCGTCTTTACGTCTAAGTGATGCACTTCCCAACCTTCTGCAGCTGCCAAGCCCATAAGTAGCCTGACGGTTTCAATGCGTGTAACTGGAGCAAACACTTCGCCAAAATCAACACCATGCTCTTGCACATAGCCCTTTGCCACAAGCCTTGCTTTGTACTTGTTGACACTGCCATCCGAGTTCCTTTTGATCTTGAATATCCACTTCACACCAATTGATTTTGCCCCACTTGGTAGATCAACCAGGTTCCAAGTTTTGTTCCTTTCGATCGATCTAAGTTCATCCTTGCACGCCTCTATCCATACCTTTTCTGATTTAGCTTCTTCGAAGCTCCATGGCTCTTCATTGCTTGCGAACAAGAGACGCTCACATTCTTCAAACATCAGATAATCATCTAAATATCCGGGCCTTCTATGCACCCTCTGTGATCGCCTTGGTGCATCTGGCTGGTCCAAAGTTTCAGATTCTTCCTCATTCTCACTGAATTCTTCATTACTTTGATTTCCATTGTTGTTACTTTCGACAATCTCGTCTTCTTCACCTGCTCCTTCAATGCCTCTGTTTTCAACATCCCCAAGTCTGAGCCTAAAGAATCTGACCGATTCACCCTGACTTTCTTCCTCAGATGTATTCCATTTCCAACCTGAGCCTTCATTGAATTCAACATTGCGGCTTACCACAATTTTTCGGCTTGCCGGATCGACGAGCCTGTAGGCCTTTGTTCCTGGTTCAACTCCAAGATGTACCAACATCCTTGAGCGATCCTCTAACTTCTTAAGCTGCGGAGTATCTATTTTGGCATACCCAATGCAACCGAACACCCTAATGTGTTGAATACAAGGTTTCTTCTTCCTCAGTGCTTCATATGGCGTTTGGTCAACAAGAGTTCTGGTGGGCGCTCGATTAATGAGGTATGTGGCGTGTCTTACAGCTTCTCCCCAGAGAAAACTCGGAATCTTCATATGCTTCATAAGGCTTCGCGTCATTCCCATCAATGTTCTGTTTCTCCTCTCAACGACTCCGTTTTGTTGAGGGGAGTAAGGCGCAGTTAGTTGCCTACTGATTCCGGATTCTTCGCAGAAACTTTGAAACTCATGAGAAGTGAATTCGCCACCTCTATCAGTTCTGAGAGTTTTGATGGAAGCTCCTGTTTCTTGCTCAACTTTTACTTTAAAGTTCCTGAACTTATCGAAATCATCTCCCTTTTCCTTTAACAGAATTGTCCACATATACCGAGAATTATCGTCAATAAGAACAAAGATGTACCTGTTGCCTCCAGCAGTCGGAGGGGAGATAGGTCCACAGAGATCTCCGTGTACAAGTTCAAGTACTTGTGATGCTCTGAATGTAGTTGCTTGAGGGAACGACTTTCTGGTTTGCTTTCCGAAGAGACAGGAACTGCACTGCTCCTTTGCTACTTCAAACTTTGGAATTCCTACGACCAGTTCCTTACTCATCATTGTCCTCATTGCATCGCTTCCAATATGTCCGAGCCTCGCGTGCCACCTTGCTGATTTGTCCTGAGAGGATTCGAGTTGCAAACATTTCGTCTCTGCTCTCTCCATGATCACCTTGTACAAGCGATTTTGTGACCGAGTTGCTCTTGCAATCACATTCCCTTCTTTATCACGAAGAATAAGAATATTTCCCTTCATGCTGACTTCACAACCTGATTCCGTAGCTTGACCTAGGCTTATGATGTTGCTTTTCAAGTCTGGAATGTAATAAACATCAGCAAGAATCTTCCTTTCTCCGTTACTGCTTATGAACAGAATCGATCCCTTCCCCTTGATGTCGATTCGTGAGTCATCTCCAAACCGTACCTTTCCTGTGACATTCTCGTCAATCTTCACAAAATACCCTCGATTCCCAGTCATGTGGTTGCTTGCTCCATTATCCAGGTACCATACACAGTCAATATCTGAACAAGTTTCAAACTTCATGGGTTTGACGTTCTTCTCGTGGAGATAAATCACCTCATTCATCAAAAGACCATCAGCCGTTTGCGTATCATCCTGATCATTAGCTTGAGTCTCTTGAAGCTTAAGGAGGCGATCGGGACATTTAGAGGCATAATGTCCGAACTTGTCACATCTGAAACATTGGATTCTTGACAGATCCTTTGTTCCATTGGACCTTCCACGACCCCTTCCTCTACCTCTTGAGTCTCCACCGTGACCTCTTCCTCCTTTGAATCCATTCTGATCTTGTGTTGACTGATCATACTAATTTTCAGAAGGCGCATACATCAGTTTGTCCTGTCCCCCTTGAGTTTCTTCGTCTTCCTCAGCAACCCGTTCCTCATAAGCCTTTAATCGACCTATAATATCTTCAAAACTTGTTTTGTTGAGATCCAGAACTTGCTCAAGTGATGCCACTATGTGTATGTACTTCTTCCTGGGAAGACTTGAAAGGAATTTCTTCACCATCCTTGGGTCGTCAATCTCCTCTCCCAACTCGGCTGATTTGGATGAAATTGAAGAGAGTTTGCCAACAAAGTCATCAATTTTCTCCGTTTCCTTCATCTTCAGACGCTCGAACTCAGCCATCAAGGTTTGGAGTCTTGCCTCTTTAACTCTTTCTGCCCCGAGGTGTCTTGTCTTTATTGCGTCCCACACCTCCTTCGCAGTGTCCAGATTCCCGATTTGGAGGATGAGAGCTTCTGGAATCGATTCAAATATTAATGCCATAGCCATGTCGTTCTTCTCTTCATCAAGATTCCCCTTTTCAACAGCCTCCCATCCTTTGTAAACTTTGAGAAGAATCTTCATCCTTATGGCCCATACCGTATAATTTGTAGAGTTAAGCATAGGGCACTTAATCGATGAAGACCCTCCTCCTTCCTTCGGCTTCGACACTGAAGATTCCCCCTTCTCGCTCTTCTCATCGGTGGTACTCATGTCTATCTTCCTTCTGTCAACTTGCTTTCAACAGAATACGAATTGCAGCCCCCCTTTGTGTTTGTGTTGCTCTGATACCAATTATTGAACAATTCAAGAATTCCTCTTGATGCGGGACCATCCAAGACACCATCCACGACACCTCCGGACACACCTATGATTCGAGATTATGAGGATGATGTCCTTCCCAAGAGGAAGAAGAAGGCTCCACCATGGGATGAAGTCCCGAGGAGGCAAGCTTGGATTAAATGACGTTTTGGTTCGTTCATAGTCATTTGACAGCTTTTTGACGTCTCTGTAAAATGGGTCGTACGGATTCAATATTGATCGGATTGAGGCGTGCCATACCTTGTTGGAACGAGGACGAAGAGATCTACAACTTTTCTGTTGAAGGTTTTTCCAGATTCGACATATAGCTTGGCCGAAATACACATTCTTTGAGCTGCTGCTGGTTTTGACGGGATTTTGTTATGTTTTGAATATTATGTTTATTTCCTATTTTTAGTATTTCTTTTACTTAAGTTATTTTAGGAAACTTTAAGGTTATTTTAGGACAACTTGAAGCACAAGGAGGGGGGCTTGTGGATACTAGATTCACCAAGTCTTGCGAAGTTGATGAACGGCAAAGCAAACCAAGCTGAGATAGATACCAATTCATGAATGATGAGCACAACTCTAATCATCCAACAATCACTCAATGTGTTTCACACAATTTGAGAAGACTAATTCTATTCATTATGTTCTAATTGAATTACAATAGGAGAACTCGGAATATATAGGCCACGCAGGGCTGTTGGGCCGAGTTAGATGATAAAATAAGATAAAACTAACATCTAATGGAAATAATAAAAATAACCTTAAAGTTTCCTAAAATAACTTAAGTAAAAGAAATACTAAAAATAGGAAATAAACATAATGTTCAAAACATAACAAAATCCCGTCAAAACCAGCAGCAGCTCAAAGAATGTGGATTTCGGCCAAGCTATATGTCGAATCTGGAAAAACCTTCAACATCAAAGATGTAGATCTCTTCGTCCTCGTTCCAACAAGGTATGACACGCCTCAATCCGATCAATATTGAATCCGTACGACCCATTTTACAGAGACGTCGAAAAGCTGTCAAATGACTATGAACGAACCAAAACGTCATTTAATCCAAGCTTGCCTCCTCGGGACTTCTTCCCATGGTGGAGCCTTCTTCTTCCTCTTGAGAAGGACATCATCCTCATAATCTCGAATCATAGGTGTGTCCGGAGGTGTCGTGGATGGTGTCTTGGATGGTCCCGCATCACCTCTCTTTATTGCTTAAGAAAATCCTCAAAACTTAAGCTCTCAATTTCTCTGAGTTCCATCACACGTTGATGTCTCCTCTATATATAAGAAAACAATAAATCCTAATTGTCTACTAAGATAGAATTCTATCCTTAGATAACTCCTAAAAGATAGAAACCTGTATATTTAGATATCTCCTAAAATATACTCTTTTGATTATTTATCTTTTATTTTGATTTCAAGCTTATGCCAACAGAGGCGTCACCTGGCGTCTGTTATGCGGTGGCCGGCGGCGTCGGCCCTGAGGCGCACTTCCAATGTTCTTCCCTGTTGCTGGCAGCTTCAGATCTGAATGAGAGAGAGTGACTTTGGGTCACAGACCAGGACGGAGAGGGCGAGCAAGGCGGTATGGGAGCGTGGTGAGAACGAAGAAGGCGATGGCGATGGCGATGGCGAGGGCGAGGGCGAGGCAGGGATACGGGATACCAGAGAATGAGAGGCGGAGAGAGGAGAATGAGGGAGCTCTCACTGAAAATGGGAGGCGGATGGTGAGATTTTGGCTGGAGATAGATTTAGGGTTATCCGATTAGCGGGTTTACAAAATTTCACGAAATTTAGGCGGAATAATATCCCGCCAAATCCCCACCAAAAAATATCCCGACAAATAAATTAATATCGATATGTTTATAACATTATATAGTTAATATTTATATGTTTATAACTTTTGAGTTGTTACTAATAACTTTTATAAATATAACATTGTAGTGTTAAAAAAAATACATGAACTTGTATAAATATAAAACTAGTACAGACCTCGCGCCATTGCGCGTATTTAACCAATAACATTGTATAAATAATATAGAATGAAATAATATTGCATAGTTAATATTAACTTTATTAAAAAAAGTATTTAATTAATCCCAATGTGTAAAAAATGTAGTATGAAATGATATTGTGTAATTAATATAAAATTGAATAATATTGTATAGTTAATATTAAAATTATTAAAAAAATTGAATTAATCAAAAAAATATTTAAATGATATTGTGTGATTAATATAGAATGAAATAATATTGTATATTTAATATTAACTTTATCAAAAATAAGTTTTGAATTAATCCCATTGGATCTCAAAAAATTAGAACTCTATTAAATCGATTATCTATAAAATTAGAACCAATATATTCTAAAAAATTAGAACTCTATTAATATGAATCTCAATCTTAAACCTCTATTCTACCCGATCTCAACCTTTATCTCAATCATAATCTCAAATGTCAAATATGAAATGTCCATATTAGACTATTAGTGGTAATCTCAAACTTGATCTCGATACAAATCTCAAATATCAAATGTTAGTCTCAGTCTCAAATATTGATGTTGATTTTAATCTTGATTTCAATCTCAAATTTAAATTTCAAATCTTAATCTCAATCTCAAGTATTAACTCTCACTATCAATTCTCAATAATAAAATCTCAATCTCAAAAGTCGATCTTTATCTTAATCTTCATTTCAAATCTCAAAGGCAAATCTCAAATCACGATCTCAATCTCAAATCTCGATCACAACCATTAGTTCGGTCTCAAATATCAACTCTCCCTCTCAATTCTAAAACATAAATTCTCAATATAAAAAGTCGATCTTTATCTTAATCTTGATTTCAAATCTCAAATCGCAATCTTCATCTCAAATCTAGATCTCAAACTTAATATCAATCTCAAATATCAACTCTCACTCTCAATTATAAAATATAAAATCTCAATATCAAATGTCGACCTTGATCCTAATCGTGATTTCAAATCTAAATGACAAATCACAAATCTCAAATCGCGATCTCAATCTCAAATCTCGATCTCAAACTTAATCTCAATCTCAAATATCAACTCTCCATCTCAATTCTAAAATATTAAAATCTCAAAACCAAAAGTCGATCTTGATCTCGATCTTGATTTCAAATCTCAATGACAAATCTCAAATCGCAATCCTCATCTCAAATCTCGATCTCAAACTTAATCTCAATCTCAAATTCCAACTCTCACTATCAATTATAAAATATATAAATCTCAATATTAAATGTCGATCTTGATCTTAATCTTGATTTCAAATCTCAATGATAAATCACAAATCTCAAATCGCGATCTCAATCTCAAATCTCGATCTCAACATCAAATATCCACTCTTCTTCTCAATTCTCAAATATAAAATCTCAATATCAAATGTCGATCTTAATCTTAATCTTGATTTCAAATCTCAATGACAAATCTCAAATCGCAATATGCATCTAAAATCTCGATCTCAAACTTAATCTCAATCTCAAATATCAACTCTCCCTCTCAGTTCTCAAATGTAAAATCTCAATATCAAATGTCGATCTTGATCTTAGTCTTGATTTCAAATCTCAATGACAAATCTCAAATCGAACCTCCATCTCAAATCTCGATCTCAAACTTAATCTCATTCTCAAATATCAACTCCCCCTCTAATTCTCAAATATAAAATCTCAATATCAAATGTCGATCTTGATCTTAATCTAGATTTCAAATCTCAATGACAAATCTCAATTCGCAATTTGCATCTCAAATCTCGATCTCAAACTTAATCTCAATCTCAAATATCAATTCTCCCCCTCGGTTCTCAAAAATAAAATCTCAATATAAAATGTCGACTTTGATTTTAATCTTAATCTTGTTTTCAAATCTCAATGACAAATCGCAAATTTTAAATCTCGATATCAATCTCAGTCTCCAATCTCGATCTCATACTCAAATCTTGGTCTCAAAACCTTGATCTTCACCGTAATATCGATCACAAATATAAAAACTTAATTAAAAAAATGTTATAATATATTTCTAATTAAGTTTTTATATTTCAAGACTATAAGTGGTTACGTACAAAATCTATCATTTTACATTTAAATATTTTATCTACCAAAATCATATATAGATATACAAGACTATCGATCTTTTGATTTTATATAGATACATCACTTTCTTCTCAAAATTAGCGCGGAAAAACTTGGCGCCTTTGTTTTAGGAACTCAAGTGACGAACATATGCTATGTTCGTCGCTTGAATGTCTGCAAGTAACGACTCAGGTGACGTACTTAGCATATGTTCGTCGCCTAGGTGATATAGTAATAAATGTGTCAGACCTACCCCTCATTCAGGCAAAGTACTCATTCAAACTTCGTCACCACAACATCCGGCAATTTAATGTGGGCCTACCGACTCTCACTCAGGTGACAACTCTACATACGTTCGTCGCCTAAATTTACTCAAGAGACGAACAAATGATAACTTCGTCTCCTGAGCTTCGATCTCCTTTGGCTTTCCTTGGATTCGACTCAGGTGACGAACACATATATGGTACGTCGCCTGAATGCTTCTCAAGTGACGAACCCATAAATGTACGTCGCCTAACTTGCAAAATGGCGTAGTGTTATGACAATAGCATGCATGTACAAGAATCATCAATCATGAGGTTAATGATCCTCTTTTTCATTGAGTACGTTGAAGGTGGGTCATGGCGTCCATAGCCATGCTCTGGGTTGATAGCTTGTTTATATGAACCATATGTACTCACTGTACTTGGGTCAAAAGTGGGAGGCTAAGAGGGTTAGCTTAGCTTAGCCGGATGTATGACACGTGTAGGGTGAGGGATCATTTGGCAGTTGAGAAAAGAGCCTCTATAAAGGCATTCCCTTTGCTTCTGCAACAGACGATTTGGTGAGGTTAATGAAGCTTCCAATTACTTCTTGATTCTCTATCAATCTTTCTCCATATTTCTTTGTTTTGATTGTGATTTGAACTGGTTTCTCCAGTTCATATGGTATCAGAGCAAGGAAGATCGAATTGAGAAGCTATCCGTGTTCAGAGGTTTGTGGAAATGGGAGATACATATGCTTCAGTTGTGCAAAACCAGGGAGGAGATCAACAATTACAGGTGGCGTCGAATGATCCGCTTGCACTTGTAAGTTTGGATAATCCTGGCGCGCAACTGGTATCTGCAGTGTTCAATGGATTGAACTTCCTCAGCTGGATGAGGAATGTAAAGATGGCGCATGGAGCTAAGTTGAAGCTCGGTTTCATAGATGGATCTGTGACGAAACCTCCGGATGATTCACCACACAGTCAGAGATGGATGAGAGCCGACTACATGGTGAGGTGCTGGCTCATCAACTCCATTGATGCAAGGATCGCGGAGTCGGTTTCATATGCAACCTCTGCATCAGAAATGTGGGGCAAAATTCTGGAAAGGTATGGTCAATAAAACATACCTTTACTTTACCGATTGAAGAAGGAATTGAATTCCATTGGAGGAGCAGGCTGATCCGATGTCGGGCGACTGTGACCACGTGGATCCCCGTAACCGGGAGTACCGCGATTACACAAACGATTTCGTTACATCGCAGACATGGACCAATCGCGACGACCTGATACCACACTGTTGTGGCACCGCCTTAAAGCTTAATATGGTTCTGACAATAAAGCGGTCTTGGGGGAGCACTCCTGCAAGGCGTGGTAGTGTATTGCTCGCATGTGAGAAGTACGGCAAGTACACTCACTGTAAGAGGTCGCGAGTTGCCGGAGATGTGGCCAGCGAAAACACGTGCAGAGCTATTTCGAAGATAGAGGGGTGTCCATTTGCGTTGTCTGGCGTGGAGTTCAAACGGGGCGAATGGGGGTTGGACGTTCTTCACGGCAAGCACAACCATGACCTTCCCGATTCGTTGGACGGTCACTCGTACGTCGGGCGGATGGATATAGAGGAGTAGGACGCTATGTTGGCCCTGACCGTAGCTGGTACCCCACCAAAACCGATTTTAGCCACCTTGAAGATGACAACTGAGTCATGCCAAAAGTTGAACTTCACATCGCGACGACAAGTGTACAATGCGAGGGAAAAGTTTAAAAGTTGAAGCGAGAGGAGATCGAATAGTCACCTAGGAAGCACTTCGCGTATTGCGAGAGAGGGGTTACTTCTACTCTACGAGGAGATCCCCTGATGATCCCAACAGGCTTCAAGATCTATTCATCGCGCATTCAGACGCTCGCCATCTTCCGGCCATCTTTCCATACGTCGTCCTCGTTGACAGTACATACTGGACAAATGCGTACGTTTCTATCTAAACTTATTCTTTTACCCATTCCGACCAGGGTTTGCGAATTCAAATATTTCATGGTGCAGGTACGAGATCCCTTTGTGTGAGTTCGTTGGATTCACTTGCACAAAGAAGAACTTCGTCATCGGGTTCTACTTCATGTCGCACGAGAACACAGATACGTACCATTGGGCGTTGGAGCAGCTCATTTACCTCATGCGAGGTAACCTTCTGAACGTTGTTGTCACAGATCGAGAGTTGGGTTTGATTGCGGCGCTGCGAGTAGTTCTTCCCAGTGTCAGTCATATGTTGTGCATAGTAATGTCCTCCGAAGATGTGAAGAAACTGCTTTCCAGAAATCGAAGAATCTTGATGTTGCTGGGCGTTTCAAGAATGCATGTTATGGCCTGTTCCAATCTAGATCGGTTGAAACTTTTGCCGCCAGAAGAAGGGGTAGGCATGTAGAGTGGGGCCATATCGACGGGCCGATGCCGTATTTGAAGGCGACGTGGTTACGAGATTACTCAGAGAATATAGTTTGTGCATGGACAAATGCAATCCAGCATTTTGGTACGACCACGACGAACAGGTGCACCTCTTTTTTGCTTACGAATTTCATGATAGGCGTATTTTGTTTATAATATATATCGATATTCACATGCGAGTCTCACTTCTCTTGTAGGGCGGAGTCTGCTCATTCTCTGTTAAAGAAGACCTTAAACTCTGCGGTCGGTGATTTTACTCACGTGATCATCACAATCGATCTGATGATGGCGGACCAAATAAGTGAGACGAAGAATACAATGGGGCAAGCGAACAACACCTGGCCGACAGACTCGCACGGCCTATGGATTTTCGATCGAATTCAGAATATTGTGTCAAAGGAATATTTCAACTTGTTGTTCGAAATCTACACGAAGATGGAAGCCGAGCCGCCTTCACAACCATGCAGAGATAGATACTGGAGGGACGTTTACGGTCTCCCATGCATGCATGAGATGCAAGCTTGTCGAGACACGCAGATACCCATCAGACAGTCCCAGATTCACATTTTTTGGAAGCAATTGGATAGGAATCGTCCGCATGTTGACAACGTCCAGGATAACACTCCCCTCAGTAGAGCTAATGTCGACATGTCGCGCATGATCACGTTCTTCCAGAGTGGAGATATGTACGAGGATACTCGTTGGAGGATCGCGTCGGCATTCAACGATGGGGATCGTCTCTCTCATACATCGTTGACTCCACCTGACCCCAAGGACCGTAGACCGCCCGGGAGACCGAGGACTCGCCACCCCTGTCAGACGAACCCTCTACCTTAGGAACGTGAGCGTGCTCGGGCCCATCGTTGAGCCGATAGAGAGGGGAGCAGGGGATCAACACGACGTCGGGGTCGGGGTCGATCTTCATCAAACGAAGCAGATGATGTGGAAGGCAATGAGGAGGGCACTGGGTCCAACGCAATTGCCATCGACGACCCTCCTAGTGGTCGAGAAAGAGGTCGAGGACGAGGTCGTGGGAGGGGACGTGGCCAAGGTCGATCAGCGTCGGCACCAACTCCGGAGCCTGTAGATGTCATTCCACCGCCAACACCTACGACGCTTCCACCGCAGAATCTACCTCACGTAGATTTCAATTGGGGCACTGGCCACATCGACGAATTCATGATAACTTTCATACGAGCCGTCACAAATGTTGCAGGTGATGGTCAATGTGGCCGGGTATAGATATTTTGCTTGTCTTCTGAACTTGGGACAAGACGCATGGCCTCGAGTTCGACGGGAGTTGGCCGTTGAGTTGCAACTGCATGCAGATCGGTACTATATACTATCTTGCCTTAGATGAGCTCATCACGAGGGTCAACTATTTCGGCACGTGTCATGATGCTACGTATTGGATGGAGATTCCGATCATGGGCGAGGTGTTTGCCACGCTTACCAACGTCCTTTGGTGATTTTGTCACAGATGATTCCGATGTTGTACCTACCTCTGTACGCCATCAGGGGCCCGTCAGTACCAACCTATGAGAAGTTTGATGGGATAGCTTTAGTTGGCAACAACAACCACTTCGTTCCGGTACGTTTCAAATTTCATATTCATTAATTTGTTAATATTTCATTTCTCTCTTCTAATGTCAATAGTCACCTGTTATTCACAGGTTTGGTTGTTGCCTCGTTCGCCTCTTCCTCCAGTCTACATTACATGGACACGGCATCACGATCGCACGGTCAACGGTTGGAAAGAGCAGTTTGCGGCGAGGATTGCACGATACAGAGCCTACCGCCATCGTGATGGTGGCCCTCTATTGTTGCAGGAGTTAGTCAAGTAATGAAATAGATATCAAATAAAGTTCAGATAGACTCCCCTGTCTCAGCAAATAAATACAAGACTTCCTCCCGTTGTAGTAAGAGAAAAGTCAGGATCGAATCCACGAGGAAGCACGTCAGCAGTTCTCAGGTAGCTATCAAATTCTCACAGACACAGCAGCAGAAAGACAGAAATACAAGCAGAAGCAGAAATAAACCCGGCAAGGGCAACTAAAATAAAAGCAAGAACAAATAAAGACAGAAATAAAAGCAAAGCAACAAACGAAAGCAAAACAGAAAGTAACTCGAGGACACAGAAGCTGGTCGATCTCGACAAGCTGTCCTCTATCTCGACCAAGGTGGTCGACAACAGTAACTCAGAAACTGAAAACAAAGCAACTCGACAAAACAAGCCAACTCGACCTCGACCACCTCTCCTCGAGATCGACAAGAGTATGCAAAGACAGAAAACAGAAAATCGACAAAGAAAGCAGAAAACCAACTCGACCTAGACTAACTCTCCTCGACCTCGACAAAGGCAACTCGAGATCGACAAAGGCTAGTCTATGTCGACAAGAAACAGAAATTTAAAGGAAATTAAATTGCAATTGCTCAAACCCAAACTCAGCTGTTCGACAGAAAATTAACTCAATATATAAAAAGACCTCCAAGGCTAGGGTTTCAACACCACAACGATAACCATGCAAAACAACACCTAAAGGCATAAAAGAACATGCTTTCCATCAAATAACTTTCGTTATTAACAAATAGGCATATAGAGGCTCTCGCATAAACCCTAATTGTTACTAACCGTTTTGCACATAATTAATCCAAGTTGCATTAAGATCACTTTCGCTTCAATAATACAAACAAGGATCACCTTCAACTCTCGCAAAAGAATCATGCTCATAGGGTTAGAAGATAAATCGCACAAAAGATCTGACCTTTATCGCGTCGCCTCACATGGCCACCATCGGGCTCACCCCAGCCCCAGAAGTGGGTGGACTACTCACGCCTCATCGTAATCACAGACATAGAATTGATGAAAGAAACTTGCATTAAAAACTAAATTCAAAGCCTTTACAATCCTGGCAATCAACTTTCGCTGTGAGCCAAAACCCTAAAAACCTCAAACTCCTAAACTACTCTGAATGGAACTAACTACTTCCTTGCTCTGAAATTGAATTGTGTGTAACTTGTAATCCATAAAACTGAGCCCCTAGGGCCTTATTTATAGCCTTCATTCCCTAGCTAATCTAGGAAAGAAGATATCTATCTATATCTAAATTGCTTAAAAGATAAATAAATGTTTAATGGAATTAAATCCTATAAGGAAAAAGATAAAACTAATGTGGTAAGTCTTCATGTTGATAGATCTTGCTCCTTCCATGAATAGAACTCGATAGATCGGATGGATTTGGATAGATCTTCCCGGCCAAGTCGACTCCTTTGCGCCCAAGGAAAGCCAATCCTACTCGGACAGGCCACGTCGAGAGGCTTCTGAAAGCTGTGTTTAGTCGACTTCGAGTACGGCTCGTCGACCTCGACAAGGGTGGCTCGTCGAGTGGACTTCCTCGGGTTGGTGTGCTCGATGTGGCTCGGACTGGGCTCCTGGTGCTCGTCGATCTCGACTGGACCTAGTCGATCTCGACTAAGATGGGCTTGTCGACTGGGTCTGCTCGGACATGTCTAGTCGACTGGCTCGGACAAGGAGTCAGGTTCTTGTCGATCTCGACAAGCCCTAGTCGACCTCGAGTAACTTTGCTTGCCGACTAGGGTTTGTCGAGTGACTCTCCTCGATGGACTCCATCCGCTGGCAGCGAGTGCTTCTTTCCGCGGCCGCGAGTCTCCTCGTCGTCCTCGGGTGGATCTCCTCGTCTTCTCGGGTAGCTCTCCCCTTCATCGACTCCGGGTGGTGGTGCTGGGCTTCGTCGACCTCGACCAGGGCTTGTCGAGGTCGAGTAGGGTCTGGAGCCTGGCTTGGTCTGGCTTGTCGAGCAGGCTTGCTCGACCAAGGTTGGTCGGCCAAGTCTTGTCTAGGTCGAGTAGGGTTACTCGAGATCGAGTTGACCTGACCTTCAGACCTGCTCCGCTGCTTTGACCTTGGACTTCTGTAGCGGCTTTCCGAGATTTTCCGACCTTCTGTAGAATTGCTGTAAATGCCTCGATTTCTGCGATTTAAACAGAAACTGGTGTAGATTCCATAATTTGGCAAATAAACATAAACTACACAGATTCTGTACTATCTTAACCCAAATGCATGAAATGTATACAGAAATCGATATAAAAGTTGCTGTAAAACATGGCGGATTCAGCTCACAACAAACACCCCATACTTAAGCTTGCTTGTCCTCAAGCAATACTTTTACTTGTCATTCAGGGGAAGTAAAAACTCTCAACATCTTAGATTCATTCTCATATAACCCTGCAATCAATTACCATCCTCGAAAAGGTACTAGTGTCACAGATCCATGCATGTGCAAATATGTAAAAGCAACATCTACTCATAAAAGGAGGGTTATGCAAAAAACAATTCATGTGACATAGCATTGATAATCAAGAGGACTTTAATTTAAGCTCATGAAGGAGTAGATTGGTAAAAGGCTAAAAGGTGGGCAATTTTTGGCAATGTGGTGCTTTTGATCCGGGGAAATGGATCACTTTCAAACTTTGAATTTCCACATTCCTTCTCCTTTTGATTCATCACCTTTCATAATGCTTTTTCTCAATAATAATGCTTTTACCTCTCTAACCTCAGCACTGCCTTCTCGCGAGTCGCAAACATGGGTGTCATGAATGGCCCCGGATACTTAGTGCTTTAGACTCCTCACAATGTGTCCCATCTCTCCAAACTATTATCTTAGAGAGCAGGGTCAATCTACCTTTATCTCCTGAGGTGATTGGATTTTCTTTCACTCATTAAATTTTCCATATATTTCAAACAATTTCCTTCCAAACTCCAATAATGATAACAATCACAACAACCATATAAGATCTCCATAATGTAATATCATTCTCAACATAATCCCCGGATAAGGTAAAGAATGGCAAATATTTAGATCATGTGGAGCAAATATTTGAAATAAGGCATATTTATGGCTCTTGTGATGCATAAGCATAGGTAAGGCTAGGAATTAACAATGAGCATTATATGGAAATATAAAGTCCTCC
Organism: Persicaria tinctoria; assembly: GCA_037127255.1. Classification (NCBI taxonomy): domain Eukaryota; kingdom Viridiplantae; phylum Streptophyta; class Magnoliopsida; order Caryophyllales; family Polygonaceae; genus Persicaria; species Persicaria tinctoria. Next base: position 6,278,834 of record JBANSL010000004.1, read on the forward strand.
ATCATCTTATCATGCAATATGTCAAAAGCAACTTCAAATTTTACCTCCTTTCATGGTTTTCAATAAATAATGCACTTCATTGTGACTTCCCTTTACTAGGCAATTTCATGCTATATCTCTAATGAATCCAATTTTGCATCGTCGAGTTCAATATACGCTTCCATGACATTATTTCAAAATTTTCAATGGGGGTCATTTTTCAAGATTTTTGGAAAACATGCATATAAGCACATAAATAAATAATGCATTCCAAAATAGCCATGTAGCAATTCCAAGAAATAATGCACAAGTATGTCAAATATGGCAATATGCACCAAGTAAGCCCTTCCCCCACCCCATACTTAAACATTACAGTGTCCTCACTGTATAAAAACAAGGTAAAGGGTAAAGAAAGAAACTCACAAGACATGTGTGCAGAGCTGCAAAATTTTGAATGGAGCACCTCCTATTCCGAGTATGACTATAGCTTTGATTCTATCCATGGACCTGAAAAGTAGAAGACATATACCAACAAAACAAAAACAAAAACCAAAAACAATGTTCAAAACCAAAAACCAAAAACAAAGTCTAAAAAAAAATGTCCTAGAAAGTCTGTGTACATGCTCTAGATTTTATAGTCGCTAGGCCGACTTTCTATTTAGCTCAAGGTGGCATCTGCAGAGCCCATGTAGCTTGGGCCTCAAATAAGACTCCATTCTTGTCCATCAGCTGTAATCCTCCAGAATGGATCTTGTTCACCACGAATGGTCCCATCCGCTTCTTGTTGAATTTGTTAGGAAACCAATGATCCTTTGATTTAGAGATATAGAGCTTGTCTCCAACTTCATACTCCTTAGGCTCATCATTGGAAATCCTGCACAATCGCACATACTAAGGCAGACCTCTCCCATGTATAGATAAATCTTTAATGGAAATAGGAGAAGACAGATCCATACCTTGACTCACCTTCGCGGAAACGGAATCGGACACCACCGTGTTTGGTCGATCTCGACTAGGGCTCCTCGAGATCGACAAGTCCGCTGGTCCTGATGGTGGTCTGGTCGAAGAATCAGAAGTCGAGGAAGAACAGGTCTTGTCGACCTCGAGTTGGCTGGTCGACCTCGACAAGGGATCTGGTCCTGGTGGCTGGATCGTCGAGGAAGATAGCATCGAGGAAGTCAGGCGGTGGTCGACCTCGACAAGGCTACTCGAGGTCGACGAGGGTTTTCCTCCTGGTGGGTTGCTCCTCGAGAACACAGGATCTGGTGGCGCCTGGCGGTGGTCGACCTCGACAAGCTTAGTCGAGATCGACGAGGCTGGTTCGTCGGGCGGCTTCTGTGTCGAAGAGGATGGAGTCGAGTCAGGGCACTTCTTGTCGACCTCGACAAGTCTACTCGAGGTCGAGTAGATCGGCTCCTTTGGCTTGCTGCTCGGCGAAGCTGGTGCTGGTGGAGTCGCTTTGGTCTGGTCGAGATCGACTAGGGTTCTACTCGAGGTCGAGGAGCCCTGGTCGATCTTGACCCCATACTTAGCTCCTGTGTTCTCCTTGAGAATTGCCATGATCTCCTCCACCTGGGCTTCCATGTCCCTCTTTTCCAGCTCCTCCGGGGTCATATTCCTGACCTTGGGTTCCCCGCAGGTGATGTAGCCAGCTGAGATAGATTTGACCTCTTCCATTGGACCCGTATATCTTTCAGTTTTGTTGAAGGAATACTCAATCACTTCGTCGCTGATGTTGAAGGTGAGCACTTCTTTCCTTACGCTTATGTTGGCATCCACCGTCGCCAAGAATGGTCTCCCTAGAATAATTAGACAAGCAGGATCTTCTTGCATATCAACAATTAAGAAATTAGGAGGGACGAAGAATTTACCTACTTGTACTGGGACATTTTCCACCATGCCTGTTGGTATGACCACTGTGTTGTTGGCCATATAAAGTCTAGCATCCACAGGCTCCAGGGCACCTATCTTAATCTTGGACCAAATCGTTAAAGGCATAATACTGACACTAGCTCCAAGATCACATAGGGCATTAATTTTGTAAGGACCAAATCCAATAGTTATAGCAAACTTACCTGGATCCGGCCTCTTCTCCAGTATGTCCAGATGGCTGCACTCCTCGGTGATTTCTGCCATCGATCGCTTTTTGCTCAGAATCTCTTTCAGGAATTTGACATAGGACGACATTTCATTGAGAGCTTCTGTGAAGGGGATGGTGACATTGAGCTTCTGAAGCATCTTGATGAAGCGCTGAAACTTTTTCTCCGCCGGGTCCTTTAGAGATTTTGTTGGGAAAGGCAGCTTCTTTTTCTGAGTCGGAGCCAGAACAGATGTCGGAGTTGCTACAGATTTCTCTACGTCGACCAGGGGCTCCTCGATGTCGACTACAGGCTTGTCGACTTCGACCAGATTGGGCCCAGTCGAGTTGCTGTTCGGTGCAGACGACGATTCTGGAGATTTCTCGTCGACCTCGAGTAGACCTTTGTCGAGGTCGACTAGGCTCTGGTCGAGATCGATGACGGGTTTGTCGACCTTGACTTGCTGTTCCTCGCTATTCTGCTGCTTTCCAACTTCTGGCTCTTGAAGTTGATGGCCGCTTCTGAGTTTTACAGCAGCTATGTGTCCAGTCTTTCCCTTAGGATTTGGTTCTGTTTGCCCAGGGAGCTTGCCGGACTGTCGTGGGATCTGTGCAGAAATCTGTCCTATCTGCGTCTCAATTCCCCTTTTCCAGATGTCCAGTTCTCCAAATTTGGTGGTGATGTTCTGGAACTGGTTGTTGATGGTCCCTTGATTTCGTCGCATCTCCTCAAGGATTATCTGCAGATCATCCTTCCTTTGATCCTTTTCTGGATGTCCTGGAGCTCTGTAAGGTGGAGGATTCCTAGGGGGACCTTGGTTCCATTGCTGTTGATAAGGCCTTTGATCCCCCATATAGCGATTAGGCCCCCCTGCGTAAGCTGCATCCTCATGATGTTCTGCCATCCTGACTTGCTCTGTGTGTGGGCACTCAGTAGTGGTGTGCCTTTGCGATCCGCATTCTATGCAAGGCTGATTGACAGAGAGATACTTCACTTGTTTGAGGAGCTTCTTATTCTGGTCTCTGTAGTATTGCTCCCTGACATCTGGATCAATCTCCTTTGATGGCTCATAGAGGGGCATGGATGGTGCTGGCCTGGCGTATGGGTTCTCTTCATAAGTTGCAGTAGACCCATATTTGTTGTCATAGTTGGTGAGCTTCTCTAGCACACCCCATGCGTCACTTGGCGGCATCGTTAGATACTCGTAGTGAGTATAATTGTTGATTCTGTCCTTAGTGACCTGGTCAAGAGAGTTGAAGAAGATCTCCTGAATGATGTAGGGTGGTTGTCCATGAGTAGGGCAAGATCGCAGAAGTTCCTTGTAGCGCTCCCATGCCCTCGCCAGTGGTTCCCCTTTCTGCTGTTTAAAGGCGGTGATTTTCTGGCGGAGATGTGCTGTTTTGGCCGGTGGGAAGAATTTGTTCAGAAACTCTTGCTCTACTTGGGCCCAGGTTGTGAGTGATCTTGCTTTCAACCCTTCCAACCATTTCAGTGCAGGCCCAGCGAGAGACCAGCGAAAAGATTTCATCTTGACATATTCCAAGGTTGTGCCTTCTGCAAGAGTACGACACATATCATGAAAATTAGTAATATGTTCAAGAGGGCACTCATTAAATCTGCCGTAAAAGGCATTATTTTTAAGCTCTATAAGAAATTGAGTGCGAATTTCAAAAGAGTTTTCAGGGATTAGAATCGCCGATTCAGGCACGACGAGTGTTGGATGCATATAATCCTCTGCTGTGGTCGGATATTGGGCAAGCTCAGCTTCTGCTTGCCTTGCGCGTTCAGCTTCTTGTTCCCTTCTTGCTCTCTCAGCGGCGAGAGCGACATTGTTGGCTTCTATTTCCGCCCTAAGCCTCTGGATCAGCTGCTCCTGTGTTTCAGCATCCTCCATGGCTCTTTGAAGTCTATTTCTGATGTGTAGAAGGCGCTCTGGTTCGTCTAAACCGTAATATTCAGGTGGGATACCAGAACGGCGCATACACCTGAAAAGTAACTCAAAGAAACAGTGAGAACTGACTACCTAAGGCGCGAATGATTGCTTCCCCGGCAACGACGCCAATTTGTTGTTGCAGGAGTTAGTCAAGTAATGAAATAGATATCAAATAAAGTTCAGATAGACTCCCCTGTCTCAGCAAATAAATACAAGACTTCCTCCCGTTGTAGTAAGAGAAAAGTCAGGATCGAATCCACGAGGAAGCACGTCAGCAGTTCTCAGGTAGCTATCAAATTCTCACAGACACAACAGCAGAAAGACAGAAATACAAGCAGAAGCAGAAATAAACCCGGCAAGGGCAACTAAAATAAAAGCAAGAACAAATAAAGACAGAAATAAAAGCAAAGCAACAAACGAAAGCAAAACAGAAAGTAACTCGAGGACACAGAAGCTGGTCGATCTCGACAAGCTGTCCTCTATCTCGACCAAGGTGGTCGACAACAGTAACTCAGAAACTGAAAACAAAGCAACTCGACAAAACAAGCCAACTCGACCTCGACCACCTCTCCTCGAGATCGACAAGAGTATGCAAAGACAGAAAACAGAAAATCGACAAAGAAAGCAGAAAACCAACTCGACCTAGACTAACTCTCCTCGACCTCGACAAAGGCAACTCGAGATCGACAAAGGCTAGTCTATGTCGACAAGAAACAGAAATTTAAAGGAAATTAAATTGCAATTGCTCAAACCCAAACTCAGCTGTTCGACAGAAAATTAACTCAATATATAAAAAGACCTCCAAGGCTAGGGTTTCAACACCACAACGATAACCATGCAAAACAACACCTAAAGGCATAAAAGAACATGCTTTCCATCAAATAACTTTCGTTATTAACAAATAGGCATATAGAGGCTCTCGCATAAACCCTAATTGTTACTAACCGTTTTGCACATAATTAATCCAAGTTGCATTAAGATCACTTTCGCTTCAATAATACAAACAAGGATCACCTTCAACTCTCGCAAAAGAATCATGCTCATAGGGTTAGAAGATAAATCGCACAAAAGATCTGACCTTTATCGCGTCGCCTCACATGGCCACCATCGGGCTCACCCCAGCCCCAGAAGTGGGTGGACTACTCACGCCTCATCGTAATCACAGACATAGAATTGATGAAAGAAACTTGCATTAAAAACTAAATTCAAAGCCTTTACAATCCTGGCAATCAACTTTCGATGTGAGCCAAAACCCTAAAAACCTCAAACTCCTAAACTACTCTGAATGGAACTAACTACTTCCTTGCTCTGAAATTGAATTGTGTGTAACTTGTAATCCATAAAACTGAGCCCCTAGGGCCTTATTTATAGCCTTCATTCCCTAGCTAATCTAGGAAAGAAGATATCTATCTATATCTAAATTGCTTAAAAGATAAATAAATGTTTAATGGAATTAAATCCTATAAGGAAAAAGATAAAACTAATGTGGTAAGTCTTCATGTTGATAGATCTTGCTCCTTCCATGAATAGAACTCGATAGATCGGATGGATTTGGATAGATCTTCCCGGCCAAGTCGACTCCTTTGCGCCCAAGGAAAGCCAATCCTACTCGGACAGGCCACGTCGAGAGGCTTCTGGAAGCTGTGTTTAGTCGACTTCGAGTACGGCTCGTCGACCTCGACAAGGGTGGCTCGTCGAGTGGACTTCCTCGGGTTGGTGTGCTCGATGTGGCTCGGACTGGGCTCCTGGTGCTCGTCGATCTCGACTGGACCTAGTCGATCTCGACTAAGATGGGCTTGTCGACTGGGTCTGCTCGGACATGTCTAGTCGACTGGCTCGGACAAGGAGTCAGGTTCTTGTCGATCTCGACAAGCCCTAGTCGACCTCGAGTAACTTTGCTTGGCGACTAGGGTTTGTCGAGTGACTCTCCTCGATGGACTCCATCCGCTGGCAGCGAGTGCTTCTTTCCGCGGCCGCGAGTCTCCTCGTCGTCCTCGGGTGGATCTCCTCGGCTTCTCGGGTAGCTCTCCCCTTCATCGACTCCGGGTGGTGGTGCTGGGCTTCGTCGACCTCGACCAGGGCTTGTCGAGGTCGAGTAGGGTCTGGAGCCTGGCTTGGTCTAGCTTGTCGAGCAGGCTTGCTCGACCAAGGTTGGTCGGCCAAGTCTTGTCTAGGTCGAGTAGGGTTACTCGAGATCGAGTTGACCTGACCTTCAGACCTGCTCCGCTGCTTTGACCTTGGACTTCTGTAGCGGCTTTCCGAGATTTTCCGACCTTCTGTAGAATTGCTGTAAATGCCTCGATTTCTGCGATTTAAACAGAAACTGGTGTAGATTCCATAATTTGGCAAATAAATATAAACTACACAGATTCTGTACTATCTTAACCCAAATGCATGAAATGTATACAGAAATCGATATAAAAGTTGCTGTAAAACATGGCAGATTCAGCTCACAACACCCTCCCCTGCCCTATTAGCACTTTTTATTTTCTCGTGTCATTTTTCGAACTCCAAATGTTGAATTGTGTTGTATCTTTGTCTGTGCCATTTCCCGAACTGCGTTGTATAACATTTTTCGACCCACGCTTTTTTTATGCTTGACATTTATCACACATTGGTTTTCTTTTTTTCTTATCCAATTTTTGTTTTTTTACATGAAGCATCCACATTCTGAATCGATTCGTGGATTGTCGGGGAACGTACTATTTCTTCTAACCGAAACATATCATTTACCATTCTTTTTATTTTCATGCGCTTTTTTGGATAATGTCAAATACATATAACATAATTATTTTAAATTCTAAATTATAATAATCCATTCTGTAAAATCACAACCCACCGCATATGTATGCGGTGAGATTTGTGTTGCATCCGGTCCGGTCCGGTCCTGGAATCGGACACCTCCAAATCGGGTTACCCAAAACCCACCGCATAGGTATATATGCGGTTGGGTTCAAACGGAACGGACATACCCACCGCAAAGTATTGCGATGAGTCTCTATACACCTCGACCCACCTCATAGGTATGCGGTGGGTTCGTTGACTGTCATTAAACCCACCGGATAGGTATGCGATAATTAGCGGTGGAAATAGTAAAAATTAGCGGTGAATTTATCATACCCCATTTTCAACACACAATTATTAGACTACATAGAAATAGAACTACATTAGCAAACAAAGGCTCACCAAAAAAAAAAAACATTAGCAAACAAAGGCATTTACTTGTTTAGTCCGATAAACGATTAAGCCAAAACGCTTTGTGCTTGCGGGGATGTGATTTGGTGGGAGCTGAGGCAGCTCGCGGTGCTGGAGCTCGGGAAGCTCGCGGTGCTGGAGCTGGGGTAGGTCTTCGTGCCGGAGTTTGAACTGGAGCTAGATTGACTATGAAAGGTCGTCCGTCTTGACCAAAATGTAGTTTGACATTAAATTCGAATGGTACTGCAGGTATCATAGAAGGATCTCCGTGCCCACTAACCTTATTATGTCCATTCCCAGGACCAAGTGGGAGTGCAGCATTCGTTCTATCATCAGCAGCAACAGGTGGTTGATTCAAAGTTGGCTTGTGAACACCACCTTCTGCTGTAGGTGGTTTCTGGACAAGAACTTTATAGCCACCAGCCTGATCATGTCCAGTGCCATAGCCTGAAGAAGAAACACGAGTCTGATCATAACCCATGACAAATCCTGTTGAAGAAACGTGAGATTGATTTCCTTTTACTTCAGTGGGAGGTGACTTCTGGACAGGATCTTTATAGCCGCTACTATAATCATAGCCAGTGCCATATCCCGTTGAAGAAAGACCTTGATCAGTTGGAAGTGTTTTCTGGACAGGATCTTTGTAAGTAGTAGACATTAATTTGGTCTCTGGATTGCCTCAGCCCAGTGGAAACACCTTCAGTTGGAAGTGTTTTCTGTGCTTGAGCTGAAGTTGCCTCATAGACAACCTCTGTACAGTACTGTACCCACCACGATGATCTTGACTTCCCAGTACCTGCTTCAGCTGGCCGGGGACCTTTCTCTGTTAGCATGCAGCTGGATGCATATCGTTATGACGGGTGACCTAGCTAGCTTTAGAGAAAATTAAAACATGGAGATTAATTAAGAAGAAAACTTGCTAGCTATTCGCTACAGCCCCTGGTTTTCTTCATTGTTTTGTTATAGAATCAGAATGTGGCTCCAACCACTATATATGGTAGATGTGAAAAATAAAAGGCCTTCTTGGTTAGAAAACATGGGTAGATGTGATAAGAATATATAATGCCAATCTTCTGTGGCGAGTACACCATCAATTTATTATGAATGAAACTATTAATTAATTAGCTGCAGGGGGGGGGGGGAAATTATCTTTGGGTTCTTTCAATTCAGAATATGTTCCAAGTGCCAATTAGCTCGAACTCGCTATTTTGGATTCCATTTTCCACTTGATTGTAGGTTTTGATGCTGCATAAACACTTTATCTGTAAGCTGTTTGTTTACTGATTACTGTTTGGGTTGTTGAAAAACAAGGTGAAAACCAAACCAATATAACGAAGGGAAGCCACTACACAATAACTTAAGCTTTTGTGTAAAGTGGTGGATCCCGACCTTATAACCAAAAATAAAATAAATCCGACACGACTCCCGTTTTGATACGACCCGGCCAGGATTCTCGAATTCTCACAATTACTGGTCTTTTGTTAATCCCGCTTTTGAATTTCTATATATTAAACCAAGTAATCTCACCAGGCTGGTGAGCTAGGCCATTGTTGTGATTTCGAATGTGGTTCCAATCTCAAATTTATGAGACAATGACTAGAACAAAATTCTATCTAGAAGGGTATGATATTGGCTTAATTAGAATATATACATGCCAAGCTTCTTCTTTAAGCATAAGTAGGGTCATAGCAGTTGCAGAATTACCCAACTTAATATGCTTCAAGATTAATGTATGAATGACACATATATATGATCGATCCACGATGCCTACCTAGCAATTCACTGTCTCTTATCTTCAAGGAGCTCTTGATATTCTCACATATCTGAGTTATTTTGGCTTGAAAAGAAGGCATAGTGTCAAAAGCAAAAACAACTTTGACATGATACCTGTGTTCGGATGTATTAGGAATTTTTTTACTCCTAATTAAGGATAATTTAGGAATTAGAGGAGAGATGAATGATTCATATGAAATCCAAGGTCCCTCTGAAAATGCAATGCTTCAAGTTTGTACCAAAACCAGATGCAAAAGAAAAAGTCAAAAACATAAGAAGATATGAATGTAAGTGTAACTCTCAATAGGGTCACTGGATTGTTTCACATTACTAGCCAAAGCATACCCGTGCTACGCACGGGACGTAAATATAAGTTTGGATGTAAATATAAGTTTTGCTATGCACGGGACGTAAATCTTGGTTTTATATACTTGATAATTTTGTTTAAGTTATTTATTAAATTTTTATATTTTTATATTTTTATGGTTTTTTTTTTTCAAGAAGACACCTTGTAAAATAATTTTTTTAATAAAAAAACACCTTTTAAAAACAAAAAACACCTTATATAGTATAATGTATTCGATCAACTGAAGCACCAACTTTTATTTTACAACTAAAATTTCAAGTTTTCGGTGATATTTTTTAATCTATAATCGAAATACCCTTATTTAACTAACATTTTTTAAAAAAGAATTGTATATGGTAAGTTTTTTCTTAACAAATTGTCTTTGTATTTTATTTATAAAATATTTTTATTAATTAAATAATCAATTTGAATTTTTTTTGTTTAATAAAGTTATTATATATTGTGTTTTTTTTAAAAATTAGTTAAATAAAAACATTTTGGTTATAGTCTTATGACATAAAATATCTTTAAAAAATTAAAACATTTAAATGAAAAATAGAGGTTAGTGTTTCAACTAAATAAATTATTTATTTATGTTTTCTGTTTTTTTTAAATAAAAGGTGTTTTGTTAAAAAAACACTATGTTATATAAGGTGCATTTTCAAAATAAAACCCTATATTGTTTTATGCTCAATGTTTTATTTTTGAAGAAATAATGTTCTTTCTTATTGCCAATGACATATTATGGTATAGTTTATGTCCTAGTTTGATATCTTATACTTACATGAAATTTAATTTATAATTTTATTGTAAATATTGAATCAAAATTAATTGTGTATAGATAGAGTGGGTTTGAGTTTTTTTTTCTTTTGAAAAAACGATTAATGAAATCTTTTTAAGACATTTTATTATACCATCCTATTTTTTTGTATATAGATGAATCTTGCAAAAGTATAGATATAATAATACTTGAATATTGTTGAATTAGATCGAGCCGGCTAATACAATGTATTTAAGAGTTTCTTCATCAAGTGTCTTGATATTCATATTCAAGGCTTATGATGACTGATTCAGGCTCACCATCGGTTTAGTGTCAGCGATCAGTTTCTTCACCTCTTTTTCTAGCTATTGGTGTTTGAAAAATTGAAGTCTTGCCAAAGTAGCTAGTAATGCTAAAATCACATTTCTTAGACATCTGAAGTAATTGTACGTGTTGATAGCCTTTTTTAAAAAATCATCGATTCTCATTCCAAACTCTTAGTTTTAATTTCTTGTTCAACTCTCCTTTGTTTTTTTTCATTGTTGATGTTTTTTTTATAAATTATAGACTAAAGGAATTTATCTTAAGTATATCAATAAAAACATGAATTTCAAAGCATTTTGTTGGCATATAAAATAAATTAATCGAAAAAGAGAGTATATACGTACCGAGAATTGACCCACTTCAAAAAGCAAAAAAGAGCTTTGAATTTTTTCCTTTCCTAGCTCCCTTGGTTTTTTTATGAGCTCTTGTTTTCTATTTTTTGTTTTGGTTTTTAACTTTTAAGAAATTTACGAAAAACTCGACCCCATACCCTTTTTAATTGATCATATATATAAAGATATTGAGTAGAGGATGAGCTTGTAACAATGGTCATTGAATTTATGACAATCAATTCAATGAAATTGAAGTTAATTAACCGTTTGTTTTTTCTTCCAATGTTTCATATCACTTCAAAGTGTCCAAATTAGTGGTCATTGGAGTCTTGAATTTAGCATGGATAATAATTTATATTAATGGTTGCAAGTAATTAACCCTAATTCATCAACGTATAATAGTCATCTATAATAATATAGGATAAATGATATATGGTGATAATCATGATATATATTGGTATTAAAAGTAAAATATTTTTTAATTAATTTTCACCATGTTTTTAATAAGGAGATTAGAAATAGTGAAATACAAAGTATAAAAAAAGTGACATAAAAAAGTAATAAATTATTATACATGCTAAATTTGAAGTAACTTATATGTTTTATTACTTATATAATTACATTTTAGAAACTGTTAGGTGAAAATTAAAATTTATTTATTAATTATGTTAAAATCCATTAAGGATTCTAAAACTAACAAAATATATCGATAAAATAGACTTTTAATATTCGGTTTCAACGAAAAAAAAAATCCATAAATTGGGATCGTAAAGATGTGTTGATAGGTATAGATATAAACGATTAAGGATTAATTGATTTTTATACGAATATATGTTATTCGGATGATATGAATTTCCTAAATATATTGGGATTTAAAATGATGTGAATGGGGTCATTATTATTGAGCATAGAAATTTAGGAAAATATAATTAATTTCCATAAGTTAGTAAGAGTAAAAATTAAAGGAAAAGAAAAGAAAAAGATTAAACCATTTATGAATACATTAATAAAATTAAAGGAAAAGAAAAAGATTAAAAAAGAAAATGTCTTTAATGAGAGCCATTAAGGAGCCTTGGGACACAATTTTTAAAGGTATATAGATAGATAGATTAGTTAAAAAAAAAAACCATTCTGAACCCTAAAATTTTCACCCTGAAGGGATTGAATTTGTCTAATTTTTGTTAGGGTTTAAGTTTTGCATTTCTAATTAATCTATTTGTTTATTTATTTTGGGTCCATTAGTCATTAGATTATAAAGTTGTTAAGTGTTCAGTCTATCTTTCAAGACTTGAGTTTACGTTGGGTCAGACTAGCTAATAGGTTTGCAGATTAGTTTATAGTTTGAACGGATTACAGATAAAAGATTAATTTCAGACGTTCAGTTATTGATTAGCTATCAAAGTTTATATATTTGAATAGATTATAGATAAACAAATTGCAGATGTTCAGTTATTGATTAGTTTATATTATCTTTTTCATTCCAGTCCACATATTTAATTTATTTTTATCTTTTGATTTAATATTTAGGTTTTAAAGTAAATTAAAACACGTACATAACATTTAACCTTTAATTTTTTTTAAAGTAAAACACATGAAACGTCACCTTTATTTTTTTTAACAAATATTTTGATTTGTTAAAAAATAAATTTTAAATGTGTTTTTTTTTTAAAAATAAAACTCTATTATATAAGTTGCCTTTAAAAAAACATTAGTTAAACAATCGCCAATTTGAGACAATTGTGCAGAAAATAAAGAATGGTACTTCAATTGAACGAGTTATATTAGGATAATGTTCTATTTTGCTCCCTATTTCTAGCTTCCCAAAGAAAATACATTGTTGTAGCAAAGCTGCTCTTTTTTATTTTATTTTAAGGTTAAAATGTATTAAAAACTTAGGAAATATTTACAAGATAACAAGGTTCCATATGGATCATTTCATACAAAAATGGGCTTATATGTAAGCTCCTAGCTTAGCCTATAGTAACCTTTGGACTCTAATCCATGAGGCTCTACCATATGGGGTGGATAGACAATGTCTAGTATCTCTTAAGCCTAGACTTTCAGAAGTCGGACATATACACTAATATATAGAGTATTGAAGCATCTCATTCGGTTATGCCATCAAGAATGTTACAATACCATACATCCCCTAAAGTTCTCTGGGTGAAAGAAATCGTATAGGTCAAGAAAAATATAGGCTTGGCATTTATGGAAGGAAGTAGATGCCACAACTTTTGTTGTGCAGTCTTGTTTGGTTGAAGATGTTGCAAGCTCAGTCAACCATGGTCAATTATGTTAGATGGTAGTTAAAGATCTAAGGGTTGTTGTTTAGCCACGTCACTGTTTAATTGGGTATAAATACCCTTAGCTTGTTCTGTTTGAGACAAGTTTCATTTTTTGAATGTGAAAACACAATTAGCTCTCTCTCTCTCTGTTACATTTCTTGTTCTTCATTTACATTCAGTTTGATTGTACTCTGTTCTTTCCTCTTCTCGGAGCTTCATCTTCAAAAGCTTAGTTCTCCCTGCCATGGCGACTCCAAACGGTTAAAGATCTGGAGAACATCAGCGAGGTAAGGGAATTACTGTTGCAGATCCGCAAATTAAAGTCCGATATTCATACATCCATCGGATAATTCGAGTCTTGTGTTGTCTACAATTCAGCTCACAGGCGGAAATTACAGGAGATGGAAGAGGTCAATGTTGAAGGCTCTTTCGGTGAAAAACAAGGTATGGATCCTTGATGAATCCATTGCTAGAACTGATGAGAATCTTATGCAATGGAATAGATGCAATTGATATTGTGTGTTCATGGATCTTGAAAACGGTTTCAAAAGAAATTTACAATTCAATTGATGAATACGAAACTGCATCTGAAATATGGAGGGATCTTGAAGAAAGTTATGGTAAAAAGAATGGACGTCCATTGATCTATCAGATCAAGAAACAGATTTCTGATTGTGAGCAAGGTAATGCTCCTGTAACCGAATATTTTACACAACTCAAAGGCTACTGGCAGCAATTAGCTTTGATTTCTAGTCATGTTGTATGCAGATGTGGTGGTTGTGTGTGTGTGATCTGCACAAGCAACAAGAAGAAGTTGATCAGGAGGCAAATTAAGCTTATGACATTTCTCATGGGGCTTAATGAGAAATATGACAATGGCAGATGTCAGATCTTTGCTCATTGTCCCTTTGACAAATGTTAGCACAACTCATTCTCTATTGTTGCAAGATGATCTAAGCAGGAAATAGTTGAGTTAAGATTGGACACACTTAAAGTACTACTCTCATGGCCAACAACCTTTGGGGATTCAAAGACTATCTAGAAAGGTGAGATGTGGTCAATACAATGGCAAACACAAGATGGAGAAATGTTGGGAGCTGATTAGCTATCCTGAGTGGCATTCCAAAAGCAAGGATAAGCCTCAGCTGGGTAAAGGTCAGAAGTACATTGATCAATATGGTCATGATGGGAAGAAGAAGAAAGACTTCAAGAAATATGGTGATCAGAAGGGATATCACAAGGCTAATGCAATTGGATCTGCATCATCTTCCTCTCAAGCCTACTGGGATCATGCCCTGACAACAATAGTGAGAAGTTAGCCCTGTTGTCAGCTGATCATCAGCAATTGGTGAACAATTTCGTCTCTTTTCTTGGAAATTCAAAACTTCTAAACTTTGTCTTCATGCTTCCAAAACTGTGTATTGATTTGAATCTCACGTAGCAAGTAATCTTTGTATTCGTGCTTCCAAAACTTCTAAACTTTGGATCATGGACAATGGTGCTATTCACAAATCTCATTCCTTTCCATAACATTTTCATTCATCTTCTTGATGACATCACCTCTCGTATCTCTTATAAAGGAACCTTACACATTGCCAATCTTACTCTTCATAATGTTCTGTGCATTCCTTATTTCAAATACAATCTTCTATCTCTGAGCAAATTGTGTATTGATTTGAATTGCAATGTCATCTTGCAACCTGACAATTGTCTTCTTCAGGACCGAGCAAAGAAGATGATCATTGCATTTGGTAATCAGGTTAGAGGGATGTACTACATGGATCCTGACATAGCTCCTCCAAATTAAAAATTCATTGCAACTACTCACCCTCCTCTAGACTTTAATCATTTACCTATCTTTTTATCCAAACACAATAATTGCATTCCAAGTAGTACTGCCTTGTGGCACCTTAGACTTGGACATGCCCCTTATGTCAAACTCAAACACATTTCTTCTATTCATAGTGACATTGATAGCTCTCATGAGCATGTATGTTCTGTTTGCCCTAGGGAAAAACAGACAAGAAACTCATTTTCATATAGTACATCTCATTCTGAATGTATTTTTCAGGTTTTACATATTGTGATGTTTGGGGCTCTTATGAGCGTCAAACTCATCATGTTTTTCGTTATTTTCTTACCATAGTTGATGACATGAGTAGAGTTGTGTGGGCCTTTCTAATGAAACACAAGCATGAAGTCTCTCATCACTTACAATCCTTTATTAAGCTTGTTGAAAATCAGTTTCAAGCTTATCAAAGTTGTTAGGAGTGATCTGGGAACTGAATTATTTAATGCCTCTGTCAACTCATTTCTTCAAAACAAAGGCATTCTCTATCAAAGTTCATGCAAAGACACTTCACAACAAAATGCTAGAGTTGAAAGAAAACATAGGTACATACTTGAAATTGCTCGTTCTCTTATGAATCAATCATCTCTTCCCATGTTCTCTTGGGGTGATTGTATCCTCACAACTACCTACATCATCAATAAACTTCCTAACCCTCTTCTTCAAAACAAGTGTCCACATGGAGTCATATATGGCACTTCACCTGATTGCTCTCACCTTAAAACCTTTGGCCAAGGGCGGATCCAGGGGTAGGCATTATCGGGCCATTGCCCACCCTGGTCCGGAAACAAATATAAGTATATAGTAGCCAAGTTCAGGTTATATAAAACAATTTAGAAGAAAAAACACAAGTATTTAAGCCGGTTACTGGTTGAGCCCACCCCAATAATAATAAATATTTTGTAAATCAACCCTTGTTCAAATCCTATCGAATGCATTTTTTCAATCCAATTTACAATATTTTAAAATTTTATATAATTTAATAAGTATTTCATAATTATGCAATAAGAATTTGTTTATAATTTAAGATATTGAAAATTAATTTTAATATATTCTCTTAATATTTTTTTTAAAAATTAAATATAAAAAAAAGTGTGCCCATCCTGAAAAATTTTCTAGATTCGCCGATGCCTTTGTTATATCTCCACAACCACTGAACGTACAATCAAGAAATTTCATCCTCGTTCTCATCCTTGTATTTTTCTAGGATATATCCTTATGCTTATGCTCAAAAGGGTTACAAGGTCTACAATGTAAAACTTGGAAAAAGTCAAGTCAGCAGAGATGTGATTAGATTGTTCATAACATGCACCTTGATCGAGCTGCAAATCTGTTTGGTTACTGTTGGAATGTGGTTGTCCCACATCGGTAATCTAGAGAATACTTGAACAACATATCAATATAAGGTTGAAGGGTTAATCCTCTCATTGCCGGCCAATTGGTTTTGAGATGGAACCCCGTTCGGATTTATATGTTGTTCGTGTCTCCGTTACTAATTACTGATCTGTTTACAGTCGATTTTTTTTTTAATTTAATGGGTTGGAGCTATGAACCAAGGATATGATTGAGTTAGAATATATTGAAGCCAGGCTTCATTTGCATTTTATTATTCATATGTTGAATAAATTTTGATTATTTAATGTGTTAATGTATCTCCATTTTTATTTTATTTTTGGTACTCAAATTCAATATCTTGTCTCCATCTTGAAGGAGCCCTTGATGCTCAGTTTTCTTCACACTAGCTAGTTGCTTCTACCTCAAGTGTAAACGACTCGATCAGGCGATCAGCTACATACTACTAAAATTTAAAACCATATATATATATATGCAAACCGACGATCTTGCAGTATACATAAAACATGGGAGCTTGGCTTCCATGTGCTTCAGCCAAACCACAGAGCAAACATTACATATTTTCAATAAACTTTATTACTAGGAACCAAAAAAAAAAAAACTCTATTACTAGACTACATAGAAAAATATATAGAAGTATAAAATGTATACCAAACAAAGGCTTTTTACTTGTCTAGTCCGATAAGCGATTAAGCCAAAATGCTTTGGGCTTGCGGGGAAGTGGTTTGGTGGGAGCCAAGGCAGCTCGCGGTGCTGGAGCTTGCGCAGGTGTTGGTGCTTGAGCTCGAGATTGAGGATAATATGCAGGTGCCAGAGCTGGACCAAAAACTACATTCACATTAATTATGAATGGTACTGAAGCATCTCTGTGCCCACTAACCTTGTGATGTTCTTTTGCTTGAGTAGGAGTCGTCGACGGATAATGGATAGCTGCACCATAACCATATCCATTCTCCTCATGTGGATGCATAGTATTGATTATAGTCGATCTAGAGTGTAGCTCCAACGACGACCATGGTTGATCGATGCTGAAATGAAAGGATCGGTGTTCTTAATTAGTTAGAAAAGAAGGGTGGATATATGGTACGAATAATGCCTATATATCTTCATCGACACGCAAAGCATATTGAGACCGAATGAAAGATTTGTGTCAATTCGGAACTCATTCCATGTTATAGATACTTGCTTTTGTGGAGTAAGTGAAAGTTTGCTTTAAAGCCTATCTTCATTGCTTTCGGTTTCTATCTCGAGCAATTAAGTTCCTGATTCTCAGTTATGTTAATTGCAGTTTCTTGACAAAAGAAACACACTAAGGTGCCAAGGTAAACCGAAACGAAATGAACCTAGTTTATTTATAATTCAAGATTGTTTGGGACAGTTGTGAATCCCTCATCGGAAACGAACATATAAGTGGATGAGCTATTGGTTTTGGGATGGTGCCCCAATTCGGCTTATATGTTCTGGTCGGGTCCAACAAAACTTCCCCCAACAAAAGATATATACATTGTTAGAAATATGTTCCAAGATGACACATTAGTTTCCGTTTACCTTGAATTATAAATAGACTATATTCATTTCAGTTCATGTTTCAAAGATACATACATTATTAGAATAATGTATCTTGAATTATAAATATAGAGGGGTAATTATTAGAGGATATCAGTATAAAGGGATATGGTTACCCTTTGCTCAAAAGAGCGATTGAAAGGGGAAGGTGCCGTTTGGTATAAAATATGTTCCAAAGATCATACTCCGTTCATAGCAATTGCAGTATTACCTAACTAAATATGCTCCAAGATGAGTGGATGAAGATGAATTCACATGCAATTTATTATCCTATACATATATATTATGTATATCTCAATTTTTTTGTTTGAAAATCAGATTCCACTGCACTCTATTCATCTTCAAGGATCTCTTGATTCTCACTTCTCAGGATTTATCTGCACTATGTAAACGAATCAATCAGTGACTATTAAAACCAGTTGGACTTCCAAACTGATTGGCCTTCCAGGATATATAAGCACCTATACAAGCAATTTGAGTCAGCTAAGCCTAGTACATTCTGCAGCACTTATTTTTGGTTAGATAGTTACATTTTTGGTCACTTGAATTCAAATGCAGATGAATTGTTCATTGCCCAAAGTACACTCTCAAAGCATTTCCAGTTTAGTTTTACGCCTTCTTGTATCGTGTCTTTGTACAAGAGTTGTTTGTACAAAGATACGATACAATTCATGGCAAATTTTGATCCATTATTCTAACAATGCTGACAATTCATGGCAAATTTTGATCTTTAGTATATGCACCGACTTAATTAGTTTTCTCTCCCTTTGTTGCTTTATTTTACAACCAGCATTGATGGTATATTATCAGTTAGTTTCTTCATAATTGAATAGTTTACCTTCTAATTTAGTGCTGATATGGCTTCATTACAATTGCAAGCACCTTCTGTTGATCGATCTCCACATGAACAATTGAACATATATATTCTTTTTGTGTGATTATCCAAGTTATCTCACTTTCATATATTCAAGTTCAGTAAAAACAATAAAAAATAATCTCAATTGTCACTCTTAATCCAAAAATATATAATCAGTAGCCCACCTATTTCAATACATAACCCAAAAAAAAAAAAAAAATTGATATTCTCCCAAATTTCTGGTTAGAATATATCCTGAAAGTAGTCACACAAATGCAAACAAATTCGACACAAGAACAAGGTTCCCAAATCCATAGACCCATATACACATACTCTAGATCGATCTGAAGCTTCATCGATCACCGGCCAGAAGATTTTCGACAAAAGAAACGATTTATCAATTCGACTTATTCCTCCCAATAGGCGAATTCTCGTTGTCCTGACCGCGGAAACAACATGAAAAAAAGCTTCTCCATCCTTGATTAGAAGGTGCCGGAGCTGGATGCTGACCAAAATGTAAATTGACATTAACTTTGACCGGCGCAGGTGGCGCGGAACCATCTTTGCTCCCACTAACCTTATCATGTCCATTTCCAGGACCGGGTGGGGGTGCAGCACTCGTTGGTTGAGTCGAAGGGGGCTTGTGGACAGGATCACCGGCCTCTGTTGGAGATGGTATCTTCACAGGATCACCTTCTGTTGGAGATGGTATCTTGACAGGATCTTTGTAGTCACTACGACGATTATTGCCAGTGTCCTCTCCTGTTGAAGAAACTTGAGATTGTTGCTCTTTTCCTTGAGTAAGACTCGGAGATGATTTCCCATGAGCTCCGTACCCATCATGATGTTCATATCGAGTGCTATGAACTGTCGACATAGACCTTGGATCTTGGCTTCCCTCGGCTTCAGCTGGATGCATATCGTTACGAGTCACCATCTTTAGAGAAAAGAAGAAAACTTTGGTATATATATATATATATATATATATATATATATATATATATATATATAGCTATTTGCTCCAAAGCACAAGGTAAAAAATTATCTTTCAAAGCATCTTAAATAGTATTCTCTTGAACTCGATCGCCACTGATTACTGTTGTTGGTCACACTTTTGATTCGATTGGAGCTTCTATTAAACGAAAGGAATCTCACTGGTCTTGTGTGCTAAGACTTTGTGTCCGGGGTTTCGAATGTGGTTCCAAACTCAAATTCATGAGTGGATAACTAAAGTACAAAATTCTTATTAAGGACATGTGTGATTTAGAATATATGCCAAGCTTCTCCTTTAAGCACAGGTTGGGTCATAGCAATTGGAGAGTTACCAACTTAATATATATGCTCCAAGATTTTATTTTATTTTATTTTTGAGCAAAAAAGTGATTAGGGAAGACTACGTACATGTCGTGGTCCATCCTAGAGCATCTTACGGATGAGAACTTGTCATTCATAGTCAGAGGAAACTTGAGTAGGAGGGAAGGAGTGATCACCTAGAAGAGTGATCAACTAGTCGGCTACACAGTTGATTTCCTTGTAGACATACTAAATTTTAGCAGATCCAAACGGAAATCCAAGATAATTATCTCAATATTCCAAGGGCATTTCCAATCGCCCATCACTAATAACACCTGCACAAATTGTCTTCTTCGATTTGAATATGTTGAATGTTACTGCCTCTCGTAATCCCTTCCTAATATATGCTTCAAGATTAATGTATAAAGGCCAACGCAGTTGCATTCCTTTTTTCTTTTCTCTCTTCTAATCTTGTGTTCATGTTGAACTAATTTTTTTTTATTGTTTATGGAGTATTTTGTTTATACAATCCAGATTCCAAGCTTCATCATCAGCAGGGTCTGATGCTGGTTCATCAAGTTTAGGCCCTTGAGCTGTAACTTAGTTACTGATCTTTTCACACATTCTTTTTGAATGGGTCCGAGCTTCGTTTCAGATGAAGGACCTCACCAATCTATGTCTTCTGACCTTGGATTTTGGCTCCTGTCTCCATTTTAACGAATGTGATCGATTCTAGTCATCAACTTAGGAGACGATAGCTAGAAAACTAGTCGTATTTTGAAACGATGTGATTGATTTAGAATATATTCAAATTAAAGCTTCTTATGTTGAGTCTAAAATGATACCTTATGTTCCAAGACGCTGCATAGCAATTTAGGAAGTATTCGGGTTGATATGATGCTGCCAGCATCATGCTGGGAGGAGAGATGATTGATTCATATGAAATCCAAGGCTCCTCTAAACAGGCAATGCTTCAAGTTTACGAAAACCAGAAACACACCGAAACTGGACACAATGCAATCAAGATGTCAATATAATCGATATAAGGATCTGTTTCTGCGCTGGGAGATCGCTACTTGTGTATCTTTTTTTATAGAGCACGCGTTCATCCATCATCTAAGCTTGAATGCAAAAGTTTCAGTGTGCATAAATAGGATCTAAAAATTCGTTTAAATCACAGCGTGCATTACAGAGAAAGATATAAAGGAAGGCTAAATCTCATTTATTTGGAAAGAAAAGCTAATCATCTAAATCATCTCTTGGATAAAAATTCTCGCATCCATCCATATAACATCCCTTTCTCAGGTAGAGGTTGTAGTCGGTAATATCCAGGGATACAGGTGGAGTGATTTTCCTCAGAGTCTGCTTGCAGAAAACCAGCCACGGCAGGATGGACATACTCAGATTTGGGCAATGGGACAAGTTGATCTCCTTCAATTGGGTGCACTTGTCCACAACTCGCTTCACCCCATGGGACGATATGTGTTGGCATGCCCCGACATCCAGAAGCATGAGGAATGGGCATTTCTCAGGAATATCGATCAGGGCTTGATCATTAAGACCCGATCCAGATGCTACCAAAGACTCCAAGTTCAGATTTCGCTTGTCCCGGCCAAGACTAGTGACCCCTGAGCACTGACCTATGTCCAAGTGCTTTAAAGAGTGACAATGCCTCAATACTCGCCCAACGCTCTCCATGGAGATCTCAACGCAGCCTATCAGTTTCAGTGTCACCAGATTCGGACAAGCTGAAGCAATCTTCTCCAAGCATTGGTCGCTCAAGTTACTGTTATGCGATAGATCAAGGGTTCTGATTTCAGCGTTGCTTACCCCCAAAGTAGCCGAGGCTTGGTTCCCCACAATTTTAGAAAAGTGAGTCATTTCAAGGGTTTCTAGCAAGGGGCATTGCTGGATCAAGGTGAACATTGTCCGATCCGATAGATTGAGTTCCCGATATCCACTGTCTTGACCACGAAGCTTGACACTCCTGAGCATTGTTAGCGAGTTTGCAATGATTCCCATCAGCTCATCAGACAGGAAATTCACTCCAACAAGAACCAAGTGATGAAGAGAATCGTAGCATTTCAGGAACGATGAAAGGCCAGCAGAGGTGAGGCGTTCAGGATTCGCCATGTATCCAAAACGGTACATGTCTCCGTTTTCACCACAGTTGATCAAAGAGAAGCTCGTCAGTGGGAGGTTAGCCTCAGCTATAACTTTGAGCAGTGAATCAGATACGGCTATATTGGAGAAGACGATATTCGACAGATTTTGAGCGCGAGATCAAGGCATTCTAATCTGGTTCGGCTCCAATTCCATTCGGTGGAATCCAATCGTCTTCAAATTCTTGGAGGCCTCCAATGCAAGTGCAATCCCTCTCGGGGTAACCTTCCGGCAACCTTTGACCACCATCTCCTCCAAATTCGGGCATTTCTCGGAAAGCGAAATTACAGACTCATCAGAGACCCAACTGTTCCCCTTCAAATCGATCCGCCTCAAACTACCCTTCAGTTTCGAAGCCAACGAAGAAATTCCATCATCGGTGGCGTTTATCAAGGGTTTTCCATAATAATTACTTTCATCATAATTCATGCCATTATAATCATCATCATCATCGTCATCGTCACAGAAACGACGATGATAGGAGTAGCTATGACGGCTCAGATCCAACTCCTCCAAATTAGGGAAAAGAGCCGCAATCGCCTCCAGATCAGTATCATCAAACCCCTCAGAGAGGTAACAGATCTTGAACGACTTAACACCGCTCAGAATCGAGGCCGGAAACTGATTGAGAGCGTCAACAGGGAGGCGATCTAGTTTGGATAGATCTAGGGTTTCGAGGGGAAATTTGAATTGGGCGATTTGGTGTAAAACGGGAACAGGATCGCCGGAGAAACCGGAGAGGGAGATGTGATTGAGGTTGGAGAATCGGCGGAGGAGGGATGAAAACAAGTAAGTAGTCGGGCCGAAGATGCGAAGGGATCGATTGAAACGACTTGTGATAGAGCACAAGTGCTTGCAGACAAGAGACAGGGATGGAAGATGGAGATGGCGATGGAGATCGTGGTCGAGCTTAGAGATGATTTGCTCCCATAATTCGACGGGGAGGTCTGATGCACTTACTGTCATGGTGATCGATGGAGGGTTTAGGGTTTCGAATCGTGTCCAGTTTGGATTCTATTTCAAGTAGACATTTAGCAGATCTGAAATTTTACCAAAATAATGAAAATATACGATCGGTTTAATTTGGCCCCAAGTTTCGGTTCTACTTGAGCCCCAAGTATTGCCCTTTTTTTTTAAAAAAAAAAACTACCTATTAAGCAAGAACTAGTGACGTGTTTCTTTTAAATTAAATATTAACTACTACGATTCCCGCGTCATGACGCGTTTTTTTTAAACTAAAATATAATATATTAAAATATTAATAAATGTTAAAGATAAAAATCATAGAAAAAAACTTTACAATAAATTTATCTTATAATTATCTCTGAATTTTTTTTAAAAAAATCTTATGTAGAGGAAAATACATAAATATAGATATTTTAAATTACTTAGTAATAATAATATCAATATCATTATAACATTGTTTAATTGTGATCTGTCATAATCCATAATTATTCAATGTTTTGAATTAAGCCCAATAGTTAGTAAATAAATTTGATTAAACCCAATAGTTATATTAGATTAAATTCGATGTTTTGAATTAAGCACAATAGTTAGTAAAATTAAAGAAAGAAGAGAATTAAAGGGAAATGAATAAAAAAAGGGTAAAATCCACCCATGGTTCCTGAACTTTGACCAAATGTTCAAACGGGTCCCTGAACTTTATTTTTGTTCATTGAAGTCCCTGAACTTTGAGATTTTGTACACATTTGGTCCTTCCTTTAATAAATTTGTTAAATGGGTGTTAAATAATGACATGGAATCAATGTATTTTTGTATTAATGACATGAGTTAGGTTATATACATGTAATTGTCCGGTATTTGTTTTACTAAAGTAAAAAATTGAGTTTTTTTTTTCTTCTCAAAAGTCATCATATATAATAGAGTTTTCTTAAAACAAAACATATTTAAAAAAATATTTTTATCAAAACACTTTTTATTTTTCAACAAAATGTTATAATTTTACAATAAAATTCTATTTTAAAGTATTTTAATTTCCCAAATTTCCTTATTTAATTAAAATTTGAGTTTATTTTGTTAACACAAATAGAGTTTATTTTTATAAAAAAGTAGAATTTATTTTTTAACAAAATATATTTTATTTTTTTATTAAATAAGAAAATTTCGGTCATTAAAATACTTTAAAATAAAATATCATCAGAAAATTATACCAATTAATTAGTTGGAAAATAGAAAGTCTTTTTTATTATAAAAAAATATATTTTTAATATAATATAATTTTTTACTTTATTAAAAACAAATACCAAGCAATTACATGTGTATAACCTAACTCATGCCATGAATATACAAAAATACATTGAGTTCATGTCATTATTTAACACTTGTTTAACGAATTTACTAATAGAAGGACCAAATGTGTACAAAATATCAAAGTTCAGGGACTTCAATGAACAAAAATAAAGTTCAGGGACTCGTTTGACCATTTGGTTAAAGTTCAGGGACCATAGGTGGATTTTACCCAATAAAAAAAAAGAATTAAAGAAAATGAAAAAAATATGAAAAAATAATAATACTGAATGTCTCTAAGAATGACACATCATCCTAAACTCTTCTAAATTAAGAGTTTACTAGACCTAACCTCTATATATATATATATATATATATATATATATATAGAGAGAGAGAGAGAGAGAGAGAGAGAGAGAGAGATTAAGAGTATATATAAATGGTTACATTTTTTCTTTAATGTTTTAAATTAAGCCAATTGTTAGTAAATATGTTAAGAATAAAAGAAAAAAAATGTGATTAGTTTAAAGAGATAAAAAAAAAAGAATAAAAATAATAATTAAAGAAAATAAATAATTAAAAAAGGGACAAAAAAACTTGATTGGTGAAAAAGAGAGGATTAAGGAGAAGTTGACACATAAGCCTAAAAGTTCGTTTGGTTAACAATTGAAAAACCCAGGAAGTGAAAAAAACCCAGGAAGTAGGATAAATACATGTGTTTGGTTATAATTTTTTTCTTTTAAAATCCCAGGAACTTGAATTCCCAGGAATTCCAATTCCTATGAAATGGGGGAATTTAACTTACCTAGGGTGGACTAGGTAAGTTGAACTTCCACCATTTTGGGTACAAAATCACCACTTCCACCATTTGAAATTCCTATCATTTAAAAACTAACCAAACATCTTTTTTCAATTAACCGGAAGTACAATTGACGGGAATTAAATTCACGTGAATTAAATTCCTGGGAATTGCACTTCCCACGTTCAACCAAACGAGGCCTAAAGTGTTATAAATTAAGAGTATATATAGATTTATATAGAATTTAGTAAAATTAAAGAAAGAAGAAGAGAATTAAAGGAAAATGAATAAAAAAGAAGAATTAAAGATAATGAAAAAAACGAAAAAAAAATAATAATTAGTTAAGACTCCTAAAATGTCTCTAAGAATGACACATAATCCAAAACGGGTGTTGCTATATACACCGCAAATCACAAGGTTAATATTGCACGTCCTTAAGGACGTGCAAGCCTTGTGTCTAATATTGCACGTCCTTAAGGACGTGCAAGCCTTTTAATCATGCACGTCCTTAAGGACGTGCATGATTTGCGGTGTATATAGCCGGAATGATCCAAAACTCTTCTAAATTAAGAGTTTATATAGATATAGAAGTTAGTAAATAAATTTGATTAAACCCAATAGTTATATTAGATTAAATTCAATGTTTTGAATTAAGCACAATAGTTAGTAAAATTAAAGAAAGAAGAGAATTAAAGGGAAATAAATAAAAAAGAAGAATTAAAGAAAATGAAAAAAAAATAACAATGATTAGTTAAGACTCCTAAAATGTCTCTAAGAATGACACATCATCCTAAACTCTTCTAAATTAAGAGTTTACTAGTACGATCCCCGCGTCATGACGCGATATTTTTATAAATAATATTTAGATGTAGATAAATTATAGACATTAGATTTAATTCAATATTTTTAATTAAACTAATTGATTAATAAATATGTTAAAAATAATAGAAAAAAATACACTTGGGTTAAAGAGATAAAGAGAAAAATAAATAATAAATAGTGAAAGATAAAAGTTTTGAATTAATCTCATTGGTTAAAAAATGTAACATCAAATAATATATATTGGGTAATTAATATTAGAATATTTTTCAAAAAAATAATATTAGAAAATATAGTTACCATAATAAAATTATATTATGTAAATAATATTTCCACAAATAAATTTGAATATGAAGAGGACATGTGACATAAATTAATATAGTATATTATATACTATATTAAATGAATTTACTATCTATATCTATAATATTAGAAAATATAGTTACCATAATAAAATGAATTTACTATCTATAATATTTCCACAAATTCATTTACTATCTATATCTATATACTGTATATAGATATAGATAGTAAATGAATTTGAGTTAAGTCCAATAAGTATATTATATTGAATTCAATGTTATAAATTAAGCCCAATAGTTAGTAGGATTAAATAAAAAAAGAGGATTAAAAGAAAAAAGAAGAAAAAAGGAGAATTAAAAAAAAGATGATTAAAGAGAAAAAAAAATTGTTCAAAACCCCTAAAATCTCTCTAATGTTGACATCTCAACATAAACTCTTCTAAATTAAGAGTTTATATAGATATAGATATAGATAGTTAGTAGGATTAAAGAAAAAAAAAAATTTTTTTAAAAAAAGGAGAATTAAAAAAAAAAAGATGATTAAAGAGAAAAAAAAAATTATAATTGGTCAAAACCCCTAAAATCTCTCTAATGTTGACACCTCAACATAAACTCTTCTAAATTAAGAGTTTATATAGATATAGATATAGAATTTAGTAAAATTAAAGAAAGAAGAGAATTAAAGGAAAATGAATAAAAAAGAAGAATTAAAGAAAATGAAAAAAAGGAAAAAAATAATAATAATGATTAGTTAAGACTCCTAAAATGTCTCTAATAATGACACATCATCCAAAACTCTTCTAAATTAAGAGTTTATATATATAGATATATAGATAGTTAGTAAAATTAAAGAAATAAGAGAATTAAAGGGAAATGAATAAAAAAGAAGAATTAAAGAAAATGAAAAAAAAATGATTAGTTAAGACTCCTAAAATGTCTCTAAGAATGACACATCATCCTAACCTCTTCTAAATTAAAAGTTTATATAGAATTTATTAAATTAAAGAAAGAAGAGAATTAAAGGAAAATGAATAAAAAAGAAGAATTAAAGAAAATGAAAAAAATGAAAAAAAAAATGATGATTAGTTAAGACTCCTAAAATGTCTCTAAGAATGACACATCATCCAAAACTCTTCTAAATTAAGAGTTTATATAGATATAGATATATAGATAGTTAGTAAAATTAAAGAAAGAAGAGAATTAAAGGGAAATGAATAAAAAAGAAGAATTAAAGAAAATGAAAAAAATAATAATAATGATTAGTTAAGACTCCTAAAATGTCTCTAAGAATTACACATCATCCTAAACTCTTCTAAATTAAGAGTTTATATAGAATTTATTAAATTAAAGAAAGAAGAGAATTAAAGGAAAATGAATAAAAAAGAAGAATTAAAGAAAATGAAAAAAACGAAAAAAAAAAAAATGATTAGTTAAGACTCCTAAAATGTCTCTAAGAATGACACATCATCCAAAACTCTTCTAAATTAAGAGTTTATATAGATATAGATAGTTAGTAAAATTAAAGAAAGAAGAGAATTAAAGGGAAATGAATAAAAAAGAAGAATTAAAGAAAATGAAAAAAATAATAATGATTAGTTAAGACTCCTAAAATGTCTATAAGAATGACACATCATCCAAAACTCTTCTAAATTAAGAGTTTATATAGATAGATATAGATAGTTAGTAAAATTAAAGAAAGAAGAGAATTAAAGGAAAATGAATAAAAAAGAAGAATTAAAGACAATGAAATAAAATGAAAAAAACAATAATGATTAGTTAAGACTCCTAAAATGTCTCTAAGAATGACACATCATCCTAAACTCTTCTAAATTAAGAGTTTATTTATATAGATGAATAAAAAAGAAGAATTAAAGAAAATGAAAAAAATGAAAATAATAATAATGATGATTAGTTAAGACTTCTAAAATGTCTCTAAGAATGACACATCATCCAAAACTCTTCTAAATTAAGAGTTTATATAGATATAGATAGTTAGTAAAATTAAAGAAAGAAGAGAATTAAAGGAAAATGAATAAAAAAAGAAGAATTAAAGACAATGAAAAAGATGAAAAAAAAAATGATTAGTTAAGACTCCTAAAATGTCTCTAAGAATGACACATCATCCTAAAGTAAACTCTTCTAAATTAAGAGTTTATATAGATATAGATGAATAAAAAAGAAGAATTAAAGAAAATGAAAAAAACGAAAAAAAAAATAATGATTAGTTAAGACTCCTAAAATGTCTCTAAGAATGACACATCATTCAAAATCTTCTAAATTAAGAGTTTACTAGTATGATCCCCGCGTCATGGCGCGATTTTTTATAAATAAAACCTTACTAATATATTAAATTAATATTATAACATAATTGTAAAAGTTTAGATAATTAAATATTTTGAATTAAACTCATGGGTTGAGAAAATGATTAAAGTAGTATATATATATATAGATATAAATATAGATTATTAATATTAATTTTATATTTTCTTATTATTAATATTATGCTTTGAATTAATCCCATTGTTTTTTAAGAGAAAAAAAAACTACTAAAATGATAATTTAGGCTAAGATCAATGTTTAGAATTAAGTCCAATATCTAGTAAAATTAAAGAAAAAAGAGAGTTAAAGGAAAAGGAAAAAAAATAGAATTAAAGAAAATAAAAACAAATGGCAAAAAAATGATTGGTCGAGACAATTGAAGAGGGTTGCAGTGCTACTTTTTAACAGGCAAAAACTTCTGCAGATAGCCGCCGCCCCTTGGTGGGCTCTCCCGGCGGCCGAGCCTCTTGGTGGCGACAACCCTTACCTCCTACGGTGAGTCCTGGTCCGGCCATCCCCCTTGGGTCATGGTTGTGATGGTTTCTCACTGCGACGGTGTGGGCTCTTCCCTCGCCGACATCCTGGTTGCATGCCCGCCCCATCTCCAACCGCCGCCGCCTCCATCCATGAAGTCTCCGTCGGCCTGCGCAGCTCCACCCTCGGCCTTCCTCCTCCTTAGCGTCGCCCTTGTCCCTCTCCTTCATCTGTAAATGCTCCCTCGGTAATAATCTCAACCTCTCCCTCCTCTCCCTCTCATGCCTCTCAGACACCGGCCATTTCCGTCTCTCCCTCCTCTCCCACTCCTAAAATACCCTTATTCAACCGGAGTTGTTAACATGCAAACCCAAATCTCATTTCACCAAATCTGATTTTACCCCTACACCCACAACATCGAAAACCCCAAATCTGTTTTGATCTCTCACTCACATCCCCTTTCTCCCAAATTTGACAAATCCACAAAAAATAAAAAAACCCAAAACAGCGGGATAACACCTACCGCATGCAACCCTAGATCTAGGGGTGGCCACGGGTTATGGGTCGACCCGTGACCCGACGGGTCGTACGGGTCAATGACCCGGCGGGTCCGGGTTAACGGGTCAACGGGTGGGGGCGGGTTGCGGGTTAGGGTTAGGGTCAGGGGTTTTGAACCCGATGACCCGGTGTAAGGGCTCGGATTTTTAAATACTAATTTTCAGAAAAAGAAAATTAAAAATGAATTTAAAACGGAATTAATTCGGATTCTAAAATGTAATCGGTCAAGATAGCGGAATTCAAAAGAACAATACCATTTTATTTCACTTGTTCTTATCAAATTCCCACTCAACCCCTCTTGTTTGAGTAAAGTTCTATCCTATGCTCCCTCTCTCCCTACTTTGATTCCACTCTTTTGGCAAACAAACAAGACTGCAATTTTGACCAACAGCCCACCCAATCCTCCCCTCCTTCATTCTGGACTCAACAAAGCCCCCACACCCAGCTACCGCAACCTACCCTCTCCTGTTCCTTCTTCTTCTTCCCCTCCTTTCTCCATCCTTGCCGCGAGCTCTGAGAGCCCAAGCTCCCTTCTTTTTTCTTTCGGTTGAACACCACCACCACCTAGCCCACCGTTTCTGGCCAGTAGTCGCCAGGAGCAGCACAGCCACCGCAGTCGCCAGCGACCATCACCGAGCCCTACCGTACTCCCCGTTTTGAAATCGCCGAGGCCGAGAGCAGCACTCATCTCCCTCCTCCCCCGACAAGCAGCATCAGCTTACCCCGCATCCCTTCCGACTCCCACGAGCTGCCCAAGAAAGTCGGAGCCAGCAGCAGCGAGCATCCCACCGCCGAGCCCATCACCCCCGTTTCGCGCGAGAAGCGTCGGTAAGCCTTCAATCCTTCGATTTCCGATCGATAACCTTGTAAAGGGTCAACCTTTGAACGCTTTCCTTCCGTCCTAGGCCAGAAGACCTCTGATTCCGACCTCGGCGGTCCAGATCGAGCTCCGACGAAGTCACAAAAGCCGAAGACCCCGTGGTGAGCGTTCGAACCTTCTCCCATCGTTGTTTGATTTCGTTCTCTGCCCTTCCTTTCTGTCGGGTTAACGGTCGGGAAGTCCGGGGCTGAGTGAGGAAGGGCGAAGGCGGAGGAGTCGACGCCGGCGGGAGCCTCCTCTTCCTCCTCTTTTCTGTCCGTTTGAAACAGGGGTTGAAGAAAGGTGTGGGTCCCGCCGCTTCCACCTCTGCTCCACGTCAGACGTCTGCCCCACCCCTCTTTTTCTATCTCCAGATGTTTTTTTAAATCAAAAAGGGGATGTGGTTTGTTGGGCCTGTTTCCTTCACAACAAAAGCAACTAATTGGGCCTGTTTTTACCAACCAATTCGGTTTTGGGGTTTAACAAGGAAGGGTCCGATTTTGGAGTTGGAAAATAAGAGAGCCCGGTTTTGGTAATTTAAAAGGGGCGGTTTTTATAAAATGCAAATGGTTAGGTCTATTTTTATAATAATATATTTACATTAAGGGTATTTGAAAATATATTATATCGGTTTTGTAAAGTATGGAGATTTAAAATGTAATATTGGACTATAAGATATTATGAGATATTTTGGGTGAGATTTAAAAGAAAAATATATGTATATATATATATATATATATATTACTCGTGATTTAGACAAAATAATATTATGAGACTTGGATTTTAGAAAAAGGAATTTGATGAGCGTTTTCAATGATCGGAAATTCTAACTAGTTGATTCGGATTTTAAAGCGGTTTCGGGACTAACTCGGGAATTATGTGATTGATGACTAACTAGCATGATTGATGTGAATGGTTGACTAATATCATGATTGGTGTGTACTAATAACATGATTGATTGACTAATGGCATGATGGAGTGTTAGACTTGTGTATCGTTAATTTATGCTTTCGAGATATGACGAATATGATGAACTTGATATATGTGATATGCTGACTATTTTTGCGGATATATTATGGCAAATACATGAATGTGGCTGAGTGGAATGATGAGAATGATATGGTCTTGTGAAATGTGGCAATATGATGAATGATTGAACTTGATGGAACAATGATTGCGATATGGTTGCTATCCTCGTTCAATGTGGGACAAGACTCTTGTCCCACATTGAAAGTTGAGAGTTAGAATGAGAAGGGATGGATGTATATATATGTGTACTCCATCCTCCCTTAACCACTACTCTTTACTTTAAGCTTTATTTCTTATATTGAAATGAAGTAAATTAAAGTTTGAGAAGTTTTATATCCTTACATTTATATTGTAATGGATAAAGGAAGTTTTATAGAAATATAAAATTTCTCATGTTTTTTTCCACTTCATATTCAAATGAAATGGATATAAAAAGTGATATGTCCTATCATTTTTTTTAAAAAAAATTTAGTCAAAAATATTAAAAAAAATAATTTTTTTTTTTAAATTGGGGAATCCGCCGGGTCAGCGGGTCGACCCGGCGGGTCAACGGGTCGACCCGAACCCGCCAACTAGTGGAATTCCCGGGTTAGGGTTCGGGTCGCCCTTCCCTGACCCTTGACCCGGCGGGTCGAACCCGTCAACCCGCCGGGTCTGACCCGTGGCCACGCCTACCTAGATCTGCTACTCAAACTTGTAACAACCAAACCCAACTAAAAAACAAACCCAACCCCTCTCAAATGTCTAACAAATCTCTACCAAACTAAACAATAAGTCCAAAATTGCATGAAAATCCCTAGGTTTTCTTTGTCCTTGGCGTCGGTGACGTCTAAGTCAAGGCGCACCCGAACCATTACCGCTTCCAACTTTGCCAGCGTCAACTCTTTCTCGACCGAGATGCAACCAGTGATCAATATTTTTGATGTTCTTTTTAATTTTAATTTTATCTTAATGTAATTTTAGGCTTAAGCAATTTTTTTTTACTGGCGACCCTCTGCGTAGGGTTTATCAAGCCGTCTTTTGATGGCTTCAAGATCGCTTAGTCGATCGACTTCTTGCCTACTGTAAAAATAAAATAAAAAATTCCTCTGAGCTTGACACATCATCCTAAACTCTTCTAAATTAAGAGTTTATATAGAATATAGAATCTAGTAAAATTAAAGAAAAAAGAGAATTAAAGGAAAAAGAAAAAAAAATAGAATTAAAGAAAATCAAAGAAAAATGGCAAAAAAAAAAACGATTGGTCGAGACTCCTAAAATTCCTCTAAGCTTGACACATCATCCTAAACTCTTCTAAATTAAGAGTTTATATAGATATAGATATAGATAGTTGACAAGAGGAAAACCTGTCGTTGTTCTTGCCAAAGAATACTCAAACTCACAACTAGTATAGTGTGTAAGCAAGAGGTCGATCCACAGGGAAATCTAATAAATTCAAGTGTCAATTCTAATCGCTAGTAAGAATATGAGGGTTTTTGATGAGTAAAAGATCCGCCTTTTATCAAAGCGGAAGCAATGCAAACAAAGTAAATTGGTTGTATAATGCAATGGAGAGAAATAGGTTCACCTACAATTTATCACTTCGATTGATGAATTTGATCCTTGTTTCAGCCTCTAGTTCTTGTCTTTTCCTATCAATGTCCTTGTCCAGATCTTATGTAAATTACTAGTCCTACGAGTCCTAGCAACCCTTATCTCTAAATAACCATAACACGGTTAAGATTCAACCTAGAGATAGCATTAAGATTATGAATTAACCAAGGTACACATAATATCAAGCTACGAGTCGATATTCAACATGTATTCAACTTCCTACACATCCAATTAGTCCTACGAGTCCTAAAGGGATATGATTGCCACTTGGGTTAAGGTTCGCTACGAGGAATCTACAAAACCCTAGCAATTGAATGAATATACTCTAACTAGTTGATCAGGCCAGAGAGAATAAAACACATTCAAGCAATTAAGCACAAGGAAGTCAAAACATTGCAATAGGAATAAGAACTAGATTAAGAAACTCACAATTCAACAATCAAAGATCCAAACTGTAGGCGAAACCTCGAGAGTTTAGTTGCTCATGCTCAACGGCGCTCTCAACAATGAAATAATGTGCATAAGGTTAGTGAAATAATAAACTATAAAAGTCTTAAATAGCTTCTAACAAGTCGGCCAAATAAATAAACTAAAACCCTAATAAGAGTCCAATACTGAATCGGCGTTTCTGCGGAGGCCGCGGGGCAGCCAACCCAGGCCGCGGGGCGGCCGGCGATTGCGAAATCCTTCGTCAGAGCTACGGGCCGCGGGGCGGCTTCTATTGTTCACAGTAATTTTTCCGTTTCGAATTTGGTCTCGATGTCAACATGAAAGTTGTAGATCTCGGAAAGACCTTTCCAACGCATGATTATAATAGTCAATCGGACCACCGAGGCCTCCAGAAAGTGCGAAACAAGTTCAGCATGTCTGTCGACACCTTCTGTTGACTTGTTCTTCACTTAGGCTCTCTAACTTCGATTCCGCTCCCGGGCTCTTCACTTTTCCTCCTCCTCTTCACTCTTCCTTCATCCATGAGTCTCCTCATTCCTCGTCGGATCCACATATACCTGAAATAATCCATAAAAGCGTGTAGATTCCGACTCCACCAACAACACAAGTATAAATGCAAATCTAGCTTAACCTTATACGTTATGCACATCTACATCATGCTAAATGCAACCTAATATGCCTACCTAAATGCATGCTATCAATAGTTAGTAAAATTAAAGAAAGAAGAGAATTAAAGGAAAATAAATAAAAAAGAAGAATTAAAGACAATGAAAAAAAATGAAAAAAAAAGATTAGTTAAGACACCTAAAATGTCTCTAAGAATGACACATCATCCTAAACTCTTCTAAATTAAGAGTTTATATAGATAATAGAATAAATTACTATTATAAAATTAAATAAAATATTAATGAAGTTGGTATGATATAAGAAGGGTACGTAGAGTTGATAATCAAGGAGAGTATTCACACACAAAGAAACTAGAGGACATATATGTGTAGTCCCAATAAGGCCAAAATAACTCACAAGGTCAAATTGTTAGAACTTCAATACCACTTAAATTCCAAAGACTATACATGCTCAATTTTCTCATCAATCACGTTCCCAAAAAGTCTATAAAACAATTCAAAGTTTCAAACACTTCAAGCAAGTCATGGGGCACATGATAAGATAAATATAGAGGACAAGTAGCCTAGATGGGAAAATACGACCTAAAGTGTATGAAATGCATGATATTTTTGGATTTTTTTTTTGCAAATGCAATATATGAGTAAAAATAAATATGAAAACATAAATAAACATGATATGCAAAATCTATCTATATGCAATGCAATCCCTCCCCCACACATAAATGTTTCATTGTCCTCAATGAAAATTAAAGACAACAAAATATAAAAATACGAAGGAAAGAAAGAAAAATTGACTTGCTGATTGCATTGGTGGTAGGTCAGGAGGGAGGTGAGGAAAGGAAACTTGTCTGTCCCGTCAGAGGCCGCGAGGCGGCCATACTAGGCCGCGGGGCGGCTAAGGACACAACTTAGCCGTGGGGCGGCCTGCGAAATTTAGCTCTGCAGCGCCTTTTCTCCCTGCGGTGTTAGCATCCTACAACCGAACAAAACCAAAACTAGTCTGATAAAACAAAAGACACAGATGAAAATAGAAAACTTACCTTGGGTTGCCTCCCAAGCAGCGCCTTTGGTTACCGTCGTTGGCTCGACGTTATATTCATCCACTCATTCACGACTCAAGCGGACATCGACAGCGCCCTCAAAAGCAAATCAAACTCTCGTGCCCAACCGATATTCGAATGCACACTGAAAAAAAAACAATTGGTAATTAAAATTTCAACAATGATGAACATTACCAACTTACCCTTCATTCGAGCTTGATTCTCCCTCGAGGGTATGTAAGACCACCAACACAGTTCTGTTGGTGGCTTGTTGAAGTAGTGACTCCATGGATCGACATATTCACCAAAGCCTCCCAATTTGCAAAAAGTATCAGTTTCTTGTTCGGGAACCACAGAAATTGGTTCCGGACTTGGCTCCTTGATAGGCGAGTTGGGGATGATTTCTACGAATGAAGAGAGCATCAAAACATACTCAATCTCTAGGGATGTCTCCTGAGATTTCGTGTCGATAACCACTAGATGCTCTTCTTCATTATCAGAGAATTCATCGTTGTCTGCATCTTGGCTTTCATCAAGTTGAGGAATAGAACATTGCTGAACTATCAACTCCTTCACTGTTTTAGAGAGTCGGATAATTGCTTCCCTATTTTGATTCATAGCTTCCCCAGTTTGATTCACTATCTCACGTAATTGCCCTATTTGCTCCATCAAGACAATGGTTGACTCTTCCATGGACGGGTCGGAGTACTCCATTGGTTAAAACGTCGAAGTGTAGGATTCTTCCTCCGCCGATTGGTCACCCATGTAGCAGAGAAAATCCCATAATCCCGACACTCCTAAACCAGCAAAGCTTCCATTGTTTATGGACCTGGCAAGTTCTCGGGTCTGAGGAGCCATGCCCTCAAAAACGCAAACCACCACATCTCGCAAACTATCTCGGAAACCCCGTGAATAACGGATGTTAAATAAATTTTGCACTCTTGTGAGGTAATTGTGAAAATATTCTCTCTGAAACTGCCATAACTTCAACATCTAGAAATATTAGCAATAAGGTGTCGTGAACCGTAAGATAGGTCCACGACGGGGTTAGATGTAAATATATACAAAAGATAGCGATTAAAAAAAACACAAGAAATTGCTAAGAGTTCCCCAGCAACGGCGCAAAATTTGACAAAAGGAAAACCTGTCGTTGTTCTTGCCAAAGAATACTCAAACTCACAACTAGTATAGTGTGTAAGCAAGAGGTCGATCCACAGGGAAATCTAATAAATTCAAGTGTCAATTCTAATCGCTAGTAAGAATATGAGGGTTTTTGATGAGTAAAAGATCCGCCTTTTATCAAAGCGGAAGCAATGCAAACAAAGTAAATTGGTTGTATAATGCAATGGAGAGAAATAGGTTCACCTACAATTTATCACTTCGATTGATGAATTCGATCCTTGTTTCAGCCTCTAGTTCTTGTCTTTTCCTATCAATGTCCTTGTCCAGATCTTATGTAAATTACTAGTCCTACGAGTCCTAGCAACCCTTATCTCTAAATAACCCTAACACGGTTAAGATTCAACCTAGAGATAGCATTAAGATTATGAATTAACCAAGGTACACATAATATCAAGCTACGAGTCGATATTCAACATGTATTCAACTTCCTACACATCCAATTAGTCCTACGAGTCCTAAAGGGATATGACTGCCACTTGGGTTAAGGTTCGCTACGAGGAATCTACAAAACCCTAGCAATTGAATGAATATACTCTAACTAGTTGATCAGGCCAGAGAGAATAAAACACATTCAAGCAATTAAGCACAAGGAAGTCAAAACATTGCAATAGGAATAAGAACTAGATTAAGAAACTCACAATTCAACAATCAAAGATCCAAACTGTAGGCGAAACCTCGAGAGTTTAGTTGCTCATGCTCAACGGCGCTCTCAACAATGAAATAATGTGCATAAGGTTAGTGAAATAATAAACTATAAAAGTCTTAAATAGCTTCTAACAAGTCGGCCAAATAAATAAACTAAAACCCTAATAAGAGTCCAATACTGAATCGGCGTTTCTGCGGAGGCCGCGGGGCAGCCAACTCAGGCCGCGGGGCGGCCGGCGATTGCGAAATCCTTCGTCAGAGCTACGGGCCGCGGGGCGGCTTCTATTGTTCACAGTAATTTTTCCGTTTCGAATTTGGTCTCGATGTCAACATGAAAGTTGTAGATCTCGGAAAGACCTTTCCAACGCATGATTATAATAGTCAATCGGACCACCGAGGCCTCCAGAAAGTGCGAAACAAGTTCAGCATGTCTGTCGACACCTTCTGTTGACTTGTTCTTCACTTAGGCTCTCTAACTTCGATTCCGCTCCCGGGCTCTTCACTTTTCCTCCTCCTCTTCACTCTTCCTTCATCCATGAGTCTCCTCATTCCTCGTCGGATCCACATATACCTGAAATAATCCATAAAAGCGTGTAGATTCCGACTCCACCAACAACACAAGTATAAATGCAAATCTAGCTTAACCTTATACGTTATGCACATCTACATCATGCTAAATGCAACCTAATATGCCTACCTAAATGCATGCTATCAATAGTTAGTAAAATTAAAGAAAGAAGAGAATTAAAGGAAAATAAATAAAAAAGAAGAATTAAAGACAATGAAAAAAAATGAAAAAAAAAATTTAGTTAAGACACCTAAAATGTCTCTAAGAATGACACATCATCCTAAACTCTTCTAAATTAAGAGTTTATATAGATAATAAAATAAATTACTATTATAAAATTAAATAAAATATTAATGAAGTTGGTATGATATAAGAAGGGTACGTAGAGTTGATAAAGTAAAAA
This sequence comes from Persicaria tinctoria, assembly GCA_037127255.1. Taxonomy (NCBI): domain Eukaryota; kingdom Viridiplantae; phylum Streptophyta; class Magnoliopsida; order Caryophyllales; family Polygonaceae; genus Persicaria; species Persicaria tinctoria. The sequence continues at coordinate 6,316,832 of JBANSL010000004.1, forward strand.
ATATATAAACTAAGGTGGTTATGACACCTAAGAAAAAATATTATTAATTAATAGTTAGATTAAGATAGATGATTAAATAAAATGTTTAAAATTTTCACTTGTTAACAATTTATGAGACTGGAGCAATTTTTTATTTTTATTTAGTAGATGGATGTATAGAGAGAGTGTAGATCATATGTACTCAGGCTTTAACTTGTATCATGTTGCATCATGTTAACAAATCTCGGACGTTGATGGAATGAAATGGATGACCGTGATTATCTGACATTTTTTTTATAAATAAAACGGTGGGATCCAGATGTTTTTTTTATATAAAGAAAGGAATTGAGAGGCTAATTAAACAAATCGGGAGATAGACCAACCAACATGTACAATCAAAATCAAATAACATAAACAAATGACTGAATCGAAATAAAAAAAGCAAATGATGGAAAGAAAAGACAGAAATAAAGTACAAGCCATCCTACACTAAACTACAAGCTAGCAGAACCAACGACCGATGAGCCAAACGGAAGACGCTCCCAAAGAACTCTGGGGATCACTAGCGAACACCTCAACTTGCACTACTACAATTATGAGCAAAGGGTGCGGTTTATAGCGGCGGTTTACTAAGGCAGCGGTTCATGACTGCGGTTTATGAAAATATTAGCAAATTAGTTTACGGAAGCGGTCCTGGCAGCGCTTTTAAAATTCTAAGGCTATTCGGGCGGTTTTGTTTTTCTTTAGGGGCGGTTCATTAAATTAAACTACTCAAAGGCAGCGGTTCCAACAAAAACCCTAAAATAAAACACAGGGCCGATCGATTTGGGGGAGAAATCAGGCCCGACCTCTCTCTCTCTTCTTGCGTTCTCTCCCCCTCGGATCTGAGATCTTCAACCCTCCCCATGGCTTCCCTCTTTCATCGGTACCTCTCTAGATCTTCAACCATTGTTCCCTGCCTCTCTCTCGGAACCCTCTCCTCGACACTCGACCCCAAAGTGAAGATAGAGGTCAGCGTTTCTTCTCCTGACTCCGACATCGCCGAAACCCCCTCTATCTCAGCGCCAGAGTTCCAACGGAGCTAAGCCCAACCCTCCTCCTCATAGTGATGCGACTCAATCCACTTTGTGAGCGTCACCAAGAGCCGACGTCGACCGCCTTCTCTGACACCGGCCATTTGCTGTCGCCAAGGAAGAACATGCCTCTTTCCGAGGGTCTTCGAAGATGGAGGAGTCCAAGCCACCAGGGTCTCAGAAGATGAGCGCTGCCACATCTCCGGTTAGTTAATTCCTTCTCCATTGATTCTTCAGATCTAGGTTTAGGGTTATATGATTTAGATCTTGGGTTCTCGATTTTTGTAAAGAAATTTCAATCTAGGGTTTCGCTTGATATGTACATTTCAATCTAGGGATGTTTCTGAATGACAGAGGGAGGTATGAGGAGGAAAATCGAGGGGAGAGAACTGAAGAATCTGTTACTAGTGGTGTTGTGAGGGACAATTTCAGTGATTATCGTGGCAAGTACCGAGCTTGAAGCGAAGATTGAAATCTGGGTAATTTCTAGGGTTTTTATTCCTCAAGTGTTGTCAAATTTGAAGGTATCCTTTGAATAAATTGATGATATATTATGCAAGCTTCCAGATTTCTCTAATGCATATGTTTGTATATATATTCCATCCAAGGTTTGTGATTTTGAATGGTTAATCCGTTGTTTTGTTGGTTTATTTTTGTGTTGATGAAATTGATGCTTAGTATGAAGATATTCCTAAAACCAGATTGATTGAATTCGGTTACCAGTTCGAAAATTTGTGATGATTTAAGTGTTGATGAATGCAGTCAGTGAAGATTATTCCTAAGAATCTGCAGGGTTTCTGTTTGATCTGATGTAGTAAAGGTTAATGTCATTCAGTTATGTTGTGTGTTGGTTCCTGTTGTCTTTAGAGTTGGGAAAATGATGTATTTTGAGTCTTTGAGATGGATTTGTTTAGAAGGTCATGAATCATGAATGAAAGTCTAATACTTCAATCTCTTATGTTGCTCAAATGTACTGTCATGGTTACTTAACTGGATGTTCAAGTATAACAAGATGACTACTACCAACCCTCTCCGTTTTTCTTGTGCATTCAATGTGTGTTTGTAAGAGTGCATAATTTTTTATTCACTTTGTATTTTTTCGTGGCAGGTAATTGAGAATATTTTAGCTACTTGCCAGCCAGTGGAAATGACATTGAAGGTATATATTTTTCAGCCTTGCATTTACATTATTATTGATTTACTCTGTATTCTTTTTTTGTGGGAGTAGATTAAGGGTAATTTGATTGTCAACCAGTGGAAAGGACATGAATCTTTATGAATTATAGAAAACTCTTTACTTTAAAAATTCATTTCTTGCACAACACATGTAAAAAATAAAGTTATTCATTGATTCGATTCTAGCAAGTTTTCAATTTTTCTATGACTTTACTAATTTGCAGGACCTTCCAAATGATCAAGGGCCGATTTATTTCCTTATTCATGATCAAAATTTTCTTTTCTTAAATCTCTTATGTGATTGTAGGATGTAACCGTATTTCGTTTTCTGGTTCAAGTTATTAATTCAGGAGTAGCTGGTTGCTATACGGGTCTTGCTAAGTTATCCAGGTATGTGTTACTCATGCCACTCAAAACAAGTTTGAGGGGCACATTCTTTTATTTGTCTACTTCTTCCATTTAAATAAGCACAGTCTTGTGATTCTTTTTTCAAACTTGGGTTACTGACAAGAATTTTATGTCGTTAAAAGTGGGTAGAATTTTTGGAGAAGCTTCTGAACATGATTTGTAAAACTATGGCATAAAAATTTATAGAGATTCTGCTCGGTTTCTCAACGTGAAGAACTAACTTTTTTTCTTTCCAAAGTACTTGAAGATATTTGCATGAAGAGGTGCACCTATAATAAGATAAATAGCATGAAGATGTATCGATGTGGATGTTGGACATGGGTGGAAATGGACTAGCTGTAAGGTGTAAGTAGGAATTCAATGGTGATTATTCCAAGTGTTTTTTAGTCAATAGTGTGAGATAGTTGATATAAATGACTAAATGAGGTTAAGCTTTTGGGTTTGGGAAATATTAATATGTTTCATTCAATTGTTACTATGTTATGTATTCATTCCATAGATTAAATTCTAAATAACTCGGAAAAAATGGTATCTTCTACATTTTTTGGCTAATTATTAGGGCTATGCCTGACGGAGGAAAAGTCGTTGATTCACCTCGTCAAAAATAAATCCCAAACAAACAAACTAGTATAGTATGCAAGTAAGGGGTCGAACCCTAGAGAATCGAGTATTTCTAAATATTGTGTATTTATCAATATAAAAAGAAAAGATTTTTATGAATGGAAATAAAAGAAAATAATATTGAGAAAAGCAAATAAATGATAGAAGGAAAGCATTTCCACCTACAAGTTCTCGACTTTGGTTGGTTTTATTGATCATCGAATCCTTTTCAAGTTATTATCTTTTCCTACGAATTCCTCTCGTCTTGGTTTAAGTAGATTAAAAGTCCTACGAGTCCAATTAATCCCTTACACCTCAATGCAACCTTAACACGGTCAAGATTTAACAAAGAGATAGCAAATAGTCCCAAGAACTTGAGCATATAAATAACACCAATTAAACACGGTAAATCGATGTTTAAGATATATGTCAACTCCCTACATAATCATGCTTCAAACACGGAATCCACAATCTTATGCGTGCTACTACGGAAATAACACAAATACGAAAGTATTAAATCCTAGCATGAAATCAATATTATCAAGGTCGCGAGTCAAGATAACATCAATAACATAATCAATATCGCACAAAGAAGTTGAAAGAATTAAAGAGGAAAAATAACTTGAATTAGAAACTCACAAACCACCAACCAAGTCTCGAAAGTGTAGGCGGAAACTACAAAATTAGCCAAACATGGCTTACCTAAACTTTCTTCTCTTTAATGGTGATTTCTCTACTTGGAATTAATTTAAACTTAATTAAACTAACCCTAGAACATCCTATTTATAAGTCTAATGTCTTCCATAAATAAGGTAAAAGATAGATAAACTAGATAGAAACTTCCTAAACAAACTAGATAGAAGATAGACTTTCCAAATTTAATTCAGCGTCAAATTCCGCTGGCAGCGAAAATTTCCACTGGCAGCGAATGGCGTCAATCAAGCTCCTGTTGGATTTTCGCTACCACACTCGCTGGCAGCGAATGTCCACGCCTTATAATATTTTCAAGCTTCCTCAGATCCTTCCTTCCGCTTCCGCGAGCTGCTCCTCCCGCTGCCGCGAGCTGCTCCTCCCGCTGCCGCGAGCCCGTCTTTCCGCTGGAGCGACTTGCCGAGTCTCCGTCGCCCTGGTGATTCTCGCTGCCAGCGACTTTTTCCGCGGCAGCGAGTGGCTCGCTGCAGCGAGTCCAGTCGCTGGCAGCGAATGCTGCCTGGTCGGCCGGGCTGACTCGACTCGCTGGCAGCGAAGTTCGCTGGCAGCGAGACGTGCCAGCTCCTAGACATGCTCCGGATGACTCCACACACTGGAAGCGAGATCCAATCCGCTGGCAGCGAGATCCCATCCGCTGGCAGCGAGATCCCATCCGCTGGCAGCGAGATCCCATTCGCTGGCAGCGAGTTCTGCTCAGGACACCTTCCCGCACGATGTTGCTGACATGATCCGCTGTAGCGGAAATACATTCGCTGTCAGCGAAAATCCAACAGAATACCATCATGTAGATCTTCGAAAGAGCTTTCCAACGCATGCTCATATTAGTCGATCGGACATCCGAGGCCTCCGGAAAGTGCGTTACAAGTTCAACTCCCCGAGCGGACAGCTTTCGTGACTCGCCCTCGTTTCCGCTCTTAGACCTCGATTTTGTACTCCGTTGCTCCTTAGGTTGTTCCATTCTCTTCGGGACTTCTTCCTTAAGCTCTCCCAAGTCTCGCCTTAGCCTTACTTAGCTCCGTTCCTCGTGTTCTTTGCCTCGGATCTACGAATCTACATAAAACCATCGAAATAGCGTAGATTCCGAACTTTTCCACAAAATGAATGCTAATCTAATTAACACCAAAACATGATTATATAACAATGAAATGCACCTAAACTAACCTATAATGCCTATTGGAAACATGCCTTATCAAACTCCCCCACACTTAACCTTTTGCTTGTCCTCAAGCAATACAAAAACAAGAGCTAAACCATCATACCACAAATATGATCTTCAAGCACTAACCTTGTCAAAAGCAACATCAAAGTGTAGGATCCATGAGTATGAAAGTTAACATCCTAGCAAGTTTATGAGCGATTCAAAGTAAAGGCACATCTCATCCAATCTCATCGGGATTATGTGTTTACTCTCACTCTCATGTGTATAGGCTTAACAATCTATCTCTCAACTCAATCCAAAATACAAAAAGCTACATAGAAATTGACACAAATATCACATATTCTCCACCGTGGATGCCATCACTTATAAGAAACATCAAGAGGTCTTTTATCAAGGTTGTAATGGGGCTTGGTGAGGAATTAAGGTAGGAAAATATTTAGGCTTGTGGTGCTAAAAATCCGGGAAAAAGGGATCCCTAAGAACAACCGGAAGAACACTACAAATCAAATACTTCCAAAACCAAAATAACTCAAACTTTCACTCACAAAATACTCAACTAAAGAACTTTCTCTCAACCATACATTTTTCTAACTCTCACATTCATAATAAAATAAAAGGCTCTTATTCATGCTTTTTTTCTTTCTTTTCTTTCTTTCTTCACTTTTTTCTTCTTCTTTTTTCTCAATTTTTCTTCTAGAGCCAAAAATACAATAATGCACAATGCGATGAATAAAACCAAAATTACATAATAATCCAAAACTTGTAACTCTCTTAACAATATTTTGTTTTCCACTCAACTAGATCAATCATTCACCAATTCTAATCCTAATTCCCGGATAGGGTAAGGCTCATCATCGGCTAGGATAAATTTTTGTGGAGCTTCAAAGAAAAGGCTAAGGCTCAAATTGGCTACAAGCAAAGGACACATATGTAGGGTGGATATGGATAATAATAAGGTATAAGAAATTCATGCCTCTATCATTTGAAACTCATAAGCAATAGACATATAAAATCGGCCTCAAATATAGATAACAATGTCAATCTCAAGAGGTAATTGCATAAGGAGAGTATAATGTCACACAAGAAAGCAAAAGGGAATAAATATGATGAAAATTCCCTATAAGGCCAAAAATTCTCACTAGGACAATATTTTGTTGGATTTCAATAATACCCAAGACAAAGAATCATACTTGCTCAATTGAACTAACAAGTCATGCTCCCATAAAAATCATCTCAAGTATGTGACGAGGCTAGGCAATTCAATCATATTATGGAACATATATGTTAAAACTCATAAAAATAAAATAGAGGACAAACTAAGGCAAGATGAGTATTTGAATAACACAAATATATGCAATGCATGATCTTTTTGGATTTTTGTTTTATTTTTCAATTTTTGTTTTCATTTTCTAATGCGATAAAATAATGAAAAAAAACAAACATGAATGCATAACGGAAAAATAAATATGAATGGATGCATGAATCTATGAGTGCAACCCTCCCCCACACTTAAACTCTTCATTGTCCTCAATGAAAATCAAAGACAACAAATCATAAAAATATGAGAGAAAAAGGGTAAAGAATAACTCACTTTTTTTTGGAAAAGTTTTGGTGGTGAAGGTGACGATTTTTTTTGAAAGAAGAACGATGAAGAAGCGAAAACGACGGAATCGAAGATGGACGAACCACGAGCACGGATGAATGAAGATGGCGAAGAATGAATAAGATTGGATGCGACGACAACGGACGAAGACTAGGCATCACTGGTGGATTCGCTGGCAGCGAGTGTTGGTTCGCTGTCAGCGGATGAAGTCAGCCCCTATGTCGTCTGGGCGGTTGGACTCGCTGGCAGCGAATCATGATTCGCTGGCAGCGAATTCAGCATATAATCTCTATTCTTCGATCTTGTTCACTTTTCCCTGCATTGTTAGCTCAAAATATCCAAAAGCATCTATCTACCATATAAAATAATTAGGAAATTTCTAATTTATTAAACAACAAAACTAATTAAATAACTAGGAATTGAAATAACTAATTTAGGAAAACTTACCTCGGGTTGCCTCCCGAAAAGCGTCCTTGTTTATCGTCATAGACTCGACGGTTTATTTGTTCGCGCATTCAAGACTCACTCGGACATTGCTAACGCCCTCTTTAACAAATCAAACTCCGGTGCACACCATCTAGGTAGGCAAGCACCACATATAAAGAAGCCGAAGTCAAATGATGTGATGTTGAAGAAGGTCTCCAACTTTTCATATGCCCGAGCGTGACTTCTCGCCGAGGGTATGTAGTACCACCAACACAGTTCCGCTGGTGGTTTGTTGAAGTAATGCTCCCAAGGATCTACATATTCACCAAAATCCACAAAAGTGTCAAAAATATCATTACCTTTCTCAAAAGCCACAGAAATCGGGTCCAGACTTGGTTCCTCAATAGGTGCGTTGGGGATGATTTCTATTGGTGGAGTAGGTGCCAAAATACATGGTTCCTCATGCAAGTAAGGGGCATCGGGCTCTCTTCTCCATCTTCGAATGAACCATGGGTACTTGCGTCTTGGCTTTCCTCATGTATCACGCCCGCCATTGGTTTGAAAGGTAAGGGTGTGGATGCCAACATGTATTCTTCTTCCACCTTTGCCATGTCACCCACACAAAGGAAAATATCCCACAATTCCGGCCAATCCAAACCATAAAAGCCTTCGTTTTTCAAAGATTGAGCGAATTCTCGTATCTCGGGAAGCATGCCATCTTGAACGCAAAGTACTTGTTCTTTCAAATCATCTTGGATACCCCGTGAAGCACGGTCGCCCACTAAATCTTGCACTCTTGTGAGGTAATGGTGAAAGTATTCTCCTTGGTATTGCCATAACTTCAACTCCATTACAAACAATTAGTAACGAGGTGTCGTGAACCGTAAGATAGGTCCACGACGGGGAAAGATATATATACAAATATTAATAAATACACAAAATAAAGAAATAAACTTGATTCCCCGGCAACGACGCCAATTTGACGGAGGAAAAGTCGTTGATTCACCTCGTCAAAAATAAATCCCAAACAAACAAACTAGTATAGTATGCAAGTAAGGGGTCGAACCCTAGAGAATCGAGTATTTCTAAATATTGTGTATTTATCAATATAAAAAGAAAAGATTTTTATGAATGGAAATAAAAGAAAATAATATTGAGAAAAGCAAATAAATGATAGAAGGAAAGCATTTCCACCTACAAGTTCTCGACTTTGGTTGGTTTTATTGATCATCGAATCCTTTTCAAGTTATTATCTTTTCCTACGAATTCCTCTCGTCTTGGTTTAAGTAGATTAAAAGTCCTACGAGTCCAATTAATCCCTTACACCTCAATGCAACCTTAACACGGTCAAGATTTAACAAAGAGATAGCAAATAGTCCCAAGAACTTGAGCATATAAATAACACCAATTAAACACGGTAAATCGATGTTTAAGATATATGTCAACTCCCTACATAATCATGCTTCAAACACGGAATCCACAATCTTATGCGTGCTACTACGGAAATAACACAAATACGAAAGTATTAAATCCTAGCATGAAATCAATATTATCAAGGTCGCGACTCAAGATAACATCAATAACATAATCAATATCGCACAAAGAAGTTGAAAGAATTAAAGAGGAAAAATAACTTGAATTAGAAACTCACAAACCACCAACCAAGTCTCGAAAGTGTAGGCGGAAACTACAAAATTAGCCAAACATGGCTTACCTAAACTTTCTTCTCTTTAATGGTGATTTCTCTACTTGGAATTAATTTAAACTTAATTAAACTAACCCTAGAACATCCTATTTATAAGTCTAATGTCTTCCATAAATAAGGTAAAAGATAGATAAACTAGATAGAAACTTCCTAAACAAACTAGATAGAAGATAGACTTTCCAAATTTAATTCAGCGTCAAATTCCGCTGGCAGCGAAAATTTCCGCTGGCAGCGAATGGCGTCAATCAAGCTCCTGTTGGATTTTCGCTACCACACTCGCTGGCAGCGAATGTCCACGCCTTATAATATTTTCAAGCTTCCTCGGATCCTTCCTTCCGCTTCCGCGAGCTGCTCCTCCCGCTGCCGCGAGCTGCTCCTCCCGCTGCTGCGAGCCCGTCTTTCCGCTGGAGCGACTTGCCGAGTCTCCGTCACCCTGGTGATTCTCGCTGGCAGCGAATTTTTCCGTGGCAGCGAGTGGCTCGCTGCAGCGAGTCCAGTCGCTGGCAGCGAATGCTGCCTGGTCGGCCGGGTTGACTCGACTCGCTGGCAGCGAACTCCATTCGCTGGCAGCGAGACGTGCCAGCTCCTAGACATGCTCCGGATGACTCCACACACTGGCAGCGAGATCCAATCCGCTGGCAGCGAGATCCCATCCGCTGGCAGCGAGATCCCATTCGCTGGCAGCGAGTTCTACTCAGGACACCTTCCCGCACGATGTTGCTGACATGATCCGCTGTAGCGGAAATACATTCGCTGTCAGCGAAAATCCAACAGAACACAATCATGTAGATCTTCCAAAGAGCTTTCCAACGCATGCTCATATTAGTCGATCGGACATCCAAGGCCTCCGGAAAGTGCGTTACAAGTTCAACTCGCCGAGCAGACAGCTTTCGTGACTCGCCCTCGTTTCCGCTCTTAGACCTCGATTTTGTACTCCGTTGCTCCTTAGGTTGTTCCATTCTCTTCGGGACTTCTTCCTTAAGCTCTCCCAAGTCTCGCCTTAGCCTTACTTAGCTCCGTTCCTCGTGTTCTTTGCCTCGGATCTACGAATCTACATAAAACCATCGAAATAGCGTAGATTCCGAACTTTTCCACAAAATGAATGCTAATCTAATTAACACTAAAACATGATTATATAACAATGAAATGCACCTAAACTAACCTATAATGCCTATTGGAAACATGCCTTATCAATGCCTCAAACAATTGTTGCCAAGTTCTTAATGTATATACAAGTAAAAATGACGGAGCTGACTTATATGTTCACTCACTAGAGTATTTTGGATATTTCAAACAGGAAAAAAAGCCTTGTATATGAAGCAAAAGGGAAGCCAACTGTCGTGAATGCATACATATAAGAAGGTAAACATTTACATGCCCAATTTGCTATTAAACATGGGAAGGGTCGACTAAAATTGTTGATGCACTCTGTTTCGTGCCATTTGTTATTCAATGGTATAATAGTACTTGATCTATATATGTGCATCCTAAATTGACTAAAATTGTTTGTTGATGACCATTTCGCAGATCTCGAAACCAGTTTGCAGATCAACCTAGTGCCAAACCTAGCACATGGATACTTTTCATTATTCCACTTTGTTTAGATTACAAACGATTGAGTATATGGCTAGATTGAATGAGCAATTTGTAGATCAATCAAATAATCATTTTATAGATTGATCACTTCGGAGCTCTTAATGTAATGAATATCACTTTGAGTCAATGAAAGTATTTTGTTTTAAATATATATGTTGATATTATAATGAATATTTAATATTTATTTATGATTATATTAATACGTTTAAAATATATAAAATGCAATCGGGATGCTATATATTTTTCAATTAAAAACCGCTGCCAATATACAGCAAACCGCTTCTAATGATAGAGGAACAAACTGTCACTTTAGAGCAATAGGCAGCGGTTATTTTGATCCTTTAGCAGCGTTTGGCTCCTCTCTGTGAAACCGCTGTCTTAGGTCATGAAAACCGCTGCCATAGAGCTAAGGCGACGGCAGCAGAAGGGGCGGTCCAAAACCGCTGCCTTAGGGTTTTGGTGGCGGTTATCCTACATAAGGTGACGGTTTTTGACCGCTGCCAAAGTTCTTAATTGTAGTAGTGTTGGACTCTAAACATAATCAACAGGTATCGATCGCATTCCCACGACGTCAACTAGGTTGACAAATCAGCCACCACTCACATGAAACCTATAATATAATACAAAAAAAAAAAGCAAAGCACCCCAACCTGCAAACCAAAACTCTAGCCAAAACAAATCCTAAAAACCCATCTCACACCCTCAAGGACGATAACAAGATCATAAAAGACTATCACCAAGGTAAACCAAAATGGAGGAAACGTATAAGACGGGACATGAATAAATAAATAATAATAATAACCGGAAAAGAGATCGGAAAACGGTTAGCAAACGAACCAATGGAAAATTTTAAAAATATTATTTTTGTTACACATCATCCTTAATTTTAAAAATATTAACAAATTTAATCACATATTTAGAATATTAATAGTAATTTGAAAGCACTACAAAAAATAATTAAATTTGCTACCCTTGCTAGCTTCGGCAGGCGTGTGCCGTGGCAATTTATACTCATTTGCGACGGTATTAGCAACGGTAGGCGTTGCTTTTGGAAAAAAAAAACTCGGATGGTAGCTTCGGGTGAAGTTACCGTAGCTAAACTAGCTACCACTACAAAAAAAGAAAAAAAAATCAACGCGCGGCATACCTACAGATCCAAAAATGAAAAGTTCCTAAATCCCCCGTTTCAATTCCAGTCCTCCCTCCCTCTTCTCCCGCTAGCTCTCCGTCTTCTCCCTTCATATACTCCCCGACGGGATTCCCATCTTCTCCCTGCCCCCTCTCCGAGCTTCTCTCTCCCTTGTTCTCCCATCTAGGGTTGCAAGAAATGTAGGGAAACTGGCTTTGATTCTCATCCCTATCTACCCCGTCACTTTCAAATATGAAAACCCTAATCTCGCTCACCACAACCGCTTCGCCGCCTTCCTCTCTCCTTTTCCTCCTCCCGCTGTCAACCTTCCGCCCCCTCCCTATCCGCTGCAGATTTTGCCTTCTCCGCCATCAATGAATGGGGTCGGCTCCTCAACGCCTCTCCACCTCCGGCTCCTTCAGCTGCTCCTCTAAGGTCTCTCACTCTCCTTACTTTCTCTAAAATTGCTTGTTTGAGTCAATTTCGATTTCGATTTGGATTTGCAACAACCCTGTTATCATCAATTTCGCATTTAATTGCTTGGATTTTCTTGATATGGCTGATTTTAGGGTAAGGCTGATTTTAGGATTATGTACCCTAAAATTGCTTGTTTGAGTCATTTGTGAATGGCTTCATGTACTCCTTCCAATTGCTTGTTTGAGTCATCTGTGATTTTTATATGGCCGATTTAGGGTTCTGTACTCCTTCCAATTGTTGTTCTTTTGTCAGTCATATGTGAATGGCTCCTTCCAATTGCTTGTTTGATTCATCTGTAATTTCCAATCTGACATATTAGGTTGAAGACTTCAATAGTTTGATTTGTTGAGCAGAAGCCATAAAGGCTATAGTAGTTCAGTAAGTTGCAGACTTCAATAGTTTGATTTGTTGTCTGAATCATGTTTTTGTATTCTGTGAGGAATGCTAATGATTTTAACTATTGCATGTATTCTAAAATAACTGGCTACTGATTTTGGTGTAACATGTATAAAATGGGCAGTTGTTCATAAATGCTGTTGTTTTCCTTTCCATCTGAAATATACAAGTATTCTTAGGTGATTGCTAGCTGTTTGTTTCGCCGAGCCTGTTTGGTACTTTTTACTGTCAAGGCATTATAATATTTTTACTAGGAATTATAAATAGTTTCTAAGGTGACTTATAGAAATCACACACTGATGAGTTAAAAAGATGTTAAGCTATGAATTATGCCCAAAAGGTCCACTGAAAAAATTAACGTCGAGAGTGTTGTTCTTATTGCTGCCCTTGTTCTGCCAGTCTCTTGGTCACCATCCTTAAAGTTGTTTTTGTTAAATTTTTTGCTTGAATGTATGCGCAACTACTCACTCTCCTAGAACTAACTCCCTTTCCAGAACTTCTATCGATTTTCATCAAGATTATAATCTTAAGCTAGATTAAAAATGTGCATGCCAAACATCTTGTAATTGAATCCAAACATCTTTTTTTTTGGGTTAATGCTGAGCAATTGAATCCAAACATCTTGTAAAGTGAGGCATGAGTAATGAACTGTGATTTTTTTAGTAGCCCTGTTATGAAATTTTAGTAGTCCTTTTATTTATTTGAGTAAAGTTAGTCTATTATTACAATATATGGTCAAACTATTGCGCTCTAATTATGAACGATTTTTTGTTCTCATGTTTTATGTGTAAAAGCTTGATAAGTTCTTTCTGTCTTTTTGCTGCTTTGTTAGAATAGTGTTGTGCTTAATTTCTGGTTCCTTGGCGTGTTTCATTGTGAAGAGTATCAAGGATGTCATGAGGCTAGACATGGGAAAAATAAGAAGTAGATGATAACAATTGATTGACTTTGAGAGGAAATGAGGCATGTCTAATTTTTTTAGGATAATTCTAGTTGAATACTGTCTTTCTTTTTTGAAAGGGAATGCTTGATTTAACATCCATCAGTAAATTTTTTGGGATAATTCTATGTTAGCAGATCAACCATGGTTCTTATATGGCAATCAATCAGTTGATGCTGCCACGTCACTAATCCTTGTGATCAGCCATTACAATTCACACCCAGGTTCAACCATGATCATAATCCCATGGTCTCTGTTACAGGTGTGCCAACATTAATAATCACATGCTTCTTGAACAAGGTGTGTGAGATGATTGTGAGGTTTTTTATTTTATTTTTTTAGTGTTGCTACTTGCTAGAAGGTACTGCATATTTTATGAGTCAAGGGGTTCTGCTAAGTATTAATAAGAAACTTGTATTTGCAAGTTTGTTACTATTCTTTTGGGAAAATTCAGGTTTGTTGTATTATTCCTCACAATTTTCTCCTGACATATGTTTGTTTGATTTTAGAGGGAGTTTTGTTTTCAATTTGATCACATTTTAATCATCACCTATAAATCCGTTTTCATACAGGGATCACCTTTATCCCAGGATTGAGTTGCTATCTTCTGTTATCTTTCGGCGAGAACTACGTTCAGGAGCTTGTCGAGAAAGCTCACGAGGTACCTCTCTTGATTGTTATTGGTATTGGTAACCTAAGTTAGAGATGATGTTTTTGATCTGTTTTAGGTATTCAGTAACTCTTGTCTATCGACTCAAATGTGAAATGCTGGAACAAGAATTTGATTGTTAAGTGAATGATCAAGATGCCTCCTTGTTCAGTGTTGTGGAATTAGGAATCATGAATATTCAGGAATTGATGAACATGAGTGCACTGTGCCTTATCATATTTGTCTTCATGTCATTTGCTTCACTAATTTAGTTAACACACATATCCTTCCTTTTCGCAAGGTACTTAAAAAGACAGGGTTTTGATTTCATTAGAGTTGTTTACTTGTGTTTAAATTCTTGGCTTGCATGAACTAAGCGGTCACTTGTATAGAATTCCCATTCTCATTGATTTTGATTATCTCATGCCAAAAAAAACTCATTTAGTTAGAGTGATCATGCTTTGGATGCTTTATATGCCAATGTGCACGAGGCATGGGCTTGATTAAAGAAACCTTCTGATCATGAAACCAGAATAGCAAGCTTTTTGTTTCCTCTGGATGGCTACATTGCTATCAAAATAAACAATTTTTTTTGCTTTCTCTCCTTGCTTGTCATGTTTCCATTCTCTGGAGATGTAATAGTTGGGGCTTTGTAGTTTGTATTCTTTCTTTACAGGGTCTTTACCTTTGCTTTAGTTCCTACTTAGTAATTCAAAGACTAGCTAAAATTGGATGTCTAGTACTACATAGTCCTAACATCCTAACTTTTTTCAACTGGCTATCCAGCAAGCTCACACCAGGATATATAACTCATTTCTTGTGGCAATATCATATTGAGGTTTATGTTTGTAGAGTAGGACTTTATTTCCAATTACATGCTTATATTTGTAAGCTTGTGTTGATATATATAACGCATTTATGTGTATTTTTCTTATGGATTTGCAATTCCATACAATTAGATTCAGTAGTGTAACATGGATCAACTACTTGATTTTATGCCGCTGAATTGTTGGCTGCAAACAAGTTATCTGAATTGGCTTGCTTGGCATTGTATCTCATCATGTAAGACAAAAGCAGGGCGAAAAGTCATTATGGTATCCATATATCTGAGAGGTTGACCGACAAGGAGGGGTCAGTTATCTTGTGAAGTCTCCACTTTTATGGTCAGAACATGAGTTGTCTTACTTGAATGGTAGTCCCACTAATGTAGTTTATTGCAGCTATTGTAAATAAATTAAATAGTTTTTTACATTTTATTTTATATGTAAATTTTGAATAATTAATGAAATTTTATTATATATGTAAATTGTTGTGAGCAGAATCTGCTATTTTTTACAGTAACTTTTATATCGATTTCTGTATACATTG
The DNA here is from genome assembly GCA_037127255.1 of Persicaria tinctoria. Taxonomy (NCBI): domain Eukaryota; kingdom Viridiplantae; phylum Streptophyta; class Magnoliopsida; order Caryophyllales; family Polygonaceae; genus Persicaria; species Persicaria tinctoria. The sequence continues at coordinate 6,332,227 of JBANSL010000004.1, forward strand.
CATTCATTTGGGCTTAGATGGTACATAATCTATGTAGTTTATGTTTATTTGCCAAATTATGGAATCTACACCAGTTTCTGTTTAAATCGCAGAAATCGAGGCGTTTTACAGCAATTCTACAGAAGGTCGGAAAAGCTCAGAAAAACACTACAGAAGTCCAAGGTCAAAGCAGCGGAACCAGTCGGAGAGTCAAGGCTACTCGATCTCGAGTAGGCCTACTCGACCTAGACAAGCATGTCCGAGCACAGCTTGGTCGAGCAGAGCCTAATCGAGAGCCAGACCAACCCGAGCTCCGGGCCCTACTCGATCTCGAGGACCACTAGTCGAGATCGACGAAGCCTCAGCGCCATGCCCGGAGTCGACAAGGAAAGGAGCTGAGGACGAAGCCGAGGACGACCAGGCGAGACTCGCTGCCAGCGAATCCACTCGCTGCGGCGGACCACTCGCTGTCGCGGAAGAGACCACTCGCTGTCAGCGGATGAAGCAACTCGCGGGAGCGGAAGCGGAAGGGAAGAGCCCTACTCGATCTCGACGAACCCTTGTCGAGATCGACGAGACCTTGAGTCCAGATCCGATCTTGCCGAGGAGAGCCACTCGAGGAGGCCTAGTCGACGATCATCTCTACTCGATCTCAGCGAAGCCTACTCGAGATCGACGAGCACCTGAGGAACCTTGTCCGAGCCAGTCGAGCACGCCAACCCGAGGAGGCTTTGTCGATGACCTAACCCTACTCGACATCGACAAGGCTTTGTCGAAGTCGACGAGCCCCAGTGAACCCAGTCCGAGCCACATCGAGCAGAGTTAGTCGAGGAAGTTCAGTCGACGAACCCTGCTACTCGACGTCGACAAGCCCTACTCGAGGTCGACTAGAGACGTGTCCAGCAGCTTCTCGACGAGGACTTGTCCGACTAGACTTGGGATTCCTTGGGGCCGAAGGAGGGAGATTCTATCCGATTCCATCAAGTTCTATCATCCATGGAAGACAAGATCTATCACATCATGAAGACCTACCTTAATTAGTTTTATCTTTTCTTTATAGATTTAATTCCATTATGTCTTTTATTTATCCTTCAGTTTTAGATATAATTTTAGATATAGATAGATATCTTCTTTCCTAGAATAGCTAGGGAAGGAAGACTATAAATAAGGCCCTAGGGTGCTCAGTTTTATATATTCCAGATCACCATTGAATTTTAGAGAGAAACAAGTAGTTCCACAGAGAAGTTTAGGAGTTCTAAGGTTTTTAGGGTTTTGGCTTTCTGCGAAAGTTGATTGCCAGGATTGTAAAGGCTTTTGAATTTAGTTTTAATGCAATTTAGTTCTTTTTATACATCAATGTCTGCGATTGCGATGAGGCGTGAGTAGTCCACCCACTTCTGGGGCTGGGGTGAGCCCGACGGTGGCCATGTGAGGCAATGCGATAAAGGTCAGATCTTTTGTGCGATTAATCTTCTATCCCTTTGAGCATGATTCTTTTGCGAGAGTTGAAGGTGATCCTTGTTTGTGTTATTGAAGCGAAAGTGATCTTAATGCAACTTGGATTAATTATGTGAAAAAGGGTTAGTAACAATTAGGGTTTATGCGAGAGCCTCTATTTGCCTATTTGTTAATGACGAAAGTTATTTGATAGAAAGCATGATCTTTTATGCCTTTATGTGTTACTTTGCATGGTTATCGTTGTGGTGTTGTAACCCTGGCTTTGGAAGTTATTTAATATATTGAAGTTTATTTCTGTCGAAAATCTGCAATTTATATTTTCTGTCTTTCTTGTCGACATAGAGTAGTGCTTTGTCGAGATCGAGTAAGCTGTGGTCGATCTCGAGTAGGACTGGTCTAGGTCGAGTTGAAGTTTTCTCTGTTATCGTCGATTTTCACTTTCTGAAGTTTCTGTTTTTCTGCCTTTGTCGATCTCGAGGAGCTTGTAGTCGAGATCGACCAGTGCCTTGGTTTGCTTTGTTTCGCGTTGTCTTTTCTTGTTTTGCTTGTTCTTTGCTTTTGTTTTAGTTGCCCTTGCCGGGTTTATTTGTTTCTTTCTTTTATGTGCTTCTGTCTTTCTGCTGCTGTTGTGAGAATTTACAGCTACCTGAGAACTGCTGACGTGCTTCCTCGTGGATTCGATCCTGACCTTCTCTTACTGCATTGGAGGAGTCTTGTATTTATTTGCTGAGGCCTAAGTCTGGTTTGATCTATTTCGTTATATTTCATACTCGATTTCTCCTTACAACAAATTGGCGCCGTTGCCGGGGAAGCAATCATTCGCGCCTTAGGTAGTCAGTTCTCACTGTTTCTTTGAGTTAGTTTGTAGGTGTATGCGTCGTTCTGGTCAAACACCTGAGTTTGACAGCTTAGACGAACCGGAGCGCTACCTACACATCCACTCCAAACTCAAAAGGATCATGGCGTCCGCTGAAACACAGGAACAGCTGATCGCTAGGCTTAACAGGGAATTGGCCGCAAAGGATGCTGTTATCGCCGCTGAGAGAGCAGCAAGGGAACAAGCACAGGATGAGCTTGCCCAGTATCCAACCACGACAGAGGACTACTTGCATCCAACTCTGGTCGTGCCTGAATCGGCGATTCTTATCCCTGAAAACTCTTTTGAAATTCGCACTCAGTTTCTTATAGAGCTTAAAAATAATGCCTTTTATGGTAGATTTAATGAGTGTCCTCTTGAACATATTACTAATTTTCATGATATGTGCCGTACTCTTGCAGAAGGTACAACTCTGGAGTATGTCAAGATGAAATCTTTTCGCTGGTCGCTCGCTGGACCTGCACTAAAATGGCTGGAAGGGTTGAAAGCAAAATCACTCACAACCTGGGCCCAAGTAGAGCAAGAGTTTATGAACAAATTCTTCCCACCCGCCAAAACAGCACATCTCCGCCAGAAAATCACCGCCTTTAAACAGCAGAAAGGGGAACCGCTGGCAAGGGCATGTGAACGCTACAAGGAACTACTACGATCTTGCCCTACTCATGGACAGCCACCCTACATCATTCAGGAGATCTTCTTCAACTCTCTTGATCAAGTCACTAAGGACAGAATCAACAATTATACTCGCTACGAGTATCTGACGATGCCGCCAAGTGACGCATGGGGTGTGCTAGAGAAGCTCACCAACTACGATAACAAGTATGGGTCTACTGCAACCTATGAAGAGAACCCATACGCCAGGCCAGCACCATCTATGCCTCTCTATGAGCCAGCAAAGGAAATTGATCATGATGTTAGGGAGCAATACTACAGAGATCAGAATAAGAAGCTCATCAAGCAAGTCAAGTATCTCTCTGTCAACCAGCCTTGTATTGAATGCGGATCGCAAAGGCACACCACTCCTGAGTGCCCACACACAGAACAAGTCAGGATGGTAGAGCATCATGAGAATGTAGCTTACGCAGGGGGACCCAATCGCTACATGGGGGACCAAAGGTTTCAGCAACCACAATGGAACCAAGGTGTCCCTAGGAATCCCCCGCCCTACAGAGCTCCAGGACATCTAGAAAGGGATCAAAAGAAGGATGATATACAGACAGTCCTGGAGGAAATACGGAGGAACCACTCAGAAACTAGGCAATCTTTCAACTCCGTCTATACTCAGATGCAAGGTGTCAACTCTAGGCTTAGGGAAATTGATATCTGGAGGAAATCAGTTGATACACAGATTGGTCAGCTAGCAGCCGGAATCCCTAGACAGTCAGGGACACTTCCAGGATCTTCAGAACCAAATCCTAAGGGAAAGACTGGACACATCGCTGCTATAAAACTCAGAAGCGGCCATCAAATGCAAGAGCTAGAGGTCGGAAAGCAGCAGAACAGCGACGAACAGCAAGTCGATCTCGACAAAACAGTAGTCGATCTCGACAAACATCTGGTCGACCTCGACAAGAGCTTCGTCGACCTCGAGGAGAAAATTCCAGAATCTTCGTCTGCACCACACAACAACTCGACTGGGCCCAATCTGGTCGATGTCGACAAAGGCCTTGTCGATGTCGAGGAGCCCCTGGTCGACATAGACAAGTCTGCAGCACCTCCGACGTCTTTTCTGGCTCCGACTCAGAAAAAGAAGCTGCCTTTCCCCACAAAATCTCTAAAGGACCCGGCGGAGAAAAAGTTTCAGCGCTTCATCAAGATGCTTCAGAATCTCAACGTCACCATCCCCTTCACAGAAGCTCTCAATGAAATGCCATCTTATGTCAAGTTCCTGAAGGAGATTCTGAGCAAAAAGCGATCGATGGCTGAAATCACAGAGGAATGCAGCCATCTGGACATATTGGAGAAGAGGCCGGATCCAGGTAAGTTTGCTATAACTATTGGATTTGGTCCATACAAAATTAATGCCCTATGTGATCTTGGAGCTAGTGTGAGTATAATGCCTTTAACAATTTGGTCCAAGATTAAGATAGGTGCCTTGGAGCCTATGGATGATAGACTATACATGGCCAACAACACGGTGGTCATCCCCACAGGCATGGTGGAAAATGTCCCGGTACAAGTAGGTAAATTCTTCGTCCCTGCTGATTTCTTAATAGTTGATATGCAAGAAGATCCTGCTTGTCCAATTATCTTAGGAAGACCATTCTTGGCGACGGTGGATGCCAACATAAGCGTAAGGAAAGGAGTGCTCACCTTCAACATCAGTGATGAGGTAATTGAGTATTCCTTTAATAAAACTGAAAGGCATACAGGTCCGATGGAAGAGGTCAAATCTATCTCAACTGGCTACATCACCTGCGGGGAACCCAAGGTCAGAAATATGACCCCTAAGGAGATAGAAAAGAGGGACATGGAGGCCCAGGTGGAGGAGATCATGGCAATCCTCAAGGAGAACACAGAGAATCCAATCGACACGGACCAAGGTAAATCGTTGTGGATTAATTATTTTTCGGATGCCTTGACAGGAGCTAAGTATGGGGTCAAGATCGACCAAACCCTAGTCGATCTCGACCAAACCAAGGAGCCTCCACCAGCACCGGCATCGCCGAGCAGCAAACCGGAGGAGCCACCCTACTCGACCTCGAGTAGGCTTGTCGAGGTCGACCACCAGCGCCCTACGTCGACTCAGTCTTCCTCGACGCTGACGACACCAGAGCCAGGATCTTCGTCGACTTCGACCACCCTTGTCGAGATCGACAAGCCCGCTGCTGACTCGGCTTCGTCTCCCTCGACACAGACTCCACTAGTCGGACAACCTTCGTCGACCTCGACCACCCTTGTCGAGATCGACCACCAGACGAGGAGCCCAGATCCACCTTCCTCGACGATGGCGACTCCAGGACCAGAACCCTACTCGACCTCGAGTAGGCTTGTCGAGGTCGACCACAACTCGGCTCCACCAGATCCGCCTTCCTCGACGCTGCAGACACCAGGAGCAGAATCTTTGTCGAGGTCGACTACCCTTGTCGAGGTCGACAAGCCCCCTTCCTCGACTTCTGCCTCTTCGACCAGAACACCACCAGAGCCTGCAGTCTTGTCGAGATCGACTAGCCCTAGTCGAGATCGACCAAATACAGTGGTCCCCGATTCCGTCTCTGCGAAGTTAAGCCAAGGTATGGATCTTTCTTCTCCTATTTCCATTAAAGATTTATCTATACATGGGAGAGGTCTGCCTTGGTATGTGCGATTGTGCAGGATTTCCAATGATGAGCCTAAGGAGTATGAAGTTGGAGACAAGCTCTATGTCTCTAAATCAAAGGATCATTGGTTTCCCAATAAATTCAACAAAAAGCGGATGGGACCGTTCGTGGTGAACAAGATCCATTCTGGAGGATTACAGCTGATAGACAAGAATGGAGTCTTATTTGAGGCCCAAGCTACATGGGCCCTGCAGATGGCACCCTGAGCTAAATGGAAAGTCGGCCTAGCGACTATAAAATCTAGAGCATGTACATAGACTTTTTAGGACATTTGAGACTCTGTTTTTTGTTTTGATTTTGAACACTTTTAGTTTTGCTATTATGGGTATATGTCTTCTACTTTTCAGGTCCATGGATGGAACCAAGCTACATTAAAACTCGGCCTAGGAGGTGCTCCATTCGAAATTTTGAGGCCCTGCACACCTGTCTTGTGAGTTTCTTTCTTTACCCTTACCTTAGTTTTTATACAGTGAGGACACTGTAATGTTTAAGTATGGGGTGGGGGAAGGGCTTAGATTATGCATATTTGATTATATTTGACATTACTTGTGCATTATTTCTTGGAATTGCTACATGGCTATTTTGGAATTCATTATTGATTTATGTGCTTATATATGCATGTTTTCCAAAATTTGAGAAAAATGCCCCCCATTGAATTTTTTTGAATAATGTCATGGAAGCTTATATTGAACTCGACGATGCAAAATTGGATTCATTAGAGATATAGCATGAAATTGCCTAGTAAAGGGAAGTCACAATGAAGTGCATTATTTTGATGAAAACCATGAAAAGAGGTAAAATTTGAAGTTGCTTTTGACATGTTGCATGATAAAATGATGGAGGACTTTATATTTCCATATAATGCTCATTGTTATATTCCTAGCCTTACCCATGCTTATGCATTACACAAAAGCCATAATATGCCTTATTTCAAATATTGCTCCACATGATCTAAAAATTGCCATTCTTTACCTTATCCGGGGATTATGTTGAGAATGATGTTACATTATGGAGATTATTATATGGTGTTTGTGTTGTTATCATTATTGGAGTTTGGAAAGGAAATTGTTTGAATATATGGAAAATTTAATGAGTGAAAGAAAATCCAATCACCTCAGGAGATAAAGGTAGATTGACCCTGCTCTCTGAGATAATAGTTTGGAGAGATGGGACACATTGTGAGGAGTCCAAAGCACTAAGTATCCGGGGCCATTCATGACACCCATGTTTGCGACTCGCGAGAAGGCAGTGCTGAGGTCAGAGAGGTAAAAGCATTATTATTGATAAAAGCATTATGAAAGGTGATGAAACAAATGGAGAAAGAATGTGGAATGAAACTCAAGTTTGGAAATGATCCATTTCCCCGGATCAAAAGCACCACATTGCCAAAAATTGCCCACCTTTAGCCTTTTACCAAATCTACTCCTTATTTGAGCTTAAATTGAAGTCCTCTTGATTATTGTTGCTTTGTCACATAAATTGTTTTTTTTGGTATAAGCCTCCTTTTGTAAGTAGATGTTGCTTTTATACATTTGCACATGCATGGATTTGTGACATAAGTACCTTTTCGAGGATGGTAATTGATTGCAGGGACATATGAGAATGAATCTAAGATGTTGAGAGTTTGAATTCTTCCCCTGAATGACAATTAAAAATATTGCTTGAGGACAAGCAAGCTTAAGTATGGGGTGTTTGTTGTGAGTAGAATCTGCCATGTTTTACAGTAACTTTTATATCGATTTTTGTATACATTGCATTCATTTGGGCTTAGATGGTATAGAATCTATGTAGTTTATGTTTATTTGCCAAATTATGGAATCTTCACCAGTTTCTGTTTAAATCGCAAAAATCGAGGCGTTTTACAACAATTCTACAGAAGGTCGGAAAAGCTCAGAAAAACACTACAGAAGTCCAAGGTCAAAGCAGCGGAACCAGTCGGAGAGTCAAGGCTACTCGATCTCGAGTAGGCCTACTCGACCTAGACAAGCATGTCCGAGCACAGCTTGGTCGAGCAGAGCCTGATCGAGAGCCAGACCAACCCGAGCTCCGGGCCCTACTCGATCTCGAGGACCACTAGTCGAGATCGACGAAGCCTCAGCGCCATGCCCGGAGTCGACAAGGAAAGGAGCCGAGGACGAAGCCGAGGACGACCAGGCGAGACTCGTTGCCAGTGACTCCACTCGCTGCAGCGGACCACTCGTTGCCGCGGAAGAGACCACTCGCTGCCAGCGGATGAAGCAACTCGCGGGAGCGGAAGTGGAAGGGAAGAGCCCTACTCGATCTCGACGAACCCTTGTCGAGATCCACGAGACCTTGAGTCCAGATCCGAGGTTGCCGAGGAGAGCCACTCGAGGAGGCCTAGTCGACGATCATCTCTACTCGATCTCGGTGAAGCCTACTCGATATCGACGAGCACCTGAGGAACCTTATCCGAGCCAGTCGAGCACGCCAACCCGAGGAGGCTTTGTCGATGACCTAACCCTACTCGACATCGACAAGGCTTTGTCGAAGTCGACGAGCCCCAGTGAATCCAGTCCGAGCCACATCGAGCAGAGTTAGCCGAGGAAGTCCAGTCGACGAACCCTGCTACTCGAGGTCGACAAGCCCTACTCGAGGTCGACTAGAGACGTGTCCAGCAGCTTCTCGACGAGGACTTGTCCGACTAGACTTGGGATTCCTTGGGGCCGAAGGCGGAAGATTCTATCCGATTCCATCAAGTTCTATCATCCATGGAAGACAAGATCTATCACATCATGAAGACCTACCTTAATTAGTTTTATCTTTTCTTTATAGATTTAATTCCATTATGTCTTTTATTTATCCTTAAGTTTTAGATATAATTTTAGATATAGATAGATATCTTCTTTCCTAGAATAGCTAGGGAAGGAAGACTATAAATAAGGCCCTAGGGGGCTCAGTTTTATATATTCCAGATCACAATTGAATTTTAGAGAGAAACAAGTAGTTCCACAGAGAAGTTTAGGAGTTCTAAGGTTTTTAGGGTTTTGGCTTTCTGCGAAAGTTGATTGCCAGGATTGTAAATGCTTTTGAATTTAGTTTTAATGCAATTTAGTTCTTTTTATACATCAATGTCTGCGATTGCGATGAGGCGTGAGTAGTCCACCCACTTCTGGGGCTGGGGTGAGCCCGACGGTGGCCATGTGAGGCAATGCGATAAAGGTCAGATCTTTTGTGCGATTAATCTTCTATCCCTATGAGCATGATTCTTTTGCGAGAGTTGAAGGTGATCCTTATTTGTGTTATTGAAGCGAAAGTGATCTTAATGCAACTTGGATTAATTATGTGAAAAAGGGTTAGTAACAATTAGGGTTTATGCGAGAGCCTCTATTTGCCTATTTGTTAATGACGAAAGTTATTTGATGGAAAGCATGATCTTTTATGCCTTTATGTGTTACTTTGCATGGTTATCGTTGTGGTGTTGTAACCCTGGCTTTGGAAGTCTTTTAATATATTGAAGTTTATTTCTGTCGAAAATCTGCAATTTATATTTTCTGTCTTTCTTGTCGACATAGAGTAGTGCTTTCTCGAGATCGAGTAAGCTGTGGTCGATCTCGAGTAGGACTGGTCTAGGTCGAGTTGAAGTTTTCTCTGTTATCGTCGATTTTCACTTTCTGAAGTTTCTGTTTTTCTGCCTTTGTCGATCTTGAGGAGCTTGTAGTCGAGACCGACCAGTGCCTTGCTTTGCTTTGTTTCGCTTTGTCTTTTCTTGTTTTGCTTGTTCTTTGCTTTTGTTTTAGTTGCCCTTGCCGGGTTTATTTGTTTCTTTCTTTTCTGTGCTTCTGTCTTTCTGCTGCTGTTGTGAGAATTTACAGCTACCTGAGAACTGCTGACGTGCTTCCTCGTGGATTCGATCCTGACCTTCTCTTACTGCATTGGAGGAGTCTTGTATTTATTTGCTGAGGCCTAAGTCTGGTTTGATCTATTTCGTTATATTTCATACTCGATTTCTCCTTACAACATAAATTGGGTGTATTATTTTTTTTTATAAAAATATTAGACTTTTTAGCTCGGGTCTAAAAAATCCGGGCTAAAAAGTAGTTTTTTTTTTTTAATTTTCCACCCATATTTTATTTACGGCAGCTTGCCTAGCAAATGTGTCGTGTCTTTGATCAGCGGTTGCTTGCCATAGCATAGCCGTCGCAAATATTTTTGCTACGGCTATATGCCGAAGCTACCAAATTTTGCGACCCCAAGCTTCGCCACCGCCCTATTTGCCGTAGCTATGCCGAAGCTAAGGGCCTTTTGCTACGCCTAGAAGGCCTTTTGCTACGGCCTTTTGCCGAAGCTAAATTAATTATTTTTTGTAGTGAAGGTTAAATCTAAATTAGCTTAAACATATTTCTAATTTTTTTTTATAATAGTAATAAATTTAATCACATATTTAAAATTTTAATACAGTAGTATTTGGTTTTAAAATAGTAATACTATTTGGTTTCTATGTCGTGCAAACAATCCTACCCTCAAAATACAAACATATCGGAAGCTTATGCACATGGATCAACAGATGAGCAGGTTTATGCATGCTAAAACGAATCTTGTTTTCTGTGGGTTCACTTCTAGTTGTATTCTAGAGCTCACAACTGGATTATATTAATGGACATTATAGGATTCTTGACAACCTTTCAGTTGTTGTGTTGAGGCAAAGAAGGGACGGAAGTCGGGTGAAGCTCTATGAGCAAGGATACTGACTTGGCTTGCTAGATTTAGGCATTGTTAAGTGTTGTATGTTCTACTTTGTTGCTTTCTGGATTTAGGCATCAAGTAGGGGTTACTAAATAACAACTGCTAGAGTAATCTATTTAGAATAGAATTTGTGGTGTATTTTTTTTAAGAAATATGGGACTTTTTAGCCCGGACTTGAAGAATCCGGGCTAAAAAGTAGTGTTTTATTTTATTTCCAAAAAATAATTTAGCAACGGCAAGTTTGCCATTGCTATACTTTTTTGCCACCAAAGGTTTCGTCACGTCTGGTTTCACGTGGCTATAGTCATTGCTACGTACTATCTTTTCGCCATAGCAAATGAGCTTTCAGTCACGGTAAACCTTCGTTGCTAAATTAATTTTTTGTAGTGTTTATTCTTTGTTCTGGTCGTTCAATATACTATGTTATTTCTTATGGTCCATAGGTAGCAGTGTTTGCAACAGTTCACCGACAGTCCTTAGTGATACTGTCACATATGATGTCGATGTTGTGCCTCCCACTATATTTCACGTGTGGTCCGTCATACGAAGAGGTAGATGGGATAACTTTAGTCGGTAACAACAATCACTTGTACACGGTACATTTTCTCTTTTATATACGTTACATGCTTAAAGTTTCATTTTTTCCCTTCAAATTATGATTCACCTGTTATGCGCAGATTTGGCTGTTGCGCACCTAGATCGCCTATATACACTACATGGACGACGCACCACCACTTCAGTGTAAACAGGTGGGACGACCAGTTCACGTCAAGGCTTGCACGATACAAAGTATACCGATGGCGGGATGGTGGATGTCAATTGCCCTATTAGCATTGTACTTTTCACTTTCATTCACATCTGATAGATTACATAGGTCTTAATATTGTATAGTGTGCTAAAAGCCCATTAAGGCCCAATACCTTTGTAACCTATATATATGTTATATCAATGAATGGAAACCCTAAGGAGGACTTTACATCAATTCTATCATTCTACATGGTATCACAGCTTTTTCTTCCTAACGGAACCCTAAATTGATCCACCCGCCTCCTCTGTCCGGCTCACCGTCGCCGATCATCCTCTTCCACTGTCTCTCTCTCGCTCCCTCGCTCACATCACTTGTCTCCATGGCTCTCTACGATCACCAACATCACTCCTTCTCTGGATACTCTAGATATCCTACCCCTCGACATGCCGGTCCTCAGGCCTCTCTGACATCGCCTGACCCAGGCTATGTTCCGTCAGCTCTGCATCCCAGACCTCCCTCTCCCCCATCCCCACCTCCCACAAAACAGCCCTCCTCGACCCGAATTGGTAGGCGGCTATGCTCGACGAATACGGGGCCCTTACAAAGAATGGTACTTGGGTTCTTGTCCCGCGCCCTCCAGCGGCGAATGTCGTTCGCTGTATGTGGCTCTTCCGTCACAAGTTCCGCTCTGATGGGACGTTGGAGCGCTATAAAGCACGTCTTGTCGTCAACGGTCGATCCCAGCAGGTAGGTATTGATTGTGATGAGACCTTCAGCCCCGTGGTCAAGCCTGCCACTATCCGGGTGGTATTGAGTTTAGCTCTGTCGCGCAAATGGGCCATTCATCAGCTGGATGTCAAGAACGCTTTTCTGCATGGTCCCCTGAATGAGACAGTCTACATGTTTCAGCCGCCGGGATTTACTGATGCCGATCGTCCTAAGCACGTCTGTCTCCTGAAGCGCTCTCTGTATGGTCTGAAACAGGCTCCACGAGCTTGGTTCCAGCGCTTTGCTTCTCATTTGCTCCGCTTGGGTTTCATTGGCAGCCGCTCGGATTCGTCCCTGTTCATCTATCGGAGAGGCTCCGACATGGCATTTCTGCTGCTATATGTTGACGACATCATTCTCACCGCCTCTTCTGATGCTCTTCGGACGTCGATTATTTCACGGCTAAGTGCTGAATTCGCTATGTCAGATTTGGGCCAGTTGTCTTACTTCTTGGGGGTTGCTGTTCAGCGGCATGCGGCTGGGCTTTTCCTCTCACAGAGTAAGTATGCTGCTGAAATTGTTGCTCGGGCTAACATGAGTAACTGCAATCCGGTCGCCACCCCTGTCGATACATCCAACAAGCTCAGCGCTCACTCTGGTCCTTTGGTTGATGATCCGACATTATACAGGAGCCTTGCTGGTGCTCTTCAGTATCTCACCTTCACCAGACCTGATATCAGTTACGCCATTCAGCAGATCTGCTTGTTTATGCATGCACCCAGGGAACCCCACTTTCATGCCTTAAAGCGGATCATTCGGTACATCAGCGGCACACTCGAGCTCGGCACCACGATCACTCCTTCCTCTAAGCTTGACCTTGTTGCATACACTGATGCGGATTGGGGTGGTTGTCCTGACACGCGTCGCTCCACGTCTGGTTACTGTGTCTTCCTCAATGACACCCTTGTGTCGTGGTCGGCCAAGCGTCAGTCCGTCGTGTCTCACTCCAGCGCTGAAGCCGAATACAGGGGCGTTGCCAACGTTGTCTCTGAGTGCTCTTGGCTCCGCAATCTCCTGCTGAGCTCCGTTGCCCTCTTATGAAGGCCACTCTGGTCTACACTGATAACATTTCGGCAGTCTATCTGGCTAGCAACCCGGTCCAACATCAACGCACGAAGCACATTGAGTTTGATCTCCACTTCATCAGGGACAAGGTTGCCATAGGACATGTTCGCGTTCTCCATGTCCCGTCCTCATATCAGTACGCTGATATTTTCACCAAGGGTTTACCTAGACAGTTGTTCATTGATTTTCGCTCCAGTCTCACTGTACGACCCGCTCCAGTTTCGACTGCGGGGGTTTGATAGATTACATAGGTCTTAATATTGTATAGTGGGCTAAAAGCTCATTAAATCCCAATACCTTTGTAACCTATATATATGTTATATCAATGAATGGAAACCCTAAGGAGGACTTTACATCAATTCTATCATTCTACAACATCTTTGTACTCGTTACCGTATTTCAACCCAAATTCCGTACAATTTTTGTTTTCAGTTTTTATCATTACCATAGTAGAAAACTTTCTATTGTTGTCCATGTTATTTTTTCCCGACTTACGTGCCAATCGGTTCGGTCTGATCCAGTCCTATATGAAGATTTGTTGAACTCCCCAGCCTGACCACCGCTTCATGATGTGGTGGACATTGTTCCTATTGAATTCCACCGCATCACGATCGATATATGCAGTGGGATTTGAATGGAACGGATTACATGCGGTGGGGTAATTAATACACAAAACCCACCGCACATGACGGTGGGTATGTTAATCGTCATTAAACCGCCACCGCAGCACGATAATGTTAGAGATATATTAGGAATGATGTATTAGTTATGATTGTATTAGAATAAAATCTTTATATTACTTATTCTCCAAGCATTGTAATCCCTATATAAAGGGTTGAATAATAACATTATAAACATGTGTTTGCCTTCTCTAAAATGAGGCTTCCACCACCAATCTATTAGAGTTTTATCCCTCTCTAAATTCCACATGGTATTAGAGCGGGTTTTGATCTTGGTCTATCTCCACCTTCGTCGAACACTTTCGTTGCCTTACCTTATCCATATATGTTTTTTACCGTCTGATTGAACGCCGTCGGCTCCACTTGCCACGGTTGATTACCTATTTTCTACCCTTTTAACCCTATCGTTTCTACTTTACCGGTCTTTACCTTGTCTAATTGCGGGGGCGTCGTTCGCCTTTGTTGTTCGTTGATGGATTTTCATACTCACGGGCTCCCACCGTTCGTGTTTTAGCCATCTATATCAACTGCAGATCTATCTTATGCTTCCAGTCTTCAGTGTTCGTGGCTCTACTCTCGCTTCGACTGCGGGGGCGTGTTAGAGATATATTAGGAATGATGTATTAGTTATAATTGTATTAGGATATAATCTTTGATATTGTTATGTTAGGTTAGAAATATATATCTTTGGTAGGTTTAGATTATCGATATCTTTATATTACTTATTCTCCAAGCATTTCCTATATAAAGGGTTGAATAATAACATTATAAATGTGTGTTTGCCTTCTCTAATATGAGACTTCCACCACCAATCTATTAGGGTTTTATCCCTCTCTAAATTCCACAAATAACAACACACAAAAAACTGGTATTGAATAGGTGGTGGCCGGGTTGAGTGTTGAGTGATATGTGTTTCTGTGATATTACACAAAAAAAAAAAACCTATCTATGATATGTTTTTCACCTCTGGTTCTCCTGTCCAGCCATTACGGAGGTGCAACAGCTGGTGCTGAATTGGGTGGGCATTGGTTGTCAGTTCCAAACCATTAAAGAGTGGTTAAACTGGTTTGCCAGGGAGCCAGTTTCGATACATAAGTCTCTTCCTTTCCAAGCTAAGCTTCTGTCCGGTCTTCCAAGCTCTGATATACTTCACGTGGATGGCAAGGAATTAACAAGGTTGTAATTAGTGATGAAAGCTTTGATCCTAGAGTATATCCTAGCATTATCATAGATAAATGTAAAGATAGAATTTCTGTGTGAAGTATGTGTAAGTGCAAGACACTCATGGAAATTAATTGGAAATGTAGGATTTTGGGTAGGAGTATGAACGCCTAAGGGCATGTAGAGATCGTTAATTAGTATGTTAGTAGTATGGAGATGTAGCGAGATGGAGGTATAGTATGGCATTTTTTGGGTACAGAGGGGCTTTTAGGTATACAGTTTCCCCCCTTTTTACACGAGACTCTTGTTTTAGTCTCATCTTTTATAATCTAGTGTTTTCATCACATTTCTATATTTACCTTTTCAAGCAATATTAGATACAGATGTATGATATGATTTTACCTTAAAAATTGAGGCATGTAACGATCGTATTATTTTTTAAACTACTACTTTGCTAAAAACTATGTCGATCTATGTACTTGGCCAAGAAATTGACCTTATCCTAAAGTGATCGTAAGTGTATGAAAGAGATTAATTTACAGAGAACTGTCAACAATACATCACTGCGTTTTATTTCACAGCCTTATACTCTTATATATAGTCACTCAAATACATGTAAAAAAAACCTGCATCTTTTTTTTTTTTTTTTTTGATAAGGTAAAGATTTGGATGAGGTCAGGCCCTGCTGGACCACCATCCAAGGGCATCATTGCGGATGAGTACACACAGAGCAGGATCAACGAGGAGGTCCTGCGTGGGCATTGTGTGGCTTAGATGCGCGATCCTGTCGGCGGTCGAGTTGACCTCCCGGAAGACATGGCCGAATTGCACCCTAGCAAAGTGTTGAAGTAGGAGTAGGGTGTTAGAAATCAGCATCTCGATCTCCCACGGGCAGCACCACAGGCCTGGCAAACCGTTGATGACGGTCAAGCTGTCGCCTTCAATCATGATGCTCGGAAGCCGAAGCTCCTTTGCCTTGGCGATGCCTCCTCTGATCGCCATAGCTTCTGCAGCTAATGCTGAGATGTGTCCACATTTGAAGCCGCCACAATCGATGACTGCACCATTGTGGTCCCTAATAATGAAGCCTGCAGAAGCTTCACCCGACGATAGTTTGGATCCATCAAAATTAATTTTGAAAGATCCCTCATCTGGTTTGCTCCATCTCAAATTTCTTCTTCTCCGTGGTTGAGTTGTCCCAGTTTTCTAGCGTTGGTATGTGGCCCCATCTTCAAATGTTAATTTAGAGGCAGCCCAGTTCTGTATTTGTTGTTTGGTATAATTCTCCATAGTATGGATGGATATTGTATTGAGGTTTTCAAATACTTTCCGATTCCTGCTTGTCCATAGACTCCACCATATCGTCGCAAGTCTTCCTTTTTGCTCGTGGTTGAGTTTAGTAAAAATTTCGCATACAACATTTTTAATTGATTTGTTTCTAGTGTCAATTTCTCGAATCACTTTTTCAATGTTTGGGTCAATTTTGTGAACCAGTTGTAGGGTGTTGTGGCATTCGGTGAAGAGATGGATTGGACTTTCATCTGTCTGGTCACACAAAGTACAAGATAGTGGAACATGAATGCCTTTGTTTGCTAGTCTGGTTCTCGTCGGGATTCCATCTAGTGTAAGTTTCCAGATGAAGTTTTTTACTTTCGGGAATGTGTCTAGGTTCCATATCCATGTCGTGTCACAAGTTCCTTCTGTGTTTTGCTTTGTGATGTGTGCTAGTGCACTTGTCGTGCTGAACCAACCATTTTTACTTGGTTTCCAGTATAGTCTGTCTTCTATTTCGTGTTCTGGTATGTAGATGTCATCGATCTTGATGACCACATCCGTTGGAAGGATGTTAGATAATTCCTCAATTTTCCATTTCTTGTTGATGTCGATGTATTTTTCCGCCTTTTCATTCTCGTTGATTGTGATGTTTGGATGTTGTCGACCTTGTAATGGTTTTCCGTCTAGCCAGATGTCTTTCCAAAAATTTATCGTCTTTCCATTTCCTATTTGCCATATTAGTCCTTTGTCGAATTCTTCTTTTAGTTCCATTAATTTGGACCATTGCCAAGATGAATTTCCTTTTCGCTGGTATTCAAGGAGAGGGGTTTCTTTCAAATATTTTTCTTTAATCACTTGGACCCATGGGTTACATGGCTCTGCTAAGATTTTCCAAAGCAGTTTCATTTGTAGTGCTTGGTTCATATCTTTTGTTTTATGTATTCCTGCGCCTCCCAATCGTTTCTGTTTGCACACCTTGTCCCAGCCAATAAGGGGGGAGAAGGATTGATCTTTGTTCCAAAAGAAGCATCTGTTTATTTGGTCAAGTTCTTTATGGATTGCTGTAGGGAGCATAAAATTTTGCATAATATAATTTGGCTTAGTTCCCAGATTTGACCTTATCAATGTCGCCCTTCCTTCTTGTGAAAGGGAGTTGGCTTTCCATTTCGTGAGTTGTTGTCTGGTTTTGGTTACTGTTTCTTCAAATGTGGTTCGGTTTACTCGACCATTGATGATGGGACAACCGAGGTATTTATCAAGTGCTATATGGTTTGTGATATGGATCGTACTTTGGATCAGTTGTTTTGTGCTATTCGGGACTTTTGGGGTAGTTTGAAAGGCCGATTTGTGGAAATTGACCTTTTGTCCCGATATGGCACAATAGTCATCAATAATATTCTTCACCATTCGACACGAGTCTTGGTTTGCCTTGGCGAATATCATCATATCATCTGCGAAGGATAGAAAGGGGATTTTCATGCCTGATCTAGATATTTTGAATCCGATGGTTTTGTCTGACTGGTTTGAAGCGACTTGTAGTTTCCTAGCAAGAATTTCTGCTCCTATGATGAATAGATAGGGTGAGAGTGGGTCTCCTTGTCTGATCCCTCTCTCCGGTATGAAGGGGTCCGTGGGGCTATCATTAACCAAGACTGAGAAGGAAACGGTCTGGACACATTGCTCTATCCATGTTCGAAATTTTTGGCAAAAACCGAATTTTTCTAAAACTTTGAATAGGAAGTCCCATTCTACTCTATCGTATGCCTTTTCCATATCTAGTTTGACGGCAATCCATCCTTCTTTTCCGCGTCTACTTTTAAATGAGTGGAAGATTTCATGGGCTATTAAGACATTGTCTTGGATCGCCCTGTCAGATACAAATGCCCCTTGGAGGGGGTGAATAATTTTCTTTAAAATCGGTTTCATCCTTTCTGCAATGATTTTGGCTATAGCTTTGTAAATCGTTGAGCAAAGGCTAATAGGTCTGAAGTGGTTTGTCGTTGTCGGGTTGTCACATTTTGGGATCAAAGTAATAAAGGTGTGGTTGATTTGTTTTAGGATTCGACCAGAATGGAAAAATCCTTTAATTGCCTTTATGACCGATGGGCCTACAATATCCCAGTATTCTTGGTAAAATTCCGCTGTCATTCCATCCGGTCCTGGAGATTTATCCTTTTCAATCGAGAAGAACGCATTTTTTATTTCCTGGTTTGATATCTTTTCAGTTAGCTTCAAATTATCATCATCATTGATTTCTTTGTTGATGAGTGAGAGGTAATCGTTGAGAAGGTTATGGTTGATGGGTTGCATCCTAAACCTTTTCTCAAAGTCATTTTTTATTTCTCTTGTAATGTTTTCTTCTCCTGTGGCTAATGTGCCATCTATAGTTTGAATTTCCTTTATGATTTTTCTATTTCTCCTTCCTGATGCCATTCGGTGGAAATAACCTGAATTTGTGTCAGCCAATTTAAGGTGTTTGGTTTTGGCTCGTTGGCTCCAATACATTTTATGGTATGATAATATTTTCTCTCGTTTATTTATAAGTCTATTATGCTTTTGGTTGTTGTTTCCATTCTGGGATATTCCGTTTCTGTTTTGTAAGTTGATGAGCGAATCATCAATTTCCTTTAGTTGACGGAATATATTTCCAAATGTTTTCTTATTCCATTCTTTAGTCAATCGCTTAAGTGTTTGAGTTTTTTTCACCAGATTGTACATATGCGATCCTGCCGCATTTGATCTCCAAGCCTGTTGGACCACGTATCGGTAATCTTTTCGTGTAGTCCACATTTTTTCAAATTTAAATGGTTGGGCTTTGTATTGTTCTTGGTTATCTAATTCTGTTACAATAGGACAATGATCTGATGATGTGAATGCGTGATTTTTCGTTGAAATATTAGGGAACCAAGTGAGTATTTGATCTTGTATTAAGGTTCTATCAAGTTTTTCCATGATATTGTTGTTGTCAGATCTATTTTTCCTCCATGTAAAAATGTTTCCAGTCGTAGGCACTTCCTGCAGGAAGCAGCTATCTTTGAATTCTGTTAATCTTCTATATCTATTCGGATGTGGTTCCATCCCTCCTTCTTTTTCCGAGCTAGTTTGGATTTCATTTAGATCTCCCATGATCATGAATGGGCAATCCAAGGATTGGACGTATCGTTGTAATTCGGTCCAGAAGTTGGATTTCTCGTTCTCATGAGGGGGTCCGTAGACGAATACGATATTAATAGCAATGTTTCTATTTTTATTTTCATATCTGATTACTATGAATCTTTGATCCGAATGTACCATTTCTAGTGATTCGTTCCGAAGGTTATGACTTTTCCATAGCACACATAGTCCTCCAGCCCTTCCGGTTGCCGGGACCCAAATCATATGATCAAATCCAGCTTTTTTCCAAACCGTTTCCTTTGGTTTTCGTTCAGTTCTTGTTTCAAGTAAAGCAATTACTTGAATTTTCTCAATTTTACAAAATGAGTCTATTTCCGTCCATAAGTTTTTGCGGCCTATTCCACATATGTTCCATGAGCATAATCTCATTTGAAACTAATTGATTGGGGTTTCTGTTCCATAAGCTTTTCTTGGATCAAGTATTTGTTATGGTTTGGGGCATTGTTTGTATATTCAATCATGTCAATCCATTTCATGGGATTTGCATTAATCTTTTCTGAGGAGACCTCATTTCTTGTCTTCTTCAACACTTCATTATATAGCAGATCAAGTTGATTCCATTCATAGAAAGGGTTAATTACGATAGCATCTTGAACCCAACTAACAGGAGGAAACTGTCGTTGTTCCTATCAAAAGTAAAACTCAAACCTACAAACTAGTATAGTAAGCAAGTAAGAGGTCGATCCCACAGAGAATCAAGTATTCCTAAGCAATGTATATTTACCAATTAGTAGAAAAGAGGGGTTTTGGTGATTGAAGATGAGAAAAGAAACAATAAACAAGTCAGTAGAGATAACAATTGAGACAATATAGTTTCATCTACAAATATCCACTTTAGTTTGACTAGTTGATCCTCGATTCTTCTTCAAGTTCTCTTTTCATCCTATTATTGTTCCTGTCCTGATCTTGTGTAGATTACTAGTCCTACGAGTCCTAGTAACCCTTACTAATTAGATAACCCTAACACGGTCAAGATTTAACCTAATAGTAGCATTAAGATTAAGAATTAATCAGGATACATGCAACACCAAGCTACGAGTCAGCATTTAACATGTAATTGATTCTCTACACACCAGTTTAGTCCTACGAGTCCTAAAAAGGCATAATTGCTACTATGGATTAAGGTTCGCTACGAGGAATCTACAAAATCCTAGCAATAATCTCAACTAGTTGTACGGACTAGAAGAAATCAACAATATTCGCAAAAGAATCAATACGAATCAATAGGAATAGAACAAGAATAGAAATCTCACAACTTTATCAAACCAAAGCTTCAATCCATAGACGAAATGGAAGAGTTTAGCACTCCATGGCCATGGAGGCTCTTCTCTAGGGTTCTCTCAACTGATAGTCTCCAAGTGCATAACTAAAGAATTAGATCCTCCAAATAAAACCCTAAAACTTACTTAAAAAGCCTCAAAAGAGTTGGCCAAATAATAATTCTAAAAACTAATTAAAGAGACAAAAAGTCCATTAAGCAGATTCGGCGTTTCTGCATAGGCCGCGGGGCAGCCAACCCAGGCCGCGGGGCGGCCAGGCGATTGCGAAATCCTTCGTCAGAGCTTCGGGCCGCGGGGCGGCCTTTACTGTTCACAGCGATTTTTCCTCTTTGAATTTGGTCCCGATGTCAACACGAAAGTTGTAGATCTCGGAAAGATCTTTCCAACGCATGGTCATAATAGTCAATCGGACAACCGAGGCCTCCAGAAAGTGCAAAACAAGTTCAGCATGTCTGGCGACAACTTCTGCTGACTTGTTCTTCACTTAGGCTCTGTAACTTCTATTCCGCTCCCGGCCTCTTCACTTTTCCTCCTCATTTTCACTCTTCCTTCATCCATGAGCTTCCTCATTCCTCGTCACATCCACATATACCTGAAATAATCAATAAAAGTGTGTAGATTCCGATTCCACCAACAAAACAAGTATAAATGCAAATCTAGCTTAAATTATGCATTATGCACATCTAAATCATGCTAAATGCATCCTAATATGCCTATCTAAATGTGTGCTATCACCAACCATCTGTTCCTCCTTGTATTTCAGATTTGCAAATGAGATTGCTACAATCATCATGGGGATTCAAATCATAGATTACTACCAGCCATAAATTGCATCGGCGCTTTTGGCCATCTGTTTTCTTTCTTCTTTTTTCTAATTTCATCTTTGGATCCTCCTTAATCAGAAACTTTTGGTTCCGATTATGGTTCGGATCGCAGCTCTTAATTTTTTCTGTTTCGGTTTTCATCTCATCATTTTCACAGATCCATTCATATTTTATCATAACCCACTTACACAAAAGTGAGTTTTTCAATTCCTGGTTTTTTCCTTCCTGATCGTGTTTCTTCCATTGCTCTCCTATCATGTTATTAGCACAAAATTGTAGTAGAGGCTTTGGTAAGTAAATCCGTCTATAATAAGATAGTCCTGCAATTTTCTTGATCAAGTTGTTACTTCTATGATCTTTATAGTTTATGAAATTCAAACTGTATTTTGCACGAGCAGATAGTTCAGTAAGATGTTCAACAATCAAGCCTCCATGTTTTCCTAATTCATAGCTTAACAGGCCCTCATTTTCACGAGCAAAATAATTTTCATTTCCAATCCATTCTTTATCGTTTGAATCAATTGAACCTGCTATCCGGTCTACAATGGATAAGGGTTCTAATTTAAATCGAGTTACTCGATGGTTTGCTTCTTTAGTTTTCTCTTCCTGCTGTCTTCTTCTTGAGCGTTGGTCAGTATCTGTATTTTTTCTTTGTCTGCCTTCATTGTCTCTTCCCGTTCTTTGCTTTAGTTTTGTAAAGCTTTTCATCCCTGAAAGAAGCTTCACATATCTTTTCAGGTTTGGAGTCGATTCTTCCAAATACAAGGAAGAAAACGAGAGCAATTTTTCAGCCTTCTTTTCAGATTTTTCTTTTCCATCTGTTACTTGGGAGTAGTGGTTTCGGTTCATATCCACCCACAACCAAAAGACGGAAGGGAGAGGGAGGGTAAACGGCAAGGAACGAGGGTACCTTGACATCAGATCTGGTTTCTTCTTGTCATCTTGCTTTTTCGATTTTGTGAACGAAGCTTCCACTGAAAGATTCCTTGAGTTAGGGCACCAACCGAGCCTCAAAGAGGTAGGAGTTAGTCCCAACGCCACCAGGGAGAAGGCGTCGCCGCCAGCAGGGAGGAAGAGACGTCGCCGGAAGGACCACGCCGCCAACCCCGAAACCGCAGAAAACGACCCCGCCACCCCCAGATCGAGACTCCCTTTTTCCTTTTTTTGTTTTTCTTTCTTCTTCTTTCCCTTACTTTCTCTCTTGCTCTCTGAAAACTCCATTGTTGATCGATTTTCCTCTGATCCCAGCACAACTCTCTCTTTTTGTTTCTTTTTTCCTCGACCTGTCTTCTTTTGGGGGTGGGTATGGCGGATCTTTGTTTGGATTTCACATTTCTGTAGATTTTTGTGGGGAATTTCGTTGATCGGCGATCGTGTTTGTAATGGGGGTTAGGGGATTTCAGGGGTCGGCGTGGGCGGCTAGGGTTTCCGGTGTGAGTTTTCTCTCTCTTCTCTCTCTTCATTTGATTTCTAAAGTTTGGTTTCGGCACTCAAAAAACCTGCATCTTTCTACGTAGCATGTATTTACCCTTCAATCCAACATTAAAAAACATGCATCAATATCATGGAAAAACTTGATAGAACCTTAATACAAGATCAAAAAACCTGCATCTTTCTACGTAGCGTGTATTTACCCTTCAATCCAACATTAAAAAACATGCATCGATCACATCTCTATGGCTCTAAATTATAAGAGGTTTAATGTTTTATTTTAACAGTTCTTATTCACCTATGAAGGTAATCAAATAGCCAATTACACAGACAATTTAGTTACAAGCTAGCTAGAATGAAAATATAGGTAATTATGTCTTTTACTATGGATAACCGAAGTACAGCTTTAGTTTCCCAACCTTATATTGGGATCGACAAGACCCAAATAAAGAGATGAATCGGGAACCTAACAACTCAAGCTACAATCCCGCTGATAACCAAGTTCACAAAAATCAAACCAAGCAACAGTACAAGCACACAAACCATCACAAGCAAGAACACAACGATTTAAGATGAAAACCCTCCCTAACCCGAAGGACTAAATTAAAACCACTGTTTTCGCCAGTGGCGGAGTTAGGATGAAATCCAGGGGGTGCTAAAAAAATTCCGTAAAATATTTTTTTTTATACCTATTAAGAAGATTTTTACAAAAATATTGAAAAAAATACAAAAATTGTGATTTATTTAAGATATTTTTATTTAAATACTTGATAGAAAAAAAATATAGGAAAAAAAATCAAGAAGAATAACTTTTAAAACAATATTGAAGGAAAACATTAAATTTAAATATGACATTTTTTAATTGAAATAGTTTAGAGAAACTAAAAATATAGAAAGAAATCCCTAAATAATGAAAATTTAAATATGACATTTTTTTATTGAAATAGTTTAGAGAAATTAAAAATATAGAAAGAAATCCCGAAATAATGATATAATAAAACAAATAAAAAGTGAAGAGATTGAGATTTGAACTCAGGACCATTAAATTCCCCTTTCTTCCCCTTTATCATTTGATCTAAATAGCACTTCTGAATTTTGATTCAAATATCACTTAAAAATTTTATATTACCTTAAATGTACTAAATATATAGAAAAAAAATTATTTTTTTATATATTTTTTTCCCGTCAGAGCACCCCCAAGCACCCCAGCTCCGCCCCTGATTGTCGCCCACCGCGAGTACCAAAATCCACTAATCAACAAAATGGATACAAGTATTCATCACTTAGCTAATTTCACTCAAATTGGTACAACACCATTTTCACCAAGATTAGGGATTCAAAACGAGAGAATACAAGCCAACAAACACAAGTAGGCTTACCGAGAACTCGAGGGGAAAAAGACCGAATAAGAAAAAAAAAGACGCACTCACTTTCTCACCACTTTTAATTTCCCCTCTTTCTCCTTTCTCCCTCGTCAGTTTTGTGCTCCTCACTCTTTCAACTTTCAAGAAAGAAGCTTCTGCTGCTGCTTGCTCTCCTACTGCATAAGCAAAATTGGCTTAGGGCCCAACACCTTATATACTCTTACAGTAACTCAAATTCAAATACATGTAAAATGTAAATTCAACAATTAACAACCAGTGGCCTCTCAATTGGATCGGATGTGCAAGATGAAACAGCTTAAACAAGATTTATAAAGGAAGGCTAAACATTTATTTGGAACGAAAAACTAAACAACCTAGCTACTGTTTAATAAAAGCCAGAGAGAGTGACTGTTTGAGGCGTGATAAAAGATGAAGCGTGCTTAATTTTAGAGGCCTTGTGCTTTTGCACTTGCTCAGCGCCGGCAGATCTTCATATAACATCCATAACTCTGGTAGAGATCGTAGTCGATAAAATCCAGATTCAGGCAGTGTTCAGGTGGGCAGATTTTCCTAGTCCGGTTGCAGAAAAACAGCCACTGCAGGATGGAGATACTCAGATTTTGGCAACAGTACAAGTCGATATCCTTCAATTTGGTGCACTTGTACACAACTTGCTCCACCCCATGGGATGATATTTGTTGGCATTCCGCGACATTCAGAAGCATTAGGAGTGGGCATTTCTTAGCAATATCGATCAGGGCTTGATCATTAAGACCCGTTCTAGACGCTACCAAAGACTCCAAGTTCAGCTTTCGCTTGTCCAGGGCCTCCAGGCCAAGACTCTTGACCCTCGAGCAGTCATGTATGTCCAAGTGCTTTAAAGAGTGACAATCCTTCAATATCCGCCCAACTCCCGTCTTGGAGATCTTAGGGCAACGTCTCAGCTTCAACGTCTCCAGATTCGGACAAGCTAGAGCAATCTTCCCCAAGCATTTGTCGCTCAAGTTGTTATATGACAGATCAAGGGTTTTGATTTCAGGGTTGCTTACCCCCAAAGTAGCCGAAGCTTTTTTCCCCACTATATTAGGAGTCATTTCAAGGTTTTCTAACAAGGGGCATTGCTGGATCAAGGTGAACAATGTACGATACGAAAGATGTTGCCAGGATCCACACTCACGAAGGTTGACACCCCTCAGCATTGTCAGCGAATTTGCGATGATTCCCATCAGCTCATCAGACAGGAAATTCACCCCAACAAGAACCAAGTGATGAAGAGAATCGTAGCATTTCAGGAACGATGAAAGGCCAGCAAAGGTGAGGCGGTCAGGAACTCCGTGGTATTCGCAACAGTTGATCAAAGAGAAGCTCTTCAGTGGGAGGTTAGCCTCAGCTATAACTTTGAGAAGAGAATCAGATACGGCTGTATTGGAGAAGACGATATTCGACAGATTTAGAGCGCGAGATAGAGGCATTCTAATCTGGTTCAGCTCCCATTCCGCCATTCAGTAGAATCCAATCGTCTTCAAATTCTTGGAGGCTTCCAATGCAAGTGCAATCCCTTTCGGGGTCACCTTCCGGCAACCTTTGACCACCATCTCCTCCAAATTCGGGCATTTCTCTGAAAGCGAAATTACAGACTCATCAGAGACCCAACTGTTCCCCTTCAAATCGATCCGCCTCAAACTACCCTCGAGTTTCGAAGCCAACGAAGAAATTCCATCATCGGTGGCGTTTCTCAAGGATTTTTCATAATAATTTCTTTCATCATAATCCTCATCATTATAATCATCATCGTCATCGTCGTAGTCATCGTCGTCGTAGTAGTAGTCGCCGTCGTCATCATCATCGCCGTCATCATCGTCGTCATCATCATCACTGTAATTAGAAAGATAGGAATAGCTATGACGGCTCAGATCCAACTCCTCCAAATTGGGGAAAAGAGTCGCAATCGCCTCCAGATCAGTATCATCAAACCCCTCGGTGAGGTAACTGATCTTGAACGACTTAACACCGCTCAGAATCGAGGCGGGAAACTGCAGGAGTGCGTCGACAGGGAGGCGATTTAGGTTGGACAAATCTAGGGTTTCGAGGGGCAACTCGAATTGGGAGATTTGGTGTAAAATTGGTTCAACCTGGCCGTGGAATTTGGAGAGGGAGATGTGATTGAGGTTGGAGAATCGGCGGAGAAGGGATGAAAGCAAGTAAGAAGTCGGGCCGAAGATGTGAAGGGATCGATTGAAGCGACTTGTGATAGAGCACAAGTACTTGCAGACAAGAGACAAGGATGGGAGATGATGATGGCGATGGAGATCGTGGTCGAGCTTAGAGATGATCTGCTCCCATAATTCCACTGGGAGGTCTAATGCGCTTACTGTCATGGTGATCGATGGAGGGTTTAGGGTTTCGAATCGTGTTTAGTTTAAGTTTGGATCCTATCTACAGACATTTAGCAGATTTGAAATTTACCAAAATATATAATCGGTTTTATTTAACCCCAAGTTTCGGTTTTACTTGAGCCCACGCTTTGCTTTTTTCCTCTTTTTTTTTACTATTAAGCAATAACCTTTTTTTTTAAAAGGGTTGTACTATTTACACGGTCATTGTATGGCCATTTACACTGTCCGTAACCGTGGATTGCGAGTTTGCAAATTTTCGCAAACTCGCAATCTGCGGTTGCAATTTTTGTTTAAATTTCCGCAAACTCGCAATGCGTGATTGCTTCTTCTTTTTTTAGAAATAAAAAATAAAAAACAGATTACGTATAATATTAACGATAAATCTTAACGATATTTGACGATATCCCGTTAGTATCAATTTTGGATCGCAATCCGCGGTTACGGTGTAAATGGCGATAAAATAGTATAATTTTTTATGGTGATTATTTAAGATTTTATTTTCGAAATATTCACACAAAATAAATATTTAACAAAAAATTCACGCTTTCAAAGTATTTACCAAAATATTCATTTTTGTCCGGACAATCAGAAAAATGCGGGATGAAACCACGTTTTATGTATAAAATAAAATTTCAGTTTGAAAAAAAAAAGCGGATGAAAAAATAAATAAAAGAAACGGGATTTTAAACCGCGTCTTATATGTAAAAAAAATCCCCACAATTAATAAATTATTTGACAAATTTAATAATTAAAAAAATGCAGTTTATGTTTTTTTAAAGTGGCAATTGTGGCCCCCTTTCAAGAGTACGCGCTTCACGCGCATAGAGAAAACCCCTTTGTTCTTCACAAGCCGATGGAAACCCGATTTGTGCTTCAATCCTCTGAATCCCTAATCTATGGCCTATCCTTTCATAATCACAAATCTCAGTCTCCTCTCGTGTGGGGAAACAATGATGCCCCTATTTCTCTCCCTAAAATTGCAACCGGGTGCCAATCTAGGCCCTGCGATGGCGATTTGCGATTGGTTCACTGTACGAACCCGATGAGAGGGATTTCGTGTGGGATTAGCTTTAATCTCTCTATCTTGAGTTTGAGTATCTGGGATTGCTTGTGGATGATCCGAGATACGATGATTTGTGCCGAGATGTCCAATCGGCCTCCTCCTTGGCCTCACTTCTCTTGTACGAAGTCTGAATTGGGGGTTTTCTGGGTGCTTGCGATTGGAGGATCGTACTGCACCGATGATGAAATTGAAAGGGGGCTCTGCAACAGGGATGGCTTCTCAATCTGCAATCGTGTGTGGAGTTGGATGTGTGAGCTTTCTGATCTCTCCCTTCCTCTCTTTCCTCAAAATTTCTACTATAAATACCCCTTCTTGGGTGTGTTCGTTCTACACATCCCAATCCTCTTCTCTTCTAATCCAATCTGCTATAGAGTATTTGTTCTAACAAAAATCTTCTTTGTTTTTCTGGTGATGGCTCCAACATCGATCGACAAGGGCAAGAGCCCTATGGTTGCAGAAGATCCTGCTCCAAAAAAGTCTCAAACTGTCAAGACTAAAGGCAAGCCGAAGGGCTCTAAACTTGCTGAGGAGATCTTCGTCTCCAATGATGGCGATGATGGACAAGCAATAAAGGCGAAGAAGAAATTCAAGAGGGTAGCTATGAACAGAGAAAAGCTCTTGGCTTTGCAAGGCAAAGTGCAAGAGAATATTTCGATGTTGCACCAGTCATCCATCTTTGCTACCATCATTGGGGAACCAATGGAAGCAAGGGAAGTCAGAAAACGTATGAGGTATGTCTGGAAATCCCTCACTGGTGGTTTTCAACTCATTCCAATTGCTAATAATTGCTTTGAGTTAAGATTTGATCTTTCTGAGGATAGAGCATGGGTGTGGGACAACCGTCCCTTCCATGTTTCTGGGCAACTGATCATATTGCGCCCCTGGAAGTTGGAATTCGATCCATGGTCTGAGTCAATCACTTTGTTAGATATGTGGATTAGATTTCCTGGTTTGCCGGCTAAATATGTGCAGGAGGAAATCTTGAGGGATATTGTGAAGACTAATCATTTGGGAGAAATCATTAAGGTTTCAGCCTTTAATGCTAAAGGAGCTCGGTTTAGGTATCCAAGGGTGTGTGTTTCAGTTGATGTAACTAAGATTGCAGGTAAGGAAATCTTTGTGGTGAATGAGCATGGAGAGGTGGAGTCCTATATCCCATGTGGTTTGAGGACTTCCCACAAGGTTGTGGAAGTTGTGGTGTCACTGATCATATGTTTGATGTGTGCCCGAATAGGAGCTCGTGCAACATGGCTGCTAACATTGGGATGCAGCCTCCTATGATGCCCCCTACTGTTGCCGAGGAGCCTGCTCAAGAGCAAGGAGATGGTGAATGGGTGAGAGCTGCTGCTCGGAGACCCACTGTGCGCCCACCTCTCATGTTTGGACACTCTAAGGATGATATCCTAAGGTGTTTTGGTAAGAATGTCACCCTTTCTTCTGATTCCTCCTCTTCCAAGTCTACTGGTGGCTCGGCTGGCAACTCATCTTCAGCCACCCCTGTGGCTGCTAATGATGTGGTGCTTGCTTCTGATCCACTGTCTGTCTTGCTGCCTGTGAATGCTGCTATTGTGGTACCTCCCACTGTGGATGCGCTTACCATGCTTCCCTTGTCTGATGCTCCCCCAAATGATGAGAATATGTTCCCTAAGCATGAATTGCAACCCGATCTTCATCACCACGCTGCCGACGATGATGAATACTTGGTGTTTGATGAAGATGATTTCATGGAGGAGTGCTTGGTTGAGGAAGGGCTTGCTGACCCTGGGCTTACCCAGGCCGACTATGAGGTGATTTTCAGAGATGTGCCACCATCTATTGAGCTTGATCTGCCAAACCTTGGCTTGCCTGAGCGCCTGGAGGAGTCACTACAGATGACAGCAGCACCCCCTATTGGCTCTCCTGCTCGTGTCAACCAATACTCCCCTGCTGAAGCTTCAAGAACTGAGTCCGGGAAGCGGAAGATGAAGATCGAGGAAGGCCATTCAGCATGCTCCACAATGACTCTGATGGGTGGAAGCTCAAAGAAAGGGAAGCATGTGTAAAACAATCCAGAACTGGCAAATGGGAGTCCTCGGTGATGGCTTCGAGTCTCTCCCAGCCATGAAGCGAATAAGGCCATTGATTTGGGTAGTGCTTTTGTGTCCTATGCTATTGGTTGTAGAAGGTTTATGTATGTTATGGATTTGTGAAACCTTGGTCAATTATCATCTCCTATGCATGTTTTATTACAGATTTTGGTATTAGCTGTCTTGTATTGGGTATATTTGGTTGGAAAAATTTCTATCTAATGATCAGCTGTATTAGGAATTATGTACTAGCTTGTTGATGTTTCTCAAGTGTCTTGCATTGAATATGGATTTGCTTTGTAAGTGGCTTCCAAGCCGTTACTGGGACAATAGGATATATGACATAATGGGTGATCAAATCGATCCTAATGACACATTAAGATATTGGAGTGCAATTTGTTTAGAAAAATCAGTCTTCTTGGGTTCAAATGATAGAAAATTTAGGAAAGAGAAATGTGTTGCACAAGTCAAAGAATCTATACAATCTAGAGTCCCCATAAGCGTAAATTTACTATCGCTATTAGGAGTTCCATACCCTCGGCTTCTAATAGATCCAACAGGTGTAAAATAAAAGTCGGATTTTGGAACATTAGAGGCCTAGGAAGAGGAGATATTTGGACAGATCTAAAGACAATGAGGATAAATGAGCACATAAATCTCTTAGCAATTGCAGAAACTAGAACAAACAAAATCACTAAGGAGAAAGTGTGGAAATCAACAGGTTTTAACAATGCCATCTGGTTGCTATGAGAAGACAGAACGGGAGGGATTGGTCTACTATGGAACGAGAACGCCTCCGCTAATGAAACAATAGAAGTGCAGGTGATCCTTCCGAGAGTAATCCGCGTAAAATATGAGTGCCTTGAGAAAAATTTCTTAGGAATGATTTTCTTTGTTTATGCCCCCCCCCCCCCCCCCGCATGAGTGTGAAAAAGATGCGTTCTGGTCAGAATTAAGGAATATAATTAACAACGAGCCCCTGCCAGGTTTAGTCGTTGGGGATATGAACGAGATTAGCAATAGTAGTGAAAAGATGGGTGGGGTACTAAATAATGTGAATAGATATTATAGGCTAAACCACTTCAAAGACCAGTGTGCTCTATCTGAAATACCGTCATTTGGGAACCAATTCACCTGGCGAAAGAAACGGGAAGGGTAAGATAATATATGGGAAAAACTTGATCGTGTTCTGGTTCAGCATGAGTTTCTTTGCTCCTTTCCGGAGCTATCAACCTTTAATGGGGCATTCTCTGCTTCAGACCATTGCCCGATCTCCTTTTGTCTAGATTCTGGCCGTGAATTTACGCCACCTCCGTTCAAATTTGAGAATATGTGGTTACATAGGATGGATTTTAGGAATATTGTTAAGCAAACCTGGAGGGTAAGATGCTCGGGGTCGGCAATGTATAGACTAATTTACAAAACAAAGCTTCTAAAAAATAAAGCCAAAACATGGAATAGAAACACCTTTGGGAATGTTTTTCGACAAATACAAGAAGTAGAAAAAGAGCTCATTAACATACAGTCCAGCACAGCCCCAAGAACCGACAAGGAGCATAGAGTGGAAAAACAACTGATTAAGAAAAAAGAACAACTGCTAAAATTTCAAAAGGTATACTGGGGGCAGAGGGCGAAATCTAAGCATATCAAGCTAGCAGACTCCAAGACAACCTATTTTCATAAAATAGCATCGGGTAGACGAAATAGGAAGATAATCTGAAACATCAAATCAAACTCAGGAACGCTAATCGTAGGAGAAGAGAACATCAAGGTAGAAATTAAAAATGATTTTGACAAACGATTTTCCAGAGAGCAAATAAATTTAAATTTACTCAATGAGTACCTTGAATTAATACCGACAATTATCACGGAAGAAGAAAATAATAGCCTCAGCCAACAACCGACCAATAGTGAAATTAAGGGTGCCGTTTGGGCACTTGGCATAAATAAATCACCTGGCCCCGATGGTATGACAGCAGAATTCTATAAATCTTACTGGGATATAGTCGGATGTGATGTCATAAAAGCAGTCAAAACTTTTTTCCATTCTGGCAAACTACTCAGGCAGATCAACCACACCTTCATAACGCTACTACCTAAATGTGATAATCCCTCTAAAACTTCTGATTATAGACCCATTAGTTTATGTTCCACAATGTATAAGATTATCTCAAGAATTCTTACTGAGAGACTTAAAAAGGTCATAAGAAAACTTATTCACCCTTTTCAAGGTGTCTTTGTGTCAGACAGAGCTATACACGACAATATTCTAATAGCACATGAGATCTTCCATTCCTTCAAAACACGGAAAGGGACGGAGGGGTGGCTAGCAATCAAACTCGATATGGAGAAAGCCTATGATAGGGTCGACTGGACTTTTACAGAGGCCGTCCTGAGGAAATTTGGTTTTAGCAACCAAGTGATCAAGCTAATCATGAAATGTGTTACAACTGTGTCCTTTTCAGTACTTGTCAACAACGGGCCTACTGAGGTGTTTAAACCATCTCGGGGCCTGCGACAAGGTGACCCCATGTCCCCATTTTTGTTTATTCTTGGAGCAAAAATTCTTGCTCGAAAACTCAATTCTGAATCCAACCTCAATCATTCTGGGGTTGGATTCCGATTTGGCCACTCAGGACCAAGAATCCCTTTCCTTGCCTTTGCTGATGATATCATTATCTTTGCCAAAGGTAACCAAACATCTTGCGAAACAGTAACCAAAATTATTGATGATTACTGCAAACTCTCTGGCCAAAAATTGAATTACAATAAGTCTGCTTTCCAAGCCTCCCCGGGAATACCAGCTTCGCGAATTACTACCATTGAAGGATGTCTCAATATTGCAAAGCAAGTGAAACTTGACAAGTATCTGGGATGCCCGATTGTCAATGGTAGAGTGAATAAAGAAACATTTGAAGGATTAATTGGAAAAGCAGCAAATCAACTGACAAAATGGAAAGCTGACTCACTTTCACAACATGGCAGATCGGTGTTAATAAATTCAAATCTAGCAGCCAAGCCACTCTTTGCAATGCAAAGTTTCATGCTTCCATTATCAATACACTCGGCTCTAGATAAGGTAAACAGAACATTTTTTTGGAACAAAGACCTCCAGTATAAACCACTAATAGGATGGGACAGGGTTTGTAGACCCAAAGCGAAAGGGGGAATGGGATTACGAAAAACAAAAGATATGAATGAAGCTCTCCAGATGAAACTCATTTGGAAAATCATGGCAGAACCAGACAATAGTTGGGTAAGAATTATTAACTACAAATACTTAAAAACCGAGTCCATTCTGAATCATCATAAGAATGGTAATGCATCATGGCAATGGACTCAACTGCGGAAAATCATTGAGCCATTCAAAGAAGGGTTAGCATAGTCTGTGGGGGATAGAAAAACAATTAAATTTTGGAAAGACAATTGGGCTCCAATAAAGAATATCAATTCGGCCTGCCTCGACCAAACAAGGATCAACCCAGAAGAAACTGTGGAACACTATATCAGTAATGGGGCTTGGAATAAGGAAAGGTTAGAATCAACTTTGGAAAATGACGTGGCACAACAAATTGCGAACATCCCACTGCCGGTTAGTCAAATACAAGACCGTATGTACTGGTGGCCAGATAGAAAAGGATGGTTCACAATGTCTAGTACTTATAAACTACAAACAAAATCAATAAACCTAACAAACGACATCGATGAGTGGATTTGGAAGCTCAATGTCCCACCTAAAATAAAGAATTTCATGTGGAAAGTCTGCCACAATGGACTACCAACAGCTGCCAGGTTATCTCGAAGAGGAATCGCCATCCAACCATACTGTGCGGTTTGCAACCATCATGAAGAAGACACTGCTCATCTCCTGTTTGAATGCAAGTACTCGATGTGTTGCCCAGGTTTGTCAAATACAGTAAAATCTAAAATACGTGTAAAGATCAGAGAATCGAGAAACATTGAATCACTGATGGCATTCACAACAGGACTACTGGATGGCCAACAAAGAACGCAACTTGCGTTTCATTGGTGGACTCAATGGTTATGTAGAAACAAACTAATCTTCCAGCAACAAAAGCTGCCAAACACAGAAGGATTCCTTAAAATGGTAAACTCGTTCTTTGAAGAATGGAAAAAGGCCGATAGTCCATTGGGATGGGACACTAATGAAATCAGGAGTAAGGAAAATTGGACCCCTAATAAATCAAGGAGAAAGCGAAAAGTCAAATGGAAAAAACCACCACCGGGGAAGTGGAAATTAAATTTCGACGGTTCAGCATCAGGGAACAGACAGAGCTCAATAGGGTTCATTATTCGAGACAATAAGGGGGACGTTACTGCCATAGGGGGGAAACGAATTGGGTTACAGAAACCACTAATGTCTGAGGCATTAGCATTAAGAGAAGGAATTCTCAAAGCCCTGGAATTGGGGATTAATAGTCTAATTATTGAGGGAGACTCGTTATCAATCATAGAGCAAATGCAATCCAAGACAAAATGCCCTTGGGAAATTGATCTTCTTATATCTGATATTAGCACCCTCATTTCTGGGTTCTACGAAGTATCGTTCACCTTTTTTCTTCGTAGCGGCAACTTGGTAGCAGATAAGGTTGCACACCTTGCTCACGTTGCCACCAACACTTCGTTTCACAATGATCCAGGCCTTATTGACCTCACCCGAATTCTTACCCAATCAAAAAAAAAAAAAAAGTGGCAATTGTGGTTTCCTGATCACCATGCCAATTGAACTTGACACTGTACAATTTGTGATCTAACTAAGTGGGTTGGGAATTCAACAAATTAAGCAAATTAAGCAACAAGTTCTATTGCGGACGCTGAGTACGCAATTGCCCAAGTACCCAATTCGCGGGCGCTGAGTGCGCGATTGCGTACGGACCCGGCGATAAAATGACCGTGTAAATAGCAAATCTGTTTTTAAATCATGGTAAAGATTCGAAATAACCAACACACCAGTTAAGGGTGGGCATATCCGGTTACCCGACATGAATCGGATAATCGTGTCGGGTTCCCGAATCCGTTTAGCTTCAAATGCCTGAAGCGTGCATGCACGAACCATTTTATGTCGGGTATCCGACACGGTAAAACTATTCGGATCTATGTCGGATACCGGTGATACGAGGTTAGCCGTAGGATGGCCAGATCTTCGACAATTCATACTCAAAACAAGAACGGAAGCAAACGACTCAAGAACACCAAACAAGGACTCAATATCGACCAAAAAGAATAGAAACGCAGCAACTAGACTTGATGAAATTGACTCGAAATTGAAAGAACAAAGACCGATAGATGGTGATTCGAACTAAGGTAGAACGAGATAAATACCCCATGCCTCCTGAGAGGGTAGGAATTAACCAAGTATCAACGACTACAAAGCCCGCTTCTACAATTTTACACAACCAAGCGGGCAACTTGGAGACACAAGGAGGGGACTTGTGATTACTAGGATCACCAAGCTCTCGTGAGGTTGATGAACTCAAATCAAACCAAGCAAGATCTATACCAATTGTTGCAATCGATGAGCCACGCTACGAATCGATCGACTTTCTCTCATAAAGAAATTTCATTCATGAAAAGAGGCGTCTAATTTACAATGGAGGAATCGGTCGTTCTAATATAGAAAACCCTAGGGCTGATTTTAATGAAAATAATAAATATAATGGAAATTAAAATAAATCCCTAAATTACCTAAAATCACTTAAATAAAGAAGGTCTCTAAAAAATAGCAACAAAGATAGTTCCAACACTTGAATAAATCCCGTCTAAAACAGTGACAGCTCAAAGAATGTGATTTTCGGCCAAGTTCTAGGTCGAATCTAGAAAAACCTTCAAAAGCAAAGTTGTAGATCTCGTCGTCCTCGTTCCGACAAGGTATGGAACGATCAAATCTGATTAATATTGACTCCGTATGACTCATTTTACTGAGACGTCAAAAGGCTGTCAAATGCTGAATGAATCTAAAAAAACGTCAAGTTTCCACCTTTGCACCTTCTCCCATGGTGGAACCTTCTTCTTCCCCTTGAGGATGACAACATTCTCACGGGCTCGAATCATAGGTTCATCCCCAAGTATAGGTGTGTCCGAAGGTGTCTTGGATGGTCCCGCATCATCCTCCCTTTCTTGAAAACTGAAAAGGATATATTCGACCTCGAATCCAAGGTCGCATAAGATTCCGCACATTCATCCACACAAGCTCCTGGATCGAATACCTCATGTCCATGAAAACTCCTCGGAAGACCCATAGAGCTCTCTATAAACCCAAGAAAAGAAACTTGATTAGTGCACAATTCACATGTTATATCATCTTCAGAATAAATATGCACTCTAGCATGTTCATTAATCTTTAAGTTTCAATCAAAGGCTAGCAATTTTTCTTCCTTTTCAAGGCTGGATTTTCAATCATTTCATGGTTAGCAATAGTACAACTATTTTAAACATCAATGATCATATTACAAATTTCGCCTTTTTCCAAGCATTTAGTATGACACAATTCTTCGCTTTGATTATCATCACAAGGTGTAGGTTGAACATTTAAAACTTTACTAACAATCAAAGAATCATCATGCTCATATTCAATGCAAACATTTTCATCACAGGCAAGTAAATTAAGATCTTAATCATTTTCAACATGCTCTTTAATTTCATCAACAAGCTGAATATCTATGCTAGAAGAAACATTATGTTGGTTAGCATTATTAGGAGCAATAGAATGAGTTTCTTCCCTTTCAATTGGTGGCACTTCATCTCTAGGTGGGACTCCTTGTCTGAACACCGTATTAGAGCCACAACGCTGAAGCTCTATTGCCGTGAAGCTTCTTTCCATCTTAGCCAATCCTTCATTTATCTTAGCTATATATGTTCTCC
The DNA here is from genome assembly GCA_037127255.1 of Persicaria tinctoria. NCBI lineage: Eukaryota > Viridiplantae > Streptophyta > Magnoliopsida > Caryophyllales > Polygonaceae > Persicaria > Persicaria tinctoria. The sequence continues at coordinate 6,368,742 of JBANSL010000004.1, forward strand.
ATGAAGGTATTGTACCAGTCGTTGCTCTGGTTAGTAGACATTGCAAAGAAAGACAAACAAAGAACTATGTGAAAGGTTAGGAAAATATAAACAATCTCACAAGTGTTTCACTCACACTTTCTCTCTAATTGGTATGACGAGATTGTTAGGGAAATTCGCTTTGGGAAAATCAACACTCAAGCAAAAACCTAACAATGCAAGGCAAGGGAACAAGAGAGAGAACAAAACAGATGACAACTTGACAGAAGATGGACAATGCAACAAGGTCGAAATCGACCAAAGGACTCGACAGAAACTGGCACTCGGGCAGCACTCGAGCAGCACAAAATCACTCGACATACACTCGAGATGAAGAAGTTTGACAAGGTCGATATCGACCGAATGGCTCGAAATCGACCAAAAGACAAACTCGACAGAACCTGACACTCGAGCAGAACTCGAGCAGTACAAAAAACACTCGACATAGGAGAAAAAAGAAAAGAAAATAAAGAAAGAAAAGAAAACTTGGACTTTTACCTTGTTTTTTGATTCAAACCCTTAGTAAGGACGTTTTAGTTGCAATGTGGGCTTAAAAAAAATTATGGTTTGGGAGATATGTGTTTGAAGGTTGTCGACTAGGGCTATAACAAATTCACCAAATTTGGCCCTTAAGCTTTCTTGCACTAGATACAATCCTTTTTTTTTTAAGCTACTTTTGCCCCTAGTGAATTTTATCCTCATAGGTCAAAGCTTGAATGTATTTTTTTCGGACTGTTTTTTTTTTGTTTTTTTTTTTACTAAGTCAAGAAATCTCTCTATGAAATAAATGACTCTAAAAAATTATGTGCTAAGGTGAAAGAAAATAAAATATGTAGCCCTATGAAATATATATAGGTGATGGTTTGGCTATCTTAGGTAAGTGGATCTATCTTATGCCTTTTATAATTTATGATAGATAAAACAATAATATCTACCACAAAAAAAAAATTCAGAATTTAATTTAGGCAATAAAATAGGTAGATCTATGATAGAATAAGATAGAAAGCAACAACCAACTAGAGTTTGAGATTGTGTTGGCCGAAATTAGCTTGGGAGGCAAGGAACGTCGTCGGCTGCGTATGTGTCCAAGAGGATGCGAACACCAGGCTGAGTCGGCTCAATGGTCTCGGCTAAGGCTATGTGTTTAGGCTAGCAACCACAAACAATCACAAACAAGAGATTAGTGCCTGTAAGATCATGAGATTGATTGTAATGTCCTTCTTGAGGGTTTCCATTCATTGATATAACATATATATAGGTTACAAAGGTATTGGGGCTTAATGGGTTTTTAGCCCACTATACAATATGAGACCTATGTAATCTATCAAACCCCCGCAGTCGAAACGGGAGGGGTCCGTACAGTGAGACTGGAACGAAAATCAATGAACAACTGTCTAGGTAAACCCTTGGTGAATATATCAGCGCACTGATAAGAGGACGGGACATGTAGAACTCGGACATGTCCAATGGCAACCTTGTCCCTGACGAAGTGGAGATCAAGCTCAATGTGCTTCGTGCATTGATGCTGGACTGGGTTGCTAGCCAGGTAGACGGCGGAGACGTTCTCAGTGTAGACCAGAGTGGCCTTCTGCAAGGGGCATCGTAGCTCAAGCAGGAGATTGCGGAGCCAAGAGCACTCGGAGACAACGTTGGCAACAGCCCTGTATTCGGCTTCAGCGCTGGAGCGAGACACGACGGACTGACACTTGGCTGACCAAGATACAAGAGTGTCATTGAGGAAGACACAGTAACCAGACGTGGAGCGACGTGTGTCTAGACAACCACCCAATCCGCATCAGTGTAAGCCACAAGATCAAGCTTAGAGGAAGGAGTGATGGTGGTGCCAAGCTCGAGGGTGTCGTTGATGTACTGAATGATCCGCTTCAAAGCCTGAAAGTGAGGTTCCCTAGGGGCATGCATGAACAAGCAGATCTGCTGAACGGCGTAACTGATATTAGGCCTAGTGAAAGTGAGATACTGAAGAGCACCAGCGAGGCTCCTGTACAGTGTGGGATCGTCAACCAAAGGACCAGAATGAGCACTGAGCTTGTAGGATGTATCGACTCGGGTCGTGACGGGATTACAGTTGACCATCTTAGCCCGAGCAACAATCTCAGCAGCATACTTACTTTGTGAGAGAAACAGACCAGGCGCATGCCGCTGAACAGCAACTCCCAAGAACTAAGACAGCTGACCCAGATCAGACATGGCGAATTCCGCACTCAACTGCGAGATTATAGACGTCCGAAGAGCATCAGAAGAGGCGGTGAGAATGATGTCGTCGACATAAAGCAGCAGGAATGCCAAGTCTGAGCCTCTGCGATAGATAAACAGAGACGTATCCGAACGGCTACCAGTGAAACCCAAACGGAGCAGATGAGAGGCAAAACGCTGGAACCACGCCCGCGAAGCCTGTTTCAGACCATATAGAGAGCGCTTGAGGAGACAGCATGTTTTGGACGCTCAGCATCAGTAAACCCCGGCGGCTGAAACATGTAAACTGTCTCGTTCAGATGACCATGCAAAAAGGCGTTCTTGACATCTAACTGATGGATGACCTAGTTGCGCGACAGATCCAGACTCAGGACCACTCGGATAGTGTCAGGCTTGACCACAGGGCTGAAGGTCTCATCACAATTAATATCGGCCTGCTGAGATATACCGTTCACCACAAGACGGGCCTTGTAGCGCTCCAACGTCCCATCAGAGCGAAACTTGTGACGAAAGAGCCACATACAGCGAATGACGTTCGCCTCAGGAGAGCGAGGAATCAGAACCCAAGTACCATTCTTCGTACGGGCCCTGCATTCGTCGAGCATAGCCGCCTGCCAATTCGGGTCGAGGAGGGCTGTTTTGTGGGAGGTGGGAACGGGGGAGAGGGAGGTCTGGGTGGGGGCAGAGGGTGAATGGGAGTCGGGAAGGACGGGGGCAAGAGGGGCTAAGCAAGGGGAAGAGGCGGCGGGCGGATCAAAGGCGGCGAGGGTTGCGGCGGGTCATGCGGCGCCCGCCTCCAGGGAGGGATTTAATGCTGCGGGCGCAGCATTTGTACATGCGGCGGGCGCCGCATGACCTGCGGTGGGCACCGCACGTAGGTGAGGCGAGGTTGTTAGGCGAGGTGATGGGAGGTGGATAGCGGGGTGATGGTCGGTGGTCATGGAGATGATCTGACGGGGTCTGAAGACACCGGAGACGCTGCGGGTGTGTGGTCTGGTGGTAGGGGGTGGTGGGGGAGGTGCGGGAGGGGGAGACGCAGGAGCACCGGGAGAGCTCTGGGGAAGAATGAAGTGAGGGAATGGTGACTCAGACTCTATCGACGAGACAGGGGGTGTGGGAGACGCGAAGGGAAATCGCGACTCATCAAAGATGACATGACGAGAGAGAATGATCATGTGAGTCTTGATATCGAGGCAAATGTAACCGCGATGATCAGACGGGTAGCCAAGAAAGACACAAGGGGTAGAGCGTGGGTGAAGCTTGTGGGGAGCGGTGGATGACTGATTAGGGAAGCACAAGCAACCAAAGGTACGGAGGTGATCATATATGGGCAAAGTGCAATACAGTGCCTGAAACGGTGAGCGATGGTTGAGGGTGGTGGAAGGGAGAATGTTGAGGAGGTAGCATGTGGTGGCCAAGGCGTAAGGCTAATAAAGGAGGGGAATGGATGCGTGGAAGATGAGAGTGCGCATCATATTGGTAATGGTTCGGATGATTCGTCCGGCCTTGCCATTTTGTTGAGAGGTGTAGGGGCAGGACAAGCGATAGGAGATCCCATTGGTATTAAAGAAAGTGTGAAAATCTTTGTTGTCAAATTCGCGGCCATTGTCACATTGGAAACACTTGATAGAAGTGTGAAACTGTGTTTTGATGTAAGCGTGGAATTTGGAAAAGATAGGGAACACTTGAGATTTAAAGTGCAGAGGGAAAACCCATAAGAAATGTGTATAATCATCCAGAAACAAGAGGTAATACTTATGATCCTCCTTGCTAGGCACAGGAGATGTCCAAATATCACTATGAATAATATCAAAAGGTGCAAATGTAGTGTTTAAAGATCGCTGAAAAGGAAGTCTGGCATGCTTGCCTAACTGACAAGATGAACATAAACTAGAGCGATGCTCTTTATTACATTAGACAAGACTCTTAGAATGAAGTAAATCTAAAACCGCAGGACTGGGATGACCAAGGTGTGCATGCCAAAGACTGGATGATGATGCCGAGAGGGGGACTGGACTTGACGGGCTAGATAGTGAGGGAGACGACACATGATAGAGCTCCCCGGTGCTATTACATCTCAGGTGAGTAACCCCCATAGTAAGATCCTTCACAGAGAAACCAAACGGATCAAACACAAGAGAAACATTATTGTCAGTGGTAAACCGACGGACAGAGATAAGGTTTTTGACAAGTTTCGGGGCAACAAGGACGTTGTTGAGGTGCAAAGGGTTGGTAGGGGTTGGTAGCGTGGTGTGGTCAATGCCCGAAGTAGCAAGGCGACCACCGTTGTCGACGATAATAGAATGAGCAGGACCCTTAAAAGAAAGAGAGGAGAGAGTACCTGAGAAGTTCGTCATATGAAAGGTAGCGCCAGTGTCCATGTATCAAGCGGCGTCAGGGGGTGTCAGCTGCATCGAGGAGAAGGCATTGTGCACATCAGTCGGGTATGCCTGATCAGACGACGGGTATGCCTGATGACTGACAGGGCGGGGAGCAGGACCCAACAAGCCCTGCTGACGGTTGGGATACGGGGTTGGTCCACGAAATGACGCACCGGGGTAGCCATAGGGCATCCAAGGAGGGTAGCCAGGGTTGGGGTACCAAGAGGGGTGGCGGGGATCATACTGCTGTGGGCGGCCATTGCTGCGACCATTGTCGCGGCCGCCGCCTCTTGGTCCCTGCTGGTCAATGCTGCGGCCAGGCTGGAGGGCAAGCTGCTCGAGAATGTGACTGGATGAGACCAACGCCTTCAAGTCTCCTCCAGGATCAGTTGAGACCGGGTCTTCTCGAACGTATGGAGAGGTTCCGTCTATTGTATATGAGTAGCATCAGCATTGTATTCGGAAGGGAAGCCCGAGAGTACCTAGAGGACGAGACGGGTGGCGTTGGGTTTGGAGTCGACCGCGTCGAGCTGATCAGCCAGGGTCTTGATGTGCTGACAGTAGGCAGATATCGACGGGAAAGAAGAAGGCTTGCAACTTGAGAATTCGTGCTCGAGATAGACAGCACGGGTGGACTTGTTGTCTTGAAAGATATCCTGAAGTTTCTTCCAAGCATTCAAGGCAGAGTCTTTGGGGTCGAGTATGGTGGTCAATAGATCTTTTGAGATGATGTTGAAGATCCATTGAAGGACAATGGTGTTAAGTTGAGCGAAGAGATCGTCGTCTTCTCTTTCAGGGCGTTTGGCGGAGGAGTCAATGTGGTGGAGGACTTTATGAGCCTTAACATGGGTCGTGAAGAGGTGCGACCACATGATGTAGGTACTGGATTCATGATCAAGAATGATAGGGATGCAATTTTTGATATTGGAGATGGTTAGGGCGGAATGGAAGGGTGATTTGGTGGCGGTGGGTTCGGTGGTCATTGTGACGAGAAGGATGGAGAAGAGATGATTGATGGGGAGGCGGCAAGGGGACGGGGAGGCCGACGGCAAGAGGGTGGCCGACGGCAAGGGGGAAGGGTGGCGGCGAGGAGAGAGAGAAAGGTGGCGGCTAGGGCTAGGGTTAGAGAAAAAGAAATTTAGGGTCTTTGGATCTTAGGTTGTGATACCATGTAAGATCATGAGATTGATTGTAATATTATCCTTGAGGGTTTCCATTCATTGATATAACATATATATAGGTTACAAAAGGTATTGAGCTTTAATGGGCTTTTAGCCCACTATACAATATGAGACCTATGTAATCTATCAGTGCCATCAAAATCAAGATTCAAGAAGTAAAAACCAAGAACAAGAAAAAGACTATTTTTGTAGGTTTTGTGTTTAGGAAAACAAAAGACACAACTTTGATGTCGGAAACCAAAGCTCTGATGCCAATTTGATACGGGGTTAGCCGTAGGATGGCCCGATCATCGACAATCAAGACTCGAAGACAAGAACAGAAGCAAACGACTCAAGAACACCAAACAAAGACTCAATATCGACCAAAAAGAATAGAAACGCAGCAACTAGACTTGATGAAATTCACTCGAAATTGAAAGAACAAAGACCGATAGATGGTGATTCGAACTAAGGTAGAACGAGATAAAGACCTCAGGCCTACTAAGAGGGTAGGAACCAAGTATCAACGACTACAAAGCCCGCCTCTACAACTTTACACAACCAAGCAGACAACTTGGAGGCACAATGAGAGGACTTGTGATTACCAGGATCACCAAGCTCTCGCGAGGTTGATAAACTCAAAGCAAACCAAGCAAGATCTATACCAATTGTTGGAATCGATGAGCCACGTTATGAATCAATCGACTTTCTCTCATAAGGAAATTTCATTCATGAAAAGATGTGTCTAATTTACAATGGAGGAATCAGCCGTTCTAATATAGAAAACCCTATGGCTGATTTTAATGAAAATAATAAATATAATGGAAATTAAAATAAATCCCTAAATTACCTAAAATAACTTAAATAAAGAAGATCTCTAAAAATAGCAATAAAGATAGTTCCAACATTTAAATAAAGAAAACCCTAGGGCTGATTGTAAGTGTTAGTTCAGCTTATATAAGCAATAATATTGCAAATTTGGGAGGCTTTAAGGTAGCTTTTTTAGCTATAACAGAAAAACAAACATTGATAGAGGATTCGTTGGAGTAATATGTTAGAAATAACGGAAATTTCGCCTAGTACCCTTGAGGTATGGGTTTTTTCGTGTGGTGTACCAAACTTTCACATATTTTGTCTGGTGCCCTCAAACTTTCATATTTTTTCGCCGCGTGCCCCTTTGTTACTTCTGTTAACCTATTCCGTTAAGAAAATGGAAAAACTAACACAGTTTGTCGTCTATTGGATGAAAGCAAAGCTGAGAGAAAGAGGACACAACTAGGGTATCGTTCGACGCCGGCGAAAGGTGGTGGACGCCAACAAGAGGAAGCTGTCGAGGTCCAGTAGACTGTGGTGGCGGAGACAGAGGTAAGTTTTAATCCCACCTCAACTGGTTTTGGGATCTAGGATTTTTTTTTTCGAATTGGGGGTTTTGGGTTGGATTGCAGATGGATGATCTTCGACTTTGGATTTGGGGATTAGTTTATGGATCAATTTAATGTGAATCTCGTTTCATTTGCATCATGCTGATCTTCGAATTGCATACCAGAATCTCGTTTCAGTTGACGTTGGCTGTTGCACTGCTGCAATTACCGAGTTTGAATCTTGAATGTTTGTGTTATATTGCGTTTTTCTTCCCTCCTAAATAGATTTTTTTAGCATTCATAATTTGAGCATTCGTAATTACATTTAAACCGAGCTGTGACTACATATCGATTTATGATGGGATCAAATTTTGAGCATTCAAAATGCTATCCGTTTGAAACCAACAAAAATCTAAAATATATTTGTTTTTGGCAAAAAAAAAAAGGGATATGTAATGGGTATACAAAGTCCACTACATGGTGTAATAATTTGTTGGTGTAGATCCTGGTATTGTATTATGGACTTCTAATTTATTTGTTTTGAAATATGTAGCCTATTAGCTCAACTGGTAGAGCAATGTGCATTGTCACAAAGGTGTGGACTCGAATCCCACATAGGCTATCTAGCTATCGAGTTGTGTGCTTGAAAAATCTGAATCACGCCTAATAAATAGCAAGAATAAGCAATTTGACGAATCTTCATCATCTTATCTGCACCTTAATGAATCTAAGTAATAATTCTCTCAAACCTTAATCAACTGAGCTCACTTATATTGTTTTCACTGGAATCAATGTGTATCTTTCTATTTTGTTGCTCCATGGAACCTAAAGCAAGCCTAATCTCTGAGCTGCTTCCTTTAAAACCCAAGATGCTTCTAGCACTCTCTCTAGTAACTCTAGTTTCACTGGGAAGGATTTGAAAGAAGTCAAGTCATCTTGAACTGGCTTGGTAAGCACCATGAAAAGTAGGGATCAGTACTGTTAGGGATTCATCAATCATCATTCCCATATCCTGTAAAAGAACTTTTACAAGTTGATTTTATGAAAAGAAAATGCATAATGCTTTATATTTGTGTTTTGACATATTTCAAAACTCTAAATTAGAAATTGAAAAACCATCAATCAAGGACACTAAACTTGGGTTGCATAAGCTGTTTTTGAAGTTGTTTTGAAGAGTGCTTGAAGTTCTATATTTCATCCCTAAGATTTCCTACACACCGCCTTAGAAAATGGCTTCCACACATAGTCAGATCATAGGGAAGAAAATGGCTTCTATTAAGAATTTATCAATCCTTTTCAAGCAACTATACTAAAGAGTTCAAAAGGATATATCATGTAGCAATTTAACAAGCTTATGCGAGATTTGAACCCACATCTTTGTGCGTGAGTACAACGCTCTACCAATTGAGCTAATAGGCTTTCAACCTCTTCAAAAAATCAATTTATAAACCAAAGCCTAAAGCACTTTCTATAAAAATACACTGAAGCACTTTCAAATGATTATTACCATAAATACTTGCTTGCTCCAAAGCCTGAGCAGTGCCAAATGCTTTCTGCAGCTGAAGTCTCTAAGTGAACTATTCACAATACAGTGAATAATATCCAAGAACTGTTCTTCCTCTTGGAGAGATGATGATACCGTGTTTATGCCAAAATCAAAGCCGAGAAACAAAACAATTACATAAATACAGTAGCAAATAAGGCAGTAATCGTGTGACATTAAAACACCCGCCTTTAGCACAGCTAGTTACCTTAAGCACGCATTCCCGTTAGAGCAATCGTTAGGATAAAGCACAAACTAGACACAACGGGGATGTTGTGCAACACACCAGACCAGAGATTGGGAAGAAAGCCAGAAACAACAGGAGTTAGAGCTTGAAACAGAACAACTAAGTAAATCCCCAAACCTTAAAACACGAAATTCGAAGCAGTGCAACAGCCAACATCAACTGGAACGAGATTTAAGTAAATCCCCAAACGGTAATTGCAGCAATGCAACAGCAACATCATCTGGAACGAGATTCTGGTATGCAATTCGAAGATCAGCATGATGCAAATGGAACGAGATTCACATTAAATTGATCCATAAACTAATCCCCAAATCCAAAGTCGAAGATCCTCCATATGCAATCCAACCCAAAACCCCCAATTCGAAAAAAAACCCTAGATCCCAAAACCAGTTGAGGTGGGATTAAAACTTACCTCCGTCTCCGCCACCACGGTCTACTATACCTCGACAGCTTCCTCTTGTTGGCGTCCACCACCTTTCGCCGGCGTCGAACGATCCTCTAGTTGTGTCCTCTCTCTCTCAGCTTTGCTTTCATCCAATAGACGACGAACTGTGTTAGTTTTTCCATTTTCTTAACGGAATAGGTTAACAGAAGTAACAAAGGGGCACGCAGCGAAAAAATATGAAAGTTCGAGGGTACCAGACGAAATATGCGAAAGTTTGGTACACCACACGAAAAAGCCCATACCTCAGGAGTAATAATTAATCAAGTTGCCAAAAACCTACTCCTACCTCATTATATGTTGATCATCTAATTGTAGGACCTTTTCTTTAAAAAAAAATTAATAATTATTTTATCCTCCAGTTAAGTCAATGAAAACTCTAAAATGTTTATTTATTAATTTTACTGGTAAATTAAAGTGGAATTTTCATGTAACATTGATCTATATTTGGGCGCCAATGAATTTGAAAAACTAAGTTTTCTACGCAAAATATTGTGTCAAGTTCAGACTTATTGTGAGGTAAGTGAGTCATTTTATCATTGAACTGTTTGCATCCCTTTCTTCCTCTTTAAATCTCTCAACACAAGCTAATTTAGAAGGGAGTGACAAAATGAAGATGATGGTGAAGATGAAGGTGAATGGGCGACGACACAAAAGACGAAGGCGAGTCAAGGTCATGGATTGAGGCGAAGGCACAATGAAGCAAGGCAGCAGAGATGGTAGCATTTGCAAACCAACTGGCTGGTTTGGACAAGGGGGAAGACAACAAAGAACCTGCACCAATTGCCCCTACAAAGGGGGAAACTTGCAGCAAGCAACCATGCCTTTTTTGCAATGACAGAAGTAGTCTCGATGCATATGCTAGAACTGTTATCGAAGTATGTAAATTTCGTATCTTAGTCAAATGTATGCGTCGAACCATTAGTGCTACTGCTGCTTAACCATTTTTATATAGAAAGATAAAAGGAAGGCTAAACATATATCCTACGGAGTATTAATTTGGAACTGTTGCATAATATGAATGATATGAATCCATTTCTCACAGGTAGAGGTTGTATTTGCAAATACCAAGGTGGACTGATCTTCCTCAGAGTCCGCTTGCATAAAGCCAGCCGCGGCATGATAGAGCTGCTCACATTTGGGCAGCCAGACAAGTCCAGCTGCTTCAATTTGGTGCACTTGTCCACGACGAGTATTACCCCTTCGGATCCTACTCCTCCAAATTGGGGAAAAGAGCAGCAATCGCCTCCAGATCAATATGATTAAACCCCTTGGAGAGGTAACAGACCTTGAGCGACTTAACACCGCTCAGAATCGAGGCCGGAAACTGCCGGAGAGAGTGGACAGGGAGGCGATCTAGTTTGGATAGATCTAGCCTTCAAATTCTCGGAGGCCTCCACTGCAAGTGCAATCCCTTCATGGGTCACTTTCCGGCAACCATTCACCACTATCATCCACAAATTCGGGCATTTCTCGCAAAGAGAAATTACAGACTTGTCAGAGACCCAACTGTTCCCCTTCAAATCGATCTGCCTCAAACTACCCTCGAGTTTCGAAGCCAACCAAGAAATTCCATCATCGGTGGGGTTTCTAAAGGATTTGCCACGATTACTTTCATGATAATACATATACTCGTCAACATCAACATCATCATCATCAGAGTAACGACGATACATGTAGCTAGGACGATAGCGACGGCTCAGATCCAACTCCTCCAAATTGGGGAAAAGAGTCGCAATCGCCTCCAGATCAGTATCATCAAACCCCTCGGAGAGGTAACAGATACTGAACGACTTAACACCGCGTAGAATCGAGGCCGGAAACTGCTGCAGAGCGTCGATAGGGAGGCGATCTAGGGAGGATAGATCTAGGGTTTTGAGGGACAATTTTAATTGGGCGATTTGGTGTAAAACCGGAACAGGATCGCCGGAGAATCCGGAGAGGGAGATGTGATTGAGGTTGGAGAATCGGCGGAGGAGGGATGAAAGCAAGCAAATAGTCGGGCCGAAGACCTGAAGGAATCGATTGAAGCGACTTGTGATAGAGCACAAGTACTTGCAGACAAGAGACAGGGATCGTAGATGGTGAATGCGATCGAGATCGTGGTCGAGCTTAGAGATGATTTGCTCCCACAATTCCTCTGGGAGATCTGATGGGCGTGCTTTCATGGCGACGGTGGTTTTTAGGGTTTAGGTTTCGAATCACGGGAAGGGATTAGTTTCGACTTTCGATCCTATTACTACAATTTATACAGGCCGGATCCCTTGCTAGTTGCTCCCCTCTGGTTCTCAGAGAGGATATTATCATCTCATGAAATTTAATTTCTCTTAAATCTTAAATATGGGTGTTTTCACTTAATCACCCCTTAAATTTACAACTCACCAACCCTTCATCTATGAGGGAATGATAGTAATTTGCATGTCTAACCCACTATCCATACAATTTGCAAAGATTAACCCACCCCCCTTATAAATTTGCAACATCAGCCGGTAAAAAGAGAAGGTGAAACCGGGGAAATTAATGAGGAGAGAGGGAGTGACGTAGGGGAGAGAGGAAGAAGATCCTCAAGGTGAGTCGGGGCTCCGATCGAAGGACAAGAGGGAGCGAGGGGGATGTGTGGCAGGCGCCGGATCGGAGGAGTCAAGGGAAGCGGCGGTGGCGGAGCCCCTTTGGCTTCTTCTCTTTGGCGTCTCTAACTCTCTTCTCTGTTCGAGTGCTTGACTTCTCTGGTGTCGGCGGTGGTGGATCACGATTCACGGCTCGACTGGATTCACGGCTCGACTGGCGTCTCTGACTCTCTTCTCTGTTCGAGTGCTCGATTCACGGTCTGATTGTCTTCCAATTGTGATTTGTTTGGTTGTGAATTGTGGATCCAATTGACACATATCCGATCTGATTCACTGCTTGAGAGCTTATGGTGCTTTAATTCCTTCCTTGGATATATGAGACCTTCAATTTCTTCCATTTCCATTGATTTTTTAATCGATTTTAAAGTTTGATTTCCCCTAAATTCAGGGATCAATTCAACATCGACTTTCAATTTCGAATTGATTAGGTTTTCGATTAAGGCATTTGTGCTCTGAATCGAGTATTAATCTTTTTATTTTATTTTATTTTTGTGGTTGATTGGTGAGAGATCGATGATGATAGATTTGAAGGCTTGTTTCTCATGAGAACATTCGCAGTTGCTGCCTAAGAGCTTTCGCCTTTGTCGAGGCTTGAGAGCTTGTGCTGTTTTAACCTTCCTTGGATGTCTGAGATCTCTCCGAAGTTAGATATAGGATTTGATCTTTGTCAATATTTTTTTTTGTTTAAATTATATGTCAAAAGAGAAATTGAAAGAAAGAGAGGTCGGTGATGATAAATTGAAAGGCTTGTTTCTCAAGAGACATTCGCAGTTGCCGCCTGAGAGCTTTCGCCTTCGTCGGGCTTGAGAGCTTGTGCTGCTCCTATCCTTCCTTGGATGTCTAAGGCCCTCGTCTACCTGTTTTCCTTTGTCTTTGCCACTTTAAATTATATTATATATATTTATCTAAACCCCAATTCGTCATTTATTTAATCTTCTTATAACTTGATCCCTAATTTTTGTATTATTCTTTCCATTAATGACGAAACAAATCAAAATTTTCCTAGAAAATGAGAGAGCAAGAGTTGGTAGTTGGTACTAAAATTTTCCTCGTCCTGTTTGGTGAACCAATCAGAATCGATGAGATCACCTCTGATCAGAAACGATGAGATCACAGCCGAGTTTGGGGACACTAGGATGGACAAGGGGGTGCGTCGGATGCACCTCCTAAGAAAACCGAAGAGGTAATTAGGGTCCCTCTTACTGTCATGTCAACTGCAGTATGTAACATGTAAGTAATTGATAACTGTCATGTAAGATGTAATATTCGTTGTGGTGTACTGGTTACAGGACAAGGCGGATTGTCGAGCCATTGAAGGTGATGGTGGAGGAAGTGATGTAATTAGTTGTTTTTAATTAAGTTTTTAACACATTAAAAAGAGTGTTAAAAAGTCAAACGACTTAAATTATGAGACAAACGGAGTATTAAATTTATGGTTGTCTACTGGACACAATTTGGTTTTTTCTAGTATATAAGAAGCCCCGTGTGGTAGTAAGTGTTTGCCCTTGTTATAGTCATGTAAGAAGCCCCTTGTTTCGGGACAAGTCCAATCAATAATGAAGTCGCATTAATACTTGTCATTATGTACACTATACATAATGACAAGTCTAGGCATGCCAGATTATCTCTCTCATCTCCCTCGACGACAACCTTTTCGCTACCATCCTTACTCTTCTCCCGCTCTTGCTCAAGTCTAGGCATGTCTCTCCTCTCTTGTTGGACGGCTGAATTTCGAGAAATCGTGATTGTTGAGCCCTCAACTAATATGGTTTTCGCCAAATGCAGCCCATTCTTCGATATGGTAGATTTGCAGCCACAGCGGCGAGAGAGCAGAAAACGGTCGCCATGGTAGATTTGCAATGGCGAGAGAGCGGAGACGGATTTGATGAAGGTTAAAGGTTATAACATGTCATGTTAAAGGGTATAACTGTCATGTTAAGATCATTACCTGTCATGTTATTTTCTTTCATTAAGAAGAAGAGGATCGATTCGCATTACCTGTCATGTTATTCGCATTATCTGTCATGTTAAAGAGTATAACCTGTCATGTTAATAGCATTACCTGTCATGTTATTTTCTTTCATTAAGGCAAGCTTTTCACAATCAATATCTTTTTTAAATGAAGATTATGTATATAAGGCAAATAAATAAAGCTATAGGATAAAGAAGAAATAAATGGAATAGATAAAGAAGGCAAATAGATAAAGCCCTGATTAATCAGATTGAGAAACGAAGCACTGAAATTAGTGCAGCCATGGAAGAAGTAGAGAAATAGATAGCAAGACAAAGCATCTATGAAAAAAAGATAAAAAGCGATCAATCATGGCTCAACAACTACACAAAGGATAGATACTGAACAGTCTGAAAATAGATACTCCTTATGAATAAAAAGACCAACGAGACAGACACTGGTAACTAATTGCAGAGCCAAATGATGTAGCAGAATTTCTAGTGGGAATTGTACTGCCCAGAGGATTTCTGGTTAATTTCATTGATTGTTAAAATGCCTGCTTTTAATTCCCCATAGAATTTCATATTTCATTGCTTTTTTGTCCATTAATATCTTTAGTTATTTCTTTGAGAGACTTGATACTATGTAATCAGAAGTTCAGAATCAATTGATTGCTTCTATTGTTGTCGAATGAAGCAAATTACTCATATAAAGGATTTGTTTGAAGTAGATCTGATGCATGAAGAGAGTTCGTATATACAGTACTTAGTTCAATTTGGAACCTTCAACTTGGTTTAATTGGTCTCTTAACGTCTTCTTATTCAAGCTTGTCGCCTTAATTGTGCAGCAAAAGGTGACAGGACAATAGCCTGAAAGAGAGGAAAAACCTAAAACGTGTCCAGTAGACAATCGAATGGTGTCCAGTAGGAAACCATAGGGTGGATAACAGTTCATGTCATGTATGCAGGATTTCCTTTGATCGATCTGATGTACCAAGTGGGGAGAATTATGTATTAAACATCAATGATTTTGCCATGTTCATATAAGGAAAAAAGTATGACAACAATGATTTCTTCTGCTAGACTTCTATTTTTGAACTTGGTTTCAAATTCAGCCTTGAATGATTTCTGGGATAATTTCGCTCACTCTGACTATCATGTCATTTACATCGTCTATGAATAACAAGTTCGAATTTCCCATAATTACAAAACGTGCGAACCACTTGACCAAAAAAAACAAAATGTGTGAACCACATACTCAATTACTCGTTATGTAGCATAAGCATTTCCAAGTGCATCATAAGTGACACAAAAATGCACCGGTTAGTCGACCAAGATGCACATAGAGCACTGTCATGTCAAAACTATCAATTATCATGTCAAAGGTATTACCTGACATGTTAAAAGCATTATATGTCATGTATATCGTCGTTGGCTGACATGTTCGAATTTCTCATAAGTACAAAATGTGTTAACTACATATTGAATTACAAAAGACGGAGCATAAGCATGTCCAGGTGCATCATACTTGACACCAAAAGACACCGGTCATTCGACCAACACAGACATGGGTTGTGAAGAACACAGAAGGGGGGATGAAGAGTTATTCACGCTGCACTTACCATTTTTTAGAGAGAAATTCATGGAGCGTATTTGCCCATTACACTAGCAAGATTGAAAAAGATTATTCAATGGCACACACAAACACACATGATTCATGGGAAATCCTAATTACACTAGCAAGATAGAGATTACAAATTTATGCGATCGCCTAAAGGGAACCAACCCCTAATCCCCAAATTCTAATGATTTTCCTCATCAAGAATTGAATAACCAAAATCGCCAAATGAATCAGAAAATGCGATTACAACAACGCACTTCATAAGCTCCGTTAGGTAAAACAACTCCATGTGTATTTTACATGACACGTAATGTATTATACATGACGCCTAGACGATTTTACATGCCACATAAATTGTTTTACTTGACGGACCTCATGACCAAGCACATGATCAAACACAATCCTCATAAGTTTAAAAAGAAGTAGGTGGACAGTGGATAGTGATTACATCATTCAATCCTCATATGGTTTCATTTATTAATTTTTTTTTATATCCATTAGACGGACGGGTAGTGATCAAAAGCTACAAATGAGAGGACATCTAATCGAATGACTTTTTTTTAATAGAGTTAAAAATTATTCCTTTATTAATTTGCTTGCTATTTCTCGTTGCCTTGCTCTAAGTTTAGATAAAGTAGTGAAAATTGACTCAATAACTATAATTGATGAATGATGAAAGTAGAGAAAATCTCACTAGTGGCAAGTAAATATTAACTAGTGTCATGTACAAACTCTAAGGCTGGAATGTTGACATAAACGGGTGGCATGTATAAAAGCCGATGGCAAAACGTGAGTTGTTTTTTCTGAAAAAGTTAGTTGCTTTTTCTCTCTCTTTCTCTCACTACTGACAACAAATGTCTAATTGAAGTTTTAAGCAGATGTCTTTTCTCAATTAGAACCCATAAATTTTGGTTATGACATATTCACTTGTTGATGAATATCCATGATTTGTCATTTGAAAAAATGTGAAATTAAATGTTCCCCTAAAGCAAAAAAAAATGACATTTACATCTTTATTTATAAAATAAGTAATGCCTTAAGACAAAATCGACAACAGTTTTTGTTTAAGTGATCACATTCATAATCATGTCCGATATATAATTTATGATTTTATATTGTTTTAATTTAACCGACCACATAAAATATAAGCATAACTGATGTATTTCCATGTTATCGACATCGCATTTAGAGTATTCATTCTCTGTATATTAATTTACGTTCATTATACGTGATATTATATTGTTCTAAAATAATCCACTATTGTGATTGTATACACAAAAGATATCGTTTCCCACATTTATATCAATTTTTTCAAAATAAAATGATGTAGTTGCTGAAATGACACATCGATTTATTTGACAAATAACGGTGTTATTTTGATAAATATATATCATTTTAATATTCAAACTAGTGTTGCACATTGATTTAAATGATTGAATTGATGTGTATAATTATACTAGCATCTAATTTCATAGACCGATCTCATGTTATAGGTATGAACCCACTACTATTATCATATATAATATGATGTCTTTTATTTGAATACACAACACACTTTTGTCGATAGAACATCTTTTTTTTTGTTCTTCGAAATGATAGGTCATTTAATGAAAACATGTTCATAAATACTAGCATCGTATTATAACTTTTACAAAATACGACATCCCTATTCATAGCCCCAAAATTGGCTAGCCACATCTCAAAAAGGTAAGGCTAGCACCATCTTCACTTGAAGCAGGAATTTGTTCATATGTCCAATTTAAGTAGCACCATCTTCACTTGCACAACATGTGGAGTGAAGGACATATAAAACTTCGATTGCTAGGAAATGATCCCTTGCCATCTAAAGAAAAAACATAAGTCCAAAAATGTGACCACTTCCAAATGTTTCAAAATATAGATCAATAAACACAGTCCATAAATGAGAAAGGAATATCTAACAGAATCACTTACAACTTAAAATTCATGTAAGAAGAAAACCCCACGAATAAAACATGCATTATCATCTTTGAGTCTTTTCACAAAGCCCAGGCTTCGCATATGTCAATTGATGGTAAAAATATGAGTTATAATATCTTTTGCTTAATCTTGCTTATTTGCACAAATAAAAGTCAACTCGTTAACACACGAGCAGTAGACAATCCATATCGAAATTGGAACACATCAGTACAAGCATAGCAACAAGAGTAGATTATCAATGGTTTAATTGATCAACAGATCCCTTCATGAATTAAGGTCGCTCTCATCCCCAAGGTGAGATGTCTCCTAGACTTATCATTGAAGAGTCTTTTCATAAAGATCAGTTTTCGATCTTGGTTCAATAAGAGACAAATATTTTTGAAAAACTATTGGATGTGTTTTTCTAGTTGATTGAGAAAAGCATGTTAAGAAAATAAGCAGCTCAACGTATAATGCACTTAATACGGACAATTATTTTGTTCTCCGTAGACTGATATTTTTGTGCCATGTAGACAACCCTTCTATTGAAGTCACTTCATTTGAAAAATATTATTACTTTAAAGAACGGAATGTTCCAACTCATATGCGTATGCGCATGTGCATCTTATAAAAAGGCAAATGGGCAGCATAAGCATCATTCTGTAACCTAACTAATCAAATGATTGAAAAAGATATGTTCGCTACACTAGAAGTATAAGATGGTCCATTAAAAAGAAAAGAAAGACTTGTAAGAGCAAAACTACGCCAGAATAAGGCCAAAGTTATCAAATAATGGGTAGCACAAAAAGAAAATTTCTAGTATGTCCAAAACACACATGAGAACAGCCGGATCAAAACAAGACACTTCCAAATCACATGTGACTGTCAATCTAAAGCACACAGAAAAGGCAATAATCCATTCCATGCTATTTTTAACAGCATATTCATCTCCACATGCTTGATAAACAAAAGGCTTAATGTTCATGGAATAAGTTACTGGATAAAAAAAGCACATAAGAAAGTACATACTATATCAATTGGATAAAAAAAGCACATAAGAAAGTACATACTATATTAGCTGTTGTTCTTAAACACTTCATGCAAAAACAAGAGATATCTTCTTTTTGTCTGTCTACTAGAGGATAAAGAAAAGATGAACTTCAGAATAACAAAGTGAGCATATTATAATATCACTTCTTTCTCTCAGAAAAATCTACATGATAACCATGTGAAAGATGTCGACCAAGAGGCAAATCGAGTGCCATAATTCTCTCATGGGGTTTCATTCGTGCAGTGTATACCTGGAAGTTCGCATCAACACCATCAAAAGCAGCCTTATCAACCTGCAAAGCCGGTTAAATGAAGAAGATGAAATGAGCAGATTCACAAAGCAGATGGCAACGAATGAAGGAACAAAGAAAATAAACAATTACACGCTCAAGTTGTAATTCACACGGCAGTAGGCTTCGAGGAATCAATGGACCTTCGCGAACGAATACTGCCCCAAGTCTATCCAGACTTGCCCTTCACCTCTTCAGCTTCAAGGATAAATACCAAACAAAGTTCAATTGTGATAGTTTGCCATTCATCCAACTTTAAGAGAAGAAAAGAAGCATAGGCTAATGCACATAAGAAAATTTTCTCAGGAGAAGAAACTAAGCATGTGTGTGATTGATTAGTCCATTGACAAAGATGTCATTAAGAATTTCTAGTAGAATTGCCCAATCCCATTAAGAATTTCAAGTAGAATACCCCAAAAGAAATCACTAGTTCAATCTCTAAAATCCACAAAAGGGAGGGAAAAAATACTCAATTAATCTTATCAGACGGTGAACCACTTCTAAAGCCACAATGTTCTTTCACCTAGAGTCCTAGCCAAACCAACAGTATGCCTGCAGAACATTTGGTAGATATACTTGTACTATAAGGCAATGTCGGTTCCAATAAGAACTATAAACAAGAAGTACATCATAACTTGAAAGTGCAATGAAAATCAAATAGAATCATGTTATGGTCTCTTTGATGGTTTGACCGGAATAAGATGGAATTAAAAGCTTGCATTTCAATCAGCCTATTTAAAATCAATATTAGAGCTTACTTGGAATTCTGATTTGGTAAAACTGTTGGATTGGGAGAATACGTGCAACCAAACTGTCATAGACCTCATCCATACACCTTGAAGCAGGAAAAGAATAAATAAAAATAAAACTCCTCAAATTTAACACCATAAAAATGATTAAAGAAAATGGTCTCTCTTTATCCGCCAACAAGGACTTATTATGCATCAATAAATCATGATACTAAGCAACTAATCAGACCACACTAAGATCTTTGGAGGTAGGTGTGACTAAAGTATTCCCTGGAAGTAAACTATTTCCCAGGGATGGGTGACGAGGAAAAGCGATGGAATAAACAATACATAAACAATGTCATTTTCTATTGATAAAATGTTGTTGGTGGAGGCAAGGGGATCTTACTTTGCAACAAATGCATAAAATTGAATCATCAAGTCTCGATCATTCTCATACACCATATTCATTTTCCCAGGGCCGACCAAGGGGTTTCGGAGGCCTTGTGCAAAATCTTGAACGAGATGATATACGACGAAAATTTTAGAAGAAATTTACGTAACACAGACATAAGAAAATATGTTTTATTTGCACAAAAAAAAATATGTTTTATTTAAAATAACAACAAAATACTTAACTCATCAAATAGTTTTTAATCAAAATAACAACATAACACTTAATTATCAAACCGCTCTTAATCAAAATAACTCCAACCTAATGCTTAAGATTGTCGTTCACTTCAAAAGCATCATCCTCGGAAAATTGTTGGTAAGAAAGCTTTCAATAGTTGATTAGCACAATCCTAAATGTGAAGCATCTTGAACATAATGTCTCTCCATTCTTCACTATTTCCCAACATCGCTTAGGCTATAACTAGATCATACATAACAGACTAAACAAATAAACTTGGTTATCCAATGATGTAGCAATGAACAAATTGGACTTGCTACTGTAACTAAGACTTGAAATTGAATCTGATGGAGGCTCAACAACCTGCACAATGTCGATCACAAATTGCGGTTTGGAAATCGATTAAACAAATTGGAAAGTTAAAGAAGAATGAAGTAGGTAGGCCAAAAGCAACAACACAGACACACAACACACATGCATAGTTCACCTGATTTAGTTTCAAATTTTATGGATAAAAAATTGTTTAAAAGACAACCCCTTTCTGAAAGCTGCACCATGGCTTGATTAGCCACCAACAACACTCACAACCAAAAAATTGTTTAAGAACTTACAAAAACTTGATGGACACAAACCCAATTCAACTTATCTGGACATCACTGAATCAGCCACCAACAACACTCACAACCAATAATTAAAATGGACAACTTCCCATTTAGATCAACCCACAAATTTGCAAGTTGGCACACAAGGTGACGCCAGAGAGGGAGAGAGATTATCCAGTTATGGGGAGTAAACGGCGAGCCTGAAAATCAGGAGATTAGAACGGGAAACAATTGAACAATAGCGGATTACGGGATTGCACAAAGCCACAATACCTGCAGCCTGCAGGGACATATCAACAAAAATAGTCGGCGACCTGCTGCATCCGGCGCCGACGCTGCTATTGATCGTGAACGGACTGAACCTCCAAGCCGGAATAGGCCAACGCCGCCAGTGACATGGATGTCATGAACGGACTGAACATCCACGAATAAAACAGCCGGACTGAACCTCGCAACAACCCGAACATCAGTTTGTAGAGCCCATCCGTTGAACCACCATTATTTTGGCTTAGATTTCGAGAAATCTCGAAGAAAGGAAGAAGATTGAAGGCAGTGGAAATTAATTAGAATACATGAAGAGGCGGAGGCGTGCTCTTTGTTTCTCTTCCCCACTTTCCGCTATCAATTCAGTAATCAATCAGGTGTGTGACAATTTTTTATTTTTTTCAAATAGAACTATACCCTGGGCCTGAAAAACCTGAGGCCCAACGAAATTTGAGGCCCTGCATTTTCCCTAGGCAACCAATTCCAAATCCAGGATCTGTAATAAAGAAAACACAAGACATCATTCAAGGTTGCTACCGAACACAACATTTAGACATTAGAAATATATAAAAAATGGAAAAATATAAAGGGGGAAACAAGAAGAGCAAGTAACAAAATTTATTGTGTAAAGTATTCAAGCTACTACAAAACTAACAGGTCAGATACTTTAATTACATGTAAGAACAACGAACCGAAGATGAAACAAGAGAATGACAATCTTCCTAGAGGCCTTAATGGACTTAGGTATATCAGCTAAAATATGGGAGCTTGTAAAAAATATTTTTACCCAGGTAGGATCCTAATACATGATTACGAAAAAAAAGTGCAACTGACTGTAACCATAGCCCAATATCGAGAACTACAAATCTCTATTAAAAATCAAATATTGTACTAAACATTCCCAAAATTCTTCATTTTGATTTTCCATCATGTGCAATTGATGAACACGAATACCTCATAATTTTTAGCCTATAAAAGTATGATTAACTTGAGTGTTTTGTTCTCTTATGTTTCCATCATTTCATTAAGAGTTAACAATTTCAAAAGAACGGAGCACTAAATGTAATTCCAAATAATTTCTCAACAATGATTTCCAGCTTACATCTATAGGATATATTTTGCATCCATTAATCTAAATGAGAAGTGTGTTGTCTTGCAAGATTGAGGCCTGATTTTGCAAATTGAAGATTTTGTAGTTCCTCCAACTGACATTGTAGAAACCAAAGATTGATAATTGAAAGGAAGCTTTTCTCTTCCAGGGATATCTGTAGAAACAAAGGCACCAAAAAAAGGTTGGTCAGAAAACAGAAGTAGCTACAGAAACCGTGAAGATTAAACAAAATTCCAAAGAAATTGATGATCTAGAAAACAAAAAAAGAGCTACGGGATACAAATTGTTTCGATTCGCCAGCAAGTCGATTGATAAACTACTTAAAAAAAACCCTAAATCTAGGGTTAAAAATGGGGAAAACCAAAAGGCTAGGGTTTTTCATTCATGATAGTAACATAAATCAAAAGCGATATTGTGGGCTAGGGTTTATGAGAGAGAAGAAGAAAAGCTTACCAATGGCGCCGGCAGGTGATAGCGCCACCAAGAGCGACATTGCAGGCTATCTCTCGCCATCTTTTCCCTTCCTCTTTCTCTGTTGAAAACCCTGACAAAAAAAAACCAAATTAAAATTGATGGAAGATGGTGAGAACGGGAAGAACGAATGGTTAGAGTGAGAACGAGAAGAACGAATGATTGGAGGAGGCTCCGCAAGGAGTGTACCCAAAGAACAAATATGGTGAGGTTTAGGGTTTTCGAAAGGGATTGTGCTAGAGAGAGAGAGAGAGAGAGCAGTGATGAATGCGACGACCGGTGCTTGAGAGTTCTCAGATCTGGTGAGAGAGAGTGGTAAGGTTTGAGGTTTCGGGATATCATTGGGAGAAAGAGGCCGAGATCTCGAATTTCGAGGGAGAGGACGGAGAATTTGAGGATGAAAGTAGGGATCAAGAAAGAGGAGAGGTGGTGGCGACGGTTATGGCGGTGGTGGTAGTGGCGTTAAAAAACAGTTTACAGAGAACATCGAGAGAAAGAGGCCGAGCTCTCATATTAGGAGGGAGAGAAGGAGGAGTAGAAGTTGAGGATGAAAGTAGGGATCGAGAAAAAGGAGATTTGGAGGCAGCCGTTGTGGCGGTGGTGGCGTCAGTTGTGGCGATGGTGGCGTCGGCAACATTGTACAGAGAATAGTGGGAGAAAGAGGTCGAGATATGACCTGCTACCTACTACACTTGCAAGCGGATATCCGTTTTTAAGCAATTTTTTTTTGGATTGGGTTAGACATGCAAAGATTGCAACCAAAAGGGTTATTTATGCAAATGACCCTTCACCTATTTTCATTAATTTATCATTAAATACATTATATTTTAATATCTTTAAACTCAAATTTGATTATAAATATATATTCATAATTTGAATTTAAGGGCTCGATAATATTTTATTGATCGTTTTATTTATTTTTAAAAAATAATACGTAGTAATAAATAGTTCATAATTTTCAACTTAAAATATGAGTTTGATCCATTTTATTTGTTATATATAACTTTTTTCTTTAAATTTACCTAAATTTTTAAAAAAATTAGGTTATCAATTAATCATATAACTTAAATATAATTATTAAGATAATAATTGTATGCTATATTTATTATTTTTTAAAAAATAAATAAAAATATCCCTAAAATATAAGTGAGCCCTTAAATTAAAATTTTGAATATATTTATAATCAAATTTAAGTTTAAAAATATTAAAAACGATATATTTAATGATAGATTAACGAAAATAGATGAAGGGGTGGTGAGTTGTAACTAAAAACCATTTAAAGGGTGGTTTTCTGTAATTTTGAATTTAAGGGGTGGTTAAGTGAAAACACCCATATTTAAGGGGTGGTTTTCTGTAAATTTCCCTTTTAGATATGGAAATAATTTTGGAAGAGTTATCGTATTTGAGGATAAAGAAATAAAATTTTCCCCATCTTGAAGGTATTGATATGTATATGGATCTAAAGTTAACAAGTCATACGGTGTTAAATGTTAACAAATCTAACCCGTTGATTATTAGATGATGGAGGGCCCAGATTAATTAGATTTTTTTATTTTTTAAATAAAAAAGATGGCCCCCACTAATTCTCTCATATCATTCTCATGGTTAGAGCGTGTGTTTCAATCTACCTCCTTCACCGTACAAAAACCCTAACCCACTTTTATTCAATCCCAATCAACCACACCTTCATCTCTCTTCTCCATATTGTACGAATTCAAATAGAGAGAGATTCAGAACTCGTGAAATCGAAGGAGATGTCTGAAGCTATGGGGGGTCGACGATGGTGGAAGTGAAGGTAGATCCGTCATGAGGTGCAAAGATGGTGGAGCCGCGAGGTACAGCGACGGTGGTCGACGAAAGCGGCGATGAGTTCGATTCGTTATCACCATCGTCGTTCCGCACAGTGGCAGTCGCAGGGGGCGCGTGGGGGCAGCCGCCCCACCCTCCGGCGAGGGAACTTCGTAGCATTTTTTTAAAAAAAAAAGTTAAAAAAAAATTAAAAAATAAGGTAAAAAGGAAAAAAAAGTGAAAAAGAACACAAAACTTGTCTAGCTTAATTGGTAAAAGGAGGAAAGGAAATTTAAGTTAACTAAGGGGTCTTGGGTTCGAGTCTCGTTCCTTCCTCCATTTTCACTATTTTTTATTCCTACTATAAATGTCATATTTAAATCAAATTTTACTCCCTCCGTTCAACAAAACTTGTCGTTTACTATTTACGCACGCTTTTTTACAATGATAAAAACTATATAAAATATTCATTTTTTTAAAAAATTTTTTTAACAAGTTTGTACTTATTAATAATAACTACGAAATTGTTAAAAAAATTATTTAAAAAGTCGATATTTTATATAGTTTTTAGCTCCTAAAAAAGCGTGCATGTATAGTAAAACGTCAAGTTTTGTTGAACGGAGGGAGTATATTTTCTTTTAATACTTTCATAAGATAATTCATTATGTTACACATATATTTTTAAAAAATCTTCAAATTTTTATTCATATGATTTTTTTTACTATTAATGTCATATTTAAACCATAATTTGTGAGGTTTTTTGTCATACTTTTCAAATCCTATCATTTTTTTTATTTACCAATGACAAATTCTTTAAAAATTTATAATTTTCTTTCAATATTAAAAAATAAATCTTAAACAAGTACATATATATATATATATATATATATATATATATATATATATATATAAATTATTAAATTATTGTATAATTTTTTTAATAAAATATCATATTTATATTCTATAATTTATGGTTTTCTTTCAATATACAATAATTTATAGTTTTTATTCAATATACTTTTAGAAAATATCTTTATTATATACTGGAAAAAAAAAATTCCCACCGAAAAATTCCAACTCCCTCCTGCAATTCCTGCGGCCTGTCACGGGGTCCGCATCCGCCATCAATACCGACAGCCAACAACATGCCACCACCTCACCATATATCGTGTCGCTCTTCGCCACCGCTACCGCACCACCGCCAACAACCCTACGTTTCGCTACTGTTGTCCCTTTGCCACTGCTCCACTATATTCACTTGTGGGTTGCGATCGCCGGCCGATCGAGATCTAACCCCTTCTTGGGAAGGCCCTTGCGCAATTGAAACCTCTAGTTGCTCTCGTTTTGAACGTGGTAGATAATTATTATTTTTAAATGTTAATTAGTCACAAGGCTTGCACGTCCTTACGGACGTGCATTTTTTACCTTGGATTTGTGGTGTATATAACAACACCCTTGTTAATTAATCGGCAATTGTTTCCACAGCTTCAATTGGAATTCAAATTCAACAGGAGGAATTTGGGCATTGAAAGTCAACGCACATTCAAGTACGTGAGCGATTGGCGATGGCGGTTGAAGATCTGGAGCCCAGGGACGAGGTGAGACGGTTTGGGATGCCACCGACACCCACTTCCTTTGTCATTCTTTCCTACCCGTCCGAATCCATGGCCGCCTCCACTTTAATTAGGTCTAGATTCAAAAGGTCGACACTAGATCTAGGTTTTCGCATTTCATTTGAAGTTTTTATTTTTCTAGTTTTGTTCAATTAATTCAATCCATGTTTAAAATTGTTCATTAATTTATCATATATTCGGCAAATTCATAGTAATTATTAATTGATAATCATGAATTATTCAGGTATATGGGGGTAATTAAATGTAGGTTTCGTGAAATTCAAGCTCATGAGTAGATCGACTACTCAGCAAGTTCAGAGTAAATATTCGTTGATAATAAGGAATTATTCATATATGTATGTGTGTAATTAGATGTGGGTTTCTTAAAATTCAAACTCTGTGTAAAATTGTCCATAAACTTATCGACTATTCGGCGAGTTCAGAGTCATTATTCATTGATAATAAAGAATTATTCATATGGGTAATTAGATGTGAAAAATCAAGAATTACATTTATATATACTCTTTCAACCTAGCGAATAATTACTATCAACTTAATGAAAAATTACTATCAACCTAGCTGACAGAGGATTTTCAGTCGCCTTAAATCCTATCAAATATATCCGACTAACCTAACTAATGTAGTTTGGCAAGTACGGGTCGATCCCACAGAGAGTCAATGGTTTGTATGCAAGTCAAGTGTGCTAAATAAGAACTAAAGAAACAAAGAGGGGGGATTATGATGATTCAGACTAACTAAGTAAAAAGCAAAAGGAAGCAAACTAAACAAATTGATTTAACAAATATGAGACAAATAGCTTAGGTCAACCAATCTCAGCAATCAAGTTTGTTCATTGATCATCGAAATCAAATAGATAGCTTCCTCTTGAATACTTTGTTGTGGAAAGACTAGGTCTTTTGAATCCAATTCCTTATCAAATTTAGTTAACAGGACAACCAGACCCTGAAAACCCTAATTATCAAACAATCCTGAAACTATCAAGATTCAATTCAACAATCGATGAAGTCTAAAGGAAATCAACAAAGGCAATCGACACGCACAACCAGTTATTGCATCAATTGTAAATCAATTCTCTATACAAATTCCTAAATCAACCAGTTTCAGAGATTTATACTTTGCTACTCAAGGATATAGATAACTCAACCAGTAATTACCTATATCTAACTATAGATTATCATGAAAAGGCATCAGTTGATCAGACTAATGAAAATTCACGAAAACCCTAAACATTCGGCGCAGAGAATCAATAACATTCAAAGAAGAGTATTAAGAAATAGAAATCTCACAATAAAATTGCAAACTTGAAGCTTCGATTGCTCTCCCTAAGCAAAGGAGTTTAGCGGTTCATGCTTCAAAAGAAAACCTAAAACTACTTTCATCGTGAAAACAATGTCCGATGAAATTCCGTCTCAAACCTACTTAACAAAACCCTAATTGTTCTTTCCCCTAATAATAATAATAATATGTCAATTAAACTCAGCCCAAAAGATGGCCCAATCCGGCTTGGCCAAGCTGAATAACTCGGGTGGAGACCAAGAACTCGGCCAAGTTTGTTGCCCAGCCCGAGTTATATTCATCAGCCACATTTGAAGTCCCAATTTCGCTGTTTTCAAGGCTGAATTTGAAAAAGTCGTAAACACGAAAGTTGTAGGTCTTCGAATCCTCTTTCCAACAAGTATAAGTACACCCCGATCCGATAACTACAGCCTTCGAACGACTCATTTTAGTGCAGCGTCGCCAGTTTGGACAGCTCCAATCAATTCTTCTTGTTTATAAGCCTCTTGCTCGATGTTAGGCCATTCCCTTGTCATAAATTGACTCCACCAATGCCTGAAAGTATATGCAAACATATGTAGATTCCGTCTCCAAGCATAATTAACTAAATATATGAAAACTACTCTAATTCATGCACTTTACCTTACCAAAATCTAACTAAATGCACATGTTAGCCCTACCTAAATGCGTCTTATCACTAGCGAATAGTTGAAAAATTGAACCCTTTTTGCTATTATCGAAATGATAAATCATCTTTACAAACGAATAATAACTATCAATTTAGCGAATAAATACTATTTACCTAGCGAATAGTTGCAATTGACCAACCTTTTTGCTATTATCTAAACGATAACTCCTCTTTACACACGAATAATAACTATAAATGAGCGAATGATTAATATCACCTTATCGAATAGGTCAAACAGTGCACCACAAAAAAAAACAACGTTACCCTACCAAAAAAAAATGTTACCTCACAAAGTGCAAGCAAAATCTGGAAGTTTAGAGTCATTATTCGTTGATAATCTGGAATTATTCGGTAAATTTGTTCGTCATTATTCATCGAACACACAGTGCAAGCAAAATCTTCTCCTCCCCAGAAAAAAAAAGACGTTACCTCAAAAAAAAACACGCACTTTGCTTAGCAAGTTGGCTATAAAAGTGGTAGGGTCTAATCTTTTTTCTTTAAATAAAAAGGAAAATTCTCAATTAATCTCACTCATCCATTTCTAATCAATTAATGGCCCAGATATGTTAACATTTAACACCGTAAGGGATGTTTACACTTGACCCAACCTCGTATTGATATATTTATGAGATATATTTTTGGATTTTATACATATATAAAAATGGATAGATTTTTAGATTCTGATCTATATATAGTTTAGACTGTTAATGTTATTTCACAAAAGTTGATGTCTTCTCATTTCTTTTTGTTGTTGTTATTTAAGGTACGTTATTTATATGACTTTGTGTACGATTTCCTTGGTAAGCTTTTCGAAATAACATGTTGATTTTGTTACGAGGTATGTTATTTTGTTATTTCCACTAATATATACTAAATTTTCATATGTTGTCAATGAAGTATAAATTCATTCAGATTTGATAATTAATTAGCTTTTCATATGTTATTTTCACTAATTTATACTAGCAAGGAGTAGGATGAATTAGCTTTTATACTAATAAAGTATAAATTCATTCAGATATGAGAAATAAGAAGTATGGAAGAAATTAATTAATTGAATAAACGAGTTTTGGTATTAAAATTATTTAAATTAAAAAAATCGCACACGGTGCAGGTACTAAACTAGTTATATCTGGTATAAATAAACGAATTTTTTTTCTAAATATTCACTAAAAAATAATTAATTAACAAAAGATTCAAACTTTTAAAACATTTACACAAATATTCATTTTTTTGCAGATTTTTCAGAAAAACGCGGGCTGAGGCCGCGTTTTATTTATAAGGTAGTAAATTTAAAATTGGGGAAAAGGGATAAAATTAAGCTACGAAAGAGACGCGGCCTCAGGCCGCGTCTCTTTTTTTTTTAAAAAAAAAAAGGAAAATTGGAACAGGGAGAGGGTGGGAGAGAGGAGGCCGGCCGGAGGAGAGAGGAAAGGCGGAGGAAAATTGGGGAAAATTGGAGAGGGAGAAGGGAGGCGCGGGTGAGGGCGCATGGAGGGGCGGCAATCTGGGGCCTGGGTGAGAGAGGAGGCTGCCGCCGGAGATGAAGAGGGTGAGGGACGCGGAGGTGAAGGGGCACATGAGAGGGAGAAGCCGGAGGTGAGAGGAAGCCGAAGGGGCACGGGTGAGGGTGCGGCGCGGGTGCAGGGAGGGCGGAGATCTGGGGCACAAGCCGAAGGGGCACGGGTGCGGGTGCGGCGCGGGCGCAGGGAGGGCGGAGATCTGGGGCCTGGGTGAGAAGCGCCGAAGATCTGAGGCGGAAGTGCCGGAGAACACAGGGCGAAGGTGGGGGAGGATGAGAAGGACAGAGAGCACGGCGCCGGAGATCGAGGCGCCTTCGCTCCACCTCCGCTTCCTCTGTGCGTGTCCCTCGCTCCACTTTCCTCTGTGCGCCGGAGATCGAGGCGCTGGAGATCGAGGCGCCTCCGCTTCCTCTGTGCGCCGGAGATCGAGGCGCCTTCACTCCACTCTCCGCTCCGCCCTCCTCTGCTCCGCGTCCCTCCGCCTTTCCTCTCTCCTCCGGCCGACCTCCTCTCTCCCACCCTCTCCCCTGTTCCAATTTTCCTTTTTTTTTTAAAAAACAAAGGAGAGACGCGGCCTGAGGCCGCGTCTCTTTCGTAGCTTCTTTTATCCCTTTTCCCCAATTTTAAATTTACTACATTATGAATAAAACGCGGCCTCAGCCCGCGTATTTCTGAAAAATCTGAAAAAAATGAATATTTGTGTAAATATTTTAAAAGCTTGAATATTTTGTTAATTAATTATATTTTTAGTGAATATTTAGAAAAAAAATTCTAAATAAACATTGAAAAAAATAAAAAATAAAAAATTTTAGATTCTATGCCCTTATATTAATATGTTTATAAAATTTAATTATGAAAAATCATGTTTTATAAAATAATAAAAATTATTTTGTAAAAGAATCGATATTTTAATTATCTATATTTTTAAAACATTAATTTTCATAATAAAATTTTATAAACATTTCAACATAAGGGTATAGAATCTAAAAAAAAATTTAAAATTTTTTTTCAATGTTTATTTATACCCGAAATAATTTTGTGTTGCACCGTAGGGAGCACCGAGGGGAGTAGAGGATGCGGACTGGTATTTATACACATCGATCATTAAGCAGTTTTGAAAATATTTTCAAAACTGCTAAAGCCCAATAACCGCAATCTAAAGTCTATGGCGGTGGTTTTTCGACCACATCATCTGCTCCCATTGCTATAGACCTATGACAACGGTTCAGTCAGCCTAGGTCGACAGATAGAGGAAAACGACGAGACCGCCGTCAAAGAGTAAGTAGAACCGCTTTTGAAAAGTCTAAGGAAACATTTACGTGAGAGAATAATGGAACCGGTTAAATCTGGTTTGGGCAGCAGTTTAAACAAGATTATAGAAACGTTTAATGGACCCAATGACAACGGGTTAACATCTATGGAAGCGGTTATTATGATATGTGGCAGCAGTTAGAATGATTTGTCATCGATGTAACGAATATTTGGCAGGTCGACCAAAGAAAAAAAACCAATATTTGGCAGCGGTTTACTAGGAAGGGACAATACTTTCACCATCCTATAGAAGCGGTTATATTATATGTATCTATGGTAGGACTCATCATTCTTTTGGCAGCGTTTTTGTTACTCTGTAGCAGTGGTTATTGTGTTTAGTGACAACAGAAATAAGAACCTATGACCAGAGTTTTAAACAGCTTAGAAATGAAATGATTTGCCAACAGTTTATTCACACCACATACAGTGTATGTGTATTATAATTTGAGATATTTATATATATTGAAATCATAAATTTAAAATTAACTACAAAATGAAGAATAGAAATTCAAAATGCTGGATTTTCATTGCATTATAACATTAATTACAAGCTAAACATGATTCACAAAAGTAATCACAATTTCTTACCTGTTTATTTAGCAAACACTAGCGGAGGTTCATCACTGCCAACTTTCTCATTAGTTTGATTCACACTAGTACTCCCAGCCCCTAGAACTACTATAAAAAATATGAATATATTAATTACAATTCAAGCCAAACATATATACCTATCAAAATGATGAAAACTGTAACTTTGTAACAAATTAAAGCAAATAAAATGTAGAAAAAACCAGCAAATTAGGGCAAGTGACATCTGCAACTTCCAGTGAGGGAAACACTTTCTTCATATTTTTAAAATTGACAGTGTTGTTCAAACTTTTATATGTGAATTTATACTTGTGGGGCTTGAGTGGGGCTCTTTGGCTATTTTTATATAATGTCCTTGAGGCGAAAATAACCTCCTCAGTTATTTTGTCACATATCTAAATTCAGTTTTATGTATCTTTTAAAAACACCCTCTCGATTTGCTCGGGTGACCCACTATGTCCTTGCTTTAAACGGGGTTAAATTGGATTGATTGTCTTGTTTCTGTCTTTTCGCCCAAAGTACGTACACTGAGTTGTTTGCATTTACCCTTCAAAGTTCAATCCAACATATATATAACAAAGTCTGGCACTTATCTTGCTCAAAAATGCTGAAAAATGAAATCAATTCATGGCAGATTTAATTTTGATTTGTAGTTGTACTACCTAGTAAAAGTAAAAGCTATCACATATCTATGGCTCTAAAGTATACATAAGAGTTTTAATCTTTTTTTTTAACAGTTTCTGTGCGCATAAATAGGATCTAACTTAGTCATATTCATTTCAATCTCAGCGCTCATTATAAAGAAAGATATAAAGGAAGGCTAAACATCTGTTTAATAAAAGACAGGACCATCTAATGAACTAGTGAAATAATACTGTAAGGTATAAAATCAATTCAAACCAGAAAATGCACACAAATTTCACACTGTTGCAATTCATTTCATTTTTTTTTCTGTAATTGATGGCGGAAGTCAAGTTGCTAGAGGAGAAGATGGAAGATGAAGTGGCCTTGATTTTAGAGGCCCTGTGCTCAGCTCCGGCCATGATAAAAGATATCGCCTCCGCTCATATAACATCCCTTTCTCAAGTAGAGGTTGTAGTCGGTAATGCACGGAAGTTTAGGTGGGCTGATTTCTCTTAGAGTCGGCTTGCAGAAAACCAGCCATGGCAGGATGGACATACTCAGATTTTGGCAACTGTACAAGTCGATCTCCTTCAATTGGGTGCACTTGTCCACAACTCGCTTCACCCCATTGGACGATATGTGTTGGCAGTCCCCGACATTCAGAATTATGAGGAGTGGGCATTTTTCAGCAATATCGATCAGGGTTTGATCATTGAGACCCGATCTAGATGCTACCAAAGACTCCAAGTTCAGATTTCGCTTGTCCGGGCCAAGACTAGTGACCCCCGAGCAGTTATCTATGTCCAAGTGCTTTAAAGAGTGACAATCCCTCAATATCCGCCCAACACCCTTCTTGGAGATCCCACGGCAACGTCTCAGTTTCAGCGTCTCCAGATTCGGACAAGCTGAAGCAATCTTCTCCAAGCATTGGTCGCTCAAGTCAGTGTTATACGACAGATCAAGGGTTCTGATTTCAGCATTGCTAATTACCCCCAAAGTAACCGAAGCTTCGTTCCCCACAATTTTAGAAAAGTGAGTCATTTCAAGGGCTTCTAGCAAGGGGCATTGCTGGATCAAGGTGAACAATGTCCGATCCGGAAGAATGTGTTCCCGGTATCTATACTCACGAAGCTTGACACTCCTCAGCATTGTTAGCGAGTTTGCAATGATTCCCATCAGCTCATCAGACAGGAAATTCACTCCAACGAGAACCAAGTGATGAAGAGAATCATAGCATTTCAGGAACGATGCAAGGCCGGCAAAGGTGAGGCGTTCACGATTCGCCATGTATCCATA
The DNA here is from genome assembly GCA_037127255.1 of Persicaria tinctoria. Taxonomy (NCBI): domain Eukaryota; kingdom Viridiplantae; phylum Streptophyta; class Magnoliopsida; order Caryophyllales; family Polygonaceae; genus Persicaria; species Persicaria tinctoria. The sequence goes on from JBANSL010000004.1 coordinate 6,402,115, forward strand.
ACGGTTTAAATCGCGGTCTTCGCAACAGTTGATCAAAGAGAAGCTCTTCAGTGGGAGGTTAGCCTCAGCTATGTTGGGAAAAAATACGCTGAACTTTTCCGAAAATCAGAATAATGAGAATGACAATGATAGAAAACACACACAAGATGTTTCTAATATGCCGCAAAACTTTGATATAATGAAAACGTGATTACAACTAAATTACTTAATACCCACACCCAAAACTACACTCTGGAATTTTACGCAGAAAATTCTCCCGAAAGCTTCTCTCTGTTTAATGCTTTAAACTAAGCTTTTCTCTCTGTGTTTTTGGATTGAATTTACAAATGAAAACTTTCTCATTTATATAGGCTTGCAACAATCTAATATTGGAGGCTTGTAACAATCTCACCTCCCATTTTAGTTTTCTTTATTTAACACATCCTAAACAAAAGAATGGTTATTGTTTGATTACTTTCTTTCATCAAAACTAAAAATAGGAAATTGCTATTTCTTCAACAATCTCCCACTTGAAGACTGATTTCAATCTGTCTTCACAAACATGGTATTGTCACTCCTGCAGGCCAACTGAAGTTGAACACAACTTCAATTTGTCAATAGTCACCGTCTTTGTTAACATGTCTGCTGGATTCTTACTGCCTTGGATCTTCTCTAGTTTCAATACATCATCTTCCAACAACGATCTGATGAAATGGTATCGAAGTCCAATGTGCTTGGTTCTAGAATGAAATGCCGAATTCTTCGACAAGTGTATTGCACTCTGACTGTCACTGTACAAGATGTTATTCTCTTGCACGAATCCCAGCTCTGTTAACAAGCCTTGAAGCCATATCATCTCTTTACTAGCTTCAGTCACTGCTACATACTCAGCCTCTGTAGTTGATAAAGCAACAATCTTCTGCAGTTGTGACATCCAACTAACAGCTGTATTTCCGACAGTGAATATGTATCCGGTTGTGCTCTTCCGGTGATCGACTTCGCCTCCAAAGTCAGCATCTACATAGCCTTGTACTTTTAATTCACCATTACCAAAGTACAAACATTTTTCTGTCGTTCCTTGTAGGTACCTTAAAATCCATTTCACCGCTTCCCAGTGAATTTTCCCCGGATTTGACATAAACCTACTGACAGCTCCCACTGCTTGTCCAATATCTGGTCTTGTACAGACCATTGCATACATCAAACTCCCGATAGCCGAGGCATAAGGAATCTTAGCCATGAGAGCTCTTTCTTCTTCTGTTTTAGGAGATTGATCCTTGGATAAGCGAAAATGATTAGCCAAGGGTGTCCCAACTGGTTTTGCATTGCCCATGTTGAACCTTTGCAAGACACGTTTGATGTACTCTGACTGAGACAACTGCAATGTCCCTTTCTGCCTATCTCTTGTAATTTGCATTCCAAGAATCTTCTTTGCTGGACCCAAGTCCTTCATGTCAAACTCTTTTGATAACTGGTTCTTCAACCTTCTGATATCATTCATATCAGAACCTGCTACCAACATATCATCAACATATAAGAGTAAAATGATATAGCTGGACTGATATCTTTTGACATAGCAACAGTGGTCGGCGTTACACTTCTGGAAACCTTCCTTGTGCATGAAGCCATCAAACTTTTTGTACCACTGCCTCGGAGCTTGCTTTAGGCCATACAAGCTCTTCTTGAGTCTGCACACCATCTTCTCTTTTCCCTTTTCTGAGAAACCTTCTGGTTGATGCATGTATATCTCCTCATCTAAGTCTCCGTGAAGAAATGCAGTCTTCACATCTAACTGTTCAAGATGGAGATCTTCAGTGGCAACAATACTCAACACTGATCTAATAGTAGTGTGCTTCACAACGGGGGCAAAAATCTCTGTGTAGTCAACACCTTCTTTTTGCTGAAATCCTTTGACAACTAGTCGAGCTTTGTACCTCTTAGAGCCATCATCCTCATCTTTCACCCGGTACAACCATCTGTTGTGAAGAGCCTTCTTCCCTATGGGCAACTCAGCAAGTTCCCACGTTTGGTTAGAAATCAAAGACTGCATCTCATCTTTCATTGCAAGCTCCCACTGGCTTGCTTTACTGCTCTGACAAGCTTCATCATAGCATTCGGGCTCCCCTCCATCAGTCAACAATAAATAATTCATATATCTCCTGTTAGGCACATGTGGCCGAGAAGACCTTCTCAATACAGGAGTTGGAGTAGAAGGTAGTGTCGTGTTAGTCTCTTGTGCACTACTTTCTCCAACATGCTCCTCTGACTGAGGATTTATTGCGACCGGTTCTGTCATAGAACAATCTGGAAGATAATCTGCATCTGCAAATACTGGGCCATTCTGCTTTGAATTAATGGCGTCACTTTTTGTCAAGTCCTTATACATGACTGACTCATTGAAAATCACATCTCTGCTACGGATAACCTTCTTCTTTTCATCATCCCAAATGCGATAGCCAAACTCATCCTCGCCATAGCCGATGAAAGTGCATTTCTTAGATTTCGGATCAAGCTTATTCCTGCCATGATCACTAATATGCACATATGCTACGCAACCAAAAACTTTTAAGTGCGAAAGTTTTATGTCTTTACTGCTCCATACCTCTTCTGGTATTTGGTAATCTAACGGAATCGAGGGACCTCGATTGATCAGGTAACATGCCGTATTGACTGCTTCTGCCCAGAACTGCTTCGGTAGACCTGACTGTATACGAATACTTCTGGCTCTTTCTGTCAATGTTCGGTTCATACGCTCAGCTACACCGTTTTGCTGAGGTGTACCTGGAACCGTTCTCTCCATTCGGATCCCATACTCATAACAAAAGCTTTTGAACATGGTGTCTACATACTCGCCACCATTGTCGGTTCTAAGTCTTTTAACTTTCACACCTGTCTCATTTTCAACCATAGCTTTCCATCTTTTGAAAGCCTCAAAAACTTCAGACTTATGTTTCAGAAAGTACACCCATACTTTCCGAGAGTAATCATCGATGAAAGTCACAAAATAGTGCTTTCCGCCAATGGATGCTGTAGTGGTTGGCCCCCAAACATCGGAGTGGACAAGCTCTAGCCGATTCTTCTTTGGAGATCTGCCATTTGTTTGAAAGCTTACCCTCTTCTGCTTTCCAAGTATGCAATCTTCACACATGCCCATTTCAACTGAGTGTAGACCTGGAAGCTTTCCCTTTGAATGCATGAGTTTCATCCCTTTCTCACTCATGTGGCCAAGTCTCTGGTGCCACATTTTGGAATCTTCATTTCCTGATGCAACTGCAATTGAGCAACGTGCCCCTGCTGTCATGTAAAGAGTACCACTCTTCTTTCCATGAACTATTGTCATTGCACCCCTTGAAATCTTCCATTTATCACCATTGAAAATTGTATCATAGCCTTCATCTGCCAACTGGCCTACTGATATCAAGTTCTTTCTTAGATCAGGAATGTGTCGAACGTCTTTTAGCTCCCATACAAAGCCATTCAACTTAATCTTCACTTGACCTTTACCGATAATTGCACAAGGTTGATCATCACCAAGATATACATTTCCAAGGTTCCCCGGGACATAGCTCTCAAAGAGCTCTTTCTTTGAGGTAGCATGAAATGATGCTCCAGAATCTAACACCCAAGATTCGTCCTTTCTCTCCAAGGAACATATCAATGCATCATCTGCTCTAGGATTAAAGCTAACATTTGCCTCCACCTTCGTCTCTTGTTTTTGTGGAGCGCTCTTGCATTGATTTTTGTAGTGCCCGGTATTCCCACAATTCCAACACTCGATGGTCTTCGAGCCAGAGGAACTATTGGGATTCCTTGACCTCGACCTCTTGTCTTTTGGTCTGCCTTGATTGTTCGATCTTCCATGTCCATTTCCTCTGATTGAATTTCTCCCTCTTGACTCTGTACGTAAAACTGAAGAGGTTGATGATTCACCTGACCCTCTCCGTCGGATCTCTTCACTGAGCACCAGATCACGAACATCATCAAACTTTAACTTATTGCTTCCCGTTGAGCTACTCACAGCCGTGACGGTAGCATTCCAACTATCTGGAAGAGAAGACAAAAGTATCAAGGCTCGTACTTCCTCATCAAATTCAATCCCAACTGAACTCAACTGGGTTGTGACTGTGTTGAGTTCATTGAGATGTTGAGCTACCGATGCGCCTTCTGTCATCCGCAAATTGAATAATCGCCTCATCAAATGAACTTTGTTAGAGGCAGATGGCTTCTCGTACATATTAGAAAGGGCTGACATAAGACCTGCCGTGGTAGTTTCCTTTGCTATGTTGAAGGCAACATTGTGTGATAACGTAAGTCGGATAACTCCAAGGGCTTGTCTATCCAGGAGATTCCAATCTTCATCCTTCATGCCCTCTGGCTTCTTTTCTGACAGAGGTTGATAAAGTTTTTTCTGGTACAAATAATCTTCGATTTGCATCTTCCAAAATCCGAAATCTGCACCATCGAACTTGTCTAGTTTCACCTTTCTATCTTCTGCGGCCATTGCTCCCACTCAAATCTGACTTTATGTGGATTGTTTATAATCTGGCTCTGATACCAATTGTTGGGAAAAAATACGCTGAACTTTTCCGAAAATCAGAATAATGAGAATGACAATGATAGAAAACACACACAAGATGTTTCTAATCTGCCGCAAAACTTTGATATAATGAAAACGTGATTACAACTAAATTACTTAATACCCACACCCAAAACTACACTCTGGAATTTTACGCAGAAAATTCTCCCGAAAGCTTCTCTCTGTTTAATGCTTTAAACTAAGCTTTTCTCTCTGTGTTTTTGGATTGAATTTACAAATGAAAACTTTCTCATTTATATAGGCTTGCAACAATCTAATATTGGAGGCTTGTAACAATCTCACCTCCCATTTTAGTTTTCTTTATTTAACACATCCTAAACAAAAGAATGGTTATTGTTTGATTACTTTCTTTCATCAAAACTAAAAATAGGAAATTGCTATTTCTTCAACAATCTCCCACTTGAAGACTGATTTCAATCTGTCTTCACAAACATGGTATTGTCACTCCTGCAGGCCAACTGAAGTTGAACACAACTTCAATTTGTCAATAGTCACCGTCTTTGTTAACATGTCTGCTGGATTCTTACTGCCTTGGATCTTCTCTAGTTTCAATACATCATCTTCCAACAACGATCTGATGAAATGGTATCGAAGTCCAATGTGCTTGGTTCTAGAATGAAATGCCGAATTCTTCGACAAGTGTATTGCACTCTGACTGTCACTGTACAAGATGTTATTCTCTTGCACGAATCCCAGCTCTGTTAACAAGCCTTGAAGCCATATCATCTCTTTACTAGCTTCAGTCACTGCTACATACTCAGCCTCTGTAGTTGATAAAGCAACAATCTTCTGCAGTTGTGACATCCAACTAACAGCTGTATTTCCGACAGTGAATATGTATCCGGTTGTGCTCTTCCGGTGATCGACTTCGCCTCCAAAGTCAGCATCTACATAGCCTTGTACTTTTAATTCACCATTACCAAAGTACAAACATTTTTCTGTCGTTCCTTGTAGGTACCTTAAAATCCATTTCACCGCTTCCCAGTGAATTTTCCCCGGATTTGACATAAACCTACTGACAGCTCCCACTGCTTGTCCAATATCTGGTCTTGTACAGACCATTGCATACATCAAACTCCCGATAGCCGAGGCATAAGGAATCTTAGCCATGAGAGCTCTTTCTTCTTCTGTTTTAGGAGATTGATCCTTGGATAAGCGAAAATGATTAGCCAAGGGTGTCCCAACTGGTTTTGCATTGCCCATGTTGAACCTTTGCAAGACACGTTTGATGTACTCTGACTGAGACAACTGCAATGTCCCTTTCTGCCTATCTCTTGTAATTTGCATTCCAAGAATCTTCTTTGCTGGACCCAAGTCCTTCATGTCAAACTCTTTTGATAACTGGTTCTTCAACCTTCTGATATCATTCATATCAGAACCTGCTACCAACATATCATCAACATATAAGAGTAAAATGATATAGCTGGACTGATATCTTTTGACATAGCAACAGTGGTCGGCGTTACACTTCTGGAAACCTTCCTTGTGCATGAAGCCATCAAACTTTTTGTACCACTGCCTCGGAGCTTGCTTTAGGCCATACAAGCTCTTCTTGAGTCTGCACACCATCTTCTCTTTTCCCTTTTCTGAGAAACCTTCTGGTTGATGCATGTATATCTCCTCATCTAAGTCTCCGTGAAGAAATGCAGTCTTCACATCTAACTGTTCAAGATGGAGATCTTCAGTGGCAACAATACTCAACACTGATCTAATAGTAGTGTGCTTCACAACGGGGGCAAAAATCTCTGTGTAGTCAACACCTTCTTTTTGCTGAAATCCTTTGACAACTAGTCGAGCTTTGTACCTCTTAGAGCCATCATCCTCATCTTTCACCCGGTACAACCATCTGTTGTGAAGAGCCTTCTTCCCTATGGGCAACTCAGCAAGTTCCCACGTTTGGTTAGAAATCAAAGACTGCATCTCATCTTTCATTGCAAGCTCCCACTGGCTTGCTTTACTGCTCTGACAAGCTTCATCATAGCATTCGGGCTCCCCTCCATCAGTCAACAATAAATAATTCATATATCTCCTGTTAGGCACATGTGGCCGAGAAGACCTTCTCAATACAGGAGTTGGAGTAGAAGGTAGTGTCGTGTTAGTCTCTTGTGCACTACTTTCTCCAACATGCTCCTCTGACTGAGGATTTATTGCGACCGGTTCTGTCATAGAACAATCTGGAAGATAATCTGCATCTGCAAATACTGGGCCATTCTGCTTTGAATTAATGGCGTCACTTTTTGTCAAGTCCTTATACATGACTGACTCATTGAAAATCACATCTCTGCTACGGATAACCTTCTTCTTTTCATCATCCCAAATGCGATAGCCAAACTCATCCTCGCCATAGCCGATGAAAGTGCATTTCTTAGATTTCGGATCAAGCTTATTCCTGCCATGATCACTAATATGCACATATGCTACGCAACCAAAAACTTTTAAGTGCGAAAGTTTTATGTCTTTACTGCTCCATACCTCTTCTGGTATTTGGTAATCTAACGGAATCGAGGGACCTCGATTGATCAGGTAACATGCCGTATTGACTGCTTCTGCCCAGAACTGCTTCGGTAGACCTGACTGTATACGAATACTTCTGGCTCTTTCTGTCAATGTTCGGTTCATACGCTCAGCTACACCGTTTTGCTGAGGTGTACCTGGAACCGTTCTCTCCATTCGGATCCCATACTCATAACAAAAGCTTTTGAACATGGTGTCTACATACTCGCCACCATTGTCGGTTCTAAGTCTTTTAACTTTCACACCTGTCTCATTTTCAACCATAGCTTTCCATCTTTTGAAAGCCTCAAAAACTTCAGACTTATGTTTCAGAAAGTACACCCATACTTTCCGAGAGTAATCATCGATGAAAGTCACAAAATAGTGCTTTCCGCCAATGGATGCTGTAGTGGTTGGCCCCCAAACATCGGAGTGGACAAGCTCTAGCCGATTCTTCTTTGGAGATCTGCCATTTGTTTGAAAGCTTACCCTCTTCTGCTTTCCAAGTATGCAATCTTCACACATGCCCATTTCAACTGAGTGTAGACCTGGAAGCTTTCCCTTTGAATGCATGAGTTTCATCCCTTTCTCACTCATGTGGCCAAGTCTCTGGTGCCACATTTTGGAATCTTCATTTCCTGATGCAACTGCAATTGAGCAACGTGCCCCTGCTGTCATGTAAAGAGTACCACTCTTCTTTCCATGAACTATTGTCATTGCACCCCTTGAAATCTTCCATTTATCACCATTGAAAATTGTATCATAGCCTTCATCTGCCAACTGGCCTACTGATATCAAGTTCTTTCTTAGATCAGGAATGTGTCGAACGTCTTTTAGCTCCCATACAAAGCCATTCAACTTAATCTTCACTTGACCTTTACCGATAATTGCACAAGGTTGATCATCACCAAGATATACATTTCCAAGGTTCCCCGGGACATAGCTCTCAAAGAGCTCTTTCTTTGAGGTAGCATGAAATGATGCTCCAGAATCTAACACCCAAGATTCGTCCTTTCTCTCCAAGGAACATATCAATGCATCATCTGCTCTAGGATTAAAGCTAACATTTGCCTCCACCTTCGTCTCTTGTTTTTGTGGAGCGCTCTTGCATTGATTTTTGTAGTGCCCGGTATTCCCACAATTCCAACACTCGATGGTCTTCGAGCCAGAGGAACTATTGGGATTCCTTGACCTCGACCTCTTGTCTTTTGGTCTGCCTTGATTGTTCGATCTTCCATGTCCATTTCCTCTGATTGAATTTCTCCCTCTTGACTCTGTACGTAAAACTGAAGAGGTTGATGATTCACCTGACCCTCTCCGTCGGATCTCTTCACTGAGCACCAGATCACGAACATCATCAAACTTTAACTTATTGCTTCCCGTTGAGCTACTCACAGCCGTGACGGTAGCATTCCAACTATCTGGAAGAGAAGACAAAAGTATCAAGGCTCGTACTTCCTCATCAAATTCAATCCCAACTGAACTCAACTGGGTTGTGACTGTGTTGAGTTCATTGAGATGTTGAGCTACCGATGCGCCTTCTGTCATCCGCAAATTGAATAATCGCCTCATCAAATGAACTTTGTTAGAGGCAGATGGCTTCTCGTACATATTAGAAAGGGCTGACATAAGACCTGCCGTGGTAGTTTCCTTTGCTATGTTGAAGGCAACATTGTGTGATAACGTAAGTCGGATAACTCCAAGGGCTTGTCTATCCAGGAGATTCCAATCTTCATCCTTCATGCCCTCTGGCTTCTTTTCTGACAGAGGTTGATAAAGTTTTTTCTGGTACAAATAATCTTCGATTTGCATCTTCCAAAATCCGAAATCTGCACCATCGAACTTGTCTAGTTTCACCTTTCTATCTTCTGCGGCCATTGCTCCCACTCAAATCTGACTTTATGTGGATTGTTTATAATCTGGCTCTGATACCAATTGTTGGGAAAAAATACGCTGAACTTTTCCGAAAATCAGAATAATGAGAATGACAATGATAGAAAACACACACAAGATGTTTCTAATCTGCCGCAAAACTTTGATATAATGAAAACGTGATTACAACTAAATTACTTAATACCCACACCCAAAACTACACTCTGGAATTTTACGCAGAAAATTCTCCCGAAAGCTTCTCTCTGTTTAATGCTTTAAACTAAGCTTTTCTCTCTGTGTTTTTGGATTGAATTTACAAATGAAAACTTTCTCATTTATATAGGCTTGCAACAATCTAATATTGGAGGCTTGTAACAATCTCACCTCCCATTTTAGTTTTCTTTATTTAACACATCCTAAACAAAAGAATGGTTATTGTTTGATTACTTTCTTTCATCAAAACTAAAAATAGGAAATTGCTATTTCTTCAACAAGCTATAACTTTGAGCAGAGAATCAGACACAACTGTATGAGAGAAGACGATATTTGACAGATTTTGAGCGCGAGATAGAGGCATTCTAATTATCTGGTTCGGCTCCAATTTCATTCGGTGGAATCCAATCGTCTTCAAATTCTTGGAGGCTTCCAATGCAAGTCCAATCCCATTTGGGGTAACCTTCCAGCAACCTTTGACCACCATCTCCTCCAAATTCGGGCATTTCTCGGAAAGCGAAATTACAGACTCATCAGAGACCCAACCGTTACCCTTCAAATCGATCCTCCTCAAACTACCCTCGAGTTTCGAAGCCAACGAAGAAATTCCATCATCGGTGGCGTTTCTCAAGGATTTGTCATAATACTTTCTTTCGGTATAATCATCATCATTATAATCATCCTCATCATCATCATCATAATCATCATCCTCATCACAGTAATTAGGATGATAGGAATAGCTTTGACGGCTCAGATCCAACTCCTCCAAATTGGGGAAAAGAGCCGCAATCGCCTCCAGATCAGTATCATCAAACCCCTCGGAGAGGTAACAGATCTTGAACGACTTAACACCGCTCAGAATCGAGGCCGGAAACTGCTGGAGTGCGTCGCCAGGGAGGCGATCTAGGTTGGACAGATCTAGGGTTTCGAGGTGCAACTCGAATTGGGAGATTTGGTGTAAAACTGGTTCAACCTGGCCGCGGAAATCGGAGAGGGAGATGTGATTGAGGTTGGAGAATCGGCGGAGAAGGGATGAAAGCAAGTAAGAAGTCGGGCCGAAGATGGGAAGGGATCGATTGAAGCGACTTGTGATAGAGCACAAGTGCTTGCAGACAAGAGACAGGGATCGGAGATGGTGATGGCGATGGAGATCGTGGTCGAGCTTAGAGATGATCTGCTCCCATAATTCCACTGGGAGATCTGATGCGCTTACTGTCATGGCGATCGATGGAGGGTTTAGGGTTTCGAATCGTGTTTTGTTTGGGTCCTATTTAATGTTTATAGAGCAGATTTGAAATTTTCCAAAATATATAATCGGTTTTATTTCACCCCAAGCTTTGCGTTTTTCCTTTTTTTTTTTTTTAAGTATTGAGCAATAACTTCTTTTTTTTAAATCAAGGTAAAGTTTCGATATACTCAACACACAATAAACCGATATGCCGAAACAAACGGTAAACGGGCTAACCATCGTGATACTAACAAGCTAAAACATAAATATCATATCCAAGCTCAAATCGAACAAAGCAAAGAAATGTTAGACAGACGAGAAAGTCAAGGGAGACTCCAAGAAGAAACTGTGAAAAGTGTCGATTGATCAGACGATGACTACTTTACTTTTTAACAGTTTATTAGCCACCTATCCGTTGTAAGCTTCCACGACGTCTCACCATCGGAGAGATTGGAGCAAAAACACGAGAAACTGTATGTCTTCTCCTGGGGAAGGGTGGATCAACGTCGACGTTCTCCCCACCTAGATGAGAGTTCTTCGAAACCCACGAACAACACTAACAATCTTCTTGATCAACAAGGCGCAGGAGACTGCAACATCCTCCGAAACTAAACACAAGCACACCAAAATCAACGACATCACCAAGAGTAGTAGATCGAGCCATGAACAAAAAAGATGGATTAGCAGCCTCTGAATAAATTGGAATGATACTCCGTAGCTTTAGACAGTTTGCTTACATGCGTTAACTGTTTCCCTTGGGTCTGGTTTGGGATTAAGATGGGTGGAATTTGGCCATTGGGTGCTACAGAAATTTGGTCTTGAAGATGGTTATTCAGAAGATGAACACCCATGGATACCGTCGCTGGAGCCTCAATGGCTATAACTAGCGCTGAAATGGAAGCTTGCCTGACAATGACAAGGGCGCAATTCGGAGAACTCCAGGCATAATCATATGCATCTCTTTGATCAACAATTGGTGATGGGAATTTTGATTCTATTTGCAAAAAAAAAACGCCATTGTTTGGATTCCTTGGAAGGGAAGGGAACAAAAATCATGTGAGTTTCTTCAACAATCCTCTTGATTTATATAGATTTAATAGTTAAATGCAATTTAGTGTAGGATAATTAGCAGATAATGACAACATTAACTTACTCCTGCAGATATCAACGCTCATCCCTGTTTTATGTTTGCAAACTCATGTTCAGCAGTCCTGTGACGAATATGTGGAGGTACATCTTCCGGTAGAGATTCAACAATTGACCAATCTTATGTCACAGTTATATGTGAAGATCATTTTCCTTGGCATTTATGTTTGGTGAGGAGAACTTGATTAATTAGGCTTTAAGATATATTTGTGATGTACGAGTTTGTGAAACGAGAAAAACGGTGTGCTGTAGGACAAGCACTTCTAATTTATGTTTAGAAGAATACAAATTATGTTGAAGTATAATGACTAAATCCATACACTGTAAGAAAGTGTGGCTTTGATCAACAATTTAGACACTATGTTAAGATTAAAGTTTTTTTTTTTTAACAGTAGGCAAACATTAGAATGTCTCCAAGGAGATCATTCTTGATCATCCTTTCGGATGATGTTACAAAGATCCATGTTCAAAGGGATAGTAGAGATGTTACATGCATCATTACATCTAGCTATATAATCAACTGGACAGTTAGCTTCTCGAAAGCAATGTTGAAATTGAGCTGTTGTGAATTCCTTCTCCAGCCTCTTGATCTTCTCAATGACTCTGGCGATTTCCCACGGAGGAGTATGTCGACCTTGAACTGCATTAATAACTCCCAAATTATCACCTTCAATTATAATATTCCTTGAGCCTCTAGAACGAGCTAATTCTAAACCTTTACAAATAGCAAGAGATTCTGTAAGGATGTCAGATCCCTTTGAAACTTTATCGCGACAAATATCAATAACCTGGCCATGCCAGTCCCTAATAATCACCCCAATATGGCATTCCCCAGATTGTTTGACGGAGCCATCTACGTTAATTTTGTAGCTATTCATCGGTGGTTTTATCCATTTCTTCTTAGGTGCCGGTTTGATTTGTAGTTGGGACTCATCCCATTCTTTGATTTTGTTAATTGCTTTTGCTACTGTGGCTTCTATGCTTTCAATATTTTTATTTTTAAATATGCAATTATTCCTGACTTCCCATATCGTTTCCCAAATAAAGCATAATTGTTGAAAATGTATATTGCTTCTGTAAATAGTTTCTAAGTTTGGGGAGGCCCCTCCCGGATTTCTCAATCCAAGAAAGTTTTTACCCATTAGATTTTCGAATTTATTGATAACAGATTTTGTGAATGGGCAACTAAAAAGTAAATGACCGTTGTCCACATCATGAGTGTCACAGAGGCAACATCTAGATGGGACTCTATTAAATAATCTATTTAGTCTTTCTTTTGTTGCCAATCCATCCATTGTAATTTTCCAAAATGAAGTTCTGGGTTCTTGATGGTAGCCGAAGCTTCCAAATCCAAGAATTATCTGGAGTGCTTTGATTTGATGAGACGATCGGGTTTGTAGCGTTTTTTGTGGGGAAGACTCCTTCTTTGTTATGTTAAGATTAAAGTTGACTACAAATTATTTGTCGTAAATATCTCCAATCTCTTCCATTTTGTTTGCTTGTTTATCTGCATCCTAGTTATTCTCTTTTTGTTGATTTTTGTTTCCCAAATCCAACGTATATTTATTAATCCAACGCCTTAGTTTTGAGAATTAAACTTTTGTGTTTTATTTTAAAATGATGCAGGTCCCTGGAGCTTCAAAGATGTTCAAATGTGTAAGAATCTCTATGGATTTGTGTTGGTGTATATTTGGACAGGATGATTCATACACTGAAATTTAGATTTGGTGTAATCTGTTGTGTCTGTTTATCTTTGCTTTTGTTTTGTATGCATTTGTTCTGACACCTTGTCATTCTGTGTGTCCTGTCTTGTCGGATTTGTCAAGAAGAGGGAAAAACTCTGAAGTGTTGTATGCTTTGATTGAATGAACATCAAGGAGCTAAGCTCCATGTTTATACAAGTGTGAGTTGGGCCTGTCGGGCATAGTAACTAACCAAGCCCACTAATACAAACAATGAAAGAATAGGCCCAATCTCAATATGTCTCCTTGTGGTTTTTGCCACCTTTCGTTCTGGGTCTTTTAGAAACACTCTCTTGACTCATTTGGGGAAATAGTGCGTACATCCTAACCTCCAGACCCTACTTTATCGCGGGACATACTGGGGTGTTGTTGGCTATTTTTGTTGTTACCATATATCCACAAGATTCAATCTTAGTGAAATGCGGTACGTTTATAGGTTGACTACATCCTTTACTCCTCACTTATTTATCCTTATAACTATGACTTCATCCCTTACCGAACATGAAGTAACTATCCTATGGTTCTAATAATTGCACTCCTATGCTTCTTCTCGCAAGTCGTTTTTTTTTTACCTTGGTTAAGTAGAAATCTATGCCATTGTTCACAATGTTTCTTGCTTATATAAGCTTTTATACCTTGGTTAACCAAAAATCTATGTATTTGTTTACAGTCTTAATCTCACAGCTCATTTTCTTGGAGTACTTGAGGCGCGCATCTCTGGCTACTGAAGCTTCTAAAAGATAGTAGCTTCCAGTTGCAATGACATGTAAATATGTTTGTTGAAGCCAATTTCATGTATAATTTAGTATCATCTGTTGTTAAATCGGAAGCCAACTATCATTCAGCAACCATCATTTAGTATCATTTGCTGTTAAACTGAACCATAGCTTGTTCTGTGCAGGCCGGACAGTCGTAAATATGCTTGCTGTTTAGTATCATCTTTCCAACGTACGTTACCCACACGACAATAGGAGGATTCAACAATGAGCTTGATAATATTAATTCTTGGCATTGAACACCTTCCAATAAACACATGATGCAGGAAAGAAGGATTTCCCACATCCCAGCATTCAGATTAAAGAAGCAGTGGCAGCTGATGAGGATCGGAGAGTTGGGGATCGGAGTTGCAACGAAAAACCCACCTCAGAATCCCCAAGAGAAGTCTGCCGAAAGGCCTTGGCACAGCAGCCCTGCATGCTTCTCAATGTCTCCCTGCTCCATAACAATGCCTGTCAAAGGAATTCGTTAGGCTGCTATCTTCCCATTTTTCTATGCAAGTCGATCACGAAAACGCAACATGTAATGTCAAATTTGGTATTTTTGGTGCCCTGCTCCATATCATTGTCTTCAGTTAGTCACCTCTTTCAACATAGTAGGACTCGGAGGTGTAAACACCTCTTTGATCTTCCCAAAAGCGATATAGCTTTCAACAAAAATCTTCAATAGATACATATATAGTCAAACAGGACTGTCTTTGGGTTGGCTTCAACTAATATCTTTGACAAATATGATGCATTTTTATGTAATCTTATACTTACTACTTATATGTATTAAATTATATAAAAAAATTAATTAAAAAAATATGCATTATATAGTTTTTATCTTCTTAAAAAACGTGCACTACAAGACAAATGACAAATAATATCAAACGGAGGGAGTAATGATTTATATCGATTTGTGTGTTGTTGATTTTCTTAAAGATTTTGATTGGTTAAAATACAGTAGGTATTAAAAAGCAATAAAATTTATGAAAAAGTTTGTGGAATGATAATGTTGATTGAGAGGTGATTGTTTTATTAAAACTTGTGCAAAATCCTAAAACGACTTAAATTTTGAGACGGATGGAGTAAGTATGCTTTCTTTTTTTGACACAACTTACTTCAGCAGCTCGCAACGGAGGATCACAACTAAGTTGCACAGATCAGCTCCACGCCTCCACCAACAGAGAAAGAAAGACTCAACAGATCAAAAGCACCAAGTTGATCGAAGATCACCTTTTGTCTGTCAACACTTTTCAAGTGCAGTTCATCTTATGTATGGGGAAATTCAATATCGGCTGAAATATCTTTTTGTATATCTTAGCTTCCAGTGATGCATTGAGATGCATGTCCCATATCAACACGTTGCTATAGACAGATGGTGTGCAAAGTTAAGCATAGTGTTGTACCTTTGATGGCATAGCCGAAGGAGGTGAACACTACCCTTACTTTGCATGTGTGTCCGACAACTGATAGGCGATAGTTGTGGCTTGACATGAACCACACCTGGATGGGTCATACCATCATGGCACTGTTGTTGCAGGAGTAAGTCAAGTATAGAATAGAATATGGTTTAGAACGACTCCCCTGTCTCAGCAAATAAATACAAGACTTCCTCCCGTTGTAATAAGAGAAAAGTCAGGATCGAATCCACGAGGAAGCACGTCAGCAATTCTCAGGTAGCTATCAGATTCTCACAGCAGCAGCAAAGCACAGAAACACAGAAGCAGAAAAGACAAATAACCCGGCAAGGGCAACTAAAATAAAAGCAAGAACAAATAAAGACAGAAATAAAAGCAAAGCAAAGACAAAAAGTAACTCGAGGACACAGAAGCTGGTCGATCTCGACAAGCTGTCCTCTAGGTCGACAATGGTAACATGAAACAGAAAATAAAAGCAAATGAAAACAACTCGACAAAGACAGCCCTACTCGACCTCGACAAGAGGTACTCGATATCGACTAGGAACCGTAAACACAGAAACTTCAGAAATCGACAACAGAAGCAAAGACTCAACTCGACCTAGACTAACTCTCCTCGACCTCGACAAAGGTGTACTCGAGATCGACAAAGGCTGGTCTATGTCGACTAAGAACAGAAACTTAAAACTTGCAGATTTGAAGACAGAATGCAGAAATTTGACAGAAATAAACTCAATATAATAAAAGACTTCCAAGGCTAGGGTTTCAACACCACAACGATAACCATGCAAAACAACACATAAAGGCATAAAAGATCATGCTTTCCATCAAATAACTTTCGTCATTAACAAATAGGCATATAGAGGCTTTCGCATAAACCCTAATTGTTACTAACCCTTTTTCACATAATTAATCCAAGTTGCATTAAGATCACTTTCGCTTCAATAATACAAACAATGATCACCTTCAACTCTCGCAAAAGAATCATGCTTATAGGGATAAAAGATGAATCACACAAAAGATCTGACCTTTATCGCATCATCTCACATGGCCACCGTCGGGCTCACCCCAGCCCCAGAAGTGGGTGGACTACTCACGCCTCATCGCAATCGCAGACATTGATTGATGAAAAGAACTGAATTGCATAAACTAAATTCAAAGCCTTTATAATCTTGGCAATCAACTTTCGCTGTAAGCCAAAACCCTAAAAACCTTAAACTCCTAAACTGTATCTCTGAATGGAACTAACTACTTGTGTGTAACTTTGAATGATGATTAAAACTGAGCCCCATAGGCTTTATTTATAGCCTTCATTCCCTAGCTATTCTAGAAAAGAAGATATCTATCTATATCTAAATTGCTTAAAAGATAAATAAATGACATAATGGAATTAAATCAACTAGGAAAAAGATAAAACTAAATAAGGTAGGTCTTCATGATGTGATAGATCTTGTCTCCTTTGGATGGAACTTGATAGTTTCGGATAGATCTTCGATGGATTTGGATAGAATTTTCCGCCTTCGGCATCAAGGAACTCCAATCCTACTCGGACAAGCCAAGTCGAGAAGATTCTGGAAGCGGCTCTACTCGACCTCGACAAGGTTTTGTCGACCTCGAGTAGGATTAGTCGTCTCGGCTCGCTGGTGCTCGATGTGCTCGGACCTGGGCTCCTGGGTTCTTGTCGACCTCGACCACGCCTAGTCGATCTCGAGTAAGGTTGGTCTTGTCGACTGGCTCTGCTCGGGTAAGTCTAGTCGACTGGCTCGGACAAGGAGTCAAGCTCTCGTCGACTTCGACAAGGGCTCCTCGAGGTCGAGTTGGGTGTTGCTTCCGCTTCCGCGAGCTGGCGTTTCCGCTGGCAGCGAGTGGCTTGATCCGCGGCAGCGACTGGTCCTTTCCGCTGCAGCGAGTCTTCTGGTCGTCTTCGGCTTCGTCCTCGGACAGCTTCTCCTTGTCGACTCCGGACGTGGGCGTCTGGGCTTCGTCGACCTCGACGAGGACTTGTCGAGGTCGAGTAGGGTCCGGAGCTCGGTTTGGCTGGCTCGCTCGATCATGGTCTGCTCGACCAAGGCCGTTCGGCCATGGCTCGTCTAGGTCGAGTAAGCCTACTCGAGATCGAGTAGCCTCGTCTCTTGGACTTGTTCCGCTGCTTTGACCTTGGACTTCTGTAGTGTTTTTTCGAGCTTTTCCGACCTTCTGTAGAATTGCTGTAAATGCCTCGATTTCTGCGAATTAAACAGAAACTGGTGTAGATTCCATAATTTGGCAAATAAACATAAACTACGTAGATTCTGTACTATTCTAGCCCAAATGAATGCAATGTATACAGAAATTGATATAAAAGTTACCGTAAAACATGGCAGATTCCGCTCACAACAAACACCCCATACTTAAGCTTGCTTGTCCTCAAGCAATACTTTTATTTGTCATTCAGGGGAAGTAATTAAAACTCTCAACATTTTAGATTCATTCTTATATGTCCCTGCAATCAATTACCATCCTCGAAAAGGTTCTAGTGTCTCAAATCCATGCATGTGCAAATATATCAAAGCAACATCTACTCACAAAAGGAGGATTATGCACAAACAATCTATACGTGACAAAGCATTGATAATCAAGAAGACTTTAATTTAAGCTCATGAAGGAGTAGATAGGTAAAAGGCTAAAGGTGGGCAATTTCTGGCAATGTGGTGCTTTTATGATCCGGGGAAATGGAGTATTTCCAAATTGAATTTCCACATTCCTTCTCCATAAGATTCATCACCTTTCATAATGCTTTTTCTCAATAATAATGCTTTTACCCCTCTAACCTCAGCACTGCCTTCTCGCGAGTCACAAACATGGGTGTCATGAATGGCCCCGGATACTTAGTGCTTTGGACTCCTCACAATGTGTCCCATCTCTCCAAACTATTATCTTAGAGAGCAGGGTCAATCTACCTTTATCTCCTGAGGTGATTGGATTTTCTTTCACTCCTTAAATTTTCCATATATTTCATACAATTTCCTTCCAAACTCCAAATATGATAATAACAACACAAACACCATATGACATCTCCATAATGTAACATCATTCTCAACATAATCCCCGGATAAGGTAAAGAATGGCAAATATTTAGATCATGTGGAGCAATATATGAAATAAGGCATTTTATGGCTTTTGTGATGCGTAAGCATAGGTAAGGCTAGGATATAAACAATATGAGCATTATATGGAGTCCTCCATCATCTTATCATGCAATATGTCAAAAGCAATTTCAAATTTTACCTCCTTTCATGGTTTTCAAGAAATAATGCACTTCATTGTGACTTCCCCTTACTAGGCAATTTCATGCTATATCTCTAATGAATCCAATTTTGCATCGTCGAGTCCAATATAAGCTTCCATGACATTATTCAAAAATTTCAATGGGGGTCATTTTTCAAGATTTTTGGAAAACATGCATATAAGCACATAAATAAATAATGCATTCCAAAATAGCCATGTAGCAATTCCAAGAAATAATGCACACATAATGTCAAGTATGGAAAATATGCATAATGTAAGCCCTTCCCCCACCCCATACTTAAACATTACAGTGTCCTCACTGTATAAAAAAAACAATGTAAAGGGTAAAGAAAGAAACTCACAAGACATGTGTGCAGAGCTGCAAAATTTCGAATGGAGCACCTCTTAGTCCGAGTAAGCTTTGGTTCTATCCATTGACCTGAAAAAGTAGAAGACATATACCCATAATAGCAAAAACAAAAACAAAGTCTCAAATGTCCTAAAAAGTCTATGTACATGCTCTAGATTTTATAGTCGCTAGGCCGACTTTCTCCATTTAGCATTAGCCTGGCTCATCTTTGTCCGGAGGTATAGGTGGATCTGGTGGTTCCTCCGGTGGTGGGAAGCGTGGGATGTCATCCGGGGGCATCATGTGAAGAAGCTTGAACCTCCCTGAGTGGATGCTCCATGGCTCCTTCCATCCATCTTCCTGGGCTCCAGCTGGCATGCATAAAGGAATATATAAAGGAAATTTGCATACCTCATCGCCATAGCTCTTCCGTTCCATTGGTTGATTTGTTTGCGCGTCTCCACCACAGCAAAGCGGTGGAGTGGGAAGAGATATTTCCACCTCATCATGTGGAGCAGCATGCCACTTTGCTAGGACCCCATACTTGAATATGAACATCGGTTGCTCAAAATTGTCAGGAATAGCCTTCACCTTATAAGGCAAAGGTGACTTTGAAGCACCATGGGCAATGACGTCCGGATTTTGCGTTGGTGGCTCTTCTTCTTCTTGGGATCCTTCCAAAGATTCTTCAAAGATAGATGGTGAAATAGAGGAAGGACATACCTGGGTTTCTGTGGTACAGATGATTTTGGCTGGTGTTTCTGGATCAGTTCCTCCAGAATGTGTATATGTCGAGTCCAGGTAATGTTCCCATCTACGCAACACAAGCTCAGCTTCTGCTTGTTCCCTTGCTGCTTTCTCAGCGGCGAGAGCAGCATCTTTAGTGGCGATAGCAGCATCTCTATTGGCTAGCTCCCTTGTAAGTCTGGCAATCAGCTGTTCTTGTGTTTCTGCGGCCGCCATGGCTCTTTTCAGTTTAGAATGGATGTGTAGGACATGTTCCGGATCATCTAAGGTGTCAAACTCAGGTGGCTGACCAGAACGGCGCATACACCTGCGAAGTAACTTAAAAGAAAAGTGAGATCTGACTACCTAAGGCGAGAATGATTGCCTCCCCGGCAACGGCGCCAATTTGTTGTTGCAGGAGTAAGTCAAGTATAGAATAGAATATGGTTTAGAACGACTCCCCTGTCTCAGCAAATAAATACAAGACTTCCTCCCGTTGTAATAAGAGAAAAGTCAGGATCGAATCCACGAGGAAGCACGTCAGCAATTCTCAGGTAGCTATCAGATTCTCACAGCAGCAGCAAAGCACAGAAACACAGAAGCAGAAAAGACAAATAACCCGGCAAGGGCAACTAAAATAAAAGCAAGAACAAATAAAGACAGAAATAAAAGCAAAGCAAAGACAAAAAGTAACTCGAGGACACAGAAGCTGGTCGATCTCGACAAGCTGTCCTCTAGGTCGACAATGGTAACAGGAAACAGAAAATAAAAGCAAATGAAAACAACTCGACAAAGACAACCCTACTCGACCTCGACAAGAGGTACTCGATATCGACTAGGAACCGTAAACACGGAAACTTCAGAAATCGACAACAGAAGCAAAGACTCAACTCGACCTAGACTAACTCTCCTCGACCTCGACAAAGGTGTACTCGAGATCGACAAAGGCTGGTCTATGTCGACTAAGAACAGAAACTTAAAACTTGCAGATTTGAAGACAGAATGCAGAAATTTGACAGAAATAAACTCAATATAATAAAAGACTTCCAAGGCTAGGGTTTCAACACCACAACGATAACCATGCAAAACAACACATAAAGGCATAAAAGATCATGCTTTCCATCAAATAACTTTCGTCATTAACAAATAGGCATATAGAGGCTTTCGCATAAACCCTAATTGTTACTAACCCTTTTTCACATAATTAATCCAAGTTGCATTAAGATCACTTTCGCTTCAATAATACAAACAAGGATCACCTTCAACTCTCGCAAAAGAATCATGCTTATAGGGATAGAAGATGAATCACACAAAAGATCTGACCTTTATCGCATCATCTCACATGGCCACCGTCGGGCTCACCCCAGCCCCAGAAGTGGGTGGACTACTCACGCCTCATCGCAATCGCAGACATTGATTGATGAAAAGAACTGAATTGCATAAACTAAATTCAAAGCCTTTATAATCTTGGCAATCAACTTTCGCTGTAAGCCAAAACCCTAAAAACCTTAAACTCCTAAACTGTATCTCTGAATGGAACTAACTACTTGTGTGTAACTTTGAATGATGATTAAAACTGAGCCCCATAGGCTTTATTTATAGCCTTCATTCCCTAGCTATTCTAGAAAAGAAGATATCTATCTATATCTAAATTGCTTAAAAGATAAATAAATGACATAATGGAATTAAATCAACTAGGAAAAAGATAAAACTAAATAAGGTAGGTCTTCATGATGTGATAGATCTTGTCTCCTTTGGATGGAACTTGATAGTTTCGGATAGATCTTCGATGGATTTGGATAGAATTTTCCGCCTTCGGCATCAAGGAACTCCAATCCTACTCGGACAAGCCAAGTCGAGAAGATTCTGGAAGCGGCTCTACTCGACCTCGACAAGGTTTTGTCGACCTCGAGTAGGATTAGTCGTCTCGGCTCGCTGGTGCTCGATGTGCTCGGACCTGGGCTCCTGGGTTCTTGTCGACCTCGACCACGCCTAGTCGATCTCGAGTAAGGTTGGTCTTGTCGACTGGCTCTGCTCGGGTAAGTCTAGTCGACTGGCTCGGACAAGGAGTCAAGCTCTCGTCGACTTCGACAAGGGCTCCTCGAGGTCGAGTTGGGTGTTGCTTCCGCTTCCGCGAGCTGGCTCTTCTGCTGGCAGCGAGTGGCTTGATCCGCGGCAGCGACTGGTCCTTTCCGCTGCAGCGAGTCTCCTGGTCGTCTTCGGCTTCGTCCTCGGACAGCTTCTCCTTGTCGACTCCGGACGTGGGCGTCTGGGCTTCGTCGACCTCGACGAGGACTTGTCGAGGTCGAGTAGGGTCCGGAGCTCGGTTTGGCTGGCTCGCTCGATCATGGTCTGCTCGACCAAGGCCGTTCCGCCATGGCTCGTCTAGGTCGAGTAAGCCTACTCGAGATCGAGTAGCCTCGTCTCTTGGACTTGTTCCGCTGCTTTGACCTTGGACTTCTGTAGTGTTTTTCCGAGCTTTTCCGACCTTCTGTAGAATTGCTGTAAATGCCTCGATTTCTGCGAATTAAACAGAAACTGATGTAGATTCCATAATTTGGCAAATAAACATAAACTACGTAGATTCTGTACTATTCTAGCCCAAATGAATGCAATGTATACAGAAATCGATATAAAAGTTACTGTAAAACATGGCAGATTCCGCTCACAACAGGCACCCTAAGAGCAACACATAAATTGGTTCCTCCTATTGGAATCTCATTGAAATCTAGGAACTGATGAGGACGAGACCTGCAAGTCTCATTTTGATGTCATAGAGCTTTATGTAACCATGACTACCTCTCATATACATATTTATTTTCAGTTAATATATTTTAACCTTGAAAAAAAAAAAGAATGCACTCGAGGAAACCACAAGAGCGTGTTTGTCGAAATTTTGAAAGATTATTTGATAAGTTATGCATCTTTTCTTGTAACTCTCATCCCTGTTTTGTGTTGGTATTCCTTGGCATATGAAGGATCACCAAATATACCACATGGTCAGCTCAGAAGTAAAATATCTAGAATGCTCCTTGTTTCTCTCCAAATAATAAACTGCAAAGAACTGCCTTTGATACTAGTTTATTATTTCTTACATGAATGAGTTTCTTCCAGAAGAATCAGCGACATAACATATCAGAAGAGACTTGGGGTCAGGTTTTATATATCCTTCCGCCGTTGTGTACATGAAGATCTAGAAAGGTATGATCCTGAAGATACTAATATCTTTGTCATATTAGTTTCAAGTCAAACATCTTCTTTGTCATGTTAGGTGGTTTCCTGTTCAAGTTTCTAAATGATTGTTTGAATAACCGAAACCTGAAAGGGATCCTTAAGAATTTCTCTCACTCATCTCCGATTTGGTGGAAAGAAAATCTTATGTGATATGTCTAATTTGGTTGCTTCTCTTGAAATTCAATTTGAAATCAGTCTGATTCTAACCATCTTTGTTGCTCTGCTAGAATTATTGGATCAAGTCGTTGTATCAGCCATTTAGAGAGCCAGCTATTTACATCTGATGATTCCCTCCCAGGTATATTCACTAATGACGCCACACTTGCATGTTCATACGATTTCTATGAAGGTAACCAAATAGCCAATTACACAGAAGTTACAAGCTAGATGAATCAGCTAGCTGAAACAAGATTTATTAGTTAATCTCTTCTGTGATGTACACGCAGTTTCGAAAACCCAAGGCGAAAAGGAATTAAGTAATGGATATATGAATGCCGTTGAAATCCCCTGAACACTGATTACCTATAATTCATCCAAATAAAGATTAAGAAGGCTATTATATTGCTGATATCATACTTTCTGTTCGTCCATCATCTATGCTTGGATGCCAAAGTTTCTGTGCGCATAAATACGATCTAAAGTACTTAGTCAAATTCATTTCAATCTCAGCGCGCATTATAGAGAAAGATATAAAGGAAGGCTAAACATCTCATTTATTTGGAACGAAAAACTAAACAACGTACTGTTTAATAAAAGACAGGATGGTCTAATGAATTTCGGAGGCCCTGTGCTAATACACACAAATTTCACACTGTTGGAATTCGATCCTTTCATATTTTTTTCTATAATTGATGGCAGAACTGAAGTTCCTAGAGGAGAGGATGGAAGATGAAGTGGCCTTGATTTTAGAGGCCCTGTGCTCAGTGCCGGCCATGATAAAAGATCTCGCCTCCGCCCATATAACATCCATTTCTCAGGTAGAGGTTGTCGAAAATACCCAGGTACTGGTGTTGAGGTGGGTTGATTTGCCTTAGAGTCTGCTTGCAGAAAACCAGCCACGGCAGGATGGACATACTCAGATTTTGGCAACAGTTCAAGTCGATCTCCTTCAATTTGGTGCATTTGTCCACAACTCGCTTCACCCCATGGGAAGATATGCGTTGGCAGTCCCCGACATTCAGAAGCATGAGGAGTGGGCATTTCTCAGCAATATCGATCAGGGCTTGATCGTTAAGACCCGATCTAGACGCTATCAAAGACTCCAACTTCAGCTTTCGCTTGTCCAGGCCAAGACTCGTGACCCCCGAGCACTGATCTATGTCCAAGTGCTTTAAAGAGTGACAATCCCTCAATATCAGCCCAACACCCTTCTTGGAGATCTCAGTGCATCCTCTCAGCTGCAGCGTCTCAAGATTCGGACAAGCTAGAGCAATCTTCCCTAAGCATTCGTCGCTCAAGTTACTGTTATGCGACAGATCAAGGGTTCTGATTTCAGCATTGCTTACCCCCAAAGTAGACGAAGGTTCGCTCCCCACTATATTAGAAAAGTGAGTCATTTCAAGGGTTTCTAGCAAGGGGCATTGCTGGATCAAGGTGAACATTGTCCGATCCGATAGATGTCCCCCATATTCACCCTCACGAAGCTTGACACTCCTGAGCATTGTTAGCGAGTTTGCAATGATTCCCATCAGCTCATCAGACAGGAAATACACTCCAACAAGAACCAAGTGATGAAGAGAATCGTAGCATTTCAGGAATAGGGATGGCAATGGGTCGGGTGATGGGTGGATGATCTACTTCCGTCACCCGACCCACCATCCAAAATCCTTCACCCTACCCGACCCATCACCCACCAAATATTTCACCCGCCCCGTCCACCCATCACCCACCGGGTGATCGGGTGGATCGGGTGATAATTCGGGTGAAATACAAGACATCAAATTTAGGGGTGGGCGTAGGACGGGACGGGACGGGAGTCGTATATTATACGTATAATTACGCACAATATACACACACTATACACGTACAATGTATACATATAATATACTTCTTTTTTTTTAATCAATACAGTGTATGTATATATATACATGTAGTGTGTATATATATAATTATATTCTACAGTGTATATATACTTCTCTCTTTTTAAAAAAAATCAATATTGTGTATATATACATTTATAATCTACACATACATATGTATTCTGTATACTATATATATATATACTATACTAGTGTAGATCCCGTCCCGTATACGGAGAATACATTATAGGGATGACAATTTCACCCGCACCCGACGGATACCCGTCTCATCCGACCCGAAAAAGTTAGTGAAATCATTTATAGGTATATTGAATTAGGGTTTATGGGGGTATATTAGTAATTTTACATATAAAATATAATTATATAATATTATTCGGGTGACGGGTCGGGTGACGGATCGGGTGATGGGTCGGGTGACGGGTGGGGAATGTCTTCACCCGAATCCGACCCGATCCATCACCCGTTCACCCATCACCCATTTAATATCCGCTTTATTTCGGATTTTCACCCACTTTTTCGGGTCGGGTGAGACGGATATCCGTCGGGTGCGGGTGAAATTGCCATCCCTATTCAGGAACGATGAAAGGCCAGCAAAGGTGAGGCGTTCAGGATTCGCCATGTATCCATAACGGTACATGTCTTCGTCTTCATCTTCACAACAGTTGATCAAAGAGAAGCTCTTCAGTGGTAGGTTAGCCTCAGCTATAACTTTGAGCAGAGAATCAGATACGGCTGTATTGGAGAAGACGATATTCGACAGATTTAGAGCGCGAGATAGAGGCATTCTAATCTGGTTAGGCTCCAATTTCATCCGGTGGAATCCAATCGTCTTCAAATTCTTGGAGGCTTCCAATGCAAGTGCGATCCCTTTTGGGGTAACCTTCCGGCAACCTTTCACCACAATCTCCTCCAAATTCGGGCATTTCTCTGAAAGCGAAATTACAGACTCATCAGAGACCCAACTGTTCCCCTTCAAATCGATCCGCCTCAAACTTCCCTCGAGTTTCGAAACCAACGAAGAAATTCCATCATCCGTGGCGTTTCTCAAGGATTTGCCATAATAATTAATTTCATCATTATCCTCATCCTTATAATCATCATCATCGTCACCACCACAGTAAATAGAAAGATATGAATAGCTATGACGGCTCAGATCCAACTCCTCCAAATTGGGGAAAAGAGTCGCAATCACCTCCAGATCAGTATCATCAAACCCCTCGGTGAGGTAACAGATCTTGAACGACTTGACACCGCTCAGAATCGAGGCCGGAAACTGCAGGAGTGCATCGACGGGGAGGCGATCGAGGTTGGACAGATCTAGGGTTTCAAGGTGCAACTTGAATTGGGAGATTTGGTGTAAAACTGGCTCAACCTGGCCGCGGAAATCGGAGAGGGAGATGTGATTGAGGTTGGAGAATCGGCGGAGAAGGGATGAAAGCAAGTACTCCGTATATAAGAAGTCGGGCCGAAGATGTGAAGGGATCGATTGAAGCAACTTGTGATAGAGCACAAGTACTTGCAGACAAGAGATAGGGATGGGAGATGATGATGGCGATGGAGATCGTGGTCGAGCTTAGAGATGATCTGCTCCCATAATTCCACAGGGAGGTCTGACTGCTGTGTTTGGATGGGGGGATTGGAGGGGTTTTTAATGGAAGGGAAGACAAGGGAAAATAAAAGAGGTGTTTGGGAGAGGTGGTTATGGGAGAAGGGAAAGTAGTAGTGGGAATTGGAAGGGAAAATAAGATGGATTTTGGTGGGATTTCACACACCACCCTTTTGATGGAATTTGGTGGGAATTTGGTGCGATTTCTTTTATTTTCTTTTTTTTTAATTCATCAAATGCTCTTTTTTGATTGTTTTTCTCTCTCTGCAACGGTGTAACCTTTCCTCCTCCAACTAAAGTGAAATTGCTATACAGGTTAAAAATAAAATAAATAACAAATAAAAAAAACTCAGTCAGCTCAGTTTCGTGATTTTTGCCTAATTAAATTACAGAAATCAAGGAGTAGTTATGTACAACATAGTAATATATATACGGGTGTACCCATCTCTACCTTTCCATCCATCATAGCACTTGGAAAAGAAACTTTGCAGGTAGTGTTTTTGCTTCAATCTCATAAAGGCTATGGCCTATGCCTAGTTTAATTTGAAGGAGTACGGTATTCTTTTTTATGTTTCAAATGTAATTGACACCTAATTGAAAAAGTAAAGATATGTAATCATGACTGTTTTGGGTATTTTTGCAGGTTGGCCACGTAGGCACTATACTGAGTATTGTTTTTTGCATCAACGCTATAATCATGTACGTTATTTTAATCTAACTTGTAATACCAGTAGTTTATATTGATAATTAGTGATAGCATATTTATCATTACACTAGTCTTATGATCCACATTTTATGCGTTTTTTTATACAAATTTTTATATTAATGTGAAATCATATTTAATACGTATATAATTTTCAATCATATTATTTGCGTATATTTTCTATATTCATATTCTTCTTTTGTTTGATTGAATACATGTTACATGTGTTTTTTATCCTTCCGTTATTTCACTTTGAATGAAATCATATATGCTTTAAGAAAATGAACATTATTTTGTAATTTGATTTATTTTAAAATACATTATTAGGGAATTAGTTTGAATGGGTATATATACAAATAAAATATTTACATTTAATTTAGTTATTATAACATTTGTAATATTCTTTTAATATTTATAATAAGTTGACCTTTTTTTATTTTGGTTTTCTCATCTTTTCCCACCAAATACCCAAACAACATTTATAATATCCTTTCTTTTCTCTTCCCATCTACCCAAACATAAAATAGTTAAAATTCTTCCCCTTCCCTTCCCTTCCCTTCTCTTCCCTACTTCCCCTTCCCTTCTCTTCCCTAAAAAAACCCACATGCCAAACAGGGTGTTACTGTCATGGTGATCGATGGAGGGTTTAGGGTTTCGAATTGTGTTTAGTTTGGAATTGATCAGATTTGAAATTTTACCAAAATATATACTCCCTCCGTCCAAGAATACATGGTCTTTTAGACCTTAAAACTTTGTCAAAAATACATGGCATTTTAGATAGGCCGATTTGCAGAAATACACCAAATCGGTGTTCGGTTTGCAAAATTATATCCGTTTTCTGATAATAGCAAAAATAGAATAGGTGGGTCATATGTGCTAAAAAATAGACTATTTGTACTAAAAAATAATTATTGATTTTACCTTTAAATTTAAATATAAAAATCATTAAAAAGGAGTATTATGAATTAAAAGAGGATTAAAAAATATAAATATATATATATTAAAATAATGTTTTTAATATATTTTTCTCGGAAATTTAAGAATAATAAAACTATTCGGTTGAAAATCATTGCCTTAGTAAGAGAATCAATTATTGACAAGGATATATTTGTTGTTGACAGGATATATGTTTTTGATGACAAACCAGATACCTAATAATGACAGGATGGGGTCTATAATAGGAAAGAGAATAAAGATACGATTTTATCCATACCATAACTAGAAATTAAAGGTCTGCCCAAGATGACAAAGTTATTTGTTCCAAATGACAGGAAAAATGTTTATAGTGACAAGCTTCATGTTAATTCTGACATGATTAAACCTATAATCGGGGAGAGAATCAATAAAGATACGGTCAATCATATCTTCAGGATTATTAACCATATAACGATTGTCAATATATATCTTCAGTATAATTATCCATAGTGACAGGATAAATGGGGTTCTTGACAATCTTAAATATGAATAGTGACAGGATAGGATCAAAAATTGGCGAGAGATTGAGTAAAGATACGGTTTTGACCTAAATCATAACAACCAGATTTTTAACCCTATCCAGCCAAGTCACAGGGTGGCCTGATGGAGCCGGAGGGTTGGTCTGCTCTTAGGGTCGAGGCTGGAGCCGGAGACTGATTGCGCCAGATTGGTCCGAGCGCCGGATACCTGAGGTTGGGGCTGAGCGCTGAAGACCTGGGGTTGGGGCCGACGTAGACGAAGAGGGACGGGGTTGTGTGTTTTTGGTTAGGGTTTGGATTGGGATTTGGGGGTCGGGTCTATCAGTCCGAATTAAGGGGATTGAGATTTTAATTTATTTTTTTACTTCCAGATTTTTATTATTATTTGATTATTTAATATAATTTAAAAATATCAAAAAATTGAAAAATACTTAAAATACTTAACTTTTATTTTTCCTGATTTTTTGGGGTGGTGGGTAGCTTTGATAATAAAATAAGCTATTTTTGCAAATGTCCATATATTGATGCAATTGTTTTCAAACCTAGGTATTTTTGCAAACCAAATATCAAATTGGGGTATTTAGTAGTAATTCCCCTTTTTTAGATATATAGGTAATTATTACCTCTAAAATTACTACTCCCTCCGTTCGACAAAACTTGTCATTTTAACTCTCCACACAACTTTTAATAAAGCTAATAATTACACTACTTTTTTACTAATTTACCCTCATTTATTACTCTACTTTTTACTTTATCAAAATCTACAACTCACAACACATCAATCAAATCAAGGGCATTTTAGTAAAGTAGAAGCAAAAATACCTAAAATGACAAGTTTTTCCGAACAAAAATAAAACTCTAAAACGACAAGTTTTGCCGAACGGAGGGAGTACTTTTTTACTTGTTAAAATTAAATAAAACTTTTGGAAAAATTAAAGAAAACCCTTGAACTTCCAATTACTATTTTAACATTTAATAATAATGATGAGATTTAAGATGTAAAATAGGTTCCTTAATTAGCGTGCATTAGCCTAAAAGGCCATGTATTGTTGGATGGAGGGAGTAATATACAATCGGTTTTATTTGACCCCGAGTTAATTTCGGTTTTACTTGAGCCCCAAGTTCTACTTTTTTCGCCTTTTACTAAGGGTCTGTTTGGATTCCCATTAATTTATGTTTATAAACACTTTGTTTTCATTATAATTTAATTAATTTTTAAACACTGTTTGGATGCCAAGGCCCAAGGGTAGAAAAGCGTTTATTTAGACAAGAGTTTATCTTTCCTTTCACACCTCTCCTGCACCTCAAATTCAGACTGCTTCCCCTTCCTTTCTCATCTTCTCCTTTCTGAAGAAATCTAAGAAATCAAAAGAGGGATCTAGAATCCTTTAGTAGAGAAAATGAAATTTCATTAAATTGAAGAGAAATGTTTGTTACATGGATTCTAAGAGGTAAGCCTAAGCTATATTTACACAATCAGTTGTAAAATGGGTGGTGCACAGGGCACCACGTGTACACGAATTCCCGCCAATCCTAACTGCCTTGAGCTGTATCCTTGATCTCGGAAGTAAGTCTTCAATGGCCTTCCAAGCTCTATAATAGTCTAAGTCCAATTTGAACAAGAGGAGGAAGAGTGTGTGGAACGACGTCGTTGCTACTTGATGCGGCACCGTTTTGTTTAAATGAAAACAAAACAATCTATTTTAAACCAAACGACGTCGTCTTGGGTGTTTGCCAAATATCCTTCGTTGCCACTTGATCTTCAACCTCCGAACACACACACTATTCCTCAACACTCCTTCCCCCCCCCCCCCCCCCCAAAGTTGGAGGGGATTTAAGTCCCAATTTGGAACATAAAAAGTCATGTTGAACCTGAGAAAGTCCCTTGGTAAAGACGTCTGCCAATTGAAGTTTCGAAGGCACAAACGAGGTTGATAGAAACCCAGATTGGATACGTTCACGGGTGAAGTGGCAGTCAATATCCAGGTGTTTAGTACGCTCATGGAAGCAAGGATTCGCAGCTATCTGCTGGGCAACCTTATTATCACAAAAAAGGGTGACGTACAGGTAGAGGAACTGGTAAATTGAGATCTCGAAGAATATAAGAAACCCAAATCCTTTGGATAGCCGAATACATAGCAGTTGGAGCATGTTGCTCCCAAATCCTTTGGATAGCTCAACAAATGAGAGATCTTGGCATCAACCTCAAAGGCATTCTCATTAAGTGTGCCAATACAAGTGCCATCTCCATTACAAAGAATCTTGTACGCGTTCAGCATTCAAGGACCAAACATATTGATGTAAGACATCATTTCATTAGAGACCACGTCGAAAAAGGTGATGTGTCCATATCCTTTATTTCAACTGATTATCAATGGGCTGACATTTTTACTAAGCCTTTGGCAGAGGACAGGTTCACCTTCACTTGAGATCGGAATGCTTAACAAGGATGCACTTTCGTAGGGGGAGCTTTCCCTTTACGAAAGAAAACTTCTACTCAATGTCAAGATCCTTGAACCTCATTTCAAAGGATGTGAACTGAATGGTAGAGCACATATAACGAATCATATGTTTGGTTGATATCTTATTAGCTAGATATTTGATCAAATATATTTTTAATGGATTTTTAACCTTCTTTATTCGTTACCGATTTTATTTTATCCGAGTATAGTTTATTTGTGGAAATTATTTTAAAATCGGATAAATCTTTTCTTGCCTTTAAGAATGGAAAGGATCTTTTTAAAAATTTGAATTTTTGGTGACTGTTTTTATCCTCCTCCCTTTGTTGAAAGACAAAAAGGGGGAGATGGTTTGATGGTTTAGTCTTTGAACCGTTGTGATTCAAAGGTCTTGGAAAGACCTTGTTTTGTTTTACTTTGTTGGATGTTTCTCCTTGGCTTTGAAAACTTATTATCCAACATTCGTCTAACCCATGCAGGTACTTAGTCCGACTTTCCCTTATGATCTATCTGCTTGACTAAGTTACAGGGATGCAAAGGTTTTGTCTTTCATCAAGGGGGAGATTGATAACTCAACTCCCTTGATGAAAATCGGAAATGGTTTCAAAGGCTTTGACACATAGCTTGTGTCAAAGGTCTTGAAGCTGCAGCTATGTTGATGAAACACAAAACCTGTATTATGTGCATATTATTTCCGGTTGTTATTATATGTTATTATTATTAAATATATTTCCAGGTATTATTATATATTATGCACTAACAAATGCGGCAAGATTTTCGAATGAAATCTCCTTCCTTAAGCTTGAAGTCAAGAAGATCGAATCTAGTGGATCATGGCTTCAGAGTTTCCCAGTTTAAAAGATCTCAAAGATCCACCCGCAAGCCATAATCCAAGTTAGCCGTTGGAGAAGATTCCTTCCTCAAGTGGCGTTGATGATCTTCACTATATAAAGAAGATGAAGAAGAGAAGGAAGACTGATGAACTCTTACAACATCAACGCTCTACATCGCACTCAGTCTTCAAGCATACTTCTCTCTTCAGCGTGTTCTCTCTGCTTGTTCTTAAGAGTCTTATATTTTGTTTCAAAGCATTTGAGAGATACATAGTGAGCTTATAGGATATATTTCGATAGAGTGTTATACTCGAGAGTTTGTAACTCAGGAAGTGGACACTAGGCGATTGATTCACTAAGTGTAAGAGGATTGTACTAGATAGCTGAGAGAGGTGGGGCTCTTCTAGATTGGTCTAGGACTCCAAGGGAACGTGAGTTGTCTAGATTGCAATTGTATAGGAGAGAGGCTTCTCGGTGAGCTATTAGGATCCTAAGTCTTGTGAATCAATAAAGCCGGTTGAATCCTAAGGTTGTGGAAGAACCTTAAGCGGGGACGTAGGCCAAGTTCGTGCCGAACCTCGTTAACAATTCGTTGCGTCCTTTACTTATTGCTTTACCATATTTCCGCACTTATTTCAAATTGTATAACTTGTTTTTGATTCAGGTTTCCAGAGAAAAGATTAAGTCTAATCTCAAAGGGTTTTGCGAGCGTTTCAAAAGTCTTGAGATTATCTGCGAAAAACCGGCATACTCTATTCAACCCCCCTTCTAGAGTATCTTTATATTAATTTGTTATACATTATCGAACCTTCAAGGAGGATAGCCCACAAATACACAACACCTTCCCTTAGACTCAAA
The DNA here is from genome assembly GCA_037127255.1 of Persicaria tinctoria. NCBI lineage: Eukaryota > Viridiplantae > Streptophyta > Magnoliopsida > Caryophyllales > Polygonaceae > Persicaria > Persicaria tinctoria. The sequence continues at coordinate 6,435,091 of JBANSL010000004.1, forward strand.
CTTATCCGTACGAGGACCATTTCTCAAAGCATAGCAAAGGCAGCCCAATACCCGCAAATGATCATAAGAAGGGGGTCGGCAAAACAACTTTTCAAATGGAGTACACCAGTTGAGAGATTGCATAGGCATACGATTGATAAGGTATGTGGCTGCTAATATGCACTCACCCCATAAAAACCCAGGCAACTTAGCATAAAGAGACAAAGCCCGAGCAGTGTCAAGCAGATGCCGATGCTTCCTCTCAATATTTCCATTTTGTTGAGGGGTATAGACCATATATTTCTGATTTGTAATACCCAGAGATCTAAAAAGCAAATGACAATCCGTATTAACAAATTCGGAACCATTATCAGTTCTGAAAAACTTTGGAGTAATAGAAAAATGATTCTTGATATAGAGCAAGAAATCTTTCAAAATGCCAGGCACTTGAGCCTTAGATTGAAGCAAGTAAGTCCAGGTTGCTTTGGATCCATCATCAACCAAAGTTAAGAAAACCCGATCACCATTCAAAGTGGGAATCCTATAGGGACCCCAAACATCAGCATGTAACAAATCCAGTACAACAGAAATAAAAGAACTAACTGGGAAAGGTAGACGATGGAGTTTGGACATATCACAAGTGTCACACACAAACTTTGGATCCACACGATCCTTATACACAGGCATATGCCTTATTTTCTCAACAGAGGGATGTCCTAACCTACTATGAAGCAAAGACATTGAAGCAGCAGCAGAAGAAAACCCAGCAAATTTTGGAAAGCAACATTTCCTTTGAGCACCAGCAGGAGTACCTAACTTGTAGATGCCATCAATGATAGTCCCTTCAGCCACAACCTGATCATTCAAAGGGTCCTGTATGCAACAATAATCCTCAGTGAAATATGCCCCAAGTTTATGAGTTCTGAGCAACTTGTTCACAGATATCAAATGATGATGAAATTCAGGAACAAACAACACCCCAGATAATAACAAATTGATGTTCACACGAATAGTACCAATAAGAGTAACTTCTCGACGAGTGTGATCAGGCAATATGACATAGACTGGATACAAAACTTTCTCAGTGGATATAAAATGATGCAAGGAACAAGAAACATGATCAGAGGCTCCAATGTCCGGAATCCAAGAAACACCATTATCATCAAGCAATTTCGTGCTCAAGACACTAGACTCAGTGAGGATAATACCTGCAAAGCTACCTGAACTGTTGGAAGGTCCTGCAGTTGGATAGCCAGAGTGATCCACTCCTTTTCCCTTGATGGCTCGAAGCACCTCTTGACAGATAGCCTGAACAAAATCAGGATTCATATGCACTGTGGAAGAGGAGGGAACCTCACCAGACATTGGAGTGTCCACCATTTCTTGGCCATCAGAGCTGACTTGAGCAATCATCTTTCCTTTCTTCCCACGCTTGCCTTTGTACCAATCCGGATAACCTATAATCTCAAAGCATTGTTCAATTGAATGACCTTCCTCCTTGCAATGATCACAGTACCTCTTTCCAGTTTTGGCTTTCTTCGAGTCCTTTTTCGAAGATCCACCAGAAGAGCTTCCTTGCTGGACTGTAAATGCAGTCGGATCGGAGGTGATATGAACAACTTATTTTTGTCGTTCAACTTGCTGGAGAAGATGATAGGTTTTGTTGACATTGGGGAGAGGATCCATAGCCAAGATCTGGCTACGAACCTGATCACAGTCAGCATTCAGATTCATCAAGAATTGCATCATGCGATTATGATTTTCCATCTCCATAACTCTGGATAAAATTGCGCATGAGCAACGATCCAAATTTCCACAGGTGCAGGTTGGAATTCCGCATAGATTATCCAATTCATCCCAGCACCTCTTTAATTTCGAGAAATAAGCAACAATAGAGACATTCACTTGCCTGATTTGGCCAATTTCTTGGCGCAATTGGAAGATCATTGGAGCGTTTGACTGGCCGTACCTTTCAGCTATCTCCAGCCAAAGTTCCTTGGCCGAATTCGCGTACATGAAAGCACTTGACAGATCTGGCACCATTGAATGGAGGATCCAACATGCGACCATATAGTCGCACCGGATCCACCTTTCGTAGTCGGCGCTTCCTCCATCAGGCTTCAAGCAGGTTCCATCAATGAAACCTAGCTTCAGCTTGGCTCCCAGTGCCATGCGGATCTGCCTTCTCCATCCGAGGTAGTTACCTCCAGTGAATGGAACACTCGTCAAACCTAGCTTCAGATGGAGATCTGTTTGCATTCATATGTTGGAAATATTTTCCTGTTTGTAGCTCAAATTGAGCAATTATTTTTCTAGTGAAGGAACAATTTCTCATTAAGTGTTTTGTATCCTCGTCTGCTTGACTGCAAAGACTGCACTGGCTGGGAACTCTATTTACACATTTGTTAAGTCGTTTGGTAGTAGGAAGACCATCAATCATTATTTTCCAAATTAAGCTTTTTAATCTAAGAGGGAGTTTTAGTTTCCAAACCTAATTAAGATCTTTTGAAGCTTGAGTAGTATTATTTGTCATTCGTTTTACTGATTTCGTAGTGAAGCTCCCGCTTGGATCTAGCTTTCAGATAAGTCTATCTGGTGTGTTCCAGTCTGGTATTTGTATAGCTAGAATTTTATTAGATATTTCAGAGGGGAAGATACTATTTACTAGCGGCGTGTTCCATTGTTTTTGTGCGTTAAAGAGGTGGTTTACCTTCATATCTGGGTCACAGTTCCCTCTGAATTGTTCAAGATTATGATTTGGGACCCATGGCTGTGACCAAACATTTATGTTGTCCCCATTCCCCATTACCCAGAGAAGACCTTGCTCAAATTTGTTTCTTAAGGAGAGAAGACGACCAAATTGCCAAGACGTAAGATGATTAGAACGATTTCTAAAATTTCCGTTTCGAAGATACTTTTCTTTTATGACATGTACCCATATGTTGTTTTCATTTGTATAAAGTTTCCAAATGAGTTTCATTTGTAAGCTTATGTTGAGATCTTCAGCTTTTCTTATACCCATGCCTCCTTGGCATTTACTTTTGCAGATTGTTGTGAGCCTAATTTTCCATGTTTTACACTTACTTTAATATCGATTTCTGCATACATTGCATGCATTTGGGTTAGAATAATACAGAATCTGTGTAGTTTACACTTATTTGCAATATATGGAGGTCTACACAAGTTTTGGTTATATTTGACAGAAATCGGACGCACTTTGGAGCTTAAAGGAAACTCATGGAGAAGCTAAGAATGGTGCAGCTGTAGAAAAGGCCATTTTCACCATTCATCATTCTGAATCAAGCTTAGATGTCTTCATGAAAGTTGTAGCCCTCGGAAAGAGCTTTCCAACGCATGGTCATATGCGTCAATCCGACGAACGAGGACTCGGGAAAGTGTGTTTTAAAAACGGAGCAGAATGCTGAAAGCAACAGCGTTACTCGAGATCGACCACATTGGTCGACATCGACAAGAGTTTACTCGACATTTGCTCCAGAGGACGAGATCGAGCATGAGATGAAGACAAATGTTACTCTATGTCGAGGAGATTTACTCTACGTCGAGGAGATTTACTCTATGTCGAGGAGATTTACTCTATGTCGAGGAGGTTGGTCTACATCGAGAAAGTGCTACTCGATATCGAGGAGTCCTAGTCGATATCGAGTAAACCCCAAGTGACCGATGTCGAGTAATCCGGATCTTGTTAAGGTTTTATCCCGAATCCGATGGTGATATTTTCGAGATCAAATTCCATCCGGATCTATCAAGAGCTATCAAGATCCATCATGAAGAGAGAGATCTATCCACTTGAAGACTTTAGATATATTTCTCTTATTTAGATTTAATTCCCTTGTTGCTTTTATTTATCATTAAAGCTTTTAGATATAAAAGTAGATATAGATAGAAGATTATATCATTGATTAGCAAGGAATAGAAGACTATAAATAAATCCCTAGGGGCTGAGCATTAGGCATCTTATTCCAATTCAATTCAGAAGCTAGAGAAGTAGTTCCACAGAGAAGTTTTAGGAGTTCAGAGGTTTTAAGGTTTTGGCTTTCAGCGAAAGTTGATTCCCGGGATTGTAAAGGCTTTGAATTTAGTTTAATGCAAGTTTCTTTTTATACATCAATGTCTGCAATTGCGATGAGGCGTGAGTAGTCCACCTACTTCTGGGGCTGGGGTGAGCCCCGACGGTGGCCATGTGAGGAGATGCGGTAAAGGTCAGATCTTTTTATGCAATTCGTCTTCTATCCCTATGAGCATGATTCTTTTGCGAGAGTTGAAGGTGATCCTTGTTTGTGTTATTGAAGCGAAAGTGATCTTAATGCAACTTGGATTAATTATGTGAAAAGGGTTAGTAACAATTAGGGTTTATGCGAAAGCCTCTATATGCCTATTTGTTAGTAACGAAAGTTATTTTGATGGAAAGCATGATCTTTTATGCCTTTATATGTCACTTTGCATGGTTATCGTTGTGGTATTGATACCCTAGCCTTGGAAGTCTTTTATTATATTGATTTATTTAGTCGGAAATCTGAGTTTTGGGTTCGAAATTTGCAATTTACGTTTTCTGTGTTCTAGTCGAGATAGAGGAGAAGCTTGTCGATCTCGAGTAGGATCCTTGTCGAGATCGAGTACGGTCTTGTCTAGGTCGAGTGGAGTTTCTGCTTTTGTTGTCGATTTTTCAGTTTCTGACGACTTGCTGTCGTCGATCTCGAGTAGGCTTTAGTCGAGATCGAGTACGCCTGGTGCTTTGTTTTATTTTCTGCTTTGCTTTGTCTTTTCTGCTTTTATTTCTGTCTTTCTGTTCCTGTCTTTTCTGCTGCTTGTCTGTGAGATCTGTTGCTACCTAAGAACTGCTGACGTGCTTCCTCGTGGATTCGATCCTGACAACCTTCTCCTACAACGGGAGGAAGTCTTGTATTTATTTGCTGAGACAGGGAAGTCAGTTTGATCTATATTTTATATTTATTTCATACTTGACCATCCTCCTGCAACAACACAAATGTTATCCCAACTTACAAGCGGTGTGTACCTCTCTGATTGTAGCTTATTCCAGAAGAAGTTTTTGTTGATCTGATCAATTTGTTCTAGAACTTCGTTTGATTTTATTTAATTCTCCTATTTTCTTCTTATTCCTTTTATTCTCTTTTTTCTTTAATTTTACTAACTATTGGACTTAATTCAAAACATTGAATTCAATCTAATATAACTATTGGGCTTATATATATACATACATACATATAGGGGATGGTTCAAGTGTAATCAATTGTGTAACATGTGAACACATCTGGGCCGTTGATTGGATGAAATAGATGGCTAGGATTAAAAGGCAATTTTAGCCTTTTTTAAATTAAAAATCAGTGGGACCCATGTTTTTCCACGCCCACTTGCTGAATTGGGGGCGTGTGTGATGCACTCTCTTGAAATTATTCGATGGTATATCTGGATTATTCGATCGCATCGACGGATAATGCAATAGTATTGATGGATTATTCTAATAGGCTAACACCTTGAAAACGTCATGAACTTTTAACTAATAATTATTCGATGATATCGTTTGATTATTTGATTGTATCGCTTGATTATTCGATGGTATAGTTTAATTAATCGACGGTGTTACAATATTATTCGATTACTTATCTCATTTTAACAAATAACTAAATATTATTCGATGGTATCGTTGGATTATTAGATGGTATCACATGATTATTCGATAGTATAGATGCATTTTTCATTCATATAACCGCCAACCTTTAAAAAAAACTCATCTCCTTAAACACAAAATCGGTTCATACACGTGAATAATTCGGTTCATACACTTGAATAATTCAGCTTTTCTCCCGAATACCTCTAAGATTGAATAATGAACAATGAAATTGAAATTCTTCAACCTATTATCGCCGCCCTCGCCTCCTTTTGCAATCACCGGCCACCTTCGCAAATCGCAATCGCCATCCACCTTCGCAATTTCCCTGCAGCAAATCACCTTCAACCACCTTCGCAAATCCCGCAGCAAATCACCTTCAGATACACATCCTTTTCCCTTGTTTCCCTGCAAATCAACGATTTCACAATTTTAATAATTGATCCGCTAAAGAAACTCCATGAATTCCATCAATCAATTGATGCTCGTTAATCAACGGATCCTAATTGGTTCAAACTCAGATCTAGAAGAAAGGACCAGATTTGAGGAGAACGAAAGCATACCTTCAAAAATTGGATGACTCTAAACTACAATCATTGAAATAAATTCGAGATTGGGAAGGATTTGAAGAGAGGAACCCAGATCTGGGCGTCAAATCGCCGCTGCTGTCATGGGATACTCCGACCGCCGCCGCCGCCATGGGCATCGAATAATCCGTTCGCCGCTTCCGCCATGGGAGCCAGAAGAAGAAGTCGCCTCTGATCGCTGCCTTCGCACTCACATCCGACCACCGCTGCCGCCATGGGAGCCAGAAGGAGGAGTCGCCATCGGGGAGGTCCATCGCCATCGCCAACATAATCTTCGATGTCGCCGCCTCCTTCGCAGTCGCTACACCTTTGCAATCGATGCCGCCTTCGCAATGGATGTGCCCTCGCCGCCTTCACAATCGTCGCCCGCCTACGCCGCACCTCACGTCTCCGCCTTCGCTTTGCTCCGATCGATCCCACTCCTAATTCTCTCTCCTCCTTGGTTGATAAAACGTAATATGTGGGAGGGGGAGATAGGGTTGTGGGGGATTATATTCAAGCGCGTACGTTTGAGAGTGAGATTGGGTTTTTTTTAATTTTAATTTACAATTAATCTAAAATCCCAAATAATCTCAGCCTTTCATTTGTCCTAAATCAACGGCCCAGATGTGTTCACATGTTACACAATAAGTCTTGATTACATATGATCTATACTATATATATATATATGGGGTTGGTTCCGGTGTACTCAGCCCTTAACGTGTATCATGTACACAAATCCGAGCCATTGATTGAATGAAATTGATGGCTGAGATTAAAAGGCAATTTTAGCTTTTTTTAATTAAAAATCAGTGGGACCCACGTTTTTTCTTGCTCACTTACTGAATTGGGGGCATGTGTGATGCACTCTCTTGACATTATTCGATGGTATATCTGGATTATTCGATCGTATCGACGGATTATGCGATGGTATTGCTTTATTATTCAATTGTATTGCTTGATTATTCGATGACGTTACAATATTATTCGATTAGTTATGTCATTTAACAAATAACTAAAAATTATTCGATTGTATTGCTGGATTTTTCTAATCAGCTAGCAATCTGAAAACACCAAGTGAATTTTTATTATTCGATTGTACTATTCGATTGTATTGCTGGATTTTTCTACTCATGACTATTCGACGGTATTGATGAATTTTTCTAATCAGCTAGCAATCTGAAAACACCAAGTGAATTTTTAACTAAAAATTATTCGATGGTATGACTTGATTATTCGATTGTATAGCCTGATTATTCGTTGGTATAGTGCTATTATTTGATGGTGCAACATGTCACTAAACCAATTAAAAAATCTCACATATGTCATATGCTGCGATTGCCATTGAAAATGTAACTCAAGATTTCCTTCTTCCCTTGAATTTTGAAGTCTCACAAAAAAATGCTTCAAGCAATTACCATTCAATAGGATCAAATTACAGAACCCCCCAAAATCCCTAGCAAAATTAGATCCAACCCCCAAACCTAATTCATCACTAATCAACCCCCCACCCAAAAATTGATCACACGCACGCACGCACGCACGTGCGCGCGCGCGCACACAGCCATTAACATACATATCAAAGGAAGCGTTAATGCCAATGTACTGCTGAATTTGGACATTGGTTTTTATCAAAATTTTAGGTGTTTTAATCCACTAGGAATTAGAGCTGGCAAAATTTTACCCGATCCGACTCACCCGAACCCGACCGGGACCCGAAAATCTGGAGTCATTCATAACCCGAACCCGATCCGAACTTGACCCGGCCCGAAACAGACCCGAACACAGATAAACCCGACCCGACCCAAACCCGACCCGACTCTCAACCTGACCCGACCCAACCCGACCCGAATTGAAATGGTTGTTTAACATCAACATTTAACACTTGAATGTTAAATGTTTTTTTTAACACAAGTTTATGATTATACTTTAACATATAAAACACCAATTATTTTTGTTAATTGCTGTGATATGAATAAGAACCCAAGTAAAATAAATAGATAAGCAGATAAGTCAATGAGTCAAGTAAGTCAACCGACAACCGCCATATATCAAATCAAAACATCAATACATATTACGAGTCAGAAATGCTAAAAGTTCATTAATCGTTGCAGATGATATATTGTGCAACCCAACAGCATATCCTTCCAACAACTACTAACAACCCAACAAAATATCCTTCTCGGAACCAACAACAATCAGCAATACCTAAATGAGCCAAAAGCTAATAATAATAATGGAAAAAAAAACTAATGGGCTAAAAGCTAAAAATGAAATGGGCATTGAAAATGATATGGGCCAATGACATAGTCAAACCACAAATAAGTTCATTTGCAACTTGCTAGTTAAAATAAGGTTAAAACATAAATGTACAATTAATTTGATTTAATTATAGCATCGATCAATTGGTTTAAATGTTTAAAAAAGGACGATGTTGCCGAATATCGAATTTCCGATTATGACTTTTTTGAAAATCGGTCGACAACCGATAAGTCAATAACAATGAGTGTATTCAACCGAGTCAAAAGTACATATTCAAGTATTCAACCGAGTCAAAATCATTTATTTTAAGTAAATTACATATTTAAGTATTCAACCGAGTTAAAATCATTTATTTTAAGTAAATTACATATTTAAGTATTCAACCGAGTTAAAATCATTTATTTTAAGTAAATTACATATTTAAGTATTCAACCGAGTCAAAATCAACCTAATTATCCAAATTCAAAACGGGTCGAATATGATTCGACCGAAAACTCAAACCAACTATACCGCTATACCCACTTTGATTAATTCGAAACTCAAATGAGACCGACCCGCCTCTTGACCCGAAACCCGAACGAGACCGACCCGCTTTGACCTGAACCCGAATGGGCATGACCCGACTTAACCCGAAACCCGACCAATCTAAAATTCATTATGACCGAACCCGAACCCGACCCGACCAGACCAATACCCGACCAAATTTTACCCGAATTGACCCGACCCGAGCAAGCCTGGCTCGAACCCGACCCAAACGACCGACTTTCCAGCTCTACAAGGAATGACTCTGGAGAAAGCACTACTATAGCAAATCAATAAGAATCGGGTATAACATATAACAAACATAATCATAAATAAGTGCACAAGCTGAGACAAGCAATAAAAATCAATATTGACGAATCAATAAAAGGGTTTGAAGGAGAAGAATAAAATTCTATTAAAAAAAATAGGTATAACGGTAGAGGCGAACCCTAAATTGAGACAAGCAAATCAATAAGAATCAATATCGGAAAATCAATAAAAGGGTTTGAAGGAGAAGAATAAACATACCTTTCACTTTCACAGTTGATGTCGGGGAGAACGGAGATTTGATATGTAGGGGGAAGTCTTGTTGGAGGCGACCAGAAAGCCCAACATATAAGCCTAGACTGGGCACCATCCCAAAATCAATTGGTGGCATCAGGTGGAGTAGCCCATCCACTTATATGTTAGGTTAATATTTCTCCCACTTCCGATGTGGGATTCACAATTGTCCCAACAAACCCTCTCACTTGTAAATCCATCACAAGTCTAGCCCGGTTGGAATTGAGACCCCCACGCAACAGGTTCGACTAATCCGTCAATGTATACAGATGTGGAGTCCATCTCAATCTTCGGTGCAACCGGCCCACCCCGAACCAGGCTCTGATACCAATTTATAGGGGGGAAGTCTTGTTGGGTCCGACCAGAAAGCCCAACATATAAGCCTAGACTGGGGCATCATCCCAAAATCAATTGACATTAGGTGGAGTAACCATCCACTTATATGTTAGGTTAATATTTCTCTCATTTCCGATGTGGGATTCACAATTGTCCCAACATGATTATTTCCTGAGTTGCATAGAGAAAGGTTGTCTGTAGCCGCCGAGAGAGAGAAATGGCGGCCGGCCGGCGCCGGAAGTCGCCGAGGGAGAGATCTTTCTCAGATCTAAAATCTAATATAGTATCTTGGAGGGTAGGGTGAGCAGATCTGAGATCTCTTTCTTAAATCGGAGATCTGAGATTTCTTGGCCAGTGGCGAAACAAAGAGCCGGAGGGAACCAGGGGTTAAGGGTCAAGGGAGCGCGGTGCAACGAGGACAGATCTGAGATCTCTTTCTCGCCAAAACAGGAGGAAAGTTCGCCACCGCCGAAGTTATTAGCTACGAATTGAACAGGAGTGCGGCGCAAAGAGGACTAGCATATCTGGACTCGATCTTATTTTTACCATTTGTACTCCCGCATAAGTAAATGGAATATGAGTTTTATGATATATTCGGAATTATTTTTTCATGTCATAGTAAAACGATCAATATAGATAACCACAAAACATGATCTGGTTTACAAGTCCACTTTCTGACAAACCTCTAAGCATGGCATGAAGCATGCCCCTCCTGTAGAAGGTGTAGAAGAGGTAATGGTTAAGCGCGCAACCAAAGTTATTGTTGTGGCTTATAACTAGGTCATCTTTGTACGGTTAATTTCTAATGTCCTGAAGAATATTATGAATAAAGATAAATATAGTTGGTCGTTAGTTTCATACCTATAGTATGACACCAATTGAAGTTCTGAAAATACCCAATTAACGGCATCTGATTAAATAAATGGATCACCATGTACAAAGTTCAATGGTTAGAATGTACCGGTTTGACACTTATTTATCCCATTGAAACTTATTATGCCACTAACCAGAATTTAGTTGATGATAAAATCTTATTCTTTGTGGGATTTGGTCACTCAAGAAAAATGATGATTTTGCAAGATCATTGAAATTCACATGAATACCCACCAAAAGGACTAGAAGATCCTAGGACCGAAAGATCCTCAATAAGAGTGACCATGCAAGTACGGCTTGTTCTCTAGGCAAAATAATAACAAGATCGTCTATAATAAAAAGGTAAATGCAGAGTCTCTTATGTCTCTTGACCGAGTTCAATGAGATAACTACGAACATAAAAACATCGTTATATGGACTAGTTTTCTTCCAGTATAGATGCCCTAACACACTTGCCATATGAAAAGGTAGAGAATGTTATCAATCACATTATGGAGCATATAGTAGCTCACAACGACCTAGAAGAGTCATTAGTCAAACTGGCCCATGTAATTTTGCATTTTGAATTTGACACAATAACTTCCCCAAATTATCTCCAGAAGAGAGTATATGCTCATAAACCTCTTCCGTAAAATGAACTAAAATAAGACCACAAAGAAGTTGAATACTACATGGGGTTTGATCGAGTCCCTAATGATATCAAATACCTCGAGGTTCATAAAGGTGATCAAATGCTTGGTATTTAGGGAGAGGAAATGAGACTATATTAAGAAAGAGATTGCATGAAAACAACTTCTCTATCATTTGGGATCCACGGATGAATGAAAGTGAAGTAGAAGTTCAACACTTATGGTACACCAAATGATCATTATATGGTTTAGCAAAAAGTCATCAAATGCATTTACTAAGGCCAAGAAAGTGACAAATTAATTCACGTATATTGCACTAACTAACTCATTTGGAGGCTCCAGAAGTAACTCCGGAACCAACAAAAATCAAGTGAGTCTCAAATATGTCGGAAGCATGTGAGATCATTATGCTCTTAGTATATTATTCTTTGGAATTGGAAAGATCCTATGAAAATATGAGGATCATCAATCAAATGATGAATTTCGACGTCAAAGTGATTGTAAAGACCTAGAACGAAGCAATTCATGCAAAGATGAATTCTTTAAGAATGATGTTATTGGACTCATAGTTCCAACATTGAAAGGTATAACATCATTGGCTTTAAGTAGGTGTTAATACGAAACTACAACAAGCTATAGTGAAATGAAGCTGTAAGATATAAAGCGAGATAGATTGCACAAAGGTCCAGAGTGGGTGATATTAAAATATATTCACCAGTAGTGAATGTATCTTTTGTAGTTGTATACTCAAATTGATCATTAATAAAAGAATATAAGTGAAAATAATCGATTAATTTGAAATGTCGATAACATTAATATGAAAGCATCGTCATATGTACACGATTAAGCAAAATGATGCTTATAGTACTTGAAGTATTGTGTAAGTGGTGACATAGAGTATTGAGTCCTCAAGTACTATACACAATGGTGTACTCTTTTCCTTAATCTTGGTTTTTATCCCACTGGGTTTTTCCAATGTATTTTTAACGAGGCAACTTATACATCATCTATACATCAGATCCCTTGCATCAAACGATGAAAAGCACACTAGGTCATGAGATACCTTATATTTGTGCATTGAAAGCAGCTCATCACCAAAGATAAGGAAGTCAACTGCATCGAAGTAAGTGTAATATATGAAGAAATTTCGGCTTGTGCATATGAAAGACAATGTTCAGACTCGACCATGCAACTCATAAAGTCAGCAGCATTATCAAGAAGTTCAAAGAGCTTATCAGATAGAGAAAGTTGCAAGAAAAATGTTGAATTCAGGGGGAGAATATACGCGCTGCACTCTTTTTCCCTTCGATCATATTATGTCCTACTAAGTTTTCCTGACAAGGTTTTAACGAGACAGTATCACCAATGCGTATCAAACAACATCTGTACTCTTTTTCCCTTAGCTCTAGTTTTTGTCCCATTGGGTTTCATAGGCGAGATTTTTATCGAGACTGTTTGTAATGTTAGAGGTATACATCCAAGGGAGAGTGTTGTAAAACCATTGATTTGAATGGATTGTTCACCTCTCTTGAACCCCCACCATAAAGACATCTTTTGATGTTTTGTATCATTTGCATATAAAGACTTATAAGTCACATATGGTACACACATGAATAAGAAATCTCCCTCTACTCCATCTTGTTCTTCAATGAAAGATTATTCTCATTTAATATCTCTCGTATTATAACATCACTGTGTTTTTTTATTTTTATTGTTGTTTTTACTTTTTCGATCAAAACTCGATCGAGGGCGACATTATATAAATACATACGAATAAAATGATAATTACGTACAAACGAATTATTAAATTGTTATGATGCAAATGATTTGGATGCAGCCACAGGAGGATCTAACTTGATCAAATTCATTTAAATCTTAGCATTATATAGAAAGATAAAAGGAAGGCTAAAAATATAGTGTATATATATCCCATTAATTTGGAACTGTTAATATGAATCCATATGTTCACCATCAATGTAACAGCCATTTCTCAGGTAGAGGTTGTATTCGGTAATACCAAGGCGGTGAGGTGGACTGATCTTCCTCAGAGTCCTTTTGCAGAAAGCCAGCCACGGCATGATAGACCTGCTCACATTTAGGCAACCACACAAGTCCAACTCTTTCAATTTGGTGCACTTGTCGACGACGAGTGTTACCCCTTCGGATCCTATGCCTTTGCAGAACCCGACATTCAGATACATGAGATGTTGGCAGTTGTCGGCTATGTCGATCAGGCTTTGATCAGTAAGACCCGATTTAGTCGCTCTTAAGGACTCAAGCTTCAGCTGTCGACGCTTGTGATCAGTGTCCAGGCCAAGACTCGTGACCCCCGAGCAACCATCCAAGTCCAAGTGCTTTGAAGAGTGGCAATCCCTCAATATCAGCCCAACACCCTTGTTGGAGATCTCGGAGCAATATCTCAGCTTCAGCGTCTCCAGATTCGGACAAGCTAGAGCAATCTTCCCTAAGCATTCGTCACTCAATCTGCAAATAGACAGATTAAGGGTTCTGATTTCAGCATTGCTTACCCCCAAAGCAGACGAAGCTAATTCGTTCCCCACTATATTACCAACGTATGTGATTTTGAGGGTTTCTAGCAAGGTGCATTGCTGGATCAAGGTGAGCAATGTCAGTCCGGGAATTAGGTTGCCATCATAGCTGCGAGACCCGTCAAGCTTGATACTCCTCAGCATTTTGAGGGAGTTTGCAATGATTCCCATCAGCTCATCAGACAGGAAAATATCCACTCGAAGAAGGACCAAGTGATGAAGAGAATCATAGCATTTCAGGAACGACGAAAGGCGATCAGAACCTATGGAACCAAAACAGTTGATCAAAGAGAAGCTCTTCAGTGGGAGGTTAGCCTCAGCTATAACTTCGAGGAGAGCATTGGATACTACTGTAGTGGAGAAGGTGATGTTCAACAGGTTTAGGGCTTGAGATAGAGGCTTGCGAATCTTGTTTGGCTCCAATACCAATTCGTGGAATGCAATCGTCTTCATATTCTTGGAGGCCACCATTGCAAGCGTAATCCCTTCCGGGGTGACCTTCGGGCAACCTTTCACGGCCATCTCCTCCAAATTCGGGCATTTCTCTGAAAGCGAAATTATAGACTCATCAGAGACCCAACTGTTCCCCTTCAAATCGATCCGCCTCAAACTTCCCTCCAGTTTCGAAGCCAACGAAGAAATTCCATCATCGGTGGGGTTTCTCAAGGATTCGCCATGATTCCTTTCATGATAATTCATATACTCATCGTCATCATCATCACAGTAACGACGATAGGAGTAGCAGCTATGACGGCTCAGATCCAACTCCTCCAAATTGGGGAAAAGAGCCGCAATCGCCTCCAGATCAGTATCATCAAACCCCTCGGAGAGGGAACAGATCTTGAACGACTTAACACCGCTCAGAATCGAGGCCGGAAACTGCTGCAGAGCGTCGATAGGGAGGCGATCTAGGTAGGATAGATCTAGGGTTTCGAGGGGAAACTCGAATTGGGAGATTTGGTGTAAAACCGGAACAGGATCGCCGGAGAAACCGGAGAGGGAGATGTGATTGAGGTTGGAGAATCGGCGGAGGAGGGATGAAAGCAAGCAATTAGTCGGGCCGAAGATGTGAAGGGATCGATTGAAGCGACTTGTGATAGAGCAAAAGTACTTGGAGACAAGAGAGAGGGATGGGAGATGGTGATGGCGATGGAGATCTTGGTCAAGCTTAGAGATTATTTGCTCCCATAATTCGACTGGGAGATCTGATGCGCGTACATTCATGGTGACGGGGGTTTCGGGTTTAGGGTTTCTAATAATCACGGGAAGGGTTTAGTTTCGATCCTATTAATTAGTATTTATACACATCATTAAGCAGTTTTGAAAATTTACCGAAAACCTCCAATAATCCATCCAAAATTCCTGCCTCGGTAAAATGTTGGGTTTACTTGAGCCCCAAGCTTTGTATTTTTCTTTTTTAAGAAAAAAATCCAGGGGCGTTAAGAGCAACTTAAATGCCATCTTTTTCGAATGAGATCTAATAGACCTAATTGACTTCGAATTGTGCAATATTGTTTGAAGAAAACGAAAAAGAAATTGAATCACAGAACAAGATGAAGGTGTTCTTGATCATCGAATGAATTCCAGATTCTCAATTGAGGAAGAAAATCTGTTATGTAAAACTAACTAAACAATTACAAGGAGTTTAGTGTATTTAAGCTAGGAGATGATGAAAACAGAAATTTGGGTTGGGCCGGTCCAGTACATAAAACCCATAGAAGAACTAAGCTACATATATCATACTATATGTATGAAGCATATAATATCTCATCATCCCCCCTCAAGTTGAAGATGGTGAAACCAAATTCAACTTGGAGATGAGAGGCTGAAGATGTGTACTGGGAAGGTTCTTTGTGAGAATGTCGGCCAACTGGTTCTTGGTTGTCACATAGCGAAGTGAGATCAACCCTACCAGAAGCTTTTCTCTCACAAAGTGGCAGTCCAAGTCGATGTGCTTCGTTCTCTCGTGGAAGACGGGATTCTTGGCTATGTATATAGCAGCTTGATTGTCACAGTGAAGATCGATTGGTGTGACTCCAGGGATGTCAAGTTCAAATAGGAGACGACTGAGCCAAGCTAGCTCACTGCAGGCCCTACGCATGGACCTATATTCTGCTTCAGCAGAGGACAGTGAGATGCTTTGTTGTTTCTTAGATTTCCAGGAAATCAGTGTGTCACCAAGCATTACAACAAAGCCACTAACAGATCTCCTTGTGATAGGACATGAAGCCCAATCGGCATCACAGAAAGCTTGTAGTTTGAACTCAGGATTGTTGCTTAGAAACAAAGCATGTTTCATAGTACCTTTGACATATCTCAACACATGAATTGCAGCTTCAAAATGAGGTTCACGCGGACTCTGCATAAACTGACTTAGCAACTGAAGAGGGAAACTTAAATCTGGCCTTGTGTGGGTAAGAAAATTGAGCTTACCCACAAGTTTCCTATATGTGGTAGGATTTGACAATAGATCTCCACTGTCTGGCATCAATTTCTGACCCACCTCCAGTGGTGAAGCAACAGCTTTGGCATCTTCACAACCAAATTCTGATAACAGCTCCATGATGAACTTTTGTTGGCTAAGAAGCATACCATTGTGGACTTTATTGAACTCCATTCCCAGAAAATACTGCAGTTGGCCGAGGTCCTTAATTCTGAACTCTGAATGCAACTCAGCTTTTAAGGACTGTATACCATTCTCATCATTTCCAGTGAGTACAATATCATCAACATAAATTGCCACAAAAATCACAGAGCTAACCCCTTTCTTGAAAAACAGTGAGTAATCATTTAGTGACTGCACATATCCTTTACCTTTCAAAAATGAAGATAGCCTAGCATACCATTGCCTTGAGGCTTGTTTGAGTCCATATAAGGACTTATTCAGTTTACAAACTTTGGATGCGCCATCAACTGTCAGACCCTGAGGCACTCTCATATATACTTCCTCATGTAAATCACCATGAAGGAAAGCATTATTAACGTCCAATTGAAACAACTTCCAGTTTCTCTTCAAAGCAACTGAGACTAAGGTACGAACTGTGGTCATTTTCACCACTGGAGAGAAAGTTTCTGTGTAGTCAATGCCTTGTTTCTGTGTAAATCCTCTTACAACAAGACGTGCCTTATGCCTGTCAATTGTACCATCACTTTTCCTCTTGACTTTGTACACCCACTTGCAGCTTATGGCCTTCTTTCCCTTTGGTAAATCCACTACTGTCCAAGTGTTGTTCAAATCAAGGGCTGCAAACTCTGCTGCCATAGCATCTTGCCATTTACTGAACTTGCAAGCATCTTCATAGTTTGATGGCTCATGATCTGGGATAACATCAAACATCTCGTCCTTCCATGAAGGAAACTGCACTGTGGATGTCAAAGTGTGAGCACAAAACTGGTGGCAATGATCATCCACAGATCCTTTCACATGACAAACATAGTCATTCAAATAATTTGGCCTGGAGTGTGACCTTTCTGATCTCCTTACTGGCTGTTCAGCAATGGGAGCTGACTGTACATCATGGCTTGGTGGAGCAACATCATTGTCATCCACAATGCCAACATCATGTCTAGCAAAACTTTGAGATTCTGACTTCTGACCAGGGAAGACAGTCTCATGAAACACAATGTCCCTAGAGAATTGCACTTGCTTGGTATCCAGGTTGTACACCTTGAAGGCCTTCTTTCCTGATGGATATCCAAGAAATATGCAAGTGTTGGCTCTAGCTGCAAACTTGTCTCTGCCATGTGCCAAAGTAGAGATAAAACACAGACAACCAAAACTCCTTAGGGAAGTGTAGTCAGGCACCTTTCCATGTAACACTTCATAGGGAGATTTTCCTTTCAAGACCATTGATGGTAATCTATTTATAATATGTACAGCAGTCAAGACACTTTCACCCCAGAATTTGAGAGGTAATTTTGCTTGGAACATGAGAGCCCTTGCTACCTCTAGGATATGCCTATGCTTCCTCTCAACTACACCATTTTGTTGAGGTGTGGCTGTGCAGGACGTCTGGTGAACAATACCTTTGTCCCTCATAAAATCTTTGCCCTCAGTACTTGATCCAAGCTCAAAAGCATTGTCTGATCTAACAACTTTGACACTTCTTCCAAACTGATTTTCAACCAAAGAAATAAAGCCTTTCATGGCAGAGAAAGCACTGCCCTTATCACTCAACAACTGTACCCATGTGGTCCTTGTGAAATCATCCACAATTGTGATGAAATATCTGAAGCCGTCATGAGTATGTACACGGTAAGGACCCCAGACATCAGTGTGTATCATTTGAAATGGATAAGAGGTGTTAATGAAACTAAGAGGGAAAACAAGTCTAGACTGCCTTGCTTTGGCACACACAACACAATTTGAAATCAACTCTTTATTCAAACAACTGGCCTTTATACAAGGTATCAAATTGAGTTTTGAATTTGATAGATGGCCTAGCCTGGTATGCCAAACAGTGGCTTCAACATCAAAACAATCACTAACTTTGCAAGAAAAATTCACACTGTCACAGTTATGGCTTTCCCTCAATCCTGAGCTATTTCCTTGTATAAACTGACTTGGATTGAAGCTGTTACTGATCCACCTTTCTTCAGCTTTTCCATCCAGGTAGTATAAGGCTTTGTGTGCATCTCCAATGATCATCCTCTTAGTCATGGAAAGATCCTGTAGAAAACATTTCTCAGGTGAGAAACTAACTATACACTGTAAATCCCTTGCCAACTTTCCAACTGACAATAGGTTACACTTGAACTCAGCAACAAACAATACTTCCTTCAATGACAAACCATTTAAAACTGGAATTGTACCCATGTATTGAATCTTTGTTGCTTGCCCAGTTGGCAATGTAATGGCGTAAGGATTCACAAGTCTAGTCTTACACTTAAACAAAGATTCATCTGAACACATGTGACTAGTAGCTCCACTATCAATTATCCATGAAGCTTTAGAAAACAAGTCAACAACAGATTTCACAGTACCTGCAAATCCTGAGAATTCATCTTCTGTATTGCCCCCTTTCTCTGATTTCAAACTGAGCAAATCCATCAAATGTGCATACTGCTGGTGAGTGAGTTCAGGAATGACTGCATCTGAACTGCCCTCTTCTTGAGTGCACCCTGCAAACCGCTTCCCTTTCACTGGTTTCCCATTTTCACCACTGTCACTTGGAAAACCATGAAGGGTGTAGCACCTGTCCACATTGTGCCCAGTTCGCTTGCAATGAGTACAATATCTCTTGTCACCCCTATTGTCACCTTTTCTATTATAGTTATTTGAACCTGAACTGGACCCTTGGCCTGAGTTGGATCCATAGCTGTTGTTGGATCTTGAACCAAATGATCCTCCTTGCTTGAAGTTCCTTGAATTTGAACCTGAGCCCGAGCCTGTATCTGAGTTCGACGACACATGAAGTGAAGAACCTGAATCAGATGTAAACCTTCTATTCTGACCACCACTTCTCTGATCCTCCTCTTGTAACAGCATGGAATACGCATCACTCAGTGATGGCAGAGGACTCATCATCAACATATTTCCACGGACTGCTGTATAGGACTCATTTAAACCCATCAAGAACTGTATCATTTTCTGATTATCATCAATTTGAATGAATTCTTGCATAGCTCCGCAAGTACATAATGGCGATCTTATCAAACTTGCCAATTCATCGACTAAGGCTCTATACTGTGAGAAATATTCAGAAATCGAAGCAGTACCTTGAGAAATCGACACGAATTCTTTCCTGATTGTGTAAAGCTGGGTACCACAAACTTTTCCATAGCGAGTCTCCAGTTCATCCCAGATCCCTTTAGCTGTATCGATGTAAACGACGCTCCTTCTGATGTGCGGAATAAGGCCATTGACAATCCACGATATCACCATATCGTTACATCTTTCCCAATCTCTGAAAGTCGGTGCTTCTGGAGCAGGTCTCGGCAATCCACCATTGATGAAACAGATCTTGTTCTTGGCGGATAATGCGACCCTCATGAACCTCTTCCATTCGCCGAAATTTTTCCCATCAAACGCCTGCGAAACCAATTGTTGTCCCGGATGATCACTCGGATGAAGATACAGTGGATCCCTCGGATCTAGAGCTACAAATGTCGCCATGGATGAACCAAAAACCCAATTTCGAAGAAACTGGAACAACGAAGAAAAAATTTTGCGGAAAACAAAGCAGATCACAATCACTGCTCTGATACCATGTTTGAAGAAAACGAAAAAGAAATTGAATCACAGAACAAGATGAAGGTGTTCTTGATCATCGAATGAATTCCAGATTCTCAATTGAGGAAGAAGATCTGTTATGTAAAACTAACTAAACAATTACAAGGAGTTTAGTGTATTTAAGCTAGGAGATGATGAAAACAGAAATTTGGGTTGGGCCGGTCCAGTACATAAAACCCATAGAAGAACTAAGCTACATATATCATACTATATGTATGAAGCATATAATATCTCATCAAATATGCCCTTACGGAAGACATGAGTGATAAGCACGACTCGAAAGGAGTGTAGGTGAAAGAGGATGTATGAGATCGGTGATCATCTCAATTTCTGATGGCCTAGACATTTTACCAATTATCTTCTAAAGAATTAATAATTATGAGATTGTCGCCTTCAATTTCAATCTGATCAAACCCGGGTTCCTTAGTAGCAATGACAAGCTCTGTACGTAGTTGTCCCTCATGGCCAAACATTTAAAATAAAAAAGGGAAATCTTGATTAAATGTTCTAATAAAAAAAATCCTCAACTTCTTAGATTTAATTTTGCCTAGATTCATATTTTGTAGAGTGCATTTCTGCTAGTTGTATTGCACCTTTTCTACTTTCTGTTGTATGTTTTGACAATCTTCCGTCTGCCGACTTGTCGACTATCGAAATTCAGATATATTTAATCTCGATTTCTTTCATCAAAAAAAAATGTTCTGATAAAAAAAAAATTGCACTCAAGATGGATATGGATGGTACAAAGAAGCTGGGGACAACCCAATCAAACCACACTCAAAACTATATTACAACAATCTCCATAAACTATTAGACTAGCTGGTAGTACTGAATGAAGCTCTCTATAGTATAGAACATGAACAAGCGCGGTTAGCTGAGGGCTGAGCCGAGTAAGGCGACTTGAACTTGGATGGATTGGTTCTGCAATCTCCTTCTTGATCATAATAAAGATTGACACTTACTTGGATTCTTCGCGTCTCCGGATTATCCAGTGCTGCCTCTGGAGCTGGTACTGCAGGCGAATTTTCGTTAAGTTTATTCAAGGTGTTGGAAACTTTGATCCCAATAACCTGACCAGTTGGATGTGGTGGATTGTGGTTAGTATCTTTGTTCGCTTTATCGCGATCATATCCATTGTTATATCCCAAGGAATAGGTGTAAGACTGGTTCGGCCCTTGTACTTCGGTAGCTGTTTTCGGGACATAGCCAGTGGCATAGCCTGTGAAGGAAAAGTGAGATTGGTTTTCTTTTACTTCAGTATGAAATGGTTTATGAATAGCTGCACTTTGATCATATCCATTCCTCTTACCTGGGTTCGCCTTTGCTCGGGTTGAAGGTTGCTCACGGACAGCTTCTTTGTACCCTTGTGGTTTAGCAACTGGGTGTGTATCACTACGGGTCATCGTTGTAGAGGAAAATCGAGGAAAAAGAAAAGATCGAATCGTTGCTGGCTACTGGTTCTCTTCTATTTTTCGATACAGGATGTGGCTTCAAGAACCACGGTTGATGTTAATATATAAAAGGTAGGTGTGGTAAGAACAAGTCAAATCTTCTTCGGAGAGTCGCAGCATCAAGTATGAACGATACTAACAATTGTTGACTAGCAGATTTCGGCCGATTCAGAGGATGTTCGAGAATCAGGAACCGTCCATTCGAAGTTCATGTTTGGTAGGACTTGGAACGGGAATGGAGCGCCTCGAGTGCGGGTTTTGATGTCGTTTCCGTGTTGACGAATATGACTCCATCAAACTTCAGAAAGGCAAGTCTTCTTTAGGAGGACTTGACTCGTTTAGAATATATGCCAAGCTTCTCCTACAAGTATCAGATATGAACACAGTGATTATTGCAGTACTACCTACTTAAGATGCTCAAAGATGATAGCTACAGGTCAGTCCAGTTGAGCTTATGTTGTTCTGTGTTCATATTAAATGATTGATTGATGTGTTTATACAGTATAATCCAGGCCCCTTCAAGTAGTTCTTGATTCCTACTTATCTGAATTGTATTGGATGAGCAGAAGAAGATACAGTCAAAAGCAAGAGAGCGGATTCAGTCCAAGGTAAAAAGAAGAAGAAGAAGAACTGAGATCCATCGTCGTTGTTGCCAGTATCCGCGTCTTTGACAGCCCTGTGAAGAACAAGGCAAAGTCGCAGCATATATATACAATCTTTGACATTTGGATGATGCATCTGAAACCAAAGGTTCGGAATATATCAACCATATATTCATCCATTTTGGTTAGGTTGGTAAGTTTTGAGCTAGAGTTGAATATATATCAAGTTATCAACCATTCATCCATACAAAGTTTTTTCAATAGCTACATCAATTTTAAATCTCAACCATTAAAGATCCATATTTTCTTAAAACTATATAATTGAATGGATCTCAATTTTGAAAATATTGAGGCAGCTATTAAATTCAACCAGCTAATTAAACTGATATACATACTATTACTGGCTATGCACCTTACATGGATTCATTTGTGACGATTTGGTTTATGCTTTATAAGGTATTATATATGCTGATCAACCTTACATGGATTCATTACTCATCAGCCACTGTGACTCACTTTAGTACTTTACCTTCAATCGTCTCAAAGGGTAACTGTACATTATATTACAAGCCAGAAAAAAAAAGGGTAATGAACGTCCTGGGAAAAAAAAAAAGGAAACGAATAAAAACCTCCGGTTTAAATTAAATAATAAATTTCACTATTAAGACTGGGGGAAAAAAGACCAATCATTTTATTTTGAGAGAAATCATTCTTCCTGAACACAGACCAAATTCTCCTAACCTCAAAACTCAGAAGTTACAGAATCTACACAAAAACTCTCTCACCACAGTATTTCTTTTCTTTCCTAGTGGATTTTCTTCACCCCAAATGCTTCACCTCGATGATCAACGACTCAGCTTGCAGTATCCGCAAAATGATTACAGGGACCAGTCTTTCAGAGCTTCAAAATTTCTATGGAAATGGTAACTTGTGAACGCTTAAGCAGACGTGCTAAGAACACTTAAGCACGATTTACAAGTAGAAGCCGGCAATATTAGAAGTATTTACTAAGACAAGCTGATGCACCCTGTGATATCTTAAGCAGGAATTGAAACCCCACGCCTGAACATGTAGAGAAATAGGGAGCTCCTAGAAAACATTACCCTAGAACCATATTCTAAAGCAAGTCTACACTTGTATTTAGGAGTTCATGAGCCCCTAGAACCAAACATATTCCTTCCTTCCTTCAAAACATTACCCTCCCCTGTAATAGAAAAGGTTCCTTCTGACCTTTGACGGCCCTTAACACTGGCTGAACGGGATGTTATTATTTTACGTCCAGAATATGAAACTCACCTTGTCGAGGTCAGATATGGACTCAGCGGCTTGGTAGCACACGATAGTGAAGTATCAAGTCTTCTGGTTTCTTCCATATATATGCCCGTATTGTAGCTAAGCTCATGTCTGGGGCCAAAACCTTTAAAAAAAAAAAAACGAGGAGAGTGATGAAATGTCGTTAGAATTCAATTTTTTGTACAGGCAGAAAGTAGTCAAAGAAGTCCTCAAGTGTTTACAGAAACAAACTCAAGACCATCAGGCAAAAAAGATGTAAATTGTTGACCATCAAACTGTCTAATATCCCTCTCGTAGTTTTGCTTGCCTGGTTATTGCATAAGATCTCAATAGATGGCTTTGGACGCAGCCAAGGTCGCAGTCCAGATCGAAGAGATGCGTCTCCTGAAGGCACGGAATGCTGTAACTGGCCACCAGCTATTCCAGGGGAAAAAGTTCCATCCACGGAAACACCCTCCGTAGATTTGTCAAGGACCATCTTCTCGGCGACATAATTAACAACCTACAAAGTATTAGTGCAGACCATAAAGCATAAGAAACGAATCATTGGATACAAGCCTGACATCACCCCTCCAGAGAAAAATAAAAAATAAAAATAAACATGAAATTATATATATAAAAAAACTTATTCAAATTGAAAATGCTTCCACCAAATCTTAATTCTTGTTATTACTTGGAATATGATTGGTCCAAATGTTTATTTCCTGAAGACCCATTTGACAGGAATAACTTGCAATTATATCTTCCTATTCAGATCAACATAAGTGAATCGCTCACTAACAGCCAAAATATACCAAGTAACTTCCCAAAAGATAATGTATTGGAGTAAAGCAGATAATAAGATTGCTGTTAGAAACAAAAGCAGCTCAAATTTCTCTGAACCGGTAAATATATAGATGTGGCAAAAGCCGAAGGGTAACAATAAGTAAGACCAAACTAGGAGTCTTACGTAAAATAAAAATAAAATAAAGTCCAGCCACTACCAAGCCTACTACCCACTACCCCCTTTGAATATATAGAAGTATAAGTATATATATAGGCCAACCAAAGAAGACATATATTCAAAACTATTCGAATATATGTAATCTTAGGAAGCCAAGATATACCAGAACTACATATTCAAAAGGGGAATAATTCCAACCAAAAAATATGAGGACCTATTCGCCACTCAGCCATCCCATTACCAACCTACACAAAAAATTATAATGAATCCAGTACCCCAGAATTCACAATCAAAGTCTAAGCTCTAAATTAATATATACCCCTCACCCAAAAGTATGACAGTAACGCCATTTGTAGCAAAAGAGCCCAGAACCTGACGCCGTATGCAGCTCAAATTTCAGCAAGCTGTAATTTCCATGCTCAACCAACTCAACCTTCAAAGGATTCAACCAAATTGAGTGTTCGGTATCATGTGCCCAACCTTAGTAACAAGAGTATGCTTAAATTTTGTTGCTTCGAGTTAAAGCGCCACATTAGTATCCTATTTCTAGCTCCCAGGAGAAACCCAATTCATTTCAGGGACAGAGGAAGCTAAAATAGGAAATAGCCCGAAATCTGTTACCAAAATCAAATCACCAGAAATAGTAAAGGACATTTACGAAGGTTGAGCCAACACAACAACAGCCAAATTGCCCAAAATCATGTTCAAAATGTATTTAAAAAACCCCTTTCCAAACAGAGTAAATGATATCCCATAACATCACATGAAAGCACCTAAGGAAATTCTTTTCTTACCTTGTGCACTCTTAGTATCCGAGGAGCACTCAACTTTCCTTGAGTGAGAATTTGGCCAGATGAACCTTCGGCAGGATGCAGATAGAAGCCACACCTAATGAATCATAACAAACTCTTGCTTTTAATAACCTCAAAAAGGTACCAAGTTCCCATCGACACACAGCAGGATGACAGTTAGACCCATTACAACAGGATAGGGCGTGGGGGATCGAACTCATGAATTCTTGTTCCCTACATGGCATCCCTACCAACTAAGCTAGTAAGACTTGACTAACTGCTACAATCTTTACCTTCAACTTCTGAAATACATTTATATTATTCATTACAGTGAATTAGTTCATGAGTTTTTAAATAGCGACTATAAATATTTTATAGGAGTAAATTCGCATATTAGTTATGAATCACACATCGAAACCTGAAAAAAGGTTTAGCATTCAATACTTACTGCTTGCCAATGAGTAAATCATATTCCAGGCCAAATCTCGATAAGACAATGAAAATTATATTTGATCACAATTGAAGCTTAAATATGCACCTCTAATAAAGCCATTAAACCCCCTCTATATAATAAAAGAATAAAACTAGAGAGAGACTTACTTGGTATGTTCTCTTGGAGGAAGACGATTGTTCAAGACACAATCAAGAACCCACCATGGAAAACACTTGTCATCTTCTGTTCCATCCAAATCAGCTATCTTTTTCCTCCATGGACCCCCTTGTGATCCCTCGGTGATAATTGAAGGAGGACAAACGATGGAAAATTCGAATGGATGGTAGACTAAAGAATCATTTTCAGCACTACCATCAACCTCCATTCTTGAGTGGCTCATAGTCTTAGAAGATATATCCTTAATTGCATTAATGTCCCCATTAGTTGAATGCTGAGATCCTGGTCTTTGTTTCCTTTTAGCCAACCAATGGACAAGAAGGCCTTTGAGTGTTTCACGTGCTAAATTAACCTGTAAATTTCATTTTTAAAGCTTAAAGAGCGTAGAGAAAAGAAATGTACAACATGACTGAAATTCTATCAGAGTGTTTATTGACTAAAAAATTTAGGAACGCATAACAAAATCTTCCTGGGTCCTTGGCTTGACAGTTGACATTTACTTAAAATGACATTTGGAGGTGAAGAGAACATAACATAATAAAACAGGTGGCTGGATCAAAAGGGTCCATACTGCAGGTTCGATGATAGTTAGATGTTGTGCCCATGCTAGCACAGTTAAATCCATTTTAATTCCATAACCTTGATCTAGTGTTCTTTCCCTGTGAAAACTACCTAAAAGTAACTAAAGCAACTAGTAACAGTTCCATACGAATACTGAATAGTATGGGCTACAATCCATTTTATTATATGGCTTGCTTGTCAAGAGAAGATGGGATGGTGAAATTTAATTGCCTCTCTAGTGTCCTAATTTATGGGAGTAGAAGGGTATTAAATAATATAAATTTACCTTGTCATCCTCAGCTTTCCCAGGAATCCCCAGGTCAGCAGAATACATCTCTGCAGAGAAGCACTGAGGAGTTTCCAAATGAATTGACAAGCTACCAAGCCTTGTATCTACAGTGAACCAGGGGGGAATGCTCACCTGGGTGATTAGGGAAACAAGATAAGAATCGCCAAAAATGAAGACCAGAAAACTTGATGTGGAAAAGGAAAAAAGAACTCCTACCATCTCAAATAGTTCTTCTTTTTTCTCCCCAAAAGAAACCTGGACATTGACCAATCCAACCGAGAATAGACATGTTAGACCTTGTGGATAAAGAATGCAACCAAACGGTATGCTGCACCATTGACCAAAAAAAAAACAGTATGCTGCACCACTTTAACTTGTAACATTTTTTATACAGGGGATGCAAAGAGGCAAAAAGGGAAGGAAGCATAATAGAAAAACAAAAAAACAGATTACTATATCATTTCTCTAGTAAAGGTCGCTAGATAATGTAAATATATACTCATATAACCTTGCCATAGTCCTTAACAACAACACCCTTCGTGATCTCCCATAGCTTCACAGAACCGGCAGTGTCCTGTCATCAACAAAAGAAGATCAGATTAGCACGATTTTCACCAAATGACCCCGCGAGTCATAATATGTAATAATAGTGCCAGCTAAAAAATACCAGGTGCTCGGGGTTTACCACCGAAGGTGGGTTCCTCGTCATCAAAAATAAATAAAAAATACCAAGTGCTTATATAGTAAAAATATCACAAACCTTTGTCAAGACATGCCTTCTATTATTTAATATTTCATGTTGCACAATTGCTGGAGTTCCTGGAATAGTGAGTGAGGGCTCTTTGTAAACTGGAACCTGTTACAAGGGGGTATTGATCGAAGCATGAGAGTTGAACAGAAAACAGCATGCCAAATATGAGACTGAAAGGAGAAGCTTTAGTATCTGAATCAACAGGAGAAACCACTGCATTTTTCTCATTGTTTGCTTAGCAAGTGTTGAAAAAAAAAAGTACGTAAAACAGAAAGCCCAAGTCTCGTCTTAAGTCAAAGACATGGATGATGATGATTCAAGACTTACAGGATTTGATCCTTCCATGGAAGCACGTGCTCGAGAAAAGGACAGATTTCCAGCCAAGAATGAACCACCTCTTTGGAAAACTTTTTGAGGGGAATGTCCTTCTGCTGGCCATTTATGCACAGAAGAATCTGTTGTTGCAACCCATATGTCGTCATCATGCAATGCTAGTCGCAAAATGGGGTGTTCTTCTGTGCAAAGCATAATGCTCTCTCTGGTTGACAAATCAGTCAAATATAACTGAGCCAACATTGGGAGAAAAAAGTTAGCAGAATATCACTAGTCTGACAACCAGTAAGATCACAGCTAACAAGAACAAAACACTAGTAGCTACTCACAGAAAGGTCCTTCCCACCACTATAGACATGACTAAATGACGGAGTACTAGCAAGAGCCCAAACAGAATCTGTATGCACAGCATAGGAATGAACACAGCGCTGCTGCCCCAGATCCCATAGTCTGTGAAATAAAAACAAGGTAACCTGTAAACTCGCTAAGCACAGGAAGGATTAATAGTAGCAGGAACCAGTGAAATTGAGGTGACAGTTTAGCTTGATATGCTATATTGAACCATTCTTTTTGGCAGATGAGAATAGGGGGGAAAAAAAGGATAAACTGATATAAAGCTTAACTGTCACTCAAAAAGATATATGTGTAGTAGAACTTTACATCAGATGATTTAAACTTTAATTAATAAGAGAGAATGTAACATAAAAATAAGGGAGTTTCATCTTAATTAAATTCATAAATAACAAATGACCAAGTATCACAAATATATTATACAATTAGTCATCAAATAATATTGATAGCAAATGAAGTCAACGTTATAAAGAAGGTCTTGTGAACAATACCTGATCATAGAATCAGAGGAGCCTGATAAACAGAACCTGCAGAAAGTATGACAGGCTCTTTTACAATTAGATGATAACCATAGGTATAACTCAGCAATATAAGCCATATAAGTAGAATGCCGAAAACCCGGAAAGGGTCTATTCTAGCAATTTTTACATGCAGACTAAATATCCAAGGAAAGTATAAATTATAGTGATTCAAATAAGCAAACAAAGATTAGGAAAAGGCAAATTCCTTCAACCTGCCAGTAGAATCCAAAAGAAGAGCTCTTATATTGTCCGTATGTCCCCGCAATTTCATCTTTTTGGAACCAGTTCTTGGGTCCCAAACACGAACCACCTACGTGGAAAGCTGAATCAGATACAAAATTCACAAGATTCTGATATAGATACTAGCTACGTTTTGCACATAAAACTGTTCAGTTCTTAAAATCATCAAAATGGGCAGAAAGCATGAGCAGCAAAAGTAGGCTTTCTTATGTAACTCTGTGGGGCATAATCCCAGTTACAATCTGAATTATTTCTTCATCCAGCTAGAGAGTAGGAATAGAAGGAAGGGGGGGCACCCCTAGCACAGTATATACCTTTTCAGTACCACCTGAAACAAGAAGTTTCCCGCTGTCATCCATAGCCAATGCATAAACTGACTCCTTATGGCCCTTAGCAGCAACTACTCCATGTGAGGGAGTAGCGTGAGATACAATGCTATTACTTGAGCCAATTGTGCGCAGACTAGTAATTGGCAGAGTGTGTGCATTTCCATTTATCCCATTTGAGCAGCTGTCTTCTGTGCCTTCATTTGATTTAGAAACTGGAGTAGAAGCTGCTTCAATATCCCAAACAAAAACCTCCCCACCAAGGCCACCAGAGGCAACAACATTGCTCTAAAAAGCATGAACACTATTATAGTATGAGAAAATCCAGCCAAATTAGTCAACCTTTCAGCTCCAAAAACATTCTACACTGTCAGACCAAATAAAGATTACACATCGCACCCAATAAAGATGGAAAATAAAGTGATAACAAAGAAAGGGCTTTGCAATGAAATCAAAATACTGGAATGAGAAAGAAATTACATTATTCTCAGCAGCAGCAAGGCATGTAACATAGTCAGTATGTTGGCGTAAAGTCTTCAAGCATGTTCCATCAGATAAGCAATTCCAAGTCTGGAGCATAAGGGGGGGAAAAAGAGAAGACGTAAGTAGCGTAAAGCATTAACATTAGCATAAACATTACATTTCCAAACTTAGGGAACCAAACCTTAAGGGTAGTATCCGAAGAACATGACACAAGCGTACTATCCCCAAGAAGAACACCATCATTTACCTAAGCAAATAGGTCAGAGCAAAAGTGTTGGCAGTCAGCACCACATATTTAGGACTTCCCCTTCTTTCTTTTGTCCCCTGGTGACACTATGGACCACAAAGAAAAAGGAGGCCTGAAAAAAGCCCTTGCAACAAGAACTAGTATCTGCGATGGCTATTCTACAGGGTAGAGACAATAACAATGAATTCTAGTGAATTACCCAATCCACATGTGACTCAAAAGTAGCTGAGCAGGTAGCCGCATCATCATCAAGGGCCCATCTCTTCAAAGTCCCGTCACGGCTCCCAGTAAACAGATGATCACACCCATTGGGACCCACAGACTTCAAGATAGCCAAAGAATTTAATCCGGCGGAATGCTGCAAGTAAAAGAGAACCCCGTATGCAAAACATAAATGCAAATATGAGAAGATAATTACACAAAAATCAATTACATCTTGCATTAACATCATACAAACGAGCTAACCATAAATATATAATTCAAGATTTTTTCATAATGCAATGACAAAGACAGTTACCTTAGTATCATCGGATGCATTAAGGACATATGTCAGTCTCTTCTCCTTGCGGGGACGACTGGAACTGGATGCATTTCCTGCACTTCCTACACGATGCATCACAAGGACTCCTGAGCAGAAAATTCACGCTTATATATTCAATGCCAAGACTGCAGAATTTACTAGTCTCGTTGTCCTGTCCCTACAGATTTAAAAAAGGAACTCATAATGCATAATTAATTTTGTGGAAAAAATGTACAATATAAAATCTAACCAAATCTCCAGGTTTTAGTTCAATTAATGGCAAGTGTAAGAAATGCTATTGTCCGTGCACAGTTGCATCATGGCTCTATCCATACCAGAGATGGCCATTAGGATTTAGAATAATGCAGAGAATACAGGATCCAAAAAACAAACTGAAAAGACACAAGAAGTTCAGAAAAAACAGAAAACCCGAATAATAATACTATCTATATGATGAATGAACAATCTAACTCAGCCAGTAGAACTATGCTAGGTAAAAAATGCACACCTATACACTCGGAAAAAAATCTGAGTATCTGCAAAATTTCATCAAGACTATACGACAGCCATGGCCCCAAGAAAGTAGTAGAACCATCTGAAAGAGGGTTCAATTAGATGGAATATATTTCAAATTCAATGCTAGTTTACTGTTATCTGGCTTACATCAATTTTTTAATCTTCACTGGCCCACGGGTCCAAATTATTATCTTTTCTCCCAATCCACCCACTTATCTCTTCTAAGCCTGTATATTTAAAGTCAGTTCTCAACTGAATGGAATGAATGGGATTTCCATTAACTTCTGCTACTTTCGTATCTAGAATTCTCTTCTCCTGGACTGGACCTCCTCCAAATAATCACAAACTGTCTTCTCAATTCTCCGCATTTCCTGAACCTTGAATTGCTCAATTTTTTAATCCAATTAGGGTTCCTACGTCAGGCGATCAGCAACACCAACACTCTTCAATAGCACAACATAAGATTTTTTTTCAACAATTATTCCACTGCCAGGAAGCACACACTTATGCGGTAACACAATCTAAGATTTTTCAACAATTCAATTGCAAAGTATCGAACTTATGAAAAAATCTCTATCAATAATATCAAACATCAGTGATCGCGAATAAATAAATTATATTAAAAAAAAAAAGTCAAATACTCGCCAATCGAACTGCGCGAAACTGTTCCGATCATCGGCGAGCTCGCGTGCTTCCACAAACATCAATCGAATAAATCACCCGAAAAGCCGATGAAATCGATAAAATTTCCAGTTAAAATTGACTAATTTTGCGACAGCGATCATCGAAAAGGAGGCGGAAAAGACGAAATCAGGTGCGAAGATTAGATACCGGTAATTGAACAAAAAGGGAAAAGGGAGGGACCTATAGAGAGCCGGCTGAGCAAATTGAGAGCTCGGTAGAAACGCGATGGAGGAGAACGAAGACGAAACCCTAAAAGCGATGCAAACAGCAATCGTCGACGCCGAGGAGAGAGTTTGAATAGTTGGTAATGGAGACAGTAGCTGAGACCTCCCTGGAGCTGAGTCTAGAGGTAGCAGAGAGGAGGACCCCTTTGTTGTTGATGTCTATTCAACTCTGGCGTTTTAGTTTGACCTGAATTTGAGCTGCTTTTTTTAATACATAAAAGGAAATAAATTAGATTTTTTTTTTATTAGGTACAGTAAGATCCTACCCGATAGCATCCTTACGGATGAGGTTTTGAAGACCTGAATCAGTATAAAAATGTCAAGGTCTCTTGCAGAGCGGTAAAGGTGTGCATCATTATCAACCACTCTGTTGCCATTACGGGGCACGTGAGAGAAGGAGACTTCCCTTACTCTCGACAGTAATGTTTGGATATCGGACATTACTAGTTCAATTTCCCAAGGACATGTAGATTTTGTTTTTAGATGGTTTATGATTACGAGGGAGTCTCCTCCAATTTGACATTTGTTTATACCCAGTGGTAGTTAGATTATTCCATGTCTTAATGTCAGGGCATCGGCCTTTAGTGGGGTTTGATTACCCAATCTGCCATATCCAATATGGATCGTTCTGCCCTCCCAGCAACGAATGATGTCCAAATGAACTGTCATTATTATCAAGTATAGGTCCTTCGAAATTTAATTTAAATGAACCAACCGGAGGCTTTCTTCATTTGGTAACTTTATGTCGTTCATTTGGCAGAGTGTGTTTGATTGCTTTATTCTTTCGAGAATGATGAAAGTCATCCTCGTTTTCCTACATGGATATGTTTTTCTAGTTTTCAACATGAGTTGAAATTATGTGTTTAACGGATTCCTCATTTTCCTGAATGGAAATAAATTAGATTTAATAACAAATGAAGTATTGGTACATTTAATTATTTCGGATATAAATTCACATTAAAAAGATTATTAAAACGGAAATTTCGCGAGGTACCCCTGAGGTATTGCATTTTTCGCGAGGTATACAACTCTTTTGAATATTGCGCGTGATGCCCCTGAGGTTTTGAATCTTTTCGCCTCGTGCCCTTTTGGGTTAAATCTAACGTTTTTTTAGATTCTCCGTTAGTTTAAAAAAGAAAGAAAAAAGAACGGGGAAGTGAGAACAGGAGAGCGAAGAGAGCACAGAGCGCTCGAGAGCGAAGAGAGAGCAAGAAGAACAGCGAATAAGGTGTCGCTCGAATAGGAGAAGAAGGTGTTGCGCAGGCACGGAACTAGGAGTGGGCTGGTATATGCTACAGCCCACCCCAATTTACCATTAATATCTATAGTATAGGTATAGTTATGGACATATTTGTTAAATAGCTCAGCTGGTAAAAAGGTAAGAGGGGTATAAATTCGGATGGGATCGCCTGTGCCAAAGGGGACAGCCACCTGTTGTCCCCTCCCCTCCCCCAGTCCCCCCGGTTTTAAAAAAAAAAATTGATTGAAATTTAAAAGAAAAAAATTTAAATAATAAAGGGGTGTTTTTGTGCAGAGAAGATCACCTGTTCCCATTTGCACTGTCACCCCCCTATCCCTCCTCTCATTCTCTTCATTTTGTTTTTCTTTTTAATTTATTATTTTAATTTTAATTATTTTTGTTTTAAATTAAATAAAGGGATGTGAGAAGGGATATAAGGGGATAGGAGGTATCATGAGACAGGGGATCCCAACCCGTTTTTGTGAGGAGGGACAGCGGGACAGTGGAGGATCCGGGACAGCGGATCCACACCGGTATAAATTAGAGCTTGGTTCGAATCCCCTCAATCTCTTTAATTCTTTGCATGCTGGAAGCGGTGGTCCCTTTATTGCAGACAACTCACAATAGCTTTCACTCCATTTTTTTTTTCCATAGATTAATTTCATCCTTTATTGCAGACATTTTTTTTTACCATTGATTAATTTCATCATTTATCTTTCTTAAATGCAAGGTAGAAAACATGTGATATATATATATAACTTAAAAGGATATTTTATAAGTAGTTTTATTGCTAATTTAAATATAGATAAAAAAATATCTCTAATTTTTAACTTAATAGATATAGGCAAAAAAACATAAAATTATATGCAAATTCAGTCTACCCAAGATTTAAATCCTGGTTACGTGCCTGGTGCTGCGCGCCTGCTCGGATCCGCTGCTCGAAAGGCGACCCAGACCGACGCTGCTGCTGCTATGTCTAGGAAGAAGGACGGCGGCGGCAAGGTTGTGAAGGGCTGTCATGGGAGGAGAAGCGGGAGGCGTTGTGCCTGAGAGCGAAGGCGGTGGCAGCCCATTGCCTCGGCCGGCGACCGGAGGTGGAGGAGAAGAACTACTTCTGATGTGGGACCATCCAAGACACCTTCGGATGATGTCCTTCTCAAGAGGAAGAAGAAAGCTCCACCATGGGAGAAGATACTTTGTTTAAATGACGTTTTGAATTCGTTCAGAACATTGACAGCTTTTCGACGTCTCAGTAAAATGAGTCGTATGGATTCTATATTTATCGGATTGAGGCGTGCCATACCTTGTTGGAACGAGGACGAAGAGATCTACAACTTTGTTGTTGAAGGTTTTTCCAGATTCGTCCTAGAGTTTGGTCGAAACTCAACATCTTTACAGCTGTACTATTTGGAACGAAAATCAGCTCCTTTATGCTACTATTTTTAGTATTAATTTTACTTAAGTTATTTTAGGAACTTTGATAATAAGAAATCTCTCATAAAGAGCGTTATACACGTGAGTGTTTGTTGATTCAATTAGAGCTGTGCTCATTGATCATCGATTGGTATCTATCTCAGCTTGGTTTGCTTTACCGTTCATCAACTTCGCAAGACTTGGTGAATCTAGTATCCACAAGCCCCCTCCTTGTGCCTTCAAGTTGCCCACTTGATTGTGTAGGGTTGTAGAGGCGGGTTGTGTAGTCATTGGTATTGGTTCCTACCTTCTACGGAAGCCTGTGGTCTCTATCTTGTTCTACATAGATCGTTTCAGTCCTTATCAGGTCGTGTCTTTCCATTCTTGCTTATAAATTTCGAGTCTTTATTCATCATATTGTTGCTGCGTTGAGTCTTTCTCATTGTCGACATCAAGAGCCCTTGTTCTTGGTGATTCTTGCTGCGTCTTTATTTGTTTCTTGGCTGTTCTTGATTGATCTTGATCGAGTTCTTGCTTTCTTGTTCAGTTCTTGAGTCTTTCTTTGAGTTCTTGCTTGATTGTCGAAGATCGGACAATCACACGACTAACCCCGTATCAACTTCTGTAGAGAGGTAAGTTAATGTCAATCGAAATTTTGGATTTAGGTTGAAATTGAAGCATTTCGGGGTTTTTTGTGATGTGAAATTTAGGGTTTGAAATTGATGGATTTGGAATTCGATATTAGACGTCTTGTATTATTCTTGCCTCCATGTGATTTTCAAAATTCTGGAGCTCTGGGACACAGTTTATGGTTGTGCTCTCAGTTGCCCTGCAGTATTATATACAGAAGAACTTGAACCGCAACCCTGGCCGGAGGGGAACGAAGATTCGATATTAGACGTCTTGTATTATTCTCGACTCCATGTGATTTTCAAAATTCTGGAGCAATCCTTCTGTATCTTTTTTCCCTCACACTAAATGCCAGGATCATTTCTCTCTTAACATAATTAACCGGCTGCATTTGGGTGGATATTTGAAGGTTATATTGTCCGATGCAAATGTTCCTAGAGAGGGAGAGCATAAGATTATGTCTTATATACGGTTGCAACGCAATCTTCCTGGTTTTGACCCAAATACTAGGCATTGCTTGTATGGACTTGTGAGTATTTTTTGCTGCATCCACCCCTTAAAATGCATTCGTGAGACCTTGTATAAACCGTCGGATGATGACGATTTGGATGGTTAGATTTCAAAGAAACAATGAAAATAATTTAAATAAAGAATTATTGTATTTCTCTCTCCAACTCCCTTGTTTATCTCGTAAATAATAACGTAGGAGCTCCCTTCAACGTACAATGGAATATTTGAATATTTTTTCTTCTGAATATTTATTCATAGGAATAACTAAGGACTCATTTGGTTCAATGTGGGAATTGAAATTCCCGGGAAGTTATTTCATGGGAATTGAATTCCCAGGAAGTCTGGAATTGTGAAAATATGTTTGATTAACTTTTTAGTTTAGATGATTAAAAAGGGGAATTGAAAAAAAAAATTAATAGAAAATGGGGGAATTGCAACTTACCTAGGAGGGAGTAGGTGAATCAAATTCCTTTGAAATAGAGGAATTGAACTTCCTGTGAATTTAACTTTCTGGGTTTTTCTGCGGAAAAAAATTCAACCAAACACATATATTTTAGCTACTTCCTGGGTTTTTGTACTTCCTGAGTTTTTCCATTGTCAACTAAACGAACCCTAATAATTTATTCAAATGAATATTTAGTCAGATAAATAACTCCCAGTATTCAAATGAATTAGTCGTCGGTATTCAAATGAATAGTTTGTTTTCTTTTACCAAAAAAATTTACCCTTTTTCCTACTCCATTAATTAAGAAGATGAATATGTGAATATATTCTTACTACCGTGAATGTACTAGTACTCGAATATTTGAATACGTTCTTACAACTGTGAATATACTCTTTACTCAAATTGGCCCTCTACCAGAAACCTTTCAATTACCATGAATACGTGAATATACTTTTACTGGTTATATACACCGCAAATCCCCACGTCCTTACGGACGTGCAAGTGGGGTGAGAGCCACCCGAACCCGGACGTGCAAGCACGTTTTTTTTTTTTAAACGTGCTTGCACGTCCTTAAGGGCGTGCAAAAGGGCACGTTCTTAAAGACGTGATGCACGTCCCTGAGGACGTGCAAGCCCGTCTAGTAAAGACGAAGAGGACGTGCCTCTTCGTCTTCGTCTTCATTCCACCAGAGAAATCGAGAGAGAGGGAGAGCGATCGCCGGAGCTTGACCGAGAGAGAGACCCAGAGAGAGAGACCGAGAGAGATGGAGACAAAAAGAGAGAGAGCTCGAGGCGGCGGTGGCGGCCTTGGAGGCGGATCTAATGGCGGCGACGGAGGCAACGAAGGTTGGTGGTGCTGCGACGGCGATGGAGGTGGAGGGTGGTGGAGCATCGGGGGAGGCGGTGGCGGTGGAGCCGGTGGCTGAGGAGAGGGTGGTGCTGGCGGCTCTGGCGGAGGAGGAGGGTGGTGGTGGTGGGGCGGCGTCTGGCGCCAGCGAAGGAGGCCGAGCAGTGGCCGAGGCGGAGGG
This sequence comes from Persicaria tinctoria, assembly GCA_037127255.1. Taxonomy (NCBI): domain Eukaryota; kingdom Viridiplantae; phylum Streptophyta; class Magnoliopsida; order Caryophyllales; family Polygonaceae; genus Persicaria; species Persicaria tinctoria. The sequence continues at coordinate 6,472,248 of JBANSL010000004.1, forward strand.
TGGTGGTGGTTGGGCGGCGGCGGCGGACGACGGTCAGGAGCCGCCGCGGAAGCGTCGGACCATTGAGGTGTCCCCGATCCCGACTCCACCGGTATGTTATTTGAATTACTTTTTGTTTGATTTATTTTTAGAGTTTTAAAATATAATTTGATAGATTATAATATAGTTTTAAAAAAGAAGTTTATAGAATATATGATTGATAATATATATTGTTTGATAAAATATAATTGAAAATATATTTTTGATTTATTTATATATTATAATGTTTTTTTATAGTATATAGTTTGATAGAATATAATAGATAGTATATAAAAAAAATTATAATTTAAAGACAATAAAAAACATTAAAATATATTATAAAAATAAATTTATATTGAAAGATAATAAAAAATATTAAAATACTTCAAAATTATTTAATTAACATTAAAATATATTTGAATATATTCAAATATATTCAAATACATAAAAATAAATTTATATTGAAAGATAATAAAAAACATTAAAAATTATTAAAATACTTCAAAATTATTTAATTAACATTAAAATATATTTGAATATATTCAAATATATTCAAATACATAAAAATAAATTTATATTGAAAGATAATAAAAAGCATTTAAAAAAATATTAAAATACTTCAAAATTATTTAATTAACATTAAAATATATTCAAATATATTCAAATACATAAAAATAAATTAAAATTGAATACAATAAAAAAATTAAAATATAATTGTAATACTTAAGTAACATTAAAATATAATAAAAGACAATAAAACATATGAAAATATATTAAAATACATCAAAAGACATTAAAATACATTAAAATATACTGAAAAGACATTAATATTCAACTGGATCATAATAACAGGCAGGGAGGCTCATGAGGGGTGATGGTACCCTTCGGGCTATTAGGTTCGGCGACTGGGCATCGGTCAGCCAGGTACAGGAGTCTACGACACCCCCCGATCAGACAGTCGACGATCTACTTGCGTCTGCAGAGCGCTTACAGCCGTCGATGGGGACGCCCCCGGCCGACGAGCACGACAGCTTCTGGAAGGGTCTGCCAGGTTGGGATCGTTCGGGCGATGCGATGATGGGGTTGCAACCATCTTTAGAGCCCGCTGATGTTTTGAGTAGTTGTATTACCGACGTAGTCGGTGGGCGACGGGCCGACATGGGTAGACCGCCTACTCGTGTTCCACCGACCATCCCGGAGGCATCTACTTCAGCCGTTTCGGAGACTTCTACTTCGGTCGTGCCGCCAGCAGCTTCTACTTCAGCCGTGCCAGAGGCTTCTACATCCGGCACACATGAGCCCGAGCCTTCGACCTCCGCCACACCAGCGGCGATCTCCTTGGGCTCTGCAGATGATGTGATCCCTGACGTCGTTGAGGAGGCTGACGACGGTCAGGAGGGGCAGGCTCAGGGCCAGGGGGGGCCACAGGTAGAGCCCGAGCCCATCCCTGCGCAGGCTGTCGCACCGGCTGTGCAGGTCGACCCTTTATTGCCGCCGGGAGAGCTGCTTGTGTCTTACAGGCATCACCGTGCGTACCAGGTGTGGAGAGATCCTACGGTGGAGCTGCCGCGGCTGAATTTCTACCACCGGGTGACTCACTTGCAGCCTTTTGAGCCCTACATATTTGAGGGCCCGGGGACCTGGGTGCAGGATCTCCTCCCATCCGGCACCCCCCAGCTGAGGTCCCTTCACTGGCAGTGTGTCGACGAGTTCACCTGCACGGGCTTTTTGGAGCATTGGCACCCGGAGACGAACTCCTTCCACTTTCCATGGGGCGAGATGACCATCATGCTCCACGATGTTGCCTGTCTGATGAGACTTTCGATTGATGGTCAGCCCTGCACGTCACATCTGCCCACGGGCGCTTTGGTCCCCGCCATCGCGGAGTACTACCAGCTCACCCCTGCGACTATGAAGTCGTACAGACACGCTGGCGGCCCTCCAGTGACTGGGTTTACTACCTTGTGGCAGCAGAGACACGGGCCGCTCGTCGACCCCGCCCCCGCCGATGACACAGAGGTCGCGGCTGATCCTGAGCAGATTCGGCTGCGCACACATGTGGGAGGGGGGCAGCCCGAGGATGACCCTGCACAGCGTCTGTTTCTGCACAGGACCTACATGGCCATCGCTCTCGCCGCGACTTTGTTTGTGGACAAGTCGCAGAGCCGGATCCCATGGAGGATATTGGGCCTTATTTGGGACATCCCACGTACGGCCACCCTTGCATGGGCTGCAGGTGCCCTCGCATGTCTGTACAGGGGCCTAGGCGAGGCTACTCGCTCAGATGCAAAGGGCATAGACAGCTGCACGCCGATCCTACAGGTACGAGACCGTTGAATTAGAGTTTTAGTTTACAAATATTTAAATTATATGCTAACGACATACTTTTTTGTGTCAAGGCTTGGATATGGGCGTACTTCCCTCGCTTCCGAGGTGATTTGTCCAGCGACCCGGCTAGGAAGGATGACCCTCACTTCTACGCGAAGTTCATCGGTCCGAAGGCGCCACATCGCATGAAGGACGACGCGAAGCTGAAGAAGATCCGGGAGCTGCGGGACGAGGTGGACCGTCTTACCGTCGCTGATGTATGTATTCGAGACTCTATCTATATCACTTATAATTCTTAGCTATGAACTACATCTGATTTGTTTAATTGTAGGTCCGGTGGATGCCTTTTGGGCGTGATCTGGACTTCGACGGCCAGTACTGTCAGTCCACCTATCGGGGCACCATCACATTCTGCGGGGAGGAGGAGCCATATATGCCCGATAGGTGCCTCTGGCAGTTCGGAGGGGTCCAGGGGATCCCGCAGGCCGTCATCGCGCCGGATCAGTTCTGCCGCGACACGACCCTAAAGAACGCGAGGTACATCGCCGTGTTTGCCCCGGGCCACAACAGGTGGCAGGACCTGCAGGACGAGGGTCGCTTCTACAGGCTGACCGAGCACAAGCGCACCAGCGAGGATTGCCAGGCCGGTGTCACTGCAGATTACTTGCCTTGGTACGCGTCGCAGAGCCGGCCGTACGTGCTGCCGACCACACCACCCCATCCCGACCCGCCGGCGCCCGTCCACCCGATCGGCATGGACCCGTGGGTGGACTTCCCTCAGCCTCCCGTCATCCGTCCGGAGTTGTTAGCCCGCTTTCGTGATGTCGAGGGCTATTTTAGGGCCCTGGCTAACGACTCTCGCATTGAGCAGCTAGTGGACGAGGTGATGGAGAGTTTGGATCATGTTGTACGCCATCCTGTAGACCAATGATATACTTTTGCAGTTTCTATCTTGATATTATACTTTTGTATTACGGATTTTGCATCTATTTCTATATTTCTATCTCGAGTAGACTCTTCTCATTTCTTCCGAGTCATATTGAACGTAAACATCAAAAACGAAAACGTATAGCCAATTATAAATGCATAAGTTACTTAATTACGATTACATTATTGCACATATAGCCAATTATAAAGTATTTTATATGTAACATATTTACACTTGCAGATATGGGATTCCTTTGTGCGAGGTGGTCGGGTTCACACCCTCAGGCAATACTTACTGCATCGCCTATGCCTTCATGTCGCAAGAGAACGAAGACACATACGCCTGGGTGTTGCGACAACTTCAGATCTTGCTTGGGACGGTTCAGCCTCAAGCTATCATGACTGATCGAGAGTTGGGTCTCTTGGCGGCGCTGAATGTTGTCTTCCCCGACGTCCAACATCTCCTTTGTTGGTTACACGTGACGAGAAGATGCGAGGAAGCTGCTCTGAAGATCACGAAGAATTTAAACCACGCTGGCATCTTTAAGGGCAACTGTTGGGGGCTGTTCGAATCGAGCTCGGAGGAATCATTCAACCGACGTCGTCGGGCGCTACACGCTGCATGGCACCCATTCCCAAGTGTGGTGGCGTATTTAGAGTCGGTTTGGCTTCCATACAGCAGGAGCATCGTACGATGCTACGTAGATAATGTCTTCCATCTCGGCACCCATACGACAAACAGGTACAACCTTACTTCATATCTCCCATTACAATATGATATAATATCGAATATTTAGTGGTATGCACTTCAATGTGTACAGAGTTGAGGGTTAACACAAGTGATAGCATGCATTTAGGTAGGCATAATAGGTTGCATTTAGCTTAGTTAAGATGCATTTCATTGATGGATTAAGCACGATTTGCATATTAGTTCTCTATGTTGTCGGAGTCGGAATCTACACGCTTTTATTGATTATTTCAGGTAATGGTGGATCCGAGGAGGAGACATGAGTTGATAACGTATTGGATGAGAATGTCTAGTTGATCGAAGAAGCTTACATGAAGATCTCAAGAGGTCCTGAGAAGAAGAAGCGAGCCTAAACGAAGAACAAGTCCGCAGAAGTTGTCCCCAGACATGCTGAACTTGTTTTACACTTTCTGGAGGTCTCGGTTGTCCGATTGACTATTATGATCATGCGTTGGAAAGCTCTTTCAGAGAACTACAACTTTCCTGTTGACAAGAAGAGCGAATTTATGATAGATTTTCCGTTAAAAGCCCCTGGCTGCGGCCGCAGCAACCTTGCGGCGCCCGCGGACAATCAATTTGCAAAGGGTTGGAGGAAACAGTGTGCGGCGGGCGCAGCACCTATGTTGCGCCCGCAGCATTGGTCGTCAGCATTAATTCACAGCGTTTTGATTAATGAAAACCCTAGAACTTATTTATTTCTTTCATGGCCGACTTTGATGTTTTAAAAGGCCAAGTTTTATGTTATTTTCATAAATTCTATTCTATTCATTAGACACTTTAGAGATTTTGAGCGATGTCTTCCATGAGGAACTAAACTCATCTATTATGCCTGCAATTTGAAGCTTTATTCGGATTGATTGTGAGTTTCTAATTCTCGTTCCTTGTTTTCTATATTTGAATGCTTCAACTTCTTTGTGCTTGATTGTTTATTGTTTTGTTCTATCTTGCCTGGCCAACTTGTTAGATCAATTCAATCGCTAAGGTTTTGTAGATTCCTGGTTGTGAACCTTAACCTAAGTGGTAAACTTGTTCCTTTAGGGCTGGTTGAACTAATTAAATAAGTAGGAAGTTGAATGTGTTGTTAAATCCTTTTTTAGGGACTGCAAATACCTTGACTAATCTCTGAACTTAAAGCTACTAATTGGTTTAAATCCTTCTTTAGGGACTGTTCGATTGATAAGGGTTGCTAGGACTGGTTGGACTAGTAACTATATTAGGTCGGGACAAGGGCATTCACATGAAACTTAATAGGACGAGAAGAAGTTACAAGGATCGCTTCAATCCAATAAAGTGGAAAATTGTAGGTAGAATTGCTTCTCCTAATTGTTTAAATCAACATCATTTACTTTGCTTTCTTCAATCCGCTTTGATAAAAGGAGAAATTTTTACACACTCAAAACCCCCTCTTTGGTTACTTGATTGGCACTTAAATCACACTTGAATAGCGAATTTCCCTGTGGGATCGACCTCTTGCTTATTGCTATACTAGTTGTAAGTTTGAGTTTACTTTGACGGATCAACGACAGGTTTCCCCTCCGTCAACAAGGTTCTGAAGGAGGCACTTCACTCATCGACTGGTGACTTCCGCATCGTGATCGATGCAATCCATAGAGTCAATGATTGTCAACTGCATGAGCTGCAAACTGCTTTGGAGATCGACCGCTTCAAATGGCCAACAGTGGCGTATAAAGTCAACCTTTTCGATGAGGTAAATACTTTAATCTCCAAAAAATGCTTCGATTATTTGTACAAGATGTGGCAGGACGTCGTGAACCAAAAGGTTCCTCCGGTATGCACGGACCGACATTTGAGGGTTTGTTACGGGATCCCTTGTGTCCATGAGATTCAGGCATACGTCAACTCCGGTACTCCGATACCCGCCGAGGACATCCACCCGTTCTGGATGGATTTGTCATGGACTGACCTCGACGACACCCCACTGCCGTATGAGCTGTCATCTTCATACACGGCTTCCAATGATGTATGCGAGGATGAGTTGCACCCACCCTCATCAGCAAGCGTCCGAAGGAAGGGGAGGCCTCGGGGGTCGAGGAATGCCTGCAGAACCAACCCGTTGCCATACGAGGAGGTAAGTGAAAGGTTTGAGAGAGAAGAAGCGCGTGCTGCTCGAAATGCTGCTCGGCCTCGTCCACAAGCGACCTCAGCTCGACGTGGACGTGATGATGTGTTCGGAGGGTTCAACTGGGGTCGAAACAACGTTGATCCATTCATGCTTGGTCATATTGAGACGGTGAGGGACACTGTTGGAGATGGTCATTGTGGCTACCGTGCTTTGGCGGCTTTGACATCACCGATCGGCGAGACTGCTTTCCCGGAACTCAAAACGTTAGTATGCAATCACTTGGAGGATCACGCCGATCTGTACGCCGGTTGTTATACGGGAGGGTACCCATTCCAGCAGTTCGTCGACTACCAGAGATGGGCGGGAGCTGTGCATGGTGATAGGAGACGGTGGATAGAGCTACCCATTATGGGTTTAGTATTTGCAACGGTATATCAGATTCCTCTTGTCTTCCTAGCTTGGCATCATCCGTTCACATGTCTCCCAATGATCTCGCCGACACCTGCTAACAACCCTCAATCAGCAACTCTTGGTGTAGCCTGCATCGGAAACCAAGACCATTTTGCCGCGGTACGACTTCAAACGTCTTTTTTATTACCTATTCATGCTTTTCATATATATATATATATATATATCAATACTCTAACTCTAATTTTTTGTTCTCATAGATCTGGTTGCGTCCTAACGCTCCTCTTCCGCCGCATCTGCTAGAATGGGTCGAACATCATCATCCGAGCGTCGAAGGATGGGATGCTCCCTTTCAAGCTCAGATTGAGCGATTTCGAGCCTTGCGTGCCGAGTCCGGCCGTCCTTTACTATTTTCCTAGATTGTATTCCATAACTTTATTAAAATTATGAATGTAAACCTTTTTTTCCGTTCCTTGTAACGTTATTCGCATATTATCCGAATGAAAACCTTAACAATTCTTGTGTTCTATTTAATTTGACCCTAAATCCTTCAAATCCACTAGCTAAACACTTCAATTTTATCAATTAACATTACAAAACCGTCGGAAAACCTAAACCCTAACTCTAAACCCTAAACGCAAAACCCTAACTAGGGTTTGCACGTCCTTAACAACGTGCAAGCATTGCACGTCCTTAAGGACGTGCTTGTACGTTGTTAAAGACGTGCAAGACTTTTTTCAGCGGACGTGCACAGTCCCAAATTTGCACGTCCTTAAGAACGTGCAAATCCTTAATCCGGATTTGCGGTGTACATAGTGACACCCATATTCAACTACCTTAATTACGTAATTAAAAAACATGGAAAACAATCAAGTATGTCATGTTGAATTGAACTACGCAACCGAGTATGAAAGTTGATGAATCTTCAAATACGTATCGGCCAGCTGCAATACTCAACAACATCATCTCCCCAGCAATTTTTGAATTTGTCATCCTTGCACAACATAAACCCTAATATGTTAACGTACGTGATTGAGAGTTTTAATATAATCTCGTTATTTATTTTTCAAACAAAATCTTGAATTTTTAAAGAAATCCGTATTCATTTACCATATAAAATCATAACAAGATAGGGACATTTCAATATTGAATATATTCATTTAATTATTATCTTTTCATATTCATTCATAACGAATATTCATTCATATTAATTTGAATATACTATTGTCGTTTCTTTCATTCATATTCGTCCGTCTTCTAATCGTAATTGACGTTTCTTATTCATTCATATTCGTCCGTCTTCTAATCGTAATTGACATAATTGACGTTTCTTATTCATTCATATTCGTCCGTCTTCTAATCGTAATTGACGTTTTCTCTTGACAGTGTAAATGGATATAGAGATAAAAGGATATATATATATATATATGGCCAAAAATAATTAGACTAAAGTACCAACCACATTAACTTTATATAACTGATCGATCGAAATTTAACATATCAACACAATACTAACTTGAAACATAATGACTTTGAGTCAAACTAAACTTGAGTAATTGAGTTACTACTTATTAATTAAATAGCACTAAAATTGCAGAAAATAAAAACATTTATTAATTGCACAATTTAATCTTATAGTATGAAAGATCACTCGAAAGCCCACTGGTTCTCTCGACGAATCTCCTCCTCTTCCTCCGGCGTGAAGTCGTTCTTAATATTAAATATCTTTCGAATCTCATCCGGATTCTTTCCCTTTATCATGTCTGCGACAGTCTGACAGGTGAGGTCCAACAGGGTCTTGATGTTCAAGTAGTTCGCTGCGAGGATGAGATTGAATAGACTCTGCTGATCCACCTTCACGAATTCCGCATCCCAATTTTTAAGATCGTCGACTTCGTCGGGGGTGCCCTGATCTTCATGCTTATTCAAGTACTCGATCACCATAGCTAGGGTCTTGCCGTTGACGTTGGGGAGTGGGATGACGTTATCGGCGCATTCGTCCTCGATCATGTTCTTGATTGTTTGGGATTGCACCACCACTGACTCCTTCACTTCGAAGACCTCGCCATCTGAGCTCTTCATGTTAATCATCTTCTGAGACTGAGGAGAAGCCATTGATTGATTTTTAGGTTTCAAAAACGGACCCTATAGAATATTATATTAATGAGCTGAAGTTGAAAAGAGGTAATTATCAAACTAGTTATAACATAGAAGGACAAGAATATAGTATGTATATATAGAGAATAGATTGCCTATATTTTAGAAAATTTAACACTCGGTCAGATTATCTTCTATCTTAAAATATCAACTACGTACAATAAATATTTTTCAATTATATATGGATATATATCTATCTATATAATTAATTTTTGTCCCAAATATCTTGAGAAACAAATATCAATTAAATTAAATTATCTAAGATTATTTTGTATCCGAATATATTATACTAATAATTTCTATCTAAGATTATTTTTTTTCCTTTCCTTTTTTTCCCCTTTTCTTCCTCCTTCTGAAGGAGCGCTGCTTCTCTACCCTCTCTCTCTCCCACGATCGATCCACTCCTCCCAGTCCTCCGTCTGAAAGAGCGATCTTCTCCCGGCGCGGCGATTCCTTTCTTCTTCCTCTTCTCCTCCGCTTCCTCTCTTCTCCTCTTGGCCCCTCGGTTTCTCTCTCTCCTCTCCTCTTGCTCGGGAACCGCTTCTCAGGCTGAGATTCTGAGTTTTTGTTTCATTTTACTTCCGCTAAAATCTCCAATCATCTGCGGTTCTCTGATTTTTGTTATCGATGTTTGATCTTAGGTATCCCACCGGACCAGAAGCGTCTGATCTTCGCCGGAAAGCAGCTCGAAGATGGCCGAACCCTAGCCGATTACAACATTCAGAAAGATTTCACATCTCTTTCGGTTTCTGTAAAGTTTCTGTTTGTCTTATTGTTTGTTATGTATTAATCGGTGTTTGGATCCGATTCTTTTTGCTTCATCGTAGAATCGACTCTTCACCTTGTTCTGAGGCTCAGAGGAGGAATCATAGAGCCTTCGTTGATGGCTTTGGCTCGGAAATACAACCAGGACAAGACCATCTGCCGCAAGTGAGTCTCTTTTTGCTGTCTTTCGAATGCCATCATGTTTTTGATAATATATTTATGTAATGTTGATTATCGTTGTTAATATTTGATTTTTATTAGGAGTACTATAATGTGTGTTGGTTGATAATTGATCTGTTGAAACTCATACTGATTTCGGTGTCTATGACTATGTCACTTTAAACAATATCTTGAGCTGTTGTCATTATCAAAGTTCAAGAACATTAAACAGTTCAGTTTCATCAGCTGAATTAGTATTGCTGTTAATTTTCATTAGTGGTAGAAGATATTACTTATATGGAACTAATGTCTCATCTAAACCATGTTGTCTGTAGGTGTGCTATGCTCACCTGCATCCCAGAGCAGTCAATTGCAGGAAGAAGAAGTGTGGGCGCAGCAACCAGGTATAGTATAATCCATTATATTGTTTACATATATTGTTGTATTTCAACCGTCTCTCTAAGTTTACCAAGAGAGGATACTCTCCAATTCTCTTTATCTTAGTGGTTGTAGCTATAATAAACTTAGGATATGTTTACTTGCATGTTGTTATGAATTGCTATAATAAACCTAGGATATCTCCCTCTTGCTTGGTAGGCGGGCCATTCGAGTGTTCTAAACTAGCTACTTACTAATACTAGCTTTTCTAGCTAGGAACACCTATTTCATTCTTCATTGAGGGCATCTCAATATAAGTTCAAAAGCGCATATTAAGAGTGCTAATTAAGAAGCAAAAAGTGGAGGTTTCTCAATATTAGTTCAGTTCAAGATTTTCAGTTTCTGCTGTTGTTGGCCTATCTTATGTTAATCTCAGTTTCTGCGTTTCCTTGGTGGTTGAGAAAGCAAAGAGCGCTAAACCCAGGCTAATAAAAGTTGTTAAATTTTTCCTTGCTATTTATCTGAGTATTTTTCTTTTATGTAGGAGGTGCGGAGAAAGCAGATTGTCTTTTTGTGCAAGTTCAATTAGTTGTTTTGATGGTTTTTTAACCTTTCTCTATAGCACATAATTCTTTACTTGATAGATAAATTAGATTAGATGCAATATTTAATGTTTTCATTGGAGATCTTGCAAGGGTGAAGCATAGTTTAGAGATTCGGAAAGAGGTGGGCTGAGAAAGAGCGAATCTCTCAGGTGAGTACTTTTTAAACACTGTCTTTTTGTCATCCGAATTTGAAAATCTTAAAAATTAAGTTTATTTACAAAATCTGAAATAGAGAAACCAGAAAATCTGAATTTTAGATAGGTTGATCCTCATTTCCTGTTTATCAATGGTGATTTATTTGGTTTTGTTTGATCAATTTTGTACAGTATTTGATAATTGATAGTGTTCTATGCTTTTGTTATTAGAAACCGAAGAGAGTACTTCTTAAAGTCTGACTTTCTGTGATGAGTAAAATGCCGAAGGAAAGAGAGTTAGGGATAGAACACTATCAATTTTATAGATTTGAATGTAGTATTAGATGGGGTGTTATACGGAAAATGTTTTGCAATGGGCTGTGAAGGGAAGTAAGTATGGACTGGTTGTTTGATCCCTACCTGTTGACACAATCCCTGCTGTTTTTTATTGGCAATAAGTACACACTATGCCAGATTTACACTCAAGGGACGAGCATTACTAAGTTCGTCTCTTCAGCGAAGTCTAAGCGACGGCTTGGGAAGAAGCTGTTGAGAAAGACGACTCAGGAGACGGATATTTGTAAGTTCGTCTCTTGAAGCGTACTTCTAGCGACGGGCATTTATGAGTCCGTCTCTTGAAGCGTACTTTTAGCGACAGACATTTATGAGTCCGTCTCTTGAGAAGATTTTCATTTTTTTACAATTTTTTAATTAAAAAATGTATAAACTATTGATTATTTTTTTTCTAAATATTCACTAAAAATAATTATTTAACAAAATATTCACACTTTTAAAATATTTACAAAATATTCATTTTTGCATATTGGCAGAAAAATGTTATCTTAGACCGTGTTTTATTCATAAGATGAGATATTTGAAATTGGAGGGGAAAAGGCAAAAAATTAACTAAAGAAATGCTTGTTAAAGACGACGTTTTTGTTGACAATTTTATTTCAGGATGAATTATGTAAATGTAATATGTGTTTTCAAAATACGCACGTTTTTAAACTGTGTGTCTTTTTTTTGGGGGCAAACCGTGGTTTTGAACCGAACCCAAATAGAATAGTTGAGTGACTCTTTGCAAACAAAATTGTTTTGATGGGTGATTTCCTGTAATTATGAATATAAGGAGTCGTTTAGGGTAATATAACATATTTAAGTGGTGATTTTCTTTAGTTTACCCTTTTTAAAGATATAAAGAACTACCCCATTTAATGTCGTTAAGGTTAGAATAACAACCTTAAACATTATGTCCGTCGCTGGGTGTATAACTGGCATAGTGATAAGGTAAATCATTTGCCTACTCACTTTCCTTTCTTAGGTTTCATTTGATCAAAACAACGGGTACAGATTTATTTAGCTTGATTAATTCTCTAACCTTTCTTCTATGGTTTATTAAAACGTGAGAAAAAGGCGACATCTTAAAAAACAGCGTTTCGAGCTTGTGTGTTTCAATTCATTCAGCGTCTTGGATAGCATCTATTTCTGGATCCTCTTTATTGTGGAATTTCAGAAATTTTCAATCATGGGGTTTGTTTGATGAGATTTGGAAACTTGTGGTTTCGTTCTTCAAATTTAGGGTTAAGGTATATTATTTGAAGATTAATTTAAGTTGTTTGATGAAATGCCTATTACTGTCACTTTGGGTTGGGTCGAGATACTTTTATTTTTTATTACAATTGGGCTGGGTAATTTAAGTGGGTTAGTTGATGAGTTAATTCTTACTAGTACAGTCCCCGCGCCGCGCCATGGCTCGTGCGCGAGGAAAAAAATATAAAATATATATTATAAGGATGAACAAAAATAATAATGAAAAAATACAAATGATGAAATATATTAACGAATATAAAACTAAATATATGAATGGATGTTGTCGTTACGCTAGACTTCGTCCATAGGAAGAGTATCACCAGCAGAATTGATGACAATATCTTCACTTACAATGATTTTCCTCGTATGATCAGCAAACTTGAATGAACCCGTGTATTCGGTGAGTTTGAACTTTGACATCGTAATGGTTGAAACTCCTTCACATGAGCAGCGCTTTTCCATGCTAAATTCACCTTGATATTTGCCTCAATTCGACAGCCCTACGTTTGACAGAAATTTTAAAAATATGAATATTAGATGTGAGAACAAACATGAAGACCCACGAAAAAAAAAAGGAATGAAACATAAAAGGAAACGGAAGTTCATTGTGCATACCATTTCATCAATAAGAACCTTGATCGTAGAAAAAAAGGAATGAAACATAAAAGGAAACGGAAGTTCATTGTGCATACCATTTCATCAATAAGAACCTCAACGGTGGTTTGAATCTGCTACCAGGAAATTGAGACTTGAAAAACACCCTGGCTACAAAAACCTTGATCGTAGAGGACTCTTCAATGTACTTAAGGCTTGTGAATTGAACAATGGAACCTGCCATTACTCAAAAGATAAACCAATTAATTTGATTACTGCCGTTTATGTGCTAGGAGATGGAGGGAAGTGGTAAGTATATATAATAGCATAGGGCGAGAGGATATGCTGAATTATCAGATAATCTGAGGGGAAAAAAAATGATCTTCAAAAAATCCTAGATATTCTAAAAAGGATCTTAAAAAAATCAGAAATTAATGTATTAGGATTAGGATAAATCTGAAATATCAGATAATCTGAATGAAAAATATATATATGAAGAGAATCCAGAGAATTGAATTATTTTCTAAACATCTATATAAAGATGTTTCATAAATATATTGAATCTGAAATATCAGATATATTAATTCTTCCTATTTTACCCAATTACTAAACACCTATATAAAGAATACAAAGTAACAATTGAATTATTTTCAAATGTGAGAGAAAGAATCCAGAGAATTATGAAATATAAACATAAAGATCTCACAGAGCAATATCTTATGTTTTTAACCCTAGGAAAAGAAACAAAAAGAAAGAGATTTTTATTGCAGTAAGAAGGTTTACAATAATGCTAAATTGAAGAAACAAAAGACAATTCCAACCATCAATTATCAACATCCTAGAGATAACTTGAATATTATATCTTCACTATTCAACCTAGTCAATTCATTAAGGATTTTCATTAAGCAAGCATTATGAAATATAATGTCAAAAAGAACAAAACAGAAATAGGCATGGGTATCAACCAACCACACAACATATCCCAACAATAGCAATGAAATAAGGGTTTGAAATTTGGGGCAAAAACCTTAATGGTTGAAGATGGAATGGAATCCCCAGTTTTACCGAAACTTCGAATGAATTTCCTTGGATCGGGTTCCATGTACTAAAACACCAAGTAGAGGACGGTATTTCCCTCTTTGTCCCGTTTTAACATCCATCAATGTAAGCACAAATTTTAGGGTTTGTAGGTCAAGAAGATTAAAAAATCAATAAATTGCAATCCCGTAAATAAAAAAAAATTCGAGTTAAGTAACCGTTCGATTTTGAAGGCAAGAGATCCAAAGCAAGTAGAAATTGAGAATCAGATATGAGAGTTGAAGAACGTAACTAATAATAGGAGGATCACGAGATAGCATACGGAGCAAGGAGATCTCGCGGAGAGTGGTGGGTGGGAGGGACGCTATCTTTATCTTCATGGAGGCAAGTTGAAGGCACCTTCTCTATCTTGCTCTGTGAGATCTCTATCTATGTTGCGGGAGCGATTGAGAAGGCGGGGAGGAAGCGGCGAGGGTGGGCAGTGAGGAAGGCGAGGGTGGGCGGGGATGAAGCGGTGAGGGTGGGCGCGCAGTGGCGAAGCGCCGAAGCGTGTGAGATCTCTATCTATGTTGCGGGAGCCATTGAGCAGGCGATGGTGGGCGGGGAGGAAGCGGCGAGGGTGGGCGGAGATGAAGCGGCAAGGGTGGGCGCGCAGTGGCGAAGCGCCGAAGCGTGAGAAGCCAGGAGATCTTCGGAGGCAGTGACCGTGAGAACCGGAACCCTAGGCCGATTTAGGAAGGGAAATGAGGGTTGGAGAAAAAAATAAAAGAAGTAGAAAAAAATAAATTGGTTAAATTAGCTAAATTAAAGGAGAGTAAGACACCTCAGCAAAGTCTTCTCTTTTAAAGTTATATATAGATATATAGATTGGGTGCGTTTTTTGTTTTGGTGGGCCTCAAGATCCACGTGGGTGCGGAATCCACTTTTTTTTTATTTTTTTTAGTTGGCTTCGGTTAGTTGGCTTCTTAGCATATTACTAATATTTATATATACGTTTATAAATATTAAAATATTCCTTAAAGCTAGGTTATCTTCAAATTGAACAGGTTGCGAGATGAGATGGAAAAACTACACCGATCGAAGTGACTATGAGACAGTGGAGCAGAGAAACAGCACAAATGGAATACGACTCTCGAATCGGTGTGCAACTAGAAAACCTTACCAACAGAAGACGAATGTCGATTCAGTATTGAATTGGAAGACCTCGCCACTGGAAGACGAACGAGAACATCGGATATGAAAACCTCGCACTAAATCGAAGTACGTTGAATACTGGAAGTCGATCGACGAGAACCTCGAAGAGGTTGAGAGCGTTGTTCGATTCGTTTCTGTGAGTGGATTTAGAGTTTTTTATATTTTATTAATAAATCAGTTCCCATTTTCGACACATATAGGCGTCGAGAAAGGTGTCAATTTTGACAAATAAAAACGTCGAAATATTACGACACTGAAAGCTGTTAGAAATTTTTGACGTCTATGAACAACATCAAAAAACAAATCGTCGAAATTTAACCGCTTTTCTTGTAGTGTATGTTGGAACATCATTCGTGTTTTGTTATCTTTTTGTACCATTGGAACTTAACCAATGAATGGAACAATAGAAATATATATGGCCAAAAATAATTAGACTACAGTACCAACCATATTAACTTTATATAACCAATCGATCGAAATTTAACATATCAACATAATACTAACTTGAAACAGAATGACTTTGAGTAAAACTAAACTTGAGTAATTGAGTTACTAATTATTAATTAAATAGAACTAAATTAAAATTGCAGAAAATAAAAACATATACTAATTGCACAATTTAATCTTATAGTATGAAAGATCACTCGAAAGCCCACTGGTTATCTCGACGAATCTTCTCCTCTTCCTCCGGCGTGAAGTCATTCTTAATGTTGAATATCTTTCGAATCTCATCCGGATTCTTTCCCTTTATCATGTCTGCGACAGTCTGACATGTGAGGTCCAACAGGGTCTTGATGTTCAAGTAGTTCGCTGCGAGGATGAGATTGAATAGACTCTGCTGGTCCACCTTCACGAATTCCGCATCCCAATTTTTAAGATCGTCGACTTCGTCGGAGGTGCCCTGATCTTCATGCTTATTCAAGTACTCGATCACCATAGCTAGGGTCTTGCCGTTGACGTTGGGGAGTGGGATGACGTTATCGGCGCATCCGTCCTCGATCATGTTCTTGATTGTTTGGGACTGCACCGCCACTGACTCCTTCACTTCGAAGGCCTCGCCATCCGAGCTCTTCATGTTAATCATCTTTTGAGACTGAGGAGAAGCCATTGATTGATTTCTAGGTTATGAAAACGGACCCTATGGAGTTGAAAAGGGTAATTATCAAACTAGTTAGAACATAGAAGGACAAGAATATAGTGCGTATATATAGAGAATAGATTGACTATATTTTAGGAAATTTAACATTCGATCAGATTATCTTCTATCTTAAAATATCAACTACGTACAATAAATATTTTCAATTATATATGGAGATATATATCTATCTATCTAATTAATTTTTGTCCCAAATATCTTGAGAAACAAATATCAATTAAATTATCTAAGATTATTTTGTATCCAAATATCAATTAAATTTGTTGGATGGTGATGGAGTAGAGATCGTAAACGTTTGAGTATGCTCTAGTTCAATAATATATGATTTACGGGCACTAACCTACCCTTTTTATGACCTAAAAAATTAAAATAAAGTCAGCAACTTATATCTATCCTAGCTTGTGTTTATTAATTGTTTGGAAAGTTTTACCTGATCAAAAAAAAGTTTGGAAAGTTATATCTATATGGAGACTATTTTACAAGATAAATATATTTGTCTGATTTTAATTTGCTGATAATATATATATATCCTCGTGTTGATTAATTGTTTGGAAAGTTTTATCTATATGGAGATTATTTTACAAGATCAATATTTTATCTGATATTAATCTGTTGATATTATGTACGGTAAGTCTGGCGTAGGATAAGATTTTAATTGGGAAAGATACCCTACTAAAAATAAACGACCGTATTTTAATGATATTAATTGGGAAAGGTACCATATGATCGAATCTAATTTAAAATTTGGCTAAGTCATTTTGATTAAGGACACATTTTTTCTAAAACGGGACGCGGAATCTTATCTTATACCTTGGAGCATATGATAGAAAATCATAAGTTTGTCTAATTAGGGCTAAATATTTAGATATTATTTTTTTAATTAATAGTTTTTCCAAGCAACCATGCATATTTTGAAAGATATGTTTAGATTTGATTGATTTTTTTTTATTTACAATTATTTTAGGGTTTACCTATTTTAATTTAGAAAATTAATACTCCCTCCGTTAAGAACAAATATCGTTTTAGGAATAAAATCTTGCTAAGAAAAACATGTTATTTTAGATATTTTTGTGTTCACTTTCTAAAATTACCCTTGTAATTATTAGAGATTTTTTAGAGCACCCACAATGGACATACAAAAATAAATGCAAACTGACACACAAGTTTCTAGCTAGCTTTAGAAACTAGAGGCAAAAATTAGGACACTCAAGTCTGCCACAATCTGACACACACACTGCACACCACAAAATTTTCTGACTTTTTTTTTTAATCTAACACATCCAACATATAGGCTATGTGGATGCTCTTAGTTGTAGTTTTCAATAAAGTAAAAAAAATAAAGTAATAATTAGGGTATAAGTATATTTTTGTTTGTTTTTATTTGCTTTCTTACAAAATGTGCAAATGGCTAAAACGACATGTTTTAATTAGAAATTAGACTATACATGATTACATGGGTCTGGTTCAGGTCAGGTTGTAGATCAATTGTCTTGAGTTCGAGTCAATTATTAGGTAGGTCTAGCTCTTTTCGGAATATGGATAATAACATGTTCAATCCAGATCCATATATATTTAATGGGTTCAGGTCAACCCAATGTGTAATACACGCTATTTTTTAATATAATGGTGCACTATTTACATATATTGTTTCAAAAACTAAAATTGTTATATTACCCGGCCAATTGCTAGTTAACTAGTGTGATAATATAATATTATAAAATTATATTTATTATATAATTTGTAAAAAAATATTAAAATATGACATTTGAATCTAATAAATCTGAATTACAATGTAATAAATTTATTTTTTAATACAATGGTGCATCGAAGCGATCGAGCTCGATCTTGTCCAAGATTTTCGACACGAGCCATTGAGATTGTAGATTAAAAATGAAAGAAATATTTTATTTTTGGGTTATTTTAATGTGTACCTATGGGCATACATTTTATTTTTTTAATTATTCAATATACATTAGAACATTTCTCTTACGATATATTTTTTTTGATCAGGTAATAATTCGGGTGGAATACTCCTACTCGATTAGCAATTTAGCATCCTTATTGACGATGTCCTGAAGACCTGTATTAATGTAGATGTCGAAACCCCTGACAGAGCGAAAAAGGTATGCAACCTTAATTATCAGCCACTTTGTTGCCATTTCGGGGCACAGGAGAGAAGGATACTTCTCTCACACACGACAATAATGTTTTGACGTCGGACATTACCAATTCAATTTCCCAAGGGCATGTATATTTTTTTTCAAATGATTTATGATGATAAGGGAGTCCCTTTCGATCATTAACTTGTTAATACCCAAGGCACGAATTTGGGTAATACCCTGTCTTAATGCTAATGCCTCAGCTTTCAGTGGGCTCTGGTTGCCAACTTTATCATAGCCAATGTGGATCGGTCTTCCCTCCCAATCTTGGATGACGTAGCCAATTAAGCTATCATTGTTATCAAGTGTGGATCCATCAAATTTTAATTTAAACATGTCAATCGATGGTTTTCTCCATTTAGTAGAGTTTTTTCGCAATGTTGACTGGGTGTGGTTGGCCCTATTATTATCTCGAGCACATATAGTATCGTCCTCACCGCCAAGCATAGAAATTTTCTTCCAGTTTTCTAAGTGAGTTGCAGTGATGTGTTTAACTGTATCCTGATTCAGAATAGATTCATTTCTGTTACGGTATAAATTAACCAACTAGAATAAAATGATGATTTAGGGTCCGTATGGGACGGGGTTAAAAAAGTGACTAAAATTTATAAACAGGTTAAATTAAAATTTTGTGTGAAATAAAGGTTGAAAGATTATGGAATAATATAAACTTCGTATGGGGCGAAAAACAGTTTATTTGATTGTTATTAGGGGTATTGTGATACTTTCAAGCCAAATAAGATAAAAGGGAACGGATGAAACAATACTTTTGTAAAATAAACACCAAAATAAGTTAAATAACCTCCCTTTTCTTTTTTTTTAACACATTTTTAACCCTTTTTAGTTACTTTTTGACATTCATACCACCGTTTTAACTAATTAAAAAAAACAGTCACTAAGATAGAAGAGGTAATATGTCTAAATTCACTATCATTATTATTTACAATCAACTTACCGACGAAAACTGACTTCAATGGCCTCTCCGACGAAAAACTCTCCGACGAAGAATGGGCGGGATCGATCTAGAAGCCCGGTGCGCCGGCAATTGATCCCTCCAGATAAACCTCCAGATTCTGGCCAGGCGCCGGAAACCATTGCTGGGGACTCTTTGCCTGCTGGAGCAAAGGACCAACCACTGCAAGTCGATACGGGGGGCAATGTGATATTTGGAGTTTCACAATCTGACGCCACTCAAGCACACCAGGCTGCATTTCCCACCGTCCTAGAGGCCAATGCTGCGGGGACTGCAACTTCATACAAGACCATGCTGATCCAGGGGCAGGGTGAAGGCTTCTCCACGCTCCACACCAATCCGGCTTATCAAGTTAATGAGCCTGAACCCGACTACAACACAGACGACGACAAAATCCCTGAAGATGACGACCCGGATTGCCCGACAATTGCACTGAATAAGGCAGAGAAGCTAGTTGATAGAGCATGTTTAGTGTTGCATAATAGATTGCATTTAGCAGTATTTAGGTGTGAATATTGCATTTATTTAGTTGAATTTGCATTATCACTTGTTGAGTTAGAAGAGGCGGAATCTACATGATTTTATCGTTTATTTCAGGAAAAAGAGATTGGAGGTGAAATGGATTTGAAAAGAGAAAACAAGTTAAAGAAGTACAAAGGAGCTACTGGAGTAACGGAAGGAGTTCAAAAGAACCGAGGGCCGCCCCGCAGGATCTCTGGCCGCCCCGCGGCCCGAAGGAGAAACGGAGGAGTTCGCAGAATCGTCGGCCGCCCCGCGGCCCGTGCAATAGCTGATCGTCAATTCCGGATTTTACTTAGGATTTTATTATGTTATTTTGGGCCGAATTTCTCTAGACTATTTAAGGCTTTTCTAGTTATTTCGTTCATTAACCTTATGCACATTATTCCATTGTTGAGAGCACCGTTGAACATGAGCAACTAAACTCTCAAGGTTTCGCCTACCGTTTGGATCTTTGATTGTTGAATTGTGAGTTTCTTAATCTAGTTCTTATTCCTATTGCAATGTTTTGACTTCTTTGTACTTAATTGCTTGAATGTGTTTTATTCTCTCTGGCCTGATCAACTAGTTAGAGTAGATTCATTCAATTTCTAGGGTTTTGTAGATTCCTCGTAGCGAACCTTAACTCGAGTGGCAATCATATCCCTTTAGGACTCGTAGGACTAATTGGATGTGTAGGAAGTTGAATACATGTTGAATATCGACTCGTAGCTTGATATTATGTGTACCTTGGTTAATTCATAATCTTAATGCTATCTCTAGGTTGAATCTTAACCGTGTTAGGGTTATTTAGAGGTAAGGGTTGCTAGGACTCGTAGGACTAGTAATTTACCTAAGATCTGGACAAGGACATTGATAGGAAAAGACAAGAACTAGAGGTTGAAACAAGGATCGAATTCATCAATCGAAGTGATAAATTGTAGGTGAACCTATTTCTCTCCACTGCATTCTAAAATCAATTTACTCTGTTTGCTTGCTTCCGCTTTGCTAAAAGGCGGATCTTTTCACACTAAAAACTCCCCCTTTTCTCTCTTAGCGATTAGAATTAGACTTGAATTGAATAGATTTCCATGTGGATCGACCTCTTGCTTGCACACTATACTAGTTGTGAGTTTGAGTATTCTTTGGCAAGAACAACGACAGGTTTTCCTCTTGTCACTAGTGTTACGAAAACCCTGGAGAGACACCCTCATTATCAAATTGTTTGATAAAGGTCCGGGGTATATGCAGTTGTTCCGACGGCTTCAACAGAAATGGGCACTATCAGCACCGTTCTCCCTAATCGACCTGGGTAACGATTACTACGTTGCCCATTTCTCCAATCAATCGGACTATGACCATGTCATCATGGAGGGGCCATGGATGATTGGTGACAACTACTTGTCCATCAGGAAGTGGACTCCGAGATTTAATGCCAGTTTGGACAGCATAACGACATTGACAGTCTGGGTGCGTATTCCATATTTGCATATTGAGTACTTCGATAAGAGATTCCTGAGGAGAATTGGCAACAAAATTGGGAAGGTTCTTCGTATTGACAACACAACTGCTGCAGCGGAACGAGGTCAATTTGCTAGACTCAGTGTTGAAGTCGATCTCACAAAACCTCTCATCTCCAAGTTCAAATTTGATGGGAAAACTTGGCCTATTCAGTATGAGGGTTTATGGATGCTTTGTTTCAATTGTGGGAAAGTAGGACACTCTCGGGACCACTGTGGAGCTTCTCCTGCGCCAGCAACAGATCAAGTAACCCCATCGCCAGCCCCTAAATTGTTGAATCACAAATTCGGTGGATGGATGCAAGCAAAGAAGGCTACCAGGAGGCGAACGCAACATCCCACACAAAAGAAAGGGGAATCCGGAGAACCAATTGGTGGAACCAGGGGAAAGTCGGCAACGACGACCGGCGAACATTCGGCGGCAACACAGACCACTGCAGACGCGCCAAACCCGAAAATTCAAATTGAAACTACCTCCGATGGAGGAGCGGTTGGCCATCCTTCGAGATTCTCGGTACTGATCAATGAGGAGGAGTCGGAAGTCAATCCCAATGCTGATAATACGAGATATTCTGAGAACATTTTGCCTAATATGGATTCTGAGAAATCAATTGATATATCCGCGGACAAAAAGATAGATTTGGATATCCTTAATAATCAAGGGATTGATCTGAATAAAATCCAAGATAAGGAAAGAAATAATATCTCAAAAACCTCTACTGCTATCCAAAACCCCTCTCCGCATAATCAAGGGATTGATCTGGATCAGGAGAAGGTTGCGAAGTTTGGCACTCAAGCTCGACTGAATCTCTTTCATAAGTGTGCTCCCACTCATAATGCCCATCAGGATTGCAAATGCGGTACATGAAATCTGCATCATGAGAGGTGGGAGCTAGCAAAACCGGGCATTCAATAATTGTGTGTCCAAAACCACCACAAAACTCGCAATAGGCATATGTCCCATAAACAACGACCTGATGATCACGAGTGGCATGACCAAAAGATGCACAAACATCACATAAGGGAACATGACTCATCTTCAAAAGAGCATATCTGAAACCAAAAACAAAAAGAAAGAAAATCAAAGCAACAAAAAGAACTTAGTGAACTAGTTGTCAAAAAGACGATCAATACTAGCACCGGTCCCCGGCAACGGCGCCAAAAACTTGATAGGCTAAAACCTACACCCACAAGTGTATGGGGTTTAGTTGTAGTATATCGAGTGTCGTATCACAAGGGCCAATGGAGTATCGATTGTAATTTCGAACTAGTTCGACTAAGCCCAAAAGTAACGAATAATTGAGGGAAAAAGTGTGTGTAAAAAATAGCAAATACAGATAAAAGAGATGAGAAATATATGTATGGAAGATATTATAGGGCTAGGGATTCACCAACGATGCATCGTCAATAGACCAAAATATATTCTCGCTTGAATGATTTCTAACTCAAAAGTGAAGGTAGATTGTCTAAGGTAATCGCAAAGCTCCTTTCGGAATCGAAGCGAATGTGTCTAAATTGATTAACGATCTCCTTTCGGTTTCAAGCAACCAATTTAGAACCCTTAAGCACTTAGAATTCTAAATGAAAATCACATCAACTTCGCCTTTCGGTCTCAGTTGATATAACGATCATCTAGAATATCTATCACAATCCATAATCCTCAAGAAGTTCAATTTCACTTTCGATCAACTAAACTTCGGGTTTAATCCTATGGTTCCAATGGATCAAATAGCCTTTCGGCCTAAATTCACCATCTAAATTCCAATTTAGGGTTTTAGACTTTCGATTTCAAACCCAAAATCAGTTCTAACCAATTCTCATCGATTAGGGCTGGCGCAATAGGATTAAATCACCAAACAAAATCAGAAATCAATCAAACAATACTAAGAACGAATCTATTTCCGCATCGTCGGGATCACCCCAACCCTAGAACAAGAGATCTAGCTACTCATGGAAAAGTACATGCTTGATTCAATCAAATTCGGCAAGACAGACATAGAACAATATAGATGAAAACGGAATTTACCGAAATTTGATAGATCGAACAAGTTGTCTTCTCCCAAGTCCTAGTCTCCAAAGTTCACCAAAAGCTCAACCCCCAATTCCCCAAGTTCGGCCTGAGCTTTCTCCAAAAAACAAAACGTAACCCCCCGGAAAAAATTGGAAATAACAATGGTTTTAACAAGGGAAATGTGAAAGGTTGGGCTGATCTGGCACTGTCACGACTCGTGAAGAGTCTGTCATGGGTCGTGACAGCCTGCAGACGCCTCAAAGAGATGAGTTTATCTGTCACGACTCGTGAAGGCCTCCCACGAGTCATGACAGCATGATGAAGCTGAAAATTGCACAAATTCCCTTGTAAAGGCCATCACGCGAGTCGTGCTACATCGTCTGAGCTCCTATGAGTGATTCACTTGATATGCTTGCATCTTGTCCCATATTTTTGCTCATCTCTCGACCCCTTTAGCCCATCTTTGATGATTTATTTCCACATGGAAGCGCCTCTAATCACCTCCTTATCCTTTAGCTCTTGAATCCGCTCCAAAACTGCTAAAAAGTACCTGAAATCACAACAAACTAGCGTAGACACCGATTTCTCGAAATGGAACACAAATGACTAAGAAATAGGTAGAATACTCTAGTAAAATGCCCTAAACTCTACTCAAGAGTGCTCAAAGACAATGCTAGAATAGACGCTATCAGCCTCCCCGGCCAAGACAACCAAAGCCACTTCTACTCACTCTAAACACTTGCATATCACCCACCCCTCATCCCCGCGAAAGCATGAACACCAACGACCCCCACCTGGCTCTTACACCACTTCTTCGAGTAGAGGTGGTGTACGTGGACAGTTCAACAAGGTTTCTCATAACAGACCGCCGGACGGTTCCAGTGCAGGCGAACCTACCAAGAATCGCCGACACGATGATAGTAGAGTTTCTACCCATGGTAACGGAGCTCCGCCCAATGCTATGTCGGGTGGGGATCTCCCAAAAAACTTATAATGCCCTTGATCGCTTTGAGGAGGCGATCAATGCGTTTCTTTCCCAGAGTCCAGGAAGTCATCCAACGATTCTTCGTAACGTGGAAAGATTGGTTTCTAATATGAATAAGTTAAGTATTCTTGTTTGGAACACGAGAGGGGCGGCCAATACTAACTTCCTCAACGCTCTCAGCGAACTGATTCGCATACATGATCCAAGGGTTCTTGCTCTCGTGGAACCATGTATCAGCAGTGCTGAAGCAGATGTTGTCTGTCGTCAGATTGGCTTTGATTCTTGGAGACGTGTAGAGGATAATGGCTTTTCAGGAGGAATTTGGGTCCTTTGGCGCGCTTCGGAAGTGACAGTGGACATGATTAGTCTCCGCCCTCAGCACATTACCATGAAAGTCAGTCGAGTGGGAGAGGAACCATGGATCTTCTCGGCGATTTATGGTGCTCCTGAGTGATGAGCGGTTTTTAGTCGCATAAACCGTATCAAAATAAAACTCAAACCTACAAACTAGTATAGCAAGCAAGTAAGAGGTCGATCCCACAGAGAATCAAGTATTTCTCAACAATGTGTATTTACCAATTAGTAGAAAGGGGGGTTTTTGGTTGATTGAGATTGGAAAGAAAACAAAATAAACTATAAACAAAATTGATACAAAACAATTTAGAGAAGATCGCTCTACCTACAACAATCCACTTTATTTGGTTGAATTGATATTGTAACTTCCTCTTGTCCTTTTAGGTTTCCTATGAATGCCCTTGTCCCGACCTAATATAGTTACTAGTCCAATCAGTCCTAGAAACCCTTATCAATCGAACAGTCTCTAAAGAATGATTTAACCCAATTGATAGCTTTAAGTTCAGAGATTAACCAAGGTATTTGCAGTCCCTAAAGAAGGATTTAACAACACATTCAACTTCCTACTCGTTCAATTAGTTCAATCAGCCCTAAAGGAACAAGTTTGCCACTTGGGTTAAGGTTCGCAATCAGGAATCTACAAAACCCTAGCAATTGAATTGATTCTATCAAGTTGATCAGTCGAGATAGAATAAAACAATCAAACATTCAAGCACAAAGAAGTCGAAACATTCAATATTGGAAATAAGGAACAAGAATTAGAAACTCACAATCAATCCAAATAAAGCTTCAAATTGCAAGTAGAACGAAGAGAGTTTAGTCGCCCATGGCGAACATCGCTCTCTCTCTAATTGTCTGATAGAACGTAAGAATAGAATAGAAGTTAATGAAAAATAACCTAAAAGTGGCCTAATAAAACATCCAAGTCGGCCTCAAACCAACATAATAGAAACTAGGGTTTTTTTCCTCAAAACGGCGCGCTGACTGTCCGTGCGGCGGGCGCAGCAAACCATGCGGCGGGCGCAGCATGAATACCGCCCCTGGCGGCGGGCGCAGCAAACTATGCGGCGGGCGCAGCAAACTATGCGGCGGGCGCAGCAAACCATGCGGCGGGCGCTGCATTGGGTTTTCCCGAAAATTCCGTCTCGAATTAGCTCTCGACGTCAACATGAAAGTTGTAGCTCTCTGAAAGAGCTTTCCAACGCATGGTCATAATAGTCGATCGGACAACCGAGGCCTCCAGAAAGTGCAAAACAAGTTCAGCATGTCTGGCGACAACTTCTGCAGACTTGTTCTTCGTTTAGGTTCGCTTCTTCTTCTCAGGACCTCTTGAGATCTTCATGTAAGCTTCTTCGATCAACTAGACATTCTCATCCAATGCGTTATCAACCCATGTCTCCTCCTCGGATCCACGATTACCTGAAATAGTCAATAAAAGCATGTAGATTTCGACTCCACCAACATAGAGAGCAAATATGCAAATTGCACTTAATCCATGCATGATATGCATCTTAACTAAGCTAAATGCAACCTATTATGTCTACCTATATGCATGCTATCAAACTCCCCCACACTTAAGCTTTTGCTTGTCCTCAAGCAATGAAAACTAAATATAGAATTAATCATCCCACAAATAAGATCTTCATGCTATAGTTTTAGAAAAGCAACATCAAACAATAGGAGGCATGAATAAGAGAACAAATATCCTAGCAAATATATGAGCGATCCAATAGTAAAAGCAAATTTAGTCCAACCTCACCGGGATGATGTGTTTCACTCAAGCTCTCATGTGTTTAGGCTTTAAAGTTCAACTCTCAACTCAATCCAAAATGCTCCATACACCGTGAAAGTTATCACTTGTAAACAACATCATGAGGACTTTTATAAGGTTGTAATGAGGCTTTGGTAGGAACATAAGGCATGAGAAATATTTAGGCTTGTGGTGCTAAAAATCCGGGAAAAAGGAACAACAACCAACCAGAACAACACCAAAACTTCCATACTTCACAAACCATTCCAATAACATAAACTCCAATACACATCAATAAGCACTCTTCGATTTCAATAGCCATACAACTTATGCAATTTTTCCATTTGAATGATGACTTTCTTTTCTTTTCTTTTATGCTTACTTTTGCCCCTAGGTGAATTTTATCCTCCCTAGATCCAAGCTTACTAGACTTTTACTCCTAAGTGAATTTTATCCTCCTTAGGCCCCTAGTAATAAGTCATCTCTATTATGCAAGAAGGGTTACCTTATTTTGGCTATGCCTCTCGCAATGCACAACCATACATACATCATCTCCACTCAAAGCAACTCCAACATAAAGATTTTTCACCAATTCTCCTCCTAATTCCCGGATAGGGTCAGGCTAATCATTGGCTATGATATATTTTTGTGGAGCTATCAAAAAGAATATGCTTTAAGGCTCAGATGGCTTCAAGCATAGGATAATGCAAAGGGTAGATAAGGTATAATATGGCTAAAGAAAACATGCCTCAATCATTTGAAATTCACAAGCAACAAACATGTGCAATACGATATTGAAATAAGAAGCATATGGAGAGTATAATCACACAATAAAAGCAAAAGGGAATAAGATATAAAGTCCCTATAAGGCCAAAACAAACTCACAAGGGTTATGTTTTTTTAGATTTCAATTAAACCTCAACTATCATACTTGCTCAATTATATTCTCAAATCATGCTCCAAAAATCATTTTCAAGCAATTCAATCAAATCATGGGATTTATGCAATTAAGATCATAAAAATAAATTAGAGGACAACTAAACCAAGATGGGTAATGCATAACAAAAATTGAAAAAAAAAAAAACAAAACAAAAAAACAGAAAACTAATATATATATATAAAGACGGAGCTACACTTGAATTCCCCACCCCATGCTTAAAATCTTACTTTGTCCTCAAAGTAAATAAATAGAAAGAAAGAGGTAGAGGAAACTCACAATTAATCAGGCATTCGAGACAAATCATTCAGCTTAAGACCATAAAATTCAGCACTTCTCATAGTTATAGGACCGCCCTGTGTGTTCTCAGCACCTCTTGGATGTAATTTCCATTTGTGATCCGTCTTGGAGTAGGAAAAATATAGACATCATCTCCTTTGCAAAAGGTCCTGGCCAAGACACAAAACAAAGAAAACATACAAGACAAAGCAATCCAACTTTCCAAGTACATATATCATCCAAGAACAAAGAACAACACCAACATCCAAACAATTAAAATCAGCCCCCAACAGCTCATGCTCAATCACTTATGTTGGACTAAAAACATGGCATTCAAGTGATTTCAGGGAGCAATCAATTGAAACATGGGCACCATCTCAAAGTAGTTAGGCTTGTCTTGATAATAGCAATCAGAAATCAGAACAATAAGCCATATCCAATAACTCCTTAAAATCAAGTATGACATGAGCTAACCCAAGCAACAACTAAGCAATCGAAGAAAAATCAGCCCTATAGATCCTGCTCGTCCCTATTTTGCAACTAAAATCATGAAAGGCATCTCGAAAAAATCAACCGTAAACCAACTCAAGAGCAAACCGACCCAATGGTATAGTCCAGGAGAATGCTCAAAAACCCGAAAATCATAGCACCCACTCTCTAAACAAGCTTATCACAAGACATACCTAAATTTCATCGAGCGAATCAAGCAATTATAGAACAAATCAGCGCAGCAAATTGAAACACTCGTATCAAAATTTCGTGTCCTGTCAAAATTGGGTCCTTAACAGTTCTTATCTTGCATATGAAAATCATGAGAAATCAATTCATTGTTTCAGAAGGACCACAATCAACCCAACACATATAGTAAATTAACAGCAGATTTCACTCGATAAGTTCACAATCGATAAATCAACAAGAAAAATCAACTCAATCCCCTCCGAACGAGATAAATCAACCAATCAACAAGATAAAGAAACATACCTGTACTTACCAGGAATCGACGGGTTGCTGCTGCTGGCAGATGGTGATTGCTGGCGATCGGGAAGAGATCGGTACGACGAGGCGATTCAGCAGTGGGAGGCTGGTGGTCCGGCGATCGTTGTGCTTCAGGGCGGAGTGCGGGAGGAGGTGGTGCGGTGAAGATGCGACCAGGAGAGAGACGCAGGCAGCCCTTGGGTTACGGTTCCGTCGGGACAAGGGCGAAGGGCGAAGGATGGGTACCGTGATTGGAGAAAGGTGAACAGAGAGGACGGCGGAGAGAGAAGACAGTTCTGGGGACCAGGAGTAGAAATTCCGAGAGGGCTGGTGGTGCGGAAATGGTGGAATTAGTTTCGCCGGTGGTGACTAGCAGCGAAAGCAACGCGCCGGCGATGATGCCGGTGGAATCCGGCGATCTGGAAAACCGGCAGGGGTCGGCAGGAGCTCTGGCGGAAGGATTTGCAGGAGGTTTGGCGGAAGTCTCTAGACCTGGTTCATCAATAGGCGAGATCAGAATGGATGGTGCAGATGGAGTAGGAGACACATCACATGTAACCTCATGCGTCGACTCATGAGATTCCAAGCCAGGAAGCACTAGACCATCTCCTCCATCATCTAAGAAACTATCGTTGTCTGCAACCAATTCCTCATCTTCTTCGAAACTCCTTTCTTTCTCACCTTTTTCACTTAAAATTTGAATGAGTTGGCTCATCTGATTCTCCAAGTTTTTACAGCGGCTCATTTGCTCCTCCAATTTTCCGATTCGGCTCATATTTCTTTCCTCTAACTGCTGCACCACTTGAGTAAGAGTGTGCAATGGATCCTCCAGGTGTGTGACAGAGTCCTCCATCGGCGGAGAAGACGTAGCGAGCAAGACTTCTTGTGAAACATGGTAATCCATATAATAGAAAAAATCCCACAACCCCGACAATCCTCCTAACCGTTTCAGACCTCCGTTACTCATGTACTCAGCAAGTGCTCGCGTCTCAACAGTCATCCCATCAAGTATGCAAATAATCATATCTCGGATGCTGAATTGATAACCCCATGAACCAAGGTCGTCAACATACTCATGCAATCTAGTGAAATATTGGTGAAAGTTCTCACCTTCAAACTGCAACAATCTCAACATCTTAAAAAGTTAGTAGCAAGGGTGTTGTGAACCGTAAGATAGGGTCACAACGAAGTTAGATATATAAACAAAAATTAATAAATACACAAAACAAAGAAATAAACTTGATTCCCCGGCAACGGCGCCAATTTGATGAGCGGTTTTTAGTCGCATAAACCGTATCAAAATAAAACTCAAACCTACAAACTAGTATAGCAAGCAAGTAAGAGGTCGATCCCACAGAGAATCAAGTATTTCTCAACAATGTGTATTTACCAATTAGTAGAAAGGGGGGTTTTGGGTTGATTGAGATTGGAAAGAAAACAAAATAAACTATAAACAAAATTGATACAAAACAATTTAGAGAAGATCGCTCTACCTACAACAATCCACTTTATTTGGTTGAATTGATATTGTAACTTCCTCTTGTCCTTTTAGGTTTCCTATGAATGCCCTTGTCCCGACCTAATATAGTTACTAGTCCAATCAGTCCTAGAAACCCTTATCAATCGAACAGTCCCTAAAGAATGATTTAACCCAATTGATAGCTTTAAGTTCAGAGATTAACCAAGGTATTTGCAGTCCCTAAAGAAGGATTTAACAACACATTCAACTTCCTACTCGTTCAATTAGTTCAATCAGCCCTAAAGGAACAAGTTTGCCACTTGGGTTAAGGTTCGCAATCAGGAATCTACAAAACCCTAGCAATTGAATTGATTCTATCAAGTTGATCAGTCGAGATAGAATAAAACAATCAAACATTCAAGCACAAAGAAGTCGAAACATTCAATATTGGAAATAAGGAACAAGAATTAGAAACTCACAATCAATCCAAATAAAGCTTCAAATTGCAAGTAGAACGAAGAGAGTTTAGTCGCCCATGGCGAACATCGCTCTCTCTCTAATTGTCTGATAGAACGTAAGAATAGAATAGAAGTTAATGAAAAATAACCTAAAAGTGGCCTAATAAAACATCCAAGTCGGCCTCAAACCAACATAATAGAAACTAGGGTTTTTTTTCCTCAAAACGGCGCGCTGACTGTCCGTGCGGCGGGCGCAGCAAACCATGCGGCGGGCGCAGCATGAATACCGCCCCTGGCGGCGGGCGCAGCAAACTATGCGGCGGGCGCAGCAAACTATGCGGCGGGCGCAGCAAACTATGCGGCGGGCGCAGCAAACTATGCGGCGGGCGCAGCAAACTATGCGGCGGGCGCAGCAAACCATGCGGCGGGCGCTGCATTGGGTTTTCCCGAAAATTCCGTCTCGAATTAGCTCTCGACGTCAACATGAAAGTTGTAGCTCTCTGAAAGAGCTTTCCAACGCATGGTCATAATAGTCGATCGGACAACCGAGGCCTCCAGAAAGTGCAAAACAAGTTCAGCATGTCTGGCGACAACTTCTGCAGATTTATTCTTCGTTTAGGTTCGCTTCTTCTTCTCAGGACCTCTTGAGATCTTCATGTAAGCTTCTTCGATCAACTAGACATTCTCATCCAATGCGTTATCAACCCATGTCTCCTCCTCGGATCCACGATTACCTGAAATAATCAATAAAAGCATGTAGATTTCGACTCCACCAACATAGAGAGCAAATATGCAAATTGCACTTAATCCATGCATGATATGCATCTTAACTAAGCTAAATGCAACCTATTATGTCTACCTATATGCATGCTATCACTGAGCGAGTTCGTCGGCTTGATCTTTGGGCTTCACTAGAAGAGTTTGCGCTCTCGAATAATAAACCATGGTTGCTGGCTGGAGATTTTAATGCTGTACTTCACCCCCATGAGCGTTCAAGCTCCTCGGTGGGCTCGAATCGTTCAACTCAACGGTTCAAAGAGTTTGTTGATCAACTCCAGCTTGTGGACTTGGGGTACGATGGGACACCGTTCACCTTTTGGCATGGAAATGATCCGGCGACCCGATATACTGCTAGGCTTGACAGGGCTCTCTGTTCACCCAATTGGAAGCTTCGTTTCCCGGAAGCGGTAGTCCATCATCTCTCGACACCTCACTCAGATCACAACCCCATGTTGATCACTCTCGATGGTGAGCCACACGCCACCCCGATCAACAGGCCGTTCAGATTTGTAGCCGCTTGGATGATGCCCGATACCTTTAAAGATCTCCTTAATGACCAATGGAAGGGAGAGTTGCCAGCTTGTGATGCTTTCAAGGCCTTTACCAAAGATCTGCAGGCGTGGAATCGGGAAGTCTTTGGCAATATCTTCATCCGGAAGAGGCAACTCTGGGCTCGACTTGATGGTGTGCGCAGAAAGCTTTCGACTTGCATTAATCGTCACTATCTGAATCTGGAAAAAGAGTTGTGCATCGAGTTGGCAGAGGTCCTGAATCAAAAACAGATGCTTTGGTTTCAGAAGTCTAGAGAGTCATTGCTAGTAGACGGAGATCGAAATACTAAATTCTATCATTTGTCAACAATGATCAGACGTCGACGCAACAAAATCTCCACACTTCAGACGGACACAGGGGAATGGACTGTTGATGCTGCATTGGTGAGGGATATGATTCTTAATTTTTTTCCGAGGCATTTATACTGCTGAACAGCGCCATAGCCCCCAACTTTTACCTCTCCCAGCGAGCTTTGTTCAGCGCCAAGATACCCAGTTGGATCTATTGGGTGCGCCCTTTGTGCAATCGGATGTGCGAGACGCTTTGAAAGGCATGGGGCCCTATAAAGCGCCAGGCCCGGATGGGTATCCAGCAGCTTTCTATCAGAAAAATTGGGATCGCATTGGAAACCAGGTGTCGGAAACTGTGTTGGGGATGCTGAACGATTGTGCTTTTCCTGATGCGGTTGCGGATGCCCTCCTTGTTACGATCCCGAAGACACATGCGCCTGCTAATCCTGCCCATTTCAGACCGATTGCCCTCCTCGGTTCCATCTTCAAGATGGCTACGAAGTGCATAGTTAATCGAATCAAACCGCTTCTGGAAACACTCATTGCTCCAACTCAAGCAAGTTTTGTCGCGGGACGTCAAATCATTGATAATGTCGTTATCGTCCAAGAAATTCTACACTCGATGGCGGAAAGGAGGAGGAGACGTTGGATGCTCGTTAAGGTTGACTTGGAGAAGGCCTACGATCGGATCGATTGGAGTTTCTTGCAAGAAACTCTTGTTCTGGCCGGTTTCCCCCAACACCTTATCACAGTCATAATGAAATGCCAAACGATTGGCAAAATGAAGCTGATTTGGAATGGGGAGGCTGATGGTGTGATTGAGGCAACTCGAGGAATCCGGCAAGGGGATCCATTGTCACCGTATTTGTTTGTTTTGTGTATGGAACGTCTATCACACATAATCAACGAAGCTGTCGACCTGGGTGGATGGAAGCCGATCAATGTGAATGGGGTGGTCTTATCCCATCTCTTCTTCGCAGACGACCTTGTCCTGATGGTCGAAGCTTCAGTTGAACAAGCAACAATCATAAAGGCTTGCCTAGACAGATTTTTCTCGAACTCTGGAGAGAAGGTTAATTTCTTTAAAAGCTCAATTCTATTTTCTAGAAATGTTCCGGCTAATGCTAAAGGGAACATTAGCGCCGCCATGGGCATACCAGTCTCTACGGATTTTGGGAACTATTTGGGCGTGCCGACTGCTACGGGTAGGATGACAACAGAGCGTTACCACTTCCTCTTGGACAAAGTCACAACAAGGCTCCAAGGATGGAAGGCAAAGTCACTCTCGTTTGCTGGCCGAGTGACTCTCGCCAACTCAGTTTTAACTAGTCTCCCAGTCTATGCTATGCAAGCTAGTATGGTGCCTCGGGGAATCTGCGATGAGATCGATCGTAAAGTGAGAGGTTTTATTTGGGGATCGTCAACCGAAGAACGGAAACCCCATCTACTAAACTGGCAGACAGTTACGACGCCTAAATCAGAAGGCGGGCTCGGAGTCCGATCGATGCGAGTATCCAATCAAGCTATACTTTCTAAACTCAGCTGGCGACTCCTGAAGAACCCAACTGCTCTATGGAGCCGGGTGGTTCGGGCGAAATATTGCCAGGGAAGGGCTGATGTCGACATGTTTGAGAGACGTTCAGGCGCCTCGAACACTTGGAAGGGAATCCTTCGTGGAGCTGAGGTGCTTACACCGCACCTCCGAGTAGCAATTGGGGATGGTGTATCCACGCTCTTTTGGATCCACCCTTGGTTGTCGGAAACCCCACTCATGGATGTCGCCCTGCAACCGATTCCGGAAACCATCATTGGTGCAACAGTGGCTGAGATGACAGTACAGGGGTCATGGAATTGGTCTCTTCTTTCACACTATCTAGGTCCGGAGATTAGACACAAGCTGCAGGCGATCTATCTTTCGTCGGGGGAAGGAGCTTCTGATGAGTTGTTCTGGGGCCTCACACTTTCGGGTAACTTTACAACTAGCTCCGTGGCCCGGGTGATTCGCACAGATATGGGGGTGGCAGCCCCATCATCCGGCTGGAAATACATTTGGCGTGCGCCTGCTCAACAACGAGCCCGATCTTTTCTCTATTTGGTTGCCCACGACTGCATTTTGACCAATGCAACTCGAGTCTGTCGCCATATCTCAACTTCTGCCTCATGTCCAAGATGCTCAGCCGTAGAATCCAGCCTTCACCTTCTTCGTGACTGCCCTGTGATCCATGATTTGTGGGTCAAGTCCTTGCAATCGGAAGCACCGACCTTTTTCGCCCATGAGACGATAAAGGACTGGATATTTGCGGGTGTGAAGGATGGAGACAAGGCAGCTTCACTCTTTGCATCAATAGCATGGGCAATTTGGAAATGCCGAAATAAATTGGTATTTGAAGGAAAGGACGACGTCGATGCAATTCTCCCAAAGGCCATCCGGGACACCCAAGATTACATCCGACTGACGACAGCCCCACAACTAATGCCTTATGCTATGGGAAATGAAGATGGAAGACGCCTGGCGTGGTGCCCACCACCCGAAGGATGGATTAAGCTCAATGTCGACGGCGTAGCAAAGGGGAATCCTGGAACGGCAGGCGGGGGTGGAGTCTTCATCGACCACTCCGGTAAGTTCCAACTAGCTTTCTCTTTCGTCTGCGGAATCTGTAAGCCCCGGAT
The DNA here is from genome assembly GCA_037127255.1 of Persicaria tinctoria. Classification (NCBI taxonomy): domain Eukaryota; kingdom Viridiplantae; phylum Streptophyta; class Magnoliopsida; order Caryophyllales; family Polygonaceae; genus Persicaria; species Persicaria tinctoria. The sequence continues at coordinate 6,507,180 of JBANSL010000004.1, forward strand.
AGCGGAGCTTTGGGCAGCCTATCATGGCTTGAAAACAGCATGAAACAGAGGTTATGCGAAGCTTGTGCTCGAGACTGATTCTCGGGAGGTCTTGGAGCTGCTCACCACGCCGACAAGATACTCCTCGCTTGATGTCCATCTTGTGACAAAGTGTCGTATCTGGCTCTCTCTTACCGATTGGGAGGTCTCCGTCACCCATATTCGACGACAGTCTAACCAATTGGCTGACACAATCGCGAAATCTGCCTTCTCAAACTCATCCCCTTTTACTTTGTTTCCTGCTATTCCCTCTTGTTTATGTATTCACTTTGACTCTTCTGCTACTTTAATAGAGGATGTTGCCTCCCTTTGGATCAAAAAAAAAAACAGTCACTTTTACTTATTTTTTAACAGTAACAGTTTATTTGGACCGCCATCCATACCACCATTTTTAACCTTTCTAATTATAAAAATGATCATGGGCAATATATTAAAAAAAACGAAAAATCAAATTTTGTTTTCTTGTTTTTTGTACATTTCTTAATTATTTGGAGAATTTGTAAAAATATTCAAATATAAAGGTAGTTTTGTACAATTTACCCAGAAAAGAAAAGAGGGCCAAAAGTCATGCGCTCCTCCACATGATTGATGATGAACCAGACAGAGGAAAGAAAAATAGCCAAACAGGAAGAAAAACTGGAGGTTAAACTTAAAGGTGGTGATCCACAACTGAAATGGACCCACATTCCAACTGGGCATGTTTCAATCTCCATTCATCCAGAACCCAAATTTTGCTTGTGGTCAAAGTATTCCCATCTGCAACTGAATCGCTTGCACCAAATCCCAAACTGAAATTATATGACCTGCAAAAAGCCAATCTTTAACATGTTAATCACCCTTTAATTCCACTTTTACCCTCTCTCACTCTCCTCCACTAATCACTCCTCCAATGGCTCATTATCTGTCAAATTTATTTACAGTATTTGTTTTTTTTCACTTTTTTAAGTAGCTTTGGATCCAATCTTGTACTTCTGATGCAGCCACTGTAACCACTGTTGTTGATGGGGGAAAAGTAATCAGCCTAGAAATAAAATAAAATAAAAATAAAATAAAATTCACTTGTTTATATGCTCATTTGATTCAGTGCTTGGTGACTGGTGACCCATGAACCAAAATCCCTCCCTCTTTAGTCTTTCTCCTGCCTCATAATCAGAGTTCAATCATTGAAAGCTAACTGTTTCCTGTTTTGTGTTTCTGGGTTTGCTACCCCTTTTCATCCCCAATTTTCTAGGGTTCCTCAAAAGTTTTCAATTTGGTGTGTGTACTGTGGGTTATTTGTTCACAATCTGTTCTGTGCTTCAAAACCTGCTGAATTTCTTCATGGGATTTTAAAATCCCTAAAACCGGCTTGGGGTTTTCCACTTCTTTGAGCTCCAAATTTGGCTGTGTTATTTGGAGGGTTTTTTTTGGGGGGGGGGGTTAGGTGTTCTTTTTATGAGATTTTCTTCATCAGAAAAAGGGTCAGTTTGATATCTGAGAGATGTTAATCTCCAATGAGAAAGATCAGATCCTCTTCACAAGAGAAAATGGGTTCCACTCCTCAAAAAACCCAGAAAAAGATGAGTTAATTTTCCCCATTTCCGAGCTCCCAAATTCATCTCCATTACCTCCCATCTGTACAGAGGTGGATCTGGCTCCTGACCACTATACAACTGAGCTTGAACAGCTGATCTCTAATTTAGAAGGTGAGTTTCTATTTCCCTTCCCCATCACTTTAGCTCACATGGGATCTTGACAGCTAGTTTGATTGAGTTTAATTTCTTGAGCTTTTGATTGTTTCAGATGAAATTGGTGGATTGAGATTGAAGCAGACAAGTTTGGATGCCAAGCGGAGAGAATCATTGAATAAACTATTGGACTTGAAAGGTAATTAACAATTTCTTTTGAATTGTTTCACCTTTTGTATCCATTCCCAGTTAGTAGTTGGTATCTGAAGTTGGGTTTATTTGATAGGTAGTGTTAGGGTGTTCTGTCGAATCAGACCGTTTTTTTCAACTGATAGGAAAGCAATTCATGAACCCATCTTGGCTGGTCAGGAGAAAGTTGCTGTTAGATCAGTAGGGATCAGAAAAGAATTCGAATTCGACAAGGTGTTTCTACATGATTCAACTCAAGGTAAGCACTCTTTCCCTTCTAAATTCGCTTCCTAGCCGAAGATTGTCTGTTTTTTGTTGTCTGTCTATATAGTAAGAGCACATATTCTTGCACCTTGTAGAAGATGTTTTTGTTGAGGTTGAACCAATTCTCAGATCTGCATTGGATGGACACAATGTATGTATTTTGGCTTATGGTCAAACCGGCACAGGCAAAACATTTACGATGGTTAGTCTCTTATGATGAACATCCATGTTTCATACTTTCGTAGTATTTCATCAGATTTTTTTTAACAACTTTGGTTCATTGTTCAGGAGGGAACAAAGTCCCAGTTAGGGATTGTACCTAGAGCTCTCAAGGAGCTAATCAGTCGAGCCTCCACGAATGGCTCAGACTCAGAGTCTGTTACATTCTCAATAAGCATGTTGGAGGTTTACATGGGCAGTCTGAAGGACTTGTTGGCTCCTAAACGAACCCATAGGATCTATGAACCTGTGTCAAGATGGTAATGTTAGACTATTTGGTGAGAAAATATGCAAATTGAGTTTCCGAATTTTTATGGGGCACCTAACATTTCTGAGCTCACTCTTGTTCTTGCTTTGCAGCAATTTGAATGTTCAAATAGATCCCAAAGGGTCAGTGGAAATTGAAGGTCTAACCAATTTGCCCATCTCGGATATCTCTAAAGCTACGTATTGGTATAATAGGGGAAGACGGGCAAGATCAACTTCGTGCACTAACGTCAATGACATGTCGAGCAGATCTCATTGGTGGGTTATGAATCCCAAACAGGATTCCTTAGCCTCTTCAATGTGCTTTCACTTTCAGTGTGCACTTACCTTACCTTTTTTAGTTGATGTGTCCAGCTTAACAAGGATAAGCATTATCAAACATGGAGATCCGTTGGGCGGTGAATCAAGAGTGAGCAAATTGTGGATGGTTGATCTTGGAGGAAGTGAGAGGCTGCTAAAAACAGGTGCAACTGGGCAAACAATGGATGAAGGAAGGGCCATAAACCTTTCCCTTTCTGCCTTGGGTGATGTTATAGCTGCCTTGAGAAGACGACGATCCCATGTTCCTTACAGGTTCAGCCTTCAACTCAAATCACTTATGATTTGGAAGCTTCATATCTGAAATCTAAACAAGTGAGTTGTTTGCTGTTTGCAGAAATAGCAAGCTGACACAAATTCTCCGGGACTCCCTAGGTGAGTTTTGCTCCTCCTTCGAATGCCTCATTCTACCATTGCAGTAAAACACTAAAACCATTCTACTAATTTCAATGTATTGGCTTAGGTGATGGTTCAAAGGTTATGTTGCTTGTTCATGCAAGCCCGTGTGAAGAAGACATCGGTGAAACTGTTTGCTCACTGAGTTTTGCGAAAAGGGCTAGAGCTGTAGAACCCAACCAAGAATTGCCTGAGGTATCAAAACTAATAACTTGTTATCCTCTGAAATTTAGTGAGGAGTTTTTTTTGTTGATTCACCATATGTGCCTATGTTTAGGACATCAAGAGGCAGAGACAAAGGCGGATCACTGAACTCGGTGATGAGGTGAGACAGGCAGAAGAAGAGCAGCAGAAACTCAGAAGCCAGATACAGAAAGCCGAGTTGCTTCTCAATGAAAACAAGAAGCTGCTATTGACAACTAATCAGCATACCATTGAAGGTGAAGTGACTACGCCAGGAGATGCCGAAAATGATCCAGTGGGAACTCCAAAATCTCCTTTTACTTCTGAGAAGAGAGTGAGGAAAAACTCCTTGCCGCGGTTCATGACCTCTACAGCTGCCAGCCGACAGAGGCAGAACAGCGCGGAGAGGGCAATTGATACGAGAGCAAGGATGCTTAGATCATCAGGTACCAGGACTTCACTCCAGCTCTCGGTTTCACAGTCCATTGGTCATCTAGATCCTCGTCTTAAAGCGTTCTTGGGGAACTCAAAGTTGAAACCCCGAGAGCCAAGGAAAAGTAACATTGTCAATGTCAACGACAAACCCATCAAATGCAACAATGTAGACCTAAAACCTTCATGTGTGCCGCCACCTAACAAAGCTGTGACTTCTTCGAATCCAAGCTTCAGTTCAGCCAGGATTATCCATCATAGAAGAAGGATGTCGAATTTGATCTAACAAAAACCGAAAGAAGTCATTCGTTGGTTACTCCTAACGGCCAATCTTGTAGATTTCATACTCTTGGCCCTTTGATATGACCCAGTAGATTCATTCTAGCACAACATGTGTTTTTATCATCGTTCTTGTTTTCTTCGTTGTTGTTTTTAGTTCGGTTTGATGCCTTTCAAGCGGGTTGATTGTGCATTCTTGTGACGTGTTCTTGTTTCCCCATTCTTTCGGACAAACAGCTCGTTTGCAGTGTATTTTTGTAGGGATGCCTGAAGTTTTTGAAGGCCTCCCTTGATAGTGTAAAACATAACTGGCAAAGGTGTTTTTTGTAAGCCTCTGTTGTTGATTCTGTATGAGATTTGGAATTCAAGAAACTTGGAGATTACACCAAATGTAGAAAAGGGAGTGATGGAGGCTTGAAATCTAAGCAACATCTGTTTGCCCTTTAGAGCTGTTGTGTTGTAAAGGGAGGGTTTCTCCTTTAACTGGTTGCAGCCTTGAATATGTTCCTTTGATCAGCAACTGCCTTGTGAAGAGGGACTCCTCTCTGTCTTATCAAGGAACCACATGCAGTTGCCGGTTTTCAGTTGATTCTGTTACTATTGTTATGTCTTTCTATCCGCTCGTAAGTGTGAAGCCTTGCTAGTTTAACTGATAAGTGACGAGGCTGTTAGATATCGAATCTCCTCTCACGTTTTAACTGAATGAATCTCAATGCACTCCAATGGTAGGCATAACGATACTCTCATGTTCGGCAAAATATGTAGTTTATTATTCACATACGTTTTTTTAAGTTAATAAAAAAACTATATAAAAATATCTATTTTATATATAGTTTTTGTCATTTGAAATAAGCGTGAATGAATGGTAAACGACATGTTTTTCCCGAACGGAGAGTATTTTTTAATAATAGCGATGTAATTTCGATGGTAAACAAATCTATATATAACCTTAATTTAGAAGACTTTGCTTACGTGTCAATCTTAGAGGAGTTTTAGAAATATTGACCAATTATGTTTTTTTCCTTGATTTTTTTATTTCTCCTTTTCTCTTTTTTTTTTCATTAATTTTATTTAATCATTCATTCTCTTTTATTTTTAACATATTTACTAACAATCTATATATAACCTTAATTTAGAAGACTTTGCTTACGTGTCAATCTTAGAGGAGTTTTAGAAATATTGACCAATTATGTTTTTTTCCTTGATTTTTTTATTTCTCCTTTTCTCTTTTTTTTTTCCATTAATTTTATTTAATCATCCATTCTCTTTTATTTTTAACATATTTACTAACAATTGGGCTTAATTCAAAACATTGAATTCAATCTAATATAACCATTAGGCTTAACTCACATTTATGTACTAACTATTGAGCTTAATTCAAAACATTGAATATAATTATTAGTTGTGACACATCACATTTGAATGCATGATTTAGATTTTAAAATTTCTAAAAAAGTTATAATGATATTGATAGTATTATTACTGTGTGATTTAAAATATCTACAATTGTGTATTATACTTTAGACGAGATATAAAAAAAATTATTTCAGAATTATAAAATACATTTATGGTAAAAATTTTTTATCTTAACTTTTATTAGTATTTTATTATATATTTATATATTATTAATATTTTAGTTTTAAAAAACCGCGCCATGGCGCGGGAATTGTACTAGTTTGCATATTTAAAAGAAAGTAAAGTGAATATTTAATGGCGAAATAGAGTCCATCAATATTGCAGGTTGAAAATCCAAATTTAATAAAACTAGATTCATATGAAGTGGAGAAAAGTGTGTACTAGAAATGTGCTACTAGAAATCAAATGTTATTAAAATAAATCACTAATTTTATTTCTTGAGTTTGGATTCCACAATTTTCACTTTATTATAACTATAATGCATTATAAACTTAGTATAATTGATTGACATAAACGTTATTTTAAACAAATTATAACATATCTTAACCAAATACAGTGTTTATATTTATTTATAATTGTATTGTAATTATTATAATTATAACTAGTCCTATACCCGCGCCAATGACGCGTAATTTAATAGTAAAGTACGTTATGAATATTAAATAATACAAAAAATTTACCGACAAAAATACAAATATCAGCGATTAGAAAATACAATAATAGAGTAAAGTGTATAATATATTAAATTAATATTATAAAATAATAGTAAAAGTTTAAATAATTAAATGTTTTGAATTAAACTCATTGATCGAAAAGACAATTATATATGTAGATACAGATTACTAATATTAATTTTATATTTCCTTATTATTAATTTTATGTTTTGAATTAATCCCATTGATTTTTTTAACTACTAAAATTGTAATTAAGGCTAAAGTGATTGGTTAAAAGGCCTAGAACTAAGGAGAGAGCAACATGTCATCGTTAAGGCTTTTGTTTTAATAGTTAGTAATAGATAATAGATGTTTTTTTTAAACTACTAAAATTGTAATTTAGGCTAAAGGGATTGGTTAAAAGCCCTAGAATTGAGGAGAGAGCGACATGTTATCGTTAAGGCTTTTGATTTAATAGTTAGTAATAGATGTTTTTTTTAACTACTAAAATTGTAATTTAGGCTAAAGTGATTGGTTAAAAGGCCTAGAATTAAAGAGAGAGCAACATGTCATCGTTAAGACTTTTGTTTTAATAGCTAGTAATAGATAATAAATGTTTTTTAAACTACTAAAATTGTAATTTAGGCTAAAGTGATTGGTTAAAAGCCCTAGAATTGAGGAGAAAGCGACATGTCATCGTTAAGGCTTTTGTTTTAATAGTTAGTAATATATGTTTTTTTTAACTACTAAAATTGTAATTTAGGCTAAAGTGATTGGTTAAAAGGTCTAGAATTAAGGAGGGAGCGACATGTTATCGTTAAGGCTTTTGTTTTAATAATTAGTAATAGATAGATAGATAGATGTTTTTTAACTGCTAAAATTGTAATTTAGGCTAAAGTAATTGGTTAAAAGCCCTAGAATTTAGGAGAGAGCGACATGTCATCGTTAAGGCTTTTGTTTTAATACGTAGTAGTTAGTAATAGATAGATAGATAGATAGATGTTTTTTTTTAACGGCTAAAATTGTAATTTAAACTAAAGTGATTGGTTAAAAGCCCTAGATGTCATCGTTAAGGCTTTTGTTTTAATAGTTAGTAATAGATGAATTGGAGTCCGAAAACACCCGAAGTGTCTCTACAGCTCTTCTTATCGTGTGGGACACTTTCAATAGTCAAACCAAACATATTTATGAAAAAAATTAGAGAAATAAACAATTTTTTGTGCCATTAAACTTAACCACCCACAAATTAAGACAAAAAATAGTCCCCAATGATTGACCTAACTAGTCATAAATCAAGCAACAAACACATCCTCTGAAGAGCTGAAAAAGGCTCAAGATGGAGATCAACCCAGAAAGGATTTCCCTGAGACCATTCAGGGTGACAGACGTTGACGACTTCATGATCTGGGAGCGTGACGATCAGGTCACCAGAAACCTCCCCAGCTGGAAAAGCTACACCTCCAGAGAAGAAGCCCTCAACTTCATCAAGCAAGTGTGCATCCCTCACCCATGGCGGAGATCGATCTGCCTCAACGACCGCTGGATAGGAATGGTGACGGTGTTCCGAGGCACTGGGGACGACAGCTGCAGGGGGTACTTGGGCTATGCGGTGGGTGTCGAGCACTGGGGAAAGGGAGTTGCCACCATCGCCGTGAAGATGGTGACATGGCAGGTTTTCGGAGACTACCCCGATTTGGTGAGGCTGCAAGCTATGGTGGATTCGGAAAATAAGGCCTCTCAAAGAGTGCTTGAGAAGTGTGGGTTTCAGAGGGAGGTAGTGTTGAGGAAGTACAAACATGTCAAAGGGAGGGTTCGGGATTTGGTTGTCTATAGCATTTTGGCTTCTGATTTGCCCTGAATAATGCAAATTCATGTGTAGACTTATGCATCTACAATGACATGAGTTCAGAAATAGTTCAGATACAAATTTGCACTTCAGATTACATGAATTTAGAGATGATGAATCTAATGATAACGATCTATACAGGGCAAGCAAACCTGGAATGCACACATGAAAGGCTCAGGACTGTTCACAATTCACACCGACATTTTACAAGCAGTAACACGAGGATTTCAAGCATCACATGTTTTATGTTTGTCTTTACTTTATAAATGGCTTTGCTGCATGCTGTACAAACCTAGGGCTAGGACCACTGCAGTTATTACATAATTTACATGATTACCATTTACCAAATGGTACTATACACAGCCTTTTTGCACCTCTCTCAATATTCATCCTCCAATATTTGCAACTCAAATTAAATCACTAAATAGTTATTGATGCTACTAACCTTGGAAGAAAAGGGTCACGCCGTCACGGCGTAGAATTTACAGAGATCTCCTGAGATATTGGAGAACTTTGCTGATCAGCAGTTGAAGCCTGGATGTTCAGATGCTGTAATGGCTTTAGAGCTACGCAGAGCTGGGCGAACGAAGGACGCAGGCTTGGATCACTACAAAAACAGTGCCAAAATGCAGAGTGTTTCAATTGATTAAAGTTTGGATGAGAGCAAGATGGTTAAACTGAATCCACATAATCAATGAGAATCATACGTCTGCCAACATTCCAAGATTATCCTTGCGACCAATGGATCAACTTCCTTTGGGATCTCAAGATGCCGGCTCTGGAAGCCGACTGCTCCAACTACTTGCATAGGGTTCATTCCGCTCCAAGGCAGTCTTAAAGTTGCTAGCTCCCACAATATTACTCCAAAGCTATAGACATCACATCTGCGAGTACATAGAGTATACTGTGAATTCAGAAATGATGGCAAGATATCAACAAGAAGCCAATGCATTCAGTGACATCCAGATTCTTGTGACAAAGTAGTATGCAGTGATTCAATCTTCACATTTCCTTTTAAAAAGTCCCACAAAAAGTGAAATGTGTTATTCTCTTGTTGCGATGGAAGCTCTTCCTGTTGAGTTTCTTGTCCAATATGATCCAATGCCATTCCAATCTTCTTAATTTTAACATTAGGCAGACACACACGAAGAAAAATGATAGAAAAACAAAAGGACAGTTTAGAAAATAACCAGAGGTATTGATCCTGCTGCTCATACAGTGGTGAAACAGAAATCAGAATTCAATCACAGTGCTCTGACCAATCAATGCAGCACAGGAAATTAAAAACAATTACATTGTCTATGAAAGGATAGAGGAAAAAAAGGCTGTACACATTGCAGTTTTTTTGAAGATAAATGAGCAGACTCCAGAAATTTTTCTCCGTGTAATCTAAAAGTAACAGAGGAGATGGGTACATGTGATTTCAAGGAAATCATGGATCAGATCAAAGAATATAAAGGCCGCGTTATATTTAAATAGAAAGGAGCTAATAAGATATATATCAACTCACTTCTCGTTTGATGGTTCATTGCGCAGTACTTCTGGTGCCATCCACTCAGGCTAATGCCATTACAAAAAGAACTAGATAAGTGCAAATCGTAGGAAAGTTATTTTGAGCTCAAAACTTCATATTAAGAACACAGCATAAACTCACTGTTCCAGCAGTTGATTTGGATGACAAAAATGTGTTATGCTTAAGCCTTGACAGCCCAAAATCACCAACCTGCACCGTCCAGGAAGTTAAACTTACAGTTGTAGCATGTTAAGCAGAAAAGGGTTCACCTGGACCCAAACAGTTTTTTTATATGTATGACAAGCAAAAACAGTTTTTTATTTATAGCTTGTAGGCATATTCAAATTGAATCAAGCAGAAAATTATATTCTAGCAACTGAATTAGGTTCTATAACTAAACGATAAGCATGGCAGAGGGAAGAGCTACCGAGCAGTATGGTAGAGTTAAGATAAAAACTGGGTTTAGGAGGGAAGATCATTGGTAAATGATTTTCTTCTTTCCATACGAAACAAGGTATATGTGAGCAAGTTGAGTATTCTTCAAATTTGGAGTTCTTCAGCATACCTTTACAGTCCAATTTCTGTCAACAAGCAAGTTAGGTGACTTCAAATCACGATGGACGATTGTTGGTGTGCTAGTATGTAAGCAATTCATGCCCCTTGCCTGCACAATAGGAGTTCTTGGAGTATATACTTACAAGTTACATGGAATGGAAGAGTGGAAAGGAGGTATAGAAGAAAAGAGCACAATAAAAGATCAGCATTTTTCATACCACATCGAGTGCCATCCTCAACCTACGCTTCTCATCAATTTGAAAATTGGGGCGATGGATAATCCTATATAGACTTCCTCTACAGAAAGAGCAAACTTTAAATATTACGTGTCTTGCATCAACAAAACAAGATAAAATTGATTAGCTCCAACCTTAACAAACAACAATTGGCCGTGAACTGTAAATTGCAAAAGGAACATCTAGTGGGACTAAATGAGAAGCAAAAAGTAATTACAACAACTGAGTAACAGTGACAAGTTTATAATCAAGGGACACTTCTTTGGAGAATGCAGAGCAGAAAAAAGAGTAAAACACATCCACAGCAAAACATACCTTGGAAGATATTCTGAAATAATAGAAAGGTTAGGAGGGCGAGTAACAGCCCCCATGAACAGTACAATATTGGGATGACGCAGTCTACGCATGATACGCACCTATAATTGAAAAATAGAATTACAGCCATTTGAATAAGTATTACAAATCAGACAATAAAGCATCATTCATTTTTCTTAAATCAAACCTTCGATGATCCAATTCCAAAATTTGCAGCGCATAAGCACCAAATCCAATCAACATACCGATATTATACCCATTTATCAAACGAGCAATTTTTTGTATAGCCATTGTCTAGATTTATCTTTTTTAATCAAATTTGTTCATTTATGTATGACCATCATGCTAAAAGATAATATCGCACTCACAAGTCCCCAAATTTAAAAGACAATAAAAAGAATCGCCCTTCAATTTCCTCATATATGCAGTATTACGCTAGCATTAGAAAAGACCAAGCTTACTTCTCTTCTGAATTCGGCCAAGGCGGCACCTGAAAAATCCTGGTCTAAGAATTTCTTCACGGCAACCTCCTACATTTAGAAATGTATCACGATATTAAGTAGCATAACATTATAGAAGATAAGTGTTGTGGCAGTAGGGCTGTAACAATGCGACCTACACTATCCTTACTGGGAGAAAAGAGCTACTGACAGAAAGCAGTAAAAAGAAGTCGAGAAGAACAAAAGTGTCAAGTGTCAACCATCACATGACTAAAAAAATGGCATGTAGCTAAAACTCAAAATCCATTGTATTAATGCATACAAATATTCTCAAGGATTTTCTAGTAAAATTTGGGGATTTCAAGTTAAAACTCCTTATAAATTACATCAATTGAACTCACCGTGCCATTCCAGTCAGCATGATACACCTCCCCGTATGAACCTGTAGAAAGGAGGAAGAACCCACTTAAACTAAAGGGAGAAAAATGAACTCAAGCACCAAGAATAATCAGATTCAAAAATAGAATGATTAAAGGTAACATTAATGAGTAACAAAAGTACATTATCCTTTCCATGTATGCTAAGTACAAACCAAATTTATAATTCAAGAAGGAAATAAAAAAAAGGAATAAAATAAGACATACTTCCTATTAAATCTACAGCAAAACAAACTTCAAAGTTCAAACTGAATTCGTAAAATGAGAATTGGGAAACTGCACAAAGATGTTGACAAAAGAGCAATTCAGAAAGTGACAAAAACATATACTGTATTAGCAACAACTTTTTACCTAAGCCAATCCTTTCACCAATGACAAGGTCTTCCCATGGAATCTCACATGCTCCTACATCATCTAGAAATGGATCAGTAGAACTAGCATTTCGATCGATAGCATAGCTAGGACTTTCCTTATCACCAGGAAGCACGTTGCTCTCTGTATATCTATCATGTATGCCTTCACAGTGAACCTGGATCCCAATAACACCATGTTTTTTCCCATTTTCACCATCATAAATATCCGCCCTCCTTTGGGATTCATCATCATAAACAGTCGCCCCAGAGTCAATTAAGGTTAGCTGATTACTTTCCCTCCTACTTGATGCAGCTAATGAAGCAACATTTTCAGGACTCCCAGTGTTCTTATAAATTCGAGGGACAGATGTCTCACTAGTTCCCTTTGACGTACCAGCACAGATATATTCTGACGGGGAACAAGAAGAAGCTGATGATGATTTGTTGCATTCTTTAGCATCGAGATTACTTCTAGGGAATAGGCCATGAACAGAGCCCTGATCTTTTTTCCTGGGGGGCTCATTGATAGTTTGATGGTTCTTCCACATCATTGGCAACGGAGGCCTACTTGATACTGTATCATTTCTCTGCCTCTGAGATTCAACAACTTTATATTCTTGGGAATTGTTTTGCACTGGCCTATCAGCCCCTCGTAATTGGAATGGATTGAGATCAGCAAAAAGGTTTTTTGAAGCATCAACATTGTTTTGATTATATGATACTATATTAACATTCATCCTTGAACCATCACCAACTTTTAGATTTCCACGATTTGCTTTGTGCAAAGAAGCCCCAACAGCTGATGTAGAAGGAAAGTCAATCTGACTCGGGGAGGTTGATTTAATGGAAATTCTGGACGGACCAGCACCAGTGTCATTAGTTGCACCTGAGGATGTAGTTTCGACCCTTTCAATGGAAATTCTGGACGGGCCAGCACCAATGTCATCAGCTGATGTAGAAGCCCCAACTTGGTTATTTGATTGAGATGAAGATTCCTTTGCGGTTAAAACATCTGCAGGAATCAGAGTCCCTGGATCTGCCATGAGATCAACCAAAAACTCCCTGAATACAAGGAAATAACTATTAGAAACTAAAAAGTGGAGAGAAAAAGATAAGCATACATAGCGTTTGTTTTAGGAAGGGTGAAGGTTTTGAAGAGGGAGAGGGAACATAACATAAAAGAGAGAAGTTATTGCTTTCTATATTTTAGCATAATGTAAATCCTACACATAATCTTCCAGACATGGAGACACCCGAAGATAGTAAAGCAGTTAGAAACAAAGTAATTCAGTTCAAATGCCAATCTCTGTCATGATGGCTCTGAAATGAAAAATGGGCACTTACCGTTCATCGTCCAACTTTATTATGTTGACAGCATCATCTTCAACACCCGTGTAATGGCTTCCTTTTACCAATTTGCACCTTAATCCAACACTGTCAGCTAATAACTGCACATAAAGCAGTACAAATGAAAACCACTTAAAATGTTTATATATGTGAATAAAATGAGAGCTCAGCAGACCTCACTGATTATTGAAAAAATTAAGAATTTGAATTTTTTTAGAATATTCATTAATCATTAATGATGTCATAAAAGAGCCATATAAAAAATTAAAAGGAACTACTGTATTATTTATGAGGTAACCCTTCATTCAACAATGTTCTGTTCTGCCAATACTTCTTGTGCCAATTATATATAGAGAGCATATGAATATACAATAAAATGACGCCCATTTTAGAATGATCATTCTGGTTACCAAAGAGGTTTCAAGGCACAATATTTCAAAAACTTAGGAAAATACTTATTGTGCGAAGAACACAAAGAACAAACTGTCATCATATATGGAAAACTCATCACAATATGGAAGTATGCCTGTGTGAAGACATTAGCTTTCCAACATAAGATAAAACCCAATTGTACAAACTAGTTCACTAAATTTATTCTCTATCATGAGGACTACCCCTGGTAAGTCCTAAAGCCCTTCGTCTCTTACACCTTGAATTCGCTCGAAGGGCCCATAGATGCGAATGGTGTATCCAAGGAAAACTCCAGACAGAGGAAGAAAGATAGGAGAAGATAACATAGATAGAATGGTGGTTGGAGAGCAATAGCGACAAAAACAGAAAACATGTACAAAAAATATAGGAAGAAGATGCACCACGTTAAACCCAACGTCCCCCGACAACACCTTTCATAACTTCTTACTTCACTACAAGACATATCCTGATTCCTGATTCCTAATCAACTCTTGCTCCTATCTTAAACATAAAAGTCTTTGATAGAGGATTTAAAGCACCTAACATGAACCTGAAACATCATTTAGATACAAATATAAGATAATGGATAAGTGTAAGGCTTTAAGAACCATTGTGATAGCACCTTAAATTCAACTTTTCTATAAACGCCACTCCAAATAAAAGAATGCAAAATCAAATGACACAAGCTTCTCCATGCCAAAGCCAAGAGCAGGCTTTGAATCACAAAGAAACTTATAAAATAAAAAGTTCCATGAAAACAAAAGAATCTCCATTTTGGGGCCAACAACAAATTACGGATCATGAAGAAACTTTAGTACATGGAGATTTTCCAAGGAAACCACCAGTTATGTAAACACAGAACATTTGGCAAATAACTCAAACCTTAAAGAGTAAAGCTCGATGCCGCGTAATGCCAAGTTTTAAGGAGCCTATAGGAAATACACTTGTGTGCAAAGACATCCTTAACTCTGCGCTTCGATCCATCCACCTAGACAACATAATATTTGCATCCTTCACTGCACCACCCATGTGACCCGTAACCAATTCAGCAAGTCTCTGAACAAAAATATTGATGTTGGAGGGAGGGCAGTCTATTGCAATACAATGGGCAACTTGTTCCAACTCCAGAAGCATAGGGTCAATTGTTCTGTTAACTATAACAGCCTCATAACCTGAATCACCTGGATTTGTTTCAAGATCTGCAAGAGATGGCATCTTGCCTTGACTTGTTCGATCCATAGAAATTGCATAGACATCATAGAAGCCATCAACCATTTTCTCCTCGTAATCAAGAACACTGTAATCCTGGATAAACAGAAAACTAAAACTAAGCAATGCAAGCTGCATAAATTCGAAAGCAATAAGTTGATGTTATCAGCAAATTAAACTACACCGATATTTTATTCATCTACCACATGCAAAGAAAAACAAAATTAAGGGGCAATGTTGGTAAGCCAGCTGAAATTGGTGTGTACTTTCAGCCATAAAATGCTAGTCCAATAATAGGCTAAGAGCTGCCACTCCTCGGCAACATTTATGTCCAAAAAAAAAAGCAAAGCGAATACATGTTTGCCGTTTCAGAACTCAGAAAGTGGCAGTAGTAGACCTAGACCACTTTGTCCGATAGGAGTGGCAAACAACAACAATAATTAACACTAGTTGAAACGTTGAACGCTAAAGGCTATATCAAACACACACTTAGCATTTTAAGCCAAGTAGAAGACATCGGAAATCCAACTGGGAAAACATTGATCACTAGTTATATTGCAACATCGCCTAAATTTAGAGTCAATTAAGCAAAATACCTTACCGATTATCCATCCCACACTTACAAGTTACAGGAAACATAAAAACTATTCATCAAACAACAAATTCAAGGAAAACAGAGATAAATAAACGAAGAAAACTGATATAACCACTCTCAGCATCCACATGTAATTTATTTCATGACAAACAAAAGCAAGTCCCAAAATAAAGAAACAAATTCAAGTCTCAGTAAGCTCACCCAGTAGCGCCGCGACAAGGACTCCCCGTAAACCTCCTTATCCCGGCGGCGATCACTAGAATTCGACCTTACAAGGCTAAGCAACGTAGCCGCCCGGATCTGATCGTCCTCCGGAGCAGCGCGGGACTCCGAATTGGAAGCGCTAATCGCCAGCGCCAACTGCATCTGGAACTCCTCCTCAGAGGAAATGAAGTCCACACCACGATTCGTCCCGAAGCCAGCGCCTCCGCCGGCAGGGGAAGCAGGCACGGCAACCGTCACCGTCTCCGCCGGCGCCGGAGACTGAGGTTGATCGGAGGCGCATGGTTGGAGCGATTGAGGAGAGGAAACAGTAGCGGGAGAAGGTGAGGAAGGGGTTAGGGTTTCGTTGCTGGGGCGATTGGGATCGGTTTGGGTCTTGTGAAGCTTCTTGAAAATGTGCTTCATCTCCTTGGTCTCTCTCACAAGCAGGCAAGCAGCTGTTGCTTGTCCTGTGTCTCCCTCTGCAAACAGGTTTTATGGAGTATTTACACTGAGTATGAATTGATTTTCGCAGCAGGAGGAAGAAGAAAGGGAGGGAAAGAGGGAGGAAGAAACCATGGAAAACGGAGAAATTCGATTCTCTTCGTAGGTAAGTTTCTGGAAGAAAAAAGGCTCCTAGTTTGGAAATATTTACACAAATTTTATGTTTGGTGTGTTGTTTTCGAGCTCTACTCGTGCGAGTGTATCCACGCGCAACGCGGTTTATGATAGGGAATTTTTTATTTTATTTTTTTTGATAAAGTAAGACTAAGGACACGAGATAACCAAATCTGATAGATTGAGAGACCGAAAAAACTAGTAGATAGATGGAATTGGATCCGGTGGAGCTGGTATATTAACTCCATGGATAGGGTTGGGTAAATCTCAACCGTCAAAAAAATAACCGACGGTTAGATTTGACCTCTCCTTCACCCTAGATAGACAAATCATCGTGAGAACCAACTAGACAACAAAGAAAAAGGAAGTTATCACCACAAACTACCATCGGAAAGCTGGAGAAAAGACCGGTTTATGATAGGAATGTTGTCCATTTGAGGTGTGGCATATGTTTTCCTTTTGTTTTTTGTTTTTATGAGCAATTGAGCACTTTTATTTTTTCTTAACTACGGAATACTTGATTCAAGTTTACATTTTTAATTAACGTGTCAAATGCTAAAACGTTTAATATATTCGATAGAAATGCATTTGAAATTAATTATTGTAGAAATATGAGCAGCGCATATCTTTTGCATTCGAAACGAGATAGCTTATACAAAATTTTAAAACTTTAAACTAAATAAGATACAACATGTAACTGCATGAAGACAACTTTAGTTTGAATTATTATGTCGTTTATGAAGTTCCTTCACATTCACGCGCAACTTTTTTTTTCTAAACTTCTAAGCTCGTGTTAGTCACTTTCAGATCGGCACTCATTTCATCGAGTATGATTATTTGCCTCTGTAGTTGTTGCCCACCTAAAAAAAAACTCTTCTTTCTTCTTACGCAGATCGGTTATGATGTCTTGCAACACTTTTATAGAGTCGTGGTGACCATTGTATAGGTGTTCCCACACTAGCACTCCTTTTTGCCTCCTCCTAAACCAATACTTCTCGTCCTCACCCAGCCATGAAATTGGATCATTGTAACGTGTCATATTGTGTGTCTACTTACCGTGTTGGTCAAGAGTGCGGAATTGGCACTGGTCGACGCATGCTTTTATAGGCTTCTATTCCTCCCCCCACCCACCCCCCCAAAAAAGGTCATTACCCACGTGTCTTTCCCTCGTACTTATTTATATATGTTGGGACTTGGGATAGCTAGTATACATGGGAGGTACCACGTCCATATGGACGTGGTATACCTTGAATAGGTAAATAAAGAGCGGCTATTCCGGGGTTCGAACCGGAGACCTACTACCCCCACAAGTCATTTCCGGTGAGCTATTCTGAAATGGTTGACGTGGTATACCACACACACACACACATGAACGTGCGCTCCTTGAGAAGACCGCTGAAATGTCTATTTAACGTACACTCATCAAGCACTCGACTACCATGCCTAGAAAAAAATGTGGTCCCAAACTCTCTTCCCAACACTCTCGTTTAATTATTCATTAAAAAATGTCAATGTCTCAAGATGATCGCCACCTCCATATTGTGATCGTCGATCAACAGAGCGGTTCTTAGCTACAACAGTGCGAGGTATGAATCTCGTCTTTCATATGCACTATGTACAATGTATTTACCTTCACCCGTTAGTTTACAAAACACTGTAACTTATAAACTGTGTCTACAGGTTCCAGATTTCACAGTTGAGTTCAAAGGCACACGAATTTGGTTTGACCATAACAAATTGGGTGTGCATTTCAAGGAGGTGGGTATCAAATAATGCATGGTATGAGTAATCAAGTGCTCGTAGATGGGAGCGTTGAAAAACCCCAGTGGTGTTCTGCTAGCTTGCGATCAGTACGGGGAATACCGTCCACGAGGGAGGAAGCTTCGAAGTATCAAAGCACTGCTATCGCTCGAAGAAGATGAAATCGTTGCTTTCTTCGAAGAGTGGGAACCTTGCGATGGCTCTTTGACGGGAAAATCTCGGGGAAGATGGAGATCCAGTCGTCCCTTCTGAACCACCATGTTTGGCCATATTGGGAAGTTGAAGAACATGGTCGTCGATATAGGTACACCTTTACTCCACTATGTCGGTTTTTTTGAGTTGTGATTGACTTGAAGATAAAACCTAAAAAAAATAGGATGCGTGAGAAAACTACACCCGGATAGAAGGGTTTTGAGGTTGCCACTTATGAGCGAGAAGTTTTTTTGTTTTTATGTTTGTATAGGTAGATCGTAGCAATTAGTAAATCTACCTGACTTTGCGCTGAAAAGAGCACGAGTCACAATCTTGTCCTCCAAAATACATCCTGAAATCACGATACGACTGATCCGTAAGTTTCTCATTTGCCCAATCCGATGAATTGTTATATTGGAAAATTTCACCAAAAATAATAAATTTGAGAGAAAAAATACTCTTGATTTTGTTTAGGAAAATAAAAAAACATAAATAAAGAAGAAATGAGCCAGCTCCAGCCGGTAAGAGGGAAAGAGTTGTCGACGGAGGAGTTGGAGGCACCGTGTGCGGTGGCATTACACGATCGACAAGATATTGTCGAAGTTGACGATCGCGCCGATTGTGTCTGTAGTGCCGCCACTACACATGATATGGATGTCAATATTGGCCAGGTCTTTCTTGTAAACAAATTTATTAATTTATTATCAATTCATTAACACTAAAAGAATTCATGTGATCTCAAAATAAAAGAATTCATGTGCCTTGAGATTATAATAATATATTTAAAATAAGAAGAATTTAAAATAAATTAACTTTTAAATTTACAAGTTTGTACTAATAGTACATATTTCAAACTCTAAATCTTAAAAGTGTTTGTTTAACCTAATTTATAATCAGTGGAAGACCCATACATCTTCTTAGAGGGGTTAAAAACAATTTTGAGATATTTTTTGCATGCATGTATAAAAAAATAAATTTTTTGTTTAAATATATTAGAAAAAACCTTAAATTTGTGATTTAAATAGTTATTTTAAGTAGAAAGAATTAAAAAATTAAAAAAATGAGGATTTTTTTATATGTGTATCTTAAATCCTATAATAGCAAGTTGGAAATGAATAGTGACTAGTACAATTCCCGCGCCATGACGCGATTTTTTAAAACTAAAATATTAATAATATATATAAATATATTATAAAATACTAATAAAAGTAAAGATAAAAAAAAACTTTACCATAAATGTATCTTATAATTCTGATATAATTTTTTTTATATCTCGTCTAAAGTATAATACATAAGTGTAGATATTTTAAATCACCCAGTAATAATAATATCAATATCATTGTAACTTTTTTAGAAATTTTGAAATCTTAATCATGCATTTAAATGGAATTATATTAGATTGAATTCAATGTTTTGAATTAAGCCCAATTGTTAGTAAATATGTTAAGAATAAAAGAGAATGGAGGATTAAAAATAAATTTATGGAAAAAAAAAAGAGAAAAGGAGAAATAAAAAAATCAAGGAAAAAACATAATTGGTCAATAATCCTAAAACTCCTCTAATATTGACACGTAAGCAAAGTCTTCTAAATTAAGGTTATATATAAATTGTTAGTAAGTATGTTAAGAATAAAAGAGAATGGAGGATTAAAAATAAATTTATGGAAAATAAAAGAGAAAAGGAGAAATAAAAAAATCAAGGAAAAAACATAATTGGTCAATAATCCTAAAACTCCTCTAATATTGACACGTAAGCAAAGTCTTCTAAATTAAGGTTATATATAGATTGTTAGTAAATATGTTAAGAATAAAAGAGAATGGAGGATTAAAAATAAATTTATGGAAAAAAAGAGAAAAGGAGAAATAAAAAAATCAAGGAAAAAAACATAATTGGTCAATAATCCTAAAACTCCTCTAATATTGACACGTAAGCAAAGTCTTCTAAATTAAGGTTATATATAGATATATAGATAGTTAGAACAAAAATGTGAGTTAAGCCTAATGGTTATATTAGATTGAATTCAATGTTTTGAATTAAGCCCAATTGTTAGTAAATATGTTAAGAATAAAAGAGAATGGAGGATTAAAAAAAATTAATGGAAAAAAAAGAGAAAATGAGAAATAAAAAAATCAAGGAAAAAAACATAATTGGTCAATATTCCTAAAACTCCTCTAAGATTTACACGTAAGCAAAGTCTTCTAAATTAAGGTTATATATAGATATATAGATTGTTAGTAAATATGTTAAGAATAAAAGAGAATGGAGGATTAAAAAAAATTAATGGAAAAAAAAGAGAAAATGAGAAATAAAAAAATCAAGGAAAAAAACATAATTGGTCAATATTCCTAAAACTCCTCTAAGATTTACACGTAAGCAAAGTCTTTTAAATTAAGGTTATATATAGATATAGATATAGATTGTTAGTAAATATGTTAAGAATAAAAGAGAATGGAGGATTAAAAAAAATTAATGGAAAAAAAGAGAAATAAAAAAATCAAGGAAAAAAACATAATTGGTCAATATTCCTAAAACTCCTCTAAGATTTACACATAAGCAAAGTCTTCTAAATTAAGGTTATATATAGATATATAGATTCCCACTTACAATTTTTTAATGTTTTTAGGGTTAAAATACCTATTTTGCCCTCATAAATTATACTCTCATTTTATATGCACTGTGTCCTTTTAGATAATTTCCTTCTTTTTTGTAAAATATCTTTTTTATCCTTAAAAGTTTGAATTTATAAATATTTTTTTTTATTTTAATGTCCTTTTATGTCTTTTCAAAATTATAAATTTTCATATTTCATCAATTTCACCAAATTTTGTGTCATTTCATAAAATATCCAAATCACAACATTACATTTTTTTCAAATCAATCATACTTTGTGTTTTTAAATAAACTACCCAAATTATAATTTTTAGGTTTTATTAATTATAAGAGGTCATATTTCATGAATTTCCCCCAACTTTATGTATTTTCTTAAAACACCCAAACTACAACTTTAATTTTTTTTCGAATTAACCATATTTTATGTTTTTAATTAACTATCCGAATTATAACATTTAGGTTTTCTTGATCAACCCGACTTTAATAATAACAAAAACAATAATATCTTTTTTAAATTGTAATGACTATGATTTTTTGAACTTTATAGTATGTTTTGGGTTTCTTTTTCATTTTGATTAATATTTTTTTTCGAAGACTACCCTTCTTTATATTTTTTAATTGAAAAACATCATTCTTATTACCTTAATGAAAATTTTAAGATAATATATTTACATTTACAGTTTCTTATAATGATACAATTATTATATTTACTATATTATAGAAACTTATAAGAAAAATAACACATTTAGAACTATTTGCACATATAAATATTTACACAAATATGGGTAATGTATACAATCTAAATACGACTAGACCGTGCGTGTGTGTGCGACACTTGAACAAGTATATAAAAAAGAATGATTTTGTTTAAATATATTGAAGAAAAACTTAAATTTATAGTTAATTAGGTATTTTTAGTAAACAAAAACTTAGAAGAAAAAAATATGAAAAAGTGAAGGTAATGGGGTTTGAACTCAAGGTAATAAAAAACCTCTTTTTTCCAACTAAATTAAGTTAAGTTGTCTTTATGATTCATCACTCATTTTACACTCATCTATCCCTAAAATTAGTAAAAATTACAAAAAAAACCCATAAAATATTTGTTTTTCTAGACCTGCAAATGATTATAATATGTTTAAAATAACACGAATATAAAATAAAATAACTTAGAAATTATGTTAATCAATTACATTAAGTTTATAATGTAATTACTCTCTTCGATCAACAATATAAGATGTTTTTTTTTCTGCAAGCATTTTAAGGAGCTAAAAACTATATAAAATATTTAATTTTATATTTTTACAATTTAAAACTTAATAGCAATAAGTATTAAATTGTGAACAAAATTTAATAAAATATAGTTTTAACTCCTTCAAATATGTGCAGAAAAATAAAATAATACGGAGTACTAAATTGTTGATTGGAGGGAGTATAAACTTTATAGTGAATGTTTAGTTAAAAAAAATTATAAATTATTTTGAAAAAAAAAATGATTTTAAACACATTATAATTATACTTCTTCCATCTGAAAAATATGGCATTTACTATTTCATAGACTCATAGTTACTAATAGTAACTACAAAATTGTTAAAATAATTTATAAAAAAAAATAGACATTTTATACTATATTTTTATCCTATTAGAGAAGCATGGGTAAATAATACTAAATGATATTTTTCCATAATAAACAAACATGTTATAATTGCATTATCATTTCATCGGTTAAAAATTAAAATCCAAACACATCTGTATTACATAAAATAAATTTCCCTCCATAGTCATCTAATGAGGACGAAGAAAGAAGTCATAGTCCGATTACAATAGGAGAGGCGCTTGAAGCAACCGCCATTACAGCCGGGAAGAAGCTCGTTGAGATGAGCGACGCCGCCGCCATCCAAGCGGCGGAGGTGAGGGCCACCGGCCGCACCAACATCACCCCCGGGGGCCTGGCTGCCACCGCCCAATCCGCCGTCCAAATCAATGCTAAGACTACCAATCCTGACGAGATGATCACCTTGGCTGACATCCTTACGGTACCCTTAACACGTCAGACATGTCTGGTTGTATCGAATCTCTTTAAAAATGCATATATATTGATGTATGCGTAATGGTGTGTGGGCAGGACGCGACGTCAAAGCTAGTTAGAGACAAGCCAGCGACGAGGCAGGACGCGGAAGGCGTGGTGAGCGCAGAGTTGAGGAATAACCCGGACATCTGCACCCATCCAACCGGCGTCGCAGCCTCAGTGGTGGCTGCCGCGAGGCTTAACCAACAGGCGGCTAAGCCTCGAGGCGATTAATTGATCAGGCGCCTTTACTCAGACTCTTACCGAATCCTTGCTGTGGTGGTGGCTCTTCCCGTGTATATGCTTAATTGGGAGTATATATGTGTGCATACACTTCGCTTATATATATATACATATTCATATAATTAGCTTGTAATTTATTTCATAACCTTGTCATTTTTATATATACTTGTACATCAATTTGTTCATAATCGGGATACATGCAGGCCTAATATTTTTCGGATCAATTTGTTCATAATTAATTTGGGGTATCTGTGTATTGAAACGGGAAATATTAATTTAGTATAATGTCACTAGTTTTGCATCTCAATCTTGAACAATTTACATTATAGTAATTTTTTTACACATTTATCTCATTCGCGACATTGTAAAACGCCATAGTGAAGATTAACTGATTAAGCAACAAAGCTTGACATTTGTGGATTACCACTTGTAAATTGTAACACAACTAACTTATCCTGAACACTGATGAATTTCACTTGAAATCAATCAAAATCGGAGAATGGATGACAAGTAATTATGCATTATAATGCTTTATGGTAAGGGTATGTTTGGATCTTTTTAAGTTCTGTCTTTCCTCGTACACGTAGCCTTTTGATTTCTTCGGTTCACAATACCCAAAAATCTCTCAATTACATAACTCAAAGCTCAATTTCATTAGATGCAATATATGCAATAAAATTACATAATTTCAACCAATAAATTTGGATTATGATTTTCAGGAATAAATTTGGGACGCATTTTCACCGAAAATCTAAATTAATTAAGGGGAAATAAGAAGAGGGGTGAACGGTGACCTTGAATTGGAATGTTGGTGAGGTGGTCTTTGACCTCCGAATGGATCTTGTTGTCCATTAAAAGTGGCGTCGCAACAAATGAAGGTGAAGACAGGAGATGGAGACAACGACGACGACTTCATAGGTTCAATAAATTTGTTCAGGTAGATGGTGTATGACGGCGACGGTGAGCACACAGGATTGGAGTTGTGCTCGTCACCGATGGCAAAGTACTATTTGACAAGAGCAGGCAATTTAACGAACACCTGATGGGCAATGGTTAACATGCCACAAAGTAGGAGGGTGAAAGAGGGTGTAATGGTATTTTGGTAATCAGCAGAGATTCCCACATCGGAAAGCAAGAGGAAAGAGAGGTACGGAGGAGCGGTATAAAAAGAAAGAGGTCAGCAACCGGTAAACTTACATACCTGGACGGGGTCTAAATGGGTGATCAAGTAGGCCCATGGCCTAGGCAGGCGGCGCCCATTGCACGCTTCGGGTGTGCGCCCGCCTAACATCTCCCCCTTTGCTGGGGAGACTGTACGTCGTAATTTGTGGTAGTGAGGGCCTGCGCCTGCGCGGCCCTCTCCTAATCCTATTCCTCGGAAAAAATCTTATTGTCATTTTAATAAATCAAGTATATAAAAATAATAAAATTAGAATATTGGATAATAAGTAGTTATATAATTGGGATATAAATTATCATTATCTGGACATCCTTGATTAACCCAGTTCGTAAAATCTGTCTCAAATTCCAGGCCCAGGAGGAGTTAATTTCTTTGAAGCTTGTGTGTAAAGATGCAAAAACAAACGGGTTAACTTCCACACTTTCATATCGCAATTGATTATAAAGATCGATCTAGATCCTCAATTATCATCGCAAGACATCAATTTGAGAGTTGATAGTTCAATTTCACGGGTAAATGATTTTTAAACTTAAAAAGGGCATCAGACATCCCACATCGAAATACAGAGATGAATGGCTGAGAGAGAGCGCTATAAAAGGGTACGGAGGGGCAACGTACAAATTACTTACCTGGACGGGGTCAAACGGATGATCACGAAGATCCGTGGCCTGGGCAGGTGACATCCATTGCACACAAAGGATGGGTGCCTGTCTAACATCTCCCATACGTGGGAGAGTGTACGTCATAATTTGTGGTAGGGGGGCTTGCGTTCGCGCAGCCCCCTCCTAGTCTATGCTCAAAATTTGATTACCTCAGCAACTGTGAGCTTAAGTTAGTTTCGATGCGTCAGAAATTTACTTCATTTGTGCCTTTGCGTAGGAAATTTTCTACAACGATTTTTGCAAAATTGTTGTTTTGGTGAAAGGGCTAAAACTTTGCAAAGAGTTGGATGAGTTTGAAAGGAAACCACTGAATCTTCCTGGTGTTTGGTGGGACGACGGAGAGAAATGGACAAGGAAGCTCACCGATTTTAGACTGAGTAAACCTAAACTTTTAATCAAACAAACCATATCCGACCTGCATTCATCAACATATCAGTTACTGTTAGGCGAATGGAACAACAAAGCTTTCATAATCAAAGTGTTAATGAAGCAAAGACATCTAATATTAAATTTTAAAAATAGAAGGGAAAAGCTTACATATATATATGAAGTCTCTCAAAAAGAAAATTGGAGTTCCATGTATTTAACAACAGTAAATTTGCCTTGCAATATCTTGACAATTTTAGTGAAAGTGCAAAGTAAACATAGGGATAGACAAATGATCAAATACGAGTCAGTCATCCACTGTGTTGAGCACCCTTTAAGGTGTATTCCGATCTCGACATGATGGTAGCCTTGAGAAGAAACTAGTTTACGAGTTTATCCCACATTGGGAATGCAGAGAAAGACGGACTCAGATTGATGTACAAAATGCTTTGAAGCTGCCATGGGAAAGGCACTTACCTGGACGGGGTCAAAGGGGTGATCAGCAAGATCCGTGGCCTGGAAAGGTGACATCCATTGCACATTACGGATGGGTGCCTCTCTAACATCTCCCCTTGTTGGGAGAGTGTACGTCATAATTTGTGCTAGTGGGGGCTTGCGTTCGCGCAGCCCCCTCCTATTCATATTCTAAATTGTTGTTAATTGTTTGTGATTGAATCATTCTAAATTATGGTTATTGATTGTAAATGTTAGTCACTCTAAGTTGTGGTTATTGTTTGTGATGTTATATAAGTTGCAGCAAACAACTTTTAGATATCAAACAACACCTTTGCCAACAGGTAGTAAGAATTTGTCATACATAGAAACCACAACGAAGTCAATCCGGGAGCCTTTTTGATAGTTTGTTGCGAAAGTGAATAAACAGACAACAAAGAGATGTAAGAGCTTCACCTGGAAAATTCGTCGTCAGCACATGAAAGGAATGAACTGATAAGTTTGATATGGTTTCTAAGGATGTGGGTAAAAAGCCACATGCAAATCCGGTATCATCTTCTCATTCACTGATGCAAGCTCTATTTTGTGTGAAGGCTTGGAGATATCGGCATGTACATGAGCTCTAGACAATCATGTACGTGTAATGTGGAAATAGAAGTAGCAAATATGAAGGAAGAATGCATTTATGTCAGTTGCTACCATAGAACCTTGCTTCGTCTTACTCTCATCCTTTTTTGCATATTCCAATTCCTCCAAGTTTTCAATATAAAAAATGTTAAGAAGATTGAGATGTTTGGAGGGCGAGAGACGTTTTCCTCTTGTACAACTATACAAAGATGATATGTAAGGTTAGGCGGCATGGAAATTGGAAATTTGGAATGTGTTAGGCAGTCTCAATGTTTAAGGCTATCAAGAAGAGTAGGTCGGATTGAGCTCTCAATTTGAATTTGTTCATTATAGATATGAGAAAAAGAAGCTTTGATATCTTTGGATTGCCCGAGGATATATTATGCTAAATGAAAAGAAGCAAATTGCAGAGGAATTAGACCATTCATATTTCATGGTCTTGTTAAGGGGGCATTTTTTTCAATAGATGGAAGAAGATTGTTTTGGTTAGATTTCAAGTTGGCATTTCGTGATTTAGTTCATGTTTTGGCACAACAGTTGTGTATTCATGTAAGTGTTAGCTGTAATATGGGTGATTCATGGACTACTTCGTACCACACAACTGTTTATTGGCAATCGATTACGATTACTTGTGTTCATGAGAATTGGTTAACTTTGCCAAGTGAATCTTGTTCAACAATGTTCGAAATCCAAATTCTTGTGTATATAGAGTTTACCAAACTTGAGAATTGAATTAAAAGTGCTCCAAGTTCTATTGGGGAACTAAACGATATTGAGATACTTGATCTTTTAAGGGAAAAAATTCATAAATCTTCCCAATTCCATCACAAATTCGCTCAATTTGGTAATGATAGACAACAGTTGGTGTCGATGTGATTAGATGGATGATCTCCCGGATAACAATTCAACCTGTATAATAACGTGATTTAGATGATCAATGGGAGTACGTCAATGAATACTTGTTAAAAATCTACAATCAAATAGTGAATCAGTGGGAGTGCAATCAATTATAGATGCAAGCTGTGCTATTTGATTCTAAAAAGAAGCAAGAATGCTGTGTTGTACGATGCCAGCGATTTGTTCAGTGAGATTGCCACCAATGACGTGCTTAAGCATCAAATCGAGGGAAACGAGTTCTTCGAAAAGGTGCGAGTTTCTTCCTATATACAAGTTACAACGTACAATCTGCAACTTGGTACAATAGTAAATTAAATTTAGAGTTCACTGTATCCCACATCGAAATGCAGAAAAATAAGGCTCAGAGGTATCCAGATAAATAGATACGGAGGTGCAACGCTCAAATCACTTACCTGGACGGGGTCAAACGGATGATCATGAAGATCCGTGGCCTGGGCAGGTGACATCCATTGCACACAGGATGGGTGCCTGTCTAACATCTCCCACACGTGGGAGAGTGTACGTCATAATTTGTGGTAGTGGGGGCTTGCGTTCGCGCAGCCCCCTCTTGTTCAGTGTTTCTAAATTTGGTTTTAACTCAGTGATTTTAAATGGGGAGATTTGTTGGCTGTTTAGTATTTAGATTTTGCCTACTCTAAATTATGGTTTTGTTTTGTTGTTGTTGGACGATAATTGGGGGTGTTTGCAACTTGGTACAATATCTCTGTAACTCGAAAGATAATAGGGGGGGTGTTTGCAGAGGGTTATTTTCAATAAACAAATAAGATGGATTTGATGGGCTGTTAAGATTTGACACCACAGAAGTGTTTGTGTTAGCACCCAAAAAAAAAACATCAGTGTTTGTGATAAACATGTCATGAAAAACAGTATAAACGAATAAACGATCCTTTGATTATTTCCCATCTTTTTTTTTCCCACAAGGTACATTGAGGTCGAAATGATTAAACAAGCAACAAAGGGCAATTCAGAGCTTTAAACAGATGCTTCTTTTTTAGCAGTTCACAGGAGTATTAGACAGCAGCACGAGCATTTTAGGTATCGAAAACCATGCTTTCTGCCTCCTTCCTGACTGATTCGAACAGCACCGTGGATAGATATCGCTCTCCAAAGCTTGGAAACACCGCCTGACAATTGACAAAAGTGTTTTTTTTCCCCAATGAATAAGTTGAAATAATTTGACATTTTATGGCTCAAAAATTACGGATTCATGAGATAATTGAAGCCGGAATCACAGGATTGTTCTGTACAAGCAATGGCATCTTAAATGCTATAGGTGTGTTGAAGATTTTCTATCCCGATAGTTGTGCTCAACAGTAGACAGTAGTAGTTGTTCATGTTCCAACTCAGCTACACCAGATTTTTATAGAGCAAAATATGGAGTATGATGTAAATTTCATGGCAGCAGTGATCAGTTTACTTACAACAATCAGTTTTCCTTCGTTTTCTGGCTTCTTTGCTAATCTGATGGCGGCAGCGGCAGCAGCACCAGATGATATGCCAACCTGGACAGCATAAACCAACTCATGTGTAAGTTATGACCGAAGAATCTAAAGAACCGATAAGAGAAATTTAGTGATTCAGCACATGATTTCACTAAAATCTAAAGTCCTGGTGAAACCGCAGAAGCTGCATCTACATCTGTGAATAGGCTAAGTGAAAGCTTACCAGCAAACCTTCCTTTAGTGCAAGTTGTTTAGCCATCTCGATAGATTCTTCACTGGATATCTATATTAAAAAAAAAAAATCAAGAACCGAGCAAATTGAATTGAGATTAAAAGAACTTTCTTTATATTATTATTATTATTATTATTATTATATTTTCATGAGTAATCACGTCTTACTCACATTCACCATCATCAGACCTTATCAATGTGGTCACCACATTTTAAAACTCACCCTATTGGATCCATAGTACATGTCTATATTCTAGACAATAAATGCAAAACAAATAATTTCCATCCAACGAATCACAGCGCTTGTTAGCAGCAATTGAACAAGTAATAATAATAACTAAACTGTGTTCATAGCTGTCATTGTTCATTAGTGGAAAGACAAGACCATGACTAGTTGCTAGATAGTAAAGAAAGTCATTTGTAGAACAGAATATAACAATAGATCAGGAGAAGACAGGAGGCTTGCCTGAACAACTTCATCAAGTATATCAACATTCAAAACTCCGGGGATAAAACCAGCACCGAGTCCCTGAATCTTATGAGGACCTGCAAAATGTTATACATTCGGTTACTCAAATTGCCAATCAACAATCTTGTATAATCTCATATTTCCGCTTCTGTGGTATCCAGTCCTCCGAAATTGTTGACTCACCAGGCTTTCCTCCAGATAAGACGGCACTTTCCACTGGTTCAACACCACAAATCTGCCGAGGAAGAGAAAGATACCAGTCAAACAATCATAAGACAGACACCTATAAGGATTCTAAATTTGCTCGCTATTTGTCGTATTTTTTTTAAAATCATGTACTCACCTTAATATCGGGGTTCTGCTCCTTGAGATACCTCCCTGCCCCGGTCACTGTACCACCAGTTCCGACCCCAGATACAAAAATATCAATTTTCCCACCTGTGCCATTCCATATCTCAGGTCCGGTAGTTTGGTAGTGGATCTGAACAGTGGATAATACCCCAACACGAATTAACAATTTACTTACATCATCAATCAATGGGCACATAATCAAAATTTAAATGCCTTTTACCTTTGGATTGGCAGGGTTTTCAAACTGCTGTAGAATATAAGAATTAGGAGTCTTTGCACGAATTTCCTCTGCCTTGAAAACTGCTCCTTTCATCCCCTTTGCTGGGTCAGTCAGAACGAGCTCAGCACCAAAAGCTCGTAGAATGGTTCTTCGCTCAAGACTCATAGAAGCAGGCATTGTGATGATGAGCTTGTAGCCTTTGGCAGCAGCAATAAAGGCCAAACCGATACCCGTGTTTCCACTGGTAGGCTCAATGAGGACACTCTGTCGAAGTGGCAACACAGTAATATCAGCGATGAAATCAATAGAAATTCACTTATTCAGAAGTCAGAAACAAAAGGAATTCTTCATTGCAGCTAGATTCTAAATAGGTATCTAAATCTGATTGAAATGGAACCAATTTAACTTGATTGACTATATAAAGCAGATACACTAACGGACTAACCTCACCCGGCGTGATCAAGCCCTGCTTTTCTGCCTCGGTAATCATACTGTATCCGATCCTGCAGCCAGAAGATAAAATATTCAGAACAAAACTTCAAAGATGAAAGGTCTTAACTGGTGATAAAGGGGAAATACCTGTCCTTGACACTCGAGCAAGGTTCCATCAACTCCAGCTTTGCAGCAATGCGAGCAACGCAACCGTCCACAACATTGTTGAGATACACCAAAGGTGTCTTACCAATCAGCTATTTGAGAAACACATGAACAATTGAGCAATGTCAGAAACAGTATCCAAAACGAAGAGGTCAGTGGATTGATAAGGAATGTTGAGAAGCTTTACTTCAGTAACATCCTTCGCAATCGAAGCATGGCCCTCCATTTTCAGTCGAATTACTGCATCAAGCCACAACGAAAAATCGTAAATAATTGTCCACAATTAATAGCCAAAAACTCAACTGTCCACAATCAACAGCCAAACACTCAAAATTGATAACAAACAGCCCTAATTGATACAAAAATCAAAGCCCTAATGTACAATTAATCACCTTCTGTGTTGAAAATCCGTGAATTTCGCAACGAACAACCCCGGAAATTAGGGTTCTGTACAAAGTAATCAAATTAATGTGCACTGAGTTATTGATCATTAAATTTCTGCTCTATATCAATCATCAAATGCGGAAAGAAGCTGTGAAACTACAATTTGAGTACAAACAGGATGTCAATTATAGATGAACAGCAGATTAAGAAAGAAACTTTACTTTGCACAGATAGAAGAGGAATCGAGAGTAATCAAATTAATGTGCACTGAGTTATTGATCATTAAATTTCTGCTATATATCAATCATCAAATGCGGAAAGAAGCTGTGAAACTACAATTTGAGCACAAACAGGATGTAATTATAGATGAACAGCAGATCAAGAAAGAAACTTTACTGTGCAGATAGAAGAGGAATCGAGAGAGAGGCTTACAACGAACACTCGATCGAATATGTGAGTGGACGAGGGGTGGGAATGGAATTAGGAGATGACAGATGAGTTGTATAAATAGGAAAAAATGTCCGAAAATGTCAAACTTAATTATTTGCAGTCTCTATAAAAAAAAAATTTATATTATAAATTTGGTATCATATCGTATTGTGGCGTACGTAAATAAACATCAGATTCAGATCATACCGCGTTGTTCATCATCATTACTCCCTCCGTTTCTTTTTAAATGACTTTTTCAAGTCAAGCACGTAGTTTTAGAACGATAAAAACTATATTAAATATTAATATTTTAATAATTTTTTATAATAACATTATACTTATCACCAAAAAGTATGAGGTTATTGAAAAAAATTAATTAAAAAATTATTATTTTATATAGTTTTTTACACCTTAAACAACATGCGTCAATAGTAAAAAGACAATTAAAAGGAAACGGAGGGAGTATTATATTACAGGGTTCATTATCTTCCTTCTTTTGAAACAAGAACTCCAGATGAATCTGATTATCAACCAAAAATAATCTCAATTTAAAAATCACAAATTGATGATCAAACTATGTCTGAAGATAAAAATAAGCAACAATTCAATGAGAAACAACGGGTGTTCTTTGCACAAAACCCCAATTTCGGGTTGTATTCATTCTCACCCCGATCCACCCACCAAATAACAATAACAGTACAAGGGGATACTTTAGATAATACTCCATTTGTCCTATTTACTTTAGCACCAATTTTTTTAAATTAATTTTTTTTTTTATTGAGTAAGAATTCGAGTTCATACATGACGGGCAACATACACTCAACTACACGACGAATCAAATCAAATCAAATCTAAAACTAGATAGATGAGGACATAGACTAAGAACGAATCTAAGCATCACCATTAAGTAGCACCACTAGTCAGCGATACATCAGGAATCATTTGTGGATAGTAAAGACGAACCTCTAAGGAAGCTCCTTCTTGAACATGGAGTCGCCCCGTATACACCACCTCGACCCCGTATACAAAGAAGAAGCTCGCTCCGACACACTAGAAGCAAAGACGCACCCTGCTCGTTCAAAATGCACCAAATAGCCCTTACGAG
This sequence comes from Persicaria tinctoria, assembly GCA_037127255.1. Taxonomy (NCBI): domain Eukaryota; kingdom Viridiplantae; phylum Streptophyta; class Magnoliopsida; order Caryophyllales; family Polygonaceae; genus Persicaria; species Persicaria tinctoria. The sequence continues at coordinate 6,539,883 of JBANSL010000004.1, forward strand.
ATATTATCAAGAGGTTTATATTATTTATTTAATTATGTATTTTGGATTTTCCAAAGAATCCTTTCAGAATTTGTCTAATCCTTTCGGGTATAAATATTTATAACTTTTTTTTTATTAAGTAAAGATTCGAGATCAGGCAAGCCTGATTCTCGAGAGGTCAACAAGTCAGCAGCCGGAAACCGTCTAAACATACATAAAATACAGAAAACAAGTGCAATGAAACAATCAGAAACAAACTCTACAACAAGACAACTTAAGCAGAACTACTACAAAAAAGTTGTAGACGCCGACGAAGAGCGATGTCAGACACCACCGAACAGTAGCACCGTGGGCATGTGGTACATCGGGAATCTGTCTTTTGTGGGTAGTGCAGACGAAGCTCCAAGGAAGCTCCTTCTTGGATACGAAGTCGCCCTCAAAGCCCCACCACGACCCCAATCAGTCACGACTCCGGACTCCGTGCCCCCAACCAAGCAGAATAACTCCTAGAAACGTCGGAAGCAGAGCCACACACTACTCGTGCAAAACCCCCAATCTCTGGTCGGTGGTTTCTTCAATCGACCTTTTTTTTTTGAACCGGAAATAATTTGGCATTAAGGGGGCCTTAAATGCCAAGGGCGTCCAGACGGACGAAATTACGAAGAACCGAGTCGTTAGGTAATGAATTGCCAGAGAAGGCGAAATTGAGGTGCGAAAGACGGTCAACAACTCGATTTGCCTCTCTAAATACATGACGAATCTCAATTGAGTGAAAGAAACCTAGGGAGACTAGACTGTCTGAGACAATCATTTCAGAGTCCCTAGAGGGTTTCCCGCAACCCTTAAGGATGTTAATAATGGCCAGGTTGTCCCCTTCTATTGTCAAATTGGTTATGTTGAGTTCTCTAGCAGCATTAAGGCCATTCTAGAGCCCCAAGCCCTCTGCGCCAGAAATAGAGGAAATGCACGAAGAGCCTGCGCCACAGAAAACGGGTGTGCCGGTATGGTTTCTGATAACGAATCCATAGGAGCCCAAAGAGGAAGTAGATAGGGCTCCATCAAAATTTAGTTTGTGGTAACCAATTCTTGGTACCTTCCATTTACAGTTTTTCCTTGGTATTGCAGAACGGATTTGTGTCATGTTGTTTTTCTGTTGTATGCATTGGGCGTATATATGTGTTGTCTTCGGATTGATTTGAGGTGTTCCAGCTTAGTTTTTGGTCTCTTGCAAAAGAAAGTATGCTCCTAGCATCTGGTTTAGTGTTGCCAAAGAGTGTCATGTTCCTAAAGTACCAAATGCTCCACTAGCAGAAAGCGAGAACATTGAATTTCTGACTCCCAACTTTCTCTTTAATGGAGCAAATGCAACTATTTATGTCCGGTCCTTGGGTGAAGCAGGTATGTAGAATATTCATTAAGGTAGGATCCGCTTTTGCTATTGTTGCTCTTGTTATCGGGCAATCCCAAAGAAGGTGGGCTAGATCCTCATAGTTCGAATCACATTGAGGGTAGGATGTAGGCACCCCAACACCACGAGAGGCAAGTTTTACTGAAGTTGACACTCCATTCTTCGTAATTTTCGAAAGTAGTTTTTTCACTTTTGATGGTAAGTCTAAACTCCAAATCCATCTTAAGTCCGATTTTTGGTGCTGTTTGTAGTGGCCGATCATTTGAATCGCTGAGCTTATGCTAAACCATCCATTCTTACTCCATTTCCAGTATAGCCTATCAGTGTGTATATTTTTGGGTATCGGGTATGTGGATATTAGGTCTATTGATTCTGCTAGTAAGGTATTTTGGAGGGTAGAGTTAAGTATATCCAAGTTCCACTTCTTATCGTCTGTCAAGAAGTGCTGTATAGTCAGTTGTGTGTCGACCTACATGTCATCTGGTATTAATGTTATTAGTGGTGAGTTTCCGAACCAATGATCAAGCCAAATGTTTATACTTCTGCCATTACCAATCGACCAACGAAGGCCATCCTTAAAGAGGGGTATAAGTTTAGCGAGTTGTGCCCATAACCCCATTGCCAGGAGGAGCCGCCCTTTTTGCGGTAATTCAGTATGTGTTGTTGTCGTAGGTATTTTTCTGTGACTAGTGTTACCCATGGATTTCTTGGTTCAACCAATATTTTCCATAATAGTTTTAGTTGCAGTGCCTTATTCATATCTTCGGAGTTACGTAGTCCCAGTCCTCCGTTGGATTTTTCCTTGCATACTTCATACCAACTAATAAGTGGCTTATGTTTTGGCCCTTTGTTCCAAAGGAAATTCCGATTGACTCTGTCCAATTCAGTGTGTATAGATTTTGGTAATAAGAAGCACTGCATAAGATGCAGGGGTTTTGCTAATAATATGGTTTTAATTAAGGTACATCGTCCTGTCTTAGACAAGCAGTTGGCTTTCCATTTGTGCATTTGTGATTTAGTTGTGATTAGTAGGTAATTAAAAGTTTCCTTGTTAGCTCTACCACAAATGATGGGGCAACCTAGGTAAGGTCCTAGGTTGCTGGTACAAGGGATCTCTAGTTCATTGTGTAAAGCATTCTTTTGACTTGTCGTCATGTTAGGAGTCGTTTGAAACTGTGATTTGTGCCTGTTTACCATTTGACCAGAAAGGGAAGAGAATTCCCGGAGGACTTTGTTTATTTGGTCACAAGCAGTTTTTGTTGCCGACGCAAAAATGACTATGTCATCCGTGAAAGCCATAAATGGAATTCTTGTTCCATTTCGCGTGATCGTGATGCCCAGGTGGCTCCGGGGAGCTATAGATTCCTTGTGTAGCCCACGTGCTAAGACTTCTGATAGTATGAGGAATAGATATGGGGATAGAGGGTCGCCTTGTCTAAGCCCTTGTTGAGGAGCAAATAGATCAGTGGGTTCGTTGTTTACTAAGACAGAGTAGGTGGTTGTCGTTATGCATTCCCGTATCCATCCCGTGAATCATTCCGAGAATCCAAAATTAGTTAGAAATGAGAGCAAGAAATTCCAATCCACCAGTTCAAAAGCCTTTTCCATGTCTAGTTTAATTGCCATTCAGCCAGATTTTCCTTTCTTCCTTGAGAATGAGTGAAAGAGCTCATTTGCTATTAAGATATTGTCTTGTATGGACTTTCCTGCAGTGAATGCGCTCTGCAAGGGGTTGATAATTTTAGGGATAATTTTCTTTAGTCTTGTTGCTATTATTTTAGAAATTATCTTATACGTTGTGGAGCATAAGCTGATGGGTCTGTAATGTGATGTAGTTGTTGGGTTGTCGCACTTTGGGATAAGTGCAATGAAGGTGTGATTTACCTGCTTTAGTATTCTGCCACTAATGAAGAAGCCTTTGACAACTTTAGTCACAGAAGGGCCAACAATGGGCCATTTTTTCTTAAAAAACCCGTTGGAAAACCATCAGGTTCGGGTGACTTGTCGTTTTCTAAACTGAAGACCGCATTTTTAATTTCAGCATTCGATATTTGTTTAGTGAGCCACTCATTGTCCTCAGAGGTGATTTATGTGTTTATGTTATTGAGTAAATTAATCGGGATTATTTTTCTTTGGGTAGTTTGGAATCGTCTCATGAAGTCATGCTTAATCGATTCTCGTATTTCTTTGTCAGTTGTAACCGCAACTCTTGCGGTTGTCTGTATTGTTTTTATTATGTTTCTGTTTCTTCTCCCTGTTGCAATTCGGTGGAAATATTTTGTGTTAGCATCTATCGATCTTATATGGTGTTTTTTAGCTCGTTGTCCCCAGTATTTAGTTTGGTATCTAAGTAGCGTGGCGTGTTTGATTGTAAGCCTTTTGATTCTCTCGTCAGTCCTGTTATCGTATGCGTTACAGAGTTGCAATTGTAGTTCTTGCAATTTATCCTCAACTGTTGAAATTTGTCGAAATATATTTCTGAAGGTGTTCTTACTCCAGATCTTACTCTTTTTTTTTTTTTACTTCCACGGGTTTTTTAGTTAATTTGTAAAGTTGTGATCCCGGTACGTCCACTCGCCAAGCATTTTTTACCAGGGTCTCAAATTCAGGTCTCGTAGTCCAAGCCATTTTGAACTTAAAAGGTTGTAACCTCAGCTTACTCTTGTCCATTAGGTCTAATGTGATTTGCGTATGGTCTGATTTAATGAATGCATGGTTCTTCGTGTTTAAGTCGGGAAATAGTTGTAGCTGAGTATGCCTTACCAAAGCTCTGTCTAATTTCTCAAAAGTATTGTCCTCTCTGTACGATCTTCTTCTCCATGTGAATTTATTTCCAGTTGTCGGGGTGTCTATAAGATTGTGTGTAGCGATAAATTCAGAAAGTCTGTGGAGTCTACGCACACTAGGAGGAAGACCACCTAGTTTGACAGAAGAGTCTAGGATTTCATTAAGATCTCCTATTATGATTAATGGTTCCGTAATATTCTTAACTGTGTCGGATTGGTTTTCCCAAAAGTTTTCCTTATCTTTTTCATGTGGGGGAGCATATACAAATATTATCATGATTGTAATCGGTAGGGTTTGGTTAGTATACTTTGCCTGAATGGTTCTCTTATCAAAGTTTATGATTTCAAAGGATTCATTATTGAAATGTGATGCTTTACAAAGAAGACAGAGAACACTAGAGAGAGACCAACCGAAGGGCAAAAAAACATGTTATCAAAACTAGGTTTTTTCCAACAGTTGTCAGGTGGAGGATTTTGTAGCTTCGTTTCTGCTAGGGCTGGTATTTTAATACGGTCGCTTCTACAGGTCGATTCTATCTGAGTCTAGACATTTTTCCTATTAAGGCCACATATATTCCAGTAACTAAACTTCATTATTCCAATTTTTTGTTTAAATGAGGTAATAGCATGTGATGGACCATAAGATAGTCCATGGAGGTTAATGCCAGTTCAGTTTGTTATAAGTAAACAAGGTGAAACCCCGTGAGGATGGTGGACATTACATGGGAACTACTAGATATTATGTGTGTATGGTTCCTTATAAGAGATTTGGTTATTCTAGTATGCTTAGGAGTAGGTCTTATAGGTGTGATACGACATGGTCTATGTGTTGATATCTGTTTTGTTGTACAAAGTGTAAATTTGTGCTCGCTTGAATTCGGGTATAATAAGGGTAAGAGCCTAAATAATGAGTATACAATATCACTATAACAGTTAACGGTAATCAGAGTAAAGTTCATTTCGAAGAAACAAACAAACCAGAAAGAGACTGAATGTCGTAGGATCTTCAAGTGTTTAAGCATAGAGTTCCTCAGTTTGATAGTTGAATGCGTAATGGAGTTGATGTGCCTAAGGCTCGGACTGCAAGAGCTCACAGGATTCCCATCAATGCTAGAAAGTAGGATCTTTAACTCGAGTGAGAGACACCCTGGATCAGCTACAGAAGCAGCAAGTGAGGTGATCAATAAAAAGTTAACATGTATTCTATGATTTAAAGCAAGTGTTTTATATAGCCGATGTTTGTGGGTTACGTACTTCCCATTGGTTGAATTGAACAGATGATTGATCAGAGAGGGGGATGAGTAATAGTTGGAATCAACCTGCCAAACTAGGGAGCATATAGCAGAGAAAAAAAAGCAGGAGATAATATGCCAGATGCAATTAACTAATGATGGTTGTTGATGATTGTTGGAATGAATTTTACTAACCTTTTTTGGGGTTGTATGATTGATCGGTTTGTAATCATGGTGATCCTGTAAATGAAATTTAGAAAGCAGAGTTTCGAGGAAAGTCGTCATCCGAGTAGCATTAGTGCAATTATGGTTAGAGTTGGGATTAAATATACTAAGATTCATAGAGATGACATAGTTACAACAGGCAAGCAAGGTGATATACTGCATAAACAGGGTGTAGAGCATAGACAACATATGTTTCTTGTAAGCATCGAGGATAGATGTAATTCTAATCCACATATCCAAGGAGGTTGTGTTTTCATGGTGAGGATCAAAAGAGGGTTTCCAAGGCATGAGGATAATAAGTTGGCCATAGACATGGAATGGTCTGGCCTCCCAACCACAAGAGAGATCATGTAGGTTGGAGAAACGAGCTTCAAATTAAACCAATGGTTTGGAAGCTCAATGAATTGCAAGTCTCCTATAATCCCCTTCCAGTCAAAGATGATTTTGGATTCGAGTTTTTTGAAATCTATGGGAGCACCAAAGGCTCTCCCATAGAGGATGACATTGGTATCAAACCGGTATTGGGGCTGATACTGTTGGAGTTGATCATAGAACGAGTTGAGGTCGAGTTTGCCTTTTCCTTTGTCACTTTTCAGTGATTTTGATGGTTTTGTAGGTTTTTGGGTGTCACCCGAAGGTTTCCCGTTCGTTTGGGTTTTTATGGGTGTCGGTGGAGCCCCATTGGGACTCCCCTTCCCTATAGTTGGTTTATTGTTCTCCATTAAAGCAAAACAGTAGGATTTGAAGCAAACGCAGCCAGAGAAATCAGAAGCAGTTATGTGAAGGGCAGTAGAAGAAGTAGAGATGAGAGAAGAGGATGCATTTAATTTGGCTTTGTAAAAGCTTTTATAGTACCTTTGAAGGATCGAAACTGCAAAGGTGACTAAAGGTTCAAAGAGTATCTGGATTTTGAAAGCCTTAACAAAGGTGAAAGTTCCATACCTGTTGCAGCGAAGAATGGCACTTGGAAGACCCTGAGCAACACAGAAGCAAAGATGATGGCGCAGACCTCTGAGCGCAGGAACCCCAAGACCACTCCAGTTGAAGAGGGAGTCGTCTAATCGGCCAAAGTGAGATGAAATAGAGAGAAGTCCTTTGATTGAGACAATGATTACTTCTATAGATCCCCATAGGAGTGATGTGAACGAACAGAGCGAACAAAACCCTAGAACAGAGGTTTCGCACACAACCCCGTTCCAGATCCAAAATTTGTGCCAGATCCAAAACCGATATTGTTTAATATGGATGGGACAATGCCGATTTGAGCTTTGGGAAGGGGTTGAAGTGGGATTTGCAGAGAAATTGCTTACTTTTCGAGAGTGGGTTTGAGATTTCTGGGTAGGGGATAAAGGGCGATAGGTAATTAGGGGCGTGTGAGGTCGCGCGTTCTTTTTAATAAAATTCTCGGAAGGGCTACAAACCCCGCTTGAAAGTGCGTGTACTAATTCCCATTAGGGTATGGAATATACTATAGAAATAAGAAATAATTGGGCTCCATAATCGTCCTGTTTGGTTCTGGAAGTTCCGATCACATTTTTTATGGTTGATCGATTTTCCTTTTTTTGTCCGTATTTGCCTCGTCTTCTGGCATCAGGTCAGTGTTTTGGTGTGGCTAGAGTTGCTCTGTGTTGGGTTGTAGTATCCAACGTCCTGTTTGATCGACAACAGATCGTGGTTGTCTTCGTGATCTTCAAAAATCCTTCATTTAGGTGGGGGAAACGTCGGCGATCCACTCTTCCTTAGGTGTCGCCCTTACTGTTTGGGGTACTGTCGTGAGTCTTTGCACTCCCCCATGTTCTTGGCACTCGTGACGCGTCTTGGTCTCCATCGACTTCTGTGTTGGTTGACAACTTGTATGGGCTGCTGGGGTCTTTCTTGCTTCTTTGTTGATTTCTATTATCGTGTTTACTTGTATTGACGACTTTTCTTCTGTTGATTTGTTCGTCCATCGAGTTTCAGGTATGCTGAACTCGAATTCTTACCTAATAAATAAACAACAAAAAAGGTGTTGAGATGGCAAAAGATAATTGGTAGAACGATCGTAGGGGAAATATTGCATAAGAATTTGATCATTATGGCAAAAAAGAAGTTATTATTTTAGATAATCAACATCCAACGATTCTGGATAAAAACTTAGAGTTAGAAAAGAAGCTATCTCATCTCTCTAGTTTTCAGATACATGGAGTCGACACCTTGTCGGAGATCTCACACGTCGATCACCGTCCAACTTCCGCCTGTTCTTAGAACCCCTCTTTGGAGATTAACAACCCCTCTTCGGAGGCTGAAAAGTGAAAACCCTCTTTGGAGGTCGAAAATCTATCTCGACTGGAAATCCCCTCGTCGGAGGTAAATAACCTGCTTTTCGGAGGTAGGAAATCTATCTCGCCAGACCAATCCATGAACTACCTCTCTCTTCAGGTTTAATCTTCGTTGTGCCCTTCGTCCTGTGTTGTAGGAGGAAATCGAGTTCAATAAATAATACTCCATCCGTTAATTAAAACTTGACGTTTTACTATTCACGCACGCTTTTTGAGGTGTTAAAAACTATATCAAATATTAACTTTTTCAATATATTTTTAAAATAATTTCATACTTATTACTATTAAGTATGAATTTATAAAAATAGATGTTAAAAAAAATTCATATTTTATATAGTTTTTATCATTCTAAAAAAGTGTGCATGAATAGTAAACGACAAGTTTTTAATTAACAGAGGGAGTAATATAAATCAAACCAGATTCGTGCCCACACAAATAATTACAAGACTTCCTCTCGATGTAGCAACGGGAAGTCATGATCGATTCTCGAGGAAGCTGGTCAGCGGATCTCAGGTAGCAGACGATTCACGTCGGATTTCGACTCTAGGGAGATAACTCGATATCGACCAATTTCAGTCGATTTCTGGGTTTCTGCAGCGTCAGCCGATTTCGGCCACGTTATTCGATATCGACCAATGGTAGGTCGATATCGACCAATCCTCGTCGATTTCTTCCTATACCTGCAGAGACAAAAACAAGCAAAAGTCGATATCGACCAAGTGCAACTCGATATCGACCAAGTCAGTACCCAATATCGACCGGCTCAGAAGACTGCCTGTCGACCAGAAGACTCAATATCGACCGGCTCAGAAGACTGCCTGTCGACCAGAAGACTCAATATCGACCTGTGTAACTCGATATCGAGTGAATTGCAGAAAACGTAACGGAACTAAGAATTGCAGATTTCGAAATAAACAATGTAAAAGAAAACTTCCAAAACCGGAGTTTGCAACAACGATAACCAAAACATGCGTAAGGCAAGATAAAGAGTAATAATCATGTAATCACATCAAAGGATCAAGCTTTCTCCTTTTCCAACAATTAGACAACTCTTTCAAGAAACCCTAATTGTATCTACCAATTTTATGTTTATAATCCAAGTTGCTAACCTGAATCTCTATTAACTAGGTAATAAACATATAAAAGACAGTGGATGATCAAAACACAATAAATGTTGAATCTTTACCTCAAACATGCATGACTATCGTCAGGCTCACCCCGACCCTAGAAGTAGGTGGACTACTCGCTTGTCATCATAGGGAAACTCATCAATAATAAAAGAAAACTAAATTGCATTAATAAACTAAAACAAAGCTTACAACTGATTGAAGCCAATTCCGCTCTCGCCAAATACAACTTCTCTCGACTCCAAGCTCTCTCTCCTAACTCTCCTACTTGTGTTCTCTCTGACTTGGAATGCCTAAAAAACTAGCTTCATGGGCTTTATTTATAGGGTTTCATCCTTGCTAATCAAGGAAAGCAAATATCTATCATCTGTCTAAAGATATAATTCTATTTAGAAATAAATATATCTAATTTGGAAATAAGATAAATCATATAGGGTAATTAAATGTTCCACCCTTATGATAGATTAAAGGATAAAAAGATAGAAAATGTCTCTCAAAACTTTATGTGCAAGATATCTCCACTCGGAATCGACTTCGTACTCGATCTGGGAGTTGGTCGATATCGACCAAAGTTGGTCGATATCGAGTTATGTTGCTCGGCTTCGGCTCTGATCACTCGATATTGACTCTAGCAAGGGATATCGAGTTGACATTTGGTCGATATCGAGTTATGTAAGTCGATATCGAGTTGTGCTTCCTCCGTCTTCGTGTCTGCTGGTCCATGTTGAGTCTGTCTGGGAATATCGACTGACTCTTAGTCGATATCGACCAAGTATGGTCGAAATTGACCAATCTTTAGCTTTCAGTATTCTGCTCCGTCTTGAAATGCACTTTCCTGAGTCCTCGTTCGTCTGATTGACACATATGAATATGAGTTGGAAAGCTCTTTTCGAGGGATACAACTCTCATGAAAACATCGGAACTTGATTCAAAATGATGAATGACCAAAAGTGGGCTTTCCTCCGGCTGCACCATCCTTAGCTTCTTTATGACTTTCCTTTAAGCTCCAAAGTGCGTCCGATTTCTGCGAAATTAAACAGAAACTAGTGTAGACTCCATAATTTGGCAAATAAGCATAAACTACATAGATTCTGTACTATTCTAACCCAAATGCATGAAATGTATACAGAAATCGATATAAGAGTCAATGTAAAACATGGCTCAAAACATGAACATCATCCTGTCGACTTGTAATCTTCCGTTTCCGTACGATTCAACCTCGGTCTGAGCATCCTTCTCCCCAAGGCTCCTCCCCGTTGGCCGCTGCCCAACGCCCTCAACCACCCCCTTCTTGGTTAGCCCTCTCACTGTTGATTTGAGGTTTTTCAGGGTTTAATTGGATAAGTCATATCTCTCCCCGTTTTCCCCTCAAATTGGTCTTAAAACTCCCGGCCTCCTAGCCGAGACCTCTTTCTCCGTTCCCGTCGTCCTGTCTCTCCTTGCCTATCACTTGACCCCCTTCTTGCCCTCCTTTCTCTGGGTGGGTTCGGGGTTTACCCGGTGGTTTGATTGGTCCTCATTCGACTTTGTCCTCCTACGACGCCTTCTTCCGCCCCACCGCCTCCGGTTTCTCCGCTCTTGTGCGGTGGTGTGCGTTTGGTCGGCGGTTGTTAGTGTATCAGTGGACCCTCTCCTTGCTTGGCTAGGGTTTTGGCTCCTTGCACCCTTCCTTGGCCCGATAACTTGTTCTTTGGGTTCAAGACTTTGTCTTTGGGCCCAAGGATGCCAAGGATTTAAAAAAACAAAAATAAATTATGTATAATTTTATTTATATAATAATAATTTGTATAAATTAATAATAAAAGTGTTGCGTGGGGTCGATCTGCTTGTGATGTTGTTGTTTGACGTTGGGGTCTAGCGGTATTAAGCGATGTTCTTCTATTTTATCGACGTGCGAGAAGTCATGGACGTGATCGAAACCTGAAGGCTCGTTGACTTAGTCCAAATATGAGGTTTTCACTTAGTTCCACAGGGATTCCCTACGTCGCCTCTACCAACGTACTGACTGAAGAGTTGTGGCACACTGCTACTGTTCTTTCTTTGTCTGTCCTAGATTGCGTATGTAACTACACCTTTTTATTTTGGCCTTTTCTGCTTCGTTGTTGCTTTTGTCTTTAGCATGTATGACGGGTTGTCCGTCGCATTTTTCGGCCTCTCGACCCATCGGACCTGTCCGGTGCGTCAAATTTCTACTCAATAAAAAAATATTATTTTAGCATTGTATAGGATATATGATAAGATTCTTTATGAAAAGACAATAACCCTACCTGCCTCTACCCATTCACTTGAGTGCTTCTTACCATTGGGACGAACTAGTCGGCGCAGACCGGTTTACATAGTGCATGACTCTTGCGGTATGAGTCACGTGTCCAGGATTTATCACTAAATGTGGACTATCATCGATATTAATTTTTATTTATTTTTATCAATAAGCTAAGAAATTGCACCAAAAAAAATAATCAATAAGCTAAGAAAATCATTGGGAAATAAAATATAAGATCAATAATTTAATTGAAACAATGCAAACTATAAATTAAAACGAAGCAAAAGTTCGAAGATTGACTATCAGAAAAGATAGGGTATCTCGTGTTATATAACATTTAATGAATAATGAGTACCATTTTTTATAGTACCATATAGTATATATGGCCTTAGGGGTTCATCAAGGGTCGGAATTATTGAAGGATACACATTGCATCAATAAATTCCTCATGATCCGCAAATTCACACGTTAACTTCTCTCTCTCTCTCTCTCTCTCTCTCTCTCTCTCTCTTTTTCCATTTTTTTTTCTTTCAAATAATCATTTTCTATCAGTTTTTTTTCGCGTTCCCTATATACACCGCAAAGGACACGTCGAATTGGACGTTACAGCAACGTTGGATTATACATTGCAAAAACGTCCAATTTGACGTTTCATCTGTTGGGAAATTGCCCAAGGGGTAGGGGATCCGACGTTGTAACAACGTTGTTACAACGTCAAATCGGACGTTGTACCCTGGATGCCAACGGGCTCCGTCGGGCTTAGCAACGTTTATTTGGACGTTTCTACAACGTTAAATATAACGTTTCTGCTACCACCAAATCCTCAGCGGCAAACTAGGGGCAGGCTTAGAAACGTCGGATTTGGCGTTGTCAAAACGTCAGATTTGACGTTGTGACTAGTTCCAGACCACTCCTATAAAAGGGAATGGGGACCTTGAATAACTCAACACAACAATTCCACATTCTCATTCCTTCCACATTTTCAATCCTTCCATGGAGCCGGTTACAACTGGAGTAGTAGGCTCCACGGGCAGAATTTATTATGCAATCGAAAGGGTTCGATACCCTATGCCCCCGGAGGAGTCCAAATGTGCTTGCAGCAGTCCAGAATACAGAGGCATGCATCCATGCGCACTGTTTGAGGTCGTTTGTGAAAAAGAGAATCACATTTCTGCACCCTTGCGGGTCGGGTGTCTAGAGTGCAATGATTTTCATCCGGGCATTCGTGGAGCCTACGAGTGGAAGGTTGGTGATCTTCTACTTCAACATATCCGCTCATTCTTCGCCGATGTAAACAGATGTGACCACGTTGACGTGGCTCAAACGGCAGGAATAATAGTGAGGGGAGCAAATAAAGAGGTCGCCACCTTTCCATTCAATGAGTTAAAGATTAAAATAGTTCCGAAGACGAACTAAGAATAGTATGGTCGATATGAAGAAAAAATTACGTTGTTATCGATGTTGTATTTGTTAGTTGTGGTAATGTGTCGAAGTATGGAATTTGTTAGTTTCAGTAATGCCTCGATGTATGTAATTTGTTAGTTGTAGTAATGCCTCGATGTGAAATCTGATCGTTATCTATGAAGTGAAGCGTTTGCATGTGATTGTTTGTTGTTGTGATCGGGTAGAAACCATCGAAAATAATAACGCAAACAATACGAAATACACAAATATAGCATACCGACAAAATACGAAATGTATGTCATAAACAAAGGGACGATAATGTATCTACTGCAGAGATCGAATGTAGCCCATGAAATGCTCGTACATCTGGTCTAGCTGGGGATGCCCGACCAATACCTGAATGGCATGGGTCATCTCGTCGACTCGGGCCTGGCGAGCAACAGTCTCAGCATCAACCTCATCCCCATCCTCATCTGGTCCGATGTCGTCGTCTGGGTGGGTAGGCGCATCCGGAGGAGCACTAGGTAGTACCACTGTCGTGGGCAACACATGACCTCGACTCTGTGACTGGAACCAAGCGAGGTAGTCAGTTGTGACGCCTCCCTGACAGCTCTCGATCGTCCTCCTGTGACCAGTGACAGGGTAGAATCTCTCATCGTCCTGAGCTGCCCAACGGTGGTGTTGCATGTTGAACGTCAAGATGTAACGCCTCTGCAGGCGAAACGGGCGTTGCATGAAGGACGGAGGGATGACGGCCAATGGCTGCTCCTACACGCGGCCAAACTGTCGGAGCACCCTGTCTGGCATGTACGGCTCAAAGATGCCACATAATCTGAGGGTGCCTCGATAGGTGGAGGAGCGAAACTGACCAGCGAAATCCAAGTCTCTGCCGAAAGGCATCCACTCGACCTATGTTCAGAAAATGATATAAGGGAAACAATCTTACTCGACATATGTAGTTAAAATCAAAGAAAGTTATAAACAGGTTACCTTATCGATGGTCATGCACTCAAGCTGTGCTCGAAGCTTCTTCTCCCTCTTGCGCCTCTTCTTGTCGTTCCCCCTGATATCGGTCGTCGACGGGTCGAACCGTGCCATGTATCGGGGATCATGATCAAATGCATCCCTGTCCGAGCGAAGACGACCCGCAAAACAAGGGAAGTACGACCAGATCCATGCCTGAAAATTATAAACCATTAGAGCACTTATTAAATGTAAATCGCAAGCAGAGGAACGTATTTACAGTATTAAAGAAATGTGTTACCTGCAACAGTGCAGCACACCCACGTAGGCCTCTGGCATCGCCTCTCATGGCCTCCCCTAATCCCCGGTAAAGGAAGGCAAGCACTCCTGCTCCCCAAGCTAGTCTCCCGGCGTGCGGCAAATCCCAAACTAGCCCGAACAACGAGAAGTGTACGCGGCTCTGGGACTTGTCGATAAAGAGTGTCGCACCCAGCAACGTAGCCAAGAAAGAAACGGAGAGGTCATGCTGCCACTGTATGCTCTCTGGCACTACGCCATCTGGGGTAAGGTCGGGCCACTGCTCCCGACGGTGGCCGTGCCTCTCCTCCCACCAATCCGTCAACTCCGGGATGGCAAAACCGCAAGCCGTCCTATGCTTCTTCAGCACAGCCGGGGTCCAACCAAATAAATCCTGCAGTAGAGGCTCCCGCTGTAGTGGAAGATACTCAGGGAGAGGCTCGCAAGGCAGTCCCTCAATCGGCAGCCCCATCAGACAGGCGACGTCGTGGAGGGTGATGGTCATCTCGCCCCATGGAAAGTGGAAAGAGTTCGTCTCCGGCTGCCAGTGCTCTATGAACACAGTCAACAACTGGGCATTCACTCCGTCCCAGTTCAAATCAAGCAGCCCCAGTAGACCAGACTGAGCTGCCGCCTGCACCCATGTCCCTGGACCCTCGTACATGTAGTACCTGAACGGATGGAGGTGTGAAGCCCGATGATGAACCTTCAGCAATTTATGTCGATAGGTCGGGTCCGTCCATAGCAGCTGAGCCCTATGGTTCCTAAACGAGACCAAAAGATCTCCTGGAGGCAAGTCGCCATCAGGGTGCTCATCGTCCCCCTCCTCCTCGTTGCCCCCTCCTCCTGCTCCTGAGCCTCATCCGCCTGGTCGCCCCCCTCCTCCTCCTGGTCGCCCCCCTCCTCCTGCTCCTGAGCCTCATGCTCCTTGTCACTCTCGTCATCGAGGTCCTCCTACTCGAACTCAAGGTCCTCCGGTATATCCGCATGGTCCTCCTGTGTGACATCCGCCCCCACAGCAGGTGTGAGGCAGTCAGATGCTGCTGCGATGACCGCATCCCAAGCAGCGTCTCCATGAGCGTGTCCGGAAGTACTGGCAACAACCATAGGATCTGACGCCGGCTGCGCTGGCGGTTCTATGTCCATCAGAACATGTGATGAGGGCTCCACAGATGTATGCATGTGGAAGAACGTACGGTCATCGTCAGTACCGTCCTCCGGCCTGAACGGTGGCGGGGCTGTATCAGGCTGAACCAACGTATCTCTGACGGTCAAAGTCTCCTGCTCCGCAATAGCCATGAGATCTGACACCGCCTGCGAAGACGAGTCAGTGATGATGACCTCCTCCGGACGGGCGCCCTCTACTGCATCTGGAGGCGCATTGCGATCTCGCCCGAGAACGACGCGAATAGTCCCGTCGTCCCGTCTCATCCGAGAATCCTATTAAAATGTTTTATTACAGTAGTTCACTGTAAACAACTTCATTTGTAATAATTTGTTTCTATAATTTCTTTTTTGTTTGTTTCGTCAAATTTCATTCAAATTAAATAAAGTTCACTTAATTTCTTCTAATACATTTTATTTTGTAACAATTTTTTATTTTGTAACAATTTTTTATAAGAACGATTATTTTTTAACAATTTTGTTTCTATAATTTCTTTTTTGTTTGTTTCGTCAAATTGCATTCAAATTAAATAAGGTTCACTTAATTTCTTCTAATACATTTTATTTTGTAACAATTTTTTATAAGAACTATTATTTTTTAACAATTTTGTTTCTATAATTTCGCGTTGGACATTAAAGTAGTTATTTTGTAACAATTTGTCTTAAATATATTTGTTGTAGGAGGAAATCGAGAATTGCAATAAAATATAAATAAAGTACAGCAAACCAGATTCCGTCCCTTGCAAATAATTACAAGACCTCCTCCTGATGTAGCAGCGGGAAGTCAGGATCGATCCACGAGGAAGCGTGTCAGCGGATCCTAGGCAGCGGTGTAATCTCACGGACAGCAGTCGACAACAGGGTCCTCGAGCTCGACCAGGGGTTAGTCGACAGAAGCTCGGACAGTCGAACACAGCAGCAGCTCGGCAACGGTGGTCGATCTCGACAAGGCTCTACTCGAGATCGAGTAGCCTTCGTCTGGGTCGAGTGGGTCTGGTCGAGATCCTGCACAGGTAAGCTACGGCGACTCTGGGTCGAAGATCAGTGGTCGAGGTCGACCAGGCTTGGTCGAGATCGACGAGGGCAGGGAGTAAAAAACGAAATAAAAGAAAGTAAAAACAAATGCTTTGGGGTTTCGACTAAACTTTAATGTAAAAGACTTCCAAGATTGGGGTTTGTAACAACGATAACAAAACATGCATAAGGCAGGACCAAACGGATAATCATGTGAATCGCATTAAAGGACTAAGCTTTCGCCTTTTCCAACAATTAGACAACTCTCTCAAGAAACCCTAATTGTCTCTACCGATTTTATGTTTATAATCCAAGTTGTTAGCATGGATCTCCATTAAACGGGAAATAAACACATCAACAAGTAGGAAAATGCTCAAAACATGATAAAGGTCGGATCTTTTACCTCAATTATGCATGCCTATCGTCGGGCTCGCCCCAACCCTAGAAGTGGGTGGACTACTCGCTCTTCATTGCAAACTCAGACATCATCGATCGAAAGAAAACAACTTGCATTAAACTAAATTCAAAGACTTTACAATCCCGGCAATCCAACTCTCGTCGAATGCCAAAACCCTAAAACCTTCGAAATCCCTAAACCGTCTCTGTGGAACTCTTTGTCTCTGACTGAAATTGAATTATTAAAACTGAGCCCCTAGGGCTTTATTTATAGGCTTCATTCCCTAGCTATTCTAGGAAAGAAATATCTATCTATATCTAAAACTATATCTATGACTTTAAAGATAAATAAAAACAATAAAGAAATTAAATCCAAAATAGGAAAATATATCTAAAAGTCTTCCATGGATAGATCTTCTTCTCTTCATGATGTATCTTGATAGATTAGGATAGAATCGGCAATCTTCAGGCCCAAGGAATCCCAAGTCGAGTAGGATTCGTCAAGTTGAGTAACGCGGCTCTGGAGGTCTACTCGATCTCGACAAGGGTCTTGTTGATCTCGAGTAGGGTTGACTGGCTCGGCTTCGTCGTCTCGGCTAGCTGGCGCTCGACAGACTCGGACATGATTCACGGTGCTCGTCGATGTCGACAAGGGCTCGTCGAGGTCGAGTAGACTGGCTATGTCGACTGGGTCTTCTCGGGTGGCTCTACTCGACAGGCTCGGATCTGGACTCGGGGCTCATCGATCTCGACTAGGGCTCGTCAAGATCGAGTAGAGGTGGTCTGCGTCTTCGCCATCAGCTTCTCGGCTCGGCACAGCTCGTCGACTCCGGACATGGCTCGTCGATCTCGACCAGAGGTACTCGAGATCGAGTAGGGTTCCGGGAGTCGGGTTGTCCATGACTCAGTGTCCTCGATCAGCTCTGCTCGACCAGGTCTGCTCGACCAGGGCTCGTCGAGATCGAGTAGAGTCTAGTCGATCTCGAGTAGAGTTTTCTCAGCTTTCTGCTCTGTTCTTGAAACGCACTTTTCCGAGTCCTCGTTCGTCGGATTGATGCATATGACCATGCGTTGGAAAGCTCTTTTTGAGGGCTACAACTCTCATGAAGACATCAAAGCTTGATTCAAAATGAATAATGGTGAAAAATGGTGTTTTCCCCAGCTGCAACATCCTAAGCTTCTCCATGAGTTTCCTTTAAGCTTCAAAGTGCGTCCGATTTCTGCGAAATATAACCAAAACTTGTGTAGACCTCCATATATTGCAAATAAGTGTAAACTACACAGATTCTGTATTGTTCTAACCCAAATGTATGCAATGTATGCAGAAATCGATATAAAATTAAGTGTAAAACATGGCAAATTAGGCTCACAACAATATTGTGCATTCAAATTAAACAAGGTTCACTTAATTTCTTCTAATACATTTTATTTTGTAACAATTTTTTCTAATAACTATTATTTTTCAACAATTTCGTTTCTATAATTTCACGTTGGACATAAAAGTAGTTATTTTGTAACAATTTGTCTTAAATATATTGTGCATTCAAATTAAACAAGGTTCACTTATCCGATTCATACGATAAACTTATTTTTTATAAAATTCAACAAATAAATAAGAAAATAAAATGAATAAATAAAATCAAACTAACCGATGGCGTACTCGTCAGGGGAGAAACCTCTTGCGTCCGCCTCTTCCGGCCACCACCGCCATCACCGGCGGTCCTCCCGGCGCCACCAGCACCACGGCCACGGCCAACACCACCAGCAGCCACCGCGCGCCCCTCACCTCGGCCACCAACAGCCCCTAAGCCCCCATCGCCGCCGCGCCCCTCACCTCTGCCACGGCCAGGCCCTCTGCCCCCCTCAGCACCGCCTCCTGGCCCTCTGCCCCCATCACCGCCGCCTCGTCGTCCTCCTCGGCCTCCTGCCCCTTGAACCTCTCGCCCAGATCCGCCCTCGCCTCGGCCACGGCCTGGCCCTCTGCCCCCATCACCGCCGCCTCCTGGCCCTCTGCCCCCATCACCGCCGCCTCCTCGGCCTCCTGGCCCTCCTGGCCCTTCGCCTCCTCGGGATCTCACCATTGATCTCGCTCTCAATCGATCTCGCTCCCAATTGAACCTCGGCCAATCGATCTCGCTCCCAATTTGCAGATCCGCTCTCGTGTGGAGGAAGAAGAATGACGACGTACAATTCGATGTTGTGTTTTATATATTAAGCACAACAACGTCGGATTCGACGTTGTACATAGCGGGACCCTTCAACTTACAACGTCGAATTCGACGTTGTGCACAGCTGGGCCCTTCAACTTACAACGTCTAGTTTGACGTTGTAATTCAAATTACAACGTTAAAATAAACGATGTAGTTATCTTTTTTTTTTAATTCAACTGCAAATTATAAATAAATAAAATACATTATTTGAACATTTAGATAATTGAAATTAACTTGGCATATTTCATAAAATACTTAAATGAAACGATAATACATATTGTACATACGCCGGTCTCCGGGCACCTCTATCTCCCAAAAACCCTTCCGGCATAATCAAATATGAAAACGATAATACATATATTACATACCCCGATCTCCGGTTACCTCACCCCCCCCCCCCTTTGAAAATACATATATTACATACATTACATACGATAAGTCTACAACTACGTGGTGCTAACGGCAGTGGGTGTACAACTACCAACAGACTCATCTAGATTGGTAGAGATGTCGATCTCTACGTCGATGAACGCGTACGATCGCAACCTATCGTTTCCCGGACCCACCACCCTCTCAATTACGTACGCTGTAACTTCACGGATACAATGCCGACTTACATCGGCGTAGAACGTGTACAGCATTTCCGTAATGCCTCTGCCCATGTCGGATAGGTAGGCCTCTCGGTCGTTTGTATAAATCTCCGTGTCGTAGTGGCATCCGAACTCCCCCGCAACCGATCTCCTTGAGCCACTCTGACATGAGATGCGGAAAAGGCAGCATGGGAATGCCCCATTGTACCTCCGGTGTTGGCAGTTGCAGTCGCTGGCATCAGGTGGATAACGGTGTTTCGTCCCTCTAATCTGATAGTTGATCCCCTCGGACGTTTCTGCGTCTTTTATGAAGTAAGTGGGAAGTCTACGATTGGGAGCCGCCATTAGGTAGTAATTGTGTGGAAGGGTTTGTGGTGGATGGAGTGTGGTGTGGGTGTGGGTGGCTTTTATAGGCACTTTAGCATACAACGTTTAATGTAACGTTGCATAAGGTTTGCAACGTTGGATTGAACGTTGCATCGGGGAACCCTAGGGCTGGGGTTAGCAACGTTTAATTAAACATTGTATAGGGTTAGCAACGTTTGATATAACGGTGCATAGGGTTAGGGCAACGTTTGATATAACGTTGCATATGCTAGGGTTGGAAGGGTTGATAGCAACGTTTCCTTAAACGTTGCTAGGGTATAGCAACGTTGTATCCGACGTTTTCTGTTGACCTTATTATTTTCTCGATTTCGAGTTAATTAAAACGATATCCAGTGATTTTGAAAGTGAGTATGAACATATAGAATTAATATTTCGATCATCTTAGCAGGTTCCATTTAAGTGAAAATGATTCATATGTTAATGTTTCGATTTTCTTAGTAGGTTCCATTAAAACGATTTTGAAAATGATTCATATGGAAATGTTTCGATCTTATTAGTAAGTTCTATTCAAGTGAATATGAAAATGGTTGATAGGTTAATATTTCGATCTTCTTAGTAGGTTCCATTCAAGCGATTATGAAAACGATTCATATGTTAATGTTTCGAATTTTAATACCAAAGAGAGTACATAGAGTTCACATCGAAGACGCATTACCAAATATATAACTTACATAATAAATATAAAGTTCCAGCGCTAATCGAACGTTGAATACACAAAATCAATTGGATCAGTTGCTCCCAACAGACTCTGCAGGTCCCGCTGGTTGAATATCAATCAGCGCTTGCTGGAACGCGTAAGTCTCCTTAGTTTGTTGGGCGGGCCGCGCGACTAAGTCAACCACGTACTCGGCAATGCTGTTAATACGCGCCTGGCTCACATCGCAGTAAAGACTTTTGATGTTATCTTTTGTATGGGCCAACACGCGAGTATAGTACGACTCGGGGTCTCGGTCGGACTCCATACAACGGAAATACACCTCCCTTGACATCTCAGACCGGCGATGACACTGCACAGAGAATAAACAGCATGGAAATAAAATGCGATATTTCATGTGCTTACAGTTGCAAATGTGACGTTCAGCCGGCACACTGTGCCTCGTCACTGTAATAGTGTAACGGGTGCCATCCGAGAACTCAACTGTCTTCTCGAAACTGTACGGAGTTGAAGGCATGGTAGAGGGCTTTTTGGGTGTTGGGTGTTGGGTGTTGGGTGTGATAAAGTGGAGGGGGACCAACGGGGCCTTATATGGTGATTGGGAACATCCCCAATTTACAACGTTGGAATGGACGTTGTAATTGGGAACGTTCCCAATTACAGCGTCCATTCCAACGTTGTACATGGGGGATGTTCCCAATTACCACGTCTGAATGTACGTTGTAATTGGGGAATGGTCCCAAATACAACGTCTGGTGTGACGTTGTTACGACTGACACATAGAACGCGTAATTGACGTCATGTATGGTCCCCCTCCTTTGCCCTTATATATACCTCTACCATCAGACCGATTGAATGCATCCATTGACCTCACAATTCAAGACAATAGTTACTATTTCATTCGTAGATCTGAAAATGTCATCCTCAGAAAGTGAAGAAGCGATGGAGGTTGTACGAGTCGCCCCCCCCCCCCCCCCCACGACGAAACAATTGCGTACCACAGGTAAAATCCAATGGCTGTATTATCTGTCTCTATGTGTTTTTCCATTATTTAACCCGAAGTAAATATATACCCTTTAAGTAATATCAAGTGCACATACGTTGTTATGCCTTTATCTAGTTTCAAGACTTTACATGTACGTTTACCGACACCCGTACTTGGCAATCCCGGAACGAAATGGTCGACCATTTCAAGCAACTCGGCTTGAAGAACAACATGGTCTTAGTAATCAAGCGATCGTGGTCGACCGCTTCAAATCGACCGGGTGGCGTGTTGTTAGCGTGCGAGCAATATGGAGTGTTTCGCAGAAGGGGGAAGCAGATTCGAAGCACGCAGAGCAAACTAAGCAACTGCCCGTTCTCCTTACTCGGTCATGAGGGGGGCCGAATATGTGGACGATGACCGTGCAAAATGGAACGCACAACCATGGGCTCCCTCAACGATTGAAGGGTCATGCTTACGCCGGAAGAATGACACCAGGGGAGAAGAAAATGTGCAAGTGGATGAAAGACATAGGAACTCCGCCTAAGGCCATCTCGTACGGGCTACGACAAGCAGATGCGAATAGCGTCACCTCATCGCGATCACTGGAGAACACCCTCAACAAGCTCGCCGTTGAAGAGAGAGAGGAAATCGAACGATGACCCAAGATACCCTCCATCGTCTTCGAGAAAGGGGCTACTACTACGAATTCAGGAGGAGCCCAGACAATGACAATGTATTGAATGACCTTTTTCTCGCACACCCGGATGGGATTCGTCTCTTGAACAAATACCCTTACGTCGTCGTCATGGATAGTACGTACAAGACAAACGCGTAAGTACTATACCCTATGTCTTCCTACATTTCTTCCATAAATAGTGATATGCTAATGTGCGTACGTTGCGGCACCGCGTCCACAGGTACAACGTCGCGCTGTGCGAGATAGTCGGCTTAACGCCAACGGGAAACAACTTTTGCATCGCATATGCCTTTATGGCCCACGAGGACACGGACACGTACACTTGGGTGCTCAACAACCTACGTGTTATTTTTCAGGGTAAGCTGCCCGATTCGATTATGACAGATCGAGAGCTGGGCCTTATGGCTGCACTTAGGGCCGTCTTCCCCGAGGTGCAACATCTACTGTGCTGGTTACATGTAACTCGCAAATGTGAAGACACCGCTTTGAAGATTACAAAAAATCTGGAAATTTCAACTCTATTCAAGAATCAGGTGTGGGGTTTATTCTCGTCTTCGACGGAGGAGTCGTTCGAGAGGCGGCGTAGATTTCTTCACGCCCAATGGCAGCCCTTTCCCGGGGTGATGGGGTATCTGGAAACAGTGTGGCTCATCCACCGGACGAGCCTTGTCAGATGTTACACCGACCACGTCCTACACTTTGGAACGAGGACAACCAATAGGTACGCATATCGTTTTCGTCGTTACCCTTGTCACTCCTTTACTACATTTCGACAGTCGTTTACCTCAAGCACATGATGCATTGTGTAGGGTTGAAGGCCAACATAAAGTGTTGAAGGAAGCATTACACTCGTCCACTGGTGATTTCTGTGTCGTGGTGGATGCCATTCATTGGGTGAACGAATGTCAGGTGCACGAGATCCAGACTGCGTTGGAGATAGATCGTTTCAAGTGGCCAACTAACGCACACGAAGTCCCCTTATTCGATCAGATTAAGCACGTGGTTTCAAAGAAGTGTTTCGAACTTCTCTACGGTCATTGGAGGAAAGTCGTCTCCAAAACAGTAGCTCCAGAGTGCGTCGACTGTCATTGGAGAATATGCCATGGGATACCTTGTGTGCACGACGTTCAGCGTTTTGTTGATGAAGGAATTCAAATAACACCTGACGACATCCACCCATTTTGGATGGATCTGACGTGGGATGAATCGGACAATGCGATCTTACCCTATGCCAGGTCGGCTTCGTACACTGCATCTAATGAAGCCTGTGACCCTGATTTGCACCCACCGGAGCGGGGTAGCATACGGGCAAAGGGCAGACCTAGAGGGAGGAGGAACCCGTGCAGAACGAATCCCTTGCGATCTGAGCAAAATCGGGCGAATTTTGAAAGGGAGGAAGCCAGAGCAGGTCGCCACGGTAGGGACCGACATTCCGGACATCCGTCCGACGCACAATAATGGGGATTTAGCTGGGGAGACAACAATGTGGACCCTTTCATGTTCAGGCACATTGCGGCGGCCGTCAACACCGTGGGAGATGGTCACTGCGGATATCGAGCTTTGGCGCAGCTGATGTTACGGCCAGGGGCGGCACGATTCGCAGATATGAAAGGGTTATTGTGTAACCATATGGAGCATAACGATCACCTTTACGCTGGTTGTTACATGGGAGGGTATTCGGTCCGGGAGTTTGTCGACCTACAGAGTTACTCCGGCAGAGTGGGAGGTGACCGAAGATACTGGATCGAGTTGCCTATCATGGGTCTTGTGTTCGCAACCGTCTACCAGGTACCCCTTGTCGTCTTATCTTGGCACATGCCCTTCACATGCCTCCCTATGTACACCGAACAACCAAATGGCGCACCTCAAGAGGCCATACTGGGCATGGCATGCATCGGCAACCAAGATCATTTCGCAGCGGTGAGTGTGATCTCACTCCAACCATAAATTAACTATCATTAATTACCCCACTTAACATTATACTATACTTTTTGCCCTTTTTGCAGATATGGTTACATCCCAACGCCCCTTTACCTCCTCCAGCGCATGAATGGACGACACACCATCACCCGAGCGTCAACGGATGGGATACTCCCTTCCAAGACCAATTTGATAGATTTAGAGCATTGCAGATTCAGGAAGGTCGCCCTCTACACCATGTTTAGGAGTCATGAAAGTTGGAATTATCTGTGTCGTATTTGTTTGTTTTCTTTTCTATGAAGTTCAGAGTTGAAAGTTGAATGTTTGTTGTTATGAAGACGTAGAAACAATACTACCTCCGTTCGGAAAAACTTGACACTTTACTATTCATGCACGCTTTTTTAGGGGATAAAAACTATATAAAATATCTAGTTTTTTTAATAATTTTTTTAACAACTTCGTAGTTATTATTGATAAGTACAAACTTGTTAAAAAAAATTTATAAAAAAATGAATATTTTATATAGTTTTTATCGTTCTAAAAAAGCGTGCATGAATAGTAAACGACAAGTTTTACCGAACGGAGGGAGTATAAAAAAGCAATCGTTCGACCAAAACAAACATCAGTTGGCCCCATATCTACATTTACAAACGGGTTTTAATGTTACATTTCAACAAGAGTTGTTGTATTAAACGGAACAACTACCGACCGACTCTTCAGGAATGTTTGGGTATATACTAATTTGCACCTGCTGGAACGCATATGTCGTCGTCAGATCTTAGGCAGGGCGCACTATTGTATCAACTGCATACTCTGCTACCCTGCGACAGCGCGACAGAGACATGTCGTCGTACAAAACGACCAGGATATCCGTTATCTGCTCAATCATCCGTGTATAGTACAATGTAGGGTCGTCGTCGCACTCTTGACACCCGAACTGCAACTGTGTTGACCTCTCCAGGATACGATAAACCTGCACAGAAATTAGATTGCATCGAAAATAATGTGTATAGTTCATATGCTTGCAGTTGCAAGCATCCTCCTTTGGCGGACGAGGGTGTCTCCCCACTTCAACAACGAAATAGGTTTCATCATTGAACTTGGCATATTTGACAAAGGAATTTGGGCTTGATGCCATTACGTGTGTTTCGTGTATGCCAATAACGCAAAATGTTGGTGTATTTATAGATGGCGTAATTAGCAACGTCCAATTAAACGTTGTCATGGGAGTTCACATAACACAACGTCCAATTAAACGTTGTAACAACGTCCAATTAAACGTTGCTGCAACGTTTAATGTAACGTTTGTTAGCAACGTCATATTTGGCGTTGTATAAAGGAGGCCTCACAAAAAACGAGAAAGGATTTCTCACTATAAATTACGCCATGCTAGGGTCGAAATTACAACATCTCGTTTGACAGAAGAAGAGATGGCGGCCGGTAACACACCAAGACCTTTCTTCTCAGTCACAGGGAGTGGCCCTAGGGATTTTTTCTGGTGGGTAGAAGACGTCTCGCTCACAGAAATACTGGTAAGCCCCCTTCGGTCTCACATCCGATTTACAACGGACCAAACTCATTAAGTAGATCTTGACATCTGCAGCCTCTGCCTTCCAACTTCGAGGAAGAATACGGGCTGGGGGACGTCGAAAGAATAACGCTGACTAATGGGCCAGGGAGGAGAGGCACCAGCATCCGGGTAGAGCGCAACAGCTCCGGGGCACTCTGGCTCGCACAAGGATGGAATACGTTCACGAGATCACGTGGCGTGCGGGTAGGCGCGGGTTTGATGTTTAGCGACTTAGGCAACGCTCGCTTCCGGGTCGTCGTAGTGCCGCCGGAGAATGTTTCACCATCAGAGGAAGAGAACAACAATGATTTCCGCTGAGGTGTGACATGGCAGCGACCCGGAAAAACTTATTTACTATGTTATTTATGCTGTAATCGTCTATCATCAATATGAAAAGTGAGGCAGTCTATAAGTTTTCATGTAACGTGTTTTTCCCTGAAATAACCACAAATCATATTTGAAAACCCTCCGCGAGGGGCAAAGCGCTCCAACAAAATAAAAGATGCAGCATCGCACTAAGTTTTCGCCAACATCCTACCCAACAAAAATAAAGATAATAGAACTTCAAAGTTGATCCAAGTGTTGCTGGTACAAACGTCAGACTTAACGTTGTCTTTATTGTAAGTTCTAAGTGTTGCAACGTTGTATTGAACGTTGCTGTCTGGCCCGACGAGGCCCACTTTAGCAATGTCGGATTAGACGTTGCTAAAGTGTCCGACCCGCCCAACTTCCTTCAATTCACAACGTTGTGTAGCACAAATGACAACGTCGAAATGAATGTTGCTGCAACGTGAAATCGAACGTTTCTACAACTTCATATTCGACGTTTCATTAACAGCGCTAATCGTGGATTTGCGGTGTATATAGGGTGACCCTTTTTTTTTGAAAGAATTGGTCCATTAATCCATTATATTCCAAATCCCGAAATGCAAAATACTTGTATTAAAATGCTTGATTCATACTTTAAAATTTAGAATACTTATATTAAAATGCATAATAGTCCATATGCCCATTTATGAGTTTTGAAAATAATTAAGAGTTGACGTTATTTTATTTTTTTTTTGTCTTGCTTGTCACTCTTAATCAATTGAGAGTCCATACGTTATTTTTTGTGTGTTTTATAATGTTGTTGGTTATAGTTCTTTAAAATAATTTGATTAGTGATAAATACTCTACCAAATGTTGTCACTGAATTGTACATGTTTTCTTACCGTTAATAAATTATTTGCTTAAGTCTTTTAATAATGGAATATTCTTCATATTTATATCAATTTTTTTTAAGCAAGATAAGAATTCGGTTCACTAGATAAGTCTAGAGAAACCGAGAGACCGGGCAAGCCAGTAGATGGACTAACCATCATATACAACTGAAAGAAAATTACAGAAGCAAATGACATAAATAAAATAACAAAATAAACGTACAAGCTATCCTACACCGAAATCACAAGCTAGAGGCAAACGAAACGATCGGTCAAAGAGACAACGCACACAGAGAACTCTAGGGAACACCTCGGACACCTCAGATTGTGGACTCAAGAAGCCATCAGATGTCATCTCAATAACATGCCTCTAGTGGCAAATAAAAACAATAAACGTACTGACATGGTGTTCCAAGTTAGTGTCATAGGATTTGGGTGGGGTGGGGTGGAATGGGTAAGGACCGACAAGGAATTCACCCCAAGACTCATCGTTCATGCCATCGACGAAGGCAATTGCTATTGGATAAATATTGTTGTTAGCATCTTATGCCGTTGCGAACAACATTGTGCCCCTAAACATTCCCTTCAAGAAGCTACAATCGATAGAGACCACCTGCAAACAATATAGTTATGTTACCAAGAATCGATGACATGATAAATGAGAAAGGTGACATGAAAATTAGAGCATGTGATAGGTAAAATGCCGTGGGTGGTATGAGATCAAACCTAGCTTTCTAAGGTGAGGGACTGCCCTTCGCCAAACTTAATCTTACCAAGGCATACGAGAAATGGGGGTTGGCATCTCACTCCACTCGTGTGTAGGTGCCTGGGTTCGCTTGCTCAACATCACGGAAGAATATACTTCTATAGGCTAAGCTCGTTCCCCAGATATGGAGTTTAAGAACTTATAAGCCTCCAAGTCCACATCGTCACATACCTCGAATGGATGATGTTGATCCTTCCACTAACGTAGGTAGGCTAAGTCTACATCATCCTTAACGGCGACCACCACAAGCTTCTTCATGATTAGGGTTTTCAAGCTAGCGTAATCGATTCTCTCCGCCATAACCATGGCTTTATGAGACCCCCTAACCTTGGTACACCCATTTATCACCTTCGCATTCTCACCTCCCATCAAATATAAGAGTTACAAAAACAATATCTTTCAAAAGAAAGAGGGAAAGGCATTATCATATTGATGTAAGGGGTATGGAGAGAATGTCCATTAGAGCCAGAAAAGAGACGTTGGAGCTTCTAAAGGGAATGGGCCGGCTACAACCTTTGGGTTACTGGCCCATTAGGTTTCGGTTATAAACCCAAACCATATAGACCTGAGTAAACCCGGAATAAGCCATGACCCAAGCCCTTGAGCCCTCTTTGTCTCACTAGGACCTTAAGCTGCCTTACAATGTTCAAACAACACTTAGGGGAATATCATCTAACAATTGCCCTCCTATTACCCTAAGTCTACACAAAATGTAAACGAGACCAATACAATTACATAGTTTTGGTCGGATTTAGGGTGCATCGGGTCAGTCGTCGGCCCTTGTAGCCAGAGGTTAAGTGGTGACATCCTCCACATGGAGTAAATCCCTGCAGAAGATGAACTTCTCTGTTGTCACTATTTTAGTGCCACCAAAATCAGCAGGGTTGTAATCACCATCTATCTTTTTCACATGTATCACTACTCCCTTCGTACTTCCGTATGAATGTATATAAATAGTGCTAGATCTCCCCATCTATTAATCTATCTAATCCTAATTTATATAATATAATAATATAATTATATTTAACCTAATTTATAATGTAATAATGGCAAATCCCTAAAACAGCTCTTCCAATCGGTAAAACTTAGTAAGCAAATGTTGAGAATTGAAATACAGCCGTGACTCCTCCCATCAGCCCAAGGATCGATCCACGCCGGCCCATCTTACTTCCAATTTGTACAATAATCCTGAGCAATCTTTAAATTCATACGACCAAACCCGAAAATACCTGAAATATATGAAAACACTAGTGTAGACTCCGAAAACTAAATAATACAAATTAAACTATAAAATATATAAAAATGATCTAAATTAATATGCAAATCTATACTAAAAATATCACTAAAATAAACCCTATAAGTGAGCATCAGAATCAGACAAAGAGAAAGGCACAGATCCAGAAGAAGAAGAAGAAGAAGAAGAAGAAGCACTCGGATCAGAAGCAGAAGAAGAAGAGCTAGGAGAAGAAGAAGAGAATGAGGAAAAAGTTGTACCTGGCCTCACCCACTTGATGGGTTTGCTCTTCATCCACAATCGGATCCCTGTTCTCATCAGCTTCATCCTCGGAATATCCTTGTGTATGCTGAGAGTTTTCAGGGGGAGGGGGTGGTGGATCATAGAAATGAGGAGTCACATCACCTGCACCTTTGTCAGTACTATCATCCTTGGATGAAGTGGGGGTTAGAGCAGGCTTAAAATGAAACTCATTTTCTTTAAGCACCACATCTCTTCTAACAAAGACTTTATAAGCACCAGGTTGTAAAGCAAGCAATTTGTAACCTTTTACACCATCAGGATAACCAAGGAAAACACACTTAAGAGATCTAAGATTCAATTTTCCAGTATTTTGATGAGTATAAGCAGTGCAACCAAATGTCCTAAGATGGCTAAGGTCAGGTTTTTTCTTGTGCCACAACTCATTAGGTGTCTTAAAGTCAATAGCAGAGCAAGGAGATCTATTTATGAGATAAGAAGCAGTAACAAGTGCTTCACCCCACAAAGAATGTTTCAATTAATCCAGCAGAGATAAGCACGCATCTGGTTTTATCTAGTAAAGTCTTATTCATCCTTTCAACAACACCATTTTGTTGTGGTGTGTCAGGAACAGTTAAATGTCTTTTAATACCATGTTCTTTACAATAGCTATCAAACTCAGAGTTGCAGAATTCAAGCCCATTGTCAGTTTTTAGACACTTAATTCTACAAGCAGACTCATTTTCAGCTCTAGCTTTCCAGGTTTTAAAGGCATCAAAAGCATCACTCTTATGTTTAAGGAGATAAACCCAGACTTTCCTACTGATCAATAATAGATATAAAATATCTTTTACCACCCACAGTATCTATCTGAGAAGGCCCCCACAAATCAGAGTGAATATACTCAAGAGAAGAAGCAGCAATGTAAGATGACTTTAAAACTCAGCCTAGTTTGTTTACAAAGCAAGCAATTGTCACAAACATCAAGAGCATCAGGTTGACAGCTAAAAATACCAGACTTATGCAAATGATGCAAACCAGAATGCCAATATGACCTAACCTATTGTGCCAAGTAGTGGTTAACTCAGAATTCATAGGCTTATCACATGCAGCAAGCACAGGAGAAGCAACAAAATTGCACTCAGTCTGACAGGTAACATAGTACAGGCCATTTCTTTTAACACTTTTCAATAGAACTCTACCATTTTTGCTAACATGCCTCATGCCATGGAAAACATCAATGTGACAGCCAAGAATCCCAAGATCATCAAACACACTTAGCTTTCAGATAACAAGTTTCTCTTAAGATTAGGAACCCATCTAACATTTTGCAAGACTCTAATTTTTCCATCAAACATCTTAAGAGCAATTGAACCTATTCCTTTAATAGACACTGCAAAATGATCACCCAGAAGCACATCACCCTCATTTATCAATTTCAGATCACAAAACCAATTTTTATGAGGTGTAGAATGCATGGTGCAGCCAGAATCCAATATCCAAGCATTTTCATAATCATAACAAGCAGAAACAACAAGCAACTCATGTGTGAAGTACTGGTTGGAATCAAGGACAACAGAAATAGGTTGGTGTGTTTTAGATGCGTCCTTTTTAGCCTTTTTAGCCTCATCTCTTTTCCTTTTATAACAGTCTTTTTCATAATGACCAGTTTTAGAGCAATAATGGCATGTAGCATTTTTCTTATCAGAAACAGATTTATCCCCAGATGAAGAAGCATTATCTTTTTGCTCAGATTTCTTAGAGAAGTTCCTATTTTGTTACTGGTTCTTATTTTGTTGCTGGTTTTTATACCTAGCTTCATTTTTATACCTAGCTTTTTAACCTCATTTTTCTGAGCAATAGACTCTAGGATCTTAACTTTACTCAAGCTTTCATGACTGAACTGAATAACATCCTTGAATGTGTCAAATTGAGCAGGCAAAGCATTCAATAATAAAACACACTGATGGGTTTCATCTATGTTATCACCACATCTAGCAAGGTCTTGAGTCATAGCTAAGAATCTATCCAGATTATTAGGTAAAGACACAGAGACATCCATTTTGTAGTTAAATAATCTACAAAGCAGGTTAATTCTACTAGAGAGATCGAGATTTTACCAAGTAGAGTTTATCAAGAGCCTTCCATAGGTCTTGAGAAGTCTTCTCAGTCATTACCTGCCTTACCACTTCGTCTGTGAGTCGTATGAGGATCTCACTGTGGGCAACTTAATCCAGCTCAGCCTTCTCTTCTGTTGACATCTTCTCAGGGTAGCTCCTAGTCACTGCAGGCCAACATTTTTCCTTTAGCACTGCCTTCATCTTAAGCTGCCACATAGCAAAGTCAGAGTTACCATCATAAGGTTTTATGCGAATAGAAGACTCGGACATGGTTCAAGTAAAGCTATAAAGCAGAAAATTGAAAGAAAACAAAAGATCTAAAGTGGATCTAAAGCATGCAGTCCCAGAAACGTAAACAATACTGTCCCAAGTAAGGTTTTGAAGAGCAAGGAATATCAAAAGTATGAATTTCTAGGGTTTCATCCCATTTTCTGACTAAGAAATTAGCCAGACGCGGATAACAAACACCTTAACTTAAAAACATGCTCTGATACCAATTTGAAATCGTTATATCGAGTTTGAGTAACAAGTACGAACAATTGAAGCACAACGGAAACGAAACAGAAATCAAAACCAAACGAAAACAAAAGGGACACAGGAGATTGTTTACGCGGTTCGGGTATTGCACCTACATCCGCGGGGCCTCATGAGTCGAGACCCTAAATCCACTATGTAAGATCAATCTGGGTACAGAAGGGCAATCTAAGACAATAAACCTAAGGAGTACAGAAAGTAAGGCAACTAGCAACAAAGATTAAAGGAAATAGTGAAACTCCCTTCTAATCTCCATGGATGTTGCAGAACTGATCCTTCAAGGATAAGGTCTGGAGACGCTATCTTCAGTCACGCAAGGGAACTCCTCAGAGGACCTTAAGTAGCAAGGAACCTCATGCCACCAACCTCGGCCACCAGAGAGACGAACACCTGGAGAGAGCCTTCTAGGGTTTTTGTGGAACTTAATACTTCGGCGAGAGAGAGCACACGGTGAACAGTGGAGCTCCAGAGCTTATAAAGAGCTGAAGAGGAGTGTCTGTCAACCCTAGAGCCAGAAAAGAGATGTTGGGGCTTCTAAAGTGAATGGGCCGGCTACAACCTTTGGGTTACTGGCCCATTAGGTTTGGGTTATAAACCCAAACCATATAGACCTGAGTAAACCCGGAATAAGCCATGACCCAAGCCCTTGAGCCCTCTTTTTCTCACTAGGACCTTAAGCTGCCTTACAATGTTCAAATACAACACTTAGGGGAATATCATCTAACAATATATTGATAAGGTAAAAATTGGAAGGTCAGACAAGCATGACTCATCGAGAGGCCGACAAAGTCGGCAGACAGCGAACCGTCAAACATACTACCTAAAAAGACAGAAATACAGACAACAAGCGAAATGAAACAAACAGAAATAAACTCTATAACAAAACGACCCAAGAAGACCAACTCCCAAGAAAGCTGAGGACGTCGGCGAAGAACGAAGCCAAGCACCACCGAATAGTGGCATCGCGGGCCAGCGGTACAGCAGAACTCTATCTACTGTGGATAGTGCAGACGAACTCCAAGGAAGCTCAATCTAGGATACAGAGTCGCCCTGAGCGTACCATCTCGACCCCAGCCAGTCCCGATTCCAAACTCCACGCCCCCCAACCAAGCAGAAGACCTCCTAGAAACATCGGAAGTAGAGCCGCACGATGCTAAAACAAAATGCCAACAACATTTCGCCTATAAGAATTTAGTCAAGCCCTTGTGAGATTTAGTCAAACCCTTTCTGGATTTTATCAAGACCTTTACGGGATTTTGATCAAGCCCGTTCGAGGTTTTAGAGAGAATGTCCATATGCCTAAACTACTAAACATTGTACACCACAACACAACCCATGACAACGTTAATAAAAAAATCTTTAAAATCTTTAAATAAAATGTTAATAAATGTTAAAATAGATTGCTAATAAATTATATTTGATAATTAATTTAAATAATTAAAAAAAAATTAAATAAAATGTTAATAAATTTGACAATTCAATTTTTTTGTATTAATTTAATATTATAATTATATTTGGTAATTACTTTTAATAATTTAAAATCTTTAAAATAGATTGCTAATAAAGTTGACAATTCAGATTATTAATTCAATTTTTAATAAAAAATATTAATTTAATTTTCTAATTATATTCGATAAATAATTTTAATACTTTAACTAAATTGTCGACAAATTCAACAATCGAAAAAAAATCATTAATGTAATTATATAATTACATTTGATAATTATTTTTAATAATGTACGAAGAATCGAGTACTTAAAAAGTAAATAACAATAACGTAAATACTCTAGAGGGGGGGGGGTTGAATAGATTATGGAATCTATTCAAATTGGAAGCCAATTTGAATTTCTTCTCCCGTTGAACTTCTTCCAAGAAAATTAGGTGCCTTTGAATTTAAAATAGATCTTTTAAATTCTTCCATTAAGATAGCATAGGTAGATATCATGCATGTGTTAATCTCAATCGACATAATATAGGTAACAACCAAATCTACTTTGTTAAGCAATTAAGAAATATATCAAGATTACAAATAAATCTAAAACTTTGATAAAAAATGAATTACCACAAAAATAATAAGATCCCACAAAATCTAAGCAACCTCTTTTTCAAATATTTGTTATTAAAAATAAAGCACATAAATAAGCATATATATTAAAAAACAAATCTTCTAGAAAATACGCCCAATATATAGCACATATAGTTTTGTGAGCCAGATAAATATATTCCGAAAATAATAAATCAAATAAAAGAACAACATAATCTACTTGATATTTCCATAAAACACACTACCATATTTGTCTTCCATCATCCCTACAAAAATATATCACATATATTCATCAAGGTGGAGTCAACAATGTAAAATACTTCAATTAAATTGTTAATAATTTATAATCTTATAATTAAAATCTATTGTATTAAGGAAAATAAAAAATGAAAAGATTTATTCAGTTGGATATGTGTCATCATTTTATTTGTTTCGGATATGAGAATGTGCCCAATATATTGAGGCACCCCGAATTTGGAGAGGTTGCCACAATGGTCGATTTCTCTAAATCGGATGAAAAAGTGAAATCGGGAAGGGGCTCCCGACCATCAGGAGCCCGGGAGGGGGGGTGAAGTTTTGTATAGTGAAAATTAGAGCAAGCCCAACAACTTCTCTAAAATAGAGAAAAATGGAGATTTGAGAGAAAATTGTCATTTTTCTCCCCAACAACTTCTCCAAACTCATCTCCAAAATAGAGAAATGGATAGAGAGAGGGAAAAAATCTTTAAATTTGGAGGAAGAGAAGTTGATCTCTATAATTTAATGTTCACTTGTCCCTATATGAAATTTAATGATACAACCCCACATTTCACCCATAATATAGACAAAAATATAATTTCATACTTAATTACTAGTAATAGAAATATAATTATTTTTAAAAATTAATTAAAAAAATTGATATGATTTGATATAATATATAAATTAATTATGTTAAATCAATATAGATAGAACAAAACATCATAATTCTATGTTAACTTTTATAAATAAAACAACACAACTAATTTCATCCAGTTTAATGCTATAAAATTCACGTTAAAAAAAATAGTCTATAAAATTTTCACTTCAAAAAATATTCACTTGAACTCATAACTCATATTGGAATGATTTATTTTTATAAATTATAAATTAAGCCTTATTAGTTAATTAATTTAATTAATTAATCATATATGATCAATCACCAATCTAATTTATAATAAAATATATATTAACTAATTGAAAATAATAAGATTAAGTTTGAATAATATTTTATCCAGTTTTATGATAACTTTTATAGTAACAATCTAAATTTAATATTAATACCATTTAAAAAATAAATATCAATTTTATCACTAGATTTTGTTTTAAAAAAATATCACATGAGAATATAATAATAATAAAAAAATTAATATGTCATGCGAGAGGATGGATAACATATAACTAATACTTTTCCCGAACCGTGTTCAGGTTTTTTCATAATATTTTCAATCGAGTTTGACGCCTTAAACAAATTACTCGACACATCAATTTTCTACTAATATGTCATTTTGCTCATGTTTTCTATCATGTCATTTTTTTTAAATGTTTGAAGATCATGGTGAAATCTTTTCTCAAGACGGTTAATACTTCAAATTTAACAAAGAATAGTAAATCGACCACTCCCACACTTTTCTTGACATCTACTCTACTTGAAGGCAAATAAAAGAAACAATATGGTTTTTGGCCTAAGAAAACCGAGTTCAGATCCTCTATGATACTTTATCTATTACTCATCATATTATAACTCTTAAAATTGGTTTAAATTATAAACCAATTTGATAAAGATACCTTATGCTTAAAAGTATAAACCTTATATAGCTAAAGAATAAAAAAAAAAGATATTTAGTGTGTGTTTTGGATAATTCAATTCCATATTTGATTGGATTATCCACAAATTGATTTTCATAACCATAATAGACTTCACACCATGGTTGTAAAACATGTTGCAGAGAATGAATGGGTTATGCTTTTACTCATTTTTAAGGTCGTGTGTATTTTAATCGGAGCCCAATTATTCCACTTTGACCTCTAATAGACTATTTCTTTTTAGATATTTTATTTTGGTATTTGTTATTCTTATTCTTATTGTATTTAATATTGAAATTTAATTTTTATCGGCATAATATATTTCACACCATGCTTGTGAATTGGGCTAAATAAAATGAATGATTTATGTTTTTACTTGTTTTAAGGTTGCGTGTATTTTCATGGCAATCCAATTATTCCAAATTGATCTATAATATATGATTTATTTTAAGATGTTTTCACCTTTTATTATTCTTATTGTATTCAATATGAAACCTTATTTTACTCGCCATGAAATATTTCACACCATACTTGTGAACTGAGCTGATGAATTTTTTTATTTTTTATTTTTTACTCGTTTTAAGGTTGTCTTTGTATTTTTAATCGAGGTATGATTATTCTAATTTTACCTCTATTAATTTTCACCTTTTAATTAACACAATCTCAATCAAACCTCGGTTTCCATCCTTCAACAGAATGATTACCTTCACTCAAAGGAACTCATTAAACAGTGACCTTCGATTGAAGCAACCTTCCGTGAATAGAATTAGTTTTCTCAATTCAGTTGAAACATTTGAGCAATGAATACCTCTGAGCAAGAAGCTTGTAATTAGAAGTCATTGAAGCAACTGATTACACATTGTTAAATTTCAAGTCCCAGTGCTTCGAAGGTAGTCATAGTTGACATCAACAGACTTGGTTTGCTTGTGCAGCAGATCTCGATCTGGGTATCTGCATTTCACCTCTCCACGTCAAACTGCACATAGCAAGTTCCAAACAAAGATCATAAAATAAAAATTGACCCAAATATGTCCATAAATAAAAAAACAACTGACACACCTTTGGTGAAGTCCTCATCAGTACCTCATTTTGTTTTAGGTATTTGAAGATGCTTCCTCCATTTAAATTTAACTCACTTGAATTCACATCAATTTCCTTTTGCAGATTGCTAATCCTTTCTTTCAATTCTTTCATGTAACCTATTGTATCTCCAAGTATTGATACATTTGATGGGATGAGGATCCCACACCCCCTCCTCTTCCTCTCATCCCTCCGACCCCTTTTGAGTCTTTCTCTTCTCCCATTAGACCAAACTTAGATTGCTCATTCAATGGCCTTTATTCACCATTTGATGTGAAATTCACCACACCACCAGATTTGGTTGATCAGCCATGGAGATTTCACAGTTCCAATGTGAGAGTTCTCAGGTAATTACTTTGTATCTCCCTCAAATTACTTTGTATTAAATCCTTAAAAAAAATATGTGAGAGTTCTCAATTGCTTTCATATCCATCAATCGATACTCCTCACCTTTGAATGAATAAAAAAATCTCAATCAAACCTCGCCTACGTATGTGCTTCTTTACATGAGAGTTCGAGAATACCAAATCCGCTTCTTGAATTTCGGGTGTTTGCAATCTCAATCAAACCCTAATTATTGTAAAATTGTTGATTCAAATCGAAATCCCCAAAGTTAACCAACAAAACCCTAATTGACAAAGCAAAAATCAATTGAATTCAAATACTAACCTCCAATTACGCAACTGCTCCACCAGATTGCTGCCTCCAGCCCTCACCGATTGTGTCGCCGCCCACCAATCGCTCTTTGGCTACTCACCGATTGCGCACCATCTCTACAACACCAACCCCCAATCAATTATGAGCAAGAAGATAATTATGAGGAAGAACGTGGAACAAAAATCCAATTTCGACTTGTAATTGCGAGAGGAAGCAGTTGAAGGAGAAAACCGATTTTAACTTGGAATTGGTATTGAGAGCAGTTGAATCCATGGAGAGAACGTGGGTGGGGAGAAAGGGCTGAAAATTTGGCTTGAGAGCACTTCAATCGATGGAGAGAACGTGGGTGGGAGAAAGGCTGAAATTTTGGCTTTTTGACCTTGCTTAGAGAAGGACACGTGACACACATTTTTACAAAGAGATTGCTTCTGAAATTATAAGTATAAGGGGTGGATAGTTCACCAACAAATGTGAGGTTAAATGTTAGAATTAAGTTTAAATTAAGTTTTTAGGAATGTAGAACTAAATATGTAAAATAGGGAAGTTGTTGAACTTGAGTCAATTTTTTTTTTAGAGATTTTGATATTTTAATCTCTATTTTAGAATTTTTTTTTAGAGATTTTGAAAGAGGATGGGTAACACGTAATAGATGAGTTTCTTAAAAAAAAAAAAAAAAAAAGATAAGGGTGGCTTTGTATAAATAACCCAATTATTAGACCGAACCGGTTTCGAGACGGTGGGTCTTCTTTCTCTTCACCTGGTTTGACTCTCACCTCGCCTGCACCCGCACGAGTCCACGACGAGCGAAATCCCCAATTTTCCTCCCCTGATTTTTGAATTCAATCCGAAAGCAGTCGAATTTGCCATCTTCATCAACTTCCATGGGTGTTCCCGCGTTTTACAGATGGTTAGCGGATCGATACCCGCTCTGCATCGTCGACGTGATCGAAGAGGAGCCCAGGGAGGGCGCGAATGGCGTCCTCTTGCCAATTGACATCTCGGGGCCGAACCCTAATGATATGGAATTCGACAATTTGTATTTGGATATGAATGGTATAATTCATCCTTGCTTCCATCCTGAAGGAAAGGTATGTTCTTTCTCTATCCATTCCCTATTTGCCCTACTTCCATGGCGGTGGCAGCTAAGAAAATCGAGGAGATCGGAGAGTTCGTTGGACTCTATGCACTTACTGTGCTCGGATCTTACTCCACCACTCCGAATTTTTCCTCTTTGAGTGCATTAGGCGGAGAGGGAAGGAGATATAGAAAAGAGAGCATAAAAAACTGATGTTTTTGGCCGCTTCAACATTGAAATTCACGAGCTTAGAATAACGCAAGTTGTAATTCTTGTGTTGAAAATCAAATAATCCCGGAGCATGTGAGTTTACATATTTGAGCATTTGACAGGAATGCATATTGGTTTTGAACTTCTATTGTTGAATTAATGTAGCCTTCTCCTGCCACTTATGATGAGGTCTTCAAGTCAGTTTTTGATTACATTGATCATCTGTTCTCATTGGTCCGCCCAAGGAAGCTTCTTTACATGGCAATAGGCAAGTTTTAAGCCTTCTTTTTGCATCTGTTTTCCAATTCAATGCTGAATTAGGGTTGGTAATAATGGTTTTTTTTACAATTTCGGTAGATGGAGTTGCACCACGAGCTAAAATGAATCAACAACGTTCTAGGCGCTTCCGAGCTGCAAAAGATGCAGCTGATAAAGTAAAAGATTGTTTTTTCGTTACTATGTTTCTTATCCTGCTTATCACCATAGGAGTGCTGATTGATGTTTTTGATTAATATATTACTCTGTAGGAAGCTGAGGAGGAAAGATTGAGAAAAGAATTTGAGGCTGAAGGAAGAAATCTGGCTCCTAAAGAAAGACCTGAGACAGCT
Source organism: Persicaria tinctoria (assembly GCA_037127255.1). Lineage (NCBI taxonomy): Eukaryota > Viridiplantae > Streptophyta > Magnoliopsida > Caryophyllales > Polygonaceae > Persicaria > Persicaria tinctoria. The sequence continues at coordinate 6,579,061 of JBANSL010000004.1, forward strand.
GACTCCAATGTCATTACTCCTGGGACACAGTTTATGGCTGTGCTCTCAGTTGCCCTGCAGTATTATGTACAGAAGAACTTGAACCGCAACCCTGGCTGGAGGAAAACGAAGGTTCGATATTAGACGTCTTGTATTATTCTTTCCTCCATGCGATTTTCAAAATTCTGGAGCAATCCTTCTGTATTTTTTTCCCCACACACTAAATGCCAGGATCATTTCTCTCTTAACATAATTAACCGGCTGCATTGGATGGATATTTGAAGGTTATATTGTCCGATGCAAATGTTCCTGGAGAGGGAGAGCATAAGATTATGTCTTATATACGGTTGCAACGCAATATTCCTGGTTTTGACCCAAATACTAGGCATTGCTTGTATGGACTTGTGAGTATTTTTTGCTATCTCCTTTTTTTCCTTCACCTGTTGATTTGCATCCTTTTTGTATCTTAAGCTTGACTAATGTAAAACTGAATTATTTTTTAAGGATGCTGATTTGATCATGTTGTCTCTAGCTACACACGAGGTGCACTTCTCAATTTTGAGAGAGGTTGGTACCTGATGATCTTTTTAAATACTAAGTGTAGGCATATTCGTCCGTCTGTCTTTAACAGATTAACTTTTATGCAGGTTGTTACTTTACCTTCACAGCAAGAGAAATGCTTTTCTTGTGGCCAAGTTGGTCATTTTGCTTCAGATTGCAATGGTAACCAAAGTGATCAAACGGCTAATTCCAATGGCAATTTGGTAGATAATACTCCTATTCATAAGAAAAAATACCAGGTATCCTTATTTGAGCTGTTGCAAGTATAAATGGTTTGCAATTACCATCTACCAGTTTGATCTTCTGCTATTTTTTCTTAGTATGGACCAATGTTTTGTTATGGGCCTTTTTTGCAGTTCCTCAACATCTGGGTATTTCGAGAATATCTACAATATGATATGGAAATCTCCAATCCTCCCTTTGAGATCAACTTTGAAAGATTGGTAGATGATTTTGTGTTCCTCTGTTTCTTTGTTGGCAATGACTTCCTTCCTCATATGCCAACCCTGGAGATCCGAGAGGTATTTACTCCAAAGTTGTTATCATAATTGCTAAAGGTTTTTTGTTAACATCGGTCTGATGTGACTCTCCCGTGCTTTTAGTCTTATTTATTTATTCCTCCAATGAAAGACTCAATATTGTTACTCTCTCCCCCTCTGACTGTATGTGTTGTTTGAGAAGTTTAATTAGCCTTCTGTTCCAGGGCGCTATAACCCTTTTGATGCATGTCTATCGCAAAGAATTTAATGCTATGGGCGGTTATCTTACAGATGGTGGAGATGTAAGTTTGTCTTGCAATTATTTTGTTTTGAAGACATGTCCTGTTTGAAAAGTTAAAAAGAGGAATACATGATTTAAATGTACAGAGGGGTTTGATTTTTCTAGGCATGTGTATTGATATTAGTCATGTGCATTCAGGTGTTTTTGGATAGAATAGAATATTTTATTCAAGCTGTAGCAGTTAATGAAGACCAGATTTTCCAGAAAAGGGGCCGTCTAAAACAGGTTCCTCTCTTTCATGTCTTGTTTTATATTCCCTTTTCATACTCTGGCATTTTGCACCCCTGTAGAGTGGAAGTTGAACAATCCTCATCCTTGATCCTTTTTTTGCTCATTTTGTTATGCTGCTTATTCTGAATTTCTTGTTATCCATCTTCGGTGCTGTCATGCTTTATTATGTGTTTTCTTACTGTATGCTATTGGATTGATTGAAGAGAAGACAATATGAACTATATAAGACTTTGTTACAGGCATACGAGAATAGAGAGGAGATGAATTTGAAAGCACGAGGAGAGTCTTCTGAAGCACCCCGGGCTGTGGACACGGTCTGTCTTGGTTTGCATTTCTAGCAGTTCTATTTTATAGGTTCCATGACTAGTTGATAGATACACTATGTGCCATCTTGTTATTTTCTTTAATTATAATGCCTGCCTTCACCATTGGCTGCAACCTGCAATGCTTCAGCTTTTGTAAAATTTGTCATATAACGCTTCATTTGCAGATCAAACTGGGGGAGCCTGGATACAAGGAAAGATATTATATGGAGAAGTTTGGTTCATCAAATCCAGAGGAGATAGACCAAATTAGAAAAGATGTGGTGAGTGTGGCTTGTTCCTACATTGTTTTCTTGTAGAAAACTAATTTATCTATTTCTTATAGTAGTGTGTGGCATCCACATTCAAATGATATATCAATCCTTATGGAACATGTGGTGTGATACTATGAAATGATCACCTTTGAGATATTTCATGTTTGTACTTGCATCTATATATTGAAGACTATCTCAGCCAAAGAGCTACCGTATCAGTTGAGATTTTCCTCAAGATTCTGATACATTTGTATATTGTCAAACCCAAACTGCTGACATGTTACCCACAATGTCAAACATAATGTGGATGCCTTCTTTATGCTTTCTGTCCCTGAGATTGTCAGCTCCCATATTTTGCTTCTTTGGCTTCCATTTCTTTACTGACCACTCAAGTGGGTATGGCAGCTGGATTTTCGTTCATTTCGTATTTCTTACATATAAGTTGGACCCCTGACTTTGCAGCCATCAGTTCTACAATGTGAAGTAAATTCTTTCGTAGGGCTACTTGGCTATTTTTTTTCGACTAAATCCTTTGAACCCTTAAATAGTTATCTACTACTTTTTTCAGTGGTAACAGTCACGCAAGTCTAGATTTCAGAGGTGTGATTAGCTTAATTGTGCTTAGACCTCCCGTTTACTTTTTCTGTGAAGCATGTGGAGTTCTGAGAGTTGGTATGATGAATATGATCCTTTTAATTGTTCCTTGATTGGCTATAATTTGTCTAGTGACTCTTATATACTCAACTGGTCAATTCTCAATATTAGCACTTGGCATGTCTTTTTCAATTACAATTAGATCCCAAATTAAGTTTACATTTCCATTTACTTTTCTCAGTCAAACACAACTTTATTTTATTTGTTATTCTTATATTCATACTTTTGCATCCGAAGGTCTTGAAGTATGTTGAGGGATTATGTTGGGTCAGCCGCTATTACTATCAAGGAGTTTGTTCATGGCAATGGTGAGGTCTTATTTTATAATTGTAATGGTTTGTCAAAGTTATTGTCTTATTCACAACATTATGCATTTTCTTGTAATAATTATTTTTTATCTTGTTGTTCATGCTTAGTCCTTGTCATTCTTTTCCTTCTTACCAGGTTTTACCCCTACCATTATGCACCTTTTGCGTCTGATCTAAAAGATCTAGTTGATTTGGAAATAACATTTTTCTTAGGAAAGCCATTTAAACCTTTTAATCAACTTATGGGAGTTCTACCTGCAGCAAGGTTTTCACTTCCTTTCAACTCACTTTATTCCATTCTAATCTGTAGTGTTGGTGTGTGTCCATCACTTCCCATGCTTCAATTGACAAAGATTTTTTCCTCTGTTTTCTAGTTCTGAGGCTTTGCCAGATATGTATAAGAAGCTGATGACTGATCCAGCTTCACCCATACTCGATTTTTACCCTTCTGGTAATGCAACTACTTTTTGCATTCAATCTTAGTAAGCTGGAAAATTATCATTCTCATGTGACATTGCATTGCCAGATTTTGATGTTGATATGAATGGGAAGCGTTTTGCATGGCAGGTAATTAACATTCTAAGAAATTTCTGTTTTCAGCCTCTGTAAATGTTGTTTCCATTATGTTCTCACTTATTTCCCTTGAGATTAGGGTGTTGCCAAGTTGCCATTCATTGATGAACGGAAATTACTTGCTGAAACAAAGAGACTTGAACTGACTCTGACGGTGAGATGTGTCAATTGCTTATTTCCATCTTATTTGATTTTTTCCTTAACTGTTTTCTTGCCTTCTTCTATTTCCTGGTATGATTTTCTTGCCTTGTTACTGTGCCTGCATGTTATATCTTTGAAAAGGCCAGATGCTAGTGTAGAAATTGATCTCTAACTTGTGCCCTTTACATTCATGCATTCAATGAAGATTTCACTATCTTTTTCCCCACAAAAATGCTGAATCTTTTTGGTGAGGGTTCATAAAATGATTGAAGATTTTATACAACTTCAATTTGGAATTTTCCATCCCTGAGTGTCCTTGACTTTAAATAATCCATGTTAATGTTCTTGCTTTTACTTATTTTGTTCAGCTTTAGATGTGGATAATAAACTGTAGTTCATCTAGTTCACTTGAACATGGTTGGAGGATATATTTTTATGTAGTTAAAGTAGTTGAAGGAAAAAGTAGGAATTTGGTTTATTTTTAGGGTAGATTACAGAAAATCACCCATAATTTTGTTCTCTTTCAAAGAACCACTCATGGCCCTTTTTATTCTTAAAAATGAATAAAATTGTTCAGTTATAACTTTATTCTTAAATATTTTGATTAATTAATCTACAATTATGTTCAGCTATATCTTTATTCATTTATATGTTGTAACTTTATCCTCAAATATTTGATTAATTTATACTACAATAATGAATGAAAATTATCAATTATAAATCTATTCCTAATTTTTTTTATTAATTTATGCCAAAGCTTTATTAGATAGGGTGATAATTTAATATAAAACCTTTTTTAAGCATGAAAAAGTCATGGTGTTTTTTTTTAAAGAGAACCAAATTTATGCGTGGTTTTCCATAATTTCCTATGTTGGGTGGTTTTGTGAAATACCCTATTTTAAAGGAGGGTTTCTGCAATTTACTCTTATTTTCATGCCTTTTTTGAACTAATGCAGTGAATATGATTCTTGCATTTACATTTCTCTGTTTCCTCTCCTTGTTCCTTGAAATAAATGCTTTGCATATATCTGATTTGACTGATTCATTCTCTATAGTTTGGTACCCCAGGACGCTAACAGTTTTAACTTTGCTTGTTTGAGAGCTAGCAGTGGCATTGCTTGATTGTTTTCCTTCTCATAATAAATATTTTACATCTACTATCCAGGTGGAGGAGCAAGTTCGGAACAGTGTTTTGTTTGATCTGTTATATGTGCATTCTGCACATCCAATGGCGTCTCAGATTATGGCATACTACCAATTGTATAACCAGTTGCCACCTGGGCAAAAAATTACTTGGCCAGTCGATGTGAATGCTAGGTTTGTTAACTGGCGCTTTCATAAGCTGATTACCCCCCCTAAATGGACTTATTATTATACTTTGATGTCTTCTATACAGTGATGGAATGAATGGCTATATTTGGTTGTGCGAGAGAAATGGGTGGAGATCGGTGGTTCCTTCCCATGTTAATGGACTGCCCGACATTCACAATGACCAAGTTTTGTAAGTTTCTTAGACTCTTTTCCTCCTCGGGTGCTTGAAAAGAAATAATGTTTTTAGTTCAAGAAGCTATTCTTTTCCTTTGCAGGAATGTGACGTATCTGAATCCTTTAGAACATAGACACATTCCAGAACCTCCAAAGGGGGTGATCATGCCAGCAAAGGTATGTCACTACATATCTACTGGCAATACTTTCATTCACCTGATACATGTATAGGACTATTGGGTTTAGCGTTTAATTTGAAAAATATGGTGGTAAAGCTAATACGAGGTAAATAAATAGTAAGTGAGAACTGAGAACATAAGACGACTAGTTCTGAAATAAATTTGAAACAAATCCCTGTGACGCCGATTTTTGGATCTTAGATTCTATTTACTGATAAAGAAATAAGTGCTAAACATCTATGTTCGGTAAATCAGAATCTAATTGGTAAGCATGAGTTTATGTTGTTAAGAATCTTGGACTAGATAATAGTAGATTCGACACGCTCTCCTTAACTACAGGCAATTGCCTTTCCTACGTTTTTTTACAGGAGATAAAACGCTCTGATGTAAAGCCACTCCCTATACTATGGCATGAAGATAATAGCAGACGACAACGTGAACGGTATTATTTCATATAACTTGCCGGCTTTCTATCTGTATTCATAGGTGCATATATCCTCTCATTGGCACTTTCTGATTCTCATTGTGTTTGTTCTAATGCAAGGAATCAAATACAACTAGTGAAGTGTTATGATTTTGATGATCTGAAAATCACTGAAGTAGATATTTTCTATTTTATAGCCCTGATTCATGTTGCTCTTGTTGTGTGTATCTGCTTTTGGAACTTTGTTATGATTTAATCCCTTATGAAGGCATGACTTCACTTCATCAGCAAATGTGTGACAGTTGAGCTTTTTTTTTTTTAATCTCAGGCCTCAAATACCTGGGGCGATGTATGGTCCTCGGTTAGGGGAAGCCGCTCATCGTCTTGTTAAGAACACGCTTAATATGAAACAAAATGGTTCGTCCACTGGATTCGTAGATCATATGTCACATCGGAATTTTCCAGACAAGAATACGTCTTACAGACCGAGGCCAGCTGGACCCATGGGATATACAAGGGGCTACTATGACGAGACAAATCATTACTTTGGAAACCAGAATGTTCCAAGAGGTATGACGAATGGTCCTAGATATGCCCATCATGATGCACGGCATGACAATCAGAATGTCAGGATGGAAGATAGATCGCCCCATAGAGAAAACTACCATCATCTGGGCCTTGGCGTGGCATCTTTAACACTGGATAATGGTCAAACGAGACCATTGGATGATGGTAGAACGAGACCAATGCACGATGGTAGAACGAGACCAAGGGCTCCGAGTGCAGGCTTCACGCAAAATGGCAATGCGCTTCTGACGCCTTCTGGACAACGGACCAACCTAGGGCCAGGAGGAAATTCCATCACCTTAAACTGGCAGCAAGAGATGTTAAGCGGACAAACAAAGCAGACCTATCGAGCAGATATGCGAGGGCAACTGGGTAAACCTGGTTCTGCATCTGGGCGTCAGTGATACTCGTTTGCTAAGACGGTCTCAAGGATCCCCATCTGCAGACAGGGCAGTCAGAAAACGCCCCTCGGAGAAAACTCACAACTGACATTCCTTGTAGTAGATGGCGAACACAGAAGCCGCTATCATACCCGGTGAAAGGCAATCTTTAAGCTCTGCTGGTTCCATTTGCATCAGTTTATAGTTGTTTCATTTTCATTGTAAAGCTTGTTTCTAGAATAGTGTGGCTTAGTCCATTGGATGTCGCCGAATCATCTATTCATTAACCCATAGCTTTAACATAGGGAATACAAGTTTGAGTGATCAAATCATGTTGTATGAGGTAACACCATAGCTTATAGATCATGTAGGCTCTTGAATCTTGATAGTTCCAAATCACTGTATTCCTCTTGAATTTTGTTGTTCATGTTATGTACTTGACTTACCAAACACCACTAGTTTGGAATGAAAGGTTGCCATTTGGAAATGGGTGTAATTTCTTGTTGAAACCAAAAAATAGGGTTTTTCTTTCATCATTTAAACAATGAATGCCTATTTACTGAATGATCCAAACCACAAAATATTCAGAGTGAAATCTATCACCTGTCTTACCAGTAGTCATTACAGGAGCATTCTCCGTTTGCGAAATGGTGAAACCGGTTCCTGTCTCTCATGACGATCACACGATCAAAAGCTTTTGAGATGTACTTGCTCGCTGTGTGACAGTCCCGACACACCCGCAAGTTCTTGGTGACGTGAATCGTTTCCCCAGGCATTGTCTTCATGAGGCCGAATGCAATGGCAAGTTTCTCACTGTGGTAGTATAATGGATTATCCTCTTCCTCAACATCCTGAAGCAAAGCATCTGCTTCTGGCACATACCCTAAGCCCCTTATTTTCTCCATCATTTCTTCAACCTTACCATATACATCCCGAGCTTCGGGATGGTTCCTGTCTTCTGCGAAGAATTCATTCACAACGCCTCGCAGTTCAATCCTGGAAAACCCGGGATCCTTCTTGACTCCTCTATCGTCCATCAGCCTTCTCACATTGGCCGCGTCTTCCCATCTGCCCTCGCTTGCATAGATATTCGCTAGTAGCACATAACGTCCACTGTTACCAGGATCGAGTTCAATAACTCGTTTACCAATCTCATCCCAAATACCACTGTCTCCGTGAATCTTACAAGCTCCGACAAGTGCACCGAGCACAGTTGCATCAGCGGGAATAGGCATCTCTTCTACGAGCTTTCGTGCTTCCTCTAACAATCCTGCTCTGCCCAACATAGCAACCAAGCATCCGAAATGCTCGGTTCTGGGTTCAATGCCATAAACATCGGTCATGTATTTGAAGTAATACCGACCCTCTTCAACTAAACCCGAATGGGAACACCCGTTTAGAAGATTCAAGAAAGTGATTTCATCGACAGATACTAGTCGCTCCTTCTCCATCTCCTTGAACAAATCTATCGCTGCGTTGCCTTGCCCGTGCAAAGCCAAGCCACCAATCATACAGTTCCATGAGGAAATCCCCTTGTAAGGCAAGCCATTGAAGACCTCGAGCGCCTTCTCTAAGCAACCACATTTGCAGTACATGTCAATTATTGCTGTAGCGAGTTTCGTATCAAGTTCCATCCCACTCTCCTTGATGTATCTGTGAATCCACTCCCCAGTCTCTAGGGCTCCTAATCCAGTACACGCAGTTAGCATAGTTGCCGCGACAAACCTATCCATTTCAACATTTTCCGCCCTCATTCGATCAAACAACTCGAAAGCTTCCTGATAGCAGTTATGCTTAACAAAAGCGGACATCATCGCGTTCCAGGCAGCACAGCATCTCTCGCTAAATGAAGTAAATGCACCATAGGCATCATCCAAGAAACCCCATTGAGCATACCCATTGATCAAGGTGGTCCAAGACACATCATTCCTATGAGGCATCCTATCAAAGACCTGCCTCGCCTCCTCTACCAGCCGGAACCTCATGTACATAAAAATCAAGTTGTTCAGCGCAAATTCATCATCTCCAAACCCTAATTTCACCACATGGGCATGAACTTGTCTCCCCTCTCCAACCCCATTCTTATCAGAGCAAGCTCTAATGAGGCAAGGGAATGTGAAGCTGTTTGGTCCCACAGAGTTTACAAGCATCTCAATGTACAGAATCACACATTCTCTGGGCAATTCACGTTGAAGATAGCCTTTCATGAGAGTGTTGTAGATAAAGGCATCTGGTTGGGGCATTTCGTCGAACAGTTGGCGGGCGTAACTCAGGTCTCCGGAAAAGGAGAGGGAGCACAGCTTGATCATTTTCCCTGCAATGAAGTTGTCGGATGAGAGACCGAGACGGACGATTTGGGAATGAATCTGTTTCAGCTCCGATAAAGTCGAGCATTTTTTAAGGCTCTGGAGAGCTCTCGCTTTTGGGTGGTCGCGTGGAGAGGGTAAAGAGGCGATCACCTGAGCTGCGGGTAGGGAAATCATTTTTCAATGATCTTGTACTAACATTGGTAAACAAACCCAGAATAAATCTTCGATCATCGAAGAGGCCCTTTAACGAGAAAGTGAAAGCATCTCTTCAAGCTACACTGCCTTTTATATTAGTATTAGACATTTAGGGCCCGTTTGGTATACATATACGTATATCAGATATCAGATATGGGTATAATATCGATATCGTGGATATGTGTATCAAATCTGATATCTGATATCCGATATCTTGTTTGGTATGTTGAGTATATGAGTTTTAGATATCAATTAAAAAACTCTTTTCTAACACCGCTCACCCCGACACCCACCCAACCCTAGCCCGTCCCCTACCTTAACCTCCGGCGCCACCCATCCAGCCCGACCTTTGCCTGTCCGGCAACACCCACCCAACCCTAGCATCGACCTGCAAATGCTCTTCACAAATTTCTTTCCATAAAATAAAAATGGGAAAAAACACTCAAATAGAAATCCAATCCAGAGATGACAACGAGAGTAGAGTGTTCCTCATGGTGGAGAGATCTGCGTGTGTGTGAAAAGGGGGAAAAAGAAAAGGGAGGCAGGGAGCGTCCGTTTTGAAATCCTTGATCTCCCTAGTTTAATGGGTATATGGAATTGAGAAAAATTGTGAAGGAAGGGAAATATGGGTATATCACTTTGATACCCATATACTAATTTACCAAAATGGGTATGAGTATGAGTGATACCCATACCCATATTTGATATACGTATATCAGTACCAAACATGCCCTTACCCTCAATTCCTCTCTTCAAGTTACAAGACCTTGCAAGTTACAAAGCCTTTTATATTAGTATTAGACATTTAGACACTCAATTCCTCGAAGAGGCCCTTTAATGAGAAAGTGAAAGCATCTCTTCAACTTGGAATGTTTATGTTCTTTATTGTGAAGGATTGTTTTTCAAGTGCTCATCGTTTTATGCACTTTCTTAGTATCCCTGAGAGTAGAGCCTGCTAAGCCTGTGAAGGATCCACTTTATCAAGATGATTTCCAGTTTGATGGCATCAAGGTTCAATTTTTGACGCTTCTCCTTATAATATGATGTCCTTTTGTGGTGTTTTTTACTACCCATTTTGTTTAATATTTGAAGGACATGGAATCTGCTCCAAAGGGAAGTAACAAAAACTGGAAGGATTTGCTCCAAAGGCATAGAATCCTATTTCGGTAAGAAAAAAAAAATACATGATTACAAATTCGCTGATGTTGTTGTTCTCTCACGCTCTTCTAATGTTTCTGTCTAATTCGATGCCTAGATTACATGTTTGGAGCAAAGTTTTCAACTCTATTTATCTGACCTAAGTTGTTTATAATTTTAGTCAGTTTATTAACTCCGTTAAATACAAACTCATACACACCCTTAGGGCCCGTTTGGTTCATTAAAAAAAAAACCCAACAAACACTTTAGGGAAATTTATAGAAAATCACCCCTTAAATATGAGTGTTTTCACTTAACCACCCCTTAAATGGTTTTTACTTACAATTCACCACCCCTTCATCTATTTTCATTAATTTATCATTAAATATATTATATTTTAATATTTTTAAACTTCAATTTGATTATAAATATATTGAAAATTTAAATTTAAGGGCTCGATTATATTTTAGTGATAATTTTATTTTTAAAAAACAATAATAAATGTAGCCTAAAATTATTATCTTAATAATTATATTTAAGTTATATGATTAATTGATAACCTATTTTTTTTTAAATTTAGGTAAATTTAAAGAAAAAAGTTACATATAACAAATAAAATGGATCAAATTCATATTTTAAGTTGAAAATTATTAACTATTTATTAAAAATAAATAAAATGATCACTAAAATATAATCAAGCCCTTAAATTCAAATTTTGAACATATTTATAATCAAATTTGAGTTTAGAGATATTAAAATATAATATATGTAATGATAAATTAATGAAAATAGATGAAGGGGTGGTGAGTTGTAAGTAAAAACCATTTAAAGGGTGATTTTCTGTAATTTTGAATTTAAGGGGTGGATAAGTGAAAACACCCATATTTAAGGGGTGGTTTTCTGTAATTTCCCCAACACTTTATTAGTGTTAGGCTAAAAAGAGGTGTTTGTTTCGGCTCCTCGATTTTTTGGTGTTTTTGCTTACCGTCTCGATCAGTCGCTCCCGACACCATCGCTCGCTTCCCATCAAAGGATCGCCGAAGGCTACTCCCCGGCGATTCACCGTCCTTCCCCTCCGATCTCTATCTCGCTCCTCGGTCCTTCCCTACCTCGATGCCTGTGGCAGATCTTCAACCTCGTTCGGTGAGTCCTTAACCCTAGCTTCGCAACTTCGATCCGAGGGGAACTTGTTTCCTTGTTCCTTTCAAATCTATTTACTTGTGCTTTCCTTTGAATCTGAGATTTCTTATGCTTTTCCTTCAGTTTTCCTTTGGAATATGAGGTTTTTGAAGGTTCTGAAGTTTCGAATCTGCATAAAAAACGAACTCCCTAACTCTCTCAAGTTTCGAATATGAGGTTTCTGAAGGTTCCTTTCAAATTGAGGTAGGTTTTATGTAGATTCGAAAACTTCATATTCGAAAGGAACCTTCTGTTGATATTTCCAATGTGTTACCTCTGTTAGGGAGTTCGATCAGTTCCATTTCACCAGGAACATCAGCTTGAAAGGGAACCTTTTGTTGAAGGGAAATTTCACTAGGAAGTAGGAACCTTCTGTTAGGTTGCTCATATTGGTTTATTGAAGTGAAATTTCATCAGATTGGTTTAAGCTCTAGTAATGGTTTTAGGATAGCTGCTGCAAATTAGGTTTTTTGTTTCTTTTTGTTGTTCCCAATTTGAGAGTTGAAAGCTTTCCTCGCATTTATTCATTCTGATTCTCAGCCTAAATTCGATGCCCACTAGTTTCTACTAAAATTCGATGCCCATTCAAAACCAATTTCTTGCTCTATATTAACATTCTAACCTGATTTTACTGTCAATTAATCTTTGTCAAATATTTTGATTGCAGGGTTTGGTTCCTCGCGCTAATTGCTATTAACATTAGGAGGAACGTTTGTCTTGGGATTTTGGCCACTTATCCTTGTTACAGCTTCTTGGGATTTTGGCCAATTTACAGCAAAGGTGACTTAACTAATGTCATACTGCGGAAAAAAAAAACCATTCACTTGCTAACTCAAATCTGAATGTCTGCTGATCACATTTTGCAACAGATTTCTGATATCAAACTTCTCTGTCCAGTAAGCCGCCCATCAAATCCTCCATTGTCATATTCAGAAGGTAAAACTCCCTTTCAATCACCTGAAGAAGTGAATTAGGAGACACACCGTATGTTTATGCCTCTGTTGACAAAACAAGGTAGTTTACCATATCACATTTCATGTACAGCCCTTTAAAAACCTGAGTTGTTGTATTATATAGTAAAGGCTGCGTTTTATATTATAATCCCAGCTGTGCTTTCTTTCTTTCTTTGATAGCGATTGTTTTATATTATAATCCCAGATTGGACAAAATAAAGAATTTGCTATAGTATTTCGTAGGTTGTTTTGCTCTATAATTCTTCATAGGATGATGTAATAGTTTCGGGTCTTACTAGATTTGTTTTTGGTATAAATTTCATGGCCCCATTTTGATATATGCACAGGGCATTTGAAAATCATTGGACGGCCCTGTTGCTCACCATCTTATAGCGACAGGAAGTAGCTCTCCACCTCAACCTCTCTTCACTCTCTGTTTCCCGACTTCGAGGTATATCGGTTCTCGACTTCGAAGTACATCTATTCCGTGGCTCTAATGTTTCTTGTAGATTTGTTCTCTTCCATTATCGGTATTTCTGAAATTTGATTAAATTCTTCCTCGTAAATTTCTCTGAATTTCTCCATATGAGGACAATCTAGGTTTCGGCCTGTTCCTAATCGGATTTTTTTTACTTGTTGAAATCCCTTTTCTGTTTTGTATGGATTTCTCCTTTCGCTCTTGATGGCCCAGGCTGCATTAACAATCCCTTTCTTCAGTAGTTGCACTGGTTAGATGATGTTCGATACTTGCATTATTTTGGGAATTCCAAGCTGAATAGTTTCTTCATAAACATCATCTACGAAGTCATGCCTTTTAGAATTTACTTCAATGACCTATTTGCTTAACATCTAGTGCGATTTTTGCAATGCAGAAGCATAGAATCCTATTTCAGTAAAAAAAAAATACATGATTACAAATTCGCTGATGTTTGCTGTTCTCTCACGCTCTTCTAATGTTTCTGTCTAATTCGATGCCTAGATTACATGTTTGGAGTAAAGTTTTCAACTCCATTTATCTACCCTAAGTTGTTTAAACTTTAGACTCCCTGCTTTCACAATCCAAATTGGGACATGATTGATTTGATACTGCCAAGAAAGACATGCATTTATTCCTTAGTTTTAACTCTTTTCCTCCCATCTGTTAACGATTCTGTTTTTGTTTCCACACACTACCTCCAACCAAACAGGCCCTTCATTGTTTTAAATTGTATTATGTAATTTGTGGATTGAATTATATTAAGATGTTAACAGTGTCATTTACATTTCATACTAGTTCAAGGTTAACATCCCAAAAAGGTACAATAGACCACAAAACATCTACGTAGTATTAAACAAACTAATATGTTCATACTTAATGCTGCATACTATAGTCTAATAATAACCGAAAGAGACAAATCATGCAATTCTTGAATTATCATATCCAAGGCCATCATAACCACTGGATATAAAGAAATTGAATAGAAATTGAATTTTAGGATTGAGAGTCGATTGATTCTCAATCTCTTAGAGAAGGCAATGCACGAGGAAAAAAAAAAAAACCCTTAATATTCACAAATTCACACTAATTAGGAAAATGGGCTAGTAAAAAATAAGGGTAATCCGGGCATGGGTTTCACTTCTGAGCCCAAATTATACCCTTAAATCATCACTACATAGGACCGATCCTATCCTGATCCTAGCATTAAGAGTATTTACCCACGAACCGGATCATGAACTGGCTCGTAGGATCGTAAGATCCTACCGATCCGCGGATCGCGATCTTAATAATTGTCGTTCCATGTGCAGAAATGCCTTTTTGAATTTTCAGAGACTGGAATGCCTCCACCTTTCTGACTTTGCTGGGGATACCTTTAATGCTCTTTCATTTGATTGATGTTTATGTTGGAATCGGCAATTTGCTAATGCTTATTCGCTCCAAGATGTGTTTTGCTGTCCTCACAGCCTTTGTTTCTTCCTTGAGGTGTAACTTTCACCAATTTTTTGCATTGAGAGTTTTAGGGTTTATGGCTGCGTTTGCTGATTTTTTTTTTATTCTCCTTACTCTGTAGGTTAATTAAATTGTGAGATGCTTTAGTGTGAGTTGAATAAAATTGATCAGGCCTTGAGATCTGATAGACATGAGAAGTGAGGTTTGGAGATGGGTATTAGGATTAACTTACATAGTTCTTGTCGCCGCAATCTGGATTGCTGCTAGCTTTGTGGTTCAGTCCGTGGTGGATGCAGGAGTCTCCCCATTTCTCATCACTTATATTTGCAATTCTTTGTTCGTTATATATATTCCTATTGTTGAAATTTCTCGATACGTGGAGGATAGGGCTGGAACTTTGTTCTTCTGGTTGAAAAAAGAGAACAATAATGTCCAGAGCTCCGCTGATTCAGAGGAAGCTATCCTTCTTCAAGCCAGTGACCCTGGTAATAATACCATTAGTGTGTCCTTAGAGCATACAGATGTTGAGCAGCATAACGGGGAATCACGTTCTGATTCATTGCGAAGCCTAAATCAGTTAGAAAATACCTTTGCTGATGGGCATCAGGTTGCTAAAGACCCTAATCAGCAACTTGATGCGAAGGGACGTTGGACGCGTTCCAGGACAGCAAAGGTTAGCTTGTTGATTTGCCCATTTTGGTTCCTTGCCCAGTTGACTTTCAATCTGTCACTCAAGTATACAACTGTCACGGTAAGTCATCCATACTATTCCTGATTATGATTGATCTTGTCATATCAAAGCACCTATTCCTTACATTAATCATGTCCTCTACAAATGTTAATTGCTGTCAATTTTTGCAGTCCAACACAATTTTGAGCACTGCTTCCAGTCTCTTCACCTTCTTATTTGCGGTGGTATTTTTGGCTGAAAAATTCACTTGGCTAAAGTTCATAAGTGTACTGCTTTGTATGGGAGGTACAGTTGTTGTCAGTTTGGGTGATTCTTCAAGCTCCAACCTTGGTATAGTTAATTCAAATCCCGTTCTTGGGGACATTTTAGCTCTTGTGTCAGCTGGCTTATATGCTATGTATATAACACTCATTCGTAAGAAATTACCTGATGACAATGATGGAAAAAGTGGCAAAGTGAGTATGGCACAGTTTCTGGGATTTCTGGGGCTGTTCAACCTCATCATTTTTCTACCTGTTGCTCTTGTGCTGAATTTCTCAAAGCTGGAGCCTTTCTACACGCTCACATGGAAGCAGTTTGGCCTTGTGATTGGCAAAGGTTTGTCTCCTTACTCTATTTACTAGTTCAATACCCGCACCATTTGCCTTTTTTTTTTTTTTTTAAATTTTATATTAGCATCTTTGACATAAACAAAAATTGTAATTATACATTAAATGCTAACTACCACTATGTGTCTTGTGCAATGTTTAGCTTATAATAATTAGTTGCGAGGATGTTGTATCAACTTAAAGATTTCAGTCTAAAGAAAAGAAATGAATTTATATGTATTCTTTCAATTTTTTTAATTTAAATAAATTTGATATCAACTCCCATTTTGGCCCAGTTCTTACTTATCACGTATTGTTCTTAATCATCACAATTTATGGAAGTTTATTTTTTAAAAGAGGAAGATCAAATTCTCATGAATATTTCTTTTCCCCGTTTTAGAATATTGGTATATTGTAGTTTTATGGCTAACCTTTACACTTATACTGTGTTTAAGCATCAACCGTATATACTTTTAAAACTTATCAATTGTATCCAAACATAACCCGACAATGTAACTTAAATCTTTTAAAGTTTTACCTAAAAAACTTAGATTAAATATTGTATTTTGAAAAGAACATCTAACAATTGAAACCAAATGCATTAATAAACCTAAAGTAGCTTAAATCTTTTAAACTTTTATATCTATATACTCTCTCCATTCATTAATAAAATATTAAAATTTTAATATATATATATAATACATATTATCATAATATATCAATATCTAACAGAATTGAGTAAAATCTTGTAAAAACATATCGATATCTAACAAAATTGGAGGAAAAAAATATATTTTAAGCATATATTGCTATATATTAATTAAGTGGAGCTAGATAAAAATTTGGTAAACTCTTATCTTAAACATATATTGTTATATTGTATTTATTAATAGGAAAAATTTCATCGGTTAAATATATTATGAATGAGGATAAGCCGTCATATGGCAGAAGCGACTTCTCCTTTATTATATAATATAGTAGATAGTAGATTCAACATGCAGTGCAACTGCTGCAGTGCAACTGCTGCAGTTTTGCTATGGTTCCTATGCCATGTTTCTTCAAACTATTTGAAAAAATATAATTTGTGTTTCTTTATCTTTCATTTCTGCAGCTGCTGTTTTGATGTTTGCTTATTGCCTTATTAGTTTATTCTGGATCTTAACAATGAAACTTTAGTTTTTCTGCTTGTGGAAATTCTTAAAATATGTGTTTTCCCTACTCTAAATCCCCTAGACTCACTAAACTGATATTTCCATGAAAGGTATTATGGGTATTGGTTGTGCATCAGCCTTTCCATTACTTATCCTAATATTTATCTCATTAGGATAATCTGGCGTATTTTTGTTGATATTATTTGACTACTATACCTGATAGTTGATGTTTTTTCCTTGGGTCATTTGGATTTTCAATCGTTGAAGGGGTTTACCCTCATTCTCATAAAAGGGTTTTTATTAGCATAGTGTTTTGGATGAAGTTTTAGCACTATTGATATCAATAATAAATTTATAACTAGTTGTTGAAGAAAGTCGTATACTCTCTGGTTCTAATTGAGACTTGCTACGGAGTATTAAGTAGTTGCATTAGTTTTGTATCGAATTACTGTAGAAGATTAGACAAGGATGGTTCTTGGGCCTTTTATATATTGATATGGCTAGTCACGCTTTTCTAGAATCTCGATCCTTGTGTCATCATAGGGGACCATGTGATTGAGGGTGCTCTGGAACATGAATTGGTTTAGCGGTTCTTAGACATGAAAATCTCTTGTTCTATCTATGTTTAGATCCAAATTTAAATGAGAAAGCATAATCAATTATGATAATTTTGAATGAACTTCGTACAAAATTCAGGGTTACTGGATAATGTGTTGAGTGACTACTTATGGGCAAAGGCTATTCTTTTGACGACAACAACAGTGGCAACGGCAGGCCTTTCTATACAGGTCCCTTTGGCAGCTGTGGTGGATGCACTCACAGGAAACGTCCCATATGTGTCAGATTACATTGGAGCTGCAATTGTGATGCTTGGATTTGTAGGTATCAACATCCCATCGGATGTTTTCACTAGGAAATCCAAAGAAGTTACTGGAGAATTAGTTAGTGCCCAAGAAGATGATGTGCCATCAATTGGAGGCGGAACCTCGTAGCTCTTTGCTTTGTGTACACACTGACTATTGTCTTACAATAGCTTTTGGTTGTCTTGGAGGCCACTACAAATCTACAGTATTGGTATATTTGTGCAGTAAATCTTTTCAGTTCATAACTTTACTTTCTTCACTTTACAAATCTCTAGATATTTCATGATAAGATCTTCCAGTATGGCTCATTCAAGCATTTCCAAAATTCTATACAAAACACATTCTGCTTCGACACCTGATGCTTCCTCACGCTCCCCATCCCCTCACAAATGGCAGAAGCTTGATAACTTTTCATCTGCAGGTATAAAGGTCCCTTAATTGATCACTAGGGTCAAGATTTGTGGCGATGAGTGTGGTTGTAGTGCTTTTTATTGAGTGTGCATCTCCCTGCTCCTTAATTGGGGGATGTTGGTGAGTGTTTGACTTTTTATGTCTTCTATGTTTATCAATATATACATATTTTGGCTCACCCTCCTTTTATGTATACTAGTTAGGCTCCGCGGGTGCGCGGTCTAATCAAGTTTATATGCCATTTGGTGATTTTTGTTGTTTGTGCAACATTGTGAAAGAGACAAGGTTTTCACTTGCCCCTTTAAAAATTTAAAAAAAATCAGTGTTTAAAGAAAAGAACACACATGTGATTAATATAAGATGATACATAAGTGGTAATTAAGGTTCTCTTTCGAGGTTGGACAAGAAAAAAGATGGAAGACAAGATAATTGTTTGGTTTATGTAGTAAGATTCTACATAACACTCGTGACTCATCTTCTGTTGGAGTTGGACTCGGCACCTTTGGCTTTACATCCAAAGCTTGAGGATCGCCTAACACCACGGTCAATTGAGGCCTAAGCCTAACACCATCCAAATTCTCGCCTCTTTCAAAAACAAAAACAAAAAAAAACCAACTTTGAGGATCGCCTACTTAATATCCAAAGCCAGTGTTATACTTACATGTTAACATGATTTGCTACATCACGTTCTTTAGTTTTTGTTGTTTGATTCTCCCCATTGGTTTTTGCATTCTCGTTTTTTCTACTCTTTGTCTCCTCACCTTCCTACATCACCACAAGTGACTGGAATGAAAATTTTAAAATGAACCAATTTGCTCACAACAAAGTTTTCTACAAGACCAGTACTGTAATAAGATATCCAGTAAATTCAAATTCAAGTCTGAACTAGATGAATGAAAGCCAGGAGGTAATTTCATATAAACGTCTTGTTTCAAGTCACCGTGAAGAAAAGCGTTGTGCACGTCCATTTGATGTAACTCCCATTGCTTGGCCGAAGCTACTGCCAAAAGAGTTCGCAGTCATCATTTTCGCTACAGGAGCAAAAGTTTTTGAATAGTCCACCCCCTCAATCTGTCGATTTCCCAGAATCACCAATCTAGCTTTATATCGCTCCACGGAGCCATTCGAATGATACTTTATTTTATATACCCATTTACAACCAAGAGCCTTTTTCCCGGGAGGCAATTTGGTCAAGGTCCAAGTCTCATTATCCTCAAGAGCATCAGTCTCAAGTCGCATAGCTTCTCTCCAACGCTCATGCTTCATAGCCTCAAAAAACGAGGTAGGTTCAACTGCATTGGTAATAGCTGCAAGGAAGCAACGATGCCGAGGAGAAAACTGATCACACGAAATATAGTGAGACAACGGATATTGAGTACCTGAGGACCGATGTTGGACGGAAGAATCGTTACTCAAAACATGAGCTGAATTAGTCACAAAATCGCGAAGCCGACTAGAAGGTTGTCTGATGCGGTGCCCTCGACCTAGGTGTTCACCCACGACATCTGGTGTTGCTGTTTGCTCAGTTGCAATCTCAACAGGCTCCTCGACTTGGAATTCAGCATCCGGTGTTGATGTTTGCTCAGTTACAATCTCAACGGGCTCCTCGGCTTGAACTTCATCATCTGCCCGTGAGGATTCATTAACATCAGGAAAATCATTGGCAGCAGTCCTAGGAAACGAGGCACACTCTTCATCTCCGGATTCCGGAAATACAAGACACGGTTGTATATCTAGTGCGGGATCCTTTCTCGGAGCAAGAGGAAACTCTTCTTCAAAGAAAGTCACATCTCGTGATACAAAATAAACACTCTTTTCAAGATCAAATAGCTTCCACCCCTTTTGTCCCATGGGATATCCAACAAAGATACACCGACAACTTCGACTAGCGAATTTATCACCTCCTCTGTCCCTTGTGTGAGCATAGCACAGAGAACCAAACACCCGAAGATGTTCATAACTGGGAGACTTGCCATGAAGAAGCTCATATGGTGTCTTGCCTCCCAATACTGAAGAGGGAAGTAGATTGATCAAGTACCCAGCGGTAAGGATGCTCTCACCCCAAAACTCAATTGGGAGGGGCACTTGGAATAGAAGAGCACAAGCAACATTTAGAATATGTCGATGTTTACGCTCAACTCGACCGTTCTGTTGTGGAGTCCCTGCACATGATGTTTGAAAGATAATTCGGTCCCGTTATCGATGCGGAAGACTTTAACTTTCTTGCTATATTGGCGCTGAATCAAGGAAAAGAACTGTAACAAGGTCTTTGTTACCTCCTTCTTATCAATAAGTAAGTAAATCCAAACAGCTCTACTGTAATCATCGACTATTGTAAGGAAATAGTGAGCCCCACAAGAAGAAGGTTTTCTGTAAGGACCCCAAAGATCACAATGGACCAGATCAAAACTATCCTTAGCAACATGATTACTCAATGGAAAATTATTCCTTGTTTGCTTAGCTCGTTGACAAACATCACAAGCTTTATTCATCTTAGTCTCTCTAGTACCAACACGTGGTGCAGTAATGGAATTCTGCACTTCCATTGATGGATGTCCTAGCCGCTTATGCCACAAATTTGGTGTCTCCCCAATCCTCATAGCCTTCGCTTGTTTGACCGAGACGAAGTAATAGAGCTTGCCTCGACGCTTCCCCGCACCAATCAGCATCTTCGAAATGTGGTCCTGAATTACACACAAGTGTGGAGTAAACTGAATATGACATTCATTTTCATCAAACAACTGAGCGAGAGAGAGCAATTGACAGTTCAGCTGTGGCACATATAATACATTCCCCAAAGTCATTTTCTCATCAAGCTTCACCACCCCTTCCTTGGTGGCTAGAACTCGTGTTCCATTGGGAAGTCCAACTGGGCAACCCGTACAGTACGTCGGCAAGGGAGGTAAATCTCCCCAAGTTTCCTGTCATATGATTAGTTGCGTCGGAATCAATAATCCACATATCATTATCATACGTACCAGGCATCCGCTCATTTGCAGCCGATTTTTTTATTATTTAGCAAATCAATCAACACTTGGATTTGATCCATACTGAAGCCTGGTATGTTGCGTGCCTCAGCTTCTAAGTCACCGCCACGGGTTGAACCCACACTCGAACCTTTCCCAGCGTTGGCCCGAATCGAGCCTCCGCTACCCCGTCCAGCGCTGGTTTGGACTTGCCTTTGACCCGTCCCTTTCGTCTCCTCCTTAGGACGATCCCCCCACCGTTCTGGATATCCTAATGAAAACAAGAAGAAGAATCATGGCATGTGCGCTTGCAATTCGAGCAAGTCACTGAATGATCACGGGTATCGCTCCGTCGATTCCTTCCATCACCACGACCCTTGGAGTCGGATCCATTCCTTCCTCTTGTTTGGGCTGAGAATGCCATCTCCTCGTTGCTCTCTTCTTTGCCCCGACTCATGGTTTCTTCTCGAACCACCATCGAATACACTTTGTTAACATTGGGGAGGGGATCCTTTGCTAGTATAGTTGATCGGACCGTCCCGTACGCAGCACCATCCAAACCCATCAAAAATTGATGGACCTTGCCCTCTTCATTGCGCTTGGCCAATCGACTTCTCACATCACAGGTGCACCCTTCACAAGTGCACACGGGAATCGGGTCATAATGTGCAAGCTCTTCCCAAAGCGTAGTTAGCTTGTCATAATAGGTCGCCATGGGAAGACCCCTTGACTTACACTCAGCAAGTTCGCATTTCAGTTGCTGAATTCTTGGTCCATTGGCGACCGAGAACCTCTCTGCGATGTCGTCCCACAACTCTTTCGCATTCTCTTTGTACGACAGAAACGTGCACGGACCAGATTCAATCGTGTTCAAGATCCATGAGACCATCACTGAATTCACCGTCCACCAATCTTCCAACTCCGGTGTACCGTCGGCTGGCTTTCCAGGGTTCCATCAATAAACCCCCATTTGCGCCTTGCCCTTAACGAGGTGCGCACAACCCGTGCCCACTCGTCGTAGTTTTCGCCTTTGAGTCGCACCTGTGTGATAACGTTTCCCGGGTTATCATTCGAATTCAGATCATAGGGTGAAGGAACTTTCCGTGTTTGGTCGAGATTTTTCTGGTCGGTCGACATAGTCAGGGTTTTGGGGATTGATAGTGTTTCACAAGGTTGATCGGGATTTAGAGAAACGCAGAGGGAGATGTCTCCTGCTCTGATACCATGAAACAGATCCAATTCATTGGATTGTAGAAAGGTATTTTAAGGTGAAAAGATCTATGGTATAATGACAACCACCAAATTTCTATGGTATAAAGTCAGTAACAGCAGCACCATCCAACTTCTATGGTATAATGACAACCACCAAATTTTTTGTGGTGCGATTAACAACCCAAAAAAAATAATCTACAACTGTTTTATTTTTTTATAAGATAAAAATTCGGGTGGTGGTTAGCCTACCCGATAGCATCTCGAATGATGAGATCATGAATATCTGAAAGAAATACAATCACATATTACAACAATAGAACCACCCCAACGCAAAACCGGAAAACCCCAAACCCTAAGCGAAACAAGCGGACACGACATCGAGAGGAAGGAAGCCCGACATGATGAAGTGGATAGCGAGCGCATGAGACAACATATGCTGAC
Organism: Persicaria tinctoria; assembly: GCA_037127255.1. Taxonomy (NCBI): domain Eukaryota; kingdom Viridiplantae; phylum Streptophyta; class Magnoliopsida; order Caryophyllales; family Polygonaceae; genus Persicaria; species Persicaria tinctoria. Next base: position 6,601,922 of record JBANSL010000004.1, read on the forward strand.
ACGATGTCTCGCCGCCGGAAAGACGGAAAGCAGAAATCCTCGTAAGGCAAAGACGACTCTTGGGGAAGTGTGGATCACACGACGTTCCCCCACCTAGATGAGGGATCTTCGGAGACCACAAACACGATCACTTCGATCAACCAGGGCCGCAGAACTGCTTCTCAACCGAAACTAACCACGAACCAAGAAACGGACTCCCAACCTGCACGAGAAAATGAAGTACGGCCGCAAGAAGGCGAAGAGCGAGAGAAGAAACCGGAAATCTAACAGCTGTTTCTTGATCTAATCCGTCGGGATGTATCGGTTAAGTCTACCAACCGAATTTTTACCTGATTTAAAAAAAAAAAAAAAAAAAAAAAACTCACGCAGGGTTTGAAACACAACCGAATAGAACCGGGCTGTGTTTCAGACGGTCGGGGCTTCATCAGGGGAACAAGGGATAGTCATTTGTTAAACCCTGCGGAAAAACCCTCAAAAGTAAAAACTCGTCTCGCTCTGGTCGCAGCTTTACCATTTCACAGTCTCTCGAGCTTCGATTTGGGAGGCAATGGAAGTCGATAGGATCGATGGTCGAACGCCCCACCAGTTACGGCCTTTCTCCTGCACTAGGAGCGTTCTCAACCGCGCTCATGGCTCCGCTAGTTGGTGCCAAGGTAATTCCTTTTCATCCTGTCAACCTTCTCCAAATTATCTCTTTTACGCTACGAGTCAATTTGCAAGAAATTTGGGGTTTTTATTGTTCCCGGAGGATACGAAATTTTACTGGTTTGATACTACACAAAGAACAACTTTATTTGGATCAGAAATTTCCGTGTGTCTTTCTGATTTTGTCATCCCACTTAAATGAGGCTTCATTGTTTGCAAATTTTGGTTGATTTAGGGAATACCAAAGTGATAGCTGCAGTGTATGGACCAAAAGCTGGAACTAAGAAGAATGAAAATCCAGAGAAAGCCTCAATCGAAGTCATTTGGAAGCCTAAAACAGGTCAAATTGGTGAGTTTTCTTTCTCTAAACTTGGTTTTGATGCATACCCCAATAAGGCTATAAGGATGTACTGATTTCTCGAATGTCTTTTATTGAAGCAACTACTGTCATGGCATCTGATAAACTTGAAATTTTTAATTTTGCAAGCTAGTATTTAGTTATTTCCGTGTGGCAAATGTGAACTGGGGATTGAATTATTTGGCATTAAATGGCGACTGAGAAAACTGGAAAATATGATGACTGCCTTTCCTTATTCTTTGATCATATGTTGACAGTTAGAAAATTCTAGTATTAAATCTACTTTGTAATATGAATGCACTGTAAACATTTTGTTGTGTCTAGGGAAACTTGAGAGGGAGAGTGAGATGATACTGAAGAAAACCTTGCAGAGCATTTGCATGTTGAGTGTAAACCCAAATACAACAACAACGGTTGTAATTCAGGTGAGAGTGAGACATAGAGGTTCTGCTATATACCTGCAGCATTACAATGTGCATTCTATTGTTTGACAAACATAACAAACATTTGGCATTTTGAATCAAGTATATTTATGTGAAGTTATGCATTCCTTTTACAGGTTATTGATGATGACGGTGCCGTATCCTTGAGCACTGTGGTTTGCAATTTTATCGGTATATATGTATGCACACCATTATTTCACCTAACTTTATCATAGTACATATTTCTACAATCCCTGTGGTAGCAGATATGTCCATAGATGCTTCTTGTTGGACTCAAAACTTACAAAAGTAGCCTTGCATGATGCTTGACTTTGTTTTGAATATTTTGATGGTTGTTTGGTCTTATTATAATTCATAGCTTTGAACTACCTATTGAGTTTCAGACGTTCCCAAATACAAGCTTAAATCTAAAAAGTTTCCCTTGATTAGACTGTGTAGCTTCTTCCATGTGCCATTAATGCTGCATGTGCTGCACTTGTGGATGCCTGCATTCCTATGAAGCATCTTGCTGGTAATTAAGACAGTTTGATTCCTTTCCCAAAAATCTCTAGAACCTTTTTTTTTAACTCCTAACACGACTTGTGCAGTTGCAATTTGTTGTTGTGTGACGGAAAAGGGATATGTTATGCTGGACCCAACAAAGAAAGAAGAGCAGGTATCATAATTTACTTCCTATGTACAGCCTACAACTTTGTATGATAGCAATGTTTTATTTCATTCTCTCAGTTGATTGTACTTGTATTATGGAATATGATTTTCTTCATTTTATGTTACATAACAAAGCATGCAATGTGTTGGCATATTTTAGATGTGGTATATGGGAATGCCGTAGACAATTTTTTTATTCTTACGGTAGCGAACATAGAAGTGAATTGTTGGGGCATAATGGCATATGTATGTGTCTTGGGTGTTGTATCCTTTAATCAGATTTACTTGACTCCTGTTAATTGAGGAAATATCTCAAGGGCTTTTATTACCTTATCAGAAAGCTCAATCAATACCTATTGCTTTGGACAGTTGGATCCTTAAAAAATTGTCATTGGGCATTGAAGGGCATGGTGTAGGTATATTCCAGGATGCAAATGCATGTGTCTTTCTCTTGTTCTGTTTTCGAAGTAGAGGCGGAAGGCAACTGTCCTGTTTACTGAGCCTGTCTTGGAGGGAGGCTTTAGAGCCATGTTCCTATACTTGTTATTGGTTGACGCATAATGTGCCTCATTCGTGGTGTGGTTCAAGCCTATTATTTTTTATATTGTATTCACCAAGAAAACCATTTTGGTATGGTGATTCAATTTTTTTAGGCGGTCTTGTTTTTGTACGTCGTTAAGTTGGTTTGCTCCACCATTTGAGGGGATGTTTCTTTCCTTTTATATCCTCTAACTCCCAGCATTAATGTTGATAGACTACAGTACTGATTGAGTGGGCACAAATCATATAAACTGCGTTGAATTGTAATTGGCAGAATATGAAGGCATTTGCATATCTGGCTTTCCCAAATCTCATCCAATCGGTCATCCTAAAAGAATCATTATTGATAAATGGGGAACCACACGGGCATGGAATCATCACATCTGTCACCCAGGGACTGATGTCAGGTAAATGTTTGTTGTATGAATGTTGTGGCAGTTTGCCCTAATGTATACAAAATAAAAATGTATTCACTGGTTTAATCCTATTGCAGTGGACGAGTACCTCCATTGTCTTGAAAGAGGACGAGCTGCAACAGCCAAATTGTCTATCTCTCTACGTAATAAGCTTGGAACAATCCACTCTTAAGATACTCACACAGATGGCAAACCGGTAAGCATAGAAATCCATGGCTCCTCATAGTTTGATATTTTCAAGATAGTTTCTACCCTTAGTTTGAGGCAGATAATGTGTAATGTTTGAATAGTGTACAAGAGCATTTGGTTTATATATGATATCATTCCCTATATCTTGTAGTTACAAATATATTTGACAGGGCTAGATGCTTATCAGATGGGAAATGAGTTAAATCGTTTAGTGGGATGGTGAGTGTGTCGAGTTGAACAAAACACTTATGAGATACTTGGTACTTGAAAGTTGAAAGCATCTGTGTTTAGTTTTGCGAATTGGAATATTCACTGTTTGTGACATTTTAAGCTGCAATTATTCATTTAGTGTATGTAGGATTAACTTGGTTGAAATCAATCATGAGATACTCGAAATTTGGAGAAGAACCCAAATAAAACTCATGTATTCTAACATCTGGGTTTTGAAGTTAGTTGAACCAAAATAAAACTGGGGAAGATTGAGGAATTTGAAATTAGAAAATTGTGTTGAAAATGATAATCTGTTGCACGCCCGATATATTGCCGAGAGATTGTGTGTAGAATCCTGGAGAGGAGCTACAAAAACTCTCTCCTGCTTCCTTCTCCAGCCCTGTAGTGCCAGTTAAAATGCAGCACTAAGTGCATTTATTCGACGAGTCAAACTCCTTATTACGGCTTGAACATGATCCAGAGACTTGCAGAGTATCCATAGGAGAACGAGCTGGAGATCGGTTTTCACAGCTTCAACATTTGAAGAGAGATCAAGGGAGATGGTGTAGAGATCAAGGAGATCGAGCTTGAACAGTTATAGGTTGCCTTTTTTATCAGCAAGAATCTGTCCCATTTTTAACAACGCAAGGCAAAATCTCATAAAAGCCTATGCAAAATCATTACTTGGTGGTGGGTGCGTAAAGACCACCAAATGTACATTTACTCAATTGGCACGAGATGGTATTCTAGTCAAATAAGCGGAATATTGATTCGAACAAAACCTTAATTTGGATTTGAACTTTTAAAATATATTCATATTTTTTCAAGTTATAATCACTCATTTCATAACAACGGTATTGCTATTTGCACAATCGTGTATCGTCATATGCACGGTCCCGGATATGCTGACAGTTTTGATACCGACTCCGGGAATATTGCAGTTTTTCCAGGGAGATTCCTTGCAGTTGCATATTCCCTGGCCCCATGGGGCTTGCCGATGTCGGGTCCGACTTATTTGAATCGGGAACTTAGCTTACAGAGAGCATCTTGCAAAGGCGTGTAGATAGAAGCAGAGGCGATGGCCAGCTCGTCGATTCTTGCAGCCGGGACCGGTGGAGTGTTTTCCGACTTCGGGGACCAGATTCGGCACTCCGCGAATGACGAGAATTTGGCCGTCAGAATAACCATGAATAATGCTAATACTGGTTCTTTCAATTTTATTTTATTTTGTAGTGAGAGGAACACGTGCCCACTAGTGAATAGAGCTGGCAATTCGGGTCATTTCGTCGGGTTCGGGTCGATCACATTCGGGTCGGCCCACTAATGAGTCAGGTCAACTCGGTTAAAATTTCTGTGTCGGGCTTGGTCGGGTCGGGTCAGATTCGGTCAAAATGAAATTCAGATTGGTCGGGTTTCAGTCAAAATCGGGTTGGACCCATTTGGGTTTTCGGTCAGAATCGGGTCTGTCTCGTTCGGATTTTGGGTCGGTACTCGGGTCGGTCTCATTCAGGTTTCAAGTAGAAGCGGGTCTACGTTTGTTTTAAACTTTTAATTTTTTAGGTTGAATTTGTTGAATCATTTTTGTTTGAGACTTTCGGGTAATCAATTTTATTAAATTAAATATGTAACTCATGTTGTTTATGTATTTCAAAAAGTATTTTAGTAAAATTAATTATGATTCAATATATAATCTACTCATTGGCTCGTAAGCTGACTAAACTCATTTTATTCATCATTAATTTCATTGAAATTTTGCAATATATTGTTATCAAAATCATACTTGATTCCCTATCTAAAATATAATTCACGTTAGTTGTGTGATTGTTATTTCACTTATTTGTGTCTTTCAAAAAGTAGTTTTCAAAAGAAATTTCACTACGTATATGATTCAAGTTATAATATCCTCATTGCTCTCATCTTTTATTAGCGAGAAATGAGAATTTTGAATTAAAGTCGATCATTCATCGTTAAATGAGTAAACGAGTAATGATTTACATCAATCTATATGAATATACTATGAGTTGATAACTTTTGGAGTTTTGGGTAATCTAGTAAACCGACTCTTTTGTGAGTTAATCTTAAATAATGACAAAGTAAACAAATTATTGCATATATGAAAATAACTAAACAAGATTAATTTAATCCTCATATATAAATTCATCTCCGATTATTCGATGAATTAGAATATTCGAATATTCGATGCATTTAAAATATTCCCTTCATCCCTCATCAAATTTTGGAAAACAATGCAATATAAAATTACGAATACAACTTATAACACTATCATATATTCATAATTCATAATTTCATATTTTTATTCATTACAAATCATCATCTTTTACATCTCATTAAAGTTATAGTTTATTCATTACAAATGATTTGATCAATCACTATATTTTTGTTAAATAGATTATTACATAAGTAAAATTTTATTTTTGTCTCGTCGAATTTTATTTTTGTTAATTAGATATGAATGAAAATTTATTGAGAGAGAATGAAATTTGAGGAGGGAAGGAATTAAATTTATTGAGAGGGAATCAAATTTGAGGAGGGAAGGGAGAAAATACAGGAGGGATGAAATTTGAGGAGGGAAGGAATGAAATTTATAAATTTGAGGAGGGAAGAAATGAAATTTATTGAGAGATAATCAAATTTGAGAATGGAATAAATGAAATTTATTGAGAGGGAATGCACTTTATGCACTAATAGTTTAAAATTTTTATTTTGATGAATGAATTTTTTGTTTGTTTAGAAATAACATTAACTATCAATTGCTCGATAATGGATTACAATAATTTTTTTTTTGTTTTATAGTATACATGTATAATATATATATTCAAGGATATTCGGGTCGGGTTGGGAGTCGGGTCGGGTTGGGAGGCGAGTCGAGTTGAAATTCGGGTCGGGTCCGGGTTGAGTCGGGTTTGTCTGTATTCGGGTTTCGGGTCAACATCGGTTGGGCTCGGTTTCGGGTTCAGGTTATGCATAACGTCAAATTTTCGGATTCGGTCGGATTTCGGTTCGGGTGAGTCAGTTGGTCTTCTCGGATCGGATCGGATCAGGAATTGCCGGGCTTGACAGCTCTACTAGTGAATACCCCGTACCCGCAAAGTTCACAAGTGTCAGTGTGTCACACGTGCGAGCGTGTGAGAGCTTGTACTACTGAGTAGCGTCCACTGAGCTGGTTGAGAACACGATCGAGAGATCGACAATGGACGAATTCGCAGCGTCTCCGCTGCCTGATCCCGAGAAGCTTCGTGCTGATTTCCTCCGTGTCCTTCAGAGTCGAAGGCGCCATGAAGGTGAGAGATCTTCGGCTTCCAAAACCTAGCGATTTTTACTGTTTATCTTAATCTTCATCGAAGAATCTGTTGAATTTTGTGCTATGGAAATTCGTTCAAATGATTGATGGAGGTTGAAGGATGAAAAAGCTCCAGTCCAACATCTTTGCGATTGCAATTGGATATATTTCTGTTCATTATGATTTCGATTAATCAATTAGTCTTAGAGATGGATATGGTAGCCTAGGGTTAGTTTATGCTACTTAAATCATTGAGGTTATTGCAAATTAACTATTGGTTTGGAAATTTTACAGCCGTTGACTCAACAAAACTCCATTTTAAATGGCAGAGAATGAGTTTCTGTGCTAAAATGACAATGTCCAATAACTCTTCATTTGTTTTGTGGCTTGAAGGTTTGTTTGGATGCCATTATAAGCGACCTTACAAGTTACAAGGCCTTTAATATTAGTATTAGACCCTCAATTCCTCAAAGAAGCCCTTTAATGAGAAAGTGAAAGCATCTCTTCAACTTGGAATGTTTATGTTCTTTATTGTGAAGGATTGTTTTTCAAATCCTCATCGTTTTATGCACTTTCTTAGTACCCCTGAGAGTAGAGCCTTCTAAGCCTGTGAAGGATCCACTTTATCAAGATGATTCCCAGTTTGATGGCATCAAGGTTCAATTTTTGACGCTTCTCCTCAGAATATTATGTCGTTTTGACCAGTTTTTGACTGCCCATTTTGTTTGATATTTGAAGGACATGGAATCTGCTCCAAAGGGAAGTAACAAAAACTGGAAGGATTTGCTTGTGGAAGAAAACTTATATTTGTACACAGAGGTGACCTTCCTTTTGGTCTATTTTCTATGCTTCCCTCTCCGCATCTATTAAGCTTGCTGTTTTTTCTCTTAATTTTATTTCAGTGTATTATATGATTAGAGCTAATTCATTTACATGTATGAAATCATGTAAGTTTTAGCATTTTAAGACTTAAGACAATACCCCCTTGGACATATTCGCAACCGAGTTTCAAATTCAATATTGTTTGACTTTGAATTATATGAACTGCTTGAGTTCATGTCTCATTTTACAGATTGGTATTAATAAAAGTCATTTGGTGTCATCTTCGTTTTTAGGATTCAGAACAGGGGCGTTTACCGGTGTTGATTCTAAGCACGAAGGAGATGAGCAGTCAGAAAAAGCCAGCTGTTGTAATTCTACACCGCACAAATACATGCAAAGAGTGGGTTCGGCCATTGCTTGAGGTAACCATTGTAGCATATTTCCTTTCACAATCAAGGTTGTTTCATTCGTTCCGTCCGGCTATTGATATCTACTGTTCACGGCTATTTCAGGCGTATGCATCACGTGGATACGTTTCTATATCCATCGACTCTCGTTACCATGGTGAACGTGCGAAAAACACTAATACATATCAAGATGTGTCTTTCAAGTTCACTTTGCTTCTGTTTGTGATTAATGATTACTTCCCAAGGATTGTCAGTTGGTATTATTTTTTCAGAGTACTCAAACTTCATTTAGATACCAGTAATCGTATAAGACTAATCAAATGATTCATGATTTGAGAACTCTGGTTCATTTTTTATTGGTAGTGGTCCTTATTCTGTGTTGGACCAAGTTGATGGATTCATATGGTTTTGTTATATGTAGGCGCTTGTATCATCATGGAAGAAAGGGGATACCATGCCGTTCATATATGATACAGTATGATAATATATCTGATTCATGTTGCAATCATACTTTTCACTTTCATGCATGATAGTTGGATTAGAGTGAAAATTTTAAAGTTCATTCATATCTTATATAACCAAGAGTGTTACTTTTTATCTTTCTTGCAATTTTTTTCTCCCTTATCAAGTTGAAGATTTGAAAATTACCTCTCATTCCCATCATTTAAAATGCTGGAAGATATATACACTAGATGAGTTCTAAATCAACCATGCATGAGATCTGAATCATTTGTTGAAGCATCATACTTTCTTGAATTGCATTTCCCTTCTCTGATGAAGTCTGGAAAATGGAGCATCCTGCAGGTATGGGACTTGACAAAGCTTGCAGACTATCTTACACAAAGAGACGACATAGACCCAAAGAGGATTGGAATAACCGGTGAATCACTAGGAGGTTTGTGAATCTAATTATTCGACAAAATATTATACGGAGTATTGTAAATACTTTCTGCTGCAGCTCAGTGCTTACTACCTGGCAGCCTTTCTCCTTTAGGAATGCATACTTGGTTTGCAGCTGTTGCTGATACTCGCTATGCAGTGGTTGTTCCAATAATTGGCATTCAGGTGCATGTGGAATCAGTCGTTTTAGAAAACATTATTTGGTTTCAGAGATACGAGGAATTATGTGGAATAGCTAAAACGTTTTAAACTTCTGCAGGGCTTTCGATGGGCCATAGAAAATGATAAATGGCAGGCTCGGGTTAACAGCATAAAGCCCGTCTTTCAGGGTACATTGTGACATAGCAGAAAAATTAAAAAAAAAAAAAATCAACAATATCGTGTTGTGATTTGTCTTTCACCTATGCTTCTAAATTGATGATGTTCAGAAGCAAGTGCTGATTTGGGAAAAAGCTCAATTGATAAAGAAGTTGTGGAGAAGGTATGATACTAATTTATTCCACAGACTCTCCAAGCTTCCACCATTAATATTGAGTTTGGTCACTTTAGTGCATGGAAACAATTTAAGGATACTATATTTGGGAGCTAATACTTGTGTATTTTAATTTCATTCATACCCTTAACAGGTATGGGATAGGATTGCACCTGGTCTAGCATCAGATTTTGACTCCCCGTACACTGTCCCACTGATAGCACCTCGGCCCTTGTTGATTTTGAATGGTAAATAATCATAGTGGCTCTTTTGCTTTTGACATAAGAATATTGGTTAACTCCTAGTTGCATATTCACCACTCATAATCATAGAATGTTATGTTTGGCTCATCTCAAAGCTGGGAAAGTCATGTGGATGCATTTAACACCAACCCATCTGAACGAATTGAAAATATTATGGCATGGATTAGCCAAATTCATTTCAGAATTTTATGTTACAAAAAATATGTCTAATGTTTCATGTGATTGTGCTTATTTTAGAAATAATATAAAATATTTTAACAATGACTCTGGCCAAATGGATTGTGCTTATTTTAGAGATACATATTCACTTTATTCAGGCTTCTATCCTTGGTAGTAAATAAAATAACCCTATTAATAAGAAACCCCATCAACAGTGATTATACTAAAGGAGACACCAATCCTTTGGATGTTTAAAATACTAGTAAAGTGGTGAGTATCTTACAAAAATGTTCTTGTGATATGCCTCAGATTTGGCTAGGATTTAAACTGGAGAATTTAATTGATTTTGTTGCTTGTAGTTGCAACTCTTTTCCTTCCATGATGCAAGTTCAGAAAACATTTTATGTTAATTTTCCAGACTACCCATCATCCACCTAATGTGGAAACCTTGCGTTCTTCCTTGACATATACAGGCGCTGAAGATCGTCGATGCCCTGCAGCAGGCCTGGATATTGTCAAATTACGAACTCAAGAAGCTTACATGAAGGCCGGTTACCCGGATAACTTTAAGGTTTGACTCGGACCCTTTTGATAATGAGAATAGGAATAACAAAGCTTGTGATGATGACAACCAATTTGTCCGCTTTACAGCTTCAACCTTGCACCAACTAAATCCTACATGTCTAACTCTTTTCCACGACAATGAATATAGTCTCACCCGTGCTTTTGATTGTGTTCAAACAGATGGTAGTTGAGCAAAGAATATGGCATTGAATGACCAAACTGATGGTTAAGGAAGCCTGTGATTGGTTTGACAAGTTCCTGCTGCAAGATTCATCTGTGTGTTTACCGCTAAATAGTCGTGTTTAAGACACCTTTCGTCCTGTTGTTTGGGCGAAAGATCAGAAGAAAGCGCTAGTGTTCTTTGTCCGCGAAGAGGTTGAGGATGGGAACTTTGTCATTTGTCATGTCTCTTCTGCTGATCGACATTTTCACCAAACCACTTGGCACGGCTCGCTTATGTGAACTTCGATCCAAGCTTCAAGTTCGCCCTCGTCCTTGAGCTTGTCGGGGGTATTAACTATATATGTGAAGATTTGATTTACCAAGATTGCATCTATCTATTTGTAACTAGAAATACTCTCCTATACACACAAGTTTACATTCTCACAGAAGTCAAATTCAAGATCTTCACAAATGTCGGAAGAGCCTTTTATAACGGTCTCATGTGCTAAGAATCAGGCTAAGAATGAGTAATTTGAGCTCCACAAAGCTTGTTGGAAAGCTAATTTAAAGATCTACAACTTTTATGTTGATCATTTTGGCAAATTCGACATGCAACATAGAGAAATCGAGCCAAGAAGTTAATATTGACCCAAAGTTCCGACCTGATATTCCTATGTTCTGATTCAGAATTACGAAACTTCTAAATTACGAAGTTTCGACCCAAAAAGTGTATAGAGGCGCAAGTTTCTCACTGCATGACAAATTTTACACACTTGTACTTTTGACTTTTTATAGTTTTTTTTGTTGTTGTTGTTAATTCCCCATCAAAAGTACACGTCGGAATTAACGTGTAAACTTTTCCAATTAATTAACACACTAAAAAAATTAATTAACCCACCTCAACCCTGCACCTATTTAGTTTACACGGTTTATTTTTGGGGCAATTTTCATACAGGCCACGAAATTAGGCTATATTAGGAATCGGCCGAAAAGACAAATAGGTATATTAAATGACCACCCTAAGACATATTGGTATATTAAAAGATTCAAGGGACAAATAGGTATATTAAAAGTGCTCTTGTGGACAAACTAGTATATTAAAAAACTTTAAGGGACAAATAGTCCTTTTTGCCTCATTTGACTTCATTTCATTTGATTTTTCTTAATAAAAACATTTTCAAATATTTTAAAATAATTATTTTTTATTAAACTTTTATTCATTTGACTATATAATCATGAAAAAAATTTGGATATATTTCTATCAAATTATAAAACTTTTTATTTTTTTACCATATGTTTGTAACTAATAATGTTGTATAAAATATTATTACATAAAAATTTTATTTGTTTTTTGTACAAATACAAAAAAAAAACAGCTTTTTAATAGTTGGTTTACAAATCGCAAGTTAAAACACTTATTGCTTATTTTTAGAAAACAAATAATAATAATAATAATAATAATAATAATAATAATAATAATAATAATAATAATAATAATAACAACATACGAAATATAATTTTAACTAATTATTTCATCTTGAACGGTTTTATAAAAATTCTCATATTTCATTTTTATTTAACATTTTTTGTGTGATTTCTAGCTCATATTTTTGTGGGATAATTTAATTTGTGCAATTTATATAAACAATCATTGTAATAAAGTTTTTATTTAATAAAATGTATATAATATATATTATTAGTGACAAATAGTAATAAAAATTCAATAGTTTTATAATTTGATAGAAATATATACCGAATTTAAATTTTTTTAATGATTTTATAATCAAATGAATAAGATTATATGAGTATGTAACCAATTAATTATCATACAAATATATTAACATGATTTTATTAAAATATAAAACAAAAAGGAAGTCCAATTATATATAAAAAGGGTTATTTGTCAACTATAGTATTTTAATATACCAATTTGTCCATTAGAACACTTTTAATATACATATTTGTCCCTAAAGACTTTTAATATACCAATTTGTCCTCAGGGGGTCATTTGATATACTAATTTGTCTTTTTGTCCATTAGGAATCCGTCTCCCACCCTCTCCATATTTTGGATTTGTCCACCGAATTTTTCATCATGCTGAAAATTTTGTTTTCAGCAAAAAAATAAAAATCCGCGAAATTTAGTTTTTTTTTTCCCGCGTTTCCAGAGTTGCTGAAACGGAATTGCTGAAACCTTTGTGTCACCATCTGTTTCAGCAGTCTTTTTTTTCGCTTTTTTTTGTGTTTCCAGAATTGCTGAAACCCCGATTTCAGCGTTGTAGTTGATGCTGAAACCCCGATTTCAGCAACGTTGCTGATGCTGAAATTGTTGCTGAAACCGTATTACGAGATATAAAATTTAGCCTATGCGGGATTCGAACCCACGTATTTGTGCATAAGCACATTGCTCTACCATTGAGCTAAGAGGCTTTTAAAGGAGATTTAAAGCAATGAACATCAAAGTTCATTGCAGTCCACATTTTCAGCGATTGCTTAAACTACAATCCGCATTTCAACAATTGCTGAAATTGCCAATATCCAAATCCAAACCATGTAAAAATCAAGACAATCCATTATTTTTGTGCAATTTGATAACAATTCAAAAATAAAATATTATAAGATGATGAAATTATAAGATGCTGAAATAAGCAATTAGCATGGAATGAATAAACAATTATGAATCAATTTGCACAAATTTGCAATGCATTTCAGCAAAATAAAGCACGCACTCATATTTGGATCCTTGATTTCGATTTTCCACATGAATTCAACAAAATAAAGGACGCATTCATATTTCAGCAAAACAAAGCACGCATTTCAGCAAAAATAAAGCACGCTTTTAGCAAGATAACTCATACTTGGAATCTAAATGTAACGAAAGATAATTGATGAGACAAACAGATCATGTCTATACCTTCTTATAGTATGATGTGAAGTGCTTTGCATGTACGTACAATTGCAAAAGAGTTGCTGCTTGCATTCCTTTGCTTTCATATACACCTACAAACGTGATCAAATTAAAAAAATTGAAACATTAGACTTCAATTTTCGAAATCCTCCAACACATCCATTGTTTCAACAGAGCACTATAAATAAGATCATATCGAGCCCCACTGACTGCCAATATTAATAGCAAGTTCTATAGATTACAGCTTCATCCACGCTTTCTTCCCCAAATGGATATAGATTGGCAACAGGAAGTCACTTACTTGCTGAAACTTGCTAACATGAAGTCACTTACTTGCTGAAACTTTGATTACTTGCACAAAACTTTGATTACTTGCTGAAACTTTGATTAGTTGCAGACGAACTGCTTCGCCTGAAGAGGAAGGGAGACGGGGGGAGAGAGGAGATTTCAGCGGAGAGCGAGTGAAGAACGCGGGCTAGATCGGCCAGTGAGAGCCTCAGCGGGAGGAAGGAAGTCGCCGCTGGCCGCAAGCGGGATCTGCCGGGATCCGACTTTGGAGCGGCAATCGACGGCCACGAGGCCGAGATCCGCCTCAAGAACGCCCGGATCTGGGCAATCGACGACCACGAGGCCGGGATCCGCCTCAAGAACGCCCGGATCTGGGCAATCGACGGCCACGAGGCCGGGATCCGTCTCAAGAACGCCCGGATCTGGGCAATCGACGGCCACGAGGCCGGGATCCGCCTCAACGACTATGGAACGGCAATCGATGGCGAATCGGAGAAGGAGGCGACATGGCGAATCGGAGGAGGCGAATCGGAGGAGGAGGTTGAGTTCTCAGATCTCCGTCCTCGATCTGCTCGGCCATGGCAGTTGCACCCTCCGTCCTCGATCGCCGCCAGTTGCACCCTCCGCCGTCGTGGAGGCGTCTCTGGTCGGGACATCGAGAGATCAAGGAAGAGATTGAGGGAGATCGAGAGTCGGCAGGGGGATTTTGAGAGATTAGATGGCGATAGATCGATAAAGATTGAGCACGATTGGGGTTTTTTCTTTGGGTGCTGAAACGATGATAGGGATATAAGATTAGAGGGGTAATTTTGTCCAAAAAATTAAAGGTGGATAAAAACCTAATTTGTCGGACTTGGGAGACACTCCCTTAATAAGGCCCAAAAAAAAGGCCCGTTGGGAAAATTTTCTCTTTATTTTTAGGAAACTTTTTAGTACCTTGGGTGGTGGATCAGCAGGGTCTGACACCGCCCAAATTCTTACCTTGTATCAAAAAAAAAAAAAAAAAAAACTTTTTAGTACAGTTTAATGTCTTACCTATCTTAGCGTATTAAAATACATGTATGTCAAATCGGAGTATAAATTAAGTTTAGAGAGTATAAATTAAAGGCCGATTTGCTAAACTAGACCAAAAAATGGGCCTAATTGCACAATTAGAGCACTAGCTCAAAAATTGGCGTAAAATAACCTCTCTACCCCCATGCAAATTTAACAACAGGTTATTTTGCACTATTCATTACCGGGATTAGCAGGTGAGGGAGGGGAAAGGAAAACGAGTGGGAGGGCCAGCCCAGAGACTGAGAAGGAAGGCGGAGCGCCACCGGAGGAGAAAGGAGGCTGCCGGGAAGAAGTAGAAGGCGCTGGAGGCCTCCGGCATTTGGCTGGCAGCCCGCTCTTGCTCGTCTCTCGTCCTCGTTGTCTCGCTTTCGCTGCTCAAACTCCCTCCCTCCATGGTCCTCCTCTCTTCCTCGCGCGAGCAGCAGGCCTCTCGAGCACCGTGCGCCTCGCCCGAGTAGCTAGCAGCACCGCAACAACCGATGCCAACCCAGCGGCAGGTCCGAGCAGTGCCTCCGACCACCTTTCTCTCCTCACTCCTCCATTGAAGCCCGTGAGTTTCTCAAAAATCCCCAATTTCTAGGGTTTTTCTAATTTGTTAAATTTGAGAATTTTGAGAATGTTTGCATGAATTTGGGGTTTAATTGAAGGAATTTGGGGTTTAATTGAGAGTTGTCTCTGTTGATTCGGAGGGGGAAGATGAAGAGAGAGGTTCCGATTTCAACGACGATGAAGATTCAGGTGAGTTTGGGGGTAAGGTTAACTCCAAATCTGATCCATTTGGTTCTGATTTCAGTCTCGATTTCGACGCATTCGGTAAACCTAAAGTTAGAATTGGTGATTTATTGAACCTGATTTGGTTTTTGCTTAATTTTGATCGGTTTTGTGGAATTGATGTGAGGATATTTATTGCTGAATCAGGGTAGATGATTGATTTTGTATGTCTTGATTTCGCACTCGCCAACATGTGCTTCTTTGTTTCGTGATTGCAACTTGGTTGTTCTTTGGTTGATTTCGTGATTGCAACCTGTGTTTCTTTGTTTCGTGATTGCATGGCTAATCTTTAGAGAATACATGTAGAAAACTAGGAATTCATTCAAGGTGGTGTGCTTCAATTAGTTTAAGTATCTGAATTCCGGGGTGCATTGGGTATATATATCATATATATAGTTTTCCGGGATGCACTGAAGGAAGCTCTTGATGAATTGTGTTGCTCCACTCTCTCTGTTGTTATGTCATTGTACTTTCTCCTTCATTTATGCGTTGTATAAATTTGCAAAATTCACAGGAGAAAGACAAGAACGATGCTTTGAGGGCTGGAGAGGAACTGAAAGAAGCTGCTAAAAATGTTTCTAAGAAACCAGTAGCGAAAAAACCACCATGTAAGGCTGCCTCCAAAAATATCAGTTCCGAATCACCTGGTGAGAGCTCTATAGCTACAGCTGATTCTGTGATGGATATAGGTAAATTATAACATGGTCATAATTCATAAAAGTGATCTCCTATTAGCTCAATTGGTAGAGCGTTGTGTTTGCACACAAAGATGTGAGTTCGACTCTCACATAGGCTAATACGGAGTATGCGTTCATATCTCTATGGACTTATACGATTTAACATGGTAGGAAATATATACACTAATGGCAGGACAAATTTATAAATCTGGTACGACAAATTTATGAATTATGAATATCTCTGAACTTATAAAATTATGAACTTGGTAGGAAATATATAGACTAGTGGTAGGACAAATTTGTGAACCTGGTAGGATAAATATACGATATTGGTATGATAAAATGTAATCACCGAAATTCCTAAGTGTATAACTTGACACTAATGATAGGATAGATGTATACGAATGGTAAGATATATTTGTACTATTGGCAAAGAAGTAGAATTAATATTGACCAATCCACAAATCCCAGACTAGTAATCATTGAGGCGTGAATCGACCCTAATCTCAATCTCAATTACAAATCCATAAATCCCAATCTCAATCCAATTTCTATCAATCAAAATTCATGAATCCAATCTAATTCAATGCTAGAACGACTGAATTAGAGCATCTACCCTTGGATATAATGTTACTTAGGTTTCCTTCATCTTCTATTGTACACTGGAAACCCTCTACCCTTGCTTGTTTTTCTGAAAAATGTGGAACATAATTTGCTACGGTTTCTAGCTTTATTTTCCTCGAAAGCTATTTAAATTGGTAGGATAGATGCACAATAATGGTAGGATAGATGAAAACTAATGGTAGAAGAAAACAACGTTATTGGTAGGATCAGAATGGTAGGATTGATGGAAACTAATGGTAGGAGAAAACGACGATATTGGTAGAATCGGAATGGAAACTCAGTAATTCATGTATAACTTGACACTAATGGTAGGATAGATGCACACTAATGGTAAGATATATTTATACTATTGGAAATATGTAAATGCATAATTGACTTTACCACAACACAATATATCGGAGACTTATGAACACACACTCCGTATTAGCCCATGTGAGAGTCGAAATCACATCTCTGTGTGCAAACACAACGCTCTACCAATTGAGTTAATAGGCTATTTATCATCGTAATAGTAAAGACCAAGTATTTGATGAGTTACGAGGTAGTCCACCACCACCATAGCTGCAGTACGTGCCTCTCCCTTGAACACCAAGCTCCCACTCCCGGGAGCCCACCAACCGCCGCACACGACATTGATACATACCCTATCACCTGGGGTACGCCACAGGAATAGAGGATCAGCTTGGGGGGTAGTTCTGATATAGGAAAGAGGAACATAGAAATCCTCGACAGTGACTGGTACCAGCGATGGCAGTGGCAGCGATGGGTAAGTCATCATGTGTGGCTTTTCCCAGCGATGGGTAAGATAACATAAGAGTACATGATGACTTACCCATCACTGCCACTGCCACCAACAAGCTTGTTGCACTTTTCCTGGAATGGATAGACAGTTAAACACTATTGGCAGGCCAGAACTGTACTATTGGTAGGATGACAAATGTATCGTTTCCTCGGATGCACGTGTGGCTTTTCCCCCGTCCTTTCCACCTATCTCCTGCTCTGCCTCACTTTTTGCAGGGCATGTTGGGGTGTTTGAGATCCTCCTCTCAAGCTTATATATGTGCTTGAGGAACACCCATCAATGCAATGATTGCATTTTCCCCTCATAAATGCTCCCCCTTCCCCCCAATGAAGAACCCCGTTTTGGCGCCAAAATTACACTAACAACCCGCCAAAACAGCTACGGTCAATCCGTTCCAAATTTCTCCAAATTTTCAGGTATGGTATGACATTTAAAGTCTATTGGTAAGATAACTATATGCTATTGGAGTATTGGTTAGATAACTGTACCATATTGGTCAGACAGATGCTCTCCCTCTTTTGGCGCCAAAATTTCACGGACATCCCGCCGAAATCGCTATGGACAATCCCCTCCATATTATCTCCAAAATTTCCATGTATGGTATGACAAGTTTGGCCTATTGGTAAGACAAATATCTTCTATTGGTAAGACAGATGTGTTCTCTTGGTAAGCCAAACGTGTCCAGTTCCCAGAAATGAAGGTGATGCTTTGCCCTCACCTTTTCACGCGTCTCCTATGTTGGCTCCCTTTTTATCAGAGCATTTAATAAGGAATGACACCCATCAATCAAGATTTTCTAAGAGTTGATTGACACCCTTAATTCAATCATTGAAATTTCCCCTCATAAATGCCCCTTTTTTCCTACTTTATTGGAGCCACACCCCATGTCCAGCACCCCTCTCCTGATTTCTCTTTTTTCAAAAGATGGAGCTACAGTGCTGCTCAACTCCCCTTCACCTGCTACCTCCACTGCCGGTGGTATTTTTGCATTTGCAAAAATACACCACTTTCTACCCCTAGCCAATTTTTTAGATACATGTCTAGTTTAGCCAATAGGTCCATTTTTGGGTCTAATCACTACCATTTCCTCTAAATTAAACAAGTAGAAAAATGGAGTTGCACACATGAATCCACAATGGCTTGTCTTTCCCCGGCGCTTTCCTTCCTCCTTGTCTTCACCGATGGCGAAAATGTTATCATCAACGTCCACCCCCTCGCACGTGCCATCTCTCCTCCCTCACACGTGCGCAAGTGGGCCCTTTCACGTGCGAACCTCGAAGCTCAAGCTCAGGGGCTCCTATAAATTCCCCCAGTTAAGAGTCAGTCGCAGTGAGCTGGCGAAGAAGACGAGCATGGAGCAATTCACAGCTCTGCCTGATCCCGCCAAGGTTCGCGCTAATTTCCTCGGTATCCTTCGCAGTCGAAGGGGCGATGAAGGTGAGAGATTGTTCCAACTGCAACACCTGGAGATATTTCGTTTCGTTTAGTGATCGCTGTACAATTTGATGTCTGTTTGATATTGAAATTTGTCTCCGATTGATCGAAGTGGGATATTTGTTTTTATGGCTTTTGATTTCGATTAACGATGGATTTAGTCAGATTGATTATGGTAACCTAGGTTTTGACTTCTTAATCGTTGAGGTTAAATACCTTGTAGTCAGATTGAATTTGGTAGCCTAGGTTTTGACTCAATCAAACTACATTTTCACTGCGAGCTAATAAAGTGGACTTTCCATAAATGTTCTTGAATTTGTTTTTTATGTTCCAATCGAACAAGAGATCACTTCTGGATTAATCCCCTTGCAAGAGAAGCTATGAACTAGTAGTACATTAATGAAGAGATGAAGTCTATATCCAATTTATGACTGTTCTGAAAAAATGCTTCCTTTGTTTTACATGGTTTTACTCCTGATGAAGAAATGAACTCTATCTACAAATTGATTGTTTATAATATTTTGGCATCCACACCCATGGTGGTTTTGTGCATTTTTTCAGTAACTTTGAGAGTAGAGCCTGCAAAGCCCGTGAAGGATCCATTTTATCAGGACAATCCCGAGTTTCATAACCCTGAGGTTTGATTGCTGTTTCGTAATCCTAGTGCATAACTAGATCAGGTTATCATGGCCTTTTATGACCTTTACTGATGGTGCAAATTATTTGATTTTAAAGACTATGGAATCAGCTCCAAAGGGAAGCATCGAAAATTGGAAGGACTTGCTTGTGGAAGAGAACTTGTATTTATACACAGAGGTACCTTCCTCTCAGTTTTTGTCTTTAATTTTATCTCTGTCTCATTTTCATTTGATTTCTCCATGTCTATCTCAATCAATGTTTGAAGCTGCTACTATTGCTATAATTAAGCATCCATATTTATTCTGAGGGTGCTGTCACTCATTTGAACCCTATTTTTATTTAGTCCTCCTAAGTAACCCAATCAGTTTCTAGTTTATCTGTGCTAATAATAGAACTAGTTATATGTATGCTTGGAATTTACGGGTTTGAGTTGATGAGGTTATGCAACAATTTTCTGCTTGTTCATTTTCTCAATATTATTTCAACATAGTATATGGAGGGATCTAGTTGTTTACATATATGAAATCCCAAAGATTTAGTGTGTAAAAAAAATCCCTCTCAGTCTCAACTTATAACTTATAAGCAGCTCTTACCATTTGGTTAAAGTTCAATTTGATTGAACTAATATGATATGTAAGTGTTCACCTTTTATTCACAAAAACGTCGTTGAGCTTTTTCATACATCCAAAGCAATGTATGCATTAAAAATTTAAAATGAGCAGTGTGCAATATTTCTTCATCTTTAGGACTCAGAACAAGGGCGTGTACCAGTGTTGATTCTTAGCATGAAAGAAGCCGACCATGAGAGAAAACCAGCTATCGTAGTTCTACACAGCACAAACAAATGCAAGGAGTGGGTCCGGCCATTGCTTGAGGTAATTATTGTAGACTCTGTTATTTCAGAATCAGGATGTAATTTGTTCCAACCAGTTATATTTATTGTTTATGGCTGTTTCAGGCATATGCATCGCGAGGATACATTGCTATTGCTATCGACTCTCGTTACCATGGTGAACGTGCAAAAAGCAAAACAACATATCAAGATGTGTGTTTCAAGTCTACTTTGTTCCTGTTCCTGACTTATGATTGTTCAATATGTGGTTTGAGTATCTAGAAACATTACTTCTCAGTGATTGTGGACTAATATTGATTTGTGAGAGCACTGAAATTTGATATTGGCCTGGGAAAGTACAAAATTTTCATTTTCATGTCAGTAATCATGAAAGAAGAAGAAGAAGACGAAAGCTATCCATGATTTCATTTATTTGAGAAGTCTCTATTTCATTTACGTGTTGTTGGATCGAACTGATACATCTCACATGCTTCCATTAATGATTTGTAGGCACTTATATCATCGTGGAAGAAAGGAGATACCATGCCGTTCCTATATGACACGGTAAGCATTTTTTTCTCTTTAATATAAAATTCAAAGATCTGAAAATTCTCTCATTCATAACACTGGAATATTTTGATGGAATATGTTTGTTAAACATAAACTACAGTGTGTAGGTTCTAATAGCATTGTATTATAATCTCTTGAATTTCACTTTCTTTACCCTGATGGAACTCTGAAACATTGGTATCCTGTGGCTGTAGGCATGGGACTTGATAAAGCTGGCAGACTATCTTACACAGAGGGAAGATATAGATTCAAAGAGGATTGGAATAACTGGTGAATCGCTGGGAGGTTAGTCAGCCTAATTATATTATTATATGACTACTTACATCATAAAATGTGTAAGTTGCTAGTGCTACACTGCTACGTAGTGCTTACTACTTAACTGCCTTTTCCCTTTAGGAATGCATGCTTGGTTTGCTGCTGCTGTTGACACTCGCTATGCCGTGGTCGTTCCAGTCATTGGTGTTCAGGTGAATATTGTAGAATCAATCAATTTAAAAGTCATTCTTCGGTTTGAGTGATGGAAGGAATCATGTGGAATAGCTAAAAGCTTCTGATCTGCAGGGTTTCCGATGGGCTGTAGAAAATGATAAATGGCAGGCTCGGGTAGACAGCCTAAAGCCTGTCTTTGAGGGTACACAATGATTAGTAGAAAAATTTGTCCAGAATATTATGTTGAGTTTGTGCTACTCTAATGCTTCTAACTTGATGATTTTCAGAGGCGTGCACTGACTTGGGAAAGAGCTCAATTGATAAAGAAGTCGTGCAGAAGGTATGTATGGTACTAATTTACTCCAGAAATGTGCTGTCACTAATATTGAGTTTGGCACAAGGAAGACATCCTTTGAGGATTCCAGAGTATTATTATACACAGGAGCTAATACTTGTTTTGATGGATTTTAATTTCACTGATATACTTTAACCTTTACAGGTATGGGATAGGATTGCACCTGGTCTAGCATCAGAGTTCGACTCCCCCTACACTGCCCCATTGATAGCACCACGGCCATTGTTGGTTCTGAATGGTAAAATGACGCTTTTCCTTTCTTTATAAGAATATTGGTCACTAGGCTCACAACTCGCAAACACCTACTTCACTTATCCACCACTCTTAATCTTAAAATGTGTTGCATTTACATGATTACACATTAATCTTTAGGTTGGGCAGTCGTATGGTTGCTGATATAAAAGGCAAGGAACAAGATCTAGTATTTTAATTTTCAGCACTTGATTGGGTTTGTTGCTCTTAGTTGCAGCTCTTTCCCTTCAATGATTCTGGGTTTGGTAAAAAATTCTAGGCTTTCTAACTAATTAGATTCATTGTGGAAACTTATATACTTGTCATGGCGTGATATACAGGTGGTGATGATCCTCGATGCCCTGTTGGAGGCCTTGATATTCCCAGGCTACAAACTCAAGAAGCTTATAAGCAAGCTGGCTGCCCTGATAATTTTAAGGTTTGATGACTTTGATCCAGACACTCAGTTATAAAAACATCACACTCGTCAAATTCAAGTGAAAATAAAGCTTGTTGTGTTAAACTTCAAAATTTTCGAATATATCGTTTCATCTAACTAAATTATGTTCATGTAGCTTCAACTCAATTATGCATTTAGTGTAACCAGTGTTTAAAATACAATGTAGTCTCATATTGATGCTTTGGTCGTGTTCAAACAGATGGTAATGGAGCCTGGAATAGGACATCAAATGACGAAGCAGATGGTCAAGGAAGCCAGTGATTGGTTCGACAAATACTTGCTTCAAGAGTCATCTGTGCATCAAGCTGCTAAATAGCTGTTCTTGTGAATCCTGTTGTTGTGCACACGAACCATTCCGGAATGGCTCACCGGAAAGGACTTGTGGATAATAGTCATAGGTCCCCGGTTCGAACCCCGGAATGGCCGCTCTTTATTTACCAATTCAAGGAAGACCAAAGCGGAACTGATGTTCGTTCATCGATAATGTAAGCTGTTACTTTGTGTTTCATAATTTGTACTAATAATCTTCTAATAAGACTATGCTAAATTGCTATCTGTGATGCATTCAAAACGGTTCCATGAGATCTTTTTTAAGGTCTTCAACTTTGGATGATGGCGTTGTGAGAGTCAGATTCGAGAGACCAACAATAAAATGCTTGATAAGTTGAGAGGCCGACGAATTGGCAAACGGATCAACTATCAATTACACACCAAAAACAAAAACCGAAAACAAAATCACAACATGTTGAACTTACAGTACTAAAAGTGAAGGCCGGACCAAATAGACTGCTAAATTGCTAACTATATTGCGTTGATTAGAAGTTGTTGATTTCTTTTCGCATATTGATGAAGTGGAGAATATTATAGAAACACAATCACAAGAAGATATACCAAATACAATGGGCATGTTTTCTCCTTCCTCTCATTTAAGGGGTGGAAGAGGTCCTCTATCTACCCCTCAAGGTAGGAAAATCACCTCTGTCTCCACCCCCTTTCACCTCCTCCACCCCTTAAAATCTGGGTGAGAAAAACACACCCTAATTCGTCATGTAGCATTAAATGCGAATTTGAGGTACTCTAGTTATCCTTATAGATTTAGGCTGTGTTTTCTCACCAAAATTTTAGGAGGTGGAGGGAGGTGGAAGAGGTGGGGATAGAGGGAAAAATTGGTACCTTGTGAGAGGAGGTAGGGGAGGTGGAGGGGATTTCCATCCCTTCCACCCCTTAAATGAAGATGGAAGAGGTGGAGGAGAAAACACAACCTTAGAATCACAGATATCATATAGACCTCGTCTACAAGGATACCTCAGTAAGCATAGGAATCGATCCTAGACTCCTAGGTGTCTAACCGAATTCTTTCCTTATTTAAAAAAGAAAATTTGTATTTGACGTGTACATGTCCGTAGGAAATTAAACTAATGCAATATGTAACACTAAAAATAGGTTTTTATCTTTCTCATATTTTATAATTTGACATGTTATCGGTCAAATTAACATTGTGGCAGCGAAACCTTTCAATTCAGCGAGACTTGAAACCCTTGCTTTGCAAGGCCTTAATCATTTTGATGCACCTTGTTCGGGTTGGTTGTGACCGTGCTTTTTGATGATCCTAGTTATCCCATGGCTTGGTTGAAGAAGAGCGTCCAAAGTCGGGATTGGATGGGGTCGTGGTTGTGTGTTTAGGATGGCTCTGTTCCCAGGAGGCGCTTCCTTGAAGTCCGTCTTCACTACCCATAGGAGATAGCATTTTGATGTACTGTTGGTTAGGGGTGTTACATGGTGGTGCTTGGTTTTGTTCTTCATCTACGTTCTCGATTTGACGATCTTTGTTTTGCATAGTTTTCTGCCTTTTAATATAGTGCGTGCAGTTGTTGTTTTGCCTTTCTTTTCTATTTTGTTTTTCATTATATTGTATTATGACGTTAGTTCATATGACAATTCGTCGGTCTCTTGAAGATCAAGTTTGTTGCTTAATACTCGTATAAAAAAACATTGTCGCAACTCTTGGACATATAGTGTCCTTGTCGTGCATGATATTAAGAAAGACGTAGAACTAGAATTAAGTACCACATGCGATAGTACTAACCCTCCATTTGTTTTTTGGTAGAGAAGTGTAGTAATTATCCTTATGAATATAATCCATATTTAAGTTAAGATTTATTGATCACTATTCTAATCATTCCCTTTTTCTTCTCTCATTTTTCATACAAATTTGTTACCCTCCTATTCCCTAATTTGAAGGAGTGTAACTAATACCTCTAGGCTGAGCTAATAATCCCCCCTACTCTCTCCAAGCTCACATAAAATGATGATCATATACATTTTATATGTAAAATTTAATGCCTTACCTTTTCATTCTCCTCTTGTATAAACAAACGAGCCTAATCTATTAACCTAATTTGTTTCCTTGTTTTCTGATTAAAAAAAAAATTGTTTCCTTGTTTTTTTTTTCTCACAAAAAAACTTTCCTATCAAGCATGACCAGTGCATCATTTGTTTATGCATTGATGTTCCTTCGCTCTCTAACTTGCGATAACCTACGCTGTCTCTACCAACTGTTAGAAGAGAAGGCTTACATTATCCTGATTCCTTCATCATCTGTCTATGCATTGTTGTCCTTCGCTCTCTAGCTTTTTTTTCTTCTTCTTGGTGTAGTATTCTTTGATGATTTATTTTGCCTTTTTTTTTGTATTTGTTCATAACGATTTGTCCATTGTTGATCTTTTCGATCTCTCAACCCATCAGGCATGCTCAATGCATAAATTTCTTTCTGTTTAAAAAGAAAAAAATATAAAGGACTAAATTCGATAAAATTTACATAAATTAAGGACTTCACGTCTTCATTGATTTAAATAAAAATAAAAGATTAATTGAGAACTCACAACAAGCGTGGTGAGTTGGTTGGAAACTATTCACCATTAGCTAGTGTGAAGGAGCATTTTAACCCTTCTTAGGGCATCTCCCACTGTAGGTTATAATAGTCTAAAAAAATATCCTACCAAAATGATATGTTCCATAAAATATGTTTATTTAGCTTACTATCAAAATTTGTATTTCAGCTAATTTAATTTGATGACCCTAAAAATCAATTCAATGGCCCTAAAAATTTCATATTCCATAAAAAAAATATTTGTATATGTGATACATTTTAATATATGATCAATGATAAAAAAAAAAATTGTTAGTTTTAGAATTTAATACACTATTATAAATGGTCAAGGGAAACAACCTACAAAAGATAATATTTTATAGAATATTATCTTTTAGCCTATTATATGATTTGTAATTTTCCCCTTAGGCCAATTTTCACAACTACCTATAAATATTAATCAAAATTTTCTCTAATTTCATATTTCATTTCCGTCACTCGATCATTTGGTTATGGTAACTTTAACTAATTCCAAAGTTAATCGAAAGTTGCATGTCATTATGAAAATTTTGGTTGTGAAAATTTTGGCTAAGGTAACTTTAGAACAAGCGGTTAAAAATATGTGCATGAAGATATAAAAGTGGGGCTTTGAAACGGGCAATGATTATGAAGAGAGTGATGCGAATCTGATAGAATATTAGATGCAATTTCTTTTTCCCAATTGTTATTTACTCCCTCTATTTCATAGTAAATGTCATTTTATTTTTCAACGCGCATTTTAAGGAAATAAAAACTCTATAAAATGTTATTATTATAATAAATTCATACTTTTTTTTTTGGAAGCAAGATAAGAGTTCAGTTCTCTAGACAAGCCTAGAGAAACCGAGAGACCGGACAAGCCGGTAGATGGACTAACCATCATGTACAACCAAATCAAATAACAGAAGCAAATGACAAAAAGGAAATAACATGAAGCAAATGACAGAATTGAAAAAGCAAAAATAAAAAAAACCGAGCCAGCTGTCCTACACTATAACACAAAGCCAACAAGAAAAACGAATCAACCAGCCAACGGACGACGCACACAGAGAACTCTGGGGACACTAGCGAATATCTCATATTATGGACCACGAAGAGCCATTAGATATCGATCGCAAATCCACAACGTCTTCGGATACAACAGATCAAAACACCGCTCAACCGAGGCCTGCATCACAACAAAAACAACACAGCACACCAGACCGCAAATCCAACCCCAAGCCAAATCATTGCTCAATAAAAAATCCCAACCCATCTCAAACCCTCAAGGATGATAACAAAATCGTAAGAGACTACTAGGTAGTCAAAATAGAGGCGATTGAGACGAACAGAACAAAGAATTGAAACAACAATATAAGGCGCAGAGAAAGAAGAACGGAATGGACATAAACCCCTTTTGGCAGTCGTCCATAAGGTCTGGCGGTGGAACCGGAGAAGGACCGATATGGCACTCGTGAGAGGCGACGGAGCAGAAGGAGCACCACCAAGGGTTGGCGGTACTGAAGCCAAGGTATTGAACGGACGATGACACAAACGGACTCGGAGGAGTCGGAGAGGCTGGAGAGCTACGGGCGATCGGTTCGGATCGATGAAGAGGAACCACGAGAAACAGAGGCCAGGGGGTTGGAGGTTGATGGGCGAGGGCGAGGAGAGTCGGGGAGCCTGTGCGTTGGGCGAGGTCGAGGGTTGTCGAAGAAGCTGTTGGGCGAA
The DNA here is from genome assembly GCA_037127255.1 of Persicaria tinctoria. Lineage (NCBI taxonomy): Eukaryota > Viridiplantae > Streptophyta > Magnoliopsida > Caryophyllales > Polygonaceae > Persicaria > Persicaria tinctoria. The sequence continues at coordinate 6,629,114 of JBANSL010000004.1, forward strand.
GGTTGGGTGCTGCCGGTTTGGAGGCAGAGGCTATCTCCGGTAGGAGGAGAAAACAAGTATGAAATTATAAAAAAAAAATATTTTATATAGTTTTTTTATCACTTAAAAAACATTCACAAAACTTCAAACGACATTTAATTTGAGATGGAATGAGTAGTTATTTAGGACAACCCTACTCAGGCTACTCTACTACTCCCACCGTATCAATATAATTGACATTTTAACCACTTTTTATGTAACAAAATATTTATCCTTTGAACATCATTAATGACCTAATTTTATCAATTTATCTCATTAATTATATTTGATTTTCAAAATACTCTATTAATACTTCAACTTCTCATATTATTCATTTTTTTTCTTTTTGATGTAAAGGCTACTCTACTATTGGTAGACCGTAGATGTGAATTTATATGCAGTCAGTACTATGAAGCTAGAAATGACGAAAACCCCACCCCACGACCCGTCCTGGAGCGCGTGGAGTCACTCCCACCAATCGTGCACGCAAAAAAGGACGACCCGGAACAACAAACTCCTCGTGAGCCTACCCTCCTCCCAAACCTGACCCAGTCCCCCCCCCCCCCCCTCCTCCACCCTCACCCCTTTAACCTAACCCACGCCCTCCCTCTCCCTCCAATTCTCCCTCCCACTCCTCTGTATCTCTCCCGATCCATCCCCCATGGCGTCCGTCCGGGACCACCCCAACGCCGTCTACAACGACGACGAGGACGACGACGTCGTTCTCGACGACGAGGACGACGCCGATCCCGACGACTCCGACGACGAATCCGACGACGCCGACGACACCAACTCCACCTCCTCCGCCGCCGCCATCGTCACCCCCGCCGTCCCCCTCTCCGTCTCCGTCGCCGTCCCCCCTCCCTCCGCCCCCACCAACGGCTCCAATCGCCCTCCTCCGCCCCCTCCTCCCGCCGCTCACGCCCATGCCCTCGCCTCCTCCTCCTCATCCGTCGCCGCCGCGCCTTCCACTGCTGTTGTCGCCATGGCCGCCCCGAACGCCTTGGCTATCACCCCGGTGTCGGAGAGGAAGCCGATCGACGACTCCCGCCGGCTGTTTCAGAGGCTCTGGACCGATGAGGACGAGATCGAGTTGTTGCAGGGGTTTCTTGACTATACGACTCAGAGAGGCCCCAATTGGTCCGGTCATCATCATGATACGACGGCGTTTTATGATCAGATCAAGTCGAAGCTTCAATTGGACTGCAACAAGAACCAGCTGGTGGAGAAGCTCAGGAGGTTGAAGAAGAAGTATCGCAACGTCGTCGGCCGTATCAGCTCCGGAAAGGATTTCGCCTTCAAGAGCCCTCACGATCAGGCCACCTTTGAGATCTCTCGCAAAATCTGGAGCAATTCGATTGGCAATCGCCCCGAATTCGACGATGATGATCAAAACCCTAACCCTAGCAGCGCTGCTCCCTCTTTTATCGCCAATCTGAACACCGCGACCGATCACAGGAATTCCGGTGGCTTTACAATCGACGTTAACAGCCCTCACAAGATGATGATGATGAACATGGCAACTCCTCCTAATAGCACTTCCAGGAAGCGATCAAGGGTGAAGATGGAAGAGAAGAGCTCAAGGAATGTCAATTCCGTTGGTTATGAGCCTGTTATTCTCACTCCAGTAGCGCCACCGCAAGGTTCGGTTGAGGAGACGGTGAAGAGTTGTTTGTCGCCATTGTTAAAGGAGTTGATTGATAGCGCTACGGCCAGTAGCGGTGGGAGTGGTCTCGGTGGCATTGGGGGTACCAGAGGGATTGGTTCTCTTGCGTTGAACGCCATTCCCATGAATTTTCCACAGGTGAATTCAAGAAATGACGGGGAGATGATGGAAGAGAGATGGAGGAAGCAGCAAATACTAGAGTTGGAGGTGTATTCGAAGCGATTGGAGCTCGTTCAAGACCAGATTAAGTCGACACTGGAGGACCTGAGGACTAGAGGAAATTGATTGTTGCCAAGGAAAAAGTTTGGGATTGAAGTAGCTTAGTGAAGATCATTTGAAGCTGCTAATTTCTCCGTCTTTGATTCATGGCTGATTAATTATTATATATTGTAGGTAGTTATTGGATCTTAGATGTTTTTTCCCCTTTCTTTTTCCTTGGTTAATTGACATAAAGAGATGCAGAAATAATGTCAATTTCAGTCTGTCCACCTTCCTGTAATCTTTGCTCAATTCACTGAGTATATATCGGAATTGAATGAATTGACAAGGATCTCGAGTTCAGATGAATACAACATTGATTTTCTTGGTGTTCTGCTCATATTTGTTCAATGAGATCTGTGCAAATTTGCAGGATCATCAGCTTCTCTAAAAACTCTGTTATGGGATCTGTTTGTCATCACCATCAATTGTTATCGGTGCAGTTTCAGACGTATTTGAGAAGGAGGTTGTAAGGATGTGGAATCCCACAGATTTCAATTTCATTACATTCTTCATTGTGAAGGAACAAGGTTGAGGTTGACAGACGGCAAGCGGTAAGCAGCTCTCCATACTTTGTTAGATTCGGCAGTCCATGTTTATTGGCTTATGTTCTGGTTTGATTAAACTGTCATGTTGTTGGTTTTGATTTCATTCATGAATCATGGTTGAGATATAGTGTGCAATTGAATGGCTTCTGTGATAAGCATCTGAAATAGTTCATTTCAGTTAACTGAGAAACAAGTCCTGCCAAGGCCATTGAACTGCACATCCATTGCAGCTGAAGACAATTACCAGATAAAGTCTCCAGCCAAACTGCCAACTGTGAGTTGAATATTTTTGTTGTTTCTGTTCTTGGATTCAGGATTTAGGATTTAGGATTTAGTCAGAGTCATCCTACACAGAAGCTCTCCAAGCTGTCAAGATCGAAACAAAAGGGAGACGGAACTCTCCGCCAATCCCCTCATCCGGACAGCTCTGTAGTCTGCAGCTGATGCAGTGATCTGGATTGCCTATTTTAATCACAAATTGCAATAAACTAATCAAACCCAGTTGCCATTTCTTATTCAGGAGCCTATGGAAGGAGACCATTCCTTTCAAGGAAGACACCTCAACCGGGTTCCCTCCGGGTTCTCGTGGTAATGTCCGAATATGCTTGCAGGTAGATGGGTGTGTTCATCACGCGTCGTTGAAGGAATCAAACATCTGCTTTGACGAATCAAAAGCCTCTTAGGGAGCCCTTTGATTCCGGGCACAGCTTAGCAAGGGACCATCCACCAAAGTGGTTGCCTTGCTTTAATGGGTAGGTGGAGGGAGAGGGAGGGAGGGCGGGCCGTGTTTTGCGTTTGCTGGTCTGCACAATTCGGTGAGTTTTTCTCTCTCTCTTTGTGACTCATCAGAAAGAAGGTTTAATACGGTATTTGGTTTGATTGGGTTTCTTTCTTCTTTTTTTTAGAGGGGAGGGGTTGAATTTTCAGTATGAATCTCACCTGCAGTGCTGCCCATGGTGTGATTTGTATTAACAGCTAATAACCCCAACTTTTAGTATATTTGTGGAAAATAGCCTAAACTTTCAAGATTTCAAACAATAACCCAGTCACCACTTTCAGCGAGTATTTGAAAAGACAACCTATTGGTAGCGTCTAGGAATGACAATTTCACCAACACCCAATGAATATCAGTTTCATCCAACCCAAGTACCCAACAAAGTGAGTGAAAATTTGATATATTTAGGATATTAAAGGGACGAGGGGGTGATGGATGAAGTCAGAAACGGGTGAAAGTATTTCTCACCCATCACCCAACACATATTATATAGTTATATATATAAATCTCGTTTAATATATTAAATAATATCCTTTTACAATTACTTTTATAGTATAGTAAATGATCTCGTTTGTTTGATTTGATCTCGTTTATGATGAATATTGTTTATTTGATATGATTAAGTTAATTTTACGTTGCTAGTTGTTTATTCGCTGAAGCTTTGATCATTGAACTGATGTTTTTTTTTCCAAGTTTTTTGGTTGAATTTGATGGGATGTGGTTCACCCGAATTGTCATCCGATCCACCCGATTAATCGTTGGATGATGGGTGAACGGGATGGATCCAATCATCATTCGACTCATTGGCTTCCCTAGTTACTACCGAGTAGCGTCAAACTCGTTGAAAGTGATGATTGTGCTATTTTTCGCAACCTCGAAAGTTGAATCTATTTTTCCGAACTACTACAAAGTTGGGGTTATCTAGTGCAATGTCCCCATAATCAATAACATCTATATGAATCAACCGTGGTTTTGTCTCTTCTTAATAAAATATTTGGAGAAACCATGTTCTTGACCATATGGTGCCTAATTTTACTAGTTCTAAATAGTTTGCAGGCGTATATCAGCGTTGGTCTGTAGTGTGTTTGGTTAAGACTTCCCTATCATGCTTAACAACACATCGACTTTAGTCTTTCAATACGTTTCTGTGAACAACATGTATACAAAGGCGAAGGGGTGACGAATTCGTTGGATAACTGTGCTTTCTCTTTCGTTTGGGTCATCTTAAGATTGTTTATGAGTATTGTTTGATGATACTTTTGGTGTGGTATTTCTTATAATATACTCCGAAAGCATTTTTCGTCGAAAAATCGCATGTTAGTAATGTGTTTTAGGTAATTGGTATGAACTCTTTTTCTTTTTACTTTTTAACAAGAAATTTTTTGAGAGCTCTACACTCGGTCGACCCAAGAGCATCCTTATAAATGAGAACTTACAGTTCTAAATAAGATAAAAAGTCCAAGAATGACCCAAAAGAGTCAGATGGTCAACTATACGAATACCTTCTCTAAAAATATGCAAAATACGGATGTGATCAAATTCAAGCACATCACACTGAGAATTCGAGATGATCATCTCTATCCCCCGAGGGGGTGTCCAAGTCCCTTTCAATGCATTAATAATGCATAAACTATTGCCTTCAATCGTTAGATTCCTAATACGGAGTCTGCTTGCTTTCTAGATGCCCGACACAACGCCAATCACTGATTCAAAAGGATATGTGCTCGACTGCTCGCTTCCATGTTCATGACATCCGCCTTGTTGTCTTTGATCACACTTCTATATGATGCCTCACCATTCGAACACAGAGATCCATCAGAGTTGAGTTTGCACCAATTTGTGCTTGGTCTTTCCCATTTTATATTCGTTTTCCTTTTGGGCGAGTTCCGGCTATTGTGTCCATGGTCAAGTTCCTTGCATCCCTAATCCCTCCATTGGTTCAACTTGGACCTTATAATTCCATCAATGTTTTTTTTTTTCTAAAATACCAAATGTTCCACTAGACTATTACATTGCATGGTTAGAAAAATCCTTCAAAGTTCAAACCCACTCCCTTTCTAAGCAAAGAGAGACTATATGCTACATTGACATTCAAACTTTTCAATAGTTGGGTTTTAACTACCAGGGGAGCCTTAATCATCCTTATTATTTCAGTGGTGATTGAACATCCGAAAATTAAATGATGTAGATCTTCTATTGTGTGATTGCACATTATAAAATTTAGGGGTATTGCAATTTTCCTTTCAAAGAGGTTCACAATGGTTGCTAATCTTTGGTCAATTTTGAAATAAAATCCTTAATCTCAGGGTATGTGACTAATTCCCATATCCATTTGCAATCTGCAACTAAATGCCCCTTTTTAGTATTTATCATATCGATTGTCAATTTTCTAGAGAACCAACCATTTTTACTAAGCCCTAATAAAATATATCGGTGAAATTATTCTTTGGAATGGGTATTTTACAATTTTGGTTTTGATACCTATGTCAGTCAGAGTTCCAAAATTAGTTTATCCTTGTCCCATTGATTTCCGTTTGTGATATAATGACTAGCAATTGTCTCCAAATTATTGTTTGTTCCATTACCATGAGGATTGTCCTTTTCTCACATAGTTTAGAATGTGGTGCTCTCAAATATGTTTTTTGAAATTATTATAACCCAAATGTTCGATGATTCAGCTAAATTTTTTCATAATAACTTAAATTATAGTGCTATGTTCATATCTCTTGCATTTCTATACCCAGTCCTCCATTCCGCCATGTCTTACACATCTCGGACCAGCTAATGAAAGCTTTATGTTTTGTTCTTTTACTCTAATAGAAGTTTTTATTGATTTTATTTAGCTCCTTGTGTATATTTGTCGGCAGTATAAAACTCTGCATTGTGTCGTGTGTATGGGTTTTGCTAGTAAATTTGCTTTGATCAATGTGCATCTCCTGTTATGTAAAAGCGAGTTAGCCTTTCATTTCAACAACTGTTTATTTATTTATTTTGTCATCTCTTTGTCAAAGGTTGCCTGATTGACTCTACCATTAATAATTGAATAACCAAGATATTTTTTAAGTTTTTGGCTGACCATGTTATACCAAGCACACTTTGGGTCCTGGTTTTTTGTAGTTTTTTTTTTTACAGTAGGCAAACAGTGGGAGTTGTTACTAATACAGTAACCTAACTCCCGGATCATCCTGAAGAATGATGTTACAAAGATGCCTATGGTAGGGGATAGATTGTAAATTACAAATTACTCCTCGTCTAGCAATGTAGTCTGCAGAATTATTTGCTTCTCTGAAAATGTGTCTGATCTCTGCATAGGTGAATTCAGATGTAAGTCTGCCAATTTCTTCTACTTGTCTCAGAACCTCCCATTTGGGCGTTTGCATTCCTTTGGTCGCTTTAACCAAGACTTGATTATCACATTCTACGATGATCTTCCTCAAGCCTTTCATCTTCGCATGTTGGAGTCCTAGAATCACTGCTGAAGCCTTTGTTTGGATGATAGATCCAGCATTGACTTCTTGAAAGAAAATATCAATGATCTGTCCTTCGGAATCACGAATGATTCCTCCCACCTGACTTTGGCCAGATTGGGAAAAAGAACCATCTACATTAATTTTGTAGATAGTCCTTGGGGGCCTTGTCCATTTGGCTTTTGCTCTCCGATTTCCTTTCTTCTTGCTATCCTTTCCTTCACTTCCTTCCATGTCCCAGTCCTTAATGTTTTGCTTGATTTTCTGAACAATGATGGCTGTTCCTGGCGGTTTCTTAGACCTGAAAATTAGATCATTTCTAGTTTCCCATATAGCTTGCCAAATAAAGATTAGATCTTCAAATCTAGTGTTAGCATCCTTGATTTTCTCTAAATTTGTATGCAAGGGTTGTAGAGAATTAAGGCCTTGAAAATACATACCTGAAACTTGTTCAAACTGTGCAATGAGTTCTCTGGTGAAGGTGCAACTAGTAAATAGGTGAGTTGCATCCTCATTCGCTTGGCTACATAGAGAACATTGGCTTGGTACTCTATTTACATATCTATTTAGTCTATTTGTCGTAGGTAGACCGTCAATCTTGATTTTCCATAAGAGATTCTTGATTCTAGGAGGGAGTTTCAGTTTCCAAATCCAATTTTGAGATTGGATGTTTTGAGGTGTAGGAGTTAGAATTTTCTTTACTGACCTGGTAGTGAACTTTCCTTCTGGATCGGGTCTCCAAATCAGCTTATCTTCGGTATGCCATTGCGGAATCTTGATTTGTAGAATCCTAGCTGCAATATCTCGTGGGAATATTTGTTCCTGTTTTTTTGTAGTTGTGGATATATTCTGTAACTTGGAATTGGTATAGACTCTCTTATGAATCTTGGGGAACCTCGTTTATTTAAATTTTATTTTACTCCTTTACGTGGATTTATAGACATTGATTTATAGAATCAATTTTCTAGTTTTTTTATTTATTAAGTAATAATTCGAGTTCAGACATACTTGAAACTCGAGAGGTCGACAAGTCGGCAGACGGATAAATCGTCGATTATACAATAAAAATAAAAAATAAAAGAAAGAAAAAGGCACAATCAAACACGTAACATACGCTCTGAAATGAATGAAACTAAACAGAACTAAAGCCGTAACATTGAGGACGCCGACGAAGAATGAAGCTAGTCAAGTACCACTAAAAAAAAGCATCGCAGGTCAGCAGTACAGTAGTACAATCAATTTGCTAGTTGATACTAATATAGTTATTACTGAGTTTCATATAATTATACACTAGCTTTTTAAACTATAAGTAAGATTGTAGCCTTTTGATACAAGTAATCAAAGCCCATGTCACTGGATTGAGATTTTTCATAAATCTCATGTCATCTATGGCAAATTATGTCGTCTAAATGCCTTTTTTAAGTGTCCTTGAATTTTTATAAGGTTTTAGAAGTAGACCCAATCAACTCGTATGGACACTAAGGGCTCGTTTGTTTATATACCAAGGGAATGAAAATGTAAGATATTAAATTTTACACATAAAATGTATATGATCATTATTTTTTTGTGAGTTTGGAGAAAAAGATGAGGGGATTATTAGCCCATCCTAGAAATATTAGTTACCCTCCTTCCAATTAAGGAATAGAAAGGTAGTCAAGCCTTACTAGCTTAGAGCATCCGCATCCATGGAACCCAATTCGGTTCCTTAACTCCCCTTTTTATCTTTCTCTATCCTTAAGAAACCCAACTTAATTTTTTACCCACATCCCTACAACCCATTTTATTATAAACTAAATAATATAAAATTAAAAATATCTCCTCCACTTATCCAAAACCCCACACTTTCTATTTCCTACCCTCTCACACATGCCTCTTTATCCATCAACTAGGGTGTTTAAAGGTTTATTACTAAGGAACCTATCAAATCATTCCTTATACTACTTTTTACAAATGTAATATAATAATAATAGGTTTCTACATTTTTTGGTTAAGGAACTCTCAATGCACATGCTCTTAGCCGGTAAGGATGACATGTAGTGACCAATAGGTCACGAGTTCGAATCTCCCCTAGGCCATACCTTTGAACCAAAAAAAAGGGAATAGAAAGGTAACAAATTTGTATGAAAAATGGGAGAAGAAGGGAAATGATTAGAATAATGATCAATGAATCTTAACTTAATTATGGACTATATATATTCATAAGGGTAATCATTACCTTTCTCTACCAAAAAACAAACGGGGTAAATTTATATATATATATTTTATGCGTGGGGTATCCTCTTTCACATTAGCTCAACTAATCCATATGATTCGAGCACTAACCTACAAAACATTCGTGATGGATTATTTCTGTCTTTGCAAGATGGAAATAGGTGGTAGGTTTAGCCCGATAGTCAGTGAAGTTGTTTGGTCCATAGAAAAGTAGATTTGAATCGAGGAATTTCCTCAAGCAAACTTCTTTGTCACTTTTGTGAATTTGATTTTGGACCATTTTTCCTGGTATGATCCTATTAACATTGACAACCTAGTATATTCCGCAATGAAGCAGGGTTTAGGGAATCGGATGTATGCATTCTTTCCTTGATTTGACCGAGAGAGTGTTTTCAAGAAACTCATAACATGAATCAGGCTATGAGCGAAACAAAAACATATCAACGAAAGCATGAGGACCCCCCTTGGCTCCGCCTCTGCCATCAGATGCTAGTTTTAGTGCAAATTTTGGTGTTAATAAGTTTAGGTTTTCCATCATCAAACCCTTGTTGAATGGCTCGTACCACCAAAAAAGGTTTGGTATTCATACCTTGTATTGTCTTTCAAACACAAAATATCATGTTGGTAAACTTCATATGATCATATCCATACCTAATACCTTAGTTTTAATATCAAACGAGCCATAAAGTAATTGCAAGTTGGGCATAAGCCATAAGCATATGATAAAGATAAGAAATTAAGAACCCAAAAGATAACAACCTTTGATTCAGTATTTGACTCTTTCTTCCTATCTATTTCTCATTTCTGAATCCCATAGTGATGATGGTATGAGGTAGAAGCTTATGATAAATAAAACTCTGATGTCAGAAAACATATTTCAAACATCTCTTATGGCAGATCAGATCACAATCTTATGAAATCAAATCAAAGCAAGGAAAAAAAAAATGACTGTAAAGCCTTATTTTAAAGATGTTCAACTGCTGTACAACTTGAGAAATGAGATTCAAACTAAAATCCGAATCCAAATCGCCCCTCCTGATTCGAAGCTTTCAGGAAGCGGAAAGTGGGTCCAAATCGAAATTTGAAGATGATACTTGGTTTAATCAGAATCAGTTCTATCTTTTCCTGCACATTTTTCCCATTTGAGATTCAGCAATGAAGAGTTTAGTACAACCTGAATTTCTCCTTGGTCTTCTCGAACACCTGCTCGGCAATGACTGCTTGGTTCCCGTCAGCTCTCTTGATCTCAAGGTTAGCCTTCTGATAGACTCCGGTTCCCCTCAGTGCATCAGCTATGAAGTCATCGAACCCAATTGCTATGGCGGCTTCAGCCTTGGCCCCATAGACCAACCTCTATTTTTTCACAACCATGGATAGGATGAGCATCAAAAGACGGGAAGAATATGCAAAGAAAACAAAGTGGGTTAGTGTTATATGACCTTGATCCTAGAGAGATGGATGGCACCGAAGCACATTGGGCATGGCTCACATGACGCATATATCTCGCAATCTGACAGCTCTATTCGGTTCAGCTTCTTGCACGCCTGAAATGATATCCCAAAAAGTATTATCATGTTCAAGCAAGAAAATTAAATGAAAATGCTAGAAGATCCAACAAAAATCTTGACAGTAAAATTGGATCCTTGAATCATTCAGTTGCAAGCGATAAACAAAAACTCCTGAAAATTTGTCTTTTGAACAACAAATTCAGCTGTTACAAAACAATTCACAAAGCCAGGATATGAAAACATTAAGTGAAGATCAATGAGTGGAAAGAGACATCTTTATCAAACTGGATCTAAACAAGTTCATCTAAAGCTCTTTGATTTAAGTGAAGATCAAGTTAGTTCTATGATCTAACCTCTCTAATAGCAGTGACTTCGGCATGTGCAGTTGGGTCGGTGTTGTTGACCACCATATTGTGGCAGCTCACAACAACTTCATCATTACGAACCACAACTGCTCCGAATGGCCCCCCATGCCCATGATCAACTCCTTTGTAGGCTTCCTCAACAGCCTTTGTCAAGAACTTGCGATCCCTATCCTGCACAGCTGATGAAAACAGCGGCAAAACACGCTGATCAATTCCTTTTATAGAGTACTATACAACATGTGATTTCTACAACTAGCAATTCCAACGAACTTAGTTGAAACCACATCCATTATATTGCATTTTATATTGCATTGCAGGATCTTTTACATACGAAACTGACCTTCTTGATGACCGGCAAATGCAGAGGCCACAGAAATGTTTCCATTGTCGGCTTCAAGCACTGTTGAACAAGGAAGCATATGCAGAGAACAACATGGGTTAAAGATTACATAGCAACTACGGATTGTGATCCTCTTACGATGCTGTACAACTCTAATCATAGAGATTTTCAATTAATAATCCGCAAGGATGATTTCAGTTGGTATTTTATTTGAAACGAAAACCGAATTCTTGCCAAATGTCAAAATAGAAAAAAAACAAGGGTTAAATTAGTTTGTGGGCTATAAATAAAGACTGTGTCAGTGTATCTGATTATGCAAAAATAGATAGATATATGTGAAATACATGGTTGGAATTGGAAGATTTGAAAATAAACTGCAGATTCCAGTGACACAAGTGCCTAAAGGCGCCTACTAAATTCAGCAAGACAGGAATTGGACCCAAAATTTCACAGTACTGTCCTTTTTATTCCATTTTACTTCCACCAAGTCTTGGGATTTTTGACCCAATCACTAGTAAAAACCTAATCTTTGATGTCACAATAGAAAGCTAAAGCAATGAATTCAGACTGATAAGTTCTACTTTGACTGAAAACATCAAATTGTAACCAATTATTGATACTTTTTGAACACTACTCCGTATCAAACATGAACACAAATATTAAGATACTAAGATTACCACAGTACAAGTAAGCAATTCCCAGAAACAAGATATGCAATAACCTAATGCCAAAAGGGGGGAAACCAAAATCACGATCTGCGATTCCCCAGAAACAAGGTAAAAACAGGATGAATTGAATAGGCTTACCGTTAGCGTCCGCCATTGTTATGGAAATCGCAGGTGAACGTAAACAGGAAAGCAAATGAAATTCACAAATGGGTTCTCTCGGGAATCAAATGAAACAAAGATAGAGAAGAAGAGCACCCAAAAGCCAAAGGGCTTGCTTTTATTGAATTAAAAAGGAAGAAACTTTATTTTTGAGGTCGACAAAATGAGTTGGGAAAGTAATCTGAATACATGTAGAATTGAATTATCTGTTTGCTTGCTTCAAAGCTTGCGGTTTCACCTTTCGACTTGTCGGTCTCAAGAATCGGATTAGTCTGATCTCAAATCCTTACTAAAAAAATATATAAAATTAATTTTTTTTATATAAAAATAAGAATTAATACTAAACAAATTTTCTTACCTAATAAAAAAATCAAAAAAAATTAATAAAAAGAGGGAATGACTCGAGGTTATCCAATCTTAACAAAATCATTTACCTATATAGAAAGTAAATCATTACTTTAATAGTTATAAAAGAAAAGAAGTAAATATAACTTAAGTATAGATGGAATAGAAACACGAGAAGATAAAAAACGCACCTCACAGAGAAAGAAGAAGAACTTGAGATGGAAAAAACATCTAAAATGATACTTTAAACTCAACTTTGACGAATCTCATCCACAACCTAGTAGTTGCGTCTGCAAAATGGATTACTAGAGATCATAAAGGGTGCCTTATCCCGTGTGGTGATGAGTTGTGCAGTTCGAGTTCGCCCCTTCACGCATAAGCTTTGAGTCTGGTCGCAGTTAAGAGCTTGGGGATCTCATGACTCCAAGTTAAAGGTGATAGTCTGATTGTGGTCAATGCTTTAAATGACATCTTGACCTGTCCCTGAGAGATTTAGATGCTGATTTTGGATGCACTTTTGTTGATGCGGTCCTTTGATAGCGTCGAATGCTCTCATTTCTACAAAGAAGTCAACCAAGCAGCTGACAAAGGTTTCAAGATTTCAAGATTTCGGTTCTCCTCAGAAGCTTTTACCTTGGCTTTTCATCCCGAACTTCTTGCTCTCATTTGTAAGGACGCTCTTGGGTGGTGGTTTAAGGTCTGACCTCACATAAAATCTCATCTTCTTAAAAAATGATCCTCTATTAGACAACGACATCAAACATGAAAGATATGCTATTATATGAGCAAACAAGAGTAAGTTCACTCTAAGACGGGGTACATATAAATTATATAATACACTGGAAAGAGTAGTGTTTTTATTGATCTGAGATCGATCAGAGAGAATGAAAGAGGCGGAAGCAAGAACGAGAGAGAGAGAGAGAGAGAGAGAGAGAGAGAGAGATTCAACAAAATGTTCAACTGAATTGGTTGTTCTGTTACACATGGGAATGTATTTATAGAGGGAGATACAACTTCCTCTTTATTACATAAAAGCACCCCTAGATTACATTCTATACAACATTACTCCTCCTCAAGTTTGGCATTGGAAAACAAGTTCACAATGCCTAACTTGCTCAGATTATTCATGTACTGCTCGTAGGAGATTGCATTTGTAAACACATCTGCTGGCTGATCTCCAGTTGGAATGTATCCTAGAGTAATCTCATTTCGAACAAGCTTATCCCTTACAAGGTGACAATCACCTTCTATATGTTTTGTTCGCTCATGATACACTGGATTCTTAGCTATATGAATAACTGCTTCATTGTCACAATATAGCTTCACTGGATCATTGTGACTGATATTCAAATCTTCAAGTAATCTAACAATCCATGTTATCTCACATCAAGTGGTTGCCATCGGCCTATACTCAGATTCAGCAGAGGACATAGCCACATAAGTTTGCTTTTTCGTCCTCCATGAAATCAAGGTGTTTCCTAGCATAACACAAAATCCAGTAAGAGATTTTCTGGTCATTGGGCAATTCATCCAGTTTGCATCATAGAAAGCACTTAGCTTTAGATCAGACTTATTGGCCAGCAACATTCCTTGACCAAGTGCCTGCTTTAGATACCTGAGCACATGCTTGAATGCTCGCAAGTGTGTATCATTTGGTTGATTCATGAATTGGCTTAATACTTGAACTGCATAGCATATGTCTGGTCTTGTAATTGTGAGGTAAATCAACTTACCAACTATCCTTCTGTAAGCACTGATATCTACCACGTCACTTGTTCCTTCTAAGGACAATTTTACCTTGGGATACAGTGGAGTATTTACAGGCTTAGCCTCAGACATGCCAGCTTCCTTGAGTAACTCCAATGTATACTTCCTCTGATTCAAATAGAAGCCATCTTCTGTCCTGTCCACGTCTATACCCAGAAAGTATCTTATATGTCCCAAGTCTTTCATAAGAAAGTGCCTATTCAGATGCACTTTTAGAGCTTGAATTTCCTTTTCACAACTTCCTGTAATCACCATGTCATCTACATACACTAGTAGAGCAGTGAAGGTCTGAGTTGTCTTCTTGACAAAGAGAGAATAGTCTGCCTTTTATTGTACATAACCTGCACTCTTCACAACTTGAGAGAATTTCACAAACCACTGTCTGGGAGCTTGTTTCAATCGATACAATGATTTCTCCAATTTGCACACCAGTTTGTTTTCTCCTGAGGGCAAGCTTGATGTTTCTTCAGCTTAGATAAGCAGGAGGCAGACTCATATAAACCTCCTCCTCAAGATCCTCATGTAAGAAGGCATTTGTAACATCAAGTTGAGATACAGACCATCCCTTTGCAGTTGTAACAGATAAGAGAGCTCGAACTGAAATCATCTTAGCAACTGGAGTAAAAGTCTCACTATAGTCTATTCCTTCAACTTGTGAGAACCCTCGAGCAACAAGCCTAGCCTTATGCCTGTCTAAGCTACCATCAGCTTTAAATTTGAGCTTGAATAACCACTTACAGCTCACAATAGAAACATCATCAGGTCTAGACACAACCTTCCAAGTACCTGTGTTTTCCAAAGCATTTAGCTCAGTGAGCATTGCTTTACACCAATCAAGATTCTTAAGAGCTTCAGAAACAGAAGATGGCTCAGATAGTGAACCCACATTACAAATGAACTTGTGATATAAGGGAGAACCTTTTTTGTAGGACAGAAAAGAAGAAATGGGATAGGGAGAGGTAGGCTTACTTGGAGATGATGCAATTGGTGTAGTGCAGGTGGCCTGGCATACATAGTCCTTCAACCAAGATGGAGGCTTGAGGTTTCTTGTAGAGTGTCTTGTATTAGGTACATTTTGTGGAGGTATAGGAATCTCATCAAAGCCAGGGGGAACAGGTGAGGGAGAGTAATCTGCTAGAGATTCTGTAGGGGAAGAGGGGTTCAAACTTGGAGGACTGGTAGAATTTACCATTTCCACGGGTTGAAAGGTAGGTAATGTGTTTGATAATGTGTTTGGAGAGACAAAAAGATCATATGTGTGATCATAGTTAGTGGGAGAGGAGGTGCACACAGGGTCTACACCTGAGATGTTATAGCATTGAAATGGAATATATGCTCATGGAAAAGCACATCTCTGCTGATCATGGTTTTATGTGTGAGCAAACTGTAGACTTTGCAACCTTTAAATCCAAAAAGGTAGCCAACAAACACACAAGGTTCAGACTTGGCATCAAATTTCTTCCTGGGACCACTGGCTGTAAAGACAAAGCAAAGGCACCCAAAGACTTTGAGTCTGTGCAGGTCAGGTGGTTTATTGTAGAGAATCTCATAAGGGGGTTTGTGTTTGAGAATAGCAGAGGGTAGTCTGTTTATGATGTAGGTTGATGTAAGAACACAATCACCCCGGAATTTTATGGGTAGAGAGGCTTGAAATCTGAGAGCTCTGGCCACCTCAAGGATATACTTATGTTTCCGTTCAGCCCTCCCATTTTGCTGAGGTGTGGCAGTACAAGAGCTATCATGAACAATCCCTTTTGAAGATAGAAAATCATGTGTTTCAGAGTTAAAAAAACTCAGTCCCTTGGTCACTCCTCACAGTTTTGACAGTAATAGAAAATTGGTTTTCAACCATTTGAATGAAGGCTTTGAGATCGCTAACAGTTTCAGTTTTATTCTTCATGAGATAAGCTCACACACTTTTACTTCTATCATCTACAATGGTCAAGAAATACTTGTGACCATTTTAAGTGGGAGTATCATAGGGTCCCCATAGATCACAGTGGATCAACTCAAACACACAATCAGCATGAGATGTACTAGAAGGAAAAGAATTTCTGGTTTGTTTGGCAATAGGACACACAGAACATAAGAATTCAAAATCTTTTATTTGAAGCTCAGAAACATGTTTCAATTTGCTCAAAGGAGCATGTCCTAATCGAAGATGCCAAAGGGTACTGCCATCAGACTTACAACCATTAGGTAGAAACATTGGTAAAGCATGAGAAGTGTTTGCAGACGGTAGAAAGTTACATGTAAGAATGGCTTTACAGAAACTAGAAGCTTGAATGATATCCTCCATTTGGCCTTCAGGAATCAAGTAGTACAGGCCACCAAACTCCTTACCAATTGCAATCATTCTCCTCATTAATGGGTCCTGCATGCACAAACAGTTTATCTTCAATGAGATGAATGTGACAAGATAGATCTTGAATGAGATGAATGAGGGATATAAGATTGAATTTAAAATTTGGAATGTAAAAGGTATGATGTAGGTCTAGAGATTTTAGTAGTTTGACAATTCCAGAGTGGGTGATATTGCTGGTACTCCCATCAGGGAGATGGATCACAGTGGAATCTAAGACAGAAGTGGGGTTGGCAATGAGGGTTAAATCACAAGTCATGTGATCTGTGGCGCCACTATCTAAGATCCAAATTCTAGGATTCTTGGAAGCACTACAACACAGCAACTTACCTGCTTTGGCACTACAACTCAGAACTTTACCTACCATGTGACTATCAGGAGCAGGTTTCTCAGTTTGATTCATAAGTTGTTGCAAGATAGAAGTCATCATCTTCTGATTTTCAATGGAGAGGTTTTGAAATGCACGGAGGCCATCTGGTGAATTCTCCTTGTTCTCAGCCATATTGGCCCTTACATTCCTTTCCTTTCCCTTGCTATCAGCTCCAATCTGAGGCTTGATCTTGCTCTTGGAGTGCCAGCTAGGATACCCGAACATCTCCTAGCATTTGTCAGATATGTGATTCCCATTGCAGTGTTGGCACTTATCCCTTCTAGGCTTGTCTTTGTCACTCCCTTGCTTTCCCATTAAAGCAGTTGAGTCTCCTTGTTGTACAAGTGCATGAGACATGGAAGAGTTGGTCTCACCTTGCACCAGTAAAGCATGAGCTTGTCCAGCAGTGGGTAGGGGTGTAGACAACAAGAACTGTCTTCTTGCAGGTGCATATTGCTCACTCAACCCCATGAGAAACCTCATAAGCTTGTCTTCCCGATCAGCAGCTTCAAGTCTTTCTGAGACATTACATTCACATTTTCCACAGTTGCACCTGATTGGTGCAACAATTCCAGATAAGTGCTGCCAATGTCCCTTAAGTTGAGTGAAGTAATCGGACATCTTAGCTCCTCCTTGCCTACATTCTTGAATTTCCTTTTTGACCTGAAAAATCAATGGACCATTTCTTTGTCCAAAGCTTTCGCTCAGATCATCCCACATCTCCTTTGCCGAATCAAAAACATCTAGAGTCAGATAGATCTCCTTGGACACAGAGTTTAAAATCCAAGAAGCTACAATATCATTGCATCGCTGCCATGGCAACGAGTTTTCTACAGTTTCAACCAGAGTTCCATCTACAATCCCCAATTTGTTTTTCACAGACAACGCCTTTGTCATAGCTCGTTTTCAGCGCATGTAATTCTCACTAATGAGTTGGATGGAGGTGAGAATCATACCTGAGTTTTCAGAAGGGTGAATGAACAAGGGATTCTGCAAATCCATTGATGATATTAGATCACGTCGACGATGCTCGTTTGGTGGCGTCGCCATTGATGTCAATTCGGAAAATTGATGCAGACAGGCGAGACACAGCAAGCACGACGATCAAAGGCAGAGAAACACGATCGGACCAGATCAAAGCTCTGCTACCATATTGAACTGAGATCGATCAGAGAGAATGAAAGAGGCGAAAGCAAGAGAGGGAGAGAGAGAGAGAGAGAGAGAGAGAGAGAGAGAGAGAGAGAGAGAGAGAGATTCAACAAAATGTTCAACTGAATTGGTTGTTCTGTTACACAGGGGAATGTATTTATAGAGAGAGAAACAATTTCCTCTTTATTACATAAAAGCACCCCTAGATTACATTCTATACAACATTAGTTTTCATAGAGCAAAGAGCCAAATTGGCCAGCAGTAGAAAAAGAGTTGTCATGTAGCATAACACTGACACTAAAAATAGAAACCAATCACAAGTTGGTGTAGTGGTTATGGGGCTACATCCCATGCCTCGAGGTTCGAAGTTCGAATCCTAGTGGAAACATGGAGACGCTTGTAAGTGGGAGGGTCAACCCCTTAAATGGGCCTACAGTAACCCGATCCAGATGTAGAGTGGGCTAAGCCCACTTGAACTGGAAATGATCTAAAAAAAAAAATAGAAATCAAATCCTGTAAAAGAGCAATCTCACTAGTCATATGAAAAGGAGCTCCCGTATCAAGTATCCAGGGAGCATTTGCCTTATCGGACAACTTGTCTGAGGATGAAGAAGGTTGTAAAGCGTCGAGTAACTGGAGCATAGAAGCTTACTCCTCATTCAAGAGGACAGGACCAAACAGTTGGCGATCTTGAGCATACGGTTGTGTGCCCGGAGCAGCAACAACCATGGTTTGAACGACGTTCATTGTCCAAGGATCACCACAACCACGAACTATGCATGCATCTAACGACATTTATCGCCCACAACCAGTAAAAGAACCAGAGCCCCATCTGATTTTATTCTCAAAAAACAATCGGGAAAACTGTTGAGCTTAAAACAAGAATCGCGATCATGTCCAACCCGATTACAATGAGTACAATGTAGAAGCTTACGGTTCGCAACATCAGCATCAGTTCCCAACAAAGACCCATAATTTGGTGAGAGTGTTGTAATACACATGCGGGTTTGCCCTTTTGTCGACAAAGAGCAATATTCAAGCGAATTTGAAGGGGAGAAGGGCAGTTCCCAACAAAGAAATGTTGCTTGAAATCATTCCGTAACTCCAGCACCGTTTCATAGTAGGTGATAAAAGATTGCAAATACGGATCCATAGACTAGACAAGCCTACCGACCAAGATCGAGTTGAAACTTAACCAGTAATCTGCCTTAGGAGTAGTATCTACAAGATTTTTGATATAACCATCAATGAGTCCTAGTTTGTGTTAAATGTTGAAAGCATTACACATACTTGTCACCCATAGTAGCAACAGCAAGGGCATGTGCAGCGACAACGACGTGTTCAGCGACAGCGGTAGGATCCATGGCGTGGGCGATGAATTAGGATTTGAAAAAAAAAATTGATTTAGGGTTGTATTTAGATAATAGGCTCAATACCATGTGAAAGTTGGTAGAGAAAGGTAGATTTAAGAAAACTTCATTGCCTTTTCATTGAATCACGGATAAAATATATACTCCATTTCGTTAATTAAAACTTGACGTTTTACTATTCACGCACGCTTTTTGAGGTGTTAAAAACTCTATAAAATATTAATTTTTTAATAAGTTCATACTTGTTACTATTAAGTATGACTTTATGAAAATAAATTTTTTAAAAAGTTAACATTTCATATGATTATTATCATTCTTATAAAGCGTGTATGAATAGTAAACGACAAGTTTTAATTAACAGAGAGAGTAGTATTTACAAAACTCTATCTACGATTCTACGGTATAGATAAAAGATATGTATTTAGGGCCTAAGTTATACAAATAAATATAATATTCTACTTAATATCTGATCACTATGTGGAGAGAAGCTTTTCAAAGTTGAAGTTGTTGAACATAATCTTTTGGAAATTGTTGATCATAAAGAGCTTATAAAAGATTTTGTTTTAGAGAAGGTAAGAGAATGACATTTTTCAAGTAAAGTGATGGTAGTTTAATTTATACTAAAGCTTGTAATTTTTTTTTTTTTGTAAGAATTAGTATTATTATAAAATCTTTTATGATTTTTGATATTTTATTATTACTAGTATTATTTTGCATTAATGAGAGCCTAATTTTGACAATTGAACATACCCTTGAAATGGTCGGAACGATCCTAGCCAAGGGTGGAACTCAATTGGAGTGGGAGGTGGCCATGGTCCCCGGAACACGGAAAAAAAATTAATGTTATATATAATATACTTTTTGATATCTGTAAATAGTAAAAGAACATTTTAACAACTAATTACTCTACTTTAGTTGATAAATAATGGGCACTCTAATCAACTATTCAAATCTCCATAATTTCTTTTGATTCTCGACACTTAATATTTTATGTTTTACCAAACGGCTTGATGACTTGCTAAAATCAAAGGCAATTGATACATCTTTGAAATCTATACTTATTTTCAATCCAATGACTCTATTTCTTGGCTTTATTATGTATTGACTATTGAGGTTAACTTTTCATAGTTAAATAGTACTATAATTTAGCCACAATTAATATATACTTTTGAAACTTAGGAAAGGCTTTAAAAAAAAAAACTTAGGAAAGGTGTGGAAAGCTATCGGTTGATGGTGTTGATGTGTAGACGACCTTACTTGAACAAGATCTGTTCTATACGCTCGTACCTGTATCCTTGAGTTCTAAGGAGACAGGAAACCAAGTCTAGTTGATCAGTTATGACCATGCGGTCTTGGCGTGATTAACGACTCCCCCTGGCTCTGGCCTTGGTCCGCTATAGAGGATCGTCTTCAGCCCTTGATTGAACCTGAAGTGGTCGCATGGTTGTCTGACTCCAAATCCCCCATTTTTTTTTTAAAAAAAGGAAAAAAAGATGGTGTTGGTGTGGACTGTGGAGACTAGGGGTGGGCGCGGGACGAGACGGGACGGGATGGGAGTTGTCCCGCGCCTCGTCCCGCGTAACTTTTGCGGGACGGGATTCACTACTTTTTTTTTTCAATCCCGCACGGGCCTTATCCCTCACGGGACGGGACCGGACCGGGACGGGACGGGCCCTGTCCCTCAAATAAAAATACATTATAAAAAATCTAAAATTCTTGTATATTTTGTGATTTTCAAATGCGTAACATATATAAATTTGTAATATTTTTTTTATTTTCCATATATATATATACACTGCACACATTATACATATAATTATAATATATATATACACACTGTATATAATATATTTATGTTATGTACGATCTTCAGAGATGAAACAGAAACTTCAATAAAAGAAATAGCACGATTAAATGCTAATCAAATTTCTAACTAAGAACAGTAGGTTGAACAAAATACATACACTATATATTACAGTGTGTATACACACTGTTTATAATCTAATATATATATAATATAATATAATATAGTAATATTACATTATATTAATTAATATGTGTATATATATATATATGCGGGACGGGACGGGATTTGCGGGATTGGAATGGGTCGTCCCGCGTCCCGTCCCGCATAATTTTTGCAGGACGGGACCGGGACAGGATTTACTATTTTTTTTCAAAATCCCACCGGGATCGGGACGGGACCGGGATTTGCGGGATTTGTGCCCACCCCTAGTGGAGACTACATGGCTGGTGTTTGGACCTCTGTCTTTGGGCTTTGTCTTTGCCATTTGGGCTTCTGATCCAATGTGGAGAGTGGGTTAAGTATATACTGCAAGTAAATTAGAAATAATCAATTTCATTACCTAAATATTTAAGTTAAATGGTTTAATTATATACTTTTTAAATTATCAAAATAGTTGGATGGTTCGATCTGTATTTAACAATTTAAGGTCAATCTATATCTATATATTACTTAAAACCAAAGCCTTTTGGCCACGTGTCGCATCCTCGCGAGCCGATATTTTTGGAAACATC
Organism: Persicaria tinctoria; assembly: GCA_037127255.1. Lineage (NCBI taxonomy): Eukaryota > Viridiplantae > Streptophyta > Magnoliopsida > Caryophyllales > Polygonaceae > Persicaria > Persicaria tinctoria. The sequence goes on from JBANSL010000004.1 coordinate 6,650,998, forward strand.
TATTTTATATATTTAATACATTTTTCAACCAATCTATATATTACTTAAAACCAAAGCCTTTTGGCCACGTTTCGCAATCTCGCGAGCCGATATTTTGGGAAACATCTATTTTATATATTTAATACATTTTTCAACCATCTATATCTATATCTATCTATCTATCTATATCTATATATTACTTAAAACCAAAGCCTTTTGGCCACGTGTCGCATCCTCGCGAGCCGATATTTTTGGAAACATCTATTTTATATATTTAATACATTTTTCAACCAATAAGATTAATTCAAAACCAATAGGATTAATTCAAAACTTTTTACACTTTTCAACCAATAGGATTAATTCAAAACTTTTTAAAATAAAGTTAGTACTAACTATATAATATTATTTCATTCTATATTTATTATAAAAATGTCAAATAAAGTTAATACTAACTATATTCATTCTATAACCTTAATTTTTGGAATTTCACACACCAAGCCTAATCTATATAAAATGTCAAATGATAAATGATAAAAACAATTAAACATTTTTTTAACCAATGGGATTTATTTATCAATTTTTTTGTTTTTCTATTTTAACAAAAATAGATGTTTTCAAAATACGCGCCATGGCGCGGGGACTATACTAGTTTGTACTAATGTAACAACATGGGTGCTTGTTCGAATTTCGCTGTCAATTTTTTTTAAAAAAAATTCATCAACATATCATTATCAAGATAACAGTGGTCAACTATTTTTTGGCCAATGGAGTTGATCTACTCTTATCTATATAAAGCCATGATAATGAAGCTTATTCAATCAATCACAAACTCGTATGCTTCATGTACATTTATTTTCTTGCCATGAATCCTTTGGTACAAATGCTTCGTTACCAAAACTTGGTGCTCTTTATGGTCATTCTTCTTGCGAGTTGCGGTGATTCCGAGAGACGACCAAGGCATTTCCATCATATCCCGTTAGGCAAAGGGGCGATAGGACCCGAGGCCCTTGCATTTGACTGCCAAGGAAGAGGACCTTATGTTGGAGTCTCCGATGGACGGATACTCCGATGGACAGGCCTTCCCCATTTAGGTTGGACAACATTCGCGGTGATGCCAAATTGGTAAGGTGTATTTCTCCCTAGAAATAAGTACTCTTTTATGTTGATGTGGTGTTTCTTTCAAACAAATAATTTGTTGGATCTGTTGGTCTCGCATCAAGTTAGAACAATCAAGTATATAAGTCGGTGGACTACTCCTCGTGCTAATTGGTTTTAAGATGCAACTTCATCGCACTTATATACTGGGCTTAGGCACATGATCATTAGTCCAAGTTGGACTTCAATAGGTTCTCTTTTTTTTTTTTTTTTACCAAATAAAATATTATAAAATTGGTATCATACAATATTGTAGGATAGTCAATTCCTCATCTTCAAACAATAGGGTTGATTGGATTAATAATTTTTACCTTTGCCAATGTTTTGAAAAACGTTTGGTGAGTGCTTAGACGAGGTCTAGGCGGGTCTTGAAGGATTTCTTTTTTTTAGAACAATGACTTTTGCTAGCTTTGAAAGGTAAGAGTTTGTAACTATTTTTTCATGGTAGGCCTTTTGCTAGCTTTGAAAGGCGGGCCTTGAAGGGTTTTCTTTTTTAATTTAGAAAAAAAAACAATTTTGTAAAAAATTTTTATCGGCCCAAGAAGAAGAAGGTGATCTGTATCATCTTGACTTGGTTATTAGGCGTGTTCTTCGAGCCGAACGAGTCGAGCTTTGCACGTTCAAGCTTGATTCGTTTGTTAAACGAGCTTGAGCCGAACCGAACCCAATTTCTAAAAAAGTTTTTTTATCAAGCTTGATTTGTTTAAGAAATGAACGAGTTCGGACCGGGGTTTAAGCAGTTCTACTTGCCTACTTGATCACATATCAACTTGAAAAAAAAATTAGAAAATCTATAAAATTCGAGCTATTCGAGCATAAATTGAACGAGTCAGACTTTCCACTGATCTTAAAATTCTTATTCATCCTCGTCTTGTTTGGATAAGTGAATAAGCTCGAGTCAAACTTTTTTCGAGCCAATTTTGAGATGAGCTCGAACTGTTCTATTGGTTATGCTTCCTATATTAATTTTTTTAGTGTCCTTTAAATAATTGAAATCCGATTTCCTTCCTTAAAGTGGGACTACAATTTACAAGTAACACAAATCCGATTCCATTAACATCTTGAATCCCCCCCCCCCCCCTCTCTTTTCAGGTCAATGAGTTGTTTTGGGTTGAACATTACTTCTCCAAATCTACGTAACTGTGGAAGACCTTTAGGCCTTAAGTTTCACCCAAAAACATGCGAACTATACGTAGCAGATGCATACCATGGGTTAGTTGTAGTCGGACACAAAGGTGGTCGCGGTGTTTCCATGGTGAAAGGCGCCGAAGGAGTCCCATTCAAGTTTACGAATTCTCTAGACATTGATCACGAGAGCGGGGTCATATACTTCACCGATACAAGCTCACGATTTGAAATATGGTACAATATCATCTATGTCGCTTAAATGATTGTCTTAGACCGATTTTTAGAACACTGCTAAACTATCTCAAATGATCATAGGGAGGTCACGCAAGCAATTACTACAGGAGACCACACAGGGAGGTTGATGACATACGATCCAGACACCCAAATAGTGAAAGTGCTACTCAACAACTTGAGCTTCGCGAATGGAGTATCACTTAGTCGAAACAAGGACTTTTTGTTAGTAGCCGAGACAACAACACTCCAAATCATTAGGTTATGGCTAAAAGGGGTGAGATGTAACACGAGTGATGTGTTTCTTAGCCTTGAAGGGCGCCCCGATAACATAAACAGAGATTTTGATGGTAACTTTTGGATTGCATTACTTCAAGTGCAGACGCCAGTTACGCCCATAAAAGTTGATGAGAGCGGAAGGGTTTTAGAACAGCTAGAAGCTTCAAGCGGAGAATCGTTGTCAAATGCAAGTGATGTTTCGGAATTCAATGGTAGGTTGTGGATTGGATCAGTTTTTAACACTTATATTGAAGTAGCTTTAGTTTGAAATGTATTTTAGTTTGAAATAAGGTTTACTTGAAGTCTTGAAATAAGTTCACAACTTGTTTTTTTTAGATCTTATAACCAAACTACCATTATAATTAGATAAGATCATTAATGTAAGCAAGTAAGCAACATCTCTTATATCTTATAACCAAACTGCCATTATAATTATACAATATCATTAATTAGACAAGACCATTAAAACAATGGTTGGTGGATAAAAATAAACAATTAATTATCACTTATAAATTCATCTCTTATATCTTATAATGTCATCAAAATATATATCTTAGAAATATGAACTCCCCACGTTACTAAACCAGCCGTAAAAAAAAATGGTTAACTTTCATGAATTGAAGATGGTGAGACCCCGCAGGGGCAGTTGTGTGATAGGGGTAAAGATGAAATCAAAGTCAAGGTCAATGGTAGTAGGTGGTGTTTGTGGTGAAAAAGAAAATGAGGCTCATGGAAAATAATGATAAATTTGTTGTCTTGCTTATACCAACGAATTCATATCGCTAAATGCACGATGCATTTATTGGATTTCGGTGTCGATAAAGGGGATAAATGACACCGGTTTCCAGGGGCGGAAAAATATGAGCCATTACCGACTTTCGGATCCAACAACATTTCAGTCATCACTGACTTCCTGATTCGACAAATTTTAAGGACATATTCGAGGTTAACTTCGAGGATAAATAGTTTCGAATGCAATTTCAAGGGCATTTTCCAGACTAAATACCCCATTGACGCGATGTCCTCACCGACTTTTGAAGATAGTGAATTCCACCGTGTGTTTGGTAAAATATTCACATCTCCTATAACAACCCCTAAATTTGTTGTGTCTATGTCTAAGTGGTTTATAACCTTTCTTTCCAAAAGAATAGGGAGATTAAAACTTGCAATAATGTTTATAAAAAATGGAATGAGAAAGAACGACTATATCGTAGTTAACTAGTTATGCTTACTAAAAGAAGACAGGTTTACAACATATAGGCCTTTAATCTTACTCGACAATCATAAGTGGAATCTTCATCAAAGGGTCCTAAAATAAGCAAAACTTATGGGTGAAAAGGCCTGAATCTTAGATTAATTTTTTGAAAGAAAGGAGATCACAACAAAAATAGGAACATGAAGACATTGAAAAGAGTAAGAGATGGAGAAATGGCCGGTGACAGTACCATATTTAGACACTGTGGCAATCTTACATTAGGCATAGTAATCAAGATAGGTTTGGTTATGGTATGAAAAGTGGTGAAAAAGGATTTATGAGGGGTGATATGGTATGTATCACCACCATCTATCATCAGTGTTCTAAAAATCGCGTCTATGTATTGTATAGGCGCCGCCTGGACACTAGGCGGGAGAGCACCTAGGAATTTTTTCGCCTAGACGGATCTCTGGGCGAAAATCCGCCTAGTCACCACCTAGTCCCGCCTAGTCTCGCCTATGTGTCGTCTAGGTCCCTCAAGCCCGATGATTATTCAATTTTAGCGTCTAGGCAGATGATTCGTCGACTTAGGGTTTTTTTAATCCCCGAGTCGGGATGTATTTGTGTCGTCAGTCAGACACATACTTTTTTGTTTATTTACGTTAGTGTTAGTTAAGCACCACAAATTTGAGTTTATGAGTGATATTATGGATTATTATTACATTATATGAATTATTGACATATAATATATGTTAAAATATAAGGAAATATTTTATCGAAAAAAAAAAGGAAATAATCAAGTTTGTTCTAAATCCGTCTATGTGTTAGGCGGTCACCCACCGTCTAGAGGCCGCCTAGCGCCTTTTAGAACATTGTCTATGATCCAAACTGGATTAGAGCTTAAGTAAGAAAGTCTAAAGTTTGTCCCTGGCAAGAAAGTTTCAGTCTCAAATATGGCTATTCATTGGATCAAAACTAGTCACTTTGACTTGTTTGACTAATTCTACTTTTTTTTTTATCTTTGATAAAGATAAGTATTTGGATAAGGCTAGTCGCTACTAGATCACCACAAAAAGTATCCTTGCAAATGAGAATATATAGATGCCTATCCAACTGAGCATTTAGTGAAGCATTAGTCTGGAAGATGCGAGAGATGTAGTCAGCACATCTATTAATCTCCCGAAAACAATACGATAGGCTATAACATGCTGAAAGGATCGAAGTAGAAAGAGAATGTTCGTCATGAGCATATTTTAACGATTAAATTAAATTTATGATACCTAACAACCAGTGCCGGTCCTATCATTTTATAGGCCCAGGGCGAACTAAAATTTTAAGGGCCCGATAAGCATTAAAAAATAAAATTTTTGTATAACTTTATGAAAAATTCATTTTTTTTTTTGTGAACCTTTATGAAAATTTCATATATGTTCCTCTGTAAAAACATAAAAAAAAAGAAGCAAAATTTAATCAATATAGGGTCTCTTTATAAAAACATAAAAAAATGCAAATAGAGAGATTTGAATTCTACACGTCTAGGAATCCAAGTTTTGTTAAGATTTAAACTTATCATTGAGTCAAACTCGTATTTTGTTATATTATACTACCTCCGTTAAGAAATAGATGTCGTTTGACTTTTTGACATGTTTTTAACGAGCGAAAAACTATATAAAATATTAACTTTTTAAACAATTTTTTTTAATAATATGACACTTATTATTAATAAGTATTTATATTATATTAAAAAATTATAAAAAAAATTGAAATTTATATAGTTTTTAACTCCTTAAAAAATGTGTCAAAAAGTCAAACGACGACATCTATTTCTAAATGGAGGTAGTATATATAACATATATTTTTAATGGACCCCTACCGAAAATGGACCCGGGCGGCCGCCCACCCTGCCCCATCCTTTGGGCCGGCACTGCTAACAACGCAGTGCTTGGTAGAATTTCGCAATCAATATTTTTTCTAATGTCCATCAACATCATTATCAAGAAAATTAAACAACGGTGTACTAATTTTTAGGCATTGACGTTTTGATCTACTCTATATAATGCAATGATAATGGATCGGTCACCCTCATATAGTCATATGCTTCATATAAATTTTCTTAGCCATGAATTTCTTAGGTACAAATGTTGTGTTACCAAAATTTGGTGCTCTTTATGGTCATTCTTCTTTCAAGCTGTTGTGATTCCGAGACACAACCAAGGCATTTCCATCATATCCCGTTAGGCAAAGGGGCGATAGGACCCGAGTCCATTGCGTTTGACTACCATGGAAGAGGACCTTATGTTGGTGTCTCCGATGGAAGGATACTCCGGAGGATAGGCCTTCCAAGTTTAGGTTGGACAACATTCGCCGTTATGCCAAATTGGTAAGTTGTATTTCTTCGGGAAACAAGTCAAGGTAGACTATGTTCGTACTTCGTGTTGATGTCGTCTTTCCCTCCTTTTTTTCAGGTCCATGAGCTGTTTTGGGTCAAACAATTCTCCGAATCTAAGATATTGTGGAAGACCTTTAGGTCTTAAGTTTCACCCTCAAACATGCAAACTATATGTAGGAGATGCATACCATGGATTAGTTGTAGTTGGTCGGAAAGGAGGTCGTGGTGTTTCCATGGTGAAAGGTGCCGAAGGAGTCTCATTCAAGTTTACGAATTCTCTAGACGTTGATCACGAGAGTGGGGTCATATACTTCACCAATACAAGCTCATGATTTGAACAATGGTACATTATTCATACATCGGATCAAACTTCTCAATCTAACCTAATCTAAACAGTATGACCTATCTAGGCGCTCATCTAACTCTAGGTGGTGAAGAACGTCCAACACTTGGATGTCGCTTAAATAACCATTTAGGTCGATTTTTAGAACACTGTTAAGTGATCTCGATCCTCAAGCTATTAACCTTGTACGTTTGATGTATTTAGGGAGGGGCATAAGAGAAATTGATACCGGAGACCACACAGGGAGGTTGATGAAATATGATCCCGACACCAAAATGGTCCAAGTACTACTCAACAACGTGAGCTTTGCCAATGGAGTAGCACTTAGCCGAAACAAGGATTTTTTGTTAGTAGCCGAGATAACAACGTGCCAAATCCGTAGGTTATGGCTAAAAGGGGTGAGATAAACACGAGCGATGTGTTTCTTAGCCTTCAAGGACGTCCCGATAACATAAACAGAGATTTTGATGGTAACTTTTGGATCGCATTACGACAAGTGCAAACGCCAGTTACGCCCATAAAAATTGATGAGAGCGGACAAATTTTAGAACGGCTAGAAGCTGCAAGTGGAGAATCGTTGTCGAATGCAAGTGATGTTTCGGAATGCAATGGTAGGTTGTGGATTGGATCACCTGTTAACCCTTATGTTGAAGTAGCTTTAGAAACGTAAATCGAGAGCTAAATATAAATGTAGCATTCTACTGTAATCATTTAGCTTGTATTTTAGTTTGAAAGAAGATTTGTCTTGAAATTTGTTCACAACTTGTTTTTTTAGTTTTTTTCATTCTCGTTTGAACACTGTACCAACAATTATCAACAAAAACTTATCCGTTACCTTCATTAGGATGGACCCTAGTTTAGTGCCGTAACTAGAAATGCAATCTTGAATAGGGCGTATGAGTCGTCGCTCTCTCCCGTGTTCTCAACGGCTCGCCTTGAATCTCCCCACTCCTCCACTGGCTAGAGAATCATATGGGTTATTTATGTTGTTTCTTTAATCTGTGTTTGAATGTTGTATGTTGACGATTCGTTCGTCTGCCGACCTCTTGAGTTTCAAGTTGTCTAAACTTGAATTTTAACTAATAAAAAAAATAGTATTGAATCTATTTACGACAGCAACAAAAAAAAAATCCCATGGGCCTATATTTGAGTCTTAAGTTAGTGATAATTGGGCCCGGCCCGGCCCAGCATTCGGTGTCTGTTAGAGACAGATGAGGTTCCGTGAGTGCATTGTCAAGTGCCAACTGATCGGCCAGGAAGATTTCACCATTGACCATCCAAGAACACAAATTCAAAAAATAAAATGAAACAAAATCAAGAACTTCACCTCAGTTAGACCTGAGCAGACCTGGGATAAACCGTCCGGCCCGCCCATGAAAAAAGGCGAGTTTGGGTAGAACAATCGGTCCAAGCGGGCCGATAGGCCCGGCCCGGTAGACGGTAGACCAACCGGACCGGGCTTGGGCGGAGTATAAGGCCCACCGACCCGGTATATATTAATATTATAATATTATATTTATAATTATATATGTAATGACATTTTTTTTATCATAAAATAAACTATATGTAAAATATCACTATCATAATACAAACTATATATAAAGATATTTTTTAGAATAATTTAGCTTCTATTCTATATAGTTGTCTTTACAGTGTGTGTATACATAAATATTAGTGTATATTTATATGTATATTTTTTTTGTCAAAACAGTGTGTGTATACAGTGTACGTGTACATATTAATTATACAATGTGTGTATAGATTATATTATGTTACATATAATATATACATAAAGTATAAAAAAAAGTATAGATTTATATGTATTTTCTTTAGTTGACTTTGCTTTTTAGTTATATAACCGGTTATGCTATTGGGTAGGGTTTTCTCGTCCCAAATTCTTTCCTAATCCAAAAAACAAAAAAACCCGTTAGGCTCGGCGGGTAGCCCGACCCGCCAACATGGGCGGAGTTGGACACGGTAGTTGGCCCAAAAATCGGGCTTGGCCCAAGCCCGGTCCGATACAATGGACCACGAAAATGCTGGAGGCCCGGCCATGCTCATGTCTAACCTCAATCGGACAATTCCCACACACAGATCGAAGCTGGAAAGATTCCATTGAATCTTTCACACTCCTCATGTTCACACTCACCTGAACAAATCTTCTTCTCCACCTTGCAAGTTGGTAGAGAAAAGTAGATTTAAGAAAACTTAATTGCCTTTTCATTGAATCACGGATACAATATATAGTATTTGCAAAACTCTATCTACGGTATAGATAAAAGATATGTGTTTGGGGCCTAAGTTATACATATAAATATAATATTCTATTTAATATCTCATCAATACGTGGAGATGAGTTTTTCAAAGTTGAAGTTGTTGAGCTAGCATAATCTTTTGAAAACTGTTGATCATAAAGAGCTTATGAAAGATTTTGTTTCAAAGAAGGTAAGAGAATGACATTTTTCAAGTAAAGTGATGGTAGTTTAATTTATACTAAAGCTTGTAAATTTCCTTTTTTTTTGTAAGAATTAATATTATTAGATATTTGGTCCAATATCTATTTTCATAAATTTATTAGGTATTTGTCTACCCTAAATGACTTGTTTAGCATTTGTCCAAAAAAACTTTCATAATACCTAGACCTGGGCAAACGCGGGTGCGGGTCAGGCTTGGGACGCGCTTTGGTCGAAAATTTGTCCCGTTGTTGTGGTTACGGGCCGGGCTAAGCCTGCTTAGCGGGTTGAAAACCTTGTCCGATCCTATCCGCTATTGCGGTTGCAGGCAGCCCGTGGATACCCGCTTAATTTCCCCCCTTGTACTGCTGTACTCATTAAAAAATAAAATGCAACACTTGCTAATATATACTACCTCCGTTCGGAAAAACTTGACACTTTACTATTCATGCACGTTTTTTTAGGTGATAAAAACTATATAAAATATCTAGTTTTTTTAATAACTTTTTAACAACATCGTAGTTATTATTAATAAGTACAAACTTGTTAAAAAAAATTTATAAAAAAATGAATATTTTACATAGTTTTTATCGTTGTAAAAAAGCGTGCATGAATAGTAAACGACAAGTTTTGCCGAACGGAGGGAGTATATACTTGCTAATATATACAGTATATATAGACCTAGGCAACATGTACTTTGATTGAGAGTAGCCTAACCAAGCAGTAGAAGCAATATATATAAATGCAAAGCTTAATTTCCCCCTTGCAAAAAAATAGCGGGTACCCATTACGGGTCTAGCAGCCCGTAACTGGTAGATTGGCTTACCCAATCCCGTACCCGCTGCGGGCGCGGGCCGGACTTAGTGGGCCGCGTGGGCTTTTTCCTCTACCCAAGCCTATCCAATTTCACGGGCGGGTGGGACGGGCCGTCCCGCGTTTGCCCAGGTCTAATAATACTTAAACTGCCCTTACATTATTTTATCCTAGGGGTGGGCACAAATCCCGCAAATCCCGATCCCGTCCCGATCCCGTCCCGATCCCGGTGGGATTTAGGACAAAATAGCGAATCCCGTCCCGATCCCGTCCCGCAAAAATGATGCGGGACGGGAAGCGGGACGGTCCCGGTGGGATCCCGCAAATCCCGATCCCGTCCCGCATATGTTATATATAATATAAATAATATATATGTAAAATAAGTTTTAATTTTAATAAAAGTAATTATGTATATATTATATATATTTTTTTAATGCAACATTACGTACATGGTATTTAATCTTATTTACATAATATAAGGCTTTAGAGTTTAGACATTTAGTGCTTTACATGCCCATTTACTTTGATTTATACATTTTAGTACGGTAATATTGATAAGGCAAGTGTAAACTAAGGTAGATGATTTACTAATTTAGTAATTTTATTGAATTAGGGCTACAGAGGCTGAAAGAGTGAAAGAGTGAAAGGCAACCAAAGTACGGAGACGCGAGAGATTCTCAAATCACAAATCTCTATCGTCCTCCTCCGCCGACGGCAAACAACCACCTGTGTGCCCTGCTTCTCCGCCGATTTCTCTCCGTCTCCACTCTCCAGGTTATTCATCCTTCGCCTTCTCCTTCTCCTTCTCTTTGTTTCTTCTTCACTCATCTGCATCTGGTTACCCTTCTCTCCAGGATCGGGGCCGTCTTCATCTCGACGAGACGCTTTCCAATCTCGAGGTTATTCTTCTCCTCTTTTCTCTATATGCTTTCTCTAGTAGGCAGCTAAGAGACAAGTCCTGAATTTCATTTTTTAAAACACTACGCAGATTCAATGTCAACGACAAAGGAAACGAAATCGTTGGCTCCAGTACGCAGTTCTGCGACGGGCCCTATAATTGTGTCAATAGAGCCGTCGGTTACATCACCCAGTCCTCCAACTACATCATTCCCTTCTGTGAGCGTTCAGACTCCTGATGCGTCGGTTGGTGAAGTTCCTGCTGCATCTGTGATTGAGGGTGGTAAGAAATCTTCTCAATCTTCATCATCTTTGAAACGATCTAGTTCTGTTTGGGATCATTTTATACCATATGACAAGATTGTGAGAGATAAAGATGAGGAGGGGAACGAAGTGGAAATCATTGAGAAAAGGGCTTACTGTAAATATTGTCCTAGGGGGAAGATTGGGGATTTTGGAGCTGCCTCTAGGAGTGGCACTTCTGGTATGCTCAGACATCACGATAATATTTGTAGGTATGCTCCACATTCGACTGATAAGGCACAAAAGCTCATAAGTGGGGATAAGTCTAAGACAGGAAAACTAGCAACGATTTCTTATGGTCAAGAAGATTATTTGGCAGCTTGTGTGGAGATGATTGTCATTGATGAGTTGCCATTTAGTTTTGTGGACAAGAAAGGGTTCAACAGGTTTTGCTCAAAAGTGTCTCCTTCGTTTACTGTCCCAAGCAGACGGAAGTTGTGCAGAGCTTTTCTAGGTACATATGAGACTAAAAAACAAATGCACAAGAAGATTCTTAAGAAGTATAGGTTGAGTCTTACAACAGACACTTGGACAAGTGTTCAAAATGTCAATTACATGGTGATTACTGCCCATTTTGTTGATGAAGATTGGAAAATGCACAAGAGGATTATCAGTTTTTCTGTTATTCAAAATCACCAAGGTTCATCTATAGGAAAGTTGATTGAGTCTTGCTTGGTGCAATGGGGGATTGACAAAGTCATGTGCATTACGTGTGATAATGCTGCTGCTAATAAATCTGCCGTAGAGTGGCTTATTGCTAGGATGAACAAGTCGGCGTTTTATCAACAAGTCCTATCTGGAAAATATATGCACGTTAGATGTACTGCTCACGTCACCAATTTAATTGTGGGTCATGGTTTGAAGAGGCAAAATAATAATCAGTTCTAGCAATTAGAAATTGTGTGAAGTTTGTGAGATCGTCTCCAAAAAGACTAGAAATGTTTAAGAAAGTTGTAGAGCGAGAGAAACTTGGATGCAAGGGCTTGGTTTGTATGGATGTCCCAACAAGGTGGAATAGTACCTTTTTGATGTTGGAAGCTGCTTTGAGGTTTAAACAAGCATTTCTAGTGATGGCGGAAGACGATGAAACGAATTTTGGAAATTACTTTAAAGAGCCGGAAGAAGAATATAATGATGATGGAGTGTTGGTACCTGGCAACGGTAAAAGAATAAGGGTTGGTCCTCCAGATGAAGAAGATTGGTTGAAGGCGAAGGTGTTTGTTGATTTCCTAAGAGTTTTCTATGAAGTGACTCTAAGGAACAGTGCCTCACTGCACCCTACCGTGCATACTGTGTTCGCCGATGTTATCGATATGGAAAATAACATCACAGGCTTGTTTGTGGCATCTGATTTGACAACTTCAGAACAAACGCAAAAGACTTTGCAAGAGATGGCAAGCAACATGAGAAGTAGATGGTTAAAGTATTTTGGTTCTTTTGGGGATCTTAATCATATGTTAGTGATTGGGCTAGTTCTTGATGCAAGATTTAAATTGAAGAATGTTACTCACCTTTATATAGAGGAGAAGTTGAGTGGTGAAGAGGTGACGAGGAGAACCAATGCAATCAAAAGGCTTCTTGTGGATCTTTATGATGAGGTACATATTCATGCGATGAATTGACTTTATGTTTAACTAGTTGAATTGGCTTTATGTTTACTTTGGCTTTATGTTTACTTTATGTTTACTTTGGTTTAGTGCATGCAATCAAAGATCGTTGTCTAATGTTCTTCCCTTCATTTCTGATTTGTTTTTCTGTTCATGTGATGGCTACTGTGATACTGTCCCCTTTTTTTTTTTAAAGAATGTAGGTCATATATGATTTATTTTACTGGAGGATTATTTGTTAAAGTCGGCCACATTCCAACATTAGTTAAGAAATGCCTTTGATCATAAATTACCTGTTGAGATTCTTAAGCAAACAGACTTGAGGAATTAAAACTGAAATATTGGTTAAGAAAGTATTCTAAGTGTTCGTTTAGATCGCATGCATATTTTCATGTTGAGCTTTATGTTGGTGTAGTGTGAATTTTTATTTGATTATGATTTTTTGTTTAATTTTTTAGTATGTTGTTCATGTGGATGGAGGTGTGCACATGCAAAATCCACAATCAAACTTTTCATCTTCCACCCACACAATTCGAAGCTCTACTACTAGATCTAATCGTTTGAGTAATTGGAAGAAGATTGTGCAAGAAACTGATGAGGCAATTGCAGCTCATGAAGTGGATCAGTACTTGGAAGCTCCTTTAGATCCAACCGAAGAAGAAGATCACTTTGACATATTGGGTTGGTGGAAGCTTAACGGATGCAAATATCCTGTCCTAGCAGCAATAGCAAGGGATGTTCTCGCCATTCAAACTTCAACTGTGGCCTCAGAGTCATGTTTTTCAACAGGGGGCAGAGTTATCAGTGCATTTAGGAGTTCACTAACTCCTAATTCAGTCGAGGCACTTATTTGCTTGCAGAACTGGCTGTTAGGAGATGACATTGCAGATATTCTTGTGGATGTGGATGAGCCAAGTATAGAAAATACTGAGTTTTATTATGAACTTGAGCGAGGTATAATACAAGTCTTTAATGGATTTAGATTTACTTCTTTTTAACTTGGAAGTAGCCCTATAATTTCTCAAATGTTATTGTCATCAACTTAGTTTTCACTTTTCATTGTGTTTTTCGAGCGCAGAGCATGAGACCACATCTTCAAGTCAAAGCACACCGACTAAAGCTGCAATTGGGTCGGGGAAAGGGAAATCAATTTCTACAGATTGATAAGTTAACAACCTCTATACTCTATCAGTCTAGTCTTTTCTTGCTGCAAATACTTGCATTATACACTTCTCAACATTTTTGTATTGACATTTGGATATCCTTGTCTTTAATTTATTGCAGTGAAGTTGCAATTGAGAGCAAACCATTGGCTTGGTGCGATTGAAGATATGAAGTTATTCCAAGATTTCAACCTTGACGCCTCCATCTGGCTTCTAGCCTCTTGAACTGCAGTCTGTTTTTTTGTACGAAAGACTAAAATCGGGGTTTTTTTTTCCTGAATGAAACACTAAAATTAGGTTGTTGGACCACTGAAAGTGTTACTTTTTGACCAAGTTGGTTATGTTAATGTGTTGTTAACACTTGTCTTAGCTTGAAATTGTATGAAATAGCATGAACTATAAAATTAAAAACATTGTTATATAATATTTTATTATTTTTATTTGCGGGACAAGGCCCGTCCCGTCCCGATCCCGTCCCGTCCAGACACCATCCCGTCCCGAAAAAAAAGTGTCAATCCCGTCCCAATCCCGTCCCGTAAAAATTTCGTGGGACGAGTCCCGTCCCGGCTCAATCCCGTCCCGTCCCGTCCCGTGCCCACCCCTATTTTATCCCTCCCTTTCCGACTCCCCTTTTGGATCTCTCCCTTTCCCATTCCAGTCCTCATCAACGGGGAACTCCCTCCTGGATCTCAAGCCACAAGTTCAGCTTCGCCTCCTCCCGGCTACTACTATGCGTTCCCCGCCAATTGCATCAACGCCTGGCTCGACGACGCCATCTTGGAAGTAGCCATCACATCAACGACACGCCAAAGACTTGACTCAATCCTCTCCTCTTTTGGCTAATTTCGGATCTGATTATGTGCAGATCCCGTTCACTATTCAGTCCTCTCCTCTTTTGGCTAATTTCGATCGAATCTAAGTTTTTGGGCATGCAACCGAGCCAATTTGTATGTGGTCTCGGTCTGTCCCTTCGCTGGCAGCCTCAAGGATCGTTGTTGCGTTCTCATATGTCCTATGCCTCTCCCTGCTGGCCTTCGTCGGAGCTATGGCGGTTGTGAAGGATTTCGGTGACGATTCGCGCTTCGGTTGCAACGTGAATTGATCCCACTCGCTGTCAGTTTTGTATGAAAGAACAGAAACAAAAGAACCTCCATTGAAGGAGAAGTTGGAAGAAGAAGATGAAATCTGTATTGTATTGCATGAATGTGTCGAGTATAGATTGAACCAATTTATACACAAAGCTCAGTACACCTGTCAAGATCATAGGTTTTACAAAACTAAGCTCTAATCCCGACCGTAGATGTGTAACTGAAAGTCTTGCTCCCTCTGTTGACTTTCGTGAACTGAAGATGAGCTTGGCAAGTTCACCCCCTCTCAAGGTGGAAATGGTGAAACCATTCCCATCTTGTCAAGAATAGGAGGGAGACAATAACCGAACAATGGTTTGGTACGAACTTCAGCCAATTGATCAGTTGTCGGGACATGATGCAAGGAGATGAGCCCTTCAAGTAGCTTTTTCCTCACAAAACGGCGGTCCATGTCAATGTTCTTGGTTCTTTCGTGAAAGACAGGATTCGGAGCTATATGAATCGCGGCCTAGTTATCGCATTTGATTGGAATGGGCGTGATTGATGAGACTCCCAATTTATACAAGAGACGAGTGAGTCAAGTAAGCTCAGAGCATAACGCCTCAAGGAACGATATTCGGCCTCATCAGCAGATGACAATGAAACTGTCGGCAGTATCTTTGATTTCAATGAAATCAAACTTCCACCAAAGAATATAACATACCTACTGAAACTTCGCCGAGTTAAAGGACAAGAAGCCCAGTTCGAATCACAATAAGCCAACAGATCCGAAGCAGATGAGTTGTTGAGGAGAAGGGAACGATCAATGGCACCCTTCAAATATCTGAGAGTGCGTAGAACAACGTTCATGTGACAAAGAGCAGATTTTTGCATAAATTGGATAAGGTGTTGGACGGTGAAGGCTATGTCAGGGCGAGTATTGGAAATGAAATTGAGTTTGCCAACAAGCTGTCAAAAACGAGTTGGATTAGGAAGGATGTTTTTTTTTTCTGTGGGAAGGAGTTTGGTGTTGAGTTCAAGAGGGCTAATAACAGGAGAGTCGTTACCACAATCAAACTCAATAATGGTGTCTTTGATGAATTGCCTCTGACTCATGATCATGCCAGCATCAGTTGAGACAAATTCAATACCAAGGAAATAGTGTAGGTTGCCTAGATCCTTGATTTTGAAAGTATCATGTAAGAATTGCTTTAAATCTTCCATCTCAACAAGGTTATCACCAGTGATGATAACATCATCAACATAGACAGCAACATATGTAGACTGAGTAGGAGATTTCTTAACAAACAATTCAAGTTGTAGTCGTTTAGAGATTGTACATATTGACGAAGCTTAAGAGCTTGAGAAAGTTTATCATATCACTGGCATGAAGCTTGTTTAAGACCATAGAGAGATTTACGAAGCCTGCAAACCTTGCCATGATCAACTAGCAGGCCTTGAGGAGCTCTCATATACACCTCTTCATGTAAATCCCCGTGTAGAAAAGCGTTATTGACATCTAATTGCAAGATAGGCCACTGATGTTTGACAACAACTGAAACAAGAGCTCAAACTGTTTTAAGTTTCACAACAGGAGAAAAGGCTTCAGTGTAGTCTATGCCTTCTTTTTGTGTGAATTCCCTGACTAACAAACGAGCTTTGTACCTCTCTATATATAGAACCATCAGTCTTGTGTTTGACTTTAAACACCCCACGTACAACTGATGAGTTTCTTGCCCTTCGGAAGAGAGACAATGTCCCAAATGTGGTTGCTATTTGGGCTACATGGCTGGTGTTTGGACCTCTGCTTTGCCATTTGGGCTTCTGATCCAATGTGGAGAGTGGGTTAAGTATATACTGCAAGTAAATTAGAAATAATCAATTTCATTACCTAAATATTTAAGGAAAATGGTTTAATTATATACTTTTTAAATTATCAAAATAGTTGGATGGTTCGATCTGTAGGGTTGGATCATATTTAACAATTTAAGGTCAATTTGTACTATCTAACAACATGGGTGCTTGTTCGAATTTCGCTGTCAATTTTTTTTTTAAAAAATTCATCAACATATCATTATCAAGATAACAGTGGTCAACTATTTTTTGGCCAATGGAGTTGATCTACTCTTATCTATATAAAGCCATGATAATGAAGCTTATTCAATCAATCACACACTCATATGCTTCATGTACATTTATTTTCTTAGCCATGAATCCTTTGGTACAAATGATTCGTTACCAAAACTTGGTGCTCTTTATGGTCATTCTTCTTGCGAGTTGCGGTGATTCCAAGAGTCGACAACCAAGGGATTTCCATCATATCCCGTTAGGCAAAGGGGCGATAGGACCCGAGACCCTTGCATTTGACTGTCAAGGAAGAGGACCTTATGTTGGAGTCTCCGATGGACGGATACTCCGATGGACAGGTCTTCCCCGTTTAGGTTGGACAACATTTGCGGTGATGCCAAATTGGTAATTTGTATTTCTCCCTAGAGATAACTTAAAGTAGATTCTTTTACGTTGATGTGGTGTTTCTTTTAAACAAATAATTTGTTGGATCTGTTGGTCTCACATTGAAAGTTGAAACAAGCCAAACCTAGTATATAAGCCGGTGGATTAAACCTTCTGTTGTCATTTGGTTTTAGATAGAACCTCATCGCATAGGTTCTCTTTTTTAATTTATTCAATTTTTTTTAGAAAAAACATTTTTGTAAAAAAAAATGTTATCGGTGCAAGAAGAATATATTGAAGGAGGTGATATGTATCATCTTGATTTGGTTATTAGGTGTGTTATTCGAGACAAACGAGCCGAAACCAATTTTTAAATGAGTTTTTTTTTTTATCAAGCTTGACTTGTTTAGGAAATGAACGAGTTCGGGCCGAACTTTGTTCGAGTTTTAAACAGTTCTACTTACCTACTTGGTTATAACATATTAACTTGAAGAAAATTTTAAAAATTCCATAAAATTCGAGCTATTCGAACTTAATTGAACAAGCCGAGCATTCCACTGAGCTTAAAATCCTATTCATTCTCAGATTTTTTAGATAAATGAACAAGCTCGAATCGAGCTTTTTTCAAGCCAATCTTGAACTATTTAGTTCATATAACATTACTTATGCTTCCTATATTTTTTTTTAGTGTTCTTTAAATAATTGAAAGCCATTTTCCTCATTAAAGTAGGACTACAATTTAGATTTTACAGGTAACACAAATTCGATTTCATTAACATCATGAATTTCTTCCCTCCTTTTTTCAGGTCAATGAGTTGTTTTGGGTTGAACAATTCTCCAAATCTACGTAACTGTGGAAGACCTTTAGGTCTTAAGTTTCACCCGAAAACATGCGAACTATATGTAGCAGATGCATACCATGGGTTAGTTGCAGTCGGCCACAAAGGTGGTCGCGGTGTTTCCCTGGTGAACGGCGCCGAAGGAGTCCCATTCAAGTTTACGAATTCTCTAGACATTGATCATGAGAGCGGGGTCATATACTTCACCGATACAAGCTCAAGATTTGAACAATGGTACATTATCATCTATGTCGCTTAAATGATTTTCTAGACCGTTTTTTAGAACACTGCTAAACTATCTAAAATGATCATAGGGAGGCCATGCGAGCAATTGCTACAGGAGACCACACAGGGAGGTTGATGACATACGATCCAGACACCCAGATAGTGAAAGTGCTACTCAACAACTTGAGCTTTGCCAATGGAGTATCACTTAGCCGAAATAAGGATTTTTTGTTAGTAGCTGAAACAACAACACGCAAAATCATTAGGTTATGGCTAAAAGGGGTGAGATGTAACACGAGCGATGTGTTTCTTAGCCTTGAAGGGCGTCCCGATAACATAAACAGAGATTTTGATGGTAACTTTTGGATTGCGTTACGACAAGTGCAGACGCCAGTTACGCCCATAAAAGTAGATGAGAGCGGAAGGATTTTAGAACGGCTAGAGGCTGCAAGCGGGGAATCGTTGTCGAATGCAAGTGATGTTTCGGAATTCAATGGTAGGTTGTGGATTGGATCAGTTGTTAACACTTATATTGAAGTAGCTTTAGGAACGTAAATCGATCGAGAGTTAAAATGTATATATGTTGCATTCTAATTAATTAGCTTGCGTTTTAATTAGTTTGAAATAAGGTTAATTTACTTGAAGTCTTGAAATTTGTTCACAACTTGTTTTTTTAGTTCTTATAACTAAACTACCATTATAATTAGACAAGATCAATATAAGCAAGTAAGCAACATTTAGAACATCTTATGAATAATTATCTACAAAAACTTGTTAACTTCACTAGTGCGACATACCGTAGCTAGAAGACGAGCAACCATATTAGTATGACGACTAATATAAAATAACTTTTTTTTTAACAATAGACAAAAATTAAAATGTCTTTACACATAAAGATTATTCTTGATCATCCTGAGGGAGGGTACAAGAATTACAATTAAAATCATTCTTAACTATGAAATTTGCCACTAAGTTGGCCTCTCTGAAAGTCTGAAGCAGTGTCGGAAATTTACTGATGAGAATGTTGAGTCTTCCAATCTTTTCAATTACTCTAAAGATCTCCCATGGTACCTTGAATTGTTTTAAATGACTAAAAAAACTAACTGAACGAATGTCAGATAAAATAAGCCCCAAGTTGCTAAACAATGGTGAATGGATAAAAATAATCAATTATCACCTTTTAATCCGTCTCTTATATCCTATATATGTCATCAAAATATATATCTTAGAGGAGCGGAGCTAGGGAGTCATGTGGCCTGTGGGGTCACGTGCCCCCTCTCATACGACGAACTATCAAGGTGTATTCTCCTTGTTGATAGCTTCGTTTTGATATATAATACGCCATAATCCGACGTCTTAGTAAAAAGTTATGAATATTTAAAAATTAAAGTTATTCATATTAATCACTTTAATTTTGTTTCATTAGACTATAATGTTTTTATATTTTACTTAAATTAACATTTACATACTATAATTCATCTCAAGACCTTTGAAATGAGAGGGACGGTTATACTAATTATCATTTCGACAATTAAATAAGAAGTTACATAGGTTTAAATTTTTTATATCTAGTTATGCATTATAATTTTTTATATGTTATGGTGAGTGCAACAAGTTATATATTGAGTATTGACTATGGTTGTTATTCAAGCCAAACAAGTCTAGTATTGCTCGATTATATTTAGCTCATTTAGAAACGAGTCGAGCTTGAGTCGAACCTATATTTGAACTTGAGCTCATACTCGGCTTGTTTAGCAAATGAACGAGCTTGATCTGAGTTTTTTTTTCCAAGTATTATGCAACCTTAATTACTTGCTCATTACATAGTAACTCAAAAGAGAATTTGTAAATTTCACAAAAATTTGTGCTATTTGAGTTTCAATCGATCCGAGCCGAGCTTTGAATCGAGCATGAAAATGTACTTATAATAAGCTCATTTTGTAAATGAAGTTCGAGTCGAGTTTTTATTGAGCAAAACTCGAGCCGGGCTTTTATTGAGCAAAACTCGAGCCAAGCTCTAGCTATTCGGCTAATATAACAACAATAATCTTCACTTAATATTTATTATATTGCATTTTCTATACTTATTTAGTTAAAAAAATCTCGGATATTTCATTTGTTTCTTTAGTATCGTACTATATATAGATCTTTATGTCAGTTTAATCCAAAACTATATCGCATGTAAAATGATAATAAATAATTTTTTCTTAAAATTTATTTATTATCATTTATTAAAATTTTCAAAAAATATCTCAAAATATCTTACTTTTTTTTTTTTGAAGGTTCTTTGTAAGAGGATGGATGATTGGATGGTTCCGTGTAAGATGAAATGTGGCAAAACAAGAGAAAATGAGAGTTGGGAAAAGAGGAAATAGTAATCATATTCATCTTGGCATCCGAGGTAGGTCCAAAGTTGCAAACAAAATTTATTAATTAAAGAGGCTTATGTGTGTTCTAGAGGATTTTCTAAGAGGTGGTGGGCTATCAATAGGAGAAGGAGATGGTTAACTCAAAGGCGGATTGAAGTTGGCTAGCCCGTTCCATTTTTATAAAAATAAAATAATAGGTAAAAAAAAGAGAAAATTAATTAAAATGTCAATACCTTTGGGGTATAGTAAAAATATATCATCGACTTTCAAATATAATAAAAATATCCCGACCTTTGAGGGTAGTGGTAATATATTACCACGGGTTTTCTCGCTGGGCAAAAATGCTGACAAGGCAGTCTACATGGATTTATTTTTTTGACAAAGGAGCCTGCGTAGAAGCATTTTTACAAACTAGCACTAAAGTTGGGTTTTCTTGAACGTTTCCTTAGGAAACAAAATAAATCGACAACAAAATTAAACCAGAAAAACGAAATTAATTCAACCAAGCAACTAATCCGATCAAAATAGCATCAAATTAACACAAGACGACTATTCCTAACACCAAACCGACAATATAACTAAACCGACAACAACAACAACAACAAAGAGGAGAAAAAACAAAACTTACTCAGCCAAGCCCATGAACGAATCGAAGTGGAAGAAGATGTGGGAGAGGGACATCTCAAAATAGACGACCACGGGGAGGAAGACTGTCATTGAAGAGGAATTATGAGCTTCCAAGAAGACAGTTCAAGAGGTGACTACGAAAAGAAGATAGAAGGTAGGAAAATGCGTATTGTGTATGAATCCAGTTCAACTCTTTATTTTTTTTCTTAAAAAAATTGTTCAAGAAAATCCTTGTAAAAAAATCCGCGTTGGCTGCATTGTCAGCAATTTTGACCCGTGAGAAAACTCGTGGTAATATATCAACACTATCCTCAAATGTTGGGATATTTTTATTACATTTGAAAGTTTAGGATATATTTTTACCACACCCCCAAAGGTGAGAGTATTTTAATTAGTTTTCCCGTAAAAAAATTATTTATTCACGCATATCTACGAACAATTTCTCCTATATCGACGAATAATTTCGTTTTTCTAACTAATAATCGGTCATATACATATGAATAATCTTTTATATCCAACACAATTTAAGTAAACAAATTTACTTATATATATGAATAATCACTTGTATATATACGAATAATCTCTTATATCGAGCACAATTTAATTAAATAAATAATTGTTTATATATATATACGAGTAATGACTTATATCGCTACGAATAATATTTACATGCAATACTTGCGAATAATATTTATGTAAGAATAATATGTTCAGTACATAATCTATTCAATACATACGAATAAACTTCTGGAATGATCTCTGGATTGGACAAACACCCCTTAAAACAATTATCCCAGATAATCAACAGATCGATGAGTCAATAAACATACAATACTTCATTAAAGAAAACAAAGTATGGGACCGGGACAAATTACTTAGGGAGCTACAAGGACGGTTACCAAATGACTTAATAGAAAAAATCACAACAGTACCACTACCCGAGAATATCCATGTTGATAGACTATATTGGAAATGGAGTAAGAATAGGTGGTATACAACAACCTCGGCAATTGATATGATACATAAATCCAAAAACCACACAAATTCGGATATAAGCTGGGTTTGGGAGCTGAATAACCCTCCCAAAATAAAATCATTCTTGTGGAAAGTCCTAAAAAATGCAGTACCAACAACGGTTAGATTAGCATCTAGAAGACTAGGGATCCCCACAAATTGCCCCCATTGCGACTCATGCTACGAAGACTTATATCACTTATTATGGGATTGCCCAATTACACGGGGCGCTCTGATGGCAAATGACCCAGGTTCCTTTATAAAGATGCATGGTTGGTTTGAGAAAGGATACCCGATCAATGAAACTATTTGGAATATTAAGAACACAATTGGGAAAACAAAATTTGAAGACATAGCATTTATCTGGTGGAGCATCTGGTTCTCTAGAAACAAAACACACTTCGACAGTATAACACCAGATATAAGAAAGATACTAGCTTTCAAAAAAGATCAAAAATTTATATGGACAACAACACAAGCAACAGAACATACAAAAGATAGTATAGCAACTACAACAAGCAACCCAAAACCCAGATTAACTTCAAAAAGAAAAAGAACCAAATGGGAACCACCTCCCCAAGATACATATAAACTTAACTTTGATGGCTCACTATCCCCTAGAAATAAAGGCACTTTCGGGTTTATCATCCGAGACCACAAAGGCTCTCCTGCCTACTGTGGCTGGGGACTATCACCGATCGATTCTGTTTGTGGTTGTGAAAGCCATGGACTATGGAGTGGCATTCACGCTGCAAAGGAATTAGGAATAACAAAATTGACTATAGAAGGAGATAACTTAACAATTATTAAGTGTTTAAAAGGGTTGGGGAAGCCTACTGGAGACTCGGATATGATTGTCTCAGACAGTCTAGTCTCGTTAGGCTTCTTTTGTTCGGTCGAGATTCGTCATGTCTACCGGGAAGCTAATCTAGTGGCAGATCGACTGTCAAGACTTGATTCGGCTTCACTTGGTCCAATGACTCCTGATGACTCTCTCTTGCGTAGTCTCATCCGAAAGGATGCTCTTGGCTGATAGGGCTTAGCCCTATGGCCAAATTTTTTCCGTTTCAAAAAAAAAAAAAAAAAAAAAACATACGAATAATATCTAGAATACTTATAAATAATATATACACATGAATAATCTATTGACACATATCCATATATATATATATATATATATATATATATATATATATATATATATAGAGAGAGAGAGAGAGAGAGAGAGAGAGAGAGAGAGAGAGAGAGAGAGAGAGAGAGAGAGAGAGAGAGAGAGAGAGAGAGAGAGAGAGAGAGAGAGAGAGAGAGAGAGAGAGAGAGGGAGGGAGGTTGGGTCAGGTGTTTACACCCCTTATTGTGTTTTGTGTTAACAAATATAGGCCATTGATTGATTAGAAATGAATGAGTGAGATTAATTGAGACTTTTCCTTTTTATTTAAATAAAAAAGAGTAGGTCCCACCACTTTAATAGCCAACTTGTAGAGGAAGCGCGTGCGTTGATTTTTTAGGTAGCGTTTTTTTTTTGTGGGGATGAGGAGATTTTGCTTCCATTATGCGTTCGATGAAAATATTCGCTAGGATAATGGTAAGTATTCGCTAGGATAATAGTAATTATTCGCTAAATTGATTGTTATTATTCGTCTATAAATATGAGTTATCAATAATAGCAAAAGGGTTGGTCAATTTTTCAACTATTCGCTAGGCTGATAGTAATTATTCGTCAAGTTGACAGTAATTATTCGCTAGGTTAACAAAATATATAAATGTAATTCTTGATTTCCACCTCTAATTAACCACATACATATGAATAATTCTTTACTATCACCGAATAATTCCTTATTATTACTGAATAGAAACTGTGA
The DNA here is from genome assembly GCA_037127255.1 of Persicaria tinctoria. Classification (NCBI taxonomy): domain Eukaryota; kingdom Viridiplantae; phylum Streptophyta; class Magnoliopsida; order Caryophyllales; family Polygonaceae; genus Persicaria; species Persicaria tinctoria. The sequence continues at coordinate 6,675,387 of JBANSL010000004.1, forward strand.
ACTTGTCGAATAGTTCCTTACTATCACCGAATAATTCCTTATTATTACCGAATAGAAACTATGAACTTGTCGAATAATGACTATGAACATGAGATTAATAGAACAATCATATGAATTAAATTGATCGTTATTATTCGCTAGCATATAAAATATGAATTAAATACAAATAAACATATGAATAATTTCTAATTATCAACGAACAATGACTCTGAACTTGCCGAATAGTCGATAAATGACATTGAATTTCAAGAAACATATATCTAATTGCCCCATATATATGAACAAGTCCAGATTATGAACGAAAAATTACTCTGAATTTACTGAATATTCGATAAATAGAATTGTCGATAAAGTCATGAGTTTGAATTTCAAGAAACCTATATCTAATTGCCCCATATAGATGAACAATTCCTGATAATCAACGAATAATTACTCTGAATTTGCCGCACATTCGATAAATTGATATCCTCCTCCGATGACCTCCCCCTCGACCGCTGGTGTTGTCTTCCTCCTCCAACAGCCCTTCTTCGCCCTTGTCGGTTCAGATCTAGAACCTCGAAGCCCCATGGCTTCCCTCCGCCGACGCTCATTTGGTCACAGATCTCCTTCGCTCATCCCCGTCGCCCACATATTCGATCTCCCTCAAGTTGAGGGCCTCAACCCATCGTTGTCAGAATCGCCATCTCGACCGCCGGTGTTGTCTCCCTCCTCCAGCAGCCCTCCCCGGCCCTCCCCATCCTTCTCGGTTCAGATCTACAACATCGAAGCCCCATGACTTCCCTCCGCCGGCGCTCAATTGCTCACAGATCTCCTCCTCTCGGTTCATATCTACAACATCGAAGCCCCATGGCTTCCCTCCGCCGGCGCTCAATTGCTCACAGATCTCCTCCTCTCGATTCAGATCTACAACATCGAAGCCCCATGGCCTTCCTCCGCCGGCGCTCAATTGCTCACAGATCTCCTCCGCTCATCGCCGCCGCCTTCACCGGTTACGTCGGATGCCATCTTCGGCCGCCCAATTCTCTCTCTAATTTGTACGGTTGTGTGATGGGAGATTTGAGAGTGGTTAGGGTTCTTAAAAAAAAAAATGGATTAGGGAGTGGCTACACGCACTGGATACGTGAGTGTGGAAAGTTTTACTGGGACCCATTTATTTTTTTATTTATAAATTAGAAAAACTAACAATTAATCTTAGCCTTCCAATTACCCTCAATCAATGGTCCATATTTGTTAACACAAAACACAATAAGGCTTGTAAACATTTGATCCATTCTCTCTCTCTCTCTCTCTCTCTCTCTCTCTCTCTCTCTCTCTCTCTCTCTCTCTCTCTCTCTCTCTCTCTCTCTCTCTCTCTCTCTCTCTCTCTCTCTCTCTCTCTCTCTCTCTCTCTATCTATCTATCTATCTATATATATATATATATATACACACACAATACTTACGAATAATATCTACATATGAATACTCTATCTACAATACATAAGAATTTGACGGATGGAACCCAAAAACCCAAATTGAACAAAGGGAACGCGCTCTTTCACGCGCGCCCCTTCACCCTTCTCCCCAAACCAAAACAAGAACACAGATCCAAAAAATACCTCAAATCGATTGCTTTGCATAGATTAATCTACTCCTACGTTCATCCTTTGATTCGATCTGTCAAGTTAAAGTGTTTCTGGCACTGGATCTGGCCAAATATCCGGATTCCGATGGGTGTGAAGGGGCTTCTGTTCTCTCTGCTAGGGTTCTGGCCATACTGTTCAATCAATTCAGCCCTATGGCTTCATCTATCTGCAACGACTGCTCCTATCAAATGGCTTTCCTCTGGTTTCATCCCCTCTGTGTACGGTGGATTCAACGGGTGCTGCTTCTCGGATTTCCTAATTTGGGGAGTCATCACTCAAACTCGGCTTCATCATCTTTGCTTCCCCAGTTCGCTGGTGTGTTGGGCTATAGACCTCTCTACCCATAGCGGCCACACGGTTCGAGTCCATGCTTCAATCGTTAATGCATGGCTGGGTGCTTCAGTTCTCTGGGGCTGGGCTTCAGGTTACTGGGTTCCGAGGAATCTGTTCTCATCATGGCTTTTGCTGGTTCTTGGACCTGCTGGGTCTTCGCTTTGGCAGGTATGTCTACACAACCCCTCTCTTTCTCTCCAAAATCCTAAAGTTATCTGAAATCTGCTCATTTAATCCTTCCTTGTGTTTGCTTGATTCCTATTTAACATTTCACAATGTTCAATCAAATGCTTCTCTTCATACCATCCACCATTCTCGCCCTATACTTCAAAATAAGTGGCTTGCTTTTACTGCCATGATCTACTGTAAGTCTCACTGCTTTGCCTTTATGGCTACCAACCAAAATATTAAAGGGAAAGGGATCCTCAATGAGGTTCCACCGACACCCATCGAAAAACAACACATTGGGAAACCTTCGGGTGACACCCAAAAACCCAATATCCCATCAAAAACACTGGAAAGTAACAAGGGAATGGCAAAGCTATGGTTTCTTGGTGACTTTGGGTTCTGCTTGTCGTATTCCACTGATTCACCTTGCACTGATCATGATATATGGCCTTCAATGCCTATTAAGTGCTACCTTTGCTACTATAATATTATGAAATTGGGTTTTATGACACTCCTATCAGCTCCTAATTTGGTGATTGTAATAGAGCATTCTGATTTCTCTGGCTTGTACGGCTTCAATCTTCAATGTGTTGCTTTAATGGCAAACAAACAACCTAGCAAAGGGAAGAGGAGCCCCAATGGGGATCCACCGACACCCACAATTACCCAACCTAAAGGGAAGCCCTTGTGCGACACCCACAAACCTCCAATCCCACCTAAACCACACAAAAGTGTCAAAGGAAAAGGAAAGCGTTTTCTTTCCTCTTTCTTTGATCAACTGCGCTATTACAATCTCTCTTTTAAATGTGATAACTTAACTAGAAGGAGTAGTTATTTCTACTCTCTGTCAATTACCTATCAGGTTCAGAAATTAAACAAAGCATCCAAGATTACTAAATCTGCTAAAACTCTAGTAAGCTATGCTTCTTCACTCATACACTTCAATCCTGCTTTACTAAAATATGCCAATCATCATAATCATTGTCATGACCAATGCATTTTAGGATTTCTCACTCTTTTATGGACATCTCATCCTAAAACCTCTACTTCAGCTCGTACTAGACTCTGGTTCTCAGTGACTATCTATTATGCTCCTAGCATTGCTAGTTTATCTGATGTTTGTAACCTATCCTCGATTAGTAATCAAAACCTATGTTATGAACTATCACCGGATTATCATATTCAATATGGTTGACTTTCTTCTGCTAAGTGCTCTTATTTTGTGCCTTTGCAGATTAAGGTTTTGCAATACTATTATAAATTAATTACAGATTTTAACCAGCCTCACATTTTATCTCTTAGCTACTCGTTTGGATTTGCTATAAATGTATGCTTACCTATATTCTACTATCTTTTGTTCCACAACATACTAAGGCTAACCATTATCTGTAATTTTTTGCTTATAAATTTACCATATTACTATAGTCTCACCTTACTGATGATTCTGTCTATGAAAACTCATGATAAAATAATCATAATTCACCCTGCATGTCTACTGCCTGACTATTTGCTTTCTACCCAAGCTTCTATCCATGATCTTGGATTGTTTGACAACCTTGACTTCTCTAATCTCTTTATATATTTTAAATTTCTTTACCTAGTATCAATTATGAAGAGGTCTGATTCATATTTGATCTCCTTCTTAACTAAGTTGAATGATATCTTCCTCATAACTAAAGGAAATACACATCTAACCTCTCTCATATGGCTATTAAATTACCGTTGTCTCTTTTATCACAGAATAAGGAGAATTGCATCTTTCATAAACTGTGATCAGTACTTGCATACTCTTTATGATACACACTTAGCTTTTCTCTCATGGTTTTTAAATAACTGATGTCATACTTACAATAGCAGAAGGAGAATTGCATTTTTCATAAACTATGATCAGTACTATATACTCAATTCTGTTGCCAGTTATCAATTATATATAAAAATTTACTATCATAGACATAACCCTGAACTCTATACTAAGCCTGCTCGAGGGATCTTTTCTCTCGAGCAATTTGTTTGTTTACAATCTATACAGATCTTCAACACAACCAGCTGGGAAACAACAATGACTAAGAGCACAAATTGTACTCCAAGATTTCAAGATCTCATCTACAAAATAACAACAGTGGTTACAAGGAAATACTGCAAGCAAGAATGGGAAGGAGTAATCTACATTTCACCATCACATAATAACTCAAATAGAAGGGGCCTTTGGAAGGTTTGCAGCTGCAGTAATTTTTTTTATCTTCCATGGGTTATTACAAGCAACTGCCACATAAACTGTCTCCATTTTTTGACTTATGAAGCCTTTGCTCTGATTTGCACAGAAATTTCTAAACTTGTAAAACAGAAACAGTGGACACTACATACTCTCAATTATCTATATTTCTCTGCTAAGGGTTTGAGAATTTATATATGTATTTGCGAGCAACTCATGAGGTTTGATGTACCATTTGTTATATGTCAATCTTCTGGAATACAAAACACAATCATTATCACCTCTTATGTTCGAAACCTTGATTCAAAAATTATAACAAACAACCCTCCGGAACCTAGAGTAATTCCAATCAACTACAACCTTACAACACTAAACTTTACCTCTCCGACTAGAAAAATGAATCCTGAAACCACCAGTAATATCAACACCAAAATCCAAACTAATACAAACCATTTTATAAATCAAAACCTCTACAAGTATGGTCCTAACTCTTTAAGGTACCAAAACCCCCAACTGGTTTTATATGAAGTTTAGCTTTTGGAATGTGAGGGGACTAAGTAGGAAAAATGTCTGGACTCATATCGAATCCACTTCTAAATCGGATCACATTAAAATTTTAATGTTAGCCGAAACAAAACTAACTAATCCACCCCCGGAAAATTGTTGGAGAAAACCAGGTTTCGACAAGATGTTCTTCCGTCCCTCAAATGGCCTGTCTGGAGGGCTCTGCCTCCTCTGGAAAGAATTGCAATTCCAAAATGAAACCCTCACCATTAGAAACTCCACTGATCGGATTATTCAGGCATACTATACCAACACCAAACTAAACATTACAATAGAAATCTTATTTATCTATGCAACTCCCTATGCAAACGAAAAAATGCTTTTTGGGCATCTATTGATGACTACATAAGCAAAGCTAAGGACTCTCTCATTATTCTGGGAGATCTAAATGAAATTTTGGAACCAAATGACAAGCAGGGTGGCAGAACGCCATCTATAAACAGATTTACAAGAATTAGAGATATAATTAGTACTCATAATCTGGTTGATTCTCCAACTTGTGGTAATAACTTCACATGGAGAAAACGAGAACATGGTAGCGAGAACATTTATGAAAAATTGGACCGTGCGATTATAAGTCACTCTATCCTAAAAGAATTCCCTAATCTTTGTACTAAAAATCACGCTTTCTTGAAATCTGACCATGCACAAATCACACTGGATCTAATGGATAATCAAAAACCAAAATTGCAACCTTTTAAATTTGAAATGGCTTGGACCACAAGACCAGACTATGAAAACATTGTACGATCGGCTTGGAGACTTGACTCTCCGGGTTCCCAAATGTTTAAACTAACAAAGAAACTGCAAGAAGTAAAAAGAAAGAGTAAGCTTTGGAGCAAGGTAACATTTGGAAATGTTTTCCGCCAAATAAAACAAGTTGAATCACAACTTTTGGAGCTACAAAACACACTTTGTAACGCTTATAACTGTGATATAGACAAAAAAATCAAAAGGCTCACATTAAAGCATGCTTCACTTTTAACCTATCAACAAAAATATTGGGGACAACGAGCCAAAAGAATACATGTCAAATCCATAGACGCAAACACAAAATATTTTCACAAAATTGCAACTGGAAGACGTAATAGAAATATAATAAAACAGATCCAAACCACAGCTGTCATAACAATCAATAGCGAAGATGAAATAAGAAAACTAATCAAACATGACTTCAGCCTAAAATATTCCCTTCAAAGGAGGCAACAGATTCCTAGCAACTTATTAACCTATATAGGAAATGAAATTTCGAATGAAGATAATAACTGGCTAACAAGACAAGTCACAAATGCAGAAATTAAAAATGTGGTATTTGGTTTAGCAAACAACAAATCGTCAGGGCCTGATGGGTTCCCTGCGGGATTCTAAAAAAAATATTGGCATATTGTTGAACCTTCTGTAATCAAGGCAGTAAAAAGCTTTTTCCTTAGTGGACGGATTCTGAAACAAACGAACCACACGTTTATCGCTTTAATACAAAAAACAGACAATCCTACAACAATATCACACTATAGACCAATAAGCCTTTGTTCAACAACTTATAAGGTAATATCCAAAGTATTAGCATCAAGACTAAAAAAAATCATTCCTAAAATAACCAACCCCCTACAGAGTGCTTTCTCATCTGGTAGATCTATACAGGATAACATTTTAATTGCAAATGAAATTTTTCACTCATTCTCTAAGAAAAAAGGAAAAACTGGCTGGATGGCGGTTAAGCTAGATATGGAAAAGGCCTTTGACATGGTGGAGTGGGACTTTCTTCTTTCCACTATGCTCAAACTAGGTTTCTCCAAAAGGTTCACGGATTGGATCAAGGAATGTATAACAACGGTCACTTACTCAGTATTGGTAAATAATGAACCCACTGATGTTTTCTTCCCCGAAAGGGGTCTACGCCAGGGCGACCCTTTATCACCTTATCTATTCCTAATAGTTTCTGAAATCCTAGCTAGAGGTCTTTACAATGAATCTGAAGAACCTCAGAGCCATCTAGGAATAAGACTAACAAGAGACGGAACCAAGATTCCTTTTCTAGCATTCGCTGATGATATTGTTATCTTTGCGTCGGCTACAAAAACTGGTTGTGACCAAATCAACAAAACATTAAGGGAGTATACTGCATTGTCAGGAAAACGAGTAAACCGACATAAATCCCAATTCCAAACTTCAAAAAATGTTTTGACAACACAGAAAAATCTAATTCGTAATGAATTAGAAATAGCACACACCCCTAATTTAGGGTGCTACTTAAGATGCCCGATCATTGAAGGAAGAGTCACGAAAGATGATTTCAAAGACCTTATAATGAATAACAAAACTCAACTGCAGAAATGGAAGGCGGACTGTCTCTCACAAGCTGGAAGGTGTACCCTAATCAAGTCTACGCTTTCAGCAAAACCTTTGCATTTAATGCAATGCTTTATGTTACCCAAATTTGTCCACTCGGAGCTGGACAGAATCAATAGACAATTCCTCTAGAACAAAGGGCCTAACCATAAACCACTCATCAGTTGGTTTGAAATATGTAAAACAAAGAAAAATGGTGGGCTTGGTCTCCGTTGCTCAGTGGATATGAATAAGGCATTGCAGATGAAACTGCTCTGGAAAATACTAGCGGAACCTAATAGTCCGTGGGTTAAACTAATAAAAGAAAAATACCTCAAGACGAGCAATATCCTGAATTATCAAAAGCGTGGGGGATCCTCGTGGCAATGGGCACAACTTATAAAATTAATACCTCTATTAAAAAATGGTCTCCAATGGTCCATTGGGGATGGTTTAGCGATAAATTTTTGGAGAGACCTCTGGATGGGTCAAGCACACTTGAAAACATTTATCCCAGATACTCAACAAATTGATGAGTCAATAAACATACAATACTTCATAAAAGAAAATAAAACATGGGATCGGAACAAATTATTTGGGAAATTGCAAGGCTTATTACCGAATGACTTAATAGAGAAAATCACCACAGTACCATTACCCGAGAACATCCATGTTGACAGACTATATTAGAAATGGAGTAAGAATGGTTGGTATACAACAACCTCTGCAATTGATATGATACATAAATACAAAAACCACACAAACTCGGATATAAGCTGGGTTTGGGACCTAAATACCCCACCCAAAATAAAATCATTCATGTGGAAGATCCTAAAAAATGCAGTACCAACAACGGTCAGATTAGCATCTCGAAGGCTAGGGATCCCGACAAATTGTCCTCACTGCGACTCATGCTATGAGGATTTATATCACTTATTATGGGACTGCCCCATTACTAGGGGCACTCTGATAGCAAATGACCCAGGTTCCTTTATGAAAATGCATGGTTGTTTTGATAAAGGAGACCTGATCAACGAAACTATTTGGAATATCAAGAACACAATTGGAAAAGCAAAATTTGAAGACGTAGCATTTGTCTGGTGGGGCATTTGGTTCTCTAGAAACAAAACGCACTTCGAGAGTATAACCCCGAATATAAGAAAGATACTAGCTTTCAAAAAAGATCAAAAATTTATCTGGACAACCTCACAAGCAAAGTAAAATACAAGAGAAAATATAACAGCTACACCAAGCAACTCAAAACCCAGATTGATTTCAAAAAGAAAGAGAACCAAATGGGAACCACCTCCTCAGGATACACATAAACTTAACTTCGATGGCTTTCTCTCCTCTAGTAATAAGGGCACTTTTGGGTTTATCATTTGTGACTTCAAGAGTTCCCCTATCTACTGTGGCTGGGGACCATCACCAATCGATTCTGTATGTGGATGCGAAAGCCATGGGCTATGGAATGGCATACTCGCTGCAAAAAAATTGGGAATTACGAAATTGACTGTAGAAGGAGATAACCTAACAATTATTAAGTGTTTAAAAGGTTTAGGAAAGCCTACTGGAGACTCAGATATGATTGTCTCAGACAGTCTAGTCTCGCTGGGCTTCTTTTGTTCGGTCGAGATTCGTCATGTCTATCGGGAAGCAAATTTAGTGGCAGATCGCTTGTCACGTCTTGGTTCTGCTTCACTTGGTCCAATGACTCCTGATGATTCTCTTTTGCATAGTCTCATCCGAAATGATGCTCTTGGCTGATAGGGCTAAGCCTTATGGTCAAAATTTTTCCGTTTCAAAAAAAAAAGAATAATATATATCTACACTAATGAATAATATCGATTTACATATGAATAATATGTTCATTAATCTATTCAGTACATACGAATAATATCTGCAATACATACGAATATTCAAAACCATAATCCTAAATACCAAAATTACGTATTAATTTAGGTTGTGTTTGGCGCTAGATGGAGATTATGGAGATTAAGGGGATTTCAGTAGATTTTAAGAGATGGAGATTGTTTTGGTAGATTAATGGGATTTCGGGGATTGAGATTATGGATGTCGGAAATCTCCTAAAGGTGTTTGGTAGGTAGGAGATTGTGGTGTATTTTAAAGTAAAAAAATGTCTGAAATGCCCCTGAAAAAAGGCCAATACCCCTCGTCCTTCCTCCCAAATTCACACCTCGTCTTTCCTAACCTCCCAGACGACAGCCACCCCTCTGCCTTGCGAATTGCGACGACGAGCCTCCTAAGCTGCTGCGACGTGAAGGCCCGGTGACAAACTTTTTTTGGCATCAAAATGGGTTGACCGGTCAACGATCAACGTTGACCGGTCAACGGTTGACCATATCTAGCTAAAAAAACAATTAAGAAGGCTTAACATGCTAAAAAACAATTAATGAACCTATCTAGCTAACCAAATATGCTTAAAGGCCCATTTGAACAAAATCCATCATTAATAAATTACTATGAAATATCAATATCAATATATCTATATAAAATACTAAAACAGAGACCGCTGGAGCGACCTCGCTGCCACGGAATTTTCTGGATTAAACGGGATTATTTTTGCCTGCGTGTCATTCTCTGGATTAAAGCGGTATTAAATTTTGGGCCACATCAATTAATAAAGCAATATAGTTAGGTAAAAAACTTATCTTTCTAAGTCAAATAATCTATCCAATATAACCTTATATCTTAATTAGGTTATTTTTTAAATATTCAACTTTATATAAATTAGGTAGAAAACTTATCTTTCTTAAAATTTTAAGGGCGATTTTGGTACTAGGCCTTTTTTGAATATTCAATTAGTCACCTAGGCCATTAGTTAATTTAATTAGTTTTGCCCTAGCCCCTTCCCAATTGGGTGGGTTGGTCAATGGTCAACCGTTTGACCATTGACCGGTCAACGGTTGGCCGTTGACCAACCCATTTTGATGCCAACTTTTTTTTTTTTTTTTTGATGCCAACTTTTTTTTAGTGATGCCATATTTTACCGTTTTGATGCCAAAATTTTACTATATTTTATTTTCACTTTGATGCCACTTTTTTATGTCATTTTTTTGATAATATTTTTTTTTACCGTGATGCCAGATTTTTGATGATATTTTTTCAAAGTAGTATTTTTGATGACATTTTTTTCTTTAATGTGATACAAATTTTTCAAAATGGCATCAATGGTCAACGTGACATTAGAGTAAACAAAAAATGTCATCAAAGTTTAAAAAAAGTGTCATCCAATAATTTAATTAGAAAAGTGGCATCAGAGTGAAAATAAAATGTAATAAAATTTTGGCATCAAAACGGTAAAATATGACATCACAAAAAATGTCATCAATGTTTTAAAAAAGTGGCATTAAAAAAAAAGTCATCCAATCATTTCATTAGAAAAGTGACAATAAGGTAACAATATTTTGATTCCACGTTTTAAGTTCTTATGCCATCAATTATATAAAATTGTCACCACAAAATGTTGGCATCAAAAAAAAAAAAAAAAGTTGGCATCAAAAAAAAAAAAAGTTTGCATCAAAAAAAAAAAAAAAAAAAAAAGTTGGCATCAAAATGGGTTGACCGGTCAAGAGGGCTAAGCAAGCTAAAAAAACAATTAATGGGCTAAGCATACTAAAAAAACAATTAATGGGCCTATCTAGCTAACCAAATATGCTAAAAGGGCTTTTTCACCAAATTCCCTCAAATTTTAATGACAAAATAGTTTTCCTTGAAATATTTTATTTTCAAAAGATGGATAAGACTACTAGGGAAAAACAATGGATTTGTACGTACCAAGAAAATATTAAATAACTACAAGAAAAAAATGGATTTGTTCCAAGTAAATTAAACTTGAAGAGATGATAAATTTTGTCAAATATATTTATATTAAAACAACCCTATGTAATATGGATTTTATTGATCCCATTTCACGAGCCCGCATCTATATAAATATAATTAATTAAAAGTCATCGATATATTAGTTTTAAAAGTTCTCGAGAGTTAATTGGAAAAAAAAAATGTAAGTTTGGTTAATAAAAAAAATAGTAGGTTGGATTTTAAATAATTACAAGATTTTTTTATAAACAATAATGATTTTTATCTTAGTTCATATATTAAATTTCATCGATCATGATCTTAATTGAATTTATGATTGATAGAATGTTTTTATTACAAGATTTCAAACAAATTATTTTATCTTCACGTAAAATTTTATAAAAATGTAATCAAAATATATTCATATAATCTATATAATATATATATATATATATATATATATATATATATATATATATATATATATATATATATATATATATATATATATATATAATCTATGTAAAATACTAAAATAGAGGTCTGAAACGGCATCTGGTGCGATTTCGCATTCATGGAATTTTCTGGATTAAAACGTGATTATTTTTGCTTACATGTCATATTTTGAATTAAATTGGTATTATATTTTTGGGTCACATCAATTAATAAGCTAATATATATAGTTAGGTAAAAAAGCTTATCTGTTTAAATCAAATAACATATCTAGTATAACATTATACCTAATAATCTATCTTAATTAGATAAATATTCCTAATTGAAAACACGGCTAGGGAGAAATTAGATAACTATTTATATAAATATCTTATAACAAAATTCAACAATTGGATAGAAAATAACAATAAACAGTAGCATATGTGTTACAAAAATCACGTTAAATATCTTCCATGTAAACTAAACTAATTAATTGATCATTCAAGGTAAAATAATGAACAATGTGTAGAATTTTCTACAAAGATATTGCAACACGCCTTACATTCCGTGTACGAGAACTTATTAACAAAATGTTATAAAATTATATCAATTATTTATTAAACTAATAACAATCAAGGTGATGAAAATATAAAATAAAATTTAATATAGATATAAATAATTCATTCTACAAAAAATATATACATACATAAAATAAAAGCTATCAAATAATTAATTTCGATATAAATAATTTTTCACCCTAAAATAATCTATATATAAATAAAATAACACCTATCGAATATTTATCTATTAATATTTTTGGTAAGGATGACTATGAAATAATATTGATTTATATTTTTATCAATCACTCAATTAACTAAAATATTGATAGATAGATTATGGCTTATGAATTATGATAACTTTCTATACTAAGAAGTAAGAAGTGTTTACAAATGATCTTTATATATATTACACAGAAATAAAGATCTTTAGAAAGAAAGAAATGAAGAAGGAAATATAATTTTAAATTAATGTAATTTTTTTAATACACATGCTTATGTTTAAAACACATTTTATTTATACATCTCATCCATAGTATGATGATATATCTTTTCATTCTTCAAGTTGTTACGAAGTGAGTCGTTAATGTACGTAATTAATATATATATATATATATATATATATATATATATATATATATATATATATATATATATATATATATATATATATATATATATATATATATATATATATATATTGTACAATTGTGATATTTTCTAATTTATGAAACTTTTTTAATAAATAATAAAGTAAATAGGATACTAAGTTTTTTTGACATACACACATATACAAATAGATTTTAAACCTTTTTTTAAATAAGAGAACATGCATAATTAATTAAGAAACAAACATATATTTACATTAAAACGTAATTGAAGATTATATATTTGCCTTATATGGAATATTAATTTAATGGTTTATGTAATAAAATAAAATTTATTAAGAAACCGCACAACGGGCGGGTACCGAATACTAGTATATATAATACTAAAACAGAGGCGTGGAAATCCTATATGGCGGGCTCTGGTGCGATTCGCTTACGTGTCGTTCTCTGGTGCATTCTGAACCGGGTTTTTTGCCACGTCAATTAATGATGATCCAATCAATTTAAACCACGTTAGACGATAAACCTATCTATTTATACATGTGTCATCTTATGTGTCCATTTTAATTAATGATTAAATTAATTTTTATTATAAATATTCAACCTCATATCTTACAAATCTTATCGTTTTACCTTATGTTATTTTATAAATATTTTACCTAGAAAAATCTACATAATCTTAAAAGATTAGATTAATTTATATAATCTATTAGTACTATTTAACATAATCTAATACGGAGTATATTGAATTAAATCCTATCTTTTCTATTACTGTATATAATATATTGAATGAAATCTTAAACAACCGGAGTGGTTTTTGAAAAATTGATTCAAAAAAGAAATATATATACTTATCTTTATATATAAAGTTTGAATATATTTTTACTAAACCATATTTCATATAAATTTCATATAAAATAATAAAAAGTTATTCTCTACATCTTATTATATAATACTCCAACAACTAAGGATTTATTTCATATGAAGGGTATGCCGTATACGTGTACAAATATGTACATAATTAAAATATAGTCATATCTTGATATTTACCTAAAAGATGTATATCAAATCTTTTAGCATATGGCGTTATTAATATATCAAATTAATAAATTTTCATATCTAATTTCAAACTTATTATTTTTATTTTTATTAATTTCAAATTTATTAATATGATGAAGTTTGACTATATTTGCACAAAATCATATCTAATAAAAATGTAAATAATGCATGCATGAGAGAAATTTGTTATCTTATTCATGTTATCATGCCTAAAATTTCAAAGTGTGTGCTTTAAAAACAATATAAAATATCAAAAAAATTACAATCTCATATTTATTAGTAATAATTATGATAAAAAATAAAAAGAAATAATATAATTTATTAATTAAGAAACCGCGAAACGCGCAGGTAGTAATACTAGTTGTTATCAAATATCAGAAACTATATAGAGAAAATTTGCGCCGAAGCCAAATTATGGAACTATACATGTTTTGGTAAATATTAGAAAATTATACATCTTATATATTTTAACCTAATCTCAAATCTAAACCACCCCAATGAAATTCTCAGATATGTGCCCCTCTCGATCTCTCCCATTGCTGTTCTCCTCAGTATCTACGGTGTCCTTGTTTCGAGAGGAAATCCAGAAATCAATACCTGCGCTCTCCACTTCCAGATTTCCATGGCTGCTTCCTCGCCGGAATTGAAGGCCGAGGTAGGGCGAGGGCTGACGAGCCGTGTGCGATGATGAAATCGCCAGAAATCAGAGAAATCGCTAGCGATGTAGAGCGGCTGGATGCGATGACGAGGGAGGGAAGGAAGGCGATGGCGAGATCCGCTTCTATGTTGTGCAGCGGCGAGATCTATGCCGACGTTGACGAGGTTGGAGGAGCAGAGCCTGGCGATTGCGAGGCCTCCAGCGGCAGACACGGACCTAGGGGTGGGATGGGCTTTGCTGCAGCCCACCCCAAAAATCAAAAATATATTAAGTAGGAAGGCTATGTTGAACAGATAGTTTGCTTAGCCCAACTGGTTTTGTCATTGTGTTTAATAGGTCAATTGTAAAGCCCACCCGTGTTCGAAGCATTTTTCCCCTTGTAATTAACTCACATCAACAGACAGCAACAACATGCATCTTCCTTTATTTTTTTCCTCTTTATTAACTTAAATCTTAAAAAACACCAACAACATATATATATATATATATATATATATATATATATATATATATATATATATATATATATATATACTTTACTAATTAGGTGTTATATGTGATATTAATCTCTTTAAAAAAAAATTGTGTTATATATATATATAATATTAATAACTCTTAAAAAAATTAATTATATAAAGCAATTTCAGCCTACCCCGATTTTCATTCCTGGTTCCGTCCCGATTTTCATAATATCAAATCACCTACCTATAGGTAGGTGATTTGATATTATGCCCCTGCATAAATTCCGTTAATCTTTGCTTCACTTTTGATTAATCGACTAGATAGTACTTGTTTACTGGCGTTGCTGTTGTTGTTTCTTTACTGATGCTTGTTATTGCTAAGTGTCTGTAGTCGAGCATTGTCTGTCTCGCCACAAGAAACAGGTTTCATTTCCCCTCTTTTCAATTTAGGGTGATTGCTTGAATGAATTTCTTATTAATTGAGTGGACTGTAGATAGCAATTTCGGTAAAAAGTAAAAACAAGTCAATGGGATTTCAAATTCACTTGATGAACTCGCCATTTCTTGATGTGTATTAGTGTATATATAGCTTGAATTGTGTTGCTGATTCTTATGTATGCACCGTACTGGAGGTTCAACGACATCATTCTTATGTAATGCACTTGTGAGTTGATTTTAAACGTTAGTGGTGATAAGCAACACTATTTCACCCACTGCACTTATGACTTATCTAGTCAATGGCATTGTGTACATTAATTATGTTTTTAAGTTAATTATTTTTAGCT
The DNA here is from genome assembly GCA_037127255.1 of Persicaria tinctoria. Lineage (NCBI taxonomy): Eukaryota > Viridiplantae > Streptophyta > Magnoliopsida > Caryophyllales > Polygonaceae > Persicaria > Persicaria tinctoria. The sequence continues at coordinate 6,690,995 of JBANSL010000004.1, forward strand.
ACCATAATTTTTTTAGGTTGGTGATTTTTTTTTTTTTGTGTGAGTAACGCAATTTGTCTTCAATTTATTTTAGTGTTGACACCGTTGTAGTTGGATATTATATATGTATGCTTGAGTCCTTAAAAATTGGTTTGTTTTTTAGTGTTGGCGTCATTTTTATGCATATTTTTAGGGCTGACGTCGTTTTTTATATGTGCTGACATCGTTTTTAATTAGATACCGGAGTATTATATATGTAGATAAATGTGTATGCTTGAATCCTTAAAATTTGATTTGTTTTTTAGTGCTAACATCGTTTTTATGCGTATTTTTTAGTACTGACGTCATTTTTATGCGTATTTTTAGCGTTGACATCGTTTTTATGCGTAGTTTTAACGCTGACATCGTTTTTATATGTATTTTTTAGCGTTGACATCATTTTTATACGTATTTCTACACCATTTATATTTGTGGTTTCTATTATGTTAAATTGTGGTTTCTATTTGTAGTTCATTAACCTTGCATTTGGAAAAAGTCGATATTTGAATATAGTTTCTTCCATACTATATGCACATAATAGATAATTATTGGCTTATTGCATTCCATACGATATGCACATAATAGATAATAGATAATTATTGACTTATTGCATTCTAATTTCTAAGGTAGGTATATATGTATGCTCGAATCCTTAAAAATTGGTTTGTTTTTTAGTGTCGACATCGTTTTTATGCGTATTTTTAGGGCTGACATCGTTTTTAGTTGGATATTATATATGTAGGTATATATATGTATGCTTGAGTCATTAAAAATGGTTTGTTTTTTAGTGCTGACATCGTTTTTATGCGTATTTTTTTGTGTTGGCATCATTTTTAGTTGGATATTATATAGGGAAATTTACGGAAAACTACCCTTTAAACAAGAGAGTTTTCAATTAACCACCCTTTAAATTTAAAATTACCAAAAACCACCCTTTAAAGGGTCTTTCATTACAACTCACCACCCATTCATCCATTTTACCTAATTTATCATTAAATATAATATATTTTAATATTTTCAAACTCAAATATAATTATAAATAGGGAAATTTACATAAACTACTCTTTAAACATAGGAGTTTTCACTTAAACACCCTTTAAATTTAAAATTATAGAAAACCACCATTTAAAAGGTATTTCATTACAACCCACCACCCATTTATCTATTTTCACTAGTTTATCATTAAATATACTATATTAATATTTATAAACTCAAATTTGATTATAAATATATTCAAATTTTGAATTTGGTCGCAACGACCATTTGACATATGGTCGTTGCGACCAGGTGGGTATGCGCTAAACGGCAAAACACCATGCGCTAAACAGAAATCGTGTAAATATATTCTAGAATTATTATCTTAATTTATATTTGAAAATATTTATAAATTTTGAAAATATTATGTAAATTTCTCTTGTTTATTTATAATATTTTTGTTCAATATTAATTGTTTTTTTAGTATGCTTAGCCCATTAATTATTTTTTTAGATTGCTTAGCCCTCTTGACCGGTCAACGTTGACCGTTGACCGGTCAACCCATTTTGATGCCAACTTTTTTTTTTTTTTTTTTTTGTGATGGCATATTTTACCGTTTTGATGCCAACATTTTGTGGTGACAATTTTATATAATTGATGGCATAAGAGATTAAAACGTGGAATCAAAATATTGTCACCTTATTGTCACTTTTCTAATGAAATGATTGGATGACTTTTTTTTAATGCCACTTTTTTAAAACATTGATGACATTTTTTGTGATGTCATATTTTACCGTTTTGATGCCAAAATTTGATTACATTTTATTTTCAATCTGATGCCACTTTTCTAATTAAATTATTGGATGACACTTTTTTTAAACTTTGATGACATTTTTTGTTTACTCTAATGTCACGTTGACCATTGATGCCATTTTGAAAAATTTGTATCACATTAAAGAAAAAAATGTCATCAAAAATACTACTTTGAAAAAATATCATCAAAAATATGGCATCACGGTAAAAAAAATATTATAAAAAAATTGACATAAAAAAGTGGCATCAAAGTGAAAATAAAATATAGTAAAATTTTGGCATCAAAACGGTAAAATATGGCATCACTAAAAAAAAAAGTTGGCATCAAAAAAAAGTTGGCATCAAAAAAAAAAAAAAAAGTTGGCATCAAAATGGGTTGGTCAACGGTCAACCGTTGACCGGTCAATGGTCAAATGGTTGACCATTGACCAACCCACCCAATTGGGAAAGGGGCTAGGGCAAACTAATTAAATTGATTTATGGGTTAGGTGATTAATTGGATATTTAAAAAAGGCCATGTACCAAAATCGCCCATTAAAAAATGTCTATTGCTATATTTAATTTAGGTAAAAATAATTCAAATAACCTGAACTTTACTAGGGTGAGCAAAAAACACCACCAACTTTACAATGTTACAAAAATAACCCAAATTTTGCAAAACCTGGGCAAACGCTACCACCAGCCCAAATTTTGTCCAAATGGACCACTACTTTTATTTTATTGAGGGTGATGTGGCTGCTGACATGTCACCATAATTAGTTAAATATGATTATTAAAATGAAATAAATAATATTATTAAATAATTAGAATATACTTTGTATGATTACCTGGGATGAACAAGAGTGAAGAGAAATTACAGAGGACGATCGCAGAGACTCGAAATCGAAATTGTTCCATGGAGAAAAAGTGAGGGAAATTGGTTAAGCAGAAGGAAGAGGAAAACAAACCAAGTAAGTAAACAAAATTTGTAAGTTTATTTGCATTATTCGATACTAAAGTTTCTTCCTTTCTTGACATATGATGGAATTTAGGGTTGGGTTATTTTGCTGAGAGGTTATGATTGAGACTAAAATATGTCGTTTTGTTTTTATTTTTGTTGTCTTATTGAGGAGACAAATGGAAGATTATAATCTTGTTGATACTACTCCCCCAGTAAAGATGAAATTGAAAGTTAGGAAAGGGCCTCCATCTAAGCTTATTTTGAATAGAGAGGATGAGTCTAGTGAAAGTGAAGAGACATGTGATGGTACAGAGAGTGACAAAGATAGTTGTAATAGTGGAGGATCTTCAAGTGATAGTGATGACGAATGGATAGCAAGTAAACAGAAATTGAGGGAGATGAGCACTAAATTTGATAGTGTTGGACCTTCTTACCTAGCTGCACATGCTAAACAACAAGCAAGTGATAGTGAAAATTCAGAAAACCTTTATGCATTACCAACCATAGAGGAGGAGGATGAGATTGATTCAATGAAGGAGAATGTGCATTTCAAAGTTTTAAGTGATGCTGAATTGAAAAGTCTTGTTTGGAGAGTTGGCATGCAGTTTGCATCACCTCAAATATTTAAGGGGCAAGTTATAAGGTATGCTGTAGTTGCAGACTATAGCATCAGATGGTACAAGAGTGAAAAAAACAATAAGCTGGCAGCCAGGTGCAAACAAGGCTGCATATGGAAGATATATGCGTCATGGGATGGTAAGAGAGAGAAATTTGTTGTCAAATCAGTGACCCCTGATCACACATGTAATAGACAAGATTTCGAGAATATTCAGGTGAAGGCAAAGTGGTTAGCAAAAGAGTATTTGGAACAATATAGGAAAGAACCTAGCTGGTCAACTAAGGCCCTGATTGATGCCGTGATGGCGAGATTTGGCGTACAACTGAAAAGGTTTACGTGTTATAGGGTAAAAAAACATGCTCACAGAATGATATATGGAACAGCTAGTGATCATTACAATAAGGTTGGGTCATATTTGTTTGAGTTACAAAAAGTAGATCCTCTCTCTACGATAAATTTGCTTACTGAGAAGCCAACAATTCCTACTGAACCAGAAGTGTTTAGGAGGTTATATGTGAGTTTTCCTGCACTCAGGGAGGGGTTTCTTAAAGGATGTAGGCCAATGATTTGCTTGGATGGGTGTTTCTTGAAAACATATTTAGGTGGTATGTTGTTATGTGCGGTTGGGAGGGATGGAAATAACCAAATGTATCCAGTTGCTTGGGATATTGTGGAAGCCGAAAATAATGAGTCATGGAGCTGGTTTTTAGAGAATCTGAAAAAAGATCTGAAGGTATTCGGTGGAGAAGACTGTACCATAAGTTCAGACCAACAAAAGGTAAATTGTTTCAACCAAAATTAAAGCAATTTAACGACTATAATTGTAGTCATATAAAATTGATCATATACTTGTGTAATATCTATTTATTGTAGGGTTTATGCAATGTTGTCCGGCAACATTTTCCAGCTGCAGAGCATAGGAACTGTGCACGTCATATTTATGCAAATTGGCACAAGAAGCACAAGGGAGATCATCTTAAATTGTGTTTTTGGAAGGCTGCTAGAGCGTATACTGAAGCAGATTTGAATATCGCATTAGATGAGATGAGAGTCATAAGCAATACAGTTGCAGAGGACTTCTTGAGCAAAAATCCTAGACGCTTTTGTAGAGCTTACCTAAAAACAATGAGCAAATGCGATGTGATTGCCAACAATTTAGCTGAAACATTTAATGGCTATATATTAGAGGCAAGATCAAAACCTCTGATTTACATGTTAGAAGACATAAGGTATGACCGGTATATTTATTTGACATATGGTATGACTTGTTAACTAACCATATATTTCTTACAAAATTTTGGTCTTATAGGTTAAAAGTGATGGAGAGATTGTTTACTAAAAGTTCTCTGATGGCTAGTAGTAATTATGACATTTGTCCAAGAATTAGAAGAAAATTGGAAATTGAGAAGGAAGAAGCAAGGAATTGTAAGTGTGTACCTTCGTCTACCTTTGAGTTTCAAGTCGTATGTAAGAGTGACATGTTCAGTGTAAATTTCGAGAAGAAGATTTGCAGTTGTAGGAAGTGGGATCTCTCAGGATAATATATATGTAAAATTTGCTACAACAGGGCACACCACCAACAAACTACTTTGAGTGAGAATCCAAACACAGTCATATATAATAGCCACTCAAATAGATAATGCAAAATGCAAAACCATTACCAACTCAACAACCTGCAACTTATTCTTTTCTACAAGACTTGGCTAGGATAGGTCAATGGGGTCATGGGTGTTGCTGCACATTATTGGCAGTCCTCAAAACTTCAAGAGCAATAGGGGATTTAACCCTCTTAAACATTATTGGCAAAATCCAGCCTAGGTACCAACCTACAGTAATAAACAAACCAAATATAGCCCTTGCAATCACTTCTTCCCTTATTTCTAATGTCAATCCTTTTACTTTCAGCAATTCAACTCGAAAAAAAAAAATCTCAGTACCTTAAGTTTAGAATTTGGGTAAAGCTACTTTAAATTGGACAAGAAACAACTGTGTAATATTTAGGACATTCTTTACCTTAAGCTTTGAATTCGAAAACGAGTCAGCTTGAGGAACCCTAATTTGTACACATGACAAATTAGGACGAAGCAGAGTTGGGAGACAAAATTGGGGCTAATCTACGAATTCTAAAAAAAAAACTAGGATAAAGCACAATTAAGAGGGTACCTCTTGCTTTGAATCGAGCCCTAAACACCATTCTTAAATACCTACAACCCATCTCCATTGCCGATGGCTTCAATTTCTCCGTCGATGGCTCCATTTTCGTTGGATCCAGTCGATGGCTTCAGGATGTAGTCTATCTCCGCCGTCGTCTTCAATTGCTGGGTTAAGCCTAGTCGTCTTCTCCAAATTATCATCACAAATCCTAGTCGCCTTCTCCGATTCGTCTTCTCTAGGTTTTTTTAGTCCGATCTTCTCTATGTTTAATTATTTAAAGTGACAGGTCAGCAGCCACATCACTGGTCCATTTGGACAAAATTTGGGTTGGTGGTAGCGTTTGCCCAGGTTTTGCAAAAATTGGGTTATTTTTGTAACATTGTAAAGTTGGTGGTGTTTTCTGCTCACCCTAGTAAAGTTCAGGTTATTTGAATTATTTTTACCTTTAATTTATATGACTAATCGATAGACCATTTCTTTTTTAATTTGAGGAAAAATGCAAGTGAATGTGAATTCCCTCATATATATATAAAGTTTTTTATATGAAAAATAAAGTTATATATTTAAAAAAAATTAATATTTTCAACCTAAAAGATGAGTTTAATCCGTTTTATTTTTTATAGATAAATTTTTTCTTTCCCTAATTTAAAAAAAGTAGGCTATAAAGAAAATAGAATTTAGATAATATTTTTAAAAGTTATAAACATTTTCAAACGTAAATTAAGATAATAATTCTAGTCTATATTTATTTTTTATTTTTTAAAAATAAAAAAAATGATCTCTAAAAATTAAACAAGCCCTTAAATTCAAAATTTTAATATATTTATAATCATATTTGAGTTTAAAAATATTAAAATATATTATATTTAATGATAAATTAGGTCAAATAGATGAATGGGTGGTGAGTTGTAATTAGACCTGTCAAACGGGTCATTCGGGTCGGGTTCGGGTCCGGTCACTTCGGGTTTCAGGTAAAACGGGTCTCGGGTAAAACGGGTTTTGGGTTTTTCGGGTTGACTCGAACTCGGGTTTGATCGGGTTTCGGTTCGGGTTCGGGTCGATTTCGGGTTTGTCAATTTTTTCTTTTTTAAATTAAAAAAATCATTATTTGATAATTTTGTGATAAATTTTAATTATATATAAAAAAAATTAATTATATATAATTATAAATCAACCGGGTCAATCGGGTCAAAATTACCGGGTCAATCGGGTCATCGGGTCGAAACCCAGATTACCCGGAAAATTTCGGGTTTTTCGGGTTCGGGTCGAAAAAAAATTTCGGGTCAAAAATTTCGGGTTCGGGTCGGAAATTTTTCGGGTCGGCCGGGTCGGGTCATCGGGTCGGGTTGTGTTTTGACAGGTCTAGTTGTAATGAAAGACCCTTTAAAGGGTGGTTTTTTGTAATTTTAAATTTAAAGGGTGGTTAATTGAAAACTCTCTTGTTTAAAGGGTGGTTTTTCGTAAATTCCCCTATTATATATGTAGGTATATTTATATACTTGAGTTCTTAAAAACTAGTTTGTTTCTTAATGCTGACACCGTTTTTATGCATATTTTTTAGTGCTGACATCGATTTTAGTTTGACATTATATATGTAGGTATATAAGTATGCTTGAGTCCTTAAAAATTGGTTTATTTTTTAGTGCTGACATCGTTTTTATGCGTATTTTTTCGTGCTGACATCGTTTTCAATTTGATATTATATATGTAAGTATATATGTATGCTTGAGCCCTTAAAAATTGGTTTATTTTTTAGTGTTGACATCGTTTTTATACGTATTTTTTAGTGCTGACATCGTTTTTATGCATATTTTTATGTAGGTATATATTTGCTGACATCGTTTTTGCAATATAAGAAATGGATGAGGAAGGAGGTCAGCATCGTCGGCGTCAAAAAATTCTTTGTTTTAATTGTTTATCGTTATTCTTTGTTTCTCACTACCAAAAATAAAATAAAATATTCGTTTTTTTGTAGAACATTCCTTTGTCTCTTTTGTTCTCCCCCTTTTATATTTTATATAAAACATTTAATGTTATTTGATTTGTGAAATCCAAATAGTTGGTAATGACTTAATACGTCAAATATATTCATCTTCGATGTCATCACCGTCGGCGTCAGCATCCTCAAAGAAGGCGTCAACATTCCCGACGTCAGCATCAGCATTAACGTGCGAAAAAAAAAAACGTTGCCGTCAACATCCCTGTAAACGGCGTTAGCAATGCTGATGTCCTCATTCCCGACGTCGGCGTCAACACCAACGCGTGGAAAAGAAAAAAAAACTTCTTCGTAAACGGCGTAAGTATTGACGCGCGAAAAAAAAATGCTACCACGGAGGGGGGGGGGGGCACACAGGAGGGGAATGGCGGCATGCCGGAGGGGCATAAGGGTTGTGTACTTTGCTAATTTTTCCCAAACTTTGTATACTCTGCTAATTTGGCCACCTTATTTTTGTAGTTTGCAAACCATCCCTTTAAGGGGATTGCCTAGCCCTCTAGTAGCGTGGTGATCAGCGGTGAAAGAGGCTCGCAATGGTTGGCTCATAAATCTAGCCAGATGGAGATCGAGGAGGGGTGCGAGATAAGGATCTATTGCACCGTTTGAAAGCAACTGTATACACGCGCATGGATCCGCATTTCAAGTTTTTTCCTCTTTTTTCATATTATTTTTATTAATTAAATACAACTAGTACTTTTCCCGAACCATGTTCGGGTTTTTTTCGATATATTTTCGATCGAACGTCAATTTTCAACCAATATACTTCTCACCTTGTTGTTCTTCGAAATCTTTGGTTGTCATGGTGAATTATATCAAACTCCCAAACTATATTTCATACCATGAAAAATAACAACTCGACCCAAACTATATCAAACTCCCAAACTATATGAAACTATGTTAATTAAGATGCAAGCTACATTGAATCCAAATACACATGATCCATAAAAATCCCGTCCTTCACAACAAACTAAAGACTTTTACTCAGCACATTTCACAACACGGGCATGAAAAAAAATATGGCCATAACAACAACAATGACATGTGTTAAACAGATCTAACAGCTACGCCATGAAATAAGTATGGTTATAAGAACAACAATCAACCAACACAACTCAACGTACATTAATAAGCATTAATCCCGAATTCCAATCCCAATTTCTCTCTCAATTTCTCCTCTTTTTTTGTTCAATCTCAATCTTCGGGTTCGCGGCCAGGGGAGATGATGACGGGCGGCAGAGTGCCAAGCTCTGCCGGCGGGAGCCCCAGGTTTCTGACGGCGTTGCAAACAGGATTAAGGAGCTGGTTCGTTTTTTTGGCTGCATAGTCGGTCGCGTTGCAAACAAGATTAAGGAGGGGAAGTTCACTCTTGATGGTGCTGACTACTCCCTGCCCATCAACAACCATCCGAATAGTCTCCATGGTATATATCATTCTAATTCATTTCAGGTTTCAACCTATATAAATTCGCTCTATGAATATAGTGTTTACAATATCCACAGCTTGTTTTTAGTCATATACAATTAACCTGTTAGTAACATTAGAGTTTTCACCGTTCATAATCACCAAAAATACACTATACTGTGAGCATCAATCGTTTTGTAGCATGCGTCTATCTCGAGTCAAGAAGCCTTAACTCAATCTTGTCTGTAAGTTTGATTCCTCAAAATTGCATTTCAAAATGTTATTTCAAAACCATAAATTCAGACAAATTGATTTCGGGAACCACTAATCTTTTTTTCTCGTGATTCTCTCTATGGCATTTCATCAAACAGGTAGAGTGCATGACTAAATGGTACTTCAAAACCATAAATGTCAGGAGCTTTTATTCGTCTAAACTTTATATGTAATCAAATACATGTAACTTCCTGAAATTGAAACCCCTAAGGCCCTAACCCCTAATTGAGTTTGAGTTGAGCCAAAATTATCAACCTCGGATTGAACTCAAATACCACATTCAATCTAACCAACAAATTGAGTCAGAATTCATGAAATTGAAAGAAGTAAATTTTGACAAAACTGAAAACTGAAAATGGAATAAGGTGAATACATCTTTTGATGAATTTTCTAGTTATTTCTAAAACCTAGATCAATGACAAAAAAAAGAGCGTTAAGGGTGCATACCAATTGCCCTCCTCCCGGCGCCGACTGATTCCGCTCGTCCAAGATTCCAACGGCGAGGCGAGAATAGGCGAGTGGAGTTCTAGTAGAGCGACGGTCAAGCAGCAAATCCGAGCGAAGAATTCATATTGGATCCACGCGAGGGAGGCCGTGGATCTGGTAGAGCGACGGTCCGACGGTTACGGTTGACAGTAGAGCAACCGTCCGGCGAGAGGAGATGCGAGGGAGGTCGTGGATCTGGTAGAGCGACGGTTCGGCAGAGAGGAGATGCGAGGGAAGCCGTGGGGGTGCGGCGCGGAGAGGGACCTCCACCTTCTCCGGATCTGGGTGCCCCGACCTCGAATCCGAGCGAGGGAGATGAACGGATGTGAGCGAGACTGCGATGTCGATTGTGGAGCGGCAATGAAGCTGATGTGAGGGATAGGGTTGTGCAGAAAAACCCGACACGACTGACCCGACACGAAACCGGGGCGATATGACACGAAAAAACACGACACGAAAAGGACACGACACGATAATGACACGAACCGTGAAAACACAAAAATTAATGGTTCGTGTATGGTTCGGGCAAATCTCGTTACCGGATACCCGACATGAACCATCGAACCGTTTATTTTTATTTTTTTTAAAAAAATATAGCGAGTTGTGTGTTTATATATATTAGATGTAGTTAATTAGGATCACTAAGTCATGATAGCTCAATTGGTTGGCTGTGTTGGGAGAGTTTCAAAAGAGACTTGGAGTGGTGGGTTCGAATCCCATTACTTCATAATTTTTTGTGTAGGGTAAAAGGCTGAAAATTTGGCTTCATAGAAGGACACGTGGCACAATATTTTGTGAAGACATTGCTTCTAAAATAATAAGTATAAGGGGTGGATTAATCCCGGCCCTTTAGGGATCGTTTGGTTCAACGTGGGAATTGAAATTCCCGGGAAGTTATTTCATGGGAATTGAATTCCCAGGAAGTCTAATTCACGGGAACTGTGAAAATATATTTGGTTAACTTTTTAGTTTATAGTATTAAATAGGGGAATTGAGAATTTTTAAATAGAAAATGGGGGAATTGCAACTTACCTAGGGAGGAGGAGGTAAGTTAAATTCCTATGAAATGGAGGAATTGAACTTCCTGGGAATTTAACTTCCTGGGTTTTTCTGCGGAAAAAAATTCAACCAAACACATATATTTTAGCTACTTCCTGGGTTTTTGTACTTCCTGGGTTTTTCAATTGCCAACCAAACGAAACCTAATTTAACCCAAATCAAAGGCCCCAATCTGTTCACAAATTAAATCCTAAGGGGTGTTTTCACAATAACCAACCCCTTTATATATATATATACTTCCTCCGTTAATTAAAACTTGACGTTTTACTTTTCATGCACGCTTTTCTAAGGGGTGTTTTCACAACAACCAACCCCTTTATATATATATATATATTATATACTTTTTCCGTTAATTAAAACTTGCCGTTTTACTTTTCACGCACGATTTTTTAGGTTTTAAAAAATATATAAAATATTAACTTTTTAAATAATTACATGGAGTACTTATTACAATTAAGTATCAATTTATATAAAAAAAATGTAACAAAATGTTAATATTTTATATAGTTTCTATAATTCTAAAAATGCGTGCATACATAGTAAATGACAAGTTTTAATTAACAGATTGAGTAGAGTATATGTAATCTATATACATATACTAAAACCGATGCATTGAAGCCTGCGTGGCGGCATGTGAGTGAATCTGCCTACGTGGCGGCGCATGAGTGCGTCTCGCAAAACTTTCTCCCTTCAAAAAGAAAAGCTAATAAAAATAATAAGATAGTTCTAATCCATATAATTAAAAATAATTATTTTATTTTACCATTAATTCATGTAATTGAATAGATGGAATATAGTATACAAGAGTAAATATTATATAAGGAAATAATTATATCAATATAATTAAACACAATAATAGTAATAAATTTGGCATATACAGATATACAAATTGCCATATAAGTGTATCTTCATCTGGATTATAAATAATCTTTCCAATGGACGGCGGTTTATATATCGATTATTTAGTGTGGAAAGAATTATTTATATCAAAATTAATTATTTCATAGTTATTTTATTTATATATATATATATATATATATATATATTATTTTTTAGGAGAATGAGTTATTTAGATCTAGATTAATTTTAATCTTATATTTCCACTTATTAGTTTAATTATCATAATATAATTCATATTTATTTATTTATTTATTTATTTTCATATTTATAATATGATTTTTTTATAGATAATAAGTGAAGTTTTATAATATTGTGTTAATATATTCCCGTGCAGGGAACGGGGCATACACTAGTGATATATGAATTACAATAATATCAAAGAACAATTAGGAAGAGCATACGGAAGCCATTTTCGGAAACAAATATACTTTCGGAGGTAATGATATCAATTAAATATATTAGTGGAAGTGGTGATATTAGTTACGTATCAATTAACATAGCACTTTCGGAAACAAAATCAAATCAGCAGCACAATTATGGAAACAAATATAGGTTCGAACGTAATGATATCAATTAAATACATTAGTGGAAGTGATGATATTTGTTTTGCTGAACGGAAGTGATGATATTAGAATGATATATTTTCGGACGTAATCCTATATATATACTCGGTAAATAGGAGAGGTGATTCTTTTTTTGTTTTTCCCCTTAGGCAAATATTAGAATGCCCTGTCGAGACAGGGTTCATTCTTGATTATCCTTACAGAGGATGCTAAATAAATTCTCATGCAAGGTGAGATTAGACATATTACAAGTACCTCTATGTCTAGTAATATAATCTGTCGCTACGTTTGATTCTCTGAAGCAATGCTGAAATTCAATTTTATTGAAATTGACCTTCATTATGTTGATCTTCTCGATCGTTCTGAAAATCTCCCAATCAATCTTGGTGTTGTCATTTATTGTTTGGACCACCTTCAAGTTATCTCCTTCAATAATGACCTTCCTCAATCCTTTCTCCATCGCCTTTTGGACATCTAAACAGAAAGCGGAAGCCTTTGTCTGCATAAAAGAACCCGGACATGCTTTCTATTGAAAGATGTACAATACCTGTCCCATACTATCCCTAATAATACCCCCCAAATTGCAATCTGAGGGACCTCTAACCGAACCATCTACATTTATTTTGTAGATGGTGAGTGGTGGTTTCGACCACCGGGACAACCTTTTCTTATTTTTCTTTATAGTTTGTGGTTTGGGTGGGGTGGCTTCGTTCCAATTGTTCACTTATTGGAGTATTTTATGGACAATGGAAGTGTTTGATTCAAGTTGTCGTCCGTCAAAAATTATTTTATTCCTCATTTCCCATATAGTGTGCCAAATAAAACATAATTCCTCAAATTTTTTATTATCATGATTGATAATACAAAGGTCATTTTGAATTGACCGGTTAGAATATAAGTTAATAAAGGTTCTATTAGTTGCATATTCATATGTAGATATAATGGATTTCGAAATTGGGCATTCAAGGAAAATGTGATGTGCATCTTCATCAAAATCTTGACATAGAACACATTGAGCTGGGACTCTATTGAAGTGCTTATTTAGTCGGGCTTTGGTGGGTAAACATTCAATTACAATTTTCCAAATAAAGTTTTGGATTTTTGGCGGTAATCGGAGATTCCAAATCCACTTTAAGTCTTTATTGTTCTGAGCATTAGTATAATTTATTTTGTGAGTTGATTTTGTTGAGAATTCACCATTAGAATTCAATTTTCAGATGAGTTTGTCAGGAGTGTTCCATGTCGGAATTGGGATCTCCATAATGGAAATAATCATTTGAGGGGGGGGGGGGGGGGGGGAAGTTGTTTTAAGAGAGGTATATTCCATTCTTTTTGGCTTGTGAACAAGTATGCTACCTTCATGTTAGAGTTGTTGCTACCTTGAAAGACTTGAAGGGATAGATTATTTATCCAAGGGTCGGTCCAGACATTTATGGAGTTTCCATTTACCACAATCCAGAGAAGACCTTTATCAAAAGTATCTCGAAGATGGAGAAGCCTCCCAAATTGCCAAGAAGTAGTTTGTTTGTTGTTAAAATAAAAAATAGTGTCATTTTTTAGGTATTTTTCTTTTATAACTTTAACCCATATATTTTGAGGTTCCGAGATTATCTTCCAAAGTAATTTTAGTTGAAGGCTGATGTTGGTTTCTTCCGCTGTCTTAATACCTAAACCTCCATTTTCCTTACTTGTGCAAATTTTTTCCCAGCTAATAAGAGGATTATATCATTCCGAGTTAAGTTTATTCCAGAAAAAGTTTTTATTAACCTGGTCAATTTGTTGAAGAATGCCCTTTTGTAAGAGAAAATTTTGCATGAGATAGTCGAGTTTGGAACTAAGGTTAGCACGGATGAGCACATCCTTTTGTAAGAGAAAATTTTGCATGAGATAGTTGAGTTTGGAACTAAGGTTAGCACGGATGAGCACATCCCTCCCTGGTTGAGATAAAGTTGAGGCCTTCCATTTGGGGAGTTGTTTTTTCAGACTCTGAATTGTTTCTTCAAAAACACAGTTTTTAACTCTGCCTTTGATAATGGGAATACCTAAATATTTTTCTAGTCCAGAGGAAAGAGGGATGTTCATATCTTGTGAGAGCGAACGGGCCAGATTAGCATTCACATTCGTAGAGACTTGCATAAAGCTTTTCTGGTAGTTTATGATCATGCCAGATTGATTAGAGAAATTATTTAGCATATTTTGAATTGTGTGAAGGCTTTTGTGTGAAGCATTTGCAAATATTAGCGTATCATCTGCAAATGTGAGAAACGGAATGGGGGTTCCATTGGCGGTTAATTTCATTCCTATGAGTGCATCTTTCATTTTTGCTTCCTCATGGAGTTGTCTAGCAAAGTTTTCCATAATTATGAAAAAAATGTAAGGGGCTAAGGGGTCTCCCTGACGGATACCCCTATGAGGTTTGAATTGTTTACCTGGACTATTGTTTACTAGGACCGAAAAAAGTAGAAGTGGTTATGCATTTCATAACCCAATTAATCCAGGTTTTATGGAATCCAAACTTGGTTAGGATTGCTTCAATATAATTCCAATTGATTTGATCATAAGCTTTCTTCATATCAAGTTTTAATGTCATCCATCCCTTTTTATCTTTTTGTTTATGAAAATGAAATAGGAGAGGAGATCTTGATATAAGAATGATAAGAAACAAAGATCACAAAATAAAAAATATAGACAGTCTAAATAATTATATTTCGTTATAATAGTAGCCAATAAGAAAATATCATTTGAATAAAAAATTCAAGTTTAATTGTGGTCGTGAGACGTCAGCGAAATGCTAGCAGAATTATTAATATTAATGATTCGATTCTCCTCAAAAGCTTTGGCCTAATCAGTGGCGGAGCCAGGAAATATATTGGGGTGGGCAAGTTAAGAGCCAAAGTGGTAACAAACAAATTTATTGGAGATATTTTGTAAGAAATAAAATAATTTGTATAAATATTGAGAAAAAAACCCTTAAATAGTGGCAATTTTAATTTCATTCACTACTTTGCATAATTATTCTATTCTAATTTTATTTAAATAATTATAACCATATTCTAATTAAATTATAAAAAAATATACTAAACTTGGGATATGAAACAAAAAATAAGAAAATGAGAAACAAAATGTGCTATATGAGATTCGAACATGGGACCTATTGAATTAACAAAACACTACCTTACCGCTATACCAACTCCCTTACCACAAGACCAATCTAACCCAGATGTACACTATAACTTCCCATACATATATGTATTTTTGTTTTAGTTTGGGATGGGCTTGGGCTCATACAAGCCCATTCCTGAATCCGTCAGTGGGCTTAATTGGGTTCTCATCCCGAGCTTCTCGCTCTCATTTGTAAATGACGCTCTTAGGTGGTGGTTTAGCATGGTCTGACTCACCTAAAATATTGTTATCAAAGAATAGTCTTAATTTTTTTTTTACAGTAGGCAAATATTAGGGAGAATTACATAAAATGTAATTCACTCCCTGGATCATCCTGACGGATGATGGTACAAAGTTCCCTATTAAAAGGGATGGTATTTCTATTCGTAATGATACCAGTTCTAGCTATATAGTCCGCAACCTTGTTAGCTTCTCTGTAGCAGTGGTTGAATTCGACATGATCAAAGTGCTCTCTTAGCCGATTGATGTGTTGTACTTGACGTAAGACTTCCCACTTTGTGTTCTTTCCTTCCTTGATTGCCTTTATAATCTCTTGGTTATCTCCTTCAATGACAATTCTCCTTATACCTAATCTTCGGGCGTGCTCCATTCCTATTTGAATAGCATAGGCTTCAGTTTGTAGGATACTTCCTCTTTCCGTTACCTGGTAAAAAATATCCTTAATATGACCCTGAGAGTTTCGGATAACTCCCCCCACCTGACAGGCGCCCGTGGGTTTCACGGAGCCATCTACATTAATTTTATAGATAGATGTTTGGGTTTTGGTCCACTTTGCTCTTGATCTCTTGTTCTTTGTTCCTGGTTTGATGTTTTCCTGTTTTGCATAATTCCATTCTTTAATGGCAGAGATAGCAGTTTGAGCTACTATGTTCGGAGGGGTTATATGTTTTGTTTTGAAGATGTGATTGTTTCTAGCCTCCCAAATGGCAAGCCATATGAAGACTATATCATTAAAATTACGGTTGTCCTCTTTGACTTGTTCTATGTTGATTAGGTTACCATCTCTGTTAGGGAGTTGAAAATAATCCTTTGTCATTTGTTCATAACGGGCGATTACTTCTCTCGTATATTGACATCCTAAGAGGAGATGATGTAGGTCTTCACTTGTTTGATTGCATAGGCAATATTGACTCGGAACTCTATTAAAGTATCTATTTAGGCGTTCTTTCGTTGGGAGGCCATCTGACATGACTTTCTAAAGAAATTTTTTTTGTCTTGGTGGTAGACATAGGTTCCAAATCCATTTGTGGTTTCCTATTACTTGTTCTTCATTTCTTGATATAGTCTTTGCCGATTTTGTGGAGAAGTTTCCAGAGGGGTCAGGTTTCCATATAAGCTTATCTTGGACCTGCCAATCTGGGATGTAGATTTTGAGAATTTCATTCTGAATGTTAGATGGAAACATGTTGCTAATTAGATGGGTATTCCAAGTTTTGTCATTTAAGATGAGATCACTAACCTTCATATTTGGATCATGGTTATTTAGAAAATTTGTTAGCCTTATGTTTGGGATCCAAGGATCATTCCAAACATTGATAGATTGACCATTGCCTACTAGCCATAAGAGTCCTTTTTAAAATTTTTCCTGGATGGAGAGAAGTCTTCCAAATTGCCAGGAGGTGTCCTGGTTTGTTCTTTGTTGGATTCCTTGATTTGTTAGGTACTTCTCTTTGATAACTCGTACCCAGATGTTGTTTTCATTTGTGTAGATTTTCCAGAGAAGTTTCATTTGGAGGCTCTCATTGAGCTCTTCCGCTTTCCTAATGCCTAGCCCACCTTGATGTTTGCTTTTGCAGATTTTATCCCAGGAGATCAGGGGTGTATACCTTTCAGAGTTGAGCTTATTCCAGAAGAAGTTTTTATTTGTTTGATCAATCTGGTTTAGAACACCTTTTGGTAACGGGAATAGTCTTAATTTGACATTATGTCACATGGCTAACACATGTGTACAAGCTATAATTTTTTTTGGAGTCATACAACATATTTATACATTTTTTTTTGCTAATTCTACAAAATTATTTCACAATTAAAAATGAAAAAGTAAATAAGTAAGAATTAAATTGAGAAGATATAACTGACATAATTTTTTCTCCAAAATTGAAAGCATGTAGAAGCTAATGAAGAATTAAAAAGTGATTTGGAAGGGGAAAACAAGCGACTAAATTAGAGGGAGAGCAATTTTATAGAAGTTGACACAATTTTATCGATTATTTGAAAGGAAAAAATAATCTCAAAAGTTTCCTCCCAAATTCATACTTACTTATTTGCATTTTTTTTAATTGTTAAAATTCTATTAGAATATTATATAAAAGGAATGGTAAAATTATAAATGTTAAATTTAACCTATATTTAAAAATATATTTGGGGTGATTGATTGATGAAAAAAGTCATTTAAAGAGTTATTTTCTAAAAATATCAATTTAAGAGTTGATTTTTTTTTAACAAGTAATAATTTGGGAGGAATAAACCTACTCGAGAGCATCCTTACGGATGAGGTATTGAAGACCTGAATCATAGTACATGCCAAGGCCCCTAGCAGAGCGACAAAGAAGTGCAACCTTAACAGCCACTCTGTTGCCAATACTGGGCAAGTGAGAGAAGGAGACTTCTCTCACACTCGACAACAATGTTTTAATACGGACATCACCAATTCAATTTCTCGTAGACATGTAGAATTTATTTTTAAATGATTAATGATTATAAGGGAGTCCTCTTTTAATTGTAACTTGTTTATACCCAGTGCGCGGATTTGGATTAAACCATGTCTTAGTGACAATGCCTCTGTTTTCAACGGGGTCTGGTTACCAATTTTATTATAGCCAATGTGAATCGTTCTCCCTTCATAGTCACGAATGATGTAGCCAATTGAGTTATCTTTGTTATTGAGTATGAATCTGTCGAAGTTTATTTTAAACATGCCAACCGGTGGTTTTTTCCATTTAACATTTTCCCACCGAAATCTTGACCGTTAGTGATTGGTAACATTAGTATTCTGAGTATACTAGATACCATCCTCTTTGTCATAGAAAGAGTTTTTTTTTTCCAATTCTCCAAGTGAGTGGTGATGATGTGTTTAACAACTTCCTAGTTTGGAATAGATTCATTTCTAAATATCGTGTGATTTCTGATGTACCATATTGTTCACAAAGTAACCGCTAGTTTTTCTATTTCAATTTTTGTGAGAATGTTACACGATAGGGGAAAATCTCTCGAATTTGCAATCATGTTAACTACAATCTGATTTGTGCCTAAATAATTATGGAAAATGGCTTAATTATATATAATTTTTAAATTATCAAAATAGTTGGATGGTTCGACCTATATAGTTGGAGCAATTAATTAAAGTCAATTTGTGATGATATAGAAATAACACAACAAATTTGGAAATAACAATTCTGTTCGTATATGCTCATGCTCAGAAAGGAGATAAAAACTGGTTCTGGACCACACTGTCAACCACCATTAGCAACATAAAAGGCCATGTGATTCTAATGGGCGACTTAAACGAGATTCTCGAACCAAATGACAAAATGGGTGGCAATCCTCCTACCTCACACATATTTTCTAAACTAAAAGAGATAATTACTACGCACAACCTCATAGATGCCCCAACCATTGGTAAAAGATTCACCTGGAGGAAACACTATCATAGTCTCATGGGATCGACAACATTTTTGAGAAACTAGATAGAGCCTTAGTAAGCCATAGCCTATTACAGCACTTTCCGAATCTTTGCACAAAAAATAATGCTTTTATCAGATTGGATCATACTCATATCACACTAGACCATATGGATAACCAGAAACCAAAACTACAACCTTTTAAATTTGAAATGGCCTGGACTGCGAGGCCAGACTTCGAAAAAATTATTCGAGACGCTTGGCGTGTTGACACTCCAGGATCACACATGTACAAACTAACCAAAAAAATGTAAGAAGTTAAAAAGAAAAGCAAGTTATAGAGCAAAGTCACTTTCAGAAATATATTCCGCCAGATAACACTAGTGGAAACAGAACTGCATGATCTCCAAATTAAGCTTTGTAACACTTATGACCAAAACCTAGATAATAAAATAAAAATACTAACTGTAAAACATGCTTCCCTTTTAAACTATCAGCAGAAATATTGGGGGCAAAGGGCCAAACGAATCCATATCAACTCGGTGGATGCTAACAGTAAATACTTCCACATGATTGCAACGGGGCGACGAAATAAAAGCATAATAAGGAACATTCAAACAATAGCCGGTATTACCTTAACAAGTGAAAAAGATATTAGGGACACAATCAAGAACGAATTCGTTAGTAGATTCTCACAAAACCAAAGGCAAATTATTCCGAGCAACCTTCTTGGCAATATTGGTACCGAAATTACAGATACTGACAACGACTGGCTGACTAGACAAGTAACAAACTCCGAAATAAAAAATGCAGTATTCATTTTAGAAAATGAAAAATCTCTAGGGCCTGACGATTTTCCGACAGGCTTCTATAAGAAATACTAGCATATCGTAGAACCTTCTGTCATCAAGGCGGTTAAGAGTTTCTTCCTTAATGGGAGGATCCTCAAACAAATAAATCACACTTTTATTGCATTAATACCAAAACGAGACAACCCCACGACTACATCCCATTACAGACCAATCAGTCTATGCTCGACCTCGTACAAAATCATCTCTAAAATACTGGCGAGAAGACTAAAAAAAATTAGCCCAAAAATAATTAACCCGCTACAAAGTGCGTTTACATCAGGGCGATCAATACAAGACAACATTCTCATTGCCAATGAAATTTTCCATTCTTTCTCGAAGAAAAAGGGCAATTCGGGTTGGATGACAGTTAAACTTGACATGGAAAAGGCTTTTAACCTAGTTGACTGGGACTTCCTATTATCAGTATTAGACAGGTTTAGCTTCTCTCCCTGGGTTTTGACCTGGATCAAGGAATGCATAACAACAGTTACGTACTCGGTACTAATGAACAATGAACCAACACATCTATTCACTCCGCAACGGGGACTAAGACAGGGGGACCCCCTATCACCCTATCTTTTCCTCATCCTTTATGAAATACTAGCTAGAGGATTACACAACGAATCAGCCAAACCCCAGAGCCACCTAGGAATAAGAATGACATAGAATGAATCTAAGATCCCATATTTAGCATTTGCTGATGATATCGTTATCTTTGCCTCAGCTACCAAAACTGCTTGTGACCAAATCAATAAGATTCTCAGGGTATACACTTCGATCTCAGGGCAAAGAGTGAACAGACATAAATCTCATTTCCAAACGTCCCCAAACATAACAGGAGAAAAAAAAAAAACTATTCATAACGAACTAGAAATACAATATACCACTAACCTAGGAACTTACCTAGGATGCCTAATCATCTGTGGTCGCACCACAAAAGATGACTTCAAGGGATTGATAACTTACACAAAAACCAACACCACAGATGGAAGCCAAAAATTGTCTGTCCCAAGGCCGGATGTTGCACTTTAATTAAGACAACACTATTAGTTAAGCCACTGCATCTTATGCAATTAATGCTTCTTATTATCGAAATTTGTGCACGCGGAGCTCGATAGAATAAACCGGAACTTCCTATGGAATAAGGGGCCCAAACATAAACCACTAATCAATTGGTATGAGATCTGTAAAACAAAAGAGAACGGGGGTCTAGGACTCAGGAAATCGGAGGATATGAATACCTCCCTACAACTAAAGCCCTTATGGTAGATTCTAGCGGAACCAAACAATCCTTGGGTTTCCATCATTTCTGAAAAATATCTTAAAGGCCAAAACATACTGCAATATCATAGGAAAAGTGGAGCCTCGTGGAAATAGACCCAACTCACTAAACTCATACCACTTCTCAAGGAAGGCATCCGATGGTCTATCGGCAATGGGGAAAATATAAACTTTTGGACAGACCACTGGATTGGAGACTCACCACTTATTACCTTGGTACCAGATTTAGAGCAAATTGATGCCACGGTCAAAATAAACCAATTCTTGACAGACGACGAAGTCTGGGATCTCACAAAACTAGACGACGCTGTCAAAAATATAATACCTATGGAAGTGTTAGATTCCATAACAGCAACACCAATACCCAAAAACATACACATGGACAGACTCTACTGGAAATGGAGTCGGAACGGTTGGTTCTCCACTAACTCTGCAATAGAAATGATAAACAATAGAAAAAATCACCAAAAGACATAAATGAATTGGATCTGGAAGCTTGATGCCCCTCCGAAGGTCAAGACTTTACTTTGGAAAATAATTAAAAACGGGATGCCCACTTCGGTTAGACTTGCCTGTTGTGGGTATGGAAACCCCACATCTTGCCCGCAGTGTGATTCAAACTACGAAGACCTAACCCATCTACTCTAGAATTGTCCTATTTCTCGAAATGTAATCACAATGATGGTCTGCTCTTTGTTTGTTCCAATAAACAACAACTTTTTGCAAAATTCTGATCTCAACACCGCCATTCAACAAATTAAGGAGACCATTGGCATTTCTCGCTTCACTATGCTCGTTTTTTCCTGGTGAAGTATATGGTATTTCCGCAACAAAGCACTCTTTGATAACGCTACACCTGACCCCAGAAGCATCTTATCCTTCCTGAAAGACCAAATATTGTTGTGGAAATCGTCTAAGGATTTTAATGATTGTTTTACCCAACAACAAATAGTAAACCAACCCCAAATAAAAAACTCGGTCCTTAAAAAGAGAAAAGCAAAATGGCAACCCCCAGCTGAGGGGAATCACAAACTTAATTTAATTTCGATGGAGCCTAATCCTCTTCTTATAAAGGTTACTTTGGCGTCATCATTAGGGACTGTAAAGGCACACCCATCTTCCTGGGATTTGGGTCTTGTCCAATCCCTTCCATCACTGGTTCTGAGGCTATGGGTCTTTGGAAGGGCTTGCAAGCTGCCCGTGATTTTAACATAACTAACCACGAAATTGAAGGTGATAATAATCTAATGATCATTAACAACCTTTTAGACTTGGGAAAACATACTGGAGATTCTGAAATGATTGTGTCATACAGTCTAGTCTCGCTTGACTTTTTCCACTCAATTAAGATTCGTCATGTGTTCCGGGAAGCTAACCAAGTTGTGAACCGCTTACCACTTCTGAATGTTGCTTTCCACAACCATTTGGCTCCTGACGACTTAGCGCTTCATGAGTTCATCCGTTCGGATGCCCTTGGTTTATAGGGTTTGCCCCTATAGCCAAATTATTTTCGGTTCAATTAAAAAAAAAAGAGGCAAATTGTGCTATGCGTGCTTGTTCGAATTTCGCTATCAATGTATTATTATTTTTAATTTCATCAACATCATTATCAAGAAAATAGTACTGTATTGGATTGGTCTACTCTTATCTATATAAAGCAATGATAATGGAGCTTATTCAATCAATCACCCTCGTATGCTTCATTTACCTTCATCTACATTTATTTTCTTAGGCATGAATCCTTTAGTACAAATGCTTCGTTACCAAAACTTGGTGCTCTTTATGGTCATTCTCCTTGCAAGCTGCTGTGATTCCGAGAGACGACCAAGGCATTTCCATCATATCCCCGTAGGCAAGGGGGCGATAGGACCCGAGACCATTGCATTTGACTGCCATGGAAGAGGACCTTATGTTGGAGTTTCCGATGGACGGATACTTCGGTGGACAGGCCTTCCACGTTTAAATTGGACAACATTCGCGGTGATGCCAAATTGGTAAGTTGTATTTCTCATCAGAAATAAGTTAAAGGGTTCGTTTGGATGATCATTCATTCTGATTGCGCTTTATAAGTCAGAATGAATGGTCATCCAAACGAACACAAATTAGTAGACTCTGTTTATGTTGATTTAGTGTTTCTTTCAAATAATTAATTTGTTGGAATTCTTCCTTGTTTCGTTTTTTTGTTACCAAATAAAATATTATAAAATCGGTACCATACAATATTGTAGGACAGTCAATTCCTCATCTTTAAACAATAGGGTTGAGTTGGATTAATAATTTTTACCTTTTGCTTTGAAAGGTCAGAGTTTGTAACTATATACAATTTTTCTAACATATGAACTTAAATCAAGAATCTCAGCTGAAAAATATTAACCGAAATTTGATGATTTTGATTTTTCTTTTTTAATTTAGAAAAGCCAATTTGTAATAAAAATAAATAAATGTTATCGGCGCAAGAAGAATCGAAGGAGGTGATCCGTTTCATCTTGACTTGGTTATTAGGCGTGTTATTCGAGCCTGTTATAACGAGAATGAAATTAGCGAAGAACAATACATAGATTTACATAGTTCGGCAACGGTGTGTTGCCTACGTCCACGGGCAGAGAACCACTTTTCTTATTAGAGGAAGCAAAACAGATTATGGTTACAAGGGGTCGGCGTTTCATGAGTATATGAAGAGACTCATGGAACCTTAAATAGACAATGGACTGAAAGTCCAAAATAGAGAAACGATAGGCCCGTTTACAATAAACATTGCATACCGTAAAGGCGGGGTGGCGCTGCCCCCCCTGCCCCCCCCCCCCCCCCCGCTAGGGACGATAGACCCATTTACAATAAACATCGATACCACCGCCGGGGGGGCTCCGCCCCCCGGGCCCCCTCATGCGTCGCCGGTCAACGATGATTCAAGGCACATTAACAGAGCCGAACTTGACATGTTCAAGCTAGTTTGGTTCGTTTATTAAACGAACTCGAGTCGAGCCGATCTCAATTTTTAAACGAGTTTTTTTAATCAAGCTTGACTTATTTAGGAAATGAACGAGTTCGAGCCGAGCTTTAAACAACTGTACTTACTTATTTGGTCATAACATATTAACTTGAAGGAAATTTTAGAAAATCCATAAAATTCGAGCTATTTGAGCTTAAATCGAATGAGTCGAGCTTTTCACCGAGCTTAAAATCCTATTCATTCTCGGCTTGTTTAGGTAAGTGAAAAATCTCGAGTCCGATCTCGAGCTGAGGTCAAACTGTTCACTTTATATAACAACCTTATTGGTGATTCCACTAACATCGTGACTTTTATTCCCCTCCTCTAATTTTTTCAGGTCCATGAGTTGTTTTGGGTTGGAAGATTCTCCAAATCAACGTTACTGTGGAAGACCTTTAGGTCTTAAGTTTCACCCGAAAACATGCGAACTATACGTAGCAGATGCATATCATGGGTTAGTTGTAGTCGGACAAAAAGGTGGTCGTGGTGTTTCCATTGTGAAAGCCGCCGAAGGAGTCCCATTCAAGTTTACGAATTCTCTAGACATTGATCACGAGAGCAGGGCCATATACTTCACCGATACAAGCTCACGATTTGAAATATGGTACGTTTTCTATGTCACTTAAATGATTGTCTAGATCGATTTTTAGAACACCGTTAAACTATCTCAAATGATTATAGGGAGGCCACGCGAGCACTTGCTACAGAAGACCACACAGGGAGGTTGATGATATACTATCTTGACACCCAGATAGTGAAAGTGCTACTCAACAACTTGAGCTTCGCCAATGGAGTATCACTTAGCCGAAATAAGGATTTTTTGTTAGTAGCCGAGACAACAACACGCCAAATCATTAAGTTTTGGCTAAAAGGGGTGAGATGTAACACGAGCGATGTGTTTCTTAGCCTTGAAGGGCGTCCCGATAACATAAACAGAGATTTTGATGGTAACTTTTGGATTGCGTTACGACAAGTGCAGACGCCAGTTACGCCCATAAAAGTTGATGAGAGTGGAAGGATTTTAGAAAGGCTAGAAGCTGCAAGCGGGGAATCGTTTTCAAATGCAAGTGATGTTTCGGAATTCAATGGTAAGTTGTGGATTGGATCAGTTTTTAACACTTATATTGAAGTAGCTTTAATTTGAAATGTATTTTAGTTTGAAATAAGGTTTACTTCAAGTCTTGAAATTTGTTCACAACTTGTTTTTTTAGATCTTATAGCCAAACTACCATTATAATTTGATAAGATCATTAATATAAGCAAGTAAGCAACATCTCCTATATCTTATAACCAAACTACCATTATACTTATACAAGATCATTAATTAGACAAGATCATTAAAACAATGGTTGGTGGATAAAAATAACAATTAATTATCACTTTTAAATTCATCTCATATATCTTATAATGTCATCAAAATATATATCTTAGGAATATGAACTCCCCACGTTACTAAAACAGTGGTTAAGATCAGGGTTTACCACCAACGTTGGGTTTCTCGCCATAAAAAAAATGGATAGTTTTAATGAATTGAAGATGGTGAGACCCCGCAGGAGCATTTTTGTGATAGGGGTAAAGATGAAAGACCAATAACCTCTTGCTCTAGCGGTAATGGTGAGGTATCCCAAATGAGAGGTCTCGGGTTCGAATCTCACTTGGTGCATTTAGGCCATATTAATTTCCATAAGCGCGTACGGCCAAATGGTGTATACTAATCCGTAGGGCCAAGCCGAAGTGGTGAAGTGGTCCGTGTGCAGGTAGGTGAGGTTACGACTGTTGAACGCACTTTGCGTAAGTGGTACTGAGTCTCCTCAAAAAAAATCCCGCAAGGGGTTTCTGGGGTATGGGCCTGCGAAGCGGTAGGGCCAGTCACTTAAAAAGTTTACCTTACCAAAGTTTTAACCATTTCGAAATGGCTCAACCGAAAAGGACTTACGGGTAGTACCCAAAGGTCCCAGGTTCGAACCCTCGATGACTGCTATTTATTTACCAAATTCAAGGGGTAAAGATGAAATCAGAGTCAAGGTCAATGGTAGTAGGTAAAGTAATGGTAGTAGGTGGTGTGTGTGGTGAAAAAGAAAATGAGGCTCATGGAAAATGATGATAAATTTGTTGTCTTGCTTATACCAATAAATTCACATCGCTAAATGCACGATGCATTCATCGGATTTCGGTGTCGATAAAGGGGATAAATGACACCGGTTTTCAGGGGCGGCAAAATATGAGTCATTACTGATTTTCGAATCCGACAACATTTGAGTCGTCACTGACTTTCTGATTCGACAAATTTTAAGGACATATTCGAGGTTAACTTCGAGGGTAAATAGTTTCGAATGCAATTTTAAGGGCATTTTCCAGACTAAATACCTCATTGACGCGATGTACTCGCCGACTTTCGAAGACAGTGAATTCCACCGTGTGTTTGGCAAAATATTCACTTTTCCTATAACATCCCCTGAATTTGTTGTGTCTATGGGTTCGTATGGGACGGGGTTAATAAACTGACTAAAATTATAAACAGGGTAAAAATTTATAAACTGTTAGTAAAAGTAGTTAAAAAATTATGAAAAAATATAAACTCCGTATGGGGAGAAAAACAGTTTATTTGTAAAAAGTGGAGTTTATTTGGTTTTTATTAGGGGTATTGTGGTACTTTCAAACCAAATAAGATAAAAGAGAAGGGGTAAAATAGTAATTATGAAATATAAACCTCAAAATAAGCTTCAATCGGAAGCTTATTTATAAACCCTTTTTTTAACTGACTAAAGCTTATTTGTTGTTCCCATACACCATTTAAACCTGTTTATTTTTTTAACAGTTAATAATTTCACGTTTTTTAGCTTGCTTATATGCAAGCCATACACAGCCTATATCTAAGTGTTTTATAAACCTTCTTTCTAAAAGAATAGGGAGAAATTAAAACTTGCAATAATGTTTATAAAAAATGGAATGAGAAAGAACGACTATATCGTAGTTATGCTTACTAAAAGAAGACATGTTTACAACATATACGCCTTTAACCTTACTCGACAATCGTAAGTGGAGTCTTCATCAAAGGGCCTACAAAATTTATGGATGAAAAGACCATCAACATGTATATCTTAGATTAATTTATTTTTTGAAAGAAAGGAGATCACAACAAAAATAGGAACATGAAGACATTTAAAAGAGTAAGAGCAACCCGAACAGCTCTTGTATAATAGAGAAAATATGACATTTTAGAGAAAAAAGTGGTTTTTTTCACCCCAACAGCTTTTGTAAATGGTCTTGTAAAATAGAGAAACATTAGGAGAGATAAGAAAAATCTGTAAATTTAGAGGAAGAAGTGAAATTTGTAAAATTAAATGCTTTGCTCTTCCCCATGAAATTGTTAATAAATTTGTGGTTGAGATTGTAAGATTTTAAATTAAAGTAAATATTTTATGTCCTATTTTTATTTCCTTTTAATTCAAGTAAAATTTTATTAAATAATATGCAATAAATATAGAATATAATCAATGTAAAAACTTGTAAAATAGAAAAGCTGTTGGGGTTGGGGTATAAAAAATGTAGAGATTTTGAAATTTTTCCCTACAAAATAGAGATTTTATAGAAAAGCTGTTGGACTTGCTCTAAGAGATGGAGAAATGGCCGGTGACAGTACCATAATTAGATACTGTGACAATCTTACCATTAGGCATAGTAATCAAGATAGGTTTGGTTATGGTATGAAAAGTGGTAAAAAAAAGGATTTATGAGGGGTGATGTGGTCTGTAGCACCACTATCTATGATTCAAACTGGATTAAACAAATATGGCTATCCATCTATTAATCTCCCGAAAACAATGCGAGATGCTATAACATGCTGAAAGGATCGGAGTAGAAAGAGAATGTTCGTCATGATCATATTTTAACGATTAAATTAAATTTATGATACCTAACAACGCAGTGCTTGGTAGAATTTCGCCATCAATATTTTTTTAATGTCCATCAACATCATTATCAAGAAAATTAAACAATATATATCTTCTATCTATCAATCTTCTATCTATACTATATATAAAGTTGGGTGAAGCCCAATTAATTGCAAATATTAGATGCTTAAAAATCTATCTAATATATATTTAAAATTAGCATTAAATATCACAAAGCTGTTCCAGCTTAGCTTAATGGTTTGTGAATATGTCTTTTATCTACTCTTTTTGTCCCATTTTTTTAAACAATTTCTTATATAAGTGCAATAGATAAAAATAATAGAGAACATGAAAGCATGCATTTTTTATGTTTAATGTTATTTAATTGTTTCTTATATAAGTGCAATTAAATAAAAAAGAAAGATTAGATGTAGCTTATTGCTTTTAGGTATTAGCTCTAACCCTTTGAAGCTCTAACCCTTTGAGAAATCATAAGAAGGGAGAGAGAGGTTCTTGCCTCTCTCTAAAAAAACCCAACCCCTTAACCCTTCTCACCACCACCACCCCAGACAACAACCATCATCTCATCTAATTTTCCGGCCACCACCGCCACTCGCTCCGTCCTGCCGTCAATCGGCTCCCCTCGCCACCTTCAACGATCCTGGGTGGTTGTATTTTGTGCGTCCGCCGAACCGCTTTCCCCTCCTAACCCTAAATTCGATTCCCTTCCACAAATCATCCTTTCCTCCCTCTTGGCTTGATCGTTGGCTGATTTCGGGCTCCATGTCCTCCATCATCGTTGTCCAACCCTCAATTTATTGTTTGTCGACGTCTTTTGGGTCATCCCACTACCTCTCTCCTCGCCTTGGGTTTCGGTGCTCTCCCCTTCATTCGGCCTGGGGCGCCGCTTGTCCGCCCGTCGATGGGCGCTTCCGCCGCTCTCCGGCGGCCGTCGTCGCCGCCGTTTGGGTGGGCATCCATGACTGAAATCCTTTCACTCCTCCTTTGTCTTTGGGGCCCAAGGTTTGGAGGGGGAGGGGGGGGGGGGGGGGGGAATCGAAAGGGTTGAAACAAATATTTGAGTATACCCCAAAAGGGTCTAAATCCCGTTAGGGCTTGAAAATCCCGTTGGCGTTTGAATAAATTCTCTTTCGTCTGAAAGGGATTCAAGGTGCGTCTTCAAGGGTGGTTCTTGGTTGTGACCCCTGTTGTTATTGACGCTCCTCTTCCGTGTTGGAGCTCTGGCAACCGATGTCGGGATTGGCTGGGGTGCTGGTGGTATCTATCGAGGCGACTCCGCGTGTAGGACATTCCTGGAGGGCCGTCTTCACTGCCCACAGGACTGTCTCCTAATATACCGCTGCCCAACGGTGTCGCCGCCTGGTGATGGTTGGCATCAGATCTTAGTCTACGTTGTCTCCAGCGTGTACGGGTTTGGCTCACTTGCTCGTCCGGGGGTTACGCCTCCCACCTTGTTGTTATTGCACCTTTTTGTATGTAGTGACGGTTTCACCGTCTACCGACTTCGTCGGTCTCTCGAGTTGTCAGGTATATATGCCTGGCGCTCGAATTATTTCCTAATAAAAAAAAATAGCTCTAACCCTTTATGTCAAGTGATCAAATTTCCTTAACGAAATCATTTTAACTTTTGTTATTTTTCATACATTTCATCTACTCCCTTAATCACATTTTATTTATTGTTACATTAAAAATTCAACGGTGGTGCAATTAAAGAAAAATATTTTTAAAAAACACAAAACATATTTTTTATGTTTAATATTATTTTACGGTTTCTTATATAAGTGAAATTTAAAAAAATAGATATAGTTTCAGTTAAATAAAAAGACCAGAGAGCACAAAAACATGTATATTATTTATGTTTAATATTATTGGATGAATACAAATACTCAGTACCTAACTTTGTATTCGTCTAAAACATTCATCTAATAGGACATAAATTTTACTCTTCTTATATTTCTTTTCTCCTTTTTGTAGGCAAATTTTGTTTCAATTGATTTAAGCATTAATATAAGGAATATGCTAATAGAATATATTCTTATATGTTACCTTTCTTTTTCATTATTTACAAAATAAATATTATTTACATATTTTTTATGTTTAATATTATTTAACGGTTTCTTATATAAGTGAAATCAAAAAATTAGATATAAGTGCAATTAAATAAAAAGATTAGAGAGCACAAAAAATGTACTCCGTATTATTTATGTTTAATATTATTGGATGATTACAAATATTGAATACCTAACTTTGTAGTCATCTAAAAACATTCATCTAATGGGACATAAATTTTACCTTTTTTTATATTTCTTTTCTCCTTTTCATATGTATGTTTTGTTTCAATCGATCAAAGCTTTAATATAAGGAGCATGCTAATAGAATCTATAATTATATGTTACTGTTCCTTTTTTCATTATTTAAAAAAAATACATGTCGTTGTGATTAGATTAGTGTTGTTAGAAGTATATATATATATATATATATATATATATATATATATATATATATATATATATATATATATATATATATATATATATATATATATATATATATATATATATATATATATATATATATATATATATATATATATATATAGAAGCTTTAATATAGAGACAGTCGATTAGTGTTGTTAGAAGCTTTAATATATAGAAGCTTCAATCGATTAGTGTTGTTAGAAGCTTTAATATATATATATATATATATATATATATATAACTTTATGCATATTAATTTAGTGGTTATCAATTCAATTAATTTAAATTTTCATATAAACAACACGCTAATAGAATCTATAATTATATCTTACTTTTCTTTTTCATTATATAAATTTTATTTTTAAAATAAATACATGTCATTGTGACTATATTAATGTTGTTACAATTAAGAAAAACATATAATTCTATGCACATTAATTAATTGATTATCAATTGCCAAAATAAAATTTATATTTTGTCAGAAGATTACAAAATGTTTGAAATTTTCATAAATCGATTAATTCTTTAAAATAAAGTATAAAAATAAATTTGGGTAATATTAAACATTATAAATTAAACAATATAAATCATTGATTAGTTAACTTACCTATTAAAACTAATATTAGTATATCAAATATTATAAAGTAGGTCTAATAAAATGAATCAGTATAATGCAATGATAATGGATCGGTCACCCTCATATATATTAGTATATCAAATATTGCCCAATTTTTGGGCATTGACGTTTTGATCTACTCTATATAATGCAATGATAATGGATCGGTCACCCTCATATATATGCTTGATATAAATTTTCTTAGCCATGAATTTCTCCGCTCTCGATACAAATAGGGATGACAATGGGTCGGGTGGTGGGTGGATGGACCCCCATTTCACCCGATCCACCATGGGTGACCCATTTCTCCACCCATCACCCCACCCATATACACTTCACCCATATTCATCGGGTGATCGGGTGAAATGGGTGAAATATGGGTGAAATGTGGGTGATTTTCCCTAAATTCATGTAATTGAATTCCAATCAATTTGGTACAAAAAAACAGTGTATAAAATATGATAATCTTACATATTTAAGTCTTAAATAAGTCTTAAAAACATACAATAAATCTTAAACAACACATGCCACAAGTTTTAAACACATATCATAAGTCTAAAACATAAGGAAAATAAGTAGTCCAACTTGAATGCGAATTGCTTTGGATGAACATCAACCACTAGACCACTATAGGTAAGTTTAGAGGTGGGCACAAATCCCGCAAATCCCGCTCCCGTCCCGATCCCGGTGGGATTTGAAAAAAAATATGAATCCCGACCCGGCCCCGTCACGCAAAAATTATGCGGGACGGGACGCGGGACGAAGATTTCTTATCCCGCAAATCTCGTCCCGTCCCGCATATATATAATATAATATATATTATATTATATAATTTACACTTTCTGTAAGTATTATATATTTATCTATACATATATTATACTTTGTATAGATATACACATACTGTATATTACTATATATACTAATGCAGTGCAGTATACTTTCTTTTTTTTGGTCAGTGTACACACACTGTATTATATATGTAATAGTGTTTATATGTATAACATATAATATTGTGTATAATTATATTTATACACAATATATATATATATATTATTTATAAAATATATATATATTTTATATGGATCGGGTCGGGTGGTGGATCGGGTGCGGGTGGAGAAAAACTTCACCCCACCCGACCCACCACCCATATCCACTTCGCCCACATCCACTTTCCACCAGCTTTTTTTTCGGGTTTTCACCCACTTTTTCGGGTCGAGTTATTCGGGTTCAGGTCGGGTGCGGGTGAAATTGACATCCCTAGGTACAAATGTTGTGTTACCAAATTTTGGTGCTCTTTAGGGTCATTCTTCTTGCAAGCTAAGTTGTTGTGATTCCGAGACACAATCAATTGGGCAAACGCGGGCCGACCCGCCCCATCCGCCCGCTTTTTTGGACGAGTTTGGGTAGGGTGAAAAGCCCAAGCGGACTGCTAAGCCCGGCCCGCGCCCGCAACGGGTACGGGACTGGACAGACCACTCTACCCGTAACGGGCCGCTAGGCCCGTATCGGGTATATATATATATATATATATATATATATATATATATATATATATATATATATATATATATATATATATATATATGGAGTGGTTCCCTTGTGCACACCCCTTAGGGTGTACTTTGTGCACAAATCTTGGCCTTTGATTGAAAGAAATGGAAGGCCATGATTAAATGAGTGTTTCTTTGTTTTTTTAAATAAAAAAATTGGTGGGACCCACCTAAAAAGTCTGACGCGCTGATTTCGCTGTTTTGAAAAATCTGTCCATTCCACCGAATAATGTTATATTTCATTTTCCTATCCATTTCAGATCAAATTTTACCAATTCAACTGAATAATTTGTTATACCCTACCGAATAATGTCTAATTTTTTGTCAATCAATTTTCGTTTTGACTCCGATTTAATTTTTATGCATTCAGTTTTGAAATATTATTCGGTAAAATAGTTATATTTTTTGGGAAATTATTCAATAGAATGTATGAGTATTCGGTGGTATAGGAATGATTATTTGGTCGTATATGAGAGATTTTATGCTATTTGTCAATCCGAAAACTCCATACGCAGACGAATAATGATCCAAATTTCACCGAATAAATAACAACTCCTTAACACTAACAATCAAAATTTCACATATTCATCCGAATAATTAACAAATATCGCACCTAATGCATTCGAACCACAATGCCTTCAAACGGACCACCCCCACCACCCACCACCCTCCACCCTCACCACTCACAGCCCAGACCACCTCGCCGGAAAAAAAATAAAAATAAAAATACCCCTGCATTCGAACACCCCACCACCGGAACCGCTCGGAACCGCCCAGATCTGAGAGAGAGGGGAGGAGGAGGCCCAAATCTTAGAAGAGGGAAGGGACGCCGAGTACCGACGTCGCCACCACCACGCTGCCACCGCGCTACCACCACCCATCAACTCGAATCTGAGAGGGGAGGAGGAGGCGCCACCTTTCGACCACCACACCACCGCCGTCGCAGACCCTTCGCAGCCCCCTCCATTCGCACCCACACTCCACCGCATCCCTTCTCTGGCGCCGACAGCACCCATTCCGGCCACCACCCACCCAGCAGCGCTAGATCCACGCCCCTGAGCCGTCATCAACAGCCCACCGAGCCCCTGCTCTTGTGGGCAGCACTTGAAGCGCCTCAACTGTTGTCGGCGGCACTAGAAGCGCCTCAACCGTGGCGATGGGAGGAGCGGCGGTAATCGACGGCGACGACATTGGCTCCTACCTCTGCTACCCAGATCGGATCCCTGGATGGGGAAGAAGCCGCCATCGGATGCGGTTGAATTGGAGGCGGTTGTTTTG
Source organism: Persicaria tinctoria (assembly GCA_037127255.1). Classification (NCBI taxonomy): domain Eukaryota; kingdom Viridiplantae; phylum Streptophyta; class Magnoliopsida; order Caryophyllales; family Polygonaceae; genus Persicaria; species Persicaria tinctoria. The sequence goes on from JBANSL010000004.1 coordinate 6,724,951, forward strand.
AGAAGAAATCGAAACCCTAGCACTGGAGATACAGAGAGAGGGTTGGGATCGGATGGTTTTATTATGAGAGGTGCACGCGCTTCTGGCTCACCATTGTGAAATTGGGCTTTCTTTTCCTTTTTTTTTTTTAAACCCATCAACGTGGCATAAATCTATCCATTGATTTTCTAGAGATCAATGGCCCACAATTGTGCACAAGGTACATCTTAAGCCTTGTGCACAATTTACCCATTCCATATATATATATAGGGGTTGGTTCCGGTGTACTCAACCCTTATCGTGTATCATGTACTCAAAAATTATTCATCTATTTGTTCATGATTATTCATCTGTTTTCACGTAATTATTCATCTGTAAAAAATGTAAATTTTATTCTACTGAATAATCGCCCAATACCACTGCATAAGTTCATTCTACCGAATAATCTCTCAATACCATCGAATAATCAAAAGTTACTTTTAATCTCATCCGTTGATCTTCTTAATTCAATGGCCCAGATTTGTGTACATGATACACGTTAAGGGCTGAGTACCTATGATCCATACTATATATATATATATATATATATATATATATATATATATATATATATATATATATATAGAGAGAGAGAGAGAGAGAGAGAGAGAGAGAGAGAGAGAGAGAGAGAGAGAGAGAGAGAGAGAGAGGGAGGATGGTTCAGGGGTACTCAAGGCTTATTGTGTATCATGTGAACATATTTGGGCCGTTGATTAGATGAAATGGATGGATGGGATTAAAATGAAATTTTAGCTTCTTTTTAATTAAAAATCAGTGGGGCCCACGTTTTTTTCTAGCCCAATTGCTGAATTGGGAGCGTGTGTGATGCACTTTCTTGAAATTATTCGATGTTATATCTAGATTATTCGATCGTATCGACGGATTATGTGATCGTACTGATAGCATGCATTTAGAGATGCATAATAGGTTGAATTTAGCTTAGTTATGATGCATTTCATTGATGGATTAAGCACGATTTGCATATTAGTTCTCTATGTTGGTCGAGTCGGAATCTACACGTTTTTATTGATTATTTTAGGTAATGGTGGATCCGAGGAGGAGACATGAGTTAATAACGCATTGGATGAGAATGTCTAGTTGATCGAAGAAGCTTACATGAAGATCTCAAGAGGTCCTGAGAAGAAGAAGCGAACCTAAACGAAGAACAAGTCTGCAGAAGTTGTCACCAGACATGCTGAACTTGTTTTGCACTTTCTGGAGGCCTCGGTTGTCCAATCGACTATTATAACCATGCGTTGGAAAACTCTCTCAGAGAGCTACAACTTTCATGTTGACGTCGAGAGCTGGTTCAAGACGGATTTTCCGCGAAAGACCAATGCAGCGGACGCCGCATGGTATGCGGCGGCCGCCGCCAAGGCCATTGCAAAAACAATGTTGATGCTGCGGCCGCAGCATACATGCGGCGGCCGCCGCATCTGCCGCCAGCGCGGAAACGCGCCGTTTTGGTTTTAAAAACCCTAGTTTATGTTATTGTTTCTTGTGGCCGACATGGATTGTTTAAAAGGCCAATTTATATTATTTTTACCCAACTTCTATTCTATTCTTTTCATTCATCAAACAATTAGAGAGAGAGCGATGTTCGTCATGGGCGACTAAACTCTCTTCCTTCTACTTGCAATTTGAAGCTTTATTTGGATTGATTGTGAGTTTCTGAATCTTGTTCCTTATTTCCTATATTGAATGCTTCAACTTCTTTGTGCTTGATTGTTTATTGATTTGTTCTATCTTGTCTGGCCAACTTGTTAGATCAATTCAATTGCTAGGGTTTTGTAGATTCCTGATTGCGAACCTTAACCCAAGTAGCAAACTTGTCCCTTTAGGGCTGATTGAACTAATTGGATGAGTAGGAAGTTGGATGTGTTGTTAAATCCTTCTTTAGAGACTGCAAATACCTTGGTTAATCTCTGAACTTAAAGTTATCAATTGGGTTAAATCCTTCTTTAGGGACTGTTCGATTGATAAGGGTTTCTAGGACTCATTGTACTAGTAACTATATTAGGTCGGGACAAGGGCATTCATAGGAAAACTAAAAGGACAAGAGGAAGTTACAACATCAATTCAACCAAATAAAGTGGATAATTGTAGATAGAACGATTATCTCTAAATTGTGTTGCATCAACTTGTTTATAGTTTAGTTTGTTTTCTTTCTTATTTCAATCACCCAAAACCCCCCTTTCTACTAATTGATAAATACACATTGCAAAGGAATACTTGATTCTCTGTGGGATCGACCTCTTACTTGTTTGCTATACTAGTTTGTAGGTTTGAGTTTTATTTTGATACGGTTTATGCGACTAAAAATCGTTCATCACGTATCGACGGATTATGCGATCGTATCCACTTGCCACATGATGGGTGGTTATTTTTATTCTTCGAATTATTCGATAATATGTATTAATGGATTACTGACGAGAGGGTTTCTCGACCAAATAAATTTGTAGTCAAGACCCCCGCTACAGTATAGAGGAGTCAGGTTCGATCCACGAGGAAGTGTGTCAGCGCCCGCCTTTTCAGTTCTGAAGCCTCTTTGTTCTAAATAAAGCAAGAAACAAAAGCAAAGCAAAGCAAAAGTACTCGACAGAGACAAAGCAAATCGACAACAATAACTCGACTAAGACAACAGTAAGAAACTCGACTGAAGAACTCGACCGAGCTTGTCGACACAAGTTGTCGATGTCGACAACTTCTCGACACAAACTTGTCGACACAGAAAGTAAATCGACAAAAAAAACAGCAAAGCGAAGATCTCGACAAAAGAACTCGACGTCGACAAGATATGTCGATATCGACAACTCTTCGAAATCGATAAGAACAGAAATTTAAAGATGCGAAAGCTTTTCGAACACGGAACGAATGTAAACACGAAATAAACTTCAATAAACTAAAAGACTTCCAAGGCTAGGGTTTCAACACCACAACGATAACTATGCAAAGTAACACATAAAGGCATAAAAGATCATGCTTTCCATCTAAATAACTTTCGTCATTAACAAATAGGAATATAGAGGCTTTCGCATAAACCCTAATTGTTACTAACCCTTTTCACATAATTAATCCAAGTTGCATTAAGATCACTTTCGCTTCAATAACACAAACAAGGATCACCTTCAACTCTCGCAAAAGAATCATGCTCATAGGGATAGAAGACGGATTGCAATCACAAGATTTTACCTCTTATCGCTTTACCTTACATGGCCACCGTCGGGCTCACCCCAGCCCCAGAAGTGGGTGGACTACTCTCTCTTCATCGCAATAACCAACATCTTTGATTTAAAGCAAATAAATTGCATTTAAACTAAATTCAAAGCTTTTACAATCCCGGCAATCGACTTTCGCAAATCGCCAAAACGTTAAAAACCTCAAACTCCTAAACTAACTCTTCTCTGTGAACTAACTAACTCTAACTGAAATTGAATGAATAGAAAGCAGCCCCTAAGGCTTTATTTATAGTGTTCAGATCCCGCTAATCTAGGATAGAACATCTATATCTATATCTAAAACTATATCTAAAGCTTAATGATAAATAAAAGATAAATAACATAATGTAATGAAATAAACTTAGATAGACTAGGATTTTATCTAATGTGTGGACATCTTCTTGGATAGATCTTGATAGACTTTGATAGAATGATGAATCTTAGCTTGCAAGGCTTCTCGATGCTCGGACTTCTCCTCGATCTCGGCTACTGGAGTCCTCGATATGTCTCCTCGACATCGACAAATCTTGTCGACGTCGAGTAAAATCTTCGTCTTCAGCTCAGCAACTCGTACTCGACGTCCAGTGCACATGTCGAGTAGAAACTTGTCGATGTCGACAAATCTTGTCGATATCGAGTAGACTTCTCAGCTTCCAGCTCTGTTCGTAAAACGCACTTTCCCGCTGCCTCGTTCGTCGAATTGACGCATATGACCATGCGTTGGAAAGCTCTTTCCGAGGGCTACAACTCTCATGAACACATCACAGCTTGATTCAGAATGATGAATACCAGAAATTGGCCTTCTCTCCAGCTGCACCATTCTTGGCTTCTCCATGACTTTCCTTTAAGCTCCAAAATGCGTTCGATTTCTGCGAAATATGACAAAAACTTGTGTAGACCTCCATATATTGCAAATAAGTATAAACTACACATATTCTATATCATTTAAACCCAAATGTATGAAATGCATGCAGAAATCGGTATAAAAGTAAGTATAAAACATGGCAAATTAGACTCACAACAAACACCCCATACTTAAGCTTGCTTGTCCTCAAGCAATACTTTTAATTGTCATTCAGGGGAAGAAATCAAAACTCTCAACATATTAGATTCATTCTCATATGTCCCTGCAATCAATTACCATCCTTGAAAAGGTACTAATGTCACAAATCCATGCATGTGCAATTAAAAAGCAACATTTACTCACAAAAGGAGGGTTATGCAAAAACAATTATGTGACAAAGCATTAATAATCAAGAGGACTTCAATTTTAAGCTCAATAAGGAGTAGATTGGTAAAAGGTTAAAGGTGGGCAATTTTTGGCAATGTGGTGCTAATGTAATCCGGGGAAATGGAGTCTTTCCAAACTTTGAATTTCCACATTCCTTCTTCTTTTGATTTCTCACCTTTCGCTCATTCGCTCGATGCTTTTTTCAATAATATGCTTTTACCTCTCTAACCTCAGCACTGCCTTCTCGCGAGTCGCAAACATGGGTGTCATGAATGGCCCCGGATACTTAGTGCGTCGGACTCCTCACCTGGTGTCCCATCTCGCCAAACTATTATCTCAGCGAGCAGGGTCGATCTTTGATCGGATTTTCTTTCACTCATTAAATTTTCCATATTTTTCAAACAATTCCACCAACCTCCAAATAATAACACAACAACCATATAACATCTCCATAATGTAACATCATTCTCAACATAATCCCCGGATAAGGAAATAAGGTAAAGAATGGCAATATTTAGATCATGTGGAGCAATAATATAAAATAAGGCGTAATATGACTTTTGTGAAATGCATAAGCATAGGTAAGGCTAGGATATCAACATATGAGCATTATATGGAAATATAAAGTCCTCTATCCTCTTATCGTGCAACATGTCAAAAGCAACATCAAATTTTACCTCCTTTCATGGTTTTCATTAAAATATGCACTTCATTGTGACTTCCCTTTACTAGGCAATTTCATGCTATATCTCTAATGAATCCAATTTTGCATCGTCGAGTTAAATATAAGCTTCCATGACATTTAATCGAAATTTTCAATGGGGGTCATTTTTCACAAACTTTTGGAAAACATGCATATAAGCACATAAATTAATATTGAATTCCAAAATAGCCATGTATAAGTAATTCAAGGACATAATGTACACATAATGTCAAATAAATCAAATATGCATAAAGTAAGCCCTTCCCCCACCCCATACTTAAACATTACAGTGTCCTCACTGTATAAAAACAAGGGTAAAGAAAGAAACTCACAAGACGGGTGTGCAGATCGTCGGAAATCGAGGGAAGAAGGGCTGCAGAACTTGTCGATAAGACTGGTCGATCTTGAGAACTTGTCGATATCGACAAGTTTACTCGACAGTGGGCGATCTTCGACAATGGACGATCTTCTCGACAATGGACGATCTTCTCGACAATGGACTTCTCGATATGGTTCTTCTCGATGTCGAGAACTTTCCTCCATGTCGACAAGACTGTAGCTTTTTTATACCTGCAAGATTCGATAGACAGAAAATATCCACACTAGAATAATCCTAAAAATAATGTCTAAAACCTAAACAAAGCAAAACAATGTCCAAAAAGTCCCAAAATAAAATGTCTATTTACAAGCTCTAGATTTTATAGTCGCTAGGCCGACTTTCTCCATTAAGCTCAAGGTGGCATCTTTAGAGCCCATGTAGCTTGGGCTTCAAACAAGACTCCATTTTTGTCTTTCAGCTGGATTCCTCCTGAATGGATCTTGTTCACCGTGAATGGTCCCATTTTCTTCTTATTGAATTTGTTAGGAAACCAATGATCCTTTGATTTAGAGACATAGACCATGTCTCCTACTTCGTAATCCCTTGGATCGTCATCGGAAATCCTGCATAGACGCACATACCAAGGCAAACCTCTTCCATGTATAGATAAATCGTTAATTGAAATAGGAGAAGAAAGATTCATACCTTGGCTTACCTTCGCGGAATCGCATTCGGGAACCACTGGATCTTGTCGACATCGAGTAACATTACCCGATATCGATGAGTTTTCTGCTTCTGGTGGTGGTGTGCTCGATGAGGGAGAAATCAAGGAAACCCCAATCTTGTCGACATCGACAAGGGTTGTCGATGTCGAGGAGTTACTGCCGTCAGGTGGAGCTCTCGTCGAGGAAGGCGGTGTCGAGGACCCCAGGATCTTGTCGATATCGACAAGATTTGTCGATGTCGAGGTGTCCTCAATTCCCTGTGGCTTGCTCGTCGATGAAGTGGTGGTCGAGGAGATCAGGATCTTGTCGACATCGACAAGATTTGTCGATGTCGAGGACATCTTCTCGATTTCTAGGTGATTGCTCGACGATGTTGGTGGAGATTTCTGATTTTGGCGATGTCGACTAGACTTCTCGATGTCGAGGAGTTTTTGTCGACTTCAACCCCATACTTGCATCCTGTCAAGGCATCCGCAAAATAGTTAGTCCATAATGACGTACCTTGGTCTGTGTCGAATGGATTTTCTGTTTCTTCTTTTAGGATTGCCATGATCTTCTCCACCCGTGCTTCCATATCCCTTTTTTCTATTTCTTCGGGAGTCATATTTCTTACCTTTGGCTTCCCGCAAGTGATGTATCGTGCTGATATGGATTTTACTTCTTCCATGGGACCTGTATGCTTTTCAGTTTTATTGAAGGAATACTCAATTACCTCATCGCTGATGTTGAAAGTGAGCACACCTTTCCTTACGTTTATATTGGCATCCACTGTCGCCAAGAAGGGCCTTCCTAGAATAATTGGACAAGCAGGGTCTTCCGCCATATCAATAACTAAGAAATCAGCAGGGACGAAGAACTTACCTACTTGTACTGGTACATTATCCACCATGCCTGTCGGGATGACTACCGTGTTGTTTGCCATGTATAACTTAGCATCCACAGGCTCTAGGGCACCTATCTTAATCTTGGACCATATTGATAGAGGCATAATACTCACACTGGCTCCAAGATCACACAAGGCATTAAATTTATATTGACCAAATCCAATGGTTATAGCAAACTTACCTGGATCTGGTCTTTTCTCTAGCACGTCCATCTGATTGCACTCCTCTGCGATCTCAACCATTGACCGCTTTTTGCTCAGAATCTCTTTGAGGAACTTGACATATGATGGCATTTCATTAAGAGCTTCTGTGAAAGGTATTGTGACGTTGAGCCTTTGAAGCATCTTAATGAAACGTTGAAATTTCTATTCTGCTGGATCCTTTGGAGATTTTGTGGGGAAAGGCAGCTTCTTTTTCTGATTCGGAGCCAGAACAGACGTCGGAGGTGTTGCAGACTTCTCGACATTGATGTTGGACTCGTCGACATCGACAAGTTCCTCGACATCGACAACTTTCCTCGATGTCGAGTTGTCGTTCTGCACAGAGGTTGGTCGATCAGGGGAGTTGTCGATATCGACAAGATGTCGATCAGAGGAGTTCTCAATATCGACAAGATTCTTGTCGACGTCGAGTTGCTGTTCGGCGCTGTCCTGCTGTTTTCCGTCCTCTGGCTCGCGTAGTTGATGTCCGCTCCTGAGCTTTACAGCTGCAACATGTCCTGTAGATTTACCTTTAGGATTAGGTTCAGAGGATCCAGGGAGCGTACCTGATTGTCTGGGGACACCGGCTGCTAGCTGTCCTATCTGTGTGTCAATCGATTTTCTCCATATATCGATTTCCCCAAGCCTAAAATTGACTCCTTGCAGCTGAGTGTGGATGGAATTGATAGATTGCCTTGTGTCTGAATGATTCCTCCGCATCTCCTCAAGAATTGTCTGCAGGTCATCTTTCTTACCTTCTCTGTCAGGGTGACCAGGAGCTCTGTAAGGTGGGGGATTCTGGTGCTGAGTCGGGCGATAATAGCTCCAGTTTTGGTTCTGGTGTGGCCCTGAGTAATGTCCCCCTGCATATCTTACCTCTTCGTGGGTTTCTGCTTGTTGTACTTGCTCTACGTGTGGGCAAGCAGTAGTATTGTGCCTAACAGATCCACATTCCAAACAAGGCTGATCTTTAGATAGGAATTTAACTTGTTTGGTTAGTCTACGTACCTGGTCGTTGTGGAATTGCGCCCTAACGTCTGGATCAATTTCCTTTGATGGCACGTACAACGGCATAGATGGGGCAGGCCTTTCATACCTTTCGTCAGAAGCGGCTGCAGAAGTCCCATAGGTGTTGTCGTAGTTGGCCAGTGTCTCAAATACCTCCCAAGCTCTGCGTGGAGTGTATCCGAGATACTCATAGTTGGTGTAGTTGTTGATCCTATCCTTTGTAGGTGCATCCAGGCAATTGAAGATGATTTCCTGGATGACGTAGGGCGGCTGTCCATGCGTAGGACAGGATTTCAGAAGCCTTTTGTAGCGCTCCCAGACCTGTGCTAATGGTTCACCTGGCTTTTGTCTGAAAGCCGTTATTTGTTGTCTGAGGGCAGCTGTCTTTGCAGGAGGAAAGAACTTGTTGAGGAATAGTTCTTGTAGTTCGTTCCAAGTGCGAATTGATCGTGCAGGCAATCCTTCCAGCCATTGTTGGGCCATTCCTGCAAGGGACCAACGAAAAGCCTTTAGTTTTAAATATTCAAGATTGGCACCATCAGTTATAGCTTCACATAAATCTACAAATGTGGTGATATGCTCTAAAGGACATTCATGGATGCTTCCCCTAAATTGACTTCTCCTAATTTCAGTAATAAAAGAAGGACGAATTTCATAATTAATATCGGGAAGAATGATCGCTGATTCTGGAACTTCCAGAGTAGGATGCAGATACTCCCTGGCGTTGGCTGGGATGTTCCCTATCCGATCCTCAAGTTCCCTTCGTGCGTTGATTTCGCGATCCACCCTTTGCTGCCACCTTTGTTGATTCTGTAGATGTTTTGCCTCTCGTCGGGCAACTTCAGCTTCTCTGGTGGTAAAGGCCTCAATTTGCTGTCGCAGTTGCTCAAGATGATGTGCTTGTGTGAGCTCGACCGCATTCTCATCATTGATTTGCGACATCTTCCTTAACCTTTATCGAAGGTGGAAATATCGCTCTGGTTCTAGAAGTGGATCGATAGGTGTGCGATCAGTTCTTCGCATGCACCTGGAAAACAAAAACAAAAAGAAAACGCGCGTAAAAAGAAACTAGAAAGCAAAAAGAACTAAAAAGGGCGCGATTGATTACTTCCCCGGCAACGGCGCCAATTTGACGAGAGGGTTTCTCGACCAAATAAATTTGTAGTCAAGACCCCCGCTACAGTATAGAGGAGTCAGGTTCGATCCACGAGGAAGTGTGTCAGCGCCCGCCTTTTCAGTTCTGAAGCCTCTTTGTTCTAAATAAAGCAAGAAACAAAAGCAAAGCAAAGCAAAAGTACTCGACAGAGACAAAGCAAATCGACAACAGCAACTCGACTAAGACAACAGTAAGAAACTCGACTGAAGAACTCGACCGAGCTTGTCGACACAAGTTGTCGATGTCGACAACTTCTCGACACAAACTTGTCGACACAGAAAGTAAATCGACAAAAAAAAACAGCAAAGCGAAGATCTCGACAAAAGAACTCGACGTCGACAAGATATGTCGATATCGACAACTCTTCGAAATCGATAAGAACAGAAATTTAAAGATGCGAAAGCTTTTCGAACACGGAACGAATGTAAACACGAAATAAACTTCAATAAACTAAAAGACTTCCAAGGCTAGGGTTTCAACACCACAACGATAACTATGCAAAGTAACACATAAAGGTATAAAAGATCATGCTTTCCATCTAAATAACTTTCGTCATTAACAAATAGGAATATAGAGGCTTTCGCATAAACCCTAATTGTTACTAACCCTTTTCACATAATTAATCCAAGTTGCATTAAGATCACTTTCGCTTCAATAACACAAACAAGGATCACCTTCAACTCTCGCAAAAGAATCATGCTCATAGGGATAGAAGACGGATTGCAATCACAAGATTTTACCTCTTATCGCTTTACCTTACATGGCCACCGTCGGGCTCACCCCAGCCCCAGAAGTGGGTGGACTACTCGCTCTTCATCGCAATAACCAACATCTTTGATTTAAAGGAAATAAATTGCATTTAAACTAAATTCAAAGCTTTTACAATCTCGGCAATCGACTTTCGCAAATCGCCAAAACCTTAAAAACCTCAAACTCCTAAACTAACTCTTCTCTGTGAACTAACTAACTCTAACTGAAATTGAATGAATAGAAATCAGCCCCTAAGGCTTTATTTATAGTGTTCAGATCCCGCTAATCTAGGATAGAACATCTATATCTATATCTAAAACTATATCTAAAGCTTAATGATAAATAAAAGATAAATAACATAATGTAATGAAATAAACTTAGATAGACTAGGATTTTATCTAATGTGTGGACATCTTCTTGGATAGATCTTGATAGACTTTGATAGAATGATGAATCTTAGCTTGCAAGGCTTCTCGATGCTCGGACTTCTCCTCGATCTCGGCTACTGGAGTCCTCGATATGTCTCCTCGACATCGACAAATCTTGTCGACGTCGAGTAAAATCTTCGTCTTCAGCTCAGCAACTCGTACTCGACGTCCAGTGCACATGTCGAGTAGAAACTTGTCGATGTCGACAAATCTTGTCGATATCGAGTAGACTTCTCAGCTTCCAGCTCTGTTCGTAAAACGCACTTTCCCGCTGCCTCGTTCGTCGGATTGACGCATATGATCATGCGTTGGAAAGCTCTTTCCGAGGGCTACAACTCTCATGAAGACATCACAGCCTGATTCAGAATGATGAATACCAGAAATTGGCCTTCTCTCCAGCTGCACCATTCTTGGCTTCTCCATGACTTTCCCTTTAAGCTCCAAAATGCGTTCGATTTCTGCGAAATATGACAAAAACTTGTGTAGACCTCCATATATTGCAAATAAGTATAAACTACACATATTCTATATCATTTAAACCCAAATGTATGAAATGCATGCAGAAATCGGTATAAAAGTAAGTATAAAACATGGAAAATTAGGCTCACAACAATTACGCAATAGTATCGATGGATTATTCTGATCGGCTAGCAATCTGAAAACGCAATAAACTATTTACCAAAAATTATTCGATGGTATCGTTTGATTATTCGATGGTATCGCTTGATTATTCGATTATATCGCTTGATTATTCAATGGTTCCGTTACTTTATGTCATTGTACCAAATAACTAAAAATTATTCAATGATATCACTGGATTATTCGATTATATCACATGATTATTCGATGGTATCGATACATTCGATATGTCCTAAACAAATGCAAAAACAAGATATCAACAAAATTGATACATCCCTAGTGCGAAAACAAGATATCAAGCAAATCAGGGGCAGAGGTTGATATATAATAAGCAATCCCACAATCAAACTCCATAATCGCAACAAAATAGGGCGTGTTTAGATTTCAAACGAAGAATTACACAGAGGGATGATTTGGCTCACCGCATCTCTGCACCGCATCAACCAAGCAACAACATCAACCAAGCAAAATAGGACGACGTTGTCGGAGACGCACCGCATCTCTACATCGCATGAGTCTAGCAACAACCTGGCTCAAATCGACATGGAAGAACCAAGCAACAACCTGACTTCGATAAATCGACATGGAAGAACACCCCTGTTGAAAATTGAGATTGGAGAAGAAAGACTCAAATCCATCAAATGCTCGCCCAAATCAAAATTGCGCCGCATCTCTGATCTTGCAATGTGGATAAGACAATCGTCCCTCCATCCCTCCGCCGTCGCGGCTATCTTCCCTCGCCGACCCTTCGACTCGATTCGCCCGGATGCCTCCTCTTCGCCGTCCGCACCGCCATCTTCCCTCCGTCGATGTCCGCTCCGCCATCGTCACTCCATTGTCCCACACTCCCACCTCCGAATCACCCTCTCGCCACCGCATCGCCTTCGCCTCAGTCCCTCCATCGCCACCGCATCACCTTCACCTCAGTCCCTCCATCGCCGCCGCAACCCTCTCGCCTCCAAATCGCCTCTCTACTGCCAATTTGTGTTAATTGCAATGTTAGGGTTTGGGTATGTCACGCGCTTAAGATGAGTCTTTTAATTTGTAAACAAAACAAAATTACAATTAATTAAATTTTTTCTGAATAATCTTAGCCCTTCATTCTAACTTAATCAAGGGTCTATATGTGTTCACATGATACACGATAAGGCCTGATTACATATGATCTATCCTCTATATATATATACAAAAAAAAAAAAAAAATATATATATATATATATATATATATATATATATATATATATATATATATATATATATATATATATTGTTAATTACTTATTTACATAAAAAAAAATTAATATGTATACCCTTATTCCCTAAATCCATAAATCCCCTAATTGCTACTGTAGTAGTTGCTACTGCTCACTCAACACTTTAAACAACACAATCCTTTTTTTTTTCCCAACCATTTCAACGTTACACAGGTGGTAAATGTGGTATTGTTGGACAATAGGTGCAAAGGTTTCCAAAAAAGAAAAAAATTATGTTCAATTACTTCAACGTAAACATAACAGTGAAATCTTGCGGGTACCCGCGGGCCACCCGCGCCCGCAATAGCGGACAGGATCGGACAATATTTTCAATCCGTTAAGTGGGCTTAGTCCGGCCCGTTCCCGCAACACCGGGATAAAATTTGGGCTAAAGTCCGGCCCGTGCCCGCTTTTGCCCGGGTCTACAACCAATGCATTTCCATCACATCCCCTAGGCAAAGGAGCGATAGGACCCGATTCCATTGCGTTTGATTGCCATGGAAAAGGGCCTTATGTTGGGTATCCGATGGACGGATACTTCAGTGGATAGGCCTTCCAAGTTTAGGTTGGACAATATTCGTCGTTATGCCAAATTGGTAAGGTTGTAGTTCTCCCGAAAACTATCAAAGTCCGACTCGGACCGATGACTGGGGGTCGTGTGCACGGGTGCACATGCACTAGTAGTCTAGCACACAAGCCAAGTGAGGTTCCATTCTAAAACCAATTGGCAATAGGAGTTTTTTTTAAATGACACACCTGACAATATAATAAATCAAATTCATCTGGCATAATGGAACATCCGATCCAACAGATTCCAGATTTATGTTGCTGCTAGTCCCTAAACCAGCGATTATGACCTAGTTCAAGGATCAAAGTCTACCAAATTTTCACAACAAAGATGGCACAAAAATGCAAATTAGCGTCCCTCCAATGGTTAACAGCATAAAACGATAAACTCCACATATTTCAACCCTACCAAATCCTCAAGAATAAAAGATTGCATAAAAACAAACTACTAGACCTACAACTTCATCTTGATTTAGACGCACTCTGATGAGGGCACAGTAAACAACTCAGACTGACCTATGGACGAGAACTCACCACTATGTCAACCCACCTGTACAACCTATTTGCAAGATACAGGATCAGTCATCTTGCCATTGATAAAGAATACCCTTCAACTGCTTGAGAAGCTGGGCATTGAACATCAATCCTATCAAGCAGTTTCATGTAAGGATCAGATAAACACAGATCCAACGGATTTTTCAACCGGTACCCTTCATTTTCCATGGCTCTTTTGTTAGCACCATTTTCTCTTGAACCAACATGCTTAGGACTTTCCACAGGACAGTCCAAAGAAATAGTCTAACCAAGCAGTTGAATTGAAGTCCTAGCTGCTTTTGGTGCAGAACTTACAACTTTCGGTGCAACAACTTCTGAACTAAAGGATACAACACTGCTCGAGTTGTTTGGTGAGACAACTTCAGACTGTGAGCTACCAATGTTCAGATCAGTTGAGACTGCTTCTACCTTTTAAACTAGATTGTTGTCAGCATAACCAACAGGATACAACGGACGACTACCATTGCTGAAGATGTTAGCTAAACTAGAAATACGGAAAGCATCTTGCCTGACTCCCTGCATGCCAGCATGAAATGTGTTGTAATTCAAATATGATGAGCTAAGATACCCGATCATAGAATTACTGAATCCCACGGGAGGTATTGGGAGATCTACTTCCCCGTCAGTCAAGAAACCACAGTCCTGAGAGAGCCTGAATTTTTTGGCTGGGAGAAATGCAGCATCAATAGTTTGCGTCACTGAAACATACCCCACCTGCCAAGGACTAACTCTCTTTATGTCCTTCAGATTCTCAGGTTCATCCCATGCAACATGAAGCATCCTCCAAAGAGACTTTTGGCATGGGCCGTAATCTGGGGCGGCCACAAATGACACAGTGCCTTGAAACCAAGTCAATCTTGATGAATTCTCAGTCTCCATTGCCATTCTAATCCTCATCCCAATCGTCCAGCGGATCCCAAGAGCTTGCTCCATCTTCTCCGCGGCCCCCACAAAATCTCGTGACCTTGCCTTTGGGTAGTACACCACTTCAATCGGCATGTTATTGGCCGCCATCTCCAATGCCTCCACCACTGATTCCCACAGCACCTTGGTTCCATTTACATCACGGTGGCACCTTGGCTCTGATACCATGTTAAATCACGGTGGGTCATGCGACGTGGGGGGGCCACGCACGCTAAGCGCACACGCGCCAACTAAACCGAGCACACAAGTCAAGTGAGATTCCATTCTAAAACCAATTGGCAATACAAGGAGTAGTCCACCGACTCATATACTAGGGCTTGTTATGTTCAGCTTTCCGATGTGGGATATTTTTGGTTTCTTTCACATCTCTAACATAAACAAGTCAATGTATAGAATTTGTTCATACTTCGAGTTGACTTGTCTTTCCCTCCTTCTTTACAGGTCCATGGGTTCTTTTGGGTCAAACAATTCTCCGAATCTAAGATATTGTGTGGAAGACCTTTAGGTCTTAAGTTTCACCCTAAAACATGCGAACTATACGTATCAGATGCATACCATGGATTAGTTGTATTCAGTCGGAAAGAAGGTCATGGTGTTTCTATGTTGAAAGGCGCCGAAGGAGTCCCATTCAAGTTTACGAATTCTCTAGACATTGATCATGAGAGTGGGGTTATATACTTCACCGATACAAGCTCACGATTTGAACAATGGTACATTATTCATACCTTAGATCAAACTTCTCAATCTAACCTAATCTAAATATATATCTAAGCTATACTAAAAATGTCATACAGCTGTCTAGGTGCCCATCTAGCTCTAGGGGTGGGACCATCCAACATTTGGATGCCGCTTAAATAACCATTTAGGCCGATTTTTAGAACACTGTTAAGCGATCTCAAATTGTCCCCTCAAGCTATTAAACTTATACATTCGATTTAGGGAGGGGATAAGAGCAATTGATACCGGAGACCACACAGGGAGGTTGATGATATACGATCCCAACACCCAAATGGTGCAAGTGCTACTCAACAACTTGAGCTTTGCGAATGAAGTAGCACTTAGCCGAAACAAGGATTTTTTGTTATTAGCCGAGACAACAACGTGCCAAATCCATAGGTTCTGGCTAAAAGGGATGAGATGTAACACGAGCGACGTGTTTCTTAGTCTTCAAGGGCGTCCTGATAACATAAACAGAGATTTTGATGGTAACTTTTTGATAGCATTACGACAAGTGCAAACGCCAGTTACGCCCATAAAAATTGATGAGAGCGGAAGGATTTTAGAACGGCTAGAAGCTGCAAGCGGGGAATCGTTGTCGAACGCAAGTGATGTTTCGGAATTCAATGGTAGGTTGTGGATTGGATCACCTGTTAACACTTATGTTGAAGTAGCTTTAGAAACGTAAATCGAGAGCTAAATATAAATGTTGCATTCTACTGTAATCATTAAGCTTGTATTTTACAGTAGTTTGAAAGAAGGTGTCTTGAAATTTGTTCACAACTTGTTTTTTTAGTTTTTTTCATTCTCGCTTGAACACCGTACGAACAATTATCAACAAAACCTTATCTGTTACCTCCATTAGGACGGACCCGAGTTTAGTCCCGTAACTAGAAATGCAATCTTGAATAAGTCGTGTGATTCGCCGCACTCTCCCATGTTCTCGACATTCGTATCTCGCCTCGGATTTCCCGACTCCTCCGCTGGTTAGCGACTTATATGGGTTCTTTGTGTTGTTTCTTTAATCTGTGTGCTTGAATGTTGTATGTTGACGGTTCGTACGTCTGCCAACCTATCGAGTTTCAAGTTGTCTAAACTTGAATTTTTACCTAATACTACCCCCGTCCAAAAATACATTGTCTTTACTATTCACGCACGTTTTTTTAAGAAGGTAAAAACTATATAAAATATTAACTTTTTTATTAATTTTTTTTAATAATTACAAACTTATTGATAATAAGTTTGTAATTATTAAAAAAATAATAAAAATGATAATATTTTATATAGTTTTTAGCTCTTAAAAAACGTGAATGAATAGTAAAAGTCCATGTATTTTTGGACGGATGGAGTAAAAAAGAATGGTATCGAATCTATAATCTCATGGGCCTATATTGAGTCTTAAGTTAGTGATAATTGGGCCCGGCCCGGCCCAACATTCGGTGTCTGTTAGAGTAGATGAGGTTCCGTGATTGCATTGTCAAGTGCCAACTGATCGGCCAGGAAGATTCCACCATTCACCATCCAAGAACACAAATTCAAAAAATTAAATCAAACAAAATCAAGAACTTCACCTCAATCGGACAATTCCCACACACAGATCGAAGCTGGAAAGATTCCATTTGCTCTACTCCTCATGTTCACACTCACCTGAACAAATCTTCTTCTCCACCTTGCAAAGTTGAGACCTTTTTCCTATGAACCCTAGAATCTGATACCCGATGTCCGATTTCACCGTATAGAGTATCAGAGTTTCTAATGGCGAACACCATTTTGCTTTCCGGGTGCACCCATTTGACCCGACACCCAGTTGTTCTTCAGTCCCTTCAATGGAGGAACGACAACAACTCTATCCCCCTTCCTCCGGTCTCCAATCTCAAAACCAACCCTCTCTTGTCCACCAAACCCGTCAAATTTACCCCCAAATGCTGCGCAAAACCACCTCTGAATCCAGAATCCAAAGCTTCGAAGGCGATTGGGGTCTTCGTGGATGCCGTGGTGAGCGCGGTGAAGACGTTGAAGAGGCCGGCGATTGCGATGGTATTGATGGGCGTGTTGCTGATGTCCGGCCCGCTGTCTGCTTGGGCCGCTTCGGGCGGGCGTATGGGGGGCCGGGCCTTTTCGTCGTCTTCTCCTTCGAGGAGTTACTCATCGGGGAGGGCAAGCTCGGCTTTCTCCTATACGACACCGTATTACTCCTCTCCGACGCCGTTTGGGGGAGGTGGATTCTACATGGGCCCGGCGCTTGGATTCGGGGTCGGCGCTGGGTCGAGTTTGACGCTCGTTTTGGCTGGCGTTGCTGCTTTCGTTTTGGTTTCTGGGTTTCTCTCCGATCGGTCCGACGACAGCGTTTTTACCACGGAGAAGATCAGTGTGATTAAGCTTCAGGTGAATTGCTCCTCTTTAGGTATCAATTGTGAGGATGTGTTATGTGATTATTTCGATTGTTTGTTGAAATGCCTGATTTTTTCCTTGCAAGTTTGATAGAAATGTGATCATCTTTAGATTTTCAAATGGTTATGGAATTAGGGGCAACTTATTATGCATATGCATTTGGAAGTTTGAACAAAGATTCAAAACTGACTGTTACAGATTAATTTTCTAAATCTTTGCTGAAGGCCTTGTTGAGCTTGGCTTCTAATGTTTTCCATGATAGCTTACTAGTAATTTGATCAGTTCTACTATTTGTGCTTGGAATCAGTTGTCATGAATGGTTGTATTACTTGTATCTTATGTAGGTGGATGCAATATCACAGGTAGATGGTGTCTTCATCTTAATCTATACTCCGTAACTCATAAGCATTCACACCCAACAAACTCTTTTCTGGAGTTTGATCTAAACACTGACACCATGGAAATTTCATATAGCTATTCATATATGGGTGAGAGTCCAAATTTCCTATGGGTGTAAGTGGAGGTGGATTCCATTGGTTCAGTGAATTTCATGCTTGGTAGGATCTTGTAGACTTGTCCTTCATCGATAGAAATAAATAAGCATAATCTGTTACTTACAATGGTTGAGCATTAGAAAATTCTGGATGGATTAAGGATGTGTCAACAATAGTCTAGAATCTTGTGGTTAGGCTCCAATAGGGAGTCGATAAGGTCACAGTTGACTTAAGTGCTTGTATGTGTATAAATAAAGGGATTTGCCCTTAGTTTGGAATGATCCTTGAGAATGGAAATCAAAGGATTTTCCTAGGGTGTTGGTCAGAGAGAGATTTCATTATCTGCTCATAACATAAGTGGACCTGGCCTTGCAAAACCTTTGGTTTCCTTGGCTACCTATGTGTATTGTATGAGTTCTGAGTTTGCATTTCCTGCTCTTCCTCATAATTAAACATCAGACTACTAACTTCAGGTGACTAAATCTTCCTAGGTTGGACTCTTGGGCATGGCGAGGTCACTTCAAGGAGATCTTAATCGGATAGCTGAAACCGCCGATACATCCACCCCTACGGGTATAAGTTACGTGTTGACAGGTAATGATTTTGATAGTTCCTAATAATATCCCCATGCCATAGATTTATGCCTCTCTATGCCCAAAAAATTCAGTTTCATGCTTTATATGCATCATCACAATCACAAAGATATAACGCACGGTCTCCCATCCATGAGAAGTCCAAAGAGCTTTAGTGAAGAAAATAGCAAACCCAAAGAAGCGATGAAGTGCGTTTTGCTTAAGCGAGAAATGAGCTACGTTTGCACACACTTCATGGACTTGAATCACATTTCTACAAAATGTGTTTTTTGTTGCTTCTAAAATATGTATACATGTAGTAACATAAACTAAAAATGACGTTGAAATATAAAATGAACTTATTGTAATTAAAATGCAATGAAAGTTGTCTTCGGGTCTCTTGGAAACACTCACTCGACTTGTTAGGGGTAAAGGTGTTAGGTGTGTACATCTGGACCCAGACCCTGCGCCTTTGCAGGATATCCTGGAATGGTGTTGGTGTTGTATTTGAAATGCAATGATAGTTGATATTGAAATGTAAATTGCTGCAAAGTTATAAAACTAACATGTAAGGGAATTATATTGTCATTCAACTATTACATTATAGATTACAAAATATATGTTGATACATATATCATGTTTTATCAATTCAACATGGCACATGAAATGCAATGCATGTATCACGTGCTCCAGAATGAAAAACCTAAAGGATATGATAAAATAGATGGTTCTATTTCTATGATAAAAGCGGAAAATTGGTGACAAAAGGATAACTAGTGTGAAAGAAAACTTTTTAAGTTACTACTAACATATTTTACAACACAAAAAAAATAGGAAAACTCGGTTTTGGTCCCTGAAGCATCTGCTTCATCTATTGAAGGAGCCTAGTGTTGATCCTCGCTTTAAGCGCAAAGCGTCACATTTTTATCACTGGTTTCATTTACGAACTTGTGCGATTGATGCTAAATAAATATTTAGTTTTCTGTGTATGATGATATTACCTTTGTGTGTTGTTGCAGAAACAACCCTCGCTTTGTTGCGTCATCCAGATTATTGCATCTCTGCAAATTCATCTGTAAGTCAGAAAATATTTTACATTCATATTATCTTTGTCATCTAAATGCTCCACTTCTTTTGTGGCATGGAAAGGGTTCTCAAATACTTTCTTATGTAACCATAGTTGATGCACTTCTAGATGTTGTATGATCGTTTCAGTTAAAATTGTTTGAGGGTCATGGTTTCCTCCTAGTATTGCCTTGACCCTTGCTCTTGCCTCAAGATTGTTGATTGCAATTCACCGAAGCATTCTTTCTCTTGATGTGCTTTTCTTGGTTCCAGGTAGATGTAAAAAGAAGCATAGACGGAGGAGAAAACCGGTTTAATCAGCTATCTATTGAAGAGCGAGGGAAGTTTGATGAGGAAACACTCGTAAATGTGAACAGCATAACGAGACAAAGGACAATAAACCTTAGAGCCAACGGGTTCAGCAATGAGTACATAGTGGTAAGAATCTTTATCAATTCATCAAGTTGTATCTAGTTATTCTGGAAGGCCATGGCTAAACTCGGATCTGAATTCGTCCCCTTTCCTACTTTTGCTTATTTGTCTATTGTAAATTTGTTATTCACTATTTTTCCTTTGATGATGGATTCGTTCAGATTACGATATTGGTGGCTGCTGAAGGAGTGCACAAGTTGCCAGCCATCAACGGAAGTAAAGATTTGAAAGATGCATTACAAAAGCTCGGATCCATCCCAGCCAGTCGAACCATGGTAAGGATATCTACAATAAAATGATGAGACCTAAAGGTTCTCCATGTCATGTTCTATCAGATTTGCGTCATTTTTATGTAGGTTCATGAATTTTCCGCTTGTTGCGCAGGCTGTCGAGGTGCTCTGGACCCCGCAAGATCAAAACGACACGCTATCGGAGAGAGAACTTCTTGAAGATTATCCACTATTGAGGCCTCTATAGGGAGAAAGCGCAGCACCCCGTATCCACTTATGGATTGTCGAAACGATACTGAACTGGTAAGTAGAATATTGTATTTCCTTTCCTCTAGAAGCTCTCTGTAAATATAGAAATGTGTTTTGCTTGGTAGAGAACTGAAACATGTAATGTCATCACAGAGGTAATGTGTTTGTGAACTAAACCAGCAATAAGTAGTTTGGGGAATGAGATCCCATGGAGTATGGTGAACTAAACCAGCAATAAGTAGTTTGGGGAATGAGATCCCTTGGAGTATGGTGAATGAAGTTCAGAAGATATCAATCCCTTTTTCATGGTTGAGATTGCATTCATTTAGGTTTTTCAGAACTTTTTCTAGGGTTTATATTATTCCTATTAGGGTAACTGTATAACTCCGACCATGGAGTTAACGGGATCCATGGTTTCCTGATCCCGCCTTGTATCGCTAGATCATTGGTAGCCTTCAGTATGTTATCTGAACTCGTCGTGAGATTAGCTTTGCTGTTAATCGTGCTTGTCAGTTCTTGCATAGTCCTACTGAGCTTGTTAGTTGAATTGGTCGTCCAATGAATAGTGTGTTGTCATGTGTTCGAGCACAGAATCCGATAGTCACCTATGGCTCCAAGCATATTCATTTGGATTACTACTTCGTCGAAGAAAAAGAGGTAGAGGCATATGACCTCGAACGGCTCGAAGCACATCTCCGTTACCGATCAACCAGGTGATATTTCACCAATCCTTTTTTCAAAAGGAAATGAATTCAACGCACCGGACATACCAGTGTATCAAGAGGTTGAAAAGATCAGCAACGGACAAATCGTTATGAAAAAAAAAAAAAAAAAAAGCATCAGATACAAGACAAAGACAAAATCACTGTGAAATAAACTAAAGAGCGAAGGACGACACTAGCATAGACTAACGAAGTTGGAACCAGTACAATGTGCGTAAAAGGATAGAAATTTGTTGAATTTTTTCCCCCTATCCTTAGTTGTATTCCTTGTAGATAAAGTCATAGTACATCTTGTAATTTGTATATACTATAATTTATCAATGAAAAGGATCATTCGAGTCACAAATCTTTTATTCAACACAGGCCAAATTCTATAAAGAAAAAATCATGAAAAACCCCTTCTTTGTTCTAGAAGGCAAACCAACATCCCATGTTGAATTCAAATCCACATGAGGGAGACACACCACTTGCTCATTAATCTATACGGAGTAATAATTAAGATTAAGGAGGAGGATCAACATCAATAGAGGTGGATTTGATTATTCAAACTGTTCCTTTGAAGAAAAAAATGGGAAAAAAAAAAGTGTTTAGGGAAGTGTACATAAGTGATGTGATCCATCTTATGACATCTTATAGATAAGAATATACAAAGTAAAATTTATAATAAGAAGAAAATTGTATTAAAAATATGAGTTAGAAGAGACAATCGGTCACCTGCATAGTTAGTTTCCCTGAAAATATGTCTAAATTTTAGATGGTTCAAACAGACATATGAGATAATCATCTCGACGAACCTTGGACATTTTCAATCACAAGGTACATTAAACTATATCAAAGTTATCTTCTTCAATCTCAATATGTTAGATGTTAAGATTGAGACTCTTTCAATCTCAATATGGGTTCCGGTTGCTGCATGCTCACCATATTTATGGTAATCTCTTATTAGACAACCGAAAGATACATTTCCATTTAGGAACTTAGGCGCGTTCGTAGGAGACCAATATCAGCTCCTGCTCGTAGGTGTGAGAGCTTGGAGCTTGGTGCTATTTGTAGGGGGAGAGGTAAACCGAAGAAGAGCTGAATGAAAGTTATCCGACAGGACCTCGATCATCTGTTGAACCTTTCGAAAGATATGACGTTAGATAGAGGTCACTGGAGGAAGTGCATCCGGGCTTATAATGTTTAGTAATTCTAGTCTGGGTGTTGAGTCCTATTGTTTATGCTTCGATCTTTTCAGCATTCCTCCCTGCTTCTTATTGCCTCCTTTTCGACTGTTTGACATGTGATTTATGTGGCTTATTATATATTTTGGGTCTATTTGACACACTATGCTGGCGTCTCTGTGAAGGTGGTTAGAGCTCCGGCGTCCTCCTGGGTGACCGCTCTCCTGTGCCTTATGAGATCTAGGGTTCTTGATGATCGAATCCTTTTTCGATCTTCGGTTTTTCCCATACAGGGGAAAGTAACACATAACATTACACATTCTCTCTATTTTTTCGAGAAAAGAGTGCGTGCATATCCTGACTCTCAGACCCTGCTTAATTGCGGGATATACTGGGTTGTTACTATTGTTGTTGAATTTAGGATCATCACTAGCTAACACAGTAGCACCTAACTTGGTTACTTCTTCCTTGTCTTTTTTGTCTCGTTTGCTAACACTACAATTTTTATTTTTTTCCATACAATGAAAAGCGTGGATCTTAACTTGCGAGCTAGAAAATTGACTTGGTTTAGCCTTAATTAGTTAGACCTGCCCAGCTTGATATTTTTTACTACCTAAAAAGTTATGGAAATTTAACTTACTTAATCCCTAGATAAATAAAGTCCCTACATTTAAGTTCAAATTTAATTTTTTTTTTGTCATATCAAATTTAAAATTCTTATTTTGTTAGATTCGGGAAATAATCCATTATAAAATAAAAATGCATATATTTATGTTAATTTCCAGGAATTTCCTACTTTCTGAGGGTTTTTTTTTTT
The DNA here is from genome assembly GCA_037127255.1 of Persicaria tinctoria. Lineage (NCBI taxonomy): Eukaryota > Viridiplantae > Streptophyta > Magnoliopsida > Caryophyllales > Polygonaceae > Persicaria > Persicaria tinctoria. The sequence goes on from JBANSL010000004.1 coordinate 6,748,381, forward strand.
TGTTAATTAGGTAGCCAAATAAGTCCTATAACAATGTGAAATCAAACTATTGAAATGTTCAAATAGAGGTTAACATTGAATCAAATAAACTGAACCGTAATCTGAGACTGTATATTTTTATTTATTGTTTATTATTTTATACATTTTTAGGATGATAGCATAAAATATTAATTTTTTTTATATAATTTCCTATATATTACTTCATTCATTTATTTTTAAAGGCCGTTTAATATTTATGTATGTTTTTTAATGAGATAAAGGTATATAAAATAAACATGAATTATAAAAAAATTATATATTTTAATTATATAGTAAACAACATTTTTGTAAAAAAAATAGAGGAAGTAGCAATAGTTATGAAATTAAATTAAAAATTTTAATATTTTATATAGTTTTTATATTTTTAAAAGAAATGGAGGGAGTATTGGTTAAAGTTTCTTAATTCTTAGCCTTAATAGTCGTTTTAGTAGGTAATTTGGTAGAGACTCAATTTCTTTGATCTAGATGTAGCGAGTCCTAACTTCTTTTAAGTGATTACTTGTATAAACGTTGATCTCTTTATTGGACAAATTTGACGCAGTGTGGGTCATCATTATTAATTATTCGGCCTTTTTATATCATACGTCATTGGGGCATACGATAAGATCTTATATCTAGAAATATTCTTTACCGAAAATATAATCGACCATAAAAATCTAATTAAAAGAAAAACTAATTAAACTAATTAAATTTTGAAAAATATTTCCAAATTAGTACTAAATGATATATGATAGAAAAATCATTTATTAATTTTTATAATATAATTGTTTTTTCAAATGTTTGAAATGAAAAAACTAGTTTAAAAAATTAATTTTGATAATATGTTTTTTGTTTTCTGATTTTGGAGAAATTTGATAAAAATAACATATACCGATATTCTTTCACTTAGATGAAATTGGATGGATGTGTAATTGCAACTATATAAATAACTTATACCCCAACATCTTTTTTTTTTTTTTTTCCATTCATATGATTATATGAACCAAATAAATCACACGTAACAAAAATTTCTATATATGTACAAGCATGTTTCGAGGCTTGAATTGACCTTATATTTACATGTCACTGTTAGATCCCAAGGCGAGTTTTAGTTAGCCGAGAGAGAGAGCAAGAGAGGGAAATCAGCCATAGGTGTTGTATGTGTGTATTATGACATGAATGAATGTACAATGTGCTTCCTCCTTACATTTATACTTCCATTTTCCTCTACCAAGCCTAACAATACCCCCTCTTCTTAAGACACCTTGTCCTCAAGGTGCACTAAGATAGCTTCAAGCAAATTCCGGAAATTGATGAAGGATGTGTCCGGCTGCCTCCCAGGTTGCTTCTTCAGTAGGTAGGTTGACCCATTTGATGAGCCATTCCACCACTGGTTCACCATTGGTGAGGTGCTGAACTCTGGTGTCCAGGATGACCTCTGGAGCTGTGATGATCACTCATTCCTCAGTGGTTACAGGGAGTTCTTGTACTACCACTGTGTTATCACCTACTTTTCTCTTGAGTTGAGATACATGGAAGACAAGGTGCATGCGAGAACTAGCTGGCAACAGCAACTTGTAAGCCGTAGCTCCTATCTTTTCTATCACCTCAAATGGCCCATAGTACTTAGCACTGAGTTTTAAGCATCTTCTTAGAGCCACAATAGTCTGTCTGTAGGCCTGCAGCTTCAAGTAAACCCACTCTCCCACCTGCAACTGTCGGTCAGTGTGGTGTTTATCAGCAAAAAACTTCATCCGCTCCTTGGCTATCTCGAGTCCGCTCTTAGCTATAGATAGCATGTGATCCCTGCCCTGGAGCCAGTCCTCAATAGTTGCAGTTGTGATGGTGCTTGACAAGGCTCCCATCATAGGAGGTGCATATCCATATAAGGCTTGAAAGGGAGACATCTTAAGAGCTGTGTGATAGGAGGTGTTGTACCAAAACTTTGCCAAGGGAATCCATTTGGACCATTGCTTAGGTAGGTTGGATGTCATACATCTCAGATACATTTCTAGGCAATGGTTAACTCTCTCGGTTTGTCCATCAGTCTGAGGGTGCGGCTCAGATCTTCCAATTGAGGGATTCAGAGAAGGAACCAGACTTAGCAATCCAGGCCGTGTTGTCTCAGTTTGAAGTGGTGGAATCTTGTAGATTCCATGATCTTCCCTCGCGTTGTACCCTAGCGTCGCCTTCTCCTGCTGCTCGCCATTCGCGGGCGGAGAATTTCTCTGGCCTTGGTTCTTGAATGCCTCCAGCATTCTTGCGAAATTCTGTTCCGTCTGGATCTGAATTTGCTCGGCCATTTTCGCGAAGCTGATCTCCGTTGCTGCCTGCAATTGATCGATCCTTGATTCTATCTTGGATCGCATTTCGGATGTGGTTGCCGTCAATTCCTCCATCGCCTTCTGTTGATCATCTTGCCTGCGAATTGCCTCGCTCAGTTGTCCTTGTGTTGCAGCTGTGAATTGTTGTAGGTGCTGGAGCTGCGATTCCATCTTCTCCGATGCTCTGAAGCGAGTGCTTTTCGCCATGAGAGCACGCGTCCTTTTGCTCTGATACCAAATTGTTAGATCCCAAGGTGAGTTAGCTAGCCGAGAGAGAGAGAGCAAGAGAGGGAAATCAGCCATAGGTGTTGTATGTGTGTATTATGATATGAATGAATATACAATGTGCTTCCTCCTTACATTTATACTTTCATTTCGCTCTACCAAGCCTAACAGTCACCTAATTAAACAACAAGAAAGTTTGAAATCTCATATTATCACCAAAATTGAATTTGCTAAACTAAATTGTATCTATAAAATAAAACATCAAAATCTTATCACTCATATATATATATATATATATAGGGGGGACTTTCACATGCACACACCTCTTACAATGCATTCGTGAGACCCTTTGTAAACCGTTAGATGATTAAGATTGGATGGTTAGATTTAAACGTAAATCAAATCCACCATATCTTTTAAAATGAATACGCACCCTATAAAAATCCTTTTTGTTATTTGCACGACGTCATTTCGCCAGATGCACGGTGCTGGTGCCGGACTTCAAAATCGGCAGACTCATATGCCGTTGCCGGACTCCCAAACCGGCATAGTGGATGCAGGGGTCGAACTCCCAGTGTGGCATCCAATGCCCGAGGTAAGTTCGAAAGCCTATATAAAGAAGCGATGCCCTGGTTCAACTACAATATTTTCGATTCGAAATCCATATTCTAACATCGGAGGAAATGGCGTTACCGGAAGAAGATGGCGGAGGCGGTTTACCGTTCGACGTTTTTAGCTATAGCGATCCGGAGGAGCTCGTGAAGAATCTCGGGGTAAGTTAATATTGTTACAGCGGATCGTTTATATATAGCGGAACCTTTATAAAATTATGTTTGAATAGAATCATATTATAGCGGAACGTTTATATAGAGGATATGTAGTTTGAATGGATATGTAGTTTGAATCAAAATATTATATAATTAAGTTTGAATGGATATGTAGTTTGAATCGAAACATTATATATAATATAGTTTTGTAAAATGAAACCATCATATAATATAGCATTTTAGATAATATTTTGCGAAAAAGTTCTTAGTACATAAGTGACATTATGCAGGAACAAAACCAACCTCTAAATGTGGGTACAGATTATAGCTCGATGTTTACAGTAGATGGTTATTGGGCTGATCAAGTAAACATGAAGGCATGGGCTAGATACGTAGGGAATATTAAGAACATGGTACTTGTGATCACTCGGTCATGGTACTTTCGTCTAGTGTGTGATAAGTACGGAGGGGGTAGAGATATTCCAGATGTCGACAAGGATTTTTCGCCCGCAGTGAGTAGGCGAGGGAGGACGGCGAAGATCGGATGCTTATTTGAGCCGGAGGGTCGTCAAAATGATGCTGACAATTGGACCATGAAGGTCATATGCGGTGTGCATAACCACAAGCTAAACGATGTGATGTTAGGACATCCCTATGCCGGTAGATTAACTCCAGCTCAACATCGGCAGGTTCGACGTGATACACTGATTGGGATAAAACCGGGGGATATGCTGTGCGGGATGAAGTATGATGATCATGACTGCGTGACGGACATTCGTCAAGTCTACAATGCACGAGCCCAGTTGCGGAGAACCGCTGCAGAAGAACGGAGGGACCTGCCCTCAAGCGCTTCACAAACTCAAACAAAAGGGATACTTTATCGCCACACGGAATTCCTCTCAAGCAGGAGTAGACGAGGTTACCGATGTGTTTTTTTCCCATCCGAACTCCCGACATCTTCTTCTGTTGTTTCCGTATGTTATCGTGATGGACTCGACCTACAAGACGAACGAGTAAGAGGAATGACATTAATGTCGACTACTTTTTTATCTATCATACGTTGTAGCAATTTGTTTGACTAATTAATTATAATGTGATACGTACGAAATGTCGTTGCTAGAGATCGTTGGGATTACTAGCACGAAGAACACATTTGCAATTGCGTTCGTATTCATGGCAGGCGAGAGCGCAGAACACTATAGTTGGGCACTACGGCGACTACGCCCTTTGTGCGGTCAACGACTCGCAGAAGTAATTTTTACAGACAGAGAGTTGGGTCTTATCAAGGATCTTCGTGAGGAGTTACCCACGGTAAAGCATATGTTGTGCACTTATCATATTATGTGCAACATTGAAATGAAGGTAGGATCGCGAAATCTACCGAGAAGCGAAACGCCTTCTACAATGAATGCAATGCCTTATTTGAGTCAAAGACTGAAGAAAGTTATGAAGGTCGTCTACAAGGTATGAAGTCGAAATGGGAGGCACGATGGGGTCTTATGAAGTACCTTGAAAACACCTGGCTCATAGAATTCAAGGAGGCGATAGTTCGTGCATGGATTGATAAGTTCCTACATCTTGGGGTGCGAACTACGAATAAGTAAGTGACATTGAATTGTATAAAGTTGTAATTATTATAAAATTTATGAATCCTACATAAGCGAGGTAATATATATTTTCTGATATAGTGTCGAGTCAGCACATGCAAAATTAAAGTCCATGCTAGGGACAGCTGTTGGTGGGTTCGTTGACGTAACATAATGCATTGACAACTTGGTCAATGAACAGGTAGACCAACTCAGAGGGTTCCTTGAGAAGTCACGGCTGACAATCAAACGGTGTGTCATGAGTGAACCAATATTCGCCCCGCTATTGATGCTGGTGACTGATGAGTGCTTCGATCTTCTACTGGCCAACTACAACAAGGCGAAGGAACTTCCGGCTAGTCATGACGGTGTCTGCAGGGATCTCCATTGGAGGGACGCTTACGGGATTCCATGTGTACATGAGTTCTTAGAGGCGATCGCAAACCGGCAACCTATTAGGCCCTCGCAAATTCATCCCTTCTGGAAGCAAGTAATGTGGGATTCAATAATTCCTCCCGAACAATCCAGTGGCGGCAACGATGGCGCAACTCCTAACAGTCAGGAATATGTCAGCCTTCGGAGGGATATTGATGGCAACAACCTCACGCCTGACCGGCAGGATTTGGGGTGGTCGTCGTCCCTACTGTTCAACTCGTCATTCATCCCCGGACGACAGTTGGGGTTATGCTCGGGATCTGTACTGGAAATACCCGCAAACGGGTCAGCGACCCCGAAGGGGTTAGACGCCCGTGCCACTGTACCAACAGCTGGGTGTGAGGAGGATGCCCCCTCGTCGCGGATGGGCTGCTGAGTCATGCCCGCCCAGTTCGGCCACAGTCCAGATCCACCCACGGTCGAATAAATGGGGAGGGGGGGGGGGGGGGTCTGGTTGATTGCTGGTTCCCACGCATTCGAATGCTGCGTGAAACCGGTGTCGACCTCGTCGGCGGACGTATACATGGGGGATTGGGGGATCTCTGGGACGTAAGGGGTCTCTGGCAATTGTGAAGTGTCGACCTCGTCGACGGTGTAATCTCCCAAGAAATCGTCGTCGTCCCGCCCGAGAAACGACGTGCTTGCCCTTGCGGGCTCCTGGATCGGTCGCTCTATTGATGGTTGTCTAATGGCCGATGTGTTGGCTCTCGCCGACTCTATCGACATATCACCTCTCCTCGGAGAGGCCGTTGGCCTAACCCGTTCCCGCTGGGTTACAGCCCTCCTCATCATCTGCATTATAAAATTCCATATCCATTAGATGAACATAAATTTCATATCTATATTCCATTTCTTTACCAATTTCCATTTAAATTCAATAGATCTACATTATCTAATTTCATATTTGCCCATACATCATATTTCTCCACATGTTAACATAAATTCCTTGCAAATATTTATTTTTCATACATTCCACATAAATCGAAATTATCTACTTTCATAATTTCATTACAAATTCCCTATCTACATTTTCATTCAATACAAATTCCATATGTAATTTTCATGAAATAAGAATTCCATATCTAATTTTCATGCATAATTATATCTATATCTAATTTTCATGCATTACTAATTCCATATCTATTTTTCATGAAATAAAAATTCTATATCAAATTTTCATGCATAATTATATCTATATCTAATTTTCATGCATTACTAATTCCATATCTATTTTTCATGAAATAAATATTCTATATATCATTTTCATGCATTAAAAATCCATATCTAATTTTATCAATATTCCATATCTAATAATATCATAAACTTAACATAAACTAAACATACAAAATTTATATCTAATTTTATCAATATACCCTACAGTTTATCTTTATTTCATTTAAACGTTGACCAATAATAACATAAAGTTATCATAAAATCAATACTTACCTCTGCGGCAGCTTGCGCTCTAGGATCGTTCGACGCGAGTTGTGAAGCCGCACGCTCATCGGGAGGCGGAGTCGCTGGTGAAGAGGATCGCAAACTTCGAATAAACCGATCTAACAGGTTCGGGAACTTCGGCATTTCTCCTAAGACGGTATTCCGGGCTTGTTGGAGCTCTGTGACGTAAGAGACTAAGAGGTGGGAGAGTGGAGTGGAATGTGTGGTGCACTAAGTGAGGGAGGGGATCCTTCCTTTTATAATACATCGGCACCCCCTATACCGGACTCGGAACCTGTAACGGCCCAGAATTATGATTTCCGGGTTACGTTTCAAGGGATAAAACCCCTTGTTCGGATCTTGCAATCCAGGTACGGGTCGAGGTTTCAAACTCATTTTTTTTATGGTCGGTAATAAAGAGGGATTTCGAACCCTGAGAATATCGTAGGGCCGTTGGGTACCCTTAGCCTGTCCTAGGGACTAACTCGCGAAATTCATTTCAAACGGAAGCAAGACGGAAGCAAAATAAAGATATAAGTGCCACGGCAGAGCCGGGTCAAAATATGATCAACCATTCAAATTCGAGCCTTAATTAAATTGGTGAAGTTGGAATCTCAACTCTCTCTTTCCATCATGTTAGACCCCGCGGTCATAGACTCAAATCAGCATCAATAGTAGTAAGCACAACGGATACCTAAAAAAATTGATATGGGGCGGGATCAGATCGATGCCCACTTAACTCTGCATCCCAACCCTAAGCACACATATACGCTATGCCTAATAAAGATGCTCTAATGCAGTACGAAATTCGAACACACTAGCATGCTCCTAGTTCATAATAATGTGCAGAATACTGTAAAGGGCCCAAGACAATGCCAAGTGGCAGATCCCTCTCCTACCTCCACCCCTTCCGATAGGTGGAGACTGGCTAGCTCGTGAATGCATTCATTCATAATCGGGCGGCACGCATGCCTAACCCGCTCCACAATAAAGCCCGCAGGCATATCATAATATAAGGAAGTTCATGACTCGATTGACTCAGGGTACCCGATGAGGCTGGGCTACCCTATGACCCTAGCAATGACTCTAGTTACTTCACATATAACGGCCGTTCTGTTTACATATGCATAAAGAAATAGAATGCTCACGGTAGATGCAACCTAGCATGGTACTACATGGCATGTTGATCATGAATGCAAGCACCTAGTATATCATGAACCTAAGGCAGGGAATAGCTCTATTCAATCTGAGTAAGCTCCGAAGAGACTTACCTGAAGATGCAAAACAACAATATAACACAAGCAAGGGCCCAAATGCAAGTCCAAAAGCAATACACACCTATCATCAAGTCAATTCCATAAGCTACGAGACCGATATTCATACATATGAAACTCAAGTTCTCAACATACTCAAAACCAACCGATAGTGAAACCGTTTTCCAAAACCTTTCCGATATGATCAACATCAATCAAAATCATTTTATTTCCAATCAAAACCCATCGATAAAATCGTACCAACCATATTTTCCAAACTCTTAAATCCCAAATTAAGTTAACTCATATTCAAAATAATTTCTCAAATCATACTTAGTCAAGTCCCGACATTTAACACTTAAACCTTAAAACCAATCTCTCAAAATCATATTATCAAAACGATCCCGGCATCTCGATCTCAAAACCCCAAACCCTTTTTAAGTAATCCAAACAATATTTGTCTAAAATAACACAAATTAAATCCGCCTTTATCCAATTATAAATCAAAACCGACAAATCACTCTAAAACTCCTAAAACCACATTTATAATATATAAATATATATGTATTCCAAAAATTATAATTATCATAAAACTCAGAATATATAATAATAAATTTTAATAATAATAATAAGTTAACAACAATTATATACTAACATTCATATATCACCCATAAATAACATAACAATAGCAAAACCTCTCTTAAATAACCCAAGCCCAACTCGGAAGGCCCACAACCCGGACCCAATACCCAGCCCAAACCAGAAATGAAAGGCTCTCTCCAACTGACCCGGATTGAAAACGATATAACCCTAATGAAGGAACCCGGGTCAGGCCCAACGAATTAGGCCCAGAACCCACCCAGGCCTTCTCCTGCGTCAATGGAAGAGCAGCGCTCAGAGACGCCGGACTGTGACGACGGAAATGGAAGGAAAAATGAGGAGCTCGGCCTGCCGGAGCTGCTATCGACCTCACCCACTCTCAACCTCACCGATGTCCCTTCCCGACTCCAACCCACTCATACGGATTCAAGCGCGAGTAAAGGAGAAGAAGAAAAGAGGGATTACCGAGCTTAGAAGGGTCCAGATCCGGTGAGCTCCGAGGAGGCTCCGGCTTCTACGGCGGGGGAGGAGAACCGAGTTTGTCCTAGGAAGAGAGAGGGATGAGAACGAGCGCGATTGAAGGAGTTTCGAGCCGGGATTGCAATTAGAAGCAACTCACCTACGGGGAATCAGCGTGAGAGAAAGGGAGGAAGAAGGTGGCGGCTCGGCGGCGCCGGCTGCTCCATGGCGGACGTCGGGCATCGAGACGGGTGCGAGGAAGCCCCTACTGCTGTCCCTTGGTGGAAGGAGGAGGGGAGAAGCTCACCCGGATCCAGGGACGAAAAACAGAGGGGAGGAGAGGAGAAGGGCTCGGCGGAAAGGGGGTCTTGTGGTGGTGTGCAGTGCTGCGAGAAAACCAGAAAGGGGAGGTTTTGAGTTTTAATTTTCAGAAGGGATAAGGTAGGGAGGAAGAGAGATGATGCTATTGTGTTTGGACTTTGGAGCATCGATTCAAGAAAAAGGGAAGGGGAAATGGGGAATCCTATCCTCCTGCAATCGGCGTGGAGATGGCCTGAATTTGGCGTGGAGGGTTGGTTGGCACTTTGCCTAGAATGAAAAAAAACACAGTGAGGAGGAAGGAGGAAAGGTGGGTGTTGGTTTGTCCAATTTCAGAAGGGGGTGAGCTGGAAATTTCTATGCCAATATTGTTGTAGTTTCAAGGAGGGAGGGAAGAAAACAAAGACAAAAGTGGTCCCCCAAGATGAGATTTGAATTCACCTAGAAATAAACCCAAAATCCGCTCTCTCAACTTTAACCCGACTCGAAAGATATAAAGCTTAAAACTTCAAATTCAAATCGAATGCTCGAACTGAATCAAATAATAAAATTATATTATACTTTCAAATTTTAGCAAGCGAAAGCGAAAATAAATCTGAATGAAAGTCCATTTAAAATATTTATATGCCGGAATTCATTTTAAGAGATTTTAGTTAACCCGATTTAAATTCATATTTAATTTCTTTTTACGAGAATTAGGATTTAAAAATCCGGGCCTTTACAGAACCCGACATCGGCACCCCCTATACTGCAGACCATGACGCAAAGTTGCAGATTCCCTGCAGCTTTTTCAATCGATTTGACCGATGTGACCGAACCGGATCCGGAGTCCGACACCGGCATACAGGTCCCGCGCCAGCTTTTCCAGTCGATTTGACTGATGTGACGAAAGCTGCAGGATTCCCTCAACCTATGCCGAATTGGGAGTCCGGGTCCGGCATCAGAGTCTGCCGATTTGGGAAGCCGGCACCGGCACCGTGCATCTGGCGAGAAGAGCGCCGTGCAAATATCAGAACCGATAAAAATGGAAGAAAAAATTAAAAATAATTTCATTTTCACTCTCCAAATCACTAATTGTTCTCCTAATTTATCACAATTCACGTTCTCTCACAACTAAAAAGCGTCAAAACTCCCGTGTTCATTTCGAATATTATTATTTAGAAATCAAGGTTTGACCGATTCACATTAAATTGCAATCTTTCCATATTCATAAAGAATATTTGAATATCATATTTTATTTCCATATTCCCAATTAATATTTGAATATACTATTTTCTTTTCATATTCATAACGAAGATTAATACATTGAAGCGTTATTGAATAATATTCATTCAAATTCGTGTTGTTTACATATTCCTATATTCATTCACAACGAATATTCTTTAACGAGTAATTATAATTTGATGAATATTTGAACATACTACTTTCTTTTCATATTCATAGCGAATATTAATTCATAAAAGCGTTATTTAATAATATTAATCCATATTCATGTATTCATTTATAACGAATATTCTTTCCATATTCCTTGTGAAAATAACGTCATAATTAACGGGCAATTATATTCATGTATTCATATGAATATATATTCATGTATTCATATGAATATACAAAATTAGTCACGTAATTTTAATTTGGGGAGAAAAGTGACGGAGCAAAAACGATGGAATTGAGAGATTTGGAGAGAGAAAATATTTTGATTTTTTATTTAAATCATTTTTTGAGCATTTTATTTAAATCATTAAATTATTAACAAATATATTTTAAAATAAAATTTATTAGTTAACAATTAATCTTATCCATTCATTCTAATTTAATCCTATGGCTAAAAAAGTAAAAATCGATCTCATAAATGCATTGTAAGAAGTTAACAATTATAGGAAACGATGTACTACAATCGTTCGGCTTATAAATTTTTATTAATAAATACTCATATGAAATTATGTAAAAAATATTAATTAAAAAATTAATATTTTATATAATTTTTAATTTACTAAAAAACATATTAAAAAGTCAATATTGGAAAAACATTTTTTTTTTTTTTTGATAAGGAAATAATTCGAGGCCGGACAGGCCCGGACCTCGAGAGGCCGACAAGGTCGGCAGACGGCAGGCCGTCTAAACATACAACAACGAAATAGAAAATACAACAAAAATACATCAAAAGAGAACCCAAAAAACCCAGAAAAAACCCTAGACCTAAGCAAACTGGCGGTTACAATATCGAGAGGAAGGAAGTCGTCGCGGATCAGTGGATAGCGAGCGCATGGGACAGCACTAGCTGACACGATGTCTCGCCGCCGGAAAGACGGAAAGCAGAAATCCTCGTAAGGCAAAGGCGACACCTGTGGAAGTGTGGATCACACGACGTTCCCCCCACCTGGATGAGGGATCTTCGGAGACCGCAAACACCACCAACACGATCACGTCGATCAACCAGGGCCGCAAAACTGCTCCTCAACCAAAACTAACCACGAACCAAAGACGGACACCAAACCACACGAGCAAAAGACGCACAGCCGCAAAGAGGACGAAGAGCGCGGGAAGAATCCGGATTAATTGAATCTATGTATATATATTTAAATTATTTATTTTAAGATATTAATTATGATTTATAGTTTTTACTTTTAATTTAAAATATTCCACATTTCTTCGGGCCAACTTAGGGCCCAAGGAAAAGCCTTGAGCCCAAAGCACTAAATTAGGCCCAAAGAAATCTAGGGTTCCTGACTCCTGTAGGAACAGGACGCCGTTACACACATCCACTACGCAGAGTGGCAGAGGCGAGCGAAGACCAGACTACGCCGACCACCCCGGGAGATGGGGGAAGAAGGCGAGTCGGAATGAGGCGCCCAAAATCAGCCCGGAACCACCGGCAACGACGACGACGCAAAGCGCTGGCGGCGATCAGGGCGGACGGAGGCGGCACCGGCCGAGAAGCACGTCGAAAGAGGCCGACGGCGGAAGGGGCCAAGCAATTCCAGATCCGGCGAACCAAGCCAACCCAGAACGGAGGATCCAGGGGCCTGGCGCGACGGCGGAAGCCGGAGGAGGAAGAGGATGGAGGCGGACGGAGCGAATTCGAGAGCGACGGGATTAATTGAGCGAAATTGGGGGAATACCGGCCAGAACTCCGGCGAGCCACGCAAAACCTGACCAACAACGGACCACGACCGTCGGCCAAAATCCGCCGAAGTGGGCAGGAGGTGGAACCAGAGGCCGGAAGCGGCGGTGGAAGCCGGAGGAGGAGGAAGATGATGGGAAACCGACACGAGGGCCCTGGAAGAATGACCAGAACAACGCCGAAAGATAGCTCCGACAAGCGAAAAGCGTACTAGATTCCGGAGGGTGGGTATGGGCTCCCGAAGGAGATTTAGAACGGGCTCCCGGAGGAGATTTAGAACTCCCGAAGGAGGTGTAAAGGTCCCTCAGATGAGAGGGTGAGTCGACCGAAGATCGTCAGTATTGTTGTATCACCATGCCGGAGATGGAGGGAGATGATTGCCCCTGGCGGCGAAGGGTTTGGGGGACACTCAAAAGAGAGCTTTTTTTCAAAGACATTGTCCCGTGCCGGAGATGGAAAAACATTATATGTAGCTAGAATGCTAGATTACCCTTTGGAATTTTAAAGAACATTTTACCTTATTATTAAATATATACATAAAATTGATACGCTATATGCACTACTCTATTTTGTCAAATATGATGGATTCACTGGCGTTTTTCCTGAAATTTTTTTATCGATACTGACTTTTCATTTCGATCATTTTTTTTCAAGTCAAAAAAATTACCTAACATCAAAATTCGCGAATAATCATGTTTTTATAAAGGGTGATGATATCTTCACCGCTAATTTTTACTATTTCCACCGCTAATCACCGCATAGGTATGCGGTGGTCTTAATCCACTTTTTTCTAGACCCACCGCATATATATGCGGTGGGTCCGTTGATCGTATACAAATCCACCGTATAGGTATGCGGTGGATTATGGCGACAGTATATATGCGGTCAGTGTTTGGGCAATTGAAAACGGTTTGTAGAAGTGGTCCAAAACCATCGCTATAACTCACTGCATAGGTATACAGTGGGTTATAGTGACGGTTTTAGACCGTTATGGCGACGGTTTTGACTATTATAGCGACAGTTCAAACCCATCGTATACCTCTGCAGTGGGTTATAGCGACAGTTTTAAACCGTTATGGCGACGGTTTTAGACCTGTATACTTCTCGACCCACCGCATAGGTATGCGGTGGGATCCTTGACTGTCATTAAACTCACCGTATACATATGCGGTGATTAGCAGTGGAAATATCGTTTCCGATTTATAAATATTTGATCTTGCATTCCTGCGGGTAAGGGACCCTACCTAAAAATATAAATGCAAACTTTATGGGATGGGGAAAAAAAATCCTAAAAGAGTAAAAGGCCGTGTAGCCATACGTAAGCCGATCGACCATCATGGCATATGGCTGCGGGCGTGGGGTGGGACCGCCCCAATTACCTTGCCAATCACCCACTACTAGCACCCACTTTTTTTTTTAAGTTATACTTCCTCCGTTAATTAAAATATTATTTTAAATATTTTTATTACTCATTTTACAAAATTGTCTTTATAATAATTACATAGTTGTTATTTCAAGAAAGTAAAAAAAAAATTGAAAATTATGAGTATAAGTATATTTTTATTTATTTTTCTTTTAAGTTATGTAGATTTTTAAAATGATAAATTTTTATTAACGGAGGGAATACTATTTATACTCTATTTGATAACACAATCATGGATAGTTAAAATTAATTAATTCTGTAAAATATATACTGTATTGAATTAGAGTGTTTATATTATATGAATTATTTGATGATAGATAAAAAGGAGAATAAATTTATAGGTATAAAAAGAAAAACTCTAGAAAAAATTATATGAATAATCGTTAAAAAAAATCAAAATAAATTTATAAATTCGTAATGCTTTTTCCATTAGGATTTTTTTTTGGTGGAAGTCATACTGGTAAACCTATAACCTTATAAGACAAAATATTTCATCTTGAAAAGCTCCTTTTCATGATTATATATTCAAAGTTCTTTTAATATGGTAATTCGATTTTAAAAAAAAATGAAGTTTAAAAATTAAAGGGACACATGTTCATAACCCTCCTTTATCTTCAATTTTTTAGAGAGCAGCCATGAATTGATCAACCCCCTTTCATTTGGCACTAACTATACCAACAATGGTAAAGTAGGATTTTTATGACTAAATAATTATAATTAAAACTCTAAATATTAAAGGGAAAAAAAGGATAAGGATCATCTAAACCTTTTCTCATTTAATTCCCATGAAGTAACTCCCGGGAATTTCAATTCCCACATTGACCAAACGAATAAAACTACAAAATACTCCCTCCGTTAATTAAAACTTGACGTTTTACTATTCACGCACGCATTTTTAGGTGTTAAAAACTATATAAAATATTAACTTTTTTAATAATTTTTTTAAATAATATCATACTTATTACTATTAAGTATGAATTTATAAAAACAAATTTAAAAAAAGTTAATATTTTATATAGTTTTTATCGTTCTAAAAAAGCGTGCATGAATAGTAAACGACAATTTTTAATTAACAGAGGGAGTATTAAAATTAAAATTTTCAAAAAGATATCAGTATTGTCAAACGGACCTTTAGTAGTACGTACTCCTAATACTGTATCTGAAAAAAGGAGGTGGATATGCATGGGCAAAGATTTTTTTGAAAGCCGTGATTGGGCAATTGGAGTTGGAGTTGTGCCTGCCCATAATAATGCAACCCTTCACCACATCCACATATCATCCATTTTCAGCATTTAACACACAAACTTGCCCTCTTTTCATTTTTATTTTTATTTATCTCTATCTTTTAAATATCCAATTGGACATTTCCAAGTGGATAATGATTGCTGTGATATCCGAAATCACAAGATTTCTGTGCTCATTTCCCCATTCTAAGGTTTTTTTACATTTCCCAATTGTAAGATTTTTTTTCCTTACCACTGTGGGATTCAACTGGAATAGATTACAGTGGAAGAGTGCTATTCGAGTTAATAAACTCTAGTCGGGTGCAATATTACAAGCATCGTGCTTTCATGCGCTACCAATGCAACGTGCTTACGCATTTTTTTTAGATGTTAGCGTGTGTGTTAACCTTTATCCTTTCATTCCTTTATATGAAGGGCTGTTATATGAGCTAAATAGTTCGGGATTGGCTCGAAAAAAACTCGACTTGAGCTCGTTCACTTACCTATACAAGTCGAGTCTGTATATGATTGCAAACTCGGTTGAAAGCTCGGCTCGTTCGATTTAGTCTCGAATAGTTCGAATTTTACGGAATTTTTAAAATTTTCTTTAAGTTAACATGTTATGACCAAGTTAAACTACTTAAAGCTCGAAAAAAGCTCAGTTCGAACTCGTTCATTTACTAAAACAAGCTTGAACAAAAAATAAAGCTCTTTCAAAAATTGGGTTTGGCTCGGCTCGAGCTCGTTTAACAAATGAACCAAGCTTGAACATGCCAAGTTTGGCTCGAATAACACCCCTACTTATATGTTGGTTGCCGTTGTGGAGTCTACCCTTTTATGTTGTTGTCTTTCTTTCCAAAATACATGGTCTTTTACTTTTCAGCACGCTTTTTAAGAAGTGAAAAACTCTATGAAATATTATTTTTTTTATTAATTTTTTTATATAATTAGATACTTATTAGTAATAAGTATCAAATAGTATAAAAATTTTAATTAAAAAAATAATATTTTATAGAGTTTTTCGCTCCTTAAAAACCGTGTTAAAAAGCAAAAGACCATCTATTTTGGAACGGAGGGAGTATAATTTTTACCCTTTACGATTTTTTTCACGGCTCTATGATCTCTCGACCTCTTAATTCACCAGACATGTTCGATACATCAAATAACTTGTATTTTCCCAAAAAAAAGTGTTAAGAAGAAAGTTTTCAAAAGAGGTGATAAATAGAAAAATTGTAAAAGCGCACCCTTCAAATTCTTCAATGTGCAATATGCAATATGCAGGATTTAATTTTTTTTAAAAAAAAACATCATGACTAGTGATTCTTGACCTTCTTTGTTTCCTATCTCTAAAGATCACAAAATTGATCTTTGAACATTTCAGCCTAGGAATTGCTAAGGTTAGATAATTTACATAGCCTCTCTAAGATATTTGACTATTGACTAATATCTGTATATTGGAGGTCAAAGAATCAGCTACTGTCTTCATAGAAGCACATCTTATTATGTGAATTGCATCAGCTGTAAAGGGGCCTGGCTCAAGCTGAGTGCTTCCAAGGAGTGACCCGTCACAGAGGCTCTCGTTGATCAGCCTTCCGCGATCACCTCACAATCCAGGTCCCTTTGGATACCCGACTCATCAGTTCATATCAATTCGAAGCCAAGTTTTGCATTACTCGTAATCATCGGGAACTGAAAGGGCGTGATTCAACAAAGGATCAATGATTGAATAAGAGCATGAATTCTGCACTTGGCTGGAAGGGCCATGTTCGTATCGGTTGCTGTCATCCTCATGCTTGGATTTCTCATGCTCCTCGTCAGAGTGGCTAACTCCAGAATCAAGCGAACTGTACTCACTTTCCTGTCTTGGTAGCTCGTCGTTATTCCTCGTGTGATGCTCGGATCCGTCAACTTGATATGTGATCTCTTCGAAACGTCCGTGCATAGCAGCAGCGCAACCGTTTGAGCACTGGAAGAAGCCATGTGCACTAGGATTTGTTGAGAGGAAGTCCATGAATGAGCCAATGGATGTGTGGTTTGAAGCACAGTTCTGACAGAGCTTCATGCTTTCAAATCGCGGGGTTTCCACCATCTCTGGCCCCGGTTTCCATTCGGGTACTAAGCGAGTGATTTCGCCATCAATCATGTCAGCTATGTGGGTCACATCTTGGTCTGTAATGTCCAGCTCTGCTACCATTTCTGTTGCAACACTCAATGCTGTGTCCATCTCAATATCGAACGGGAAATAGATGTTTCGAATTCGACCTGCAAGAAAAAACATGAGTTGATACTTCATAAATTTTCTCTTCAAATGGAAACTCCTGACAGAAGCTAAAAATTGTAAAACCATGCCTTCTTTATCAGCAATTCTTAGCCTCAAGAAGATACTCCCGTCGTCCCTTCTCTTTCCTTTGATGGTTATGTCAACATCTGAAGGGTACTCTTCTTCGTCGTGATGCTCAAACAATTCAATACCACTGGCACCGATATCCACAGAATACGTCCCAAGATCGCTGCTGTACTGTTCGTACTCACTGTCAACACTGCACCCATTCAAAAGCGACCAATCAAAGGAGCGAGGGTCAGCCAATGGCTGCCTTATCAGAGAGCTAATGTCCTCAACTTCACTCCGGCAATCCATTGATCTTGAACGGACGTCGAAATCATCAGTTTGGAGAAAAGGATCATTTAAAAGCTCCCTTGCTGAGAGCCTACATGATACTGTCACCAAACATTTCTCAATAAACCGCCTCACTTCGGGATCCTTCACTTTGTACAAGGCGTCGGGCTTTTTCCCCTAAAGGAAACAATCATGTTACATATGGAAACACGAAATCTCCAAGGCACGAAAAAAAACCGAAGACACGAAAGAGATGAAATCCTTACAGAGCTCACTTTCTTGTAGATCTGAGCTGGGTTACTGCACTCACTGTATGGATATTCAAAAGTTACCAATTCCAAAATACACATTCCAAATGAGTAGATGTCCACTAACTCATTATATTCCTCTTCATAGACCTCTGGGGCCATGAACTCAGGTGTCCCTAAATCATCAAACACACCACAAAAAGTCACAACAAAATCATCAAAATGAAGAAAACAATCAGACACCAATCAGCATACCAACACAATGAGCAGCATGGGATTTTCGGAGGATCGCAGCGAGGCCGAGATCCCCAATCTTGACTTCTCCCTGATTCCCATTAATGAAAATGTTATCACACTTGAGATCCCTGTGAATCACTGGTGGGTCATGGCTATGAAGATAGAGTAGCCCTTTCAGGATCTGCCTACACCAATCCTTGACAGCTCTTATATTCACCCTCCTGTGCTTCATCCTATACCTACCCACACCAATTTGATTTTTTTTTTAATGAGATGAATCCAAATTCTTCAACAATTCAGAACCAAATCATTACTGAAACACAATTGAAGTACAAAGGTATATATACTTACTGCCTTAGAGTGCCAGAAGTGAACATTTCAGTGACAAAATTGATGTTCCTCTTGGATGTATCAACCCAGGAGGTGTAGAATTTCATGATGTTCTTGTGCTTGAGGGTCTTGAGGAGATGAATCTCACAGTAGAGCCTCTCAAGTTCTTCAGGGCTTTGAAGGAAGTCATAGAGCTTCACCTGATTCCAAGCAACTTCAATGCCCTCGTATTCATCGAATGCCTTGTACCTGCAAAAATCAAACATCAATCTACCTTGAAACGAAGGGGATTTGCGGAAATTGAAATAGCGGTTTCAGATTCATACACTGTCTTCGAAGCGCCTTTACCGAGGATCTCATTGTACTGTAAAACCAATGAAATCAAACAAATTCGCCATCAAATTGAAGAAAATAAAACAATGAAATCAACAGAAATTGAGGTAAAGTTGGGTACCCTGCCGTATCTCCCAGAGGGATCAACTTCAACAAACTCAAAAAAATCGGGCTGGAGACGAGCGACGTCACTCATTTTCGTGATCTTGTGAGTGCAATTTCTCTTTCTCCCTCTCCTTTTTATCTGCCTTTTTGGGGCTCTGAATCAACGTCGTTCGCCTGACACCCACAAAATTGCTTTCCTCTCCACAAACTGCTTTAATTGAATTTAATGAAGAAATATTCATCCATGTGAGCAATGGGAGAAAAGGGGGACGAGTTCATCGAAGCACAGGCCCTTTTTATGCACGGAGATAGAGAGAGATTGGGAGAGAGAGAGAGAGAGGAACAGCTAACCAACCCATTGAGAGAGAGAGAGGATTAAGTGCTGCTGCAGAGCTCGTGTCTTCCTACTGAGCCTTTGTTGTTGCTTCCTAATTTGTATCAAATCTATGGAGGTGGATGCAACTTGCTTGCGCCTACAATATCCATAGCCGATCCGACGGTCAGGATAACTGGATAAGGATGAGGAGAATCCATATGAATTAAGGGCCCGTTTGGTTTAAATTTTAGAAAGGTAAAAAAAAACGAAATGAAGGTAGTTCTTTACTTATATTGAACGGATTTTTGATTCATTCGTTACTTATTTAATGTCAGGCGTATTTAATGTTAGGACACATGTTCAACAAAAGTTCAAACAGATCTAAAACCCGTTCAATAAGTTTGAGTGCATATAACACCAGATCAAAATGCATATAGTCTTGACGTTGCTAAAAATTTAATCATTACTCTCTTCCTCTAACTTATCACGTAAAATTTGTTTCGTTTCTCCCAATCACTTATTTTGAACAAGAAAATCCTTGCAATTCTCTAATCATTACCCCTCCTCTCATATTTTTCATTTAAATAAATATAACATTCTTCTTTCATTTTTCCATCCAACATAATTTTTGCAAAATAAAATCGAGAAGAGATTTGAATTTACAGATTTATACCCACCCCTAGTTTAACCCACAAAAATCATATATATATTGACATACCCTCATAACAAACCAGGCCCGTGCCTAAGCATGTTCAGGTGGATCAATCGAACAGGGCCCCCAAATTTTTAGAGTCCAATATTGGAGCCCAGTATTTAATTATAAAAAATGTTCTTTCTCTC
The DNA here is from genome assembly GCA_037127255.1 of Persicaria tinctoria. NCBI lineage: Eukaryota > Viridiplantae > Streptophyta > Magnoliopsida > Caryophyllales > Polygonaceae > Persicaria > Persicaria tinctoria. The sequence continues at coordinate 6,768,599 of JBANSL010000004.1, forward strand.
TAAATGACTAATGATAGGCAGTAGTTCAGCGGTTAGAGTGCTACGCGTGTGCCTCTCGATCCCACGTTCGACTCCCCGCCCAGTTCAATTCGGTAACGAGTTTTTTTTTTATCTTTATTTTTCACACACTCCGAGTCCGGAGAAGAAATCAAGGGCGTGGATTCCAAACATTTTTTTTATCAGGGGATTCTAAACACTTTGAATGTTTGAATGTACTGTAACATTTATACTGTTTAAAATATTTTTATATATGTTGTGTTAACCCTATTTGGACTATTATTCCAAAAAAAAAAACCTATTTGGACTATTAGGTAAATTTTATAATTACATTTTAAACTTAATATAATTAAATACTCCCTCCGTTCGGCAAAACTTGTCGTTTTAGAGTTTTGTTTTTGTTCGGAAAAACTTGTAATTTTAGGTATTTTTGTTTCTACTTTACTAAAATGCCCTTGATTTGATTGATTTGTTGTGAGTTGTAGTTTTTGATAAAGTAAAAAGTAGAGTAATAATTGAGGGTAAATTAGTAAAAAAGAAGTGTAATTATTAGTTTTATTAAAAGTTGTGTGGAGAGTTAAAATGACAAGTTTTGCCGGACGGATGGAGTAACAGATTTTACAAAGTATTTTATATGTTGTGATTAATTAATGACCATCTTATTCTTAAAAACCGATAAATTTAATCTAAAATTTTATAAATATAGTGGTATTTTAATAAAATATAAATAATTATAAATTTAGCAAAAAAATATAAAAATTACGGAGTAAATACTAAGTATAATCAATTTTAATTTCGAACAGGGCCCTCAAAATGATAGGCACGGCCCTGCTCATAACTAATTGTTAGTTACTCCGTATTTTTTAAGTTAGACGTGGTGGATTATATAACCGCAAAATTATGTTGGAGTATGTAATTGTTGGGGGATGGATTTATGATCTAATCTATTAGGGAGTAGCGGATACTGAAGCGTTTTGTTGATGCGGTGAAAAATTGAACTCTATTTTTTTTTCCCGAAAAAACATCAATATTTGAAGTTTTCGGGTTTAATTATAGTATTAAATTATGGAGTTTAACAAATGACGAGTATGATAAAAGTGTATTAATTTGGTAAATGATGTGAAAAATAATTTATATCGCTTCAGTCGTGAATCGTTTATAACTTTTTACTCAGTTATCGGATTTGAGCATATAATATATCAAATCGAAGCTATGACGAGAGGAATATGTACATTAAATTTCATTTTTGATTGGGGGAGCGACAGCCACCCCCGGTCCTTTAAAGGATCCGCCCCTGCTATTAGGTAATTATTATGTTGAACTACAAAAAAGCTTTTTAATACTCCCCACTACCCAAACTTTTTTTTTTTGGGTCAACCACAGTAATCCACCAAATCCCAAACTCGTAACCCAATCGATAAGAACCATGCGTCAAATAAACCCGACTAAAGCCAAACTATTTTTCTACATTACGAACATAAGCATGGGCCGCATGGCCCTCATCCTCATGGACCTCATGTAGCTAGAATCAGCAAAAGCACAGTGAAGCAGTGGGCTTTCTTAATTGGCCCTGATTATTTACAAACCGGCCCAATTCCAATTTGGATTAAATCAATTGGGCTTAATTCTTATTACTTCAAACTCGGGAAATGAAAAAAAGCAACGACACGACGTCGTAACACTGGCAATTGCAACAAAGATCTCAAATTTAGGTGCCGGCGTGCCGCCAAGCGAGCAAACCGGAGCAGCGAAGCTTGAGAGGCAAGAAGCGAGGGTTTCGTTCCATAGAAATTAGAAATCGAGAGCGAAATTCGTTGAAAGCAAAATTCACTCCCCAAATTCATTCTCCCTCTCGATTGACCGAAAATGCTTGTGACGATCGACGGCCCGATGATACACCGATTCATCGACGACGTCGGTAGGTTCCGGGAGTGCGCGGATGAGCGCTTCCACGAGCTCGACGCCGACGCCGACGGACTCCTCCTGCGCGACGATCTCCAGCGTGGATTCTCCCCACCGGTAGCGTCCGACCACGAGCCGGCCGAGAGCGCGGAGAATCTGGTGTTTGACAAGTTCGATGTCGACGAGAGCGGATCGATCGATAAGGTGAAGTTCCGGTCGGTGTTAGCGGAGATCTTGATGGCGGTGGCGCGGGGGATCGGGCCGACGCCGGTTATCATCGGCGTCGGGGTGGATAGCTTGCTGCTGAAGGCGTACGAGAGTGAGGTGGCGAGGATTGAACGGATTTTGGCGGAGATCGCCGACTGCAAATTGAAACTCGAAGACAGCGAAATTCAAACGATGAAGACGGATTTGAAGAGGAAGAAGAGCAAGAAGCTATTCGGGATCGGGATGTGTGTTTGCGGTCCAAAGTATTTGGGGGAGGATTAACCGTTCAAAGGAAAGAATTTCTCTAAATTGATTGATCTGTACGCCTCCATCTCCAAGGTGTGAGCGAGAAGGATGTGATGCAAAATGCGTCTAAGCTAATTGATGTCCAAATACGTAGTATATGATAAATATTAGTGTGAAAGTAGTAGTGTGATTAGATGTGATTTGTAGAACCAATCACAAGTTGGTGTAGTGGTTATGGGGCTACATCCCATGCCTCGAGGTTCGAAGTTCGAATCCTCGTAGAAACATGGAAACTACTTGAACTGGAAAGGATCTAAAAAAGATGTGATTACAGAATATTTGATTTGCTATTTGGTAGGATAAAATAGGTTATTGTTTAGATTTATTTTTCCAAAATTTGTTGGATTGTAATCTGTATTTCAAAATGTATGATTTTTTAACTTTATCAAAACTTGTTAGTACTGTTCAATAAGTATATTTTATAATTTAAATATTACAAGTGTAAAATTATAATTTATTTTTTATAAAATAAAATAAACAAACTTCGTATTGCTATGTATATTATATAACTAGGTTAGGCGCCGCACGCATAAGCGCGCAGTCTATTCATATTTAGATTGCAAATGTTACGTTTTATATATGTGTAAATATTCATATGTGCAAATAAGTATGATTGGGTTATTTTCTATATAAATTAAATTTTATAGTAATAAAAACAATAATTATATCATTATAAGAAACTGGAAGGATAGTCTTTTAAAAAATTTCATCAAAGCAGTAAGAATGATGACTGTCAATTAAAAAAAAATAAAGAAGGGTAGTCTTTTAAAATCTTTATTAATTAAAACAGAAAAGAAATCCAAAACTATAGAGTTCGGAAATCATGATCATTAAACATAAAAAATGGTATAATAATAATAATAATAATAATAATAATAATAATTATTATTATTATTATTAATTATTATCTAAATAAAAACATAAAATCGATTTAATTTGAGAAAACCTTAAAGTTACAACTTGGGTAGCTAAATTAAAAATACAAAGTATAGTTGATTTGAGAAAATCTTGATATTGTAACTTGCATAGTTTAATTAAAAATATAAAATAGAGTTGATTTGAGAAAAGTTTCAAGTTGTAATTTGAGCATTTTAAGAAAAAAAATATATAGTTAGGTGAATTAAAATTGATGAAATATGACAATTTATAATTTTGAAAAGACATAAAAAGGACCTTGAAATAAAAAAATTAATATTTTTATATTCAAACTTTTAAGGGTAAAAAAGACATTTTATAAAAAAAGATGAAAATTACTTAAAATGAAATAGTTAATATAAGATGACAATATAATATATGAGGGCAAAATATGTATTTTTTACCCAAAAAACAATTAAAAATTATAAATGGGAATTTTTCATATGTACGTATGATTGAGTTATTTTTCCATATAAATTAAATTTTATATTAATAAAAATAATAATGGTATCACTATAAGAAACTGAGAGGATATTCTTTTAAAATTTTCATCAAAGTAGAATGATGTCTTTCAATTAAAAAAAATAAAGAAAGGCATACTTTTTAAAAGTTTATTAATCAAAACAAAAAAGAAATCCAAAATTATAGAGTTCATAAAAAAATGATATAATTATAATTATAATTATGAATTATTATCTTATTAAAAATATAAAGTTGGTTTAATTTGAGAAAACCTCAAAGTTACAACTTGGGTAGTTAAATTAAAAATACAAAGTATAGTTGATTCGAGAAAATCTTATAATTGTAACTTGGATAGTTTAATTAAAAATATAAAGTAGAGTTGATTTGAGAAAAGTTTCAAGTTCTAATTTGGGTATTTTAAGAAAAAAAAATATAGTTAGGTGAAATTGATAAAATATGACAATTTATAATTTTGAAAAGACATAAAAGGACCTTGAAATAAAAAAATTAATAGTTTTAAATTCAAACTTTTAAGGGTAAAAAAGACATTTTATAAAAAGAGATGGAAATTACTTAAAAGGGCATGGTTAAAATAAGATATGATATAATTTATGAGGGCAAAATAGGTATTTTTCATCTGAAAAAATAATTAAAAATTACAAATGGAAAACTACTATTCATTTGAAAGTTTACACCATTATAAGGTGTAAGATATGGAGTAGTGTTTAAAACATTGTAATACGAAGTATATGGAAAGGGAAAAAAACATAGCATTGGTATTTAATTTTTTTATAATTTGAAATTAATATTTAATGATAGGTAATAATATGGATATGTATTTAAGTAATGGAATATAATTTTTTTAATTAACAAAATAAATAATAAGTAGTGAGAAGAGTAGTGAGTAAGTACTTGAATGACTAATAGGATGATGTGGACAAAACTTTTTTTTTTTTTTTTGATTAGGTAAGAATTCGAGTTCATACATATCTGAAACTCGAAGGCTGGACAAGCCGGCAGACGGGAGAACCGTTTAAAATCACACAAATACCATAAAACAATACATATGGTGCAAACTCAAGCAAACACACTCTACAATACAACGAAGCTAAACAGACTAAAACAAAGGATGCGGTCGAAGACGACGGACGAAGCCAAGCTCTACTCTGGAGCAGAACCGTAGGTCAGCGATGTATCAGGACCCGATCATCCCGTGGGCACTGAGGACGAGCTTCAGGGAAGCAGTCAACCCGAATAGAGGAGACGTCGCGAAACACACCACCACAATCCCAATCTATCCCGACTCCGAAAGCCAAAACCAAATCATAGAGAAGAACGCCAAATCACGCCACCGCAGAGCCGAACAACGCCTGAGTATATAGCACCGAGAGAACAGAAAAGGATTTAGTCAACCCAAACGGGAACTATTATACACCCTTACGAGTGGGGTTTGATACCCAAATCGAAATTATACTTCGGGTTGGTTTACTCAAAAGAAGCAATATATTCATCATTAATTTTCCATTATTTTAATAGTCCGGGTCGCATTGGGCCAAAGACAATAAGCTTGGGCCCAAAGAACACACATCGGGTCGGATCCACTAAACCCGGGCCGCCTTCGGGCCCAAGGCAAGCCCGAATTCAATCAGAGCAAGAGTCTCGTTTTTCCGCCTTCAACTCACCGATACAAACACCCATCCCTAATCCCGGAGGCGGAGGGCCGAGCACCGTCCAAGTCTGGGTGCAAAACACAGGATCGGAGGGAGAGGATTTGCAACAAATTAAATGGTCGGAGATCCAGCACAAGCCAGCCGGACATGGGATTGGCAGAGATTCAAGCGCATAGTAGGCCGGAGAAGACAGTGGCGGCCGATGAAGCGACGGGGCAACACCAAGCCAGCAACGTACATCCCAGTCGACCGCGACGAGACAGGCCAAAGCCAACATCGACGGCGAGACAAACGAGACCGGCAAGGTGAATCGAAACTAGAGAAGGTTCGACTTAGGGCACACCGGAGCGAGTCCCACAGATCCAGCACCACTGAGCCCACGACAGGGAGGGTGGCAGTGGGCGACATCCGCCAGAAGCGAGGTTGGGGCCAGAACATCGAGAAAAAGGGACAAACCCTAGATCTGAAATTCAAGCCGCGCTGGTTCCAATTGGTTGAGAGCGAGAGGGGATCCAAGCTCCACTGTGGGAGAGGAAGTTATTCGATCTCCTAAAACGGAGGATTATACATTGGTGACCGGGACAAGGCGGCACAAGCACGCCTTCGAGCGCTCCTGAAGAGCACCAGAGAACGGCGGTGCACCACCAAGGCTAACGGTCGACCACAGGTTTGTGCCCCGAAGGGATTTTCCGACTCCCCTCTCTCTCTCTAGAAACTAGAGAGAAGGGAGACAAATATGGGGTAGTGTACTACAGACCTCTTCATAGTACTTTGATGTGGACAAAACTTGGTTTACCACCCGGGTAAACATACCCCCTGTTTTTTAAATAAAAAAAAACAAAAGTAATTGTAGTGGGGGACAAAGACCATTAATGAGGTAGAAGCATGATTAAGTGATAATTGCTTTTCTATAATGACTACCTACCTTAATTAATACCACCCCTACTCGTAGAATATATTATAAATGTGATTACATTAACATAGTATATATAGTTATTACATTATATTATAAATGTGATTACATTATAATCTACCTTATTTAATAAAATGTGATTACATTATATTATAAATGTTATTAATTTTATAATCCTATAATATATAGTTATTACCCATTGTAAATATTTTTAGCATAACTAATTAACTATACATGTATATAACCCTTGGGTATATACCCTAACAATATAATATGTTTTTTTTATATATAAAATCGTATACTGTGTTTTTTTTTAGTGAAGTATGTTTTTAATTAAGATACAACAACAACAACAAGCCCAGTATATCCCGCTTAGAGCAGGGTCTGGGGGATCCCATTGTACGCTCTCTTTCCCCGACTAGGTCGAGAGAGAGTTTCCGAATGACCCGTACCTGCAACAGTACCCAAGCCAGACACTACAAGACGCACTAATATGAGAAATAAAAATATAGGAGTAGAGCACATGAAAGGATACTATATCGGATGTATAAGTCTATCCGTCGTTGACCCTGATAGCCTCTCTCCACTGTCTGCGATCCCTCGTTAAGCCCTCAGGTATGTGAAGCAAAGTAAGTTCGCGCCTGATGACCTCCCTCCAGGACTTCTTCGGTCGCCCCCTGCTACGCCGCAAACGCTCTATCGGGAGGGTATCACATCTGCGTACTGGTGCATCCGGTAATCTTCTATGCACATGACCAAACCATCTGAGTCTAGATTTCCCTCAGCTTTTCCTCAATACAACAAACTCCAACTTTCCCACGTATAATCTCGTTTCTTATTCTGTCCAAGCGGGTGTGCCCGCACATCCATCTGAGCATCCTCATCTCAGCAACCATCAGGCTATGTTCCTGAATCTTTGTAGGCACCCAACACTCCGCTCCATACTACATAGCCGGCCTAACCACAACCTTATAGAGTGTGTGTGTGTGTGTGTTTTGCAAAGAACCCTATACATATATATGATATATCTTAGTTGTGATCATATTTAATGTATATGATATATGTTTGATATAAAAAATTAACTTGTATGGGGTATACCTATTTAATGTATATATATCATGTGATCAAAAAATAACTTGTATTGTATATATTTGGTATACCTATTTAATGTGTGTGTGTGTGTGTGTGTGTGTATATATATATATATATATATATATATATATATATATATATATATATATATATATATATATATATATATAGAGAGAGAGAGAGAGAGAGAGAGAGAGAGAGAGAGAGAGAGAGAGAGAGAGAGAGAGAGAGAGAGAGAGAGAGAGAGAGAGAGAGAGAGAGAGAGAGAGAGAGAGGTTCATGAGTACTCATCCCTTATTGTGTAACATGAGAACACATCTGGAATGTTGATTGAATGAAATGGAAGGTAAATCTGGACCGTTAATTATTCGATGACATCTCTTTTAACTAAAAATTATTCGGTGGTATTGCTTGATTATTCGATGGTAAAGCTGGATTATTCGATGGTATAACGATATTATTCGATAGTGCAACCACTCACAAAACCAATTAACAAAACCAATTGAAAGCATCAGGAACGAAAATGTAACTCAATTGAAAGCATCAGGAACGAAACCAGATCCAATTACAAAATCTCACACATATGGCTGCAATTGAAGCCGTCCGACGTACATTTTGAACCCAGATCCAGTGAAAACTATGCCTCACAACCCGAATTGAAAGCATTAGGAATGAAACCTTACCAGCACAACTTCACCGTCGCCCAGATCCCGCCTTCACCGTCGCCACCATCCCGCCTTCACCGTCGCCCAGATATGAGAATAGGGGAAGAAAGGCACCGCCATCGCCGGATCCACCTGCCGGAAAGACGAAGTCGATGCAATCGTTCCGTCCCGCCTTCACCGTCGCCCATATTTGAGAATAGGGGAAGAAAAGTGCCGCCACCGCCGGATCCGCCTTCCGGAAAGATGAATTCGATACCATCGCCGGATTCCCGCGTTCGGGCAACCAGAAAGACGAAGGCACGATTTGTCTTCGATGGACGACTATGCGTGCAAGGCGATCCAATTGAAGCCCGAATTAGAGGTGGGATCAACAAGGAGGAGCCATGGGAGCCATCCCCGCTCCGCCGCACCGCACGGCGTCTCCTCTTCAAGTGGCGCCTCCTCTTCGCCGGCCTTCAACTCTCACCGCCTCCCACAGTGTTGATGTTCCGCCTACTCCGGCCTACGCCACTTCCCACTGACTGAATCACCAGCCTACTCCGCCTCCCACTGATTTCGTCCGCCCGCCTCTGCACAAAACTCACCTTCGATACCTGGGAAGACGGCGATTAAAAGAGGTGCAATCTAGGGTTTTATTCCTTCACACACGCCACGCGCTTCGCATAATGATTGGGCTTCTTTTTTCCAATTGTTTACTTAATACGTGGCACAATCTTGGCCCTTTATTTTCTCTAAATCAACGCTCATGATTTGTTCTCATGTTACTCAATAAGACTTGTTCTCATATGATCTATACTATATATATATATATATATATATATATATATATATATATATATATATATATATATATATATATATATATATGGGTAGGGTTCAAGTGAGAATATATTATACCGGTGAGAAGGAAAGAAGGGGTGTAATTGGATGATTTGGATTAAAATAATAATATTTCGGGGGGCGCGGAAATCACAGGCGCGTGTAAAAATTGGGGGGTATTTTTGTCTTTTTGAATTTCGATTCTGTCTTTTCAACTTCTACTGTCATTGATATTATCTTTTGCCCTAGGGGATTTCGTCCAGAAAAGCATTATCGCCGTCCGAAGGTAATCGATTTCTCTCTCCTCTCCCCTCTCTCTTTTCGTCCCCCGATTTCAAACTCAAAGTTTGAATCGAGTTTTGTTTTTAGATTCAATCTAAAAGTCTGTTTGTTTTATTGTATCTGAACTCAAAATCGTCATCAGCGTTGCATTTTGGTTCCACATAACCTCCATATTCAGAGTTTCGAAGTTGCTGGTTATTATCGCTTACAATGGAAAACATCATCTTCAACGGTATGTCGTTGTGTCTTGTTGCATGCTCCTTTTTTTTTTCTTTCTCCTATAAGTAGTATGTTTTTTCAAAATTAGTGTTTTTTAGATCATCTTCAACGGTATTTACTGGTTTATTGTCGTTTAACGCATTTTTTAAATAGTATTTTAACATACTGATGTTAAAATGATTTAATATTTTATTTTGATTGTTATTTTGAGTTTCGTTCAGAGTATTTTACTATATATGAGGTTTGATGATTGTTTTTGTTTGGTTCAGTATATATATTTGCATGTCGTTCAGATGATCTAGCTATGTTGGGATAATTCCTACAATTTTTTAGCTTGGGTTAGGATGTTTTTGTTTGGTTCAGTACATATATTTTGATTGTTACTTTGGGGCATTTACCTATTCTTGAACGTGGTTCAGTCACCTAGCTCTGTCGGGTTCATCCCTTCATTCCTTTAACTGGAGGTTGGATGATTTATTGCTTTATTTTAGTTTGATTCAGGTATCTATTTTTGAATGTGTGTTCAGATGATCTAGCTCTGTGGGGTTCATTCCATTAGTTTATATATGCATGTCAGTATTTATTGGTTTATTTTTAGATTCTTATTATGAGTGGTTCAGATTATTTAACTATGTGGGCTTTATTGCTTTATTTTAGTTATGTAATTTAGATATTAAATAATTTTGTTTGTAGATAAAACAACAATGGGACAGTTGAAGAGGCAAATAAAGAATGAAAAGGAAAAACAGAGGAAATCCAGAAAGAATCAACAGTTGGGTGAAGTGAATGGATAAGAAGAATCAAACCTCCCTTTTAGAAGCCAAGTTGTCAATCCTTGTCTTCTAAGTTCACTAATTCTTTGCAAGCTTATCAGTTATGTCGCTGAACCTGAATATGATATGATGTAAGTTTCTTTTATATATATTAAATTTATTGATTTACATAGTAAATGTTGTGCATGAAAGAAATATAGTTTGTTTAATTTTAATCTGTTAGTAAATTTGTTATACTTCTGGTTTTGTAACAGGGAAGTTCTATTTAAGTACAAAGATCGCATTGTGCCACGTGTGGTGTTTCAATCCTTACTTTCTAATGAATATGTTGATGCCCAATTGATTGATACTTTTGTGAGAGTTCTTAACTTCCAAGAGACATTTTATGGCTATAAGAGATATGTTGGCACTTGTGATCTCAGTGTAAGTTTTAAATTTTAATGCATATGATTAAGTATTTAATTTTTGTTTTTGTTCATTGTATAACGCAGCTTTGCTAATATTATTCAGTTAGGTTCAATTGTGGCTAATCCTGATGTAAGCTTTGAAAGGCGATTCTACATGTTTCATACTAAATTTGATCAGCTTATTAGAGAGTCATCTGTTTTAAATTTGGCTGGCTTTGAATTAGTAAGTTTATATAAAGAATTTAAATTAAAAATTGTTGTTGTTAATTTGTATATTTCTTCTAAAATTAAATTTGAATTAAGTAATTTAAATTAAATATATTCTTACGTAGATCATGTTGCCAATCCTTGCGTCTGAGCATTATTATATCATATGCTTTAACTTTAAGTTAAAGGAAGTTGTTATTATTGACAACATGAAGCTGGGAGTTGGCTTTGCCTTGAGATACTCTGACATTCCAGAAGTAGCTGTAAGTATATACATTCATTTTCACATGTATGTGGTTCATTTATTCTTCCTGTACCAACATCCACTAAGATGATGCTCTCCAGCAAGGCGGACCTTATTCGCAACTGCAAACCATTCCGTTTGGATTTACCGTGGCCGACTACTGATAATTACATCGACTGTGGCGTCTTTTGCATGCGTCATTTGGAGACCTACTTGGGTATAAATGATTGGAATTGTGGCCTATCCAAGAACTTGTGTAATGTGGTGTCTGATCTCCGGAGGTTGTATATGCATGCGATTGTATTTTCTTCTATGAATGAAGAAAGGCAGCCCGTTATTGCGAGAATTACCGATTACCAGCCTGGGAATTGAAGATTTTTGTTGAAACTTTTATTAGTTGGTTATCTGGATGTATTTTGGCGTTTGGGACAGTTAATTTTGTGTAACAATGACAAAGATAAGTTTTTGTGTTTTGATATATATGATAACAGGCAGTCAAGTTTTTATTACTTGATTCAGTAGTCTATCAAGAATTGGTTAACGGTTTTCAGTATCTATGATTGGATTTGATTCAATGAAAAAAATACGTGGCCTTTTATATTGTTAAATGGTTCAGTATTACTACCTATTATTTGATTCAGCATATGTAGTGTATGTTGTTTAGTATTCCTCTTAGATAATAATTAAAATTTCCTTAAATTGAATTCAAAATTTATAAAGATTTGATTCAGCATCTATTTTTGTATTTGGTTCACAGAACAAAATATTTGCTGTTAGGTAGGCTGTTTTTAATTGGTTTAGTATTTTATCTAATACCTGATTCAGTAGTTTATTAAGAATTGGTTCACGGGTTCAGTATCTATGATTGAGTTTGATTCATTGAAAAAAATACGTGGCCTTTTATATTGTTAAATGGTTCAGTATTACTACCTATCATTTGATTCAGCATATGTAGTGTATGTTCTTCACTATTCCTCTTAGATAATAATTAAAATTTCCTTAAATTGAATTCAAATTTTATAAAGATTTGGTTCAGCATCTATTTTTGTATTTGGTTTACAGAACAAAATATTTGCTGTTAGGTAGGCTGTTTTTAATTGGTTTAGTATTTTATCTAATACCTGATTCAGTAGTTTATTAAGAATTGGTTCACGGGTTCAGTATCTATGATTGAGTTTGATTCATTGAAAAAAAATATGTGGCCTTAATAGTGTATTTTTAATTGGTTCAGTATTACTAACTATATTTTATTCAGCATATGTAGTGTATGTTGTTCAGTATTCATCTTAGATAGTAATTAAAATTTCCTCAAATTAAATTAAAATTATATAACGTGTGGTTAATGGAATAAAACGTGTCAGTTTTCTAGAAATAATTGGACATAGTATAAAGGCCAATACCTTTTCAATAGTCCAATAGATAATAAAAAAAGAAAGAAAGCCCAATAGCGGTTTGTAGGGGCAATTTTGTCATTTTGCTTGCTGTATTTGTTGTTACATGTCAGACAAATTTGCACCTTTGCGTGGTGAAGGGTTTGCTCTCTTTTCATCGCCTTGAAAACTGAAACCCCTCTCTCTCCTTAAACTGGTCATTCTCTCTGTCGTTTCGAATTACCTTCTGGATCTCGCCATTTTCGTGGTAATGTAAGCTTGAATCAGAGTTCGTTATTTTTCATTTTTGTATGTTTAATCAGTATTCATTCGTTTATTAACGATTTTATCCTTTTTGTTGTGTGTGTTTGCCTCTTTGCTCAGTTGTCGCTTTTGATCAAAAAATGCAAACCCGCGCGCACGACGGTGACTATACTTTACTTTATTTTGTTCTAGTTTATTAACATTTATTTTTGTTTCTGATTATGGTTTATTAGTATTTCAAGAGTCAAATTAGTTAAACGGTTTGTCATCCATGATTTTCTCCGTTTCTTCAGTCGTTTTTGTTGATAAACAAAAACCCTCAATCGCTATTATTTATACTTTACTTTAATTGATTATAATTCATTAACATTTAGGGTTGGTTGGGATTTCTGTTTTAGTAGTATTTGAAAAGTCAAAGTATGTCAACGTTTTGTCATGAACGAAGTGGGGAACGATTTTTGTCTCTTTCCTGAGTTTGTCGTCGTTGATAAATAATGGAAATCCCATATAGCTAGTGTTTATATTTTACTTTATTTGGTTATAGGGGTTATAGTTGTTTAAATATTTGTTTTATTTGTTAGTTCGTTTATAATAGTGTTTCAAGTGTGACATTTGTTCAATTTGTTATCATGCATGTGGGGTTTGATGTAATAGTGACCTGTTCATTAAACTTAGTTTGGGGTTCATCAGTTTTTCAATAACTTGTTCAACATTTAAATTTGTCTTAAGTTTTTCACATGTTTTAAATAAGTGAAATGTATAGGAGTAACTATTTTGTTTTTTAAATAGGAGTAACTTATAGTTTGGTTCAGTAGTGTTTAACATATTATTGATATATTTCCCTTTTAATTTGTTTTTTAGATGACGTCCCAATGGCTGTTGTTTTGGAGAAATTCAAACGGAAACCTGAGAAAAGTCAGGTGGTGAAGAGTCAGGTTAAAAAGAAGAGGAAGGTTGCCAAACAACCAGAGCCCGGCAGTGATGAGGATCCTGTCATAAAAGAAGAATACGAAACAAGAATCAAATCCAAATGATGAGCGGTTTTTAGTCGCATAAACCGTATCAAAATAAAACTCAAACCTACAAACTAGTATAGCAAGCAAGTAAGAGGTCGATCCCACAAAGAATCAAGTATTTCTCAGCAATGTGTATTTACCAATTAGTAGAAGGGGGGTTTTGATTGATTGAAATAGAAAGAAAGCAAAATAAACTATAAACAGATTGATGCAAAACAATTTAGAGAAGATCGCTCTACCTACAACTATCCACTTTATTTGGTTGAATTGATATTGTAACTTCCTCTTGTCCTTTAGTTTTCCTATGAATGCCCTTGTCCCGACCTAATATAGTTACTAGTCCAATCAGTCCTAGAAACCCTTATCAATCGAACAGTCCCTAAAGAAGGATTTAACCCAATTGATAGCTTTAAGTCCAGAGATTAGCCAAGGTATTTGCAGTCCCTAAAGAGGGATTTAACAACACATCCAACTTCCTACCAATCCAATTAGTTCAATCAGCCCTAAAGGAATAAGTTTGCCACTTGGGTTAAGGTTCGCAATCAGGAATCTACAAAACCCTAGCAATTGAATTGATCTAACTAGTTGGCCAGACGAGAAAGAACAAAACAATAAACAATCAAGCACAAAGAAGTTGAAGCATTCAATATAGGAAATAAGGAACAAGATTCAGAAACTCACAATCAATCCAAATAAAGCTTCAAATTGCAAGTAGAACGAAGAGAGTTTAGTCGCCCATGGCGAACATCGCTCTCTCTCTAATTGTCTGATAGAACGTGGAATAGAATGGAAGTAATGAAAAATAACATAAAAGTCGGCCTAAAAGACATCCAAGTCGGCCCTCAAAACAAATGAGAACATCTAGGGTTTTTTCCAAAAACGCTGCGCGCTGACGGAAGCTGCGGCGGGCGCAGCATATAAGCGGCGGGCGCAGCATCAGTCTTCCTCTTGCATCGGCCCTGGCGGCGGGCGCAGCAAACCATGCGGCGGCCGCTGCATTGGTTTTTCCCGAAAATTCCGTCTCGAATTAGCTCTCGGCGTCAACATGAAAGTTGTAGCTCTCTGAAGGAGCTTTCCAACGCATGGTCATAATAGTCGATCGGACAACCGAGGCCTCCAGAAAGTGCAAAACAAGTTCAGCATGTCTGGCGACAACTTCTGCAGACTTGTTCTTCGTTTAGGTTCGCTTCTTCTTCTCAGGACCTCTTGAGGTCTTCATGTAAGCTTCTTCGATCAACTAGACATTCTCATCAAATGCGTTATCAACTCATGTCTTCTCCTCGGATCTACCATTACCTGAAATAATCAATAAAAGCGTGTAGATTCCGACTCCGACAACATAGAGAACTAATATGCAAATCATGCTTAATCCATCCATGAAATGCATCTTAACTAAGCTAAATGCAACCTATTATGCCTACCTAAATGCATGCTATCACCAAAGTTGTGGTTACTCCAAAAGGACCAGTGACATATTTTCGTATAGAATCCAGGACACATCCATATTCTCTGGTTGACTCATTCAAACAACTCAATGATGCCCAGAGAAAAAGCATCAAAGAGCTGGGATTTGGTAGTATTTTGCAGCTACAAATGAAGCATATGCCATTGTTCCTGTCACGTTGGCTGGTGGAAAACTTTGACGCAGATCGGGTTGCATTGATTACAACTAATGGAGAAGCAATTTATATCGAAGATGTTGACGTTGCAATTACTCTTGGATTTCCGATGGGGTCAATTCAAGTGCCTATTGATGCGTCATTCAATACAAGGACTGATGCATCTCTATCTCTGTGGAAGAATTCAGTTGCCTTAAAAAAAATAGGATCCATGTTGCTGATGTGGTGAAGGGAATGGTTGCCGACAAAGATGGAGGGCAATTTTTTAAAACTTGTTTTATAATACTCTTGATTTCAGGGTTGATTGAATGTAACTCTAATGGAACAGTAAACTTTAGTTACTTTAATGTAACTGAAAACTTAGAAAGCATTAAGCAGTTTAATTGGTGTGGGTTTTTGCTTGACCGGCTTGTAGAAACTAAAAAAACATGGTCTCGTAACAAGAATTCTAGTTTCACAGGCTCACTCCCATTTTTGGTGGTAAGTGAGATAAATAAGTAGCAATTTATTTTATTATTTTTGCATGTTCTTTATATATTCTTATATTTGGTTGTATTTTTCTGATATAACATCTATTTTATCTTGATCGGGTTCGCCTTCAAAGGCAAGAGAAACCGAGATCAATATCCATTCTTGCTAATTGGACACCCCAGTTAATTAAGGCAAGGGAAGGGGAAGAGATGAAAGGCAGTGGGTTTGTTCTGGTTGTGTATTTCCACGTCTAAGTATCGAGCCAGTTGAAGAACATGTCTCTTTATCTGTTGGGGGCAATATTAGTGAACAAGAGATATTTGGGTTAATTGAATATGAGCCCAAAAAAGTAAGCATATTTCACTGAGTTTGTTTGTGTCTGATTAAGTAATATTATTTAGTCATTGTTATTGTATAGTATAATTATGTTGTTCACTAATATATGTTACTTTATGTAAAGGATATAACTTACAATCTCTTTTATAGGTTTGTGAAGAAGAACACAATAGAGAGCATGCAACAGAGGAACATGCCAAGGTTTTTGATGTTCCTACAGAAGTAGTAAGTGTATTTTGGTTGTGTAGATTATCATGTTAATGTTTTTAATATACAGTGGTGTTCATGTAGTTATTCTGTGTCTGGTTCAGTATATATACCTATAAGTTATTAAAGGGTCAACTATACAATGAAATGGTTCATCAAATATATTAGTAATTGGTTCATCATATTGACCAGATAATGCTTTAACACATTCAACTAATAGAATGTGGTTCAGTTAGAAGTCCTTGTATATTATAAAATGTGGTTCAGAGAAATGTTATTCGAGATTGATTGCAATTCAGTTGTTCCTTGGGTTGATTGAGTTTGTTTGAGATTTATAAGTTGTATGGACTTCAGAGATGTTATTATACATATTTTTCGAACACAATATTTTTGTTATCATACATAACACGTGTGTGTTACATAGGTTTTTGAAGTTGGAAAACATGGAAAAGATGACGCATCAAAGAATCATGCTACGCTGTTTCAAGGTTCTGTTAGAAAAGTAAGTGTTTTTAATATTTTAATAGTATTTTTTTTGCATATACGATAATATACTATCTTGTTCATCCATTCACTCTGTGTCTGGTTCAGTTATATACATTTATGAAATTCAAGAGGTAACAATAAAATGGAGTGGTTCATCAAATATCTCAGTATTTGGTTCATCAAATATCTCAGTATTTGGTTCATCATACTGGTTATACAATGGTTCATTGAGATCGAATGTGGTTCATTGGTTTCAGTGATTTTTTTTTTTTGAGATTTATACGTTTTATGGATTTCATGTATATTAGTAATGGTTGCCTTTTCGAACAAAATATCTATGTTATCATATAACACAGTGTGTGTTACATAGGTTTTTGAAGTTGAAGGATTTGGGAAAGAAGATGCAGCAAATAATCAGGCTATGTTGCTTGAAGGTTCTATTAAAAAAGTAAGGATTTGTATATATGAAATCATTCTATGTTGTTCAGGTATTTATTGTGTGTCTGGTTCAATTTTATACCTAAAGTAGTCAAGGGTTAAATACAAAATGTATTCTTTCATCAAATCTTATTAGTTGGTTCATCATACGTAACAGATAATGGTTCAGCACATGCCATTTGAGATTCAGTTTGATTCAGTGGTTTGAGTGAGTTTGTTTGAGATTTATAAGTTATATGGATTTCATGGATGCTATTATTGATTGTTTTCAAGCACAATACTTTTGTTATCATATATAACAGTGTGTGTTAATTAGGTTTCTGAAGATGTAATAAAGCAGCATGCTACGCTGTTTGAAGGATTTGGGAAAAAAGCAAGCGTTTTTAATAGTTTAATAGTATTTTTTTTGTATATATGAAACAAGCTAGTATATTACAACTTTTTTACTTTTTCTTCAGAGTCTAAAAGAGAGGTACGTTGCTGCAATGTGCATGTTGGCGAAATCCATATCAAATGTAGTGGAACTGACAATTGAATCTGTTTCGGAGAAACACGAGGATCCTGAACTCGATTATATGAACCATGCTGCAAAACGAATTGTTGGTTCTACCTCTCCTGAAGTCAGGACAACGCCAGATGAATTTGCAAACAATCCTGAGTTAGATAGACTAATGCAGATTGTTGATATTGCTATTGCAAAAAAACAAGAGATGGAGAGAATACTGCTTGAGCAACCATCATGGAGTCTTGGGCTGACTCCACCTGAAAAAGTACCAACATTTGCAGAAGTATTTGAGACGGTTGAGAAATCTTATCCAAAGGTCCCCTTAAAAGAAATTCCTCCCGTTATTCAGCAAGGTTTAGAGGAGCCAATGCTTGTTGTTGAGAACATTGTTATTCCAATTCCTCCTGTTTCTCACCCAGTTTTAGAGAAGGAACTTCCAGTTTTTGATAACCCTATTATTCCAAACCCCCCCACTGTTCTGACAGTTTTAGAGGAGCAACTTCCAGCTATTGAGAACCCCGTTATTCCAAATCCTTTCCAGGATATGGCTATTCTTGATTCTGTTCAAGCATCATATAAACAAGTAATTCTTTAAATTTATTTATGTTTATGATTTTATTTAATATAGATTTAAGCGGTTATTGTTTTATATTTAATATTTAATACCTTTTTTTAAATTTAGCAGGTTTTTGAAGAACATCTGGCACCAGTGGTACAGCAATACCCCTCACCATTAAGAACTGAACCTTCAAAAGTAATTTATCATATTTTTCTATTTATATTATTTGTTATAAACAATTTATTTGGGAAATAATACTTTTTTTTTGCCTAATAGGATCTGCCTGTTGATATTGTTCAAACAAAGAAAAAAACAGTTATAAAGATTCCAGTGCCAAAGGTTCGTAGAAAACGTCAAATTTTTGACATGGAACTTGTTAATGATGAAAGAAGAACAAAGAAGAAATTGATTGGGATGAAACTAAAGTATGGCACTATGTGGATACCACCCCAATAACTCACTAATAATTCACTCATATAGAGTATGTGAATATTAGATATTTGGGCGGAAATAAGGTTTGATTGTAATTAGGCATACTTATATGATTTATATATAAATTTTGCTATATTATATTATTTACTGATGTTAATATTGTCCAGCCTAGGGTGACAAGAAGGAAAAAGAAATTTTTGATAAAAGGGTTCAGCCAACAAGGGATGTATTACCAACAAAAGAAATGAGAAGTCCCTTTTATGAAAGATTTGTCAACCCTAACAAGAGGAGGACTGGTTCTGCCATTAAGTTGTATAAATATGTTGGAGATTTTGGAGATGATTTGATGTAAGTTGCACTAATATTTTTTATTCTGTTATGGGTTCAGCTTTATAATCTGAGAGTGGTTCAGGGGATTTACCCCGTGTGTTTCAGGGGTTCATTTGTTTTGTGGTCTTTAGGCTTTAATTTTGGTTTTATGATGCAAGTGGTTTCAGAGTGGTTCAGAGATTTACAGCGTGGGCCAGCGGGTTGTGGTTCAGATGTTAATTTCATTTCGTTTTAATTGTAATTTATTAATTTTAATAAATATTTTATGTTTATTACAGGGAAGTTTTTTTCCAATACAAAGGGGTGACTGTCCCTCGAGCTTTAATGCAAACACTACAATATGAGCAGTACGTTGATGCTCAAATCATTGATGCGTGGGCTAAAATACTAAATTTTGAAGAATCACGTCGGGCCTATGGATCTATTATGAGATATTTTTGCCCTTGTACTCTCAGTGTAAGTTTAACTGTTGTCTTATAAGTTTATTGATTTTGTAGCAAATTTTTAACTAATGCAGTTTTACATCTTAATTAAGTGTCATTTATTTAATTACAGACTGAGACAGTTGTTTCGACCACCGCTGCTGAACCTGATGATAGATTTAATGTATTTCGCGATAGATTTGATGAGTTCCTTAGAGATGTTTGCCCAACAAATTTGGTTGAGGTTGAGTTGGTATGTTTATTTTTAATAATGACTATTATATTTTAAATGGTTATATTTTTTTTCAAGTCAATTATATTTTAAATACTATTCTTTACTGTAAACAGATAATGCTTCCTATTCTTGCTTCGGACCACTTTTATCTTATAACATTCAATTTCAAGGCAAAGGAGGTTTTCATCATCGATAACATTAAGCTCACAGTGTCCTTTTCGAGTAAATATGCTAATATACCAAGAGTTGCTGTAAGTTCTTTTAATCATCTATAATTCTATATCATTTCAATACTTACAATATTGCATAACTATATGTTTTTGACTTTTTTTTGTTAAATGTAGGTTAATTTTCTAAGTAAGTACTTAGATTCGAAGAATTTGAAGTCCAAAGCTGATCTTATTCGCAAAGCAAAACCAGTGCTGATGGATCTTAAATGGGCAATTACCGACAAATTTGTTGATTGTGGTGTGTTCTGTATGCGTCACATGGAGACATACATGGGAATCAATGGATCAGATTGGCAAAGTGGATTTTCAAAGAATTCAACCAAGACTTTGGTGAATCTTCGTGAGCTATACATGGAAGCAATTGTCAAGTCTTCAATCAACGAGATAAAGGATGATATCTTGGCAAAAATCAGGGAATTCAATCCACAGTTACCAAAAGTATAATGTGTCAAAAGCAATGGTTCAAACACTGTATTTTGGGTAATGTATTTTCACTGTCTGATGTGTCGATGGATTCAAACAATGGTACTCTATTTTGGGGGCATTTGGTCTGTATTGTGTCTATCACAAATGCATTATATTAGCTAACATAAATACATTTCTGGGTTAATATATATATCTAACAGTATCTGTTTTTGGGCTTATAACTGTGAATTATTGAGTTTGGTTCAGAGTTATTCCAGTAAATGGTTCAGAGATATAATTGAGAACAGGTTCAACATTTTTTGTATGTGTATCTGGTTATATATTTGTGAATTATTGAGTTTGGTTCAGAGTTATTTTAGTACGTGATTCAGAGATATAATTGAGAATGGGTTCAGCATTTTTGTTTGAACAATAAATATATATCTAACAACAGTATGTGTATCTGGATATATATTTGTGAATTATTGAGTTTTGTTCAGAGTTATTTCATATTGTGGTTCAGAGATATAATGGAGAATGATTCAGCAATTTGTTTGAACGGTAAAAAAGAGTTTGTTGAATCTATATTAGATTAGTTGGGTCAGAGTAAATACTTTACGATGTTCAGGAACTAAAACTTGTTTACAATTTTTTAAGTAATTTGCAGTTACGAATTAGAAGTTTTTCACAACTGTTTTACAACTGTCTATGGGCATTCAAGGATTTTTTTCAAATCGGTTATTAAACTGGTTTGTAACTGTAATAAAACCGCCCTTAATTTTCTATATAAACTCTTGATTTTGTCATTTTTCAAGTATACTCATTTCAATACAACATTTAGTCAAAAGTCATTTTTTTGGAATGGAGAGCAGTGATTCAAGCACCACTTCTACTCAAAATTCTTTTTTTCCAAATGCAGCCCCTGAATACAAATGTGTATTGGTCAGTTGGGTTAAAGTCATATACGAACACATGGATATTCTAGATGACTTTCTCTATCCTGGATATCACATGTTTTATTTAGATTTAGATGCAGAAACAAATATTAATGAAACGAGGGAGAGGCTGTCTACTGCTGCTGCTGTCCATGAAATGCATTTTGGCATGACTCTAAGGGAAAAAGCAGATGTTGAAAGGAGGCGAGGAGTTGCTGTTCGTAATGGCAACACAAACGAAGTCATTATGGTAAAATTAAAAAACTGTTATTTAGTTTATTTAGAATATTGTTTATATATATATATATATTTTAATTGTGTTTTGCAGTTGACCAACGAAAAGGGAAGAATTGATGTACGGATTGAAGAATTGAAAGTAATTCATATGGACTTTAAGAAAGAAGTGGTCCGTACAGAGGAAGCTAGGCGAACAAAAATTAATAATTATTTACATTTTTAGATTTAATATAATATTTAGTTTAATGTAATATTTACATTAGATTTTACTTTTTTTTTTAATTTGTAAGTTTAATATATAATGTAATGTTTTATTTTATATAAATTAATAAAAGTAATATTTTTATACATTATATTTACTCTATTAGATTTTCTGAATGTTGTTCAGCGATATGTTAGAATATGGTTCAAATGTAAACTAATATGTGATTCAGTGATATCCGATTGTGTTTAGAGCGGATTTCATTTTGTGTGGTTCCACACCATACAGTTGATTTGGTTCAAGTATTAGATAACATAGGCTCAGACACTACATGAAGGTGTTGTTCAATAATAAAACAAATGGTTCAGGAATATTATTCAATATAATGTTCAGCGATATAATAGTATGTGGTTCATCAAATTGAAAATAAATGTTCATTGCAGAAATTGAAAATAACAAATTACTAACAACATGAAGGAAAACTTAACTGTAAATTTTTTATGAAATATTACCGGCAGCTTTTTTCATTTCTTCTATCTTCTGCTTCTCTGCTTGAATCTTCCTACAGTTTCTGCTGTCATGGAATGCTAGTTTGTTGCATTCCTTACACATTCTTTTTGTTTTCTTCTTCTTATTCTCCATTGCCTTTTCTTTTCCCCCTTTTAATCTCTTCCCACTTCCTTTATTGCTTGCCTTTACTGGGTCCTTTACTACAACCTGATCTGGAACTTTCACACCAACAAAATCTTCCATTAGTTTCTATTTATCAATTGGCTGGTCAACCTTAGTAAGCACCTCTTTCACTGAATCAATATATACATCCATCCAATCACTAAACTTCTTCAAATTTTCTTCATCTTGATCAATTAACGACAGGCAATTATGGACCTTTGTAAGAATTTCACTTCTCAATGATTTACATGAATCAATCTGTGCACATTGCTGAAAAACTACATCATCAATTTTGAATACTGGAGATAACGCTGCTTCTTTTGTCTATCTCAGTAAAACCAAATTCTCAGGCAAATTGGTTATGCCCAGGTCCTTCAATACTAGGAAAACATGGCGACAAGGTAAACCTTCTCTCATAAACAGAACACAATTACATTTTGTGAACTGTGTAGTAGTATGGTACTCAACTTCAAAACATTTTATACCAGAAACATCTCTTATAGTAAACAAATGTTTCTCCTCTGTTTCTGTAACATTGATAACACGACATCTTCCCTTCAACTCCAACTGAATCTTTCGGAACGCATACAATGTAAATATTGATGCACAATATTTCTCTATAGCTGAATCAGTCACGATGTCTGGGGATTTTGTCTGATCAGTAATATTCAACAAAATTTGGTTGTGTCTTTGACTATCAATAGCAGTATCGTAATGCATCACTGCATTAGTAACTCAACCAAGCTGAAGAACTTATCTGTATACATCTTAAAGAACTTATTCTGAGATTCTGCAACTGATGTAGTTCTGCCCACTCGACTTAGAGGTATATGTTTGCTATACGCTGGAATCCATGACTCTCTGATGCTAAAGATATTTTTTAACCAATCATTCCCCGTTAATTGGTACTCTTCAATAACAGATTTCCACATCTCTTCAAACTCTTCTAGTTCAATTTCATCATTCCACACTGCAGCATCTAACTTTCTTCTAAAAGCTGTACATTTGCTTAAACTGGGGCCAACTCTTTCTGGTATCTTACACATTATATGCCACATGCAATATCTGTGCTCTGTGGTAGAAAATATTGATTTAGCTGCAGCCTTCATAGATGGGTCTTGGTCAGTCACCAAAAGCCTTGGTTCAACACCCATTGCCTCTTTAAAATTTTGAAACATCCATGAGTATGATGAGATATCTTCATTCACTATTAAACCAGCTGCAAATGTAATGCATTTGTTGTGGTTGTCTACACCACTGAATGGGGCAAACACCATATTATATCTGAAACATTCAAAAAAAAAATCGTTCATAAAATAAAACAGAGGGTGGTTCAACATAATTGTATAATATATAGAAGTTTATCAAAAAGTGTTGCATCATATATAGAAGTTTATGTTTTATTATTAAAAGAAACTGGTTCAATAATATAAGAGAGATTTGTTTATCAATACAACAAAGAGGGGTTCATTAATATATATAGATAGTGGTTCATTATATAGAACTGTTTATTATTCATTAAGATAAAGGGAGTGATTGATTTTTACAATAGATGGTGTTCCATCAACATATAGAGAAAGTGATTCAGTAAATTTAGCATAGTGGTTCAATATTTAATTGATGGAAACACGTACCTATTTGTCCTGTATGTAGAATCAAATATGACAACATCTCCATATATAGAGTAATTTTTCCTTGATACTGGATCTGCCCAAAATATCATTTTCAATTTGTCTTCTTCATCGATAGCATAGTTGAAGTAAAATGCACTGCATATCTCCTTCTTTGTTGTTAAACGGTTTATCAACATTTGAGCATCAGAATCTTTCATGTAAGCCATCAAATCTCGTTTGAAGTTTTTGAACTGAACAACAGTTGCAGCAGCCTCTGAGTACCCTCCCATCATTGTTTCATACAACTTGTGGGCTTTAACAGCACCAATTTTCGTTTGAGCACAATCTAACACAAACTTCTTATGAATCATCTCCAACTTGAAGTTAGATTGTGCAAATTTTCCTGTAAACTTATCTCTAAGTTCATGTGTGTGGCATTCTTCAAATGCCCTCACCGTATATTTGCCATCTGTTGTCCTTGTGAAAATAATTTTAGCCTTACAACCACACCTGTTTGACAGTGTGTTCTTTTTTCCGGTTGAATTTCTTCCATTTTTCACTCCCTCTCTGTTGCATACAATATACTTTAACCTCACAACCCCACCTGCTCTTGACTGTGTGCTGTATCGAGTGTCAAAACCACAAATTCAAGCATACATCACATACGCCTTTGAACCTTCAGCAAGTGTATCAAAAATGCTCCCAACAGTAGGTTTCAACTGATCATCACATATTGGTATCCAATATTTTGAATTCCCAGGTGATATTTCCAAAACAACATTTTTCTCTAATGGCGAACCAACCCCCGTTGGTAATATGGCAACTGGACTTGCAATGCAATTTGTATCTTGTTGAACACATTTAAATGAAAGGGGTTCAGTGTATATAAAGAAGTGGTTCAACACAAATAACATTAAGGGGTTCATCACATTAACTAGTATGAATAATAACACAAGCATTTTTCAAATATTTAATAAATAAAAACAAAGCAGTTCATTATACATAACGGGAACTGTGTCAATATATACAAGAGACAGTGGTTCAGCTTTCAAAATGGAGAATTGATTTAGTTTATATAACATCATGTGGTCAAGAAATGGTTCAGTTAGACAGCAGAGAATGGTTCAATATAAACCTCAGATAATGGTTGATCCGAGTAACTTTGACGTATGATAACACAAACATATATTTTTCAATAAAAAAAAACTAAGCATAGATAGATTGATTTTTCAACAATGGTAGTTTAGGAATATAATATGAAGTGGTTCACTATAAAATACTAGGAAGTGGTTCAGTATATATAACGGGAATTGATTGGGTGCATAGCAGAATGTGGTGAAGAAATGGTTCAGTTTACATAGCAGATAGTGGTTCAGTTCACACAACAAATATTGGTTCATCATAGTAACATTGAGGTACTACAACACAAGCTTCTCTCAAATGTTCAATAAATAAAAACAAAGCAGTTCAGGAATACAACATGAAATGGTTCAGTATTTTCGCCTGGAAGCATGTTGATAACACAAGCATATATTAACTGTTCAGTAAATAAAAAATAAACCAATTTATGTATATAATAGCATATGGTTCAGTATTTTCGCATGGAAGTTGTTCAGAATCTATACAGGAATAGTGGTTCATTATAATTGGTTCGTTAAACATCGATGAATTATTTCGAGAATGAAACATTAACACAATCAACAATGTAATTTGATATAGCAGGTACAATAGTATGTGGTGCAGCATCCATAACAGATAGTGTTTACCATAACTCAATCCATATACGCAATTAGATTTACATTAGGAAGTGGTTCATCATAATTGAGGCAATTTAACAGAAGAAACAACAATCATAACTATAAATTATCATTGTTCTCACTCTTACCTGTTATCATTGAAGAAGTCGCAGCAGATCTGTCGATTGTATCGATTTTGTTTTGATTTCCAGAATTTGAGGAAATATTTTCTATTTCACGATCCAGATCGTGTGATTTCAGTTCTTCGATTGTCATCGATGATTCGAAGAGGAGATTCGAAGATCTGAGAGGAAAGATCGGAAATCGGCTTTTTTCGTAGCTTGGAAAACAAGGAAGGAGAGAAACAGAAATACGAGAGGAAAATAATATACTCTTATAGATGGCGCGTGGCATGACGCGTTCAATGTGAGTGGGCAAAAACACGGGGCGCGTGGGAGATGCTGTTTTCAGCCAATCAGAAGCCTTCTTTCCTTCTCATTCTTAGAGGTGTGTGTACCCGAACCCGACCTATATATATATATATATATATATATATATATATATATATATATATATATATATATATATATATATATATATATATATCATGTGATCAAAAATTAACTTGTATTGTATATATGTGGTATACCTATTTAATGTATATATATCATGTGATAAAAAATTAAGTTGTATTGTATATATGTTTTTTAGCACTGTATTGTATATATGTTGTATACCTATTAAGTTGTATTGTATACCTATTAGTGCTTTCACCCCCTTCACAGGCCTTGGTAGATTGATGAGACATCTCAGCCATCTCAGCCAGCTTCTATAGCTTCACCTTCACGTGTTAAGGGTTCACATGGGGCTCAACATTAGTTCTTCAATGTTCATAGTGGTTGATCACGGGTGGAATCTCCCCAGCATCACGTATTCAATCCTTGTCAACCACTGTTGGAGCCTCCTACATCTCCCTAACAAACTCCAACTTTTGGAGCCTTCTACATCTCCCTCATCTTCTTCAATCAACCCCTATCTTCTTCAATCAACCTCAAATCAACCACTGATGGTGTTCAAGATAAAGACTTACCCCTGGAGCACTTGGACGACCACCGAAACGAATGCTTTGTTTGTTAGAGATATGCGCCGTAAATAGAAGCAATGCTGGAAACACCACCTCCATAGACTGGGGTGTCATCCACGAATAACTTCGTGATGAACATAGGATAATGGCTACTCCAACTATTATACGACACAAGTTCGAGACGATTCGAGAAGATTACGCGGTGTGGCTCTTTTTTTTTATGACCCAATGGTCGATATCTCCCTCCACGACTGTGAGGTTAATGCACCCGAATGGTGGTGGGAGTCCAAGGTTAGTGGTTTCAAAGTATATGTGGTTTTCGTTCTATCAAACAATTTTCACCAGCACACTATTGATTAAGTGTCGTTTCTTGCAAAATGTTTGTGTAGCAAGGCCCATCATACAAGTTGATTAAGAATGGTGGTATGACGGGAGAGATCGTGGACTTTTGCAATGCCTTGTTCGGTGAACAAGATGTGTCTGAAGATCAGTATCAATTGAACGCATCTGAAGTTTCCAGAGGAGAAAGCCATGTTGGACGTCTTGATGACACTGCGTCCACTTCCACTCCTTTCTCTCCCGGTGTGTAATGTATCGATGGCATGTTTGGATACTTTGATCAGTATGCTCCTCTTCCAACTTTGTTACTCTTCCAGCACTGTTTTTGTTGATTAAATGTTACTCTTCCAGCACAGCTTGATTAAAATGTTTTTGTTGATTAAATGTTTGGGATTTCATGTTCAAAGTAGCAAGGACCCTCATCATGAACATGAAGTAGCTAGTGAGAAAAATAATGTGTTTGGTTGATTAAATGTCTTTGAGGCAGGTAGCTAGTGAGAAAAATCGCCTAAACGTGAGGTCCTTCTCATCATGAACTTCACATACGATTTCTTTTCGATACCAATAGTAGCCCTAATCGTAAGATCACCAATGCTGATACCGTAGAAAACTTGC
Organism: Persicaria tinctoria; assembly: GCA_037127255.1. Classification (NCBI taxonomy): domain Eukaryota; kingdom Viridiplantae; phylum Streptophyta; class Magnoliopsida; order Caryophyllales; family Polygonaceae; genus Persicaria; species Persicaria tinctoria. The sequence continues at coordinate 6,796,437 of JBANSL010000004.1, forward strand.
AAGAAGAACACATATATGGCTCTAACAGAAATCGTTATTTCATTAAGTCGAATCCAAACCTGCAAGTTTTTCATTCCCTTAGTAATAAGCTACTGTATTTCCCTTAGTAATAAACATGGGTAGATACCATGTTGGGCCGGATTTTTAATGGGCCAGCTTTGTGCGTTAGCCATTAAATGTTCGTTAGTGATATAAGGTATGATTTAAAGAATTGGTTTCTAAGATCAAGTGTTTTTTTTCGCATAGAAAAATCTCTAAAATTAAATGTTTTCACCAAGCCCCATGTCAACCATTTAAATCATAAATAAGATTTAAATGGGATTCAAAATATAAAGCTTAGTTGGGCTTATAAATATTATATAATATATGAAACTAAAATGGGATTCAAAATATAAAGCTTTATTGGATTCATAATTTCCTTATATAATTTAATATATATCAAAAATATTATATAGTATGAAATTAAAAAAAAAATTAAAGGTTGATATTTTATAAAGTTTTTATCATCCTTAAAAATCATACATGATTAGTAAATGAAAAATAATAAAATGAAGACATTGATACTTTCAACAAAATAAATTATAATAATAATAAATAAATCAAATTTATTTATTTTATGGGATAAATCTCGTAAAAGGTACGAAAACTATACTAGTTATCTAAAGTTTAAAAAATTCATCTATTATATTATGAAATTATGCATTTAGTATAATATATAATAAATGCAAAAATCTGTATAATAGAGAAACTGTTGGAGTTGGAGGATAATTTTTTTAGAGATTTTGATGTTTTGATCTCTATTTTAGAGAATTTTTACAAGAGCTGTTGGGCTTGCTCTAACTCTATTTTTATGAGTTATGGTAAAATTTTATAACCATACAAATATCAAAGTTTAGAACCATATAAACATCAATGCATGCTTTGTTATGATAAAATTTTATAACCATAAAAATGTCAAGGCATATACGTTAAATTTTTTAGAACATGATTTGTTATGATAAATTTTTAATAAAATTTTATAAGCATATGATAAAATTATATACAAAAATTAACGTCTTCAATCAAAAATTTTACAAGCATATGAGGATTCTTGTTCATTTATACGCATATGATAAATTTAAAGTCTTTAGTCAAAAATTTCTATCAAGATTTTTATAAGCATATGAGGATTCATTGTCATTCATAAGCATATGCTAAAATTAACGTCTTCAATCACAAATTTCATACAAAAGCAAATGAGGATCCATTGTCATTCATCGAACTTAATACTAGAAGAAAGGTTCGATCATAACATCTTCAATCATAAAATGGAGACCACTACATTTTGAACAACAATATCACTAGCATTACAACACAATCACTCAATTGTTCAATTTGGTTGTCTTCACACATTCAAACAACAACAATCAAAGGAATAGAAGCTTAGTGTATGAGTGAAATTACCTTCTTCTTCGGTAGCAGACCCGATGTTTAGGTCAAATGAATGATCCATTGCAATTCGATTTGATCACTAAAGAATGAATATGATGATTAGAAATCGATTGTTGTTCATATAAAATCAATTCAAATTACTTCGAAGCAATAAATAAACCACACATCCTGGTGCAAAATTTGCAACTCAAATTACTTCGAAGCCTAAATACCGTTCAGATCAAAATGTGCAACTAAACAACACATAAGCCACGAAAAATATACAATTTAATCATCTTAATTTACAATCTCGATTTTGAATCAAGCAAATAAACCGAAATTTCCCTAAACCACCCAAAACCACAATCGATTTCTAATGAACCCTAAACCACACCCAGAACCCTAATTAACCCTAAACCACCCAGAATGCTAATTAACATCCATGGAGATAGGGAATTGCAGTTTAATCGATCATTGAACCCTATGAAGGACATACAATGGAGGTGATATGAACTTTGAATCTGGGCATGGATCTCGCAGTTTAATCGATCATTGAACTTTTCTCTGTTTTGAATTGGAGGGAGAAACGTTGGAGAAGAAGAACGTTGACCTCCATTGGGAGCCCACGTACGCATTGAATGGGAGAGAGGGTGAGGAGCGTCATTATTAGCATAATTAACTAACCTACTTAAAGCTGCTAATTGCTTTTCTCTTTTTTTTTTTTTTGCAGGAACCAGGTGTGCGCACTTTTACAATTATGCCCCCGGGTAAATTTACCCGGATGGTAAACGTATCAACGTCCGGATGATGTAGCGAACTTTAATGAAGTAAACATGATACTACCTCCGTCTCAAAATTCATGTCGTTTTACTTTTTAGCACGCTTTTTAATGTGTTAAAAACTCTATGAAATATTTTTTTTTTTCAAAATTTTTAAAATAATTTCAAACTTATTAGTAATAAGTTTCAAATTATTTTTAAAATTTTGAAAAAAAATCAATATTTCATAGAGTTTTGAACACATTAAAAAGCGTGCCAAAAAGTCAAACGACATGAATTTTGAGACGGAGGGAGTAATACCAAATGGGATAATAGTACTGATTCTGTTTTTTTTTAATATTCCATAGTAATGGATTAAAATGGAGGAAATTTTAGACAATGACATTTAATATCCGTTTCTCCCAATATTTCAATTCACTGTGTCTCATCAAGATGATTATTGAACATACCATCTTGTCATTTCGACTTTAAAAAAAATACGGAGTAACACTACCTCGAATCTATGACCTTCACATGACTACCCAACCAATCCCGGATGAGATTGTGACTTGGTCGGTCGCCAGATTTATTAACGACAATCACACTTGAAACATTCACAAATTTCACACGGATATACGAGGCTTTCTTAACATGAATATCATATCCGCAATCTCAAGGATCCACCTCCCTCATAATACGTTCTCTTACAGACTATTTTGGGGATCTAGCAAAGATGGTTGGTTCTCCACGGCATCAACAACTAAGATTATACCCAATCATGGGGGCGATAAAAATTTCGGATGTAACTGGATTTGGAAACTGGACATTCCTTACAAAATAAGACATTTCGTTTGGAAAATTGCACGTGATGGCCTACCAACCACTAACAGACTGCAACGGTCTCATGTTTCAGTCCCTTCAGGGTGTATTTTCTGCGGATGTACTATTGAATCTACTAGTCATATTCTGGTCCAAAGCCCCATGACGGTTTCTTTGACCAAAACGCTAAATATAAGCCATCCCTCGGAGGATGATCTCGACTTTGACATGAAGCCCAATCGACTGCTTCACGATATTCACAACAATCTAGGCACCAATCTTTTCACTAAGCTGGCTCTTGTTTGGTGGCGTATATGGTATTTTCGCAACCAGATGGTCTTTCAACACATTACCAACGCCTCGGTTCAGGCTATTGCTGTGTTCTACAATTCGACATACCAAACTTGGAATGCTCGAATTGATGACTCCGAGACGGCTAATCTCAGTTCAACTAACAAAAAGACAGGATCGACCACTGCAAGGCCTAATACTAAGAGAGGCCAGACATCCCGATCGGAGATTTGGAAAAAGCCACCTTTAGGTCACTACAAACTCAATTTCGATGGATCGTACTGCCAGTCGGGGGTCGGAACCTGCAGTTTTGTGATCTGAGATCACTTAGGAGAAGTGATGTCCTTAGGAGCAGGGCAATGTAATAATAGCTCCGTTGTTTTCGCCGAGGCTATGGGTCTTTGCATGGGGGTCTCCAAGGCAAAATTAATGGGTTTTAATAAACTTCTGATCGAAGGGGGCTGCTTGGTCGTCATAAAAGCTCTGCTGGGGGACTGGTCTTGCCCCTGGGAGATCGAGCTGCTGATGGCTGATGTAAATGTTGATTTATATTCTTTCTCTCATGTTGCTATTCGTCATATTTTCAGGGATTCTAATGCAGTGGCCGATAGGATTGCACGTCTGGCCTACTCCGTCCATGCCGATGGTAGCTTCACTGATGATCAAGAACTTCGGGTTCTCGTCCGCTCGGACCCGCTAGGAAAGATGCCGAATCGTTGGCGTGTTTCCTAATCCTTATCTGCTTCTTAAAAAAAAATTAATGACCTTATTTGTTTGAGTATCATTGAATAGAAGGAAAATTAATCAAATTTTGTGTCTAAAATTTGGATGAACACCACTTTTTGTGAGGCTAGAGAAGGGAGAGTGAAATGATTAGAGCATCATAGAAATATGGTTACTCAGGCTCAAATTAGGTAATCAAATAAGGAAAAAGAAAATAAATTTTGTTTGTAAAACGAGGGAAGGATGGTAATGGTTAAAATACTTATAAATGAATCTTAACTTAAAAATGGACTAGATTCAGAAGGTTTAACCATTCCCTTATAAAAAGTTGTATTGATGAATATTAGTACGATTTTTCTATCCTATGCTCCAAGGGCATAGGATAAGACCCTAAATTTGGATTTTTTTAAAAAAAAAATTAATTAGTTTAGCCTTTTTCACTTTTAATAATTAAGAAACTCTTAAAATGTCTTTTCCTTGATCAATGTATGATTATTGAACGGGGTGGTTGTATGCATTCATGGCAGGTGTTATATGCACTCCATAGGACGGATCCTAGATCCGTCCTATGTATTATTGAAAAAAAAACGGAAATTTCGCCTGGTACCCCTGTGGTATTGCGTATTTCGCACGGTGTACAAAAGTTTTGCTAAATTCGCACGGTACCCCCGAGTTTTGTATTAATTTCGCGTCGTGCCCCTGGGAGTTAATTTTAACAAATTTGTTGAAGTCTCCGTTAACCCTTGCCATCTACCTTACGCTTACAGTGAAACCAAAGGGAAGAGATGAGGGAAGGGGATCGGCGAGGCCGACCACCGCTGAACCACCACCGCCGGATACTTCCCGACTCGCAGGGCAGCGATTGCATCGGTGCTGAACTGCCACTCGACTTCCCTCCCGACCGGCGAGAATCAGTGGCCATCTACCCTCTTTGTCTTTCGCTGCCCATTTACTCTCCCCGACTTCCCTCCCGGCCTGAACTTCCACTTGACTTACTCCTCTTCCTTCGTTTCATCGATTTCGATTGTTTACGAATTGCTGTACTACGATATATTCGATCTTCATGAATTGAGAATTCCCAATTTCTCCTAGATAACCCAAAAAACTTCTCAATCGAATGGATTCTGGGACCTTGGAGACCGGTGTTGTTTCTTTCACAGAAGATCAAATTGCATCGGAAGCCAATGATTCCCCTTCTCCTGATTCGCAGGGCAACGAGTCTAGGTCGGCCATTCGTTCTCCTTCTCCTCCGGTAAGAAGCTTGGAAAGGTAAGGTCGGGTTCTTCGGATGAGGGACGAGCCCTCTTCTCCAGTGTCAAAGGGTGAGGTCGGGTTCTGGTTCTCCTGCGGTGGCCTGGGTGATGTGGCCGACGACGGTTGTCCAGCGGTGGTCGGCCTGGCCGATCCCCTTCTCTCCTCGTCGATCCCCTTCTCTCATCTCTTCCCTTTGGTTTCACTGTAAGCGTAGGGTAGATGGCAAGGGTTAACAGAGACTTCAACAAATCTGTTAAAATTAACTCCTACGGGCACGACGCGAAATTAATACAAAACTCAGGGGTACCATGCGAATTTAGCAAAACTTTTGTACACCGTGCGAAATACGCAATACCACAGGGGTACCAAGCGAAATTTCCGAAAAAAAACAGAGAGAGAGTGAGTAAAAGCTTACTTTTTGGTGGGGGAAAACTACAACGGCGGTTTTTTTTTAAAGGTGCTTTACAAGTTCTTATTTCTTTATTTTTTGCATTTTATTTTTATTTTTTATATATATAACGGACGTATCTATTTCTTTTTATGTTTTATATATATAGCGGACGGATCCTCTCCGTCCGTATAATTTAAAAAAAAAAATACAAAGTGGGCATGTAGCACCTGACATGGATGCATATAGTGCCATCCTTGAACGGTAGCATTCAAAATTAATCTACTTTTGTCAAAGTCTTGGAAGTAAGTCAAGTAACCACTCCTTTTTCAATTTGAATAGAGATGATTACAATATTTTTTTCATCCTTGGAAAATTTTGCAATCTTCTAAAGTCGGGTATATTTTCAATCTAAGAAGACGTACTTTGTAATACCAAGCGATTGTCAAGAAAGAAAACAGTTCGAGACTTATTACTTACTCCCTTCGTTCCATAATACATGTCCCTTTATTTTTCAGCACGCTTTTTTATGGAAAAAAAACTATATAAAATATTATTTTTTAATTAATTTTTTTTATATGATTTGATACCTATTACTAATAAGTATCAAATTATATAAAAAAAATTAATTAAAAAAAGGCAAAATTACAGAAAACCACCCTTTAAATATGGGTGTTTTCACTTAACCACCCGTTAAATTCAAAATTACAGAAAACCACCCTTTAAATGGTATTTGCTTACAACTCACCACCCATTCAACTATTTTCGTTACTTTCTCATTAAATATATTATATTTTAATATTTTTAAACTCACATTTGATTGTAAATATATTCATATTTTGAATTTAAGGGCTCGATCATATTTTAGGGATTATTTTATTTATTTTAAAATAATAATAATAAATATAGCCTAGAATTATTATCTTAATTTATGGTTGAAAATGTTTATAAAATTTTAAAATATTATGGAAATTACTCTTGTTTTATTTATATTTTAAATAAGAGTAATTTACATAATGTTTTAAACAATTTAAAACCTAAATTAAGATAATAATTCTAGACTTTATTGATTATTATTTTTAAAAATAAATACAATGATCCCTAAAATATAACTGGACCCTTAAATTCAAAATTAGAATGTATTTACAATCAAATTTGAGTTTAAAAATATTAAAATATAATATATTTAATGATAAAGTAACGAAAATAGTTGAATGGGTGGTGAGTTGTAAACAAATACTACCATTTAAAGGGTGGTTTTATGTAATTTTGAATTTAACGGGTGGTTAAGTGAAAACACCCATATTTAAAGGGTGGTTTTCTGTAATTTTTCCTTACAAAAATTATAGAGTTTTTCAATGCTTAAAAAACGCACCGAAAAGTAAAAGAACATGTATTATGAAACGGATGGAGTATTACTCAACATACCGCAGAAAGGAAGGAATATACCCTCGAAGATCATTTCATTATTTATATATTAAATCTTCATGTGCTTTTGTCATTCATCGTTCATTATTTTTCTAAATATTTTATCATCCATCCATCCATCATTTTTGCCAAATTGGTAACAACATAGTATAGGTTGGAAACAGCAGCTACCTTACCTCGCCAACACAATTGTTTAGTCTTCTTCATCAAACTCCACAGCTCAACACAACCAATTTTGATGACCATCGCCACACTCATCTTTTACAGTACCTCTTCTCTACAACTAACAAATCAACTATGGCCGATCTTTTTTATTGTTGGTGAGCTATTTGGTTCTACTGGAATAAATTGGTCTTTAGTTCTGCCACTACAGTTACATTACCTCAGATTCATATTCAACTGCATTCTACCAAACAAAGTTGGGTCGAGGCTTCTCGCCTCAATCTCGCTTCTGACACCTTTCTCCCTACTAGGGCCCATCCAGTAACAACCATCGGCTCGGGTAAACACCGAGTACAGAACCATGCATGATATCAAACACCATTGGCGTAGGCCATCACCATTGGTTTTGAAACTTAACTTTGACGGCTCGTATCGACAATCTGGTGACGGCTCTTTCAGATTCATTATTAGAGACTCGAATGCTTATGTGATTTCGGCTGGCTCGGGCCGTTGTAACACCACTTCTGCCCTCTACGCTGAGACCCTTGCGCTTCGGAATAGGGTTCTTCGAGCAAAGGAGTTGGGTATCGCTAACTTGGTTATCGAGGGTGACAACCTGCTTGTGGTTAACTCCCTTTTGGGAGATTATCGTTGTCCTTGGAGTATTGAACTACTGCAATAAGACACTAGGTCCCTTTTATGTTTTTTAATTCTATTTCTATTCGTCATATTTTCAGGGAGTCAAATGTTGTCGCTGATCAGGTCGCGCACCTAGCGTACGACATCCCTTCCGACGAGGATTTGCTGGCTGATCACGAACTTCGCGTTCTAGTCCGAAAGGACGCTTTAGGATATAGTTATTTTCGCAAACGATACCTGTATCCTAATTCCTTTCCTTGTATTAAAAAAATCATTTATAATACGGTGATTATGTCATACTTCCTTAGTGGCGGATTTAAGGGGACTCGGATGGCTGAATCCCCCTAACCCGAAAGGAAAACACAAGGAAAAACAATTATGAGTTTTTTTTTTTTAATTTTTACTAATTTTAGAAATAAAATAGTGTAAGAGGATAAATGAATCACAAATACCGCTTAACCTAGCTAGTTGAGAAGAACGAGTATTACCAATGACCTCTTGCTCTAGCGGTAAGGGTGAGGTATCCCAAAGGAGAGGTCCCGGGTTCGAATTTCACTTGGTGCATTTTAGGCCATATTAATTCCCACAAGCGTGTACGGTCAAGCGGTGTATACTAATCCGTAGGGCCAAACCGAAGTGGTGAAGTGGTCTATGTGCAGGTAGGTGAGGTTACGATCGCTGATCGCACTTTGCGTAAGTGGTACCGAGCCTCCTCAAAAAATCCTACAAGGGGTTTCTGGGGTATGGGGTCGCGAAGTGGTGGGGCCAGTCACTATAAAAAGTTTACCCTACCAAAGTTTAACCATTCCGAAATGGCTCACCGGAAAGGACTTGTGGGTAGTACTCATAGGTCCCCGGTTCGAACCCCGGAATGGCCGCTCTTTATTTACCAATTCAAGAGAAGAACGAGTATTTATTACCTTGAGTTTAAATTTTATTACTCCATCCGTTTCAAAATAAAAGTCACTTGACTTTTTCGGCACGCATTTTAAGAAAGTAAAAACTTTATAAGATATTTTTTTAATGAATTTATTTTTATAAGTTGATACTTATGTGTAACAAGTATGAATTTAATATGCAAATCAAAAGACCAGCTGAGCAGATGGCGAGCTAATGCTCTTTCGCAGCAGGGAAGAGCGATCTTAATTGCTTCAAAACCCCTATATTCAATGCAGAGCTTCATGCTCCCCTCCACGGTCCACATACAACTAGACCAAATCAACAGAACCTTCTTTTGGAACAAAGATGCACAACATAGCCCACTCATAGGATGGGATAAAATTTGTAAGCCTAAATCAAATGGAGGACTGGGAATAAGAAAAGCCAAACATATGAACGAAGCTCTCCAACTAAAATTGTTATGGAAAGTGATGTTGGAACCGGACAACCACTGGGTCAAAATCATTCAGTATAAATACCTAAAGGAAAAACATGTTCTAAATTACTCCAAAAAGGGAACCACTTCTTGGCAATGGTTACAACTGAGCTCGCTAATCCCCAAATTCAAATCAGGCCTCATCTGATTGGTGGGAGATGGGAGATCAATCAAGTTTTGGACAAATAACTGGGTCACAACGCTGCCCCTTATTGATAAAATTGAATCTCAACAGAATCTAAACCTTCTAGACACCGTCAGCGACTACATAATAGGGGGCAATGGTGGAAGGAGAAATTGGAATCAGTGCTTCCTATCCATTTAGTAGAGGAAATCATTAGAATCCCCCTGCCAACTACACCATTTACTGATAGACTCTACTGGTGGCTTGACAAAAAGGGATGGTTCACGACGTCAAGTGCGTATAATCTTGTAACAACCATACACCAAGAATCATCGGAGGAATACTCGTGGATTTAGGGGCAAGACGCCCCGCCGAAAGTCAAAAAATTTATATGGAAAATAAAACAAAATGGACTAGCCACACCACATCTACCCGGCTAGCCCAAAAAGGGGTGTCGGTACCACAAACATGCATATTTTGTAACCAGAATGAGGAAGACGATATCCATCTATTCATTGAATGCCCAATCAACAAACTTTCAACAACAATTCACTCGAGAAATATCTCTAAAGATCCACACACTGCTACAAGGTAATAGAAACATGGATAAAATTCTACAAATTGCGGGGACCAACTTACCACGCGACATGAGGCAAAACATAGCATTCAGATGGTGGACCATATGGTTCATCAGAAACCAAACCATATTTAAGGGAAAGGACCTCCCATCCACGAAGAGCCTCAAAAAAATGATCACGAACAACATTGGAAATTGGAGAAGAGCATGCGATTGGAAGGACACGGATAAAATAGGGGCAGTACTTCAGGAAAAGAAAATACAAAACCAAACAAGGAATAAAGCAAATCATCGATGGAAGAAACCCCCGGTAGGTAAATACAAACTAAACTTCGATGGATCATTTATATCAACGACAAAATCCTCAATTGGGTTCATCATTAGAGACTGGTATGGGGGGATGATTAACATTGGAGGTAGAGTCATAAATGGACAATCTCCGCTCATGACGGAAGCCCTGGCTCTCCGCTATGGGATCGAAAAAGCCAGGGAACTTGGAACAATAGATCTAATAATAGAAGGAGACTCGAAAATCGTTACGGACTCACTAAATTCACATATCACCTGCCCATGGGAAATAGAGATGATGATTTCCGACATCCAGGCCTCCCTCCGAACAATCAAGACGACTAAAATGTCTCATATTTCCCACATTGGTAACAAGGTAGCGGATAAGATCGCACACCTTTGCTACTCTACCGGGGGGCAGATTTATATTTTGACTGAGGCCTATTTGGCCTCATCCGTCAGGATGCTTTCGGATATGGTTCTTCCCATCTGAATTTCTACCTAATAAAAAAAAAGTATGAAATTATTAAAAAAAATTGATTAAAAGACAATATAATACCTCTTTAACAAGCGTGCATAAAAGACAAATGACTTTTATTTTGAAACATAGGGAGTATCATTTAAGGTTTTATCCGATTTAGTTTAACAAAAATATTCTTTTCTATATATACATATAAAAAAATCAAATTTTGATAATTTTATTTTTCTTTAATTTGTCTATTAAACGACTATTTAAATCATAAATTTAAAGTTTTTATTATATTTTTTTAAAATAATTTTTAAAACATGCAAATAAAAATGATTTCTCAAAAAAAATTAGTCTCTCTTAAAATAATTTCTGGATCCATCACCGCACTTTATCCTATTTACCGCCCCTTCACTAACCCAAACATAAAATATAATCAAATACGGAGTATTAACCATTTACATTCGTATTGGATCGATGAGGTTGATGCCGAAGAAAACTGCATGTCTGCATCAACCTCATCGATCGAGCAATGAAACTTAGGACATAGGCTTCCTCCTTTCATCCCACACTGAATCACTGATATGGTATGAACGTAGGATTTGAATTTGGGCAAGTCAAAGTTTTCACACTTTCTGTAAGTTGGTGCTCCAACTTCAAATTTTTCATTTTTTTAAAAAATTTCTAGCAAGTGTAGCCCAGCTCACCTCGTTAACAGCTAGCTCGTAATCGGATCACTCAGTCACAGGCGCAATTTGAGCCAATTTGACAACTGCTTACACCCCTCTCTCTCTTTGCTTTATAAAGATCAAATCTTGTATTCTTGTACTCAAATTCCCCACCAGATCGATCCAACAAAAGGCCTGCAATTGCAATGTTATTCCCTTCTTGCTTCAGAAATCCCACCGCCGACCACCAACGCCGCCGCCCCAGCCTCGTCACCTGCACCTACCGAACCGCCCTCTTCAACTCCCCAACCCTCCTCAGCCTCACCTGGTCCAAGACTCCCTCCTCCCACACTCTCACTCTTCACTCCCCCGACCTGTTCTCATTCACAATTTCTCTCTCCTCTCCCCCTCTCTCCCTCTTCCGGGCCCGGCCCGGGTCCAAAACAGTTGGCGGGCTCAAGGTGTATTGGGATTTTACGCGGGCCGAGTTCGAGCGAGTCGACTCGCCCGAGTCCGGCTCGGGGTTCTACCTCGCGCTCGCCCGGGATGGACGAGTCGAGTTCTTTATCGGAGACCGAGTCGACGAGTTGACTCGGCGGGTGGGATCGGTGAGGGCGGGCGAGTCGACTCAAGTTTCGCGGCGGGAGCACGTGTTCGGTCGGCGGAGGTACGCGGCCACGGCGCGGTTCTCGGAATCGAGGCATGAGGTTGAGATCGACATTGCGGGGGGAACGATGAAGGTGAGGATCGACGGGAAGACGGGGCTGGTGGTGAGGAGATTGGGGTGGAAATTCAGGGGGAGTGAGAGGATCTTGATTGGGGGATTGGAGGTTGATTTCTCGTGGGATGTGTTCGATTGGGTGAGCGGTGGAGGAGATGGCAATGGGGAGGATGATCGGAAGAGGAGTGGAAACGGCGGCCATGGGGTGTTTGTTTTTCAGGTGGGGGGTGGGGGAGGGCCGCTGCCGGAGATGGTGGGCCCGGAGAAGAAGCTGATGGGGAAGAGGTCGGCGCCGTTGCCGGCGACGGCGGGTGGGGTCGTGTCGCCGGCGCCGTCGTGGTCGTCGAGCGTGTCGCAGTGGGCGGAAGAGAGCGGCGATGGTGGGAGGAGTTCTGGTTGGGGTTCGAATTCGAACTCGTCGGAATCTTGGGGCGGCGGCGGTGGTGGCGGGAGCGGCGGCGGGTATTCGTTGGTTTTGTACGCTTGGAGGAGAGAGTAGAGTTTATACGGTGGATTTTTTATTTTTTTTTTGTATAGTTTTCTTTTTTCCCATTTTTGGCTAAGCAATTTTGTTTTTTATTGGGGAAATAATTGGTGAAACCGTGAAAGTAATTAACTAATTGATTTCCCCAATTATTTCATTAAAATTAGTTTATTTTAGAAAGAAAATGTTTAAAACTTACGTAACTTTTAAATTTACTTTTTAGACACTCCATTTACCAAAGTTATCCACCCCTTATACTTATTATTTTAGAAACAAAGCCTTCACAAAAAATTGAGCCACGTGTCCAACTTAAAAAATTACTTTTTCAACCATGTTCTCTTCAACTGCTCAAATTCACAACGCTAATCTCCCTCTTCCCCTCAACTTCTCCCCTCTATTGCTCTATGTATGTGAAAGAAAAACGACGGCCATGGAGCGCGGATGCAAGTGATATCCAATGCTCGGGGGTGTGAAGCCCAATCAGAGCAGATGAAGGCACCGTCATCGTCGATCGCCGCCGCATCATCTTGCTCTTCGTCGAACGTCGAAGCGACGTCATTTTTTATGGTGGTGGTGGCGATTGTTGGACAATCCTACAGGGACCGAGAGGGTTGAGAGGAGGCAAAGGCGGCGGCGGCTAGGGCATGACGCATCTCTTTCTCTCTATTTCATTCAATCTTCCCCTCTAATGGCGGACCAAATCCGATGGTGGCGACTCACCATTGCCCTCGCTTCAAGGTTGTGACTCGGAGGCGGCACTGATGGAACTACATCGTTAAGTATGTAATTGAATTTGTTTTGATGTTTTTAATTAGGGTTTTGTTGGTTGTTATTGGGGATTTTGATTTCAATCAAGTATTTTGCGAAAATTAGGGTTTGATTTGGTTGAAATTAAGGATTTCGAATTCAAGCTAAAGCATTTTTTAGACATTTAGGGTTTGGTTTGGTTCCATTTGAGTTTTCATTTAGAATTTTCTTAACAAGTTTATTTCACCTACACTTTTGCGGTCTCGGCTTTTGGGGCAGATTAGTGCGAGAAGATTAGTATGATGCTTCATTCACATGTGATTGTTGATGGATTTGATGTCAATGTTGGGTTTGTGGCTATTGATATGCATCTAAATTTCTCCAAAGTTGGGTTTGCCCACAAGGTGTTCGACAATATGCCTGAAAGGGATATTGTTTTGTGGAACACAATTTTTAGGGGTTTTTAGGAACTGTTGCTATATTGATTCAATCTAATTGTTTGTCAAATATTGTTGGCTTCTTAGATAACAAAGAGGGGTTGGTGTGATGAAAAAAATCCTAGATTCTATCTTTGATGTTGTTCGTTTACTTTACTGACTTGATGTTGATGTTGTTCGTTTACTTTACTTACTTGGTCATCGATGCGGTCTTGTAGAGATACTTGATTTTTGTGATTTTCTCTCTCCCACTTCAGAGGAAGAATCCTTGCGAAATTCAACCATAGATTATGTCTTTGATGTTATCAAGTATATATGGCCTAATTTTTTAAGACATGGGCAACGCTTCCTCTTCATGATATTTTTTAAGATGTTCTTCTGAGCACTAAAGATGTTGAAATTGTAAGTAGATTGCATCTGATAGCAGCCCAAGAGAACTTGGATGTTGAACCTGATGCACTGGAGTTGTTTACTATGAATGCTATTTACTATGAATGCTAATGGTTCACTTCGAGATGCAGAAACTATGCTAGAGCAGTTGAGTTTGTTGGGGAAAGGGATCACTGCTACTCTTGTGAATGAACTTGTGAGTTGTGGTTCCTATAAGCTTTCTTTATCCTTCAATTTATAACTGTTGAATATTACCCAGATTAATCGAAGTATAACGTACTTGCTACTGATTTTGATTGCTGAGAAACAAAAAAAAAACTAATCTTATTGTTTTGGAAGGCAAAAAAAGGTTGGAAATTTAGTAAATCATGTTGTTGTATACATAATTTGCATTCATTGTCTTTTTCTTTCATTCTGTAGATTGATTGACGATGATTTTTCCCTTAGTGTCTCACTATCAGGTATGTTCTCATATGTTGCTGATTTTTTTGCCATGTCCTTATTTCCTCTTTTTTTTTTTTTTTTTTTGTAACTTATGTTGCTGGCCAAGAGAACTTGGATGTTGAACCTGATGCACTGGAGTTGTTTACTATGATTGTTGTTTACTATGAACGCAATTTGTTGTCGTTGTAACGACCCGAAATTTAAGTACCCGAATTAACCTCCATAAACCTACTTAGAAGGTAAATAAGGTTCGGAATACTAGATTATCGGGGAACGTTATAGAAGAAGTTTGATCTTCTTCCGTGAGCTTTGGATCTTACGACCGAGTACGAGTTATTATTAGGTTCATTTAAGCGGAAGATTTAGTTGTCAAAAGATGGGGATTGCGAACCCCGAAAAGATCGTAAGCCCGTTGGAGGCTTCACCTGTCCTAGACTATCGCGAAAACGTTTCGAATAGAAATAAAAGTGGAAATCATAAATACAACAAAACGCCACGGCCACGCCGGGTCAAAACGATAAAAGTATGAGCAAAAGAGTACGATTGTCAGGCGCCTCCCTCACTCTAATCGTCCAAAAGGTCTGTCCCGAAAACCATCCACAAAGCAAGTCATATCGGGTAAGGGGTACCTGAATCTAAAAAACAAGAAATATATCGGGGTCAATCATCGGAAATATGCACACTCCGTGCCATATAAAAAGGCATACTTAAACTACATGAATGTTAAAATGCAACACATAAGCAAGTGTATAGATATATATAAATGCGAAATAAACACACAAGGGCCCGT
This sequence comes from Persicaria tinctoria, assembly GCA_037127255.1. Classification (NCBI taxonomy): domain Eukaryota; kingdom Viridiplantae; phylum Streptophyta; class Magnoliopsida; order Caryophyllales; family Polygonaceae; genus Persicaria; species Persicaria tinctoria. The sequence goes on from JBANSL010000004.1 coordinate 6,811,820, forward strand.
ATCATCATCATAATCATCATCATCATCATCATCCTTCTCAAACGTACTCATCCTTCTCAAACATACTCATTCTTTCTCATCATAAGTCTTTCATTATTTCATTCGTGTTCCATCGAATATAAGTCATTCATTTAGATTTTGACGGCCGTCCTACCATAGACACATAGCATACATATGAATGATTGGATTTACTAAGTTCATCCTACGTCATATTACCATTTTATATTCCTCAACATGTTACTAGGTCGCGTGATGCATGAAGACTCTCGATAAGACAAAGAGTATCACATAAATCCATCATGAGTAAGTCCAGGGGACTTACCTGGAGTCCGGAGAATAAGCAAGCAATAAAGTGCACAACCAAGGATCCAATCAACAAGAGCCTATTAATTTCATTAAGCTTTCATTAGGTGGTATTCTAATGCAATGTACCCAACCTAATAATCAACATACATCCACATAAGGTTCACGATTCTATAGATTACGCACTTTGGTTAAGTGATCCGGACTTAACCAGTTATAATCTATATCGTATTATCACATAATCGATTTTCTTCTTATCGGATCATAAGCCAAGTTATGGGTATACTTCATTTCTGTATTTTATATGCTCTAAGTTTCGGTTATGCCATCACATATTTAACCATATTCTTAGCATTCCCTTAACCAAGTTTTCTAACCGAGTCATTATAAACACTGGTTACTAAAATTATAATAACTCTTGATCCAACCGTTGGATCGCCCTAATTTTTTAAGGACAGTTAGATAACATTCCCATGAACATCATATTAAGATTTAAGCCGAATCAGACCGTTGGATTGGAAATAAAGTTCAAATTACAGAGGCATATATATCCATTTTGTTGTTGTGACATTTGCTACAAAACGCAACCAAAAACACATAGAGGCTCCACTTCCTAAGCCCTAATTTACACATAAGGATCCTAACCTATAGAGGGGAAGGTGGATGAGATATTACCCTCGAAGCCTCTCTCGAAAAAGACCAAATTACCCCTCCAAGCTTCCCGGGACCTTGCGCCAAACACCTAGCATTTTTGACAAATCCAAACCAAAACATAAAAGGAATTCTTAGACAAAAACCTTCAAAATTAGTTGTAAAACAAGTATAAAATCAGATTTGAAGGGGAGGAAACCAAGACTCACCCAAACACACTTGAAAACCTCAAGAACACAAAGGGCTCAGCACAGCTGGCTCGGAAACGGGGCTCAACGGGTGGCTTAATGGGACTGGATTTTTGTGAACTCACTATGGTTGGAAAGGCCTCTCTTTTGTGGATATTTGGGTTCAAGAATCAGCCAAAAAGCTTGAGTGAGGAGGGAGTTATGGTGGTTTGAAGTTGGCAAGGTTGCTAGGGCAACTTGCTCTCTCTTTCTTTCTCTCTTTCTTTTTCTTTCTTTCCTTCTTCTTTTCTCTGATTTTTGGCGTGTGTAATGGCTAAATGAGGCCATAAATGTGTCCTTAAGAGATCCAAAAGGGTGGGCAAGGGTGGTCAAGGAGTTGGTGTGTATTAGGTAGCATAGTGAATGGAATAGGACTTGGTCATTCAAAGGTGTCAATCCATGGGGAGGGTTTTATTCTTTAATCAACAAAATGATGGCTCATATTTGATCATATAAAGGGCTGAAATGGGGTGGTTTGGGCAGCAATTTAATCTTAAAACAACATCCCGAAATGTCGCGACAAGTTACGAAAATTACCGAAATAAACGGATGACAAGGCTTTTGCCTCACTAATATTTCTCGGAATTTTATCATACGAATTCCAATAGATTGGAATTGTAATCCTCTTTCCATATAAAATATGTCATCCAAAAATTTTAAATTTTTCCGGGTTTTCAAAATCGTCAAAAGAAGGATAATTGATCGAATTATCCCTCGGAAATTAATTAAATCTTAATTAATCATAATTAAAATTTTCGGTCTTTACAGTCGTTTGGTTACATTTGGAATATATGGACTCCCATGGTAACATGTCGCACCTTAAAACCATCACAATGATGAATCCATAGTTTTATCTCAGCACGTTTCACAGCCATGGTGTGAAATAGTTAATGGGCATGAAACACATTTTTTAATATCTAATACTTTAAGATTATAAAAACCTACAAATTTATTGCGGTGTGGTTTTGTAATAACTACAGGGGATCTTTTATTTGCTTTAATTGGAGTTCCTTCCTTCCTTTTGGAGATTTTTATATATTTACCGGTTCAGGAAAATTGGGGTTGATTAAATTGGAGGATTTCACCTATGTTTTATCAATCTATGACATGATATATTAGATAATATATCGATACACACGAAAAATGCAATAGCTTAATGTGTGTATAAATCGTTCTTTATGATTTTAATATGACAAGATTGACATTTGAACATTACCTTTGTGCCTATTCATATAAAGCAAAAATATGTTGATGAAATTTGTTAAAGTGTTTGAGCATGTTTGTGTAAAATTACGTGATTTTACCTTTATTGTATGCGATGTTTTACATGAACATGATATTTAGATATAAAAAAAATACCCATTATCCTTGCAAAATGTGGCCTTAAAATGATTCATCATAGATATCCATGTAATTTTGTTTTTTAATGTTTCTATTTTGGGGGATATTTCATTTTGGTGTGATTTTCTCACGATATTTATTTTTTTAGCATCGACGATATCGACGATGGTAATTCACAAGCCTTACTATTGATCTTACCCATCTGAATCTAATAGTAGTAGAATTTATCGATCATTTTCTCTTGATTTGAGTTATAATAATGTTTTCTACATCGAGTTTTGAAGGAACATTGCGAGGAACTAATGAAGGAACATCTGCGATGAATGAAGATTATGAACATTTAACATTTTAGTAGTTCCTAAGATAATCAAATGTCGGTTCACTTGACGGGCTTGATAATTTTATTTTTTTTGTAATTCTTGTGGTAGTTTCTTTTTCATTTTGGGTTTGTTTTTATATTTGATTTGAGATTGGATCTAATTGGAGGGAGTAAGTCAGTACAGAATCGCATCTTCGTGTAAACGTTTGTGTTTTGTGGCCTTTGTAACAATGGTGGATGCTAAAAAGATGTTCATGCTCTTGCTAAGATGTTAGGGATTATGATGTATGGTGATTCTTATATCGGTTTGTATAAAATTAAATGATACACTTGAGTTTGGTTGGCATTTTTCCAAATCATAAATGATCAACCTTTTAGACAAGATGCATATGTCTTTTAACTTTTATCATATTATTCAGTAGATGAGCTAGAGGAGAGAATTCTTTTAAAAAAGAGAAGCTGCATATCGATCTTATTTAGATTTTGGGAGTGTTAGTTGTTATTGTTATAACATCATTTCTACACTCTTCTGCATGTCAAACTTTCCTCTACAGATGATCAATCCTGGAAAGAAAGAGAAGATGCAGTTTTGTGCATTGGTGTTGTGGCTGAAGGTTGCATTAATGGTCTATACCCTCTTCTGTCTGAGGTGATCTTCTTATATTTTTGAAAAAAATGTCAATAAGTGTTTGCGAGTAGAAATTTGTTGATTTAAGTATTGTATTTTTTCTTCATTTCATTTTGAGTATACTACTACATCCCAACAATTGTCATGGACATTATTGTTCCAGGGTTGATAGGTGGAACCTTTCTTGACCAAATACGAGATCAGGTGGCTTCTCTTTCTTTCTTATTTTTTCCCATTTTAATGACTACTGACCAAATACGAGATCTGGGTTTTATTCTTCCATTTTCTCTTTCATGAGTGAATATCAACAAGATCTTAATTTTAAGATTTATAGATTGGTTTTGTAACTATTGTAATCACTTTGTATTTTTGGCTTTTTTTTGTTGGAGTTTGGGATAGAGAGATCTCAGATCTGGCATTCCTTAGCGTGCTCAAATGATCATCTATTCATCAATTTGTAACTATAGAGAATTGAAGATGAATATTTTGGCTCAGTTCATACTCAATTAGGGGTTAGGGGTTCGGGGTTTCAATTAGAGAATCGGAGAAAAGCACGGGCACTAGGACCTATGGCTGTAATAAACTGGAACATTGACATGGAGATGGATATTTTGTTTGGAGCTTATGGTTTGTAACTTGGGATCCAATTTGAGATTTTTTTGTTTGGAGCTTTTTTTTTTCCATTTTGATTTGTTTGGAGTTTGGATCTATTTCTTGATTGCTTCCTTGTGGTCTGCTAACCCCTCAAGGCTTGTGAATTTATACTGGATAATTAAATTGGTATGCATTGTGTGCAGTTTGAAGATTTCCAAAGCAAATGGGCATTCAAGTTGTTGCAACACTATAGGCATAACTATAGAATGTTTAATGATGATGTACATGTACAAATTTTTGCCCCATGTAATTTTTGTTAATTACTTGTAGCTTAAATTGTGCTTTTATTTATTTTTATTTCCTTTTGGTTATTGATGAAACTAAACTATGTTTTTTTTATTGACAACTACGCCACATATTTTAGATTGATCTTTAACAGGATTTCCGATTCTGGTTGTAGTATAATTATCAATAATTTAGTAGCATCTCTTCTGGGTTCATTTTCTCTTTATTTATTGAAGTTGCTTTTCTAATCGATAAAGATCATTGCTAAGTTACATCATTGATGTATTGTTGATCTTAATATATAGAGTAGCAGGTGTTGCAATCGCTGGTTTTTTGGAGCTTTGAGGGCTCAGGGAAGACCAATGATAAACTTCCCCAAGCAAAAAAATGTTGTTGCTTGGGCTCAGTGCAGGAATTGGTGTTCTTAATGTTGCTAGGAAAAGCATGGCAAGGATGTTGGAAATGTGCTTTTTGATCTATAGCTGAAATTAGGAATCTTTTAGTAAAAAGTGATGTATTTGCCCGTTAAATCATAACATTTTTGGGAAATTTGATTGGGTTCAATCATGAATTAGGTCATTTTTTACCAGGTTTATGCACATATATTCAAATCAAGAAACTGGCTGCCTCCTTTGATTTGGGGTTTGAAGTTTGGTTTGTTGAACATTTGGTTGTTTTGTTTCCGTTTTGTGTTGTGGCTTCAAGTGTGGTTTGTTTGAACATTTACAATTTCCTTACGATGTTAATGTTATTTGTCTTTTTGGGATTATATAATTTTATTTGAATGATATATTTAATTGTCTATTTGACATTGCATTTCATATGAGTGCAATGACGTTATAGGCATGGTTTGAAGTACATTATGATCATGAAAATCAGTTTTCGATATCGAATAAACAAGAAGTTAATTATATAAACATATGAAAAGAAATACTCAAATGGAGGTTACCTTTGGAATATATGGACTTCATGGTAACACACAACACCTTAAAACCATCCCCAAAATGAATCTATAGTTTTTCTCCAGTTGGTTTCACAGCAAGGGTGTGAAATGTTTCATGGCCATGAAAATTAGTTTTCGATATTGAATAAAAAAGAAGTTAATTATATAAACATCTAAAAAGAAATACTCAAATGGAATTTACCTTTGGAATATATGGACTTCATGGTAACACGCAACACCTTAAAACCATCCCAAAATTGAATTTATGGTTTTACTCCAGCTGGTTTCACGACAATGGTGTGAAATATTTCATGGCCAATATTTCGGACTTCACTTGTGTGGGATGTTAGTTTTGCAATCCTACTTAGTGCAGAATGGTACATCTGGGTAATTTAAATGTTATTGTGATTTGTTGCCATAACATCGTGTTTGTAACTTAACATATATATTATTGGTGAGGTTACCAGGTACGAACCGAAGCTTTTCTTCTACTCGTATTTTTTTCTTCTACCCCTCCACAAAAATATATTTTCACTAGTCTTCTTACCAGGGTTTATGTGATTTGTTACTAAATTTATTTTATTTTATAAATTTAAAACTAATACTCCCTCCGTTCGGCAAAACTTGACGTTTTACTATTCACGCACGCTTTTTTAGGAGCTAAAAACTATATAAAATATTTAGTTTTTTAAAATATTTTTTAACAATTTTGTAGTTATTATTAATATATACAAACTTGTTAAAAAAAATTAAAAAAATTAATATTTTATAGGGGCAATTTCCATACAGGCCACGAAATTAAGCTATATTAGGAATCCGTCTCCCACCCTCTCCATATTTGGGATTTGTCCACCGAATTTTTCATCATGCTGAAATTTTTGTTTTCAGCAAAAAAAAAATTCCCGCGAAATTTAGTTTTTTTTTTTTTTCCGCGTTTCCAGAGTTACTGAAACGGAATTACTGAAACCTTTGTGTCACCATCTGTTTCAGCAGTCTTTTTTTTCGCTTTTTTTTCTTGTGTTTCCAGAATTGCTGAAACCCCGATTTCAGCGTTGTAGTTGATGCTGAAACCCCGATTTCAGCAACGTTGCTGATGCTGAAATTGTTGCTGAAACCGTATTACGAGATATAAAATTTAGCCTATGCGGGATTCGAACCCACGTATTTGTGCATAAGCACATTGCTCTACCATTGAGCTAAGAGGCTTTTAAAGGAGATTTAAAGCAATGAACATCAAAATTCATTGCAGTCCACATTTTCAGCGATTGCTGAAACTACAATCCGCATTTCAACAATTGCTGAAATTGCCAATATCCAAATCCAAACCATGTAAAAATCAAGACAATCCAGCATTTTGCCATGAAAGCAATGAAATATATATGCTATACCTATACTACACAAAATTGCTGAAATTGCTGAAATTCCTAATATAGGCAAAACATTAGCATGGGAGACACTCCCTTAATTAGGGCTAATTTTGCCATGAAAGCAATGAAATATATATGCTATACCTATACTACACAAAATTTCAGCATCCATCAAATCCTATTTCACTTCCTTGGAGACATGTGAGCATCTTCAATTCTTCCATGAAATATATATGCTATACATATACTGCACAAAAATTTACCATGGAGAGGAGCAAGGTGCTGAAATCCAATTAATCGATCAATTGAAAAGCAGATCTCTGAGTTCGAACTGAAAAGTTGCTGAACTCTAATGGAGATTGAGAGATAATCAACAAGTAAATCGGAAAGGGGATGAAATCGATCGAAGAGAGATAAAGAGGGATTCACCTGCGCAGATAAATCCAGAAGGACGCGAGGTCGTACATCGATGGACTTGAGGCTTCCTGCGGGAGGAAATTGAGTTAAATCGAAGCAAGAATTGAACGCTGAAACTGTAAAATTGACGATAGCTAATTTGGAATCCAATTAATCGATCAATTGAAAAGCAGATCTCTGAGTTCGAACTGAAAAGTTGCTGAACTCTAATGGAGATCGAGAGATAATCAATAAGTAAATTGGAAAGGAGATGAAATCGATCGAAGAGAGATAAAGAGGGATTCACCTGCGCGGATAAATCCAGAAGAACGCGAGGTCGTACATCGGTGGCGGCGGAAGCGGCGGCGCTGAGGAGGAGGAACTCGTACGGATCGAGGAGGCAATAATCGTCCAGATCCCGTCCAGATCCGGTCGGAGAGGGTGGTGGACTCCTCCCGCTCCACCGACGTCAATTATGCGGGAACTCGGAAGCAATAGGGAGATCGAGGAGAGAAGCAACCAGAGTCCACCTCCGCAGCCTCCACCTCCGCTTTCGCCGAATCTCCGCCGCCTCCACCTCTGGCCTGTCGCCATCGAATTGAAAGCTTATGAAACGATCCGGAGCCGGAGCGAGAACGAAGGGAGCGAATCTGGCGCCTCCTCAGATCCAAGCGAGGGAGTGGTCGAGGAGTTCCGACAGCGATGATGGGGGTTGTGGTGGTCGCCGGTGGTGGATGGTGGTGGCGGCAACGGTGGAGGATGTGGTGGGGTGGTGAGCGCGATAACGGAGGAGCGAGAGGGAGGCGATGAAACGCTGGAGGATGTGGTGGAGTGGTGAGCGCGAGGAAGAGAATGAGTTGCTGAAACATTGCATGCAAATCTGAGAGATTTGGTTAAGATTTCAAGGGCAATTTTATCCAAAAAATTAGAGGTGGATAAAAACCTAATTTGTCGGACTTGGGAGGCACTCCCTCAATAAGGCCAAAAAAAAAGGCTTGTTGGACAAATTTTCTCTATTGAGAAAATTTGCGCCTTCGGCGCAAATTTTTGACCATATTTAGGGAGTGTCCCCCAAGTATGGCAAATTGGAGATTTGTCCACCTAAATTTTTCTGGATAAAATTACCCCTTCAATCTTAACCTAATCCCCAATCCATCGTTGTTTCAGCACCAAAATAAAAAAACCCCAAATCCTCTCCGTCTTTCGACCTTGCATCAAATCCTCCCGATGGACAGTTGATGAAGACAACGACGATGAAGAGGAAGGGGATGGTGAGGAAGGCCAGGGCTATCGATCTCCGGCTTTGAGATTCCGACCTCGTCGCCGATCTCTGAATCGCCTCTAAATCGCCAGATTCCGACCTCGTCTCTGAATCGCCTCTGAATCTCCGATCTCCGGCTTTGAGATTCCGACGATGAAGAGGAAGGGGACGACGACGACGAAGATGAAGGCTGGGGGACGGTGAGGACGGTGACGATGAAGAGGAAGGGGACGGTGAATCGCCTCTGAATCGGCATCTGAATTGCCGATTTGCAACTGGCAGCCCAGATCCGCTCCCTCCGTTCTCGCTCCTGCTCCGGATCGCTTCCATGGTCGTTTCCGCATCTCTCTCCAGATCGTTCCATGGTCGAAGAGCTCCGCCGCCGCAGAAGCTTTCAATTCGATGGCGACAGGCAAGAGGCGGAGGCGGCGGAGATTCGGCGGAAGCGGAGGTGGAGACTGCGGAGGTGGACTCTGGTTGCTTCTCTCCTCGATCTCCCTATTACTTCCGAGTTCCCGTCGTTTCATCATCTTCGGACGGGATCTGGACGGAATCTTCATTTCGAGTGTCCCGCTTTCGACCTTGGTGCTCAGGTGCTCTTCAAGGATGTGAAGGTTGAAGAGTACGTGAGTGTTCGATTTGATCACTGGTCAGTTCCTGCTTTCAGAGCATGCTGAAATTCTGAAATCTGCTCAAATGTGTCAATTCTTCGCTTCCTTCCAGTAAGTTTATTTGCATCTTATTTGAAGTCATCTTCCTTACAATTTACCTAGATTGTAACATAGAGTTCCTACCTTGTGAGCCCTTCTGTAGGCATTTTTTTACTTGCTTTTGTATAAGAACTGTTTCCTTATAATCTTAGTTGTTAATAAGTGTGATTCAGCTTAATTTACTCACATCACTAAAGATATCGAGAATTTGAAACCACTTGTTTAGTCTTTTAATTTGTCAATAAATAGCCTTTTCATTTCCTTTAGAGTATTTTGCTGAAACTTCGGTTTTAGTACCAACAAAGTTGATGAAACCGGGGTTTCAGCAGCAACAAAAATGCTGAAATCGGGGTTTCAGCAACAACGTTGTGGAAGAAAATTTGGAGTTAGACTCGTGAGAGGAATATTTTTACTCTTTTCGTGAGTTCTTTTTGCTGAAAATTGTTGTTGCTGAACTTGCTTTAAAACTAGAATTTGCTGAAATTGTTGTTGTTGAACTTACTTTAAATCTCCTTTAAAAGCCTCTTAGCTCAATGGTAGAGCAATGTGCTTATGCACAAATACGTGGGTTCGAATCCCGCATAGGCTAAATTTTATATCTCGTAATACGATTTCAGCAACAATTTCAGCATCAGCAACGTTGCTGAAATCGGGGTTTCAGCATCAACTACAGCGCTGAAATCGGGGTTTCAGCAATTCTGGAAACACAAAAAAAGCGAAAAAAAAAAACGAAAAAAAGACTGCTGAAACAGATGGTGACACAAAGGTTTCAGCAATTCTGTTTCAGCAACTCTGGAAACGCGGAAAAAAAAATAAATAAATTTCGCGGAATTTTTTTTTTTTTTCTGAAAACAAAAATTTCAGCATGATGAAAAATTCGGTGGACAAATCCCAAATATAGAGAGGGTGGGAGACGGATTCCTAATATAGCCTAATTTCGTGGCCTGTATGGAAATTGCCCCATATTTTATATAGTTTTTATTATTCTAAAAAAGCGTGCGTAAATAGTAAATGACAAGTTTTGTCGAACGGATGGAGTATAAAATAAAATTTATGTATTATTTTTTATAATTCTAGTTTTTAGATGAGATATAAATACATCTGTTTATTTTTAAATTTTTTTGAGAAATGGAATTGTTTAGGCATATAGAATTACTCCCCATGATTCTAGTTTAACTTCTTACATGCACCAATCATATCTCATCAATTAAAAGTAATAATAGAAAAATACATCTTATACAACCCAAATTATGGATTTTCTTACATATATTTTATAAAGAATTTTTTTTTTTTTGAAGAAATAAAAATATTAAAAATTTATATATATATTGTTGTTTTGGTATAATTAAAAAGTCAACCAGAACAAAAAAAAATAGGGAAAATTACAGAAAACCACCCTTTAAATATGGGTGTTTTCACTTAACCACCCGTTAAATTCAAAATTACAGAAAACCACCCTTTAAATGGTATTTGTTTACAACTCACCACCCATTCAACTATTTTCGTTACTTTATCATTAAATATATTATATTTTAATATTTTTAAACTCAAATTTGATTGTAAATACATTCAAATTTTGAATTTTAGGGCCCAATTATATTTTAGGGATCATTGTATTTATTTTTAAAAATAATAATCAATAAAGCCTAGAATTATTATCTTAATTTAGGTTTTAAATTGTTTAAAACATTATGTAAATTACTCTTATTTAAAATATAAATAAAACAAGAGTAATTTCCATAATATTTTAAAATTTTATAAACATTTTCAACCATAAATTACGATAATAATTCTAGGCTATATTTATTATTATTATTTTAAAATAAATAAAATAATCCCTAAAATATGATCGAGCACTTAAATTCAAAATATGAATATATTTACAATTAAATTTGAGTTTAAAAATATTAAAATATAATATATTTAATGATAAAGTAACGAAAATAGTTGAATGGGTGGTGAGTTGTAAGCAAATACCATTTAAAGGGTGGTTTTCTGTAATTTTGAATTTAACGGGTGGTTAAGTGAAAACACCCATATTTAAAGGGTGGTTTTCTGTAATTTTGCCAAAAAAATATTAGAATTATATGTATAATACAATGAATATTTTTTAAAAAATAAAACCATATCATAAAATTTGGTTTGAATTTATCAATTTTAGTTTAAAAAAACTAACATAAGTAGAAATTAGTAAGTAAAACAAAAAAAAAACAAAAATAAAGAGAAATTGTATCTATTTTCACTATTTTTTACTTAATTTTTTTTACTTTTTAAATATATGAGGATGACCGTGAAGGGAGGAGGGGCAACCAGTGGCGGAACCAGGATTCTGGTTAGGGGGGTGCTAAAAAAAATTCGTGAAATATTTTTTTTTTTTGGTGTATACTGGATAAGAAGATTTTGTTAAAAAAATATTGAAAAAACACTAAAATTGTTATTTTTAATGATTTTTTTTTTGTATTTTAAATAGTTGAGAGTAACCAAAAAAATAGAAGAGAAACAAAAAAATATAGAGAAAAATGATGAAGAATTATTTTTAAACCAATATTGAAAGGAAGGGTTTAATATATAATTTAAACATAAATATGACATTTTTTAATGAAATGGTTAATAGAAATAAAAAATAGAAATAGAAATGAAAAAGAATTAATGATAGAGTAAAACAAAAAAATATATTAGAATTATATGTATAATACAATGAATATTTTTTAAAAAATAAAACCATATCATAAAATTTGGTTTGAATTTATCAATTTTAGTTTAAAAAAACTAACATAAGTAGAAATTAGTAAGTAAAACAAAAAAAAAAAAAGAGAAATTGTATCTATTTTCACTATTTTTGACTTAATTTTTTTTACTTTTTAAATATATGAGGATGACCGTGAAGGGAGGAGGGGCAACCAGTGGCGGCGCCAGGATTCTGGTTAGGGGGTGCTAAAAAAATTTCGTGAATTTTTTTTTTTTTTGGTGTATACTTGATAAGAAGATTTTGTTAAAAAAATATTGAAAAAACACTAAAATTGTTATTTTTAATGATTTTTTTTTGTATTTTAAATAGTTGAGAGTAACCAAAAAAATAGAAGAGAAACAAAAAAATATAGAGAAAAATGATGAAGAATTATTTTTAAACCAATATTGAAAGGAAGGGTTTAATATATAATTTAAACATAAATATGACATTTTTTAATGAAATGGTTAATAGAAATAAAAAATATAAATAGAAATGAAAAAGAATTAATGATAGAGTAAAACAAATAAAAAAGTTAAAGAAGTGGGATTTGAACCCAACACCTTTTGATTCTCTTTACTTTTACCCTTCCTTCCCTTACCACTTAAGCTAGATAACACTTTTGTTTCAAATATCATTTAAAGGTATTATATTACCTTAAAAATACTAAATATATGGGGAATTTTTATTTTTTTTTTTTGTATTTTTTTCCGAGCCAGGGGGTGCACGAGCACCCCCGACCCCCCCCCCCCCCAGCTCCGCCACTGGGGGCAACCGCCCCCCTACGCCACCCCTGCTGCTAGTAGCCCCATCTGTGTTCAACTTGATTGGTAATAGTGAGAGTCACTCATTACGGAGTATTAAAGTTTGTTGGAGCTCGTGACCTGGGGTCGTGTGTACGTATGCATATGCGTTTAAAACTCAGCATATAAGCACGACGAGGTTCCATTTTAAAATAAATTGTCAATAGAAAGAGTAGTCCATTTCCTTGTCAGGGAAAATGGGCAACCATTAAAATACTATTTTTTTCATTCGAAATCAATAAGGTGAACAGTGCATAAATATATGAGTTAGAGAATGTTCTACATGCACTTCTGTGATGACAACGCTGTTAGTCGACTCATTTTCTCCATTACCGTGTTATGTCTCATCTTCAATAAAGTGGACGTGTCTAATTAGGGCTTGTTTTCTAGGGTATTATTTTTTAGGAAGTGGAGATACTTTTTGGGATGGAGATAAATTTTGAGGTAGAAATGGTGGAGATTATTTGTAGAAAATAATCCTCTGGGGTGAAGATAGATAGGTTTTCTTTTAATTAGGGGAACTGACGAAAAAACCCTTGTATCAACCCGTTCCCCATTACTATTCACCTTCTTCCTCAATCCAATTAGCAAATCAATTGATTCGCAACAAATACAATTGAATAGTCAACAAATACAGAAGATGAAAAACAAGATTCAATTGAATAGTTACCCCTTCCCCGTTACTATTTGTCGATCGGGAGGTCCTGGCCTACCTCCTATCCAGCTCCTCTTATTCCTCCCCTGCCTCCGCCGGCATCATCAGCAAACAGGGTCAAAGGCGGCAGAAGAAGCCACCCGACGGCGTTCACCTGCGGCTGCTTCGGCTGTTACATGAACTACTGGGCGAGATGGGACTCCTCCCCGAACCACCAATTGATCCACGAAATCATTGACGCCTATGAGGATTGTGCTCCGACCCATCGACTTTCTCCCTCCCGTCGGCCTCTCCAACCCATCCTCTCCGTCCGACCTCTCCGATCCCCTCTCGCACGGCCTCTCCGACCCATCGAGATGTGCAATCTGTTGGAAACCAAATTCGATATGTGATTAGAGCTAGAACAGAAGAACGAGATGGAAAAGGTAGAGTACTGGAGTGAAGTTTGAAAAAGGAATCTGGGAATTTTCTATTCATTCAACTGAATTGTACAAATGAAAGAGATTTATAAACCCGGCATGTGTAAAACAAAACAAATGAAATGGATTGGGCCGACCCATACAAACCCATACAGATCAAACCAAACAAATATAACGCATACAAACAAAGCATCATCGTCTACACTAACACCCCCTCAAGATGGAGCCGGGGAATCCACGACTTCGATCTTGCGTAATAGAGGTCGGAGATGGACGCCGAGAATATTCTTGGTGAGGAAATCTGCAAGCTGGGCATAGGAAGGGACATGACCAAGCGAAATAAGACCCTCGAGCAGCTTCTCTCGAGCATAACGGCAGTCAATTTCTATATGTTTTGTATGCTCGTGGAACACCGGATTCCAAGCAATATACACCACCGCTTGATTATCACACTTAACCGGAATTGGAACAATCCCAGAGACATCAAGATCATCCAACAAACGAGTGAGCCAAGCCAATTCGGTGCAAACACACCAGATTGAACGGTATTCGGCCTCTGCCGATGATAAGGAAATGCTTTGCTGCTTTTTAGACTTCCATGAGATTGTTGTATATGACACTCCGTCTTATCTCTGAACTCAAGCTATTGACAATCCAGGAGATAACCACGTCATTACACCGCTCCCAACACCGAAGCTTCGCCGGATCTGTAATTGGCTTCTCAATCGCACCGGTAATAAAACCGATCTTGTTTTTGGCGGACAACGCAATCCGAATCGATTGCCGCCATTCACCAAATCCTTTGCCATCAAAAGGAGGAGTGACCAGGATTAAACCTGAATGATCACTGGGATGGAGATAATACGGATCATTCGAATCAATCTTCGCTTGCTCATCCGCCATGGCGAAAGAGAATCAAAACCAGAAAACTTCGATTAACAGATATAGGACCAGATATCTGAGGTAGTGACAAGCTCAAATCGACAGATCGAGCTTTGATACCATGTTGGAAACCAAATTCGATCTGTGATTGGAGCTAGAACAGAAGAACAAGATGGAAGAGATGGAGCGAAGTTTGAAAAAGGAATCTGGGAATTTTCTATTCATTCAACTGAATTGTACAAATGAGAGAGAGAGAGAGATTTATAAACCCGGTTTGTGTAAAACAAAACATATGAAATGGATTGGGACGGCCCATACAAACCCATACAGATCAACCCAAACAAATATAACCCGTACAAACAAAGCATCATCATCTACATTAACACAATCCCACCCAAATTAGAAGAACAGAGGGAAACCCCGAATTAGAAATTCATTTTCGGATCCCTAATTTTCGATTTGGGGGAAACCCAATGAAGGTCGAATTCGACGGAAGTTGTTTCATCTGATGCTGCTCATTCGCCGGCTTTTGAGGATGGGCGGGGCGGAGGTGGTTTAAGGTTGCTTCATCTACTGCTTCAGGGGCTCGAAAATGGTGGTGGAGGGGGGAGTGGAAAGCAATACTGGAGGAGGGCAAAATTGGAGTAAAGGGGGTGGAAAAATTCTTTCATCCCCTCCATCTTGAAAATGGAGATGGGAGAATCGCCCCATTTTCCACCTCCTCCACGGTTCCACCGCCACCCCCACCATCCCCTCCCAAACACGCACCCACGCATCACAAAAAAAAATCTTCCACCCTCCCCACCTCCTCCACCCCTTGCCAAACACCCCCTTGTTATCATCTCATTTGTGTTCGGCTTATATAATGTACTACATCCGATCCAAAATATATGTCATTTGACTTTTCAACACGTATTTCAAAAAGGTAAAAATTATATAAAATATCAAATTTTTTAAAATTATTTTTTACAACTTAATATTTGTTGGTAATAAGTACTACCTCCATTCAGAAATAAATGTCGTTTGACTTTTTAGCACGTTTTTTAAGAAGCTAAAAACTATATAAAATATCAAAATTTTAATATAATATAAATACTTATTAATAATAAGTGTCATATTATCAAAAAAATTGTTTAAAAAGTTAATATTTTATATAGTTTTTAGCTCATTAAAATACGTGCCAAAAAGTCAAACGACATCTATTTATGAACGGAGATAGTATTAAATTGTAAAAAAAAAAAGTTAATATATTATATAGTTTTTAGCTCCTTAAAATACATATTAAAAAGTTAATATCTTCCTATGCAAAAAAGCTCTCTTTTTGCCCTTGCCGGAAAACTAATTTCATTGGCTGGGTTTTCCGCCGACTTCCTCCCAGGAGGCCCGAACCCCTCTTCGGAGGTCTATACCCCCTCTTCGGAGGCCCCTAACTCCTCTTCGGAGGCCTATAATACCTCTTCGGAGGCCCTAACTCCTCTTCAGAGGCCTATAATCCCTCTTCGGAGGTTATAAACCAACCCCTGCTGGTCCAAGGCTCCGGGTCTGACCCCGCCTTGCACCACCGGTCCCCTCCTCGTGCGTCGTCGCTGCTGCTTGGCGTTGCCCCTCCCTCCAGCGTCGGCGTGTCGAGCTGCCTCGGCTTGCTCAACTCTCTCTCGCATCACACCTCTCTCTGATTGTATTTTTTCTGGGACGAAATCATCATTGAAATCCCATTCGATTTGGGGCTTTTGCCTTGGCCTGTTGTCCGCTAGATTGGGCCGCGATCAATAGTTCCCCTCGGTGTGCCATGGCTATCCGGCGGTTCCCCTGTCGCCTTCTTCCCCTCTTCTGTGCGGGTCGTCGGTTTCCAGTCCCCCTCCCCGGAGATCCCTTCGATTTCCGGCTAGATCCGGCGCCGCCTTCGGTGTTTCTTGGTCATCCTCCATCGACTCCTCCGCGTCCTCTTCCCACGCCTGCTCACACTTCTCTTCACCCTCCTCGTTGTCCTCTCTCTCTCTGGGTGTTGAGGATCCGGACCCTACGACGCGTTTCAGAGATACTCCGATCGTCGCTTGTGCTGCTCGCTTCTTGCCGGCGGCTGTGGCGTCCAGGCCCTCTTAGTGCTACTGTTGCCCTGGTTGCCCGGTATGGGCTTGGGTGTGTTCCTTGGGCCCTAAGGCCTCTTGCCTTGGGCCCGGGGCTGGCCCGTCAAAATAAGCTTTTAATAAACTCTATTTTTTAATATATTGATTTTTATACATTATATGATAGCCTTAAATAAAATCCGGAATCCTTTTGCGCTCTTTGCCCTCTCGCGGTCGTGCTTCATTTTCTCGAGTTTGGTTGGAGTTCTAGTTGTTGGTTCGTGGTTAGTTTCGGTTGAGGAGCAGTTCTGCGGCCCTGGTTGATCGAAGTGATCGTGTTGGTGGTGTTCGTGGTCTCCGAAGATCCTTCATCTAGGTGGAGGGAACGTCGTGTGATCCACACTTCCCCAGGAGTCGTCTTTGCCCTACGTGGATTTCTGCTTTCCGTCTTTCCGGCGGCGAGACATCGTGTCAGCTGTGCTGTCCCATGCGCTCGCTATCCACTTCACCACGTCGGGTCTCTATCTTCTCGTTGCTGTGTCCGCTTGTTTGCTTAGGGTTTGGGTTTTCCGGGTTTGTTTCATGTAGTTCTTTTGTTGTATTAGGTATTTGTTTTCTGTTGTATTTCTATTGCTATATTGTATGTTTAGACGGCTTGCCGTCTGCCGACTTTGTCGGCCTCTCGAGGTCCGGGCTTGTCCGGCCTCGAATTATTTCCTTATCAAAAAAAAAAATAATTAAAAAGTCAAACGGCATGTATTTTGGATCAAATGGAGTATAACCTTTGGTTGTTTCACTGTAGCCAACAAAAATGCAATTTTGACTTTTGTCATCAACCTTCTTCCTTCGTTGATATATGGGCATATGCAAAACACCCAAATACACGTAAATCAGATATGTCTGACTTTCTTCCATTCTAAGTTTTTTCTAGTCTTAGCAAGAACGCTCTTTGTTGGACATCTATTCAATGCATATACGAAACAAAAAACAGCCTCTGCCCATAAAAGTTTTGGCGTATTATTCTACTGAGGTGTATAGCGGGTTGTTAGATGACGGTGAATCCCTTCCTTCTTGCAAAACTCATTGAATTTAATTGATGTGAATTCTCTGCATCAATCAGATCTTGATACGGTGCAAGAGCCAATATATAAAAAAAACATTGAGCATAAATATGACATCGAACAACACAATGCAACTACAACTCCCAAAGTTAAATGGTAAAAATTACGATGGTTGGTCTATCCAACTAAAGATATATTTTTGTTTGCAAAAATTATGGAGTTTCGTTGAATCTGACTTTGAAGATGTTACCGACTCCACTTAATCAGGTGGATGAAAAAATCGTTAAATGAAATGAGCAAGAAAGATCAAAAGGCCCTATGTTGGTCTATCCAACTAAAGGTATAATTTTTACGATTTTACCCGAAAAAAGTTGAGTCTATTTCCTAAAGAAGAAATATAAAGCATTCGAGAAGTTTCAAGAATTTAAGAAACTTGTTGAAAAACAATGTGTTTTCTCTTTGAAGATTTTTAACACTACCCTTTCCGGGGAGTCGATTCCTTCTCACGGAAAAATTAACCTCGATAATAATTAGGCAAAGAGGAAGTTTTATTATTGATTATTGTTTTCTCTCACATCTCTCTCTTTGAATACAACAACAAATTTATAGTTACTACGGTAAATCCGATAGAAGAATTTATAATCGATGATAATGTAACAGAAGTAGTAACTTCAATTAGTTAGCTGCAATCATCTATGATAGTTTCAAGTTGATGAATTTATCAGCTCTGTATTCCCAAATGTGATGGGAGTATTTTAGAGGATCAATGATCACACTTTATATAACAACATTAACACAAGTGGTCATATACGAGCACCTTAATGTAAAACTTGATTTGGACATCAGACAAAACTCAACTCAGAAGATGGTCTGGAAGGGTTTAGAGCATCTAATTCCTCGAGCTTCTTTGCCAGCATAAACAGGTCTTGTCCAGCCTCGCATATGTAGGCCGAAGCTTGCCTCCCAGATAAGGTAGCCCCTTCCATGCTGTCTATGTAGTCCTGCGAAAATGGTGCGATTTGTTGGGTTAAATCTCCCTTTTTAGAGGCTACTATCTTTCGTTCAAAATGGGACTAAAAAGAAGCTGCAACCGGTTTAGGAAGGACCGGGTCCTCTTTCTATTGAAAGTTGAAATGAGGAGGACTGAGGAATTTTTCATGGATGAGGATACAGCAGGAAACTATTACCTGTTTAGTGTATGAACCAGCAAGAAAGAAATTCTTTATGGGCGTCGATTGGTTAGGTCTAAATGGGTCTTTCCCGGGTGCCTCACGGTATAAAGACTGACCAATTTTGACCACAGATGACCAAGTTACCTCCAGGCCACGGGCAGACGGGAACAAATCCAATACCTGTTACAGACGGAACATAAGTCAACACTTCAACTACTGTGACCAAGTCTAAGGACAGCAAGGAATTGTGTTGAAGTGAAAAAATGGTGCATTTTAACCCGGGGTTCTAGTCAATGCAGAACTGTTCTTCTGATTATTGCTTTCAAGATTCACTGGGTATTCAGTCTAGTGAGCTAAAATCAAATCACCATCACTGAATAACATTTTTCAAGTCCAGTGTTGTGAATTAGAGAAGAGAAAGAGAGAGGACAATGGAGATCCATGAAGGCTGATATCACATGCCTTCTTCAGATTATAAACGATAATGGAAAAAAACATGAAAAGCAATTATTCAAGCCCCTCACCTGTTGTGATACCCTTTTTATGATTTCTTCGTTTAGTAAAGACATGTATGGATCACCAGGTGTAAGAACACATCTGAATGCAACAAAAACACAAGTCAGGAACAGCGTGTGAAGCAAGAAAAGACCACAATTGTTCAAACGGCCAAAATCAACTTATTAGCTCAAATAACAAAGTGCTTTAGAAATCAGGAAAGGGTTGGTGTGCACCACAATCCAGAAAGATATTTTTTTCCTTACTGGAGCAATGAACCTTGACCCTCAATGTAGTAATCCTCTGGAGAGGTAAGAGCAAGATCTGCGAAACAAGAGAAATCTGCATCTGGTGTGTAGAGGAGGTTGTCCAGCCCTGTGGCTTTCTCTAACTGCCTAGCAGTGACAGTTTACAGAAAAAATTTCAGGCATTCCTCTTACTGGTTGGTAGAAGCATATATCATACTCCATCTTATTAGAGAGCTTCACATATGACAAACTATTTGTCATTACTCACCTAGAGCGCTGCAAATCCTGCAACTCAGTAACCCATCCATTATATCTTAGTTGTACTGTAACAACAGGTACCCCAACTAGTTTATAGATATTGTCAAAAAGTTCCATTTTCCTCCATTCTTGTGGCAACAACCTTTTGATTCCAGGTACATCACAGGCTGTGGTAAAAGAAAACATCAGAACATGATAATAGTCTTTTAGATTGCCAATATTTAAGGATATTCAAAATCCAACAAAGCTCGGAAAAGAATACCTGCAACATAAGCATCAGCTGTCACAACTTTCTTATTTGTAGCCTGCAATTAAGACACTAGAGATGTTATCCTCGCGCCATCAAATAGAGTGACAAAGGCATGCCTACAGAGTTTAAAATAATGCCTTTCAGCATGCGATGATTAAAAATGCTCACTGCTCAGGAACCCACAAGGGAACTCATAACACTGACTAATTGATGATCTATGGACACAAACATGACATTCAAAGACCAAAAGTCCAGACACAACACATTTTTGTCATGACAGTCTAAAGACTGTTATTTAAAATGTCAAAAACATTCTCATATAGCATTCCCCGTATAAAATGTGTACCTTTGACATGGCTAATCCTGTTACTAATGTGTCTCCGTCTGTAGATGTATGATGAAGGATTTCTCTGCATCCCCACCTTAAGTGGAATCTGTAATGGCAAATGGAGGGGAGTATCAAGGTCACCTAGGAAATAAAACAAGTAACATACTTTAAATAAGAGATTCCAAGGTACACAAGTATACCTCCCGCCTCTATCTTCTATATACTTCCTGATGGGGCCACTCAAGTAAAGATCAGGAGAACCTTTAAGCATACGCAACAACGAAGCCTCCGTCTTTGTTGCAAACAATGAGAATATAGTGAGCATACAGCGAGCACTGATGTTATCACAATCAATAAAGCCAAGGGCATAAGCAACAGGATCCCACATCCTCTGGATGCTTGTACGGGTGCCACCCTTTGACATAAACCAATCTGAGAAGCTTACCTGTACAAATAAATTTATTAAGAGTAAGCTTTTGAAAGCCTGATATCAAAAGGGGGACAGAGCAGCCAAAAAGTGGCATAAGAGAAACAATGGACCATCACAGAAGAAGGGGGAGGCTTACACCATCCAGATCTCGTATCTGCTGCATAGCTCCATCTGGATCAACTAATGCCCGCACAACTGGACTTAGTGCAAGAGCAACTGCATTTCTTGCTTTATCATAAGGCTGCCAGCCAGTTATAATCGCTGTAAGCTTTTTCTTACACATCCTAGAACCTCAAACTATGCCAATAATTTGGGTTTACACAGTTGCACGCATAATACAAGTGTAGGAAAAAATTCATAAGCAAAAGAATCCACCCAGAAAAATCGGCAAAGACTTGAAGGGGCAAGAACTCAAGAAACAAAGGTAACTGTGTCACGGTACTGATCAAGATACTCGAACCTGGCAACATGTCACCTAGTGCTACTCCCTCTGTTTCACAATACTTTCATATTACCAATCATCCAATGCACTATCAAATCATTAATGGTAAGATGTCTATGATTCTACTTTTGTAATTGGTTGATTGCTCTTTTATCAATTAAATTATTCAATATTCTACTTTGTAATCGGTTAGTTTTAATTTTTCAACATTAACTGTTCTTGAATTTAAGGAATTCTTAATATGTGTGCATGAAGCAAAAATAAGTATTGTGACACAGGAGGAGCATTCGATAAGGGTCACAACTCTCAAGAATGGGGTTTTATCCACAGCATATATGAATATATGATGATCGAGAGAAGCAAAAGAAAGTGGCAGAGAGAGCATGGACTTCGTGTAAAGCAATTAGCAAGAGGTCGGAAGTCAATACTTTATATTGAAATATCATAAGTGACAAACCTAAGTATCTAACATCAAAGTTCTGCGATATCCCTCTACTCAAGTTTGATGCATATTTCCATTATCCAAGAAAATGCTTTGCAGTTGATACATACATTCTTATTTTTTTTCAAATGACTACAATATCCAACATGCTGAAGATACTAATGAATTAAGTCAAAAGATCATCATCAGGAACCAATAGAAGGATTAGGTTTGAACTGATAAAAAGTGATTAGATGAAGGCCTAAACAAACAAGATTTACCAATCAGGAATGCGAACCCCAACCCCTCCAAAGTCCAAACAAAAAAATGAGAATTCAAGGATGTGATTACGTTATGCCGGTTCTAATAATGGCTCAATGTGTAACCTCAAGACCCTAAGCATGAAGAGTTTAAAACTATGCAAAAAGGTGCAAAAATGATAGGTTTTGCATGATAGGATTGAGCATTACCTTAAGCTGATTTGTTGTTAAGAATGCCTGCATTCCATGTATTGGAGCTCCAACTGGAAATCTAAAATCAAGCTCTGAATTTAAAAAAAAAAAAAAAAGATAGAAAGTTTTACATAAGCATTCATGAGAGTAACTAGAAGGAAAATGGCAATGCTAAAAATAAAAATAAAAAAACCTAAGAAACATTTTCATGTCTCTTTTTACTAATTTAACGTAATCCAACTAAAAACAAAGGAAATGGGACAAATCAATGGGGAAATATCATAGCTGATGGTGAAAAATGCAAAAGAAATAAATATCAAATGGTGGGGAATCATACCACCAATTTCACCCCCTCTGTTTACAAAGGTATGAGTGTGATCCTTCACAAGCAGATTTCTATCTGCACCCACCTACAGTCGACATGAGAAACTCTAAGCTAACATATAGTTCTTGTATATAATTCAAAAAAAGAAAGGACAAGTATTTGCTCAGGCTCTTCAGAAGAACCACTCAGTTGTTTTCCACTCATGTTAGTATTGGCACATATAAGTTCTTGAAATTCCTACAAGACAAACAACTCTTTTCCAGCTTCAATAGGAAAGCTTAGTGACTACATCAGAAGGCCAGCATTCTTTGCCTGGACCAGAAAACCATATGAAAAGCATGGGAGGAAGATGGTTCACCTTTTTCATCAAACGGAAAAGATTATTGTAGCATCCAAAGAAGACATGTAATCCCATTTCAATGTGATTTCCACGCTTATCAATGAATGAGCCCACTTTGCCCCCAATAAAAGACCTTGACTCATATATATCCACCTAATCATAAGACAGAGTTTAATAACTACGGAGAGAAATAACTGCAAAAAATTATACAATTAATTTGATACTCAGTTAGCCAAGTAAGACAACATTAATTTTTCAGAAGTGGAAAAAGCTGTTCTAATAGCAATATCTTACAAGCAGGAACAACAAAGTTGGGGCACAAATACCTCATGGCCTTGATCCAAAAGTTCCACGGCAGTAGACATGGCAGCAAGCCCTGCTCCAATTATTGCCACCTTTAGCTTTGGACCCCTGTATGTTTGAGGCTCTGGTGGAAAAAGCCCTTTTGGAGCTGGCAATAATCATCCTTTCAGGTAAGTTTCAACTGAAAAATAATCTTAAATGTACCAAGATCAACCAAATAAGCTCATTCGGCAAACAACAGACTACAAAACAAGAAGGGTCAAAGAGCACTAAGAAAAAGACAAAACTTCACATTCTGGAAGTTGAGATATTAGGATGGAGGTCATATGAATTGATTGTGATCTGATGTTCAATTCATAGAGATGAAGAGCAAATTAACACTCATTCTTCTTACTGAATAAACAAAATATATTAATAAATCCTCATTGACCATAGACCATTACCATTACACACATCAAATACAAATTATATACCTGTATTCTAAAATGGATGGATTCATTATTACTATTTGGCAGAACTTCACAGAATCATAAGAACTGGTCATCGTAGTATGATATAGATCGACAGATATTTGAGTTTATTGGCAAAGGGGAGAGAGATATAAAACATTTCCCAAATAAAGATGACCTAATTAACACAAGAAGTGATAATCTGATATCATCATTCGAATCATATTTGAATCAATCATCATACAGCCAAAGCTCCTGTTTCAGATAGAAAATTGATGCATTTAATTCCCAATAAGTTTTGTTTGCACTAAACTATGGATCGATAAGCAAGTAAAGCAACAATACAGAGAAATGTCGAGTATAATTCAGCTCCTGTGCTCGGAAACTTCCTAATGAATAGAATTTCTCTCTTCAACTGATAAATTGAACTAGCATCCAATAGCCACACAACTCGAAATAATTCGATTTGAACCAGTAAAAACCTTACCATTAGTGCTCATATCGGAGACATTAGCGTCCAAAGAGTCCAAGGCGGACCGAACGCACCACAATCTCCGAGCGCGGTCCCTAAACGGCCGCAAGACCGACCGGCGGCCGATGCCACTGGACGCGGAAGCTCCGGTGGCGTCGCTGCGGATACCGGCAGCGTAATTCGCCGGAAAACAAACCGAAGATGCCATGGGAAGTGCGTTCCGGCCCCAATTCGAAATCGCTACACCTAACTTATGAAGCTACCAGATGACAGCGGCATCAACATGAAAGGAAGGATCAGAGATTCAGAGATGAGAGGACAAGAAACGAAGAAAATCAAACAGCGCGGAGGTTGGGGAAGTGCGATTTCTGGAGCAGAAAAAGCTAACAGCCGAACTCAACTCAGCGAGTGAGTGGGAGAGAGAGAGGGGTGGGCATTGGGTGGGAGGAGGAGACGTGTGGCAAAATTGAAGCGGGTGACGTTGCTCCCATTTTATCCTTCCGCCCACCCGTGGAAAAACTTTTTTTTTTAATATTTGAAAGGTCCTTTATACAGTAACTAGTATGTCCCCACGACAGACGCGATTTTTTATAAATAAAATCTTACTAATATATTAAATATTAAATTTATATTATAACATAATTGTAAAAGTTCAGATAATTAAATATTTTGAATTAAACTCATGGGTTGAGAAAACGATGAAAGTAGTATATATATATATTACTAATACTCCCTCCGTCCTAAAATACATGAGTTTTTAGCATTTTGCACAAGTTTTAATAAAACACATTACTTTTAAAAAAACATCATCATTGCACTAACTTTTTCATAAATTTTACTACGTATTATTTTTTAACACTCGCTACACATTTTAACCAATCAAATTGTTTTAAAAAGTAAACAACACACAAACCAATACAAATCATTACAACTTCCTACCTAGAAAACATAAAAGCCCATCTATTGTTGGACAAAAATTTACCTCTAAAAACTCATGTATTATTGGACGGAGGGAGTATTAATTTTATGTTTTCTTATTATTAATTTTATATCTTGAATTAAGCTCAATAGTTGGTAAAATTAAAGCAAAAAGAGAATTAAAGGAAAAAAGAAAAAAGAATACAGCTTATTTCCATAGGGTGGCGTCGGGAAGACGAAATAGAAAATTTATTAGAAGTATCGCATCCTCTGAAGGAACCGTTATTTTGGGGGATGAGAATGTAAGGGGAGAAATAAAAAATGACTTTGTAAAACGATTCTCTAAAGAACCAACGAATCTTAATCTTATGACAAACTATATACAGTTACTACCAAGGTTAGTGACTGGTGAGGATAATTGGATGCTTGTTTCCCCGCCTTCAAACGGGGAGATTAAGAATGCGGTGTTCAGTCTAGGCTATAACAAATCACCAGGACCAGACGACATTACAACTGAGTTTTACAGAACCTACTGGGAAATAGTCGGTCCGGATATTATCTAGGCCGTAAAAGCTTTCTTTCATACAGGTAAAATTTTAAGACAAATTAATCATACTTTTATTTCCTTATTGCCAAAATGTGATAACCCGGCTAAAACAACGGATTACAGACCCATTAATCTATGCAATACAATCTACAAGGTAATTTCAAAATTATTAACTGAAAGACTGAAAAAAGTAATGGGCAAGTTAATTCTCCCTCTACAAGGAGCGTTTGTGTCATACAGAGCTATTCAAGACAATGTGTTAATCGCACACGAGATTTTTTCACTCCTTCAAGAGTAGGAAAGGTGTTGATGGGTGGTTGGCAATAAAACTAGACATGGAAAAGGCCTACGACAGAGTAGACTGGAGTTTCACTGAGCTAGTCCTTAAGCAATTTGGATTTCACCAAAAGTTTACAGAGTTAGTGATGGAATGTGTAACTACGGTCTCATTTTCTGTCCTAGTTAACAATGGCCCTACGGAGGTCTTTACACCGTCTCGTTGGCTGCGCCAAGGTGATCCCTTGTCGCCATTTCTATTTCTATTGGGGGCAGAAGCCTTGGCTAGAAAATTAGTCTTTGAGGCAAGTCAACCGGGTACTACTCTTGGCTTTTCTTTTGGTAGAAACTGCCCAAGAATCCCCTTCTTGGCATTTGCAAATGACATAATTATTTTTTCGAAAGGAAACCTTACGGCATGTGCTCATATCAAAAAGATTATTAATGAATATTGTCAAATCTCAGGGCAGAAAATCAACTATCATAAATCGGCATTTCAAATCACAAGCGGCATTCCAAGGTCACGCATCCCGGAAATTGAAGGATGCTTAGGCATATCCAAATAGACAAAATTAGATAAGTACCTTGGATGTCCGATTGTAAATGGGAGGGTAAACAAAACTGATACGGGGTTAGCCGTAGGATGGCCCGATCTTCGACAATCAAGACTCAAAGACAAGAACGGAAGCAAACGACTCAAGAACAACAAACAACGACTCGATATCGACACGAAAGAAACAAAACGCAGCAACTTAGACTCGACAAAATAATGAATTAAAGACCGATAGATGGGTGATTCGAACTAAAATAGAACGAGGCAAAGACCCCAGGCCTCCTTAGAGGGTTATAACCAAATACCAACGACTATAAAGCCTCTACAACCTTACACAACCAAGCGGACAACTTGGAGGCACAAGGAGGGGACTTGTGATTACCTGGATCACCAAGCTCTCACGAGGTTGACGAACTCAAAGCAAACCAAGCAGGATCTATAACCAATTTGCAATCGATGAGCCACGCTACGAATCGATCGACTTTCACTCAATTGTGTTTCACACAAATATGAGATTTTCATAAGCAAAGAGACGTCTAATGTTTTACAATGGAATCAGTCGTTACTTATAACCCTAGGGCTGATTTAGATGGAAAATAATAATTAAAAGAATAATTAAAAATAACCCCTAAATTACCTAAAATAACTTAAGTAAATAAGTGATAGGCGATATATTCTATAGCGCATTTAGTAGTTTTTGTCATCAATTACATGTCATTATGAGAGATATTTGTGTGAACTTGGTGATTCGGAGCATGTTGAATAAGTTAAAGAAATCATGCAAGTTACAGAAGCGAAGAAGATCGGAAGCAGCTGAAGCTGAAGACCTTGGCGCGCCCGCGCTGCTACCCGACGCGACCACTCTGCTAGGAGGAAGTGGCCGCGCTGCTGAACAGACAGAAGAAGCAAGATCCAAGCTGGCGCGCCCGCGCTGCACTTGGCGCGCCCGCGTCAGTCCTGAAGACGGATTCTTATCCGATTCTGTTTATCTTATTAGTTTTAATATTTTATTATTATAATTGTACGGGATGTTAAACCCGATTTTATTAGGTTATATAGGCCGAGAAGGCAGTAGAGGATTATTAGGTTATTTTCCAGAGACGTATTTTCCCTTTTTGTTCATCTCACAAACCCTATGGAGAACTAACTCCCCTTTGTTGCACTTGGTTCTTTGAAGCCTTCGATTGATTTGGTTGTGAGTATTCTACTCTTGTTCGTCCTTTGTTAATTGTTTCGATCTCCTGAGCTTATTGCTTGATTGCTTATTATTGGTTAATCTGGACTGATCACCTAGGTTTATCGATACTAGTCATATTGCTAGGGTTTCCAATTCCAGGTTTGGGTTTGTAGATTCATTGTAGCAAACACAATCTCCATACGCGGGTTGCTTGTGGTAGATTGTGAGGGAGATTCGATTGCATGCTATTTTAACGGGTTGTTAGAATCGCTTGTATCTCATTATAATTCATGTTTGAATGCTATTGCTTTATTATTTGGTGAAGGTTTTCCCTTATAATTTGGTGATAAGTGCTTTTAGGACTGGTAGGACTAAAAGCTATTACACGATCTGAATTGAGAACAATTACTGAACATTAGAACTTGAGATTCATAGAATGCGATGATGAACCATCTCAATTGTTGTGTGGATAATTACCTGGTGTGATAACTTTCCATCATATATTCACAACCTTTACTTGCAACTTGTTCTGTTACTATTTCTCACACACAAAACTCCCCCTTTAATCAGTTACCTTTGGGTAATAGTACTTGCTCTTACAATTGATTCTGTTTCCCTGTGGGTTCGACCCTAACTTACCTACTATACTTGTTATAGTTTGCATCTTAGGAATTTACTTTGATTTGGCATAACGACTTTAGGCCTGTCAATAAGGTCTCTAAAAATAGCAATAAAAGAAAGTTCCAACACTTAAGAAATCCCGTTTAAAACAGTGACAGCCCAAAGAATGTGATTTTCGGCCAAACTCTATGTCGAATCTGGAAAAACTTTCAACGGAAAAGTTGTAGATCTCTTCGTCCTCGTTCCGACAAGGTATGGCACGATCCAATCCGATTAATATTGAATCCGTACAAATCATTTTACTAAGACGTCGAAAAGCTGTCAAGTTGCTGGACGAATGTAAAAATGTCAAGATGATCAAGCTTTGCACATTTGGATCTTCTCCCATGGTGGAGCCTTCTTCTTCCTCTTGAGGATGACAACATTCACACGAGCTTGAATCATAAGTCCATCCCCAAGTATAGATGTATCCGAAGGTGTCTTGTATGGTCCCGCGTCATTCCCCCTTTCTTGAAAAGGATTCGACCTCGAATCCAAGGTTGCATAAGATTCCGCAAATGCATCCACACGAGCTCCTAGATCAAATACCTCATGCCCATGGAAACTCCTCACAAGGCCGATTGTAGTAGGGGTTGACCACGTCTGGATGGTTTTGATCTTGGTGTCGCCATCTTGTAGACCATTAGAGCTTTCTACAAAACCAAGAAAAGAAACTTGATTAGTGCACAATTCATATTTCATTTCATCTTCATAAGGCTCTAATTGAATATGCACTTTAGCTTGTTCATGTATCTTTAAGTTTCCATCCAAGGCTAGCAAGTTTTCATCCTTTTGCAAGGCTGGATTTTCAATCATCTCAAGACTAGCACTATGACAACAATTTCCTTCATCGATGATTATATGACTAACTTTGCCTTTTTCTATGCAATTAGTATGACTCTTCTCTTTGATGATCAACGCAAGGCACAAGTTGAACACTTAAATCAATCAAAGAATCATTATGCCCATATTCAATGCAATCATTATCATCACAGGCAAGTAAATTAAAATCTTGATAATTATTAACATGCTCATCATTTTCACCACTAGAATTTTCAGATTTATTTTCGCCTAGGTGGTTAATCATGAAAGTCTTCTTATTTGGGCAATCCTTCATAACATATCCTCTACCTTGACATATAAAGCAAGGAACGTACAAAGGTTTAAGAGGAGAAGAGTTAGGATTACTCCCTTTAGGGCCAGTAAATGCCCCAGACGAATCACGTCCGTTCCAAGGCGCTTTGCCTTTGTCGATGGGCTCCTGAGGCATTCGGCCTTCACTCCTCCCTTGGGGTTGGCTTGCTCTCTCCCTTGAGCCGCCATCAAACCTCCTTTGGGGCTGCTGCACATGGCTTTGGTGCCGCCTTTGGGGTTGCCCACTTGACATTCTAACACCTTGGCTCCTGTATCTAACATTCATTTCCACTGTCATAGCTAAATATAAAAGTTCAGTAGGCGTAGAATAAGGAAAGTAATCAATTTCACGAGCTAAGGCGGGGTGCAATATTCTAAGAAACCTAGCATTTGTATCTTTATCATGTTCAACTACATTAGCTCTAGCCATGGTTTCTTGCATTGCATTAAAGGTTTCCTCAACAGTTTTGCTACCTTGCTTAAGATTTTCTAATCGTTGTGTAAGCTCTCTAGCATAGTGTTGGGGAACAAACCTACTTCTCATAAGTGCTTTTAATTGAGTCCAAGAAGCGATAGGCGCATCAAGGGCTCTTCTTCTTTCTTTATTCAAACTATTCCACCAAATTAAAGCAGAACTTTGAAATTCTAAGGAAGCTAGTTGCACCTTTTTAGTACTAGAGAAATTATAACAATTCCAGATTTGATCCATTTTAGTTTCCCAATCAATATACGCATCTGGATCGGTGTTACCATCAAATTGAGGGATCTTTACCTTTACCTTACCTATACCATCTTGCGCAGGCTCTCTAGGTGCTCGACAGTGGTATCGACCTCCTCTGTTGTTTCTCCTTGAGCGTTGCTCCCAATACTCCTCTTCTTGGAAGTCGTCGTCACGCTCCGAATAGTAGAACTCCTCTTGGAAGTCTCGGCCTCTCCCCCTTCTTTGTCCTTGTCCCTGCACATTAACAAACCCATTATTCCTATCAGTTCTCCCACCTCGTGGAGACTTGTTTTCATTAAATAAAGGGTTATTGAAATTAAGATTAGGATTAGGATTATTGACTTCCCTTTCATCGCGAGGCGGCTCGTCACGCCTTTGATTTCCTTCATCTATCTTAGCTATGTTTGCATTTATCTTAGCCTTGTTCTCCATGAAGGTAGTGTACCAGTCATTGCCCTGGTTATGAGACATTGCAAATAAAGACAAACAAAGAACTATGTGAAATGTTAGATAAAATATAAACAACCTCACAATGTGTTTCGCTCACACACTTCTCTCTAATTGGTTATGACAAGCTTGTTGGGGCAACCCGCTTTGGGCAAATCAACACTCAAGCAATGACTCAACAATCAAAGAAAAGTAATCAGGAGAAAGAACAAGAGAAACAAGCAACAAGGGGCTCGAAATCGACCGAAACAGAGCTCAGCAGACACTGTAACGAGGTTGTACCGAGGCTGGAGGGGGTCGGTATGGGGGTAAAATGTACTCGACAGCCGTAGGACTCGACAAAGACACTGCAGGACTCGATATAGGCTGAATGAGGACTCGACACAGCACAAAAACAAAAGAAAAACAAGGAAAAGAAAAGAAAAACTTGGAACTTTTACCTCTTGTTGATTTAAACCGTTAATATGGATGTTGTAGTTGCAAGGTAGGGCTTAAAAAAAATTATGGTTTGGGAGGTATGTGTTTGAGAATTTCGATTAGGGCTATGAGATTTTCACCGAAATTGGTCCTTGAAGTTCTTGCACTAGACTCGACAATCCTCTTTTTTTTTTTTTAAAGCTTACTTTTGCCCCTAGTGAATTTTATCCTCCTAGGACTAAGCTTTGAATGTCACTTTTTTTTTTACTTTTTCGGACTGTTTTTTTTTTTTTACTAATGCAAGAAACTAATAATGCAATAAAGGACTCGAAAACTTTATGCTAAGGTGAAAGAAAATAAAATATGTAGCCCTAATGAAATATATATATGTGATGGTTTGGCTAATATGGTAAGTAAATCTATCTATACCTTTTATAATCTATGATAGAAAATATGAAATATATCTACCACAAATTTCAACAAATTAAATAAGACAACTAAATAGATAAATCTAGGATAGAACAAAAGATAGAATTAAGCAAGCAAGACTAGGGTTAGGAAACCTCTTGTGGTTGGGTTGAAGGCTGTCGACAAGAGCACCACTTTCAACCACTTTGATCGGCTGCACAAAACAAGAATGTGGCTAATTGGCTCCAATTTGTTAATTGGCTCCAACAACAATATTAGTGCTAATTGCTTGGCTTGGAATGAAAGTTGCCGCCTAGGAATATCTTTCAATCAAATGGTATCGGCTACACAATTCGGCTTCTACTGTGGGACACGGCTTAGTAGTGTTTCGGGCTAAAGGCAACCACAACAATCACAAACAAAGATTAATGCAATCAATTAAAAAATTCAAGAAGTAAAAATCAAGAACAAGAAAGACTCGATTTTTTTTTGGTAGGTTTTTGTGTTTAAGAATGAAAAAGACACAACTTTTGACGTCGGAAACCTAAGCTCTGATGTCAATTTGATACGGGGTTAGCCGTAGGATGGCCCGATCTCCGACAATCAAGACTCAAAGACAAGAACGGAAGCAAAGACTCAAGAACAAGAACAAAACGTAGCAAGACTCGAAACAAAGAAACAATAAAGACGCGACCGATAAGGACTGATTCGAACTAAAATAGAACGAGGCAAAGACCCCAGACCTCCTGAGGGTAGGAACCAAATACCAACGACTATAAAGCCCGCCTCTACAACCTTACACAACCAAGCGGACAACTTGGAGGCACAAGGAGTGGACTTGTGATTACCTGGATCACCAAGCTCTCGCGAGGTTGACGAACTCAAAGCAAACCAAGTTAGCTCTCAAAAACAACATTTGAAGAAATAATAACCAACACATCAAATTAGCTCTCAAAGTGGCGAGCTAATTCTCTGTCACAGCAAGGAAGAGCAACACTGATCAATACAAATCTATCATCTAAACCACTCTATGCTATGCAAAGCTTTATGCTACCGCCGCAAATACATAAACAGTTAGACCAAATCAATAGGTATTTCTTCTGGAACAAAGACAAACTGTATAAACCGCTTATTAGCTGGGACAGAGTATGTAGACCAAAAGTGGTAGGAGGAATGGGTATCCGGAAAACTCATGACATGAATGAGGCGTTACAATTAAAACTGTTATGGAAAATCTTGGCAGAACCTGACAACATTTGGGTCAGAATCATACAACACAAATATCTGAAAACATATCACATCCTAAATTATGAGGAAAGAGGGAATGCCTCGTGGCAATGGTCCCAGTTGCGAAAGTTGCTCCCGATATTTAAGTCGGGACTAATGTGGACAATAGGCAACGGAAAAACCATTAAGTTCTAGCAAGACAGGTGGAATAATCTTCCCCCTCTATTACAATATTGTACTCTGCCAAACAATATAGACATAAATGAAACAGTGGATAAGTATACAAGTAACGGAAACTGGAATATCCAAAAGCTAGGAAATGTTCTCCCGAGTAACGTGGTGGAGAAAATAGCACATATTCATGTGCCATCGGTACCATTGGAAGACCGTCTATATTGGTGGGCGGACAAGAAAGGGTGGTTCTCAACTACCAGTGCGTATAAGCTAGTCACGAACAGCACTGAACTGCAACCAGACGACAGTAATTGGATTTGGAAAACCGATGTCTCCCCGAAAGTAAAGAATTTCTTATGGAAAGTTGCTCAAGAAGGACTATCGACTGCGGGACTGCTATCTAAACGTGGAGTCGCCATGCCCCCTTATTGTCCAATCTGTAATCACCATGAAGAAGACGCAGCCCATATCTTCTTGGAATGTAAATACAGTAAGTTCTTTAGAAAGATTGACAAAAACATCCAAAAGCTAGTGAGAGACACATTACATACATCAAGAAAGTTTAAACCTATTATGAATATAATAGCCAAAAATTTGAATGGGAAACAGAAACAAGAAATGGCATTTAGCTGGTGGGTGGCCTGGCTCACTAGAAACCAAGTGGTTTTCATACAACAGAAAGAGCTATCCATCAACAGTTATGACCAAAAGGTGAAAACACATATGATCAATTGGATTAGGGACAATAGAGACTCTATTGACGACATGGACAAAGGGTATGATAGGGAGATACGAACAAGAAATATAAAACGAAAAAGGACAAATCAGAAATGGAAAAAAAACCCACCGGGATTCTTGAAACTAAATTTCGATGACTCAGCACCAGACAGACGCAACAGCTCAGCTGGTTTCGTTATCCGAGATTGGGAAGGTGCCCCAATTACAGCAGATGTGGAGACGATTGGAATACAGTCGGCCCTGTCTTCGGAGGCCCGGGCATTACATTTAGGTATAAAGAAGGCAATTGAGTTGCGTTCCGATAGACTCATAATTGAAGGGGATTCCTTAATAATTATAAATTATCTTAAGCATGGGATGAAGTGCCCATGGGAAATTGAAATGATAATGTCAGAAATATCTAGCCTACTCTGTGGGTTTCGCGAAGTGAGATTCTTCCACATACTTCGCCATGGTAATCAGGTGGCCGATTTTATTACACAAATGGCCCGTTCTACCAGAAACCCATAACTGCTTACTGATTCAGGTCTTCTTGACCTCATCCGAAAGGATGCTATCGGATAGCGCCTCGGCGAATCCGAATTCTTACCTAATAAAAAAAATGGTAAAAAAAATATGATTTGTCAGGGCTCCTAAAATTCTTCTAAGCTTGACACATCATCCTAAACTCTTCTAAATTAAGACTTTTTATGGATAGTTGGTAAATTAAAGCAAAAAGAGAATTAAGGGAAAAAGAAGAAAAAAATGAGAATTAAAGAAAATCAAAAAAAAAAAAAAAAAAATGATTCGTTAGGGCTCCTAAAATTTCTCTAAGTTTGACACAACATCTTAAACTCTTCTAAATTAAGAGTTTATTATATATAGATATAGATAGATAGATTCATCCTTAATCTACGGCCCCAACTTTCATAAGATCATCCGTTCTTATAGTAAAATTTATTTATGATTAATTTAAATAATTGTATTATCTAATACTCTGTAGTTATTAACAAATATAAAAATATTTTGCAAAGAGATTCTAAATAGTCGTTAATAAATATAAAAATACCTTGTACAGAGGGACTTTGTAGCCCACATAAAGTGCGAGTTACTAAACTAGTTAATCCTAATCAAACTGATCCCACAATAAAACCCAATCCATGAGTCAATATATCTCCAAACACTTATCTTATCTCTCTTTTCTATGTCCATCTAAAATTTTAAATGGTAAGTGAGATGTGATCAATTCTATCTAGCTTAACATTAACCCCTCGTTTTTTTTTACGTAAGGAAATATATTGGTGCACATTTCGAATTTAGTCTATTTATAAGTTAAGATTCATTAATCATTATTCTAATAATTACCATACTTCCCCCCTTTTCTATATAAAATCTATTTTCTTTCTCTCTATTTGATTACCTAATTTTAACATAAGATAACTGTATATTTATATCCCCTAGGATGCTCAAACCAGTTACCTCTCCCCTTTGATAACCGTATATTTTCTACTCAAACAAACTAGGCCTAAGTGGCAACATGATAAAGGTGGAGAATGGGCCAATTAAAGAACAGATATTAGCCCAAAATAGTTAACGGCCCAAGCGTATTGAACTTCCAACAAGCCGGCCCATCTCGTTTGGGGATATAAATCATGCATCATTATGTTTTGAGGGGCAATTATAATAAAGTTATAAACCCAAGTCGATTCTTAATAAATAGAGTAATGTTGAATTTCTCGATGACAAGACAAATTGTAATGTATTTTTCTACCTACATTTGTTCACTAACTTGGGTGTGTTCTCTTTTAAATATGCAAAATTAATTGGTTTGAAAAAAAAAATGTAAACAGGTCATTAATTCACTAGACAAATTAAATGGATCGAATCTATGATTTGTTAGTGTCTTTTTTAAAAAATAATTGCAGTGATTATGAATACATATCAAGTGTTATATATATAACACATGCGCTTGATCGATACATAGAAGCTTTGTGTATTTTAAACTCCATATGTGACATAAATTAAGCGGATCGATCATCATTCTCGAGTTGAATTTATATACACTCATCAGACTTCATATATGCATGTTGTCATCAGACTCATCAACTACTCATCAATGATCATGATGTATGTATGCTCTCATCTGAAATCACATAAACAACTTACCATTTTTTATTTTCATTTTGGAAATTTAATGCATTCGATGATATAAGGTTTGATGATGTTTATAAAGCTTCGCAAACGGTATATATATGATATATACAATAATGTTGTTCACATAACACTTTTTCCTATTTATGCTTTTCTTTAGTTTCACTCAACCAAACCAACTTAATAATAGTATTAATTTAACGTACGGACATAACATTGCTTTAATTGGTTAGATTTACTTTTTTTTTATATAAATAAATTAATCTATTAATTATGAGATGATCCTATATTTATATTTAGGGAATAGAGTGGCCGATAATATTGTACATATTTGTCCCTCTGTTCGGGGTATCGATATTCACAAGTCACAACGATTTTGGTATTTTTGACCTTATCCGTAAGGATGCTCCCGGCCGGTAGAGCTTGCTCGTCCGAATTCTTTCATAATCAATATATATATATATATATATATATATATATATATATATATATATATATATATATATATATATATATATATATATATGTATATGTATATATATTTAGGGGTTGTGTGGTATCGATATCTAAATATCAATATATTGATATCAGTATCGGTTGATATCTCGATATCAGTATCGGTATCAAGATATCGGCATCGGATGATATCTTGATATCAAGTGATATCTCTTAAAATCAATATATCAAATAGACTCAAATATGATATCAAGTGATATCGATATCGATCTCTCTCAAAAATAAATATCAGATTAGGTGATATCGATAGCTACATATACCAAACACTAGGTATCAAATATTAAAAATATCAAACGACCCTTAGTGTCACAAATTGTTGCTAGGCTCAACTAGCACCACAAGAAGCTTGCCAACTTAGGAAGTGTAGTTTGGCACTCTTGGCCACCGACCGAAGAAGGCAGCACCTGCGTCCATCCCGCTGACCCCAGAAATCGACAAAGGCACCGTGCAAGTGGTGATATGACGTCGTGCGAATAAAAGGTTCGTTTATATCTAGTGTAACTCAGTCACAAATTGGTACGTACGGGTGATTTCGATTCGATAAAGAAACAACGATATATGACTAAGTGTCAAATTAAGTGTGGGTCCGGACAGGCAACAAGGCGTGGAACAGATGAGATAATTAGGCGTGAAGGAAGTGATAATGAAGTTTTGCGTCAAAACTCAAAAGGAAGGAATTAAAAAGATTGAAGATTATGCATCACACTCCAACAGAAATTGGGTGCAACTGTAACAGCCTTGATGTGTCATAACATAACTCATAAATCATTGCTACATTCTTTACCAAAATGCACTTTTCCTAACCCACTCATTATAATCTAATCTACTTTGACTATTTAGGCCTTTTAGAGCATCCATAGGTTTTTTTTTACCAGACATATTTAAAACTTGAAAAAAGCCGAATCGTATAAAAAGCATAACATACAACAAAATATAAATGTGCGAACTCAGACAAAAGCACTCTAAAAAAAACGACACCAAGCAGACCTAAACCATACTGAATATGGACGAAGACGAAGGACGAAGCCAAGCCTCACTCTAAAGTAGAACTGTAGGTCAGCGATACATCATGACCCGATCATCTTGTGGACAATGAGGACGAAATTCCAGGGAAGCAGTCAACCCCTATGTAGCTATCTATAAATATAGAGCTCGTTTGGTTACCATTTAAAAAACCCAGGAATTAGAATAAATACCTGTGTTTGGTTGTTTTTTTTAACACGAAAAAATCCAGGAATTTGATTTCCCATGAATTCCAATTCCTACAACATGGAGGAATTTCACTTACCTATGGGGACTAGGTAAGTTGCAATTCCACCATTTTTTATGGAAAAATTCAACTTCCTACCTTTAAATTCCCTACATCTTATAACTTAACCAGAGAACTTTTTAAATTTTATGGGACTTATAATTCATGGGAATTGACTTCCTAAGAAGCATACTTTATATGTTCAACCAAACAAGCCCATATTTTTAAATATATAAAGTTCTTTTAATACTCACTCTGTTAATTAAAACTCGTCATTTACTATAAATGCACTTTTTATAGAATGATAAAAACTATATTTTATATAGTTGTTGACACCTCAAAAAACGTGTGTAAATGGTAAAACGTCAAGTTTTAATTAACTGAGAGAGTAATATTTATAAATATATAAAGTTTTTTTTAATAATCTAAGAATGAAAAATCTAAAAATAACATTTTTCGGAATTCTATCATTTACTATCTTTGAGGTTGCTTAAGGGTTGTTTAATACTCCATAGCAAAATACTAATTAAGCATAGATGTCCCAGTCGGGGTGGTCCAGTGGTGTGGAATAAAAGGGGCAATAAGAAGGTCTCGGGTTCGACCCTGCCTCATCTCTTTTATTTGTGTGAAAATCCAAGGTTTGCCTTGTTTTCTATCGCTACCCTCACCCATCGGCGCAATTTCACCAGCCTCGGCACCGGCACTAGTCCCGGCAAAGCGATGATCGATTGCTTCGATGTGACACTCAAGGATCCAGAATTCGAGACTGGATCATCCGGAGTCGGAAACTCTTGATTCGAATTCACAGAGCGGTCGATGAAGGTGTTGCAGTCGATCCAGTCGAGATCGGCCACCTTGGAGAGGAAGAAAGACTCCATCGTTAGATCTGGCCGATTGGGCGCCGGAGTATCGCCATGAGCGAGTGTCTGAATGGCGATGTTCCCGTCTTTGAGGTAACTGCTAACTCCTCATGTGTAAGCTGAAATCATATCGACCTGTGGCATGACTGATGACTTCAATTGAAAATTTAGGGATTCAGACAGAGAATGAGGGCAGATTTTGATTGATGTGGAAGATCCAGTGTGGATTTCACGATCCAAACTATTAAAAAATGGGCATAAAATACCTGGCCGATGCAGTTTGATTATTGTGAATGATGTGCTCTTCAATTGAGGGCATGAATTGAAAAAGGCATTTTAGATCACTTGTCGCGTTATAGAGCGGAACGCAATGTGAGGTACCAAATGGGACAAGCGATCAACACCGATTCTAAGCTTGTCTAGCATTGACACTGAAAAGGGGACTTCTTTTACATTGATGGTATTGGTGTTTTTTAACTTGTTTATCCAAGCTGATGGTATTGGTTTTTTTTTTTTTTGACATCTGGTTAATCTGAATTTATCTTCTCCTTGCTGTAAAATTTTGCACATTCACAGTCTGAAACTTGTTTGATCCCATTGGATTGCAGTTGGAGAACATTGAACAGCGAAGGCAGGTTCACATTAATTAGATAGCATTACAGTATATGATAACAATAGCTCAGGTATGATTAAGATGTGTCTTCTCTTGGTTCATTTCTTCGTTTATCTATAAGCATCAAAATGAATAGAGGTGTAAATTCCTTTGTTGATATTTTTCGTTTATCTACAAGGGGACTCCTTTGGTCTTGTATGAGTTGATTTACTGGTTGATCACTTCTTTGTTAGGATTGGATTTGACTCGCTCTTTTAGATAATGTTTCACAGTTTAGCATCATCGTAATTATAGAAAAATGTTTGATGTTGATAGAATACGAGTTTATTGCACTTTTAGTTGATGTTTTCCTTCTTGTTCAATGTAGAAATGGTCATATAGCCATATGGGAGAACTAAAAGAAATGTGAGCCATGAAAAGCTTCCTTTCGTTTGTTCGCAAGTTGTTAATTTTGATCGGTCGTTCTTTTACAAGTTGCAGGATGTCATCTCAGATTAAGTTCATACCTTCTGGCTAAAAAGTAAAAAGTCACTGAAAGAATCAATATTAGTTATAAGACTAGAAACTTTCAAACAAATTAGGTTTATGCATTTTAGATTTGTTAATCAATTCAGCTAATGGTTGTGCTATAAGAATGATCAAACATTAATGGAGGATATATGATCAAATTATCTGGCAAAATTGAAATGGGAGGGAACAAGAAAACAACTCTTTGGTGGGTTGTACCTACCTGAGTACCGAGAGTGACCTACATGGATGCATCAATGACGTGCTTTCCATGCGAGAGATGCTCATAAAGCGATTTGAATTAGAGAACTTCGGCCCATACAAAATCTATATTCAATTTCGTGATTGAATTTTGGGATGCTTAAGATTTGGGGACCTTTGCTGTTTTTTAATTTTTTTTGTTATTGTTCTTCGTGAAAACGTACAAAAATCTATAAATTTTGGGTTGAGATGTGCGATAACACCATGGAGAGTGTGCACTGCATCTTTTGCTTTGTGTAAGGATGAGATTGTTAGTTATTTTAAGTTTTTGTTTATGCTTTACAGATTGTAAATATCAGCAATGAACCTTTTCTCTTTAGTGATCATTAGAATCAACCATGAGAAGTTTATAGTCTTTGCATTGATTATGTTGAACATTAGAATCAACCTTTGTTGTTTCATTGAGAACATTATTAAGTGATCACCATAATTCTTTCGTATTTTTCATTCCTAGGTCCTTTAAACTCCCCACAACTCCTTCCGATATGCTTAAAGACTCTGATTTACATGATTATATCCAAAACTTGTGCTTCCTGGGCTGCAGTGTTATTCTCTTAGTTATGTGTAGATCATCATAAGTTGAAATGATCTACACCGCATTGATTTGAATCGTTTTTGGGCAACGTAGATGATTGTGTCATGATGGTTGTAATTTTTTTTATGCTTTAGTCTATATTATTGGATATAAAATGTTAATGGTGGATGATTTGATTACAGGTGACAACCGGCTAACTTCTATGGCTATTACAAGAGGAGGGAAGGCGGAAAAAGCAAGTTCTTCAGGGGCAAAGGGTAAAAGGAAGAGGATCGTTGAGTCAGATGACTCAAATGGCATGGAAGATGTGGGTACTAGTAGAAGCAAGTTGAAACCTAAAACATCTACTCCTCAAACAGAGGTGAAAGTTAGTACAACTCATCTTTAATATAGTTGAAATCATTTTTGTAAGCTACTTAGTTAGACTTTCTACGGAAGTTGATGCTGAATATTCGTATATGGTGGCATCTGCGTCTTCAAATGGGTCTATATGTGTCTGGGATGTTCGTTTTGCCGCCAAAGAGAGCTCAACACATTTAGCAAAATCAAGGCTTACTTGCCTTGCTGGTTCTACTCTCAAGCTCAAGTGTAAGTAATCCTCTTCAACATAAAACTATTTAGCTTTTCCGATGTTTGGTAGTTTTAGGCTTACACGTACTTAAGAACATTGATGGTTTTTTTCACTAGCTTAAAATTTGTTTTTAACTTGATCTTTATTTCCACATACAGCTTCGAAAAGGCCACAGGTGAAGAATGGTGTTTCAGATGTAAAAGAGCATGAAGCAGTGGCTAAAGATTCATAACTTCCAAGTTTAGTCCATGAACCTTCACTGCACAAGTTTGTTTCTATTGCAAATTCATAGGGAACACAGATAAATTTGCGGTTGTAATCTAACTGAAGTGGGAGATGGAGTTTATGATTTGGTCATAATCAGTTCAGTTTTGGCCTTAGGGATGTGATGCCCCCTTTTGATGTATTTTCAGTTTTTTGTTATAGTAAAATTCAGAAGTGATGTGTGTCCATTAGCTAAACTCTGTTTTGAACATCTTCAGCTATGGAAGGTCTTAAAGTTGAGTTCTTGTTAATTCCATTCAAATTGCTTGAGTGGCACCCCTTTACTTCATA
Organism: Persicaria tinctoria; assembly: GCA_037127255.1. NCBI lineage: Eukaryota > Viridiplantae > Streptophyta > Magnoliopsida > Caryophyllales > Polygonaceae > Persicaria > Persicaria tinctoria. The sequence continues at coordinate 6,853,038 of JBANSL010000004.1, forward strand.
GTCATTTTCATTTTTGTACAACATCCTTGAAGCTAATTACCACAACTTCTGCACTATTGGTGAGACGACAATTAAGCGGTTATGGTTAATAATCTAGTGGTTATGATTTAGGTCAAAACCGTATTTTTACTCAATCTCCCACCGACTTTTGATCATATCCTGCTAATGTTTATATTTGGGATTGTCAATGACAATATTCATCCTGTCAATGTGATGATATTATGGTTTCAAGATAGATATTGACAATCCTTTTGTAAATATGATTAATAATCCTGAAGATATGATTTCCATATTTTCAGTGATTCTCTCCCCGATTATAGCTTCAATCATGTCAAAGTAAACCTACAGCCTTGTCACTATGAACATTACTCCTGTCGTTATGAACAAATAACTTTGTCATCTTGGACAGGCCTTGAATTCCTAATTATGGTATGGATAAAATCATATCTTTATTCTCTTCCCTGTTATAGACTCCATCCTGTCATTATTAGTTACCAGCTTTGTCAAAAAAAACGTATATCCTGTCAAAAAGAAATTTTATTCCTGTCATTATTAATTCTCTTACTAAGGCAGTGATTTTCATCCGGCTAGTTTTATTATTTTTAAATTTTTGAGAAAAAATTATTAAAAACATTATTTTAATATATATTTCATTTATATATATATTTTTTTACTTTTCTTTTAATTTATATTTCTCCTTTTAGAGCACTCACAATGGGGGTGTTTAAGCATCAATATAAGAAACTTAATAATAAAATAACAAGAAGAAGAGACATTTTATTAGGGAATGATTTGATAGGTTTCTAAGCAACAAACCCTTAAAAACTCAAAAAGTAATGGAAGTGGGGTCATTTGGGTAAGAAGGAGGAAAGAGAAGGAGATAGGATGATAGTAGTGGGGTTAGATGGTAGGCTAATTTTATTTTTATATTACTTAGTTTTTAAATAAGGTGGGTTGTAGGGATGTGAGGTTAAATTTTGATGGGGTTTCTAAGGAGAGAAAAAAATGAAAAGTAAAGTTAAGAAACCCGGTATAGGTTTCACGGATGCGGATGCTCTTAATGATTTTTACATTTAAATTTAAAGGTAAAATCACTCATTATTTTTTAGCACAAATGACCTATTTTTTAGCACAAATGACCCACATATTCTATTTTTGTTATTCTAAAAAAACGGGTATATTTTTGCAAACCGAACACCGATTTGTATATTCAATCAATAATGTTACTTAAGAGACTAAATAATTAATTTAGTCATGTTATTACGTTGAAAAAGATATATTTGAGAAGATATTTCTCAAAATTGAAATTAGAAGGATATATTCGTATTATATTGAGAATGACCCAAATGGGGTAAGAGATCGACTACAAAATTTATGTGATTGCAACACATACAATATTAATTTTCCTTCATCGAAAAATATCCATTGACATATCAATTCATCAATATAGGAAATTATTTTCAACCTTTACTAACTTAATTAATTGGTAAGAATATACGTAGTGATCTATCAAATACCTTATGAGTTTGATTTTCTTTTTTGGGCCTAAGTACATTTCTAGAGGAAAAAAATATAAATTATGCAGCACGTTTATATAAGGGTGTGTTTGGATTCCAAATACATTATATTTATAATGTAAAATGATAAGGTAGTATTTAGTTAACACGATTTTTAAGGTGTTTAAATTATGGTGTTTTTGGATTCCATGATGTATTAATTATAATGCAAATATTGGGGTATGATATGTACACCGCTAATTTTTACTATTTACACCGCAAATTCACCGCATCCCTATGCGGTGATTTAATCAAATTTTAGCCCGCATGCGGTATGTCTGTTGACCGTATAAAAACACCGCACGTACGTGCGGTGGGTTAGGTTAAAACGGAGTCCGTAATACGATAATCCGGTTGGGTCGAAGTTATCCGAAACCCACCGCATGGGTACGCAGTGGTTTTGTAAAATATTGAAAATTTGGGTACGGACATACCGCATGGGTATGCGGTGGTTTTTAAAATATTGAAAATTTGGGTACGAACATACCGCATGGGTATGCGGTATGTTTTTGAAATTTGGGTAAAAAACATACCGCATCTCCATGCGGTATGTTTTTTTACCGTTGGGGGCCCATTATAAATAGGCGTGGGGGGGCCAGTTCTCCGACACACCGAATCTTCTCCGATTCCTTTCTTTCCGAGCCCGACTCGAATCTTCTCCCATTCCTTTCCTTCCAAGCCCGACTTTTGGTTCCGTCCATTCCCCGTCCCTATATCTACCACCACTTTGTACTCGGATTTTGAGATGGTGAAAGACAATCGTGGAAAAGCCGCGGCGGATGATGTCGGTACTTTTCGGAGACATCCGTTACAGGTAACATTTATAATAATCAATTTCCTTTATTTTTTAATTTGAAGGAAATAGTGTTAACATTTCATTGTTATATATAATGTAGCCGGAACCCACTATACAAAGGCGGAGGACGACAGATGTACCGCCACCGCTGGAGACACAGTCTCAGCCCACGGTATGTTAAAACTGTTACTAGGTATAGGGAAATTGATATCGAATAAGTATATATTTCTGTTTTCTTAGGAATTGGTAGTATTAGGTTGAAATCATTCATAAACCTTTGGAAAATCTTGCAACATTTAGTCAGTCATACGATATAGTATCGTATTCGAGCCATAAGATCCTAACAAATACTAGGTGTAGGGAAATTGAAATTGAATAAGTATATATTTATGTTTTCTTATGAATTGTTAGTATTAAGATGATATCATTAATAAACCTTACGAAAATCTTGCCACATTTAGACAGTCATACGATATAGTATTGTAATTGAGCGGTAGGATTCTGACAAATATATTTTAATTTACACAGTCTGTGTTGTCGAGAAATTTGGGAGAGATGGTAGTTTTACAATCTGCTAGGAGAGCTGCCATTAGGGAGAGGCAGACGTTGGAGGGTGTATCAGTTCCGATGGAGACGGATAGCGACGCGGTAGATGATGATACCGAGGCTGCCGTCAGGGAGACCCAGAGTGACGGTTTGGGGCACACGTCCCAGTCGTCTATAGAAACGTATCAGAGTCTGGTGCAGATAGAGCTGGCCTTGATGTCTGACCACACAGATGACCCAGTGGTGCAGTCGACCAGAGAGTCTGGTCAAGGCGACCAGGGTATTGAGATGGTGGAGGAGTACCTACTAGGGGACCGAGCACGTCAGACGGACGAGCATTTGCAGACTGGAGCTGAGAGAGTGGTAGAGCAGTTGCAGACTTATCCTGACAGTTATCGGGACTACTTTGGGACTCAGTTTGCGAGCGAACAATTGAACTCGTATGACGACACGGCACCTCTGCTCGGAGATGTGGGTGCTGGGACGAGTCATGCTCGAGGTGACGACCAGGAGCCATGGGCCGTTGGGCAGATAGATTTTGCGTCGTTCACCCCGGTCGGTTCTACGGCTGTAGGGAGGACGCCTGGGAGTCAGCATGCGGCGCCATCGTCGACGCCGAGGATCGCCGAGCCTAAGCCGATCACTGGGAGTCAGCATGCGGCGCCATCGTCGACGCCGAGGACCGTCGAGCCTGAGCCGATCATTGGGAGTCGGCAGGCGGCGCCATCAGCGACACCTAGGAACTTGGAGGGTGTGCCGATTGCCGGGGGGCATGAGAGGCATGTACGTGGACAGAGATGTTCTTCGGCCCCACCTATTGAGTCAGCTGGACTTTCGAGGCATGTGTCGCTGGATATGGGAGGAGACCAACATGATCCGATGTATGGGCCATCCGACGATGTTCGTCAGGATATGGGAGGAGATCAGGCGGCACAGCCCCCTGTCCGTGTAGTGCAGAGGAGGCGGAGACAGCGTGGAGAGAGCAGTAGGGCAGGTGGTACTAGGCAGCATGGTGAGGGGAGTAGTGCAGGAGGTGATAGGCAGCATAGCGAGCCTAGCAGGACAGGGGTCATTCGGGCTGTTCTGCCCGAATGGCCGGGGGGGCACATACCGTTTCCCTTATGAGAGACTACGACACCCACATTGCACAGGCTATTTGGAGACGGGAGGACGAAGCATTGCGTAGGGGTGTGCGTGTGCAGAGACGTGGGCAGTCGCTGGGCCGTGTAGAGGCGTTGTTGGAGGTTGATGGACGGGAGTCCTGGTTTCCCGCAGTGCGGGTAGGGGTGGGCATGGGACGGGACGGGACGGGATTGGGGTAATCCCGCGTCCCGTCCCGCGTATATTTTGCGGGACGGGATCGGGACGGGATTGATTTTATTTTTTTCAAATCCCACCGGGTCTTATCCCTCACGGGACGGGACGGGATCGGGACGGGACGGGATTTGTCCCTCGTAAAAAAAATGATTAAAAAATAATCCAATTAATTTAAACAATAGCAAGTAGAAATGTGAAAATGAAAGTTTTCTTACAAAATACAGTAAGTGGTAAGTCTTATTTGAGTTAATCCCATTATAACAGATGCTTTCGTAGCCAAAATAATGTCAATAAATGTTTTGAGTTATTTCAATAAATGTTTTATTACAAAATACAGTAAGTTTTTTTTGGTGGAATCAAAATACAGTAAGTGGTAAGTCTTATTTGATTTATTTCAATAAATGTTTTAATGTTTTACTATTATTTTAAATTTTGGGTTTAAATAAATGTTTTCATATAATATAAATATATTCTTATATTCTTGTATGTTTTTATTAATTTTAATTATATATATAATTTTATATATATATATATGCGGGACGGGATTTGCGGGATGCGAAGTTTTCGTCCCCCGTCCCGTCCCGCGTAATTTTCGCGGGACGGGATCGGGACGGGATTGAAAATATTTTTTTCAAATCCCACCGGGATCGGGACGGGATGCGGGACGAGACGGGATTTGCGGGATTTGTGCCCACCCCTAAGTGCGGGAGATTGGGTTCTGGGACCTGAGAGATTTCGAGTGGGATCATGTGGATCACACTCTGATTGGGGCGTTTGTTGAGCACTGGCACCCCGAGACGAACAGTTTTCACTTCGCATGGGGAGAGATCACCATCACACTGCACGATGTGCTCTTCATACTTGACCTTGGTTTGGACGGAGAGGAGTGTATTCACTTGGATGACGTGGGCGCCTGGAGGGAAATAGTTGGGGAGTATTACGGCTTGACTCAAAACGAGCGGACGAGCGCATGGGCCCATGGAGGCCCTACTGTTCAGCTCCTCCTTCAGAAGATAGCACCGATACGACAACGGGTTCGAGATGGCGCCCCACTTGAGCATGATATGGAGTGCATCTTGGGTGTCGTGCTGGGGATGATTGCGACTGCGACCTTGTTCATCGACAAGTCGGGCGGAAGATTGCGTCCGGAGGTGATCCGTAGGTTTATGGACGCAGCGCAGGTGTCGCATCTTTCTCTAGCTGCAGGGGTCTTGTCGTGCTTGTACCGGGGATTGGGCGAGGCGACCCGAGAGTTGGCCAAAGACATGGACGGTTGTACAAAACTATTGGAGGTAAGTCATTCGTTGTGTGATTATTTATTTTAGAAGTTTGTAACTAGGTTATAATGACTATGTTGCTGATAGTATTGTTCCTCTGTAGGTGTGGATATGGTTGCATTTTCCGGTGTTCAAGCCCGGCATGACGCTCGATCGGAGGCTAGCCCGGGATCCGCGACGCGGGGTGAGGTACGTCCTGGGGGCGACGCCATTTTCCACTACGGTCACCCGGGATGATAGGCCTCGCATCGAGCGACTGGATGTTCTGCGGCGGAGGCTGGATGAGATGACTGTCGACGAGGTACGAACACAATATATATCCGCACTTACATTTGTCATACTATAAACTAGATTTTAGTCATAATAACAATTTCTATTCCGTTGCAGATCAAGTTCATGCCATTTGGTAGACACTTGGATTTTGATGGAGATCTGCGTCTTTCGAGATGTAGGGGCACCATTCGGTGGTTGTTCGAGGAGGAGCCGTATATGCCGGGCCGTGTGCTGCGAAGTTTGGTCGGGTTCAGCACATTCCCGCTGATCCAATCAGACCTACCGTAGTGCTCAGACCGAAGTCCGCCAAGTGCAAGAAGGAGGCGTCGTTCCACCCAGCTGACAACCACTGGGCGCACAGGTTCGATCATCTTTTCCCCATGGAGGAGTTTGCACGCCGCACGAATTTTTCCACGGTGTATCTTGCCACCTGCGTTGCATTGGCCAATCCGAAGTTGGAGAAAAAGTCGCTAACAAGCTCCGTAATTGCCTCCGTCGCGTGAATATAATATGATGCAGGGTTATCCCTATACGAGTACAGCCTTGTCATGTCGCACGAGAACACAGATACGTACATTTGGGCGTTGGGGCAGCTCGTTTACCTCATGCGAGGTAATCTTCCTAACGTTGTTGTCACTGATCGAGAGTTGGGGTTGATTGCGGCGCTACGAGAAGTTCTTCACAATGTCAGGCATATGTTGTGCACAGTGCACGTCCTCCGACGATGCGAAGAAGCTGCTTTCCAGAAGTCAAAGAATCTTGATGTTGCTAGGCGTTTCAAGAACGCATGTGTTGGCCTGTTCCAATCCAGATCGGTTGAAACTTTCGCCGCTAGAAGGAGGGGTATGCATGCAGAGTGGGGGCATATCGAAGGGCTTATGCCGTATTTGGAGGCGACGTGGTTACGAGATTACTCGGAGCAGATAGTTCGTGCATGGACAGACGCAATCCAGCATTTTGATACGACCACGACGAACAGGTGCGCCTACGTTTTCATTATAAAATTTATTATACACGTAATTTGTTTACATATAACGATCTTCACCTGCGAGTCTCACTTATCTTTTAGGGTTAAGGTTGCTCATTCTGTGTTGAAAAAGACCTTAAACTCTGCAGTCGGTGATTTCACTCACGTGATAAACACAATCGATCTGATGATGGCGGATCAAATATGGGAGGTGAAGAATACATTGGGGAGAGCGAACAACACCTGGCCTACAGACTCCCACGACCTATGAATTTTCGATCGAATTCGGAATATTGTGTCGAAGGAATGTTTCAACCTGTTGTTCGAAATCAACACAAAGATGGAAGCCGAGCCACCTTCGCAACCATGCAGAGATGCATACTGGAGGGACGTTTACGGTCTTCCATGCACACATGACATGCAAGCTTGTCGAGACACGCAGATACCCATCAGACCATCCCAGATACACATTTTTTGGAAGCAATTGGATTTCAAGAGGCCTCATGTTGACAACGTCCAGGATAACACTCCCCTCAGTAGAGCTGATGTGGACATGTCGCGCATGATCAGTTTGTTCCAGAGCGGAGCTATGGACGAGGATACTCGTTGGAGAATCGCGTCGGCATTCAACGACGGGGATCGTCCCTCCCATACATCGTTGACCACCCCTGACCCGGAGGACCGTAGACCGCCCGGGAGACTGAGGACTCGCCACCCCTGTCAGACGAACCCTCTACCTTGGGAACGTAAGCGTGCTCGGGCTCAACGTCGGGCAGATAGACAGGCGACCACTGGATCCGCACGAGGGCGAGGTCGAGGTCGGGGTCAACCGGCATCAAACAAAACAGATGACGTGGAAGGTACTGAGGAGGCCACTGGGTCCAACGACATTGCCATCGACGACCCTCCTAGGGGCCGAGGAGTAGGCAGAGGACGAGGACGGGGTTGGGGAAGGGGACGTGGATGAGGTCGATCAGCGTTGGAGCCAGCTCCGGAGATTGTAGGTGACATTCCAACACCAGCACCTACGGCGCTTCCACCACAGAATCTACCTCGAGTAGAATTCAATTGGGGCACTGGCAACATCGACGAATTCATGATTACTTTCGTACGAGCCGTCACAAATGTTGCAGGTGATGGTCACTGTGGGTATAGGTCTTTAGCTTGTCTTCTGAACTTGGGACAAGACGCATGGCTTCGAGTTCGACGAGAGCTGGCCGTTGAGTTGCAGGTGCATTCAGATCGGTACCATTACTATCCGGCCTTAGATGAGCTCATCATGAGGGTCAACTATTTCGGCATGTGTCATGATGCTACGTATTGGATGGAGATTCCGATCATGGGCGAGGTGTTTGCCACGCTTCACAAGCGTCCTTTGGTGATTTTGTCACAGATGATGCCTATGTTGTGCCTACCTCTGTACGCCACCAGTGGCCCGTCAGTACCGGCCTATGAGGAGATAGATGGAATAGCTTTAGTCGGCAACAGCAACCATTTCGTTCCGGTACATTTCGTATTTCATATTCATTAATTTCTTACTGTTTTGTTTCTCTTTTCTGACATCAATATTAACCTTGTATTCACAGATTTGGTTGTTGCCTGGTTCACCTCTTCCTCCAGTCTACGTCACATGGACACGGCATCACGATCGCACTGTCGACGGTTGGGACGAGCAGTTTGCATCGAGGATTGCACGATAAAGAGCTTACCGCCGTCGTGATGGTGGCCGTCCCCTACCGTATTAGCATTTCCCACTTTCTGATGTCATTTTTCGAACTTCATATGTTCAATTGGGTTGTATCTTTCTCTATTCCATTTCACATCCGAACTCCATATTTTCATCATCGCTTATATTTATCGCACTTTCATTTTAATCATCTTTGTTTTCAATTCAACATATGAAGATCACGGCGTTTATTACAAGTTCATTCCACTGTAGTAGGATATACCATTGCAGATGTACATGGATTATACGATAAATTCGTAGTGTGGACGAATACCGCATACCCAAGCGGTGTGTATCGGTTCCTATCGGTCCACTCAGCTCTTCCGAATAGTTACGCGCAAATCGGGTTATCCGATACCCACCGCATGGGTATGCGGTGGGGTTGAAACGGAACGGGGGTGCTCACCGCATGAAGATGCGGTATGTCTCTATACGTTGGGTAATACCGCATATACATGCGGTGGTTCACCGCATGTATATGTGGTACGTCGTTGACCGTCATTAACTCACCGCATAGTTATGCGGTGATTAGAGGTGGAAATAGTAAAAATTAGCGGTGTAGATATCGTTTCCGGCAAATATTGTATATCGATTTATGTGATTATTTGGTTAAATTACAGTTTTATCTCAATTTTTACGATATTTTTATTTTTACAATCAAACGCTCACATAAAACGAGGTAAAATAATTTAATTATAATTAAAATAAAACACACCCAAATTGTTTCATACTACCTCCGTTCCATAATACATGGTCTTTTGGTTTTCAACGCGTTTTTTAAGGAGCGGAAAACTCTAAAAAATATTTTTTTTAATTAATTTTTTATATAATTTGATACTTATTAGTAACAAGTATCAAATTATATTAAAAAATAATATTTTATAGAGCTTTTCGCTCCTTAAAAAACGTGCTGAAAAGTAAAAGGACATGTAGTATGGAACAGAGATAGTAAATAATTACTTAAGGCCCATTCCAATTGAGGGATGAAAAAATCAAACTCGTTATTTTTACATTAATATAAAAAATTAAAACCAAACTTCCTAGACAAACTATTGAAGTTTTACTAGTAATTATTGTCTATGAGATTTTTGTAGCAAAAAAGTACTTAGTTTCACTAACATTTTTTATTATTATTTTCGCGACAAGAGTGTCTCACCTAACGTATTAATGATAATGTACAATCGTTAATCAATCTAAAATAATACGTAAACTTTAATCTTAGGAAAAAAAAATTCTACAATAAACTTGATTTTTTGGTAAATAGAATAATCTTTATAAATAGTACCAGTAAAATAAAATAAAACTGCAAAATACTTATAACTGTATATTTCCTCATAATAATCTCAAATTTCCTTTTTTTAGATGGCTTTTCTATCTTATACCCTAAGGACATAAAAATAAGACCCTAAATCGGTAAAGATTCTCCACTAAAAAATGAAGTAACCATAAGAATCTAATTTAAAAAAAATAAACTAATTAAATTTTAAAAAATATTTTTAAATTAGTGCTATTATCCTGTCCTTCTGGGACATAAGATAGAAAAGTCGTTTATTACTCTATCCGATCCAAAATAAGTGTCGTTTTAGCTTTTAACTCAACTAGTATTACTTCCCGCGATCTTCGCGGTTTTTTCATAACCTTTATTTATATAAAATAACTTTTAATTACTTTAAATAATTTTGAAAATATATAATTCTCACACATGTTTATTTGTGCATATATATAAATATCATATATATATGACATTTTTATAATTAAGGTATTTCAATAAGTTTGTAATTATTAAAAAAAAAAAGTTAATATTTTATATAGTTTTTAACTCCTAAAAATACGTGCATAAATAGTAAAAGTCCATGTATTTTTGGACGGAGGTAGTATAATATATCTATATAAAATTAGGGTTCATGATGATTTTTTTAAAGCACACGTAAGTTTTGGTAATTAGTATATAAATATTATAAATGATTTTATACGGAGTAGAAATTTTATCAATTAATCATATTAGTAGCTACGTACCTAGCTAGAGGTTATTTCAATAGTCATAGGAATAATGGGAATACACAAAACATTAAATTAATTTGTGTAATCGAATAGTGTTTATCTTTTCATCAGCGATAAAATAAATCTAACCTTTTTCCATATAAATTAATTAGGATGACACATGTATAAATAGATGGGGTTATCGTCTAATGTGACTTAAATTGATTGGATACTCATTAATTGACGTAGCAAAAGGCTAGATTGCACCAGAACGACACGTAAAGTCGTAAACGAATCGCACCAGAGCCCGCCACATATGATATTATGATGCTTAAAATAAAATATTGATATTATATAAATATAATCTAACCTTTTTATATAAATATAATCTAACCTTTTTATATAAATATTGATATTATATTAATTTAACTAAAGATGGAGAGGTAAGGGGTGAATTATGCTTTCGAATTAAATAAATAACCATGAGCAAGAATCAACATCATTTTAGATATATGAAATTATATTCACGTTTGATTTTGAAGATAAAAAAATAAAATCCTTTTCCATCATTTTATTATTGTGAAATCTAATCGTTTTTAGGTAAAATATTTATAAAATAACTTAGTGTAAAATGATAGGTTTTGTAAACACTTAATATATAAAAATTAATTGTAACAACTCATATTGATAAGTTCAATCATTTAAATGATAGAATTTATAACCACTTAAAATATAATAATTAATTAAGGTAGACACATAGGATGACACGTGGATATATAGATAAAGTTATTGTTCAACGTGGCTTAAATATATTGGATCGTCATTAATTGACGTGGCAAGAAACCCGGTCAGATTGCACCAGAAAAATACACGTAAGTGAATCGCGCCAGAGCCCGCCACATAGGATTTCCACGCCTCTGTTTTAGTATTATATATTGATTGATATTGATATTGATATTGATTTTTAAGTAAAGTATTAATTATCATTGGTTTTATATATTTTTTTTCTAAATCTTATTATTTATTAAATGTTTATCAACTTTTTCAACCAATAAGTGGAAAGTTTGAAAGAAAAAAAAGTCAACAAATACAATTTTCAATAGCAATTTTCATAAATCAATCTATTAAATTGCATAGAAAATATAAAACGACACTTATTTTGGATCGGATGTAGTAAAACACTCGGTGACCAAGGATGGCACTGCCTTAGACTCTGTTCCGTTAATTCGAGATGAAATCAAGAAAGACTTTGAAGGGCGATACTCGGCCACCTCCCAACCCCAGGGTTCTTGTAGCCTCTTGGATAACATATATATCACCCGCATTATCCATAGCTGACAATGACTGGCTAACACAACCAATCTCGAATTCAGAGGTCAAGTGTGCCGCCTTTTCTCTTGCTAGAGACAAATCACCGGGCCCAGATGGCTATCCTGCAGGTTTTTTCCGCACCTGCTGGCACATAGTTGGTCCTTATGTCATAAAGGCCACTAAGGGATTCTTTGCGAGTGGGAGAATCCTCAAACAAATCAACCACACATTTATCACACTAATTCCCAAATGTGATAATCCACAAACTACAAACAACTTCAGGCCCATAAGCCTCTGTTCAACCATATACAAAATAATATCCAAGATTCTAGCGAATAGGCTAAAACAAATCCTACCAAAACTTATTCACCCGTTACAAAGTGCATTCATCGCAAGGCGATCAATCCAAGATAACATCCTGATTGCCAATGAAATATTTCACTCATTTCAACACAAAAAAGGGAAATCCGGTTGGATGGCACTCAAACTAGACATGGAAAAGGCCTTTGACATGGTTCGTTGGGAAATTTTGCTCACCATTCTGGAGAAATTCGGTTTCTGCAACAAATTCTGTTGTTGGATTAAGGAATGTATTACAACTATATCCTACTCGGTTCTGGTCAACAATGAACCAACTAACCTATTCAATCCATCAAAGGGCCTTCGTCAAGGAGACCCGTTGTCACCGTATCTATTTCTACTGGTCTCTAAAGTCCTTGCCCGAGGACTACAATCCGAAATGGACCAGCAACGTAGTCATCTTGGAATCTCAATCAAACGATCCTGCTTTAAGGTACCTTTTCTGGCCTTTGCCGACGACATAATCATCTTTGCATCTGCCACCAAAACTGCATGTGACCAAATCAATACTATCACCCAGAATTTCTGCTACCATTCGGGACAACATATAAACTACCACAAGTCTGCTTTCTTCACAACAGAAAATGTGGAGAATGTAATAAAAAAACACAATAAAGAATGAACTCCAGATTCCTTACAAAGCTAATTTGGGAATCTACCTAGGATGTTCGATCATCACTCGCAAAGTCTCCAATTCAACCTTTGAAGATATCACAAAAACTAGCAGAGCTCAACTAACAAAATGGACAGCAAACAATCTCTCGCAAGCAGGAAGATGTACACTTATCAAATCCAATCTTGCCGCTAAACCCTTACATATTATGCAATGCTTCCTTCTCCCATCATATATACATAAAGAACTAGATAAGATCAATAGGAATTTCTTATGGAACAAAGGCCCTAAACATAGGCCCCTTATTAACTAGTTCGAGATTTGTAAATCTCGATCTAATGGGGGCCTAGGTCTCCGCCTATCAGAAGACATGAATAAAGCACTCCAACTCAAACTCCTCTGGAAATTACTAGCGGAGCCAGAAAACCCATGGGTTAAACTTGTAATCCAGAAATATTTAAAATATACACAAATTCTCAATTATGAGAAAAAAGGAAATGTATATTGGCAATGGTCAAAACTGACCTCCCTAATTCCCCTATTTAAAACACGGCTACGATGGGGAATAGCTAATGGAAAATCCATAAATTTCTGGAAAGATCAGTGGACGGGGGACTCCCCCCTACTAGCACAAGCTACAACAACAGATTCAATTGACACGAACCTTTTAGTTGGAAACTTTATTCTTGAGAATCAAACTCGGGACATAAGTAAACTACAGACCACCTTAAACAACCAGATCAATAGAGAAATGTTGACAAACTTAACACAAACGCCAATCCCAAAACATATCCAACAAGATCGGCTATACTGGGCCCCCAGTAAAAACGGATGGTTCTCAACGACCTCAGCCATGGAACTAATAAACAAAACAAAAAACCACTCAGTTTCGGAGCTCTTTTGGATATGGAAGTTGGATGTGTCCCCAAAAATTAAAGATTTCTTGTGGCGCATCTCCAAAAATGGCCTACCAACATCCGCTAAACTAACCTGCCATGGTGTGGGTATACCCACTGACTGCCCTTCATGTGGAATGAACTTCGAAGATATCGACCATTTATTATTCCATTGCCCAACAACATCAATTACACTACAACATCTATTCCCTAAAATCTACAGCACCCTCCAAAGAGTTTACAACACCACTTACAACATAACCGAAATACTGTGCGCTCTCCATGCTTCTTTAAGTAAACCAGAATTCTCATTTCTTGCCACTACTCGGTGGTGCTTATGGTATTTAAAAAACAATGCCCTTTTTGATAAAATCAAAGTCAACCCAAAAACAATAGCTGCATTTATAAAAGAGCAGTTAACTAATTGGGAAAAAACAAAAATGGATGACTTAAGCATGGATAAGGATACAGGAAACAAAATGCTTAAACCAGCAAAGACCAGGAAAAGAGTCACAAAATGGAAAAAACCTAGAGAAAACTGGTGCAAACTAAATTCAGGGATTGTCAGGGTAGTACAAGATATGTTGAATCCGGCTCTTCCCCACTCGCTTCTGCAATTGGATCCGAATGCTTTGGCTTGTGGAAAGGCGTTCTCAAAGCTGTTGAATTAAAAATCCCGCGTATCTGCATTGAAGGTGATAATCTTAGTATTATCAAAAGCCTCAAGGCAGATATGTCTTGCAGTGGCGAAATAGAGATGCTTCTATCCGACTCTCTATGCGCACTGAATATGGTTCCAGAATTTGAGGTTTCACATGTATTTATGGAAGACAATCAAGCTGCTGATCGACTATCTCATCTAGATTTTGGGTTCTCTGGCTTGACCTTTCCCCCTGACGCTGTCCTATGCAGTATCATCCGTAAGGATGCTCTTGACTAGTTGGCTCTGTCAACAGTCAAATTTTTTCTGGTTAAAAAAAAAAAAAAAAACCACTCGGTGACCACCAACCAATCATTACGTGACAACGTGGCTGGCATCAACCGTTGCACTCCTCTCCACTTCCTACAAACCGTTTTTTATCCTCGAAAAAAAAAAACCAAATGGGCCAAAAACGTTTCAATTAGTAATTTGATTTCTCCAAATTTATGCCATTTCCCTTTCTTCCTCCTCTGGCAGTGAAGTGTACTGTTCAATTCTCCGCCTTTACAGCCATTACCACAGTTTTTGCTTTCCATTGTTCAAGCTGTCACCTTGCACTTTCCTTTTCACCCTTTTTCCTCTTTCCTTTTCCATTTCGATTTCCATTTCCATTTCCGATTTCATCGTTTTCCTTTTTGATTTCTTGAGCATGATTTTTTCTATTTTCTGAGGTTGTCTCATAAGGGAGGTTTTTTTGACAGTGAAACGACTCCATTGCCCCACCTTTGTCTCCTTCTTATTTGCAATTATATTTACCTTTCTTACATTCTCCGATTTTGTCTCTTATTAATCAAATGGTCCCTCATTTCCCCATTGCTCATTTGCTCTTATCCCCATACCTCCAATTCAAGGGTTTTTGTTGAAGCCACTCTCTTCCAAGGTCGAATTTTCCGTTTCCGATTAGTGAAAAAGGGGTAAGTAACTGTTGGTTTGATCAATTGATCTACTTGCTTGTCGCTTTACTTGAGCCGTTTTTGTGGATTCACTTTGTAATCGATGGCTTATGTTGGATTTTGAATAGGCACACCAGGTGTTTGTTAAAAGGCCTGAAAGAGGAATTGGAGTGGATTTGGAGTTTGGGGTATCAGGATGAGAGACTTCCAATCTTGTTTCGGTGAAAATGCAGTTCAGATTGCTGATTCGTCTTCCTCAAATGGCAATAAAGCTCCTCAAAATCTGGCTACTTTTGTTTACCAGTGCAGATTAAGGGGCCGTTCTTGTCGAATTACGATTGCCTGGAGCAAGAGTTTGATGGGCCATGGACTAAGTGTTGGAATTGATGATTCCAACATCCAATCTCTGTGTAGGGCTGATATCAAATGGCTGTTCTCCAAGAGGAGAGGATCCAAGACCATAGAAGTGGATAATTCCAGAAGCATTGATATATTTTGGGACCTCTCCTCTGCTAAATTCGAATCCGGGCCGGAACCCTCCGAAGGTTTCTACTTGGCAATTGTCTTTGATAGGCAAATTATCCTCCTCCTAGGGGACATGAGGAAAGAGGCATTGAAGAAGACGAGCTCCGCCCCAGTTTCAAATGGGGCGGTCTTCATCTCGAAGAGAGAGCATGTTTATGGTAAGAAGGCTTTCTTCACCAAGGCCCGATTTTTCGATGATGGGCAAGTACATGACCTCATGGTGGAATGTGACACCATTAGCAGCAGCGACCCGTGTCTAGTTATCAAGGTGGATCGCAAGAATGCGATGCAGGTGAAGCGCTTGAAGTGGAAATTTCGCGGTAATCAGACAATCTTGGTTGATGGGCTACCTGTTGAAGTTTTCTATGATGTACATAATTGGCTGTTCAGCACATCTTCTGTTGGTAGTGCTGTGTTCATGTTCAAGACTTTTCTTTCAGCTGACAAATTATGGGTCAGCCAGGCCCTTGCTGACCCGAACATACCGCAATGGTCTCATTCACAGAAAGTTAGAGAGCCTCATTCGGATAATCTCGGCTTCTCCTTGATTTTGCATGCCTGGAAGCAGGAGTAGCTGATGCTCGAGGGCGACCTTGTTGAGTGCTGACAGAATACATTTAGGAGGTTCTGTTTTCGTTTTCATCAAGTCGGATCTGGACTATACCAAAATTTTAAATGATTGGTGTCTCTATGTTCTTTCTTATCCTCTTATTGCTGTCTAAGAGCATTAGTTTTAATACATCAAAGTTGAAATCCTTCATCTCTCTAGGTCAGGTCCTTGCATAGTGTTTCAGTATATATGGAAACAAAAAGGGAGTTCTCTTTGACTCTTGTTACAAACATTTGGCCTGTGAAGAGATATGTAATGGATGGTTTGTGGTTTGCATTCATCAACAGCTCGAACCGGTTCTTCTTTGTATTTCCTCCACAGGTCATCAGCCCTCTTACAATCTGCATTGTAAGGAATTAGGTTAATTGTGATTCTTTGCCATGGAAATGCAAGATGCAATATCTGATATGGTTAAGCTTACATTGTATTTGCACATTTGATGAGATTGATTTTGCAGCAATTGCTGGATACTCAAAATAGTCCAACAGGTGCATAAAACACCCAAGCTGTGCTGTGTAATGGAATTTCTGAGGGGGTAAAGCACTGCTGTGTAAGAAAGGTTTGTCAGATTTGTTGGGAGCTGGGACCAATTCCATTTGTGCAGTCAACTACAAGATTCTATGGCTACAAAAGTGACAGAAGCTGTGCAGTGAGGAGCTCAGATTTGATTCTGATTCTCAATCAGGTCTCTCACAAGTCCCTTTTAAGCTGGGCTTGCCCAAGAAGCCAATGGCTCTTGGAGGCCTGGAACCCTATGCTTTCTTTATTATTTCTGAAATCTGCAGACACCTTCCATTATTTGGCTATCTATGATTCATTCCATGGGCTTGTGCGGCTGAAAAAATTGGCAAGGTACAAGAAATTTGGTGATCTTTTTAAAACAAATTTTGTAAACCTCTTTAGCTTCATTCCTACTTCCTAGTCCTAGACAATTTGGTGGTGGTATACCTTCGAATCTGTCAGCTTCTCTCATATGTTCCGGGAAGGGAACCAGGTCGCGGATAGATTGGCTCACATCGGCTTCTTGTCGTCCTTTGTTGTCGAGCGGGTCCCTGTTGAGATCGACGACCTCGTCCAGATGGACGCCCTTGGGCGGTGGTTTAACCGCGGTTAACCATCCCCAAATTATTGACGTGTATAAAAAAAAATTAAAAAAAATTGGTGGTGCCATAGTAAGTAGTTAGGGAATTGGATGCACATGTAGAAAACTCTGGGTCGGGTCATGGGTGTACTGCATGGTTTTTGTCTGTCCTTTCGCAAAATGTGAACGACACTTGTATGTTTAAAGAAGGTGTTGGCGGACAACTTAATTTGTGCATACAATGTGCTCTAGAACAACTTTGTTGAGACTTGAGAGATGTGAATGAAATAAAAAAGAATCTCACATCAAAAAAACATTACAAGTCTTAGTAAGCTGGTGGCTACTCCTTCTATCGCCAATTAGTTTTAGGTTTATGTGTCTGTGCAAACGAACCCCAATTATGAGTTCCAGCTGACTTCAGTAAACTTGCATCGTTATAGTGGACTAGCCTATCCAAATGATCCCTTAAGCTTAATTACACATTATGTACTAAAAAAAAGCATGATGTCTAAGGATTGAACTAAATAACTTGTTTAAGTACATAAAGATGAACATTCATACGAGTTTCTTTTATCTCAATACACAAATCTTGACACTTTGTAGGCTATCTCCTATCATTCTCATCTCCGGAGCGTTTAGATGAGTCAATCCTGAAACTCTATTGAAGTGGCCTAACTCAAACTATCTTCAAACAATGGGCTTTCTTTGAGCATATGGGTCTGGATGGACATTACTCAGTCCATATGCCCAACAAATGAAATTTGTTTCAATGTTTATACATCTCTCTATTTTAGAGTTTAGATTTTTGTTTTTGATATTATATAGTCTTAAATCAAATAAGTATATAATTTTATTTTAATTAGCTTTTGAAATCTAAGTTTTTCAATAGCTACTCACCAAAACTTTTTGGAGCTTTTGGTTTTTTATACACAAGTTTTCATCAGCTACAGTAACAATCAGGGTTACCAAACACTATGTTAGCTTATTGACTTATATTCAACACAAACAATCTAAGTGCTTCAGCTACTCCTAACGGTTTTTTAACCCTTGTCTAAGCGCATATGTTGATCATTCCTTGTAAAAAAAGAGCATAGGTTGATCATTCCAAATTGATTAAAAAAACTTCTAAATATGATAGTTTAGCAATTTTTATTTTTTAATTTTTTTGTATAAAATCTAAACATTTTTTTTTTGAAGAAGCAGTTTCCAAATTATAAATTTCTTAACCTATGACATTCCTTAAGTGCATATTAGAAATATCTATTTAATACTAAGTGGGTAAATAGATGATCCATGGTAATGCATTCAACATTCTCTGGACTCTGGTGAGTACCTAAGCTGAGCCGCTGACAGTATTTTTGAGCAGTTAATTTGTAGGTCTTCTTGCCACTTCTGGGCAAGACACGAGCTGTTGATAAGCAGTGTGGAGAATATAGCAAGCACGCAAAAAAAAAAAAACCTTTCTGGGCAATGAACGAGCCTTACCTCCGGGTACACGCGCCCCCAATTTTAAGCTTCTTAACCTCAATCCCTAAATCAATGGTGAATACCGGCGAGCCCAAATCAGTTTCAAGCCTCACAATCCATCTCGATGTTGTATCGAGCCTCAATCCCATCGTCATCTTGCTGCTTAAACCACAAAAATCTATCTTCTCTCGCGAGTTCTGGGAATTGGTTTTGGTTCGCGAGTTCGGTGGTGGAAGTCCTGATGGTCATGAAATTGGTAGTAGAAGATTCAAGACGGTGGGTAAAAATTTCAGAAAGAGGAAGAAGGAGTCTTGCCGGTTGAGGGGGTGGTACTGCGTAGTGGTGTTGGGTGCTCTGCAGTGGCCCGTCGGTGGTGGCGCTTCGTGCTGCCCTGGATGGTGGAATGGTATGGATTCATCTGGTATTCTTCTTCTTTCTCTCTTCCTTTCTCGGTTTGTCTTACGAGTCTGGCTGGTTGGGTTGAGACCTCACTCCTCTTCTCCCTTTCCTTCCCGCTCCCTGGTTTCTTGCCTAAATAAATCTAATATCAGAGCTTCTTGTTTGTGGTTTGAGTTTTTCTCGGCCGGTGATGGCGACGGCAAACAACCTGTGGATTCGGTGCATTTCGCCAATCCATCGAACACCCCCCGAAAGGGCCCCAAACCCCGCTTTGGCGGAGTGCTCTCCTCTGCGGGAATTATTCTCACTAAGGTCGGTACTTTTCAATCTCTGTCGAGCATGGTTGGAAGGAATATTCAGCAAAGATCCACTGTATCGGCCTTCTTCAGGTCTGGTTGCAATCTGTCCTTTTTTATGCTATTTAATTGTTCTAGAATTCACATGAAATCCTTTGATCTTACATATGAGTTGGCTTACAATTTCACCACATATCTGTGTTTGGAAAAAACTGTGCTAGAGGTGACTGCCTCTTCACACCCTACCCCCCGAAAGGGCCCTAAACAAACCGTGGATATTGGGGCTTTCATAGCTCCTATCTTCAGCTCTGATGAACAAGTCATTTTCATAAAATCCCTTACATCCCGAAAGGGCAACAAATCCCGAAAGGGCAATGACATATCTGTCGACAAACTAGATGATGAGGGGGCTATGTCCCTCCATGATGCAGGATATAATCTGGTGAAAGTTGTATCTACTCGGTGGCTGGTCTACTCTGCGGCTGCCGCTCCATCTCCGTTGGATTCGGGGTGCGATGATCAGGTGTACACTCCTAATCTCCCTCATGATGCAATTATGGGTTCGTATGTCTTGGTTTTGCCTAAAATTGCTTTGTACGCAGCATCTGATGACGCTTGTCTCGGTTTTGTTCCTGCATTTATTGAGTCGCCAATATTGTTGTGTGGATGTATTAGGTTAAACGGTGAGGTGTTTTTCTATGGCCTCTTTCAATCACCTGTTACGCTGCTACATTTCCTTGGTCTTCCTGCTGATTTTGCAGTTCTATCTCCGGCCTCCTTCGTTGCTCCTGGCTTTCCACTCTCGGGTGTGCGCGAGTCTGAGCAGCAGGAGGCTTGGTTGTCTCCGAAACCTGAGGCAATCATGTGTACAAGTAACTTAGGCAGAACCGTCTTGACATCACCCATGCTGAAGGGAATGGAAAATTATATTGTCATTAGATGGAATCTTGACAATTTACTCTTGAGGTTCTCACAAATTACTCCTTATGATAACTATCAAACAATGTGGTTAATGTTCGTTGTGCGTTGCACCTTCTTTGGGCTGAGTATAATTTTTTTTGATGAAATGTTTACCAATAGAAAGTTTGGTTTACTCTTGTATCATCTAATTAAACAGGTGCTCGAAAGGCCTACAAATCCTACTGTTTCTGTGAAGATTCATGGTGAATTGTTTCACTCTCAGAAAATCAGTAAGTTCATCTTCTGCCTATCAACTCTCTTGAAACCCATTAATTTGGTGGTTGGTTCGGATTACTTGTTGATTGTTGCCCTTCTCCTCACCTTCTACTGGTGCTTAAAAAACCAGGTGTTAGAGGTCTCCTCTTCACCACGTACCCCCCGTTTCTCAGGCCCTAATCAAGCTGTGAATTTTGGGGTTTTCATTGCCCCTTTCTTCCGTTTGGATGAAAAACTGTTTTCATTAAATTTCGATATGGGAAGAATATGCCTTGGTGCGACTATCATATTGATTTGCTGTAACTTTTGTGGTTTCTCTCTTGAGGATCTTGTGCATCACTATGCATTTGGTGTCGCGTTTTGGTTCCTCTATTGTTTCCTCATGAGTTTGCCTCTTAAGGTTATCAATAAACATTGTTCGTATGGTCTATCTCTTGCCGTGAGGGTGATCCCTCACCTTGCTATGAAATATTATTCATGTCTAATCTGGGTTTATAAACTGGTGCACAAAAGTTCACATGTCTATGTCAGGTGTTTCTCTGCTTTGATCCGGCTCGGGAAGCCTTCTGTCCCCGGTCTTCGGTTGAGCAGGGTCTGGCTTGTGAAGATTGGCACTGCGTGTGTTACTCTTGTTCTTGAATCTCAACTGTCTGCACTCTGCTGTGTCGCCTCTCCATTCAAGGCTTACGCTGTTCTGTTGCTTTGGTGGATGGTTCACATTTCTGTCGCCTCTACTCCGCCTTTGGTTTTGGGGTGCTTTGTTCCGCTGCGTAATTATTTACGCCGAGACCTGCCTTCATCAAGCTTGCTTGTTGTTATTAGTACCTGGTGTAGCGAATCTCAAGTTAAATTACCAAAAATTGGGTGCTCACCCCTTGATTGCTACAGGCCCCTCTGTTCTTTGTGCTAATCTGGGTTATCTTAGGTCTGCTTGGTCTAGGCCTTCTAAGGCTGTATGTAAACCTTGCAGGCTACAGGCTTGTATCGTGGTCCTTCTTTGTAAAATAATCCATGATATGTTTGTGTTCTGTTCCATCTATTTGTTTAAAACCATATCTCAAATCTATTTTCTAAGTAGGATTTGGGGTAATCTCACTAGTCCTGCCCCTGAGTATGCATGCTATATTTGTTTTGTTTACCTCAGGTCTTTAACCACTTTAGAATACATTTGTGATACTATGTACCTTGTTAAGAACACTTTGAAATGCATTTGTTTTATTAGTGGGATGATTACACGGGCCTATCCTTTTACTTTAGCAAGTCCAATGCTACATAAAAATCATCTTGGTTTAAGGACTCCGAAAACAAGTCCTTTTACCATCGACAGTTATATATGAATATGTGCTTTTGGAACTGTAGGGGGATAGGAAAAAGAACTTTCTGGACAGAAATTGATTCAATGTGTAAAAACGAACATATTCAAATCATGGCACTAGCGGAAACTAAGACGGAAAACATTCCAGATGACAAGATGTGGAGAAATATTGGATTTGATGAAGGGGCTTGGTCACCGGCTACCGGGCGATCCGGCGGAATAGGAGTCCTTTGGAAATCTCACCAGCTATTAAATTTTAATATCTCCATTGCTGTCCACTTACCGCGTATTATTGGCCTTAGGTTGGAAAGCCTGCTTGATGGGTTTCCGATCTTAGTCCTATTTGTCTATGCACCGCCGACACCAAGTGAAAAAGAACCATTTTGGGAAATGTTAAAAACAATTGTCAACGACTCACCTATTCCGTGCATTGTTCAGGGTGATCTTAATGAGATCCTCTGCAGTGCTGACAAATTCGGCGGGGCCTCTCCCCGGATATCCAGGTTTTCTTGACTTATCTCGTTCAAAAATGAATGCTCACTTCTAGACCTTCCCACCTTTGGTAATCCGTTCACATGGAGGAAGAACCCGGAGGAAAATTTCAACATTCGTGAAAAGCTTGACCGGGTGCTTGTCCACCAACAGGTTATTGAAGCTTTTCCTAACATGATCACATATAATGGTGCTTTCTCCTCTTCGGACCATTGCCCAATTTCCATCTCCTTTGAGGTTAATCCTTGCTTCAAAGCCCCACCTTTCAAGTTCGAAAATGTCTGGCTACTTCGGAAAGATTTCCGTAATGTAGTCAAGCAATCCTGGCGGGCTAATTGCCCTGGCTCTGCCATGTTCCAATTAATGTTTAAACAAAAAATCCTGAAAAAAAAAGGCAAAAGAATGGAATAAAACGAGTTTCGGAAACATCTTTCGTCAATTGAAAGAGGTGGAGTCGGAGCTCCTACATATTCAATCCTCTGGATTCGGGGTTGACCCTCAATCAAATCAAAGCAAGGAAAAGCGCCTCATCATTAAGAAAGAGAAGCTCTTACTTTTTCAAAAATCGTTTTGGAGCCAAAGAGCAAAAACCAAACATCTCAAACTCTCGGATTCCAACACAGCTTATTTTCACCGAGTGGCGACAGGTCGAAGGCACAGGAAACAAATTCGCAACATCACCTCTTCCTCTGGCACGATGGTTGTGGGCGAAGAGAATGTTAAGAATGAGATAAAAAAGGATTTTGAGAAGAGATTCAAGAAAGAACCAATAGACGACAGACTCCTCAATGAGTTGCTGGACCTTATACAGCATTCCATCTCGCCAGAGGAAAACAATTTTCTCATAAAACTCCCATCTAACACGGAAATTAAAACAGCGGTTTTCAACCTTGGGAGGAACAAATCCCCAGGTCCTGATGGTTTCACAACTGAATTTTATAAAAAATATTGGGACATTGTAGGTAAATCTGTAATATGTGCGGTTAAAGGGTTTTTCCACTCTGGAAAAATGCTTAAACAAATAAACCATACATTTATCTCCCTCCTCCCTAAAAGAGACGATCCCACGGCCACCAGTCACTACCGTCCTATCAGCTTATGCTCCAATGTCTACAAAATTATATCCAAAATCTTAACTGATAGAATGAAAAAAGTTGTTGGTAAACTTATGCATCCTCTTCAGGGTGCCTTTGTATCAGACAGGGCTATTCAAGACAATGTCCTGATAGCTCATGAAATTTTCCACTCTTACAAAAGTCGGAGGGGCCAGGAAGGATGGCTAGCAATAAAATTAGATATGGAAAAAACATATGATAGAGTCGACTGGAATTTCATAAAAAAAGTGCTTCAAAGATTTGGATTCCACGACACGTTTATCTCTTGGGTAATGGAATGTATCACGACGGTTTCTTTCTCGGTATTAGTCAACAACGGTCCTACAGATATGATTTATCCCACACGGGGTCTCCGCCAGGGAGATCCGTTATCTCCCTTTCTATTTATTTTAGGGGCTGAGATTCTGGCTCGGAAACTGGCTGCTGAGGCTGGTCTCGATAAAACACCCATTGGGTTCCCGATTGGACATAATGGCCCTCGGATCCCATTCCTTTCCTTTGCCGACGATATCATAATCTTCTCAAAAGGCAGCTTGGCTGCAGGGAACAAAGTAAAGACGATTGTTGATTCATACTGCAAAGTGTCGGGCCAAAAGGTCAATTACCATAAATCTAGTTTCCAAGCCACGAAAGGTATTACGAACCACAGGATCCTTGAGCTGCGTACCTGCCTCAATATTTCAAATGACAATTCTTTAGAAATGTATTTAGGTTGTCCAATTATCAATGGAAGAGTTACCAAAACCACGTTCGAAGATATCATCTGTAAATCTAAACAGCAATTGACAAAGTGGAGGGCTAATGCCCTCTCCCAACAAGGTCGTGCCACCCTTATCAACTTCAACCTCTCCGCTAAGCCGCTATATGCTATGCAGAATTTCATGCTCCCCGCTGCTTTGCACAAAGAACTCGACCAGATAAACCGCTCGTTCTTCTGGAATAAGGATCTCCAGTACCGTCCGCTGATTAGCTGGGACAGAATCTGCAAACCGAAGCTTTTTGGGGGGTTGGGGATTCGGAAATCTAGCGACATGAATGTGGCTCTCCAGATGAAGTTGTTGTGGAAAATTCTGGCCGAGCCTAGTAACGTATGAGTGTCATTGATTCGACATAAATACCTGCATTCTGCCAGTATTTTTGACTACAAAAACACGGGGTCAAGCTCTTGGCAGTGGTCCAAGTTGTCTGCTTTAATTGATAAATTTAAAAAGGGGCTTATTTGGTCTGTAGGAAATGGGCGATCAATTAGGTTTTGGACAGATAATTGGATCACAACCTCTTCTCTGTCGGCTAGGGAAGAATGCCCTCAAAATTACAATCAGGACGAAACTGTTAGTGATTATATTTTGGGGGGGAAGTGGTGGAAAGAAAAACTCCAAGAGGTTCTTCCTATTGATATAGTGAATGAGATCCAAGACATCCCTCTTCCTGCCTCCACTCTGCAAGACCGCTTATACTGGTGGCCGGATAGAGAAGGCTGGTTTACTACTGCCAGTGCATATAAATTGATAACAGCTCAATCAGCATCACTCCCGGACAGTAATGCCTGGATATGGAAGAGTAATATCCCCCCGAAAGTCATAAACTTTCTTTGGAAAATAGCTCAGGACGGGCTCCCAACTGCTACTAGGCTGTCCAACAGGGGTACGTCTGTCCCTTCCACCTGCTCTCTGTGTAATGCAGCACCAGAAGATGAGGTCCATTTGTTTCTGGAATGTCCCTTTATCCAAGCGATCCACCAGCTTCCGTCCCAAGTTCAATCAAATAATGCCTGCTTGATTGCACATTCCCGGGACATTAAGCCCATTCTATCTCTTCTAGGGAGGAGCTTAAATTCTTCTGCTCTGACCAACCTCGCTTTTTCGTGGTGGACGACGTGGTATATTAGGAACCAACATCTTTTTCAGCAGGCTGCAATCCCGCAAAAAGATAAAGTCTTACGACTAATCAAATCTCATATAGATAATTGGAATAAAACATCTACAGTTGAGGCTGACTTCGAGGAGGACTTTCGCCCTCCTCGTCGGTACCCTCCGAGAAAAAGTCAGAAACAAAAAACAATTTCCTGGCGCAAGCCTCCCCGGGGCACGTTCAAACTCAATTTCGACGGATCAACCCTTTCTAACGGCGACAGCTCTGCTGGTACCATCATTAGGGACTGGGTAGGCCACCCAATTTCTGTACACCACCAACAGTTGGGCAAACAAACACCACTCACAGCGGAAGCATTAGCTCTTAAAATAGGAATCCAACAAGTGCGACGACTCAATATAGAAAAGATCCAAATTGAAGGAGATAGCAAGATAATCATTGACCACTTAAATAGAAAATCTAACTGCCCTTGGGAGATTGAACTATTACTTTCGGATGCTCAAGTCCTATTATCGACTGTGGAAGAAGTAGATTTCTTTCATGTTCCTCGTATGGGCAATAGAGTGGCGGATAAGGTTGCACACCTTAGCCACTCTGCTCGAGGAGTCGATATTAAAAATGACTCAGGTCTTTTTGACCTCATCCGCAAGGATGCTGCCGGGTAGGGCCAGCCCGCCCGAATTTTTTCCTAATAAAAAAAAAAAAAGATAAGCAGTGTGGAGAAGAATAAGAGAAATTAAAAGTAACCTTTTTTTACCGTTATTTTTTTCGAGGTTATTGACTAGTCCTTTATGGGTCTGAGCCATACTCTGCAAAGGACGCGAACCGATTAGTTAGGCAGCAAGTCATCAGACACTCATACAGACTTACCAAAGCCAATGAAGACTTGAGTACCCACTATTAATTATACAAATTGTGCAAAGAGTGAGATTTGAACCCTTGATCTCTTGCAAATGTTGTCTTATTGTATACTAAAAGAATATGTTTGGGTAAAATTATACTATATTCGGTTTAAAGTTTAAGTTAATTACTACTCCGTATTTAGTATTTACACTCTTTTTAAGATGATGAAAATGATATAAAATACTCTTCCGTTTCAAAATATATATTGTTTGATTTTTCAACATGTTTTTTAAGAAGGTAAAAATTATATAAAATATCAACTTTTTAATCAATTTTTTAAAATAATCTCATACTTATTACTAATAAATATGAATTTATATAAAAATAATATTTTATATAATTTTTCATTTATTAAAAAACGTGATAAAAAGTCAAACAACGTATATTTTGAGACAAATAGAGTATCAACTTTAAAAAAAAATAATTTTATATTTATTAGTAATAAGTATGAAATGATTCTAAACTTTTATTTTATCAAAAGCAGTGCCCTTGTATAGGGTTTTTTCTTCCAAATATACCATTGTACCTTATATAATAGAGTTTTTTTTAAAAAACAAAACACGTTTAAAATTTTTAATTTTTAAACAAAAACAATTTATACGTAGTATAATACAATTATAACTCACATCTTACTAATCATTACAAGTGTAGTCTTACAAAGTAGAATTAAAAAAAAAAACAAAATAATATTTTTTTCTTAATAAGGCTTATCTTTTAAAATGAAAACTAGTACGATTCCCGCGCCTTGGCGCGTTTTTTTAAAACGAAAATATTATATATAAAAATATTAATAAATATTAACATAAAAATCATTAAAAAAAAACTTTATAATAAATGTATCTTATAATTATCTCATATTTTTTTTAAAAAAATCTTATGTAAAGTATAATACATAAATATAGATATTTTAAATTACTCAGTAATAATAATATCAATATAATTATAACATTGTTTAAATGTGATGTGTCATAATCAATAGTTATATTCAATGTTTTGAATTAAGCCCAATAGTTAGTAAATAAATTTGAGTAAGTCTAATAGTTATATTTGATTGAATTCAATGTTTTGAATTAAGCCCCATAGTTAGTGAAATTAAATGAAAAAGAAGAAAAAAAGAGAATTAAAGAAAATAAAAGAAAAATGACAAAAAAAAATAGTTAGTTAAGACTCCTAAAATACCTCTAAGATTGACACATCATCATAAACTCTTCTAAATTAAGAGTTTATATAGATATAGATTTTGCTTAATAAAGGGAGTATCATCATTCTTACTTGTCTATAGCAAAATCAATGACAAAACACGATTCAAATTAAACAATTAAACGTGATGATTAGTAGCTAACACACATATATATGTTTTTTTTAAAACATGTGTTTTATTCCATCAAATCTTCTTTTTAGAAATATAAAAATAATAATGTATTTTATAAATTAAATTTTTCTTAATTTTTTTGATATTAATTTATAAAATACACTAAGCAAATGCATTTTTTGTTTGTTTAACTAAAAAAATGCATTGAAATGAGCAAAAGTATGTCTTATCAAAAGTGTCATAGTTCATAGGATCACTTGTATAATTGTATTGCCTCTAACAATAGATAGAAGATACTGCCTCCGGTTTTTAATATAAGATGTTTGACTTTTATTCACATAGTTTAAGGAGTTAAAAACTATATAAAATATTAATTTTTTTAATTATTTTTTTTTTACATTATACTAATACTTATTATTAATAAGTATTATATTATAAAAAAAATTAATATTTTATATAGTTTTTAGCCCATTAAACTATGTGCACAAAATTCAAATGCATTATATTAAAAGTAAGAGAGAGTATGTATTACACTACTATCGTCTTGCTATTGTTTGACCATGTCAATATCATTTTATCTCATCTCTGTATTCAGTATTTTCTTATTAATTACTGATATCATTTTTTGTTTGCTTATTTTCATAATGGTAATTTGACCGTCACTAATCTTTTTCGTTCTCTCGATTCAACGAACTTGTATGATATGTTGATTTTTTTTTTTAAACAAAATGTTATACATAAATTACACAATACATGTGATAAACAAAGAGGACCACTAAAGATAAGATTTTATAAACCAGAGAAAAGAGAAGTAATAATAAATGCTATGAATATTGCTTATTAGGGCAGAAAAGGGCAAAAGGTCATTGTTTATTATTTCACGTTTTCCCGCCTTCCCGCTCCCATTCACTCCACTGAAAAATAAATAAAAAAGGAAAACAACAACAAAAAATAAATAGGAAGGATTTATTGGGTATGTAGTTGGAGATGGATAGAAGAACTCATCTTCATGGAGGAGGGGAACTGCCCTGATCTGTAACTTCTCAGTGGGAGATCGGGGGAGAGGTAGATACAGAGAGATGGATACGCCGGTGAAGAGCTTCCCCGCTGCTTCCACCTCTAGCCCTAACCCCGTTTCTCAGTTTGAGGTTTCTCGACTCCCTCCCCTCTTTTGCTAGGTTTATTTATCTGTGCTTCGCTCGAATCTTGTTCTTCTTCGGTGTTTCACGTTCAATTGGAAGTAGTTGCTGCGAATTCATTTGTCTTAACTAGGATTTTGTTTTCAGTTTGAGGTTTTTGAGAAGTAGGGTTTTCACTTTTTCAGCGGATAGTTGAATCGAGTGGATTTGTGATAAATCTGTGAATCAATAATTTTACTGGTTGTGAAATTAGTGAATTTCGTGAGCATTTAGATACCTGGGGTTAGATCTCACGAAGTATTCGCTTGCAGGCATTATGAATTTGGTTGGTCAACTCCCTGTTTGGGCCGTTTATAATTCATGCTACCAAGATTTAAGAGAATTGACAAAACTTTCACGTTATGATGTTGTTGTATAAATGTGCTCATGTGCGTTTCTGCAAGTTTTTGATGCGTTGGTGACATTACACAGTCACGAATGCTGTGAAATGGATTTGAATACTTCTATTTTGTACATTAGTTGGTCATGTTGGGTAATTTTACATGTTTTTTCTGCCTTCTAAATGAGTTTAAATCTATGTTAACTTTGTTACATGGAAACGTGATTCATATCAAATTTGGCCCAATAATTTTCAGTATTAGCTTGTTGGGTGTGAAAAGAGATGACCATTCACGCAAGTCTGTAGTCCCTGGTATATATATTTTCCCCCTTCTGAATTCAGATTCACAAGCCCATGGGCCTGTCAGCCAATGATGTCTTGAAAAGAATGGAGCTAGTTTCTACCGGAGTAACACTTAAATAAATTATGCTGTATCATTGGCTTCAGTTCTTTTACCATGTAGTTTGGCTATAGTTTCTTGTTTGAGGGATATGTTTAACCTCATAAATCACTGCACTTGTAGTATAGGATGTTTCCATCCCTTTTTAACGCTATCCCTGCAATTACCTGTTCATGTTTGAGAATTTTCTTTATACTTTTCTTCATCAGAAACTGCTGTGGTGCCCCGGCTTTAAGTCCAACAAAAGATAGAGATTGTATACTTTGTTTGTTGTTTATCAACTTGAATTTTCCATTCTATTTCCCAGAATCTTTTACTGCATTGGTTATCTGTGATATCTGAACAAGATTACTTCTTGGTTCACACGCAGGACTCTCCTGTCTTCAAGTACATCAATAACCTCTCACCTATCAAGCCACTCAATAGTGACCAGTCAATCAATTTGCTTAATTTTGCATCTCCAAAGACTCCATTTGCTTCTCCAGCTATTGATTGTCCCCAAAAATCTAAAATAACATGGTAAGATTTGTATGAGCATGCAATATGTATTTGAAGTTTCAGAGTGAACCAACTTCTCATTGAGCATAGTTTACATACATTGATATTTTCGCTTTTCTCCTGCAGTAGTCCCCTCTCTTATCCATTGAAGCATGAGCCCGCAGATGGTGAAAATGTAGTCAGTAAAAGCCTAGTTATTAATAATCTTAAACAAATGAAATCACTCGCGGGAAAGGAAGATTACTGTGATTCAGGCTTTGGGTTGAAAGATAATACATCTCATGAACTGTCGGAGTCAGCTGTTGATGCTTGTCAGTCCACAAACAATGAACCTGGTATTTCACCGATTGAAACCGATGGTAAAGAGGACTATCTAGATTCAGGTATGATGGTAACAGTGGAAAGTACACCTGATGGATCACCAGGATTATCAAATGAGCGTCACCAGTGCATTAGCAGTGTTCCTGGTGGTTGTGATAGTAAAGCTGATGATGTAAACAACTCTATGCCTCAAACAGTAGATTCAGAAACACCCCCTGAATTCTTCATTCAAGGAAGCTCTGAAAATGATGAGCCTTCTTTTAATAGTAATATAGCATTGCAGTTACAAGGTATCCAAGTAGACCAGATGAAAGGAGTTCGATGCAGGTGGGAGAAAATGTATCTTGAGGCTGCAGATCATTTACTTTGTGACTCTCCTGTCAAGGAAGAGAATTCTGGAGAGACTGACAATATATGTGTAGATTCTGGGACTTTATCTTTTATGGAAAGTATCTTGCAGCCTTCAGAAGAGAGTATTGATGGAATTTTGAATACAGAATCTATTCCTTTGAGTTCTTTCGAGGAGCATGATGTGAAGGAGCCTTTCACTCATCCAATTGGTGCTGAAAAGCCTAGTGAAGTCGGTCAAGCCTCAACTTGTGCTTCAGCTTATGAAAAAGCTGTTCCTAGTACAAATGCTGAAGTACATAGCAAGGTAAACCTCAGATCTATGAATTCTTGTATCATATCACCTTCATGTAACATGTCTCCCCACTTACAGCAATATGCACCGCTGTGGGGTTGTTAATACTATTTCCATGTTTTCAGGGACAGCCTTTTTTTTTGGCTTGACTTGTACCTTTTGACTTGTTAGCTAATTTGAACTGTGTTGGATTTTATATTCACTTTCCGTTTTATCGTTTTTAGACTGATATAGCTTGCATGGTCAATTCTCTTACATACGTTTTGAACAGCTTTTAAACAATGACCATCTCATGGTATCTCGGATTGGAAAATGTTGCTAAACCATGCATGCTTAAGTTTAAGGTTAATGCAGACTAATGCTTTCTGTACCAAGAAACTTGAATTTATTCTACTTCCAAGATCTTAGCATGGCTATGAATGAAGGTTGAAACTTCAAGACTCTCAAATATATTGATGTTTATGTGTTGCAAACTGATGCTTTCTTTAGGCTTGGAGCTATTTGAAACTATATTTCCAAATTGCGTAGGTTCAGTCTGGCCTTTTGTCTGCAACCTGGATTGCTCCAATTCCTTTTATGGGCATAATTTGAACCCTAAGCTCCATGCTTGCATTACAAAAGTATCTCTATCTGATGCCTGTTCCCATTTTCAGAATGACGACACCTGCATCTTTTAACTATTCGATTGTTTTGAATTTCTTTATAGCCTTGCCCACAACAACAGGAGACGTTACCAAGGCGTTGCCTGATCTTTGAGATGTCTGGTACTCATTATAAGAAGTTAATGTCTGAATCTGATGGAACTTCCTTGATCTCAGAACGACCTGTTTGCACAGCTGTAACGAGTGAAAAACGGTTGGTTTCCAGCAAATGTGAAGTTTACACCTCAGTGCTACCAGGTATAGGTTTGCATTTGAATACTCTTGCAAGGAGGGAAAAAATAGTTGTCAAGCAGGAGATTTCGACGTATAAGAGGCAGCTGATAAGTGTACCTTGCACAACTTCCTCCCTTCACTCTATAAGTTCTGATCCGAAACCTATAGATCCTGCATTAGACACCTACTCAATGCAAGAAAACGCGGAACCAAGCAACAGTGAAGGGAAGTTGAAGGATATTGCCAGCCAGAGTCCAGCATTTACAGGGAACGTGGAAGTGAAGCAAAATTCGTCTAAAAGGAAGAGGTATCCAGCGCAATCTATGGATTTGATTGGAAACATATTGATTTGATAATAATCTTCTTTCTAGTTTCTTCTCTAGTAGTTATATCACAGTTTGATCTTTAATATTCTTCAGGTGCAAGTCAGAAAATGTAGAAGGTGACAACACTTGCAAGCGATGTAATTGTAAGCGGTCAAAGTGCTTGAAGCTGTGAGTATTCATGGTGGCTAGAAATATCTATTGTTTTTGCATATAAATGGATGAATTGTGGGACTTTGACCTATAAATATAACATGCAATGTGTGTGGCAACTCTTCTGCATATGTATGGCATTCTGAGTATTCTTGACATTCAACCTTGATTATTACTCCGTAATTGGTAACGAATAACTAAGCTTCCCATTCTATTACTTATTGAACTTGCCTTGGTTGGGTAAAAAGGTGTCACATTGCCCATATCATTTGAGTTTCCGGGGCTTCTGATTTCCTTGCTTGTTTGGTTTGTGCAGATACTGTGAATGCTTTGCAGCTGGCTTGTACTGTGTCGACCCATGTGCTTGTCAGGGCTGCTTAAATAAGCCTGCTTTTGAAGAAACTGTTCTAGAAACTCGAAGACTGATAGAAGCACGCAATCCACTTGCATTTGCTCCTAAAGTGATTAGAATTTCAGATGCTATCGAATACAGGGTACAAGTCAAAACCATGTATACAATTTCAATCATATTTGATAGATGCTAAATCTCTTTTGTAACACAGGAAGAGCTTAACAAAACTCCAGCTTCAGCAAGACATAAAACTGGATGCAACTGCAAGAAGTCTGGTTGCCTGAAGAAATATTGCGAATGCTTTCAGGTTTGGACTAGGTTGATTTATTGTGCTTCAGATTGTATTCTGTAAACTGACCGGGGCATCCTTTTTGTACAAAGGGTGGCGTTGGATGCTCTTTGAGCTGCAGATGTGAAGGATGCAAAAACAGTTTTGGTCGAAAGGACGGTGAGTTTACAAGAAAGTGCCTCAACTTTTACAGACAGAGGATTAGATGAATGAAAATCCCTGTGTTCACTTTTCTTCCTCTTCTGTTACGAAGCTTATCACCTGCGAAATCCATTAAACCTAATCTCTTGATCACTCTTACAGGGACCAATGCTTTTATTCTGGAAGTATCCCAAGATAATTCAGCAGATGCAGATTTTCCAGAATCTGTTCTTAATGTTGAAATGGAGGATGATGATCTTCAAGTTACACCAATTTCTCAAATCGACAGGTTATCCATCCTTATCAATCCCATCCCCCACTCAACACTTGCTTTCATTTTATCCTCTCACCCACATTCAGGCGCTCTTCTATTTTATTTCATTCAGGAATCCCTCTGGACTTGTTGGCTTGGACTCGCAATTCCCTTCATTTTCCAGTCGACTGCTTAAACCATGTGCCAATCATGGGCTAGCGAAAATCACTTCCCTTTCTTGTAATGATACCCTTGGGGTCCCTCCCCTACACAAGATGACCATAGAAGACGAGGAAACTACCAAGGGTTTGAAGGACGACAATGCCACTTTAACCTCAACAAGTGTAAAGTCCAGATCCCCCAACAGCAAGAGAGTTTTGCCTCATCTTGGGCCGAGACATTCTCCTCCGAAGAAGTTTAGTAGGAAGCTGATCCTGAGATCTATCTCGTCATTTCCCAGACTTCCTGAGCACAGCAGAGACACCATGTCGCAGGAAATGCCTTGAGCTCATGAACACAATCGTAATCGACCAAATAGCGTAGGAATCCTAGTGCTAAGGTAGTCAGCTAGATTGTGTAGCTTCAGCTTAGGTGTTGTAAAATGGAGACCCTTTCATAGCTTTTAGTGTATGCTTTGTATTAGTATAGTTGTTTCGTTGTAAAATATATATAACTGCCAGGATGAAATCTGACTAGTTTTGCTTTACATTTGTGGTAATTCTATTTCTCTGTAGTCTGTCTGTAGTGGTGCCATTTTCAATCAAAATCACCACTTTCCGGTTTTTTTTTTTATTTTTTTTTATTTTGAATTCTATTATGAGAAAGGATGAAAAGTTATAATTTCTTTCTATGAAAAATAATTTTATAAATTACAAAAAATTGCAATCATGGTCGAAGTAAATATTTTCGAATTTTTATAATGCCAAACATTTAAATTGAAAATATCCATTCCGATTCCCATTTTTTATTTCCGGAATTCATACCAAACGGGCCCTGATATCATACCAAGCAGGCGCCGTTTTTCTCAGACTCTCTGGAAAACCCTCACCAGCTGCTAGCGACTGTGCTGGTTCCACCGGCGGCGATTGAATCCATTCGATCACTCAATTTCAAGCTCGAAGGTGTTTTCTTTTCTCTAGTTTTTGTGATTAAAGCCAGTGTTTTCTTTATGATCGCGATTCCTAAAACAGTGCTTTCTTGTACAATCTTCTGTTCAATTTCCCCAAATTGTCATGGTATCTTTTTTGCACCCCTGAATTATTATTTTTGTCGTCCTTTTGTATGGATTAATACGTATTATATGGAAAAAACACCATGGAAACTGAATCGGTGGACTGGTTTTTTGGTTGTGTTTTCATTGCACTCCACCTGTTTGAGAAAATGCCTACCCACTGTTTGGTGCTTCTACTGTTTGATAGATGCACATCTTGTCTTTCTAATTCCTAATTGCAGTTTTTTTAGCCTCTTGTGAATGTTGAAAGGATTTATTCATGCTTGGTGTTTGTGTTGATTGGAAATCTAGTAGAGGAAAGATGCCACTAGGGATACTAACAGGGTTGGCGAGGTCGATGAGAAGAAAGAGAACGTCATCGCTTGATATTCTTACTTCCAAGAGGGCTCCGAGGAATTACTATAAAGGGAAGAACTGCAAGCCCACTGGTTTTCATACTAGAAAAGGTCTGATCATTGCGCGATATTCTCATGTTTGTCTTGGATATTTTTGTTAGAGATTGTTGAGGTTGAGTTTGGCTGGATGATTATCACCTTAATTTAGTTTTGATGTAGTTTTTCTTCATGATGGAATGAGTTTCGTGCTTCCTTAATGTCTACATTGCTTATTGATCAAGCTTGGGAATTTCGGTGCAGGTGGATATGTTGTGGTGCAAGAAAAACTGCCGAATTATGTGGTTCCAGATTTGACTGACTTTAAGGTATGATGCTAATGCTAGTGTTCTGGTGAAGCTATTATGAGTAATTCCTGATATGCAGTAGTTGAAACTTGAAAGCTTACTGTGTCACACCATGAGACCGAGTAATTCCAGGGTTTATGGATTATATTTAAAGACAGTATGGAAAAATGCCGTTAAATATCGATGGTTATGTTCAGTTCTAGGGGAAGGGATTCTCCGCCTGCAGCTTTGATGAGAAAAAGATGGGTGTTCTCAACTGTTATTAGCTTAGCCTGATCTATCAGATTCCCACTTCCGACCAAAACGCAGTTTGGTGTGTTTGTTCGTGAAAAGCATAGCAGAAACAAATCCCTTAAAAAGCTGATATTCAGCTCTTTAAGTGGGTGCATATTCTCTCAAGGACGATATTTATATTTGACTTGCTGTCATCTCATTGTTGAGGCCATTAGCTTTGCTATGTCAAAAGTTGAAGATTCATATGGATAAGATGTGCTTCGTGGCTTTCCATAATATTTGATGTGTTATTGTCTGGGACTTGCTTACCGAGCTGTTTGTGCTGTCTTTCTGGTTGCAGCTCAAGCCATACGTTTCCCAGTGCCCGATCAAAGCTACAACCACTGAAGCCAATGAGGCAGCAAAGTAAAACTAAAGACCTTTGGAGTACGAGTTTCATTAGTTGCGGTCCCAATGTTGCAGTCATTTGTAGAAAACTGCTGGGATGCTGAAGCACTTCCAGGCATAATGTTTACTCTAACCATCTTCTTTGGCCGTTTCTCTTCACATTGTATTGGTGCCGTTTGATCTTCTTGCGTTGGCTCCTTCGTGTTCAGATTGTTAATGAACAAATCCCATTTTTCATCCAACAAGGGGCTTGCTTTATTTGATTGACAGTATCCGTGGCCATCTCAAACTGCAGAAGTTTTTGTGCTATCTATGTCAAGGCAGTAGCGCTCCCTTGTCCGCAACGGACTTTTCGCAACGGACATATGTGGTATGTGCCTTGTCTGCTGGGGTGCTAATCCAGTGGACTTTTACAAACCTATTGAACTGAAAGTAATCGCCTCCATTTTTGATCAATTAGCACTACAATCAAAATTTAAAGTCGTTTAATGTTGTCTTGTATTATCAAAACTATGAAATCTTACAAATATTGTTGGGATAAGAAAAAATAGCCATCTCAGGTTGGTTTTGGGTCTTAAAAGTAACCCAAAATATATGGGTGGGAAAGCCCCTACACAATGGCTTAAAATGACAGCACAACTCTGATGCCGAATGGTCAGGGCTTGAAGGCTGAGAACACCACCACTGCATTGTGACCACCGAATCCAAAGGAATTCGATATGGCTGCAAAGAACAACATGGCCATGGTAGAAATCTAGTTGCAGGGAAGACAGTATAGAAACTGAACTGAACTGAACTGAACTGAACTGAGCAACTTACCCACACTAACCTCGTGCTTTTGTTTTACGTTTGGTATGGTGTCAAACTCAACTGAAGGCTCGGGGTTCTGCAGTAAAGATGAGTGAAAACAAGGGATAGGGGCCTTTCTAAGAATGGCTTATAAGTCAGGCAGGAGAAACTTACAAATTGGTTGATAGTTGGATGCAGCCATCCTGTGGTTACGGCTTTTATCGTAGCAATGGCTTCCAAAGCCCCGGAAGCACCAAGACCATGCCCTATCATAGACTGTGCACATACCAAATAGCAAGAATCATGTTCCTGTGATGATTCGAATTTGGCAGAATACAGAGAAATAACAATCTGCAGCTTACCTTTGTTGAATTGATCTTGATCTCGGATGTGTTTTTAAAGACCTTCTTGATGGCATTTACCTCAGCCAGATCACCAACAATGGTGGAGGTTGCATGAGCATTTATGTAATTGACCTGGAAGCAACTAGCACAGCCATACATATACTTCAGCAATGTTTTGGCCAGGATTCATAGAACACGAAAAACGACTGCATCATAGTTCATACCTCCTCCGCGGATACACCAGCATCTTCTAGGCTTCTTTCGATGCATGAAGAGACCACAAGGCCGTTAGCTCTTGGATCGGTAATGTGATATGCATCACAATTGACTGCACTGCCCAAGTATTCTGCGATTATCGGTGCACCTCGTTTCATAGCATGTTCCAAACTCTCCATCACCTGAATCAGTTTCAAATCAGTATTTCAGTCAATATATATATATGCTATTTTCGGGGACCAAGTACAACAACTCACCAAGACTCCAGCACCTTCTCCGATCACTAAGCCATCGCGGTCTTTGTCCCATGGCCTTGATGCTGTCCGAGGGTCGTCGTTTCTCTGGGACAAAGCTCTGCAGGCAAATAGACCACCCAATGTAATAGGAAGAATGGCAGCTTCAGCTCCACCAGCAAGCATCACATCCGCCTCACCCCGGCGGATGTGGTTGGCAGCAGAATGGAAGCAGTAGTTTGAACTAGCACAGGCTGTTGAAATCGAATAACTCGGACCCATCAAACCAAGGTCGATCGCAAGCAAGGCAGACGCCATGTTTGTTATGGAATAAGGAAGGAAGAAAGGGGTTATTTTCCTGGGGCCTCTTTCTGCTAAAGCTTGAAAACCTTGTGAAAGTGCTGTTCCAATAAGCACACCTGCTTTCATCTTGTCAATCTGCAAACCACATTATTGTGGAAGGAAACTATCAATTACCTGGTTGAAACTTGAAAGAGCAATGGCTGAAAATACACAAGAAAAAAAATACTATACAATAAACCATATACTGTAATAAACAAGTCTAAATGACATACATGCCCAACATAAAAGGGAGAAGAAAAATGATTTTTTTTTCCTTTTCGTATAGACAGTTTCAAATATTTGGGGTCTGTGATGCATAGCGATGGAGGTGTAGACATGGATGTCAAGCACTAGATTCAAATAGGTTGACAGAAATATATGAAGGGTTGCATTAGGATTTTTATGTGACAGAAAAGTTCCACTTAAACTCAAGGAAAAGTTCTACAGTGGAGTGGTAAAACTAGCTTTATTATATGGGACAGAGTATTGGGTGACAAAAAGGCGCAAGAACAGAGACTCATGGCAGCTGAGATGAGGATGCTCAGGTGGATGTATGAGATTACCTTATGCGACAAAATCATAAACGAGAGTCCGAGAAAGGATAGGTGTGACTAGTATTCAGGCTAAGTTGCGGGAATCGAGACTATAATGTTATGGTAATGTTCAGAGGAGAGACACAAATGCGCCAGTGCGTAGATGTGACAGCTTGGTGTCATGATAGGCCAATGTTTGGGCCGAGTCCAGTAAATAGTGGGTTAGGCCCATGAATTGTAAGTGTGGTATAAATGTCTTGCCTAGTAGCTGAACAAGGCATCGAATATACAGAATTACATTCCCTCTATCTCTCTTATCTCTATTCCTCTTCAACTCCTTCTTCTCTTTCCTAACTACCGACGACGATCAGCAACTCAGATCGTAACAATTGGCTATCGGAAGTGACCGTCGGGGCAGAGGGAGTCCAAGGAAGAGTTGGGATGAGGAAATTAGACAAGACCTAGCCGTTATGGGACCCATTGAGGAGATGGACACGTGATGGGATGTAGTGGAGGAGTGCTATCTGAGTCGACAAACACTAGTCGTGTGCAGCGTTTCCTTCATCGTACTAATTTCCTGCTAACATCCCATGCTTACATTCATCCTGTACTTTACATCCCAGAGTGTTTTTACAAATTAGCACTAAAATCGGGTTTTCTTAAATGATTTCCTTAGGGAAAAAATGCATTGACAACAAAATTAAACCCGAAAAAACGAAATTGATTCAACCAAACAACTAATCCGGTCAAAATTATCTCAAATTAACACAACACAAATATTCCTAACACCAAACCGACAACAAAACCAAACCGAAAACAACAACAACAACAACAAGAAAGAGGGGAAAAAAGACTTATTTAGCTAAGTCCGTGAACGAATCAAAAAGGAAGAAGATGTGAGAAAGATAGCTCAAGATAGGCGACCACGAGGGAGGAAGACTGTCCTTGAAGAGGAACTATGAGCTGCCTGGAAGACCGGAAGACAGTTCAAGGGGCGATCATGAAAGAAGATAGGAGGGAGGAAAAGGCGTTGCGTATGAACCCGGTCCAGCTCTTTATTTTTTTCCCTAAGGAAACCGTTCAAGAAAACCCTTGTAAAAAATCAACGTAAAATGTCTTGTCAGCATAATTGATCTGTGAGAAAACTTGTGGTAATAAATGACCAGTTTACCACTACTATCAAATGTCGGGATATTTTTATTACTTTTGAAAGTTGAGGATATATTTTTACTATACCCTCAAAGGTGGGAGTATTTTAATTAGTTTCCCCTTAATTTAATACAGTTAACTACCATATGGTTGTTACATACAACGTCAAATTTTAAAATAAAATAAAAATATGACTATTTAAATCACAAATTTAAATTTTTCTCAAATATATTTAAACAAAAATAACTATCTAAATTATAAATTTAAAGTTTTTTTTAATATTTTTAAAATTCACATAATAAATTTTTATATATTATATACATGTAAAAAATAAAATTTCCCCTCCAAATTTTGTTAGCACT
Organism: Persicaria tinctoria; assembly: GCA_037127255.1. Taxonomy (NCBI): domain Eukaryota; kingdom Viridiplantae; phylum Streptophyta; class Magnoliopsida; order Caryophyllales; family Polygonaceae; genus Persicaria; species Persicaria tinctoria. Next base: position 6,893,077 of record JBANSL010000004.1, read on the forward strand.
CTTTTAAAATAAATTTTAGGTCCGCCACTAGTAGCATCAAATTTCGAATTTGTGATAGAAAAATAAAGATTAGTGGCATATATGATATAGATATACAAATACAATTTCCTCGACATGAATTGAAAATGAACTTTCTCTAAAACCAGTAAGTCAGCAACATAAAGTATATTATATAACCCATTGACCTTATTTTTATTGATAAACTTTGGAAGTTAGGAATATTTTTGTCTTCTCACATCTTATAATCAAATTACAATTCAACATTTCAACGTACAATCAAATACTCGTTCCGTTTGGAAGAACCACATACTTTTTTTTCCTGGAATTGGCAGCCTATATATCAAAATATTAGGATGTTAGCAAAAGTAACCCCTCCTTGTCCAAAATTATAAAACTGTCAAAATGACCTAAAAATTGCAAAAATAAAATAAAATCGGTGCTCAAAACTTGTGGTAGCCGGGTTAGAGTGGAGGGAGCCATCAGATCAAGTGTAAAAAGCACTCCTTTTATTTCAGTTGGAAGTTCAAAGGGCGGGTGTTTCGTTAGAGAGGAGGGAGCCGACCGTCATTGAAGGACCTTCAAGAGAGAAAAGAGAGAACGCCATTGAAGAGGCAATTGAGGGCGACAATGGAACCGCGAGAGAGAGGGAGGGGGGGGGGGGGCTAGGCAAGTCGAAAAGGGAGGACGACGAGTGCGAAGGGATCCTCTGGGTCGACAACAGTCAAAGAAGAAGAACCCTCTGCGAAAAGTAAATTCTCATTCTCTCTCTCTCTCTCTTCTATTGACAAAGTTATTTCGAGGGTTGAATGTCTTGAATGTGGAATTGGGGACCTTGGGGAGAATGAGGTGAAATGATGTACAAACCCTAACCTTATTGGTGTTGGGCGGTTTGAGATATAGTTGAGAAATCACTATTGATGCAAAGTTGATGATGAAATTGAAGGTCCAAATAGGGTAGAAAGGAATTGAAAACCTCCATTACTGTTTCGAACCTGGATTCGGAAAACTTGAAAAGGGCAGACGAATTTGTTTATCTGGCTTGGTGAAACGGTTAGGTGGCTAGATTTAGTAATCTATGTTTCACTTTTCGAATTAGGGAAGTTGGGAAGAGTTGAGTTTCAAATGATGTTGGATATGGTATAGGGGAATTTGGGAAGAATGTGGAATTTGTGCTTATGAGTTTGGAAATTGGGAAGTTTGGGAGAATTTGGAGATTGGGGTTGATTTGTAAATAGTGACATTTAAATATAATGTTCACATTTGGTGATAGTTGTACATCATTGTAAGTTTTTTCTATGTGTTGAAATATGTTGTGATTCAAACGGTGCAAAAATACACTACACCACTCCGATGTCATTTGAGAGTATTGTAAGTTTGTGATACGTGTATTACATAAGGTTGTGATATTTGAGACTATTGTATAGTTGTGTCATTCGTTGCATTCTTTATTCGTGTGAGTTGAGCATTTGAGCAATTGTTGAATTCTTTGTAGATAAACTCTTAATGTTTTCTGTATTGGCAGCCATATTATATTTACTAGCACGAATTATGGCTATAGTGGCAAGGATTTTTTCTATACTAACATTAACTTGTACACTTGGGTCACAGGTTAAACCCCCCTGCACTGCAGCGATGCATACCAGTAAAGGACGAAATGTCAATACGATGTCGAGCAAGAAGGTAAATACTTGTATATTGACACGTCGAATAATTTCTTGTATTTGTGTTGGTGATGTTAATCGTGAAGTGGAATATATGTGCAGCCGACACTAGCTCTCATTCTGAAAAAGTATTTCCGAGAAAGATCAAATCACTTCTCCAAGACATACCTTTTGAATGGAATGGACGAGATCCTATCTATGGTGGACTAGAATTGAAGGAAAGCCTCGGAATGGACGAGATCCTATCTATGGTGGACTAGAATTGAAGGAAAGCAGGCTATGGGGCATTGTAATGATCGGGAATAATGTGTCGTATTGCTGCGCCCCACTCGTCCCCCACCCCCACCCCCTCCTGCTTCGTCTTGAATGTAGTTGACAATTGGTACTTCGTTGTGTTTGTTTTGGGACTTGAACGTCTCATTGTGTTTGTTTTAGGACTTGAATGTTTTCTCCTTTTTGATGACTACTACCGTATGTTCTGGATTTCTTTATGGATGGCTGTTCTGAATGTTGCGTTATGACTGCTTTAGTTTGTCCTTAATGTTGTCTATCCGGATGTTGGGAAGTTTCTGAGATGGACAAGAGATGTCATTGTTAATAGCACGAAAAATGGCTTTACTGGCTAGTAAGCAAAAATCGCACATATTCGTGTTTAGCATCGCAGGCAAATAGAACGGATAACCCCATAATGTAAATACGTACATGCAAAACCACCCTTTGGGCCTCCTGCATCTCATCATCGGATGATATTTCCATACAACCCATTGATGACGTTTCTTCAAGCGGCTCCAATTTTATTTGTCCGAGGGTGTCACTCTCCACCTCCAACGAGCTCCCCAAGTGGACAAAAACAACCCTCCCCCTATGGCCACCCCCATACATAGTATCCTCCTCATCACTACTTCGACAAATTACATGTTTTCCACGGTCCACCTCAGCCACTTTACCTATCATCTTCGGAGCAATGGTTGTCGGTTCTGTATAGATTTCCTGGTTGGTTTTGCCAGTTGTGTGAATCTCTGTGTCATATGAATTGTTTTCTGTGCCATCCAAATTATTTTCCGTGTCATACTCGAAATTTAGATGAAGATGGGATGTAGACCCATCGATGCCCATATCAACCCAATCCCCCTCTTCCACCGTCTCACCTGCGATGTATCCTTCAGGTGATTTGGTATGTGGGGACAAATTCACCACCACCGAGTGACAACCATTTTGGGTTCCAATTTCTTTGACTGAAGCGTATAAGGGAAAGGGTCATGCTCTATCTCAACCCATTGAGTTCCAGTGCTTGAAAGCATCCCAATCACTATCATCCACTTGAATAGGATGACATCCCTCATTCTTCGTGTCGAGTAGGTATTTCAACTCCAATTCGTAGCAAATCGGATCTACCTCGAGATTCCTTATAATCTTGCTCCTGACGACCCCAAACGGCATGCTCTCCTCTATAAGCATTGCCTTGTGAGAATTTCGGCCTTCAAACACCCATTCCCGTCCTCTATGACCATACTTACCCGTGATCGTTGATATATACTGTTTGCAATTGTCATATGTATCACTGGGTATGACAATAAATATTCTGTTGACGACCGAGATTCCCTATTGGCTAGCTAGTAACTAAAATGTTGGGTTTTCTTTTTCGAACTTCACCATTAATGGCAACTAATAGACATTCCTTTTTTTGCCTTCTTTTTCGAACTTCACCATTAATGACAACTAATAGACATTCCCTTTTTTTGCCTTTTATTTCTACTTGTCAACACCCCTAACTCCTTTTATATCCTGTCTGCAACCTGCCATTTTTCCTCACTAGAACTCCCTCCAATTTGCCTATGGAGTTCCCTTTGCATTAAATGCAGCTGATGTCACCCCCTCTCTCTCCCAAATGGAGATCCCTTTGCATTTATGGAGTGAGATTGTTCATCTGCAATTTTTTTTTATTTCGCAACCCACCCTCCCTCTGCCTCTCATGTGTCGACAGTTGTCCCCCCCATCCTCCTCCCTTTGCGGCGCGCTAGGCCTCTCCTCCTCCTATCCGACATGCAACCGGATGAGCAAGTGGGCATTTTTTTTTTTTTGCAAAATTGACGTTTTGCCCACTGTTTGCAATTTATCATATGTCATGGTTATTTTTGCAAAGTTCAATTTTTTATGTATATCTATGCAATTTAACCTTTTTTTTTATGATAATAAAAATTATTTAAAATATTTATTTTTTTTAATAATTTTATAAAACAATTTTGTAAACTGTAATTTTTTATTATAAAAAGTAGATATTTTATATAGTACGTTGTACTCTTTTTTTTCTTTCGGTTATGCTACAACCCTATACTTTATTGAATGGGTAAATTACGTCACTAGTCCCTAATGTTTCGTACTTTTTTCTTGTTGATCCCTAACCTTTTGTTCATTCCATTTAAGTCCCTAACCTTTTATACCTATTTCACATTGGTCCTTAACCTTCTATTCATTCCATTCAAGTCCCTAACCTATTGAATTTGTTGAACTATTAGTCTATATTATTTTTAAAATTGAAAAATAAAATCATATATTTTATTTTAAAAATAGTTTAGACTAAATTGTAATTTTTAGATGAATATTTAAGATTGGTTAAGAAAAATAGAAAATTTTAATTAAATAATCTCATTTTTAATAGGGTGATTTAGGTAAGTAGTCTATTTAGAAAGTTCAATTAGCTAACTAGATAAAAAACTTGTTAAATTAGATTAGGTAGTCCATTCTTCAAATAGAGTATTAATTGGTCAATGGTCAACTGTTTGACCATTGACCGGTCAACGTTGACCAACTCATGTGGATTTTTTTTTCTTTTTTTTTTAAATAAAAAAAATTGATGACATTTTTGTGATGCCACTGTTTTGATGCCATTTTTTATGACATTTTATTTTCACTTTGATGCCACTTTTATAATGAGATGGTTTTGATGAAACTTTTTGAATGCCACTTTTTTCAAACCTTGATGACATTTTTTTGTTTACTATGATGTCAAGTTGACCATTGATGCCATTTTTTTTTACGGTTGACTACTGATGACACTTTTTATGTCAATTTTTTGATGATTTTTTTCCCGTGATGCCAGATCTTTTCAAAGTAGTGTTTTGATGACATTTTTTTTCTTTAATGTGATGTCACTTTTTTAAAGTAGTATTTTGATGTCATTTTTCTAATGTAATTATTTGATGTCACTTTTAATCAAATCGTTTGATGCCACTTTTGTAATTCAGTAAATTGTGTATCGATATATTTTCATTGATTCTACTTTAATTAAATGAGGAGAGATGACACATTTGTGATTAACTCAATTTGAAATTGAATTAATTTTATAAAGTTAAAAATCTATACCAATATGAATTCCTCTGGAAGCGGGATCCGGCGTGGATGCTTTGGGATTTCTTGGTGTCGTTGAACCAGGCAAGAATTGAATAGTTTAGAAGTATTGGCCGCATAACTTAATAAATAATTAATATAGGGCCAAAAACGGAAATAGTATAAAGATAAGGGACATTTCTGTAATTTTGATAAAAGATATTAAAACTCCAATTGATTTCAATGGAGTTTACAAGTACAGAGACGAAGCGCAGGGTGAAGGTACGGGCTCGGCACAGCTTCCCTCCAGCGTCGATATCTAGCGGCGATCGAAGACGGCGACTCGGCGGTGCTGGCAAGAGGCAAAGCGGTGATGTGCGGTGGCAATCACACAGTGCTGGCGGCAACAATGGAAGGCAGCGCGAAGGGCAACGACGACGGCGGTGATGGGCGCGGCAATGGCAGGCGAACAAGGGAGATGGGGTACAAAGGCTAATTAACTTTCATCGAAGGAGGAGACAGAAGGGAGAGACAAATTACTGCTTTGGATGCTGACGGTGTTGTTGGAATTGGGCTGTGGAGGGTTCAATTCGCCCGTAGGTCGACGAGTCTTGCTGTGTAAGACCTCCAGGCTCCAACGGCGTCTGGGACTTCGCTCGCGGGTGTCGAGGACAGACGGGGTTTCATGGGATTGAGATTTAAGGGATTGGATTTTGGATTATAACAACTAAAAAAACATTTAAATTAGCTACTCACCTAGTTAAAAGCCTGAAAGTGCCCAAAACACCAAATTTTCTCTTTTTAATACCTATAATTTATATATTTTTAGTAAAAATACACCCCTTTGACAAAAACACACACAATTGTTTTCCAAAATATTGTGGTTCAATTTATTTAATACAATAATTTAGATCAATTAACATTATAAATGTTCATTATTTAAAATCTACAATTAACAATAGAAATGTTCAATATTTAAAATCTACAAATCTTAGGCATTCCCCAAAAAAATTCCAATTTATTCTAATTTTTTTTACTTAGAAATAGTAATCTTGGTATAAATAATTTTTAGTCTATTTTTATTATTATTCCCCCCCCCCCCCCCACACACACATTTTAAAAAAATTCACAAATAGGAGGTTTTTAATTTTAGAAAGAGGAAATGAAGTAGATTTCAAATACGTACTAAAAAATTATAACGTTAATTTATGTACATTTTTATTAAATAATTTAACCACACTATAAAGGGAACTTAATTTATTTATTTATTATTATATTTAGAAGTTTATGAAATATATTTAATTAAAATTTTAATATTTTTCTTAACCAATCTTAAACATTCACCTAAAAATTACAATTTAGTCTAAATTATTTTTAAAATACTTTTTTTCAATTTTAAAAATAAAAACTAATAATAGTGCAATAAATTCAATAGGTTAGGGACTTGAATAGAAAGAATAGAAGTTTAAGGACTAATATGAAATAAGTATAAAAGGTTATGAAGTTGAATGGAATGAATGAAAGGTTATGGACTAATAAGAAAAAAAAGTATGAAACGTGGCATAATTTACCCTTATTGAATAGATTAGACGTTGGATTCACTCAAAGAGTGGCAATACACAGCAGCAAAGCCCAGAGGTACAGAAGAAAAAAGAGTGAAGGGCTAAGTAGAATTGACCCCCAAATTTGCTAACCTTGTCCAACTTCTCCCCGCCGAGATCGGCGTCCTCCAGCGCCTTCTTGCCGGCGACGAGGCAGTACCGGAGACAATCGTCGAGCCGGTGGTGGTTCTTTCCGTCAACGTAGCCCTGGGAGGTGAAATTCCGGATCTGCCCCGCGAACTTGGTTGGGAAATCACAAGTGTCGAAGCGATCGATGGGACCAACGCCGCTCTCGCCGGCGAGCAGCTTCTCGTAGTACGTATCCACGTCGTTGCCGAACACAGACACCACGCCCATGCCCGTGATCACGACCCGTTTCTTGGGGTCAGCCTCACGCGTTGGGGCGGAGGCGGTGACGTAGGACTTCTTGGTGCTTAATTTAGTGGGCCTTGCGATGAGAGCTGGGGATTTCCGGCGGAGTGGGTCTAACGGTGGCGGGCGGAGGAAGGGGGATTGCATAGTGTGCATGGCGGCGATGGCGGTGGAGAGAATATATTATTATATAGTGATGAATTAATGTTGCGGAGGAGAGCCAAGTAATATGTGAGGGGGTATAATCAAATGATGCACAAATAATCTATCCCAATTTGGTCGGTGGGGTTTGGGATCCTCTCCTAATGTGTGGTGTCCTAATAACTTCCTAATAAATAATCCATTCCAATTTCGTCCTAATGTGTGGTGTCCTAATAACTTCCTAATAAATAATCCATTCCAATTTCGTCCGTGGGGTTTGGAATACTCTCCTAATGTGTTGTGTACTAATAACTTCCTAATAAATCAATTTAAACCATTAAATTAAATCAAGATTAAATATTTATAATTAATTATTAATTGATTTATATATCCTATATCCTTTACAATACTAAAAGTTCATTTACATTCTTTTCTTGCATTTTTTTTGCATTCTCTTATACTCCATCCGTTAATTAAAACATGTTGTTTTAGACATTTGCACATTTTTTAAGAAAGCAAATAAAATCAAACAAAAATACACTTATACCCCTAATTATTACCCTACTTTTACACTTTATTGAAAACTACAACTAACAAATTTCTAATAATTATATACAAGGGTAATTTTGGAAAGTAAACACCAAAATACCCAAAACGACACGTTTTTCTTAACAAGATTTTACTACTAAAACAACATATTTTTCTTAACGGGGGGAGTATTTATTATTCTATATTTCATTTGATGGAAATTATAATTGATTTTTTTTATAGAAAATTAATATTTGACAATTGATAGCTAAAATTATTACATGTATTATTTTAAAGTTATAATTATTTTTTTTAGAACGTGTGTATTGAAGTGTTTCTAGAATTTCACGAATTCTTATTACCTAAAGGTGATGACAAGTGTCCTTAATTACCTATAAAGCCAACCAGGAAGTGTATTCGTATATAATTAGGTTCCTTGTTATGAGTCGGTTTGGATGACAATGTGTTCTTCGCAATGAGCTTTACTCGCGTTCTATGCTCACTATTGTTCAATCATCGTCTTTAGAAGATACTGTGAGATGGTGTTTGGTTTTAGAGGCGTTCTTCTCCGACCAGAGGTTCTAGAAACTCAACTCCGAGGGCTTTATCTCATGAAGGGTTGCAGAGCTCTTGTTTCACTTCCTAAAACGGATCCTGTCTTGTGAGCTCTAAGGGGTTTTTATAGTGTTGCTAAGCGAGCAGCTGGTTGGCAACCTCGTGGTGTGGCAGAGGACACGTGTAAATCATGCCCTCATGCCAGAGGGTTTGAGTCGTTACGTGTGGTGATGCCAACGAGGTGGTACTTGGACAGCGAGTTGCTTGCTCTCGGTATACGATGCAAGATGACGTGGAGTCTTTGTTTCTTAGCGTAAATGATGTGGAAATAAGTACGTGATTGGTGCCCTGATCGCGATCCATGTGTTCCCTTGTTGGAGGGACGAGAAAAGGCCACATTTCTCATGCCCTTTATAATGGATTGTATATCTGACATGATTAGTTCTATTTCCCATTACCATTTTATTTTGTTCTGTAGGTAGTCAATAATGATTTTTGAGTCTCCATCAACCGTTATAACTTGTATTTTGAGTTTGTTAATTTCACCAATACCGAGCCTTAGAGTGAGTTTGTTGATTTGGGTTAACGAATTTGGTTTTTTTTTTTTTTTTTTTTTGATTGTGGATTTTTTAGGGTCGAAATTTAGGTATTTATATATATATATATATATATATATATATATATATATATATATATATTTGGATTATTGGATGACTTTAGTGGATTTGTTTGTGAAATTAGGTGATGGCGGCGGCGAGGGAGATGGTGGAGGCGGGGTGGTGGTGACCAACCTCTCTTCTTCTTCTTCATATCTCTGATACGAAACTTCTTCTTTATCTTAATTTGTTTCTCTGTTGATCGAAGATGAAAGCTTCATCTCTGCTTCAATATTTGGAGCGTGATTTGATTGGGTTTTTTTTTATCAGATTGGGATTTTCGCCTTGCTTAATGGATATGTTTTTTGCATTTATAAGTGTCACTAATCTTGTTCATACCATGCCTTCGATTTCACATGTCCTTAGTCATGCTCTAAATTGACAATGATAAGGCGTTGGGTTAGGATTCTAGTCTCCACTTGTTTCTGCAGCAACTTCTGACCCTCCTTTCTCTCTCGTTTCTCCTCGGAATTTCAAATTCTTTATACCAAATCGTAGATATGTAAGTCTACTTTCCATTGCCTTTAATTTCATTCAATTCCGATATGACATTAAGAAATTATGGACGCTGAAGTACAGCTGCGTTTTAGACTATAAAAACTGCCATTGTGCCCAGCAGGTGTTGATTTGTTTATGCAGCAACTTCCGACCCTCCGTTCTCTCTCGTTTCTCTGCGGAATTTCAAATTCTTTATACCAAATCGTAGATATGTAAGTCTACTTTCCATTGCCTTTAATTTCATTCAATTTTGATCTGGCATTAGGAAATTATGGATGTTGAAGTACAACTGCGTTTTAGACTATAAAAACTGCCATTGTGCCCAGCAGGTGTTGATTTATTTCTTCAGCAACTACCGACCCTCCGTTCTCTCTCGTTTCTGCTCGGAATTTCACATTCTTTATACCAAATCGTAGATATGTAAGTCTACTATCCATTGCCTTTAATTTCATTCACTTCCAATCTAGCATTAGGAAATTATGGATGCTGGAGTACATCTGCGTTTTAGACTATAAAAACTGCCGACAGCGGTAGATATTGTAATTTAGGTTATGGGTGAATTTAAAGATGTAAGTGTAATTCAGGTTTATTCGTTTTCATGTATAACTTTATTCGCATAGGGGGTTTTGTTTATGAGTGAATTTAAAGATGTCAATGATATTTTAATTTAGTTTTTTTTTTTTTGGATAACCGTGCACATGATAACTTTATTCGTTCATATTCTTATATTTCGAATGGGTGATGATATCTTCACCGCTAATTTTTACTATTTCCACCGCTAATCACCGCATAGGTATGCGGTGGTCTTAATCCACTTTTTTTCAAACCCATATGCGGTGGATCCGTTGACCGTATACAAACACACCGCATAGGTATGTGGTGGGTTATGGCGACAGTATACATGCAGTCAGTTTTTGGGCAATTGAAAATGGTTTGTAGAAGTGGTCCAAAACCGTCGCTATAACCCACCGCATAGGTATGCGGTGAGTTATAGCGACGGTTTTGGACCGTTATAGCAACGGTTTTGACTGTTATGGCGACAGTTCAAACTCACCGTATACCTATGCGGTGGGTTATAGCGACGGTTTTGGACTGTTATGGCGACGGTTTTAAACTTGTATACTTCTCAAACCACCGCATAGGTATGCGGTGGGATCGTTGACCGTCATTAAACCCACCGCATACCTATGCGGTGATTAACGGTGGAAATAGTAAAAATTAGCGGTGGAGATATCGTTTCCGATTTCGAATTTATATGTAATTCATTCCGTTTGGATTCCTTGTAATTTTTTGAATGGTTGATTTTGTGTGTTTTTAATGGGATTTAAGAGGTATTCGGGGTAAAAATTGAATTATTCATATGTATGGACCGATTTTGTGTTTCACATGGCGGTCATATGAATGAAAAATGTATCGATACCATCGAATAATTTTTAGTTATTTGTTAAAACGACGTAATAAGTAATCGAATAATATTGTATACAATCCAATGATCAAGCAATACCATTGAATAATTTTTAGTTCAAAGTTCAGGGCGTTTTCAGAGTGCTAGTCGATTAGAATAATCCATTGATACTGTAACGACTCAGAATTATGATTTCCGGGATACGTTTCAAGGGATGAAACCCCTTGTTCGGATCTTGCAATCCAAGTACGGGTCGAGGTTTCATACTCATTATAACGACCCGAGATTATGATTCCCGGGTTACGTTTCAAAGGATGAAACCCCTCGTTAGGACCTTGCGCTCCGAGTACAAGTTGAAGGTTTGAAATTCTAAAATGACGTTTTCAAGGGGGATTTCATACCCAAGTTCGAAGGGATCGTTGGAATCCCCGGGGAAGTCCCCTTTACCTGTCGTAAATCTAAGCGTGGAAAACCAAAGGTCACACAAATAGCAGAAGTAAAGCATAATACAAAGGGGGTGCCACGACAGAGCCGGGTCAAAACATGATCAACCATTCAAATCCAAACCGTAATTAAAGTGGTAAAGTCGGAATCTCAACTCTCTCTTTCCGCCATATTAGACCCCGCGATCATGGAGCCAAATCAGCATCAATAGTAGTAAGCATAACGGATACCTAAAAAAAATTGATAGTGGGCGGGATCAGATCGATGTCCACTTTGGCTCTGCATCCCGGCCCTAAGCACACATATACGCTATACCTAATAAAGATGCTTCTAGATGCAAGGCGGAACATTAACACACTAACATGCTCCTAAGATCAAGTGCATAATAATAATAAGGCATTATCACAGAATACCAAGTGGTATATCCCTCTCCTATCTCCACCCCCTTCCGATAGGGCGAAGACTGACCAGCTCGTGAATGCATTCCATAATAATTAGGCGGCATGCATGCCCAACCCGTATCCACAGTAAAATAAAGCCCGCGGGCAGGAAGTTCCATGACTCGATTGACTCAGGACGGGACCCGATGGGACTGGGCCATCCTATAACCTTAGCAAAGACTCTAGTTACTTCACAGATAACGGTCGTTCTGTTTACATACACATAAAGAAGTAGAATGCTCAACGGTCAATGCAACCTAGCATGATACTACATGACATGCTGATTATGAATGCAAGCACCTAGTATATCATGCACCTAAAGCAGGGAATTTCTCTTTTTCAATCTGAGTAAGCTCCGAAGAGACTTACCTGGCGGTGCAGAACAGCAAGGCAAGCATTACGATAGATTAAAGATCACCTAGATAGATATCAGAACACATATATAAGTCTACGTCTAATCATCCAAGCACTCAAGCATATCATTCAATGGGAATAGCAATCATATCGCAATCATCATTACATCAAGTTCAACCACTCATCATGATTCCACATTCCATAAGACCACATCGTTCTCATCATTCCATTCAACCACATTCATATATTCATAACCATATATCCGCTTATCATATAACTCGAGTTCATCATATTTCATAAGGTATAAGTCAAGCGATAACATAACTCTAACATCTCTGAAGGTTCGATAATATAAAAACAATGTAATAAGAAATACTCTAGAAGGGGGGTTGAATAGAGTATGCCCGTTTTTCGCAGAAAGTCTCAAGACTTTTGGAGCTTGTACCAAAACCTTTGAGATAAACCTGAATCACAAAGTTAAACAATCGAACCAAGTGCGGAAATAAGGTAAAGCAAAAGAGTAAAGAACACGAGTAATTGTTTACGAGGTTCAGCACAACTTGGCCTACGTCCCCGCCTAGGGTTCTTCCACAACCCTAGGATTCAAAAAGCTTTATTGATTCGCTTAGCTTAGGATCCTAATAGCTCACCGAGAAGCCTCTCTCCTATACAATTGCAATCTAGTCAACTCACGTTCCCTTGGAGTCCTAGACCAATCTAGAAGAGCCCCACCTCTCTCAGCTATCTAGTACAATCCTCTTACTCTCACAAATCAATAGCCTAGTGCAACTTCCCGAGTTATAAACTCTCGAGTAACACTTTAAATGAATATATCCTATAAGCTCACAGTGACTCTCAAAGGCTTTTAAATAGACAACAAACTCTTTGAGCGCTTAGCAGAGAGACACTTTGGAAGACAGAATCGCTTGAATGAATGAAGCTCGTGTAGCACTTGTGTATTTTCTGTCTTCTCCTTCCTTTCCTTTATAAAAGAGCATGGAGCGTGAGGATCTTCACCACCGGATCTCCAACGGCTTCTTCGAATCAGTTTGATCTTCAATCTTCTATTTATGGACACTTTGAATCGCCATGATCTATTTTGAACCGATCTCCTCAATATGTATTAAGGAAGGATATAATCTCGAATATACTTCCTGAAATGGTTAGGCATACATATATATATATATAATATAATGGAAGTATATAATAAGATAAAATAATATACGAATAATTAAGATAGGTTTTGTATTTCATCAACTGTTAATGCTCCAAGGCCTTTGACACAAATATCCTGTCAAAGCCTTTGAAACATCTATTCCGATTTTCATCAAGGGAGGGAGTTATCAATCTCCCCCTTGATGAAAGACAAAACCTGTGCATCCCTGCAACTTAGTCAAAAAATAGATAATACAATGGAATTCGGACTAAGTACCTGCAAGGGTTAGACAAATGTTGGATCAAACAGTTTAACGTAAGAAAACATCCAACCGAAAACCATAAATCAAAAGCCAAGGTCTTCCAAGACCTTTAAGCAGAGGTTTTCAAAGTCTAACGATCATCTCCCCCTTTTTGTCTTTCAACAAAGGGCGGAGGAAAAACAGTCACAAAAAAGTCACCAAAAGTTTTGAAAACGTTTCCAACAAACCAGCAAAGTAACAAGTTTCAGGGGTGGGATAGGGTGGGTTAAGGTTTAGGCTTAGTCATCCGGAGCATCATCAGTGATCCTCGTCCACAGTCCTTCCAGCATCTTTGAAATCCCGCTCATCTCAGTCATCAACTCCTTCTGCAGCTCCTTAATATCCAGGCGAACCTCCTCCAAGCCCAACTCTAGGTTGTCCATGCGTTCATCGAAAGCTGGAGCAGTGGGAAAGGCTTTTGAAAGTGTGGCAAGACTCAAGGTCCCTTGGGGAGACCGAGTGATGCCAATCTTTTCAAGGCCTTTAGAGTCGAACTTACCCGTATGACGCAGCTGTTCTTCATTTTTGACATCAATTCCAGAAGCTTTGAAGATAGGGGTCAAAAGGGTAGCAAAGGGGAGGGGAGAGCCTTTTCTGGCTTTTCTGGCATGAGCCATGGTTCCAAGGATAGTGTTGGCCAGATCAGGATCAAGACCATTTAGAATGCGGTAGAGCAGGACCATGGCATTGTCGGTAAGGAGTGAGCCAGAGTTAAGACGGGGTAGGAGGCATCTAACAATGATGTTAAAGATAATTTTTGCCTCAAGGGTTAGGGATGAGTGGGTGAGTTGCTTTGAGGTGCTGTTGGATGCTTCGGGTAGGAGATATTTGGCTCGGGCTAGGATGATGCAATTTTCTTTTGAGGGGTGGATTTCAGCGGGTGGAACTGGTGTAGGTAAGCCTAGGGAATATGCAAAATCATTGGAGTTGAGAGAGATTCTAACCCCTTTGACGACAGACTCCAAAGACCAACCATCAGTGTCGTTCTTGGCTTTTAGGTTAATGTAGAAGAGTCGGGTAAGCTCGGGGTAGTAAACAGTCTCAAGGTTAAGAAGGGTCCAGGCTGGGGATTTTTTGAGGAGCTCAATGCAAGGTAACTTCAAAGCTTCAAAGAATTCAACATCTAAAAAATCAGAACAACTAATCTTACGAGTTCGAAACTCGTCTACCCACTTACCAGCAGTCTCAGCATCTTGAAACCAAGAGGAGGGCAAGGATTGATTTACCTGGATATAGGCCGGGGGGTCTGCATTCTTTCTGCGCGCAACTGTTGGAGCAGCTCCCTTGACAGGCGCTACAAGACTCTTGACAGTGCCCTTCCTGGTGCGCTTGGGGGATGGAGGCTTGACAACAGCAGGGGCTTTCCGCTTCTTCGGAGACGGGGGAGGAGGAGGAGAAGGAGAGGGAGATTTTTCCTCCTCTTCCTCAGACCCCGAGTCCTCACCGGACCCCGCTTCATCTCCTTCAAGTTCCTCGTCCTCTCCAGATCCCTCTTGCTCTTCTTCTTCTTCTTCTTCTTCAGGCTCCTCCTCGGATGAAACCTCATCGGCTTCAGCTTCCTTCCGAATCCGCTCAGCTTCTTCCTCGGCCAGTTTCTTAGCAAGTTCGGCCTCCTCATCGGCCTTTTTCTTCCTTAAGGCCTCCTCCTCGGCTTCCTTGGCAGCATCTCTTTCCAGGAGGGCTTCTAGATCATCTTCCTCCTCATCCTCGTCTGGTTCCTCAGCCAAGATCTTCCTCTTCCCTTTCTGTTTAGCACTGATCAGCTTCTTCGCAGAGCACTTTTGAGAGCCTTTGGGAACAAGGGCCGAGCTCTCAGCAATGGTGCTCTGGACGATGGTTGGGATAATAGCTTGAGGAGCGGGTTCAGGTGTGGGAGAGGTAGCAGTGGTCTGACGTCCCTTGGGGGTGGCGCCAAGTCTTTTGGGTGTGACAGCTTTCTTGGTTTTGGGTGCCATGGAGAAAGTTGGTTAGGGTTTCTTGAGAGGCGATTGAGAGGTTGAAGATGGAGAGGTGGAGAGGGTTTGGATAAAGTCTGAGTGTGGGTTGTAATCGGGTACAGTATTGGGTTTAAGTAGTGGGAGTGATGGGACGGGTTTAGGGTTCCAAGGAAAGAAATCATTACATTGCCAATTTGAAGGGTTTTCAAATTCAAATTCAAATTCAAATATCCATTAAAATCGGACTAAACACAAACCGATTTAGTTCCAAAAATAAAATATCTTAACGGTTAAGGAAATCACAGAAAAAGGCAATTTTTGAAATCCGATTAAAACAAATATAATTGATTAAATATCTAAAAAGATATTAACCAAAAATATATGATCCGATATATGTACTCCACCATTTAGTTCACACACCTTGACATGGTTCTCAAGGGTCTTGACACTAAGTAGAATTTATCTTTCGTAAAGTGAAAGCTCCCCCTACGAAAGTGCATCCTTGTTAAGCATCCCAATCTCTCGTCTAATGAAGGTGAATCTGTCCTCTGCCAAAGGCTTAGTAAAAATGTCAGCCCATTGATAATCAGTAGAAATAAAAGATATGAACACATCACCTTTTTCAACATGATCTCTAATGAAATGATGCCTTACATCAATATGCTTGGTCCTTGAATGCTGAACAGGATTCTTAGTGATGGATATGGCACTTGTATTGTCACACTTAATTGGGATACCTTTGAGGTTGATGCCAAGATCTCGCATTTGTTGAGCTATCCAAAGGATTTGGGAACAACAGGCTCCAGCTGCAATGTATTCGGCTTCTGCAGTGGATAGAGCAACTGAATTTTGCTTCTTTGAGTGTCAACTGATCAAAGATGCTCCTAAGAATTGGCAACATCCTGATGTGCTCTTCCTATCCACCTTGTAGCCTGCAAAATCTGCATCAGAATATCCAATTAAAGTGAAATCCTTTTGCTTTGGGTACCATAGTCCAAGTTCCTTAGTGCCATTGAGATATCGAAAGATCCTCTTCACAGCCACGAGGTAAGATTCTTTAGGATCAGCTTGAAACCTAGCACACATGCAAACACTAAACATGATGTCAGGTCTACTAGCCGTGAGATATAATAAAGATCCAATCATTCCTCGATACTCCTTTTGATTGACACTTATTCCAGTCTTGTCTTGATCTAGAGATAATGTTGAGCTCATGGGAGTTTTGGCTTCCTTGGATTGATCCATCTTGAACTTCTTCAAGAGATCCTTAGTGTACTTGCTTTGTTTGACGAAGATCCCTTTATTGGATTGATGAACTTGTAACCCCAAAAAGAAGTTGAGTTCACCCATCAAGCTCATCTCAAATTCACTGCACATGATGTCAGAAAATTCCTTGCACAAAGATGTGTTAGTAGCACCAAATAATATATCATCAACATAAATTTGAACAACCAAAATGTCCTTTCCTTTGGTCTTGATAAAAAGAGTTTTGTCGATCAACCCCCTTTTAAAATCATTTTCTAAAAGATATTTAGACAAGCGCTCGTACCAAGCTCTTGGGGCTTGTTTCAAACCATAAAGTGCTTTGTCAAGTTTATAAACATGATTGGGGAATTCTGAGCTTTCAAAACCTGGGGGTTGAGCAACATAAACTTCTTCCTCTAAGAAACCATTAAGAAAAGCACACTTGACATCCATTTGATATAACTTTATGCTCATAAAAGATGCAAATGCTAATAAAATACGAATGGCTTCAAGCCTGGCTACGGGAGCAAAGGTCTCCTCGTAGTCAATACCTTCCTCTTGATTGTAGCCTTGGGCGACAAGCCTTGCTTTGTTCCTCACAACCTTACCATTCTCATCTAGCTTGTTTCGAAATACCCATCGAGTGCCAATGACTGATTGATGCTTTGGCCTAGGCTTCAAGGTCCAGACTTTGTTCCTTTCAAATTCGTTAAGCTCACTTTGCATAGCGATGATCCAGTCTGGCTCCTGAAGTGCCTCATCTACCTTCTTTGGCTCAATAAGAGAAACAAACGCGTGAAAAGCACAAAGATCTTTAAGTTTAGAACGAGTTTGAACACTAGAAGTAGGGTCAGAAATGATATCCTTTAATGAGTGTGATGAGGAGTATTTGAATTTCCTTTTGCTAGTCTCAGCTCCTTGATTCATCACACTTGTAGGATTGACTTGCAGTACATCTGACTCCGTGGTCCTGTTAGGTTCAATTACAGCAGTTTCTGAAGTCTCAACACTGTTGGATTGGACACCAAGGGCTTTGGACGAATCTTCAACACCTTGGGCCAATTCTTCAGTGTTGAGAATCGGTTCCTGCATGTTCATCTTCTCTGTGTTCTTGGTAGCAGCATCATCACCTTCCTCGTTCTCTTCATGGATGTTAAGATCTATATCTGCAACACTTTCACTCAAAGCACCGTCATTGCATTCATCAAAAATAACATGTATACTTTCTTCAACTACCTGGGTCCTTTTATTGAAGATTCTATAAGCTTTGCTACTCGTGGAATAGCCAAGAAATATACCTTCATCACTACGCGCATCAAATTTCCCAAGGTTATCTTTTCCATTGTTATGAACAAAACAAGTACAGCCAAAGGGTTTAAAATAAGATATAAGTGGTTTGCGGCCTTTGAAAAGTTCATAAGGAGTTTTCTTTAAGATGGAACGAATAAGACAACGATTCAAAATATAGTTAGCTGTGTTAACAGCTTCAGCCCAATAGGTTTTAGGTAATGCATTTTCTAAAAGAATAGTCCTGGCCATATCCTCTAAGGTGCGGTTCTTGCGTTCCACAACCCCGTTTTGTTGAGGTGTCCTAGGAGCAGAAAAGTTATGGGAGATGCCATATTTAGCACAAAACAAATCAAATTGAAGTTGATCAAACTCCCTACCATGATCACTCCGAATAGACACTATGAGCTCATTTCTTAAAGTTTGCAACTCCTTACAAAGTTTTGAAAACTCAAATAAGGCCTCTGATTTGTCTTTCAAAAATGCAACCCAAGTATATCTAGAAAAATCATCAACGACAACTAGCATGTACTTTTTACCATTGGGAGATTTGACTCGCATAGGACCACATAAATCCATATGTAAAAGTTCAAGGGGTCTAGAAGAACTTACAACCTTTTTGGGTTTGAAAGAGCTACGTGTTTGTTTACCTCGTGTGCATGCATTGCACATGTCAATACCTTTGAAGTCCATCTCAGGTAGCCCTCTTACAAGCCCTTTGGACACAAGCTTATGTAGCGTATGTGGACTCACATGACCCAGTCTCCTGTGCCAGAGCTTTGGATCGTCCGTCAAAGCCTTTAGACAGGTTAAGCTTCCTTGTGCCACTTGATCAGCATTTACGGCGTATATATTGTTGTAACGATATGTAGTCAGAATAACTTCACCTGTATCTTCTCTGCACACTATACATCTTTTCTTGTTAAATCTGACATTGTTACCACTATCACATAATTGAGAAACACTAAGCAGATTATACTTTAAACAATTAACAAGATAGACATTTTTAATACTATGGCTGGAATCACTTCCAACACTACCAATACCAACAATGTCGCATTTCCCTTTGTCACCAAGAGTGATTGTTCCCGTGGATTGCTCCTTTAGATCATGAAAGAGAGAACTCTTCCCACTCATATGCCTCGAACATCCACTATCAATAATCCATTTGTGTTCTTTCACCTTGGTGATCTCCTGCAAGACAAACATCAACCTTTGTGGCTAGACCAATAAGCAAATTTGGATCCATTGTTGGGGTAAACCATATTTGGTAAAATAGTGCCTTTTGGGACCCAAACTTGTGTTATCCGTTCTTTTCTCAAATGAACAGGAAATGTATTGCGAATAATATATGGATCCTTTCTTCTATAAGGGCAGGTCTCTTTTACATGTCCCTTTCTAGCACAATGGTGACATATAGGAGAGGTTCTGCTTCCTTTCGCCTTTACAAAAGTGGTAATGTGTTGCTTCTTTAAAAACTTTGGATTGTAACCAATACCACTTTTGTTTAGAGAGCTTTGTTGCTCACCCAACATCTTATCGAGAGTGCCTTTGGATTTGGTAAAACTTATGAGGGTTGTCTGTTGGTCTAGAATCTTATTATTCAGGGAGATCTTCTCGTTCTCTAAGTCATGATGCTCATTTCTTAGAGAGGAGAGATCTTGCTTGAGTTCATATTTCTCCAAATCAAGCGTCTTGACTTTAATGTCAAGACCTGAATAAGAAGCTTCAAGACCTTTGACCCTCATAGACAGATCCTCAATAGTTCTTTCCTAGTCCACAGTTCTCTTAATAAGAATGTTAGTTTGGGCAATAAGCTTTTCTTCATTGGCAATCATATTGGAAAGGAATTTCGATAATACCTCTTTTGGACTTTCCATAAGTTCTCTTACAGTAGCTTCAAGCTTTTCATCGTGGGATTCATCTCCAGAAGCCATAAGACAAATGTTGGCCTTCTCATCGTCGGAGTCAGAGTCGGAATCACTCCAAGTAGCCACCATGGCTTTCTTCTTCCATTTGTCACCTTTCTTGGGCTGACTCTTTGTCTTTTGAGGGCAGTCCTTCACAAGATGATCTGTTTCACCACATTCAAAACAAGACAACGGTTTAGTCTTCTTTTCATACTTGTTGTATTGAGGCTTACCTCGAAATTTTGAAGACTCTGATCCATCCTTGTTGTTGAATTGCTTCTTTATTTTGAGAATCTTAGCAAAGCCTCTTGTGATAAGAGCAAAAGGATCATCCTCATCGTCATCTTCATCTTCGGAATCAGATCCATCCTTGGGCTCATCCTTCTTAGACTTGAGTGCCAAGTTCTTAGTGCTGGTTGGAAGTTCTCCATCGTCTTCATTAAGGATCATCTCATGCATGATCAGCTTTCCAAGAAGGTCATCAAGGGGTAGAGTGGTGAGGTCCTGGGCTTCCTCTATAGCTGTTACTTTTGGACCCCATTTCTCCTTTGGAAGGCACCTCAATATCTTCCTTACTTTCTCAACGTTGGTAAAGCTCTTGTCGAGAGAGTCAAGGTTGTTGGTGATTTCTGTGAATCGTGTGAACATGGCCTTGATTGACTCATCAGACTTCATCTTAAAGAGCTCGTACTTTCGAAGGAAGATGCTGATCTTGGTGTCTTTTACTTGGCTCGTTCCTTCATAGGTGACGACCAACTTGTCCCAAATCTCTTTAGCTGACCTACAAGAAGAGATACGGTTAAACTCATCAGTGCTAAGACCACAATAAAGTAAGTTAATAGCCCTGTAGTTCTTGGAGATGGTTTCAAGATCTGCTTGGTTGTATTCAGACTCCTTCTTTGCAACTTTGGTGTCATTTGGTCCATCTTTCTCTGCAATCTTCGGACCATTCTCTATAATGTTCCAAAGCTCTAGATCTTGGTCTATGATGAACATCTTCATCAAATATCTCCAGTGGACAAAGTTGTTTCCTACAAAGAGTGGCGGTCTGCTTGTGGACCTTCCCTGTGCAACTCCTCCGCTTGCTTCACCAGACATGATCAAAAACTCACAAGATTATTAGATCAAAAACAGTGAGTAAAGCTCTGATACCAATTGAAGGTTCGATAATATAAAAACAATGTAATAAGAAATACTCTAGAAGGGGGTTGAATAGAGTATGCCCGTTTTTCGCAAAAAGTCTCAAGTCTTTTGGAGCTTGTACCAAAACCTTTGAGATAAACCTGAATCACAAAGTTAAACAATCGAACCAAGTGCGGAAATAAGGTGAAGCAAAAGAGTAAAGAACACGAGTAATTGTTTACGAGGTTCAGCACAACTTGACCTACGTCCCCGCCTAGGGTTCTTCCACAACCCTAGGATTCAAAAGGCTTTATTGATTCGCTTAGCTTAGGATCCTAATAGCTCACCGAGAAGCCTCTCTCCTATACAATTGCAATCTAGTCAACTCACGTTCCCTTGGAGTCCTAGACCAATCTAGAAGAGCCCACCTCTCTCAGCTATCTAGTACAATCCTCTTACTCTCACAAATCAATAGCCTAGTGCAACTTCCCGAGTTATAAACTCTCGAGTAACACTTTAAATGAATATATCCTATAAGCTCACAGTGACTCTCAAAGGCTTTCAAATAGACAACAAACTCTTTGAGCGCTTAGCAGAGAGACACTTTGGAAGACAGAATCGCTTGAATGAATGAAGCTCGTGTAGCACTTGTGTATTTTCTGTCTTCTCCTTCCTTTCCTTTATAAAAGAGCATGGAGCGTGAGGATCTTCACCACCGGATCTCCAATGGCTCCTTCGAATCAGTTTGATCTTCAATCTTCTATTTATGGACACTTTGAATCGCCATGATCTATTTTGAACTGATCTCCTCAATATGTATTAAGGAAGGATATAATCTCGAATATACTTCCTGAAATGGTTAGGCATACATATATATATAATATAATGGAAGTATATAATAAGATAAAATAATATACGAATAATTAAGATATGTTTTGTATTTCATCAACTGTTAATGCTCCAAGGCCTTTGACACAAATATCCTGTCAAAGCCTTTGAAACATCTATTCCGATTTTCATCAAGGGAGGGAGTTATCAATCTCATCATGCCATTAATCATTCATACATGTCACTCGTCCACACAAAATATGCTATTAGTCAATCAATCATATCACCATGCTAGTTAGTCATCGATCACATAATTCCCAAGTTAGTCCCGAAAACCGAGTTAACTAGTTAGAAATCCCAACCTTTTGAAAATGCTCGTCAAATTACTTTTTCGATGTAAACACGACAATACCCTTTTTAAATCTCCAAGTCTCATAATATTATATTCTCTTCTAATCACCGTAATATTATATCTTTAATCTTAAAATAATGTTTTTATATTTTAATCTCAATAATATTACATAATATTTCAAATACCATTTCATTTTAAACATTTTCATAAAATATTTCTAAAATCCCAACCATATTCATTTAATCAAATCAGCCCCTTTTAAATTTCTAAACCGACCCTAGTTTATTTAAATTACCAAAAACCGCCCTCTTATTTTACAAAAATCCCAACCGGCCCCTCTTGTTTTAAATCCTCCAAAACCGAGCTCATTTGGTAAGAAAAGGCCCAAAGATTTTCTTGTTAAACACCACATGTTTGGCCCAAAAAAAAGGATAGGCCCAAAGCCACTCTTACATTCTCATTTTAAAAGAAACGAGCTGGAGGTTTTAAAAAGAAGAATGGGGCCCAGGTGAGTTGGCATTGACGTGGCGAGAGGACCCCAGTCCCTTTCTTCTTCCTCCCCCATTGCAAAACAGATCATACAGCTCTTCTGGGTTCGAAGAAAAAAGACGACGGAGGGGAGGTAGTTCAAGCGGTCGGAAAAAGGACCGATGGAGGGAGAGGAGGAAGGGCCGGCGGCGGCACTGGACTCCGAAAACCCAACACACACACACAAGGAAAGGGAAAGAAGAAGAAGAGAGAAGAAATAGGCTCACCGAGGTGTTTAGATTCAGATGTGAGGCCCGTCGGAGATGCTCGGAGCTTCATTCGGCTGCGACGAGGACGATTCTCACCGGAATCTACCTAGGAGGGGATGGGGAAGGTTAAAGGTGGGACCTTTTGTCCGTTTGGATGCGAAAGGAAGAGGAAGGAGCAAGAAATCAGGCTTTTACCTTTTTAATTCAAAACAGGAGAAGGAGGATCGTTGGTTGCGCTCGACCTCGAGGCTCCTCCGGCATCTTCTGCTTTTCGTGGCTCCAAGGAAGGAGGTGGGTGCTGCTGATGGTGCCTCGGGGAAGAAGAGTGAAGGAGGAAGAAGGCGGAGTGTGACGGGGGGAACGAGAGGTGCTCGGACAGCAGAGGACGGGGAGAGAGAGAGGCGACACTGTCTAGCTGTATGCTCAGCTCGGAGACAAGAGAGGAGGTGGAGACGGGTGACTGGTGGTGGAATGGTGGTGATAGGGACGACAATGGGAGGGGTGTGGAGCAACAGCTCTCGGCAGGACAGATGGGAGAAAGAGGATAAGGGGTGTTTGATTTCTTGTGTTGGTGTGGGTGTGGGAAATGGGTCAAAGATGCCTGATTTAAGGTGATGTAGGGGCTGATTTGGGAAGAGGAGGGGATAAGAATTGGTGTTGTCTTCTTGCCCAAAGAAGTGATGCAAGAAAGGAGAAGAGAAAAAGGAGGTTGTGGGTGTTCCACCCATTTGGGAAATGACATATTTACCTTTGAATTCAAACACACTAAGCCAAGAGAATGGCTGATTTTTCAATTTTGGTGAGGATAAGATGGAGCGGAAATTTCGATCCCGAACCGAAGTCGGAAATTTGAATACCCGAGGTGAAAGATGGAATCGATCTAATTTTCAAATCAACATCTTGGAGCCGAAAATAATAATGAAATCCAGTTCATTTTATTTATTTATTTATTTTTAATCCACTCTCGGAATCTGAAGGCGGAAATAAAATCCGATTTAATGAGTTTTTCCTTTAAATTCCAAATTTAAATTCATTTTGATTTTCCTTTTTCGAGAATTTAGGATTTAAAAAAATTCGAGCCTTTACATCATCCACCTCTAAAAACAAGTCTCGTCCCCCGAGACTAAAACCAAAATAAAATAGGGGATGAAGTTGGAATAGGTGAGTCCAATGACCATTCCATTGATCCCATAAGTGCCTCATAAGGCCCCCTATGAGATTCTCAAAGTACCGTTGTCATGGCCATGATATCCTCGATAGGTCGTAGCGAGAGTGTGATATGGGCCCTTACCACATCCTTACTCCGACTTTTCAGTTATATCATAACTCGAAAAGCATTACAACATCTCCACTAGGTCTTAGCAAGCAGTCTATAAGGGCTCCTATAAAATGCTTGTATCCACTTCGTGGGGCGTCATAATGCAAGCTCAGTTAGAAATTTTCAAAAGGGATCCTTAGTTTGAAAAGGTTTAGTCTCAAAATCATTGAAGTTCTCGATCACGTTCAATTTCTCAAAATTAATGTTAGTCTTTTTTAAACATCCTTCATAATCCCTTAAATCTGACGTTAGTCAAGCAAGTTTCAAATCTCAGGAGGTGGAATCATCCACCTCTAAGGGCTAACCCCATATCTCCTTTCTAGGTTTCAAGTCAGAATCAAATTTCATCAATTCAGTTCTAGCATCCTAGAAATTCCAGTTCAAGGCATTATATAATATAGAAATCGTATCACGCATTCGAAAACAGATCATACTCATGTCAAGGATAGTCACGTACCATAGCAGATCTAGCATAATATCGCACATAGTAGGATTCATCATATCACATCACAGAAGTTGCACATAACATTAACCAGATAAGCGCGTCATACTTACACTAACCACCAAGAATTATCACGTCAGAGTCATACAAGTACCGTCGCACCCCAGCATTCTATCAAGCTCAAGAAGTAGCTATATTAGCATTCATACCTCATTATTGTATATGGCAATATCTCAAATAACCAGCATTGTTAATAGCATAGAATTTGCACATTACTCGGTCCTAAGTACCGAATACCCATAAGCCACATCCTCGAGAAGACCTGTCTACAACTACCAACCATAACAGGACACGACTACTACTCATCATCTCTTGCATCAAGATTAACCTCACCTAGGTCTACCAACTCAAATCCGATACTAGTTCTAACACCATTTCACTAAGCTTAGCATACAATCTCTCTGGCCGCATAACTATCCGCGATTCAAGGCCTACATCTCTAACCAATTACTAGGTATCCCAACTCTTACGTCATCAAGCCATCTAAGGATCAATCTGCTTCAATACCCCAATCTAAAGTCCTAATCTTCCACTCAACCGTCGAAATCTATACCTCAGAGCTCATAAGTGGGTGATTGCCATTTTACCAAGTTAGATTATTAGGCAGATTCTTCAGTTCACCAAGAGATTTCCTGTCACATAAGCAAGGAGCAGACAAGTAGCGGTACCTAACACTATCCACGAAGTCAGCCCCGGTAATCGCTTGCGGGTCCTCTGACCCCGCTGAGACCTCATAATATGTCTATACCTAAATAAAGGATGACTAATCCAGTACAAGATTTAAATCACATAAGCATGCTTTGACGTTTATAATAATATGCAGAAAAACGGTAAAGGGACCAAGACAATGCCAGGTGGCATATTCCTATCCTACTCCACCCCCTTTTTCATGAGCGGACCTGGCTAGTACGGTACCCATTTCATCGTGGTGGTGCACAGACCACAGAATAATCATCATCATAAAGTAAATCAAGCTTGCCCGATGGTGCTGGGCTATAACAACAAGCTCATATCGACTCGATTGACTCAGGGCAAGCCCGATTGGGATGGCTACCCTATGACACTAGCAAAGACTCTAGGACTATCACATATAACGTCCGTTCTGTATTCAAACACACATAGTAACCATATACTCACTTCAATGCAATCCTAGAATGACACTAAATGGCATGCTTTAATATGCAACAAACTACACATCATATGACACATAAGGCAGGAGGTCCAGGTTACTGAGTAGGTCCCGTAGGATACTTACTTGAAGATGCAGAACCACAAGATAACACAAGCAAGGGCCCAAATGCAAGTCCAAAGCAATCCAAAAGCAATACACATCTATCATCAAGCAATCTCCATAAGCTACCGGACCGACATTCATACATACGAAACCCAAGTTCTCAACATACTCAAAACCAATCGATAGTAAAACCGTTTTCCAAAACCTCTCCGATACTATCAAGATCAACCAAAATCATTCTCCCAATTTCCTTTTCAAAACCAACATCATCGAACCAAGACAAAGAATCCCGACATTAAATATTTAAACCTTAAAATCAATACCTCAAAATCATATTATAGAATTAATTTTAGCATTTTGGTTTCAACACATCAAGTCCTTTAAGAAACATTGTCGGACGATTTAAAACCTTTTCTAAATAATTTAACAACAATGTTTATCTAAAATAAACATCAAAATGATCCATCTTTATAATAACATACTACATATAATATTACTTTTAAATAATATATGATATATAATAATTTCAGAATTATATCTCTCATAAAACCAGGAATCATAACATATCATATGTAAAATAACATAACATATAAATATCTAACATAAATTAACAACAAAATAACACCCAAGACACAACCCATCAGCCCACAACAGTGAAAGCCCAAGCCCAAGCCCAAGTTCCCTAAGCTGAAGCCGGATCCAAGAGAAAGAGAGGGAAAGTTCCAACCCGGATCTGCTACCCGACCCAACTGAAAGCCCAATCCGGATCTGCACACACAAGAGGAAGGGGAAGGACCCGACTTAAAAATGATATAACCCGGCAGAGGGGTATTCGGATCCGGCCCAACAGAGCCCACATTCTGTCTTCTTCCTCAGTCCGAGACTCAGAACCGAGTCCGGCGACACAGGGGACGAAAGAAGAAGAAAAGGGAAAGAGCTCAGGCCATGAGGCTCCATTTGGCTCAAAATTTTACCCAAGATCTCGGAAGACAAACCCGACCACAATCCACACATCAAGAAGTAAGCGCGAGCAAGAAGGAGAATGAGAGGAGAAATTTACCGATCGTCGAATAACTCCGGCGAGGATGCTCGGGATGGCCCATGGCTTCAACAACGGAGATGAGGGGTTTATCTGAGCCTTTCGTGTAGATTAGGGGAGATTATAGGCGCGTCCAAGGCTCCGGCGTACTCCATCGAAGTCGGAAAAGGTTCCTCTGAGAGGTTTCCGGAATGAGACAGGACGAGAGGAAAGGGTAGGCCCGGACCTGAGGCGAGGCCCAACAGGCCGTCGCCTCATGCCCACTTCCAATAGAGGGCCCAATGCCCGTATATATATACCTAAATGACAGAAGAAAAGAAAAAGGAAAAAAGAAAGAAAGAAAGAAGTCACTAGTCAGGCACGCCGCAACCACGCCGATTTCACAAAACCCACCTACCCAGATCTGGCTTCAGTCCAACCGCCGAGCCATAGCCGACCTCCATCCCCACCCTTTTTGGTGTCTGTGATGCATGGCTAGTTTGTGGGTTATGGTTTTATTTTAGTAATGAACCCGATTCCCTTTATGTTTTATGTGTTAATTGCCAAACCCGGTTCAAGGCTTATATAAGCTTGTATTTTCCATATTCTGAATCAACTAATGAAAAATATCTTCTTCTTATATAAGCTTGTATTTTCCATATTCTACTCTCAAACCCTGAACTGAGATCTTAGATCTCGTTCCAAACCGACAGTCTTTTGCTCGATTGAGGATTTCTACCTCACATCCTCCGATCCTCAAGGGTTGTACGCCTCTTTCGGACCGCATAATTGGTATCAGAGCTTGCAATTCTCCGACCTTTAACCATGTCCGACGACCAGAAGCAATCTCAGACGTTTCTGGAAATTAAGGAGATGCTTCAATCGCTGATAGACCACCTGTGTCACTCGGTTCACCAGGAGCAAGGAGGCGGCTCGTCCCTTTCACCTACGGGACAGGTAACTCCTGATTTTCTTCCTTTGGTAGATGCACAGTTAAGCATTAATCTAGATAAACAGAAATCAGTTGCGGAGATGACGAAGGAGGAACAAGCAATTCAGTTCGACGAGATGCCAGCATTTGATGTCGCTGTGAATCTGGGCAAAGAGGTTGGACATATTGAGATGACAGTGGATCTAATCCTCGCGAAGGAACTCGTGAATTCCGATTCTCACCAACTGTTCGACGAAATGTCCAAGTCAATGAACGAAGAGGAAATGGATCTCTCGAATGAAGACGGAGACTCAAAGGAATCCACCGATTCGGTCGCTCACCAAGTGTTCGATAAAATGCCATCGTTCATGGATAGCAACCGATTGAAAAGATTTCTTGCAGATAAGTGCTCCATCGATTCAGCTATGTTATTATTACTTACTCGGGGTTTAGAGAACATTCGAGTTGTGACAAATGTCGGTGATAAGCTCCTGTGTTTTGATATGGGTGGAGAGTATTTGATGGTTGATAGGTCTGATTCGCTGACTAATCAAATGCTCATTGGAGAGCCAACACAGATTGATAAGAGGTAAATCGAGATTAGTGATAAACTAAGTGAAGATCTCGATGTCGATGTCGCACAAGTTGAGCAAGGATGGCGAATTGATTATGATTGGGATCAACCGGAAGCACCTACAGTGGGTGAGAATAAGAGTAAGTTGTTTTACTCTATTGATTTGCAGCTTGCTTTTGACTTTGGGATCATATATAAGGAGTCTGGGCTGACTGCCTACCAAGTGTTCGATGAAACGCTTGAACTCATGGAGAATGAAACTGAGATATCAGTTGTGTTTCCTTATGAATTTGTGATGCCTAGAAATGTTGTGAGCCAAAATGGGGAACAAGGTACCTTGAGTTTTGATCCCGGAGGAGCAATGGGCAACATTCTCCTAATTTCTGAAATCAACAAAGGCATTATTGATGGATTAAAGATGCAAGGTTCAGTAGAGGAATACAAGGCTCAACGAGCTAAGGAGAAGCTACTGGAACCTTTTGTGTGCTTATATTCTGGATGTCTACGATTTATTTTTGACCCTGATGGATTCCCTATTGGAAGCACTATTACGCTAAGGCCTGTTGTGCTAAAGAATTTGCTCATTGTCGTGCATGATTTTCTTGCTCTCCAAGAACTTGATGCTAGTGCTAGAATGTGTGAATTTGCCTCAATTGAAGCTAACGATCAAGTTCAACTGGTGTTTGACTCTGGTGGGGGTGAGATTTCACCGCACCGTAGATATTCTTGTAAACTTGAGCTAATTATTGCAGGAAGAAGAGGAGAGTAACATACTTATGTCAGAATGAGTGATAAGGCAGACATGCCTCAAGCTTATGTGCTTATGTGGTTGACAGGAACATATGTCAATTTGGAGTTGCCTTTGCCTTTGAGAAATGGATTTCATGTGAGCATATTCATGCTTAGGTGAAGTATGCTCCTGTTGAAAATCTTGCTTTTAATATAGGAGGAGATGCATTAGCATTAATCATCATATTTGTGACATTAAAGAATTATCAATCTCTCCCACTTGTGCTGATTTGTGATGCGAAAAAGAAGCTTATGGGGATTAATGAGTCCTTTTATCCTTGTTTCGATGTGAAGATTTTTGATCCTGGAAATTGCCACACGGGTATGATAGTGTTCACAAACAAGACTGATCTGGCAAGCTGTTCAGTGGGAAGAAGTTTTAATATTCACAGTTTGGACAACCCTTTACTTGCAGAAAATATGAGCAAGAGGCGTGAGCTTGCAATCAAGTTAGTCCTTGTTGGAAGCACTCCTAATTTAGCGTTGGTTGTGCTGAAGAAATTGGAGCTGCCAAGTATTAGCGAGGCATATGACATACCTATGACGTACAGCTTGGTATCCGAGGTTAGTCGGCTTGATTTTCTTACTTCTAAAATGGGCTGCTGCTGATGGGTTCAAGATAATGATAAAGGGCGGTGATCTCTATGTTTCTATCAATACTCCTCATGTTATAGCACTTGTTTTCGACCCCAGAGGTGTTCATTCAAGGGATCATTTAGCGACTGCAGCTGCGAGTGAGGCGTCTAAAGTGGTGGTGTTAGATTGTTGTCCGATTCTGATTAACTCACTCTTGTCATGGCTTCTAAATATGCTACTCATGTTCTACCATGATCTGATCACCAAGTGCAAGGAAGGCGCCGCCGAGTTGCTCCAGAAGTTATATGAGACAGTTCATGAGGCTATCAAGAAGGACTTCAGCAGCCTGGACACTTATTATGCAGCTCATGGACATAGGGGCAACATGCATCCAAATATTTAGCTATTATTGGAATTTTTATGGATTAGACCTACATATGCTACTCCCCTCATCTTCGATCCCGGTCTTGCTTCTGAATATGCTACTCTGCAATGAGCTAGCCACCAAGAGCAGGGAAGCTCTTAATGATGTTTATGTCACCGACATCAACACCATAATATGGGAAGAAGTGGTGACGAGTGCAACCTCCTTTGTTTTCGATCCGGGAGGACTACAATCCATGCTTGATCCCGGAGTCCAACCTATAGGCTGTTGGCTACTAGAGTTACAGGGAGTTTTGCTACTGGAGTACTGATCATTGAGGACAATGATCTTTGAGGAGCGGAGTACTGATGCAGGGCTAGTTTGTGGGTTACGGTTTTATTTTAGTAATGAACTCGATTCCCTTTATGTTTTATGTGTTAATTGCCAAACCCGGTTCAAGGCTTATATAAGCTTGTATTTTCCATATTCTGAGTCAACTAATGAAAGATATCTTCTTCTTCCTTCCAATCTCCCTACTCTCAAACCCTAAACTGAGATCTCAAATCTCGTTCCAAACTGACAGTCTCTTGCTCGATTGGGGATTTCTACCTCACATCCTCCGATCCTCAAGGATTGTATGCCACTTTCGGACTCTCACAGTCCCTGATTGGCTCTATCAATTCCCGGACCGCATCAGTCTGCCGATGCAACCAAGTCTCCACAGTCTGAAACCCTAGCCCCAAAATTTGTGCCTCGTCCCGATCCAAATATGTTATCCAACCCTCAATAATCTCCTCTCAATTACCCCCGAATCTCTTTCCTGGATGTAGATTCGTAGATCCGCGCCTCCGTTCGACTCCCTTATGTTGGCGGCCACCACCTTCTCCTTGTCGACCTTCTCTTATTCCCCGATGGCTCGAATCTCTTCTCTGATCGATTCGCTCATGGGGGCGGGCGATGGCGGACATCCTGTCCTTCTTTTCCCCTCCCCTCCTATTCATCGTCCTGGTCCCTTTCATTCAATTTTTGTGTCACCGGCGGTCTAGTCGTCGTCCTGCTGGCCGCCTCCTAACTTGGTGGCTCTGCCTTTCTCGTCGCCGGCGTGTGGGTTGATTTCAATCTTATTTGTGGTCTGTTCAAAAACAAATGTTTGCTGTCGTTGTTGACTTGTTGCTATTTGATTTTAATTAACTGTCATAAATTCTTGCTACTTGCTGATTGATTTCAATTGCAAAAATATATATAAAAAAATCATTACTGAATTTTGAATCAATTTTTTTTTTTGATGTTATTGTATGATTTCAATTCAATTGAATTAACTCTCAAAATTGTTCAGTAAAGGCCCCATTTTAAAATCTCGCCGCAGGCCTTCATAAGCTCAGGTCCGGCCCTGGAAAGGGGAGGCAGCCTACGGTGGCGGTGGTGGCTCTGACAGGCTATGGGCTCCCTCTGGACTCCTAGGAATGGCGAGCGGCAGCGCCGGCTAGATGGGGTGGATGATGGAACGAGAACGAGGGAGATGGGCGGTGAACAACCGATGAAGTTTGATAATGGAAGGGGAGGAAATCCCTGGGTTTCCTGCAGAGCTGAAAGGGGGAGACAGAGGAGGCTCCTCTGATGATTGGCTTTGTGCATGGAATGAGACGAGAGAGGGCAAGAAAGGGTGGGTTTATCTTTGGTGGATTCAGAGCATGAAAAGAGGAGGAGAGGCTATATAGAAAGTGAGGCAGAGGGGGACCAAATGCCGCACTGTTGCTAGTTGGAAATGGGTAATGGGCAAAGGGAAACTTAGCAGAAATCCGAGAGAGAGAGTGAGAGAGGAGGAAAAGAAAAGAAATTTATATGGTCCCAACACAAAAGATTTCAAAATAGGGGAAAATAGACTCGAAAACCCGCTCGCTCGATTAAATCTCGACTAAATCAAATTTTCAAATAAATTTCAAGATAATCGGAATTAACGTAATTTTAATCAACACCCGGAGCTTGAAAGGAGAATTAAAATCCACTAAAATCTCAAATCTTAAAACGATGCCGGAATGACCTTAAAATCAAAACTTGCGCTCGAGGACGAGTTTTGTCCCATTTTTACAAATTGAATAATAATAATAATTTATTTAGTCAAAATATAATAAAATAATATTAAAATATATTCGGCCTTTACAGATACCATCGCATAATTCGTCAATATGATCGAATAATCATGATATACCATCGCATAATTCGTCGATACAATCGAATAATTGAAAGAGAGTGCACTACACACGTCCCCAATTCAGCAAGTGGGCGAAAAAAGATGTGGGCCCACTGATTTTTAATTAAAAAAATTCTAAAATTGTCTGTTAATCTCAGCCATCCATTTCATTCAGTTAATGGTCCTGATTTATTCACATGATACATGTTAAGGATTGAGTACACCAGAATCAACCTCTATATATATATATTATATTTCAAGTAGCTTCTTCGAAATTTGACTTGCGTCGATCGACTTCGCATCAGAGTGCTACTCCCTTGATAAAAATATATACTCCCTCCGTCTAAAAATACATGTCCTTTTACTTTTTAGCACGTATTTTAAGGAGATAAAAACTACTCCCTCCGTTTGAAATTTGACTTTCTTCTGGCTTCTGGATTTTGAACGCTCTCTCTCTCTCTCTCCTAACGCTCTCTCTCTTCGGTTCGCTCGGGACAACAAATCCTGCCACCGGCGACGGTCTCCACAACCCCCTTCCGGCGACACCCAGTCGCCAGACCTGCCCCACCCTTGTCCTCGGCCCGGCGCCAACCTCCGGCTCCCCGATCCCGCAGATCTCCCCCTCGCTCTCCTTTTCCCTTTCCCACTCGCGAGCCCCAAGCCCCAGAGACCTCCACACCCTCCCCACCACCGCCTAGCCTTTGACCGCCACCTCGCACCTCGCCTCCACCCCGCACACCCACGAGCGCCTCCACCCACGAGCCCCCGACGCCAAACCCCCACGCCATACCCTGGAGACCCCCCATCTCGTGTCTCCCTTTGCGCTTCCCCCACCAGGCCACCACTACCGCCCTCAAATCCAATCTGACCCGGCCAGCCCTCGACCCACCCACCTTCACCCCTGCCTGGCTAGCCCCTCGGATCAAACCCCCACCACCATACCCGACGTCGCAGCCAGCAGGCGAATACCCCGTTTAAGGGGTCTAGTAAGCTTTGAGTTGTACTTCTTGGATATTTTTTTATTAATTTGATTTAATTGATTGCTTGATTTCATTTTGATTT
Organism: Persicaria tinctoria; assembly: GCA_037127255.1. Lineage (NCBI taxonomy): Eukaryota > Viridiplantae > Streptophyta > Magnoliopsida > Caryophyllales > Polygonaceae > Persicaria > Persicaria tinctoria. The sequence continues at coordinate 6,926,493 of JBANSL010000004.1, forward strand.
AATTGATCTAATTGATTGCTTGATTTTCATTTCGGTTTGTTCTCTTTGAGTAACATGGGTAGTTGATTTTCTTGTTTTAGCGCTCTGTTCTCTTTGGTTCTTGGAGTTGCTTTAGGTTTGTGTATTAGCTTTGATAGGATTTTGTCATTTTTGATATTATTTTGTGAATTGATTGCTTCCTTAGATTTGCTAGTGGGCTTTTTCGTTCTCTCTGGTTTGTTGTTGGGTTTGTTTGCGCTCTGTCTGAACCTGGTGGGTAGTGTTGTGTGTTTTGGGTTTCTTCGTGTGCCTCGTGGTGAGTTTCTTGCGGGGTCTCATAAGAATGAATGACAGACGCGCTAGGTGCAAGCAGGGTACTTGGGAGTTGAAGGTGGGTTCTTGGAATATTGGCACTTTGACAGGGAAATCTATTGAGTTGGTCAAGATCCTCAAGGAGCGCGGAATCGAAATTTCATGCATTCATGAGACAAGGTGAGTGGGTGAGAAGGCAAGAGTGATCGATGGTTAGAAATTGTGGTATTCCGGTAATTGCAAGAGAACGAATGGAGTTAGGGTTCTTGTGAGCGAGAAATGGAGAGATCGTGTTGTTAAGGTGGATCGCATGAGTGATAGGATGATGATTATAAAGCTCGTTTTCGAGGGTGGTATACTTAACATTGCGAGTGTATATGCCCCTCAGGTGAACCGTAGTGATGAGGAGAAGAGGATCTTTTGGGAGGAGATGGATGACTTGATCAGAAATATCCCAGAGAATGAGCATTTAATTTTGGGTGGTGACTTCAATGACCATATAGGGCAGGGAAGTGATGGGTACAGTACAGTGCATGGAGGTTTTGAGTACGGGGTGCGGAACGATAGCAGGCTCACTCTTTTGGAGTTTGCAGTAGCTTTTGATTGCGTTATTGTGAACTCTCCCTTTGCTAAGAGAGACACCCACCTAGTGACTTTTGAGAGTGGTAATGGGATCTTACAAATTGACTACTTCCTTGTCAAGAAGGGAGACAGGAGAAGATGCAGAGATTGCAAGTGCATTCCGTTTGGAGGTTTGACTACCTCGCACCGTCTCCTAGTGTTCGAGCTTGAGTTCAAGGGTTGCAGAAGAAGAACGGTCAGCAGACACATGTCTAAAATCAGATGGTGGCGACTCAATGAGGAGAATGGGGCACTCTTTGGGGAGAAGATTTTAGTAGAGGCAGAGAGGGGAGGATTGTGGACAGCTAGGGACAATGCAGACTTAATGTGGGAATCGGTGGCAAGTTGCATCCAGTGAACAGCTTCAGAAGTCTTTGGCATTTCTCGGGGGAGAGGCAATGAGACTTGGTGGAATGAAGAAGTGCGAGAAGCGGTCAAGGGGAAACAGATGGCACTCAGAAGTTTGGTGAGTAGTACTAGCGAGGACGATAGGGAGTGTCGACTAACAGAATACAGACGCGCCATGAAAGAAGCCAAAGTGGTTGTGGAAAAAGCTAAAGAAAAGGCATTTGAGCATATGTATAAGGCTTTGGATGAGAAGGGGGGAGACAAATTGCTTTTCTCCTTGGCGCGGGCCAGGGAACGTCAGAGTAAAGATTTGGACAGACCCAGATGTATTAAGGACGAGTCGGGTAGAGTGCTTGTGGATGACACGCGGATTCAGTAGAGATGGCAGATATACTTCTATGAGTTGCTTAATGAGGGTTTTAGAGCAACAAATGGTACTTCGAGCAGTAGTGGTCGTGATGATTTTTCACACTGCAGACGCCTATCTTGTGAGGAAGTGAAGGGAGTTGTAAGTAAGAAGAGTAGGAGAGCTGTGGGGCCTGGTGAGATTCCAGTTGAAATGTGGAAGTGTTTAGGCGTTAAAGAAGCAGAGTGGCTTACCCAACTGTTCAACGTTGTTCTCAGGACTGCGAGGATGCCAGTGGAATGGAGACTCAGCAAGTTAATCCCATTATATAAGAACAAGGGCGATGTACAACAATGCAACAACTATAGGGGTATTAAACTCCTCAGCCACACAATGAAGATTTGGGAGAGAGTTATTGAACGACAGTTGAGAGAGTTGGTTATCGTTTCCGAGAACCAGTTTGGTTTTATGCCAGGAAGGTCAACTACAGAAGCTATTCATCTGATGAGGCGCTTGGTGGAGAAATACAGAGAACGGAAGAAAAATCTGCATATGGTTTTCATTGATTTGGAGAAGGAATACGACAGAGTGCAAAGAGACCTTATTTGGGAATGTTTGAGAGCTAAAGGGGTTCCAGAATCCTACATGAGGGTTGTTAAGGATATGTACGAGGGTTTATAGACTAGTGTGTACTCTCATAGTGGGGACCCTGAGTACTTTGTTGTGTAAGTGGGTTTGCATCAAGGCTCGTCTTTGAGCCCGTTTCTCTTTACAGTAGTCATGGATGTGGTGTGAGGAAGTATCCAGGGTGGGATCCCGTGGTGTATGCTATTTGCGGATGATGTTGTCCTAGTGGATGAGACTAGGGTAGGGGTCAGCAGCAAACTTGATTTATGGAGGGATAAGCTTGAACATAAGGGCTTTCTTTTGAGCAGGACAAAGACGGAATATATGATTTTCAGATTTGGCGAAGAGGAAGTGGGTGACGAGGGGGTCATGTTGGGTGGGGACCTTGTTCCGAAGAAAGACAGTTTCAAGTATCTGGGATCTGTGATGCAGAGCGATGGAGGGGTCGACATGGATGTCAAGCACCGAATTCAAGTAGGTTGGCAGAAATGGAGGGCTGCATCAGGAGTCCTATGTGACAGAAAAGTCCCACTTAAGCTCAAGGGTAAGTTCTATAGAGTGGTGGTGAGACCAGCTTTGTTATATAGGGCAGAGTGTTGGGCGACAAGTAAGGCACAGGAACATAAACTAATGGTGGCGGAGATGAGGATGCTCAGATGGATGTGTGGGGTTACTTTGCATGACAGAATCAGAAACGAGGCTATCAGATAAAGGGTAGGAGTGGTCAGTATTCAGGCTAAGTTGCGGGAAGCGAGACTGCGATGGTATGGACATCTTCAGAGGAGAGATCCGAGTGCGCCAGTGCGCAGATGTGACCATTTGGCTATCGACAGTGCCCGACGGGGCAGAGGTTGTCCAAAGAAGAGCTGGCATGAAGTGATTCGACAGGACCTGGCCGTTTTGGGACTCACATAGGAGATGTCACGCGACAGAGTGCAGTGGAGGAGTGCTATTAGAATTGTCGAAAACTAGTAGGGTGCAGTGTTTCCAACATCGCGCTTTCCTGCCGTCTCGTCATGTTTTTGCGCATCTTTCTCTTAATTCTCGTGTGTGGTCTTTTTTCCTTTATTTCTTATGGTTGTTTCTGGTGTGGTGTCTTGTCCTGTCTTCGAGGACTTGTCTTGGGTCACTAGGAAACACCCTCTCGACCTAGTCGGGGAAAGGGTGCGTACAACTTGACCCCCAGACCCTGCTTCAAGCGGGATATACTTGGCATGTTGTTGTTGACTTTTAGGCACGCTTTTTAAAAGCTAAAAACTCTATAAAATATAATTCTTTTAATTAAATTTTTTTTCATAATCTTATACTTACTACTTATATGTATGAAATTATATAAAAAAATTAATTAAAAAATATATTTTATATACTTTTTAACTCCTTAAAAAACGTGCATTGCAAGATAAATGACAAACAATTTCAAACGGAGTGAGTATATAAAATATTAACTTTTTTATTAATTATTAAAAAAAACTTAATATTTTATATAGTTTTTAACTCCTAAAAAAACGTGCATGAATAGTAAAGGGACATGTATTTTTGGACGGAGGTAGTATTTGTTTATATATAAATATATTAACCACTTGCTTTGCAAGGTTTAATAACCCTCGTTTTTCGAGTGATGAAATCCGTGTCTTGATTGGCCGGGTCTCGAGTGTTTTTTTTGCGTCACGTTGCGGGTGGTTCTGTCTTTGGTGGTCTTGAGCGTTCTAATTCTGTCGGCTGTGTAGCGTCCGGAGTCGGGACATGTTGGGGACGTGGTAGTGTGTATAGGATTATGGCGACTCTGTATCTGGGAGAGTGGTCCTTGGAGTTTCCTCTTCACTACCCACAAGAGTTAGTGTCCCGCCTTTCCGGTGTCCTGCAATGCTTCCTTTGGGTGTTGCTTGACTTCGTTAATCTTCGCCGGCGTTCTCAACTTTTCGGTTTTAATTCTGCATAGGTTCATTCTTTTCAGAGTGCTTATCCGTGTTGATTGCACCCTTTTTCTTTTTGTTTCCGGTATATTCGACGATTTATCCGTGTACCGACTTGTCGGCCTCTCGAGTTTCAGGTATTTCTGAGCTCGAATTATTACTTAATCAAAAAAATAATCCAAACACAACCATAAGTTATTGAAGAAAATCACTTTTAGAGCATCTCCCATGGTAAGCAAAAAAAAATGGGTTTTGGCCTAATTTTGCTCTCACCTTAGGCCAAAACCCATTTTAACCTTTTTTGTTTTTTATTTATTTATTTTTAAGTGTTTAATATTTATGTAAATCTATAAATAATACAATTATAAATCTATATATTATATAGTTATGATTTTTAATTAAAAATAAAAGTTATAGTTTGTAAAGATATTCAAGAGTTCTTCGATATGAATATAATATTTAACATATTTAAATTATCATTGCATAAATAATATTTTTAGAAAATAACATTAATCGTTTTTATTATAGATTCATCAAAATTATAACAAAAAATAAATATTATGTTGTTTAATATACTAAAGATAGAATCGAGTGACATAAATGAGATGTGAAAGTTGTAAATTATATTAGTATTTATAGGAAATTTAGCCTGTCAAAACGGCCTAGAGTGAGAATAAAAAAGCCTTATAATAGGCTAAAACAAAATATTTTATAAAATATTCTCTTTTAATAGACTATTTTTTCCTAGTCATTGTAGGGAAAATGCTGTTAGGTGTTTTTCATCACTTATCTTTTTAGAAAAATATTAAATATAAAATTGTATTTTATTTGTCGTGTCTGTATCGGAGCTTTCCCTACCTCCTCTCCCAACTCATCCCATTTTGGACTAATCTGCGCAACTGACTCTCCCAGTAGAAGCCGAAGGTTGTTTGCTCTCCAATGGCCGAACTCCGCTTGGTGCTGCTGCTTCCACCGCAACTGCTCTCCGTTTCGCCATTCTCTGTTCTCTCTCCTCCAGCCTCCGCTTGATCTCTCTCACCGATCGCCGCTCGCGGCTCGCGCACTCTCTTCCATAAGGTAATCAGTGTCCTCTTTCTCTTTCCTTCTCTCCTGTGTCTGTAAATCTCGGTTGTATTGAGAGAAATCGCAATGTCGGTCGCTTCCGTGTCCTTCAATTTGCTCGCGGTCTTTGAAACACGCTGGCATTTTCTTTTGGAAAAATTCCGTACGTGATAGGGAAATCGTGTTTTTGTCGGTGAATCTCGGCCGGCAGGTTGAGTTTCTGCTTCGTCGCTATCGTCATTTTCTTTACTCGCTCTCAGATTTGGAGCGGTTTTCAATGGAGGATTCAGTTCCCGTTTCTTCATTCTTTTGAGCGACGTAGTTGTTTTGTCATTCACGAATCACATCTGAAAATTTCTGCCATTAAGTCAGTGAAAACTTTGCTAGTAAATTGCTACGAGATGGCTCGTGAATTTCTGTTGCCTGTTGCTTAGTTATCTTTATGCAATTTGAATTCAAAATCCTATTTTGAGTATATACTGACTGATGCATTGTAGGAATTGGATTCCGGATTTCAAAGTAGTTTGATGACTTTTAAGATGCTGTATTTCTTTTGCCCTCTGTCGGTTGTTTTTGTGGCTTGGCAACCGACAGTGAATTTGTTCATTTATTATAGAGAGTGTGGTTAACTGAGCATGAATGGTAGGTGGAAAATGCCACCGGATACCTGTGTTGAGAAATTTAGCATATTTACTATCGGCTCTGCAAGTCGTTTTGAAATTTTAAGCAGAAAGAAAGAAAGAAGGCATGATAATTGTCTTTATATTCTTTGTAAATGACGCTGAAATAGGATTGCTTCGTTGGCTCATAGTTTATGAGGATCAAATGTTTGTATGCCATCTTTCTATGCGATGTGTTTGTATTATGGTTACTCGAAGGGAATTATGTGGCACTTTTTTTCTTTCCTCTTGTTGACTTAGAGTTGAATATGAACCATCATTTTGAAAATTCCCTTGCCCTGCAAGGTGGATCTATCCTTTCTTGTAGGATATTATATTTCTTGTTTTGTTGTAGACCTGAAATCTTCACCACTGAACCTGATCAGTAATTGCCAAACATGGAGCAGTATGAGGTATTAGAACAAATTGGAAAAGGTTCTTTCGGTTCTGCTCTTCTTGTGCACCATAGGCATGAAAAGAAGAAGTAAGTACAAGCTTACATGCCATCGCCTATTCTACCGTTTCTTGCCTATTTCTATCCAGATTGTGTGTCACAGATAAATGCTTACATTGTATGTTAAAATAGGTATGTCCTTAAGAAGATTCGACTTGCTCGCCAGACTGAGCGTACCCGCAGGTCTGCACATCAGGAGGTTAGTTGCTTCAATTATCAGACCATAATATGTTGTTGACGTGTTTCGGATATACGTCTTGGCTATTGTTTCATGTCTAGTGCTTTCTGGTTAAAAAAATTCCAACTCAGTGTGCCATTTCGATAAAAACAACCAGAGTCTCACTGGTGTGCAAAGCAGGGATGGTGGTTTTATCTCATATATACAACCATTGTAATTCCGCATGATGCATTTGGTTCCCTTTTTTCCCAGATGGAGCTTATTTCCAAGATGAGGCATCCATTCATAGTAGAGTACAAAGATTCTTGGGTAGAGAAGGTCAGCTAAAATTAGCTAATTTCTTTTATCTTCTGGTGACATGTTGTGATGTCTCTGATCATTTAGACAACTCTTCTGTCATGTGATTTTCTATTTATATAAATGTTTCTCAGGGTTGTTATGTGTGTATAATCATAGGATACTGTGAAGGAGGTGATATGTAAGATTTTTTACTTGAATCATTTTCATTGTTTTCTAATGTCAGATTGTCAGCTGGTAAGTTTGATCCGATTTATTGTCATCCCTTACACAGGTGCAGAGCAATTAAACGAGTCAATGGTATCCATTTTCCTGAGGAGGTGCCTACCTTATCCGACAGAAAACTTTTCCTGTCTATAAATTATTTATGTTTATGAACAACGAACAATCTTATGAAAGAGCTGTTGTACAATTTATGCTAACATTGATATGTATTTTATGTTACTAAAAGTTTAAAATATCTTTAGAAACTTTGCAAATGGCTCGTACAACTGCTGATGGCGCTTGACTATTTGCACAAGAATCATATTCTTCATCGTGATGTCAAGGTTCATCTTCACATGCCTCAATATGAGTTACTTTGACGGTATATTATGTGATATTGTGCTGACAGAGTTCCATGATTCTTTCAGTGCTCGAACATCTTTTTGACAAAGGAGCAAAACATACGTCTTGGTAAGGAGATTTTTTTTCTTATCTTTTTTTATAGAAAAAAATATCAAAATTTTCTTGTGGTTTTCATAAAGCCTTGACAGCAACAGATGTTGGATTCAGGTGATTTTGGTCTTGCCAAAAGGTTGACCTCTGATGATTTTGCCTCCTCAGTAAGTTCATGCTTATTGTCTAGGTTTTGAAACTCAACTTTATTTTCATCTGATGTTGAAAAGGAATATTGCTTTATGATAATTTCGACTTTATCATCATTAGGTGGTTGGCACTCCAAGTTACATGTGTCCAGAGCTTTTAGCAGATATACCATATGGATCAAAATCAGATATTTGGTCCTTGGGTCAGTTACATTTTCCTTATTTGATGCACCTATCTTATTCTTATACACTTTGTTTTATTCAACAAACAATGTTCATTGTCATGTACACTACACCCAGGTTGTTGCATATATGAAATGACAGCTCTTAAGCCTGCATTTAAAGCATTCGTAAGTTTCTATTCTCTTCCAAATTGTACTAAGACAACAATATTGCACACTCCTTTATGATCTCTTGCATTTAGTACTTGTAGTTTTTAATTGCATTTGTAGCACTTCCAAATTCTCAGGCAATTTTTGTCTATTATGAATATATCAATATGTAGTACCAGATAATAAGTTGATATTGTTAAAAAACTTCTCTTTTGGTTAGTTTGATGAGAATTGTTCCAATCATACACTTCTATGAATTGTATGGATAAAGTTCATCTATTTCCTTAACGCGTCTTATTCATTGTGTGACAGGATATGCAGGCATTGATCAATAAAATCAATAAATCAATTGTGGCTCCGCTTCCTACCAAATACTCCGGTGCATTGTAAGCTTTCTTTTTCTTATTGTCTATCATCTAGATCTGCTGATTTTTTTTTAGAAAACCGTTCTTCATAATTAAATATAACAAATTGAAAAGGGATATTCTTATGTGAACTCACAGTAACTGGATTTGTTCCAATGCTTATTTTATGCACAAATGTTATATTTGTTATTTTTGCACACTATTAGGAAAAACAGGACTTATTAAGAAAGCTTCTTCAATCTTTTATTTACAGTCGAAGCCTGGTCAAAAGCTTGCTGCGCAAAAATCCTGAACTTAGACCCAGTGTAAGTTAAAATGTATTCTCTGCTCACTTCAGATTTCAGAATGCTATAACCTTTAAATATAAAATAAAGTGATTTGGCTATATTCCTTCGTGTGTCCTGCACTTCCCATTGTCTTATGGGGTTACTTTAGTAGTTTAGCATTCATCAGAACTGTTGAACTTTTTGATTTTTTGTTGTTAAGGAAATATTAAATGTGTTTAAGCAAATAAATTTATAACCAATGATATAATTGATGGTGTGGAAAAGATCCTTCGGGCAACGCTGGAAAACCTTTGTTTTGTTGAATTTGCCCATGGTATAAGATGAATCTTGTAATGCTTGATCGTTTCCTTTGTGGCATTCCATATGATGGTTGCCATGAGCCCATGACATTAGTGGCACAAAATTCATGTATAAGCATATGACTTGCTATTCTTTGGTACTAATACACTTTCTTCTGGTAGGCTGCTGAATTATTAAGCCACCCGCACCTTCAACCTTACGTCCATAAGATTCAGCTTCAAAGCAACAATCCCAGATTCAATACAATGCCTTCTTACTGGGATGAACCTGAGTATATGGACAAAACTACATTCCATGAACTGGAAGGAGACAGGACTTTGAACACAGGTGTATTTGGAACTGAGATTGGCTCTCTTTATACTAATGAGAGAATAAAAGCTCTCAATGATGATCTGGATAGACGTTTGGCAGAATTAACACTTCAAGATGGCTGCCCAGCCATTGGCAATGAACTACCTTCACGAATTTCCAAATTGCAGAAAAAAGATACACCTACTCAAGCAAGAGCATCTGGTATCTCAAGAAGACCGAAACTCTCAAAGAGTCGTGAGCCGGTGAGCACTTTAAGACATCCTTGGCCTCATGCTTTGAGTTACTAGATTCATTTATTGCTAGAGCATTGCTATAACGCAGTTCCTTTTCCTTGTGAATTAACATTTTCAGTCCCCCATTTCACGAACGCCTGTGAAGAGAGTCGTCTCTTCAACTCGTCGAGCATCATTTCCAGCAACGACAAAAAAGTCCACCATCCAAGGCCCACTTTGCAAGCCAACCCCCACCCACATTCTAAAGCAGCTGAAGTCCCCTGATGTATCTGTCTACGCACCGCGATTTGACAGGATTCCCGAGTTCCCACTAGCCTCCTATGAAGATCCTGCCTTCTTCCCCATCTACAGAACCTCGCTGATCTCTGGCCAGGACTCATCCTCTCCTAAACACGGAGACTGTTCAATCACAAAGGACAAGTTCTCCATACAACTAGCCAAGCCAAGGAGGTTCAGCGACTCGTGGCACATTATAGCTCACCAGGCTACCATCGGACGGGACAACGTGAACAATGACTCCTCTGACCGCAATGCAACAGCCGGTGCATCAAGCCAGGCATCATTAGATCTAAGAAGGCGACGATTTGACACCTCATCCTATCGGCAGAGGGCTGAAGCTTTGGAAGGACTGCTAGAGTTCAGTGCAAGGCTGCTGCAGCAGGACAGGTTCGACGAGCTGGGAGTGCTGTTGAAGCCATTCGGGCCAGAGAAGGTTTCTCCTCGGGAAACTGCTATCTGGTTGTCAAAGAGCATCAAAGAGAATACTTCAAAGCAAGAAAGCTAGCTGATTGCGAACAGGGATATCTCACTCCGACGAGATCAGATTAGGTAGTGAGTTAGCATCAAGGATAAGCTGTCCCTTTCTCCGTCCATTTTAGAGTCTTTGCTGACAGACCACTCTGTAAAAATCCTCCGGCCTAGCTAGTTGATTCGATCGAGTACATATCGATATGCAAGTCGTTCGCTTAGTTTTGAGGGTTTGCTGTGTTATTGAGCATCTCGTTCATGTTAAGGAAAATGTTTTCTTTGAATGACAATGAAGCTTAAAGCTACATCAAGGGTTGAGCATATTTTTTCGTCTGTTTTATCCTACTCTCGTACATTGTTTACAATTAGTGTGTTTCTTTACACTTGCACAATGGTTCTCAGTGGGGGGATTAAGTAAATTACCATAGATTACACATAAGTTTCATAAGCATATATATTACCCGATTTTAATTAGGATTAATGCTACTATATATATTGGATCTTATGGGCATGTGTATCCTTATGATATCTAACCTACTTGGTTTCTAAGTAGTATTTAACTAATTAATCTGAGTGGAGATTCCCTACAACACAATATGTGACACTATGTGTTACACAAAATTATTTGGGGTATAAATAGACCTGTCAAAACACAACCCGACCCGGTCGACCCGACCCGACCGCCCGGAAAATTTTCGACCCGAACCCGGAAATTTTGACCCGGAATTTTTTTTCAACCCGAACCCGAAAAACCGGAAATTTTCCGGGTCATCTGGGTTTCGACCCGCTGACCCGATTGACCCGGTAATTTTGACCCGATTTTACCCGATTGACCCGGTAATTTTGACCCGATTAATTTTTAATTAAATATAATTAATTTTATTTATATATAATTAAAATTTATTGAAAAATTATCAAATCATGATTTTTTTAATTTAAAGAGGAAAAAATTGACAAACCCGAAATCGACCCGAAACCCGGTCAAACCCGGGTTGTAGTCAACCCGGAAATACCCGGGACCCGTTTTACCCGGAACCCGTTTTACCCGAGACCCGAAGTGACCCGACCCGAACCCGATCCGAATGACCCGTTTGACAGGTCTAGGTATAAACATTGGTTAAAAAAAAATCCAAAAATTATTTCTAAGTTTTAAACAAATATATGTGTAGGTTTATATAAAAAATTTGATGAAAATCTTGTTTGATTTTTTTTGAAAATTTATATTGTACAATATTTGATCTTTAATTTATATAAAAATTTAAACCATGATTTTTAACCAATGTTTTTTACAAACATATATTAATAGTTGTTTAAAACTTATAAATAATTTTTGAAATTTTTTTTAACATAAATTTATATCCCAAATAATTTTGTGTAACACATAGTGTCACATATTAGGTTGTCTGGGATCTCCTCTCAATTAATCTGCCATCCATATCTCTTTCGAGTGCTAAGCCTGATTGACAAGGCTTAACAGCCGATCAAGGGATGAAACAAGTTATGACAAGTGCACCAAATTGAAGGAGATCAACTTGCAGTGGTGGTCGCAGGAGACTTTGAAAGATAGGGCAACATTTCGAACTTGTAAATTTATAATCCTCAATACAAAAATCATAACATTACCAATTCATCAATCAAAGGAGTAGTATCCATATTTGCCTCCATATTAGCACTATCAACATTTGTAACTACATTTGCACTTGACATTTTGTTGATTCGAGCAAAAAATTATTCATAGCAGAATCCCTAATCATAATTTATAAACAATGAAATAAAGAAACAAATGAACAAAATTCCCAATTTTCACACTTCAAAACTCAGCCTATGTTAGCCTCTTGGCGCGTATTGTATTTTCCCATTTATATTTTCATTTACCCGTTTGGAAAATAGCAATCACTATCACAAATAGGACAATTAGTTTGTTACAGTGATTGAGCCATATATTTGAGCCTTTATTTGTTAGCCTCATTTATAAATAGGTCATTTCTGTACAATACAAGTCTCTCTCCTTCCTCGAGCTCCACCCGCCTCAATGGAGTTTTCTGTTCCACCTCTTTACATTACCGCTCAACCAAATCATCAATTCACAAGATAACACCTCTCTCACTTTTGGTTGAAGGGTGTGGCGGCCGCCTACGTGCGCCACAATATAGGGCCGCCCCTGTCAACTTGTAAGCATGGTTAAAATGGACAACATACTCCGTCTTTATAGTGGGGTTGCTAATTACTCCCTCCGTTTCCTTTTAAATGACTTTTTCAAGTCATGCACGTAGTTTTATAACGATAAAAACTATATTAAATATTAATATTTTAAAAATATTTTTTTAATAATATTATACTTATCATCAATAAGTATGAGATTGTCGAAAAAAATATTTAAAAAAATTATTATTTCATATAGTTTTTCACACCTTAAAAAACGTGCATGAATAGTAAAAAGTCAATTAAAAGGAAACGGAGGGAGTAGCTTTTAGTCTTTGATAATGATCTTCTTCTTATCCAAACAAAACTAATTACTGACTATAGTTAGCATAATTTATCCTCACAAAGACGACTATTCAACAAAAGAAAATATTTGCTTGGTTTCCAATGTTGCTACTAGAGCCAGAGTAAAAAGGTAAGAAGATCAACGAATGAGATTAAAAGTAACGTGTGTGATTATTCGGTAATACAAAGTTATTATTCGTTGGAAGGAAATTATTCGGTGGTAGTTGTACTGAGCGATTATTTGTTAAAAATGAAATTTACATTCATTTATATCTTTTGTACTGATGAATAATTACGAGAAAACAAATAAATAATTTCTGCATACAAAATAAGGCTTGTATACAATGTAAAAGATGTATACACCGTAAAAGATGTGTACATAATAAGACTTCAATTCATTTTTCCTTTATTTCTTCTTCTATTGTCTTCCTTCTTCACTTGATCTTCATCTCCTCAAACTTCCTTGTCATGTCTCTCCACCACGTCGGATCCACGAGTCTACATAATAACATAAATCACTAAAATAGCGTAGATTCCGACTTATTCCACAGAGAGTATAAAATACTAAAATAACTAGAAAAAGGGCTATATTACAATGCTAATGTGCATAAAACTATACTATATATATTATGCCTACTAAACTATGCATTATCACACATTTACTAACTATATATTGGACTTTATTCAAAACATTGAATTCAATCTAATAAACTTCATTGATGACATATTTTAATTCACTGATGACATTTGGGATTACACTTCATTGATTTAACTCATTTGTGATGACATCTTTTGTTGATGACATTTTTATACAATTGATGACATATAGCATAAAATGTGATTACATTTTATTGATTACATCTTTTATTGACGACCTTTATAATTCATTGATGACATTTGTTATTACACTTCATTAATCCCAATTGTTTATGGTGACATTTTATAAAATTGATGACATAGTAGCTTAAAACATGGAATCAAAATATTGTCATCTTATTGCACATGTAAAAACACAAGGTCTTTGAAACTATGACATTAATATTGGTTGTATACGTAAAAGTACCTATTATAACATATCAACTAAAAAAAATACACATCAATTTAAGTAATATAATGTGGAATCAATGAAATCAATACAGGTGACATCCATGTAACCATCCGAGAATTATATAAAAAATAAAATCAAAAGGGTCTCTTTTCATATCTCACAATTAATACAAGTTGCAACTAATAATTTATCATCAAGAAGCTCCCATTTGAACCGATAAATATATAGTTGTTGCATTGCAATGTTATGACAATTGACAGTAAGTTCTCATTCCAAGCTACTTTTGTGTATGTTGCGTACATGTAACAAGAATGAACGAAGAGAGGCCTGAGATTAAATCATACATATTGCCCATCAAACAAAGGGGCCATGGGTCCTCCTCGGGGACCTAAATTGCATTCTTTCGGTGGAGGAGAAGTGGCATGCTAAAGCATCAAAACATGGCAGGAGAAGGAATTTCGCAAATTCTGGACAAAAGAGAAGGAATTTCAAGGCCTTGTTAAGAGTACGTGCATGGCAGGAGAGGATCATAGGGTCGAAGCAATACATACCCAGAAACTGAAGAATGTTAAAGCCACCCTCAAATTGTGGAATCATGCTAACAGGAGCTTGAAACCACATACAATTAAGCTGTAGAGAAAAAGCACTCCAAGACATACACATCCAGCTGCAGAGTGACTAACCAAATGAAGGCCTCATGAAAGATAGATTCCAAAGTTGTTACCCACTTACCCTTGTTATTGTTATATTCATAACATTTCTTATGTGCCTTTAAATTGTTATTGACAATGAAACACTTAAAAATAGCAGGAGGAGTCATGACCTTCCTCGATGAAACAAATTTTTAGTCCTATATTTTCATCTTCATAAGGTGGAGACTGAATTCATATATATAAGATTGCAGGTAAGAAACTAACAGATGATCAACACAAACAAGTATATGTTTTGTGAATATAAGATTTCAAACACGCCAAATCGATCCAACTTTGACTAGGAAAAAGCCATGAAATCCAAGAAAGAGGTTCACAATAACTTCAAGAAAGAGTATGCCAGACGAAAGCCCTTGGCCAAGCCTGTCAGAGATGAATTTTCTTTATGCAAAGTAACAAATTAAACTGGCAAACAAAAAGCAATTCGCAGCTCGAAATCCAGTTACATACCTCGATTGATGCCGAGAGCTCGAAGCAAGCGCGAATTTAGCAAATTGGCAAGTTAAAAAACTACAAACCCTAATTCTCGCAAGGCGACTTTTCATCCTGGAAATTGAAATTGAAATTGAATGAGCAGAGAATACCTTGTACACACTACACAGGACCAAATCCATTTACATACTGATCAGAGGTACTGTAATTTTGCTACAGATCATATCATACAGTAAAGAAATGCTTCAATTTAAATTCTCAAATGAAGCTAACTGGAGTAAAACTCGATCAAATTCAGTTTCATCTTAAACATAAACCCTAACATTGTGCAGGCATCAAGGAGCCACAGTCAAATTCTGTTCTAGCTAAATCACGCCAAATCAAACTGATTGCAACATAACATAAAATTTCTACTACATTAGGGAATCAATTAGCAACAATCACCTAGCTCGATCAGTTTTCACCAAGTTCATCGAACTTGGCAAGCGCCAGATGAAGAGAACGCTGGAAACAATGCTTTACGACGTCGATGAAGCTTTAAAAAACTTGTGATTTTGGATGGAGAAACACACGCCGAGTCGTCGCCGACATCGGATACTTGTATATGGCTATCGACAGAAGAAATCCATGGATACCGACAAAATAACTCGAAGATCTGAATGAGAGGGGGAATCTTTGGGTCTCAGGCCGGAATGGAGAGACCGAGGGCAACACCATGGGAGCGTGATGAGAACGAAGAGAGCGAGGCGAGCATGGCGAGATGCCGAGATCGGAGAGAGTATCAGAGAATGAGAGGCGGAGGGAGGAGAACAAGGGAGAATGGCGAGAGAGCGGAGAGCGAATGAGAGGGTGGGGTACAAGTAGCTAATTTTGTTTTGGTAGGGGATGACACTGCCAATTTTGTTTTTATGGGGTATAATTACCTAATTAAGTTTTGTTAAAGGTATATTTTACCAAATTATCTCAAAAATTAATATGTTATATAATTTTTAACCTTCTAATTAAATAAACGTGCCTAAATAGTAAATGACTTATAAAAAGGTATAAGATGATATATATATATATATATATATATATATATACACACACACTCACGGACTTATACAACTTACAATTGCTATAATATTATTTGAACTTTTGAAAATAAACTTTTGCATACTTTTGAAAATAAACTTTTGCATAAAATCAAATCGGCTAAATTCGCTTAGATCAAATCGGCTAAATTCTAAGCGATTTTCATTTAGTTAATTAAAAATCTATCAAGTATCTAATTAAGATAGGAATATATATAAATCTCTTACATCTTTATAGGTACTATTTATTTAAACTATTTAATATATAATTTATCTAATTAAGATATAAGGTTATATTGGATAAATTATTTGATCTAAAAAGATAACTTTTTTTTAAGTAACTATATTGAGTTATTAAGTGATGTGGCTCAAAAAGATAATACCATTTTAATCTATAATATGATATTATGCTGAAATAACACCATTTTAATCCAAAAAATGTCACGGGTTTTAGTATTTTATATGTTTTGCCAAGCCGACATGGAGTGACCAATAAGTCACGAGTTCGAATCCCCTCTCCCCCAATATTGTAATGTCCTAATTGGCTACCTTTGAACAAAAAAAAAGTATTTTATATATAGATAGATATATAGATATAGATAGATTAGGGTTGGATTTATTCATATTTAAAAAAAAAAATCACATGACATGAATTCGAACTAGTAGCAACTAACTAGCAAAGTAATTAAGGGAACAACTACTTAACGATAAAGATTGGGGCTCAAGTTAATGTTAGTTGAAACCCTAACCCTACACCTAAACCTAAACCTAAGGAACCATCGCCATGACACGAAGCGCATTAGACCTCCCAGTGGAATTATGGGAGCAAATCATCTCTAAGCTCGACCACCATCATCACCATCTCCCATCCCTGTCTCTTGTCTGCAAGCACTTGTGCTCTATCACAAGTCGCTTCAATCGAACCCTTCGCATCTTCGGCCCGACTACTTGCTCGCTTTCATCCCTCCTCCACCGATTCTCCAACCTCAATCACATCTCCCTCTCCAATTTCCACGGCCAGGTTGAACCAGTTTTACACCAAATCTCCCAATTCGAGTTGCCCCTCGAAACCCTAGATCTATCCTACCTAGATCACCTCCCTGTCAACGCTCTCCAGCAGTTTCCGGCCTCGATTCTGAGCCGTGTTAAGTCGTTCAAGATCTGTTTCCTCTCCAATGGCTTTGATGATACTGATCTAGAGGCGATCGCGACTCTTTTCCCCAATTTAGAGGAGTTGGATCTGAGCCGTCATAGCCGCTTTTATTATCGTTATGCTGATGATGATGATGACGACGACGACGACGATGATGATTATTACGATGGTCGTGATTCCATGAGAAGCGCCAGTGACGATGGAATTTCTTTGTTGGCTTCGAAGCTCAATGGGAGTTTGAGGAGGATCGATTTGAAGGGAAACAGTTGGGTCTATGATAAGTCGGTAGTTTCGCTTTCCAAAAAATGCCCGAATTTGGAGGAGATGGTGGTGAAAGGCTGCCGGAAAGTGACTCCTAAAGGGCTTGCAATTGCACTGAAAGCCTCCAAGCATTTGAAGACGATTGAATTCCATCGAATGGAATTGGATCGGAACCACATTCGCAAGCCTCTATCTCGTGCTCTGTCGAACATCGTCTTCTCCCATACAGTTGTATCCGATGCTCTGCTCGAAGCTATAGCTGAGGCTAACCTCCCACTGACAAGCTTCTCTTTGATCAGTCCAAGAGACCGATACGAATTGATGGAGAATCCTGAACCCCTCACCTTTGCTGGCCTTTCGTCGTTCCTGAAACGCTACGATTCTCTTCATCACTTGGTTCTTGTTGAAGTGAATTCCCTGTCTGATGAGCTGATGGGAATCATTGCAAACTCGCTAACAATGCTCAGGAGTGTCAAGCTTCGTGTTTGTAAATACCCGGAACTCGGACTCTCTGAACTGACATTGCTCGCCTTGATCCAGCAATGCCCCTTTCTAGAAGCCCTTGAAATGACTCACTGTTCTCACATTGTGAGGGATGGTGCTCCGACGACTACTTTGGGGGTAAGCAATGCTGAAATCAAAACCCTTGATCTGTCTTATAGCTACAGCTTGAGCGACGAATGCTTGGAGAAGATTGCATTAGCTTGTCCGAATCTGGAGACGCTGCGACTGAGAGATTGCCCTAAGATCTCGATGAAGGCCATAGGGCGAATAATGAGGGATTGTCACTCTTTAAAGCGCTTGGACATTGATGATTTCCACAGGGTCACGAGTCTTGGCTTGGACGACACTGATCACAAGCGACAGCTGATGCTCGAGTCTTTAGGAGCGTCTAACACGGGTCTTAATGATCAAGCCCTAATCAACATAGCCAAGAAATGCCCTCATCTCACGTTTCTGAATGTCGGGAATTGCGAAGAGATAACATCTAGAGGGGTGAAACAAGTCGTCGACAAGTGCACCAAATTGAAGGATCTGCACTTGTATGGTTGCCGAAAGGTGAGTAGGTTTATCCTGCCATTGATGGTTTTCGGCAAGAAGACATTGAGGAGAATCAGTCCACCTCAACACCTGAGAATTAGCGACTACAACTTCTACCTGAGAAATGGTTGTTATATTGGTGAATGTGTTCATATATACTGATAGAAACTACTAGGCGATCGAAGGGATCTCGAATCTTGATCGATTCTAAGAAAACCACTTACCTTACAAAATGCAGGTTTTTATTGTTTTAAAGAATCCCAAATCTCATTAACGTACAGTCGTTTAGTTGTATACCAAATCAATGGGATCTTTCTTTGTAATGCTAAGATTTTAAAGAATTAAGTTTGATCCTGTAGGTAGGGCTATTATTCGAGCAAAACGGGTGAATATTGCTTATTCATATTCAGTACATTCGATCCGAAATTTTGACTCGAGCTAAAAATGTGCTCATACTCGGCTTGTTTTCGTTTTGGAAATGAACGAGCTCGAGCCGAGTGTTTTTGAGCTTTAAACAGTTCTTTTTGCTCATTAATTATACAGTAACTTAAAGAAAATTTTAGAAATTTCATAAAATTCGAGCTTAATTCAAATGGGTCAAGCTTTGAATTGGGCTTAAAAATGTGCTCAAACTCGACCTGTTTAGAAAATGAACGAGCTCGAGTTTTATCGAGCCGAGTACGAGACGAATTCGAGTTTTGCATCGTTAGCTTATGAGATGATAAACAAATTGTACTCGCTCTGCAAAAAGATAAAACATTGATCGTCAAACTGCATCCATTGTCAAAATGTACAATATACTACACGTACGAGTAAGAAGTATTGTATAGATTTATATTATATAATACTTCTTACTCATACTTATTAATAAGAACTATGAGATTATATTGTATTTATTAGTAAAAAGTATGAGATTTTTTTAATAATCTCATACTTATTAGTAAGAAGAATGAGATTTGAAAAAAAATTAATAAAAAATTTGATATTTTATATTGTTTTTATCATCCTAAGAAAACGTACGTAAATAGTAAAAGATTTGTATTTTAGAACAGATGAAGTATTATATAGATTTATACTATTAATATAAACTATATAATAAAACGATGTTGCCTTTGTCCAAAATGACATTGTACATATATAATATAATTTTGCCTCCCTTAAAAAAATTTGGCTCCACCACTAATTAAGTCCCCTTTGAAAAAAATGTATATAGTATATAATTAGGGGATTATATATATGACTATTTTATTATATATAATTTTTTAAAATAAAAACTAATTAATCAATTATATTATATATAATAAAGGAGAAGTTACTGAGACACATATCAACTTCTCCTTAATCGTAGTTATATGAACCAATCACAAAATTTTAAAATAATCAATATATGCATAAGATAAAATTTTATTCTAACTCTGTTTAATCAATATATCTATATATAATCAGTATATGCATAAGATAAAATTTTATTCAAACGCTAATTAATCAATATATCTATATATGTATAAGACAAAATTTGACCAAATGTGATTAGATATGGATATATTTATAGAATATATTAACTAATTTTAAAATATATGCATAAGATAAATTTTTATTCTAACTCTATTTAATAAATATATTTATATGTGCATAAGACAAAATTTGACCAAATTTGATTAGATAGGGATATATTTTTAGAAGATACGGAGTATTAACTAATTTTAATTGAAGACTATTATACTACTCCCTCCGATCCAAAATATATGTCGTTTGACTTTTCAACACGTATTTTAAGAAGCTAAAAACTATATAAAACATCAACTTTTTTTAAATTATTTTTTTACAACTTAATATTTGTTGGTAACAAGTATTTAATTGTAAAAAAATAATAATAAAAAAATTAATATATTATATAGTTTTTAGCTACTTAAAATACGTGTTAAAAAGTCAAACGACATATATTTTGGATCGGAGGTAGTATAAGATAAGATTTTACCTATTTTCATTTTTCGCTAGATGTGAGCATATTTTTAGAAGATAATAACTTTATCAATATATTACATGGTCATATGTACTAATTAAATAACTTTATCAATAACTTTATCCAATTTCATTAGATATGAGTATATTTTACAAGATTTTACCCAATTTTGTTAAATATAGATATATTATATCAATTCCCTCCTTAATTTTTATCCATCCATTTATTTTATATCTTTTTTTATATAATATTATTTACTAAACTCAATCTCTATCCATCTATGTATATGATCCTAATTAATTTTTTTTTATCTACCCATATATTCTATCAATTTTCTTTTTAGACAATTTAAAAATAAGTTATCTAAATTTTATATTATATTTATATAAAAAAGATCAAATTGTTTAGAGGTATAAACAGTTTTGTTAGAATTATATTATTCATAAGACACAATTTTTTTTGTCAAGAAGTTATTTGGTTTTAATATATAAACAAAACTCATTTGCCACATGACTTTTAATTTCGTTCAATTTTCGATCCAAAATCCAAGTAAATGACGAACCCCATCATCTTTGACTCCCTCAAATTGGTTTGTAAGGGAACAACTACTTGACGAAAAGATTGGGGCTCAAAGTAAAACCGAAACTTGAGTATATAAATAGGATCCAAAGTAACCCTTCTTCCTTAATGTACTGAGTTGAAACCCTAACCCTAAACCGCGCCATCGCCATGACACGAAGCGCATTAGATCTCCCAGTCGAATTATGGGAGCAAATCATCCCTAAGCTCGACCACCATCACCATCTCTCATCCCTCTCTCTTGTCTGCAAGTGCTTGTGCTCTATCACAAGTCGCTTCAATCGATCCCTTCACATCTTCGGCCCGACTTCTTACTTGCTTTCATCCCTTCTCCGCCGATTCTTCAACCTCAATCACATCTCCCTCTCCAAATTCCACGGCCAGGTTGAACCAGTTTTACACCAAATCTCCCAATCCGAGTTGCTCCTCGAAACCCTAGATCTCTCCAACCTAGATCGCCTCCCTGTCGATGCTCTCCAGCAGTTTCCCGCCTCGATTCTGAGCGGTGTTAAGTCTTTCAAGATCTGTTGCCTCTCCAAGGGCTTTGATGATACTGATCTGGAGGCGATTGCGGCTCTTTTCCCCAATTTGGAGGAGTTGGATCTGAGCCGTTATAGCGACAGCTACTATCGTCGTTACCGTGATGATGATTATTATGATGATGATGACGATAATGATAGTGATTATCATGGAAGTAATCATGGCAAATCCTTGAGAAACCCCACCTATGATGGAATTTCTTCGTTGGCTTCGAAACTCGAGGGTAGTTTGAGGCGGATCGATTTGAAGGGGAACAGTTGGGTCACTGATAAGTGTGTACTTTCGCTTTCAGAGAAATGCCCGAATTTGGAAGAGATGGTGGTGGAAGGTTGCCAGAAGGTGACCCCCAAAGGGATTGCACTTGCATTGGAGGCCTCCAAGAATTTGAAGACGATTGGATTCCACCGAATGAAATTGGAGCCGAAACAGATTAGAATGCCTCTATCTCGCGCTCTAAATCTGTCTAATATCGCCTTCTCCCATACAGCCGTATCTGATTCTCTGCTCAAAGTTATCGCTGAGGCTAACCTCCCACTGAAGAGCTTCTCTTTGATCAACTGTTGTGAAGACCGTTATGGATACGAACGCCTCACCTTTGCTGGCCTTTCGTCGTTCCTGAAATGCTACGATTCTCTTCATCACTTGGTTCTTGTTGGAGTGAAATTCCTGTCCGATGAGCTGATGGGAATCATTGCAAACTCGCTAACAATGCTCAGGTGTGTCAAGCTTTGTGACAGTGGATACAGTGGATACCGGGAACTCAATCTATCGGATCGGACAATGTTCACCTTGATCCAGCAATGCCCCTTGCTAGAAACCCTTGAAATGACTCACTTTTCTAAAATTATGGGGAACGAAGCTTCGGCCACTTTGGGGGTAAGCAATGCTGAAATCAGAACCCTTGATCTGTCGAATAACAATAACTGTAGCGACCAATGCTTGGAGAAGATTGCTTCAGCTTGTCCGAATCTGGTGACACTGAAACTGATAGGTTGCAATAAGATCTCCATGGAGGGCGTTGGGCGAATACTGAGGGATTGTCACTCTTTAAAGCACTTGGACATAGGTCAGTGCTCGGGAGTCACTAGTCTTGGCCTGGACAAGCGAAAGCTGAACTTGGAGTCTTTGGTAGCGTCTAGAACGGGTCTGAATGATCAAGCCTTGATTGATATTGCTGAGAAATGCCCACTCCTTATGCTTCTGAATGTCGGGGACTGCCAGGGCATATCGTCCCATGGGGTGAAGCGAGTTGTGGACAAGTGCACCCGATTGAAGGAGATCAACTTGTCCAGTTGCCGAAATCAGAGCATGTCCCTCCTGCCGTGGCTGGTTTTCTGCAAGCAGACTCTGAGGAAAATCACCCCACCTGTATCCCTGGGTATTACCGACTACAACCTCTACCTTAGAAAGGGATGTTATATGGATGGATGCGAGATCTTTTATCCAAGAGATTATTCAGATGATTATGATTGAGATGCAAATAAATGAGATTTATCCTTCCTTAATATCTTTCTCTATAATGCACGCTGAGATTTTAATGAATTTTTAGATCCTATTTTTCCTTTATATATATATATCTTTCTCTATAGCCAAGATTGCATCGAGTCTTACTGAGAAAGCCCTGACTGATATAGCCGAAAAATGTCCACATCTCAAGTGTTTCTGAATATAGAGGGTTGTGGACAAATGCATCAAATTGAAGGATGGTTTTCTGCAGGCAATCTTTGTGGAGAATCCTCCCACCTGAATATCTGTGTAAAGACAAAGGAGATGCTCTGAGACATGGATGTTAGTATATTGTTAAGTGAATCCCTCCACATTCAATTAGATCATTAAAGGCCTTTTCTTTTTGCCTTTTTAACATGCTGATTTCAATGAATTTGACCAAGTTAGATCTTGTCTAAAAAGTGACTGATCATCCCGATTCTAGAAAATTTTGCCTCCAGCTTGGATGATGGACGAACTTGCCACAGACCCTATCTATCAGTGGCAACTTTAGGTGCTTAGGAACTTGTCGCGCAATTGTCACGACTACAAATACCTATCAGCAAAATTTTGAAGGTTAGCTTTCATATCTAGAAAATCCTTTGTATAGTAGTTTCAATCTGATTATGAGCTTAACTATGATTCAAAGAAGCCTATTTTTTTAAGCTGGTTGCTGTTGTCAATTGTCATTTGCAGCCGGGCACTCTGTCTCACTACAACAGCTGCAAGTTCGATGGAAGAACAAGTTCTTTGTCCTTGCGATTCTTAGCAAGGAAATCCAACATTCCAGGGCAAATTAAACAACAAGGGGTCTGCTTGGTAAACATCTGGTTACAATTTCAAGCTATCAGATCTTTTAGCAGATGCAGAGCAAAATCCAAGCCTCTTAAGAAAAAATTTGCTGCCTTGTATTTATTGTTCCTAAGATGTGCCTTCTTTCCTCTCCAGGAAACAATAATATGCCAAATTCTAATTGAATTCCCCTGGAATTCTGGAAACAACACCTTCGTGAACCCCTACACTCGATATTTGCTAATTGCTAGCCAGCGCCAAGAAAAAAGTGTCAGCGAAACACCATCACTTACTAACAATCAGAGTAAGAATTGAACATAAATGTTCATACTGGCCAAATAAAGCTATCAAGATACATTTGAAGGTAATGTTTCTGCTATAAAAAAGGTACATGTCTTTAATGATAGAGCAATACAAAGAAACTATCTCTCAGTGAGAATGTAAAGCCAAAAAACCTTTCAAGTTTCACCTGTATCAATCAACAATTCAGCAGTGCCTTCCAACTGATTTTCTATCAAAATTTGGCCTTCTTGTTGCCTTTTTATTTCTAAATTCCTGCAACTTGGATGCTTGGGGGTAATTACACTTGCAAGGAGAGTTTTTTAGTGATGACTGTTTTTGTGTTTGGTTCAACATAGACTCTGAGGCTTTGAATATTTGGATATTTGCTTATAGCAGTTATTCATAAATGTGTATCTTTCTTGTCACTTGGATTATATTTGTCTCATCAACTGCTTCACTCCTACAACATAATTGATAAAAACTTGAATATATATCTATGTAGACATCTGGATGAAGTTAAACTATGCTCCAGCAACAAAGGCATCTGAGGACCAAATCAAGGCACAGCTCATTGATTCCTCCTCGTATGATCCAATCCGACTCAACCAAACCAGGCTCAACCCGAAAATCTATCAAAACCCATAGCCTGAAAGCGCTGTTAAATGAGTGTTTGGCAAGCAGAAACTTTTGAAAGAAGTCTCAAGTTAATCAACAAGCTAATTCAAGCACTCATTAGAAGCTTGATAGAGCATCAAACCAAAGATTCTAATAAATCATTTACACATCAGGTCATATAACAGTGCAAAATTTCCCCAAACAATCCCTACATCTTCCCAGTGTTACAGAAAAAAAGGTTACAACTTTCAACATATTTAATCAACAAGGAGAGTGATTCCTGCATTAACATAATAGCATACCAGTTTGAATGTGATGCTTGGAAAATCACTTGCTCTTGACGCTAACACCGTCCTTACCAGCAATGATCACCTCAGTCGCCATATCCAGGAACAATCCGTGCTCCACCACCCCTTCCAATGCCGAGATCTCTATCCCGGCGGCACTTCCGTCCTTGATTGGCGTCTTGAAGTACAAATCCACAATGTAATTCGAATTATCCGTCACGTAGGGTTTCCCGTCCACCTCCAATCTCAGCTTAGCATCACAATCGAATTCCCTGAACATCTCCTGCAATCTCTTCAGATTGTACTTCCAACAGAACTGTACTACCTCCACCGGCATCGCCAACCCGCTGCCACCGAGGCCGTCGACGAGCTTGGTGTCGTCAACGACGACTATGAACTTGTCGCTGGCCGCCTCCACCATCTTCTCCCGGAGGAGAGCGCCGCCGCGGCCTTTGACGAGGTCGAGATTCGGATCGACCTCATCAGCGCCGTCGATGGCGAGGTCGAGGCGCGGGTGGTGATCGAGGCCGGAGAGAGGGATACCGAGGGATGCGGCCTGCTCGGCGGTGCGCTTGGAGGTAGGGATGCCGACGATGTCAGAGAGAACGCCGGAGGCGAGAAGCTCGCCGATCCGCGCGACGGCGAAGGCGGCAGTGGAGCCGGTGCCGAGGCCGAGGACCATGCCAGATCTGACGGAGTCGACGGCCTTCTCGGCGGCGAGTTTCTTGAGTTCGTCTTGAGTTAGCGCAGAGGCAGGGGCGGACATGGATTTGACCGTGATCGGCCTGCTGTTTCGGTGGCAGAGGCGGCGGCGGTGGAGGAGGACGAGCTTTGCGGCGCCGGAGGACGCATTGCGGCGGAGCAAGGAGGAGGAGGCGGAGGAGGAAGGGGAGAGGAGAGATAAGGTGGAAGCCATTGGTGGTGGTGGTGGAAGGAGAAGAGGTTGGATTTGAGAGGTCTACAAAATTAAATCAAATCCAAAATTTCAAAATTTCTGATCGGATTTTAACATCGAAATTAAATAAATGACATAAGAAATGATCGGATTTGGATTTTTGTGTTTCGCTTCTGAAAGGGAAATGTTTGGTGGATGATCCTTCAGGGGAAATGTTGTGTGGGGGCGTCCGGCGTCGGAGGAGGAATATGCAAGCGGAGCTAAACAGTACACGGCGACACTAAAGGGCTCGGCCCATTTTGAAGCATCGACGTTTGTGTGTAGAGCTGGCAAAATCTGACCCGACCCAACTCACCCGAATCCGATCGAAACCCGAAAATCTGAAGTCATCCATAACCCAAACCCGAGACCGATCCGACCCGACCCTGACCCGACTCGAAACAGACACGAACACAGACAAACCTGACCCGACCCAAACCCGACCGACCCAAACCCGACCCGACTATAAACCCGACTTGACTTTGAACCCGACCCGACTCTATATTATTATATTTTAATAGAATTAATTATTTATATCTAGATTTGTTAAAAACTAATAATAATAATAATAATAATAATGAAAAAAAACTAATGGGCCAAAAGCTAAAAATGAATTGGACATCGAAAATGAAATGGGCCAATGATATAGTCAAACAACAAATAAGCTCATTTGCAACTTCCTAGTTAAAATACGATTAAGTCCTAAATGTACAATTAATTTGATTTAATTATAACACCGATCAATTGGTTTAAAATATTTAAAAAAGGACGATGTTGCCGAATACCGAATTTCTGTTTATGACTTTTTTGAAAATCGTTCAAAAACCGATGAGTCAATGATAATGAGTGTATTCAACCGAGTCAAAATTACATATTCAAGTATTCAACCGAGTCAAATCATTTATTTTAAGTAAATTACACATTTAAGTATTCATCCGAGTCAAAATCAACCTAATTATCCAAACGGGTCGAATATGATTCGACCGAAAACTCAAACAAACTATCCCACTTTGATTCGCAACTCAAATGAGACCGACCCACCTCTTGACCCAAAACCCGAACGAGTCCGACCAGCTTTGACCCGAACCCGAATGGGCATGACTCGATTTAACCCGAAAC
Source organism: Persicaria tinctoria (assembly GCA_037127255.1). Classification (NCBI taxonomy): domain Eukaryota; kingdom Viridiplantae; phylum Streptophyta; class Magnoliopsida; order Caryophyllales; family Polygonaceae; genus Persicaria; species Persicaria tinctoria. Next base: position 6,953,472 of record JBANSL010000004.1, read on the forward strand.
CCGACCAATCTAAATTTCATTATGACCGAACCCGATCCGAACCCGACCTAACCAGTACCCGACCATAAATTTTACCCGAACTGACCCGACCCGTCAGTGACCCGACCCGAGCAAGCCTGACCCGAACCCGACCCGAACGACCGACTTGCCAGCTCTATTTGTGTGCAGTGGGATTTTTTTTTATTTTTTTTTTAAGCAAGATAAGAATTCAGTTCTTTAGACAAGCCTAGAAAAACCGAGAGACCGGACAAGCGGGTAGATGGACTAACCATCGTGTACAACCAAAGCAAATAACAGAAGCAAATGACTGAAAGAAAATAACACGAAGCAAATAACGGAAATGAAAATGCGAAACTAAAATAAACGTGTTAGTTATCCTATGTTGTAAAATAAAACCAACATGAAAAACGAAACAATCAGCCAACGGATGACGCACACAGAGAACCTTGTGACACTAGCGGACATCTCAGATTATGGACTCTGAAGAGCCATCAAATAGCGATCGCAAATCCACGATGTCTTCGGATATAGCAAATCAAACACCGTTCACATGAGACCTACATCACAACAAGAATAGCACATGAACACACCATGTCGCAAATCCAAACCTAAGTCAAACCATTGCTCAATAAAAAAAAACCCAACCCGTCTCAAAACCTCAAGGACGATAACGAGACCGTAACAGACTACTAGGTAGTCAAAATAGAGACGATTGAAACGGGATCGGATAGAGAAAAAAAATTGAACAACAATCCAAAGGCAAAGGGAAAGAAGGACGGAATGGAAAGGAGAACCATGTACAGGCGTTGTTACAAAGCAAGAACCAAGGAGCGCTGAGCCACAACCCACACGCGAAGGTGGGCCGCGGCGAAAGGTCGGTGAGGGCGGCTGGATGGCGAAGCCGAAGGTGCCGCAACGGTGGCCGGAAACCAGGGTCAAGTCGTGGAAGGCTGAGGATGCGGGGGCCTAGGGGGTTGAGTGCTGCAGGACGAGAGCTTGCCGGGGAAGCCTCTGCGCGAGGGCGGAGTTGCAGCTGAAGGTCGCAGGCAAGGGCGAGGGAGGCGAGAGCGGAGTCGATTGAGTTTGGGTGAAGCCCCTGTAGTCAAGGGAAGAAGGAGGCTTCAAAGGCCGTTGAATGGTGATGGATTCGATTGAGCGGTGATGGAGCTCGGTGGTGAACCGAGGGTGGCCAACGGTAGCCAGGGTGTTGGTGGCGGTGACGGTAGTCGAGCACAAACGTGCGCGATACGAGCGGCGGCGCCCAACTAGGTCGAGGAGGAGGGTGGTGACGGGTCAAACGTGCAGTGGGATCTGATACAAAATTCACGGTGCACCACTTGGTGCATGTTTATAAGATTACTTCAAGAAAAAAATTAAAAAAATTATATTTGTATTTTATATATTTTTAAATTTTTAACATAAAAAAATTTGTTTAAAAATGATGAATATAAACTAATGTAATCGTTCTTTTAATTGTATATATATTTTGAAAACATATTTTTTAAAATAAAATTTTATAGACAAGTAAATCACAAATATAGTTTTTTTAAATTTTTTTCAAAGTAAAATTATACCTAAATAATTTTGTGCTACATCAAGTGATGATTTGAAGGGTAAGAGCAGATCCACACTGATTGTGTGGTTTGTCCTCACTCCAAATCTTCTATACTATCTCTTGACGTTCCTTTTTTTATTAAGTAAGAATTCGAGAACAGTTTGAACAGATATATCTGAATTTTGATTACCGACAAGTCGGCAGACAGATAACCGTCAAACATACAGTCGAAAACAAAATAGGTACAATGCAACAAGTGTAAGTGCACCCTACAAAAGACGAATCTAGTCAAAGCTAGCTAAATATAAAAAGTTGGGGGATGTAGACTACGGATGAAACCAAGCACCGTCATGAAACAACACCGCTGGCTAGCGATACGACGTGAATCCTTGTGGGCAGTGAAGACGAACCTCTAGTAAACTACTTCCCAATCACGAATTCACCCCGTGTACACTGCCTCGACCCCAGCTAGTCCCGACTCTAACTGCCAGAACCCCAATGAAGATGAAGAACGCCTAGACGCACCAAAGCAAGGCCGCATGTCACCCCAGCAAACCGCATCCTGAAGGACCATTCAAGATGGACCGGTCAAGCCCTATCGAGATTTTATTTAAGCTCTTTCTAGTGAGATTAACTCAAGCCCTTGCGAGATTTATTTTCACCTTTTTCGAGTGGGATTTCAAACCATTAAGAGATTTGAATTTTTTTTTTAAATATGCATAATAAAAAAAATTATACATACAGAAAAACTGGTTATTAAATTTATATAAAAATATGTATAATACTATAATATATATACAAAAAATTATATAAATAAATATCTATATTTAAAAGCAGTTTTTTTAATTACGTCCTTGACATGCAAAGCCAAACTTAAACCTGGCACACCAAGGGTTGTCGGAAACCAGTTTTACACCGGCCACGACACAGGAGCAAGCGGCAACCGGCGCCGGCGAGACCATCGGACGACCACAAACCCACCAGAATAAGGAGCAGTGTGGGAGGAAGAGCCATAATGAACAACGAAAAGTGGGAGGCGATGGGAAGGAGAAGGCGGATAGAGCAAAGCACCCAGACCAGCGCAACATTACTAGACTTCCAGCGAGCGACGAGGAAGGCAACGAAAGCCCCCAAACCGCAAAAGCCCCAACCTAATTTTAAAAGAGAAAGGAGACCCAACACCCCACCCCTAGACCAAACCCACGAAGAAATATCATAAAGAGACATACCAACAAGGGAGGGGAGAGGCCGAAAATAGCAAAAAGAGGCTACAAATTGAGGAACAATGCCCAAAGAGAGGGCAGGGGCCGAAGATGAGGATGAGAGGTCAAGGAGGCCACACCAAGCTCAAGATAAAGGTGGGGAGGGTGGACAAAGACCAAAGGCATAGCAGGTGAGCCAGCAGCCGGATTGAGGCGAAAATTTCTGAGTTAATGATGAGATAGGGTTCCATAATCCCTCCCTCTCTCTAAAAGATTAGAGTGGAGAGAGCTTTTTTCGTTGGTGAGATTTTTTTTATCGTTCCTTTTGATTCTCCAACCCCTTCCTTCACAAATTTTAAATAAGATAGAAAAAAAAAAGATTTTTTGGGTTCTCACATTTTTATCATAGCTATAGAACTTTTAGCTAGAACACTTCATCGGAAGTCTAATATGCCTAGATCCAAAACTGGTATTAAGTTGGCTGCTAGGGGGACTTCTATCATTTTAACAAGGCTCACTCTACAAAATATGAATAGAGTTAATATAATTCTCCAAAATTTCTCTCAATTATCTGGCTTAACAATCAATTTTGATAAAAGCTCACTACACGTCCCTAGAAACTTCTCCACATTCGAGGCTTGTACCCTAATCGTTGAATTAAACATCTCGTTCACAAGAAAATTGGAAAATATCTAGGCATTCTAATTATATGCGGCGGGGTTAATAACTTTGTCTTCGATGAAGTATTAAATAGCCTTAAAAAGCAATTGACTAAATGGAAGACATCTCCTCTCTCTTAAGTTGAGCGATATGTCCTCAATCAAGCTAACCTTAATTCCAAAACTAACTATTTGATGCAAAAATTTCTTCTCTTGGAAGGAGTTTGGGAGAAAATAGATAAAAATAAATAAATATTTCTTATAGAATAAATTGCAAACTGAAGGATAATATTCTCTTATTAGTTGGGAACGTCTTTGTACCCCTAAAAGGTTTGAGGGTCTGGGCTTCAAAAAGGCAAAGGACATTAACACTTCTCTACAAATGAAACAACTGTAAACAATTTATACAAACCCTTGAAATATATGGTCCAAGTTATCAATTAGAAAAATACCTTATGGGGGACACCATTATGACCAAAACCAAACCGAAAACAATGTCCCATTGCAGTTTGGTGGACTACTTAATGTGAGCGAAAAGTTTTAATATGGTCTTTTATGATTAGTTAGAAATCGGAAATCTATCAATGTCTAGACTGACCCCTGGGTTGGGTTCCAGAACCTCCTGACTTTCGAAAGCTACTTAGGAAGTAACAACAATAAATTAAAAGTTCCAGACCTAATAAATCAAAACAAAAATTGTAATTATAGCATGCTTTGAAGCTTGTTTAGTTTCTCAGTCCCATTATGAATCAAATCATCGATATTGAGATTCCTCAATCCGACTTCCCAAATAAGTTATTGTGGGTTTCATCTTGCGATGGTAATTCCACTGTTAAGGTCGCAAATTCCTCTCCATACCAACCCATATTTCACAATATAATACTGATTGGATCTAAAAACTAATTAAATCTTCCACCTAAAATTACCAACTTCATTCGAAAAGCATGTGTCGATGCCCTCCATACAAAAGGGCACGACTTAACATATATATACTACCAACTTGTTCCTTGCTTGCGCAACAATGCAGAGGATGATGCCAACCACATTTTCTTCGATTGCTAGTTCACTAGAGCTATGATAGCTAGATTCAATAATTAGGAATCTAATATTTTGGTCTCATTATCTAACATTGCGAATAACTTTATTGACAACATCAAGCATACTAGAAGCGAAAATAAATATTTCATATATTTGTGTTGCCTTTGGCATGCTAATTGGGATTATCGAAACAAAAAGATTTTTGGACCAGATAATACCTCGTCTCTCCAAAAGCCCATCTGCTTGGATGCGACAAACATTAGATTATTGATGTAAGCAAACATAGGGATTGAGGCTACCAAGATACCTAAATTCAAACACCATATTTTTTTGGAAGAAACCTCCCTCGATCAGGGTTTTGTAAGTTAGATTTCTATGGCTCTCTTAAAAATTTGGGCCAAACATTTAGATGCATCATCATTAGAAGTGAATGAGGGCAGGTTTTGGACGTGCTCCGCTTGGAAATCTCTCTTGGGTCTGTTATGCAAATTGAAGTTATTGCTTTAAGAGAAGGATTAAAGCGAGATGCTAGCCTTGGGATTCGCAAGGTAATAATTGAAGGTAACAAGCTCATAGTCATCAATGTCATCACTAAGGTTTGGACAAGTCCTTGGGAAATTTTGGGAATTATCAAGAATGTTCAACGTATAATATCATAATTTGAGAAGTCTGAATTGCTTGAGAGATGCAAATCGAGCGGTAGAGTTTATTGCTAGATCAGATTATGATTGGAATATTTTTTTTTTTTTTGAAACGGAAAAAATTTGACCATAGAGTTGAGCTCTATCAGCCAAGAGCATCCTTGCGAATGAGACTATGCAACAGAGAGTCATCAGGAGTCCATATACTAGGGAGTGTCAATGTACATTTCACTTAGGGACTTTTCTATCTAGGGAGTGTCGTTAGTTAGGCGGATTTCATAATTTTTACAAATTGTAAAAAAATGTTTAATTTGGTATATATATATATTTAAGTATCCATTTTTATAACCCTTTTTTAGTAAAAAGCCTATAATTATCATTTTACCCTTTCTTTAGACTGTATTTTATTTGATCATTGACCGGTCAATAATCAAGATCAATGATGCTGGTGACACATGTGGTGACGATTTTTTTTTGTGATAATTTTTTTCTACTTCAAAATATACTTAATTTTGATTAAAAAGTTAATAAATTATTAATATATCCATATTTAGATCCATTAACTTATGATTCCTTTTTTGGTCAGCACGTACATTAGCTTATGATTCTAATAATTATGAAGATTGTTTACAAAATTTCTTCACATCAAAAGTTAATAATTTATGATTGCTTATAAATTTTATTAAAAAAAATTCAAATAACCTATTTTATTTTTCATATAAAATTTAATAAAAATAATATTAACATAATTAATATAATAAAATACTAGTACAGACCCTGCGTCATAGCGCATATTTAACCAATTAATGATATTGTGTAATTAATATAGAATGAAATAATATTGTATAGTTAATATTAACTTTATTTAAAAAAATTGAATTAATCCCATTGGTTGAAAAAATTTAGTATAAAATGATATTGAGTAATTAATTATTAGATAAAAATAGGATATATGAATATATATATATATATATATATATATATATATATATATATATATATATATATATATATATATTATAAATGAAAATGTAAATAGAATATATCAAATATATATTTCCAAAAAAAAGTTATTTCTAAATATATTCAATATAAATGTTGGAAAAAATAACTTTGCGCGAGGGAACGATTAATGGTGTTGGTGCTTTGGTTTTAATTAATACGAAGTATATAGTTATAGATATAGATACTTTATTAAAAAAAATACTAGGAATTAAAAGCAACAACAACAACATTTCCAGTTGTCCCGCCGGGTCAGGGTCTGGGGGGCCAAGTTGTACGCACTTTTTCCCCAACAATGCTGAGAGAGTGTTACTTAGTGACCCAGATACCAATATATACTTAAAGACAAATGTCAAAGGATAAAAGAACATGTATAATCATAGAAAAAGTAAGGAAGAAAAACACAAGAGAACAAGTATAGTAATAGAAAGACAAACTAAACTAAGGAAGATTAATTAAGGGATGTCATGGTTTGAGAACCGGGGGGGATACACTCTCTACCACACCTCAGGGGCCAGTCTAACCCTCTCTGATATGAATGATGTTCCTCCAATGTGTTCTATCCATAACCATACTCTCGTTAAGGTTCAGAAGAGTAAAATTTTGTCTAATCACCTCTCTCCAACTCTTCTTCGGTCTACCTCTGCTCCGTCGAACTCTATCAATCTCCAAACGGTCACACGTGCGCACTGACACACTCAGGTCTCTCCTCTGCACATGTCCAAACCAATGAAGCCTTGACTCTCGTAACTTATCTCGGATACCGCATACTCTTACTGTGTTGCGGATAACTTCATTTCTGATCTTGTCGAGTCTTGTAAATCCACTCATCCTCATCTCTACCACCATAAGCCTCTGCTCTTGTGCCTTTGTAGTCTCCCAACACTCAGCCCCATACAACATCGTAGGCCTAACTACCATTCTGTAGAATTTCCCCTTGAGCATTTGGGGCACTTTCCTATCACATAAAACCCCTGACGCAACCCTTCACTTTTGCCATCCCTTTTGAATTCGATGACTGATATCTGAATCCACACCTCTGTCACTCTGCATTACCGAACCTAAATACTTGAAACTATCTTTTCTAGGGACAACATCCTCACCCAACACCACATCTTGGTCCACGTCTCTCTCTCTCTCTCTCTCTCTCTCCTCCCAAGTTGAACTCCAAATATTTCGTCTTAGTTCTACTCAACTTGAAGCTCTTGTCTTCAAGCGTCTCTCTCAACCTCTCCAATTTGCAGCTCACACTAGCTCTCATCTCATCCACTAAAACAATGTCATCCGCAAAGAGCATACACCATGGGATCTCGTCCTGGATATATAGACCCCGACACTATGTCCATGACCAGAGTGAAAATGAAAGGACTAAGAGGCGCCGAACCTTCATGAAGCCCTACCCTCACTGGGAAGTACTCAGTTTCCCCTACAGAGGTGGCAACACTAGTCATTGCACCTTCGTACATGTCCTTGATAATCTTGATGTATGATTCTGGGACTTCCTTAGCCTACAAACACTCCCAAATGAGCTCTCTCAGAACTTTGTCGTAAACGTACTTTTTCTAAATCAATAAAAACGATACGAATGTTCCTTTTTCTTTCCCTGCCATAAAACCTAATTGGTTCTCGGAAACACTAAACTATGAATTAAAAGCGCGATAAGAAATACTAGTCCATTTAACTATTTAAGAACAAGCTAGAAAGTTGTATAGTTATATATCCAACGGCGATCTGCCGTCCTCCCGGAGCCCTAATCAATTCCCCCAGGCCCCAACCAACCTGTTGTCCCTCATTAATTCGCAATCATCCCATCCTCCTCTTAATTCCAACTTCTGTACCGTGCTTAATTTTACTCCTACATGTCCTCGATTTCCATTTATATCTCCGATCGATCCCAATCCATCCGTTCCTCCATCAATTCAAAATGGAAATCCCGAACCCAAGCCCGACGATGGAGAAGAAGAAGAAGAGCAGGGCAAGGGTGACCGGTATGCTCACTGTGGTGTCGGGCACCCCAGTAGAGCCCGGCCGCTCGATCCGCCTCTCCCCGCTGGACCACGCCATGGCTCGCCACACCGTCCGGATCGTCTACTACTACAGCCGGGCCGCCAACGGGCCCATGGAGTTCGATCGCCTCAGGCTATCTCTGTGCGGCCTGCTGTCCGCGTATCCCACCTTGACGGGCCGCGTGGCCCGCGACGACGACGGTAACTGGATAGTCAGGTTTACGGACTCCGGCGTGAGGGCCTATAGGGCCAATGTGGGGGCCACCCTCGATGAATGGCTGAGATCGGCTGATGGCCACGACGAGAAGGATCTGACGGCTTGGGATCCCTTCCCTGATGATCCTCACATTTGGCCCCCTTTCCGGATTCAGGTCACTCATACTATAATTTTGCCCAATTTTTAATTTTAATTCTATTTATTTATTTATTTTATTGCGGTGATTTGGCTTTGATAAGTAGGGGTGTTATGTGAGACAAGCTACTCGTGATCGGCTCGTATAAAACTCGACTCGACCTCGTTCATTTTCTAAACAAGCCGAGTATGAGCACATTTTTAAGCTCGTTCTAAAGCTCGGCTCGTTCGAATTAAACTCGAATAGCTCGAATTTTATGAAATTTCTAAAATTTTCTTAAAGTTATTGTATAATGAGCAAGTAGAATTGCCTAAAGCTCGAAAAAAGCTCGGCTCGAGCTCGCTCATTTCCTAAACGAGCCGAATATGAGCACATTTTTAAGCTCGAGTCAAAATTTAGGCTCGGCTCGAGCTCGTTCATATGAACTAAATATGAACAAGTAATACTCGGCTCGTTCGACTCGAATAACAGCCCTATTGATAAGTTTATTAATTTCACAAGAAAAAAATAATTTATAGATATTGTCCATACTAAAGGGATGATAATTAAATACTGTACTGTTCTCCTGAATAATTTTTATACACATCAGGAAATATTTTTATTTTTGGTGTGCTACAGATCAGGAAATATTAGAATGCCTGTCAAATAATTTATTAATAAGATTGAAAAATGTTTATTAGCAAGATATTTTTAAATAAATTAAATATTTACACGGTGGAATTTCGCAATTTGCATGGTGTCGACTTCGGATGATTGAATTCTCCAAGTTACAAATCATTTCTTGGGCGCCGGTGGGCGAGCCTTGAACAAGAGCTGGTCAGTCATGGTGAGAGAGGCGAGAGCGAGAGAGAGGTCGCAATCTAATTTATAATAAATTCCATTTATAAGGTTAAATATGATACAAAGCAACACATGAATCCACTTCACACCATAAAAATCCAACAAACTCTTGTGGTAGTTATTGGAATAGTAGTTCTTGTCCGTGATATACTGATATATATGGTTGTTGGGCCATTTTGTAAATATTTTTTCAAAAGCATTAAGAATTGTACGTGTGTGCAATTTAATCGAATTCATCTACTTAATACTCCATCCGTTCCATAATACATGTCCTTTTGCTTTTCGGCACGCTTTTTAATGAGTGAAAAACTGTATAAAATATTATTTTTTAATTGATTTTTTATATAATTTGATACTTATTACTAATAAGTATCATATTATATAAAAAAATTAATTAAAAAATTAATATTTTATAGAGTTTTTCGCTCATTAAAAAACGTGTCTAAAAGCAAAGGGACATGTATTATGGAACGGAGGGAGTATATAGTAATCTGTAAATATTTTTTTAAAAGTAATACTCACTCGGTCCAATAATACATGAGTTTTTAGAGGAAAATTTTTGTCCAATAATAGATGGGCTTTTATGTTTTCTAGGTAGAAAGTTTTCATGATTTGTATTGGTTTGTGTGTTGTTGACTTTTTAAAATAATTTGATTGGTTAAAATGTGTAGTGTGTTAAAAAATAATAAAATTTATGAATTAGTTAGTGCAATGATGATATTTTTTTAAAAGTAAAGTGTTTTATTAAAACTATATAATATATTAACTTTTTTACTATTTTTATATAATTTGATACTTGTTATTAATAAGTGTTGAGAAAATGAGAGATATGAAGAGACTAAAAGAGTCACACATCGACAATATGAACAAAGAAGTCTTAGTATATAAGATAGTGGGTTACTCCTCCTATTGCCAATTGGTTTTAGGATGGAACTCCGCTCGGCTTATGTGCTAGGCTATTAGCGCAAGTACGCACGTGTGCACACGACCTCCGATCCCGAGTCCTAACGGACTTCAGTAATATATCAATTTTTTAATATATCAATTTTTTAGTAATTTTTTAATATAATATAAAAACTTATTAATAATAAGTATCATATTATTAAAAAAAAATTATTTAAAAAGTTAATATTTTATATAGTTTTAACTCATTAAAAAACATGTCAAAAAGTCAAACGACATCTATTTCTGAACGGACGTAGTATCAAATTATATAAACGAATTAATTAAAAAAATAATATTTTATAAAGTTTTTCACTCATTAAAAAGCGCGTCGAAAACCAAAACGGTATTAAAGTAATTTCATTACTAACATCTCTTTATGCATAGATATTTTTGATATTTTTTTATGTTACATTTCTTTATCTTAGAATAACTTTTATTAATATTTAATTTAATTTTATAATATTAATTTATTATATTATTATGATTTTAGAAAAAAGCTGTGTAAATTTTACAAGCTGACCTGTATAACCTTGTGATATTTTGAACAGTTCAATGACTTTGAATGCGGTGGGATAGCAATCGGACTGAGTTTCACCCACCTGCTCTCTGACCCCACCACCGCCTCCCTCTTCTTCCACTCTTGGTCGGAGTCCCACCGCCGGCAACCCCTCTCACACCCACCCTCCTTCCAACCCGACGCCCTCCGCCTCCGCACTCCCCCCTCCACCGCCACCACCGACTCCGCCTCCAAGTCAAACCCCTCCACCGCCTCCGCGGCAACCGCCATCGCGACCTTCAGCTTCTCCGACGAATCCATCAGGCAACGCCTCTCCCAGATCGGCCCGGACGCCACCCCATTTGACCTCCTCGCGGCGCTTTTCTGGATCAGGATAAACGCCCCTGAAGTTGCCGATAATTACGGCCCGTGCCACTCGCTCTCAATCTGCGTTGACTTCAGGAAGCGCCTTCAAGCGCCGCTCCCCTACGGCTACTTCGGCAACGCCGTGCACTTCACGCGTTTGGCGTGGGAGGCCGGGGACCTGGGGCACGTGGCGGGCCTAATCCACCGCCACGTGGCGGGGGTCAAGGAGGAGGAGGTGCGGTCAACGCTTGACTGGCTGGAGTCGAGGAAGGACGAGAAGGGGAGATACGGGGAGCCGTTGACGATGTACGGATCCGAGCTGACGTGCGTCAACATGGAGCACCTGATTGAGTGCGGGGCTGTGTACACGTCAGAGTTCGGGGACGGAGGTAAGCCGGTACACGTGTCGTATGACGTGGAGGGCGCGGGAGCCTTGATTTGGGTGATGCCTTCGCCGGAGGGAGGCATGGGGAGGAGAGTGAAGGTGGTTCTTGCGGCGGAGCTGGTGGCGACGCTTTGTAAGGATGATGCAATTAGAAGCCTCGCCCCCACGATGGTTATCAGCGGCGGTTTAGTCCCCGGCGACGATTAGGTTGATCGATCGATCGAGATGACGATTCTTTGAATTGCATTTCAAATTTTATGACTGATTAATTCATTTATGATTCCTTTAAACGAAATAAGTATGAATATTGATCGATTGTGATTGAATTCCTTTCTTGTACTACAACTCCTATCCCCTACAATATAATAGCAAAAGCAAGTTCTTTAGAAAAGAATTTGTCACGTGTCAAGCCTAGCAATTTTAGGTCAGTTTTTATTTTACTTTTTCCCCCAAAAATAGTTTTTATTTTACTTTTTCTCTCCTTTCCTGCTTAGCCCACGTTCTCCCAAAAACTGCTCTCAACTCCCTCTCATTCAGAAAGAAGCGGCGGGAGGAGAAGACCGACGAACAACGATTCAAGGCGAGCGCGAGGAGGTAGGGTGGAGCCGGTGCGCGGGTGCGGGAAAGAGCGGGAGTGCTAGGTAGGACGCCGAGCGCGAGAGGGGAAAGAGGGGAGGTGATGAGGGCGGTGGAAACCGGCGGGGCTAGAGGCCAGATCCGGCGATTAGAGAAGGACGGAGAGGTGAAGAGGTTGTGCGGTGAGGATGCAGCGACGGATCGAGGCGGGGTTTATGCAATTTGAAGGTATAGCGATCCAGTCTATCCTTTCCCCCTTTTTGTTTTCGTTTTCATATGGTTTCTAGGGTTTCCGGTTGGTTTGCTTCGGTTCTTCCATGATTGAATCGTTTTGCCTCTTGATATGAGTTTCAGAATGGTTCTAGGGCTAATTTTTTCATAAAATTGTGAATTTGATTGGTTGTTTGTGTTCATATAGCTAATCAGATTTGTACGTGAATTGATTTTTGTTTCATTGACAACCATTGTACCATTACTGACAAAACACAATGAATTGATCTGTCATATGAAGAACAGGAAGCATGGAGCCAGAGGAGAAGCGGAAAAGGGAGCCACTCTACGTCGGATCGAGGCGGGGTTTATGCAATTTGAAGGTATAGCGATCCAGTCTATCCTTTTCCCCTTTTTGAAATCGTTTTCAGCGCTCATTGATGTTGATGCTCAGACATTGTAATGCTTGTGGTAATTCATTCTCCCTGGCTTTCTCAGTCACCTTCAGCTCTGCTCGAAATCCTGGAATAGAAGACTACAAATGGCACTCAGTTTGGGTGCGGAGACGGGGTTGGTGGCTGTGTGGGTGGCTGGAATGGGCTTGGCCTTTTCACTGTGGCGTTGATTCCGTTTCTCCCCTCCTTCTCAAGTTACTCAGGTGTTTTTCTCCCTCCCCTTGCATTTGATTGCTTGAAATCGGTATCTTTTGTTCATATTGTAATTGTGTGAAGATTTTATGCCTTTGCTCTGATTTTAGTCCCTTTTGTTTGATTGAGATAATGAAACTAACACATGGAAGTGCACAAAGGGTTCATCAAACGAAGCGAACACATTAAACAAATTATCAAAATCAGGTTATCCGAGTTCTCATTTTTTTTGTTAGAATTTTCATTGCAAACACAAAGTGCATTATGTAGCATATTTAGTACTGAACTGTAAAAGTTCCATCTGTTCAGAGGCGGTCTTCGTGACCATGATTGTAATTGGTGTGGTTTTGTAGGGAGTGGTGGCTTCGGGTTTGATCATCTTCGGTCAGCTATGGTGCACTGAAGAAAAGGGACGGGTCTTCGTGACCATGTTCAATTCCCTCTCGACATTGCTGGTTGAGCATCAGTTCTGATTTCTTTGTTTGTTTCAAGAGAGAGATGATTGGTTTCGTTCAAATGTATCAAACTGAAGAAATTCATGCTTTCTGACTCTAGAATTCGAATGATGCAACTGTGGAGGTTGAGCATGAGTTCTGATTTCTTTGTTTGTTTCAAGAGAGAGATGATTGGTTTCGTTCAAATGTATCAAACTGAAGAAATTCATGCTTTCTGACTCTGTTATATATGATTTGGTTTCGTTCAAATGTATCAAACTCCGCCTCCGACAGCCTCCAGTTTGGGGAGATATGAGCAGGTGTTGCCAGAGTTGGAGGCCGAGTCACCCAAAGTACTGCAGACTCCACTGCTAGAGCCTGAGGCTGAGGCAAAGCACCCTTCTCTCTCCCCATTGCCGCCCTCGGAGAAGACGATGCCTTCAGAGGCAGAGGAGATGGCGTTGGTGCCGGTTCCTCCACCCGCTGCTGTTGCAAGTGAGTTGTTCACTTTAATTCTCTTTTTCTGCCTCCAATTTCTTCTCCTCATATATATCTTCTCTTTCGAGATTTCATATTTGTGTGGTCCACCCTTCTTCAATTTTGAGTGATTTTGTGCAATCGTCTATTAGTATATTGCAACTTCCATAAAAAAAAAGTCAATATATGCAATTCTCAATTACAAATCTCACAACTCTCAATAATTACTTGCCTAGAAAACTTACAATAAAAAAGTCAATATATGCATTTCTCAATTACAGGCAGAATATTAGCTCAAGAATCTCCTCTGAGTTGAAGTTCTGTATCAAATTCAATCTTCTTTAAATCTAGGTGCATCTATAGTTATATGACAACTTTGTGTATTCATGTATCTGTTGCAATCCATATGCTTCACCATTTTGACTTATTTCGTCTTTTCTGATGAAGCAAGGATGTAATTCATAAGAACAAGTCTGCTGTAATAGACTAGATCAACTAATTATAGGTCAAGTGGGGATTCATTTATTGATTTGACATGGTTGATGAACTTATGGTAGGCTCTGAATTAGTTCATGATGTCTATATTAGACAACTTTAAGAGATTTTTTCTAGGAGATGTTGTACAGATTGCAGGTATTGTGTTTTGTTCGTTACCTTGAATCAGTTAAATAAAGTTATTTCAGCTGTCAATCAGTATAGTTATTTCAGCTCTTCTTTTGTAGAAAGAGTTGGATTGGAAACTAATAATAAGCATCTACAGCTCTCTTTAATGCTTAAAAAATTGATAATGTATAGACATCTGCATCTTTTATGTCACCTGAGATTTATACATAGCTTTGAAATGGCTGATGAACTTGAAATGGTAGGTTCTGAATTAGTTCTCATTGTTTTGAGATATCTTTTTAGGAGATGATATATTGACAGTGTGAGTTGTTTGTTACCGAATAGTCTCATAAGTTGTCTGATCAAGCATCTACAGCTGCCCTTATGTCCAAATGTCCAATGCACTCACGGAATCATAGAACTGCAATTTTACTCAATGTTACTGCTGTAGTGATAAATAAATATAAAATGTGCTTTAGGTCTTGAAAGTTTCTATGCTTATACATTTTGAAAAGGTGCCTCATATTTAATTTTGAGGGTGTTTTTGACAATCTGAATGAATCAATTTTGTTGTCACCTTGCTCTAATTTCTTGAATTTAGTGGATTTCAAGGATGACAGAAGAAGCAACCAATGGGAATCCATGGGCACCAGATGCTAAAACCATGAGGCTAATATCAAGAGCTGCCTTTGAAGTGGATGATTATAGGAGGATTGTGGGATCCTTCATACAAGGTTCTTCCTCTTCCTAATCTTTTTATTTTTTGTGATAATTTTGAGGGTTGTTTATGCTCAATGGTCTTGATTGAATCTCGACTCCCTTGTCAAAAAAAATTCAAATAAAATTGTGAATTCAGATTGGCATTCTACATTGGAAATGTGTCTCATGCCTTTTTATCCGTGCTTTCATTTGTGTTGGATAATTTTGTATGCATTTCTGTATGGTCATTGTTGACATCCCTCCCCTTGCCTTCGTTGTTTAGGAGGTAGGTCTCCATGACCGTCGATGACTTGGTGACGAGCGATCCGAGGCATCTATTTCGTCTAGATTGATGAAATTGGTGATGAGGGGGGCATGCCAATAGAGACTCGAGATCTTGGCAATTGATGATCACCAATGCTAGGGCATTCTCCTTCTTTCCTTTGTTAAATTTTTAAAAACAACTGTTTTGCTTTTGCTTTGTCATGTTTATTTCTCAACTATCTGCTGATTGGAGTGCTCTCAACTATCTTCATATTATTTTGATCTACTTTGTTTATTGTTCTCTCTTTGTTTCTTTATTTTTTTTTTACCAAGTCTGAATTATTTATTTGGTTAAGTGTTTCCAAATTTTGGCCCCCATACCACCAGGAGATTGCCAAAGCATCCGCTAGCACCCAGACGGAAACTGTGGACTGCGATGAGGCTAATGAAGATGAACCGAACCATGAAACGTCAATGATTTGTGCTCGAATGGTTGCTTCTGCTTGGGCAGTGGATTCAGGCATTTTGACGACAAGCGATGGCCAGCTTGAGATGAACGAGTGTAAGACTCCGGAGTTAATGAGGTGGAAAGTAAGGGATTATGTCAAGGAGACTTTTCTCCTTCGTGGAACGAAATCATGCATTAGCGGAGACATTAAGGTGGCGTTGACAATGGATGAATTATTCAATGCCATGTCCGATATTAAGGATCCCAATTGCGGGAAGAGTGCGGCTGCTCACTTCATGGACGAGTCGGATATCGAGGAGTGTGGAGACTCTTCGACTGATGACGAAACATACCAGCCGGCTTGAATTTCCTTGCTACTGGTGCGTGGTTGAAATGGAAGCTGTGGTTGCGAACACTTGATTGTGTTTGCTGTCATTAGTTGCTGTCTATTGGTGTTTGCTGTCTAAATTAGCTGTCATTGGCGTGTTTTTTATTCCACTCAGAAGAATTGAGGGCGTGCCTCTTATTTTTTCTGTTTCGTAAGTGGGCCGGTGGGGTGAATTGAGAAATGTATTTCAGGTGGGCCTAAATTGGGGAGTATCTAAGTGATTGGGCCCATATGTCTTTTGTTTGCCTCAAGCCGGCCTACAGTGATCTCGTGATTGAATTTGGGCTCCGTACTATATTTACATATAATTATACTGTATTGATTTATAATTATGTGTTTATACTTTATATAGTTTGGTCTGCCCAGATTTAATTTTAGATTTCTTGTCGGGTTGGGGCACATGGGCGAAAATAGAAGTAGGTGAGATCATTTGAGGTTACTTATTGTATATTTTTCGGTAACACCCTCTGTTTGGTCTTACCTTATGTTTCTTTTGGTTTAACCACGGTATCTATGGACTATAAATGCGGACCAGAGGATCCTCACCGCCGTATCTATATATTTACTATTTTAGATGCGGAACACAACTTACTTATATTGTGAAACTTGTGTTTCTACCCTCTTTTGTACAAATATTTCACAAGACATCTAATTCATCGAACCTAGATATGAAATTGAGTTCATACAACTACTAAGTAACTTTTAGGGTACAAGACCCTTTTTTGTTCTTGTGGTTATCTTTTCTTTTCTTTTTTCTTTTTTCCTTTATTTTAATGGTTTCACACGAGCTTCATAAAAAATATATTCTAGAATGGGTTCAAGATTGAAGTGCAAATTGGTAAATTAAAATGCTTAGTAAAAAAAAATTGAAATACAAGCTGGTAGATTAAAATGCACAGTAAAAAAAATTTGATAGTTGAAGAGCTCATGTTGGTTAACGCTCTAGAAGTTCATAAATGTATAAGATTGATATTTCTATCTTATGCCTCAAGGGCAAAGGTTAAAAAACTCAATCGGGAAAGATTGTCAAAAACACCATCAAAATTGCATATTCATAATAAATATGAATTAAATCTTCTTTTAATTTTAATCTTTTTAACAAATTGAACAGTAACTTTTTATTCAAAAAAGATTTTGCACCGTAATGTTTTTTCATTAATATTTTTAATTTTTTTTTTTTTAAGTTTTTCATTATGTAATTAAAGTTATAGAACAAATTCCACCATTAATAAATCTACCAATATCTTAATCAAGCTATTCTTTTTAGTTAGATACCAAAATATCTATATTTTTATTAACTAATATATATAGATAAAATTTTATTTTTATTAACTAAAATATTTATAGATAGGTAGATTGTGGCTTCTTGTGGTTTTGCCTAAATTATGAGTTTATGACTATATGTTATTTTAATAATTATTTATGATGAGATTTTTTTTAGAATCAACCACAAAGCGCTACATGTGCTTCTATGCATCAACTTTAGCATTATTTAATTATTTATAAGATACAGAGTTTAAGATAAGATAACATTGTATGAACCTATTCATGACACATATTTTCCTTATTCACATTCTTCATTTATTTTATTTTCAAATAAACCAAATCGAAACCAATTTGCAAAGGGCAAATCAATCTATTTTACCATACTATGTTAGGAAATTATGGCAATGTTTTTCGGGAAGAGAGTGCGTATAACTTAATCCCCAAACACATTTTCATCTTAAGCTAGTAAATGACATAAATTTAAGGAAAATTAAAGGAAATCGAATACTCATCGGGAAACATTTTATGTTTCTCGGATGAGTACTACTTACATAATTGAATAACATCCGAAAAATAAGATAATTGTATTTAGGTTAATTTTAAAAATCCCGTGCGTAGCGCACGGGTTTTAGACTAGTTTAATTAATTTGGGAAGAGTTTACCTTGAACTCCACCGGAATAGGACCGAACAAATGATGACTTCATACTGTCTCAATTTCGCCTAAATGAGACAATTATTCATGTATTTTCCAGATAGGATAAGAGTTCTAATTTGAAAATATTTTTTAAATTTTAATTATTTTAGTTTTTTCGATATATTTAGTAAATCATTCCTGATTTAGTTTCCTCATTTTTTGTGGTGAATCTTTAATTCTCTAATATTGTATCAATTCAAACATTAGTGTTGATATGATCGCATCTAATATCAATTTCAACATGAATGCTCTTATTCTCTTTTTTTTTAAAGGAGTATTAGGAAAAAATTCGGCTGGAATAGAGCCCAGCCGATATCATCCAAATGGATGAGGTCGTATAGATCAGGATGTATGAGGATATTGTGCTTATCAGAAGAGTGGTAAAGGTCTGCGACATTATCAGTCATATATTCTATTTCCTGAACGGGACACGTAGGAGAAACGTGTTTGTGTAAATTCTGATGTAATGGTTTTAATGTCAGCCGCTAGAAGCTCAATTTTCCAAGAGGGGTTACTCATGTTTTTGAGGCAGTTAATTAGAATTTGCAAGTCCGTGGAAGTCTGGATGTTAGCTTCAATGACGCCCATGTCTTTAGGCGAATTTGGGAGCTTCAAGTGCCCGAGAGGGTTCGGTGCTTCATTTGGCTAGCTGTTCGAGGAGCAATACTTACTAATGAGGAGAGATGTCAACGACACTTAGCTAGTGACCCCTGCTGCTGTGAGTGTCCGAATCTGTCGGAATCGCTCAACCATTTGTTCAGAGATTGCAAGGCGATCGAGGGCGTTTGGGAGGGAATTGGTAGTCCCAGTAATCAGCCCGGATTTTTTGAAGCCCCCTTTGCAAGCTGGATCCGGACCAATTTGCTTTATAAGCATGATAGAGATGATGGGGGGAATTGGCCGAGCCTTTTTGCGATAGCCTTGTGGTGGATTTGGAGATGGCGGAACGATAGGGTGTTCAACGGCAACAAGTGTACTATGGGGCAGGCTCAGTTCATTAAACTGAAAGCTGTCGAGTATGGTTCTGCTGTGAATTCAGGTGACCATGGGGGGAAGAGTAGCAGCAAGCGTCGGATTGCAATAGTGTGGAACAAACCTCCGATAGGTTGGGTAAAAGTAAACTCGGATGGGGCGGTCTCGGCTGATGGGGTGGCTATCACTGGAGGTTTAATTAGGGGCGCTGATGGGCAATGGATTGTGGGATATGTCAGACGTATTGGTTGCAGTACGGTTCCTGTGGCCGAGCTCTGGGCCTCCTTGACGGGCTCCGATTGGCGTGGGAAAGGCGAGCTAACAAGGTCATCATTGAATCTGATTCCTTGCTCATCACTTCTTTAATAAAGAAGGGGGTGGAAGATTGCCATCCCCTCTCTAGCCTGGTTCGTCAATGCCAGAGCTTCTTAGCCCGAGACTGGGAGATCCAGTTAAGGCACGTCTTCATGGAAGCGAATTTTGTCGCCGACTCCTTCGCTTCGTTTGCGTTTTCTTTTCCTATTGGTTTTCATATTATTGCCACTACTACAAACACAGTCTTCGACGACGTTTGAAAAACGCCATAGAAACGATTTCATGGCGTTTTTAAACGCCATCCCCAAACGCCGTCTAAGGTGACGCCGTGCTTTTTGTCAAAATTCTATGGCGTTTTTGTAAACGCCATGAAATCTGTTTTCCATGGCGTTTTTTAAACGTCATAATATATGATATGTAATTGGAAAAAACTATTTTATGGCGTTTTTTAAATGTCATTAAAAAAATTCGACATGAAGAAAAAGAATTTTGTGGCGTTTTGAAAATGTCATGAAAACAGTTTCCATGGCATTTTTCAAACGCCATAGAAAATAGTTTCTATGACGTTTATAAAACGCCATAGAAAATAGTTTTTATGACGTTTATAAAACGCCATAGATTGTATTAATATTACCAAAAAAAACAGTAGGTTTTCATGGCATTCTAAAACGCCATAAAAACCTACTATTTTTTTAATATTATAAATAAATGTCACAATCTACCTGCTATATAAACCCTTTTTTGCTGCCATTCAAATTGCTCAAAATTTACCACATTGTAGCTGCTATATAACCCATATTAATGCCTTTCAAATTGCCCACAAACCACATACAAAATCATAAAGAAAATATGAAGATTCTTACAAAACACATGCATTGGCAAAGTCTTGACATTGTACAAAATGAGCTCCACACTTATAATTAAGGAGCTTACATATATCCATTTTAAACTAAAACCCAATTAACCTGGATGGAGAGTTGCACACTTATCTACAAAAAGCCGCCTAAGTTGCGAGAGACAAAAGAGGTCCATCTTCGGCAAATTCAGGAGCTTGCACAACCAAAATAAGGATGAACATCAAGCTATTATAATAACCTGCGAGACAGAATATCATGAACATTATTAAGCTACACGAAAAAAATCGCCATTGGAAAAGGATAGAAACAAGTATTTAAAGGTATTAAGCCCCTAAAAGAAAAAATGCATAGAACATGAAATTGATAGGACCACATAAATACAAGGACAAACTTAGATAAGAAATCATACATTTGGCAAGGAAAGAGTTGACAAAATAACACAATTGCATATGCCATTACGTCCACACAAAGATATATTATTCATCCTCATAATGATCACTCTAAATCCCTGAGTTGGGTTAATTCCAGCGCATAGAACAAAATGTTGACATCCATCCATTGGTGTTTCATTTTCATGAGCTTTACAAGAGCCACAAACAAATTGTGCAAGCCAGCCATTACAAACCACACAAATGGATGTTAAAACTGACCTAAAGCTAATCCAACTACTCAAACTTAACCAAGGAATACATTCAACAAAAAAAATATGATCTCCAACTTAAACAAAACTAATCCAACTACTCAAGCTTAAAAGATCTTAAACTGGTAATTTACACTTAAGCTTAAAAGCTCTTAAAGATTTAATTGTCTACTGCCAATGGAAGATTTAATGTGAAGAAATATTATCTTTTACTTGATGCTTGATGCCTAATGATGTTTTAGTTGAATAAGTTTATTCTCAGAAGCTGGTTGATGCAAAAATTTGGATTCTATGTTCTGGAATTACAGCTGTAGTTTTGGGAGATGGAAATATAGAAAATTATTCATTGATGAATTCTATCAAATAGCTTATTTTGTCTGCATAGGGTAAAGTATATTTGCGGATCATTATTTAAGGTGATGATGAGTGCAATATATTCTTATTTAGCCTTAACTATTTTAATATTTTTTTACTGTCACAGTACCCTTAGAAATATATTTTCCAGAAAGTGTAACAGCTTTTGGAGATATTAGGAAGTTTACTATAGAGGAAGGCGCTAACATATGGTCTTTGTTTTTTTCTGTTCATGTTCAATAATGTCATTTGGTCTTTTAGATTAATTAGAAAGAAATGATACTAAATATAACTGGAAAACGGGACTATGTATTAGGGAGGTTCTTTGAATGATTGTGGGATCACATGCATGGTGTGAGAGGAAAGGTGGGATTATAGAGCAATATTCTGAAATTTTGATTGCCCAATCTTAGATTTTGCAGGCTTCGCGGCTGCATTTGCATTACTATTTCTTTTACAAAAACATGGAAGACTTAACTGGTAAAGTTTTTTCGTCATCTCAATTGCATATTTTCATTGCTGAGCATTTACTCTAGTTTTGGAATCACTATTTAAAGAGGGTTTAGATGGATTATGGCTAGCAACATTTATCTACCCGAAGGTGAAATTCATGTTTTATTCCCTTTGGTGCAAATTGTTGTTTCCTTGGGGGAAACTTAATTTTATTAAGGACTTTTTATTTCGCTATATGAGATTGTTCTATGCATTTGTAGTTTCTCAGAGGCCAACTCATTTTCTTTTGAGTTCTGAACTTCTGAAATGTTTATTGGTCTTCCAATGCTATGATTTTTTTACGGTGCTTTAACTTATCATATCCGTACGTAGTATTTAAATTTTGTTTACAGAGGTGATTACATCAGTTGAGTTTCATCCTAGTCATTGTCACCTGATTGAGCTAGTAGATGACATACAACAAGGACTTTAATCAGGTTGAAATTCAGATACAAGCAGGCATACAACAAGGACTGAAGGAGAGCAAGGGGGAAAACGTTAAGTGTAGAGTGAAGAGTCCGTAATGGTTCTGTTTGTCTGTGGAATGCCTCTAACCTAGATCTCAGAACTGCAGATGTATCATCCTTGCGCTGAATTAAGGGTTCTCCGGTGACCTGTAAAGAGCAAACAAAGGAATAATCTACCTTGCTGGTAATGATCATAAGACACTAAAAGAGACTTCGTAAAATAAAAATAAAAGGGTGAGTTTGGTAAATATTCCAAGATGTTTTCAAATAATTCAAGCACACAAGTCGCAAGCAAATTTCAAGCGATGCAAAGGAAGAAACAAATCACTGCAGCTGGATAATGAAATTGGAATTAAAAAAAAAAAAAAAGAAAGTGCTCAGACGTTCTGTTCAATTTCACAAAACAAATCCTAAGTCAGGAAGGTTTTGAGGCCTGGGTTTCAGAACGGAATCAAAGACAGAGCAAAAACTCCACCTAAATTCATTAACACTGCTGGGAATATCAAAGACTCAAATAGTGAAACCCTGTCAAAAGTTCTGCGAGACATGAACTAGGCAATATCAAAGAGATACAAACTCTCACTCAAAGCCTAAATTTACAAGTTTCAAGAAGAAAAAAAAAACAAACAAGGCAAAACTCTGCATAAATTCACTCAAAAAAAAAACTGTTGGACATTCAGGCTACTCAAACCACGGCAACACTACAAGCAAAAGGCAAAACTTTACGAAATCCACTCAAGAGTCAAAACGCTACTGGAATTTCTACCAAGTTTCAAAAGGCTTAGTACCAAATTCAATATAAAGGTCCTAATTGCCCAAAAGTCGAAAAAGTAGATGAACCATCACATTGGCATCAAAGATATGCTAATCGGTACAGAAGTGCAGTTACAAATTTATTCAGACAAAAATAACCTATGCCCAAGCTCAAAGCTGAGTCCAGAGTCGGTAAACAGCACTGTGCAAAATTAAACGAATCCCAAATCTCACCAGTTGCTAGCAAATTGCAACAAATCTTCATAATCCCAAATTAAAGTGCCTAGAAAAAATCAGCCGGTGCCTAAATCAAGTTGCAATTTAGTTAAAACAAAGAAAATAGGGGAAGACAGTGTATCTAACTTCACAAAGCAAGGTGTGACCGCTCGGAAATCGCAGCTCTTACTCTCAAATGCTCAATGTCGAGATCAGAAAAGCCCCAAATCCCGCAAAATCGCAACCCTAAAAAAATTCCACATGAAAATCGGTCAAACTTAGAGATTGAGTATGCGATTAGGGGGGAAGGGTGAAAGGAGTTCCTAATTTGAGCTTCAATCGCTCAAACACCATCCAAACAAGAGGGTTAAGGGCGGAAATTCGGAATTAAAACAAAAAAACTCACGGCGTACCTAGTCGGGGAGAGTCGAGTTGAAATTACCCCTTGGACTCGTTCCGGATGGTCGAAACTTGCCTCATCCTCGCTCCCCCATTTCGGTGCCAAAATCTGGTGCCACAAATTCCGGCGTGGTGACGGCGCTAACGCACGGCTGACTTCTCCTGTGTCGAATTGTCGATTTGGGATCTCAGGAACGCACCGCTGAAAGAGAAGAGAGAGAGGAAGGAGAGTAATTAGGGTTTGGGATTTTTTTTTTTCCAATTTTACAAATTGTTATGAAAATTTTTGCGCAAAATGCACCAAATTTGCGCCAAAAAATTTCCGCCCAATCCACCATATCAAGCATGGCATTTTGAAACGCCATAGTTTCAAAATATTTTATGGCGTTATTTAAACGTCATGGAGTAGTATTATTATGGCGTTTTTAAAACGTCATGAAATACTAGCATTCTAAATAGCACCATCACCCTAAATTTATGGCGTTTTTAAACGCTATAAATTTTATGGCGTTTTAAAAACGCCATAGAATTATTGCATTTTACAAAATAATGACGTTTTTTTATAAAAACGCCATTATATAACCTTTTAATGGCATTTTATGAAAAACGCCATTGTTTAATTGTCATTAATGAGTGTGTTTGTACTAGTGTGCTAGTCCACCTATAGACATTAGTAGATTGGTGGACGAGGACGCTAAGGGAAGGGTTACTCCCCGTCTTATCCCTGTGTAGCCCTTTTTGCTTTGTTCGGTTATTTCATGAGAGCCTGCTCTCACCTTTCCACCAAAAAAAAGAATTTGCGAGTCCCCTTCGATTTCTAAATTTTTTATTGCTAGACCTTTTGCCTTGAGTATTCATTCCCTTAAAACAAGGGCTTCTGCCATAACAAGGGTTTGCTTTCCTATAGTTGCGCATCCGATAGTGACTCGAATTCCATTCCAGTCTTGAATGACATATCCACCAATACTGTTTTCCGTATCCGTGGAGGAACCGTCGAAATTTAACTTAAGCCACCTCGGCAGTGGTTTTTGCCATTTTGTTATATTGGTCTTCTTTTTAGGTCGACCATCGCAGTGTTGCGCATTATCACATAAGTCATCTTCTTCTATTTTTCAAGTCCTTTGCCAGTTTTCTCTATAGGTGGATATGAAAGCACTTACCTCTCCGTTTGACGGGATTTTGTTGCTAAAAACAACTGAGTTTCGATAGAACCGTATTGTCCACCATTTAATAGCCAAAATTTCTTTCCCCACTACCAAAAGGCGTTGTCCTAAAATTGCTAAGATATGTTTCATGCAGGTCGAAATGTTTATTAGTGAGAGTGGATAAGATTTTCTTACCTCCTGCATTTTGAACACCGATTACACAATCAATGAATAAATGGGTGTAGTCTTCCGTTGTACATTGACAAAAATCACATGTTGTAGGGATCAAGATGCCTCTTTGCGTAAGACGTACGTGATTTTGTTGGCAACCCATTCTAGATGAACTTCCATAAGAAGTTTTAAACTCTGGGGGTATGTTGATCTTCCAAATTCACAAGTTAGGATTATCATGTTGTCTACATGGGTTAGTGATCAAGTCATCCGCATTGAACTAGTCGTTTCTGGCTAGCCACCATAACAATCTATCAAGGAAAGATGTCATCATCAATGAAATCTTTCAATTTTTCAACATATCATTTTCCTCCTATAATGAAGTTGTTAACCATGAGAGCACGGTTTGTCGAACTGGTGGGGAAATGAACGAAATGTTAAAGGAAGGTCATGGTTAGTCTTTTTGTTGACGGAATAGTTATTGAGGGTGGTTTTATGTAATTTTCAAATTTAGAGGGGATTGAGTGAAAAAGTAGATGAGTTACTCAGGCCGACAATTAACAGAGGAGAGAGAAGGGGCGAAGAAGAAAGAGGATGGATAGGAATAGGGTGTTTTCAGTGGATGAAATCTCCGACCATCTCTGGACGCCAGCTCACCCTCCGGCGCCGGCTCCGGCTCCGGAGGATCCAAAGATGAAACGCAGCGATTCCGAATGGGCGTTCCAGATGTTCCTCCAAGAGGCGGAGACCACTTCGCTTCCGGATAACAATCCCCCTTCGAAACCGGCCGGTGAAAGCGATGCTGTCGTGATTAAGGATCACCGGCATCATAGCAATCGCGATGGACATCGCCATGAGAACAACCAGGTCTTCAATCGGTCGGACGGTGCTAAATCTCAGCTTAATAGCATTAGCTCAAAGCCAGCGCCGGCAGCTGCAACGACGTCGTTGAATGCGAAATCTAGCGTTCGGATTGATTCGGATAAGTTCCAGGCTTTGCTTGAGAGCCGCCTCAACTTGGCTTGTGCCGCCGTTGCATTGACAAAGGTTTATCTCCTTCCCTCTCTCTATCTATGCGACTATGCCTCTCTTTGATATCAGGTTCTGTAATTTTTCTGATTTTCAGAGATCTTTTTTGTATCTGTTTGGAAGCACTGTACTTTTGATTGCAGGTCTATGTATCACTACGATTTCATAATTTTCATTGAATTGGGATGTTTTGGTTCTCAATTAGGGTTTAGGATTTGAATGTCTACTGAGCTTCTGGTAGTAATGGATAATCAAAGGTCTGATGAGCAGAGGCTTGGTCGAGGTTTTGTTGGCCTTTCGAGGACCTTTACTGCCTTTTGTGTTGAATGATCAGCTTGTGATTCACTTGACATTTTCTTCAAATGCCGTTTGGTACTTGTTTATCTTGCACTTATGGGCTAGTTAGTAGTTATTGAACATGGTAGAACTTTTAGTGTTGAGAAAATCTTGATTGTGCTACGACTAATGTGTAGAAGGGGGGTATGTCAATTTTTTACGCCCATGAATGTTTTCATCTCCAATACTACCATGCTTATCAATATGATTTCCCGTGATCATGGATAGGGGTGACATGCCAGTGATATTGATTATGACACATTCAATGATGGTTGTGCATCAAAGCAAATACGACCTTTATGCTGTATTGAGTTTGCATTTTTTTGTCAAATAGGCACCCTATGTTGTAGGCCAGAGTTCATCTGTGGCAGAAAATAGCACATCAATTGTATCAGCTGATTCAAAATCAGCAGCTGAAGCTCCTAGCAAAGGTTTGTTCTTCCAAAATCAGCAGCTGAACTTTGGCTGGTCTGCTATCCCTCCATCTTAACTTATGTACTGTTATTTGAATAAGTTATTATGTGCCATCAATTTACAAAAATTCATTGTCAGAATATTTTAATTGTTATTTTACAAAACTGTATATATGTGAAACAACAGATGAGGCCTTTTTAGAATTATGACTACTCGGGAACCCAGACGGTAGTATGGCACACAGATGCCTCTGTTGGTGGGATTCATATCTCAATAATGAAGCTAAAACACTTTAGTTTCAGATCATGCAGTCATGGTTCTAGAAACGGGCTAGCTAATAGCTGAGCACTTTTAATGTATGACAGAATATATGTTAACGTGTTTTCAGGAAATTCTTCTTGAAGACTAACTTCCACGACTTCATTATATGCTCTAGGATCACAAGAGAAGGATTCTGCCGGACCTATTGAAATTCCTTCCTTACCTGCACTACCGGAGAAAATTGTGTCTCAAATCAAACCGACAGCAAGTGGGTCGTCAAGGGACCAATCAGATGATGATGAAGCTGAAGGTGAAAATGAAACTACTGAAAATATGGATCCATCTGATGTAAAGCGTGTAAGAAGGTATGGTATGGTTTTTTTTTAGCACATAGGTCTTACCCCTTTATTCATCAGAGACTATTTCTTTTATTTGACTCACAGAATAGTGTTTTGGTTCCTTGGTGGTGAGACCTTATGGTTATCGACGATGCTTTTTTTCCTGATGTTTTACACTAATTTCTGTTTGTAAGAAGGTATGGGATGGGGTTTGTTTTAGCAGACAAGTCTTATCCTTTTATCGTCAGAGACTATTTCTTTTATTTTACACACCGAATAGTCTTTGGCGGTGAGACCTTATGGTTATCGATCGTGCTCTTTTTCCTGATGTACACTGATTTCTCTTTGTTTTGGTCTGAAACTTTGGTCATTTTATCAAATTTTGAGAGCATTTAAGGCCTCTTTGATATCCATACATGAGATAAGTTGTGTAAGATGTCGGTATGGCACGGGTATGGAGTTTTGAGATATGGTGTTTGGTTAGGATTTGGGTATGAGTTATGGAGTTTAAGATGTGGTGTTTGGTTAGGATTTGGTATGAGGTAGTATGACTAAACCACCATGGTATAAGTAATACCACTACCTTTTAGGAGATATGAAGGTATGGATGATTTGTCAAACCAAACACCAATACCCAATATCATATCTTGTACCCATACTTGATAGCAGGATCTCCACATTCCAAATGGGCCCTTATT
Source organism: Persicaria tinctoria (assembly GCA_037127255.1). NCBI lineage: Eukaryota > Viridiplantae > Streptophyta > Magnoliopsida > Caryophyllales > Polygonaceae > Persicaria > Persicaria tinctoria. The sequence goes on from JBANSL010000004.1 coordinate 6,981,524, forward strand.
TTTCACCAAAAGAAAATCTTTTATGCAAAATAGTCACCAACTTTTGCTTAACCATTTCATCTCAAGCCTTTATAAGCGGATAGGGTAAACCTTGCTGTTTCTGTAGTTCATAATTACTGCTTTTCTTCTTGCATCAGAATGATATCAAACAGAGAGTCGGCCAGACGCTCCAGGAGGAGAAAGCAGGCGCATCTCACCGAACTTGAGACGCAGGTTTCTTTGTTGCTCCATCTATTTCTATTTTCATAGTACATTTCTCCTATTTAGCTTACCTTGTTTTAAATGCAATGATATCTTGCTATAGGTTTCTCAGCTTCAGGTTGAGAATTCATCTTTGTTGGAAAGGCTAACTGACATAAGCCACAAATACAATGAAGCTGCTGTCGACAACAGAGTCTTAAAAGCCGACATTGAAACATTGAGAGCAAAGGTATACCCAAAAAGGTTGAGAACTGTTGACAGAAAAAAAAAAAAAAAGATGTTTGGCTCATATTTTTCACATCTGTGTTTCATAATCGCCTAGGTGAAGATGGCTGAGGAGACAGTCAAGAGAGTTACCAGCATGAACCCACTTTTCCAAACGGTGTCTGAGATATCCACAATGAGCTATCCGGCTTTCAGTGGAAGCCCTTCTTCCGATTTAGCTGATGCTGCAGTTCCAGATCATGGCAACCCGATGCAGCATTTCTACAATCCTCCTGCACCCTCAAACCCTATTCCAGCTTCTCAGCCTAGAGTTCAAACAGGGATTGCCCCTGATGTAGCTTCCGTGCAAAGCGTCCTTCCAGATCCGGCAACTTCAGCTGCCGGGTTGAGCAAAATTGAAAGAACAACATCAATGCAGAGAGTGGCTAGCTTGGAGCACCTCCAGAAGAGGATCCGAGGGGGATTTGTCGAGCCGAATAGCAGCTCTCATTGCAGCCCCAGTCCATAACTTGGCATTATCATAGCAGAATCCTAGTGATCATGTATTCCTATAATCCTATTATCTTCAGCATTTTTAACCTTCTTTATGAACCCTTAATTCCCAATGTACAGAGTAACTATGCTCGTTTTTCTGTAATTTTGATGCACCCTAAGGACCGAAACTAGATCAGTCTCCTGCTTAAGGTGCTGTACTGGCATTAACTAATAAATTTATTTACTATTTTATGTGAAGGAGGAAACAAAAAATTGCAGTGGGAAGGAATAAAAAATATGTTTTCATGCTCTAAACCAGACTACAAATAGATTGTAATTAGACCTTATTATTTTCCTTAAGTGTATTTAACAACATTACAAATATTTAATGAATTTATAAATTATTCTTTGAAGACTGTATTTGACACCATGATAAGAATTTAACAAATCTTCGAATAAAAAAAAAAGAATTTAACAAATCTAGAATCCTTTCATTAAAATGTATTACACCTGTAATAAGTGTATATAATACCATCTAAAAATATCTACCTCCATTTATCAATGCATGTAGATTGAACTAAAAGAAATTAAAATAATTTTAAATCTAAAATTAAGCCTTATAGATTCATGAAAAAGTGTTTTCTTTTTCATACCAATGACCTAAAAATATATATATATTATATTTTTACGGGAAACCACTTCTTTTTTTCTTTACAGTATGTAAAAATAATGGTTGTCTTTGTGAAGTAAAGTTCATCTCTGATCATCCATAACAATGATGTTACAAAGCTCCCCATAGAGGAAAGTGAACTTAACCCTTTTGAATACCAAATGATAGCAAACCATCTCTAAAATCCCTTATTCTCAACAAATTTGTCTTGTTGACGGTAAAGGTTTTACAGGTGGTTTGATGTAATTTATTTATTAAGAGGTAGTTAATTTGAAAATTACAATATTTAAGAGGTGGTTTCTGTAAATTTGCCTTAGTTTTAGCAAACGGACAATTTTTTGGATTGATAATCCGATAGCACTCTCTTGGAGCTGCAAAGCTGATAGAACTCCGTCAACTCCCCCAAATCCCCCAAAGAGATCCATCCATGGCGATCTCATCAGCTGCTCTTTATCTTCCCCTCAACCCGAACCTCCCCCCTTCCATCTCCCTCTCCTCCTCCAACTCCTCCTTCATCGGCCCCAGCTGCGGCCTCTCCCGCCCCAGCAATCGGGTGCTCGTGGCCCGAACACGTCCCGGAAATGTGCGGCCAAAGCGCTTCTCTTGCAGCTGCATATTCGGCCTCGGTGTTCCGGAGCTCGTCGTCATCGCCGGCGTCGCCGCCCTCGTTTTCGGCCCCAAGCAGCTGCCGGAGGTTGGAAGGAATATCGGCAAAACTGTCAAGAGCTTCCAACAGGTTTGCACTTTTGCCCCCTTTGGAGAGAGATTAGGGTTTGGTTTTTCAATTTCAAATGCTGGTAATTATAATGATTAATTGTCTCCATTGATGTGAAAATCGTTATCGGTATCGCTATCGAGTTTCGGATTGGGTATGAGGAAGTCAGAAGGTTAATCCTTGGAATGAATTTCTCCATTCCAAATTCAAGGCTTTATCAAACCCCATATTCGATTGATAGGAAACACCCAAACACCATGAATCTACACCACGAATTGACTAATTGTCATGAGCTACAAACACTTAAGTTGTGATGGCTCTCTCATCAATGCTGATAACATTGCAGGCGGCGAAAGAGTTCGAGTCTGAGCTCAAAAAAGAACCCGAATCAGTGGATGAGGCCACAAAGACAGAACCCGCAGCTGTTCGCAGCGGTGATCAAGAAAATGCTTCCGCTATCTCAGAAGGCACAAAGGATAGTGTATGAACTTAATGTAGGAAACCAACAACACATTGATTCTTAGCATTAAACTACGGAGTATGTTGTAAGTTTTGTGAATTTTGCTACATGGAAATTGGGCAACATTTACATTTTAGTTTCTTTGGATTGGGCACCCTGGATTTTTGTTCTTTAAACGAATTCAGTCCATTAGACATGTCGATTGCAGGTCGGGTTCTTTTTCTTATAGCTTAGGCAACGGTTTCGGGTCACCCCAACAAGTCTGAGCACAAATTTGCGAACTTTCAAGGGTTGAGTCTGGTTTTGACAGGCACACAACCTCGCCATCCGAGCTCTAAAGACACAAACTTGCTAGATTAAGGGATCAAAATCGGTGCCTACCAGAGACCCCGGATACAACAAGCTGCAAAACAATGTCCTTTCCCCATATCCTGATTATCCCATTACCCAAACTGTACATGTTTTAGAGTTTTTTCGAATTCCATTTATGTGGACATACATTAACAAGATAAACAAAATTAAGGTACAGCCTAATCAACAGAAGATGCAGTCAGCTACTGTATTAATTAGCTTCGAACCTATGGCAGGGGCTTGAACTGGCACCGGCTATTTGCACAGGATCCCTGCCTGCTGGTCTTTAATGGCAGCCATGCTCAATGGTCATTCCTACGAACTGTCGGAGGATACTGCAGAAGAAGCTGACACCAGGAAAAATGGAGGCGCTGGAGCTCGTGTCACCTGATCGGACAAAAACCAGTGAGGTTCAATCTAGGTTGTACCGGAGCTCACGGTAACTCCATTGCCATCTTTCAACCCTTGAAGGCAGACGTGCAGTGTTTTCTGTATGCCGTCTGCAACCAATCTTAGCCTCCCCTGAGACACGTCTCCTCCTCCAGATGCAAATCCGTGCACCTCCATTGTACGAGCCACCCGCTGCTTGCACTTCTCCCACTCGTCAACCCTAAACCAGCAAGCTCGTCCTCCATGGCTGCCCTCCATCCCCAGGAAGGAGACACTCGGATTCTCCCCAAACGAGTACCGCAACCTCACTGAAACGCAGTATGGCAGCCAAGCAGCTCCCCCAGCAGCATTAACGTGAGGTATGTGAGCAGAATCTAGGACAACGGTTAGTCCAAAATCAACGGTACTATGAGGTCGATCATAATGGATGTTGCTTTTGGTCGCGGATAAATTCCCTGAGTTTCCATCCATGTTTAAGCCGGAATGGTTTTCGAGGCATAACTCAATACGGGGCTTCTGAACAGGGGCTGCTTCTCCTCCTTGTGGCGGGGACATGTTCTTTTTCCACGTTATAAGCTTCAAGAATTCCCTCAAAACGGATATAGGCAAAGTGAGGAGAGTAATGAACGAGGCAACACGGGAAGCGTCGTAGGGCTCTGATGCCACACGGCGGCTGAAGTAATCACATATCTCGGATGTTTCAGACTGACTCAGTTCCTCTTGTGCAGCAGCTGAATTCTGTTGCTGCTGCTGTTGGTGATGGAACCGCTTTACACTCAAAACTTGGAGTAGAAGTTGAACTCTGTGAACGCTTACAGCAAATACATACCCCCTGTAATAAAGAAAAATAAATGAGGTCAATCCACAACCACTCGAGATTCAAGGATGATTCAAGAAAAATCACAGGGGCTGAACTGAAAAATTGCTCGACACAATAATCGTGGACATTTGACATGTAATTCAAGAAACGAAAACTAATCAAAGACTGAATTAGGACATACCCTACAAAAAAGCGCAATGCTGGCTGCTCCTGGTCCAAATTCAACAATGCACCTTCATTTTCTTTCAATATGGAACCCAGAATCTCCTTCAAAAGATCGGGTAACTGCGCAAAAAGCCACAGAACCCCAAGGTATTTGAGAATACCTCTTAGAACCTTTTTAAGGGCAACAACAGGAACCCATCCACCTCCATACCCGCCATCATCCCCAAGCCCTATGATAGCCGTATTCAATTCACCTTTTACATGAGCAGGAACACCTGCGGCTGGTGACCTCCTCAAAGGCAACACTGAACCACCCATGGCGGCCAAATTGGAGGATGTTGTGAGGGCATTACCCACACGGGCCACCCCAGGAACCTGGCTTCCTAGCCTTGGAAATCCTGCGGCATTGGGAAGGTTAACTCTTCCTCCATTGCTAGTTGCTGCAATTTGTGAACCCAAACTTGTGGTTGGATTGTTCGAGTTCAACAGTGTGGGTAATGCCCCTGTAAAATTAGGTTCTAACCCATTCAGTTCCTGAGCAACATGTTCCATGATGAAAGGTCGGAACTGAGGGCAAGGCAATGACCCTCCAACTGAAGGACCTCCCTTTGGTGGAGTTGCAGGTTGCAGCCAGACCTGCTCTCCAGCAAAGCACCGCATGTCAACCGCAAAATTCTTCCGATAGACAATGCGAATCCAGTAAGGGCCTCGCAAGACTACAGAAACATCAATCGGTAACAATGAGCTCGGAACAATGCCTGAGCTACCCCGACCAGAAGCGGCCAACATGGCAGCACCATGAAGACCATGACTACCAAGAGCATTGACAGGAGCAGATGCAATAGAGTTCCCGACAGGAGTAGCCTGACCGCCATTTGTCAATAAAGTGTTCGATGCAACTCCTTGTGATGGTAAATAAGTGTTCTGCTTAGATACAGAAGAAATAGAAGCTGCCATCCCAGGGACCACAGTGGCCTGACCAGCTCGAGCGGGTCTAGTTGCTGCTGCAAGTGCATGCAAAGGTCCAGATGTGAGCCGAATACAGTCCAAAAGTGATGGAACTTCCCCACCATTAATGAATTCTTCCAAGAACTGCAAAAGAAATATGCGAAAAATTATGGAAGTCTGTATTGGATAGAAATACCAAATCGAGAGCCAAAATCATCATCCCAATTAAGGTCAGATAACCATAGAGAACAATCGGAAAAAATACCAGAAGGCAACAACAAAGAGTGGTAATAGCAAAATACCTTGGTGTGTGGCCATAGCCCATCAGGGGAAACATGCATGGTGCACCCCTCTTGGCCAGATTCCCACTCAACAACAAAACGAGCTACGACCCCAGAGCCAAAACTAAACCACAAACTCATAAGCCCAACAGCCTCAATTCTAAATAATTTTCTCATCTGTTCAGACGATTTTACGATCCCATCGGGACCTTTAGCTGCATTGATTGTCTTTGCATCTGTGTTTGCAGCAGGTTCTTCTACTCTTTCTTCCGGTCGTACTCCTAACAGCTTCCGCATTCCTAGTGCGAACATTCTAGCATTAGAGAGCCTGCGAATGTCTGCCACAAGCTTCTTAATACTATCATCTTCAACAGATTGGTAACTTAATACAACACCTTCAGAATCATAACGTATATGAGAATCTAAATCAGTTGTATTAGCAATGCGGACACCGTTTCCCCATGGAGTACTACTGCCTCCTTTCTGGAGTTCCCACAAGTCTCTAAAGTGCTGATCATTAATCTTAACATCCCAATACAAACTTCCAGGCCTGCCAAGCCGAAGACAGATGTGCGGCCAAGAAGCACCCCTTGCTGAAGGGAGCCGAAACCAAATATTGGAAAATGCATTTCCAAGACCCACTTCTTCAACATATGGAATATCAAGCATGTCCATTTGGCTGGTAAGTCTAGCATGCTTGATACAGAGTGAACAATGTCGGAATACATTTAGAAGTACTGCGGCATATGTAATAGATGGTGCATTTCCTTTATTTGCTTCAGCTATAAGATCACCATAACTGTATCTTCCAGGCCTACACACTTGGTCCAGGGAGACAAGTGAATGGCATGAAGACTGTTGATCTGATGTAGAAAATTTCCTTCTCTTGTAAGGTGAGTTATCCATGTCTCGGCCTTGAAGTGATGGTAGCATATCCAAAATATCCAAAACCGTTCTCTTTCTTGAACCCTTACCTTGGTTTACAACAGCTAGAGTACCTGCACTTTGATCTGCTCCAGAATCCTCTGACTGGGCTGAAACATCATCCAAAATGTGAGTTAAAAAATACAAAAAATACATAGCCATAAACACCACCAATTAAGGTAAGGCATATGTAGCGTCTTACATATGGGGGTAGTGGGCCTAGCAGCTATTGAATTAGATGTGGGAGATTTTATAGAGCCAGCAAATGTGCCATTTAATGAGTTTCTGAGCGTGCTAGACTTCCCACTAAACAGAGACGCATGAGAACCAATTTGTCGAGATTGAGGAAGAAGTTGGGAAGATCGGTTCCAAGAACCCGCTTCTCTTGAAGTACCATTCAGCAGAACCAGATGGTCTTCATCCAAAGCCCTCAAAGAATTGACTTCAGCCGACATGGGGGATCTGAGAGATGCCAGATCCTGCTCTGACTTTGACTGTTGCATTTTTTGTCCAGCACTGCCCATCCCTTTCAGGGTAGAAAGTGAACCAACCGAACTGGATGGATTTGAGACTCTATAATTGACAGGAAATGCAGAGCCATTATAGCTGGAACCTAAGCCAGAAGCTCTCGTGACTGAGTTTGCATGTGATGGCTGAATGTTTCCCTCCCATTTTGTAGAGGGCATTCCAGCATTAATACCTTGAAGGCCAAAAGGGGATGGCTGGGAAGCATTAGGACCAGATGTGCGTTTCTCAAGCCCAACAATTTCATCTACTAGTGAGGAGAAACTAGATGTACAACATGTAGAGAACTGCATTGCTGTTTCAAGGCCAAAATCAGAAAGCACCCCATGCTCTGAAGATTGATTAGGACCTCCGGCAGCATGTAAAAGCTTCGTCATTTTTCCCCAGTCAAGGAGGTTCAAATGCATTTCGTCCTCAACAATCTGCATCTGAGAAATGTCGATTTTCTTAACACGTGCAACATTAAGCGTGTTGGACTTATCAGATTGTTGAGATTGCGCCTCTATCAATTTAAAGAGAGGCTTCAAATCCTTGTCTGGTTGCATTAACAAAAAGTAGGAACCTCCGTATTCAGGAAACCCCATGATCAGATAGTTTGACCCATTTAAAATGTTTTTAGGCACCTTCATTGTAGAGAAGCCATCTTCGAATACCTGGAAGAGTATTATCCAACATTAATAACACCTCCATGATAATTAGATAGTAAAACATTAAGAATACATGTCTGGCTCATTATATAAAAAGATTTTATGAACCAAGCAACAAGTGAGAGCAGTGCACAATGTGGAGGAACAGAAAAATGACTGGAAAAGTTTATTAACCAAGGAATCATCCGGGGGATAAAGCTTGTATTGATGTACAACGATGACTTTTTAGGACCCATAAAAACTTTTGAAGAGAGCATTTAATGTGTACAAGGAAATTGTGAAGTAAGAAGTTTAAAATCCAACCTTCATCTAGGCTTTTTATTATACTTTTTGGGACCCAGGAAAACTTGGATAATATTAATGTACAATGATGACTTGCCCAACATCCAGAGGGGCAGAAAGATAACAGGTTCCAAAAGAGGAGGAAAGGGAAGCATTCAAAACCAGACAAGACTTAGAAGAACAAGGGAACTAGTGTTTTTGTCTCCGAGAACCAACAAAACAAAAAGGAGCCATTCCCCCATGTTGTCGCTGTGAAGACGGAAAGGATGAAGGATCCTCATTTTTTTAAGGGTGTATTGAATCCTGAATGTATAATTGAGACTCATGTTCAACACCCTAGGAGATAAGGCATTCCGTCATTTACAAGAAAGCGATAGTTCTAGTATGTATGTAAGTGTTTCAAGGCCACATAAAATAGAAGATAGATATCAAAAAACCTAAAGACGAGTACACAAATAGATGTTCAAATTTCAACAACTAATGAGATACTATTAGGTTATGGAAGCTGTTGATGCACTGTGAAAAAACTCATATTGATACCTGAAGGCCCAGGAATCTGCCAATGGATGCAAACAGTTGCAAAATAGATCTGGATCTCAAGCTAACAAAAACTTCAACAGCGCTTAGGCTTCCCTGATTTAAAGCTTCTGCTGAATCCAACAATATTGCTTGGGCAATAACATTTCTGGATGAATGAAGAAGATATCGCCCATTCCTACAGCCAAAATCATACAAAAAATTATATATTGAGAAAATGAAAGTGTTAATAAAGCATCACAGAGCTGCAATTTCATGATTATTACTGTATTTCGTTCCAAAGGAAATTTATTTCCCACCAATAATTTAGTTAGTTCTGAACTTATGTGTACGACCAAAAACTCATTCCCACAAATTATAGATATTGGTTAAGACAGAAAATTCCTCAGGTTATATATAAATGACTTCACACCAAGCAGATGGATATAATAAGTACACATTAAATGCCCTCTTCAAAAGTTGATAAACAAGAGGAAAGTCCCCACATTTGAATGATTCCATTAGGAGGCACCAATATCTTCTAGTCTGGCATTAAACAAATTCAGATGATCATCGATACTCTCTCCGTTTTATTTTCCAAGTCTTTTACTATTCGTGCACGTTTTCTTAGGATGATAAAAACTATATTAAAAAATTAAAAACAATATTTTATATTGTTTTTATCATCCTAAGAAAACGTGCACGAATAGTAAAAGAGTTGTAAAAAAAAATGGAGTAATATTTATGCAGGCGAACTACAGAATATTGCACCTCCCACCCCATACTAACTTCTGACTTTCCCCTTCCAGATCCACTAATATAATAAACAGCTTCTTCATAGAAGTCACCTCTCTCACTTCTTTGGTGATAATATATGCTAAGAAAATATTTATTGGTTTCTCTCATTCCTCACCTTAAGAAGCAAGCAGCTATATCATTTCATAGTAAATCTCCCTCATAAAACCTTAGGGCTTGTTTGGTTCGGCTTTGAATTTTCATATTTTGTTTTTTCTCAAATCTATAAGCATATTTGTGGAAACATCTTTTTCTGGTTTTCACTTTGGAATTGCTAACCTCAAGAATCAAGGTGACTTATATAAGTATGCTATTGTTTGAAATAATTATTTCATAAATATAGGATAATAAAATTGCTTCAAACCTAAAAACTCAAAGCAGAATCCCTTTAATGAGTTAGTTGACAGCTGAATAGCCATATAATTCGAGTCTTGAAGTAGCCTTCTCTCCTACTCTAACAACCAATTTCATCATCAAGGCAGATGTCAATCAAATGATTGGATAATAAACATGTACATACAGGAACCGGCGAACATAATCATTAACTTAATACAAGGCATCACCTTGATGGATATTTTCCTCAATTCATTTACTAAACAAAAAGTCATACTTCTTATAAAAGAAGGTAGATTCTGTATTTGAGAATAGTAAGAAACACAATCACTTGACTCCACACAGTTACTAATCTCAGGCAAACAGAACCAACATCTAATTAAAAGAAGGTAGATTCTGTATTTGAATATAGTAAAGAGAAGAAACCTTATATTTATTCCAAGAATAAAAAAAGATGTCCCATACGCCCGCACATGTAATACCTCCTGCCCTTCAGATTCCTTGCCACTAGGCTTGTCATCTTTCTGCAAACAAAATTAATGTTGAAAATTCAAGAAAAATACAAAAGTATTATGCATTAACTTCCATGTGCAATCAAGGAACAGTTTCCTTTATGCAGAACAAACCTTTGTAAGGTCAATCACTGTGTCATCCATGCAATAATTAAGAGCAACATCACCAGGAGCTTGACAAATTTGGCTATTCTTCATCAGCTCCTTCTGAATTTCAAGTAACCGTGTATATCTATTACAATATATAGCTTTCAAAAGAAGTTTCTCAACATCAATGCAGCTTTGATCAAGGAAGAGTTCTGCTTCCTTTCCTGAAGAAGGATCAATGACAAATGAGCTGTGAGTACATTTTATGTGTAGGTCTGAGCCCGGTTCAATTTTTATAAAGGGGCAAGACCCAGAGTCAGATGTATTGGAACTTTTTTCCAGATCCAACCAATATATGATCTTTACTCCAGGAGTACGCTGGCCAGAGGAATCCAGTTCTCCATCTTGAGTCGTTTGCACAGAGCCAGCATTTCCTTGGCCTGTAGTACTTTCAGATATTAGCTCAAATTTTATTGCATCTCTCCATCTCCCCTGTCGTAGTGTGTGAACTTGTCTGATCACAGTATCCATGATGAGTGCAACACAGAGCTCATGCAAAACCGTATAGAGAGTCGTGAAAGGATTTTCAACTGCTGCCATCCTGCGTTCTAAATCATCACCTAGTGCTAGTCTTCGCGACTCTTCAAGCTTTATGGGCCCACTACTCTCACCAACAAGCAGATCCATATGCAGTATCCTCCAGAGGGACAAGTGCCCTCTGTAACCAAGAGTAACTAGGACTTCAAATTCCCCATCCACACGTAACAATGCTGTGCCCTTTGAAACTTTAACCTCGGAAATTTCCTTTGGGATGGAAACCTCAAGCAGCTTACAGCGCACAAGGGTATCCAACTTTTGTAAAGCTGGTTTCTGTTGAACCTCATTTAAGGAGCTTTGCATACCCACATCCTCGACACATTTTGGCAAGCGCTGGTATGATCCTGTAAGGAGGACTTCAATAGCAGATGGCACATCATATATAGGAGCACGTGCCTGCTGCAAACTCTCATGCATGAAAAACAGCGAATCTGCAGCTTGTGTGAAACAAGTATCATGACTTGATAGGGTTGACTGAAGTTGTTGAGAATACTGGATCAAAGGAACCTAGAACACCAAACAAATTTCAATATGTAAATTTGATACCCCATCAAATAAGAACAGAGTGAGTTCCGGATTCTCATACAGATAAATGGTCACACAGAAGATGAGCAACAACTCCACCTAAGCAATAACAATATATATGCAAATCTCCAATAGAATAAAAGGGGTTAACCTAAAATATATGGAGTATGTGTTACTATTAAATAAAACATTCAACTACTAAGGAATGATTGCTGGAACATATGATTTCTGCAACCAACTAATAGCATTCCCAAGAAAGATTATCCCTATATAACAAAAACGCAGTGTTTAAAAAGTCAAAAGACGCATGTAGACCCTGAAAGGTGGTGCCTCATTGAAGTGGATTATTAGTTTTCATAACTAAAAGCATAAAGTATATAATTCAAAATAATGCTTACAGATTGCATGTTACTCCCTCTGTTCGGCAATAGATATCTTTTTTACTATTTGACACGTTTTTAGGTTTTGTTTTTGGTCAACCCTAAGAGTAAAGTTTCGAGATTAGAAACTATTGTAATAAAAAAAATTAATAAAAAATTGATAATTTTATATACTTTTTAGTTTTTAGCTTCTTAAAAATACGTTCCAAATAGTGAAGGGATATCTATTGCTGAACGGAGAGGGAGTATTATGTAACTAGTAACTTTCCATCTTTTTCTTAACACTATCTGTAGACCGTCCCTCAACCAATTTTATTTGTCTGGAATATCGCACAATATAAATAAATTGTAAAGAAGTTACATCACATAAGAATGAAAATAGCTTCTAATCTCGAAACTTTACTCTTAGGGATATGTGTCGCTAACATGTCTCCTAAGCTCCTCCACAATGGAGCCTGAAATATTAATAAAAGAAAGATGCAAACAAAAATCTAGCTTCAAGAGATCTAGCCAATGGGTTACGATTGGTATCAGCATTATCCAAATCTAACTTCAAGATCTCTAGGAATATGGCCATAGTTGGTACTAGTAGTTAGTACCACATCGATTTCAACATCATTGTGGAGTTCTGGTATTCAGTGTTCGATTAGAAACTCAAGTTAGGTTCATAAATAATCACCCACCACAGCCTAACCACCCAGAAGCCCAACTCTTCCTTCTTCCTCTAGAGTGACTCATACTGGGACCCGACTAGGAGCAGTATCTAATTCCATACCTCATACCCTTTTGATAACAATCGTCATTCAAAACACAAAGAATGGGCTCTGTTGATTTGAAAACAATACAAACCCCAACCATGAGGGATACCCAAGGCCCCAAGGGAGTAGGTTCAAAGATAAAGCATGGTGCTTTGAACACTGGGTACTTAACAGGTATATGGAATACACATATGAACTGATGAAAAAAGCTTCCTGGTGCAAGGGTCAATGAGACACGGGCTAACTGCCAATTTTCCAGTGTTCATGTACAGATGATTTAAAACGCAAAGAAGTGAAAATAAACTAAAATTGTCATCAAGTGATCAGTTTTCTCAAACAATTAGTAGGAACCGAAACAAATAGCTTGCATACACATACAAATACAAGTACCAAGATTGGATCTTTAGGGTTCTCTGTTAACGACTATAAATGAAGCTGTTACAAAACTGAATTTTCATAACGAAATGATTGTTTTCAAATATGTTTTCCTAAATCTACATAAGTCCTAAACAAAACAATCCATCATTGTGTAAGGGAAACCATCAAGATTAACACACTTTGCAGAATCAGGCACATTGGAAACTGAAAATGATCACTGTTCGAATAAAGTACACATTGCAAAGTGAAGATTCATTCAAACTGGATAGACATCCAAATTTCAAAAAGATTCAATTCCAGTGAAAAACATAACACAAAATAGACGGATGGAAATAGGGGTGTAAAAAAAAACCTGTTGGCACCACTTAGCAAGAACATTGAGACGAAGCATACGCTGCTGGGTCTTGACTATATACTTAAGAAGGCTAATCTTCTTCTCGGTATCAGAAAGGTCCGAAGACTTAGATTTCTCAACCAATTCCTTCAAAGAACCAAACGAATCCTCGGCAGCTCGGCTTACAAGGGAGGAGAACTCCACCGTTTGCTGCCCTAGCTCCGTCATTTGTCTTATTTCTGCTTCCTCTCCCGCTACAATTTTCCGATTCCACAGACGAGGGGAATTAGCGAGATCTAGAGGGGGCCAATCGGATCAAATTTTAGGGTTTTGAACGGGGGGAATACAAACGACGGAAACCTAGAGAAAGTCCGACTGTGCGATTCAGCGGCGGCGGAGGCGGAGGGAGAGGGAGGGAAAAGGGAGCATAGTTTGCTGTGGGGTCTCCCGAGCCTAGAAAGTGCGAATTCGGGAGATTGGAGATTTGAGACCAGAGATTGGAAACTCGGAGGTGTCCGAAGGGAGAGAGAAAGAGAGACACCCGACTTCCAAAATCCAAACTGTTGGGTTGAATTCTTAGTTTTTCACTTCCGACGCAATTCTGTTGCTTTGATATATATATATATATATATATATATATATATATATATATATATATATATATATATATATATAAAACTCAAGTCTCAAACTATCTATCTTTCGACCCAAAAAAATAATTATATCTATCTATTCTATCTATTTATAATCTATCTATTTATAATAATATATACATAAAAAAGAGTAATATCCAGGCACAATTTAAATGTTCATTTATTTAATTATCCATATTTTATATTTTTTGTTTGAATTCTATAAAAATATCATAAACATTTTCACACCTCAATGGTCAATAGAGTTATTTGGTAGGAATAAGATCTTCGATTTGAATCCTATTAGGTTACACTTTGACCATATTTTGCAATTTTTTTCAATTTCCTTTTAAATTGTCAGGTTTGTTATGCATATTTTTGTAAATAGAAATAAAATAAAGGTGTATAAAGGAAAATGTGGAGAACATTATAAGTTCTTTTCTTTATATATAAATTTTAAAAAAAACTTTGAATTTTTTTAATCAAAAGTATTTCTCACTTAATAGTTAGAATAGATAAATCTCATTGGATTAAATATGTTTAAAAACTTTATTATTTGAAAATTAATGTAGATTAGTTTCACCGGGGAAAATCAAATAAATTGTTTATATATATATATATATAGGTAAAGGTTCAAATGAAAATGTGGCTTAAGATGAAAATCCCTTTTAAAATAAAAATAGTCTAATTTGGATGTAAATAGGCCTAATTTAAAGGTAAATGGGCCTAATTAAATGAGTAATGAATAAATGGGCCTAATTTTGGTGTAAATTGGCCTAATTTTATGAGTAAATGGGAAAATGGTTAAATGACCCTAATTATGGGGTAAATTTCACACGCCTCCCCAAAACTTTCCATTCATACGAATATTGCCCTTATTTCAATTATGAAAATTACAGATTTAGCCCATAATTTTTATTTGAAATAATATTGTTAGGTGCAACTATAATATTAAAAAAATACAACAAGAATGTTACATCACAGTTTTTGTCTTTATTTTAAAAAGGGAAAAAAATGAGATTACAAAATATAAAGTGAACAAATAATACAATAAATGTTATTATTAATAAATGTGCATTTTCATAATGTGTCATACCAAAATTTTTCTTTATGGACCGCTATTTTATGACAGTTTTGTACTTTAATGCAACATGTGTCATTAAAAGTCTATTAGCTCAAAAAATGGTATAGTGATGTGCCCATGTACAAAGGTTCGAGTTCAAAATCCCGCATAAGCTATTTATGGTTGCTTTTTTTGTGTTCCCGTTCATGAATAAGATTATAAAGTGCAATAATAAAATGATAATGTGCACAAATAAGATGATATAATGCATATATAACATTATATTGTGCAAATATAATTTTAAGTTGTTCAAATATAACACTATGTTTTGCAAATGTAACATTATATTGTGCATATCTAATAATATAATGTTACGTTGTGCACATATAATATTATGTTGTGCGAATATAACATTATATTGTGCAAATATAACTTTAAGGTGTGCAAATATAACACTATGTTTTGCAAATGTAACATTATGTTGTGCATATCTAATAATATAATGTTACGTTGTGCACATATAATATTATGTTGTGCGAATATAACATTATATTGTGCAAATATAACTTTAAGTTGTGCAAATATAACACTATGTTTTGCAAATGTAACATTATGTTGTGCATATCTAATAATATAATGTTACGTTGTGCACATATAATATTATGTTGTGCGAATATAACATTATATTGTGCAAATATAACTTTAAGTTGTGCAAATATAATATTATATTGTGCAAATAAAATGACAAAGTGCAAGAATAAAATGATGGTGTATTAATAATAATATGAAGTGTATGAATAAGGATATGAAGTACACAATTAAGATTATAAAATGGATAAATAAAATGATAAAGTGGAAGAACAAAATGATGAAGTGTATGAATAAGGATATGAAGTACACAATTAAGATTATAAAGTGCATTAATAAAATGATAAAGTGCAAAAATAAGATCATGAAATGCACAATTAAGACTATGAATTGCACTTTTATCGGAAAATAATACAAACTATTAAAATTAAGCAATTTAGCCTATGTAGGAGTCGAACCCACGTCTCTGTGCATAAGCACATTGCTCTACCATTGAGCTAATAGACTTTTAAAACTTATAATAGGCTTTTAAAGCTTATTAAGTACAAGATAGAGATAAGAATCAAATACTTCTACCTATTCAACTGCTTAACAGGAAGAGGCCCTAGATCTACACAATAAACTCAAGTGCTACACCAGATGCATTCATTTGTTTCTACATTCAAATTCTTCAATGGATTATTATACCTACAAGAAACTCATTTCAATCTGCTGAATTGGTAGACCTGCAAAATGACATGATGTAACTATTCAATTAAGCATCACACCTTACAAACACTACAAATTCAGGTCATCTTCAATTCCTGAATATAACATTGAGATTGAACGGGAGAGTGTAACAACACAATATCAACAATTCTCTAGTGTCTCAGTGCATAATTGTGAACTGAACATTAACCAATAACACTCATGTAAGGCATCTTGAAATCACATCAAAATCGGAACAATTCGGTACAGATAGGATGAAATCATGCATTAACATATAATACATTTTGCCACTTTGAACAGATCAAGAAATGCAGCGAAAGAGTAAATAACAAGATGAACAACCATATATTAAAGTAAAAGAAAAGAAAAAACACACAGCAAGCTCCCAAATGAAGGGATCATCACCCAATAAAACGCAATTACACCACACAAGATTAATTTCTACAAATCCAAACACAAAAAGGCAGGGACAGTAAACGCAATTACAATGTTTGCAGAGTAGAATTTCGAAAAATAATAACAAGGGAAACGGTTTGCAAGTTGAAGAAACAGGATCACACGCTCATATAAATCTGATATTCATCTTCAATGATCAAGAGGTATTATATATTATATCGGCTGGAGAGACTCTAAAGTGTGAACAAACAAAATGAAAAACAGGAGATTGATAAAAGAGGTAACCTGAAGGGGATTTCAAAATTAGATCTACTGGAGAAGCTCCCAAATTGCGACGCAATTGATAGTAGAAAGGGAGAGAAAACCAAGAAAAGGACGACATAGACCTTCTTCGTAGGCCTTCTTCTTCGTGGGCCACCAGAGGAATAGATCGAGGGCAACCAGCAACGACGCCGACATCGAGGGCGGAGGACGAACTTGTCGATTGTTGCGCCATAGTCGGAATCGAGGGCTGGTTGTGGCGGTGGCGGTAGAGCAACGGAGACTGGAGAGGCGAGGGGGAAGGAAGCCATGGCCGCCGTTTCCATCTTCAGATCCGAATACGACAGAGAGAGAGCGAGGGTTTGTGAGTTCCGGAGTGTAATTGGCTCGACTTAAGTATTTTAAAAATAAAAATTAGCTCATTTTCACTTTAAGCAAAATTTTCATCTTAAGCCCATTTTTCACTTTAACCTCACCCTATATATATATATAACAAAAGGATGGATTTTTTTTTTCTTTAGAAGTTGTTAAGATTGATTGAGTTAGAACAGAAATTTAAACAAACAACATCGACACACAAATTTATCATTGTTCACAAAGCTGACTATCCCTACATCGAGAGATTTTATTAATTAAATGGGGATTTTCATAATTTTTTTCAAGATATAACAAGATTCAACTAAATTATGTTGAATACTATTAGGGTATATATATATATACGTAAAAGTTATAGTGAAACGAAAAATACGGTGTAAGCCGTGTAAAAGTGAAACATATGAATATTGTGTTACATTAGTATGAATATTATATATGCGGGTATGAATATATGAATATTGTTATGTGTGAATATGAATTTGATGTTATTTATTTTATGTTGGGTAAGAATAAATACCAATGACCTCTTGCTCTAGCGGTAAGGGTGAGGTATCCCAAAGGAGAGGTCTCGGGTTCGAATCTCACTTGGTGCATTTGCGTAAGTGGTCCGTAGGGCCAAGCCGAAGTGGTGAAGTGGTCCATGTGCAGGTAGGTGAGATTACAACCGCTGATCGCACTTTGCGTAAGTGGTACTGAGTCTACTCAAAAAATCCCACAGGGGGTTTCTGGGGCATGGGGCCGCGAAGCGGTGGGGTCAGTCACTATAAAAAGTTTACCCTACCAAAATTTCCCCATAGGTCATCGGTTCGAACCCTGGAATGGCCGCTCTCTATTTACCAATTCAAGGGTAAGAATAAATAATATCACATTCATATACTCATATTTAATTACATTATATTCATACTCAAACAAGCTAATATTCATATATTCATTTGAATATAATAAAATATATATTCATATGAATATGCAACAATATTAAGGGATCGGAACCTTACCCTATATATATAGATAAAATTATCTCTAATAAATTAAATCTTCTATAAATAAAACCTATATTAGCTAGATTCATGACATCCCAACATGTAATTCCGTCATGGCGTTATGCAATATTATCCATGAGATCATATCAATGTTTCTGCTGAATTTGGAATATGGACAGGGAGGTTATATAGTGTTTTGCCTGGGCAGGGAATTGTTACTATATGTTCAGCATCTAGAATGGATTTAAGTGATCGTTGTTGGCTTCCTGAAGTTGGTGCTATGATGAGTGTTTGTTGATGCACAATTAATCTACTCCTTCCGAAATCTACATCCTAACAACTATTCTGGGGTTACAGTCATAACTCATGCCTTGCGCCAAACAACAACAATCAAGTCTGAGAGCTCACCACCTGGTTTGGAGGTGAATCACTCTAAAATCAAACCAGAAGACAAAACTATACTAGTGTGTCCCCAGAGTTCAAGGTAAATGTTCTTTGAAGGAAAAATATTAATTATTTTGTGAAACATGATCAAAATAAAGTTATATATTATTTGTTCAATTTAAAAAAAATAAAAAATTGTCATGTATATGATTCATAAAATAACATCATTTGGGGACACTTTTGCGTAGTCTAGTCCATTGTATTTTTTCACGAGACCCTTGGTATGGTCTCCGTGCTTTTGTAACTTGGTTACACCCATCTTATATATATTTACCAGTTCAAAAAAAAATAACATCATTTGTTAGCAGGACTAGTACTCCAACAAAGTATAGGAACAACCATGGAAGTGATATTGGTGGAACTGAGTCTGAGAGCAAACCAAGAACCCATCCTGCCACGATTGCTTTCGATCCAACAAACCTGTATAAGAGCAAGAACCCTGGGGTCAAGGTGATTATATTTTAAAGCTATTTGTGGTACATATATGAACAAATTTAAGTAAAGCACTATGTTTATATATTTCTATATGATCATTACTTGCATCTTTTAAGTTTTAATTGTCTTGACGCACCGATCTTTCTATGCAGCGCTTTCTCGGTGTTAGGGTATGAGCTTGAGATGTATGATGTATTGAGAGAGTAAAATGGTGCCACTCTAGAGCTACATTGGAATGATTGACTTGATCCAACTTGGTTTGTATAAAAATACACAGATTTAGCATGGTTAAAGACTAATTATTCAAGCTGAGATCAAGATCAATCAGAGAGAACGAGGGATGAAGAGGAAGGAACTGAGATGGGAAAAGAGTGAACATTTCTCTCATTCAGTTTATGTGGAAAAACTTGTTATGTACAAGAGTGAATTAGCTATTTATAGAGCTACATACAACACTAGTGCAAGTTGTTCAATCGGTTGAGATTAACAAACTTCTAACAACTTGACTAAGAAGAAAGAAACTGGCGTCGTCAACTCTGACAGATTACATAGATGACATATTGTAGAGTGGGTCAAAAGGTCCAATCTCTTGTAACTTATATATATGATTGTCTAATGAATGAAATCCTCAAAGAAGACTTTATTTACATCAATTCTATCATTCTACATGGTATTAGAGCCGAGTTCGGCTAGTTGCGGTCTGGGCTTCGGATTAGTGGGGTTACGTTGCACTTGAGGGGTCGTGTTGGAATGTGGTTGTCCCACATCGATTATATAGAGAATGTTTGAACAACATATAAGGTTGAAGAGCTACTCCTCTCATTGCCAATTGGTTTTGAGATGGAACCCCATTCGGGTTTATGTGTTGTTCGAGTCTCCCATACGTGGGCCCGCACACACGACCACCCTCCAGCTTGTCTTGACCCCACCGGGCCCAGCCGACTTTAACATGGTATCAGAGCTTAGCGTTATCGCGACATTGGGCTATTTATCAGCTGGATGTCAAGAACATCTTTCTGCATGGTCATCTGAATGAGACAGTTTATGTTTCAGCCACCGGGGTTCGTTGATGCTGATCGTCCCAAGCACGTTTGTCTCCTGAAACAGGCTCTGCGGGCATGGTTCCAGCGCTTTGCATCTCATCTGCTCCGCTTGGGTTTCGTTGGCAGCCGCTCGGATACTTCTCTATTTATCTATCGCAGAGGCACAGACATGGCCTTCCTGTTACTATATGTCGACGACATCATCCTTACCGCCTCTTCTGATGCTCTTCGGACGTCTATTATTGCCCAGTTGAGCGCCGAGTTCGTCATGTCAGATCTGGGTCCGTTGTCTTACTTCTTGGGCGTCGTCGTGCAGTGTCATGCGTCTGGCTTGTTTCTCTCTCAGAGTAAGTATGCTGCCGAAATTGTTGCTCGGGCCAAGATGAGCAACTGCAAGCCAGTCGCCACCCCTTTTGATACTTCCAACAAGCTGAGTGTTCACTCTGACCCTCTAGTTGATGATCCGACGTTGTATCGGAGTCTTGTCGAGGCATTGCAGTACCTCACATTCACTCGGCCAGACATCAGTTACGTTGTTTAGCAGATCTGCTTGTTTATGCATGAGCCCAGGGAGCCGCACTTTCAGGCCTTGAAGCGGATCATTCGGTACATCAGTGGTACCCTCGAGTTGGGCACCACGATCTCCCCTTCATCTCGGCTTGACCTCGTCGCTTACACTGATGCGGATTGGGGTGGTTGTCCTGACACTCGTCGCTCCACGTCTGGCTACTGTGTTTTCCTCAACGACACAAGAGTGTCGTTGTCAGCGAAGCGCCAGTCTGTGGTGTCTCGTTCTAGCGTCGAGGCTGAGTACAAGGACGTCGCCAACGTTGTTTCCGAGTGCTCCTGGCTGCGCAATCTCCTTCTTGAGCTTCGCTGCCCTCTTCAGAAGGTCACCCTGGTCTACATCGACAACGTCTCCACCGTTTATCTAGCCAGCAACCTAATCCAACACCAGCGCACGAAGCACATTGAGCTTGATCTCCACTTCATTCGAGACAAGGTTGCTCTTGGACATGTTCGTGTTCTCCATGTCCCGTCCTCCTATCAGTACGATGATATCTTCACAAATGGTTTACCTCGTCAGTTGTTCCTCAATCTTCGGTCCAATCTCACTGTACGGGACCCTCCACTTTCGACTGCGGGGGTTTGATAGATTACATAGATGACATATTGTATAGTGGGTCAAAAGCCCCAATCTCTTGTAACCTATATATATGATTGTCTAATGAATGAAACCCTAAAAAATGACTTTACATCAATTCTATCATTCTACAAGCTCACTTTTTTTTAATATCTAGATCAGGGGCGGATCCTGGACCGTCAATCCGGGGATACTTGAAGGTAAAATTTTCATCCTTCCGAGAATGTTTAAGGGTAAAAAAAAATCTTTTGTAATATTTTTTTCCCGGTTGGGGATGCTTGACAGAAAATATTAAGAAATTAACATTAATTTTTTTTTGGATGCTTGAGCATCCCAATGATACACATAGATCCGCCCCTGATCTAGATTTGAAAAAAGGATCAATTTTATTTTCTCCTAATAATCACTCATACAATATTATATCTATTTAACATGCAAACGACAAATTAATTAACTCATTTCATAAGAATGAAAAAACAACAAAGCAAAGAACTAATATATCACAATTTAACCAGGCTAAAAACGCTCTCTCCTCTCTCTAGAAATCTAGAGAGAGAGAGGTAACACCCCACACCCTAAACTAACACCAGGAAGCCACCGATCTGAATATCTGATATTGGAAGACAGTAGGGGTTGAGCAAGGAGGCTTCCATTGTTCTTCCAATACCTTCAATAACAACAACTAGGGGACCAATCGAGAGCTAACCTCTCAACCCCAAACGCACACCAGTAACTAGAGGACCAACCGAGAGTTAACCCTCTCAACCCCAAACTCACACCAGGCAACCACCGATACCTTCAATAACAACAACTAGGGGACCATCCGAGAGCTAAACCTCTCAACCCCAAACCAAATTAATTTTCACCATCCATTTTGAGAATGGAAAATTTTTACTCTTCAATGTCCGTACAATCAAGTTTCATACCCAATTGGTTCTTCTAAACCAAATTTTCGGATCGTTGTTTGGATCCGACCCTCAATGACGAACGAGAAATCGACTTGCTTTCTAGAATCGATCACCACCATTCTTCCGCATTGGTTGTCTACCTTTGCTGTCGGCGTCGATTTCCTCCGAATCCGCCCACTTAGGCCTCGATTTGGGTAAATCTGCGTGAAATTTCGCCACCGACTTGAAACCCCAAACCCAGATTCTTCGTTCTCCATCCGTTGTCCTTCTCTTGATGGCGTTTGTTGTTCTGCACCTTTTACCCAATCTCGATGTCCGTTCCCCCGCTGTCGGCTTCGGATTCCACCAGATCCACCCATATTGAGCCTTATTTCTGTTCAATATGGGTGTTGGGCCACCGCTGTCGATGCCCCCATTCCTGGAGTCTCCGACCTCCATTCTGTCGGCCTCCGCTTGGTGGCGTTTGTTGGTGTGGTGGTAGGCTTCTTGCCGGCGTTACGCCCCGACTCCATCTCCCCGACTCACTTCTGCCTTCAACCTCTGATTCTCCGCCTCTGACATTCCTTGGCGTGCAAGGGTTAATTTCTTCCTTGCACGCCAAGGTCAAATTACCAAAAAAATAAATTAATAATAATAATAATAAATATTGTAGTGTTTATATTTTATACTGTATTTATATAAACACTCCAGCACCTCAGGTCCTCAACCCCAAGACCGGAATGTATATATTTATTTTTTATATATACATTCATCAAGCACCAACAACCTCTCTTATTTGCGTTTACCCTTTAACCCGTTTCATTTGATCTTGGTTTATTTTGTCCATTAGAGTGGAGTCGTTTCTTGGGTGCTGTTTCGTTTAGTTCCGGATGATATGCAGTCTCGGACGCCCTGTTGTTCGAGTTGACCGTGGTAGTGTTCGAGATTCTCGAAGATCTCTCATCTAGGTGGGGGGAACGTCGTTGATCCACACTTCCCCAGGCGACGCCTTATCCGATTGGTTTCTGCATCTGTCTCCCCGGCGTCGAGTTGTCGTGTCAGTCAATCGACTTTCCCATGTTCTCGACATTCGCAGCTTCCACTCGGAGTCCTTCGATTGTCTCTCTTCTGGTCTTCTTGCTGAGATCTTGTGTTTTCGGGTTTTCCTTTGTATTTTGCTTTGTATTTTACTTTTCTGGTTGTATCATGACGGTTAGTCCGTCTGCCGTTTTCTTTCGGCCTCTCGTTATCCCAGACTTCAGTTGAAGTTTAGGACTTTGAATTATTTCCGGTTCAAAAAAAACAAAAAAAAAACAAAAAAAAAACCTACTATCACCGGTGATAGTATTTAAAAAAAATACTTTTATTTAAAGAAATCTCGCACAAGATGCGAGTTACTATACTAGTTTAGTGTTGTAGAGAGTGAAGTAGGGCTGTTATATGAATTGAATAGCTCGAGCTCGCTTACTTATTTAAACTCCTTGCAACCGACTTCTCCATGACATTAGCATCGCCCCGATAAATGACCCGACTATCCTCTCAATGGCCAGAAAAGAAAATGTAGTAAACACAAGCAATACCAAAAAAACCCTAAGGGCAACACAGTTGCAAATAAATGCTCACTTGGTCTTAAACCTCCAATTAAAATCTAAATCTATTTGGACTGGTGGTGAGTCATCGACCTTGCGACTTGTAAGTTCGGTGGGAAGTGAATTCATAGAGCGGATCATATGGTAGAGCTCTTTCTTCGTATTTTTTTATTTATTATTTATTTTATGAACAATCTCCCAATTGATCTTCCAATATTATGAATTTACATACTATTAATTTTGGAAATTTACATACTTGGGAGTATTAATTTTGGATCTTTTTCTCAACCCAATTTATTAAGAAGTACTCTGTATCTCTACGGTGGAAACGATTTTCCTATTTCTTATATATATTGTGTGTATTTTAAGGAAATTGGGCTCCCATGGGTATTGGGCCCGAGGTGAGTGCCTGTTGGGCCTCGTCTCAGCTCCGGCCCTGGCCCCATGATATGTGAACTGTGGACCGCACGTGATGTGACAGTGAACAACTCAGCTGTTGACCCGAAATTGTGTTTTCTCTATTATACTAAAAATTGTAGCAGCCTCGGGTTTGTGCATTGTCGGCACAGCACCATGGCTACCTCTACAAATCGTCAAAGCTTCTTCATTGATGGGAAAGAGAATCAGATGCTCCTATCTCCTGTCGACAGGATCATAAAGCATCTTCTTGAGGCGAGAAACTCCTTTGTCGACGATCAAAGGGATTTTTGGTTTAGCTCTGAGATCGAACAACTCTATCTGGCTTGCAGTGACATCTTCTTGAAAGAGTCGAGTCTTCTGGAGCTTAAAGCTCCTATTAAGATTGCAGGTACCCTTTCTCTTTACTCCTTCCGATCCTCCTTGCTTCTTTGTTTTCTTTGTACTCTGGTTGTTTAGGTAAAGGAAATCATAATTAATTAAGAAACAAAAAAAAAACAAAAAAAAAGGGAAGCATTTTAAATAAATGTTTTTTATTTGGTTTGTTGTCCAAGAATTTGCATAAGATCAAAATAGATTTAGGCTATATATTGCTTTATAGATGAAGCAAATTAAACCCTCTTTTGGTATAATTATCAACATACATCCATTTGTTTGGGTAATTAATGTACCGTACCATATATATGCTTTGCAGATCAGATGCAATATAGATTAATATTCCTTCTCCCTGAACCAAATTTGCCCCACATGAAAACCAGATTTGCCTGTAAAGGGCAACTAGATTTACCCCTAAGGATAACTAGGGGCAGACTAATAGATACAAATATTCTTGAACTTGCTACAAGATACAAATTACTTAATTAGCAGGCGATTTGATGGTAGTCTCTTCGTCTGAACCCTTTAGTACGTGATGACAGCATCTCTAAGTTACACAACGTGATCGTCAATTGTGCCTTCTCTTCTAAAGTGGCCATCTCGGCGCCTTTGCCCGGCCTGCCTGATAGCTCCCCCATACGGCATATATATTGTTTCAATAAAGCTTGCATCTTGATCTGCTAGAGACCGAAACTATGAAGATTTTATTGCAAATCAGATCAAAGATTCAATCTTGAAGATGAAGAAAATAAGAACAGAGAGGAAGGTTTTGCGGGGAAAAGATGAAGCGGCATTTTTTCATTGATTCTGAATTTTCATGTATGAGTAAACGACTCAAAACGCTCGGCCTAATATAACCAATAAACTATTTCTCTCTGTGAACTTGCCAATTGATGTTTAAAGCAAACATCTTTTCTGATCACTAGCTAGATTACAAACCCTAAAACCGAGCTATGATACCAGTTTGTTGTGATGGATGCATGGTGAGAAAGTATAAATATTTAAACAAAAAAGATCGAGACACATAAATTTGGTTTACAAAATTGGCCACATCAACACTGAGAGATGAGAGATAAACCAGATGTGGTGAACAAGATATGTCATGCCTCTAGTGTATGACGGACATAATCCTACTAGGATAGATCTATCAATAAGGTACAGATAGATAAGCTCATTTCTATCTAAATTGGGTCTATTAAAAAGTCCGAACCTGCCCCAATTAGGGTGGCCTAGTGGTGTGGAGCAAGGGCCGTTATGAAGGTCTCGAGTTCGATCCCTGCCTTCACCCCTTTCTTTGGATGAAAATCCAAGGTTTGCCTTACTCTCTACTACTGTGTCGAGTCGGTCGGCGCAAACCGGTTTACCTGGTACGTGACTCTTCCGTCAGAGTGATTGAGATGGCAGCTGCGCCCCCTAGTGACCTCCCCTAGTGGAAAGTTTGTTGTATGTTATGATCTGTTTAGTACAAGACCAAATTCTATCACATGTTGTTAGTATTGTTAGCTGGTTCGAAATGCCTAGTTATAGACTATTATATATGATTTTGATTATGTTGAAGATGTGGATAGTATGAGATTTATATGACGGATTATATATGTCTCCACTCTTGGTGGTTCTTTTGTTAGTTGGAAGGCTACCCTGCAATCTATATATATATGAGGACTTTGTCTACTATGGAAGCAGATGATTAGCAGAGTAGATGACTAAGTCTTGACCAATTTTCGATCAACGGTTGTAACTGAATTAACTACCACTACGCCAGATGGCCTTTCGGGCGACGGACCGAAGTCGTCGCCTGAAAGGTGTTTTTCGCCCTCTGACAACTCAGGCGACGAACTTTTCGGCGCCTGAGTTGTGGTCGGGTGACTTTCATCCTTCCACCATTCAGTCGACGAGCATATGTATGTTCGTCGGTGGAGTGAACTCAGGCGACGGAAAAAGTGTTCGTCGACTGATGATGTTGTCAGAGGCCAAGGGCCATCCAGACCCGCCCAAAGGCCCATTCTGACAGACGTCATTCGGATACCTGTTCGGGCGACCGATCTTGAGCAAAGTTCGTCGCCTGAATTTATTCCGTCGCCTGAGTACAGTTCAGCCGACGAACATTGAGGTTTTCTGGTCGGCTGAACATGGGTTGGAGGCGGTTTGGGCCTCCCAACGTTCAGGCGACGGGCCTTAGTAAGTTCGTCGCCCGAACCTGATTCAGGCGACGAACCTTTTGAGGTCCGTCGAGCGAGATGCAATCTGGCGTAGTGTACCCTATTATATAAAAATACTTATATAGTTAGATCATTCTTCTTTATAGATCGACAACTTTAGTACTTAAAAGAAAGTGATCTTTCAGGCAGGCTTGTAGATCGGTGATGAAAGAGTATTTATGGCCTTGCCTTTATAAATGTGTGCTTAATTTTTTGTTCATTAATTTGCCTTGTAGTTTAATTTGTATGTACGTAGGGCTAATATCGAATAACTGGTTATATATTGATGAATTGCAGGTGACCTTCATGGTCAGTTTGATACTCTCCTGTCAATTTTTGAACATGATGGACTCGGTTCACTTCCTCCTCGGTCAAATTACTTGTTCTTGGGCAATCATGGTGACAGGATAGGATTTAGATGTAACTTCAAAGTCTTCAAGACAGTCACGCTTCTTCTTGCACTCAAGATTAAATATCCCAAGAATATTTTTCTGTTGAGGGGGAGCCATGACGGTGCACAAAAACGTATAATCGCTGATGAGCACGAATGGGACGACCCACTTCCGCTCTACGAAAGTGTCAATAACTGTCTCAGTTGCTTGCCTGTAGCTGCTCTAATCAATAGTAAGATCATTTGTGCACACGGTGGTCTTTCACCATACCTGCATGATTTGGATCAGATAAGGCGTATCGAGAGACCCTGCAGAGATGTACCGTCATCAGGTTTGCTTCGTGACCTCATTGGGTCACATTCATATGAGGCGACGTCGAAGGTGGATCATTATGCTGAGGTGGTGAATCGTCTAAACCAGGGTTTACGCCTAATCTGTTGTGATCATAATGATGAGGTATTCTTACAAAAGGATTGATTTTTTTCTTCTTTATATTAGCAGTTGTAAAGATTGATTGAGTTGATATACATTGTTGATTTTGTTGTACGTGACGGATATGAGAAGGAACAGAAATTTTGTTTTTTTTTTTTATTTCAGGGAGGTTATAGAGTTTTGCCTGGGCAGGGACTTGTTACTATATGTTCAGGATCCCGAATGTTTTTGCCTGGGCAGGGATCAAGACTCCCTAAAGTTAGTGCTATGATGAGGGTTGATGCACAATTGATGTACTCCTTCCGAAATCTACACTCTAAGAATCAAATGTGGAAACCTTGCGTCGAACAACAACAATCAAATTTGCCTCCAGAAAAGGTACGTACGTAGATGCTAATTCTTCTTATATATATATATATATATGCATATGTTGATGTATGCAAGCTAGTAGAACTTAATATGCGCGCCCTTTCCATATACTTGAGCTAGCCTTGCCCTTCTGGAGTCATTCGGAGACGTTTCAAGTATACGAGTGCTTTTGCTGGTTTTAAGGTAATTTTTCTAGAAAGGGAATATGCACTATATATCTAAGACAAATGGTTGAATCCTTCACCTATTCTTCTTCTAGCTTCTCTTTATCAAGAACATGTATAATGATGCATCATTTGTCAGTGAGTAGCTTGCAAGGATACGAATCTAACACGCTCGATCTTTCCATTTACAAAAATGCTTGCTGAATGGATGAATAAGTCGAACTCTGAAATTAGTACAACCAAGTCTGAGAGCTCACCACCTACCATCAAACCGGAAGACAAAACTATACTAGTGTGTCCCCAGAGTTCAAGGTAACTGTTCTACACAAAGAAACACATTAATTATTTTGTGAAACATGATCAAAATAAAATTATAATATATTATTTGTAAAATAACATCATTTGTACGTTGTCATATATATTATGTATAATGCATCATTTGTTATAGCAGGACTAGTACTCCAACAAATTATAGGAACAACCATGGAAGTCATGACGACATTGGTGGAACTGAGTCTGAGAGCAAACAACAAAGAACCCATCCTGCCACGATTGCTTTCGATCCAACAACAAACCTGTATAGGAGGAAGAACCCTGGGGTCAAGGTGATTATATATATTTTGAAGCTATTTGTGGTACAGATATATATGAACAAATTTAAGTAAAACACTATGTTTATATGTTTCTATATATATATATATATGATGATATCATTACTTAATTGCATCTTTTAAGTTTTAATTGTCTTGACACACCGATCTTTCTATGCAGCGATTTCTCGGTGCTAGGGTATGATCGAGCTTGAGATGTATGATGTATTGAGAGAGTAAAATGGTGCCACTCTAGAGCTACATTGGAATGATTGACTTGATCCAGCTTTTGGTTTTTATAAAAATACGCAGATTTAATTAGCCTGGTTAAAGACTAATTATCCAAGCTGGGATCAACAAGTAGAGAGAATGAGGGATGAAGAGGAAGGAACTGAGATGGGAAAACAAAGTGAACATTTCTCTCATTCAGTTCGAATCTCGGATATGGCCGCTCTTTATTTACAAATTCAAGGAAAAAACTTGTTCTGTACAAGAGTGAATTAGCTATTTTTAGAGCTACATACAACACTGGTGCAAGTTGTTCCATCAATCAGTTGAGATTAAAAACTTCTAACAACTTGGCTAAGAAGAAAGAAACTGGCGTCGTCAGCTCGATTTTTTTAATATCTAGATCAGGGGCGGATCCTAAACCGTCATTCCGGTGATACTTTGAAGGTAAAATTTTCATCCTTTCGAGAATGTTTAAGGGTAAAAAAAATAATTTCTTTTGTAATATTTTTTTTCCGGTTGGGGATGTTTGAGAGAAAATATTAAGAAATTAACACTAAAAAAAAAAATTTGGATACTTGAGCATCCCCAATGATACACATAAATCCGCCCCTGATCTAGATTTGAAAAAAGGTTATATCTATTTAACATGCACACGACAAATTAATTAACTCATTTCATAAGAATGAAAAAAC
This sequence comes from Persicaria tinctoria, assembly GCA_037127255.1. Lineage (NCBI taxonomy): Eukaryota > Viridiplantae > Streptophyta > Magnoliopsida > Caryophyllales > Polygonaceae > Persicaria > Persicaria tinctoria. Next base: position 7,011,222 of record JBANSL010000004.1, read on the forward strand.
AACAAAGCAAAGAACTGAAATATCACAATTTAACCTACTATCACTGGTGATAGTATTTAAAAAAAATGCTTTCATTTAAAGAAATCTTGCACAAGGTGCGGGTTACTATACTAGTAATTTAGTGTCGTAGAGAGTGAAGTAGGGTTGTTATATGAACTGAATAGCTCGAGATTAGTTCGAAAAAGCTCGACTCGAGCTCGCTCACTTATTTAAACAAGCCAAGTTTGAACAAATTTTTAAGCTCGGTCGCAAACTCGGCTCATTCGTATAGAGGGAGAGTTTGACCATCTCGAACCCAATGGTGGCTGCATGATTTTATAAAAGGGTGGAATATTTGTTTCGGGAAAGAAAAAATTGGTATCTATAAAAAATTATCGGAAATTTCGCGTGGTACCCTCGAGGTATTGGGTTTTTCGCGTGGTGTACAAAAGTTTAGCCTATTTCGCCCGGTGCCCCTGAGTTTATAACAAATTTCGCATCGTGCCCTTGTCGCGTTATTAGTAACAGCAGGCAAGAGTCTCCGTTATTTTTTTAATTGAAAAAAGAAACAAAAATCTGAAAGGAAGGGAGAAAGAAGAAGTCGACCCAGAGGAGGCGACAAAGGGGTGGAGGAGCATACAGCAAGGTGGCGACACAATGGAGGAGGAGGCCGCATCCTGTCGCCCTCACCGAACCGAATCTGCTGGAAGAGGGTGGTGCGAGATTGCCAGGTTTGTCTGAGTCTCTGAGACTTCGAATCCCTTTTCGAAAATTAGGGTTTAGTGTGAAATTAGGTTGCAATTCGAGTTTTGGGTTGTAAGTTTTTGAATTTTAGTTTGGAATTTGGGGTTTTTGAGATTGCCATGAATTTGGGGTTTCAGATTCAAGTTCAGGGTCTGTTTTCAACTTTGGTGCATAAAACATCATTGCTCCTGTGTCACTCTGAGTTAATTGAAATTGGACGGTTTCCAACTCTAAATTAATGGAAAGGGGGAGTTCTAACTCTACGAGTTTCAGTCAATCACTATCTTACTTCTCTATGTGATGCGAGTTAATTTGCAAAAAATCGTGTTCTCCACTTGATTTATATGCAGTTTGTTATGTTCTCTACTCAATTGTATGCTGGTTTTTTGTGGAGTTAAGGTTTTTTGTTTTGTTACAGGTGAAAATTACAAAATCTTAAATTTGTTGACATTGGAATTTGGGAGATTCGAATTTGAGGGTTTTGAATTTGGGTTCTTTAGTTGTTATTGATTGGAAATTCAGTAGAATTTGTTTAGAAATTTGTTTTTTTGGCTAATAATGGTTGAATATGTGTAGAATATGATATTGTTTTTGGTTGTTTATTATTCTAGCACTTGAGTGGCTTGTAGATTTCTTCTTTTGTAATGAAAATATGGTGTTTTTGCTTGTCGCTTCTAAAGTTTGATTTCCTTTCTCCTTAATACTTAAACTCTGTTAGAGGCAAAAAACATTTTTGTTTTGTTTGTTCATGGTTGATTTTACTTGTATACTTGGCATTTTATCCATGTTTATCTTTAGCTTCAGCCTTCCGGAAGATCTTGGGTATGGCAGGGCAGACAAGCAAGACCGTTTAGGTTGCATGGGCTGATGGGCATATACTTAAGATATAATTTTGTTGATTTGATGTTACAAGATAGATAGTAGAAACACATAGAACTAGTGGTGAAAGTTCATATATATGAAGTTAATTTGATGAAGTGTTTACTAGCTTCTAGTCACAATGATCATTGCTTTGCCCTAATGATTGTCATATTTGTATGCTCTTATTCTACTTGACAAAATTAAAGCCTATTAGCTCAAATGGTAGAGCAATGTGCTTATGCATAAAGATGCGGGTTCAAATCCCGTATAGGCTAATCTCAACTATTGTTCAACGTCATACCTCATGAATGATTTTTAGAGTTTTTAAGTATGACCCTCTTGTATCTTATTTATGTTGTAAGCCATGACAGCAAGGTGTCCCTGAGGTTACTGAAAATTAACTATAACCCATGATGACAACAAACAGAAACGAGTTCAGCTGTAAGCCATGACAACCATGAAAAATTAACTATGACCCTCTTGCATCTTATTTAATGTTGTTATGACCTGTGATGGTTGTGAAGGAGAGCTATTTTTTCAACCTCTAATTCTCATCTTATGAAAAATTAGCAAGCACTTGGTTACTTAAATTTTAAAACAACTACACATAACCATATATATAGACTATGAGATTTCAAAGCCTATGAGGGATTTGAACCCACATCTTTATGCGTAACCACGCATTGCTCTCCCATTTGAGCTAATAGGCTTGAAAATTATTAGATATAAATTAATCAGACACAGGAAAAAAACTACAAATAACCATGTATAGATCATGAGATTTAAAACCAAATTGAGTTTTTTGAAAACCTGTTTACAGAGCTCTCTCCACCAAAGCTACAAACTCCTGAGTCATTTAGACACAAATGCATTGAGATGATTTGAAATTTAGTGGAAAATAAAATATTCGGTTAATAACAAGCAAGTCAAACTAACAACAATTATATGCATCCCAACGATTCCCAAGTGAGGTTCCCCTCAACACCAGCAGAAAATCAAGTGAGATTCCCTTCTAATTAACAAAAAGAAAATATCCAGTTTCAACACCATCAAAAGTAGCCACAACAACAGCAAAAAATCAAGTGAGGTTCCCTTCTCGTTTGATTTTCAACCCAAACGATATGAGTACTGATACATTTTCATGTTTTGTTTGTGCCATCCTGTACATCTAAAAATCTTGAAGGACTTACCTGTGTAACTTCTGTTTATAAATGTTATATACACAAAAGCTTCTAGGTTGATGTTGAACCCAATACGAGGATTTTCGAAAATGCCCAATTATAGGCAAACAAAATCCCTAATTCGAAAATACATATACAACACAAGTCCCAAAATTCCAACCTTAAAAATCCTAATTGGGACCAATACAATCCCTAAAATTAAAGCTAAATCAGTAAAGCCCTAAAGATGGGATTTTGGATTTGTAATTTGAGGCAAATTAACGAACAACTAGAATCCCTAAATCAGTAATACCTTTGGGGAATTATCCGTCGCCTGGGATGCTTGTTACATTGATAAGATTCGCAGTCGTTGGTGCTGTCCCTCTTCTTGTCTGTCCCTCCGGCGTTAGCAACCCAAAACTCGAATTGCAACCCAATTTCACACTAAACCCTAATTTTCGAAAAGGGGTTCGAAGTCTCAGAGACTCAGACATACCTGGAAATCTCGCACCACCCTCTTCCAACAGATTCGATTCGGTGCGGGCGACACGATGCGACCTCCTCCTCCATTGTGTCGCCACCTTGCTGTATGCTCCTCCACCCCTTTGTCGCCTCCTCTGGGTCGACTTCTTCTTTCTCCCTTCCTTTCAGATTTTTGTTTCTTTTTTCAATTAAACAAATAACGGAGACTCTCGCCTGCTGCTACTATTAACGGGACAAGGGCACGATGCGAAATTTGTTATAAACTCAGGGGTACCGGGCGAAATAGGCTAAACTATTGTACACCATGCGAAAAACTCAATACCTCGAGGTACCACGCGAAATTTCCGAAAAATTATTTACAAAAATATTTTTAAAAATGGTAAATTGTAATTTAAATATGATATTTTTGATGAAAAATTAATAGAATTTTTTAGTGCAGAAATGTCTGCCTACATGATGAATAGTTTTTAATTATGGTAAAAAAAAAATTATGGAAAATGGCATGAAATTCAATCAAGAAGAAACTAATTTCGGTAAACGAATTTTCTATCATAAGATAAGATCCTAAATTTATAAATTTGTTTAAACTTTTAAATTTTTTTTTTTATTTTTAATATTTTGATTCTTAGGGTCACTTACCTTCTTAAAAAGCGAAAATAGTTTTTGGTCGACGAAAATGGCCAACAAACAACCATCTTTGCACGGTCCGTCCGGGTTCGTCTCCCATGATTCCCCATCAACCCTAATTTAAAATTACAAATTGCCATTTTAAACACTCCATCAACCTATTTTTAATTATTTATTCCATTATCCCTTGCGTTGGATACCCGACAATCCGCCTACCTCCAACCCTCTAGATCCTTCCACGTGTCATCATCCTCACCGTCCAAATCTCCCGCCCCTTTATATTTTTATCCCACTTTTATTCCAACTAAACCCAATCTCCTCCTTCCTCCCCGCTCTGAAAACCCCAAAACCAGTTCGATTCCTCACGCTTTCAGTCAACTCGAAATCGAACTGAAAAATCAGACCGAGACCGAAAATTCGCGACAGTTCCCTGCATAGAGGCTTAAAAGGAAGTAGTAGAACACGAAATTTGCCGGATCGAGCGAGAATTAGGACGAAGAGATGATAAATGTGGAGACGATCAACTTCGAGGAGACGGAGTTGCGCTTGGGGCTACCAGGTGGAGGAGGCCTCATCAGAAAAGAAGGCTACGATTCCAACAGGAAAAGAGAATTTTGTGAGACTGAAGCTTTCGATCTGAAGCTTAATTTGTCTTCGACGGCTTCCACTACCACGTCCGCTGCAACGTCGGTGCGAGATGCCGGTGCCGAACAGTGCGAGATGGTGAAGGAGATGCCCGATCTTCCTCGCCCTATCGCCGAACACGCTAAGCCTCCGGCCAAGTAAGTCGAATTTAGATTCAATCTCTATTCTGTTTCGTGAATCAAAACCGGTACATAACAAATCTGACTCGAACTTCACACGACGAGCTTAGGAATCGGAGTATTAGATATTTTGTTTTAATTTTAATTGTTGATATTGGTTTCGGTGCAAAAAAGCAAAGTCATCTTTCACTGATCTGGTTGGCTGTCTGGTAGACAATGGAGATTTACGAATCACACCGAATCTCTCCCAACAGCTTTTTTGTATACTTTCAAAAAGAAAAAGCCAGTAAACCTGCACCTCTGCATTTTTACTTAATTTAATCCCTCTTATACAAAAGTTGTACAAAATTATAAACTTAGGTAAAAGAAATTAGCAATTGGTGAATTTGATTGCAAGAAAATGTGAGTAACGATCGATCTTGTAAAACTATTCAATGATAGGGCACAAGTTGTGGGATGGCCACCAGTCCGATCCTTCCGAAAGAACATCATGACCGTCCAAAAGGCAAACGCCAAGGACGAGTCAACTGAGAAGACCGCGGCAGTTAGCAGCACCGCTAGTAGCGTGGCGTTCGTGAAGGTTAGCATGGATGGCGCACCTTACTTGCGTAAGGTGGACTTGAAGATGTACAAAAGCTATCAAGAACTCTCCGACGCCCTCACCAAGATGTTCAGTTCCTTCACTATTGGTATATTACACATTCACTTTATTTTCATGAACACTGAAAGGAATGTTTATACTGAACTTATCGTTTTTCGCATGAAGGAAACTGTGGATCTCAAGGAACTAAAGATTTCATGAGCGAGAGCAAGCTGGTCGATCTTCTCAACGGTTCAGAGTATGTACCGACGTATGAAGACAAGGACGGTGACTGGATGCTTGTTGGCGACGTTCCTTGGGAGTAAGTCGTCGCTCTTAAAATGTGACGGATCTACTTGTACATGTTTGATTAACATTAGTTTTGCATTGCCATATCAGGATGTTTGTTGATTCGTGCAAGCGGTTGAGGATCATGAAAGGGTCAGAAGCCATTGGACTTGGTTAGTACTTTAAAGCTACCAAGTTATAAGCTAATGTTTAATGTGAAAACTAACATATAACATATATATGTTTGATCATATCCAATTGCAGCTCCAAGGGCAGTTGAGAAATGCAAGAGCAGAAGCTAGACCAATAATCACAAGAGGGTTTTGTACGACCACCCCCAAGATGTAAAATTTGCACGTCGTGATCGTTCTACGTTTGAATTTTTAGAGTTGATCAACGGCAGACCGGCTCGACGAAGGGATCGAGCATGATGTCTGGATCGATCTGTTTGTACTCGTTTCCTTTTAGCTTCAATGTATGAAGAAAATCGGTCTTGTATTGTTGTTAAACCAAATACATATTTATACTTGATTTGGAGAATTTGTTGCAATATGCCAATGTGTAAGTGTAACAACGTTCATAATTACATGAGGAATTTCATAAGTAAGCCAAAACTGGTATTAAAACTAACAACAATTAAAAAGTTTTTAGCTTTTTAAAATGTGTGTTAAAAAGTGAAGTAATTTATATTTTAAATTGTACTATATTGAAAAAATGATTCTCCAAGATTATTATTCCGCATTTTGCTCCCCACTATTGAGATTCAGTTCGACTTTAGAATTGTTAATATGTTAGCTAAGAGATGCTTTTCATGATTGATTTGATTTCCACTCTGTTTTTGTGTCTTCTTTGTTATAATTAAATACTGCAATAAAAAAATATGTATACCAACATTATGGTCCAGACTCCAGAGGGATGGAATAGCATGATTTATGGATCTTGTTGGGGAGAGGTGGACCATATGATTCCTTCATCCATGATTAAACTGTGTCCATTAGCTTCTTTTATAATATTATGGATGCATTAGCTAGTTATATTATATTGATCATCAAGTGTCATCAACCTACATTGCTCAATCGGTCCTGCTATTTGCACGGTGAAGTTCTCGCCATCGGCACGGTGTCGGTGCCGGCTTCTCAAATCGGCAGAACATCATGCCGGATCCGGACTCCCAATTTGGCATAGGTTGAGGGAATCCTGCAGTTTTCGTCACATCAGTCAAATCGACTGGAAAAGCTAGCACGGGACCTGCATGTCGGTGCCGGACTCCGGATTCGGTTCGGTCACATCAGTCAAATCGACTGAAAAAGCTGCAGATTCCCTGCAGCTTTGCCTCGGGCATTGGATGCCACACTGGGAGTCCGGCACCGGCATCCGACGCTGCTGATCTGGGAGTCCGACACCGGCACCGTGCATATGGCGAGATAACGCCGTGCAAATAACAAAAAGGTTGCTCAATTTATGAGGAAGGGTCACTTTCTCATACATATATAAACGATCGCTGATCTCGTAGATGATATTTTTTCGACCAAAAATAAATAAATCTATAGTCTCAACTTGCATTTATAAATTGGAAGTAAGAGTTGTAAAAACAAATGTAAAATTATGTTTTTATTGGACGAAAATGATGGAGAAATATAAACGATTGGTGAACTTGTAGATGATAATTTTGCAAGTGCATTGTCACATGTGAACAAGTTAAAAGGGGTTGTCAATAGAATGAAAAGTACGAGAGTAGTCGGTCTAAATGAGATCCCGATTGGAGTTTATAAATGTATTGGAGTACAGGAGAATAGAGTAGTGTTGTTGGAAAGATTTAGCGAGAAATCAAGCGATGAGCAAGCTTGCCTCTGCTACAATTGATGGTAGAGAGGTCAGCCCAGATCCTTAACTGCAAATTTCGATTACGTATTAATGGTGAGACGATTGATATAGAATGATTAAAGGGTCATAGAAAAAATTATGCGATCCTTAACTGCAAATTTCGATTATGTGGTAGCTGCTATTGATGAAGGGCAAGATCTTTCAAAATTAACCTTTGAGAGATTTTTGGGTTCGTTGTCCCCACATGAACAACGAATGAACAAATGAAACAATATCTCTACCTTGGAGCAATCTTTGCAAAGTAGAGCAAACATGGCCAATCATGGGAGACATCGCTGTGGTTGAGGCCGTGAACGTGGTCGTGGATGAGGAAGAGGAGGAAGTGATCATTCCTCTAATAAAGATGGAAATTAATAGAGAAGGCATATCTACAAGAGGTGGTAGAAGAGTAAATTATGCACGTGATAAATCGACAATCCAATGTTACAAATGTGACCGGTTTGGGCATTATTCATCTGAATGTCGAACAAGATTGCAAGCAGAACAAGGAGATCGTGCCAATGTAGCTGAAGTGGAAGAATTTGCTTCTTGCTTGTAAAGACGAAAGTTCTAATGTTTGGTATCTTGATACAAGTTGTAGCAATCACATGACTGAAAAACAAGAAATGTTTTCAATTTTAGATGAATTTGTGCAAGCAGAAGTCAATTTTGGGAACAAATCTAAAATTTCGATGAAAGGTAAAGGAAAAATTAGTATCCAATCAAAGAATAGGACTAATCTTAATATTGTGGACGTGTTCTATGTACTTGATCTATTTTGGAATTTATTGAGCTTAGGCAAGCTTTCAGAAAAAAGACACAAAGTTCACATCGAAGATGGAGTATCCAACATTATGAACAAAAGTGGAAAACACATTGCAAAGGTGAAAATGAAAAAGAATCGGATGTTTCCTCTGTATCTTTAGACAAAAGTTGCCATGAACTTGCAAGCAATGATGAAGGATATTAATTGGATATGGCATATGCGATTCCATTTGAATTTTAGAGGGTTTGAAATTATTGGCGCATAAAGAAATGGTGACTAGTCTTCCTTTAATGAATGTCCCTTATAGTCCTTGTGAGAGTTGTATTCTCAGAAAGCATCATCGTAACCCATTTCAACTTGGGAAATTGACCAAAGCAAAGCAACCATTAGAGCTAATGCATACATATATTTGTGGACCCATGGAGGTGGAATCATTTGGACATAAAAGGTATTTTTTACTTTTTGTGGGCGATTGTACTAGAAAAAACTGGGTTTATTTCCTAAAGGGAGAAATCTGAAGCATTCAAGAAGTTTCAAGAATTCAAGAAACTTGTTGAAAAACATGCAATATGGTTTCTCTTTGAAGACTTTGAGATCTGAACGAGGTAGGGAATTTACATCAATTGAATTCAATGAGTTTTGTAAGAAGGAAGGAAGTCATCATAAGCTAACAACCAGCTATACACCTCAATAGAATGGTATAGCTGAAAGGAAAAATAGACCAATTTTTTAGATGGCTAGAAGCATGTTGAAAGCAAAATCATTGCCAAAGCCTTTATGGGCAAAGGCCGTTTTTTGTTCAGTATATGCATTGAATAGATGTCCACGCCGGAATAATCATTGCCAAAACTTTACATCTTTCATTGTTAGTCATATATGCCGGAATGGCAACGTGTTGGCACATTCGGTTGCAAGACCTGTACCGCCTGATGGTGATGATCATGTATTCCTTGCACCGTTCCCGCAAAGTTTGATCGAGCTTGCGGAGATCGATTTATTATAATAAAATGTGCCACCTTTATTCAAAAAAGATGTCCAACAAAGTGTAAAGGCTAGGATTTTCAAATCCTAATTTTTGAAAAAAGGAAATTTAAAATGAAATTAAAATCGAAATTTAAACGAAAACTTGTTAAATCGGATTTATAGGCTCATGGAACGGATTTCCGACCTAAATAAAAATTTTGAAAACTAACTTGGCATGTCAATATTGATTCTCAGAATTTCAAAATCTAATTGAGAGAGAGAGAGAGAGAGAGAGAGAGAGAGAGAGAGAGAGAGAGAGAGAGAGAGAGAGAGAGAGAGAGGAAATTGGGAAATTAACGTCGGAAACTAATTTCGAGGCTAACCACGGGATTTGAACTCGCAATGTTGGGCGAACAATATTCTCGCTCTCACCTCTACTTGCCCTAGCCGAATTCCGATCCCATGCCAAACCCTAGCCAAAGATCTCCCACCAAAACTTAGAGCCATGTGACTATTTTGAATTTAGTCAAATTAAGATGTCATTTTACCCCATTTGGGTGAGACACCCACAAGTAACTTTCCTCTTCTCACTACCTTGTTTGCCCTTGATTTGAAAGGAGACAACATCCTTCTTATCCACCCACATCTCTCATCCATATTATCCTTTAAGAGAAGCAAGCTCACCCATTTCACTCATTCATACAAAGATCCAAACACATAGAAACCTAAAGCAATCTTATCCCAAGTGGAGAGACAAAATCCTAAAAACACAACTCATCTCTCTCTTCTTCTCCTTCTAGTGTCACCAACACTCCACCCCCAACATCCCCTACTACCTCCACCTCTCACCACCACAGCCACCTCCAAACGCCACCCCCTCTCCCTCTCTTTTCTTTGGTGCCGAGAGCTTCAAGCTCCACCTACACCTCTACCTCTCTTCCTCCTTGAAGGCCAAGTATTCCAGTAGCCTCTTCACTTCCTTTTGGAGTCCAATAAGCCATTTTGGAGCTGCTTGACAGCACGGAAGATCAAGAAGGAAGCCTTGGACCCTTGCCCTCTTTTGGTCTAACAAGGGTAAGAGCATCATTTTCCTCTCCTTTCTCCTACAACCTTCCAAAGTTGGTACCTTTAACCTTCCTAATACCTTCCCATCTCACCCAGAAAGAAGATCCAGAAGGAACGAGCTCGGAATCACCCTCAAGCCACCCCGGAGGAGAAAAGAGAAGAAAAGAAGAGTTTGGGTGAGAAAACTCTTTCTCCCTCGATTTTTTATGTCCGCATTTTAGGTCATATTTTGCATCATGTTTTCATCTTGTTTAAGTCCTTTTATTAGCTTTTGTGTTGGGAAAGTAAGGAAAATGTGTAGTTAAGCTTAATATTGCAAGATATGAAGTCTACACAAGTTTTGGTGTGATTTTATAGGTTTTGGACCTGATTTGGAAGAGTTTGGACGCACTTTGGAGCTTAATGAAAAATCATGAAGGTAATAGAGGAGCCAAGCAAAAGAAAAAAGTGGTGCAGCTGGAGAAAAGCCTTATTTTCGCAATCCATCACTTCTATTCAAGATCTGGAGCCTTCATGAGATTTGTAGTCCTTGAAAAAAACTTTCCAAGGCATATTCATATGCGTCAATCGGATAAACGAGGACTCGAGAAAGTGCGATTGAAGACAGAGTTGAAAAGCTGGAGAAAAACAGAGGTCATTGCGTTCGAACAGAGGCTCGGCGCCAATACCCTTGACCTCGGCGCCGACACCCAGCGAATTCTAGTAACACTGCATTCAAACAGACCCTCGGCGCCGATTCCCTGACCTCGGCGCCGATACCCTGCGCGAATCCGCGAGAGAATTTTGTGGGCTGATTTAATTGATTTTTGGGCTTTTTAATTAGGGTTTTCATCTATATTTCTTTTAGGATCTTTTTAGTTAGATAGCCTTGGGATATTTTATCCTTTCTTAGATAGATTATATTATTTTCCTAAGATAAAATCTTTTTCCTTGGAGATTAAGTCTTATATTTCTATCTTTAAATAAAGCCAATTAGAGGCTAATTAGAATCATTCAACACACGCTGAACGAACAGCAGGGAGGAATGTGAGTTTTGGAGTTTTTGGGTGAAGGTTTTGACATTGGTTTTGAGGTTTGATTTTAGGGGCGTTTTGCAAAATAGCCACCAAATTGGACATAATTTGTGAAATAGTTACAATTTGGGACAATTTAGTGAAATAGACGCAATATAAACCCCCTTCCCTTTGTTTCACGCACCTTTCTCTCTCCTCAGCCCTCTCCTCTCCGCACGTGCTCTCCTCCGCACTTCTCCTTCTCCGAGCAGGCCGAGCGGAGCGAGGATTCGACGGCCTCGATTTGAGAATCCGGAGCGAGCAGGCCGAGCGGAGCGAGGCCGAGCGAGCGGAGCGAGGAAGCCTGAGCGAGGCCGGTGTCTCTCTTCTCTGGAGCGAGGCTGAGCGAGGAAGGCTGAGCGAGACCGGTGTCTCTCTTCTCTGTCTCCCTTCCAATTTTGTGGCTTCGGCGCCGGAGCGAGCGGGCGAGCGACGTCGGGAGCGGTGGAGCGAGGTCGGGGAAGGGAGCGCGATTCAGATCCGGCCTCCAACGAGGCGTGAGCAAGCGAGGGAGCCGAGGAAGGAAGCGCGATTCAGATCCGGCCTGGAGGTCGAGCGAGCGAGGCCGAGCGAGATCGAGCGAGGCAGCGCGAGTGAGCGATTGCTCAAATTCGGCCTGGAGCGAGGTCGAGCGGCTGGAGATCGGCGCGGAGGCGGCGAGGCGCAGGCCAACGACGTTCTTCTTCGCAGGCCGACGGCGCGGAGGCGGCGAGGCGCATGCCGACGATGGCGCGGAGGTGGCCTGGAGCGAAATCGAGCGCCCGGAGTCATACCGAGCGAGAACGGTGGATCCGAGCGAGGTCAAGCGAGCCGGAGGCGTAGCCGGATGCGGCGAGGCGAGGCCGGCCGGCGTTATCTTCACAGTAATCGGGAGGAAGAAGAAGGAATTTTGAATAAATTATAAAACTTACCCCATAATTATGGAAATTAAAAAAAACTATCTATATTTTATTATGTGATCCATAATCTATATTTTTATTTTTATTTTTGCACAAAAAAATGTTATACTTGCACAACATATGATTATATTTGCACAAGCACAACATACGGTTATATTTGCACGACAAAATGTAAAATAAAATTAAAAAAAAACTAAACTCGGGTCATATTTTCACAACTTACGGATATATTTGCATAACATACTCTTATATTTGCACGACAAAATGCTAAAGAAATAAAAAAAATATAGATTATGGATCGCTTACAGTTTATTGAGAAAGTCTGAAATTATATTGAAAGTCTCGATTGTCGTGCAACTCTTAAAACAGAGTCGTGCAACTCTTAAATTAAAATAGAGTCGTGAAACTCTTACAACAGAGTCGTTGTAACGGCCCGGGATTATGATTCCCAGGTTACGTTTCGAGGGATAAAACCCCCCGTTAGGACCTTGCGCCCCGAGTACAGGTTGAAGGTTTCAAAACTTACTTTAATGTTTTCAAGGGGGGATTTCATACCCAAAATCGAAGGGATCGTTGGAATCCCCGGGGAAGTCCCCTGTACCTGTCGTAAATCTAAGCGTGGAAATCGGAAATAGTGCAACTAGCGGAAATAAGCGTAATACAAGAGGGTGCCACGGCAGAGCCGGGTCAAAACGGAGTCAAGTATAAATCCAAAATATAATCAGAGTCTAGTGAAGTCTATACTCCAACGCTCACTCTCCGCCGACAAAATGACCCGCGCAAATAGGCAAACAGCACCGATAGGATGAACATAGATAATACCTAAAAAAATTGATATGGGGCGGGATCAGATCGATGCCCACTTCTCTGCATCCCAACCATAAGCACACATATACGCTATTCCTAATAAAGATGCTTCTAGATGCATGGCGGAATAGTAACACACTAACATGCTCCTAAGATCAAGTGCATAATAATAATAAGGCCTTAGCATAGAATACCAAGTGGTATATCCCTCTCCTACCTCCACCCCTTCCGATAGGTGGAGACTGGCCAGCTCGTGAATGCATTCATTCATAATTGGGCGGCACGCATGCCTAACCCGCTCCACAATAAAGCCCGCAGGCATATAATAAAAGGAAGTGCATGACTCGATTGACTCAGGGTACCCGATGAAGCTGGGCTACCCTATGACCCTAGCAATGACTCTACTTACTTCACAGATAACGCCCGTTCTGTTTACATACGCATAAAGAAATAGGATGCTCAACGATCAATGCAACCTAGCATGGTACTACATGGCATGCTGATCATGAATGCAACACCTAGTATATCATGCACCTATAGCAGGGAATCACTCTATTCAATCTGAGTAAGCTCCGAAGAGACTTACCTGGTATCGCAGAACAGCAAAAAGGCAATCAACCAGGCAATATGAAATCCAACACGTCACAGATGATCACCTAACAAGTATAAGTACATGAATGAGTCTATTTCTAAGGTACAAAAAGCATAGAATAGTCACACACACAACTTCACAAACTTAACATAATAACCATCTCATCATCATTTCCATATTATCAACCTTATCTCATAATCTATCATCTCAATATCTCACAACCATACTCAATATAATTCTCCAATTCACCAACTTAGGATAATCCCCATTTCATACTTAACCAATTTGCATGCCATCATTTCAAAATCTTACTTAGCATATAATTGCACATCTTCATCATAATCATCTAACATTTAACCACAATAATAAATCACCACAATATCACATATAAAATCTCAAACAACATCTTATATTTTAACCCTAATAATATTACATACTACTTCTAACATCTTTTATTTTAACATCTTTATAAAATATTTATAAAATCCCAACAATATTCATTAAATCAAAACATTCATTTTTAATTTACCAAACCAACCTCACTTTATTAAAATTACCAAAAACCACCCACTTATTTTATAAAAGTCCAACCCGGCCCCCTTGTTTTAATTAAACCAAACCGGGCCCTTCAAAAGTTAGTCCCAAAGAAGCTTCCCATTTGTTTCTTTCAATTCAACGAGCTGGAGGTTTAAAAGAGGAAGGGGGGCCCACGCACACAGGGAGGAAGGAAGGAACGAGGAGGAAGGAAGAGAGCTCACCGAGAGGGCTCCGAAGCTTCGTCGGAGTTCGTCGGGATCTCGATGGACTCGCCGGAGTCTCGATCCGCGCTAGCTCGGCCTAGGACGGAAGAACGGGGGTTAAAGGCGGTGCTTTTCACAGCTCGAAGTCGAATGGAAAGGGAAACGAGCCTTACCGGGGTTCTCGGAGAAAACAGGGAGGAAGGAGAAGGGAAGAGGTGCTGCTCGGCGGCGGTGGTGGCTCCGGCTGCTGCTGGTGGCGACGGCGGCGCTACGGGGAGGAGGTGGTGCGGCAGTGGTGGAGGTGGCGGTGGTGAGGTGTGGCGGTGGTGAGGTGCGGCGGTGGTGGAAATGGCGTGAGGAAGCTCAAGAACCAGTTTTGGCTTGTGAAATGTCGAGAGAGAGAAGGAGAGAGAAGAGGAAGAATCAACACAAATCTGATTTTTCCAAAGGTCAAATTGCACATAAAAGGTCCATTTTTTTGTGAAGAGTGAGGTATTGTTTGTTTGCCAAAATAAGGGGGTCAAAGAGTGGGGGAAGGAATGGAGAGGATAAGATTTTACTATAATTAGGAGGTGATGAGTTGGATTAGGATAAGAGAAAGCAAAAAGAGAGGGAGGGGAGGTGAGGATAAGATTTTACTATAATTAGGAGGTGATGAGTTGGATTAGGATAAGAGAAAGCAAAAAGAGAGGGAGGGGAGGTGAGGATAAGATTTTACTATAATTAGGAGGTGATGAGTTGGATTAGGATAAGGATTCGGAATATGACGGAATTGAGAGCTCGGGTCGGGGATTTAAATTTCCGCTGATTGATCGTTCAAAACCGAAATGAAAGACGGAATTGATTTTTAAATCGGAAAATTTGGGTCGGAATTTATTTTAAATTCATTTTGATTTTCTTTTTCCGAAAATTAATATTTTAAAAATCCGAGCCTTTACAGTCGTGCAACTCTTAAAACAGAGTCGTGAAACTCTTAAAACAGAGTTGTGCAACTCTTAAAACAGAGTCGTGCAACTCTTACAACAGAGTCGTGCAACTCTTAAAATAATGATAAATATAATGAGAAGTGTTTCTTGGAGGTGCTGACACAAATAAAATATAGTTGTGAAAATCTAAACTAAAGTTGTGCAACTCTAAACTAAAGTCGTGCAACTCTAAAATACAGTTGTGCAACCCTAAAGAATGTGCTGACATGAAGAAAAAAAATGCTGACACGAAAAAAATACATACCGAAGTACAAAGTTATTTCTTAGGAAGATGACTCAATTGTAACTAATATCAGTGTCAGCACTAATTGTAACTAATATCAGTGTCAACACTAATTGTAACTAATATCAGTGTCAACACTAATTGTACCTAGTATAAGTGTCAGCACTAATTGTAACTAATATTAGTGTCCGCACTAATTGTAACTAATATCCAGTGTTCTAAAAATCGCGCCTAGGCGCCGCCTGGGCGCCGCCTAGGCGCTAGGCGGGACGGGACCTAGGAATTTTTAAGCCTAGGCGGACCTCTAGGCGGAAATTCATCCAAGAACCGCCTAGTCCCGCCTAGGCGCCGCCTAGGCACCGCCTGGTCCCGCCTAGGCACCGCCTGGGCCCGACTAGTCCCGCCTAGGCGCCGCCTGGGCCCGCCTAGGCACCGCCTAGTCCAACGATTATTCAATTTGCGCTTCTAAGCATACGATTAGTTGACTTAGGGTTTTTTTATCCCCCAGGTCGGGATGCATTTGCTTTTCAGTCGAACTTATAGTTTTGGATTTTAGGAGGTTTAGAGTTGTTAGTCAGACATGTACTTTTGCGTTTATTTACTTTAGTGTTAGTTAACTACTACAAATTTGGGTTTATGAGTGATATTATGGATTATTATTACATTATATGAATTATTGACAAGTGTTATTCGTCAAAATATAAGGAAATAATCAAGTTTGTTCTAAGTCCGTCTAGGCGCCGCCTAGGCACCCGCCTAACCGCCTAGGTGCTAGGCGGACACCCACCGCCTAGCGGCCGCCTAGCGCCTTTTAGAACATTGCTAGTAATATCAGTGTCAGCACTAATTTTCACCACTAGTTGTGCAAAAATAAAGTATTGATGAGCAAAAATAAGAGCATGTTGTTATGCAAAAATTCACGAGTCTCGATTGTTATGCAAAAATAACCTATAGTTGAGCAAAAATAAGATGACGTTGAGCAAAATTTCACCAATCCCCCATGTTGTGCAATTATTGTCTATTCATGAGCAAAAATAAAATCATGTTGTGCAATAATTTATTGAGAAAGTATGAAATTATATTGAGAGAAAATAAAATCATGGTGAGAACAAATTCACAAGTCTCGATTGTTGTGCAAAAATAACCTATTGTTGAGCAAAAATAAGATGATGTTGTGCAATAATTTATTGAGAAAGTATGAAATTATATTGAGAGAAAATAAAATCATGGTGAGAACAATTTCTCAAGTCTCTATTGTTGTGCAAAAAATAACCTATTGTTGAGCAAAAATAACATGATGTTGAGCAAAATTTCACCAATCCCCCATGTTGTGCAATTTTACTCTATTGATGAGCAAAAATAAAACCGTGTTGTGCAATAATCTATTAAAAAGTATAAAATTATATTTACAAAAAATAAGATTATGTGGAGACACAATTTCAAAAGTCTCGATTGTTGTGCAAAAATAAAGAATTGTTGAGTAAAAATAAGAGCATGTTGTGCAAAAATATTTCATTTATTATTAGGTTGGTTTATTTTATGATGATAAAAACTATAAAACAATATCAATTTTTTAATTAATTTTTTTTATATATAATTTCATGCTTATCAGCAATAAGTATGAAATCCTATAAAAAAAAATTTATATTATATAGTAGCTTTTAGTTTCGTGTAGAGCAAAATTTCACCAATCCCCCATGTTGTGCAATTTTACTCTATCAATGAGCAAAAATAAGACCGGATTGTGCAATAATCTATTAAAAAGTATAAAATTATATTTACAAAAAGTAAGATCATGTTGAGACACAATTTCATAAGTCTCGAATGTTGTGCAAAAATAAAGAATTGTTGAGCAAAAATAAGAGCATATTGTGCAAATATAACCGTAGGTTGTGCAAATATGAATAAAATCTATTTTTTTATTTTTTTAACATTTTGTCGTGAAAATATAATAGAGTCATGCAACTCTTAAAACAGAGTCGTGCAACTCTTAAAACAGAGTCGTGCAACTCTTACAACAGAGTCGTGCAACTATTAAACTGAGTCGTGCAACTCTTACAACAGAGTCGTGCAACTCTTAAAACAGAGTCGTGCAACTCTTACAACAGAGTCGTGCAACTCTTAAAACAGAGTCGTGCAACTCTTAAAACAGAGTCGTGCAACTCTTACAACAGCGTCGTGCAACCATCTGCGTAAGTTGCGCAAAATATGAATCAAATCTTTTTTTTTTAACATTTTGTCGTGCAAATATAAGAGTACGATGTGCAAATATAACCATAAAATGTGCAAATATGATCCAAGTCTAGTTTAGAGTTGCACTTTTTCCGTGTCAGCACTTTTTTTTCCCATGTCAGCACTTTTTTTTTTACATGGATAACAATTTTTTTTTTACTTTATAATATTATTCGTGCGCTTTTTATTCTAATTTGTGCACTTTTTATTCTATTTGTGTCAGCGCTTTTTTAAAATAAATTTTTTTTTCACGTCGGCACTTTTTTAATGTTTTTTTTTCTTTTTTCCATCACATCACAAATTTGAAAATTTGCACAATTTTCAGATTGTGCAAATTAAAAAGACTTTGGGTGAGCTGAATTTCCAAGAAGCAAACTAGAGTGAATATGCACAAGACAGTAGAAACAAACTTTCAGATTATTTCATTGCTGTTTTCAGTGTCAGTATGATTTTCAATCATAGTGCCAGCCATTAGAGGGTCTGCTTCTTCTTGCAAAGATGCTGCTTGCCTCGACTGATTCATTCTTGACAAATTTATGAGAATACAAGATGAGTTTTGATGCACTCATTCACTCTCCCTACGAGTGATTATAGTGATATGATAATGTCCTTAATGCCATGCCCACATCGACACTATGGGATCTGAAATATCATAAATGACACTACATATTGATATGAAACCAAAAACAGCAGTCCATATGAGATGATATGAAGCACATCAACCATTGATAATGGTATTCATGTGAGATCTTAGAGCCAATGAGAATAAGTTCTGCCGTCTGAACGCAAAAGATAAAAAACAGACCTGAAAATCAACCAACTGATTCAACCACGACACTGAAATTGTGTTTACAAAGACGTAAATGCATATCATACAGTTGTCATGATTCATGACTCTTACTACCAGTCCTCACATATATGAGAGGAACCAAGGAAGCAATTTTATGTATATGCATAATAGGGATCGAAGTATCTGAATAGGCCAATTTGCATAACTAGCCATATATAAAAAAAACTTTGCACAACTAGCCATGTGCCTTGATTATTTGCATGGGGTAGAAAGTGGCCATTTTTTGCAAATAAAATAGCAACCGGGAGAGGAAGTTGCAGGTGAAGGTGGGGGACACTGTAGCTGTCAGTAGGTGTCAGTGACATGTGGCACCAAAAGGCATCCTCCGTTCATTTCAGAAAACTGTAGACTGTTCATCTTACCAATAGAATTAATTTGTCCTACCAATAGGCTAAACCTGTCTTTCCATACCTGGAGATATTTTGGAAAGAATCTGGAGGGGATTCACTGTAGCTGATTTGGCGGGCTGTCAGTGTACTTTTCGCGCCAAAACAGAATTCCTCTTTTGAGAAAAGGGGGGAGCATTTATGAGAGGAAAATGCAATGATTGCATTGATGGGTGTCCCCCAAAAAACATATATAAGCTTGAAAGGAGGATCTAAAACACAATAACATGCTCTGCAAAAAGCGGAAAGGACAAGGAAAAAGTTACCCGTTCATTCTAGGAAACGATACAGTCCCCATCCTACCAATAGAATATTTCCGTCCTACCAATAGTGTACAACTGTCCTTTCATACCTGAAAAAGTGCAAGAAGTTTGTCCGATGACAGTAGCAACGATGTGTAAGTGATCTTGTACCTATCCTTTGTAGTTATTAATTTTTCTTATAACAGAACTACCCCAAGGTGACGGTTTCACAAGACCGGTTGCAGAGAGTTCGTAATTTATACTCTCTTTTTGATCAATTGCATGACTTGCAAATTAAGATAACAAATTCAAGCGCTATTTTTGCTTCCTGCGAAATTATCACTTCTTGATGCCTAGACGATCATAAGGACCCATTGAAAATAGTCTATTAGCTCAATTGGTAGAGCGTTGTGTTTGCACACAAAGATGTGAGTTCGACTCTAACATAGGCTAATACGGAGTATGTGTGTTCATGAATCTCTCTAAACTTATACAATTATGAACCTGGCAGAAAATATATACACTAATGGTATGACACATTTACGAACATGTTAGGACAAATTCATAAATCTCTCTGAACTTATACGATTATAAACATGACAAAAAATATATACATTGGTGATAGGACAAATCTGTGATGATCAAGAACTTGTCAGCGATGACTGGGTACTTCTGAGTGTCAATATTCACTACTTGGATCTTGTCTTTCAGTGTAGCACTAACTTTATCCAAGATAGGGACCATAGCTTGATATTCATCATCGCACATGATATATCCATGTATAGCTTTTGCATCTGTGGTTCATATAACTTCAGTCTCTGCCTATGGAGCCTGCCTTCTCCTTTTGCTTTTCTGAGATTCATGTGAAAGTAATTTTTTTTCGTAAAGTCAATTATGCATTTACATTTTTCCAATAGTATAAATATATCGTACCATCAGTGTGCATCTATCATACCATTAGTATCAAGTTATACAGGAATTATTGGGTTTCCATTATGATCCTACCGATATCGTTGTTTTATCCTACCATTAGTTTCCATCAATCCTACCATTTTGATCCTACCGATATCGTTGTTTTATCCTACCATTAGTTTTCATATAGCCTACCATTTTTGTGCATCTATCATACCAATTTAAATAGCTTTCAAGGAAAATCAAGCTAGAAACCGTAACAAATTATGTTCCACATTTTTCAGAAAAACAACCAAGGGTAGAGGGTTTCCAACCTACAACAGAAGATGAAGGAAACCTAAATAACATTATATCCAAGGGTAGATGCTCTAATTCAGTCGCTCTAGCATTGAATTAGATTGGATTCATGAATTTTGATTGGTAGAAATTGGATTGCGATTGGGATTTATGGATTGGTAATTGAGATTAGGGTCAATTCACGCCTCAATGATTACTAGTCTGGGATATGTGGATTGATCAATATTAATTGTACTTCATTGCCAATAGTACAAATATATCTTACCATTCGTGTACATCTATCCTACCATTAGTGTCAAGTTATACACTTAGGAATTTAGGTGATTACATTTTTATCATACCAATATCGTATATTTATCCTACCAGATTTACAAATTTGTCTTATCACTAGTCTATATATATCCTACCAAATTCATAATTTTATAAGTTCAGAGATATTTATAATTCATAAATTTGTCGTACCAGATTCATAAATTTGTCCTGCCATTAGTGTATATATTTCCTACCATGTTAAATCGTAGGAATGTTCCAATATACATAAAGCCCTTTGATACATGACCAGTGATATCTCAAACTTGCCCAAAGCTGAGACTGTGTCACTAATGGCCTAGCAGAATTCAAACGACACTATAAATATTATACAATAAATAATCAGTTGACCATTTGAAGATAAGAGAAGATAAAGACGATGTAAAATACAAAAAGAGAAGGAGAGATATTTTAGACCATGAAGAACCGAAGGCGGGAGGCATGTTTTTGACGGAGGCATGTTTATAGCAAAAATTACCAACAGAACAAAATGGAGGGTTTGCCCATTGACAGCACAAGCAGCAACCCTAGTTTGAGAGCTCGTTTGAGGCACTGACAAAGAACCCCTTTTCGATTTACTTCTCAATTTCAATCTACCTCTCAATTTAATTACAATTTACTTCTCAATTTCAATTGAACAAAATAATCGACTGTTTGGTTGAAAAAATCTGACAGCCAAAAACCTAACAGAACCCCTTTTCACTTTGTTCAACCAAACAAAATCTGAAAGCCACAAAACCTTTGTGCTGCTACCTGCTGGAAGAAGATGAACAGCTCACCGGCGAGTCGGGGATCTTTTGAGGAAGATGACCACAATATATCTACAGCAACCGAACGAGGAGGGAATAAGGTTCGAGGCTTCGTCGATGACAAAGGGATGTATATGTGGTTGTTTGATTAGCGTAAATCAAAGATAGAAGCTCAAATTAGATGTGCTTTTCATGGATCAAAGCATAACTGCTGAAGTGATGATAGCCTGATAGGTCGACTTTTTATAGGCTTCTGTTCACTGTCTCTTTCCAAACCTGTTAGGCTGATTTTCCATTCTCTATGTCAAAGCTTGTGTTCATTCCTCTAACAAACAATGTTGTACTGTTGTGAGTTTAATTAGCTGACAAAACTATTAGAAATAGATGAAACCTGAGTCCGATCCACAATAGTGTTAAAATGGTCTATAAGCCACCACCTACCTACACCTAGAGAGGAAACTTTTGATAACTTTCTATGGAAACTAATGGTAGGAGAAAACAACGATTTTGGTAGGATAGATGGAAACTAATGGTATGAGAAAACAACGATTTTGGTAGAATCAGAATGGAAACCCCGTAATTCATGTATAACTTGACACTAATAGTAGGATAGATGCACACTAATGGTAAGATATATTTATACTATTAGAAATATGTAAATGCATAATTGGATTTACCAAAACACAATATATCATACACTTATGAACACACACTCCGTATTAGCCTATGTGAGAATCGAACTCACGTCTCTGTGTGCAAACACAGCGCTCTACCAATTGAGCTAATAGACTATTTTCAATGGGTACTCTTTATGGTCATCTAGGCATCAAGAAGTGATAAACTAACAGGGCAAGAAGCAAAATAATAAAAGAAGAAACTATATTTAAATGTAAGCCAAGAAGCTTACCAGATGAACTAAATCAGGCGTCGGATGAACAACAGATTCAAAAGCAACACAAATCAGGTTGTCGTTCTTGTCATTTCTTTAGCTTTTCATACTATAATATCCTACCAATAAGATATTTAAATCCTACCAATAAGGTGATTAGATTATCATCTTACCAATAAGGTATTTAAATCCTACCAATAGTTAGGAAATATCTTACTAATAGTGTGTATGTATTCTACCATAGACAACAAGCTGTTATGCAGATGTATTCCTCTCCCGTCTGCCCATTTCTCCAATTATCTAATACAAAACAAATCCGACCAGGAGCATTCTCTAACTCGCTTGCAACTATCATTCTCTCGTCCTGCTGATACGTCAATGCATCTTGGATAAGTGCTTGGCTAGTAATACGAGAAATCAACATATGTGAACAAAGAAAATTTGATGGTTTAAATCAGTGTATTTAATTACAATGAAGAAGAAACAAATGTATACAACTTTACAATCAAGTAACAGCTACACAAAAATAATTAGGATTAGGGTCACATTAATCACATTCATAAGGACATACTAGTGGCATCATCATCAAAACCATTTCATCTCTACTCCTACTGATAATAAAAGCACATATAATAAGAGAATTAAACACTACAGTTAGTGAATACATCAAGGAACTATACGGAATGTGTTTTAAATTGCGGAGGAAATGAGAATCATGTGATAAGAAATTTACGGTGGTAGGCTAGTAGTAGTAAGTACAAGGGTGGATTTATAAAGGATGCAAGGAAAGAATTTAACCAAAAATCTCAAAACATCAAATTTTAATACTTCAGATGTGAGTGTATAACATAACTATTAAACTGTAAACGTCTTACGTGAGCTCATCCAAGTACTTCAGAATCTCCTGAAAGTCACTAATCTCTCCACTAGCACCAAGAAGAGAGTGCTTGCCTATAGGCTTCAATCTTTCAATACCCTTGTAACGTAGAGTGGAACCATAAGACCCTGCACATCATATATATCTCAGCCAGAGAATCGTACCATTGTTTAATCTTCAACATTGATAATTTCGTTATGATAAAATGAGCGAACACAGTTTTGCAAGTTGATGAATGGTAAAGGCACAAAGCATAATTATATTTTTTTTAATCTACCTGCCATATCGGAGGCTATGAGTATCCCATCCTTGTATTTGATGCCAATTACAGATGTTCCGGTCACGTAGGGATACCTGAAATCAATGTACCACATCATTATTCCATTCAAAAGGGAAGATGGTGAAAAGTCCTAGAACAAGTAAAAACAGTGCATTGTGAGTATGAGTACCTAGTAGTTGTTCTCGACTGCCTCCCAAAAAGGCCATTTAGATTAGGACCTGAAAATATTAAATGAATCAAATGATTAGAAATCACCAACAAGACAAAGTCCTTGGAAGCTTTAGCGGATATAAGCTTATAACACAGCTAACTACCAAACCATAACTGCAAGGAGAAACAAATTACTTGCTAATTAGCTCTCTCCAAAACAAGAATAACATTAAAACATCATAAAATTAAACGTAATTTTCTAAACCAGAAACAAAAAAGCCTATTTAACATTTCCAAGTCCACCAATAAAGCCGTCCTAAAAGGCACACAAAAACACAGCCCTCGTAATTTCTTTATTCGACCAATTGAGCACAATCCAGCAAACAAAGTTTACCAATTGAGCACAATCCAGCAAACAAGGCGTGAATAAGCTCCAGAACCACCAGGTAGCATAGATGAATGACTACATGTACATAAAGGTGGGTAGATTCCTGAAAAAATGGCAACAGAACAAAAAGTTCTAACCGAATAGCACAAAACCGGACAAGGATCAACATTGTAATCAATCAAAATACAAAGTAACATAAGAAATTGTTTAATGTAAAACTGCAAAATTAGCCCTAACGAATAAAAAAACGCAAAGGACGTATTAGATCCAAACGCAAAAATTACACAACACAACAGATCTAAGCGCAAAAATCACATACAAATCAGAGTACACCACAAGGGAATCCAAACTCCGCCTAAAACGTATTAGATCCAATCACAGAAATTCAGCAAACCACGTATTAGATCCAAGGAGTCAAGGACAAGGCATACAAAACTAGATCAGACAAAGGGATTCGACATATGGAACAAATCAGATCGAAAGGAAATCGACATCGAAATTTTCGGATCTCCGCATCGACAGACAGACAGAGAGAGAAAGAAAACCTTGCTCGTGGCCAGATTCCTTCTCGACGGTGTGGCATTGAGCGCACTTGGTCTCAAAGATCTTCTCTCCGGCATTGGGGTTGGGGTTACCGAGAGGGGCTTCGCTGAAGGTCTCCATGGATGAGAGGATGAAGCGTGGAAAGCCGTGGATGTAGGTTTGTTCTCTCTAGGGCAGTGGCGGATCCTAGCATCTACCCCAAAATCGTCTCAAATCCTTTCCAATTTCGCAACTCAAACAAAATTTGCTTACCTTTGTCTTCGTTTTCAACCTTCTCCTTCCTCCTGGCGGTCACTGATGGCCCTTCTTCTTCGACTACTTCTTCCTCCGGTCGCTCCTCCTGGTTTGCGTCTCTCTCTGTCTCTTGCTTTGCAAATGGAACCGTCTCTCTCCCTGCCTCCTTGTTTTAATTTTAATTTTAATTTTAGAACTCCCTACAGCCGGTTACAAATAGTTGCATACAACCGGCTGTTATATTTGCAAGAAATAGCCCGGCCATTTTGACCCATTTTTTCAACCCCTTGGCTATTTGTGCAAATAGGCTCGTTTTTTGGGCTATTTAGTGCAATTTTCTCTATCTGAATATACTAAATGGAAGTAAGACAAACACAAGCACCTAATAAGAATGTACTATGGCAAACAAAGTCTGCATCCCTTTCAATGGTCGCCTTTTTATTCATACATTGATGAATCATGAAAGAAACACAGGTGTTTTTGTGTCTGACATTACTTCAATGCTTGATTTTTGGCTTCTTCACGATCATCACAGAGCAGTGAGCATGGTGAGCACAATAGTTGCTTACACTGCCCAACACGGCCCTGCATTTACATACAATGCATAATTATTGATAGATTGTGATCATGATGTAAAGCATTAGAAAAGGCTCTATATTTTCAATAAAGGAAGGAACATCACAGTAACAAGCATACCTCTTGATAGCTCCATAGCCATGGCTACAAACCACCAAAACAGAAGCATGGTGCTTTCCCACAGCTTCACATAGTACGTTGCGAGCATCACCTTCCCATACTTCAACTAAGGCATCAATCACCTAGAAACATGAACAAGCAACCCATATGAGCAAGAAAGGGAAAACAACAGCAAGCACTCTCTTTCATTCTTTAAGTCATCATTCACTCATTCAACAAGTGACCTCCTGTATTTCTGAACTTGAAACTCGTAGAATTATTACAACACTAGATCTAAGTTCAGAAAGAACAACGAGCAATCAATTCCAAAAGCAAACAAACAACAACTAAATGGTATAAGGTACACATTGCTGATGGTTCCTGGCTTCCTGCTAACCCTCCTCCTCCTGCAAGCTCTTGTATTGTTTGACAAGCACATTCCATCCTCTAGGGCACATAAACTGAACTAAAGAATCAAAAGGTTAAAGATAAATAGTTACCTACTGGAAGGTGCTAAGAGATGCAAGGATGGATCCTCCAATCCAGACACCGTACTTTCGCTCAGGAGGAGCAACGACCTTGATCTTCATGCTGCTTGGGGCAAGGGCTGTGATCTCCTTGCTCATCCTATCTGCAATACCAGGGAAGGTTGAACCACCACTGAGCACAATGTTTCCATACAGATCCTTCCTGATATAGACATCACACTTCATGATGGAGTTGTAGGTAGTCTCGTGAATTCCTGCAGCTTCCATTCCGATCATAGAGGGATGGAAGAGAACCTCAGGGCATTCTGATACTATTCACAGCTAAATGAAGTATGCCAGGGGACACCACAATCAATACAGATAAATTTCTGACAGAAGGGGCATTCAACGCAGCTGCCATGTAACTGACTTGATGAGGCTGCCTAGGCTGACAAGTAGGGATCATGATCAAAAACCTCTGTGCAACTCTAAACTCGAGTTGTGCAACTCTAAGCTCGAGTTGCATAAACTCCACTGATCAATCTATTTTTAATCTTTCTTTAAAAAATAAAGCATATGAGATATCGATACTATATGTATCAATGTAGATCGAAGTTTTAAATCAAAAAGAGTAATCAAATCATAGCTAGCAGTCACATATAGCATGAAGAAACAACACTTTCACTTTATTTTACATTATCTGCTAGTCATATATGGTTTGCGAATGCAGAAACCCATTAGGAAAGTTTCACATCAAATAATATCCTAAAATCTAAACTAAACACTAATAATCGTAATATCTATGATATTCTCCAGCAATTGAACCTAGGGTTATGGTCATTCTCAAGCTGGCATAGACGAACCAGTTACTATCAACCCAAAACCCATACTGACTAATCCATGGTTGTCAGTTGTCACAAGATCATTTCATATGCAAAGTTACACTATGCCTTGCTGGTTTGCTTGGCAAATATTTCTAATGCAACCTCACAGAAGCAACAAGTTACTATAATAATGGAATAGTTGTAACATCAAAAACACCTAGAATATCATATAATTATAGTGCGCAAACATAAATAGTTCTATAGTAATGACTAAAGAGTGAATTGGTTTGCGTAATACAAAAGAACTTAGCTAAAGCCTGATGCAAAACCATCACCAAAATGTGTATGATAACTTCAAAAAATGCAGGGGTAACAAAGAACAAAGTCTAAAAGCATGATAATGAGAACCAGAGGCAAGTCTACGAGTCAGCTATTGTGACCTCAACCTCAACACTGGGCTCAATAGTGCTGGAGGTAATCTGCTTCACCACATCAGGGGATGAGAAGAGGTCGATAACCCTTTTGTGAACACACATCTCAAATCTATCCCAAGTGTTGGTTCCTATAGAATATATAGAAAGGTCATCAGACAATCCATATCGCTTGGCAAGCATATAAATGTAGAACTTTAAATATTTCTGTCTTAACAAAAACTAACCTCTCCTAAACAGTCTTAAGTTTCTTTGGCAGTAGAGCAAGAACAACAACAAAAAGAAAAAAATACTCAAAAATAGATGGCAAATAACACCCTTGCTAAATTGAATTAGAAATCAATTACATATCAAGCATTGAATTGCAAATAAAATAACTTAAAGGATAAATGACAGATAACCATACCAGCAATTTTCATTTCAAGCTCAGCAATACACCGACAATTTTCATTTCAAGCCCAGCAATACAGATAACCACACCAGCAATTTCAAGCCCAGCAATACAGATAACCACACCAGCAATTTCAAGCTCAGCAATACACCAGCAATTTTACTCAAGAAATTAAGAACAAAGAAACATTACCTGTTCAGAGCTTGTGTAAACAGCTTCTCGTAAGACAGCAACACCAACCTTCTCGTAAGACAGCAGCATGAGGTTTGAAGTTTTAGGAATGGAAGAACGCACCACCACTCCACCAAACACAAGGCGCCAATGAGCATCATCTGACTCATAAAAATCCTAATCAAACCACATCAAAACCCTAATTTCGCTTCCAAACCGATAATTCACAAAATTCAATTCAAATTCTCTTCTCTGTAACAAAGAAAGCATGGACATGAATGAAGCACAAAAAAAACAAAGCCAAACAACAATTCGAGCAAAGGAAGATTGAAGGAATGAGGAGAGAAAAAGAGCGAGCAAGTACTTACCAGAGGAGAGAGTCGGTGAGATTAGAGCTTGAGATCGAGAACCACTTACCAGAGGAAGAAGGTGCGCGAAGGCGGATAGAGAGGGGGACGCGGTGAGACGATGGATAGCGGCAAAGGCGGTGAAGGCGGTGAGACCGAGGCGGCGAAGGCGCCGGCGAAGGATGAAGAGCGCAAAGAGAGATTTCGGAAGAAGAGATATTTTGGAATTTGGCCAAACAAAAAATAATGTCCGTACAAGCGAAAAAGAGTATATATAGCGTCTATTTTGCTAAATTGTCCAAACTCGTGGCTATTTTGCAAATACGTCCAAATAAAGTGCCTGTTTTGCAAAAAATTTCTTGATTTTATGCAATTTCATATTATGTTTTATTCAATTTTCAGCATGTTTTCTATAGTTATGTGTAAGTAGTTCCCCTTCTTGTAGGGTTGGGGTGAGCCCAACAATAGCCATGTATGAAAACTTAAATCTATGATGTTTTTATGAGTTTATCATCAGCTATCTTGTGCTTAAATCCTTTGCGAAAGTTGAGGACAATTCCATGTTTATGATTAAGAAGCGAAAGTGGATTTAATTATGAATTTGGATAGTAATTAGAGATCTTTGATGAAAGTAAAAGGGATCTAATTAAGAAAAGGTAGAACGAATAGGTTTTATGCGAAAGCCTCTATTCTCTATTTGTGAAGTATGAGAAAGCTATATTTTGATGATAAAAACATGATCTTTGTTCTATGATTCTTGTGTGGTTTATGCATGGTTGTTGTTGTTGTGGTTATCCCTTGACCTTGGAAGTTCTTTTTATATTGTTTACAACCCTAAAATCCCTTGCTTTTTGTTCTATTTTGCTGCTGGAAAACAAACAACCACTCGACATTCATCACTTCTCTCGACCATCCCCTCGATATCGACCTCTCTAGTCGATATCGACCGCCTTTGCTACTGATTTTTGTGTGTTGTTAGATCACAGGAACTACTCTAGAAAGTGTTGTCCTCTCTCCAGTGGAACGATCCCGACTTCCGCTATCTACATAGTGGGAATGGAGGTATTTTATTTGTGGTTGATTTCTCATCGCAACAACTTGGCGCCGTTGCCGGGGAGGGTAACAATCGCCATCTAGAGTAGTTGATTTTCGGAGTTGGAACTATCCCACCTCTTCCTTGTTTTCTAACGTTACTTGTTTGCTTCTTGTGTTTGTTTTGAGAGGTGTATGTGACGCGCTGATCGCATAATAGAGTTTGAGGCTTTAGACGAACCGGAGCGTTACTTTCATCTAAGAGAAAGGTTAAAAGGAATCATGGCCGGCCGTGAGACCCTTGAGGACACAATGGAGGGGCCAATCTTGCTCGAGAACAAGAGGCCGAGAGGGCACGTCAAGCGGAGGAACAACTTGCTAGGATTCCTCGCAATGCTCGGCAATATATGCACCCACCTCTTAGGGTGCTCGCATCACCTATTGTCTTCCCTGACGCTCCCGCTAATTTTGAGATCAAGACAAGCTTCATTGCCATGGTCAAGAAGATCCAATTTTCGGGGAAACCAACGGAGTGCCCTATGGAGCATGTGCGCGAGTTCTTGGATATTTGTGACACTATCGCTCATGGTGACACTTTGGAATATGTGAGGCTTAAGGCCTTTCGATTGTCACTTGCGGGGAAGGCACTTCATTGGCTAGATAGCTTGCCGACCCAAACCATCACTACTTGGGAGCAACTACATGATTCCTTCTTAACCAAGTTCTTCCCACCCTCAAAGACATCGGAGCTAAGAAAAAAAATCACTACTTTCAAGCAATTGAGGGTGGAAGACTTGGCGGCGGTATGGGAGAGATTCAAGGAGCTTCAGCGTCAATGCCCTACATATGGGCAACCCGAATAAGTGCTACAAGAGATCTTCTTCAATGGGCTGAATTCGGCAACAAAGGAACCGATTAATGTTCACACCAACCTCCGGTTCCTTGAGATGACTCCGGAGGAAGCATGGGAAGAGCTAGAGCGCTTGGTTGAGTACGACAACACCTATGGGACCTCCGAATTCTCTAATGTGAGGCCCAAACCATCTATGACTCTCTATCAACCCTCTAAAGAGATTGATCCGGATGTTCGTGAGAAATTTAGGAAAGATCAAGTGAGAAAGCTACAAAAGCAAGTTCGGTATCTATCGGCAAATCAAGCATGCATAGAGTGTGGATCTACTTCCCACACCACGGTCCAATGCCCTCACGCCGATCAAGTACACCTAGCCGAGACATATAAAGATGCTCATTATGTGGGAGGTCCTAGCCAAGGAGGAAACCAAAACACTTGGGAAAATCGACAACCCCAACAAAACTATGGCGGACACAACTTCTATCGAGCTCCAGGCCATCCGGAGCGTGAGCAATCACGCAACGATATGAGCATGATCCTTGAGGAGATGAGGAGAAACCAAGCAAAGAATGACCTTGCTAACTCGGCTGTCCAAAATCAATTGCAAGGTCTCAATGCTCGCTTTGGGGAGATGGACATATGGAGGAGAAACATTGAGACCCAAGTGGGTCAATTGGTAGCTCAAATTCCAAAGTCACCCGACACCCTACCAAGCCAAACCACGACTAATCCTAAGGGCCCTGCAACCGGGCATGTTGCTTCCATCAAGCTAAGGAGTGGATGCGAGTTACTAGACCAACACAACTCGGAAAAAGAGGACGACGAGCCCAGAAACACCCTCGGCGCCGACACCTCTACCCTCGGCGCTGACACCCTGACAGTGAACAAACCTACTGCATTCGAACAGCCCCTCGGCGCCGACCCCCCCCCCCCCCCCCCAGCGTCGATGCCAACCCACCTGTTCAAGAAATCTCGCCCAACACTGCAGACCCCTCGACGCCGACCCCCCCTGCCTCGACGCCGACCCCTGCTGCAGAAAGAACGAGAGCTTCTAAGGTTGCT
The DNA here is from genome assembly GCA_037127255.1 of Persicaria tinctoria. Classification (NCBI taxonomy): domain Eukaryota; kingdom Viridiplantae; phylum Streptophyta; class Magnoliopsida; order Caryophyllales; family Polygonaceae; genus Persicaria; species Persicaria tinctoria. Next base: position 7,042,255 of record JBANSL010000004.1, read on the forward strand.
TATAAGCCTAAGGTACCACTCCCATTCCCCTCCAAGGTGCCGAAGGACCCCATTGATAGGAAGTTCAAGCGGTTCATTAAGATGCTTCAAGGCCTCAACGTTACTATCCCCCTCACCGAAGCACTTAGAGAGATGCCCGCCTATGTGAAATTTTTAAAGGAGATCTTGAGTAACAAGAGGTCTCTAGCGGATATTGCGGAGGAATGCAACAAGATGGACTTCCCCGAAAAGAAGGTTGATCCAGGGAAGTTCGCCATCTCTATTGGGCTTGGAAATAATCGTTACAAAGCCTTGTGTGACTTGGGAACAAGTGTAAGTCTTATGCCTCTATCTATTTGGCACCAAGTCAAGCTAGGAGGATTGGAGCCGGTGGAGATTAAGTTGTTTATGGCCGAAAACACATGGGTAAATCCCATAGGGATTATGGATAATGTCCCCGTCAAGGTGGGGAAGTTCTTCGTCCCAACCGACTTCATTGTGCTAGATATAGAACCGAATCCCACCGTACCAATCATTTTGGGTAGACCTTTCTTGGCCACGGCGGATGCGAACATTAGCGTCAAGAATGGTCTACTTACTTTTACCATAGTCGATGAGGTAATTGAGTTTCGTTTTAATCCGACTATGAGGGAGGTAAGGAGGATGGAGGTCAATGCCCTATATGCACGAATGGACGTCATTCCATGTGAGGAGCTTACACAGGAGATGATAGCCAAGGAGCCAATGCCCACGAAGGATCAAATCAACAACCTATTGGCTACTTTGGATAATGAAGAAGTGGAAATCAAAAGCACGACAACGGCTAAGTATGGGGTCCTCGACGTCGACCCACCTTCGTCGACATCGATTCCACACCGTGCTGAAAAAGCTACAGATGCATCGGTGTCGACACCCTCACCCTCGACGTCGACACCTCTGGAGGATAAAATGTTTCTGCAGAATGTTGAAAAAGCTACAGATGCCTCGGCGCCGACACCCTCAACCTCGGCGTCGACACCTCCAGCAGCAGAACAACATGAAGAAGATGGCTGCGCTACCATGGAAGGAAGAGTTGATGAGAAAGGAAAGAGTTGGGCCGAAGACCACCATCCCGGTCCCAACAAGGTAAGTCAAGGTATGAATTTCTCTTCCCCTATTTCCATTAAAAACCTATCTATTACGAATGGAAGAGGTATGCCTTGGTTTGTGAGATTATGTAGGGGATACAATGAGGATCCAAAAGTTTATGAGGTAGGAAATACGGTGTACATCTCCAAGGCCAAGAATCAATGGTTCCCTAGCAAATTCAAAGAGAAGAAGGTTGGTCCATTCGAAATTCACAAGATTCGACCCAGCGCAATGGAGTTAAAGGACAAGGAAGGAGTCCTATTCAAGGTCGAACTAGAGAGTCCGGAGGAGGAGGCCCGTGCCACATGGGCCTTGCGAATGCCCACATGAGCTTAAGAGAAGAAGTCGTCCTAGCGACTTAAAAGTCTAGAGCTTGTACACCTATGATTATTTAGGATTTTATTTTTGTTGGTTTTGGATTTTGTTTTGGTTTTGCTTTAAACTTTGTTCTTTGAGGTTTTGGTTGTTAACGAAGGTAGGTGCTAAGCATGACAAAAGGACAACCTTGGAGCATGGAGCCTGTTGATATCGACCACTCCATGTCGATGTCGACTACTGGGCAACAACGATGGCACCTATTTCCGGTCGGAATGAGCTCCAATTCTATCTTATAAGTCTTTGTTTACACCCATCTCTTATTTTTGAGCTTATACTTTGAGGACAAAGTAATTTTTTAAGTATGGGGTGAGGGTAACAACTTACTATATGCTTATGGTTTGAAGTTTGTTTTTGGTGGTGGTGTTTTGCATTATTTTTTATTTTTGCATATTTTGCATTTTTATTGAGTCCATTAAAAAAATACAAAAAAATTGAAAAATGTCGGAAAAAAAAGAACAAAAATGCATTGTTTATTTTTAGTTATATTTTATACACCTAACTTAGATGTCCTATGATGATGCCTAATAATCAACTTGACCATGTAAACCCTATGATATGTTTGGATTGTTTAGCCTAGGTCTCCTGAAAAGTTTGATTTTTATGTGGTAATTTGACTTGCGATTATAATTGAGCACATATGATTCTAGGTAGAGGTGATTGAAATCCAAATCTATGTCCTAGTGAGATATTTTTGGCCTTATAGGGAATGTTCTTCATATATTTCCCTCTATTTTTTATGTGTGATTTACTCTCCTTATGTGATTACCTCTTGACATTGATGTGGTTATCTATTTCTTGAGACCGATTATGAGATACTAGTTCATTGCTTATTAAAATTAGATGATGGAGGACTTATTTTCTTAGCCATCTTTTATCCATTCATTTACTTACCTTGCATATTTATCTTGCTTGAAGCCCTTTGTGCCTTTGCCTATTCTTTGTTAGCTCCACAAAATTGATTCCTAGCCGATTATAAGCTTGACCCTTTATCCGGGAATTAGGATTTGGAGTTGGTGAGAATTTGATTGAGTTGAGTTTGATGGAGAAGAAGCTAAGTTGTTGAGCTTTGTTGAGATGCTTTGAGTGAAGTTATGTAAGGTTGTACATTATTCCTCATATTGTTCTTATACTTTAGGGGCTCCGAAAATTTATATATATGTATTATTGCCGAAAGAAAAAAAATGAAAAAAAAAATTCGGCGGAAAAAAAAAAGAAAAAAAAAAGAAAGAAAAAAGTGTTTATTAAGAGCCTAGTTTATTATGTGTGACAGTTGGATGAAATTGTTGGTTTAGAAGTATTTTCATGGGTTGATGATCTTGATTGTTGATGAGTTTGGTAGATGTGTTGATTTTGAGATGAGTTGTTTGGTTGAGTTGAGTTGGAAGTTTAGGAGTTTTGATTCCCGGATTTTTAGCACCACTTTACCTAAATAATTCCATAACTTCTATTTCTTACCAAGCCACATTACAACCCGGCCGAATGAAGTCTTCTTCGAAGTCTTTCATTACGCCATAAGTCCTCGTGATGATTTTGATTGCTTTGACATCTCCGGTGGAGAGATTGGTGATATAAATAACAATGTCTATGTAGCTTTATGCATTAAGGATTGAGTTGAGAGATGTAATTCAAAGCCTAAACACATTGAGAGTTGAGCGAAACATATATATCCTTGTGAGGTTGGATTTCAATTGCTTTTGCTTAGAGTTTCTTATATATGTGTGATGCCGTTTGATTGCTTGATTCTTTTAGACCACTTGCGCTTATGATGTTGCTTTTTGGCGAAGGCAAAGACTTGAAGGATGTGTTGTAGGTAGTGGTTATTGTTTGGTTATTGCTTGAGGGCAAGCAAGTCTAAGTATGAGGTGTTTTGATGTCCACATTTTAGGTCATATTTTGCATCATGTTTTCATCTTGTTTAAGTCCTTTTATTAGCTTTTGTGTTGGGAAAGTAAGGAAAATGTGTAGTTAAGCTTAATATTGCAAGATATGAAGTCTACACAAGTTTTGGTGTGATTTTATAGGTTTTGGATCTGATTTGGAAGAGTTTGGACGCACTTTGGAGCTTAATGAAAAATCATGAAGGCAATAAAGGAGCCAAGCAAAAGGAAAAAGTGGTGCAGCTGGAGAAAAGCCTTATTTCCGCAATCCATCACTTCGATTCAAGATCTGGAGCCTTCATGAGATTTGTAGTTCTTGAGAGCATGAACAATAGATGGACCTGAGGTCCTTAATATCCGGGCCCTTAACTTACATTTTCTCTGCCACATCAGTTTAAGGGCCCCGTTACAACTTTTAATTATTTTCACCCACATTCGAGGGTCCAGACCCGGGCCCTTAACTTACTTTTTACTATTTACCTTTTTCAATTATTCAATCATTATTGTTATCATTATAATAATAATAATTATTATTATTATTATTATTATTATTATTATTTTATTTATTTTTTTATTTTTTTATATTTTTTTTATTTTTTATTATTATTATTATTATTTTTTATTATAATTATAAATATTATTATTATAAAGTTTCTACATAAAATTGGATCGGAGCCGACTAACAAGTTGGGCTCCGCATCCCTTTTGAATACTAAACGCAATCCTAGTCAAAGTGTGACTAGGATACAACGATACAACGATAATCAAAATAAAACCGAAAATACAATAAAACAAGGAATTTTTTTTCAAATTATTCTCAAATAAATAAATAATTACAAAAATATTCACTGTTTTAAACATTTTACAAAAATATTCATTTTGTGCAGGGTCGTCAAAAAAGCGCGGTTTGAAACCGCGTTTTATGTGTAAGATGTGAAATTCAAACGGCGCCCGAGAGGTGGTTTGAAAATTGACAAAGAAACGCGGTTTGAAACCGCGTTTCTTAGTCAACTTTCCACGTGGCAACACAGGCGACCAGGGGGGCTGATGTGGCACAGAGAAACGCAGTTTGAAATCGCGTTTCTCTGTGGGATTTTAGAGAAAAAAAAAGTCAAAGATTCCCCGACATAAAACGCGATTTCAAACCGCGTTTTATGTGTAGCATTAAATGAAACCCTACCGAACCGCCTCTATCCCATTTAATTCATATCCATCGTCTTCAACCTCCGCTGCTTCAATCCTTTCGGCGGTTCTTGCTACAAAATCCATCCGGAGGTTTCGGTGCTCCATCCTCATCAATTATCGTCATCTTCAACCTTCATCTGAAGAAGCCTTCGTCATCCTTTCATCTCCCATAAGAAACCGCAAAGGTGAGTTTTTTTTTTTCTATTTTCCATTCGGTTTTTTCATATTTTGTGATGGTAAACGAGGGCAAAAGCCCTTGGATGATTCAAGGTAGTAGAAAATTTCAGAGCGAGGGAGTTTTGATAGTGAATTTCGATTTTTTTAATGTAGATGAAATGAAACAATGAGTTGAAACGAAATTGTTTCGGTTGTGAATTGAAATTATGGTTAGTATATATATGAAATTGTAAGTTGAAATTGTTGTTAGTATAGATATGAAAATCTGAGTTGAAATTGTGATTAGTATATATATGAAATTTGTAATTGTTGAAACGAGAAGATTTTTTTATTAATTTTGGTTGTGTGAATTGATTTTGTAGATGAGAAATTGAGATGGGTGATTATTCATGAAATTGTGAAGATATATTTATAAAAAAAGATGTTATTAAGTTAATAAGTTTAGATTTTTACAAATATAATTTTATAGTGTATTATATATTTAAGTTAATAAATTTAGATTCAAAACATATTTTTGATAGTATAAATATAGATTTACAAAATAGAAGGGGAAGATATTTGAATTAGAAAAAAAAAATATGAGCGTGGAATTTAATTAGCATACAGTTACAAGAGAAGAGATTGTATGTGATTGTAGGAGAATAGAATTCAATTAGAACTGAAGCGATTGTAGGAAAACAGATATTGATTAACATATATTTATTTAGATTTAGAATCCTTTTATTATTGTAAGTTTGAAAGAAAAAAAATTCCTTCTGTTAGGGAGTTAAAAATGGAAATGCAACTGAATCCTGGACCGCTCAACAACGAGGTGCTCCACAGACAACATCTCCACAGGTCAACTGATGTATGAACTCGGCAAGAATATGTAAGTACATACTATTTTGACCAAGTGGAAAATTAAATTGAATGGAACATATAGATCGGATACCTAATGTTTGTAAGTGTTATATTTGCAGACAAATGGTGTTATCCAACATAGGATGCACTATATTTCCATAAACTCATTCATGCACCAATCGGTATATTTAATCCAAACTCATTACGTAATCCAAACTTGTATATTTAATCCAAACTCATTCATGCTAAAAACTATATTTCCATAAACTCATTCATGCACCAAACTACATAATCCAAACTTATATACGCTATCAACAATTAAAAAAAAAATCTAATCAATCCTCAAATTTCTCAATGACAATAGCAAATACATATATCATCGAAATAACTGCTAGAAATTATAATAAAAACAACAACTTACCTTACCTAAATATGAGACAACGTGTATACCGGAGAGCGCTTTGAGAGCGTTTGGAGATGAAAACCGGTAAAGGAAGAAGATGAACAAGGGGCAACGAAGTTTCAATAATTTAATCAACCTAAAAACGCGCTTTCAAACCGCGTTTTTAGTTAGGGTTACAGAGATTCCCCCCTAGCAATAGGGGAGAATCTGCTTTTGGTAATAAAACGCGGCTTGAAGCCGCGTTTTATTGCCGCCATCACATCACCCAGAGGAATCTCTGTTTTTTTTCCTGAAATCCCAACAGAGAAACGCGGCTTCAAACCGCGTTTCTCTGTGCCACATCAGCTCCCCTGGTCGCCTGTGTTGCCAGGTGGAAAGTTGACCAAGAAACGCGGTTTCAAACCGCGTTTCTTTGTCAATTTTCAAACCACCTCCAAGGCGCCATTCGAATTTCACATCTTGCACATAAAACGCGGTTTGAAACCACGCTTTTCTGACGACCCTGCAAAAAATGAATATTTTTGTAAAATGTTTAAAACAGTGAATATTTTTGTAATTATTTATTTATTTGTGAATAATTTGAAAAAAAAATTCTAAAACAAGCGTTACCATATAACGATTGATGAAAATGAAATGAAAATGCAATTGAGGTGTATGCAGACGTCTCGTTCGCCTTCGTTCTCTTCGGCCCGGAGCTTCCTCCTGCAGTAGGTGAAGGTTCAATAGAACTGAGCCATTTCTGCTCATTTCGGAGGAGACGCCATGCATGTTCATTCCTGAACTCCTTCTTGTCCTTGTTATCCTCCACATACAGGCAACGAGTGGCATTGATGACATCATCTTCAGATTGACCACTAGCTTTAGCCCGTTGTGCGGCTAGGTAACAACCTACAAACTTTGAAACAATAGCGCTAATCTTCCCAAAATAGGACTTACATTGTTTTGCCGTCCGAATGGCGAGACTCCCCCTCCTCTCATTGTAGTAATTTGAAATTTTTTCCCAGAATCTGGACATGGTTTGCCCTCGTCCCGTGGCCACATTGTTACTTGTGTTGAGCCAGGCACTGATTAACAAGTGGTCTTCTTGGTCACTCCATGCTCGTCGTGAGTTGACGTTCTAAGTGGGAGCCTCGTCAGCCTCTTCTTCTTCCCCATCTTCCTCCACACCAGTTTGAGAAGGGACGATATTTGGATTGGGAACCACATTTGGTGTTGGATGAACATTTTGATTTGGATCAACAACCTCATAAGGGTTAAAGTTAAAATAAGCTTGAGGAGGGTAGTAGAAATTTCTATTGGGATCCATCTTTGAAAAGGGAGAAGATGAGAGAAATGGATGTGTGAAAAGTAGAAGGGGGTATTACTTTGTTTATAGGAGAAGTGGGTGAAAAAAATTAGTTTTTTATGTGTTAAAAATATTAGTATATGGGTATTGTTGAGGTAATTTTTTTTTAAAATAACATATACAAAATAAGTGTCTATGGGTAGATAAAATTAATTCACACTTAAATATAATTTTTATTTATTTTTTTAATTACATAATAGGAAGAAAAATCATTTATAAAATCTGAATTTTAAGGCATGACACGTGGCACCACATGAGTGGGCCACATGTCACGCGTCAGCCTTCCCTCTTCTTTTCTTGGGCAAGAATTGGACCCTTGCGCATGTGCCCGGCATGTGCCCTGGGCTTGCGTGCATCGGGGCCTCCCTTTTTCGGCCTCTTGCAGACGGGACTTGTTCCCGAACCCTAAGATATTTTGCTTTTTTTTTTGTTCTAAATGTTGATTTGGCATCTTTTAGAGCCCTTCGACCCTCTATTGCTGATGCCCTGAAAATATTTTTCCAACGCATATTCATATGTGTCAATCGGATAAACGAGGACCCGAGAAAGTGCGATTGAAGACAGAGTCGAAAAGCTGGAGAAAAACAGAGGTCATTGCGTTCGAACAGAGCATCGGCGCCGATACCCTTGACCTCGGCGCCGAAACCCAGCAAATTCCAGTAACACTACATTCAAACAGACCCTCGGCACCGATACCCTGACCTCGGCGCCGATACCCTACGCGAATCTGCGAGAGAATTTTGTGGGCTGATTTAATTGATTTTTGGGCTTTTTAATTAGGGTTTTCATCTATATTTCTTTTAGGGTCTTTTTAGTTAGATAGACTTGGGATATTTTATCCTTCCTTAGATAGATTATATTATTTTACTAAGATAAAATCTCTTTCCTTGGAGATTAAGTCTTATGTTTCTATCTTTAAAATTTAAATAAAGCCAATTAGAGGCTAATTAGAATCATTCAACACACGCTGAACGGACAACAGGGAGGAACGTGAGTTTTTGAGTTTTTGAGTTTTTGGGTGAAGGTTTTGACATTGGTTTTGAGGTTTGATTTTATGCAATTTCATATTATGTTTTATTCAATTTTCAGCATGTTTTCTATAGCTATGTGTGAGTAGTTCTCCTTCTTCTAGGGTTGAGGCGAGCCCAACAATAGCCATCTATGAAAGCTTGAATCTATGATGTTTTTATGAGTTTATCATCAGCTATCTTGTGCTTAAATTCTTTGCGAAAGTTGAGGAAAATTCCATGTTTATGATTAAGAAGCGAAAGTGGATTTAATTATGAATTTGGATAGTAATTAGAGATCTTTGATGAAAGTAAAAGGGATCTAATTACGAAAAGGTAGAACGAATAGGTTTTATGCGAAAGCCTCTATTCTCTATTTGTGAAGTATGTGAAAGCTATCTTTTGATGATAAAAACATGATCTTTGTTCTATGATTCTTGTGTGGTTTATGAATGGTTGTTGTTGTGGTTATCCTTTGACCTTGGAAGTTCTTTTTATATTGTTTAGATCCCTAAAATCCCTTGCTTTTTGTTCTATTTTGCTGCTGGAAAACAAACAACCACTCGAAATCCATCACTTCTCTCGACCATCCCCTCGATATCGACCTCTCTAGTCGATATCGATCGCCTTTGCTACTGATTTTTGTGTGTTGTTAGACCACAGGAACTACTCTAGAAAGTGATGTCCTCTCTCCAGTGGAACGATCCCGACTTCCGCTATCTACATAGTAGGAATTGAGGTATTTTATTTGTGGTTGATTTCCCATCGCAACAATTTTTACGTTCCAATTCAGTTCTAACATGTTTTTGGAAGTCATAGGAGGGATTGGGTAAAGGGAGAAGAGCTAACAACAACAAACGAGGTCGAGAAAGGGCTTGAATCAAGGATTCAGGCCCGGACTCACCGTCGCAAGTAAGAACTCGCGGCTGCGAGTTAAAACAAGCTTTGAGGGTCCTAACTCATGATCGTGAAGGGTTTTTCCGCGCCGACGAGTGAGCTCATTTGTGGTGCCCTAGGGAACCCCAGACTCGCAGCCACGACAAGGGATTTTGCGGGCGCGGGTTCCCTCACGACCACGAGGTCCCTCGCGGAGGCGAATGGTGTCATGTGGCCGCGACACCCCTGTTCTCGCGACGAGTAGTCCCATCGAGTCTCGTCCTGGGTCATTCGAGTCATATGGCACTACCTTTACTATGAACAATATGATGATGAATTGGTGGCGAATATGATGACTATATAAAACATGCCTTAGGTTGGGCACCAATACGGACTTGATCCAATAAATGAAATGAAATGCATTCATGAGCTGGTCAGTCTCCGCCCTATCGGGAAGGGGGCGGTGGTAGGAGAAGCATATGTCACTTGGCATTCTGTGTTAGGGCCCTATTTAATATTCTGCACATATATAAATTGCGAGCATCTTTTGCGTGTTAATATTCATGTCCTGCATTAGAAGCATGATATTAGGCTTAGCGTATGGGTGTGCTTATATGTGGGGATCAGTCGTGCATGCTTCAATCTGATCATATGCCTGCTTTATATTTTTAGGTATATGTTATACTTATGATTACTAATGCTGGTTGTCTCTATGAGCGGGGTTCCTCTGCATGGTGGAGAGTGAGCTTCTGAGACTCTGACTTCACCAGAGTTGCATGTTTTGGGATTTCATACTATTTGGATTTTGTTTTGACCCAATTCTGTCGCGAAACCCTATGTATTACTTTGAATTTATGTTGCTTTGCATGACAAATGAATTTCCTTGTGACATAGACTTAAGACATGTACAGGGGATTTATCCCAGGGATTCCAACGATCCTTAAGTTTTTTGGTGCGAAATCCCACTTTAAAATCGCTAATCCTTGATTTCAAGCCTTCGACCTGTACTAGGACCGCAAGATCCTAACGAAGGATCCTTCCTTCGAAAAGTAACTCGAGATTTCTAATCCCGGTCCGTTACACAAAGAGCATTCGTGATAAGACTTTAAAAGAAGCTTGGAGTGGAAGAAAGCCAGATGTATCTGGTTTACGTATTTGGTTGTGTTGCATATGCTGATATATCTGATCAACGAAGGAAGAAGCTTAATGACAAAAGCCAAAAGTGCATTTTTGTTGCCTACAGTGAAACAATCAAGGGCTATAGATTATATAAGTCGAACACAAAAAATAATAAGTAGAGATGTCCACTTTATTGAAGATGAGACATGGCGCGATAATGGAGAGAATGAGTCAACTAATAGTAATTCGATCAACACTAGAGGTTGAATCTACTATTGTGGCAGAAGAGCCAAAAGCATCCATATATCCTCAAAGAATAAGAGTTATGCCAACTTATTTGAAGGATAATGTTGTAATTGGAAATAACGATGATGAAAACATATTCAATGATGAATCTCTAGTCAAATTTTGCTTATTTGATGATTGTGATCCAATTTTCTATGAAGAAGCTACAACTGAGGAAAAATGGGTTAATGTTATGAATGAGGAGATTCGTTCGATTCAAAAGAATGAAACATGGGAGCTTACTTCTTTTCCGGCAGGAAATAAGCCTATTGAAGTCAAATGGGTGTACAAAACAAAGTACAGATCGACCAAACGGACAAGTAGATCGATACAAGGCAAGATTAGTAGTTAAAGGCTACACGCAAAATCCATGAATTGACTATTTTGAGGTATTTGCTCCAGTTTCCATAATGGATACTGTTCATTTGATTTATCTTTGCGGCTCATAATAGATGGAAGATTCATCAGATGGATGTGTAATCAGCATTTTTGAATGGTGTACTTTTGAAGAAGAAGTTTATGTTAAGTAGCCACCGGGTTTCTTAAAGAAATGGAAGGAAAATGAAGTATATCGTCTTAATTAAAAAGGCTTTGTATGGATTGAAACAAGCACCTCGTGCTTAGTTACCTTGGTATTCACAAATGGATACACATTAACTGCAAGATGGTTTCCAATTAAATACCCTTATGAGAACACATTGTACACAAAGTCAAATAACAAGGGAAACTTGTTGATTTTGTGTTTTTACGTTGATGATTTGATATACACTGGAAATAACGAGGCCATGAGGATATGTTTTCTACATGGGAGACGGTGTTTTTTCTTGGTCTTCTAAGAAGCAACAAGTGGCTCCGACATCTATAACATGTCAATCACATTGGCTAGTATCCAACACCAATCATGTGTGATGATAAGTGAGCAATCACATTTGCTAAAAATCCAGTTTTTCATGGAAGATCAAAGCACATTGATATACGATATTCCCTCTGTTAATCAAAACATATCGTTTACTATTCATGCACGCTTTTTTAGAACGATAAAAAATATATAAAATATTAATATTTTTATATATTTGTTTTTATAAATTCATACTTAATTTTAATAAGTATGAAATTATTAAAAAAAATATTAACAAAGTTAATATTTTTTATAGTTTTTTAACACCTAAAAATGTGTTCGTGAATAGTAAAATATCAAATTTTAATTAACGGATGAAGTATCATTTTACTCAAGATCTCGTTAAGCATGAGAAATTCAACTCGGATTCTGTAGAACTGAAGAATAAGTGGATGACATTATGAAAACCACTTGGCACAGAAAAGTTCGAGAAGTTCGGAATTATGCTTGGTATCACTCCGTACTAGTGAAGCTAGCAACTTTCCTAAAAATTAAATATATTCAAGTTTGAGGGGTAGTAAAGAAATATACCAACCTTGAATAATTTAGGCATTTTTAATTTTAGAAAACGATTTTCGCCACATAGTTTTTTCTATTTTTTGGTTGTTTGTGTAGGCAAATATCTACGACATATTATTTTAGAGGAGCCGCCATAAATTTGTCATTGTTCTATTCAAATGAGATAAGAGAGAAAACTATTCAATAATTCATAAGAGAAACTTCATCTTCTCTTTCTCGTTATTTTTGAGGCGAACGCTTCCGTGAGAGAAAATTAGCAAGTTTCATCTCCAGATATCCGAAATCATTAACATTGAAACTCTCGATTCGAACACGAATATACGGTAGAAAAAAGGCCAAAAAAAATGGATGCAACATGATCACTTATCAGGTGGTCGCCCGTATTGTTGGTATAATTATACTATATGCAAATTCACAAGTTGCTTCATCCAATAATATACACAGTATGTATATAAAATTAAAAATTACAAGTGTCAATCGTGTCGTATTTTTTAACCTTGATGACAATTTCGTGTCATAATCGTGTCGTATCTATATCGTTTCGTGTTTTTTCGTGTTGTTTTGTTGCGGTTTCGTGTCGTGTCAACCGTGTAGTATTTTTCTGGACAGCCCTACCCTTTTTGAATGTTCAATTGGGAACTTAGACCCCAAACTAATTTAATTAGTTTTATGTAGATCCCTTCCGAATAGAGTAGAATGGTCAATGGTCAACGATTGACCATTGACCGGTCAACATTGACTAACCCATTTGGATTTTTTTTATTTTTTTTATGTCATATTTTACGGTTTTGATGCCAAAATTTTATTATATTTTATTTTCACTTTGATGCCACTTTTCTAATGAATAATTTGATGACACTTTTTTAATGCCATTTTTTTAAAACCTTGATGACATTTTTTGTTTATTGTAATGTCACGTTGACCATTGATGCCATTTTTTTTTACTGTTAACGACCGATGCCACTTTTTTTATGTCAATTTTTTTAGAATGTTTTTTTACCGTGATTCCATATTTTTGATGATATTTTTTCAAAGTAGTATTTTGATGATATTTTTTCAAAGTAGTATTTTGATGACATTTTTTTCTTTAATGTGATACAACTTTTTCAAAATGTCGTTTTGATGTCAGTTTTATAATGTAATTATTTGATGTCATTTTTTAATCAAATCGATTGATGCCACATGTTTTTTAATTTAATCAATTGTGTATCGATTTATTTTCATCAATTATTCTTCCATTCACTAATGACACGTTTGTGATTACACTTCATTGATGCAATCACTTGTGGTGACCTGTTCATTAAATTTTCATGGATGGCATTTGTTATTACGCTTCATTAATCACAATTGTTTATGGTGACAATTTTATATAATCGATGACATAAGAGCTTAAAACGTGGAATCAAAATATTGTCACTTTATTGCACATATAAACACCTATTATAATATGTCATCAACTCAAAAACATGCATCAATTAATACCTCTTGTCAAAACAAAACAAAACAAAAAAAAAAAAAAAACATGCATCAATTGTTCCATTAGCTACGTTGAAACTTTCCATGGACATATATTTGCCAATGATATAAAAGAGAGCACCCTAATTCTAACTTGACAACAACCCTTTCCAAGTGATATCCCCCAATTCATGTTCAGACAAATTAAAAAAAAAGCAATAAATATTATTTTTTTACTGTTCCTTCACCTTCCCCCCACTGTTTCTTAAAAATGAGGTGCAATTTCACATCCCAAATCCCCCGCACTGTTCTTCCACCAATTGAATTGGTCTCCAACAACACAGTTGTTTAACCGAAATTGCTCACAAACTGCCCTCGTCGCCACGAATTACTACAACACAGGAGTGGAGGCAAAAAAAAATTCGATCCCAATCAATTAGGCAAATTCCAATATGAAATCAAAAATTAGGTGAAAATTTTGTAGTTACATGTACTGAAGTTGAAGGCAAACGAAAGTCAATTAAGACAAAGAGCCAATGAATTTTGGAGGAAGAGCGCCGAGATGTTCTCCGACGAACTCTACAGCTACTTGCAGATGAGATCGGACAGGGAGGAGGTCAAGCGACGGTGGCAGCGGATGCATGAGGAACACCGGGATTGATCGGGGCGGATGCCGGAGGAGAGGCCGAGAGGAAGAGCGTCGGAGATCGGGAGGAGAAGCGCCTTCTTCTTCTTCGGCCATGGATGGATCATTGGAGGAGGAAGAATCGTTCGGGAAGGAGGAACGAGAAAGGGCTGAGATGGGAGGAGGAAGGAATAGGGTCTAACACGGCAGAAAAAAATTAGAGGGGCCTAACGCGCCTAAAAAAAATAATTAAAGAGGTTAACTACCTAACTAAAGATGCTTAAAGGTCCATTTCAGCAAATTCCCTCTAATTTTAATAAGTATGAAATTAAAAAAAAAATAACAAAGTTAATATGTTTTATAGTTTTTTAACACCTAAAAATGTGTTCGTGAATAGTAAAATGTCAAGTTTTAATTAACGGATGAAGTATCATTTTACTCAAGATCTCGTTAAGCATGAGAAATTCAACTCAAATTCTGTAGAACTGAACAATAAGTAGATGACATTATGAAAACCACTTGGCATAGAAAAGTTCGAGAAGTTCGGAACTGTGCTTGGTATCACTCCGTACCAGTGAAGCTAGCAACTTTCCTAAACATTAAATATATTCAAGTTTGAGGGGTAGTAAAGAAATATACCAACCTTGAATAATTTAGGCATTTTTAATTTTAGAAAACGATTTTCACCACATAGTTTTTTCTATTTTTTTGGTTGTTTGTGTAGGCAAATATCTACGGCATATTATTTTAGAGGAGCCGCCATAAATTTGTCATTGTTCTATTCAAATGAGATAAGAGAGAAAACAATTCAATAATTCATTACAGATACTTACTCTTCTCTTTCTCCTTATTTTTGAGGCGAACGCTTCCGTGAGAGAAAATTAGCAAGCTTTATCTCCAGATATCCGAAATCATTAACATTGAAACTCTCGATCCGAACACGAATATACGGTAGAAAAAAGGCCAAAAATAAAAATGGATGCAACATGATCACTTCTCAAGAGGTCGCCCGTATTGTTGGTATAATTATGCTATATGCAAATTCACAATTTGCTTCATCCAATAATATACACAGTATGTATATAAAATTAAAAATTACAAGTGAAGCCTACAAGGTAATCACAAAGCCTTGAATTGGTCAAAAATAAGGAAATTCAAATGAATTTTTAAACTGAAAACTTGTATTGAAATCTACAACAATAATAACATTGGTCGAAATTCAACAAAAACTACGGAGTAGATAAATAAAAGGAATGGTTTTTGTTCTCCAATTTCGTATCAACAAATATTTGTTGACTCACATTTACTATGAGATCGATTAGAAAAAAGCTTGACTCGAGTACGTTCACTTCCTTAAACAAGTCGAGCTTGAAAAGCTCAATTTATTCGATTTAAGCTCGAGTTTTATGAAATTTCTAAAAACTTTTTTAAAATTAATATGTTATAACCAAGTAAAATTGTTTAAAGCTCAAAAAAGGTCTGACATGAGCTCGTTTATTTCCTAATTAAACAAACCAAGCTTGATAAAAAGAAAAAAAAAAAGCTCGTTTAAATTTGGGCTCGACTTAGTTCGAGCTCATTTAATAAACAAACTAAACTTAAACATGTCAAGTTAAGCTCGTACGACTCGAATAACACAAGTAAAAGAGATTGGAATTGCCCTTAAGCCCCTTACAACATATGGTTATATTTGCACAAGCACAACATACGGTTATATTTACACGCCAAAATGTATTGACACGGAAAAAAAAAAACTAGACTTGGGTTATATTTGCACAACATATGTTTATATTTGCATAAGCACAACATACGGTTATATTTGTACGTCAAAATGTATCGACATGAAAAAAAAAAAAAAAAACTAGACTTGGGTTATATTTGTACAACATATGGTTATATTTGCACAAGCACAATGTACTCTTATATTTGCACGACAAAATGTAAAAAAAAAAAAAAAAAAACTAGACTTGGGAAGGAGATAGACAATTCACTAATTTGTCTACAGGTGTGGATAATTCACCAATTAAAACATGTTTTTTGGACATTTGTGGACCTTTGAAATTACATTATTATTTGTCATTTGTTCACAAATCACAAGTTACTTCAACATTAGGGTGATGAGCTAATTTGTAGAGCATATAGACCGTTTCCTTCAAATTCCGTTAAGCCTACCCACAATATATATTGTTTGTAGTCATCCATTAGTTAATTCAAGTTCAGCCGTCTTTGTTAGACCATTTCTTTTAGTTCCCCTTTTAAGACTAAATAAAACGCACACCTCGTTTCCAAATCCACATTTCTATATGGCTTGGAAGATCAAGTTAACTAGACCAATAATAGGCGGAGGCTGGCACAGGGAAAAGAGAAGCACCCGTCTCTCTTTTCCTCCGATGAGTCCTAATCAAGGTTATTAGGATCGGGATTCTAGGATTGAATCACAATAGGGTCTGTAGATCGGATCGTAAGATCCCATTAGGGGATCGTAAGATCCTCGAAATATAATTAAATAATAAAATAAAAATATATATAACAAAGTTGCTTAATTTAAAGTTCTAGAATGAGGGAAAAAAAATGTTAGTTACACAATATATTTTGATTTTAAGACATAAAAATCTACATTTAAGACCTTAAACATTGGCATATTGGTTAAAAGACTCGAAAACAATTGTCTCTAAGTTATTTTTCACGTTCCTTACATGAATGTGTACATTTAAACACCCTAAAATCAACCAAGGAAACAAAACAAATGTTTAAAAAATACATATTGTTAATAAAAATATGATCTTTAGGATCGTATGGGATCGTAAGATCCTATCGATCCATCAAGATTCTAAAGATCCCATTGTAGATCCTACACAAAAAAGATCCTATGCATAGATCCGAATCGGGCCCCTAGGTAGGATCGTAGGATCTTAAGATTCTAAATATCCGGATCGGGATTCTAATAACAATGGTCCTAATCCGATATTAGAGTAAAAAGTTATAAATATTTAAAAACTAAATACATATTAATTATTCGAACTATATTTTAATAAAAATCGCGATACTTTTAGATTTTACTTAACTTCATATTTTGATAATATAATCCGGCCTAAGAGTTTCGAACCAAGAGATTATTGTTGTGATGTGTGGATGTTGTGTCCCACGTTGAAAAACACGGAACTCCGGGCCTTGCATATAAATCAGTGGGTCACTCCACCTATTGCCAATTGGTTTTAGGATGAAATCCGTTGGTCTGGTATACTCGGCTTGGGTGCGCATGATACGCTCGGACACTAAATTCTCAATAATTAGATAAGAAATATATCGGAAAAAAAAACCTGAATAACTTGTACAAAATTCTGCCGCCTATGATAAGTTTCTTGGTCTTGTTACAATACAACCACAAAAATTCAAACATGTAATAAATGTAATTAGGCATTGTGTGTAGAAAATAAATTAGACTCGAGAAAATAAAACGGTCAAACTTGAATCACACACGATGCCACATCCAACAATTCTCTATAACCTTCCAATTTCCCTATAAATACAACACACAAAGCAACTCTTAATTTACCCACAATTAAAAATGAAGCGATCACAGAATTCAACAGTTCTCCCGGGAGCCCTCTTTTGCCTGTACCTGGCGGCGACGGCGGTGGCCCAGCAGTGCGGCCGCCAAGCGGGCGGCGCCACCTGCGCCAACAACCTCTGCTGCAGCCAATACGGCTACTGCGGGAGCACCGCCGAGTACTGCTCGCCGTCCAACAACTGCCAGAGCAACTGCGCCGGAACACCCTCCACACCCTCCACCGGTACCGGCGAAGGAAGCGCCACCAACGTGAGGGCCACGTACCACCTGTACAACCCGCAGAATAACGGGTACAGCTTGTACGCCGTGAGCGCCTACTGCTCCACGTGGGACGGCGACAAGTCGTTGGCTTGGAGGAGCAAGTATGGCTGGACCGCCTTCTGCGGGCCCAGTGGGCCCAGGGGTCAAGCCTCCTGCGGCAAGTGCTTGCTGGTTAGTGCTCTTTCTCTGAAGCCCAATGGGCTAATTTTTTGGGCTGGGCCTGTTTATGGTTTTGGCCCGTTTTTATAAAGTAGTAGCTTTTACATTTAGGGATAAAAACTGATTGGTTGAATTGGAGTAACGTTTACATTTCTACCAAACAGCAACTTACCAAATCACATCTGTAAAGTGTTTATGAGGTCACTCATTAATTACATAACGAATGAGTAAATCATACCAAACAAAAAAAATTATGGTTTTTATTTCAAAACAATTTCAAATTTTGTAAAATTTATATATAATCGCTCAATTTCAAGTTTTAAAAATATTGCATAATTCATATATCATATGGTTTTTGACCTTTTTTTCCTTCCACAGTTCCACCATAGGCCAAACTCCATTTCTAAAACAAAGGCTAAATTTGGTTTGAAATTTTGGAAGGTTAAATATAAATTTCACCATTTTTTTTAATTTTTTTAATATTAATATAAATTTATAAATCATACAATTAATTACATATAAACTATCTAATTATAGTTTTTTTTATCTGAACAAAAAGTTATAGTATTGTAAAGATATTGACGAGTTCTTCGATATAACTATAATATTTAACATGTTTGGATTATCATTGCATAAAGGATATATATCGTGAGTATTTCTTTTATTTTTATATCTTCATCAAACCCATACTTCATAAACTAACATTCTGGCAAATTCACATCACTCTCAAAAACTATTTATTTTTCCGAAGTTATCACTGTAATAATCTTCATCCACATATTTTTTTAATGCTCCTTCCAAAGTTATTATTTGAAAATTGTGAATAGATATCAAAATTTTCATAATGACATTCAACTTGTGATTCAGTTTGATTTTTGTTCTAAAATTCCATAACCAAATATATATAGTAGCTGGTGTAAAGAATTAATAGATACGTGTATTAATTTATAGATAGTTTTAATAATTATAGTAGACCAAAATTGGCTTACGGGAAGAACTAAAATAATAAAAGTTAAGCAAAAAGAGAATATTATATAAAATATTTCATTTTATCAGACTATTTTCCCTGATCAATTTGACCTATGAGAAAGGTGCCCTATAACCAGTGGCGGATCCTGAAGCGTTTAGTTGAGGGGGCGGAAATTGATCCCTACTTTTTTTTCGAAAAAATCATCAATATTTGAAGTTTTCGGGTTTAATTATAGTATTAAGTTATGAAATTTAACAAATGTGTATGATATAAGTGTATTAATTTGGTAAATGATGTGAAAAATAATTTACATCGCTTCAATCTTGAAATGTTTATAACTTTTTACTCAGTTATCGGATTTGAGTTTATAATATATCAAATCGAAGCTATCGACGAGAATAATATGTATATTAAATTTCATTTTTGATTGGGGGGGGGGGCGACTGCCACCTCCGGTCCTTTAAAGGATCCGCCCCTGCCTATAACTTTTTAGAAATAAAACATTAAAATTGGAGGTTTAAGGAACACTTAAATAAATTAAATCAATTGACAATAAAAAAAATATTACCAAATTATAAGCTACACTTGATTTATTCAAACTTACCATTCGGATCTTTACCGAAAAATTTTGAACAATCGAATCGGGTTATGTTTTGACAGGTCTAAGATGGACCCACCTAATTCTTATTCTTGTTCATCAATAAATTATATACATATGATATTATCCCACTTAGTTTTATAGGCCACTTAATTATCAACTAACCTATACGTACTTATCAACACACTGCCCTAGTCTATATATCCAAAGTTGTTCAATTACACCTGACCTAGCTAGGCTCCCATTTACGTTAACACCAAGGTTAATATATAGGTGCTTATATTATAATTAATCCATATATTTATGGTAATAAAAACTTTATAAATTATTTGATTTTAAAATCAAATTAATGGAGTAATGCCATATGTATATATAGGTGACGAACACGGCGACAGGGGCGCAAGTGACGGTGAGGATAGTAGACCAGTGTAGCAACGGCGGCCTGGATCTCGACGTCAACGTCTTCAACCAGATCGACACCGACGGCAACGGCTACCGCAATGGCCACCTCACCGTCAACTACCAGTTTGTTAATTGTGGCGATTCTTAATTAATCAAATTAATTAGATAATTACATATATATACTCGTCTGAATAATATAATAATGTGGATCCACTACGATGATGGATAATTATGATATAAATTATCTGCTGTAACTCGTAATGTTGCAAGTAAAATAATTTTCAATCACTTATCTAAAAATTCTCTATTAATTTTAGAGATGTGAATGAGACCAACAAGTGTCACACATCGGAAAATTGAACATATCAAGTCATACTATATGAGTCGGTGGGCTACTGATCCTTCTATTGTCAATCGGTTTTAGAATGGAACCTCACCCGATTTGTGTGCTAGACTACTAGCGCATTTGCGCTTGTGCACACAACTCCCAGTCATCGGTCCGAGTCGGACTTCGATAAAAACAAATATTAAAAGACAAATTTTCAACCTAATTACAGCTCCGTCCAACCTTTTGTAAATATTACAAAAGTGTCCAAGTTTATAATTTTCGCTGGAAATTTTACGATATTACCCTTCCTCCTCTTTTACCGTTGTTCAACCACGGAGATCTCGTCCCCGCTCCCGTCAGGTTGCCCCCGCCTCCCTCTCTTTCTTCTCCCGCATCAGAAGATCAGGGTGGAGCCTTAACGGCGCTGACCTCCTCAGCCATGGCCGCTCCGACGGCGTCCTCTGCTGCCTCAGCCGCCTTCTGGACCAGGTCGCCCCCGCCTCCCTCTCTCACTCTACTGGTTGCGGAGCGACGGCGGACGCAAATTCTCTCTGCTGAGCGAATCCTTCGTGCTGAGCCGATGCTTCTTGCAATCGAGGGCGGCGCATTTCGTCGAAGATCTAGGGCTTCAGATCTATAGGCTTCATGGTCTCTCTCTTCGTCGTTGAAGGTAATTTTCGATCCCTTGAAACATATGATCTTCGATTCAACTACTAAGGAAAGTGATGCATTGTCGGATGGTTCAAATGCTTCGATCGAGATTGAATCCCTAGACATTAGCTAGGTAGGCTAATCTCATGCTGAATTCATCGTGTGACTTGAGAACTTCTAGTGCCCACCAGGTGTTCGATGAAATGTCGAAAACAAATTATGTCTTATTTGTGCTATCGGTTGTGAGGATTTTAGTGAGGATTTGGTGCTTTCATTGTGAGTATATGACTCTGTGTATTAGTATATGACAGCATGTCAGCATCATCAACCTCTAATTTGCTTAAGCAATCTTTTGATATGTTCCCATCTGTTTTGCATCCTAATATGATTCCCTTGTTTTCTCTTTTTGTTGTACTGTTCTGTGGGCAACCTTTCTTTCTTATTAATACCAAAAATTTTAGTGAGGAGGAGGATAACTGTGACTGTGAGCACCCTCTTGAACTATCACAAAATATGTCGAGTGACAACCCAAATAACATGAAACCATAATAAACCTCCTAAGGTGTCTCTACCAATTCAATTTATCTGTTGACTGTGATTCACTTATTCCTTGACGTGGATAAATGGTATGGTTTTCCAAGGTTTTATGAAGTCTTACAAGCAAAACCTTTAAGACGTCAAGAAAATGTACTTATATAGTTATATTTATCCACCAATGAAAGATGAGAAAGAAATTATCTAAGTTTGATATATATATTTTTTTAACTATGACAGGTCCGAATTCTCAATGAGTCAATGAGATTTCCTTTGTGGTTGCATGGGCGTGCTGTTGTTACATTCGTTGTGGTTTCAACTGAACCAAAGAATGCAGTAGGTAAGACAATTAATATTGATTATTCTTAAGAAATATCTCATTTATAAAGGCCCGGTTCAGTTGTTAGCTTTGGGTTAAAAATCTTGAACTGCAGTAGCTGGTTGTGCTCCATTGAAATGTTCTGGTATCAAGTTTTATGTCGATTACTCATTGTAATCTTTTTGCGGACCAACAAGCTGGAATTGGTTTTTGCCCTTTCTATAGATTAGTGGTGAAGCCTCCAATTTGATCTCATTTTAACCAAAATGCACAGCATTGTCCTTCAAATGAACTTTTGAACTTATTATCAGGTTGTGTCCTTCATGAAAGCTTTCTTTTTTATATATATTGAATAGGTTAATAGAGATTCTGCATCTAGTGAAATGACTAATGTGTCAGCAGCTCAAGTGCTTGCAAACAGAAGTAATGATGCAACAGCTATAATTTATTTCTATTATAGATTGATTCATTATTTTTAACTACATGTGTTGTTCTAGTATGGGTTATATCTTACAAAGTTCGAGTCCAGAATCTTTGCTCATTTATTTAACCTACAAAGTTCTAGGTTGATTCTTTTTTCTTTTTTTGGTAGTTGTGTAATGAAGTTAATCTATTTTTTTGGTAGTTTTTTTTGTCAATGATGCTTTAACTTATTTGGTATTGGCTTGTCCTCTCTAAATGATGCAAAAACAGAAATTGTTCATATTTGAGACATGCATCTTGCTTCATGTCAGCAGTGTACACACTCACAATTTCATGTTAATTTCATGTCAGCGGTGTATGTATATCCCTATGAAATATAAGGTGCTTGAATAATACTCCAAAGTGCATAGGTAAGAACATAAAAGGGCATGAATAATAGTCATTTCAGTGCTTCTAGTGCTTGAATTTCCGGTGCTTTTAGTGAATTTGGTGATTGTTTAAGCTTGTTGGTTGTTCAAAGTTTAGTTGCTGACATGCTGTTAATGATGAAAAAAGTGACCAAGCTTGTTGGTTGTTCTCTTGTTTTTCTTTTCTTTACTGTCATCGCTTCAGAATTTTCTGGATTTGGCAACTTCTGAATTCAACAATCTCAAAACAGTAAATCGTTTGAACTGCTTACTTCCAAATCCCTACGGTTTTTCTTTCTTTTCCTTCATCTTCTCCAATCATCTCAAATTTCCCCCTTTTTTTTTTGCGAATCGATCGAAAATCTGCTGGAATCTGTTGGCTGTCAGTTTCGAAGCTTCACTGGTAACATTAGCTGGAATTATCTGCAGATTTTGAATATCCAGGAGCCAAGAAATTCACAGAAGTAGCTGAATTTCTTTCCAGCGTCTGATATTAGGTAATTTTCCTTTTCTAGTTGCTACTTTATTTCCGTTTTCTTGAAGTTCCTCTGAACTGCTCTTCATACGTTGAATCAAGATTTCTTGATTTTCTAGTTTCACCAAAAAACTGATATCCTTGCACATTTGTCGACTCGCTGAGAGGTTTTCTTTGGCTGCTTTGTATGTTGGTAGAGAAGATGGATTACAGAGGGAAAATCAGATCGGAACCTGTGACTCCTTTGACAAAGATTCAGAGGACTCCATCTTGTTCTACGACCCCTGCAACCAGCAGGATTAAGAGCGAGAAGATACTCGTGACTGTACGGATGAGGCCACTAAGCCCTAGAGAACAGGCCATGTATGATCTGGTTGCCTGGAAATGCTCAGATGAGCGCACAATTGTTTGCAATAACCCTTCCAGTGACCGATCTTCCGCTTCTTACTCCTTTGGTAAGTGATATTGACACAAATTGCAGAAGTGCAACCTGAAAAGCAGTTACTATCTAGGTTAGAATAAGCCCTTTTCAGCTTGGAGAAGTTGAAGGAAGGTGTGGTGAGCCCTAAAATCAAGGTTTTCAAAGAGTTGGTAGCTAGATTTGTTTTCGAAATTCAACAAGTGTCCTGAGTTTCAGTAATTGTGCCAAGGAATGCTTTCAAAATGAATTGATGTGAAAATGCGTCTGCTCGGCGTTCAAGATTGCGCAAGCAGGTGGGGAGGGGACATTTCTCTTTTGTTGTTACATCTATTTGTCTGATTTTCTTCCAGGTCTGATTCTTATTGTTCTGCGCTGTGCATTATTGAACTAGGCTGAGTGTGATGAGCTGGCACAACGAGCTGATGTTTTAAAAGAAGAAAATGCAAGTCTTAGAGCAGAACTCAGTCGCGTCAGGAATGATTATGAACAGCTTCTAGCCGAGAATAAAATGCTTAAGGTAACCCTTCGTCATCGCTCATCATCCTTTTACTTAATGATCTGTCAGGTAGGTGAAAAAAAGGCAAGCATCTTGTTCTGGACTTCAGGTGATCAAGAGTTTTAAGCATTTTCATCTCTTGTTCAATATGTTTTCATTCGGTGCTGAATGTTAGAACTGAAAAGCAATCTTCCCTAGGGTCTGGTTGGATTCCAAAAGAAGGCATTTTGGCCACTTATCAGTATAAGTGATCTTATAATGCATTTCAAGCAGAAAAATGTCTTATAAGAGTGATATTTACATAGATTCTCAGTATGTTAGCAATATTGCCAGCAAAAAGAGTTTTTTTTTTAATGACTTGAAGCAAACCTCGTAGACAACTGCAGAATATAACAACTCAAAATACTTCGGTTTAGGATTTTCTAATTTCTATTACTTCCTCTCATGATTGACAAAGCCTTGTGATTGCAGGATAAGCTTGGGGAAAACTCTGACGATGCGGAATTGATTAGGACTAATCATCCGGCTAATATGTTATATGGTATTGCAAAGATACCGTTGCTTCCTGAAAAGATTTTATAATTTTTTGCTTTCATTCTGAAATCAAAATCAGATTTTGGTTGTGCATAATCATTACAAGCTACTAACACAACATCTCACTGCATTTTACATTAGAAGTCAATCAACCAACACCTTATATTGAGCTCAACTAATACTTGTCAGCAGCATCCGAGATTTGCATATGTACTACATAATAGAAGCACAACTGGTATTTCTTTTATACTGATCACTATTAATTTCTTTTTAGTTTCAATACAAAAATATTAACTTCATAAATTTCAATTTAAATTTGTGCCGAAGGCACAAATTTTACTTCGTTACATGAAACGTAAGCAGTGTAATAGATTTTTATAGTAATTCAATTCATTCTAAAATCAAAATCAGATTTTGGTTGTGCATAATCATTACAAGCTACTAACACAACATCTCACTACATTTTACATTAGAAGTCAATCAACCAACACCCTATATTGAGCTCAACTAATACTTGTCAGCAGCATCCAAGGTTTGCATATGTACTACATAATAGTAGCACAAATGGTATTTCTTTTATACTGATCACTATTAATTTCTTTTTAGTTTCAATACAAAGAGTAGTAACTTCATAAATTTCAATTTAAATTTGTGCCGAAGGCACAAATTTTACTTGATTACATGAAACGTCAACAGTGTAATAGATTTTTACTGTAATTCAATTCATTCTGATATCAAAATCAGATTTTGGTTGTGCATAATCATTACAAGCTATTAACACAACATCTCACTGCATTTTATATTAGAAGCCATTCAACCAACACCTTAGATTGACCTTAACTAATACTTGTCAGCAGAATCTGAGGTTTGCATAGGTACTACATAATAGTAGCACAACTGTTCTTTCTTTTATGCTGATCAGTATTAATGTCAGCAGCGTCAGCCGACATCAGCGTCAGCGCTGACACGGAAAATGTTAGTGGTGTTCGCAATGTTAATGGTGACAGTGTCAGCAGTGTCAACAATATTAGTGCTTACACGAAAAAAAGAAGCGTTGGAACAAAAAAAAAGCATCTTCGACGTCGGCGTCAACAGTGTTCGCAACATCGATGTCGGCATCAGCCGACATCTTCGATGTCAGCGTCAGCAGCGTCAACATCTCTGATGTCAGTGTCAGCCGACATTAACGTCAACGCTAATACGGAAAATGTTGGTGGTGTTCGCAATGTTAGTGGTGACAGTGTCAGAAGTGCCAGTAATGTCAACAATGTCAGTGTCAACGGTGTTAGGAATGTTGGTGTCAGCAACATCGGATTTGACATTAATGCAAATTTAAAGCCTCTTATGTCAATAAATGGTAGAGCGATGTGCTTATGTGCAAATAAGATATATTAATGCAATTTTAAAATACATATGGATTTGCATATTCTTCTCGTAAGGTTTTTTAAGCTTGCATAACATAATATTATATTTGCATATCATAATATTCTATTTGCATAACATCGGGTTATAGTGGCATATCTGAAAGTGTTGATATGTAATTTTTTTTTTTTTAAAAAAAAAAAACTGAAGGAGTTGGTCAACATTGACCGGTCAACGGTCAACGTTGACCAGTGTCAACGGTGTCAGGGATGTTGGTGTCAGCAACATCGGGTTTGACATTAATGCAATTTTAAAGCCTTTTATGTTAATAAATGGTAGAGCGATGTGCTTATGTGCAAATAAAATATATTAATGCAATTTTAAAATACATATGGATTTGCATGTTCTTCTTATAAGGTTTTTTAAGCTTGCATAACATAATATAATATTTGCATATCATAGTATTTTATTTGCATAACATCTGGTTATAGTTGCATATCTGAAAGTGCTGACAAGTAAATTTTTTTTAAAAAAAAAAATTAAAAAAAAAAAAAAAAATCTGAAGGAGTTGGTCAACGTTGACCAGTGTCAACATTGACCGGTCAACGGTGTCAAGAATGTTGGTGTCAGCAACATCGGGTTTGACATTAATGCAATTTTAAAGCCTTTTATGTTAATAAATGGTAGAGCGATGTGCTTATGTGCAAATAAAATATATTAATGCAATTTTAAAATACATATGGATTTGCATATTCTTCTCATAAGGTTTTTTAAGCTTGCATAACATAATATAATATTTGCATATCATAGTATTCTATTTGCATAACATCTGTTTATAGTTGCATATCTGAAAGTGCTGACAAGTAATTTTTTTTTTTTTTTAAAAAAAAAAATTTAAAAAAAAAAAAAAAAAAAAACTGAAGGAGTTGGTCAACGTTGACCGGTCAAACGTCAGCAGTCAACGGTCAAACGTCAGCAGTCAACGGTCAAACGTCAGCAGTCAGCGGTCAACGGTCAATGATCCAGGGAGGGGGGCAGGGGGGGCAAGGGGATGGACACTTTTGTAAAATTTTCAAATACATGGATACTCCTGTAATTTGACCAATTTTTATGGATATTTATGTAAAGGGCCCATATTAAAATCTCTATATTTTTTATACTATAAGTCTATATAACTCCAATATTTTACCTATTTTATAAATTTCTACATTTATTAATTACCTACTATAAATATTATGCATTTATTATGGAAAATACATAGAGGACAATAAAGCTTGGGTTCTCCATTATGTTACGTTGATCTATTCTCTTAAGAGATTAATAATATAGAAATTACCTCGATGTCTAAAATTTTGGGCTTTATTAAGAAAATGTCCACCACCCTCTCCATATTAGCAAAATGTCCACCCCTAAAATAAAGTTGCTGAAACCCCTGTGCTAACCTCTGTTTCAGCTTTTTTTTCGCGTTTCCAGAGTTGCTGAAACCCCTGTGCTACCCTCTGTTTCAGCAATTTTTTTTTTCGAGTTTTTTTTTTTCGCGTTACTGTTTTTTTTTATGTTGCCGAAACCGGGATTGCTGAAACCCCGGTTTCAGCAACGTTGTTGATGCTAAATCCCCGCTTTCAGCAACGTTGTTGATGCTGAAATTGTTGCTGAAACCGTGTTACGGGATATAAAATTTAGCCTATGCGGGATTCGAACCCACGTATTTGCGCATAGCACATCGCTCTACCATTGAGCTCAGAGGCTTTTAAAGGAGATTTAAAGCAAGTCCAATAAGTCAACAACAACAATTTCAGCAAATTCTAGTTTTAAAGCAAGTTCAACAACAACAATTCCAGCAAAAAAAAGGACAAAACTAAGAGTCCTCACCAAAAGAGTAAAAATATTCCTCTCACGAGTCTAACTCCAAATTTCCTTCCACAACGTTGTTGTTGAAACCCCGATTTCAGCATTGTTGTTGCTGCTGAAACCGGGGTTTCAGCAACGTTGTTTATGGTTTCAACAACGTTGTTGATGGTGAAACCCCGGTTTCTTCAACTTTGTTGGTACTGAAACTCCGGTTTCAGCAAAATGCTCTATCATTAGGCGGCTTTCAGATGAGATTTAAAGCAATGAACGTCAAAATTCATTGCAAGTCCGCATTTTAGAAATTGCTGACATTGCTGAAATTGTCAATACCCAAATCTAATAAAGCTCTCATGCATTTCAATATAGCAAGGATGCAAAATGAAAAAGTAAAATAAGTTAGCTGTGAATTATCTAATAAAGCTCCAAAACCACAGATCTTTTCTTTATGAAGATATCATAAGTTAAAGATGCATAAAAACATATCAGCGTACCAGAGCATCAATCTTAGTGCTTGTTTGGAAGTTATCCAGTTGAATTCTGTTCAAAATGCTGGATCACTTAAGGTGAAAATCAAATTGCAAATCGAGAGGTGAAAATCAAAACAACTAGAAACAAAAGGGTAAAAACTAGCACTTCCTAGGTTACGCAATCGCAAATGTATCACTTTCAGCATAGTTTATCAAGAACTATCTCCCTCCCAAAAAGGGACAATTAAGGATTCCTTTAACTAAAAAAAGCCGAAGCAAAAGCAAATCCAAACTTCATAAAACTGAAAAGCGAAAATGCAGCTCGATTAAAGTGGCAAACAAATAAAGCTAAACAACAATACTATTTACCTTTTGGAGTATTTCCTTTTGCAGAGCCATGACCTTCTTACTCTTTTCGATCGTTTCCTGAAGAGCGTGCTCCGAACTATCATCATATTCAGCAAAATCGTTTCCCGCTGATCTTAAACACAGCCGCCACCAAGAGCAACCACCACCTGCTCTTGCCACCCCCAAATTACATCTTCCAAGATAATCGGCGGCAGAATCGGAACTCCTCTGGTATCTGAAATTGAGGTGCCCCGGTGGCAATTTCCGGCGGAAATTCGCCAGAAACCTAGCATTTGCAGAGCCCACCGTTGCCCTATCGATCGAAAACTGTAAAGACTCGAGGAAGCCATCGAAAACTGTAGAGAGCGATAGCCAGACATTAGCGAACATCACATATCGATCGGCGGATCGATTTCCGCATCGACCTCCTCCTGATTGCCGCATTGGAGACGCCATTGGAAAGAGATCGATTCACCGTTGGAAAGAGACGCCATTGGAGAGAGACGCCATTACCGCATCAGCCTCCTCCTGATTGTCGCATCGGCCGCCTCTTGATTCACCGTTGGAAAGGCCTCAAACTCCCCGATCTCGCAACCAGGACCTCGATGAAGATCAGAGCACATCCATATAGAAGATGAAGATCGGAGGGATTTGAGCGAGATCCAAAAAGAGAGCAGTTTGAAGATCCATCCAGATCTGGAACAATCTCAACAAGCGGCCGACTGCGTTCGATCATCACAGATACAATCAAGGTCGCAGGTCGCCGGAGAGGAAGAGAGCGATGGGAGGCTTCATCTCTGTTGTTGCGATTGAGGAAGAAGATGGAGGACGAGGAAGGAGATGGAGGAGTCGGTTGAGGATTGAAGGGTTTTTACCTTTTGGTGCTGAAACGGCGAGGAGATATGAGATTAGGTTTAGATTAGAGGGGTAATTTTATCCAGAAAATTTTTGGTGGACAGATCCCCAATTTGTCACACTTGGGGGACACTCCCTCAATATGGTCAAACATTTGCGCCTTCGGCGCAAATTTTCTCTAGAATAAGTGAATGTCTTGTAATTGTACAAGAAATTAAAATAAAATGACATTAATCGATGTGTGTATGTGTGTGAAAATGACATTATAGTTGAGCACGGGACGGGACGGGATTAGGGTCATCCCGCGTCCCGTCCCGCGTATTTTTTCCGGACGGGATTTGATTTTTTTTTTTTGAATCCCACCGGGTCCTATCCCTCACGGGACGGGATGGGATCGGGACGGGACGGGCCTTGTCCCTCGTTTAAGAAATTTAAAAAATAGCAATTTCAAACAAAAAAAAAAAATTAAGTTGAATACAATATATAGCAATGAAGTAATTATTGAAAAAATCATTCCAAACACAAAAAACTATTACAGTAGCAATACATGGAGTTATGCTAAATTGCTAAGTTTTTTTTTATTATTATTAGGAAATAATTCGAGATCGGACAGACCCGGACCTCGAGAGGCCGACAAAGTCGGCAGACGACAAGCCGTCGAAACATACAGCAAAGCAAAAGAAAATACAACATGGAAACATAATACATACACCTAATACAACAAAAGAAACTACACAAAATAAACCCGGAAAACCCCAGACCCTAAGCACACAAGCGGACACAACAACGAGAAGAAAGAGACCCGGCATGGAGAAGTGGATAGCGAGCGCAACTAAATTGCTAAGTTGAATCCAAATACAGTAGCAAAGCAATGGACAATTTATTGAAATTATTATTTAAATGTGTATCAATATATATATATAAGGTTTGCTTCAAATGTAAAAAGTCCTTAACGTGTAAAATTGGCTTAACGTGTAAAATTAGTTTTTTTAATGGATTAGAGCCGAACCGGACCCGTTTTAGAAAAAAAAAACTCTGAACCCGCTCTTTTCTCCTCCGTTTGTTCATCGGTCTCCTCCGTCCGCTCCCATGGCGCCGCTACCTCTCTGCTCCCTCTCTTCTCGCACTCTCCCTCGCTCGCTTGCTCTCGCCCTCGCACTCTCCCTCGCTCGCTCGCGCTCGCACTCTCGCTCCCTCTTTGCTCACAATCTCCCTCGATTGTGGACTAATTAGAGATTTGACTCCAATTTTAATTAGGGATCTAAGCTCTGAAATCCTTGGCTGACTTCGGCCGCCTCCAGATCGAGCTCGCCGAGGTCGAGATGCCCAGTATCATGGCGTGCCGCACTGAATGGGATCGTCGGAGGCGAATCTGGTCGGGTTCCTTGATGACCAACCGACCTGTAAGGTACTCTCTCTCCATCTCAATTCTAGAGTTCTTTAAAATTTGAGTAATTTTGCAGTTTGAAACTCTCAGTTGCTAGGGCTCGATCTTCTTAATCTCTGATAGTGTCTCTGCCTATCAATCTTTCTGCAGTCTTCTTAATCTCTGGTAGTTTGAAACTCTCGGCTTTTTGTGGTGTTCGAAATCAAGCAGTGCTGAATGTATGTTTCATGGTTTCTGATTGTTCATCAGCTTCCAGATGCTACATCAGCTCAGATCAAGAAAGCCTATTATAATTGCATGAAGGCTTGTCATCCTGATTTGAGTGGTGAAGATCCAGAGATAACCAATTTTTGTATGTTTATCAATGAAATTTATGAGGTTAGTTGTGACTGTGAGTAAGGAATGATATACTGGAGCTTAATTTCGCGAGTGTTTCTTGTAATTGTTACATTTAGCTAAAGGAGCCTATTTTTGTTAACTGCAGGTTTTGAGTGACCCAATTCAAAGAATGGTATATGATGAAATTCATGGGTATTCATTGACAGCGACAAACCCTTTCATGGATGATTTCTCTAC
Organism: Persicaria tinctoria; assembly: GCA_037127255.1. Classification (NCBI taxonomy): domain Eukaryota; kingdom Viridiplantae; phylum Streptophyta; class Magnoliopsida; order Caryophyllales; family Polygonaceae; genus Persicaria; species Persicaria tinctoria. The sequence continues at coordinate 7,073,746 of JBANSL010000004.1, forward strand.
AAAGGATCATGTATTTGTCGATGAATTCAGCTGCATTGGTATATATAACACAACTTACTGTCCATTATCTATGAATAGAAGGAAATTATCAGCCAACCTTATATTATGGGTAATAGTAGAACTAGACAGATAACTGGGCAGTTGTTTGCCCATGTAAGCTAGATCTCATTTACCATTGGGTTACCAATTCATCTGTGGAATTTCTAGCATTTTAAGGTGCTGAAACCATTGATTTTAATTTGCTTTTGAAGGTTGCAAAAACCGTGCCAATGTGGCTCCATATGTGTTTAATATTGAGGAGGACTTTGGAAGAGCTAGGGCTCACAATCAATGTGGGAAACCTGACTTAGTTCAGCAAGCTATTGACAGTTGGTAAGTTCTGATAAATGGCTTCTATCCACCAAGTATGTTGATGGAAATGAAATTATGAAGCTCGTTCTTGATATCTTAATCACATATCTTGCCCAGAATCAGCATTTTTGGATTTCTTCTTTTTTGATGTTGCTTGATTTCATCAGTACATTTACACAAAAACTGATTGCAGTCTTTTTAATTTTCAGCCCAGTTGACTGCATTCATTGGACTTCTGCTGCACAACTCTCTTTGCTTGATGATGAAATGCGAAGAGTAGAGAGAGTAAATGTAAGTATCGTATTCTTTTTTTTTTCTCTCCAAGAGCCTATCACATAGTACACATACGTTGGTGTGGAAAACAACTTAAAATATGCTAGTCTTAAACTGACATTCTTGTTCTCGATGTCGTGTGATATGTAGTGCAATATAATGTTTTACTCTTATGTTAGCAAGACATGCTAGCCATTGGTATTGCTCAGCTGGTTGAGTTGCTTAAAACTGAATTTTATACATATGTAATATAATTTATGCATAAACAAATTTTCTCATTGGATTTCTTGAATTGTTGAATTGGGTCGTAGCTGTTTTATGTTTCAGTTACGTGTCTAAGTTTCATAGCCATGCTCAAAGACCCATATCTCACACTTAAAGGTCACATCTAGAGTTGTTATAACATATGTCAATAGTAAAATACTGAAGAAACCTGATAATAAATTTACGGACATGATTGGATGATTTGTTTGGCAATTTCTGATTGACTTATGCCTGTTTTTCCTTTCCAAACAAATTTCAAATTGTATGATTCAGATCGAAGGATACACGAACTTCAATAAATTTACAGATTTGCTAATTCGTTAATTCTTGTATTTCTGAATGACTTCCAGGTTGCTTTCATGCTCTCTAGAATGGGCTCTGCGGCTTCAGATGTTTTCAGAATGGTAATTTTTTTGAGATATTCACAATGCTCTTGTATACTACTTGGTCTTGCACTCTTATGCTCCCGATGGAACTTTTTCTTGGATCACTTTTATCAACTTGTTCTACTATCCATCCGGATATTATACAATCTGTGTGCCTCGTTTTATCTTCTCGATAGTTTTGGGATAAAATAAGCCAAATATGTTTTTTCTATGGGTATGTTTTTGCCTGTAAAGTGCCATCATTGGTCATGTGGAGTTGTTACTTGCTTTATTAGTATCCCTTCCCCAGAGATTGACAAGAACCAGAATATTGTGGTCTGGGTGTCGGCCATTTCTACTGTTATCTGATTTTGCTTCACACCTTCTGTGACACATACTTGAAAGTTTTTTGCAGGCTTGTGTTCGGTGGGAAAAACGGCAGTCAAAACTCTTGGTAAGTTCTCCGACTCTTAAATCAGATTCTATTTTGTGTGATTGAGTTACCAGGATTATCGACGGTAACTTGTATCAGAGAAGCCATTTTTTTTTATGTTTGTTCATCAGGACTAGTCATAAGATAAAATTTTAAACGCTGCTCTTCTTTTTATTTGCATGTTGTTTGCCCTTTTATTAGACGGAAATGCAAGTTGAGATGGAAATGCAAGTTGAGATTGTTGGATTTGTTGGAAAGGATGGAAGCCACCAAGAAACAGTGGGTGTAGCTTCTTATTCCCATCTCTCTATTTCTTGTTCAAATTGGATCTTGTCTGTAGCAATGTTATCTCGTGTATCCGGATGGTAGTGGTGTGTGTGAACGATCAATTTGCCTTGAATTTGGACTGAGTTGTCTTTTGACAGCAAATGCAAAAAGGTTGCCGGCAATACTATCTCCTGTATGTTGTTTATACTTTATATTTGAGGTATTGTCCACCCTCCAATTCTTATTACCTTGGAATTCATCTAAGAAATAATATGTACTCTCATCTCCATATTTCTCCTCATCATACTTCCACGTAGGAGAGTGAAATCAAATGGGCATCAAGATGGGACACCTATCTTCTAATGAATGACGATCAAACATGCCCTTAGTGGTTTTTGCACTAAAGCCTATTAGCTCAAAATGGTAGAGTATTGTGCCTACGCACAAAGATGCAGGTTCAAACCCCGCATAGGCTATATATGTTTATCGCTTAGAAGTACGATGTTTCTCTTCATGAATAAGAGTATAAAGTGCAAAAATAAAATCGTAATGTGCAAATATAAGAACATAAAGTGCAACTGTGAAGTGTATTTGCGCAACTGTGAAGTGCATTTGTGCAACTATATATGTTTATCGCTTAGAAGTTCGATGTTTCTCTTCATGAATAAGAGTATAAAGTGCAAAAATAAAATCGTAATGTGCAAATATAAGAACATAAAGTGAAACTGTGTAGTGCATTTGTGCAACTGTGAAGTGCATTTGTGTAACTTTAAAGTGCATTTGTGCAATTTTAAAGTGCTTTTGTGCAACTTTCAAGTGCAAATATAAGAACATAAAGTGTGAAAATAAAATTGTAATGTGCACATTTAGAATACAAGTGTGCAAAAGTAGGATACAATTGTGCAAATTTAAACTACAATTGTGCAAAAGTAAGATAGAATTGTGCAAACGTAGGATACAATTGTGCATAACTAAGATTATAATGTGCATGATTAACAATTTGCGATTGTTGCGCACTTGTCTATTATGTAACCTATGTAGGATTTGAACCCACATCTTTGTGCAAATGCACATTGCTCTACCAATTGAGCTAATAGGCTAAATTATGATTTTCATGCTAAAATAGAAGAACTTAATCAACCTAAAGCATATTGCAATAAAATTCTAAAATCTAGTTAGCTCATGATTCACAAACAATTTGACAATGCTATGGACATGAAATTAGCTCCAAATCAACCCAACAACACAACCATATCAATAATTTCAGTCAATTTGGCTTTTGACAAAAAGCCCCAAATTCTAAAACATATCGCAATATAAAATTCTAAAATTCAATTAGCTCATGATCGATAAACAATTTGACAATGATATGAACATGAAATTAGCTCAAAATCAACCCAACAACACAATCATATCATCAATTTCAATCAATTTGGCTTTTGGCAAAAAGCCCCAAATTTTAAAACATATCGCAATCTAAAATTCTAAAATTCAATTAGCTCATGATCCATAAACAATTTGACAATGATATGAACATGAAATTAGCTCAAAATCAACCCAACAACACAAGAATATCATAAATTTCAATCAATTTGGCTTTTGGCAAAAAGCCCCAAATTCCGCGCATAAATCAAACCCTAGATTTTCAATCTCAACCTAAATCATTCAAACAATCTAAATAGTTGTAATAAACAAGTTTAGGGTTAGAAATCATACCAAATTCGAGTGGAAACAAGGAGCAAAATCGGGATTTCGAAGGTATTCCGAGCCAAAAACGTCGAACAGGTCTGTCGGGAGAGATGGGCTCGGTGTGAGCTCGGCTGGGCTCGAACCATGGGGGTTCCGGGCTCGGGGGGTGCGCCTGAGGGAGGGGGTTCGAGCTGGTTGGGGCTGGTGGACGGAGGTGGCTCGTGGGTGGCGTGGGAGGCCGAAAACCGAGGCTGCTGGTGGCTCGATGGTGTTGCGATGAGGTGGGCGCGTCGGGGCAGCAGATGGCTTGAACCAGGCCAGTCCAGGGCTCGGGGGTTGCGCACCGGGGTGGGCTCGAGGACGGCTGGTCGCTGGTGGTCGGAGGTGGCTCGACGACGTGGCCGGAGGTGGGTGCGGGGCAGCGGGAGACCGAGAGAGAAACTGAGCGCGCGTTCTAATTAATTAAAAAAATAAATTTTACACGTTAAGCGGATTTTACACGTTAAGGAGTTTTTACATTTTAAAGCTTCCCTATATATATATATATAATGATATTATTTTATGTTTTAAATAATTTTATTATATATATGTGGGACGGGACGGGATTTGCGGGATGAGAATTTTTCGTCCCGCGTCCCGTCCCGTGTATTTTTTGCGGGACGGGATTGAATTTTTTTCCCCAAATCCCATCGGGATCGGGACGGGATGCGGGACGGGACAGGACGGGATTTGTGCCCACCCTTAGATTTAAGTTTCATAACACAATATTATAAAACAGATTTCGGAACCACACGAATCCTTAGTTCGAATTGGATTCCAACTCAGCACCCTTTGAGAGAGTATCAAAACCAATAACATAATATTTAGATAATTGATCTTAATTTTGAGTTTTATTATTTTCATAATTGAATTAGAATGACATAAAACGAGAGATCCATAAAAATAAATAAAAATAAAAAACAAACAGTGGCAAAAATAACTCATATAATCACATTACAAATTTACAATTGAACTTGAAAAAAAGATCGAACCTTCAATGATGCCTATGTTGAACGATCCCAATTTGAAAAGCAAAGTGAATAATTTCCATTGAGAGATGTGAAGAATTAAATTTTAGCGATGTTTAACACAAACACAATTGATCAGAATGAAAAAGTGGATATGTAATTATGTATATAGGTGTAAACAAACAATAGAAATTGATAAACTAAGCCCGAGAGGCAGAGACTACCCTTAAGTATTGTTCAAAAGATCCTAATTAACACAAGGATACCAGTGATAGATATCGAGGACCAACTATATTAGAAAGTCAGCCGACATGGATGGTTCATCACTACATTAACAACACTTGGCAAAATCACAAGAAACCAATAGAACCAAGAAAGTGACATCGCTTGGATCTAGGAAGTCGAGTGCCTTACGAAGGTCAAAAACTTCATATGGAAGCTTGTCATGAACGGAACACCCACAAAAGTGAGACTAGCACAAAAAGAAGTTACGATTCCTCTACCCTGTAACTTCTGCAACCAGTCTTTTGAAGATGTCACACATGTTTTCACAAACTATACTCATTTACTATACCTTCTTTCCAAGTTGGACAACACAATAACCAACATCATAAGAAGTACAAACATAGAAAACCAAACAATCAGACAAATCACAATTGACATTTTTGCTCAATTAAACAAAACACAAAAAGTGACTCTAGCAACTCTTTGGTGGGGTTTATGGACTATCAGGAACAAGGTGAGCTTTAATGAAGACGAATTTACTAGTAATAGAAAACAAGAAGCATATCTGCGATAATTTATTAAACAACTCAATGACTCCAAAACCACCTTTTCAGAAGATACGAGCACGCAAAACACCAAACCATCGAGTCCACCCAGGAAAAAGAAAACATTAAATGAAAAAAAAACCCTCAAGTTGGACACTTCAAAATTAATTTCAACGACTCTAATCTCCAAATAGGTCAAGCAACTGCAGGGTTCGTTATTCAGGGTTCCAATGGATCGATCATCTCTTTTGGAAGCATCTGTTGGGAATGATTCCAATGGATCGATCGTCTCTTTTGGAAGCATCCGTTGTGACTCTGCCTCCTCCTTAACCGTCGAAGCTTTGTCTCTTCATTCCGGCCCGATGGCCGCAAAAGACCTTGGTTTTCAGTGCATTGACATTGAAGGAGATAACCTTACAATCATCAACTTCATCAACGGAAAGTGGAAATGCCCGTGGGAGATAGAGATTGTTGAAGTCTCCACCTTGATTGTAAGACCTTGAGATGCTAACTTGTAGGTCAATACTAAAGGATGATGAAAGACAAAACTAAATGCCAAAATGTTTGATCAATATATCCTAGTCGATACTCTTTATTGTTACATTTTATATTGCAGGGAATATTGTGAGTTCAAAATATTTTGGGACATGTAACTCTAAGTATATGGGCTTTATCATTGGGCCTTAATATTTACTGAGATTGGATTGATTGAAAATATACTATGTATATCTCCTAACTTGTTTCATGTAGAAAGTGGATATTAAGATATCTTTCAGGATTGGGCTCGGAAACTATATAAGGACTCTCGGATATTTGGCTCCATCAAATCCTCTAGGAGCGTGTGTGAACATATGAGGAAGATTATGTGTTGAAATTTTGGGAAAAAATGATTTGAAGAAGTTCAAATTCAAAACGATTCTCATTCATCCAATGAGCTTATGGACTGCTATAAATAGATGAATGCAAGAGAAGATCGACACAATATTGCAACACAAGTTCAAAGCGATCAAAAGTTCTCCATAACATTCATCATCATAGTTTCTCTCTCAAAGTTCTCATAAATCCTAGCTAGTTTTTTTTTTAGAGTTGAGGGAAACACTTGAGCGTATTGTACAATTCATTTGTCTTACACTAAGATTATTCCATACTCAAACAAAACGCACTTCGGTGTGTGGTGAGGGATTCTATTTCACTTGTAAGGTTGGGTTGCTAGAATAGAAACGGCAAGGCTTTGTATAGAAGAAGGGGAAGTTCTTCTAGGATATTCTAGGGCTCTAAGGAAAGTGAAATAAGAAGCATTTGAATCCTATGGGTTTGATAACTCTAGTCTCTAGGCGGGGACGTAGGCCAAGTTCGTGTCGAACCTCGTTAATAATTCACTTGTTTATTTATTTATTTCGCATTTATTTATTTTACTTAAGTTCTCTCGGTTTTCTTCTTGTCAAGTTTTGATAGTTATATCAATGCCTTGACTAACCGTTTTGAAAAACTGTGAAAAAGTTTTTGTTTTGCGAAAATCGTGCATATTTTATTCAACCCCCTCTTCTTCTAGAGTATCATTCATTGCCTATTAGACTCTTCAATTATCATTTCAGAGATCTTGCAACTCCTCACGTTGTTCGACTGGTCGTGTTGCATTCACGTCTTTCACGACATCACTCAAGTAGCTGAAAAGGTGCCTCAACTGCGCCACGCGATGGACCATGATGCTCTCCTGGTACACCCAAAGTCCATATCACTTGTTCAAAAAGATGTTATTCGATGGTGGATCGGCAAAATATGACATATTTCAAAATCTTACCTTGTATAAAAAAAAAAAAAAAACGAGTTAGTACTCCATCCGTTAAGAAAAATATGTCGTTTTAGAAATAAAATCTTGTTAAAAAAACTTGCTGTTTTAGATATTTTGGTGTTCACATCCCAAAATTACCCAACGTTTTAGATATTTTGGTATTCACCTCCCAAATTTACCCTTGTAATAATTAGAAATTTGTTAGTTGTAGTTTTCAATAAAGTGGAAAAGTAAAGTAATAATCAAGAATAAAATTAACAAATGTGTAAATATCTAAAACGACATGTTTTAATTAACGAATGTATCATAATTTGGCGGATTTCGTTGGGTTGCCACTCGTGTCGTGTTGAATCGAGCATCTTCGGAATTTCCCCTACAACCCCCTATAATTTCAGAATTTACAAACACAAGCCCCCTTTTTCTCTCTCTTTAAAATAGGACTAGCAGATGGTTTTGGGTGGAAACAGCAACTGATTGAGAAGAACACACGACACGAACTCGGAGAACGAATCCTTTCTCCTCTCCCACGAAGGTCGTCCTCTTCAAATTTCAAATCCCCCCAACACCCTCCTTCCTCCAATTTCTGTGCGTTTCAGTGAAGTGTCCATATCTGATATCTCCCCGGTGTTGAAGCTGACCCGTTCCCCCCCTTCGATTCGGCAGATCCCTGTTGCTCTCTTCCTCTGTCGCCGTCCTGTAGGTCGCCTTCGAAGTCGAAATGCCGAATCAGCTGGTGAAGGTGCGGCGAGCCGACATAGTGGCATGCATGACGTGCCCCCTCTGCGAGAAGCTCCTCGTCGAGGCCACCACCATCTCCCTTTGCCTCCACACCTGTGAGTTTTCTAACCTCCGCGCCGCTTCGATCTGCCAAATCGTAGTGCTTTCTGTTTGGGGTGTTTTTTGTGTTGTTGTTGAGTTCGAATTGTTTGCGATCTGAGTTTGTTGGTGGTATAATCTCTCGCGATTCTCAATTCGTGGGTTGCTGCTTGGAATGTGTGGATTCGGACGTAAAATTTTGGTCAAAACTCAGCGCAATTTGAATGTTTTAGGGTAGGGTGTGTAATTCACTCTCTAGGCTCTTCATGTTGGTGCCCTTACACATCTCTGGATGGATGATTGAATCCGAATTTATCTCCGATTCGCTTGTTCTAATTGGGCATGTAGTCTATGTGAATCTCATGGCAGCAACAGTTTTTGTAATTTCAAAATCTGTATTCTGTAGGACCCTTTCACGTGCTTTTGGATGATACCTGTTCTAAAGATTTGTTTTTGCATAGTAGTATATCTAAGTTTGATGAAATATCTTAGGGTGTTAATCCAAATCTGTTCTTAATTGGAACCTGTAGGGGTTAGCTTTTGCATTTTTAGGGTTTCCTACAACATATAAGATTGAGCTTTTTTGTAGTTGTTAGTTATGTTGTTTTTGTACTACCCAGTGGAAAGGTTTTAGTGTATGGAAAACATGTTAAATTATGAAAAGGCTCAATCTCGTGCTTAATTGGAGGCTGCAGATAGTTCATCAACATCTGCATTTGGTAGATGTAATGTAATCAGGGTGTGATTTACTGTAGCCTGTCATTTTGGTAGATGTACTGAGAATTTAATGTGCAGATTTTTTTGGTAGCCTTACAAAAAGTAACTTATAAACGTCCCACATCCGAACTGATATTTTTGTAATTTGCTCCTCTATTGTGTCATTTGATGCACTGATGCAATGTGGATGAATATTTGACCTAAAGATTGGCTTTGCATGCTTAAAACATACACATAACACGTACTTCTGCTGTTAGTAGATTCATCACCATTTACCTGGCCAATTCAAGATGCTTTGAATGTAAAATTGCTGTCCCGCTTTCCATTATAGGATGTTCAGGAAGAAAATACATTTAGTTAATAGTAAATTGGACTGGGAAGATAATCAATAGAGCCACTGCAGAGTGAATGGATCAATTCCTGGACATGGATGTAGCGTAGAGTGATTGAAATAATTTGTAGTTATAAGAAGCCATTAGTACTGCCACAGGGCATTAAATTCTTTGAATATTTTGGTGAATGAGATTATTTTTATTTACTAAAGCAACATCTTATGCATCATGTTGGACTCTTAAACAGTTTGCAGGAAATGCATATACGAGAAACTCTCGGATGATGAATATGATACATGCCCTATTTGTGACATCAATCTTGGTTGTAACCCCGTGGATAAACTCAGGTCTGTCCTCCTACCCTTGCTTCTGATGACTGTCACATGTTATAAGCTTCCTTATATGTCTTGTTCTTGTAATTTGATAAAATATCAAAGTCATTTAATGCTTCCAGTCTGGATCTACCACCCAGGGATAAGTTTTTTTATTTTCTGTATTTTCTGATGAAGCTCAGTGGTATGTCAAATATGGAAATAGTCAATTTATGAGGATTTACCAAATTCAGTACAAGATTGTAATCTACATGATTTCTTGGTTAATGAACCGATTTGATGATAATTCTCTCAAACATGGCTGATTAAACACTTTGCAATGCTTTATGCAGGTTTCATCTACTCGTTAATTCTGCTGAGAAATACTGCACCCTAACTTTTATACATAATGCAGGCCTGACCACAATTTGCAGGATATCAGGGCAAAGATTTTTCCCATGAAAAGAAGAACGTTGGAGACTCCTGAAGCTACACCGTCAATTTCTCTTCCAACTAAGAGGAAGGAGCGATCATTATCGTCATTGGTTGTGAGTACGCCAAGAGTCTCAGTGCATGCTGGTGCTACTGGAAGGAGGACAAGAGCTTCCGTGAGAAAATCTTCTGCCACAAGAGGATCAAGTTCTTCCAGTGAAGAAGCTCCCAGCAAAGGGGAAGATTCAGCAGAAGATAATGTGGAAGGATCAAGCTCTCCTGAGACCTTAAACAAAATAATACAGAATAGGAAGCTGGTAAGCCAGGCGGAAATTTTGTTAATTTTAATCTATTAGTTTGATATGTTGACTGATCATCTGGAATGGAATGAACGATTCACTTCCTTGAGACTTTGGCAGGCTGCTTCTTCAGCCAAGTCGTCTAATGATCCAATTCCTAATGAAGATGCTAGACAGAGTGTGGATGGGAAGGGTAACTTGTGGAAGCCCTTAACCTGTCTTGTTGAAGCTGCCAACAGAACCAAGTTTTCAAAGTCCAACTCAGTGGGGCCATCTCATATCAAAGCAGAGTCATCCTCTGCCCAAGATGCTGTTACTCGTGCTGCTGAACCTGGTTTGATTCAAAATGGGCACAGAGCAGAAGCCCGGGATGATACAAATAGTCTCCCTTCTGTCCCTTCACCAGCAAAGCGTAAAAGGCTGCGCCCAAACCGAAGTGCAGGAGCTACATCTGGGGATTCATCCAATTCACCACAGCTAGTGGTTGATGTCACCAGACATAACCGGCAGAATATGCCTATTTGGTTCTCTTTAGTTGCTTCTGAAGACCAGTAAGTGACTAGCATTCATGGCTGCTAATAAATATGTTATTGGAAACTTTGCTTTAGCCTCTGCTTCGTTTTGGTTTTCCTAATTCTTTAATGATTCAGGGAAGGAGCTGCTCCCCTTCCTCAAATTGCATCTGGTTTCTTGAGAATAAAGTGAGTTCTAAATATCGTTTCACCTATGGTCTTGCGGTTTTGCTTCTTATCTTTCTTGAAAGCAATTGTGAGGTTATCATTTTTATCTTATTGTTGCAAATAATATCCTAGTTAGGGGACTAAACATTAACAATTCATATAAAGGGGTACGAGTACAAGGTTATTTTGAAGGGAAGTTCACCAACTCCTTTGCAATATTTTGCTTATCTATATTCACAGAGGGCTCCTGGTGGATTCATTAAGGGCATCCTAGTTATTTAGTTTGTGCAAAGGGTCTGCTAAACTTGAGAGAAATTCTAAATCAGTGTGGCTTATTATAGCTGGGAGAGTGATCGAATTGGTTGATGAAATGCTCTTGGTTGCAATGCTATTGTTTGTCCAGCAAGATCTAGGTAAGCGGTGTCACTTTTTCTGTGAAATATGGTTGGAGCATGTAAGTGTCAAAGAGCTGAAGCTGATGGGACTGCACCTAGGTACTTCTACTTACAAGATGAAATGTTCCCCATAGAAGAAACGGCCTTCTCTTTCCATGCTAGGGAGTAGAGGATAGATTTAGATGTAGCTGCATCCTACATAAAGTGTTTTTGAAAACCACAAGTTGATTATAGATTTATGTTGTGTAGAAGGTTCAGTTACCTTTATGCAGCCATATTTGTGCATGAATTTGAAATGATCTTAAAAGCAGGGATGCGAAGGGTTGTATTTTCTCTTGTACGGGTAATTTTAGGAGAGATTATGATGGATTGTAGGAGAAAGGAGATACAAATAGAAAAGAGATGGGAGGGAATGCGAGTTTCTCCACTTTGGGGAATTTGAGGGGGGGAGTAATCGAAGGCTCTTTTAGCTTTTTTTTTGTTTACATGTTACTGATAAATTTTCCTTCCCCTTCAACCCTACATCCAAATCCAAAATTCTTTTTCTTGTTCTCTCTCTTTTCTCAAATCCAAACACATGTGCATGTTTAAAATACTTCACATCTTTTCCCTCTCCCTCCTATCCCTACTTAATTGAATTATCAAAAGATCCAATTTTAATAGCCTATATCAGTTTAATATTGGAAGCAGGCTATCATATTCCCGTTTAAGATGCTGTTTGCAAGTCTCTGATTCTACATTGACTCTTCCCTTCCTTAGGAATGGTGATATGCCTGTCTCATCCATTCAAAAGTACATTGCCAAGAAACTTGAACTTGCAAGTGAAGATGAGGTGAGCTTGGTATATACATGTTACGTATTTGCTTCATTTAACTTTACATGTGGTGGACCCAGATGATCCTTGTGTAATATTGCACCCCTATAGAATCGTAGTGCAGCATACACTATTTGGCATGAAACAGTAATCACTCTTGTTATTGTAACTTGTAAGGAAAGACATCTTCAAACCTCAGTTACAAACTTCATCTTTGAAGAAAAGTTCGTTCCAAGCATTATTTATCCAGGGTCATTTTTGTATACTTGATGTATCATGACACTTTGCTTTAGCTAAAATTTGGCCATGGCATCAGTTATAAGCCCTTTTATGAAGTATATTATTTACTCCTAAATGATCCTTTACTGAACGACTACTGTCAATTTTGCCTGCCTTTTTTTTTACTGCCTGTAGAATGCCTCTTGCAAATAGTATACCATCATCAACTATAGGAATTTGCATCGACATATATATAACCCATTTATTTAGTGGAAGTGTAATTTAGTGCAGAGCTGAACTCTGTCTTCTGAACCATCAAAATGTTTCTTTCAGGTACACATAATGTTGCAAGGCCAATCCTTACTTCCCAGCCTTCAGCTCCGCAGCCTGTTGGATACGTGGCTCAGATCTGCACCTGCTTCCAGGCGAATAAAGACTAGCGTGGGCAGCTCCGGAAAGGAGTTCATGATGGTGCTGACATATTCAAGAAAAGCCCAGGTTCAACCCCAGCCTCAGCCTCAACCTCAACCTCAACATCAACCTCAACCTCAGCCTGAAGCTCAAGCTGAAGCTCAGCACCCGCCTGAAAATAACGGCAGTTAGAAGACTTCTCTCCAATTTTCGCTCACTTGGCTTCAAACTATACTCGAAAAAAATAATCTTGTACTAGTTGTTTGTATGGTTTATGAATCTTTAGAGATAAATCCCTTACTCCTATGACCTATATGGCTATATCTGAAGGACCATGTTGATGCTTCATAACTCCATCTGTGGTACTTTGAAATTTTAATTGATGTTTTCTCCCCCCTTGTGTGGTCCTCTGCACATTGCAGAAACCACATTGTAAAGTTCTCTTATATTTGAATTTATAAATCATAGTATTATTATTTGTCTAATTATGTGGTATGTTCATTTCCTCCTCGGCTTGTTAACGAACTCTCATCCCAAGGGCTATGAATTAGGCTGTGTTTTGGGTTTGGGAAGATGATAATGGGAGTTAAAACTAACTAAGTTAGTAGTGCTCAACAAGATCAAAATCTGCAACAGCCAAACTCGACAATTGTTCCATAACTTAAGACGAAGAAGCGACAAACCAACATTGGCAGATGGGTACTATACAATATACATCAAGACTGATACAATTCAACAGAATATGAAATGGGAAGGAGATCCAAAATCAGAACAAAGAGACTCCATTAATGGAAGGAACTGCACTGCACAATCAATTGCCAGAACAAGACTGATGCACAGCCAGCATTTTGTCGTCCCGTTCTTCAGTTAATCAGTTGTCTTGCACAAAGAGTCGCGAGGAAGGTCTTGCCAAGTTTGGCACTCTGGGATGCAGGTGCCTGGATTCAATGTAAGATCTCGTTGTGATGAAACAATGTTATAGAACCCTGAGAACGCAACTGTTAATCAGACTGATGGAATGAAATTGAGTCGTTGACACAAAGAAATGCATATTAAGCGGCGAATGAATTCACATATTCAACATAGAGCCTGCGAAATCATGCCTGTCTTATAATCTTCACAAATTCAAATTAACAACAAAACAGTTACAGAGTACAGATTCAAGTCACTGAAGCTCCATCAGCACTACACTGTTCAAGTGGTATTTGAAGATGATCCTCACAGATCCATCAACAAAGATGCCAAACTAAGCAACCGATGAAAAAAAATTCATCAGATCAGTCAGAAAGAAAAGCCATAATGTATTAACACAAGCTTCATAAACAATGTACACAGAAATTTGCAAATTTCATAACCACAATGTACAAGTATGAACATGAAATTCACAAAGTTGATGAATTTATCAACTTACATTTACAAAATGCAATTCCCTAATCCCACTCCTGCACCACCCCATCTTCATCAATCATCAAACAACTGTAACTGACTCAAATCAATCAACAGTACATCATCTTCTGCTTGGACTCCCAAATCAGAACCCTATAAGATCAAATTCTCAAGCACTAACCCTCCAGAATCCAAATTCTTACCAGTGATCCTAAATTTCAGCATCAATTTCAATCAAATAGTCCCTGGAATCTCCGATCTTTCAATAACGCCGGGTCTCAGATTTCCCTTCCGTAAGACGTCATCGGCCGGGAAGCACCGTCAAAGGAGACCAATCCATCGCCGGCGCCGGCGGATACTTCCTCCTCGTCCAAGAACTGGTCATCACACCGCCGAAACGCGGCGTGCGAACCGATCAGGGAAACACCGATCACCAGAGCAACCAGGACGTTCAAGCCTACATTTGTGAACACCAAAGCCAACACCGTCACAATACTGAGCCCTAGAAGCATCAGGCGGTCGTCGATTTCGCGGCCGAAGAGGACGATCGCGTCGTCGCGGGAGAAGTAGAGGAAGATCCAGAGGATGAACACCGCGAGGAAGACGATCATGGAGATCGGATGCCACAAGAGGGAGAGGAAGACGATGACGAGAGCGATCAGGGAGTAGTTGTAGCGGTAGTAGCAGACGTTGCGGCGGATGCGGGACATGGCGTCGCGGTATCCGAGAGGCAGGGAGAGGGAGGAGAGAGAGAAGAGCTCTCTCCATGGCCGGCTCGTGTGAGTCAGCGTCCGGGATAGGGGCGCGAAACGGGAGACGAAGGGGTGCGGAGGCGAGGCTGAGGTGGTTGGAATGCCGCCATAGTTGGCCGAAGATTCGGCTGACATTGGAGAGGATTCTAGAGAGAGACCGGACAGAGAGAAGGCGGGAGAGAAAAGAGAAAGCTTGAAGAGGGGGACAACAATGGCGAAGAGAGTCGGCAGCAGAAAAGGTTCGAATGGACCCGGACCCGGAATGTGGGCCGGGTATTTTGAGCTGTGGGGCCCATGAATATCAAATCAGGGAAACGGATTTTGGATTCATTTTTTCGAAGGGAATATATTTAAGGGAAAATTGGTTATATATACCTCCAAATTTTCTCAATTAGTTATATATCCTTAAAATCTTCAAAGTAAGTTATTTATCCCTTCCTTAATAAAAGAACTATTTATATATCCAAATTCATTTCTCCTCTTATAAATAATAATTAAAATTACTAAATGAATATAAAACATCAATTATAACATTTAATTAAGGGGAAAACATAAAAACATAGTAGCAATGTAAGCTACTCAGCCCCAAGATGAAAAAGATCAAAGAAAATCATAAAAGACAACCATCGGAAGATGAAAAAGACCAAGAAAACCTAAAAGACAGCCACCAGAAATGCACAGTTGCAACTTGCAACCACTCCTCAGCCCCAAATCAGGCCAAATGTGGATGGGTTCTTGCTCCTTCCCTCTGGACCCTCTGGTTTTGGCAATTCCAATTCTTTCTTCTTCAACCTGAGAATTTATCGAGCGTGATTTGCCAGAAAAAAATAGCAATGTCAGAGACCTTTCTTTGATCCGATTGCTCTCTCTTCCCAAACCTAATCAAATTTCCCGAATTAAAACGTTACAATCAACAATTAGTTCGTCGATTAATGGAAATGGATCGAAAAGTGATGTTATCGTCGTATAGCACTTGAATTGAAATCGTTCATGTTCGACCAACGTACCCCTCGGCGAATTCTGCGATAACTCCGCCACTGCGCCTATAACGCCATCATGTCGCCTTCCATTTGCCGATTCCAATACCTTCATCGACAAAAAGATCGCGATACATGCGTTGATGCTAAATCCGAAGATGTCGAAATTGAAGTCGTCGACATAGACCAAGAGGAGGCTGTCGTTAATCAAGATCCAGTGGATGAAGGAGAGATTTCAATTTCAAAGATGGGGATGAATATAAGGAATATTCATTAGTTATAGATTTAATGATTAATTTTAATTAAAAGAAAATACAATTTGGATATATAAATTAATTTTTTATCATTTAAGGGATAAATAACACATTTTAAATATTAGAGGGATATATAGCTAATTGAGAAAGTTTGTAAGGATATATAAACAATTCTCCCTATATTGGGTTGATAATCTAATATAAAAAAATTAAAAAAAATAGAGGGAGTATAAAATGATTTTAAAAAATGACTAAAATATTATTCTGTGTTTTTATGTCATTCAATATTTTTATACACTAGTATCGTGACCCGCGACTTTGCGCGGTTTTTAAAAAAATTATATTTTAATACTTCATTCATTTATTTTTAAACTATTAATTTTTATTTTATTATAAAGATTAACATTATTTCAATGAATCTTTATTCGGGAAGTTTTCAATTAATCATAAACTAAACTAATCTTCTTTTCATTTAAAATCAATATATGGTTAGCATGTATAAATAAATTACTTCGTAATAACTTAAAAAAAGAAAAGATAAATATTTATCATAATACCATGTATGATAAAGGGTAAAATGATAGATCTATCTTAGAAGTTTCATAATTATCTTTTATTTCTAATAAGGAGCCACCAACATTTGCAAAATGACCTAAAAAAAATCTTCCGACGAACTTGATATATATACTCTATATATAAATATGTTTATCATTAGCTTGATAAAAAAACGATTAATCTTCATTAGTAAAAATATTTTTATTTATCTTATCTTTGTGCTTGTAATTCACATTGAAAACGTATAAAACCTATCCACTAATTAATTAGAGATCATGCCTATAAATAAAACGTTTATGTTAAAAAACGTTTATTTAACATATTTATAAACATACATAAACTTATCCACTAAAATTGAATAACATTAGATAGATTTATCTAAAATGATAAGTTTTCTACCTAATTAAGATATAATGTTGAATATTTATAAAAAAAAACCTAATTAAGAAATAAGGTTATACTAATTTAATTCGGAATATGACACGTAAGCAAAAATAATCCCGTTTAATTCATAAAATTC
Organism: Persicaria tinctoria; assembly: GCA_037127255.1. Taxonomy (NCBI): domain Eukaryota; kingdom Viridiplantae; phylum Streptophyta; class Magnoliopsida; order Caryophyllales; family Polygonaceae; genus Persicaria; species Persicaria tinctoria. The sequence continues at coordinate 7,090,827 of JBANSL010000004.1, forward strand.
CATGGATGCGAGATCGTACCAACGGTCTCTGTTTTAGTATTTTGATGATATAGATAGATATAGATATAGATATAGATATATATTATATAGATATTGATATTGATTGGATATCTAAAATCGAGTTTTATTAATTTTAATTAGCAAAATCGATTCTTCCACTTTTCATCGATCAATTTGAATTGGTTTTAAATTGAAAATGATAACCTTTGTTAACCTTGAATTGATTTCAAATTGAAAATCGTAAATAGGATTGGGAGGGATCAAACATAAAATGACAACCGAAATAAACATATTAATATTCTAAGAAAAAAATCTTCCCAATTTTTTTTCGATGTAAAATCTTCCCAATTTTTTTAATAACATAAATTAACACATATTCTAAAAAAAATTGCTCAAATTTTAAAAAAAAAAAGTCAAACACTAAGATTTATCCTGCATGATATATTTTTTTTAAAAATCAAATCGTTAAAGATCTTCATCATAAAATTTATCTAATTAAAATATAAGGTTATATAGGATAAATCATTGATCTAAAAAGATAAGTTTTTTACCCAACTATATTGGTTTATTAATTGAAGTGGCTCAAAAATATAATACCACTTTAATCCAGAAAATGCCACGCAGGCGAAAATAATCCCGTTTAATCCAGAAAATTCCGTGGCAGCGAGGTCGCTTCAGCGGTCTCTGTTTTAGTATTTTACTAGTATCGGGTACCCGCGCGTTTGCGCGTTTGATTAATAAAATATATTTTATAATGTGAATTTGTTTGAAATATTATTTATTAAATTTTATGCTTGAAATATTTTAATTAAACGTTCAATCAATTGTAAAATAAATTAAAGTAAAATCAATTGGAGAGATTATACTTTAAAATCAAATGTTATATACCGTAGTTAAATTGACCTATACAGTATATACTCCCTCCATTCTTTTTTATTTGACATTTTACTATTGAGGCAAGTTTTTTAAAATACTAAAAACTATATAAAATATTCATTTTTTTAATAATTGTTTTTAAATAATTTCATACTTATTAGTAATAAGTATAATATTATTAAAAAAGATTAAATAAAAAATTAATATTTTATATATATTCAACCTTTCTAAAAAATGTGCAAATTTCAAAATAACAAAATTAAGGAATGGAGGGAGTAATATATATCACTCGAAATTCCTTCCATGGCACTTTGCCGAGTAGTAGAATTTCACAATTGTCGATAGATTAGTTCATTATGTGACAAAATATTTGAGCAAATATTTTATTCAATTACATCTAAAACGTAGAATAATTGATCAAATATTAGATAAATAATTTGATATAAAACGATTAGTTTTTTACCAAACTATATTGACTTATTAATTTTTTTTTTGATTCAATATTGACTTATTAATTGATGTGGCCCAAAAATATATTACCATTTTAATCCAGAATATGACACGTAAGAAAAAATAACCATGTTTTAATCTAGAAAAGTCAATGGATGTGAAATCGCACCAGATGTCGTTTCAGACCTTTGCTTATTGGCTTATTAATTGATGTGACCCAAAAATATAATACCAATTTAATCCAGAATATGACACGTAAGCAAAAAAAATCCCGTTTTAATTCAGAAAATTCCATGGGTGCGAAATCGCACACGAGGCCGTTTCAAGTCTCTGTTTTAGTATAGATAATAGATAGATATAGATATAAATATAGATATACATAATATAAATAGATAGATGTGGCTAAAAAAAGATAACACCATATTAATCCGAAATATAACATGTATGCGGAATACTAATAATGTGGCTATTTTTTTTTAAAAAAAACCCAAGATGTGTATTAACCATCTTTTATTATTGTATTTTCTATTTATATCTTTTGCTTCTGTAATTTCCTTTCTGTCATTTGCTTCAGTTATTTACTTTCAGTTATCCAACTATATTGGTTTATTAATTGATGTGGACCAGAAATATAATACCACTTTAATCCAGAAAATGTCACGTAAGCAAAAATAATCCCGCTTTCTTGGTTTTTTTATTAGATTAATTATATGAAAATATTACATGATTAAGAAGTAATATTTTTTTAATTATACTCATCAAATTAACCTTAAGGTTTTTTTAAAATATATTTTTTGGTGCGCAGATTTTTTAAATTTTAATAAATAAAATTGAGCAAAGGTATAATATAGTTGTATTAAAAAAAACGTACACAAATTAAATATCTTATGGCCCATTAAAATAAAAAGAGAAATATACATTGTTTTAGTATGTACGTATTTATTATGTATAGATTTGATAAGACTGTTTAATTTTGTATATATTTGATTGAATATAGATAGAGATATATATGTATTTTGTTATGATTATATTACGTCAAAATATATGTACTTTATCCATGTGAGAATATAAATACAACTTTTTACCTTGCAAATATATTACGTCAAAATATTACTTAGTTTAATATTATAATATATTTGTATGTCAATATACATATATACATGTGAAAACAAATGATATATTATTATAATATATGCTTTAAATTTTAGTGTAAGTGTACGTGTTACATTAATTATTTTATTTTATAATATTGAAACATAAATCAATTAAAAAATATAGATTAAAATAGTATTAAGATATAAAGCTATATTGGATAGATTATTTGATTTAAAAAGATGAGTTTTTCACCTAACTATATTGACTTATTTATAATACAACTTTAATTCAGAAAATTCCACGTATGCAAAAATAATCCCGTTTTAATCCAGAAAATTCCATAGATACGAAATCGCATCAGAGGCCGTTTCAGGTCTCTGTTTTAATATAATGTCATTTTAATCCAGAAAAAGTCATGTATGCAAAAATAATCCCGTTCTTTGAAGCTATTGTTTATATTTATTATATAATAAAGAAATATATGAAGATTGTGTTTAATGTATAAATTACAAAGGCTGTATTCACTCGATTGCAATATGCATAATTGATTTTTTAAATTAAATTTATGGAAGTATTTGATCAAATATGTGAAAAATATAAAAAGGTATATTGAATCACCTCATCGTAAGATAAATTGGTTTGCTAATAAACATGGCTTAAAGAAAAAATTAAAAGATAAGTTTGACCAAATAAAAGGTGGAGAGAGAATTAATATGTAGATACATTATATTCAATTTTGACCAAATATTAGATAGATTATTGATCTAAAAAGATAAGTTTTTTACCCAACTATATTGACTTATTTATTGATGTGGCCCAAAAATATAATACAACTTTAATCCAGAAAATGCCACGTATGCAAAAATAATCCCGTTTAATCCAGAAAATTCCGTGACAGCGAGGTCGCTTCAGCGGTCTCTGCTTTAGTATTTTACTAGTATCGGTACCCGCGCGGTTGCGCGTTTTTTTATTAAATTAAATTTTATTATATTAATTATATTAAAATATTTTATTAGATTATAAATTGACGTGACTTAAAAAAACAATCTGACATAAACTTGAATGTTTTTTATTATTTAACAATCCATTCTAATTATGTACGTGACCACTTTAATCAAGAAAATGACACATAAGCAAAAATAATCACGTTTAATCCAGAAAATTTCGTGGGAAACTAATATTATTATTTAACAATCCATTCTAATTATGACGTTGCAAACTAATATTGTGTGAGTGGGAAATATTAGATAGATTAATCTAAAACGATAAGTTTTCTACCTAATTAAGATATAAGGTTGAATATTTATACAAATATATTCAATTTCATCTAATTAAAAGAGATATATTTTCTAACTAATTAAAATATAAGGTTGAATATTTATACAAATACATTCAATTTTATCTAAAAAGATTAAATATTTACATAATATTATAGATTGTCACGTACTTATGCCCAAAGCAACATATTAAACATTTATATAGTAAGTATAATAAAATATTATCGATACTATTTTATGTAATTGACCAATACGTTGCTAGTTTAATAAAAAAAATATTATATATACATAAATAATTTCGAACACATTGGTTAGAAAGAATATTATTTTATTTGTGATTTAAAGATATATTCCGGATGAAAAAATTAGCTTGATGTGACTAAAAGATGAGGTTATGTTAACTAAATGATAAGTTTTATAGTTTTATAGCCCCTTAATATATTGGTCTAAAAAGATAAGTTTTCTATCTAACTATATTGGTTTATTAATTGATGTGGTCCAAAAATATAATACCAATTCAATCCAGAATATGACACATTGCCCGCGCGTTCGCTGTTTATTAATTAATTATATATTATTTTATTATACTGCATATTTTATTATAATTATTTTTAAAACGTATAAAATTATAAAAAAATATTTTTTAAATTCTTAAAAACTTGTTAAAAAACCAAAATGATATATTTTTATCAAGTGATGGAATATTAGACCATTTGAAATTGTCGCCCACAATATTATATATTAACATGTTAAAAATAATTTACAAAAAATATATATATTTCATAATATTTTTTAATAATTTTGACATAAAAGCTAGGGTGATAATTCATATAATTGTATTTAAATTGTCATTTATTTTTAAGATTAATTACTTTGGTATTATATGCGGAGTATTAATTAATAAAATTATTTTATACCTGCTACAAATTAAAATTAAAACAACGTTGTATATGCCGGCTGGGTAACGTGCTCGGGGTTTACCGTCAAATGAGGGTTCCTCGTCATTTAAAAAAAACAACGTTGTATATGCCTTGATGGTATTTAAGATGATTTTCAATCATGAAAAATATTTTACAGGATATATTTAATGTAAGCAAACAGTAATGAAAACAATTCAATTTTTGTTATTTGAGGGTGGTTAAAAATAACCCAAACAACGTTATACAAAAATATTGCAAAAATAGTCTTTTAGTAACCAATCTCATCCCGTTAATAAAATATTGCACTTAACTTTATAGAAGAAATATAATTTAAAATTTGATAAATTTAATATATAGTACGGTTAAGATAAGATGAATTGAGTAATGATAGATTTAATAGAAAGGTTGTTGTTTTCTAATGAATATTTATATACCTAATTAAGATATAAGATTATATATATTTGATAGATTATTTGATTTTAAAAAATAAGTTTTTTTTACCTAACTATACAATAAGACTCCAGTCGGTTCGATGCAAATTTCTTAAAATTTCACAAAAGAAGGAAAATGAAATAACAAATCTACTTCAGTGACTCACATCCTCGATCTTCATATTAGACTTATCTAGAATATAGTTTAATCAAACCCTACGTCTTTAATTATGTTATGTTTTTAAATAATTTTTTTTAATTTCTTGTGCGGTTTTGTTATAAGGTATTGATATTGATATGTTCCAAATTAAAAAACCCGTACCCATATTAACCCCTAATTAAATAAATTATATTTTATTATATCAATTATCCATGTTTAATTATTATTATTAAATTGTGAAAGTAAAAAAAGTCTTATTTTAAATAAGAATCTACTTTAATCTAAATATAATTTTATATTGGATGGATAGATATTTGATCTAAAAAGATAAGTTTTTTTTTTACCTAACTATATATATTGGCTTATTAATAATTGATGTGGCCCAAAAATATAATACCACTTTAATCAAGAAAATGACATATAAGCAAAAATAATCCCGTTTAATTCAGAAAATTCTGTGGTCGTGAGGTCGCACCAGCGGTCTCTGTTTTAGTATTTTATATAGATATAGATATAGATTACATTTTAACTTTTGTATCAATTTTTTTTATATTCCATATTTATTGTTAACTATAAAATTATAGAAGCTCATTAAAATTTGATATTTTGTATAATTTTTATTATCTTGAAAAATACATGTATAAATTAGTAGTAATATTTAAAAGTACGATTTTTCTAACTTATATCCTTAAAGAATAAAGTAAGAAGTGTAATTGGAAAAAATCACTAAAATTAAATTATTTTAAAAAAAATTAATACTCCGTCCAATCAACAAACAATGTTTTGAGCTTTTACATGTATTTTAAAAAATTAAAAACTATATAAAATATTAAGTTTTTTTTAATTAATTTTTTCAAAAAAATTAATATTTGTTAGCAGTAGCGTTGAGAGAATGTGAAGAGACAAATATCCCACATTGATAATATGAACAAAGAAGTCTTAGTATATAAGCTAGTGGGGTACTCCGCCTATTGCCAATTGGTTTAGGATGGAACCCCGCTTAGCTTATATGCTAGGCTATTAGCGCATGGGCGCATGCGTGTACACGACCCCCGATCCCGAGTCCCAACTAACTTTAGTATGGTATCAGAGCGAGGTTGGTTGTGATAGCTCAGCCACCTTTTCCGGTTGAAGTGAGCGTAAGTAATCCAGTAACTCATTCTTTTCCTCTCCCACAAAGTGCTGCATTATGCTGCATTTGAACCAGTGACTCATTCTTTTCCTCTCCCACAAAGCGTTGCATTGTGCTTCATTTGAACCAGTAACTCATTATTTTCCTCTCCCACAAAGTGCTGCATTGTGCTGCATTTGAAGACACGCGAGATTGCAAATGGAGGATAAATGATTGAGCTCCAGGGGTCATTTCCCCAAGGTCAAGAACATCAAGCTCTCCTCATATGGGTTTTCCGCAACTGCCCCATATTTGGAACAAGCAAAATTATCACCAGGAGCTTGGATTGATCTGACATTGTCAAGCAAAATCCCTGAGACATCAACTTTTTTTAGCTTTGGTTTGGTCATGTTGAACATCATCGTCATGGATATCAAGATTCCTTTCAAGACAAAGCCTATATTCAACATTTCATAATGTATATCCAGTCATCATGGAAGAAATTAACAATTTGGAGAGTGATTCCCACAAAGCTTCAACAAGAACCTAGAATTGATTAGAAGCAAGCCTAGCATGTCGGAGATGGTCCTCTTCATAGCATCAATAGTCGTAGGTGGGACAACTCTTTGAATTAGGGTAACATCCAAATGTTCTATCTCCTGAATGATGTCGGATAATGTTTTTGAAGTATATGAGAAAACGATACTTCCTTGAACCCGTATAACATGCTCTCTATATCCGACAAGATCCTTTCAATTTCCCAAGGGAAACGAATTCCACTTTTGAAATGATTTATAATGATAAGGGATTCGCCTTCAATAATTATTTTGTTTAGTTTAAGTTCCTTAGCTTTAGACACCCCAAGCCAAAGCCCTATCGCTTCAGACATCAAGGGTGATTGGTTCCCAATTTGTTTTGCATCGTACCAAACCAAGTGGCCCTCCCAATCGCGAATGATGGATCCAGCAGAGCAAATGCGATTTTGCCGGAGCTGAACCATCAAAATTTATTTTAAAGTAACCAGTTGGGGGTTTTTTCCATTTACATTTGTTTATTCGATTTTGTTTGTCATTTAATATCTTATTAGTTGTCTGAACGCTTCTTTTTTCCACTTGCTGTTGACGGGACGCTTTAATCCAGTTATCCATATTAATTTTTAAAATCTTATTAAATCCCTCTGCAGATGGTAGTTTAGTTCGTTCAAAAACAAAATTATTGCGTGTCAGCCATGCCACCCACCAGCTAAATGTCATTTCAATTTTCTTGTTTGTAGATAAGTTATTGGATATTATTGTCATAATTTTTTAGATGTCCCTTAACATAAGGATAGATTCCTCTACAAGCTTCTTTGTGTTGCTGTCTAGCTTATTGACAAAGCCGCTATACTGGCATTCACAGAAGATATGAACTGTATCTTCCTCGTGATGATTGCAGATGGCACGATAAGGTGGGACCACCACCCCTCTACTAGCCAAGCGGGCTGTCGTAGGAAGGCCATTCTGAGTTACTTTCCATATGAAGTTTTTAATTTTTGGTGGTATGTCTAGTTTCCATATCCAACTATTTTCGTTAATCTGTTCGCCTGTGGAGCTAGTTACCAACATGTATGCACTATGATAACTCCACTCCCTTGATGAAAATCGGAAATGGTTTCAAAGGCTTTGACATATGGCTGTGTCAAAGGTCTTGAAGCTACAGCTGTGTTGATGAAACACAAAACCTGTATTGTATGTATTTTATTATCTTATATTATATAAGTATGGTGTCCGAATATTATTCTATATATATTGCAATAACCATACAGTGAAGATACTTGAAGAATATCACCTTCCTAAGCTAAAAGACGTGAAGATCAAATCTGGTGGATTGTGGCTTCGCAGTTTCCCGGAATAGAAGATTGCGAAGATCCTTTCTAAAGCCATGATCTCTAATAGCCGTTGGGTGAAGATTCTTCCTTCAATTGGCACCGATTTGATCAAGTATAAAAAGAGATGAAGAAGAGAGAGAGGATTGACGTACACTCACGAATATCAACGCTCTACATTGCACACTCAGCCCTCAGTTTACGATCTCTCTTCAGCGTGTTCTCTCTGCTTGTTCTTAAGAGTCTTATATTTTGTTTCAAAGCATTTGAGAGTTACACATTGAGCTTATAGGATATATTCTAACAGAGTGTTATACTCGAGAGTTTATAACTCAGGAAGTGGACACTAGGCGATTGATTCACGAAGTGTAAGAGGATTGTACTAGATAGCTGAGAGAGGTGGGGCTCTTCTAGATTGGTCTAGGACTCCAAGGGAACGTGAGTTGACTAGATTGCAATTGTATAGGAGAGAGGCTTCTCGGTGAGCTATTAGGATCCTAAGTCTTGTGAATCAATAAAAACCGATTGAATCCTAGGGTTGTGGAAGAACCCTAGGCGGGGACGTAAGCCAAGTTCGTGTTGAACCTCGTAAACAATTCATTGTGTCCTTTACTTATTGCTTTACCATATTTCCGCACTTGTTTCGAATTGTATAACTCTGCTGTGATTCAGGTTTGCCAGAAGAAAGAATTACGTCTAATCTCAAAGGGTTTTTCAAGTGCTTCAAAAGTCTTGTGATTATCTGCGAAAATCCGGCATACTCTATTCAACCCCCCTTCTAGAGTATCTTTATATTACTTTGTTATACATTATCGAACCTTCACACTAGAAGTGGTGAACCGGCCCTTTTTATCCGGCCACCAATATAGCATGTCTTCAAGAGGTGTTGACGGGAGTGGTTTTTCAACAATTTTTGAGACGATCTCATCTGGTAGAACAGTTGACAGTTTTTTCTTGTCCCAAGATTGGTTTGTAATGTAGTTTTCAACCCTTTCTTCAATATTTAGAGAACGACCATTTGTGCAATGTTGTTTTAGGTCTGTTATAATTCCCCAATTATCCTGCCATAATTTTATCGCTTTTCCATTACCGATCGACCAGATAAGGCCTGCCTTAAGCGTTGGGATTAGTTTTCGTAGTTGTGTCCATTGCCACGAGGCATTACTTCTCTTTGTATAATCCAGGATGTGGGTTGTTTTTAAATACTTATACTAAATAATTTTTACCCAAACGTTGTATAGTTCTGCCAGAATTTTCCATAAGAGTTTTAATTGTAAAGCTTCATTCATTGGTTTTGCTTTTCTTAGTCTCATTCCGCCAGCATGTTTAGACTTACAGACTCGGTCCCAACTTATAAGTGGTTTATGTTGTAAGTCCTTATATTCCAGAAAAAAGACTTGTTAATTTGATCTAGGTTTTGATGTATCTTTGATGGTAACAAGAAACTTTGCATTGAATACAATGCTTTGACAGATAGGTTAGAATTAATTAAGGTATCCCTCCCTTGTCGAGACAAAGATGAAGCTTTCCATTTTGCTAGTTGGTTCATAGTGTTAGTTATTATATCCTCAAGAGTTTTAGAATCAACTTTTCCATTAAGAATTGGACATCCCGGATATTTATCTAATTTTGTTTGTTTGGAAATGTTTATACACCCTTCTATCTCAGCAATACGTGCGCTAGGAATTCCATTGGTACACTGAAAAGCAGATTTATGATAGGTCACTTTTTGGCCTGACACTTGACAGTATCCATCAACAATTTCCCTCACTTTTTCGCAGGCCGTCATATTACCTTTTGAAAAAATAATAATGTCATCTGCAAATGCTATGAAAGGAATCTTTGGGCCAGTAGAGCCAAAGGAGAAGCCAATTTTACTATTATCAGACATTGCTTCATGAGCCAGTTTTCTTGCAAGAATTTCATAACCAAGAATAAATAAAAACGGAGATAGTGGATCCCCTTGACACAGTCCTCTAGAAGGTTTAAAATTGTCTGTTGGTTCGTTGTTAACAAGAACTGAGAATGATACAGTAGTTACACATTCCATAATTAGTCCAATGAACTTTTCATGGAACCCAAATTTCTATAATCCCAATCAACCCGGTCATAGGCTTTTTCCATATCTAGCTTAATTGTCAGACATCCGTCCTTTCCTTTCCTATTTTTAAAGGATTGAAAAATTTCATGGGCAATCAGAACATTGTCCTGAATCGCTCTGTCGGAAACAAAGGTGACAAGAGGAAAACCTGTCGTTGTTCTTGCCAAAGAATACTCAAACTTACTAACTAGTATAGCGTGCAAGCAAGAGATCGATCTACAGGGAAATCTATTAAATTCAAGTCTAATTATAATTGCTAAGAGAGAAAAGGGGGAGTTTTTAGTGTGAAAAGATCTGCCTTTTAGCAAAGCAGAAGCAAGCAAACAAAGTAAATTGATTGTAAAATTCAGTGGAGAGGAATAGGGTCACCTACAATTTATCACTTCGATTGATGAATTCGATCCTTGTTTCAGCCTCTAGTTCTTGTCTTTTCCTATCAATGTCCTTGTCTAGATCTTAGGTAAATTACTAGTCCTACGAGTCCTAGCAACCCTTATCTCTAAATAACCCTAACACGGTTAAGATTCAACCTAGAGATAGCATTAAGATTATGAATTAACCAAGGTACATATAATATCAAGCTACGAGTCGATATTCAACATGTATTCAACTTCCTACACATCCAATTAGTCCTACGAGTCCTAAAGGGATATGATTGCCACTTGGGTTAAGGTTCGCCACGAGGAATCTACAAAACCCTAGCCATTGAATGAATCTACTCTAACTAGTCGGCCAGACCAGAGAGAATAAAACACATTCAAGCAATTAAACACAAGGAAGTCAAAACATTGCAATAGGAATAAGAATTAGATTAAGAAACTCACAATTCAACAATCAAAGATCCAAATCGTAGGCGAAACCTCGAGAGTTTAGTTGCTCATGCTCAACGGCGCTCTCAACAATGGTGTAAAGTGCATAAGGTTAATTGAAAAAATAAACTAGAAAAACCTTAAATAGTCTTTAGAAAGTCGGCCAAATAACTTAATAAAAACCCTAAGTAAAGTCCAATCTTGAATCGGCGTTTCTGTGAAGGCCGCGGGGCAGCCACCACAGGCCGCGGGGCGGCCAGGCGATCAGCGAAATCGTTCGACAGAGCTTCGAGCCGCGGGGCGGCTAGCTTGGCCGCGGGGCGGCTTTTACTGTTCACAGTAATTTTTCCGTTTCGAATTTGGTCTCGATGTCAACATGAAAGCTGTAAATCTTGGAAAGAGCTTTCCAACGCATGGTCATAATAGTCAATTGGACCACCGAGGCCTCCAGAAAGTGCGAAACAAGTTCAGCATGTCTGTCGACAACTTCTGTTGACTTGTTCTTCACTTAGGCTCTCTAACTTCGATTCCGCTCCCGGGCTCTTCACTTTTCCTCCTCCTCTTCACTCTTCCTTCATCCATGAGCCTCCTCATTCCCAGTCGGATCCACATATACCTGAAATAATCCATAAAAGCGTGTAGATTCCGATTCCACCAACAACACAAGTATAAATGCAAATCTAGCTTAAACTATGCATTATGCACATCTAAATCATGCTAAATGCAACCTAATATGCATACCTAAATGCATGCTATCAAAAGGCTCCTTGAAGAGGGTGCACAAGTTTTCCCATGACCATTATTTTTTAGTCTTTCTGTTAGTATTTTAGATATGACCTTATATAGAGTTGTACATAGACTAATAGGCCTATAGTCCGAGGTATTAACCGGATTATGACATTTGGGTAATAGAGAGATGAATGTGTGATTGATTTGTTTTAGCATTTTGCCATAATGGAAGAAGGCTTTGATCCCTCTAATAATGTCCGGGCCCACAATATCCCAGTATTTTTTTTATAGAATTCCAGTATTTCTTATAGAATTCTGCAGTAATACCGTCAGGGCCTGGGGATTTATTTTGTCCTAAATTAAAGACTGACGCTTTGATCTCCCCATTAGAAGGAGGGGCAATTAGCTTGAGATTTTCCTCATTCGTAATGGAAACAGGTATCAAATGCAAGTATTCTGTCAGTTTACTCAAATTAATTGTCTCCTTAGAGAATCTTTTACCACCAATCACAAGTTGGTGTAGTGGTTATGGGGCTACATCCCATGCCTCGAGGTTCGAAGTTCGAATCCCCGTGGAAACATGGAGACGCTTGTGAGTGGGAGGGTCAACCCCTTAAATGGGCCTACAGTAACCCGATCCAGATGTAGAGTGGGCAAAGCCCACTTGAACTGGAAAGGATCTAAAAAAAAAGAGAATCTTTTACCAAAATCATTCTTTATTTTCATTCTAATATTGTCATTTCCCAGTATAAGAGTTCCATCGGTGGAGGTAATATTTCAAATAATTTTCCTATTTATGCGCCCCGACGCAATTTTGTGGAAATACGAGGTATTAGTGTCAGATAGTTTTAAGAGTGGGACTATTGACAAGATAACGGAACGACTATTGACAAGACGATTTATGCTAAATTAAACATCAATCCTTATCTCGCAATAGGTCTCCACTTCAATCGCGTCTAGTGGGGTTGTAGGTATCTGGAGGACCGGATCCCTTCTCCTTTCCGCTGACAATTTTGATCAATTCACCACACATATCTACATTCCAAGTACACCCAGCCACCCTTCGATCATCCAAAAGCCAAAATTCATTGCAAACGAAAGAGGATAAGATTAATATGTGTAATGAACCATTTGATGAAGTTGCCAGATTAGATTTAATCCTACAGAAAACCCTACAAATTATGAAATTAATACAAGCTGTCATCAATAGTAAATTGTAGACAAATTTGCATCCAATTACAATTAATTAATCAAGTGCAATCAAAGCACAGCAAGTCAGGAACGACGGGAGAAGGCTTTGCCTCGAAGCCGGCTTCGGCCTCGCCGTGTCCGTCAAAAATTAATTAAGCCCTAATTTATCCGTAGACGAATATCTATTTCCTGGTGATTTTGCTCTCTATGTTGTTCTTGAATCCACTTTGTCGACTATTGGCCCTAAAAAGACAAATTGGGGGTGATGATGAAAGTTCCAATATTTGAATTGAAGGAAACCAAATGCAAATATGGCCCCTGCAAGTGCAAAAGGGTTCCTTTTTTTTTTTTTGAGAAACAACCGATCACCCTATTCCTTTTCTTTCAGTAAAATCAACCCAACAGAGTTTGGAAGTGCAAGAAAATTAAAGAAAATTGAATGACTAATTGGTCTAATAGTAGCGATCTCATGAGCTGCGTTGTTACCCCCCCTTCACATGGCCCCAGGTCACCTTCTCAAAGCTCATGGCGGTGTGTTGGATAGCAGCAATGAGGTTATGCAGAGCCCCCTTTCCGAGCCCCCCTTGCTTCAGCTTGCTCATCAACGGTAGACAATCGGACTCGATCAGGATGTGTTGCATACCTCGCTCCTTCCCAAGCTGAAGCGCCCACCTCACAGCCTCAGCCTCCGCCTCCTCCACGCACCCGGTGCTCTGGATCTCCATCTGCCCCCCGAACTGTAGCTCTCCCAGATGGTTCCTGCACACCACACCGATCGCCGCCGGACCCTCCACAGGGAGGCTCGCATCGCAGTTGAATTTCATTACTCCGCTTGGTGGTTTATACCAAGTCTCTGCCCCTACCCCTTGCTGATGATCTATGTCGACCGGAAGCAAGAAGCGTTGTAACCGTGCCTCATCCCATCGACCAACAGTCCAATCAATAAAATCGAGCACTCTCATCTCCGGATCTCCCCCGAAAAGGTTCTCGATGACTTTGTAGCTCGATGGCCTCGGAATCCACTTGTCATTCCAAACTTTGATATCGGCACCGTTGCCAACGCTCCATACTAGCCCATCCATCAGTCTGTCTCTCCCGCAAACTATGCTTCGCCAAGTGTAGCTAGGATTGTGACCCACTTCCGCTTGAAGCAGCGTCCCGCGCGGGAAGTACTTGGCCTTCAACAGTTTGGCCAAAAGCGAATCTGGGTCCTCCATCATTCTCCATGCTTGTCTAGCTAAGAGGGCTTTGTTGAATATCTCAAGGTCCCTAAATCCCATACCACCCCTAGCCTTCGATCTGCACATCCGCTTCCAACTCATCCAGTGTGTTTTGTTCCTGCCCTCACTCTCCCTCCACCAGAAATTGCACAGGAGCATCTCAATCTCTCGACACAGTCCCGCTGGGAGCAGAAAACAGGACATCGTGTATGTCGGAATAGCCTGAGCAATTGCCTTGATCAGTACCTCTTTCCCCGCTCGGGATAAAGTTCTCTCCTTCCACCCTTTCATTTTCTTCCAGATTCTCTCCTTGAGCTGCTCAAAAATAACTTTCTTTGATCATCCCACCATTGTTGGCAGACCCCGGTATCGTTTATGCTTCGATACCTCCCGGATGCCCAACAACTCATGAAGCTTTGACCGGATGCCGCTCCATAAGTATGAAGGATATGTAAAATTTCCGTGCTCTGTTGACAGGTAGCTCCCAGAAAAAGAACACAATCATCTGCAAAGAAGAGGTGGGAAATCGGCGGTGCAGTAGGCGCAATTCTGATCCCCTTCAGCCTATTATTAGCCTCGCTCACCCGAATCATCCATGACAGCCCTTCTGCACATAGGAGGAACAAATATGGCGACAAAGGGTCCCCTTGGCGGCGCCCCCTATGGGGTCGGAAGACTGCAGACGGTGAACCATCCATGAGCACTGAGAAGCTCACTGTCCTTACACACGTCGATATCAAGGAGACCCACGACTCGGAGAAGCCGAATTTCCTCATGCAATGCTCGAGGAAACCCCACTCGACTCTGTCATAGGCCTTTGCCATATCTAGCTTCAGTGCCATGTATCCTTTCCTCCCGCCCCTTCTGGTCTTCATATAATGGAACACCTCGAAGGCCGCTAACACGTTGTCTGTGTTGAGTCTTCCAGGAACAAAAGCGCTCTGACTAGGTGCTATTAACTTCCCAAGCACTTTCTTCAACCTTAATGTTAGAACTTTCGACACAATTTTATACAAAACATTGCAAAGACTAATAGGACGGAGATCTTTCATTCTGGATGGAGCCGTTACCTTAGGGATCAGTGTAATGAAAGTGTGATTCAACCCTTCCGGTAACGAACCCCCATTCAAAATGTCAAGTACAACAGTTGTGATGTCCTTCCCGACGATATGCCAACACTTCTGATAGAAGATTGCTGGCATACCATCGGGACCCGGAGCTTTTGTGGGATGCATTGAAAAAAGGGAAGATTTTACCTCTTCTACGGTAAAGGGCCGCGACAGCTCGTGGTTGTCCTCTGCCGATAACAAAGGCTCGATTCCTTGAGTAGCCGTGTTTGGATTTGCCAAAGCTTCATACTGAAACAGTTTGTCAAAATAGGTCATTGCCACCTCCGTCATCCCCTCTAAAGCCTTCCTCTCTATCCCATCCTCATCAATCAGTTTCTGAACCCTGTTCCTCCTCTTCCGCCCTGAAGCTTTTTGATGGAAAAACTTCGTGTTGCGATCCCCACACCGAAACTCATTAGCCCTAGCCCGCTGGAACCACATAACTTCCTCCTTATCCATTAAGTCTCTCTCCTTCTGTTCCAGCTCCTTCCTCTCCCTAACTAGATTCCCATCCATGCGGTTCCCAATCTCCGTCAGTCTCTTCCTAACATTCTCCAACTCCGCTTTCACATTTCCGAACACACTCCTATTCCACTCCTTAAGGTCATCAGCACACCGCTCAATCTTCCCTCTCACTCCACTCGTAGCTTGGGTAGAACCTGGATTCATCCACCCATTCGATATAATTTCAATACAATCGTCATCTTTGAGCCACATCGCCTCGAACCTAAAAGGTTTCTCCCCTACCGCGCACCTCCTTCTCGTTTCACCCTCCAACCCAATTCTGATAGGGAGGTGATCTGACCCACACTTCCTTAAATGGGTTACCAGGGTATTCGGGAATATGTCTAAGAAGGCTCCATTGCCGAAGGCCATGTCTAATCTCTCCTGAATAAATCTCGCTTCCTCCCTATTGTTGTCCCAGGTAAACCTGATCCCCGTAAATGGAATATCTCTCAACCCACAGTACTCAATAGCCTCCCTAAACTCAACCACCCTCTCAAAACTCGCTTGATTGCCCCCCTTCTTGTCATCTAACGACGTGAACAGGTTGAAGTCCCCCATACAGAGCCAGCTATCATGGGGATCCTCATACAACCGCCTCAACAAGCTCAAAGTTAGATGTTTATCTTTGCTCTCCGGCCAACCATACATCCCTGTCAGCCTGAAAATACCGCCTGGCTCAAGCTTCACTTGACTGTCGATATGGTGCTGGGTGTAAGACACCACTCTGACATCACACTCCTCCTCCCACAACAAGGCTAGCCCACCCGATCTCCCTATCCCCTCGACCACAAACAACCCTTTAAATCCTAGCTCTTTCCTAACCTCCTTCATCCTCTTCTTATTGCATTTTGTCTCCATCAAGAACAACACTCTCGGGGCCTCTCTACTCACCAACTCGGCATGTTTTCTAACTGCACGGGCCTTCCCCAATCCCCGGCAGTTATAGCTTATGCAATTCATGGCTCCCGGCGGGGGATGCTATCCCCGACCGATATGACGATGTTTTCCATCGGGTTCGTATCTATCCTTCTTCTCTTCTCACTGTCACGATCTGCACCCTCCCCCGTAGCTTGATCCACACACATTTGGTCCTCGCCATGCCCTTCACCCTCTTTCCGTTTTGTTCCCCCCTTGCCTCCCTGACCTATATCCTCCCTAATGTTTGTAATATTCCTCTCCTCTCCTCTTGCTGCCCTTTTCCATTTTTTCTTTAATCCAACAGTGTTCTCCTGCCCTATATCCTTCACTTTCTCTTTATCTACAGCCCCATGGTCATCAACTGCACCCCCCTCCTTCCCCGTGGTATAGCCCTCCTTCCCCATGACCGGCTCCCTCTTATCTCCCTCCTTATCTGTGAGTGTAACCCTAACCACCCCCTCTAGGACCTCACTGGCTTCCCTCGTCAGTTCTTTCCCTCCCGAATTACCCAGATGCTCATCCACCGACTCCCTCTCCTCAAGAATTTCAATGAGTTTTCCGTCTACTTCTCCCCGATTCCTCACTTCTAGTACTCTCCTCCCTCCCACTCATTCTCTCAATCAGCTCCCTATCAGCCTCCCTCTCTGAACTGCTCCTCTCCCTTATGATTTTAACAGGTGACGCCCTCAACCAATCCCCATACTCCCCCTTATAGTGTTCCTCTTTAACCTCGCTATCGCACTCCCCATCCGTGTGCCCCAAGCAACCACATATGTAACAAAAATTTGGCATTCTTTCATACTTCACTTCAACCCAAATCTTTCTCCCTTCAATGGTAACCATAATGCCTCTTCTAAGGGGTTTAGTTACATCGATCATCACGCGCATCCGTATGAACCTACTGCACGTTAAAAGTTCCTCTTCATCCATCTCCAGAACCCCTCCGAAGGCTTGTCCCAATTTCAGAACCATTGATTTAGTATAAGCTGCAAGGGGAAGGTCATAAATTCTTACCCAAAACGCTGTTTTCGTGAACGTTATGGCCGACACTTGCTCCATACCTGGTTCCTTCAACATCACCAGTGATCGATCGAAAGACCACGGACCTCCCTTGAGTACCTTCTCTTTATCCTCTTCACTGCTAAATTGGAAGCTATATAAATTATCTTTAATTTCTATGAATAAGAATCCCTTTTTCGTCCGCCACGCACCCTTCATCGTCGCTTTTAGGGCATGAGCATTCGGAGCCTTCTTCGACAATACGCACCCTATCAACGAGAGTTTGCTGTGGACAGACCTTTCCTCTTTAACTGCTTCATCCCCAATCACCGGAGTACATTCCTCCTCCGTTAGATGGATCACTTTCCCTCTGCCTCCCATGCCTGCAATGACCTACCCGACGCACTGATCAGCCTAACTCGAGCGTAGCCAAACACGGTGAATCTCGCACTTATCGGCGAGAGGATACCTAGCTCCCACGGCCCTAGACCGGATAGGAAGAACAGACGATCGGAGATCACCAAGGGTGTTCGTCGTCAACGCCTGTCGCTCCTAGGGTTTTCTGTTTTCCGGATCTCGGAGCAAAAGGGTTCGTCGATCTAGAGATCCCCTCTTCCATCACATCAAATCAAGGATTTTTGTGCAATTTTATGAAATTTATTTTGTCAATAGTCGTTTTATGATCTTGTCAATAGCCCAGTAGCTCTTCTTTTTTCCTCATGAATCATTTTTCCTTACCCTTATCGGTTACAGAATAGTCACCAGTTTGAATGTTTACCAATTCCTCTTCGACAGCCGATAATTGGCGGAAAATACAAAACACAAGTTGGATTTCATAAATGCAAAGCTTTTAATCTCAACACAAACAAACAAACAAATTTTTTTTAAATATAACAAGATGAATTATCCCAAATCAATTTACCAAAACTGCAAACCCTTGGGTTTATCTAATGTGAATATGAGTGTATCGTCGACTACCATTGATTCAACTATGACTTGGGCTCATCTTTGCTGTGGAATTTTTTCCCAGCTTCCACTGCCTCCCTGCATCATACAATTGAAAAATATGTGCATTTCAAGTCGAATCAACTAGATCTTAAGCATAACCATGGATGAGCAACAAGAAAAATGTGTTTTAACTCACCTGAATGCATCAACAAGCTCCCGGCTTTCAGGCTCGAGCTTCACTCCCTCATAGAATGCATTCGCTGCTTCCTCAAACCTCTGTAAAAACATGTTATTATGCACAACAGTTAAAACGACTTCTAATGGGTCAACGTTTTAGCCATAACACGCGCGAGCGAGTAAGAGAGTCATGCCTGCAGCAAGCGCAGAGCTGCTCCCTCTCGATAGCAAGCCTTATGCCAATCCGGCTTCAAAGCTCTGCACACCTTTGCGTCCTCCAAGGCTTGCTCTCCCTGTCCTGTGCGAAGCCAGCATAAGCTTCTATTTGAGTACAATACACCATCAGTCGGATCAAAATCAATGGCCTGGAAGAAAAAACGAGCTGTAAGTTTGACACCATTCCTAGTGCTCCTAAAATCCACTGCATTGTATCATATGGTATGTTTTCTCAGTATTTGCAAGTTACAAGACGAACATTTAAGATATAACATGCCATAACACTTCAAGGGAACACCAAAACTCCTCTTACTTGAGATATATGCAAGTCCACCAACAAGCTTACGAGATTATTGTTTTTGGGATAGGAAAAGCATTAACGAGATTACCTGGGTATATGCATCCACAGCTGTCAGGAAATCTTTCCTCGCGAAAGCATCGTCTCCACGTGACTTTGCTTCAGCAGCTTTAGCCTTCGCCTCAGGTGTCACCTGAACAGTTATGGAGGATTAGCGAACATAGTTTACATAGTATTATTTTGAATCTACACTGGTCAATAAGAAACCACCTCCGAAATGAAAAGCTGCAGAAACTAACCCCTCGTTTGTTTTTAGGTGAGGAAAGGTAATGGTTACCCTTCCGAATCTAGTCCATTTTTAATTTAAGATTCATTGATCATTGTTCTAATCATTACCCACCTTCCCTCATTTTACATACATTTTACATACAAAATCTATTTCCTTTCCCCCCATTTGATTGCCTACTTTGAGCATAGGGTAACCATATCCCCTAGGATGCTCTAACTATTACCCTCTCCCCTTCCCTAGACTTACAAAAAAGTGTTGATCATACAAATTTTCCATATAAAATTTGATTCCTTTTCCTTCTATTCTTTTCTACTCAAACAAACAAGTCCTAAATCACATTTGAAACATTCTCAAGCATTATTATCTTGTTCGATAATCTTAAAGTCATAGCATGATTAGCATCATTGTAAAGAAAAGGTGAGAAAAAACTAAATGACATAATTGTGAAAGTGTTTACCTCTTGCAAATGTGGCTTAATCAAGTCGGAATCTTTATTCACATTTACCTCTTCCAAACTCTTAGCCAGTTCCTAAATGTTTGGCATGTCAAAATCAGTTGAAAGTCAATCAGCAAGAATACAGATTTTCACACAAGAGAGAAGTAGATTCTTCCCAAGAATACATACCTGTTCTTTGCTAGTTTCTGATTGCATGTGTTCTATAATCCCGTCAATACTCCAGCTAGGAATTGATTGAATGGGGGTTGTTATGGGGAGAAGAATCTCAACAGCTTCACGATTCCCCCTTTCAGCTGCAACCTCTATCGGCTTGTGTCCATACTGTATTTAATAAAATCCTAATTAGTTCAAATTACCCAAGGTACAGTACGCACAGACAGTTGGAAACAAACCTCATCAGCCACGTTTGGATCCGCTCCAGCATTTATAAGGCAATTGATTACGTCTGCATCACCACCATCAGCCGCTATATGCAATGGAGTAACACCACCTGCAGTTATGTTTACATCAGCAGCAGCCTGTACGAAACAAGAAAAGTTAGTTTCACACTAGGACTTGATGGAATGTCACAAAAAGTACAAAAAAGGAACAAAGCTCATTTGAGAACGGCATTTACAACTCATGTATAGTCATATAAGAAGCCCCTCGGAGTAAAAAAAACAAAAGGAAACAAAAGAGGCAATTCCATCACCACTAGTAAGAAATCAAGTATAGGAAAAAGTCAAAGAAGAATAAGAACTGCACATTTTAATTTGTTTGGCTGGTTTTCCTATGCCAGCAGCAATACAAATGGTGCTGCCTGCTAATAGTACTACAGAAAAGCAAAGGCTTAAGCTTTTTTCAACAACAAAAAAAATTAAAAATAATGTGAGCTTGACTACCATAGATAAAATCTCTACAACATATTAAACATTAGAGCTAACCTTAATCAGCAATTCTAGACAATCCATTGTGCCGGCTGCCACTGCTGATAGCAGGGGTGTAATGCCATCATCGGTTTCAGCATTAGGCTGCAAAAAGATAAAAACTAGATGTCAATTGACAAATCAGTTAAATGGCACAGCATAATAATATTACAAGAGGATACACGCATCTTTTGGCTTAGGAGTAGACAATAACAAATAATCAGCAGTTGACTAGGCTAACCCCATATGGATATAATGAGGCAGATAGAGAAACATTTCTGCACTTCAAATTAGTTAACGATGGAGTTAAACTGAAGACTGGTCATTTACTAACATTAGCATGGTGTTCTAACAGAACTTTTACAGCATCCTTCTGCGCATGACCAGCAGCCCAAACCAGAGGAGTTCCAGCATCACTTTCTGACTCGATATTCGTGCTTTTGGACAGCAAGAACTTCATCAACTCAATATCCCCTGCAGATAGTAAGGTGAAGCATGAATATACTGCCTAAACAGAGTGTAATAAGATGAAGAACTGCACTTTCACCTCTCTCAGATATAATAACATGAATTATCAAAAGAATAAATTAGTATTATAGAACATCCTATCACCCCTTGGTTTCACCTGATATAAAGTACTCCCAAGAAACAACACACACACAAAAAAAAAAGCAATACTCAAATGCAGCGACACAGGAACCTTTTGTCTATGACAATAGTGTTAGCCAAGATGTGCAGCTGGCTACCGAAAGAATGAGATATGCTTACCTATTCCTGCAGCATGGTGCAAGGCTGTGGCTCCTAAATTGCTTGGAACATTTGGATCTGCTCCATGCTCAACAAGGTAGATAGCAGTAGCAGTTTTGCCTAGCCGAGCTGCATGGACAAGAGGTGTCTCACCTGCAACAGGGTAAACATAATAAACAATGAAAAGCAGAATAAACTGAACATTGCTTATTAGATTTTGATAAATATTAATGAAAAAAAACCGCATTTACAAACTGTCAGATTACCAACATAGATCAGACACATTCGAATTATTAAGTGTAAAGCCATTAACCCTGTCAGGTCTCAAATAATAGAATTTAGAATGCTCCCTAATATCATAGTAGTGCTTTTGTAAAAAAAAAAAAGGCTAGAGTGTCCTACAAGGACACAAATTTTACATCAAATATATTTCAAACACATAATGATACAACAAACAAATACATTCTCAAGAGAACACCGGGAAAACAAATACGGAATATAACTTAATAGAGCATAAAAGACTACAACTTGTTGCACATGCCAAGCACTCAACAAAGGTGGTTACTATGACCCAAGAACCAAGAGTGGACCATAACCTCAACCTCATCGTCTTAGTCTATTACTTTGATCATAAAGCTTAATGGTAGATTAAGTGCTAACATATCTTATCTATCAAACCCCCAGATTACTTGAAACCCCACTCTTAAGAAATTTAGACCTTCAATTGCATCTTCTACAAGTCTTGAGATCCCTCTTCCTGGAAAGACTAGACTTAAACTAGTACTCAAATGACAAATCAAATCCATCAAAACAAGGCTATACAACAACCACATTGTGAAACTCAATGGCAACAATCAACAATTGAAATTGAAAGGAAGGAAAGAAGAACACTACCATCAGCATCTTTGACATTAACATCGATCTTAAGCTCCTCCACCAAGTACTTGCACATCTCAATCTGGCCTTCCCGGGCTGCAAAATGAATTGCCCCGCGATCGTTGGCATCCTTAACATCCTCCACTGTTTTCGCAAGACCTTTTCCACCATCCAGCTGCTTCGCCATTTCTACAAACGAAACCAATTACAAACCCCGCATGTAATGAAATTCACAAAAATCATGAGAGAGGCAAGGATCAATTATAGAAATCGATGAAGAGAAAGTGGAGTTACTCTTGAAGAAATCGAGATTTCCGGTGAGAGCAGCGTTAAGGAAATCTTGAACCTGCTGCCTAACAGCGAGGGCGTCAGAGGGATTGGAGGCCATGTTCGTCCCTTGTCGGTTCTCTGGAGAATATGGAAACCCTAATTGCTTATAGTTGAGGGTTTTTTACAGAAGAAATTTCAGATTTTGGGAGGGAAGGAGAGAAATAGAATCAGCCAGAGGGGCGCCGTATGGTCTTTCTGGGTTGTTCTAGTTCTCGTTCTATAATCGAGTTAGTATGACTACACAGGTCAACAAAAGTCAACTACTACTAAACTTCTCTCTTCATCGTAAACCCTAGTTGGATAATTTACGTTTCGGCTATATACACCGCAAATCTCTACGTCTTTAAGGACGTGCAAGTGGGGTGTAAATTTTTTTTTTTTTTTCAAACTCAGACGTGCTTGCACGTCCTTAGGGACGTGCAAGCCCGTCCCTTAAAGACGAAGAGGACGTACCTCTTCGTCTCCCATCGTCTTCGTCGTCTTCACAGAGAGAGAGAGAGAGCAGAGAGCGCCGGAGAGAGAGAACAGAGAGCGCCGGAGAGAGAGAGAAACCGAGACCGAGAGAGAGAGAGGGGGACCGAGAGAGATGGAGACAGAAAGAGAGGGAGACCTCGAGGCGGCGGTGGCGGCCTTGGAGGCGGAGGCGGAGGCGACGGCGATGGAGGTGGAGGCGGTGGCGGTGGAGGAGGGTGGTGGTGGTGGGGCGGCGGTGACGGTGGTGGTGTGGCGGTGTATGGCGGCGGCGATGGAGGCGGAGCAGTGGCGGACGACGGTCTATTACCGCCGCGGAAGCGTCGGACCATTGAGGTGTCCCCGGTCCCGACTCCACCGGTATGTTATTTGAATTACTTTTTGTTTGATTTATTTTTAAAGTTTTAAAATATAATTAGATAGATAATATAGTTTTACAATAGAATTTTATAGAATATATGATTGATAATATATATTGTTTGATAGAATTTAATTGAAACTATATTTTTTGATTTATTTATATATTAGAATGTTTTTTATAGTATATAGTGTGATAGAAAAGAATATAGTTGTAATTTGATAGAATATAATAGATAGTATATATTCAAATACATAGAAAATAATTACAAGTGAAAGACAATAAAAAACATTATAATATATTATAATATTTCAAAGGTATTTAATTAACATTAAAATATATTTGAATATATTAAAATATATTCAAATACATAAAAATAAATGTATATTGAAAGACAATAAAAAACATTAAAATATATTATAATACTTCAAAAATATTTAATTAACATTAAAATATAATTGAATATATTCAAATATATTCAAATACATAAAAATAAATTTATATTGAAAGATAATAAAAAACATTAAAAAAATATTAAAATACTTCAAAATTATTTAATTAACATTTGAATATATTTAAATATATTCAAACACATAAATTTATATTGAATACAGTAAAAAACATTAAAATATAATTGTAATCATTAATTAACATTAAAATATAATAAAAGACAATAAAACATATGAAAATATATTAAAATACATCAAAAGACATTAAAATACATTACAATATACTCCCTCCGTTCGGCAAAACTTGTCGTTTACTATTCACGCACGCTTTTTTAGAATGATAAAAACTATATAAAATATTTATTTTTTTATAAAATTTTTTTAACAAGTTTGTACTTATTAATAATAGCTACGAAATTGTTAAAAAAAAATAATTAAAAAACTAGATATTTTATATAGTTTTTATCTCCTAAAAAAGCGTGCGTGAATAGTAAAGTGACAAGTTTTTCCGAACGGAGGTAGTATTAAAATATACTGAAAAGACATTAATATTCAACTGGATCATAATAACAGGCAGGGAGGCTCATGAGGGATGATGGTACCCTTCGGCCTATTAGGTTCGGCGACCGGGCAGCGGTCAACCAGGTACATGAGTCTACGGCACCCCCCGAGCAGACAGTCGACGATCTGCTCGCGTCTGCAGAGCGCTTACAGCCGTCGATGGGGACGCCCCCGGTCAACGAGAACGACACCTTCTGGGCGGGTATGCCACCTTGGGATCCTTCCGGCGATTCGACGATGGGGTTGCAACCTTCCTTAGAGCCCCCTGAGGTTTTGAGTAGCTGCATCACAGACGTAGTCGGTAGGCGACGGGCCGACATGGGTAGACCGCCTATTAGGGTTCCACCGACCGTCCCGGAGGCTTCTACTTCAGCCGTTCCAGAGGCTTCTACATCCGGTACACAGGAGCCCGAGCCTTCGACCTCCGCCACACCACCGACGATCTCCTTGGGCTTTGCAGATGATGTGATCCCTGACGTCGTTGAGGAGGCTGACGACGGTCAAGAGGGGCAGGCTCAGGGCCAGGGGGGCCACAGGTAGAGCCCGAGCCCATCCCTGCACAGGTTGCCGCACCGGCTGTGCAGGTCGACCCTTTACTGCCGCCGGGAGAGCTGCTTGTGTCTTACAGGCATCACCGTGCGTACCACGTGTGGAGAGATCCTACGGTGGAGGTGCCGCTGCTGAAGTTCCACCACCGGACTACTCACTTGCAGCCATTCGAGCCCTACATATTTGAGGGCCCGGGGACCTGGGTGCAGGATCTGCTCCCATCCGGCATCCCCCAGCTGAGGTCCCTCCACTGGCAGTGTGTGGACGAGTTCACCTGCACGGGCTTTTTGGAGCATTGGCACCCGGAGACGAACTCCTTCCACTTTCCATGGGGCGAGATGACCATCACGCTCCACGATGTTGCGTGTCTGATGGGACTTTCGATAGATGGCCAACCCTGCACGTCACATCTGCCCGCTGGCGCTTTGGTCCCCGCCATCGCGGAGTACTACCAGCTCACACAGGCGGCTCTGAAGTCGTACAGACACGCGGGAGGCCCTCCGGTGACTGGATTTACTGCCCTGTGGCAGCAGAGACACGGGCCGCTCGGCGACTTTGTGGGAGGGGGGCAGCCCAAGGATGACCCTGCACAGCGTCTGTTTCTGCACAGGACCTATATGGGCATTGCTCTCGCCGCGACTTTGTTTGTGGACAAGTCGCAGAGCCGGATCCCATGGAAGGTATTGGGCCTTGTTTGGGACATCCCACGTACGGCCACCCTTGCATGGGCTGCTGGTGCCCTCGCATGTCTCTACAGGGGCCTAGGCGAGGCTACCCGCTCAGGCGCAAAGGGCATAAACAGCTACACGCCGATCCTCCGGGTACGAGACCGTTCAAGTAGAGTTTTAGTTTACAAATATTTAAATTATATGCTAACGACATACTTTTTTGTGTCAAGGCTTGGATATGGGCGTATTTCCCTCGCTTCCGAGGTGATTTGTCCAGCGACCCGGCTAGGAGGGATGACCCTCGCTTCTACGCGAGGTTCATCGGTCCGAAGCAGCCACCGCGCATGAAGGACGACCAGAAGCTGAAGAAGATCCGGGAGCTGCGGGATGAGGTGGGCCGTCTTACCGTCGATGATGTATGTATTCGAGACTCTATCTATATAACTTATAATTCTTAGCTGTGAATTATATCTGATTTGTTTAATTGTAGGTCCGGTGGATGCCTTTTGGGCGTGATCTGGACTTCGACGGCCAGTACCGTCAGTCCACCTATCGGGGCACCATCACCTTCTACGGGGAGGAGGAGCCGTATATGCCCGATAGGTGCCTCCAGCAGTTCGGACGGGTCCAGGGGATCCCGCAGGCCGTCATCGCGCCGGATCAGGTCTCCCGCAACACGACCCTGAAGAACGCGTGGTACATCGCCGTGTTTTCCCCGGGCCACAACAGGTGGCGGGACCTGCAGGACGAGGGTCGCTTCTACAGGCTGGCCGAGCACAGGCGCACCAGCGAGGATTGCCAGGCCGGTGTCACGGCAGATTACTTGCCTTGGTACGCGTCGCAGAGCCGGCCGTACGTGTTGTCGACCACGCCACCGCATCCCGACCCACCGGCGCTCGTCCACCCGATCGGCATGGACCCATGGGTGGACCTCCCTCAGCATCCCGTCATCCCTCCGGCGTTGGCGGCCCGCTTGCACGAGATGGAGGGCTATTGTAGGGCCCTGTCTACCGACCCTCGCCTTGAGGAGCTATTAGACGAGGTGACGGGGATTTTGGATCATGTTGTACGTCATCCACCTGGCCAGTGATGTACTTTTGCAGTTTGTATGTTGATATTATACATTTATATTTCGGATTTTGTATCTATCTATATATTTCTATTAGACTCTTCTCATTTCTTCAGAGTCATATTGAACGTAAACATCAAAAACGAAAACGTTAATATGAGAAGGTTGTCGGATAACGAAAACGAAAACGTTAATATGATAAGGTTGCCCGATACCTTCAAGATTGGCTAGGGTTTAAGGGTTTTGGCTAGGGTTTAAGGGTTTTGGGTAGGGTTTTAGGGTAAGGAAACTGCACGTCCCTAAGGACGTGCAGTTTCCTTACCCTAAACCCTAACCCTACTCAAACCCTAGCCAAACCCTAAACCCTAGCACGTCTTTAAAGACGTGCTAGGGTTCTGCTTACAATTAACGCAACAGTGCATATTTGAAGCGATGGAGGACAGCTTGATTCCGCACTCCAAAACAAAGTCCGACTTCTTACAATTGAAGCGAAGGAGGACATCTAGAATCGTTATGGCCGAGCCGCAAAGCAATCCTCGTCTCCAAGTATCTCAGGTACGCACAGGTTTCGTAGAGTCAACATATTTCGTATTCGTTCCGTTTTGTTCATATTTTCAATTATATGAATACAGTTTAGAGACTTTACGTCTGAGTTCTCGGACCCAAGGGTTTGGAATGACCGTGACGAAATGGTTACGCATTTCAAGGACTTGGGTCGGAGACACTGCATGATTTTAGTAATCAAGCGGTCTTGGACAGGGGCGTCGAATCGTCCAGGCGGGGTTCTCCTTGCTTGCGAGCAGTTTGGGGAGTACCGACCACGTGGGAGGAAGCTCCGTAGCACACAGTCGAAGATAAGTGGTTGTCCATTCTCTCTACACGGACACAAAGCTCCGCCGGGTCAGTGGCGCATGACGGTAACCCATGGTGTTCATAACCACGGGCTTTCCACGAGCTTGAAGGGTCACGCCATCGCCGGACAGATGACAGAGGGGGAAAAGAAGATGGCGAGGTGGATGAAGGAAGTTGGCACTCCTCCAAAAACCATTGGGTACGGATTGAGGCAGTTGGATGATACCAGCGTCACGTCAAGGAAGAGCCTTACCAACACGCTCGCCATGATGGTCGCCGAAGAAAGAGGTAGTCGGACGATGACCCAGGATACCTTGCACCATCTGCGGGAAAGAAGGTACTACTACGAATTCAGACGACATCCGGATGACGACAACGTCTTGAGCGACCTCTTCCTCGCGCATCCCGACGGGATACGCCTTCTCCGAAGGTTCCATTACGTCATCATAATGGACAGCACATACAAAACAAATGCATAAGTTACTTAATTACGATTACATTCTTGCACATATAGCCAATTATAAAGTATTTTATATGTAACATATTTACACCTGCACATACAAAACAAATGCATAAGTTACTTAATTACGATTACATCCTTTGTGCGAGGTGGTCGGGTTCACACCCTCAGGCAATACTTACTGCATCGCCTATGCCTTCATGTCGCAAGAGAAGAAGACACATACGCCTAGGTGTTACGACAGCTTCAGATCTTGCTTGGGAGCGTTCAGCCTCAAGCTATCATGACTGATCGAGAGCTAGGTCTCTTGGCGGCGCTGAATGTTGTCTTCCTCGACGTCCAGCATCTCCTTTGTTGGTTACACGTGACGAGAAGATGTGAGGAAGCAACTCTGAAGATCACGAAGAATTTAAACCACGCTGGCATCTTTAAGGGCAACTGTTGGGGGCTGTTCGAATCGAGGTCGGAGGAATCATTCAACCGACGTCGTCGGGCGCTACGAGTTGCATGGCACCCATTCCCAGGTGCGGTGGCGTATTTGGAGTCGGTTTGGCTTCCATACAGCAGGAGCATTGTTCGGTGCTACGTAGATAATGTCTTCCATCTCGGCACCGGTACGACAAACAAGTACAACCTTACTTCATATCTCACATTACAATATGATATAATATCGAATATTTAGTGGTATGCACTTCAATGTGTGCAGAGTTGAGGGTCAACACAAGGTTCTGAATGAGGCACTTCACTCATCGACTGGTGACTTCCGCATCATGATCGATGCAATCCATAGAGTCAATGATTGTCAACTGCATGAGCTGCAAACTGCTTTGGAGATCGACCGCTTCAAATGGCCAACAACGGCGTATAAAGTCAACCTTTTCGATGAGGTAAAGACTTTAATCTCCAAAAAGTGCTTCGATTATCTGTACAAGATGTGGCAGGACGTTGTGAACCAAAAGGTTCCTCCGGTATGCACGGACCGACATTGGAGGGTTTGTTACGGGATCCCTTGTGTCCATGAGATTCAGGCATACGTCAACTCCGGCACTCCGATACCCGCCGAGGACATCCACCCGTTCTGGATGGATTTGACATGGACTGACCTCGACGACACCCCAGTGCCGTATGAGCTGTCATCTTCATACACGGCTTCCAACGATGTATGCGAGGATGAGCTGCACCCACCCTCATCAGCAAGCGTCCGAAGGAAGAGGAGGCCTCGGGGGTCGAGGAATGCCTGCAGAACCAACCCGTTGCCATACGAGAAGGTAAGGGAAAGGTTTGAGAGAGAAGAAGCGCGTGCTGCTCGAAATGCTGCTCGGCCTCGTCCACAAGCGACCTCAGCTCGACGTGGACGTGATGATGTGTTCGGAGGGTTCAACTGGGGTCGAAACAACGTTGATCCCTTCATGTTCGGTCATATTGAGAGGGTGAGGGACACTGTTGGAGATGGTCATTGTGGCTACCGTGCTTTGGCGGCTTTGACATCACCGATCGGCGAGACTGCTTTCCCGGAACTCAAAACGTTACTATGCAATCACTTGGAGGATCACGCCGATCTGTACGCCGGTTGTTATACGGGACCCATTCCAGCAGTTCGTCGACTACCAGAGATGTGCCGGAGCCACACATGGTGATAGGAGACGGTGGATAGAGCTTCCCATCATGGGTTTAGTATTTGCGACGGTATATCAGATTCCTCTCGTCGTCCTAGTTTGGCATCATCCGTTCACATGTCTCCCCATGATCTCGCCGGCATCTGCTAACAACCCTCCCCAATCAGCAACTCTTGGTGTAGCCTGCATCGGAAACCAAGACCATCTTGCCGCGGTACGACTTCAAACGTCTTTTTTATTACCTATTCATGATTTTCATACATATGTCAATACTCAACTCTAAATTTTTGTTCTCATAGATCTGGTTGCGTCCTAACGCTCCTCTTCTGCCGCCTCCACTAGAATGGGTCGAACATCATCATCCGAGCGTCGAAGGATGGGATGCTCCGTTTCAAGCTCAGATTGAGAGATTTAGAGCCTTGCGTGCCGATGCCGGCCGTCCTTTACTATTTTCCTAGATTGTATTCCACATCTTTATTAAACTTATGAATGTAAACCTTTTTTTCCGTTCCTTGTAACGTTATTCGCATATTATCCGAATGAAAACCTTAACAATTCTTGTGTTCTGTTTAATTTGACCCTAAATCCTTCAAATCCACTAGCTAAACACTTCAATTTTATCAATTAACATTACAAAACCGTCGGAAAACCTAAACCCTAACCCTAAACCCTAAACCCTAAACGCAAAACCCTAACTAGGGTTTGCACGTCCTTAACAACGTGCAAGCACTGCACGTCCTTAAGGACGTGCTTGCACGTTGTTAAGGACGTGTAATGTTTAAATAGTGGACGTGCAAGCTTGGGGACTTGCACGTCCTTAAGGACGTACAAATCCTTAATCCGGATTTGCGGTGTATATAGTGGCACCCATAATTTATCGGAACTCATTTCCAATTAATTAGAACGCTAAAAAAATTAATTAACTCATTTCAACTTTGCATGTCCGAGTTAGGGTGTATTTAGTCTGAACGTTATTTTACCTCTTTAAAATTCATGTTAAAATTTTTAGTATATATATTTTGGATTGAAAGTAATTAATACTCCAATAGTGATTTGGGTATGATTAATGAATTTTACAATTTCTTTTTTATTTAATAATAATAGATCGGCTAATCCCTCTCGATCTTTTTCTTTATAGATGACAATCATGATTTTGCAAATACAATCCAATTAGAGCCGCCTTTTAGACTAAACCAAAGATGACAAATAAACAGAAATTAAACAAATAATATAAGAAATCCTCGATATCACAAATCGGACCGCACTTGATAAATACCTAGGATGCCCCATCATAAATAGGAGAGTTAACAAAGAGACCTTCGAGAAATCGATAAGTACAACGAAACAACAACTAATAAAGTAGAGAGCATACTCACTCTCTCAAGAAGGGAGAGCAACACTTATTCGAGCAAATCTTGGGACAAAATCGAATTACATTATGCAAAAATTTATACTCCCCCGTGAATCTACAAACATATAGACTAACGAAAGATAGATAGAAAAAAAAAATGGAACAAAATCCAGCATCATACACCCCTCATTGGATGAGATAAAATTTGCAAAGTAAAAAACAAATGAGGAGTTGGAATACACATAACAAAAGACATGAACCAATCACTACATATGAAACTACTATGGAAAATTATAATTGAACCAACGTTCCCTAGGTAAAAATTATCAGAGAAAAGTACATTTAAACATGATCCTTATTTGAGTAGGACGAAGACGGAATATATGAAATTGAGTTTGGGCGAGGAGGAAGAGGGTGATGAGGGCGTGATGCTGGGAAGGATGTCATACCGGAGGAGGATAGTTTTAGATACTTAGGGTGATGCAAAACAATATATGGAGGGGTGGATAAGAATGTAAAGCACTGGATTCAAGTCGAGTAATGGTTTGGATTCAAGTCGAGTAATTGGACGCACCTGAGAATAGTTTTAGATACCACAGTTGAACTGAGATGGTAACCCAACCGCCCACCGACTTCATATGTCGGCATCTAGGAGCATAGTTTGGAAGTTCTCATGCCTTACCCCTACGTTGTTTGGACCCAGGTTCAACCAACACCACAAGAAGCTTGTCAACTTAGGAAGTGTAGTTCGACACTCCTGACCATCGACCGAAGAAGGCAACACCTGCGTCCATCCCACCGACCCAGGAAGTTGACAAGAGCACCGTACGTATAGGTGGCGATAGGATGTCCTGTGAATAGAGAGTCCGGAAAATAATGTTTTAAGACATCATAATTTATCCTACATTCCTAGATTCATAATTCTGGTTTCCTGATAACAAATTTGAGTAATCTCTATTTTAACCACAACATCCCAAAAATAACCAAATTATGTATACCTAAAAAATGCAGTCGCACAAAGAAGGGAAAAAAAATAGAGTAAAAAAAAAACCCCGAAAAAAAAAAATGCGTCCACCTTTCTTCGAATGAACGGCCGCGAGCAACCGCCGCGTCGCCGCCCACAAATTTTCACTTATAAATTTGGTTCCTTTTTTGATTTTTACCTCTCTTTAACCCAAATTGGGTTTTTTCACAATTTATTTCCCTCCAATAAACATTTAAACATTTCAAAGTAAAACCATAAAAAGTACACATCGTGAATAATAATTTGTGTTTTCAAGAATTTACTGACCAAAAAATCACTAACACTAATCTCAGAGATTTCCCGGCGGCGTTGGCCAGGGCAACCGTGCCGATCCCTTGGCTACCGCCGTCGCCGGCAAATCCCTCCCACCACCGCACCGCCACCAGCATTTCTATTCCAACAATTCCTAATCAATCAAAATTAATTTAGGGGAAAAAATGCCTCCTAGAAACAAGGTCAAATTAGGGTTAACCATCCCTGCAAATCCAAGATCCAATTCCAGGACATCATTTGATGCATCATCCTTCGGCAACAGTCCACTTACATCGCCGTGCGCCACCAGGTCCGCCCCTCCCTCCGCCCTACCGTCGCCTTCACGGCGTGTGCCGCGCTCACCGTCCTCGGTGCGTCCAATTCCTCCTCCTCCGCCTCCGGCGCCGGCGAAGAAGAAGGCGGATGCGGCGAAGTTGGAGGGAGAGGACACGGAGAATGTAGCGACGTCGTTCGGCGATAACACGAGGATGCTGGCGAAGCAGCTCTCCATGCGCGAGACGTCGACGGCGAGAGACATTGCGTGGGAGAAGCGGCGGAGGCAGAACATCCGCAAGGAGAGGCGGAGGTACAGCGTCTCCGGCACCACTCCGACCGAGGAGCCATCCCAGCCGACCGCCGCCGCCTGCGCGGAGGACGGGGAGAGGATAACGGATGCCGATCTGCACGATTTGAAGGGGTCCATAGAGCTAGGGTTTGGATTCAACGAAGAGGAAGGGCAGAAACTCTGCAACACCTTGCCGGCACTCGATCTCTACTTCGCCGTGAACCGCACGTTCTCTCCGAAGCCGGTGTCGGCGCCGCACCCCCCGCCGATGCCTCTGATCAAGATTCCGTCGGCGCCGATGATTATGGCGCAGTCGATGAGCCCTCTGAATAGCCCGAGGAGCGATCAGGATTCCTGGAAGATCGGCAGTCCAGGTAAACTCTTCTCCAATCTCAATTTCGATTCACCAGATCTGGCATTTCAAAAATTGAAACTGATTGTTGTATGATTTCAATTCATGATGGTTGAATCAATCATGCCTGCGTATGGTAGCCACATGGGATGATCCTCAGCAAGTGAAGATCAAGCTGAGGCATTGGGCCCAAGCAGTAGCTTGCTCTATCATACAGTCTTCTTGAATTTGGCTTTCTTGTAGAAGAGGAGGGATGATATTAATTCGATGATCGATCTGCAGTTAACAAACAACAACATTAATGGAGAAAGAAAGTGTAAAGAAAAACACGAATCGGATTTTCCTATTCTGTTTGCAAAATATATTTGTGTTTCGGATTCAAAGGAGGTGAAGTTGTTGAAGGCTATCATACAATATGTACAGTTTTTAGAATTGTGTTTTTGTATTGGCTCCTTCATGTAAATATACTTTATCTTTGTCAAAGTGATGATTTTAAGTGGATAGATCAAGATGAATGATTTCCTTTCCAATCTTGAATTGTGTTCATGTTCATGTTCATGTTCATGTTCATGTTCAAAGGGAAGTTTGAATTTGGTTCAAAAGGTTTGGTATTGGTGAAACTGCAGCCCTAAGCATCACATAGTCCTTTTTTTTTATTAGATATATGATATATCTGAAATTCGAAGGCCGGCCAAGCCGGCAGATTAGAGAACCGTCTAAAAACCATAACAAACGACAATATAAATGGTGCAAACTCAGGCAAAAGCATTCTACAAAAAACGAAAGCAAGAAGACCTAAACCAAACTAGATGTGGTCTAAGACGACAGACGAAGTCAAGCTCCACTCTGAAGCACAACCGTAGGCCAGCGATACATCAGGACCTGATCATGATCATCTTGTGTGCTGTGAGGACGAAACTTCAGAGAAGTAGTCAACTCGAGTAATAATATATGGAAATATATTTAATAACATAGTCCATGATTATAATAATATAGGAACATCTATATATGGAATATATTTATTTAATTTTGGTTTTTCCAAAATTAAATTATACTATTTTATCTTTTCTTAAAATTGTTTTTTTTTAGAACAAAAAATTGTTTTTCTAAGATTGATACTAATTTTGTTAAGTAACCTCTGTCAATCAAGATTCAAGATTCTCATTTTATGCATTTAAGACATAGAATAGAAAGTCTGAATTTTTTTTTTGAGAAAAGAAAGTCTGAATTGATATAAGTAAACTAGTACAATATTGATTGCTATAGTATAAATTATGATGTACATATAAGTAATATAGTACAAGGTAATCTTCTTCTTTATTGGGGTTTTGACAGTCAAAGTCGGGATTGGTTGAGGTCCGCGTGGTTGAGGTCCGTGTTCGAACATAAGCTTCTTTGGAGGTTCGTCTTCACTGCCCACAATGATTCCTGGTGCATCGCTGGCCAGCGGTGCTATTTCATGATGATGTTTGGCTTTGTTCGTAGTCTATGTCATCAACTTGATTGAATTAGTTTTACCTAGATTCGACTTTTGTAGGGTGCGTTTCCATTTGTTGTATTGCACTTTTTTTTTTCTGTCGTATGTATTGACGGTCTTCCGTCTGCATACTTATCGGCCATCGAGATTCAGGTATATCTAAACTCAAATAATTACTTAATAAAAAAAAAGTAATATAGTATAAATTGATTGTTTGAAATTCCTAGGTCGATGCTATATATGTTTGTTAAGTAATTAATTTCTGTTTCTCTTGATCATCAATATCTAATCAATAAATTAACTCTATATATGAATTTGGGTAATGTATAGATCCATAAAGGTTACTCTATCAATCGAAAGTGATCCATTCACTATTGAACTATGGGCATTACTTAAGATAGCTAGCTAACTAGCATATCATCCAACTAGACAAACAAGTGATTGATGATTGACATTAATGGCTATGGAAATTAGGACATTGATATCATTTCCAACTTTGAAAATGTTGGTTAGTGATGTAAAAGCTAAGATCTTAAAAAATGGTTGCAAAGCATGCGTGTAGTAAGTTGAGATATGACTTATAGTAGAGGCTTATCTTGTGAAATCTTAACTCCACCAAGCCCCCATGACCTACCAAACTAATTGTATAATGATGTTAATTGATCTTTTTGTCTTTATATATAGTTGAATATATAGCTTTCTTTTTATGATGAGTTAGGCAACCACTTCTCCACATCACATCTATTCCATTGTCACTCTCCACTATCAATTTTTCCCCAATTTAGCGACTTACTTATAAACCTCATTTACAGTGTAATTTATGAACAAATATAAAACAATGTGAAAAAAAAACATTTCAATCATAATATTTAAAATACACTAACATTTTACTCGAGAAGTAAATGTCATTAATATAACTATTGATTGAACAAGATGAATCACGTACACTCAAGCACACTCAGATTCAAAGAAGCGGAGAAAAACTAACCTCTCAAACATTAGACATTTTCATCTTCGAAAAACAGTCTCACATAGAGGCAAAAAGCATCTCTATTTATGTTTGTTACAAAGAGAAAAGATTCTCCAAACAACCTACCCTCTTATTCTTCTACTTACACAAAATAACCACTATTTCTATAAAGTCTCATAACACTCCTCCTAAAGTTGAAATTGCAAACTGATTTGTAACTCCCAACTTGACAAGAGTTCGATCATATAGCTCACTGCACATAGTCTTAGTAAAAATATTTGTTGGATGCTCTTTGGTAGAAATGTAGCCCAAGATAATTTCCTTCTTCAACACTTTGTTTCGAACAAGATGACAATCCCCTTCAATGTGCTTTGTTCTTTAATGGAAAACAGGGTTCCTATCTATGTGCATTGCTAATTGATTGTCACGGAACAACTTTACACTTGTTGTTTGAACACCCAGATCCTGCAGAAGCTTCACATACCATGTGATTTCACAACAAGTCATTGTCATTACCCTATATTCTGCCTCTGTTGTAGACATGGCTACATATGACTACTTTTTAGATCTCTAGGAGATCAGAGAGGGTCCTAACATCACACAAACCCTGTGAGAGACTTTCTGGTCATGGGGCAACTTTTCCAGTCAGCATCACAAAATGCTCTCAATTCCATGTCTCTACTCTTGGCCAACAGAAGTCCTCGACCTGGAGCATTTTTCAAGTACCTCATAACATGCTTTGTTGCCATCCAATGCTCATTTGTTGGTGAATAAATGAATTGACTAAGAACTTAATTGAACTGCATAACAGATGTCAGGTCTAGTAATGGTCAGATATATCAATCTTTCCAGTAGCCTTCTGTATGCTATGGGATTCACATTAGATATATTGCCTTCCAAACTCAATTTCACATTTGGATCCAAAGGTGTAGCTAATGCTTAGCATTTGTCATCCCTATCGCTTTTAGCACTTCAAGAGCATATTTTTCCTTTGATTCAAATAGAAATCTTTCTCAGCTCTTTCTACTTCAATTCCTAGAAAGTATATAAGCTCACCCAGTTCCTTCATCTGGAAATTCTTATTGAGATGTTCCTTCAATATCTGAATTTCAATCTTACTGTCTCCAGCTATGATCATATCATCCACATATACAAGAAGTATTGTATAGGACACTTTTGTTTTCTTTGTGAATAATGAACGATCAACTTCTGATTGAACATATTCTGCTTCTCTCACTACTTGAGAAAACTTGGCAAACCATTGTCTTGGTGCCCGCTTTAGCCCATACAGTGATTTCCTTAATTTGCAGACTTCACCTGCTCTTGCACTCTTCACAATATTGCTCTCACTCTTGCTCTCCTCATGAGAGCAATGCTGAAAGTTCTTTAGATGCTCATAGAAAAGAGGAAGTTCCATGTAAACCTCCTCATCAAGCTCACCATGAAGGAAAGGATTTGTCACATCCAATTGAGTAACATGTCAATCCTTTAAAGCTGCTAAGGTAAGTAGAGTCCTGACTGAGATCATTCTAGCAACAGGAGCAAATGTCTCACTATAGTTAATACCTTCTACTTGAGAGAATCCTCTCTAGTAACCAGACGAGCTTTATACCTATCCAGAGTACCATCTGCTTTATACTTCAATTTGAACAACCATTTGCAAGTAACCACAAACTGATTAGATGGTCTTGCAACAATGTCCCAAGTGCCAGTCATTTCTAGAGCATTAAGCTTAGTAAGCATATTTTACACCATTCAGGATTGTGGAATACTTCATCCATTGATGGTGGTTCAGATAAAGGTGCCACATTTGAAATGAAAGTGTAGTATGATGGGGAACAAGAAGAATAAGAAATACAAGATGAAAGAAGGTAAGGAGAAGTGAACCTGCTAGTAGAGAGTGAGGCTCTGATATCACCACTGGGAGTACTACACACATAGTCTTTGAGCCAATAAGGAGAGAAATGAGACCTTTTAGACTTTCTGAGAGGTGGCACAGATGGGAGAGGTGGTTGATCAATGGTTGGAATCCCATCAAACATAGGTGGCACATGTGATGGAGAATAGTCAGCCAAAGACTCGGTTAAGGTAGGAGGGTTAAGATATGGAGATTTGGTAGGAATGACGGGTTCAAATGAGGGGGCATAAGGTGTCAAGAAATCCTCAGAGATGAGAGGAGGTGAGACTACATGCTTAGAAGGGGGCATAGGTAGGCTAGGCTTAGAGGCAAAGGGAAATTGATTTTCAATAAAAGTGTCATCTCTGCTTGCACACCACTTTTGAGTCTTTAAATTGTAGACTTTATATCCTTTAAAACCAAAAGGATATCCTAAGAAAACACAAGGATCAAATCGAGCATCAAATTTCTTTCTGTCAATCCCAAGAGTTGAGATATAACATAAGCAACCAAACACCTTGAGAAGAGAGTAGTCAGGGGGTTGGTTGAAAAGAATTTCATGTGGAGATTTGAGGTTAAGAAGAGGTGTGGGAAGTCTGTTTATCAAATACTCCCTTCGATCCAAAATACATGTCTTTTGACTTTTTAACACGTATTTTAAGGAGCTAAAAACTATATAATATATTAAATTTTTTTATAATTACATTTTTATAATTTAATACTTATTCCAATAAGTATTAAAGTGTTCAAGAAACAAAGGTATATGAGGAGTTGTATTTGCAGATAAGGTATTGGCTAGAAGTTTCCTCATTTCTTGCTCATTGACAAGGTAGTATAGACCCCCAATATCTTTACGAACAGCTATCACTCTCGTCCTTGCATGGTCCTGGATAATACACAGATTATCCCTAAAGTTAATATCAAAGTTATATTCAAGGATGAGAGAACTCACAGAAAGCAGATTGAGTTTGAAACTGGGAATGTAAAGAACATTGGACAAAATCATTTGAGAAATAGTGATAGTACCTTTGTGAGTAATAGGATTTGTGATGCCATCAGGAAAATGAATGGTAGATGGATTTTTTGTGAGTCATATGGTGTGTGGCACCACTATCTATAATCCAAATATCAGCAAAGCCAGAAACATTAGAACAAAAATGAAATGTTGTACCTACTATATGAAAATCAGTGCCTTTATCCTTTGGTTGACTCATCAGTTGAAGCAGAGAAGCCATCAACTTATGGTTTTCATCAGAAAGGCCTTGAAACAACTTCATAGAGTTGTCACTTGGACTGTCAAAAGCAGCATTTGCTCTAAACTGCCCTTTCTTCGAGTCAATTGTGTACCTTGCTCCTCCCTGTGGCATGTATTTGCTCTTGGAGTGCCAGGATGGATAGCCAATCACCTTCCATCACTTGTCAACTGGGTGATTTTCATCACAGTGATGACATTTCTTCCTCCTAGATTGCTTAGGTTCATCTTTCTTTGAAGACTTTGTAAGACTCGAGGTTTTAAGAGGCGTCAGCCCATGTCACCTAGCCTTTTGAGGTCCGTTGTTCTCACTTGGAGCTTGAAAAGGAAGAGCTCTTGTGACACTTCCAAGCCCAGAGTCGGCTCTGATACCATCTGTAAGATCCGGGGTCTTAAGAGGCGCCAACTCATGCCACCTAGCCTTCTCAGGTTCATTGTCCTCACTTGAAGCCCGAAAAGGAAGAGCTCTTGTGACATGGGTAGAGCTTGAATCACTTATAAATCACTCCCAACAGCCTTATGGTATCCGATGTGGGACGGGAGTGTTACATACTCAACATCTCTTGAATGATCTCTTTTTGACATTAAAGCAGCGGTGTCCGTCTTCACTCCAAGGTCCTTCATCTTGGAACTCACTTCATCTTGTGAGAGCAAGGAATGAGCCTGACTTGCAGAAGGCAATGGAGTATGAAGAAGAAATTGTCGTCTTGCAGCAGCATACCGAGAGTTCAATCCCATCAGAAACTTCATGAGTTTCTCCTCGGATTTAGCATCTTAAATCTTGGTATTCAATCCACATTCACACCTTCCACAGGTGCACCTGATTGGTGGAATCAACCCAGACAATTGTTGTCAGTATCCTTCCAACTTCGTGAAATACTCAGCAATGCCAGAAGATTGTTGTTCACACTCTTGCAACTCTTTCTTGAGTTGAAACGGCAAGGGACCATTCCTTTGCCCAAAACTCTTCGTGAGATCATCCCACATTTGTTTCGCACTATCAAATTCATCAAGAGTCGCATAGATTTCCTTAGAAACAATATTCATAATACAAGAGCAAACCATGTCATTACATCTAGTCCACATAACAGAGTTTTCAACAGTTTCAACAAATCCTAATTTGTTATTCAGAGATAAAGCTTTCATCATAGCTTTCTTCCACCGACGAAAATTCTCACCAGTTAACTGGATTGTAGTTAGAATCATACTGGAATTGTCCGACAGGTGAATGAACAAAGGATTCTGAAGATCTGCGCCTGTAATGAGCTCAGTTTGTTGTCGTTCTCGCTCGTGAGATTAGTTGTCAGCCATGGCTATCTCTCAGAGTACTAGCAAGAATGAACAGAAGTGAAATCGAAGAGAAAACCAAAATGCGGAATCGAGAACTGAATCACTACAATTAATTCGATCGTTCAGAGGAAGAGCGAACAATCAAATCGAGGAGATCTCCTGCAGCTCTGATACCATATTGATTGAAAAAGATAAATCACACTAAAAAACACTCAGATTCAAAGAAGAAAAGAAAAACTAACCTCTCAAACATTAGACATGTTCATCTTCGAAAAGTCTCACAGAGAGGCAAAACACCTCTATTTATGTTTTTTACAAAGAGGAAAGATGCTCCTAACAACCTACCCTCTTATTCTTCTAATTACACAAAATAACCACTATTTCTATAAAGTCTCACAACAATAACAATTAACACCTAGTCGGTTAAGTGAATTATATCAAGATGTTTTTCTTCATTAATATGTAAAAGTACCTAAAATAAATACATCAAAACTAATTATCATCTTTAGTTCATATACTTGGAACACTTAAAACGCAATTTAAATGGAAATCTCATTATATAAAATATATATATATGAAATAAAATGATTGCGACTTTAAATAGTTGATTTCTTAAAGTCACAAGTTAATATTATTGAAAAAAGCAATTGCAATATCATATTAAGTTATATATTAACTACATAAAACAACACATGACTACCGATCATTCACTCGATTCATATCACAAAATTCATTTTATTTTGGCCAATAGGATCTAGAAAAGACAATTTAAATAAGTTGATCGAAGGTACTGATTTGGTGGAGTGATAAGAGCCTAGTATCAATGTATCATGCCGCCATTCGATATATTTTTTAAATATTTTTGTCGAGTTCTTGTACGTCAATAAATAAATTAATATATGTTATCAAACTTAAGTGAGTGCACTTCATAGTGGAAATATTACTATATTGTAAGTTGCATAGATTGTCAAAAATCTTCATCATGATTGGTCGCTACTGATATTTACCCTCACTTTCACAGTTTCACATAATAAAAATATATATTTGTGAAATATACTTATTTATTATTAAAATATCAATATTAAAGACACATGTCCACATATACTTATTTATTATTAAAATATATATTTGTGTGAAATATACTTATTAACATAGTGAGTTCCTAATTTTATTTTACTAGGGATTTATATGTAAGAGATTCAAATACAACTAATGATCTTACCCTTTATTTAGTTTTGTGAAACCTAGATTCGTCTAGAAATCGGTTTTGGATAGCGGAAGCGACATAGATCTAAAACGATAAAGTAAGATCTAACGAAGAATCACAAGCAGAAGAACACTCAAGCAGTTTTACGTGGTTCGGTCAATGACCTACGTCCACGGGGCCTCAAGAGTTGGTCGAATCCACTATAAGAGAGTTCGTACAAGGGATGATACAAGCAATGAAAGCAAGCAACCCTAATCTAACATGCATGTGAATTAGAGGTACAAGGAAGAAGAAGAAATCCCCCTGTATGGGATAAAACCAGAAGATCGATAGAGAAATCGATCTCTAGAACCCGAGATCTCAGAAGACGAGGAGAGCGGCCACCCAGGAGGACGCCGGAGCTCGATCCACCTTCCAGAGAAGCCACCAGCGACCTTCCTTCTCCGAGCGCTCAAGATCCGAAGGCAAGAGAAGGAGAGAAAGCTTCAAACCCTAGAAACCCTAATCGACGCAAGAGAGCGTTTGTGAGGAGAGAGAAGAGAGCAGGTGAAGTGTGTGGCGTACAGTGAAGGAAGCGAGGCTTTATAGCTAGGTCAAGCGCCCAACCTCAAAACGCAGAGCTTCGACTTAAGGAGGTAGGGTTTGAGCAGGCTCCGTGTCCATGGGCTACCAAGCTCATCCGAGCTCCTGGATCCTTGGGCCGAGTAATGGGCTAAGGCCCAATACCAGGTAACATCTTGTTCTTCCTTATCATACCTTATACATAATATATTATATAGTATTGTTGTATACACAAATGTTAACTCCGCTATAGTAAGGTCCCGTTAGAGGATCAAGTCTAAATAGACTCAATACGACTCAGTCGAGACGCATACCTATAGTGCAACATGTGTATATAATATATACTATAATATACCTGTATAATGCATCATACACACATACATGTCCAAAGCAAACATATAAACAATATTACATGCCAAATGGAAAACTTAGGAAAGTAAACACATATCATTACAAACACCCCTCTACTTTTCTAAGTCTTGCACTGGGCAGACTCAGACTCAACATATAAGTGGATTCTTCCCGGCCAGGTCCGTCCTCAGCCCAAGCATACATCACACACAGAGATCACTCAAGTTCCTCCAAGTGGAGGAAGTTCCTGCAAAACACAAATTTATCATGAGGGACAATTTTAGTGCCAAAATCTGCAGGATTAAGTCTACCATCAATTTTCTTAACATGAATGATGTTATCTTCAACTTTTTCACGAATGAAATGGTATCTAACATCAATATGTTTAGTACGCTCATGGTACATGGGATCTCTACACAAATATAGAGCACTTTGGCTATCTATATGCAGCACAGATGTATAATGCTTCAATTCCACTTCCTTCAAAACACCCTGTAGCCAGATAGCCTCTTTACAGGCCTCTGTTGCTGCAATGTACTCAGCTTCAGTGGAAGATAATGCAACTATAGGCTGTTGTTGGGACTTCCAGGAAATACAATTACCTGCCCATGTATAAACATAGGAAGTAATAGATTTCCTAGTGTCCTTGTTACTAGCATAGTCAGCATCAACAAAGCCATGTAATTCAGATGCAGAAGTATGCTCAGAATATAACAATGACAGATTAACAGAGCCAAGCAAGTATTTCAACAAGTATTTCATGGATAACCAGTGCTTCTCAGAAGGATTAGACATGAATCTACTTAAAGTACTGATAGCAAATGCCAGATCAGGCCTAGTACAGATCATGGAGTACATAACAGACCCAACAGCAGCATCATATGGTATAGACTTCATATTTTTCATCTCAATAGCAGACAAGACATCTTTAGACTTAGTTAAATCAAGATGAGGACCTAGAGGAATGT
Source organism: Persicaria tinctoria (assembly GCA_037127255.1). NCBI lineage: Eukaryota > Viridiplantae > Streptophyta > Magnoliopsida > Caryophyllales > Polygonaceae > Persicaria > Persicaria tinctoria. The sequence goes on from JBANSL010000004.1 coordinate 7,134,407, forward strand.
TATTCACTTTGTCACCAGAAATATGAAATCTATCAAGCACCTTATGAATGTAATCACATTGATGCAACCATAATTTCTTATGCTTTCTATCTCTAAGAATGGACATTCCTAAAATTTTCTTAGCAACACCCAAATCTTTCATGTCAAAATGCTTCTGCAAGTTCTTTTTAATATCTAAGATGCAATCTTTAGATTTAGAAATCAAAAGAATATCATCAACATATAAAAGCACATAAGCTGTAGGACCATTTCTTTTAACACCTTTAAAATACAAGCATGTATCAAACTTACTTCTCTTAAACCCTAAACTGAATCTCATACATCTATCAAACTTAATGTTCCATTGTCTAGGAGACTGTTTAAGACCATAGATAGACTTGTTCAGCAGGCAAGCATAGTTAGGATGCATAGAATCAACAAAGCCCTTAGGCTGTCTCATGTATATAGTCTCATCCAAATCACCATGCAAGAAAGCAGTTTTAACATCCATTTGCTCAAGTTCAAAATCATGCACAACAGTCATAGCAAGTAAGAGTCTAAGAGTCTTATACTTAACCACAGGAGCAAAGATTTCATTATAGTCTTCACCCTCTCTTTGGGTGAAACCTTTAGCAACAAGCCTGGCTTTATATCTAGGTGGATCAGATTTAGATACACCATCTTTAAGCTTAAAAATCCATTTGCAATCAATAAGTCTTGCATTTTCAGGTTTAGCAACTAAAGTCCAGGTTTGGTTAACCCTCATAGACTCAATCTCTTCATCCATGGCCCTTTTCCAATTTCTATAGTGAGCACACCTTAAAGCCTGTTCATAAGTGTCAGGTGTAAATGATTTAACCACATCAGAAACAAGGCAAGCAAACTCAACAATGTTATTTATGAACCTTTTATTTGGAATGACAGTCCTAGGACTCCTATCCCTAGTCAACTGCCAATCAGTGAGATCATGTCTTTCAGCTACTGAAGAACTAGAGGAACCAGAACCAGAAGCAGGCACAGACTCATCAATCATATCCTCATCCACAGAAATAGGAGAAACAGAAGAGGAAGGCAAAACAGCAGGTTCAATAACAGGTTCATTAGCTTCCCCACCCAATTGGTGAGGTTGCACAATCACAGAATCAGAAGGGGTAGAAACAGAAGAGAGAGTAAGAGGAGGGGAGGGAGAATAACCAGTATCAAACTCATCATCATAGTCAGTTTCAATGTTCTTAGGAACATAGAATTGATCACCATTGTGTTCCTGCAAGTTAGTATCATGTACAGTAGGAACAGAAGTCATTTTAAAGTGAAACTCATTCTCATTAAAAATAACATTCCTACTCACAATAGTCTTATAAGCTCCAGGTTGAACAAGTAATAGTTTATAACCCTTAACACCTTGGGGATATCCCAGTAGGACACACTTTTGTGACCTGGGATTCAACTTGCCTTGGTTAATGTATGAATATACAGTGCAACCAAAAGGCTTAAGATGATCAAGGTGGGGTTTTCTTTTATACCACAGTTCATAAGGAGTCTTAAAATCAATCACAGAAGAAGGGGTTCTATTTATCAAATATGCAGCAGTCATAACAGCTTCACCCCACAAAGAATGCTTTAAACCAGAGGAAATAAGCATGCATCTAGCCTTTTCAAGAAGAGTCATGTTCATCCTCTCAGCAGTACCATTCTGCTGGGGAGTTCCAGGTATTGTCAAGTGTCTCTTAATGCCTTGTTGTTTACAATAAGCATCAAATGAGGAATTACAAAATTCAAGACCATTGTCAGTTTTTAAGCACTTAACAAACAAGCCAGTTTCCTTTTCAACCATGGATTTCCAATGTTTAAAAGTTTCAAAAGCTTCATCTTTAGTTTTCAACAAGAACACCCAAACTTTTCTACTGTAATGATCAATTAAGGACATAAAATACCTTTTCAAACCAACAGTAGATATTTGGGCAGGGCCCCATAGATCAGAATGAACATAATCCAAAGGAGCAGTTGAAACAAAAGCAGATGATTTGAAACTTTTTCTAGTATGCTTACCTAAAACACAGTTTTCACATAATTCAATGGAACATGGTTTAGCAGGAATAACACCAGACTTATACAGATTCTCAAGACATTTATTACCAATATGACCTAACCTAACATGCCATAACATAGAATCATGCATAGACATAGGCTTATCAATGGCAGTAAAAGTAGTAGCAGAGGAATTCACAATAGGAGTAGCAATCAGTTCATATAAGCCAGCCTTTCTCAAGCATTTAATCACAGGTTTACCATCCTTAGTGACAATCCTCACACCATCAGAACTGTACACATCATATTTTAATTCCTCAAGAGCACTTTCAGACAATAAGTTTCTTCTCAGATCAAGCACCCATTTAACATCCTTTATAACCCTAACAACATTGTCAAACATTCTCAAAGCAACTGAACCAATACCTTTAATTTTAAGCACAGAATGATCACCAAGCATGATAGTACCAACATCATAACATTTAAGGTCAGAAAACCAAGATTTATGAAAGGTAGCATGCATAGTACATCCAGAATTTAAAATCCAAGCATTTGAGTCACCAGAATTTAACAAAGCAAGAACTTCATGAGTATAATAAGGATGAGATTCAAGCACAGCAGAAACATTAGGCTTTTTACCAGCAAGCCTTTCATCTTTCTTCCTCTTAAAGCAATGTTTCTCAATGTGACCAGATTTAGAGCAGTAAGAACACATAAGGTGAGATTTATCAGGTTTACCATTTTGATGATTTTCAGTTTTACTGGAATCCTTTTGAGGTGGTTTATTGTTGCCATTGTTGTTATTATTCTTATTGCCTTTAAACCTACCTCTAGCAACAAGCACTTCATTCTTGTTATCAGGTTTATGGTCAGACTTAAGCTCAAACTTGTTTTTAAAGACCCTTAAAGCATCATTTTTCTGAATAATGGATTCAAGAATAACTTTCTTTTCCAATTTATCAGTATTGTATTGCACAACATCTTTAAAAGTGTCAAATTGAGCAGGTAAAGAATTTAACAACAAAACACATTGCTGAGTTTCCTCAACTTTTTCACCACATCTTTCCAAATCTTGCAGAATAGTCAAAAACTTATCAAGATTATCAGATAAGGGGCAGGAAACATCCATCTTGAAATTAAACAGTTTATTGAACAAGTTAACACGAGAAGGGAGAGATTTTACCAAGTATAAACTTTCCAAACCTTCCCAAAGCTTATCAGCAGTGTCAAAATTCAATACCTTTCTAGCAACTTCGTCACTTAAGCGAAGCATCACTTCACTGTGAGCCTGTTGATCAGTTTCAAATATTTTTTTCCTTTGAAGTCCCTTCTGGAAATTTGTTGGTTACAGCAACCCAACATTTTTCCTTAATCAGAATAGCCTTCATCTTCAATTGCCACATAGCAAAGTCAGTGTGGCCATTAAAAGGCTTCAGATAAGTGCCTTTATCACCCATAGCTGCTGTATTGTACCTGTAAGACAACTTAAACAGTTAGTAAGTGATTTAAAGAGCACAAAAGCGATTCAAGAAAATACGAATCTAACAGTGCAACTAAAGATCCTATCAAGCCAAGTAAAAACAAGCAAACTCGAAGATCAGAAGCACCAAAACACAAGATCCAAGCACAGAAGCCCTAGATCTAGCAAACAAGGGTGTGGTACGTCGTGTAGGGGGGGTGCTGCACCAGCGATGTCGCCTTTTAGGTCAGCCCGAGGCCCTACACCCGTTCCCTATCCCTAGAACTCAACAATGAGCCAGGAAATCAAGAACGCGACAGCCAAGCTCTGATACCACGTTGTGAAACCTAGATTCGTCTAGAAATCGGTTTTGGATAGCGGAAGCGACATAGATCTAAAACGATAAAGTAAGATCTAACGAAGAATCACAAGCAGAAGAACACTCAAGCAGTTTTACGTGGTTCGGTCAATGACCTACGTCCACGGGGCCTCAAGAGTTGGCCGAATCCACTATAAGAGAGTTCGTACAAGGGATGATACAAGCAATGAAAGCAAGCAACCCTAATCTAACATGCATGTGAATCAGAGGTACAAGGAAGAAGAAGAAATCCCCCTGTATGGGATAAAACCAGAAGATCGATAGAGAAATCGATCTCTAGAACCCGAGATCTCAGAAGACGAGGAGAGCGGCCACCCAGGAGGACGCCGAAGCTCGATCCACCTTCCAGAGAAGCCACCAGCGACCTTCCTTCTCCGAGCGCTCAAGATCCGAAGGCAAGAGAAGGAGAGAAAGCTCCAAACCCTAGAAACCCTAATCGGCGCAAGAGAGCGTTTGTGAGGAGAGAGAAGAGAGCAGGTGAAGTGTGTGGCGTACAGTGAAGGAAGCGAGGCTTTATAGCTAGGTCAAGCGCCCAACCTCAAAACACAGAGCTTCGACTTAAGGAGATAGGGTTTGAGCGGGCTCCGTGTCCATGGGCTACCAAGCTCATCCGAGCTCCTGGATCCTTGGGCCGAGTAATGGGCTAAGGCCCAATACCAGGTAACATCTTGTTCTTCCTTATCATACCTTATACATAATATATTATATAGTATTGTTATATACACAAATGTTAACTCCGCTATAGTAAGGTCCCGTTAGAGGATCAAGTCTAAATAGACTCAATACGACTCAGTCGAGACGCATACCTATAGTGCAACATGTGTATATAATATATACTATAATATACCTGTATAATGCATCATACACACATACATGTCCAAAACAAACATATAAACAATATTACATGCCAAATGGAAAACTTAGGAAAGTAAACACATATCATTACAAGTTTATTTAAAATTAGTGAAAGTGTTATGCTTTCATAGATTCCTATACACTAAAAACAATTTAAAATCTTAAAAGGGAATTTTGATTTGATTCTATATGCCAATGCATTGGACACACTGTACACATATACAGTACTTGGTACTTTGAAAGCATTTAAATTCTGATTGCTTTGATATGCATAAAAGAAAGATCGAGGAACACCAAAATATGATTATATTATAAAAAAGAATAGGGATTCATTCCTAGACAACAAACTCGTGTCACTCTTTCATAGAAATTTAGGATGAGAATGGTATATTGATAAATGTAATAATAATAAATAAAAGAAAGCTTTTCTTTTGATTTTTTTTTCTTGTATATTAAATCAATACACCGGTAATTTTTACCGGATACACCTGACACCTCTAATAGGTCCGTAACTTATCGTGGAGCCTTATAAACTCACTAGCGGTCCCACTTCATGATTAAAAATAAAATAAAAAAAGAGATTCACAACTTGTTGCGGATATTTTAGCGGTGTATCCAGTAAAAATTACTGGTGTATTTAGTTTTCTCGTAAATCAAACTAATAACTAGAGTATAAGAACAAGTGTTTATGGTAAATCTTACTAAGGGTGTGTTTGAAAAAGGATTATTTTTTAGGAGGTGGAGATACTTTTTAGGGTAGAGGGATGAAGGTTATGTTTTCCCGTCGGATTTTTTTAAGGGGTGAAGATATATTTTATGGGGTGGAAAAGGATGGAGATTAATTTCGCAAAATATCTCGTATGATGTTTGGTTAATTGAAGATTATTTAAGGTGGAAATGATATGTAAAATACTCATATTACCCTCAATCAACCATAAATTCATATCATTCTCATCACCAATATCCAGCAATAGCACTTCGATCGTGATTGGGGGCTCTGAAATTGAAAGCAGCCTCCGCCATCATCGTCTGCCCCCTTCTGTTCGGCCGACTGCTTCCTCCCGTCGGCGGCGGAGAGCGCCACTCCGCCCAGGCATCCCAAGCGCCGTCGATTCTTCTATGTTTGCTGCTCAGACAACCTAACTCCATCGACGTGACGCATGTTAGCATCCTTCTACTCCCCCCCCCCCCCCCCACCTCCTAGCTAGTCTCCCCCTGCCTGTGCATTTGTGATTTGTACAATACACATAAATTGTATGACCAGATGTCGACGACTGAGATCGCAGGGGCAATTTTCGGAGGTCCTATCTCCTCCTCTACCGATCTTGAGCTTCCATCGCCGGTTCCCGCCTTCAATCGCGTTTTCCGCTGCTTCCTCTTCCTCATCTCGATCTTACATAGCCCTCGCTGCAGATTGGAGAGGGGAGGACAATTTCAAGATCTCACACATCTCCACCCCCGTCCACCTACCCCCACCCCCAAGGTGGGAAAAATCGTCCACCTCCACCCTCGATTCGCCGCCCACTCCCACTCCCTTCATCTCCTACCAAACGGTACGTGCCTCCTCCTCTACCCCCACCCTCTCCATCCCATTCATCTCTTTAGGGTGTGTTTTCCTCACCCAAATTTTAAGAGGTGGAAGGGGGTGGAGGTAGGGCTGATTTTACTACCTTGAGGGGGGTAGATAGAGGAGGTGGAAGATCTCCTCCACCTCTTCCACCCCTTTAATGATGTATTGCAGAAAAAAGGCACTTAATGATTGCAGGAAAACATTCTTGAAAATTATTTTTAGGGATGGACGGGGTGAAGATTATTCATTTATTTGGAGAAAATAATCCTTACGTATTAGGTTGAGTAGGGATGGGTGGTGTAAGACTCTTGAGGTAAATGTACGAGATGCCCTTCATTTTCTATTGGAAAAGATTAAAATGCCCCTGAGATTCCCCCTTCCTTTGTTCACTGCTTTCTCTACCAAATATGTTCATTATACCAGATCTCACTCCTTCCCCTAGCTTGTGCCTGAATCGATGCTGAATTTGTCACGCCTCTCTCACTCCTCGCTTCCTTGTACCTGAATCAACGCCGACTACAACCACCACTCTCTCCGACTCCAGTCACTGCTCTCTCCGATCCGTAGACAACAACCACCGCTCTCTCCGACTACACGGTCAAGCACCACACCACGGGCATCGTCAATGACGCCACCGCCGCTGGTGCCGGATCTGAGGATTTCGAGGCAGTTGTCAACTTGTTCATGGCGAGGGGGCAGATTCCCATTGCGACCTGTTTCTGGTCTTCGATTGAGTGGGAATCGAGTTCTCAAACAAGCTGGCGGGTCAGGGATTGAGCAATCATTTATTAGAGCATCCACACCCATAAACTGTGTTGCTCAAGCAAATGGTGGGTCCAAAAGCAAATAATGCTTCAAGCAATTTTTTGTTCAAGTAAAACAAATTTTCACACACTCATTGCTAAGGCAAATGACATCTAAATGACTAAAACCCATTTATATAAATAAAAACAAAACAAAAGGCAAAAAAGAAGGACAAGATATTACTACTTGCTCAAGCAAGTGATGAAGCAAATTTTGCTTGAGTGATTAGTGGAGCAAATGCAAATGTTTGATTGCTCAAGCAATTCAAGACCGGTTGTGCAAGATCCAAAATGATTTTGCTTGAGCAAATTAATAGGACCCCACCAAATGCTAAAGCAAATGGGGTGGTTTTGCTCCCCAGTGCGACTGCTCTTATATTTGTTTCATCAATTAATTGAGTAAAATTTGCTTGAACAACTAGTGTGCGCAAAAAACAATTAAGAATTTCATTTACTCAAAATAAAATTTGATTCCATCCCAATATTTGCTTAAACAAATCCAATTTACGAGTAGGGATGACAATTTCACTCGCACCCGACGGATATCCGTTCCACCTAACCCGAAAAAGTGGGTGAAAATCTGAAATAAAACGGGTATTAAATGGGTGATGGGTGAACGGGTGATGGGTCGGGTCGTATTCGGGTGAAGACATTCCCGACCCGTCTCCCGACTTATATACTCCCTCCGTCCAAAAATACATGGACTTTTAGGATTCACGCACGTTGTTTTAGGAGTTAAAAACTATATAAATATTAACTTTTTTTATTCAATATTTTTAACAATTACAAACTTATTGTCAATAAGTTTATAATTGTTAAAAAAAATTAATAAAAAAGTTAATATTTTATATAGTTTTTAACTCCTAAAACAATTTTCGTGAATAGTAAAAAGTCCATGTATTTTTGGACGGAGGTAGTATATATAATTATATATATTTTTGTGAAATTACTAATATAATATATGTGAAATTACTAATATAATGAATATACATGCTCATTAAAATGGAAATGTACCTACTGTAATTTGCTCATCAAAACAATCAATTGTTCATGGAAACGTGAATGCAATAGTTTTTCAATAATTTTTTTGACCGAATATGACTATATTTGGTACTTGTTTATTCGTCGATGTGTTCGACGTATGTTTTTTAGTAATTTTTTTGATGACTTTGATGTCTTGTATTTCACCCGAATTATCACCCGATTTACCTTGGTGGGTGATGGGTGGACGGGACGGGCAAAATATTTGGTGGATGATGGGTCAGGTAGGGTGAAGGGTTTGGGTGGTGGATCGGGTGATGGAAGTAGATCATCCACCCATCACCCGATCCATTGTCATCCCTATTTACGAGCGCTAATAGCCTGATAGTACAAATTTGGAGGCATAGATAAGAAAAATCGGTTTACTTTTTACACGATTAAAATATCGTCAAATACATGGTGATTTTTACAGTTTTTAAAACCGTGAGAATATCTACGATTATAGTTTTGAAAACCGTGAAAAATTAAATCAGATATTATCTCACAAACCAAGTGTTTATTTTATAAACAGTTTTTGTTGTTGTTTGGATGTCCAAAATAAACAAAAACGTGTTAAAAATTGTGTTTAAAAAAAAGCTACAAAATGGTGGTTATTTGAGTGTTTATTTTGTACAAGTATTATTTTACCCCTTCCCTTTTATATTATTTGGTTTGAAAGTACCACAATACCTCTAATAACAATCAAATAAACTCCACTTTTTACAAATAAACTGTTTTTCGTCACATACGAAGATAATCTTGTTGTTTAAATTTTTAACTACTTTTACCAACAATTTATAAATTTTACACTGTTTATAATTTTAGTCAGTTTATTAACCCCGTCTCGTACGAACTCATATTCCCTCTTCGATCTCAAAGTCACATAGTGAGTGACGAATGAAGATTTCAAAGGGGATTAGGGGTGGAAATGGGTCGGGTGATGGATGGGTGGGACTATTTTTTTACCCGACCCGTCTAAAAAAAATCCCACCCGACCCATCACCCACCCATGAAATGTTTCACCCATCACCCGATCCATCGGGTGATCGGGTGGGTCGGGTGATTAATCGGGTGAAACCAAACACGTTGAACGGTTGAAGCCAAAATAAAATTACATGAAGCAATCGACCATATATTGAAGCCAAAATAAGATTATATCGACCAAAATAACATAAGTCATAAACTAAATGAACTACAAATGGAAATGCATAAGAAGCTATTGGAAAGTAGAAATCTAATTAAAGCTTCAAATCATAAGTAAAAGAAGGAAAATGCCGAACAAGATGGAAAATGCCGAACAAGATGGTGATACTTATTTGCCAAGGCCAAGGGTATGTAATACAATATTTATTTATTTTCAAACTAATATTTATTTATTTATTTATGTATATATTTATAAGTATTTTATAATAAACGGGTGGACTAACGGGTGAGCTAGCGGGTGATTTAGTGGTTCGGGTGATGGGTCGGGTAATGGGTCGGGTAGTGGGTGAAAACCTATCACCCATCACCCGACCCATCATCCATCACCCATCCGTCACCCGGTTTTTTTCGGGTTTTCACCCGGATATTCGGGTCGGGTGGGTCGGATGAATCGGTCACCCACGGGTGATTTCCACCCCTAAAGGGGATAGAATATTAATAGCCGCCTAAAAAGCAAAGCAAAAACCCAAACATCAACGTCAAAGCGTAGGCAAAGGGTAGGCAGGCAGCTAAGGCAACGGAGCATTGCTCCCCTCCTTAAGGCAGCGTTTGGATCGAATTTGGGGTGAGAGGGAATCTCTGTCAGTTCGACTGTGCTGGGGCCCGCCCGTGCGTGCCTAGGGTGGGTAGTGGGCCCCGCACTTATTGGCTTGCTACCAAACAAGGCGCAGTGGCCGTGACTGTGACTGTGTGAGTGCGTGTTGTTTGTGTCGTCCCAACTCCAACGGCGTCGTTGTAGTCGTCGTTTCATCCTGGCCGTTGGTCGCCACAACGGCTACTTTGGCAACGGTTTGGCCTTTGGGGATCCAAGTCCGACGTCAATGTGGGCCCTACCTACGGAGACCATGTTTGACGAGAGAGGTACACAACCAAACAACTGTGGCGAATTTGTACGTCCTTACGCATAACACGATAAAATGGATAATAATCCCCACTCAAATAAATTGCACATCCATGATTCCATTTAGGTGTGTTTGGATCAAAATCAAATCCATATATTATACAGTGGTAATAATTATTAATGTTAATGTGAAATATCATACTGTAAAAATATCATAATAATATTTTTTAATGAAGATAATTAAAACTTATCGTTTTAGTTAGTAAAATTCTAAAATGGTATTTTGTCATATACTAATACTTTACGAAATTGATCTTGTAATGATTAGATAGTTGTTAGTGGTAGTTTTTGAGAAAGTAAAAAAATAGAGTAATAATTAGGAGTATAACCGTATAAGTATATTTTTGTTTATTTTCTTAATAAGTGTGAAATTTTAATTAACGGATGGAGTAATTGAATTTGTAGGAAAATATTAGTTTTGAGATGTTAGTGCATCTCCAACATTTCCCATTTTAAGGATTTTGGAGTTTTTTTGGAAGAATTTTAATTTTTTTTTTTTGGTTTCAACAATTGCCTATCTCATTCCTCCAAAATAGGAAACTAGAAAAAATAGAGAGAATTCCTCAAATCTGTAACGATTGCCTAAACGATTTTCAAATCTTCAAAATGGGGAAGTTGAAGCAAAAATTATTTTAAAAAATATATTTTTTGTTTCTTCATATGGATAAATTTTTTTGAAGTTTCAGAGATGCTACAATACTTTTCAAGCAAAAAAAAAGATGCTACAATACTGATAAAGTGGAAAAAAAATAAGAATGAGATATTAATTAGGTTAAGTGACGGATAGAGAATAATAATAAAAAATAGTACTAGTATCTCTAATATCCCTAGGGATATTAGAGATACTAGTACTATTTTTTATTAGGGATCATGAAATTTTAGAAGTTTTAATTAATTGATAAAATATTTGAATATTTAAGTGGCAAAATCTGTCCAAAATACCCAACGTGTAAAGTTATACTAAGATATGTTTAACACTTGAAAAAAAGTTATTAACGTATTTTAATTATATTATACCGTATTCATTAAGTTTACTTTATGTAATTGTAAAGGTCTGATTTGCATAAATCATAATTTTCAGGTCATTTAACTTTATTGCTTAAGACAATACTAGAATCTCATATGTCACATAAATAAATGAAAATTTTCTTTTCAAACAATGTGCTCGATCTCTCCATCGGTAAAATACACTTCAATGTTATTTTACTATTTATGCACGTATTTTTAGATATTAAAAACTACCACCTTCATTCAGAAATAGATGTCGTTTGACTTTTTAATACGTTTTTTAAAGGTCTAAAAACTATATAAAATATCATTTTTTTGTATATTTTTAATATAATATAAATACTTATTAATAATAAATGTCATATTATTAAAAAAAAATCTTTCAAAAGTTAATATTTTATAGTTTTTAGCTCATTAAAAAACGTGTTAATAAGTCAAACAACATCTATTTCTGAACGAAGGTAGTAGTATATAAAATATTAACCTTTTAATAATTTTATGCTTATATTATTAGTATTAAGCATGAATTTATAAATAAAAAATTTAAAAATTAATAATATATATAGTTGTTATCATTTTAAAAAAACATGTATACGTAGTAAATGATATGCTTTTAATAATAGAGAGTATCATTTATTATTAATGCACATCTATTTAGAAAGATCAAAATTATAAAAAAAATGTCAATTTTATTTTATTGATTTTCAAAAATAATTTGACGCATATGAATAATAGTATGAAATTATTTAAAAAAATTAATACTCCTTCCGTTAAAAAATATAAGTACTTTTATTTTTTAACACATTTTTAAAGGAACTAAAAACTACTCATTCCATTCGGCAAAACATGTGGTTTTCTATATTATGCACATTTCTTTATGATGATAAAAAAACCTATACAAAATATCTATTTTTTATATAATTTTTTTTTAACAATTTTGTAGTTATTATTCATAATACAAAACTATTAATTTTTTTTTATAAAAGATGGATAATTTACATAGTTTTCACTATCCTAAAAAAATCGTGCGTAAACAACATATTTTTTCGAACGGATGGAGTATATAAAATATTAATTTTAAATTAATTTTCTCACAATGGCATACTTATTAGTAATAAGTATAAAGTTATTTAAAAAAAGTTAAACAACTTAGATTTTTAAACAAATGAGGCAAAAAAATGTGTGTGAATGGTAAACAATAGGTTTTGCGAAGTAAAAAAATGTGTTACATCTAAAATATTAAGATGGTAATTTTTTTTAATAGTAGATAAGAATTAGGAGAGATTACACAAGCTGTAATCTGGCTCCTTGATCATCTTTAAGAGCATCCACAACCCTCATCCCCATCCAAAGTTTCTCATACCACTTTTCATCTCTCTCTCTCAGCCACATCAGCTTTGCATACTCCTTTTAATTTTTCCACACATCCCACATACTCATTCAAAGTTTCTTTAACTCTCATTCTTACATTATCCAATACAACCTATTTATAATATTTATATAAAAAAACAAAAACAAGTGTACAGTTGCAAAAAAAAAAAAACAAAAAAAAAGTGCAGTGTGTCAGTGGCTTCTTCAATTTCTGGGTGAATTGGCCCACCACTTTGTTAGAACCGAGAAACATAAGAGTTTCTTCTTCGGTATACTTTTCTCCTCCCAATGTGAGTTTCTCTGAAATTATACTGACTTTTCTATTTTTTTTTAATTCTAAATGGCAGGGAAGACACTAGCCATATAAACGTTGTGGATGCTCTAAGGATGATGGTACAAAGTTTCCTATTAAAAAGGATAGTAGAGCTATTACAAATGATACCCTTCCGAGCTATAAAGTCAGCTGCTTAATTCGCTTCTCGGTAGCAGTGTCTGTATCCAACAAGGTCAAATACAGATTCTAGTTGCTTGATCTTTTCAATGTGATGTATAATCTCTCATCTGACATTATTGCTGATTGTGATGGTTTTGATTAGCTGCAGATTGTCCCCTTCTATTATTACTCTTTGAATTCCTTTCCTAATTGTCTGCTCCATACCTGTCTGAATAGCGATAGCTTCAGTTTGAATGACTGAGGCTTTGATAGTTTCCTTGTAAAACATATCAATGACATGACCTCGGGAGTCCCGAGCAACCCCTCCCACATGGCAAGTGCATGTAGGATTAACATAGCCATCCACATTGATTTTGTAGACGACCTTGGTGATCTGCTCCATTTGGCTTTAGTTCTCTTGTTTGTTGCTTTATTCATTTTTCAATTTGGGTCCAATCGTAGATGTTTGCAATGATTCTTCGAATGATATTTTCTATTGGGCTAGAAGCTTTATTTCTAAAGATAAGTTCATTTATGATTTCTCAAATAGTTTGCAAAATGAAGACTAGTTTCTCAAAATTCTTGTTTCCAAGATGGATTTCATCATTAAAAGGGTGGGATTAATTTATATTCATATGTTAGAAGTATTTTTCTGTTTGTAGCTCAAAATGGTCAATTACTTTCCTAGTAAATAGACAACTTCTCATTAAGTGTTCTGCATCTTCTTCCGTTTGATTGCAAAGACTACACTGGCTAGAAACTCGGTTAACGTATTTATGGTAGGAAGATAATCTAGCATTATTTTCGAAATTCAGTTACGATCTTTTGAAATTTGAGTTATGTTATTTGTCATATGTTTGACCGATTTTGTAGTGAAATTTCCACTTGGGTCTAGTTTTCAGATAAGTTTGTCTGACGTATCCGTATCCCAATTTGGGATTCGCATATCTAGAATTTTACAAGAGACTTCCGGGGGGGGGGGATATCTATTAATATTACTAATTCTGCTAGCATTTTGCTGACGTGTCGCTCTGTAAATTAAAGTTGAATTTTTTAATCAAATGGTATTTTCTTATTGCTGACATGTCACGCCCACAATTAAACTTAATTTTTTTTATTCAAATGGTATTTTCTTATTGGTCAATATTATTGCTGAAATTTTAAAATACACGTTTCATATTTTGAACATATTTGTTTCCTATTTTTATACTAATCAAAAGTTTCTTTTCTTATTAATCGATATTAATAAGGGATTTTTTTTCTTACAATTTACTTATTTTACTTATTTTTGAAAAGTTTTTTTCTTACAATTTACTTATTTTAGACATCTTAAATGATTATCAAAAAATAAATAATATTTTAAGACTTACAAGCATTACTAATGATTATTTTACATCTTAGATGAGGCTTCTTAGATCACTTTTCTACCTTTTAGGATCTTTTTATTTTTACCATTTTACCTTTATTTTCACTATTAATTTCCCTCTCTTTCTAACCATCTTTCTAATGAAAATAATGAATAAGTTATGTATATCTACATAACTTCAAAAGTATTCACACAATCATGTGCTTATGACAATAATTATATACGGAGTATTTATTTCAATTATATTAGGTGGTTTTTTTCAGTATTATTACTACTTTACCTTATTAAATCATTTTAAAATTTTGTATTGTATCTCTTTCCAACTAATTTATAAATTACAAAAAAAAACTTTATACGTACATATTTTTGTTATAAACAAGTATATATTAATATAGTACTATTACAGATATAGATATATAAAATGATGTTCAAATGAAAATGGATCAAACTCCCGTGCCTTCAAGGCACGGGTATTACACTCGTTATTTACTAGTGGAGTATTCCAACGTTTTTGTGAGTTAAAAAGCTGGTTTACTTTCATTTCCGGATCATGGTTCCTTCTAAATTATTCAAGATCTTGATTTGGGACCCAGGGGTGAGACCAAACATTTATGCTATTTTCTTTCCCAATTAACCAAATGAGACCTTGTTCAAGTGTATGTCTTAAGGAAAGAAGTCGATCGAATTGTCATGATGTTAAATGATTGGAGCGGTTTCTAATATTTTCCTTTTGAAGATACTTCTCATTTATAATATGAACTCATATATTGTTCTCGTTTATGTAGAGCTTACAGATGGGTTTCATAAGGTTATATTAAGTTCTTCTCCTTTCTTAATATCAAGGCCTCATCGGCATTTGCTTTTGCAAATGTTATCCCAACTTACAAGCGGTGTGTATTGTGTACCTTTATGATTGTAGCTTATTTCAGAAGAAGTTTTTGTTGATCTGGTCAATTTGTTCTAGGATTCCTTTCGGTAGAAGGAAATTTTGCATTAGGTAATTTGTTTTGGAGCTACGATTTGATTGGATAAGCATAACTCTTTCTTCTTATGTGAGGGTGGAAGCTTTCCATTTAAAGAATTGCTTTTTTAGATTTTGAACAACATCTTCAAAGACACATTTTTTTATTCTCCCATTTATAAGAGGAATACCTAAGTACCTCTCAAGTGTTTTCGTGATGAGAACCTCCATGTGTTGTGCAAGATCTATGGCTAGAGTCTGAGATACATTTGCTGAACATTGAACTGAACTTTTTGAATAGTTTATGGTTAATTCTGATAGGTTTGAGTAGTTGTTTAGAATGTTTTGGATAGTATTAAGACCGGTGTAAGCTGCTTTTGTGAATATTAGAGTATCATCTACAAAGGTTAAGAAGGGTATGTGAGTACCATTTTTAGTTAATTTAATCTCTACTTGAGCATCTTCTAGTAAGACTTCTTTGTGTAATTCTCTAGATAAGCATTCCATAGTATAAATATGTAAGGGGTTAAAGGGTCACCTTGTCTAATCCATATGTTAGGTTTGAATTGTTTTCCAGGGATGTTGTTTACAAGCATTGAGGATGAGTTTGTTTTCAGGCATTTGATAATCCATCTTATCCATAAGTTATGAAATCCAAATTTGGTGAGAAACGCTTCAATATAACTTCAGTTTATTTTATTATATGTTTTTTTCAGGTCCAGTTTTAATTATATGTTTTTTTTCAGGTTCAGTTTTAGGGTCATTTAGCCTGTTTTTTTTTCCTTTTTTCGATTGAAGTTATGAAATATTTCATGTACAATGAGAGTATTGTCTTGAATAGATCTACATTCTACAAAACTCCTTGATATAATAATAAATTTAAACTATTTTATTATCAAGTGAGATTACACAAACCATAGTGGAATTTTTCTAAAGAACTTGAATTTCAAAATTTGGCTTACATGAGTTTGAACAGATTCACCCGCTAAATTTGTGAAAAAGATTGGTCTTTTAATGTCCAATTTGCTTCACGGCCTTTAGAAACAACTTTGGCTTTTGTCCACTTCTAGGAACAGATGAACAAAACACGATCAAAGGGGGCAAACACCAAAAACAAATTGAAGAAATTGGATTTGGAGGTTTTGTTTTGATTTCTGATGGGTGGGTGGGGCCAACTCCTTGGGGGGATCTTTGACACAGACGTCTCTTTTGTATCGTTGCTCTCCAAATAATCCCTCCCTCCCTGCCATCTCCTGCAACCTCCACAGACCACAGTCCCCCTCTCTCTCTCCCTCTCTCCAATGGCGGGTCTTTCTTTCTTTTGAGGTTCACTTCGCCATCACCACCTAGCAGCGTCGTTGAGTGTTGAGTATTCCTTTTGCTCTTTCATTGCATTATTTTATTCAAAAGACAGCCTTTGTTTGCTTTTGCTCTTGATGCCAATTTGACACAAGTTATATACTAAAAAGAAAGAAGCTTTTATTCTGTTTGAGCTTTACATTAATAATAAAAAAAGGGGGAAGGAAAAATTGCAGCTCAAAATTGGATCATCTAATGGCTTTGTGTAGATTTCAAACGAGTCTTTCTGGAGACAGTAACTAGCCATCAAACTAGCTAGTGCTAGTTCCCCATCTGGGTTTTCTCTTTCCTGGGGCTTTTGTTTGATTTGGGCCATTTCACCAACTCTTGCTATTAAGTGTAAGTGCTTCAACCTCAACCCCAAAACTTGCATCTTTCTGGGTCAATCTCATTCCCAAATGGGTCTTGTTTGGTTTTGCTGATTTCTTACTCTTTTGCAGCTCTCGTTGTGAGTTGTGTAATGTTTCCCCATCTGGGTTTTTAGCCTCTTTTTTTGTTCTTTCTTTGATTAGGAAGTAAAAAAAAAAGGAAATGGAGGAGATAGAACTGGCCAACAAAGTGGCTGTTGAGAGTGGCCATAGAGTGCTTAACCTTGTGGGTCAACTGAAACAACAACCACAAGATGAAGTTGTGTGTAGGAATCTGATCTCAGAAGCTGATGATTCAGTGGTCAAGTTCAAGAGAGTGGTTTCTCTTTTGGGCAATAGGTTCTCTGTTGCTAGAGCTAGAAGGTTCAAGGGCTTCACCTCACCCAGCTTGCCTGAAAAGCTTCTGATAGAAACATCTCATACCAATCCAGAGCCTTCAGCCACTAAGCCACTTCAATTACTTCCTGCTACTTTGCCTCCAAATCCATGTTCAGAAACTGACCCAAACTCCAAAAGAGCAATCCAGATTACACACAGAATGTTTGATGATAACTCGGGGATCGACACCAGCTTGTCGGTTAAGCCTCCTTCGGTTGAAGCTTCTCAACCAAAGCTCCCACAAACCCTCCAATTCCCCCGGCCAAGTGAGCTGCAGAGGTTACATTTTCACCATCAGCAGCAGCAGCAGATGAAGTATCATGCTGAGATGTATTCTAGGAGCACCAGTGGTGGGTTGAACCTGAAATTCAATGGGCCGAGTAGTTGCACTCAGACCATGTCTTCGAATAGGTCTTTTATGTCGTCTTTGAGCATGGATGGTAGCGTGACGAATCTTGGTGGGAGCTCGTTCCAAGTGATCGGACTACCTAAACCGTCTGATCAGAATTCTCAGCAACTGATGAGGAGGAGGTGCACTTTCAAGGGAGAAGATGGGAGCTTGAAGTGTGTCAGCAATGGGAAATGCCATTGTTCTAAGAGAAGGTTCAAATCAAATCCTCTCTTAGTTAATCTTGTTGGTTCTCTAACTGCCCCTGATCATCAACTGTTTGTGATTTGTATTCACAGGAAATTGAGGATTAAGAGATCAATTAAGGTGCCTGCTATCAGCAACAAAATTGCAGATATCCCTCCTGATGAGTTTTCATGGAGGAAGTACGGGCAGAAGCCGATTAAGGGCTCTCCATATCCTAGGTGTTTGCAACCCACTGTCTTTTTGTTTCATGTTTTTGTCTATCTCCAATCAAATTGTCATTCATTGTTTTGTTTTAGTGTCATTTACTGCAAAACTATTGCTTCTTATAAGGCATACAAACCTTCATAGAAGAGCTGCTCACAGTTTAAGCTGTAGATATGAAGTCATCTATTAGCCTAGTAGTTTGATTCAGGGTTATGCTGTTCATATCACACGAAGCCGCAGTTCTTTAAAGATCTATCAACTCATTTTGCTTATTCAACTTATGAGAGTCATTTGTTGTTTGCTTTTCATATGCTGCATATTGGCTATTGAATGTATGTTCCTTAAATTTTGATCACTTGGTTTTTTGGGGCTTGGTGGTGTAGGGGATACTACAAGTGCAGCAGCATGAGAGGCTGCCCGGCAAGGAAACATGTCGAGAGGTGCTTGGAAGAGCCAACAATGCTACTAGTCACCTACGAGGGCGAGCATAACCATTCTAGGCTAATATCATCTCACTCTGCGCACACATGATATTTCAAATGGAAGGATTGGTTTTCAGGTATACATAGCTAGCAGGGAAACAAGTTTGGCTTAAGCTAAAAAATCGTTGTCAATGTCGTGCTTTGCATCTTGTATATACTAGTTAAAAACATCAGGAGCTTGATTAGGTTTTTAGCTTTTCGGGTCAGCTAGGTTTCAGCGGATGGGTAAACCATAGTCCAATCGGAACATTGGCCGAAAATGGCAACTGTTATCTCCCTGGGAGAGCTTAGCAACTTCTGCTTTTTCTTCACCACCGTGCATTTTTGTTCAGATTCGCCCTCTTTAGTGTTTGATGCAGTCACTGTCTGTCATGATCATATCTGTTGAAGCTTAACTAATCTCCATTGGTATTTGATGTTTATCATAATTAGTTGGCTAGTTCCCTTTTAGGAAGCTGAATTGATCAATCTTTGACTCTTCAATCCATGTTAGGATGGAGGTTACCTATCCAGAGTCAAGTCGGATTTTGATTGTTCATCAGCCTATGTTAATGGTAATGAGATTTCGTCGTTCTTAGCTGAATTGATCAATTTTGACTCCAAAATTCATTGATGAAAACTCAGGGTTCTTGGCTTGTTTCACAACCATATGTCAGCGAATAGGCACGAGGATATTGATGTACAATTGTGCGCGATTTAAAGGTTCGCTGCAGGCTTTTTTTCGCGAGCATATATTCATGGTCTTGGCTCAGAATGGTTACTTTTCCCCCCTTTGGATGAATGGCTCAGGTTGATCATTCTTTGATTCTCCAAATATACCCGGGAATTTTAGCCTCCTTGTCTCGAGGCAGTTGGTTTGGGTGTTTTCCATGAAATGTCGTCTAGTTAAGCCGAGATTTTCGGACATTCCTCCATCACAAATCAGCTAGAAACTCAGCTGAATTTTGTCCAACTTTTGAACTCTTGATCCTGAAGAGCTTAGAATTGGTCACAGACTGATCACTTTAGTTGGGTCAATCTATTGACAAACCAAAACCCCTCTAAAATCCCTAGCTAGTAGCAAAACTAGCAATGTAAAGACAAATCTTGCAAAATTGACAAGAGGGTCTGGGAGCTTCAGTTGTACTCACCCTTTCCCTGATTACGTCAAGAGGGTGTTTTTGGGTATTGGGTTGGACGGTTGGTATCCATACTGATTTCAATTCGATACCTTACCAAACAGCGATGAGATTCCACACCTTTTCATCTGAATATCAAACTTTACAAAACATTTTCTACTAAGAAAAACCAACCTTGATCTAACCTGAAAAAAAGACGAATAACTTCATTAATAAGAGCTCCAGTTTACCTGGTACAAAACCTCAGTCTATAAATCCATATTGCTACCTGCATCGAGCTCCTGTTTACATGATCTTCCATAGTGGAATGAGGAACTCTCTCTGACAAATCCCAACCTTCCAAACCATCTCATCATGCTGGTAAACGTACCGGGAAAAGCTAAAGGCTTTCCTTGAGGTTACCAGTTTGGGTCCCCGGGCATGTTCAATCTTTTAGCGTTTATATCGTCCCTTTTTTCGCAAGTATACATGTCTCAATGCGAGTTAGAAGCTTACTTGTACATGTAATGCAATGGCAAGGAATCTGCACTGCTGGTTTTTGAGTGTCTCAAATGACTTCTTTTTTGTTGATTGTTGTGCAATGTGCACTCAACACAGATGGTGCTAATGTGTGTGTGTGTGTTATAAAAGGCATTTCTTTGTGGAATATGCACAAAGGATATATCAGATTACACATAGTTTTGACAGTAAACAACAAGCCAAGACTGAAAAATCTAGCTGAAAGATTTGGAAGTTTTTGTTGTCAAGATATTTCTTGAGTTTGATTGTAAGGTTTAGCTTTGATTTCAGTTTCCATCTTATCTTCCCTAAAGTGGATATTATATATCCAACTTCCTTTTCAAAGATTTAATATACACAAATCAAACTGAACCAAATCTAACATACTCATCAAGCAAAGAAAAAACATGGCTTCCTCTTCAATGGCCCTAAAGGGAAGCATCACCAACAAAACACTCTCGCATCGGTTTTCATCCCAAGGGAGAACCAAACCATCGTTGAAAGCGGGTCTTAGCTTGCCCTTCCGGTCACCTCTAGCAAGAGCCATTCGAGTGCGATGCTCAAGCTCCATGAGGCTAGAGGTGGTGGTGGTGGACGAGGAAATAGACATGATCAAGAGGCTGCAAAACGGGTCAGATGTTCGTGGTGTAGCAGTAGAAGGAGAGAAAGGGAGGACGGTTGACCTCACACCTCCGGCTATGGAAGCCATATCGGAGAGCTTTGGAGAGTGGGTGTTGAGTAAGCTCAAGGATGAAAGGAATGGGGAGGCTGTTGATCAAGTTAAGGTGTCTGTTGGGAGAGATCCTCGGATATCAGGAAAGTCCTTGAGTGCCGCCATCTTCTCTGGTCTCGGAAGGGCTGGCTGCCTTGTTTTCGACATGGGGCTTGCCACAACACCGGCCTGTTTCATGAGCACAATGCTGCCTCCTTTCGAGTATGATGCTTCCATGATGGTATGTCATACCACCATAAAACTATGCTTCAACTTATGTACATCCAATACTAATGTATTCGGCTTCTGCAGATGACCGCGTCTCACTTGCCATACACTCGCAATGGCCTCAAATTCTTCACCAAGAGAGGAGGCCTCACCTCGACTGAGGTTGAAGAGATATGCGACATGGCTGCCCGCAAGTACGCAAACAGGCAAGCAAAGGTCTCGAAACCTCTAACGAATCCTCCTACCAAAGCTAACTTCATGAGCAGTTATTCTAAGCATCTAAGGGACATCATCAAGGCCAGGGTGAACCATCCTTCGCATTTCGACACTCCCCTCCAGGGCTTCAAGGTTTCAAACATATCCCTCTTCACCTTATAACTAAACAAATAACTATGTTTTGAGTTTGAGGATATGCAATCTCCTGTGGTTCATACATGTGAATGGTACAGAATAGATGTAAGAAAAATACAAAACTAGAGTTTTGTAGCTGTTAGGAGTTAGGACCACACTTACCTTAGTCATATACACAGGTGCCGAAAACCAGCCCTATTCGGAAAGCTCGGTAACCTGCTGGTAGTTCAACAACAACTCTAGCTAACTTGAATGTAAAAATGACAGATAATAGTTAACGCGGGGAATGGATCGGGAGGCTTCTTTACATGGGATGTATTGGACAAGCTCGGAGCAGATACATTCGGGTCCCTGCACCTGAACCCGGATGGGATGTTTCCAAACCACATCCCGAACCCTGAGGACAAGAAGGCGATGGCCCTCACCAGAGCCGCGGTGCTTGAGCACTCAGCTGATCTAGGCATTGTCTTTGACACGGATGTTGACCGGAGTGGTGTGGTGGACAGCAAGGGCAACCCCATCAACGGGGACAGGCTCATAGCGCTAATGTCCGCCATTGTTTTGAGAGAGCACCCCGGAACCACCATTGTCACTGATGCGCGAACCAGCGTTGGATTGAGCCAGTTTATTGCGGCTAGAGGGGGCCGACACTGCTTGTATAGAGTCGGGTATAGGAATGTGATTGACAAGGGGATTCAGCTCAACAAGGACGGCATCGAGACCCATCTCATGATGGAGGTCTCTGGCCATGGCGCTCTCAAGGAGAACCACTTTCTTGATGATGGTATGTAGTCCTCTATACGACAAATTCGTCGTAGAGATCATCAATTGATTGTATAATGTGCTTAACTATGATGGGCAGGGGCTTACATGGTCGTAAAGATCATCATCGAAATGGTTCGTATGAGGCTTGCAGGATCAAATGAAGGAATTGGGAGTCTCATACAAGATCTTGAAGAGCCTCTTGAATCGGTAGAGCTTAGGATGAACGTGATCTCGGAACCTAGACACGCCAAGGCGAAGGCAGTGGAGGCAATTGAAATGTTCCGAACCTGTGTTGAGGTATATACCTACACATCTCTCCGCTGATTTTTGTGTTAGAAGGTGAATCCCGAACTTATAACCAGCATTGCACATCTCATCAGGAAGGACGGATGGAAGGGTGGGAACTCGACTCGTGTGGAGACTGCTATGTTAACGAAGGTTGCCTCGTCGACTTGAACGACCACCCTGCACCAGTTGATGCTCACATGTACAGGTTAGACTGGACTAAACTACACAGTACACACATTAGCAAGCTAAACAGCCTTCAAGTTTAACATATACAGTCTGTCAGGGTGAGGGTTTTCGACAAAGAGGGCGAAGAGTCCGGATGGGTGCACTTGAGGCAAAGCATTCACAACCCAAACATAGCAGTGAACATGCAGTCATCGGTCCCGGGAGGCTGCCAGGCCATGTCCGCGACACTTCGAGACAAGTATGTCAATCCCTTGCGAAAATCCGATGCTTTTGCTTGTCTAATGAGATTGCTTTAACCTTTCTTGTTATTGGCTGATCAGGTTTCTTGTTGCGAGCGGAATGGAGGAGATCCTCGACTTTTCTCAGATCGACGAGTTCTCGAGAACCAGCAGAATCTAAAGACAGCAAAGAAAGAAAGAACACTGTATTGTGTATATTTGTATAAAGACAGCAAGATGAACCTTTAATGCATCAGTAAACTGATATTGCCTCTCAGAAAGAACACTGTATTGTGTATATGAGATACATCTGAACAAAATTTCAAGAGAGCAAGGTTTGATTGATTCACAAGAACTAAGCTTTACCATTTTGATTACCTGAGCTGAGATTCATTCAGCAAGAACAGGCCAAGAGGACAGTTTCAAGAACACAAATGAAGCTTCATTTCATTTCAAGATCTCTGGTAGAAGATGACAGAGAAAAACAGAGATACAAGCAAAAATTCCATGTAACTAACTGGGAACCAATACAATCCTGATTGGTTGGTTCCCGCAACAAATCTACGGACAAAATATACTGAATTTCTATCTGAATCATGTAAAGAATTAAGATCTTACAGAAGGAGAAATGGACGACAGATGCAGTTTAGCCCCATCTTCGGAATCACGAATCATGATTCAGATAGAGATCGCACCTCAGTTTACACGAAAATACACCGTTTGAATCCGGATCACAAACCGGATCCGGCTCCAATTTTGCCCGATCTGCGCTGCTTCTTCTTCGGCGGCTTCCACTCGTGAAGGACGGAGTCTTGGTACTTGGAAGGCAAGGCCGATTTCGCCCTCCGCTTCCGCCTCTTCCCCTCCAAATTCTCGGCGTCTTGATCCGAATCGGCCTCGGCTTCCGCCGGCTTCTTCCTCCCGGTCTTGATGAATTCTCTGATAATCAGGTTGGTGAAGTGGATCGGCCTCTTCCTGCGGCGGATCACCCTCCGCTGAATGTAGGGGACGCCGATGACGGAGCCGGCAACGACGTAGTAGACGGCCTTGACGAGGAGGTCGAGGCCCTCGCAGCGGGCGGGGGAGGTCGAATTGGAGGAGGAGGTGAGAGACGGAGATGAATGGGTGGAGGAGAAGCAGGAGGAGAATGAAGTAGATGGGGATTGAGATGCAGATAAAGAGGAGAAAGAGGTGGAGGAGCATGAAGACGAAGAACAAGGGGGAGGCGGCTTAGATCTTGGAAGCTCCATTGGTGGGATTTGAGGGGTTTCAGAGGTGGATTCGAATCTGATGTGTGGGGGGTTTGGGGGGAGATTGTGATCTGTGTTTGCTGTTCTTGGAGAGGGAGAGAGGGGGAGAGAGAGGGGGGTGTAGGTAGGAGGAAGGGAAACTCAGTCCAATTTATATGATTTTCTTCATGGGCATAGTAATTGGGCCTATAAGTTTTTAGGCCCTTTCCATTGCGCCATGGAATTTGGACCTTCAAGCCCATTTTTGTATTGAGAGGGTAATTCAAGGGTAAAAGGTGAAGTAGAGGGGGAAATGGGCTATTGACAAGATATTAAAATGTCTATTGAAAAAATAAAAACATGTAAATTATAACCAAGTTCTTTTATAATTTGTAAAATTATATACAAATCAAGTCACACCTCTCCCCTCCACCGCTTCAATCTCTGGCAATGTTCAAATTTTATCACTCTCAAGTCTCATCTAATCTCCATGGTTGTCTCATCTAATAATTATATTCTATAAGATGAGACAACCACCAAACATGATAAGGAACATGAATTCAAAAAAAAAACCTAAGGGCATGTACACCCTTGTACATTTGGGGTGTACTTAAGTCAAAAACAATTACATAAAAAAGGAAATGCTCAATACATACTAGAACCGTTCTTATTTGAGAACATGGCAGAATACATCAACACTATTCATCTTCATTGTGTTTTAGGTTTATTTCCATGCGACAGTATCTCATTGGTGTGTATCCAACCAATGAGAACTTGCCACGAGGTAATGAAAATTTTATTATTTCAAACCCACTTTTCAAATGTTTAAAAATATTAAAATAAATGAATAATTTTATATTTGAATAGACAATAATTTTATCTTTTCATAGACACTCATTTTGACTATATTTAAGTAAAAATAAAAAATATTAAAATAAATCATTATTATTTGGAAAAATTACAAAAAATAGCCCAACCTTTAGGAGTTGTTGTGCTTATTAGCTTGAATTATAAAAAAATGCAGAAAATAGCCTCAAGTACTTACTTGGTTGCCGAAAATAGCCTCAAGCTACGTTCAAATTCCAATAATTAACTTTAAAGTCAAATTAATTATAAAAAATAGCCTTAAGTTGACTTTAAATTCAAATTAATTACAAAATCTCTCCAAATCACTTTTTATTTTAAAAAATTAACACTTCTTAGAATTTTTTTTCAACATATTCACTAAAAATTAATTATTTAACAAAATATTCAAACTTTTAAAATATTTACACAAATATTCATTTTTTGCAGGCGGGACAGAAAAACGCGGTCTGAGACCGCGTTTTATTATTAAGGTCAAAAATATGAAATTGGGTAAAAAAAACTAACACAGGACCGCGTCTCTTGTTTTTTTTTTTTCCAGAAAAATTGAAAAGGGAGAAATGGAAGAGACAAGAAGGGGCGGAGGGAGAGAGAGGGATGGCCGGAGGGAGAGAGAGAGGAAGTCGGAGGCCGGAGGGGGGTGGAGGAGAGAGGGATGGTCGGAGGGAGAGAGAGGAAGGGGCAGAGGAGAGAGAGGGAAGGGCGCTGGAGATCCAGGCGGAGGAGAGAGGAAGGGGCGGAGGGAGAGAGAGGGATGGTCGGAGGGAAGAGAGGAAGCCGGAGGCCGGAGGGGGGCGGAGGAGAGAGGGATGGCCGGTGGGAGAGAGAGGGAAGGGCGCCGGAGATCCAGGCGGAGGAGAGAGGAAGGGATCTCCGGCCGGCGTCGTGCTCCGTTCTCCGGCGTCACCAGCAGGGGAGGAGAGGCGGCGTCACCAGCAGGGGAGGAGAGGCTCCGTTCTCCATGCTCTGTTCTCCGGCATCGTGCATTCGTGCTCTGTTCTCCAATGGCATCTAAGCGTCACCCCTCTCTCAACCTCCGCCCATCCCTCTCTCTCCCTCCGGCCATCCCTCTCTCCTCCGCCCCCCTCCGACTTCCTCTCTCTCCCTCCGCCCCCCTCCGGCCATCCCTCTCTCTCCTCCGCCCCTTCCTCTCTCTCCCTCCGCCTGGATCTCCGGCCATCCCCTCTCTCCCTCTGCCCCTTCTTGTCTCTTCCATTTCCCCCTTTTCAATTTTTCTGAAAACAAAAAATAAAAAATAGTAGTTTTTTTTACCCCTTTTCACCCAATTTCAGATTTTTGACCTAAATAATAAAACGCGGTCTCAGACCGGGTTTTTCTGTCCGGCCTGCAAAAAATGAATATTTTTTTAAATAATTATTTTTTAGTGAATATTTTGAAAAAAAAATCCACTTCTTATATAAAAAAATGTTACACTTAATTGTTGTTATATATCTAAACTCATAACTAAATTAATTATAAAAACTATCTCAAACCATATAAATATAACATAAATTTATTATTTTATAATTTAATTAGACTATTTACATGTAATTAAAAGTCAATAAATACTTATGCTTCTACTCACAATTGATCTAATAAACGATTTAGGGTGATCTTTTGAGCAAAATTAGCACAACAAAGCAATTAAGCATGCATTATATAATTTTTATATATTGTTTTAAACCTAACAATTAGGGTAGTTTGTTATCTATTGAAAAATAAAATGTGTGCATACGTTATATATTCACCCGCAATGGTTTTTATTTGAGCATTGAATAGATTGTGGGATGAAGATAAAATAATTTTTTATTAAGAACAACAAAGATCTTATGATATTTTTTAGTATTTTTGTAAAATTTATTTATTTACAAAATTTATATTGTATAGGGTAGTTTTTATAATTAATTCAACGATGAATTTAGCTAATAATGACTTAATGAGAGAGAGAAAATTACGAGAAGTTGTAGATTTTGAGAATAATAATTATTTAGGCTATGTTTTGTAATTAGTTGAATCTGAATGTCGCTTGAGACTATTTTATGCAACCAAGTAAATACTTGAGGCTATTTTCTGCATTTTTAATAGTTAAGGCTATTGAGCGCAACAAATCCTAAAGGTTTGGCTATTTTTTATAATTTTCCATTGATATTTTAATAATATTAATAATTGTTAAAAAAATATCATTTAAATAATATTCAAATAAAAATAATATCATAATCCAAAAGAATATTAAATGGTAATTTAATAAATAAATAAATTTATAATTTAAATGATTAAATAATTAATATATGATTCGAGAGGCTAGTGGAGTACACAGTTGTGAGTGAAATTCATAAAATAGTTGAAGGAGTGTTCTTATGGTGATTTGGCTGGAAAAAAGTGAGTGAAGTACAGAGAGAAGTGTACACGGATGTATGTGACCTAACAACTAGATTGAACTACTGTCAAATCTAATTAACAATTGAAAAAAAGGAGAGAAATTGATTGATATTTGAATGGAAGAACTATCGATTGATATTTTAGATATGATAGGTGATTTTGCCCAACTTTAAAAGGAAAAATTCTAAATCTAATTACCAATTAAAAAAATTCCAAATCAAATTATCTTTAAGTTGCTACCCCTGGATTTGCATCAAGTCAGTCGATAATGAAGCCCTAATTCTGGTCTCTTTGCAACAATCTCACATGTCTGTCGCGGTGCAGTGAGATTACTGTAGATGGCATCGAGGCCTTGTCAAAAAATTGTGCATGAATGAAGATTTTTCCTGTAAATATTGTGCCTTCTCCATTGGGAGAATTAGGATCACTGAACCGATCGATCTAAATGTACGTCATTGGCTCAAGTTTGAAAGTCCTCTTCTTGGAGATGATTGATAATGTGCAGTTTTTAGTTTCGATGATCACGACTTTGAAATCGCTGAGAGCTCTCATACTTCAAAACTTTGGGAGAGTTGTTACAGTTGGGAGAAGCATGGCGATTATGGGTGGATGGAGATCAAAGTGGAGAAGGTGGTCACTCATGGCATGTTTGGGAACAAATATGTCGGCGCGTCTTCCAAAGGGATTTAAGGTAGTGGCGCATGCCGACAAGGGTCAAGGGGCTATTGCTGTTGTGAAGGATCGCCATCAAGTGTTGTTTTTTCTTTGTTTAGGTATGTTTTAAAATAAAATGGACTTATTTACCATTTTATAAAAAATTATCTTGGCTACAGTCATTTAACAACTTGTTAATAACCATTATGAAAAAAAGTTACTCTATTAGCCACGAGGTTTGACTTTTTTTTTCATAGTACTCAAACTTTTTAAGAATCTCATCTGTTAACCACGAGATTCATCTTTTTTCACCTTTTTTTCGCTTGATACACAAATGTGGGAAGCACTTGTTTAAAATCATATAGAATTTATGTAAAATAACAAAAATAATCCCATATGTTACAGTTTCTTCACATAATCACCAAATTGCGATGTTTTATTTTTAAAAATTCATCAAAAAACCTTTTAATTTTTAAAGAGGCAGCTCTTGATATAAAAAGAAAATGATGTCCCGGCCTATAATGACAATAATAGAATTACAAGCTAAATTGCATAAGAGAGTTTCCTCTCTTTATTCAAGAATTTAGAAAAAAAAAAACCTTGGAATAGAAGCATTTGTAGACCCACTAGTAGTGTCAACAAAAGCATTAGTTGGATATAATCCTCTTTCTAGTGTACCAATTAAATGTGTCCTGCCCATTGAAAGGCCTTGGACAAAACAATGAGATGATTTAAAAAACATAAATGAATTCAAATCAGAGACAAACTTCCTAGCTGATAAGAGGTTATATGCAAAATCAGGCACATGTAAAACATCATGTAACACTATGTTATTCTGAAGTTTTTTTTTTTGGTAGGCAAACCCTCCATGAGGAGATTTTTATTCAAAGTAAAACAATAAGAACGCTAAAGATTTTGCCATCGGAGAGTAGAAACTCCTTTGGCATCATCTCCAAACTCGCACAACAAATGTTCGGAGCAAGTGTTCAAAAAAGAAAACCCAAGCGGAAACGCAGAAGCAAAACTAGCTAACCCATCCGCGAGCCCATTGGCCTCACGGAAAACATGTCGGACCTGGAGGTTCCAGTTCCTATGACGGAAGCCTTGGCATAAGTCTACCAGGCTGGCACACAGATGTGTTTTCTTTATCGGATTCGAAGCAGCTCCACAACTCTCTTGGAATCAATCTCGCAGATTACGTTCTCGAACCCATGGCTCCAAGCCAACTCCAAGCCTTTGGCTAGACCCCAAAGCTTGGCCTCCACCACTGAGCAACAGCCAATGTTGTGGACGAAGCCAACAACCCAATCTCCGTTCACGTTGTGAATGGAACAACCCGCTGTCGTCGTCCCTGAGTCCCTGACCGCACCATCTACATTCAGTTTGAGCCAGCCAAGTGGATGAGTGCAACAGTTAACCGGCGTGGGGATCCTCTCCTTCGCTTTTTTCATTCCAAGGAGGTGCAGTCTAGCCAATGAATATTGATTTGCAATGCTCCTACAACTGTCCAGGGTTAATGGTGTGACCTTGCTATCCTTGAAGACCTCCTCGTTTCTTCTGCTCCAAATCAACTAGAGAGCGGTAGCGAATAAGTCTCTCCATTGCACTCTTTCAGTTCCGTCCTTCTTTGTGGATAAATTGCTCCGCATCCACGCGGCGAACGGAAGGGTGAAGAACTAAGCCTTTCATTCTGCGCCTTCAACCTGCATCCAGAAATTCCTCACAGACGCGCAATCTCTGAACAAATGAATAAATGATTTGCTATAGGCAAGGCAGATAGGGCACAAATCAGAATTACCTATCTGCCTCCTGGCTCTTTCCGCGTTAGTAAGCACCCCCCCCCCCCCCCCCGGTCGCAGACCAACCAAACGAAGGACCGAATCCTCTCATTGTCATTAAGTTTCCAAATTTTGTTCACGAAAGAGGAATCCGCCGATCGAAAAGCTTCGATTTTACTGATAGCTGCATACACGAACTTAGCCGAGTAGTCACCATCGTTGCTCAACACCCAGCAGAGGTTGTCATCCTTCTCTGAGACAGCAACCGCCGCCATCTTTAAAATAGTCTCGCTAGGCAGTAGCTGCACAAACTCCCCCCAAGACCAGCCCTTGCCCCTTTCCCAGTAGTTCGCCACCACCACCTCCCTAGAAGGCACATCCCCTTTCTCTTCCAACAGGTCACTCAGTGGGCTGTTACCGATCCACACATCCTCCCAGAATCGGATGCTGGTACCGTTCCCTAGCTGCCACTTGATGTGAGGTTTGATGACAATGATAGTCGCCTTAGTAATACTTTTCCAAATAATCGACGCCCCAGCCGACTTCCCAAGCTGCTTGGAAGCATACTTATTGACAAGAAAATCAGTCCAGGGCCCTTCCTCGCCACTCAAAAGCCTCCATCCCAGGTTGGCCACGAGAGCTAAGTTCATATCCCCCATCCTCTTAATACCGAGACCTCCCATCTCCTTGGGTCTAGCCACAATATCCCACGCCACTTTTTGCATACGTTTCTTTTTCCGGCGTGGATCCCCAAATGAAGCTCCGACAACACTTATTTATCGACCTGCACACCTTGTCCGGGAGAACCATGGTAGACGTGGTATAAACCGACCGAGTATTCAACACTGATCTGGCTAGCGTAACTCTTCCAGCAAAGCACGCTCGCCTTCCATCCCGATAACATGGCATTGAACTTATCCAGAATCGGATCAAAGGAAGCAGAGGAAACTCTCTTATGCAAGATCGGTATCCCTAAGTAATTGCCAAGATCATTGGTCACCACTATAACGCCAGCCTGCTGGAGCCTGTCTTTCAGAGTTCTACTGACATTACGGGAAACAAACATCTTCGACTTGCTCGGGCTGACTCTAAGCCCTGAGTGCCCACAGAAGCGGTCAATGCATCTCTTCACCACCTTGGTCCGAGCTACATAAGCTTCCGAGAAGAGGAGAATATTGTCCGCGAAAAAGAGATGTGAAAGTTTCGGACAACCCCTGGCGACTCTCACCGCTCTCCAGTCTCCATTCTCAACAACCTCGGTAATAATGTGTCCCAACCTCTCCATACATAAGATAAAAATATATGGGGAAATGGGGTCGCCTTGTCGGATCCCCCACGAAGGGATGAATTGCTCCGACACCTCTCCATTCCAACGGACATGCATTCTCGGCGTCCGGATACACTCCATGATTCTCTCAATCCAAAACTTAGGCATACCAGCATACGAGAGCCTCTCTTCAATGAAATCCTTATTGAGCCTCTCATAGGCTTTTTCGAGATCCAATTTGAGACACATCCACCCTTCCACACCCTGTTTTCTTTTCATCGAGTGAACCACTTCTTGGGCAATGATAATATTGTCCGAGATGAACCTTCCTAGTATAAAGCTGCCTTGCATCGGCCCAACGAGCTTGACCATTAACGGTTGCATTCTGGTGGTCATGACTTTCTAGATAGCCTTATACAGAACATTACAGAGGCTAATAGGGCAGAATTGGTTAATTGCTCCAGGCTTACCAGTCTTCGGCAATAGGACAATCAGGGTATCGTTAACACCCGTGGGAAGAATAGCGGACGCAAAGAAATCTTTTATGAACATAGAGGCAGAATCGCCCACCGTGTTCCAGCATTTGTGATAGAAACCCAGTTGGAACCCGTCGATGCCCGGCGATTTCATCGCACCCATGCTACAGAAAGCTTGATGAATTTCCTCTTTGGAGACTTCTCTATACAGTTCCTCCCAATCGGACTTTTGTAGCTGCGGAAAATGGCAAGGTATCAGCTCAGAGACTCCTTCCGACTGCTCCCCACTGAAAAGGTTTCTGAAATAATTCACGGCCATCTCCTTCTTATCATCAACCCAGCGGTTATCATTGGTCCTAAGCCCCTCAACCCTGCTACGCTTTCTCCTGACGATTGTCGAAGCGTGGAAGAATTTAGTGTTGCGGTCACCAAGCACAAGCCATTTCTCCCGGGACTTTTGGAACCAAAGAATTTCTTCATGTTCGAGGGTGATATCCAACAAAGATTTGACATTAGCCTCCCAGGCAATCGCTTCCGAGGACGGATCCTTAACCATCTTTATCTGAGAGGTGTTGAGGGCTTTCATCAGGGCATCCTTTCAGGCCTGAATGTTTTTAAACACCTCCCTATTCCACTTAGTGAGGTCTAACCTGAGTTTCTCAAGGGTTCCCGGCGTCGGGCAACTACTCTCCCACTTTGAGTCAATATAATGAAGGCGGGAAAGGACTCGTGAGACATCCAGGCAGCTTCGAAGCGAAACGGGCGGCATTTCCTGTTTTTGAGAATTGACGGATTCAATTCCAGGCGCAAGGGACAATGATCAGATGAGTACCTCAGAAGGTAGCGGACCCTCGCCTCCGGCCAAAGAAGCCTCCCCTCATAATTAGTAAGAACACGGTCCAGCCTTTTAGAAATAAACACCCCTCCAGTGCATGTCTTACTCCAAGTAAAATCTTGGCTCGTAAACCCCATGTCAATCAGACCGGCCTTGCTAATCAAACCACAGAATTTAGGCGAGTCGCGGTGCATAGATCCAAAACCACCCGAAGTCTCATCGGTGCCAATGATACAATTGAAATCTCCACCCAACACTAACGGCCCCTTGATGGAATCAATCGTGTCATTGAGATTAGCCCATAAAGGTTCCTGCCTATCCGTCATGGGAGGGGCATACACAACAATAAGATGTTTCTTATCCAAACCAGAACCCCAGGAGGCATGGATGAAGTGGTCGGACTTGTGAACTATAGTGATATCACACTTCTCTGCATCCCAAAGAAGCCAAACTCCACTGGCGAAACCTATAGGCTCAATATGGGAGCAACCGATGAACTCGAGCTTCTCACACGCTCTTCTAGCGTCCTCACCAGAGATCATCGTCTCGAAAAGTGCGAGAATATCGATAGCACAATGATTTCTAATGTACCTGATCGCTCTTCTAAAACTCTTCTTACCTGCACCGAAGCAATTTCAAAAAAGAATATTAGTAGTCTTTGAATTATCCATAAACACCAAAACAAAAAACCAGTAAACACAGGACAGAGAGGGTTTAGGATTGGTGTTCGGATTCAGGAATCATCTCCATCCCGCTGGCGATCGTTTCATCGCTCTTAGAATTACCAGCCTCAACGTCGCTTTTGTCCGTCCTCTTCGCCCAGAACTTGCCTAAGATTGGCACAGAAGGATCTGGGTTAATCATGTTGGACCAATCCTCCGGCCACCTGACACGTTCAAGAGCGTCTGGGTTTTCAATGGATCCCTCATGGACTGTAGGGTTCGATCTGGGCCTTTTCTTTGGGCCATCCACCTCCATTTGGGCTTTCTGACTCGGATCCTTTCCCACTGATCATTGTCTCACTTTAAGTTTAGACTTAGAATGCATCTTAGCTCTAGTCCTGGGAATGGCAATATTTTCCTTCTGGGCTCCCTCGTTTGCTATAGTGAATTCACTCTGGCCTGACATCCCCTTCGCTTTCCTTGGCCCATTTATCTCCGGTCCAGCCCCAACGTTGACCTCCTAATTCGTTCCTTTGGGATCGCTACCCGGGTCCTTATTTGGTTGAGAGTTTCTCTCTCCATTAACTTCCAAATTATTATCCACCTGCTTAACGTCGAAATTCTCCTTGGGAACTCTAGACTGATCATTACTACGGTCGTAATCCCTAGGCTCTCTTTTGTTTCTCCCAGGCTCAACGACATGCGTCTTCTTCCAAGACATGTGCGCGTTATGCTGGTGTCTTTTTGGTTGCTCCTGGGTATTCGGTACCGGCGTCGAAAATTTAGGTTTAGCATCTCCGACCTTCTTCCTGAGGTTCACCACCATTCATGGGCCGTGGCACTCGTCCCCACTCCCCGAATTATTCCCTGTTGATCTTTCTGGGACCGGAGGTGTTCCAGACGAACTCTTACGTACCTTCCTCTTTCGCAGCCTTTCTTGTCGTCTCTTGGTTCCTAAAAAGGCACTTAGCTTTCAGATGACCATGGCGCCCACAACCAAATCATATGTTAGGGATACCTTCATACTCCAGTTTATATCTCACACCATTGATATTAATCGTGCCTTTGAGTGGCTCCTCAAGGTTCACTTCGACGCAAACCCTAGCAAAATCCCCACGGTTAGTGTAGATGGTTCGGTAGTCCACCCTTATAGGCCCGCCCAAGGCCTCGGCAACCCTCAGGAGAACGTCTTCCTGGTAGAAGATCAGAGGGAGATCGAGGACTCTGACCCAGGTAGGCGCGGTTTGAATCGCATCCGACGGTTTGAAATCCGATGACCACAACTTAATGATGAGGCACCTTCCGAACACCGACCAAGGTCCCCCTGTAAGGATTTTCAAGCAATCCTCCTTATTTTCCAGGCTCACCAGGAAATTGCCTTGTGGAAGATCAATCACTTGGAACCTCCTGCAATCCTGCCACAACTCTCTCAACTTTCTTTCCATCACGTAGAGCGGGATCTTCTGCCCTAGCATCCTTAATATCAGAGAATTTTCCCACACTCATGCTAAAGCAATCAAAACCTTCGGCTCCTGCTCGCCTAGAATGCTCTCTTTTTCGGAAGTCATGAAATTTTATCCTTTTCTAGCTGATGCATGATTATGTTATTCTAAAGTCGTATAGTACCATATGACAAATTTTAGATGGTTCACCATCGGTATATTTATAAAGCTTGGATGTTTGAATGATTTATATGACTTAAACAATGATAAAGAAGGACAGATGCTGTTACATTGTTGTCATTGCGAAAACCATGAAGAACCTTTGTTTGACCTTAATTGACAGCTTCCATTAACAAAGTTGAATTTATTCTTTGCAATCAAAGAAATTTCACTGAGTGCCTCCAATGGTTTGTAGTTACTCTCGTTCAATAGTTGCATGGACAAGTTGTAATTCGGATGATTTGAATGATGCAAGAAAAAGTCATCATTCGAATCCATATATAGCATTGAATTTGGCAGCTGAATCTTGATTTCAGAGTTGATCTCTTTCTCTTCCTTGGAAATCTGCCATTGAATTGTGATCAAGAAATCGGCGCTAGCTCTGATACCATAACATATTTTTTATTGAAAGAGATTGTGCTTGAATTGATCAAGCCAGATGACATCGAATGAAGAAAAACAGAGTGCAGAACTCTAAGATTAGAAACTGAGATTAGAGAGCGAGAGAGAAGAGGAAACATACATGATTCAATGTCTATGTAATTGGGCGGAAGGAAAAAAAGTAAAGTACACTAGAACTTATGTCCTATTATAGCTGCTAAAGTCGATGGAGCTGTTAGCTTAGGGAATCAGAACTTTTCCTGCATAATATAACAATTCTCTAACAACTTATTCTACTAATATTACATGGAAAAAATGATTATAAAAAATACATGTATAATATGTCATAATAATTACCGATTGTTGTTGTTCTAACTACTTTTCTAGCATTAAAAAAATCGCTCATTCTAAGAGCATGTTTAACGGAGGAAATACATGCAGGGATACTAGATAATAATATTTTAAAAATTGAAACAATGGGTTTGGCAATACTAGAGGAATACTCACTTGGTAATTGGTATCGATACTTGGGGTAAAAATTAACTGTGCGTCAGGGTGAAAATCGCTCATTCTAAGAGCATGTTTTTCGGATGCACTAGGCTGAAATGACGTCGCTTGGCAATGAAAAAAATGAAATGTTGCGGATATGTGGTGTAGCCGCTGTAGAGATTTGATGCAAGGGTGGCCATGTGTCGATGTCGGATGCGCTTGTAGAGAAGCCGGGCTGCTGCATGGGCGACATGTTTTTTTTTCTATACAAGGCGAGGATTGATTTGGGGGTGATCAAACACGGCTGACCCACCGTCCAAGAGCATCCTGACAGATGAAATCTTCGATCTCAACTAGAGGATGATCCTGAAGCAAAGTCGTCGAAAGACCCAGATGCGCCAATTTGTCCGCAACATGATTCCCTTCGCGGAAGTGTGGGCGATTGAGATACGCAGAAATGCATGGCAAAGACCGTGCACTGAAAGAAAAATCTCGACCTTCCATCGGCTCTTCCACGATCCATTCATGGCGTTAATAACTTTCAAACAGTCCCTCTCCACTTCAAGATTGGAAAAACTCCGCTTTGAAGCCTCCTTAAGACTAGCCAGATGACCAAGGCACTCCGCTTGTAAAGCGGAGATTTTTCCATGGCGTTGCGCCCCACACAACAGAACTGCACCATGACTATCACGAATGACATAACCAAAAGCGACAAGGCCAGATGCAAGCTTTGCTCCGTCAAAATTAAGTTTCATGAAACCCTCTTTAGGTATTCCCCATGTTATCATTTTCTTTCGATTTGTCCTCTTTTGGTTGGTCTTCATTCTAGTTGTAATTATTTCTTCTCATGGAGCCTCAGTTTGCTTTTTTCCAACTTGCCTTATACTCCCTCCGTCTCAAAAAACAAGTCATTTTAGCAATGTGCACTAGTTTTAATAAAACACTCATCCATCAATCAACATCATCATTCCACTAACTTTTTTCATTAATTTTATTGTTTTTTAAATACCCACTATATTTTTTAACCAATCAAACTCTTTTAAAAAGTCAACAACACAAAAACCAATACAAATCATTACTATCCCCCTACCTAGAAAACCTAAAACGACATGTATTTTGATACAACTCAACTACTCTAAAACGACATGTTTTTCGAGACGGAGGGTATTGTTTTATATATTTAACCAATTCTTCCATGTTTTTAATATCATTGTTGTTTAAAGGAATTTTATTTCTCATTGACCAAACTCCCCATAAGAAAAAGGCCAGAATTGATTTCTGCTCCGTAGATAGTTTTGTGAAAATTTCAAAGATTATTTTTATAGGGTTTTCTATTGTATCTGTGTTTTGTATTGTTCTCTCTATCTGTTTGTCTATTCTTCCGACAAAGTTTAATATTGTCTGTCATTCGATAAATATATGTGTTGCATCTTCTTCATTGTGGTGATAGAGTGGGCATTCCAAAGGAATGTGGACTCCTTTATTTCGTAATCTCATCTTCGTTGGTGTTCCGTTTAGTACATTTTTTCAAAGAATTTTTTTATCTTTTGGCAAGCAATCAATGTACCAAATCCAGTCAAATTGTTCCTCATATGTTCTTCTAGCTCTCATAATGTGGTACATGACACTTGTTATTGAAAACCAACCGCTTCTGCTTGGTTTCCAGTATAATCGGTCTTCGATTTCATTCATTGGTATGTGAATTTCAAGTATCTGCTCCACAATATCCATTGGGAGGAAATCTTTTAATCTTTTTGTGTTCCAGGTTCTGTTTGGGTTTATATATTGGTCAATCTGTCATCATTTCCTGTTTCACAATGAGGACTTGTAACCTTTTTTCTTGTAGGTTAGCATCAAGCCATTTATCTGCCCAGAATCTTATAGTTTTTCTGTTTTCAATTTGCCATATTAGTCCTGCGTAGAATTCTTCTCTAATTTCTGTCAATTTTGCCCATTTCCATGGAGTGTTCTCTTTTCTTGTGTAATCCCCAAAAAAAAATTTCCCTCAAATAGTTTTCTGTTATTATTTTCACCCATTTATTTTGTGGTTTTGTAAAAAATTCTCTATAGAAGTTTCATTTATAAAGCCTTATTCTTGACTTTTGTATTATTCATTTCGTGATTCCGTAAGAATTTTTGAAGTTTTCATTTTTGTAAAGTCTTGAGACCAATTCTAGTATTCTACGTTATGGGAGATATCGATCACTACTAGGAAGTTTCTGGTCCAGCTTGGGATTTCTACATAGGCTATGCCCAATTGGTTAGACCTTGCAAGTTGTACTAGTAAAAGATACTCCATTAATGTCACACTTGGTAAATTATATGATTATATCCCATTCATCCACTCACTATCTTGATTCTTGATCGATAATGGGCTAATTTAATATCTAGAGAAGTTCTTATAAATTCATAAGAATTACAGTATTTGTTAACTTGTTTTTATCACAATTCACAACACAACGAGATTTATAATTAGAGATTGTGTGCGTAACGAGATCACATATGCGGTGTAAAAGCAAACATATATTAACTGTGACTTTTGAATTCATCAATATGACATATTATGGTCCTGTTATACACCAGACTAAAATTTCGCTAGATACATAACCATTCATCAATCTCTGGTGTCATCAAGCTTTTTCGGTCTGAAAAAAAAATCTTACCAACACTGAAAACCGGTGAATCCACTCTTGTGCGGATAACAAGCCGATTTCCTATATATACATATTGGTTTTTCATTTGATCATTAGTTTGTTTTTTCCCTACCAAACTTCTCTAGCTACTGACTTTCTGTCGATCTCTCGATTTTTCAAGTTCGTTCGGAAAGCAAATCTCTTTCCTACAGCCAACCTTGATCAATTTGTTCATTCATACTTGTATAGAGCCTTTAATTGATCAATAATAATAATTAAGGAAGAACATTAACATGTTAAGTGAGATGTGGATTCCTTATAATGTGTTAAAAGGGTAAACAAATTTCTAATTTGATCAAGTACCTAAACATGTGGTGTTTTAGAAGAGAGGGGCCACAAAAATTTAGTGTCAAAGACAAGGAGTTGTCCAGTTGGGTCTAATGAATCAAATGATAGTGAAACATTTTTATGTTACTCAAGTATGAAATTACAATCAACTAAAACACTTCGCGGATGTCTTCGTTTGGATTTCGTATAGATCATAAAGTTACCGACTTCATTATCACAAGCAATACATGTGAAACGAACAATTTACAACTTGTTAATGTATTAAGATATGGGAAAAGAGGTGAAAGTCGAAGTATTTTATGACCCTGTCATTTTTCTACAAATTTTTGTAATTGTGCTTGAAGTTTGAACCATGTTGAGTTTCACAAAAATGTGTATAATTGATTCCTATTAGTGTCCATGAGTTGCATTTGCAAGCTCATGGTGTAGCAAGTTGGAAGAAGTCTAAGTCTTGTTGTACATAGATATCCAAGGTGTTTGTGTTTGTGTTTGTGGAGGTAAACCATAGTTGAATGTTTTTACCAAGATTTCCTTTTGAGTTTTTAGTGTATTTGGCATGAAATCAAATGGTTAGATGTGAATGAGAAATGCATTGATAGGATATAATATAGGGCAATGTAGTAATGTTAGAGATATGATTCACAAAATGAAGTATAAGTATATTCGCCAACCATGTTTGGACATTATATCGACTTTTATGTGTTCAGATAGTGAATTTTAAAGTTTTAGGGTTCGGAAAAGTTAAAAAAAATAAGCAATTAATGCAATGATATACTAGTATATTAAGGAAAGTATCACCGTTTTGGTATTAAGTTACTGTAAGTGTTGATTTTGTCGTTTAATCCATAAAATTTCATAAAAGCATATTTGATGACCGGACAAACGACCTCAAAGCCCACGAAAGTATTGTTTGAAAGCGTTATCGTGTTTGTTATATAAAAAAAATCGATAACTAACTCAAACAGTTTAAGAAAAGCACAGTTTATTTTTGAAATAGTATAAGCGTTCATCCTGCGTCGTCTTCTTATCAAAATCTAACCAACCATTTCTCACCAGAATCGCGCGTTTTTTTTACCGTTGCGCTCCTTGGTTACCACACTTTCATATGCAACCAAAAAAATAGGGTTTTCAATCAAGCATTTATCCCAAATCCACATTAAACTCAACTAACACATCACAAGTTTGGTTTTCGGCTAGTTCCGCTTCACAATCAAATATCTCTCTCATTTCTCGACCTTAATATTCGAGTAAATACTCATTAGAAAGCTTAGGTACTGATCTTCATCTCCATGAAAAAATCATGAAAATTCACCCAATATATCTCATGTTACAGCCGATTTAAATCAAGTTGAAAACACACCTTAGAAACCTAATCTCTTGAATCCTTCCAATGGCATCCACTCATAGTCCCCTTCAAAGAAAGGAGGCCCACTCTCAGCCGTTGATAACCGCCGGATCGGACGGCTCATATTCAAAATTTTGAGGGGCAGTCAATCCGTGTGTAAGAGTTTCAACCAATCAGATCTCGCCGTTGCTTCAGCTCGAGTCTTTGCCTTTCAATATTTAAACTCCGCCTTCATCTTCTTCCTCTGCACAAATCACAGAAAAAAGAAAAATCAAATTCGATTCTGTTTGATAGATCGAGTGATCAATCCATTTTGCTCAGCAATGGCGTCAGTTGAAGTTGAGGCAACAACAACCACCGAGGTGATCGACATCGCCATCGATCCTCCGGCACCGGAGGAGAAGCCGGAGGAACCGGCCGCCGCCGAGGCCGAGGCCAAGCCGGAGAAGGAGAAAGCTAAGCCGAAGAAGCGATCTGGTCCTAAGAAGGCGGCAACGCATCCACCTTTCTTTGAGGTTTGGATCTCATTTGTTCGTGAAATTAGCTTTGCCTTTTTTGTTTGATTTTATGTAGATCTGTTCTCATTGGGAAATGTTTGATTTTGATTGAATTGATTGATTGATTGTTCGAGATTCTGATCTGGAATTTGATTTCTGTTTTCAGATGGTGAGCGATGCGATCGTGACACTGAAGGAGAAGAGCGGATCGAGCCAGTACGCGATCCAGAAATTCTCCGAGGAGAAGCACAAGCAGCTGCCTCCGAATTTCAGGAAGCTCCTGTTGGTTCAGATTAAGAAATTCGTCGCTTCTGGAAAGCTCGTGAAGGTTAAGAACTCGTACAAGCTCCCGTCCGCCAAGGCTCCCTCTCCTCCGAAGCCGGCGGTGAAGAAATCCGCCGCCGCCAAGCCGAAATCTACCTCCGCCGCGAAGAAGCCAGCGGCAAAGAAGGCGGTCGCCAAGGCGCCGACGAAGTCGAAGGCAGTCGTTAAGCCGAAGCCGAAGCCAAAGCCCGCCGCCAAGCCTAAGACAGTCGCCAAGGCGAAACCTGCTGCCGCAAAGCCCAAGGCGGCAGCCACCGCCGGGAAGCGCAAGGCTGTAGCGAAGCCGAAGTCCAAGGCGCCGACTAAGGTCGCAAAGACATCGGCGGCGGCGTCCCCTTCTTCGAAGAAAACGAAGAAGGTTGCTGCTCCGGCGAAGAAGGCTGCACCGGCAAAGAAGGCGACTCCGGTGAAGAAGGTGGTAGCTCCAGCGAAGAAAGCTTCTGTCCCGGCGAAGAAGACGGCGGCGGCGAAGCCAAAGACGGCGAAGAAGCTGAAGAGTGTGAGGCCACCGGCGAAGAGGACATCGGCAAGGAAATCGGTCAAGTGAAGGAGAACATCTGACAGCTTCTAGAGGAAGTCTTTTAGCTTTCGTTTGTCCTCTCTTTTGACAGCGAGGGTAGGTTGTGTAAATTCGAAGCAAAATGAGGGGTATTATTGGGATTTCATAGACTTTTTAAGTTTTTTTTTAATTAAAATCATATCCTGGAATTTTAGATTATTGAAATGAATGTAAGCTTAGTGTTTGTATTTGCAAACTTAAGGTGGTTTCCCAATTCCAATGTGTTATCGTATGTACTTAGTGGTCGCCGACGATGACGGTGTCTTAAAACAGATTTTTCGGTTTCGCACGCTGTAACGCGCCTGGAAAAATCATTAAATAATTCGTTACCAAAGTTGACAGAATGTAACGAATTTATGCATCATCATAAATCGATCTGCACGCAACGACATTTACTGCACCAGGTTTGTGCAGTGAATTTTTTTTGATAATATAAGATGTGATATGTGATGGATTTATGATAGACAAAATAAGGAAAATCATTACTCCGTATATACTCTATGGGTCCGAATTTTGGCCTTGTTTCATTGTTCCTCCCCTCTCACAAAACTCTTTTTATTTCTTTTTACCAAGGCTTATGAGGAGTAGAGCTGTTATATGAACTGAACATCTCGAGTTCGGTTTGGGGTCGGCTCGACTCGAACTCGTTCACTTATTTAAACAAGCCGAGCTTGACCTCGTTCACTTGTTTAAACAAGCCGAGCTTGGACAAAATTTTTAAGATCGGTTGAAAGTTCAGTTCGTTCAAAGATACGCCGAGCGTGTCTCCGAAGACCCAAGACACCAACAGAATACCGACCCTAGACTCTGAATCTCTTCTTCTCCAGTCCTCTTGCACGTTGCCGCACCCCAATGACCCAATCACCCATCCCTCTAAGCTCGCGAAACACACACACTTCATTGTTTTTGTTCTCAAAATCTTTTGCATTTGTTCAATTTCTGGTTGAAGTCTTCGAAAAGTTGTTGCTCACCCGCTCGCAATTTCGATTCTGTTTGAAATCTTTAGGCCTTTGCCTTTGCTACGTTTATTTTTGACAGGCTCGAGTGCTCGACTGTGTGTCCAGTAGATGCTGCTACATTGAAATCCCTCGTGTGTGCAGCAGCTACGGTCAACAGGGGCTCGAAAAAAAAAACTCAAACGGTTCGTGTTGGATAACCGGGTATCCGATACGGCTAACCGATTCATATCGGATACCCAATTGTGGCCACCCCTTTAGAGAGGCACAAACATCGAGGTGATCAGCCAATTCGAGTAAATGCACTACGCAGAAACATTAAATAACTGGGTTGAGAAATTCCACTTCTTTCATACAAGTAACAAGTTTTGTTTGAAATGAACACAAAAGTGAATTTAACATCAATGGTGGGATTGATGATACCAAACTCAGCTTGTGTGCAGCTTTTATCGGTTGGAAGTAACGTTGAAATTGAGTCTCTGAGACATGAGTTTTGGTGTGGAAATTGAGTCTCAGCATCTGCATCATCAAAACACAAGAGTAACAATACTTTACAACAGTTTCATTTTGCTAGTCTTTAAGCTAAAATTTGCAGGGGCAAACAAACACTGCAAAAAATCATCTCTATACCACCCTTTTTATCAACAAAATTATATTTCTAAACACCCTACATTCATGTTTTTTTTACCCCTCTTGTCCTCATTTTAATATTTTTTATTCATAATTTGTAAAGGGCCAAAAATACAGCCCATTACATATTTTATTCTTTATATTGTATTTTTCAATTCTATTGTACTCATTTTCTATTATTATTATTGATCTAATTTTTTTTTAAAATGTTAAATTTAATCAATTATAATTATAATGTTAATTAAGAAATAATTGTGTATTCAAAATTCGTCAATTAAATAAAATTTACCCTTTCTTTGGCTGTGTGCATTGGAGATGGAAAAAAGCTAAACTGTGTATTTTTTAGCCCTATAGCACTTATATTTGAGATGACCTAAGAAAACTGTGTTTATGACTTGGGGGTGCCTACACCAACTATGCATTATTAATGGGGTGTGGGTACTGGGTAGGTATTAAATTGCTAACAAAGCAATGAAACGGAGATCAGGGTGGGTAAATGAATTTTTGTTATTGTAAGTTGGTTTTGTATGCTTTACACAAACATAACATCCAAGCAACATTTGGTGGGTTGAAGCCTTAAAGGGATGGTAAAGATTCATGCTAGATGGAATGGGGTTTGTTCTTGAGAAGGGAATGTAATTAGCAGTAGTATAAGCCAGGGATGAATGTTTAGAAGCACAATTCAAGTGAGAATGAAAGCCTGGATTTCATATATGATGACGAGAAAGAAAGAAAAGAAAAGAGACCGAAGTAAATCGGATGAACAAACCTTCGAGGAAGATCTCAGAGGTGGTCGAATTGATTAAAGATCTATTGCGCGCTTGCTTTTATCCAGGATGTCGTGGAGTTCAACAACTGGCTGCTCATTTCAAAGTGTCCAATCTCTCGCATTATATAGAATCTGGTGCACTTGTCTAAGCTGTCACCGTAGATAGATATGGCTCAGATTTTTCCATTTCTTGTTTTTGATCCAATCCAGGAAATTGTCCAATATCATATCCTTGTAGTTGAAAGAACTCGCTGTTTAAGCCAACGGCAAAATCATCCGGACACGATCCACCACTTTGGAAGTAATCTGCAATCTGCA
Source organism: Persicaria tinctoria (assembly GCA_037127255.1). NCBI lineage: Eukaryota > Viridiplantae > Streptophyta > Magnoliopsida > Caryophyllales > Polygonaceae > Persicaria > Persicaria tinctoria. Next base: position 7,178,547 of record JBANSL010000004.1, read on the forward strand.
TTTTCATTTTCCAGCGCGTGTCAATTTCCGACTTATTTGATTTCAATACACATGTAAAGCTTCTTCTTATGGATAAATAGGTTCTGTGACCATAAAATTTAGCAGGATAACAGTGCGACAAACAGGAGAAGATGACGAAACATAAGATGAGCAACCGTATTCCATATAGACAACAAAGAGGTAACCATTTCATACAAGTTAGCATCACGCACGTCACATTCATGAGATGCAGAAAACCAAACTTGTAATATGGTGTTACCTGATCTGCCATTGCTATCCCGCTAATGGCCGCTGCCTCTAAACTAGAACCCAAGAGCCAATCCCCACAAATGCCAGCTCTTCCATGTGGATCAAAGATGCATGGAATTCCCGGACTATTGGTGGGAAGGGCTGCACCCCTGTACATTTTAGCAAGGACGGCAGTTATTAGTTATGATTATCAATGTCTCTGTCAATTTTCCAATTCATTAAACAGGATTCGCGTGCTAACACACTAATCATGGATTTGAATTCAGCCTCATTAACAGTGTAAGGGATGCATCAGGTGCTTGCTTACCAAAGTTGTACCCTGGTATAAAAGGGTTTCGGAAGTGATCCTTTAGTCAACCCTAAAGCAGTTTCAACCCCTTCTAGCATACTAGTCTTGACCCTCTCTGCCGTGGCATTTGGTATATTTTCCTGTTTTCCAAAAGAATAAAGAGAAAATGTTCAGAGAAGCATAGATAACAGAGGTTGGGCATGCAGATGCAGCTAACTGATAATTATATCAATAATCAGTATAGCCGTATTGGTAGCAGGTGTAGCAATTTTGACATAATTGTTTGTTATTGAGAGGAAATGCATTGATACTGCTTGGTTAGAACTACATCCTCCTCATCTAGATTTAAAAGGGTATCGATTGGTTTAATCATTGGAGTTCATCTTCAAAAGAAGGAAGCTAAGAAAGAGGAGGGCAAGGTGAGTATAGTATTATTTCCCCTGGAAAGCTGGGGAATCAAAGATTTGAGAAATTAAATACGATCTCATTGAAACGTAATCATCCAGAGAAATAAAAGAGGGCATCAGAATTGAGCCAATGTGATGCTGGGGCATTATTAATATTCCATTCAGTAAATCATGAAAAAAGCAGTTTTCAAGCTTTGATAATGACCAACCTGGGGAACCTTGTTCCGCTTTCCGAAAGCTGCTGTACTGAAAAAGGTCCAACAGTGAGGACCACCAATCTGGGTAGGCGACAATTTTCTGGAGTTGTTTGCCATCCATGAAAGAGCATCGATTCCCTTCACAAATGCTCCTTCAAAGGGAAGCGTCAATGAGCTGCTAAGAGTAGGAAGAGGGTCCTCAAATGCAGCTAGAAGAGCCCATATTGAACTGAGTTCCAACCTCTGATGACAAATGGAGCAAAGATTTTAGCTTCACTAGAAGTAAACAACATTTAGTCATATTCTTCAAAATTTTATGCACGTGATAAGATGGTGCACTGAGCATTGCTGTGACACTAAGTGATTAGAAATACAGATTGAGAGTGAAAAAAGCTAAGATTATTAAAAACGGACGATAATTGTGGTATCTACCTTCATCTGTTTGGCAATAAGCGGTAATCCTGACGAAGCCAGCAAGCGATTGGCACATTTTCCTGACAATAGAGGAAACAACCTTTTTACTTGCATTATAAAACATCGCTATCACAAGCTAAAGAGAGATGAAGGCATTGTCAATTTCAGCTAGAATGACAAAATTCTATGTTTAAGACTCCTCTCCGTCCAGATCACATCCAAGAATCATATGCCTGAAACCATTACAGCCTTCCCAGTTTGGCAACAAATCTTAAAAGTCTATTATCTCAACTGCAAATCATTTTTAGCAATCAAATCAGCTAGATCTTAATTGACATTGGATAGGATTAGAGTAAGTTCATTATTTTAAATTTCCTTTGATATTAAAGGGTAAATAGATTGAAGAAGAAAAAATCACCATTATGAGCAATAATAATTGTGTCAAACTGTCCATGTGGCTTCCCATTCTCACTCAGATGCCACATGCCATTAAATGGATCAAGTGCACTGATCCAGCAACGCCTGCTAACTTCAACCATAGTTGTCTGCAAACAGCCAACCTTGGGTTTAGTTTTTTAGAAAGTAATCAAAAGGTGGTGAAAAATAGCAGGTGAAGTCAATCAAAGAACATGTGAATACTTATAGAACATCTTACTTCCAAGCACAAAATGCAAACTAGACGGAAACAAAGTAATATAATATTAAATGCAAAAAAAAAAAGGATTTTCTCTAAACTTCAAAATGCATGCACTAAAGACAATGGATATTGGATAAGTAAATACGAACATATCAAACCACCCTTCACCTATCAGATTATCTTCCACAAATAACAATTATGATTTTATTTCACCACTAATTTACTAGAAATACATACTAATGCTTTGATGCCCCCTTTGATGATCACAAACACTAACGATGATTGGGATTTTCATATAAGATGCACAAAACACTTGACCTTTTACTCATTAGTTTTCTACATTGTTCCGACAACTAGGATTCTCAAATGACACAGACAAAATAACAACAGAATACCGATACTAACACTGTAAGGATGAAGATGTACCTCTGACAATATTGAATCAGCAAGAGGACGCATTCCATCAACACTGATATATCGCGGAGGAGTAGAGGGGAGAGGAACAAAATTACCCCCAGCTTCAAGCTCTCCAACAACTCCTTGCCACTCTCGGACTAATCCTTTCTCAATCCATCCATTAACAAGCTCAGCGAACCGAGGATCACTTACAGTGAAGAACTGTGCGGCATGATCAAAAGTCAAGTGCTCAGGTTCAATTGTTCTAGTCCCCATTCTTCCTCCTAAGCCATGCATTCCCTAAAAGAAACGAAAAGTCAATAACTACGGCCATCGTCATTCCATCTTGACCATGAGAGGCAGTGATACCCAAAAAAGGCATGAAAAGCCACATTCTAATGCTTCAGAATCTTTTTCCACCGAAACTTCCAAAAAACTACTTCCTCGTCTCAAATAAAGTTCAGTTTAGAATTGTGCACAATTATTAAAAAACAATTAAATAAAATAAATGATGTGGATATATACTTATCAATTTACCAAGAGAGAAAAAGTACAATTTTTCCTTGAGAATATAAATTATCAGTTCAATTTGCATTATAAATTGAATTTTTCATCAAATCGGTTTCTAAAATCTATTTCTGATGGCAATGAAGACTATCAAATTCCGACCCACTTCGGAATTAAAGAACCATACCTCCATTTCAACCAAATGTGTTGAGAGGTTTGGTATGGTTGTGTGACAAAGTGTCCCTCCCACATTATTTATCTACAATAGCTTAAGCTTTTGTGTTAAGGATTCCGACCTTATAATCGCAAAAATAATCCTAATAAATCAATGTAATCCGACACATGTTTGTCTGCCATTCACGCTCATCGTCAAATGGGGATTCCAGGAATGAATTCATTAAAGAAATATGAAAACAACCATTAGCATCAGTATGGAATAAGATTCATTACTCCTAAAAGTCATTAATCAAACATCACCTGAGCCAATATGACAACTTTTCTGATTCCAAGCAGCAATCTTTTTACAGTATAACAAGGCAAAAGAAGCTAAAGCAACAACAATTAACAAACAAAAGCAACCAACCGTGTCAAATACAGTAGACCTTATGCCTCTCTTATCCAAGTAGAGGGCGCAGATAAGACCCGCCATTCCACCACCAATTATCCCGACGGACGGGTCCTGCGAGAGCGGGGCATTAAACACTACTTGCTCTTGAGTAAACGATTTCTTCAAAATTGACCTCCTGGACTTCCCGTACTTGGATTTTCTGGGACCCTTCTTGCCAACGGATGTTTTTCGATTCGGAGATTCCATTCTGGGTTCAAAACTCCGCAGGCGGTTAAGGGGAGTGATGGAGGAATTAGGGTTTTGGAAAAATTGAGCTAGGGTTTTGGAGTGAGGGGTTTGGAGGGGGAGAAGATGGTGCATTCGGAGAGGTGCGTGAAGAAGGAGATGATGATGTAACTGGGTAGCCATGGCCATTCCCGACTGAGTTGTGCACGTTGGTTGGTGTGTACTGTTTACTGTGTATGTATGCTCGGGTGTAGATTTCCCACCCTTTTTATTAGGTCAGATTGTGTACTACTCCAGTAAGCTTCAACTTGTTAATTTTCTAAACGAAAAGTATCAACATATTTTGAAACTCGACTCGTTTAAATTAAATTCGAATAGCTCAAAATTTATGAAATTTTTAAATTTTTTTTTTTTTGGTGGGGAAAGAGCGGGCAGGAGCCCGGATAAAATTAAGATAAAGGGAAAGTTACAAAGCGTACATGCTGGTCGAAGAGACCTCCTGAGCATCGTTCAGAAGAAAGCTACGAGCTTCTTCAGGGACAGAGTCCAAGCGAGCAAAACCAAACGGAAAGGAGCAAGCGAAATCAGCTAGAAAATCCGCTAGGCGGTTGCCTTCGCGGAGGGTGTGACGGAGCTGGACGGACCAACCCCTACTAAGGAAGCCATGGCAGTTGAAAACCAGGCTGGCACTCGGGTGCGATGGGGGCATCTCTTTCTTCTGCATGTTGATCGCGACCTCAAAGTCCGATTCGCAGATAACTCTCCTGAACCCTTGTGTCCATGCCACCTCCAAACCTTTGGCAATAGCCCAAAGCTCCGCATTGATCACCAAGCACGCACCGATGTTGTGTACGAATCCCACGAGCCACTCACCACTGTTGTCTCGGATCACACCACCAGCAGTCGCCTCTGTTGAGAGAATGAAAGATGTGAAGAGACCAAAAGAGTCCCACATCGATAATATGAACAAAGAAACCATAGTATATAAGCTAGTGAGTTACTCCTCCTATAGCCAATTGGTTTTAGGATAGAACCTCACTCGGCTTATGTGCTAGGTTATTAGCGCAAGGGCACACATGTGCACATGACTCTCGATCCCGAGTCTCAACGGGCTTCAATAGCCTCATCAGAGTTCTTGACTGCCCCGTCCGTGTTTAGCTTAACCCAGCCAATCTCCGGAGGAATCCAGCAGATCGGGACCAAGGCCTTAGCTCTCCTCGCAACCGAGAGCATCTCTCTCTGGGGAAGGGCTTACGTCCTAGCCTCCCTTGAAGACACAATCGTTTCTCCGAGTCTAGATCCTCCAAAGCGCCATAGCAAAGAACATATTCCACTTCACATCTCCGCACAGCTCCACTCCGGAGTTGATGTTGTCTCTTAGCCATGCCGCAAAAGGGAGGGAGAAGAAATCTGCCCTCCTTTGAGCCTCGATCACATGCAACCAAAAACTTTTAGCAGTACCACAATCCCTGAAGAGGTGGATGAGAGTTTCACTAGAAGCATGACAACAAGGGCAAGAGTCGGAGTTACCAAGATGTCGCCGGAGCCGTTCAACGTTCGTCATGATTCCTCCCTTAGCCATATTGGTCCAGAGAAAAGATTTAATCTTTTCAACCACCTCCAACCTCCAAATAGTGGGGTAGAACTGCATATCTCCTGAATTTCACTCCCTGACGCCTTCCACTGTCTCATATCCCAATTTGGTCATGTAAACACCATCCTTGCAAAGGGGCCAGCAGAGGACATCCTCTCTTTCGGTGATAGTAGTAGCAGCAATCAGAAGGTTTGGCGTCGCCGGGAGACGGTGAGCAAACTTCTGCCAACTCCAACCTCTCTCTGCGTCCCACAAATCGGAGACGAACATCTGCTCTACATCAGTTGTGGGGCTGACTGTGGACAGAGATTCCAAAGTCAAATTCCCCAACCATTTTTCCTTCCAAAACCGAATACTCCTCCCATTCCCAAGACACCATCTCATATTCGGTCTCAAGATCATATCAGTCGTAAATTTGATACCTTTCGAGACGTGTGAGGCTCCGGACGACTGTCCAAGGGCCTTGTTAGCATATTTACTGGCGAGGATATCAACCCATAGCCCCCCTTCGTCACTAATCAACCTCCACCCGAGTTTGGCAACCAAGGCTAGGTTGAGATTCTCCATCCTCTTCAAACCAAGCCCGCCTAACTCCTTGGGCAAGGTTAACTCCTCCCATGCAATTTTGTGCATCCGACGTCTTTCCGGGGAGGACCCCCAAATGAAATTTCTGCACACCTTCTCAATTTTCCTACACGTCCCCACTAGAAGCACCAAGGTAGACATAGAGTACATAGGGAATGTCGAAAGGACAACCCTTGTAAGCGTGGTTCTACCGGCAAAATTCAGTAAAGAGGCCTTCTAGCCCGCCATCTTGGAAGCGAATTTATCAAAGATATGAGCAAATGTCCCACTGTTGATCCGTTGATGAAGGATCGGAACCCCCAAATAATTCCCCAGGTCACAAGCGACCTCAATCTCTCTTTCTCTTTGAATCTTGGCACGAAGATCCTCCTTGACATTCTTAGAGATAAAGACTTTGGACTTAGGAAAACTGGCCTTTGGACCCAAAGCGTCGCATAAAGCCTCAAGGCAGCCCCGAATGATCTTGACCTGAGCTACCGAAGCCTCGGCAAAGAGTAATATGTCGTCGGCAAAGAAGAGGTGTGAAAGAGCAGGGCCACCTCTAGAAATTCGAATGGGCTTCCAGTTACCATCCGATACCGACTTGGAGATGAGGTGACTAATTCTCTCCATACATAAAATGAAGATATACAGCGAGGTCGGGTCACCTTGTCGAATTCCCCTCGAGGGCGTGAATTGCATCGTAGTCTCCCCATTCCAAAGAATCTGCATACGGGGTGTTCGGATACACTCCATAATCCACCCAACCCACCTGCCAGGGAAACCGGCGCAGCACATACTCTCCTCTATGAAGTCCCAACTCAACTTATCATAGACTTTCTCAAGGTCAAGTTTAAGACACATATATATATCCACCCCTTAACACCATGTTTCCTCCTCATTGAGTGGACCACCTCTTGAGCTAAAACGATGTTGTCGGAGATAAACCTCCTCGGGATAAAAGCTACCTTGAGTAGGTCCCACAAGATGAGTCATGTGCGGCTTCAATCGATTCGTCAGGATCTTCGTAATAGCCTTGTAGATGACGTTACAAAAACTTATGGGGCGAAACTGTTGGATTTTTTCCGGCTTTCCCACCTTAGGAAGGAGATCAATGAGAGTATCGTTCACCCCCAAAGGCAGCTTAGACGACTGAAAGAAATATCTGACAAAGCGCACACCTGACTGCCCCACGATATCCCAGCACTTGTGGAAGAAAACCGACTGGAAACCATCGACCCCGAGCGACTTATAAGCTCCCATGTCTTTGAAAGCAGACCTAACTTCCTCAGCATCAGGAATAAGAGAGCAGTTATCCCACACATCATGCAGAAGAGGGGGAAATTCGCTCGGCAAAACTCTGGATGAGGCGTAGGGGGTGGGAGCACTATACAACTCCTTGAAATATCCAAGCGCAAGTTGTTCAACGACCTTGCAGTCCTCGATCCAGCTACCATCCTCGTCTCTCAGCCCCTCAACCCGATTGCGTTTATGACGGACAATGGTAGAGGTGTGGAAGAAGCTAGTATTCCTATCCCCGAACGTAAGCTATTTCTCCCGAGACTTTTGGAACCACAAGATTTCCTCCTGCTCCAGCGTATCCTCAAGAGACTGTCGGAGATGAGCTTCCTGATCTGTCCCCACAGGATCCGAGCACCTAGCGAGCTTGCGTTGTAGGGCATCAAGGGAGAAAAGGATGTGGCTTTTGCGGCTCTGAATTCTCCTAAAGGTTTCTTTATTCCATTTGGACAGATCCACATTGAGCTTTTCAAGAGTAGCAGGGGTGTCGTAATTCTTTCTCCATTTAGTCCTCACAAACTCAGGAAATTGATCATGTTTCATCCAAGCGGCTTCGAAGCGGAAGGGGCACCTTGATTTATCCATGTTTATCGAGGGGCTCAGTTCAAGTAAGAGAGGACAGTGATCGAAGGAATACCTCGAGAGATGACGAACCCTAACATCCTTCCGGCCAGTGGAGACGACCTTCAAGGTTAGAGAGCACTCTGTCTAATCTTTTCGAAACAACCCTGCCGCCAATAGATTCTTTGCTCCAGGTAAAGTCCTGCCTAGAGAAACCCAAGTCGGGAGGTCACATTGATTGATGATTTTACGGAAGACCTGTGAGTCATGATGTAAAGCACCCGTGCCCCCACATGTCTCCTCCGGGAAGGTGATGCAATTGAAATCACCACCGAGGATTAGGGGGCCACTGATGTTGTCTAAACAAAACTTCACGTTTCTCCAAAACAAAGCTCTTCTTGATACGTTTGGGATACCCGATCCTTCGCCTGTGGGCTTCAGATCAAGAACCACGCCGTATATTTGCTCCGATCTTGCAATGCTCTTTGATATCTCCTGATTTGGAACAATTCAAACAAGTGATTAAAATTCTGATTTAGCGACAGAATAATACTTAGACAAATTCAGCAACTTTAGAACAGCTAATAGCGACATAAAAGAGAGAAGCGAGGGACTGGGTTGCGCAAGATCGCTGGGCACACAGGACAGGGGTCCTCAGGGTGTGCGCGGGGTCCGGACACGCGAGAACAGGAGTACTCGCTGGAGCGGAAGTGCTGGTGAAGACGCGGACGCTGGCATCGAAGGAGGCCGCGAGCGAAGATGCGGGAGCACGCGCCTGGGAACCTGGGATGCGGAGCGAGGCAAGGCACCAGTGGCCTTGCTCGCTGGGAGCGGATCTCCTCGCGGGTGTCGCCAAGGACTGGTTTCCGGGTGCTCTGCGCCTCTGTCGAGCAGGGGGGAGCTGGTTGTGCTCGACCTCGATGAGAACAAGGTGAGGGTTTGGTGATTTGTGTGATTGCCGAAAAAAGATCTCAAGAACAATGAAAGCTTTTGGGATTGATAATCGAAGAACCCTAATTCCGTTAAGGGTTTCTTCAATTCTAATTCAATCTGCATAATTCAAAGTGCATAACATGAATTTATAGGAAAACTATGAGAGATCTAACCAATCCTTCCTTGCAAAGGAAAGGGGTTTGGATAGATTAATTCTATCTAAAGATAAATGAAATAACTTTAAGATAAATAAAACCTAAGAAGATAGATATTTAATAACTTGGTGGCTAAGTAATATATCTAGAAGAGATATAATTAATTTCCACCTTATTTAACTAATTGCATAAAATAACAAATTAATTAAATAACTAATGTAACTTGGCCCAACACCACTAGTGTACTCGATATGGGACTTGAATCTTCTTCCATGGTGGTGCCTTCTTCTTCCTCTTGAGGACAAGACTCTTTGCCATCAATGGCCCTCGAATCGGTCTTGAGAGCTCGCTTGGATCAAGGTCATTGTTGGACCCACAGAAGGTCCTCTTGATCTGCATCACTTCTAGTCACTGTTGGAGGAGCGTAGACATCAATGGGGTGAGCCCTTACATTTCCCACAGCCCAAGAAGCGTGAACAAAATCTGCAATTCTCTCGTGGACAGTAAGATTGCATCTATCCGCGTTCCAGAGAATCCACACACCTCCGGAGAAGCCTACGGCCTCAATCCGTATATAGTTCGTGAAATTCAGTTTTCTACAAATCTCATCAGCCCGATCACCATACACCCGAGTTTCCATTAAAGACAGAACATCAATCGCACACTTCTTACGTATAAACCGGATCACCCTCCCGAAACTCTTTTTTCCTGCACCAAAACAGTTCCAGAATAAGAAGTTTAGTTTTTTATCCACCGCAAAAAGGGGTAAAGGAAAAAGAAGAACAGGTTAAGACTCCTCAACGGGAACTATCTCCACATTGACCCCAAATTGGGTCACACCAATAACCGTCTGCGACGAACTACTCGGACAATCACCATTCGCCGAGGCCCAGAACTTCCCTTCGAGGGGTGGGGTGGGGGGGGGGGGGGGGGGGGGGCGAGATGGATGGGGCAGCGTTGCTTATCCAGAGGACATTAGGGTCCCTCTCCTCCGGTGGCGAAGGACTCCCTTTAAGTTACTATTTAATGAGCAAGTAATTGCTTAAAGTTCGAAAAAAAAAACTCAAAAAAAAACTCGGCTTAAGCTCGTTCATTTCCTAAACGAGTCGAGTATGAACACATTTTTAAGTTTAAGTCGAAATTTAAGCTCGGCTTGTGCTCGTTCATATCCTAAATAAACCGAATATGAACCAATAATACTCGACTCATTTTACTCGAATAACAACCCCTAATTAAAATACTATTCACATAGTCTATTAACAAGACACAAAAAAAGTTTATTAGCAAAATAAATAACAAAAAAACTACACTCGAATACTTTTTATTTTTACAAAATGTTTATGCTTTGGCCCTAGAGACACAAAAAAACATCATCCTCATCCAACCCGGAGAGGATCTTTTAGTTCGCTATGATAGTCTCTTATGTGGCCCGACTTCTGTTATTAGTTGAAAACTAGTTCTTTTCCCGAACCTTGTTCGGGTTTTTTCATAATATTTTTGATCGAGTTTGACGTATTAAACAAAATTTTCGACACGTCAATTTTCTACTAACATATTGCTTATGCTTCTTGTCATGATGTTCTTCGAAATTTTCTTTTCTTGGGATATCGATACTTCAAATTTAACAAAGAATGGTAAATTAGCCGTTTTCACACTTCTCCTAACATCCGTCCTAATTGAAAGCAAAGAAAAGAAACCTTATAGTTTTTTGTTTAAGAAGATTGAGTTTGAATCCTATAAGATACTTTCTCTATTACACACATCATGTCACACCTTTCAATTCAAATTGGTCAAAATTATAAACCGATTTGATAAAGAAACCTTAAGTTGAAATGAAACCCTATATAGCTAAAGAATAAAAAAAATTGATATTTTATGTGTGTTTTTTATAATGTCTTAGACCTTTAATTAGAAAGAGGTGATCTATGTTTAAGTATGAACCCTAAGAGGCCAAAATATTAAAAAAAAAAAAATTCATTTCCATATTTGAAATATTAGATACTTAGATGCATTTCATCGAACACCTTATGGGTGATGATTAAACCCATCAAGTCACAATTTATAACCTTCTATTTCACAAATTTCATCAATGGAGTAAACAATTTATGCATTGTTATCTAAATATTTGCCCAAAAAATATTCTAACAAAAATATCTTGAAACCCATATACTTTAGGTAGCAGCAGATACAAAGAGAGCAAGAAAGAATTTCAAACTAACCTAACAGAGCCTTGAGATGAAATGACACCGGCGGCGGCGGCGCTGCTTCTGACCACCGCACTCTTAGTTGTACTTCTACTTGTTTCGGCCGCAATGCCAACCGCCAGAGCCGAAGAGGCTCCGATAACCGAGACGCACACTTTCGGTTTTCCATTCAATCAGACCTACTGCGACTTCTTCTCCGTCGCGCCTCCGGCGACAATTTTAAACGGCGCGTTGCAGATCACGCTGGATTCCATCGGGAACTTCTCCCTTACCAATCGCTCCGGTCGGATCCTCTACAACAGCCCCTTCACTCTATGGGAGAGAGGTAGTTCCTCCGCGGTAGCCACTAAGGTCGCCTCCTTCAACACCTCTTTCCTCCTTAACATATTTCACCCCAACCACACCGTCACCCCCGGCGAGGGAGTCGCGTTCGTTATAGCTCCAAATCTCTCCACGCCGCCGGGAAGCGACGGTCAGTACCTCGGCCTCACCAACTCCACCACCGATGGATCCGCCAGCAACCACCTCTTTGCGGTCGAGTTCGACACGCAGAAGCAGGACTTCGATCTGGATGGAAACCACATCGGAATCGACATCAACAACATCCGATCCACCAAAAACGTATCCCTCTCCGCCTTCAACATCACCCTGGCGCCAAACGACACCGTCTTCCACAAGATCTGGATCCACTACAACGGTCGTAATAAAACCCTAGCCGTCTACATAGCCGACCAATCCGAATCAACGGAGACGATTCCGATGCCGAAATCACCCGTGCTCCCCATGGACAGCCTCGATCTAAGCTCAATCGTCGAGCAACAATCTTTCTTCGGCTTCTCCGCGTCGACCGGGTCAACGACCGAGGAGCTCCACTGCGTGCTAAGCTTTGTGGAAAAAACTGGCGGAGAAGATGAAGGTGAAGTGGCCGGCTTTAATAAATTGGGAGTGGAACTGTACTGGGAGAACATGGAAGTAGAAAATAAGAAGCAGTTGAGGAGAGAACGTGGGAGAAAGACTGCAAATTAGGGCTTCTTAGTAGTTTTACTCAGGGATTGAAGCGGTTGAGGAGAGAACGTGGGAGAAAAGCTAATTTCTTATTTTTGTGAAAAGGTGGACACGTGGCACAAATTTTTACAAAGAAGCTGCTTCTAAAATAATAAGTATAAGGGGTGGATAATTATAAAATTATCCAATTTATTAAAATAAATAGTAAAATAATTCGTTACATCCAACCAAGTGATATGGATCGTGTATGGATTGTGTATAAGGGATCATAACTACGGAACCATTCCGGAATGACTCACCGGAAATGACGGGTTCGAACCAGGAATGACCGCTCTTTATTTACCAATGCAAGGGATCATAACTAAGGACTAGAGGATCATTGCCACATTGAACCCTATTCAGAAAGCTTCATCTCCCTTTATTTAAACAACAATCTCTGTCACTATTTGCAACCGCCTATCTCTCCTCCTCAGATCCACAAATCATGCGGGGTTTTGATTCTGTAGATTTTAGGAGAACGATTTTGGAGCAACTGATTTTCTGTATTTCTTGCAAAAGAAGTTCTGAGTACCTATCGCTATATATACACGAGATTAGAGGAAGCTGCTAACTAACTAACCATTAAGGCAACTAATCTAGCTCACATCAAAGACTACAAGTGGGCTATTGGGCCTTAGCCCACCTTTATTAGTCGACATGTCCAACAGATCCAATTCCATCCCATCTTTATTGATCTGTGTTTCGACATCTCGCCTTGTGACCATGTCAGTCACACCAGCATCTACATCCCCCCCGCAAGCTGGACGTAGAGGAAGACGAAGACCCAGCTTGGAACACATGAGGTGATGAAGTGCAGCTCCAAGGGGTTTAGTGAGTATATCAGCAAGCTGAAGACCCGAAGGAACAAAGGACGTAGTGATAAACCCAGACTGAACCATCTCGCGGATGAAATGCCCGCCAATCCGGATGTGTTTGGTGCGCTCGTGGAAAACGGGATTGACGGCCAGTTGCAACGCAGCCTTGTTATCACAGTGAAGATCAATCGGTAACCGAATAACAACACGAAGATCAGTCAACAAGCTATGGAGCCAAACAAGTTCGCTAGCAACCGCAGACATACTTCGGTATTCGCTTTCAGCAGTAGACTTGGACACCGTCTTCTGTTTCTTGGTTTTCCAGGAAACCAACGAGTTTCCAAGGAAAACGCAGTATCCAGAAAGTGATCGAGCTGTATAGGCGCAACTCCCCCAATCTGCGTCGCTATAGGCAACAGGCTGCAACGATGAGGAAGAAGGATAAAATAGAGCAAAATTGAATGAGCCTTTTAGGTACCGTAACAGATGCACAGCGACATTCATATGAGGTTGGCGGGGCTCGGAAACGAACTGACTGAGCTGTTGTATGGTGTACGTAATGTCTGGCCTGGTTAATGTAAGGTAAAGCAATCGCCCAACCAACCGGCGATACCGCTCTGGATCTGTACACACCTCACCATCTGTAGGAGTGAGCTTTAGGCCCTGTTGCATAGGGAATTTAGCCGGTTTACAATCAGACATTCCAGCCCCATCAATGATATCGAGCACGTATTTTCGCTGATTAAGCAAGATCCCTTCAGGAGATCGAGCAATTTCCATCCCAAGGAAATAACGAGCTAACCCGAGGTCTTTAATGGTGAATTCAGAGTCCAAAGTGGCCTTTAATTCAGCAATTTCCGAAGGTGATTCACCAAGCAACAACATATCGTCCACATAAACCAAAGCAACTGTCAAATTACCCGGAACCCCTTTGACAAACAAAGAGTGATCATACGTGGACTGAGTATATCCCTTTCCGACAAGGAATCTGGTAAGCGTAATGTTCCATTGACGGCTTGCTTGTTTAAGCCCGTAAAGAGAGCGTGTAAGCTTGCAAACTTGTCCCGACAAAGCCTTGCCATAACCAGCCGGAGGAATCATATAGACCTCATCATCCAAATGTCCGTGCAAGAAGGCGTTATTGATGTCCAATTGATGAAGAGGCCAACCTCTGGCTGATGCGAGTGCCATGATGACTCGGACTGTAGGCAACTTGGCGACCGGTGAAAACGTATGCTTATAGTCCTTATCTTTCACCTGATTATACCCCTTAGCAACCAATCGTGCCTTGTGCCTCTCGACTGAGCCATCAGCGCGGTATTTAACCTTGAAGACCCATTTACAACCTATCGGTTTCTTACCCGGAGGCAAGCTAGTAAGAACCCAGGTCTTGTTACATTCAAGGGCCTGGAGTTCCTTAGCAATTGCGGCTTCCCATTCTGGATGCCCTTGAGCTTGTTCAAACGAATGAGGCTCGAAAGTGTGGAAGACTGCAGCTAGGGACTGCACAAATTCAGAAGAATAATGTCCTAGATGCTGTGCACTAAACATTGCAAATGAAGAAGACATCCCAGTGGAAGGATCAAGAACGTCTCTTCGAGAAGGAAGATTGAGACAAACAAAGTCTTGCAATCTAGCGGGGACAACAATGGCTCTCGTAGACCTGCGAACCCCAACGTCATGCTGAATAGAAGCAGCAGTGTCTGCAACCTCACGATTAGATGACAACTCAGCCTCTATATTAGTGATAGATTCAGGGTTATTGGGGGAAATACCAGGTTGCACCGAACCTGAAGGAGTGGGCACTATGGGATCCAAGACATAATCAACCCACCCATTATCAGCTGCAGGATTCACAATTGGCAAGGATGACTCAGATAGATTGTGATCCTTTGAAGGGTGATCACGGAAAGGAAAGATAGTTTCCTTGAAAACAACGTGGCGACTAACGAAGGTAGATTTGGTGTCCAAATCATAAAGCTTGTAAGCCTTTTGATAAGGAGGATAACCAATAAACACACACCTTCTAGCTGTAGGTTCAAACTTGTCTCGTTGCACCTTGCTTTTAGATGCAAAACAGAGACAACCTACCACCCTTAGTTCATCATAAGTAGGAACCTTCTTAAACAGAACTTCGTAGGGTGTCTTACCTCCAAGAACGGATGAAGGTAGTTTATTGATGATGTAGGTGGCGCTTAACACACAATCTCCCCAGAAACGCAAAGGCAAATTAGCGTGAATCCTCATAGATCGTGCTGTCTCAATCAGATGGCGATGTTTACGCTCCACCCTCCCGTTCTGTTGAGGCACTTCCGGGGCTGATCGTTGATGAATGATGCCCTTTTGAGCAAAGAATTCACTACACTTTCGTTGTGTGAATTCGGTTCCATTGTCGGTCCTTATTATCTTGACACAAGCATTGTACTGAGCAGCAACCAAAGCAATAAAATTCTCAATCAAACCGAAAACCTGCATTTTATCATTCAACAAATATGTCCAGGTGCATCTGGAACAATCATCCAGAATAGTGAGGAAGTATTTTGCTCCTGAAATCGAAGGAATTCTATATGGACCCCAGAGGTCCATATGAATCAAAGCAAACGGTTCTGCTGCAATGGAACTACTCAATGAAAAAGGTAAACGATGATGCTTGGATAAATCACAAATGTCACAGTGGAATGTTTTGACAGCTGCACTGTCACACACCGAAAGTAACTTCATCTTAGCCAATGAAGTGTGTCCTAAACGAGCATGAATAACATCCAAATTGTCACTTGCTCCGCAAGTGTTAACAACTTTATTGAAATGAAAACCTGAAGAAACAGCAGTAGTACCACGGATGCCGCCACTCCTCAGCTTATAAAGCCCTTGATCAGCCCATCCTTTTGCAACAATTGCCTTAGTGGAAAGGTCCTGGAGAATGCAAGCAACTGAATTAAACCGAAGTTCTCTAGATCCATCAACCAACAACCTTGAGACTGACATGAGGTTGTGGTTGAAATCCGGAACATAAAGGACTTTATGGATCACAAAACCATCAGAGACAGCCACTGTTCCAGCATGCCTGACTGTTTTGATCGATCCATCCGGCAGTCCAAGTAAAACCAATTTTTCTAAAGAATAAAACTCCTTGAAAACAGATTTGTCGAATGCGATGTGATCCGTAGCACCTGTATCGATGATCCAGATGCTCTTATCACCTTTTTGTTTCAAGTATGTAACAGGTGTATGAATATTACCTGCGAAATTAACCATTGAATGGTTGTTGTCGCCATCAGCTACATCCAGTTTCCCTTTACCTTTCATCATCTTCATGATTTCGTGATACACAGCGTTCACAACTCCTGAATCAACTTTCTGTGAGCTCCCCGAATCAAAAGGACTGTCAGCAACATCCTGAATCTGTCCAGCAAAGTTCCTCCCCTGTTGGCCGTTCTGCGAATTCCCATTGTCACGGGGACCAGTGTACCAGTCGGGGTACCCTATAAGCTTGAAGCAAGACTCTCTAAGGTGCCCTTTCTCTCCACAATGAAAGCACTTCCTGTCATACTTTGCCTTTTTCATCTCTCTTTTCCCTGCATCAGACTTAGAGCTCTCACCCTTGACAAATTCACTTTGCTTCGGTTGAAAACTTCTGCCTGCTGCTAAAGCACTCGAATCAGCAGTAATGGAGGATCCAGTTCCCCCTGTAACTTCCTTTTGCCTCTCTATTTGCAGCACCATATGGAAAGCTTTGTTCACACTCGGCAATGCCTCCATGGACAGAATTGAGCTTCGCACATGCTCAAAGGGATCTGCAAGTCCCATAAGGAACTGCATAAGCCTGGCCTTGGCTTCCTTATCAAGCAGCCTTCTCACAACAGCACACCTGCACTGTGTCATCGCACCACACTCGCAATTTATACTCCCTTCTAGCGTCATCAATTCGTCCCAAATTCGCTTCAGCTTACTGAAATATGCAGCCACTGATAAGTTCTCTTGCCTTATGTTACTTAACTCCCTGTGCAGTTGATAGATCAGTGGTGCATTTGATTCAGAAAATCTCTCCACTATTTCATTCCAAAGCTCTTTAGCGGATTGAACATACATAAAGTTTTCTGCGATTTCAGCGCTCATAGTGTTGAGAATCCAACACATCACCATGTAATCTGCCCTAAGCCAGTTATCATAGTCATCTTCTATCTCACTCGGTTTCACACAAGCACCAGTGATGAAACCTAATTTCATTTTGGCCCCCAGAGCCATACGTATGCCCCTACTCCAACTAGAGAAATTCATTCCATTAAATTTCGAAGCAATTAGCTGCATACCTGGATGATCAGATCCAGATAGGAAGAGCGGATTGTAGGCGATCAAGCCATGGCTCAGCGGATCTCCCAATCGGCCTCCATTCAGCAGATCTCCCAATCGGCCTCCATCGTTGATCTGAACCTGCCTCACTTGCTCTTCATTCGGTGGATCCATCGCCACAAATCAGCAGAACACAGAGTACCGGCAACACAAGGAAATCTGAGATCTACCTCTCAAAAGCACAACAGATCCCGATCTGGAATCAGAAGCCCTAGATCACCTTCGCTCTGATACCATGTAAATTTTAGGAGAACGATTTTGGAGCAACTGATTTTCTGTATTTCTTGCAAAAGAAGTTCTGAGTACCTATCGCTATATATACACGAGATTAGAGGAAGCTGCTAACTAACTAACCATTAAGGCAACTAATCTAGCTCACATCAAAGACTACAAGTGGGCTATTGGGCCTTAGCCCACCTTTATTAGTCGACATGTCCAACAGATCCAATTCCATCCCATCTTTATTGATCTGTGTTTCGACATCTCGCCTTGTGACCATGTCAGTCACACCAGCATCTACAGATTCGATTGTAGCCCGGTCTATCAATGCAAAGGTAAGTTCAAGTATATAATACGTATGATTTTTGCTTTGATATCAGTGGTAGAAATGAGTTTTTTATTCTGAAAATTAAATTTTGGAAAACAAGAGGAAAACATGAATTGATTTTGGATTTATTTTTGTGGATTTTGGTGTGTGATGTTGCTCTTCTACTATGAATGTTGTGTTTATAAGGAATTGATTGTTAGAAATGTCAGATTTGGTGACATTCACAATCGATTCAGACCTATTCCTCAACTGCCGAGTTCAAATATCAATCAATTTGAGTTGTTTTTTTTTTTGGATTTTTGTGTGTTGTTGATATTCTTCTGTTATGGTTGTATTTGAAATGAATTGATTTAATGTGGGTTAGAAATGTCAGATTTGGTCACATTTGCTGTTGATTCAAGCCCTGTTGTATACTCAATGAACTGGGATGAGGTGATGCTATAGACTCGGCGAACTTAGCCAAGGTAATATACATAGCTCAAAGCTGTAGAATTCCGAGAAACCCCGGTCGGGTAGTGTGTCGGGTTTATATTGTTTTTGGTTATAAAGTCAGGATCCATCATATAACACGAAAGCTTAAGACATTCCTTATATATGCATATGCTCAAGGCAAAAAATTGAAGACAAACTCCGATATTGTTTCTTAGCACATTTCAATGCAATTAACGGTGTTTTGAGAATTTTGAGATTTCAATATAAAGTTTAGTCTTTTTTATAATTACGATTTAACCTGGGAAAATAGTATATTATATTGTACATGGGTGATGGATGATGGGTCGGGTGGTGGGTCGGTTTCAGGTGGAAAAAATCATCACCCACATCCAACCCGACCAATCATCCACCACCCATCCTCTACTTTTCACCCGCTTTTTTTCGGGTCGAGTGAGGGTGAAATTACCATCCCTACGATTAAGGTCACTGTCACACTTACAGTTGTATTGTAGATGATCTTCACTCTTTCCTATGGCTTAAAACATTCAAATATATGAATATTTTCCAATATAGTTTGCTTATCCGATCCCTTATCTAGATCAATAGATAGAAGGACCATATCCTACAAAATGTTGAAACTCTTGCTAGCTCTTCCATATTTCAGTTAATTTGTATACATCCTTCAACTGATTTTCCTATCTGGGTTTTGCAAATTGCAATACATTTTTAACAGCAATCCAATCCCTCGTCATCAAAATCCAATCAACCATCAATATCAAAACACTATCAATCAACATTTCACACTATAACTAAGCTAACTAAGCTTCATCTCCATACCAATTGCTCTTCACCTTAGGACCAGTTGGGCCATCCTCCCCCAACACTTCAGCAGGCAAGCTCCTCAGCAGATTCAGCAAATCCGATTTGAGCTTCCCCGGCAACCATTTCACCACCTTCGCAGCCTCCTGGCCGGCATCATATGTGATCTTAGGCCCCCACTTGTTCATATACCCCAACCAACTTGGGTGCACTATCCCCAAATCATACTCAGCTGAGACCACCTGATGCCTTGCCCCAACATCCAAAACATACCCACTCTTGCCCGCGTCTTCCCTGATCCCAACCGAGCTGTCGGCCCCCATCAACACCAGACCTTCCTTCGGGTACTAGGCGTGCCCATGTAGCGACGCATATGCCACAGCCTTGTTCCCATTCTGAAACATGAGGTCAGGTGAGTCCACCCATGCCCCCTTGTTGTGCTGTGAGTAGTACACACTCCTTAGTTCGCCATTGAAGTTGCTGATCCTTAGTGTCATGTGCTCCCAATCGCCCACATGCTCGCCTATCACACCTAGTGATACCGACTTTATTGATCCGAGCTTCGCCCTTGCTGCCCCATTGAAAGGGTAAAACACCCATATGGCTATGTCAGTGAATGTGGCTCCTAGCATTGGCTTGATGTGGAGGTAACCGACAGCGGTTTGGAGATCACCCTTCTTCACCCTCTGCTTATCATTGTTGTTTGTCGGTAGGTCTAGCCAGTATGACCCATCATTGGGTCCATCTAGTGGAAGGTTGGTTCCATTTGGTTGGATTGAGGTTGGGTGTGATTCATCTCCCTTCTTGTATAGGAGTGCCCCATTCGCGAAAAACCAATCGACTGTCGATGGATGGTACTCCTCATCCGGATGGAGGTATATGTAAGGCGAATAGGCTTCGACTAAGGCTTCAACTTGGGGCCAATTGGGCATGTAAGATAAGTTAGCCTTAGCATTCCTCAAACAAGTTGTGATAGAGCTCACACCATTAGGAGTTATGGCTGTGAATGTGCCTAAGCCAACTCCCATGCTTTGAACTCCTACATTGACCGGCTTCGTAGCGTAAATGCTGACCCCATTAGACCCCCAAATCAATCCACCTGACTCAGAATTGTCAGTGAAATCGGATCGGATGCATCGGATTTTGTCGAGAGGCGGCTTCTCGGGCGACACGGTGATGACGTGGCCCACCGCCTTATACCCATCTGGTGGGGTTGGGAGCCAAATGTAGACTGGGCCATCTTGTTTTATGGTCAGGGATTGGCTACTCCAAACAAGGGTGTAGTCACTTGGCTTAGCTAGGGTCCCTTTAAGTGGGTCATTTGTAAGATCTTTGCCCACAAGAACCCATCCATACAAGGGCTTGTTGTTGGGTTGGGCATAGCAACCAAGTAGAGAGAACTCACTTGGAAGTGTGTAAGGCTCATACATGGTCACTCCTAGATTGCCAGGGCCACCTTCTTGGCTGGACCAGATCTTCCTGAATGATGTGATTTGGGTCACTTGTAGTCCTCCCAAATTGATTGCTCCAGAGGCAAACCCATTACCTGAAAAGGGCAAAAAAACACATCAAAAATCTTGAATTGGTAGAAGGGCAAATTTGGAAGGAAAATGAAAATTAAATCAAGTGTGAAGTTGGAAGTACATACCAGGAGGAAAATTTGGTAGTGGAGAGGGAAGATGGAAGGTGGATTCAATGGGCAAAGGGAGTTTTATGGGGTTGTCAGTGTGAGGCAATGGCTTGTGGTGTTTGTGAAAGGGGAAAGGAAGGGAGAACCCCATGGCTGATTTGGGTGAGGAGGAAGAACACAAGAGAAAGAAGCATACAAGGAGTTCATAGTGTAAGAGGGAAAACATAGCTACAAATGTGCTTTATATTGAGATGATGATGATGGAGTTTAGTGCAATCGAAATGTCGGGTAATCGAGGATGAGAATGGAGTTCGAAGGCGACGAAGGAGGCGTGCACGAAACCGACGAAGAATCAAGAAAGTTGTGTTGTACAAAAGGACTGAAACTTGAAAGATAAGCTCTCAAGAGGTTTGTCTCTTGCAAAAGACAATGGTGAATGAATGGTGTGGTTGCCTTTTTAATTTGTTTGTAATGAAAGGCCAAGATTTGAAGGTAAGGTAGTAGTGCAAGTGTTGTATATATTTCCTAGTTTGCCCCCAAAATCACTTCTTTTTCCAAAGGTGCTTTTAGAGAGAGTTTCAAACCAAACTCACCTAAATGGAGTTGAAAATGTTGATATAATTAATTGCAAGATCAGTGGAAGGCATTGTTGTGGTTAGTAGGGACTAGGGATTAATGGGTAGTTAGCAGAAGTGGTACATGTAGCAGAAGTGGTTAGTAGGGACTAAGGATTAATAATGGGTATTTAGCAGAAGTGGTATATTAACAAATACTTTTGAAAATGGAATATGACTGTTCTGGAGTGGTGACAAATACTAATGTTGGTGTAATTAAATAAATAGCAAATCATTATAATATACTCCATCAATTAAAACATGTCGTTTACTATTTATATATATCTTTTAAAATAATGTAAAAACAGCATATAAAAATCACCTTTTTATAATTATTTAAACAAATTCATACTTAATAATTACTAAGTATGAAATTATATATAAAAAATTTAAAAAGTTGATATTTAATATACTTCGTAGTTTTCAACATTTAAAAAAACGTGCATGAATACTGAATAGTAAACCGTCATATTTTAATACAGAGTAAGAATATTTTTTTTTTTTATCTGGACATTTGGCATTAGATAGGACTTGGGTTAGTATGGGTATTGTATTATTGGTGGAATATTGAAATTTGGAAGATTTAAAGAATGAAATTGATAAGTTTAATGGAAGATGAAAATCGTACAGTATGAGATATGAGATAAAAGGGTCTTCATTAAGATTTGGGGAAAAAGTTTGTTCTTCATTTTATACCTACAAAAGTGAAAAATAGTTTAAGCTAAGTTCGGATAGGGATGGCTTTGTTGGTAGCTTTACATTCAAAAGTGAAATTATTGCCCTTCAATTCCGGTCATTAAGTAAATAGAGATCACATTATTCCTGGTTTCCCCCTATTTATATCATCTTTTTGTTCTGAAACATGAAATTTGATTGATTTTTTTTCTTCTATTTTTCAAGTAATAAAGCACAGTTTCATTTCAAGTTATAGATACCCAAGGAGCAAGACAAAAGGAACCTACATAATGGCACGTGAATGAAGTAAGACAATGTGAAACCCTACATAATGTTAGATTAAGAAGAGAGTAAGACAAGCTTGTGTGAACTCACTATATGAAAAAATGCCAAAAGGAACCCATACCATAAACATATTAAAAAGCAATGGCCACTGTGATCAATTCAATGCACATTCAAACAAGGTTGAAATCCACAACTATCTTCTTGACCTATATGTTAAATTAATGATAATATGATACTGTCACTGTAAATTTACTATTTATGCACATTTTTTAAAATAAAAAAAATATAACATATTGATTATTTTTAATTAATTTTTAAAAATAACTTCATACTTATCACTTATTAATACTAAATGAAATTATTTTAAACAGTTGAAAAATATTCAGTCCTTTGTTAAAAAAAGAAAAGAAAAAAAGGAGGGTGTACATAAGACAAGCTTCATAACCCACCAGAGCACCACCATGGGGGCACCATACAAGCACATGGCATGTGAAGTGTGTGGGCAGTTCTTGTGATTTTAGATATATGTCAGAAATCAGGAAGAAGCCATGCATTAAAATATGAAAAACAATGGCACTATTCAAACCTCACATTGGTTAATACAACTGAGACTCACAAAACCAAGGGAAAAAAAACTCAGTTGTATGTTACCTATATAACTTACAGAGACAATATACAACTCACCATCATATTTCACAACAGTTGGATCAGTCAGCCAGATAACAGAAAAGGAAGGTTTGTGAGGAAATCAAACAAGTTTTTTTTTTTTTAACACTCCTACCTCTTTCAGTTCAAGTGCCCCACAAATTCTTCATGCAACACCAAGAAAGAAACTTCTACAAACTGGATTCGGTCACTCGTATGTATTAGGAAGGCACCCTACAAGTTCATGATTGAACCGAGATGTCTGCGTTGGTCTGCTCGGTCATGTTCTGGTGGGGGACTGCTACTGGTGGTGGTGTCGGTGCTGAGGCTGGTTCTTTCGCGGGTAGCTTGGGGCACTCCTTTTTCAAACTACCTTTACCATTCTGTTCATGAACTGGACCTTTCTTTTTGGGAGTGCTTGTCGGGGTGACAGAGGCTGGCTTGTGGTTGTAACCGCCCAAGCTATGCCGAGTTGCCCTGGCAAAGACGACCTTCTCTGCTGAAGAGCTCACTGCATCCCCCAAGCTCTTTCTGCGGCCAAATTTTGGTGACACGGCCCGGGTAGTTGGAAGCTACAGGTCGAGTAATGCAACAGGTTATTTATATTTCACATGTTCATATGGTTAACTCAGTCATGAGCCTGGGACCAACAGATTCAGATACTACAGCCTCAAAGAGGCTGTATCTATTTCTAGCCGGATAACATTCAAATCTTAACCCTCTAGCAAGTAATAATGATTGTGAGTTGTTCTTAGCAAAACATTGATGTGAGTACGTGAAATTAGACGTCCAACAAATAAATTAACGGTCAATCTGATGTGCTTAGCAGGAAACCAAATAGATGCCAACACCACAAATCAGCTAGCCCATATATAATAAATCAAGAGATGAATGAATGCTATATATGTACCAATAAGCCCAAGCAAAGCAGGGAGAGTATATCTGAGAATACATTTAACACTGTACAGAGCAGGGTGGATGTAAGCAACAAGCCAGTGAGCGAATGAAGAAAAATTCAACAAAAGGTGTATAAGATAACAAATAAAATAATTCATGAAAACAGGGCTCGATGCTGTACTGGTAAAAAAAAACCTGAAAGAAAAGGCAACACTGATACCTTCTTAAGTTCTTTCTTGGGTGGAGGTCCCTCGTAGTAAAAATCAGGAACTGGATTAGCCTTGTACGCCATGGTTTTCCTCATCTGCTTTATGGCTGCCTGTTCCTCCTCCTAGGCATTTATAATTTTGATGGACGAAAATTGTTCAGATAGAAGGCAGATGAGGAAATAAAAATATCTCTAACAGTGATAGCAAATGAAATAAATGATTCTGATACACACAAACCATATACCTTGTTCCTCGCTTCGTATTCACGTTTCTCTGCCTCCAATGCCATATGCTTCTTTTCCAATTTTGTATAAAACTAGGATTAAGAAAACAGAACGGAAAGAATTAGATAAACTGTAGTTCCATAGCTTGAGGTGCTGGACAAGTCAGCTAGGCCGGGTAGGGGTAGGTTGGGTGCATATCAGATCACTTAAGGCGGTCAGGTAGTCACAGAGTATGAGATGACGCAGCTGGAGCATAAAATTTCTGGGTTTGTTAAATCTGGTGATGGATCAAAAGGGCTTTGGCAAATTTTAATCCAAGTCATTTAAGGTTCAGGTTGTATCTGGTCTTCTAGGATTACATCCAGTTAGGATTATTTCAGGTTTTAAGTCAAAATGATTTGGGTTATTTCAGGTTTTGTATTTGATGGATCCTGCCTATCTCCAGCCTTGGGCTGAAAATTTAGAATCAAAATACTTTAAGCTTTTATGGTCAGTCCTGGTCAAATTTTTTTAGTTGGATCATTAACCATAAAAGTTTAAACTGAATAAAACTGTTGCTGATGCAACTCATTCAAATCCTTGGGACTAAGAAATCACCTCCTTTCGTTTCTCTAAACGGTCAGTTACACAAAACTTGGGAGCTACTGGAACAGTTGTCTTGAATCTTGCTGCCCTCACTGATGCAGTAGTTCTAAGCATGACCAAGTTAAGGAGGCGAACAAATTTATCACCAGACACAGAGAAAAAGAGTACAGACAAGTTGCCTCGCTAAAATTGTAATATATGAAAATGATCAAGCAAAAGGGATCCTCTGACTAATGAGAAGATTATGATCTTATTCCATCCATTACCATCTTATAATTAAAATTGACCAAAATAAAAATATTTGAGATAACATAACATATTGGCATAATCATTATGAAATCCTCAGTTCTATCAAGGAGGGCAGTTGAGACAGACAGAAAAGGATACGAAGAACCTGTTGACCAATTATCATCATCATCCAAATGCTTCCTTGATATAAATGGAGAGTTTGTCTGCAAAGTTTGCAGAAATAATAACACGATCAGTACAAACTCCATTGAGATAAATAGTATATTCCTGATGATTTTTTCTTCTCACCCTTGAAATATGTCTAGCTAACATAATTTATGAACAATCCATATAAATTACAATGTTAAATCAAAGCCAATTATGGCCGCACTATTTCTTTTTTCTTTTCATTGTCTTTAGCTTTCCTTCCTGATGGTAAGAAGGTTCAACCAACCATAATAATCCGCAACTTTCCTTGGCCGAAAAATAGAAAAAAACTTGAAACCGCATCAAATCTTCTAATTTTAAGCGCCAAATAAACAATGCATACTCTTCCAGAAATCCAGAATATATGTGCAACGAAGAAATACATAATCATCACTGTCAGAAGTAACTTTGACAATAAGAAGTAACTAACACACATATTGTAAACTGGCTAATTTTTTTTAAAAAAATTCAGTTAACTTTGAGTTCAGAAAAATGGATATTTTGCATGTAGTTTAAGAGTAATCACCTGTATATTTTTTTGAAACTGTGAAGCATGATGCAGACATGATGGATCAGACCGGGAATATCCTAGATCTCTTTGACACATTCTAGAATATTCTATAACCAAAAAAAAAAACTCTTTCCTAAAAGCACACATAAATGGCAGAACATTCAAATATCACCAAATACCATAGATATGCCATACCATTTCTTCAAATCAAGGATTCGGCAACAATAAAACCTAAATCATGATAAATTTTGGTTAAGGGTCTGATCAAGGTTGTTCTTTCATTAAGATTTTAAGTGCCAGAAATATTGAAATTCTACAAATGTTGAGCTTTAAGAATTAGGTTGACTCAGTCCCAAATACCTGTGATTTCTTGGAGGAGCTAGGTGATGGTTGAACATTTATCTTTGGAGATGTGTTACTGCATAAACCAGGGGTTTCTGTTGGTATAGGACTCACATATCCAGGCTCATCACCAGATTTATCAGGAGAGCCCGACTTTGTTTCTGTTGGTATAGGACTCACATACCCATCACCAGATTTATCAGGAGAGCTCGACTTTGTTTCTTCAATTTTAGAAGATTTGGCATCATTCTTTCCATCTTCAAGATTTGGGGTTTTAACTCCCAAGACATCATGCTTTGCATTAGAATTTTCAGCAGGTGAAGCCTCAATCACGCCCTCCTTCACAGAAGGCTTTGCTTCAGAGACTTTTGTGGAAGTCTTCGAAACAACAGTAGGCTTTTCCTTCAATGACAACACACGTAAGCCTGTAACGTCTCGTCCCATCACTCTGCAAGCAAATAAAAGCTTCAGAAGCAGACAACTAGCATTCATTAAAGTAGTCAATGAACAAACAAGAATACAAGTTGAAACTCTGGTGGCTCCAAAGTACATATTTTATGCAAATAAATCGGAAACAAAAGCCACAATCTGAGTCGAACAAGCTATGCTAAAATAATGAAATGGCAAATCGTTCCCATTAAGATTACCAACCCGGCAACCTCACCTAAATCCCCTGCTTACTAAACAAAATGCCTTAGCAAACAATTAAGCTCCATAATCGTGCATACATCGTTCCAGTTACACATAAGAAATCTCAATTCAGATAGAGAATCAGAATAAAAAAATAACCGGATCTTTGTCACGGTTGTTTCTATCAAATAGCAAACAGAATGGCTAAATACCAGCTCAAAAGTCAAAACAAAAGCTCAAGGTATGAGCATAGAAGATCTAACATCTTCAAATAATCTGATAATCACATAGCATGCTGACATGATTATGTATAAGCGTGTAATCTACGCTGACTTAAAGCAGATACTTATTACACTCAAAGCAGATACAAACATTCAATGGGAGGAAAAAGCAGATACAAATTACACTCAAAGCAGATACAAACACTCAACAAGAGGTCGGAGAATGGACAAATACTCAAAGCAGATATATATTACATGGCTACTAAGATTGTAGGTTGAAAGATGTTTCAATAATATGAAACAGAACTACAGAAAGGGATAAAGGAAGGGAGCAAAATCAAAGAAAACACCAGGAAAGACCTACGGAAAACTGAAAGTGAAAGTGATTCGGTCAAGGGTGAACTATTGAGGGATATTTCTTACATCTTTCTCTCAACTTTTTCAGTTTTTTATTCCCGCCATCTACGGCGAGAAAGCAAGGCCCAATGGAGGAAAAGGAAAGTAAAGAAGAAGATAAAGAAAAGCAAATCTATTTGGAAGGTGTAAATTAAATAATAAAACGCTTTACTCTCTCTGAAACATACAAAAGGCCAAAATTAATTAGAAGCGAAATAAGTCGTTTGTTCTACCTACCTAACCTACATGGAAGAGAGAAAAAACTCAGCGGTCAGACCACGGCATCAATCGATTTCTGAACCGTAGCAAGGCAAACGCACAAACCTAGCCTTCATACAAAACATTTTGGCCGAGAAACGAGGAAAATTTCATCGGTACTAATACAACTATGAGATCGAGAAACGAGAAATTCAGGAAATCTAAAAATAATCCAGCAAAATCAGAACGCCAAGGAGCAATTGAAATACTATCAACCAATTCACCAGAAAATCAACGAAGCAAAGATATAGCAGGCAGGGAAATTGGAGCAGAGGACGCCTAATTGAGGCAAAAAGCAAACTAAGAACGAGCATATCAGCTCGCAGTTGACGACTAAAGCGGCATTGGCAAGCGAGACACGGATCAATCAAGCGAAGGAGCGAGAGAAAAACCTCGAAAGTGCAAATCAAATGAGGAAGGAAACAGAAACTTACGGCTTTGAGGTAAGATCTGGGAAGAAGATCTCTGGAAATTTCGCCGTCTCTCTTGAAGAAGAAGGAAGAGAAGAAATGGTCGTTGGTGTCTGAGAGATATGGGCTGAATTCCGCGATGTCTACAGTTGGGGGGGAGAGGAGAGAAAAAGACAGGCGGGGGGGATGACAGAGAGCGCAATATAAGGAGTTGGGAGGGTTTAGAGATTGTTTTTGAGTGCTGCCGTCTATTATTTATACTCTCAAAGTATGTTCAACGGATCTCTTTTATTTATTTAATTAATTAATTTTTGGAAAAATTGCAAAAAATAGCTCAACCTTTAGGGATTGTTGCGCTTAATAGCCTGAACTATAAAAAAAACGTAGAAAATAGCCTCAAGTATTTAATTGGCTGCAAAAAATAGTCTGAAGCTACATTCAAATAATTACAAAAAAAATATTCTAAATAATTATTATTCTCAAAGTCTACCGCTTCTCGTAATTATTTTTCTCATTAAGTCATTATTAGCTAAATTCATCATTGAATTAATTATAAAAACTATCTTATACCATATAAATTTTGTAAATAAATAAATAAATAAAAATTACTAAAAATATCATAAGATCTCTATTTTTCTTAATAAAAAATATTTTTTCTTCATCACACAATCTATTCAATGCTTAAATAAAACCCATTTTGGGTGAATATATAACGTATGCACACTTTTTTCTTCAATAGATAACAAACTATCCTAATTGCTAGGTTTAAAACAATATATAATGCATGCTTAATTGCTTTGTTGTGCTAGTTTTGCTCAAAAGATCTCCTAAATAAGCGATTAGATCAATTGTGAGTAGAAGCTTAAGTATTTATTGACTTTTATGGCATATAAATAGTCTGATAAATTTTTTAAAATAATAAATTTAAGTTATATTTATATGGTTTGAGATAGTTTTTATAATTAATTCATTTATGATTTTAAATAACAACAATTATGTGTAACATTTTTTTTATATAAGAAGTGATAATTTTTTCAAATAAAAATTATTTTGGAGAGATTTTGTTGTTAATTTGAATTTGAAGGCAACTTAAGGCTGTTTTTATAATTAATTTGAATTTGAAGTTAATTATTTGAATTTGAATGTAGCTTGGTGCTATTTTCTACAACACATTAAATACTTGGGGCTATTTTCTGCATTTTTCATAGTTCAGGCTAATAAGTGCAACAGTCTCTAAAGGTTGGGCTATTTTTTTGTAATTTTCTCAATTTTTTTATATAGGTAACTCGCACTGTTCTAAAAAAACCCTTCAAGACCCCCGCCTAAACCCTTGAACTTGCCCTACCGCCAAGGTCGTCAAGGTCGTCAAAACCCGCCTAGACAGCAAAGCTCCGCCATGAAATCCGCCTAGACCCCGCCTAGACCCTTGACCCTACCCTACCGCCAAGCGTATTTTGGAACATCGTAGGTAAGCACTAAATTGTAATAGGCCTTTACATGCTCGCAGCAGGTAGGGTTGTTATATGAGTCGAGTAACTCGAGTTCAGCTCGGGCTCGACTCGATAAAACCTAAACCCAAACTCGTTTATTTTCTAAATAAGTCGAGTATGAGCGCATTTTAAGCTTAGTTCAAAGCTCGGCTCGCTCGATTTAAGCTCAAATTTTGTAAAATTTCCTCTACGTCACTATGTTTTGAGCAAATAGGGATGCTTAATGCTCGGAAAAAGTTGGGCTCGAGCTCGTTCATTTCATAAACAAGCCGAGTATGAGCACATTTTAAGCTCGAGTCCAAATTTAGGCTCGACTCATTTCTAAACGAGCTAAATATGAACAACCAATACCAGTTCGTCGGAGCCACCCCCATCACGAGACTCCCCGCCACTTTAGCTTTCAGCTCCACCGAGTTGCAGCTTGACCCTTGGAGTTGGAGGCTTCGGATCTGGGGGGGGGGGGGGCGGATTCGGGTGGCGTCCTTCGGCTTCGCCCCGACTCCACCTCTTTGTTTTCCCTTAGCCGACCTCCTTCCGCCTCCATACACTTCGGTTCACCTACTCCGCTGGCGTCGGGTGGGCTCGCCTCGAGCTATCCCTCCCCTCGGACTGTCCTTCGCTCCCATCCTTGGGCTGGCTTTCTTGGCTTGGCTTTCTACCCCTGGCTCCTCCCTAGGCCTTCGCCACCTCTAGCTCCACCATTGGTCAATTCCGCCTTCCTTGGGTTCCAAGGAGGACCGTGTGCCTGTCTTCCCTTGGCGGACAAGGGTTAATTTCATCCTTGTACACGCCAAGGTCGAGAGAGAGAGAAAAAAACGAAGTGCAAAATAATCCCAACCTTATTTGTACTTTGATCCACACCAATATCTTTTATGAGATCTAATCCATATCAATATGTTTTTACTTTGATTAATTACAACTACTGTATTATAATTAAAATTAAAGATAAATTTTTCTAATGAACATGATTTTTTTTATTAACCATATAATAAATTTAATCAAATATTTAAAAATAATATTTATATAAATATTCTACGACGTGTAAATCATGTCACAAAGATCCCCCCCCACCACACTTTTTTCTAGAGCGCTTGTTTGTTTGATTCAAGCGGTGGTATTTATTTGAGCTCTGTGGTCTTTCTTTAATTTGTCTCCGTGCGAGATGTCGTGGACGTGATCGAGATCTGACGGCTCGTTGACATTCCAGTCCAAATCTAAGGTCTCCACACTTGTTCCCCATGGATACCCTGCGTTGCCTCTACCAACTGTCAGAAGATTGACTCATGTTGTCCCGGTTCCAACATCATTCGTCTTTGCTAGTTTCGGCCTTCGTTCTCTAGTTTGTTCGTGATGTATTTGTCTTTGTTGATTTGCTTTGTATTTTTCGTTTCTTTTCATACAGTTTGTCTGTTGCCGATCTTTTCGGCCTCTCGACTCACTGGGCATGTCTGGTAGTCGAATTCTTTCCGATTAAAAAAAAAATACATAACTTATCATAATTACTTTCCATTAAAAAAAAAAAGGGAATCGACTACTTCTACAACCGATCCATCTCTAACTTGTAACATCAAAATTTTGAAAGATGCAAGTTACTCGACACGGTTGCCGCCATGCCTCCTCACACAGTGTGTCCCAAGCTGCCGGCACCACCTTTGCAGTTTTTTAACTACATTGACTGTGCTGCTTAATTATGTCCCAATTCATTTCATCTTCTTTTTTTACTTCTCTTTTTAGCTAATAAAACAAAAACATGTTCAACATTTCAACCCCATGAAGTTTTCCAAAACTACCCTCAATTTAAAAAAATAGATACATAAAAAATTACCCATAATTTAGATTTTCTTTTAGAACCCATTGATTACTTGCTCCTTTTGTCCAATTGAAAATTTAATACTCCATGTTTAAGTATACTTTACTCAGGGCTCGTTTGCGGGAAGTACAAATCTCGGGAAGTTACTTCCCAAGAATTGAATTCCCGTGAAATGTACTTTCAGAGAATTTAAAAAAATTGTTGTTTGGTTGAAATTTGGTATTTAAAAATATAAATAGCAATATAAACAAAATTACACGGTGGAAGTTGAACTTGCCTCCCTAAGTAAGTGAACTTCCTCCAATTTGGAGGCCGGAATTGAAATTCTTAAGAAGTTGGATTCATGTGTCTTTCTGTCAACCAAACACATGAATTTAAAAAAATTGTTGTTTGGTTGAAATTTGGTATTTAAAAATATAAATAGCAATATAAACAAAATTACATGGTGGAAGCTGAACTTGCCTCCCCAAGTAAGTGAACTTCCTCCAATTTGGAGGCCGGAATTGAAATTCCTGAGAAGTTGGATTCATGTGTTTTTCTGTCAACCAAACACATGCATTTATCTTATTTCCCAAGTTTTTAAACTTTTTGGACTTTTAACCGACTAACCAAACAAGCCCTTAACAAAACCAACTTTGATATTTATAAAATTAATTAACTAAATTAATATTAAAATAAAGTAATCAATTCAAATTCTGAAAAATATTTGTAAGCATAATAAAGGATTGTAAATTTGAAAAGAAAATACAGTATAATTTAGAAATATTTTTGCATAATTTCATTTATATAAAGTAATTTTGCATTAATTAACAAATTAATTTAAGGATGATATTGTAGAATGTACCCAAATAAAAAAAAAGATGCAAATGGAATTCATGTAAATGTTTTGATTTAACATTACACCTCGTGCTCGTGCATCACTAAATTCTTGAATATGATTTTTATTAAGCCTTGGCACGAGAACGAGGAACCTGGTCCCCTACCCCAAGTATCTTTATATACCCACTACTACTTTATTGTTTGACCCGGTGTTTTATACGTGTAACGCTAATTACTACATAATTAATTATGTCCAATTTATGAATTATGTTCTCTTTATGATTTTTGGTATTTATAATGTGTGTTTTTTTTTTTTTTTTTTTTGATTAGGAAATAATTCGAGACCGGACAGGCCCGGGCCTCGAGAGGCCGACAAAGTCGGCAGACGGCAAGCCGTCTAAACATACAACAAAACAAAAGAAAATACAACATGAAAACATAATATAGACACCTAATACAACAAAAGAACTAAAAAACCCGGAAGACACCAGGCCCTAAGCACACAAGCGGACACAGCAGCGAGAAGAAGGAGACCCGGCATGGAGAAGTGGATAGCGAGCGCATGGGACAGCATAACTGACACGATGTCTCGCCGCCGGAAAGACGGAAAGCAGTAATCCACGTAGGGCAAAGACGACACCTGGGGAAGTGTGGATCACACGACGTTCCCTCCACCTAGATGAAGGATCTTCGGAGACCACGAACACCACCAAAACGATCACTTCGATCAACCAGGGCCGCAGAACTGCTCCTCAACCGAAACTAACCACAAATCCAACAAACAGAACTCCAAACAACCCGAGAAAGTGAAGCACGACCGCGAGAGAACGAAGAGCGCAAGAAAATTCCGGAATTATTTGCACAGGTTATTTTATATATTTTTTTAATTTAATATTTTACTTTTCAATTTTAATTGAATCTTTTGCCCACGGGCTAGCTTTGGGCCCAAGCAATATCCTTGGGCCCAAAGGGAGGGAAATCGGGCCTGGAAAGCAACATGTGGGCCAAGGAAGCTAAAAGGCATGTCTCACCCGGACAAGGGCAGGCAGGGCAGCAATCGGCCGCCGCCCATGGCCAAAACGGGACGCCATCCATGGCCAAACCGAGAAGGCCGCCAGGAGCCCACGACCGGAGAAGAGCCAAGAGAGAGTAAAGTGACAGTGGAACGGAGGAGCAAACCCAGAGAGAGAGAGAGGGAGCGCCAACCAAGACCACCGCCGGGAAGAAGCCATCCCCGACACCGACAGAAGAGCAGGAGCGGCACCGCCTCTGAGCACTCGCCTCCGCCGAGAAGGGGCAAGGGGCTAAAATAGGGAGCAAACGACGGAACCAGAGAGAGGGGCCTCTGGACAGTCGCCGCCGCTGATGAACGGAGTGCTCGAAAGAGATTAACCAGTACCCAAACGGAGAGATTACGAAGGGGACGAGCCCAATACTCCACCGAGAAAGATGATTGCAGGACATCCAAAGTAGAATATGATGAAATTCGCTGGACTAAAGGCGAACATTGAGACCAAAATCGAGCCCCGAGTCGCCAAAACTCCAAATTGAAAGAGAAATTGGGAGGAAGGAGACCCAATTTGGGGCCAAGAATCGAACACCTTTTCGCAAGAAGAGGAATTGGGGCTCTCCGAAGAGAGATTTAGGCTCGCCGAAGAGAGATTTAGAGGCTCTCCGAAGAGAGATTTAGGCTCTCCGAAGAGAGGTTTAGTCGGATTTGTTGTTCGTTGTTCGGACCTCACCTAGTCCACCACTAAGGATGGAAGAGGGAGCGCACTGATGAGGAGACGAGTCGTCGTTCTTACCTATTTTACGGCAACAAGATTGATATGTTGGGGCGGTGGTTTATTCCTCCGGCCGAAGATGGATGAAAGATGAAGGCGGCGTGGGTTTTTGGCAGAGCTCTCGAAAGAGAGCGTGTATTTATAATGTGTGTTTATGTGCTCATATTATATTTTTTTTTAAAAAAGGAAAAAAGATTTAAATACATAAACAATATAGACAAGTTGAAGGGAAGTCGTGTGCGGTCCACGTACAGGATAGGCGAACAATACATAAACTCAACGAGATTTCATCTCAAAACCAATTGATGAGAAAAGTAGTATGTCAATCTTATATGTTGTTCAAGATATCTCAATATTTTCATTTCAATGGGTGACAATCAGATTTCAACATCTTTCAAATTTTCAAATAATAGAATGATATTTTTTTTTTATAGACATATCACATATACATAATAAAACTTTTATATTTGAAAAGCCAACCCTTATGTTCCATGCCATTCAATTTACATTTCTATATTGCAAAAAATAAAATAAAATAATTAATTAGGGGGAGAAGAAGAAACAAAGTTTGTGTGGCTATTGTGAAATAGGGCATGACTAATTCATGGGTTTGAACTTTGAACATTGAAGTGGATAGAACGTCAAGGGAGCATATTTTGTTGTCATTGTAGGAATTGAAAGCCATGAAAGGATTGAGAGGTGATGTTCCTCTCCAATTGAAAGCTCCTACAACTCTGCCTTTCTTACATGATTGATGATTATACTACTAGGTCAAGTTTACTGCTCCTCCTTCTGTCTCACAATAAATGTTTTTTTTAGCATTACGTACGTATTACTAATATCAAATATTAATTTTTAAAAATAATATTAATAAGATTAATATTGTTTTTAAAAAATAATTAAAAAATTTAATATTAGTATATAATTTTTACTCAAATGACCTATATTTTGATATAGAGAAAGTATTATTTATGTATACTTTTTGAAAAATAAATAAATTATACTTTATCCAAAATATTTGACAATTTAACACACTTCTTTATAAAATCATTAAAACAATATAAAATATCGACTGTTTTTTAGACAACTATTAATTATGTTTACTTATTTAAATAACAAAATATATTTATTTGCAATTTTGAAGTTTAAATAATAATAATAATAATAATAATAATAATAAGGACACAAAGAGTTTGTCGGTCCATAGGAGGTCTATTCATTGTTGAAATCGGCTGCAATGTCAATTTCTTAATTTAATGGCTGTATACATAACTTGGAGTATTCCTAGCTATAGGTTGTTGATCAATAGTTCATAGCTATATAACTTGGATTGCTACTAACATATGTGTTTGGATTTAAAAATGTATGAATTATAATATAATTATTTTGGTTTAGTTTATAAGTGTGTTTCGTTATATTATTATTTGATCTTAGTTTTCACAAGTTTTTAAAAAGAACCAAATACTCAAATAGTAAAATAATTATGAGAAAATGGTAGTCAATATACCAGTCTTTCCGGCCCATTACAAAAATGATCCCCACCTAGCCCAATTTACAAAAATGTCAAAAAGGCCCACTTATTTGCAAATCTAACCGGTTTTCTAAACCCGTTACTTCAGGTTACCCTTCTTGTTGAACGAGCCCTCACCGCCCGTCTCCTTCTTCTCTCCGGTCGTTCCCTGCCCTCCACGAGCCACCTCCGGCGTTTAAACCCTCTCCCTCCGGTGCACCCACTGAGCCTAGAACCCACTCGGCTCATGCCCCGTTGAACCCACACCGAGCCCTCATCTCCCCTCCCTCTCTGTTCATTTTCTCGCCCTCCCAGCCACGCTCGAGCCCCCCTTGACCCACCAACCCCCAGCCACTCGAACCCCCATCCCTAGCCGCACCCCACGAGCCCACCTTGACCTAATTCGAGCCCCCACACAGCCACATCGAGTCCACAGTTGAGAGAGAAGTCATCGAATCACCATTGTTTCCTGAGAAATATTGAAGGCGATTGAACAATCCCCCGCCCATGCAGAAAGCAAGTAAGTACTCATCCTCCCTCTCTTGAACTCGAAAATTTTGTAGATTGTCCCATTTTAGATAGTCAACCAGGTTGGGGAGAAATCGGGTTGATTTTTTTTTTGAAACCCTAACTTTGTGGGAGTTGGAAGGTTTGGGGGAATTGAGGAAGTTGTGATGTTCAAATGGACATGGAAGTCATCGGGGATGGGAAGACGAAGTTGAAATTGAAGGTCTGAACATGAGTGAATCGAACTGAAAATCTCGATTAATTGGTGGATTTTGTAATGGGGAAATAGTTAATATCACAGATTATTTACTGCCATACATTTTTTTTGTCACAAATATTTTCTTTACTGGCACATATTTTTTCTTTACCGGCACGGATTTTTGTTTGAGCAGCAACAATTGTGATGTTGTGTCTTTTCGTGTGTGTTTTGTTGTCATGCTGAGATGGGTTTGGAATGATGTTGGATGTGGTAAAGAGGAAGGTGATTGGTAGACGGAATGGGTGCGTATTATTTTGGAAATTGGGAACTTTTTGTGGATTTCGAGATCGGGGGTGTTTGGTGACTAGTTGCCTTCAAAATATAATGCTAACAATGGGTTATACTTGTACATCGTTGTAAGTTTGTTTCTATGAGTTGAAGTATGTTGTGATTGAAACCATTAATGTTACACTGAACGATGTCATTTGAGAGTAATGTAGGTTTGTTTCTAAGGTTGTCATATGTATATTACATAAGTTTTTTATGGTTGACACTATTGTGTAGTTGTGTATGTGTGGTGTTTGTTTCATTATTTACTTTTGTCAGTTACCATTTTGAGATTATTTGAACATGTGTATTTCTCGGACATATGAATATGTGAACATTTGTATTCGTGACATTTGTGTAGTTGTGTCATTTGTGTAATGTACTAGCAAGGACATTATTTAGACTGGCTAGACATATGTATATACTGGCAAGCATTATTGTTAAAATGGGTATTATCAAAACACATGTATCACAGATTAAGGAGACAATGAGAAAATTGAAAGGAAAAAAAATCGCAACGCCGTCGAACAACAAGGTATTAACTGTAATCACTTCTCAGACAGATTAAGGGCCTTCTTTTTGTCTTGGTGATGTTAACAGTGTCGTGCCATGTGATATTTCAGAGGGAGGTTGAACCACTTCTCAAAGATGGGCTTGCTGAAAGGAATGGACGAGGTCCTAGCTACGGTTGATTATTGTTAAAATGGGTATTATCAAAAGATTCAAAACACATGTATCACAGATTAAGGAGACAATGAGAAAATTAAAAGGAAAAAAAAATCACGACGTCGTCGAACAACAAGGTATTAACTGTAATCACTTCTCAGACAAATTAAGAGCCTTCTTTTTGTCTTGGTGATGTTAATAGTGTCGTGCCATGTGATATTTCAGAGGGAGGTTGAACCACTTCTCGAAGATGGGCTTGCTGAAAGGAATGGACGAGGTCCTAGCTACGGCTGATTGGAAAATGTTGAAGGGCAGTAGGCCGAGGGGCATTGTAATGATCGGAACCAATGTGTCGTATTGCTGCGCCCTTATCCATTACTTTCTAGAGAGGCAGTTGAAGACATCGAAAAGGTCCGAGACATGGTACGAGCTCTAGGGGCGACTCCTCCGGTTCTCCATCAAGGAATTTTGCCTTATCACCGGCCTCAAATGTGTTGGAAGGAATCAAGACTTTGAGGAGGAGGATCACAAAGACGCCATTCGAAGCTTCTTTGGAAGGGAACTTTAGTACTTCGTAGTGTTTGGTTTACTTGTTAAACATTTAATAGTTTCCAACTTTTGGATGACTTGTGTTTGATGACTGATAAGTTATATTGTGAACCCGTTTTTATATTTATTATGGATGGTTGTTGTGAATGTTGCGTTATAACGCATTTCACTTGGGTTTAATGATCGATATTCTTAGGTTGGGAAGCTTCTGAGATATATAAAATATGCCAGAGATTATTCTTTTATCGGCATAGACTTTGATTTTATTGGCTATGGAAAATCATATATTGGCTAGTAAACAAAAAATTGCATACATTTTTCTTTTGCATCGTCAGCAAACTAAACGACCAATTATATACATTCAAAACCACCAAAACTCTAAAGTGTCAGTGAGTTACAAGCAAACTAACAAAATACTACATTCGACTACGTAAAAGAAGAGTTATCCCACTAGACATCGATTTCTTCACCTTACCACCACACGCTTGCTTATGTCCTCCGACGCTTCAGGCGAAGGAACTATCCTTGAGACAGGCACCTGCTTGTCTCCATTATCTTGCTCCTGACGGACCCAAACGACATGCTCTCCTCTATGAGCATTGCCCCCTCCTCCATGTCCACGTCGATAGCTTTACCTTTCATCTCCGGAGCAACGATTGTCGGTTCTGCCCAGGTTTTCTTGTTTATCTTGCCACTTGTGTGAATTTTCATGCCAGCTAAATTGTTGTCTTTGGCATTCAAATGGTTATTCATGTCATACTCCAAATTGAGATAAAGATGCGATGTACACCCAACTTTACTTCAAATTTTTTTTTCCATAAACATATATAAAGTGGGTGTCTATAGATAGATAAAATTAAATTAAGTTGAAAATAAATTTATTTTTAAATTTTAATAAATAAAAATGGCTAAAAATGAGTTTAAAACAATTACTGTGAAATTTAAGTTGAGCCACTTGTCACAATCTCATTTGCCCTGTCTCCCCACAAATCATTGAATCTTTTTTTTTTGGCCAAGTGACTTGCTACCGGGTGTAAAAAATTTGCAAATCTAACATTTTGTTACCCCCTTGCAAATTTTACCCCCCATGGATATTTTTGTAAAGATGATTTTTTTGGTATATCTATGCAAATCATCCAATAATTATATTATAATTAAATACACTTCTTTTTTTTTTTTTTTTTGAAGCAAGATAAGGATTCAGTTATCTAGACAAGCCTAGAGAAACCGAGAGACCGGACAAGCCGGTTGATGGACTAACCATCATGTACAACTGGAAGCAAATGACATAAAGGAAATTACAGAAGCAAATGACAAAAGCAAATGACATAAATAAAAATACAAGTACAAGCCATCCTACACCGCGAAACACAAGCCAAAAGACGAACGAAAACGATCGGCCAAAGGGACAACGCACACAGAGAACTCTGGGGACCAGCGGACACCTCAGATTATGGACTCAGGCGAGCCTTCAGATGTCAACGCACAACCACGACGTCATCGAACATGGCAAATCAACATCGCTCACAAGAAGCCTGCAACACAACAAGAACAGCACAGTACACTAACCCGCAAACTCAACCCCAAACCACATAATAGCTCAAACACACCCCAAGCACTCATCTCAACCCTCAAGGACGATAACTAGATCGTATGCAGACTAACACAAGGAAAGCCCAAACGAGGCGATAAAAAACGAGACAAGAAAGCCAATAAGAGTAACCATGAACAAGAAAGGTATTGAAAATGCGGACTAAAAAAAAAACCCAAATTGTATTTAATTTAATATTTCCTCAACAAAGAAGCCATAGATAGCATCGGCAAAAGGCTGGGACGCCGAAGAAGACGTCGGTGCGGTGGCGAAGAAACCATTGGAGGTCAGACCA
This sequence comes from Persicaria tinctoria, assembly GCA_037127255.1. Classification (NCBI taxonomy): domain Eukaryota; kingdom Viridiplantae; phylum Streptophyta; class Magnoliopsida; order Caryophyllales; family Polygonaceae; genus Persicaria; species Persicaria tinctoria. The sequence continues at coordinate 7,218,267 of JBANSL010000004.1, forward strand.
AACATCTAACAACCACCTGAGGCCAAACAGAGGTGGTGGACACAAATGATGGCGGAGGGCCGACGGAGGTCGCTGTGCGACGATGGTGGACGGAGAATTGATGGTTGATGGTGAACCGAGGGTGGTGCCGAACTGGACCGCCGGAGGTGCGCGCAACAGTAAGAGGAGGAGGCCGCGGTAGGCGACGGAGGTCAAGGATAAGGCTTCGGAGGCGAGGTCCGACCCGGAGGCGGGAGAGGATGGGTGATGGAAGGCCAAGTAGGTGGCCGCGTTGTGGAAAGCCGGTGGCCGGTGGGCAAGGGTCTGTGACAAAGGGTGGCGGCGGCCAAAACACGCTCACCATTAAATACACTTCTTTAAATCCCATGACACTCACTTTTCTTTGAAAAAAAAACCCTTTATTTTCACTTATCATTCAATGTGAAATTACTTGATGGGTCGTTAACGAGACACTTACATATTGGGTGCCATCCATAAGTATCTCTATAAATGATCGCTAGTCCCGAAATGTTGGATCTCAGAGAGAATTTTTTTTTTTTGATTTGGTAAGGGTTCGAATGCACCTCCGCAGACAATGCTAAACGATAGTATCCTTTCGGATAAGGTCAAGGAGACCTGTGTCGGATAACAAAGCTCTCATATTCGAGCATTGATAGCCAAGGTGTGCAACCTCGTCGGCACTGAGTTACCGCTATGGTAAATTTGAGAAAACGAAGTAAATGTTATATATCAAGTAACAGAATTTGGATGTCAGATAGGAGTAACTCCACTTCCCATGTGCATTTTACACCATGCTTGAGGTAGTTAATGATTGTCAGCGAGTCTCCTTCAACTATTAGTTTTTCAATCCGGAGTTCAATCGCTTTTATAATCTCTTCTCGTAGTGTCAGACATTCTGCTTTTAGAGGAGATTGCCGACCAACGGACTTACCATCCACCTTTATAACCCCTCCGTGATGATCTCTGAGAGATTTTTTAGTGCTACTAAAAGAATTATTAGGCGAAAAAAGCATGTATTTAAAAGTGAAAACCCTCAAATTACACAAATATATAGTGCGGGTTGAGAACCATCATCTCCTTTTACCTTGAGGTGAATTTTTGAACTAAGTCTAGTTCTCTTATTAATAAAAATAAAATACCTAAAACGTTACAAGCACAATTTGTACTAGCTTACTTATTGTACACTTGTAAATAAGAATCACAAAGTAAATTTACTCAAAAATCTACGACAACACGAGCACACGAGCACACGAGCACACACGTACACCTTGTTTTTTTTTTGTCACATTGCACACACCCCTAGCTCTACCCCTTAACTATATAAAATATTAACAAATAATTTTTTAAAAATAATTTCAGTAAAAAAAGCTGATTTTTTTATATATTTTTATCATTATAAAAACATGTATATGCATATTAAATGACATGTTTTAATTAATAGAATGACTGAATGAGTATAAAATAATAATGCATATTATTTTATTTAAAATCTTCTTTCTATCTAAGCAATATCGAATTTGACATTACCCGTGTTGGGACTAGAATTTCGTTTATGTCATTTGCTGATGATATTATGATATTTGCCAAAGCAAGCAATGAATCATGCAATAAAGTTAAAGATATCATAGACGACTATTGCAACATATCGGGACAAAAAGTGAACTTTAACAAGTCTGCGTTCCAAGTGAAGTCTGATGTATCTAACCAACAGAAACAACGAATCCAAAGTATCCTACACATAACTAGTCATATATCTCTCAACAAATACCTATGGGAGAGCAAACATGAACACATTTGAAGAGACAATAGGCAAAACAAGAACCCAATTGATAAAATGGAAAGCCAATTCACTATCACAACAAGGACGAGCAACACTCATAAAAGTTAACTAGTCCATATAATATAAACTACATTCTACCTTCAGATATCCATAAAGAATTGGACCAAATCAACATAGATTTTTTCTGGAATAAAGCCAATAAGTACAAACCATTGATTGGATATATGAGATAAAATATGTAAACCTAAGAAATACGGAGGAGTTGGACTATACAAAACAAAAGATGTAAATAAAGCATTACAAATGAAACTACTTAATTTAGAAGATTTTAGTAGAAACAAATAACCTGTGGGTGAGAATTACAAAAAAGCTCTAAAGAAACACTTTCTTTCTCTTTGATATCCATATATTCCAAAGCGGTAAGAACCCCGTGGAGTTTAACTCCGTGGATTTGAAAGGATTATCTATAACCATTTATTGACCCTAAAAAATAAATTAAAAGATGCTTAAACTAATTTAAATCTAAACCAGTTATTTAAAATTGGCCGGTTAAGATTTAACCAACTTTATCTAGAGTTATTTTAACAACTCCGTGGATCCGAAGCGATTCCCATTCCCAAGATATGCATTTCTTTCGTGGGTCGTTGTACTACTTTTGTCCATCACGGACAAAATTTGTAATAGTAGATTTTCTTTACTCCTTGATGCTTGATCTTAAATTTCCTATCTTGCAGTTTGACTTAACACATAATCAAGCACTAAGGAGATTTGTCCTTAATTAACAACCATAAGAGATTAGAGAATGCGTAGTCCTCTAACATTTAGGCATGTTCTTCGTATATGACTCTCATGATATGACTGTATAACGTACCTTCCCTACCTAAAGGTGCGGATTATTATTTTGAGGTGAGATTAATTGATCGATAGCCACATTAATTTCACGATTGATCTGATCGATGATCAACTTCTCAAGTAGTACAAAGTTTGATTAGCAGTAGGTTTGTGAGGCCGATGTTTAAATTCCTGGACACATATCTTAATTAACCCCGATTTTCGCTAATTGTATTATATGGTAGGTAGAGGGATTTGATTGATCATCCTAAACACCAAAGATTTAAGATTAGATATGCATCTTAATTCAGGAACTAGTCAATTTAATCGGCCTCCGCATAGCTGTAAGTTACCATCTCTCTCTAAACCAAGATAAAAATTCAGTTATCTAGACAAGTCTAGAGAAACCGAGAGACCGGACAAACCGGTAGATGGACTATCTATCATGTACAACCAAATAAAATAACAGAAGCAAATGACATAAAGAAAACAATACTCCCTCCGTTCACGAAAACTTGTCATTTTAGACTCGGACGTACACAATTATTAAGGAATATATATATATATATATATATATATATATATATATATATATATATATATATATATATATATATATATATATATATATATATATATATATATATATATATATATATATATATATATATATTATACTCCGTACTACCTAATTTGCCCTTACTTAACATTTGTCTTTAATATCCCAAAAACAAAGTACAATGACACATATCCCATCTTTAAATTAGAGCCAAGATTTAAATGAACAAATTCAAATTCAAACTAGGGGTAAATTGGGAAATAAATGGAAAAAATATTTAAAATGACATGTTTTGTTGAACAAAAAAAGAAGTCAAATTCAAACTAGTTGTGTTTGGTTTGTGTTAAATCGAATTTTTTTAACTCCAATTTTGGCGGAAGCTTTAACACTTAGACAAGGCATTGAAAAGGCAAAAGAATTAAAAATTTGTGACCTAATCATAGAAGGAGATTCAAAAATAATCATTGACTATTTACAAACTAAAACAAACTGCCTATGGGAAATAGAAATGATAATGTCAGATATTCTCGTATTACTTCAAGACATACAACACATAGGGATATCCCATATTCCCCGGATTGGTAACAGAGTGGCAGATAAGGTTGCACACCTTAGCTACTCTACCAGGTGACCAGATTTATCTCATGATTCAGGTCTTCTTGACCTCATTCGGCAGTATGCTTTCGGGTAAATAACTCACCCGAATCCTTACCTAATCAAAAAAAAAAATTCGAATTTTTTTAAACGATTTTTTTTTAAAATTTCTTTTTTTTTTTGGGAATTCGGTTCAACTATGTTAAAACCGAGCCGAACACAAACCGAACCGGCAAATAACCGAACCGAACCTAATGCTTTCGGTTTTGAAATTTTAAGATTTTCGATTTCGGTTCGGTTAGGTTCGACCCGGTTCGGTTCGGTTTTAGACCGATGCTATCCGCAATCTCCTTCTTGAGCTCCGTTGCCCTCTTCAGAAGGCCACTCTGGTCTACACTGACAACGTCACCGCCGTCTATCTGGCTAGCAACCCAGTCCAACATCAACGCACGAAGCACATTGAGCTCGATCTCCACTTCGTCCGGGACAAGGTTTCCATTGGACATATCCGCGTTCTACATGTCCCGTCCTCCTATCAGTACGCTGATATATTCGCCAAGGGTTTACCTCGGCAACTGTTCATTGATTTTCGGAAGAGGGGACATCACATGCTAAAGGACATATACACAACACTTGGTCCATTAGTGTTCATTAATCAAATGGTCCACATGGGCCATTAGTGTTAACACCTAAATGGTCCACATGGATATGGATGATTGGGCCAGCCCAATACAGGTCAATCCAGCGGCAGAACTCAACTCCTATCATGATAAGCCCAACAGTCTCGTGAATTTTTGTCTAAATATCATACTTTCCTTCGGATTGACACGTGTTCACCATTAAATATGTCGGATATTAAAAAAAAGTAACCATAGAGCAGTTTTTTAGTTGAGGTGGTCGAGTACTAAGCGAGAGAAGATCCTTTTTTTTTTAAAAAAAAAAAAAACCCCTCGAAAAACCGAAATTTTAATGTCACATAGATGAGATTCTTAAACCTTATAACACCCAAGCGATATTGATCTAAACTACACTATAAGTTTATAACTGTTGTGCCGGGAAGCAAGGGACGTCAGACAAACCCTTTTAACACACACGAATCGGGATGGACAAGAACTGTAAACCAGAGAGCCAAACTCAAGCAACCCAAACCAACAATCAGACACAAACAGAAGATAAATAACCAAGCACAAAGAACACCAGATTTACGTGGAAACCCCAAAACGGGGAAAAAACCACGGGAGACAGAAACTTCCACTATCAACAATAACAAGTGGGTACAATCTTCCCTAGACAAAGCTAGAGGCATACAATATCATCAAGCATCAACAAGCTTGGCCAAATCTCCACATTTCATCACCCAATTTGGTGGAAATCAACAAAACCCAAGAGATGACATTAACAAAGGGGATATGAGATTGGAGGCTCAAAACGACGATCCAACCGTACAAAATGAAGCCTATGATGAGGTGAACAACATACCAGAAAATCGTCCCAATCGGAGGTCGTTTGGTCGTCGATCGGGGCACTTCAAAGTTGGCTGAATGGTTGCATACGAAAATCCCTCCAAAGCTCTCTCTTTTCTCCCTTTCTCACTCTTTGTTTTTCTCTCTCTTACTTTCCCAAATGGAAAGACATCCCCTTTTATAAAGGAGGAGGGTAAAACTTCACATGGTAAAAACCACATGGTAAATAGTCCATTGGACTCTTCCCCCATATAGGAGGGAAACACAACATAGCTCCCCCTCAATCCTATATGGGGGGCTCGAGCAAGCCCGCCTTTGAGCGGCACTTGATGAGCTTCTCCTTTGACAAAGTCTTCGTCAGCATATCCGATCCGTTTTCATTTGTGTGGATCTTCATGAGCTCAAAATCTTCATCTTCTACTCTTTCTCGAAGCCAATGATACCTTCTTCGGATGTGCTTGGTTCGAGAATGGTAGGCGGCATTCTTGGCAAGGTGGATGGCACTCTGATTGTCACAATAGAGTGGGTAGCTAGCTTGCTCCACTCCCAACTCCTCTAGGAAGTCTCTCATCCATATCAGCTCCTTACCAGCTTCAACTGCAGCCATATACTCTGCTTCTGTCGTTGACAAAGCAACACACTTCTGCAGTCTCGATTGCCATGAGACTGCTCCCCCTGCAAATGTAATCAGATATCCAGATGTGGATCGGCTCGTGTCAATATCACCTGACATGTCTGCATCTGTAAAAACCATCAAGCATAGGTTTTCCAGGACCAAAGCACAAACACACTCTCGAAGTGCCTCTGAGATACTTGAAAATCCATTTCACTGCAGCCCAATGCTCCTTTCCAGGATTACTCATGAACCTGCTGATAACCCCAACTCCATAGGCGATGTCTGGCCTAGTGCAAACCATGGCATACATCAGACTACCAACGGCTGAAGCATAAGGCACCTTCTTCATCTCCTGTTTCTCTTTCTCACTTGTAGGACACTGATCAGAACTCAGCTTCATGTTCACTGCAAGTGGAGAACTCACGGGTTTAGCCTTGTCCATGTTGAATCTTTGCAGCACCTTCTCAATGTATCTTTCTTGTGATATCCACAACTTTTGATTCTTTCTGTCACGGGTAATCTGCATACCCAAAATATTTCTTGCAGGGTCAAGGTCCTTCATAGCAAAGGACTTCTTCAACGCAGTTTTCAAACTAGCAATCTTGTTGGTATCCCGACCAACAATAAGCATATCATCCACATAAAGCAAGAGAATCAGAAAGTCACCTTCGGCGTAATTCTTCACAAACACGCAGTGGTCGGCATGTGTCTTGTGAAATTTGTGGTCGATCATAAAAGACTCGAACTTCTTGTACCATTGCCGAGGCGCTTGTTTCAAACCATACAAGCTCTTTCTGAGACGACAAACCATCTTCTCTTTTCCCTTGACTTCAAAACCTTCAGGTTGCTCCATGTAGATTTCTTCTTCCAAATCACCATGAAGGAAGGCGGTTTTCACATCAAGCTGCTCGACCTCTAGGTCCATGCTAGCAGCCATGCCTAGAACAACCCGGATGGATGACATCTTCACAACTGGAGAGAAAATTTCATCGAAATCTACACCCTTTTTCTGCTCAAAACCCTTCACCACAACTCTGGCTTTGAACCTGGGAGGTGTACCATCTTCTCCAGACTTCAAACGAAAAACCCATTTGTTCTTGAGAGCTTTCTTGCCCTTAGGCAATTTCACCAAGTCATAGGTGTGGTTCTCATGCAAGGAACTCATCTCATCCTGCATGGCATTGTACCACTCCTTCTGATGCACATCTGACATAGCTTCCTCGTAGCATTCAGGCTCTCCTGAGTCAGTCAACAACACATAATCGTTGGTTGAGTATCGGGAGGAAGTCTGTCTCTCTCTGGTGGATCTTCTCAACTCAACTTCAGGTTGGATAGGGGGCTCCTCTTGTTGAGGTTGTGGAACTTCTGGTGGATCAACATCACCATCATCATGCTCATCTTCCTGCTGATTCTGAACTGAACTTCTCTGCACAACTTGAGGAAAAACGGGATCAAAGGTGACTGGAGCAGGAGAGGAAGACGACGGTCGCTGGAGCTTCCAGTCATCAATAGTCTTGTCTTCCATGAACACAACATCTCTGCTTCTGACCACTTTCTTGTCTGTAAGATCCCACAATCTGTACCCAAATTCATCCTCTGAGTACCCTAGGAAGATGCATGGCTTTGTCTTGCTATCAAGCTTGGATCTCTGATCTCTAGCAACATGAACATATGCTAGGCATCCAAAGACTCTCAGATGCTGGAAGGAAACATCTCTCCCAGTCCAAACCCTCTGTGGAACATCACCATCAAGAGGAACTGAAGGCGAGCGGTTGATGAGATACACATCAGTCAACATTGCCTCCGCCCAATAGGACTTTGGCAGCTTTGCAGTCGACAACATACTTCTGACTCTTTCTGCTATGGTTCTGTTCATCCTCTCTGCAAGCCCATTCAGTTGTGGCGTCTTCGGAACTGTTTTCTCAAGCCTGATGCCATGACTCTTGCAGTACTGCTCAAACCAGTCTCTCGTTCAACTCTGGCTTGGAACTCCCTAAAAACTGTCAGAACCTGATCTTTGCTTTTCAACACAAAAGCCCACAATTTTCTAGAATAGTCATCAATAAAAGTGACAAAATATTGTGCACCACCAAGTGACTTGCAATCCATAGAGCACACATCAGTATGAACAAGATCTAATGCATGCTTGCTTCTAGATGGAGGTCGAGTATGAAATGCTACTCGATGTTGCTTTCCAGCTAGGCAATCAACACAAGGTTTGAGAGAAATACCTTGCATATCCGGGAGAATGTCTTTCTTGGCAAGCATTTGCAAACCCCGCTCGCTCATGTGTCCAAGCCGCTTGTGCCATAGTTCTCCGGCACCATCATTAATCACATTTGCTTCTTCTCTGCAAATCTTGGCTTGCATCACATACATGGTATTCTGCTTCTTTGCCCGGGATACAATCAAGTTTCCCTTGGAGCACTTCCAAACACCGCCTTGTGCATTTTGAGCATACCCATCATCATCAAGTATCCCAGAAGATATCAAATTCAATCTGATATCAGGAACATGGCGAACATTTCTCAAAATCAAACTGCAACCAGTGGATGTCAACAAACAAACTGTGCCCATGCCAACAACATTGGACACGCCATCATTTCCCATCCTCACACGGCCAAAATCTCCACAAGTGTAAGACGAGAAGTACTCCTTGTGTGGAGTAATGTGATATGAAGCAGCTGAATCAACAATCCAAGTGCACTCACCACTTGCAAGATTCAAGGAACCTTCATCAGCCGCCACAAACAACTCCACTGTTTCATCACTGATTGTAAGAGCGGCAGTGTCTTTATCTTCTTGATTTCTCGAAGTCTCTGACTTCTCAGGTTCTTTGCCTTTGTCCCTCTTGAACTTTCGGCAATACTTTTGAATGTGACCCGGCTTCTCACAATAATAGCAAATGTACTTGCTTCTAGACTTCGATCTCCCTTTGGACTTGTCTCTGTTCTGCTGCTGTCGTTGCTTACTCCTTCCTCTGTTGTTACCAGAACCCTGCGTCACATTAGCCTCTGACTGTGAGGAGACACCCATCTCCTTCCTTCTAGTCTCTTCGTTCAAAAGACTAGCTTTCACACATTCCATAGTCAGCTTGCCTTCCGGAGCGGAATTACTAAGTGACACGACAAGTGTGCCCCAACTATCCGGCAATGAGGAGAGAAGTAGTAGAGCCTGCAACTCATCATCTAACGACATTTTCGCAGAAGCTAACTGATTCACAAATCCCTGAAATGTGCTCAAATGCACAACAATGCTCTCACCATCTTTGTACTCCAATTTCACAAGCTTTCTCATCAATGACGCCTTGTTGAGGGCATTCTTCCTCTCATACATCCCTTCAAGCTTATACCATAACTCATAAGCATTCGTGTCATTGGCAATATGCTGGAGCACACTCACATCAACAAATTGTCTGATCGTAGCAACCGCTTTTCAATTCAGAATCTTCCATTCAACATCAACGACACCTGTTGGAATCTCTTTGTGCACAATCGGCTCATACAGATCTTTCACATACAAAAGATCTTCCATCTTTATCTTCCAATCTGAGTAGTTGCCCGAATTCAACACAATCATTCCCTGAAAACTGTTCTTTTCCTCCATCCTAAACCAAAAGCTCTGATACCAGTCTGTTGTGCCGGGAAGCAAGGGACGTCAGACAAACCCTTTTAACACACACGAATCGGGATGGACAAGAACTGTAAACCAGAGAGCCAAACTCAAGCAACCCAAACCAACAATCAGACACAAACAGAAGATAAATAACCAAGCACAAAGAACACCAGATTTACGTGGAAACCCCAAAACGGGGAAAAAACCACGGGAGACAGAAACTTCCACTATCAACAATAACAAGTGGGTACAATCTTCCCTAGACAAAGCTAGAGGCATACAATATCATCAAGCATCAACAAGCTTGGCCAAATCTCCACATTTCATCACCCAATTTGGTGGAAATCAACAAAACCCAAGAGATGACACTAACAAAGAGGATATGAGATTGGAGGCTCAAAACGACGATCCAACCGTACAAAATGAAGCCTATGATGAGGTGAACAACATACCAGAAAATCGTCCCAATCGGAGGTCGTTTGGTCGTCGATCGGGGCACTTCAAAGTTGGCTGAATGGTTGCATACGAAAATCCCTCCAAAGCTCTCTCTTTTCTCCCTTTCTCACTCTTTGTTTTTCTCTCTCTTACTTTCCCAAATGGAAAGACATCCCCTTTTATAAAAGAGGAGGGTAAAACTTCACATGGTAAAAACCACATGGTAAATAGTCCATTGGACTCTTCCCCGTATAGGAGGGAAACACAACAATAACCAAATACGCAGTAATATTTCTTAAGTTTATATCAAACATATAAACTTAAAAAACCCTCGTATGAGTTTTCTACGATTTCTGAAACCGTCGTCCCTCGACTCGTCACTCCAATTTCTTCGAAACCATAGTCATACCGTGTATTTAGTGAGATTTTCGAAAGAGTAACCTCCTTGTATTTTCTTCCCTTTTTTTTTTTTTTTTTAATATAAAAAGGGAATCCGAGGGAGACCCACCTCCATGTCTATACAGTCAATGCCAACTGTTCCAATCGAAAAGTATCCGTTACAAATTAGTCGAACGTTAAGGTAACCGTTGCACATGACCCCATTTCCTCCACTGCACTCCTCTCTCATCAATCTTCATCTTCTTCCTTCCTCTTCCTCTTCCTGTATATAAATTAAACCCAACAACACCATTTGCCTCTCATCTAATCAACCAGATCTCTCTCTGATTCATTCACAAGGAAATGGGATTGGTGGTGGTGATCTCGTTGCCATTCATACTCTTCTGCATCTTCCTGGGCTCCGGTTGCTACTTTCTGGGAAGACACAGGGGTAAGCTAGAGGCCCGCTCTCAGGTCTACGGCGCCCCTATCCCCCCTCCCGGCGCCACCGTATCCTCCTCGTCTTTTCCTCCTTCGCCCGCTCCGCCCCACGCCAAGCCACCCCCACCGCCGGAGTATTATTCGTCCAATGTCTAGCTCCCTCCGCCGTCCGCCCGGTGTCTGCAGATTTTTTGGGGGTTTTCTGTCACTGTGAAATTGGATTGATTTGTTTTCGCCGTGCTTTGTAAATTTGGAGTGGGGCTGGAGAAAAAATATATTCTTCGATCCCAATTTGTTGTAAGGTGGATGATACATCAAAATTAAATGCTTTGTTTTGTTGATTTGATTGGAAATCTCATGCTCAATGATAGTCAAAAAAAATTGAAGCTTGATGTGGATACGGATTTGGGGTTACTTGTAAATAAAATTCATTTAAATCACCTCCCCTTTATCTGCAGAATTTCCGAGGAGGAAAATGTTGAATTGGGGGGGGGGGGGGGGGGGGGGGTCACTTGTAGATATTGCTCCCAGCAGCTCAGTGAGCTCTCGTTCAATCATCGAAATCAATGACTAGTAGTAAATTGAGAGTACGAACAAACGGTGGACGGACAGACCGTCATAATACAATGAAAACACGCAAATGTGCGGAAATCGTAGAAAAAACAACCTCAAAGCCTGTGAAAACACGCGGATGTCAAGCCAATCGGAAGTGAAGGACTTGGTGACGGTCTTGGATAGTGAGTCCATATGATAGCAAATGCTAACATGATGACTGATGAGTCAATGTCAGGAGAAGGAAAGCAGAAATCCAGGGCACAAGACGACTCTTGACGTTCCCCCACCTAGTTAAGGGATCTTCGATGAGTGATGACCCTAAACATTGTCGCGATCAACTCAATCAACAAAGTTGCATGACTGCACCTCAACCAGAATTAACCACGAATCAGCAAGTCAAAACACCTCAAAAACCGAAACTTGTCAATCCAGAGGCCAACAGTGGACAATGGATGAGAAAGTTACCAATTTTAACAACAGAGAAAATGTTAATTTATTTGCGGGGGTTTCTCCATCTCTAGAGAAGAGAGAATGTTATTTCAATTCCAGGTGGTGGTGGTGGGTGGTATCACAAATTATTTTAGAGGGAGTTCAATTTTTTTTTATTTGCGTGTGTGAAAAATATTTTTAAATGAAAAATCAGTAAATTTATTATTTAAATAATTATTCTTAATTGCAAAAAACTAAGAGAGATTCTATATAAACTCTTTGATTTAGAAGAGTTTAAAAGGATGTGTCAATTTTAGAGGCATTTTAGGAGCCATAACTAATCATTTTTATTTTCCCATTTTTCTTTGATTTTCTTTAATCATCATTTTTTCTTATTTTTCCTTTAATTTTACTAACTATTTATATCTATATCTATCTATATAAACTCTTAATTTAGAAGAGTTTAGGATGATGTGTCAATCCTAGAGGCATTTTAGAAGTCTTAACTAATCATTTTTTTCCCCATTTTTCTTTGATTTTCTTTAATTCTCATTTTTTCTTATTTTTCCTATAATTCTCTTTTTTCTTTAATTTTACTAACTATCTATATCTAATATCTAATATAATACTAAAACACTTGCATTTCTGGGACACGTGGCGGCCATACACTTAAAGTTGAAAATTTAGGATAAATCCCCAATTACTTCTCAAATTGTTTCAAATTCTCACCTTAAAAATAGATCATCTAACCAATCATAATTTAGTTTTAATCAATTACTTAATTTTAATCTATCTAATCTAATTCAATTAATTCCTAATTTAATTTTCTTTTTTTTTTGGTCATTTCGTAATTTAATTTTCTAATCACACTCATGTCCATCTTTTAATTAAAAATAATATCTATCTTAAATTTTTGGCTTAGATTTAAAATTTTCTCACTAATCATTTTTTTAAAAAAAAACAATTTTTATATATACAAATTAAGGCCTAACCATTTAATGAATTATTTCATCTATCTAGCATAAACCAATTCTTTACAAAAAAAAATGTAATGAATTATTTCATCTATCTAGCATAAACCAATTCTCATTAATGATTAATCAATGATATTTAATCAATCATCTATCTATCTATAATTTCTAAAACTTTATACTCCAAATAAAAAATTCACGATTAAATCTTATTAACCAATTAAAAAAACAAATCAAATCATTTATGTCAATATAAAATTTGAACACAAAAGGCAAGATTAAACCAAAAAAAATCTTTCGGATGCAACCACGTAAATATGAACAGAAAAAGCAAGAATATTTATTTGAATTTTATTTAAAGTTCAAATGTTCAACTCTTTAATTCTTAAAGTTTGCCTAATAAATAAAATAGTTGTTATTTGTCTTTATCCATTTTTAAACAACTTTGATGTGTTTTGATTAGAAAATATTTTTGAAACAATTGTTTTCTATGTTTTTTTTTGTGCACATTTTTTTAATCAAATAATTTATTTTAAGAGTGTATTTGAAAAAAAAATTGACGTTATGTGAGGGTGTCTTTGGATTCCAATATAATTTAATTATAATGCATAAATGCTTAAATAGTGTTTGGTTAACAATTTTGACAATTTTTAAAATGATGTAAACTTTAAATTAAATACATAGTAAATTATATTTATATAATGTAATTAAAATTTTTTACACAATAGTGGTTGTTTGATTGACACATATTATAAGATATTTTTATTTAAAAGCTATATCATTTTAAGTACATTATAAAATTTGATAACCAAATACTCTACTCAAGTATTTGTATTTATAAATACATTATAAGTAAAATGCAATTGGAATCCAAACATACCTTGATTATCACTTATTTACAAGGCCAATATCAATGCCTTAGTTATTTTTTAATGTTGTTAAAATATCATTTAAATCTAAACATATTTTGAATATATAGTAAGATCCTTATTAATAAATTGCATATAAAATATACATTCATTAGCAAATATATTCCGTTGAATCTTCTAATTTAATAAAGGACTTGATATATATATATATATATATATATATAAAGAAATTTCACATTTGTATCTTTAACAAAATTTTAGTATACACTAAATACATAACTTACTTTTTATTTTATTTTTTAATTGTGAAAACATTTAAAGTCAAATAAATCAAATATTAAAATGAATCATGTATAGCAGGTGAATCTTTAAAAATGTTCTTCTTGAATCTCCTTCGTAACTTTAAGTTATTTTATCACTTTTCAACTTAGAGGTTTAATCTTGGTTCTTTAATATGCATGTTATTGTTTTCTTTCGAATTGTTTTCAATTACTAATCAATTTTTTTAAATTGTGACACCATTTAGATTTGGGTAAATCACTCTAAAAAAAGAAGGGGGTATATGTGAAGCTGTAACTCTTTTCTTTTCTACCGTGTGGGGTTCCGAGGTTGTCGACTAATCCCCCACGTGCTCGAGAACTAGCCTGCAAATGACTTAAATCGGTAAGCCCGACGAGAAGCCACCAGACAGGCTCACCCAATCCAATGAAGGCTTGAACGTCCACTAATTACACAAAGTGTAAGTGGTGAGATTTGAATCTTTGAACTCTTGCAAGAGCCACCTCTCCCTTACCATTAAAGCAAGGGGTCATTGGTTCGAAGCTTTAACTATTTGTCTTGCATCTCCCTCATAACTTTTGGTTATTTTTTCACTTTCAACTCTTTTTTCTTCCATATGTTTTTTTATTTTTATTTATTTTAAAGGTATAATCTTGATTAGTTAATGCATGTTATTGTTTTCTTCTAAATTGTTTTATGTAACTAATCAATTATTGTCGTAATCAATTAATTTGCTTGATGAGGCACCTTTGTATCAATATGCATAAACAACCAAAGGGTGGTCTAGGTAACTGGTTTTGAATTGCATGTTGATCATATATAATGATCAAAATTTATCATTTATCCATATATTTATAAAGAGGTTGCACCCGACCTCATAATGATATACTTACATTATATTTGATAGGAATGTAGTTTTGCATAATATATGTCAAAATAGGTGAAAATAGATTAAAATATTTTTTTTACAAAAATCATATGAAGGAAAAGATATTATAGGAAATATAAAAAAAAGTTCGAATACAAATACCGAATTAATTCAAAGTTAAAGATACAAATAATTTTTGAGTACTTTAATGTAACGGCCCAGAATTATGATTTCCGGGTTACGTTTCAAGGGATGAAAACCCTTGTTCGGATCTTGCAATCCAGGTACGGGTCGAGGTTTCAACTCATTTTAAGGTTATTAGAAAGAGGGATTTCAAACCCTAAAAACATCGAAGGGCCGTTGGGTACCCTTAACCTGTCCTAAGACTATGTCGCGGAAACCATTTCAAACGGAAGTAAAGCGGAAGTAAATTACAGATACAAGTGCCACGGCGGAGCCGGGTCAAAACAGAGTCAAAGTATAAATCCAAAACAGTATAATCAGAGTCTCGTGAAGTCTATAACTCCAACGCTCACTCTCCGCCGACAAAATGACCCGCGCAATAAGCAAACAGCACCGATAGGATGAACATAAATAATTCCTAAAAAAATTGATTTGGGGCGGGATCAGATCGATGCCCACTTACTCTGCATCCCAACCATAAGCACACATATACGCTATACCTAATAAAGATGCTCTAATGCAGTACGAAATTCAAACACACTAGCATGCTCCTAGTTCATAATAATGTGCAGAATACTGTAAAGGGCCCAAGACAATGCCAAGTGGCATATCCCTCTCCTACCTCCACCCCTTCCGACAGGCGGAGACTGGCCAGCTCGTGAATGCATTCATTCATAATAGGGCGGCACGCATGCCTAACCCGCTCCACAATAAAGCCCGCAGGCATATCATAATATAAGGAAGTACTCGATTGACTCAGGGTACCCGATGAGGCTGGGCTACCCTATGACCCTAGCAAAGACTCTAGGACTATCACAGATACGGCCGTTCTGTTTACATACGCATAGAGAAATAGAGAATGCTCAACGATCGATGCAACCTAGCATGGTACTACATGGCATGCTGATTATGAATGCAACACCTAGTATATCATGCACCTATAGCAGGGAATCACTCTATTCAATCTGAGTAAGCTCCGAAGAGACTTACCTGAAGATGCAGAACAGCAATATAACACAAGCAAGGGCCCAATTGCAAGTCCAAAGCAATACACACCTATCATCAAGCCATTTCCATAAGCTACCAGACCGATATTCATACATATGAAACCCAAGTTCCCGACATACTCAAAACCAACTGATAGTGAAACTGTTTTCCAAAACCTTTCCGATATAATCATCATCAACCAAAATCATTTCATTTCCAAACAAAACCCATCGATAAGATCGTACCAACCATATTTTCCAAACTCTTAAATCCCAATTTAAGTCAACTCATATTCAAAACAATTCTCAAATCATGTCTGGCCAAAATCCCTTTATAAACATTAAATCTTTAATCAACTTACAATTTCATACCATTAAAATAATTCCGGCATTTTTATTTTCACAATCATTATATAAATAAACTCCGACATTAAATCACCCAAACGATTCTATTTTCACAAATCATATTTATATATCAAAACTCATAATTCATTTCAAATTCCTAAAATCATAATTTATAACATCACTAAATACATATTCCAATTAATTTATCTTTTAAACCATTTTATAATATATAGTAATAATAATAACTACAACAATAGATCATATAATATAACTTATATAAAACCCACCTATCTTATAGCAATAAAACAATTGACAATAACAACAACCCACCCAGCAGCCCAACTCAGCCCAACCCGAACTCAGTAGAACAGAAAGGAGAAAGGAGCCCGGCCCATACTCCAGCCCAACCCTCAAACCCATCAGCTTTCCCTTTAATGAACCGAACCGGATTAAAATTTATTATGCCTGAACCGGACCGAAAATAAAACAAAACAAAGAGGGGAAATGGGTTCATGAACCCTCCTTCAACCTCTGCCGATCTGGGGTTCGGAAACGGAAGAGAAGAAAGAAGCAGCCCAGCTCCGGCGGCGGCGCCTTTCGACCCGAGACTCGCACACCCTTACCGAACACCAATCCCGACCACCCCGGACCCGACGAGACCGAACGAGAGTAAAGAGGAAGGGGAAAGAGAAGGCTCACCGAGATTTGGAGCTTCCGCCGGAAGGAGGGTCGTCGGAGTTCGATCTGGCTCGATTGGAAGCGGTTTCACCTTGTTCTTGGCCTGGGACAAAGGAAGGGGTCATAAAGGTATGCCTTTACGAGGTTTTGAGTCAAAAGAAAACGAAAAGAGGGAATCCGACCTCTTGGGATGAAGCAGGGGAGGCGAGGGGCGAATACGGTTGCGACGGGGATGTTCTCGGCCTCCGGGGAACCGCTGGGCTAATCCGGCGGCTGCTCGACTCGCCAGCGCTGGTGAGGAAGGGTCGCAGCTTGGGAGCTAGCGGGAATGTGAAGATAAACAGGGGAAGAAGGTGAAGAGGAGTGGCTCGCCGAGGGATTTTCCGGCGGTTCCTGGCTGCTGCTGTCGATGGATCATGGTGACTGTTGTGGTGGTTGTGTGGGTGGCCGGCGGCAAAGGAAATCAGAAGGGGTTGGGCAAGAATGCAGGAGAGGTTTTGGGGATTTTGTGTCTTGTGGTAATGAAAGATAGATTAGCTTTAGAAATTAGAATAGGGTAGGATGAGCTATAGGGTTAGGCTGATCAGATGCAGAATAGCCTTTGTTTTCTTTTCATTTTTTTCCAGGTATAGGGTGCACACAGAGAGGAAAGAAGGGGTCAAAGTGGGTGTTTGTCTAAAAACACAGGGGAAGGTTGTCTTGGTTTGTTTGAATTCAGAATGCACTGATCGAACTGGGGAAGGAAAAAGGGGGAACAAAAGAATAAGGTAGTGGTCCTAAGTTTGGTCAAAGGATACTACAAATTTCGAAACCGCTCTCTCGATCTAATCCCGACTCGATCAAAATTCCTATTAAATTTTTCAAAACCGAATTAATTAATCCGATAAAATCTCGCTCGTATTCCAAAATCTCAAGTCAAAATAGCGGAATTGAAATCCGTCGGAAAAATCCGTTAAAATCATGCCGGAATTCATTTTAAGAGATTTTACATAATCCGATTTAAATTTATTTTTAATTTCTTTTCACGAAATTTAGGATTTAAAATCCGGGCCTTTACATCATCCACCTCTAAAAACAAGTCTCGTCCCCGAGACTAAAACCAAAATAAAGTAGGGGATGAAGTTTGAAATTGATGAGTCCGAGGACCATGTCTAGAATCTTGTAATCATCTCGGTTGCGTCTTCCGGGATTCTCACAACATTCTAGTCACGGTCGTGACATCTCCAATTGGCCTTGACAAGTATGCGATAGGCGCCCCTATCACATACTCGCTTCGACTTTTCGGAAGTATCACAACTCTAAAAGTTCTACAATGTCATCACTAGGTCTTAGCAAGCACCCTACAAGCGCCCTCATAGAATGCTTGTATCCACTTCGTGAAGTATCATAGAGTTGCCCGGGTTTGAAAAGTTTCTAAAGAGATTCCGTAATTGAAAATAAAGATTAGCCTCAAAATTCTCGATATCGTTCATTCTTTTACAATCAAAGTTGGTTTTTGTTTTTTTTTTTTTTTTTTTTTTTTTTTTCCAGAATCGTTCAAAATCTTCAAATCCCATATCTAACCAAGCAGCCTTTCACCAAACCAAGTCAAATCCTTCCAAATCAAGATTTCGTCAAAATCTTCCAACCACCAGATCAATTTCCCGCACATCAATCAATCAAATTCAGAAATCAGAAGGTGGAATCATCCACCTCTAAGGGCTAATCCCATATTCTCTTCCTAGTTTCAAGAATCAAATCAATCCATCAATCTCCATTCAAGCAAGATTCATACGCCATAAGAAATGCATAACAGCTTAAACCAATCAATCCCCAACCAACACATCATACGACAAGTCTCAACCATGTACCCACACAGTGCCACAAGATTACATCAAGCATCCCCAAATCACACTAAAGGTTATAATGTGCATCTCAGCAACATATCCAAATCACAACAACGTCTCGACATCACACCATAAATCATAAAAGGTATCTCACTATCGCATATCAACACCGCAATCATAGTAGGGTCAGTCACAACAAGGGATATCATTTAACGCATAAATTCACACAGTCATCCTATCCATTTCTATCTAGCATTAGCATAATATTTTTATCACGTCAATCATTGGTACTTGCAAAGTTAGCCACAACGAAATTTCATCATAAGTCAACGGAACAAAACTACTTGTCAACACATCAATACAGTCAAGGTCATGCCATTAAGATTCAATAAAAAGGGAAGATCAAGAAGTATATCGCCATCAAAATGACAACATGCTCTTCTAGAAATCATCTTACTCATCACAATGTCATATAACGATCATTTAGTAATAATGCACCATTATCTCATATACATATACAAATCATATTCACATTCCAAGTCATACTCATCATTTAACATCTCAATAGTCATGCTTGTCAACCATATAATACAACATCATGATTACTACAACACAACATAACATCATGTTTACCACCACATAATATAACACCATGCTTTCACATAATAACACATCATGATCTCATATATTATCATATCACAACACATCCTAACATGCTTCTAAAACAACTTAACAGGATAGCAAAACATCAATATATCATGATAACACTAGTCACTACCAATTAGATTCCAGTATTGCATAACAACATGTAATATCATTCCATATCAGATGCATCATGGTTATTATCTAACATCATGCCAACAAATATAAATAAATCACATCATCAAGAAAATCCTCACATCATACCAGTCAAAATAAAACAGAATCCCCACTCGCCCATCTCCACTCTCAAGTCAAGACTAATCCTCTTCTAAACTCGCCAACGTCAACTCAGACAAAAATTCCCCAAAGAATCCCAATTCATCTCAATGCTCAAATCTCGCCCCCTCTTTCCGCCAATCACTCACACACACCATCCACCTCTAAGAATCCAACTCCTATCTCTAACTCCACACCCGAGTACCCTCTCATACTATATCCTCACTTCTCTTAAGGCCATTTCTTACACTTCCCACACTTCCCAAGATATCACCAGCATCATGCCTTGCAAAAATCCTAAAGCTCACTCAATCTTACCTAAACCAACATCTCCCTCTTGCGACTTATCTCATAACATCCCCGATCATCCTAACCACTCAAGCTCTTTCACCACCCTTCTACCACGCTACCAACGACCTCATCCACAGGTTTAAGGAAGAAGCAATAATTAAAATCATCAAACACAAGGTCTACATCATGTCAACTAGCATTTATAACGTAACATCATGGGTTCAACAAGTCTCAATTTATCATCATGCTCAATAATCATTGCAAACATCATATATGAACATACTGAAGTCAAGCTAACATGTTGCACTATGACCTTATCAGATACAACTCAGGTCTCTTAGCATATGTAGTTCACATCTTACAGGCAAAGGAATTCAAATCATGCTTAGCAACTTAGAGTAGCAACACGTCACAACATCATGGTACATTAGATTCATAAGACATCACATCATATCATCATAGACGACAGACAATCAGGCAATAGTCATCATCAAGTCAGCACATCAACACGTAAACCTCATCGCTAGGTCAGTGCAATATCGTCGTCACCAAATTCAAAGGGTTAGCAATTCGAACGGATAGCCCTCTCGCTTGCAAGTCTTATCGCACTCAGTAACCACATTCCTCGATACCTGCTTGCCCCGCCGACATCATCGATCCTGAGGCCCGTGGGTTATGGGCCCACGCTTCTGCTGCACTGCTCTATCGCTACGCGACTTTTCGTTCTCTCTTCCAAGTGGTCGCTCGCCCAACGTATCGCGCAAGAGTCCAAGTAAGCGGAGATAGGGGAGTGACAAGAGAAGATAACCCGATGTTCCTCTCGGAAACAACCACGAATAAAGCTAAGATTGACAAGACTAGGGACTAGACTCTGACCCGAGAATAACACAATGCCCTTATGGAAGTCTATTAGGTTATAATCGCGACAAGTAACACTAATTCATCATGGAGCATATCAATTTCACTAACCCACACTAACATGTACCTATCTCAAGGGAAAAGAACATGCGTATTCATTCCAAAAGACACAATCAAGTCCTACACGGATGCATGCGAGATAAACTAGTAGTATGTGATTCCATGGAAACAGATATGCTCAGCAACTTTAAACAGGATACGTGGGATTTATTGAGCATCACAATTATCACATATATGAACAATGCACGAGCTTGGTGTATGCACCATACGAGAACATATAATAGCAACATAGTAACCACCTCATCTAACACAATGATCATATAATAGGTCAATCATGGCACGTAATCATATGACGAGATACATTTAGAAATCATGAGTCCCACACGATACTAGCGATACATGATGTAATACAAGCATAGTCAAGAGTCATTAAGAGGAGCTCAACATAATATTCACGAAACATGAGGCATCATCAAAATAACAAGAAGGGCATCATTGGCGACATATTATAATCATGTTAAGAGCGAACCATCATAGAGCACATATATCGTACAATAGTCATCACATCATAGGACAAGTGCAACAAGTGATCCCTTTGGTTAGTTATATTGGAAATCATGAGCCCTACCAGACACTACTAGCACTTATCAATCATTAACACAGTCAAGGTAACTCGATTAAATCCATTCTAACATTCGTGCATCATGCGTATGCGAAATCATGATATAGCGTGGTGTGTGATCATGCGAGGTGTCCAGTCATACGTTCATGCAGGCACGAGAGAATATCATAGGGTAATAGGGAATCACTACCAAGAGGTAACATGTAAGCATGCCAAGATAACCATCACGAAAAGCAAGTTGCTCATCGAATTCAACATCGGTCTAATCATGAGTAAAACACCTAAGAAGATATGAAAAAGGAGAATCACACTACCAGGGACCTAGCCCAAGGGAGAATCAGCAACAGCGTAGGCAAGATACAAGTTCGCACAAGTCACAACCGAGGATCCTACACGATGCTAAAAGCTCAACATAACACGCGATACATACATGCAACTAATCATGGCGACACGTAAGAAATCACTTCAATCACATTCAAGCAATCTAGAAACATGAGGAAGGTTTTTACGATGTATAACACGAGTCTAAGTATAGAGCAATATGACTAGAATACGGGAACATGAGTTCAAATCAGCACACACTAGGATGAAACATTCATTCACCAAGACTCAATTAAACCTCATATTCTCCATTCCACGCAAGTAACACACAACAATATCAACTTGCAAAATCATCAGCACTATTCAATTTGACGAATACAAAATGGATGGACATGCGATAGATTCTTGTCACAAAAGGAATAAGGAGCATCGACACATCATCATCTAGCATGCTAAGGAGATCATTTCCAAGAAATTGTACAGAGAAGAGTTTATCACACTATTATGGACCTAACCCAGGCGAAAACAAAAAGCATATTGGTTCATATCATGTGGTTTATGCTTCCAATCGATCATACGGTCAATAGACCAAGCAAACATGCTATAAAAACATGCAATCATGATAGAAGGCCAAACACAACACGAGACTGAAGCAATCTAAGCAATCACATAGGTAATAGTACTAATAGTCATTCGCAAGGTATATGCAGGAGGCTATAAGATCATGTCATATAGTTCAGAGAGAGTCACCATCACAACCGAACAGGGATCCCTAAGGGCAACCATTGACCTTCCCCAACTAACTCATCACCCCCAATTACAGTGGGACTTGGTACGACTTTTTGTGGTAAGAAAGCACTGGGTGATCATCATAAGAATCAAGAAAGACAGTCCCGAGGACACCTTACTTTTGACTCAAAAGTGACATCAAGAACCACCTTCCAATACGCACTCAGACAACCTTCATATCCTTACATGATTCCCGACACAATGTGTTTACCGACCCAATTTCCCCGTGGAAGACACTGACACCTGGGAGGAAGACTCGATAGAACATAGTTGAAGGGGCTGTTTCACACAAGCTGGGCTTGACCATACAGAAACAAGGGTACTCCCACTATCCCATTTTCACAGATCAGTCAATACACATTTAATTGTTAGGCAGACCAATCAGATATCTGGCATAGCAAGCACTCAACACAGAATCAGTTAGTGACACTTATAATGACCTCCTTGGAGTTTCCCAACCCAATCTGTAAAGAGCAAGCTAGTATTTTGCCTACCGTTCCCAACTACACACAATAAGGGTGGTCTAGCGCCTTTACTACCCACTCACGTCCCCGTTTGGTCGGTTTTCCTCTTTTATTACAAGTCAAGTTCATTATTTAGTCCAATTTCGGTTAGGCATCTTAAGTTCATTTTGCCCCTTTTAAAATCCTTTTAAATCCTTTGAAATTCATGGGCGGTTTTCCAAAACATACACTCGACCCTTGTGTACCCGAATTGCACAACCTCGGCTCTGATACCAACTTTGTAACGGCCCAGAATTATGATTTCCGGGTTACGTTTCAAGGGATGAAAACCCTTGTTCGGATCTTGCAATCCAGGTACGGGTCGAGGTTTCAACTCATTTTAAGGTTATTAGAAAGAGGGATTTCAAACCCTAAAAACATCGAAGGGCCGTTGGGTACCCTTAACCTGTCCTAAGACTATGTCGCGGAAACCATTTCAAACGGAAGTAAAGCGGAAGTAAATTACAGATACAAGTGCCACGGCGGAGCCGGGTCAAAACAGAGTCAAAGTATAAATCCAAAACAGTATAATCAGAGTCTCGTGAAGTCTATAACTCCAACGCTCACTCTCCGCCGACAAAATGACCCGCGCAATAAGCAAACAGCACCGATAGGATGAACATAAATAATTCCTAAAAAAATTGATTTGGGGCGGGATCAGATCGATGCCCACTTACTCTGCATCCCAACCATAAGCACACATATACGCTATACCTAATAAAGATGCTCTAATGCAGTACGAAATTCAAACACACTAGCATGCTCCTAGTTCATAATAATGTGCAGAATACTGTAAAGGGCCCAAGACAATGCCAAGTGGCATATCCCTCTCCTACCTCCACCCCTTCCGACAGGCGGAGACTGGCCAGCTCGTGAATGCATTCATTCATAATAGGGCGGCACGCATGCCTAACCCGCTCCACAATAAAGCCCGCAGGCATATCATAATATAAGGAAGTACTCGATTGACTCAGGGTACCCGATGAGGCTGGGCTACCCTATGACCCTAGCAAAGACTCTAGGACTATCACAGATACGGCCGTTCTGTTTACATACGCATAGAGAAATAGAGAATGCTCAACGATCGATGCAACCTAGCATGGTACTACATGGCATGCTGATTATGAATGCAACACCTAGTATATCATGCACCTATAGCAGGGAATCACTCTATTCAATCTGAGTAAGCTCCGAAGAGACTTACCTGAAGATGCAGAACAGCAATATAACACAAGCAAGGGCCCAATTGCAAGTCCAAAGCAATACACACCTATCATCAAGCCATTTCCATAAGCTACCAGACCGATATTCATACATATGAAACCCAAGTTCCCGACATACTCAAAACCAACTGATAGTGAAACTGTTTTCCAAAACCTTTCCGATATAATCATCATCAACCAAAATCATTTCATTTCCAAACAAAACCCATCGATAAGATCGTACCAACCATATTTTCCAAACTCTTAAATCCCAATTTAAGTCAACTCATATTCAAAACAATTCTCAAATCATGTCTGGCCAAAATCCCTTTATAAACATTAAATCTTTAATCAACTTACAATTTCATACCATTAAAATAATTCCGGCATTTTTATTTTCACAATCATTATATAAATAAACTCCGACATTAAATCACCCAAACGATTCTATTTTCACAAATCATATTTATATATCAAAACTCATAATTCATTTCAAATTCCTAAAATCATAATTTATAACATCACTAAATACATATTCCAATTAATTTATCTTTTAAACCATTTTATAATATATAGTAATAATAATAACTACAACAATAGATCATATAATATAACTTATATAAAACCCACCTATCTTATAGCAATAAAACAATTGACAATAACAACAACCCACCCAGCAGCCCAACTCAGCCCAACCCGAACTCAGTAGAACAGAAAGGAGAAAGGAGCCCGGCCCATACTCCAGCCCAACCCTCAAACCCATCAGCTTTCCCTTTAATGAACCGAACCGGATTAAAATTTATTATGCCTGAACCGGACCGAAAATAAAACAAAACAAAGAGGGGAAATGGGTTCATGAACCCTCCTTCAACCTCTGCCGATCTGGGGTTCGGAAACGGAAGAGAAGAAAGAAGCAGCCCAGCTCCGGCGGCGGCGCCTTTCGACCCGAGACTCGCACACCCTTACCGAACACCAATCCCGACCACCCCGGACCCGACGAGACCGAACGAGAGTAAAGAGGAAGGGGAAAGAGAAGGCTCACCGAGATTTGGAGCTTCCGCCGGAAGGAGGGTCGTCGGAGTTCGATCTGGCTCGATTGGAAGCGGTTTCACCTTGTTCTTGGCCTGGGACAAAGGAAGGGGTCATAAAGGTATGCCTTTACGAGGTTTTGAGTCAAAAGAAAACGAAAAGAGGGAATCCGACCTCTTGGGATGAAGCAGGGGAGGCGAGGGGCGAATACGGTTGCGACGGGGATGTTCTCGGCCTCCGGGGAACCGCTGGGCTAATCCGGCGGCTGCTCGACTCGCCAGCGCTGGTGAGGAAGGGTCGCAGCTTGGGAGCTAGCGGGAATGTGAAGATAAACAGGGGAAGAAGGTGAAGAGGAGTGGCTCGCCGAGGGATTTTCCGGCGGTTCCTGGCTGCTGCTGTCGATGGATCATGGTGACTGTTGTGGTGGTTGTGTGGGTGGCCGGCGGCAAAGGAAATCAGAAGGGGTTGGGCAAGAATGCAGGAGAGGTTTTGGGGATTTTGTGTCTTGTGGTAATGAAAGATAGATTAGCTTTAGAAATTAGAATAGGGTAGGATGAGCTATAGGGTTAGGCTGATCAGATGCAGAATAGCCTTTGTTTTCTTTTCATTTTTTTCCAGGTATAGGGTGCACACAGAGAGGAAAGAAGGGGTCAAAGTGGGTGTTTGTCTAAAAACACAGGGGAAGGTTGTCTTGGTTTGTTTGAATTCAGAATGCACTGATCGAACTGGGGAAGGAAAAAGGGGGAACAAAAGAATAAGGTAGTGGTCCTAAGTTTGGTCAAAGGATACTACAAATTTCGAAACCGCTCTCTCGATCTAATCCCGACTCGATCAAAATTCCTATTAAATTTTTCAAAACCGAATTAATTAATCCGATAAAATCTCGCTCGTATTCCAAAATCTCAAGTCAAAATAGCGGAATTGAAATCCGTCGGAAAAATCCGTTAAAATCATGCCGGAATTCATTTTAAGAGATTTTACATAATCCGATTTAAATTTATTTTTAATTTCTTTTCACGAAATTTAGGATTTAAAATCCGGGCCTTTACATTTAACATATTATAATAAAATATTCATCTAATTAGATTTTAACATATATACCGTGCCTTCAAGGCACGAGAATTAAAATTTGAATCCAAGTTCAAGATTTTCATTATCAATCGGTTATGAGCTCGATTCTTAATTCCCATTTTGTTTAATGGTTTTTCCTCCACTTCTTCTTCTTCTTTTTCTTTTACAAATGAATTGAAAGTACAAGCTTGAGATCCAAAAGATTTTCATTCATTTTTTTTATTTGTCATATGTTTTATGACACTAAGCTAACTATCCATATTTTGCCCTAATATATAATAATAAAGCTTCTATTTAGACATTGTAAATCATATAACATTTTCAAATAAAACTAATAAAAAGATAATATTTTATAGAGTTTTTAGCTTCTTAAAAAACATATCAAAAAATTAAAAGGGCCTATATTTTGAGACGAAAGGATTTTTTTTACTTTTAAGTTTATTAATATAATATATCTTTTTTTATGTGCTCTCCATCCCAAAGTTCTAAAAATTCCATTCGCTGACGTTTGTGAAATGTGTAGTACATATCTTCTATAAAAATATAATATACTTTACAAATCCCGTGCGTTACGCACGGGTACTACGCTAGTAAACTCTTAATTTAGAAGAGTTTAGGATGATGTGTCAATCCTAGAGGCATTTTAGAAGTCTTAACTAATCATTTTTCTTTTCCCATTTTTCTTTGATTTTCTTTAATTCTCATTTTTTCTTATTTTTCCTATAATTCTCTTTTTTCTTTAATTTTACTAACTATTAGGCTTAATTCAAAATATAGAATTCAATCTAATATAACTATTGGGCTTAAGCAAATTTATTTACCAACTACTGGGCTTAATTCAAAATATTAAATATAACTATTGATTATGACACATCACATTTAAACAATCTTATAATGATATTGATATTGTTATTACTGAGTAATTTAAAATATCTATGTTTTTGTATTATACTTTACATAAGATTTTTAAAAAATAATTTCTAAGATAATTTCTAAGATAATTGTAAGATACATTTATTGTAAAGTTTTTTTTATGATTTCTATATTAAACATTTATTAATATTTTTATATATAATATTTTAGTTTTAAAAAAACGTGTCATGACGCGTGAGTCGTACTAGTTTGTTTTATAAAGGTAAGAATTCAAAAATATCAAATAAACAATTATTTAAAAATTCGAGATGCCGATATATTGACAAACAGATTAACTATCATAATATCAGGAATTACAGAGCCGGCCCTGAGGCGAGGTCCCACAGGCTCTCGTCTCAGCCCAATCCCCATAAAGGGCCCATATTTTTTTTAAAATGTGTACAGTATATAAATTGTTAGCTGCATGAGCAGTGAGTTGATTGTAAAAAAAAACATTATTGTTATATGGGTTTATAAAGAGTGAGATGTGCCTTATTAAATGGGCTTGTATTTAGGGGGTGGTTCCAGCTCTTGACAAGTTCAAGTAATGGAGGATTCTCATACCAATAATCTCCAGCAAGATTCCAACGAATGCTACCATTCAGATGGTTTCGATTTAGAGTGTGCTTAACATCTATTATATATTTAGTTTTATAATTAAAAATAGTAGGGACCTCATTTTTCCTATCTCACCTCATGCCCTCCAAAACTCAGATCCGACCCTATTAGGAAAAGAAATACAAACACCAGCAAGATGAATGACTAATATATTTTTTTTTTCTAAAATACTCGCCCTCAACCTCAAGTAACTAAAGCTTCTTGTTACAACATACAACGTTGAACTCCAACATTTGTTGCAACCTCAAGTATCTATATATGCATACATTTAATATGCTTATTTTATTTTTATTGCAATAGAAACAAAACAAGGCAAATATATGTAGATGTATTCAAGGCCACTTAGTTTGAAGAAGCTTATCAACGATCTCCGAGTCGAGATGGAAGGTCTTCGAGAGAAGATCAGTGGGGATAGGAGATTCGGACCCAAAAAGTGCGTCAACAATCCTAGTATTGTCGGGATATTGGGAGCTAAAAGCCCCAGCCGCGAGGGCTTTGGTCTTCCCAACATTGACCGCGAAGTGGATTAGCCCTTGCGGAAACACAACCACGTCTCCCGCGGAGACAACCTTGGAATAAATCTTGTAGTTGTAGGAGGTTACGAAGCCGACGAAGAGGCTGCCCTCGAGGACCATCAGCACCTCGGTCGCTCGAGGGTGGTAGTGGGGCGGTACCAACCCACCTTCGGCCTCATATTCGAGGCGGACGAGCGATACCCCAGCGTGTTCAGCCCCGACAACCTCGCCTCCGACACCTCATTGCTTGCTGACCCGTAAATGTTGCTTGTATTGAGAGGCTTGTCAAAACCACTGTAGATGAAGGACACTGCACTTGCATATCTTCTAAAAGACCAAACAACCACACAAGTTCACTTGATGTCTTAGACATATACTTCTATACTCAGATTCAGCAGAAGATTTAGACACAGTCTGTTGCTTCTTTGTTTTCCATGAGACCAATGATCCCCCAAAGAACAAACAGTAGCCAGTCAGGGACCTTGCACTATATGCGCATGTTGCCCATTCAGCGTCACAATAGCTTGTCAAACTGTAATCTGTGTCTCGCTTGAGCATGAGACCATCATTTACAGTACCAGCCAAATACCTTATCACATGCATAGCAGCATCCATATGAGGCTTTCTAGGACAACTCACAAATTGGCTTAAATGCTGAATAGAGTATGACAGATCAGGCCTTGTTAGATTTAGGAAAAGCAATCTTCCAATCAACCTTCTGTATTTGTCCTGTTCAACTATAGGATCTCCATCATCAACACTCAATTTTAGACCCTTAGGCATAGGAAAACTTCTAGGCTTGCAATATGTCATACCACAATCATCAATTATATCCAGAATATATTTCCTTTGGTGTAAGAAAATGCCAACATTAGACCTGGTGACCTCAAGACCCAAAAAGAATCTTGCTAGACCCAGATCCTTGATGGTGTAAGCTTGATGAAGAGCCTTTTTAACTATTCTGATCATCTCCTCGTCATCTCCAGTGATCAAAAGATCATCCACATATACAAGAGCCATAATTTGTCCCTTTGGAACATTCATCACAAATAATGAATAATCATTCTTGGATTGCTTAAAACCAAATTTCACCATGAACTGTGTCAGCTCAACATTCCACTGTCTTGAAGCTTGCTTCAAACCATACAAAGATCTTTGAAGCTTGCAATACTGTCCTGGCTTAACAGCATACCCTTCTGGTGGGCACATATACACCTCTTCTTCCAATGTTCCATGGAGGAATGCATTGTTAATGTCTAACTGGTATATCTGCCAATCCTTCTTAGTAGCTAATGAAAAAATCATCCTCACAGTGGCAAGCTTAGCCACTGGTGAGAGTGTATGCTTGTAATCTTTCGCTTCTATTTGTGTGAACCCCTTTGCCACCAAACGAGCCTTGTACCTCTCCACAGATCCATCAGCCTTATACTTTACTTTGTATACCCACCTGCAACCAACAAGTTTGTGCCCTGGTGGCAGTGAGGACATCACCCATGTCCCATTCTGTTCCAAGGCAACCAGTTCCTTATTCATGGCTTCTTGCCATAATGTGTTCTTGACATCCTTCTTAAAGGTAGCTGGTTCATGCACACTCACCATGTTGCAAAAGGAATTCACAAATTCCTCACTATAATTCCCCAGGCTTCCAAGGGTTTTCACTAGGAAAACCTCTGAATTTGTGCTAGAGCTGGCATTGCATACATAATCATTTAGTCTGCTAGGCCTAGTTGATGTTCTGGTTGTCCTCCTTAAGAGTGGAAACTCAACTAGATTTGGAGAATTCTCTCCTCCCCCTTCAGCTTCTGGAATAACTCTCCATGGTGATGAGTGTGATCTCTCCTGAACTTGTGAATGTCCACTAATCTCTGCTACTGGTGCAGACAACTCAGGGTTACTCATAACTGGTTGACGAATTGCATCTTCATAATCAAATGCTGGATTCACAAGAGGAAGAATTGGTTCAACCTCAACCTTTTCTCCTTCCTGAGATTTCCTTTGGAAAGGGAAAACTTCCTCATTGAAAACTACATCTCTGCTTACCAGGATCTGCCTTGCCTCTATGTCATATAGCTTGTAAGCTTTCTGAGCATGAGGATATCCAAGGAAGATACACCTCTTTCATTTGGCAGCAAATTTATCTCGAACATTATGACTTCTTGGTGCATAACAAAGGCACCCCACAACCCTTAACTCATCATAATCTGGCTTCTTCCCAAGCAACACCTCATAAGGTGTCTTCCAATTCAGAACAGGAGTTGGCAACTTATTGATCACATGAGTTGCTGACAAAAACACACTCACTCCAAAACGTTTTAGGGAGATTGACATGTATTCTCATTGCCCGGGCAGTCTCTATCAAGTGTCTATGTTTCCTCTCTACTCTCCCATTCTGTTGGGGAGTATATGATGCACTTTTCTGATGCACAATAGCATTTGAGTTAAAGAACTCAATACAATCTCTTTGCACAATCTCTGTGCCATTATCACTTCTGATGCATTTCACCCTTTTTCCAAACTATGTCTCAACATATCTCACAAAATTTCTCACAACCTTAAACACTTCCAACTTATCCTTCAGAAGGAATGTCCAGGTAGCCCGACTGTGGTCATCCACCACTGTCAAAAAATACCTAGCACCCGTGATGTTAACAGTCCCATAAGGACCCCACAAATCAACATGTAATAAGTCAAAAACATCACTAGCAATTGAACTACTTAAGGGAAAAGGCAATCTATGGTGCTTTGCCAAACTGCAAGTGTCACAAAGAACATTATCCATATCATATCCCCTTAAAAATTCTAAGTGCTTTAACTTTGAAACAGAAGAATGCCCAAGTCTGGCATGATAAACATCAAAACCAATTCTAGTTGAGGCAAAAACATATGGACTGTGTCCCAAGATGCTAGCATCTCCCATCCTTTCCTGCAAAACCCTGTAAAGGCCCCCTCTTCTGTATCCTCTGAGCAGAATTTCTCTACATCCAGGGCCCTGTAACACATAACCATCTTTGTAAAAAATGGCTCTAAAATCTGATTTGTCAACCAATTTTCCAACAGGCAATAAATTGTGCTTGGATCTTGGCACATATAACACATTCTCGAGAGCAATATCTTTAGACAACATTACTCTTCCTGATTCTGTTACATGGATAACATGTCCATCTGGTAATCCAACATAAAAAGGATGCCAAAGCTTCCTTTTATCATAAAGAAGTGAACCATTGTTCACCATATGATCACTAGCCCCTGTGTCTATGATCCATTCCATCTGACTTTCACCTTTAGTAACAGAATTGACTGTAGCAAAACAACTTATACCTGCAAAATTCATAGATGAGCCACTATCTGAGCTTCTCTTTCCTTTCATCATCTTGCACACCTCTTGACAAACAGCATTCACCAGTGCCTTGTCGAAACCAAGATCAGTGTTTCCCTTATGTGACCTGTCATCTTCAAGAGGAGTGTCCTGATCAAGAGCTCATGCACTGCTGGCTGAGCTTTTCCCTGTATCTTTGTACCCCTGGTGCCATTCTGGATAGTCGTGTAGCTTCCAGGATTAATGAGCCAGAAAGTGTCCCTTCTGATTGCAGAAGTTGCACCTCTTGTTGCTTTTGTCAACCTTATCACCTCTATCATAGGTGCCCTTCCTGTAATCCTTCCTCTCAAAGCTCCCACTCCCTTGCTGTGGTGCTTTAGTGAAATTCCTACTACCCTGCTTGTTCACAGCTAAAGCACTCGAGTCTTGATTAGTGGAATTGCCATTTCCACCTCTCTAAGACTCCACTTGAGTGACTAGATAGTAGGGGTGTCATTCGAGTCGAACGAGCCGAGTAGTGAGCTGCTCATACTCGGCTCGGTATTGTTCAAGCTCGAGCTCGAGCTCGGCTCGAATTTTACTCGAGCTTAGAAGCAAGCTCGAACTCGGCTCACGAGTATTTGAACAAGCTCGAGCTCGAGCTCGTTTTGCTCGTTTTTTGCTGAGCCGAGCTCGAGCTCGTGTTATTGTTTTACCTTGTTTTTGCTGGAAGTTCGTTTTTGAGCTCGTTTTTGGCTCGTTACTGAAGACACACGGGAAGAAACCCTAAAGCTAAAGGTGAAAAAGCCCAGGGGCAAAATTGTCCGAGTAATACGAGCTACTCGAGCTCGAGCTCGATTCGAGATCAGGAGCCTGCTCGAACTCGGCTCATTTTTCAAATGTGAACGAGCTCGAGCTGAGTTTTTTGAGCCGAATCCGAGCTGAATCCGAGCGGCTCATGTCCGCATAACACCCCTACTAGATAGTATGCCCTGCTCGGCTTTGGCATAGGATCAGTAGATAAAATTTGATTTCTAACAGGCTCATAATAATCAATCAAACCCATCAAAAACTGCATGAGTCTGTTCCTCATTTCTGCATCAACTATCTGTTTCTGCAGCTCACATTTGCAATTCACAATGCCTCCACAAGTGCAGACTGGAATCCCTTCAAGCACCTGAAGCTGGTCCCATATCACCTTCAATTTATTGAAGTATTCTGCAACTGAGAGCCCTTGTTGGACAATTCCTCCAAGCTTCTTCCTAAGCTGATAGATCTGTGGACCATTTGACTGTCCATATCTCTCAGCTATCTCATCCCATAGCTGCTTAGCCGAATCACCATAAATAAAACTTTCCTTGATAGGATTAGTCATTGAATTTAAAAGCCAACAACAAACCATGTAGTCAGCCCTGACCCACTTCTGTGATTCTATTGACTCAACATGCATGGGTTTCACACACGACCCATCTATAAATCCTAATTTGTTTTTGGCACCTAAAGCCATCATGACTCCTCTCATCCATGGGAAGAAATTCATTCCATCAAAAACAATAGTAACAAGTTGGGATCCTGGATGATTCGAGTTAGCTAAAAACAGTGGATCACTAAAGTTACCTTGATTGTCTGTAAGAGTGACTGTAGCGTTGGTGCTCATTTTCTCGTTACGACAATGACGAATACGACGAGGAAATCAAGCTTGTTGCTCTGATACCATGAGAAAATTTCTCTTTGATGGAAGTTCTGGCAACAATGATGCCAGATGATGAAGAATCACTCAACAGAAATCAAATCAAAGCACAAAAATGAGCTCAAATCAAGGGATGAATGTAGGAGGCAACTAGGGTTGCTGGCAGCCAATGATGCAGCCAAAATATGCTTACTCTCTTGCATAAATCGGGAAAGAAAATGAGCTTAAATAGTCCTTACAGATTGGCTAGCTGGAAGAGCCTTATTGGAGCATAGCTAGAGGACAAAACACATAAATAAAGGTGGATGCTAGTCACCCGGATATGACAACTGATTGGACAATTGACGCATCCTATTACAAGGACAAAATCCATTATAAAACACTAATAACAAAGCAATAAAAAAATGACAATGTAATGATCTCTTTAATAGCAAATGCTAAGATGATGAGTCAATGTCAGGAGAAGGAAAGCAGAAATGCAGGGCACAAGAAGACTCTTGACGTTCCGCGCCCCACCTAGTTAAGGGATCTTCGGAGACCCTAAACATTGTCGCGATCAACCCGATCAACAAGGTTGCATGACTGCACCTCAACCAGAACTAGCCACGAATCAGCAAGTCAAAACACCTCAAAAACCGAAACTTGTCAATCCAGAGGCCAACAGTGGACAATGGATGAGAAAGTTACCAATTTTAACAAGAGAGAAAATGTTAATTTATTTGTGGGGGTTTCTCCATCTCTAGAGAAGAGAGAGAATGTTATTTCAATTCCAGGTGGTGGTGGTGGGGTGGTATCACAAATTATTTTAGAGGGAGTTCAATTTTTTTTTTCTGTGTGTGTGAAAATATTTTTAATTGAAAAATTAGTAAATTTATTATTTAAATAATTATTCTTAATTGCAAAAAACTAAGAGAGATTCTATATAAACTCTTAATTTAGAAGAGTTTAGGATGATGTGCCAATCTTAGAGGCATTTTAGGAGACATAACTAATCATTTTTATTTTCCCATTTTTCTTTGATTTTCTTTAATTATCATTTTTTCTTAATTTTCCTTTAATTGTTTTTTTTTCTTTAATTTTACTAACTATTTATATCTATATCTATATAAAATCTTAATTTAGAAGAGTTTAGGATGATGTGTCAATCTTAAAGGCATTTTAGAAGTCTTAACTAATCATTTTTTCCCTATTTTTCTTTGATTTTCTTTAATTCTCATTTTTTCTTATTTTTCCTATAATTCTCTTTTTTTCTTTAATTTTACTAACTATTAGGCTTAATTCAAAACATAGAATTCAATCTAATATAACTATTGGGCTTAAGCAAATTTATTTACCAACTATTGGGCTTAATTCAAAATATTGAATATAACTATTGATTATGACACATCACATTTAAACAATGTTATAATGATATTGATATTGTTATTACCGAGTAATTTAAAATATCTATGTTTTTGTATTATACTTTACATAAGATTTTTAAAAAATAATTTCTAAGATAATTGTAAGATACATTTATTGTAAAGTTTTTTTTATGATTTTTATCTTAAACATTTACTAATATTTTTATATATAATATTTTAGTTTTAAAAAAGCGAGCCATGGTGCGGGAGTCGTACTAGTTACTTTTATAAATGTAAGAATTCAAAAATATCAAATAAACTATTATTTAAAAATTCTAGATGCCGATATATTGACAAACAGATTAACTATCATAATATCGAGAATTACAGAGCCGGCTCTCGTCTCAGGCCCAATCCCCATAAATGGCCCATATTTTTTTTAAATGTGTACAATATATAAAAAAAATTGTTAGCTGCATGAGCAGTGAGTTGATTGTAAAAAAACATTATTTGTATATGGGTTTATAAAGAGTGAGATGAGCCTTATTAAATGGGCTTGTATTTAGGGGAGTGGTTCCAGCTCTTGACAAGTTCAAGTAATTGAGGATTCTCATACCAGTAATCTCCAGCAAGATTCCAACGAATGCTACCATGGTTTCGATTTAGAGTGTGTTTAACATCTATTATATATTTAGTTTTATAATTAAAAATAGTAGGGGCCTCATTTTCCTATCTCACCTCAGGCTAGGGCTGTTATATGAACTGAACAGCTCGACCTCGGCTCGGAATCGGCTTGAAAAAACTCGACTCGAACTCGCTCACTTATTTAAACAAGCCGATCTTGAACAAAAATTTAAGCTCAGTTGAAAGCTCGGCTCGTTCGAATAAAGCTCGAATTCTATGAAATTTCTAAAATTTTCTTTAAATTAACATGTTATAACAAAGTAGAACTAATTAAAGCTCGAAAAAAAGTTCGGTTCGACCTCGTTCATTTTCTAAACAAGCAAAGCTTGAACACAATAAAAAGCTCGTTTAAAATTTAGGCTCAGCTCGGTTCGAGCTTGTTTAACAAACGAACCAAGCTTAAACATGTCAAACTCGACTCGTTCGACTCGAATAACACCCCTACCTCAGGCCCTCCAAAACTCAGATCCGACCCAGGAAAAGAAATACAAACACCACCAAGATGAATGACTAATATATTTTTTTTTTTCTAAAATACTCGTTCTCAACCTCAAGTAACTAAACCTTCTTGTTACAACATACAACGTTGAACTCCAACATTTGTTGCAACCTCAAGTATCTATATATGCATACGTTAAATATGCTTATTTTATTTTTATTGCAATAGAAACAAAACAAGGCAAATATATGTAGATGTATTCAAGGCCACTTAGTTTGAAGAAGCTTATCAACGATCTCCGAGTCAAGCTGGAAGGTCTTCGAGAGAAGATCAGCGGGGATAGGAGATTCGGACCCAAAAAGTGCGTCGGCAATCCTAGTATTGCCGGGGTCTTGGGAGCTAAAAGCCCCAACCGCGAGGGCTTTAGTCTTCCCAACATTGACCGCGAAGTGGATGAGCCCTTGCGGAAACACAACCACGTCTCCCGCGGAGACAACCTTGGAATAAATCTTGTAGTTGTAGGAGGTTACGAAGCCGACGAAGAGGCTGCCCTCGAGGACCGTCAGCACCTCGGTCGCTCGAGGGTGGTAGTGGGGCGGTATCAGCCCTCCTTCGGCCTCGTATTCGAGGCGGACGAGCGATACCCCCAGCGTGTTCAGCCCCGGCAACCTCGCCTCCGAAACCTGCTTGCTTGCTGACCTGTAAATGTTGCTTGTGTTGAGGGGCTTGTCAAAACCACTGTAGATGAAGTCATCCATTGTGACTTCCGTTGGGTTTTTGCACAACTTTCCATTCACAAACACTATAAAAATTTGATTTAATTTAATTGAGATCATTTATATATTTTCTAACACTATATGTTAATGGATAAAGATGAATGTGACTTACGAGTATTGGTGGGATCGTTAGTAGCTACACAGAAGTCCTGGAGTTGGTTTGGATCAGTGGCATATGCGATGAAGAAGGAAGATATGGCAACAAAGAAAGCAAAATTAGCTAAAATTAATGGAGCTGCCATTTTCTCAACTGCTATTAGTTTGTTGATTGCTTGGCTTCCACAAGATTTGTTTTCAGTGTGTTGTGTTCAAGTGATGACTATGATTGAGGGTGCGAGCCAATTGCTATATATTGTTGAATTTATAAGATCATTTCTAACACCCGCCTTCTATAAAATTTCTCCGGGAAATAAAATACACTCTTTTAACTCTTAACAGTTTTTCCATTTCAAAAATTTAGAGAATGCGGTAGATTTAGGGAATCATTTTTTTTTTTTTTTTTTTTCTGCTTCTCCAATTTTGAGAAGATGACAAGAATTTATTGAACAAAAAAATAACTTAAAATTCTCCAAAAATTTCAAAATCTCCAAATGGAGAAACTATTAGAGATATGGATAAGACATTACAGTGGTAGGTTTTTGTCACTGGCTTCCAAAATATATGACATATATGAATAGTAAAATCAAAGCTGTTTTTATTTTTGTTCGAAATAGTAAAATCAAAGCTTATATAGTTATATGTGTAGTGAATAGCGGGCACCGTCAAAATGATAAGCTGTACCATCAATGCAATCACAAATGATCTACTAGACCATACAAGGCATACATAAATTAAACCATTCCGGAATGACTCACCGAAAAGGACTTGTGCGTAGTACCAATAGGTTCTCGGTTCGAACTCCAGAATGACCGTTCTTTAATTATTTACCTATTCAAGGCATACATAAATTACTATGAGTATTGAATAGTAACATCAAATTAATGAATAATCATTTTTAAAAGATTACGTAGATGACTGTAATCTCAGTTGAGTTAATTCTCAACGAGAGAATGAATTATATACTGACAAACCGATACAATCAGTATCTTTACAAGATAAGATATTGTGATAACAATAAGATACAATCTCAACTGTAATATCTATCTAATACCCCCTGCAAGCTCATGGCATGGAGGGGCGAGGACATGAAGCTTGGACCGGAGAGTCTCGAACCGCTGATTGCCCAGGGCTTTAGTAAAGATGTCGGCCGTCTGATCTGTTGAACCGATATGACGAACCGCAAGTTCATTTGCCTCCACTTTTTCACGGACAAAGTGGAAGTCAACATGAATATGCTTAAACTTGCTGGTAAGGACGGGGTTCCTGGTTAAAAAAGTTGCGCTGAGGTTGTCACAGAGGACCACATGAACTGCACACAGGTGCTGCCGAAGGTCATGAAGGAGTTGCTGGATCCAGGCGAGCTCGGCCACAGTGGCAGCAATGGCTCGGTATTCGGCCTCTGTGCTAGACCGAGCGGCTACCTTCTGTTTCTGGGACGTCCAACTGATCAGCGAATTGCCAAAGTAAACTGCAAATCCATACTGGGACCGACAATCACCAGAGTCCGAAACCCAGCCTGCGTCGGTGAAAGCGGTGACGGCGAAGTTGGTGGAGCACCGAAGATGAAAGGTGTAGTGTAGGGTACCTTTTAGATACCGAAGGATGCGTTTCACTGCCCCCCAAAGAGCAGTGGTAGGTCGATGCATATATTGACATACTCGGTTGACGGCGTATGATATCTCTGGGCGAGTGATGACAACATACTGGAGGGCACCTACGATGCTCCGATAAAGAGACGGATCTGACATAGGATCACCAGAGCTAGTGAGCCGAGAGTGAGGCTCTGCAGGGCTGATGATGGGCTTGGCGTCATCCATTTTGGAGCGAGTGAGGAGTTCCCTGATGTATTTCTGTTGGCACAAACGCAGGCCATCTGAATGTCGTTGCACCTCAATGCCCAGAAAGTAGTGAAGAGAGCCAAGTGATAGAGCATGTTTAGTGTTGCATAATAGATTGCATTTAGCATATTTTAGGTGTGAATATTGCATTTATTTAGTTGAATTTGCATTTTCACTGGTTGAGTTAGAAGAGGCGGAATCTACATGATTTTATGTTTTATTTCAGGAAAAGTAGATTGGAGGTGAATTAATATTGAAAGGACGGAAACAAGTTGAAGAATACTTAGGAGCTGCTGGAGACGAAGAGGAAGCAGCTTGGAAGAATCGCAGGCCGCCCCGCGACATTGCTGGCCGCCCCGCGGCTCGAAGGAAGAAACGAGGAACTTCGCTGATCGCCGGCCGCCCCGCGGCCTAGCCTGGCCGCCCCGCGGCCCTTGCAGTAGCTGATCGTCAATTCCGGATTTTACTTAGGGTTTGATTATGTTATTTTGGGCCGAATTTCTCTAGACTATTTAAGACTTTTCTAGTTATTTCGTTCATTCACCTTATGCACTTTACACCATTGTTGAGAGCGCCGTTGAGCATGAGCAACTAAACTCTCGAGGTTTCGCCTACAGTTTGGATCTTTGATTGTTGAATTGTGAGTTTCTTAATCTAGTTCTTATTCCTATTGCAATGTTTTGACTTCCTTGTGCTTAATTGCTTGAATGTGTTTTATTCTCTCTGGCCTGGCCGACTAGTTAGAGTAGATTCATTCAATTGCTAGGGTTTTGTAGATTCCTCGTAGCGAACCTTAACCCAAGTGGCAATCATATCCCTTTAGGACTCGTAGGACTAATTGGATGTGTAGGAAGTTGAATACATGTTGAATATCGACTCGTAGCTTGATATTATATGTACCTTGGTTAATTCATAATCTTAATGCTATCTCTAGGTTGAATCTTAACCGTGTTAGGGTTATTTAGAGATAAGGGTTGCTAGGACTCGTAGGACTAGTAATTTACCTAAGATCTGGACAAGGACATTGATAGGAAAAGACAAGAACTAGAGGCTGAAACAAGGATCGAATTCATCAATCGAAGTGACGAATTGTAGGTGAACCTATTTCTCTCCCCTGAATTCTACAACCAATTTCCGTTGTTTGTTTGCTTTCGCTTTGACAAAAGGCGGACCTTTTTCACACTAAAAACTCCCCCTTTACTCTCTTAGTAATTAGAATTAGACTTGAATTTAATAGATTTCCCTGTGGATCGATCTCTTACTTGCACGCTATACTAGTTAGTAAGTTTGAGTATTCTTTGGCAAGAACAACGACAGGTTTTCCTCTTGTCAAATTTGGCGCCGTTGCCGGGGAAATCTGATTGAATTCTTGTGTTGTTTTAATTGCTAGTTTTTGTGCGGACCACTTATATGGTCCACACTCGTGCTACTAACTCATCTCTATTGTCTTTAGATTCAGAGATTGAGAGGACTCTCTCTAGATTGAGGCGAGAAGCTCGTGATCGCTTTCACGAGTTACCTTTCGATCAAGGAGAAGAAGCGAGTGAAGAGATGGCTGCTAATGATGATGATAGAACGCTGAAGGAGCTCACAACACCAAACTTAGCTCAACAACCATTGGCTATCGTGTTTCCTGAACTTGCTGATGGTGTCAATTTTGAGATAAAGTCTGGGGTGGTTCATCTCTTACCCAAATTCCATGGGTTGAGTGGTGAGGACCCCCACAAGCACTTATATGAGTTTCATACTGTCGTGGTAGGAATGAAACCAGGCAACGTCACAGAGGAGCAAATCAAGTTGAGGGCATTCCCCTTTTCGCTTAAGGACGATGCTAATGAGTGGTTCTACTACTTGCCACCAGGTAGTGCAGCAACATGGATACATTTGAAGCGTCTCTTTCTGGAAAAGTACTTTCCTGCAACCAAGTTGAACAGTCTAAAGAAGGAAATCAACAGCATTGACCAGTAGGCTACAGAGATACTCTATGGGTACTTTGAGCGCTTCAAGAAGCTTTGCACTAGTTGCCCTCACCATGGCTTTTCAAAGAAGGATTTAGTGCTCTTTCTATTCAATGGATTGCTTGACGAGGAGCGCAAGACGGTGAACTCTGCCTGTGGAGGCAACATCTTGAACAAAACACCCAATGCTGCTTGGGATGTGTTTTCAGAGCTTGCTGATGGCTCTAGACAATTCAGCAAGGGACTTCATGCTAGAGGGGTACTCGCCGTTGACTCCTCAACTTCCGCTTTACATAGCGATGTGGCTGAATTGAAAGATATGATGAAAAAGTTCATGCTACAAGGAACCCCACAACAACTTAAGGCATGTGGCATTTGCGCTGATCTTTATCACCCGACGGACACTTGTCCAATGCTACAGGAGCCACAGGTAGAGCTGAATGCCATGGGGAACTTTGTTCCTCAGCGACCCAGGTATGGTAACTATGCTAATCCCAATCAATACAATAACAACTATAATGCAGGTTACCAGGGGTATGGCTATGGTAATAACCAAGCCCCTTTCAATCAACAAGGAGGACCCCATTTCAGACCTCAGCAACAATTTGATCAAAGACAAAGAGGACCTCCACCAAATGATAATCAATCCAATGAGGATCCTCTCAAAGCTCTCACAAAGATTGTCCTGGGTCAAGCCGAGCACCAAAAGAGACAAGATGAGCACCAAAAGAATATGGAGAAGCAACTTAGCCAAATGGCTCAATCGCTGAGCGAACTGCTGGCGAAGGACTCAGTACAGTTACCATCTCAAACGGTGGTGAATCCCAAGGAGAACGTCAGCGTTGTGACGCTAAGAAGTGGTAAGGAACTGATTACCACTCCCCATAATAATACTAACCTTGATAATTTTGAAACAGGTGCGAACGAGGAAGGAGAAGAAGTTCGAAATCGCCAGCCGCCCCGCGGCACCCATGAGCCGCCCCGCGGCCAAGGCGATTCTGGCGACGCTGAAAATCGTCGGCCGCCCTGCGGCCAAGACGAGCCTCCCCGCGGCCCCTCCAGTACCTCATCTGACGGGTATGTTCGACCTGATTTTCC
This sequence comes from Persicaria tinctoria, assembly GCA_037127255.1. Lineage (NCBI taxonomy): Eukaryota > Viridiplantae > Streptophyta > Magnoliopsida > Caryophyllales > Polygonaceae > Persicaria > Persicaria tinctoria. The sequence continues at coordinate 7,259,897 of JBANSL010000004.1, forward strand.
CCCTTTAAATTCTTTTAAGCTTGTTCTTCCCTTTCCTGAAGCACTCAGAGACACAAAAAGACCAGACAATGACAAAGAGATCTTTGAGACGTTCAGTAAGTGCGAGGTAAACATCCATTTACTCAATCTGATTAAAAGTATTCCTCGTTATGCCAAATTTCTCAAGGAACTTTGCACAATAAAAAGGAATCAAAAGTTGAAGGGGAAGCAGAAAATTAAGGTAAGCGAACATGTGTCTGCTGTGTTTCAAAAGCAATTGCCTAAGAAATGTAGCGACCCTGGCATGTTTACAATTCCATGTGTGATAGGTGAAACTAAGTTTGATAAAGCTTTGTTAGACTTGGGTGCATCTATTAATGTTTTACCTTATTCTCTGTATGAATCATTGGGTTTAGGACCTTTGCATGAGACTAGAGTGGTAATCCAACTAGCGGATCGATCAAATGCTTTTCCTAGAGGCATAGTTGAGGATGTTTTAGTTATGGTTGACAATTTGATCTTTCCTGCTGATTTCTTTGTCTTGGACATGGAGCATGGTAACCAAGAGGCTCATATTTTGCTAGGAAGGCCCTTTTTAAAGACTGCTAGAACAAAAATTAATGTGTATTCTGGTTCTTTGACTATGGAATTTGATGGTGAGAAGGTTGAGTACAATATATATGATGCTATGAAATTCCCTTCTGATGATCATTCCTTATGCTTTATGGATGCCATTGATACTTGTATGCAGGATACCTTTGATATGAGTTGTGTAGATGACCTGCAGGTAGCTTTAGAATCTCCTACTGAGGAATTTTCATTGAATTATGTTTTGACTACTAACCTGCAGGATACCATAAGAGACTTGTCTTCCCTCCCTTCCAAATCGCAAGAAGAAACCTTTGTGGCATTAACTATTCCAAATGAAAAGCTCTTACCTTCTATCGTACAGGCACCTGAAGTTGAGCTCAAGCCTCTTCCTGAGCATCTGAAATATGCATTTGTGGGGGAGGGTGACACCTTGCCTGTCATCATCTCTAACAAGCTTACCAAATAACATGAAGATAGGTTGGTAGGAGTGCTCAAAGAGCATAAGACAGCTCTGGGATGGACCATAGCGGATATCAAGGGAATCAGCCCAGCTACTTGCATACACAGAATCCTACTAGAAGAGGGAGCCAAACCTTCAAGGCAACCTCAACGGAGACTCAACCCACCTATGATGGAGGTAGTGAAGAAGGAGGTGGTCAAACTCCTTCAGGCAGGTATGATCTATCCCATCTCTGATAGTCAATGGGTTAGTCCAACGCAGGTAGTACTAAAGAAGGGAGGCATTACAGTGGTGGAGAATCAAGAAGGTGAGTTGGTCCCTACCAGAGTCCAATCAGGTTGGAGAGTTTGCATCGATTATCGTAAGTTGAATGCGGTAACTCGAAAAGATCACTTCCCCTTACCTTTCATTGATCAAATGCTTGAAAGACTTGCTGGTCATCCATATTACTGCTTTTTAGATGGATATTCAGGGTACTTTCAGATAGCTATTGCACCAGAGGATCAAGAGAAGACAACATTCACTTGTCCGTTTGGCACTTTTGCATATCGCAGAATGCCTTTTGGCTTGTGCAATGCTCCTGGGACATTCCAACGGTGTATGGTAAGTATCTTCTCTGAATATATAGAGCAATTTATTGAGGTCTTTATGGATGATTTTACAGTCCATGGTGATAGTTTTGATGCTTGCCTCAACCATTTGGCGCTTGTGCTTAAAAGATGTGTTGACACTAATTTAGTGCTCAATTCAGAAAAGTGTCACTTTATGGTTGAGGAAGGCATTGTTTTGGGTCACATTGTCTCCCATAAAGGGATTGAGGTTGATAAGGCAAAGATTGACATCATTCAATCATTGCCTTATCCTACTAATGTGCGTGAAGTTTGTTCCTTTTTAGGCCATGCAGGATTCTACCGCAGGTTCATTAAGGACTTCTCAAAGATCACCTCACCCTTGTGCGAGCTGCTGAAGAAGGAGGTTACATTTGCCTTTGATGAGAAGTGCAGGACGGCGCTTGATGAGTTAAAGACTTGTCTTACTAGTGCACCAATCATACAAGCACCAAATTGGTCTCAGCCGTTCGAATTGATGTGTGACGCCAGTGACTACGCTGTGGGAGCTGTGCTTGGACAAAAAGAAGGGAGAAGCTCTCATGTCATATACTATGCATCTATGACCCTGAATGGAGCTCAAAGGAATTACTCAACCACAGAAAAAGAACTTCTTGCTATAGTTTTTTCACTTGAGAAATTTAGATCTTATTTGCTTGGTACAAAAGTTATTGTATATACTGATCATGCAACACTTCGTTACCTTTTGACGTAGAAAGAGGCTAAGCCAAGACTGATTAGATGGATCCTGCTTTTAAGCGAGTTTGAGATTGAAATCAGGGACAAAAAGGGTGCTGAGAACCTAGTTGCTGACCATCTAAGTCGTATTGTGCAGGAGGAGAATGGACAACAAGGCATATCGGGGAACTTTCCTGACGAAGAACTTCTACAGGTCTTCGCAATCGCCAGTCGCCCCGTCGCCACTCCTGGCCGCCCCGCAGCCGAGTCATCAGAGGAGGAGTTCTCCGCAATCGCCGGCCGCCCCGTCGCCTGCCCTGGCCGCCCCGCGGCCGATTCCTCGGAGAAAATCTTCCTCGGAATCGCCGGCCGCCCCGTCGCTAGCCTTGGCCGCCCCGCGGCCCCTGCAGAATCAGACTTTGAACAACTCATCAAGGTAAGTTCTCTCCCACGCCCATGGTTTGCTAACTTGGTCAACTTTCTAGTGTCGGAAGAGCTTCCACCCAACTTTTCAAAGGCTCAAAAGGACAAGATACGCCACGATGCTCGCTTCTACGTTTGGGATGACCCCTACCTATGGAAGCATTGCGTAGATCAGGTGATACGTCAGTGTCTTCCCGACGATGAGGTACAATCTGTCCTAAATTTTTGTCATTCCCATGAATGTGGTTGACACTTTGGACCACAAAAGACAGCTAGGAAGGTACTTGATGCAGGATTCTTTTGGCCACATATATTTCGTGATTCTTATGCTTTTTGCAAATCCTGCGATCGCTGTCAGAGAGTTGGGAATCTTTCTAAGAGGAATGAGAAGCCACAAACTCGCATGATATTTTGTGAGATTTTTGATGTTTGGGGCATTGACTTTATGGGACCATTCCCTAACTCCTTTGGGAACCTATATATTTTGCTTGCGGTGGACTACGTCTCCAAATGGGTGGAGGCGAAGGCCACCAGAACTGATGATTCAAAAGTAGTTGCAGGTTTTCTCAAGGAGCTATTCTCTAGATTTGGAGTTCCGAAGGCACTAATCAGTGATAAAGGGACCCATTTTTGCAACAAGACTGTGAGTGCGCTATTAAAAAAATATCATGTGACTCAGAGGGTGTCTACTGCATATCACCCCCAGACAAATGGGCAAGCTGAGGTGTCTAATCGCGAGATAAAGACCATCTTGGAGAAGACTGTTGCCCCAAACAGGAAGGACTGGAGTGTCAGACTTGATGATGCTCTATGGGCTTATCGAACGGCTTACAAGACTCCCATTGGGATGTCTCCGTTTCGATTGGTCTATGGAAAGGCTTGCCATCTTCCTGTCGAGCTCGAACATAAAGCATATTGGGCGGTGAAGCAGTGCAACATGCAGATTGATGAAGTTGGGGAGTTCAGAAAACTACAGCTGCAGGAGTTGGAAGAGTTGAGATTGGATGCCTATGATAACTCCGTCACCTACAAGGAGAAGACTAAGGCATGGCACGATAGACATATCTTGCGAAAGGACCTCAAAGTTGGGGAAAATGTCCTTCTATTTCAATCGCGCCTACAACTCTTCTCAGGTAAGCTTCGTTCTAGATGGACAGGACCATATGTGATTACTAATGTCTTTCCTCATGGTGTAGTAGAACTACTAAATGAGAGGAATGGAGACATCTTCAAGGTAAATGGTCATAGAGTTAAACCATATTATGAGAATTTTGTCAAACAGGACGATGATGAGTTGGTTCTTACTGAACCAAGTGCTGAGGATAATTAGGGGGTCATAACGTCGAGCCAACGACGTTAACTAAAGGCGCTGCTTGGGAGGCAACCCAAGGTAATAGTTTAGCTATTTTCTTTTTGCATTACGTTTTTTTTAGTTTATTTTTTGTTTTGGTTGGGCATACTAACACTGCAGGGAGAAAGAACAAAGGAAAAGGGCGAAAAAGATTCTGGCCGCCCCGTCGCCAGCCAGGCCGCCCCGCGGCTAGGTCACAGCGAACTCCCTTCGCCAAGATCGCCGGCCGCCCCGTCGCCTGCCCTGGCCGCCCCGTGGCCTAAGCCGGATAGGAAATTTTTTAGGGGCCCATGTGGGCCCCCACTTTCTACCAAAATTAAAACCCTATCCATCCCTTTCTTCTGTGGGCCCCCACTTTCTACCAAAATTAAAACCCTATCCATCCCTTTCTTCTCTATCTCTATCACCCGCCGCCGCTTTCATCTTCATCCTCTATCTTCTTCCTCCTTCAAGCTCCCTCTTAAACAAAGAAAACCTCCATTAAAACTCTTTCTCCAAGCTTCCTACTTTCACCCAAATCTCCACAAAATTACCCTTCTCTCACATTCTTTCTTCATAAGCAACAAAATCCCCCTTATCTCCTACCTATCCTAGATCTACATAAAATTCGCCCATTCCAAGGAGTTCCAAGGAGATTGCTTTCGGATCCAGAACGGAGTGAAGAATTTGGGACGTCGGAGATCAGATCCGACGTCGGAGTGTCCAGAACCGGAAAATCGCCGGCCGCCCCGTCGCCGATCCAGCTGCCCCGCGACCACCTCTGTCGTCGGCCACCCCGTCGCCGATCCAGCTGCTCCGCGGCCACCTCTGTCGCCGGCCGCCCCGTCGCCGATCCAGCTGCCCTGCGGCCTCTGCAGAAGTCGAATTCCGTGAGTTTTTTTGGATTTCCATTTCTTTTGGGTACTATTTCTTAGCTTAGATTCATAATGTCGAGACCCCACGGAATGAGTAGAAATCAGAAAGAGAAATGGAATGGTTTAAACACTAGGAACTTCTTTGTAACAAAGTTCTTTCATGAGCCTACAGTAGCTTATGTAAGGAATTTTTAGCAACCTTGAGTGTGGGACGTACAGCTATTGATTTTCGGTTGCTTGGGAGAGATTTTACGCTATCCAAGGAGAGATTGGCACAGATTTTGGGTGTTACTGCTGCGCCCACTGCTGGGTGGCTTGATGTCTGCAAGGGTGAGGGCCCTGTGGCTTTCTGGATGGCATCTACTAGGGTGCCTTTTGAGGCCAAGAAGGGTCAGTACAATTCCAGTATTCGCCATCCTGCACTCCGACTGATTCACAAGGTGCTAGCGAACACCTTCTTTGCGCAGGCTGAGGTCAACAAGATGTCGCTGAAGGACATGTCATTCCTATGGTGTCTGACGCCGGAGAGCCCTGTCGTTCCAGGTTGGGTAGATCTATTCCCGATGAACTGCAAAGACATAATGGACAAGCGCAACAAGGCGACTATCAGCTTTGGGGGTCTTATCACCCTCATCGCTCGCACATGCATCGACGTGAGCGCTGTCCATGATGCTCAGCATGGATCATTTCTATATGATGAGGCCCAGCTGAGGAAAGCTGGCCACCTGGAGGGCAGGTCGCCGATGTGGATTTGGAGGACATGCCATCAGGGGAGTATTCAGTTGAGACTGCCTCGTCAGCTCCCTTTTGGCCCTACAGCTGCTGGTTTTTATATGGGAGATGAGATGGATCAGGATGATGATGATGAGGAGGAGCAGGTTCCTGATGCTGAGCAGGACGATGCTGAGGATGTTCCCAGAGCTCAGACGGATTTTGGAGGAGCTGGACCTTCTGGCACAGCTGGAGGTGCTGGTCCAGATTACCACTCGCTGGCACAGCAGATGGCTGATATCTCTCTCCAACAGAACACTATGTGGGAGCATCAGCAGATGATGTCGCGTCGTCAAGACGCAATGTGGGAGAACCAGCAGCGGATGCACCAGCGCCAGGACGCGATGTGGGACCACAACCAGCAGCTGTATGTTGAGGCCGGCGACATTCGTCGAGATGTACGTGGCTTGACTTCCCACCTCGAGGAGGTCTCTGAGAGCCAGGCGGCGATCCGACGGATGCAGGAGCAGATATGGCAGAGGCAAGAGGACTTCTATCGATTCGCCTATCCACAGTTCCCACCATATCCGCCGCCTCCACCACCTCAGCAGTGAGCATGTTAGTTGTTTCTTTTCTTTTCCCTTTTTATTTTTATTTTGTTGTTTTTGTTCTCTTTTCTACATTGAGGACAATGTTAGGTTTAAGTGTGGGGGAGAAGACTTGAAAACTCTCTGTATTTTGGTTCTAATTTGCACTGCATTTTAAGTTTTAAGGTTGCATGTTTATTTATATTGGTTGTATGCATATTTAGCTTCTGAAAAAGTTATTTCTATTCTGAAAAAAAAAACAGTTGTAGTTCTTGCATTATTAGGAATAGGTCTTATTTCCCCATGTGGATGTCGTTTGTCCTCTATATTTTCTATTGAGATTTATGCCCCATGATGTGCTTGAATTGTTGAAGCCTTCGATATATGTTTTCTACACTATTTGGTGTCCATGATTGATTGATGATTGAGCGCATAAAATCTTGAATTTTTGGGTGATCTTGAAGTTCTAGACATGTCCTGGTGAGCTTATTTTGGCCTATTCAGGACTACACTTTATTTAGTCCTCTTGCTTGTTGTGTGTACTCTCTTCAATTGCTTCCTCTTTGACTTGCATTGAGATATCTTTTTCAAGGCTGCATATTAGGATTTCTGCACATGATTTAAACATGATTGAGGCACTTTTATTAGCCCTATTTGACTCTATTCCCACCTTACATATTATCCTCTGCTTGAAGCCAGTTTGAGCCTAATTGTCTATTCTTTTATAGCTCCACAAGATGATTCCATAGCCAATGATAGCCTGACCCCATCCGGGAATTTAGGAATAATTGGTGAATATTTATAGTGTGGCTGATGGTTTGTAGTGGTGGATTGTATGTTGGAGGTGTATTTATGAGATGTTTGATTCTTGCTAGCATATTTATTACTTGGGACCTAAGGAGGATAAAATTCACTTAGGGGTAAAAGTCAAGGAAAATCATTTGATATAGCATGAATGAAAAAGAAAGAAAAAGAAACAAAAAGAGAGAAAAAAAAGAGAATAAAAGAATGAGTTGAGTATGGTTTGTAAAGTTTATGCTTGAGATTGGTGTTGTTTGCCATTATAGAGATATGGTATGAGATGTTTATGAGTGGTTGTATGATTTGGTTGCTTCCTTAGTTCCCGGATTATGAGCACCACATGACCAAAATTTTTCCATACCTTATATGTTCTACCTTGGCCCCATTACAACCCAATAGAAAGACCTCATGATTTTTGTTGTGTGTAGAGTCACCAGCGGTGGAGATTTAGAACATTGGTGCAAGGCTTTTGTAGCTAATTTTTTGAAGATTGAGTTTTGAGCGTAATCATAAACCTAAACACTTGAGCGAGAGTGAAACACATATCCTTTGTGAGGTCTAGAATGAATATGGTTGCCTGATTTCATTGATTATTCCAATTATGTGCTATGATGTTATTAATCTTTTGTGTTTGCTAGTTTTCATGCACTTAAAGAATATTGAGGTGTGGATACCTGAATTGCTATTCTGTGGGGCTGCAGAGTTGAGTTTTCTATTGCTTGAGGACAAGCAAAGGTTCAAGTGTGGGGGAATTTGATAGAGCATGTTTAGTGTTGCATAATAGATTGCATTTAGCATATTTTAGGTGTGAATATTGCATTTATTTAGTTGAATTTGCATTTTCACTGGTTGAGTTAGAAGAGGTGGAATCTACATGATTTTATGTTTTATTTCAGGAAAAGTAGATTGGAGGTGAATTAATATTGAAAGGACGGAAACAAGTTGAAGAATACTTAGGAGCTGCTGGAGACGAAGAGGAAGCAGCTCGGAAGAATCGCAGGTCGCCCCGCGGCTTGAAGGAAGAAACGAGGAACTTCGCTGATCGCCGGCCGCCCCGCGGCCCGTGCAGTAGCTGATCGTCAATTCCGGATTTTACTTAGGGTTTTATTATGTTATTTTGGGCCGAATTTCTCTAGACTATTTAAGGCTTTTCTAGTTATTTCGTTCATTCACCTTATGCACTTTACACCATTGTTGAGAGCGCCGTTGAGCATGAGCAACTAAACTCTCGAGGTTTCGCCTACAGTTTGGATCTTTGATTGTTGAATTGTGAGTTTCTTAATCTAGTTCTTATTCCTATTGCAATGTTTTGACTTCCTTGTGCTTAATTGCTTGAATGTGTTTTATTCTCTGTGGCCTGGCCGACTGGTTAGAGTAGATTCATTCAATTGCTAGGGTTTTGTAGATTCCTCGTAGCGAACCTTAACCCAAGTGGCAATCATATCCCTTTAGGACTCGTAGGACTAATTGGATGTGTAGGAAGTTGAATACATGTTGAATATCGACTCGTAGCTTGATGTTATATGTACCTTGGTTAATTCATAATCTTAATGCTATCTCTAGGTTGAATCTTAACCGTGTTAGGGTTATTTAGAGATAAGGGTTGCTAGGACTCGTAGGACTAGTAATTTACCTAAGATCTGGATAAGGACATTGATAGGAAACGACAAGAACTAGAGGCTGAAACAAGGATCGAATTCATCAATCGAAGTGACGAATTGTAGGTGAACCTATTTCTCTCCCCTGAATTCTACAACCAATTTCCGTTGTTTGTTTGTTTTCGCTTTGATAAAAGGCGGACCTTTTTCACACTAAAATCTCCCCCTTTACTCTCTTAGTAATTAGAATTAGACTTGAATTTAATAGATTTCCCTGTGGATTGATCTCTTACTTGCACGCTATACTAGTTAGTAAGTTTGAGTATTCTTTGGCAAGAACAACGACAGGTTTTCCTATTGTCACCAAGGTCCTTGAGAGAAAAGACTGTATCAAGACTAGCAGTGAAGCTTTGGATAGCCGCGGGTGAGTTTCCAGTGACGATGATGTCGTCAACATAGACTAGCACATATATAATGCAGCCGGAAGACATGTAGACGAACAACGAACAGTCGGATTGACAGGCGCGGAAGCTAGACCGGATGAGGAAGGCTTTGAGCTTGCTGAACCATACCCGAGGGGCCTGTTTAAGACCATACAACGCCTTATGTAGGCGACACACATGAGACGACCGTTGTGGATCAACAAATCCTGGTGGTTGTTCCATGAAAACCTCCTCGCTGAGATCACCGTTCGTTGTGTTGTTGACCATCTTCATCTTCACTTTTTCCTTCCTTCAACATTTTCCCCTTCTCTTTGACATTTCTCCCTTCTCTACCACACCTTCATCTTCATTTTTCCAAAAATATTGTGGAATTTGCACAAGCGGATATCAACTTTATTCCGCTTTTTCTAACTAAGGTGTGTATAATTTTTTTTCGTGTGTGGTTTTTGTATATTATGTTGGTGAATGGAATTGATGTTGAGAATGAGGTTTTGATTGAGAATATATGTGGTTTAGATAGAGATAAATTAATGATGAGAATGAAGTTGATAAATGATTGAGAATGTGTGTGGGTTTTTTGTGTTGATTATATATATATATATATATATATATATATATATATAGGTAAATGTTCAAATGAAAATGGGGCTTAAAGTGAATATAGAGCTTAAAGTGAAAAAAATCTAATTAATAGGTTTGGGGGCGCGGGTGATTTAAAAAATAAAATATTTGCCAGTGGCGTTGTTTCTCAATCTCTCAATCTCTCATCTCTCATCTCTCTGCTCTCAATCTCTCATGATCTCATCTCTCTGCTCTCTCTCTCTATTTGAGATTTCCTCTCTCCGGTATCGAAGTCCGGCCGAACCAGGAGGCAGCCGCCAGGAGTAGACCTGAAGACGCGACCCCCTTCCGCGCCACACATCCGCCTTGTTGATTCAAAGCCAGGAAGAAGAAGCGGACTCGGGCGGCGATGACGATGCTTCAGCTCTCCCCACCTTCGACTCTGACTGCTCTCTCTCTGACTGTCCCCACGATTTTCGATTCCAGCACTCCGATTCCACAAGCGATTTCAAATGAACGGTGTCCCGAAGGCGGCGGCGGCGCCGGTGGGGATGCTAGGGATTATGACGATGATTTCGGATAGGTATGAGTTTCAATTTGTGGGTTTTTTATGCCCGAACATTAGGTTTCTCTCTCATCCCCAATTTATTGATTTATCTAGGGTTTGAATGCTCTAGGAAGTCGATATTCTGTTCATTTGAAATGATCTAGGGTTTCCTGGATCTAGATGCTATTGTTCACCGATTTCTTGTTTGCTTCATGGTGGATCTGTATTGAGGTTATGGTAGTTGACGCCTATCTTGCGGGTTCCAGCACTCATGTAGATTTAGAATGATGATCTATTCATCTGTTGAACTCATTCCTGGAATTGAATGTGATATATATTGCTTATAATGTAAAGTTCTGGTTATCTCTTTACCCCTCAGGTGCTTTTTATCCTTTGTATTATGTGTGTAGCAGTGATCCCTGTTAATAATGCGGATGAATATCTATGTCACAGGTTTTGAAGGTCTATCACTTCCCAGTGACTATCACTGTAGTCCAGCTTATCGTTGGATCAACGCTAGTGCTCTTTATGGGGATATTCAATCTTTACAAAAGGCCCAAAGTTACTGGATCTCAGGTTATTTGGTGTCCTTTTTATTATTGAATCAGTTGGATAATCTCTATTTGAGGCGTCTTATTTGATTTTGATTCCATATTACAACTTGTATCCATTTTTCCTCTAGCTATAATGCACTCTTTAGGAAACCTTTTCACTAATATGAGCCTTGGAAAAGTGGTTGTTTCTTTTACTCACACAATCAAGGCACCATAGAGGTGGTTAAAAAAAATATTGTCAAGGTGTTTTCATGCAAATGAGCATATATGAGGGGTGGTTAACTTTAGTTCCCCTATAAAATTTTAGGCCTGCTGAGCTAAATTATGAGAGTTGCTTTATGTAATCCTGACATGAAGGTTATCTAGTATGTTACTCATCTAAAGTCGACTGAGACCTACCTTAATTTGTTAGTCTCTGTTTTATAAGACTGAAAGCCGACTGAGATTTGCGCTTCTTTAGTTATTTTGGCATTGGCTTTTGTAAATATGACTAATTCACTTTGAGAAATGCCTACTAGTATTAGAGTTTGCATCTTAATTGTGAGTCCCACCAAACAAATGTAAATAATCCATTGTCATGAAAATTGCTATGGTGCTGAATTTTTCTACTTTGGTGCTGCATTTTGTCATGAAAATTGCTATGGAAGAGGGTGAATTTGTTCTTATCAAGAAATAGGAGGTAATGCCATATGTTGTGTAATTCATGATGTCGTTCAAGTGTTGAAACTTGAAACTAGTAAAGGCCATCAGAAGAGGTTGGTGAAGAGTGAGGAGAGTTTGGTAATATCTTGAGGCCATTTATGATGTTGATTTATTTCAAATACTTATTCAGCTACCATGAAATTAAGCTTATTTTTGCACTTAGTAATCTTATTTATGCACTATCTTATCTTATTTATGCACTTAATAAATATGGTGATTTACTTGCCATCTTCTTACTCTTTTTGTTAATTTATTTTAATATGTTGTTACCTGCTTTTTTGTTCGTTGTCTTGATTTTTGCTTGCATACAGGTTGGGGTCATCATCGGTAGAGGCGGAGAAATGGTAAAAATCCTTCAGCTCTGCTCAGGTGCAAAAATCCAGATAGCAAGGGATGCTGATGCTGATCTATCTTCAGGAATGAGGGATGTTGAGTTGGTACAGCAGATCAAATCAACAGAGCTGAACAACAAATCAATGAAGTGATTGCGAAGGTGAGTGGCCTTAATAAGTCAATTATTTTGTTGATAAATGTCATTTAGCTCAAATTTTGTGACTGTCTATATATTTTATGAGCAGATTGATGCAGCAGACTCTAGTGTTCCATCCGGAAATCGCTCTATTAATCCAGGGCAACCTGGAGCGGAACAATTTGTAATGAAAGTTCCTAATGAAAAAGTACATATAATATTGTAACCTTCTCTTCAGTGGAAGGACAAACTGAAAGCAGAACCTTGAATCTTGCCTTTGCAAGTTGTTATGATCATTGGTAAAGGAGGTGAAACTATTAAAAGCATGCAGATCAAATCTGGAGTATGTATTCAGGTCAGTAGCCGTAATGCACATACTCAGTTTTTCAGTTTGCCAACTTCTTGATTATGCACAATATTGACTAGTCATTTTAGTTCAGTAGCGTATCTTTGATGTTTCTTCCATTCTTTTGCACATGATGATCTTTTTTATGTGTTCCATTTTACGTGCTTCCCTTGTAGGTTGTTCCTCTTCACCCTCCTCCATGTGATACTTCACCCAAGAGATCAGTGTATATCGGTGAAACTTAAGAACAGATAGATGCTGCTAAAGAATTGATCAATGATGTTATGAGTGGGGTGAGTTCCATATTAGAATGTCTATTAGGAAACATGTGATTTGAGAGTCGGTGATAAGATTGCTCATAACTTATCTGTCGCATTTTCACTCATGGGTTATTTTATCACCTAGTCGGTGATAAGATTGCTCATAATTTTGTTTTGAGATGTCATGAGATGCTTAAAAACAAGCTGGCATCTATTAGCTTTTTCAATGGGTTAATGCATTTTTCAATGGTTTAAAGCCTATTAGCTCAAAATGGTAGAGCAATGTGCTATGCACAAAGATGCGGGTTCAAATCCCGCATAGGCTATTTATGGGTGTCTTATTTTTGTTTTCGTTCATTAATAAGATTATAAAGTGCAAGAATAAAAGGATAAAGTGCATAAATAATAGTATAAAGTGCAAGAATAAAATGATGAAGTGTATAAATAATAATATAAATTGTATGAATAAGATTATGAAGTGCACAATTAAGATTATAAAGTGCAAAAATAAAATGATAAAGTGGAAGAATAAAACGATGAAGTATATAAATAATAATATGAAGTGCATGAATAAGATTCTGAAGTGCACAATTAAGATTATAAAGTGCAAAAATAAAATGATAAAGTGCAAGGATAAAATGATGAAGTGCATGGATAAGATTGTGAAGTGCACAATTAAGATTATAAAGTGCATAAATAAAAATGATAAAGCGCTAGAATAAAATAATGAAGGGAAAAAATCAGATTTTAGCTCAAGAAAACATGAAACACAACAACTTAGACAAAATACAAGATTTAAGGAAAAAAACCAGATTTTATATTTCTAAAAAAATAAAATTTATGAAACAAATATATGTACATCTTACCCTAATTGAAAAAAAAAACAAATATATTTCTATAAAAAATCAGATTTTTTTATTGCTTCTCGGTAGGTTCTTAGATGACCATTTGCTTGAGGTGATTCATAATTTCTCTAAGGCTAAATAAGGTTATTGTTTGGCTTCTACTACTTATTGAGTTCAGATTACACAATTGGTATCTAAAATTGCACTAATATGTCTTATTTTTGCACTTAATATAGTTCAGATTGCACAATTGTACATGTTCTATAATTGCTTTAATAAATTTACAAATGTGCAATTGTAAAATACGATTGTGCACTTGTAAAATAAGATTATGCAATTGTTCAAATTTTCATTTATTGACAATATATTCCATTTTTCTTGAAGTAAAGCTAATCTAATGAAGGTGTATAAATAATAAAAATAATGGTGAAGGAATAATAAATTTACAATTGTGCAATTGTAAAATACAATTGTGCAATTGTAAAATACAATTGTGCAATTGTAAAATCGTAAAATACAATTGTAAAATTGTAAAATTGTAAAATACAATTGTGCAATTGTAAAATTGTAAAATACAATTGTGCAATTGTAAAATTGTAAAATTAAGTGTCCAGTTTAGATTAAAAAGTGCAAGACTAATATTAGACCGTGCACAAATTAGATTAAAAAGTGCAAGACTAATATTATAAAGTGAATAAATTAGACTAATACGATTTTTAAGCACTTTAAGTTTCAATATTGTAATATGAATTTTAAGCATCTAAGTTACTAAACTGTAATCTGATTTTTTTCAGCAATATAATTTCATTTTTATGACCATTTAAATCTAATTTTTATGCACCATTGTTGGAGTTTGAATGCAATTTTTTGGTCAAATTTGGGGTATTTCCTAGGTTTCAATTGAACATTTATATTCTAGATCGAATTGCATGAATATATCTTACTATTGCACTTTTATTACAAAATAATTCAGGTTATCAAAATTATGCACTTTTAGCCTAGGTAGGAATCGAACCCACATTTTTGTGCATAAGCACATTGCTCTACCATTGAGCTAATAGGCTTTTAAAGCTTTGATAAGAGCTAGAATAGAGATAGGGAATCAAATACTTGTTCTTTATCATATAACATTCAAAAGTGCAAAAATAATATACATTTGTGCAATTTTATAAAAATATTGTGCAAAAATAACATGCACAACATCTCTTCATCGCCGAATTTAGGAACACAACTATGACAGAATTCAAGAGCACAAGAGCAAAGAGACTCAACAACAGAAGATCGATCTAGTTGAATCGACCACACAATTTCACAACAGACAACAAAACCATCTCAAAATTTCAAAAAGTGCACAATAAAGATTATGAATTGCACTTTATCATAAAATAATACAAACTATTAAAATTAAGCAATTTAGCCTATGTAGGAGTCGAACCCACATCTCTGAGCATAAGCACATTGCTCTACCGTTAAGCTAATAGGCTTTTAAAACTTATTAAGTAGAAGAATAGACATAAAAATGAAATACTTCTACCATATCACATAACCTTCAAAAGTGCAAAAATAATACTATATTAGTGCACTTTTAGATAACAAGAGTGCAAAAATAGGACTGCGTAGTTAAGAAAACAATCAAACATCAACACAGATCTTGAAATTGACAAGATTAAATCACATCATCAATGAAATGAACAAGAATCCAAATCTGGACATGAAAAATTATATTACAACTGTAACTTGATAAGAAACTTTTTTTTAAAAGTAAAAAGATGGTAAAAGAGTAGGCCAAGTTCAAGGTCACCTGATATTCAGCTAACTTAATTGCTATCACTCTGAAAGTAGTATCTTGAGACTGGAGTAGCATGAGCATTTTTGGAGGGATTCCTATGAATTCTAAGCTTTGAGGCTGTTGCAGTAGCATAACGAGCCATGTTGGCTGCTTCACGGAGCTCGGTCAGAAAAGCCTCATGCATAGCTGCAGGATATCGCCTAGTTGTGGCCTCCCCTGCAAAGAAAAGCCTTCCATCTCCAACACATTCTGCTAGTATGTCATAATCATCGCCAGAAGCACCTACTGCCACATTAGAGTAAGACCCGAGACAAAAACGGATCACTTCCCTACCTGGTGCAAACAGTTTGAATATGTTCTGGAACGCTAATTCCTTGTGGTTCATAAATTCCTGCAAGAATCATTCAGTTCAGAGTCTTTATTTTCTAAAGTTTGAACATGAAAAAACAGCTTACACACTGAAGAATACACTCATTGCTCGAGCAACATTAGTTTCTATCAAAGCAGTCTCCCATTTCTCATTTGTCCTCCTGCTTGAACAGTTAGTTCTTAAGAGTATAAGGAGGACAAAAGTTA
Source organism: Persicaria tinctoria (assembly GCA_037127255.1). Taxonomy (NCBI): domain Eukaryota; kingdom Viridiplantae; phylum Streptophyta; class Magnoliopsida; order Caryophyllales; family Polygonaceae; genus Persicaria; species Persicaria tinctoria. The sequence continues at coordinate 7,275,630 of JBANSL010000004.1, forward strand.
GGGGTGGGCACAAATCCCGTAAATCCCGGACCCGTCCCGTAAAAATGATGCGGGACGGGACGCAGGACGACCCGGCGGGATCCCGCAAATCCCGTCCCGCACACACATATAATAATAATAATTATTATTAATAGTATTAGTATTATTATTATTATAATATTATTAATATTATAATATTATTACTATTATTATTAATAGTATTATTATTATTATTATTATTATAGTATTAGGATATAATTATAATAATAATAATAATAATAATGTAATACTATATATATAATATTAGGATATAGAGTATGTATTATAGTATATCTATATATAGTTTGTATATATATTACATACGTACACACTGTAATATATATACTACATACTGTAATTTAGCCATATAATACACACTACATCCTCCACAGTAAGGCCATATATATACACACTGCATCAGTGTTTATATACATAATACATGTACACACGTATATATACGTACGCATATATGGGAACCTGCAAAATATAAAAAATTATACATATATATGTATTACGCCTTTGAGAATCGCAATATATTTATGAAAAAATTAAGTTTTTTTAATAATTTTTTTATTTGAGGGACAAGGCCCGTCCCGTCCCGGTCCCGGTCCTGTCCCGCAAAAATTACGCTGGACGACCTCCGTCCCGTCCCGGTCCCGTCCCGTCCCGTCCCGCGCCCACCCCTAACAAAAGTATTTGATTTCCTAATAAACTACCTACCTACAACAGCATATTGACAGTTAATTCTTAATCGTATAAGGAGGAACGGCCTATAATATATGCACGGAAGTTGAATGATAATTTCATTGCAGCAAATTATAAATCTTAATATCGAATAAATACATGATACAACAAGCCTCATTAAGAGAACAACACAACTCATCAAACGAGAATGCAACCTACCTCTGAGAATTTGAAGAACACTAGCCACAACATCTATGGGAGATATGCTTTCAAACTTATGTGCAGCTTCACCAGTCACTAAAGCTATCAATAGTGGGCCACCGGCAACCGTTGCATAATTATAAAAGAGAAAGAACTCCCCACGACTGCTTGAATTTTCACAAAGATACCCAAAGGTATCAAGATCAGTGCCCTAGAACACGTATGGAAAGAGCATTGCAACTTTGTTCAGCAATCCAAAACCTAGTCTTTTTATGCCATCAAGTTTTTTTTAAGGCAAACTCTGGAATAAACTTAATGAAACCATTTTTCAAAACTCCTAATGGAACGGTACACATCACCATATCACCCTGAAAAACCTGGTTTCCAGCAGTGAGTTGAACCCCATCACTTCCATAGCGGATACCGTTTACAGTTTTCCCGTAAAAAATTGGAACATTTTCAGCTAAGGCCTACACCAACCTTCCATTTTCACCGGACAAAAAGCAATGATCACCGCCCATATCAAAAGGGTCATCCTGGTCCTAAAATGCAAGTGAAAGCTTAGAAAGAAGGCCAGCATTTGCATACTCCAAATTAAAGCCCTAAATTCTAAAAAATTCATACATTTCAACCAATTAAATTCAGTTAACATCCATGGTGAATGAACACAAAACTCACAGCCACCGACATCCCAAAAGAACAATCTTTTGTAAACAGAGGGATAACGAAAACCTAATGTGCAGAAATAAAGTAGAGCAAAGAAAATTTCGGTCTTAATCTAGGTTAATAATCTGAATATAGCATAAACAATTAGATAAAAGTGAAGGGATCGAGATAAGATACTTTGCTGCGATACTCCTGGATGAAGTGCTCGGCCCTTTTGCAACTGCTGCTTCCTTCGAATTCGGAAGTGAGGTCTCCTCCATGGGCTCTACAGTCCCAGCGTGTGGAAGAAGTTGGCCTGGCAGCAGAGGGTGGATCCAGAGACTAGTTCGCCGGCGCGGATGAGATTCTGGACTCGGTTGTGGAGGTTGAGGCGGATAAGATCCGAGATCGGATAGAAGATGCGTGCCATGGGAGAGGAGGAGGAGTAAGACTGTAAGAGGGGTGAAAGCCCGGTTTGCTTCTTTTTTTTTCTTTTTTTTTTTCCCGGTTCACACCGGTTCAGTTGTTTTTAAAAAAAAAAACCGGAACGCGTGTGTTCTAGACTCAATTTTCACTTTAAGCAAATTTTCCATCTTAAGCCCCATTTTCACTTTAACCTCACCCTATATATATATATGATGTTAGAGATTGAGAGTGATGATGAAAATGAGGATTTGATCGGTTGTTATATATAGATTTTTTTGATAAATGTTATATATGAATTTCTAATTTTCGTTTGAGTTTGATATTTTTTCCTCTTTTCTTTACATATTTGTTTTATAGTAAAATTAACCTTGGACAGATTTCTTGCAGAGTAATTCTGATGGCTTGTTAGGGCCTTGGAAAAAAATTCATTCTTTTCGAGATTTTATCAACATAAGAAATGCTCAGAGAATGTAATCCTAGGTACGTGATGTATTAAGCCAACAATTCAAAGTGTATTATTTTCTTTGGTGATTCAAGCCTGAAATTAGTCTAAGCTGATAAGTTTGCAGTTATTCAAGCCTGAAATTGGGGATTTCTCGATTTATTGTTGCTACTGTGAAATTGAAATTCTCTATCCGTAACTGGAATCCTCTATCCTTATAACTGTGTTGTTTATTTTTTTGGGTTGTGAACAACAGATAGATGCATTTGTGCAGGTTGTTATCTATGAATGAACATGTTTTTTTTAATGTGAATGTGTTTTTTAATGTGTTTCCACGTACTCAGATTTCAAAACTCATTTAGAGTTGCCAGGCTTATGATTTTCAGCATTATTTTGTATCCCAACTTAAGAAGTTTAGTTCTGTTTGCAGTCAATTATTGATATTGTGAGCTTGATTTTCCATGCACACCAGCAGGAGCCATTTTTCTAGAGTTTTTATCAAGTAATCTTATACCAACTTTCTTTTATTTTAGTAATAAAAGTTCAAGTTACAATTTATGTAATTGGTTTTACTTACACCATCTTTTTCTTTGTTTGCAGAAAATGATTTAGCATTTCATCTTCTTTTTTGCACAACATTCAAGCTTCTAGATTATCAATGGCTTTAGATAGTGACTTTATAAATATTGGCGCCTTCGACTTTGAATACGCAGCAGCCTTCTCAGCACTCGTCGGATCCGCAACCGGCTTCGGCTTCAGCTTCGGATACGCAGCCTTCTCAGGAGCCTTTGGATTCTCAAGATGCTTTGACTTTTCAGCCCTCTTCCGCGCAACAGTAGTAGGTATCTCTCGCACTCCTCTCCTAAATTCCTCTTAATGAACTTGGATTTGTAAATAGGTTTCTATTTGTGAATTTGTATGTGGTTGCAAACTTTTGGATTTGTGAATTTGTACGTGGATTTGTATGGGGTTGTGAACTTGGCTATGTTTGCTGTGTGTTTGTTGTGTAAGATGAAACAGGTTTGTGCACAATTTTGGCGCAATTGCAAACAGGGGCATCAACCAATTTTCAATTATTTTTTTAAAAAACAAATCATACTCAGGCGACGAACATTGAAATAACTCTGTTGCCTAAATTAAAAAAAACAACTCATATTCAGGCGACAGACATAGCTTCTTTAGGCGATGAACTTAGCTAAAAGGATGGTCACCTGAGTTACATTTTATATTTTATAGAATTCTCTAACCAAATTGAGGTGACGAACTTTTGAGGATAAATCCGTCGCCTGAAGTGAAGTCGGCTCGGCTCGGCTTGGAAAGCTCTTTTAGGCCTGATAATGAATTTAGGCGATGAACAATTTTTTCGTCGCCTAAAATGTCTCCGTCGACGAACATACAAATGCTCGTCGACTGAATAGTGAAGGGATGAAAGTCACCGGACCACTAATCAGGCGACGGATGTTCGTCGGCTTAGTTATCAGGTGGCGAAAATCACATTCCAGCCGACGACATTGGTCCGTCGCCTGAAACCCATTCTGGCGTAGTGAACTAGTAATTAGTTTTGATATAAATAATTCTTTCCAAAAAAATTTAGATATAAATAAAATAATATTTATCAAATACTACAGGTTTATCTATTACAGTAATAATTTTGGAAAGTATGGCTATGAAATACTGATTTATATTTTTTTTATCAATTAACTAAAACATATAGAAATTTGTTGCGTATCATAACTTTTTATATATAAACTATGACAATATATTATTTTGATAATTTTTTTTTCTAAAATCAACCCCAACCTATACAGATTCTTAATAGATGTTATAAATACTCAATGTAATTTTAGATGAGGATGTTTGACATATTATCGTGTACGGACACAACAGGTTGTAAAAATATAATCTTTTAACCCAGTAAGGATTGCTTTGTGTGTTCATGCCATATTTGTTCTTCGCTCCTTGTGTACTGTGCTTCCAATGTTCGATCTAGTGTCTCGAAGACAACACAAACAGTACTCAATCACGATTTCCAATTTGGAAGAGTCGTGGATCAAATCACATATATTTGTTGTAAATTGTAATTAACATATGAATTATTATTCATAGAAACAAAAACTTGAAAACAAATTAACAATCAGATTGAAAGACTGTACTGCAATTAGTATCTATCTAGAACCCTAGATCGATGAAACTAGCGATGATGGAAGCAGATCAAGCACGTTCGCCCCTAATCCGCATGGCAAGCTGAACGTCCTTGGGCATGATGGTGACCCGCCTGGCATGGATGGCGCAGAGGTTGGTGTCTTCGAAGAGTCCGACGAGATAAGCCTCGGCGGCCTCCTGGAGGGCGAGCACTGCGTGGCTCTGGAACCGGAGGTCGCTCTTGTACTCCTGCGCTATCTCCCTCACCAGCCTCTGGAAAGGCTGCTTCCTTATCAGCAGCTCACCCCCCTTCTGGTACTTGCGGATCTCCCGGAGCGCCACTGTCCCCGGCCTGTACCGGTGCGGCTTCTTCACTCCCCCCGTCGTCGGCGCCATTTTCCGCCCCGCCGCCGCCGCCTTGTATGCTAGGCTCTTCCTTGGGGCCGTTCCTCCGAAGGACTTCCTCGCGGTCTGCTTCGTGCGTGCCATTGTTCCACAAACCCTAGAATTGAGCTTCAGACGATTTGGGGATTATGTGACGGTTGAATTGAAGATGGAATTGATTGTAAGAATTGGAGAATGGGGTGCCTTGTTTATATAGAGGTTGAATCATCCATCCAACGGCCAATATTGGCGATCTGTGTGCTTTGTTTTGTACGGAATCTAATGGTTAATTCTTAGATTTAATGGATTGTTTTTTCTTTTTCTTGGCCTTTAATTGGCCAATTTACTGATATAGTTGATGAATGATGATTATTTTGTGTTTTTTAATGATCCAAAGATTATTCAATTTAATTAGTTGATAATGGATAAAAGATAGAAAGATTTTTTTTGGTAAACAATATACTCCGTATAAAAGATACGTAGTAGATGGATAGATAAGGAGCCGATCAAAAAAAGGAAGAAAAAGGCAAAATTGTAGAAAACTGCCCCTTAAATATGGTCTTTTGCAAAAAATTACCCTTTAAAATTGAAATTGTAGAGAACCACCCTTTGTCATCACTTTATTAGCAAAATTGCAGGAAACCGACAATTTCATAATCTATTTACTGGTGCAAATCAATTTACCCAAACTGAGAAATTAGGGTTTCAATTTTTCCATAATGATCGAGTCAAGGAATAAGAAGTAGAAGGAGAGTGTTCGTTTGACTGTGGCTGAACTATATATGGTTTTTGGTTGTAGTCGTGGTTGCTATAGGGTACGTGGTTAGCGTAGGTACCACCGTCGTTTGCTTCATCCTTGGTTCCACCATCAAAGGTCATGAATAATTTCCTCAGAAGTATTTGGAAAGTGAATACGAAAATTGAATTGGTGCATTATAGGAAATGATTGCCAGGATGGGAGATGATATAGTACGTTGTTTGGCAAGTTGATGTGGTTTCCAATGATAGGAGGTGCTTGGAAGCAGGGGCGGATCCTCTTTAGGTCAAGTAGTGGCAATCGCCCCCCCCAATCGAAAATGAAATTTAACATACATATTCCTCTCGTCCAGTGGCGGATCCAGAATTTTGTTTAGGGGGGGCTAAATTTTTTTTCGAGAAAAGAGACTTTACAAAGATACAAAATTCATAAGGATACATAATTTCATGGGAAAAGAGATACAAAATTTTTGAGTTCATTTAGATGAACAATAAAAAAAATACTTGATTTTGGACACAGTTACCTCAGAGTTTTGTCTTTAGATTTTGGAAACAAGCTTCGTGGGTTAATATAATTGGCTTCAACCTTGAGCTTGTTTGATATTTTCAGTGCATTTAAACGAATGTAAGTAAGGGACACAGGTTTAGGGCAGGAAATTAAAGAAAATCATATGGTTTTAGTTAGAGCTGCATTGAATTTTTCAAGACATGGATACCAAATAACAGTAAATGGTTAAAACAAGCAAAAAACAAAATTTTAGCAAATAGGAACATTTGATAATAAATGGGTCTAATGATTCTGGGTCTTTTTGTTTCTGGGTTTTTATTCCCATTTGTATAATTGTTCTATCTGGCAATTTTGATTGAATATCGTAATGAACAAAATAAATCCACAAACCACGCTCCCAAATCAACAAACACAAATTCACACATTCATTTCTCATAACCAAAATCACAAACCACAATTCCAAATCATAAACAACAACAATTTCAATTTTCAAATAACAAATCACAAACCACAAAGGCACAATTTATTTCTCATATATCACAAACCTTAATCGAAATTCCCCCAAATTAATTCTCAAATCTACAACTTCTAATCTAAATTGATTCTCAATCAATCAATCAATTGGAAGATGAAGAAAACTAACAAACCTATTTCTCACAAATCATAAACCCTAATCGAAATTCCCCCAATTTGATTCTCAAATCCACAACTTTTAATCTAAATTGATTCTCAATCAATCAATTGAACTCAAAAACAATCAAATTCAAAGGAAGATGAAGAACACTAACAAGTAACAAACCTATTTCTCACAAATCATAACCCTAATGGAAATTCCCCAAATTGATTCTCAAATCCACAAATTCTAATCTAAATTAATTCTCAATCAATCCATTGAAATTAAAAACAATCAAATTCAAAGGAAGATGAAGAAAACTAACAAACCTTGAAGTCTAGATAGGAGTGAAGAATTGAAGATTTCGCAGCGGGAAACGGGAGTGCTCGCCAGTGTAGCAGGTTGCGGTGGTGCGCCGCTGGTACCAGGTCGGCCGGAGGTGGTGCTGTCCGTGGCGCCGGCGACCTGCTTGGCTCGGCCGCTCGGAGATTCGTCTTCTCTCTTCGCTGCGCTGTGTGTGCGCAAAAGGAAGGGTTACTCTGTCTTTGTATAAAAAAAAAAAAGAGGTTTTGATTTTTAAAAAAAAAAAACAGATGCAGGGTAAAAAAAGAGGGTAAGGAATGGGATTCGAACCTGGAATGGTAGCATCCGCACTCAAACAGCACCCGCGTCCTCACCACTACGCCAATTCGTTTTTGTGATTCTATTCTACCTCACTTCTATATATTATTAGACTAACAGATATATAAATATACATGTACCCCTTTTCAGGATAGGGGGGGCTTCGGCCACCTCAAGCCCCCCCACAGATCCGCCACTGCTCTCATCGATAGCTTCGATTTGATATATTATAAGCTTAAATCCGATATCTGAGCAAAAAGTTATAAGCGTTTCAAATTTCAGCACTAAATTACAATATTTCCTATATCATTTACCAAACCGATATATTTTTATTGTAATTATTATTTATTAATTTCATATCTTAATAATATAACTATATTCGAGAACATCAAATTATGAGGTTATATTGAAATATTTAAAAACCATGAAATAAATCAGGCAAATTCATGATACATTACATAAAATATTTTCTTTATCGTAAATTTTCGCCCCCTCAATCAACAAGTTCAGGATCCGCCACTGCGTTGGAAGGGAGGAGAGATGTTAGTGGTTGCACGATGTCTAAAAAATATTGACATGTCAAGGCGAAGGACGACCCTCTTGCCTCATTCGCCGGTGAGTGTACGTCCCTTCCCATCGAGATTGTGTCCTCAGACTCAGCGAGTACGTTCCTCGTCGTCTTCTGTAGCTTGTGAATTGCATCCTCAAGGTTTGATCCGCTCCGCGAAGTCGACCCTTAATGCCCTTGCCATATCGTCTATCTTTGCCATAATTAGTGAGACATCACCGACCGATGTCCCATATCTCTCTTCATGCGTGGCTTAAGGGGTTGGCTGGGTCGGTGCCTCGGTGCCACTCTCCTCTGTCGCTTTTTGTCGCGCAAGCTTCTCATATTCGCAGCAAAGGTCGTCAAAGAACATGTCGATCTTCTCTCTAGGGTAGACAACGCTCCGGTTGACCCGGGTTTTCGCCTCGACGACATCGGGGATGAGGATTGTGAGGGCATCGTCAACTTCTTCGAAGCTGCCTATCTCATCCCTCTCCTCCTGCAGGCAGAGGACGACGCTGTCGTATTTGATGTTGTGCTCTCTGGACGCGTACCGTAGGCACCAGGGTCGGCATCATGGTCGATGATGACAACGAATTGGCTGTATATTGAATAGAAAGTTTCGTACATCCACAACTACAAATAAAACTAGAGGGAATGGATGTTAACAGGTGTCCAATGTAAAGTTAGGGGGTCCAATTTACATTGCATAGATGTCTAGCTAGATAATCAGAATGTCCAGTACCATAACGATACATACCTAGAAGGCGAGGGGGAAGCCAACTAACAAGTAGGACGGCCGATGGGCGTTGATCTCGTGCTGGAGCTTGCGCTCAACAACGTTTTTGAGGAACTCGTGGGTTCTCTCGTAGCATTGCCGACCCCATGCGTAACAAAAGAAGGCATCGACGTCGGCCAGCATATTGACAACCCACCCTTGAATAAAGTTGTGGGGATCCTTCCCAAAGAGCACCCCCTCCACCAGCATCAGCAGCGCATACTTAAATCTCTTGGCGGGCGAGCGCTCTCCGCCCTGCATCGCTACTAGGAAGCGAACCTCGAACTCGTCCATCCTGAGCTTCTCCGCCCCGAAGAAGTCCTTGACGGCCTACTTGTCCCCATCATTCTCCTCGGGCAGCAACACGAATGAGCACTTCAGTCCGGTCACCAGCGCGGACTCTTGGATGGAGAACCGAGCTATTTTTAACGTGGATCATGTACTAGGTCTCATTCTCCTTTCTCGTCAGCAGCTGCTGCTAAAGAACGTAGTGAACCAGCTGGGATTAGAACTGGATACGCGAACCAAGCCTCGCGATTGCGGCCAACGGGCTTGCCATCAAACGGTTCCAGTTCTCTTCGCTCAAGTAATTGTCGAGGTTGGCAAGTAACTGGGGCCGCCCGTATTGGTTGACCCGACCCTTGTAATGTCGGTCTCGGGGACAGCATAAATGGCCTGCACAATTGGGTGAAAATGGCAGTCGCACATCAACAATACAAAATTCCGTTGATCAACACTACGCAAACCATACCTCGCCTGTTGTATCTGAATGCGGAATCCTTTTTACAGAGAGGCTAGTCGACATGTTCTCCTTTGCTGGATATCCTCCAGAATTGGGAAGCAAAACCTTATAACGCTCCACTCAAAGCTTGTATATAATGACACCAGTCACAATGCACATGACAATAAGGTTATCTAACAAGACAACAGTTACAATGCACATGACAATAACGACGTTGCAAACCATTTCCCACCCTATACATACCAACTGTTGCATGCCTGTCGCCCCTGAACATATCAAACGTCTCCGCATTCAGAGCAAACTTTGTAAGCTTTTATAAGGTTCAACCGAATATACGTCGAGGTAGTTTCGAATTTCACATGAGAGGAAGAGTTATAAACATGACACCTGACTACTACAAACATGACAGAAATCAAAGTGATGGCAAATCCATTAAATGTTCAAACGTATCTCAAGATTAAACATATCCAAGTCGCCCTATTCCTGATATTTCGTATTCCACATATATAGACGTTCCCCAATTTCCCCAATTCCCCCCAATTTCGCCAATTCTCCCCATTCCCCCAATTTCCCCATCTAACTACAACCTATATATCCATTTTCATCCATTTCATCTCAGTCATCCCCAATTTTACCCAATGTTCAAGACCAACTGTTAATTTCTCCCAATTTCACTTCTATCCCCCTCGTCAAAACCTCCGTTCCGAAACTTTCCATCCCTTGGTTTTTACATGCCGATTGTTACTTCTTACATGACAGGGGGAACTTGGAAGACAAATTTCGTTCTTCATCCCGACCCATTTCAAACAATGGCAATGCAAACACATTTGGTTCTTCCACTCGGTTCCTCGCCCTATCAATTTGTGCAATCGGTAAATAATTGGTGGCGTTAGGGTTTACTTACTTGACAACCGAAGGTTCGTCACTTGTATTTGGTATATGTGGTCTGTTTGATGTCGGCTTCTTCTTCTCCTTTGTGGCAATGTCTTGTTCTTCCTCTTCTTCCTTCCGTTTTCGATTTTCTGAGAGAGAGTGAGATAGCAACTCTAGGCCTCTCCCTTCCCCTTTATTAACCCTCTCTCATCGGCATTTGAGTTGAAAGGTTTTTTAAAAACCTGTCAATTCTCTCCCCATCAAAACGTCTCACTCTCTCTCCTCAATAACTGCAGCCGGTCTCTCCCTCTCTTTTAACCGGTTGGGATGCAAGTTTTTAAAGGGTTAGGGGTTAAGTTTTACAATTTATGTGGAAAGTGGATAGGGGTGCAAACCGAACCGGTTATGTGGGTCACTTTTGCAAATTTCAATTTTTATTACCACTCATCGAAGATAACAAATTTATCGGTTACATACATTTTCGAATGGCATGGATTGATAATAACAGAACGACATGTTTCTTAATTCTTGTATTTTTCAAGATTTATACTGTTGCTACTTCATCGTGTTCATCAGTTTGACAGTAAATGGTCAATGAGCTTAAACACACCTACTTACCCAACAAGACACCAACCCCTCCAGAATTTTGATGATTTTTCATTCCCGACTTATATATATACAGTACACACACACCCATTTTATATATAGTGCAGAGAAAAACATAAAAATTAAATTGTACAACTAGTGATTAGTTTTTATATAAATAATTCTATGAAATAGTGATTTATATTTTTTTTATCAATTAACTAAAATATGTAGAAATTTGTGGTTTATGATAACTTTCTATATATAAACTATGACAATATATTATTTTAATAATTTTTTTTCTAAAATCAACCCTAACATATTGATACCACAACATATAGATTTCTTAATAAATGTTATAGATAATCAATGTAATTTTAGATGAGCATGTTTGTATGCCATATTTGTTCTTCGCTCCTTTGTATTGTGCCTCCAATGGGGTTCGTGTCTCAATCGAATTGACGTGGATCAAATCACATATATATATTTGTTGTAAATTGTAATGAACATATGAATTATATATTATTCATAGAAACAAAAACTTGAAAACAAATTAACAATCAGATTGAAAGCCTGTACTGCAATTAGTATCTAGAACCCTAAATTATATATAATATGCTATATATGAAATTAACTAGCGATATGATGGAAGCAGATCAAGCACGTTCGCCCCTAATCCGCATGGCAAGCTGAAGATCCTTGGGCATGATGGTGACGCGCCTGGCATGGATGGCGCAGAGGTTGGTGTCTTCGAAGAGTCCGACGAGATAAGCCTCGGCGGCCTCCTGGAGGGCGAGCACTGCGTGGCTCTGGAACCGGAGGTCGCTCTTGTACTCCTGCGCTATCTCCCTCACCAGCCTCTGGAACGGCTGCTTCCTTATCAGCAGCTCACCCCCCTTCTGGTACTTGCGGATCTCCCGGAGCGCCACCGTCCCCGGCCTGTACCTGTGCGGCTTCTTCACTCCCCCCGTCGTCGGCGCCGATTTCCTCCCCGCCGCCGCCGCCTTGTATGCTAGGCTCTTCCTTGGGGCCTTTCCTCCGAAGGACTTCCTCGCGGTCTGCTTCGTGCGTGCCATTGATCTAGAAACCCTAGAATTGATCGAGCTTCAGACGATTTGGGGATTATGTGACGGTTGAAGATCGATGGAATTGATGGTAAGAATTGGAGGATGGGGGTGGGTGCCTTATATAGAGGTTGATGGGTGGGGGTCCAGAATGATCCAACGGCTGATATTGGCTATCCGTGTGCTTGTTTTGCACGTAATCTAATGGCTAATTCATGGATTTAATGGATTGTTTTTTCTTTTTTGTTGGCCTTTGATTGGCCAATTTACTGATATAGTTGATGAATGATGATTATTTAATATTTTTTTTTAATTAAATTTTATTTAATTTAATTAGTTGATAAAGGATAAAAGATAGATAGATTTTTTTTTTTTTGTGTGTAGACAATAAAAGATAGATAGATAGATTTACCTTATAAAGGAAGAAAAAGTCAAAATTGTAGAAAACTACCCCTTAAATATTGTCTTTTGCATAAAATTAAAATTGTAGAAAAACACCCTCTATAATCAGTTTATTAGCAAAAATGCAGAAAACCGGCAATTTCATGATCTATATCTTGACTGTTGCAAATCAATTTGCCCAAACTGAGAAATTAGGCTTTCAGTTTTTCCATAATGAGTCAAGGAATTATATATAAGAAGCAGCTAGAAGTAGAGGGTTTGACTGTGGCTGAACTATGGTTTTTGGTTGTAGTCGTGGTTGCTATAGGGTGGTTAGCGTAGGTACCACTGTCGTTTGCTTCATCCTTGGTTCTGCCATCAAAGGTGATGAATAATTTCCTCACAAGTATTTGGAAGGTGAATACGAAATTAAATTGGGTCATTTATAGAAAACGGTTGCCTGGATGGGAGATGATATAGTAGTTTAAATTTGTTTTGGTGTTAATATATTGGTCATATGGTAGTCAAGAAGCAAAGAGAGGATGTGAGGGAGTGAGTCAAAACTCCAAATATACCCTTATTGTAATGTAAAAGATAAGAGCAAAATTGCAATTTCACAAATTTCAACAGAAAAAGTAACGAAATCGAGGCTGGTGTTTTTTTCTGTTATAAAGGGTGGTTTGCTACGTACCATTTTTTTTTTGTTTTTTTTTTTGATTAGGTAAAAATTCGAAGGTCAGACAGGCCTGACTCATCGAGAGGCCGACCGAAGTCGGCAGACGGCGAACCGTCTAACAGAGCAACCTAAAAACAGAAATACAAATAATAGGCATAGTGAACCAAACAGAGATAAATTCTACAACAAACGTTCCAAGAAGACCGAACACCCGAAACGCTGAGGAAGCCACCGAAGAACGCAGCCAAGCACCACTGAACAGTAGCACCACGGGCCAGTAATACAGCAGGACACTAACTCCTGTGGGTAGTGCAGACGAGCTCCAAGGAAAACTCTATCCCGAATACGGAGTCGCCTTTGAGCGCACCACCTCGACCCCAGCCAGACCCGACTACAGACTCGACGCCCCCCAACCAAGCAGAAGATCTCCTAGCACTACAAGAAAAAACGGTTTGGGCGACAAACCGTTTCGTCGCACAAAGTAACATTTTCGTCGCACAAAAGTTTTTGTGACGAAATAGATTTCGTCATTCAGCCGTCGCCTTAGCCCCGTCGCCCAAAGTTAGGGCGACGAAATTTCTTTTTGACGCTGTAAATGACCTTCCGTGACAAACAAAAATATTTGTCGCCATAGTATTTTATGACGAAAAAGGGAGTTGTCGCCCAAACAACGGGTGACAAATTACTCGTTTTGTCGCCAAAACCTTGGGGTGACAAATGGAGATTTTGTCACAAAAAGCCATTATGTCACCCAAACTTTCAATCCTTTTGTTGATCTTCATACTTTTATTTGTTCAGTTTTTCGATTTGTACATTAAACCCTACTGTTTTCTCTCCCTAATGCTACTGATGGGGCATTCCGAGAATCGAACTCGGACCTCTCGCATCAAAGCGAGAATCATACCATTAGACCAAATGCCCTTCACAAATCTCATATAAAATCTTGCTCAATGAAGATCTTCAACACAATTTTAACATAAAATGAGAAAAAAAAAAACAAATAAAATCTTGAAAACTTGGATTAATCGCTAAATATTTATATGATGCAGTAGGGAGAGTATAAGCCTTCATCCCCAATGAAAATAAATTAATATGATGCAGTAGGGAGAGTATAAGCCTTTACCCCAATGAAAATAAATAAATTACAATATACCTCGAAGCTCCAGCAGTCAGTTTTTTGCCTTCTCCAGCTCATATTTACGCATCCATTCAGCTGATGCGGCTTGAGCAGAAGCCTTCATCCCCAATGAAAATAAATCCTGATTACCTAAACAAAAATTTCCAGAAAAATACAAGTCCTCTATGCTTCAAAGAAGTATACCAGAAAAAGAATAAAGGATACTTGACTTGTGGAGAAATTGGTTCAGAATTTGCTTCGCATTAGCCAGGAGGACAGCTTCGACCTCTGCTTCCTGAAAAGCAGCAAGTCATGAAATGTCCATAAAAAACAAATCAAAACAGTAATGTTATCTACTAATGAACACATAACAAGCCAAACCTCACTAAAGTCAATATAACCAAGGGGCAGATTCCCAACTGAGTTGACAAGGCATGGCAAACCAAGTAGAGTTTACTGTTACAATTAAAAGAAAGGGAACTGATTAAATAAAAAGTTTGGCAATAAAGGCATAAACACAAGCACAGAAGATCCATAGAACAACCATTAGTGGTGCAGTATGATCCAGTATCAGCCTGATTAACATCTTCCTGCTCTATTTTGTTAAGGCCCCATTCTTTTGGTGTCTGCGTGTCATGCAAATGTTCATCAACAAAACGAGATGTACAATGGGAATGATTACCAGAGAAATGCCGGGGAGTTTTAACTCCAGCTCCCCATACTACAAGGGGGTGTCGGTGTCAGGGTGTCATGCAAATGTTCATCAACAAAACGAGATGTACAATGGGAATGATTACCAGAGAAATGTCAAGGAGTTTTAACTCCAGCTCCCCATACTACAAGGGGGTGTCAGTGTTAATTAGTTGGATGCCCACGTCCATGACTACCTGCCAAATGGACAATCCACTACGCCTTAGGCCCTTGGACACCAAAGATGACCACTGTTAAAAGACTTGAAATTTATCATTTTTAGATGTTAAAAGGCATAATTCAATTAAATTGGATTAAGGAAAAAAAAATCATATATTCTTTATTTAGTAATATTCATGACATCACATGTCAAATGTGCAATGTTTCAATTCCATCTACTCATATTTATAAGTAAAGCTTGCAGTGAATGTATAACCAAATAACTAAAACTGGTGTGGATCTTAAGACAGAGCAAGGGTTTCACAGATATTTTATCACTATACATTACCCTCTCACGTTGGACATTAGTATTTTAAAATCTGAGATTATGAGTTTTTTTTTTTTTTTGATTAGGAAAATTTTGGGTGGGCTGACCCTACCCGGCAGCATTCTTGCGGATGAGGTCAAGAAAACCTGGGTCATTTTTAATATCGACTCCTCGGGCAGAGTGGCTAAGGTGTGCAACCTTATCCGCCACTCTATTGCCCATACGAGGAACATGAAAGAAATCTACTTCTTCCACAGTCGATAACAGGACTTGAGCATCCGAAAGTATTAGTTCGATCTCCCAAGGGTAGTTAGATTTTCTATTTAAGTGGTCAATGATTATCTTGTTATCTCCTTCTATTTGGATCTTTTCTATATTGAGTTGCCGCACTTGTTGGATCCCTATTTTAAGAGCTAATGCTTCCGCTGTGAGTGGTGTTTGTTTGCCCAACCGTTCGTGGTGTACAGAAATTGGGTGGCCTACCCAGTCCCTAATGATGGCACCAGCAGAGTTGTTGCCATTAGAAAGGGTTGATCCGTCGAAATTGAGTTTGAACGTGCCCCGGGGAGGCTTGCGCCAGGAAATTGTTTTTTTTTTCTTACATTTTCTAGGAGGGTACCGACGAGTAGGGCGAAAGTCCTCCTCGAAGTCAGCCTCAACTGCAGATGTTTTATTCCAGTTGTCTATATGAGATTTGATTAGTCGTAAGACTTTATCTTTTTGCGGGATGGCAGCCTGCTGAAAAATATGTTGGTTCCTAATATACCACATCGTCCACCACGAAAAAGCGAGGTTGGTCATAGCAGAAGAATTTAGGCTCGTCCCTAGAAGAGATAGAATGGGCTTAATATCCCGGGACTGTGCAATCAAGCAGGCAGCATTTGATTGGACTTGGGACGGAAGCTGGTGGATCGCTTGGATAAAGGAACATTCCAGAAACAAATGGACCTCATCCTCTGGTGCTGCATTACACAGAGAGCAGGTGGAAGGGACAGACGTACCCCGGTTGGACAGCCTAGTAGCAGTTGGGAGCCCGTCCTGAGCTATTTTCCAAAGAAAGTTTATGACTTTCGGGGGGATATTACTCTTCCATATTCAGGCATTACTATCCAGGAGTGATGTTGACTGAGCTGTTATCAATTTATAAGCACTAGCAGTAGTAAATCAGCCTTCCCTATCCAGCCACCAGTATAAGCGGTCTTGCAGAGTGGAGGCAGGAAGAGGGATGTCTTGGATCTCATTCACTATATCAATAGGAAGAGCCTCTTGGAGTTTTTCTTTCCACCACTTCCCCCCCCCCAAAAAAAAAAATATAATCACTAATAGTTTCGTCCTGATTGTAATTTTGAGGGCATTCTTCCCTGGCCGACAGAGAAGAGGTTGTGATCCAATTATCTATCCAAAACTTAATTGATCCCCCATTTCCTATGGACCAAATAAGCCTCTTTTTAAATTTATCAATTAAAGCAGACAACTTGGACCACTGCCAAGAGCTAGACCCCGTGTTTTTGTAGTCAAAAATACTGGTAGAACGCATGTATTTATGTCTAATCAATGACACCCATACATTACTAGGCTCGGTCAAAATTTTCCATAACAGCTTCATCTGGAGAGCCACATTCATGTCGCTAGATTTCCGAATCCCTAACCCCCCAAAAAGCTTCGGTTTGCAGATCCTGTCCCAGCTAATCAGCGGACGGTACTGAAGATCCTTATTTCAGAAGAACGAGCGGTTTATCTGGTCGAGTTCTTTATGCAAAGCATCGGGGAGCATGAAATTCTGCATAACATATAGCGGCTTAGCGGAGAGGTTGGAGTTGATAAGGGTGGCACGACCTTGTTGGGAGAGGGCATTAGCCCTCCACTTTGTCAATTGTTGTTTAGATTTACAGATGATATCTTCGAACGTGGTTTTGGTAACTCTTCCATTGATAATGGGACAGCCTAAATACATTTCTAAAGGATTGTCATTTGAAACTAGATTTATGGTAATTGACCTTTTGGCCCGACACTTTGCAGTATGAATCAACAATCGTCTTTACTTTGTTCCCTGCAGCCAAGCTGCCTTTCGAGAAGATTATGATATCGTCAGCAAAGGAAAGGAACGGGATCCGAGGGCCGTTATGTCCAATCGGGAACCCAATGTGTGTTTTATCTAGACTAGCTTCAACAGCCAGTTTCCGAGCCAGAATCTCAGCCCCTAAAATAAATAGAAAGGGAGATAACGGATCCCCCTGGCGGAGGCCCCGTGTGGGATAAATCAGATCCGTAGGACCATTGTTGACTAATACCGAGAAAGAAACCGTCGTGATACATTCCATTACCCAAGAGATAAACGTGTCGTGGAATCCAAACCTTTGAAGCACCATTTTTATGAAATTCCAGTCGACTCTATCATATGCTTTTTCCATATCTAGTTTGATTGCTAGCCATCCTTCATGTCCCCTCCTACTTTTGTAAGAGTGGAAAATTTTATGAGCTATGAGGACATTGTCTTGAATAGCCATGTCTGATACAAAAGCACCCTGAAGAGGATGTATAAGTTTACCAACAACTTTTTTCATTCTGCAGTTAAGATTTTGGATATAATTTTGTAGACATTGGAACATAAGCTGATAGGGCGGTAGTGACAGGTGGTCGTGGGATCGTCTCTTTTAGGGATGAGGGAGATAAATGTATGGTTTATTTGTTTAAGTATTTTTCCAGAGTGGAAAAACTAGGGGTGGGCGCGGGACGGGACGGGACGGGACGGAGGTCGTCCCGCGTCCCGTCCCGCGTAATTTTTGCGGGACGGGACCGGGACGGGATTCACTCTTTTTTTCTTCGTCCCACACGGGCCTTGTCCCTCGCGGGACGGGACGGGACGGGCCTTGTCCCTCAAATAAAAGAAATTATAAAAAGTTAAAAAAAATTGATATATTTTGCGATTTTCAAAGACATAACAAATATAAATCTATAAAAAAATATTATATTTTACATGTTTTCCTATATATATACATACACATATTATTATATAATATATGTGTGTATATATACACTGATGAAGTACCATTAGTTTTTTTTGGTGGAATGGAGTAACATTATGCTACTGTGTATATACGTATGTTGTATGCATATTCATATACAGTGTATGTAATCTATATATAGAATAGATTATATATATTGCAGTATATATATGTAAAACATAATGTATTATTATTATTATTATTATTATTATTATTATTATTATTATTATTATTATTATTATTATTATAATATATGCGGGACGGGACGGGATTTGCGGGATTGAGACGGGTCGTCCCACGTCCCGTCCCGCATATTTTTTGCGGGACGGGACCGGGACGGGATTCACTATTTTTTTTTGAAATCCCACCGGGACCGGGACGGGACCGGGATTTGCGGGATTTGTGCCCACCCCTAGGAAAAACCCTTTAACCGCACAGATTACAGATTTACCTACAATATCCCAATATTTTTTATAAAATTCAGCTGTAAAACCATCAGGGTCTGAGGATTTGTTCCTCCCAAGGTTGAAACCCGTTGTTTTAATTCCCGAGTTAGATGGGAGTTTTATGAGAAAATTGTTTTCCTCTGGCGAGATGGAATGTTGTATAAGGTCCAGCAACTCACTGAGGAGCCTGTCGTCTATTGGTTCTTTCTTGAATCTCTTCTCAAATTCCTTTTTTATCTCATTCTTAACATTCTCTTCGCCCACAACCACCGTGCCAGAGGAAGAGGTGATGTTGCGAATTTGTTTCATGTGCCTTCGACATGTCGCCACTCGATGAAAATAAGCTGTGTTGGAATCCGAGAGTTTGAGATGTTTGGTTTTTGCTCTTTGGCTCCAAAACGATTTTTGAAATAGTAAGAGCTTCTCTTTCTTAATGATGAGGCGTTTTTCCTTGCTTTGGTTTGATTGAGGGTCAATCCCGAATCCAGAGGATTGAATATATAGGAGCTCTAACTCCACCTCTTTCAATTGACGGAAGGTGTTTCCGAAGCTCGTTTTATTCCATTCTTTTGCCTTTTTTTTCAGGATTTTTTGTTTGAACATTAATTGGAACATGGCAGAGCCAGGGCAATTAGCCCGCCAGGATTGCTTGACTACATTATGGAAATCTTTCCGAAGTAGCCAGGTATTTTCGAACTTGAAAGGTGGGGCTTTGAAGCTAGGATTAACCTCAAAGGAGATGGAAATTGGGCAATGGTCTGAAGAGGAGAAAGCACCATTATATGTGATCATGTTAGGAACCTGTTGGTGGACAAGCACCCAGTCAAGCTTTTCACGGATGTTGAAATTTTCCTCCGGGTTCTTCCTTCATGTGAACGGATTACCAAAGGTGGGAAGGTCTATAAGTGAGCATTCGTTTTTTAACGAGATAAGTCGAGAAAACCTGGATATCCTGGGAGAGGCCCTGCCGAATTTGTCAGCACTGTAGAGGATCTCATTAAGATCACCCTGAACAATGCACGGAATAGGTGAGTCGTTGACAATTGTTTTTAACATTTCCCAAAATGGTTCTTTTTCACTTGGTGTCGGCGATGCATAGACAAATAGGACTAAGATCGGAAACCCATCAAGCAGGCTTTCTAACCTAAGGCCGATAATACGCGGTAAGTGGACAACAATGGAGATATTAAAATTTAATAGCTGGTGAGATTTCCAAAGGACTCTTATTCCGCCGAATCGCCCGATAGCCGGTGACCAAGCCCCTTCATCAAATCCAATATTTCTCCACATCTTGTCGTCCGGAATGTTTTCCTTCTTAGTTTCCGCTAGTGCCATGATTTGAATATGTTCATTTTTACACATTGAATCAATTTCCGTCCAGAAAGTTCTTTTTCCTATCCCCCTACAATTCCAAAAGCACATATTCATATATAAATGTCGTTGGTAAAAGGACTTGTTTTCGGAGTCCTTAAACCAAGATGATTTTTATGTAGCATTGGACTTGCTAAAGTAAAAGGATAGGCCCGTGTAATCATACCACTAATAAAACAAATGCATTTCAAATTGTTCTTAACAAGGTACATAATATCACAAATGTATTCCAAAGAGGTTATAGACCTCAGGTAAACAAAACGTATATAACATGCATACCCAGGGCTAGTGAGATTACCCCAAATCCAACTTAGAAAATAGATTTGAAATGTGGTTTTAAACAAATAGATGGAACATCATACAAACATATCATTTCTACCGGGTGTGTTATCCCACAGCTTATGCAAACATATTAGAGAACCAACTACTACCACATTTATACCAAAGGCCAAAAGCAAACAAGGCCCAATCCATACGGTGAAGCAAACATCCTTAGGGATAGGCAAACAAGTAGCTGTCAGAAGGTATAGTTGGACATTAATCAAAGCACCCCAGTAGGCATGTTCCAAAATCAACTTCTTCCTAATCTGATCCAGCACCACCCAGATAGTGATGACATCGCTAGAGATGACATCTCTGCTGTAAAATATTATTAACGAGAGGCAAATTTCATAATACCGTTTTGTAGAATAAATTGGTATACGTCTTAGCTTGACAGTGAGCAAGATGAGATCCCCCCAATAAAATTGTAAGAACAATCCCATCAACAAGGGCAATACCCACTCGGACACACCATGGTTTCCACTACTGCGGCTAGTATCTATTCTTCGCAATGACCTTACTATTATTTCACTTAAGTTTCCAGGAGAAAGGAGAGGGTATAAATCGCAACAAACAATTTGCGACCACCTAAAGTGCTTTAAAGATAACTGCAGCCCATTTTCCAGATCACAGATAAAAGAATCAGTAAACATGGAACCAAGGGGATGAACAAATCCAAGATCAAAAGTAACTATTAACCAAAACTCTAATTTATCAGTTAATAAACACTTTTGAAAGACTATCTTGGGATGCCGTTTAGACGAGCAATAATCAGCAGAATCGCCAAAACCAAAATCCAAAGGTTGGCGAGACAATAACCATTCCGGGAGGGGATACAATCTGAGCAAGACTACCAGCCGAGATCCAATCATGGGTATGATTGTATGAATGTTAACAGCAACCAATCATGGGTATGCAAAAATTGAGCAAGACTACCAGCTGAGATCCAATCAAGGCTTTTTGGGTTAAATTGGAGCAAGTAAATTCAATAGTTAATTTTACCTTGCTTAACAGACCAAACCACACAAAGTAATAACAGTCTTGGCCAACAAGGGATGGCAGGTTTACCAATAGTAAACATATGAGTTGGATTTTTTCCAAAATAAGTTCTAGTGTGCAATACAGCCTTCAATACACAGGTAACAAGTTCCCGCTTAATTTTAATAAACATTAGATCACAAACAAACGTATCTCTAATCCAATCCACAAAGGTGATCACCCGAAAACAGTTCAGTAAATAACATATATATCCTATAAATTTGAAGTTACCATAGAACATGAATAAGCCACCACAGAGCTCTAAACCAAGATAACAATTGAGCCAGAAGAGACTGAGAGTAGCTGAAATCACCTGTACCAAAGCAGGGATGGGTTTGAGTTCTTCTTTAGCATTGGTTCTTCTCTTGTCTTTCCTGCCAGCAATGCACTGCAGAGATAGAACAGCACCATCATTGAGGAGTATAAACCCCTCAGAGGATGGCACTCCGCCGGAGCGGTATTTGGGGCCCTTTCGGGGGGTGTTTGATGGATTTGCGATAGTCGCAACATCCATGGGTTGTCTGCCTTCTTCATCTCTGGCCGAGCTCAACTCAGACCAAAAACAGAAGGCTTTACAATCAGATTTTTTATAAAAGAGAGAAGGGAATGAGAAGGAAAAGGATGAGATGTGTGAAATCTCAACCCCACCAACCAAGCCCTTGAAAGAAACATAGAAAAGGAGAGAGAAAGAAGGAGAAAACGAGATGGATTTGCACCAAACCTCCATCCAGGGCAGTGCGAAGTGCCAACAGCAAAAGGCCTCCGCGGAGTACACAACAACACTGCACCACACCACCCCCATAACCGGCGAGTCTCTTTTTTTCCTCTTTCTGAAATTTTTCCCCACCAAACCAAATCGACGACAGCCGAATTCAAGAGTTTCAGGAAGATGACCACCAATTTCGCAATCCACAGGAGTCACCCAGAAAGCCGAAGTGAGAGGAGAAGAAAGTGGTTTCAGAAGCGTGGGGATGACGGGATTGATAATCGATCCCACAAAGAGATGGGATTTGAGGCTTGAAATGGATTGAAACTCGCCAGATTTCAACATGGTTTTAGGAATTTAGGGTTTAGAAGTCGATATTGGGGGCGCGTGGAAAAAGGATCCCAGCGCGTTCTTTCTGCCCTGAAAGGGTTTTTTTTGTATTACTCCATTTTCTCCCTAAGATTAGGAGTAATTATTAAGATGGTTTATAATTACTAGGGAATAGGGAGTCTCCCTTAACTTGTAGGTTGTTTATTCCTAGCTCAATAGTTTTTTTAGTATCCCTTGTTTTAAAGCAAATTAATGCCTCATCAATTAGTGGATCAGTGTACTTACCAATTCAAGACATTTGTATCCAATATTAATTGGATTTCCTTTCTAATCGCGTATGATGAAACCAATTGAACTCCCATCATATGCAGGTAAGGATCCATCAAAATTAAGCTTGAACATTCCGAAAGGAGGTTTTCTCCATTTCATTGTTTTTGGTTTATGTGCATGAGCTTGGTTTTCTCCGGCTTTCTATTAGTGTCTCTCTAATCCTTTCTATTGATATAGCTGGTGGAGGTGGTTCGTTGTTGAATGTGATTTGATTACGGGTGAACCATGTAGTCCACCAACGGAATGAGAATCTTTATTTGTCGGTTTTGTTCAATCTGTTGCCTAGCTAGTAGTATTAGGATTGGTCTTATGTTCCCATAGTTGCATTGTTTAAGAGGTGGTTTTCTGCAATTTTGCCCAAGAAAAAAGAATACATTCTAAAGGTTTTGGGCTTACTTGGACTTATTTGAAAATGGGTAAGAGGTTTCTCCATGATCGTAGAACCATAGTTACATTGTTTAAGAGGTGATTTTCTGCAATTTTGCCGAAGAAAAAAGAATACATTCTAACGGTTTTGGGCTTAATTGGGTTTATTTGAGAAGGGGTAAGAGGTTTATCCGTGATTGTAGAACAAATCTTTTAGGAAAAGGTAGAAATTTTTTTTAAAAAAAAAACATGAGGTGTAAAATTACGATATGGGGAGGGAAAAGAAAATGGGTAAGAGCAAGTCCAACAGCTTCTCTAAAATAGAGAAAAAGGGATATTTTAGAGAAAATTGACATTTTTTCTCCCCAACAGTTTCTCCAAACTCTTCTCTAAAATAGAGAAATGGATGGAGAGAGGGAAAAATCTCTAAATTTGGAAGAAGAGGTGATCTCTATAATTTAATGTTCAATTGTCCCTATGTAGAATTTAATGATACAACCCCACATTTTCACACATAATATAGAAAAAAAATTAATTTCATACTTAATTATTAGTAATAAAAATATAATTATTTTTAAAAATTAATTAAAAAATGATATGATTTGAAATAATATATAAATTAATTATGTTAAATCAATATAGATAGAACAAAACATCATAATTCAATGTTAACTTTTATAAATAAAATAGCACAACTAATTTCATCCAATTTAATGCTATAAAATTCACATTAAAAAATTAGTCTATAAAATTTTCACATTAAAAAATTAGTCTATAAAATTTTCACTTCAAAAAATATTCACTTGAACTCATAACTCATATTGGAATTAATGATTTTATTTTTATAAATTATAAATTAAGCCTTGTTAGTTAATTAATTTAATTAATTAATCATATAGATCATTCACCAATCTAATTTATAATAAAATATACAATATATTAACTAATTGAAAATAATAACATTAAGTTTGAATAATATTTTATCCAATTTCATGATAACTTTTTATAGTAACAATCTAAATTTAATATTAATACCACTTAAAAAATAAATATCAAATTTATCGCTAGATTTTGTTTTAAAAAAATATCACATGAGAATATAATAATAATAATAATAAAAAAATATGTCGTGCAAGAGGATGGGTAACATATAATAGTTCACCAACAAATGTGAGGCTAAATGTTAGAATTAAATTTAAATTAAGTTTTTAGAAATGTAGAATTAAATATCTTTCATAAATGTATTTATTTATTATAGTCTTTAATAAGTGTAAAAATCTGTAAAAATAGAAAAGTTGTTGGAGTTAGAGTGAATTTTTTTTAGAGATTTTAATATTTTAGAGATTTTTTACCAAAGTTGTTGGGCTTGCTCTAAAAGGTTTCCATGGTTAAAGATGTATACCTCTAATTATTATTCTACTTTTTACTTTCTCGAAAACTACAACTAACCTAAAACGACTTGTTTTAATTAACGGAGAGAGTATTACACTATTTAAAAAGAAAAATTGATGATAAAAAGTAAACATTTTAATATTTTTTAACCATTTAAAATATATGCTCAAAAGTCAAACATTGTACATTCTCGGCCAAAAAGAGTAATTTAATAAATATATTTTTCATAAATTGGTAGGAGTATTTTGATATTTATTTCAATATTTTTTAGGGCTATTTGCACAACTATATACTTTTTTTGCCGGGTTTGCACAAATACCACTTTTTAAGAAAAATTGCAAGAATACCATATGTGGTATCTGTGCAAATAGGAGGGGGAAATTGTTTAGCCGGTTGCAAGTTGTCCCAAGGAGAGAGAGAGAGAGAGAGAGAGAGAGAGAGAGAGAGAGAGAGAGAGAGAGATGGGACATTGGATTGGGTGGGGGATTTTGGCGCCAAAATTGGAGAGAGGATGTGATGTGATGGGAAAGGGTTTCCCTCCATTTTTATAGTGTAATAAGAGAGGAGGAGAGAGGACGTCATTTTCGGTGTTCCCGTGGAAAAGAGAGCTGGAGAAGAAGGCCACCATTGGAGAAGAACCCATCCGCATTAAGGTCCAGTTGGTGAGCACGTGTCGGGCTCTTAATTCGTTCGTGTCAGTGTTCGTAAACTTCCGTGTCACAGAGATATCTGAGAAACCCTAATTCTCAGTTGCAATGGGTAGGCTTCTCTTCTATTTCTCCTCATGTTTCGTGAAGAGTAGATACCCATTACCAATGGTGCTGATCCGAGTTTTGAATTGCAGGGCAAAACGACAAAGTATGTGTGACTCTCAACTTCAACGGGCGTTGGGTGTTCGATGGTGCGGGGTGGGTGTATTATGGTGAAACAGAGCGGAAGAATGTTATAATTGAAGAGGGCATCGACTTCGCCTCTCTGACTCAACTGCTGAGGAGGAAGGTCGGCCATGATTGTTCATGTGAAGAGTGGTGGTTTTCTTACATGCCAAAGGGGGAAGAAGTCGGGCATCCGATAACGATAGGTGATGACGACGACTTTGAGGCTTATAAGTTTCTCAACTCGATGTCTGGGGAACATCCATGGCCCATGGCGATATTTATTGGTCCAGTGGCGAAAGAGAGGCTTCAAGTACCACAACCCGGCGTAGTGGAAGAATGCTTGAGTGGGCCTCGTAACTCTGAAAAGGTGAAAAACAATGTGGAAACGGGGTTGGGAAGGGGTGACAGAGATAAATGTGAGGACGACAAAGGTATGGGTCCGGAGGTGATCCTCTTGGATGAGGTCATAGGGGAGAGGCAGGGTGACGTTACTGAAAAGGGTTTTGGAAGTGGTGACACACGTATTTATGAAGGTGACAAGGGTAAATGTCCAGAGTGGAACGACATGGATGAGGTGATAGGGAAGAGACAGGAGGACGCTACTGAGAGCGGGTTTGGAACTGGTGAAAACCTTAAGAGTGTAGGTGACAAGGGTAAAGGTCCGGAAATGATCCAGTTGGGTGGGGTGATAGGGAAGAGCGAAGAGCACGCATGTGACATATGAAATACCCCAAAGTATTTTTGGGGATTTCTTTTTAAGAAAATATATATTTATATAAAAGTTCTTTTATTTTTGAACTTAATAATGATTTTTGGAAATTAAATGTATATAAAGTTCGTAACTATTTTGACACATTCATTTTTATTCGCTTAGGTGAAATTTAATAAATAAGTTATTTATTTTAAGTCATATTATGTTAAAACAAGTTTGCATATTTTTATTCAAATAAAGAGAGATTTATCGTTATAACTTATTTTAATTTCCGTAAAATATATATATGTAATATAAGGAGATAATAAACCATGGTTGCATAAAATAAAATGTATTTAAATTAAATATTTTATTATTTAAGCTGTGTAGAATTTTAATAAATAAAATTTTCGGATAAATATAGGTATATGTATATATTATAAATAAGTAAAGGCTAAACCGGTTTTCTTTTGGGTTTACTTGAACCGAACCATCAAAAAGGAAAAGAAAATTTGTGAACCGGGTTCACTGAACCGCTTCTTCTTCAACCTCCCGCCCGCGTTCACTGTTGAAATTGGGTAATTTTTACCTCCCTCAAATCTCGCCCGAAACTCAACGATTTTGTTTCTAGAATGTTCCCTACTCGTTACAGCTGAGATTTATGTAACCAATTTTGTGATTCGGTATAAAAACGCAACCGAACGAGCTTATCTCCAATTTCGAAAATCACCCGAATCCGCTCCGGTCAGGCCGAATCTCACCAAATTGAGGATCGGGATAGCGTTGAGAGCGATTATCTAATCGGTTTATGGAATTATTTTAATTCAATTCGTTCCCTAATCCTCCTCCTATAAATACCCCTTTTGGGATCACTTTCGAAGCACACCATCACCACTCCTCTCCATCTCCGAGCTCTCAACCTATTCCATGGAATTCTAAACACCTCTAGCAACATTTCCCTTCACAAAGTTTTCAAAAAATCATTCCGAAACCGAAAGCCTCAATTTTCGAATCAAACCTCGCCGGAGCCACCCTCTTCCACCCTCGTCCGCCGCTGCCGGAGCCACCAGCCGCCACCCGGAGGAGCGCCCAGTCACCACGAGTCCGTAGCCGCCAGCCTCGTGCGCCGCCGAGAGCCTTGCTGCCGCCAGTGCCTCGCCGAAGTCGTGCCAGAACCTCATCGGAAAACACCTGCTTGAAGCGTATCGGGTTGAAGGAAGAAGAACCATAATCGCGTAAAACTTCCCATTCTTCTACATTTTTTAAAATATGTCCTTTTTCAGTTTTAAGAATTTCAGATTCTAACCCGTACTTTTATTTGGGCATAAATTGCTTCCAACTCCGTTAACTCGCAGAGGCCCATCAACCCATACGCCCGTACGAAGAATTCAAAACCGACCAACCGTTAACACTTGCAACTTCAAATCGAGGCAAGTGACATTCCGAGCTTTTCCGCTCATTTCGGTGCTTTCGTGTCTATAGTTGTTTCTTTCCGTTGGAATGCTTGCCAAATTAATTAAAATAAATCACAATTCACTTGCTTGTGTGATTTATTCAACCGTCAATTTGAATTTGGCAAGTATAAATGGGTAATGTTATTATTCGACGTCTCTATATAATAATGACATAGATACCCACCTTTTTATTAAAGCATGATTTATTTTGTTCTTTCATGCTAGTTGTTTAAGAAAGGGATATGTTTCTTTTATGTATCCATTATGTTTATTTCGTTGTGATCAATGTTGTAAATAATTAGTAATAATGTGAGGATCGGTTGTTGCGAGTGAAACTAAATCGAATCCAAACCAATCAAAAGCAAAGTGAATCATAAATTTAAAATCGTAAAGTAATGTGAAGAATTGTAAGGTAAAGTAGTCAATCAATCAACGAAAAGCAATGTGAAATGGTAAAGTGAAGTGTGAGTAAAGTGTAAGTCGGGGCCGTTACTCCTCGGTCTTAAGGTTTCATGAAACTACACTTCCATGCGAGGTGTTACACAACCAATGGTTGTAGGTCGCTATCCACTATAGACAGAGTGGGACCGGTAATAGTCGATAAAAAAGATAAAGGATGTAAAATGCATATCATGTGAGTAAGTGAGTGAAGAATAATGTACAAGTAACAAACATGGTTTGAACTAGGTATTGGGGGGGGGGGGGGGGGGACACAAGATCAACCCTTAATCGACTGTCTCAGCCCGCGGTTTAAAACTCTCCGGAAGAGTCCTGCCCTCTGGGTCGATTTTGGGCCACATCGAGTACCTTTTGAACCAATACTTAGTTCAGACATTATAATAAAAACGTATTAATAATATAATGGGTAGTAATCATGAATCGTTTCAAGCTATGTCATATTCCATCCTTAATCGGAATATGATTCCTAATACATCTTTTGTTGCTCAATCCTTTTGGATTATCCGTGTCATAGGAGGGTCGGGTCACAAATAAGCCAATTCACTTCAAATATTCAAATCTCATTTGGATTTAATTCTTACCGTTTCATGGTCACTTGAATCCAAAGTTGTCTCTGCTTTCGTGCCGTCACTTGCTAGTTCTCGCGAACTAACCGTCCTTTGTTTGGATGGCTGGTTTCCACAGGTTTAGATAAAGCACTACAAGGTTGAAGGTCGGAAATGTGAGTCGGAATCGTCTTCAAATGTTTTTAGTATTTTACCTTTGTTTTTCAAGAGTTTAAATATTATCTTGTATTTGCTATCGAAATATTGTAACGATGTTGTAGTATACTTAGTATTTGTTCCGCTTAAAGTCTTACGCGATTTAATTGTATTTCATTCAAGTATTTAATATTATCATCTTGTTTATGGGAGCATGGTTGCATGTCCCTATAAGCCTAAGGTGGTTACAAAGACATTAAAGTCCGAGTAATCACTGGCGCTGTGGCATTCCCTTGGTTTATAAAAAGGGGGTGTTACAACATAGGGGCTGGATCCGGTGTCATGGATATTCTTGAGAGTGACATGAATATTGTTGAGGGTGACAGGTGTAATGGTATAGATGTTATCCACATGGGTGACACGGACTCCTACTCAGATGACACGGAAAAAGGTGAAGGTGACAGGTATAAGGGGGTGGATCTCATAGCCATTAGCAGTGAGGAGGAGGAGGAGGAGGAGGACTTCGATTCCGGAGTGAAGAGGGAAGAAGATTGTTCATATTATTATGACTGGGAGGATTATGAGGAAGACCAGGGTATGAGGGTGTCATCGGAGGAGGACGAAGTTGAGGAGGAGGTGATTAGGGAAATAGAAGATCGGGTTCCTAGGTCCAGCACATCCCCACCGTCGATGGAGAAAGTAGAAGCTATGTTGGACAAAGAAACGCCTCGGACCCAGGAACCACGACGGAAGCTGACAGAAATTTCGGAGGGACAAATGTTCGCCTCGAAGGTAGAATTGCATACTTGCCTAAAGTGGATTGCAGTGGAGAAGTGCTTCGAGTTCGTAGTGAAGAGGTCGTGTAAGAAAACCTATTTAGTTGGTTGTTTGGACACCAAGTGCACGTGGATGTTAAGGGCGTCGACTTACCGGCACACGACAATGTGGTGCATCCGACAGTATGTCCAGGAGCATACATGTGACATTAGCATGATGCACAACCATAGCCGACATGCCACGTAAGTGTTAATTTAGTTGCGAACAGCTATTTCTGTCACACAACATTATTCCCCATGTCACATTACGTAACTCACCATGACACCATTATATGCAGGTTCACCGGGACTCGAAAGGACCTCGTTCCCGAGCAAGTCCAGAAAATGACGAAGTCCGAGTATGGAGTATCGTGTAGCTACTGGACGGCACGAAGGGCACGGCTGACAGCGTTGGAGGTGAAGCATGGGACGTACGAAGACAGCTACCGAGATATTATTCCATACTTGCACATGTTGGAGCAGACGAACCCTGGGACATATACGAAGTTAGAGCTGGACGGATCCCAAAGATTCAAGTACGCCTTTATTAGCTTCGGAGTATGGCGCAAGGCGATTCCCTGCCTTCGAAAGGTAATACCCCGTGTCGGTAGTAAGATATTGCATGTCACCTAACATACATAACCATGTCACCTAACCAACTGGTGTCGATATCCATGTCCAGGTGATTTCAGTTGATGGGAGTTTCCTGAAAGGGAAGTTCAGGGGCACGCTTCTATTTGCCACAGCCCAAGATGCAGACCACAGTATATACCCGATCGCTTTTGCGATTGTCGATGGTGAGAATCACGGGTCATGGGGCTTCTTCTTGAAGAAATGCTACATGTCGTCGAGGATACACCGGACTTAATGTTTGTCTCGGATCGGCATCTTAGTATCGTCAAAGGTTTGAGGGACAATTATGTGTTTGCTAAGCAAGGGGCCTGCCGATGGCATCTATTTCAGAATGCCAAGGTGAAGTACAGGGGGGTGACGGTCCTGCACACATTGTACTTAAAGGTGGCGAAGGCGTACACGAGGGCAGAGTTCGATAAGCACTTTGCTGATTTTTGCGCTCAGGCACCCGCTGCGGGGCAATACCTAAGAGAGGCTGGATTCCAGAACTGGGCCCGAGCATACTTCTTGGGGATGCGGTGCGGTACAACATATTGACGACGAACAACTCCGAGTGTCTGAATTCGGTGTTCAAGGAGCCCCGCGAGCTACCCATCACAGCTCTGATTGATGCTGTCATCGAAACAATATCCAAGTGGTTTAACGATCGACGGGAAAAAATCACCAAATCGCCGTCGACGGTCAGCGATTACGTTCAAGGTGAGATGCAAACGAGCTATTCGTTGGCAACATTCTTGGTTGTCAAAGCCCTCAGCTCACACGAGTACACTGTCCGCAGAGGGTCCGACACCTGGGTTGTGAACTTGTGTGCCCGGACCTGCACATGCAAGCGGTTCGAGATTGACCAGTTTCCGTGCCAGCACGCCATAGCGGCTTCAAGGTATCGAGGTAGCAATTTCTTCTCTCTTGTGAATGACTTCTACAAAGTCGCCGCCTGGAAGGCGTGTTACGAGAATTTGGTATATCCGGTCCCTCCAAAAGAAGAGTGGCAAATCCCCCCAGCCATGTCCAACGCGGTGTGTCTCCCCCCGGACGTGAAGCGACGCCCTGGTCGCCCTAAGACTTGTCGATACCCATTTCGGGGAGAATTTAGCCGTTCCAAGCGCCGTCGTTCTTAGATGCGTTCCTCCAGTGGTGGTCCAACGCCTTACCTCAGCAGCTGGGTAGTCTTTTGCATTTGCCGTATCAGGTCAGTGGTTGGACCATTATCCGTCGATGTTATATTTTGAAGGGGAAACGTATTTGGTAGTGTAATTACGCTGTTTGTGCATATGACAAGCTGTAAGGAGTCTCCTGTACTTTTGGGAAGGGTTTCCACACTACAGTTAAGCGGTGAAGAACTTTGTAGTACTTTTGGGGACGGTTTCACAACAAAATCCATGTCAGCCTACTTGTATTCCCGTGTCAGGTGGAAGGGGTTATCATGTCACAGGTTTCAATTTCATGGTAGACATTTCATCGGTTGAAGCTATGATAATGAATTCAACAATGAATTGGCACTTATTTGACAAAATGTTTACAGTTCTGATTGGTTGTGGTAGTGGTGTTAGGAAATCACCCTTGTGAACATATTGAAATCACCTTCATGACAATGTTGAAGGGGTTATTATGTAAGGTGTCACTGGATTGTAAGTTGGGTGACACGGGCGATTTCCTGACAACTTATAACCAAAGTTTCGACAATAATAACTTGGTCAAAATGGTTGCTCGTACCTCAAAACAAAAACAAAACAAAAAGAAAACAAAATTCAAACAAAAAAGAAAACAAAAAGAAAACAACAAAGAATAAAAGTTGACAAGCGTCCCGGATATCACCCCACAACTCAAAACCGTTCAAAACCGTGCGATTTCCTGTATTCATCGGGACTCCATCCCAAAATTTCCATAACTCAAAATCGTTCGAAAGGGGGAGGAAGAAGAGACGCCGGCGACGAGGAACAACGGGTCGAAGAAGATACTGCCGGGGACTTTCGGATAAGAGAAGAACGCCGCGAGAAAACTCATAAGGTACGCCTCCTATCTCCGTTGTCCGTTATCTTCGAATCTTGGGTTCGGGGTGGGTGGATGGAACAACCTACTATGGTGGTTAGGGATTGAACGTTAATGAGGCCGGTTTTGTCGATGGTGGAGGTGGTTGCGAATGAAGGACAAGGAGCGGGGTTTTGGTGATTGGAAAACCCGCGGTTAGGTTTTAGTAAGCCCGAAGAGGATCCCTACGGTGGGGGTCGAAATAGGGAATGGGGTAGATTAGGGGTATGATTGTGAATGGGGACGATTCGGGGTTCCATTAATTTCAAATTCAGATTTGGGGAGTTGATGTGGAATGTATGTCGTCATTGGTATAGGAACGTTCAGACATTTGTGAAATGGGTTTCCAAATTGAGTGACATGGGTTTACAAAGGTAGTGACATTGACTACAAACTTTCTCGATAACTTATGGTTGCTCTTAAACTGCAGGAAACAAATGGCTCGGACAAAATATACACGTCCACAGAATCAGCGGTTACGCGCACGGGTAACCGAAGGGTCGAGTGTGGAGATGCTTGCCAACATCGCCGAATACGTCGAGGAGACGGACGCCGCTAGGGATCTCGTGGGGAAGACACTGGAGAAGATTATGGATACCTTGGAGAAGATGGATGATAGGGTACTTCAGTCTTTCGCATTAATCACTCTCATATTGTTCTTAAGTTCAACGACTATGGAAAATAGAATAATGACATGGGACTTACAGTATGTGGCAGTGACACCGGATATAAAACTGTTGGAGGAGATGGTGGACTTATTGTAACAAGTTATTGTGTGCAGATAAAAGTGTTGGAGGAGAATGTCCATGAAATGCGGGATGGAAAATTGATTGGAAGAGGCAAGGAACAAAGAGTAAGGGATAGTGATAAGGAGTATGTACATGTTGGAATCCATCTAAGTTGTAGATCGGTTTTGCAGGATGTTGATGTTGATGTACCAGAGGGGGCTAGTGCTGAAGCTGTGGAGCAGCCCCAACAGGTTGCTAAGGTACGCTCCTTGTGGCTCGTGCCATTCATCCGTTATGTGTTCAATAGTGGCATGGGGATGATAGGTAGGCGACGGGGGTCGGTTTGTTATGTGACATGGGAAATGTTTGTTTGCATTCAGAGGTTGTTCGTGGACGAGGAATGTGAGAGCAAGGCGTCGAAGATTACGAAACCGCGGGCCTCTAAAGGGAAGGACGTCATCGTTCCGGGTGAAGCCGTTGCCATGGGACTAGTTTCTGCGGCCGACTATGAGGCTCTACAGGGGTGGCTCGCTAGGTAACCCATCGTCTCATTTCAGTCTTCATTATACGGCACAGTAACCCTTTCATCGATTCCACTCCATTGTACGGTCCAGTGCCGACGGTGAGAACCTGTCAACGGCTTGCGGCAAGGACCTGTCGAAGGCGTTTTTTACCATCCTCCAGACGCCCCGCTATTGGATCTACTCAGAGGTATATTGAAATTGTGCCATTTTATTATGATTGCCCTTGTTTACGCAATTCGGTTGCTGTTGGACTATGTTGTGGGTTGTCATGGGGGTTCACTTGACGCAGCACTTCGACCAGTCATGCTACCTGCTACGGAAACAAAGCGCGGAGAGGGGTTTCGAAAATGGGCGGCGAGTCATTGTGTTGGACTCCTACTTCTCCAGCTTCCTGGAGAGGGAGTGGAAGGAGTACAACTCAGACGTCGGGGGGTATGAGGCGAGTGCCACACTCCTCTCATACTTCGACGGGCGGGCCCCGGTGGCCATGGGGCGGCCGTGGACAGGCGGGGACCTCGTCCTCCTACCCCTCAACCTGAGGGGAAGACATTGGGTTGTCGTTGCTCTTGATCTGAATGAGTGGCAGTTGAAGCTGTACGACTGCGATGTGCACTGCGTGAGAGACGCCGAACTCCCACCCCTGCTGATGCACGTTACCCACCTCCTCCCCATCATCATGGATGCACACGCTGAGATGAAGGTGAAGTATGCATCGAAGCTGCCAGAGCCGTTTCGCATAATCCGCGACAAGCGCGTTCCGCAAACCAAGCTCAGGTATGATTGGTGCGACCCCTCTTTTTCATTTCACTTGATGATATCTCCGCATCTGTTTTGACAAAATCTCCGTCATTGCAGTGGTGACTGTGGCCCTTACACGATAAGATTCGTGGAGCTCCTCATGGATAGCGATCCCCCCTTTGATGGGCTAGACGACGGTGTACTCCTTCCATTCCCTAGGTAGATAAATTCCCCCTAAGCACGTATCGACTACGATGACTCTACTGCCCATGTCACCCGTTCTGTCTGTGACCGCTTTGCGCAGAAGGTAGCAGCACTCCTCCATCTCCTGCATGGAGTGAACCGCAATTACAATCCATAATCCTGACACGGGAAATTTTAGAGGTGACAAGTCGTCATACCACAGTTCCCAACCAATCCTGTGGTTTCTTCAGACGGTTGAGTAACTCCTTCGTCATATCCACACCGCAGGGTGACGTGCGCACCTCTGCGTCCCCACTGCACGTTAAGTTTCTGTCAGGTATTGTTGACGTCCAACTATCTACCTTCGTCGTCCATTCGAGTGTAAGACACATAACCTACGTACCTTGCCAACCAACTTGTCATGGCGTTGTTGTCCGTCGCTGACACCATTCCTAGCTGAACAGCATCGGCGGGAACAGTGGCTGCCTTCTGGGGTCGCGGTTTCTTGGCCGGGGGAGCCAACTCCTCTCCAACATCCTTCCTCGTCTTCTTCGCCGCCTTAGATACATAAACCTGAGCTACCCTGGGCTTCGGCCTCTCCTCAACTTCATTTTTCTTTCCACCTTCCTCATGACCAGACGCCTGTAAACCAACCTCTCCCAACTGCAAACATATCAAACTTCAGCTAAGATTTACACTTTCCCTTGTCACATAACAGATATTCTCATGTCACTTGACCTATACTATCATGTCACATATAAAATCACCTTTATTTCATAAATAAACCTTACCTCGTTGGTCTTTCCTTCCCCCCCCCCCCCCATCCCCTGCCTTGACAGATTCAGGTTCATCATTCTTGTCCCCGACATCATGACCATCTTGCTTGCTCTCTCCTGATATCTCATCACTTGCCTTCACAGTTTCCACTTGTGTGTGCTTATCCACGCCACCATCCACTTCACTTTCCTTCTCAACAGCACCTCCTAACTGCAAATGAATTCAATTTTGAATTATGGCTCATTTTTTCCAGTGTCACTTAACATAACAAATCATGTCACACAGCTACAATATTCCTGTCACATTCTTCCAGTGTCGCTGAAAATAACAAATCTTGTGATGTTTACCAACAACTAACCTTACCACCTAGTCCACCCTCACCGGCTTTACCCGCAATTGACTCTATCAACTCGTCCAGTTTTTTCTCATCTCCACCTTCTTCTTTATCGGTTGCTTCTTGCCAGGCCGTCCCCTCACACTGAACATCCCGCAACTCAGTCACGGCCACCTCCAATAATTTGAGCTGCAGGTGATCAAATTATTACTTCATATCACCATACGGTGAGAAAAATCAACACAATTCACCCTTCATACCACTTTCGTTCATTATCTACACTACTTGTCACTTGCCCAATTTCACGTGTCAGGAATCCATTTACCCTAGTTCACAGTTATCCTCAGTCTCCACAGAACAAATAATTGGGAAGTTATTGCGTACCTTTTCATCCATCTTCTCCATCCCTGTTGACATTGTCTGAAGCTTGTCCATAACTTGTGCCAAAGTCTTGGCCATGTCCCCCACCCCGCCATCCTTCTCATTGCCTCCTCTTCCCGTCCTTGGGGACCTCCCACCAGGGGCTTCGAAATGTCTCAGGAACGGTGCAACTAGGTCGTCGAAAAAGGGGTCGGACTTCTCATCATCGTACACACACCCATCCATCAGCTCCAGCTCAGCCTCCTCTGGTCTGAGTATTGGGTTATCATCAATCTCTATGGCCTCCTCTCCCTCAGCTTTGGTGCGGCTGGCTATATCCTTATAAGCGAGGTTCTCATCCTTGAGGGCCCATCTCATGCAACGAGGGAATGCCATCGTCGACACCTTCGTCGCAAACCGGACCCCCCATTTTGGCATGGATTCCAGCAACCAAATCTGCACCGTATCCCCACTCAAATTAGTACATTTTCAGCATATGATTTACAAATTGATCATGAGTGTGGTCGAGAAGGTTACCTGAAAGGATACCGGATAACCCATCAGGCCATAACCATTGCGCTTCTTTCGATCTTCTGCCTTTATCTCAGCCTCTCGGCGCTTTACGGCGCCGTTCAGCGACACGTGTGTGGCAGCATAGATTACCCTCCCCCATGTGAATGCCAAAAACCTATCGACATTTTCCACCAATCGGACGATCCAGCTCCTCAGCCCCTTCCTCTGGTCCTCTCCTAACAAAACGCCCTCCACAATGTACAGCAGCACTAGCTTGAATCGTCTTCGCGGGCTCCGCAACACCATTAGTGAGTTTTTCAGCTCGGTCTCGAGGTCACCAACCGTCATCTTTTCGTTTCCAAAAAACTCCTTTATAGCTTTCTCGTCCTCCTCCATCTCAGTAGCTGCTGGTTGACTGCACCGCAGCCCGATTACTAAGGCAAACTCCTTGAGGGAGAACCTCCTGAGCTTCCCCTTAATCCGGTACCACGTCTCCCACTTCTTTTCGCTTGTAAGCTGTCGCTGGAGTGCATAATGCACAATTTGTGAAGAAAATTTAACAGTGTGCGCCAGCCGCACAACCCCACCAAGCTGGGAGTCCAGCAGCTTCTGCCAGTCCCTAGGGTCAACATAATCGTCAATGTTGTTCAGCATTGACAGTCTTGAGCCCTGGTTGACCCGGGCCTGGAAGTGCCTAGCTTCGGGGACTAGGTAGTCAGGCTCTTTGTTCTTCGCGCTCACGTTCTTCGTCCTCACCATTTTTCTCCTGCAATTTCCATCACACGAACAAAATCAGCTTCTGCCATTTATATTCGTCTCCCTCTGTCACCTAACAGACTAACCCATGTCACTCTACCCTTGTCACTCAGTGTGAAACCCATGTCACCCATTATGAATCGGAAGCCTATTATAAGACTAACCCATGTCACTCTACCCTTGTCACTCAGTGTGAGACCCATGTCACCCATTATGAATCGGAAGCCTATTATAACCAATACCTCAAACCTCCTTCAATAGGACACCTAGGACATCCACATATCCCAATTTCCACAGCTCGCCAATTCTCGTATTCCGCCTACCACAATACATTTACAAACCCTTCTCTCCAAATTGGAAACCCCTGTCACCCAATGTCAAACCCCTGTCACCCAATTCGAACCTCAAACCACCAATTTCCCCTATCCATAGTTCCCCGACCGTTGCCCTAACCCATTCCGAAAACCACTGTCACCCAATTGGAAACCCTAACCACCGATTTCCCCTTTCCATACCCGAAAACCACCCATGCCACCACCACCCACCATTATCCAAACAAGAAAACCACCACCCCGACCCACCATTCAGGCCGCCATTGCCCTAACCCCTTCACCCACTGCTTCCCCGACCCACACCCGCGCACCCTACCACCAAAGGGAGAAGAGTAAAACGGCGTACCTGTTCTGTATGTCGTCGGGTCGTGCCTGCTGTGTCCTTTCCGCCGACGATGGACTTGCCCGCTCTCTCTCCTTTGGTGTATGCAAGAAGAAACCGCAACCGCCCTCTCTCTCTCTATCTTCTGCCGTCTCTGCAACTGCCTCTCTCTCTTTGCTATTGTATCGGTTTGGAAGGAGAAGAGAGATGGTGATGAGATTGTCTTTACTCCTTCCCGCCTTGCCTCTCCCCTACTAGGTAGGTAATGATGCCTCTATTTTCTCTTTTTCAATTTTTTTTTGCCATTAATTACATCCGATAGCCGGTTTGGGGGGATGAAAACCTGTACATTTATGCAAATTTTTGGAAAAAATGGTATTCTTGCAAAATTTTTCAAAATGGTGCCATTTTTGCAAACTTTTCTCAAAAAGTGGTATTTAGTGCTATTTCCTGTATTTTTTACACTTAAAACTTGAGGGATGATGATTGATGGGTGATTCTTTGGAAGAAAACAAAATTTACGAGTAATTTTTCGTAATTATTACAGTAAGTGGTTGCTTTGCTAGGGTTCGTACTTATTTTGAGATGGAATCCATGAAGTATGAAACATCGCCAACACTAGCTGCTAGTAGCTAGTTCCTACGAAATCCCTCAAATTCCTCCTCAGACGATCGATTGATCGGTAGCATTGATGAACTCTGATCCAATTCCAATCACTCTCATGAGGTAACCCTAATTTCTACGAAATCCCTAATTTTTTTCGCAACTTCAAATTTGCCCCATCCCCACTGAAGAATATGTCGATGAACTTGAGAAGAAGGTTTAATCCGTTGAATTTGCCATACATTCTCAA
Organism: Persicaria tinctoria; assembly: GCA_037127255.1. Classification (NCBI taxonomy): domain Eukaryota; kingdom Viridiplantae; phylum Streptophyta; class Magnoliopsida; order Caryophyllales; family Polygonaceae; genus Persicaria; species Persicaria tinctoria. Next base: position 7,314,394 of record JBANSL010000004.1, read on the forward strand.
CACCTTTCTCAATTCGCCGATTGCTAGGAGCTCCCAATCGGCAAATACCATGTTTGCTTTAATCTCCACCCCCTCTGTTCTCGAAAACCCCCCAAGTTTATTGAGTTACAGTCACCGAATCCGAGTTTCTAGGTTTACAACATCCGCTACTTCCCCGGTTTCAAATCCATTTATGGTAAAGTTGAGTGATTTCACTCAGAAAGAGGATGATATTGATCGAGATTGTAGTGCTTGTGGCAATGAAAGTGATGCCGATGCTGATGACTGTGTTGTTAGTGAAGATGATGACGACGAGGGGGCTGAAATGGAACAATCGGGGATTAGAGATGAAAGCCTGGATCGCGATATCGGAGTTATCTTGAATGTTTTGCGAGGCGAAGGAGGAGAAGATTCTCCGAATCCCGTGGATGTGAGAAATAAGCTTGATCAATGTGGGGTTAGTGCATCTTCGGAGTTGGTCATTGAGGTTCTCACCAGAATCCGCAATGACTGGGAGTTGGCCTTCATGTTTTTCTTATGGGCTGGCAAGCAGCCGGGGTATGTGCACTCATTGAGAGTTTACCATTCCATGATATCTATCCTGGCGAAGAGGAGGAGGTTCGACACTGCGTGGGGGTTGATTGATGAGATGAAGAAGGGTAGAGATGGGGAGAGTCTTGTAACACCCAATACCCTTTTGATCATGATGAGGAGGTACTGTGCAGTTCATGACGTGGGGTGCGCTATAAATGCCTTCCACGCCATGAAGCGGTTTGGTTTTCCGGTTGGCATTGAGGAGTTCCAGAAGCTTCTCGCTGCTCTTTGCCGTTATAAGAATGTGCAGGATGCTGAGCACTTGCTCTTCAGCAATAGGAATTCGTTTCCGTTTGAAACTAAGAGCTTTAATATCATCCTGAATGGATGGTTTAATGTCATTGGGAGTCCACGAGAGGGAGAGAGATTCTGGAAGGTGATGATCGAGCGACGAATTAAGCTTGATGTTGTGTCGTATTCAAGCATTATTTCTAGCTACTCGAAGTGCAACAAGCTCAAGGAGGTGCTGCGGCTTTATGATAGGATGAAAGGCATGGGGATTGCCCCTGATAGGAAGGTTTACAATGCGGTTATTCATGCCTTAGCTAAGGGTGGACTTATAAAGGAGTCTTTGAACCTTTTGAAAGCTATGGAAAAGGAGGGTATAGCTCCAAACACCGTCACTTACAACTCGTTGATAAAGCCTCTTTCTAGGTCCCGAAAAAGGGATGACGCTCAGTTAGTTTTTTATGAGATGTTGCACCGGAAATTGCAGCCTACCGTTCGGACTTTCCATGCTTTATTGCGCTTACAAAGGACTAGGGAGGATATATTTGTGCTCTTGGATAAAATGAAAGAGACTGGCTGCCAACCGACGAAAGATACTTATATCATGTTGATCAGGAAATTTTGTAGATGGGGGCAGCTAGATAGTGTGTTTAATATGTGGGGTCAAATGAATGAGCGTGGATTAAATGATAATAGTACTTCGTATATTGTTCTGATCCATGGCCTCTTTCTGAATGGTAACTTGGAAGAAGCCCACAGAGTCTATTTAGAGATGAAAGACAGGTCACTGATTCCAGATGCAAAAACAGATGAAATGATCCAGACATGGTTAGCTAATAAGGAAATGGCAGAGTTACCGTCTGTAGATTCTGGAAACAGTTATTTTGACATTGGTGGAGAAAAGGCAAAACCAAAGGTCAGTACCCACCGTTTAGACCAAGAAAGATATTTTGAGAAACGACCTGAAGCACGTAAGGTAGTGAAAGAGCGTGGGTTTTCCTTCTGGGATTAGTAAATGTTGTGGAGCCAAATCATATTGCTTGTAGTTGTTGACTTTTGATATGGACTGTATCTACCACTGCACCCCGAGAACTCTTGTTGTGGATATCAGTGACAGTCACTTTTGTTATATCTTATGATGATTACTTGAGCCTCATATTGGGTCGCTGATTGAGCAAATTTCTCATCCTGGCCCCTACTGTTATGCGGATGATGAATCAGTGTATATAAGGCTATAAGCTATCACTCTGCTCACCAAAAACTTCCTGTGGAAAAAAGATTAACTTGGCAGACAATGTGAAATTGCCAAGACCCGTAGATGGCAACATCATTGCTGAATGCTGAATGCTTCCTTGGATTCCCATGAGGCGCCCATCCATGCATGACTTCGACTCTCTGGTTGAGGCCTGAAATGTTACGAGAACTTCCTTCAGACCAGTGATCTAAAAAAAGATCAGGTTAGTTTTTTTTTTTTCTTAATTAGATGATGAAATTAGAGAGATATTCATACCTGATTCAATCATGTAGATTGACTGATGTTACTGAATAACTTTAGTGATTCTTATATAAGCTATGATTGAGCTATCAGGTTTACTGTATTATAAAAATTGCTCAGTTCTGTTGAGTTGATGACATAAATTCATAGTGATGTCTATCTGAAGCTTTATTTTTGTTCATGATTGATATTGCATTTGATCATTTCTAGTGGGCAAGTTCAATTTTCTGTGATGGGAGGTAGGACTGTTTCTGGTATGCAAGTTTACTCGGGGGGATATTCTTTTGCATCATATTATAAAGGCCAATATTTCAGGAATTTTTTTTTTTTTTACTTTCTAACATATTTTAGTAAAGGAGCTTAGGAAGGTAGTAATAACATACCAGAGAAGCTGGGAGGATTTCACCCACCAGTTTAGGTGGTTCAGGTAGTGGCTGTTTGCTTCCTGGCTCTTCATGCTGATCAATTGGAAGGCGTGGGATGATTTTGGGATTCAGAAAAGAAACATAACTTATAAAACCTGACAACTAGCTTGAAGTAGTACTTTTTATATGTAATGTATCTTTAGAAAAATGCTCTCTGAAGTTTAAACATTATGCCAATTACATTTGTAAGGAAAAAACAAATAAGTATCATCATACCTCAAAAGTTTGACATTCATCAGCTGAATCTGGACGTGTAGCAGAATCATGCTCATTTTTTGCCATTTCATCCCGATCATTTGGAGCTTGCTTCCATTTGCTGCATATGAAATCTTCCACTTCCCCCCCAACTTTGATTTATTTTTTGATGACTTGTACAGGAAAACCTGCCTGTTGAAATAGTTTCCGGATGAATTCAGATCAGCAAGAGAATGAGTTTGCATGATGAATTCAAATTTCATTCTTAGCTCTCCATTGGCAGCGTGGTGAATTATTCGTAGCTTTAAAGAGGTAAGACTGGAAATTTTATAGAGGTATACCTACTGTCGTAGTATAAGCTTGATGCTTGTGTAATTTTGATGTGTGTATATCAATTGCATGATTTATGGAGTATATGTGACGAGCAGATCAGAGAAAGGCAAAATTTGATATGACGGAGTTGAACACCATCAAGACAGAAATCTTTCTTCTACCCTTTTCTTTAATTGTGTATCTGCTTGACTGCTTCTGTTTAACTTCATTAGGATTAATTTGATGCTCAATATTTATGTCAGTGGATGACTTAATGCTTTTGAAGATTCAATATCTGATCAGCTAATTTACTGATGGATGTCTTTCTTTGCTGATGATAATCGATAAGAGAGTAACCTTTTGAATTCCATAAATGTTATGGCGTGTATTTATGTGTGAGATGGAATCTGCTAAGTAAAAGGATGCATATATCACAGTTTGCTGATGTAGCTCTTTTCATGAAAAAGAATATGTAGATATTCTTTTGAATGTGTGAAATGGACTCTGATACACACCTATGGTTTGAATGTGCCAAAATCCACGAAGCTCGAGATGAAGTGTGGGTGTGGATTGGCCTGCCGAGTAGGAGTGGTGGGATGGTGGAGTTGCTTCTTTGGTTTTGCCCGCGAGCCAAGTACCGTGCAAAGGACGCCTATGTTTAAGACTTTAAGTCCAAGCTCCTTGTATTTTTAGCTTTTGTCTACTTCACTTGGCTTGGTAGAATGGGGTAGTTTTTACTTTTTAGAGGAGAAGCTTGAATTGGGCGCATCGTAGAATAGAAAATTGTAAATTACTCATCTCCTTAAGCTGTAAGCGCAAGTCATCTAAGGAGCGTCGATGGGTAGCGAGATTTATAGCCTATGAAGGAGAAGAGTGGAGGTAGTTTAGTGCCATTGAGAGGATTGGGTAGGAACCTTAGGTTCCATTTTGAGTATTCACACGGATTGTTGGGTGTGAATGTGTGATACTGGCCAAGGCCAAATTTGCCCGGTAAGACCTTTGTCTTGCTCCTTCCTTTTGTAATTACCTTACGTCTCTATAGATTTACCTCTTAAAAAACATAGAATAAAATGTAGATATTCAAGTGGAGAAAGGGTGTGTGTACAATCTTTTTTTTTTTTTTTTTTTTTGCATTTTACTTTCTATACGATGGTTGAATCACTTGAAAACACACTTTCAACACAGTTTAAAAATAGATCTCGATCCCTCAAACCCCACTCTAAGTTGGACAATACTTGTTGTATCCATTGCATGACAGTGATGATTTGAGGCTTGTTTACTTGCCTCTAAATATAGTACTATTATGAAAGGTCTAAAAATACCTTCATATTAGAATATTAAAATAACCTCAATTCAAATAAGATTTCATCCGTTTAATCTCCTACACAAAGATTAAAAATTTAATCCATATCAATAGATTTTCGTAAAAAAAAAATCATTTAGATTTTAGTTTTGGCTCCTTATAAGTCAAATCATTCCCAACTTATTTTGGGAATTATTTGTGTTTATGAGAAAAATACACTCATAATAACTTTTATGATTTAAAAAAAAATTATTTTAATCCTATTTTTTTAACTTCAACTAAATTATAAACACACCATACTGCATTACCGTCGACTTTCACTCTAATATAAAATTGTAAGTTCTCATCCGCAGAAATACTCTATAATAAACTACGCAGGGCCGGACCTGAGGCGAGGCCCAACAGGCAGTCGCCTCAGGCCCAATTTGTAAAAGGGGCCCATAAATTTAGTTTTTGTTATATTACTATTAGATGATCCCTAATATTACATTAAATTATAGTAGCCCAGTTGGATAAGGAAGCAGGTAAGTTTCTTATTTGACCACGAAGTCCAGGGATCGAAACTCTTCTGTTTTATTTTTCTGCTTTTTTTTCAATTTTCCCCCTTCCTTTGTTTTATTTTTCTGCGTTTAATTTTTTTTACCTTTCCCCCTTCCTTTGTTTTATTTTTCTGCGTTTAATTTTTTTTAAAGAATTTCATCACAGTAATTTGCGTTTAATTTTTTTATTTAACTTTTCCCCCAATAATTTTAACTTTTGTTGATTTTTTTAAATTCCTGTGTTTTTTTTTTTAATTTTGCCCCGGTAATTTGCGTTTGTTTGTTTTAAATTCATGTGTTTTTTTTGTGTTTGATTTTTTTTTATTTGACAACCCCCAATTGGTTAGACGAGGCCTAGTTGATTTTTTTAAATTTTAACTTTCATTTAAATGGTTTTTGATATTAGAAAACTATTTCAAAAATCATTTATTCTATCATAGCTTATGTATATACATATTATATAGTAGTGGGGGCCCAATTTCAAATTTCGCCTCAGGCCATCAAAAACTCAGATTCGGCCCTGAAACTACGTCACGTGTTTAGCCTAGGGTTGGCATGGCATGGTACGGTAACCACCTAAAAATGGTGATTACCACGTACCAACCACAAACTGGTGGTACGCAAATTTTCATACCACGTACCAACCACAAGTGCGATAACCACGACTTGTGGTTACCATCGGTACATTACCATGGTTACCAAGTTGTAATTCTATTTGTATTTTTTTGAAACCCCTTGGCTACATTTTGATAGGGTCGTTATATCTACACCGCTAATTTTTACTATTTACACCGCAAATCCACCGCATCCCTATGCGGTGAGTTAATCAAATTTTAACAGGACATACTGCATGTACATGCGGTATGTCCGTTGACCGTATAAAAACATCGCATGTACATGCGGTGGGTTAGGCTAAAACGGAGTCCGTAATACGAGAAACCGGTAGGGTCGAAGTTATCCGAAACCACCGCATGGGTATGCGGTGGTTTTTTAAAATATATAAAATTTTGGTATGATTTTACCGCATCTCCATGCGGTGTTTTTTTACCGTTGGGGGCCCATTATAAATAGGCGTGGGGGCCCAGTTCTCCGACACACCGAATCTTCTCCGATTCCTTTCTTTCCGAGCCCGACTTTTGGTTCCGTCGATTCCCCGTCCCCATATCTACCACCGCTTTGTACCCGAGTTTTGAGATGGTGAAAGACAACCGTGGAAAAGCCGCGGCTGCTGATGATGTCGGTCCTTTTCGGAGACATCCGTTACAGGTAACATTTAATGTTTATAAAAATCAATGTGCTTTATTTTTTAACCTGAAGGAAATAGTGTTAACATTTAATTGTTATATATAATGTAGCCGGAACCCACTATACAGAGGAGGAGGACGATAGATGTACCGCCACAGCTTGAGACACAGACTGAGCAACAACCACAGACTTAGACACAACCTCAGCCTAAGGTATGTTAAAATCGTTACTAGTTGTAGGGAAATTGAAATCGAATAAGTTTATATTTCTGTTTTCTTAGGAGTTGATATTATTAGGTTCAAATCATTAATAAACCTTTGGAAAATCTTGCAACATTTAGTCAGTGACACAATATAGTATCGTATACGAGCCATATGATTCTGTCAAATACTAGGTGTAGGGAAATTGAAATCGAATAAGTATATATTTAAGTTTTCTTAAGATGAAATCATTAATAAACCTTACGAAAATCTTGCCACATTTAGACAGTCATACGATATAGTATTGTAATTGAGCGATAGGATTCTGACAAATATATTTTAATTTACACAGTCTGTGTTATCGAGGAATTTAGGAGAGAGGGTGGTTTTGCAATCTGCTAGGAGAGCTGCCCTTAGGGAGAGACAGACGTTGGAGGATGTATTAGTTCCTATGGAGACGGATAGTGACGCGGTAGATGATGATACCGAGGCTGCCGTCAGGGAGAGCCAGACGTTGGAGGATGTAGTGGATCCTCCGGAGAGGGATACTGAGACGGTAGGAGCTGATACTGGGCCATCTTCTCAGTCACGTGTTGACCAGAGTGACGGTTTGGGGCACACGTCGCAGTCGTCTATAGAGACATATCAAAGTCTGGTGCAGATTGAGCTGGCCATGATGTCTGACCACACGGATGACCCAGTGGTGCAGTCGACCGGAGAGTCTAGTCAAGGCGACCAGGGTATTGAGATGATGGAGGAGTACCTACGAGGGGACCGAGCACGACAGACGGATGAGCAGTTGCAGACTGGAGCTAAGAGAGTGGATGAGCAGTTGCAGACTCATCATGACAGTTATCAGGAGTACTTTGGGACTACGTTTGCGAGCGAACAATTGAACTCGTATGACGACACGGCACCTCTGCTTGGAGATGTGGGTGTTGGGACGAGTCATGCTCGAGGTGGCGACCAGGAGCCATGGGCCGTTGGGCAGATAGATTTTGCGTCGTTCACCCCGGTAGGATCTACGGGTGTAGGGAGGACGCCTGGGAGTCAACATGCGGCGCCATTTTCGACGCCGAGGACCGCCGAGCCTGAGCCGATCATCGGGAGTCAGCAGGCGGCGCCATCAACGACACCTACGAACTTGGAGGGTGTGCCGATTGCCGAGGGGCATGAGAGGCATGTACGTGGACAGAGAAGTTCTTTGGCCCCACCTATTGAGTCAGCTGCACTTTCGAGGCATGTGTCGCTGGACCCCCTCGACCAGAGACATGATCCGTGGGGGACCGGTGGCGATGTTCGTCAGGATATGGGAGGAGACCAGGCGGCACAGCCCCCTGTCCGTGTAGTGCAGAGGAGGCGGAGACAGCGTGGCGAGAGGAGTAGGGCAGGTGGTGCTGGGCAACATGGTGAGGGGAGTAGTGCAGGAGGTGATAGGCAGCATGGCGAGCCTATCAGGACAGGGGTCATTCGGGTTGTTCTGCCCGAATGGCCGGGGGGGCACATACCGTTTCCCTTCTGAGAGACTACGAGACCCACATTGCACAGGTTGTTTGGAGACGGGAGGATGCAACCTTGCGTAGGGGTGTGCGTGTGCAGAGACGAAGGCAGTCGCTGGGCCGGGTAGAGGCGTTGTTGGAGGTTTATGGACTGGAGTCCTGGTTTCCCGCAGTGCGTGAGACTGGGTTCTGGGAGCTGAGATATTTTGAGTGGGATCATGTGGATCACACTCTGATCGGTGCGTTTGTTGAGCACTGGCACCCCGAGACGAACAGTTTTCACTTCGCATGGGGAGAGATCACCATCACACTGCACGATGTGTTCTTCATACTTGGCCTTGGTTTGGACGGAGAGGAGTGTATTCACTTGGACGACGTGGGCGCCTCGAGGGACACAGTTGTGGAGTATTACGGCTTGACTCAGAACGAGCGGACGAGCGCATGGGCCCATGGAGGCCCTAATGTTCAGCTCCTCCTTGAGAAGATAGCACCGATGCGACATCGGGTTCGAGATGGCGCCCCACTAGAGCATGATATGGAGTGCATCTTGGGTGTTGTGATGGGGATTATTGCGACTGCAACCTTGTTCATCGACAAGTCGGGCGGAAGATTGCGTCCGGAGGTGATCCGTAGGTTTATGGATGCAGCGCAGGTGTCGCATCTTTCTATAGCTGCAGGGGTCTTGGCGTGCTTGTACCGGGGATTGGGCGAGGCGACCCGGGAGTTGGCCAAAAACATGGACGGTTGTATAAAACTATTGGAGGTAAGTCATTCGTTCTGTGATTATTTATTTTAGAAGTTCTGTAACTAGGATATAATGACTATGTTGCTGATAGTATTGTTCATTTGTAGGTGTGGATATGGTTTCATTTTCCGGTGTTCAAGCCCGGCATGACGCTCGATCGGAGGCTAGCCCGGAATCCGCGACACGGGGTGAGGTACGTCCTAGGGGCGACGTCATTTTCCACAACGGTGACCCGGGATGATAGGCCTCGCATCGAGCGACTGGATGTTCTGCGGCGGAGGCTGGATGAGATGACTGTCGACGAGGTACGAACACAATTTATATCCGCACTATAAACTAGATTTTAGTCGTAATAACAATTTCTATTCCATTGCAGATCGAGTTCATGCCATTTGGTAGACACTTGGATTTTGATGGAGATCTGCGTCTTTCGAGATATAGGGGCACCATTCAGTGGTTGTTCGAGGAGGAACCGCATTCATATGCGGTTCTCTATACCGCATATCCATGCGATATAGTGATACCGCATGGACATGCGGTATAGAGACAACCCATATGGTTGTCCTACTTTGGCTATAAAATACGAAAACCACCTCATACGAATCACAACAATCAAATCATGGTTAGAGTAGCTGAGTTTGAAGGTGAGACAGATATGGGTGTGTCATACAAAATTATACGCGAAAAGTTCTCGAGGCCATACGAGGATTATTTGTGCAATTGTCAACACAAGCGGTGGTGCCAATCGTTTTCGTGCTGTCTTTTTCACGTTGTATGCTACAAAGGCGTTGAAGACGATAGGTAAGCATTCTCGGAGCCGGTTGAATTGGCGTGTCTGAAAGGTCACCAATTACACATTGACGACCCTGAGTCATACTACCGCGAGGCGGTTGAGGCAATCAAATGCGCAATCAGCGACCTATTCAGCGATGTCAGGCTACATTGCGCGCTTCAAATTGTAAGGTTCACTGTCGACAACGCAGTCCGTCCAACGAACGACAAAGTGAAGAAGTACGCATTCAACCGCATTGAGATCCACATTAGCCCGCGTCTTCTCGACGAGTCAGTAGGTAGTTGTTCCGTAGATCATGTACTGTGGTGGGACCCTTTGCAAAATATACCATATCCATCAGTAGAGTAGGAACCAAGTTGGTGTAAAATCATTATGTAGAATCCGTTTATTAGCCAATGTATCACCGCATGTGTAATATATGCAAATGATTTATCAGCGAAATATAATTAATGGTTTAACTCGGGACCGGATAAATTCACCATAAATGATACACAACAATTACCAACCGACAACATTTTACCTATGGTACATAACAACTACCAACTGACTCCTCTACATTGCTCGGCAAAATGTGAATCTGTATTCGGCGAAATGCGTACTTTGTAAGCTTGGTGTTTGCACGCCGCACGACTTTTTCCACTGTGTATCTTGCCACCTGCGCTGCACTGGCCAATCCCAAATTGGAGAAGAAGTCGCTAACAAGCTCCGTAATTGCCTCCGTCACGTGAATATAATATGCTGCAGGGTTATCCCTATACGAGTACGACCTTGTCATGCGGACATCCTCGTAAGTCACTCCTTGAACGCACTCTAGGTCAACCGAATCGGAAACTCTGTTTGTATCGCGTTCTTCGCATACAACTTGGCAAAGGCAGCACGGCCATCATGTCGAGCTTCTGTGCTGACAGTTGCACAATATATCGTCAGGTGGCGTACGAAAAGTTTCGACTGTAAGTCTAAACCTACTGCCCGATCTTGTCTCCGCTTCATACACTTTGGTAGTGGCCATAGTGGTTATGGTTTATTGAAAGTCTCAACCAACCCCTTTTATAGTTTCCTTTTAACACTACCTTATGGCCATGCGGTGGTATATACCGCATATCCATGCGGTGTACACCACCGCATGGCCATCCGGTGATACAGTCACATCACGGTTACACCGTTACATGACAACAGCGTCCCAGCACGTGGATTAGGGACTCTAAACGAAGACATGGAGCAACGTACCAGCACGGCGACACCGTTTCATGATATGATTTTTGGTTATTTCAGGGAATAACACGTTACATGAAAACGGATAGAGTGCCTCATTTTTCATATTAATTAATGATATAAGATTACAGCAAAAATAACTCAGTTACAAAGTTTTGCCGCGTCGTCGTCATGTCACACATCAAAGGAAATCATTGTTGTTCTCTTCCTCTGATGGTGAAACATTCTCCGGCGGTACTACGACTACCCGAAGCCGAGAGTTGCCTAAGTAGCTAAACATCAACCCCGCGCCTACGCGCACGCCACGCGATCTCGTGAAATTATTCCATCCTTGTGTGAGCCAGAGCGCCTCGGATCTGTTGTGCTCAACCCGGATGCTGGTGCCTCTCCTCCCTACCCCATTAGTCAGCGTTATTCTTTCGACGCCGGCCAACCCGTATTCTTCTTCGAAGTTGGAAGGCAGAGGCTGCAATTTTCCAGATGTACTTAGTGAGTTCGGACCATTGTGAATTATATTTCAGACGACAGAATGGGGCTTACCAATATTTGTGTCAGCGAAACGTCTTCTACCCACTAGAAAAAATCCCTCGGGCCGCTCCCTGAGACTGAGAAGAAAGGTCTTGGTGTGTTACCAGCCGCCATGTTGTAATTACGACATCGCACGGCGGTAATTTATAGCGGGAAATCATGTCGCGTTATATGCGAGACTTATACCGCATATCTATGCGGTATGCGATACCGCATGTGTATGCGGTGAACCACCACATATCTATACGGTGTGCTTCACCGCATAGGTATGCGGTGGTAAAAAAAAACCGGAAACGTACCAGCACGGGGACATCGTGATCTTCTTCCGCCATCAGAGTTAGTCGTCCAAATTCCATCGAGCGGAGGAGAGCGAGCCTCTTATAAAAGTGCGAAGATGAGAAATTCCGTCGTGAGTTCCGACGAAAGTTCCCAGCTTCGTCCTCTTGTAAGAGGTTCATTCTCCCTCGACAGATATAATTTGGACGCCCACTACGATGACGGACGAAGATGACGGTGTACCCGTACCGGTACGTTTCCGAAGCATTGGTTGGATGAGCAACAATCATCCGCAGGATAATGTCAAAGACGTTATGGGCGTACATATGTACTATCACAACGTCTTTCACATTATCCTGCGGATACCTACTGCATTTTATTAGATCGAATCTACATAACACTATATCGAAGCGATATAACCCGAGCAACATGCCAGCGGCCTGCGATTTCAATCAAAAGACACAAATCGCCGGCCGTGGCATGTTGCCTAAGCTATCATCGCTATTGAGCCATGAAAAAAACATACAAACGGATTTTATTTAATTTATGAGACGAAGCGATATAACCCGTGCAAAATAGTCAAGGGTCAAAAATTTTGATATGAAGACGCAAATCTTTGGCCATGACTATTTCGCACAGATTATCATCGCTTTTCCGCCACGGCAAATGTCACAAACCGGCCATGGGGTATATATAGATACATACCGCAAGCCCATGCGGTATGTGTCAACCGCATAGGTATACGGTGATGCACCGTATACCTATGCGGTGTTTACACCGTAAACCTATACGGTGTCCAGAGTACCGCTTACCTATGCGGTGGGCCCACAATTTCAAATAATTCAACACAACGGTCATCTGGAACCACCGCATAGGTATGCGGTGTTACTGTATAAGAAGTATTCCGCTCTCCGTTGGAATGCATCCAATCCCCTCACACCTCATCTACGGTCATTTTCTAATATGGTTAACGATGACACCAATCGACGACCTTCAAGCCCAGGGGAGGAAGCACCTACAACTACGCCAATGGCCGATAACTCACCACCCCATCTTCTTCCGGTATGTGATTAATGTTTATCATTTGGAATGTCGCTGTAGGTAGAATATAGGTAGTGGAATAACCAGAATATAGGTAGTGGAATCATATCGAATGGAAACCATTATAGGCACCGCAAGCCCATGCGGTATGTGTTGGCCTGTTCCAATCCAGATCGGTTGAAACTTTCGCCGCTAGAAGGAGGGGTATGCATGCAGAGTGGGGGCATATCGAAGGGCTTATGCCGTATTTGGAAGCGACGTGGTTACGAGATTACTCGGAGCAGATAGTTCGTGCATGGACAGACGCAATCCAGCATTTTGGTACGACCACGACGAACAGGTGCACCTACGTTTTCATTATAAAATTCATTATACACATAATTTGTTTACTTATAACGATCTTCACCTGCAAGTCTCACTTATCTTTTAGGGTTGAGGCTGCTCATTCTGTGTTGAAAAAGACCTTAAACTCTGCAGTCGGTGATTTCACTCACGTGATAAACACAATCGATCTGATGATGGCGGATCAAATAAGGGAGGTGAAGAATACATTGGGGAGAGCGAACAACACCTGGCCTACAGACTCCCACGGCCTATGGATTTTCGATCGAATTCGGAATATTGTGTCGAATGAATGTTTCAACCTGTTGTTCGAAATCTACACAAAGATGGAAGCCGAGCCACCTTCGCAACCATGCAGAGATGCATACTGGAGGGACGTCTACGGTCTTCCATGCACACATGACATGCAAGCTTGTCGAGACACGCAGATACCCATCAGACCATCCCAGATACACATTTTTTGGAAGAAATTGGATTTGAAGAGGCCTCATGTTGACAACGTCCAGGATAACAATCCACTCAGCAGAGCTGATGTGGACATGTCGCGCATGATCAGTTTGTTCCAGAGCGGAGCTATGGACGAGGATACTCGTTGGAGAATCGCGTCGACATTCAACGACGGGGATCGTCCCTCCCATACACCGTTGACCACCCCTGACCCGGAGGACCGTAGACCGCCCGGGAGACCGAGGACTTGCCACCCCTGTCAGACGAACCCTCTACCTTGGGAACGTGAGCGTGCTCGGGCTCAACGTCGGGCAGATAGACAGGCGACCACTGGATCCGCACGAGGGCGAGGCCGAGGTCGGGGTCAACTGGCATCAAACAAAACAGATGACGTGGAAGGTACTAAGGAGGCCACTGGGTCCAACGACATTGCCATCGACGACCCTCCTAGGGGCCGAGGAGTAGGCAGAGGACGAAGACGGGGTCGTGGAAGGGGACGTGGACGAGGTCGATCACGGTCGGAGCCAACTCCGGAGATTGTAGGTGACATTCCAACACCAGCACCTACGACGCTTCCACCACAGAATCTACCTCGAGTAGAATTCAATTGGGGCACTGGCAACATCGACGAATTCATGATTACTTTCATACGAGCCGTCACAAATGTTGCAGGTGATGGTCACTGTGGGTATAGGTCTTTTGCTTGTCTTCTGAACTTGGGACAAGACGCATGGCCTCGAGTTCGACGAGAGCTGGCCGTTGAGCTGCAGCTGCATTCAGATCGGTACCATTACTATCCTGCCTTACAGGAGCTCATCATGAGGGTCAACTATTTCGGCACGTGTCATGATGCTACGTATTGGATGGAGATTCCGATCATGGGCGAGGTGTTTGCCACGCTTCACCAGCGTCCTTTGGTGATTTTGTCACAGATGATGCCTATGTTGTGCCTACCTCTGTACGCCACCGATGGCCCGTCAGTACTGGCCTATGAGGAGCTAGATGGAATAGCTTTAGTCGGCAACAACAACCATTTCGTTCCGGTATGCTTCGTATTTCATATTCATTAATTTGTTACTGTTTTGTTTCTCTTTTCTGATGTCAATATTCACCTTGTATTCACAGATTTGGTTGTTGCCTGGTTCACCTCTTCCTCCAGTCTACGTCACATAGACACGGCATCACGATCGCACTGTCGACGGTTGGGAAGAGCAGTTTGCAGTGAGGATTGCACGATATAGAGCTTACCGCCGTCGTGATGGTGGTCGTCCCCTGCCGTATTAGCACTTTCAACTTTCTGGTGTCATTTTTCGAACTTCATATGTTCAATTGGGTTGTATCTTTGTCTATTCCATTTGACCAACTATTTTTCGAACTCCATATTTTCGTCATCGAGGATATTTATCGCACTTTCGTTTTAATCAATGCTGATGCAATATCATCTTTCTTTTGAATTCAACATATGATTTTTTTCAGATCACGACTTTTATTACAAGTTAATTACACTGTAGTAGGATATACCACCATAGATGTGCCTGTATTATACGATGAATTCGTAGTGTCGGCGTATACCGCATACCCAAGCGGTGGGTATCGGTCCGTTCAGCTCCTCCAAATAGTTACCCGCAAATCCGGTTATCCGATACCCACCGCATGGGTATGCGGTGGGGTTGCAACGAAACGGGGGTATTAACCGCATCTTCATGCGGTGAGGACCCATACGGTAGGCAGTACCGCATATACATGCGGTAGGTCACCGCATGTATATGCGGTAGGTGCGTTGACCGTCATTAACTCACTGCATACCTATGCGGTGATTAACGGTGGAAATAGTAAAAATTAGCGGTGTAGATATCGTTTCCGATTTTGATAGTCATCAAAGTTATCGAACGAAAAAATATAGTTACAAAAAATAATATGATTACCGCCTATTAAAATCTCAAATAAATCAAGTTCACAACATAAAGTACAAACCAATTCAAATCAACCAATTTCAAAGTCTTGAAACAAACCAAGTTCAATTGTTCAAATATTCAAAATGTTCCTACAAGTTTAAACAAAACAAGTTCAAAGTCCGTAAACATTCAAATGTTCCTACTGTTTCAAGTAGAAAAAATAGAAAGGACTAATTTAAGTCAAAATCAAAACACAAAATATAAATTAAAAACTTAAAACTTAAAGGTAATATATAACAATAAAACATTAAATAAATAAAAAAACAATATGTATATTTGACAGTCATGGTAACCATGGTATTCAGATTTCATTACCATTACCGTACCACCTTCATGTGGTTACCAACATAGTCGATTTGTAGCGGGTAGTTGGTATTGTAATTTATGTACCATTTGTCAGACCTAGTTTAGCCCTTTCCTAATATCTCTCTCAAAAATATAAACACGTACCATACGCCTTAAGCTAGATTAAAAATTACACATTCATACAGTTGATCAGTTTTGCTTGGCCACCACACCAAGTAATTTCTTGCCTTTTATATTATTTTTCTTTTTACATAGAAATGGACGTTGACTCAACCAAAACTCAACCCCTTGTATGGTCTTCCCTCTGGACTCCGCTATTATCGGCCGCGTCGCGTTTATTGTTAATTTCGCCGGAGTTTCATAGTTTTGACTGCTTCTTCTACTCTACGCATTTTATTTTTTCTATATAACCAGTTTTCCTCTCAAATGCATCAATCAAAATCTAACATAAAATTCAACAAAACCCACATTTATAATTTGTTGAACAACAACACTTTCTGGAGTGGGGATTAATTGATGGGGGTTCGAGGATCTGTATGCATCATTTCATGGTTCGTTGTAGTTGCCATTGTTTCGCAAGGCGTCGTGGAGGCAATAAGGCCACTCGAAATCATCTCTCCCTTGCTCCTCCGGCAAGTGCTCCCCCGTGGCACCTCGCCTTCCACGGGATCCTCGTCGTGCACCTTCATCCCGAGTACTCCTGGGAAACGACGCTGCACCGCCGAAATAGGCTCTTCCCCGGCTGCAAACCACTCCAATGCTCCTTCCGGCCGGTGATGCTCTTTAAAATATATATATATACCTTTCCATTTTTTATTTTTTTATTTTTTTATTTTTTTTTTGCTTGAAGCTCAATTATTTAATTTGTTTATAACATGTAATCAAGCTTGATTAAACTTTGTAAAGTTCTCATTTAATAATTAACACAATTGAGTTATACATTATATATACGATTTGTCTATTGTGTGTGCCGCGCCCTAAGGGCATATGATAAGAATATTTTTTTTGAAAAGAAAATGGATGATGGGTCCCATAATCTAACTTTAAAATGGTTAAATAACGTGTATTTCCCAATTTAAGAATCCGTTATACGGAGTATATATAGATGTATATGCTGTTGATCGATCGGTGAGATGTTTGTTACAGTCATGATCCGACGGTTAACGAGTCAATGGTCAAGGTGGGTCACAAGTACGATCGAGTTGGACTAAACCCAACTTGTCGACCCGAATCCATACAACTAGTTTACATATGTTTGTACCTGACTTGACCCGATGGGTCACGTGGGTCCGAACCCTTCAATTTGTAATAAGGGGGGCTCACCGTCCCATCGGATCATGCGGCCTGCCGGAGGTGATAGGTCCAGGTATGGATTCACCTTAGGTAGAACTGTGACCTGATAGGGTTGGGGTCCTAATCCGATCCCATCTCTAGTTTGTGAGGTGCTTGTATATTTCAATAAACTTGTAACATTGTTTCATTTTTTGGCTATATAGAAATTGTGCAAGATTTATTTTTGTGGGAGTCTCTTTATAATTTGGACAAAGACAATGGGATTCAAAATAATGTTTACTTATTGAATCAAATATTCTTATTTCCATGGATTGAATAATACGGTCAACCGTCAAAGACAGGTGGTCTTGGGCCGTTGCTGGGCCAGGCCTCCTCCAATTAGTTCGCGTCATAAATATGCATACCACTACTGGGTCAGCTGAAAGTCTCATCTGGTCCAATAGTGTTTTTTTTAATGACATGGAGGTTGTGAGATTATCGATTTCATCAAACTAAATTTCGACGGCTGTTTCCGTCAGTCAAGGAATGGAACTTATGGTTTTGTTCTCCGAGATCATAACGGCTCTGTGATCTCCTTGAGCTACGGCCATTGCAATAATAGCTTTGCCACTTTCGCAGAGGTGTTAGGGCTTCGAATGGGCGTTGCTAAGGCTATTGAGTTTGGATGTGATAAGCTCCTTGTCGAAGGAGACTGTCGTGTGGTCATTAACGCTCTCCTGGGTGACTGGCCGTGTCCCTAGAAGTCTGGAACATTGAGTTGTTAATGGCTGATACGTTTGTGGACCTCTCATCAATCTCTAATGTCGTTGTTATTCGTCATATTTTCAGGGAATCTAATACCGTGGCTGAAAGGATTGCACGTTTGGCTCACACTATCCCTGCCGATGATAGCCTAGTCTCCGACTCAGAACTGCGCGTTCTCGTCCATTCGGAAGCTCTAGGAAAGAAGCCCGGTCACTGGCGTATTTCTTAAATCTTATCTCGCTTCAAAAAATAATAATAATATAAATAATTTAGATAAATTTTAATAAATAAAAAATTAATAATCTAAATGTAACTAATTTTTTCCGCCAAAAAATAATCTAGATATAAATAAAATAACACCTATCAAATACTAAATAGGGCTATTTGCACAAATATACACTTTTTTAGAAAAGTTTGCACAAATACCACTTTTTTAGAAAATTTGCAAGAATACCATATGTGGTATTAGTGCAAATAAAACTGGGAAGGGCTAAGCCGGTTGCAGGTTCCCACAAGGGGGAGAGAGAGGGAGGGAGGGAGAGAGAGAGAACCACCACCAGATTGTCGGCGGCACTGTCGGGTGACTTGGACGATGGATCCCCAGCGGGAGACTCCTCCGGCGCAGCGATCATTGGAGCAGGAGGTGAAACCGCCGGCGTCGGAGAATCGGAGGCCGGAGCATCTGCTGGAGACGGAGAGAGAGATTCCGGCGCTGGAGCAGGTGCCGATGTGGGAGACTTGCCGAAGAGCTCCTCAGGGAGGAGCACGCTGTCGACGGTGAAGATGACGACGGGAGGAGCGGAGACATCGTCGCCGGCGGTCTTCACTTTGAGGCCGTATTTCCCGGCGCCGTTGGTGGCGAGCGTTGTGAGGACGTCCTTGTTGGTCTTCAGAGAGCCCTTAGGGTTGTAGGTGTTGAGCGCGTGGTACTGGAACAGGGAGACGATCTCGGCGTTGCTGAGCTTCGACAGATGGCCGGCCTTAACCCACCGCCGCCGACCAGATCTGAGGAGAAAGAAGCACAGATCCACGTTAAGCCCGGGAACAACCAGATCTGACGGCGAGCAGCGACCATGCACCAGATCTGACAACGAGGCACCAGATCCGGCCAGAATAAGAGCTAGACGGACAAGATTCGAGCCAATCGCCCCTGAAACCACTCAAAAACTCCCAATCTCACACCAGATTTGAACCCGCTGACAGCCCGAACCCAAATCTGCATAATGGAAACCCGTGTCACCCAATGTCAAACCCCTGTCACCCCATTTCGGAACCCTTCTCTACAAAATGGAAACCCGTGTCACCCAATGTCAAACCTCTGTCACCCCATTTCGGAACCCTTCTCTACAAAATGGAAACCCGTGTCACCCAATGTCAAACCCCTGTCACCCCATTTCGGAACCCTTCTCTACAAAATGGAAACTCGTGTCACCCAATGTCAAACCCCTGTCACCCCATTTCGGAACCCTTCTCTACAAAATGGAAACCCGTGTCACCCAATGTCAAACCCCTGTCACCCCATTTCAGAACCCTTCTCTACAAAATGGAAACCAGGGACGAAGAAGACGAACAGGGACGAAGAAAGATTTAGAGAGAGAGCAAGCGGTAGGTGAGAGAGAACAGGGACGAAGAAGACAAAGTAGAGAGCGAGAGAGCAAGCGGCGCCCACGCCTTCCACCGCCGCCGACCTCACCCTGGGGCCGGCCTTCCACCCACCACACCACCGCCGAGGAACAGCCATCTCGCTGCAGCGATCCGTCGAACCAGGAAGGCCGACATTACTAGCCCCATCTCGCCTGGCTCACACCCAAGACCACCCCCTATCAGCCTGACAACCAACCTCGGATAAGCGGCGGCGGAGAAACCCTTACCAACGCCCAGATCTGAGAAAAAGGCAAGAGCGAGGGAGAGGAGAGAGAACAGCAACAACCCAGAGCGCCAGAGCCCACCTCTTCCACCGCCGGGCCGCCGTCGCCGGCCTTCCACCGCCGCCGGCCTCGCCCTGGGGCCGGGCCGGACAGCCCCGGCGACGCCCACGAACCACCACTACGAACCAAGGCACCCAAACGAGGGTTGACAATGCCTGTAATTTAATTTATTTTTTTTGGGCATAATAACTTAGGATAGGGGGTTTTTGGGGAGGGTTTACCTTGACATTTTTGCAAATTTTTGGAAAAAATGGTATTCTTGCAAAATTTTCCAAAATGGTGGCATTTTTGCAAAGATTTTTGAAATTGTGGTATTTAATGCTATTTCCTGTAAAAAGAATGAAACCTTGTTGGCTCACCATCAAATAACATCTTTTCGGATGAGAGTGAGGAATTTATGATGAGAAACAAAAGATTCATGGTCCATCACATGTCAGTGTTGTAGTGCCTTGTTAGCTACATGGTTGACTTCATAGAAAATGTGAGTCATAGAAAATGTGAGTGCAAGCTGCCAATTTAAAAGACGAGAAGAAACTAGGTGTCACGATAATAATTTCAATCTCCCAAAGACATCTCTAGACTTTAGTTACCAAATTGTTAAAGGTGAGACTGTCACCCTCACCCTCAATCTGATGTTTCCCGAATCCCGTGTCGTTAGCTACACGGTTTCAGAAACTATAAGAATATATATATGGCGATGATTTTCAAAACCGTCGTCATAAGTCCCTATTTGCACTCTCGGGACATGCTATTTTCTCGGGACATCTCCCACGGTTTCAGAGATTAACCAGTAACTTTCTCACGGTTTTGAAAACTATGACCAATACCGTATAAATAGCGATATTTTCATGGCGTGGATTGACTTACCCTAAAAAAAAAGATGGGTAATGAGTAGAACAACAGGAAAGGATTTGTTGCACAAGCTACAGTCCACATACACGAGGCCAAACAGAGGCTACAAATCATACAACAATAGGAGTAACACATAGTCACATAGAGAGGTCCAAAGGAAAGGAGGATGACATGTTAGAGAAGAAGCTAGAGGGTGGGCTAGTTTGCAAATAGGGGTACAGAATACAGATACACCCCTCTCTAGCCCTTTAAGGGCTCCTAGAAATAGACCTCATAGGTCACGTGACCAAAAGCTAAAGCTCAACTGAGATTGATTTACATCACTCCCTACAAAAAAAAAAAAAGGCACCAAAATCCAAAACACAATTTTTCATAGAAATGGAATGGCTTTGGTTTCCTCCATTCCCCCCAAACAAAGCAATTTCATCTCTCTCTCCTCTCTGTACCATTTTGACTGAACCACCTTCCTCCTCCAGTCCCCTCCTTCTTCTTCTTCTCCTTCTTCTTCTTCTTCCATGGCGCCCACTCCAATGACATCTCTCCTCTTTAAGAATTTACCCTGCTCCACTTCTTTTACTGCCCCTTTACCAGTTACCAGTGTCCTTTTTTTTTATTTTTATTTTTCTTAATGTTGGTGGGGCCCTCTTGGTCTAATCACCTTCTGTGTTGTATTTCAGCCTTGAGGACAAAGATGGTTTCACATAGGGTGAAAACTGAAAATTCAACTTGGAAGATTTTTTATTTTTTATTTTTAAATCAATGGCTGTAACCATATGAATTGACTAGTGTCCAATCCATGGCTTAAAGCTGCCCAGTCAGGTGCAATTAGTTTGACCCAGTTTGACTGCCCATTTTTTTCTCATTTAATTTCCCTCTATTTTTTCTTTTCTTTTTAAGCTTTCTTTCAATAAATTTAAAATCTCTTATCCTAGTTTTCACCGTCAGACGACACGAGTTACCTACTGTATCAATGTTTAAATCTGAGTTGTTAGTTGATGCTCGAGTCCAAATCTAAAATAGACGGAGTATATAACAGATTCATTGCATTGTCTCTACCAATAAGGCATAATAGAAGTCGCATCTGTGTTTTATTTGGTATTTTCTTCTTTGTTAATGTAATTTTCTCTATCACTTGTATTCATGACATCATCGATGTTTTCGAACTCTTGACTTATCAAGCATGATCGGTGCTTCAAATTCCTTTCCCTTTTCAAATAAAATAAAATATTAAGTCTTTCACTTGTTGAATTAAGTCTCGTAAAAGCACATTGATAATAGTATCACTGATCCATACATAAGTACATACGCTAAGACATACTCAATCTGTCTCATACCAGTAGATACTTTAACTTTATGTACACTTATTAAGAAAACATATCTTTCTTTTACTTTTTATAGGTTAAAATGCCTAAAAAGAGTAAATTATTTTCTGTAAAAAAGTGTAATCATTACCTAAAAAGAGTAAATTATTAAGAAAACATATCTTTCTTTTACTTTTTATAATTAAAATATCAGGTATTATACTATTTTAAAACATCAACTATTATGAGATGAATTAAATACTATATAAAGGTCATATTTTCTTTTACATGTCCACTCCTTAATCTTGATTTTAACCTTAATGACCGAATGGGTCCTATTATTCGAGCCTCTCCTTGAATTGATAAATATAGAGCGGCCATTCCGGGGTTCGAACCGGGGACCTGTGACTATTATCCACAAGTCCTTTCCGGTGAGCCATTCCGGAATGGTTAAAGAACAGCCTCTCCACCGACATGGGTAGTCGATGTTGGCAAACACCACACACGGCACCCAAAAAGAGCTTATAGCACATCTACCGATACTTGTTATAGGTGTAGGCATCACCGGTAGCAGCTACTCGCCCCTGATACCTCTTCTTTCCTCTCACAGTAGCCCTCTACCGATACAGGATGTCGGTGTCGGTTGTACAACCGTGCATTTGACAAGATTTCGCCGTGTCAATAATATAATCGTTATTGCGTCTGAATAGACCGTGTTAGAGAGGATTAAGCTTTAAAAAAAATACAAGTAGATGAAGGATGAAGCATTAAAAAGGGAACTTTTTCTTGAAATGATTCAATAATTGATGGGAGGAACTATGGAAGGAGGGGGTGAAAAAAACTCTACTAATATAGTTGTTGATTTTGGGGGAGGTGTGGGGATGGCACACTACATGGTAGTACATGCAATTATTGGGCCAAGCAAGCAGAAGCCAGAGAGGGAGATGTCATTTTTATAGTGTTTGATTGATGAAAAGATAAGCATCAAACAAACACCCACCCCTTTAGAGACACACAAAAACATAACTCATCACAAACCACAAGAAAATTGATATCATCACAAAAATAAAAATAAAAAAGACAGTACACTCCCACCTTTACCCACCCTCAAATCAATTTGATACCCAACAACCCATCATGCTTTGAGTCCTGGGAACATCACCTAACCTTCATCTTTTTTCACTTGTTCATCTTTTTCTCTTCTTCATCTTTGCTGCTTTGACCCATCTTTTTCTTTTTTATGCCAATTTGTGCATTATATGGTGCATATATGATATACCTAGCCAAGAAAATTGCACTAGCTACAACTTTAGTGACTCATAAATCATATGGTAACATTGGTGAGTAAGGAAGAAAGAGAAAAGGACCCAAGAGAATATGAAAAAAAGGTACTTGATGCCTCACATGAACTGAAAACCATGTGTTCTATTATACACTGTAGCAAAGAAAAACAAAGTGAAAAAAAAGCGTAATGGGTCCCGATTCTCCAAACATAGCTCAGTAGTTAAAATGGTACGAAGATATGTTATGCAAGGGTGGTAAATTGATAATTTCTTTCATATGTATACCGGTAAAAACGTTATATTTACTAGTTTACCAAGACACATCTTTTAATTTACGTCTTCTGAGGGACCGATCGGCGGAGGCCCCCAAGACAAGGGATTCATCTTATTCTTCTTCTTGAAAAAAGAAAAAGAGTAGGATTTTGGGACAGGACCCTGTCTGGTCAGTCTCAAGCACACCCCACACACAGAAGGCTAAATACAAGTGTAGTACTACAATCTATGGAGCCTGCATTGAAGAACAGTGGGTGCATTGGAAACTCCCCCTCTCAAGCCCTCCATCTCCCTTCCTTTTCTAACATGACATATCACAATGTGTAAATGACCTAATCTAAGCTATATAAGACCCTAGCTAAGCCCTAAAGGTAGAAGTTATAGATGAGTCATGGGGTAATATGTTATGTTATGTAACCATTGGTTTTGAAGTTTGAGCTTTGTCTTTGGCTTCACATGTTATTTGGAGAGTGAGTGTTTTTGTTCATTTGATGAATCATATCTTTGAATGAGGACCCCCTCTTTGGACTTTGTATGGAAAGCATTTTAGATGCCCCCATTTTGATTGATGGGACTTCACCATTTCAAATACATGTGAACCCTTCATCTACATGTCATCTTTTCTTCTTTTTTCTAACACATTTTTTTTAGAAGAATATAACCTCTAATTCAAAGATATATAGATCATCCTCTGAAAGTATTCTGTTGAATAAGGCGGTCTAACTCAAACTCTCACACTTCAAGATTTTGTCTGAAAAGACGTAATTGGGTGGTGGATAGGATCTGACACTATCCAAATTCTTACATAAAGTACCTCCTTAATTAGCTAGTTAAGCTTCAAGGAGGGTAATCAGTTAATTAGCTTTCAATCATCATATACTCCCTCCGTTTAAAAATATAGGTCTTTTTAGGTTTGGAATTTTGTTTAGAAATATAAGTCTTTTTAGGTTTTCGAGGCATTGGAATAAGAGAAAAGTAACTTTTTGAGTTGTTTTGTGAAATGTTATTGGTTGATAGTGGTAGTGGATAATTAATTAGGAGTATAATAGTAATATTTTTAGACTTTTCTTAATATGTGTGAAAAAGTCTAAGAGGACTTATAATTTTGAACGGAGGGAGTAGTATATATAGACTATTGTTCTTAATTGCTCATCTTTCCCTCCCTTGTTCTCTTTCTTTTTTAGTCTTTCATTAGTGTTGAATTCAATAATTCAATCTCAACCACCAACAAATAAGACACATTTTGTCATGTTGGTTTTGATGGCATTTAAGAATTTATGCTTTGAAAGATACCCATGACTGCTCACCAACTCCTTTCACCTTTTTTTGTACCCTTAATGGTCCTTCTTACCTAAATCCTATTCATTTTCTTACTAATTAACCAAACTAGCATGCATGATTTTTATATGATTGTATATATGGATATAAATTAACACACACAAGTATTATAGTATAAGTTTTACCCTTTAAAACATTTCCCCATCTTATTATATATACATATATATATATATATATGGTGCAATTTAACTAGCTACTCTATAATTGACATTCCATTACTCATACTTCTAAGTTTGGCTACTTTCACAAGGCCAAAATTTGCCGACACTATGAGCCTCTAAGGGCTCAGTACATGGTATTTGCTGCAGGTATACACCTTCAAGCATATGGGTAGTGGAGGTGTTCATCTGATCACTACAAAAGATAAGGATAAGCAGACACAACATGGGTTTTCGGTACGATTTTCTGGTCCGATGCATCTAAAAAAACTCAATTATCGAGCAAAGGTAGCACTAAAGCGAACACAGAAAAATCGACAATTATAGACATTGTATACAAACTCTCTTGTTAAGACCGAAATGGCGCAAGAAAGCGTTACCCAATGAGGATTAGGAACCATATTAAACGTGGAGGGGGACAAAGAACGTGCGAGATTGAAATGTATATGTGGGGGTGATGAAATTGGACATGTATAATAGCTAGGGTTTGTTTATTATTGATACTTTCTCCTAGAATTTTGAACCCTAAAAACCCCAATTGTTTATGTGCAAAATGGGTACTTGCAAGAACACAAAACAACAAGATTAGGGATTGGGTTGTGTGCTTAGTGAGGTGGTTCTCATTTTTCAAGAGAAATTTGGGTATTAAGTAGCAGAGATTGCAGTAGATTTATGTGCATTAGGCTGGATATGCATATATGCTAAGAGGCTGTGTTTCTTTAGTGTTATTTTAATCAGTGTAGGATTTTTCTGCAAACCATAAATTTTATTATATATAATCTCTTGGATTTCAAAATTTGTACCTAACCTTATGATATCACTTTTTTCAATATGATATAAGAGAGATTTAAACTGGTACGTACCACTCGACAATGATAGATCTCGACTGATCAAGCTCGTAGAAGTTACAAGTTTGATCTAGTCGATCTTTTTGGCTTTGCTAGTTAGGATGACATGTCCGGATCGAAACACCCCATTCATGACTTAAAAATATGTGAAAGAAGTCGTGATTCATATTTGAATTTGAAAAATATTACAAATACTTATAAGATGATAAGAAATCCAATTTCTAACAAAAAAATTACTTGTTTTTTTTCCTTATGAATTAAAGTGTTTAGGCTGGTTAAAGTATTAATAACACCCATATATATACTTGTGAAAGCATAGGAATCAAAATATGCTTCCTCAAGAATATATCAGAAGATGATATCCAAGAATCTAGACACTCAATATAAAGACACCAAGATCATCTCTTAAGAAAAAGGAAAATATATATCAAGTGGGAAAAGCATATTCAAAATTGGCTCAAGCTTAATTTTGATGACTTTTTTTTTTTTACCTAATGGAGAAACATCCTTTGGATTTACCATAATGCTAAAATAATCTTTCTAAACGAGGGAAAGTATAACTTGGTCATGCATTAGTGTATAGGTGTTGCTCTTTGGGTTAAATAAAGCTTTAATTAAAATTGAACATTCTAAATTTATCAATAAAAGGGTGTGTGTTTTCTCATGGGAGGTGAAGATGATTATCGCTCGGATTCTTAGACTTCTGACTAGATATTCAAAATTTTTAAAACATCCATATTTCTCATATTTTTAGGAAAGTGAACTGTGTTGCTGATCAGTTGACACATCTATCGATAATCTTTCCAATATTGATCATGAAGCTTAGATTTTTCATCTACAAAAATGCTTTTATTTGAACCACATCTAGAATGTAGTCTATACAAATTTATTTCCTTTTTCCAAAATAAATGATACACATTTACCAATCTAGCTATAGGAACAAAATTACTTAATTCTAATCTTAATATTCAGATACGACTCCGTTTTAATAAATCACACATAACCCACTCGAGTACCTGAATGAGTATGAATCGGGGTTCTATTCGAGTCGAGTAAGCCAAGCTTTAGTATGCTCATAGTGACTTGTTTGTAATCGAGCCTAGATTGGTTTTATAATTGAGCATAGTTTTAAGCTACATTTGTAGGGATCTAACTAATAAACAAATTTGAGTTTTAAGCTAAGATTTACTATGTTCACGCTCAACTCATTTTGCTGAGAAAAAACGAATGCAATATAGATAGGACCCTAATAAATGAGATTTGACTTTTGTTCAATCCCCGACGAGATCCAGATTAACAAGGTCTATTTGTAGGGTTATATTTAAGCCATAAAACTATCATCCTTGATGAAACACAAAGCACACGCCCACATAGTTGATGAAACACTATTAACTCTAAAAAGGGTTTCTCCTTTACTCCTTCCACACCTCCCCTCCCTTCCTTCTTGATGCCTATGGAGGCCTGCGGGTCACGTGACGTGACCCAACCCTACCATAGAGAAAGAGATTGAAGGAGGACCCATCAATTTAAAATTTAAAAAGGAAAAGGAAAAGAAAAAGAAACCTGTTTGAAGTTTGGGGGATTCTGCAGATTTTCTTTATAAATATCATCACTTTCACACAGCTCTCAAACTCACCCCCACACCCCTCCGGCCTTCCCTGTCTTACTATTTCAGTATTTCATTTTTCAATTTTTTTTTAATATCCCCATTTTCCTTCTCCACTGAATTAAGCCACTGTCTTCTCAGATTCTTCTCTGTGGACTCCTGATTTCAGATTTCTCAGAAACCCAGTGCGTAGGAAAGGCTAAAGTTCTATTGTTTGTTGTCTTTGGATTTTTATTTTCATTTTTAAATTTTGGTTCTTTTCGAGTTTGGGGGGTAAAACACAGAAAAAGATTTGGGCTTTGAGGGAATGCAACAGCACCTGATGCAGATGCAGCCCATGATGGCAGCTTATTACTCCAACAACGTCACCAGTGATCATATTCAACAGGTCCCTCCACTCCCTCTCTTGTTCCTACTGGGTCTCTCTGGATAAGCCCTCTTTTTCTGAAGTGCAAAAAGGAGCGACCTTTTTCTCTTTTGTGTTGGGGGTTTTTCATTTTGTGTTGGGGATTTTTACTTCTGTTATCTGTTCTTGGATTTTTCATGGGGTTTTAGTAGAGTTGCCTAATTGCATCTTTGCTATTGTTCCATTTTCTAGGGTTTATGCTTTATGTGCTTGGTTCCTTGATTGATGCTTGTTTATTTGCTGTTTTGATTTGATTTGTCCTGGTTGCTGTACAATCATTTGAGATGGATACTATTTCTTGTCCAATCCCCTTGCTTTGTTTGGCCTTTGAGAGGTGATTATTTGTTTAATGTTAAATCAATTAGTAACTTGGAAGTTGGTACCATGGATCTATAAAAACATTCCTTCTCCTTTCTGGCTTTGTGATTAAAAATCTGGTCTGCCCAAGAAGTGAATCTCAACACCCACCTCCATGGAATTAAAAAATAAAATAAATACATGGTCTGGGTTCCATTAATTAATGTTATAATTAGCATTAATCATTAATTAATCAGTACTCAATAGTTAATTAATTTGTCTTTGCTGTTGGATTCTCTTCCCTATGCACCTCTTTTTTCTCCATGATAGCTGTACATGTTTGCTCCTAGGTTTATGTGCTTTATCTTCACTGATTTCATTAGTCAATCTCTCTTGGTTGAAATGAAAACCTAAACAAAAACAAAAAAAGAATACCCAAAAAAGATGGCAATATATCTTTGCCTATTTTTGTACACTTTTGTATATGAATCTCCAATGGATGGTCCCTCCTTTTTTTACCTGAGTTTAGCTTCCTTGATATCTCTGGTGTTACTGCTGCACAAGTGCACAGTGATTGATCAAAGGGGACCAAGAACATTGAAAGGACAGAAAGATTAATCAAATCACATGTGTTAATTACTGGAGTGTCTAGCAAATGGATGATCATTACTGGAGTATTCTATAATGTGTGCTGATCATATATCAAAGTTTGCTTAAATTGATGTCTTGTATTATTATAAACTGGCAGTATCTTGATGAGAACAAGGCACTCATTCTGAAGATTGTGGAAAGTCAGAATTCAGGGAAAATGAATGAATGTGCAGAGTAAGTTGCTTCTAACCCAAATCTTTAAATTGTTCAATTCAAGAGAGAAAGAAATTGCAAGTTTGAATGGCAGCTAGTAGCCATATATGCAGACTATGTAGTCACTGCATTAAATGCTGATTGATTGTCACTTTCACTGCATTTAATATTTTCACAGCTTTCTTACTTGTGCAAGCTGAATGACTGGCTAGAATCTAGATATTGTGAGATAGTATATGATCAATAATTTATGTATCATCAGAGATACAGTATGTAAGAGATTGAAAAATAATAATAAAGGAGACCATCACCACCCAAGTGAAATAGCTCAGTACTGAGTACTGCTGACTACTGGCTGGGATATATTGTAAGCCAATTAAGTTAAACCTGCCATTGTTCCAGGAACCAAGCAAGACTGCAGAGAAACCTGATGTACCTTGCTGCCATTGCTGATGCTCAACCCCAGCCTCCCACTATGCATTCTCAGGTCTGCACTACAGTGTTTGTAGGATCATGTTGTCATAGTACATTTCACTTGTTTTCTTCTCAACCTTCCCTTGATTATATGAGTAACATTATTAGGTAAATTACACAAAACCTCCTGCTATTTTGACACATTTGAACTCTACCACCCGTTACAAAGAAAATCTCATTGACTATCCCTAATAGGGTTTAGAGTTTGTTTGCAGCCAAATAAGTTATTATGCAATCAACACATTACTCCCAACAAACCATATACATAACATCATGCATAATTAATATTCCATTAGAAAATATAACTACAAAAGTACCCTTTTAATAGTTTGTTGAATTAGAGTGGTGAAACAAACTTTTTTCCTTATGAATTTGAGTGGTTTTGTGAGGAAAATAAAAGCCTAAATAGTGTTTGTATTGCATAATTTAAACTTTTTTATATTAAAAAAAAGACTGTTATTTGATGATCAAATGTTGCCTTTTGTTTGCAGTACCCAACCAGCAGTGTAATGCAGCAAAGCGGTGGACTCTACATGCAGCACCAGCAGGCCCAAGCGATGAGCCCACAGGCGCTGATGGCGGCTCGCTCCTCCATGCTCTACAGCAGCCAGCAGCCTTACGCGGCGCTGCAGCAGCAACAGCAACAACAGCAGCAGCAGCAGCAGGCACTGCACTCCCAGATGGGTGGCATGAGCTCCATGGGCACCACTTCAGGCCTCACCATCCTCCAAGGTGAGCCCAACAATGGCCTGGGTGGGTTCTCCGATTTCGGGAGAGCCACTGTAAGCAAGCAAGAGATGGGCGGGGAGCAAGGTAGGGACGGAAGCGAGAGCCTCTACTTGAAGTCTTCTGATGATGGGAATTAACTGAGCAATCAAAACCGCAACCACCCGAGTAGAAGGAGGAAGAAGAAGAAGAAGAATATTACTTAATCAAGAGCTTAATTAGGATTTAGGATTTGGTGGTAGAAAATGGAAGAGGTTGTTGTTGTTGTTGCTTAGAAGAAGTTAAGTGGTTTGTTTTTGCTTGTGGTTTTTGTTGTTGTTGTTGTGTTTGATGTAGAACAATGGAGAGGTTAAGTTTTACTTGTGTTGATGGAGACTATGAATCCAGCTTATGAAGGTAGCTATGATTAGCTTAAAGCTTATCATGTAAATCTGTAGGTTTAAAACCCTTTTATGCTGCCATTATCTAGTTAAGTTTATGTTCATCTATATCACTCCTCAGCCCTAAGGATATCTAGATTTTTGACTTTTGAGGTAGCCTTCATCTTAACCAAGTATGCACAAATAAGCCCTATTTGGATTGTGGCCTTTATCACTTCATATGGTTTTAACATGTCAAAGATTTAAAAAAAATGGGTCAAGTTGGGGCTTGGATGGATTTTTGCTTGTGGAATTCCAAGAGCTTCTTCACAACTTCTCTATTTTATAGTTTTAAAGGTTTTTAGTAAAGTTGTTATTCGAACCGAACAAGCCGAGTATTGCTTGTTCGATCATATATTTAGTTTGTTTAGAAATAAACGTTTTTTTTTCTAGCATGAAGCAACCATATTTGTTCAAAACATAGTAACTTAAAAGAAATTTAACAAAATTTGAGCTTAAATCGAGCGAGCCGATTTTTAAACTGAGCTTAAAAATGTGCTCATACTCGGCTTTTTAAGAAAATGAACGAGCTCGAGCCGAGCTCAACTCATACAACCGCCCTAAGTTTTAGAGAATTATATTTGTTTGGTTCAACAAATTTTCCAACTCATTTTTTAAAATAGAAAAACAGTAGAAAAAAATAAAGTTTTATCAAATCTAAATACTTCTTCAAAATTTCAAAATAGGAAGTTATTAGAGTAAGAAATAATAATTTAAAAAATATGTCTTTTATTTTCCCATTTTAGAGAGGTTGTCATAGATGGCCTAAATAAAGTTGTGCCTATTCACTAAGTTTGGCAAGATAACTTGCTCAATTCAAAAAGAAAATTAGTAGCTTATATATTTTTATCTAAAAATAAATAAACACATTCAACCATTTAAGCCTATTTTATTTGAGCTCGAATTATCCCTTCAACTTTGATGTCAGGCTAGTACTACAACTAGATGCATGCATGCAAGAGGTTGTACGGGTGAATGGTAATGGATGGTTGGGTGCAATTGGAATCTAAGGTTGTGTATATATACTTTGAAATACTTTCACAATATTTTACACAATAAAATATAATAACTCTAAAAGGTAGAATCACCATTGAGATAATTTCTACAATATTATAATAGTTGGAAGGGAGATCGAATAATATAAATTCGATAATATGATGGAAAAAATCTACAACAATGTCGATATTTAAAACTAAGATTTGAATTATGCATTACAAGAGTAAATGAGATCAGGGTGGAATAACCGTTCCGGAATGATCAAGCTGAAAAGGACTTGCGTGTAGTCTATAAAGGTCACTTACTCGAACCTCGGATAACCTCCCATATAACATAAAAATTGCAAAGAGAACGGTGAAAATATCAACAATAACATGAAAAACACCTCAAATCACACATCCTGATCAAATAAAATAAAAATGATATTTTTTCGATCCATTTTTCGATTAACCAACACTACCATTAACACCTAAATTACCGAAAATTCGAAGCTTATGGAAATATTATTATATACTCAAATGAAATAAAATTGTTAAATTTAAATTAATATTACATTGGACTAAGACCAAAAAAAAAATCCGAATATTTGATTTGAAGGTGTGATTTGTGACATTTTTAGGCTCTACTCAGTATTTATGCTGTGTTGTCCCTAGCTATTTTATTGCATTCAATTTCAAATTGTCAAATTGATAATGAAAACGTCGCTATATGCGCTGTTGGTATATAACGGTTGGAGGAATGGGGGAGGTTGAAGAAGGCGATGAGCACGACACGAATGTCCGCAAAAGTTGGGAGCTTTTCAACAAAGCTGAAGTGAGAGAACGACAGAGACAGCAGGAGCGAGCGAGCGAGCGAAAAGGAAGCGACCGAAGTTGCAGGGAGAGATGAAGCAAGATAACGACTCAACCCTAACACTCTCACTTTTTTCTTCCCTTTTCCCCCTTTTCTGCAAAATTTCTGGAGATGAAATTGCTTTTAATCTTCCTTCAAGTCTCCGATTTCGCCGTCCCGTCTGTTTCCAGCTTCGGTGTCGCAGCTGTGATGCTCCCAATCTCAAACGTTTTGCTTTGTTGATTGAGGTTTTCAGATTACCGGATGGTATGTGGTCACTTCGATCGGTTTCTGTTTCAGGATTTGCAGCAATATTGTTTAATTCGTTATCGCGTCTCTGATTTGTTTCTTTGGGATTCTTAGCGTGCTCTATGATGCTGCAAGTTTCAGATTATAGCTTAGTGCGTTGATTGTGCTTTCGGACCGTTTCGGTGTTTATTGAAATGTAATCCACATTATCGATTTTGGTTTGGCCGAAGTAGAATGTATTTGTGAATTTTAACAGAACTTATGTGGATCGCAATGAATTCCAAACAATGAGAGTGGAAATCAAACTTGCGACTTAACTGTTGCGCATTTAATGAAAATGAAAGGCATCTCATCTATTCCAAATCCAATTCAGCAGGGAAAGGTTGATTGATGAAAATGAAAGGTTGATATCATTGATTGGCTTTTGGGGCTGCCTAAGAGCCAAAGGGGGTTTGGGTTGGGGGAGCTGGAAAGAAAATTGGAGAACTCAGAACTGTGCTATGTTTATGGGCCTGCCATTGATGTTTCTGCTGGGTATGAGCCCAATAGAATGTGATTTTAGTTCATCAAAGTTTGATCATGGCTTTCTATGTACCTCCTGCAGGGGACTGCGGTGAACATCATAGTAGGTTCCCATGTCTGGGTTGAAGACCCGGATGTGGCTTGGATTGATGGGCTTGTAGAAAAAGTAATCGGGGACGAAGCACATATCGAGACTAGCAACGGGAATAAGGTATGTTCTGCACTGTGTCGCAGTGGTTTCTATTTGAACCTTGAGTAATGTTTTGAGCAAGTAACTTTCCATCTGTATACTTCCAGATTACAGCAAAACTATCAAGACTCTATCCCAAGGATGAAGAAGCTTCCCCCGGTGGGGTTGATGACATGACTAAGCTTGCCTATTTGCACGAGCCAGGAGTGTTGGAAAATCTCAAAACTAGATTTGAGCTTAATGAGATCTATGTAAGTCTTGCTTCATCTTGAAACTTGATCACATTTTATGATAAGCATATGTGTGTGACGTTTTCAAGCGAAACTTATGATTGATTTCACCTTTTCTGTCTAATATTTTTGTCATAAACAATTGACAGACTTACACTGGTAATATTCTCATTGCCATCAATCCCTTTTAAAGTCTTCCTCATGTTTATGGTTCCCACATGATGCAACAATACAAGGGCGCACCTCTAGGAGACTTAAGCCCCCATGTTTTCGCAATTGCTGATGTTTCGTATAGGTACTTTTGGTGTTCTGTTATTAAAGGCAGTGTGCTGTTATTGGGTATCTAATTATGGAAGTGCTTTCTGAAGTGCAGGGCAATGATAAATGAGGGAAAATGCAATTCAATCCTTGTCAGTGGTGAAAGTGGAGCTGGTAAAACGGAGACTACCAAGATGCTTATGCGTTACTTGGCCTGTTTGGGTGGTCGTTCATCAACCGAGGGTCGCACAGTAGAGCAACAAGTTCTTGAAGTACAATTTCATTTTACTCTTGTGTCTCTTTGGTTTGTAATTCCAAACTCCTATTTGATTCCATAACCACTTTTATTGGTGCAGTCAAATCCAGTTCTTGAAGCATTTGGGAATGCTAAAACCGTGAGAAATAATAATTCTAGGTAAAACATTTTCTAGTTACCATATACAGTATGTTCAATCTCCAGTTTGATGATGTAGTAAGGTTGTACAAGTTGGTGATTTTTTTTAGATCTAACTTCTAAGATAAATTCCACGAGATTGTGTTATTTTAGTGCTAATCATCTACATAGTGATTCTTCATAAAGCATGGGAGAATACTCATAAAACATGGGAGAATTTCTGCAGACTTTTCTGGTTTGAGCGTTTTTTGTACTAACTTCATATTTTGGTGCAGCCGGTTTGGTAAGTTTGTTGAGATTCAGTTTGACAAACATGGGAGAATATCTGGAGCAGCAGTCAGAACTTACCTCTTGGAAAGATCTCGTGTTTGCCAGATTAGTGATCCAGAGCGCAACTACCACTGCTTTTACCTTATTTGTGCAGCACCAAAGGAGGTGGTTTTTTTTGTTTGTTAAAGTAGAACATAAAGCTGGAAGTCTATTCATTCTTTGGTTGATTGGTAATAGCTTTATCATGTTTTTACCGTTTCCAGGAAATTCAGAAATATAAGCTGGGAGATCCGAGATCTTTTCGTTATCTTAATCAGTCAAATTGCTATGAACTTGTTGGTGTAAGTGATGCTCGTGAGTATCTGGCAACGAGGAGGGCAATGGATATTGTTGGACTTGGTGAAAAAGAGCAGGTATGTCATATATGTCTCAGCATTGATCTTTATTTGATATGTGTGTTTAACGTTAATTGATCATGTAGGATGCAATATTTAGAGTGGTTGCTGCAATTCTTCATTTGGGAAATATCGATTTTGCGAAAGGGAAGCAGGTGGACTCGTCGGTGCTAAAGGATGATAAATCAAAATTCCATCTTAAGACTGCATCAGAACTTCTGATGTATGAATTATTTTTCATAGCCACTTGAACATAATTACTAAACATTTTTTTCCTGTTCACCTTTGAAATAATTATTTATTATATATATACAATTATATTAGGTGTGATAATAATGCCATGGAAGAGGCGTTAATGCAACGTGTGATGGTAACACCAGAAGAAATCATAAAGCGATCACTTGATCCTCTTAATGCAGTTGTCAGTCGAGATGGATTAGCGAAAACCCTATATTCTCGACTTTTTGATTGGTAAAGTTCAAAACCAGGTTGCTGTAAATTTGTTTCTTGTTTTATTTCAATTTGTTAATTTTCCCTCACGTTAATGATAAGCTGCTTGAATTGTGTGTGTTTTTTTACTTTCAATTCATTCATTTATTTATAATCTTTTCAGGTTAGTTGACAAAATAAATGTGTCAATTGGACAAGATCCGAACTCAAAGACTACAATTGGGGTACTTGATATCTATGGATTTGAAAGCTTCAAACAAAATAGGTGATTAGTAAAAGATAAAGACATCAAGAAGTACATTAGATTCAGCAAGCAACATCAGCTATCCAGTTGTCTTTTTTAGCCTTTTCAATTTTCTGTGTCTTATGCAGCTTTGAGCAGTTCTGCATAAATTTTACCAATGAAAAGCTGCAGCAGCACTTCAATCAGGTAATGCTTTACACTGTTAGCAGTTCATAAGATCAGTTATTGCCCCTGAGCTAAGCAGGTCTCAGATAATCCGGTGCTCACTTTCAGCATGTCTTCAAGATGGAGCAAGAAGAATACAAGAAAGAACAAATCGATTGGAGCTACATTGAATTTGTTGATAACCAAGATGTTTTGGATCTCATAGAAAAGGTTCTTCCAGTCTTCTATGCAAAAATAGAACATCAACTGTCTGATGGTAATATGGTTAAAGTGTTGCTTCATGGAATAACAAAGCCATCATTAGTGTTCAGATCGGCAGTAGTTACAATGACTATGAAAACTAGTAAATACAAAAATGCCAAAAACATCTGGCAGCACTACAGTTGCATTTATTACACTTTTGGATTTTTAGATTATGTCCCTTCCCTGTGTTAGATGTTGCGAAGACAACAATCTTGTATATTTTCAGATGTAGCTAGGCTAGTTTGATATGTAGTACTAGTAGTTGTCAGTATTAATATTATTGGTTATAGCACGAGGTTACCTCTCTAACAACCTATTATGTTTTCTGATAAAATATGCCCCAGCTTTGCATGTAAATCTGCGTTATGTTACTTGGTTCTGTATGGATTTCCATTTTCAAATCGTAAAAGGAATTAAGATGCTAGATCCCAAATAATTATTCAGAGCTGAATATACTTTACTGTAAAATGATGACATGTATTTCATTCCTTGGTTATACTTGTTTGTTAGATTTTCTGTTTGAGAATGAGAAGAAATGAATATTTGTTTTTCTATGAAGTTTACTTACCTTTTTTTTTCCCTTGACACATTCATACATTTGACTGGTTGACTTTGAGCATTGTAAAAATTCTTACAGAAACCTGGTGGCGTTATTGCTCTATTGGACGAGGCTTGGTGAGTCAAATTAATGCCATTAAAATGTATCCATGTTTCTTCATTTTAGCTGGGATTTTTTTCACACACTCTCAGCTGAAGTTAGTTAGTCCAAGCATTTAATTTTCAAACATGCAGGAAGTTAAAATTCAAAATGTATGTTTTGGCTATCGTATCTTCTAATTTTATTTTGTTTGGCCTCTAATTTTTAGCATGTTCCCCAAATCAACACCTGAAACATTTGCATCAAAGTTATATCAAACATTCAAAACTCATAAGCGTATCACCAAGCCAAAGCTTTCTCGGAAAGATTTTATCATATCTCATTATGCTGGCGAGGTACACTCTTTTACAAGTTTTCAGTTGTACTTACTGCTGTTATCAGAACATATTCTTATCCCTGCATTTATTTTTCTAACGATACACAGGTTCTATATCAGCCCGACCAGTTTTTGGACAAAAACAAGGATTATGTGGTCCCTGAACATCAAGATATGCTAAGTAATTCGAGATGCCCATTTGTCGCAGGCCTATTTCCTCCAATTCCAGAGGAAACGCCTAGATCAAGCAAATCTTCTAAGTTTTCATCCATTGGTTCTCGTTTTAAGGTGGTGCACTAGTAATTTTCTTGTTTTGCTTGAAGAATTCAACAACTAATATCTTTGTTATGTGTTGATGTAGTTACAACTACATGAGTTGATGGATACGTTGAACTCGACTGAACCTCATTACATAAGATGTATTAAACCAAATAATCTTCTAAAACCCGCTATCTTTGAGAATATCAATATTTTGCAACAACTACGTTGTGGGGTAAGTGCAATTTATTCATCTTGTGTTTATTTCTGGGCAAAAAGATACCTTCTTTTTCAGTTTCTGCTCTATGCTTATAACTTTTCTTATGTAGGGTGTCCTGGAGGCAATTAGGATCAGTTGTGCAGGCTTTCCCACTCGCCGTGCCTTTTTTGAGTTTATTAATAGATTTGGGATCCTTGCTCCTGAGGTGACTGAAGGGAGGTAGGCATCCTTCTTTCAGTTGAAAAACAAACTTCAATCATGAGATTGTTCGATTCTTTTTATTTTGTTTTCACTGAGCATACGATATTCCTCTGAAATTCCTTTTATGTATCAACACAGCTATGATGAAAAGGTTGCATGTCGAAAAATATTGGATAAGGCAGGGCTGAAAGGATTTCAGGTAACTTCCTATCCTGGATATGATGATGTGTATACTACATGATCCTTTTACAGTGCATGTTACTGCCATATACATATACCCTGCAAGGTTGAAATCTAGGAGGAATGCTTATCCAGCAGAAGTTTTTCTTTTTATTTTAGACTTAATGTAGAACTATATGTACACAATCATGTATCCATATAACGATTTCTGATTTTGGTAAGGCCACACATGGTTATTTAATCATCAAATGCCTCTGCAGATAGGCAAGACAAAAGTCTTTCTCAGAGCTGGTCAAATGGCTGAACTGGATGCAAGAAGAACTGAGGTGCTTAGTATTGCAGCGAATATTATTCAGTGTCGCGTTCGGACTCATAATGCTCGTCGGCAGTTTATTGAACTATGCAAGTTGGCAGTTTATTTGCAGTCTTTATGCAGAAGTATGTTTAAATATTATGATAATTAATAATCATGATACAACATTTATCAAAAAGGAAGTTCATGCTACAGCTTCATAGCATATGTGATGATATTTTTAGACAGACTGAATCTTTTTGTTAACTTTTTTGTTTGCACATTATATTTTCTTGGCTTTAGGAAAAACTGCCTGCAAATTGTACGAGCAAAGGAGAAGGGAGGAAGCCGCTTTGAGGATTCAGAAGAATGGACTTAAATATTATGCCAGAACGGTCTACCATAAACTTCGAAAATCTGTGCTCACCCTTCAAACAGGTATAAGGGCCATGGCTGCTCGTAAGGAACATAAATTTAGAAGACGGACCAAAGCAGCTATTACAGTTCAGGTACTTCCTGTGAAGTTTCTCATCACACTGTTAACTTATGAACTAAGGTTTGCCTTACTGAGGGTATTATGCTCTGCAGATGCAATGGCGTTGCCATAGAGCTGCATTGTATTATAAGAATCTCAGAAAAGCATCAGTTATTGCACAGTGCAGATGGAGAGGTAGGATAGCCAGGAGAGAATTAAGGAAGCTGAAGATGGTGAGTGTCACTAGAGTTGCACTTAAATGTTAATTACATTATTGGTTCCACCTAGTGAGGCTTAAGAATGTTTTATCTCTTTGATAATGTCTTTCTTATAGATATATGTGAATGCTCATGATTTATGTATTCTGCTTTCTATATCTAAGATGGCGTCAGATGTTAATTTTTGCATTCATTTAATGAGGTTGAGAAATACTTATCTAGTCAGAATCAACTGGCCTGTTTCTTTGAGTTCTGAATTGTACAAAGACGGATATCCAAATGGAATTCAATGAATGACACATCCTTGAATGAGAAGTTTGATTTCCCCGGTTTAACAGAAGAATTTTGAGTAACCTACGAGTGATCTAGTCCAGATTAGTAGTTGCACTTTTTTTTTTTCAGTTTTTACTAGGTCATCTGTGAGCACCGAATGGTCTATGGAGATGGGATGATTTTATATCTTAGACATGATATCTCTTAATCTATATTGCTACAATATGCTTTCTGTAGCTCCCCTTCAAGTTGTCGCATACCCACTTTTAAACTTTATTTTTTTCTCCAGGCTGCAAGAGATACAGGTGCTCTAAAAGAAGCCAAGGATAAGCTTGAAAAAAGTGTGGAAGAACTCACATGGCGCCTAAAGTTAGAGAAACGCTTAAGGGTGATTCAATTTATTACAAAACATAACACCATATTGATTATATGCTATTTTGTGGCTGGATTTGTGAGCATGGCTTTTGAAGTTTATACTCTTGCGAATGAAGAATAGGTTCAAGTGCTGAAATATGATTTTACATGGCAGACTGATTTGGAAGAAGCAAAAGCACAAGAGATTGCTAAACTGCAAAATTCTTTACAAGCCATGCGGAATAAGAACGAGGAGACAAATGCATTGTTAGTCAAGGAACGAGAAGCAGCTAAGAAGGCAATTGAAGAAGCGCCTCCAGTTATCAAAGAAACTCAAATTATGGTTGAAGATACCAATACGATCGATGCTTTGAAGGAGGAACTGGAAGCTCTAAAGGTAATGGCATATGATGATTAACTTGCTTTATGTTGGTTAGTAAATAAGTTCCAGAGTACTGTGAATCAATATCACAGCTAAATTAACTCTTTCTTAAAAAGTAATTTTTGTGTTTCCATTTAAATTACATTTAAAATCGAAAGAAGCTGGACCACTGTGTAGCTCTTTTACTGGCATAAAAATACTCTGTATAGTTTACCAGGAACTGGAGTATCACTATTTAGTTCCAAGTTAGCTTTTAGACTGCTCAGCTGCAATTGAATTAAACTGCAGTTCATATTAAATTTCATGGAACTAATGCACTAATTGCATGTTCAACAAGAACAAGGGAGTTTTCCTGTTGCATTTCTTGTATGTGGATCTTTATTTTCAATTTGTTTCCTTTGTGTCTTTTGATATTTAGATGTCATTACAATCAGAGAAACAGAGAGCTGATGAGTGCGAGGGTAAACTTGCTGTAGCAGAAGAATGTAGTGAAGGAAGACGTCAGAAGTTGGAAGACTCAGATAAAAAGATTCAGCAACTTCAGGATTCTCTGCAAAGGTAAACTGTTGACTGATTAGCTTGTACATAAGCATATTGTATCTTTGGCACACAAGGTTATTGATTTTCTGAAAACACACAAAATGTTGTCAGTTTGTAATTCTTTGTTTGAGCCTAACACAGTTTTTGTAATTTCAAATCAGGTTAGAAGAGAAGCTTAACAATCTAGAATCAGAGAATCAAGTTCTTCGTCAACAAGCTGTAGGTGCTTCAGCGGCACCAAGCAAAATCATACTAGGACGGTCTAGATCAATAATCCAGGTACGTCAATAACAATTTTATCTTTAAAAAGAGCTTATGTTGAAACTACGTTCGAGGAGTTTTTGTAATAATTTTTGCAGAGAGGCTCTGAAAGTGGTCATTACGGGGACTCCAAGCCCACCATTGTGAGAATACTTTCATAGTCTCATATAGCTTTGATTTATAGTCTCTTCTTTCACCTAATAGTTGCATTCCTTTTGTTAAGGATTTGCACAGCACTTCAATAAATCACAGGGAGTTTTGTGAAGTAGAGGAGAAGCCCCAAAAGTCTCTTAATGAGAAACAGCATGAAAATCAGGATGTGCTCATTCTGTGCATCTCAGAGCATCTGGGTTTTGCAGGTGACAGACCAATAGCTGCCTGTACCATATACAAATGTCTTCTTCATTGGAGATCCTTTGAAGTAGATCGAACGCCTGTTTTTGACAGGGTAGTACAAACCATTGCCCGTGAAGTGGAGGCAAGAAAAAAATATGATGATTATGAATTTTGCCGCGTTATTTTGTAGGTCGAAAAAGAATTTAATCTAATTTTGTTTTGAATTACAGAACCAGGAAAACGATGACACCCTGGCCTATTGGTTGTCTAATGCCTCAACACTTCTACTCTTACTCCAACGCACACTGAGAGCAAGTGGTGCAGCTGGAATGGCAGCATATCGTCGTCGGTCATCATCAACCCATCTCCTTGGAAGAATGTCACAAGTATTAAATTTTCTCTTAAACAGTGATGCATTTGATTCCACTGTTAATTTGAACTAGTAAATGAGTAGTTTTTCTTTGCATGCCTTTTAGAGTTTCCGTGGAGTCCCCCAAGGTGTTAATCTTCCGTTTGTTAGTAGTGGTGGTGTGGGTGGAGTGGACAATCTACGGCAAGTTGAGGCCAAGTATCCAGCTCTGCTTTTCAAGCAGCAGCTTACTGCATACGTAGAAAAGATATATGGAATAATTCGAGACAATCTTAAGAAAGAGATTTCTCCGTTGCTGGCATTGTGCATTCAGGTACTTGTGTCCCATCTTTAGGAAAGTCGCTCAAAATCTTCAATTGATGATTTTCTTTCCACCGGGTTTCAATGAAACAGGCACCAAGAACATCAAGAGCGTGCTTGGTTAAGGGATCCTGCCGTTCACTTGCAAATGTCGCGGCCCAGCAAGCCTTGATTGCTCACTGGCAAGGCATTGTAAGGAGTCTTGACAATTTCTTGAGCACATTGAAAGAAAACCATGTTAGTGGACCTTTTTATCCTGCTTGCCTTATTTTTTCTTCTTATTATGTCTGCTGTTGTGTTACCCTTTGTCTTTCTGGACATTCCTTCGAGAAAAATGGTGTAGTTTAGTGGTTGGGAATGATAATTGCAGAAGCCATCAAACAAAAAGACATGAATTTTGAAGATGTAGCTTTATAAGATCTTGATAACAACACGTACTGAGGAGAAACTCCAAAAGTAAGTTAATCTAAATCTGACGTTCGATAATTCTTCACCTCATACAGGTACCTCCATTTTTAGTTCGTAAGATCTTCATTCAAATCTTCTCCTTCATCAACGTTCAACTATTCAACAGGTATTCCTTTGGTTTCAGTTGTAATACCAGGTCCATACTTCTGCTAGATAGTTCCTTACAGTCTGATCCTGCTGCCTTTTCTCAGTCTTCTATTACGGCGTGAATGTTGTTCATTTAGCAACGGTGAATATGTGAAGGCAGGCTTGTCTAAACTTGAACACTGGTATTTTGATGCTACTGAGGAGGTACTAGATTTAACGATTTCTTGAACAGATATATAATCATTATGTTTTTTTTTTCCAATCATCTATCTCATTTGGTGTCTTGGAGATTTCTTTGGGTTTAGTCTACCCAAAATTAGTCGTATCAAAGTTTGGCTTATGTGTTGTTTTGCTAGTGAGAAGGTTGCCTTACCACTTGTCCTTAACTTCTGGTCAGATAGTCTTGCATCTGACATATTAGGCTTCTCTGTATTTTGATATATTATTTTTTAAGAAAGGGAATATTACTCCCATCTACTTGGTAAAAAAAAAAAGAGAATCAGTCCTACCAAATTAGATTTCCTTGCTTCAGATGATTCTCAGATGTATACTTTGGTAGAGGTTGGTTAATTACCTAACTTAGTCATTATGCAGTATGCAGGTTCAGCATGGGATGAACTGAAGCATATCAGACAAGCCATTGGATTTCTGGTAAGCTAGCTTCTTTTGGTTAAGCATGCCCTTTTTACACCTCGAAAGGTATGGTTGTAAACTTCTCTCCGCAGAATTTTAATTTGTTTTCCCTTTACACACAGGTTATACATCAAAAACCAAAGAAGTCTCTGGATGAAATAAGCCATTCCCTTTGCCCTGTCAGTAACTTGAACTTTTATTTGAAAACATGTTCATTTATAAGTTATCACTATCTCATAAAAATTAGAAAGTTTCCTCTTATTTACATATAGGTACTCAGCATACAGCAGCTATATCGAATTAGTACCATGTATTGGGATGACAAGTATGGCACACATAGCGTATCCCCAGATGTAAGCAAGTAGATTTGATATTATCTTCATGACTTCATCTGTTAACGAGTATTTCAGCCCCAAAATGCCATTTCACACGAATTCCTCCAAATAGGTCATTTGCAAGATGAGGATAATGATGACTGAAGAGCCGAATAATGCAGCCAGCAGCTCGTTCCTTTTGGATGATGATTCAAGGTTTGCACATTGAGACTGCACAGTTTGAACTTTTAAGCCTTTCAACCATAAATTTCTTGCTGATAGATGATTTTTCTTTAAAAAAATTTTTGACATCACACACTAGACAAAACTTCTAAATACATGAATAAACTTACACCTTCTCCCAACTATCTGGATTCTGGACCATCATAAATGCTTGCTGGTTTTTACAGCATAGAAGTTTTTTTCATTCTGCGGCTGATGATTTGCCTCTTAAACAATATACGTAATTGGTGTCCATGGCCTGACTGCTTTCCTCCGGTTTTTTATGCAGCATTCCATTTTCCGTGGATGATATATCAAAGTCAATGCAACAAATAGACATATCTGATATTGAACCTCCAACACTCATTCGCCAGAACCCAGGATTTAGCTTCTTAGCTGCAGGTTGACTAAATTATTTGCCTGTTAGAGTTCGATGAATTCTCACCCTTCCATCCATTCGATACATATCGCCTCAGTTGTTTAGGGTGTGTTTGGATTCCAAAATGCATTAAATATAATGCATTATTTTTACCTCGGTTTATTACATATTTCACCTCGATATTTGTGACTTTTTTAATTGTGCAACCAAACATGCACATAAACCGAGGTAAAAAAAATGTATTATAATTAATGCATTTTGGAATCCAAACACACCCTTAAAGTCCGGCATCTTGATGATGAGTTACCCATTAGCCATACCACATCAGAATGTATACCTTAGCGCATTTTGTGTGGTAGTATTAGGGCATGTTTGGCATGCACATCTTTTAATCTAGCTTGAGATTATAATCTAGCTTAAGATTATAATTTAGATAAAAAATTTAATCTAGCTTAAAATTAAGGACATCTTGTTTGGCATGATTATTGATTATCCAAGCTTTTTGGAGATTAAATAGTAAAATTACCAAAATGGGTATCAATAATGAAACAAAACAATAAGCCTATTTTATTTGATGTCTGACTTTACAACCCGGTCATATTCGGCCTGGGTTATAAAATTCCTTTATGAAAGAGAAAAAATACATGACTTTATATCCCAACAACAAGGCGGGCTATAAAATCAAAATCATACACTATCAATAAGATTA
Source organism: Persicaria tinctoria (assembly GCA_037127255.1). Lineage (NCBI taxonomy): Eukaryota > Viridiplantae > Streptophyta > Magnoliopsida > Caryophyllales > Polygonaceae > Persicaria > Persicaria tinctoria. The sequence continues at coordinate 7,358,686 of JBANSL010000004.1, forward strand.
ATGCATGATAGAAATTTTGGTAAAATTGCTAAAATTAATGTATGATAGAAATTTAAAAATTACATGGGGCCAAAAAAGAGTTCATAAATTACCTTATTGAGATAAAGACAGTTGTGTTCTACTGAGCTTTGGTAAAATTGCAAATAAGCAATATACATATACTCCGTATTTTCAAAGGAAGAAAACAAATTTAAAGGTGGAATTTCATTTCACTGTGTACCCAAACTATAGCCTCTGTAGGTGTAATTAAAAATCCTGTAAATTAGACCCCTGCAAATAAAAACAAGAGGAGATGGCAATACAGGTCTGAATTTTAGGATTTTAGAGCACGAGATCGAAGTTTAGGGTTGTAGAATTTGCGGCAGGGCCAACAATACGGTGCGAATCGGGCGAGTGGACGATGGGGAGGAAGGAGGAAGGAGAAGGGTATTTCAGTCATTCGGGATCACTACCGCTCCCTACCGCTCCATCAATTTCATCCAACGCTTCCCCTGAGAGCGGCCATGGAAACGCCTTGCAACGGGGTTCTAGAGCGTTAGATCTGAAAACGCTGTGTCTTGCCAAACCAGGATTGAAGAGCGTTTTGAAGAGCGGTTTCTTGAAATTCGTAAAACGCTCTCCTACAACCGCTTGAAAACGCTTTACCAAACATACCCTTAGTGTTACCCATTCTTACTTGCTGTACACAGTACACACCCAACCCAAGCAAGCATATATGCAAAGGGCAAGAATGTAAGTATATTTATACAGTAAATACATGTAACTTGTTTGAGCATATTTATGAAAGTTAATTTTCTTCCCCTTTTTTTTCCCCAAAATTTAAAACATATTTCAACTGTAATTATTAATGTTGTACCACCAAACTCGTGATTTCCAAGTTGCTTTTCATTTTTGTTTGGGAAAAGAAAACCCGGCAAAAAAGACGCATTTTTTTCTGTACTTACCCGTCAGCCGCCACCAACTGAACTACTGAAGCTTGAATGCTTTCCTAATTCCTGCGGTTGGTACTCTCTCTCCCTCCGACACAGATTATCTGCTCATTTCAAGGGCTCCGGTTGGATTCAGATCCAGATAAAAGCGCTTAAAATGGTAAGCTTCTCCCGAGATCCGACCCATTTTTATGTGATTAGTGCTTACTGTCTCGGATCTCTTAGTTGCAGAGGCTTTTTGATGTTAGTAGGGTTCTATTTAGATAAATTTGGTCTGTTGATGTTCACTTCAGAATTTTAAGAGCTCTTAACTAGTATGAGATTCATTGTCTTGAAGACCTTGAATTTTGATGCTACCCACGAATGGTACTTGAGTTGGAGATTGTTTGGGCCTTTATGAGGCTGTGCTGAAAAGGGATCTCGTTGATTCTGAAAACCCAATGCTGGTTAGATTTCATCTGTGTGCATTAAGCAGGCCGCCTGTTCATCTCGGTTCTCTCCTGTATGTGCCCTTCTGGGTTGTAATTGTAGCTTACCACTGCTGAATTTGATCATATTTAGAGCTCTTGTTCATTAATGTTGAATTTTCTGCACCAGATTATACCGTGTTTGCAGAATTTCCCATCATCGGTTGTTGTTGCTTTCTTACTCAATTGTTGATAGAGGTTCATGAGTTACTCTCGGTCTTTTCAATTTTTACAGGAAAAAGAAGCAAAGAAGGAAGCTTATAGGAAGTACTTGGAGTCAAGCGGAGTGCTTGATGCCCTGACCAAAGGTCTTTCATCACGTGCAATCGATTCCTTGTTATTTCTATGTTAAAAGTGTCCTTAATTTGACATGGTTCAATTCCTAAATGTCACTTCTTTTCATCTGAAATTCTATTTTGACAGTCCTCGTTGCGTTGTATGAGCAAAATGACAAGCCCAGTTCTGCTATTGAGTAAGTCCTTTTCCAATTGACTTATGATCTGCTCAATTTATCTCTACTATGTCTACATTACTATTACCAGACTTCCAGTAGATACCTCTTGCATTTTTAGGTTCATCAGGGAGGCGTTTGTTAGAGTTTCTAGTAATCCTTGTAACCAACACATTAATCTTTTAATGTCATTAATTTTTCACCTCTAACTAATTTCTTTAGAGTAGACCAATGGGGTTGGTAAACAAAATATGTTGTAATCGTTGAAAATTCAAAAACATAAGGTTTGACTTGTTATATGCTTCTGTATTTCACATTGGGAACTCTTTTCAAATCTCATCTTCATCCTATAAGTTATTCCCGTGCTCCAGAACGATAATCAAACGTGGATTTTGCCTCAAACGTGGAACATTTACTTTGGTTGAAATGCCATTTTGTAATTAAAATTCACATCTTGGACAATTTGGTACTTGGAATTATTTTGTTACCATTTGAATATTGAAAACCCCTTCAGTATCCATTCAGGTCAAATTTAAGCAGAACATAAATTTTAGTTGATTCTATAAATGAAAACTGAACTCTATTTTTTTTCAATTAGGCTTTATTTGAACCAAACTGGGTTTGAAATGTGCACAAGAACTGCAATTTCGATGGGGAGAAAATCGAATTAAATAGATATTAGACCTTTTTCAATTCTCAGTTGGGAACATCTTTTCTAAACTGCAATTTGCCCAATGTTTTGATTTGTTATTATCAAAATTACATCCAGGCCATTTTCTTAGCATGACCTGTCTTTTTCCCCTTACTAAACTGTTTGGTTTCACAGGTTTATACAGCAAAAAATGGGTGGCCCGTCTCTTTCCGAATATGAGAAACTTCAAGCTGAGGTATCTGATTTAAAGTTAAAGTACAATGAACTCCTCACAGTTCACCAGGAGACGTGCAGACAGGTAGGATGATGTTCCCTTGCACCTTATTTTATTCCAGTCTCTGGTCCACTTCACGAAGTAGACAACAGATCATAGTAAGGGCCCGTGATGGTCTTATTGCCTTGTTAGCTTGGTAACATGCTGTAAATCCGCCTAAGCCTAAACTAGCTATATTGAAACTGTTTTCGCATTTTGAACTGTGAAAGCACCTTCTAATTGTAAACTGTTCTGAAGGTCCATCCTCTTTGTACCTGCAGCTGGAGGAAATCAAAGCTCAGGCTGCGACGCGTTCAGATGACAGGGATAGTCCCAAGGCCCAGACGCCGAGTCATGAAGATAACAAGGAAGAAATCACACCCTAGAAAGGAAATCCAGCTGCTATGAATTCTTTTCTGTATGATTCTGTCTAATCTCTTCCGCCATTATGTTCCTTCTTGCTGTGCAGTGAACTGATATGAGTCGCGAGACCATTTTCCTCGCGGCTGAGTTACATTAATTAAGAATCAATGTCTTTCAAGTCTTAACCGTTGTGCTTCCTACCCTTATCCAGGCATTGATGAAACTTATCAACTACAAAGACTTTGAATTAATGGAAAGGGGATAGGGATTGGATTGTGATTTATCAGCGGTCCATCCCCTACACTATTTGATCACAGGAACTGTCATTATTTATTGGGGCTAAAAATTAAGGCACTAATTTCCTAACTGTCCTTCCTAACCCCCTCCTGTTTCCACAACTACCACTTTACAACTCATTAACCTTTTTCTGCTTAATTGGAACATAATTTTTTATCATAATATATAAAGTTTTGGGTTTAATGTGAATATATCTTTCATATATATATATATATTAAAAAAAAAGTCTTCTATAGAGGAGAAAATCACAAGTCAGATAATCTTTTGTAGTGTTGGATACGTTGATAGTGCATTAATTAACTCAAAAAATCTAATTTAAAGGTCTTTTAATGGAAAAAAAAAAAAGAAGTAAACTTGGGACAAAATAATAAAAAAATGGACGGGAATTAGAAATAAACAAAATTGTAGCATTTTACCGTAGTTTTTAACAGATTGGTGATTCGGTATCCAGAGTACAAAGCTTAAAAAACGGAGTTTTATCCGAAATAGTTAAAATTGGGGGTTAGTATGTGTAATTTCCCTAAAATTTATAACGAACGGGCCGAGAGAAACAACCAATTTTTCCATCAAATCTTACCAAATCGAATCGGACGGCACACAACTCATCACGTTCGCGATGAAAACCCTAAAAATTTGAGAAATTCCCAATTATTTATTAATTCATTGAATCTGCCTGGAAAAAAATATTCAGAAACTCTCTCTCCCATCGATCGAATGGAACAGCATGAAACCGGGCTCAACCCTTTCTACCATCAACCCCAACCCCCACCCAACGCCACCGCGCTTCATCCCAACGCCACCGACGCTATCACCGAGGCCGCTACGCCGGCCTCCAACGGCGGCCTTTTCGACGGTCATGGCGTCTGTTCGTCGGACGGTGCCAACGCAACCACGTCGCTGTATCCTCAGTCTGTAGAGGTTGTGCGGAAGAAGAGAGGGAGGCCGCGGAAGTACGGGACGGCGGAGGAGGCTGCAGCGGCGAAGGCGGCTAGGTCGTCGACTAGCTTATCTTCGTCGTCCAGGAAGCGCGACCACCAGGCTATTGGCTCGCCGCCTTCCTCTTCCTCGTCTTCTAAGAAATCGCAATTGGACTCCGAAGGTTGTTATCAATTTGATTGCTTGTTATGTAAAACTGTTAATTGAATGAGTAAGTATTAGTTAACTCTTCAAATTGTTCAATGCAGCTGACACTGGACAGTGCTTCATGCCGCATGTTATCAATGTGCAGCCAGGGGAGGTATGCTATGGTGCTCTCTTTTGAATCTCTCAGTTTCTCTATGGAATATTGTTGCAGGTGTAATGTTAGACATCTTTGATTGTAAGATATCAGTGTCTAATGATCGGAAATCATTAATTGTGTACATTAGATTCGTATTGATTGTGTACAGGTTTGTGGAGTTTGCCAAGTGTTGCGTTTGAAAATTGCACACCTTTTACTAAGTCAGTCATTCACGTCCATGTTGCATTTAGTGTTGAACTTGGGTTTGAATTTCGTACTCCGTGCCAATTTAGTAATTTATGTAGTCCATAATTGATAATTCATTTTTCTTGGCTGTATATATGAATATGACCACTGAATGTTTGACTGTATGCCATTGCCTTTTTTTTTCCATACTCCAGAGAGTTATTGTGAATCAGCCTTTTATCTATAATAAATATGTCAAACTTGATTTCTTCATCGGATATTCAGTTTGAAAAAAAGACAACAGTTTTTAATCAATGTCGAAGTCTAGGTTCATATTGTTCTTTTTACTTCGATATTGTATTTGGCTATAAGAATGCTTTGTCATATGGCATTAGATATAGAAAATTCTTTATTTTAAATAATAATCATATTTAAGCGTCTATAATCTTCAAATTTGAAATTCATTGTCGTAGGACGTGGCACAGAAAATTGGAACCTTCATGCAGCAATCTAAGCGGGAATTCTGTATCTTATCTGCATCTGGTTCTGTCTGCAATATCTGTCTACTTCAGCCGACTACATCTGGGGGCAGCATTACCTATGATGTATGTAGTGCTTCTATTTCTGTCTTTATTTATTACATGTATCTAGTTTCTTACCCGAGAGAGAGTTTTCAGAATATAAGATATGATGACCAAGAGGACGCAAGGAATGAGCTGAAACGGAACCAGGATTGGCAATATGATCGGAATTTATTCTTTATGAAGGAAAAGATAAAGCGTTAGGTTTTTGATTGCTAGCTTTTATGTTTAGCAAGTAGAATATAAACTAGTTGATCAAATTGGTCAGTGGGCTGGTAGACAAACTCAAACATGTAGCCTTTTGCGCTTTGAAATTCAGGATAGGCCTCTTTTAGTTGGTAATGTTTTGTTTGACATTCCTTGAATGCGACCCATTTTTATTTTTCTCTTAGACTATTATGCGACCCCCACCCCCACCCTCACCCAACCCCCCAAATGTTAGTTATCTGAATCTTGTGAATAGAGAAGCTTAGGAGTGTATCACACGATGAGATGAAATTACAGAACTTATGATTAAGTGTGTTTTTTTTAGTTTCCTGATTTAAAGCTCATCTTAAATTACCATTTAGGATCCTATAATTGGACCAGTTAAAAGTATTGTGGTAAATGGTTAATCCTATTTTCAGAGGAGGAAATAGTCTAGCTGATGCTTGAAATGGATATTGCATAATATTTCTTTAGTTTATCAAATACTGAAGGCCAGATTCCCATCTGACATCAAGTGGTGTTCCCATATCCCCCAGTCTTCATGATAGATGAAATTGTCAAAACAAAAAAGGGAAGTTCTGTAGGAAGAAGTTAAGATGAAACTTGAGATAATGTTGTAGCTTTTTTTGCTGGGTTACTTTGTAGAAGATCTGCTAGTTAAATTTAATTATCAAGTAAATTTGAGCCCAAAATTAACCCTGTTTCTTGTTTTTGCCAGGGGCCTTTTGATATTCTTTCACTTTCAGGATCTTTTGTACGCACAGATCATGGTGAAAGGAGTGGTGGACTTAGTGCATGCTTTTCTGCCACAAATGGGCAAGTTGTTGGAGGCGGACTTGCTGGGCCACTCATTGCTGTAGGTCCAGTTGAGGTATGATATAAGACACATAGCATTGAAGCAAAACTATATTATGCATGATGTAGCACGTGCTGCATGATCTAGAGGGAAAATTATAAAGCTACCATTTTGTACAATAATTCATAGGTTATTGTTGCCACCTTTCTGATCAACACTAAGAAGGATGCCAATGCTGGCGCAAAAGGAGATACTTCTACAACCACTTTGGCTTCACCAAATAGTGTTTCTGTTTCCAATGTGGGCTATAGACCAGTAATTGAGCCAACTGGAGGATATCCAATCCAAGGAGTCAATGATCATCAAAACCTTGGAGGTTACATGCTTCAGCATCAAGATTTACATATGATACCTCCACACACGGATTGGAGGTCTGGTCTAGACACCAGAAATGGTCTCAACTACGACTTCACAGGTATCTGTTTCTCCAGACATCTGTTAAAGTCGCATTATATAAGGGTGGAGATAGAAATTTTTTTAGTGAGAGACTTTAAGTCTCCCCAAGCTTGCAATTTTGCTTCTGTTCAGTAAATGTTCATTTGCCATATAAGACATTTGTATCAACACATTATCACACACCTTTTCACTTTCCTAAATAGCCCTATCAGTTACCATTTCAGTACCAATTAAATTGCAAGTATGATTACCAAATAGACCCAGTCACTCCTCCAACATTCAAGGGAATGGGATGGAAAGCCGGGGATCCAACCTTTCTCTATTTAAAGCTTGAGTTTCTTACTGTTGTCACCTTCTGCAGGCCATCATGGAATGCAAGAGTCTTCAGAAAATGGGGATTATGAACATCTGCCAGACTAGATCAGAGTCCAGCTCTATGGGTATCGGTGTGCTCTCTTGTTGCCCGTTTTCAATGATAAGCAAGCAGTTAGGTTTCAGATTCGACAAGGAACAGTAGATACAAATATTCATACCCCTCGTGCAGCGCTATTTTACAACACCTGTACAGGTTTTCTAGCCCTCAGCTTTTCCTCACCAAGCCAATACTGCTAAATTCTGAGCTAGAGTTTTAGTTGCTGTGAACCTTGGATCAATCTCCTTATCCTTTGCTGACTCTGTACATTCTCCACGATGAACACCACGGGCCACAGAATAACCACGTCTCTCTCTCTCTCTCTCTCTCTCTCTTCTTTTTTTTTACATCATTCGTTATAAATCAATTTGCTGTGAATTCCCAACTGTAGTTAGATTGAATAAGGCGGTAATTTTGTTTTTATCTGTCTTTTGTGCTTCAGTTTTGCTACTAAAAACACAAATAATGTGTGCCATTTTTCACTTTCTTGCAGTCGTAACTGATATTTCCCATTAGATGCTCTGTTCTTATAGCCATTTTTTTCCGGCTTGATATGTCCAAGCCATGATATAATGGAACAAGGATGTAAGGATAAAAAATGGGGTGTTCAGGACCTCAGGTTGAATATCAAAGAGCATGACGGTAAAGTTGTTTGCAGTTCTGTTTTGGGAGGGGAGTGGAAGCACTTGCTGTGTTGCTCTCAAAGCAAGATTCAGTAAAGTCGTTTATCTGAATTTCCATGAAATTGTGATGGAAAGAGATAACTTATGCGTTGTGTGATTAATGTCCTCAAAGGGAACCAAAACAATGTTGTATTTGAGTGTTGAAATGGTTAATTCTGATCCCGTCTGGATGTACAATTTTTTCCGAACTGCCCATGTTTTTTAACGCAGATATTTCCAATGGCCTAAAACTCCAAATTCTCGTATATAAGTGTGCTTCCTTGTAGAAAAACAAACATATTGGATGGTTTAATTTTGGGTTTGGTCATTGTATGGGTTACGAGCGATGAGCGAACAACTACAAGTCTACAAAACTCAAATCCATGTTCTTCGGGTCTGGATTGACCCAATGGATCAAGAAGTACATTTTTATTTTATTTATAAGAAAAATAACAATGAAATATCGAATTTTAACCAAAAATAATACAAGCTTTATTTTTAAATAATCGATACACGAACTAGGCCTATACAGTATTAACCTAAACTTTTTGACGAGCGAATGACAAACTAACCTAAACTTTCTGACAAGCGAATGACAAACCTTTATAGAGAGAGGGGCTCATCACTCTCTCTAGAAATTGTCTTAACCCAAACTTCAACCTTCAATCTCATACCGGATCTCCTCCTCGATGGAGCAGGCTCAAATCCACGGTGTTCTTGCGTCCTTCACGGTGCTCCATCGCTAAGAAACCATTCAATGGAATTCCGATTTTCGGATCCCCTTTTAATCCCATCCTTGTCAAAATCAAGCTCGGTTTCTCCTGCTTGGTGAGTGTCTCCGATCCTCTGCCGATTCGGCGTTAACAGGCTTTGGTCGACCGTGCCTTGCTCGGGTTGGTCTCCGGCGATCTCGACGTTTGCACCTAGTTGTGCTCGCCGGTGTGGGTGGCGTTCTCTAGCAAGACTTGGGTCCTTCGGGCCCAAACTTCAAGTCCTTAGGGTCCAAGTTTTGGATCCTTTGGGTCCAAGTTTCTTTGGCTTGGGCCCAAAGCAATGGAGAGGGAAAAAAGAGAGAAAAGAAAAAAGAGGAAATTTGGGATTGGATCCTATTTTCGAGCATGTTATCGAGTTGCTTTGAGGTATAGCTGTCTTTTATGCGGTGTTCCTTCTTATTTGTCGACGCGCGAGAAGTCGTGGACGTGATCGAAATCTGAAGGCTCATTGACAGAGTCCAAATACGAGGTTTTCACTTAGTTCCTCAGGGATTCCCTGCGTTGCTTGTACCAACTGATGGATGAGTTTCCGCACACTGCTCCTGCTCTTTCATGATTTATGCATGTTAGTCTTCGCCTTTAATTGTACCCTTGTAATTTGGTGATTTTGCCTTGTTGTGGTTTTATGTCCATAGCTTATTTGACGGTTTGTCCGTCGCCGATTTGAATTTTTACCTAATAAAAAAAAAATACAGTATTAACCTAAAATAATATAATGTCAAACTTAATCGGCTCATGTAATTTTTTTTTATTAGGTAAAAATTCGACACACCGGACAGGCCCGATAGGTCCATAGGCCAAAAAAATCGGCAACGGACAAACCGTCAATACAAGCAAAAGACAAGAACACAACAACAATACAAAGATATCAAATTACATGCGTGCAGGGACGGAGCCAGAAATTTATCGAAGGGGGGGCGAAGTTTTATACCAATCGTTGATTCACTCTTCTATAGATTTGTTTATAGTCTGTTTAGTGAACCAAAACTATAATATTTTATATTAAACAATGATATTTAGTTTAAGACAACGTTTTTTTTTTAGTTCAAAACACAAGTTTTTTGTTCAAAACGCGCGGTGGTGTTTTAATTTAAAATTGTGTCATTAGTTGTTATATATTTTTTCTCTTTAAACGAATAAACGATGTCGTTATACATTCTTTTTTGTTTAAAAATATATCGTTTGAAACCTACAAAATCCATATGCAACTCGTTGTTCTCTTAGCATACAATAAAGTGTAACAAGATATACAAACTTTAAACTTGTATAATTTCTTATATAATTATCGAATTTAGTAATATAACCTCTTGTTTCGAAGCTCTTTGGTTGAATTATATTGCCTAAATATCAAATTAAGTAAAATATAAAAGAACTGTGATTTATAAAAAGACATTTGAAATGATTAATTTGTGTTTAACTTTCAAACGGTCATAACTTTTTACTCGTTTATCGGATTCAGGCTTATAATATATCTGATACGGGGTTAGCCGTAGGATGGCCCGATCTTCGACAATCAAGACTCAAAGACAAGAAATAGCAAGAACGGAAGCAAAGACTCGATGAACAAGAGTAAAGACTCGAAATTGAAAACAAAGACACGACCGATAGTGGACTGATTCGAACTAAAATAGAACGAGATAAAGACCCCAGGCCTCCGTAGAGGGTAGGAACCAAATACCAACGACTATAAAGCCCGCCTCTACAACCTTACACAACCAAGCGGACAACTTGGAGGCACAAGGAGGGGACTTGTGATTACCTGGATCACCAAGCTCTCGCGAGGTTGATGAACTCAAAGCAAACCAAGTTAGATCTATAACCAATTGTTGCAATCGACGAGCAACGCTTCGAGTCGATTGACTTTCTCTCAATTGTGTTTCACACAAACTGAAATTTTCATAAAAGAGACGTCTGATTACAATGGATGAATCCGCCCTTCTTATAACCTAGGGGCTGATTTAAGATAAAAATAATAAATAAAATAGAAATTAACTTAAATCCCTAAAATACTAAAAATAACTTAAATAAATAAGATCTCTAAAAATAGCAATAAGGAAAGTTCCAACACTTAAAGAATTCCCGTCTAAACAGTGACAACTGCAAAGAATGTGATTTTCGGACAAGCTCCATATCGAATCTGGAAAAACCTTCAACAACAAAGTTGTAGATCTCTTCGTCCTCGTTCCGACAAGGTATGGCACGATCCAATCCGATTAATATTGAATCTGTACGACTCATTTTACTGAGACGTCGAAAAGCTGTCAAACTGCTGAACGAATCTTAAAAACGTCAAACTTCCACCTTTGGACCTTCTCCCATGGTGGAGCCTTCTTCTTCCTCTTTAGAATGACAACATTCTCACGAGCTTGAATCATAGGTCCATCCCCAAGTATATGTGTGTCCGAAGGTGTCTTGGATGGTCCCGCATCATTCCCCCTTTCTTGAAAAGGATTCGACCTCGAATCCAAGGTTGCATAAGATTCTGCAAATGCATCCACACGAGCTCCTGGATCGAATACCTCATGCCAATGGAAACTCCTCTCAAGGCCGATTGTTGCAGGGGTTGACCACGTCTGGATGGTTTTGATCTTGGCGTCGCCATCTTGTAGACCATTAGAGCTTTCTACAAAACCAAGAAAAGAAACTTTATTAGTGCACATTTCATATTTCATTTCATCTTCAAAATGTTCTAACTGAATATGCACTATAGGTTGTTCATTTAGCTCTATGTTTCCATCAATGACTAACAAGTTTTCATCCTTTTTCAAGGCTGAATTTTCAATTAACTCAATGCTAGCAATAGTAGAAGAAGTTTCATCATCAATGATCATATTAGAAACTATGCCTTCTTCTAAGCATGTAGTTTGACACAAATCTTTGCCTTGATTATCAGCACAGGGTATAAGTTGAACATTTAAATCAATCAAAGAATCAACATGCTCATGTTCAAGTCAATCATCTTTAGAGGCAAGTAAACTAATATCTTGATCATTATGAACATGCTCATCATGTTTATCACTAGAATTTTCAGATTCATTTTTGTCTATGTGATTAGTCATGAGAGGCTTCTTATTTGAGCAATCTTTCATAACATGTCCACTACCTTGACATATAAAGCAAGGAATGTACATATGTTCAAGAGTAGAAGAGTTAGGATTACTCCCTTTAGGGCCAGTAGATACCCTAGACGATTCATGTCCGTTCCAAGGCGCTCTGCCATTGTCGATGGGCTCATGAGGCATTCGGCCTTTACTCCTCCCTTGGGGTTGGCTTACTCTCTCCCTTGAGCCGCCATCAAACCTCCTTTGGGGCTGCTGCACATGGCCTTGGTGCCACCTTTGGGGTTGCCCACTCGACATTCTACCACCTTGGCTCCTGTATCTAGCATTCCTTTCCACTTTCATAGCTAAATGTAAAAGTTCAGTAGGCGTAGAATAAGGAAAGTAATCAATTTCATGAGCTAAGGCGGGTTGCAATATTCTAAGAAACCTAGTGTTAGTATCTTCATAGGGTTCAACTACATTAGCTTTAGCCATGGTTTCTTGCATTGCATAAAAGGTTTCCTCAACAGTTTTGCTACCTTGCTTAAGATTTTCTAATCGTTGTCTAAGCTCACTAGCATAATGTGGAGGAGCAAACCTACTTCTCATAAGTGCTTTTAATTGAATCCAAGAAGCGACAGGCGCATCAAGGGCTCTTCTTCTTTCTTTAACTAGATTATCCCACCAAATTAAAGTAAAACTTTGAAATTCTAGGGAAGCTAGTTGTACCTTTTTATGTTCAGAGAAGTTATGACAAATCCATATTCGATCCATTTTAGTTTCCCAATCAATATATGCATCTGGATCGGTGGTACCATAAAATTGAGGGATCTTTAGCTTTACCTTACCTATGCCATCTTGCACAGGCTCTCTAGGTGCTCGATAGTGGTATCGACCTCCTCTATCATTTCGTCTAGGACGTTGCTCCCAATAATCATCCTCTTGGAAGTCGTCGTCGTCCTCTGAGAAGTAGTACTCTTCTTGTTGCCATCGTCCTTTTCCTCGTCCCTGCATATTAGCCATCACAAAACAACAAACAAAGAAATATGTAAAGTTAGAAAAATATAAACAACCTCACAAGTGTTTCGCTCACACTCTTCTCTCTAATTGGTTATGACAAGCTTGTTGGGGCAATCCGCTTTGGGCAAATCAACACTCAAGCAAGGACTCAACAATCAAAGAAAAGTAATCAAGAGAAAGGACAAAGAAACACCGAAGAAAGTGCTCGACACAAGCTGGACAGAAGCTCGGAATCGACCAAACTGACTCGACAGACACTGTACCGAGTCTGTACCGAGGCTAGAGGGGGTCGGTATGGGGTCGGTATGGACACTGCAGTACACGACACACAAAAATATGAAAAGAAAATTAAGGAAAAGAAAGAAAAACTTGGATTTTTACCTCTTTTTGATTTAAACCCTTAGTATGTATGTTGTAGTTGCAAGGTAGGGCTTAAAAAAAAAATTATGGTTTTGGGAGGTATGTGTTTGAGGATTTCGATTAGGGCTATGAGATTTTAACCGAAATTGGTCCTTGAAAGTTCTTGCACTAGATCTCAACAATTTTTTTTTTTTTTTTTTTGAAAGCTTACTTTTGCCCCTAGTGAATTTTATCCTCCTAGGACTAAGCTTTGAATGTAAATTTTTTTTTGTTTTTTTTTTTTTTACTAATGCAAGAAACTATATATGAAATAAAAGGACTCTTGAAAATTTAAGCTATGGGGAAAGAAAAATAAAATTTATGTAGCCCTAATGAAATATATATAATGGAGGTTTGGCTATCTTAGGTAAGTGGAACTATCTTATGCCTTTTATAATTTATGATAGATAAAACAATAATATCTACCACAAAAAAAATTCAAAATTTAATTTAGGCAATTAAAATAGATAGATCAAAAGATAGACCAACAAATTAGGGTTAGGAATACCCCTTGTTTTTTTTTTTTTTTGGCTTGAAGGCTGCCGACTAGGAGATTATTGTTTCAACAGCAAAGTGCAAATCGGCTTCAACAATCAAATTCATTAATGATTAATCCAATGGTATCGGCTGGCCAATGGGACAAATCGGCTTCAACAAGGCTACGTACCGTGGGACACGGCTAGTGTGTTTAGGGCTAACGCAACCACAACAATCACAAACAAAGGTTAATGCAATCAAATTAAAAAAAAAATTAAGAAGTAAAAATACCAAGAACAAGAAAGACTCTATTTTTTTTTGGTAGGTTTTGTGTTTAGGGAAACAAAAGACACAACTTTGATGTCGGAAACCAAAGCTCTGATGTCAATTTGATACGGGGTTAGCCGTAGGATGGCCCGATCTCCGACAATCAAGACTCAAAGACAAGAAATAGCAAGAACGGAAGCAAAGACTCGATGAACAAGAGTAAAGACTCGAAATTGAAAACAAAGACACGACCGATAGTGGACTGATTCGAACTAAAATAGAACGAGATAAAGACCCCAGGCCTCCGTAGAGGGTAGGAACCAAATACCAACGACTATAAAGCCCGCCTCTACAACCTTACACAACCAAGCGGACAACTTGGAGGCACAAGGAGGGGACTTGTGATTACCTGGATCACCAAGCTCTCGCGAGGTTGACGAACTCAAAGCAAACCAAGTTAGATCTATAACCAATTGTTGCAATCGACGAGCAACGCTTCGAGTCGATTGACTTTCTCTCAATTGTGTTTCATACAAACTGAAATTTTCATAAAAGAGATGTCTGATTACAATGGATGAATCCGCCCTTCTTATAACCTAGGGGCTGATTTAAGATAAAAATAATAAATAAAATAGAAATTAACTTAAATCCCTAAAATACTAAAAATAACTTAAATAAATAAGATCTCTAAAAATAGCAATAAGAAAAGTTCCAACACTTAAAGAATTCCCGTCTAAACAGTGACAGCTGCAAAGAATGTGATTTTCGGACAAGCTCCATATCGAATCTGGAAAAACCTTCAACAACAAAGTTGTAGATCTCTTCGTCCTCGTTCCGACAAGGTATGGCACGATCCAATCCGATTAATATTGAATCTGTACGACTCATTTTACTGAGACGTCGAAAAGCTGTCAAACTGCTGAACGAATCTTAAAAACGTCAAACTTCCACCTTTGGACCTTCTCCCATGGTGGAGCCTTCTTCTTCCTCTTTAGAATGACAACATTCTCACGAGCTTGAATCATAGGTCCATCCCCAAGTATATGTGTGTCCGAAGGTGTCTTGGATGGTCCCGCATCAATATCAAAACGAAGCTATCGACGTGTAGAACAAATATAGGTGTTTCTTCGGATGAAAGGGGGGCGCATGCTCCCGCTTGCCCCCACCTAGATCCGTCTATGCATGCGTGTAGTTACGGACATAGGCTAGTGCTATCAAAGAACGAACGGGAGCCGTGTGCGACAACTCTTCTGTCAGTTGGTAGAGGCACGCAGGAAATCCTTGGGGACCTAAGTGAAAACCTCAGATTTGGACCCGGATATCAGCGAGTCTGGTTTCGATCACATTCACGACCTCTCGTGCATCGACAAAGGAGAAGAACACCGCTTAAATACTACTAGCCCCAGAGCCACAACCACACCACAAGCAATTCGGGCAAATCTACCCGGCGGGTCACCACAACTCGTTGACGCGTGACTTGGAAGGGTAAGGGTTAGGGATATCCCGACCCTTGACCCGGCGGGTCGGACTCGTCAACCTGGTGGGTTCGACCCGTGCCCATGTCTACATAGACATGGCTGCTTGGTTCACTTGAACTCCCAAACAGGACCGGTTTGAACCGGATCAACCCCAGTCAAATCTTGGACCAACGGTTTAGTGCCCTTAAGTGCATTGTGTAAACTGATGAATGATGATCAGATGAAATCTCTACACAAAACTGCAATTCAGTTGCATCTGTTTGCAGAGAAGAAGAAGATGGAGGGAGGAACAATGGGGGACGGGGAGACGAAGGCCATAACAGAAGAAGCAGTTGCATACCATTCCAAGGACTTCGAATGGGATGAACTCCGACGAGTTGTTGAGTCCGATCCTTCCCTTCGATACCACCTCTCTCCCTTCCAATCCTCCGCCACTTCCACTAATCGTCTAGGTTCGACGGCATGGTCCAATTTCCACACCCGCCACTCCACTGGCAAGTTCTTCAAGGTCTCTCTCCTCTCTTTTCGGAAAAATTAGGGCTTTAGCTAAGTAGGTGTTCTATTGTTTCTTACTGTATAAAATTGCCCCCTTTTTTGGGCAATTGGAATCGTTTGCGGGTGCAGGAGAGGAGGTATTTGCTGAAGGAGTTTCCGGAGCTTGTGACATGTGCTGATTACTCCAAACTCTTGGAGGTGGGTTGTGGAAATGGTAGCACGCTTATTCCCATCCTCCGGTAATTGATTCTATCCCCATTTCGTTTTTCAACTTTACTTGTTTGATTATCTACATTATCTTTTGCAAGAAGATTGAGCGAGGTTGATGTCTAGAAATGTCGTGGAACTTGAAATTTCGATTTTAGTTTGCTTTATTTGTTATCCTGAGTAGTTGCTTTCTCTATGAATTTGACTTTAAACAAATAGAAACACCTAATGCCCATTATGTTCTTGTCTAAGTGCTTGATTTTTCCGCGTCTAGATAATGGTGTGAGGGAATGATTGTCTGATTAGCGAATAATATCTTAGAACTTAGAAGTGTACTAAATTTGTTTATTTTCCCTTTCTATTTCCATAAGTTTCAACCAGTAGGGTCCAAATTTTTTTCCAAAGCAAAAGGAGATGAAATTAGTTGAAAAATGGTATGACAATCTTGAAGGAAGTTGATGTTTCTTTGTTCATGAATAACGCCTTATCCTCGCAGACAAATTGGCCTTTTTGGTTCAACAACCATGATCCTTAACCGTACCACAAGTTCTCATCAGAAAGGATGTTGTATGATATACTACTGATCTTACATTCTTACGTTGTTTGTTGTCTTTGTCCTAATCTCTTTCCGTTTTCAAAAAAAGAAAAGAACAAATGCCTTACCATGGTTTCATATTCATAATTGGATTTTTTTCTCCCAGAATACAGCCCAACTTTTTGATGGTAGAAGGGTTAGGCCTTGGGAGTATTTCTTCCATTCATGTTAAGATATTTTTTAGTACATAAATACCTTGCCCGTTCTTACTCTTTTAGAATACCATTTCTATCCTGCAGTGCCAAGGAAAAAATTGCTGTGTTCGCTTGTGATTGTAGCACTGAGGCTCTTGAGAGAGCTAAGGAGAATCTAGAGCATACTAACATAGTTTGTGCTGAAGACCGTTTCCACACGTTCTGTTGTGATTTCTCTACTGCCGGATTCCCTCGGTGGTTGGCCTGTAATTTATGCCGGGAATCAGAAAAACCTTTCTGTTGCTATTTAGGTTAGATTTGATAAAAAATTCTGTTTTATTCAGCTCTCTTGATCCTAGCAACTTATGATCAATTTATTGGTTTTTGGTTATGGTTTTTCAATTTCAGATTTTTTTTTGATAAACTGGTTTTCAATTTCAGATAATGCAATTTCAGAAGGTAATTTTGCAAGTAAACTGTCTTTATCAGACGAAGAAAGCAGTTGCATTGGTGGCATGGATTTCATCACTTTGGTATGTGTTAATGTGCTTCTCTTGGTTTCTTTGGCTTAAATACTATGTCTACGCAATAGAGCTATAATTGGCAGACATGCCAAAGGATCAACAGAACACAAACAAGGGACACATTACTTACAGAAACTGCGGGAGCCCCAGAAACCCACAGCCACACTTCCACCAAGTCCACCAAGAGAGAATATCTATTGTTGGATTTGGTGGAAGACTGGGCTTAGGCAAAAGCCTATTACAAAATGACATTCTTGAATGTCTAACGCTAAGGGCTTATCCCTTATTTATAATAAAACTCCTTCCCTTGGGCACTCTTTCTCCCTCACAGTTTTACCGAATTGCCCCAACACCCTTCTAGCATAGCCTTGGTTCTTCTAGGCTTTTCCAGGAATTAACCATGTGTTTAACACTATAAAACTATCCCATCCCCTTCGTATGAATTATGACCTGTCCATAACTTGTACGGAGTTCTCCGTGTCTGTGAACAATAGATGATTTTGTTGATACACTTAATCCATCTATTTGGTTTTCACATAAACATCTTAATTCCATGAAAATTGCCCTGTGCTTTAGTTGTGTATAGATAATGTAGGGCTTGAATAGTTAACGTTGCTTCACATGTTCATCAGATATTTACCCTATCAGCGGTACCGTCAGAAAGGATGCCATTGGCCATCAAAGAGTGTTTTTCTGTTTTGAAACACGGTGGCATGCTCTTTTTCAGAGATTATGGTAACGCACTATGTACATTAGATTCATGATTAGTGCTGTTAATGAACTGCTTTGTGGTTTTTATATTACCAAACTTTGCAACAGTATATTTTCTTACAACATATAGTTTTGGTTGCTGATTCTATACTTGTGGACGTTTCAGGCCTTTATGATATGACCATGCTTAGATTTCAGCCTGAGAAAAGAGTGGGTTTGAGGGAGTATGTCCGTAATGATGGTACACTCTCATACTTCTTCAGTTTGGATGTTATAAGAGATCTTTTCCTTGGTGCTGGCTTCATTGAGGTATGGTATTGTAGCTTATTGGCTATCTGAAGGCATAGTACACTCCTTTGTCCCGAATCCAGATGATTAGGTGTATTATTTAGATAAATTTTTTTCTATGTACAAATTGAAATAAAATTTTCAATATCTTCAAATGGGATTCTAGAATTTTCCTCATAGTTTAGACATTGCATAAGAAGGGTATTTTCCTGCATTTTAGACAAACTCGATGCGAATGGATAGTGCGATTTCATACTGACTTCTTTGAAGAAATGAAAATGCTCTCCTTCTTTTTCTCTTTTGGCGTCTAATGAATGCTGTATTTTTTGTATGTTGTGCAGCTTGAACTTGACTACTGTTGTATCAAGTCAGTTAATCGACGAAAAGAGAAGTGCATGAATAGGGTGTGGGTTCATGGGAAGTTTCAGAAGCCCTTATGATCGATAGCAAGTCCTTGTTTGAGCTCTGAAGGTATGTCACATGTACCTATTTCCTGGTTGATACTCCTAGTGTATTTTGCAATATCTTCCTGTTAGTAACAGATCCATGGTATGCTCGATTAGTTGGCCAACTATTTTGACATTTCTGTAAACAAAACATGCAGAAATTGTTGCTGCTTAGCTTGTGTGGATCATTTCCATTCAGAGATTTACTAAATGATCTGAGAGTTGTTAATCGGAACCAAATTGCATCATGTGTAGACTGCCCCTGGGTATCCCTACAGCGAAATCTGTTTTGATATTTTTCACCTTGCTTACTTTTAGAAGCAAACAAGTAGGTGTCCTGCATAAATCTTCTTGAATTTTGACTAAAATCTGGAAAATACTGAAAACAGTTTTTGATCAAAACCCCAATTTTGAAGACCTGAAGTCAACAGTAGGCCGGTTTTCAAATTTGGACCCTGGGAGTGAAACCCCCGAAAAAACTAAAGTCTCCTAACAGAAATGGAAAGACAACTAACAATTTAGCCAAATTACCAACTTTCCAAAGCCAATACCGTAAACATTTTTTAGACCTTCAATTTTAGCAAATCATGTATCAACCACCAAGGGCAAACTGTCATATTATTTTCTCTTGATCCAAATCCCCTAGGCTATATATGTAGTGAATGCTGATGAAAAATCCAGTATTATAGTTCCAACTCAAGTTTCTAGCAGCAAGGCAAGAAACTCAGAGGAAAAGAATGGCCACATGGCCCACATCCATGCAAGATTTTTCAGCCATAAATAACATTCCAGCCTCCAGAGTCTATGGCCCAAAACTGAAGATGAGAGTAACCTCGTCGCTCTAGAAGCTTGCACATTACTAGAATGTGATTTTGCACGCTTGAATCGTAATTATGGGCTCCTTTAGGTGCAAGTTGCTAAACCAACTTAGGTTATTTTTCTACTCAACGTTTACTGTAGAAATAGAAAGTGATTCTGATTGATTTTAAAGCTTTGGAATTGCATAATTTCAGTCTGGATGACAAGGTCCAACCTTTTGGATTTTCACATTGTTTTGATCTAACCAGTACTCCATTGAAGTTGCTTCATAGCTTCTATCATGTCAACTCAGTTTCATATATTGGTGGTAGTGTTAATATTTCCTAAATAAACAAATGGAAGCTCTTCAACTTGCCTGATGATTGTTTGTGTCCAAACTGTGGCAGTGTGGCCTAACTCAAGTTCTTAGTTTCATGGTGGTTTCTGGATTCTGAAAGAGTAACAATGAATCCTTACACTCAACAGGACGTATGACTCAAATTAAACTTCCAATCTGTCACAGAAGAGGTCATTCCTGGACCCGTCATTGGCTCTAAGGAGGCTCCAAAGACTTGTCTGCTTGCATTCGCTTTCATATGGCGCAATCTTCTCAATGCTTATGCTACATCTACTGCTCTCAATCCAAACTGGTACAATTCCTTTCTAGTTTATATTTCAAGGCTTTATTTTGTTTCCTTGTTTTTTTTTTTCATACTTCCTATGCGCATTATTGATTGACGAAAACCACAGGGAATGGCATTGACAAAAGGCGCAATCTTGGGCTGTTGGCTTTGCAAGCACAAACCCGGAATCCGTGAAATCGTAGAACCAAGTACCTTGTTTCTAACAACTTTGAAAAATCCAAACTTGTTGCTCAAAAACCTATGCCATGAGCAGCTAACTATGACAATTTTTTCGTGCACCGGTCAGTGTTGCATTCGACTTGTTATAAGTTTTACATTGTTTTCGCTTGTTCGTGGAGCAAGTTATCAAGCTTCATCTTCATCATTCTCAAAACCCAAGATATGATTCTTATCCTTCTACATTCTTATGGAGAAGGATAAAGGATAGCTGATATGAAATGCGTGTAATTATTGACTTTTGTGAGGCTGTCGTTTTCACTTTGTGTGTCCGACTAATCTAATCCGGCTACGTCAGTTGGGTCGGGTGTACCCACTCCGTTGCGTTTACATGGGTTAGGAGAATCGGAGATGGTTCCGATTTCCGATTCCGGCTGATGGATGAATGGATGATGACACGAAGAACCCTAGGAAATTGAAAATTTGATTGATTTTGGTGCAGAAATCCGAAGACCCGCGAAATGGATTTTAACGGTAGGGGGTGGAACGAAACGAGAAATGGGCCGGGTCGGAAGAGGACACGTGTACGGTGAGATTGGGCCTCCTTGACTGGTCAAAGGGGACATTATTTAACATGGGAAATTGCTTTAGGAAACGCAATGCGGGCCCCACTATTTTGCATTTGGTACTTGAACAACTGCCTCATCTCTTGTCTTTGTCCTCATTTTTAAATTAATTGTGCATCTCATTTGTTTTAGTTTTTCTAATTATTCACATCCAAAGTTTATTTTAATAATTCCTATAATTAGTGCTTTATTATGGATTTATGTCCTTAAACATGATCAACACTCTGTGTGGACTTTACCAATATCTCACCTCACCTTCAAACCTATTTTTCTAGTAAGTTTTACCATGTATGCTTATCGGTCACCCAACGGTTGGTAAAATCTGAACTACGATTAACCTAATTTTGACTCAAAAACATTTGATTTTTGAAGAAGCAATAATTTATTACCCAATAATGTTCTTTTTTATGAGATTTAAAAGTTTAGGATGAGAAAACAATGAAGTTGAGTCCGAGGAGAACCAAAGTTGGGTCACTTTGTTTGCCATATGTCCCCTTCTACTTCAAGATGTGTGATCCCTAAATTTCCGGCTGCCATTAGGTGCCGATGAAGGGCTAAAGCCTTGGAGCGTCGTCGTAGAGTCACAAAAATCAGCCTTGCATGCCCCCCTGCACAGTCATGAACATGGTTATTAAGATCTCGATCTGGATCATAGAATCTCGTGATCCTAGACTAGCTTCTGATCCAGATCGTGTGTAAATACTCGTTGATGTTAGGATCGGGATATGATCGGTTAGGATCGTAAGATCCTATGCTAGGATCTTACGATCCTAACCGGTCTCCTAGCCATATAAAGTATTGCTAAGATTCCTAGCAATACTTTATAATGTGATGTTATATGTTATTTTTGTTTGGAATTTGGGATTGTAAGCTTACAATAAAGAACATGAGACCCTTAATTTGTATTTTTGAACCATCTCCCAAGTGGACAGTTCAATTTATTTTTTGTTTTCATACTTGATAGGGTTCGTTTGGTATAAATTTTGAAAAGATAAATGAAAACGAGGTGAATATAGTTTATTTGTAATTCAAAATATATCGATAGAAATTTTAATCATCACCCGACCCTTGGTAAAAATTGAAACCCTAAGTCTCATTCTAATTCATTCATTGTCGACCCTTCTGAACTCCACTACTTGAAATAAAGAAGAAATTAGGGTGGAAAAGGCAAGCACTTGGGGTGCGATATTTTGGAGTTCTTGGTGGTGACAAGCAGCTATTATTGTACCTTTTAAGACGTTTCCTTGACTAATTATGACTGTTACGTGGTTATTATCGGACTATGTTAGTTACTTAGTTCGTTTAATGGAAAAAACGATTAGTTTTGTTTTAAAATCAAGGTATTTGTTTAGTATGATTCCATCTTAAAGCCTTGCCTTGATCCTACATTATGATCTTGATCCTACAAACTTGGATCATGAATAATCCATCCGGCAGGGGCCAAACGAGACTAGATTATCAACCTATCAAAATTCATTTTATAGCTTCTTTTGAGCAGTTTTCTCCATTTTAGATTTTTCTTGTTTCTTTTATTCAGATTTATTCTTGATCCTTTGATTTTTGGATCCAATTATTCAGCAATTATTTAGTTTTTTAGTTGGAAAAGTTTTCTACATTTTGATCATTGATTTTTTTTAAAAAAATTCCTAGTACAGTGCACCAACTACTCCTTGAATTTGGTAAATAAATAGAGGTCCGGAATTCGAACGGGGGACCTTTGAGCACTACCCACAAGTCCTTTTTGGTTAAACCATATACTCCACCAACACATTAATTGTCAATACTAGAGGTGGCAATTCGGTTGTTCGGGTCAGAATCGGGTATATTTATTCAGGTTCGGTCATATGTCGGATTGGGTCATATGTCGGTTATACTGTATATTCAGTCGGGTTTGGGTCGGGTCAGTTTTCGGGTTGGATAAGTTCGGATCAAATGGATTTCGGGTTGGGTCAAGCCGGGTCACATTAAGTTTTATTATAAAATGATGATTTTTTGTTGTTTATCTTAATTATTGACTATTAAAGTTCATGTTATTTGAGTATTTAAAAATAAAAAAATTAAAGTAATTATAAGGAAGAGTCGGGTCTTGTTCGGGTAGGGTCAAGAACGGGTTGGGTATGGGTCGGGTCGGGTTTGTTTATCTTCGTGCCCATTTGGGTATCGGGTCAAAATGGATCGGGGTTGGGTTCAGATTGTGCATGGCACTAGATTTTCAGATTTCGATCAGATCTGAGTTCAGATGGGTCGGATCGGATCAAATTTTGGCAGCTCACGAAGTCAATACTATCTTTCGTTCATTTGCAAGCTTTCCAAAGAGTTCAAAGATATGACCCAAAACCCTACCGTATTTGATTTGGCTTGTGGTGATTCAATGCCGGAAAGGACTAACATGAACTTAAAACAAAAATTGATTTATACGGATTACTCGTAGTTTAGACATACTCCGTACTTTTCAACCCAACTGGATTTGACTTGTGTTGATTCAACCCAATAATAAGTCGACCTCAATATATGTGACCTGATTACTCCGATAACAACCTAGAAACTAACCAACCTATATGATGATCCGATCCAAATTCGATCGATTTGACTCAAATTTAATTAGATTCGATATTGATGCGAATCCAAACCAATGTTCTAAAAACGTTAGACATATCTTTGGCGGTGAGAGACCGTCTAACGTTTAGGCGATGCCCGCCTAGATCTAGGAAGAAGGGGATCGATCGCCTAGTGTCTAGGCAGAATTTTTAGAACAATGACCCAAACTGACCCGATTTCCACCTCTACACTCATGTATGTCCCTCTATACGCACACTGAGAAGTGTGTAGGCATGTAATATGCATATAACGTTAAAACTTAAAAAATGGTTTGTTATGAGATTGATGCTCTCCTCATTGGGAAGGTCTACTTTGCGTCGAATAGTTCCAATAAATATGAGGTAAAACATCTATTCAAAAGGGCTTGAATTTTTACTTGCTATCCATTCTAAGCGATCCATTCAAAGTTTTATACCTCTCATTACTAGATACAAAATTGTTAGTGTGTAAGATTTCTATTCGATTTCGATCATGAAATCAACCAAAATAGGATATAGATTTCATATAATTCAAACCCTAATTTTATACCGAAGACTAAATTTGGTCCATTAGCGTCTTCGTAGCGGAACCGTTAATCAACTTCTCGCCCCTTTAGCTTTTTCCTTGATTTGTCTCTGATGGATGAGACTCTCTACTGTCTTTCTCTTTTCACTTCAGGGACGTTACAAGTTGTCAGGGAGAGGACGAAGAAAACCGTACAAATAAAAGAAGAAGAATAATCGTTCTCTTCTTTTCTTTTATTTTCTTTTCCTTTTTTTCCCTTTTAATAAATCTCATTATATTAATTTTATGAGAAAAACAAACTTTAATATATTATAGGCAATGGATGAGGGAGTATATTATAAACTCCTGGATTTAATTCCTTAACTGAGACCGGTCCATCACGGTATCAACTCTTATATTAAATCAAACAACATAATATACATGGACCAAATACTCAATTAAACCTAGACACATGAGATGTGCACATCAAATGTTTATAAGCATTCTAACATAGTGTGTCTAAAAAGATCTCATAGTCAATGTTCCAAAAAACGTTTGGCGGGTGCTTGGCGGTAGGGTAGGGTCAAGGGTCTAGGCGGGCTCTAGGCAGGTCTTTGCAGTCTAGGCGGGTTTTTATGACCTTGACTGATACGGGGTTAGCTAGCCGTAGGATGGCCCGATCTTCGACAATCAAATGCGGGACCATCCAAGACACCTTCGGACACACCTATACTTGGGGATGGACCTATGATTCGAGATCACGAGAATGATATCATCCTCAAGAGGAAGAAGAAGGCTCCACCTTGGGTCGTTCGTTTTTGGGTTCGTTCATGCACAGTTGACAGCTTTTCGGCGTCTCAGTAAAATGAGTCGTACGGATTCAAAATTTATCGGATTAGATCGTGCTATACCTTGTCGGAACGAGGACAAAGAGATCTACAACTTTACTGTTGAAGGTTTTTCCAGATTCGACCTAGAGCTTGGCCGAAAATCACATTCTTTGGGCTGTCACTGTTTTAGACGGGAAATTCTTAAGTGTTGGAACTCTTTTTATTCCTATTTTTAGAGGCCTTATTTACTTAAGTTATTTTTAGTATTTTAGGGATTTAAGTTAATTTATATTATATTTATTATTTTCATTAAAATAAGCTCTAGGGTTTTCTATATTAGAACGGCTGATTCCTCCATTGTAACTCAAACGTCTCTTTTATGAAAATTGCAGTTTGTGTGAAACACAATTGAGAGAAAGTCAATCGATTCGAAGCGTCGCTCATCGATTGCAACTCTTGGTATAGATCTTGCTTGGTTTGCTTTGAGTTCGTCAACCTCGCGAGAGCTTGGTGATCCAGGTAATCACAAGTCCCCTCCTTGTGCCTCCAAGTTGTCCGCTTGGTTGTGTTGTGTAAGGTTGTAGAGGCGGGCTTTATAGTCGTTGGTATTTGGTTCCTACCCTCTTAGGAGGCCTTGGGTCTTTGCCTCGTTCTATTTTAGTTCGAATCAGTCCTTATCGGTCGAGTCTTTATTGTTTCTTTGTTTCGAGTCTTGCTGCGTTTTGTTCTTGTTCTTGAGTCTTTGCTTCCGTTCTTGTCTTTGTGTCTTGATTGTCGAAGATCGGGACATCCTACGGCTAACCCCGTATCATTGACGGTCTTGGCGGTGGGGTGAGTTCAAGGGTTTAGACGGGGGTCTAGGCGGGTCTTGAAGGGTTTTTTAGAACAGTGCTCATAGTCAATCAAATTATATCTTGAAAGATATATTATCCCTAAATAATATATATGAGATAGATCCAGTGTAAACACCTCTTATGATGTGAAATGTGAACAAACTGTTACTATAATTATTCGTTTGACGTAATATAATTATTCATATGTACGTGTAAATAGTTTTTTCATATGAAAATTATTCGTCGGTTGCAATATGATTATCCGTAGTTATTCGTATGAGTTATGTACGAATAATCATGTTGTTTTAAACGAATAATTTTACTCCTCAAAATTTCCTTTAAATCTCAACCGTTGATTTTTTAATCCAACACTTCAGATTTATTCACAAATTATACCGTAAGAAGTGTTTACAAATGATCTATTGCCTCTATATATTCTCTCTCACAAACCCTAGATTGCTTATCCAATTAAAGCCTCATCTTTTTCTTATGCTATTTTAACCAATAAGCATAAGATATACATAAGAAGACATTCTAAAGAATACATCATAATCCCTAGATTGAACGATAAAAGCAACTTTTAATGCTATTATGAAATTGCTTAACGAATGGACAGTAATCTAATCCAATTTACATTGTCATAAATCATGAACTATTATTAATTATCGTAAATCAGGCACAGAACCAGAAATTAAAATATTCGAATAGGCTAAATAGGCTAACTTTTCCTCGTTAACAAAACCCTTAATTTAATTAATAAATAAATAAATTTTTATTAATTTACCTATTAAAAAAAATGAGACGGGCTCCAACCCGCCTCCGATTCCGTCCTTGTCATAAATACAATTTATCTAACCTATTTCTTAAATGTATAGATAAAATATACTTCTTCCCCCGTTACTTAAAACTTGTTATTTTAATTAGAAACCGACACACTTATTAAGAAAGCAAACAAAAATACACTTATACCTCTAATTATTACTCTATTTTTTACTATATCAAAAACTACAACTACCAACTATCTAATAATTACGAGGACAATTTTGTAAAGTGGATGATAACATATCTAAAATGACAAGTTTTTTTAACAGAGGGAGTATTTAGACCTCGTTTGGTTACACGTGGGAAGTAGACTTCCTAGGAAGTAACTTCTCGGGATATATAATTTCCATGAATTCTACTTCATGGGATATGTAAAAATATGTTTGGTTGGAAATAATTTCCCATAAATTCAATTCCTATGTTTTGTTTGGTTAAATATGGAATTTTCATAGTAATTTATTTAAAATTACTCTTGTAACCTTTTGCTTTTTGTTTAAAATCAAAATCTATATGGGCAAATTGGAGATTTTGTTTATAAAAAATAAATTTTATAGGAGATTTGAAAAAAAAAAGAATGGAGGAAGTAGATCTTACCTACCCCCTCCATGTTAAGTTAAATTCCACCATTTCATGGGAATTTAAATTCATAGAAATTGAAATTCCTGGATTTTCCCATTTTAAAAAAAACATACCAAACACATGTATTGACTCCTAGTTCTTGGGATTTTGAACTTCACGGGAAGTAGAGAGCTAACCAAACGAACCCTTAATTAGAAAGGCAAACACTAGAAGAAAATAGATAAATCCTAAACAAATATTTAAAAATTGGCTAATGAATGAATCTAGTAAAAATTCATTTCAAATGTTAAAGACATAAGCTAGAAAATTCATGATAAATATAGCAAGGAAAAGAGGGCGTGTAATCCACGTGCGGGTAAAAGCGAGTGGAGGAAAAGCAGTTGGCATGCGTATCAAAAGTAGGACTTTTGAGGATGAACATGCTCCTTAAATTTTCCACTTGCCAATGAATGATTCCCCATCAGTCCATCCATCGCCATTAACGTTAATTAATTAATTAATTAATTACTGTCATTGATATTAATAATTAAATTAAAGTTAAGCCTTCATGGTGGTGTAGTGATTTCACTTTATCTTGTGGTCCTCATTTCCTTAATGCTGGTCTTACGGATTCCTTTCCATTAATTTTAAATGATTTTATTATATTTTTGATTGATTAGGGCACGCACATATATATGCTTAATTGCAAGAGGACAAATGTTACATAAATTAACACAATGCTTAATTAATTGAAGTTAGTATGATGTTATACCGTATAAATTTAGTTGTTAGAGTAGTTGATACAAAATAACCAACGAGAGAGTAGAAATCAAAAAGTTATGAAAAGCTTTGGATGACCGAGTTATTCAAAATCTAATTTCCAAAATTAATTAAGTTAAAATCTTATTTTTATATCATAAAATTACTAAATAATTCGAAAGCTAAAAGCTCCTAATAGCTGCTTACATTATCAGATAATGGAGCATAAATCCCATGAAAATCACAGTATTTAGGACTTTGCCTCTTTGCACAATTAGGGCTGTTATCTGAGCCGAACAGCTCGAGCTCGGCTCGGGCTCGGCTCGTTCGAAATGGGTAAACAAGCCGAGCCTGAACAATGTTTATAGCTCGTGTCGAGCCCGAGCCGAGCCCAAAAGCTCGAGTGTTTTAATTTTCCAAAAATACCCCTAGGGTTATTATAATGAGTTGTCGCCTCCCTCCTTCAGTCTTTCACATGTGTGCCGCCTCCCTCTTCCAGCGTTTGCCTTATCTTTCACTTATTCTCCAAATCTCCAGTTCAGGCCTCCTGTTTTCACCAAATCATCGGTAAGGAAATCTCTAGGTCAGTGTTTCTTCCCTCTTCCCCCTTCACCCTTCTTCCGGCGGCGACAAGTTGCTGGTATCAGGTAAGTTTCGCACACCTTCCAGCGACGATTTCCTAGCGGCGGCAAGCGTAGGAGAAGATGGATCTGAAGAAAGTGAAGAAGAGTAGGCCCTCAAATTCGAGATCCGGAGGCGGCGGCGGCAAGCGTCGGAGACGGATCTGAGGAAGGTGAAGAAGAGCAGGCCCTCGAGTTCGAGATCCGGCGATGGCGGCGGCAAGCGGAGACGAATCTGAAGAAGGTGATCGAAGACGTTGAGTATCACGCCCTCCGGTACGTTCGAGATCCTCTAGGGTTCCTTCTTGGCTTCGAGTCCCCAACCAAGTTCTTCATCTTATTCCCTCGATCTATCCTGTCTTCAAATACAGAACGTCTATCATGTCTGGGTTTCTTCCTGGCTTCAAATACAGAACGTCTTCAAATACAGAACTTGGTTGATGCTTTGATCCAAGTTCTTCCTGGCTTCGGATAGATTGATGCTTTGATTCTGCTTAGATTTTGTATAAATTAAGATTTGGGATTACTTAGTTGTTGAGTCCTATTTCTGTTTTGTGGTATTTGAAGGTTTTTTGCTTCGATTTTGTATAAAATTAAGAGAGTTGGGATTACTGCTTCTATAATTTTGCATTTGCTTATCCATTGTTGAAGGGTTATGGATTTGTATTTGGTGAATGGGTGTTCTGCTTGTTTTAGGACTGCTACTGTAATTTTGCATTTAGGGTTTTAGCTACCAACCGAGCTCGAACGAGCCTGAACGAGCCCAACTGACGAGCTCGAACGAGCTCAAGCTTGTTCGTTTGGCTTGTTCGAGCCTTTACAAGCCGAGCTCGAGTTTACCCTTGGGCTCGCGAGCCGAGCTTGAGCGTCAAAACAAGCTCGAAAAATTTTTGGGCTCGAGCTCGGCTCGGCTCGTTTCCCGTTCGAGCCAAGCTTGAACATGTCAAGCTCGGCTCGTTCGGCTCGAATATCACCCCTATGCACAATGATCCCATCCCTTATATAAAACTTTGCAAAAACCGCCCAATATTATTCTCATATTATACTATGAAAAAGTCCATCAATAACTTCTTTTATTCATCTATTCACAACAACAGAAAGTGATATTAAAATTATTCAACCCATATCTCTTTCTCGGAGAATGAGAAATTAACAAAACCCCAACAAATGTTGAAATAAAAAATGTTATGTTCAGAAGACAAATCTCCTGGTCCAAATGGATACCCTCATGAATTTTATACCAAGTACTGGAATATATATAGTTGGACCTTTGCAGGGTCGGCCTTGATGTTTTTAGGGCTATAGACGGAAAAAAAAATAAGGCCCTTTACTACAAATTTAGTGACAAATTATATTTTAAAATACATTATTTTAAAATATAAATTTTAAACTTAATTTAATACTAGTAAACTTGAGTTATATTTTCATCACTAATTAATGATTCGTAGTATACATCTAATGTTATACATTGTCATTTTACGATTCAAAGCAGCGATTTTATGCCATTATACTTATTTACTTGAGGTTAATAGATTTCCCTATTAGTGGTATAAAAAGAATGAGAGACTTTACTAGTGATAAATAAAGTTCGAAAAGTATTTTTTTTACAATGTCTTCGTTTTTTCGATTGTAATTAAAGTTAAACTTAACACCTAACAATATCAAAATTGGCCATACAAATAATTTTTTTTTACTAAAAAACCACCTTGTATTATTTGTAAAAATCGAAATTAAGATAAGGTTATCTTGGGCTATATCCGTCATTTATTCACTTAGATTGAAGATTAAATAAGTTATCAAGTTATGTGACAAAGTACGTGTTTTGTTTATATCATAACATTAATGGTTTTTTTTACTTATACATACAAAAATATTTATATACACATTACCTTAATTATATACATTATACATTTTTTTACGGGGCCCTTCCTGGATCGGGGGCTCGAGGCGGCGGCCTCTTGGGCCTATGCCCAAGGCCGGCTCTGGACCTTCGGTCTACAAAGTGATAAAATCTTTCTTCCACTATGGGAGCCTTCTCAGAGAAATAAATCAAACCTTTATAGCACCCTTATCCTGAAAACAGATAATCCTGTTAATATCTACCACTATATAGACCCATAAGTTTATGTAATACTATTTATAAAGTAATAACAAAAATTCTGGCAAACAGGTTAAAACCAATTCTTCCGAGCCTCATTATCCCACTCCAAGGTGCTTTTGTGGAAGGGAGATCTATTCAGGATAACACTCTTATAGGCCACGAAATATTTCATACCTTCCAAAAACAAAAAGGTAAAATGGGCTGGATGACCTTAAAATTAGACATGGAAAAAACTTATGACAAAATCAACTGGTCTTATATTAAAGTAGTATTAACTAAATTTGGTTTTCACCCCCTATGGATTAATTGGGTAATGACTTGCCTGACAACCCTTACCTTTTGCGTCTTAGTTAATAATGCCCCGGGAAAGCAATTTAACCCAACAGGGGAATAAGACAGGGTGATCCTTTAGCTCCATACATCTTTGTGTTAGTAATGGAAAATTTAGCCAGAGAACTTCATCAAGAGGCTCTGCTAGATGACGCTCTTGTGGGCATCAAACTTAAAAAAAAAATGCTACCCCTATCCCTTTTTTTACTTTTGCCAACGACACTATCATCTTCGCTAGAGCAGCTCACACGAGTCTCAATACTATACAAAATATGATATTTTTTCTTTCAAATATATCAGGATTAACCATAAATTATAACAAAAGCTTTATTCAATTCTCAACTAATGTTAACCCAAATTTAGCTTCTTACCTTGCTCATCATATGAGAATCCTCATCTCCAAATCTATTGAAGTTCAAGCGCTCCTCTGCCAAGCGCTTTAAGTATGCGCTTTTCTCGTGTCATGTACATCTTCTTTGAATGACATGTTAATAGCAGTTCATGTCATGTTCATCGTCTTTGAACGACAAGTTTGAATTTCCCATAATTACAAAGTGCGTGAACCTACTCAATTACTCGTTATGTAGCATAATTTACAACTTACATATGTAAATAAAAATTTTAAAGTAAAAGATTTACAGAAATTTGAAAGATGTACAACTTAGAAGAGTAGTAAAAACTTGAAAATTTTCATTTCGCAACAAGAGGTCTATATAGTTCCTTAATGGATAATAATTATACAGATATTGATCGGTGTTGCAGTAGCTGGTGCAGTTGGATTTATGAGTTCTTGTTTGTTGCCTATGCTGGCCTGATAGCATGCATTTAGGTAGGCATAATAGGTTGCATTTAGCTTAGTTAAGATGCATATCATGCATGATTTAAGTAGAATTTGCATATTTGCTCTCTATGTTGGTGGAGTCGAAATCTACATGCTTTTATTGATTATTTCAGGTAATGGTGGATCCGAGGAGGAGACATGAGTTGATAACGCATTATTAGATGAGAATGCCTAGTTGATCGAAGAAGCTTACATGAAGATCTAAAGAGGTCCTGAGAAGAAGAAGTGAGCCTAAACGAAGAACAAGTCTGCAGAAGTTGTCGCCAGACATGCTCAACTTGTTTTGCACTTTTTGGAGGCCTCGGTTGTCCGATTGACTATTATGACCATGCGTTGGAAAGCTCTTTCAGAGAGCTACAACTTTCATGTTGACGTCGAGAGCTGATTCAAGACGGAATTTCCATGAAAAGACCAATGCAGCGGCTGCCGCATGGTGTGCAGCGGCCGCCGCCAGGGACGTTGCAAAAAGAATACTGATGCTGCGGCCGCAGCATACATGCGGCGGCCGCCGCATCTGCCGACAGCGTTTATACGCTGCGTTTTGTTTAAAATTAAACCCTAGAACCTTTTGATTTCTTTTATGACCGACTTTGATGTTTTAAAAGGCCAAGTTTTATCTTATTTTAAGAACTTCTATTCTACTCTTTCATTCATAAAACAACAGGAGAGAGAGAGAGAGCGATGTTCGCCATGGGCGGCTAAACTCTCTTCGTTCTACTTGCGATTTGAAGCTTTATTTGGATTGAATTGTGAGTTTCTAATTCTTGTTCCTTATTTCCTATATTTGAATGCTTCAACTTCTTTGCGCTTATTGATTTATTGTTTTGTTCTTTCTTGTCTGGCCAACTTGGTAGAATCAATTCAATTGCTAGGGTTTTGTAGATTCCTGATTGTGAACCTTAACCCAAGTGGCAAACTTATCCCTTTAGGGCTGATTGAACTAATTGGATGGGTAGGAAGTTGGATGTGTTGTTAAATCCTTTTTTAGGGACTGCAAATACCTTGGTTAATCTCTGGTCTTAAAGCTATCAATTGGGTTAAATCCTTCTTTAGGGACTGTTCGATTGATAAGGGTTTCTAAGACTGATTGGACTAGTAACTATATTAGGTCGGGACAAGGGCGTTCATAGGAATGACAAAAGGACAAGAAGAAGTTACAATATCAATTCAACCAAATAAAGTGGATAGTTGTAGGTAGATCGGTCTTCTCTAAATTGTTTTGCATCAATCTGTTTATAGTTTATTTTGTTTTCTTTCTTGTTTCAATCATCCAAAAACCCCCCTTTCACTAATTGGTAAATACACTTTGCAAAGGAATACTTGATTCTCTGTGGGATCGACCTCTTACTTGCTTGCTATACTAGTTTGTAGGTTTGAGTTTTATTTTGATACGGTTTATGCGACTAAAAACCGTCCATCATGGCCCTAGATGACTCTCTCTTGTTTTGCTTCCTCATCTCTTTTATCTTTGAGAAATCGACCGAGTAGTTCGGAAATGCTTTTTGGTCCCAATCACCAAACTGGGACACGGACAACCTGGGTCCATTTCTCTGAATCAGAAATTGAAGTAATTTCAATTGTTAACATCAAAAGTATCAAGCATTTGTTCAAATCTCCATACACAAAAACACTACAAGGCATGTTTCTTATTAATGGAGTCACCAAGAAACTTCATTAATGCATGCCAAGTTGCCACAAATTCTTGGGGGATAATGCATTATTTGGGAAGAATTGGAGTACTCCATATGAGGTATTGTTTCAGAATCTCATACTCCTGACATTGACCTTTCTCCAACCAATCCCAACTCTCTATCATCATCTTCCTCTTTACTGACTCCTATCCTTGACATTATCCCTTGCCCAGTTGCCCCACTAGAAAATCCCACGGACAAACTCAAACCCCTATTTGGCAACATCACTTACTACATGACACCTACACAAATCAACATGTCAACTGTTTATTCAGACATGACAGACAGCAAACCCCAACCCTAACCGAATGGGAAATTTCAAACCAAACCATTTCAATTCCGAAATTCGAAATTTCAGTCTCTAGCCCTAAACTAAAAATTCCAATTTAAAGGCTTGGAAGATAGAGCAGAGAAGAAGAAGGGTGAAGGATTGTACCTGGAATCGCAGAATCGAAGCCAATTGTGGAGATTATCCTCGACGAGGCTCGAAATCGCCTGAAGAAAGAGAGAGTGGAAGGACCTGCGTGAGGGAGGAAGGGCATGAGGCTTGGCACCCAAGCCCCCGACCCCCTTCCTTCTCCCTTCTTGTGGTTGCCTCAACCATGGCACCCGAGCTCGCCGAATGAGGCGTCTTCTTCCTCCTCCGGCCTTGTCGAGCCCGGAGGAGACGAATGGGAGGAAGAAGGACCAAGATGAATGCGCTCAAGCCCTCCCGTCGAGCCCGGAGGCCTGTCGCCTAGAGCCGCAAACCCCGCCTCCGAAGACGACGTCTTCCCTGCTTCATCGAACCCCTCATCCTTCCCTTCCTCTCTCAATGTTGCGCGCTTTTCTCTCTCCAACCGGCTGCAGCCCGTGAGAAACCGGGTAAAGAAGGGTTACTTTGCAAATTTTTTTTTGGGGGGTTAAGCCCCGCAATCCAACCGGGTTTTTAGCTTAGTTTTGCAAATGGCCCTTACACTAAAGGTGCATATGGATAATGGATATGATGGGTTATAGTCTAGATGAAATTGAAAATGTTGTTTATATTTTCATGTATAATTGCTTATATACCCATGAAATCTTATTTACTTGTTTATACACCCATTAAAAATTCAAAAATGTTTTTATATCCATTTAAAATATTATATATCTTGTTTAATTAATCTAAAGATTTTAAACACTTATGAATTAAAATTTTATTTTAATATCTCATTTAACAAAAAAATATTCGTTACTCCCTCCGTTCCAAAATACATAGGCTTTTGCTTTTCAGCACGCTTTTTAAGGAGTGAAAAACTTTATAAAATATCAATTTTTAATTATTTTTTATATAATTTGATACTTATTACTCATAAGTATCAAATTATATAAAAAATTAATTAAAAATGAACATTTTATAAAGTTTTTCGCTCCTTAAAAATGATGCCGAAAAGTAAAAGCACATGTATTTTGGAACAGAGGGAGTATCAATTTTATTTTATTTAAGGGAAATTCCGTTTGGTACCCCCGAGTTTTTGACAATTCCAGATGGTGTCCCACACTTTTTTTTTATCTGGATGGTACCCCTGAGTTTTGTCAAAAGTCCGGCTCATGCCCAAAACTCATAGTTTCTTCTTTTTAATGAACAAAACCACCCATTATTTTTATTTTTTCATAAATATGCCCATTTACTTTTAACATTAAACAAAACTACTTATCATTTAACTAAATTCAAAACAAAATTGACAAGATCACCTTTATTTTTTAAAATTAATAAGATCACACATTATTGCCAAAGTTGTAGAAAAAAATACCCATTCTTTCCAAATTTTTTTTTTGAAGAAAATCAACTATTATTTTTGACATTACACAAAAGATCCGTTACATATTTTTCATATTTTATAAAAAATAAATCTCATTATTTGTCAAATATTGCATGTACATAATCA
The DNA here is from genome assembly GCA_037127255.1 of Persicaria tinctoria. Taxonomy (NCBI): domain Eukaryota; kingdom Viridiplantae; phylum Streptophyta; class Magnoliopsida; order Caryophyllales; family Polygonaceae; genus Persicaria; species Persicaria tinctoria. The sequence continues at coordinate 7,394,069 of JBANSL010000004.1, forward strand.
CCCATTATTTACAAAATTTTGCACAAATCCACTATCTTATTATGTGAACAAAAATAGTTAACCTATACATTATAAAAAAATACTTTGTAAAACCATACTTTGTGTAAAACCACCCTTTATGCTTTAAAAAATGCACAAAATCATTTCTTGTGTAATAAAAGAAGGTGTTATTCATTTCTTTTGTTTGGAATACATAAAACCTAATAAAATAAGAATGATTAATCTCTTATTATATTTTTCTTTTACAAGAAGAAAAATAAATAAATAAAATTTACTTTTCTTTTTCAAAAAAATTATAATCAAGCATTTGGTTAAATTGATCAATCACATTTACAAATGTTTAAAGTTAATGAGATATAAGTTAAATATTGTTTTGAAAAATAATATGTGTTAAAAATATTGCAATAAAATTTTTTGGAAATATTGCAATAAAAATTTTGGAAATATTGATCAATCACATTTACAAATATTGCAATAAAATTTTTGGAAATAATATGCGATTTTGTAAAATTTTAAAAAATAAAGTTGGTTTTGTCACTTTTGTGTTGAATTTTGTTAATTAATATGTAGTTTTGTTCAATGTTAAAAGTAAATGGGCATATTTATGAAAAAATAAAAATAATGGGTGGTTTTATTCATTAAAAAGAAGAAACTATGAGTTTTGGGCCTGGGCCGGACTTTTGACAAAACTCAGGGGTACCATCCGGACAAAAAAAAAGTGTGGAACACCATCCGGAATTGTCAAAAACTCGGGGGTACCAAACGAAATTTCCCTTTATTTAATTGTTTCATATTTATTAAAATGTTAATATTTGGTAAATAAAAAAAATCAATGTAAATTGCAATGATATAGCTAGTTTACTATCATAGTGGAAATTCCGTTTCTAATTTATTAATTGAATACTCCCTCTGTTAATTAAAACTTGTCGTTTACTATTCATGTACGTTTTTTTAAAACGATAAAAACTATATAAAATATTAACTTTTTTTACATTTGTTTTTATAAATTCATACTTAATAGTAATAAGTATGATATTATTTTAAAAAATTATTATAAAAGTTAATATTTTATATAGTTTTTAACACCGAAAAATGCGTGCGTGAATAGTAAAACGTCAAGTTTTAATTAACGGAGGGAGTATTATTTTTTATTTAATAATTTAAATTTTGGAATATTATTTAATATTGATTCTAGAAAAATTGATATCATTTTAAAAAATTAAACATATATATAAATACTCCATCCGTTAATTAAAACATATTGTTTTAGACATTTACACATTTTTTTAAGAAAACAAATACTCCGTAAAAGCAAACAAAAATACACTTACACCCCAAATCACTACTTTACTTAATTTTTCACTTTATTGAAAAATACAACTAACAATTCCTAATCATTAAAAGGGTAATTTTGAAAAGTAAATACCAAAATACCTAAAACGACATGTTTTTCTTAACAAGATTTTATTCCTAAAACGACATATTTTTCTTAACGGAAGGAGTAGAATTTATTATCACATTTTGAATAATCTCAATATCTCAATGTCATAATACTTAGTTAATGAAATAATATTTTCAAATATTTTTATAAAAAATATTCAACTACTAATTTGGTGCGGAGATCTCAATATCTCAATGGCTAGACCCTACTAGTCCACCAACCATTAACATCCTAATGGATGAGGGTGTTGAGTTCTCTGTTTGTCCGGAGATCTGGTGTGGAGAGGGTCTGGAATCGCCGAGCAATACGATCCGCACGTCTGTTGACTTCTCGGAAGACGTGTGAGAAGGACACCGCCTCAAAGCACTTAGCTTTGAAGGAGGAGAAGAACATCGGTGACGAGCATCTCGATCAATCTCCCACGGACATCCATCATCCTTTCAAAGCATTGATCATCGATTCATTGCAAGGTTGTCCCCTTCCATGGTGATATTGGAAAGACCGAGCTCTTTAGCCTTCAAGACCTCTAGTTTGAGAGCCAACGTCGATCGTTGATCGATGAACTTATGCCACAAGAAACCGTTTCACCATGATGATGATGAATAATGAATCCAACCGTCATCGGGCTGAGGTCGCATTTGTTACTATCAGAATATATTTTATTTGTAGGTTCCTTCTGGTGGTTTTTCCCATCTAACAATTTTCCGTTTTCTAGGTGGGTTGGCTTTAAATGTTGATTTTTGGTCCTTTAGCTCAAGCTTTTTGGTATCTTCCCATTTCTTTAATGTTTGCCTTGTCGTGTATTCCCTGTTTTGTATTGTCGTCGAGTTAGTTTGGTCGAAAATTTTCATATTTCGATTTGTCCACAAACACCACTATATATATATGTTGTAACAAGAGTCTCCTTTTGTTTGTGGTTCAGTTTATCAAATATTTCTTTAGTGTTTCTCTTTATAGTTCTATCACTTATATCAATATCTTGTAGGACATGTTCAATTTTTGGTTATAAACGTCGGATGAGACTTATAGTGTACGTGATGACACTTAAATGAATAAGTGCATGTGTGGGAGTTTCTTCAACATGGTCGCATAAAGTGCAATACGTTGAGATGCTAACTCCTTTATTTGCTAGTCGATCTAGTCTTGGTTTGGGATTCCGTCGAGATAGAGTTTCCATAGAATTTTTTTAACCATTACTGGATGAATAACACATGCACACTTTTTTCTTCAATAAATAACAAACTACCCTATTTGTTAGGTTTAAAACAACATATATAAATGCACGCTTAACCGCTTTTTTGTGCTAGTTTTGCTCAAAAGATCACCCTAATTGCTTATTAGATCAATTGTGAGTAGAAGCTTAAGTATTTATTAACTTTTAATGACACTCAAACAATCTAATTAAAATTTCAAATAATAAATCCAAGTTTATTGATTTATATGGTTTGAGATAGTTTTTATAGTTAAGTTCGCTATGAATTTAGATAACAATTAAGTGTAATATTTTTTTATATAAGAAGTTGTTATGAAATCATGGTGGATGGTTCACCTCCCAACCATTGGCCTCCTTTAACCTCCCACCTCCGCCTATATATAAGGCTTGTAAGCTCACTTGGAAATACACACAAGTAATAGAGATCTCTCTTTCTCTGCCTTCTCCTACTCCTTTTTCATTCGATTTATAACACGTTATCAGCACGATCGACTCGATTAATAGATTATTTTGTGTGAAAATATCTCTATCTTTTTCGATTTCCCTTTCCAACCTGTCGTTGGATTGATCTCCGAGGATTTGGCCGATGGAGTTGGCAAATCAAAAAGACGACTTGAGGCTTATCGTCGACGCCTCCTCGGATCTGCGACCCCATGGACATTGAAGCCTCCCTGCGCATCGGTTTCCTCCTCCGCAGGTCTTCGATGCTGAATCTGACGATTGGTAGGATGAGATTTGATGAACCCGATGGATCGACGGAGAACCAGCCCGAGGCAACCTAGCCGATGGCGGAGACGCCTCTGTCGATGCGAGCAGTGGCCAGCGCCTCCTCGCAGCCATCGACTCGCGATCGTCATCGCAAGCCCTCATCCTGAAGCCATCGATTCCATCGTTCTTCTCCTCGGCGGGATGGTTTTTCCATTCGATCAAATTCATTCTGCTTCTATATGCATATATGTCAATTGTTTTTCCTTTGTTTTGTTTTGCGTACGGATTTCTAATTAGTCCTGTGTGTAGATTATAAGCCGTTGATTGACAACCGCCGCTAAGAAATCCGATCTCTCGACCCTTCCGCTTCCGAGGCCGAGTGCCTAGGGCCACATTCGGAGCACTGAAGTCTACAATCAGGATCCGCATCCCCAGGCCGCAGCCGATGTTCGATGTCTCCATCGAACCAAGAACCAAGGCCCAGTCGAGGCGGGCGATGGGGGTGGAAAGCGGTGAGTCGCCGGTGGTGACGGGCGAGCTTTGTTGTAGGCCGGTGGCGGCGAGTTCCTCCACCATTCTGCAAACCCAGCGAGGAAGATGAATCAATTTGGTAAAGATTTGTTTTTATTACAAAATTAGCTCCTAAATTCCTGAAAATTACGGATTGGGTTGTGTTTTTCTGATAACCACAGACAAGACCTAAAACTTCCAGGGTTATAAATTTTGTCCCTAGTGAAGGTACCGATCTCCATCCCCGAAGCGATGAGATTGAACTTGTAAACCAAATATAAAATAAATTTATCCAGTAGATAAATCAATATCCCCCGAAGTGGATAAAAGTGAGGAAATTGAAATTATAAATCACTCGATATGATTAATAAATCTCATCCCCGCAGAGATGATCGAGCCGATAAATTTCATCCCCGTAGAGATGAAATTATATTTATTATTTATGTTTAGTTAATTCATATGCATGTTAATTTTATTTTATTTAAACTATACGGAGTATTTGTTTTCTCTCATCCCCGAAGTAGATGAACGAAACCATCACATCTCCCGTAGTAGATGAGCGGACACATCTCTCAAAAGAGATTATTGTTCTCATCTTCTGAAGTAGGTGAATGAACAAGTCGTATCTTTAAGATAGACCGATTAATTTCATCCCTTAAGCGATGAACCAAATATTTTCATCCCTATAGTGATGCATCAATGATTATCCTTTTATTTTATTTTATTTACTTGTATTTGTATGTTATATTTTTATTCTTCATCTCCCGAAGTAGATGAATAGACATATCTTCCGAAGTAGATGAATGATAAACCGCACCCTCGTAGGGACGAACCGGTAAACGTCATCCTTGTAGTGATGATTCGTGTATATCCAGATAAACAAATCAACTATGATCCTTAATGTTTCTCAATCAGTTTCCCGCAGTAAACGATAAAATTGCATATAAGAATACCGCCTCTTGACGTAGGTGATAAAAGGTCTCGAAGATCTATGTTAAACTTTCTTGTCACTCGAAGTTGGCATGAATTTTATTTACTTATTTAAGATTATTGTTGTTCATATTCATGTTTCTTAATAGTAGTATGCTTTACTATTTAGTATTTATCTTTTACATAGTTTTATTATTATTATTCCCTTAATGCACCATATTGTGAGTTTTCATCAAAGCATGCATAAGAGCTAGAAGACTCTAATTTCATATTCTTATAAACTCTAGAAGAGTATAAGATCTTATTTCAAACATTTGTACTCTTGAAGAAGTACATGGAATATGGGTTATGGCATATTCAGAACTATTTTTATTTGGTTAGTACAACCAATATAAATAACCACAAAGCATAATCTGGTTTACAAGGTCACTTCCTGACAATCCTCTAAGCATTGCTTGAAGCATGCCCCTCTTGTAGAGGGTGTAAAAGAGGTAATGGTTAAGCGCGCAACCAATGTTATTGTCATGGCTTATAACTAGGTCATCATTGTACGGTTAATTCTAATGTCCCGATGAACATTATGAATAAGGATAAAGTGTATCTAATGAATACATGTAGTTGGTCATTAGTTCCATACATGTAGTATGACACCAACAGAAGTTCTGAAAATACCCAGTTAACGGCATCTGATTAAATAAATGGATCATCATATACAAAGTTCAATGGTTAGAATGTTTTACCATTGAAACTTGTGATATCACTAACTAGAAGTTAGTTGATGATAAAATCTTATTCTTTGTGGCATTTGGTCGCTCAAGAAAAACAATGATTTGCAAGATCATTGAAATTCACATGAATACCCACCAAAAGGACTAGAAGATCCTAGGACCGGAAGATCCTCAATAAGGGTGACCATACATATGTACGGCTTGTTCTCTTGGCAAAATAATAACAAGACCGTCTATAATAAAGAGTAAATGCAAAGTCTCTTATGTCTCTTGATCAAGTTCAATGAGACAACTACGAACATAAAACATCGGCATATGGACAATGTTATTCCAATATAGATGCCTTAACACATTGGTCATATGAAAAGGCAGAGAATGTTTGAGGAGCATATAGTAGCTCACAACGACCGAGAAGAGTCGTTAGTCAAATGGGCCCATGCAGTTTTGCATTTCGAATTTGACACAATAACTTCTCTCGAATTATCTCCAGAAGAGAGTGTATGTTCCGAGGCCTCCTCCAAAATTAACTAAAAGACCACAAAGAAGTTGAATGATACATGGGGTTTGAGTCCCTAATGATATCAAATACCTCGAGCTTTAGAAAGGTGATCAAATGCTCGGTATTTAGGGGGAGGGGAAATGAGACTGTACTAAGAAAGAGATTGCATGAAAGCAACTTTTCTATATATCATTTGGGATCCGCGGATGAATGAAAGTGAACCAGAAGTTCAACACTTATGTACACCAAATGATAGTTACATGGTTTAGCATAAAGCCATCAAATGCATCTACTAAGGCCAAGAGAGTGACTAAGTCACATATATTACATTAGCTAGCTCATTTGGAGGTTCCAGAAGTAACTCCGAAACAAACAAAAATCAAGTGATTCTCAAATATACGAGAAGTGTTGAAGATCACTAGGCTCTCACTTTAGGATTCCCCGAAAGTGGAAAGAGCTCATGGGAATATGATGATCATCAATCAAATAATGGATGTCGACATCGAAATGAAGGTAAAAGAGATAGAAAGAAGAAATTCATGCAAAGATGAATTCTTTAAGCATGATGCTATTGGACCCGTAGTTCCAACATCGAAAAGTATAACATCATTGGTTTTAAGTGGGTGTTTATACAAAACCGCAATAAGCGAAATGAAGCTATAAGATATATAGCAAGATAGAAGTCTAGAATGGATTATCTGAAAATATATTCACCTGTAGTGGGTATAATCTTTGGGTGTCGATGAACCGACTCTAACACGTAATTGACAGGCATAGTAGTTATATACCCATATTGATCATGAATAAAAGAACATAAGTGAAAATGATCGATTATTTTGAAATGCCCGAAGCATCAATATGAAAGCCTCGTCATATGTACACGACTAAACCAAAGGGTGCTTATAGTACTTGAAGTATTGTGTAAGTGGTGACATAGTGTATTGAGTCCTGAAGTACTATACACAACGTTGTACTCTTTTCCTTAATCTTGGTTTTTTATCCCACTGGGTTTTTCCAAGATAAGGTTTTTAATGAGGCAACTTATACACCATCTATACATCAGATCCCCCGCATCAAAAGTTGAAAAACACACTAGGTCCTGAAGTACCTTATATTTGTGTATTGAAAGCAGCTCGGACGAGGAAGTCTATTGCATCGAAATCAAGTGTGATACATGAAGGCTTATATAAAGGCTTTTTAACTTGCACGCATCGAAGACAAGGTTCAGACTTGACCATGCAGCTCATGAAGTCCGTATTATCAAGAAATTCGAAGATCTTATCAGAATGAGAAAGCTGCAAGAAGAATGTTGATTTCAGGGGGAGAATATACACACTGCACTCTTTTTCCTACGATCAGGTTTTGTCCCACTAGGTTTTCCTGACAAGGTTTTTAACGAGGCAGTATCACCAAAGCGTATCAAATGACATATGTACTCTTTTTCCCTTAGTCCTAGTTTTTGTCCCATTGGGCTTTCTAGGCGAGGTTTTTAACGAGACAGACTGTAATATTAGAGGTGTACATCCAAGGGGGAGTGTTATGAAATCATGGTGGATTGTTCACCTCCCAACCATTGGCCTCCTTTAACCTCCCACCTCCGCCTATATATAAGGCCTGTAAGCTCACTTGGAAATACACACAAGTAATAGAGATCTCTCTTTCTCTGCCTTCTCCTACTCCTTTTTCATTCGATTTATAACAGAAGTGATGTTTTTTTTAAAATGAAAATTGTTTTGGAGAGGTTTTACAATTAATTTGAATTTGAAGGCAACTTAAGGGCTTTTTTTTAATTAACTTGAATTTGATGGTAATTATTCGAATTTAAATGTAGCAGGAGACTATTTTCTGCAACCAAGTAAATACTTGAGGCTATTTTTTGCATTTTTGATAGTTCAGGCTAATGAGCCCAACATACTCGACAGTTGGGCTATTTTTAGCAATTTTCCCGAAAATATTTGCTTGCTTTTGCCCCTATTTTATGGCTTTCAAATATAAAGTTTCAGTTCTCCTGATTACTTAAATTTTAATGCATGATCTATTATATTCGATATCACCACGACCCTTTTGAAAGGCGGTTTACCCTAATTAATAAAGTGAAATTGACGGTTCAAGGAAAAGATTCTCAAATTACATACTTCGTATATTTCTAATAGAAGGTAATATAGTTACTTAAAAATATATTCTTTTTTTCATCTTTTGTTAAAAAAATGAGTAAAACCTTCACTCCAAAAAAATATATAGATTACAATTTACATGCATTATCAAACATTAAGAGAGTTTTATTTGAGCTGTATGCAGGGCCGACCAATGGGTTTCGGAGGTCCTGTGCAAAACCTTGAATGAGATAGTATTCGACAATAATTTTAGATGAAATTTACATAACACAATATGTAAGAAAATAGTTCTTATTCAAAATAACAACAAAATTCTTGTCAAATAATTCTTAATCAAAATAACAGCAAAACAATACTTAACTTATCATATAGTTCAAACTTCACCACCATTAGTTTCAATGTCATACCATGAGTATCCACATCAACAACAGGATTTTCAATGCAGGTTACTGGTTTATGAATAGATCAAGTTTGAAATCAATTTCTTACTCGTCAAACACTCCAAATATAGAATAATAACAACTATATATAAAAGGCCACAAAAAAAATTAAGGTGCAAATTCCATAATCTGCGTAGGAAATTTATCAATGCTAAAAGAGGGGGTAAAAGTCAAACAACTCAACAATCCCTAAACCAGTAACCTAAATAAACCCAATTGAACAAACCCTAAACCACCTTTATCAATTCTAAAAGAGGGGAAACAATTGAACATGCAATACGTACAGGAACACAAAAAGGCTGAAACAGCAAGCGACGGGTGACCCGCTGCAATGGCCGACGACCTGCTGCAATGGCCGGAAGAAGAAGCCGGACCCCAACCTCCCATAGTCGCCGACCTGCTGCAATGACTTGAGTACCTTAAACCTCCAACAACCGGAAGAACAAGCCCGACCCCAACCAGCAGCAGCCGAAAGAAGATTAATTTGTAGAGAAAAAGCGTGAACAACCATTAATTGGGTTTAGATTTTGAGAAATTTTGAAGAAAGGTAGGAGATTGAAGAGGGGAAGAACCGTGAACAACCATTAATTGGGTTTAGATTTTGATAAATTTTGAAGAAAGGTAGGAGATTGAAGAGGTGAAGAAGCGTCAACAACCATTAATTGGTTTTAGATTTTGAGAAATTTTGAAGAAAAACAGAAGATTGAAGAGGTATTCTTGAGAATTTGAGAAGTTAAATGGATCGAGAAGATGAAGAGGCAAGGGAGGCGTGCCCTTTCTCAGTTTCTCTTCCCCGCTTTCAATTCACCAGGAAGCGTGCACATTACAAGACAATTTTTTATTTAAACAGAAGTATACCTTAGGCCTGAGAAATGTGAGGCGTTGTACAAGTGCACACTTTGCACTTGCCCAGGGTCGAGCCTGGTTGTATGGAGATTGTAGAGCACACGCTAATGCGTTTGATAACTCAGCCGATCCAATTAAGGGCTCGTTTGGTATAAAAACGTAAGGTAAACGGAATGAAAATAAATTTTATATAGAAAAATACTTCTAGATGAGAGAAGAATGCTATTTTTTGTGTGAAAAATAAGATGGGAGGGGTAATGATTAGAGAAGTATAGGGGATATGGTTACCTGACCCCTTACTCAAATGAGTGATTGAAATAAGAAGAAACAAAACCAATTTTGTATAAAAAGTTGGAAGGAGAGGGTAATGATTAAATCTTTTAACAATATATCTTAAACTATAATTGTACTACATTCATTTTCTTTCCCTTTACCTTTTCAAAATTTAAACCAAATGAGCTCTAAATTTGAGAATTTCGTAGTAGCTAGGTCTTGGGTTTGATGATATGAAAAGGGAGTTGGTCATCCCTACTCCAACTGGGTTGCGTTAGCCATCGACGAGCCTAATTTAGGCTCGTCGATGACCAAGTTAACTTCTTGGATATGTGTTAATATGTGACAAACATTATCGATTACAATGGGCAATACTCTGCTTTCGTTTAAACCTCCAAGCGCTCGCATGCACCAAAAGTCGAGTAGGCAAGGGAAGCACATTCCACTATGCGATGTGAATGAGGGATGAGACACATAGCTCTTCAAGTGCTTGATTAGGTAGGGTGAGTAGGCAGGGACATGAAAGCCTTGTCAGTCGATCTTGGAGTTCTTCCCCAAGCCTCCTGACGCAACGATAGGATTTGGCCTCTGTCTCGGACCCAAATCTAAAAGGGCTTAAAAAATGGATAAAAATGAAAACTCAAGAATTCAACTTACCAGGAAGTTAGATTCATCCAATTTGGAGGAAGTTCACTTACTTAGTTCTCTAGGAAAGTTCAACTTCCACTCTTTTGTATTTGGAAATTTTCAATTCCCCCTTTTAATACTATAAAATAAAAAATCAACCAAACACATTTTCACAATTCTCATCAATTTGACTTCCCGGGAATTCAATTCCCATGAAATAACTTCCTAGGAATTTCAATTCCCACATTGAACCAAACGAGCCCTAATTCATGCATGTTATTTGTCTATTTCAAAAAGTATTTTTAAGTAAAATTAAATATGATTCAATATATACTCTACTCATTGGCTCATAATTAAGCTCGCTCTATTCATCATTAATTTTATTGAAATTTGGCAATATAATTTTTTTTTATATCAAAATCATACTTGATTCCCTATCTAAAAGATAATTCACGTTATTTGTGCGATTGTTATTTGTATCTTTCAAAAAGTAGTTTTCAAAAGAAATTTCATTACGTATATGATTCAAGTTATAATATTCTCATTGTACTCATCTTTTATTAGTGAGAAATGAGAATTTTGAATTCAAGGCGATCATTCATAATTCATTAAATGAATAAACGGGTAATTATTTACATTAATCTATATGAATATATTATAAGTTGATGACTTTTGGAGGTTTGAGTAATCTAGTAAACCGACTCCTTTGTGAGTTAATCTTAAATACTGATAAAGTAAACAAATTATTGCCTATATGAAAATAAGTTAAATAACTAAACAAGATTACTTTAATCCTCATATATAAATTCATCTCCGGTTATTCAATGGATTCGAATATTCGATGCATTTAAAATATTACTTTCATCCTAAAACCATATTCAATTATCTATGTTTGATTATTAAGTATTTAAGTAGATAATATAAAATTCGTTATAGACAAATTATTATCTTTCATTTCTAAATAAAGTTATGATTTTATATTTAACTAGATGTTATCAAACTACAACATCAAATTGCTTGTTAATGTTGTTATTCGTATATTTCTGAGTTCATATGCTATAAATCAAGTTTGTTCATTTGTCATTAATTAATGAAGTTTATTTCTGATTTTTGAGTTAGTTATGGCTTTCACTTGTTTTGTTTTGTTTCTAAGTTGTCCTTAAATTTACCATAAAGTTATGGTAAATTTAACTTTGATCAATGGAATGCACTTATGTACTAATGGTTTTAAGTTGTAACTTTGATCAATGGAATTTTTATTTTGTTTAGAAATAACATTAACTATCAATATCTCAATATATAATAGATTACAGTAAAAAAATACGTTTTGTAGTATATATATATATATATATATATATATATGAGAGAGAGAGAGAGAGAGAGAATGGGTAACTTGTGCACAAGGCTTAGGATGTGCATTGTGCACAAAATATTATTCAGTGAAATGTGAAACATTATTCAGTGAAATTTGAAGCATTATTCAGTGAAATGTGAGTATTGTTTAGGGGAATGTGAAACATTATTTGGTGAAATTTGAGGCATTCCATATAAATTGTAACTATTGTTTAGGGAATTGAGGTTTCTTTTATTTGAAATGGATAAATAAAAAAACTAAACATTATTCGGTAGAATGTTATAAATTATTCAGTGGAATTGGGACGTTTTCATCTGAACTGAACGGAAAAAAAAAACATGACAGTGTTCGGTAGAATGTTTCACATTTCACCGAATAATGCTTAAAATTTCACCGAATAATGTTTCACATTTCACCGAATAATATTTGTGCACAATGCACACCCCTTCTCTTGAACCACTCCATATATATATATATATATATATATATATATATATATATATATTTAAGGATATTCGGGTCGGTTGAGAGTCGGGTCGATGAGTTGGAATTCAGGTCACTTCGGATTTCGGGTCAGCATCGGTCGAGTCCGATTTCGGATTCGGGTTATGTGTATAACCCTAAATTTTCGGGTCAGGTGAATCGATCGGATTTCTCGGGTCAAGTCAGATCTTGCCACCTCCAGGTGTGAGCTAGAGATTGTCACACCTCGCATTTCCAAGGCCTCTATGTTAATGGACACTAGTTTAGTGGTTGATGCTCGATAAAATAGTTAGAGAGATTTAACTAAGTTGCGTGGGGAGCTAATGCATGTGTGACCCTTCAAATGTCTAAATAAGATGACTCGATCGATTACGTTTGAGGGAGCTTGTCACTAGCCTAAATTAATTAAAATCTTAAATTCTCAATCTTACCTATAAATTGAATCTCAAATTAAAATTTAAAGTACAAATTGACAAAGTATAATCTGTAAGATAAGAAACACTAACCTTTTCAATTCAACCTTCAACAAATTTGGATTTGGAAATTAGGAATTTGGGACTCACTGTTAGTGGTAAGGAAAGAAGTGAAATGAAGAAGAAGGGCTGCAACATAGTCGTGGGGAGGACTGGAGGAGCCACCGGTGTCGCCTCCACGTCAGAGAGGAGCAACAAGGACTGGGTGCGCCGGTCGGAGGTGGAACTGGTGAGGGTGGGTGGATCGAGTTTGTTATCGTTCAAGGTTAGGTTGCTGTTTCTGTCTAAATAATAAAAAAAAATGAAGGCTTTGCTGTTTGGAAAAAAAATAAGGGTGGGGCGTATAAGATTCGAATCTGGGTTTATTACTCACTCAGTTAAAAATCCATCCGACCTATCCCGTGTCTATACCGCTGAGTCAAGTTGTCTTTGTGTATCTTAGACATCTTTACTTTTATATATTACAAAACTCACAGATATAAAAATAGGCATTACCCCTTGTTAGGATAGAGGGGCTTCAGATACCCTGAGCCCTTCTAGGATCTGCCACTGCTCCCATTACACCCAACCCCTCACTTCTTATCATTGACTATTGAGTCACCTCATCAAGGGCAATATATATATTTACGACTCATTTAATATAAGCATGCACGGTAAATGGAATGAAAATAAAATTTGTATATGAAAATATATCTAAATAAGAAAAGAATGTTATTTTTGTATGAAAAGTAAGATAGGAGGGGTAATGATTAGAAGAGTACGTATAGAGGATATGATTACCCCTTGTTCAAATGAGTAATTGAAATAAGGAGGAACAAAATCAATTTTGTATGAAAAATTGGGAGGAGAGGGTAATGATTAAAATTTTTAACAATGTATTTTAAACTATAAATGGACTACATTAATTTCCTTTACCTTTACATTTCTAAAATTTAAACCAAACGAGTCCTTAAGGATAGAAGAGGGAGGATTCCATTCTTATCCGTTGCAGATCATATCATGATCTTTGCCAAGATATCTCATGAATCATGCGTGAAGGTGAGAAGCATAATTGATGAATATTGTCAAATCTCGGGACAAAAAGTAAATTTCAACAAATCAGCTTTCCAAGTAACTAAGGGGGTTTTTGCAAACCAAAAACTCCAAATCCAGACCACCCTTCTTATAACGAACCAAGTAGCATTGGACAAATACCTACGATTCCCTATAATAAACAATAGTGTCGACAAAGAAACCTTTGAAGATGTTATTGGAAAAACAAAAATGCAACTGATAAAATGGAAAGCGAACTACATCTCCTAACAAGGAAGGGCATTTCTTATAAAAATGAACCTTTTGGCTAAACCCAACTACGTCATTCAAAACTTTATGCTTCCTACAAGTGTGCACAACGAATTAGACAGAATCAATAGATGTTTTCTTCTGGAACAAGGACCAAAATTACAAACCGCTGCTAGGTTGGGACAAAATATGTAAACCAAAGAGACGAGGAGGCTTGGGAATTAGTAAAAGATATGGATACAGCCCTACAGTGAAACTTTTATGGAAAATTTTGGCGGAAACCCACAACCAAGTTGATTGCCCTAAAAGATGAGTTCTGCGCTGGGCTCATCTGGCAAATTGGAAATGGAAAGACAATAAAATTTTTGAAGGACAAATGGTTAAATGATGATAGAAAACTTAAGAATCACAGTATACTCCATCAGATTGATGATGAAGAAAGAGTTGAAAACTATATCCTGTCAAATAAGACATGGAATGAAGAAAAGATGCGAGAAATCCTAGCTACCTACCGACCTTGTTGAGATAATTACAAGTATCCCCCTTCCTTTACATGAGATTGATGACAGACTCTATTAGAAACCTAGCCACGATGGATGGTTCTCAGCATCTAGCGCTTTAAAATTAATCACGAACTCTAGAGACAATGAGATAGAGTTATTTTCGGGAATATGGAAAATTGATTGTCCACCAAAGGTGAGAAATTTTCTATGGAAAATGGGATTGAACGGTTTACCTACTAAAGCTAAACTACGAAATAAAAGAATACACACACCCCCATGGATTGTATATTTGTATCTTCTGTAACACTAGGGATGAAGATTCTATCCATCTCCTTATTAAGTGCCCCACAACATTAAGAACCATTGGATCTCTGGATAGAGATATTGAATAACAAATAGAAAATGCTGACAAAAGTAATCAAAGTATAAAGACCATTACCAACGAGATTTCTCGATTTCTAAACCCTGAACAAAAAGCTACTTTGGCTTTTTCTTGGTGGTGCATTTGGACTCAAAGGAACAAGATTATATTTGAAAACCAAAATTTACAATCAATATATAGATGAGCTGGTAGCCATAATAAAAAAAATCACACGAAAAACTAGAAAACAACTAAACAAGACGACTCATACGAAGATGAGGGAAAAAATGAGATTCAAACCCAGAAACAACCCTCGAAAAAGGAATATCATAAGACGGCGTAAACCTGAGGCGGACGTCTTTAAACTAAAATTTGATGGCGCTAAATCTCTGTTTGGGTTTGCTTATGCAGGGTTTGTAATAAGAGATGATGACAATAGGATATATGATTGCTTGCGATGCCTGTAGGTGTGGGAGGATGTCAGTTGTCTAGGCTGAAGTAGTTGGTTTGCGGCTTGGGTTGTTGGAAGCTCGGAGGCTGGGGATTCAAAGAGTTGCAGTGGAAGGAGATTGTCTCGCGATCGTGAATGCGATTAATGATGGTTGGTCGACTCCTTGAGAGATCGAGATCCTTATTTCGGATACTCTCCGTCTGTTTCACTTTTTCAAGACGGCCTCCGTGTCCCACAATTTCAGGGAGACGAACAGATCGAGCGGCTGATCTCGACTCACCCATATGGCCTTTGAGTCCGGCTCGGCGTCTTGGAGTTCTGATTTAAAGTTTCAAACTCTCGTCCGTAGGGACGCTCTTAGATGGTGGTGCAACTGTGGTTGACACCTCCAAATTCTTGCCTGTATTAAAAAATAAATCCCTTTCTCTATAATATTAATTTACACAATTTTACAATTTTTTTTTTAATATATATACAATATTGTTGTCTATATATAAATAATAAAAACAAACATCTTATAGCACGTGTACGTAAACTCGTGTACTCATATACAAATAACCACACATGTGCACTTGTAGGGTTATTTTACCAATCTACCGGATCCTATGTAGCACGGAAACGCCTATGTAGGGCACAGTGTCGTGTCGGAAACACGGACACGACACGAAACACCTCGGAAACGTCTGGACACGGTCAAGAAACGGTCAAGATAATGGGCACAGTTTGGAATTAAAAAAAACCCGGTTCATAATTAAAATAAAAAATGAAAAAAGCAAACCCGGCTATCAACCTTTGCCTTTTTCTTCTTGAGCGTCCTTTTGCACTAGCCACCGCTGTTCTTCGATCTGCACCAGCCACTGTCGATCGTCGGGCTTTCTGAGCACAAACGAGTGTCGTTCCTGTCAATCTTCCTTCAACTCTTCTCTCCATATCTCACTCCCTCTCTATACCTTGATTTATTTTTAGATTTAGGGTTACTTTGATTGAGCGATGTTTGATTTCAATTTATATGAGATTTAGGTGTAGGATCTAAAAATTGATGATGGTTCAAGCTCACAAACTAATGAAGGTAGCAGAGGGGGTGTTTCTTTGAAGCAAAAGGTGGAGGTGGAGTGGACCACTTTGGGATTATGTTGATAACTTGATATAGTTGGCAGAACAGCGGGAGAGGGTAACAAGACATGATATGGTGGACCACCTCCTCTCTATACTTTTATTTATTTTTAGACTTAGCAATGTTTATTTGTATATATTTTGATTTGAAATGTTATATAATTATTTATTTATATCACATTGGTCTTAACATCTAGGTGGCTCTTATTAGTACAAATGTATGCATCTTTGCAAGACCTTTAAAATGATATATATTTGCCGCTTGTAATTTTGGTCGGATATATGGAGTAATTAAATACCGTACATCCAAAGGCCAAAACTCTTTACTTGTTGAATCGGATGGAGTATTAATTAGTTTTACATTGAATTTAATTGTTGAAATATTAAATGAGAGTTATATTTTATGATCACCAATAACAAAATTAAATTGTACAAATAGAGCACCTGAATATTAATGTACTCCATCGATAATGAAATAATTGTCCTTTTGACCACTTTTTCTTATAACAAAATATTTGTCCTTTTAAACCTAATTAATGTCAAAATTTTCTAATTTTATCAATTCATCTCATTAATTGTGTTTGATTTCCAAGATATTCTATTAATACTTCAACTTCCCATACTTTTTTTTTTTCATTGGTCCATTTTTTTTCCACATTATTTATTTGCTAAATTTTTAACTATTTCACTTTCTAATTTTAGGTTCCTTAAGAAGTGTGAAAACCCCAAACGGACAATTATTTTGTTACACTTTCTAATTGTACACTTGTTGTGAGATCGTTTTAATCACAAATGATTTTCTTACCTGAGTTTCAATTTAGTAACCTAAGTTTTCGAATGTGTTTCTCTTTTCACTTCGTAGATTATAGGCATGCACTTAAGTCATTACAGTAGGAAAAAAAAAAAAAAGAATTCGAACTCGTGATCGACCTATTAATTATGGCATGTCGTATCTTATTAGCTAGTATAAGCTAATTATAAAACTTTAATTATGGCATGTCGTATCTTAATACTGTACTGTATTAGAAATTAATGACGATGAGAATTGTGTGTATATAATAGTCCTTAATGATGCAATGAAAATGTATGTAATGGTCAAATGAAGCAACCTAATTAATGTCAAAAGTTATTGTAGGCCAAAGTTACCTTATGTAGTGGTTTCGAGTGCTTTTGGTAGACATTATCCGAGTGAGTAATATATACTCCCTCCGTTCAACAAAACTTGACGTTTTACTATTCATGCACGTTTTTTTAGGAGCTAAAAACTATATAAAATATCGACTTTTTAAATAATTTTTTTAAACAATTTCGTAGTTATTATTAATAAGTACAAACTTGTTAAAAAAAAATTTTAAAAAAATGAATATTTTATATAGTTTTTATCATTCGAAAAAAACGTGCATGAATAGTAAACGACAAGTTTTATTGAACGGAGGGAGTATTAAAGTTATAGGCTAGGATAAGATCCTAAATCGGAACAAATTTCCTATAAAAAAAATCGATATTAGAAATCTAATTACAAGAAAAGCTAAACTAATTAAAATTTGAAAAATATTTTCAAATTACTACTTTTACCATATGCCTACGCCATCTAAGGACATAAGATAGAAAAATTAATATTAATGCATTATTTTGCCTAACACAAAAAATGAAGTGGTTAGTGATGTTTGAAGGTCACCTAGCTATATATAAACCAAAATTAATACATTTATAAGCAATCATATATAATCCAAGTGTGATCACTATATCAATGGTTCAGATCAGAGGGTATATATATGTTTGATCGGAATGGCTGCTCTCTATTTACCAATTCAAGGAGAAGATGCAATTCATCATGAACAGATCAATTTAGAAGGAATTAAAATAAATAAACCTAGCTAGTTCAAATTGGAACCTTTGAAAATTTATTAATTAATGGTGAGCCATCAATATATTCAAGTTCCCGGAGAAACTATAATATAAAAAAAATAGACCACTTTAAGACTTTAAGTAGCCCAAAACATTAAAAAAGAAGATATTAATTATAAATATACAAAGTTTGCAGAACCCAGATTTTAATAACATATACATAAACATATAAATATGCAATAAGACATTAGTTAATTCAATCCAACAAAAATCTGCAGCTCCAATTAATTAAACTCAACCATCATTTATTAATTTCCAACCATATATGAAAATGCCAGATTGAGGATAAGGGATTGGATAATGTTAATTACTAAAATCAAACAAACACACAGTGAAACTTAACTGACCATATATCATGATCACCATCATCATCAGTTCAAAACTAAAGTTGATATGATCGATTGATATTATCTAAACATAAACCCTAAAAAATTTATTAAAAAAAAAACACCATAAAATATACACATCTCTACACATTATTATTATTATTCATCATATATATAAAAACCCTTGCAAGTTGCAACCCACACTAAGCTTCATATTATAAGTACTATGCAAAGAAACATATATGATCGATTGATCCATCGATCCATCCAATTCGATACCTTCTCCGATCAATACGACGGCCGCCCTCCGCCGTGAGACGTCCAACCGCCGTAAGCGTCGTGGCTAATCTGCCCTCCTCCATTCCCCAGCAAATTCTGTGGCATGCTGTACATCTGGATCCCCTGCGTCGGATCCGCCATCCCTCCGCTGCTCCCGTTTGCTAAATTGGGCGGTGGCGACGAGCCGCCAGGAGCTTGGCCTTGGCCACCGCCTGTGATGGCGGCGGCGTCGTCTTCGTTGTCCTCGAGTGGAAGCCTATCATAAGTGGCGTTGGCGAACGTGGCAGCGATCACCATGACGGGCCCGGCGGCCACGAGCGGGCCCACGACGGAGCCGCCGACGATCTGGCCCTGGCCGCCGGCCAGGTAGATGGTCAATCCGGCGGAGCCAGGCGGGGCGGGTCCCGGGAGGAAGGCGCCGGTGAGGGAGAGGATCTCGAACCTGCCCGGGAGGGCCATGATGGCGGAGGAGGGCTGCGCGGTGGAGGGCTGGCGGAGCGTGACGTTGGTGACGGCGCCGCTGGCGCTGAGGACGCAGACGCCGCGCTGGCGTCGCCGCGCGAACTGCGCGACGCAGTCGGCGACGTCAGCGCCGCCCGCCACCTCCATCACGTGGCTCCGGAGCGCGTTAGGACTATCCCGGGTGACGAATATCGGCGGCTTGGGCTTGTTCTTGGACCCCGGCGGGCGGCCACGAGGGCGGCGGTGGCCGGAGGAGGTGTTGGCCACCTCGATAGCTCCCTCCTTGGGGTCGTCGCTGTGGTCATCCCTGTCGTCATCACCGCCTCCTCCAAGGGCGGCCTCGACGTTCATGGATATCCCCAGATCTGGCTTCTTCAAGGAGGAGGACCCCGGCGAGGATTCGATGCCGGATTGGTGGTGGTTGTGGAGGTGGTGCTGCTGGTGGTGGTGGTGCTGGTGCTGGTGCTGGTGCAGACCTACCTGCTGCTGACTAGTCCACCATGGATTCGCCATATATGGTTTCTTCAATTCAAATTGGGGGAGGGTTTCCTAAATTTAATTAGGGTCAAACCTAGTACAAGTATGAAATCTAGGGTTTTGCTTCCCAAAGATAGTAAGGATTGAAGATATAGAAATAGATCAAAGGCTTGAATTTTAGGGTCGGGATCCGATGAAGCTGTAAAAACAACTCTATTTGCAGAACTCCATACCGATTAGGAATTGAAATTGATAGATAGATCTCTCTTATCTTAGAGAGAGGTGTTTTGTTTAGGAGTTGGGATTGAAGTGGGGGAGGAGGAGAGAGAGGAATTGCTAAGTATGGGGGGAATTTCCTTTGTGTGTGGGGGGTTTCTCTCTCTCTCTCTAAATTGTCTGCTGTCTAGTCAAGTTTCTCTCTCTCTAAATTATCAGACAGATGAAGGTGAAGACTGAGGAGAGAGAGGGTCTTAGAAATTAGGGTTGTGTGTTTGTGTTTGGGGTTAGGGCTTGTTTGGATGGATGCATTTGAATTGAATGAATAAGGGAGGGGGGGTGCGTGAAAGTGCGTGCGCATAGGAGCGCGTGCGCATAGGAGCGCGTGCGCGTGGGGGGTGAGGAAGGTGGAGAGCACGTCATTGTCTCCCTCCCCCATCCCCGACACCTCACCCAATCACTTGTTGTTTTCTTCATTTCAACACCCATCACCCCTCTTTGTTAGTAATGGTTACTCCCTACTGTTTACTATCCCTCCCCTTAAATACATTGTCTTTAACACTTGACTATCAATATTCAATACACAATAGTTGTTGTAAATTGTAATTCTTTAATTAATCATCTATCACATGTATTATGTGTATCATAAATAACAATTTCCCCATTAAAGAAAGATTAGGTTTAAATTTGGGTAAACTATTGCTTGCATATAATAACATTTCGTCTTTATGACAAAATTGTTTTATGGAGTAGCAATTGAGTTATTGAAGACATTTATAATATATGTTGGTGTAGTGATTGTGGTGCTATACTTTATTATAAGAGATTTAAAGTCAGATCAACCCTTTAAGTGAATCATACAATATTCAATCTAGATTTGGAACTGGTGATCCCATCGATTGAACTAGACTATGAGTAAAAAATTTAAATATTATTGAAGTGATACTATCATTTCATTAAATTATTTAATAGTGAATCGTGTTGATGCATATATATATTAATCAATTGTTTAATAATTATGGACTTTAATACTAATAGGTTTAATATATTAATTTATAATTCATTTGGGACAAATAAAATAAAATTAAGCTATGTCGCTCTGTTAGGGGTCTCGACATTCCCTATGATTCAGGTTTCCAAGACCTCATCCGAAAGAATGCTATCAGGTAGGATCGTTCCATCCGAACCTTTACCTGTTCAAAAAAATAGCCGGGTCGGCGGTGGCTTTTCTAATCCTTACCCTGCTTCTGGAAAAAAATCATCAAACTCTTTCACTTACTCTATATCCGAAACTGATATTTTATGACCTAATATTAAAAGGGTAGGCTTTCGCGTATAAGCGAGTCAATATTTTTGAGAGAATTCGAACTTGAATTTCTTAACTCGTGATTGGTCAATTGTGACAGAACTTAAACATTGAGGATTTGAATGACTAAATTTAATGGGTAAGGACCTATTAATTTGAGACAAAGGCAAAACGTTAGAGACTATACAGAAAATTACATTTGAGTAAAATGTACCTAATTTTGAGCCAAAGAAATTGCAGTGATGACCAATAATATTCGGTATTAATCTCTTGGAAAGATTAAGAAGTAGTTTAGAATTTGGAAGAGGCACCATCTTTTCATGGCCATGTAGATGCTAAATATAAGCAATGTCATCTTTTCATTTTCTATAGCTCCTATTTTAACAACTGCGTATACTACAACAGAACATGTAGTTTTGAAGTCTCTCGATCTTGTCATAACTTTATTGGGCTTTGTATTGGCCCATTTTCCTTTTCCATAAGGGCCGGCCCTATTAAAAAAATCGGTCCAGGTTCAGGACAGCCCAAGAATTTTAGTTGCCATGTCTCCTGATAAATTGGTTTTCTCCAAGAAAAGTTGGAATATATAATCACCTATACTTTTTTTTTTCAAGGTGATATAAGTGTTGTTTTTGAACTATAGAACTATATGAGGTTGACGAGTTTTGCATTTCATTCATTTTACGTTTTACATTGTTGAGTTAGTTGAGCTAGTTGTTTTGGGCCTTGTAACTGATTGTGGGTTTGGGCTCGTAGTTACTGGGCTTAGTTCCTTCATCATGTTAATATAAATAGGGAAGTGAGGCTCGGTTAGTGGTAAGAAATGAACATTCTCCATTTCCATTTTCTGTGAATCAAGAAACACTCCCATCGTCTTCAACCTTCCATCACCAGATTCGGTTGTGCGATCCTCGGGATCTTTATGGTATCAGAGCTTAGGTGGTGATTCGAAGTTTGATGTCGCAGATGGAGAAGATAGCACAAGCCGTCGCGCAGCAAATCGCATAGGTCAACGGAGCTGCGCAGGGGGATCCTCTGATGCTTGCGAACTCCGATTCACTTGGAAATTCGCTCACCAACTTCCAATTTGATGGAAGTAACTTCATCGCTTGGAGCAAGCAAGTTCGGATGGCGCTCCTAGTAAAGATGAAATTGGGATTCGTTAATGGGACGATTTCGAAGCTAGGCGGGGAATCGGGAGATTCGTAGAGGTGGATCGGGTGCGATAGGATAGTAGGGTGATAGATCTTGAACTCTATTAACACTGATCTTGCAAATTCGTTTATATATGCGAATTTCGCAAGAGAACTCTAGGTGAAGATCATGGAAAGGTACAATCAAAGTAACGCGTCAGTGATTTTTCGGGTGAGGCAAGAAATGATGAGGCTTACACAGAGAGATCTGAGCGTTACGACTTACTACATCAAACTCAAGAGATGCTGGGATGAGATTCAAAACTTGAATGGAGTTTCTTAGTGTACATGTGGCGCTATGGACATATGTGGATGCCGAATCCTCACGCGTTTTCTTGAGTTGGAGAATCAAGAACGTCTGATGCATTTCCTCGTGAATTTGAATGGGGAATTTGAGGCCATACGGAGTCAAATCTTGGCCATGGATCCTTTACCTCAAGCAAACAGAGCTTTCTATCTTATTGCTCAGGTGGAGACACAGAAGCAGATCACCAACAAGATTGTGGATGGAGCTGGATTCTTTGTGAATTCGGTTAATCAGAAAGGGAGTTCATCAAATTCCACCAAGAAAGAGCACAAAGAGTACATGAAGTCGAAGTCAGGAGAGGAAAAGAAGTGCAGTCACTGTAATGTGAAAGGACATCCATCTGATCAATGTTTCGAGGTGATCGGGTATGTAGATTGGTACGAAGGAAACAGAAACAAGAGCGGAATGAAAATGGCAACAAATGTGGTGAATGATCAAGAAGGGTTGATGACGCCACTGGAGTATGAAGAGGGAGCCAATGTTGGAAAGATGAACAACATTGATCCAGAATTGGTGCAAGTTGTGTGCCAAGAAATGTTGAAAGCATTCAAAGGAAAAGGAATAGTGAGTGCAAACTTTGCAGGATTCACAGGTAACTCCCTTACTTCTTTGAATTCGATTGAATTAAGCAAGGATGAGTGAATATTAGACATAGGGGCAACATATCACATGACTCCACATTTAGAATCGTTGATAGATGTGAGGAATTTGTGTTTCCCTATTCGTGTTAAGCTGCCCGATGGTTCAATTCAGAAAGTTAAAGTGGGTTCAGTTCAAATTAGGAATGATTTTGTAATTTGAGATCTCCTGCATTTGCCTCAGTTTAAGTTCAATTTGCTTTCAATAAGAAGGGTTATAGTGCAGAAAAAGGTCTTGCCTGTATTTGATGAGGATCGTTGTGAATTTCAGGACCGAGTGAGTAAAGTTGTGCTTGCTATTGGAAGAGAGCTTGGAGGATTGTATACAATGAACACAAAGGAAGCTCAAGACGTTGCTGATAAGAAGAGTGATGTTGCTTATGGTGTTAGAAATGATAAATGTTCTCTTTCAGTTTTCAGTGACAATAGTTTATTGCATAACAGACTTGGGAAGTTTGTAATAATGTAGATAATCCAGACAGCTATATGTGTGATGCTTGTTCTGTAGCCAAGTTTCATAAACTTCCATTTCAGAAGAGTTATAATATATAGAGGTGAACGTTTGTTTGATATCATTCATGTTAATCTTTGGGGACCGTATGGGGTGGCAAATGTGAATGGGGAACACTGTTTTTACACAATAGTGGATGGCATGAGCAGGGCTACCTGGGCATACCTTATGCATGACAAAACACATGTGATAGGTGTTTTGAGAAGGTTTATGTTGTAGGAGGAAATCGAGTTCAAAATATAACAAAAATAGACCAAACCAGATTCGTGCCCACGTAAATGATTACAAGACTCCCTCCCGATGTAGCAACAAGAAGTCAGGATCGATCCTCAAGGAAGCGAGTCAGCGGATCTTAGGCAGAAGAAGAATCTCACGGACAGAAATCGACTTCAGGTTGCTCGACCTCGACTAAGGGTAGTCGATAGGGGCCATGCAAATCGAATTCGAGCTCGAGTAACCAACTCGATGTCGAGGAAGCTGGTCGTAGTCGAGTATGGCTGGTCGACTTCGAGTTCCTACAGAGACACAATCGGAAGCGATCTTTGCTCGATCGAAGATCAGTGGTCGACGTCGACCAAGGGGTGGTCGAAATCGGGAGAACAGAAACTTAAACGAATGCAAATTTCAAATTTAAACTATGTATGAAAAAGAACTTCCAAGATCGGGGTTTGCAACAACGATAACCAAACATGCATAAAGCAAGATAAAGAAAAATAATCATGCAAATCGCATCGAAGGATCAAGCTTTCGCCTTTTCCAACAATTAGACAACTCTTTCAAGAAACTATAATTGAATTTACCGATTTTATGTTTATAACCCAAGTTGTTAGCATGGGTCTCTATTGAATAGGTAATAAACACGTAAAAAGTAGTAGATGATCAAAACATAATAAAGGTCGGATCTTTAAACAGAAACTAGTGTAGACTCTATAATTTGGCAAATAAGCATAAACTACATAGATTTTGTACTATTCTAACCCAAATGCATGAAATACATACAGAAATCGATATAAAAGCAAATATAAAACATGGCACAAAACATGGACATGAAATCACCCCATACTTAAGCTTGAATTGCTTGTCCCCAAGCAATAACTTGGATGGTCATTCAGGGGAAGAATTCAAAACTCTCAACATTAAAGATTCATTCTTATATATCCCTGCAATCAATTACCATCATCGAAAAGGTACTTGTGTCACAATCCATGCATGTGCAATAAAAGCAACATCTACTCATAAAAGAAGGGTTGTGCAAAAAAAAATTCATGTGACAAAGCAACAATAATCAAGATGACTTTAATTAAGCTCAATAAAGAGTAAATTGGCGAAAGGCTAAAGGTGGGCAATTTTTGGCAATGTGGTGCTAATAATCCGGGGAAATGGAGTATTTCCAAAGTTTCTTTACCACATTCCTTCTTGATACGAATCATCACCTTTCATAATGCTTTTTTTTTTAGTCTATATTATGCTTTTACCCCTCTAACCTCAGCACTGTCTTCTTGCGAGTCGCAAACATGGGTGTCATGAATGGCCCCGGATACTTAGTGCTTTGGACTCCTCACTTGTGTGTCCTATCTCACTGAACTATTATCTCAGTAAGCATGGTCGATATACCTTTATCTCCTGAGGTGACCGGATTTTTTCTCCCTCATTAAATTTTCCATATATTTTTTTCAATTTCCTGCCAAACTCCAATAATGTTAACAATAACACAAACACCATATAATATCTCCATAATGTAACATCATTCTCAATATAATCCCCGGATAGGAAATAAGCTAAAGAATGGCAATATTTAGATCATGTGAAGCAATATATAAAATAAGGCATAATATGGCCTTTGTGTAATGCATAAGCATATGTAAGGCTAAGGAATGTAAACATATGAGCATTTATATGGAAAATATAAAGTCTTCTATCCTCTTATCATGCAACATGTCAAAAGCAATATCAAATTTTACCTCTTTTCATGGTTTTCAAGAAATATTGCACTTCATTGTGACTTCCCTTTACTAGACAATTTCATGCTATATCTCTAATGAATCCAATTTTACATCGTCGAGTTCAATATAACTTCCATGACACTAATTCTTTGAACAATTTACAAGCATTGGAAGATGTCTCATAGAACTTTGAGTTTAGCAATTATGCACAAAAAATTAAAAATTTACTCAAAATTCACCATGTTAAACCACAAGCAAGAATAAAACATAAAATAATGATAATGTGCTCATCCCCCACCCCATACTTAAAATATACAGTGTCCCCACTGTACAAAATCAATATAAAACAAGGGTAAAGGAAGGAACTCACCGAATAACGCGTCGAGTAGGCAAAATAGGAGCTGTCGAGGAAACTGTGTTGGTCGACGTCGAGGACCATGGTCGACGTCGAGGAAACTGTCAGCGTCGAGGAAACTGTCAGCGTCGAGTGGAAGTCTGAAGTCGAGGAGGCTCATGGCTTGGTCGACGTCGAGTTGGCCTACTCGATGTCGAGTAATTCTGGGCTGCTCCTCTTGGTCGATTTTGATTAGCCTAGTCGATTTCGACCAACTTTCATGGACTTCTTTTTCCACTCGTTGCGATCTTTTTATGCTTCTCGACCTAAATTTGTTAGTTTTCACACAGACAAGACCTTCCACGTGAATTATTCAAAACCAAAAACAAAAACAAACAAAACCAAAAGCAAAAGTTTCAAAGTCCCAAAATTCAAAAGTTTTATGTACATGCTCTAGATTTTATAGTCGCTAGGCCGACTTCTCCGTTTGTGCTTAATGAACGTCAATGTGGGCCCCCCTTGTGCTTGACCCTTCTCCCGGATCATCTAGGTCCTGATGATAGTATGCAAGCTCAGCTGATAAGTTGTTGGTTGCGTAGTCTCCCTTTCCTTCCTTCTTCTTCTTTCCAGCTCTCATCCTTTGCAGATTCGCTCACCACGGGGCCTTACCTCCCCTTAAATTTTTATTAAATTTATTAATGGACAGAGGAGGGGTTGAAATCATACCTGGACTTACCTTTTCGGGCCCAAAACAGAAATCTTCGGGCTTAGGGTTGGTCGACGTCGAGTAGGTGTGGTCGACGTTGAGTACAGGGACCCCATACTTAGGCTCTTGGCAAGTTGGGTCCTCAGCAGAGGGAGTCAACCTCAAGTAGGTTTGGTCGACGTCGAGTTGTTTGGTCGACATCGAGGAACCTTGGTCGATGTCGAGCTGTTGTTTGGGGCCTTCCTCCGTTGTTGTTTGCTCGCCCTCGTGGTTGCTGATGCTCTTCATCTTCAACCATGGAACTTCCTTTTTTGCAGGGCCAAAAGAGAAATCTAAGATCTCGTCGCCTATCGTGAAGGTGAGCAATCACTGCTTTATGCTGATTTTAGCATCCGCAGTAGCTAGGAATGGTCTACCAAGAATAATAGGGCTAGTAGTATCTTCAGCACAATCTATAATAAGGAAATCAATGGGGACATAGAACTTACCAACATGGACAGGGACATTATCAACCATACCTGTAGGGATGACCACTGTATTGTTCGCCATGTATTGTTTGGCATCCACAAACTCTGTAGATCCTATTTTTACCTTTTGCCAGATCGATAAGGGAATGATGCTCACACTTGCTCCTAAATCACATAAGGCATCATAGTTAAATTTTCCAAATCCCACAGTAATGGAAAACTTACGAGGGTCAGGTCTTTTCTCAGGGAAGTCCATCATTTTGCATTCACTGGCGATTTATGAGATAGATCGCTTGTTGCTAAGGATTTCCTTGAGGAACTTGACATATGCAGGCATCTCTTGAGGAGCTTCTGTAAAAGAAATTGCAACATTTAGTTCTTGAAGCATCTTAACATAGCGTTTGAACCTACCTGCAGTGGGATCTTTCAGCGCCTTGGAAGGGAAAGACAGCGTCTTCTTCTGTTTCGGAGCCAGAACAGATGTCGGAGGTGTGGCAGAGTTGTCGATGTCGATTGGAGTCTCCTCGACTTCGACTAGGTCTTCCTCGACATCGACCACTGTACTCGACTTCGAGTTTGAGTGTTGTGCAGAAGCTTCCTCGTCGGCGTGGAGTTGGTCGACTTCGGGTGCCTTTACTCGATGTCGAGTAGTCTGGTCGACTTCGACTTGGCTCTGCTCGACGTCGAGTTGTTTCTCAGCTTTGTCTTGCTGCTTTCCGACCTCTGGCTCGCGTAGTTGGTGCCCGCTCCAGAGCTTTACAGCCGCGACGTGTCCAGTCTTCACCTTGTGATTTGGTTCTGTCTGCCTATGGAGTTTCCTGGTCTCTTTCCGGATGTCCTGGAGCTCTGTATGGTGGGGAATTCCTAGGGCCACCTTGGTTCCACTGTGGTTCATGGAATCTTTGGTCCCCCATATAGCGGTTGGGACCCCCTGCGTAAGCTACCTCTTCGTGAGTTTCTGCCATCCTGACTTGCTCCGTGTGTGGGAACTAAGTAGTGGTGTGCCGCTGTGAGCCACATTCAATGCAGGACTGGTTGACAGAAAGATACTTGACTTGCTTGAGGAGCTTGCGATTCTGATCTCTGTAGTACTGCTCCTTGACATCTGGATCAATCTCCTTAGAAGGCTCATAGAGGGGCATGGATAGGGCTGGCCTTGCATATGCATTCTCACCGACAACGGCACCAATCTGTTGTAGGAGGAAATCGAGTTCAAAATATAATAAAATAGATCAAACCAAATTCGTGCCCACGCAAATGATTACAAGACTCCCTCCCGATGTAGCAACAGGAAGTCAGGATCGATCCTCGAGGAAGCGAGTCAGCGGAAGAATCTCACGGAAATTGACTTCAGGGTGCTCGACCTCGACTAAGGGTAGTCGACAGGGGCCAGGCAAATCGAATTCGAGCAAGTAGAAGACTCTGAGGTTTCGGTCGATCTCGAGTAACCAACTCGATGTCGAGGAAGCTGGTCGTAGTCGAGTATGGCTGATCGACTTCGAGTTCTTGCAGAGACACAACCGACATCGATCTTTGCTCGATCGAAGATGAGTGGTCGACGTCGACCAAAGGGTGGTCGAAATCGAGGAGAACAGAAACTTAAACGAATGCAAATTTCGAATTTAAACTATGTATGAAAAAGAACTTCCAAGATCGGGGTTTGCAACAACGATAACCAAACATGCATAAGGCAAGATAAAGAAGAATAATCATGCAAATCACATCGAAGGATCAAGCTTTCTCTTTTTCCAATAATTAGACAACTCTTTCAAGAAACCCTAATTGTATCTACCGATTTTATGTTTATAACCCAAGTTGTTAGCATGGGTCTCTATTGAATAGGTAATAAACACGTAAAAGGTAGTAGATGATCAAAACATAATAAAGGTCGGATCTTTACCTCAAACAAGCAGGGCTATCGTCGGGCTCGCCCCGACCCTAGAAGTGGGTGAACTACTCGCGCTTCATCATAATGAAAGACATCAATAATAAAAGGAAATAAACTTGCATTAATAAAACTAAATAGAGCTTAAAACCAAAGAAAGCCAATTCCGCTCTCGGTTCACAAACTCCTCTTGGCCTCCACTCTCTCTCTCTCCTTCTCTAGACTTGAATGTATGATTGAATCAATAAAAACCAGCCCTATAGACTCTATTTATAGGCTTCCCATCATTGCTAATCAAGGAAGGAAATTCTATCTATATCTCTATCTAACATAGAAGATATAATTCTACTTAGGAAATAAATAAATCTAAATAAGTAAAACTAGATAAATCCTAAGGTAATTAAATGTTCAACCCTTAGCATAGATAAAAAGATAAAAATATCTAAATCTTCATGTGTTGGAAATCTTCTCTCAGAAATATCTCCATCGGATTCGGGATAGAACCTTAACAAGATTCGGACTAGCTCGAAGTCGGGTACTGGGGTCAACTCGATATCGAGCAGGCTTACTCGATATCGACCAGCATTTTCCCGTCTTCACTTGAGCAACTCAATTCCGGCCTCCAGGGATGAAAATCGACCAAATGTTTGCTCGATATCGACTTGTGTTGGTCGATATCGACTTGAATCTTCTTGCTCAGCTTCCTTGGTTGATTCTGGGATCTCTGCTCGATTTTCAGGCTTGGTCGACTTCGACCAAAGTTGATCGACGTCGAGTAAGGTTTGCTCGAATCTTGGCTTGTTCTTTCTTTCTCGAGTAGCATCTTCTCGCCGGAATCTAGTTGAGTTTCTGGTTTGGTCGACTTCTACCAATTTGGCCGACGTCGAGTAAACGTGTCAGCTCTCAGCATTTTGCTCCGTTCTTGAAACACACTTTTCCGAGTCCTCGTTCGTCGGATTGACGCATATGAGTATGCGTTGGAAAGATATTTTCGAGGGCTACAACTCTCATGAAGACATCAAAACTTGATTCGGAATGATGAATGGCGAAAAGTGGATTTTCTTCAGTTGCACCATCTTTAGCTTCTTCATGACTTTCCTTTAAGCTCCAAAGTGCGTCCGATTTCTGTGAAATTAAACAGAAACTAGTGTAGACTCCATAATTTGGCAAATAAGGATAAACTACATAGATTTTGTACTATTCTAACCCAAATGCATGAAATGCATACAGAAATCGATATAAAAGCCAATATAAAACATGGCACAAAACATGGAAATCAGTTTATTGCCATGACCATAAATCAATTTGGGAAGGCTCCCAATGTAGTAAGATCAGATAATGACACTAAGATATGTAATGATGAGTGCAAGAAGATGTTTGCTGACATAGGAATAACTTCTGACAAGTTATTGTGCTCCTTAAGAATCACAAAAGGGAAATGGGTATTTTGACCATTTTCGCATGCAAGCACCAAAAAAAATGTACTGCCCTACTCATGAATGGAGCAATATGAAAATAGAAATGAAGAGCATATCTCATAACACTCTCTAGTAGTAGTAGTCTCTACACATATGAAGGGACAAAGATGGTTTTAAACAAGTAAAACTAAATCCTAATGCAATTGCAAGTCAGCATATATAACTCTTCAAGACAAAATATGTACATGAAAGACGCTAGTAGCTCAGATAAGGTAGCCATTCAAACATCCTTCAGAACAATTCTATCTAAAATGCATCAACAAAGCAGAAGTTTCAGCCTAATATCGACTTGAAGTAGATGTAATATCCACATACCTAAAATCCCGATCATCGTAGAGTGATTCCACCAGCAAATCCACCTCCAACTTGCTTATTGAACTCACCAGCAAAGTATTCCACCAGTCGCAGCTTTTAGAATTTAGTACATAAAATTCCGACATAAGGAATGCATATTGTGCAAATAACCATTAGAAGAGCAAACAAAACAATATCCTTTAGCAAGTGTTAAAGATCATAAACAGAAACCGAAGACAAATTATGCAAATTAATGCATTGAAAAGGCAACCAATTAATCCCAAGATGAGACCACCATCGAGTATAAAAATGAATGCCAATCCATGTCAATAACCTCCCTGATTAGTGGTATTGAAGGATAAGTTCAATGAAATTCAACCTCCATCCAACATAATCTACCTTTCCAGCAAAACAAGATCCAATTAAGCTAAAATCAATGCCAAAAACGAAAGAATTTGCATACTAAAAAAGTTACTATATAAACCAATTGGCAATAAAAAGGGTACCCACCGACTCATATACTAGGGCTTGATATGTTCAACTTTCCGATGTGGACAACTTTTGGTCTCATTCACATCTCTAACAAACCCAATAAAGAAATAAGCTAAAATTAAGAACTTAAGATAGTAACTATCTCCTGGTTTGTGTAAGACTGAGCTTTTGAATCATCCATCAAAAGCATGGTTTCGTCGTAAACATGTTCACTCGCTATCTCTGTAGAGATATCGCGACTGCGGCCTTTAATCATGTTCCAAGTGTTGCCAGGGCCATAAGGAGCCAACCTCTCAAATGAAGGATCATATATAAAAATACCAACACCACTTATAATCTAATATAGCTTCTTCCATGAGGTAGCGACCCCATGCTCCTCCATCACCCATAGGACACTGTCCAAAACCAATGCTGCAAGCATGCCCGCGTACTCGAAAAGCATTACCGGCACTGGCGGCCTCTCCAAACAGAGTTTTGCAGGGAGGTACATTGTTCTAAACTCTTCGCTCTCACAATCAAACATCAGCATGGAATTGTTGGATTGCACATAACTTTGGCCATTACGACGCCTAAAATGTAATGACAGACCCCAATGAATAGTTCCATTTACGAAACAAGGTGAATCATCGCCATTGAAACGCCAAGATACATTAAGATCACCAGCATGACTAGGCGAAGGCGAATCGAGCTTAACACTGCGAGCTCTACTCCAAGAACCTTTTCGATTTGAGTACTCCTTATAAGTTCATTGCGGGACCCGATTAATCAAGACTACCTTGAAATCTTTGCTACTCGTGTCGTATCCAAAGCCTAGAGCATAGCACTGTTTGATACACAACCTAAGGAGAGGGAGGGCTGGGACTGGGAGGCTCACATACTTATGAATCGTCGGGTTCCAAAGAAAGACGGAGGGAGACGAGCAATACGAGAGGCAGGAAAAGCAGATGACGCCATGGATGACACCAAGAAAAGTGACCCTTTTATAATTGCCATCCTCCCGATCGTCCCGGAATGGAAAATACAGTGGTTGCCTGGAATGCTCGACGACGTCGTTTAGGCCGGAGACGGGAAACCTGAGCTCGATGAGGTTTCCCCGGTTAGCTTTCACGTGGAGATAGGGTTTGAGGTGAGGAGGCGTGGCGGAACGAGCCAAGGAGTAATGAAGATCGATGAAGAGAGGGGATGAGATGAGAGAGTTGAACCACTTGCAGACGCATCAGAATCGGCATAGGGTTTTGATCGGTAATCTCTGGAAGATCTCATACCACAGATCTTCATCTATTGCCTCAAAGAGGGTGAATTTCTTCTTCGGCGGCGCCATTGATTTTGCGCACGACAAATTGATCGATCGAATGGTGATGGGAATTGAGGGGAAAACCCAGATTAAGATCGGTTTTTATGGGGTACTCTACTAGTATTTAAGGTAAGTTTCTCAAAAAATTAGATTAGATAGATAGATAGATAGGGGTAATATACATATACATCTTAACCTCGTGATTAGATAGATAGATAGAGATAGGGGTAATATACATCTTAACTTCGTGATTAGAAGGGAGATAGTTCTCCTCTTGCTTCAAAAGCAGTAGTGTATGAAAGTCAAGGCAACGATTTTATTTGCTTGGTTATAAGATAGTTTGACATGTCGACCGTTCAAATTGATGTGCCTCCTCGAATCAGCAGCCTTATGTGGAAGATTATGAATGATGGATTAGCAACTAAGGTTAGATTAAATAGATACTTCAACAGAGTACTTTCACATTGCTGCCTATGCAACCGGGAGGATGAAGACACCTCTCATCTCTTTTTAAAATGCCCGGTTACAAAATCAATAACAAATTTAAACCAGATAGAGGAAAATAACCATCAAAGAGTTGTTTCCGAACTACAGAACTATAGAGGTTGAGGAGTTTTGCATTTCATTCATTTTACGTTTTACATTGTTGAGTTAGTTGAGCTAGTTGTTTTGGGCCTTGTAACTGATTGTGGGTTTGGGCTCGTAGTTACTGGGCTTAGTTCCTTCATCATGTTAATATAAATAGGGAAGTGAGGCTCGGTTAGTGGTAAGAAATGAACATTCTCCATTTCCATTTTCTGTGAATCAAGAAACACTCCCGTCGTCTTCAACCTTCCATCCCCAGATTCGGTTGTGCGATCCTCAGGATCTTTACGAACCATGTTCAGAATTTTTTTCAAAATCGTTTTTTTTTTTGATCCCAAAGAAGGCCAGCAGCCCTTAGTTATTCATATAAATAGCAGAAGAGTCAAACAAATTACAAATGCAGTCTGGCAAAAAATGAAAAACAGCAAAAGGGCTAGAGATTGAGAATGAAGCTTTGGCCATAACATCAGCCAACCGGTTTGCATTGCACTTCACATGGGAAATTGCTACTTCCCAGTTAGGTGCAGCCATCCACTCTCTGCACTGAGTGACGAGATGGACTTCGAGACCGGTTGCTTTCCTCTTCCTTGTGAGTAAGTCGTGAGCCTCTATCGAATCTGTTTCGAGTAGCACCTTGGTGAAATTGTGTGTCCTCGCCGTTTTTAACCCATGGTAGGCTGCCCAAAGCTCAGCCATCCGGGGTGTACAACGGCCACACACAAGGCTAAAGGCAAGTTTAAACTCCTGGGTTCCCCTTGGCCGCACCATCCACATTAAGTTTCACCCATCCTGGTGGAGGAGGGAACCAGTGCGAGCGACTTTCCGAGCCTCCTGGTGGTGGAGTCAAATCCAGTTGCGGAGAGGTGGCTGTTTCGATGTAGTCTCGAGCGTCTTGGGCTGCCTTCACCACAATCCTTTCAACTTCATCACATCCTTCAAAGACAAGTTTATTCCTGCATTTCCAAATTGTCCACAACATGGAGGCAAAATGGGTGGATTTCCTGTCTTCCTTTTTTGTGCATTCAAAAATCCAGTCCTTGATGTTCGAAACCGAGAAGAATACAGACTGATCGTAGAGCCTTACCTTCTTCCATAAAATTTGTTCATTTTACCTCAAAACTCTCTTTAATGGATGGTTTAATGTACTCCGTAGTCTCTACTCCCTCCCTTTCGTATTAAATATTGTTTGCCTATTTAACACGTCTCGAAAACTTTTTTTTTAATAACAAAAATACATTATATTCCATTCGATTAATGAACGTTTCAGGCCAAATGTTTAGTCAAACTAGTGAGCATGCCCTACTAATTGGGGTTTTTAATTAATATATTATCATTGTAATTTTAATACTAATAAATTTTATCTCTAAAAGTTTTAATATGTTTATTTATCTTTGAAATTCGACAAATATATTAACTTGGCTCTACTTATCTTTTTACTCACCTCTACATGCAATTCAACTATTTAAGCAAAAAAAATGATAAATTGTTTTATAAATGCATGTGTTTAGGTTTAAAACAAATTAAAAAAATATAGTATAAACTTGAAAAATATTGTAGTTATAGAGGACTTATTTTAAATATATATTTAATTATCATTGTAATTTTATTACTAACAATTTTTATCTCTAAAAGTTTTAATATATTTATTTAATTATCTTTGAAATTTGATAAATATATTAACTTGACTGAAATCGAGGAGTAGTTACTAGGAGAAGTTACAAACAAACAAAACACTCCAGTAATAAAATTATGACTGAAATCAAGGAGCAGTTACAAACAAAGAGATAAGCTTCAACAAAGTTATTCGAAACTCCTTTTGAAGTTTATCCGAAGCCATTAATTGCTAAAATTTAAATGGAGCAAAGAAGACTATCACACTGCGCATGTGTCACGGACACGATAATGGTGGTTCGCACGTAAGAACTCATATGTCAACTCTCAATAACCCACTCTAAAATTTTTCTTTATAAACACCTCTTCGAATACCTTTTGAAATAAACGTGAGAGTGGCAGAAGGAAGTTCAAACCCCATTAGATAACATTGCTTCACAATCCAAATTTGGATGCTATTAAATGAAAGTCAACTCTTGACATATTTTCAAATTCTTAATCAAAAAAGGAAAAAAAGTTTTCCACTTCGATATTTCTCTTATTAAATTCATATGAATGGTCGTTGATACAAATCTAAAACTAATCAAACTTCCCCGATTGGTCACTACAAAAATTTATTTTTCTTATGATAGTTGACTTCTTTAATCATATTATATTCTTAATTCTTAATAATTGATCACCGAATAGCTTCTCCCCAAGAACCAACGTCCATCCATGGCTTCCTATTCGATCAACCCTTACCATCCTACATTAAAGCCATTAATCGCCCTCCTCCCCCTCGACACCGCACGATGAACTCTACCTCCGGCGACAGCGGATTCATCGGCCACGCAAACGACGCCGGATACACCTACGGCATCGGCGTGTCCGTAGGGATCGTCATCCTCCTCACCACCATCACCGTGGCCACGTTCTTCTGCACTCGCTCCGAAGCTGATCCCCCAGCTCGGGGCGGCGGAGCACAGCAGCAGCCGCCAGACTGCGTCGTCGACATCGGGATCGACGAGGCCATGCTCCGCAGCTACCCGAAGCTACTCTACTCGAAGGCGAATTTCGCCGACAAGGACTCCACGGCCACCTGTTGCTCCATCTGCTTGGCCGATTACAAGAACGACGACGTTTTGAGGCTTTTGCCTGATTGTAATCACATCTTCCATCTCCGCTGTATCGATCCTTGGCTCCGCCTTCATCCGACCTGTCCGGTGTGCCGGACATCGCCTTTGCCCACGCCGCACTCCACGCCGCTCGCTGAGGTGGTGCCGCTCGCCTCCGCGCGGCGGAATTAGGCCACCGGATTTTTTATTTTTATTTTTTTTGTTTCTCCATTTTCGGTTGTAAATTTTTTAATCAATTCCTATACGAAATCGATTGATCGCTGTATAGCAAATTTAAAAGATTTAAGTTTGTGTAGTTTTTGACACATTTTAATTAGTTTCTTTTCTACCTTCAACCACATCAAATTAAATTTCACAAGTTGAAATTTGCTTATATTGATTTGTGCATTATTCTATAATTGGATATATATGTACTGGCTAGTTATTACTTAGTGGCGACTGTATACAGCCCGTATGTTAAATATGAATGTATTTGTAAAAGATTAATATAGAAATGTATGTATAACATAAGATTTTACTAAAACTTTATTCGATCGGTTCGATTGTATATATTCAAGATAAGATTTTACTAACATAACATTTACTCAATCGAACCGTGGAGGAATTACAACATAGTAGGTATAATTAGGAATAGTTATGCATAGGTCATGCATTGATATTTTTCAGACCAAAAAACTTCGAAGGGCTCAGTTATACAAACTGAAACTCATGCCGTATGTACTCGAATAAAGCTGGTTGTTGAAAGAGGAATTAGAAATATCATAGTAGAAGGAGACAATCTTGAGTGATAATAGCTATGGAAGATAAGATGAAAGTGCATTGGAAAATACTGAGAACGATCGAGGAGATAAATCATATGAAGAGATGTTTCAACATCATTATCTTTAGACACTGTTAATTCAAAGAATCTAATTCCTGCGCTGACTTCATTGCTAAGTCTAGTGATACTTATGACATGTGTACCCTCCCTTTGACCAGGGAGTTTTGTAACATCATCCAAAGGGGTGATCAAGGATGATCTTTGGTTCTCAAAGACTTCCTAATGTCAGCCCACTGAAAAAGAAAAGAAAAGATTTTACTAACATTTTATCCGGATCCACTTAATCAATATAGAAATGGCAAATTTACAGAAAATCACCCCTTAAATATATGTTTTTTCACTTAACCACCCCTTAAATAATATATTACAGAAAACCACCCCTAATACATCTCCTATCAACAGAAAGCCACCCCCCCCCCCCATCTCTTTTGGGTCTAATGGGCCATGAAATTTGTGTGAAAAGACCCAAATGCCCCTAATCTTATATTAAATTCATTCACTCTACCCCTCAAAAGAGTCACTCACCTTTCATCCACCATTAGAAAGCTCAAAGTCATCCTTGTCGTCGCTCAACCCCGAACTTCGACCTCCCTCATTGACCGACCTTACTCTTGTAGGCTCTCTATTTTGCAACGTTCAACGGAGACGGAGAACAACGACGGTGTCCAACGAAAATATCAGAATTCGGAGCTAACACTTTTCCGCCCACCCCGCCACGCGAGTACATGCCCAGCCCCGATGACAAGGTCGCGTCGTCCAAGCACGACCAGATCAGTTGAGGTGCTGGACCAAGTTTAGGAGCCACTCCTTTCCTCCTCGTTCTGTCGTCGATGTGCCCAATTTGATGTCCTAATTTGAAATCAAATCAAATTGAGAAAATTACTCATAGCAAATAGCAATTAGTAACTCTTTGTTCATCCATCTGACAACCTAATATGATATTGTTGGACTTCCCCTAAACACCAAGCCTCTTGAAGAATCTCATCGCCATTACCATCTTCTACTCGGTGCCTTCGATTGTAACCTCGCATGCCTGCGCATCAATTCCTTGTATTATGCGCTCGTTTTCACCATTGTTGCTGAGTTTGGATCATCATTGCACCAATTTCAAATTGCAAAAAAGACTTGAATCGTGGATTTATGTGTTTTGTTGGTAAATTAAATTTCATTTACTTAAAGATTGAGGGTAATTAGGTCTTTTCTCAAGATTTTAACAATCCAGTGGACGGAAAAAGGAAGGGGTGGCTTTTTGTTGACAACAGGTGTATTAGAGGTGGTTTTTTGTAATTTGTTATTTAAGAGGTGGTTATGTGAAAAAACATATATTTAAAGGGTGGTTTTATGTAAATTTGCCTATAGAAATATACTCCCTCTGTTAATTAAAACTTGTCGTTTACTATTCATGCACGCTTTTTTAGAACGATAAAAACTATATAAAATATTAACTTTTTTTTAAATTTGTTTTTATAAATTCATACTTAATAGTAATAAGTATGATATTATTTAAAAAAATTATTAAAAAAGTTGATATTTTATATAGTTTTTAACACCTAAAAATGCGTGCGTGAATAGTAAAACGTCAAGTTTTAATTAACGGAGGGAGTATGCTTTAGATAATAATTTTTTTTCTCATTTCGTTAAATATCAATATATTTTAAAAATATCAGTATAACAATATACATGCGATAAGATTTCACCTAATTATATATAATATTTACCCAATTTTAATTGTTAAATATGATGAATTAAAAAATCAATTAACATATGACAAATATTGTCTCACCTAAAATCAATATTTTAATTGAGTATTACCAATTATATCAATTCCTCTATTATATCCAAAATCAATCCTGATAAGATTTGCCCACTAACGTACATAGTATGACTTGTTTGTTCATATAAATAGGACTTTTTGGTCTAACATCTCTCAACAATTTTTTAAATCTTGTGGCTGACTTTCATATGCTCTAAGGTGGATTACGTCATGAACGTAGCCCGGTCTTGCTTAAACTATACTCCATCCGTTAATTAAAACATATTATTTTAAAAATTTATACATTTTTTTTAAGAAATCAAATAAAAATACACTTAGGGATTGTTTGGTTAAACGTGGGAAGTAGACTTTCCAGGAAGTAACTTCCCAGGATATGTAATTCCAATGAGTTCTACTTCATGGAAAATATAAAAATATGTTTGGTTGGAAATAATTTCCCATATATTCAATTCCTATGTTTTGTTTGATTAAACATGTAATTTTCATAGTAATTTATTTAAAATTACTCTTGTAACCTTTTTCTTTTTGTTTAAAATCAAAATCTATATGGGAAAGTTGGAGATTTTGTTTATAAAAAATAAATTTGATAGGAGATTTGGGAAAAAAAAAAAGAAGAAAGTAGATTACCTACCCCTCAATTGTAAGTTAAATTCCACAATTTCATGGGAATTGAAATTTCTAGGAATTGAAATTCCTGGGTTTTCTCATTTAAAAAAAATATCAAACAAATGTATTGACTCTTACTTCATTCCTGGAATTTTGAACTTCCCAGGAAGTAGACAGCTGATCAAACGAACCCTTATATATATCCCTAATTATTACTCTATTTTTTCACTTTATTTAAAACTATAACTAACATCTCTCTAATAATTACAAAATACATTTTTGGAAAGTGCACACAACAATATCTAAAATGTCATTTTTTGCTTAACAAAATTTTATCTGTAAAACGACATATTTTTCTTAACTGATGGAGTATTGATTAGTGATAGATTCTAGATTATCTAACTAAATGAGATGGTGAAAAAAAAGAAAAGAGGCTATTCTTGGATGTATATTGATCAATGACAGATTATAGATCATTAGAAAGTCCTAAATATAGGAAGTAGAATGATCGATTGATAGGAGAAGGTATGTGCTAAGAATACATATCCGATCCCGTCAAAGAAGCATATAAAATCCCATCAATTTCATAAACGCCGAGAATCAAATTCGACTCCTTTGAATGCACAAGTGGTTAACCATAGGCAGATCGATCGATTCGATGAAGCAGCCGATCATGAAATTGGGGCTGGTCTGCCTGGTCATAGTGGCCATGATGTGCATTCAGATGGCGGTAGTCGTCGAGGGGGCGGATCATCATCGGAAAATATCAGTGGTACAGGTTTCAGGCGGAGGAGCAGCACCAATACCACGGCCACCACCGAGTGGTCTATCGGCAAACCCATACAGGCGTGGTTGTAGCCAAATTTCCAGATGCAGAGGAGGATATCTAGCCATGTAATTCATGGCTTAATTCTTCATCCTTGAATCTTACTAATTAACTTTAAGAGGCAAACTGGCTACATCATATGTACCATCCGATCCCCTATCTATTTCCTGAACATATATATGCATATATATCAGCACACTGCACATATATATGATTTTAATTTTCTGTATTCATATGGTTGTCTACCTACCACATCAATCAAGTTCCTCCTCTTTTTTACTTGATTAAATATTTGTCTCCCTAAAGCATTTATACCGGTGGCAAAAATGTACAGAATAATTAAAGCCGAATCAACCGAACCAACAAAATGATAACCAAAGAATTCGTACACGATAAAACAAATCCATTTCCCTACCTTATAACTTACAAACACATGACACAAACAATCAAGAATCTGTTAGGACTGGAGGATTGGACGTTAGGCCCATAACTGAGTCGGTGCTGTTTCGGTGGAGTTCAAAATAGAGTTTCCCATTCATTTCTCAAAAAAAAATATAAAAAAAATTTGAGGATGGTGGTGGGAGGAGGAAAAGAAGGGGGAGTTTTTTTACAAACTCTACCCAAACTGCTCCCTGAGTGCAATGGAACGGCTTTATAAAAGGTCAAACCGAATTGTAAATAATCAAGCAAATTGATAATAAGAAATTCCTCCTTACCCTCTATCTCTCTCCTTTCCCTGACTAACTCTCTCTATCTCTTTCCTAAACGCTCAACACATCGGCAACGTGATTTGGTGTCAATTTCGATGCTATATCGTAACATTCGGTAATAGCGGATGAGACCAGGTTTCGAGCCTTGGAGGCTCAATTTCTGCAATTCAAGGATGTACACCAGAAATTCATCTTCGACACACAACGACTATTCAGCGAGCAGAGAAATTTGTCTGACCAAGCGATCGGAGATGGAGTCAGAGATCATGAAGTTCGCAAGATCGCAAGAGGAGACAAAGATCGAAATCACGCAGAAGCTTGAGAGTAATACACAGAAATTGGAGCGCTAGCTTGTAGTGCTTGCGGAATTAGTTTGAAGCATGAACGGGAATTCGAGCGTGGGCACAAGCGCTGGAGGTGGTGCACCGACGAGGGAGATCTTGCAAGAAGTGTTGAGGATAGCTGACTCCAAAGAAAAGGATGGATCAAGAACGGGTGGTTTGGAGCATATCAGAATCGCTATTAGGTTTCAACAGAGCGCCAATGATCGATTTTCCTGTGTTTGACGACTAGAAGCCAAGAAGTTGGATCAGAAAGTGTGAAAAGTATTTCGGGCTTTTCGGAATCGTCGACGATCAAAAAGTGGAATTAGCATCCATGTACATGAACGACAAAGCGGATTTTTGTTAGGATCTGTATTCGGGTTCGGGTTCAGAAGACGGGGTTTTCCTTTGGGCTTCAATTTGCATATCTGGGCCTGTTGTTTTGGGCTTTGTATAAATAACAACATCTGTATTCAGATTCATTCAATTGAAAGAGAAAGTTTGTGAAGTTTTCCCTCCAAACTCTCTTCTTCTTCAACCTTCGGATTTTGACCAAATCTCAGCTTGATCTCACAATACAACATGGTATCAGAGCAGATCTAACGATCTGAGCTGTTTCTGTGTCGAGATTTTACCTTTTTCTTGGATCTAGCTGGCTTGTGTTCACAGATCTGAAGATGGGAGATGAGATTGCGAAACTGAATTCAGATGAGCTCGCGAAACTAGATTCAAATGATCCATACTTCATACATCCGAGTGACCATCCCGGTTTAGTGCTGGTTACACCTCCGTTCGCAGGAAAAGGCTTTGGAGAATGGCGTAGATCTATGCGAATCGCCTTGTCGGCTAAAAACAAGGTAGGATTCGTGAACGGAGCCGTCACCAAGCCAGGAGCAGATTCTCCGAAGCATAGGCTGTGGGAGAGGTGCAACGACATGTGATAACTCCCTCCCTTGATGAAAATCGGAAAAGATGTTCCAAAGGATTTGACAGGATATTTGTGTCAAAGGCCTTGGAGCGTTAACAGTTAATGAAATACAAAACCTATCTTATTATTCGTATATTATTTTATCTTATTATATACTTCCATTATATTATATATATATGAATAACTAACCATTTCAGGAAGTATAAATCAGATTACATCCTTCCTTTTACTTGTTGAG
Organism: Persicaria tinctoria; assembly: GCA_037127255.1. Classification (NCBI taxonomy): domain Eukaryota; kingdom Viridiplantae; phylum Streptophyta; class Magnoliopsida; order Caryophyllales; family Polygonaceae; genus Persicaria; species Persicaria tinctoria. The sequence continues at coordinate 7,436,469 of JBANSL010000004.1, forward strand.
AAGATCGGTTCAAAAATAGATCATGGTTTCGAAGTGTCCTTAAATAGAAGATCCAAGATCAACCTGATTGGAAAGAGCCGTTGGAGATCTGGTGATGAAGATCCTCACGCTCCATGCTATCTTCTTGCTATTATATAAAGGAAAGGAAGGAGAAGACAGAAAGACCAGTGCTCCACACGAGCTTCAATTCATTCAAGCGATCTGTCTTCCAAGTGTCTCTCTGCAAAGTGCTCAAATAGTTTGTTGTTTATTTCAAAGCCTTTGAGAGTCACTGTGAGCTTATAGGATATATTCATTACAAGTGTTACTCGAGAGTTTATAACTCGGGAAGTTGCACTATGCTATTGATTTGCGAGAGTTAGAGGATTGTACTAGATAGCTGAGAGAGGTGGGGCTCTTCTAGATTGGTCTAGGACTCCAAGGGAACGTGAGTTGACTAGATTGCAATTGTATAGGAGAGAGGCTTCTCGGTGAGCTATTAGGATCCTAAGCTAAGCATTCAATAAAGCCTTTGAATCCTAGGGTTGTGGAAGAACCCTAGGCGGGGACGTAGGCCAGTTGTGCTGAACCTCGTAAACAATTACTCGTGTCCTTTACTTATTTGCTTTACCTTATTTCCGCACTTGGTTCGATTGTCTAACTTTGTGATTCAGGTTTAATCTCAAGAGTTTTGATTCTAGCTTCAAAAGTCTTGAGACTTTCTGCGAAAAACGGGCATACTCTATTCAACCCCCCTTCTAGAGTATTTCTTATTACATTGTTTTTACATTATCGAACCTTCAACATGGTATTTTTGTGGATCACGAACAGCTTGAGTCCTGAGATCAAGCATAGCGTGATCTACAATGATTCGGCCGAGGCAGTTTGGAAGCAACTTCATAATCGCTTCAGCAAAGTTGGAGGCACTCAGCTCTACTCGATTCAACAAGATCTGGTTACCACTGCTCAAGGTACCAGTTCCTTTTCTGATTACTTTACTAAAATGAAAACTATGTGGGATGAATTGGAGAGTGTGAAGAATCTGTCTCCATGTTCTTGTGGATCTTGCACTTGCAAGTATGTCGACAATTTTCGCAAGTATGAAGAGAATCTGAAGATATTTCAGCTACTGATGGGGCTGAATGATTCATACACTTCTGTGCGAGGCACTATTTTGCTGATGGATCCTTTACCTGATGTGGATCGGTTATACTTCTTGTTGACTCAAGAGGAGGATCAGCGAGAGAGCAAGTCTCGGAACAACTCTACTCAGAGTGAGGGAGCTTCGATGCACGCCAAGGCGTCTAATTCTGGATCTAAGGCGGGCAATACTGGATCCGGATCTGGAAACTTGGGAACGAATTATGGAAATTCACAAAACTTCAGTCCAGGAAGGAACTCTGTGGAAAAGGAGAAAGGTCGGTCAGACAGGAAGCCACTGTTTTGCACTAATTGCAAAAAGTCAAACCACACCGTTGATAGGTGATTCAAATGATCCATACTTCATACATCCGAGTGACCATCCCGGTTTAGTGCTGGTTACACCTCCGTTCGCAGGAAAAGGCTTTGGAGAATGGCGTAGATCTATGCGAATCACCTTGTCGGCTAAAAACAAGGTAGGATTCGTGAACGGAGCCGTCACCAAGCCAGGAGCAGATTCTCCGAAGCATAGGCTGTGGGAGAGGTGCAACGACATGTGATAACTCCCTCCCTTGATGAAAATCGGAAAAGATGTTCCAAAGGATTTGACAGGATATTTGTGTCAAAGGCCTTGGAGCGTTAACAGTTAATGAAATACAAAACCTATCTTATTATTCGTATATTATTTTATCTTATTATATACTTCCATTATATTATATATATATGAATAACTAACCATTTCAGGAAGTATAAATCAGATTACATCCTTCCTTTTACTTGTTGAGAAGATCGGTTCAAAAATAGATCATGGCTTCGAAGTGTCCTTAAATAGAAGATCCAAGATCAACCTGATTGGAAAGAGCCGTTGGAGATCTGGTGATGAAGATCCTCACGCTCCATGCTATCTTCTTGCTATTATATAAAGGAAAGGAAGGAGAAGACAGAAAGACCAGTGCTACACACGAGCTTCAATTCATTCAAGCGATCTGTCTTCCAAGTGTCTCTCTGCAAAGTGCTCAAATAGTTTGTTGTTTATTTCAAAGCCTTTGAGAGTGACTGTGAGCTTATAGGATATATTCATTACAAGTGTTACTCGAGAGTTTATAACTCGGGAAGTTGCACTAGGCTATTGATTTGCGAGAGTTAGAGGATTGTACTAGATAGCTGAGAGAGGTGGGGCTCTTCTAGATTGGCCTAGGACTCCAAGGGAACGTGAGTTGACTAGATTGCAATTGTATAGGAGAGAGGCTTCTCAGTGAGCTATTAGGATCCTAAGCTAAGCATTCAATAAAGCCTTTGAATCCTAGGGTTGTGGAAGAACCCTAGGCGGGGACGTAGGTCAGTTGTGCTGAACCTCGTAAACAATTACTTGTGTCCTTTACTTATTTGCTTTACCTTATTTCCGCACTTGGTTCGATTGTCTAACTTTGTGATTCAGGTTTAATCTCAAGAGTTTTGATTCTAGCTTCAAAAGTCTTGAGACTTTCTGCGAAAAACGGGCATACTCTATTCAACCCCCCTTCTAGAGTATTTCTTATTACATTGTTTTTACATTATCGAACCTTCAATTGGTATCAGAGCTTTACTCACTGTTTTTTATCTAACAATCTTGTGAGTTTGCGATCATGTCTGGTGAAGCAAGCGGAGGATTTGCACAGGGAAGGTCCACAAGCAGACCGCCACTCTTTGTAGGAAACAACTTTGTCCACTGGAGATCTTTGATGAAGATGTTCATCATAGACCAAGATCTAGAGCTTTGGAACATTATAGAGAATGGTCCGAAGATTCCAGAGAAGGAAGGACCAAACGATACCAAAGTGGCAAAGAAGGAGTCTGAATACACCCAAGCAGATCTTGAAATCATCTCCAAAAACTACAGGGCTATTAACTTACTTTATTGTGGTCTTAGCACTGATGAGTTTAACCGTATTTCCTCTTGTAGGTCAGCTAAAGAGATTTGGGACAAGTTGGTCGTCACCTATGAAGGAACGAGCCAAGTGAAAGACACCAAAATCAGCATCTTCCTTCGAAAGTATGAGCTCTTCAAGATGAAATCCGATGAGTCAATCAAAGCCATGTTCACACGATTCACAGAAATCACCAACAACCTTGACTCTCTCGGCAAGAGCTTTACCAACGTTGAGAAAGTGAGGAAGATACTGAGGTGCCTTTCACAGGAGAAATGGGGTCCAAAAGTAACAGCTATAGAAGAAGTTCAGGACCTCACCACTCTACCCCTTGATGACCTCCTTGGGAAGCTGATCACGCATGAGATGATTCTTAATGAAGACGATGGAGAACTTCCAGTTAGCACCAAGAACTTGGCACTCAAGTCTAAGAAGGATGAGTCCAAGGATGGATCTGAATCCGAAGATGAAGATGACGATGAGGATGATCCTTTTGCCCTTATCACAAGAGGCCTTGCTCGAATTCTCAAAATGAAGAAGCAATTCAACAACAAGGATGGATCAGAGTCTTCAAAATTTCGAGGTAAGCCTCAATACAACAAATATGAAAAGAAGACTAAACCGTTGTCTTGTTTTGAATGTGGTGAAACAGATCATCTTGTGAAGGACTGCCCTCAAAAGACTAAGAGCCAGCCCAAGAAAGGTGATAAATGGAAGAAGAAAGCTATGGTGGCTACTTGGAGTGATTCCGACTCTGACTCCGACGATGAGAAGGCCAACATCTGTCTTATGGCCTCAGAAAATGAATCCCACGATGAAAAGCTTGAAGCTACTGTAAGAGAACTAATGGAAAGTCCAAAAGAGGAGATCACCAAGGTGAAAGAACACAAATGGATTATTGATAGTGGTTGCTCGAGGCATATGAGTGGGAAGAGTTCTCTCTTTCATGGTCTAAAGAAGCAATCCACGGGAACAATCACTCTTGGTGACAAAGGGAAATGCGACATTGTTGGTATTGGTAGTGTTGGAAGTGATTCCAGCCATAGTATTAAAAATGTCTATCTTGTTAATGGTTTAAAGTATAATTTGCTTAGCGTTTCTCAATTATGTGATAGTGGTAACAATGTCAGATTTAACAAGAAAAGATGTATAGTGTGCAGAGATGATACAGGTGAAGTTATTCTGACTGCATACCGTTACAACAACATATACGCTGTAAATGCTGATCAAGTGGCACAAGGAAGCTTAACCTGTTTAAAGGCCTTGACGGACGATCCAAAGCTTTGGCACAGGAGACTCGGTCATGTGAGTCCACATACACTACAGAAGCTTGTGTCCAAAGGACTTGTAAGAGGGCTACCTGAGATGGACTTCAAAGGTATTGACATGTGCAATGCTTGCACACGAGGTAAACAAACACGTAGCTCCTTCAAACCCAAAAAGGTTTGTTGCAGATATAGATCTTAATATCCTTGAAGAGAACGAGGAAGGTGATGTTACCAAGAACACAGAGAAGAAGAACATGCAGGAACCGATTCTTAACACTGAAGAATTGGACCAAGGTGTTGAAGATGCGTCCAAAGCCCTTGGTGTCCAATCCAACAGTGTTGAGACATCTGAAACTGCTGTATCAGAACCTAACAGGACAACGGAGTCAGATGTACCACAAATCAATCCTGATGGTGTGAAGAATCAAGGAGCTGAGACTAGCAAAAGGAAATTCAAATACTCCTCATCACACTCATTAAAGGATATCATTTCTGACCCTACTTCTAGTGTTCAAACTCGTTCTAAACTTAAAGATCTTTGTGCTTTTAACGCGTTTGTTTCTCTTATTGAGCCAAAGAAGGTAAATGAGGCACTTCAGGAGCCAGACTGGATTATAGCTATGCAAAGTGAACTCAATGAATTCGAGAGGAACAAAGTCTGGACTTTGAAGCCTAGACCAAAGCATCAATCAGTCATTGGCACTCGATGGGTGTTTCGAAACAAGCTAGATGAGAATGGCAAGATTGTGAGGAACAAGGCACGGCTTGTTGCTCAAGGCTACAATCAAGAGGAAGGTATTGACTACGAGGAGACCTTTGCTCCCGTAGCCAGGCTTCAAGCCATTCGCATTTTATTAGCATTTGCATCTTTCATGAGCATAAAGTTATATCAAATGGATGTCAAGTGTGCTTTTCTTAATGGTTTCTTAGAAGAAGAAGTTTATGTGGCTCAACCCCCAGGTTTTGAAAGTTCAGAATTTCCCAATCATGTTTATAAACTTGACAAGGCGCTTTATGGTTTGAAACAAGCCCCAAGAGCTTGGTACGAGCGCTTGTCAAAATATCTTTTAGAAAATGATTTTAAAAGAGGGTTGATCGACAAGACTCTTTTTATCAAGACCAAAGGAAAGGACATTTTGGTTATTCAAATTTATGTTGATGATATATTATTTAGTGCTACTAACACATCTTTGTGCAAGGAATTTTCTGACATTATGTGCAGTGAATTTGAGATGAGCTTAATGGGTGAACTAAACTTCTTTTTGGGGTTACAAGTTCATCAATCCAAGAAAGGAATCTTCGTCAACCAAAGCAAGTACACTAAGGATCTCTTGAAGAAGTTCAAGATGGATCAATCCAAAGCAGCCAAGACTCCCATGAGCTCAACATTGTCTCTAGATCAAGACAAGACTGGAACAAGTGTCAATCAAAAGGAGTATCGAGGAATGATTGGATCTTTATTATATCTCACGGCTAGTAGACCTGACATTATGTTTAGTGTTTGCATGTGTGCTAGGTTTCAAGCTGATCCCAAAGAATCTCACCTCGTGGCTGGGAAGAGGATCTTTCGATATCTCAATGGCACTAAGGAACTTGGACTATGGTACCCAAAGCAAAAGGATTTCACTTTAATTGGATATTCTGATGCAGATTTTGCAGGCTACAAGGTGGATAGAAAGAGCACATCAGGGTGTTGCCAATTCTTAGGAGCATCCTTGATCAGTTGGCACTCAAAGAAGCAAAATTCAGTCGCTCTATCCACTGCAGAAGCCGAATACATTGCAGCTGGAGCTTATTGCTCCCAAATCCTTTGGATAGCTCAACAAATGCGAGATCTTGGCATCAACCTCAAGGGTATCCCAATTAAGTGTGACAACACAAGTGCCATATCCATCACTAAGAATCCTGTTCAACATTCAAGGACCAAGCATATTGATGTAAGACATCATTTCATTAGAGATCATGTTGAAAAAGGTGATGTGTCCATATCTTTTATTTCTACTGATTATCAATGGGCTGACATTTTTACTAAGCCTTTGGCAGAGGACAGGTTCACCTTCATTAGACGAGAGATTGGGATGCTTGACAAGGATGCACTTTCGTAGGGGGAGCTTTCCCTTTACGAAAGATAAACTCCACTCAGTATCAAGACCTTTGAGAGTTATGTCAAGGTCTGCTAACTGAACAGTGGAGTACATATATCGGATCATATATTTTTGGTTAATATCTTTTTAGATATTTAATCAATTATATTTGTTTTAATCGGATTTCAAAAATTGCCTATTTTCATGGTTTCCTTAACCGTTAAGATATTTTAATTATGGAACTAAATTGGTTTGTGTTTAGTCCGATTTTTATGGTAATTTTGAATTCAAATTTGAATTTGAAAATCCTTCAACTTGGCAAGGTAATGATTTCTTTCCTTGGAACCCTAAACCCATCCCATCAATCCGTCACCCTCTCTCTCTACTTAAACCAAATCTGTACCCGACTACAACCCACACTCAGATTTTATCCAAACCCTTTCCACTTCTTCATCTTCAGCCTCTCAAAGAAACCCTTACCAACTACCTCCATGGCACCCAAAACCAAGAAAGCCGTCACTCCCAAAAGACTTGGCGCCACCCCCAAGGGACGCCAGGCCACTGCTACTTCTCCCACACCCGAACCTCCTACTCAAGCCATCATCCCAGCAGTTGTCCAGAGCACCGTCAAGTCGAGCTCAGCCACGACTCCCAAAGGCTCTCAGAAACGTGCTGCTAAGAAACCCTTGAGTGCTAAACAAAAGGGGAAGAGAAATATCCTGGCTGAGGAAGAGGGTGAGGAAGAAGAGGAAGACGACCTTGATGCTGCCCTGGAAAGAGACGCTACCAGGGAAGCCGAGAAAGAGGCTCTAAGGAAGAAAAAGGCCGATGAAGAGGCCGAGCTTGCTAAGAAACTGGCAGAGGAAGAGGCTGAGCGGATTCAAAAGGAAGCCGAAGCCGAGGAGGCTCAGTCCGAGGAGGATCCTGAGGAAGAAGAAGAAGAGGAAGAGCACGAGGATTCTGAAGGGGATGAGGAACCAGAAGGTGACGAAGCGGGGTCCGGTGAGGACTCGGGGTCTAAGGAAGAGGAGGAAGAAACTCCCTCTCCTTCTCCTCCTCCTCCCCCGTCTCCGAAGAAGCGGAAAGCCCCTACTCCAGTCAAGCCTCCCTCCCCTAAGCGTACCAGGAAGGGCCCTGTCAAGAGTCTTGTAGCGCCTGCCAAGAAAGTTGCTCCAACTGTTGCACGCAGGAAGAACGCTGAACCCCCGGCCTCTATCCAGGTAAATCAGTCCTTGCCCTCCTCTTGGTTTTTAGATGCTGAGACTGCTGGTAAGTGGGTAGACGAGTTTCGTACTCGTAAGCTTAGCTGTTCAGATTTTTTAGATATCGAGTTCTTTGAAGCTTTGAAGTTACCTTGCATTGAGCTCCTCAAAAATTCCCCTGCCTGGAACCTTATTAATCTTGAGACTGTTTACTACCCCGAGCTTACCCGACTTTTCTACATAAACCTAAAAGCCAAAAGTGATCCTGATGGTTGGTCTTTGGAGTCTGTCATCAAAGGGGTTAGAATCTCTCTCAACTCCAATGACTTTGCAGACTCTCTAGGCTTACCTACCCCTGTTCCACCTGCTCAAGTAAACCCCTCAAAAGAAAACTGCATCATCCTAGCCCGAGCCAAATATCTCCTACCCGAAGCGTCCAACAGCACCTCAAAACAACTCACCCACTCATCCCTAACCCTTGAGGCAAAAATTATCTTTAACATCATTGTTAGATGCCTCTTACCCCGTCTCAACTCTGGCTCACTCCTAACCGACAATGCCATGGTCCTGCTCTACCGCATTCTAAATGGCCTTGATCCTGATCTGGCCAACACTATCCTTGGAACCATGGCCCATGCCAGAAAAGCTCGAAAAGGCTCTCCCCTCCCCTTTGCTACCTTTTTGACCCCTATCTTTAAAGCTTCTGGAATTGATGTCAAAAATGAAGAGCAGCTGCGTCATACGGGTATGTTCGACTCTAAAGGCCTTGAAAAGATTGGCATCACTCGGTCTCCCCAAGGGACCTTGAGTCTTGCCACTCCTTCAAAAGCCTTTCCCACTGCTCCAGCTTTCGATGAACGCATGGACAACCTAGAGTTGGGCTTGGAGGAAGTTCGCCTGGATATTAAGGAGCTGCAGACGGAGGTGATGACAAAGATGAGCGAGATTTCAACGCTGCTGGAAGGACTGTGGACAAGGCTCACTGATGATGCTCTGGATTGACCAAGCCTAAACCTTAACCCACCCTATCCCACCCTGAAACTTATTACTTTGCTGGTTTTTGGAAACATTTTCAAAACTTTTGGTGACTGTTTTACCTCCGCCCTTTGTTGAAAGACAAAAAGGGGAAGATGATCGTTAGACCTTGAAAACCTCTGGTTAAAGGTCTTGGACCACCTTGACCTTGCTTTTTAATTTCTGGTTTTCGGTTGGATGTTTTCTTACGTTAAAAATTATTTGATCCAACATTTGTCTAACCCTTGCAGGTACTTAGTCTGATCTTGCTTATGATATATCTGTTTGACTAAGCTGCAGGGATGCACAGGTTTTGTCTTTCATCAAGGGGGAGATTGATAACTCCCTCCCTTGATGAAAATCGGAAAAGACGTTCCAAAGGCTTTGACAGGATATTTGTGTCAAAGGCCTTGGAGCGTTAACAGTTGATGAAATACAAAACCTATCTTATTATTCGTATATTATTTTATCTTATTATATACTTCCATTATATTATATATATATATGAATAACTAACCATTTCAGGAAGTATAAATCAGATTACATCCTTCCTTTTACTTGTTGAGAAGATCGGTTCAAAAATAGATCATGGCTTCGAAGTGTCCTTAAATAGAAGATCCAAGATCAACCTGATTGGAAAGAGCCGTTGGAGATCTGGTGATGAAGATCCTCACGCTCCATGCTATCTTCTTGCTATTATATAAAGGAAAGGAAGGAGAAGACAGAAAGACCAGTGCTCCACACGAGCTTCAATTCATTCAAGCGATCTGTCTTCCAAGTGTCTCTCTGCAAAGTGCTCAAATAGTTTGTTGTTTATTTCAAAGCCTTTGAGAGTCACTGTGAGCTTATAGGATATATTCATTACAAGTGTTACTCGAGAGTTTATAACTCGGGAAGTTGCACTATGCTATTGATTTGCGAGAGTTAGAGGATTGTACTAGATAGCTGAGAGAGGTGGGGCTCTTCTAGATTGGTCTAGGACTCCAAGGGAACGTGAGTTGACTAGATTGCAATTGTATAGGAGAGAGGCTTCTCGGTGAGCTATTAGGATCCTAAGCTAAGCATTCAATAAAGCCTTTGAATCCTAGGGTTGTGGAAGAACCCTAGGCGGGGACGTAGGCCAGTTGTGCTGAACCTCGTAAACAATTACTCGTGTCCTTTACTTATTTGCTTTACCTTATTTCCGCACTTGGTTCGATTGTCTAACTTTGTGATTCAGGTTTAATCTCAAGAGTTTTGATTCTAGCTTCAAAAGTCTTGAGACTTTCTGCGAAAAACGGGCATACTCTATTCAACCCCCCTTCTAGAGTATTTCTTATTACATTGTTTTTACATTATCGAACCTTCAACATGGTATTTTTGTGGATCACGAACAGCTTGAGTCCTGAGATCAAGCATAGCGTGATCTACAATGATTCGGCCGAGGCAGTTTGGAAGCAACTTCATAATCGCTTCAGCAAAGTTGGAGGCACTCAGCTCTACTCGATTCAACAAGATCTGGTTACCACTGCTCAAGGTACCAGTTCCTTTTCTGATTACTTTACTAAAATGAAAACTATGTGGGATGAATTGGAGAGTGTGAAGAATCTGTCTCCATGTTCTTGTGGATCTTGCACTTGCAAGTATGTCGACAATTTTCGCAAGTATGAAGAGAATCTGAAGATATTTCAGCTACTGATGGGGCTGAATGATTCATACACTTCTGTGCGAGGCACTATTTTGCTGATGGATCCTTTACCTGATGTGGATCGGTTATACTTCTTGTTGACTCAAGAGGAGGATCAGCGAGAGAGCAAGTCTCGGAACAACTCTACTCAGAGTGAGGGAGCTTCGATGCACGCCAAGGCGTCTAATTCTGGATCTAAGGCGGGCAATACTGGATCCGGATCTGGAAACTTGGGAACGAATTATGGAAATTCACAAAACTTCAGTCCAGGAAGGAACTCTGTGGAAAAGGAGAAAGGTCGGTCAGACAGGAAGCCACTGTTTTGCACTAATTGCAAAAAGACAAACCACACCGTTGATAGGTGTTTCTTCATAATCGGTTTTCCTCCAGGATACACAGAAAATAGAGACAGGAAGGATGGAGGTGAGCGCAAGTTTGCTGGAAATGCCAATCAGAATCACAAGCCAGATCTGTCCAGTGACCAGATAGCTCAATTGATTTCTTTGCTTCAGTCAACTGGTTCTTCTCCACGCCATAAGGAGCCAACAACTGACGATTTTGCAGGGTTTTCAGGTACTTCCCTTTCACAACAGATCTTGGATGGTCGGGTCTGGATTGTAAACAGTGGGGCTAGTGGTCATATGTGCAGTGATTTGGGATTGTTCAAATCACACTATCAATTGACCAAGCCTTTCACACTTACCTTGCAAACTGGAGAGGTTACTCACATTACCATGGCAGGAACTGTCAAAATTACTGAAGGATTGACACTTGATCACACTTTATTGGTGCCAGACTTCAAGTGCAATATGATTTCAATAGGTAAATTGATTCGAGATCTTGGTTGTTTTGTGTTATTTATAGCCAAGGGTTGCTATTTGCAGGCTCCTTCTATGAAGAGCCCTATGAAAATAGGTGAGCTTGTCAAGGATCTTTTTCTGTTGGGATTCAGGAGTTCCCCTCAAGTTGCTGCTCATACTCATGGAATACAGAATAAAATGTCAAGCTTGGTGGATGCCTCGCTGTGGCATAAGAGGTTAGGTCACCTGCCACCTCGGAGACTCGAATCTTTGACTTCAATTCAGATAAACAAAGGCTGTAATTCAGACCTGCAATCTTGCTTAATCTGTGCTCGTGCCAGGCAAGCCAGATTACCATTTCCATTAAGTTCAATCAAAACTAAAGTTTCTTTTGAATTGCTTCATGTTGATGTGTGGGGGCCTTATCGTTTGCCTACTTATGATAATTGTCGATACTTTTTGACTTTGGTTGATGATTTCACTCGCACCACCTGGGTGCAGCTCTTCCCTAGCAAATCTGTTGCTTTCACAGCAATGAAACAATTCTTTGCTATGGCTGAAAGGTAGTTTGGGAGGAAGGTTTTGTCCATAAGAACTGATAATGCACTCGAGCTTGGTGGGAGTGCAGAGCATGCTCAGTTTCTGCTAGATCAGGGCATCTCACATCAGCGATCTTGTTCAGCTACTCCCCAGCAAAATGGAGTAGTTGAACGGAAACATAGACATATCCTGGAAGTAGCCAGGAGTCTCATGTTTGAGTCATGCTTGCCAAAGCGCTTTTGGGGTGATAGTGTAGTTATGGCTGTCCATATCATCAATCGTTTGCCTAGCAAATTGCTTCAGATGAAATCTCCTTATGAGAGATTATATGGTGCAACACCTTCTTTTGATTACTTCAAATGCTTTGGGTGTTTATGCTATGTATCCACCCAAGCACATGGAAGAGATAAGTTTGCTTCCCGAGCCTCTCCATGTGCTCTTCTTGGATATCCTGGAGGGAAGAAGGGATATAAACTGTACAATGTTGAGACCCATCAGACATTAGTCTCCAGGGACGTGGTGTTCCATGAACAAATTTTCCCTTTCTCTAGCCTTCCCTTGTCCTCCAATGCTGCTGATGTGCCTCAGTTCACGTTCCCTGAACAACATCCTCTAGCTGATGATGATGTTGACAGCAGAGTTGATAGCTCTCCACCAATTCCTTCACCTCTTCAAGCTGTTTCAAGAACATCCCAGGAGGTCCTTCGACGTTCCACTAGAACTCATAACCCACTTGCTCACCTCTCAGATTACATATGCTCACAGTGCACCACTACTGAGTATTGCTTTCATACTATAACTTCCAGTTTTCAGTTTCCTTCTGCTTCTTCTCCTTTTGTGACTCGTCCTGATCATGAGCCATCATCATTTGGTGAGGCTTGCAAGTTCAGGGTTTGGCAAACAGCTATGAAAGAGGAATTTCAGGCCCTTGATGCTAACAACACTTGGGAAATTGTTGATTTACCCAAGGGAAAGAGGGCCATAGGGTGCAGGTGGGTTTACAAAGTCAAGAGGAAAGCTGATGGCTCGATAGAACGCTATAAGGCTAGGCTCGTGGTTAAAGGATTCACGCAACGGGAAGGTGTGGACTACACTGAGACGTTCTCGCCTGTTGCAAAAATGACAACCGTGAGGGCATTGGTCACAGTTGCTCTCCAGAATGAATGGACAATTCTGCAGCTAGACGTGAATAATGCCTTCTTGCACGGTCACTTACACGAAGAAGTATACATGAGGATTCCTCCTGGCTTGTTGGTTGATGATGATCACAAGGTTTGTCGACTGAAGAAGTCACTTTACGGTTTGAAGCAAGCGTCTAGGCAGTGGTATGCTCGGTTGTCTTCTGCCTTGAGACGTCGAGGATATACTCAATCGGCCAGCGATTATTCCCTCTTTTTCAGGAAAAACAAGGGCTTGGTTTGTTTGATTGTTGTGTATGTCGATGACATTTTGATTACAGGGAGTGACTCTCATGAAATGCTCCTTCTCAAGGCGTTTTTGGATGCAGAATTTCGCATCAAGGACTTAGGGGAACTCAGTCTTTTTCTGGGAATTGAATTCCTCAAAGTTGCGAATGGCTATTTGCTCAGCCAACAACGTTTTGTCCATGAGCTCCTGGACGAGTTCTCGTGCCCAGATTCCCCAGTGGTTAGCCCGCTTGAGCCACATTTGCAGCTTGCACCTATGATGGTGAACCTTTGTTGAATCCTTCTGAATATCGAAAATTAATAGGGAAATTGAATTTCCTAGTGCATACCCGCCCAGACTTAGCCTTCACTGTCTAATTCCTTAGTCAATTTCTCCAAGCTCCCCGGACTGCCCACATGGATGCTGGGATTCATGTGTTGCGCTATCTTCGTGGGACGGCTGCAAAGGGTTTACTTCTTACCAAAAGTTCGAGCTTTACTCTCCGAGCTTATTGCGACGCTGACTGGGCTAGCTGCCCCCTCACACGCCGCTCGGTTAGTGGTTTTGTTATATTTTTGGGCTCATGTTTGATCTCCTGGAAATCAAAGAAACAACAAAGTGTTTCACTCTCTTCGGCGGAGGCTGAATATCGGTCTCTCCGCCGTGTCTGCACTGAAATCGCTTGGCTCACCAGGTTGTTGAGTGAGCTAGATGTTCCTGGTCTCACACCGGTGCCGGTTAGATGCGACAACCAGGCTGCCATTTACATTGCCCGTAACCCCGTCTACCACGAACGCACCAAACACATTGAACTTGATTGTCACTACGCGCGAGAGAAACTCATGGAAGGCTTAATTTCGTTGCATCACGTCCCCACTCGTGATCAGCTCGCTGATTTTCTTACGAAGAATGTTCCGGGTTGAAAGAGAAAGTTTGTGAAGTTTTCCCTCCAAACTCTCTTCTTCTTCAACCTTCGAATTTTGACCAAATCTCAGCTTGATCTCACAATACAACAATTTTTGGATGCAAGGGTTTGTGATGCAGCAACCTCATGCGAATGGGCAAGAGTTGAGTGCAACCGTCTGTGCACAATATGGTGAGAAGCAAGGTGCGGAAATGGTTGAGGATTTTAACAAGCTTGAGCAAGGCGATGATTTGGAAGAATATATTGAGCAGTTTGAAGAATTGAGAGCTTGTATGTTGGCCTACAATCCAGGGTAGCCAGAATCATACTTCTTATCAATCTACATCAGCGGATTGAAGCCTGAAATTAAATCTCTGGTCAAGTTGAGTAGGCTGAAATCTTTGATCATAGAGTTCGAGCAGGCAAGACTGCATCAAGCGGCGGTTCAAGCGATTGTGAAACTGAGCAATCCCCCTTGAAGGAACACCCAGAGTTCATCTTATGAAAGAAGTAGCCCATCAAATTCAGCTACTCCAACCACTAAGAATCAAGATTCGGTTCATACAAAAGCATCATCGACAACGGATTCGGTGCCTAAACTGCCGGCTCCCAATTTGGCACAATGGAGGGGCCTTGGATTGTGCTACAAGTGTGATGAGAAATATTTGTGGGTCACAAATGTAAATCATAGTCGCTGCAAATGTCGATGGTGATTCAGAGGAGCTGCCATTAATTGAAGAAGAAGGTGAACCAGAGATATATGTTCATGCCCTTGAAGGGAGTAGTCCCCGTACCACAATTAAGGTGCAAGGGGTTGTAATACCCGATGTCTTAAGAGGCGCTAATCCATGCCATCTAACCCTCCCAGGTCCGTTGTTATCACTTGGAGCCTGAAAAGAAACAACTCTTGTGACATAGGTAGGACTTGAATCACTTATAAACCACTTCCAACATCCATATTATATCCGATGTGGAACGAGGGTGTTACAATCTCCCTCATTTAAAGCACTGATGACCCCGTCAGGCACAAGGGACTGTCCTCCGGGTCTTACACCTTCCGTAACACCCCTTTTTATACCTAAAAGAATGTTACAACGTGCGCTAGTGATTACTCGGACTTTAATGTCCTTATAATCACATTAGGCTTATAGAGACATGCAACTATTCTCCCACAAACAAGATGATAATGAGATATCTAAAGCGAAACACTTAAATTCAATAAATAAATAGATAACTAAATAAATTAAGCAGAATAAAAGCAACAATATAAGTGATCATTAAAAAAAGATTTCAGAATAACCATTACTAAAACCTTTATCAATAGACCTTGAAATAGTATTCAAAACACTTTGAAAATGCTTCCGACCACCTTCTGTAACACCTCCTTTTATAAACAAAGAGAATGTCACAACACCAGTAATTATTTGAACTTTAATGTCTTTATAACCACCTTAGGCTTCTAGGGACATGTAACCATGCTCATACAAACAAGATGATAAAGATATAGCAGAAGTCTTTAAATAAAACAAATAAATAAATATACAACAATACCGTTAAAATTTTTCAAGGATAAAAAAAGGCAACATTTATACACACTGATGATAGAGACACTCTCGTAGTAAAATACTAAAATATTTGAAGAAGATTCCGACTCACATTTTCAACCTTCGACCTTGTAGTACTTTATTCTAAAGCTGTGAAAAATCGATCTTGCATCCAAATGAAATGAAGGATACCAGCAAACCAAACAAAGGACGGTTAATTTGTGAGAACTAGCAAGTCATTTATTTGGATGACTGGTATCCTTTATTTCATTTGGATGACAGACCGATTTTTTCACAGGTTTAGGATAAATCAATACATTCATTAATTTACTACGTTGATTCGGAGATGTTAAAATAATTGGGGAAACTTGATATTGGAATACCAACAAAGTATACAATATATATATATATATATATATATATATATATATATATATATATATATATATATATATTAATTTTATAGTAATTTAAATCAATGAATTTAATCGATCTTGGGCCAAAAGGGTGATGAGATATGGTGGTTAGGTTGCCAGCCTTGGTCCTTGTCATCATCAAAATTATGTAAAATTGGGTTGATTTGGTGGAGTTGGGCTGAATGGATTAAACGGTGGTATACAACCTTTCTCATTTGTTGGGTTTCTTGGAATACGCGGACAAAATGGTCCGCGTATTCCATTTCTTTCATTCGCAGACGACATGATCATCTTTTCTAAAGGAAGCGTGGAGGCGGGTTGCAAAGTAAAAGAAATAATTGACTCGTACTGCAAAGTGTCAGGCCAGAAGGTTAATTTTCATAAATCAAGCTTCCAATCATCTCCAGGGATTCCAGATTATAGGATTCTTGAATTACATAACTGCCTCAACATTACAAATGAGAAGTCATTAGAGAAGTATCTAGGCTGTCCTATTATTAATGGTAGGGTCACCAGCAGCACATTCGAAGATATCATCTGCAAATCCAAACAGCAGCTGGCGAAGTGGAGAGCCAATGCGCTGTCCCAACAGGGCCGGGCAACACTGATTAACTCCAACCTTTCGGCCAAACCGTTGCATACGTACTGTAATTGAAATAGAGTAAAGACATATACGATGTGTTTAATTATATCTAATTATATTGAATGAATATACATAATGAACGAATATACATTATGAGCAATTTATCTAATATAACTTTTGTATACGTACTGTAATTGTATATGACAAAGTTTTTTTGGTGGGAGATATTATTATTATTATTATTATTATTATTATTATTATTATTATTATTATTATTATTATTAGTATTAGTACGTTTAATTATATTGATTGTGCTATATTGATATAATTTTTTCCTTATAAGATATTTCATATCTATCCAATTATAAGAGGTAATGGTAAAATAAAATAATTATTTTTATCAGATTTCCTTTTTGACGGAAGAAAGTTTTGCGAGACGCACTCACGTGCCGCCACGTAGGCAGATTCACTCACACGCCGCCACGCAGGACGCTATGCATCGGTTTTAGTATATGTATATAGATAATTAAATTTCTCAAGTTACAAATTTGATAAAGATTTTCTTCCAGATATTTTAATTCATTTTCACTAAAATTAATCCATTTTCACTAAAATATTTGAAATTCACTTTAAAAAAATTTAATATAACTTATTGAAAAATCAAAATATCAGTTTAATACAAAAAAATCTAAACTAAATCGAATGCTTATCACATATCTATGTGTTTTTATCATGAATATGAATCAGTATTCAAATCTATTTTATTACTACAAAAATTGGTGATTAACTGAATATAATGCTATGCTTAGAATTCAAATGAAAGATGTATAATATTGCTCAATAAAATACAATTTCAAATTTCATTAAATAAGATGCTACAAAATATTAATCAGTAATCAAATCTATTTTATTACTAAAAAATGTGGTGATCGGATGAATATAAAGCTATGCTTAGAATTCAAATGAAAAATGTATAATGTTGCTAAATAAAACCTCATTTCAAATTTGATTAAATAAGATTCTAAAAATGATGATTTTATCCAATCAACTAATACTTAACATAAATCATTTACATACTCCTAATATATAAATTTAAAAAAAACAAAAATTATTCATTATTCAGTAAATAGATATAGATTATTGTTTAGCCTTTATTTTAGACAGTTGAAATGAACTTAAATTAATTTAATTGAAGATGGAGTTTAAACTAATAATTAGCCACTTATAAATTAAAACCTAGATTGTTTTCATAGAGTTAATGAATGTAGAAAAAAAATTATTACTCTAAATATGAAAATTTGATTTATTTGTGTAGGATGATTGGTATTTCTTTAATTGGATGGATGTTAGATGGTCCAATCAAAATAATTAAAATTTAAGTTGTTTAGTCGTTAATGTGATTCTATATTATTACATTAATATATCTTCTTACACATTTTTATGCGCTTTCATCCCAGAGTGCTTAAAATTTCATACACCTAGCATTTGTCAAATGTGTAGTCCACATAACAAAGTATTTAGTTCTACCTTTCAGTTTATTACGACAACAAATATTTGTTTAATGTTCAAAGTAATCAATCAAGTTGCTAAAAAACAATAAGAAGGCGGAAAAAAAAATTAAACACTCTCCATATTAGTGCATGCAACTATTTCTATCTAAAAAGATGAGACATTGACATTTATCCACATATATTATATATTGTTATAATAAAATTATTTTTTTCCATATTAATATTATTTGGCTATATCATTTTCATATTATTATATTATTATAATATATCTAATATCTAATATAAATATAAAATGAGAATAGATTTTTAGCAATATAATATATTTTGCAAATCCCGTGCGTAACGCACGGGTACTATGCTAGTTGTATTATAAAACACTAGTATGATCCTCGTGTCATGACGTAATTTTTTATAAATAAAATCTTAAATTGTCTATTTTCTTATTATTAATTTTATATTTTGAATTAATCTCATTTTTTATAAAAAAACTACTAAAATTATAATTTACGCTAATATAATAGATTAATTGATTTTTTAAAAAAATTTATTGAATAACTAATTTTAAAGATAGAGTGACACCCCATCAAAAAAAAAACAAAAGCTTCTTTTACAACCTACATACATAAACTGAAATTTGTTGATATGGGAGCGAGTATCCCTATTACTCATTTTATAAGAAAAGATTATTTTATGTATATAAAAATTCAGATAGGAAATATTTGGATATGAAAGGCCTTTCTTAATATTTAATAGTTTTTTTGATTCAATTAATATTTAATAGTTAAATATAGATATAGATAGAGTCAAAAAAACATGTGGCCCGGTACATCATAATTTATTCCTAAGAACATTTTCATACATTTTTTAAGGGCGATGATATAATTAGGCGGAGGGCGGTGCAGGCGGCGTCAACTGATCCAGCGGCGGTGGAGGCGAAGGAAGTGTCGTCATAGGAGGCGGCATTGGCTGATCATCCGGAGGCGGTGGAGTCGAATCTGTAAGAGTTGGAGAAGGTGGAGACAGATCCTCCGGTGGCGGCGGAGAAGGAGATGGGGCGAGGGGAGGGGGCTCTCTGCGGGATAATCTACCAGCTTTTGGGGGCGGCGGTGTAGTCGGCCGCAACACTCTCCTCGAAGGCGGGGCGTCGAAGCCAACTGCGTCGAATTCCGGCTTTTGGGCCATCGTGAAAGTGGAGGACGCATTCACCAGCACCGAAGCTATAAGCAGCCATTGAAGAGCACCCATCGATGAAGCTGATGGATTAATTCAAAGGGAGCTCGAATCGGACAAACTTATAGAGACTGATGGAGGGGGAGGGATTGGATATTTGGATTGGATGAATTAATTTGAAGAGTAAACACCTAATTCCGCGTACTTTGATAGTCAAGTCATGTCGTACTATTGACGTCCGGAGGGAGGAGTTGCCGTAACCTGGCAACCCGGTAATTCAATTTTTTGTTCGGCCACCGGCAGACTACTTTTCCGGATTGGAGTGCCCATTTTTAGATCTTAAGTTTCAACGCAGGGCACTTGTAGGCTTGTACGTGTCAATCACTGGTGGATTTGGACCCTCGTCTATTTGATAAGCACATGTTAAGGCATTGAATTGTCAAGTGCAACTGACAAATAATGTTTGATTATGCGGTTGCATTTGAAAGGGGTGTGTTGAGAATATGATATAGGATAATATTTAGGAAAAATTAGTGAATTCAAGCATTGTATATATGTGAATGGTTACTACTCATGACAATTGGTTTTAGAATGGAATCTCACTTGACTTGTGTGCTCGACTTGATTAGCGCATGTGCGCTTGAGAGTGTAAACCCCCGTCGTATGACTCACCGTAATTTAACAGTGGATACTAGTGAAGGACAAAGACATTGGTCGGGTGTATTTATTACTCCACTTTTTTTTTAATTATTAGGAACAAACATTTTAAAAATGGTTTTCCAAATAAATAAATCTTCAAACAATCTAGGAATTGTAATAATATTTTCTCCCCGGAGATTCAGCTTGTTCTGGGGATTTCTGCACACAAATCTTCATTTGATGATTGATCTTTCATTCATTGGGATGTATTTGTTCCCTCTTTTGGCGTCAGATCGTTGCTTCGGCTTGATTGCGTTTAGTTTCGATTGAGTTGGGTTGTAGTATCGAACGTACTGTATGATCGAATGGATCATGGTTGTGTTCGTGGTCTTCGAATATTCCTCATTTAGGTGGCATGGGGATAATGTCGGTGATCCGCACATCCCCAGGTTTCGCCCTTTCCGGTAGTGTGTTATTGTTCCTCGCCTTCTCGACGTTTGTGGCTCGCATTGGATTCCTCGACTCCTCCGCTGACTGATGACATATGTAGCTAGGTTGTTTGGGCTTTTCTTTCATTTGTTTTGATTTGTGTTATTTAATATGTTGTATGTTGATGGTTGTTTTGTCTGTCGATTCATCGGCCTATTGAGTTACCAAACAACTTATTGTCTGATCGATTTCTCAAATTCTTACCTAATAAAAAAAAGTGATGGATCTTGAAACTTTTTTCCGATTTTTTTTATACAAGGCAATATATATTTTGGGCTTGGTCGACATCGGATAGACCAACGCCCAAGGGCATCCTTGACGGGCGAGACTATTAATCTCCTCAGGGGGCACACAACACACAGTGTCGACGTGAGGCCGATATGAGCCATCCTATCAGCAACATGGTTACCTTTTCGGTAAATGTGCTTGAAAGTAACCCCGACAAACACTCTACATGACCTGAGGGCATCCGAAATCAACATCTCAACTTTCCACGGGACTTTCCAAGTACCTTTGATAGCATTGAGAGTCAATAGTAAGTCACCCTCCACCTCTAGGAACGAGCAACCCAATCTGATAGGTTCCCGAAGACCCGCTTGAAGACCGAAGCATTCAACATGTAATACAAAAGCCGATCCATAGGCCTGAGCCCCATAAGCAAGAACTGCACCATCATCGTCCCGAATAACGAACCCAGACGTAGCAAGACCCAAGGCTACTTTAGCACCATCAAAGTTAAGTTTCATGTATCCATTTATAGGTTTTCTCCATTTAATAAGTTTTTTTTTTTTTCGTATTTGTCTGGCATGTAGCTGGTTTTTTGGTTACATTATCTTCATCAAGTGTCTCCATTTGAGCTTTTTTCCAACTTATTCGTAGATGTTCTATGTGTTTAATCCAATCATCAACATTCCTCATACCATTATTATTGATTTGTCAAACAAAATTTTGATTCTAAATGACCAAATTCCCCAAAGGGAGAAAGCGAGAGTGGTACTCTCTTCAGGGGGTCAGTTTAGTAAAAATTTCTGTAATTATATCTTTGTATGTCTTGTCTATTTTATTAGTGGTCAACAATATTCGTTCAATCTGCTCATTCATTCTTCCAACCAAAGTCAACGTAACATGACATTCGAAAAAGATGTGAATCGAGTCTTCTTGGGAGTGATTGTAAAGCAGGCAATCCAAAGGAACATGTACACCTTTGTTTCGTAGCTTAATTTTCGTATGAGTGCCATTTAGTAGATTTTTCCAAAGGAAGTTTTTGATTTTTGGCGGACAACAATCAATTTTCCAAATCCAGTTTAGTCTTTCAAAGTTCGCTCAACGTACCCTAGCCGTGGAGAACCAACCATTTTTACTAGCTTTCCAGTATAACCGATCATTGATTTCATTAGTTGGAATAAAGACATGGCCAATTTGGTCTATCACATCAAGAGGGAGGTTTTTGCTTAGTTTATCTTTATTCCGGGTCATATGCGGGCTTATCATAAGCCGCTTATGTATTGATCAATTGTCTCTTATTGTTCAATCTGATCGTAGAATCTTTTTTTTTTTCTAGAAGATCAAGATCTGAGTCTATAAACTTTGAGCCATCCAATTAGTGGTTTGTATTTTGAGTCCTTGTTCCAAAAGAAGCATCTATTTATTTGATCGAGTTCTTGATGCATGGATGCTGGGAGCATAACGTTTTGCATTATATAGGGGGGTTTCGCAGTGAGGTTTGGCTTTACTAAAGTTGTTCTTCCTTGATGGGTAAGTTCATTGGCCCTCCACTTTGTCAGCTGGTTTTTGGTTTCCCAAGGACTTCTTCGAAAGTATTCTTATTTACCCTGCCATTAATTATAGGAGAACCTAGGTATTTCTCAAGTGTTGCTTGGTTAGAAATTTGTAAAACGGATCGATTTCTTTGCTTTTGGTGGTTTGTAATCCCCTTTTGTAGCTTGGAAAACAGATTTTTGGTAATTGACCTTTTATTCTGAGACCTGACAATAGTCATCTAGGATATTTTTCCATTACCGATTTTCCAGATCAACCCTTTACATAACTCGTCTTTTAACTCCATCAGCTTTGTCCATTGTCATGACGTGTTCTTTTTCCTAGTATAGTCCCATATTTCAGTATCTTTAAGGTATTTTACCTCTAACTATCTTAACCCATTCATTTTATGGTTCCGCCAGAATTTTCCATAGCAGTTTCATTTGGAGTGCTTTCTTCATGTCTTTCGTTTTATGAATTCCTAAACCACTTTCACTCTTTGGTCTATAAACTTTGAGCCATCCAATTAGTGGTTTATATTTCGAGTCCTTGTTCCAAAAGAAGCATCTATTTATTTGATCGAGTTCTTGATGCATGGATGCTGTGAGCATAACGTTTTGCATTATATAGGGGGGTTTCGCAACGAGGTTTGTCTTTACTAAAGTTGCTCTTCCTTGATGGGTAAGTTCATTGGCCCTCCCTTTGTCAGTTGGATTTTGGTTTCCCAAGGACTTCTTCCAAATTATTCTTATTTACCCTGCCATTAATTATAGGAGAACCTAGGTATTTCTCAAGTGTTGCTTGGTTAGAAATTTGTAAAACGGATCGATTTCTTTGCTTTTGGTGGTTTGTAATCCCCTTTTGTAGCTTGGAAAACAGATTTTTGGTAATTGACCTTTTATTCTGAGATCTGACAATAGTCATCTAGGATATTTTTCCATTACCGATTTGCCAGATCAACCCTTTACATAACTCGTCTTTTAACTCCATCAGCTTTGTCCATTGTCATGACGTGTTCTTTTTCCTAGTATAGTCCCATATTTCAGTATCTTTAAGGTATTTTACCTCTAACTATCTTAACCCATTCATTTTATGGTTCCGCCAGAATTTTCCATAGCAGTTTCATTTGGAGTGCTTTGTTCATGTCTTTCGTTTTATGAATTCCTAAACCACTTTCACTCTTTGGTCTATAAACTTTGAGCCATCCAATTAGTGTTTTATATTTCGAGTCCTTGTTCCAAAAGAAGCATCTATTTATTTGATCGAGTTCTTGATGCATGGATGCTGGGAGCATAACGTTTTGCATTATATAGGGGGGGTTTCGCAACGAGGTTTGTCTTTACTAAAGTTACTCTTCCTTGATGGGTAAGTTCATTGGCCCTCCCTTTGTCAGTTGGTTTTTGGTTTCCCAAGGACTTCTTAGAAATTATTCTTATTTACCTTGCCATTAATTATAGGAGAACCTAGGTATTTCTAAAGTGTTCCTTGGTTAGAAATTTGTAAAACGGATCGATTTCTTTGCTTTTGGTGGTTTGTAATCTCCTTTTGTAGCTTGGAAAACAGAGTTTTGGTAATGGACCTTTTATTCTGAGATATGACAATAGTCATTTAGGATATTTTTTACCGTAAGACACATGCATGCTTCTGAGTTTGATTTGACAAATATCATAATGTCGTTATCGAAGGATAGGAACGGGACAAGGGGTCCATTTTTAAATAGCTTAAATCCAATAGTATGCCTAGTTTGCTCGCTTTTCCATTGGAGTTTTCTAGCAAGGATCTCAGCACCTAGAATGAATAGGTACGAGGATATTGGACCGCCTTGTCTTAGTCCTCGATGAGGTCTAAATGTCTTAGTTGGTTCATCGTTGACTAAAATGAAGAAAGTAACTGTTTGAATGCACTCTTTAATCCACCCTTGAAATTTCTAGCAAAATCCAAATTTAGCCATCACTGCGAGAAGGAAGTCCCAATCCATTATGTCATATGCCTTTTCCATATCTAGTTTTAGTGCAACCCAACCATCTCGTTCCTTTCTGCTTCTAAAGGAGTGAAATATTTCGTGTGCTATAAGTATATTATCTTGGATCGCTCTATTAGAAATAAACGCTCCTTGGAGCGGATGGATTATTTTTGGTAATACTTTTTTCATACCGTTGGCCAATATTTTCGCAATTGCCTTGTAGAAAGTCGAACATAGGCTAATTGGTTTATAATTGTTAGTAATCTTTAGATTTTCACATTTTGGGACTAACGTGATAAAATTTTTGTATGATTTGTTTTAGCATTCTTCATGCATGTAGAATAATGGAATTGATGTAAAGTCCTCTTTGAGGGTTTCATTCATTGATCAATCATATATATAGGTTACAATGGATTGGGCCTTTTGGCCTACTATACAATATGAAGACTATGTAATCTATCAAACCCTCGCAGTCGAAAGTGGAGGGTCTCGTACAGTGAGACTGGACCGAAAATCAAGGAACAATTAACGAGGTAAACCCTTGGTAAATATATCAGCGTACTGATAGGAGGACGGGACAAGTAGGAACACGATACACGAACATGTCCAAGAGCAACCTTGTCCCGTACGAAGTGGAGATCGAGCTTAATGTGCTTCGTGCGCTGATGCTGGACTGAGTTGCTAGCCAGATAGACGGCGGAGACGTTGTTAGTGTAGACCAGGGTGGCCTTTTGAAGAGGGCAGTGGAGCTCAAGTAGGAGATTGCGCAGCCAAGAGCACTCGGAGACAACGTTGGCGACGCCCCTGTACTCAGCCTCGACGCTAGAGCGAGACACCACAGACTGTCGCTTCGCTGACCACGACACAACAGTGTCGTTGAGAAAGACACAGTAGCGAGACGTGGAGCGATGTGTGTCAGGACAACCACCCCAATTCGCATCAGTGTAAGCGACGAGGTCATGCCAAGAGGAATGAGTGATCGTGGTTCCCAGCTCGAGGGTACCGCTGATGTACCGGATGATCCGCTTCAAGGCATGAAAGTACGGCTCCCTAGGCGCATGCATGAACAGGCAGATCTGCTGAACGTCGTAACTGATGTCTGGCCTAGTAAACATAAGATACTGCAATGCACCGGCGAGGCTCTGGTACAACATCGGATCATCAAACAGAGGACTAGAGTGAGCACCGAGCTTGTTGGAAGTATCCACAGGGTTCATAACTGGCTTGCAGTTACACATCTTGGCCCGAGAAACAATCTCAGCATCATACTTACTCTGAGAGAGAAACATCCCAGACGCATGACGCTGCACGACGACGGCCAAGAAGTAAGACAACGGACCCAGATCTGATATGGCAAACTCGGCACTCAACTGGGAAATAATAGACGTCCGAACAGCGTCAGAAGAGGCAGTGAGGATGATGTCGTCGACATATAGTAACAGAAAGGCCATGTATGTGCCTATACGATAGATAAACAGAGACGTATCCGAGCGGTTGCCAACAAAGCCCAAGCGTAGCAGATGAGAAGCAAAGCGTTGGAACCAAGCTCACGGAGCCCGTTTCAGACCATACAGAGAGCGCTTCGGGAGACAAATGTGCTTGGGACGATCAGTATCAGTGAACCCCGGCGGCTAAAACATGTAAACTGTCTCATTCAGATGACCATGCAGAAAGGCGTTCTTGACATCCAGCTGATGAATATCCCAATGTCACGATAACGCTAAGCTCAACACCACTCGGATAGTGGCAGGCTTGACCACAGGGCTGAATGTCTCATCACAATTAATACATGCCTGCTGAGATCGACCGTTAACGACAAGTCGAGCTTTGTAGTGTTCCAATGACCCATCAGAGCGGAACTTGTGGCGGAGGAGTCACATACAGCGAATGACGTTCGCTTCAAGAGTGCAAGGAACTAGAGCCCATGTACCATTCCTTGTAAGGGCCCTGTATTCGTCGAGCATAACCGCCTGCCAATTCGGGTCGAGGAGGGTTGTTTTGTAGGAGGTGGGGATGGGGGAAAGGGAGGTCGGGTTAGGTCTGGGTAAAAATTACCATGAAAACCAAACCAACATGTACCAACCGAACCAACACAATTGGTAACCAATTATATTGGTTACCAATATAATTGGTTCGGTATACCGAACCAAGTTCCAAAACATGGTACGGTAACGGTAATGAGAATGGAAAAGTTGGTATTACCATTACCAACCAATTTCAAATTGGTTGATACGGTAATACCAACCAATTCCTACCAAACCAATTATATCTAGTTTTATTTTTATTTTTTTAATTTATTTTGTAATTGTTTTAAGTTTTTAACTTTTGTTTTTATTTTTTTTAACTTTTTTTTTCTTCAGAAAATGTTTTTAATCAAGGGAGGAATACTAACTCGACCTCGATTAAGACGAAAACCTATAGCGTTAGTCGGAATAATACCTTCCTACTACTATGTTGCTTTTGCTTTAGTGTTTAAACACTTTGTAATAACTTTAAAGTTTTATGTTGCTTTTGTCTTCAAATATAGTCGGTTCGGACGAAAACCTAAGCATTGGAATTATTTATACGTTTTAATTATTGTATTATATTTGTATGTTTTTTTTTCTGAACACTCGAAAGTTGGTAAATTACCATTACCAACACGTACCAACCAACTTAATTGGTAACCAATTAGGTTGGTACAACTCCTTCAGTGGTTGGTAATGGCAGGGGTTTTACGATTACCAATTCAAATTGGTTGGTACATGGTAAACGGAAAAATGAATTGGTAATGTACCAATTCCACCCCTAGGTCGGGTGTGAGGCAGGAGGGGTGTGGGAATCGGTGGGGGTGGCAGTAGACGGTGCGGCGGGCGCGACAAAATGATGCGGCCGCGGCAAGGTACCCGCGGCAAGTTGATGTGCCGCGGGAGCAACACTATGCTGCGGTCGTGGCATCTGGTGTGACGGGGGCGGGGGAGGGGGGGTAGTCGGGAGGACGCAGGATAGGGGTTGTCGGAGTGATGGGTGGAGGTCATAGAGACGATCTGGAGAGGTCTGAATACACCGGAGATGCTACGGGTGTGCGGTCTGGTGGTAGGAGGGGGAGCTGGTGGCGGGGGCAGTGTAGGGGGAGAGGCAGGAGCACCGGTAGAGCTCTGGGGAAGGAGAAAGTGAGGAAAAGACGAGATTGACTCATGCTGAGACATAGGAGGAGTCGAAGATGGGAGAGGCGGAGAAGAGAAGGGAAAGCGAGACTCATCAAAAGTGACATGACGGGACACAATAAGCTTATGGCTCCGAACATCGAGACAAAGATAATCGCGATGATCAGACGGATAGCCTAGGAAGACACATGGAGTGGAGCGCGGGTGAAGCTTGTGTGGGGTGTTGTGAGCCTAATCTGCCATGTTTTACACTTAAGTTTATGTCAATTTCTGCATACATTTCAATGATTTGGGCTAAGATAGTACATAATCTATGTAGTTTATGTTTATTTGCCAAATTATGGAATCTACACCAGTTTCTGTTTAAATTCGCAGAATTCGAGACGTTTTATAGAAATTCCGAGGAAGGTCAGAAAAGCTCGGAAATCCACTACAGAAGTCCAAGGTCAAAGAAGCAGCGGAACCAGTCGAATCAAGCTGAGAGCCCAGGTTACTCGATCTCGAGTGAACCTTACTCGATCTCGACGAACATGTCCGAGCACAGGCCTTGTCGACTAGGAGCAGTGTCGAGAGCCAGACAAACCCAGCTCCGGAACCCTACTCGATCTCGATGAGACCTAGTCGAGATCGACGACACCTCAGCACCACACCCGGAGTCGAAGAGAAAAAGAGCTGATCGAGAAGCCGAGGACGAAGACGCCGAGCACATCTCTACTCGATCTCGATGAGACCTTGTCGAGATCAATGAGCCACCTAGCGCCTCTCCGAGTCCATGCCGAGGAGGAGTCCTCGACATCACCAGAGAGCCATCCTCGACCACAACCCTAGTCGATCTCGAGGAGAACCTAGTCGAGATCGACGACGCCCAGGAGCCCAGATCCGAGCCTGTCGAGCAGAGTCACCCGAGAAGTCCAGTCGACGACGAATCCTAGTCGAGATCGACGATCCTTTGTCGAGATCGAGTAGACCAGATTCTGGAAACGCGTCGACGTGAGCAATCCTTGTCGAGCTGGGATTCCTTGGGCACAAAGGAAGTCGAGAAGGCCGAGATTCTATCCAAATCTATCAACATCTATCCATGGAAGGGAGATCTATCAACATGAAGACATATTACCTAGTTTAGATATAGTTTTCCTTTAAAGATTTATTTCCCTTTATCGCATTTATTTATCATTAAGCATTTTAGATATAATTTTAGATATAGATAGAAGATTCTATCCTTGATTAGCAAGGAATAGAAGACTATAAATAAAGCCTTAGGGGCTGAGCATTAGGATCTAATTCCAATTTTCAGTCAGAGAGAAGTAGTTCCACAGAGAAGTTTTAGGAGTTCTAAAGTTTTTAGGGTTTTGGCATTCAGCGAAAGTTGATTGCCGGGATTGTAAAGGCTTTGAATATAGTTTTATGCAAGTTTCTTTTCATCAATCAATGTTTGCGATTGCGATGAGGCGTGAGTAGTCCACCCGCTTCTGGGGCTGGGGTGAGCCCGACGGTGGCCATGTGAGGTGATGCGGTAAAGGTCAGATCTTGTTATGCAATTCGTCTTCTATCCCTATGAGCATGATTCTTTTGCGAGAGTTGAAGGTGATCCTTGTTTGTGTTATTGAAGCGAAAGTGATCTTAATACAACTTGGGTTAATTATGTGAAAAGGGTTAGTAACAATTAGGGTTTATGCGAAAGCCTCTAGATGCCTATTTGTTAGTAACAAAAGTTATTTTGATGGAAAGCATGATCTTTTATGCCTTTATGTGTTCCTTTGCATGGTTATCGTTGTGGTGTTGATACCCTGGTCTTGGAGGTTTTTTTTTATATATTGAATTTATTTCGTCGGAAATCAGAGTTTTGGGTTCGAAATTTGCAATTTACGTTTTCTGTGTTCTAGTCGAGATAGAGGAGAAGCTTGTCGAGATCGAGTACAACCTTAGTCGATCTCGAGTAGGTTTTTGTCTAGGTCGAGTTGAGTTTCTGTTCTGTTGTCGATTTTGCAGTTTCTGTTGTCGACTTGTTGGTCGTCGATCTCGAGTAGGTAGTTGTCGAGATCGAGTACGCCTGTTGCTTTGTTTTATTTTCTGCTTTGCTTTGTCTTTTCTGTCTTCGTTTTGTTCGTTGCTTTTGTTCGTTATTTTCTATTTTATTTCTGTTTCCGCCCTTGTCTCTCTGTTTCTCTTTTTCTGCTGCTTGTCTGTGAGATCTGTTGCTACCTGAGAACTGCTGACGTGCTTCCTCGTGGATTCGATCCTGACAACCTTCTACTACAATGGGAGGAAGTCTTGTATTTATTTGCTGAGACAGGGAAGTCAGTCTGATCTTTATTCTATTTCATACTTGACCATCCTCCTACAACAACAAATTGGCGCCGTTGCTGGGGAGGCTATCATTCCCGCCTTAGGTAGTCAGTTCTCACTTTTTCTTTGAGTTAATTTACAGGTGTATGCGCCGTTCTGGTCAACCACCTGAGTTTGACGGCTTAGACGAACCAGAGCGCCTTCTACACATCAGAGCTAAACTGCAAAGAGCCATGGCAGCTGCGGAGACACAAGAACATCTGATCGTAAGGCTTACAAGGGAATTGGCCGCTAAAGATGCTGCTATCGCCACTAAGAAAGCATCAAGGGAACAAGCACAAGCTGAGCTTGCCCAATACCCAACCACGACAGAGGACTACATGCACCGAACTGTCGTCGTGCCTGAATCGGCGATTCTAATCCCTGACAACTCTTTTGAAATTCGGACTCAATTTCTTATAGAACTTAAAAATAATGCCTTTTATGGTAGATTTAATGAGTGTACTCTTGAACATATTACAAACTTTTCTGACATGTGCCGTACTCTTGCTGAAGGTACAACCCTGGAATATGTCAAGATGAAATCTTTTCGCTGGTCTCTCGCTGGGCCTGCGCTGAAATGGCTTGAAGGGCTGAAAGCAAGATCACTTACAACCTGGGCCCAAGTAGAGCAAGAGTTTCTGAACAAATTCTTCCCACCCGCCAAAACAACACATCTCCGCCAGAAAATCACCGCCTTCAAACAGAAGCAAGGGGAACCGCTGACAAAGGCATGGGAGCGCTACAAGGAACTTCTGCGATCTTGCCCTACTCATGGACATCCACCCTACGTCATTCAGGAGATCTTCTTCAACTCTCTTGATCAAGTCACTAAGGACAGAATCAACCATTCTACTCGCTATGAGTATCTGACAATGCCGCCAAGTGACGCATGGGGTGTGCTAGAGAAGCTCACCAACTACGACAACAAGTATGGGTCTACTGCAACTTATGAAGAGAACCCCTACGCCAGGCCAACACCATCCATGCCCCTCTATGAGCCTCCTAAGGAGATCGATCCAGATGTTAGGGAGCAGTACTACAGAGACCAGAATAAGAAGCTCCTTAAGCAAGTAAAGTATCTCTCTGTCAACCAGCCTTGCATTGAATGCGGATCGCAACGGCACACCACTCCTGAGTGCCCACACACAGAGCAAGTCAGGATGGCAGAGCACCACGAGGAGATAGCTTACGCAGGGGGTCCCAATCACTACATGGGGGACCAAAGGTTTCAGCAACCACAATGGAACCAAGGTGTCCCTAAGAACCCCCCGCCCTACAGAGCTCCAGGACATCCGGAAAGGGACCAGAAAAAGGATGATATACAGACAGTCCTGGAGGAAATACGGAGGAACCACTC
Organism: Persicaria tinctoria; assembly: GCA_037127255.1. Taxonomy (NCBI): domain Eukaryota; kingdom Viridiplantae; phylum Streptophyta; class Magnoliopsida; order Caryophyllales; family Polygonaceae; genus Persicaria; species Persicaria tinctoria. Next base: position 7,467,284 of record JBANSL010000004.1, read on the forward strand.
AGAAACTAGGCAATCCTTCAACTCCGTCTACACTCAGATGCAAGGTGTCAACTCTAGGCTTGGGGAAATTGATATATGGAGAAAATCAGTTGATACACAGATTGGTCAGCTAGCAGCAGGAATCCCCAGACAGACAGGTGCGCTCCTTGGATCTTCAGAACCAAATCCTAAGGGAAAGACTGGACACATCGCTGCTGTAAAACTCAGAAGCGGCCATCAACTGCAAGAGCCAGAGGTCGAAAAGCAGCAGAACAACGAAAGACAGCTAGTCGACCAGAGCCTAGTCGATCTCGAGGACGGCCTACTCGACCTCGAGGAGAAACTTCAGAAACCGTCGTCTGCACTGCACAGCAACTCGACTGCACCCAATCTAGTCGAGATCGACAAGGACGTAGTCGATGTCGAGGAGCCCCTAGTCGACGTAGAGAAAGCTGCGGCACCTCCGACGTCTGTTTTGGCTCCAAATCAGAAAAAGAAACTGCCTTTCCCCACAAAATCTCTAAAGGACCCGGCAGAAAAGAAATTTCAGCGCTTCATAAAGATGCTTCAGAAACTCAACGTCACCATCCCCTTCACAGAAGCTCTCAAGAAAATGCCATCTTATGTCAAGTTCCTGAAGGAGATTCTGAGCAAAAAGCGATCGATGACTGAAATCACAGAGGAATGCAGCCATCTGGACATATTGGAGAAGAGGCCGAATCCAGGTAAGTTTGCTATAACCATTGGATTTGGTCCATATAAAATTAATGCCTTATGTGATCTTGGAGCTAGTGTGAGTATAATGCCCTTAACAATTTGGGCCAAGATTAAGATAGGTGCCCTAGAGCCTGTGGATGCTAGACTTTACATGGCTAGTGTGAGTACGCCTGTTGCTTTATTTTATTTTCTGCTTTGCTTTGTCTTTTCTGTCTTCGTTTTGTTCGTTGCTTTTGTTTGTTATTTTCTTTTTTATTTCTGTTTCCGCCCTTGTCTCTCTGTTTCTGTTTTTCTGCTGCTTGTCTGTGAGATCTGTTGCTACCTGAGAACTGTTGACGTGCTTCCTCGTGGATTCGATCCTGACAGCCTTCTACTACAATGGGAGGAAGTCTTGTATTTATTTGCTGAGACAGGGAAGTCAGTCTGATCTTTATTCTATTTCATACTTGACCATCCTCCTGCAACAACATGGGGCGGTGGAGGAATGGTTTGGGAAGCACAAGCACCCGAAGGTACGAAGGTGATCATACCTAGACAAGGTCCAATAGAGTGCTTGAGTTGGCGAGCGATTGTGTAGGGTAATAGACGGGAGAATGTTGAGGAGATAACATGTGGTTGATAAGGCGTGAGGCCAATAGGTAAGGGGAATAGATGTGTGAAAGAGGAGAGAGCGCATCATGTTGGTTATGGTTCTAATGATTCGTTCGGCCTTGCCATTCTGCTGGGATGTATATAGACAAGACAACCGATAGGAGATCTCATTTGTGGTGAAGAAAGAGTGAAAGTCTTTGTTGTCAAATTCACGACCATTGTCACATTGGAAGCATTTGATGGATGTTTGAAACTGTGTTTTGATGTAGGCATGGAACTTGACAAAGTTAGGAAACACTTGGGACTTGAAATGCAACGGAAGACCCATAAGAAATGAGTGTAATCATCAAGAAATAACAGGTAGTACTTGTGACCCTCCTTGCTAGGCACAAGAGAGGTCCAAATGTCACTATGAATGATATCAAAAGGAGAAAGGGTGGAGTTCAAAGACCGTTGGAACGGCAGTCTTGCATGTTTGCCTAACTGACAAGAAGAGAATAAACTAGAGCGTAGGTCTTTATTATAGATGACAAGACTCTAAGAACGGAGGACATCTAGAACGGCAGCACTGGGATGGCCCAGGCGTGCATGCCACGGGCCGGACGACGATGCCAAGAGGGCGACCGGACACGACTGACTGGACGCAGGAGGTGGTGTGACAGGGTAGAGCTCCCCGGTGTTGTTATATATCATTCGAGTAACCCCTGTAGTAAGATCATTCACAGAGAAACCAAATAGATCCAACGCAAGAGAAACGTTATTGTCAGTAGTGAACCGACGGACAAAGATAAGGTTTTTGACAATCTTTGGGGCAATGAGGACATTGTTAAGATGTAGTGGGTGGGTTGGGGTCTGTAATTTGGCGTGGCCAATCCCCGAAGTAGCAAGATGACCACCATTGTCGACGATAATAGACTGTGCAGGGCCTTTAAGGGAAATAGATGAGAGGTTACCTGAGGAGTTCGTCATGTGAAAGGTGGCACCGATGCCCATGTACCAAGAAGAGTCGGTATATGCCAGCTGCATAAAGGAGAAGGCGTGATGCCCATCAGGCGGAACATAGCCTTGATCAGACGATGTCAGATAGGCCTGAGAACCGGCATGTCGAGGGGCAGGAGAGCCGAAGTGCATCCAATGAGGGTTGAAGCCAGGCACCGGGGACCATCGAGGGGCGGCGTTGGAAGGACGAGGGCCACCAGTCCACGTATGCCACGACCGCTGCATATGCCGCGGCCACAGCTAATGTCGTAGGAGGAGGACATTTTTTTTAGAAGAGCAACAGGTGTGGCGGCGGGAGGCGGGCTCGCAGGTGGCTGTCGGGAGCAGATCCGAGGTCTGGGTGACCGGTGAGTTCGGATATGGGCAGTGGCGGCGCGGATGTGCTGCGAGCGAGGGAGAAGGAAAGTGAGAGCGAGGGTGCGAGAAGGGAGAAGAGGGGGGCGGTGTTGATCGAGGCGGCCGGATCTGGACAGAGAGGAGGAGGCTGGTGAGGGAGACCGGTCGACGGCGGGGAGGGGTGGGCCGGTGAGGTGAGGGGAGAGAGAGAGAGAGATCGACGGCGAGGAGACGACGCTGGCGGTGGAAGAGGAGGGGTGGGGCGGTAGGATCAAATTAGGGTTCCGTGAGGAAGAGAATGCTGTGATACCATGTAGAATAATGGAATTGATGTAAATTCCTCCTTTAGGGTTTCATTCATTGATCAATCATATATATAGGTTACAATAGATTGGGCCTTTTGGCCCACTATACAAAATGAAGACTATGTAATCTATCAATGCAGAATTGAAAAAACCTTTAATCGCTTTGGTTACCTCGTGGATCTCCTTCATGGTACTTTCTTCTCCAATTATCGTCGTCCCTTCATGAGTTCTTATTCTCTTATGATTTTCCTATTTCTTCTACCTGTCCAAACTTTTTGCCTTGTAGATAGTCGAACATAGGCTAATTGGTTTATAGTTGTTAGTAGTTTTTGGATTGTCATATTTTGGGATTAACGTGATAAAAGTTTGGTTGATTTGTTTAAGCATTCTTCCAGAATGGAAAAAACCTTTAATCGCTTTGGTTACCGAAGGGCCACCTTTATCCTAATATCTTTGGTAAAACTCAGCTATCATTCCCTCTAGTCCTTGGGATTTATCTTTTCCAATTGAGAAGATCGCATTTTTTATTTCTTGGTTAGATATAGGTTCTATAAGTAAGTTGTTGTCCTCTTCTAAAATTTCAGTGTCTATCAACTCAAGGTATTCCTCTAATAGTTGACCATTTATATGATCCTTTCTAAATCTTGTCTCAAAGTCCTTGTGGATCTCCTTCCTGATATTTTCTTCTCCAATTATCGTTGTTCTTTCATGGGTTATTATTTCTCTTATGATTTTCCTATTTCTTCTACTTGTTGAAACTTTTTTTCCTTGAAACGGTAAATATATATAGATGAGGGGATTATCCCAAAAATACACAAAGTGAGCATCATAACATTCTCACAGATCGGTAACCGATCCAAAAAAGAGGGAAGTAGCCTATACCAAAAGTTCCCCTATACCCACCAAGACTCTAAAAACCACACCATCTCATATGTCATCCATCTATCCACTATTCCTCTATTTTCCTATCTCCCTTGATTCCTCCTTCGATCTCGGGTTCCCACGAGTGCTTTGCACTTCCACTTCGTGGCAAACCGGGATCGACAACTACTAATAATCTGAGAAACACAAGCATTCAAGTTGAATGTTTCATTCGGGCCATGCCAAGGGGCGGTTCAGGTGGATCAGCCGAACAGGGTCCCTAAATTTTAAAGGGTCCAATAACATTTTAGTTTTAGTTTAAAAAAAAACAAAGGTTGTTGAAGGTACATATAACCAACGTGGCCCACTGGTTTGCTGCGCTACAACCTTTTCCATGCTTTGCCCTTGTCCAGCGTTCGAATCCCAATAACAGCATCGTGTATCTTTTTTTTTTATTTTGTTAAATGCTCTCTTTTTTAAATCATAAAGAATACATAGTAATACTCTTAATGTAAATATTTTTTTTCATTTTCAACTTATTAAGGGGCCATTTTTTCAAGGAATTTCACTTTTTAATTTATTTTTTTAATCATTCAAAAAAATTATTCTCTTTCTCTTTTAAAAAAACATAGAAAGCCCATTGCTTAGAAAAATTAGCGAACTTTCCCCAAAATAATAAAAAAAATTAGTGAACTTATTACGGAAGTCATATAAAAAATCTAAGAAAATCATATTTTTATCGTGTTTAAAGAATCATTCACAACCATTTTATATTTAAAAAATTATTCAAAGGCTTCAAATTTTTACTTTATTCTTATTTTGATTAATTTAATTTACATAAAGTTGATATTGAATTACAACACTCCTTACAATCGATCCTTGGTGTTTTGATATCTTTTTATGCTTTTGTAAATATAAATAGGGTCATTGTTGATTTTTTAAAATAAAAAACATAATTATATATTTTTTTTATAATAGCAAAACAATTTACATAATGCAACTTATAAAAAAAATAAGATCGTTAACACAATATATAAATAAGGTCTAATTATTTTTTTGCACAGGCCCCCCAAAAGTATCCGCACGGCCCCGATTTCATTACAAAAAAGACTCTTATTTCTAACAAGGCATGTGAAATAAATAATTGCCTTGAATGCCAGAAGTTGTCGAAACTTTTTCCCGAATGAATTGGCCAGAAAATAATCATTGAAATTTTTATGGCTAAAGCCATTTTTAAAGAAAATATCAAAGCGAAAATAAACACAAAAAATTGAAGAAACTTTCATAAAATATAAATACGTAACTATAATAGTATAATAATATAAGTAAAAATCGTGCTTAATTTATTATACGATTATCAAATAGTTTAATACTAACCTAATGTTTCGGAGCTCCCGATTTTCATTATAGTATATATATGTGATGATATAAAGTTTAAAAAGACATAAATAACGTACGTGTGAAGTAGTTTATATCTATTTTGATCTTTAAAATATAGATGAACAAAAAAACTTAAAGGATTCACTAGTGGTCCTCATTGCCAGAAAATTATAAACAGCTAGTGACGAATAAGAAATTGATGAATCGATGGATGGGAGTAAAAGCCGACTATAATATCATAACTCACAACGGACAAGTTAAGGTTAATGCACTACTGCAGTGCATTGCAGGCCCCCTTAATGTTTACGACTTCCCATCTTCAATATCCTCACGTTTTAAATTGCGAATCACTTCTTTTTGTTTTTTGTTTTCATATAAAAACGTTCCTTCACAATCCATATAATTCCTCGATTCCGTTTTTCTGATTGGGAGATCGAAGCCGTGAAATTAAAGCTCTCCGGAATTTGATTCTGATCGATGGCGACATCGTCGGAGGCGAAGCAGCCGTTGATGAATCATCAGGTTTACTACGAAGAATGCTCGGGGTGTAGGTTGGAGCACCGAAAGCAAACTCAACAATCTGTTCCTTTGAGGACTCTCTTTAATATCTGGGTTATCGTTCAATGCAGCGGTATTGCTCTCTTAATTCTTCATTCTTGAAGCACTGATCTCCTTTCCCTTTGTTCTTTGGTATGCATTTAATCCGTTATTGTTTTGAATCTTTAATTTGATACTGATGAGAATGCATAGTTTAACTATAGTGAATTGAATGAAGACTTATTTATCACTAACGCAAGTATTTTACAGCTTGCAAGATGCAATGTAAGAAATTTCTGTTTCGCATAATTTTAACCAGAAGGGATCGGAATAAGATTAATATTATTTTTTTTTTTTCAAATTCCGTTGGAATCGAGACGGAATCAGAAAAGGACCGGGACGGAACTGGAATTTGTTGGATTTATGCCAATCCTTAATTGAACCGAATTGATAAATTTCCTAAAAAGGGAAAATCATATGCATACCCTTAGTTGATTCGAAATAATACATTTTTTTATTTAATTTTGATGGTTAAATTAAATAATTTGCATGAAATCTTTCTAGGATATTTCAAATAACTATAAACCAAATTACCATTAAATTCGATTAAAATCAATACAGTATATATAACATGCACGTATTTCGTAGATAAATCGATTAAGATGAAATTTTTTTTTTTGAAATGATAATCTGTTAAATTTTCTTGTAAATAAATCAATACATCGATACATTTAAAGATAAAATAAAAAATAAATAGTATCATAATTTAAGGAAGATATCTAATTTAATAAATAGAATCATAAAAATAAAATAAAAAAGCTAATTTAGGGGTCTATTTCGTAAGATACCTAATTTAAGGATAAATTATTTTTATTTTCATTATATTTGGAAATCTTTTGAATAATTATGAGAAAACAAGCAAATAATTTCTGTGTACACGATAACGAATGTGTACAAGATGATTATTCATCTATAACAATGTACTTATTCATCTGTAAAAGTGTAAAAAAAAACTAAATTTCTTTCTGGTGAATAATCATCAGTACTATCAAATAATTTTATTCTAATGAATAATCAACTGTCAGGTCAGGACTCGATCCGGGATGAATTAGGGGTGAAGATGAAAGGAGGTGATTGAGAGAGAGAGTTTAGACGAGAGAGATTGAGAGGTTAGATGGAAGATGTTGTATTTGTTATTGGATGAATCATCCATAAGGGGTTACAAGGGCCTTTTATAGGCAATTAGATCTTCTCCTGTCAAAACGTGACTCAATCCGATCCGACCCGATCCGTAAAATGTGGGTTTTGGCACAAATATTTCAACCCGAAACCCGAAGCAACCCGAACCCGTTCAACCTGTAAATTTCTGGGTCGGGTTGGGTCGACCTGTGGGTCACCCGTTGGGTCAAACTTTAAGATAATAAAAACATAAATAAATTACAATTTAATCTAATATTGAAATTTATTACTAATAATAATTAGGATTGGACATTATATTTTTCATCATCAACTTTACTTTATAATTTAACATTACAATTTGTTATGTATATAAAATTACATATTACTATTGTAGCGACATTAATTATTATTTTTCAATAATATAACTATTATTAGGATAATATAACAATTTTAGATTTAGGAACTATGTAAATTGTCATTAAAATATCCATTTATGAACTCCATCTGTTTACTTTTAAATGTTGTTTACTATTCATGTATGGTTTTAAGGATGATAATAATTATATAAAATATCCATTTATATATTATATATAATTTAATACTTCAAAAACGAAAAACTATGAAATTATAACAAGTAATAAATTTTTATTGATATTTTACATAATTTTATCATTTTAAAATAACGTGTATAAATAGTAAATAACATTTAAAAAATTATGGATGAGTAGCGCTCTTGACCCGTTGGGTCGACCCGAACCCGTTAAATATGGGTCTGGGTTGAGCATTTCACGACCCGTAACCCGAAATGACCCGACCCGGAATGGACCCGAACCCGAGACGACCCGACCCAAACCCGACCCGCCAGACCTGTTTGACAGGTCTACCTAATTCCCATTTAGCTCTCCTACAGGGCCTGTCCTATCATTTTATAGGTCCAGGGCAAAATAAAATTTAAAGGGCCCGATAAACATTACTCTATAAAAAATAAAAAAATGCGTATAACTTTATAAAAATTTCATATTATTTTTATATTTGAATTATTTTTTAAATTTAACAAAATAAAAGTAGGTCAATGAATAAAAAATAATATACATTAAAAAATTCAAAAATATAATTATAGGGAAAACTAGTTATTTTTGCTTGGTATCCAGTATAATATGTTCACAATTACCTAAGATATCACATATAGTTTTTGTTCTAAGATATCACATATGTGACCTCTTATGACATCACCTATATATGAACTAAAACAAAAAATTTAAAAAAAAGGGATTTTTTTTATAAACAAAAATAAAAGGGTTACTTAGATACATCAAGCATATATGAAGAAATAAAAACAATACATTTTTATCAAATAAAATAGAAAGAGTTATATATGTAAACAATATAGCTTTATTTGTCACATAAAAAAGTGTTTAATACTGTGTTGAAAAGGAAAAAGTGCAAAGAATCGTGTCTAAATTATATGGATATAGGCTCATGTATAAAAACATAAAAAAAATGCAAAATTTAATGGATATAGGGCCTCTCTATAAAAATATATAATTTAATGGGTATAGGGCCTCTCTATAAAAATATAAAAAATGCAAATAGAGAGATTTGAACTCTACACGTTTAGGAATCCAAATCCAAATTAAATTTGTTAAAATTTAAACCTACCATTGAGCTAAATTCGTATTTTGTTTTATTTTTAAAAAACTACATATATATATATATATATATATATATATATATATATATATATAACATATATTTTTCATGGGCCTCTACCGAAAATGCACCCTGTGTAGAGAGATGGAATCGATGTAAAGTCCTCCTTGAGGGCTTCATTCATTAACACAATTGTATATAAATATGTTACAAGAAATTGGGTCTTTTGGCCCACTATAAAATGTGTAATCTATCAAACCCCCGCAGTCGAAAGTGGAGGGTCTCGTACAGTGAGCCTGGACCGAAAATCGAGGAACAACTGACGAGGTAAACCCTTGGTGAAGATATCAACTTACTAATAGGTGGACGGGACATGGAGAACACGAACATGTCCAAGAGCAACCTTGTCCCGAACGAAGTGGAGATCAAGCTCAATGTGCTTCGTGCGGTAAAGTTGGACTGGGTTGCTGGCCAGATAGACGACGGAGAGGTTTTCGGTGTAGATCAGGGTGGCCTTCTAAAGAGGGCATCGGAGCTCAAGCAGGAGATTGCGCAGCCAGGAGCACTCGGACACAACGTTGGCAAAACCCCGATACTCAGCCTCGGCGCTAGAGCGAGAAACCACCGACTGGCGCTTCACCGATCACGACACAAGAGTATCGTTGAGGAACACACAGTAGCCAGATGTGGAACGGCGCATGTCAGAACAACCACCCCAATCTGCATCAGTGTAGGCGACAAGGTCATGCCGAGGAGAAGGGGAGATCGTGGTGCCCAAATCGAGGGTACCACTGATGTATCGAATGATCCACTTCAAGGTATGAAAGTGCGGCTCCCTGGGTGCATGCATAAACAAACAGATCTGATGGATTGCATAACTGATGTCTGGCCGAGTGAAAGTAAGATACTGCAATGCCCCAGCAAGGCTCCGGTACAACTTCGGATCATCAAACAGAGGACCAGAGTGAGCACTAAGCTTGTTGGAGGTATCAAAAGGGATGACGACTGGCTTACAGTTGCCCATCTTAGGATGAGAAACGATTTCGGCGACATACTTACTTTGAGAGAGAAACAACCCGGATGCATGACGTTGCACAGCGACGCCCAAGAAGTAAGTCAACAGACCAAGATCCGACATGGCGAACTCGGCGCTCAAACGGGAAATGATGGACGTCCGAAGAGCATTAGAGGAGGCGGTGAGAATGATGTCGTCGACGTAAAGCAACAGAAAAGCCATGTTTGTACCTCTGCGATATATAAAGAGAGACGAATATGACCGACTGCCAACGAAACCCAAGCGCAGTAGATGAGAGGCAAATCACTGGAACCATGCACTCGGAGTCTGTTTGAGACCATACAGAGAGCGCTTCAGTAGGCAAATATGTTTGGGATGATCAGCATCAACGAACCCTGGCGGCTGAAACATGTAAACCGTCTCATTCAGATGACCATCCAGGAAGGCATTCTTGATATCCTGCTGATGAATAGCCCACTGTCGGGATAACGCTAAGCTCAGTACCACTAGGATAGTGGCAGGCTTGACCACGGGGTTGAATGTCTCATCACAATCAATACTTGGCTGCTGAGCAAGACCATTAATCACAAGCCGAGCTTTGTAACGTTTCAAAAACCCATCAGAGCGGAACTTGTGGCGGAAGAGGCACATGCAACGAATGACGTTCGCCTCAGGGGGGGCGAGGAACAAGAACCTACTATTCCTTGTAAGGGCCCTGTACTCGTCGAGCATAGTCGTCTGCCAATTCGGGTCGAGGATGACTGTTTTGTGGGAGGTGGGGATGGAGGAAAGCGAGGACGGGGTCGAGGTAGGAGGGACATTGGGAACGGTGGAGACGGGTTGGGGCTGTGTTGCGGGCGCAGCAAGGGAGTCGCGACAAGGGGGGGGGGGGGGTTCCGCGGGCGCAGTACATGGCAGCGGCCGCGACAACGGGTGTGACGGGAGGTGGGTTCGGGAGGGCATAGGGGAGGTGTTGGTGGGGTGATCAGAGGCGTGCATAGAGACGATCTGACGAGGTCTGAATACACCGGAGATGCTACGGGTGTGCGATCTGGTGGTAGGGGGAGGTGGCGGTGGGGGCGGTGTAGGGGGAGAGGCATGAGCACTGGTAGAGCTTTGGGGAAGGAGAAAGTGTGGGAAGGGAGACTCTGACTTAGACTGGGACATAGTAGGTGTGGGAGATGGGGGAGGAGGAGAAGATAAGGGAAAACGAGACTCGTCAAAAGTGACATGATAAGCTTATGACTCTGAACATCGAGGCAAAGGTAGCCGCGATGATCAGACAGATAGCCGATGAAGATACAAGGAGTGGAGCGCGGGTGGAGTTTGTGTAGGGCGGTTGAGGACTTGTTTGGGAAGCACAAGCACCCGAAGGTACGAAAGTGATCATACCTAGGTAGGGTGCCATATAGTGCTTGAGTGAGTGAGCGATGGTGTAGGGTAGTAGATGGGAGGATGTTGAGAAGATAACATGTGGTTGATAAGGCGTGAGACCAATAGGCAAGAGGAATGAATGCATGAAAAAGAAGAGAGCGCATCATGTTGGTTATAGTTCGAATGATTCGTTCAGTCTTGCCATTCTGCTGGGAAGTATAGGGGCAAGACAACCGATAGGAGATCCCGTGCGTGGTGAAGAAAGTGTGATAGTCTTTGTTATCAAATTCACGGCCGTTGTCACATTGGAAACATTTGATGGATGTTTGAAATTGTGTTTTGATGTAAGCATGAAATTCGACAAAGATAGAAAACACTTGAGACTTGAAATGCAACGAGAAAACCCATACGAAATGACTGTAATCATCAAGAAACAAGAGGTAGTACTTGTGACCCTCCTTGCTAGGCACAGGAGAGGTCCAATTGTCACTATGAATTATATCAAAGGCTGCAAAAGTTGAGTTCAACGACCGCTAAAACGGCAGTCTAGCATGCTTGCCTAACTGACAGGAAGAACATAAACTAGAGCGAGGCTCTTTATTACATTTGACTAGACTCTTAGAACGAAGCAAATCTAAAACGGCAGCACTGGGATGGCCAAGGCGTGGATGCCACAGACTGGATGACGATGCCGAGAGGGCGACCGGAACGACAAACGGGATGGTGTGGGCGACCACACAGGATAGAGCTCCTCGGTGCTGTTACATCTCAGGCGAGTAACCCCCGCAGTAAGATCCTTCACAGAGAAACCAAGCGGATCAAACACAAGAGAAACATTATTGTTAGTGGTGAACCGACGGACAGAGATAAGGTTTTTGACTAGTTTGGGGGCAATGAGGACATTGTTAAGGTGTAAAGGGTTGGTTGGGGTCTGTAATGTGGCCTGGCCAATACCCGAAGTAGCAAGGCGACCACCATTGCCAACGATAATAGAGTGTGCATGACCCTTAAAAGAAAGAGAAGAAAGAGTACTTGAAGAGTTCGTCATATGGGAGGTCGCACCAGTGTCCATGTACCAAGCAGACTCATGAGGTGTCAATTGCAGAGAAGAGAAGGCATGATGCACATCAGTCGGAGCGTAGCCCTGATCATACGAAGACGGATAGGCCTGGTGACCGGCGAATCGAGGAGTTGGACCCAACAAGCCCGCTCCCTGCTGGCTGTTGGGATACGAGCATGGCGGTCGATATGACGGAGGCGGGTAGCCATAGGGCATCCATGGCGGGTTGAAGTCGGGGACGGGGGACCAGGACAGACGCGAGGAGTCCCACATATGCTGCGGCCACCGCCCATTGTTGCGGCCGCCGCCTCGTTGTTGCGGCTTCGCTGCGGGGCATAGGTTTCGTCCAGGTTGCTTGAAGAGACCAGAGCGGTTTTGTCCTTGGTGGCATCGGTAGTCTGACGGTGGAGATGAGTCTCCTCCAGGATCAACTGAGAGCGGGTTTTCTCGAAGGTGGGCAGAGGTTCGGTCTGCGTAATATGAGTGGCAGCAACATTGTATTCAGAGGGTAGACCCGAAAGTACCTGGAAGACGAGGCGAGTAGCGCTAGGTTTGGAGTCGACGACGGCCAATTGATCAGACAGGGTTTTGAGGTGTTGACAGTAGGCGGATATCGATGGGAAAGACGAAAGCTTGCAACTTGAGAATTCTTGCTCTAGGTAGACGGCACGAGTGGATCGACTTGTTGTCCTGAAAGAGATTATGAAGCTTAGGCACCCAAAGCGTTGTCTTTAGGGTCGAGGATGGTTTTCAAAAGATCTTTTGAGATGGTGTTGAAGATCCATCGAAGGACAATGATGTCTAGTTGAGCGAAGAGATCATCGTCCTCAGTGGTGGGACGATCGACAGCGGAATCGATATGATGGAGGACTTTATAAGCCTACACATGAGTCTTGAAAAGATCAAGGATAATCGGGATGCAGTTTTTGATATTTGAGATCGTTAGGGCCAGTGGCGGATCCAAGATTTTCGCTGGGGGGGCTGAAAATTATATAGAACGATAATAAAATTCATCTTATAATCCGTCTACCATCCTCAAGTTTATTGCACATCACCCACATATAACGACTCATACCTACTATGTTATATAAACCATATGATATCTTGTCATTTTAAGACAAACACCCATTAATATGCAATTTAACAATCTTCTCTTAGCGAGTGTTTGGCAAAAAGGAGGTTTTTTAGGGGTTGGAGTTTTTTTAGTAGGTGGATATTATTTATGGGGTTTATGGAGGTGTGGGAGGTGGAGTTTATTTTTTAAAATAACCTTATAAAAAACATGAATGGTGTTTGGTGGGTATATGAATTGGGAGATGAATTTATCGTTAAAATTACACAAATGCCCTTAATAATAGCACATCACCTACCCATCTTTTACAACTGAAATCTGAAAGGGCTGGGCGTAACTGCCCCTATCACGACTCGTGAAGAGTGTGTCACGGGTCGTGACAGCCTGCAGTAGGTCACAAAACACAAGGGTTAAGCTATCACGACTCTTGAAGGACTCCCACGAGTCGTGACAACTTGCTGTAGCTGAACATGTCACAAACAAACAGCTGCACCAATGTCATGTTTCTATGTAAGATCACCTAAACAAGGGCCATTAAAGATAATAGAAGAAATTCAGAAGCAAATGCAATACTATTTACAACCCGACAAAGGGAGGCAACACTAGTTGATTGCATAAGCAAATGCAATACAATGTACAAACGGCAAGAGCTACAAATGGCATACTACTACGTCCAAGGAAAAGCCTACGACTACGAAATTACATGTTAGTCCTACAAAGGCCAACAGGCTGCCCCTGTGGACTTGATACAAAAGCCTACAATAACAATATACTAGTAACCATGCATAGCTACACCAACTTCTGCCCAAATACAGTTCCACCGGCCGACAAAATGATGAGCATAAAAAGTCACAAGCAATTAGAAAAAACCCAGTAGCATCGTTCAGAGAGAGTAGGCCTCTCCTACTTCTTCACAAAAGCTATGAGGAAGACAAACAACATGATGATGATTATGGTTCGAGACCTCTTCTCACAAGCCTTGGAAGTAGAAAGCTCCATCCATAATTTGACTATGTAGGTGGTGAGTGCTGTATTTCATTCAGTAGTGACAACATATCAGCCACATTAATGATCCTTATTTCATTCAGCAATCTACCATTCAAACACATAAAAAAAATCAGCATTTGAAAGATGAGATAAAAATCAAGTTGATAGTTTTTGATCCACCATTTTAGAGATTTCTACACTTTTTAAGAAATCAATCATTGCAGCATTATCTGATAGAAAGAACCAAATCAAAATGACAATGGGTAAGAGAGCTGATGCTGATGCAGATGCTGGTGCTACTGCCAATGCACAGGGAACACATGAGATGTGTGAAATAACAAATGTGAAATACATACAAGCCCTTCTTTTTGTTTTGACATTAAATTGGATACAAAAACATCAACAATAAGGGTCACAATAAGAAAGTATACTATAAAAGCAATACCTATTTGCTCTGAGTTTAATAAATTGCAAACTTTGGCTACATGTATCAGATAGAAAAATCAGATGGTTATGGTTGCATTTTGCTATGAGTTCAATACATTTTGTCAATAAGAAAGTATACTATAAAAGAAAAGATTTTATGTTGGGGTTCTTTGGGAAAATTTGGACCACATTGATCCCCCCTCCCTCTGTTGCAATTTTACAAAACAACAAAGCACATACCCATTGTTTAATTAGAAACCCACAGAAATCCCTCCCTCTTCAGCCTTCCTCTCTACTCAGCACAACAATGTCAAACAACAACAACCCTTTTGATGCCAATTTCAACCAAGCTTCTCCTGCCTCCTGCAGCTCGAAAAATCCCCCAAACACACCTACCCAAAGCCTTCCCATCTCAGCATAGGTATATCTTTTATAGTATACTTTCTTATTGACATAATGTATTGAACTCAGAGCAAAATGTATAAAAGAAAGCCCCAGTCCTTATCCGCATACGGTTTGTAAAATCATTCCATTAGACAACTAATCACAGTAGAGGGATGTATTATGCACAGATAAACAGTTAAACACTACATTTAGAACTCAGTAATTTGCAAGGAAACACTACATTCAGAACTCAAAAGCTATAGGATCCTTACCAAACACAAAGATACCATCCTTACCAAACTCAAAAGCAATAGAACTCAAAAGCAATACGGTCTCTTCAAAATCAAGAAAGCAATTTCACATGGAAAGAGAAATATCAATATGCCAACAATAAAGAGACCATCCTTACCAAACACAAAAATTTCCCCTCTTCTATTAGAAACAGAAAATAGGATCTCGAAGTTTTCTTCTCTTAACATGGAGGCATCATCGGATTATAGTGCATCTGGGATCGCTAATGAAAATTTTACAAAGATAAAGCAAACAGGAAAGATTTCAATGAATTTGATTAACAACAATGGGACGATTGATTAACAGCAAAATGCAATGCCCCATCTCATCCCGATACCCGAATTTCAATTAATCCCGATACCCCATCTCCATTTTTGCAACAACATGAATGCCCAATCGAATCCCCCAAGATGGAACCCCAATCGAAACCCTAACCTAAAATCGTTGAAATCAACTGCTATGAACCAAATTGAGGGCAAAAGCCAAAAGCCCTAACCGAGATCTGGAAGCCACAGTGAACAATGAAAATGAAGAACAGCGAAATCTGGAAGGCAAAACCGAGATCTGGAAGCGAAAACCGAGATGTGGAAAGGCAAAACCAAGATCTGGAAGAAGGATCGAAGATGAAGGGCGAGAGGAGGAGGAGAAGACGTACCTGGAGCTCGCTGATTCTTCAGGGGCAAAAGTGAACAACGAAAATTAAAGCTGATGAAAAACCTCCGAAACCTTGCCTGGGTCGGGTGCCATTTTTTTGGAATTTCACCTCTTCAAACCTCAATCTGAAACTCCTCAAAGCTCTTTGCCAAACATCGATGGATGAGGTTTTTTTTTTGAGCCACCTGATGAAAGCTGATGAAACCTCATAAAATACATTGCCAAACACGCGCTTAGTCATTGCACAATGTCTGGCTAAGGGCCAAAAATGCAGTACCTTGTCAACTTGTTTCTTGCTTTGATCAAAATGCTTCAAACACCTTCAATTAAGTTCAATAGAAAGCAACAAATTTGCAAAGTACATATTCTATAAAAACTTCCCCAAATCACAAATTCATAAACTTCATTCTCACAATCACATATACTAATACACAGTAAATGACAAATTTCATTCCCAAAATTATAAACCCTAATTAAAATTTTACCAAATTGATTCTCAAAATCAAACCCTAATTTCACAAATGAATTTCCAAAATCTAAACCCTAAACAAATATTCATATCTTACTTATAAATCGAATCTCAACAATCAAAAGTTATAGCACAATTTCACAAAGTATGAAACAAAAACACTAACCTTTTCAATTCGGATTTGGGATTTAAAGAAGAATTAACAATTTGTCACCCAGCCAAGAAGTTTCGGCCTTTGGTGCAATGGCGCAGCTTCACTGCAGTGAAAGCCCGGAACCAACAACAACGTGGTGCGACGGCGGGGAGGACTCGCCTGCTGAGCCAACACAGTGGTCGCGTACTCGCGTCGGTTTTTGTTTCGCGGCCTTCAAGTTCGACTGTAGTCTAAAAAAAAAGATATCGTCTCCGTCTGTCTGTGTACATGCTTAAAAAAATGTTTTAAAAAAAAGGAGAAAACGGATTTGAGGAGGTTCGAACTCTGAACCAATTCCTTCCTTTTCAATCCTTTCCCTCAACCAACTGAGCTAAGCGTCTTTTCTATTTCAATATACAATCTAATTTTATTTATTTCAAAACTACTACCATATATATAAATATATATAACCTTCCCTTTTTATAATCCACGGGGGGCTTCAGCCAACCCGAGCCGCCCCCGTGGATCCGCCACTGGTTAGGGCGGAGTGGAAAGGTGGCTTGGTAGGGGGAGCATCGGCCATTGTGAGAGGTGGGGGAGGGGATGGCCTGCGGCGGCGGGAGAGGGTGGCGTGGGAGGGCCGGTGGGGAGAGAGGGAGAGGTCGGTGGGGCGAGAGGGAGAGAGAGAGAGGCCGACAGAGGCTAGCGGGGTAGGGAAAATTTTTTAGGGTTTCAAGGAAGAAGGTTGTGATACCATGTAGAGAGGTGGAATTGATCTAAAGTCCTCCTTGAGGGATTCATTCATTAACACAATCGTATATATTTAGGTTACAAGAGATTGAGCCTTTTATTGCGTCAAAAAAAAAAAAGATTGGGCCTTTTGACCCACTATACAATGTGTAATCCATCTCCCTGGGCGGTTGCACATTTTGCCCATGCCCTTGGGCCGGCACTGCTCCCCTATTTCCATAGTCCTATGTTACGGACTTACGGGTACCCTAACATTAACCAATACCACCGAATAATCAAAAGTTACTTTTAATCACAACTGTTGATCTTTTTAGTTCAATGACACAGATTTATTAACATGATACATACATAAAGGTTGTGTACATATGATCTATATATTGTCTATATATACATATAATATTGTAAAAGTTTTTTTTTTTTTAACTAAGATTCATAGCAGTAATGTACACATCCGCTGCAACTTATTCATATTTGCATTAGCGTACGTGATCAAGAAGTTTTTTTTTAACTAAGATTTGTAAGTAGTTTCCAAAAGTTATCTTATTTGCATCACATGTATTCAAAGTTGTAGAAAGCATTGCTATGCATATTACATAGTTTATCCATCAGAATACTTTCAATGGGTTAATTAATACTACATCCGTTTAGAAATAGATGTCGTTTGACTTTTTTTTCCAGATTTTTTAAGTAGCTAAAAACTATATAAAATATTAACTTTTTAAATAATTTTTTTTTAATATGATACTTATTAATAATAAGTATTTATATTATATTAAAAAATTACAAAAAAAAAAAATTATTTTTTATATAGTTTTTAACTCCTTACAAAACATGTTAAAAAAGTCAAACGACATCTATCTCTGAACGGAGGTAGTATATCATTGGATGAAAAAAATTAACTTGCCTAATAACATACACTTCGTTTGGATATGCTTTTGCAGCGTTGCCCATATCATCGCTCTTCCCTTTCCTCTATTTCATGGTGAGTATTTAGATGCCATTACATATTTACATCAGTTTAATTGGAGCTAATTACTACGTATGATTTTTAACCGAAGGTTGCAACTACATATATGCTTGAATCTTTAATTAATTTGTGTTGGGTTGGGATTTGTGTTTCCATTTGCAGATTAAGGATTTCCACATTGCTGAAAGAGAAGAAGATATAAGTTACTATGCTGGTTATGTGGGTAAGCTTCAATCGTGTATCATTGCTTACTTTGCGTTGATAGGGCATTCCCTCTGCATTTTCCCTTACTCTACTTGTGTTATATATCCTATTTATCTTGCAGGGTCTGCCTTTATGCTTGGTAGGGCAATGACTTCCATATATTGGGGAGTGGTGGCTGATCGATATGGTCGCAAGCCTGTCATTATCATTGGCAGTATCAGTGTGTCCGTATTTCACATTTTGCTTCATTGTTATGTTAATTTATCCTTTGTGCATTCGTTCATTGCTCTCCGCTCCACAAAATAACATCTCTATGTACGTATATCGGTTGTCAGGGTTATATTCAATACTTTGTTTGGACTTAGTGTTAACTTTTGGATGGCCGTCCTCACAAGGTTTCTTTTGGGTGCTTTCAATGGGTTGCTTGGACCAATAACGGTATCTTTATTTATTTATAAGTTGGTTCTTTTTTCCCTTTTACAATGAATATCTTCATTACTTGTTTGCTTAAATGTGTTCATGGGAAAGGCATATGCATCTGAAGTTTGCAGAGAAGAACACCAAGCTCTTGGCTTGTCAACTGTAAGATCGATTTTCCATTTTCTTTTATTATTTCGGCCTGCAGTGGCCGGATTTGGATGTAAGGCAAATGATGTGAAAGATTTGATCTCTCTCAGATTGCTACAGCTTGGGGTATAGGATTGATAATTGGACCTGCTGTCGGAGGTTTGCTTGCTCAGGTGAGATCCTTTTTTCTGTCGCGCGATGTGCTGCAAAACACTTGCAATTAAACTCTTGTTGGCTAAAAAGAATATGCCCTTGATATGAACGTCCATACTTCATTAAGCATAAGATGTCATTAACTAACAACCTTTTATTTTGATCTATTATTCAGCCAACAGAGAAGTATCCTAATGCATTTTCTAAAGAATCACTTTTCGGAAGGTTAGTTTTCGAGTATGTTGTAATACTGATAAATGTGATGGAGTTACATTATATATTGCTTCAATTCTCATATCTTACAATAAAATCTTGATTATGCTATGCAGATTTCCATACTTCCTGCCTTGCCTCTGCATTTCAGCCTTTTCCTTAGTAGTATCCATTTCAGCATTTTGGCTTGAGGTCAGTTTTCTTAATTTCTTCAACTGTCTTAGTAATTCTTTATATGATTTACATTTCTTTTTTTTTTTGGGTATATTTTTATAAATTCATTAGCTATTCATTTCTCTCTAGCTTATACTCCTTCATGTTGTTATCTTATATATGTCTATCATATTTAAAGTTTCCGAAAATGTTTGCCTTCTTCCATCATAAACTCTTTTACTTCAAAAGTATTCATAATTTCTCTTCTATAGCTAGTTGGATTTAAGAGCACACAAGTGCAACATTTTCTGCAGTATGTGTTGATGTGAAAATATGCACTCTTCCAGGAATCACTACACAAACACCCCAAGATGTCGCTGGACGATAATTTGTCTGAGGTTTTGGTACCAACCTCTTGTGTATCCCATACAACAGAAAATCAGCAAGAAGTCGATAGACACGTGGTGGTGTCTAAAAAAAGCCTGTTAAAGAATTGGCCACTGATGTCATCTATTCTTGTATACTGCATCTTCGCATTCCACGACATGGCTTATAACGAGGTAAGGCTGATTTTTATAGGACAAAATGGTAGTGAAATCCTTCATGTTTGTGACTGAACTATATATATATATATATATATATATGGATGTGTACGTTGCAAGATATTCTCATTATGGGCTGTTAGTCCGCGGAGCTTGGGTGGTTTGAGCTATTCGACAAAGGATGTGGGTGTAGTTCTTTCCATAACAGGTATTACTGATGACAGATGATTTGCATCTATATGCTTATATGGTGACTAATGAGGCCTCAAAACATCAGGTTTTGGATTGTTACTCTGTCAGATGTTTGCATATCCACCTATGGAGAGAGCCCTTGGACCGATCAAGGTAGCTCGGATATGCAGTGTAACTTCACTTCTTTCCCTGGTGATACTGAACAATCATCTATCCCTCCGATTCATTTTGTAACAACTATATATCTACTTTCATATGTTGCAGATACTGTGTTTACCTGTGCTACAAAGCTATCCATTCATAGCAACATTGTCCGGGTTTAGTCTCTCCTTGGTCCTAAATTCTGCCTCTTTGATTAAAAATATGATGGCGGTATGTCTTCGTTGCCAAGCCCTCGATAAAATCATCATATACATGTTTCTCATTGATGGCTTTTCACAATGATCAGACTTGTATCATCACCGGGATGTTCATTCTACAAAACAAGGCTGTGGTAACGTTCAAGATTTATAATAGTATTGTTGATTAATTATATACCTTTCGCAGGTGTTGCTCGTCAGCTTCGCATCTATTAACAATTGTTGAAAGCCATATTCATTTCAGGATCAAGACCAGAGAGGAGCTGCGAATGGGATCTCTATGACTATCATGTCTTTGTTTAAAGCCCTTGGCCCAGCTTGTGGAGGTGCAGTGTAAGTGCCCTTTCTGAGTTACTTTGAGTGCTAGTCGTTAACAATCTTGTAAACACGAGACGAACACTTTGCTTTACAGGCTTTCTTGGTCAGAAAAGCGGCTACATGCCTCGTTCCTCCCAGGTATATATGCTGCAGTGTAATAATCTGATCGATGTTGGTCTTGTTGCGCATATTGATTGTATGGGATCGATGTTTGCTCTCGTGTTTTTATGGAATATATGTGAAGAACAATCAATCTTCTAATTCATGTAAGTGATGACTGATCGATCTTTGCAGGGGTTCACATGGTGTTTTTCCTCCTAAATGTCGTCCAGTTTTTGGGGTTTCTTTCGACATTCAAACCATTCCTAGTAGAGCGCAGCGCCTAAGCAGATTAAATAAAATGTTAGCATTTTATATATTGACATAAAATAATGGTCAATGGATATCTTGACCAAGCAATATAACCCTTGGAGACAAAGCTTACAAGTATCTCTGTGTTTATTTATGCAAATTAATGTTGTAATAGATCAAAGTTGAAAAGCAATGTACACATTTACACTACTTGCTCGCTAACCCACCGACTTAGGCTTCTTAAGGGCATCCACATCTGGGATTTCACTCACCCCATCAACCCCAATGGGATAGCTTAGGGATGTGGAGTTTACCCCATTACATATAGGGGAAGAGTTCACCCTAATCCAACGGGGTAAACTCTTCCACTTTTTCAATCCTTTCCTCTTTTCTTTTTAAATATATGGTGGATCCTCTTATTTAATTATAATTTTTTTATTATTTAAATTATGTTTTTATTGGTTGAAAATATCTAATGGGGTATAGATAAAGTTAAAAAATAAGTGATGGGATAGACCTATGAAAATGGGTAAAACTTAAAGGAAGGGGTAGAGATGTTGAAAAATGACGTATCGAAATTTTAGGAGGAGATATGAAAAAAAATCAGGATGGGTTAACCCAGTAAATGCTAATGCTCTAACGACTTGTCTTTTAACAAACTAACCTCCTACTAGCAGCTTTATTACTTTGTACATTTGGTTTGGACTCCGGCGTTTGGGCCAGGTATGATACCAGATTGGGCTAGAGGCCCATACACTCATACAATTATTATACATTTTATTTTCTGGAATTATTTTTAGACTATAAATAAGAAGTTAAAAAATATTTTTGTACAATTTCCGATCGCAGAGTGATCGAACATTAATTATAAACCTCAATAAGTACCGATCACAAGTTGGTGTAGTGATTATGAGGCTACATTTCATGTTGAGAGGTTCGAAGTTCGAATCCTCTTGGAAATATGGAGTCGCTTGTGAGTGGGAAGGTAAACTCCTTAAATGAGTCATACAGTACCCGATCCAGATGTAGAGCGACTGAGTCGATCGAACTAGACTAAGATAAAAAAAAACCTGAATAAGTTACACCCTCTGTTTTATTTATTTATTATTAAGTATATTTTTTTAAAAATGTTAAAAACTCTAAATTACATTAATTTAATTTATTTAATAATTTCATATATAGTTAATGCAAATAAGTACAAAATTATAATAAAAAAAGTTATTATTTTATATAATTAGTTTCTTAAAAACATATGAAAAATTAAGTCAAACAATAAATAAAAGAAAACAGGGGTGTGTTTGACAGATTACGATATCAACTTGCATATTTAGAACAAAAAGCCTGACCAAGTACAGAGAATTTCAATTTACGTTAATTAAATTACCAAGTAGCCCTAATTAATTTGATTTGGTCCATATAAGTTAAAGAGATAATGAGCTTTATAGACCTTTTTCATTGTTTTTTTAAGTTTATAGACCCCATAATAAATTCTTTAATTATATAGACCTTTTCATATATGTTGTTCCATATATACCCTTCAATGCCTTTTATTTTCTTAAAAGTTAACATCTTTAATAATAAATTTGAAAAACGAGTACAAAAAAATATTCAAATTAAATATAATATACATTATAAGGAAAAAATAATAGTTTATTATATTCAATCCCTAATAAAATATCTAGGTACGTACATTACAATTAACATTATTAATTATTGTAACATTATAACTTGTGTATTGTGATACAATATTTCACCTTTATTGTAATACAATATTACCACCGTATTGTAATACAATGAATAATTTAGTGTAATTATTCATGTATTACAATAAATACAATTTTTATTGTAGATGTATTGTAATTGATTATTCTAATCGCATATGTAAATATTAAAAACAAAGATAATGTCAATATATATGTTATGCTATAAATTAGTGTATTATATGAATCATGAATGTAGAATTTCAACAAAAATTTTAATTATCTTTAACTATTTTTAAAAAACAGTTTTCAATTTTATTATTTAAGTATATTAACTTTTTATTAAACTAAAGCAATTAAGGGTAAATAAGTAATAACACCAACAAAAGGGTCTATACACTTAAAAGATTTATTACGGGGTCTATTAACTAAACAAATTATGAAAAAGGGTCATAATCCTCCAATTATCTCTAGGTTAAATGTACGATGTGAATAGTTCTTCAAGTTGACAGAGCGATCACACCCTTAACTTGGACAAAAAGCAGCCATGAACGTGTAGGTTTTACCCGGAAATTAAGCTCTCAATTAACTGTGAAGAAGTCATAACATTTAGTTTGGAGGAGATATATTTAGGGTGATATTAATCATAACACTGTTAATTTTTACTAGATATACACTAATTTTTGTAATTACTTATTGTGAAATGGTTTTCTATTGTCAAATGCCCTAAATATTCAAGACAAAAAAAAGAACCACGCATAAAATTAGGGTAAATTCTTTTGGTGGTCCCTAACCTTTAAGGGTTAGTCACTATCGTTCCCTAACCTTTTTAGTGTTACTTTTAGTTCCTAATCTTTTACATATTGCTACTAAATAAATCCGAGAGATATTAGAGAAAGGTTAAGGTTACAAGCAATGTCGTCCAATGAATTTTAGGGGCCCGTTCAATATTACCCTAATCTTAAAAATTTTGATTTTTTTTCCGACTTGCTAATTATTAAAAAAATATTTTATGTGTAGTTTTTAACCTATTAAAAAATGTGTTAACAAGTTAAGCATCCACTATTTTGATACGAATTGAGTACTTATTACATTTACCGATCTTTCAAAAGCATGTAGCACGTAAATTATGTAAAATAAATATATTCCTTTAAATAAGATAATAAAAAAATTCCCAAGTAAATTTAATATAGGACTTCTTCCTATTAGATTTTAAGTCATATATTTTAACTTTTTAATTGTGTATCAATACATAAAGATGTGTGTTATAGTAATTTTACATTAAAAACTCATTTATTGTGTGAAGTTATAATTTACAAATAAAATTTTGAATATATATATATATATATATATATATATATATATATATATATATGTGGAAAATCTTAAAATATAATAAATTATAGTCTAATACAAGAGTTTGTATTAAAATAACAAATAAAAACAGTTAATAAAGAGACCCAATAACTAAAATAGTTTTTCATTTAGAAAAGGCAATTAGAAAATGTACATTTAATAAAAAGTTTGGCATTTAGTTGGATGGGAGGACCAAATAGTAGCAATATGTAAAAGGTTATGGACTAAAATTAACACTTAAAAAGGTTAGGGACTGGTAGTGGATAACTCCTAAAGGTTAGGGACTACCAAAGGAATTTACCCCATAAAAAAATACAGTCTGCAACTATTTGTGGACTGCATACGAGGTTTTTTGTTTCCTTTTTAGTTTTTAAGTAGTTACGGACCGTTTGTAGTTGCGGACTGTTTGGGAGGATTTTTTTTTTATCCTCACAATTTTGACGCTTCTGACAAGGTACTCCTCCACAAAAAGTTAATTACGGAGTAAACTCCACACTAAGTTGCAAAATTTAACGATATATCTAGTAAAAATTAGTGGGGTATTTAACAAATGTTTATATTTAACTAATTAGTTGCAATTCAAGAAATTAATTTTAAATACCTAAAGCAAACATGAGACCAATAAGAATCCGCGTTATTCATTTCACAATGTCTCATACATATCATTAAACAACGACCAGAGTCTCTACACTATTAGCTAAATTTTTAAAATTTATGATTTTTTATTCATCATCAATTATCCTAATAATTAGATTTATCAATGCGTACTAACTTATTAACCTATAATTAACAAGTTAGGTATCACATCGATTTCGGCCACCTTATCAACTATTCTTTTACCAAATATAATATCCGTCAAGTGTCAACATCGCGACATTTCAAGCTAGGTAGTCAGCGAACCGAAGATGTAATTGCATATATATAATCAATATATAAATATAAGTACCACCGGTCGAATTAAGCAATAGTCAAAATTACGTACACCTATGATTCACCTATCCCTCTTATGAAATAATGGTGGGTCATCCGACGTGGGGGGGCAACGCACGCCAAGCGCAAACGCGCTAACCAAGCCGAGCACACAAGCCGAGTGGGGTTCCATCATAAAACCAATTGATGTTAGGTGGGGTAGCCCACCGGCTTATATGCAAGGCTTGGATACAATTTCTAACCAATGTGGGACACTCCCACAATCATATTCTCCACACACCCCTCTCAAGCGCAACTGCCTGGCCACGCAATATTGCCAGTTGCGATCAGTTGCGATTGACGAATCAATGCCTTAAGGCCGGCTAGCCAATTAGACCAGGAATCCAAACCACACCGCACCAAGCCGAACCTCGGCTCTGATACCATATTGAGTTTTATGCAAATCAATCAACCGAAATTGCAGATCTATTGATTCAATTGAAGAACGGAAAACTACCTCCAATGGAGGAGCTCAATCTGAGCTTAACAAGGTCAAAATAGAGTTTCATCTAGCAAGCTTGAACACAAGTTAGATACTGCCGATCGACAGATATGGCGGCATCAGCGAATATCCAAGGGATAAAATGGCTCCTAGTTTTGGTGATAATAAATGGCCTGATTGTGTCTGAGAATTCATATTCCTTTGCCGTATCCGGAAGGGTCGACATCGATTTAGGTGCAATAGCTTCAGAGCTAAGAGGCCGCCCGCAGGAAATGTGGTCGCGGAGAGATCGAGCTTCGTCCAATAAGTTTAAGGAGCCCAACTTCTGCTTTGGATCCTTCTCCATTTGTATATTCTCCACCTGGAGGCGGCGGCCTGTAGGTGTTGCTGGTCACTATATCAACGCCACCGCCACCAGTTGCAACATCTCCGATCCCTTGGGATTGGAGAACCTCATCACGCTACCCGTCATCGATCAATCATTGGTCATCGTCATGTTAAGCTAGAAATTGATCTTATTTGAAATTTTCTGTGGGATAGAATATGCATGTTTTAGTTTATGTATCTACTTAACTAATGGATCTGAACGATGAAATGAGATTGATGTATTATTTTACTTGCTCGTGTAATTGGGGTAAGTTCGAACCATCAGATTACTGAAGTCCGTTGGAACTCGGGATCGGGGGTCGTGTGCACACATGTGTCCTTGCGCTAATAGCCTAGCACATAAGCCGAGCATGGTTCCATCTTAAAACCAATTGGCAATAGGAAGAATAACCCACTAGCTTATATACTATGACTTCTTAGTTCATATTATCGATATAAGACTCTTTTGGTCTCTTCACATCTTTCATTCTCTCAACACAGATTGATCTATTCTCGAAATCCATGTCCAAACCTTCTTCCCCTTGTGTTTCCTACACCTTTATCAAATCGATCTTGATGAGGGTTTTCCCATCGATCGACCTCACAAACCAAAACCTCAATCCATCCTCTGAAGTCTGAACTCTAGCCTGCCATCATCGACTTCTTTTTGGTAGTATCCCCTTCTATTTATTTAAGAAGGGGGTCGCATATCCGACAGGGTGCCTTCAAGCTGCTTCGTTCCCGTCGATATTGGACTTTGTCAGGATTGTGTTTTGTGTTGAGCCAAAAATACAAGGGTCTTTCCCGCGGCCCATGTACTAATTTGAAGAGCAATAATTTGTGACCCCGGCAGACGAGTAGACGACGGTGATCCACCCCTTTCTCTTGGATCTCGGCGATAAACCATATCTTCACAACTCCTTTGGACCCAAGGTCTGTATTCTTTAGGCTCAATATCTTATTACTTGGGGGGAGGGAAAAAATTATAAAAAAAATATACTACTCTCTCCGATCCAAAAAGGATGTCGTTTGACTTTTTAACACGTATTTTAAGGAGCTAAAAACTATATAATATATTAACTTTTTTATTATTTTTTTTATAATCTAATACTTATTACCAACAAATATTAAGTTGTAAAAAAAATAATTTAAAAAAAGTTGATATTTTATATAGTTTTTAGCTCCTTAAAATACGTGTTAAAAAGTCAAACGACATTCTTTTTGGATCGGAGGTAGTAATAAAGATAAGGGGTAATTTATGGTGTAATCTTGAAATCAACACCCTCTGGTTCGTTTTGCTTCATTAATGTTCATGGGTTAGGTTTAGTTGCTGTATTTTTTGGCGTGCCGTGGGTGTCTGGTATTTCGTTCGTTAGTGTGTAGAGCAAGTCTTGGCTGGTTAGGGCCGTGGTTGTGTCTTTGCGATTGCTCCTTTGTCTGGGAGGCGCTTTCATAGAGTTCCGTCTTCACACCACTAGAGGATCATGCCCTGTTGTACATGCTTTCTAGAGGTGCTACTCTAGTAGTACTTGACTTGCCTTCCACACTACAAAAAAAAATTGCTTTTGCTACCCAACCTAGAAACAGCAAGAATTTTCCGTCACAAATACAGTGTTTTTGCAACGGCTTTGCAACGGCAGTAACATAAAGGCGTAGCCATCGCTACTTTTTGAGACGGACAGATGTTTGCCGTCGCTAATATCTAAAACGCCCAATATTTATCCTTTAAAAAAAACTCATTTTTTGATGGAAACCCTAAGCGTTGCCTATCTCTTCCGCCGTTTCGCCACTTCTCTCTTTCACTTTACCTTCCTCCAGATCTATCTTCTTGCCTTCCTTCCAAAACTCTAACCCCTTCACATCCATTCTCTTCCTCACCATCAGATCCGCAGGAGCTTCATCATCGTCGGACACCTTGCCACCAACATCGCAGATTTCCTCTTCTCCATAAGCCATGCTTGAGACCACATGGACGCCCCATATCCTGTAGGTTGAAGCCCTCACTTTGCTCACTCCTCCTCGCTAAAACACCGGATCTAGGCCAGGCTTGCACATCCTCTCCTGCCACACCCACTGTCGCCGATTCGATTTCGTTTTCAGATCGGTTAGTCATTCATTTGCCTCTCTTTTTGATTTCAAAGTCCTTGAAGAGATTCAAGAATCTCAGCCTTCCTCTCTTCTTTATCAGCGCAATTGTGTTTAGGGTTTGATGCCGTACACCTCGCCTATGTCGAGCCTTATTCAAGCCATCTCAGAGATGCGGTGAACCATGCACTTCTCTAACCGTACTCATCAGATGAGTATAACCGAGATTTTAGTAAGTTCTCAAAACACTAAAACTCTAAAACGGTGAATGTTTATATTAGTTGGGGAATTTTTGTGTGTTTGATTAATTTAGGTATTCACTCTCAAATTCAACTCTTATATGTGAAATTATTTGATTGATTTCAGCATATGACAAATTGCTTGTATTAGTTCTCAGAACCCGTGCCTTTCAAGGCTAAAGAGACCAAGTGTGGTAGAGTGATTCACCACTAGAACATTCAAAAATTGAACCTACAATGGATAAAGGCTAAGGAAATTTAATTTGAAGACTGAAATAAATTCCTTTACTGTTGACCTTGTTGAGGTGAGAATTTATACTAAAAAACATGACACATTTGCTTCCTCTACCATTAATCAGAATGTGATATCTGTTTGTACCCCCCCAAAAAAGAAATGGTCCAAAATCTGCCAATCCAGAAAATGCAAAAATAAGAGAGGGTATTTTTATTGTAGACTATAGTGTTGTCTTATTTAAGAGTATTGATTTTGAAACTATTTCGTAATCTATAAGTTAGAAAACTTGTAAATATACTTGCAACCCCTTGGATTTATATTTTTCTGGTAGGTCCGTAGGTGATTAAACTTCAGATATTAACCCTTTATGAAAGGTGGAAAGATATTTCGGTTTTTCTTTCACTTGTTTAGTTTAATTTTGTATGGTTGTAATTGAAGTATCATCTTCCTTTTTTTTAGTGCCCCAACTTTCCTAGTTGCATGTTTCATAGAATATTGTTGAATAAATATTATAGATTTTTTTTTTTTGCACTTTAGTTTAAGAGTATTGTTTTGCATGAACAAACAATACATGTTTTGCATGAACAAACACTGATTTACCATGGATTAGAGATCATGTAATTACTTTTAAGCATTCATTATATATTAATATAGAAATCAAACCATAGAGATCATGTAATTACTTTTAAGCATTCATTATATATTAATATAGAAATCAAACCATAAACCTAATATTCTTCTGGTTGTTGCTTGATCATTTTAATATATGTTATCTTCTAGTTGTTGATTGTAAACATTCTTTTGGTTGTTACTATTTACTTTCACCGGCCACAACTGATTCAATTATAATTAATGATGATACTTTAGAAATCAAACCAAAGTAGTGGGTCTTAAAAACTTGTTTTCCTGCTATGGATCCTTGAAGAAACCAAGTATAGAAGACCTTCAATACATTGAAGATCTGACGCAACATTGGGTCTCATTTGCTAATGTCTGGGCTTACATCGGTAAGATATCAAGGTTGTAGACAAACATGCACTTTTGTAATGTTTCTCACTTGTTAAGCATGCCATTACTTTGATTTCAGTTTTGCTCGAAGATACTAAAAAATATGTTGCTATCTAACATCTTCGAGGTTTCCTCCTAAAAACTTGAAGGTTTCCTCCGTCAAACATTAAGATTTCAGTTTGAGCAGGGCATTCCGGCCTGTTGGAAACATTTATAACTAATGTCCTTTTTTATCAGCAAGTTTAACTGAAGTTAATTTTATTTAGTTTAAACTAGTTTGATTTTTACTATAACAGGAAGCATTATGATATTTCTTTTCTTTTGTGATTTCCATAAAGTCGTAATCTTACTGTATTTGTTAACTTTTGGCAGCTTGCTCCCCAGTTTTTCTCCCTTCAAGCTCAACTTGCAAGCTTTGGGATTGTAGATCAGTCCAAAAACAGGTATGAGTCGAGTTACACTATGTTCTTGTTGGTGTCTCTTCCTTGGTCCTTCCTTTAGCTCTTCGATTACTTCATTGCCTATAGATGCTCTGTTGGGGTGGTTGTTACAATCGATTTGAGGTTTGTCTCCTCTTTGCTTATTTGTTCTGAACTGGTGGGTGGTTTGCTGCTATGCCTCTCTGTCACTACAAAAAAGAATTGCTTTTGCTACACTAGTTAGAAACGGCAAGAATCTGCCGTAGCGAATGGTAGGTATTTGCAACGGTGTTTGCCCCGTTGCAAATGTTTGCGACCACAATGTATTGTTGTTTCAACATTAGTGACCCCAAATAGCCACGGCGTGATTTTGC
The DNA here is from genome assembly GCA_037127255.1 of Persicaria tinctoria. NCBI lineage: Eukaryota > Viridiplantae > Streptophyta > Magnoliopsida > Caryophyllales > Polygonaceae > Persicaria > Persicaria tinctoria. Next base: position 7,497,645 of record JBANSL010000004.1, read on the forward strand.
CGTTTCAATTGGTCCATTTTTCTCCACAGTAACGCCTCGTCGTCGCTAATTTTATTACGGCAACCCCCAGATTTCGCTTCTTTTGTGACGGAAATGGTAAGCCGTCTCAAATTAATGCTCTTTAATTGCTCGGGTATAAAATGAGAGAAACCCTAACACCATCTTCTTCTTTGCAACTCCAAATCCGATCTGCCAAGATTTAACCCGTTGCTCCCCAATCACTCTAAATCAGATCTGAAGGTGAACGCTCTCTCTTCCTCCCGTTGAGAGATCGATCCCCCCGACTTACTCCTATCCCCTGCCACCATCGCATTCGGCACCTTCATCTCCAACAGCGACCCTAACCCTAATTTCGATCCTGATGGAGTTAGCACAGGTAAGACTGAAGTTGAAGCTTGTCTCCATTGTCAGGGAACAAGACTAATTCTCCATTGCGTTTTTTAGGAGAGGATTGAAGCCAAGAAGGAGAGTGTGCGAGCGGAGAGGAGGCCGAACAACAAGGGTTTTGGAAACTGTAGGCGTTTTCGAGGTTTAGAGGACGGGTGTTAGGAGTTTTTCGGCCTCCTCTGAACCTTATTGACATTATCAAGGCTCAATTGCAAGAGGTAACCAAAGTGTTTGAATTTGATTTTGTTTTCCATTTTTCGCTCAATTGTAGAGGTAGTATTCAATTCTTCTATTCTTTCTTTCCCTTTCTAAGGTTTGTTAGGTGCTAATTTTTGTAAAAAAAAATTGTTTGATTCTCACTGCAGTTTCAAGCTTCAAAGGAAGGGCATTGTGAGAGGGAATAAGCAGATCTTTGGATCCTTTTTACCGTGAAAGATCTTGTTGGCATTAAGGCTCAACTACAGGAGGTAACAAACTTGCAATCAGTGAATGAAAAGATGTCAATGAAATTATGGAGATAAAAAAAAGAATGAAAGGAAAGGGTGAATTGTTTTGTTCACGTGGTTTGTAATTAACTCATGTAAATGCTATAAACTCCTTTACATTGACAATAGTATGTAGCATCAATGAGCTGTTGAAAGAGTTTTTTTAAGTAGTATAGATGAATCGTTATTTGTGTTATGTAGAGGCTTTGGAAATGTCTATAAAATAGCATGTTGAATAGATGTTATTGGTGATGTGATTCTATCATTTTTCCTTATATGTTCAAGTTCAGTTGCTCAAATTTCCTATTATTGCATTGACATTATATTTCAGGTCCAGTTAATAAATACCATCACAAATGCATCTTTGTTTACATGGTTATATTCAGCTGGAATAAAATAGTAGAAAAAGGCACTTTCTCTATATATATAGTTGCCATGAATTAAAAAACATGAAATTGAGCTAAACATATCTTTTTCATGCCTCCCACATGCTTTTCTTAACCCAATTGCTCATACGAACAGTCTTGTGATGCTGTTTTCTCAAGCAAAGGTGATTTAAAGTCAGATTTGTTATGGTTCTAGCAGTTTTAAGCTTAACTTCCTCGTGCATGTAGTTCTAATTCTAAAAAGATGATGGTTCATTTTATGTTTTTTCTTGCAGAATTCAAGTACTGAGGTTTTAATTCGAAGTTTTCAGCTGGCATTTTCTTTGAGAACAATTGCGGTTGCAAGAGGTATGTATAACATGTTTTGTCTACTGCTTTTGTGCCATATTTCTTTAATTGACAATTTGACAAGGCAGAAGTCGGACAACAACATTAATCACTCTGTATATATTTTCTGTTTGATATTCCTGAAAGTCTTTAGCTCTGATCTTACTAGAATGGATATTTATGAATTAGGATTGTTGTCTAAAAGAATTACTTTCTCTTGACGCGGTAATGACTTTGGTAAGAGAGTACACCTTTTTAGGCTCCTAGAGCTAGAAGCTTCTGTTTTTGTCAGAAGAATGACATTCTCCGTATAAAACAAATTAAAAGATTTCTACTAAACATTACTAGCAATTGCACACAGAATAAATCTTCTTTCTTTCTTCATCTTTTGCTTCCAAAAAAGAGGGGGATGGATTAGATAGCAGATATTTATACCTTGGTTGATGATTTATTTGTAGAGGAAATCTTTCTAGAAACAATTTGAGGTTCTAATGTGGTTCTCTTAGTCATAGAAATTGTTGTCTGCAGGGCAAGAATATTGCAGTTCAGCTTCGCATACTGCCCTGATCCTTGACTCTCCATGTAGCTTTCTATGTACTACTGAGCAATGAGCACAAGACCAATAGAAATACAGCAATGCTCATAATGTTACAAAGGCATCAAAAGATTAAACTTGCCCATCATATAATCCTCCAATGTCTATGAATGCTCCTTGATACGTGTAAAGTGGTCACTTTACCAACACAGTTGCATAATTAAAATGGGCACTTTAGCACTTTCTTAGTTTAATTGCATGTTTCATACGGTATTGTTGAATAAATATTCTATTAAAAAAATTGGCACTTTAGTTTCACTATCTACTTTTCTTTTTTTATAGTGCTTGCTTTGCATTAACAGACACTGAGTTACCATGGATTAGAGATTTATGTAATTACGTTCAAGCATTCACTATATATTAATATAGAAATCAAACCATAAAACCTAATTATTATTCTTATGGTTGTTGCTTGATCATTTTAATATATGATCTATATTCTTCTAGTTGTCAATTGTAAACATTCTTTTGGTTGTTACTAATTAATTTCACCACAAATGATTCAATTATATTTAATGATGCTACTTTAGAAATCAAACCCAAAATCTGGAGCATAAGCGGGTCTCATCTGCTAATGTCCTGGCTTACAACAGTAAGATATATATCAAAGATTGCAGACAAACATGCACTTCTGTAATGTTTCTCTTTTCTTGAGCATACCATTACTTCGATTTCAGTTTTGCTCGATGATACTAAAAAATATGTTGCTATCTGAAATCATTGCCTTTATCTTCTCAAAAATAATCTTAAGGTATTTGTTAACTTTTGGCAGCTTACTCCCCAGTTTTACTCCCTTCTCGTGTGGTACAAGTTTTAAATCTCAACTTGCAAGCTTTGGGATTACAAGATCAGTCCAAAAACGGGTTAGGAAGATAATCATTTTAATTTTCTTGCATTTCTACCTTGATCTTATTAATTACTACTGTTAGGTTGCAATACTATTATGTGGAGGTTTGGTTGTATGCCGTCACCAAAACCATGGTTTATAGATTATGAATATAGCATGTTCCATCCTATTTAATCATATGGCATTTGTACTCGAATTCGTATTCTTGATTGTTTTCTATGATATATAGAGCATACATCAAGTGTTCATCACAAGGAGTCAATTGGAGATTTAGTACTCTCGGATGAGGAAACTGACAAAGAAATTAGTGGAGAAGAATAACTTGGACAGCTGTGGATTATGCACTTGGACAGATGTGGCTTAATCTTGGCACTTAAGTACATGCTTTTGGTAATCCGAAACATCACATGTACATTACATAGGATTAATTGATCTTTTGGTGTATTTATAAGATGTTAATCGGTTGAATACAGTGTGGATTATGCACTTTTATATATCTTAATGTAATGACTTCAAGTGATTCGATTTGGTATTCATTTAGGTTTTTTAAATGCTGTTACACCAATTTAGTGAAATCTCAGGTGCTATACAGGAGCAGATTATAGCATTGTTAAAAATTTTGGTTTGGCAACAGCCAAATTACCGTCACAAAAGCATATCTAGCTATTGAAAAAAAAAGGCGGGAAAAAGGGTGGGATTAATTTACTACGGCAATAGCCATCAGAAAAATAGGGTGAGAAATGTTGGATTAATTTGCGACGGCATGTAGGGTCACAAAATGCAGTTGCAAACTCAGCAGCCAAATGGCCACGGCATCCATCCGTCGCTAGCCACCATTTGCTACCCCAGGGCTAGCCACCCTCGATTTGCCGTCGCCTAGCCGTCGCCAATGTGTTTTTGCGACGGAAAACCTATTTTTTGCGACGGTAAAGAGCCGTTTCTAAAACAATTTTTTTTTGTAGTGTGTCTTTCTTTTGATTGTTGATCCTAGGGTTCTTCTTTCCTTTGAAATGTCTAATATTAATTAATTTTGGGTGCTTTGATGGTCATCATCTTGTCTATTGCTTGCTTCTCTTGTAGTGACTGTCATTAAGGTACAATTGGGAAAAAAAAAGGGTCTGTTGTTTGATGTTCTGCACTAACGTACTGGAATTAATGTTCACCATTCAATTGAATACATTCAAATTTCCCATATCAGTCACATATACACCAATATATATGTTCCTTTGACCAGTCAAATGTACATGCTCATTAGTACTGTACTAAACTATGTAGCTATAAATCAAAGAAATTAAGAAGAACTACTCCTAGCTCTATTTTATTAATCGAATAAACTCTATTAATATTATTAATAAAGAAATGAAATTCTTTGTATCCTAACTTAAAAGAAATTGACCACCCATAATTCAACATCCAAATTAAGTATACAGACAAATAAAAGCATATCATGAAAGTTGACATTTAATTTGTAAGATGTAAATGCAACATCTGAACCCAGATACATAAGTTAGCATAAATTTAACAAATAAGCACAAGACAAAGAAAATGAAAAAGGTATGAATGTAAGGTTAGAAAATAGAATCTGGGTTTTGGGGTGAATTCAAGATTTGGACTAAAGTGCAAAAGGGGTACGAGAATGAATTCAACTGAAATACAAAAACATGATAACTTTAAGAGACAAATGGGATTGAAGCAGGAAAAAAGACAATATTTTTACTATTTGTTTTCCCTATCTTCTAATCTGTTAATTTTACAGTAAAACTAAGAGGTGGGTGGTGACTAATAAATTGGGGAAATGAAAATCCCATCTGTGAGAGATATATGTTTTTTTGTTATATAAGTATAAAAAGAAAAAACAGGAATCATTGAATAGTATTTGCTGCATTTGGTGGAGGGGATGCAGAGAAGCATATATTTCCCCTATATTTTTTTATATAAAAAGTGAGTGGATGCTCCATGATATTATTTAGCTCATTATGACCATCTTAATTTTTTTTTCTTCGCACACATATGTAGTATATTACCTTAGTTAATTTCAATGGCATCTTAGTTAATTTCCTTGGTGAGTTTTTGTTTAAGTTACAGACTCTATTCCTTGTAGTGACTGGCATTAACTGGCATTAAGATGGAATTGAGGTACAGTTGTAGCTCATTTGATCACAGTTTTATACTGATGTGACTCTATAAAAATTCCAGGGGAGGCATTATTCCAAACCCATGAGAACTTGGAGCATCTTCTAATCTACCATACCCCGGAAAGCATGAGAGATGTAATGAAGCTTCCTCGTCTCCCGGTGAAGCATCTTCTAATCTATGCATGTTTCAAAGTTCCCTAATTTTCATACTTTCTTATGTGTTTCTTGTACATCGATTCCCTTGGTGCATATCTAAGGATATTCGATAAGTAAAGAAGTGAAGAAGCTTTATAAGTTCTTCTGTTATTATAATTTATTGGTTGAAGATTGGTAGGCTTTTTGGAATCATTCACAACTAGTTTAATGAAGATTGGTAGCCCGAAACCTACTGCATTATAATTTATTGGTTGAAGATTGGTAGGCTTTTGGCGGGCGATTTGAGGCGGAGGAAGATCATCTGGAAGAGGACAATTTTCAAGCTGGAATATCGAAGGTCAAGATGAGCCATCCTCTGACAGAGGCACACTAGTTATAAGTGCAGGTAGGGTCATTTTTACTCTGCTCAAATGAATGTTATGCATATAAATATCTAATGTAAGATTTAGTTTCAAAGTATCCCAAATTTATCAAGTTGATATTCTATCATTCTGATGGATGAATGCCTCCATCTTTTCTTATCTACAACTTACTGATGTTAGCACATATCATTATGAATATTTTCCCTTTTCCGTTTCCCCTCCAAATGTCTCTTTGGTTCAAGTAACAATACCATATTAGTTGTCATTAGTTAATATTAATAATATAAGATCATTGTGGATTGCTATGCCAACCTTATATTATGTTTATTACATCTTTGACATTAGTTTAATCTTTTATTTATTTATTTATTGAACGATAGAATTTTTAGGGTGATTTAGACGAATGAGAGGATAGAGTTGTTCTTGTTAATTATAAGCTAGCCTATTAGCTCAATTGGTAGAGCTTTGTGTTTAATTATACACAAAGATGTGAGTTCAAATCCCTCATAGTCTACAATAAAAAATTCTTTCTCATTTGGATTTTTTTTTTTAAAAAAATGATAAATCCATTGGCAACGGCATGTTTTCCGTCGCAAATAAGGCCATGGCGCCCTAAAAGGGAGAATGGCGGGAAAAAAGGGCGGTAAAATTGGGGGTAAATGGTAGTGACCTCCCCCGTCGCGAATTACCGTCGTTAATACCTTGCGACGGCAACTACCTATTTGTGACGGCACCCCTACCTTTTGCCACCCTAGAGCTAGCGACCGATGATTTGCCGTCGCATTGCCGTCACAAATACTTATTAGTGACGGCAAACCGACTTTTTGCGACGGCAATGTGCCGTTTCTAAAGCGATTTTTTTTTGTAGTGCCACTAGCGTTTTCGACCGCATTCAAGACTTCTTTTCCATCCTGCTTCAATCTACTACGAATCGTTGGTTTGTTGGTTTTTTTTGTTGTATTTGTTTGAAACATTGTTTCCGTCTGTCGATTTACCGACCTCTCGAGCATCAAGCTTTTTTGATCCCTTATTGAAAAAAATAAAACACGCTAGAAATAACGAATAAATATGATGAACATTGCTAATTGGGATTTAGTCTTAGCAATTACTAATTGGGCTCCCTTAACGGGGATATTATTTCTATGAGTAAGATATAAAGGTCTCTAGCCCACTTACCGACCAAAAAAAAAACCGGCATAAAAATTAAATAATTATAAAAGTACATGGATTAAATTTTGCCTTCTATAAAAATATATCATGTAAAATTATATTTATATAAAAGGAAAATCATGTAAATATTTTTTTTTGGTGGAAATATATTTGATCTTACTACAACTAAGATCAATCTTATTAAAATGAGTTTGGCCTACACCAATACAATGAGTTGCATATTAATTCCGAAATCCGTATATAACTAAGATCAATCTTATTTATCAAATCCATCCATTATTAACGTATACATGAACGTATATAGCTCGTGTAGAGAGATACATCAACTAAAACACCCTACATATGATATATTATATATAGTGAACTCGATCAATCCCATGGGCCATGAGGCCGATGTGAAAGGATTGCTCGATCACTATATATAAATATCTTAGCGTGTGTTGATATACTTCAGCGGTGGTGGGATGGCGGTGGCGTGATCAGCTGCTTCAATTCGGTGGTGGCGGTAGTCTTGCCCTTCCGCGAGGCCTAGGAGCAGCTCTTGGAGTCTTCAAACCAATCGGACGGAGCACTCTCCGCGACGCACCTCCCTGCAGGCGGGCCAGATAGGAAGCTATTGCATCCAAATCGATATCGGGCTTATTGGATATGGCGAGGGAATACGAATGGTGAGACACCATCAATCCATTTATCAACGCCAAAACTAGCAACCATCTTAATCCGCGGCTATTCGCTGATTTCGCCATTTATTGGACCTCCTTAACCTCGCTCTTCAGTATAGCTAACTTGTTCTTCGTTAAAGCTATACTTTTTTTGGTAATAGTTAAAGCTATAATTAATTAATCGGTAAAGAGAGGGATGGGGGAGATCAAACATTATATAGGGAGACATTCACTTATATGTAGAGATCGCAGCCGGGGTGGCTTTGACAAGTACTTAATTCTTGTTTAGACTTCAATCACCACACGGAGCTTAATTTTCGAATTTTCATATGGCATTTCGTCCAAATATAAGAAAATAGGTGTGATCGCTTTGACATCTTAAGAACAATCCCTTTGGTATTACTTGCACGTAGTTACATATTAAATCGGGACGGATATTTTCACCGCTAATTTTTACTATTTACACCGCAAAGCCACCGCATAGGTATGCGGTAGCTTAATCCGATTTTCCGTTCACCCACCGAATACCTATGCGGTGGGGGCGTTGACCGTATGCCGACCCACCGCATATACATGCGGTGGATTAGGGCATAACGGAGTCCGTTATGCCGAAAACCGAATTGTTGGAAGATATATGAAACCCACCGCATAGGTATGCGGTGGGTTTGTTGAATTTCAAAAACCCACCGCATACCTATGCGGTGGGATGTTACCGTTGATGGAGCCCATTATAAATAGGCTTGCGGGCCCCATTCTCCGATACAATTTCTGACTCTTCTCCGATTCCAATCCTTGTCTTGCTTTTCGAGCCTGACCTTCTATTCCGTCCTTTCTTTCCTCCCCTCTTTCAATCCTCCGTGACTTTCCGAGTTTGTTTATTTCTATCCCTACTTTGAACCGAAGTGTTGAGATGGTGAGAGATAGCGGTCGTGGAAGAGATGCGTCTCATGGTGCCGGTCATTTTCGGAGACATCCGTTACAGGTAACAACGAAACTATATTAAAATCGAATCAAATTATTTTTAAGCGGAAGGAGATAGTGTTAACGTATTATTGTTATATATAATGTAGCCGGATCCGACTATTCAGAGACGTGAGTCTGCTCGTCTGGCCGCACTTAGGAGGAGGAGGACTGCCGGTTCGCCACAACCTGAGGTATGTTGAAGTCGCTTGATTATGGTTTTCTGTTTTGTTAGTAAACGATAGTATTAGGTTGAAATAATTCACTAGGTGTAGGGAAGTTGAAATCGATTAAGTATGTTTTATGTTTTGTTAGGAAAGATAGTATTAGGTTGAAAATATTAATTAGGTGTAGGGAAATCGTTCAACATTTGAGAAGTCATACGATATAGTAGTGTGTGTAACTAGTCGAAAGTATCATATTTGAGCGATATGATTTCGACAAATATTTTTTTATGGTACACAGAGACCACATTATCGAGGGGGTTAGCAGGTAGGGTGGTTCTGCAATCTGCCAGGAGGGATGCCACTAGGGAGAGACAGACGTTACAGGATGTAGAGGATCCTTTGGATAGGGATAGTGAGGCGGTAGGTGCGGATACTGGGGTTGAGCCATCGAGTCAGTCAAGTTTTGACCACAGTGACAGATTGGGGCATACGTCACATTCGTCTATAGAGACATTTTAGAGTTTAGTGCAGATAGAGCTGGATATGATGACTGACCGCACCAATGACCCAGTGGTGCAGCCGACGGATGAGTCTAGCCAAGCGGAGGCTTTGGAGATGATGCAGGAGTACCTATGGGATCCGGGGGGACCTAGCACCGCAGGCTGAAGCGGAGCGAGTGGGTGAGCAGTCGTAGACTCAGCACGAGTCATGCTCGGCGTACTTTGGGACTGCATTTAAGAGCGACCAGCTGAACTCGTATGACGACAAGACACCTCTGGTGGAAGATGTGGGTGTTGAGACGAGTCGTTGTGTTGGGACGAGTCATGCTCGAGCGGGAGATCAGGAGCCATGGGTCGTGGGGCAGATAAATTTTACGTCGTTCACACCGTTAGTGTCTACGGGTGGGGCGCTGACGCCTGGGAGTCAGCATGCGGCGCCAACGACGACGCTTGGGAGCTCCCAGATGGAGTCGATTGCTGGGAGTCAGGAGGGGGATGTACGAGGACAGACGAGCGAGACGGATCTGCATACTGAGGTTCGGGGACCTCCAGATATTTCGGCTCATGCGGCAGAGGTGCAGCGAGTTGAGGCTACAAGTGGTGTGGACCTTCACGGTCCGCTTTATGGGCCATGTGATGATCATGGTCAGGAAATGGGAGGAGATCAGACGGCACATGCCCCGGTTCATGGTGTGCAGCGGAGGCGACGACAGCGTGGCGAGGGTAGTAGTGCACGGGGTGCTAGGCGGGATGGCAAGACTAGCGGCTCTGGGTTAGTTGAGCCCGAATGGCCAGGGGGGCCTCATACCGTTTCACTCCTGAGAGATTACAAGGCACACATTGCACAGGCCGTATGGAGACGGGAGGAGTAAGCCTTGTGGAGGGTTGTGCGTGTGCAGAGACAGGGGCAGTGGTTGGGCCGGGTCGAGGCGATATTGGAGGCGGATGGACGAGAGTCATGGTTTCCTGCAGGCTGCAGTGCGTGACAATGGCCTCTGGGAGATGCGAGATTTTGAGTGGGAACATGTGGATCACAGTCTCATCTGTGCATGTGTTGAGCACTGGCATCCCGAGACGAACAGTTTCCACTTTGCATGGGGAGAGATCACTATCACACTTCATGATATCTTTTTCATACTTGGGTATGGTTTGGACGGGGAGGAGTGTATTCATTTGGATGACGTCATCGCCGGGAGGGAGTGGGTTGGGGATTTGTACGGCTTGACCCAGGCGGAGTGGGAGAGCTCCTTCGGCCATGGAGGCCCGGTTGTTGCGACCCTCCTTCAGAAGATAGAACCGATGCGATAGAGGGTGCGAGATGGCATCCCACTTGAGCATGATATGGAGTGCATCGTGGCTGTTGCGATGGGGATTATTGGGTATGCGACGCTGTTCATCGACAAGTCGGGCGGAAGAGTGCGTCCAGAGGTGCTTCTCCGACTTATGGATGCAGCGCAGGTTTCGCAACTGTCTATAGCGGCAGGGGTCTTGGAGTGCTTGTACCGAGGATTGGGCGAGGCGACTAGGGAGTTGGCCAAAGATATAGACGGTTGTACGCGCCTGTTGCTCGTAAGTCATTCATTATCTGATTATGTAACTTTTCCAGTTTTATAATTAAGTTATAATGAATATGTCGCTGATAGTATTGTTCGATTGTAGGTGTGGATATGGATGTATTTTCCGGTGTTCAAGGTTGGTATGACGCTCGATCGGAGCCTATCTTGGGATCCGCAGCACGGGGTGAGGTACGTCCAGGCGGCGACGCCTTGGACCTCTACGGGGCCCCGGGATGATAGGCCTCACATTGAGCGACTGGATGTTATGCGGCGGAGGCTGGATGAGATGACTGTTAGGGATGACAATGGATCGGGTGATGGGTGGATGGTCCAAATTTTCACCCGATCCACCATCCAGAAACCACCACCCGACCCGCCCCACCACCCGCCAAATCTATCACCCGCCCCGTTTCACCCGTCATCCATCGGGTGATCGGGTGGATCGGGTGAAAAACATCCCGTTCAATTTAAACAAATAAATCTAAAAAAAAAACAGTTTAACAAATTCAAATAAAATTGTTTAAGAAATTAAAGAAATAAACAGCCCCTAAGTAACATAAAATTTAGCCTTAAAAAAACAGCCCTTGTTTAATGTAATAAAACAGCCCCTAATTACCATAAAATTCAGCCTTTAAAAAAAACGGCCCTTGTTTAATATTAAAAAACAGCCTCTATTTCGCCTAACAAATAGAAATCGGGTATATACCCATGGAAACTTTATTAATTGGGTATATACCCATCAAAACTTCAAAATTGTTTATATACCCATCAAATCATTTAAATTTTGTTTGATTTTCCGTAATATATTTGATCTAATATTATTGAGTGAAAATTAGATTAAAATTTAATTATATACTAAACTTAAATAATTAGAAAATTTATCACTTTACAATTATTAGATAGAAAATATAATTAAAATTTTAATATAAAAGTTAAACTTCAATGTAATTATAATTATATTTTTATCCAATGATTTTATTTTGAATATCAAGTTTCATGTATAAGTTCAAAATAATTAAGTTATAAAAATGACCATAAACCATAGTAAAGAAATAAAATACATATATTTTTAAATGTAAAATCACATCAAATTAAAAAAAATTACTTAGTTTGAGAGAAATTAAAATTAATGTCTCATTTTAATAATTATTTGAAAGTTAAATAATTTTCATATTTAAATAATTAAATTTTAATAATTTTTACATTTAATAGTATAAATTAAATATATGATGGACAATTAAACAAAATATAAATGATTTAATGGGTATATAAACAATTTTAAAGTTTTGATGGGTATATACCCAATTAATAAAGTTTCCATGGGTATATACTCGATTTCGCCTAACAAATAAAGGGTTAGGGATGGATGAAAATATTATATATATGTATATGTATATTAAAAATATGTCGGGTGATGCACGGGTCGGGTGACGGGTGAAATTACTATCACCCGCATCCGACCCGCCCCATCACCCGTCCACCCATCACCCGTTTAATATCCACCTTGTATCGGATTTTCACCCGTTTTTTTGGATCGGGTGAAGCGGGTACCCGTCGGATGCGGGTGAGATTGCCACCCCTAATGACTGTCGACGAGGTACGGAAACATTTTACTTCCGCACGTACATTTGTGAGACAATAAAATCGACTTTGAAAATTAGAGTCGTCATAACAATTTCTATTACGTTGCAGATCGATTTCATGTCCTTTGGTAGGCACTTGGATTTTGATGGACATCTGAGTCTGTCTCGATATAAGGGGCACCATCCGTTGGCTTTTCGAGGAGGAGCCGTATATGCCCGACCGTGTGCTACGACAATTCGGCCGGGTTCAGCACATTCCCACTGATCCGATCAGACCCAGCAAAGTGCACATGCCGAAGTTCGTCAAGGGTAAGAAGGAGGCTCAGTTCCACGCGATCGACAACCACTGGGCGCATAGGTTCGATCATCTTCTCCCCATGGAGGAGTTGCCACGGACCTCTGCTGAGTACCCATATGGCGTGGTCGATGACTATGTGGAGTGGTTCTATCGCTGTAGTCATCCATACCTACTTCCTGACACTCATCGACACCAGCCCATCATCTCGCCGCCGCCACCCCCGCCGCCGCCACCCCTGCCGACAATTGTCGAGATGCGACACCGCGAAGCTGGGTTGGAGATTCAGCGACTTCTGTCCCTTGGAGTAGAGAGGACAGGTGCACATCTACGGCGCATTTATGAGCGCTTTTGGCCTGACCCCCCCGCCATGACGGTTCGAGTTGGACTTTTGGATTTGGTTGTTGGTAGTCTTTTGGATGAATTTACTTATTGGTAGTATTTTGGATTGATTTCCTTTTTGTTAGTGTATGAATTTTAGATTTGCTTTTTGTTAGCTTATGGATTTTGAATTTGCTTGTTGGTAGGGACAAAGGTGGGGACCTGATCAGCAACAGGTGCATCAGGCATAGCAGGTATAGCCAGTGTTCTAAAAATCGTGCCTAGGCGCTAGGCGGGATGGGACCTAGGAATTTTTAAGCCTAGGCGGACCTCTAGGCGGAAATTCATCCAGGAACCGCCTAGTCCCGCCTAGGCGCCGCTTGGGCCCGACTAGTCCCGCCTAGGCGCCGCCTGGGCCCGCCTAGGCACCACCTAGTCCAACGATTATTCAATTTGCGCTTCTAAGCATATGATTAGTTGACTTAGGGTTTTTTTATCCCCCATGTCTGGATGCATTTTCTTTTCAGTCGAACTTATAGTTTTGGATTTTAGGAGGTTTGGAGTTGTTAGTCAGACATGTACTTTTGCGTTTATTTACTTTAGTGTTAGTTAACTACTACAAATTTGGGTTTATGAGTGATATTATGGATTATTATTACATTATATGAATTATTGACAAGTGTTATTCGTCAAAATATAAGGAAATAATCAAGTTTGTTCTAAGTCCGCCTAGGCGCCGCCTAGGCACCCGCCTAGCCGCCTACCTAACCGCCTAGGCGCTAAGCGGCCACCCACCGCCTAGCGGCCGCCTAGCGCCTTTTAGAACATTGGGTATAGCAGCAGGTGAAGGGTAAACATGTGAGGGATCAGGATCAGAAAGCTGATCAATAGCAGGGATAGGCCTATAGGGGGTTGAATTAGGAATTGAAGTTGAAGAATGAAAAGGAAATAGTTTCTCATGGAAAACCACATCTCTGGACATGAATATTTGGTTTATGGTTAAGCATAAAAGCTTGTAGGCTTTCTTGTCAGGTGTGTATCCAAGGAACACACAAGGAGATGCCCGAGGCATGAATTTAGTTCTACTAGTAGGTGAAGTAGAGGCATAGACCAGACATCCAAAGGCTCTTAGGTGAAAGTAAGAAGGTAGACTACCATAAAGCCTCTCAAAAGGTGAAACATTGTTCAAGACCTTGGAAGGAAACCTGTTGATAAGGTAGGTAGCAGTCAACAAGCATTCACCCCAGAATCTGATAGGCACTAATGACTAGGGGTGGGCACAAATCCCGCAAATCCCGATCCCGTCCCGGTCCCGTCCCGCAAAAATTATGCGGGACGAAACGCGGGACGATCCCGGTGGGATCCCGCAAATCCCGTCCCGTCCCGCATATAATAATAATAATAATAATAATAATAATAATAATAATTTTTATAATAATAATAATATTATAATATTATAAAATAATAATAATATATTATTAGTATTATTATTTTGAGCAAATATTATTTATAACTATAATAATAATTTTCAATTTATAATAATAATAATAATAATATTATATAATATTATAATATAATTTAATAATAATATTAATTTATAATAAAATTATTATTATTATTATTATTATTATTATTATTATTATTATTATTATTATATCATATTATATTTTTTTCTTGTAAAGTATAATTATAACGTGGGATTATTATTATTATTATTATTTGTTATTATTATTATTATTATTATTATTTATTATTATTATTATTATTATTATAATAAAAACAGATTACAAGAAATTAGTGGGCAACCGAGATACTATCTGGGCACCCACTCCTTTAGCGATAACAAAGCCAAGTCTAGTAAAAATATAACGTGCAACACGAGCCCCAGCATCCTGAGATACCGAGAATTTCTGAATCCGCTTCAGCAATGCAACCGCATCTGTATCCAACTCCCCCAATGAAGAGAATGAGAAGGGTAGGAAACCATAACCAGCCGCCGTACACAAATCTCGATACTTGACACACTTACGTCGAGCAGCATCAACAACAGCACGACCAGGCATAAAGTCAGAAATTCCAGACTGAGTCAATGGAGAGGATCCCGTCAGATCGACACACACATCCCGCCCATTTAGAGTTACAAGAGGCAAATAGCTAATTAAATACGGTATTCTTCCTAACTATCAATCGATAATTAATTAGACAATATTGGTAAATCTCGTCTCAATTCCTTTCCGTCCCGATCTAGTAAGATAATGTAGCCAAATATGTTGAACATTATAATTAATTATACAGTCATTGTATGAATTAATAATAGTATTATAATATTAATATTATATTATTATTATTATTGAATAATATAGTTGAGAATAATACCGTATTCAACATATTATACTAAATAATGAATTATGAAAGCATTTTTCACTTTGCAAATTTATATAATATTTTATTATTTTTATATGCGGGACAAGGCCCGTCCCGTCCCGATCCCGTCCCGTCCAGACACCATCCCGTCCCGAAAAAAAAATGTCGATCCCGTCCCGAAAAAATTTCGCGGGACGAGTCCCGTCCCGGCCCAATCCCGTCCCGTCCCGTCCCGCGCCCACCCCTACTAATGACTGAAACATCAAAGCACGAGCAGTCTCTAATAGGTGCTTATGTTTCCTCTCAACAACTCTGTTTTGTTGAGGAGAATAAGCACAAGATGATTGATGCACAATGCCTTTAGACTTGAAAAACTTAGTGCCCATGTGAGGTCTGGCCTTAGCACAGACCTCACATGCTGCTAGACCATCCTTATTTATATCACAAGAAAATAGGGATTTAAGCTTGTAAAAAGGTAAATGACCTAGGCGGCAATGCAGCAGATTAACATAAGAAATGTGCATAGAAGAAGCAACATTGACAGCAACTTATTATTATGAATGATGGATGGAGGTGTTGAGAATGCATATAAATGATTGTGAATTCTACCAAGCTCTAGACGGCTCTTCAGAGAAGGGCCCTGCAACCAGCACATAGAAGATGAGAAACATACAGTGCAGTCAAATTGATCGACCAATTTGGGAACAGATAACAAGTGGAATTTGAATGATGGCACAAAGAAAACACCAGTCAACACCAAAGCTGCAGAAATTCGCACAGTGTCAGCTAAAAAAACTGAAACAAAAGTTCCATTCTGGAGACTGATCTGAATAGAGCGTTGCAAAGGAGCAATATCCATAAAGAAATCCAAATTGTGACACATGTGGTCGCTAGCTCCCGTGTTAATGATCCAAGTGAACTTGTCAAAGATAATACCAAAAGAATTGGAGTGCAAGGAAGAAGAGAAGCAAGAAATACCAGCAAAGTTCCCAAAGCTTGGAGTATTGGCTGAAGAAGGAGAGGATCTCTGAAGCAATGCCAGTCGTTGATTGTATTGATCAATAGAAAGATCACGGCTCCTAAGTGAAAAAAGAAAGAAGAACTCAGACCAAGAATTACCGAAGTGGAATTTGAAGAAGGTGCGGTTGAAGATGAATCAGAAGCATCGGACATGGACGAATTTGCCGAGCTCTTGTTCTTTGATCCAAAAGGAAATCCGTGAAGCTTGAAGCACCGATCAACCAGATGACCGACTCTGTTACAGTGCGAGCAAACATGATGCTGTTTGTTGCCATTGTGACGACTTTGATTCGAATAATCTTTAGAATCTCTGGAAGCTTCAGATTCTTTGGAAGAGGACTGAAGAGGAGTCTTGGCAACTACAAAATGTGGCGGAGTTACATTAGATATTGCTTCAATTCTCCTATCTTACAATAAAATCTTGATTATGCTATGTGCAGATTTCCATACTTGTTGCCTTGCCTTTGCATTTCAGCCTTTTCCTTAGTAGTATCCATTTCAACATTTTAGCCTGAGGTCAGTTCTCTTAATTTCTTCAACTGTCTTTGTAATGCTTTATATGATTTACATTTTTTTTTGTATATTTTTATAATGATATCCATCATAAATTCCTATGTCTAAAGTATTCATGATTTCTCTTCTGGCTAGTTGGGTTTCATAGAATGTGCTTAGGAGCACACAAGTGCAACATTTTCTGCAGTATGTGTTGATGTGAAAATATATATGCACTCTTCCAGGAATCATTGCACAAACACCCCAAGATGTCGTTGGACAATACTTTATGTGAGATTTCGGTGCCAACCTCATGTGGATCTCATACAACAGAAAATTAACAAGAAGTCGGTACACAAGTGTTGGCTTCTAAAAAAGCCTGTTAAAGAATTGGCCATTGATGTCATCTATTCTTGTATACTGCATCTTCGCATTCCACGACATGGCTTATAACGAGGTATAGGTGATTTTTAGAACAAACTGGTAGTGAAAACCTTCTTGCTTGTGCCTGAACTATATATATGAATGTGTACATTGCAAGATATTCACATTATGGGCTGTTAGTCCGCGGAGCTTGGGTGGTCTGAGCTATTCGACAAAGGATGTGGGTGTAGTTCTTTCCATAACAGGTATTACAGATGATAGATGATTTGCATCTATAGGCTTATATGGTGACTAATGAGGCCTCAAACTTCAGGTTTTGGATTGTTACTCTGTCAGATGTTTGCATATCCGCCCATGGAGAGATCCCTTGGACCGATCAAGGTAGCTCGGATATGCAGTGTAAGTTCATTTCTTTCCCTGATGATACTGAACAATCATGCCTCCAATAACTATCTACTTTCATATGTGATAACTCCCTCCCTTGATGAAAATCGGAATAGATGTTTCAAAGGCTTTGACAGGATATTTGTGTCAAAGGCCTTGGAGCATTAACAGTTGATGAAATACAAACCTATCTTATTATTCGTATATTATTTTATCTTATTATATACTTCCATTATATTATATATATATGAATGACTAACCATTTCAGGAAGTATATTCGAGATTACATCCTTCCTTATACATGTTGAGGAGATCAGTTCAAAATAGATCATGGCGTTTCAAAGTATCCATATATAGATGATTGAAGATCATGACTGATTGGAAAGAGCCGTTGGAGATCTGGTGTTGAAGATCCTCACGCTCCATGCTATTATATAAAGGAAAGGAAGGAGAAGACAGACGATACAAGTGCTACACACGAGCTTTCATTCATTCAAGCGATCTGTCTTCCAAGTGTCACTCTCCTAAGCGCTCAAAAGTTTGTTGTTTATTTCAAAGCCTTTGAGAGTCACTGTGAGCTTATAGGATATATTTATTCCAAGTGTTACTCGAGAGTTTACAACTCGGGAAGTTGCACTAGGCTATTGATTTGCGAGAGTTAGAGGATTGTACTAGATAGCTGAGAGAGGTGGGGCTCTTCTAGATTGGTCTAGGACTCCAAGGGAACGTGAGTTGACTAGATTGCAATTGTATAGGAGAGAGGCTTCTCGGTGAGCTATTAGGATCCTAAGCTAAGCATTCAATAAAGCCTTTGAATCCTAGGGTTGTGGAAGAACCCTAGGCGGGGACGTAGGCCAAGTTGCGCTGAACCTCGTAAACAATTACTCGTGTTCTTTACTTATTGCTTTACCTTATTTCCGCACTTGGTTCGAATTGTTTAACTTTGTGATTCAGGTTTATCTCAAAGGTTTTGGTACAAGCTCCAAAAGTCTTGAGACTTTCTGCGAAAAACGGGCATACTCTATTCAACCCCCCTTCTAGAGTATTTCTTATTACATCGTTTTTATATTATCGAACCTTCAATTGGTATCAGAGCTTTACTCACTGTTTTTGATCTAACAATCTTGTGAGTTTTCGATCATGTATAGTGAAGCAAACGGAGGATTTGCACAGGGAAGGTCCACAAGCAGACCGCCACTCTTTGTAGGAAACAACTTTGTCCACTGGAGATCTTTGATGAAGATGTTCATTATAGACCAAGATCTAGAGCTTTGGAATATTATAGAGAATGGTCCGAAGATTCCAGAGAAGGAAGGACCAAATGACACCAAAATTGCAAAGAAGGAGTCTGAATACAACCAAGCAGATCTTGAAACCATCTGCAAGAACTACATGGCTATTAACTTACTTTATTGTGGTCTTAGCACTGATGAGTTTAACCGTATCTCTTCTTGTAGGTCAGCTAAAGAGATTTGGGATAAGTTGGTCGTCACCTATGAAGGAACGAGCCAAGTAAAAGACACCAAGATCAGCATCTTCCTTCGAAAGTACGAGCTCTTTAAGATGAAGTCTGATGAGTCGATCAAGGCCATGTTCACACGATTCACAGAAATCACCAACAACCTTGACTCTCTCGGCAAGAGTTTTACCAACGATGAGAAAGTAAGGAAGATACTGAGGTGCCTTCCAAAGGAGAAATGGGGTCCAAAAGTAACAGCTATAGAGGAAGCCCAGGACCGCACCACTCTACCCCTTGATGACCTTCTTGGAAAGTTGATCACGCATGAGATGATCCTTAATGAAGACGATGGAGAACTTCCAACCAGCACTAAGAACTTGGCACTCAAGTCTAAGAAGGATGAGCCCAAGGATGGATCTGATTCCGAAGATGAGGATGAAGATGAGGACGATCCTTTTGCTCTTATCACAAGAGGCCTTGCTAGAATTCTCAAAATGAAGAAACAATTCAACAACAAGGATGGATCAGAGTCTTCAAAGTTTCGAGGTAAGCCTCAATACAACAAGTATGAAAAGAAGACTAAACCGTTGTCTTGTTTTGAATGTGGTGAAACAGATCATCTTGTGAAGGACTGCCCTCAAAAGACAAAGAGCCAGCCCAAGAAAGGTGACAAATGGAAGAAGAAAGCCATGGTGGCTACTTGGAGTGATTCCGACTCTGACTCCGATGATGAGAAGGCCAACATCTGTCTTATGGCCTCAGAAGATGGATCCCACGATGAAAAGCTTGAAGCTACTGTAAGAGAACTTATGGAAAGTCCAAAAGAGGTATTATCGGAATTCCTTTCAAATATGATTGCCAATGAAGAGAAGCTTATTGCCCAAACTAACATTCTTATTAAGAGAACTGTGGACCAGGAAAGAACTATTGAGGATCTGTCTATGAGGGTCAAAGGTCTTGAAGCTTCTTATTCAGGTCTTGACATTAAAGTCAAGACGCTTGATTCGGAGAAATCTGAACTCAAGCAAGATCTCTCCTCTCTAAGAAATGTGCATCATGACTTAGAGAACGAGAAGATCTCCCTGAATAATAAGATTCTAGACCAACAGACAGCTCTCATAAGTTTTACCAAATCCAAAGGCACTCTCGATAAGATGTTGGGTGAGCAACAAAGCTCTCTAAACAAAAGTGGTATTGGTTACAATCCAAAGTTTTTAAAGAAGCAACACATTACCACTTTTGTAAAGGCTAAAGGAAGCAGAACCTCTCCTATATGTCACCATTGTGCTAGAAAGGGACATGTAAAAGAGACCTGTCCTTATAGAAGAAAGGATCCATATATTATTCGTAATACATTTCCTGTTCATTTGAGAAAAGAACGGATAACACAAGTTTGGGTTCCAAAAGGCACTATTTTACCAAATATGGTTTACCCCAACAATGGATCCAAATTTGCTTATTGGTCTAGCCACAAAGGTTGATGTTTGTCTTGCAGGAGATCACCAAGGTGAAAGAACACAAATGGATTATTGATAGTGGATGTTCGAGGCATATGAGTGGGAAGAGTTCTCTCTTTCATGATCTAAAGGAGTAATCCACGGGAACAATCACTCTTGGTGACAAAGGGAAATGCGACATTGTTGGTATTGGTAGTGTTGGAAGTGATTCCAGCCATAGTATTAAAAATGTCTATCTTGTTAATGGTTTAAAGTATAATCTGCTTAGTGTCTCTCAATTATGTGATAGTGGTAACAATGTCAGATTTAACAAGAAAAGATGTATAGTGTGCAGAGATGATACAGGTGAAGTTATATTGACTGCATATCGTTACAACAACATATACGCTGTCAATGCTGATCAAGTGGCACAAGGAAGCTTAACCTGTTTAAAGGCTTTGACGGATGATCCAAAGCTTTGGCATAGGAGACTCGGTCATGTGAGTCCACATACACTACAGAAGCTTGTGTCCAAAGGGCTTGTAAGAGGGCTACCTGAGATGGACTTCAAAGGTATTGACATGTGCAATGCTTGCACACGAGGTAAACAAACACGTAGCTCCTTCAAACCCAAAAAGGTTGTAAGTTCTTCTAGACCTCTTGAACTTTTACATATGGATTTATGTGGTCCTATGCGAGTCAAATCTCCCAATGGTAAAAAGTACATGCTAGTTGTTGTTGATGATTTTTCTAGATATACTTGGGTTGCATTTTTGAAAGAAAAATCAGAGGCCTTATTTGAGTTTTCAAAACTTTGTAAGGAGTTGCAAACTTTAAGAAATGAGCCCATAGTGTCTATTCGGAGTGATCATGGTAGGGAGTCTGATCAACTTCAATTTGATTTATTTTGTGCTAAATATGGCATCTCCCATAACTTTTCTGCTCCTAGGACACCTCAACAAAACGGGGTTGTGGAACGCAAGAACCGCACCTTAGAGGATATGGCCAGGACTATGCTTTTAGAAAATGCATTACCTAAAACCTATTGGGCTGAAGCTATTAACACAGCTAACTACATTTTAAATCGTTGTCTTATTCGTTCCATCTTAAAGAAAACCCCTTATGAACTTTTCAAAGGCCGCAAACCACTTATATCTTATTTTAAACTCTTTGGCTGTACTTGTTTTGTTCATAACAATGGAAAAGATAACCTTGGGAAATTTGATGCGCGTAGTGATGAAGGTATATTTCTTGGCTATTCCACGAGTAGCAATGCTTATAGAATCTTCAATAAAAGGACCCAGGTTGTTGAAGAAAGTATACATGTTATTTTTGATGAATGCAATGACGGTGCTTTGAATGAAAATGTTGCAGATATAGATCTTAATATCCATGAAGAGAACGAGGAAGGTGATGATGCTGCTACCATGAACACAGAGAAAAGGAACATGCAGGAATCGATTCTTAACACTGAAGAATTGGCCCAAGGTGTTGAAGATTCATCCAAAGCCCTTGGTGTCCAATCCAACAGTGTTGAGACGTCAGAAACTGCTGTAACTGAACCTAACAGGACCACGGAGTCAAATGTACCACAAATCAATCCTGATGGTGTGACGAATCAAGGAGCTGAGACTAGCAAAAGGAAATTCAAATACTCCTCATCACACTCATTAAAGGATATCATTTCTGACCCTACTTCTAGTGTTCAAACTCGTTCTAAACTTAAAGATCTTTGTGCTTTTAACGCGTTTGTTTATCTTATTGAGCCAAAGAAGGTAAATGAGGCACTTCAGGAGCCAAACTGGATTATAGCTATGCAAAGTGAACTTAATGAATTTGAGAGGAACAAAGTCTGGACTTTGAAGTCTAGACCAAAGCATCAATCAGTCATTGGCACTCGATGGGTATTTCGAAACAAGCTGGATGAGAATGGTAAGATTGTGAGGAACAAGGCAAGGCTTGTTGCCCAAGGCTACAATTAAGAGGAAGGTATTGACTACGAGGAGACCTTTTCTCCCGTAGCCAGGCTTGAAGCCATTCGCATTTTATTAGCATTTGCATCTTTCATGAGCATAAAGTTATATCAAATGGATGTCAAGTGTGCTTTTCTTAATGGTTTCTTGGAGGAAGAAGTTTATGTTGCTCAACCCCCAGGTTTTGAAAGCTCAGAATTCCCCAATCATGTTTACAAACTTGACAAGGCGCTTTATGGTTTGAAACAAGCCCCAAGAGCTTGGTACGAGCGCTTGTCTAAATATCTTTTAGAAAATGATTTTAAAAGGGGGTTGATCGACAAAACACTCTTTATCAAGACCAAAGGAAAGGACATTTTGGTTATTCAAATTTATGTTGATGATATATTATTTGGTGCTACTAACACATCTTTGTGCAAGGAATTTTCTGACATCATGTGCAGTGAATTTGAGATGAGCTTGATGGGTGAACTCAACTTCTTTTTGGGGTTACAAGTTCATCAATCCAAGAAAGGGATCTTCGTCAACCAAAGCAAGTACACTAAGGATCTCTTGAAGAAGTTCAAGATGGATCAATCCAAGGTAGCCAAGACTCTCATGAGCTCGACATTGTCTCTAGATCAAGACAAGACTGGAATAAGTGTCAATCAAAAGGAGTATCGAGGAATGATTGGATCTTTATTATATCTCACGGCTAGTAGACCTGACATCATGTTTAGTGTTTGCATGTGTGCTAGGTTTCAAGCCGATCCTAAAGAATCTCACCTCGTGGCTGTGAAGAGGATCTTTCGATATCTCAATGGCACTAAGGAACTTGGACTATGGTACCCAAAGCAAAAGGATTTCACTTTAATTGGATATTCTGATGCAGATTTTGCAGGCTACAAGGTGGATAGGAAGAGCACATCAGGATGTTGCCAATTCTTAGGAGCATCCTTGATCAGTTGGCACTCAAAGAAGCAAAATTCAGTTGCTCTATCCACTGCAGAAGCCTAATACATTGCAGCTGGAGCCTGTTGCTCCCAAATCCTTTGGATAGCTCAACAAATGCGAGATCTTGGCATCAACCTCAAAGGTATTCCAATTAAGTGTGACAATACAAGTGCCATCTCCATCACTAAGAATCCTGTTCAGCATTCAAGGACCAAGCATATTGATGTAAGACATCATTTCATTAGATATCACGTTGAAAAAGGTGATGTGTCCATATCTTTTATTTCTACTGATTATCAATGGGCTGACATCTTTACTAAGCCTTTGGCAGAGGACAGGTTCACCTTCATTAGACGAGAGATTGGGATGCTTAACAAGGATGCACTTTCGTAGAGGGAGCTTTCCCTTTACGAAAGATAAACTCCACTCAGTGTCAAGACCTTTGAGAGTTATGTCAAGGTCTGCAAACTGAACAGTGGAGTACATATATCGGATCACACATTTTTGGTTAATATCTTCCTAGATATTTAATCAATTATTTTTATTATTTCAAAAATCCGTTTTTATCCTTGAACCGTTGGAGATATTTTATTTTGGAACAAAATCTTTTCAGTTATCTCCCTCCTATTTATTTGGATTATTTGAAATTTGAATTTGGAAGTTTTTAAATTGGCAAGTATCATTACCTCCCCCCATTGGAACTCTCAACCGTCCCATCAATCCGTCACACTCTCTCTCTCTACTTAAACCAAATCCTGTACCCGATTACTCCACACCTCAGAAATTATCCAAACCCTTTCCACTTCTTCATCTTCAATCTCTCAATCACCTCTCAAGAAACCCTAACCGACTACTTCCATGACACCCAAAACAAAGAAAGTTGTCACTCCCAAAAGACTTGGCGCCACCCCCAAGGGACGCCAGGCCACAGCTACCTCTCCCACACCCGAACCTACTACTCAAGCCATCATCCCAGCCGTTGTCCAGAGCACCATTAAGGCGAGCACGGCCACGGCTCCCAAAGGCTCTCAGAAGCGCGCTGCAAAGAAACCCCTGAGTGCTAAACAAAAGGGGAAGAGAAAGATCTTGGTTGAGGAAGAGGACGAGGAAGAGGAGGAAGACGACCTTGATGCCGCCCTGGAAAGAGATGCTGCCAGGGAAGCTGAGGAAGAGGCCTTGAGGCAGAAAAAGGCCGATGAGGAGACCGAACTTGCTAAGAAAAAGGCCGAGGAAGAAGCTGAGCGGATTCGGAAGGAAGCCGAAGCCGAGGAGGTTCCATCCGAGGTGGAGCTTGAGGAAGAAGAAGAAGAAGAAGAGGAGCAATAGGGATCTGGAGAGGACGAGGAACCAGAAGGAGATGACGCGGGGTCCGCTGAGGACTCGGGGTCTGAGGAAGAGGAGGAAGAATCTCCCTCTCCTTCTCCTCCTCCCTCGTCTCCGAAGAAGCGGAAAGCCCCTGTTCCTGTCAAGCCTCCATCCCACAAGCGCACCAGGAAGGGCACTGTCAAGGGTCTTGCAGCGCCGGTCAAGAGAGCTGCTCCAACAGTTGCGCGCAGAAAGAATGCAGACCCCCCGACCTATATCCAGGTAAATCAATCCTTGCCCTCCTCTTGGTTTCAAGATGCTGAGACTGCTGGTAAGTGGGTAGACGAGTTTAGAACTCGTAAGATTAGTTGTTCTGATTTTTTAGATGTTGAGTTCTTCGAAGCTTTGAAGTTACCTTGCATTGAGCTCCTAAAAAAATCCCCAGCCTGGAACCTTCTTAATCTTGAGACTGTTTACTACCCCGAGCTTACGTCACTCTTCTACATTAACCTAAAAGCCAAAAACGACACTGAAGGTTGGTCTTTGGAGTCTGTCGTCAAAGGGGTTATAATCTCTCTCAACTCTAATGATTTTGCAGATTCCCTAGGCTTACCTACACCAGTTCCACCTGCTGAAATCCACCCCTCAAAAGAAAATTGCATCATCCTAGCCCGAGCCAAATATCTCCTACCTGAAGCATCCAACAGCACCTCAAAGCAACTCACCCACTCATCCCTAACCCTTGAGGCAAAAATTACATTTAACATCATTGTTAGATGCCTCCTACCCCGTCTTAACTCTGGCTCACTCCTTACCGACAATGTCATGGTCCTGCTCTACCGCATTCTCAATGGCCTTGATCCTGATCTGGCCAACACTATCCTTGGAACCATGGCTCATGCCAGAAAAGCCAGAAAAGGCTCTCCCCTCCCCTTTTCAACCCTTTTGACCCCTATCTTCAAAGCTTCTGGAATTGATGTCAAAAATGAAGAACAACTGCGTCATACGGGTAAGTTCGACTCTAAAGGCCTTGAAAAGATTGGCATCACTCGGTCTCCCCAAGGGACCTTGAGTCTTGCCACTCCTTCAAAAGCCTTTCCCACTGCTCCAGCTTTCGATGAACGCATGGACAACCTAGAGTTGGGCTTGGAGGAAGTTCGCCTGGATATTAAGGAGCTGTAGAAGGAGGTGATGACGACGATGAGCGGGATTTCAACGATGCTGGAAGGACTGTGGACGAGGCTCACTGATGATGCTCTGGAATGACTTAGCCTAAACCTTAACCCACCCTATCCCACCCCTGACTTGATACTTTGCTGGTTTGTTGGAAACTTTTTCAAAACATTTGGTGAATTTCTGGTGACTATTTTTACCTCCGCCCTTTGTTGAAAGACAAAAAGGGGGAGATGATCGTTAGACTTTGAAAACCTCTGCTTAAAGGTCTTGAAAGACCTTGGTTTTTTATTTATGGTTTTCAGTTGGATGTTCTCTTTCTTTAAAATTATTTGATCCAACATTTGTCTAACCCTTACAGGTACTTAGTCCGATTTTATTTATGATATATCTGTTTGACTAAGTTGCAGGGATGCACAGGTTTTGTCTTTCATCAAGGGGGAGATTGATAACTCCCTCCCTTGATGAAAATCGGAATAGATGTTTCAAAGGCTTTGACAGGATAATTGTGTCAAAGGCCTTGGAGCATTAACAGTTGATGAAATACAAAACCTATCTTATTATTCGTATATTATTTTATCTTATTATATACTTCCATTATATTATATATATGAATGACTAACCATTTCAGGAAGTATATTCGAGATTACATACTTCCTTATACATGTTGAGGAGATCAGTTCAAAATAGATCATGGCGTTTCAAAGTATCCATATATAGAAGATTGAAGATCATGACTGATTGGAAAGAGCCGTTGGAGATCTGGTGTTGAAGATCCTCACGCTCCATGCTATTATATAAAGGAAAGGAAGGAGAAGACAGACGATACAAGTGCTACACACGAGCTTTCATTCATTCAAGCGATCTGTCTTCCAAGGGTCTCTCTGCTAAGCGCTCAAAAGTTTGTTGTTTATTTCAAAGCCTTTGAGAGTCACTGTGAGCTTATAGGATATATTTATTTCAAGTGTTACTCGAGAGTTTACAACTCGGGAAGTTGCACTAGGCTATTGATTTGCGAGAGTTAGAGGATTGTACTAGATAGCTGAGAGAGGTGGGGCTCTTCTAGATTGGTCTAGGACTCCAAGGGAACGTGAGTTGACTAGATTGCAATTGTATAGGAGAGAGGCTTCTCGGTGAGCTATTAGGATCCTAAGCTAAGCATTCAATAAAGCCTTTGAATCCTAGGGTTGTGGAAGAACCCTAGGCGGGGACGTAGGCCAAGTTGCGCTGAACCTCGTAAACAATTACTCGTGTTCTTTACTTATTGCTTTACCTTATTTCCGCACTTGGTTCGAATTGTTTAACTTTGTGATTCAGGTTTATCTCAAAGGTTTTGGTACAAGCTCCAAAAGTCTTGAGACTTTCTGCGAAAAACGGGCATACTCTATTCAACCCCCCTTCTAGAGTATTTCTTATTACATTGTTTTTATATTATCGAACCTTCAATATGTTGCAGTACTGTGTTTACCTGTGCTACAAAGCTATCCATTCATAGCACTACTGTCCGGGTTTAGTCTCTCCGTGGTGCGAAATTCTGCCTGTTTGATTAAAAATATGATGGTTGTATGTCTTCGTTCTACCTTCCTTATGTTTTTTTATCCCCCTTCGTTGTCAACACTACACCATGGCGCCATCCAGGCGACGGACATGAAGCCGTCGCCTGAACGCCCCCCACGTCACTTAGACCATTCAGGCGACGATCATGTCATCACCTGAAGGTTGGTTGCTTCAAGCCCGTGCCTCTGTTATTCAGGCCACGAAAAAATGTTTGTTCGTCGCTTGAGACTATTTAGGCGACGAACAAACCACTCATTACCTGAATATTGTCAACGACCTGGTAGTTTGGTTTAGTCATTCAAGTGACAACAAAAGTTCGCCGCTTGAAAATTGAAATCATATGGATATTTTCAGAATATCTGAATTTTCAGGCGACGCATAATATCCTGTTGCCAGAATACATCTTGTTTTTCGAAGTTCAATGTTATGTCCTGCTCATTTGAAGTTCCAAACCCTATGTGTGATCAGCTTGAAAAAACTTATGAGAAGTGTAAAAGTATTTCTCATTGATGGCTTTTCACAATGACCAGACTTGTATTATCACCGGGATGTTCATTCTACAAAACAAGGTTGTGGTAACCTTCAATTCCTCGTCTATCTTTACAAGATTTCTAATAGTAATGTTATATATATATATATACCTTCGTAGGTGCTACTCGTCACCTTTGCCTCTATTAACAATGGTTGAAAGCCATATTCATTTCAGGACCAAGACCATAGAGGAGCTGTGAATGGGATCTCTATGACTATCAAGTCTTTGTTTAAAGCCCTTGGCCCAGCTTGTGGAGGTGCATCGTAAGTGCCCTTTTTGAGTTACTTGAGGGCTAGTCGTTAACAATCTTGTAACACGAACACTTTGCTTATAGGCTTTCTTGGTCAGAAAAGCGGCTACACGCCTCGTTCCTCCCAGGTATGGTCTTAATAATCTGATTGATTGTAAGGGATGATGTGAAGAACAATCGATCTTCTAATTCGTGTACGTGATGATCGTGAGCTTTGCAGGGGTTCACATGGTGTTTTTCCTCCTAAATGTCGTCCAGTTTCTGGGGTTTCTTTCGACATTCAAACCATTCTTAGTAGAGCGCAGCGCCTAAGAGGTTCTAATGAGAGGGGGCTCTTCTGGGTTTGGAAGCTCAACGTCGACTTACATGCTTAATTACTTGTATGAGGAGATTAAATAAAATGTTAGCATTTTATATTGACATAAAAAATGGTCAATGGATATCTTGACCAAGCAATATAACCCTTGGAGACAAAGCTTACAACTATTTATGTGTTTATTTATGCAAATTAATGTTGAAATAGATCATAGTTGAAAAGCAATGCACACAAACTGGCACTACAGGAAAATAGTGTTAATCTCGACACTTTTTGTGACCATTTTCGACGCTTTAAAGTGTCGCAAAATTCTTGCGTCACGAATGGCAAGTGCCATTTTCGACGCAGAATTCCGTCGCAACCAATCTCGACGCCCTAGGGCGTCGGAAATGGCACGTCATTTTCGACGACATAGAGCGTCGGAAATGGCACGTCATTTTCGACGACATAGAGCGTCGGAAATGGCACGTCATTTTCGACGACATAGAGCGTCGAAAATGACATGCCAATTTCGACACCCTAAAGTGTCAAAATTGCCATGTTATTTTTCAAAAAAAAAACCGTCAATTTTGACACCCTAAAGCGTCGAAATTGCCCTGTTATTATTAAAAAAAAACGTATATTTCTTCATTCATCCTCTTTGATTACACATCAATTTAAATCCTTTAATTAACAAAAAATACATTAGCACAAATCCTTACACCTGCTATGTTCAGTTCAAACTTGTATTATAAATCGCCCCAACAAGCGTCTATTCGTTAAGCGCCTAATACAGTACAGTCAGATAGCATTAAAAAGAGAATGGAAACAAGTGTATAACCTTTGAGATACAACATTACAACTTACAAGAAGTGGGGCAATCAAAAGAGAAGTTGTTATTCCTATGTTTAGATGAAAGAATGCATTAAGTTAGCATGTTTCCACAAGTAGCTGACTTACAATGCTCAACTGAAAAATTAGGGCAAACTGCTCTCAAACGAAGGAAAAAAAGGACAAAATTAGTTGCAGCAAACAGATCAAATGTATCTCCAGCTAATACGGGAAGAAATTGAGTTTATACTTGGATTATAAATTACCACTACCCTCTATTGTCTATTTGTTACCTTAGCTGAATCAACTGGGATTTTTGTTTTGCCTTACGATTGAGAAAGGGTTGGTT
The DNA here is from genome assembly GCA_037127255.1 of Persicaria tinctoria. NCBI lineage: Eukaryota > Viridiplantae > Streptophyta > Magnoliopsida > Caryophyllales > Polygonaceae > Persicaria > Persicaria tinctoria. The sequence continues at coordinate 7,527,276 of JBANSL010000004.1, forward strand.
CGAACTTTACCTACTTTGCTTGAACTTGTCTTATTTTGAATACGAGTTGTATACAACATAACTACACAAGTGCTGACCTTCCCAGCAGTCAACTCTTTCTCTGCCCGGGCATAAATCATATCCCAAAACGCCAAATATCATGCTTGAAACACAGTGACACCTCCTGCAAGATAAAAATAGAAATGCTTAGAAATTAAGAGGAGGCTAAAACCCCTAATCTGAATAAAACGAAATTCAATTAAGGAAATAAGTGTAACTAAATCACAATTAAAACAGAAAATTAAGGTTCAAGTGTAGCTTCTGTTGGGAGTAAACAACGCATCATCTTATATTCCTATATGAAAACATAAGTAACTCATCTAGATTATTAAAAGCTTCAATCTTAATCGTTCAACTAAATTGAACCAACAACCAATCCACAAAAGCAAAACACGACTAAGAGCTGCAATGGCAAAAGGCAAACCTAATCTAACAGCAACATCAGAAGAAGGGAGTGAGGGGAGGAATTTCCAATCATCTACGCTCAGATTAACAACCAAACCTAATCTAACAGCAACATCAGAAGAAGGAAGAGGAGAAGGGAGTAAGGTCCAAATTGATTTGAACCAATAACAAATCGAATCCCAAATGACCCTAGTAAGATAAGCTCTTTCATATTCATTTGAAGTCCAGAGATAAATAAAACTGAATCACAAAAGGGACAAGTGAAATTCAGTAGCTTACTTGGTGAAGTTGCTTGTCTAGTTGAGCAATATCTTTAGAGAGTATCTCATTCTCCTCTTCGGCAAGATCCGGCTTCAAGATAGAACAAAGCAGTGAGAATAACTTACAAAATTGGATATAGACACTTAGCAAACTAGAGAACAAAATAAAATTGACCAAATGAAGCAAATAGGATACATATCGTTATGACTAAATGGTCTTAAAGTGCATACAATAGAAACAACAAACTTAATCATAATAGGACAAGTATCGTTAGGACTAAATGGTCTTAAAGGAAGATTCATTAAACTTTTCAGATTTTCATTCAACAAGCTTAAGCAAAGAGAGTGGAGCAAGGAGCAACAGAAGCACACATGCTTAAGCAAAGAGAGCGGAGCAAGGAGCAAAGATGATCTAAACATGCAGATATGCTTGTCAACAACTAAGTAGGATTCATACAATCATAAGTAATCATAACATTCAGATTTATATTCAAGATACAGATTAACTAGCAAACTTTGATAAGCTGAAATTGACTCTGATCAGCTGAAAAATAGGAATTTCCTGTGTTAACAGTCTTACAGATAATGACATTTTGTCTCAAGAAGAAAAATTAACTTATTGGTAATGTGAAGCACAATATCAGTTGAAATTTCAAATAATTAAAATGCAAAGATTGTCATTTGAATACTATTGAACCATATAAGAAATACCTGTGAATTACACTTGGACAGTACATCCATATATTAATGCTGTCAAATAGGCAATGCAATGAATATGCTCCCTCTTGTACCTATTCCCTAGAAGTGGAGCACTGGAGCTAAATGGGAAAATAAATGGAAAGAAGATAAACAAAACCAGATATGAATCCATTCTTTCAAATGCTAAGGGAAGTACCTTTACTTGCATAGCAGCTCGCTATTATTTGAAGTTTTTCTCTAAAAAATTTCTTCACTATCTGAAATTTTGAATCATTTACAGGAAAAGACTAACAAACAACACATGTTTCTGAAATACTCTTAAGATTACAGAAATAATAAACTTGTATGCAGTAGCTTGTTCAGCCATAAGTAAATGTTATACATGCTCAACTTGAATGTTATACAATATACACGTTCAACAAGAATAAAGGATAAATCAATGAACCTAACACATATATGATATCTCTATTCATCATTGTGTTTATTTTCTGCATCTCTAGTATGAATTATGTCAGTGATCCATTCTCACAATTGCCTCAGTCAAGTCCTTACATTTTTTATATCGTTTCCCTCTCACTAAGAACAGATGAAGCAATGAACCTCCCAAATAAAACAACTCATCACTGTTGTTAAAACCTGAATCTTAACTATGAGATTCTATGATCAGAAAGATTTCGAGTCATGGATCTGAACAGGATCAATTATAAAGCCATGGATCAATATCCCTTGGCGATGACTACCATCTCCTACCGTCACTGGCATAATTCCAGTCAAGCAATTAATCAGAGTAGTTTTTCCAGCTCCATTAGGTCCTAAGAGACAAAACAACTGATCCTTTGGGAAGTTTATCCATACTCCCTAAAGCGAATATGTAAGCAACGATAAGCTAAGTTTCATGTTACTTGTCCATTGATTCAAGAAAGGCATTATACCTTGAGAGCACGATAGGGAGAAGTCCGTTTGCATTTACAGAAACCGAACTGCCTGGTCCCTTGATAGATCTTTGCTAGACCGTGTATTTGGACTGCAATATTAAGTTGTCTTTCTTATGTTAAGGCAGATTTGGATTGCCTTGTTTTGACTTGGTTGTGTGGACTTCCTATTAAATATTGTTCGACATTATCCCATTTTGCAACGTATGGTTAATTTCTTATTGCTTTAAGATGTTGAGAAACCATTGCTTCTGTTTACTTCTAATGATGCAAGTTTTCTTATTGCTTGCTTGAATGAAAACACATACAAATGATAGGTTTTGAAGTTTAACAAGTGCAACAAGAACTACACCTAAAACAAACACCACCACCCAAGAATACAATACAAATCCGGATTTGTTTTTTTTTTTTTTTTGTTTTTTTTTTCGATTTGTACTCGTTCTTTGCCATGGTCAATCTCCCAAATTCACCAACTAGGTAGTTTTATTTTCTTCTTTTTTTTAAATTTTATTTAAAAAAGGAATTATTAAAAAAAACGTGAATTTTGGATACAGGGTTATTTGACGATAAAGATAAAACCTTAGGGATATTTGGCGAAAAAAATAAAAATTCACGGTTATTTGGCAAAATATGTAAAAAAGTTGGGTACCACGCGAAATATGTAAGACCTCAGGGTTACCTGGCAAAAAATCCGATATATAAATCTATTGATACAAAAGTCGATTATTTAAAAAATCAAATAGATTAGACCAAGTTTCTATTTAAATAAATTTTTAATTGTTTTTATTCGAATTAATGTATAAATATATAAATCTATCGATACAAAAATCGATAATCTGGGGCCTCGTATGGATAGTCACACTAGTATTTATTTAGAACAAAAAGCCTGAACAAATAGAGAATTTCAATTTACATTAATGGATCCGGATCCTCTCCTAATGAAAGGCTTCCTTAGAATTACCTAATAAGTCAATCTCAGCCCTTTAATGAAATCAACAGTTAAAATTAAATAATTATAATTAATGAATTTAAAAATAAATTATCATTATCCCCAAATCATTTTTCTCCTTCAATCTCGTTCAATTCAATCTCAGAGGATCCAATTCCCGATCGTCTTCTTCGTAGGTTCGTCCACCGTCGGACTCCATCTCCTCCCATTGTGCTCCTCCTCATCTAGTTTCTCTCTTCCCAGTGCGGCTCCTTCCTCTCCGTCGTAATCGCCTCCGGTGAGCCGAATCCATCCACTACGGCAGCGCCCCCCCGTCGGCGTCGCTACCCAAATCACCCTCTTCCTCTTCATTCATGGGAACACGCGCAATTCCCGGTGGATGGTGGAAATCATCGACCACCACGGGACCGCCAGCAACACGGTTCGCCTCCAGATCGAGCTGCCACGACAAGAACCTATCGACGTCCCACGAGGCCTTCCTGCTGGGGGAGACGGAGCACAAGGCTGTGCAGGCGTTGCCGGCGATCGAGGCCGGTGTCTGCCGAATTAGAGCCGATTAGGGAGGGCTATCAGGTGAAGCTTAAGGCGCGGAAGGGGAAGTTCTTGCGCACCAACAAGGGATCGGTCACTGTGGACGAATCGAAGAAGACGACCGGGAATTGGATCCTCTGAGATTGAATTGAATGGGATTGAAGGAGGAAAATGATCTGGGGATAATGATTATACGTACAGAGCGATCACACCTTAAACTTGGACAAAAAGCAGCCATGAACGTGTACGTTTACCCAAAAATATTGTTTTTTGAAAAACTGCCCTCGTCTCATTATTCCTTGAATTTGTAAATAAAAAGCGGTCATATAAAAAGCAGTCATATTCAGGGTTTGGACTGGGGACCTTTGAGTACTACCCGTAAGTCCTTTCCAGTGAATCATTCCGAAATAGTTTCTCATCTCATTATTCCCTATCTCTTTCCAAACACACAATAACATCTAACGACAAGAAACTACGCGAGAAAAACAAAGAAGAACTTGAAGATCTATTGGTAGCCAAACAATGGGCTGCCATGTTGCCCTCTCTACGAACATGTGACCAAGACACATAATTAAAACGTCTAGCTAAATTCTTGATGGAAGAGATGAGGTGACCAAGAGTATCCCTGTTCAGGTAGTCACTCTTCAATTTTGTAACTAAAGCCAGACAATCTGACTCAAATATGACATTCTGCAGCCCCCTTTCCCTGGTAAACTCCATTGCACATCGGACGACCACCTCCTCTGCAATTTCTATCCTCGTTGTGCGCTCGATCTCCCTCTGCCTAGCGTTTAAGAACTTGCCCTCTGCCCCTCTACCAATGAAGCTAACGCTAGTCCCCCGGGGTTATCGACACTGCCGCATCGCAATGAAACTTGACTATTCCCTCCTCCGACATTTCCCATTTCTGCTCCCTCGGGACTACTTCGACTCGACTCACGGGCGACACATGATCGACATAGCTCTTGAACTCCGCCAGCTGCTCTTTTGCATCCCTAAAGATCTCATTCGGATCACATAATACTCCCTCGAAGATTCTTCTGTTCTTGGCCTTCCAAATATGCCACACAAACATTTCCCACAATTGCCTCTCCTTCACTGTTATGTCGAGGAATACCACCATGAATAATGACTTCACATCATCCACGCCATACCAGAATCTTGCCACAGTTGAGGCCTTACTCCAGACCCTCTTCACAACTTTGCACTCGAACAAAGCGTGGTAGCCTGACTCTCTTCTTCCGCATAAATCACACAGATCATCCTCCATGATCTTCCGTCGGCAGAGGCTTATCTTGCACGACAGTATCTCCCGAGCTTCCCGCCAAACCAACGAAGTAACCCTTGGGATCATTCTCAGCTTCCATAGCGCCTTCCAAGCCCTCGATTGAGTCGACAAGCCCGCCTGTCCAGCCCCCTTTTCCCCAATCAGTCGCCTCTCATGAATCATATGATATGTTGAACGCACAGAGAACAATCCGTTCTTACTATAGTACCACACCAGATGATCGTCGCACCTATGATCCACTAGCCTCATATTGGCCACAATCTCCCTGTCACAGGGAAGGAGCACCTCATTAACCTTAGTAATATCCCACCTTCCGCTACTCCAATCTATGAGGTCAATGACTCACATCTCAAGGTCCTCACCCATGGAGTTTCCAGCAACCATAAAGCTAACGGGTCTAATTGGGATCCATCTATCATTCCACACACTAATGTCAACTCCATTCCCGACACACCATAGCAGCGCTTCTCGTAACACCTCTTTACCCCTCATGATACTTCGCCAGCTGTAGCTCGGTTGATAACCCACTGTCGCCTACAAGAGTTGGGTTCTGGGGTGGTATCTCGCTTTCAGCAGCCTCCCGAGCAAAGAGTCGGGTTGTTGAGTAAGTCTCCATGCCTGGCGAGCAAGCAGTGTAAGGTTAAAACTCTCAAGGTCCCTAAACCCCATTCCCCCTTTCTCCTTGGCTCTACACATTCGACTCCAACTCATCCAATGGGTCTTTCTCTTGCCCTCACTGTCTCCTCACCAAAAATCACATAAGATCGAGCATTTCAATCTCCCATAGTAGACCACTCGGCAATAAGAAACAACCCATCGTATAAGTTGGTATGGCTTGGGCAATCGACTTGGGCAATCGACTTGATCAAAATCTCCTTCTCCGTCCTTGATAACGATTTCTCTTTCCAACCTTTTAGCTTCTTCCAGATGCACTCTTTTAACTGCTCAAAGATAAATTTGTTGGACCTCCCAACCATCGTCGGTAAACCCAAATAACGCTCGTGCTTTTCCACCTCCCGAATCCCGAGTTGCGCCTGAATAGCATCCCTCCTCTCCTCATCCACATTCCGGTTGAACGACAATTCCGACTTTGAGAAATTCACCTATTGTCACGACGCTTCTCCATAATTATAAAAGGAGGAGATAAGACTCCCCCTATCAGCACCGAAAATGAGACCGAAGCAACGCATCCCATAACTAGCCTTACCCATCTGTCCTCAAACCCAAACCTTCTCATACAGTGCTCCAAGAAACTCCACTCGACTCGATCGTAAGCTTTATCCATATCCAGTTTCAATGCCATATAGCCTCTTTTCCCCCCTGTTTGAGTCTTCATATAATGGAATAGTTCAAATGCGGCTAACACATTATCGGTGATCATTCTGCCGGGAATAAACGCACTCTAGGTAGGAGCAATCAACTTCCCAAGCACCTTCTTCAACCTATTTGTGATTACCTTCGAAACAATCTTATATAACACATTACATAGACTAATAGGACGTAAATCTGTCATTTTGCATGGGTCCGAAACCTTAGGGATCAAAGTAATAAATGTATGATTCAATCCCTGAGGCATCGGCTTTCCCTTCAAAATGTCCAAAGCGCATGTAGTGACATCCTTCCCAACCACATTCCATCTTTTTTGATAAAAAAGAGCTGGCATGCCGTCGGGACCCGATGCTTTTGTGGGATGCATAGAAAAAAGGGCAGATTTTACCTCTCCCAGAGTGAAGGCGAACATGCTCTCATAGCCTAGCTCCCTGCGCACACACTCCATCCTATTCCTGTCACTCTTCGTTTCTATAAAAAAACACCACTTTCGGGGCCTCCCTTCTCACCATTTCAGCAAGTTTTGTAACTGCACGGGCATTCCCCCATCCCTGACAGTTGTAACTTATGCAAATCATTGGTCTCGATGGGGGACTCCGTCCCCGACCCATATAATTTGATTGTCTTGCCCACTCTTGTCCGTCTTCCTTCTCTTATCTGTCACCTCCCCTCCCTCATATGACCCAGACCCATCCCCCATTATAATGTTCTTTTCCCCACCCACGTACTCTTATTCCTTTCTTTTGACCCCACTTATATTGACTCCTATACTAATACCGTGACCCATCCCATTCAAATTCCCCTTCCTAGCTGCCTTTTTCCAACCAACTTTAACCAGTTTCTCCTTATTCCCCTTATGTATTGGACTCGATCACTTCTATCAGCCTCTCTGTAGTCTTCACCGCCCACATCTTGTATTTCCATAATGGAGACATTCTTCACTCCTCCTAGCACCTCAATAGCATCCTGACTCATATCCTTTTCAACAACCTCTCTATTAGCCTCTTCCTTCTTCTTCTCCTCCTCAAGAATTTCAATTAACGTTTTCCTCTGTCCTGTTTTCTTTTCTCCATTCTCGGTACTCGTTTCTTCCTTCCTTCCCCTGGTCTTGTCTAAAACTTTCCTCTCACTCTCTCTCTCTATCATCACTACTTCTTTACCTTGACGTTCTAATGGGTGACGCCCCCACAACCAATCCCCATACTCCTCCTTGACCAACTCGTCTTCTCCCCCCTTCCTATCGCACTCTGACTCAACATGCCGTAGTATTCCACAAGCATAACAAAAAATTTATTTTCTTATAATAAACACTCATGCAAATGAAAAGGCAATAAAAGACAAACTAAGTCATTTCACACAAATGAAAAAGCAATAAACCAAAGAACTGAAATATGACATTTATTAACCTACTATAGTCGGTTATAGAGTTAAACATATTTTTATTTAAAGAAATCCCGCACAAGGTGCAGGTTACTATACTAATTTATTACTATTCCACTAGTACTTATAAGATTTCTTAATTACCGTGAATAAACCTAAATAAACCTAAATGAACATGTATTTTCGGACGAAGGGAGTATTAATATAGGGCTCGTTTGGTTAGGTGAAATTCACCCCATCAAACACTTTGTTTGACTTGGGCCAAAAATAAAATGTTTGGTAAACGGACTCAATTCAATGAAAGTGTTAATGGGTTCTAATAATTCGGCCCAATCTGTTACCTCTCATTTTTTAGGGGTTTTCATCTCATTTTCTCTCTCCCCGACATTTCACAGAGACGGAGACCTACTCGCTCCCCATGGATACCCGAAAATTCCTCATTCCCCCTTGAGATCTCTCCCTTCGATCTCTCTCTTTCTCTTGAATTTTCTGTTCTGATTCCGTTGCTTGGCGTCCCTACCTTGTTGTCGATCTGATCTCCAATCGGTAAGTAACCCTAGCTTTGTTTGTCGTAAAACAACTCTGAATCCGAGTTTATTAGGGTTCAAAGAGCATTCAATCTCTGTATCCGACCCTAATTTCTACTACGAATCCTCTACTATGTTCCTAATCCGACTCCCAATTTGTTCAATCTCAAGTAGATAATCCATTCATTACCTGGATAATACTATTTGAGGTATTATAGGATATTGGACTAGCTGCTTTATTGTTGAGAAAGATAATCCATTCATTACCTGGATAATATTGTCTGTGGTTAACATTTTGGATTCTGGTATCTTGTCCAAATTCAATGGCCCGGCAAAAAAGGATGCTCCTCGGTAAATCTATGCTATGTACAATGTTTTCAACTAGATAATATTTCTGTTTTATGAAGGGGTTGTTGATTGGAATCTGTACTCAGTGTTTATGTTGTTTTGAGGTGCTCGCTTTTGGTACTGCCCACAAGAACTTTTTGGGCTGTTAATTTTTTATGTTTTATGGAAAGGTTTGACGTTATTGTAAATCTCAACATTCCTTCTCCTACTAATTATTTTTGTTGGTTATTTATAGCTCACAACCAAGACCAAGTGAAAGAAGTGATGATCAGGAGGTTGTAGTCAACGAGGGCTTAACTCCACCAAGCATTACTCCAGGGTATTGTACTATTGTTTATTTTCTTTAACTTTTACAAGTTACATATTAGACTTGTTATAACAAGATTATTAATAAGTATTGTTTAGAGTCTATTAGTTACACAAATAAACTGTCCTTTTGCCCAAAACTATAGCTAAATTGAAATGGTATAAAGTTAGCCATTGAACAGAATCTATAATCTACTTATATATAGTTTCCAATATCACACTTTCTAATTACACAAATAAGTATTGTTCTTTCTGCCATTGTAAAACCACTTTCTAATGGATAATTCATTGCTGTTTTTTTTTTTTTTTTGATGGCCTCTGATTTTACCCAACCAAGTTGTTCACCTACCCTGAATAGAGTAGAGTTGAATTAAATGGAGAATGTTAACTTTGGCCTGTTGAATCTCAGTTTGGATTGATAGGTTTAGCTTTCCATCTAACTTGAGTAATAGGCTTGGCCTGAGAATCTAGCTAACTGATCATATCTGAGACTCGGGGCGTTAATGGTCCTGTTATAGGAAGCCTATAGAATCATTCTAACACTAAAAAAAAATTCAGTTTTAGTGCTCCGGGCGTTAGTGCTGGTTGTCATCTTGTGTAATCATTGGCTTTCAAATACTAAAAAAAATCCATAAAATGATTCCATCTTCAAAAAGCTTTGCCTAATCAAAATTAAATCTAGATCTCAAGTCAAAGTCCTCTACTTCACAAAGATGAGAGAGAAAGTAAGAGAGAGAATCTCTCTTTTTGTGAACCCTTTTCGGGACTCCGCCTCTTCTGGCGTTGAGAACTCCCTCCTCCGGAAAAAACCTAGATTGCTTGAGTACAAATTCCAGTCTGTTTCTTTGGTCTACCAGTTTCTAATTGTTGATGGCCTTATTTCTAGCCGATCCCTCGCCATCGGGTACCTTGGGGTGCTTTGTGATGGTATAATTGGAAAGGAAAGTGATGATTTCTCAAAATTGGGGATTGTCTGTTGGTTTTGCCTTAGGGCTCTACTGGTCGATCGACGCCTTGAGGGAAGGATTCTGAGTCCCTTGTTGGTGGCGTGTGTGTGGATCTGGTTTCCTCGCCCCCCGCCGTGGCCGAATCCGCCATGTTCTGGCCGGAGAGTGGAGATCTGTGAGTTGATGTGTCCGGGCTCCGGTTTATTTTGGATAGAAGTGGCCGATTTCCCTCCCTGCAACGAGGAATCGGTCGAGTGGTCTCCGGGGTGCGTCTGCTGGGGGCGTTATTTCCCCTTCTTCTGCGCCTACCCTTTTCTATGGAGTTTGGTGGAGCGGTGCTTTCTTCTTCTCTTCCTTCTCTTTTTCATTTCTCACTATCTATCAATTACTATCTGTTATTCTAAGTTGGATCTTGTTCTTGTGAATCTAATGACCCCTCATGGGGTTGATGAAGGAAAAACATCTAAGGGAGCAGATGATCCTGCTTCTCAAAAGACCATCCCACAAAAGGGCTCTAAACTGCCGGAGGGCAATAAACTCATAAAGGAGCAGCCTTACTTCAAGGAGGAACGAGTCTCCAAGCCGAAAACTAACGAGGCGAAGGAGTTCAGAAGGTGCACAATCAATAGGGGAAAGCCATTAGCGCATCAAGGAAGATTTTGGAAACGATTCAGGTATGTGTGTATCGTTTCGGATCTTCATCAATTGCATTGGAATTACTTGTGTAAATCTTTAATCGCCCGTATCTGTCGGACTCTATTGGGAATAGTTGGTTGGTTTGCTTTGGCTCTTCATCTGTTGCAATGGAAAGGTCTATGTTACTATGAATATGTGGATATTTTTCATGGTCACAAAATAAATTCTGAGACTAGAAAAACCTTTCCTAGAAAATCTTTTCTGATTGAATGGTTTTTGGCAATAGGTTGTCTTAGAGAACATAGGTTATCTCATCTGGTAGCAGATGATCCTGCTCCATCAAAGACTATCCCCCGAAAGGGCTTTAAATTGCCGGAGGGCATTAAACTCACTGAGAAACACTCTTGCTCAAGTGAAATACAAAAATCCAAGCCGATATCGTTAGCAGAGCAGAAAATCAGGAGTGCATTCAATAGGAATAAGCTGTTACCCCTGCCAAGTCGAGTTCAGGAAAATGTATTGGCTCTTTACCAATCCTCTTTAATCGCAACTATTATTGGTGACCCTATTGAGGCCAAAGAGGTTCAGAAAAACATAAGGTATGTAGCGAATATTATTGTTTTGAGATGTGATTTGGATGAATATTGTTTGCCGGTTTGTGATTATGTCTCAAATGTAAGTTGCTTCTTGTTAGCTCAAGGCTGTCGAAAGCTATTAGTCATATATAATTTGCCTCTTGTGGATCTGTGCCTACCAAGTAAATTGGAAAAGAAAGCAGTTATTTGTAACCTTGCAAGTTCATCGGTTGTAATGTGTTGGAAGTTTGATTGTGAACTAGCTTACTGTAGTATCAATGTCTACATGCTTCGGTCATGCCTAGCCTGGAAGGACTGTACTCATAAAAACTGGACTAATTCCTTTGCCTCTAGTAGGCTGATTAGAAATGTATGTGTCTCTATGGATCATATGTCTTGCGAAGTTTTGCCTTTGGCCTATAAAAATGAACTTGTTGCCCACTTTTTGCCGATAAAATTGGGGAAAGATTTCATACTCTTGAGATATAATCTTAGGGTGATAGTATGTTCCAAGCAAAACCTCTTGGGGAAAATTATGAATGTCAATTGGCAGCCTCTGTTAGAAACGATGCACCCATGGCTTTTGGCGGAACTAGTTAGTATAAATCATGGGTTAAGCAACCCAAATCCAAATGTTTTTTATAAACAAAAGTATAGAGTAATCTCCTGTGTTTATCATCCTTGCAAATGGGAAAATCACTCAAAGGCTCAAAGCTTTGGAATGTCTACATTCACCCACTTAATGAGTACTCTTTTTGACAAAATGAAATGGGCACAAAGTTTTTGTATGAAGAGCTTACCATGCTGCTTCATACAATTTATAGATATAAAATGAAAATTTGTTTTTGGAATGTGAGGGGTTTAGGAAGACCTAATCTTTGGACAGAAATCAAAGCGATGAAAATGAACGAGCACATAGCCTTAATGGCTGTAGCAGAAACCAAGACAGACAAAATTCCTCTAGAAAAAACTTGGTCCGAATGCGGATTCAACAAAGCTATCTGGTCAGCCGGTAACGGCAAATCGGGTGGATTAGGAATAATGTGGAATGAAAACTACCTACTAAATGAAACAATCACAGTGGAAATTCATTTGCCAAGAATTATTGGTGTAAAATATTCTTGTGTTAGCAACGATTTCGTTGGGATGATCTTCTTTGTGTATGGTCCTCCTAATGCGGCAGATAAGGCTGCGTTCTGGATGGAGCTCACAAACATTATCTCAAGAGAAACTTTGCCGTGTATGGTAATTGGTGATCTAAACGAGATTGGTAACAATAATGAAAAAATGGGTGGAGTAATATATAACCATAATAGATTTCAAAGACTAAATGAGTTCAAAAATCAATGTGGTCTATTAGATATCCCGACTGTAGGGAACACATTTACTTGGAGGAAAAAGGTGGATGGAGTGGACAACATAAAGGAAAAACTTGATCGTGTGCTTGTGCAACACCAATTCTTGGATTCATATCCAGAAATCATGACCACAAACGGTGCCTTCTCGACCTCTGATCATTGTCCTATCACTACAACCCTCGATAGTCAAACACTTTTCAAGCCACCACCATTCAAATTCGAGAATATGTGGATCAAGAGAAACGATTTCCGAAATGTTGTTAAACAAGCATGGCGGGCTGACTGCCACGGTTCTGCTATGTTTCGTTTAATAACTAAAACAAGGATTGTTAAACAAAATGCCAAGGAATGGAACAAATATACACTAGGAAATATTTTCAGACAAATACAAAATGTGGAAAAAGAGCTTATTGCATTACAAGCGGTGAATTCTCTTAGTCAAGCAAATGCTCATAACACAAGGGAAATGACACTCATAAGGAAAAAAGAGTCACTATTAAAATACCAGAAAGATTATTGGGGCCAACGAGCAAAATCCAAACATATCAAAATGACAGACTGTAACTCAGCATACTTTCATAGAATAGCTTCTGGGAGGAGAAATAGGAAAATAATACGACAAATCACAACTTCTGAAGGAACTCTGATTTTTGGCGAGGAAAATATACGAAACGAAATCCGACGGGACTTTATGACTCGTTTCTCAAAAGAAAAAATTAACAAGAGGTTATTAGATAAATATTTGGAGTTAATTCCGTCATCCATTACTGATGCAGAAAATATCCGCCTTATCGAACAACCATCTAATGGGGAAATCAAGAAAGCGGTATTTTCTTTAGGACAAAACAAATCGTCGGGACCAGATGGGATGACAGCCGAATTCTACAAATCGTATTGGAATATAGTTGGGATGGATGTTATCCGTGCTGTCAAATCTTTCTTCCACTCGGGCAAGCTCCTCCGACAAACCAATCACACGTTTATCACGCTATTGCCAAAATGTGACAATCCCACTAAAACGAGCGATTATAGACCTATCAGTTTGTGCTCTACCATTTATAAAATAATCTCAAAAATTCTTACAGAAAGGCTGAAACTAGTGATTGGAAAATTAATCCATCCACTCCAAGGTGCGTTTGTGTCAGACAAGGCTATACAGGATAATGTGTTAATTGCACATGAGATCTTCCATTCATTCAAAACCAGGAAAGGCGCGGATGGGTGGCTTGCCATTAAACTAGATATGGAGAAGGCATATGATCGTGTAGATTGGGAATTCACTTCGAGTGTTCTAAAGAAATTTGGGTTTCACAACAAATTCATTGAATTGATAATGGAATGTGTAACCACCGTATCCTTCTCGGTGTTAGTCAATAATGGGCCTACTGATATATTCCCTGCAAATAGAGGATTAAGACAAGGTGATCCACTCTCCCCCTTTCTATTTATTCTTGGGGCAGAGGTGCTTGCTAGGAAACTATCTGATGAGGCTAATCAGAACAAATCCGGAATTGGTTTCTCGTTTGGACGATCTAGTGTTAAGATCCCTTTTCTATCATTTGCCGATGACATTATTATTTTCTCCAAAGGAAATATGGAGGCGTGTGACAAGGTCAAAAACATTATGACTGAATATTGCCAGATCTCAGGCCAGAAGATTAATTATGCAAAATCAGCGTTTCAATGCTCGCCAGGGATTGCTAGAAGCCGCTTCCCGAGTATTGAAAGGTATTTAAATATAGCCAATCAGGCAAAATTAGACAAATATCTTGGATGCCCGATCATAAACGGCCGAGTCAACAAGACCACATTTGAAGAAATAATCAACAAAACAACGGCACAACTTGCTAAATGGAAAGCGAACACTTTGTCCCAACAGGGTCGGTCGATTCTAATCAACTCTAACTTGGCAGCAAAACCATTATATACAATGCAAAGTTTCATGCTCCCGGCATCAATGCATTCAAATCTTGACAAAATAAATAGGACTTTCTTTTGGAATAAGGACTTACAATACAAACCGTTAATCAGTTGGGAGAAAATTTGCAAGCTGAAAGAATCAGGGGGTTTGGGCCTAAGGAAAACAAAAGAAATGAACATCGCTTTACAAATGAAGCTATTATGGAAAATATTAGCGGAACCAGACAATATATGGGTCAAAATTATTACGTCAAAATATCTGAAAGACACTCATATTCTTAATTACCATGACAACGGGAACGCCTCATGGCAGTGGTCACAACTAAGGAAATTAGTCATTTCTTTCAAAAGTGGTCTAAGCTGGTCAGTAGGGAATGGAAAATCTATCAAGTTCTGGGAAGACAATTGGGGGCCACCACATCCTTTATGGAAGCATTGTACTGACCCAACAAACCTAAATTTAAGTACTAGAGTAAATGAATTCATAGTCAATAACTCCTGGTGTAGCGGAAAATTAAAACAAGTCCTTCCAGATGACATTGTGCAACAAATTTGTAAGATTCCACTCCCTATTAGTACCATTGAGGACAGATTGTACTGGTGGCCGGATAATAAAGGTTGGTTCACAACTTCAAGTGCTTACAGACTAGCTACTAATGCCACCGAACCTGTAAAAGACGATAATGCTTGGATTTGGAAAATTGATACCCTGCCTAAAATTAAAAAATTTTTGTGGAAAGTTTGCCATGATGGTTTACCTACTGCCGGACGACTGGAAACTAAGGGGCTATCAATTCCTCCATACTGTGCCATGTGTAATCATCATCATGAAGATTTTGTGCACATTTTCTTTGAATGCAAATATAGTTTATTCGTCAGAAGTCTCAAAAGTAATGTTAAAATGATAATTGATAACGAGATTAGGTCATCCAGAAACATCAAGATACTAATGTCAAAGATTGGAGCCATATTGACACAAGATGAAAAGCAACAATTGGCTTTCCACTGGTGGACTGCCTGGTTAACCAGAAATCTATTTATCTTCCAACAAGAGAAACTGCCAACTGAAGCAGGATTTGGCCAAAAAGTGGAAGTGAATCGACAAAACTGGACTAAGGCGTGCAAAGTACATGACGAATTAAACCATGGTGAACAAAAAAGGAATAAAACAACTGAAAGAGTTAGAAAAAGGAATAATAAGATGAAATGGAAGAAACCCCCACCTGGTTGGGTAAAACTAAATTTTGATGGCTCAGCTAGCCCAAATCGACAAAGTTCTACAGGTTTTATCATCCGCAACGACAGAGGAACAACAGTGGCAATAGGGGGGGAAACAATTGGAAAACAAACCCCTTTAATGGCAGAAGCCCTTGCCCTCAGAAGAGGAATTATAAGTGTTAGACAATTGAACATCGACAAACTCGTCATTGAAGGTGACTCGCTCATTATTATCAATTATCTTAGTAAAGGCATCAAATGCCCATGGGAGATTGAACTCGTCATGTCTGACATATGCTCTCTCATCACCGGGATTAGCGAAGTTTTGTATTCACACATTCTTCGTTCTGGTAACTGCGTGGATGATCGGGTTGCACACCTTGCCCACGTAACCAATAATCCCAATCTACACGGTGATCCTGGTCTCGCCGACCTCATCCGTAAGGATGCCATCGGATAACGACTCTGTCGTTTCCGAATTCTTACCCAATCAAAAAAAAAAAAAAAATCTAGATCTCTTTTTGAGATTTTCTGTCCCTCTAAATAAAGCTTATGAGCTATAATATAGAGAAAAGATGTTGAGTTTTTAGATGACTTTGCCTACATGAATAGACCACAAAAGAGTTCAACTCCTCAAGTAACTGAAAACACTTGGTCCTTTTTCTATCTTGTGGGCATGGCCCAGTTTGTGGTTACTATCAAAATTAGGAGAGAACTACCGGAATCTAGCCATAAAAGGGGAACCTATCTTACCATTAGGCATACATTATACATATTAGCTACTTCTGAACGAACTATAACAAAATTTGAGAATTTTAGTGTTAGGAATGAGCTCCTTTTGACCGAAAAACTTTGAAATCTAACACATAATGGATGTGTCCAACTCAGTTGGTAGTTATACATGCATGGGATATTTGACATGATAGCTTTAAAATTTTGAATCTTTTGTTTGTGGGAAAACAATCAAAGGCCACCATGGTTTGTTTCTCAACTCCAGTTGTTCTTCGGTTCTTCCTAATTGATCCTACTCCACTTCCCATCAGAACCAATATAAATCTTTGTGGTACGGTGTGTGCTTTCTATGTTTAGGGTCCACCAATTGCCATTACTTTAGCTTGCAAACTATCATATACTATATCTTTATATGCTAGTAGCTAGATGCACCTCCATTGCTTGGTGTCACCCACTTTGCTTTGAATGGACTGATTATATGGGAAAGCTTGGACTTTTTGGCTTAATGATTCTTCCTTTATACCTTCTTGTTCATTTTGCAATGTTAACTACTTCTCAAATAATTCAGTTTTAATGCACTAAATTAAGATGGAGATCGAGAGGTGCATCAGTGCATCACAATTAAGTTTACTTGCTATATAATCTCATATTCTATATTTGGACAATTGATTAATATGTACAGTTTCTCTATATGGAACTATGCATAATGCATGCTTGTGACAAGTTTATTGCTTATATATTATCCTTCACATTTCAACCCCAACCAAACTAAAATAATTAAATCAATCAATTCACACACACATAGATGATTTTGAGCTTCAGTAATGGTTTTAGGATAGCTGCTGCAAATTAGGGTTTTTACTGTCAATTAATCTTTGTCTAATGTTTTGATTGCAGGGTTTGGTTCCTCGTGCTAAGCTGTTATTAACATCGGGAGGGGCGTTTTTCTTGGGATTTTGGCCACTCATCCTTGTTACAATTTCTGCCTTTGTTTTTCTCTATATAGGAAGTACTTTCGTGCTTTGTTTCCTGGGCTATTTTTCATTTCAGAGATGACTCGTAATGGATCATTGACTAGGACTAGAAAATTACAACAACTCCAGACGGTTTTTGTCATAGTTAGAGTGTTACAACAACTTTTGGTGTGTATTGTCTTAACTTCTAGTGTGTATTGTCTTAACTTTTGTTAACTTCTAGTGTGTATTGTCTTATTTTCTGTTAACATTTGTTAACTTCTGGTGTGTATTGTCTTAACTTCTGGTGCGTATTGTCTTAACTTTTGTTAACTCTTTTTTTTTTTTCTGGAAATTGTCTTAACTTATGTTGGAAATGATCAAACTTCCTTTTGTTGTGTACCATTAAATTTATAGGGTGTTATATATTTGTTTTGCAACAATTCTGAAGAAATCTACTATTCAAAAAAAAAAATATCTGAAGAAATTTGGAATGATTTTTTTTTTGTGCTAATTCTAATGATTCTAATTCTAATTTATAGCAAAAGAAAAATATATTCAAAACGGAACTTTTATAGATCTCTAAGTTAGTGTTGATTATCATTACTTGTTACAAATTAAAAATAATAAACATTAGGATTTATGAGATCATTAAACATATCCCTTTCCTAAATTAATTCAACCAAACATTTACAAAGGTAATAGGGAATTCAATGATTCATCTTCTAAGTCAACCAAACAAAAATATAATCAAACACTAATCATTTCCTTTCCCTTTCCATAAAGGCAATGAATCTCTTTCCTTTCCCTAGCTCGAACCAAACGGGCCCTTAATTTATGACTTGAACAAAATTTTAACAATTAAGGTTGCGTTTGCATATCCAACTTATAATGTCATTAATGTTTATTTTTGAAAATGTTTTATTATATTGACAAGTGTTGATTTATGATATAATTAATTGCATAAATATGTACAATATTTGATTTAATCAATTGTTCGTAATGGATTTGCAGCTCTTCAACTCCCCCCACCAACAGCCCACAATCGTGGTAGTCTGGTACACCATCAAACCCGTCGCTATTGGCCGCCATACTATATCCTCTAACGGTCGTCGAATATCGTCTAAATCTCCGATGTCGATGAGTGATGCTTATTTTTCTTCTTCTTCTTCTTCGGCAAAAATCACCCATCCCAAACCCTAATAGACCAAATTCAATTTGGGGGTTTTGAAATTGGGACCCGAGATTCAGAATTCAAGAAGAATTAAGGTTTGCTATTATCCTCCAAAAGCATAGGTTTGGAGATGGTGGCGATTGAGGGTAAGATATGGAGCAATTGTGAGGGAAATTGGTGGGAAGTGCACTTCCAAAATAACATAGTTTTAAGGCAAGAAGTGACGAAGGCAACCGAAATTGGTGGCGAGAATCCGGCAAGAGGCGATGAAGGCTACCGAATCTGGTGGCTAGACTCCGGCAAGAGGCGATGAAGGCTACCGGATCTGGTGGCGAGACTCTGGCAAGAGGGGATGAAGGCTACCAGATCTGGTGGCGAGACTCCGACGAGAGGCGATGATGGCTACCGGATCTGGGGCTGAGTTTTGTGTTAGGAGGATGAGTTGGGTTATGTGAGTGTTGAAGTAAAATATTGTGTTGATTTAATTTTAACATTCCAAACACCCTTGTCAAACAGTATAACTATTATAAATCAAAATACAAAGTTTATAAAACATAATACTGCTATGCAAACGGAGCCTAAGATGAATTTTTCCCCTTAATTCTTCACAAATTGAGGTATATATATAAACGGTGGTTTATTGCAACTTGACCAAATTTATACATTGGCATAATTAAATATAATTGGTATAATAAAATATATAATTTATTAATCTTCCCCTAAAAGTTAATAAGAAAATCAGTAGGTAACAAACACTAGCTAAAAGAAATACTGCCCATTGTGTACCGATCGAACTAGTTATTAAATAGTGAGATACATAATGTTAAATTAAACATTCTAAATACGATATGAAATTCGAACGATCCCATCATATCGGTGATTGCATCTTGGTACTCCGGATCTCTCGATCACTATCTTATTTGCGTAATGATAGTGCATGTCAATATGTCA
Organism: Persicaria tinctoria; assembly: GCA_037127255.1. Taxonomy (NCBI): domain Eukaryota; kingdom Viridiplantae; phylum Streptophyta; class Magnoliopsida; order Caryophyllales; family Polygonaceae; genus Persicaria; species Persicaria tinctoria. Next base: position 7,546,733 of record JBANSL010000004.1, read on the forward strand.
TGTCATCGTTACGGTGTTGGAGGCGCCGTGATTAGCTGCTCTGGCGGCGGAGGAGATGTTGGAACTGATGGCGGCAGTGGCGGCCCTAGAGGGGGGGCGGAAATCCTGCAGCCGCCCCTGTGGTCGCATCTGGATGGCGGTAATGGTGGCATAGAACTGACGGAGGCGATAGCGGGATCTGGGCTTGGATTCATCGGAGTAAGGAGCACTCTACGTGACGGTGGTGCGGCTCGTTGGAGATAAGAAGCCATTGCATCCAAATCGACATCGAATTTGGGAGAGAGGGGAATGGAATAAGAATGATGAGGCAGCATTAATCCTTTTATCAACACCAAAACTAGCAACCATTTTGATCCGCTGATAGTTGTCGATGTTGCGGCCATCTTATGGATCGATAAATCTCCTATACCTTAGTTTTTTTTTTTTTTTTTTTGGTGATCACCTTAGTTTTGTTTCCTTGAAACCAATCAGTTAAATTAAAAGATCGAGGAGATCATGCATACCCAATGGAGAATTTATAGCTAGAGTTACGTAAATTGGACAAGTACTTTATTCATCAACTAGATAATAAAATTATGAGTTGATTGACTAACCGATAGCTGACAACGTCACTAATGTATTTTTGTCGGCCAAATTGCCGTATTGGTATAAAAATGGTACCACGCACGACAGATTGGTATAAAAAAAACTTTAAGCCAAAAAAAAAGAAATTGGGCCAAAAGGCCATGTCTTTCAACCATTTAGAAATGTCAAAAAATCTTTCATAACCCCATTTTATTTTTCCCACCCCATTCCCTTGTCTTCATTCTTCCTTTCTTTCATTCAAATATGAGCTCAGAGGATGAGATCCATGGCTCTCCCGCCTCTCCCTCCATTATCGCTCCCCTCTCGTTCTCCTTCGCCACCCACAGCTGCCCGCGGCAGCACCCCACCGCCGGTGACGATGACTCAGCCTCAACGTCGACCAGCTCGATCGAGAATCTGCTGGACGGCGCCGCCCCCATCTTCCACCTTGCTTTCCTTTGTTCTATCGGTGAAGTCTGAGATCCAGAGGTTCTGCTGTTCGGAAAAGCGGATTTAGCTCCGTCTGATTAAAGAGGACCATAGACGCCTCCATGGGCTGCACCTCCGTTTGATTTTGCATCGTTACACCTCCGGCAAAGCAGTGGTGACACCTATCAAATATTTACAAATTGTTAGTGTTTGTTCATTTACAATTGTAAATCACTGCTTTGTTACGTTATTGATTTTGCATCTTTACCTAATTGTATTTGCTTATGTTGACTTGAGGTGAAAAAAGCAGCGGTGACGACACCTATCAAATAATTAGGAATGTTTTGCTTATTTGAGACATCTTTGTAAATATTTACAAATTACAATATGCATATTTCTTTTCCCCTGGTTTTTTTACGTGTTTGTTCATTTGTTATGGTTTTTTTTTTTAGCAGAGGAAAAGGGGGCGATTCTTAAGACAGAACACAACCCTGATCATATTAGAGATATATTAGGAACAGTGGCGGACCCAGAAACTTTTGAGAGGGGGGTCACCGTGCCTACAGGGTGGGTGCGGCGGCGGGTTGCTGGGTGGGTCGAGGGTTCGACTCGGACTTGGCTCTCTCTCACAGTCGGCGGCTACAGTAAATGTAAATGGGGGCTTTTGAATTTTAACCTATAAAAATATTTTTTTAAAAAAAATAGAGGTAAAAAATGAAAATTTGGTGAGTCGAACTCGCATCTCCTGACTCCAAAAGAGCTTACCCACGTCCTTTGCCATTTGAGCCAACACTTTTTAGTGATTTTTTACTCTCTTTACTTAATTATATCCAAAAACAAGTTTTTTTTTTTTTTTTACATATTTCTCGGGCCGAGGGGGGGGTCACGTGACCCCCCAGGACCCCCCTTGGGTCCGCCACTGATTAGGAATGATATATTAGATATGATTGTATTAGGATATAATCTTTGATATTGTTATATTAGGTTAGAAATATATATATCTTTGGTAGGTTTAGATTATCGATATCTTTATATTACTTATTCTCTAAGCATTGTAATCCCTATATAAAAGGTTGAATAATAACATTATAAGCGGGTGTTTGTCTTTTCTAATATGAGGCTTCCATCACCAATCTATTAGGGTTTTATCCCTCTCTAAATTTTACATGGCATTAGAGCAGGTTTCGATCTTGGCCTATCTGCACCTTCATCAAACTCTTCCGCTGCCTTACCTTACCCTATCCATATATGTTTTTTTTTTCAGGCTAATTGACCGCCGTCCGCTCCACTTTCGCCGACGGCTCTACCCTACTACCTCTACCGGCCCTAAACACAATTTCTACCCTACCGCCTCTACCGGCCCTTCACAACCCCTACCGTCGCCACTGCTATGGCTACTCAAACCCCCGTGGCTCAATCGGTTTTACTTTACCGATCTCTACCTTGTCTAATTGCGGGGGCGCCTTATTCATCGACCTCTATCAAGTTCATCGGCCTCTATCATGTTCGTCGACCTCTACCTTGTTCTTGTTCACATGGACTCTCGAGCTCTCACCGTTCGTGTTCTAGCCATCTACATCAATCGCAGATCTATCTTATGCTTCCAGTCTTTAGCGTTCGTGGCTCTACGTACTCTCGCTTCGACTGCGGGGGCGTATTACAGATATATTAGGAATGATATATTAGATATGATTGTATTAGGATATAATCTTTGATATTGTTATATTAGGTTAGAAATATATATATCTTTGGTAGGTTTAGATTATCGATATCTTTATATTACTTATTCTCTAAGCATTGTAATCCCTATATAAAGGGTTGAATAATAACATTATAAGCGGGTGTTTGCCTTTTCTAATATGAGGCTTCCACCACCAATCTATTAGGGTTTTATCCCTCTCTAAATTCTACAGATCATCCTTTCGGATGATGTTACAGAATTCCATATTCAAATGGAGAGTATCCATATTACAAATGTCATTAGATCTAGCCATGAAATCCGTTGATCCGTTGGCTCCACGAAAACAATATTTGAACTCTATGTTCTCAAATTCCAATTGCATCTTCTTGGTAAGCTCGACTTGTTAGTATATCTCCCATCTGGGCCTTGCATTATCGTGGATTGCTTTGATTACTTCCAAACAGTCACCTTCAATTACAACTCTACGTAAGCCTTTTTTCCATCCCATTTTCGTACCTGTGCAAAATGCAGCTGCTTCGGTTTGGATAGCTGAGCCACTATCCACCTGCTGTTGAAAGGATCCACCTGCTGTTGAAAGGTATCCATCACATTTCCTTCACAATCCCTGAGGATCCCATCTACCTGGCATAAGCCATTAGGTTTAGTTGAGCCATCCACATTAATTTTGTAGGTGGCCCTAGGTGGTTTTTTCCTCCACTTGATCACAACCTTTCACCATCTTCTTGGTAAGCTCGACTTGCTAGTATATCTCCCATCTGGGCCTTGCATTATCGTGGATTGCTTTGATTACTTCCAAACAGTCACCTTCAATTACAACTCTACGTAAGCCTTTTTTCCATCCCATTTTCGTACCTGTGCAAAATGCAGCTGCTTCGGTTTGGATAGCTGAGCCACTATCCACCTGCTGTTGAAAGGATCCACCTGCTGTTGAAAGGTATCCATCACATTTCCTTCACAATCCTTGAGGATCCCACCTACTTGGCATAAGCCATTAGGTTTAGTTGAGCCATCTACATTAATTTTGTAGGTGACCCTAGGTGGTTTTTTCCTCCACTTGATCACAACCTTTCGCCTGTCTTGTTTCGGGGCTTTAACGGGATTGGCATTCAGCCAATCCCTCACCTGCATATAAGATCGAATCACAATTTGTGAGACATGGTCGATTTTTGTATTTCTGAGTTCATTTGTTATGGTTGATTCACCGAATTAGTGCTTTGTTAGTGCTCTATGCCTTTAATTTCTCTCTCCCTCTCAAATGATTTGTTAGTGCTCAATGCCTTTATTTTGGTTACAGTGTCCATAACCCTGTTTTATAGTAGTGACAGTGTCTGTAAACTATTTTTATAATGGTGACAGTGTCTATGGCCCTATTTTTATAGTGGTTACAATGTTTATTATCCTGTTTTTATATTGATAACAGTGTCTATGACCCTATTTTTATAGGAAAAATTTGGTAGAATATCCATTTAGGATTTGCAATTAAGTAAATGTCCATTTTTATTTGATAATTAAGTAAATGTCCATAATATTTTTATAAACCCCAAACTACCCTTGTTCTATTTGATAAGAGATAAACATTGAAAAGAAGGGAGAATGGTCATATGCGTCCTCAGATCTGCCATGTCATTTTCGATTCAGATTTGGACCCATCGTTTTTGTTCACCTCAGTGCCGCTGGTCGAATCCCGCCGTCGTGAGCTACTCTAGGAGGAGGAAGATTTTTGTGAGTGCCAAGCCCAAGCCCCACGACTCCATCATCCCTCTCGCGGCAACCATCGTCGGTCTTAGAATTTATTCATTCTCATCCCAAAACTAATTAATTTGTGGAATTCCCGCTACGCCATCAAGGATGATCATGACCCCCTCCGGCAAGACGCTAGCGGTTTCTGGCTCTGGGAGGCACCTCAGATACTCGTTCTCCAGCCGATCAATGGCGATTCCCGGTTCGACAAGGTCTTTGTTTTCAAGCTCCCGGTTTGACCAAATCCAGAGAAAGATGTATGTGAAGCAAGTGACGAAGAAGAACATGCCTCATTTTTTTTATCTTTTGATTGAAATTGCAAAAATTATGAAGCAATAAAATGGTTAATACGGAAAAAGAGAGGATAACTCACCCTAGAAACTCATAAATTGAGTTTGAAGGTGAGAGCTAATGGCCTAGAAACCGGCTTGAGGAAGAGGAGAATCCAATTCAAAGGTCCTAGGGCTGATCGGTATAGAGAGCATTTGAGATTTGGGAAGATTTTCTGAAATTGGATACTTCACTACCAAATTTGTGATAATGGGTTGATATTGTAACCTGGTGACAGGTCTCATTTTACAGGTCTCGTTTTTTTTTTGTTAATATTTTGATTTTGTAACCTGGTGATAGGTCTCATTTTTTTTATCTTTTGATTGAAATTGCAAAAAATGGTGATATTGTCATTGCTTTCAAGTATACATCAGTTCCATAGAATACGAAACCAAATTGAATATTTTGATAGAACTGTTCAGGAATTAAATCCAATTGAAGGTTTTTATTAGCTTAATTTTTTTTCTATATCTGTGATAATCGGTTTGGGATATGTACGGGTTGGTGACAATATTTTGGTGATAAATACGAGTTGGTGACAATATCTTGGTGATAAATATGACACTACTAAAATTCTGCTATTTAACATTGGTTCATTAACATCAGTCAGAAAAAACTGTCATGTTAAACAGTTTTTTAACATCGGTTTTTAAATTTGTGATGTTAAAAATAATGTAGACATCATCCTATATTTTAGACTGATGTTAAATATTTATTTTGATTTTTTTTTATAAAAGCCGCGGAATGCAGTGATGAACTAATTTAAACACCCGCCCTTGAAATTTCTGACTATAATTCCCGCTTCAGAAAAATTAGGGGTTTACCTTTACCCAAAAACACCGCATCTCCATTAGCTGTTCTTCTCTCTCATTTCTTTCCGCCTGTTCTTCTCTCTCATTTCCTTTTTTTTTTAGCAAATCCACTCTCAGTTTCAGACTTAATCAAAAGGATGAGGATTCTCCCTTTCATATTCTCCTTCTTCATTTCAGATCTGTGACTGAGGCTTTGATGCTAGCCACACATGACGTAAAACCAAGCAATCGTCACAATCTGAGGAGGGAGGGGTTCTCAGCCCCGCGAGTCGGAGCCACCAGCGATGTTGGGACTGAGTTGTCAACCCGATGGAGACATGAAGGTTTTTCTTTTCTAAAATCCCTTTATTTTCTTCAATTTATCATTCTCTTTCCCTCAACTATTTCGATCTTTGTCTTCATTGCTTGTTATTCCATCCCGTCTCTCTCTTTTTTCTTATCTTTTGGGGTTTTTGTGTTTACTGTTGGGGGAGGAATCCACATACTCAGTGGATATCTACAAATTGATATGTTTAATCATCTAGTGTTTAGGGTTTTGAGGGTGGAATCGGATTTGGTAGTTGTTGATTTGGGATGGTTGAGATTAGGGGCGGAGTTAGGGTTGTTTAGGGTTTTCTTTATCTGTTTAGGGTTTTCTACAGCTTAAGATTCAAATTCCATCTTCAATTTCTTTTCTTTGTGAGAATTCTAGCATTACGAGTATTGACACATTTCCGCATATACTAATAATGAAATTCTTGTGGCTTGTTTGTTAGCTTTCTATAACCATAGGCATAATGCTAGCTTATTTACTAGGACTTTTCATCGAATGGAGAGTACTTGCAGTTCTAGGTAAGTCTCATTCGATGAGTGATGGCAATGTCTTGATTGACATTACAACTTAATTGCAAACATAGATGTTCATCATTGCCAGAGTATGTAGACTCTAATTTTGTTACTCCTTTATTCTTTTTTTTTTTTGTAGTAGTTCCTTGAGACTTCATTGCAAGTTCTCTGTGGTTTTGATGCTGATATATCTGTTGAAGTAAATGACATTAAGGTATTTGTTCATTTATATGTGCAAGGAATGACCTCATTTGTGATGAAAGGTAGAGGTAATTAGATATAAAGGTGATGTAGGTGCTTCTCTAGCTGGATTTTGATCTAAGTAAATGAAAGGTGATGTAGATGTTTTTTTGTAGGAAAGAAGTTGGCCAAGAGCATATTAAAAGCAAGAGTTGTAGTTTGTGTCAATCGGGTGCAAGGTATGAACTCCAATGCAGTGAACACTGAAAATTCATGTCCTGATATTGGAATGTTATTCTAAATATCTTAATTTTCTCTTGTGTGAGAGAAATACATGTCTTGATTTTAGGATATATGTTTGATAGCATGCATTTAGATGGTCATAAGAGGTTGCATTTAGTTATGATGCATATCATGCATGGTTTAAGTAGAATTTGCATATTTGCTCTATGTGTGGGTGGAGTCGGAATCTACAAGTTTTTATTGATTATTTCAGGTAACTGTGGATCCGAGGAGGAGACATAAGTTGATGACGCATTAGATAAGAATGTATAGTTGATCGGAGAAGCGTACATGAAGATCTCAAGAGGTTCTGAGAAGAAGAAGCGAACCTAAATGATGAACAAGTCTGTAGAAGTTGTCGCCAGACATGCTGAACTTGTTTTGCAATTTCTGGAGGCCTCGGTTGTCCGATTGACTATTATGACCATGCGTTGGAAAGCTCTTTCGAAAAGCTACAACTTTCCTGTTGACAAGAAGAGCAAATTCGAGACGGATTTTCCGTAAAAGACCAATGCAGCGGCCGCAGCATGTCGGCCGTGGCCGCCGCCAGTACCGTCGCAGCGGAGTTGGAGAAAATTGTTGATGTTGCGGCCGCTGCATACATGCGGCGGCCGCCGCATTTGCCGTCAGCGCAGTACACTGCGTTTTGATTTCTAAAAACCCTAGATGCTTTTGTTTTGGTTCATGGCCGACTTTGGATCTTTTATAAGGCCAATTTTAGTTTATTTTTCAGACTTCTATTCTATTCTACGTTCTACCAGACAATGAGAGAGAGAGAGAGCGATGTTCGCCATGGGCGGCTAAACTCTCTTCGTTCTACTTGCAATTCGAAGCTTTATTTGGATCGATTGTGAGTTTCTGAATCTTGTTCCTTATTTCCTATATTGAATGTTTCAACTTCTTTGTGCTTGATTGTCTAATATTGTTTTATTCTATCTAGCCCGCGCAACTAGTTAGAATCAATTCAATTGCTAAGGTTTTGTAGATTCATGGTTGTGAACCTTAACCTAAGTAGCAAACTTGTTCCTTTAGGGCTGGTTGAACTAATTGAATGAGTAGGAAGTTGGATGTGTTGTTAAATCCCTCTTTAGAGACTACAAATACCTTGGTTAATCTCTAAACTTAAAGCTATCAATTGAGTTAAATCCTTCTTTAGGGACTGTTTGATTGATAAGGGTTTCTAGGACTGGTTGGACTACTAACTATATTAGGTTGGGACAAGGGCATTCATAGGAAGACTAAAAGGATAAGAGGAAGTTACAATATCAATTTAATCAAATAAAGTGGATAGTTGTAGGTAGAACAATCTTCTCTAAATTGTTTTGCATTATTTGTTTTTATTTTATTTTCTTTTCAATCTCAATCAACCAAAAACCCCCCTTTCACTAATTGGTAAATACACCTTGCAAAGGAATACTTGATTCTCTGTGGGATCGACCTCTTACTTACTTGCTATACTAGTTTGTAGGTTTGAGTTTTATTTTGATACGGTTTACGCAACTAAAAACCGTCCATCAAATTGGCACCGTTGCCGGGGAATCAAGTTTATTTCTTTGTTTTGTGTATTTATTAATTTTTGTTTATATATCTAACTTTGTTCTGAACCTATCTTACGGTTCACAACACCCTTGCTACTAACTTTTTCAAGATGTTGAGATTAGCGCAGTTTGAAGGAGAGAACTTTCACCAATACTTCAGTAGATTGCATGAGTATGTTGACGACCTTGGTTCATGGGGTTATCAATTCAGCATCCGAGATATGATTATGTGCATAATTGATGGGATGATTGTTGAGACGTGAGCGCTTGCTGAGTACATGAGTAACGGAGGCCTGAAACGGTTAGGAGGATTGTCGGGGTTATGGGATTTCTTCTGTTACATGGATTACCATGTTGCACAAGAAGAATTGCTCGCCACATCTCCTCCGCCAATGGAGGACTCTGTCACATACCTAGAGGATCCATTCCATAGCCTTACCCAACTGTTGCAAGAGCAAGCTGAGAGCAGTAAGAACTTAGAGAATCAGATGAACAAACTCATTCAAATTTTAAGTGCAAAAGGTGAGAAGGAAAAGGGCTTAGAAGAAGGAGTTGAACTCGTAACGGAGCGTGAAAATTATGAGGAGCGGCAACCGCCGCATGAGGGCGGCGACCGCCGCACTGCTACTAATGAGCCCCCATCGACTTCTTCTTCTCTTGATTTTGAGAAACCCACCCCACCACCACTTGAGGCTAGCTTTAAAGGATGCATGAGTGGAAGATCCTATCGAAGTCATTACACTTAGTTCATTCCCTCCTATGTGGTTTCAACATGACAATGACATGCCGAATGAGGATGAATTGGTTGCAGACAACGATAGTTTCTTTGATGATAGAGGAGAGGGTCTAGTGCTTCCTGACTTGGAATCTCATGAGTCGACGCATGAGGTTACATGTGATGTGTCTCCTACTCCATCTGCATCATCCATTATTTGCTCGTCCATTGATGAACCAGGTCCAGAGCCATCAGCTGAGGCTCAAGAGGTAATAGAGGTAAGCTTTTGCAATTTGAAAGGTAATGGTGATTATGTTGATCCTTTTTATTCCTATTTTGAGAAGCCACCGGCGGAACTGTGTTGGTGGTATCATATTCCTATAGGAGAGAGTCATGCTAGACTCTTTGATAGATTGAAAGGGTTCTTGAGTTCCACATTTTATGCTTTCAATTTATTGTGCTATGATGTCTTTTGTAAGATGTGTGCACAGGAATATGATAGGCTACTGAGGGCCTTGACGATGTCTGATAGCTATGATCTTGAGATTGAAAATAAGTCAAGTCAATGACATTAAAGAAAGGCGTTTCTCGGGAGGCAACCCGAGGTAAGTTTTCTAATTTAGTTATTTCAATTCCTAGTTAGCTAGTTTTCTTTTCAATAAATTAGATTTTTCATTAGGCATTAGATAGTTGTTTTTGGTTTGGGATATACTAAGATTTCAGGAAAGGCCACCGAAATCCTTAGATCCGACCTATAGAGACCTATCCACCACATTGTGAGTATTTCATTCATCTCTTTCTCTATGTTTTTAAGTTTTTGTTGTCTTTTATGTTTCATTGAGGACAATGAAAGGTTTAAGTGTGGGGGAAGGATTGCATTGCATATAAATAGAGTTTGCATATCATGTTTATTTATGTTTTCATATTTATTTTTACTTATATATCACATTAAAAAAAATCACAAAAATATCATGCATTGCATTTAAGTGTTATTAAAGATACCCATCTTGGTTTAGTTTTTCCTCTAATTTATTTTTATTATCTTAATGCACAAATCCCATGATTTGATTGAATTGCTTGAAAATTATTTTTGGAGAATGATTTGAGAATATAATTGAGCAAGTATGGTTCATAGTTGAGGTTAAATTGAAATCTAAAAAAAAATAAAAAATATACATAACCCTTTGTGAATTTGTTTTGGCCTTGTAGGGACTTTACATATTATTTCCTTTTGCTTTTATTGTGTGATTATGCTCTTCATATGTTTCTTATTTCAATACCGTATTGCACATATTTGTTGCTTGTGAATTTCAAATGATTGAGGCATGTTTTCTTTAGCTATATTATACCTTATCTACCCTTTGCATTATCCTTTGCTTGAAGCCTATCTAAGTCTTAAAGCCTATTCTTTTTTATAGCTCCACAAAAATATATCATAGCCAATGATTAGTCTAACCCTATCCGGGAATTAGGAGGGGAATTGGTGAAAAATCTTTATGTTGGAGTTACTTTGAGTGGATATGATGTATGTATGGTTGTGCATTGCGAGAGGCATAGCCAAAATAAGGTAACCCTTCTTGCATAATAGAGATGACTTATTACTAGGGGAGTAGGAGAATAAAATTCACTTAGGAGTAAAAGTCTAGTAAGCTTGGACCTAGGGAGGATAAAATTCACCTAGGGGCAAAAGTAAGCATAAAAGAAAAGAAAAGAAGTCATCATAATGGAAAAAAATGCATGAGTTGTATGTCTATTGAAATCGAAGATCTTATTGATGTGTATTGGAGTTTATGTTATTGGAATGGTTTGCGAAGTATGAAAGTTTTGGTGTTGTTCTGGTTGGTTGTTGTTCCTTTTTCCCGGATTTTTAGCACCACAAGCCTAAATATTTCTCATGCCTTATGTTCCTACCAAAGCCTCATTACAACCCTATAAAAGTCCTCATTATGTTGTTTGCAAGTGATAACTTTCACGGTGTATAGAGAATTTTGGATTGAGTTGAGAGTTGGATTTTAAAGCCTAAATACATGAGAGCTTGAGTGAAACACATCATCCCGGTGAGGTTGGATTAAATTTGCTTTTACTACTGGATCGCTCATATATTTGCTAGGATATTTGTTCTCTTATTCATGGCTCTTATTTCTTGATGTTGCTTTTATAAAATTATGGCATGAAGATCTTATTTGTGGGATGATTAATTCTATATTTGTTTTTGATTGCTTGAGGACAAGCAAAAGCTTAAGTGTGGGGGAGTTTGATAGCATGCATTTGGATGGTCATAATAGGTTGCATTTAGTTTAGTTATGATGCATATCATGCATGGTTTAAGTAGAATTTGCATATTTGCTCTATGTGCGGGTAGAGTCGGAATCTACACGTTTTTATTGATTATTTCAGGTAACTGTGGATCCGAGGAGGATACATAGGTTGATGATGCATTAGATAAGAATGTATAGTTGATCGGAGAAGCTTACATGAAGATCTCAAGAGGTTCTGAGAAGAAGAAGCGAACCTAAACGAAGAACAAGTCTGCAGAAGTTGTCGCTAGACATGCTGAACTTGTTTTGCACTTTCTGGAGGCCTCGGTTGTCCGATTGACTATTATGACCATGCGTTGGAAAGCTCTTTCGAAGAGCTACAACTTTCTTGTTGACAAGAAGAGCAAATTCGAGACGGATTTTCCGTGAAAGACCGATGCAGCGGCCGCATCATGTATGCCGCGGCCGCCACCAATACCGTCGCAGCGGAGTTGGAGAAAATTGTTGATGCTGCGGCCGCAGCATATAGGCGGCGGCCACCGCATTTGCTGTCAGTGCAGTACGCTGCGTTTTGATTTCTAAAAACCCTAGATGCTTTTGTTTTAGTTCATGGCCGACTTTGGATCTTATATAACGCCAATTTTAGTTTATTTTTCAGACATCTATTCTATTCTATGTTCTATCAGACAATGAGAGAGAGAGAGAGAGAGCGATGTTCATCATGGGCGGCTAAACTCTCTTCGTTCTACTTGCAATTTGAAGCTTTATTTGGATCCATTATGAGTTTCTGAATCTTGTTCCTTATTTCCTATATTGAATGTTTCAACTTCTTTGTGCTTGATTGTCTATTGTTTTATTCTATCTAGCCCGCGCAACTAGTTAGAATCAATTCAATTGCTAAGGTTTTGTAGATTCCTGGTTGTGAACCTTAACCTAAGTAGCAAACTCGTTCTTTTAGGGCTAGTTGAACTAATTGAATGAGTAGGAAGTTGGATGTGTTGTTAAATCCTTCTTTAGGGACTGCAAATACCTTGGTTAATCTATGAACTTAAAGCTATCAATTGAGTTAAATCCTTCTTTAGGGATTGTTTGATTGATAAGGGTTTCTAGGACTGGTTGGACTAGTAACTATATTAGGTTGGGACAAGGACATTCATAGGAAGACTAAAAGGATAAGAGGAAGTTACAATTTCAATTCAATCAAATAAAGTGGATAGTTGTAGGTAGAACGATCTTCTCTAAATTGTTTTGCATTATTTGTTTTTATTTTATTTTATTTTCTTTTCAATCTCAATCAACCAAAAACCCCCCCTTTCACTAATTGGTAAATACACCTTGCAAAAGAATACTTGATTCTCTGTGGGATCGACCTCTTACTTACTTGCTATACTAGTTTGTAGGTTTGAGTTATATTTTGATACGGTTTGCGCGACTAAAAATTGTCCATCAATGTTAATTTGCTTCTTGTTAACTGAGTGTTTGTTTCTTTCAATTAACCGAGTGTGTCATTTCTTTTATGTTTCCACAGTTTTTATTGTGTCTCATTTCAGTTTTTATTATCTCTAAATTCTGGAATCAAATGTTACACTGTGTCAATTAGTGGTTGGATTATAAATGTTCAACAATCCAACATTGTGTCATGTTGTTATGCTGAGATAAATTTGAACTTATTGGAGTAATTGTGATGCTAGAGCCTAGTGAAATAACCATAAAGATTGTGATTAGATTTTCTTACTAGGCACTACTCACTGAGTTTATTAAGTCTAGTTCAGAGGAGTCCTCTCTGATAAAGAACCTAGGCAGCTGGCTTGGGATGCTTACTATAGGCAAAATTAAGTTCTAAGGGCGCATGATATAGATCCAAAATCTCTTATCATAGAGGTGATAAATAAATCAAAATTTTCTCATGCTTTATCAAGTTGGGTTTCTTTGTTAATTTTCGTTTTCAAGCAATTCTCTCATTTGTTTCTTGAATAGATAGTACTTTTTTGTTTGACTATCTTTTTTTTTTAATTCAATAGACATATGAGAAGGGACTGATGATTTCTGTAATTCCTTTCACATCCAAGGTATTCTGCACTGCCTTAGAAATGTACCCCATTTTTATTTTACTTTGCTTTTCACACTATTCTGCATTGTCTGCATTAAGTTTTCAGATGTGAAGGTATTTAGACACCCCTTCTTGTTTTTTGCTTTTCTATCTCCATCTGTATGATTCAGAAATGGTGAAAGGTTCGCTTTGTAGGTTGTTACACCAATCTAATGGTTGTAGGTTGGAAGGATGGTTGGCCAGTTTTCTAAGCTGAGATCAGACCCGATGGAGGAGATGGATGGGCATTAAGTTGCCTTCTTACAAGGGAGACAACATCAATGGGGATACTTTTGACGAGAAATCAAGGATCCCTGTCCCTAGCAATTACAAATTGTCTTATACAAATTGTCTCATACTTTCGACGAGAAACAGGTTTTGCTCATAGACGTGCATTTTGTGCAGTTATAAACTGTATATTCTATTAGCAATTACAAATTGTCTCATACATAGACGTGCATTTTGTGTAGTTATATTCTGGTGTACCGAAGCTATAATATTTATCACAAAAAAGAGGAATTTCTTACGCCGAGTGTGTTTCCAAGAGGAATAAAAAGGATTCACCTCATGATTGAGATTCGTCTAGGATAGGCTTGAAGGTTATGGGTAGTAATGAAACAGTTGTCAATGATTAAGCATGAGATAGAGCCTGCAAGGAGTCAACGACTTCTCAGTTACCAGTCCCCGATAACAATGTGCATAATCATATGTTACCCATCTATTGGTGTCCATGGTATGTGTGCTCTGCCCTGTGAACCGTGATAAATGATGATAGATTTTCACTTAGGTTCTATGCTATAGTAGAGCATTATAACTTTGAGGCAACCAACTCAAAGAGACCTCTTATCCAACCCAAGCATTCTAGTTTGTTTGAGCTCCATATTTTTTAGTAAATATGATATGAAAAAGACTGTAGCAATAGCAACTATAGGATGAAACACCAGTTTAACAGATGAAATTCAACAACTAAATGTAAAATGTTTTTCTCATATTGAATTATGTTTCCTTTGTAGCAGTTGGAGATCACTAGCACTGTTTAAGTTTGCTCTGGATGTAATCTTTGCAGTTGGGCTGCTGCGGTTGGCACCCAACAAGGTGACTCCACGCTTCACTAAAGCCGCCCTCAGATTTGTCACATCTGTTATTTCTTGCAATCAGGTGATGTTCACATCCATTCATTGTGTTTTCACAGTTACTCCACAATATGCTGTCATTGGGAGTTTATTGATCGTCAATTATAGCCAGAGCAAATCTCTCACATGTAACTGTAATATTCACTATTGGATATGGTACTGCTAAGACCTAGCTTGTTTGAAAAATGTTGCCTTTGATTATTGATTTTAAAATGGAATACTTAATAATGAGAATAGTTAATTTTTTATTTAAAACTTTAAAAGGGATTTTTTTTGTTAATGTGTCTTTATTATTACTACTTTAAAGCCTATTAGCTCAAATTGGTAGAGCGATGTGTTCAAGCACAAAGGTGCGGGTTCAAATCCCGTATAGGCTACAACGACAAAAAAAACACAAATATTTCATTTAACATCGGCTAAAAAAAGATGTTAATCAAAATAAAAAATCGATGTCTATGTGGGTGATGTAAAAAGCCAAAACTTTTTAACATCGGGTAATAGCTGATGTCTTTGTATGTTATAACATCAGATACATTTTATAATCGATGTTGTACCATATCAAAGACATCAGATTTAAAAATATAATCGATGTTATAACATACAAAGACATCAGCTATTACCCGATGTTAAAAAGTTTTGACTTTTTACATCACCCACATAGACATCGATTTTTTTTTTAAAGATATCGGTTATTAGCCGATGTGAAATGACAAAATTCTAGTAGTGCGAGTTGGTGACAATATTTTGGTGATAATTAATTAATTAGTTTTGGGGTGATGAAATAGTGTGGAATTATGTACATTAAAATTTTGCTTGCTTAGCCTTAGCACCTTTAGGGTTTATACTCCCCTAGTTCTAGGGTTTTAGTTTGGTGACAAAAACTGAGTTAATATTAGGTGACAACGGTGATGACATTAGTATTGTACACACATTTTATTTTGGTGACAACAGTGATGGCATTATTTTGGTGACAGTGTTTTCTAGTTGATGATACAATTTTGGTGGCAATTTCAGGTGAGAAAAACTAGTCAAACTTTTGAAATTTTATTTGGTGACAATAATTTTTTTTTTGATGACGAGGAACCCACCTTTGGTGGCAAACCCCGAGCATGTGATCCAGCCGACAAGAGCCACGCACCAAATTTGGTGACAATATTTGATGATATATAATGCAGTGATGACATTTATTGTTATGATGACATATTTTTTTAGCATTAATGGTTCAATGTTTTAAAATATGGTTTGATAAAAATGTCTTGGCGATATATAATTTTATGGTGACAATTTTTTAAGGTTACAATATTGTGGTGACAATATATTGCCATCAACCTCGTCACTAACAATTGTCACCCAAAAATGTCATGAGGAAAATCATCTATCAGCAGAAAAAAAATCGTTTGTCACCAGGAAAAAGTGATACTAGAGCGGTCGCCAGAAGAAATTCAACCGTAAAAAAATATATTTCACCAAAAAAAATCAACTGTCATCAGAAAAAACAATCCCCCAAATGTCACTAGAAAAAATAAAATGTCACCAAAAATGTTAATTGTCGCCGAAACAACTGTCACCGAAACAAGCGACAATATCGTGGTGACAATGTATTGTCATCAACCTCGTCATTAACAGTTGTCACCAAAAAATGTCATGAGGAAAATCATCTATTAGTAGAAAAAAACCATTTGTCGGCGGGAAAAAATGGTACTAGAAATTGTCACCAGAAAAAAATCGATTGTCAAAAAAAAAATATGTCACCAAAAAAAAAATTGTCACCGGAAAAAAAAATCCCCAAATGTACGTCACTAGAAAAATAAAATATCACCCAAAACGTCAATTGTCACCGAACAACTGTCACCAAAAAATATTATCAATTGTCACCGGAAGAGTTGTCACCAAATTTAGGCATTGACCAAAATGGTCAATGTCAAAACTAAAAAAGTCAATGGGGGAAGGAGGGAGGGGTAGGGATAGGGAAGGATAAAAATGTCAAAAATGGACATTTTCTTAATTTATTTAAAAAGTGGACATTTACTTAATTATGACATTTTTTTGGACATCCACTAAATTAAACCATTTTTATAGTGGTTACAATGTTTATTATCCTGTTTTTATAGTGGTGACAGTGTCTATGACCCTATTTTTATAGTGGTGGCAGCTTCCATGACCCTATTTTTATTTTGGTTACAATGTCTATGACTACATGTATTTTGGCTTCTCATTAGCCCTTATAGGGTTTGTGCCTCCCTTGTCGTAGGGTTTTCCTTTGATTACAGTGTCTTTGACCCCTTTTTCATAGTGATGACAGAGTCTATAACCCTGTTTTTATTTTGGTTACAACGTCTATAGGGTTTCCTTTGATTACAGTGTCTATGACCTTTTTTTCATAGTGACGACATTGTCTATTATCCTGTTTTTATAGTGGTGACAGTGTCTATGACTCTCTTACCCATTCATATATTGAAGGACAAATGTCCACCTAATGTCTTTTGGCTTCTCATTAGCCCCTTTAGGGTTTGTGCTTACCTTGTCCTAGGGTTTTCAATTTGGTGACAACAATCATCTCTTAACGACATACTGTACTTAATATTTTAGGGTTTAGGGTTTAGGATTTAGGGTTTAGGGCGTTGTTCCTAAACCCTAAAGACTTAACCCTAAACCATATTGTACATCACATGTTCTTTTGGCTTCTCATTAGCCCTTTTAGGGTTTGTGCTTCCCTAATCATTGGGTTTTTCTTTTGGTTACAAGTGTCTATGACCTTATTTTAATAGTGGTTACAATGTTTTTGTCCCTTTGTTTTTATAGTGATTACAGGGTCTATGACCCTGTTTTAACAGTGGTTACATAGTCTATATCCATCATACACATTCATATATTAGAGAAGAACTATCACCACATGAATACCGACTTCTCATTACCCCATATAGGGTTTGTGCTTCCCTTTTTCTAAGGTTTCATTTGATTACAGTGTATATGACTCTTTTTTCATAGTGGTGACAGTGTCTATAAAGCTGTTTTTATTTTGGTTACAACGTCTATAGGGTTTTCTTTTTTATTACAGTGTATATGACCCTGTTTTTATTTTGGTTACAACATCTATATGGTTTTCATTTTGATTACAGTGTCTATGATCCTGTTTATATAGTGATAACAGTGTCTATGATCTTGTTTTATTGTGGTTACAGTGTCTATGACCTTCTTACCCATTAATGTATTAGAGGAGAATTGTCACCACATTTATTTTGGCTTCTCATTAGCTCCTATAGGGTTTGTGCTTCCCTTATCATATGATTTCCCTTTGATTGCAATGTCTATGACCATGTTTTTATGGTGGTGACAGTATCTATGACTTTATTTTTATATTTGTGACAAAAATAATTACATTTTTATTTTTTTTATTGTGGTGACACTACTTTAAAAAAATCTAGAAAACTAGAAATTAGAAATTAGATAAGAATTGTCATTACATGTATTTTGGCTTCTCATTAACCCCTATAGGGTTTGTGTTTCCCTTGTCCTAGGATTTTTCTTTGATTACAGTGTCTATGAACCTTTTTTCATAGTGGTGACAGTGTCTATAAAGCTGTTTTTATTTTGGTTACAACGTCTATAGGATTTTCCTTTTGATTACAATGTCTATGACTTTGTTTTTATAGTGGTGACAGTGGCTATGACACTATTTTTATTTTGATTACATTGTTTATGACCCTCTTACCCATTCATGTATTAGAGGAGAACTATCATCACATTTATTTTGGCTTCTCATTAGCCCCTATAGGGTTTATGTTTCTCTTAATATATGATTTACCTTTGATTACAATGTCTATGACCATGTTTTTATAGTAGTTACCGTATCTATGATTTTATTTTTACTATGGTGACAACAATAGTTACATTTTTATTTTATTTTTATTGGAGATTGCGTGAGTTAGAGCAACATCTAAAACTGCGGGGTAATTTCTGAAATTTTAGAAACCAACACAGGGGCATATTTTATAAAAACAGAAAGTCTGGGAGGTTTGGCATAATTAATCTTCTTCTTCCACCATCTCGACAACAACTCGAGCAGCTTCAACTGTGATTTTTGGAGATCTTCCAACGACTCGTTCTCCTTACACAGAGCTCTGTTTGACGCGTATGACCTATCAAACTGACGAGTGCAATCTCTACTTCAGCATCGTTGTGTTGATTTTGTCGAAGGATGATCTGACACACCGAGACAAGTGCTTGAACAGTGGTTGCTAAGCGGTTGTTTCACGAAGCTCCAAGGTGTCCGACAATGACGGTTAGCGATTATGTATAAATTTGAGAGGGGTTTTTGCACGAAAACCATCCTTGAGAGATGTAGAACGTGGTTGGATTTAGGGTTGAACGGTTGATGCCGAGATGCTCTTCGGCGAGATCTACGACTACTTGCGAATGAGATCGGACGAAGAGGAGGTCAAGAGACGGCGGCGGCGGATGCCAAAGGAGGAACACCGGGGATTTGTCGGGGCGGATGCCGGAGGAGAGGCCGAGAGGAAGAGCGTCGGAGGAGTCTTCAATGGCGGCAAGCCGGCAACCAGTGAGATCGAGAGGCGAGAGGACACGAGAGGGGGAAGAGGAAAAAGAAGGATTAAAACAGTAGGGGCAAAAGTGGAAATTTTGAACACTCTCCTAATTTATCCCCTCTTGTGTCTACGGCTTAATTTTTGTCCAAATTATGGACACTCAAAAAGGATATATTCCACCCAATTTTCTCTTTAATTTCCATGAGAGTGATTTAATGATTAATTGTCTTACACAAGGTAATTAGGATCGGCATTTTTTTGGGTGAAAATCTAAGGTAAACCTTGCTCTCTACGTACCCATTGGTCGAGCCGATCAGCGCAACCCGATTTACAGCTCTGCTCAGAATTTACATGGTGGGTTACTCTTCGTAAAAAAAAAAACTAGGATCGGATATTTCCCTAACTAGTTAATTAATTAATCAAGTTACCGCAACAATGGTGGATTTTGAATTTCACTACCCACTTTAGTCATAGCATATGCGATAGATATCAATCTCGTTTTGAAACTTGCAATAAATGGGGAGAATCCAAATTGTTACATGATCGCGAAAGATATCCAATTTATTTAATTTATCGCATATGCGAAAGATATATATCCACTTTAATCATAGCATTTGCGAAAGATATCAACCCCATTTATTGTTACATGATCTCGAATGATATCCACTTTAGTCATAGCATATGCGAAAGATATCAACCCCATTTATTGTTACATGACCATTCAATTTCATGATCATTCAACCCCATTTTCTTTCTTGTTACATGACCATTTAATTTTACTAGCTTGATTCACACCTATAAGTTTAAGATGGGAGTGGCCGGAAACTCACACAAGTATATATTTTGAACAACAACAACAACCTAGTATATCCCGCAACGAAGCGGGGTCTGGGGGGTCGGGATGTACGCACTCTTTCCTCGAACTAGTCGGGAGAGTGTTTCCGAAAGACCCAAAACCATAGAGCAAAGGAAACACAACGTCCCCGTGCACCTAGTAGGAAACACAACCCAATATATTTTGAACAATTGAATCAATATAAAATGCAGAAATCAATCCAATTGAAGCAAAGAAAAACTGGGAGTAAAACTCCCTTTGATTCAAGAACAATCTCAGTTTGTTACAATTGAAAAACTATCCTTCCCGCGTAGCTCAACCCCTTTTATATTTCTGTTATGTGCAACTGCACAATCTGAAATGACCATTTTGCCCCTGACGTCCCAAGTGTTGTTGTCGAGCTTGTGTGTCCACATGTGGTCGAGCCCAAGGAGTACCTATGTACTCTCATATACCCCCTCAAGCAGGAATTGCACAAGGAAGAACAAGACCAAGCTTGGACCGAAGAAAACTATGTTGCTTTGCAACCAAAGCTTTGGTAAGAATATTAGTTGTTTGCAGTGAAGAAGCAAAGTGATCTGTCCGAAGGAATCCTTGTTGCACCATCTCACGGATAAAGTGACCATCTATCCGAACATGTTTGGTTCTTTCATGGAAGACGGGATTGATAGGCAACAGGTGAGCTGATTTCTTGTCACAAAATAATGTGACAAGTAAGGAAACAGGAATGCACATATCAGACAATAAGCCTTGAATCCACACCAACTCACTCGCAGCAACAAAAATGGCTCTATTCTCACTCTCAATGGATGATTTAGAGACCTCTTTTTGTTTCTTAGTCTTCCAAGAGACCAAAGACGAACCAAGGAATACACAGTAACCTGATAGAGAGCGCCCTATGTCTACACAGTTGCCCCAATCAGCATCACTGTAGGAAGAAGATGCAGAGTAGTAGGAGAGGGCATAATTGAAGCTTCCTTTAAGATAACAAAGCAAATAAACCATGGCATTCCAATGAGTACGCAAAGGATACTGCAAATACTGACTCAACTATTTCAAGTGTAGGATATATCTGGCCTTGTTAATGTAAGATAGAGGAGGCAACCAACTAACCTTTTGTATAGTCCTCGGGATTAGGAATGGGATCTCCATCATGAGATGAAAGCTTTACCCCATGCTGCATAAGAAAGTCAGAAGATTCACAAGCTTTCATATGTGCATCTTTAAGTATGTCCAACACATACTTTCTCGGGTTGAGAAAGATGCCAGAAGAGGACCGTGCAATTTCCATACCCAAGAAATATCTGGTTGTCCCTAAATCCTTAATAGTAAACTCCTTCTGTAAAGCATATTTAGTGACAACAATATCAGAACTTGAATTACCCAGAATCAACATGTCATCAACATATACTAATGCCACTGTCATCTGCGAACCAGAGCTCTTAACAAAGAGAGAATAATCATGAGTGGATTGTTTGAATCCAAGACGAATCATGAACTTAGTGAGTTCATGATTCCACTGGCGACTGGCCTGCTTAAGACTCTATAGAGACCTTTTAAACCTGCAAACATTGCCAGTAGGAACAACCAATCCTTGGGGAGGTATCATGTAGACTTTTTCATCCAAATAGCCGTGTAGGAATGCATTGTTGACATCAAGTTGATGAAGAACCCACCCTTTACTAGCAGTTATGGTCAAAATTACTCTTTCTGTTGCAAGTTTGGCTATAGAAGAAAAAGTTTATTTGTAGTCCTTGTCTTTGATCTGATTATATCCCTTAGCAACCAATCTAGCCTTGTGTCTCTCAATTGAACCATCTGGCCTATACTTTATTGTGAAGATCCATTTACAACCAATAGCTTTCTTTCCCGGTGGCAGAGGTGTTGTTATCCAAGTATGGTTATCAAACAGTGCTTTCAATTCTAACTGCATTGCAGCTTCCCACTTAAACACCCCCTTAGCTTGAGAGTAAGAATTAGGCTCAAATTTGGAACACATATTAATGTGAGATAGGATAAAGTCAGGGGAAAGGTGAGAAAGATGTTGCACTGAGAACACGGCAAAATCTTGTAGATGAGCAGACCTATGAATGACCCTTTTAGGAAGGATAGGAACCTCTACAGATGAAGGAGATGATGAAGCACCCGATTCAGGTGAAACTATAGAAGGAATAGAATGGAATGAATCATCAACCACTCTTGAATCAGAAGAGTTGTTGGTGTCCCTAGCAGACTCTCTATCACTAGATCCATCAACTGTAGAAGCAGATATCAAACCATCTGGAGATTGAGAATATACTAAAGGCCAAGGCTCATCATCATTACTGTTAACAACAGGAGTCTAATGTGCATAAGGAGATTATGGAGAAGAGAGTTGTTTGAAAGGAAACACATCCTCCTTGAACTGTGCATGTCTACTAATGATCACTTTTCTACGACTCAAATCAAACAACTTATAGGCCTTTTGACCTGGGGGATAACCAAGAAAAATACTTCTTCTAGTAATGACCCCAAGCTTGTCTCTATGGCCATTTGGTTGTAAGGCATAACACAAGCAGCCCACAACTCTCAACTGATCATAAGAAAGAGATGTCTTATATAGTGCTTTAAAAGGAGATTTCCATTGTAAACTAGCAGAGGGCATTTTATTGATGAGATGAGTAGTACTCAAAATACAATCTACCCAATACTTCACAGGTAAACCAACATGTAATCTGATAGCTCGAGCAATTTCTATCAAATGTCTGTGCTTTCTTTCTACCCTACCATTCTGTTCATGAACACATGGGGTTGCCTTTTGATGCACAATACCCCTATACAAAAGTTAATTCCCACACTCTTTCTGAGTGAATTTTGTGTCATTGTTTGTTCCAATAGCCTTAACTGAAACTTGAAACTCCACCATGTTAAGGAATCCAGTCAAAAGTCTCACTACATGCATCTTATCTTACATCAATTAAACCCAAGTGGTCCTTGTATGATCATCAAAGAGAGTCAAAAATTACTTCGCACCACACAAAGATGGAGTCCTGTAAAGGCCCCAGACATCAATGTGTACCAATTGAAAAGGACTCTCAGCTAAAGCATTTCTTCTGTCAAAATGCAATTTGTGCATTTTTGCCATTGCAAAAGTATCACATGAAATTATCTTTACATCAGTAACACCAATGTTTGGTAAATGTTGAAGCTTAGAGACAGACAAATTACCAAGTCTTGCATGCAACATATGCATTTTATTACAATTCAAACTAACATTATTCAACAAACTAGAACTCTGCATAGAAGGAAATTGATAACCAAAAGCCTTCAACTCGTATAATCCTCTATCTTCATAACCTCTTGCCAATACAACCTTAGTTGTAAGGTCATGTAACCAACAAGTCATGTCATCAAAACTGAATCCGAGAGTCTGATCTCGAGTAACTTTGGAAACTGAAAGCAAATTGTGTCTGAATTGGGGAACCAACATCACATTGCTTAACACTAATTCATTGTGCAATCTGATAGTACCATGGTGTCTAACTGTGATATAGTTACCATCAGGTTGCCCAAGATTGATCATAGAACTTAGATCAAATATCTCAATAAATATAGATCTATCAAATGTGATCTATTGCTCAATAATCAATGATCCAAACATCATTTTGATATTTATCAGTACCAATGAGAAATGAAGCACTAAGAGTACCTGTAAAATGCATCATGGCCTGATTGGCTAAACTGTCAACACTCACATCAGGAGCTTTGCCTTTCAGCAGCTTCAAAACTTCTTGAAAAACTGCATTAACAAGAGCTTGATCAGGTTTAACTTCAGTAAAGCCTCCATCAAATGGACTATCTCGTTGTGCTCTTTCAAACTGAGCAGCAAATTTCCATGATGGTTTAGACCTATCATCCTCTTTTGGTCATTTAAACCATTCTGGGTAGCAGACCAACTTGAAGCAATAATCCTTGGTGTGACCTCTCTCACCATAGTGATCACATTCCCTATCAAATTTGGCCTTCTTAAAAGTTTGTTTAGCCTGCTCATATTTAGCTTGTTCTAACTGTTTATACTGATCTCCACCTCTAAACTTGGTGACAACATTTGCTTCTAAATCAAACTGACCAAACCTGGTTAAGGCCACAGCAGAAGCCTCACCCTGCAAGGCACCAGTAACACCCTTGTACTTCTCAATATGAGTTGCCATCTGAAAAGCTATGTTTAATCCTGGCATTTGGTCTTTAGACAACACATTGCCCCTAAGAGGCTCATATGCATCATTGAGCCCCATCAAAAACTGCATTACCTTAGCTTTCTCATCCCTTTCAAGAATTCTTTTAAGCGATCCACAACCACAGGGATTGAGACCACCACCGTTACATTTTGGAGTAGAATCAAGCAATTGCAGTTCATCCCAAATTTTCTTGAGTTTCCCAAAAATTTGGTATTCCGATCCCCGCATTTGAACTCATTTGCTCGAGCTCGTTGAAACCACATGTCTTCCTCCTTGTCCATGAGCTCGCTCTCTTGTATTTCTAGCTCTGTCCTCTCCCGCACTAGACTCTCATCCATCCCATTCCTCGACATCTCGCCCAACCCTGCTCTAATCTTGGCTAGTCTCGACCTTACATTGCCAAACACATGCCTATCCCAATCTCGTAGATCCGTTGCACACCTCTCAATCTTCCCCAAGATACTCTCATCCACATGTGTTGATCTTGTGTTATGGTTTATAGTGATTTTGAGCCTCGTCAACCAATATTTGGAAAAATGGTAGACATTATTCATGGTCGCTACATTGGAATTTGGACCGCTTGAACAAAGTTCCTACCACTCAGAAGGAGTTATGGTTTAAAGAATTTGAGGTGACAATCAGAGATATTAAATTTATAACTTTTCAATTTTGATAACACTCTTTTTAATTTTGTTAAGATTTTCATTTATTGATTACTTCCATGTTAACTTTCATTGTAAAATAAAGCTTTTATTGGATTGTTTCTACTAACCATATGAGGAAAACATTTCTTCTTCAAGTCGCTGATCACATTCGTAATGTTTTTAAGTCATGTCGTTCAAAGTGTACAATACCAATCTTCAAAGGTGTCAAACAATGGCAAGCAATGGAAAAGCTTAGGAAAACTGACAGAAAAATGTTGCATCAAGATGTGATCAACAAGAAGAATAAGGCACCTCAAAAGGCAATTGATGTCGGGGTTTATCGAGGTGGTTCTCGCAAACTTACGAAGTATCTTGAGCTAATGGTAAAGTATCTTCATGTATTAACTCTTTTTTTTAACGATTGATTCAAACTAAATACTAATTTGTCTTTGAATTTTTAGAAAAAGATTGTACAAAGCTAAAAATATCAGATATGGTGCTAAAACTATTTACAACACTGGATGGAGAATGGACCAGGTTTTCTATAAATTTCCAACTTGCAATTTAGCTTGCAATAAATCTGATGTAAATCTCTTGTCAATCTGCTATAAACTAGAAATTGAAAATCTGTTGTAAATGTGTTGTAAACTAGAAACCTGTTGTAAGTGTGAAATTGTACATCTACTGTAAATCTGCTTTAAATGGGACACTATATATCTATTGTGAATTTTAGCTTGTAATTTGTTGGAATTTTCTATTGGAACCTGTTGAAAATTTCTACTAAAAATCTACTAGAAATCTCTTTGCTTAATGGTTTTTTTTGTTTCATTTTCTTAGGAGTTTAATCGCCTACTTGCTAGCCAATTTCCTTCCTCCGAGGATACTTGCAATTATAAATCTGGAAAACAAATTAGTGAATAGCTTGAGAAAACATTATATATCAAAGCATCAGGGACCTAACATTAATGAGAGGATTTACGGTTTAGGTAAAGAGGGTGCAACTCGATCTTGTTCACAATCCAATGATGAATACTCGTCGCTCTAACAGCAATTCATCACAATCGTTTGAATAAACTCAAGTTTAACCACTTCAGGAAGAGGTACAAGAGATGTGATCAACATTACAAGAATTCATGCAACAACAACAATACCAACAAAGAAAACTCATGCAACAACAGCAAAACCAACAAAGAAAATTCATGCAACAATTTGTTCAACTTTAAGGAGTCCAAGCAAGTCATCTACTTCAAATGGTTCAAACTACTCCAACCCTATGCCCTAGCTAGTGATGTTGGTTTTTATTCAATTTAGCTGTTTTTTGTTGGGCTATAGGAGATGATTCTTTTTAGGTGGATGAATATATGTGGGTAGGCCGGTATTCTAAAAATTACAAACATGGTTATGAAGGAGCTTGAAGGTATATTTTGTTAATGGAATTAGCTACTATTTTGTGGTTGAACTGGTTTTGTTTTGAATGATTTAAAGTTTTAAAGGTTGTAATTTCTTTTATAAAATGAATATTGGGTACAAAGAACACTGACACTAAATATATGGCTAGCTTCGCATGCAAAATAACCTAGTAATTAGCCTAGAATTTAACAACGAATTTGATAATTTTCGGCTATATTATTAATCAAAATTTAATTTCGTGGTGGTTATAAAATTCTTTGAGGGTAAATTTGAGGGTCATTTAACCTCGAAGTTTACTGTCGAACATATTTGTGGTCAACATTCGATATTGTTTAGCTTCGAAAACTTATACTTCAAATAGTGACTAGAAATTTATTTACGTCTAAATTCGAAGTTAAATGCTTTGAACTAAAGGTTACGAAAATTACCCTCATAGTAAAAATCGAGGCTAGTTAAGTATCGAATGCTAATTATTCGTAACTAAATATAGCATCGCGTTTATTGGGTCGAATTTGGGTTCGATGTTAAATTGAAGGTTGTTTTTGTTGTTAAGGTTTTTCAAGGGTATTTATGTGGTTACTTCCATGAATAAATTCGTGGCAATTACTCGAGGATCAGACAAACCAAGTTCTGCTGACGGCGAACCTTCAAACATACAACATAAAATAAAAAATGGTGCAATACAAAAAGCAACAATCAACAGCCCATGTCGAACAAACGAGTCTAACCCAAAAAAGTTGAGGACAATCTAGAGTAAACTCGGAGCCAAGCGCCACCAAGTGATAAAACTACCGACTAACGATACATCAGGTGTCCCTATGGGCGATAAAGATGAACCTCCAAGGAAATTTCCGGAATACGGAGTCGCCTTCATACACACCGTCATAACCCCAGTCAGACCCAACACTGGACACCAGAGCCCCAACTCAGACTAGGACCGTCAAGAACAACCGGAAATGTAGTAGAGAACCACCCTCGTAAAAACGCAATAGAAAGCCCTTTCAGGATTTTATGAAGACCCTTTGTGGATCCGACATTAATCCTCTCATGCCTACTAATTGGTGTACCTGAGAGGCATTTCCTCTAGCTCCTGAAAAAGACATCATATGAACTGGATTATAAGGGTCAGTCATCCTAAAATTAGGATTCATTTCTTGTCGCAAATGTTCACTTGTAGCATACCATATCTCAATGGATTGACGTAATTTTTCTACCGCGTGGATATTCCCACAATGGTGGTGTTTTTCCAAAATCAAACTTTGTTGCTCGGCGTCTTGGACTAGCCATCCCTTCGAAGGTATTGTTAGAAGATCATCAATTCCTAATGAAATAGATGTAGCAGTGGCTTGCTGGAAACCCAGAGTCTTTACTTGATCCAGGATGTGTGATGTATATGCCATTCCAAAATGATCTATTAATCTGCTAATAAGTCGTTTCATGGCAATTCCATCTATTACTTTATTGTGAAAGACCAGGTTGGCTCCTTCGGCCATAAGCACCTCCATATTCCGCTGAGTAGGATTCGACAATGAATGGGTTTAAGTTAGTGATTGGAAAACTTCCTTTTCTCGATCTTAATTCGCGTATAAATTCACGAACTATGATGCTAGTTGAACTCGGGCGAGCCCAATTCCAGTGGTATCATCATCATAGAGTGACTAAGTTAGATACGATATGGTTAAGTACCATATGAGCAGGCTCGATAAAATCCTTGTATAGCTTCTTCAATTTCTCGATAAAAAGAAATATGACCAACGGTTGTTCGAATGTATAGAAAAAGAATTTCTTTTTTGACACTTCTTACTATTAGATAGTGCCCATAAATCTCATGATAGGTACCCAAGGATTCATAGTGAACTTCGATCGGAACTTCTCTAGAAGCAACAACGCGTTGATCTAGTTGCCACCGGAGCCATAAAGGACTATCTAAATTGATTTTTTTTTTACGATAAGCCCCAATTGCATCATAGGAGTTACAAAAAAAGGGTTCTTTCATATATTTATAATTAGGATCATTCCATTTTTCATTTTGATAGTTTCTTCGGCTCCACGGATTATATCTATTTGCACAAATACCCCGGCGGTTCCCACTCGTTAATACGTAGAGCCCAATAAGCATATCTTGAGTTGGGACAGAAATAGGATCTCCAATAGCCGGAGACAAAAGATTCATATGAGAAAACATAAGTAAACGGGCCTCCGCTTGGGCCTCTAAAGATAAAGGTACATGAACAGCCATTTGATCCCCGTCAAAGTCTGCGTTGAATCCTTTACAAACCAATGGATGTAAACAAATAGCGCGCCCTTCCACTAAAATGGGTTGGAATGCCTGTATACCTAATCTATGCAGAGTAGGCGCTCTATTTAACAATACAGGATGCCCCCGCATAACTTCCTGAAGTATTTCCCATACAATGGGTTCTTTTTCCCGAATTTTACTCTTAGCAACTCCTATGTTCGAAGCAAGATCTTGTCTAATCAGACCGCGAATTACAAATGTCTGGAAAAGTTCTATTGCAATTTCACGAGGCAATCCACATCGATGTAATGAAAGTGAAGGACCTACGACAATGACGGAACGCCCTGAATAATCGACCCGTTTGCGAAGAAGAGTCTCCCGAAACCTTCCCTCTTTACCTTCAATTACATCTGAAAATGATTTGTAAACCTTATTATGACCATCCCGCATCGGTTGTCCGCGTATTCCATTATCCAGAAGTGTATCTACGGCTTCTTGTACTAATTTCTCCTGGCACATTACCAATTCTCCGGGCGTAGATCTACTTGTTGTTAATAGATCAGTAAGAGTATTGTTTCGATAGATAACTCTTCTATAGAGTTCATTAATATCCGAACTCATTAATTTCCCCCCATCGATCTGAATGATCGGCCTCAATTCGGGAGGAAGAACCGGTAATAGACACAAAGACATAAATATAATTTTTTATGTGAGTGCGTGTGCGTGTGCACGCACGCGCGTGTCTATATACATATAACATAACAATTTTTTTTCCGGGCTACATTGGGCTTAAGCCAAAAGCTTGGGCCTAAGGATAGTTTGCGAGGCCAGTACTACGAGCTGACTGGGCCCAAGGAAGCCCACTTGATAATCGGCAGTACAAAGAGTGTTACACAAGCCCACATCGACAGCTGCCGGCCAAAGGAATTAAAGACGCCATCGGCGTCGCTGAGGGGAGCACAACCAGAGGCTGACCAGCGATGCCACCCAGCCGACCACCGGGGAAAAGCACAGGTGAGAGGGATGGAGGCATCGAGAACACACACCAAGATGAAGTGAAGGCTATGAAACCGTCAGAAATTCCATAACCGGCGGCCAACAACCAGGAGAGAGAGGACATGTACACAACGATAGCCAAACAGCCAAGTCCTCGAAAGGAGCGCAAGGAGGATGAATTGAGAGATTAGGGTTTGGAAGAAAAAATCTAGCTCCAAAGTAAATGCTATATTATCATTGGACATAGAAGGTGCGGATTAGGGGTGGTGCAGAGACTCAGAACAGGGGTTCGATGGAGTGAACAGTAGTCAGATTTTCTAGAGAAAATAGAGAGCCCTTCTCTCTAGAAACGTATTGTATATTTACTTGATTAGAAAATATTATAAACCAAACATATCATCGATTCTAAAAAAATAATTTTCTATAAGAAAAAAACTAATGTATATTATTTTATCCAAAACCTTCTTGCTATCCACGCAATATATCTTCAACTTTCATTAGAAATATGGATGTGCTTTCCTTCAATTAGTAGTCATAATCTCTTAAAATTCGCTTTCCTTTCTTATGTCGCTACACTGAACACTTTAATTTATCTCTTATGGACAAATTCCGTGAACAAATTGTAGACAAAAATTTTCTTCACTGCTTGGATGTATTGAAGTTATACGGTTTTCGTATAGTGCGACCTACCTCGATCATCTTGATACACGTAATTCGATACAAATTTCGTTTCGAAAAAATCAAAAAGCTAACCGAAAATGAAACCCATTTGCATATTAAAGAACCGGTTTTTTGCCGCCTACCTTTGCTGACCTCGTGGCTTTGGTTAGCCTAGTGGGAGAGGGATGTGAAGTTTCTGGTAAGGGTGACGTACCAAAGTATTTCGGATATAAATCAATATTTAATAAAATTAAAAATATATTTTTAGATTATTTACCTTATGTTAGAGATATATTAAGAATGATATATTAGTTATGATTGTATCAGGATATAATTTATAATATTGTTATGTGAGGTTAATTAGAAATATATATTTCTAGTAGGTTTAGATTATCGATATCTTTATATTACTTATTATTTAATCATTGTAATCTCTATATAAAGGGTTGAATAAGAACATTATAAATGTGTGTTTGCCTTATCTAATGTGAGGCTTCCACCACCAATCTATTAGTGTTTTATAAAATTTTATTATGAAAACTCATGTTTTAAAAAATAATAAAAATTAGTTTCTAAAATAATCAATATTTTAATTATCTATATTTTAAAAATATGAATTTTCATAATAAAATTTTATAAATATATCAATATAAAGGTATATAATCTAAAAAAAATTTTAATTTTTTAAAAAATTTATTTATATCGAAAATAATTTTGTGAACCACCAAAAGTACCAAGTATGGACATGGACCGGAGGATCTACGTCCGTGCGAGAGTGGGTTTGCAGAGATATTTACATATACATATTCGATCACTTTTGGCTTTACCTT
Source organism: Persicaria tinctoria (assembly GCA_037127255.1). NCBI lineage: Eukaryota > Viridiplantae > Streptophyta > Magnoliopsida > Caryophyllales > Polygonaceae > Persicaria > Persicaria tinctoria. Next base: position 7,577,708 of record JBANSL010000004.1, read on the forward strand.
TTGCCGACATAACTTTTGGTTTAGTTCGTATATACGTCGTACGTAATATGGTTTCACTTTTTTTAGATCATGCCGGGGTTCAATTTATATGGTGGAAAAAACTCTTAATAATTTAGGGTATCGTCCTGTATATATTAAAATTATTTTTTATTTAAATATCTTAGGAAAAACCTTAAATTTATTATTTAAATAATAGTTTATAATAGAAAAAATTAAGAAAAATAAAAAATATCAAAAAAAAAAACAAGAATTTTTTAATGTTTATATTAAATCAACTAGTTCAGTACCCGCACAGTGTGTGCTTTTCTTAAAATTTCAAGGGTTAATTGCGCTAAATATCCTAACCTTTGTGGATAGTTGCACTTAATATCCCGACCTTGTAAGATTTCACGAAATATTCTGACCTTTGATGTTAGTTGCGCTCTCTACCCTAAATAGATTTCTTAAATTAAAAAATTACACAAATAATGGAAAAATTGCACAAAAGCACCCATATTTATATAAAAAAAAATCAACAATCCCTATTTTAATCAAAATAAAAAGGAAATTTATACGAAACATATAAAAATGCGTGCTCTAAAAAATTAAAATAAGATCGATTATTTAAAAATAAACTTGTTTCTTATTATATTTTATATTCCTTAAAAATTTATTTTATAAAGCCATAGTTATAATTTATGTAAGATTAATATGTAAGTACCATATTATATCCCCAATTAATCAAGTTTCCATGAGTATATACCAAATTTTCCTATTTTTAATATATGTTTATCATATCTTTATTAATTATAAATAGTTATCATATACTCCATATTTTACTATTTATTTTTTAAAAAATATATTTTATTTTATTTTTTAAAAGTATTATATTCCATATATGTATAGTTAGCATTTTTTTATAAAATCTTTTTATAATGCTGTGGAATTTAGATGAGAAATATTTTCTTAAGATTCAATCACAAGATTCCACATAAGATGTTATGTATTAGTTTTAGTGTATATAAAATAATATGGACCAAAAAGAATATATATATATATAATAATAATAATAATAATAATAATAATAATAATAATAATATATAGAGAATATATGTACAAATCCACATTTATAGATCGGTATATATAAACATAGATTTTTTTATAACATATATTATGAAGAAAAATAATAAAATTAATTATTTTCAATAATTATAATAATTATGGGAGTAGATGTTATCTATTAGAAATGATTTTTGGTTTTTTTTTTAAGGGGGGGGGGGGGGGTTAAATATATTAGGGGTTAAGTTTATTGAAAATATTTTATGAATATGGGTGATTTTGTGTAATTTTTCCATTATTTATGTAATTTTTTAATTTAAGAAATCTATCTAGGGTAGAGAGCGCAACTAACACCAAAGGTCAGGATATTTCGTGAAATCTTACAAGGTTGGGATATTAAATGCAACTATCCATAAAGGTCGGGATATTTAGCGCAATTAACCCAAATTTCAATAAATTTAATATAAATACCTGTTTAGAGAGCTAATTACTTTATTTCAACAATTTTGACTTGTTACACAATTTAAATAACATTACCATTGATTCTCATTAATATATTGAAAGTATTATCAAAATTTTATATAATTATTATCAAAATCTTACAAAATTGGGTAAAATCTTTCCAAAATATATATATGTCTAAAAAATTATCATTTATTATATATATGTAGTATATATATCTTCTAAAATGGGTTACATATGTTACATATTTAAAATTTTATCTTATATAATAGGTAAAATCTTATCTTATATAGTATTTAAAATTCGTTAATATCGTCTAAACATATATCCAAATCTAATTAAATTGGATCAAATTTATCTTCTGAACATATAGATATATGGATTAAATAGATTTAGAATAAAATTTTATCTTATGCATATATTAATTATTAAAACTTATCTTAAATAATAGTATTTAAATTTGGTTAATATCTTCTAAAAATATATCCATATCTAATCATATTGGGTCAAAATTTATCTCATGCATACATAGATATATATATTGAATAAATAGAGTTAGAATAAAATTGTATCTTGTCCATATATTGATATATTGATTGATTGAATAGATATATCTAATTTTATCTTGTACATATATTAATTATTTCTTTTAAAAAAAGTGATTGGTTCATATGACTACTTCTAAGGAAAAGCCACCATGTTTCTCATACGACTTCTCATTTATTACTCCCTCCGTCTCAAATTAAATGCCTTGTTACTTTTCGGCACGTTTTTTAAGGAGCGAAAAACTCTATAAAATATTAATATTTTAATTAATTTTTTTTATATAATGTTATACTTATTACTAATAAGTATAACATTATATAAAATTAATTAATTAAAATATTAATATTTTATAGAGTTTTTCGCTCCTTAAAAAACGTGCACAAAAAAACAAAAGACATTTAATATGAGACAGAGGGAGTATATATAATAATATAATAATATATGTTTTTGTTTAAACATATTGATGAAAATATAAATTTGTTATTTAATTAGCTATTTTTAGTAGAAAGAAATTACAAAAATTATGAGAAAAAAAGCCAGGGAAAAGAGTTCTGAACCCATATATCAAGATAATAAATACCCATTAAGATTTCTTATTAATTCATTATTTTTTTAAACTCTTTTATTACTGAAATTAGTAAAATTTAAAAAAAAATCACATTTTTTTAATCGGTCCCCGTTCCCAATCCCTCAATGCTAATTAAACCCCACAGGGCCACAACACATGGTAGACAGTAGACACCAAAAAAGACGTGTTTGACAATCAAAAGGGTGAAATAAAAAGCATTTGAATATTTGATGATTTTGATCCTCTCCTACGCACTTACCAGTACCACCGTACTTTTCAAAATTACGCGCCTCTATAAATTCTCCATGGAGTTTGATCTTTAACTGATCACGTACAGCTTCAACAAAAACACATGCAAGTTAAGATACTCTCGGGGGAGGAGACTGATCGATCGACCGATCAGAGAGATGGGGGCGACATTAGCGAATATCCGAGGGTTTAAATGGACGTTGCTAGTTCTGGTGTTAATTAATGGAGTGATGGTATCCGAGAATTCGTATTCCCTTGCTGTATCCCGAAAATTCGATATCGATTTGGATGCAATGGCTTCTGAGCTCAGAGGAGCCCGCTCCCAGCTGGGAGTATTGCCTAGGAGAGAGCTTCGACTTAAAGGACCATGGAGCCCAACTCATGATGGAAATCCTTCGTATCTTATTGATCCAGAGCCACCTGGAGGCGGCGTCGGCGAGCCATAGGTGTTCGTCCATATACATACGTTTGTGTATTCCTTTTCTGTTTTTCTCGACTATCATATTTTAGTTTGAAGATCTTCCGTTGATTTCATATTGTTGCTTCGGTTTGTTTCTCACTTTCTCGGGTATTATTGCTTCTGTTTTTAGAGTGCTTCTAATTATTGTTTTTGTTTTAGATTGCTCATGTTTCATATTATCTCATATTAGTACAGATTATTAATTACTTCTATTTTTCAGCTATTGTCATATTGTTTAAGCTACTCGACAAAGGATGTGGGTGTAGTTCTTTCCATTAAGAGTGGTTTTATTCATTAAAATGGAAGAAAATATGAGTGTTGAGCATAAGCCAAACTTTTGAAAAAAACACAGGGTCCATTCGAACAAAAAAATTGTGGGACACCAACCGGAATGGTTATAAACTTAGGGCACCAAACGAAATTTTCCAATTTTAAATAATGAATAATGAAAATATTTGGCTTTTCTCTTAATAATAATAAGATTTTTTTTTTTGTAAAAGAATTTGTCACCCGGTTTCACCTATAACTATGGCCCGTGCCATAGGCATGGGTATGGATTTTTTTTTTATACTATCGGTATAATTTTATAAGAATATATGAAATATTTCTTATCTCTTTTATTCTTCCTTTGAAATCAAAGGGTTGAATTTTTATTAAAGTTCGAATATCCAACAAAGTAGCACCAACCCTACCCAATAATGAGCACACTTAATTCAAACGATATTATCAATAGAAAATGTCGAAAGAAAACTATGTACAAATTAACCTCTTTTTTTTTTTAATACTAGTTGCATCCCACGTGCACGTGGATATTCAACCTTCCTTGATTTTGGTATTCAACCTTTGTACATGCAGGGAAAAATCAAAATTGAATTGTAAAGACTCAAAAATCACAAAATAGTTGTTTCAGCAAGTGACAAGAAATGACGGGAGAAATTCGAAATTGTGGCATATCCTCCTTGGCCTTTGCCCCAGTTGTTTGATATCTTGTATCGAATCCGGAGATGTTATGCTTTTAAAGCTGCTTCATGAACGTTGTTGCTTGAGATGAACACTTGTATCACAGAGGAGATGAACACTTGTAGCACAAAAGGTGTTGAGCTCGATTGAATTCCAAATGACTGCACCTAAAATAATTTCATGTGAGAACAATATTCTGCAAACAAAGAGTGTCGAACTCGAATGTCTATAGGAGCATCTTAAATATGTGGAAAAAGTTAAAATCTATGTATAATTTATAACAAATGTCTCAAATCGTAAACCAATTATTCCAATTAATAACACCTTACTTGTATAGTTGTACTATGACAATTAATGAAATTTGACACAAACACCAAATTAGTGACAAGGCACAACTGCACAAATACTTGAGTTGCCCTCTCTCTAGTCTCTACTCCTATTATTGTCCTAATTTCTCACCCCTAGCCACCCCTAGATCTCAAATTGGTGCTACGTTTCCACCTCCAAGAACCATTTCACCAAATTCAGCAAGAAGAAAGTAGCAAAACCAGAGAGAGGCAAGCAAACAGCAAGTTCCAACCCTTTCCTAAACAACTTAGACATCAAATCTAATTAAAGTTTCAAAAGCACAATTGTAAATATACTTCGGTGTTTTGCTTTTTTCCTGCAAGTTCCTCCTGGAAACTGAAACCTAGATATTGCCTGTTTTTTTGTTTTTTTCCTTTTTGATGTAGTTGTGGAAAAAATCACATTCTCAATCATCATACAAGTATTCCAGCAGTTTGCTTCACCCACCTAGAAATCAGTATGGTTGGATTGACAGAGGTATAGTTGCTTCAATTTGTGGATTTAAAGAATTCATGCATCAAATATCTGTGGCTGATTGTATTTGTGTATCACAATCTGTTCAGTGCTTACAAAAGGGATGTCAAGTGCTGTGTGATTATTGCTATATGTAGCACCTTGCAGTTTTTCAAAAGTAAATTGAGAAAGTCTTTTCAAGCAAAATCCCTCTTGGTAAATTTCGTATGTTAGCATTTTATTTCTAACCTTTATAATAACAATATTATTTGTTGGTGGAAATATACATAAAACACCATATCGTAGTAGAAGTCCTTCAATAAGAGTGATATATAGTGAATAATCCTAGCCACTACTCCTAACAATAAATATTTAAGAAAACACACGGGGAAAAAAACCTAAGTTACCATTAATCAGTGGAAGATAAACCTTGAATTTAAATTATTCATTTTTTCACCTGTAGAAGTGAGATTGTATAGTTTATATTTATGAGAGGTATGACTGTGAATTTTCCACATTTTGGTAGTGATGATATTTGATTAGAAAATAATATGATCAAAACAAACTTCAACCCCAAGCATGCATGTAATCTTCAATACAAAACAAATTGATAAAAGAATGTACCTTTTTTAACCTCTGCATATAGCCTGATGATAGCTACATAAAAAGGAACCTTGGGACACAGAGTTGCACCTGTACCCCGAGAGAAACCTTTCAAGCTATCTTGGCGCCAAGTACCAACAATTGCATGTCCTACATTCTCAATTCTCAAATAGCCTTGCCTGCAAACATTGTTGTAGTATAAACAAATTTGAAATCGAATCCAACCTAAAAGGAGAAAGATTAACTCCTTCAAGAAAAATACAATTTCTTACTTAGAAAGATACATCCTTATACATGAAAGTGATTCTAAATTCAAGTTATGTTGCTATATACACCTGTACCAATGACTTTTTACGATATTGATATTTGTAGGCCACAAACAAGTATCCATTACATCTCTTGGGCCTTTGGTGATACTTATCACAATATAAATACCACATAAAAACAGCCTATTGTCAGTGTTATTGTCTCATTCCTGTGACTAAAGCATCAGACAGCAGCATATATATATTTTTCCCAAGCTGTTTGTTTCTTTCCCAGGTGATGTCTTAGGCTTTTTCCTTGTTATACCTAAAGAGTGTGAGACAAGCAGACCATCTCATTTCTTAGCTAACTTGGTGCATCATACAAACTTCTCAACTTTATGACAATCCCTTTTTTTTTATGTTGTTGCTGCTGTTATAAGAAGAGAAGGAAAAAGTGTTCAATTTAGATAAGAAAAATCCATAACTTCTTTCATATAGCACCAATTCGAATGGTTTCAAGTCTCATAACTTCTTCCATAGAGCACAAATTTGAGTGATTTTAAATACTACAACTTTCTAAAAAGTATATCTACCTTTTTATTTATAATATTTTGGCCAAGATAAAGATAAAGGGTGTATCCATGGATGAATTGTTCACGCTAGAGCAAGTTAGGGACAATATCACAAATCTTAGGCAGTCTGTTGTTGATCAGGTAAGCCCCCGAAGCTTAATGCAATTATTTCATTTTATGCATATTTTAAAGTTGAATTATTTCATCAAGCTGATAAAATTTTCACTCCAAATTGACCCTTTTTTTTTCAAGCACACATTATTGCCATTCCCAACACCCAATCCAGAGCAAGTAGGGCAAGCAGAAACACAAACCCTAATGAAGCTCTCAGGAATGCCATAAAACTTAGCCCCAAAAGTCTAAACACAAACCCTGCAACAGTCTAATGAAGCTCTCAGGAATGCCATAAAACTTGCTTAATCCTCTCAATTGTCTCCTTCAACCCTAGATGTTTAAAATCGCTATCCCCATGGAAACTCATGAAAATATCTTTCCACTGATTGGCATGGGAAACGAATTGCTGGGAGCTGCTGTTCTTAAAGCAGAGGAATCGGTTACCGTGTTCGTCGACGTGGGGCTGGAGCTTGTCCTGGATGCGCTTCCAGGCGGTGGTGTAAGCTGTGTCCTCGTTGCGGTCCTTCTAGACGACGCACAAGGAGCGGAGGACGTCGGGAGAAGTGGAGGTAGGGATCTCAACCGGTGCCGCATCCTAGGCCTCATCGCTGCTGCCAACGTCGACAAGATTGAGACTGCCGCCGACGTAGGTATCGTGGATAGGAGGTGTGATCGCAAACGAATCGTGTACGTGTCCTTGACAACGGTGAGATCCATCTTCTGGGTCCATTGGAGAAGGGCGTCACGTAGAGGGAGGCCTGATTATGTTGCCTAGAAGTTAGGGATGAAGACGAAACAGGCTCAACAACCATTGAAAGTGAGGCCAGAGGCGGGCGAGGAGGCGAGAAGATAGGTCGGATGGTTGTGGTCGGTTGTTTTGACACATATAAGTCGGCCGACTGAAGCCCAGTTACAGAAGCCCAGGTTAATAAAAGGCCCAACAAAATAGTTTCATCCAACGAAAACGCGACAACTGTCTCAGAAGTTACTGTTCCTAAGCGTATCGGCTCTTTTATATATAGATATAGGGTGTGTATGGCACCAAAATAAACAAGTTAAAAATATAAATTATTAACTGTTAAAAAAATAAATCGGTTTAAATGGTGTATGGGAACAACAAATAAACTATAATCAGTTAAAAAAAAGGTTTAAAAATAAGCTGCAAATTGAAGCTTATTTTGGGGTTTATATTCCATAATTACTATTTTACCTCTTCTCTTTTATCTTATTTGGTTTGAAAGTACCACAATACCCCTGATAAAAACCAAATAAACTCCACTTTTTACAAATAAACTGTTTTTCGCCCCATACGGAGATTATCTTGTTGTTTAAATTTTTAACTACTTTTACCAACAGTTTATAAATTTTTACCCTGTTTATAATTTTAGTCGGTTTATTAACCCCGTCCCATACGAACCCATAGAAATGCAGACAATGCAGCTACACAAATTAACCTCTTTTTTTTTAATTAAAACTAACCTCTTTTTTTAATGAAAAATTGATAAAAAAAACTATGTAGAAATTTTATTAAAACTAACCTCTTATTGTTATTATTATTATTATTATTATTATTTATATGTAACTTACTGTACTCTTAACATTTAATAATGATAATAATAATAATTATTATTATTATTATCATCATCATCATTATAATAAAAAAATAGATTTACAAGAAATCAGTGGGCAAGTTGCCCACTAATTTACAAGAAAGTGGGCAACCGAGATACTATCCGGGAGCCCACTCCCTTAGCGATAACAAAGCTAACTCTAGTAAAAATATATATATAAGTTGCAGCATGAGCCCCAACATCATGAGATACCGAGAATTTTTTAATCCGCTTCAACAAGGCAACAACATCCGTATTTAACTCCCCCAATGAAGAGAAAGAGAAGGGTAAGAAACCATAACCAGCCGCCGTGTACAAATCCCGATATTTGGCACACTTATGCTGAGCAGCATTAACAACGACATGTCTGGGCACAAAGTCAAACATCTCTGACTGAGTCAAGGGGGAGGATCTCGTTAGATCGACACACACATCCCGCCCTCTGTCCCATGAATAAATTAAGGAGAAAATTCGCCGGACGAAGGGGCTTATCATGCCCATCAGACAAATCGATATCGACCTCATCACCGGTGGAAATCTCAGCCCTATAGCAGATATCCAATAAGGTGTCACGAACGAGGTTATATCGATGTTTAAGGCCCACGAAACCAGCGCAGGATACAACATGTTCACCATAGACATCACCATCAAAGACCCGAGAACAAGTGGGACATGGCTTGGACATCGTGAACAGTGGAACTCCTAGTTGATAGCTAAGCACACTAAGATAGGTCCTTCCATTCATAGCCTGCCCCAACCTAGAAATAGGAAGTGCACACAACCAATCAGATGAGTGAGAACCGTACTGAGACTACCATAATGTCACATGTCGCGGATTCAATGAGAAAACATATTCTGACGTAGCAGAAACCTTCGCGAAATATATATCTTCCATTTTCTTCATCAGTTTGGAGGCAACGATTTCACTAGAATCGCGTAGAAGATCACAACTTTTGACCTAAGTAAAATAACGACAAGCATCATCGAAAGTAGGACCATCAACAATGATGCCAGAAGGACGTAAGAGCTTAGCATGCAACTCAGTACACTGCAAACGGGATGCCAAAAAAGCATAATATATGACATACCCAGCAGCATACACTCGGAGCCCACCAAAATGGAAAGGGAAGGTGGCAAGTCGCCATTGCCAATCTCCAAACCCAAGCATAGATGCAGAGACAATACGTTCCAAGCTAGAACAGAGTGCCACATCAAAGAAAAGTTGGGCCGGCCTAAAGACACGTGGAGAACAAGTACACAAGGTAAAGTAAAGTTTAGAAATACCCGTACAAGCCCTGAGAAGAATCAACTCGCACTGGGGGTCATCAATCCTTGCGACAGAATCCATAAGCTTTATGGTTCTAGTCACCCTTCTTCCCATAAGGTCGTTGCCGAAAACAACGCATACGCTGACAGGCCTACCCAGAATTTTGACACCATCTTCTTCTTCTTTATTTTGTTCTTATGTTGTTAATGTCGCCAGATAAAAGGAGAGGGGAAAGGAGGAGAGGGGGAAAGGAGGAGGTAGTATTGTGTTGAATTGATACTGAAATTGTTGTCTAAAAAAATTCGGGCATTTAGAGTGAATGATAGCTGATTTTTTAATGGATTTGTCAGATTATTTTTATTTGGTTTTGAGCTTGTCCACTGGGCTTTTTAGGTGAATCTAAAGTTGTGGAATGATTTTTTTATACATAAATTCATACTGGACACCTTATAGTTGTCTACTTGACATATAGTCTGCTAATAGATTTGTGAATTGAAATGTGAAGTTTCAGATTGAATAGAACCATGACCGAGTATGTTCAGTTCAAGAAGAGGCCCCTTACTGCTCAGATGTGCCTTAAAATCAAGTTTTGGAGTCTTAATCTGACGATAGACGGTAAAAAACCAATTTGTGTCCAGTAGTCAACCACAGGGGGTCCAGTAGATAACCATATCCCGGAAGAGAGGAAAAACCTAAAACGTGTCCAGTAGAAACCCAATGGTATCCAACAAGAAACATAGGGTGGAGAGTTAATTTTTACTATGGGCATGGTCACCCTTTACAACACAGCGTCATGTATATATTAACTGGTGTCATCTACAAACGCTTAGACTAGAATGATGAAATAGATGGGTGGCAGGTGAATTTGATTTGTATAAGATTGGACACATTTTGGTTGTTCCTTATCTTACGTGTGGAGACAAAAGCAACTTGAAGGTAAAAAAATAGACTTTATAGCCCAGAGCATCTTAGATCCGGGCTAAAAATTCCCTTTTTAATTAATAAAAAAGCTTTATTTTGCAAATTGAACGATGCTAATTTGAAAAAATAAACTGATGCAAATGTAACCCTTAAATATAGACAATTAGTATCCTTAGGATCATATTGACCCCAATACATATCAACCAATTCGAACAAGATAAAAGAAATTGATGAAATAGTTCTATCTCCACAGTGTATTTACCATTAACACTTGAACCAATCTCCACTGCATCCTTCAAAAAATTTCGCAATCATTAACCTAAAAGTATAGTCATCATCGCCTTCTAAATCACCGATAAAGTCCTCCAACCCTTTGATCAACCCTTGTTGTTGTTGCGTCTACCCCTTGTTGTTCTTCTTCTTTTTATTGTCATCTTTGGCACAACCATTCTTCTTCTTCTTCTTCTGGTTGATGTTGTTTTGACTGTTGCCATTTTGAGACCAAAGCTCAACATGCTTGCCAAACCTCACTAGCTAGAGAGCAAAGTTGTTGAATCCACAGTCCCAAAAACTTTCATCTTCTGGTCATCAACATCAACGTTCACTGTATACACACCTGCAAGAAGATACATAAAAGACAACTTCTTTAGTTTAATTTGGCTACCCACAACACAAACTATCCAAGACATCAATGGTTTTTTTTTACCCCCCAAAAAGGGGTCAACAATCATCTAGTTTGAAACCAGTGAGATCAAAATTCCACTATAAAAAAGACTTTGAACCACTACTCTCCCATGCTACTCTTCCATTCTCCAAAGACAGCTTCCAAAATGGATGGTAATGCAATGAGCCTTACTATAATATCATCTACCTTAATCTGCAAAAAACATAACAAGAGTAAATACATAGAAGAACCGATGAAGTACTTGACACTGCATAAATACGAGGATGGCCAAGGAGCTAATTAAAATACTGAGATTACACCTTATGGTCACATTTTGTGTTCATTGTATTAGAGTACCCACTGGCTATGGTGGGAGGAAATCATAGTACCATACAAATGTTGAAGACAAAGCGAGAATACAACAATAAACGAAAACAATTGATTATAACTTAGAAACCTCTATTGGTTGAGTGAGTGAAAATTTTATTGCATGTTAGAAACATCTATCATTCCAAGGAGTTATCTAAGCAATCGTTTCTACCAGAGCTCATGGTTCTTTAAGGCGATCATCGAGAGACTAGAAATTGATTCTTGTTGTGAGCCTAATTTTCCATGTTTTATAGTTACTTTTATATCGTTTTCTGCATGCATTTCATGCATTTGGGTTAGAATAATATAGAATCTGTGTAGTATATGTTTATTTTCAATATATGGAGATCTACACAAGTTTTTGTTATATTTCGTAGAAATCAGACGCACTTTGGAGCTTAAAGAAATTTCATGGAGAAGTTAAGAATGGTGCAGCTGGAGAAAAGTCCATTTTTCGGCATTCATCATTCTGAATCAAGCTTTGATGTCTTCATGAGAGTTGTAGCCCTCGGAAAGAGCTTTCCAACGCATGGTCATATGCGTCAATCCGACGAACGAGGACTTCGGAAAGTGCGTTTTAAGAACAGAGCAGAAAGCTGAGAGATTTACTCGATCTCGAGTACATTTACTCGATATCGACCAAAAGTGTCCGAGCAGTGCCTGGTCGAGGACGGGCCAGGTCGAGGAACAGAAGGCAGAGCTACCCGACTCCAGAGACTCGATATCGAGTACTTTCCTCGATATCGACAAGATCTGAAGACCAGCCCGGAGTCGAGGAAGACCACCTGATCGAGAAGCCAAGGACGAGAACATGTCGGGTTACACTCTACTCGAGATCGAGGACACTCCTCGAGATCGAGGACACTTGAGAGCCCATGTCCGAGCATGTCGAGGAAGAACAACCCGAGACGCCGCTGATGCTGAAGTCGACGACCATTCTAATCGAGATCGAGTAAGTCTACTCGAGATCGAGGAAAGTTGTCCGGAAGCGTGTAACGTGGTTTAAGCTGTCCTACTCGGATTGGGATTCCTTGGGGCCGAAGATTGCCGAGTATATCCGATTCTATCAAGATCCATCATGGAAGAGAAGATTTATCCACTTGAAGACTTTTAGATATAATTCCCTTTATTAGATTTAATTATGTTGTTGCATTTATTTATCTTTAAAGCTTTTAGATATAGTTTTAGATATAGATAGATATTTATATCCTTGAATAGCAAGGATTAGAAGGTTATAAATAAAGCCCATGGGGCTGATTTTAGGAGGAATTCAAACACACAGCAATTAGTAGGAGTAGTAGAGAGAGAGTGAGTGGCCAAGAGGAGTCGGTGAAGCGAGAGCGGAATTGGCTTCCTTTGGTTGTAAGCTCTGTTTGATTTAATGCAATTAGTTCCTTTTCAATCAATGTCTGAGGTTGCGATGAAGCGCGAGTAGTCCACCCACTTCTAGGGTTGGGGCGAGCCCGACGATAGCCATGCGTATCTGAGGTAAAGATCCGACTTTTATCATGATTTGAGCATCTGCTACTTGTTACTTATTACCCATCTAATGGAGGTCCATGCTAACAACTTGGATTGTAAACAAAAAATCGGTAAAGACAATTAGGGTTTCTTGAAAGAGTTGTCTAATTGTTGGAAAAGGCGAAAGCTTAGTCCTTCGATGCAAGTTACATGATTATCTGTTTTATTTCTGCCTTATGCATGCTTGGTTATCGTTGTCGCAAACCCCAATCTTGGAAGTCTTTTACAGTTTATTTCGAGATCCTAAAGCATTTGTCTTTACCTTATTTCATTTTAGTTTTCTGTCTTACTCGATCTCGAATTGCACTACTCGACCTCGAGTTACTGATTCTCAATCCCAGATCGTTGTAGCTTCTGTGTGCAGGTGATCGACCAAGCCAACTCCACGTCAGCAACCCTACTCGATCTCGAGTAAGCCCTAGTCGAGATCGACTAAACCCTGTGACTGCTGCTGCGCTGTGCTCGACTTATCCGATCTTTTGTCGACTAACCCTAGTCGAGATCGAGGACACCTGTGGTCGACTTCTGTCCGTGAGATTTCATCGCTGCCTAGGATCCGCTGACACGCTTCCTCGTGGATCAACCCTGACTTCCCACTACTGCATCGGAAGGAAGTCTTGTAATTATTTGCAAGGGACGGAATCTGGTTTGCTGTACTTTCTTTATATTTAATTTGCATTATCGATTTCCTCCTACAACAATTCTAGAGGTGGATTTACTTTTGAGTATATCAAATGAATTCCATCATAAAATAACCAGGAAGTGAAAGTAAAATGATTATGAAAGGCTAGACGCTATATGACTTATGCAGAAGGACTACCTTTCATATTTGTTGTGGGACCTAAAGATGAGTTTCGCTTCTTCACAACGCAAGAAGACTTGAAAGAAGCTTCTATATGTGTTTGGCACTTGAAGTAATCCCCATTGTTTTCTTCCAAGCACTTCTTCAAAGCTTCAATATCACACTGAGACTTTATTTTCTTCACAGTAATTACCTCCTGATCCATCTCAACATACCTTTGAAACCAAATCAATAAAAAAAAACCAACATTAAGACTCATTTAAATTGCCCATTCCTTCCATATAAGCAATCTAACTAAGCTTTAGGAATTGGTGATCTAATCATCAAACACGTTACTCATGGATATCCAGCAATAACTCCATCTCTCCTATACAATATTGCTTTGTTTTTACCGGATAACAAGAGTAATTTAGGTCATTCACTGAGCACAGTAGTACCATTCTAAACGGATATTGGCCACTTCACTTGTATTGATAGCAACGAAAAAACTAGCGAAAGCACTGAGCACAATAGTACCATTCTAAACGGATATTAATCCAGTACACTGGTCGATGCCAATACAAATTCAGATATAAATATATAGTAACAGTTTACCAGAAACGCTAGCGCCAGCAGTTGAATCGATCTAAACTTTCCATTTTCTCATCAAGTTGTATGGCCAAAGAGTTACATTCACTGTAACAAGATGCAAACAAATTGAATGGGATAATTGTATAAATATTCACAAGCTGTTATTAAACATTTAAAGACATCAAAGGTTTAGAATGAATCAACCCCATGACAATTTGTTCAATTCATTAAAAACTATAAACTAGAAGTTGGTCTTAGCAATATCATATGACAATTCAACCTACCAATGAGCTCTTGCCCTAGTGGTAAGAGTGAGGTGCTTCCTTGTGCCTCACTACCATGAGGTCAAGGGTTCAAATCCCACTATGAGCAATTTGTGCTATATATAGTGGGTACTCATGCCTTGGTTTACCTTGGCATGGGTTAGCCTGTCTTGCGGCTTGCCGCTTGGCTTACCCGGCTCGAGTGCTTTGCAGGCTAGTGCTCGACCCGTGGAGGATTAGTCGATAACCTCGGAATCTCCACGTCAAAAAAAAATAAATGCTTTGCAGGCTAGTGCTCGGCCCGTGGAGGATTAGTCGATAACCTCGGAATCTCCACGTCAAAAAAAAAAAATAAATAAATATATATATATATATATATATATGACAATTCAACCTAATTTCATTCATTAGCATCGATCTCTAAGAACAACTAAGGTTTTCAGTCTCTTAGTACCTAATTTCTGTTGAGATCTCTCTTAATGTACAATCTTTAAAGTGAGGATCCTTTGCCAATAAGGTGAGTTGAGATCCTTGTACAGGGTAGATAAGGTATCACTCACAATGTTTAAGCTCACAACACAGAGAAGTGGGACATCATAAACCACCTCGACAACTAGTAGAGATTTCCAAATACCCCTCGACATATTCAACAACTAGCCTCCATCGATTGCCTGGACCTGTCTCGCCTGCACCCTCATCATATTTAACAACTAGTACAGATTTCCTTCTTAGAATGAATTCAGAATAAACATCATATATATTTAACCACTAGTAGAGATTTCCCCCAAATATATTCAAAAAAGGAAGCACATGTGCGACTGCAATTCAACAAAGAAGGAGGGAGATAGGATAAACCAGGTAACAACCTTCCACCATGGTTTCCGATGAGGTTCAATTCTCATTCTCCGGTAACCAATAACACAACCCGTGCCCAGTTCATTGTCCTGTCTCCCACCGCCGTCGTCCTCCAACCGATCAACCTCTCACCTTCGATCCCCTTCCTTCTCCGTTCTTGTGGACTACGCTCGAAGCCTCCCGCCTAGAGTCGGAGACTTTTCTCCCCACCTCCGATACCGTTCTTGTGGACTACGCTCGAAACTGTGAGAGAGAGAGCGAGAGAGGCGAAGGAAAGGAGAGGCAGAGCCACCGATTACTCCAGGTAAGATTACCGCCTGATGTGCAATTTTTCAAGAGGGGAGAGTTAGCCTTTGTAAATTGTTTGGATTGTGGGTTATGAGCACAAACCTTGTGCAATTACCTCATAAAAAAAATAGTAGATACAACAAAAAAGGGTGTGACAATGATTGTCTCAGGCCAGCCAGCAACCTTTCGACCAAGAATCGAAAACACATTTTCATCTACGACTGGTAATGGACAAAAATGGAAGGAAATTAAATAAAATCGAATACTCATCCGGGAAATATTATATGTTTCCCCATCGAGTATTATATTTTATACATAATTTAAAACGCATTGATTAATATGATAACATTGAAAAAATAATAAGATGAGTGTACTTAGATAAATTTTAAAGATCTCGTGCGCAACGCACAGATTCTAAACTAGTATCATTAAGCAACGACTACGTCTCTGTTTAGTATACCAAACTGCACCATTAGTTAAATTTTCAATTTTTTTGATTTTTTATTCACAAATCAAAAGTTTGCATAAGTTATTCAAACTTCATACTAACTTATTATAACATATATTCAACACAAATAATCCATCCGCTAAAACTAGCTATCATATCAATTTCAACTAACCTATCAAATATTCTTTTACCAAATATAATAGGCCAAAATGCATAAAATCACCCTTTATTCAACATTGTTTTCAATTAACCACCCCTTATTCAAAAACTTTCACTTAACCACCTCTTATGACAAACTGTTTACAAGTAACCACCCATCCTCCCATTTTCCCTTAATCTTCCATAATTTAACTTGAAAGTGAAAGACTAAAATGCCCTAAATGTGTTTTTAGTACAGTACTATTATTTTCCTATTTTTATAGTCTTGTGAAATAAATCAAAGTTAGGCATAAACACATTTAAGGCGAAGCACGAACAACCTCCACCTAGATTCCTATCAAGTAGACTTATCAATCGGGTGATTCGGGTCAGGTTCGGATTGGGTCATTTCGGATTTCGGGTAATACGGGTCCCGGGTTGAATTGAACTCGGGTTGACCCGGTTTCGGGTCAAATCAAGTCGATTTCGGGTTTGCCAATTTCTATTTTTTAAATTAAAAAAAAATCACAATTTGGTAATTTTGCAATAATTTTAAAATGCTAAAATTAAAGACGTGGTTCTTATGTTCTAGCGCTTGTAATTATATACTATATCTGATCTAAAATATTTTATTTTTATTATTTCTCACAATTTTTAATAAAATTTAAAAATATCTAAAATATAAAATATTAAAACAAAATTTTTAAAATAAATAATTTCATGCAATTAGTATTAATCATAGAATTGTTTTAATATTTTAATGTTTTTTAGAGTTTTTTATCTTCTTAAAAATGTGATGAAAAGTCAAAAATCAAATATTATCGATCGGATGGAGTATTATACAATACAAATAAATATAAAAGTTGATTTGAAAATGAAAGATCAAGTGATTGTAATGATAAAATGTAATAAATTGGAATCTCCATAAAAAAATTAATTATATATAATTATAAAATCAATCGGGTTAATCGGGTCACCGGGTCAATTGGGTCAAAATTACTGGGTCAATCGGGTCACCGGATCTAAACCCAGATAACCCGGAAAATTATCGGGTTATCGGGTTCGGGTCGGAAAAAAATTCTGGGTCAAAATTTTCGGCTCTTGACCCAAAATTTTCAGGGCGTTCGGGTCGGGTCAACCGGGTCGGATCGTGTTTTGATAGGTCTACTATCAAGCATTGCCAGAGAAGGTTGAAAACAAAGAGTCGATGATCGAAAGAGGTGTGACAACATCTGACCTACTAGTACAGGTGGGCACAACTTGTATACATTAATGGTAATTTTGTATAAATAATAATAAATAAAACCTATAAAACCAAATTTAGGGGCATTTTCGTGTTTTACTTTCAAGTTGAATTTAATAGAAGTTTAATTTAAAAAAAAATGGGAGGATGGATGATTACTTGCAAACAGTTTTTTATAAGGGGTGGTTAAGTGAAATTTTTTTTAATAACGGGTGGTTAATTGAAAATAAGAGTAAATAAAGGAGTTTTATGCATTTTGGCCAATATAATACGGAGTATCCGTCAAGAGTCAAGATTGCGGCTTCTGCAAAAATAAAGCTAGGAAGTCAACGAACCGAAGACTGCAATACTGCATATATAATTAATACTCCCTCCTTGAATTGGAAAATAAATAACGGTCATCCGGAGTTCGAACCGAGGATCTATGGGTACTACCAATAAATTCTTTTCGGTGAGCCATTTCGTAATAGTTTAATTAATACTTTCTCCATTAATTAAAACTTGATGTTTTATTATTCACGCATGTTTTTTTAAGTGTTAAAAACTATATAAAATATTAACTTTTTTAATAAATTTTTTTAACAATTTCATACTTAGTACAATTAAGTATGAATTTATAAAAACAAATGTAATAAATGTTAATATTTTATATATTTTTTATCATTTAAAAAACGTGCATAAATAGTAAACGATAAGTTTTAATTAACGGATGAAGAATATAAATATAAGTACCACCGAATTAAGCAATGGTCAAAATTACCAGTGTGAATCTTCTGCCCCACTTCCCCGCCCCGCAACCCCGCCCCACGTAATTATTTTGTCATTAAATTAATGTTAAAAAAATTTAAAAAAATATATTTAGCTTCTACATACTTAGAATAACATATTTGAAAAAAAAAATCTTAAAAAACCAACTTACAAAAATTATAATAATTTAGAAGAGATATGAAGATTTTTTAAAGTTTTAAAAAGATGTTGTTTTACTATATATTTTTTTAAAAATATTTATAATTCGTTTTTTTTAAAATTTTTTTCCAAATATGTTATTAAGTATGTAGAAGCTAAATATATATTTTTTTAATTTTTTTAACATTAATTTAATGACAAAATAATTACGTGGGGCGGGGTTACGGGGCGGGGAAGTGGGGCAGAAGATTCACACTGCAAATTTACGTACACCTCTTATTCAACTCTCCCTCAATCCATAGAGTTTCATCTAGCTAGCTTGAACACAAGTTAGATACTGTCGATCGACAGCAGGCCCGTCCATTAGCATGTTCAAAGAGCCTAATAGAACAGGGCCCTCAAATTAATTAGGGCCCCATTTTATAATTTATTACTAGTACTAATATATTTTTGTCTTTTATGTATCATAAAGTTACTTTGGCCCAATGGTATTGGACCCAACTAACCACCATTAGCCATTAGGTTGTGGGTTCGACTCTACTGATATGCCAACTATAGCGATTTTTTTTCTTGCCTTTTCTAATTACCGGAAAAGGAACAATTATTTTAATTTTCTAATTAATTACCGGAAAAGGAACAAATATTTTAATTTTCTAATAAATTACCGGAAAAGGAACAACTATTTTAGCTATGAGACTTCCTTATTAACTATTTTATTTTTTATTTTAATACAAGGGGTATTTGCAAAACTAACCTAAAAACCCGGTTGGGTTGCACTCCCTATCCCCTATCCATATTAATTGCAAAAGGTTAACCCTAATCCTTTAAAAATTGCATTCTAGCCGGTTACAATTGAGGGAGAGACCGGCTGCAGTTATGGAGGAGAGAGAGTGAGACATGTGGGGGGAGAGAATTGACAGGTTTTTCTGTCAACTCAACTGAAGATTAGAGAGATGGTTTACAAAGAGGAAGGGGGAGGCCGAGAGTTTCTATATCTCTCTCTCTGAAAATCTAAAACGGAAGGAAGAAGAGGAAGGAGTTCGAAAAAGAACAAGAGCAAGTCTGCAGAGGAGAAGAAGAAGCGGACATCAAACATGCCACACACCCCGAAAAAGGATATATTGGTTGTAGTTAGATGGGAAATTGGAGGAATGGGGGGATTGGAGAAATTGGGGAACGACTATGTGGAATACGAAATACCAGGAGTAGAGCGACTTGGATATGTTTAATCTTGCGATACCTTTGAACATTTAATGGATTTGCCGACACTTTGATTCCTGTCATGTTTGTAGTAGTCATATGTCATGTTTATAACTCAACCTGTCATGTGAAATTCGAAACTACCTCGACGTATATTCGGTTAAACCTTATAAAAGCTTACAAAGTTTGCTCTGATTGCGGAAACGTTTGATATGTAATTATAATTGTAATCAACACAATCTCATAATTGTTACTAATTTGTTGTAGGTAATATATTTGATTCTTGTAACTAATTACTTATACCTAAAATTATTATAACGAGTGAATTCTTGTAACCATAATTGATGATTGGACTTTGAGTTACAAGCAATCGTCCACGTGAAGCAATCGTCCGCTTGGATGCCTTAGTCCTTCACCTTCGTTTGAGAAGCAAGTGAGTTGGGGTTTATTTTTAGTTTGACGTGTAATTAAGCAGTTAGTTTCAACTGAACACCAAAAGCAAAACGACATGCCACCTATTGGAGCCGACTGGACAAGAGTTATCGGAGAAACAGATTCACCATCGACTTCGGATAGAAAATGGGTAAGTTTGCTTTCGATAAAAAAAAAACAAAGAGAGAGAGAGCAAGAGAAAGTCTGCAGAGGAGAGAGAGGACAAGGGAGGGAGAGAGAGAGAGAGAGAGAGAGAAGTGAAAAAAGAAAAGTAAAGTTGTAGAGGAGAGAGAGAGATTAATGAGGATAGAACAGAGAGAGAGAAAAGTAAAAGAAAGTCTACAGTGGAGAGAGAAAACCTGCAGAGGAGAGAGAGAGTGTGTGTGAAAAAGAAAAGAAAAGTTGCTGAGGAGAGAGGGAGAGAGAGAGAGAAATAAGTGAGGATAGGACAGAGAGAGATGGAAGAGTCCTCTCTCCTCTGCAACTTTACTGTTGCTGTTTCACTTCGAAGAAGAAGCAATTGGGTGAGAGTTTATTTGCAGGTTGACATGTAAGCAGTTAGTTTTAACTGGACACCCTAAACAAAACGACATGACACGTATTGGAATTGACTGGACATGAGTTATTTGAGAAACAGATTCACCATCGACTTCAGATAGAAAATGGGTAAATTTGCTTCAGATTTGAGGGAGACACATCTCGCATAACCTTTATCGAAAGCAAACTTGCCCATTTTCTATCCGAAGTCGATGGAGAATTTGTTTCTCCGATAAATCTTGTCCATTCGATTCCAATATGTGTCATGTCGTTTTGCTTTGGGTGTCCAGTTAAAACTAACTGCTTACACGTCAACCTGCAGATAAAATCCCAGCCCAATTGCTTCTTCTTCGAAGTGAAACGACAACAATAAAGTTGCAGATGAGAGATGA
The DNA here is from genome assembly GCA_037127255.1 of Persicaria tinctoria. NCBI lineage: Eukaryota > Viridiplantae > Streptophyta > Magnoliopsida > Caryophyllales > Polygonaceae > Persicaria > Persicaria tinctoria. The sequence continues at coordinate 7,598,752 of JBANSL010000004.1, forward strand.
CTCTATCATCTCTCTCTGTCCTATCCTCACTTCTTCGAAGTGAAACGCCTAATTGCTTCTTCTTTTTTCACTCCCCTCTCTCTCTCTATTGCTTTTTCTGTCTCTCTCTGCCTCTCTCCTCTGCAGATGGGACTTGCTTCCCCCCTCTCTCTCTCCCTCCCCTTATTTTTCTCGCCCTCTCTACCTCTCTCCTCTGAGGTGTCGCACATTGGAAGGTTGCACCCCCCCCTCTTTTACCTGTTACCGGCTCCAAGGGTTGCCCAATTATCCGGTTTCACCCAATTAAAAACCGGGTTGAGTTAACCTTGCAACACTTTTCGGTTTTTGGGTTACCTTGTGCAATTCCCTCTTAATACAAACCCTTGTATTGGAGTATAATTTATGATATTTTAAGATTTTCCACATATATATTCAAATTTTTATTTGTAAAATATAAGTTCACACAATAAATGAGTTTTTAATGTGAAAATACTATAACACACATATATATGCATTGATGCACAATTAAAGAGTTAAAATATATGACTTAAAATCTAATAGGAAGAGGTCCTATATTAAATTTATTACATTTTACACTAATTTACGTGCTACATATTTTTGAAAGATTAGTAAATGTAATAAGTACTCTATTTGTATCAAAATAGTTTATGCTTAACAAGTTGGCACATTTTTTTAATAAGTTAAAAATTACGCATAAAATACTTTTTAATAATTAGCAAGTTGAACAAAATATTAAATATTTTAAGATTAGGATAATATTGAACATGGCCCCTAAAATTCATTGGACGGCCCTAATCGACAGATATGGCCGCATCAACGAATATCTGCGGCTTAAAATGGCTCCTTGTTTTGGTGATAATAAATGGCCTGATTGTGTCTGTACTGAAGTCCGATGGAACTCGGGATCGGGGGTCGTGTGCACACGTGTGCCCTTGCACGTATAGGCTAGCACATAAGTCGAGCGGGGTTCCATCATAAAACCAATTAATTACAATAAAAGTCGTAACCCATTAGCTTATAATATACTATGACTTGTTCTTTTATATTTTCAACGTGAGACTCTTTTTTATCTGTCACATCTTTCATTCTCTCAACAGTCTGAGAGTTCGTATTCCGTTGTTGTATCCGAAAGGGTCGACATCGATTTAGGTGCAATAGCTTCAGAGCTAAGAGATCACCCGCCGCAGGAAGTGGGGTCGCGGAGAGAGCTTCGTCCATTACGTTTAAAGAGCCCAACTTCTACTTTGGATCCTTAGCGATATGTATATTCTCTCCACCTGGAGGCAGCGGCCTATAGGTGCTACTGGCTGTCACTATATCAACGCCGCCACCAGTTGCAACATCTCCGATCCCTTGGGATTGGAGAGGCTCGTCACATCACCTGTCATCGATCGATAACTGGTCCTCGTCATGTTAAGATAGAAATTGATCCATTGAATTTTATTTGGTATTTTCTGCAGGATATAATATGTTTTAATTTATATGTATCTACCTAAGTAATGGATTTGATCGTTGAAATGAGATGGATATATTATTAACACTGTACGTGCTCCTCTGAGAACTCTATTTGCTCCAGTCGGGTGGCTCAGTGTTGTGGAGTAAAGGGAGGAGTAAGGAAGTTTCGGGTTCGATTTCTATCCCGCGCGCCTCGCTCTTTGGGTGAAAATCTAGGGTTTACCTTACCTTTACTCTCTGCTAGTGGGTTGAGCCGGAGCCGATTGGCGCAAGACGGTTTACCTAGTACGTGACTCTTGCTGGCTAAGACATGTGCTCAAGGATTTACTACTGAAGGTAGGTTCCTTGTCATAAAAAAAATGCAGATGCTCGTGTAATTGTGTAAGTTCGAACCGACGAATTGATGTATTCTCCAAATCCATGTTCAGACCACCTTCCACTTGCTTTTTCTTCACCTTTATCCAAACGATCTTGATGAGGGTACGGTTTCCCCATCAACCTCATAAATAAAAAATCCCAAACCGTCCTCTGAACTCTTAGCTCGCCATCATGGACTCTTTTTGGTAGTATCCCCTTCTATTTCTTTAAGATGGGGGGTCGCATCTCCGACAGGGTGCCTTCAAGCTGCTTCGTTCTCGTTGATGTTTTGTCGGGATTGCGTTTTGTGTCGAGGCAACAAAAATATATACAACGTTCTTTCCCATGTAATAAAATTATTTGAGGAGCAATGATTTGTGACCGCGACGGTGATCCACCCTTTTCTCTTGGATCCCGATGGCAAACCATCGATCCATCTTTACAACTCCTTTGGATCCAAGGTCTTTTTACTTGGGGGCCGCGGGTTAGGGGAATTTTTTTATAAAAATAAGTTATAATAGTAAAAAATAAGTGATAATTTAGGGTGTAATCTTGAAATCAACAACCTCTGGTTTATTTTGCTTTATTGTTCATGGGTTAGGTTTAGTTGATGTCTTTTTTTGGCATGCCATTGATGTTTGGTATTTCTCGTTGTTAGTGTGTAGAGTGAGTCTTGGCTGGTCGGGGTCGTGGTTGTGTCTTTTTGACAACTCCTTTGTCTGGAAGGCACTTTCATAGAGTTATGTCTTCACACCACTAGCAAATCATGCCCTATGTTGTACCTGCTCTCCGGCGGTGCTACTCTAGTATTGTTCGGCTTGCCTTCTACTAGTGTCTTTGGTTGCATTCAAGAATTCTCTTTCATCCCACTTCAGTCTACTACAAATCGTCAATTTGCTGGGTTTTTTGTTGTACATTGGTTTGAGAAAGTGTTTTCGTCTGTCGGTTTACTGACCTATCGACCATCAAGCTTGTCTTATCCCGACTTATTACTCTATCAAAAAAAAACACATTGGAAATACCGATTAATATGATGAACATACTAATTGGGCTATAGTCTTATGCATGGGCTTTAGTCTCCTCCGCCTTGACGGCCTTGTTATTGTATGGATTTGGACGAACCTCCCCTTAAAGGGAACGGGGCTATTATTTCTATGAATAAGATATAAAGCTCTAGCCCACTTACCGACAAAAAAAAACCGAATAAAAATTAAATAATTATAAAAGTACATGGTTTAAATTTGAGAAAATTTGCGTTTTTGGATACCTTTGCACATTTGATTAGGTATTTAACCACTTTTTTTTATTTTATTAAGCCTGCTAGACTCTTTTTAAAAAAAAATTAACCACATTGCTCAGTTCGGTGGCTACTCCAAACATGGGGTTAAATCAGCAATCGGATTTCCGCCCCGTGCTTAGCCATATCCCCGAATTAGCGTTGCGTAGCCCTGTTTCGAGCCCTAATTTCGAGTGTCGGGTGTTCTCTGGAGGTTGCCTGTTTGCACAGGCTGGTTTCGAGCCCTAATTCCGCCCCACCGCCAATTTTATCCCTCTGCATCGTGTATTGTTTGCAACTTGTTTTAAATGTTTTCTTTCTGTTCATAGTTACTATCCTTAAATGGCAGCAACCAAATGGTGAACTTCCCCTGGGAATTTGGTTGAATTGTGTATGAATTTCTTTTGATGGTCTTTGTTTATGTTTTAATTGCACTCCAAGTGTTTGACAAAATGTCTATTCCCGAAAGTTATCCAGTAATTGTAAATGAAATATGAATGGAGTCCGTCTCCACCAAATTTGATCCCTCGGACTCTTAGTAATTGTAAATGAAATATGAATGGAGTCCTTGAACTGATTTTGGGTACTTTTGGAGGGATTTATATAGGAATCGGCCGAGTATCTAAAACCTACCTAATCAAACTGGGATCTTTTTGCTTCTATTTCGTAATTAGTTTTAGATGTAATTGCATAACACATTCAATTCAACGTGTTGGATTTGTTTACTGATAGATGTTTGAGTGTAGAAATTATTCAATTTTAACTGTTGCAACTAGGAGAAAATCCGCAGACCTTAAAAATAGCTTGTTCTGTTAAATGACAGATGCGAATAGGTTGATGGGCAAGAGATTTAGCGACCCATTGGTACAGAGTGACATGAAGTTGTGGCCATCCGAGGTTATTCCCGGAGCTACTGACAAGCCGATGATTGTTGTCACCTACAAGGGCGAGGAAAAGCAATTCAGTACTGAAGAGATCTCATCAATGGTAGGTGCTTACAAAGATGAAGGAAACCGCATAGGCTTATCTCGGTACAACCATTAAGAACGTTGTGGTGACAGTCCCTGCTTACTTCAATGACTCCCAACTACAGGCGACTATGGATGCTGGTGTTGTTACGGGCCTGAATATCATGCGTATCGTCAACGAGCCCATTGCTGCTGCCATCGCCTATGGCCATGACAAGAAGTCTAGCAGCAGCGGCGGTAAGAATGTGCTCATCTTTGATCTAGGTGGTGAGACATTTGATGTTTCTCTACTTACAATTGGTGAGGACAACCGCGAGAAGGATGTACTTGTTTTTGACTTGAAGGCACTTGGTCGGGGTTCTTGCAGCCCATGAACAGCAAACGGCATAATGGTGAGCGGGTCGAAATGGACTTGGTCGGGGTTATTTATTTACATAAAATCTATCTTATTAATCAACATTTTATTTTTTTTCTTTTCCCTGAAATATGTATTTTTTAATTAAAATTTGTCTTATTAATATTCTTTTCAATCAATTGTAATATTATTAAATATATATGCTATATTAATCAATGAACACATTCAAGACATATCAACTAACTTCGAAAAAAAGCAGTTGCTCGGCAGTTTGGCATCAAATAACAGAAATAACAAACGAATTAATCTTGCTAAAAAACAATCCAAATAAAATTACTTGGCCTACACTAGCTATGCTACCCGGATACGGATACGAATACGGGGATACGATACGGGTACGGAGATACGGCAATCTCAAAATTATAGGATACGATACGGTCAAGATACGACAACATGAATTATATGTTGTTTTAAAGGTCTAAGCCTAAATAATAGCTATTTATCATCAAAACATATATAAAGAAAGCTATATTAAAACTATTAAGTGTTTAACACCAACTCCGGCAAAAAACGATAATGACCAAGTTAAAGTTCAAACTTCAGAGTAGAAACTAAAAACAGAATCAACAAGTTCAACAACAGCATAAAACAAGTTCAAAAGAGAACAACAAACATCATAAAACATAAAACTAGTTCAAAATGTCATAAATCATAATAAGACATCATTCTTCAAGTAAGAACTCTTCCTCCAACTCCGGCTCATCAAGAGATAAATCAGCAATATCAAGAAGCCCATTATCTTCCAAAGATCCAAATTGAACTCTTCCAACATCCCACATCTTGGAATGTTCAGCTGCATACACCTCGGAACTTCTAGACAAAAGTCGAAGGTTGTCGTGCACGAAGACAAGCTCTTCTGCACGCATTGGAGTCAACCTATTCCTCTTCATTGAGTGAATTATCCGACTCGCTCCTGCCTTCATGTTTGTAAATCAACTTTCTCACCTTCTCAATCATAGAGTCCCACATTTCATAAACAAGATGAAGACAAGGCTTATCAGTGTCACAAACTCTAATCATTTCATAGATAGGAGCCGTGAACTCAACTATATAATTCACATTCTCCCACCAATCTTCATTGACGATAGTGTCCCTCACGAATTTTGCGGTAGGTGCATCATCTTTGTGTAAAGACCATTCATCAGCCATAACCATTGTCTCCAAAGCACGCCTAATAAGCTTAAATCTCTTCAACATAACTACCACGGAAGCAAAGCATGTATCAGCAATAGAAAGCAACTTCAACGGTGTGAACTTGTTGAACATGGATAATCTCATTCCATGATTCATGATGAAGTTCTTTATCTTCACCGCATCATTATAAACAACGGTGATCCAATGACACACATCATAGGTTTCATGATTACTTTCTACATGCCTAGGATCACAAATATTCTTCAATGCCAGATTAAGGGTGTGAACAACACACGGAGTCGAATAGATGTGAGAATATTTTCCTTCTATATATGATTTCTCCAGCAGCTTTGCAATTACTCGCATTGTCTGTCACAATTTGAACCACATTTTGATGGACAACCTCATCAATTACTTCCATCAACAACTTAAATATAAACACTTTATCTTTCACCTCTCCAGCACAATTCACCGCTTTAATAAACATAGGGTCACCTTCGGAAACCACCATGAAGTTGATTAGTGGCCTTCTTTGTGGATCACTCCATCCATCAGACACAATAGTCACTCCCTTTTCTGGCCAACGACTTTTAATGGGTTCTAAGAGCTTCTCAATATTCCTTTTCTCTTCCTCCAGCAATGTGGTCCTTAATCGATTAAACCCCTGTGATTTGTCTGCTAATGCAAGCAAAGCAATGACTGCGAAGAAGGATGATGCAACTAGATTATGGCATCTTAGGTATGGACATCTTAACTTACAGAGTTTAAAGATGTTAAGCACTAAGACAATGGTGCAAGGTTTGCCTAAGATAGAAGAACTTGACTTATGTGAAGGGTGTGTGTATGGGAAGCAAAGCAAAGGGTCATTAAAAAATAGAGAAGCCTGGAGAGCTGGTGACTGCTTGGAGTTGCTCCATGCAGATTTGTGTGGACCTATGCAGACATAGTCCATGGGTGGAAGCAAATACTTCCTTCTTATCACTGATGATTTCAGTATGATGAGTTGGATATTCTTTTTGAGGTAAACATCTGAAGCATTTGGAGAGTTTGTCAAGTTCAAGACACTGGTTGAGAAGCAATCAGGCAAAGTGATAAAAGCTTTGAGAACAGATAGGGGATGAGAGGTCATTTCAAATGAGTTTATCTCATTTTGTGAAGAGCATGGGATCAGGAGAGAGCTTACAACTCCTTATACTCCAGAGCAAAATGGAGTTGCTGAGAGGAAGAATAGGACAGTGGTGGAGATGGCCAGGAGCATGCTTAAAGCAAGAAATGTTCCAAAGAAGTTCTGGTGTTAAGCAGTAGCCACTGCAGTTTATGTGTTGAACATATCTCCTACTCGAGTTGTGCTAGACAAGACACCTTTTGAGGTATGGAGAGAAAAAAAACCTTCAGTTCAACATTTGAGAGTTTTTGGTTGCATTGCCTATGCAATGATCAATCTGAGATCAAAGCTGGATGACAAAGCAGAAAAACGTATTTTGACTGGGTATGCTAGTCAATCTAAAGCATACAAGTTGTTTCATCCAGTGAGAGGAAGAACAATCATAAGCAGAAATGTTGTGTTTGATGAAGAGAAGGAGTGGGATTGGATGAAGGAGAAGTGTGGAGCTGTGACCAGGGAGGTTGCCATAGTTGAGAGTTCCTCTGAAGAGATAGATGCAGATGATGAGGTAGACATAAATGAGCTGAACTTAAATCCTTCTTCAACACCTTCACATCCTTTAACTCCAAGGAGTTCATCAAGCAGTGAAGAGTCTCCATCCTCAGGCTCAGCAGGTGAATCACCTCCCAGGAAGTTTAGATCACTCACTGATGTGTATGATAGAAGTGTGAGGTGTGGCTTTGCTTTGATGGCAAGTGATCCAGAGAGTTTTGATGAAGCCAAAGGAAATGAGAAATGGCAATCTGCTATGAAGGAGGACATGAGATGCATTGAGAAGAATGAAACATGGGAGCTGGTGGAACTGCCTCAGGGAAAGAAACCAATTGGGTTTAAGTGGGTCTTCAGGACCAAGTATAACACAGATGGGGTGGTTCAGAAGTACAAGGCTAGGCTGGTGGCAAAGGGCTATGCTCAGAAAGAATGGATTGATTATGAAGAAACATTTTCTCCAGTTGCAAGGCTTGAAACTCTGAGAGTGGTTCTAGCACTTGCTGCACAGTGAATATTGCCAGTCTATCAGCTTGATGTGAAATCAGCTTTCTTGAATGGAGAGTTATTGGAGGAAGTATATGTAGAGCAACCTCAGGGTTTTGAGAAAGAAGGAGAAGAGCACAAGGTGTTTAGATTGTACAAAGCTCTTTATTTACTGAAGCAAGCTCCAAGAGCATGGTACAACGAAATTGACTCATTTTTCTTAGAGAATGGATTCTCAAGAAGTGAAAATGAGCCAACATTGTATGTGAAGAAGGAGAGCAGAGAAAAGTTCATTGCGGCGTGTTTGTATGTGGATGATATAATCTATTTCAGTCCTGAAACTGAGATGCTTATGGAGTTTAAGGGAGCAATGATGAGCAAATTTGAGATGACTGATCTCAATCTGTTACAGTACTTCCTAGGCTTGGAAGTAAGGCAAAGCAGTGAAGGCATATTTGTATGCCAAGAAAAGTATGCTCGAGATATGATCAAGAAGTTCAAGATGGAGCACTGTGATGTTTCTCAGACACCAATGAACACAAATGAGAAGTTGAAGAGGGATGATGGAACTCCAAGTGCAGATGAGAGATTATACATGAACTTGGTTGGTGGTTTGAATTACATCACACACATTAGGCCAGACATTGCCTATAGTGTGAGTGTAATCTCAAGATATTTGCATGGTCCTACACAGCAACATCTTGGTGCACCCAAGAGGATTTTAAAGTACATTGCTGGCACTGTGGGGTATGGCATGTGGTATGATAGTGTGGATCAGTTCAAGCTCATATGCTATACTGATAGTGATTGGACAGGGTGTTTAGATGATAGAAGAAGCACCTCAGGACCTGTGTTTAGCTTAGGCTCTGGTGCAGTGACATGGAGCTCGAAGAAGCAAGACACAATGGCCCTTTCATCATCAGAAGCTGAGTATGTGGCAGTAGGATTAGTTGCTAAACATGCATTGTGGTTGAAGAAGTTGATGCTGGATTTGGGATGCAGTCATGAGGATGCAGTGTAGTTGTGGTGTGACAACAAGTCTGCCATAGCCATGACTAAAAATCCACCCTTTCATGCAAGGACCAAGCATATAGAGGTGCAACATCATTTCATCCGAAGGTTGGTAGCAGAAGGAAAGGTGAGTGTGAAGTTTTGGAGCAAATGAGCAAGATGCTGATTTTTTTACAAAAGCTTTGAATGGAGCCAAGCATCAGTTCTTTAGAGAGAAGATAGGGATGAAGACAATGTGACTTAAGAGAGGGTGTTGAATGTACTTCACATTGTAACCTATGAACTCTAGGACTTAGTTTTTAAAATTCTGTTTTCTGTTGGTTTGGTCGATCTCGAGTTAGTAACTCGTAGTCGAGTTAAGTTGCGGTTATGGTTTAAGTTTTTCAGCACATGTTGTTTAGCTGAGTTAGTGGCATAGTGGGGGTGCAGTTACCCGAGTAGTTTCTAGCAGTTGAACCAAAGTCTTTAGGTTTGTTTTTGTAATGCAGTTAGATTGTGTTAATGGAGAATTAGTTTTAGCTCTCTCTCTCTCTCTCTCTCTCGATTTGTTTGGGTACTTCTGGTGTCTTTGAGTGTGCACCAGTGTGTTCAATTGATACCCAATTCGAGTTGCAACATTTGATCCGCCGATAGTTATCGATGTTGCGGCCATCATATCTTTTGGATCGGTAAATCTCCTTGAAACCAATCAGTTTAATTAAAAGATCGAGGAGATCATTCAAACCCAATGGAGAATTTATAGATAGAGTGAGGTTAATTGGAGAAATACTTTATTCATGGGAACGGATATTTCTACCGCTAATTTTTACTATTTCCACCGCTAATCGCCGCATAGGTATGTGGTGGGTTTAATGACAGTCAACGATCCCACCGCAAAGTATTGCGGTGGGTCGAGGAGTATACACACCCAAAACCGTCGCCATAACCCACCGTATAGGTATACAGTGGGTTTGAATCGTCGCCATAACAGCCCAAAACCGTTGCCATAACGGTCCAAAACCGTCGCTATAACCCACCGCACATAGGTATGCAGTGGGTTATGGCGACAGTTTTGGACCACTTCTACAAACCATTTTCAATTGCCCAAAAACTGACCGCATGTATACGGTCGTCATAACCCACCGCATAGGTATGCGGTGGGTTTGTATACGGTCAACGGACCCACCGCATGTATATGCGCTGGGTTTGGGAAAAAGTGGATTAAGACCACCGCATACCTATGCGGTGATTAGCGATGGAAATTGAAACTAGTATGATCCCCACGCGCATGCGCGATTTTTTAAATTTTATTTATTAATCAACTATAATTTAAACTAATATGATCCCCACGCGCATGCGCGATTTTTTATAAATAAAATTTTAATAATATGTTAAATTAATATTATAAAATAATAGTAAAAGTTCATATAATAAAGGGCCTGTTTGGTATCGATTCCCGGGAATCAAAAATTGGTAATCGGAATCAGTGATTACGAGTTTGGTGTTTTGTACGAAAAAATCCGGAATGAAATTGATTACCTGGAATCCCCTCATCCCCAATTTTGAGTCTTTTTCATCCCCACAAACTAGGTGGGGATGAGCCATTACCGATTTCACAATCACCCTCCAGCTATGTTACCCGGACACGGCTATTGGCCATTGTATCTCGTATCCGATATGGCCGTATCCGCGTATTTGGCCGGGTACGGTTCGGATACGGCGGTTGGCCATCCTCATCTTGTAGTGGCTGTTTGACATTTGAATTGCAAAATTTTATGAAGTTTTTTGTCCTAGATTCGGTATTAAACACTTAATAGTTTTAATGTACACTACTAGAAATTTGTTATTTAACATCGGGTAATAGACGATGTCTTTCAAAAATAAAATCGATGTCTATGTGGGTGATGTAAAAAGTCAAACGATTTTCACATCGGCCAGAACCCGATGTCTTTGTATGTTATAACATCGTTTATATTTTTAAATCCGATGTCTTTCTTATCCTATAACATCGATTATAAAATAAAACTGATGTGATAACATACAAAGACATCAGCTATTACCCGATGTTAAAAAGTTTTGACTTTTTATATCACCAACTTAGACATCGAATTTCTTTTTTGAAAGACATCGGCTACTACCCGATGTGAAATGACATATTTGTGGGTTTTTTTTATTATCGTAGCCTATGCGGGATTCGAATCTGCATCTTTGTGTTTGAACACAATGCTCTGCCATTTGAGCTAATAGGCTTTAAATTAGATAGAATGTTTTTACATAATAGTAAAAAGAGCATGTGAAACTTAAGAAAGACATTTATTAAGCTTCAACGCATAAACTAAAGAGGCCAAGCATGCATAAAAGTATTAATACAACAATCATTATCAAAGACATTCTATCTCACAACCAATACTTAGCTCTTTTGAGATGAAACCAAGAACATAGTGGGAGACAAAATTAATACAACAATCATTAAATTCAATCGAATCAAGTAAACTATAACTACAAATTTACTAGATTCCAAAGTAAGAATGAGCAAAATGATCAAGAATGAGCAAAATGAAAGTTTGTTTCAAATTTAGATATTAACTAGGAGGAAAATACAAATAAATAGGAAAATGATTCAAAAATTAGCATGAACCACGAGATAAATAATCTAATTCAAGTAATGGCTTCCCAAATATATGAATCCCAAGACAGCTACTTGTGAATATACATGGGCCGGTTACGAAAGCCAATGGATTAGAAGATTGCAAGAGAGAGAGAGGAAATCTCACATACAACATAAAGAAAAGATTGATACATGGAAGATGACAGCCCTTTAGACTGGTTTTTCTGCTCAGTTTTCACAACATCAGCAATATCTGCTACTTTTGCACTCTCAACATTGTAACCAGGAGGGCGAACATACATAAAGTTGTCTACTTGCATAATCTCCATCTGTATGAAAAGGCACAACCATATCCATTGAGACAATGACACTAATAAACTATTATAGAGTTAATAACCTAAGAAAATATACATGAAATCTCAGTGAGGTATTAACAAAGCCAAAGCCCTTCTATGGAGAGTAACTCTTCCGATTCTAAGATTTCACATAGTTCAACAGTTATAAATATTTTCTAATTAGGCTAACGTCTATGCCTTACACATAATTAGGATAACAATGAGGTTGGTGGGCGATTTGAAGAGAGTATGAAGCTCCATTGGCTCAATTAAGCAAAATACCTTCTAGATTGGGCAGATTTGGAAGGAAGCACTTCATTCCTTTCTTTCTAAAATTTAAATTGAAGAAATGTGTGATGATGCTGCCATGGAATCGATGGAAGCTCTGTGAATTGAGAAACGAGAGAGGAAGAAGAGGGAAATTGAATTGATTTCTGTGTATGTAAAAAACCGATGTTTACAGGCCTTTATAGTGGGCTAACCACTTGTGGGCTTTTCTACAGATTATTAAACAACCAGTTAGGCCCAGCTTTATTTTATAACAACAAAAAAAAAACCCAATTCCCACACCCCTCTTCAAGCTTGAGGTAGCTCTGCTATGCCAAGCTTGGACATGATCGTCGGGAATGCCGGACCAGGAAGCGGTTTAGTGAGCACATCTGATGTTTGGTTCTTCGTGGAAACATGTCGGAGAGAGATTAAACGTTCGAGCATCTTTTCCCTCACATAATGACAGTCCAATTCCACTTGCTTTGTCCGTTCGTGGAAAACTGGGTTTCTCGCGATGTGAATGGCAGCTTGATTGTCACATTTTACAGAGATTGGAGAAATGGTGGAGACCCCCAATTTAGAAAGGAGCCTCGTCGACCAAGCTAGCTCAGTATAGACCCTCCTAATCGAATTGTATTCTGCTTCAGCAGATGACAAAGATACTGTGGTTTGTTTCTTTGATTTCCACGAAATCAGGCTTCCACCCAAAAAAACAATGTATCCACTTACAGATCGTCGAGTCAAAGGAAATGAAGCCCAATCTGCATCACAAAAAGCTTGGAGCTCAAATGAATCATCTCGTGACAAGAAGAGGGACATGTGTTGGGTGCCCTTGAGATATCTGAGTGTTCGGATAGCAGCTTCAAAGTGTTTGACTCGAGGGCTTTTCATCAACTGACTTAGAAATTGAAATGTGAAACAAATGTCAGGTCGGGTATGTGTCATGAAATTCAGCTTCCCCATAATTTTCCTGTACTCAGTGAGATTTTCAAGAAAAATTCCTCCATCTACAATCATCTTAACATTAGTTAACAAAGGACTACTTGCAGGGGCTGAATCAGTGCACTTGAATTCATCAAGGGTCTCTTGTATAAAACGTTTTTGGATAACGTATATCCCCTCTTCACTATGAACAAATTCCATTCCCAAAAATAATCTGAGTTGCCCAAGATCTTTGATCTTAAATTCATGATTCAGGAAACTTTTGATGCTACTGATTTCTTTCAAATCATTCCCTGTGATGAGTATATCATCCACATATACTGCCATGTATGTGACATTCTCCGAATCATGCTTGATGAATAGAGAATAATCGTTTAGGGACTGAACATACCCTTTGTACTGTAAGGAAAATGAAAGCTTGGCATACCACTGGCGGGACACCTGTTTGAGGCCATAGAGTGACTTTCTGATAAGACAAACATGACCTGGAGAAGCTGGCATGCCTTGCGGGATGTTTATATACACTATTTCATGAAGATGCCCATGTAAGAAAGCGTTATTCGCGTCCAACTACATCAAGGACCACTTGTTTTTCGCAGCAACAACAACTAAAGCCCTCACTGTTGTCATCTTAACAACCGGTGAGAAAGTTTCGTTGTAGTCAATGCCCCCCCTCTGGGTGAAGCCAAGAACAACTAAACGTGCCTTGTATCGTTTTATAGATCCATCAACCTTGTGCTTGATCTTATACACCCAACGTCAACCAATCGGACGCGCATCCTTGGGCATAAGGGACAACATCCCAAGTATGGTTCAGCTCAAGGGCCTTGAATTCATCCCTCATAGCAGCATCCCAAACAGAGAACTTGGAAGCAGCTTGATAACTCTGGGGCTCAATTTATGGGAGAATTGGGGACAAATGATCAGCACCAAGAGTTAGAGTGGTGGTGATGGTATGGCAACACAAAAAAATGTGACTGCTGTCACAGTGATTGCATACATAATCTTGCATATGAGAAGGGGGATTGGAGGTTCTACTTGAGCATCGAGGAATGAATTCCACTGGAGGGTGAGGTTAGGAGACTAAGATGTTATCAGTTGACACAGGAGAGAACCCGTGAGACTGATCAGGTGGTTGAACAGGAGACGACCCAAGAGACTGATCAGGCGGCTGAACACTGATCATGACTCCACCATCATCATCTGAAACCACTGGAGGATGAAGGAAATAAGGGTTCTAAGGGAGATGCATCTCTGTAGGGAAATTTGGATTCATAGAAAACAACATCCCTGGAAATCTCAACATGGCGTGTGTCAAGATTTAGGACTTTATATCCCTTAGTACCAACATGAAAACCAAGAAACAAACAAGGAACAACTCTTGACATCAAGTTATGGTGTCCTTGTTTGAGTGTGGAGCAATAACAAAGACAACCAAAACTTCACAATTCCTCATATCTAGGCTTTCTATTGTTGAGGACTTCAAAGGGGATTTTGCCTTGCAAGACCTTGCTTGGGAGCCTGTTGATAATGTGGACTGCAGTAAGTACAGCATCACCCCAGTACTTCAGGGGTAACTTGGACTGAAATAGGAGAGATCTAGCTACCTCCAAAACATGTTTGTGTTTCCTTTACACAACTCTGTTTTGCTGAGGAGTGGCCACACATGAAGTGTGATGAACAATCCCTCTTTCTCTGAAATACTCAGAAGAAACATGGCTCAATCCCAGCTCCTAAGCATTATCAATCCTAATGGTAAGAACCCGACAGTTGTACTGTGTTTCAACCATGGCAACAAATGCCTTAATAGCTGCAAAAGCATTTTCTCTGCTACCAATCAAATGCACCCAAGTGCTACGAGTATAGTCATCAACAATGGTGACAAAATAACGATCGTGATTATTGGTGTGAACCTGAAAAGGTCCCCATACATCAATATGCAAAAGCTGAAATGGTCTTGCAGTTGTAATGCTATTCTTAGGGAAAGACAAATGATGATGTCTGGCTCTTGCACATACATCACAAGGAGACAAAATGTCAAGGGCTTTTACAGTAGGAAACAAACGAAGTAGCTTGGGACTAGGTAGGTGACCAAGACGTGTGTGCTAGGTCTGTGCACTTATTGCAGTAGCAGCTATGAGACCATCTTTGAAAGGAGAAACCACCACCTCAGTGACATGAGCATCCAGGAAATAAAGGCGTCTGCTACATCTTCCAATTCTGAGAGGTCTCTTGCCCTGAGCACTCTGCATCAAACACATTGTAGGAGTAAACAAAACAGATCTCCCCGTGTCATTGATAAGCTTTCCAATGGAGAGGAGGTTGCACTTGAAATATGGAACAAATAAGACGTCCTTCAAGTGTAAACCATCAACCAGTTTGATGCTACCCATGGTGTCAACATTCAAGGCAGCACCAGTAGGTAATGTAACAACAAATGGCTTTTGAATAGGTACACGAGTTAAGAACAATGAGATGGCTGTACACATATGACTATTGGCTCATGTGTCCAATATCCAATTGTGTAAGGGACATCAATTGGAGACATACCTGCAGATCCAACGAACTCAGTGCCAACATCTGTCACAACATCCCTGCTACGCTGGTCTAAGATATTCAGCATGTCCAGAAGCTGAGCATATTGAGCATGTGTAAGCTCCGGGACAACATTTCCACCAGATCCATCTGTAACTTGAGCAACAACGTTTTTTTTCCCTTTGCATTCTTCTTGGGAAAACCATGAATAAAATAGCATTTATCTATCTCATGGTTTGTTTTCTTGCAATGAGTGCAGAAAAGGTTAGATTTCTTAGACTGAGCCTGGACCTCCCCTTTCTTGGCTTCGACATTGAATGAGGAAGTTAGATCAGCATTAAGACGAGAATAGTTCTTATAATCTTGATGTGTTTCTTCCTGAGAAATCAAAGAATAAGCAGTACCAACAGTAGGAAGAGGTTGCATCATCAAGACTAATCCCCTAGCAGGAATATAATTCTCGTTAAGACCTAGCAGAAATTGCATCAACTTTTGTTCCTCTTAGAACTTAACATTGTCAGATCTAGAACCACATGAGCACGAACATGAACACGGTTGCCCTTTCCTGAAATTATCATACTCTTCCTACAAGGATTTGAGCTTATTGAAATAAGTAGAGATTGTGGCCGTACCTTTTGTGAAAGAGCTAAGCTCCCTCTGCAGCGAGAATAAGCGAGCTCCATTGACCTGTCCATATCGTGATTCAACATCGTCCCAAATCTCCTTCGCGTTATTCATGTACATCACGCTACTGCGAATTTCCGAATCTAAGCCATTCAGGAGCCAGGCAATCACCGTGTCATTACACCTGTCCTAGATCTCAGCTCGCGCATCATCGTCGACATGTCGAGGAAGCAGGCCATTGACAAACCAAAGTTTATTTTTCGCGATCAAAGCGATCTTAGCAGATCGCTTCCATTTGGCAAAGTTTCTGCCATCAAACGTCACAACAACAATTCAGAGTCCAGGATGATCGCTTGCGTGAAGAAACAACGGATCTGTGTTGTCAATCACTAGCTTGGCTCCAGCTCCAACTTCAGTTGCCATGAGGTCGTCAGAGATCGATCTTAGTGAAGAACGAGTGTATTTTGTGCGGGAAAAGAAGCGGAAAATGAATGAAGAACAGTACACTGCTCTGATACCATGAAGAAATGTGTGATTATGCTGCCATGGAATCCATGGAAGCTCTGTGAATTGAGAAACGAGAGAGGAAGAAGAGGGAAATTGAATTGATTTATGTGTATGTAACAAACCGATGTTTACATGCATTTATAGTGGGCTAACCAGTTGTAGGCTTTTCTACAGATTATTAAACAATCAGTTAGGCCTAGCTTCATTTTATACCAACCAAAACAAACCCAATTCCCACATAAACTGAACGCAATCCCATAACCATCAACTCCCTCTTACTGCAATGTCTAGATCTTTAGTATTTTCCATATTGATCTTCCTACTTTTCTTTTAGATTTAGTTTTGGTGCAAGCAAGCTTGTAAGAGAAAACATCAAAAATCAAAATAAAAAAGTTACAAAGGTGATATACCCCTACAAGTTTTTCAAACCATGTAAAAGGGAAATAGATTATGCTCTATTAAATAATAATCTTGCAATTAAATTCTGTAAAAAAAATTGAAGAACTGCTTAGCACTTCCATCCTTACAGGCTTCACTATCTACTCGTATAGTAACTCCAAAACTCTTATTACTGCAAGTTTTACAGAGTATACATCATCCATATGCAATAGAAAGAGGTGATGAAACTTAATATACGAGTGTGAGAGAGAAAAGGCACATACTCCAGAAGTACAAGGTCATGCAACTTATAATTTCCAATTCTTGTAATACCAGTAGTAACCTCTGAGCTTTCAACTACATGATCTACCAAAACACGGATCTGCATACACAAGATGTTCTCTTTTTATCAAATATTGTTATACAAACATTAAGAAAAATACTCGAGTGAGCAAAGTACAAGAAAAATAATCCCACGTCTTCTTTTGTTGTGTCAGATAAAATAATCAGGACATGGCCCTCCACCTTGAGAACCATACTAGTAGCACCTTTGTGGGCTCCTGAAACAACCTTCACATGATTTCCAGGCTCAAAGTATTTGCAAAGATCTTTCTCATTTACTGAAAGAGTTTTCTCATTATTCCAATTTATTAACTTGATGTTTCTTAAGAGAATAATTACACCAAAGAAAAACACGGGATGAAGTTGATGATGCCTGCAACACACATACAGTAGGGGAGGGAGATGGAATCTAAACCGATTTGAACCCTGACCCAATTTCAACCAAAAGAGGAGCAATATAGAACAGGGTGTTTACCTGCTTGGGGAGACGCGCTTGTGTACCTAGGTAAGCACACTCATATGGTCAAGGTATGAGAAAATTCACATTGGCAAATCTAGGCACAAGCAGGAAATCTTAATGTCAATCTTCAATAACCCTGAAATCGCTGCTCCATTTGAGCTCGAAGACGTGAACGCTAGATCTAAAAATTAAAATAATGAAATTAAACAACAAAAACCCTAGATTTGAATTTGAGAGGAGCATTCGAGGTGCCAAAACTCAAGAGAAAGTCAAAGGGAGACGGAGTAAGGCTGGGCTTCCGGTCTAGATCAGACCGGACTGGACATTCTGTTCCCGATCCGATCCAATTGGCTGGAATTTTTTGAAACTTAGACCACGGATTGGACCGGGATATATGGTCCCAACAAAATGCTTCCTTGTGACCTGTCATCCTTCTCACAATTCTCAGAGTAGTTCACACCCTTCTGTTCATGTTCTTGTTTCTCCCAACAAAATGCTTCCTTGTGACCAAGCTTCTTACAGTAGTAACACTTTATACTACTCTTGTAAGATCTTGAATCATTCCCTTGATTCTTTGATGAATCTCTCCACTGATCTCTAACTTGATCATTTCCATTTCCTCTACCTGAACCACTGGCCTGAGACCTTCCTTGACCTCTTCCTCCTCGGCCTCTATAACTTCCTCTTTGGCCACCTCTTCCTCTATAACCACCTCTGAAACCTCCTCTACCTGATGAACCTTCAGGCTTTCCCTTTGAAGACCCATCCTTCACTTGAAAAACTTTTTCTTCCTTCTGTTCACTGGTTCTTGTCAACATGTCCTCATGAGCTTGCAAGGAACTTACTAGCTCTTCAAATCTGTACACAGACAGATCTTTAGACTCCTCTATAGTTGCAACCACATGGTCAAACCTTTTGGTTAGACTCCTCAACACCTTGCTTACATTTACTTCACTGCCCATGTTCTCACCATATGATCTCATATGGTTTACAGTGCCTGATACTCGAGACAAATACACTTGAACTGTCTCATTCTCTTGCATCACTAGAGTTTCAAACTCTTTTCTCAGTGACTGCAGTTTGACAGTGAACACATGCCTATCTCCCATGTACTCTTGCTTGAGAACCTCCCAAGCCTCATGAGCAGTAGTTGATGCATCTATTCTTGGAAATACTTCATCATCTAAGGCCGACTGTATCATGTACAGTGCCTTGGAGTCTTTCTTTCTTTTCTATCTCAATGCTTGATCTGGCTCTGGTGGGTTGGTATCATCAAACCCCTGATCAACAAGATTCCACACCTCTTGTGACTTGAACAAGGTGGTCATCTTTAAGCTCCAAAAGTGGTAGTTAATTCCCTTGAAAATGGGCAACTGAGGACTACTCAAATTCCCATTGCTATTGTTCTGCATTTTGCCTCAAACAGAACTTCACTCAAGTGTTTCCCTTTGTGTTTTGATCTCACACTCTCAATCCCAAATTCGAACCCAGAAACACACAAAAACGTATTAAGCTCTAATACCAAATGTTAACAAAAGAAGGGAGATTAACCAACAAACCACACCTATGGTTACCTAAAGAATCGAGAGAAAGATGGATAAGAAGTTCTTCTGTAGAACACAGAACAGAACTCACACATTCACCAACTGCCTTACTACTTGATTCACAAACAAACTGACTTACATACTCCATAATTGACCAACTGCTAGAACACCCCACTACTCCACTACTTTGCTAACATAACCTCCTAAGTAGTGGCTTTACAAACAAAGACATAACCGACCTTAAACTGCTATGTACATAGCTGAGTAATAACTGAATTTAACTACTTCTAGCTAGTCTTAGTCTAGGATGTTTAAATTACATCTCAACAACTCTAATTATTTTAATTTCGAAATTATGATCGATCGGTTAATTATAGATAATTCCCTAAAAATATGCATTTAAAGGGTGGTTTCCATCAAATTGAGGTATATAAAGGGTGGTTTATTATAATTTGACCAAATTCATACATTATCATCCTTTAATTGATATAACAGTTAACATATACTAAGAGGTGAATTAGTTGAACAAGTATTAATACAAAATTTATTAAAATTCAAATGCACATTATACATAATGGTAGTAAGTTGATACACACTTATATTGCTCTTTCTCATATTTTATTTCGTTTTACTTTTCAATACATTTGTTGACAAGTTAAAAACTCTATAGAATATCAATTTTTTATTATTAATTATCTTTAAAATATAATTAATATTTTGATTTATAAGTTAACAACAATGATAAATATATCCATATTTTCCAAATAAACTATTTTAATCTTCACAAAAAGTTAAAAAAAAAAATCAGTATAATTGGTATAATAAAATACATAATTTATTAATAAATTAAAATGTGGAAAACCGTGGGTAACAAATACTAGGTAAAATATATATATATATATATAGTGCCCATATTGTGTGTACACCAAACTAGTTATTAAATAGAGAGCTTGATCGAACGATCCCATCGAGACTCATATCGATGGTCGCGTAGCACTCGGGATCACTCGATCACTATCTTATTCGCGTATTGATGGTGTCATCAGTACGGTGGTGGAGGCGGCGTGATCAGCTGCTCCGGTGGCGGAGGAGATGGTAGAACTGGTGGCGGTGATAGTGACGAAGAACTATGATTAATACACACTAATCTTGCACCGCCTCCGCCCCTACCCCTATGAGGCACAGGAGCGGCATTTGGGCTGTTTGGATTAATCGGACGGAGCACTCTACGCGACGGTGGTACACCCTGTGCGGCTCGTTGGAGATAAGAAGCCATTGCATCCAAATCGACATCGAATGTGGGAGAGAGGGGAATGGAATAAGAATGATGAGGCAGCATTAATCCATTTATCAACACCAAAACTAGCAAGCATTTTGATCCGCTGATAGTTGTCGACGTTGCGGCCATCATATCTTTTGGGTCGATCAATCTTCCTAGCTTACTTTAATTTGTTTCATTGAAACTAATCAGTTAAATTAATAGATCGAGGAGATCATTCAAACCCAATGGAGAATTTATAGATAGAGTGAGGGTAATTGGAAGTAGTTTATTCATCCACTACATAATAAAATTATGAGTTGATTGACTAACCGATGCGCGGACAACATCAGTAATGCATTTTTGTCAAAGTAAAAGAAAACAGGTGTGATCGCTTGGACAAGTACGTATACATTGACTTGACTTATAGAATGACATTTGTTGAATATATAAAGGCGATATTATCACACAGTGATAATATAGTGTATTCAAGGCATGTGTTAGGAACAATCACGCAGTCACGCAGTGAGCATAAAGCGAACTATTCTTTCGCCTTTTACTAAAGGCATGTGTAGGAATGGGATATACAGGATTATGTTGGAATGTGATTGTCTCACATCGGTAAGATAGAAAATGCTTGAACAACATATAAGGCTGAAGGACTACTCATCTCATTATCAATTGGTTTTGGGATATAACCCCGTTCGAGTTTATGTGTTGTTCGAGTTTCCCGTATATGGGCCCCGCACACACGACCTCCTCCATCTTGTCTTAGCCCCACCAGGCTCAGCCGACTTTCACAGCCTCCTCCAGCTTGTCTTAGCCCCACCGGGCTCAGCCGACTTTCACAGGTTAATTGTGTAAATATTAGAAAGAGGGATTTCAATTCCAGAAATAGTTCTATCTTCTTCTATCTCTCGCTCTCTCCAATCTCTCTTCCTCCTTCCTCCTTATACCAAACCTCCATTGAATCCATGATCTCTCCATCCGACCTTCAGATTCTAACAATTGGTATCAGAGCCAACGATTCTTACGACCTAATTCCGCGATGGTATACAACACCATATCGATGATGATGAAAGAGGACGTGCGCCAGATCGTCTCCGGGTATGAAGCTATGATCAAGCGCCAAGAAGAGCTTAATCACAAGCTCGAGGCGCAACTTGAATTGACCACGAACGACCAGACATGGGCTGAAAGAATCCCATCGAAGACGAATTCACGATCGGGGCAAGAGTTTGAAGCTTGGGTGGTCGATGGAAATCAGATAGGATTTCCGGTCGAGCAGTTCTCAATCGACAAAGAGGAACTGCAAAGCGAATTGGAAGGGATCAACACCTCCAGTCAAGAAGTGGTGGACGAGCCCTTCTTAGAGAGTTGAGAAGCATTGCAAGACAAGAATCGAATCACCAAAAGCAGCGGCCATTAAGGACAACCGGAAAATATCAGAGCTCAAATCATTCGGGATTCACCAAGAATCACCGATCTAGAGTCCAATATGTTTTTAGAAAGTGTTCTTGGTAATTCGGAAGCCAAATAGATTGATAATGATGTAGTAGAATCATCAACAACCGATGAAATTGCCAAGCCGGTCGAAGGTGTGTACCAAGAAATAGATGAGATTACAAAAGATCTTCATTTTCCAATCCAGCGTGAGTCTTCAAGGGCAAAGGGGTTGTCGTAGCATTCAAATCCGGAGTACGAAGACAGCCTCGAAGATCTTCAAATTGTAAGCCACGATTCAGAGGTAAATCTTGGACCCTGTGAGTGTATGAAATGCGACTGTGCACTCAATGAATTGGCTGAACTTGTTAATCTCTTGATTGAATTGATGGAGCTTAGATTAGCCGATTCAAGGAAGGTTGGTGACGGAGGGGAAACCTGTCGTTGATCCGCCAAAGTAACTCAAACCTATAACTAGTATAGTAATAAGCAAGAGGTCGATCCCACAGGGAAATTTATGATTCAAGTGTGATTCTAATGCCGATTAAGTAACGAAAAGGGGGGTTTTAGTGTGAAAGTTTTAAAGCAAAGTAACGAACGCAAAGTAAGTGAATTTTGGTTTAGACAGATGAGAGAAGCAATTCCACCTACAATTTTCCACTTTATCGGATTGAAGCGATCCTTGTAACTTCTTCTCGTCCTATTATGTTTCCTATGAATGCCCTTGTCCCGACCTAATATAGTTACTAGTCCAATCAGTCCTAGAAACCCTTATCAATCGAACAGTCCCTAAAGAAGGATTTAACCCAATTGATAGCTTTAAGTTCAGAGATTAGCCAAGGTATTTGCAGTCCCTAAAGAAGGATTTAACAACACATTCAACTTCCTACTCATTCAATTAGTTCAATCAGCCCTAAAGGAACAAGTTTGCCACTTAGGTTAAGGTTCACAATCAGGAATCTACAAAACCTTAGCGATTGAATTGATCTAACGAGTTGGCTAGACGAGATAGAACAAATCAATAATTAATTAAGCACAAAGAAGTTGAAGCATTCACAAATAGGAAACCAGGAGCGAGAATTAGAAACTCACAATCAATCCGAATAAAGCTTCAAATTGCAGGCAGAATAGATGAGTTTAGTTCCTCATGGAAGACATCGCTCAAAATCTCTAGAGTGTCTAATGGATGATAGAATAGAATGAAAGGTAATCAAAAATAACATAAAAGTGGCCTCATAAAACCATCTAAGTCGGCCTCCAAAACAAACTAATCATCTAGGGTTTTTTTAAGAAACGACGTGTCTCGCTGACGGTCCGTGCGGCGGCCGCCACAAGGTTGCGGCGCCCGCCGCACATGCTTTCTTCACAGCCCGCTGCGGCGGGCACTGCTGCGGCCGCGGCACATTTGCTGCGCCCGCCGCACAGTATTTTGCCGTAGCCTTTGCTTCCTTTGCGGGCTTCTCCTCTTGTCTTGCTTCTTTTCTTCCTTGTTCCTTCCCATGTAACTTGTGTTCCTCTTCGAGATATTGCATCTCCCAAATGTGTTCCGATTCAATCTGCGAGATAAACACAAAATTGCGCAGAATCCGAACTCTTCTAAAATAAACACAAGATGCAATTTAACAACAAAGTAAGCAAGAAATGCAACCTAACTACACTAAATATATCTATAATGCCTATCTAAAATATGCATTATCAAATTCCCCCACACTTAACCTTTGCTTGTCCTCAAGCAATGATAGAATGAACATGAATCAATGTATCCCACAGGAAATCCCTTCAAGTTTCAACATTACCAAAAAGCAACATCATAGCAGGTGAAAACATAAACCAAGCAAACAAATGTCATATCATGTATTCTAGTGATCAAAGCTTAGAAGTAGACATTATCCAACCTCACCAGAATTATGTGTTTCACTCATGTGTTTAGGCTTTTAGGTACAACTCTCAACTCAAACCAATAATGCACTAAGCTCATAGACATTGACCACCATATCACCAAATATCTACCGAAATGTCATTACTTGCGGGACAAAATAAAGAAAATAAAATGCAACACTTTATATTTTTTTTTCTTTTTTCTTTGGTTTTCTTTTCTCTTTTTTTTTCTTGTCTTGGTGCTTTCCTTACGCGAAGCGCAAACATGGGTGTCATGAATGGCCCCGGTCTATCAACACCTCAACTATGAATATGAAGTCCACTTGAACACCTTTTGACGCAAGTTGCAAACATGGGTGTCATGAATGAACCTGGTTACTCAATGATCAAGTTTTCTTTCCTAATGGATAGTTTTCAACACCTTTTTGCGCGAATCATACCCATGGGTGTCATGCGTAGACCCGGTTACTCAGTGCATCAACCATTGCCACCTTATTCATTAAATATGCATAAAATTGAACACAAAGACTCAAAATATAAACATAAACCCCGCAAGCAACAAACATGTGCATCGGTCTTCAAAAATAGATATTGCAGTCAATGCCAAGAGGTAGCAACACTAGGTGAGTAATTCACACAATTGAGCAAAAGAATTCAAATAAGGCCAAACATCCTCACAGGGTCATGTTTTTAGGACTTCAATCATACTGTAGCTCAATCATACATGCTCAATTATATTTGCTAGCTCATGTTCCACAAAATCAAATATAAATAATAATCAAAACATCCAGAACTCCATGGGAGTTTTATGAATCATGCTTGAAATTTAAAATAGAGGACAAACTAAGCAAGATGGGTATTTGAATAACACATATATATGCAATGCATGCTCTAATTTTAACTATTTTCGAAACAAATTTTTATTTTTATTTTTATTTTTTTTTATTTCGAAAATGCAGAAAATAAACTAATTAAATTCGAAAATGCAGAATTAAAATAATTAAAATAACTAAACTTAACAGAATTAAAATAACTAACTATTACATAATTAAACAAGTGCATAAACTTAAACATGTCCTAAAAATTAATAGAAATCACATAAAATACATATAAGTCTCCTCCCCCACACTTAAAATTTTCAGTGTCCTCACTGAAACAGTACAGACAACCAAAATAATCATAAAAACTCAGAGTGAAGGAGGGAAGAACTAACCATCACTGATGCGGAGGCTGGTAAGGCGGCGACTGGTATGGCGGAATGTGAGGGAACTGCTGGCGGAAGTAGTACTGCTGCTCTCTCCGCATCTCCTCTAGCTGGTAGGTCGTCTCACTCCGCATAGCCACCACGTTGGAGTCCGTCTCCCTCGCAGTGCGACTGATGTCGCTAAGGGCGAACTCAACTGCATCCTGGCGTAAGGATAGACGATGGAACTCATTGGCCAGGTAGTCCCGCAAGTAGTCGTCCTCATCAGGCGAGAAGCGATGTCCCGCAGACGGGCCAGCATCATGTTGTGCATCCCCCATATGATGATCTGTCGGTGCAGGGGCATCCTCCTCCTCATCATCCTCAGGGACCTCCTCCTGAGCCTGCTCCTGATCGCCTGCGATGTAGAGGGTGTTGTCGGAAGGTCCATAAGGTAGGAGCCTGGGAAGACTCAATCGATGCTCTCCACGGTGTCCAGACTTCCAAATCCAGCCCCTTCCGTCGTTACCCTCAAGCACAAACGCCCTCCTAAGCTGCTCAGTGGTGTAGGTGTACCCACCAGACATAGGTGCACCGCATTGGTCAGGCGATAGGTACTGGTAGGCGATGAGGCTAATCATGCCTCCCAAACCAAACCTGCCTGACGTCGTCCCCTGGATCCTCAGACAGGCCTCTATAAATATCTCAACCCAGTCTGGTGTACCACGAGACTGGGGAGCAAAGCTCCATAACCAGGCCAGATCAGCAGCATAGACCTTGTTCACGTCGACTCGGCCACTAAAGGACATGGCCAAGACCTTGTGCACCAGACCGAAGCAGGGGTGGACAAAACTGTAGTTGTACTCCCCCTTGTGGCTATCAAAATCGGCACCAGTTGCTTTAAACCACACGTCATGGCGTTGCTACTCAGTAGTCATAGAAGACCAATTTGGGGTGGGCGCCTGTGATATCCCAAATTGCTGTCGGAGGTTGTCAAGTATGCAAACATGAGGTTGGTCCAACAAGTTGAACCGAATCCTCGAATCGTCCACCCTCTCAAATGTAGACAAGAATTCCCATGCCAGCTCGGGATATGTTGGGGCACTACTATTTAGAAATCCCCCCAACCCGCCATGGGTGAGCATCCAGTGGGTAACATCCAACAACCCCAGCGTCTGCAGGGCTAGGGTGTGAAAGAACTTCGTCTGGACGAAGCGCCGAGTATCGAAAGTCTTAAAAATTCTCCTCTGGTCATCAGATGCATTCCTTAGTCGGCGCACCATCTGTAACAAATTCCAGCAGTATATATCTGTTGTAAGAGGAAATCAAGAATGCAAAACAATAAGTAAACAAAGTAAAGCAAACCGATCGAATCCCAGCAAATAATGTTCAAGACTCCCTCCAAATGTAGTAAGAGCAAGTCAGGTTCGAATCCTCGAGGAAGCTGGTCAGCGGATCCTAGGCAGCGGTGGAAACTCACGGACAGAAGTCGACCACAGTGGTACTCGACCTCGACTAAGGGCTAGTCGACAGGGGTCAGGCACAGTCGAACACAGCAGCAACTCGGCGAAGTCTACTCGACCTCGACTAGGCGTACTCGATCTCGAGTAGGACCTTCGTCGACTTCGACTTGTCTTGTCGAGTCCCTGCACAATTGAGCTACGACGATCTAGGATCGGAGGTCAGTGGTCGAGGTTGACCAGAAGCTGGTCGAGATCGACAAGGGAGGGAAAAAAAGTAAAAACAAGTGCAGATTTGGTTTTGTGACTTTATGAATTTGGGGAACTTCCAAGATTAGGGTTTGCGACAACAATCACCATGCAAGCGGAATATAAATAACAAAAGGCGGTAACTTTATCGATAAAGGAAAAAGGCTTTCACCTAATCCGACAAGTAGGAATATAAATCTCGCGACAAATAATCCTAATTGCATCTATTCCTTTTCATAATTATCATTTATAATCTTTCGAATAGAAATCCTAATTACTGCCCAAGTTTCACAACATGAGTTCTTCAATTTCTCAATCAAAGATGAAGCACGTAGGGAATAGATTAAGATAACGACAAAATACCTCCTTCCGCAATCGCGAATCCGCCGACATGGCTTTCGTTGGGCTCACCCCAACCCCAGAAGTAGGTGGACTACTCACGGCTCATTGCAATCGCAGACATCATTGATTGAAAGAAAATAACTTGCATTAACTAAATTCAAAGCCTTTACAATTCCGGCAATCAACCGTCGTAAATTGCCAAAACCTTAAAAACCTTAAACTCCTAAATCTCTATGTGTAATCGTATCTCTGAAATTGAATGAATAAAACTGAGCCCCATGGGCTTTATTTATAGGCTTCATTCCCTAGCTATTCTAGGAAAGAAGATATCTATCTTCATCTAAAACTATATCTAAATTGCTTAAAGATAAATAAAAGACATAATGGAATTAAATCAACTAGGAAAAGATAAATCTAACTAAGGTAAGTCTTCATGTCTTGATATATTTCCCTCCATAGATAGACTTTGATCAATTTTGGATAGATCTTCTCGGCCAAGCTGTCCTCCTTCATGCCCAAGCAATCTCAATTCTACTCGGACAAGCCAAGTCGAGAAGTTTCTGGAACGTGGTCGATCTCGACTAGGGCGTGGTCGATCTCGAGTAGAGATGGTCTGGCTCGACTTGTCGTCTCGGCTAGCTGGTGCTCGACAGACTCGGACAAGGCTCCTGGTGCTCGTCGATGTCGAGTAGCCTTAGTCGACCTCGAGTAGGATGGCTCTGTCGACTAGGCTTCCTCGGGTTGCTCTCCTCGGCACGCTCGGATCTGGACTCAGGGGCTCGTCGATCTCGAGTAGACCCTCGTCGATCTCGAGTAAGGTGGTTCATCGACTAGGTCTCTTCGGCAGCGTCGGGTAGATCTCCTCGACATGCTCCTCGATCTCGAGTAGCTTTACTCGATCTCGAGTAGAGTCGGTTTTCAGCATTCTGCGCTGTTCTTGAAACGCACTTTCCCGAGTCCTCGTTCGTCGGATTGATGCATATGACCATGCGTTGGAAAGCTCTTTCCAAGGGATACAACTCTCATGAAGACATCAAAGCTTGATTCAGAACGAAGAATGGTGAAAAATGGCCTTTTCTCCAGTTGTACCATTCTTAGCTTCTCCATGATTTTCCGTTAAGCTCCAAAGTGCGTCCGATTTCTGCGAAATATAACCAAAACTTGTGTAGACCTCCATATATTGCAAATAAGTGTAAACTACACAGATTCTGTATTATTCTAACCCAAATGTATGCAATGTATGCAGAAATCGATATAAAAGTAAGTGTAAAACATGGCGAATTAGGCTCACAACAAACACCCCATACTTAAGCTTGCTTGTCCTCAAGCAATACTTTTAATTGTCATTCAGGGGAAGAAATCAAAACTCTCAACATCTTAGATTCATTCTTATATGTCCCTGCAATCAATTACCATCCTCGAAAAGGTACTAGTGTCACAGATTCATGCATGTGCAAATATGTAAAAGCAACATCTACTCACAAAAGGAGGGTTATGCACACATTATTTTTATGTGACAAAGCATTGATAATCAAGAAGACTTTAATTTAAGCTCATGAAGGAGTAGATTGGTAAAAGGCTAAAGGGTGGGCAATTTTTGGCAATGTGGTGCTTTTATGATCCGGGGAAATGGAGTATTTCCAAACTTTGAGTTTCATTCCACATTCTTTCTCCATATCATTCATCACCTTTCATATTGCTTTTCTCAATAATAATGCTTTTACCTCTCTAACCTCAGCACTTCCTTCTCGCGAGTCGCAAACATGGGTGTCATGAATGGCCCCGGATACTTAGTGCTTTGGACTCCTCACAATGTGTCCCATCTCTCCAAACTATTATCTCAGAGAGCAGGGTCAATCTACCTTTATCTCCTGAGGTGATTGGATTTTCTTTCACTCATTAAATTTTCCATATATTTTAGACAATTTCCTTCCAAACTCCAATAATGATAATAATCACAACAACCATATAACATCTCCATAATGTAACATCATTCTCAACATAATCCCCGGATAAGGTAAAGAATGGCAAATATTTAGATCATGTGGAGCAATATATGAAATAAGGCATATAATGGCTTTTGTGATGCATAAGCATAGATATGGCTAGGATTTTAAACAATGAGCATTATATGGAAATATAAAGTCCTCCATCCTCTTATCATGCAATACGTCAAAAGCAACTTTAAATTTTACCTCCTTTCATGGTTTTCAAGAAAATATGCATTTCATTGTGACTTCCCTTTACTAGGCAATTTCATGCTATATCTCTAATGAATCCAATTTTGCATCGTCGAGTTTAATATAAAGCTTCCATGACATTATTCAAAAATTTCAAAAATTTCAATGGGGGTCATTTTTTCTCAAATTTTTGGAAATAATGCATTTTAGCACATAAATCAAGTAATGCATTCCAAAAATAGCCATGTAGCAATTCCAAGAAATAATGCATATATGTAAAATATGATCAAATAAATCAAATATGCACATAGTAAGCCCTTCCCCCACCCCATACTTAAAATTTACAGTGTCCCCACTGTATAAAATCAAATAAAAACAAGAGTAAAGGAGGGAACTCACAGGATCATGTTGAGGAGGTCAAAACTGGTCTAGGTCGAGTAGGTGCTTGTCGATATCGAGTACTCCTTACTCGATGTCGAGTAGCTTCATCTGCGTCCGGTGAAATCAGAAGTCGAGGAGTGTGTGGTTTAGTCGATGTCGAGTTGGCCTCCTCGAGATCGAGTAGTTCTCGGCTTCTCCTCTTCGTCGTTGTCGACTTGGCCTTCGTCGATTCCGACTGATTTTCAGGGACTTCTTTCTCCACTTTTCGCGATCCTTTATATGCTTGCTGACCTACAAGTGTTAGATTCTATACCAAAAACAAGACTATCCATATGAAGTTCTTAAAAAGACATGAAACCAAAAACAAAACAAAAACCAAAAACCAAAAACCAAAAACCAAAAACCAAATGAAAGTCCCAAAAAGTTTATAAAGTCTATATACATGCTCTAGATTTTAGAGTCGCTAGGCCGACTTTCTCCATTAAGCATTAGCCTGGCTCATCTTTGTCCGGAGGTATAGGTGGATCTGGTGGTTCCTCCGGTGGTGGGAAGCGTGGGATGTCATCCGGGTGCATCATGTGAAGAATCTTGAACCTCCCTGAGTGGATGCTCCATGGCTCCTTCCATCCATCTTCCTGGGCTCCAGCTGGCATGCATAAAGGAATATATAAAGGAAATTTGCATACCTCATCATCATAGCTCTTCCGTTCCATTGGTTGATTTGTTTGCACGTCTCCATCATAGCAAAATAGTGGAGTGGGAAGAGATATTTCCACCTCATCATGCGGAGCAGCATGCCACTTTGCGAGGACCCCATATTTGAATATGAACATCGGTTGCTCAAAATTGTCAGGAATAGCCTTCACCATATAAGGCAAAAGTGACTTTGGAGCACCATGGGCAACGACGTCCGGATTTTGCGTTGGTGGCTCTTCTTCTTCTTGGGATCCTTCCAAAGATTCATCAAAGATAGATAGTGAAATAGAAATAGAGGAAGGACATACTTGGGTTTCTGTGGTACAGACAATTTCGGCTAGTGTTTCTAGATTAGTTCCTCCAAAATGTGTATATGTCGAGTCCAGGTAATGTTCCCATCTACGCAACACAAGCTTACCTTCTGCCTGCCTCGCACGCTCAACTGCTTGTTCCCTTGCTGTCCTTTCATTGGAGATAGTGGCATCCTTTGCAGCTAGCTCCCTGGTAAGCCTTGTGATCAGTTGTTCTTGTGTTTCGGCAGCCGCCATGGCTCTTTTCAGTTTAGAATGGATGTGTAGGATGCGTTCCGGATCATCTTAAGGTGTCAAGCTCAGGTGGTTGACCAGAACGGCGCATACACCTGCAAAGTAACTCAAGAAAAACGTGAAATTCTAACTACCTAAGGCGCGAATGATAGCTTCCCCGGCAACGGCGCCAATTTGTTGTAAGAGGAAATCGAGAATGCAAAACAATAAGTAAACAAAGTAAAGCAAACCGATCGAATCCCAGCAAATAATGTTCAAGACTCCCTCCAAATGTAGCAAGAGCAAGTCAGGTTCGAATCCTCGAGGAAGCTGGTCAGCGGATCCTAGGCAGCGGTGGAAACTCACGGACAGAAGTCGACCACAGTGGTACTCGACCTCGACTAAGGGCTAGTCGACAGGGGTCAGGCACAGTCGAACACAGCAGCAACTCGGCGAAGTCTACTCGACCTCGACTAGGCGTACTCGATCTCGAGTAGGACCTTCGTCGACTTCGGCTTGTCTTGTTGAGCCCCTGCACAATTGAGCTACGACGATCTGGGATCGGAGGTCAGTGGTCGAGGTCGACCAGAAGCTGGTCGAGATCGAAAAGGGAGGGAAAAAAGTAAAAACAAATGCAGATTTGGTTTTGTGACTTTATGAATTTGGGGAACTTCCAAGATTAGGGTTTGCGACAACGATCACCATGCAAGCGGAATATAAATAACAAAAGGCGGTAACTTTATCGATAAAGAAAAAGGCTTTCACCTAATCCGACAAGTAGGAATATAAATCTCGCGACAAATAATCCTAATTGCATCTATTCCTTTTCATAATTAGCATTTATAATCTTTCGAATAGAAATCCTAATTACTGCCCAAGTTTCACAACATGAGTTCTTCAATTTCTCAATCAAAGATGAAGCACGTAGGGAATAGATTAGGATAACGACAAAATACCTCCTTCCGCAATCGCGAATCCGCCGACATGGCTTTCGTTGGGCTCACCCCAACCCCAGAAGTAGGTGGACTACTCACGCCTCATTGCAATCGCAGACATCATTGATTGAAAGAAAATAACTTGCATTAACTAAATTCAAAGCCTTTACAATTCCGGCAATCAACCGTCGTAAATTGCCAAAACCTTAAAAACCTTAAACTCCTAAATCTCTATGTGTAATCGTATCTCTAAAATTGAATGAATAAAACTGAACCCCATGGGCTTTATTTATAGGCTTCATTCCCTAGCTATTCTAGGAAAGAAGATATCTATCTTCATCTAAAACTATATCTAAATTGCTTAAAGATAAATAAAAGACATAATGGAATTAAATCAACTAGGAAAAGATAAACCTAACTAAGGTAAGTCTTCATGTCTTGATATATTTCCCTCCATAGATAGACTTTGATCAATTTTGGATAGATCTTCTCGGCCAAGCTGTCCTCCTTCATGCCCAAGCAATCTCAATTCTACTCGGACAAGCCAAGTCGAGAAGTTTCTGGAACGTGGTCGATCTCGACTAGGGCGTGGTCGATCTCGAGTAGAGATGGTCTGGCTCGACTTGTCGTCTCGGCTAGCTGGTGCTCGACAGACTCGGACAAGGCTCCTGGTGCTCGTCGATGTCGAGTAGCCTTAGTCGACCTCGAGTAGGATGACTCTGTCGACTAGGCTTCCTCGGGTTGCTCTCCTCGGCACGCTCGGATCTGGACTCAGGGGCTCGTCGATCTCGAGTAGACCCTCGTCGATCTCGAGTAAGGTGGTTCATCGACTAGGTCTCTTCGGCAGCGTCGGGTAGATCTCCTCGACATGCTCTTCGATCTCGAGTAGCTTTACTCGATCTCGAGTAGAGTCGGTTTTCAGCATTCTGCGCTGTTCTTGAAACGCACTTTCCCGAGTCCTCGTTCGTCGGATTGATGCCTATGACCATGCGTTGGAAAGCTCTTTCCAAGGGCTACAACTCTCATGAAGACATCAAAGCTTGATTCAGAACGAAGAATGGTGAAAAATGGCCTTTTCTCCAGCTGTACCATTCTTAGCTTCTCCATGAGTTTCCGTTAAGCTCCAAAGTGCGTCCGATTTCTGCGAAATATAACCAAAACTTGTGTAGACCTCCATATATTGCAAATAAGTGTAAACTACACAGATTCTGTATTATTCTAACCCAAATGTATGCAATGTATGCAGAAATCGATATAAAAGTAAGTGTAAAACATGGCGAATTAGGCTCACAACAATATCGACACCCCCAAACAGAGTCAGAGTTCAACACAAATATGCACAACTCAAACACAACCCAAGCCACTCAATAACACACACAACTAAGCACACCACAAGGAATCAAGAATCTCCAATAAACAGCCCCAACTCAAGAATACTTCACAATTTATCAATAATCACACCCAAATTCCCAATTCACACCGAAGCTTTAACTTCAATATTAACAACCAAAAAATCAGCCTCATTAGGGATGAAAAAAATTAGCCCCATGTTTCATGCTTCCACAAATTCAACCCCTAAAGAACAACAATAGTATCCCACCTTACTCAAATAACCACATGTAAAATTAAAATTCCAACCTCAAATCTCATAATCCCACAAAATCAGCCCTTATATACATTAAGAAAAATCAGTCCCCTAAAAACATTTTATTCAACACAAATTTCCACCTTTAAACAAAACACTCAAAGATCAAATCTCTACCTAGTTCTCAACCACATTTAAAAATCTCAAATTTGGAGAGAAGAGGGAAGAAAATCATACCTTGAGAGTTTAAAGGATGGGGGAAACCTTGAAAAGCTAGGAGATCAGGGCTCTCGGCTTCGGATCTGGTGGAGGACAGTGGCAGCGGCGGGCGCAGCTAGCTTCAGATCTGGCGAGAGGGGGAGCGGCTGACGGCTTCGGTGGGAGATAGGTGGAGCAAGGTGGCGGTTCCGGTGATGGGGAAGGGAAAGGGGAGGTTCTTGGGTGGCTATGGAGAGAAGAAAGAGGGCTTGGAGGTTCAAGAAGAAAGAAATAAGACAATGGGGGTTTTGGTTTTGTGAATGAGGAGGTTGAAGGAGATAGGTTAGGGTTTCAGCTTTACAGATATCCCGTGATGTGTGATTTATGTATTTTAAATTTTTTTATTTTTTTTATTTTTTTTTTTAACAGGGTCACGGGACAGGTTACGGCGGGCGCCGCATAAGTGCTGCGGGCGCCGCTTCTCGCTGGGCTTTACATGCGGCGGGCGCCGCGTGATTTGCCTCTCTGGCGGCGGGCACCGCAGGGGACTGCGGCGGGTACCGCATGGTTGCCGCGGCCGCCGCAAGTGGGGTGGCCTGTATGCGGTATATATATATATATATTTATATATTTTAATTAACTACCTATATGATTAATCCTAAAGTAGCTAATGGAACTTACCTAAGACAATAAAAAAGATGAGAAAGAAAGGGGAACTTACCTCGGGTTGCCTCCCGAGAAGCGCATTTGTTTCAAGTCGTTGGCTCGACGTGAGGGCCCTTGAGTGGCCTAGTTGGTTGGTTCAGCAAGCACCAACTCTTCTTCTTCTTCAAGAGGAATGTTCTCAAGATATGGCTTGACTCTATGACCATTGACCTTAAAGAGCTCATGAGACTTAGGGTCATATAGTTCAATTGCTCCATGAGGGAATATCTTTGAGATGGTGTATGGTCCTTCCCACCTTGATCTAAGCTTTCCTGGGAAGAGTTTTAGACGGGATTGGTATAGGAGGACCTTGTCTCCCACATTGAGTTCCTTCCGCAGGATATGTTTGTCATGCCAAGCTCTTGTCTTCTCCTTATAAATCATTGCATTATCATAGGCATCCAAACGTAACTCCTCCAGCTCCTGCAATTGCAGTTTCCTAAATTCTCCTACTTCATTCATTGCCATATTGCAGTTCTTGACAGCCTAGTATGCCTTATGCTGAAGTTCCACCGGAAGATGACAAGCCTTACCAAACACAATTCGATAGGGAGACATACCAATGGGGGTTTTATAGGCTGTTTGATAGGCCCAAAGAGCATCATTCAGCCTTAGACTCCAATCCTTCCTATTAGGAGCCACTGTTTTCTCCAGAATGCTCTTAATCTCCCTATTCGATACTTCTGCCTGACCATTGGTCTGCGGGTGATAAGCAGTGGACACTCTATGCGTGACATGATACCTTTTTAGCAGAGCAGTGATGGTCCTATTGCAAAAATGTGTCCCCCTGTCACTTACTAGAGCTTTAGGTACCCCAAATCTTGCGAATATTGTGTCTTTTAGGAATTCTGCAACTACCTTAGAATCATCAGTTCTGGTGGCCTTTGCCTCCACCCACTTGGAGACATAGTCCACCGCAAGCAAAATATAGATATTCCCAAAAGAACTAGGATAGGGACCCATAAAATCAATACCCAAAACATCAAAAATTTCACAAAATATAATCTTAGTTTGTGGCATTTCATTTCTAGCTGATATGTTCCCAATCCTTTGGCATCTATCGCAAGATTTACAAAAAGCATTAGCATCTCTAAATAAGTGAGGCCAAAAGAAACCTGCTTCTAATACTTTCCTAGCAGTCTTTTGAGGACCAAAGTGGCCTCTACATTCATGAGCATGACAAAAAGTAAGGACAGATTGTACCTCATTGTCCGGCAGACACCTTCTAATTACCTGATCAGCACAATGTTTCCAAAGGTAGGGGTCGTCCCAAACGTAGAAGCGAGAGTCATGTCGAATCTTGTCCTTCTGAGCTTTTGTAAAGTTTGGTGGAAATTCTCCCGTGACCAAGAAATTCACCATATTGGCAAACCAAGGCCGAGGAGTATGGACACCCATCAAAAGTTCAGGAATATTGGAACATACCTCGTCGGATGGGAGGGAAAAAGGCTGAACGGGGGCTGGAACAACGTGCGGCGGGCGCAGCACAAGTGCGGTGGGCGCGGCAAATGTGGCTTGCGGCGGGCGCCGCGATCTTGCCGCGGGCGCCGCTTCCTCCGTTTCCGTCTTTTCCGTCAGCTGTGAAGAGAGGTTGTGAGTGATATAGAATAGTGTATCGTCAGGGAACTCACCGTGAATAGGTCTTTGATCTTCCGGCTTGTCCTCTCCTTGGACAAGTCTGCTGAGGTGATCCGCTACTAAGTTTTCTGCACCTTTCTTATCTTTGATTTCAATGTCAAATTCACTTAAAAGTAAAATCCAACGAATCAATCTTGGTTTCGCTTCTTTCTTAGTTAATAAATAGCGAAGAGCAGCGTGATCAGTGAAGACAATTACCTTAGCTCCAAGGAGATAGGAGCGAAATTTCTCCAGTGCAAAGACCACAGCCAGAAGCTCTTTCTCAGTGGTCGAGTAGTTCCTTTGCGCTCTATTCAGAGTCATGGAGGCATAGTAGATGACATGCGAGCTCCTTCCTTCCTTTTGTCCCAAAACAGCCCCCACAGCATAATCGCTAGCATCGCACATAATCTCAAAAGGTTGCGACCATATGGGTGCTTGGATTATAGGAGCGCGCGCTAGTTAGGCGACCTTTAAGCTCATCAAAGGATGCTCTACACCTGTCATCAAACTCAAAAGCTACTTCCTTTTTCAATAAATCACAAAGAGGTGCAGAAATCTTAGAAAAATCCTTAATAAACCTGCGATAGAACCCTGCATGGCCTAAAAAGGAGTGAATCTCACGCACATTGGTGGGGTAAGGTAGAGACTGAATAACATCAATCTTAGCCTTGTCTACCTCAAGACCCCTGCTAGACACAATATGACCCAACACAATGTCTTGCTCAACCATAAAATGACACTTTTCATAATTAAGAACCAAATTGGTGTCTACACACCGCTTAAGCACAAGTGACAAATGATGCAAGCAAGTATCAAAATCATCTCCATGCACAGTGAAGTCATCCATAAATACTTCAATAAAATGCTCCACATACTCAGAAAATATGCTCACCATACACCGTTGGAAGGTCCCAGGTGCGTTACATAGCCCAAAAGGCATTCTGCGATATGCAAAAGTGCCGAAGGGGCATGTAAAAGTCGTTTTTTCTTAGTCCTCCGGTGCTCTGGGTACCTGAAAATATCCTGAGTAGCCATCTAAAAAGCAATAAAAGGAGCGTCCGGCAAGGCGCTCAAGCATCTGATCAATAAAGGGAAGGGGGAAATGGTCCTTGCGAGTAACTGCATTCAATTTTCTATAATCAATACAGACTCTCCATCCAGTTTGAACCCTGCTAGGGACCAATTCACCATCCTGATTTTCAACAACAGTAATACCTCCCTTCTTAGGGACAGCCTGAGTAGGACTCACCCATTTGCTATCAGATATGGGAAAAATCATACCTGCCTGAAGGAGTTTGAGCACCTCCTTCTTTACCACTTCCATCATTGGTGGGTTGAGTCTTCGCTGAGGTTGTCTAGATGGCTTGGCATCATCCTCTAATAGTATCCTGTGCATGCAGAGGGTGGGACTGATGCCCTTAATGTCTGCTATCGTCCATCCTAGCGCCTCCTTGTTCTCCTTTAGGACATTCACCAATCGCTCCTCCTGTCCAAATGTCAATTTGTTAGAAATAATGACAGGTAGAGTATCATTTTCACCAAGAAAAGCATATTTAAGGTGATTAGGAACTTGTTTCAATTCAACATCCGGCGCTTGGATAATGGATGGAAGAAGCTTTTCGGTAGGAATGGTCAGCTCGATGCGGTCTCCCCTTGGTGGCACATATATGGGAGATCGATGGTCTAAAGCTACTATAGCCTCCTGCAAGTCAGATGACAATACATAATCTCTAGCAATTTCATCTATAGGAGCCTGTAAAGCAATTTCCATCTCATCAACACACTCCAAATCAAAGCAATCATGTGCCATAGTATCAATAGCATCCATAAAGCACAGAGAAGGATCATCAGATGGGAATTTCATGGAATCATAAATATTATATTTAACTGTTTGACCATCAAATTCCATAGTGAGAGATCCTGAATAGACATCTATCTTGGTCCTAGCAGTTTTCAAGAAAGGTCTGCCCAACAGAATAGGGCCTTCACTGTTACCAGGACCCATGTCAATCACAAAGAAATCAGTAGGGAATATCAAATTGTCAACCATAACCAAGACATCTTCAACAATCCCTTTCGTGTAGATAGTAGATTGATCAGCAAGTTGAATTACTACCCGAGTGTCATTCAGAGGTCCCAACCCCAAAGCATGATAAACACTAGAAGGCAAAACATTAATAGATGCTCCTAAATCTAACATGGTTGTGTCAAATTTAGTATCACCTATCACACATGGAATAGCAAACATACCAGGATCACTACACTTTTCAGGCATACGCTTTTGAAATACAGCAGTGACATGTTCGCTTACCTTCACCTTTTGCTTACCTTTTAGCTTCTGGTTCCGCTTGATAGTGCAAAGTTCCTTCAAAAATTTAGCATATCTCGGAATGCTTTTGATCAAATTAAGCAAAGGAATATTTACCTCACACTTACTGAATGTCTCGAAGATTTCCTTGTCATTCTCATATCTTCTTGTATCCTTTAAAGCTTCTGGGAAGGGCGGAATGGGCTTCGGAGTCTTCATAGGTAAGGGAGAAGAAGGAGTAGAAGAAGAAGAAGAAGAAGAAGAAGAAGAAGAAAAAGGGAGAGAGGAGGAAAGAGGTAAGGTAGTAAACTCACCAGGAGAAGATTCGGCGGCGGGGGTGCTTGCGGCGGGCGCAGCTGGGTTGCGACGGGCGCAGCTGGGTTGCGGCGAGCGCCGCTTCCTCCATGGACATCACTTGCGGCGGGCGCCGCGTGATTTCCCTCTCTGGCGGCGGGTACCGCAGGGGGTTGCGGCGGGCGCCGCAAGGGTTGCCGCGGGCGCCGCACCACTGTTTGGCCATTTTCGTCTTCAATTATTTCTATTTCTTCGTCCATTACCTCCTCATCGTCCTTTTGATTTGTGACAACCAGTTCCTTGCCACTCCTAAGTGTTACAGCACTGACATTCTCCTTTGTCGGATTCTCAATGGTCTGTGACGGAAGCTTACCTGAATTATTTGCATCTTTAGCACTTAAGATTTGAATGAGCTGACTCATTTGATTCTCAAGATTTGTCATCCGATCGGATTGCTGCTTTTCTAGGTTCGCCATCCGCTCTGTCAGTTTTTGCAATGAACCCTCATTATCCTTATTCGATTGCTGCTGACCTCCCTGTCGAGGTTCATATTGTTGTTGAGGCCTTTCCTGTTGCCCCCCTTGTTGATTGAAAGAGGCTTGATAGTTCCCATAGCCTTGCTGATAGCCCCTATTGTAGTTATTGTTGTTGAAATACCCAGGATTTCCATAATTGCCTTGTCTAGGCCTTTGTTGAGCGAAATTCCCAATGGCATTCAAATCAACGTTAGGATCTTGTAGGAGCGGGCACATGTCCATAGGATGAGTGAATTGACTGCAAATACCACATGCCTTCACTTGTTGAGGATTTCTATCAAGGACCAATTGTTTCATCATCTCCTTCACCTCTGCCATATCCGTCTGAAGTGCAGCCACAGGAGCATCAACAGCGAGTACACCCCTAGCACGAGGACTTTTATTGAACTGTCTGGAGCCCTCAGATAGCTCCTTAAACACCTCCCAAGCTGCGGTGGGCGTCTTGTTCAGCATGTTACCTCCACAAGCAGAATTCACTGTTTTCCGCTCTATATCAGTCAACCCATTAAATAGAAAGAGAACCAGATCCTTTTGAGAGTACCCATGGCATGGGCAGCTGGCGCAAAGTTTCTTGAAGCGCTCAAAGTACTCATGTATAGACTCTGTTGCGTACTGCTCAATGCTGCTGATTGATCTTTTCAAAGCATTGAGCTTTGTTGCAGGAAAGTACATCTCTAGGAAAACTCTCTTCATCTCAGCCCAAGTGGTAATAGATCCAGGTGGTAGATAGAAGAACCATTCATTTGCATCATCCTTCAAAGAGAAGGGAAAAGCTCTCAATTTGATTTGCTCTGCAGTGACGTCCTCAGGTTTCATCCCAACTACCACCCTATGGAATTCAGACAGATGCTTGTGGGGGTCCTCCCCACTCAACCCATGGAATTTGGGTAAAAGATGAATTACCCCAGACTTAAGCTCAAATTTGACTCGTTCTGCTAGAGCAGGGAATTGGATTGCCAAGGGTTGCTGTGCCAGATCAGGAGCAGAAAGCTCCTTAAGAGTGCGGTTCGCATCGTCAGCCATCTCTGTTGTCGGTTCCTGTTGATCAAAAGGGAGTTCGCGAAAGCGATCACGAACTTCTCGCCTTAGAGCGACAAGGGTCCTTTCAATATCTGAATCAAATGGTAACAACGATGAATTAGTAGCACGGGTATGGACCATGTAAGATGGTCCACACCAAGATCAACACTAAAAACACACAAGAATTTAATAAAATTCCCCGGCAACGGCGCCAAATTTGACGGAGGGGAAACCTGTCGTTGATCCGCCAAAGTAACTCAAACCTATAACTAGTATAGTAATAAGCAAGAGGTCGATCCCACAGGGAAATTTATGATTCAAGTGTGATTCTAATGCCGATTAAGTAACGACAAGGGGGGTTTTAGTGTGAAAGTTTTAAAGCAAAGTAACGAACGCAAAGTAAGTGAATTTTGGTTTAGACAGATGAGAGAAGCAATTCCACCTACAATTTTCCACTTTATCGGATTGAAGCGATCCTTGTAACTTCTTCTCGTCCTATTATGTTTCCTATGAATGCCCTTGTCCCGACCTAATATAGTTACTAGTCCAATCAGTCCTAGAAACCCTTATCAATCGAACAGTCCCTAAAGAAGGATTTAACCCAATTGATAGCTTTAAGTTCAGAGATTAGCCAAGGTATTTGCAGTCCCTAAAGAAGGATTTAACAACACATTCAACTTCCTACTCATTCAATTAGTTCAATCAGCCCTAAAGGAACAAGTTTGCCACTTAGGTTAAGGTTCACAATCAGGAATCTACAAAACCTTAGCGATTGAATTGATCTAACGAGTTGGCCAGACGAGATAGAACAAATCAATAATTAATTAAGCACAAAGAAGTTGAAGCATTCACAAATAGGAAACCAGGAGCGAGAATTAGAAACTCACAATCAATCCGAATAAAGCTTCAAATTGCAGGCAGAATATATGAGTTTAGTTCCTCATGGAAGACATCGCTCAAAATCTCTAGAGTGTCTAATGGATGATAGAATAGAATGAAAGGTAATAAAAAATAACATAAAAGTGGCCTCATAAAACCATCCAAGTCGGCCTCCAAAACAAACTAATTATCTAGGGTTTTTTTAAGAAACGACGCGTCTCGCTGACGGTCCGTGCGGCGGCCGCCGCACATGCTTTCTTCACAGCCCGCTGTGGCGGGCACTGCTGCGGCCGCGGCACATTTGCGGCGCCCGCCGCACAGTATTTTGCCGTAGCCTTTGCTTCCTTTGCGGGCTTCTCCTCTTGTCTTGCTTCTTTTCTTCCTTGTTCCTTCCCATGTAACTTGTGTTCCTCTTCGAGATATTGCATCTCCCAAATGTGTTCCGATTCAATCTGCGAGATAAACACAAAATTGCGCAGAATTCGAACTCTTCTAAAATAAACACAAGATGCAATTTA
Organism: Persicaria tinctoria; assembly: GCA_037127255.1. Classification (NCBI taxonomy): domain Eukaryota; kingdom Viridiplantae; phylum Streptophyta; class Magnoliopsida; order Caryophyllales; family Polygonaceae; genus Persicaria; species Persicaria tinctoria. Next base: position 7,640,224 of record JBANSL010000004.1, read on the forward strand.
ACAACAAAGTAAGCAAGAAATGCAACCTAACTACACTAAATATATCTATAATGCCTATCTAAAATATGCATTATCAGTTGGCAGGACTTATAGTTTGGTAATTGGATATATAGAGCTAATTGTGTAAATATTAGAAAGAGGGGTTTGTGGTATAAATACATATAGATTGTAAGGGCGGATTATCCATCATCAATTAATCAATTCCAAAACTAGTTTTATCTTCTTCTATCTCTTGCTCTCTCTAAACTCTCTTCCTCCTCATACCAAACCTCCATTAAAGCCATGATCTCTCTCCATCCGTCCTTCGGGTCCTAGCAATTGCTAGAATATTTAGCTAGAAAACTAAAAGAGATGTAAAGTGAAAATTTGGATTGCAGAGTGGTAGATGAATCTACTGCACTTGAGCGAAAAACCGCCTAGACATCAGTGCATATCATACAAGACAGATCACTCCAGGGTTTACTCTGTCCTCAATCGATAGGTGCACTCCCATTAATCGATGTAGAACTCTAGACCTTTTCATGTGTTTGAAACCAGGAAGGAGAAGTACAAACTACGTTCACTGCCTTTTCCTCCAAAACCCAATAACCACTATTATATAGATTAAAATAACCATAAGGGAGAAACTTGGGGATGAGTACCAAGTAGTTGAGAAATTTTAGTTAAACAATAAATATATATTTTTAAAACATTTTTTCCAACAATATTCCCCCGCATGGTTTAAAAAATTTTGATCACACAAGATTTTTGAAATAACTAGTGTTGATAATGTCTTACGACTTGAATCAACACCAACACAAGAAAATCGACGAAAAGTTTCGCGATCTATCAAGCGCGTTATAAGGCCCTGCGCTTCGACCCTGCGTCATGAGTGTCCTAGTGAGCTTGGCAAAGACTCCTCTAGTAGGCGGCCCAATCTTAACACTCACTTAGGTGACTCACCAAGTGTGTGATGTCTCACACCCCCATACAAGAATAAGTCATTAATAGACCAATTGTCTCAACCTTCCAATTGACAACATAAACGAGACTTTATCAACATCAGATATCACTCGCACATTCGTTTGACCACATTGAACTAAAATTGACCATCTCTGGAATTTCTAGTTGGGTATCCAGAACGAGTTATCCGATAGGGCATCACAATCTCATATCCATGATTGTGTCCAAGGACCAATTTTCTCCACAATCCAATTTGTGTCTAGGGACAAAATTCCCTCACAATCCACATGTTGTGTCAAGGACCAAATTCCTTCACAAATTTGCGTCAGAATGTCGGCTAAAAGCCTCTCCAACCTCAAAATATCTCTACTGAGATTCACATTTTTTTTCATACATGATAGAGCGAGCAACACAAGTCTGCAAAATAAAACTTTCATAAGTTAGCTTCTTTATCATTTAGTTATATCCCAATGTCATCAAATACATGATGTAATAATATCCATCAGCAGGCTTAGAAGCCTATGCGTGCACATATTCCCAATGCACCAATAACAATGGGCCTGTAAGCTCAGAAACAACAAATTAGATTTCACAAATCAAAATAAAATATATGGTTCATGAACCACTACTCTTTAGTTCACGAATACTACTCTTTTATTTCTTTTAATGTTTATTTTTAATTATTTAATTATTATTTTTTAAAATAAAATAGTTCATGAGTCAATACTATCTATTTGATGAACCACCACTCTTTACTTTATGAACTACTACTCTTTAATATTTATTTCATGAACCACTATTCTTTTATTTTCTTTTAGTTTTTAATTATTTATTTTTAAAATAAATTGATTCATGAACCACTATTTTTTATTTCATGAACCATTAGTACTCTTTCATGTACCACTACTCTTTTATTTACTTTTAATGTTTATTTTTTAATTATTTTTTATTTGTTTTTAAAATAAAATGGTTCATGAACGAATACTATATATTTATTTCATGAACCAATACTATTCATTTGATGAATCAATACTCTTTATTTGATTAACCACTACTCTTTTATTTTCTTTTAATTTTTAATTATTTCTTTATTTGTTTTTAAAATAAAAGGGTTCATGAACCAATACTATTTATTTAATGAACCAATCCTATTTATTTGATGAACCAAGTTAATAAGAAGTGGTTCATCAAGCTAAGAAAAAGTGGTTCATGAATTATAACAATTGGTTTATCAAGCTAATAAGAAGTGGTTCGTGAAGTTATAAAAACTCTGAACCACTTGGTATAAAAACTCCGAATCACTTGGTATAAAAACTCTGAACCACTTGGTATAAAATCATGAACCACTTGGTATTAAAATCATGAACCACTTGATAAAAAAATCCTGAACCACTTGGTATTAAAACCCTGAACCGGTTGGTATTAACCCTCTGAACCACTTGGTATTAACCATCTGGACCACTTGGTATAAAAACCCTTAACCAATTAGTTTAAAACAGGAAACGATATCTACACCGCTAATTTTTACTATTTACACCACTAATCACCGCATAGATATGCGGTGAGTTAATGACATTCTAATGACGGTCAACGTGCTACCGCATATACATGCGGTTAATCACCGCATCCCCATGCGGTACTAGCCTCCGTATAGAGATATACCTCATATACATGCGGTATGCACCCCCGTTCCGTTGAAACGGCACCGCATACCCATGCGGTAGGTATCGGATAACCCGATTTGAGCGAAACTATTCGGAGCAGCTGAGGGGACCGATAGGAACCGAATACCACCGCATGGGTATGCGGTGTTTGCCGACACTAAGAACATGCGGTGTTTGCCGACACTAAGAATTTATCGTACAGGCCTTGGACATCTACAATGGCATGAACTTGTAATAAACGCCGAGATCTGGAAAAAATCATATGTTGAATTGAAAAGAAAGATGATTATCGTACAATCCATGGACATCTGCAATGTTATATCCTTCTACAGTGGAATTAACTTGTAATAAACGCCATGATTTGGAAAAAATAATATGTTAAATTGAAAAGAAAGATTAATAAAACGAAAGTGCGATATGGAGTTCGGTTGTGAAATGGAATAGACGGAGATACAACCCAATTGAACATATGAAGTTCGAGAAATGACATCAGAAAGTGGGAAATGCTAATACGGTAGGGGACGGCCACCATCACGACGATGGTAAGCTCTATACCATGCAATCCTCGCTGCAAACTGCTCGTCCCAACCGTCGACAGTGCGATCGTGATGTCGTGTCCATGTGACGTAGACTGGAGGAAGAGGTGAACCAGGCAACAACCAAATCTGTGAATAAAAGGTTAATATTGATGTTAGAAAAGAGAAACAAAACAGTAAAAAATTTAATGAATATGAAATACGAAACGTACCGGAACGAAATGGTTGCGGTTGTCGACTAAAGCTATTCCATCTAGCTCCTCATAGGCCGGTACTGACGGGCCACCAGTGGCATACAGAGGTAGGCATAACATAGGCATCATTTGTGACAAAATCACCAAAGGACGCTGGTGAAGCGTGGCAAACACCTCGCCCATGATCGGAATCTCCATCCAATACGTAGCATCATGACACGTGCCGAAATAGTTGACCCTCATGATGAGCTCCTGTAAGGCCGGATAGTAATGGTACCGATCTGAATGCACCTGCAACTCAACGGCCAGCTCTCGTCGAACTCGAGACCATGCGTCTTGTCCCAAGTTGAGAAGACAAGCTAAAGACCTATACCCACAGTGACCATCACCTGCAACATTTGTGACGGCTCGTACGAAAGTAATCATGAATTCGTCGACGTTGTCAGTGCCCCAATTGAATTCTACTCGAAGTAGATTCTGTGGTGGAAGCGTCGTAGGTGCTGGTGTTGGAATGTCACTTACAATCTCCGGAGCTGGCTCCGACGCGGATCGACGTCGACCTCGTCCACGTCCCCTTCCACGAACCCGTCCTCGGCCTCTGCCGACTCCTCGGCCCCTGGGAGGGTCGTCGATGGCAATGTCGTTGGACCCAGTGACCTCCTCAGTACCTTCCACGTCATCTGTTTCGTTTGATGCCGGTTGACCCCGACCTCGGCCTCGGCCTCGTGCAGATCCAGTGGTCGCCTGTCTATCTGCCTGGCGTTGAGCCCGAGCACGCTCACGTTCCCAAGGTAGAGGGTTCGTCTGACAGGGGTGGCGAGTCCTCGATCTCCCGGGAGGGCTACGGTCCTCCGGGTCAGGGGTGGTCAACGGTGTCTGGGACGGACGATCCCCGACGTTGAATGCCGAAGCGATTCTCCAACGAGTATCCTCGTCCATAGCTCCGCTCTGGAACAAACTGATCATGCGCGACATGTCCACATCAGCTCTGTTGAGTGGAGTGTTATCCTGGACGTTGTCCACATGAGGCCTCTTGAAATCCAATTGCTTCCAAAAATTATGTATCTGGGATGGTTTGATGGGTATCTGCGTGTCTCGAGAAGCTTGCATGTCATGTGTGCATGGAAGACCGTAGACGTCCCTCCAATAGGCATCTCTGCATGGTTGCGACGGTGGCTCGACTTCCATCTTTGTGTAGATTTCGAACAACAAGTTGAAACATTCCTTCGACACAATATTCCGAATTCGATCGAAAATCCATAGGTTGTGGGAGTCTGTAGACCAGGTGTTGTTCGCTCTCCCCAATGTATTCTTCACCTCCCAAATTTGATCCGACATCATGAGATCGATTGTGTTTATCACGTGAGTGAAATCACCGACTGCAGAGTTTAAGGTCTTTTTCAACACAGAATGAGCAGCCTCAACCCTAAAAGATAAGTGTGAATCGCAGTTGGAAATCGTTATCCCTAAACAAATTACGGGTATAAGAATTTTATATTGAAAATGTAGGCGCACCTGTTCGTCGTGGTCGTACCAAAATGCTGGATTGCGTCTGTCCATGCACGAACTATCTGCTCCGAGTAATCTCGTAACCACGTCGCCTCCAAATACGACATAAGCCCTTCAATATGCCCCCACTCTGCATGCATACCCCTCCTTCTAGCGGCAAAAGTTTCAACCGATCTGGATTGGAACAGGCCAACACATGCGTTCTTGAAACGCCTAGCAACATCCAGATTCTTTGACTTCTTGAAAGCAGCTTCTTCGCATCGTCGGAGGACGTGCACTGTGCACAACATGTGCCTGGCGTTGGGAAGAACTTCTCGTAGCGCCGTGATAGGATCTATTTTAGTCGTATAATTGTATATTAGATTAGGTCATTTTCATGCATATTTTACATATTTTATAGTTAATTTGTTATTATTTAGTTTTCGGAGTCTACACCTGTGTTTTATTGATTTCAGGTATTTTCGGGTTGGAACGTATGAAGTATGAATTCGGAGATTGATTTTAAGATGGATTGCCTCGTATTGCTATATGGGCTGATCGCAACATTTGCTATTGCCATTGGAGTTCGAGTTGGTGTGATGGACTGGACGGTGCAAGCAAAAGGAGCCCACACGGCTAACAAGTGCCGCTTCATGTTATTTTGGTTGTTATATTAAATTAGATAGATTAGTAGATTTATAGAATTAGATATATTAAAGTATTATTATATATTTAAATTACAATAGTTACCATAGATGGATTAGAATATTACGGAGTAGTATACTATATATTCACATTCAACACGGTAGCCGCAAGTAACCGGCCGTGACTTTAACCCTAAACTAGTTATATTTTGTCTTATTTTTATGGAGAGCTAAACTCTTCCGTTTCGTCTATGAATTGAAGCTTTGGTTTGATAAAGTTGTGAGATTTCGATTCTTGTTCTATTTCTATTAATTCGTATTGATTCTTTTGCGATTATTGTTGATTTCTTCTAGTCCGTACAACTAGTTGAGATTATTGCTAAGATTTTGTAGATTCCTCGTAGCGAACCTTGATCCATAGTAGCAATCATGCCTTTTTAGGACTCGTAGGACTAAACTGGTGTGTAGAGAATCAATTACATGTTGAATGCTGACTCGTAGCTTGGTGTTGCATGTATCCTGGTTAATCCTTAATCTTAATGCTACTATTAGGTTGAATCTTAACCGTGTTAGGGTTATCTAATCAGTAAGGGTTACTAGGACTCGTAGGACTAGTAATTTACACAAGATCAGGACAGGAACAATAATAGGATGAAAAGAGAACTTGAAGAAGAATCGAGGATCAACTAGTCAAACTAAAGTGGATATTTATAGATGAAACTCTATTGTTAATTGCTATCTCCATTAACTTGTTCATAGTTTATTTTATTTTCTTTCTTATTTTCACCACTCAAAAACCCTCTTTTGTCTTAATTGGTAAATAAACTTAACTTAGGAACAACTTGATTCTCTGTGGGATCGACTCGTACTTACTGCACTACATTAGTTAGTAAGTTCGAATTTATTTTGATACGGTTTAGGCGACTAAAAACCGGCGATCAAATTGGCGCCGTTGCCGGGGAATCAAAGTTTATTTCTTTGTTTTGTGTGTTTGCCGATTATTGTATATAACTTAACTTTGTGGTGAACCTATCTTACGGTTCACGACACCCTTACTACTAACATTTTAAGATGAGATTAATGCAGTGTTAAGGAGAAAATTTTCACCATTATTTCACAAGAGTGAATAATTTATTGGACGCCCGTTATGCAAGGGGTTACCAAGATAGTTTGCAAGATATGGTTGTTTGTGTACTTGAGGGCATGACTCCTGAGACCAAAGAACTTGCCGAGTCTATGAGTAACGGAGGCTTGGCAAGTTTCAACTTATCAGAGATGTGGGATTTTTTCTGCTACATGGGTCACCAGTTGGAGCAGGAAGAAACTTTCACACGCCAGGTTATGTTGGAGCAGATTCTTAAAAGGATGGAGCGAATTGAGGAACAATTGAACCAACTTAATCAAACAGTGAGTGAGTTGGTAGTAGAGCAATGCTTTATTCCTCAAGTTGATGAAAGCCAAGACACAAACAATGATGGTTTGCTCGATGAGAGCCCGATGCTCCCTTACATGGAGTCTCATGAGTGCACGCATGAGGATCCATGTGTTTTGGCTCCTATTTCATCTAAAGAAATCATCCCTGACTTGCCTATCAAGGAACCATGTACCGAGTCGATTGATGTGGCCCCCGAGCAAGGTATTGATATTTCTTACTCTTTTGTGGATTTTGGTGAATATGAAGACCCTTGGGAACACTACTTTGAGAAGCCACCAGCGGAACTGTGTTGGTGGTATTACATACCCTATGCAAGGAGCCATGCTCGCATATATGATAAGTTGAAACGGTTTTTATCTACAATATTATTTAGTTTCGATTTATCATGCTTAATTGATATGTGTGCACAAGAGTTTGACAGGTTGCTGAGGGCGTTAACAATGTCTGATCTTAGAGAAGGGGAAGGACCCAAGGTATGTTTTTTTTTCTATTCCTTTTATTTTGCTTATTTTCTCGTTAAAAAATTTTTATATAAAAAAAAAAAAAACCAAAAAAACCAAAAAAAAAAAAAAACCAAAAAACCCTTTCCAGTTTCCCGTCTCCCTCTTCCCTTCCTCTCGCCCCTTTTCGCTCACCATCTCCGCCCTTGTTCTCCTCCACCGCCAGACCACCGTCTTCTCCCTCGGCCATCTGAATCCGCCGTCCGCTTCTGATCACCTCATTCCCATCGTCGGAGTCTCCCCTCGGCCTTCCTATCCTACCATCGCCGTCACCTCACCTTCCCATCTCAACCCCCTTGAGCGCCGCTCTTTCTTCCTCCTGGCCGACCACCTTTCCGGCCATCTGCATCCGTCGGCGCCTTCTTTCTCGCTCAACGAAGAGCGTACAGCGCCTCTGCTCGCATCCATCACCGTCGGGTTGTCCAGGGCCGCCTCCATCACCGCGTTTCTGCGCGAAATTTCTGGCTGGGGCTGCTTCCGATCATTCACAACGTCCCCGACCTTCTTCGCCACCCACTGGTCCCCATGCCCTCGACCTGCTCCAGTCCGGCTCGACTTGGTTGTTGTGGCTCCATGTGACCGTGATTCCTCTCACCTGGACTCCAATTTCGATTAGGTAAGTGCAGGTATGGCCTCTCTGCCTTATCTAGTTGTGTTCTTGTGAAATTGGTGCGACATCAATGGCCTGAATAATGACGCATTTGATCTTGTTTGGAGGTATGAATTTTGATTTGATATAGAGCGATTGATTTTGGTTTATGGTGCTTCGTTGGATGTTTGTTGCTTACCACTGTGTTGAGACTAAATTCGTGTATTTCTGAATTATTGATGATTTGTTATTCAACTTTGAGCTCTGGTAGTTTTGTGTGATATGTTCTTTTAAGTGCTTCTTGTGTTTACCTAGATTAGGGAGAGCGGTGCTTGCTCTTGAGTAATTTTACTGCTGATTTTGTTGAAGTAATTTCACAGTCGGTTTCTTCCCATCATGTCTAAAATCAGCTGATTTATTTTTACTCCTCTCTAAATTATTTAGTTTGTGCTTAATGCTAGCCTAAATGGTTTTTATGATTGGTTCTTGTCTCATGCTCCCTGTTTTCATTCCGTTTTCATGATTTTGCTTTGCAAAATATGGATGACAGTGAGTAGCAGGATTGAATTTTGTGCATGCTCTAAGTGTGAGTTGAATAGTTGATTTGTTTCTTTGTCTGGACCATGAGCGAACATTGTCTGTTATGAGGTTGCTGTGGCGGTTTGCTGTGTTTGCTATTGTGTACGGTGCTAATTAAGGGAGTAGCTGCCGAATTTGATTGCTGTGAGCTGATGCATCTGTCAGAGGAGCCTTGGCCTTGACAGCCCTGTGGCATAAATCGTTTTAAATCCCTCCTCTGAAGCTGAATTTGAGTGAACTCTTTGGAATGCCTGATTACATTGTGAGTTTCCTCATACTCTTTTATTCTTTTTCTTTACTTTGAGGACAAAGTAAACTTTTAAGCATGGGGTGGGGGAATTCAAGTGTAGCTCCACATTTTATTTATATGTTAGTTTTTTTTTTTTGTTTTTAAGCATAGGTTGTATTATAAGTGTTTGATAATTATCCCATGGTCTCATATAAGTCATCGAGTCTTTGTTTTTGTTTTGTTAGTTTTTCTTTTAGTTGAGTTGTTTCTATGATTGGTATGACCTCGATGATGATATATGGTTTTTCATGGCTTAAGAGTTAATAAAATGGAATTTTAATTGAATAAAGACACTTGTGAGATTTCCATAGATGATCTGGATTATGAGCTTTAGTTATAACTTGATTATTGGTTGGATGGTCAGTTTAGAGCAATCTTTAAAAAAATTTATTTGATTTCTATTGTATATGTCTAAACCCCTGATGAAAAGCACAAGTAAATTCGGTTATCTGATTGATATGATTTTTTATGTGCGTTGATATGTGCTGGGTTGATGAGTGTAAGGAGGATAAAATTCACTTGCACCGCTCGGGGAGGATAAAATTCACTCGAGTGAAAAGAATCATCAATAAACCAATGTTCGAGGAGGATAAAATTCACTCGAGTGAAAAGAATCATCAATAAACCAATGTTCGAGGAGGATAAAATTCACTCGACACTCAAAAGAATTGAAAAAAAATACGGTTAGTATCCGATCCTGTTTGTGGAGGATAAAATTCACGCAAGGAGGAAGAAAAAGTGTTTAGAAACAAAGGAAGAAAAAAGAATATGAGCTTAAATGAAATTCCGAAGTAGAAAAGGCCTAGTAATCTATGGGTGTTTATGACGATTTTTATGTGCTTAATGAATTTGATTGCTCAATACATTCTGAATGCAAGCATCCCCTGAACCTAATTAGAGTTTAAAGCAATGAGTATGAAGGGTTTGATATGGGTCTCATAGTGTCATAACTATTTTGAGCTTTAACATAATAAATACTCTCAAAGCCATGAGAACCATACTGATGAGTGATCATTCGTAGAAATCTCTTATAGTCACAGTGTTTCTTTTTGAGTTGTGTTTGTTTTGAGTTAGTTTGCTTGGGGACAAGCAAAAGTCTAAGTATGGGGTAGTTTGATAGGATCTATTTTAGTCGTATAATTGTATATTAGATTAGGTCATTTTCATGCATATTTTACATATTTTATAGTTAATTTGTTATTATTTAGTTTTCGGAGTCTACACCCGTGTTTTATTGATTTCAGGTATTTTCGGGTTGGAACGTATGAAGTATGAATTCGGAGATTGATTTTAAGATGGATTGCCTCGTATTGCTATATGGGCTGATCGCAACATTTGCTATTGCCATTGGAGTTCGAGTTGGTGTGATAGACTGGACGGTGCAAGCAAAAGGAGAGCTAATCTAATATTTTGTCTTATTTTTATGGAGAGCTAAACTCTTCCGTTTCGTCTATGAATTGAAGCTTTGGTTTGATAAAGTTGTGAGATTTCGATTCTTGTTCTATTTCTATTAATTCGTATTGATTCTTTTGCGATTATTGTTGATTTCTTCTAGTCCGTACAACTAGTTGAGATTATTGCTAAGATTTTCTAGATTCCTCGTAGCGAACCTTGATCCATAGTAGCAATCATGCCTTTTTAGGACTCGTAGGACTAAACTGGTGTGTAGAGAATCAATTACATGTTGAATGCTGACTCGTAGCTTGGTGTTGCATGTATCCTGGTTAATCCTTAATCTTAATGCTACTATTAGGTTGAATCTTAACCGTGTTAGGGTTATCTAATCAGTAAGGGTTACTTGGACTCGTAGGACTAGTAATTTACACAAAATCAGGACAGGAACAATAATAGGATGAAAAGAGAACTTGAAGAAGAATCGAGGATCAACTAGTCAAACTAAAGTGGATATTTATAGATGAAACTCTATTGTTAATTGCTATCTCCATTAACTTGTTCATAGTTTATTTTATTTTCTTTCTTATTTTCACCACTCAAAAACCCTCTTTTGTCTTAATTGGTAAATAAACTTAACTTAGGAACAACTTGACTCTCTGTGGGATCGACTCGTACTTACTGCACTACATTAGTTAGTAAGTTCGAATTTATTTTGATATGGTTTAGGCGACTAAAAACCGGCGATCACGCCGCAATCAACCCCAGCTCTCGATCAGTGACAATAACGTTAGGAAGATTACCTCGCATGAGGTAAACGAGCTGCCCCAATGCCCAAATGTACGTATTTGTGTTCTCGTGCGACATGAAGCAGAACCCGATGACGAAGTTCTTCTTTGTGCAAGTAAATCCAACGAACTCACACAAACGGATCCCGTACCTGCACAATGAAATATTTGAGTTCGCATGCCGTGGTGGGAATGGGTTAAAGAATTAGTGTATATAGAAACTTACGCATTCGTCCGGTATGTACTATCGACGAGGACGACGTATGGAAACATGGCTAGAAGATGGCGAGCGTCTGTATGGGCGATGAATAGATCTTGAAGCCTGTTGGGATCGTCGGGGGATCTCCTCGTACAATAGTAGTAACCCTTATCCCGCAAAATGCGGAGTGCTTCCTGGGAGACTGTTCGATCTCCTCTCGCTTCAGCTTTAAACTTTGCTCTCGCATTGTACACTTGGCGCCGCGATGTGAAGTTTAGCTTCTGTCGTGCGTCAGATGTCATCTTCAATGTAGCTAAAATCGGTTTTGGTGGGGTACCAGCGACGGTAAGGGCCAACGTAGTGTCTCTTTCATCTGCATCCATCCGTCCGACGTACGGGTGACCGTCCAATGCACCGGGGAGTAGATGGTTGTGCTTGCCATGAATAACGTCTAGGCCCCATTCACCCCGTTTGAACTCCACGCCAGACAATGCAAACGGACACCCCTCTATCTTCGACACAGCTCTGCGCGTGTTCCCGCTTGCATCATCTCCGGCTACTCGCTGTCTCTTATGGGGAGTGTACTGGCCGTACTTCTCACATGCGAGCAATAGACTCCCACGCCTTGTACGAGTGCTCGCCCAAGAACGCTTGATTGTCAAACCCATATTAAGCTTTAATGCTATGCCACGACAATGTTGTAGGAGATCGTCGCGTGTGGTCCACGTCTCGCGTGTGGTCCTCATCGTCCCGACCGTCTTCCGGCATCGGATCAGCCTGCTCCTCCAGTGGTAGCTGCCAGCATGCAAATAGTGCATATATATTACGCGAACCATTCATGGTTTCTGTCTGCTCTACTTTAGAACCTAATTTATTCCCCTACATTTAAAAACCGGTACCTATATCTTGGTTTCCATTCCATATGATTCCACTACCTATATTCTACCTACAACGACATTCCAAATGATAAACATTAATCACATACCGGAAGACGAGGTGGTGGTGAGTTATCGGCCATTCGCGTCGCGTTAGGTGCTTCCTCCCCCGGGCTTGAAGGTCGTCGGCTGGTGTCGTCGTTAACCATATTAGAAAATGACCGTTGATTGGGGGTGATGGGATTGGATGCATTCCAACGGAGAGCGGGTGACTTCTTATACAGTAATGCATGAACACCGCATGCCTATGCGGTGTTTCCAGATGACCGTTGGGGCTGATTTATTTGAATATGTGGGCCCCCCGCATAGGTGAACGGTGCATACATACCGCATGGGTATGCGGTATATCACCGCCTAGGTAAACGGTATACAGTATACCGCTTGCCCATGCGGTATGCATCTATATAATACCCCATGGCCGGTTCGTGACATTTGTCGTGGCGGAAAAGCGATGATACTCTGTGCGAACTAGTCACGGCCAAAGATTTGTGTCTTCGGAACAAAATTTTTGACCGTTGACTAGTTTGCACGGGTTATATCGCTTCAACTTGTAAATTAATTAAAATTTATGCTTTTTTCATGGCTCAACAGCGATGATAGCCTAGGCAACATGCCACGGCCGGCGATTTGTGTCTTTTGATTGAAATCGCTGGCCGCTGGCATGTTGCTCGGGATATATTGCTTCGACGTGGGATTATGTAGCTTCGATCTAATAAAATGCAATAGGTATCCGCAGGATATTGTGAAAGACGTTGTGATAGTATATATGTACGCCCATGACGTCTTTAACATTATCCTGTGGATGACTATTGATCATCCAAACAAAATTGTAAATGCTTCGGAAACGTACAGGTACGGGTACAGCGTCATCTTCGTTCGTCATTGGAGTGGGCGTCTAAATTAAATCTGTCAAGGGTGAATGATCCTCTTATAAGAGGACGAAGCTGGAAACTTTCGTCGGAACTCACGACGGAATCTATCAGTTTCGCACTTTTATAAGAGGCTCGCTCTCCTTCGACCGATGGAATTTGGACGACCAACTCCGATGGCGGAAGAAGATCACGGTGTACCCGTGCCCTTACGTTTCCGGCCTTTTTTGAATACCACATTGATATGCGGTGAACCATCGGTTACACATGCGGTAATGTATACAGCATGTATAGGCGGTATAAATCTCGCATATACATGCGGTAACATGTATATGCGGTATACTATCTTCTCGCAGGCAGTACCGCATGTATATGCGGTATACGTCTCGCATACTGTACCGCATATACATGCGGTATACTTCTCGCATACAACGGGTCATGTTTTCCCGCTATAAATGACCCCCGTGCGATGTGGTGATTATTACAACATGGCGGGTGGTAATACTCAAAGACCTTTCTACTCAGTCTCAGGTAGCGGACCGAGGGATTTTTTCTGGTGGGTAGAAGACGTCTCGCTGACACAAATATTGGTAAGCCCCATTCTGTCGTCTGTCTTACAAATCACACTGTTCCGAAGTCACCAAGTACATCTTCAAAATTGCAGCCTCTGCCTTTCAACTTCGAGGAAGAATATGGGGTGGCCGGTGTCGAAAGAATAACGCTGACTAATGGGGCACGGAGGAGAGGCACTAGCATCCGGGTTGAGCGCAACAGATCCGGGGCGCTCTGGCTCGCAGAAGGGTGGAATAATTTCGCGAGATCCCGTGACGTGCGTGTAGGGGCGGGGTTGATGTTTAGCTACTTAGGCAACTCTCGGTTTCGGGTAGTCGTAATGCCGTCGGAGAATGTTTCACCATCAGATGAATAGAACAATAATGATTTCCTTTGATGTGTGACATGACGACGATGCGGCAAAACAAAGTAACTGAGTTACTTTTGCTGCAATGTTATCTCTTTAAGTAATATGAAAAATGAGGCACTTTATCCGTTTTTATGTTATTTGTTATTCCTTGAAATTATCAAAATTCATTCCATGCAATGGTGTCGCCGTGATTAGACTCCAATCCACGTGCTGGGAAGATGACGTCATGCGGTATACTAGTATACCGTTTAACCAGGCGGTATACGTATACCGCCTGGTCAGGCGGTATATGTATAACGTATGGTCGTATACATGTATACCGCCTAACCATGCGGTATACATATACCGCCTAAGAATGCGGTATATGTATACCGCATGGTCATGCGGTGGGTTAAAAAATGCACACCTATAAAAGCCGTTGTTTGAGACTTTCAGTATACTATAACCACTATGGCAACTACCAAAGTGTATGAAGCGGAGACAAGATCCGGCAGCAGGTTTAGACTTACGGTCGAAACTTTTCGTACGCCACCAGACGATATATTGTGCAACTGTCAGCACAGAAGCTCGACAGGATGGCCGTGCTGCCTTTGCCAAGTTGTATGCGAAGAACGCGATACAGCAAGAGTTTCCGATTCAGTGGACCTCGAGTGCGTTGAAGGAGTGACTTACGAGGATGTCCGCATGACAAGGCCGTACTCGTATAGGGATAACCCTGCAGCATATTATATTCACGCGACAGAGGCAATTACGGAGCTTGTTAGCGACTTTTTCTCCAACTTCGGAATGGCCAATGCAACGCAGGGGGCAAGATACACCGTGGAAAAAGTCGTGTGGCGTGCAAACACAAAGCTTCGAAAGTACGCATTTAACCGAATACATATTCACATTTTGCCGAGCAATGTGGAGGAGTCGGTTGGTAGTTGTTATGTACCATAGGTAAAATGTTGTCGTGTCCTAAATTGTTGTGTATCATTTATAGTGAATTTATCCGGTCACGAGTTAAACCAGTAAATATATTTCGCTGATAAATGATTTGCATTACACATGCGGTGATACATGTTCGTTTTGCGTACAATAGAGTGAACTTCACAAGGCTCTATCAAGCCATTGATTATGCGGAGGAATTATATGGAACAACTACCTACAGACTCCACTGTACTTGTGAATATGGTATACCTTGCAAAGGGTCCCACACCAAGTTAGGATCTGGTGTACAACTACCTACTGACTCCTCGAGAATACGCGGGCCAATCTGGATCTCAATGCGGTTGAATGCGTACTTCTTCACTCTGTCGTTCGCTGGACGGACGGCGTTGTCGACAGTGAACCTTGCAATCTCAAGTGCGCAGTGTAGCCTGACATCGCTGAATAGGTCGCTGATTGCGCATTTGATTGTCTCAACCGCCTCGCGGTAGTATGACTCGGGGTCCTCAACGTGTAATTGGTGACCTCTCAGACATGTCAGTTCAACCGGCTCCGAGCAAGCGTATCTGTCGCCTTCAACGCCTTTGTAGCAGACAACATGAGCAAGACATCAAGGGAACGTTTGGCACCACCGCTTGTGCTGACAATTGCACAAATAATCTTCGTATGGCCTCGAAAACTTATCGCGTATTAATCTGTATGACACACCCATCTCTGTCTCACCTTCAAACTCAGCTATTCTAACCATGATTTGATTGTTTTGATTCGGATGAGATGCGGTACCAAACCACGCCTTTTATAGCCTACACGAGACCACCGCATGTGTATGCGGTGGTTTCCACCGCAGGGAAATGCGGTGGACACTACGTGGAATCCAGGAACGGACCGGACCGGACCGGTACGCTTCACCGCATACACATGCGGTAGTAAAATACCGCATGGCCATGCGGTATTTGCCCTATAAATCATGGCCTCCACCACAGAAACCACCACACCGAGTGTCCACCGAATCACAAAATGGTGACCACCACGGATTTATACCGGCGGACGGCAGGTTATCTGGAGTACAAAGTCACATTACTTCGTTGCACGGAGCCCCGGTGGCCGGAGGAATGCACCTGCAAGCATCCAGCATATATTCCGGGAGATTCGTGTTGTATATTTCAGTGCCATATCGAGTCGGACACCGGCATTGCATATCCGCTCGTATTCTGTTGTGCGCACTGTTATGACGACAGAGGATTTCCCGAATCGTATTACTTGGATGTTGAGGCGCAAATCGCGAATCACATCAGAAGATACTGTCGTTACGACGTTTACGACATCGGGGCTGAGGGCCTATGTGATCATGTTATTCGCAAGCTTCGAGAGTTCAACGCAGGGGAAAGGTATTACGCGTACAACCAAATGAATATTTTCATTTCCATTAATGAGAGGTCATCGGAGGAAGATAGTGAGTAGATATGCGTATGCGTTGTATTTTCATGTGTAAGCTGTTAAACCGTTTCAGTAAATTCTCTCTCGAGTCGCCTCGGTGATGCGTATGCGTTGTTTTTTCATGTGTAAGCATTTCAAATAGCGTACGAACCGAGTTGTTACTCGAACAACACTTTCACAACCAATAATAACACCACCTTCATAACACTACGCGTACAAACGACTACACACCCAACAATAAGAACAAGTTAAGCAGACTGAAACGGTGACGGCATGCTCCAGTAAAAGCGTTGCCTCCTGAAGGCTCACTCTGAAGGTTACTCTCTTGTAGGCAAAACGAACATTGTTCAGAATTTCATTTGTACAATGTTCGTTTTGCATACAACAGATTAAACTTCAGAATGCTGTATCTAGACATTGAATCTGTTGAGGATCTACACAAAAAGGATGTAAGTTCACCGCTTTTTATAGCTACTGGGACACCGTATGGCCATGCGGTGATAATACCGTATGGCCATGCGGTGTTACCCACCGCCTGTGCATGCGGTGATTCTGCATCACGTCCCCACCGGCTATAAATCATGGCGTCCACCACAAGTGCGGCAGAAACCACCACGGCTGTCCGTCTAATCCCAAAATGGTAAACACTTTAGACACATATCGGCGAATGGCAGGTTATCTCAAGTACAATGTTACATTAATTCGTTGCACGTCGCCACGGTGGCCGGAGGAATGCAACTGCAGGCATCCAGCATATATTCCGGGATATTCGTGCGTAATCCTACAGTGTCAATTCCAGACAGACACTGACGTACCATATCCGATCGAGTTTTGTTGTGCGCATTGTTATGACGATAGGGGATTTCCCGAATCGTATTACTTAGATGTAGAGGCGCGTATTGCGAATCACATTAGAAGATATTGTCTGTACGATGTTTACATGCTCGAGGCTAATGACCTATATGAGCATGTTATACGGAAGCTGCGATTATTCAACGCAGGCGAAAGGCACTACGCGTTCAACCAAATGGATATTTTCATTTCCATTAATGAGAGGTCATCAGAAGAAGGTAGTGATTAGACATGCATTATCAAGTATGTAGTGTAGTATGCATCAAACTTTATTTCCTAAGAATCTGTTGTATTTTCATTCCTAATCAGTTCACCCGTTTAATAAAATTCTGTTTTGAATCCCGATCGGTGATTTAGATGACATTTTACTTCACATGTGCCAACGAAAATAGGAATTATGTTGAAAATAGGAAACCAATGTGACAAATAGCGTACGATCCGACTGATTATTCAAACAACATTGTTACAATTAGACGACAAACAAACTACTACACAACAAACAATAACAACAACTTCATGGCACTGCAACAAACGAACGACCACACATAAGTCGGATAAACACATAAATCCTAGATCTCGTCGGCATGCTTGTTGTTGATTACGGTGTAGCGATGGCCGCAGTGACGGCACGTTGAAGTGAAAGCGATGCCTCCAAGCGGCTCCTTCTTGTAGTGCCTGGTGAACATGTCTTCACGGGGAATTGGCCTTTGTTCGGACGACATTGTCGGTGGGGGTGTCTCCGGCGGTGTTGTGTTTCTGGCGCCGGGTATGCTATTTATAGGCTCGGTGGCATTGGGTATTATATACCGATGTACATGCGGTAGTTCATACCGCCTGCACATGCGGTAGTTGACACCGCCTGCACATGCGGTGGTTTATACCGCCTTCACATGCGGTGTACAGTACCGCATGTGCAGGCGGTATGGTATGCCGCATGTAAAAGCGGTGCCCAATACCTATATAATCCGGGGTCTCTGGCTACTATCCACACACCTCAACATGTCGGACGACAGCGGAGAAAGCTCAAGCAACGACATAATACGTCAAGGCACGATGGAAGAGTTTGAGGCGGTTCTATACACTGGTAGTCCGCGGTCAAAGACGGTGGAGGCGATGATAAAGAGACTACGTGATGAAAATCGGTCGCTCCTAGTCAAAAACCAACAAGCACGTTGGCGGATTGATATCCTGGAAAGTCAAGTTGCAGTTCTGGAAGAGGAAAAAAAATCTCTTGTAATGAAGCTAGATCAAGCTACTGACACTTGAGTATTAGGGTCATTTGTATTTCGTTGCTTGTAATGTTATAAAGTTCGTTTCGAATCAAGATATTGAACGTTGGGTGATAGAGTCTATTTCAGTCATGTTTTTAGTATAGATTTGCATATTAATTTAGAGCATATTTACACGTTTTATATCATATTTGTTATTATTTAGTTTTCGGAGTCCACACCCGTGTTTTATTGATTTCAGGTATTTTAGAGCGAATTCGGAATAATATGGATCACCAAGTAGGGCCGATGAAATTCTTACGAAGAGAGCCCACGTACGGGCCTGATGCCAAACTAGTGACATTGGAGGCGGAAGGAGTCATGCGGGCTTCGGGCTTGCAACTTCCAATTGCAAGTGCTAGGCTTTCACGTTATTATTATTACTATATTTAGATTTAAATTAGGATTAGTTAGCTAGATTAGATATAATAATACTCCGTATTATATATATTCATATTAGATGAATATATCAATATTATATATTAGATTGGATAGATTAGGATTGATATATACATTCTTATTTTCATAAGGAAAAGGCCGGAACGTGAGCCGTGATACGGCCGACTTTGATTCCACTCTAAACCCTAATTGTCTTTTGTTTTATTTTTATGGAGACCTAAACTCTCCCGTTTCGTCTACGATTTGAAGCTTTGTTTGATTGATTGTGAGTTTCTAAATCTCGTTCCTTAATTCCTATATTTGAATGTTTCGACTTCTTTGTGCTTGATTGTCTATTGTTTTATTCTATCTAGCCCGCGCAACTAGTTAGAATTAATTCAATTGCTAAGGTTTTGTAGATTCCTGGTTGTGAACCTTAATCTAAGTGGCAAACTTGTTCCTTTAGGGCTGGTTGAACTAATTGAATGAGTAGGAAGTTGAACGTGTTGTTAAATCCCTTTTTAGGGACTGCAAATACCTTGGTTAATCTCTGAACTTAAATCTATCAATTGGGTTAAATCCTTTTTTAGGGACTGTTCGATTGATAAGGGTTGCTAGGACTGGTTGGACTAGTAACTATATTAGGTCGGGACAAGGGCATTCATAGGAAACCTAAAAGGACAAGAGGAAGTTACAATGATCGTTTCAACCAACTAAAGTGGATAATTGTAGATGAAACTATTTTATTAATCGTTATCTTCATTAATTTGTTTATAGTTTATTTTAGTTTATTTCTTATTTTCACCACCCAAAAACCCCCGTTTGATACTAATTGGTAAATAGACATAACTTGGAAATACTTGATTCTCTGTGGGATCGACTCGTGCTTACCACACTACATTAGTTAGGTAGGTTCGAATTTATTTTGATACGGTTTACGCGACTAAAAACCGCCCATCAAATTGGCGCCGTTGCCGGGGAATCAAAGTTTGTTTCTTTGTATATAATTAACTTTGTTGTGAGCCTATCTTACGGTTCACAACACCCGTGCTACTAACTGTTTGTGATCGTGTGTCTAGGTGGTTCCCTCTAAAGATGACTCATGATTTCTTTTGTGATTTTTGCGGAGTTTCTAATCATGTATTTAAAGATTGTCCGGTGTTTAGGGTTCCGATCGGAAAGGTTAAGGAAGTACATCATTGCAAAGCTCAACTTTCTCGTGAGATGGATATTATGCATGAGATTGCACAATTAGAGCTCCAAATCGGACAATTAGAGCTTCCGTGTCTGGCTCCGCAAACATCACAAGAATTGTCCATGTTGCCCCTTATGGAAGAACACTTTGCTACAATGGAGTCCCAACTTATAAAGATCCAAATTGATTTCAATAATGAGATGAGGCGGATCCAAGTGGCTCAACAAATTACAATTCCAATTATTTCAGAGATTTTTCCTAGGCAGACGGAGGTGGTGGTTAGTGACGACTACGCTATCATCTCTCTTGACGAGGAGATCTTAGAAGATTGGATAGATGAGCAAGATGAGGAAAATTTGACAAAGTGGATTCTGTTGTTTGAATTTGATGAGGGTGCAAATGGACAAAGATGTAAGAGATGGCAAAAGAGGGGCGCATATTTTGAGAAGCCATCAATGGAACTGAATCGGTGGTATTACATATCCTCTGTAGAGAGTCATGCTCGGGAGTTTGACAAGTTGTTAAGGGCTCTAACAATGTCTGAATTGATCTTAGAGAGATTGTGAGCCAACCAAGAAACCCTCAATCCCGTCTCCCTCGTTCTCTCCCTCCTGAAACCTGCTTGAGCGCCGCCCACCGCCGTCCTCCTCTGTTTCGCTCACCATCCCACACCCGACCTCCCTCTTGCCGGCATTCATCATCAAGGCTCCGCCCTTACTTTCTCCGATTCCGCTAGCCGCCAGCCGCCAGCAACAAATTGGAGCCTTTCATCCCTTCTTCCAAAAGCCATACCGATCCTTCAGCCGAACCTCCTGCAAATCCTTCCACCGGAGCTCCTGCCACCACCGCCGGTTTTCCAGACCGCCGGCTTATCACCTCGCCCCCGTCTCCTCCTTCTGTCAGCCACCAGGTGTCCCCTTCTGCTCGCCGGACTCTTGCCACCGCACCTGCACCCGGCGCTCCTGCACTCAGCCCATGTCGGCCGATTCCTCTCAACCCTTTCTATTGATGTTGCTGCCATGGGCGCCCTTCCCAAATTCCGAGCGCAGTTGTTCCGAATTCCCGTCAATTCCGCCACAGGTAAGTGCAGGTATGTTTCCATCCCCTACCTAGTTGTGCTTCTATGACATTATTGGGAAGAACGTGCTTTGCTGATCTAGTTTTTGGTGGAATTCAGTCAATTTCTTGGTGAGATCTAGTCATTGTTGTCCTGTTTGTCTCTAGTGGTTGGCTGATTTTGACCATGTTATGTCATAAAACTGATATTGGGTTTGAGTTGAGATTGCTGTTGTTATCACGTTCTCTGTTGAATATCAATATAAGCCTGGGTGATTTGAGATGATCATCATGCTTCAATTTTTGCTTACTAAGGTCCTGCTCTCTGAAATCAAAAAAAAAAAAATTCATGTTTCTAAATTGTCATAAGTGATTGAGTAGGTACTGATAAGTCGATTTTTGGGTCTGGGGTCTTTGTTGTTCTTACTTCTTGGATGATATATTTTTCTTGGTCGTTGGAATGTGTTTGGTTGTGGTGTGTTTTCTTTGTCTTTTGTTTTGGCCAGGACAAATTGCAAAGGAGACTGCCTATATTTTTCCGACTCCAAGACGTTTCACAATGTGAGTTGGATTCAAGTTGTTGCTGAAAGCTTATGCTCAAACACCCAAAGGTTCTGCTAAATGGTTTTTCGAATGCCTGATTTCATTGTGAGTTTCTTCTACCTGTTTTATTTTGTTTTCTTTTACTTTGAGGACAAAGTAAGATTTTAAGCATGGGGTGGGGATCTCAAGTGTAGCTCCGTTTTTTTTTTATATATATGTTAGTTTTCTGTTTTTTGTTTTTTCAATTTTTGTTATGCATTTCATTGCATTTAGGTGTTATTAACGATACCCATCTTGGTTTAGTTTGTCCTCTAATTTATTTTTATGATCTTAATTGCATAAATCCCATGAATTGATTGAATTGCTTGAAAATGATTTTTGGAGCATGATTTGAGAATATAATTGAGCAAGTATGGTTCATAGTTGAGGTTAAATTGAAATCTAAAAAAATATAACCTTGTGAGTTTGTTTTGGCCTTATAGTGACTATTCATAATTATTTTCCTTTTGCTTTTATTGTGTGATTATACTCTCCATATGCTTGTTTTTTTAGGACCGTATTGCACATGTTTGTTGCTTGTGAATTTCAAATGATTGAGGCATGTGTTCTTTAGCCATATTATATCCTATCTACCTTACATATTATCCTTTGCTTGAAGCACATTTGAGCCTTAAAGCCTAATTTTTTTATAGCTCCACAAAAATATATCATAGCCAATAATTAGCCTGACCCTATCCGGGAATTAGGAGGAGAATTGGTGAAAAATTTATATGTTGGAGTTCCTTTGAGTGGAGATGATGTATGTATTGTTGTGCATTGTGAGAGGCATAGCCAAAATAAGGTAACCCTTCTTGCATAATAGAGATGACTTATTACTAGGGGCCTAAGGAGGATAAAATTCACTTAGGAGTAAAAGTCTAGTAAGCTTGGACCTAGGGAGGATAAAATTCACCTAGGGGCAAAAGTAAGCATAAAAGAAAATAAAAGAAGTCATCCCCCAAGTGAAAAAAAAATGCATGAGTTGTATGGCTATTGAAATCGAAGATCTTATTGATGTGTATTGGAGTTTGTGTTATTGGAATGTTTGCGAAGTATGGAAGTTTTGGTGTTGTTCTGGTTGGTTGTTGTTTCTTTTTCCCGGATTTTTAGCACCACAGACCTAAATATTTCCCATGCCTTATGTTCCTACCAAAGCCTCATTACAACCCTATAAAAGCCCTCATGATGTTATTTGCAAGTAATGACTTTCACGGTGTATAGAGCATTTTGATTGAGTTGAGAGATTGACTTTAAAGCCTAAACACATGAGAGCTTGAGTGAAACACATTATCCCGGTGAGGTTGGATTAAATTTGCCTTTACTATTGGATCGCTCATATACTTGCTATCATATTTGTTCTCTTATTCATGGCTCTTAGCGCTTGATGTTGCTTTTCTAAATTATAGCATGACAATCTTATTTGTGGGATAATTACTTCTATATTTATTTTTCATTGCTTGAGGACAAGCAAAAGTCTAAGCATGGGGTAGTTTGATAGAGTCTATTTCAGTCATGTTTTTAGTATAGATTTGCATATTAATTTAGAGCATATTTACACGTTTTATATCGTATTTGTTATTATTTAGTTTTCGGAGTCCACACCCGTGTTTTATTGATTTCAGGTATTTTAGAGCGAATTCGGAATAATATGGATCACCAAGTAGGGCCGATGAAATTCTTACGAAGAGAGCCCACGTACGGGCCTGATGCCAAACTAGTGACATTGGAGGCGGAAGGAGTCATGCGGGCTTCGGGCTTGCAACTTCCAATTGCAAGTGCTAGGCTTTCACGTTATTATTATTACTATATTTAGATTTAAATTAGGATTAGTTAGCTAGATTAGATATAATAATACTCCGTATTATATATATTCATATTAGATGAATATATCAATATTATATATTAGATTGGATAGATTAGGATTGATATATACATTCTTATTTTCATAAGGAAAAGGCCGGAACGTGAGCCGTGATACGGCCGACTTTGATTCCACTCTAAACCCTAATTGTCTTTTGTTTTATTTTTATGGAGACCTAAACTCTCCCGTTTCGTCTACGATTTGAAGCTTTGTTTGATTGATTGTGAGTTTCTAAATCTCGTTCCTTAATTCCTATATTTGAATGTTTCGACTTCTTTGTGCTTGATTGTCTATTGTTTTATTCTATCTAGCCCGCGCAACTAGTTAGAATTAATTCAATTGCTAAGGTTTTGTAGATTCCTGGTTGTGAACCTTAATCTAAGTGGCAAACTTGTTCCTTTAGGGCTGGTTGAACTAATTGAATGAGTAGGAAGTTGAACGTGTTGTTAAATCCCTTTTTAGGGACTGCAAATACCTTGGTTAATCTCTGAACTTAAATCTATCAATTGGGTTAAATCCTTTTTTAGGGACTGTTCGATTGATAAGGGTTGCTAGGACTGGTTGGACTAGTAACTATATTAGGTCGGGACAAGGGCATTCATAGGAAACCTAAAAGGACAAGAGGAAGTTACAATGATCGTTTCAACCAACTAAAGTGGATAATTGTAGATGAAACTATTTTATTAATCGTTATCTTCATTAATTTGTTTATAGTTTATTTTAGTTTATTTCTTATTTTCACCACCCAAAAACCCCCGTTTGATACTAATTGGTAAATAGACATAACTTGGAAATACTTGATTCTCTGTGGGATCGACTCGTGCTTACCACACTACATTAGTTAGGTAGGTTCGAATTTATTTTGATACGGTTTACGCGACTAAAAACCGTCCATCATTGGGTACGGAAATACTGTTCAAATTTGACAACGATCTGCAACGGTAACAAACCATCAAATCCGCACAAACACATGACCAACTACTACACAAATACTCCACAAAAAACAATCCAAACTACTGTACAAAACAAATCCAAACTACCAACTACTACACAAATAGTCATTCTACCGCAAACAGAACACCCACATACATCATCCCAGATCGCACCGTCAATGTGGGGCAGGCCCCCAAAACTGCTCATAGATGCGAGTGAGGTGTGCCGGAGTCAACTCAACTCCAAGCTGCCTGAGTCGCAGAATCTTCAACCCAGCCGCAGTATGGCGCTGCTCAATAATGGTCGGCGGGGGTGGCGGCGGTGGGATGATAGGCTGGTGTCGAGGAGTGTCAGGAAGTAGGTATGGATGACTATGGCGGTGAAACCACTCCAGATAGTCATCGGCCACGCCATATGGGTACTCTTCAGAGGTCCGTGGCAACTCCTTCATGGGGAAAAGATGATCGAACCTGTCCGCCCAGTGGTTGTCAGCTCGGTGGAAGGTCGCCTCCTTCTTGCACTTGGCGTACTTCGGTCTGAGCACTACGGCAGACCTGATTGGATCAGCGGGAATGTCCTGAACCCGACCAAACTGTCGCAGCACACGGTTCGGCATATACGGCTCCTCCTCGAACAACCACCGAATGGTGCCCCTATATCTCAAAAGACGCCGATCTCCATCAAAATCCAAGTGTCTACCATATGGCATGAACTCGATCTGCAATGGAATAGAAATTGTTATTACGACTACAATCTGGTATATAGTATGACAAATGTAAGTGCGCATATAAATTGTGTTCGTACCTCGTCTACTGTCATCTCATCCAGCCTCCGCCGCAGAACATCCAATCGCTCGATGCGAGGCCTATCATCCCGGGTGACCGTACTGGAAAATGGTGTCGCCCCCAGGACGTACCTCACCCCGCGTCGCGGGTCCCGAGCTAGCCTCCGATCGAGCGCCATACTGTTGTGAGCCTAATCTGCCATGTTTTACAACAACTTTTATATCAATTTCTATATACATTTGGGCTAAATTAGTACAAAATCTATGTAGTTTATGTTTATTTGCCAAATTATGGAATCTACACCAGTTTCTGTTTAATTCGCAGAAATCGAGGCGTTTTACAGCAATTCTACAGAAGGTCGGAAAAGCTCGGAAAACCACTACAGAAGTCCAAGGTCAAAGCAGTGGAACCAGCCTGAGAGTCAAGACTACTCGATCTCGAGTAGGCTTACTCGACATAGACAAGCCATGTCCGAGCACCGCTTGGTCGAGCACGGCCTGATCGAGAGAGCCAGCCAACCCAGCTCTGGGAGCCAACTCGATCTCGACTTAGCCTAGTCGAGATCGACGAAGATCAAGTGTCACACCCGGAGTCGACGAGGAGAAGCTGCCCGAGAAGCCGAGGACGAGAGGCCGAGCACCACGCTACTCGAAGTCGACTAGGGCTTGTCGAGATCGACGAGCGCCTGAGCCTTTGTCCGAGCGTGCCGAGAAGAGCCACCCGAGGAGACCTAGTCGATGACTCAACTCTACTCGAGGTCGTCTAGGGTAACTTGAGGTCGACAAGCACCAGTGAGCCAGAGTCCGAGCCACATCGAGCAGAGTCAAGCCAAGCCGAGGAACCCAACTCGAGGTCGAGGAGTCCAACTCGAGGTCGAGTAGAAGCCGTGTCCAGAAGCTTCTCGACGTGGCCTGTCCGAGTAGAATTGGAGTTCCTTGGGCGCGAAGGCGGAAGATTCTATCCTATTACATCAAGTTCTATCAAAGGAGACAAGATCTATCAACATCATGAAGACCTACCATAATTAGTTTTATCCCTTCCGATTGGATTTATTTCCTTAAAACATTTATTTATCTTTTAGCAATTTAGTTTATGCAATTTAGTTTCTTTCATCAATCAATGTCTTTTGTTACAATGAGGCGTGAGTAGTCCACCCACTTCTGGGGCTAGGGTGAGCCCGACGGTGGCCATGTGAGGCGATGCGATAAAGGTCAAATCTTTTGTGTGATTCATCTTCTATCCCTATGAGTATGATTCTTTTGCGAGAGTTGAAGGTGATCCTTGTTTGTGTTATTGAAGCGAAAGTGATCTTAATGCAACTTGGATTAATTATGTGAAAAAGGGTTAGTAACAATTAGGGTTTATGCGAAAGCCTCTATATGCCTATTTGTTAATAACGAAAGTTATTTGATGGAAAGCATGATCTTTTATGCCTTTATGTGTTACTTTGCATGGTTATCGTTGTGGTGTTGAAACCCTGGCCTTGGAGGTCTTTTAAAATATTGAGTTAATTTCTGTCAAATTTCTGAATTCTGTCGAAAATCTGCAATTTTTGTGTTTACTGTTCTTGTCGACATAGACCAGCCTTTGTCGATTTCGAGTACACCTTTGTCGAGATCGAAAAGAGTTAGTCTAGGTCGAGGTGATTTCTTTCTGTTTTTTGTCGATTCCTGCAATTTCTGTCTTTGCTGATTCTAGTCGATCTCGAGTTGATCTTGTCGAGATCGAGGAGAGTTTTTCGTCGAGTTGCTTTGTTTTTGTTTTCTGAGTTACTGTTGTCGACCACCTTTGTCTATCTCGAGTTGCTGTCATCGAGATCGACCAGTCTTTGCCTTTGCTTTTCGTTTGTTGCTTTGCTTTTATTTCTTGTTTTGCTTTGTTCTTTGCTTTTATTTTAGTTGCCCTTGCGGGGTTTATTTGTTTCGTTTATTTCTGTTTCTGCGACTCTGTCTGCTCTGCTTCTGTGAGAATTTACAGCTACCTGAGAACTGCTGACGTGCTTCCTCGTGGATTCGATCCTGATTTTCTCTTACTACAACGGGAGGAAGTCTTGTATTTATTTGCTGAGATAGGGAAGTCAGTCTGACCTTTAATTTATATTTATTTCAATACTTGATTTACTCCTGCCACAACAAATTGGCGCCGTTGCCGGGGAACCAATCAATCGCGCCTTAGGTAGTCAGTTCTCACTGTTTCTTTGAGTTAGATTGCAGGTGTATGCGTCGTTCTGGTCAAACACCTGAGTTTGACAGCTTAGACGAACAGGAGCGCTACCTACACATCCACTCCAAACTCAAAAGGATCATGGCGGCCGCTGAAACACAGGAACAGCCGCAAGGGATGCCGCTATCAACGCTAAAGATGCTGCTATCGCCGCTGAGAGAGCAACAAGGGAACAAGCACAGGCTGAGCTTGCCCAGTATCCAACCACTTCTTATAGAGCTTAAAAATTCGCACTCAATTTCGCACTCAATTTCTAATCCATGAAAACTCTTTTGAAATTCGCACTCAATTTCAAAAGAGTTTTCAGCGATTCTAATCCCTGAAAAGAGTTTTCAAAAGAGTTTTCAAAAGAGTTTTCGGCGATTCTAATCCCTGAAAACTCTTTTGAAATTCGCACTCAATTTCTTATAGAGCTTAAAAATAATGCCTTGTACGGCAGATTTAATGAGTGTCCTCTCGAACATATTACTAATTTTCATTATATGTGTCGTACTATTGCAGAAGGCACAACTCTGGAATATGTCAAGATGA
Source organism: Persicaria tinctoria (assembly GCA_037127255.1). Classification (NCBI taxonomy): domain Eukaryota; kingdom Viridiplantae; phylum Streptophyta; class Magnoliopsida; order Caryophyllales; family Polygonaceae; genus Persicaria; species Persicaria tinctoria. Next base: position 7,668,217 of record JBANSL010000004.1, read on the forward strand.
AAGCTTTCCGTTGGTCGCTCGCTGGACCTGCACTGAAATGGCTGGAAGGGCTGAAAGCAAAATCACTCACAACCTGGGCCCAAGTAGAGCAAGAGTTTCTGAACAAATTCTTCCCACCCGCCAAAACAGCACATCTCCGCCAGAAAATCACCGCCTTTAAACAGCAGAAAGGGGAACCGCTGGCAAAGGCATGGGAACGCTATAAGGAACTTCTGCGATCTTGCCCTACTCATGGACAACCGCCCTACATCATTCAGGAAATCTTCTTCAACTCTCTTGATCAAGTCAATAAGGACAGAATCAACAATTATACTCGCTACGAGTATCTGACAATGCCACCAAGTGACGCATGGGGAGTGCTGGAGAAGCTCACTACCTACGACAACAAGTATGGGTCTACTGCAACTTATGAAGAGAACCCATGCGTCAGGCCAGCACCATCCATGCCCCTCTATGAGCCATCAAAGGAGATTGATCACGATGTTACGGAGCAATACTACAGAGATCATAATAGGAAGTTCATCAAGCAAGTCAAATATCTCTCTGTCAACCAGCCTTGTATTGAATGCGGATCGCAAAGGCACACCACTCCTGAGTGCCCACAAACAGAACAAGTCAGGATGGCAGAGCACCATGAGAATGCAGCTTACGCAGGGGGTCCCAATCGCTACATGGGGGACCAAAGGTTTCAGCAACCACAATGGAACCAAGGAGTCCCTAGGAACCCCCCGCCCTACAGAGCTCCAGGATATCCAGAAAGGGACCAGAAAAAGGATGATATACAGCTGGTCCTGGAGGAAATACGGAGAAACCACACAGAAACTAGGCAGTCCTTCAACTCCGTCTATACTCAGATGCAAGGTATCAACTCTAGGCTTGGGGAAATGGATATATGGCGGAAAACAGTTGATACACAGATTGGTCAGCTAGCCGCAGGAATCCCCAGACAGTCAGGCGCACTCCCTGGATCTTCAGAACCAAATCCTAAGGGAAAGACTGGACACATTGCCGCTGTGAAACTCAGAAGCGGCCATCAACTGCAAGAGCCAGAGGTCGGAAAGCAGCAAGACAGCGAGGAACAGCAAGTCGAGGTCGACAAATCTCTAGCCGATCTCGACCAGATCCCAGTCGATCTCGAGGAAAGCTTACTCGACCTCGACAAGAATCTTCAGAAACCTTCGTCTGTGCCAAACAGCAACTCGACTGCACCCAACTTGGTCGAGGTCGACAAAGGCCTTGTCGATATCGAGGAGCCCCTGATCGAGAAATCTGCAGCAACTCCGACGTCTGTTCTGGCTCCAAATCAGAAAAAGAAGCTGCCTTTCCCCACAAAATCTCTAAAGGATCCAGCGGAGAAAAAGTTTCAGCTCTTCATCAAGATGCTTCAGAAGCGGAACGTCACCATCCCCTTCACAGAAGCTCTCAATGAAATGCCGTCCTACGTCAAGGTCCTGAAGGAGATTCTGAGCAAAAAGCGATCGATGGCGGAAATCACAAAGGAGTGCAGCCATCTGGACATATTAGAGAAGAGGCCGGATCCAGGTAAGTTTGCTATAACTATTGGATTTGGTCCTTACAAAATTAATGCCCTATGTGATCTTGGAGCTAGTGTTAGTATTATGCCTTTAACGATTTGGTCCAAGATTAAGATAGGTGCCCTGGAGCCTGTGGATGCTAGACTTTATATGGCCAACAACACGGTGGTCATTCCAACAGGCATGGTGGAAAATGTCCCGGTACAAGTAGGTAAATTCTTCGTCCCTGCTGATTTCTTAATTATTGATATGCAAGAAGATCTTGCTTGTCTAATTATTTTAGGAAGACCATTTTTGGCGACGGTGGATGCCAATATAAGCGTAAGGAAAGGAGTGCTCACCTTCAACATCAGTGATGAGGTCATTGAGTATTCCTTTAACAAAACTGAAAGGCATACGGGTCCAATGGAAGAGGTCAAATCTATCTCAGCTGGCTACATCACCTGCGGGGAACCTAAGGTCAGAAATATGACCCCTGAGGAAATAGAAAAGAGAGACATGGAGGCCCAGGTGGAGGAGATCATGGCAATCCTTAAGGAAAACACGGAAAATCCAATCAACAAAGATCAAGGTGAGTCGTTGTGGATTAATTATTTTTCGGATGCCTTGACAGGGACTAAGTATGGGGTCAAGATCGACCAGGGCTCCTCGACATCGAGTAGAACCCTAGTCGATCTCGACCAGACCAAGGCGACTCCACCCGCACCAGCATCGTCGAGCAGCAAACCAGTCGACGAGTCATCCTACTCGACCTCGAGTAAACTTGTCGAGGTCGACCACCAATCGGGGAGCCAGGATCCTGCTTCCTCGACGCTGACGACTCCAGCACCAGAGCTCTTGTCGATCTCGAGGAGCTTACTCGATGTCGACCAGCATCAGGCCTCCTCGACTCCAGCAATCTCGGCCAGTCCACCTCCAGTCAAGCAAAACTTGTCGATCTCGACCAATCTCGTCGAGGTCGACCACCAGTCGGCGCCACCAGACCCTGTTTTCTCGAGGAGCAAGCCACCAGAGCCAGAGCCCTACTCGACCTCGAGTAGGCTACTCGATGTCGACGAGCCGCCTTCTTCATCGACTTCTGCCTCTTCGACCAGACATCTACCAGAGCCAGCAGCCTCGTCGATCTCGAGGAGCCCTAGTCGAGATCGACCAAACACCGTGGTCCCCGATTTCGTCTCTGCGAAGGTGAGCCAAGGTATGGATCTTTCTTCTCCTACTTCCATTAAAGATTTATCTATACATGGGAGAGGTCTGCCTTGGTATGTGCGATTGTGCAGGATTTCCAATGATGAGCCTAAGGAGTATGAAGTTGGAGATAAGCTCTATGTCTCTAAATCGAAGGATCATTGGTTTCCCAACAAATTCAACAAGAAGCGGATGGGACTGTTCGTGGTGAACAAGATCCATTCTGGAGGATTACAGCTGATGGACAAGAATGGAGTCTTATTTAAGGCCCAAGCTACATGGGCCCTGCAGATGCCACCTTGAGCTAAATGGAAAGTCGGCCTAGCGACTATAAAATCTAGAGCATGTACATAGACTTTTTAGGACATTTGAGACTGTGTTTTTTGTTTTGGTTTTGAACACTTTTTAGTTTTGCTATTGTGGGTATATGTCTTCTACTTTTCAGGTCAATGGATAGAACCAAGCTACATTAATACTCGGCCCAGGAGGTGCTCCAGTCGAAATTATAAGGCTCTGCACAGATGTCTTGTGAGTTTCTTTCTTTACCCTTTTACATTGTTTTCTATACAGTGAGGACACTGTAAATTTTAAGTATGGGGTGGGGAAAGGGCTTACTTTGTGCATATTTGCCATATTTGACATTATTTGTGCATTATCTCTTTGAATTGCTACATGGCTATTTTGGAATGCATTATTGATTTATATGCTTATATGAATGTTTTCCAAAAGTTTGAGAAAAATGACCCCCATTGAAATTTTTGAATAATGTCATAGAAGTTTAAATTGAACTCGACGATGCAAAATTAGATTCATTAGAGATATAGCATGAAATTGCCTAGTAAAGGGAAGTCACAATGAAGTGCATTATTTTATTGAAAACCATGAAAGAAGGTAAAATTTGAAATTGCTTTTGACATGTTGCATGATAAGATGATGGAGGACTTTATAATTCCATATAATGCTCATATTGTTAAATCCTAGCCTTACCTATGCTTATGCATCACAAAAGCCATAATATGCCTTATTTCAAATATTGCTCCACATGATCTAAATATTTGCCATTCTTTACCTTATCCGGGGATTATGTTGAGAATGATGTTACATTATGGAGATGTTATATGGTTGTTGTGATAATTATCATATTTGGAGTTTGGAAGGAAATTGTTTGAAATATATGGAAAATTTAATGAGTGAAAGAAAATCCAATCACCTCAGAAGATAAAGGTAGATTGACCCTGCCCTCTGAGATAATAGTTTGGAGAGATGGGACACATTGTGAGGAGTCCAAAGCACTAAGTATCCGGGGCCATTCATGACACCCATGTTTGTGACTCGCGAGAAGGCAATGCTGAGGTCAGAGAGGTAAAAGCATTATTATTGAAAAAAGCAATATGAAAGGTGATGAATCAAAGGGAGAAAGAATGTGGAATGAAACTCAAAGTTTGAAAGTGATCCATTTCCCCGGATCAAAAGCACCACATTGCCAAAAATTGCCCACCTTTTAGCCTTTTACCAATCTACTCCTTCATGAGCTTAAATTAAAGTCTTCTTGATTATCAATGCTTTGTCACATAAAGATTGTTTGTACATAACCTTCCTTTTGTGAGTAGATGTTGCTTTTACATATTTGCACATGCATGAATCTGTGACACTAGTACCTTTTCAAGGATGGTAATTGATTGCAGGGTTATATAAGAATGAATCTAAGATGTTGAGAGTATAGATTTCTTCCCCTGAATGACAAATAAAAGTATTGCTTGAGGACAAGCAAGCTTAAGTATGGGGTGTTTGTTGTGAGCCTAATCTGCCATGTTTTACAGCAACTTTTATATCAATTTCTATATACATTTTATACATTTGGGCTAAATTAGTACAGAATCTATGTAGTTTATGTTTATTTGCCAAATTATGGAATCTACACCAGTTTCTGTTTAATTCGCAGAAATCGAGGCGTTTTACAGCAATTCTACAGAAGGTCGGAAAAGCTCGGAAAACCACTACAGAAGTCCAAGGTCAAAGCAGCGGAACCAGCCTGAGAGTCAAGACTACTCGATCTCGAGTAGGCTTACTCGACATAGACAAGCCATGTCCGAGCACCGCTTGGTCGAGCACGGCCTGATCGAGAGAGCCAGCCAACCCAGCTCTGGGAGCCAACTCGATCTCGACTTAGCCTAGTCGAGATCGACGAAGATCAAGTGTCACACCCGGAGTCGACGAGAAGAAGCGATAAAGGTCAAATCTTTTGTGTGATTGTAGAGATCGACGAGCGCCTGAGCCTTTGTCCGAGCGTGCCGAGAAGAGCCACCCGAGGAGACCTAGTCGATGACTCAAATCTACTCGAGGTCGACTAGGGTAACTCGAGGTCGACAAGCACCAGTGAGCCAGAGTCCGAGCCACATCGAGCAGAGTCAAGCCAAGCCGAGGAACCCAACTCGAGGTCGAGGAGTCCAACTCGAGGTCGAGTAGAAGCCGTGTCCAGAAGCTTCTCGACGTGGCCTGTCCGAGTAGAATTGGAGTTCTTTGGGCGCGAAGGCGGAAGATTCTATCCTATTACATCAAGTTCTATCAAAGGAGACAAGATCTATCAACATCATGAAGACCTACCATAATTAGTTTTATCCCTTCCTTATGGATTTATTTCCTTAAAACATTTATTTATCTTTTAGCAATTTAGATAATGTTTTAGATATAGATAGATATCTTCTTTCCTAGAATAGCTAGGGAATGAAGGCTATAAATAAGGCCCTAGGGGGCTCAGTTTTATTTATTCCAAGACACACACAATCCAATTTCAGAGAGAAGTATTTAGTTCCATTCAGAGATACAGTTTAGGAGTTTAAGGTTTTTAGGGTTTTGGCTTACAGCGAAAGTTGATTGCCAAGATTGTAAAGGCTTTGAATTTAGTTTATGCAATTCAGTTTCTTTCATCAATCAATGTCTTTTGTTACAATGAGGCGTGAGTAGTCCACCCACTTCTGGGGCTAGGGTGAGCCCGACGGTTGCCATGTGAGGCGATGCGATAAAGGTCAAATCTTTTGTGTGATTCATCTTCTATCCCTATGAGCATGATTCTTTTGCGAGAGTTGAAGGTGATCCTTGTTTGTGTTATTGAAGCGAAAGTGATCTTAATGCAACTTGGATTAATTATGTGAAAAAGGGTTAGTAACAATTAGGGTTTATGCGAAAGCCTCTATATGCCTATTTGTTAATAACGAAAGTTATTTGATGGAAAGCATGATCTTTTATGCCTTTATGTGTTACTTTGCATGGTTATCGTTGTGGTGTTGAAACCCTGGCCTTGGAGGTCTTTTAAAATATTGAGTTAATTTCTGTCAAAATTTTGAATTCTGTCGAAAATCTGCAATTTTTGTGTTTACTGTTCTTGTCGACATAGACCAGCCTTTGTCGATTTCGAGTACACCTTTGTCGAGATCGAGGAGAGTTAGTCTAGGTCGAGGTGATTTCTTTCTGTTTTTTGTCGATTCCTGCAATTTCTGTCTTTGCTGATTCTAGTCGATCTCAAGTTGATCTTGTCGAGATCGAGGAGAGTTTTTCGTCGAGTTGCTTTGTTTTCGTTTTCTGAGTTACTGTTGTCGACCACCTTTGTCTATCTCGAGTTGCTGTCGTCGAGATCGACCAGTCTTTGCCTTTGCTTTTCGTTTGTTGCTTTGCTTTTATTTCTTGTTTTGCTTTGTTCTTTGCTTTTATTTTATTTGCCCTTGCCGGGTTTATTTGTTTCGTTTATTTCTGTTTCTGCGACTCTGTCTGCTCTGCTTCTGTGAGAATTTACAGCTACCTGAGAGCTGCTGACGTGCTTCCTCGTGGATTCGATCCTGATTTTCTCTTACTACAACGGGAGGAAGTCTTGTATTTATTTGCTGAGACAGGGAAGTCAATCTGAACTATATTTCATATTTATTTCATACTTGACCATCCTCCTGCAACAACACATGCCGGGCTTGAACACCGGAAAGTGCAACCATATCCACACCTACAAAGGAACAATACTATCAGCAACATAGCCATTATAAGCTAGTTACGGAACTTCTAAAATAAATAATCACAGAACGAATGTCTTACCTCCAATAGTTTTGTACAACCATCCATGTCTTTGGCCAACTCCCGAGTCGCCTCGCCCAATCCCCGGTACAAGCACGACAAGACCCCTGCAGCTAGAGAAAGATGCGACACCTGCGCTGCGTCCATAAACCTACGGATCACCTCCGGACGCAATCTTCCGCCCGACTTGTCGATGAACAAGGTCGCAATCGCAATCATCCCCATCACAACACCCAAGATGCACTCCATATCATGCTCAAGTGGGGCGCCATCTCGAACCCGCTGTCGCATCGGGGCTATCTTCTGAAGGAGGAGCTGAACAGTAGGGCCTCCATGGTCCCATGCGCTCCTCCGCTCGTCCGGAGTCAAGCCGTAATACTCCCCAACTATTTCCCTCCAGCCGAGAACATCATTCACCTGGATACACTCCTCTCCGTCCAAACCAAGGCCACGTATGAAGAGCACATCGTGCAGTGTGATGGTGATCTCTCCCCATGCGAAGTGAAAACTGTTCGTCTCGGGGTGCCAGTGCTCAACAAATACCCCGATCAGAGTGTGATCCACATGATCCCAATCGAAATCTCTGAGGTCCCAGAACCCAATCTCCCGCACTGCGGGAAACCAGGACTCCCGTCCATCGACCTCCAACAACGCCTCTACACGGCCCAGTGACTGCCCTCGTCTCTGCGCACGCACACCCCTACGCAAGGCTTCGTCCTCCCGTCTCCAAATGGCCTGTGCAATGTGCCTCTCGTAGTCTCTCAGAAGGGAAACTGAATGTGGCCCCCCGTCCAGAACCCACTGAGCAGCCCGAGTGGCCCCTATCCTGCTAGCCTCGCCATGCTGCCCATCACCTCCTGCCCCACTGCTCTCTCCACGCTGTCTCCGCCTCCTCTGCACTGCACGGACAGGGGGTTGTGCCGCCTGATCTCCTCCCATATCCTGACGAACATCGTCAGATGCCCCATACATCGGATCATGTTGCTCGTCTCCTCCAATATCCAGCAACACATGCCTCGAAGGTCCAGCTGACTCATGCCCCCCGGCAATCGGCGGCGTCGCAAGCTGAAGCCCAATGATCGGCTCAGGCTCGGCAGTCCTCGGCGTCAACGATGGCGCCGCATGCTGACTCCCAGGCGTCCTCCCTACACCCGTAGAACCAACCGGGGTGAACGACGCAAAATCTATCTGCGCAACGGCCCATGGCTCCTGGTCGCCACCTCGAGCATGACTCGTCCCGGCCCCCACATCTCCGAACATAGGTGCCGTGTCGTCATACGAGTTCAATTGTTCGCTCGCAAACCCAGTCCCAAAGTAGTCCCGATAACTGTCAGGATAAGTCTGCACCTCCTCTACCACTCTCTCAGCTCCAGTCTGCAAGTGCTCACCCGTATGACGTGCTCGGTCCCCTCGTAGGTACTCCTCCAGCATCTCAATACCCTGGTCGCCTTGACCAGACTCTCCAGTCGACCGAACCACTGGGTCATCCGTGTGGTCAGACATCAAGTGCAGCTCAATCTGCATCAGACTCTGATATGTCTCTATAGATGACTGTGACGTGTGCCCAGTATCAGCTCCTGCCGTCTCAGTGTCCCTCTCCGGAGGATCCACTACATCCTCCTTCGTCTGGGTCTCCCTGACGGCAGCCGCGGTATCATCATCTACCGCGTCGATATCCGTCTCCATCGGAACGGATGCACCCTGCAACATCTGCCTCTCCCTAATGGCAGCTCTCCTAGCAGATTGTAATACTACCCTCTCTCCCAAATTTCTCGACAACAAAGACTGTGTAGTTTAGAATATATATGTCAGAATGCTATCTCTCAATTACAATACTATATCGTATGATTGTCTAAATGTGACAACATTTTCGTAAGGTTTATTAATGATATCATCTTAATACTAACAATTCATAATAAAACATAAATATATACTTATTCGATTTCAATTTACCTACACCTAGTATTTCTCAGAATCCTTTGGCTCGAATAAGATACTATATCGTATGACTGGCTAAATGTTGCAAGATTTTCCAAAGGTTTATAAATGATTTCAACCTCATACTATCAATTCCTAAGAAAACATAAATATATACTTATTCGATATCAATTTCCCTACACCTAGTAACAATACCGTAGGGTCAGGCTGTGTCTCCAGCGGTGGCGGTACATCTGTCGTCCTCCTCCTCTGTATAGTGGGCTCCGGATACATTATATATAACAATGAAATGTTAACACTATTTCCTTCAAATTAACAAATAAAGCAAATTGTTTATTATAAACATTAAATGTTACCCGTAATGGATGTCTCCGAACATGACCGACATCATCAGCTACGGCTTTTCCACGGTTGTCCTTCACCATCTTAAAACCCGGGTATAGAGTGGTGGTAGATATGGGGACGGGGAATGGATGGATCCAAAAGTCGGGCTCGGAATCAAACAATGGGAGAAGATTGGAGTCGGCCTCGGAATGAAAGAGATCGGAGAAGATTCGGTGTGTCGGAATACTGGGCCCCCCACGCCTATTTATAATGGACCCCCCAACGGTAAAACTCATACCGCATCTCCATGCGGTACCTTTTTACCGTTGTGGTAACGGTAACAAAATCTACCGCATGGGTATGCGGTAGGTTTTGTTACCGTTACCACAACGGTAAAACAGTACCGCATGGAGATGCAGTATAAGGTTTACCCAAATTTCACAACATACCGCATGGGTAAGCGGTATTTTTTAAAACACCGTATGACAATGCGGTAGCTATCGGATAACTACGCCCCAACCGGGTTATTGTATTACGGACTCCGTTTAAACCTAACCCACCGCACATACATGCGGTGTTTTTATACGGTCAACATACATACCGCATGTACATGCGGTATGTTGGGCTCAAATTTTATTAATCCACCGCATCCCTATGCGGTGAATTTGCGGTGTAAATACTAAAAATTAGCGGTGTAGATATTATATCCCGTTTAAAACCCTAAACTGGTATAGTTTATTTCATATTATTTAATTTCTCCTCCTTCTTTCTCCATCTCTTTATTTATGTTACATGTTGTGGTGTATTGTGTTTCATAATTCAATACAGAGTATTATAAACCTAAAACCTGCTACCAAAAGGGACAAAATTATAACTCTTCTATTAACAATTTCAAACAAACAATAATCTCATCTTTAATTTCTCTTACCAAACTTATCCAATTGGAAGTAAATATAGTTTTGTTCACAAGATACCCGGTAATATAACAGGAAATCAATATATTGATCGATGATAGTCAACAACCTCCGAAGACCAGCACCACCACCATTGTTGTCGTTTCCGCAACTGCGCGTAAGAAGCCGCCTTCAGCTTCGAATTAAACAATGACGTCTTCCACCCTTCGACACTAGCCGTGCTCGCCATCGCCACCAAACCGACGGCAAGAGCGCCCCTCTTGAGGCCGTCTTGGGCTTCTAGTTCAACCACCACGACGGCGACGACTTCTAGTTCAACCACGGCGGCGACGGCAGTGGCGGTCCATGGGAGGAAGATGTCTCTGAACGCTATGCAGTACGACGTCGTTCCGCCCCCCCCCCCCCCCCCTCTATTTCTCCGTTGGCTCTTAATTGTGCAGTCACCGCTCTGCCACTGCCAGTCCTGCTTCATCCACAATCTCCTCTCTCTATGATTATTCACAGACCCGAGTAAAATTAAGTGCACAAATTTCAATTTCATACTTAATTTCTGTTAGTTACGATTGTATATTGTAGTTATATATAGAATCTTTTATATCTATCTTTATCCTTCGCTTGATAAGATCATATCTTTCTAGGGTTTCACTCTCTTGTATTATTTATACAGCACATATCAATATACAGAAATCATCTTCTCCTAGATATCTTTACATAGTATCAGTCTAACCTCTCGATCCTCACGATCAAGATGTCAAACAACCCTACCTCACCCACCCAAATCCTCTTCTCGGCTTCCTCCGATGGAAGTTCTCCCAATTTCCATCTGCCCAATTTTGCCATTCGACTCGAACGTGGCAATTACTCACTTTGGCGCACCACGGTTCGGTCGGCTCTCGAGGCTTTTGATCTTGCCTCGTTTCTGACTAAGACCGAACCCCCGCCGGCCGCAATTCCGGGACCTGTTGGTGACGTCCTGACCTCTCCGGGCATCACCCCTGTTGCAGCCCTCGTCGCGTTCACTGTTGAATCTCAGTCGGCCTCTGTTGTCGCCCACATCCCGAATCCTGAGTATCTCGATTGTGTTTGTAAGGATCGACTGGTGCTCCTTTGGATTCGCTCAACTCTCACCACTCCCCTCCTCGGATATGTCGCTCAAGCCACCACCACCGCTGAGGCTTGGGACATCCTTGCTCGGATGTTCGCAGCCCAGACTCGTGCCCACCAAATGCACCTTCGTCATCAGCTTCAGACTCTTACAAAGGGCACCATGCCTGTCCTCGATTATGTGCAAAAGAAACGCTCCATTGCAGATGATCTCGCTGAAAGCATGATCGTGATCTCCGACTCCGATCTTGTGACTTTCATCCTGTTCGGTCTGGGCTCCCAGTACTCCTCATTTCGATCGGCGTTTGCTCTCTCAAAGGACCTGTTCTCCTCCGATGAACTCCTCGGACACCTGCTGCAGGAAGAGCAACGACTTGAGGAGGACACGTAGCCTGCTGCCGACATTGATTAGCCCGCTGCCAATGTTGCAGCAACTCGAGGACGTGATCGTGGCCGCGGCAGAGGTCGTGGTCGCTCCTCCTCGGACCGCCCTTCCTTTGATCGGTCTGATCTCTCTGCTGCTGGTGGTTCCTCTTCCAATGGATCTGATCGTCAGCGCCCAGTTTGTCAGATTTGTACCAAGCAGGGCCACGAGGCATTCAACTGCTTTCAACGTCTTAATCTCTCCGAATTTCCGGTCACTCGCCGTCTTGCTCAGGAAGCATTGGCTCGTTCAGACACTCACAACAAGGCTGCCTATTCGGTTGCCTCCCAATCCGAGATTGCTGATCCTTGGATCGTTGATTCCGGGGCGAACAATCATGCTGCCGCTGATCTGGGTGCCTTTCAATCGCACTCCCCCTACACTGGCAACGACAACCTAGTTGTCGGCAATGGTAACGCTCTTCTCATTACTCGTTTAGGGCGTACTACTCTTTCTGGTCCGCATGCTGTCAAGCCTCTCCAATTAACCAAAATCTTATTTGTTCCTAAACTTACCAAAAACCTATTGAGTGTTTCTCAACTATGTCGAGATAACGATGCCAATATTGAGTTTCATGCTAACCATTGTGCTATTAAGAACTTGTAGGGGAAGATACTTCTAAGCGGAACCTTTGAAAATGGCCTTTATTGCCTCCCTCGTCAACCTGAGCCTTCGAGTCGTCCGTCTGTCTTCCTTGGTGAGCGTGCCTCTGCTGATTGATGGCATCACCGGGTCGCTCATCCTCATGAGTCCATCCTACTTCGCTTGCTTTCGAGTCATAGTCTACCTGTCTCCTCACATAAATTGGCTTCGGTCTGCCCGTCGTGTCAACTAGGCAAGAGTCATCGCCTACCATTGCCAAGTTGTCCGTCCTCCGCTGCCAATCCATTTGATCTTGTTCACTCGGACGTGTGGGGTCCTTCCTCTTTATTTTCCTTGTCTGGCAAAAAATATTATATTACCTTTATTGATGATTGTACCAAGTTCACTTGGATCTATTTTCTCTCCAATAAAGCTGAGGTTTATTCCACTTTCCAAGTGTTCATTAAAATGGTTCAAACATAATTCTCTACTATGATTAAAGCATTCCAAACCGATTGGGGAGGAGAGTATCGCAATGTCTCCACCTATCTTACCTCCTTGGGCATTCGTCACCGTGCGTCATGTCCATACACGCCCGAACAAAATGGCACCTCTGAACGTCGCAATCGCTCAATCGTTGAAAACGGCCTTGCTCTCTTGGCCCATGCTCACCTGCCTAAACAATTTTGGGAATATGCATTTCATACCTCGGTCTATCTGTCCAACAGAACCATTACTCCCATCCTAAACTACAAATCACCCTTCGAATCCCTCTACAAAAAAGTGCATGACTATGGCTTCCTAAAGGTTTTCGGATGCCTATGCTATCCCTTTCTCCGTCCCTACACACATTCGAAGCTTGAGTTTCGGTCTCTTTCGTGCATTTTCTTGGGCTATAGTACCAAACACAAAGGGTACATTTGTCTTCACTCTCCCACCAATCGGTTCTACATCTCTTGATATGTTGTGTTTGACGAATCCACCTTTCCATATACCTCCCCTTCGTCTTCTTCTGTGTCTCCAAACACCTTTGTCTTGCCTATGTCTCTCCTCCAGCAAGCTGATGCTACCCCACATACACCTTCCCAGGCCACCTCGCCAACCCCCTCCGTCACTCCAGCTCTCTCCACACCCTCATCTCTTACGCTCTTACCGGCTTCCCCTGCTGTTACCCCTGACTCGGTGGCTTCTCCAATCATCCCCGCATCTCCCGTCTTGGGTACTCCGTCATCCGATTCCCCGTCACCTCCCTCGTCTCCCGTGTCTCAGCCCTCGGCTTCCGCTAGTGTCGGCTCCAGCTCCTCGCTCAGCGCCTCTGACTCAACATCGTCAGGCTCCACCCCCACCCCTTCTTCTCCACTTCCCCATGCATCGGTTGCCCTCACGTGGCTTCGCCCATCCGACACCTCTACCCACTCGATGACCACTCGAGCTCAAGACAACACACTCAAACCCCGCGTCCTTACTCCTACAAAGTACCCCCTTCCGACAGCTCTCCTTGCTAACCCTGAACCCCGCTTCTTTCAACAAGCCTCAAAAAGCCCCAAATGGTAGCATGCTATGCAGTCTGAATATGATGCTCTAATGTCTAATGGGACCTGGGATTTAGTTCCTAGGCCTTCGGGTGCTAACATTGTTGGTTGCAAGTGGGTTTACAAGGTCAAAACCAAGGCTGACGGTTATGTTGATCGTTACAAGGCCCGTCTCGTGGCGAAGGGCTTCAATCAAGAGGCCGATGTCGACTACTTTAATACATTTAGTCTGGTAATCAAGCCTACTACCATTCGTCTTATATTGAGCCTAGCCGTTATCAGCGGCTGGCCACTTCGCCAAGTTGATATCAACAATGCCTTTCTTAATGGCGACCCCACTGAAACAGTTTATATGGAGCAACCACCAGGCTTCCAGGCCTCTGACAGACCATCTCATGTGTGCCGCCTTCGGAAGGCCCTATATGAACTCAAACAAGCCCCGCGAGCGTGGTTTCACAAGCTCCGGGCCGCTCTCATTCATCACGGTTTCTCCAACTGCATCTTCGATTCTTCTTTGTTCATTAAGAGGGTCGGATCTCATGTGGTATATGTTCTTGTGTATGTTGATGACCTTATCATCAGTGGCTCTCATGCTCCGTTCATTGATGCCTTCGTCTCCAATCTTCATCGTGCCTTTTCGCTCAAAGACCTTGGACCCCTGCATTACTTCCTCGGCATACAGGTAACGCGCTCTGCTGATGGTCTTCACCTGAATCAGCAGAAGTATATTGCTGAGATTTTAGATCGATGTGCAATGAATGGAGCTCGGCCTATTGCGTCACCAGCAGAGCCTGCCTCCCGGCTTCGTCAAGAGGGCGACCCCTTCTCCGACCCCCTGTTGTGAGCAGAATCTGCCATGTTTTACAGCAACTTTTATATCGATTTCTGTATACATTGCATTCATTTGGGATTAGATAGTACAGAATCTGTGTAATTTATGTTTATTTGCCAAATTATGGAATCTACACCAGTTTCTGTTTAAATCGCAGAAATCGAGGCGTTTTACAGCAATTCTACAGAAGGTCGGAAAAGCTCGGAAAACCACTAGAGAAGTCCAAGGTCAAAGCAGCGGAACAAGTCTAGGAGTCAGGTCTACTCAATCTCGAGTAAGTCTACTCGACCTAGACAAGACTTGGCCGACCAACCTTGATCGACAAGACCTGATCGAGCAAGCCAGACACCCCAGACTCCGGGACCTTACTCGATCTCGACGAGCCACTGGTCGAGGTCGAAAAAAACCCTAAGTCATGCCCGGAGTCGACGAGGAGAAGAGCAAGCCGAGAAGCCGAGCACCAGATCTACTCGATCTCGACGAACCTTTGTCGAGATCGACAAGAGACCCAGAGCAAGTCCGAGGAGGAGTCCTCGACAAGCCCACCAGAGCCATCTCCGACGAACCCTGGTCGATCTCGAGGAGCAATTGGTCGAGATCGACGAGCCTGAGTCCAGATCCGAAGCCCATCGAGGAAAGACGCTCGAGAAACCCTAGTCGGCGAGCCAGTCTACTCGACATCGACAAGGGTTACTCGAGGTCGACAAGCACCAGGAGCCCAGTCCGAGCCACATCGAGCACACCAACCCGAGGAAGTCCACTCGACGAGCCACCCTTGTCGAGGTCGACGAAGCTTCCTCGAAGTCGACTAGAGCCAGTTCCAGAATCTTCTCGACGTGAGCTGTTCGACTAGGATTTGGATTCCTTGGGCGCGAAGGAGTCGACTTGGCCGAAGATTCTATCCGATCTATCAAGTTCTATCATCAAGGAGCAAGATCTATCAACATGAAGACATATTTCCATATTTAGTTTTATCTTTTCCCTTATGGATTTAATTCCATTAAAACATTTATTTATCTTTCAACCAATTTAGATATAGATAGATATCTTCTTTCCTAGATTAGCTAGGGAATGAAGCCTATAAATAAGGCCCTAGGGGGCTCAGTTTTATTCATTAAAATTTAGAGAGAAGTATGTAGGAGAAGTAGTAGAGAGAAAGAGTGAGCAGCCGGTTGGAGTTGTGAAGCGAGAGCGGAGTTGGCTTCGAGCGGTTGTAAACTTTGGTTTATTTTTTATGCAAGTTTCCTCTTTTACGAAGATGTCTTTTATTGCAATGAAGAGCGAGTAGTCCACCCACTTCTGGGGCTGGGGTGAGCCCGACGGTGGCCATGTGAGGCGATGCGATAAAGGTCAGATCTTTTGTGCGATTTATCTTCTATCCCTAAGAGCATGATTCTTTTGCGAGAGTTGAAGGTGATCCTTGTTTGTATTATTGAAGCGAAAGTGATCTTAATGCAACTTGGATTAATTATGTGAAAAAGGGTTAGTAACAATTAGGGTTTATGCGAGAGCCTCTATATGCCTAGTTGTTAATGACGAAAGTTATTTGATGGAAAGCATGATCTTTTATGCCTTTATGTATTGTTTTCCATGGTTACCGTTGTGGTGTTGAAACCCTAGCCTTGGAGGTCTTTTAATATATTGAATTTACTTCGTTTCTCTAAGTTCTGTGTTTCGAAATTCTGCAATTTAAATTTCTGTCTTTTACTGTTTTAGTCGACCTAGAGGAGATCTTGTCGATCTCGAGGAACCGTGGTCGAAGTCGAGTAGGGCTTCGTCTAGGTCGAGTTGATTTGCTTCTGTCTTTGTCGATTTTCAAGTTTCTGTGTTTACCTTTCTTTGTCGAAGTCGAGTACCTCTTGTCGAGGTCGAGTTGCCTGATCTTGTCGAGTTGATTGCTTTTGTTCTTTACTTTCTGTTTTCATTACTGTCTTGTCGACCTAGAGGACAGCTTGTCGAGATCGACCAGCTTCTGCGTCCTCGAGTTACTTTATGTCTTTGCTTTCGTTTTTGCTTTGCTTTCATCTTTGTTTTGCTTTTATTTCTGTCTTTGTTTTGTTTATTTGCTTTTATTT
The DNA here is from genome assembly GCA_037127255.1 of Persicaria tinctoria. NCBI lineage: Eukaryota > Viridiplantae > Streptophyta > Magnoliopsida > Caryophyllales > Polygonaceae > Persicaria > Persicaria tinctoria. The sequence continues at coordinate 7,684,721 of JBANSL010000004.1, forward strand.
TAGTTGCCCTTGCCGGGATTATTTGTTTCTGTTTTATTTCTGCTTCTGCTGGTGTTTCTGTCTTTTCTGCTGCTGTTGTGAGAATCTGATAGCTACCTGAGAACTGCTGACGTGCTTCCTCGTGGATTCGATCCTGACTTTTCTCTTACTACAACGGGAGGAAGTCTTGTATTTATTTGCTGAGACAGGGGAGTCGTTCTAAACCATATTCTATTCTATACTTGACTTACTCCTGCAAACAACACCCCCATCTCTATCACAACATTTTCGGAGCTTTGAAATATGTCACTATCACTCGTCCTGAGATCTCTTATGCAGTCAATAGAGTTTGCCAGTTCATGCATCATCCCACCGACTCCCATTGGTCAGCCGTCAAGAGGATCCTCCGTTATCTGAAGGGTACCCTCTCGACTGGTCTTCGTCTCCAGCGTCTCTGTGACCACCGACTTGTTGCCTTCTCTGACGCTGGCTGGGCATCGGACCCGGATGACTGCCGTTCTCAGCATGGTTTTGCTATATACTTTGGGGGCAATCTGATCAGCTGGTCGTCCAGGAAACAGAAGGTGGTTGCTCGCTCTAGTACTGAGTCTGAATATCGAGCCATTGCCTTCACCTCCGCTGAACTCATTTGGCTTCAGCAACTGCTCAGGGATATGGCCATTCCCATTCCTCGCGCTCTGATCCTTCTCTTTGACAACCTGAGTGCCACCTTCCTGTCTGCTAATCCAGTATTCCATTAGCAGCCGAAAGACATCAAGATTGACTATCACTTTGTTCGTGAACAGGTGGCTGCGTGTGAGCTTGTGGATCGTCATGTTCGGTCCATTGATCAAGTGGCTGACATCTCCACCAAAGTTCTTGGGACATCTCGGTTTTAGTTGCTACGTTCCAAGCTTCATGTTCGACCTCGATCATGAGCTTGTAGGGGCCTGTTAGTTACGATTGTATATTGTAGTTATAGATATAATCTTTTATATCTATCTTTACCCTTCGATTGATAAGATCATATCTTTCTAGGGTTTCACTCTCTTGTATTATTTATACAGCAAATATCAATATACAGAAATCATCTTCTCCCACATATCTTTACAATTTCACACACCAGAAATTTCAAAAAAAAATATACGGAAATTGCAATCGTTGTTAAATCTCCCCATAAAGATGTGGAGATCCGAAAGACAAGGAATCGAGCCTGTCCTTGCATGCGGAGGAGGAAGAAAGGGATCGGAGGCGGAGTGGGTGGAGGAAGAATGCGAAAGATTTGGGCTTCCTTGCACCACCGGTTCTTCGTTCTCCAGATCCTATTTGATTGGGCCAGGGGGAATGGAAGTGAAGGAAATTTAGATCTATCTTGGAGCTTCTTCCATGGAAGCAATTCAGGGAGATAGAGGGGAAGGAGAGGGCAAGGGGGTCAAATGAATTCTAGATTAAAAGGGTTTTTTTTTAATTAAAAGTGTTTTTTTTAAATTAAAAGCAGGTGGGTCTCGCGCACAATTGATGAAAAACGCTCTACTCTGGGCGGTGAGCGCGTGTTGTTTGCGTGAATAAAATCTCAAATCCCCTACTTCAATTTTTTTTTTGGCCAACAGTTACTTCTTCATTCTTGTTCACCCATGGAGCCGAAGAGAGCCATGCGAGGCGGAGGCGAACCCGGCAAGGTGGAGGCGGAGGCAAACCCGGCAAGGCGACCCCTGCCGAAGAGAGAGACGACATGAACAGATCGTAACCGGACCTGTCTAGTGCTAATCGGCGGCGATGAAGGACTTCGGAAATCGTCTCGGTGGTCCAGGGGTTGGTGCTGGTGGCGAGAGCAGCGTCGAAAGGGTTGTCCTTGATCATGGCGGCGTTGTCCAGGCGGAGGCGATTCGACGGTGAGTAGAGGTGGCAATCGGGCGGGTCGGATCGGGTTCGGGTTCGGTTAGTCGAGTTTCGGGTTATTCGGGTTTCGGGTAATTCGGGTTTCGGGTCATTCGGTTTCGAGTAATGTCTAATAATTTGGTCATTTGGTTGGGTCGGGTTCGGGTTTCGGTTGTATCGGGTTTCGGTTCATTCGGGTTTCGGTTGTCTCGGGTTTCAGTTATTTCAATATTCATTTTGAAAAATTTACTAGAATGTATCTTAAAGTTTGGGTTATATCGGGTTTCGGTTGTAACGGGTTCGGGTCTTAATGGGTTTCGGTTGAATCGGGTTCGGTTCATTCGGATTTGGATGAGTTTCGGTTATCGGTTATTCGGATTTCGGGTCCAAAATGGGTCGGGTTGATCGGTGTTCAAAACAATCGGTTCCGGGTCGACCGGGTCGGGTTTTCGGGTTCGGGTCGGGTTTTGCCAGCTGTAACGGTGAGGCGGAGGCGAGAGTAGTGCGACTTTGGAGAGATCGACTTCAGAGAGATCGATGAGCAGGTATCGCCAATTCGCCATGGATTCCGCTAAGTTAAAGGCTGAGCTCTCCGGTCGATTTGAGCTATCGAGTGGGCGGCAGTGTGTTGCTGGGCGGAGCGGTGAAGTTTGAGGCTCCCTCCTCACCCCCTTTCAAAGCCATTGAATTCAATTTGGCAGCCATGAAAATTCGATTCGAGAGGTAAGTAAGTGACGATGGTGGGTGGGGTGGGGGTGGGGGGTTGTGGTTTTGTTAGGGTATCGACGAAATCGGGTTAGAGTTGAAATTTGTGTGTTTAATCAACGTATGATTCTAGCATTATTCAGGAAAAAACAAAAAATTATTCAGACGAACGTGTCGAATTGAGTGTAGCTTTTCGAAATGCATAATTTGATTCATTATTCATCAATTATTCAAATGTATGTGTCGAAATTTTGTTACTAGGGGTAATGAGTTGGTTAATTATTCGGTGAAATCTGATTCATTATTCGTCAGTGTGTAAGGTTTACGAGATGCATAATTTGATTAATTATTCAACCATATGTGTCAATTTTTTTTGTTATTGGGGGGAATGAGTTGGAAAAGTATTCGGTGAAATCTGATTCATTATTCGTCGGTATATGTGACGAACAACGTAAAAAAACATTCATAATTACACAACATAACATTATTGGGTAAAATATGAAGTATTATTCGTATAAATCATAAGTATTATTTAGGGTGTTGGGTTTTTTTTATTTGAAATTCATGAACAAAAAAACAAAACATTATTCGGTAGCGTGTGACAAATTATTCGGTAGAATTATGATTTTTGTATGGGAATATGTGACAGTTACAATTACCCTCAACGGTGAAAGGTGAAACATTATTCGGTAAAATATGAAGTATTATTTGTATAAATCGTAAGTAATATTCAGCGGGCTTGGTAAATTTTGGGATGGAAAAAAAAACATGATATTATTTGATAATATGTGAGATATTATTCAGTGAAATTGACAAGTTTTCTGAAATAATGGAAAAATTGGGGCCCACCTACTATACTATAATTATTGACATGCAAAAAATATCCAAATGATAAAAAAAAAAAAAAGGACCCACCGGCACCGGTTTGGACTTGTTGAATTGTAACACACGCTCTTTCAATTCAATTTGATGGCAGTGGTGGAATTAAGAATGTGTGCCCCATTTTCTATTTTTTAAAAAAAACTAAAAATCCTAATTAATCTTAACCATCCAATTCCTTTCAATCAACGACCAGGATTTGTGCACAAAATATATCGTAAGGGGTGTGCACTCTAGAACCACACACACTTATCTTTATATATGAAGTTTGAATATATTTTTACTAAATCATATTATATATCATATAAAATAATAAAAAATTATTCTCTATATCTTATTATATTATACTCCAACGACTAAGGATTTATTTCATATAAAGGATATATGTGTATGTACATAATTATATAATTAATTTAGATAATATATTAACTTACTATTTGATAACAAATAAAACAGATCGATGACTTCCATGGTAGCCACCACCAGTGTCATTACCTCCATTGGCATAGCTAGACGATATTCACTTTCTCGATCCCTTTGAAAACCATTTGCCTATCTATTTGATCTCACAAGGAAAATCGATAGTATTCAATAAATTTAAGTCACGTCAATTAATGTTTTTCTTTTAACCACATATCATCTTATGTGTCTACCTTAATCGATAATTATAATTAAATAATTTTAATAAAAAATAATTAAAATATAGTTATATCTTGATTAATATTTACCTAGAAGATGTATATCAAATCTTTTAGCATATAACGTTATTAATATATCAAATTGATAAATTTTCTTATCTAATTTCAAACTTATTATTTTTATTTTTATTAATTTCAAATTTATTAATATGATGAAGTTTGATTGTATTTGTACAAAATCATATCTAATAAAAATGTAAATAATGCATGAGAGAAATTTGTTATCTTATTCATGTTATCATGTCTAAAATTTCAAAGTGTGCATTAAAAACAATACTATAAAATATCAAAAAAATTACAATCTCCTATTTATTAGAAATAACTATGATAAAAAAAATATAATTTATTAATTAAGAAACCGTGAAACACGCGGATAATAATACTAGTTTACAATAAACTAAGGGTTTGTTTGGTTCAATGTGGGAGTTGAAATTCTCGGGAAGTTACTTCATGGGAATTGAATTCCCAGGAAATCCAATTGACGAGAATTCTAAAAATATGTTTGGTTGATTTTTTATTCTAGGAGATTAAATGAAGGAAATGAAAATTTCCAGGTTAAAAATGGGAGAAGTTAAACTTACCTAAGGCAGAGGCGGATGACCCTTAAGGCTAGTAGGGGTAGCTGCCCTGCCCTCCAAAAATTGGAATTATTTTTATAGGGCCAGTAGAGGTGGATTGAATCGATCAATATCCTCAATCAAATCCATGGCAGCTGGTGCATCTCCTTGATCTTGAACGACACCAAATTGAAATTTCGCAGAAATTCTCGTACGAACATCGGAAATCGCCTTCTGTGCACCGCATGGACTAAACTGGAGAAGTAGAGAGACTAAACTCGAAATCGTATTCGTCATCTTCTTCCTCGCAATTGGATTCTAGATCTCGTTAATTGGGTCACTTCCCTTATTTTCCTCAGAGAATCGAAATGGAAGGCGCTGCTGCCGGGTGCCGAACTGCCGACTCAGTAGTCAGTAAGCCCTCTTGTTTGTGCAATTTTTTTTCCAGAGTTTCAATTTTAATAGAAAATTTCAAAGTGTGATTTGCGAATATTATTTGTATAATATTCATAGTGCGGTTAAAAAAAACAACCCCAGTTCGAACCCCGGATATAGCCGCTCTTTATTTACAAATTCAAGGTTAAAAAATGCATAAATTGATGTTCATTTAATATATATGTATAATGTGTACAAAATCTTGGGAGAGCAAACGCTCTCTTTTGGAAAAAAAAAAAAAACCCTATGGGGTTAAGAACTTTCAAACGTCACCAGACGCCGCCATCGGTGGAGGGTGTCTTCGCTGGAGCTCCGACCATCGCCGGTTCTAAAAATCCCTCTTCGGAGGCCTAAAAACCCCTCTTCGGAGGCCTACAACCCCTCTTCGGAGGCAATAGACCCCTCTTCTGAGGTATTAAACCCCTCTCGACTGAGTTTCCCTCGTCGGAGCTTGAATCGTAGCCCGCTTCTCCTCCGGTTTCCGGGGTGTTTGCGTGCTGCTCCGACCTCGGCTTCGGCCGCCCCAACATCGGCTCCGGCCGCCTCAACCCGGCTTATGCTGTCTCACAACCACAGTGGTGCCACCATGCCTATTTCGGCATGTTTCCCTGTTGAAGAACAAGTTTGTGGATTAAACCCTTGTCCGTGTGTCCATCTATTGTGGTTTATCTAATCCTAAATTTTGTTGGGGGTTTCGTTGTTTCTGGCTTCTAACTCCCAATTTCATCCTTCATCTTGCCCAATTCGAGCTACTGTTGTCCCTATTTCACTTTTGTGGTTCGCTATTCCTCTTTGAACCAACCTTCAATCCCTACCTTGGTTGCACTTGTTGTTGCGTCGGTGCCTTCTATTGCTCCGGTAGGGCACGGTGTTTGTCTGTCGCCGGGCTAGGAGTGTTCTCCCCGCCGACTTGAACACGGTGGCCCTCCGCGACCGCTATCTATTCGCCCATCTCCTCCTCCGATCACTTCGTACCCGGTAATCGGTTTTCAGCCCCCTTGGCGCTACCCCTCCTGTTGTGGTCCTGTGCTCTGCCGCCCGTTGTCGCCTTTCTCCGACGTTCCCTGGCGGCGGCCTCTCACCTAGGCTGTGCTTCCACAACGATCTGCAACTAGGCCTTGGCGTGCAAGCTACTGTTTGGTGGCCTTGCACTCCAAACCTCCCAAATTAAAAAAAAGAAAACAAAAAGGAATATATAAATATATTTATATGCTAAAAAACTACCGGTTTCATATATATATATATATATATTATTGTGTACCCACCCGGAAGGGTTTGACTAAAATCCCGAAAGGGTCTGAAAAATATTAATATAAAGATGTAATAATTATTCTCCCTAGACGCTCTGCGTTCTCGGGAGCTCTGCACACAAATTTTCGTCGGATGTTCGATCTTCCTTTATTGGCCCGTTCTTGTTCGTTCTTCTGGCGTGGGGTCGTTGCTATGGCATTGTGGCGTTTAGTTCCGAGTTGGGTTGCAGTTTCGGGCTTCCTGTATGATCGAGAGGATCGTGGATGTGTTCGAGGTTTTCGAAGATCCCTCATCTAGGTGGGGGCAACGTCGGTGATCCGCACTTCCCCAGGTTCGCCCTTTCCGTTGGTGGGTTACTGTTCTCCGCCTTCTCGGCGTCGAGACGCCGTGTGAGTCTTCGCACTCTCCCGTGTTCTCGGTATTCGTGGCTCGCCCTGGATCTCCATCGACTTCTCTTCTGGCGGACGACGTCTTCGGGCTGTTTTGGGTTTTCTTACATTTGTGCTTATTTGTGTTTTTATTATGTTGTATGTTGACGGATTCTCCGTTTGCTGATTCGTCAGCCTCTCGAGTTTCAGGTTTGTCTGAACTCGAATTCTTACCTAATCAAAAAACAAAAAAAAACAAAAAAAATTATGTATAATGTGTACATGTTGTGGAGTGGAGGGATCATTTTATTATTTTTATATATTATGAAAATCAAAGTAGATTGATCTAGGAGAGCATGATGTATATTTTTTACAATGAACATCAAATTTTTATTTTTTGTGTAGCTTGTATCAATTGAAATTGGAATTTTTTTTCAAAATATTCACAAAAAAATAAATAATTACGAAAATATTCACTGTTTTAAACATTTTATAAAAATATTCATTTTTTGCAAGGCCGTCAGAAAAGCGCGGTTTGAAACCGCGTGTTATGTGTAAAATCTGAAATTCGATTGGCGCCAGGGAAGGGGTTTGAAAGTTGACAAAGAAACGCGACCTGAAACGGCGTTTCTTGGTCAACTTTCCACCAGGCAACACAGACGAACAGGAGAGCTGATATGGCACACAGAAACGCGGTTTCAAACCGCGTTTCTCTGTGTGATTTCAGAGGCGAACCAGAGATTCGCCTGGATGATTTGATGACACCAATAAGCGTTTTATGACCAATGTTATTCTGAAACAGATTCCCCCTAGGATTAGGGGGGGAATCTCTATAACCCTGAGTAAAAACGCGGTTTGATCTCGCGTTTTTAGCTTGATTAAATTACAGAAGCTTCGTTTCCCATTGTTCATCTTCTTAATTTGCTGATTTCCATCTCAAAACGCTCTTCAATATCCACGTTATGTCACATTTAGTTAAGGTAAGTTATTGTTTTTACTATAATTTATCGCAGTTATTTCAATGATATATGTATTTGCTATCGTCATTGTGAAATTTGAGGATTGATTATATAATTTTTTATTATTGTGGATAGCATATACAAGTTTGGATGGATTATGTAGCTTTTAACATGAATGAGTTTGGATCACGTAATGTCATTGGTATATACAAGTTTGGATTACGTAATTTCATTGAAATATGAATGAGTTTATGAAATTTGGTAGTTACTATCGAAAGTAATTGGAAATTTGATCTTATGTTGATAAGATTAGTGAGAGCATATAACATTTGTAATAAACTAACTTTTGTCATTAATAACGTAGGATGGATGGAGTTAACAATATATCTGAGGTAAATGAGATATACGTTGATACTCTTGGGGTTGATCACGAAGACGACTTGGACGAGTCTGAGGAGGACGATGAAGCAACTAGGGAGGCGACGATGACGGCGATTGAGGATGAGGTCATTAATCCCAATTGGAATATTGTGGAATCTGATCCAATGATAACAAATTCTTGGAAAGAATTAAATTCGCACGCACAAGAAGATGATGGAAGACAGTTTTTTCGCGGGCAACTATTCAACTCACTCGGCGAGTTGAAATGTGAGTTGACGGAGTATTCTATTAAAATGAGGAAGCCATATCGTACAAAAAAGGCGAGTCCAGATTGGTACACAGTCGTATGTGATAGGAAGGACAGTTGTGGGTGCCCGTGGAGATTGTCTGCTCGTCGTTTAGACAGAACTGTTGAAATGTGGACAGTTGTCAATTACAGTGGGCCTCATGCGTCTAACTGTGCATCCGACATTTTACAGCTAGATAATCGCAGTGTCACCTCAAATTTCATTAGGGGTGAGATTCTCGAGTTCCTCCGCAAAGATCAAGACACGAAGCCAAGCACCATACTCGAGCATCTACAGAAAAGGTATGGGATTTGTGTGTCGTACATGAGAGCCTGGAGGGCAAAACAGAAAGATATAGCAGAGCTTTTTGGTGATTGGGATGAGTCGTATACGGAGTTGCTTAGGTTCATGGCTGCACTCCAAGCTACAAACCCTGGAACAGTGGATGAATGGTGTCATGTGGGTTCTCCAAACCCACAAGAGAAGATATTCGGTCGTGTGTTCTGGGCTTTCGCACCGTCTATTGCTGGGTTCGCATATTGTCGTCCTTTGATATCTATCGATGGCACCCATTTGTATGGGAAGTACAAGCATGTTGTGCTAATGGAAATGGCGTTTGATACAGACGATCATATTTTCCCTCTTGCATTCGCTATTGTTGAGAGTGAGAATGGAGACAGTTATGCGTGGTTCATGGATTGTATAGGCCGGCATGTCACCGACAGAGTCAAATTATGTGTTATTTCAGACAGACACGCAGGCATCTTGAAGACAATGGCGGATTTGCCTAGATGGAGTGCGCCGAATGCACATCATAGGATATGCATCCGACGCTTGAAATCAAACGTGAATTCCATGTTCCATGACCATAAGGTCAAAGAAATGGTAGGGTGGACTACTCACCAGCTGACGACAGTTGGGTTCGAGAAGGGATGTCACGCCATCCAACAGATGAACGCCGAGGCTTGGGATTACCTAGCTCAGATTGAGCCAGAGAAGTGGTCAATGGCTAAGGATGGGGGGGGCGAGGTATGGTGTCCTGACGACGAACTTATCCAATTCTTTCAATGGCGTGTTGAAGGGTGGAAGGAGCCTTCCGCTCAGATTGCTCATGCGTCAGACTTTTTACAAAGTCAACAGTTACTTCGTAAGGAGGCGAGGTGAAGCCGCTCAGCGCATCGCTTTGGGTTTCCCACTGACAGAAGCTACCAATAAGAAGATTGGGTTACATCTCACTACTGGGTTGAATGCACATGTCGTTTCATTTGATTTGCAGAATGGAATCTTTGAGGTGATTTTGAACCCAAGGGGCTCGCAAGGTAGGCGAAGTGGGAGGTCATACACAATGAACTTGCGACGTAGAACATGCACATGTGCCAGTTGGAAGTTGTTGAAGATTCCTTGTGCTCACGTATTGGCTGTTTGTAGAGACTAGAGCATCTCATATGTGCCACTTGTGGACCAGTACTTGGCAACACAAGCATACTAGGGAGCGTAACAATCGACTTTTCTACCTGTTAGTGAGCCTTTCAATTGGCCAAAAGTGGGAGGCCCACACTTGGTAGCTGATCAAACGCGTTTGCGTGATGTTGGGCGGACACCCTCACGCAGAATTAGGAATGAGATGGATGCAGGGGTCCCAGGTCAAGTGCGTTGTGGCAAATGTCGAGGTCATGGGCACAACAGAAGATCTTGCCCAAGTCGTGCGGGTCCATCAGGCTCGGGTCCATCAGGCTCATGAGTCTCAGCTGTCGAGGACTATGCTTCGTGTGGTGGTGGTGTCATCCTGATTACTGCGTTTTATGTATTGTATTTTGATGAACTGCTTCGAGATATTTCATGTATGGTGGTTTCATGAACTTATTCTGAGCTTTATGTACTGTACTTTGATGAACTTATTCTGTGCTTTATGTACTGTACCTTGATGAACTTATTTTGTGCTTTATGTACTGTACTTTGATGAACTTCTTCGTCATGTTTTATGTATTGGTGTTGTGATGAACTTATTATGTGTTGTTTTATGTATGAAGGTGTGATGAACTTGATATGTGTTATTTTATGTGTTGTTTTATGTATGAAAAGGCTCCCAATAATTAAATTAGACACAAAGCAGTAAAGTGTTCGGATAAAACGATAGTGTAAACACAGTACTAGCGTCAGAAATCAATAATCCAAACATACAACAGTGTCACAAGGATCCTACTCATCAGCTTCGTCTTCATTACCGTCTACCAGTGAAAACAAGTTTGGGTTTGGTTCAGGCCGAACTAGTCGTCCATCACCATAGAGGTTGGAAGGGTCATTGTACACAATCCTCCCCTGATGACATGGTGGCGTAGTCAAGAAGGTAGGAGCAGCACCAAACATCGCCGACCTTGAGGCCGATGCTACAAAGCTAGACTGAGGGAACACGAAACGCGGCTGGCCGTATGGATCCATCATCGTCGGAGGTGTGCCCCCTGGACTACCATATGATGGGTACGATGGGAGGACCATTGATGATTGACTTTGCATCTCCGGTTGGGAGGGCCCTCCAAAACCCGTCGGGGGCATCTCCGTCTGATATGGGCGTGGCTGAGCTGGAGCAGTCGGGATGTGTCCATACTATGGGTTGTAGGATACCTGACTAAGTAGCTGGGGTCCCTGCAATGCCATATAGCTGCAATAGTCATCCACTTTGCCCATCATGGAATTGTATTGGTGCTGATCGTAGAAAGAGCGAGATTCCTGTGAAGTCTGAGTTGCCCTTACAGTTGGGTCCATCACAAAGTTGCCCTGCAAATAGACCTGCCAAAACATAACCCGACCCGACCGCCCGAATTTTTTTGGGTCAAGACCCGAAAATTTTGACCCGAAAAGTTTTTCTAACCAGAACCCGAAAAACCGAAAATTTTTCGGCTAATCTGGGTTTCGACCCGGTGACCCGATTGACCCGGGAATTTTGACCCGATTTATCCGATTGACCCGGTGACCCGGTTGATTTATAATTAAATATAATTTATTTTTTTATATATAATTAAAATTTATTGTAAAATTATCAAATCATGATTTTTTTAATTTAAAAAATAGAAATTTGGCAAACCCGAAATGACCCGAAAACCGGTCAAACCCGAGTTCTAGTCAACTCGGAATTACCCGGAACCCGTTTACCCGGGACCCGTTTTACCCGAGACCCGAAGTGACCCGACCCGAATGACCCGTTTGACAGGTCTACCTGCAAATCATGTTATATTTGTCAAAGACATGAACATACAAATTATAAAAATCATTAAACAAGTGAAGATGTACAGTTTAGAGACTAACCACCATGTGATAGTCTGGAGCCACTGGCTGATAAACCCCCGCCGGCGCACTCATAGGTGGGCTGATGAGGCGCCTAGTGATACTGACATACCATGCCGAGTACTGTGATATAGCATCGTCCTCATCATCCACTTCTGCTGCCGCCTGAATGGAGTTCTCGCGCTCATTCCACAGGTTAATCCATTGTGCATGCACCTGAGCCCAATTGTGATGGTGCTTTCCCCTACGGTCCATCTTGTGCAACCCCTCGTCATATGCACATGTTGGGGGAACTACTGGCACATCCCCAAACTGATGTGTAACTCGCTCGGGGCGATGCCACTCAACAATGTCGAAGCATATAAGAGGTGTAGCCGATCTCCATATGTTCATACCTTGTTGACATATGACAGCTAGGCGACCTAATACATCGCTTGAGTACGGCTCCCAAACAAACTGGATAGTAACATAAAATGGATGACTACGAGAGGTAAAGATTGTACTATATGGAAGGTAGGGAAGTGTCAGCATGGAGCACTAACCTGATCTGGAGTTTGAAGATCGAATGGATCTCGGTAATACATCAGTCTCTTGGTTGTAGCTCCGTATGAGTATGTGCCATTCAACCATCTCATCACCAGCGAGTCCTCCCCATCTCGGAAGCGTCCGATAAATGCAGGAGGTTGTGACCCATAACCTGTCTTCTTTCGTCGCTCTTGCCTTCTAGCCCTTCGAACCGCATTTTGGTCATCACTGTCAATGTCGACCAAGCTAATGCAATGAGGCCTTCCAATGGAGATCCTCTCCCATGCCCACAACTAGTAATAAATATGAATTAACGAGTTAACACATTTATCGAATATAGGAAATGACAAACGTAACAGTTGTCATACCTGCAACAATATGACAGGACCGACAATCTCAGACTTCATGCGCGATGTAACTCTCCAAAGCCGGCGATAGAGGAAAGCAAGGGTTGCACTTCCCCACATATACTGACCAGCAGCCTCCAAATTCTCTAGCAATGGAAGGTATAGTAATTGCACCTTGCCATCACTGTTATCAGCAAACAGAACCCCAGCCATAAGCAACAAAATATATGCCCTAGCTTGGCACTGAATGGCATGTTCCTCAGCATCGTCTGGTAAGTGGATTTGAAGCAGTTGTCGTAGCCATGCCACCTTCAGCGAAGATCCCCTAATCTGATTCGTCGGGGGTCGTTGCCCAAGCAATGTTTCTGCCAATGTTGACCAATCGTAAAATGCAGAACCAGTAACTGCAAGACCATCAACATGCAAACCCAATAGAACCGACACATCTTGGAGCGTGATTGTCGCCTCCCCAATGTTCAAGTGAAAGGTATGGGTCTTAGGTCTCCATCTCTCTATTAAACTTGTCGTTAATTCATTGTCTATCTCGAACGTGGACCCAAGCTTGTATATATAGTGGAATCCGATCAACTGTATATAGTGTAGGACTCGCGGGTCGCAGGTAGATCTCTTCCAAACATTCGCAAGTGCATCCTATGTTGGATAACACCATTCGTCTGCAAATATAATACTTACAAACAACTAATTGTTTGTAAACTTATTAACTTAAAAATCTAAACTTCTTCTATTTTGTGAATGTAAACTTATTAACTTAAGTATATAATGCACTCTAAAAATCTAAAGTTCTTAAATTATTAACATATTTTTTATATTATAAAAAATATGTTGTGAATCTAAACTTATTAACATACGAATATAATACAGTATAAAAATATATTTTTAAAAATCTAAACTTATTAACTTATTCACATCGTTTTTATAAATATTTTTTTACAATGTCATGTATAATCACCCATCATCATTTCTCCTCTACAAAATCAATTCACACAACCGAAATTGATAAAAACAACTAATTGTTTCAACGATTCCAAATTTCATATCTATACTAATCACAATTTCAACTCTTCATATGTATACACTAATGACAATTTCACCTCAAAATTTCATATCAATAGTAATCACAATTTCAACTCACAACCGAAATAAATTCATTTCAACTCATAATTTCATATCTATACTAATCTTCTATCACAACATAGAACTCTACAACAGTCAAATGTCATGGATGCACTCAAAAAATCGAATTTAAAAAACCGAATTTAAAAAAAACCAAAAAAACCTAACCTTTGTACGTTTTAGACGAGGGGATGACGGGATGAACGGATGATGAAGGATCCGGCCGCTGTTGATTGAAGATGATGATAAAGATGAGGATGGGGATCGCCTGGATGAAGCAATTGAAGAAAATCGCCGTTGGATGAGGATGGGCGAAGATTGAAGACAACCGAAGCTGATGAAGATGAAATAAATGGTGGGTAAGAGGGCGGTTTCATTAGGGTTTCCTCTTAAACTAAAAACGCAGTTTCGTTACGCGTTTCATTAAATGTCACACATAACACGCGCACCCAAACCGCGTTTCTCAAACTGAATCTTTGACCTTTTTACTCGCCTCTGAAATCACACAGAGAAACGCGGTTTGAAACCGCGTTTCTGTGTGCCACATCAGCTCTCCTGGTCGTATGTGTTGCCAGGTGGAAAGTTGACCAAGAAACGCGGTTTCAGACCGCGTTTCTTTGTCAACTTTCAAACCCCCTCCCTGGCGCCAATCGAAATTCAGATTTTACACATAACACGCGGTTTCAAACCGCACTTTTCTGACGGCACTGCAAAAAATGAATATTTTTTTAAAATGTTTAAAACAGTGAATATTTTCGTAATTATTTAGTTTTTTTTGAATATTTTGAAAAAAAAATCTTGAAATTGTTCCATGAACTCAAATTTATGCATTTTTTTAAAATATATGTAGGTTGAAAATTATATATATAACTAATAAAATAGGCTTGGGGATGAGCCTCCCGACATGACCGGGTTTCAATCCCCGAAAATAAAAAAAATTATAGTAAAGTTTCGCAAGCAGCCCCCTCATGATTTCGGTTGAGGATCTGCCGCTGCCTAGGAGACTAGGTAAATGAACTTCCTCCATTTTTGAGAAATTCCTGCGTTTTTTATTTTTAAAAATACCAACTAAACAAATAAATTTCTCCTACTTTATGGGTTTTTGGGTTCCCAACCAAACGAGCTCTAATGATCGTATGATGGAATTAGAAATCTTGAGAAGATCGCGCAATGTTGTTATGCTAGCTTTTTAGTAGATTATAGTATTTTTTTTATTTTTTTTTTGATAAGGAAATAATTCGAGGCCGGACAGGCCCGGACCTCGAAACATACAACATAGCAAAAGAAATACAACAGAAAACAAACCTAATACAACAAAATAACTACACGAAAGAAACCCGGAAACCCCACACCCTAAGCAAACAAGCGGACACAGCAACGAGAAGAAGGATACCCGACGTGGTGAAGTGGATAGCGAGCGCATGGGACAGCACAGCTGACACGATGTCTCGCCGCCGGAAAGACGGAAAGCAGAAATCCACGCTGGGCAAAGACGACACCTGGGGAAGTGTGGATCACACGACGTTCCCTCCACCTAGATGAAGGATCTTCGGAGACCACGAACACCACCAACACGATCACTTCGATCAACCAGGGCCGCAGAACTGCTCCTCAACCGAAACTAACCACGAACCAACAAACAGAACTCCAACCAACTCGAGAAAATGAAGCACGACCGCGAGAGGGAAAAGTGCGCAAGAGGAATCCGGATTTAATAATATGTGTGTGTATAATTTTATAAATAACTATATATGGAAAATATATAAATGAACAAAAACGGAGTAGTTGTTTATTAAGGTTTCACATGGGCCCAAAGCCCAAATGAAAGGTTCATGACTTCATGGGCCACAAAGGGCCTACGGCAACCAAAGGGTCCAAGACACCAAGTAGGTCATGAGTGCTTAACCTTGAATTGCAAAGCAAGATGGTCGGCAGCTAAGGACACCGGCGGCATACGACGCAGAAGACAGAACGCCACCAGCAACCATCGCCGAACGACGAGACCAACGACACCTCACGACCAAGCGCCATGAGGAGGAGGACAAACCGGCGAAACCAAACACCAGCGAGGGCAACAACAAAGCGAAGGTGAGCAATAAGGGGAAGTAGAGAAATCGCAGGATCGGACCCAAAAGGCGAACCAGGTGGGGTGAGCATCGGTCGAGGTCGCCGCCGGCGACAGAGGAACAAAGGAGGTGGCCAAAGAGGCACACCTATGACTAAAGCAACGGGGAAGGCCAAAAACAACACCAAGAAACGAAAATCGAAGGCCTTGAGTACGAGATGGAAAAGAGCAATGATGGATTTATGATCCACATCTTATACACAACAAAAACCCCAAATTAATTGGGGTAAACTGACCAGAAAAGTGAGTCGGAGGGGTAGAGACCAGGAGCGGAGACTGCTGGCCAGAGGATTAGGTTCCGAACCACCCAAAGGAAGGGGAGATAAGGAAACCCCAGACGTAGGGGAAGGGTTTCAGCCGGCGGTGTGGACCAACGGAGGATGGTGGGGATCCGAAGGCAACCACAAAGGCCGGTGGCATTCAAAACACCCGAATCGGGTGGATTAGGGCTCCCGAAGGAGGGTTAGGGCTCCCGGAGGAGGGTTAGGGCTCCCGGAGGAGGATTAGGGCTCCCGGAGGAGGGATATGTCTCCCGGAGGAGTGTTGACGGAGCGGAGGAACCGTCACCGCCTGTTGTTGTCTCCCCTTGAAAGAGGGTTTTTTTTCCTCTCAAATGAGAGCGTTTAGTAGATTATAGTATGAAATATTGGTTTTGATTTTACTTGGGATGAAATTGATATTACCGGTGAAGACAGCATAGCCCAACAAACAGAGTCCACTCTCACAAGCAACACAACTCAACAAACAGAGTCCAACTCCAAGAAGCATTCGGACGGGATCGCCTGTGCCAAAGGGGACATCCTCCTGCTGTCCCCTCCCCTCCCCCCAGTTTAAAAAAAAAAAAAAATTGATTGAAATTTGAATGAAAAAAAATTAAATAATAAAGGCGGTGTTTTTGTGAGGAGGGACAGCGGGACAGTGGAGGATCCGGGACAGCGGATCCGCACCGAGAAGCATTAGCACGTTTCCTCCTACTCTATATACTACTCCCTCCGTTAAAAAATACATGGTTTTTTAGACCTTTGCACGTTGATTAAGGAAACCTATTTATATTTAAATCTCATTACTTTTATAGAGATGGATATTCTTTAATTTTAATTAGTAATGTACTTTTTAGGGGTAATTATTACCCTATAACCCTAAAAACCCATGTATTTTTAACAAAATTTTAAAGCCTAAAAAGACCATGTATTTTAGGACGGATGAAGTATATATCTATTTGTAAGGCTGTGATGTAATGTGTTCAAAATCAATTTGTC
This sequence comes from Persicaria tinctoria, assembly GCA_037127255.1. Lineage (NCBI taxonomy): Eukaryota > Viridiplantae > Streptophyta > Magnoliopsida > Caryophyllales > Polygonaceae > Persicaria > Persicaria tinctoria. The sequence goes on from JBANSL010000004.1 coordinate 7,701,770, forward strand.
AGAAGATATGTGTTTGATTTATCATTCGTGGAATTAATTCATCCTAAGTTTGATTTTAAATAAATTTTGTTCTTAAATGGACTGCGGCAAACTTCCGTATGCGTACGAGCTACGGTATTCAAGCTATAATACTTCAACAAGAATGCCTTGATTTGACAATTTTGTTAATCACAGTATTAACCATTCCGGACTAGACATGGCCACGGGTCCGACCCGCCGGGTGACCCTAACCCTGACCCGGGGTTGGGACGGGTCGGCGGGTTGGGTAACCCGGCGGGTCGGCGGGTCGGACTTACGGGTCGGCCACGTGGCACCAAATCGGGTACCCAACGAGTTTTGCGGGTCGACCCGCCGGGTCAACCATTTTTTTTAAAAAAAAAATTTGTTTTAAGCCCAAAATAAAACTCAACTCAAGTCTTTCACCACACTTTCGAAATGGAAAGATTTGAGGTTGACAAAACATGGTATGTGGGAAGATATATATAGATATCTTCATTCCACTCCCATCATTTCATCACACTTTAGATGTGGAAAGAAAATGTTGGATTGTGGGAATGACAAGTAGGGTATGAGGATCTATATATAGAGAAAATAGAAGTATGTAGCCCACTTTCGATGTGGGACAGAAATATGAGATATGAAAGAAAATGTGAGAAATTGATATTTAATTATATGATGTAAAATCTAATGTAATTAAAGTCTTTGGATTATATGGTGGAATATAATGTAATTTAAGTATTTGGATTATATGATGTAACATATAATAATATAATTAAAGTGTTTACCTCTTAGGATTTAATCAAATGAATAACACATGGTGATGAAACATCATGATACAATATATCAAGTTATGTTGGATTAATCTTTCTATTTAATTTAATTGATAGTTGTGTTGATCCATTAATCAATCATAAGTATTTTATTTTACTTATGATTGATTAATGATGATGTTATTAGAATTACATATTTGGGTTGCTTGTTATGACGTACATGAAAAGACACATTGAAAAGTATTGACAATATTATATTTCATTCTTGTGTTTGAAAATCCGAAGTTCTATATCATTTTGAAAATAAACGAAAACTCGACATTAAGGATACTATACAAGTGTAACGGCTTTACCAATAACAATATTTGTATCATTTGAAATTATATCATAAAGACTCCTAACTTAGTATCATATAGAATGATATAGAATGATTTTATAGTGGATCCACCAAATAACACAAATGTTTAAGGTATATTGTTAAACTTCACACTTTCTTGTTACCCGTTCGTTATTTCTTTCATAATTGATAAGTAATTTTTTTTTAAATAATATTTATATAAAGTATAGTACTAGTGTTTGTATATGATAAAAATTTATAAGTATGGATTGACATTAAAAACCGAATGGTAGAGATTGAAGACATGGTGTAGTTTCTAGTTTCTACCCTTATTCTTGTCCCACATTGAAAACTAGAGGAAATGGGGGGTGCTAAGTCTATAAAAGAAGAAGCATGGGGGTGCTAAGTCTCACATTGCCATTGCATGTTACATTATGTAATATTATGAATTATTCTAAGAATAATTTATATAAAAAATAATTTTTTTCAAAAAAAATATATTTTAAAATGGCGGGTTGACCCGGCGGGTCGATCCGGGTCGAACCCGACGGGTCGACCCGTCGGATCACGGGTTCAGATTTAGTCAACCCTAACCCTAACCCTTAACCCTTCCCGACCCTCGGACCCCTGGACCCTGACCCGGCGGGTCATCAACCCGGCGGGTCACGGGTCGACCCGTCCGACCCGTGACCCGTGGCCGTGTCTATTCCGGACAGCTCAATTGAAAAGTAATTGCGGGTAGTATCAAAGATCTTCGGTTCGAATTCCGAATGACCACTCTTTAATTAAAAATTCAAGGTATGGAATATCATAAAATTACTCGGTAAATATCAAAAAAAATTTCTCTGTCTCGTTGCTAAATTACATAGGTTCCACTAAAAAAAAATTGATGTAGAGACGGCTCTATACCATCACAAAAAGTAGGATTGCTGTCGCTAAAAAAACATTTGCAACAGAAAATCGGCAGTCCTAGTCCTAGGTAGAAAATAAATTTTAGCTACCTACGGTATATTATCATTTTATCATGTAGGATAATGGCGATGGAAATTTGTGAGTTCATATTTTTGGTCTTTTTATCTATTAATACTCCCTCCGTTTCCTTTTAAATGACTTTTTCAAGTCATGCACGTAGTTTTATAACGATAAAAACTATATTAAATATTAATATTTTAAAAATATTTTTTTAATAATATTATACTTATCATCAATAAGTATGAGATTGTCGAAAAAAATATTTAAAAAAATTATTATTTCATATAGTTTTTCACACCTTAAAAAACGTGCATGAATAGTAAAAAGTCAATTAAAAGGAAACGGAGGGAGTATTAGTTAAAAGTCAACCTCCTTTCCCACCATGATCTTTTCCCTTCCTTTCCCCTACTTTCCTCCATTTTTCTTCTCTTCCTTTCTCCCATTACTTTCCCAAGTTTCCCTCATTTCTCTCCATCTTACAATTTTGTTTGTAACTAAAATTTGATTTTATTTTCTTTAAAAAAAAATTCATATCACTTTCCCCTATTTCTATGCTCTTCCATTTCTTTTTCTTCCTTCCAATTTCCATCCATTTTAATTTTTTTTTTTTGAAACCAAAGTTTGATTTAATTTTTAAAAAAAATTTGACTGACATCGAGGTCGACGACGTAACTAACATCAATGTTGCTGACTCAGACGCCGCTGACGCCGACTTTGCTAACCCCGACCGACGCGATCATAAAATTTCACCTATACTTATTACCTCAGGGTGATGACAAATATCATGATTTACCTGCAAGCCTGATCAAGATGGGTGGAGGTCAGTTTATACGCTTATTGGTTTGGTCAGTGTTGATGATATCTTTGGCTCACGAAGAAGAAGTTATTTTTCAATTGTCGCATTTAGAGGAAGTAAGGTGGTGTTTTTATTCCAAATACGTTCTTATCCGACCAAAAACATTAAGAACTCAACTCCAGAAGTTTTAGGTCAAGGAGATAGGCAGAGCTCTTCTTCTTCTCTCTTGAATCGGATCCCCAATTTGGAGGTTGGAGGGGGGTATTTATAGGGATCAGGTCAAGCGAGTAACTTGTTGGTAACCTCGTGGGTTAACAGGGGACACGTGTAATGCATGCCCTCACGCTAGGGAGCTAGGCATTACACGTGGCACTTGTTAGAGGGGAGGTGTTTGACCAACGAGTTGCTCGTCTTTGCCTTAAAGGGCCACAAGGTATTGGTGCGTCCCGTTATGAGATGCACGCTTACCTATGTTAGGATTCTGATCGTGATTCTCCTTAGATCGATGTTTCTTAAGGTACTGTGTTTGGTCGAGGTTTGGCGAAGCTTCTTACTCGCAATGTATTTCGTAGAAGGTCAGATGTCTTTTGCGTTGGGTGGTCTACTTATAGCGTCATATCCTTGTTAATTTATAGGCCTATTTTCTATGGCATCGTCGCCGACCTCGTTGATGATGACGCTGCTGACGTCGACATCAGCAAATAGAGTGGCTGATTTTGAGTCAGATTTGCTTGGACAGGCAACAAACATTGTGTTTGAGCAAGTATGTGCTTCATCATTGGTTAATTCCTAGATAATTATATACTCACTCTGATTGGAAATATAAGGCGTTCGACTTTTATACACGTAGTTTATAATGTAAAAAAATTTAATTAAAAAAAATCAATATTTTATATAGTTTTTAACTCCTCAAACTACGTGCACAAAAGTCAAACGTCTTATAGTATTAAAAATCGGAGGGAGTATATACTAGCTAGTACTTACGAATGTACGATATATTGGATATGCATGCATTGAACAATGACAGTTGAACAACTCAACTGAACACACAGAGCACGATTTTGCAAAAGCCACACACCTTTGATTCATTCAGCAAACTCCTTACATAACCTCCTTACAAGACTACAAGTTGTACGTGGTAACGTACTGCAATCTAAAAATTAAAACAACTAACCCACTAAAACCTTTTTATAGTAGAAATTAAATTGATCGCCTCCTAATCAAAATTCGAAACTATATTTATGATAATTTATGTGTATAATAGAGAGTACGTAGAAGCCCAACCTGCAGGCCGGCCATGTAATTGAGTGGACGAAGCTACTGCCCGACTTTTCCGTCACCGCCGGCACTGTTACGCACACGAGCGTTGGGGCTGGCTGAAATAATTGGACGAAGTACTCTCCGATTGGACGGAATCTGCAAGACAGCTCCTTCGAGATGAGAAGCTATTGCAACCAAATCGATATCGATCTTTTCGGATATGGAAAGGGTATACGAATATTGAAACACCATCAATCCATTTATCATCACCAAAACTAGCCACCATCTTAACCCGCTGATATTCGCTGATCTATCCATTATGAGATCCAAAGTGTATATTATATATATCGAATACGTGTTTTGTTGAAGCTAATTAATCAGGTAAATGGTGGATGGGATATGATATTGAGAATTTAAAGAGAGAGGATTAATATATACTCCTGGTTGTTGATTTAATAATTATTATTTTTTTGGTCAAACTAAGAGGTGTGTAGAGTGATTTTAATAACCTTGGTCCTTGGGAGTTTAATTTCAAAGATTGACTTGAGAGGCATTTTTGGTTCAAACAAAGGAAACTATACAGGCGGGAATTGGTCAATATTTCTCTATGAATATTATCATAGTAGATTGAGTAGTATCAATAAATTAAAAATGTAATATTAAATCATAAATATCATTAGGAATATGACTAATAATACTCAGTATAACTTATAATCTCATCTATATCTCCATTCTCCTATATAACAACTATCACCATTCACAACAATAAATAGTCCACCATTTTTATACGATTAATACTACCGTGACCCTTACTAGTGTTGGACAAAAAAGAAATAATTAGCTAAAAAGACAAAATTCTCAAACTAATTAGGGAAGTAGCCAAACTTTGAAACTATTTAGGGAAATAGCCAAAGTGCTTACTTTTTGACCTTTTAATTGTACAAAGATATCTCTATTTATACTAAATTACGAATATTATCCGAAATTTCTTAGATGTTAAAATATTACTACAAACTTAATATTGATTGTTTAAAAAAAATGACTTTTGGTGGTACTAACTACCATAATCTACTAACTATATTATGAATATTAAGATTTCTATGGTTTTAAGCCCACCACGCTCTGCAACTAAAAACTTTCAAGCTAAAGAGGTTTGACCCATACCTGAACTTAGTTACTCTGGACCACCGGCGTTCCTTAGCTTCCGGCTTTCTAGAGGTGGCTAACCTTCAACCAGGCCTCCCTTAGTCCAGATTGAGCACAAATCTGTTTCGTTTCCTACCTCAGACTGTAGTCTCTAGCTTTTTATTTTGATTTTGAGAGGGTGAAGGGATTTGAATCAAGAAAACAAAGTATTCAAAACATAGTGTTCAATTAAGTAGCTTTCCCTTTCTTAAAAACAAACTTTATTGAATCTGGGAAATATTACAACACACAAGCACTCTTAACTTAAAACTTAAACACACTTAACACTCATACCAGAAGATCCATTGAAAAGTTTTGAACTTTAGAGTGATGGAAACACCAATCTACTCAAATTCAAAACGTTTCTATTTCTCTTTCTGATTTACAAACTCTCTTTCTCTCTCTGAGCATATGTTTTCTCTCCCTGGAATTCGATGCCCTTGAACACCAAATGGATGCCCTATTTATAGAACAAGTCGAAGGTCATAGGATACCTCTTCAACGACATAATTAAATGGCCTACATGATGGCCTGATAAAGCAAACAAAAGCACACAGTACACAGGTTCACGTGATAAAAGCAAAAAATCGTAAAAGCAGGAAGTACAATAATTGTGTTTGGTGGATGATGATGGCGTTCAGTTGTCCAGGTTCTGGACCCCTTCGTCTCCCATATTGGCTTCCATGTCATCATCATTGTAATCTTGAACTAGATCTAGAGTATTATCAAACTCCAAATCTTGTTCATTGTCTAGATCGAGATAAAGCATTAATCCTTCAGCGTAGTCTCGATCCCATGCAATTAGTAAATCGATCATCCTCTCGTGTCCTCTTTTGTCTAAAAAGTGACCGGCCTCTATTTCTGCTAAGTAAAGACTAATGGATTCGGTTCTATTTAAGGCTTGCTGCATTAATGAATTGAGTTGTGAGGTTACGATGAAGGTTGTATTTCCGACTTTGAATATCCCACAATCTGTCTGTCTGAACTTGGTGATGTAGTAGTAGATGTAGAAGAATCCTTTTGCTCTTGCCTCCCAAGTATGTCTTACTACGTCGATTCTTCCTTCCACTACTGGATCTGTCACGTACCAGTAGTCTTCCTTCATTAGTAGGAAGATTAGGTAATGTGGTAGCCGGGTTTTTCCCTGGCTAACATCTATGGAGGCACTGATAACACGGTAACAACTTATGTCTTCTATTTTTTCGAATTTTGCTGCTCTGAGGAAGACCTCCTTCTGGAACTTAGTGAAATACTTGTACACAATGTTCTAAAAGGCGCTAGGCGGCGGGTGGCCGCCTAGGCGGCGCCTAGGCGGACTTAGAACAAACTTGATTATTTCCTTATATTTTGACGAATAACACTTGTCAATAATTCATATAATGTAATAATAATCCATAATATCACTCATAAACCCAAATTTGTAGTAGTTAACTAACACTAAAGTAAATAAACGCAAAAGTACATGTCTGACTAACAATTCTAAACATCCTAAAATCCAAAACTATAAGTTCGACTGAAAAGAAAATGCATCCCGACATGGGGAATAAAAAAAACCCTAAGTCAACTAATCATATGCTTAGAAGCTCAAATTGAATAATCGTTGGACTAGGCGGTGCCTAGGCGGGCCCAGGCGGCGCCTAGGCGGGACCGGTCGGGCCCAGGCGGCGTCTAGGCGGGACCAGGCGGCGCCTAGGCGGGACTAGGCGGTTCTTGGATGAATTTCCGCCTAGAGGTCCGCCTAGACTTAAAAATTCCTAGGTCCCGTCCCGCCTAGCGCCTAGGCGGCGCCTAGACGCGATTTTTAGAACACTGCTTGTACAAGATGCTTTCTTCTTCTTTCTTTGGCCATGGTCTCCTGTTATTGTGGATTCCATTGCACATTCCATATCTCCACGAATTTAAATAGTCTGCATCTTCATTTGGCATGAGGGGTAATGATAATCCTCCCAATCCGGCGCCAGTGGTTACACAGAAATGGTTACACAATTCCCTTATCGTTGCTGGAGTATCGTGATCTCTCAAAGTTACCATCCAGTAGAAGTTGTCGAAATCTCTCATTTTCCATCTTCTACAGATGTCTTCCTGGAGCTCAGTAGGTAGCTGGAGAACTTTTATAAATATCTCTAGAGTTAACATTCTTATAACCGCTCTGTGTCTCGTTTGTAGGAGTCCACGACGGAATCTATTCTCAGTAAATCTTCCAAAATCAACAGAAATAGAAAAACTTGGAGGGGAAACCCATCCTTGGTATCCTCTTATTTCTCCTAAGATATTAACGTCCCATGGGTGGAACACCCATTGCGGATTTTCCCACCGCGTTTGATTTCTCTGATCCATCAGCTAACTCTCTCGTTAAGCTGTCAGCTAAAGAATTTTTTGATCCCTGCACATGTTCAATGGTAAAAGTGAATTGATTAAGGGCTAATTGCCAACGCAGGAGTCTCCCATGCGCTTTCATATTATCAAGATTGTTATTTATAAAACCCAATATTCCTTTACAATCTGTTCTGACTGTAAAAGGTTTAGGAGCTAGGAAGATTATAAATTTCTGGATTCCACGATAAGTTGCAAGAATCTCCTTCTCCATGACATTATAATTATACTCAGATTTGTTGAAGCTGCCACTGCTATACCTGCAAAGCTTGTTATCTTTCTTTATTTTTAAAACAGCTCCCCAATGATAATTACTAGCATCTGTTTCAAGAACTAACTCGTCATCTTCATTAGGTAAAGTCAATATTGGAAGTTTTTCACATCTTCTTTTAAGTTCTTTGACTATTTTAGTATCTAATTGAGTCCAACTCCAGACTTGATCTTTCTTTAACATAACCTGTAGAGGTTTTCTCAGTTTGGCTAGATCTTTAATAAAATCAGAAGCATAAGTAAGACAACCTAGAAATCTTTCTAGTTGTTTTCTATCTTTGATTTCATCAGGAAATTCTTCTACTTTTTCTAGAATATGTTCTTGCAAAATAATTTGACCAGCTTTAATCTTTAATCCTAGGAACTCAATTTCAGGCTCAGCATAAATGCATTTCTTCTGTCCTAAAATGATTCCATGGTCAATACATTTTTGGGTTATAGCTTTGAAGTCATACTTATGTTGTTCTATAGTTTTAGAGAAGATTAAGATATCATCAATGTAAACAAGACAGCAATGTTTAAACTCTTTAAAGACATTGTCCATTCTTCTCTGAAATATTTGTGGTGCATTTTTCAAACCAAAGGGCATGACTACCCATTCATAGTGTCCTTGTGGAGCACTAAATGCAGCAAGTGGAATACTTTTCTCATCCATTCTTATCTGCCAATAACCACTTTTACAATCCATTTTAGAGAACCAAGTGGCTCCCTGTATTCTATTAAATAAAACTGTCTTATTAGGGATATAATATCCGTCAAAAACGGTATTATCATTAAGCTTTTTATAATTGATAACCATTCTAGCTTTTCCTCTTTTTTCTTCAGCATGATTCCTAACCATAAAGGCAGGACTAGAATGAGGACTTTTACTTTCTCGAATTAAACCCTTTTTTAAGAGTTCATCAATTTGTTCTTTAAATTCTTGTTGATCCTTATAAGTGTAAACCATTTGTTTTACTCTAATGACCGCTTTAGGATCTATTAGCTCTATGGTAGCAAATGATTTATCTTTTTTCCCAAAATTTTAAAGGATTTTCAGAATATAACTCCTTACACATTTTTTCTTGTTGTTTAAGAATTTTATCTTTTAATGTTACTTCACATATAGATAGTGCAAATTCTCTTTGTGTAGGAAGAATATATTCCTCACCACGCTTAGTGCGCGTAAACTCTATTGCTTGGTGTGTATAAGCTTGTTTATCTTTTTTACCCAAGCATCTTCACCATTGATGTTGAAGACCATCATATCTAAATGCTGAGTTACAGGAACATGGAGTCTTTGGAAATTATTTCCAATTAACATATCATGCGAGGGCTGATTAGTAGCCCAGAGTGTAGGAATTACACATTGGACTCCTCCTATCATGATAGGTACATCAGAAGCTAATTCTGAATGAACCATAATACTATCATCAGCTATTCTAACCTGAATTGGTCTACGAGACTTCTGCCTGATAAACTCAGGAAATAAGGCCTTTTTACCAAAGCATACTGAACATCCAGTATCTACAAAGGCACATAATTCATATTTATTAAACCCTTCTAAGCAAATACTTATCGGTATATAAATGCTATTGGGGTTGGTAATCCTATAATTTTTCTTTAGTGATTCTCTACTGACATGTTCAAAGCTTTCTTCTACTCTCATATTATCTCCATAGAGATGTCTGAGGTCTATTACTTCCATTCTCATTCCTAATTCTTCTTCAAATAAAGAATCTGTGAGAGATTCTTTTAAGTCTTTAGCCCCTGGATCATTCTCATAGATAGGTTCACTAATGGTTTTAGTTTAATATCCTATTATTTTTCCTTTTTGTTCGGAACTAGATGATCCTTCTTGATTTTCTCTAACCTTGTGAACTATTGGAGGAATTGCTGTTATTGACTCCTTAAAAGGATAAGAACCTAGATCTACACTATGTCTGGGTGGTTCTTTTATAATTCTATTTTCTAACCTCTTGTTTAATGCCGCTATCATGCTTACTATGTCTTCATCTACAACAAACGATTTGTCTTTTCTACTAGTGGTAGCTCCCTGATTCCTCGGATTAATACTAAGATTAGGATTGAACCTAAAACTAGTGTTTCTGGATAAACTTGGACATCTAGAGAGATTGAATGGTGGTTTAGCATTCGTATGGATTCTACCTTCTTCATCTATGGTTAAAACCTTATTACTGCTAGTGCCTGTAGAATTTTCAAATGTGTTTACCCAAATGGTCTTAAGTCTTATTTGATCAGGTTTTAGTTTAACAGGTACAACCTCTTTGCTTGGACCTACCACCTCGTGTTTCTCAGCTTCTACTATATGGCACTTTTGTGGAGGATTTGTAGTATTTTTCAAGTTTATAAACTACCTGCCATTTTAATTGTAAAGGACAAGTTCCCTTATGCATACTAATACCTTCTGTTAACAATTTTATAGCTAAGAATTTAGATGCATAATGATCTTCTAGACTAACATAATAGTTAGGTCTACAGATCCAAGAAACTGCTCCTTGACTCAAATTACAGACTATACCACTGATGCATTGATCACTAAACCTTTTATGTCTAATGTCACAAACAAAATTAATGCATTGCACATCTTTTCCATAGTCTTGTAATGGAGTTATAATTACTTGGATGCCACATATGAAAATATATTTAAATTTTTTATCTTTGTTATGTTTCTGAATGTTTGCCCAATTGATTAAGTTTACTTCAGTTGCTTGATTTTCATTATTTTTGACAGTTACATCTCCAGACATTTCTTCGCGAACATATTTAGCATATTTAGAGAATAATGTTTTTTTAACAAACTGTTCTTTAGCGATGATCGGGAAATCAACCCCTGATCTCGTCATCTCTTCAACTTGTTCCTCATCAATAGAGTTTCAGCTTGCTGAAGTTGAGCTAAAGTAGTCATTTCATATTCATCAAAGAACTCACTAGGAGCTTCTCCTTCCATCATTTCATTAATTTCTTCACCTTCTATTGACTCATTTTCAGATTCTATATCTTCTTCAAGCTTTTCTTCTATTATTTCTACTATCCCTTTGTTATTTCTTAGGGCTAGATCTACTGCTTCATCTTCAGATAACTCGATATAATCCAAACTACCTAGGGCTTCTGCTAATCTATTGTTCTTCTTGTTTTTGCATTCATTAGCATAATGACCGGATTCTCCGCATGCCCAACACTTACAGTTTTTCTTTTTCTCAGGATAGAACGAGGCTTTCTGAAAAAACCTTCTGTTTTTAGAGAATGGTTTTTTATAATACTTCTTATAATATTTTTCACCTCTCTGTTTATTGAAACTTTTTCTCTTGTAGTTTCGTTTTCCTTGGTAATCTCTATTATTACATCCCCATTCTGTTGGCGTCTCCCAACACGTTAAAAATTGTTTTTTCATTCTTTGGGTGCTTCTTACGTCTCGACATTTTTTCTCAACCCATTTCCTAACATAAGAAATTCTGTTACCAAGAGTATCTTTATCTCCATTTTTAATTAAATATCGATACTCTTCACTTATTTGTTCATTAATTGGGGCAGGAAGTTTATCAAAGAACATTTGTAGATTAGTGCTGTTTTCCCCTATCTTATAGTAATACTTCTCGAATTCTGTTATATAATTATCGACATATTTTATGTTACATATTTCAAGATTGTTTAAGGTTCTTTGCCATTTTAAAGCTTCCTTATCTTCATCTTCCTTTTCTCCAATGAATTCGTCTTCTATTAGTTCACATATTAATGTGAACATCGTCACTGGACTTGCTAGATTTCTAAGTTCTTGTTTTGGGTCATCACCAATAGCTCCATACCAGTCGGCAATACATCCATAGAAACTATGCTCTATGTAATTAAGGAATTGGGAAGAGTTCCAGCCTACATTCATGTTTAATACACTCATCATACTTTTCTTCCAGAACTCTATAATTTCACGCCTATTCCTTACACCATCTAGGTTTAGTTTATAACTTGTTTCACTTATGGGTTCTAGATTAATTTCTCTTTGATTTGGTCTATGGTTTGGCATAATGCTTACTCCAAATCTTTCTTTCTTTTCCAGAAATTCTTTAGGCTTTAACCTAGGTCTATAATTGCTGGTAGAACCATGTTCATATCGTCTGTAGTGTCTTCTAGCTTCATTTTGTTCTACAGTTTCATTCTCCCTCGGCCTTCTTTGTCTTAAAATTTCATTTAACCTTTTTTGGACTCTAGATATAGGAATGTTTTCCATATCTTTTAGGTTAATTAATCCCATTTGTTGATATACAGCTTCTTCATCCGAATTCTTTTCAGACTCGTCGTCGCTCATGACCTCTTGGTTCATAAAGTTGGTTTCAATGGCTTTTTGTTTCTGTAATTTCATCTTCCATTCTGGGTCATCTAACTTAGTGCCGAATCTCCTTGTTTGTCGAAGTAGATGGTGATTCATTCTTAAGATTTTCGTTTTCGTCTTGATCTTCTTCTACTGTTTCCTTGTTCTTTATATTATCTAATTTAGTAGAAAACTTCTTTTTGGATTTTTTAAATGGGTAACTATATTTAAAAGGATCTCCTTTTTTAATTTCACCGCCTGATGTTAAGCTTATCTGATGACTGATCTCGTTAATGGCTTTTAGATTTGTTGAGTGATGAACTTCGCCTGTTTCTTTTACAGTCTTAAATATTTTACTGCTAATTTCAATATATAATTGTTCTAATTTTTTAACTTCTAATTTTAGATCTATAAGTTGGTCGGAAATGGCATTTAAAATTGCTCCAAAATGCTTATCGTTTACATCTAAATGTAAAGCATGAGGATAAGTCTTATGGGGGCAATTAGTAGACACCTCCAGATTGTCTTATAGATAAACACAGATTATTTTTAATTAACTTGGCTCTGATACCAAATTGCAGGATCACACAGACTTAAGAAAATACTAAATACTCCGTATTATTTAAGCGGGAATAAGAAAGATAATAACACAAACTAAGGATATAATTTAAACTTAATAAAAAGTTGGGTTTATTTTTATAATTTTTTGGTTTTTATGGGGCAAAGTTTATGATTGTAAAAAAGTGAATAGTGACTTTTGGCTATTCTCCAAAATACTTTGGAGATTTGGCTAAAGTCCTAATATTTTTGGGATTTTTGGCTAAAGTTCTAGTTTGTTCGACTAGAAACCACTTTTCAACTACACTCGGAAGCGAATTCGGGTAATAAGAGAACCAACAACAATTAGCCAGCAAACCAATGATCAATCAATAATATCCAATCCGGAAATCAAACAACCGAGCAACTACAAACATAGATAAGAGCACAAATATTGACACAAGATTTACGTGGGAAAAACCCTCTTTAACTAGAGGATAAAAAAACTCACCTTCACTAATCTACTATAATCAACAAATAGGTACAAGTGTTTAACAATCCAGTCACACCCCGAGACAAATAAAAATGGAGATCTCAAATACCAATCTAAATACAACCTGAATTTAGAATTGATTCCTTTCCAAAAACCTAGCTAAACATTTAGTAATCAGATGAGATTTTCATGGGGAGAAAATACCTATCAACAAACACCCGTTGTTGACTTATTGAAGGAAGGAGACGGATCACCAAATCAAGAGACGAAACACCCGCTCAAATCTTATATCTTTCCTCTCTGTTCTCCCTCCTCTCTCCTTTTCTTATGGTTGTTGCGGTACTCCTTGATGAAGCAAAACCCTTTGCTTCACATCATCATTTGGTTAATCAATTGCTATATACAACCTAGCAATTACAAAACCAAAAACTTGGGGTGGACTCATGGGCCCTTGGCCCAACAACTAGTTCAAACTCAGGATGCCACTTCTACAAAAAGCCCGAAGCATTCTCAGGGTTGTTCCGTTATATTTTGAGGCGTTGTGCAATTTATATATTCAGGTCTTTTATTTTAACTAATTCAAAGGGGAAAAAATCCATCAAATCCACTAATAAAAAATACAATAATTATGATCATCTAACTCTAACAAATTAAAAAGTAAAAACTAACAAATTTGAGATTATCTATCGAAATCCTTGAGGTTGAAAGCAAAAAAAAACATGAAATGGGCTGCTGCAATTTTGTAAATTATTATCTATCGAAATTCTTGAGGTTGAAAGAAAAAAAAAACATGAAACGGGCTACTTTAATTTTGTAAATGTTTCTGTTATAAGAGCATAGATGGGTTGCTGCAATTTTGTAAATTATTACCTATCGAAATTCTTGAGGTTGAAAGAAAAAAAAACATGAAACGGGCTGCTGCAATTTTGTAATTTTTTCCGCTGTAAGAGCATAATTGTTTTGGGAAAATAAAAAGGTGGACTGCCGGTATGAGCTGCTGCAATTTTGTAAGAGCATAGATGGGCTGCTGCAATTTTGTAAATTATTACCTATCGAAATTCTTGAGGTTGAAAGAAAAAAAAACATGAAACGGGCTAGCACTACCGTCGACTCCATTCACCACCTCTGGCCACCAGCCTCCTCTCTCCTCCTCTGAAGTTTTGAGGTAATTTTGAAATACCCCAATTTCTAGGGTTTGCTTATTTGGAGTTTGGTTGATTCCTGGGTTCGATTGTGGCTGTTGATCGTAGTTGCTGGACTATTCCGATCAAGTTCGGGATGGTTGAAGGCTCAATCGGTGTGACGACATCCTAGGGTTTACTTTATTCAAGTTCTGATCCACTGCAATTCATTGATTTTGATTGGTTGATTCTCATGTATTGATGTGATGGCAAAGAAACATAAGGGTAATCCCAATGTATTGCTGTGATGGCCAAGAAACACATCGATCTCTATCCTTTGTTCTTTATATATACGATTACCGAATTCCATACCTACCAAAGTCTGATACATATCTATAATGGCACGTAGCTTAAATGGTAATTATTATATACTGTATGAGGCTTTGACAATATTGTGAATTGATGACATTATTCGGTTAAATTTGATATATTATTCGATGAAAAATGAAGAATTATTTACCGAATAATGAAGAATTATTCATAGGTATGTGTCGAATTAGATGTATGTTTTTCGAGATATCAAAATTTGGAAAAAGGTTTTCAGAAATTGGTCAACTATTCGTATAATTCAGAGTCATTATTCGTCTATATGCATGAATTATTCAACTAACTATAAAGGATTATGCATTCATATATGGTGTAATTAGTTGGTGGAACGAAATCAGACATATATATACGAGTGAATAATCACTCATGTACGAGCGAATAATCATCCATATACCACCGAATAAACATTCATAGACGACCGAATAATCAAGCAATCTCATCGAATAATTATTAGTTAAAAGTTTAGGGCGTTTTCAAGGTGGTAGCCAATTAGAATAATTCATCGATACCATCGCATAATCCGTCGATACGATCGAATAATCCAGATATACCATCGCATTATCCGTCGATACGATCGAATAATCTAGATATACCATCGAATAATGTCAAGAGAGTGCATCACAAACGCCCCCAAATCAGCAAGTGGGCAAGAAAAAATGTGGGTCCCACTGATTTTTAATTAAAAAAAGCTAAAATTGCCTTTTAATCTCATGCATCAATTTCATTCAATCAACGACTCAGATTTGTGTACATGATACACGTTAAGGGCTTAGTACACCGGAACCAACCCCTTTATATATATATATATATATATATATATATATATATATATATATATATATATATATATATATATATATATATATATAAATGGATAAAAAGGCACACTTTCGATTTACTTGTTAAATTTTTAATAAAAAGTGATGATGGGTGGTGTTTTTTAAATGAATGTATTTTAAAGGGTGGTTTGCTGCAAAAATAAATTTAAAGGGTGGCCGGTTTCCTGCAAACTAACCTATTTAAAGGGTGGTTTCAAGCAATTTCGCCTAAACATAAACTAAAGTCCACCCTAATCATTTCGGATGAGCACCTATAATTCTTTCTATCGGATAGGGTTGAGGTTTGCACACCTTTTCCGCTCTGCCAGGGGAGCTGATTTATATAACAAATTGGTCTTCGTGACCTCATCCGCCAGGATGCTCTCAGATAATGTTGACGAATCTCGAACTAAAAAGGTCTCCATTTTTGGTGGAACCCAGAGATAGACCTAGTGGGGTTCGTAATACTCCCAACGGGATTACCTGACCCGCACCGAGATAATTGGTACGGCCCAACCTGTGCCGCGTGAACAACCAACTTCCTAAAGAAATTATCCCCTCACCGAGGCTTCGTCAACGAAATGGGGATCAGTTATTTACCTGTCACCGTCCGCTGGTTTTGAGTAGACGGTTATGAATTCTTGATCCTCCCTTTAGGCTCTTGAATGGCAAGAAAGATTCTAAAAGTTTTACGCGGATGAAATCAGCCCTTATCCGCGGAGCGGCTCCTTATCCTGATAAAGATCTTTTACACTCTGCTTTCCTTTTATCTATCTCTCTTTCTCTCTAGATCTTATTCTTTTAGGGATATCGCTTTAGGTCCGCTCCTTCTTTTCTGTCCCGGCCGCCCAAAAGTCCCCTCTCTCCTGTTAAACTTTTCCCTTTTATAGGTGACGAGCAGTCCCCAGGCAGTCGCCACGTGTCATTTCCTGATCGACACGTGTCCTACCCGTGGGATGGGGGCATGTTGGGCACGTACCCCCTCTTCCTGTCCGCGGATGATATGGCTTTTGTAGATGGAGGATTCGATTCTATCCGCGGTCGCCTTCATGGTGTTTTTATTTCCCTTTTTGTTTCCTTTCTTTACTTATTTTTAGATGTTTTCATTACCGGTTTCGTCAAATGTATTATTTGAATTCTTAACTTATAAAAAAAAAGATAGGGTTGAGGTTGAGGAAAGGTCAATATATTTGCTACTGTATTAATTTCCATAAACATGTAAAAAAAAATGGATTGTTTGAGAGTAGAGGTCTATTTCCTAAGGGCTTTTTATGTCAAGGTTATCACATTCTATTTCAATGTTTTTTTTATTCTCGGTTCTAATGTTTTACGAATTCATTCTCTCAAAACTATAGCCTCATCTTTGATAACCGAGCATAAAAGGATGCTGACGTCCTTCATTGAGACCCAATTTTCTTCAGGATCTAGGATCACAAAGCCAATAACAAACTTTTCGCTATCTCGAAATGACCCACCAAACTTTAGCTTATAGCCAAATCTTTTAGGTGGTTCACATTTGATATTTTTTCTTTCTATTTTCGCACCTAACATGTTAGGATAATTAAGAGTTGGCTTCTCATTTGTCTCTTCCTCCTCGTTTTTAGTTGTGTTCCAGTTGAACATTTGTTGTTTGATAAATTGTATAACATTGTCGACAATATTGAACCCATTTTTAAAAATCATTTAGGCCTTGTTTGTTTTAATAGAAGGGAAAAGAATCAAATTTTATGTAGAAAATTTGTATGATCAACACTTTTTTGTGAGTCTAAAGAATGGGAGAAGGTAATAGTTATAGCATCTTAGGGGATATGGTTACTCTATGCTCAAAGTTGGTAATCAAATGGGGGGAAAGGAAATAGATTTTGTACATAAAATGAGGGAAGGAGTGTAATGATTAGAATAATGATCAATTAATCTTAAATTAAAAATAGACTAGATTCGGAAGGGTAACCATTACCTTTCCTTTCCTAAAAACAAACGAGATGTTAATTTTTAAAGTACCAAATATTCCACCAAATGGTTGACATTGTGCAAGTTTTATTTTTCAGTTTCTTTTTATGTATTATAGGGGAGTACATACCTGCAAATTGCAATCTTGCCCATTGATTATTTATTGTTGTAGTTTATAGGAATTTCTATGTGTTCTTCGTTGTTTCGTTTGTTGCAGCAAATCACCTTGCTTCACCGAGTCGGTCACGAATCGTCGTAAACATCAGGTCCCTTTTTCTCCATTCAGTTTGAAGGTCTTTGACTTATTCTATGTTTGTTTTCTCATTTTCACATCTTTACGGTTGCTTCTTCGCTTTGGGTCATCATCAATCTTCAACCCTAATTTTTGGTTCATTTTTTTATTTTGTTGTTGTTGTTGTTTTCTACTTTCGATTTCCCTTTCTTCCTTGTAGGTTTTTGTTGTTATTTTCTTATGATTTTCAGTTCTTTTGTTCATGTTGAGTTAATTTTGCCACTAGGCCAGATTGACGTTCTAGACACAAACGACTTTTTTGTCGTCTCTTGAATGCACTTCAAGGGACGAACAAAGCCTGGGTCGTCACTTACAATAGGACCGGATGTACACCCATCCAAGGGAGCCTTTCAGCAGACGAACAATTACTAAGTCCGTCTCCTGAATACTGAGTGAAGGTTGACCAAGCCGTTGACCATCGATAAACATGGTGAATGATCGAGGATTGTCAGGTGCAGTCGTACCATCATCATTCAAGGGACGAACATATATATGTTCGTCCCTTGATTCAACTGTACTTTAAAAAAAACATGTGACTCCGTACGTGTTTGGCATATATCATCTTCTCCGGACAGTGAGGTTATTTTGCATCCTCTATTCCAGACAGTGAAGGACGGGGTATTTGGCATCTCTTCCTCGACTTCCTTGCATTGTTCTGCACTTGTCGCCGCGCTCGATCAGGTGAGTCTTCTCATTCCTTTCGATTGATCTGTTTGATTAATTGGTTTTTGTTTTGGTTCGACTAGAATTCCAGATCTGTGATTCCAGATCCGAAACCCAAATCGCCCTAGCCTCCATTGGTTTCATCCAGATCTGTTTCCTTTGAGCTAGCTCCTACTTCTCCTTGGCTTTGGGTGTCTTCCATTGCTCAATTCGAAGGATTAGAACCTGTAGTTGTAGGAGAACGAGAAAAACCCCAATTTCATCCCCAATTTCATCATTGCTCAATTCGACCTCATCTCTTTCCTTGCATTGAGGATTCTCCTTGGCTTGGGTGGCTTCCATTGGGGATTTTGTTTATAATCAATCTGTTAATACAATTACAAAGTGACAATCTATTCATTTGGCCTCTTATGCGTGACATCCATTTTATTCTTTTAGCATTTCGGCGAAGTGATTTCTGAAATTGAGCTTTCTTGTTTATGTTGTAACTGGACTCGTGGATCACACACACTCAAACCCACACAGATTCGAGGACTTGACTCTAGAAGAACACAAACAGCACACACTTACCAGTTTTTGATAAAAGCCTCTAACTGTCATACTAACATTTAGTGTCAAGTCATCACATTTTCAGACTATATAAAGCCTCTTGCTGTAACAAACTATTAGTTGAACAAGTTAACAGATTCTACATAATTCAGTTCATTGATTCCCTCTCTCTATGTTGCTTATACTCCATGTTGTTCCGTCCATAGGCATGTCAGACACTTCCGGTAGTTGGCTGAGCGGTTGTCCAGAAAAGTACCCATGGATTGGAGGGGATGATCCATACGAACGTCAGGTAAACAAATTGCTTTTAATTTACTTTGTAATGAAGGCAAGAACTGATTTTAGTGGAGATGAATGTAATTCATTCATGATTGATGTTGTAGGAGAATAATTTTTTGGCCTTAGCTTCTTTGTTCCCTCAAGACTGATTTTGGTGCATTGTATTTTTAGATCGAATGTTGTTTTGGTGCATTGTATTTCTAGATCGAATGTTGTTTTGGTGCATTGGTGGAGATGAATGTAATTCATTCATGACTGAATTTGGTGCATTGTATTTCTAGATCGAATGTTATTTTGTTCATAGGAATATTCATTTTCTAAAAACATGGATGTTGATTTGTTCCTTTGGTGCATATGACTCTTAAAATGAACTTATTTGCCTTTAAATCATCATGATACATTGTATGAATAATGTCATGCTTATGAATATAATGTCATGATTCGTAGTGGACTCCTTATACTGAAGAGATGGAGGAAGTGTCGAGGGGCAAAGAGGAGAAGATTCATGTCACGGCTGCTGAGAAGGATGATACAACCAGTAGCGAGAACCCATTGCTCCGTCAAATGGTAGAAATCAACCAGGATCTAACCGAGCGCAACCAGAATCTAATTGAGCGGCTCCATGAAGTGGAAGAACGCAACCAGTGTCTAATGAAGAGCAACCGGGAGCTAACTGAGCGCAACTGGGCTCTAATCGAATGCAACTGTCAGCTGGGAGAACTCGTCGTTTCATTTGCGAAGAAGTAGGCATGGCCTCCACCTTATGTAATCGTGTCTTAATTCATGTAATGTTTTCGTTCTCGTAGTCGGATTTGGTAAGAAGGCAAGTAGACTGTTCAGACTTAAGGCTTTTGTATGGTATTGTAGCTACTATGTCGGTTTCTTGAACATAACATTTCGGATATCGGTTTGTTGAACTTAGCATCAAGTAAAGTAGGTTTTGTATGATATGATTTGTATGTATTGATTTTTTTGCTTCAAGTGTGTTTTGTTTGACCTTACAAATACAATGAGCCGTTACCTGGGAGGCTGGGAAGTGAATATGAATCACATAGATCCAGCCCAATTCAACAAGCCCATGTGTCATGCAGTTGACTAGACGTTGACCTCATTCAATGGACAAACAAATATTTGTTCGTCCCTTGAATTCAACTTTTCCAACCACCGCATTAATGAATGTGAACTTGTTACCTTAAATGTTTAAGGTTGAATTATTGTGTTGGTTATACGGGAGCAGCCGAGAGCTTTGTCTTCCTCTTCATCCTCTTTCATGGTGGATCTTTAAAAAAAATTCACAAATTCCCCCCAAATTTGTTACATTTGAAGATGGATTGGTGACATTTGAGGTTAGTGTTGTGATATATTTTTAAATCATTTGTGTATTGTGATTATATATATAATATATAGCAAATATGTGTCTATGTTGAGCTAGGGTTGAAATTGTGGAATTTTTGGTTCTTTTGAAAAAGAATGAAAATTTGAGCAAGGGATTGACATAGGTGTGTTTGTATTGATTCACATATGTAATATATAGTATATATGTGTGCTTGTGTTCATAGAAACTTTAATTTGTGAAATTGGAGCATATATAGCAAATATGTGTGTTTGTGTTAAATTTATGGTGAATATATTTCTTAATAGGGAGTGGGTTGTGCAAAGATGATGGATAAGAGTTGGATGCAACTTCCATTTCTATCTAAAGAATATGTTGATGGGATAATCGAGTTTGTGCGAATTGTCCATGACATCGAGAAAGCAACAGGGAGGACCCATTTTCATTGTCCGTGCAACCATTGTCGTAATGGTCGAGACCCCGTGACACCTGGACAAATGTCGTAATGGTCCGTGCAAACATGGGATGTCTGATAAGTGTGTGGATGACAATTGTGCGTGGATCAATGACATGCTTCCGCAAGGTCACGGCTTCCCTC
Source organism: Persicaria tinctoria (assembly GCA_037127255.1). Taxonomy (NCBI): domain Eukaryota; kingdom Viridiplantae; phylum Streptophyta; class Magnoliopsida; order Caryophyllales; family Polygonaceae; genus Persicaria; species Persicaria tinctoria. The sequence continues at coordinate 7,723,059 of JBANSL010000004.1, forward strand.
CGGATTGGAAAAGGGTTCGCAAGGTGTGCAAGGATATCGGATTGAGTTATGTGGATATTCATGCTTGTCAGTACAATTGTGTGTTGTTTTATAAGAGGTATTCGAATCTGGAAGTGTGTCCCATATGCCATACTTCAAGATGGAAGACACAAGTAGGTGATGATGGATGCAAGGTCGCTAGTAAAGTGGTAAAGTACTTTCCTTTGACTCCTAGGCTGAAACGCTTGTTCATGTCCAAAGATGTTGCAAAGCAAATGTGGTGGCATGCCTCATGGGTGATAGATGATGGATGTTTGAAACATCCGGCCGACAGGGAAGCCTGGCAAGAATTCGATAGACTGTACCCTCATTTCTCTCATGACGCGAGGAATGTGCGGCTTGGTCTAGCAACCGATGGATTCAATCCATTTGGGAATATGACAACTTCACACAGTACATGGCCTGTCATTTTACTTCCATATAATTTACCGCCATCGATGTGCATGAAGAAGGAGTTGAACATGTTGACATTGCTGATCCCAGGTCCAAAGTCACCTGGGAAGTGTCTAAGTGTTTTCCTGGAGCCATTGGTCGACGAGTTGCTTCAATTATGGCACACTGGAGTCTGTACGGTTGATCGTTACTCGCAATCAACTTTCACAATGAAAGCAGCTTTGTTGTGGACTATTAGTGACTTTCCTGGTTTAGGGATGCTAGCAGGGTTAGCCACTAAGGGTTATAAAGCATGCCCTAACTGTTTGGATGATATCTCATCAACATTCGAATGTGGGAGAATGGTCTATGATGGTCACCTTAGATGGCTTCCGTTAAACCATCCTTGGCGGACAGCAGGTCATGCTTTTAATGGCCAATCTGAGCTATGGTCAAGGCCGCTTGACGTTGATGGGGAGGAACTCCTAGGACGAATTGAGAAAAGGAGGGGTGCGGATGGTTATGCTGGATATTTGAAAAGTCGTGTAAGTGTACGAGAGAAAACGTTTGTCGGATTGAAGACACACGATTGCCATGTAATGCTTCAACGTCTTCTTCCAATCGTTATTCGGCCGTACTTACCAGTTTCCGTTGTCACAACTTTAGTGGCCCTATGCAAATGGTTTCAGAAATTAAGTTCTAGGGAATTAAGGAAAGAGGAAGTTCTACTAATGGAAGATGAGATAGTACGGATTCTATGCAGCTTTGAGATGATTTTTCCTCCTCACTTCTTCACCATTATGGTCCATCTCCTAGTTCATCTTCCTCGCCAAGTGTTGCTCACCGGCCCTGTGCATTATACCTGGATGTATCCAATAGAACGGTACACTTCTTACTCTCATCTTAAATTTCATTTAATTTATATCTTCTGTTCATTTCGTCACATTGAAATTACACCCATCCTATTTCAGACAACTTGGTGCATACAAGAAATATGTCGTCAACCCTCGTTACCCAGAAGGGACCATTACCACACGTTACATCGCAGAAGAGGCAGTGACCTATTGTAATTTGTACTTGGAGGTTGGAGAAGGTCAGGAAGGGACATCAACCACTATTCCTTCTGTGTTCGATATTTCTGTTGTTTCCGAGCTTGTGCGCCCACAAGGATATAATTCACGTGCACGACTAAGTGGAGAGGATATTTTGGAGGCTCATTGGCAAGTCTTACTTAATTGTGATGAAGTGTCATCCTACTTAGACGCACACGAGGAGCTCTACACATAACATTATCCAGATCACAATGACAAGGATCACAAGTTGCATTTCCATCGCTATTTCATCGGATGGGTAAGCATTCTTCGTAGTTATGTTATTCATGGGTTTGAATGGTTTGTTGTCATCGTTGCACTAAGTAATGGACACTTATTTACAGATCTATGGACAACAAAGAGATGAGGCTATATCTGTTCAACCATAGATTCTTAATTTGGCGAGAAAACCCCAACTCCATAGGATTTACTCATCTTGTGTTGTGAATGGGGTGAAGTTCGTGTCGTGGAACAGAGATAGAAAATTGCTTACCCAAAATTGTGGAGTGAAGGTAAGTACAAAGGACAACGACTATTATGGGATCCTTGAAGCCGTTGTTGAACTGTTGTACACCAACGACATGCCAGTGGTGCTATTCAAGTGCAGATGGTATGACACTGATCCCAACAATCTCGGTATCACACATATGATCGATCATGAGTTGTTATCTATTGACACGAAAAACAGTTGGTATGATGATTCTCCATTCTGTTTGGCAACCACGGCAAAGCAAGTGTTCTATGTTGATGACCCAAAGGTGGGCGATGGATGGAAGGTGGTGAATGTAATGTCACATAGGAACATCTATGATGCTAGAACCTTGGCGACAATCGAAGGTGATATCATTCCAGGAAGAGATGAAGCCTATCAAGAGGACGCCCCTGCCGTTACTGGGCATTTTAACCTTGCCGTTGATCTCCAGCTATTCAACCATGTAGAAGAGAGCGACGATGAAGAAGAGAGCGAAGAAACCGAAGCTGAGGAAGACCAAGAGGTCGAAACTGAAGAAGAAGTCTCCGAAGAGTATGGGATTGAAACAGAAGGCGAGGAAGGTGAAGACGTCGAGGACGGGGAAGACGTCGAGGACGAAGAATGAAGCAAAACATATGATCAAGGCCGAGATTTCTAAATTTCGTTTTAGATGAAGATGTCAGAATTTTCTAAATTTTGTTTGAGATCGAGATATGAGAGGCCGTTTCTTACCAAGATACATTGGTTTTAGTTTTATATCGTATATTCGTTCTAATTTTATAGATGATCGGTTAAACCAAATACTAGAATTTCATTTTTAAATATATAAGTGGTATAAAAACTAGAACAAATGTTACAAATATGAAAGATATGAATTTATATTTATACGAGTTCATATTTTTTTATACCTAATGTTATATGTAATTATAAAAGTTATAATCTTTTATATAACCTTCATAAAAGTTATTATCAACACCAACACATATAAATAACATAGGCGGAATAATATTCGGCCCAAAGTTAGTATTTGGCGGGATAATATTCGGTCCAAATTAATTTTCAATGAAATTTTTTAACTCTAAATTATTAAAGGGACAAACATAACCACCGTTCGTCTCTTGAATGAAATTCAATTAGGCGGGATTCCCCCCCCCCCCACTCTGTTCAATGGGTTAACGTGTCGTTCGGTTGTCCACACACTTCAGAAATCAAAACCCTCTCACTTCTCAAGAACCCCCCAAACCCTCATCTCTCTCTCTGTCTCACTCATTCTGAAACCAAAACCCTCATCTCTCTCTCTCTCTCTCTCTCCGCCGATTCCTCCACTCTCACCAAACCCCAACCATCACCACCGATTCCTCTTCACTCTCACCATCACCACCTCCGATTCCGCCCTATTCACACTCACCACCGTCAAGCATGGCCTCCAACATGCCACCAAAAAAGTCCAAGAAGATCCATGTTCGCCCAAGGGTAACTCCACCACCGCCGAGCCCGGCCCCCACTCCACAACCGGCCTCCACTCCACAACCGGCCACCACTCCTCGGAGGTCACCTCGGGTCCCAACTAATCCCGCGTCACCACAATCACCTCCGCCAACTCAGCCCGTGTCACCACCACCACCTCCGCCAACTCAGCCCGCGTCACCACCACCACCTCCGAGGCCAACTCAGCCGGCGTCACCACCACTTCGGAGGAGCCCTAGGAAGCCACTAGCTCCTCGGAAGCCACCACCCTCGAAGAGACGGCTGGTACAGAGCGGTTGTTCCTCACCGGCAACCATGGCCTCCTCTCCAACACCGACGGACACCACCCGACAGGCGCCTCCCCCTCTTTCAGTGGCTGCAGCGGAAGATGAGTCCACCACCCCTCTGGACTCTCCTCCGTCTGTCGGTGGCGCACAAGCTCAGTCATCAACCCCTCCGACCTTCTCTGTGTCAGTGAGTGCCTCACGGGCTCCGTCGACCTCCCCTCCACCCCCTCCTCTGAACGTCGGTGGAGAACAGGCTGAGGAAGAACCCCATGAAGTCTATCTACCAATAAGAGGTTAGGTTTTTTTAATTTCAGATGTTTTAGGGTTAATTGATTCCCCAATTTTTATCTTTGTTTGATGATTTCAGAGAGAATATGGATTTGTAGGGTTTATCTTTGTGTTAGGGTTTTCTGATTCCCCAAATGGTAGGCTTTGTATGTGTCTTTGCTTATCTAATCGTTGTCTTCATGATTTGTAGGGAAAGGAAGGATTGTGGTGAGTAACAACACTATGCAGATAGTAAGGGTCACTGGAAAGATAAAGATTTCGTGGTCGGAGTTCCATGGAAACCCCGAGCTCAACCAATACAGTTTGCTAATTAGGGATATAGGGACTGTTGTGAAGACACACGTGCCAATGCTAGCCTCCTCCTTCGAGCAGCTTGAGAAGAAGCACAAGGATACACTTGCTGCTTACTTGGATGTAAGCAACTGTTCTCTTCCCTTGTCCTATTTTGTCTGTTGGTTTACAAGTTGTTGTCGATAAATTGAGGTGTTTATTTTGCTGGATTGTATAATGTGTTATGAGATTGGTATTTGATGTTTGTTAGTTGTCAATTTCTTATGAGTTAATGTTAAAAATGCAGCTATACTATGCAAAGTTAGTTAAAGAGTTTGTTAGAATTCAATGGATGAGATCACTTGTAGTGTCATGTGTGTCATTGTATATAAATACATAAACTCTCTCCACTGTCAATTCATTCAGTTCACTTGTAACAAACTTTGAGGAAATACATAATGGTTTTCCCTCTTTCATTTTCTTCATTTTTCTGTTCTTCATTTCACCTTCATATGAGATTGATCTTGACTGTTTCACATTCTCAATTGCTCATCACTTAAATACCATTTTCTTTATTCACTTGCATTCTAACTGAATGGTAGTTGTTCATTTTGCTTTATTCACTTGCATTATCAGGATCTGATAATGATATATGATAATGTAGGAACTGTTTTCTTCACTTTGCTTTCTTCACTTGCATTAAACTATTTTCTTCACTTGCATTCTCATGGTTAGTTGTTATGTGTTCTGAATGCATTAAATTGTTTTCTTCACTTGCATTCTCATGGTTAGTTGTTATGTGTTCTGAATGCAATGCCATGTTTTCTTCACTTGCATCTGTTGATTTTCACTTTGCTTTGCCCATCTCTCATGTTCTGTGTTCTCTCATTTTCACTTTGTAGACTATGTACGTTGTATCTCCTGATGATGAAAAATTGAAGAAGTATATTGAGACTCAGGCAGCATCAAGATACCGCAGTTGGAAGTACAAGTGTCATTCCCACTTCTTAAAGCATGGTCCACCCATACCTCTTGAGTTCAAACTCCGTCCTGAGCAATGGCGCTACCTTGTCGAGAAGGAGTTCCTCGCCCCTGAAAAACTGGTTAGCTTTTTTTGTGTATTTTCCATTTAACTGTTTCCATATGTTTAATGTTCTCTGATGTTTATATGTTGTTGTGTTTTTGGAGGAAATAAGCAACCGCAACAAGCTCAACAGATCTAAGAATCCCAAGCCTATCAAGTACCACTCAGGGCCTAGGCCTGTGTGCTACCGGGCAGAGCAGTTGTACAAGTACGAACACTTGACTCCTTTTGTGCAAGCTTCAATAGACGAATACCTCCAGGATGATGAAGACGAGTCGACTATGGTGAGTGTGTACTGAGGGTTTATCTATCTTTGACTTGTAGGATGTCATTTTTGAGTTCCTTGGATGATTTTATTGTGTAGGATGCTAATGTTTTCTTTCTGTTCCCAGGAAATTATGCAGCAGGCAATTGACGACTATTGCAGTTTGCAACCAGAGGAAGAAGACAATGATGTCCTACTAGTAGCTACTTAGCGTGAGATAATCGTCAAGGCCTTTGGAGAGAGGAGGGGCACTTTTGTACGAGGTAAACCAACTTAGGATAAGGCTTTAAAATGAGTTTAATAATTGATCTGTTATATATATAACTTGATGAGTATATATATTATCATTACTATCAGTTATATATGCAAATATATAAGGATTCAAAGTGAGTTCAATTATATATAATTTCATTCATCTCAATCTGAGTTAGGAACTTTACAAGCCGATTTTCATAACTCTACATCATTTAAGAGCTACATTACACCATGAATTCCAACTGTAAGAGCATGAAATCTGATTTTTTTACTTTACCATCATATTTTAGGAACCAATTTCATACTTTACCATCATATTTTATGAACTTAATATCTATGTAATTTTCACATTCTTTTCCTTCATTTAGGGATGGGCGCGGCTGTCAAAAAGCCTCCAAGGAAGCGAGGGGCTGATTGGTCCACTCTAGGCCCGGCAAAAAGACAAGAGCTGGAAGACCAAGCTAGGGAGGCTAATGAGCGAGCAAGGAAGGCTGAGGAGAACGCCAAGATAGCCAATGACAAATATGATCAGATGAAGGACAAAATGGAGCACTTTGAGAGGCTGATAGCTCGACACTTCCCTACCGAAGTGCAGGTTTGTGCACTTGGCGATCTAGGTAGGTGACAATTAACACGAACTTGGTTGCAGCTTGCACAGTTTCTATGCTTCACTTTTGGGTTAGTTTGTGCAACTTTTGGGTCACAATTCTAGACTTGTAAGTGCAGTTGGTGTTTGAACATGGTGTTTCTAAACTTTATGTCCGTTTGTGTTTCAACTCAAGTACTTTGGTAGTTTGTTTTGCTGACATGGGTGTTTGAATGGGTTGGTTGATGAACAATGATGTTATGGCAGGTTTTAATGTATTTATGAACAATGTATGCAGTTTTAATGTATGGAATATGTATTGTTGGTGGTTACATTTGCCTTGTATGCAGGTTTTATATATGAAATGGCAGGTTTTTATGTATGAAATAGGTGCTGGTGCACTCTATGTTGAATGCATTGTTGTTTCTTTTGGGTTACATTTGGTTTCGGACAGGGAGCATCACAAAATGCAGCGTATATGATGTTAATTTTTATTAAACTCAAGCCACAAACCTAACCTAAAACGACTATGTTCTATTAACTGAAGCCACAAACATTTTGAACCAAAAGTTGATCTCCAAAACTCTCAGGGCACCACAAATGATGTCCATCAAGACAACATGACTAACCAAATGTTCATCAAGACACAACATTACTTCACCTTATGTTCGTCCCCTCCGTTATCAAGACACAAACTTTAGTGGTCGCCTGAACCATAAAATCTCTGACAATGTCCTCGTGGGCCGGTGAATTGGATGTCAATCAAGGGACGGAGATTAAATTGGTTCGTGCTTTAAGTGCTCTAGGTGCGCTGCACAAGGGACAAACCTCAGGGGACGGATGTACGTGCCTAGAGTTATTAGGAGTCCAAAACCCTCTCCAGGAGACGAAATTTGCCCGTGTCTAAAACGTCAAACTGGCCTAGTGTTGATGAGGAAGACAACATCTAAATTAGCACTGCAATCCACTTGAGGTAATTAACTGTACATCCAAGATGTTGTCCCGATTCGGGACAGCATCTTGGATGTACAGTTTCAATTCATCTTCATCTCTCGTATGTCATATCGAGATCTCTCTCTAACGCTCTCCATCTCTCGTATGTCATATCTATCTCGCTCGGTTGTCTCTATCTCGCACCTTCCTTGCTTTCGCCGGAACCAGAACGGAGGTAACCCAGAAGCCATCGCCTGCACCTTCCTTGCAGTGGCGGAACTAGACTCCCGGTGATGAGGGGCCGAAATTTTACATTATATATTTTTTTTGTTTATCAACACAAAATTTTAAAAAAAATATTAAAAAGGCAATAAATTTGTAGTTTAAATATGCAATTTCTTTATGAAAAATCGAAAAAAAAGGGGACATACTAAAAAAATGTGGATTTTTTTTATCATAAATAAAAGTGTTTCAAAATTTTTGAAAAAAAAAACTACAGTATAAAATTATAGTTTAAATGTTTAATTTCTTTAAAAAAAATGGTAAAAACAAAAATTGAAGGTATACTAAAAATTTATTGAAAAATGATTTTTGTTTATAATAAAAAAGCATTGAAAAAACTATAAAATATTAGTTTAAATGTTTAATTTAAAAAAAATCATCGATACAAAAATTTGTCCAAACTAGAGGTATAAAGACTTGAATCTCTAAATTAAAGTGGTTAACCTTTAACAACTAAATTATTTATTATTTTACTCTTTTATTATTAATATCATATATAATTACCTATATAAATAGTACAGTACTACATATATATTTACCCATATATTACAAAAAAAAAAAAAAAAAAACTTGTGGGGGCCAGGGCCATCTCTGGCCCCCAAGTAGTTCCGCCTTTGCTTCCTTGCCTGCTGTGGCCTCACCGTCGTCTTCCTTCTCCTATCTCCAGGTGTGTTCTTTCTCGCTCCTCTATTATCTTCAGGTGTGTCCCTCTACTCGACATAGACGCTTCTGACCTCACCGACCACCACCGCTCTCAACACCACCTCCCTCATTGCCCCTCTTAGCACTGCTTGCACTTCTCCCCCTTGAATTTTCAATATTAAAGATTTAGGGTTTCTTTAAAGGTCAGTGAACTACTTTACCTAGTTGAAACTGCTTTTCAATGCGAGTTTAGTCTTTTAGGGATTAAGGTTTTGATTCTTTAGAGGTCAATGATTTCGATTTTTGATTCTTTAAAGGTTATTGATTTCAATTTTTGATTCTTTAAAGGTTATTGATTTCCATTATTGATTCTTTAAATTTTAGTGATTTATGGGTTGAATTTAAGGTTTTTTTTGTGGTGTATATAACCTTTTTCTTTGAGATTTCAGCTGTTTTTTTTTTGTTCATTACAGGGTATTGGGAGCAAGCTCATACCTGGGCTCAATTGTTGGAGACTAGGGGAAATGTTATTTTCGCTGAAAATGGGGTTCAAGTGCAGTGCACATGGGATGATATTGAGGAGTTCATGAAGCAATATGTTGATGATCCTGCTCCAGAAGAACCTGATATTCGTGATTCATTCTGAATGCGTACGCCTATTAACAAAGATTATGATGAAGCATTGCTTCTATTATTCACTAGTTTTCCTGACTTGGGACTTAATAATGTTTGGTGGTTTCTTGCTGATTGCTGATTCTTACCGCTTGCCCTCATTCCAATTTATTAATCATAGTTCTCAAATAATTAAATGATGGTTAAAAGAAGATTTGACTCCCATTCAAAATGCTTATGTCAATTTGTCAATACTTATTTACACAGTATGATATTGTCATTGTCATGTGGTTTTTTATCTTCTTATTCTTTCATGTTTTTTAAACTCGAGGGTAATGTCATATTTTGGACTTATAGAGGATTAGAAGATTGTGGACAGCGTCTTCTTTTCAGAGATATTGTCATATGCTGGACTTGAGAAAGATTGTGAATAGCATCTCTCTTATGTCCATTTTATTTCTTCTTTTTTGTTTACCTACTCCAACACCATTGTGCTTTCTTATCTGTTATTTCATTTATTTGTTCTCTTTTAACTGTTTCATGGCATGCTATTTGCACCTTGCTTAGCTGGGATTTTGAGGGGCTCTAGAAGAGAAAGGGTGCTGAGCAAATTTGTAGAAAATGAGTGTGAGAAAATAGACAGGCTTATGGAACTTTATGTAAGGTAATTGATTTTATATTACCAGAACTATCAATGTTTTCATGTGTTCATGCTTTTTTATTTAGAGATGCCAACTCACAAACAATGATCCCAAGATATTCAGATCGAGTGAAAGAAGAGGCTGAGCGGATGGAGCAGCTTGAACTGTACCATTTTGAGGTTATTTTATTGACAAGATCCATAATGTGTTTGATGATTCTGTTTTGATTGAGTATTTAGGATTTTACTGCTACCATGCAGATGGACGAGGAGGAGAAGTACAATCGAAAACTTGAGTCGGGTCTTTACACCCTTCAGGTAAAAATATTCAGCGGATGTGCCCGTGGAATGAAGGAAATGACTTGTGTCTTGTATAGACATTATAGACTTTTGTTATTGTTTCTATTTGTTATATTCACAAGTTGATGCTCTATATTTTCTGTTTGGCCTGCAGCTGATTGCTGTCATTCTTGATCATATTTGGTCCTCTGAGTAAGTAATCTGGATAATATCTTTTAATGAATGCAACAGCATGCAAGTGTTCTCCATTCGGTCTTTCCCTGATGTTATCTTTATCGTTAATAGGCGTACGCATTCAGAACGAATCAGCCTGACCACCTGGCTGCCTGAGGGATGTGGGTATGTTACTCTGAATATCTTTGGGTGCTATCTTGCTTTACTGATCTTTTTTTGTTGTTGTGTGATTGATTGGTGTGAACATTCTAATGTCCTTTTAATTGATTCTTCAAGTATAAATCAACGTTGGTATTGACTTAAGAAAGTTATATAACTTATTGATGTTTTCTCTCTTCTTTGCTTCAGTTTGACCTCATTTCCTCTTATCTTGTTGTATACTTGTGCTGAGTCTAATATTTCTATCTATAAGCTGATCGGTATGTTTTGAATGGTGAGAAGGACCTGGATGAATTAATATATTTAAATGGCCAACTGAAATTTCTTGAGTTATTTCCTATCATGAGATAAAGTCTGCATTTGTCATTTTTTTTTTGTCTTTGCTATATAGTGATGGTATAGAAACAAGACATGGAAGAGGAGACAAAAGGCAGCTAGATTGCAAAATCAAGGCTTCTTTAAGTAATAAAAAAAGTTGTATTAACAGCTAAGGCACCATTCTTGACAAGTGAAATGGTAAAAGGGTTCAGGTATGATATATTGTTGCAGCAGTTTCTAACAGAGTTAAGATTGGAAATCAACACAAGATGTCACACAAAGTCACAAACACTGATTACTCAAATTTAAGACTAAAAGCAATGCCAAAAAACACTAAGAGAAACCAAGGCAACACAAGGAATTAACTAAGCCACCAGCAAAACCAAGCTCACTGGCCATCAGAAGAACCAACACTCACTGGCCAAGAATGTAACTGCCTTTAAAAAAATATTTCTGAATATATACCTAGAAAAGAAGCCTAATGCCTAATTTATAAGATACATACACAAACGCAGGTGACTTTATCTAATTCTTGGTCTAATGATTTCACAGCAAGAACAAAAAGGTGAAACATACACAAACGCAGAAACAAGTAGAAGAACCATAACTAGGAAGTGATTATAGTTGGAGAGGGGATCAAATAGCTCCAAAAAGAAATTACCTTCCATGGATTGTAAGGAAACATATCATGGTTAGAGCAGCCCACCAAATCCTGTTCATGCCTAGAATCTGTTGGGCCAAGGGCCCATGAGAGTCTAGCCCAAAGGAGCTCTCACTTTGTATATTATAAAAGGCAGCATTTGCCTTTTGTTTTGGGTACACAAGGAGAGATCGAAGCAAAGGGTTGCTTCTAGTGAGTGTCGCCAGCAACATAACAAAGGAGAGAGAAAGAAAAGAGAGAGGAGGGAGAAAGGAGAGAAAGGTAAGAGAGACGAGTGTGTGTTTCGTCTCTTGATCTGGTGATCCGTCTTCTTCCTTCGGCAAGTCAACAATGGGTGTTTGTTGATAGGTATTTTCTCCTCCTGCAAATCTAATCTGATTACAAGTGTTTAGCTAGTTTTTGGAGAGGAATCCATTCTAGATCTAGGTTGTATTTAGATTGGTGTTTGAGATCTCCATGTTTATTTGTCTCGGGATGAGACTGGATTGTTAAACACTTGTATTGACCTTTTGATTAGTGGATTGGTTGCTTTGGTGGGCGGAAGGTGGGTTTTTTTATCCTCTGGTTAGAGAGGGTTTTTCCCACGTAAATCTTGTGTCAATATTTGTGTTTTTATCTGTGTTTGTGGTTGCTTGTTTGTTTGGTTTCTGGATTGGATATTATCAGTTGGTCGTGATTTGCTGGTTGATTGTTGTCGGTTCTCTTATTACCCGAATTCGCTTCCGGGTGCGGCTGGAAAGTGGTTTCTAGCCCCAACAGAATCATCTAATATCCTAAGCATTAACCTCTGCGAAACAACAAAGAAATAAAGCTAATCAGATAGATCAGATGTACATATTTTTTCTACTCCCTCAGTCTCATAATAAATGTCGTTTTAGACAATAAACTTGTCCCGAAATATGACATTTTAGGCATTAATCATTTTCATCTGACTTTACAATGCAAATTTCAAAACATAATTTACCATTTCAATACAGTTATTGTACTTTTTCTGTCTTGGAAATTTAAAAAGAGGTCTTCTTACTCTGCGATAGTGAAAGCAACTATTATCAGCAACATGTAGGCCAACCCATTTTCTTGATTTGTTCAACTGATTAAGAACCTGCAGGACAAGGTGGTCTATAAAGAAAAGAAAATCATAGAGAAATTTATCATATTACACTGGTAGGCAGATACCATTGGCATTCTCAAAGCATTCCATCATCATAATTTCCAGACAGTGCTGTTAATTCGTTGTTTTAATTAATAAAAATAGTCACCATATAAGGGTATGTAAGACAGAGAGTATAGATAAAACTTTGGGAGAAAGTGGACAAGTTTGGAGTTCCACTCTATAGCCAGAGGCCAGAAGGAATTTACTGTTTGAACAACTAGTTGGTAAGATAAATGTAGGATGAATAAAGATCAGACTTTGGATGAAGCTGAAGAAAGAAAGAGCAAGTTTTGAATTCTCAACGCCATCCATATGGCAAAAAGCCTCTTATTAATTTCTTTGCAGTGTCTTGAGAAACTTAGATCCAATAAGTAACCACTAAATCTCAATAAGAGTGGCTCCTTCCTTGACAAAGAGTTAAATCACAACCGCCGCGCTAAATTGCCTAACTTCATCCCCAAATGCCAACAAACTTGCTCATTTTTTGCTCCTGATTATGTTCTCAAAATCAGGAAAAGCAAAATCTACCTCCTTCCTTCAAATCTACCTCATTATGTTCTCAATAAACCGTAGTTTAGCATCTCATCTTCTGTTTTTTTTAGTACGGATGTAGTATTAAACAATAAACCGTAGATTAGCATCTCACCTACTGTCTTAACATGTAAGAAACAAACCAACTTCGGTGATTCCAAGCCATGTAGTTCAGTTTTGACACCTATAAAGAGTGTGAATATCCAGTTGGTTTCGGCATGGACATGAACATTTAAGAACTGCAACTCTCTAATGTCAAATAACATCAATAGCCATCAACCGAATGCCTATTCATATATGGACAGTAAAAAGAAATTACCAAGGCACACTCACTCTATCCAGAAGAAATATAATAATACCAGGAAATGGTGAACACTATCCAAGAAGGGAGTACTAGATAAAAAATAAAATCAAATTTCTAAATAAAAACAAAACTCCAAATAGCAGACCACGGCCAACACTTGGACATAAAAAAAAAAAAAACAAGGAACACCCAATGAACCAATTTATATATTTGCAAATGAAGAATCAATAAACCCTAATGATTTAACAAGATGCAATTCCTGAACTAAAATTAAACCTCTGCTATTTTCTCCACAAGATCATACTCCTTTTCCACTATCTCATGGAGGTCTACATGATTCCCATCCATGATCTTGATAATCCATCTCCTATAGCACAGTCGTAAAAGAGGTCACAGCTTCAAACTCGTGAACATATTATTACTTATTAATGCATATATATATTATGTGTGTGTGTGTATGATAACTATTAATGCACACATTGACGGATACTAATAAAGTAATTATTACACCGTGTGCCTTATCTGGTTCCATAACTTAACATTAACCGGAGAATCACTGAAAGTAGGATCAAAGGTCTTACCTGTAACTCCAAGCATGTTCAGTTTTGGGGGCATAAGAGAGAACGTACCAAAGCCGACAAACGGAGTTCATCCATCAAGATCGCATGACATGGTTTCTTTGAAATAATATGCTTCTTGTACGACAGAGGATCAACAAGTATATCTCTTCAATAGTTAAATAATTTGCCGGAGAAACTTTTGCTTCTCACAAAAGAAATAAGAGAAACTTTTTGCTCAATTGATAATGAGGGGAAAAGATAGTTATTCCTCTCAAAATTGAAACAAAATTTTTCAAGGAATAAAACAATTGCTAATAATGAATCTATTCTAACTCCACCTTTAATTTCACCAATAAGGCAAATCGGGCATTAAATTGATGCCTTATACCTACAATGAGATTATACATGGCTTGATCAAACTTCTTCCATGTGTTATCCTAAGCTACCAACATATCAGCTCTGCTTACGGGAGAATGGAAAGCAAGATATACAAATTATGATATGCATACAATAAAAGAGAAGATACATAGAGCATGTAACGAATATCATCGATTTCCCATAACACATACAATAAAAAAAAAGGAGTAAAACAACCAAACTCATGTTCCATGCAGTGTCAAAATCACCACTTAGCAACAAAACAACCTTGCTGAGCCTCAAGAGTTGGCTTTCAGTTTCAGAGAAGCTAGAGCTTTCGGAAAATTGTTCAATACCAATTTCTATTTCTACTGAAGCCAAGGGACCAGATGATTTGTACTTTTCACGTAGCGACATAAATTTACACTTTGCTCCATTGTACAAAGGAAGAAGATACTGAGTCAATATGCCAAGCTTATGATCTCTACTCCAGAAAACTTGGTTTTTGTTTACCAAAACATCTGTTTCCGCATTAGCATCTGACTCTATGCTCAGCAATGAAATTTGAGATGGGTGGATAAATCCTAATTCATCATTGGATATATAAAAAAAATAAACATAAAAAATAATGATGCTAGCAAAAAACCAAACCTTTTAAAAGGAAGAATGTTTATTGACAAATGACTCCCTGTATTTATTTCTTGGTCACTCCTAAAATACCATTGATAAATAGTAAAAGTGTTGAAATTTATCAACATATATCTTATATAATCGACCGAGATTAGTTAAAATGACTTACATAAGAGGATCACATTCTAGTATGGCCAAAAATTCGTCCAATGGCGCCAAAGACTCTTCCTCTGAACAAGAAAGCGGGATGTACCAATTTTACCCCTGGCGTACTGAAAAATCCAGAAAAGAGAGAGAGAGGTGTGATGTGCAGAAAATGGCGGGAAGAGCATGGAGGAGCCATGGATGACGGCGCAGGAATTACATATTAGGGTTTGATGAATCCAATTAAAAGAAGAAGTGAGCCAAGTTGCGGTTGAAGGGCTAAGTTGAGCTCGCCAAAGATGGAGATTGGGAACTTGCAGAGATGAAGATGGCATCTGCAGGGCAATTGATCAATGGAGACTCTTGAAGAGAACAATTGTTACTTATTACACCAACTGTTGCAAGACAAGGTGCATTAATTTAATGTTACAGATGCAGAAAAGCTCGCAAGGTGCAATGGAGAGATTCATATTGTTACAGATGACAAAGGTGCATTAATTTATTGTTACAGATGCAGAAAAGCTCGCAAGGTGCAATGGAGAGATTCATATTGTTACAGATGACAAAGGTGCATTAATTTATTGTTACAGATGCAGAAAAGCTCGCAACGTGCAATGGAGAGATTCTTTATTGTTACAGATGACAAGAGTACTACATAATGGCGATAGGGACAGCTCGCAAGGGCTGAGCTTTCTGCAATGACAAGCCAAATCTAGCCTCCATATCCATGTTTTCGGGTTCGACGTTGTCTTCAAGCTTCCACTCGAAACAATTGATCAGAGAACCCAACATCAGAGGTATCATCCTCATCGCCAAAGACATCCCAGGGCAGATTCTTCGGCCACTGCCAAAAGGGATGAGCTCAAACTCTCGACCCATGATGTCAGTCTCTCTTCCAAGAAACCTTTCCGGTTCAAATGAGCCCGAGTTGTCCCACACGGTTGGATCTTTCCCCATAGCCCACAGATTGATGAGGATCGTTGAATTCTTCGGGATTGTGAACCCGCAAATCTCAACTTCACAAGTTGCTCTCCGAGGTATAAATGCAGCGGATGTGTGAGCCCTGAAAGTCTCCTTTATAATAGCCTCCAAGTATGGAAGCCTGTGGATGTCTTCCTCCTTGACCATAATGCCTTTACCTGCCACAAGCTCAAGCTCTCGTCGAGCCTTGTTCATCTTATCAGGGTTGCAAAGCAACTCCGTCATTGCCCATTCTATTATACCTGAGGTTGTATCAGTTCCTCCTACAAATAGCTCCTGCAACACAAGGATCAATGCACACAATATACTAGCGATTAAACGGGGTTTGGGGTCAGGATGTACGCACTCTTTTCCGAACAAGTCGAGAGAGTGTTTCCGATAGACCCAGAACAACAGGACACTAGTAACAAAACATAACAGGCTCCACGGAAGGTTAAATAAAAAGAGAACTAGCAAAGAAGTAAGAAAATGTACCAACCATTAGCAAATGTGGGATGTAGGAGAGCTCAATCTCTTCACTATCGTCATGGCTGAGTTTGAGCAATACGTTGAGTGCATCTTTCTCATCCAAGCACCCTTCTCTTGCAGCAGCCAGTCGGTGACTAATCATCGAGTTGAACATACTAAACATCTTCTAGTAATGAAATCCAATACGGCGCCTGATACCCTGCAGATCAAGGTGTTTGAGGACAGGAAAATAGTCTGACAAGTTAGGTTTTCCAGCTTCCAACATAATCTGCGAGATAATCTCTTTGAACTCCCTGCAAGTAGTCGAATTTGGATCGACAAGATCAACAGAGAAGAAGGTGTTTGAGAGAAGATTGAGGCTTGTGTTGAAGGCCACCTGGCCTATCTCAACTGCTTCCCTGGTTTGGCTACACAGCTTCACATACGAGAGTAGATCCTCCAGCTTGTTTCTTCTAAGGAAATGGCTTGCATCCAGCCGAGTTTTCGACAACACATGGCTATTGCATATCCGACGGAAGCTCTTCCAATGCTGAGATGATATAGGCATATATAGAAAGGAGAGCTCATGGTGTCGAAGGGCATTGACGCAATCCGGAATGGTTCTGCTGCAAACGGAGGCATCATTCTTATGAAGGACTTCTTTGGCGATCGAAGCGGAGGAAACAACTACAGTCCGTTGGCTTCCCAGCTGAAGGTACATGAGAGGGCCATGGATCTTGGCCAGCTCGGTGATGGACTTGTGGGGGCTGTCGCCGATGAGGTTCAAGAGGTTGCCGATGATGGGCAAAGGAAGTGGGCCGGGGGGGAGCTTTTTTTTGGCGGAGGAGGAGACTAGGGAGAGGATAAGGTGGACGGCCGGCCATAAGAGTAGAATCCATGGAAGGAAGGTCAAGTAATCCATCTTCTTCCCTGTATGCCTAGCTATGTCGTCAATAATGCCAATATATAATTAAGGACAATGTTTCAAGAAACAAATCATTCATCTTCTTCCCTGTATGCTAATGCCTATGTCAATAATGCCATTGTAAGGACAATTTTTCAAGAAACAAATTAAATCATTCAATGTACTGTTTGTACCAACATATAGAAATATTATTGAATATGCATGTGTATCGTGGGAGCCACAAACAAACAACAAATTAATACAGGAAACATGTAAAAGACCATGCTATACAAACCACGACATATGAAACACGGCAAACCTAAAGCTAGCTTGTCGAGGACGTAGACTACGGACGAAGTCAAGCACCCTTGTGAAATGACACCGTTGGCAAGCGATACATCAATATCCCTGTGGGCAGTGAAGACAAACCTCTAATTTTTCATACACGGAATTGCCCCGTACACACCACCACGATTCCAATCAATCCCGACTCTGATTTCCAGAACCTCAACAAAGTCAAAAACCACCATGTCACCAAGCGAAGCCGAAAACAACCCGAACAGAATGCGCCCTTAAATTATTAATTTATTACTATTCTAATAATATTGTTTACTCAAACCCTAGCGGGTTCTAGTATTCTAATAATATTGTTTACTCTTATGAAAACAATACGTACAGTAGTATTTGTTTAATTTTGTCATGATAATATTTTTTTAATTATTTAAATTATTATAATTACAATCGTGGAAAAACGGGAGAAGAATGATGAAATTAGAAATCACCAACTCAGTTTGGGGAATCAAAGGCAAAATGTTGGGAAATTAATTGCATTGATGTTAAATCCCCGATAAGTGAGCTACACCCAATTGAAGCATAATGAAAAATATAAATTAGCAAGTGTCATGTTAACCTGCTAGGGGTTGATCAAGCATGAAACACTCGTATATGCTATCCTTCCAAACATTTCAAAGATAAAATACTTCGGAAACAGAAGCACCCCGGATATGCTAGTGTCATGTTAATCAGCAAGTTTCTGAAAGTTTATGTTGATCAGTAGGTCTTTCAGTTTTGGATAACTACACCCGCCATGATGTCGTTATTAGTTAGCGAAGAACCATTAAAATTCAACTTGAAGATTCCAATTGGAGGTTTATGCCATTTAATATACGTACCCTTTTTCCTTTTGATTTGGTGCCTGTTTGCTCTAGAACGTGATGTGAGATCCGTATCTAGAGCAGATTCTAGTTTGTTAGTATTTTTCCACTCATGAATTTGAGTTTTTATAAAGTGTAGTGTGGTAGCCTCTTGTGGGGTAGGAATCTTCCTAAACACGGGTTGGTTCCGAGTGTACCAAATATTCCACCGAACGAAGGCAAGCTCCACTATAGCCTCAGTACTGAGGTTACTTCCTAAGAAGGAGATAATAGGTTTTATGCCCTGACTTTGATAAACCATGTTATTAAGAGTGGAGGTAATTCCTTGAGTGAATTGGTGAAGAGAACGGGCAAAAGGACATTCGAGTAGGATGTGAACTTCGTCCTCGGTTGCACTGTTACAGAGCCTGCAAGTGGAGGGCAGTAGGGCACAGAAGCACCCCTTGAAGCAAGCCTAGAAGCAATCGGGAGACCATCTTGGCAAATTTTCCATAAAAAGTTTTTTATCTTTGGCGGAACGTCAATTTTCCAAATCCAGACAATAATGTCATCTACGCAGGATGATTGCGAGGTGATAAGTTGGTAAGCACTCGACGTTGTGAACCACCCAGCCTTATCGGACCACCAATATAGGCGGTCTCAAAGGAGGATATGGGCACCGGGATGTCCATTATTTCCGTGACAATGTATGTGGGTAACACATTATGAAGTTTCTCTGACCACCATCTACTACCCAAAATGTAGTCGCTAACCTTTTCATCTGCATTAATGTTTTGGGGGCAGTCTTCCAATTATCTGTCCAAAATTTGATAGATTTTCCATTTCCAACTGACCAAATAAGACCGGACTTAAATTTGTCAATTAGAGAGATTAATTTCGCCCATTGCCAGGACATATCCCCACCTTTCATGTAATCAAAGATGGAAGCAGATCGTAAGTACTTTTGTTTAATCAGCCTAACCCAAACATTATCTGGTTCCGCCAAAATTTTCCATAGTAACTTCATTTGGAGGGCCCCATTCATTTCTTTTGATTTTCTGAGGCCTAAACTGCCAAATTTTTTTAGTCGACTAACCCTGTCCCAACTTATAAGCGGTCGATATTGCAGATCTTTATTCCAAAAGAATTTCCTATTAATTTGATCTAGCTCTTTATGTATTGAGTTTGGTAGCATGAAATTATGCATAATGTAATGCGGTTTAGCATAAAGGTTTGAATTGATTAAGACTGCTCGACCTTGTTGAGATAAGGAGCTCCCAGGCCACTTGCAGAGTTGTTCTTTAGACTTACAAACGATATCTTCAAATGTATTTTTGTTTACTCTCCCATTAATAATAGAACAACCGAGATATTTTTCCAGCGAGTTTTCGTTAGTAATATTCAAGCAATTTCGTAGCTCTACAATTCTAGTGTTGGATATACCTTTAGTGGTTGGGAAACTCGACTTATGGTAATTAATTTTTTGTCCAGAAACTTTACAATAAGCATCATTATTGCTTTAACTTTCTGTCCAGCCTCCACGTTGCCTTTTGCAAAGATGATAATGTCATCCGCGAAAGAAAGAAAAGGAATACGCTGGCCATTTCTACCAAAGGAGAAACCTATCGGGTTGGTAAAAGATAATGCTTCAGTAACCCAGGAGGGTCCCCTTGCCTAAGACCGCAGGTTGGAAAGAACACGTCAGCGGGTCCATTGTTAATAAGAACTAAGAAAGACACTGTCGTAACGCATTCCATAACCCAGGAGATAAAAGTGTTGTGAAACCCAAATCTTTCTAATACCCTTTTCGCGAAATTCCAGTCTACTCTATCATAAGATTTTTCCATATTTAATTTTAGGAAAAACTAATTAAAATACCCCCACCTTTGAGAGTATGGTAAAAAATATATCCTAAACTTTAAAATGTAATAAAAATATCCTGACCTTTGAGGGTAGTGGTAATATATTACCATGAGTTTTCTCACGGGTCAAAAATGCTAATAAGACAACATACGTACGTGGATTTTTTTTTACAAGGGCTTTCTTGAACGGTTTCTCTAGGGAAAAAAAATATTTAGACCGGGTTCACACTCAACGCTCCCCCCCCCCCTCTATCTTCTTCCGTGACCACATCTTGAATTGCCTTCCAGGTCATCCAAGCAGCTCATGGTTCCTCTTCAATGGCAATCTTCTTCCCTCGTGGTTGCCTGTTTTGAGCTGTCTCTCTCACGTCTTCTTCCTCTTTGGTTCATTCACGGATTTGGCTGAGTGAGTTTTGTTTTTCCCCTCTTCGTTGTTGTTGTATTCAGTTTAGTTTTGTTATCGGTTTGATGTTATGAATAGTCATGTTCTGTTAATTTTATGCAATTTTGACCGGATTAGTTTCTTGGCTGTATAAATTTCGTTTTTTCGGGTTTAATTTTGTTGTCGATTTATTTTTTACGAAGGAAACAGTTCAAGAAAACCCAATTTTAGTGCTAATTTGTAAAAAGACTTCCACACAGGCTACCTTGTCAAAAAAAAAAATACACATAGGCGTCTTGTACGTTAGAATTTTAGACGAGTGAGAAAACTCGTGGTAATATATTACCACTACCATCAAAGGTCGGGATATTTTTATTACATTTGAAAGTTCAGGATATATTTTTAGCATACCCCCAAAGGTGATGGTATTTTAATTAGTTTCCCCTTAATTTTATTGCCACCCATCCCTCGCGACCTCTCCGGGATTTGATAGAGTGGAATATTTCATACGCCACTAGCAAATTGTCTTGAATAGCCCTATCAGATACAAAGGCCCCTTGTAGGGGGTGGATAATCCTGCCAACATATGTGAATCTTTCTGTTAAGATTTTTGATATTATCTTGTACGGCGTAGAGCATAAGCAAATTGGGCGATAATGACTAGTGTTGGTGGGGTTCTCTTGCTTGGGAAGGAGAGAGATAAATGTAAGGTTTATTTGCTTTAAAAGTTTCCCCAAATGGAAGAAACCCTTTGTTGGCTCCACCTTGATGATTATATGTGATATATTTTTGTATGTATGATGGAAGACAAATAAGGTAATATTTTATGCAAATATCAATTATATTTTGTGGTTGTTTTATTTGATTTATTTATTATGCGGGTATATCTACTTAAAATCATATTTTGTTCAAAAGATTTATTTTATTTCTTTAAATATGATTTTAAGAGATTTGTTATTAAATATATGCTAATCTAAGTGTTGCTTTTTATCCACATGCTTATTTACGTGCTTATGATATTTGTTTCGGAAGACCAAAGGTAACCACTTTTCTTACGTAGATATTCTAGTCCCTTTACGTAGATATTCTAACGAATATTAATTTGAAAAAGAAATTGCTTTGGTTTTTTACGTGAGATTTGGACAAAGTTTGATCTCTTAAATATATGCTTAGGTTTGGTACGTATTGATTTTAAATTGGTTGTTATTTATTTGCTTTATTTATTTAACAATTTGGATTTGATTTGTTAATTGGTTACACGTACAGAATTCAATTAAGGTGGGATTTGATTTGTTATTTGGTTACACAAAATTCGGTTAAGGTGAATTTGAATTAGAGAGATCTCATGGCAAGCATATCTCGGCAACCACAATATTTCGGTCAGAAAGTTTTAACGCAGCAATTCAAATTCAAAAGAGCCAGGAGGATTTGACGGTAGCATATCTCCAGAAATTCAACGTTCAAAAGGTTGTTACAACTGATCAAGATTTTGGGGGATAAAAATCAGCAAATAATAAAGAGCTCTCGGCTATAAGAAGAGAAGAAGAGAACGATCAAAAGCTCTCGAGTCTACAGACGCCATTGCTGATTTTATTTGCTTCCTTTCTCTCTATTCTGTATTTGATTTATTATCTTTGAGAGTTAGGAAGTCTTGAGCTTCATAGTTTAAATTCAATTCATGTTATACTAAGAGTATCATATACTCAAACGTATCACACTACGGTGTGGCAAAAGGGACTTTTATTTCTCTGTATTTTGGGTGTACTAGATAGCTGAGAGAGGTGGGGCTCTTCTAGATTGGTCTAGAACTCTAAGGGATCTGAGTTGACTAGATTGCAATTGTATAGGAGAGAGGCTTCTTGGTGAGCTATTAGGATCCATAAGGAAGAGGAATAAAAGTTGTTGAATCCTATGGGTTGGATAACCCTAGGCGGGGACGTAGGCTGGTTTAGAGCCGAACCTCGTTAACAATTCTCGTGTTCATCTATTTAATTTCCGCACTTACGTTTATCTATTTTGTTTGTATTTAACGCCTGATTACATTGCAGAACTAGCAAGGCACGAAAAATCTGTTCAAGATCTTGAGACTGAGTTCAAGGCCTTGAAACCCACTATCCAGCCCTTGAAGTTGCTACTGCATAAAGAATTTGCGAAAAGCGTCTATACTCTATTCAACCCCACTTCTAGAGTATTTGTCTCTTACTTTTATTTACCTTAAGTACTCGTTTCTTCAATTGGTATCAGAGCTTAACTCACATTTATTTGATTTAACAATCTGTGAGATCGATCATGAGTACTATAGGAGAATATGAGGAGGATCCCTTTGAACTAATCACAAGAGGGCTAGCACAAATACTCAAGATGAAGAAGCAATTCTCAAATCGAGAATATTCTGGATCTTCAAAGCATCGAGGTAAGTCTTCTAACTCTAGTAAGAAATTAAAGATTCTTACTTGCTTTGAATGTGGTGAAACATGTCACTTTGCAAATGAGTGTCCTCAAAAGAAGAAGAACAAATGCCGAAAGAAGGATTCAGATTCCTCCAGTGAATCGGACTCGGAAAATGATCCAGCAAATCTTTGCTTGATGGCAGATCATGAGGAAACTCCAAAGAAGCATCTTAAAACTATTATAAGAAATTTGATTTCTAGTCCTACTGCTATGTTGTCTGAATTTTTGCAAAACATGATTATGAATGAAGAGGATTATATTTTGGAGACTAACACCTTGAAAGAGAAGCTATTGGAACAGGAGAAACGCATGAATGATTTGTCGCTGGAAATGAAAAATCTCAAAGCCTCTCGGTCAGCCCTTGACATTAAAGTCAAGGCCTTGGACACAGAAAATTCTGTCTTGAAGCAAGATCTTTCTTCTCTAAGTTTTTACTCCAAGGAATTAGAGAAAGAAAAGATCTCGTTGACTGAGAAGTGTAGAGACCAGCAGACATCACTTGTCCGTTTTACCCATTCCAAGGCCAATCTCGATAGGATGTTAGGTGAGCACCAATCATCCCTCAACAAAAGTGGTATTGGATACAACAAGAATTTTCCAAAGAAAGCCCCTACCACTTTTGTAAAGGCTAAAGGGAATTGGCGCACACCCATATGTTATTTTTGTTGTAAGAAGGGTCATGTGAATACTACTTGTCCTTATCGTAGAAATGATCATTATATAATTCGCAATACTTTTCCATTATGTTTAAAAGGACAGGTAAAGAAAATTTGGGTTTATAAAGGGACTAGACCACCAAACATGGTCCATCCTGATTATGAATCTAAGTTTGTAGCTTGGTCTAGCCGGAAAGGTTGAATTTTTGGTTGTTTTGCAGGATGTCACCAAGATCAAAGAGCATAAATGGATCGAAACAATCGCTCTTGGTGATAAGTTTTTTTTTATTATTATATGCTACTAATGATTATCTTTGCTTAGTATTTCTCTTTGGAGCTTGATATGTTGACCAGGGAAGCACTATCGTAGGGGGAGCAATGACTGCTGAATTTCAGATCTTATAATGTTGTCTCCTAACATCTCAAGGCCTTGAGATCAGTTTCAAGGTCTTGACTGTAAGAGATTATTTGGGTATTATTTTTCCGATTTCTTCCTTTGCTTGTTGGAAGACAAAAAGGGGGAGAAATGATATATGGAGCTTACGCTTTTGCTTGTTATATGATGCTCCGCATGTGCTATATTTATTTGCATAATTGATATTTATTTTGTGTTGTTTTGTCTTCCATCAAGGGGGAGATTGTTGGCTCCACCTTGATGATTATATGTGATATATTTTTCTAGGTATGATGGGAGACAAATAAGGTAGTATTTTATGCAAATATCAATTATATTTTGTGGTTGTTTTATTTTATTTATTTATTATGCGGGTATATCTACTTAAAATCATATTTGGTTCAAAAGATTTATTTTATTTCTTTAAATATGATTTTAAGAGATTTGTTATTAAATATATGCTAATCTAAGTGTTGCTTTTTATCCACATGCTTATTTACGTGATTATGCATGATATTTGTTTTGGAAGACCAAAGGTAACCACTGTTCTTACGTAGATATTCTAGTCCTTTTACGTAGATATTCTAACAAATATTAATTTGAAAAAAGAAATTGCTTTGGTTTTTTATGTGAGATTTGGTCAAAGTTTGATATGTTAAATATATGCTTAGATTTGGTACGCATTGATTTTAAATTGGTTGTTATTTATTTGCTTTATTTATTTAACAATTTGAATTTGATTTGTTAATTTGTTACACGTACAGAATTCAATTAAGGTGGGATTTGATTTGTTATTTGGTTACACAAAATTCGGTTAAGGTGAATTTGAATTAGAGAGATCTCATGTCAAGCATATCTCGGCAACCACAATATTTCGGTCAGAAAGTTTTAACGCAGCAATTCAAATTCAAAAGAGCTAGGAGGATTCGGCAGTAGCATATCTCCAGAAATTCAACGTTCAAAAGGTTGTTACAACTGATCAAGATTTTGGGGGATAAAAATCAGCAAATAATAAAGAGCTCTCGGCTATAAGAAGAGAAGAAGAGAACGATCAAAAAACACCTTCTGCCAAGTCTTCTCTGCGCATCAAGAGCTCTCGAGTCTACAGACGCCATTGCTGATTTTATTTGCTTCCTTTCTCTCTCTATTTTGTATTTGATTTATTATCTTTGAGAGTTAGGAAGTCTTGAGCTTCCTAGTTTAAATTCAATCCCTGTTATACTAAGAGTATCATATACTCAAACGTATCACACTACGGTGTGGCAAAGAAGACTTTTATTTCTCTGTATTTTGGGTGTACTAGATAGCTAAGAGAGGTGGGGATCTTCTAGATTGGTCTAGGACTCTAAGGGATCTGAGTTGACTAGATTGCAATTGTATAGGAGAGAGGCTTCTCGGTGAGCTATTGGGATCCATAAGGAAGAGGAATAAAAGTTGTTGAATCCTACGGGTTGGATAACCCTAGGCGGGGACGTAGGCTGGTTTAGAGCAGAACCTCGTTAACAATTCTCGTGTTCATCTATTTAATTTCCGCACTTGCGTTTATCTGTTCTGTTTGTATTTAACGCCTGATTACATTCCAGAACTAGCAATGGACGAAAAATATGTTCAAGATCTTGAGACTGAGTTCAAGGCCTTGAAACCCACTATCCAGCCCTTGAAGTTGCTACTGCAGAAAGAATTTGCGAAAAGCGTCTATACTCTATTCAACCCCCCTTCTAGAGTATTTGTCTCTTACTTTTATTTACCTTAAGTACTCGTTTCTTCACATTTCACTGCTTTAATAATGGAAATACTTACAATATCCCAAGATTTCTTGTAAAATTCAGCTGTAAAGCCATCAGGGCCGGGTGATTTATTAATTCTGAGGTTAAACACCATCATTTTAATTTCTGCATTAGACGGAATCCGAATAAGGACATCATTTTGCTCATAAGTTAAGAAGGGTTGATTAGGTGTAGCATTTCATTTAATAGATTATCATCTATCGATTCTTTTGTAAATCTCTTCTGAAAGTCTCTCCTAATCTCATTTCTCACATTCTCCTCACCTATAATCAAAGTGTCTTCTGTTGTTGTAATATTTCGGATTTGTTTCATGTGCATGCGCCCAGACGCAACCTGATGGAAATATGATGTGTTAGAATCCGAGAGCTTGAGATGCTTTGTTTTAGCTCTTTGGTTCCAAAATATTTTTTTTTTCCTTTTTAGTAATAAGACTCTTTTCTCTATTGTTATTATTTGATCGGATATTACCCCTGACTTGGGTAGATTGAATTTGAATAAGTTTCTTTTCCACCTCATTTAGTTGACGGAAAATATTTCCAAACGTATGTTTATTCCAGTCCTTAACTTTTTTCTTGAGTTGATACATAAGTGAGCCACACAGGAGGCTCACCAAGATTGAATTTGGGACTTCTTATTCTTTGTCCGGATTTCCTGGGTTGAAGAAAGGAGCCGAGTCTCTTCCTTCTTTCCTTTCTTTCCTTTTGGTCCGGATCTGCCTTGTGCGTGGGTTTTGGGTTTTATTTGGGCCGGTTGGTTTTGGGGTATCATGGATGTTGTTTTATACTAAGTTACGTTCTAATTTTTTTAATATAGTATGTTAATTGGTTATTGTTAAATCATTTTGAGTGAATTTAGTTGGGATTGACTTTGATTTTGATGACTACTTAAACATTGTTGATAATTGATTAAGCTTTACCTGATTTACCTATTTAGTTATTTAAGTTGACTTATTGGGAAATAATTATGGGGTATTTTAATATATGATTTAGAAATGATAAAATGAGTTATTGATGTCGTTTCAAAAGTGGTTGTTAAAATGGATTGATTTCTGGTATTTATTTTAGATAAATATTGTTTGTTAAATTATTCAGAAAAGGTTTTAAGTCTTTCAAAATGATTCTTAAAGGATATGATGTGTTGAAACCGAAATGTCGGAATTAATTCTATAATATGATTTTGAGGTATTGGTTTTAAGGTTTAAATGTTTAATGTTGGGATTCTTGTCTTGGTTTGATGATGTTGGTTTTGAGAAGGAAGTTTGGAAATATGGTTGGTACGATTTTATCAATGGGTTTGATTGGAAGTAAATGATTTTGGTTGATGTTTATCGTATCGGAAAAGTTTTGGAAAATGGTGTTACTATCAATTGGTTTTGAGAATGTTGAGAACTTAGGTTTCGTATGTATGAATGTTGGTCCGGTAGCTTATGGCAATGGCTTGATGATAGGTGTGTATTGCTTTTGGATTGTTTTGGACTTGCATTTGGGCCCTTGCTTGTGTTATCTTGTTGTTCTGCATCTTCAGGTAAGTATCCTACGAGACTTACTCAGTAACCTGGGCCTCCTGCATGATGTGTCATGTGATGTGTAGTTTTGTTGCATATTAAAGCATGACATGTAGTATCATGTATGCTAGGATTGCATTGAACTGAGCATATGGTTACTATGTGTGTTTCAAACAGAACGGTCGTTATCCGTGATAGGCCTAGAGTCTTTGCTAGGATCATAGGGTAGCCCAGCCTCATCGGGTACTCTGAGTCAATCGAGTCAATGTTACTATAGCCCAGCACCATCGGGAAAACTTGGTTACTTTATGTTGATGTTTATTCCATGGTCCTTGCACCACCACGAGGAAATGAGAACCGATCAGCTGGCCAACCTCTGCACTAACGGGAAGGGGTGCAGACTGCAGAGGTAAGAGAGGGATATGCCACTTGGCATTGCCTTGAGCCCTTTACAGTTTTTTCTGCATATTATAACTGTCCAACATGCTTATGTGATTTAATTACTGTACTGCATTAGTCATCCTTTATCCTAGGTATAGGCATGTTATGTGGCCTCAGCGTGATTAGATGACCCGCAGGCGATTACCGGGTCTGACTTCGTGGTTAGTGTCAAGTACCACTCCATGATTGCTCCTTGCTTCTGTGCCGGGGAACCCTTGGCGAATCGAAGAACCTGGCTAACCATCTAACCCGGTATAAAAGGATAATCTTCCACCTAAGTTTTATTTTTGACCCGGCTCTGCAGTGGCACCTTGTAATCTAACCTTCCTTCCGATTTACTTTCGTTTGAATTGGTTTTCGCGACATAGCCTTAGGACATGTTAAGGGTACCCAGCAACCCTTCGAGATTTTAGGGTTTGAAATCCCCCTTTCCACTGACCTTGAAAATGAGTTTGAAACCTCGACCCGTACCTGGATTGCAAGATCCGAACATGGGGTTTCATCCCTTGAAACGTAACCCGGAAATCATAATTATGGGTCGTTACATCAACCTTCTCTTTCTTGGAAAACTTCCTATCATTCGAAGGCTTGCTCACAGATAGTGCACTCGCATCTAAGGTCTGAGATTTTCCATCTGCCTCAGATCCTGATGTGACTTGATGCACGAGATAATTACCCTTACCTACAGTCGGCAAAGGCTCAGTTGCTGAGATTTGATTTCGAGCACTATCGTAACTATCATTCAACCCCATGAGAAATTGAAGAAGTTTGTTACGATTATCCAACTCTGCCATCTTCTTCTTCATTTCGCAAGAACACCTGCTAAAAGCTCCACATGTACACTGCGGAATTCCTTCCAAACAAAGAATCTCATCCCACGGCTTCTTGATTTTACCAAAGTAATCAGGAACGGAAAGATTTCCTTGAGTGATGTTACACAATTTCTTCTTCAATTGATAGAGTAATGGCACTACTAGAATACTGTCAATAGACAACACCACATTTAAGTCTGTCAAAAAACAACATATGTGAAAATTATTCTTTTACATAAATATTTTTTTGTGATGTATTAAAGAGTTTATAAATATGTCGAAGTTTTGAACAGATGTAAAATTGTTGGTTCTAAAAAAAACCGGCGTGGGTTTAAATTTTCTAAGTTCAAAAGAAGCGGGATTGGAACATTTAAAAATTAAGCGTGACTTCAAAATTCGAAGGAAATTATAACACTTAAGTAAAAAATTTACCCATCTCCACACTTTCACTCTCTCTACACTTAGAAATTCTCTCTCTCTCTCTCTCTCTCTCTCTCTCTCTCTCTCTCTCTCTCTCTCTCTCTCTCTCTCTCTCTCTCTCCCCCCTGTTTCTTCTTCTCTTTGTTAACTTATTCTCGTGTATTACCCGGCTTTCTCTTCATCTCAGGTAAACATCTCTACCACTGCCATGTCGTCGTCGCCGCCGCTGCTCCCCTAACTAGCACGTCGCCGCTGCTCCCCCAACCAGCACGCCGCCTCTACTCTCAGGTAAACATCTCCCTCTCTCCATCAGACAAGCGACTACAATTCGAAGATGGTGGCCCTCTCTTTCAGAACCCTAGTAGGTAAGCTCTTTCTTACCTTTTGCAGATCTAGCCGCCCTCTTTTCTCTCATCTGATCTATAGTTCCCTAGATTTAAATTATTTCTATAGATCTGTTAGTTTCGACTCCTTTCTCTCCCATCTCCTTTCAGTTTTAATTTGGGGTTTTTTGTTAGGGTTTTCGAGAGCGAAGGAGGAAGGGAAAAGGTGGCGAGAGATAGTTGTTTGGCTAGAGTCACCGCATGCAGCGTCACTATTGGTCGTGTCTTCGTCTCTCTGTTGCTCGTATCCTCACAGGTATGCCCTTCCTCTCCTATCCTCTTCTTGTCTACTGTTATGGTAATTTAGGGTTGAGAGATTTCGAATTTGGGATTAGGGCAGTTTATAGATCTAGGGTTTATAGATATAAATCTGATATGTTGTGTTAAGAGAGCAAAGTGGGATAATTTGTGTTTTTGAAGAATTCAGTTTGATTTTAGAGAAAATTGATTTTAGAAAAATGTTTTAATTCCAATGAAGTAACAGATTCACACCTAACAATAAACTAAATAGGGCAACTTGCCGACTCCATGGCAAGGAATGCATAAGCAGTTTTTACTAGGATAATTTGCCGACTCCATGGCAAGGAATGCATAAGCAGTTTGCAGCACAAGCCCGGTGTTTCGAATCACGATTTCCATGTATTCATCAAATGTTGGGATATAATTCTTGTACCTCCATGACACTTCAATTAGGTAGACTCTGCATACAGCTTTCACCTGCGCACACACACGTTCAATTCACGTTGTGTATATATATACACA
The DNA here is from genome assembly GCA_037127255.1 of Persicaria tinctoria. Classification (NCBI taxonomy): domain Eukaryota; kingdom Viridiplantae; phylum Streptophyta; class Magnoliopsida; order Caryophyllales; family Polygonaceae; genus Persicaria; species Persicaria tinctoria. The sequence goes on from JBANSL010000004.1 coordinate 7,753,254, forward strand.
CTAAAATGCATATATACGTACTTCTTCCCTGACATAGTGAACAAAAACTGATCTTCCCTTGGGAGCCAAATCGTTCTCCATTTCCTCGAGAACATCCAAAATTAGCGTCTGATAGAACCAGCTGTAAACTTCGGGGAGTTGATCTAAGTAACACTTGTCCCACCTAGTTTGAATTGTGGAATTAAGCACAACAGTTGCCATAAGTAATCTATCTATATACATATACATATATATACACATAATGTTCCATTGATGACCCGCGCATGTGATTGATTTAGGAACAAATTTTATCGCAAAAAAAATAACCTAGCAGTTAAACCGACACATAAGGGTTTTTTTTTCAATCTTGAATTTTATAAATTTATTTTAATATACAAAAATAACCAAAATATAAATAATTCCTTCGGCGAAAAAACAATCTAGATGTAATTAACTAAAATTGCAAACAGTTAAATTTTGCCTTAGAAAAGTGCGAATTATTTCATTTAGTAATTAACTTGTGGAAGACACATCAATAGTTATATTATACAGTATATTTTAATAGATAAATCGATGAATAACATTAATTAAATATAATATGATATAATATAATTTATAGATTAATTGTTTTACTTGCTAAGATTTTAATTGAATGAAAACTATATCTATAATATATATTTTTCTCAAGAAATATGTTTTATTATAGGGGTGTTTACTAGAATATCCATATTTTCAGCCTTTATTAACAATTTGTCCACCAACCTATCCATATTAGCGAAATGTCCACTCGTGTTTCTGAAACCGGAGATTTCAACAATTTGCCCCATTTCAACACCAATTTCAGCAATTACAATAACAATTTCAGCAAATTAAGAGATTTCAGCACATACCACAATTTGCTGAAACCCAAAGATTTCAGCACAAACAACAATTTGCCCTACTTCAACACCAATTAAAGCAATTACAACAACAATTTCAACCAAGTTTTTTTTCATTCTAATTAACCAAACGATGAAAAAAAATTCAACTAAAAAGGTCACACCAATTTTAACAAATTAAAAAATTTCAACAACAACAATTTCCACAAATTATGAGATTTCAGCAACAACAATTTCATATCTGCCAGAAATTACAATTTAAATAAAATAAAAAAAAACAAGCGAATCTGCAGAGTAGAGATTGCTGGAAGAGAATATAAGCCTAATTTTTCAAGGCTGAATCCAAACTTTCACATGGTCCATAAATATATTCATCGACAAAATTCAATTTCTAGGCCATCCTAATTTCACAAAAGCACATGAGATTACTCCTTCTGCGTCTTCAGCAGAGGATCGATCTTCCTCGTCACCTTCAAACGTTTCAGCATATCCCGTTTCAGCAGATCCAGTCCGAGAAGATTTTGAAGTGAGCATCGCTTGGCCATTGGAGTCGTTTCAGCAGATCCTAATTTCAGAATATGCCGGTGCAGAAACGCGGATGCAGGTGGTGGTGACGATGGCATCCATAGGAGCCAGAAAGAGGACCGGTCTACCTATGAAAATCGAAGAGAGGAAGGGGACGACGGTGCTCATCGGCGATGCTTAGCCTCTTTGGGAGGGATCGAAGGAGGTGACGAACCTCCATGGTAGCGAGCTTGCTGGAGTTCGGACCTTGGATTCAGCAAGGAAGGAAAAGGGAGCAAGGAATAGGAGTTCCAGCTAGACCTGTCAAACGGGTCATTCGGGTCGGATTCGGGTCGGGTAACTTCGGCTCTCGGGTAAAACAGGTTCCGGGTATTTCCGGGTTTTGGGACATTTCAGGTTAGTCAATTTTTTCTTTTTAAAATTAAAAAAATCATGATTTGATAATTTTGCAATAAATTTTAATTATGTCAAAAAATTTAATTATATTTAATTATAAGTCAACCGAGTCACCGGGTCAAAATTACCGGGTCAATCGGGTCACCGGGTCGAAACCCAGATTACCCGGTAAATTTCCGGTTTTTCGGGTTCGGGTCCAAAAAAAATTCCGGGTGAAAATTTCCAGGTTCGAGTCGAAAATTTTCCGGGCGTTCGGATCGGAACGATCGAATCGGATTGTGTTTTGACAGTTCTAAGTTCCACCATTGAATCGGAGTCTCTCTAGCGCGACGATGGTGCAGCAGTACGACTCGTTCGAATATATTATTTTAATAATGTTTTTGTCAGAGAAAATGTTGCCGTAATCAACCATAGGTCGCCATATAATTAAGTAATAAAATAATCTAAATTATTATTTCTCTTTATTAATTTTTTATTAATAAAATAAATAATTATATTTATTAATAATTAATTTTTAAAAATAATATTATACTTATTAGTAATTAGTAATGAATACAATATTATTTTAAGCCGAAGAGATTGTATTTAATATGATGAGATATTATATAGAAACCGTAACTTTTTATAACTGGAATACAACCTATTAAGTTTTCGTTGGATAGATTAATGATAATTGATATAATTTTTTACATATATAATATTTACTCTTTTATAAAATAATCCATCTATCCAATTATATGATTTAATGATAAAAAAAAAACTATTTATTCCTTTTTAATTATATATATTAGAACTATCTAATTATTTTTATAAATATTACTTTTTGATGGGAGAATGTTTTCCGAGAAACACACATGCGTTGCGCCTTGAATTGGTAAATAAAGAGCGGTCATATCCGGGGTTCGAACCGAGGACATATGTTTACTATCCACAAGTCCTTTTTGGTGAACCGTTCCAGAATGGTTCTCATGCGTTGCGCCACATAGACGACAATGCGTCGATTTTAATACATATATAGATATAGATATATAAATTACAGGCTGTGGCGGATCTGTGGGGGGCTTGGGTGGCTGAAGCCCCCCCCCCCCTAAAATAAGGTCGTAGGTATATTTATACATCTGTTAGTTACTCCCTCCGTTTCCTTTTAATTGACTTTTTACTATTCATGCACGTTTTTTAAGGTGTGAAAAACTATATGAAATAATAATTTTTTTAAATATTTTTTTCGACAATCTCATACTTATTGATGATAAGTATAATATTATTAAAAAAATATTTTTAAAATATTAATATTTAATATAGTTTTTATCGTTATAAAACTACGTGCATGACTTGAAAAAGTCATTTAAAAGGAAACGGAGGGAGTATAATATATATAAAATATAAAGTAAAATCAACACATAAGTGTGTCTTGGCTCAGCGGTTATGACACGGGGAGGATATCCTTAGGGATGCCAGTCAAGGCAGGTTCGGTTCCCATTTTTCACCCTTTTGCATCTGTTATTTTTTAAAACATCCAAACCCCCCGTTTTTTTTTTTTTTTTTTGACAGACAGAACATTTCATAGAGCGAAACTCGAGTCGTCCCGAGTGGTTAAGTCCCGCACAGGAGCACAACCGGCCGCCTCTTCAATGGAGCGCACTCCCGCACCTCCGGCCGGCGACCGCCGCAAACCCAGCCGGAAGCCCCTCTGCTGTCCCTCAGCGGCGCTCCCGCACAGGCGCACAACCGGCCGCTCTTCAATCTCCATTGTTCTCCTTCTTCATTCCTTCGATCTAAACTTTCAAGTTAGTTAGTTTTCTTCCTTTTAATTTGATTATTTCTAAGTTCAATTGATTGAATCAATTTAGATTAGAATTAATTTGAAAATCTTCCTCTTAATTTGATTATTTCTAAGTTCAATTGATTGAATCAATTTAGATTAGAATTAATTTGAGAATGAATTTGGAGAAATTTCGATTAGGGTTTACGAATTGTGAGAAATAAAGTTGTGGTTTGGGATTTGAAATTGTGGTTTATAGCTATGGTTAGAAATGAATTTATGAATTTTGGTTTGAAATTGAGGGTTGCAGATTTGTGAGTTTTGCCCCTCCACCTTTTAATTGGATTGTTTTTCAGTACAATTCGTTGAGATGACAATCAATTTATATTAGAATTTGTAAATTTGAGAAACAATTTGGGTAAATTTCAATTAGGGATTGTGATTTTGCTAAGAAATTTGCGGATTTAAGAATCAATTTGAGGTAAATTTATGGATTTGAGAATCAATTGTAGATTGAGTATGAAGTTTTAAGTTGAATTTATATATTGATAGATTTTAATTTGAATGATTTGTTGAATTTGGAAAATAATATTAGTTTTAATGACTTATTTGATTCATAGAGACTTTTTTTTGTGAAGTTGTGTTCAAGATGCAAACATGTATTGTATTATTTTTCAAGTAATGTGGGTGTTCTGCTACCATATTTGTGTAAATCTGACTGATTCGTGTACATTCAATATTAGGAGTCAATGTTCTGTCCCAATATAATTCATAATTCAATTTCAATGACTTTGTTTGAGTGACCAAAAAATTAGGGTAAATTTGATGTAAAAATTAGCATCAAATTTACCTCATATCTAAGTTTTTAGGCCATTTACCTCCGAAATTGCCCATAAGATTAATAGGTAGCTAAAACATCTACCCTATTTAGTCTCGAATGTAGCTTTGAAAAGTTTTGACGCTAAGTTTGATGAGATCGATCCTATTTAACAAGAAGCAGCGATCCTATCGTCCTTTGTAGTTTTGAGCCCCCCTCTGATAAAAATCTTGGATCCGCCACTGATACAGATGTATATTATACGAAATTATCTGTTTGTTTGACATGATTATTCATAGCAATGTATATATACAGTACTAGTACAGACCTTTGAACGGCTTCAGTAAAAATCTCAAGTTCTTCGAGCGTTCCATAGGCGTCGTAGAGATCATCCATTGAAGTGATAACTTGGGCTGCAGTCGCAGTTATCTTCCTCCCCAGAGAATATTGAGGTTCAAAAAACAAACCACCCATTGTCCAAAAATGACACTCCACAAGCCTGTCTCGTAAGGGAAGTTTTTTAGTAAGGCCTATTTGCTTCCACCACCTGATACACACACACACGTACACACTCTTTTGTATTTAATAGAGGGATATATTATTCGTACGTAACAAGTATTTAATTATAAGATATAAAGTTGAATTTAATTTACCTGCACAAATCACTGAGTTCCTTCTTGTGAGTCGATTGGAGCAAGTTGAAGTCAACCTTTGCGAATCGTAACAGTGTTTTGTTGTTGGAAGGTTGTTGATGATAGAGCTTGATATGGTGCACGGCTTCCGACTCGTGTGAGCCTCCGGTGGAGAGCCATGTGTAAGGCGTGACTGACTTGCTCTTTCTGCGGGTGGCTCAGTTGGTCTTGTACGTGTTTCAGTTTGGATGTTGTAAACGTTAAGGCTTCATCCAATATCTCCTCTCCATGAATCCTGACGTAGCAAGCTTCATACAGGCTCAGTATACCATCCACATCTTCAATGGCTACCACCTCACTCAAGCTTCCCTTAATTAAGCTTTTGAATCCCTCAAAAACATCTATATATACATTAATATTCAATTATTAAGATTTAATAATATTAATAATATGTACACAACTTTTATAATATATATATATATCAAGTTAACAAACCCGTGGTGACATGATATATATCATATCATATATATCATCATGTCACCACGGGTTTTCTCCCGGATCAAAAATACTGACAATGCAATCTACGTGGATTTTAACGGTTTATTTTATCAGTAACTCTATATAACATGAAGTACTTGTTATAGGAAGTAAGTTTGAAAAACATATTTTATTTTATAATTTTAGTTTTTCCATAGATATATAAATATAATTATTTTATATTTTTATCCATTGCTATCATATTTTCTCAAATAAATTAAATTAATCTACAATTATCTATTTGTCATATACCTAAATAATAGTTACCCCAATTATTATATTTGTATAAAATGTAAATAATATTATCTTATTCTCTTAATTTTCTTCTTTTATTTTAATCTTTCAATTTTCTTCTTTTATTTACTCAATTAATTATTCAAATAAGTTTCTTCAAATTTTATTTCTAGCTAGTTTTTTATATGGTTTACTTATTATTTTAATTTTCTTCTTTGATTTACATTACTCAATTAATTATTCGGATAAATTACTTAAAATTTCACTAAAAATTAATATTTTTAAATAATAATAAAATTTTCATATCTTTGTAAATATAAATATTTCTTATGCTCATTAATTAGATTTTTTGAATTTTTGAATTACACAATTATTCACTACTTGAAACTATTTACGAAAATATTCATTTTTTGCAGGTTTGTCAGAAAAACGCGGTCTTAGACCGCGTTTTACTCTTAAGATGAAATATTTAAAATTCGAAAATAAAGTGGGAAAAATTAACGAAAGAAACGCGGGCTGAAACCGCGTTTCTATTAATAATTTTATTCCGAAATTAATAATGCAGACTTTAAGAGACACGCGGGCTAAAACCGCGTCTTTCTCCTTTCCATTTTTTTTATTTTTTTTACAGGGGAATGGGAAAGGGGAGGGTTTACTGTTCATTTTCCTCCTTCAACCTCCCCTCCGCCAAGCCGAGCTCGGACCTCCGGCCTCCAGCCGTGAATTGAAGGTGGTCCCTCCGCCAAGCCGAGCTCTGATCCCTCGTCTGCCGCCGCTGGCTCCTCCTCGAGCGCCTCAGCCGTGAATTGAAGGTGGTCCCTTCTTCCGTCCGTCTCGGGCGCCGGCGACGATGGTGGTGCACAGTAGCTGCCCACACCAATCAGATTCGGCCTCCTCCTCCGTGGCCACCCATCTGTTGCCCTACTTTCCCCTGTCGCTGCCCTTCTTCCCCTCTGCGAGCCCCAGCCGCCCATCAGATCCAGACTCCTCCTCCGCAACCCCCATCAGCGCTCCGACCTCACCCTCCGGCATCCCTCTTCCCCTGCCAACTGCTTTCCCTGTAAAACGTAGCCTCACCCTCCGGGACCCTCCGGCACTCTCCGGCCTCACCCTCCGGCATCCTTCTTCTTCCTTCTTCTGTTTTTTTTTCTTAATTTTCTAGGTAAAACGCGGTTTGAAATTATGCGTTTTACTACACATAATATATAATTTTTTGTTTTTTAAAATTAAGAAATACAATTGGTAAAGAAACGCGGTTTGAAACTGCGTTTTAGGGGAAAAACGCGATTTCAAACCGCGCTTTTTTAAGAAATTTAATTTTTTTTTTTTCAACTCCGACAATAAATACTCAATTAACACATGAAATGCGGTCTCAGACCGCGTTTCTATGACGTTTCTGCAAATTTTGAATATTTGTGTAAATAGTTTAAATGTATGAATTTATCCATAATTTTTTATTTTTTAATGAATATTTTGAAAAAAAAAAATCAGATTTTTTTTTATCTCCTTTTATAATTTACTAGTAGACTATTCCGTTCTACACACGGGATTATCAACATTTCACTTTTGTATCAATGAGTTTATACATTCATATATTAATTCGAATAAAAACAAGTCACAATTAAAAATTAATTAATTTACTATTTCTAAAAAAATATTTCGGTAGTATATACAGAAAGTTTTAATTCGTCACAAATTATAAAAGGAGATTTAAAAATCCAATTAATGAGCATAATATTTATATTTACAAAGATATACAAATCTTTCTTTTTCTTTAGTAAAGTTAGTTTTTTCGGAGTATTAATGCACATTTTCATTAATCTTTTACTGTTTTTATTAATTAGATTTTTTGTCTTCTAGATGTGTGTTAATACTCTAAAAAGGATTTTTTTTTTTTTTGAAATAGCCAAATATTGGATAATTTTTGGAGATTAGCCAAAATACTTTCGTATTTTGGGATTTAGCCAAACCGGGATAAAGTCACTATTTGAAATATAATAGCGACTTTACTCGGGGTTTCGAAAAATCCTAAAAAAGCTGATGTTTACCACATGATACTCGGAAGCCATGTTGTCTCAAAAGTCGAAAGCGAAGGGAAGTAAGAAACAAGTCGTCGGACGAAGACGCGTCGGTGGCCTCATGGATATGCTGCAAGGCATCCTCAATCTGTTTCTCAAAGTGGTAAGCTACACCAAGCCTTTGAATTGAATCGATCAAACAGAGTTGTTCTAACAATGGCTTGTCTCCAGATTCAAACTCCTTATAGATCTCCTCTTTCAGCTCCTTAGCCAACTCCTGTTGAGCTTCAATCGCCTGTACGTACAGATCGAGCAAGATATAGTCATTGTGTATATATGTGTTTATGTACATTTGTGAATATATATACCTTTGCATCAGGGATGTAATGAAGAAATCTATCTCCCCACGGACTTGGCTTGAAATCGGCCAAACGACGAGCATCTGGATTAGGGCTATACTCAGGAAGATCAAGGTTGGTAACTGCTAACAAGCTTGCTGACGACATGATCGATCGATGGATAGGTAAGTATAGTACCTCAAGTTCAACTTGAGATGTAGCTTGTAAGAATGAACAAGGGCTTCTCTAGTCTCGTTTATTTATATACTGTCTATCTATCCTATATATGTCATGAGTATAGGATAAGAATCAATTCGGAAAAGATTCCCTACTAAAAATAAGAATCTAACTTAAAATTTGGCTAAAATATTTTAATTAAGGATAAGTTTTTTCTAAAATGGGGATCTTATCCTATTCCTTCAATGCATAGGATAGGAAAATCGATTTATATATATGAAACCGTATAAAATATTTTTCAACACAATAAAAAATAAACCTAAAGAGATTTGAACCACGACATTATTAAGGTAATAAATATCTTCTTTTTTATGAAAAGGAACTCATCTTTGATGGTAAACCTCGTGCACGTGACCCAGCCGGCAAGAGAACTTATGATGAGGAACTCATCTTCGACTCACTTATAAGGAACAAGTAGGCAAACCTTGGATGGTCGAACTCAGGACCTTCTTACTCCTCCACTTGCACCTTACCACTAGGAAACCCCGGCCGAGGCTAAATATCATCTTCTTATTTTTACCAACTAGAGCTATGCTATCTCTATGATATTTTATTCTTTTAAAACTATTTTATCTTTAAAATTAGTAAAATTTACCCAAAAAAACACATAAACACATAAATTTTATCTTTATGTGTTTAAAAAAAAACATAAACACTTAGGATGAACTAATAGTCTTGGATCATTATTTCCAATGAGAATTTATAGAGTTCTAAATCTATGGTAGGGATAAGGATAGGGATTTTATGAGCCAGAGAGCCCAATTGTCTGATACACTATTAATTTTCCTATACTTAATTGAATACGGAATGTGTGAAAATGACAAAGATTCATCAGAGAATAAAAAAATAATCATTTTGACTTTTAAAGGGTATTTTCAAATACTTTTAAGTGCATTAATGATGTGAAACCCAATTATCTTTGTGATCCTAAATCGTAATATAAAATCCAGATTTTTGGATCTAAATCCTAGAACAGAAATAATGGAGAATTAAGCACATATAAACGAAAGCAAGAGAGGACACGGGAATTGATGACGCAGTTCGGTTACCCTACTCTGCGGAGCCTCAAGAGGGAGAGACTCAAACCCATGAATCCACTAAGTATGATTGAATACAAGTCGTGGATACAGATGATGGATAAACTAGAAAGAAACCCTAGATCTAGCGCGGCTCAAGCAACAGGTAATCAAGGAGAAACACGAAAAAGGAACAGATACTCCCTTCACTCCATCTGGAAGACGAAGGTGAACAGAAGCTGGTGAAGAGCCCAGGTTGAGCACCAAGCAGCGTCTCCTTCCTAAGTCGAGCACGGACTCCTTGGATCACATCAAGAGCTTGAGAATCAAGCTCGCCGGAGTGTGGAACAGCTAGCGTCGCCGGATCGCCCGAATCGCCTCTAGGGTCTCTCTCTCTCTCTCTCTCTCTCTCTCTCTCTCTCTCTTTCAGAAGCGGAAGCGATGGAATGAAGCTCTCAACCCTTTAGGGTTTCCAAAGACGAGCCTATATACCCAAGCCCTAACTAAAGGAAACGCAGCGTTTCAATCAAGCAAGGTCATGGGCTTTAGCGAGCCGTTGGAAGCCTTCAGAAAAGGATGGGCCGAGAGAGAGCAAAGAGTTGGGTCGTAGCTACAGAAATGGGCCGACGTCTTAAGCTTATGCTTTAGGCCTTGAACCATCCTGGAGTGAGCTAGGCGCCATGGAGCCCTTGGGTCTAGACGGGGTCTCTTCCACTTGACCAGTACTTGAGCCACCTTAGATCCGGTCCTAGATTCTAGCCTAACCATCCATGTATCCATATCCCCTAGTACATATGCATCTAGATTACATTAGGCATAACAATTTGCCCTCCTAATATAGCCACCATATGTGGTGCTCAATCATTTAGATAGGGAAAAAATGAGTTTAAGTCTTCGACCCGTCCGTCCTCAGCTCGTGTACCTGCATGGTTAGTGATCATCAAGTATATTAAGAAAGTGCCTGCAATAGTAGAACTTGCTGGAAGGAACTATCTTCGTGCCAAAGTCAGCTGGGTTGAGCTCTCCCTTGATCTTCTTGACGTCCAGTGCCTTGTCTTCGACCCTGTGCCTGATGAAATGAAACCTAACATCTATGTGCTTGGTTTTCTCATGATACATAGGGTCTTTACACAAATACAAAGCACTTTGGCTATCCATGTGTTATAACAGGTACAAATTTCTTTCTGAAAATCTCTCCAAAAATGCCTTTCAACCAGATAGCTTCCTTTGTAGCTTTAGTTGCTGCCATGTATTCGGCTTCAGTTGATGATAAGGCAACCACATATTGTTGTTGAGACTTCCAGGATATGCAATTTCCTGCCCAGGTGAAGTAATAGGCAGTGGTGGATTTCCTTGTATCTTTGTTGCTGGCATAATCCGAATCCACATACCCTTGGAGATCACCAGCAGATGCATAGTCTGAATACACAAGGCCAAGGTGATTAGTGCCATTTAGATATTTAAGCAAATATTTCATAGCATTCCAGTGTGACATTCTACGATTGGACATGTATCTACTAAGAACACTAATGGCAAAAGCTAAATCAGGCCTAGTACATAACATATCATACATGATTGAACCAACAACAACATCATAGGGAACATTAGACATGTCTTTCTTTTCATGATCAGTTTTAGGGCATTGGGCCTTGCTCAGAACAAGGTGCCCTCCTAAGGGTATAGGTGAGGACTTAGAATCAAGCATGCTAAACCTTTTGAGAACCTTTTCAATATAATCAACCTGGGAAAGCATGAGTTTTCTCTTGGGTCTATCTCTAAGGATCATGACCCCCAGAATTCTCTTGGCATGGCCAAGGTCCTTCATATCAAAGTGTTTCATTAGATTTCTCTTAGTGTAAGAGATAATTCTCATAGAATCACATACAAGGAGAAAATCATCCACATAAAGCAGTATAAACAAGGGAAATTTAGTAGTAACACCTTTGATATACAAGCAGGAATCATATTCACTTCTAATAAAACCAAGAGATCTCATGCAAGAGTCAAATTTTATGTTCCATTGTCTTGGAGACTGTTTTAGACCATAAATAGACTTTATCAGCAGACAAACATGATTTGGTTTGTTTTTATCAGTGAATCCCTTAGGTTGTCTCATGAAAATAGTTTCATCCAGATCACCATGAAGAAATGCAGTCTTAACATCCATTTGTTCAAGTTCCCAATCAAAGACAGTAGCAATAGCAAGGAGCAATCTCAAGGTCTTATACTTAACAACTGCAACAAATATGTCATTATAATCTAACCATTCTCTTTGATTAAACCCTTTTGCTACAAGTCTAGCTTTATACTGAGGTGGTTCATCAGATTTTATCCCTTCTTTGACTTTAACAACCCACTTACAATCAATAGTTTTAGCATGCTCGCGTTTAGGAACAAGAATCCAAGTTTTATTTTCTTTCATAGACTCAAGTTCTTCAAGCATAGCTTTAAACCACTTCACAGAATCAGAGGATCTCATAGCAGATTCAAAAGTCTCAGGAATAATATTTTTGACAATCTCATAAGAAATATAAGCAAACTCAACAATATTAATGTCATTTGTATACCTTCTATTAGGAATTCTAGTTCTAGGACTCCTATCTCTAGCAAGTTGATAGTCATGCTGCACAGAATTATCAAAAACAGGCACAGATGAAGCAGAAGAAGAAGAAGAAGCATGCTCAGACATAGAAGGAACAACAAGTGTATTTGAAGAACTAGAAGAAGAAGAACTGGGAGATTCAGAGGTAGAAGCAGAGGATTGAGGGTTTAGAGGTACTCCCTGAGTTGTGCTTTCTTCATTTTCTTCAGGTTGTTGTTCTTCATCATTCTCTCCTCCTAATTGTTGTGTTTGCTGTAATGGAGCATCAACTGGGATTGCTTGGTTTGTGTTGTAAGCGGAATTTTCCATGTTCTACAGTACCGTTTATATCGATTTTTGTATACATTTCATGCATTTGGGTTAAGATAGTACAGAATCTGTGTAGTTTATGTTTATTTGCCAAAATTATGGAATCTACACCAGTTTCTGTTTAAATCGCAGAAATCGAGGCATTTACAGCAATTCTACAGAAGGTCGGAAAAGCTCGGAAAACCGCTACAGAAGCCCAAGATCAAAGTAGCGGAACAAATCCAAAAACCCAGGCTACTCGATCTCGAGTAAGCCTGGTCGAGCTAGACAAGCCATGTCCGAGCAGACATAGTCGAGCAAGCTTGCTCGAAGAGCCAGCAACCCGAGCTCCGGAACCCAACTCGACCTCGACAAGCCCTGGTCGAGGTCGACGAAGCCCAGACGCCCACTCCCGGAGTCGACGAGGAGAGCTGGCCGAGGACGAAGCCGAGGACGACCAGGAGGACTCGCTGCCAGCGATACCACTCGCTGCCGCGGAAAGGGGGACTCGCTGCCGCGGACCAAGCCACTCGCTGCCAGCGGAAGAGCCAGCTCGCGGAAACGGGAGCAACACCCAACTCGACCTCGAGGAGCACTAGTCGAGGTCGACGAGAACCTGACTCCTTGTCCGAGCCAGTCGACTAGACATGTTCGAGCAAGGCTAGTCGACAGAGCCATCTTAGTCGAGATCGACTACGACTAGTCGAGGTCGACAAGCACCCAGGAGCCCAGGTCCGAGCATGTCCGAGCCACATCGAGCAGAGTCAAGCCAAGCCGAGCCACCCAACTCGAGGTCGAGGAGACCTACTCGAGGTCGACTAGACCCAGCTTCCAGAAGCTTCTCGACTTGGCTTGTCCGAGTAGAATTTAGATGTCTTGGCCATGAAGGAATCCGAGAGTTGCTGGGATCTATCCGATCTATCAAATCTATCCATGGAAGGCCATCTATCAACATCATGAAGACATACTACCTTATTTAGAATTATCTTTTCCTTATGGATTTATTTCCATTAAACATTTATTTATCTTTTTATGCTTTTAGATATAATTTTAGATAGAGATAGAAGATTTAATCCTAGATTAGCTAGGGAATGAAGACTATAAATAAAGCCCATGGGGCTGGTTTTTGATTCATTCCAAGTTACACACAATTAGTCAATTCCATTCAAGTAGAGTAGTTTAGGAGTTCTAAGGTTTTTAGGGTTTTGGCTTACAGCGAAAGTTGATTGCCAAGATTGTAAAGGCTTTGAATTTAGTTTATGCAAGTTTCTTTCATCAATTCAATGTCTGCGATTGCGATGAGGCGTGAGTAGTCCACCCACTTCTGGGGCTGGGGTGAGCCCGACGGTGGCCATGTGAGGCGATGCGATAAAGGTCAGATCTTTTTGTGCAATTCATCTTCTATCCCTATAAAGCATGATTCTTTTGCGAGAGTTGAAGGTGATCCTTGTTTGTATTATTGAAGCGAAAGTGATCTTAATGCAACTTGGATTAATTATGTGAAAAAGGGGTTAGTAACAATTAGGGTTTATGCGAAAGCCTCTATTGGCCTATTTGTTAATGACGAAAGTTATTTGATGGAAAGCATGATCTTTTATGCCTTTATGTGTTGTTTTACATGGTTACCGTTGTGGTGTTGAAACCCTGGCCTTGGAGGTCTTTTAATATATTGATTTATTTTCTGTCAAAAAGCTGAGTTTGGGTTTGAGCAATTGCAATTTACGTTATTTTAAAGTTTCTGTCTTTTTTCTGTTTCTTGTCGACATAGACGAAACCCTTGTCGATCTCGAGTTGTCCTTTGTCGAAGTCGAGTAGGGGCTAGTCTAGGTCGAGTTGGTTTTCTGTTTTCTTTTATCGATTTTCACTTTCTGCACTCTGTGTCGAGTTACTGTAGTCGATCTCGAGTTACCTTTGTCGAGATCGAGTTGAGTTTTGCTTGTCGAGTTGCTTTGTTTTCAATTTCTGAGTTACTGTTGTCGACCACCTTGGTCGAGATAGAGGACAGCTTGTCGACTTCGACCAGCTTCTGTGTCCTCGAGTTACTTTCTGTCTTTGTTTTGCTTATTTGCTTTTATTTTAGCTGCCCTTGCCGGGATTGTTTGTTTCTGCTTTTCTGCTGCTGCTTCTGTGAGAATTTACAGCTACCTGAGAACTGCTGACGTGCTTCCTCGTGGATTCGATCCTGACTTTTCTCTTACTACAACGGGAGGAAGTCTTGTATTTATTTGCTGAGACAGGGAAGTCAGTCTGAACTATATTTCATATCTATTTCAATACTCGACATACTCCTGCCTAGTCAACAAATTGGCGCCGTTGCCGGGGAAGCTATCAATCGTGCCTTAGGTAGTCAGTTCTCACTGTTTCTTTTGAGTTACTTTTCAGGTGTATGCGCCGTTCTGGTCAACCACCTGAGTTTGACACCTTAAGATGATCCGGAACGCATCCTACACATCCATTCTAAACTGAAAAGAGCCATGTCGGCTGCCGAAACACAAGAACAGTTGATCGCAAGGCTTACCAGGGAGCTAGCTGCAAAGGATGCCACTATCGCCAATGAAAGGACAGCGAGGGAACAAGCAGTTGAGCGTGCGAGGCAGGCAGAAGCTAAGCTTGTGTTGCGTAGATGGGAACATTACCTGGACTCGACATATACACATTCTGGAGGAACTGATCTAGAAACACTAGCCGAAATCGTTTGTACCACAGAAACCCAAGTATGTCCTTCCTCTATTTCTATTTCACTATCTATCTTTGAAGAATCTTTGGAAAGATCCCAAGAAGAAGAAGAGCCACCAACGCAAAATCCGGACGTCGTTGCCCATGGTGCTTCCAAGTCACTTTTGCCTTATATGGTGAAGGATATTCCTGACAATTTTGAGCAACCGATGTTCATATTCAAGTATGGGGTCCTCGCAAAGTGGCATGCTGCTCCGCATGATGAGGTGGAAATATCTCTTCCCACTCCACTGTTTTGCTGTGATGAAGACGTGCAAATAAGTCAACCTATGAAGCGGAAGAGGTATGATGATGAGGTATGCATGCCAGCTGGAGCCCAGGAAGATGGATGGAAGGAGCCATGGAGCATCCACTCAGGGAGGTTCAAGCTTCTTCACATGATGCCCCCAGATGACATCCCACGCTTCCCACCACCGGAGGAACCACCAGATCCACCTATAGCTCCGGACAAAGATGAGCCAGGCTAATGCTAAATGGAGAAAGTCGGCCTAGCGACTATAAAATCTAGAGCTTGTACATAGACTTTTTTGGACTTTTTGGACATTGTTTTGTTTTGGTTTTGGTTTTGAACATTATTAGTTGTGGGTATATGTCTTCCATACTTTTCAGGTCCATGGATAGAACCAAGCTACATTCATACTCGGCCCAGGAGGTGCTTCCATTCAACATTTTGAGGCCCTGTACACCTGTCTTGTGAGTTTCTTTCTTTACCCTTGTTTTTATACAGTGAGGACACTGTAATGTTTAAGTATGGGGTGGGGGAAGGGCTTACTTTATGCATATTTTTCATATTTGATATTTAAAATTTATTTCTTTGAATTGCTACATGGCTATTTTGGAATACATTATTGATTTATGTGCTTATATGCATGTTTTCCAAAAATTTGAGAAAAATGACCCCCATTGAATTTTTTTGAATAATGTCATGGAAGTTTAATATTGAACTCGGCGATGCAAAATTGGATTCATTAGAGATATAGCATGAAATTGCCTAGTAAAGGGAAGTCACAATGAAGTACATATTTTAGATGAAAACCATGAAAAGAGGTAAAATTTGAAGTTGCTTTTGACATGTTGAATGATAAGATGATGGAGGACTTTATATTTCCATATAATGCTCATTGTTAATTCCTAGCCTTACCTATGCTTATGCATCACAAAAGCCATAATATGCCTTATTTCAAATATTGCTCCACATGATCTAAATATTTGCCATTCTTTACCTTATCCGGGGATTATGTTGAGAATGATGATTACATTATGGAAATGTTATATGGTTGTTGTGATTATTATCATTATTGAAGTTTGGCGGGAAATTGTTTGAAATATATGGAAAATTTAATGAGTGAAAGAAAATCCAATCACCTCAGGAGATAAAGGTAGATTGACCCTGCTCTCTGAGATAATAGTTTGGAGAGATGGGACACATTGTGAGGAGTCCAAAGCACTAAGTATCCGGGGCCATTCATGACACCCATGTTTGCGACTCGCGAGAAGGCAGTGCTAAGGTCAGAGAGGTAAAAACATTATTATTGAAAAAAGCAATATGAAAGGTGATGAATTGTATGGAAGAAAGAATGTGGAATGAAACTCAAAGTTTGAAAGTGATCCATTTCCCCGGATCAAACGCACCACATTGCCAGAAATTGCCCACCTTTAGCCTTTTACCAATCTACTCCTTCATGAGCTTAAATTAAAGTCTTCTTGATTATTAATGCTTTGTCACGTATAAATTGTTTGTGCCTAACCCTCCTTTTGTGAGTAGATGTTGCTTTTACATATTTGCACATGCATGAATCTGTGACACTAGTACCTTTTCAAGGATGGTAATTGACTGCAGGGACATATAAAGAATGAATCTAATATGTTGAGAGTTTTGATTTCTTCCCCTGAATGACAAATAAAAGTATTGCTTGAGGACAAGCAAGCTTAAGTATGGGGTGTTTGTTGTAAGCGGAATTTGCCATGTTCTACAGTACCGTTTATATCGATTTCTGTATACATTTCATGCATTTGGGTTAAGATAGTACAGAATCTGTGTAGTTTATGTTTATTTGCCAAAATTATGGAATCTACACCAGTTTCTGTTTAAATCACAGAAATCGAGGCATTTACAGCAATTCTACAGAAGGTCGGAAAAGCTCGGAAAACCGCTACAGAAGCCCAAGATCAAAGTAGCGGAACAAATCCAAAAACCCAGGCTACTCGATCTCGAGTAAGCCTGGTCGAGCTAGACAAGCCATGTCCGAGCAGACATAGTCGAGCAAGCTTGCTCGAAGAGCCAGCAACCCGAGCTCCAGAACCCAACTCGACCTCGACAAGCCCTGGTCGAGGTCGACGAAGCCCAGACGCCCACTCCCGGAGTCGACGAAGCCCAGACGCCCACTCCCGGAGTCTACGAGGAGAGCTGGCCGAGGACGAAGCCGAGGACGACCAGGAGGACTCGCTGCCAGCGATACCACTCGCTGCCGCGGAAAGGGGGACTCGCTGCCGCGGACCAAGCCACTCGCTGCCAGCGGAAGAGCTAGCTCGCGGAAACGGGAGCAACACCCAACTCGACCTCGAGGAGCACTAGTCGAGGTCGACGAGAACCTGACTCCTTGTCCGAGCCAGTCGACTAGACATGTACGAGCAAGGCTAGTCGACAGAGCCATCTTAGTCGAGATCGACTACGACTAGTCGAGGTCGACAAGCACCCAGGAGCCCAGGTCCGAGCATGTCCGAGCCACATCGAGCAGAGTCAAGCCAAGCCGAGCCACCCAACTCGAGGTCGAGGAGACCTACTCGAGGTCGACAAGACCCAGCTTCCAGAAGCTTCTCGACTTGGCTTGTCCGAGTAGAATTTGGATGTCTTGGCCATGAAGGAATCCGAGAGTTGCTGGGATCTATCCGATCTATCAAATCTATCCATGGAAGGCCATCTATCAACATCATGAAGACATACTACCTTATTTAGAATTATCTTTTCCTTATGGATTTATTTCCATTAAACATTTATTTATCTTTTTATGCTTTTAGATATAATTTTAGATAGAGATAGAAGATTTAATCCTAGATTAGCTAGGGAATGAAGACTATAAATAAAGCCCATGGGGCTGGTTTTTGATTCATTCCAAGTTACACACAATTAGTCAATTCCATTCAAGTAGAGTAGTTTAGGAGTTCTAAGGTTTTTAGGGTTTTGGCTTACAGCGAAAGTTGATTGCCAAGATTGTAAAGGCTTTGAATTTAGTTTATGCAAGTTTCTTTCATCAATTCAATGTCTGCGATTGCGATGAGGCGTGAGTAGTCCACCCACTTCTGGGGCTGGGGTGAGCCCGACGGTGGCCATGTGAGGCGATGCGATAAAGGTCAGATCTTTTTGTGCAATTCATCTTCTATCCCTATAAAGCATGATTCTTTTGCGAGAGTTGAAGGTG
This sequence comes from Persicaria tinctoria, assembly GCA_037127255.1. Lineage (NCBI taxonomy): Eukaryota > Viridiplantae > Streptophyta > Magnoliopsida > Caryophyllales > Polygonaceae > Persicaria > Persicaria tinctoria. The sequence continues at coordinate 7,771,668 of JBANSL010000004.1, forward strand.
ATCCTTGTTTGTATTATTGAAGCGAAAGTGATCTTAATGCAACTTGGATTAATTATGTGAAAAAGGGGTTAGTAACAATTAGGGTTTATGCGAAAGCCTCTATTGGCCTATTTGTTAATGACGAAAGTTATTTGATGGAAAGCATGATCTTTTATGCCTTTATGTGTTGTTTTACATGGTTACCGTTGTGGTGTTGAAACCCTAGCCTTGGAGGTCTTTTAATATATTGATTTATTTTCTGTCGAAAAGCTGAGTTTGGGTTTGAGCAATTGCAATTTACGTTATTTTAAAGTTTCTGTCTTTTTTCTGTTTCTTGTCGACATAGACGAAACCCTTGTCGATCTCGAGTTGTCCTTTGTCGAAGTCGAGTAGGGGCTAGTCTAGGTCGAGTTGGTTTTCTGTTTTCTTTTATCGATTTTCACTTTCTGCACTCTGTGTCGAGTTACTGTAGTCGATCTCGAGTTACCTTTGTCGAGATCGAGTTGAGTTTTGCTTGTCGAGTTGCTTTGTTTTCAGTTTCTGAGTTACTGTTGTCGACCACCTTGGTCGAGATAGAGGACAGCTTGTCGACTTCGACCAGCTTCTGTGTCCTCGAGTTACTTTCTGTCTTTGTTTTGCTTATTTGCTTTTATTTTAGCTGCCCTTGCCGGGATTGTTTGTTTCTGCTTTTCTGCTTTTCTGCTTTTTTGCTGCTGCTTCTGTGAGAATTTACAGCTACCTGAGAACTGCTGACGTGCTTCCTCGTGGATTCGATCCTGACTTTTCTCTTACTACAACGGGAGGAAGTCTTGTATTTATTTGCTGAGACAGGGAAGTCAGTCTGAACTATATTTCATATCTATTTCAATACTCGACATACTCCTGCCTAGTCAACAGTTTGCATGAGGAGATCTATAGTGAGTTAGGACATAGCCTATGTCAAAATCATCATCTCCTTCTTCAGAGGTGGTTGATCACAGTAGCTGGTCATCAGGAGCAAAAAACTTTGAGCTCTTATCAGAGTTACCTATATTCTCATTTCTAGGTGTTAGAACACTTTTAAAATGAAATTCAGATTCATTGAAGGTAACATTTCGAGAGACAATGACTTTATATCCTCCAGGTTGGATGAGGAGAATCTTATAGCCCTTGACTTCTTCTGGATACCCATGCATGACACCTTTGAGAGCCCTAGGTTGCAGCTTACCTTAAGAAACATGTGCATAAGCTGTGCAACCAAAAGGTTTTAAGTATGACAAGTTCGCTTTCTTACCAATCCACAACTCTTGTGGAGTTTTAAAGCCAATTACAGAGGAAGGGGATATGTTGATTAGATAGGCTGCAATGACCACGGCTTCCCCCCAAAGGGTGTGCTTCATGCCTGTTGTGAAGAGAAGACATCTGGCCTTCTCTAACAGTGTCCTGTTCATCCTCTCAGCAATACCATTCTGCTGAGGGGTGCCAGGCACTGTGAGTTGCTTTCTGATGTCATTCTCCCTACAAAAATCATCAAAGGCAGTATTGCAAAACTCAAGTCCCATTATCAGTTTTGAAGCATAGAAGTTCATTACCAGTTTGAAGCTCCACTTTAGTTTTCCAGGTTTTGAAAGCCTGAAAAGCTTCACCTTTTGTTTTTAGAAGAGTGAGCCAAACTTTCCTGGAGAAGTGATCAATAAATGAAATGAAGTATCTCTTCCCACCAATTGTGTCCACCTGTGCAGGCCCTCATAAGTCTGAATGAACATACTCAAGGGGCTTGTTGGCGGTGTACAAGGACTTGGGGAATACCTGTTTAGTAGCCTTCCCAAAGATACAGTTATCACAAAAAGACAAGTCAGTAGGTTTTTCAGATAACAAACCATGCTTATGCAGATAATAAAGACCTTTGTTTCCAATATGACCAAGCCTAAGATGCCACAACTTTGTTAAATGAGAAGTCATGTATGCAGAGTTTGCAAGGAGATTGCATTCATTTTCAGGAGTAATGACATGATATAAGCCTTTCTTTCTAATGGTCTTGACAATGCCTTTTCCATTCAAGAGAACTCTTTTAATGCCATTACTAGTAGTGATTTCATAGTTCATGCAATCAAAAACAGACTCAGACATAAGACTCCTCCTTAATTCAGGCACCCACTTATCATCTTTAAGGGTGATAACATTCCCATCAAAAAATTTCAGTGATACATCCCCCACTCCCTTGATGGCAAGAGAGTGATGGTCACCAAGTTTGACCACCCCTCTCCTACTCTGATCAAGGTTATCAAAGCAAGCTTTGACTGGTGTGGTATGTATAGTGCAACCAGAGTCCGGAATCCAGGAGGATGGATCATTATCTTTTGAAATACACATGAAAAGTTCATTAGGATAGTTACCAACATCAGACTCAAGCAAAGAAACAGACATAGAATTCTTGAGTTTATTTTCATCAGCCCTCTTCTTTTTCATGCAGTCCTTTATCCAGTGTCCAAGGTGTCCACAATAATTGCACTTGGAATCCTTGGGAACCTTGGAACTGGATTCAGGATTAGAATCATTAGAATTTTCATCTTCCTTTTTCTTTTTTTTTAGACTTATTGCCCTTATGTTTGTTTGTTTTTGCAAACAAAACCTCAGATTTCTCAGAGGTGTCAGACTTGACACCGTGCTTGGAGTTGAACACTTTGAGCATCTCATTCTTCTCAGGTATAGTCTCCACTATGCATTTCTTAGTTAGAGGCTCTATTGAGAACTGAATGACATCCTTAAAATGATCAAACTGTGAGGGCAATGAGTTTAATAACAATATGGCTTGATGAGAATCCTTGATGCTATCATCACATCTCTCTAGCTCTTGTGTCATTTTTAAAAACTTATCCAGATTATCATTTAATGTAATAGATGTGTCCATTTTAAAAGTGAATAGCCTACAGAGCAGAGAGATGCGACTAGGCAGGGATTTAACAAGAAACAAGTCCTCCAGGTGTAACCAAAGGGCCCTGGGGTCATCTACCTTGACTACCTGTCTGGCCACATCATCTGTGAGCCTTAGCATAATCTCGGCATGAGCTTGTTCTGAAATTTCTAGAGGAACTGGAGGAATTGCAGGAGGTGTTTGTTGTACTGAAGGGTCTCCCTGTGGTATGGAGGGTGGAGTGACTGGTGAAACAGCTCTCTAGCATTTTTATTTGATTAAGATGGCTTTCATCTTGACCTGCCACATGGCAAAATCTATCTTGCCATCAAATAGCTTGATTTTGACATAGGAATCTACCATGGTACCTGAGACAGAAAAGAAAACCAGGGTTAGTTTGTTCAACTGAAGGCTTAAAACAGTAAATAAGCTAACACATAATGAAACTAACACATAAGAACAGAGAAAACGTTTTGAAAAACAGATATGTTTTGAAAACTGTGTGGTACTTCGGACGGGAGAGGAACAACGCCAGGCCAGTGGACACTATATGTGGCCTGCCCAATGTCCACGCCCCCAGATCTATTTTCCACGTCTACAGAGATGAGAGAAAGGAAGAAATGGGACACTCAAGCTCTGATACCACTTTGTAAAAACCAAATTTTCGGATCTAAACCCTAGAACGGAAATAATGGAGAACTAAGCACATATAAACGAAAGCAAGAGAGGACATGAGAATTGATGACGCAATTCGGTTACCCTACTCTTCGGAGCCTCAAGAAGGAGAGACTCAAACCCATGAATCCACTAAGTATGATCGAATATAGGTCATGGATACAGTTGATGGATAAACAAGAAAGCAACCCTAGATCTAGCGGCTCAAGCAACAGGTAATCAAGGAGAAACACGAAAAAGGAACAGATACTCCCTTCACTCCATCTGGAAGACGAAGGTGAACAGAAGTTGGTGAAGAACCGAGGTTGAGCACCAAGCAACGTCTCCTTCCTAAGTCGAGCACGGACTCCTTGGATCACGTCAAGAGCTTAAGAATCAAGCTCGTCGAAGTGTGGAACAGCTAGCGTCGCCGGATCGCCTGAATTGCCTCTAGGGTTTCTCTCTCTCTCTCTCTCTCTCTCTCTCTCTCTCTCTCTCTCTCTCTCTCTCTCACAGAAGCGGAAGCGATGGAATGAAGCTCTCAACCCTTTAGGGTTTCCAAAGACGAGCCTATATACCCGATCCCTAACTAAAGGAAACGCAACGTTTCAATCAAGCAAGGTCACGAGCTTTAGCGAGCCGTTGGAAGCCTTTAGAAAAGGATAGGCCGAGAGAGAGCAGAGAGTTGGGCCGTAGCTATAGAAATGGGCCGACGTCTTAAGCTTATGCTTTAGGCCTTGAACCATCCTGGAGTGAGCTAGGCGCCATGGAGCCCTTGACCAGTACTTGACCAGTACTTGAGCCACCTTAGATCCGGTCCTAGATTCTACCCTAACCATCCATGTATCCATAGCCCCTAGTACATATGCATCTAGATTACATTAGGCATAACACATAAAATTAATTGTGGGTGTGGATGGAGGATCTTGGCAGCGAGTTAAGGATTTCGGGTGGCGGCATTGGTGGTGGCTAGGACTTTTGATGTGTGCGTTTTCTCTTCTTGCTCATCTCTCATCACCTCTCTTCTATCTTACTTGCTTTTATTTATATTGTTTTCTTTAGTTTTCTTTTACAAAAATCTCATTTTTTTCCCTTCAATTGATAAATACAAAATATATCGAGATACTTGTTTCTCTGTGGGATTGACCTCGTACTTGCAGGGTATACTAAGTTTGTAGGCTTGGGATTTTCTTTGGCGGGTTGAGCTCGGGTATTACCGCAACCGTGGAAAGTCCCTATGACTTAGTCGTTCATCTTTTCCTGAGACGTTTGTTCATTCAAATCTAAAAACAAAAAGGGATTAAAATAAGTGTCCATATTTGTTATCCTAATTAACTACTTGCCCACCACCCATCCTAATTGAGAAAATGTGTCATCCTAATTGATTAAATGTCCAAAAAAATTAATAATACCAAAATGCTCTTACTTACCCTTTCCTTCCCTTCTCTTCCCTCCTTCCCTCCTCTCCTGTGTCCCTTTTCCTTTTTCTGTTTTTCTTTTTTGTTATTATCGAAATTTTTATGCGGACATTCGACCAAATGGAAAGATGACATTTGAACTATTATTGAATTTTTATGCGTACATTCGAACAAATGGATTGCAGACATTCGAACTATTATTGAATTTTAATGCCAACAAATGGACTGTTGAGATTCTAACTTTTATTGAATGTTTTATGTGGACAAATGGTTTCCTGAGATTCTAAATTTATTGAATCTTTTATGCGGGCAAATAGACTTTTGATCTATAACGTTCACATTCACCTAAAATGTGGACTCTAAACTGTGATAGAATGAGGAGATATGGTTAATTAGGTCAGGGGTATTTTTGGTACTAAAAAATGTGGAAAGTTATGTAAATAAATCTAAAACCTTCACATTCACCTAATTAGGTCAATAAATGTGGACTCTAAACTAATTTTCTCAAACAAAAATACCTATCTAGAAAATTTTGAAAGAAATTTAAAAAAAAAAAAAAGATGGAAAAAGTAAGAATAATTGCTTAACCATTATTGCATAACAGCCCAATGATTATTGTTACTTGTTTTAGTTTACTTATTTCTTTCATTCATATTGTTATTTTGCTTTGTTAATTTGCTTTGCAAACGTATTTAAGAAGTCGTATGTGTTCTTCATGGGATCGACTCGTTGCTCATTCTATACTACATATGAGTTAGTTATTAGTGGGCGTGAGGATTTTAAACCACGACATTTAACGTCCACCAAATTTGTGATCCCAAGAAGCATCCTTGTTTATCGTCAGAGAATCGACGATTTATTCGTTCGCGCATTCAAGACTCCCTTGGACATTGCCAACACACTCACAAGTAAATCATACTTCATTAATAAATGAGTGAGTTTGAAATCGAACTTAAAATTATACTCAAACTTAGCTCATTTAATAAATAAATGGTCAAACTTGAGCAGGGCTTTTGTTGAACCGAACTCAAGGAGAGCTCAAAGGCTTTGTTTGACACAATCACTGTCTTTTCGGAGTCTTCGTGATACTTGTAGAAGTCCACATCGCATGCACATGGCGTACCGCATGCCAATTATAGTGATCGGTACAATATAGTCGATATGCACACATCATGAAAAAAAATGTCTCGGTTATCATAAATGATTGGACCACTCCAGGGCTTTGTGGTTGGGGATGTGAATGAGACCCCGTTGTTTTTAGTGAGATCATTTTTTTACACAGAATAAAGATTAGGTCGGGTCGATCGCAACAAAGGCCCTTTCTAATGTGTTCTTACAGACGAGAACACGCGGTTTTAGATCATCATCACAGCAGACGTCGACAGGGGATGCATGGGCACTACGAGCGAGATAGTCAGCCACAACATTCGATTCCCTGAAAATATGACAAATATCTACATAAGAGAAGGACGAAATATCTAACAGAATATCCGATTGTAGCATCTCGATATTCCAGGGGCATTTCAAATCCCCCAGCAGAGCTTTTATAACCAGTAGATTGTCTCCCTCGATTAGAAGGTTATGAATGTGCATTTGCTTTGCTCGTAAGATACCCATCTTCAGACCAAGGTTTTTGGCATAGGCAACCGAGATATTGATGCAAGTACCCCGGCCCCAAGAAATCACTACTCCCTGAAAGTCACGAATGACGAACCCATACGACGCTGAAGAACTAGGCCGAATAGATCCGTCAAAATTCAGCTTGTAGCAATCAGCTAGAGGCTTCTCCCAAAGCCCAGAACGATGATGGGACTGCACAGTGGGTACCCCTAATGTAATGTGATGTTGGGAGTTGCCATATTGGTTTCCGTTAAGTTTAGGACATTCAACATCTAACTTCCATCGTTTAAAAGTTTTGTTTGACTCCACCAGTGTGTAAAGGTTGTATAGAACAGCTTCATTTTCGTAATAGTAACTACATTTGTATTGTTAAATGTTAATTGGTTTCTGAAAAATCACAGAGACCCCCAAGCACATGGTATTGTGCCAAAAAATTTCAACCCAACCGCTACTTTAATGCTATTTTGAGGAAAGGACACACCCACCCCCACATTTGTAGCAAAGGAACTCGGAAGATGGATACGTAATGCCTTGTGTAGGCAAATTCCCATTGAGCACTCGATGAATAGATGAGCAGCCGATGCATTGGTGTTTCCACATAAAACGCAACCTGAAGGAACAACCACATGAGACTTTTGTAATCTGCCAGTGGTAGGAAGCTCGTCACTAGAAATTTTCCAAAGGAAATATTGAACTTTTGGAGGAACGTCCAAATCCCAAATCCACCCACAATCAAAATTTAGTAAGCCTTTATGTTATGATCGTAAAGAGTTCGCCGAACTAGTAGAAAACCAACCATTGGTACTTGGACCCCAGTATAGGTGATCCTTCATAGGGTTACTAGGCAAAACAATTCCTAACAGATGATTAATGTCATCCACCGACAAAAGGTTACTTAAAGAAGAGAGGAACAAAGGTTTGTTCCACTTCTGTTCCATGTTAAGAAAATGAGAAACCTTAATACCATTTAGCCATGCTGGGATAGGCTGAAGAGTCCGAGTGTCCAAGCGGGTATGAAATGCCCAGTTATGAGTCCATAAGTCAATGGATTCAGCGTCACCTACACTCCACTGAATGGCTGACTGAAACAAGTGTTTGATGGACATCAAGTGATTCCACTACCATGAAGAGTTATTCTTCTTTTGGTAAGTGAACACAGGTTTTGTCCCTTTAGATATTTTGCGAGACTATAAGTACCCATATGTTATCCGGTTCGGCCCTAATTTTCCATAAAAGTTTGATCTGTTGCGCAATATTTAATTCATAGGCTCAGCTTTATAGATCCCAAGACCTCCTTTCATAGTGTCAGCACAGATCTTCTCCCAGCTTATAAGCGGTGGCGCGTTTGAATTTTTGTTCCAAAAAAATTGTCTATAAACCTTGTCAAGTTCGTGAAGGATATGGGATCGATGGCAGTAAGAATGCTTGCTTAAGAAAGAGCAGTTTCGCACTTAAATTTTCTTTAATTAGGACCTTACATCCTTGAGAAGAAAGAGTCGAAACTTTCCATTTAGTAAGTTCTTGTTTTTTTTTATAAGGACCACCTCTGTGAAGGTATCCTTATTGATCTTACCATTGATTATGCGACAGCCCAGATATTTTTCGAAATTATTTGCTTGTGGAATACCAAGAACAAAGATTGTAGCTGCAGCCGTTGTGTTAGGAGATGCTTGAAACTAGATTTATGGAGATTTACTTTTTGGCCCGAAATCAGACAAAAAGGGTCTAAGATAGACAAAACTGATGGACATGCCGATTGTGAGGCTTTGGAAAAGATGAGGATATCGTCAGCGAATGCTAAAAAGGGGATTTTGATTTCCGGCCTACCAAGAATCATTCCAATATCTTTGTTGGCTAGACCTTCCTAATGCAGCTAGTGTTCGTGCTAGTACCTCAAACGCTAGAATAAACAAAAAGGGAGAGAGGGGGTCCCCCTGCCGTAGTCCCCGTGAAGGCTCGATAATTGTGGTAGGTTCATCTTTTACTAATACAGAATAAGATATCGTTGATACACATTCCTTAATCCAACTGATGAATTGATCGTCGAATATGAATTTAGACATAACATGGAAAAGAAAAGGCCACTCAACACGATCGTAAGCCTTCTCCATGTTCAGATTCAACGCAACCATACCAGATTTGCCTTTCTTCAGCCTAAAAGAGTGAAATGCCTCATGACTCATAAGCGATTAGGATATTGTCCTGAATTGATCTTCCTTTAGTAAAAGCTCCCTGTAAGGGGTGTATCAGCTTGTCAAAAACCTTAGTTAATCTTGCAGTTATAACATTGGCTATAATTTTATATGCAGTGGAACACAAGCTGATTGGTCTGTAATGGTTGATCGAGGTAGGGTCGTCAAGTTTTGGTAGCAATGTAATGAAAGTATGGTTGATCTGCCTTAAAAGCCTACCACTGGTAAAAAAAACGCTTTCACTGCTTTGATTACGGATGAACCCACAGTCTTCTAGAACTTTTGGTAGAAACCAGCCGGGAAACCATCAAGGCCCGGCACTTTATTAGGACTCATAGAGAAAACCACATTCTTAATTTCGTCGTTGGAAACGGGAGCTGTGAGCATAGTATTGTCTAGCTGGGATACTTGGCTAAGGATAACCGCAAGACCTGTGGAGAGGTCAATTCCATCAACCATAGATGAACGAAAGTGAGCCTTAAAATCCTTTTCAAACTCTTGCTGAATAATATGAAAGTCAATCGAGAATTCCTCATTCTAAAAGGAAATAGTCTTTATTGCTTTCTTGCCTCTTTTGGCAGAAGCAATCTTGTGGGAATAACTGGAATTTGAATCATTCAATTTAGCATGTTTGACCTTGGCCCGCTGACTCCAATAGCGTCGGTGGAAATCCAACATTCTTTCTCTTTTGTTAAGCATTTGTTTGAGAATTTGAATATGTTGTTATAATTGGTAAGAAGGGAATTTTGTAAGCCTATTTTGCAGTAATATACCAAAAAAATTGGAGGGTTTGCAAAAATGTCATGGTCACAAGAAACATTTTAAAGGTGGGAGAAAATGTCATTTGTGCAAATTATTAGGCCACCAATTCAGCAGTTGCAGGTAATAAAAACCAAAAAAAATGTAAATGGAGAATGTGTAGAGGAGAGAGAAAACGGGTGAAAGGAGATGCATTAAATGCAAACCATGATGCATTTAAACTAATATCCAGCCATTTTTTATTTGTTAAAATGAAAAAAAAATTAACTTAATTTAATTTTATCTATCTATAGACACCTACTTTATATATGTTTATGGAAGAAGAAAATTCGAAGTGAGCTTATTTTTTAGACAGAGAGAGAAATACAAGACTTACGTGCCAAGATGTCAATACTTTCTTCGTGCCACTAACGTCTATTTATGTGCTTGTACAATTATATTCCAATCCAAATCTTTTGACTCTAAGAGATAACCCAAGTCCAAAGATAACAAATATCTTAATGTCTATCATGATAGTCAACTACATGTCACTCAATACGATCGGTATGCCACTAACGTTTATTTACGTGCCAATAAATGAATATCCCATGCCAACACTCACGAATCTGACTGAGACACATAAGTACAAATAGAACAAGCAAGACCAGATATGTATGAGTCCTAAAATCAACTAAAGCCGACATACTCTTGCAGTTATAAAAACAACAATAGGGAGTTTCTTATGAGTCCTAAAACCATCAAAAGCGAGCAAATGTACGAGTTATAACACAACAAAAACATGCAATCCTAAAACAAACAACAAACAAGTACATTCCCTCCAAGGGGGCTATCCAGGAGCCTCTTTCAATCTGCAACGGCAAGGACGTCATCCAAATGGTGAAGAAGCCCCATCTTGGAGAAATGGTTGGGCCTCCCAATGGTGGAGAAATGACTAGCCCTCCCAATCTTGGAGAAAGGGTTAGCCCTTCCAATCTTGCTCGACGGAGTCGGCACGACATTCCCTCCTTTAGTTCTAACCACGGCTCACTTGTTTTTATACCGAGATACAATTGTGTACACTAAAATGTTATAGGTTGCTAAATACAAGTGCCAATAATTACAAAATTTGTGTCAGTAAAGAAAAAATTCGTGCTAGTAAAGAATAAATGCGTGACAGAAAAAATGCATGACAGTATAAGCTTGAGTAAGCATGGAGGAAGCTTTAAAATGCAAAGAAAATAACGTTTCCCAAAATATGGTCAAATATATGCAAAATTGATATCTATATGTAAAGAAAAATGAATCTAGTATTGTGGTATTTTTTAATTTTTTATATTTTGAATGTCAAAAATTACATATATAATATGTAAATTGGATCATACATCTTTCCTCTACAACCTCTTTCTCTTCAACACGTGTCCCCTACTTTATGTAGCCCATCATGCCTCTTTCTTTTGTGCTCAATCTTTATCCGACACGTGTCCTCCCTCTTTAATTGAGAGTTGAAAAGCCTCATGAAAACATTTAAGATAAACCGGTTATTTGTGCAATTTTTTCAATGATTTGTACAATTGTGCAAATTTTTAGAGGGGGTCCATTTATGCAAATGGCATTTCTTTTTGGTATATTAAGTACCATTTACTCATTTTGTAATTTAAATAGCTTTTGGTCGGTATTCTGAATTTGGTTGTTTATATTAAGGAAAGTTTTCTTGTGCCAAGTTTTGGAGAGACATTTTAGTAATCTGATCTTTAGAACAAGTCTGAACATGTGAGAGCCTTGCGAGTCGAGACGCCGAGCTTGTGAGACCAGGTTTTTTTAATCCACTCGGGTAGCCCAAGTCAATTCAAATTTAAAAGGTTTGTTCTTCGGTTGAATATTATGACAAAAATCCGTAGAGATTGGTGCATGATCAGATCTTTTGAACGGACGAATTTGATTTCGTAATGAGTCAAAATTTGTTTGGACGTCTATGTGTACCAGTAATCGATCTAATTTATCCATGCAGTTGTCGATACCACTTTTCTTTCTTTGCCAAGTAAACTGGCCACCAAAGAAGGGTACTTCCAGTAAAGAGAGATTATTTTTCAAGTCGTTTATGGGCGTAAATCTGGAAACAGTTGAACCCCCCCCCCCCCCCCCCCGTTTGTCAGCTGGAGAGCTAATCTCGTTATAATCCCCCATAATACAAAAGGAAATGAGAAGACTCTGTAATAGAGCGAGATGGAATCCCAAAACACCAATTTTCATTGTTTATCCGGTGGTGAATAAATGACAAGGAAAGCAATGGATCGATGTAACACGTAATCTGAGTAATAGAAGTTGATGAAGCGGTGTTGGACCGAAATGAGTTCGACATAACCCTATGACGAAGAAATATCCTTCCAAAGTAAACAAACTCCATCGAAAAACCCAGAGGCTGGATCGAAAGCTAAGTTTGTGAACCCGCATTTCCTCAACACATTTTCTTTTGGTATCTTATTAATCTTTGTTTCTAATAAGGCAAGAACATTGATATTGTTGTTCTTACAAAAAATATCGACGTTAGTCCAGAATTTTCTAATATGGATACCTCTAGAATTCCAAGAACATATATTCATTGGAAAATAATTTGTCGAACTGTTTGTACAATTTGAGGGCGGTAGCTAACAAAGATGTGGATTTGTGAGATGATCATAAGATCCAAAAACTTAGTGAATATGTATATGTCACCAATATCATTTTGATTCAAAGGTAATGTACCTCATAAAGAAATTACGCACATCCGTACTCGTACAAGAGACGACGTAGGCAGCACCGGATACCTATGAAGGGTGAAGAGGTGTGGTAAGGACAATAGATGGTGAAGTACGTGTGTTCCTAACATTGGTCTCACATCAAGTAGTTGTGACAACAACACAAAAAGATTGAGGAACCCCGAGGCTGGATCAAAAGCTAAGGTATGAAAGTTTGGAAAGTACTCCATTCCCCCGGATCATTAGCACCACATTACCAAAAAAAATTGCCCACCTTTAGCCTTTTACCAATCTACTCCTTATTGAGCTCAAATTAAGGTCCTCTTGATTATTAATGCTTTGTCACGAATGAATATTTTGCATAACCCTCCTTTTGTGAGTAGATGTTGCTTTTTAATTGCACATGCATGGATTTGTGACAGAAGTACCTTTTCGGGGATGGTAATTGATTGCAGGGACATATGACAATGAATCTAATATGTTGAGAGTTGTGATTTCTTCCCCTGTATGACAATTAAAAGTATTGCTTCAGGACAAGCAAGCTTAAGTATGGGGTGTTTGTTGTGAGCCTAATTTACCATGTTTTATACTTACTTTTATATCGATTTCTGCATGCATTTCATACATTTGGGTTAAAATAGTACACATTCTATGTAGTTTACACTTATTTTCCAAATTATGGAGTCTACACTAGTTTCTGTTTAATTTCACAGAAATCGAGGCAATTTACAGCAATTCGGAGAAAGGAAGGAAAATCACGAAGAAGTCAATATCGAAAAGAGTAGGTCGATATCGAGTGGATCAAACCGAGCAGGAAAGTCAGAAATCGAACAGAGAATTTGAGCGGAACAGAAGAGGTCGATATCGACCTATGTTGGTCGATATTGAGTCAAAGCAGGTCGATTTCCACCCAAAGGCCAAGATAGAGTGAAGAGACAAAGATAGGTCGATTTCGACCTATATTGGTCGATATTGACCCAATATCAAGTCGAAATTCCTGCCAGAGCCAAAATCGAGTTGTCAGAATCCGAATCCGAGAAATCAACTCGATATCGACCAACATAGGTCGATATCGACCAACCCCCAGAGACGATTTCGAGTAGATTCCGAGTCCGGGTGCTGAGCTGACTTTCTTCCACATGAAGCAAGAGGTATTCTATCAACTCAATGGAAGATTTATCAAGTCCAAGAGAGATCTATCCACTTTAGATATAGTTTCCTTTTAGATTTAATTGTTTTATTTCCCAAAATTTAATCTTAATGTTATTAGATAGAAAGTTTAGATATACATAGATATTTCTTTCCTAGATTAGCTAGGGAATGAAAACTATTCGAGTTCTGTCTTGCAAAAAGGTGAGATCTTTGGTTTTTGTGTACTCGACCTTGGGCAACAGGTAGTCGATTTCGAGGTGAGTGGTCGATATCGAGTGGTATAGGTCGATATCGACCGGGTCTGTTTTCGTTTATGTTTCTGCTTGTTTCTGTGTTTTGCGGTTTCTTTCGACGTAGTGGTCGATATCGACTAGATAGGTCGATATCGAGTGCTCTTCTGGTCAAAATAGAAGGGTTTTCGGGAACTGAAAAGGCGGGCGCTGACACGCTTCCTCGTGGATACGATCCTGACTGCCTTCTACTACAACGGGAGAAAGTCTTGTATTTATTTGCTGAGACAGGAAGTCAGTTTGCTTTTATATTTATTTATATTTCATACTTGACACATCCTCATGTAACAACAAATTTGCCTCCAGATTAATTCAAAACGTGCATACATACACCTACAAACTTCAATAACCAACACAAAAAACTGCCCACTACATTGCCCACTAACATGACTCCTAAAATTGCAATGCAACTATCCATAAGACATACACCTTACATACTTAAAAGAAAACTAACTTCACTTAATAGCAAGCTAACCAACTTATCTTCTGTAGGACTTAAGAATTCTAGATTATAATTCAACACCACCACTTAATTTAGAATTCCTTCATGCCAATCTTTTCCATAAAAAAGAAATGATTTGCTTTGCTAAGAGCTTTAGTGCACAGATCAGCATCCTGGCTATTTGTTCCACAGAACATCAACATCACCTTCTCCTCTGCTACCAATATTCGAATGAAGTGGTGCTGCACATCTATATGTTTAGTCCTGGCATGGAAAGCTGGATTTTTCGTCATTGCTATGGCAGACTTGTTGTCACACCACAGTTCAATTGCCTCTGAATGATCACAACCTAGATCAAGTAGCAATTTCTTCAGCCACAATGCTTGCTTAGCAGCTGAGCCTGCTGCTATATACTCAACTTCTGAAGATGAGAGTGCAACTGTTTCCTGCTTCTTTGAGCTCCAAGTCACTGCACCCGAGCCTAGAGTGAATACTGATCCAGATGTGCTTCTCCTGTCGTCAAGATAACCTGCCCAATCATTTTCTGTATATCCTCTGAGCTTGAAATCCTCATCACACTCATACCAAATGCCATATCCCATAGTTCCTGCTTTATACTTCAGGATTCTCTTGGCTGCACCAAGATGCTGCTTTGTAGGACCATGCAAATATCTTGAAATCACACTCACACTATTGGCAATGTCAGGCCTAGTGTGTGTGAGGTAATTCAAGCCACCAACCAGACTCTTGTATAGCTTCTCATCTGCAACTGGAGTTCCATTTTTTTTCTCAGTTTCTCATTGGTCTTCATTGGTGTCTTAGCAACATCCCCTTGCTCCATGTTGAACTTCTTCAACATGTCTCGGCTATACTTCTCTTGACATACAAAAATTCCTTCCTTACTTTGCTTCACTTCTAACCCAAGAAAGTACTGCAGTAAGTGCAAGTCTGTCATCTCAAACTTGCTCATCATGGCTTGCTTGAATTCCTTGAGCATTTCTGGTGAGGAGCTAAAGTAGATTATATCATCTACATACAAACATACCATAATGAACTCACTATTTTTCTTCTTCACATATAATGTGGGTTCATTCACACTCCTCTCAAATCCATTCCTTAGAAAAAATGAATCAATCTTGCTATACCAAGCCCTTGGGGCTTGCTTCAAACCATACAGAGCCTTGTGTAGCATGTACACCTTGTGCTCTTCATCTCTCTTCTCAAACCCTCGGGTTGTTCAAAATATACCTCCTCCTACAGCTCTCCATTTAGAAAAGCCGATTTCACATCCAATTGAAACACTTGCAACCTCCATTGAGCTGCTAATGCTAACACAACTCTCACTGTTTCCATTCTTGCTACGGGTGAGAAAGTTTCTTCATAGTCAATTCCCTCTTGTTGAGCATAGCCCTTTGCAACCAACCTGGCCTTATGCTTTTGCACTCCTCCATCTGTATTGAACTTTGTTCTATACACCCACTTCAGGCCTATTGCTTTCTTTCCCTGAGGCAGTTCCACCAGCTCCCAGGTTTCATTCTTTCTGATGCACCTCATCTCTTCCTCCATAGCTGCTTACCATTTGCTTTCAACTTTAGCTTCATCAAAATTCTCAGGATCTGAAGCTACTAATGCAAATCAACAGCTTTCATAAATATCTGCAAGGGACCTGAATTTCCTTGGAGGTGAATAACTGGATGAGCTTGAAGGAGAAGTGTGTTGACTATTTGATGATCTTGCCTGTGTTGCTCGAGTTGTTGGAGACTCAATATTCTAATCATCAACATCATACTCATCATCAAAATCTCCAACCTCCTCAGAAGAACTGTCAATTGTTATGATCTCCTTTGTCACAAATCCACACTTATCCTTCATCCAGTCCCATTCAGCTTCCTCATTGAAGACTACATCCCTGCTTATAATAGACCTTCCTCTCATTGGATCAAATAATTTGTATCTCAAGTTGATCATAGCATAACCAATAAACACACATTTTTCTGTCTTCTCATCTAGCTTTGATCTCAAGTTGATCATAGCATAGGCAACACATCCAAACACTCTCAAGTGTTGTACTGAGGGCTTCTTTCCTCTCCACACCTCAAAAGGTGTTTTGTCTTGCACAGCTCTTGTAGGTGATCTATTTAAAACATACACAGCAGTAGCAACTGCCTCACACCAAAACTTCTTTAGAACAGTTCTTGCCTTTAGCATGCTCCTTGCCATCTCAACCACTGTTCTATTCTTTTTTTCAGCAACCCCATTATGATCTGGAGTGTATGGTGCAGTAAGCTCCCTTCTAATCCCATTCTCATCATAAAACACTGCAAAAACTCATTTGACATGAGTTCTCCTCCTCTGTCTGTCCTCAAAGCCTTCACCATCTTCCCTGATTGCTTCTCAACCAGAGCCTTAAACTTTTTGAAGTTCTCAAATGCTTCTGACTTATACCTTAGAAAGTACACCCAATTCATCCTACTGAAGTCATCAGTGATAAGGAAGAAGTACTTACTTCCTCATAAAGAGTATGTCTGCATAGGGCCACGCAGGTCTACATGAAGCAGTTCTAAGCAATCACCAGCTCTCCAGGCTTCTCTGACTGCAAATGACCCTCTACTTTGCTTGCCATATAGACACCCTTAACACATACCGAGCTCTCCAATCTTTGGCAATCCCAACACCATGGTTCTGGACTCCAACATTGACAGGCCTAAGGTCGTTATGCCAAATCAAAGTAAATTCCTAAGATGCAAACTATAACAAGTATAGTAGGTAAGTTAGGGTCGAACCCACAGGGAAACAGAATCAATTGTAAGAGCAAGTATTATTACCCAAAAGTAACCGATTCAAGGGGGAGTTTTGTGTGTGAGCGGTAATGACAGAACAAGTTGCAATAAGAGGTTGTGAATATATGATGGAAAAGTATCACACCAGGTAATTATCCGCACAACAATTGAGATGGTTCATCATCGCATTCTATGAATCTCAAGTTCTAATGTCCAGTAATTGTTCTCAATTCAGATCGTGTAATAGCTTTTAGTCCTACCAGTCCTAAAAGCACTTATCACCAAATTACAAGGGAAAACCTTCACCGAATAATAAAGCGATAGCATTCAAGCATGAATTATAATGAGATACAAGCGATTCCAACAACCCGTTAAAATAGCTTGCAATCGAATCTCCCTCACAATCTACCACAAGCAACCCGCGTATGGTGATTGTGTTTGCTACAATGAATCTACAACCCCAAACCTGGAATTGGAAACCCTAGCAATATGACTAGTATCGATAAACCTAGGTGATCAGTCCAGATTAACCAATAATAAGCAATCAAGCAATAAACTCAGGAGATCGAAACAATTAACAAAGGACAAACAAGAGTAGAATACTCACAACCAAATCAATTGAAGGCTTCAAAGAACCAAGTGTAACAAAGGAGAGTTAGTTCTCCATAGGGTTTGTGAGATGAACAAAAGGGAAAATACGTCTCTGAAAAATAACCTAATTCTCTCATGCTGCCTTCTTGGCAAATATAAACTAATTAAATCGGGTTTAACATCCCGTAAAAATATAATATTAAAAAACTAATAAGATAGGGAAAATCGGATAAGAATCCGTCTTCAGGGACCGACGCGGGCGCGCCAGATAGCAGCGCGGGCGCGCCATACCTCGTCTTGCCACTCCTGTCTGGTGAATCAACGCGGCCACTTCCTCCTAGCAGCGTGGGCGCGCCAGTAGCGGCGCGGCCGCGCTAGATAGCAGCGCGGGCGCTGCATTGGTTTTTCCCGAAAATTCCGTCTCGAATTAGCTTTCGACGTCAACATGAAAGTTGTAGCTCTCTGAAAGAGCTTTCCAACGCATGGTCATAATAGTCGATCGGACAACCGAGGCCTCCAGAAAGTGCAAAACAAGTTCAGCATGTCTGGCGACAATTTCTGCAGACTTGTTCTTCGTTTAGGTTCGCTTCTTCTTCTCAGGACCTCTTGAGATCTTCATGTAAGCTTCTTCGATCAACTAGACATTCTCATCAAATGCGTTATCAACTCATGTCTTCTCCTCGGATCTACCATTACCTGAAATAATCAATAAAAGCGTGTAGATTCCGACTCCGACAACATAGAGAACTAATATGCAAATCATGCTTAATCCATCCATGAAATGCATCTTAACTAAGCTAAATGCAACCTATTATGCCTACCTAAATGCATGCTATCAAACTCCCCCACACTTAACCTTTGCTTGTCCTCAAGCAATGATAGAATGAACATGAATCAACGCATCCCACAGGAAATCCCTTCAAGTTTCAACCTCATGAAAAAGCAACATTATAGCAGGTGAAAACATAAACCAAGCAAACAAACGTCATAGCATGTATTCCAGTGATCAAAGCTTAGAAGTAGACATTATCCAACCTCACTAGAATTGTGTTTTCCACTCATGTGTTTTGGCTTTAAGATACAACTCTTAACTCAAACCAATCATGCACTAAGCTCATAGACATTGACCACCATATCACCAATTCTCTACCGAAATTTCATTACTTGCGGGACACAATAAAGAAAATAAAATGCAACAATTGTTTTTTTTTCTTTTCTTTTCTCTTTTTTTTTTCTTTTTCTTGTCTTGGTACTTTCCTTACGCGAAGCGCAAACATGGGTGTCATGAATGGCCCCGGTCTATCAACACCTCAACTATTAATATGAAGTCCACTTGAACACCTTTTGACGCAAGTTGCAAACATGGGTGTCATGAATGAACCTGGTTACTCAATGGTCAAGCTTCTTTCCTAGTGGATAGTTTTCAACACCTTTTTGCGCGAATCATACCCATGGGTGTCATGCATAGATCCGGTTACTAAGTGCATTAACCATTGCCACCTTATTCACTAAATATTCATAAAATTAAATAAAAAGACTCAAAATATAAACATAAACTCCGCAAGCAACAAACATGTGCATCGGTCTTTAAAAATAGATACTGCAGTCAATACCAAGAGGTAGCAACACTAGGCGAGTAATTCACACAATTGAGCAAAAGAATTCAAATAAGGCCAAACATTCTCACATAGTCATGTTTTTAGGACTTCAATCGTACTTTAGCTCAATCATACATGCTCAATTATATTTGCTAGCTCACGTTCCACAAAAATCAAATAAAGACAATAATCAAAACATCCAGAACTCCATGGGATTTTTATGAATCATGCTTGAAATTTAAAATAGAGGACAAACTAAGCCAGATGGGTATTTGAATAACACATATGTATGAAATGCATGCTCTATTTTTGGATTTTTTTTTTTTTTTTAAATACGAAAATAAACAAAAATTAATAAAAATGATTACAGAAATTAAACATGATGCATAAATTTAAATATGATCTCCTATATGCATCTATATATAGAATTTCTCTCCCCCACACTTAAAGTTTTCATTGTCCTCAATGAAACAATAAAGACAACAAAAGTAAATCAAATATAATCAGGGTGAAGGAAAAGAAAAAGGAAAAAGAAAGAAAAACTTACCTCGGGTTGCCTCCCGAGAAGCGCCTTTGTTTCAAGTCTTTGGCTAGACATTTTAGTTGTCCATTTAAGACTCATTCAGACATCGTCAGTGCCCTCAGCAGCAAATCAAACTCTTGTGCACACCATCTAGGTAAGCGGGCACTACATACGAATAAGTTGAAGTCAAAGTATGTCCTCAACTCCTCATATGTCCGAGTGTGAATCTCCGCCGCGGGTATGTAGAACCACCAATTCAGTTCCATTGGTGGTATATCGAAGTAATGAGCCCAAGGGTCGACATAATCACCAACCTTCTCATCATTGCAGAGGATATCAGTTCTTTGCTCAGGAGCCACATGAATCAGCTCCGGACTTTGTTCCTTGATAGGCGAGCTCGGGACAATCTTATCGAACGAAGGAGACAACAAATCAAATGGAATCTCATGTGTCGACTCATGACACTCCATGTACAGAAGCACTGTACTCTCCTCTTCATCACTAAAGAAATTTTCATCATCTGCAAACATATCCTCCTCCGCCAAAACATTGTCATGCTCATAGCTCAAGGGTATGGGAGGTAGCGGAGTAGACTCAGATGAACTCAATGAGGGAGGAATAGGAAGCACGCAATAACCTTCATCTTCATGACTTTCTGAGCTTCCCTTAGGTGTGACAAACAGGTCATTGCCACTCCCTAGGGTGTTCGTGGTGAGGCTTTCTATCAGGTTAACCACCGGTTGAGACGGTAGTTCACCTGCTTCACAAGTTGGTATCTCATTCCCCACTTTGACCATTCGAAGCACTCGTTCATCTTGTTCAGCGATCTGCTGACACAATTGCTCCTTCTCCACGTAAGAGACCTTGAATAGATCATCCGATGGTGCGTCAAAGTAATCCATTGGTTGAGGTTCCAGTGCAAATGACACTTCCTGCAAGGCCTGATGACCCATGTAGCAGATAAGATCCCAAATTCCCATCAAACCTAACCTTGCTAGACTTCCTCCGCTCATATATATAGCACGTGCCTTTGTCTCAGCAGTCATTCCATCTACAACGCAGACAACCATATCTCGCAAACTATCATGGAAACCCCGCACATTGCGGATGTCCACACACCTCTGCAACCTAGTGAGATATAGGTGAAAATTTTCACCTTCGAACTGCGATAATCTCAACATGTTAAACTGTTAGTAGCATATGTGTTGTGAACCGTAAGATAGGTTCACAACAAAAGTTAGTAGCTAAATTAACACACAAGACAAACAACAGTAGCACGAGTGCGAACCATGCAAGAGGTTCGCACCCAAACAGGTAATAAGACAAACAAGAACAACGATAATCCGTCTCCCCGGCAACGGCGCCAAATTTGACAGGCCTAAGGTCGTTATGCCAAATCAAAGTAAATTCCTAAGATGCAAACTATAACAAGTATAGTAGGTAAGTTAGGGTCGAACCCACAGGGAAACAGAATCAATTGTAAGAGCAAGTATTATTACCCAAAAGTAACCGATTCAAGGGGGAGTTTTGTGTGTGAGCGGTAATGACAGAACAAGTTGCAATAAGAGGTTGTGAATATATGATGGAAAAGTATCACACCAGGTAATTATCCGCACAACAATTGAGATGGTTCATCATCGCATTCTATGAATCTCAAGTTCTAATGTCCAGTAATTGTTCTCAATTCAGATCGTGTAATAGCTTTTAGTCCTACCAGTCCTAAAAGCACTTATCACCAAATTACAAGGGAAAACCTTCACCGAATAATAAAGCGATAGCATTCAAGCATGAATTATAATGAGATACAAGCGATTCCAACAACCCGTTAAAATAGCTTGCAATCGAATCTCCCTCACAATCTACCACAAGCAACCCGCGTATGGTGATTGTGTTTGCTACAATGAATCTACAACCCCAAACCTGGAATTGGAAACCCTAGCAATATGACTAGTATCGATAAACCTAGGTGATCAGTCCAGATTAACCAATAATAAGCAATCAAGCAATAAACTCAGGAGATCGAAACAATTAACAAAGGACAAACAAGAGTAGAATACTCACAACCAAATCAATTGAAGGCTTCAAAGAACCAAGTGTAACAAAGGAGAGTTAGTTCTCCATAGGGTTTGTGAGATGAACAAAAGGGAAAATACGTCTCTGAAAAATAACCTAATTCTCTCCTGCTGCCTGCTTGGCAAATATAAACTAATTAAATCGGGTTTAACATCCCGTAAAAATATAATATTAAAAAACTAATAAGATAGGGAAAATCGGATAAGAATCCGTCTTCAGGGACCGACGCGGGCGCGCCAGATAGCAGCGCGGGCGCGCCATACCTCGTCTTGCCACTCCTGTCTGGTGAATCAACGCGGCCACTTCCTCCTAGCAGCGTGGGCGCGCCAGTAGCGGCGCGGCCGCGCTAGATAGCAGCGCGGGCGCTGCATTGGTTTTTCCCGAAAATTCCGTCTCGAATTAGCTTTCGACGTCAACATGAAAGTTGTAGCTCTCTGAAAGAGCTTTCCAACGCATGGTCATAATAGTCGATCGGACAACCGAGGCCTCCAGAAAGTGCAAAACAAGTTCAGCATGTCTGGCGACAATTTCTGCAGACTTGTTCTTCGTTTAGGTTCGCTTCTTCTTCTCAGGACCTCTTGAGATCTTCATGTAAGCTTCTTCGATCAACTAGACATTCTCATCAAATGCGTTATCAACTCATGTCTTCTCCTCGGATCTACCATTACCTGAAATAATCAATAAAAGCGTGTAGATTCCGACTCCGACAACATAGAGAACTAATATGCAAATCATGCTTAATCCATCCATGAAATGCATCTTAACTAAGCTAAATGCAACCTATTATGCCTACCTAAATGCATGCTATCAAACATCTTCAAACGCTGCAGGTTTAGATGTCCAAAACCTCAAGTGCCATAACCGAGTATCATCTACTTCTTTTGCAGTCATGGCTCTACTCACATTCTTGGATAAATCTAGAGGAAACATCCTGTTCTTTGTCATGATCACTTTAACAACAATTTGATTTGTTTCTTTCTCCCTTATTGTGCGCATATCATCATCAAACAAAAGAGAATATCATGTACCTTGCAGTTGTCCAACACTCAACAAGTTATGTGCAAGTTCGAGTACAAATTGAACATCATGCAGGAGCTTTTCACCACCTTGTTCACTCCTGATCCCAATAGTACCTCTTCCCTCTACCTGCAACAGCTTGTTATCACCGAGCCTAACCTTCCATTTCTTAGACTCATCAAGGTTCCTGAACATACTCCTTCAGCTAGACATGTGATTTGAACAACCACTGTCCAAAAACCACACTTCATTTGTAAACTCTGTGACAGACATCAAAGCCATAATTAATAATCTATCCTAGTTCTCAGGATTCTCTGAGTAATGTGCACTCTTCTGCTCATTCTCTTGCTTCTCCCAACAAAAGGCTTCTTTGTGACCATACTTATTACAATAATAACACTTGATCCCACTTTTATGTTGCTTGGAATCACCACTTTGATTCCTATTGGAATCCTTCCACTGATCATCACTAGTGCTCCTTCCTTCTCCACCCTATTGACCTCTTCCTTGGCCTATTCCTCGGCCTCTGTAGCTACCTCTAGAGCCACCTCTACCCATGTGACTCCCTCTGTAGCCACCCCTGCTTGAAGAGCCTTCTGGCTTGGACCTTGAAGAATCATCCTTCACCTGAAACACCTTCTTCTCCTTTACTCTGTTGTCCTACTAAGCCTTTCTTCATGGGCTTGTAGAGAGCGTGTCAATTCCTCAAACCTGTAGGTTGAAAAATCTCTTGATTCTTCAATTGCAGCAACAACATGGTCGAATTTCTTGGTAAGACTCCTCAAAACTTTGCTTACCACTGTCTCAGTGTTCACCACCTCTCCATAGGACTTCATGTGATTCACAATTCCTGATACTCTTGACAAGAAGGTCTGCACAGACTCCTTCTCTTGCATCAACAAGGTCTCAAACTCCTTCCTAAGTGACTACAACTTCCCTATGATCACCCTCATGTCCCCCATGTATTATTGCCTTCACTACTAGAAATTTGTTATTTAACATCGGCTAATAGCCGATGTCTTTCAAAAAAAAAATCGATGTCTATCTGGGGGATGTAAAAAGTCAAAAGTTTTTCACATCGGCCAGAACCCGATGTCTTTATATGTTATAACATCGTTTATATTTTTAAATCCGATGTCTTTGCTATCCTATAACATCGATTATAAAATATAATCAATGTTATAACATACAAAGACATCGGGTTCTGGCCGATGTGAATTTTTTTTGACTTTTTACATCCCCCACATAGACATCGATTTTGTTTTTTGAAAGACATCGGCTATTACCCGATGTTAAATGACATATTTGTAGTTTTTTTTTATCGTAGCCTATGAGGGATTTGAACCCACATCTTTGTGTTTGCACGCAACGCTCTGCCATTTGAGCTAATAGGCTTTAAATATTCTTACATAATAGCAAAAAGGGCATGTGAAAGTTAAGAAAGATTAAGCCTTTCCTGAAACTGTGTGAATCTGAGACTAATTAAGCCGAGGAAAAGAAATACTCCGTATATCATACCATAACAAGAGAACAAAATGCCATGAAAAGCATAATACAAATTTTCTATGAAATTCGGAATGTACCTGTGCGATGACCTCGGATATATAATACTTCATTCCATCTCTTGGGCAACAGACAATGCATTCCATCGATACTTAATGACTCCTTCCAAAACCTATCAGTAAAACCAATACAAGAAAATCAAAAGGGGAAGTCATTGTATAAGTAGTTACAGGAAACAAGAAGTGGTCAGTTTCTTTCTTAAACTAGAATGCAAGTGAAGCACAAGAAAATGAGAAAACAGGTCAAGCTTCCAGCAATCTTTGAGCTAAAACAATCATAAAGCACGAGAAGATTACCCCCAAGCAATCTTTAAATAGAAATTGCATGAAACTGATTTACATCTAATAGTATGAAATGTTTAGACTCGCTAACCTGCAAGGCGAAAAATTTAGTTTTTAGGTTCTGCGTATTCTGCAAAATGAGCACTACTTGCAGCCACATGTCGGGATTAGTTTGCAAATCCCTCAAAATCTAGTCTGCAACTACTCTCTGTATTAACAGATTATTAAAAAAATATACATTTTCAGCAAAGACTAGGCAGTAAAATACTTAATCATCATTGTTGTGAAGAAATATTGCGAAATTAAAGAACATTATGTTGCAAAACATGAACATCAAGATAAGAAAAGGACATGAAGTAAGACTATGGTAACCTATGACAGAAACCCCCCCTTCCCTCAGCTGCAGAGAACCATCTATTCCGGTTAAATACTGAAATTCTTAACCGTATAAACTCCAAAAGATTTAAATAACTAATTACTGTGTATGCTTATAATCTATACTATATAGCATTTATCCCCCAGTAAAATGCTAAAAAGGTATCTTAGGGATTTAAATTACTACACAGCAGTGTTACGATAGTTAATGTTTAAACAAACCAAACTGCATGCTAAGATTTAGTTATCATTCACATTTTAGTATTTTCCCTGCATTTTCAGTTGAAGTACATCCAACAAAAGAAATGAAAAGGAAGAAATTAATCTGATAAGTGTCCTATTTGCATCATTCCAATCTCACCTTCAGCTCCAAAAGCTTTGCTACTTGAACATCTACTGCTTGAAGATCTGGTGCCTTGCCAAAGCCTCCATAACAATTAAAGAAAGCAAACGTTAACAAAAGAAAAATAAGAGAAATCATGGGAAAACAAAAGCAGATTACGATACTAGAAAAGGCAAGTGTGAAAAAGCAAGCACAAAGGTAATAGCAATGCGACTTACAAACAAATAACCCATAATTCTTGCTATTTAGGCCAACTACTCTAAAACATCCATATGAAAGGTAAAACTTATTCTGACTAAAACCTAACATGTCTACCGGTGTTGAGAGTCCGTTCACACGAAGCTGAATATTCGCTTTGCACACTCTTCAGATAATTGCCTCCTAGTTGGCTCTGCACATAACGACAAAAAAACAGGGTCAGTTGATAGAATCAAACAGGAGATAAGCAATGCACATGACGACCAACAAAAACCCAACAAAATGAGTATTAACTCAACAGGAGATAGGCAATGCACATGGAATAAGCTGTTATAAGCTTCATTAGGAGGGAAAAGGACTGCCTTGATGAGCTTCCAGCCAATTACATGAAGTTGTTCTAGATGTGTTCTTCTGTCCTAGTAGTTATTGAACTTCCCTTTGCAGAATGTATGATCTGCTGTGGGAAAAAAAAAACTGAATGAAGTAAACCGGGGAGCCGGTGGTGTGAGGAGGCCTAGTTTGCCAAGGTGGTGGAAAACTGGGCTTTTAATAATGCCATCAAAGGTTAGATTATGGTGAATAAGCTATACAGGACACTCGATGCCAGCTATGCCAAGAGAAATGAACAGAACATTGCGCTGAGGTGGTGGAAAACTTGTGGTTTCATTTCAAAAATGTTCATAGGTCAGCGAAATTCAAATCAAGAATACATTATGGAGATTAGTGACATGTTCAAGGGTAGGATCAACAATTAGAAAAGTAGACAAATGGTGTCTATCAGTGAATCTATTGGATTACCAACTAACCATTTCATTCTGTTATTTGTTTTTTAGAGCCATGACTTTTTGGTTGAGCTGATCTTTTCTGCATAGTTACCAAATTAAGGAATGATATATTCACTTTGCTCTATAATAATCTTTCAAAATAAAGGGGGCAAAACAAGGACAAGAAGGATTTAGGATTCACTGGACACAGGAGCCACAAAGAAACCATATATATTATTTTAAAAAAAATTACTCCCTAAGACCTCATTTCTAAGATAATTATACACTTTCTGGATTTATAAGTTCGAAAGACCACCTACCGGAACATGAGCAATAAATACATCACGAAGGATTCCCAAAGCTTTCTTTTCCTGCAAAGAGTATCATTAAGCCAGTTAGCCAATCAATTTTAACTGATTAACAACCCCTCCTTGTGAAGGTAGGGTGGGTTTTAGGGGATTGGGATATAGTCTTATTGTCAAAAAGGATAACCTGTTGAGCAGATGCAGCAGCGTATGGTGACTTTTTAACCTGCAGAAAGAATCAAGATTTCAGTAGCACTCGAAACACCAAAAGTTGAAGCAGAGACCATAATTCACTGGAAAAATAAATGCAGACATAATTGGGAAGGAAGAGGCCGCCAACAATCCCAGGGTCGAAGATCTTCAACCTTTTAGCTACGTCTTGCCCCTTCTGCTGCTTAGGGTTTTACTATCTACCTTTTTAGATTCACATACAATCAGCAGCAAAAACGAAGTGCGAGGAAGCGAAACAATCGAATCAGGAAGTGAAATAAACAATTTCGGGTTTGGAATCCCAAAATTTCGAACCCTAAACCCTAGAATTTGGGAAGCAAAGAGAGAGCCCGGATAGGAAAGAGGAGAGATATGTTACCTCCATAGAAAAGAGGACCGACGGCGGTGAGAGCCAGACTACGAGTGGATGATGCGACGGGAAGGAGATGGTAAGACGCTAGGACGAAGCCTTCGAAGGTGTTCGACGATTGTGAGATCCAGCCTCCAGGAGGGCAGCGAGCCGACGAGAGAGACAGGTCAGGGGAGCGATGAGGGAGGCGAACAGCGAGATGGAAGGAAGAGGCTAGAGACGAGAGCTGGTTGTTGGAGATGTCAGGGTTCTTCAAGCTTCATCGACGGGACTCGGAAGAGAGGCTGTGGAGGGGTGTCGGTTCTCTGAGGAAATGAGAATGAAGAAAGAAGCGCTTCTAAAATAGAGCGGGTGTTCAAATGAATTCAATTTTACTTCCGCGCCTTCTAATTTTTTTTTAAAACACATATTTAACATCTGTTAAATAAATAGGACGATGTCTATACTTTTATTTACATCGCAAATTTATAAACCGATGTTAAAAAATTGTTTAACATGGCAGGTTTTTCTGACCGATGTTAATGAACCGATGTTAAATAGCATAATTCTAGTAGTGCTTAGGATCTCCCAGGCTTCATGATAGGTAGTTGCAGCAGCAATTCTTGGAAATTTTTTGTCATCCAAGGCAGATTGAATCATAAATAGAGCCTTTGAATCTTTCTTCTTTTTCTCCCTTAGCTGCTGATCAGGTTCCACAATTCCATTGTCCTCGAATCCTTGATACACCAAGTTCCAGATCTCTTGAGACTTGAAGAGAGTGGACATCTTCAAGCTCCAAAAATGGTAATTAATTCCTTTGAATATAGGCAACTGAGGGTTGCTGGAATTTCCATTACCTGAGTTCGGCATTTTTGAGCAAGAACTTTCACTCTTGTGTTTCCCTTTGTGTTTGAATCTCTCGTCACTCAAACCCAAATCTAACCCAGCAACACAAACGTGTGTTTGCTCTGATACCAAATGTTGAAATTGGAGGGTGGATCAACCCAGAAATACACACTCAAACTGATCACAATCAAGGACACAGACTCACTGGTTCTTCTGTTACACAGAAGAGAACCTTGGATCGAAAATTGGATAAATGCCACCCCTCCAGATTGATTCAAAATGTGCATACATACACCTACAAACTTCAATAACCAACACATAAAATTGTCCACTACATTGCCCAATAACATGACTCCTAAAACTGCAATGCAACTGTCCATAAGACACACACCTTACATACTTAAAAGAAAACTAACTTCACTTAACAGCAAGCTAACCAACTTAGCTTCTGTAGGACTTAGGAATTCTATATTATAATTCAACAGGGTTATCTAACATGTAGGATTCAAATCTCTTTATTTCACTTTCTTTGAGCCTAGAACTTCCTAGGAGAACTTCCCTTCCCCTATACAAAGCATCACCGCTTCTATTCTAGCTCTCATCCTTACAAGTGAAATAGAGATTCACACTACACACCAAAGTGTGCTATGACGGGTATGAAACTCAAAGAGTGAATCAAATAACTTGTACAATAAAAATCGTGTTTCTCTCAACTCTAAAACCCAACCACACTAAGCTCAACGAGTATAAGAGAGAGTGATTTTGCTGATCTGGATGCTTTCAAACGATTGCTTGCTTTGATGTCGTTGTCTTCGATATGTCGTGGTATAAATAGACGTTCTTTGAGGGTAGCAGGAGCGGACCGTTTGAGGTTTGAAATTCTTCCAAAAATATTTCCTTCCCTTTTCAGATTGCGCTCCACTGATCAGATGTAATCGGTAAGTCTTGATCTTCAAGGTTGGAAGAAATCTTCTTTCCTTAAATCATGTTGAACCACGATGGCAAGAATAAGGTTTCTCACGATGGATGTGAGCCTAAAACCTTCGATACACCAGCCCATTTAAAATAGGTCCATCTCTTTTAAACTAAGTCCTGCAAGTTAGCTTGGATAGATATAATATAAATAGCCCGATATAAAATGAGCTTTAGAAAAGAATATAAACTGCTCGCAACACTCAGTCCAGGTTTCAAAACCTTGAAACCAAGACAGTGTTTTGTCTTTCATCATCCTTTGGTGTTACCCTACAGGTTAGAACTCAAGATCTTATAATCAAGGTGCAGTCTTCAATTTCACTCTTCTACTAAGGGTCTGTTTGGATTCCCATGTATTATGTTTATAATACATGTATTTAGTTTATAATGCATTTAAAAAATAAGTAGTGTTTGGATATTACTTTCATAAAATGAATTATAATAATTATTATTTGGTTCTCCACTTCAATCAAAACCTGAAAGAACTTCTCATCAATGGCTTCCATTCTCCCTTCCTTTTTTGAGATTTGAATCTTGAGAGCTCTTCAATGGCTTTCATTCTCTTTCTCCCCTTATTTTTATATTTGAATGTTGAGAGCTCATCAATTCGATCCGAGTAGGGAGCAAGAGATTTGGGGGAAAAACACCCAAAATTAGATCTGAAATTCGGCGAGATCCGGCGAGGTGATGTGGCTCTGGCTTAGGGATCCGGCGAGGTGGTGGTCGGAGGAGGAGCGAGCGTCGTCGGTAGAGCTCCGGGAAGGGGAGTGATTCCCAATGGCGAGGGAGGAAGGTGGAGATAAAAAAAAATGGAGCGATGCCCGACAGAGAAAGGCAAGGGCGGTGGTGGCGATGTCCGACCGAGAAAGGTGAGGGCGGTGGTGGTCAGGTTGGTGTTCATGGATCTTTATGCCGGCGGCAATTGGTGAACAGCAGGAGGCGGAGGAACATTGGTCAGCGAGAAAGGATGAAGACTAGGGGAAGGGGAAAGTTCTGGAGAGAAAGGAAGGAGCTACGTACATCACTTGATTTTTATTTTATTTTATTTTAAAACCAAATCAATTATGATTATAATTTACTTATCAATTTAATACATGTATTTTACTTATAATTAAAATACATTGGGAATCCAAACGGACCCTAATGCTTCTTTTAGGATTTCCAATACTACGGGGCCTATTAAAAATTATAATAAGACGAGGGGCCTGTAAATTTGATTAATCTCAATACTAATGATATTTCTTGAATTTGGTAAACAAAGAGCGATTTGAATTGGGGACTTTTAGGGACTACCGTAAGTTCTTTTTGATTGAACCATTCCGGAGTGGTTATACTAAAGATATTCCTCCTTCACATCTTATGCACGTATAGGAATCGAGCGCGATTTGCACATGGTTGGGACCTCGGAGTCTGACAATGAATTATTTAACTCCAACAATTGAATTATTGTACGTAGTTGCAAGTTGGCAGAACAAGCAACATCAGTTGTCGTTATGTTGGATGAACTCACGTTGTAAACAAGGAAGAAAGGACAAAACGCGTCAATAATACATTCACTCTTCACAGTAGATGATCGACCACAGAGGCGGAGCTAGAGGGGGTTATGGGGGTTCACATGACGTCGTGACCCCATCTGAAAAATTTTCTAGGTGTATTCTTCTCGTTGATAGCTTCGTTTTGATATATAATATGCCCTAATTCGATATCTGACTAAAAAGTTATTAATGTTTGAAAATTATAGGTATATTAATCATTTTAATTTTATTTCAATAGACATAATACTTTTATATTCTACTTCAATTGACAATCACATATTATAATTCATCTCGAGAGCTTCAAAACCATAGGTTATATTACTTATTTTAAGAATTTAGTAAGAAGTTACGCAAGTTTAAATTTTTTTATATCTAGTTATACATTATTACATGTTAAGAATACAATGTTTATTTATTGCGTTTTATATCCTTATTTTCTTTTTATATCTTTGTAGTAGTCTGTAATATCGTTTGATACTAGTTTGTAATATCGTTTGATACTAGTTTGTACTATCGAACACGTTGGGTGTTTTACGATTTTTTTTCTTGATCTTATTGTCTACTACTATGGTGAACCCCCGTTTAAAACTTTTTGGCTTCGTTCCTGAATGACCATCAATTGATGGAGATAGGCTAGTTTTCAATTGATATTATTGGGAGTGTAGATGGAGATATGCGAGATTCTCCTACAACCTTCTGTGCACCCTTTGGTGCAACACGATAATAATTAAGGTGAATATTTATGATAAAAAATTCAAAAAATTATTTTTATGTTATAAATAAACCATTGTACATATGTGTATAACTTTCTCATGAAAAAAACATAATTTGAAAAAAGTTTAAAATTATTATCATCAAATAATCATCTTTTGATTTTTAATATTTTTTAAAATATGTTTTTTTATGAGAAAATTATACAAATATGTATGATGGTTTATTTATAACATAAAAAGAATTATTTAAATTTGTTTTTTTTATCATAAATATTCACCTTAACTAATATTGTGTTGCACCAAAGGTTGCACACAATGTTGCATGAGATCTTATATATTGACATGTAAGATTGTTAGATTTTCTCTCTCTTTAGAACACATGGGCAAATTTATCATTATTATATATTAAAAAAAACACAAATACCAAAACAAAAACTTTATGGGTACATGACCTATCTTATCTTTCTTATTATATATATATATATAGTGAAGCTTTAAAATGTAAAAACTCCTTAACGTGTAAAATCCGCTTAACGTGTAAAATTTGGGTTTAGGGGACGCGTGACCCATTTAAAAAAAACGAACCGGTTTTTTAAAAAAAAAAAACTGAACAGGCACGCGTCTGAGCGTCTCCATCACCTTCGCTCACGCGTCTTCATCGTCATTTCTCTCCTCTGCGCTCAGAGCATCGGGCAAGGAAGTAACGGGAGAGGAGGTGGCTCGTCGTCGGCAGGGGAAGAAGAAGGTGGACGCCGGTGATCTTCCTCTCCGTTTATTCCACCCGAATCCTCAATTTCTTCTTCCTCGAATTGCTTGGATTGTAATGAAAATTAAAATCCCCAATTTCTAGGGTTTTAAATTCTTCGGTGTCGGCCTGGCTTCCTCTCCGTCGATTCCACCGGAATTTCATGGAAGCGAGATGATTCTGTCGGTGATGTATGCTTTTGCTTTTGCTCTTCGCCTCAATTTTGATGTTTACGATTTGAGAAGTCACAGTTGAGCATCTCCGACGAGTCGAAGTTTATGATCCACGACTCCATCTCTGGCATCCACGCCGTTGAGCATCTCCCGCCATCGCCGCCGCTACCAGGTCTTACTCTCCCGTTCCTCCATTGATTTCAGTTGATTATCTGGTAAGATGACCTCTTCCTTCTCCTGTTTTGTCAATCGCCGCCAACTGAAGTTGTGTTTGCTAGGGTATAGTCTAGTCCATATGAAACTCTTTAAAGCTGATTGGTACAAAGAACCTTTTAATACTAGGTATTTCTGGTCTCTTTTTGTGTTTCTTCTGTTTTCTTTTGTTGGATTTGTAATAATGCGGTTGCTCCATGGCTACAGATACCCTTTTCTGTAGCTCTAAAAGATCCAGGAGAGGACAACTTGGAAAAGTTCTATGAGACATTTCATGGAGCAAATATAAGCATCCAGGTAGCCTTCAAATATCTACTGATGTCTTTTTGCTTTCTTGCCTTCTTGATTTCCCCTTTGATTTGTGAAAGGGGTGAATTGACCCAAGTGTGTTTAAGATTTCTTAATACGTATTTTCCAGTTTGAAATGTCACGTGTGGCTGATGGATTGAACTGTGTTATAGTATCTGTTAACTGTAGATATAGTAAGGGGATACCTTCATAAATCACTGTCAGGAACTTTGGAGTTCATTATTGAAAATGGAACTGTGTCTTTACTTTGGAGAATAATGGATCACTTATCCATTCTTGAATAAAGTTAGTATAATTAGTAGTTAAAATTACTTTTAGCGGCATATTATGATATGTTGGGAGTCAATTGTGTGTCTTAAACATTTTTTTTTTCATTTAGGATGGGGTTATGCTTGGAGCAAGGGCTATAGAAGGTCCTATTGTTGCTGAGAAGAACTGTGAAAAGATCAATTATATGGCACCAAACATGTGGAGCAGGGACTACTGCAGATACAGAGGCACCTACTTGCGGGGTGCTCTTGCCAAAATCTGCGTGGGAACTAATGCTTTGGTACTAGGTAAGCAACTCGTGGGTTAAGATTAACTCTTTCATTTTATCAGTTTTTATTGTGTGGGATATGTTGGTTCTGATCAGATTTTGAATCTGGGATATCAATCTTTTTTTTTAAATGATAAGTTTCATTTCTTCATTGCTAAATGTGCAATTTTAGTTTGAAAAAGTGCAAGTATAAAACGGAAAAGTGCATTTTTAGAACTCAAATGTTCTTAGCATGTCCATATTTGGGTTAGCTTCTTACTTGTGTTAAGATCCATAAGATCAATTAGGAATGAGCGCCTGTTGTTCAGGATGTTGGTGGTTCGAATCCACCTGGATCTATATACTCTATTTCAATGTTCAATTCAGAATATCATGTCTACTAATAATAGGCCACCCATTAGGAAGCTTAGGCAATGGAGTGGTTTAAGTTTTAAAGTTGCACAAATGCACTTCACAGTTGCACAACTACATTTCACACTTGCACAAATGCATTTCACACTTGCACAAATGCACTTCACAGTTGCACAAATGCACTTCACAGTTATACAAGTGTATCTTACTTTTGCACAATTGTAGTTTAAATTTGTACAATTGTATCCTACTTTTGCACACTTGTATTCTAAATGTGCACATTACAATTTTATTTTTACACTTTATGTTCTTATATTTGCACTTTACAGTTGCACAAAAGCACTTCACAGTTGCACAAATGCAGTTCACAGTCGCACAACTGCACTTCACAGTTGCACAACTGCATTTCACACTTGCACAAATGCATTTCACATTTGCACAAATGC
Organism: Persicaria tinctoria; assembly: GCA_037127255.1. Lineage (NCBI taxonomy): Eukaryota > Viridiplantae > Streptophyta > Magnoliopsida > Caryophyllales > Polygonaceae > Persicaria > Persicaria tinctoria. The sequence continues at coordinate 7,805,592 of JBANSL010000004.1, forward strand.
ACTTCACATTTGCACAAGTGTATCTTACTTTTGCACACTTTTCTAAATGTGCACATTTCAATTTTATTTTTGCACTTTATGTTCTTATAGTTGCACATTACAATTTTATTTTTGCACTTTACACTCTTATTCATGAAGAGAAACATAGTACTTGTAAACGATAAACATAGATAGCCTATACGGGATTTGAACCCGCATCTTTGTGCGTAGGCACATTGCTCTTCCATTTTGAGCTAATAGGCTTTAGTGCAAAAACTTCAAAAGGCTGAAGTAGGAAAAATGCTCCATTCAGTTCCATAACATACAAACAATGGGGATTTCTGAGCATCAACGCATCTTTGAAGCCTATAAAGGCACTGATCTGTAGGTTTGGAACTGATCGGCACTTAACAAAAACTTTCATATCCAGAACCTCTCCTTAGGATCGAAATCACTAGGTTTAAGATCTCTCTTTATAGATGAATGCTTCCCAACGAATTGAAGTACCTGAAATGCAACAACATAAACTTTCATAGTCATAGCAACAACAACAAATGTCGAGGGTTTCAAGGCAAAAGCTTGAGAAGAAATCATGAATGACCTTATTTAGCCAAATAATAACCTACTGAGAAGTAGAAGAAAAAAAAAAAGACATGGTGGTTTTTATGGAAACTCGACGTATGTATGAGCCAAACTCCAAAGGGATATATAAAGACCAATGACAAGATCATACAATTTATTTTTCAGCAATAGCCAAACTCCAAACTGGACGTATGCCACATACAGATTATCCTTCTCAAGCTTTCAGCAGTAGACACGGCTTTGCACTTTGTCCATGAATTGTGGCTTGCGAATCCTTCTGTTTACTGAATTACAAATGCAAGGTAAACCTTGCTTTTGACTAAGCTTCGGCAGTGGTTTAGTTCATGAGGCCTACTCCATTGAGAATGAGAAGCCATGTTTGACAGCTTCTGTGAAGCTCTCTCCAACACCAGCTGGGATGCTTCAAGAGTTCTTCTGTCCGCTTCCCTCGGTGTAGCACCGATGTCGAGTTTGATCTTATTTTGGGGAGGAGCCCAGTTCTCCAAAGTTAATTGTTGGCTCGTGTTTATTTGAGATGATCCGCCTTCAAAGGTGGGTAAACACACTGGTGCAACACCTTTTCTTGACTGAGCTCTCATTTCAACAAGTACAGGACACCCGAAAGTGGATTCAAATGCTTGCAGAATATAGGTCCTACACTTTTCGGCAGTGGATTTGATCTGTTGCGAACTGAAACCCAATTGTACAGTTGGAGTTGCAGAGGACAATGAATTGGATCATCTTCATGATACACGCAGTAAATAAATAATCACAATAGTAATAAGAATTAAAAAAAAGTAAAGCAAAATATACAATCATCATCGTTTTTTTCATCTCTAACCATAACCACATCAACCACTAGCCTATTGCTCAAGGTCTAGATAGTAGCAATTTGCATAGATATGAAACAAAGAACCAGCTAGTAAAGTCGTTGTAGGAAAAAACAACAATAAGTATGCAGATAAAGAGAATTATGAATGTGTTTATATGACAACAAAGAAGTATGCAGAGGACAATGAATTGGATCATCTTCACGGTACACGCAATAAATAGATAATCACAATAGTAATAAGAATAAAAAAAAAGTAAAGCAAAATATACAATCTTCATCGTTTTTTTCATCTCTAACCATCAACCACTAGCCTATTGCTCAAGGTCTAGATAGTAGCAATTTGCATAGATATGAAACAAAGAACCAGCTAGTAAAGTCGTTATAGGAAAAGCCAACAATAAGTATGCAGATAAAGATAATTATGAATGTGTTTATATGACAGTATAAAACGGAACAATGTGCAAGACTCACCCCATAGAAAGAGATAGCTTCATCATTGCAATCAAACTGAGATGGACAACAGTCTATCTTTCAAGAGTCTCAGAATTAGCAGTGATCTTTTGCTTGAGAGTAATGAGTGTAGAAAATACAACTTTCAGTTTTGATTCCCTTGTTGTTTCGTCCTCATCATCATAAGCACCTAGAGATTCAAAATCTGATCAGAACCAACATATCCCACACGGTAAAAACTAATAAAAATGAAAGAGTTAATCTAAAACTGCTATACTCACCCAAATAAACTATAATCCTCGATCAATTCAGATTTTTAATTAAATGGTAATGAGCAGTTCCATTACAAGGGATCAATTGAAATTAATCAACACCTAAACAATTGCAGTTAAAGGGAAAGACAAATTTAGCTTCCACAAAGCCCAATCTCAATCCAATTTCCACAAGTCAAAATTCATAAATCCAAACCACCAATTTCAATCCACATGATTAAATAATTCAGAAGAAGAAAAACACAATCATGATCAAAATCAAATAGAGACCAAGCTAAAAGAAAGGAAGGGAGGCACATACAGAGGGAGCAAATAAACCCAATCGAAGAGATCCCGAAACAAACACAAAACCTAGGTGGAACGGTCGGAAGAAGGAAGAGTCAAGGAGCATATCTGTATGAGATCTAAAGGGAGAGAAGAGGAGAGGAGGCGAAATCGAGCACAAACCTGGGCGCTTGGAACAGAGCTGTAGGAATAAGGAAAAATCGAGCACACTGCAGCCCGCCTCGAACAGATCTAGGGGAAGAAGAAGGCGAGGAACAGATTATTTCGGTAGGAGAGGAACACGTCGCTGGAGGACGTAGATAGAACCACATACATACCTGTCGACCGGATGCGACTCCTGACGACGAGGAGGGCAACGGGGAAGGGGCGATAATCTCCATTGAAGCTGCTCCGATGGTTTTCGAGAGGGACTGAAGATGAAAGACGGGTCGAGGAAGACGGAGGGATGAGGTTATGAAAATGGAGCAGGTTAACAATGAAACGTGGGCCGGCCCATTGAAGTTACTTATTTTGAACGCAAATTGTCCCTAAAAAGAAATTTTACACGATAAGCCTATTTTACACGTTAAGAACTTTTTACATTTGAAGCAAACCCTATATATATATATATATATATATATATATATATATATATATATATATATATATATAGAGTATGGATCAAATGTTAACAAGCCTTATGGTGTTTTGTGTTAACAAATCTCAGCCCTTGATTGAGGAAAGATGGGTGGCTTAGATTAAATCTTGAATTTTGGAATTTATTAATTAAAAAACTGTGGGTCCCATCGTCAAAATCTCCCACTCTCCATGCCCAGTGCGTGAGTCTCACAATTGGTGGAGTGCTTTTCCGTAACTGCCCAAATCAAATGGTAATGGTAGGCTCCAGAATTTTTTTAATGGTTTTATTTTTCCAATTTATTGAATTTTCATATTATAAAATATTTTTTGCCCACCAAATAGAGATCATGGTCAATCTGGTTGTTATTTGAGATCTTTCAAAATCATTGCTGTTGAAATAGGAGATGAAGGTAAACGATCAACATACACGACTGATTGAGGACTGTAATCGATGGATTCGGGTATATTTGTAGAAAATACCATTACCAGTTTTTATGTTCATTGGTTGGTGGCAATTATTCGGTTGTAACTATGCAATTATTCGGTTGGAACTATATATACCCTTTTTCGAATAATCCTACATACACATGAATAATTATTTTTTTAATCGAATAATACCTATATTTCATTGAATAAATGTCCATTAGAATCCAACAACAAATCCAGACCCACATACACATGAATATTTACTCTTTTTAATTGAATAATTCCACAACTATTCATCAACATGAATAATTACTCTTTTTGAATTGTGCAAATATTCGGCGGTAACTAGGCAATTATTCGGTTGCAAATTTTCTTTTTTTGAAAGGATCCCACATACAGATGAATAATTCTTCTTGTTAATGGAATAATACTTATATTTCATTGAATACATGTGAGAATCGAACAACAAATCCAACATTTTCAACCTCTGGTAAACGCATTCTCATCAAACATGTCAATTATTATCAAATATTCAACAACACATTCCAATTATTCATCAAAATTTCACAACTATTCATCACAATCGAATAACACATTTGAAATTCCAAAAATCACGCTACAATTTTCAACCAAAACTAAACACATACTCATCAACCATACCAGTTATCACCAAATTCCACCAATATTCATCAAAAGGGCTACTTCGACCGCCTCTAAAGTTGTTGCATAACCTCCCTGAACAACTATTCCGACTTTGATTTTGCTCCTCCTTCAATTGTAGAAAGAGACGCTTCGCCACACAGGGTATCCCGTCAAGCCACGCCTACAGTTGCCGGAACGAAGTGGTGCGCCGCTCATATGGTCTGATTTTGCCGGATTAATTCGCACTATGATAACAAGCGAAGAGGAAGGTTTCAAGTGCTGCTCATATGGTCTCGATGTTGATTTTGTTTATTCGAACACATACAAACGCTTCTGCAGCAACTCTCTGAACATCGGAAGAGATGCGGTGACTCCCCCTTCGCTTGCCGGAAGAGACGTGGTGGCGAAGACGGCGCCTCCTTCCACTTCAGATGTCGGCGAGGTGTGGGTGCCCTCAGAGTTGCAGTTCTGCCGGTTTCGTCCTCTACCAGGAGAGAGCTTTTGAGAGGTTCATTCGTGCGGGAGGTTCCCGATGATCTCGATGATAAAGATCCTAATCCACAAAAAGAAGATATTTTAGGTGGGATGTCACGCGCTTTGGAGGAGGAAAGGGGGGAGATTTTTAATTTTCCAATTTAAAAATTCTAATTTCGAAAATGAATCTAGACCCTCCATTTCTAATGATCTAATGGTTTATAATTGTTAACACTTAACACCATAAGAGCTATAAACACAAGACCTAACCTCTATATATTAGTAAAGTAAGTTTTTTGACCATTTATTGCTTATTCATCAGTGAAATAGAAGTAAGTTTTTTCTTTCTCATATTATTAAATGAAATAAGATTAAAATTTAGTTTGAATAAGTAAACCATATAATAAAAACTACTCCCTCCATTAATTAAAACATGATGTTTTACTATTCACGCACGCTTTTTGAAGTGTTAAAAACTATATAAAATATTAACTTTTTAAATAATTTTTTTAACAATTTCATACTTATTACTATAAAGTATGAATTTATAAAAATAAATGTAAAAAAATATTAATATTTTATATAGTTTTTAGCACTCTATAAAATATTAATGTTTACATATGTCTCCTAATTTAAATTATTTTGACTATTGAAATACTTTTTAAATCATTTATTCTACCCTTTTAAATCAGTTATTTGTTTATCAGATGAAATCACTGTCAAGATTGAGAAGGATGATGTTTGATCCATATATGGTTACATGACTTACATCTATATTATACCCTTTTATGGGAGACTCTATTTTTTTTTTTTTTTTTTTTGATTAGGTAAAAATTCGGATGGGGAACCCTAACCGAAAGCATCCTGTCGGATGAGGTCAAGAAGACCTGTATCTGAGTATAGCTCCGATCCCCTGGTAGAGTAGCAAAGGTGTGCAACCTTATCTGCTACCCGGTTACCAATACGGGGAATATGTGATATGCTCACATTTCTTATTCCTTTGAGAAGATTTTGGATATCTGACATAGCCATTTCTATTTCCCAAGGACATCCAGCTTTTGATGTTAGGTAATCCGTGATAATTTTAGAGTCTCCCTCTATTATTAGATTTGCTATGTTTAATTCTCTCGCCTTTTCTATCCCTAGGCGTAGAGCTAAGACTTCCGCTATAAGGGGTGATTGTCCACCGTTTGCTTTTCCGCCAATGTTGATTGGGTTTCCATGCCAGTCTCTGATGATGTATCCGAAGGAACTATTTGTGGTTGATTTGAATGATCCGTCAAAGTTTAACTTATATTTGCCCTCTGGAGGTTTTTTCCATCGGTAGTTTTTCCTATTGTTTCCAGATAGTCCTTTTCCTTTACTTTGTTTCTGTATGCCGTCTTCCTCCATTTCATTCCACTTACTAGCTTTCCTCCAATTATCGATATTGGTCGTGATCATTTTTTTTATAGCCTCTGTAGAGGGAATGGTTTCATTTCTAAAGATTGTTTGATTTCTTATGAACCAAATGGTCCACCATCTGATTGCTAACTGTTGTTTCTTTTCCATCGGAAGAGTGGAACCTAAGGTTTGTAAAATTTGATTCATATCTCTGTTTCCTGTAATTAGATTGTTGATGTTTTGAGATATTTGACCATGGAATTGTTGCTGAAAATTGTTGATGGGACATTCTATGAATAGGTGAATATCATCTTCCATGAACTGGTTGCACAAGCTACATGTGGTCGGTACCGCCACCCCTTTTAGGGCCAGCCTGGTAGCCGTGGCTAGACCTTTTTGTTTTATTTTCCAAATAAAGTTCTTAACTTTAGGGGGGGCGTCAAGTTTCCAGATCCATGAGAACTCATCCGACGGTCTCCACAGTGGAGAGACTCTATTAAACCAATATAGGCGCTTTACTAAAATAAATGATTTTATGGGAGATTTCTGAGTTAGAGTTGAAAGTTATTTTCATCTTTATTTTTTCAGGTTACACTTGCAAGTTTGAACTTCATTATTTCATAATGCCATCATTGTCTCAATGCTATAGACAATGATATATTATATCATCTAACCTTTATCTTGTAACACATAAATTATTCAATTCCGCGCATCGCGCGGATATTGTACAATTTGTACTAGTTTAAATTAATTTGACTTTAAAAAAAATTAAATCATTTATTTTAAAAAAATATCTAGTAGGATCATCATCATTTATTTGTATTTTTATTTCTGTCATTTGCTTCTCTTATTTGCTTTTCGTTGTACATGATGGTTTGTCCATCCACCGGCTTGTCCGGTCTCTCGGTTTTCCTAGATTTGTCGAGGGAAAAATGAAGTTTTCAAATTTATAGTTTACTTTAATATCAATAAATGCATTAGTAAAAAAATTAGATTTACTACCCTCACATTTGATTTTATAAAACCTTTTGTAAGTAGAAAATTGATCTCGCCTCCTAATCAAAAAGTATATTTATGATAATTTATTTCTATAATAGAGTAGAAGCCCAACCTGCAGGCCGGCCATGTAATTGAGTGGACGAAGCTAATGCCCGACGTTTCCGGTACCGGTACTTTTAAGCTACTGACGTTTAATCACAACAGCGTTGGGCCTGATTGAACTAATTGGATGAAGTACTCTCCGATACTAGGGGTGTGCAGAAAAACCTAAAACCGAAAACACGACACGAAAACACGACACGAAAAAACCTGAAACCGAAAAAACCCGACACGATAATGACACGAACCGAGAAAATACGGCTCTAAATGGTTCGTGTTCGGGTCGGGCAAATCGCATTGTCGGATACCCGACACGAACCGTTTAAATTTATTTTTAAAAAAAATTAGATATATTGGTTTAATATTAGTACAAATTGAATCCCATGAATTCCAATGTGCTTCGTTAGTTCAGCCGGTTGAAGGGAAGTGTTGGGCATGGAAAATGTAAAGTTCTCCAAGTTCGAATCTTGACTGGGCAACCTGATTTCCGATGTTTCTTTCTCTCTACATACTCGCTTTTTTTTTTAATTTCAGTATTTAGTCTTTGGGTTGGGACACGGAAAACCCTAGCAGCCAGCGACGAGAAGAACTCCTCTAGAATGAAGAGCGAGCAGCGAGAAGAAAGAGATTTCCAGAGGGTTTGATTTTACAAAGAGGTCGATCTCCGTTTTCCTGTCTTTGATTGGGGCCTGATTTGCCATGTTATGGCGTTCACCGACGTTCGGCGGCAGCAAGAGGACTAGAGGAGAGAGGAATCGAAAACGTTTTTATCTCCTCCTTCAATCTTCTCGCCCTTCTTTCCTTCTCTTTGGGACACCGAAACCCCTTCTGCGCTCCTCCAGATCTCGACAACAGGTGCTTCAGATCTTCGTTTTACAGAGAAGCAGACAATGGGTACTACAGAGAAGCGGATCTCCTCCAGGTCGTCGGCGTTCGGCAACAGGAGGAGAGAAAGGATTTGATTTGAGGACATCTCAGGTGAGGTTTTCTCTGGCAACGACGCCGGAAAGATCCAGACGCCTCCACAGTTTCTCCCTCCCACGCTTGAAGTGGTTCGTGTCGGGTACCTGGGTATCCGACACCATGGTTGTTAAAATCTAGATCCGGATCGTGGGATCTTATGATTCTACGATCCAAAGTGGCCCAATCGATCTGGATCGCACATACAGAGTCGGATGCAGCAGGATCGCAGCAGGATCGTACAGAATCGTAGCAGGATCGTACAGGATCGTAGGATCGGGAATAGAATCTAGATCCTACAGCATGAACTAATATGTTTATTTTTTAAATATTTTTTTTTGGTAATTTGATTTTTTTTTTTAATATTTTTTTTAGGTAATTTGAATTAATATGTTGATTGATATAGTTATATTGATTTTTTAAAATAATGTTTTGATTCACTCTCTATTTAGATATATAAAAAATCTAGAATTATGACTTACTGCTCGAATTTTTTGGGTTGTTTATACACATGTGTGGATTTTTCATATATGGATAGACAAATAAAGTGGTTAATAGCTATTGAGCATTGATTTAACTTTACATACAAGTGATATGCAATATTTTGTAATTAGTTTATCAAAAAATTTAAACATGCAGTGGGATCTTACGATCCTACGATCCGATTCTACTGCACCCCATCGATCCGATCTAGAATCTCGATCCTAACAACATTGTCCGACACGGAATCGAATAGCTTAACCGTGTTGGGTACCCGGGTTAAGATGGTTCGTATACGATTCGGGCAATTTCACCTAAACGGTTTCAGGTACCCGACACGATTACCCGGTCCCTGTCGGGTACCCGGATATGCACACCCCTAGATAGAACGAAACTTGCAGGACGGCTCCTTCGAGATGAAAAGCTAATGCAACCAAATCGATATCGATTTTTTCGGACATGGCAAGTGAATTTCTGATCTATGATATTGTTTTTGGTAAAATATCTATTGAATCTTCTGCTCAATTTTAATTATTCAATTTGCAAAATCAGTTATGTTGTTCCCTATTCCCTATTCAATTTGAAAAATCAGTTATGTTATATTTGTTCAGTTCAACTTATTGAAGTATTGGAAATAAGAGTAGTCAACGGTTGTATGCTAAGCTAATTTAGTCTCAAATTTGAACCCTCATACATAATTACATAGATTAATTATTAACAACAAATAAAAAATCCGGGGGATAGAATGGAAGATTGGGTTTGTAGGTGTATGCAAAATCATGCAATTGCATCTGCACTTGGTCCAGGATGTTGTGAAAAAAATTGAAACAAAACACTTGTTATTACACTTGTGATAGAATATTTTTAGCCTATTAGCTCAACTGGTAGAGCAATGTGCGTTTGCAAAAGATGTGGGTTCAAATCCCATGTAGGTTACATGACAAGAACACAACAATCCCAAATTGTTAATCATGCACATCATAATCTTAGTTATGCACTTTTTAACCTTAATTATGCACATTTTAATCTTATTTATGCACTTTAATTTGAAAGCCTATTATATATGAACAACGCAATATTATATTTGCATGACATAATATTATATTTGCACATTTTTATCTTATTTATGCACTTTAATTTGAAATTGTTATACGTAAAAAACAGATAGACGATAAGTCCGTTTAAAATAAACATTGCATACCGTAAAGGTGGGGTGGTGCCAGTCAAAAATGATTCAAGACACATTAACAATAATCTTAATTGTGCACTTCATATTATTATTCATGCACATCATCATTTTATTCTTGCACTTTATCATTTTATTCATGCACTTTATAATCTTAATTGTGCACTTTATAATCTAATTCATACACTTCATCAATTTATTCTTACACTTTATCATTTTATTTATGCACTTATAATCTTAATTGTGCACTTCACAATCTTATTCATGCACTTCATATTTTTATTCATACAACATCATTTTATTCTTGCACTTATCATTTTATAATATTATCATTTTATTCTTGCACTTTATCATTTTATTTATGCACTTTATAATCTTAATTGTGCAGTTCATAATCTTATTCATGTACTTTGACATTTTATTCTTGCACTTTGTCATTTTATTCTTGCACTTAATCATTTTATTCTTGCACTTATCATTTTATTTGCACAACATAATATTATATTTGCACAACACAATATTATATTTGCACAATATAATATTATATTTGCACGCCAAAATGTTATATATGCATTATATCATCTTATTTGTGCACATTATCATTTTATTATTGCATTTTATAATCTTATTCTTGCACTTATCATTTTATTTGCACAACATAATATTATATTTGCACAACACAATATTATATTTGCACAATATAATATTATATTTGCACACCATAATGTTATATATGCATTATATCATCTTATTTGTGCACATTATCATTTTATTATTGCATTTTATAATCTTATTCATGAACGGGAACAAAAAGAAGACAATCATAAATAGCATGTGCGAGATTTTGAACTCGAATCTTTGTGCATGGGCACATCGTTATACCATTTTGAGCTAATAGGCTTTTAATGACACATGTCGCATTAAAGTACAAAACCGCCATAAAAATAGTAACCCATAAAGAAAATATTTGGTAGGAAACTTACTTTACATTAGGAAAATGCACATTTATTAATAATAATCTTTATTGTATTATTTGTTCACTTTATATTTTGTAATCTCATATTTTTCACTTTTTAAAATAAAGACAAGAAATGTGATGTAGCATATTTTGTTGCATTTTGTAATCTTATAGATGCACCTTATAATATTATTTCAAATAAAAATTACGGGCTAAAATCTATAATTTTTATAATTGAAATAAGGGCAATATTGGTAGAAATATAAAGTATGCGAGAGGTGGTGACATTTATCTCATATTTAGGGTTATTTATCCATTTATCCATTTACCCCATAAAATTAGGCCCATTTACATATTAAATATGCCCATTTATCTATTACTCGTTTAATTAGGCCCATTTACCTTCAAATTAGACCATTTTCATTTTAAGATGGATTTTCATTTTAAGCCGAACTTTTACATATACATATATATATATATATATATATATATATATATATATATATATATATATATATATATATATATATATATATATATATATATATATATATATATATATATATATATATATAAGATACAAATACCAAAACAAAAACTTTATGGCTACATTTACCTATAAACAAAAAAAGGTAGGCAAATGCATATATAATTTAGATGAGTTGATTCAAAAATAATTTTATATTAACAAAATATCTAGTGTTTGTTGAGATTTTTTATTTATTTTGAGAGTAGTAGTAAATGTTATTCTATCTGTGTCATAATTTAAATTATTTTGACTTTTAACATACTTTTTAAATAATTTATTTTAAAAAATGGTAGTAGGATCATGGTAGTAAAAAAAAGTTTTCCAATTTATATTTTACTTTAATATCAATATAATGCATTAGCAAAAAAAAAATTAGGTTTACTACCCTCAGTTTTGATTTTATTAAATTTATATTTGATTGACTTTCTTCTTCAAACATGCTAACATATAAAACCTTTTTATAGTAGAAAATTGATCGCCTCCTAATGAAAATTCGAAAGTATATTGATGATAATTTATGTGTATAATAGAGAGTAGAAGCCCAACCTGCAGGCCGGCCATGTAATTGAGTGGACGAAGCTACTGCCCGACTTTTCCGTTACCGCCCGAAAATACTTTCAAGCACAGCAGCGTTGGGGCTTGTTGAACTAATTGGACGAAGTACTCTCCGATAGGATGGAACTTGCAGGGCAGCTTCTTCGATCTGAGAAGCTATTGCAACCAAAACGATATCGATTTTTTCGAACATGGCAAGGGTATATGAATATTGAAACACCATCAATCCATTTATCATCACCAAAACTAGCCACCATCTTAACCCGCTGATATTCGCTGATCTATCCATTGGTCTATATTATTTTAAAATATATTTTCTATGTAAAAAAAAAATCCATAAGGTATGTAAACTACAAGGCTCCATTTGATCTTAGCGTAACGAGACTATGGGCCTCATGATTTGGGTCATGGCTTAAACCTGGATCTACTAGGTCTATATGGTTTGGATTGTGAATCCAAACCCAATGGGCCAGAGATCCGAGTGTTGTAGAAATGAGAGATGCCCTTCAATTCAAGTTATCAGGTTTCCATCTAAAAATTTTGGGTATTTAAAAAAAAAAAAAAAATTTTAAAAAAAATATATTTTAGAATTTAGACATTCTATTGATGTATCCGAAGTCTTGCAAGGAATGGGCCTGGACTATCTTTTACCCAAATCCGAAATTAAGAAATGAGAGATGTCCTTCAATTCAAGGCCCACGTTTCCTGAAGGCCTAAGCCTAGCAAGTAGATCGACCATTGCCTTCTACTTAGGGCTGGAAATCACCAGTGGGTGACCGATTCACCCGACCCATCCGACCCGATTATACGGGTGAAAACCCGAAAAAAACCGGGTGATGGGTGGGTGAAATGGGTGATGGGTCGGGTGATGGGTGATATGTTTTTCACCCATTACCCGACCCGCTTAACCACCCGCTAACCTACCCGATTATTTAAAAAAAATCTTAGTTTATAAAAAAATATAGCCTAACATAACTACATATTTTTTATTTTTTTTTCTAATTCTATATATCTTATCTATTCTCTAATTGTTTTTGTGCAAAAAAATCTAAAAGAATATAAACTTATTTTTATTTAACCTCATATCACATCTTTTAAAAAAAAGTTATTTTATTTGTTTTGCATACACTAGTAGAATGTTAACAGTTTTACTCATTTCAACGACTTAACATTTAGTGTTAAAGACATGATTTAGCCAAATTATTTTTCCTTTTTTTAACTACGAGTTTAGCAAATGGCTAAAATTCATCTCATTTGATTTGATATTAAACTTTTAATTCTAACTTTGTAAGATGAGGATAATGATATAATGTATGAATAAACCTTTTATACAATTAATAAGATTTCCACGTTGACGTGGTTTGTGAAAATTTCAAATATGACCGATTTCTAAGTATAACCTATGAATTTTTTTCTTTTAATTTACTTCACCCGATTACCCACCCGATTCACCCGACGGATCGGGTGATGGGTGAAATATTAGACGGACGGGTGGTGGGTCGGGTGAAATTTTTTTGTGACGGGTCGGGTGAAAAAATGGCTCCACCCATCCATCACCCGACCCATTTCCACCCCTACTTCTACTATTTTTTTCAAAACCAGGTCCAATATTTCTGAAGTTATCGATAATTATAAGACATTCAAAACCCAAGGCATGACACACCCACCTAATACAAATGTCAATAGTGAAATTTAAACTTTAATCTCTTAGTATAATAAAAGCAAAAAAAAAAAAAAAACACCTCCTTATCACTTAGAACAAGGAACCTAGTTACATCCCTATTGGAACACTATTGGAATGAACCAGACCATTCTTCACCAGTCTAATCCACCCCTGCTGAACCATAAAAAAAGGGCATATACGTCAAAAAATATATTAGATTTGGTTATTTAGCATTTTAGGGTTTGTCACTACAACTTAGTTTGTTAACCTTTTGACCAACAAAATTTAGTTTGTTAACCTATACCTAAGACTAGTGGCTGAATTGGAAGTTTTATAATATCTCTATCTCAGCCACGACCTCTTTTTTATTTTTTTGTTATATGTATTATATGCTCTAATTCGATACTTATGTAAAAAAATAATAGATATTTAAAGATTGTTAATAAATGTAGGAGTTTGGTATGACTCAAAATTAGACTTGAGTAGACATGCAGCAACCTCTTCGGCCCATTCAACCCGTCCGACTAAATTTGTGGACTTGGGTAAAACAATTGGTCCAAGCGAGTCCGTAGGTCACGCTTAGTAGGTCCAAAGAGCCGGGCTTGGACTAAGGATAGAGTCGAAACGGGCCTGGTATATATATAATCTTCAAATCACATATAAATTAAGGAATGTGATGTGATACTATTAAATAAATTATTTTCATTCAAACGAACCTAAACTATGGTGTGACCTCTGTATCTTTGTTTTGTATGAAATTCCAATTTTTTTTATATACTTAGCACATATTGTGAAGTTTGGAATCAAATGTAAAAAAATTTAAAAAAAAAAAATTCACAAACTTTTAATGGGCAGTCCGATAGACTATCCGGCCCGACCATGTAGTGGGCTTGGCCTTGGACAAGTTAGTTGGTTCAAAAATGGGGCCTGGTCCAAACCCGACCGCTAAAATAGACCAAGATTTTTACATAGACCCGACCTCAGCCCGCTCAGCACGGCCTTGCTCAGGTCGGCATAAACGAGTGAAAAGATCGGTCCCTTTGTCTGTCTGATTGCTAAAGTACAAGTAATAGTGTGTAGTGGTGGGTTTTCATTTTTATCATTTCATGGTCACCTCTTGTAAGGCCAAACTCCATATATGCGTGTGCGATGCACGTACGTTACTCAGGCTACAATATTACTCTTGTGTAGAAAACGGCCACGTGCACATTCTACATTATGCGGCCTCTCCCATAATTGGATGTTTTCGTAAATGGAAAAGAGGTGGCAATTGGGTTCATCGGATTGGATTCGGGTATATTATTCGAATGTGGTCAATGTCGAATCAGATTATATATAAGTGTATTATATGTTCGGGTTGAATTGGGTTTAAAACGAACTTTAAGTCAAAATGAATTTTAAGTTGATTCGAATTCGGGTTGTACATAACTCTAAATTTTTTAGTTCATTAAATTTTGATTTGCATGGGTCGGATCGGATTCTTGGCTCATATAAGTTTTTATCAACTAAAATAGCCAATATCAAGTACATGATCTTTCCGGTAGAATTTTTTTTTACGGAAATAACGATGAATATAAAAATACTGATGGTGAACACTTGTCAATACCAATTGACAAATGGGCTTTAAAGTTTGGGTTATAAAAATTCCCATTTAGGCCCATGCTAATTTTTGGTAAATATTGTTATATTAACTTTTTTTTCCACAAAATATAAGAACATATACCTTGATTATGAATTTTTGAAGCAAAGATAAGAATTTTATTCTCTAGACAAATCTCAGAATTCGAGAGATCGAATAAGCCGGTAGATAGACTAACTATCATGTACAACTGGAAGCAAATGACGGAAAGTAAATCACAAAAGCAAATAACATGAATAAAATTGCAAAACTACGTGTCAGTCATCCTACACTGAATCACATGACAAAATGATAAACGAAACGATCGATTAAATAGACGACGCACACAGAGAACTCTGATGAACACTAGCGGACATCTCAGATTATGGACTCAAATTAAACGAGCTATCAGATATCGATCGCACTTCTACAACGTCATCGAACATGACAAATCAAACACCGTTTCATATACCTTGATTATAATTCTTTGTCCAACACGTCGTTTTTGCTTATTGATTTCTATTCACCTTTTTTTTGACAAAAAAGTGGTTCTCAATAAGCAACTTTAGGGAGATTGGAGGGGCCAATTTTGGTGTTGTTATCCACAAGATGGAATAAAAGGAGTTAGTTAATAAGAGAACAAAGCACCAATCTTTTTCTTGTTTAATTTGTGGTGCCTTAATCTTCATTAACCCCGGATAAGGCGGTCCTATATGTATGATTTATCCTCCAACCATTTCTTTGCCTTTCACTAGTATTTGTTATCTGCATTTTTACACATTTTTTTTAATAAATTATATTTTATTGTATTAAAAGAGATTAAAACCATTTGACATTTTTTTGCACATTTTTAATGAATTAAAAATTATATAAAACTTTTACCAAAAAAAATTATATAAAACTTATGTTAAATTTGAACTTTATTAATCAAAGTGTTTTATTTAGATATTTATTTAATTTAAATTATTGATCATATTTTTCTTAATTATTATATACCCCTAGCTCCGATCAAAAATAAATTTTTTTCATTCCAAATTTGAGCTCACGTTTTAAGAAAATTAGTAATTCCCCTACTTTGTTATAATTATTACTTATATCTTATCATTTTTTATTAAATGTACATTCTTGTTTTAAACCAATTAATAAACAAATTAAGGGAGTAAATTACGACATTAGTCCTTAATCTTTCATACTTTTTCTTGTTGGTCCAAAACTTATCATTAAATTTGTTGCACTATTAGTCTAAGTTATTTTTAAACTGATAAATAAAATAAGAAATTTTATTTTAAAAATAAGTTAGACTAAATTATAATTTTTAGATGAATGTTTCTATCATGTTCCAACTAGGGATTATGGATTTGATAGGGAAAGAAGGGAGATTTAGGGATAAGAAGGAGTTTAGGGTTAAGAGAGGGTAATGGGAGAGAGTAATTTCATTGGTTATTCATTGGATGCCCTCTCTAATACATGATATGGGGTATTTATACTAATCCCCTTTAACCTCTATACATGACATAACCCACTCCTTTAAAAAGCTTTGTCCTCAAAGCTTATTGTAATGAAACTACACACTTGAGATTATACACAACAATGAACTACACAATTAAGCTATTACATCAAGTAACCAATGGTAACTTCTTTAATTTCCTTAGCTCTTCACAAGGCATGGCGTGTAATTGTTGATGTATACTTCTGAATTTTGTGTGAAAGCATTCCTCACAAGCTACCCGACTATAAGCATACCCAATCATCACTTGGGAAAGAAAATCAGCCATAGCTAGTGTGATGTTTCTGCAGTAATTGAAATTTAGAAACAATCTCTCACAATCCAAGTGAAGTAACTGTCTTCAAGTTGAGTTTGGCTACCACCTTAGTCTTCAATGGTGTCTTCACAACTGAGGTCTGAAGTTTTCTTCCTGCCACACTGCAACCCTGCTTCATTTCTTTCCCAGCTGCAACCATAGGAACAAAACTAACACCCATCATGTAGAAGAACATCCCTATAGGCTTGATGACTCTAACTCCACCTTCCTCACATTCTCTACCACTAGAGCCACCCCTGGATAAAAAATGAAGATGACTAACAAGCCACGTTTCCGACAATCTTGAGTGAACTCGAGATCCGCCAAAACAACCTCATCAACTAAGTTGTACCCAAATCGATCCAACAAGGGCTTGTCGATTCTTTTGCTTCCACCAATTTCATAATCTAGAACACCAAAACTACCACCAGGGTCAAAAATGATTGTGCTTCCTAACCTATACATTCCATCAAACACTTGGTAGGCAGCTTTAACTTTAACCGAGCTAATTGAGACAACAACCCATTCAACCACATCAGTCCTGTTGGCAGACAATTTCACAAACACCTTATGTGCACTAGGTCTTCATCGATTTCATCTCATTCAACTTCAACAACTATCTCCAAGGGATAGGCGATTACTCTGACTCTCTGAGTGTTATTTCGGCTCGACGACGAGTTTCTGGCTTGACAGTCCGACATCCAACTCAGTCCTGAATTTCTTGAAAAGCATTGGACGCTTGGAGTCGACTTTGATTCCCCAGAAGATTATTGGGTCTTCGGCTCCTTCGATTTTATGGAATACGTCGTTGCTAGCTTGGAGCTTGCGAGTTTTCTGTCAGATTTTCTCGATGAACTGTTGGCTGGCCTCGATCATCTTTTTGGACGATTCGTGGAAGATTGCACTCGCCGCCGCTTCCGAGCCTTTCATCAAGACTCGTTGGTGCTTGCTTTGATTCCTTCAAGTTGAATTCAGTTTCTTGGGGTGGTTCTTCGGTCTCGTCGATTTGAACGGCAAAGTCTTTGTCACTAATCGTCTGCGAATCATCTCCCGAATGGCCTCGATCGTCTTCTTTAAGGCGTCGTGGTTGATTTCGCCCGCTCCCGCTCTTGTCGTCTTCAATTGCTTGCTCTACAACAATCGGTGGGGAAGGGGCCACTTCTTGATTTCCATCTGCAACTGGATCGCATGGGCAACTGATTGGAGGCATGCCCATCGTCTGTCGGAGTTCATTGATTGTCCGGTAAAAGCGGCGATCTCGTTCGACTCGGTGTCGTTCATCCGTGATTCGTTGTCGCTCATCCTAAGGAAATCATAGGTACTAGTCGTCAACCACCATGGCTGACCTTCAACCTCCGTTGTCCTCTTGATTTCTAGGTCACCGCCTCACCAGAACCCAAAATTCAGGGGAGAAAAAGAAAGGAAATTTTTTTTGGAGGAATCAACTAGCTCAGATATCATTTTGTCATGTTCCAACTAGGGATTATGGATTTGATAGGGAAAGAAAGGAGATTTAGGGATAAGAAGGAGTTTAGGGTTAAGAGAGGGTAAAGGGAGAGAGTAATTTCATTGATTATTCATTGGATGCCCTCTCTAATACAAGATATGGGGTATTTATACTAATCCCCTTTTACCTATATACATGACAATTTCCAATTCCCTTAAAACAACATACATAAATAGTAAAATGGTATGTTTTAGTTAACAAGTGGCTTAGAGTTTGCAGTTTGCACAAAATAATTCAAGATAAATTGGTTTAAACTTTAAATTACTATTTGTGTAGTTAAAAACTAGAGTAATTAAGACGGGTGACTATATGCACCCATTGCAGGTGCTATATACTGACGAATTTAGGATCCGCTCGTGTTTTGAGGTTATATAGGACGGATCATGAATATGTCCTTTGTATTTTTTTCTCATTAATCATATAATGTAATGATTGTTGTCTATTTTCCGCCCTTGTTGTTGAATTATTTTTTTTACTTTTTTTGTTACTCTCTTTGATTTTTTTTTCCTTTACAACTAGATCTGTCCATATATGTTTTCTACAACTTATAATGATTACTGAACATATATCATGCTATAGTTAAAACGAATCATAAATCCGTCTGTGGGAGTGCATATAGTACTATCTCCGATAGTCCGATGCATATAACACAATTCTTATTAAGATTAGTCATGGGATCCTGTTATTCGCACGACCATTTTCTCGCCATCGGCATGGTGCCGGACTCGAGCTTCCGAATCGGTACCAAAATTGTCGATGCCGAGTCCTGAGGTCGGCAACAAGAAAATGCATCCCCGAAAAAGTTGCAAGATTCCCTAGCTAGCATATCCCGTCGGCCAAAGAGGGCTTGGTCCTAATCGGGTTCCCTAGCTAGCATAGCTGGCGACCCTTGCTTTCTCGTTTCTTCTCCCGGATTCTCGAACAGAGGAAGCGTGGGGATGATGAACAGTGGTCCTAATCGGGTTCGGTTTTCATTTTTCTTTCCTTGGGTTCGGTTCGGCTTTTATTCTTTTCTTCTGGTTCGGTTCATTTAAAAATGAGAGTGGTTGAGTTGGGTGGGTTGGATCCGAAATATGAGCTTTTTCTTTTAAATTGCAATTCTGAAATAACATGGGCCTAATTTTTGGGGAAAAAATCTTGATAGAATGAACATTACGTTGCAAGACTTTTGTATTGTAACTCTATGCCATCTTAGGAACTCGGTTTCTCCACCTCGTTTGCCGACTTCGAAACTAGGCATGGGCAGAATGTTTGTCGACTTTAACACTCGGTTTCGACACCGTGCATTTGGTGATATGTGGCCGTGCAAATAGCATAACCGTTAGTCATGTGGCATAATAAGGAATGAGATCCAAAGATTTGACAATTACAAGTGTTGAAAAAAAAAGGGTGGGGGACAAACAAAGGGCAAATAAGACTGCAACCGCGTATTGAATAAGCGGCATGACATATTAAAAACGACACATCGCTTATCAGACCTTTGAATATAATGCCATTCAATGTTCACATGCTTTCTCGTTTCATTTCTGACCATTGAACCAAAATTTTATTTATATAATAAATGGTTCACATGGTGTTGTCCATGTTTGAATTCTACCACTATCACAATCACAGATTCCTCTCGTCAAAATTCAAATATAATAAATATGGGTAAATGAAGACTTAGCATAATATTAATTGTTTTTTATCTTCAGTCACAGATTTACTAATCAATTTATAATTAGTAATTGAAAAAAAAATCCAATATAGAAAAAAGAATTAATTGCATGTTGACTTGCTATTAGACCTGTCAAACAGGTCGGGCGGGTCGGGTTTGGGTCGGGTCGTCTCGGGTTCGGGTCCATTCTGGGTCGGATTATTTCGGGTTACGGGTCGTGAAATGCTCAACCCAGACCCATATTTAACGGGTTCGGGTCGACCCAACGGGTCAAGAGCGCTACTCATCCATTATTTTTTAAATGTCATTTACTATTTATACACGTTGTTTTAAAATGATAAAATTATGTAAAATATCAATAAAATTTTATTACTTGTTATAATTTCATTCTTTTTAGTTTTTGAAGTATGAAATTATATATAATATAAAAATGGATATTTTATATAATTATTATCATCCTTAAAACCATACATGAATAGTAAACAACATTTAAAAGTAAACAGATGGAGTATTATTAATGAATATTTACATAGTTCCTAAATCTATAATTTTTATATTATCCTAATAATAGTTATATTATTGGAAAAAAAAAAATTAATGTCGCTACAATAGTAATATGTAATTTTATATACATAACAAATTGAAATGTTAAATTATAAAGTAAAGTTGATGATGCAAAATATAATATTCAATCCTAATTATTATTAGTAATAAATTTCAATATTAGGTTAAATTGTAATTTATTTATATTTTTATTATCTTAAAGCTTGACCCACGGGTCGACCCAACCCGACCCAGAAATTTGCGGGTTGAACGGGTTCGGGTTGCTTCGGGTTTCGGGTTGAAATATTTGCGCCAAAACCCACGTTTTACGGGTCGGGTCGGGTCGGGTCACGTTTTGACAGGTCTACTTGCTATTGTTCATAACTCAATGAAAAACCCCTAGTTTGACTGCCGCCTCTTCATCAACTTCATAACCTTCTTCAGATTCACCGGCCACCGTCGATCTGGTCAACCTCCACAACTCGGCCTCCCGCTTCCAAGCCTCTCCAGTCAACCCTTACCCTCCCGTAGTCAGTGGCTTGCCACCACCGCCACCATGGCTTCCCTTCACTGACACCCCGCCGTTTACCGCCGTCGCTTTGAGTTTTTACTTGTCCTCCGTTGCCGACCGCGGCCTCCTCCTTTCGCTGCCCTTTGCTGACGGTCGTCAGCTCGTTCCGTCACCTATCGATTGCTCTCTCTCCGAGCTTGGGGGCATCCGCCGCCATCTTGGTTTGCCGCGCCACTCCCTCCTCCAGCGGGCCGCCGCTCGCCGTCTGCCGGTTCGGCTCCACTGGCCTCACGCCGACCACCGTCACCACACTAGAGCCTCAGCCGGTTCCTTCTCCCTTGATCTACAGGGTCTACGCCACCCTCCGGCTCCACCGCCGCTCGTCGACCGCCTAATCGGCTCCAATGGCCACACACCGACCTTATCCCGTCCCTTTGATCCTCCTGCGCCACCAACCTTTTTGTTTGTTGTAATCCGCTCTTTCAATCGCTTTCTGGTTCATCTCTGCTTGGTTTCTCTTCCTTGTCTTGTTTTGTATCGCCTCTTTTAGGCTCATCCTTGTGGTAGCCTGCCCACGATTTTATTATCGTCCTTGAGGGTTGAGACGAGGTCTTGGGGTTTGATTGTGCTTTGGTGTGGTTGGTGGTTGTATTGCGGGTTAGTGTACTGTGCTATTCTTGTTGTATTGCAGGCTTCTTCTGAGCGTTGATTGATGTGTCATGTTCGATGACGTCGTGGATGTGCGATTGACATCTGAAGGCTCTTCGAGTCCATAATCTGAGTTTTGAGGTGTCCGCTGGTCCCTAGAGTTCGATGTGTGCGTTGTCCCTTTGGCCGGTCGTTTCGTTCTTCTTTAGCTTGTGTTGCGCAGTATATGATGGCTTGTACGTTCCTTATTTTTATTTTCTGTCATTTGCTTCTGTTATTTATTTCTGTCATTCGCTTCAGTTATTTGGTTCTGTTGTACATGATGGTTAGACCATCCACCGACTTGTCCGACCTCTAAATTTCTCTGGACTTGTCTAAAGAACTGAATTTCTTATCTTGCTTCAGAAAAAAAATTGTTCATAACTCAATTGCAATTTCACAACTCACACCGTAATACAAAAAATCATAAAACATCCAAAATAACTCTAAAGTTCACAATTCGAATTGTACAAGAAACTATACACATATACAAGATTCATATGTTTTAAGATAGAAAGCAAATTTAGGAGAGAAAACGCCAGTTGAAAAGAGAAAACCTGCCTAAGAACATATGCAATGATGTCACTCAAGTGGGTGTCTCCATTTTAAAGGGGAAAAAAAATTAAAATTAGAAAATGTCAGATTTATGCAGGAAAGAGTGTTCTAAATGCTAGATGAGTTTCTTGCGAGAAACTCTCTCTTAGTTAAACACTCATTTACCTGACACTAACTAGTTTTTATTTTTTTCAAAATGTAGACACCCAAGTGAGTGTCTCCGTTGCAGATGTCTAACATCGAAAGGGAAGTTCGATAATAAAATTGGGTTCGTTTTCGAAAAAAAAAAATAGACACGATGGATAGACTGATGAATGTTTTTTGTTGGAATTATGACCTGTTTTCCGAACTGCCATTTTAGAGAGTGGAGGTGGGAAAAATTTCTCACTTTGGGAGGGGGAGGTGGAGGTGGAGGAGGTGGAGTGGAGTGGATCTCCACCCATTTCACCCCTTAAAATGAAGGTGGAGAGGGTGGAGTGGAAAACACGCCCTTAGTTCTTGAGCCAACTAGTACAATATAACTAGTTGGTCTTTCCAAGTGTTAAACTCCCTTTTTTTCAATGTCATTTATTATTAAAATTGTTAAAAAAAAATGTATACAGTACTATATATAAAATATTTTTTATATAATTTTATACTTGTTACTAATAAGTATGAAACTATTAAAAAATATTCATAAAAAAATGAAGAATTTTGTTTTCAAAAAAATGAAAAATAAATAAATGTTTAATGAAATATTCATACTTTTAAACTATTTACAAAAATATTTATTTTATTTTTTTATCAAATGTCGCATATAAACGCAATCTTAAGCCGCATTTTATTTGCAAAATCTCAAAATTTTAAACTGAATGAGGGGCAAAAAAATAAAAAATAAAATGTAGGTTAAAACCGCATTTCTTTTTCTTTTTTTGAATGCTCAGTATTTCGTAATTAAAAAAAAGTATAGCGCATCTTGAAGAGTTGAAGTCGCGCTTTACGTTGAAATTTTTTTAAAAATAAATGTTTGTTCTCCCTCTCATCCAAGCCTCCAATGACCTGTTTTGATTATGCTCGATCACCACTCCGGTGATACCACCACCAATGCACTTTATCTATTTATTTTGTTAAATATGTAGTTTTTGATGAATATTTTAAAAAAAAAAACAAAAGTGATATATTATATATATTTATCGCTTTTTAAAAAAATGTATATAGAGCCTCAATTGTTGATCATCCCATATCATTGTGTGTATATAGAGCCTCAATTGTTGATCGTTTGAGGTTATTGAATATCATAAACACAACTCTTCTTCCTTATTTCTCTCTCTATCTCTCTCTTTACTTTTACCTTACTCTAGCAGAACTAGTAACCATTCTCGAAGGTCGGGTCCAATTGTGACAAGATTGGGAGAAGTTATTGTTGGAATGTGGATGTTCCACATATGTAATATAGAGATTAGAGAATGCTTGAATAACATATAAGATTGAAGGGCTACTCGATCTTCTCATTGTCATTTGGTTTTGAGATGGAATCCCGTTGGGTTTATGTGTTGTTCGAGTCTCCCGTATGTGGGCCCGCACACACGACTTCCCTCCAACTTGTCTTAGCCCCACCGGACCCAGCCAACGTTAACATGGTATCAGAGCCGGGTTCGGCTAGTTTCGGTTTGAGCTTCGGATTAGTGGGGTTGATGGCCTTGTTGACATGTCGCGGGCATTGGTTCCCATTTAAGGGTTGTGGGAAGTGCAACTTGTTGGCACTTGCTGGCTAAAAATATCGTTGCACTTGAGGGAACGTGCTATAAGAGAATGTTTGAACAACATATAAGGTTCTATGATTATACCTCTCATTACCAATTGGTTTTGAGATGAAATCTTGTTAAATTTGTGTTGTTCAAGTCTTCTATACGTGAACGCACATATAACCTCCCTCCAACTTGTCTTTAGCCTCAGAACCAACTTTAAAAGTTATGTCCAAATTGGAGAAGGCAAAAGCACATGGGCGGGGCGGTGGGTGCTGCATCGAGAATGGTTGTGTGATGATATGACGCTTAACATATCGTACTCATAACTCACTTTCATTGTCATACCATACCACTTTCCCCCACCTAATTTCCTTATCACGTGGTCCTCTCTTCTCCCTCCATGTAACATGTATTGAGGTCCAAAAATACAGTATTACTATTATTTTAATGAGTAGGATCTTAATGGAACGGAGAATACGATGCAATTGTCAATTGATCATAAACTAATTAATATTGTTTTATATTCATGTAACTATTATGTTATGTTAAAAATAAATATGTGAATATTTGGTTGTTGGAATACGATTATGAAGTAAATATGAGTATATATATGCATTATGCATATGATATTATCTATCACATAATATAAAATAAATAACATATGTCATATAATAAAAATGAATACATCATGTTATGTTAAAATTAATATATTATCTATGCATATGAAAATACGGAGCTCTTACATCCCATCCGAAGTTTCTATCCCTCATTCAAAAGGATATATGCTAAGAGAAATGTATTAGCAGTGTCTGACACCTTCTAAACCTTTGCCCGGTATAAAAAACACAATTTTTCATAAAAACACTATGAGATGATTGGAGAAAAACATGTCAACTGGGGGAGGATATAGGAATAGAAAATAAATACAATAAGAGGAGTCATGAACTAAATACCGATGGATCATCTCCAAACTTTAATGGAAGTACCACGAGGTACATTATCTGGGATTGGAAGGGTAATCCATTATACCGGGATACAATCACGTAGGCAAACAAAATCCTCTTATGGCGGAAGTACTCGTCCTCATATACTTAAAGTTAAAGAATTGTAGATCAGAAACTTCGAGGTTGAGGGAGACTTACAGTCGTTACAAATCATCATTAATCATCTAGTACCTAAAGAAGAATGTCCATGGGAGATTGAATTGACGATGAGGAATATTAAAATAATTTTTCAATACTTTCAATGAGTATCATTTTTGCATGTCCCCTGCAGTGGGAATAGAGTGACAGATAAGGTTGTACATCTTAGCCACTTTTTTACAAGGACAAACGCTTGCAACAAATCCAGGTCTGTTAGGCCTCATCCGTCATGATGCGTTCAGCTAGGTCTCGGCTAGCCGAACTCTTACCTTATTTAAAATAAATTAATTTAAAAACTTGTACAAAATATGGTTTGACTATCCAATAGAGTACTTATTACTACGTATCATATAGGTTATCAGGAGGAATGAGTGTCCCAAATGAAGCAATTGACTAAGAGCATGTGCAATGGTGAGTCTTGAGGCTCTTATAGTTGCCACATAGGAAAAAAATGAGGGGAAATAAAATTTTAATATAAGGGCCCATTGTTTGGGGCTCTTATATATGAGACCCAAAAAGTAGGGCTCATAACTGCCACATGGCGGAACTTATGTTTTATTTACTTTTAAATGATTTTCGGTTGTTTTTCATTTGTTTAAAAAAAATAAAAAATTTAGTTTTGAATTTAATTTATTTTTATCTACACATAGACACCCATCTTGCATATGTTTGTTGAAAAAAATTCATTTGAATAATACCCATATTTTCCTTTTTAAACATTAAAAAAATTATTTTTTTATGCTATGTTATTATAAATTAATTACTTAATATTTTTATTATTAATAATAATAAAAGAATTGAGTAGATAAAAATAAAAAATAATAAAAAGGTAATTTAAGGGCCTAAGACTTGGGCTCATGAATGGAGGTGAAAAATTAAAAGGTTAGAATGAGGCCCTTAAGCTGATGTGGCATAAGAAAAGTAAGTTAAGGGCCCGAGGTTGAGGCTCACCATTGAACATGCTCTAACAACAGTTTACCAAGACCGATCTAGAAGCAACTTTGACAATGAGAGCAACAGCATATCCAACGAATATGCTTTATGCTTTATTCTTTTTAAAATTCCACTTTGTTGAAAAAAAGGATGGGAAGTGTCAAGTACTCAAGTGTGTGTATTTTCAAATTTCAATTTCCAATAGTGAGAAAGAAACGTTTGGGAAAGAAAACAGAAAGTAATCAAAATTTATACAGCATAATACTATCAATTTTTTTTATATTTTACTCGATTGTAACTTAAAAATGACCAATACAAATGACCTCTATTTTATTACAAAATGATTTTAAAAAACTACCGAGGTAATATGTTTATATTTAAGCATTTTATGTACAAATATGATTATTTTGAACACTAAAAAATAACGGGCCTGCTATTTGCACGGCGGTCGTCTCGCCATTTGCACGGTGGCGGAGCCGGAGTCCTAGACCGGCAAGCGAGGATGTAGGCGTCGGCGTCCCAGATCGGCAGGTGCCGGACGCCGGAACCGGCATAGGCAGCGGAACGAATCTCCCCTTTCGTCACATCAGTCGCATCGACTGACGAAGCTGGCGCGGGCCTGCAGACGGTGCCGGGTTCGGAGACCGACATAAAGGCTGGCGCGGGAATCTTCAGCCTTCTGTCCCATCAGTCGAATCGGCGTCAGTGTTCGTCAGCGTTGGTGCAGGCGGTGCCGGAGTCCGAGTCCGACATAGGGCCTGGCGCGGGAATCTTCAGCCTTCCGTCCCATCAGTCAACTCGGCGTCTTCTTTGCGTCAGCTTTGGCCCCGCCGGTGTCGGGTTCCGATTCCGTCGTAGCATAAATGGAACGGACCGGCTTCACTCTTGCACCACACACACATTCCACTCAACTCCATCTCTTACTCTCTTTTGTCATATTTGAGCTCCAAAATGCCGAAGTTCAACGGTTTGTTAGATCGGTTTTTTGGCAGAACTCGATCCGCCTCTTCATCAGGGACGCGGAATCCGCGTCCCGAGTCTCCCGATGAGCGTTCGGCTTCACAACCCCCGCCGAATGATCCTAGAGCGCAAGCTGCCGCGGAGGTAATTAATGATTTTATGTTAAGTTTATGTTATGGTCGGTAGGGTATATTGATAAAATTAGATATAATATTTGGTATGTTAAGTTTATGTTATTATTAGATAAAATTAGATTTGAATATTGATATAATTAGATAAAATTAGATTTTATGTAGATTTGAATATTGATATAATTAGATAAAATTAGATTTTATGTAGATTTGAATATTGATAAAATTAGACAAAATTAGATAAAATTAAAATTAGATAAAATTTGAATATTGATAAAATTAGATAAAATTAGATTTTATGTTAAGTTTATGTTATTAGATATGAATATTGATAAAATTAGATTTGAATTTTTGAATGCATGAAAATGAGATATAAAATTTGTAATGCATGAAACATAGAATGGGATTAATAATGAATGACAAATAGATATAGATATAATTATGCGTGAAAACTAGATATGGAATTTATGTTAACATGTGGAATGTAGAAAAATTAGGACCGTAGGAAAAATCATTCAATGCAAGGAAATTTTGTTAACATGTTGAGAAATATGATTAACTGCAAGGTATATTGATAAAATTAGATATAAAATTTGGTATGTTAAGTTTATTTTATTATTAGATATGGAATATTGATAAAATTATATTTGAATTTTTGAATGCATGAAAATGAGATATAGAATTTGTAATGCATGAAACATAGAATGGGATTAATAATGAATGACAAATAGATATAGATATAATTATGCGTGAAAACTAGATATGGAATTTATGTTAACATGTGGAATGTAGGAAAATTAGGACCGTAGGAAAAATCATTAACTGTAAAGAATTTATGTCAACATGTAGATAAATATGATGAATGGGCAAATATATTATGGAATTTATGTTCACCTAATGGATATGGAATTTTATAATGTAGATGATGAGGCGGGCTGTCAGGCAGCGGGAACGGGTAAGGCCCGCGGCCTCTGTGAGGAGAGGTGATAGGCCGATAGAGCCGGCGAGAGCCAGCACATCGGCCATTAGACAGCCATCAGTAGAGCGACCGATGCAAGAGCCCGCAAGGGCAAGTACGTCGTTTCTTGGGCGGGACGACGAGGATTTCTTGGCAGATTACACCGTCGACGATGTCGACATTACACAATTGCCGGAGACACCTTACGTCCCAGCCAGCCCCCAAAACCCCATGTGTACGCCCGCCGACGAGTGCGACACCGGTTCCACGCAGCATTCGAGTGCGTGGGAAGGATTAGTCAACCAGACCACCCCCATTTATTCAACCGTGGGTGGATCTGGACGGTGGCCGAACTGGGAGGGCATGACTCAGCAGCCCATCCGCGATGAGGGGGCATCCTCCTCAAACCCAGCTGGTGGTACAGACACCGTCATGACTAGCCGGGAGTTCCTTCGCCGTGTTGTAGTTGGCCAGCAGAAGATCGAAGCACTCATCAGTCACCAGCATCAATAGCGGGGCAAATATTGGTTCACTCATGACACACCGTTTGATTGTTAGCCTTGACTTCTCAAGGAACCCTCTGAGTTGGTCTACCTGTTCGTTGACCAAGTTGTCAATGCAATCTGTAACGTCAACGAACCCACCAATAGCCGTCCCTAGCATGGACTTTAATTTTGCATGTGCGGACTCGGCACTGTATCATAACAATTATTTTACCTCGGTTATGTAGGATTCTTACATATTATAATTATTACGAATTTATACGATTCATTGTTACTTACTTATTCGTAGTTCGCAGCCCGAGATGTAGGAACTTATCAACCCATGCACGAACTATCGCCTCCTTGAATTCTGTGAGCCATGTGTCTTCAAGGTACTTCATAAGACCCCATCGTGCCTCCCATTTCGCCTTCATCACTTGTAGACGACCTTCATAACTTTCTTCTGTCTTTGACTCAAATAAGGCCTTGCATTCATTGTAGAAGGCGTTTCGCTTCTCGGTAGATTTCGTGATCCTACCCTTCATTTCAATGTTGCACATAATATGATAAGTGCACAACATATGCTTTACCGTGGGTAACTCCTCCCGAAGAGCCTTGATAAGACCCAACTCTCTGTCTGTATAAATTACTTCTGGGAGTCGTTGACCGCACAAATAGCGTAGTCGCCTTAGTGCCCAACTATAGTGTTCTGCGCTCTCGCCTGCCATGAATACGAACGCAATTGCAAATGTGTTCTTCGTGCTAGTAATCCCTACGATCTCCAGCAACGGCATTTCGTACCTAACATTTTAATGAATTAGTCAAACAATTTACTACAACGTATGACATATATAAAAGTAGTCGACAGTAATGTGATTCCTCTTACTCGTTCGTCTTGTAGGTCGAGTCCGTCACGATAACATACGGAAACAACATCAGAAGATGTCGGGAGTTCGGATGGGACAAAAACACATCAGTAACCTCGTCTACTCCTGCTTTAGAGGAATTCCGTGTGGCGATAAAGTATCCCTTTTGTTTGAGTTTGTGAAGCGCTTGAGGCAGGTCTCTCCGTCCTTCTGCAGCGGTTCTCCGCAACTGGGCTCGTGCATTGTAGACTTGACGAATGTCAGTCACGCAGTCATGATCATCATACTTCATCCCGCGCAACATATCCCCCGGTTTTATCCCAATCACTGTATCACGTCGAACCTGCCGATGTTGATCTGGAGTTAATCTACCGGCATAGGGATGTCCTAACATCACATCGTTTAGCTTGTGGTTATGCACACCGCATATAACCTTCATGGTCCAATTGTCAGCATCATTTTGACGACCCTCTAGCTGAAACATGCATCCGATCTTTGTCGTTTTCCCGCGCCTACTCACTGCAGGCGGAAAATCCTTGTCGACATCTGGAATATCTCTACCCCCTCCGTACTTATCACACACTAGACGAAAGGTACCCAAACCACTCATTTGGTTCTTCCATGACCGAGTGATCACAAGTACCATGTTCTTAATCTTCCCTACGTATCTAGCCCATGCCTTCATGTTTTCTTGATCAGCCCAATAACCATTGACTGTAAACATCGAACCATATTCTGTACCCACATCTAGAGGTTGGTTTTGTTCCCGCATAATGTCACTTATGTACTAAGAACTTTTTTGGATTATATTATCAAAAATGCTATATTATACTCCCTCTGTTAATTAAAACTTGTCGTTTACTATTCATGCACGCTTTTTTAGAACGATAAAAACTATATAAAATATTAACTTTTTTTTAAATTTGTTTTTATAAATTCATACTTAATAGTAATAAGTATGATATTATTTAAAAAAATTATTAAAAAAGTTAATATTTTATATAGTTTTTAACACCTAAAAATGCGTGCGTGAATAGTAAAACGTCAAGTTTTAATTAACGGAGGGAGTATGATGCTTTCGTTTTACAAAACTATGTTATCTTATGTTTCGAGAAAAACCATCATATACATTCAAACTTAATGACATAAAGGTTACCTCTATATACACGTTCCACTATAATGTGATTAAATTCAAACCTAATTGTATAAAGGTTCCGCTATATGCTATAATATAATCATTCAAACGTAATTATATAAAGGTTCCGCTATATGCTATAATATGATTCTATTCAAACCTAATTACATAAAGGTTCCGCTATATGCTATAATATGATTCTATTCAAACATAATTATATAAAGGTTCCGCTATATATAAACGATACGCTGTAACAATATTAACTTACCCCGATCTTCTTCACGAGCTCCTCCGGATCGCTATAGCTAAAAATGTCGAACGGTAAAACGGCTCCGCCATCTTCTTCCGGTAACGCCATTTCCTCTGATGTTAGAATTTGGATTTTGAATCGAAAACTTTGTGGTTTAACTCGGGCATCGCTTTGTTATATATAGGCTTCGAACTTACCTCGGGCATTGGATGCAGGTTTGGGAGTCCGACACCGCCATAGCCGTATGCCGGTCTGGGAGTCCGACACCTCCACATTGTCTGCCGGTCTCGGAGTCCGACACCTCCACCGTGCGTATGGCGATATGGCGCCGTGCATATAACAAACGGGAAAAATAATCACTAAAATATATTTTGTATTAACTCCGTCTCACAATACTTGTTGTTTTAAAATAGTAAAGTTGTATAAAAAACTTGTTGTTTTAGCTATAATTATTATCTTTATAAGTAATAACTGCTTTTTTTATAGGTAATAATTATTATTTTTAGGTATTTTAACCTTATAAAAGTATAATAAATATAAATTTTATTAATAAATGAGCTAAAACAACAAATATTTTCAAAGACAGATAGAGTACATATTTAAACAGTACTCCTAATTAAAGAGTACTTGGAGGGCACGAAACGCAGTACTGTCTACTTCTTTTTAGCGTTTAGCGAGCTATGAAGAGAAACAAATAAATACGTATAGCATTATGTTGCAGTGGTTTGTAGACACCCACTTCCCACATGGCTCCCTCCCTCTTTCTCCACATGCCCCCCCCCCCCTCCCTATATTATTTCAATACTATTCATAGTCCATGTAATTTTATAAGGTACTCCGTATTATAAAATAAATCTAGTATTATTATTTTTTATAAATATCAAGGAAAGGAGATTCCTGTGTTCACCTTTTCAAAATAATTTTTAATTATCTGAATGCTTCTTCTGGAATACAACAAACTATAAACTATTGGAACATAAAGATCGGAATTTGTGGCAATGGAGGGGTTTATTTTTATTTTGTTAGAGTGGGTTTATTTTAGTTGGGTCCAAATCGGGTGCCCGTAACCAAAACCGAAAATTGAAAGGAGTAGGAGTAGCAATAATTGAGGTGACAGCCGAGCTTAGTTGTGCGAGTGGACCCGGTCCGGGTCCATGCCCGCTGTATTACGACACCGTATCAACTCACTCCGCCAGGACCGTAATTACTACTCCGCTCCGTATGTAGTTATGTACAGTATGTTTTTTAGAATAATGAAACTTGGAAAAAATATCTAGTTTTAAATATAAAAAATAATAATTTCGTAATTACTATTAATAAGTACGAAATTGATAATGTATATATTAAAAATAGATATTTTTATATAATTTTTATCATCTTAAAAAATGTACATAAATAGTAAACGGCATGTTTTTTAAACGAATGGAGTATATTTTTTAATACGATTTTTCTAACCTGTACCTCAAGCATAGAGTAAGACTCATGTTTTAAAAAATATTTCCCTAGCTAAAATACTTTAGCAATATTTTAAATCCAATTCTTGGGATTCGTGGGTTTTCAGAGATTTTATTTCTAATTTTGATTTTTATCCTATGTTCAGGGCATATGAGAAAAAAAACGTCTTTAATAATGTATGATAGGGCAATTGGAAAAATATTAAGAAGGGATGCTATTTTTGCAATATAAGAAGAGAGTTTAGTAAAATAATGTTTTTTGCAATTGCATTATCTTACCTTATTGGGACCTGTCAAAGTATGAAGATTGTAATTTGAGACCGGACGTACAAGAAGGGATGAATGGCCGCTCTTTATTTACCAATTCAAGGACAAGAAGAGATATATTTAGGTAGAAGTTTGTCATTAAGCCATGTACAATGGTTTTAGTTAGAATGTATAAATTTGTTCAAAATGTGTAAAAATACATACTCCCTCCGTCCAAAAATATATGGACTTTTACTATTCATTCACGCTTTTTTAGGAGATAAAAACTATATAAAATATTAACTTTTTTATTAATTTTTTTAATAATTACAAATTTATTAGCAATAAGTTTATAATTATTAAAAAAAAAGAAAGTTAATATTTTATATAGTTTTTACATTCTTAAAAAAAACGTGCGTGAATAGTAAAGTCCATGTATTTTTTGGACGGAGGTAGTATCACTTTTTAGTAATTTGCTCCGCTGATAAAATGTGTATTTTTTTTACACATCATTCACATACAATTTATTTAAAATAAAAATAAAAATAAAATTATAAACCAATGAAATTCTCTCGTTTTTTATATTAAAAAAATGAACACATGGAAAAGTTCGGGTGCATTTGCATATCACATACTCAAATGTATACATCTGTACACATCCAAAACACCAATGAAGCTAAAAAAATATCTAAAAAAATAAACTTAGGGACAGTACGAGGGGAACAAACTTGGGGACAGAGATTCACACCCCTATTATGGATGGTCTTTAAGTGGGAATGAAATATATGTCCCCAAAATTGTCCCCCCTCATGTCCCTCCAACTCCTCCCCTCACAATTCCTAATTAAAAAAAAATCTAAAAAAAAATAAATAAATAAAAAGAAAAAAGAAAATGAGTTTTTGTGAGAGGGGAAGGGGACGCAACGAGGATAGAGTATTTGGACCCTTTTAAGTGTGCGTCGAAATATAAACAAGATTACATGTCTTCTTAGCGTGATTTGTGCGAGTTTTTTTAATATGGGTTTTGCTATTCGTCGCCCCGGGGGCGACACACAAGGTCCTAATATAGAAATTAGTTTTATCATAATTAAAAATTATTCTAGCCAATTATACACCAAATCTCCTCCAAATCTTCAAATAATCAATTTATATCTAAATCAAAAAACTTCCTTTCAAGATATTTAGCGGATCATCCGGATTCTTCTTTTTTCCCCATTTTCAATGATTTTAGTTCCATATTTCCCTCCATTTGACCGGCCTATATCATCTTCTACCTATTTGTCACGATTTTCACTGTGTAATTGTGTATTCAACACTAGTTGCTACTAAATTTGAGGAGGTATGTCATCATTCAAAGTTCACATTCTATTTTAATTTTCACTAAATTGATTAATTGCCCCCTTTCTATCGTACTTTGCTTTCAATATATTCATTTTCTTACTTAGAAGTTCTATCGTAATTTGCTATTACAAGCCAATTGCTTTAGCATCCCAACATCTTATTTTCCCAAGCATTGGCGACTAAGCGGACTCGATGGATATAAGACTTCCTCAAATGAAAGAAATATAGTAGATGAAAGCATCGACCTGGTGGAGACAAAAGTGTGCAATGTCCTCCTAAATCAACAACAAATGGGCGTTCAAAGAAGAAGCGTCTCCAAGGAGGAAAATAATTAACAAAGAAGGTCAGAACTTGTGGGTTTTGTAGTGAGAAGGGGCATTACATCAATACATGTCCTAATAAAGAAAACTTCGACGACTCCAACACTTCATTAGTGTCAAAGAGAATGTTCGCAAGTGAGTTGGGTATAAATCCCATTTTTTCTGTAAAATATTAGGTAGATATTGATAGTTTATTAAATTCTCATATGTTTTGAGATCATATCTACTTTCATTTACATTAAGAAAATACTTTTATTTATATTTCCTATCCTACGTACTTTATTTTATACATGATACCTTTACATTAGTGCATTTATATGGGTAAGCTAATTAAAACGTGAAGTTTGGAAAAATGAAGATGATAAAATGTTTGATTTCCCATTTGTCTTATCAATCATAGGCCTACAAGATTATTTTTTTCTTCGGATAAAAAAAAGAAGAAGATTTTTTTCTTTATTTAAAAAAATTGAGCAAAATCATTCAGATTTTTAAAACAAATTTTAAAGATTTTTTTAATTGAGTATCAATTGGTTATTTAAAGATTTGGTGGAGATTTGGTGTATAATTGGGTAGAGTAAGTTTTTTTTAAAAAACTAATTTCTATACTAGGACCTTATTCATCGCCCCGGGGCGACGAATAGCAAAACCCTTTTAATATTAACCATTACTCCCTCCGTTTCCTTTTAAATGACTTTTTCAAGTCATGCACGTAGTTTTATAACGATAAAAACTATATTAAATATTAATATTTTAAAAATATTTTTTTAATAATATTATACTTATCATCAATAAGTATGAGATTGTCGAAAAAAATATTTAAAAAAATTATTATTTCATATAGTTTTCACACCTTAAAAAACGTGCATGAATAGTAAAAAGTCAATTAAAAGGAAACGGAGGGAGTATATATTTTGATGCATTATCTTTGGTTGGTTGTTATTTATAGTACTTGATACGAATCATTCAGTTACAGAGTGGAGTAATTTTTTTCATAAAATAGGTACATGCTACTATTAAACTCCACGCCGGTGGGCTAAAATGAAATCTGCCTAGTGGGGAGGGAGGACTTTCAAATTAAACATGCAAACAGCAATTTTCCCCGTCTTTTAAGGGGATCTTTAGAAAATGGAATGCCATTATGCAAAAATACTCCGTATCTGATAAGTAGTTGGAAGGTGGTCTTTGGAGTCTCAAAGGGCCGTTCCCAAAATCCATTTTCATCAACAAACACACCATTTATGATGCCATGCCCCATCTGTGTCCTTTTTATTAACTACGCACCACAGGTTTGAAATCCCCAGGACCCCAAACTGTTGTGTATCTTTATCTTACCTGAATACTGGGGCCATAGAATTGAACCCAGAACCACATCCAAGATCAGTGTTAATGGATGAGGCAATCAAATCATAGATTAATATATATATATATATAGGGATTTGATTAATAACTGTAAAAAAAAAACTCCAGTTCAAAGTGCTAACTGCACTTTGCAACTTAAAAGAGTTTTTCAACCATTACATTGAAAGGCTTACAGAGGAGAAATAGCAGAACAAAACTCAAGCTTTCTTCCACTTGCTTCCATGGCTTCTTTTCTTGTTTTTTTCTCTTTACAAAAAAAGGAACCCCAAAAAAACAACAAAGGGGACGCTGAAAACGCAGGGGATGGGGGAAGAACTCACTCTCTCTCTAAATGTCCTTCCCTAAATCCCTGGCATTCATATTTACATCCAGATCCTCATCTCCGATTCACTATCAACATTCAACAAAATTTGATTTCATCTACTCACCGTGTTCCAAAATGATCTGCTGCAATAGCCAATCGATTGATCCTTCAACTGGAGATGAAACATCCCTGTCGATCTGGACTCTGATAGCATCCATGGAAGAACCCTAATTTCAGTCTTCTTCTTCTTCTCCTCTTTTCAGTACAGCGATTAAGGTAATCTGAAAGCAGCAACCGGCAGCAAAGAGATCTCATCCTCTTTATTTATACTCGTATTTACATTGCTCACTCCCACGATCAGATTTAGTTGTCCGCCATGGATCCTGTGTTTCCTCCGCTTACAACCCACGGGTGTCCTGTAAATTGTAAAATTCACAGCACCATTAGACAAAGAAACTCCCAAAAATCCATACAATTTCAACTTTTAACCGCCATAGATTTGGAACTTACTCAGAACTTGATCGGCGGACAGTCTCCTGGAAACATCCTTACAGAGCATCTTTCGGACCAGATCCTTCGCCTCAGAGGAGACGGATCTGAAAACCCTAGAAGGAAACCTCAGATTCCCCCTTAGCACTGCGTGAAAGGTCTCCTCCACGCTCTCCCCATAGAAGGGCGGAACTCCACCAAGCATGATGTACAAAATCACGCCGGCGCTCCACACATCGACCTTCTCGTTATAGTCCCTCCCGTTCAGCACCTCGGGAGCGACGTAGTAAGGAGTACCGACAACGCCGCGCATCGGGACGCGCTCGCCGTCGGAGCCGACGAACCACTCCGCGGATCCGAAATCGCAGAGCTTGAGTATGCCGCGGGAGTCGAACAAGACGTTCTCCGGCTTGATGTCGCGGTGGGAGACACCGTGGCGGTGGCAGTGAGCGAGCGCGGAAACGAGCTGCGAGAAGACGGTACAGGCGTCGGCCTCAGAGAAAGGCGCAGCGGCGGAGAGGCGGTCGAAGAGAGTGGAGGACTCGCAGAGGTCGGTGACGATGAGGAGGTGGGAGTCGGAGTCGTAGAGGTTGTGGATCTGGAGGATGTTGGGGTGCGGAGAGAGGAGGAGGAGGAGCTTGGGCTCGGCGTCGAGGCAGCGGGCGTCGAGGGAGTCGTCGGCGAGGGAACGCTTGTCGAGGGACTTGACGGCGAAGGAGGCGCCGGAGGAGGGGGAGAAGCAGCGGTGGACGATGCCGAAGCGGCCGCGGCCGATCTCCTCGCAGAGCTGGTAGTCGTTCTTGAAGCTTTCACACATTGGGAGAGTTTTTCGATGGGGGTTTGTTGAGCGAAACCAGAGGTTGGGGGAGACGGTGGGGTTATATAGGAGGAAAGAAGGTTACTTAGGGGGGAATATTCGGATCCCGTGGGATGTGCCGCACTGGATTGACCCACGCCTTTGGGTTAGGAACTTTGAATTTCAATCCGACGGCTGAGATTTAATAAAGTTGACTGCGAAGGTTGAGGGAAAGTGGTGGAGTGCGGTAGGGTGTAGGATTGTACGGAGGGGTTTATGCCGTTGGGATCTTTATTTATCCCCTTTGATGGTTGATACTCACCAGATTCTTTCGGTGCCGTACCGTCTTATCAAATTTCATTAGCCCAATTGTTTCTCCTCAAAAATAAAACCCGGATTAAATCCAATCGTTTTATTATCTAAATAATCTATGATTCTTATCTTATTACTGTACAAAATTATCGTTATTTGGTTAAATCATTGTTTCTTCTCAAAAATAAAAACCCGATTAAATCCAATCGTTTTATCTAAATAATTTAAGATTTCTTATCTTATTAGTGTACAAAACTATCGTTATTTGGTTAATAAATCTATCGTTAAAAGTAGAAATCGTTATCAGTACATGGCTAAAATAACAGTTAGTTTCGATAAAATATTCTATATAAGATGAATAAAACATAATATGGCGTATATGTACAAAATCTTATACAGTACATATCCTATTTGTTAGATAAAATATGTCGTGTATTATATAAAATATTAGTGTTTTTTTTCCTAATTTTCAAAATTATTTAAAAATGATATTTTATTATGATTTTATCATCATTAATTAACGGTTCGGCTATATGCACCTATTTAAGGACGTGCATGATTAAAAGGGGTTAATTTTTTTTTAAAATATTAATTAGACACAAATTTTTTTTTTTATGACGAGGAACCCACCTTCGGTGGCAAACCCCGAGCACGTGACCCAGCCGGCAAGAGCCACGTACTAGGTAAACCGGCTTGCGCCGACCGGCTCGACCCAATGGTAGAGAGCAAGGTAAACCTTGGATGATGACGAGGAACCCACCTTCGGTGGCAAACCCCGAGCACGTGACCCAGCCGGCAAGAGCCACGTACTAGGTAAACCGGTTTGCGCCGACCGGCTCGACCCAATGGTAGAGAGCAAGGTAAACCTTGGATTTTCATCCAAGGAAAGAGGTGGAAGCAGGGATCGAACCCGGGACCTCCTTGCTCCTCCCCTTGCTCCTTACCACCACGCCACCCCGACTGGGGCAATTAGACACAATTTTAACATTATGATTTGTGGTGTATCTAGCAACGCCCTTAATTAATTAAAAAGTGTTAATAAATACTTAAATAGTAATGGTCTTTTTATCTAATTTCATACCCAAAAAAAAAGCGACCTTAGAATCTAATTTAAAAAAAAAAACTAAATTAATTAAAATTTAAAAAATATTTTCAAATTAGTACAGTACTATCCTATGTTTTTGGTACGGAGTATATAATAGAAAAACTGAAATAGAAAATGATGTGTGTGTTTTGTGAATGGATGAGCTGTTTTTCGGTATTTTTTATTCTGATTTTACACTATACTATGGAGTAGTAGTTTCAATTTTGCATGGAGTTTAATAGGGTTTTTTCTTTAAAAAATACCTTTTTTTTAAATACCTTATACTTCTTTTATATATACAATTCAACCATCAACTTCTAATTATCAGTCAAATATCCTTATTTATTTATCATAGAAAAATTTTACTCGCTCTATATCACAAAACTTGATTGTTGACTTTTTTACACATTTTTTTTTATAGCTAGAGACTATAAAATTTTGAATTTTAAAATAATTTTGTACATACTGCGATTATTTCTAGAATTTGTATTTTTTTTTATATTTTATAAGTTTTTATTATCCTTAAATAAAACATGCCAAAAATATTTCTTTAATTAATATAAGAGTTATGTTATCAAACAGAGATACTATAAGAATAACATTATCTTTTTTCAACCAAACCACCCTTAATTTTTTTTTAAATAAAATAAAACATGTTTTAATGTATTATTTATGAATAAAAAAATATTTCATAAAATATATATATAATTTTTATTTAGAAATGCCCTTTAATGAAATAACCACAGTAGTTAATGAAACTGTAATTTCTAGATGGATTATGAATTTATGTTTCTATGATTGATTCTTCGTGAACAGAGAATTTATTTTGTTGGACGCATCAGAGTCAGGACCCTACATTGACAACAAGGAAGCAATTACATTAATTATTACATACATTATACATTTTTTCTCCGGAAGCAAGATAAAGATTAGGGTAGGCGACAATGGGTTATCCTTCCTAGAACGTCCCTATGGATGAAACGCGAAGTTTTGAGTCAATCTCCAGATTAGCGTCGACAAGGGATACTCTAAATAAGATAGACGATTCTATCCGCAACAAAATTTGGTTCACTGAAAAAAAATACTCTCTTTCCTACCTCCAAATGAATATGTTCCATAAATAAATTTTTAAAAATGAATTATTTTTTCAAGAGTAATTCCTTTTTAATGAGATTTTTTTGTTGGTGTGCAAACAAGGGTATGAGATCCCCAAACGCAGCAGAACTTAAATAAAAGAAAAAAGACTTGCGTTACACACAAGGCATAACCTAGGTTTTCGACCCACCTCGGACATCCTCAACAAGAAATAAGGCCGTACAATTGGGTGGCTCCAACAAAATATGTGATCCTAAAAGTAACGAAAAAACAAACGAATCAACCACCGAATTAGCCTCACGGTAAACATGAAGGAAACCATGACAGTGATCCACCGGGCTAAACAGAGAGTGTGGGTTCTTGATCTTCCTCGCCATTAGTTTAATGATGGCCTCTGAATCACTTTCTAGATGGTGTTGAAGAAGCTTCCAGATGGTGTTGAAGAAGGGCGTATCATTCCCTTGCCAGTTGTGCCACTTTCAGACCGCGTCATACCCCGATCGAGTCATATCCCCATCATTGGAAAACTTCCAACAAGGTATACCCTCTCCTTCTATAATAGCCATCGCCGCCACTTTCAGGAGCATACCCGACGGGAGAAGATGGCCAAAGCGATCCCAGCACCATCCCAACTACTCATCCCACAAATCTGCCCCCATCACATTCTGATTGCTCTTCACGGTAGGTTCCCCAAGGTCGTAGAGTGGTTCATCCATTAACCAACAATCCTTCCAAAAATTGATACTTCTTCCGTCACGGAGTTTCCATCTCAACTCCGGGGCTATGATCCCTTTGAGACCACTCCTGATTCCATTCCATTAATGTGTGAAGTTCCTGTACAGGCTCCGAGAGTCGTGCCAATGTATTTTCCAACAAGGACATCCCTCCACATGCCTTCTTCCCCTATGGTGAATAACCATCCAAATTTAGCAACCAATGTGAAATTGAGCTCTTCCATTAGCTTCACCCATAAATCACACTACTACAATTAAGAGCAAAGGGGACGGTTTATAGCGGCGGTTTACTAAAGGCAGCGGTTCATTGTCGCGGTTTATGAAAATATTAGCAAGTTAGTTTATGGAAGCGGCCCTGGCAGCGGTTTTAAAATTTCAAGGCTATTCGGGCGGTTTTGTTTCTCAATAGGGGCGGTTCATTAAATTAAACTACTCAAAGGCTGCGGCTCCAAAAAAAACCCTAAAATAAAACACAGGCCCGATCGATTTGGGGGAGAATTCAGACCCGGCCTCTCTCTCTTCTTGCGTTCTCTCCCCCTCAGATCTGAGATCTTCAACCCTCCCCATGGCTTCCCCTTGCATCGGCACCTCTCTAGATCTTCAACCATTGTTCCCTACCTCTCTCTCGGAACCCTCTCATCGACACTCGACCCCAAAGCGAAGATAGAGGTCGGCGTTTCTTCTCCCGACTCCGACATCGCCGAAACCCCCTCTATCTCAGCGCCAGAGTTCCAACGGAGCTAAGCCCAACCCTCCTCCTCATAGTGATGCGACTCAATCCACTCCGTGAGTGTCACCAAGAGCCGACGTCGACCGCCTTCTCTGACACCGGCCATTTGCTGGCGCCAAGGAAGAACATGCCTCTTTACGAGGGTCTTCGAAGATGGAGGAGTCCACGCCACCAGGGTCTCGGAAGATGAGCGCCGCCACATCTCCGGTTAGTTAATTCCCTCTCCATTGATTCTTCAGATCTAGGTTTAGGGTTCTATGATTTAGATCTTGGGTTTTCGATTTTGGTAAAGAAATTTCAATCTAGGGTTTCGCTTGATATGTAAATTTCAATGTAGGGATGTCTCCGAATGACAGAGGGAGGTATGAGGAGGAAAAGCGAGGGGAGAGAACTGAAGAATCTGTTATTGG
The DNA here is from genome assembly GCA_037127255.1 of Persicaria tinctoria. NCBI lineage: Eukaryota > Viridiplantae > Streptophyta > Magnoliopsida > Caryophyllales > Polygonaceae > Persicaria > Persicaria tinctoria. The sequence goes on from JBANSL010000004.1 coordinate 7,847,101, forward strand.
TGGTGCTGTGAGGGACAATTTCATTGATTATCGTGGCAAGTATCGAGCTTGAAGCGAAGATTGAAATCTGGGTAATTTCTAGGGTTTTTATTCCTCAAGTGTTGTCAAATTTGAAGGTATGCTTTGAATAAATTGATGATATATTATGCAAGCTTCCAGATTTCTCTAATGCATATGTTTGTATATATATTCCATTCAAGGTCTGGGAACCATAGGTTTGATCTGCTGATTTTCCATGTCCAAGATAGCCAAAACACTCAGAATCTCCCTCTTTGGAAAGGTTTGCATTTTTTAATATAAATTTGAGAGTTTGATATTAGAGTTTTTTTTCTTCAGTAGTTCAATGTGTTAGCTCATAGTAGCCAAAGAAAAAGATGATTGTTTATTGATTATATTTGCAGTTCCTTATTGTAGACTCCAAAAGACTTATCATCCTTTGTGATCAAGTCATTTGGAGGCGCAAGTTTTTTTTGTATGGAAGTGGGCAAGCTGTGTGTTAATGTCTAGCAATTACATGTTTCTGCCTATCTCTTTGCTGGCCTACTGCATTATGGTTGACAATGAAAATAAACTAACCATTCACACTTAAGCTAGGAAGCCAACGAATTAATCTTTTTTTTTTGTCAATGAACTAATCGTTAGAATACGGAGGCAGTAATTATGAAAGTAGACACTAATAAAACTATATCAGTAGCTTGACTCAAAGCCAAAAGATATTTAAAATCTTTAATTAAAAAGTGAAGATTCATATAAATTCTATTGCAACATTATTATGCCACAAAAATATCTTTTTTAAAGGTATAGATTTAGAAATTGGATGGAAATAAAATGTGATAGGCCTTGTGACAACAGTACCCAAATTCAGACATTAACCTCACCTAATTCCCAATTACAGATTAATTAACTAAGTCCAACTCCAAAGGTTCAATCTCCCAGGTACACTTGCTAGACAAAGGAAGGACAATTGGCTTTGATTCAAAATGGTTTTCATTCTGTTCCTGGGCATAAAAAAAGAACAAGTACTAAAATTCCCACATAAGAAATACCGCAAATGCAAATAATCATGCAACTTCTGTCATCTGAACAAGCATAAAAGGCACTTTCCAGTCAGTGCATGGACTAATAAAGATCAAAGTTTGCAAATAACAATCGAGGAATATTAACATTCATCTCATATTATGTGATTATTTGACACTTGGCATCAATCATATTTTGCAGGAATATTTTCATGGTAAATAGCTTAAGTATAAAATCTTATAAACACTTTATAACATGTCTTAAAAAGCACATACTACTTGAAAGATGATAATCAACAATCCAAGTAAAAAGAGATATATAGAAAAAAAAGGTGCATTCTGTTAAATTCTCAAGCTTTCTCTACTTTCTCAAAAATGAAGTTTTTCCTTCTTTTTTGAGCCTCCAAATGTATCAATTTCAACACTTTATTAGAAATTTAAGGCTCATGAATTTTGAACATGTTTCCTAAAGGCTTCAAGAAATATGCATAGAAAAAATCAGGTTAGAGCAAGGAAAAAAGTTACAACAAGGAATTGTTCATAGTCGTTGCCAAGAGGGCATATTTATTCAAAAGCTTGAGAGTTTATATAGTAAAGAAGCAAAAGTGCACTTACATAAGATAAACCACCATACGTAGCTTTTTAGCTCCTTCAACATCAGCTAATGGCTTTTACAGATTGAAAACTTAATTACAATCAATGGTAACCCAATTGGTCATTCTACATAGCAACAATAAAAGAACATCTAACCAAGTCATAAACATCTAAGCTAAGTCTACCATTTTTAATAGCTAATATATATATTATATTTAAATCACATGATTCACATGTACATTAAATAGTTTTCTATAAATGATATATTAATTAACAGTTTACTCTTTAATTATGGCAGTTGATGATGCACATCGAGCTTTTTTTGTGATTCTTTTAGGTATATATATTTCCTTTTTGGCATGTTTTAATACTACTGATTTGTGTAATTTGTTCCTTAATATTTAAGTCATGCTTCAGGTACTGGTTGTATGTATCTGTTAAGGGCAAGTTCGCTAGATTGTTGAACGTGCTGCACAACTTGACGTGGATGTTACCAACAAGTTCGCTAGATTGCACATCCAAGAAGATGAGTAGGTTTGTCAAGCTTGCTAGCTTATGACAAAATACAAACCTGTTATCTTTCCATTTTAGTTTTGGGTTTTTGATGACTGTATGATGAATACTTTGAAAACTAGATTGAAATTACACCGTTTTGCCAGTTGCTTTATTTGATCAGTTTGATGGGCAATAGTATTATGCGTTTCTTTCAGCTTTCAACTGTTCTCTTAGGGTCGATTTATTTCCTTATTCATGATCAAAATTTTATTTTCTTAAATCTTTTATGTGATTGTAGGATGTAACCGTATTTCGTTTTCTTGTTCAAGTTATTAATTCAGGAGTAGCTGGTTGCTCTACAGGTCTTGCTAAGTTATCGAGGTATGTGTTACTCAAGCCACTATCTTGTGATTCTTTTTTCAAACTTGGGTTACATACAAGAATTTTATGTCGTTAAAAGTGGGTAGAATTTTTGGAGAAGCTTTAGAACATGCTTTGTAAAACTATGGCATAAAATTTTATAGAGATGCTGTTCGGTTTCTCAACGTGAAGAACAAACTTTTTTCCAAGTGTTTTTGAGTCAATAGTGTGAGATGGTGATTATTCCAAGTGTTTTTGAGTCAATAGTGTTTTTCCAAGTGTTTTTTGTATGGTGTAAAGCAGGAATTCAATGGTGATTATTCCAAGTGTTTTTGAGTCAATAGTGTGAGATGGTTGATATAAATGACTGATTTGCTATTTTTAGACAGGAAAAGAAGCCTTGTATATGAAGCAAAAGGGAAGCCAACTGCCATGAATGCATACATATAAGAAGGTAAACATTTACATGCCCAATTTGCTATTAAACAAGGAAAGGGTTGACTAAAATTGTTGATGCACTCTGTTTCGTGCCATTTGTTATTGAATGGTATAATAGTACTTGACCTATATGTGCATCCTAAATTGACTAAAATTGTTTGTTGATGACCATTTTGCAGATCTCAAAACCATTTTGCAGATCAACCTAGTGTCAAACCTAGCACATGGATACTTTTTCATTATTCCACTTTGTTTAGATTACAAACGATTGAGTATATGGCTAGATTGAATGAGCTATTTGTAGATCAATCAAATAATCATTTTATAGATTGATCATTTCAGAGCTCTTAATGTAATGAATATTACTTTGAGGAAATGAAAGTATTTTGTTTTAAATATATTTATATATTGATATGTTAATGTTATAATGAATATTTAATATTTATTTATGATTATATTAATGCATTTAAAATATATAAAATGCAATTGGGATGTTATATATTTTTCAATTCAAACCGCTGCCAATATATAGTAAACCGCTTCTTTTGACAGAGGAACAAACTGTCACTTTAGAGCAATAGGCAGCGGTTATTTTTATCCTTTAGCAGCGTTTGGCTCCTCTTTATGAAACCGCTGCCTTAGATCATGAAAACCGCTGCCATAGAGCTAAGGCGACGGCAGCAGAAGGGGCGGTCCAAAACCGCTGCCTTAGGGTTTTGGTGGCGGTTATCCTACATAAGGTGACGGTTTTTGACCGCTGCCAAAGTTCTTAATTGTAGTAGTGTCACCAATCTTTTTCGATCTGATTACCGACCCAAGCAACCTTATGCACTTTCCGTTTGACATCTACCGAATCCCAAAGAAAACCTTTGCAAAGCTTGTCAATCTTCTTATTAAGGCACAAAGAGAGGCGCATAGCCCCTAATACAATAGACCGATAAGAAATTTAGTGAGAACAGATTTAGTAAGAGTGATTTGCCCCACGAAACTCGAAAGAAGAGTACGGTCATTAGAGTTTCGCGGGCGAAGGTTCCGTGTTCGACTCCCCATGACTTTTTTTTAATGACGTAGAGGTTCCGAGGTTATCGACTAATTCTCCACGGGCCGAGCACTAGCCTGCAAAACACTCGAGCCGGGTAAGCCAAGCGGCAAGCCGCAAGACAGGCTAACCCATGTCAAGGTAAACTAAGGCATGAGTACCCACTATAGCACAAATTGCTCCTAGTGGGATTTGAACCCTTGACCTCATAGTAGTGAGGCACGTTGGTAACTCCCCATGACTTTTGAATGACAACTGATTTGCTTGAATTCAATTATATGAATGGTTGGGTCCATCAAGTGAACTTTTCATCATGAGTTTGAACTTTTCATAATGAATTTGAACTTTTCTTCTTGGTAATAATTAGCAATGGATAAATCGGACCTTAGAAGTAGTTTGAAGCCAACTAATTACAATTTTGCAAATATACATATGTCAATTCTATCACATTATCCATCTCCATATATTAAGGATTTGCATTATTATATATGATGACCACTCCTTTAATAACTCATTACAAGCTATTGTCATGTGAGAGGGTAGCTCGAGTTAGACTTGCACATATTTTTAACCTTAATTCAAATTTAGACACGATTCGATTTGAGTTTGAATAAATTGAATTTCATAAAAATTTATAAAATTTTCTCTATATATGTTACTATGCTATGAGTAAGTAGGGGTACTTTTTTAGTCGAGTAACTTGAATACGACTCAAAAATCGCTTATTTACTCGATCTTATTTATTTATTAAACAAAGTAACAAACATAGTATAAATACATTTTAAAACTCGAATCAGCAACTCGAATTTAACACATTTTCAAACAAGTTTAATAGGACTCACCAATGGTAAACCATTAAAACTAGTTAAAATATAGTTACCGAACCAGACCTCAAAATGAATATCCACATTGGCATAGGCGGATCCTCTTTAGGGCCAATAGTGGCAGTCGCCCCCCCCCCAATCGAAAATAAAATTTAAAATATATATTCCTCTCGTCGATAGCTTCAATTTGATATATTATAACCTCAATTTCGATATCTGAACAAAAAGTTACAAGCATTTCAATTTTCAGGACTAAATATATGTAAATTATTTTCTACATCATTTACCAAACTGATATACTTATATCGTAATGAAATATTTGAAAACCATGAAATAAAGCATGCACGATTTATATTTTTATTCTAATTACACATCCATAATATTGATTTTTTTTAGAACAGAAAAATCAGGGTTTAATTTTATAGACATTTTTTTTTATCGTAATTAATTTTCCGCCCCCTCAATCAATAGTTTCAGGATCCGCCACCGCACATTGGATACATTGAACGGTTAGGTCGGCAAGAAAAGAATTTGTTTGATTACGTGGATTCTAGCTAATGCCAAATGGGCCTATTAAAATGGCTCGACCACGAATGTTACATGACGTGGCGCCAGTGATCCACCAGGCTAAACAAAGGGTGCGAGTTCTTGATCTTCCTCCCCGTGAGTTTAATGATGACCCCAGAGTCACTTTCGATCAACACCTTCTTGAACCCCAAATTCTAAGCCAACTCCAATCATATGAGCACACCCCAACCTTTCGCCAACGGCACTGAACAAGACCCAAGGTTACATACAAGCAAAGTCGCGGATCCACCTCACATTTGCGCCCCTAACCACCCCTTTCGCTGTCGCCCAATCTCCATCACGTATTAACTTTAACTCACTCAAACAAAGGCCTTTCCCAGTTGATGTCCCACATGTGTCTATCTTTCGCCATGTCGGGATCTCAACGCCATCCCAACTCCTCATCCCACAAATCTGCCACTACCACATTCTGATTGCTCTTCACAGTAGGTTCCCCAAGGTCGCAGAGGGATTCGTCCATTAACCAGCAATTCTTCCAAAAATCGATACTTATTCTGTCACGGAGATTCCATCTCAACCCCGGGTTTATGATCCCTCCAAGACCACTCCTGATTCCCTTCCAAATGTGTGAAGCTCCGGTACAGGCTCCGAGAGCTGTGCCGATGTATTTTCCAGCAAGGACATCTTTTCACATGCCTTCTTCCCCCATATGATGAATCACCATCCAAGTTAAGCAACCAACCCGAGAGATTGAGCTCTTCCATCAGCTTCACCCATAAACCACCAATCTTTTTCGGTTTGATTACCTCTTCCCAAGAAACCTTAAGCATCTTCCGTTTGGTATCCGTCGAATTAATCTTAAATGACACCTCTGCAAAGCTTGTCAATCTTCTTATTGACGCACGAAGAGAGGCGGATAGCCCCCATACAATAAACCGACAAGAAATTAAGCGAGATCGAATTTAGTAAAAGTGATTTGCCCCCGTGAAACTCTAAGATCTCGCGGGGGCAAAAGTTCCGTGTTCGACTCCCCATAACTTTTTAATGGCAACCGATTAGCTTGAATTCAATTATATGAATGGTTGGGTCCAACAAGTGAACTTTTCATCATTAATTTGAACTTTTCTTCTTGGTAATAATTAGCAATACTTGGTAATAATTAGCAGTTGATAAACTGGACCTCATATGTGGTTCGAAGCCAACTAATTACAATTTTGCAAATACATATGTCAATTCTATCACATTATCCATCTCCATATATTAAGCATTTGCATTATGATTTATGATGACCACTCATTTAATAACTCACTACAATCTATTGTGATGTAAGTATAGTAGCTCGAGTTGCATATATTTTAACCTTATTCAAATTTAGACACTACTCCCTCCGTTAATTAAAACTTGTCATTTTAGACATTTGCACATTTTTTAAGAAATCAAATAAAAGCAAACAAAAATACACTTATACCCCTAATCATTACTTTACTTTTCCACTTTATTGAAAACTACAACTAAAAAACATCTAATCATGACAAGGGTAATTTTGGAAATTGAACACCAAAATACCTAAAACGACATGTTTTTCTTAACAAAATTTTACCCCTAAAACGACATGTTTTTCTTAACGGAGGGAGTATTTGATTTGAGTTTAAATAACTCAAATTTTATAAAATTTAGTACTCCCTCCGTTAAGAAAAACATGTCGTTTTAGGAGTAAAATCTTGTTAAGAAAAACTTGTCGTTTTAGGTATTTTGGTGCTCACTTTCCAAAATTACCCTTGTCATGATTAGATGTTTGTTAGTTGTAGTTTTCAATAAAGTGGAAAAGTAAAGTAATAATTAGGGGTATAAGTGTATTTTTGTTTGCTTTTATTTGCTTTCTTAAATAATGTGCAAATGTCTAAAACGACATGTTTTGATTAACGGAGGGAGTATAAAATTCTCTCTATATATGTTACTATTCTATGAACAGTTGGTGGTGCTTTTTTAGTCGCGAGTAACTTGAACACGATTCAAAAATCGTTTATTTACTCGATCTCATTTATTTATTAAACAAAGTAACAAACATAGTATAAACACATTTTAAAAACTCGAATCAAAATTAACATGCAACTCGAATTTAACACATTTTCAAACAAGTTTAATAGGACTCACCAATGGTAATCCCATTAAAACTAGTTAAAATATAGTTACCGAACCGGACCTCAAAATGAATATCCACATTGGCAGCGGCAAATCCTCTTTAGGGCCATTTACCAAACTGATATAATTATATCGTAATGAAATATTTGAAAACCATAAAATAAAGCATGTACTATTTATATTTTTATTCTAATTACACATTTATAATATTGATAATTTTTTGGAACAGAAATAGTAGGGTTTAATTTTATAAACAATTTTTTTATCTTAATTTTCCGCTCCCTCAATCAATAGTTTCAAGATCCGCCACCGCACGTGGGATACATTGAAGTATTGAACGGTTAGGTCGGCAAGGAAAGAATTTATTTGATTACGTGGATTCCAACTAATGCCAAATGGGCCTATTAAAATGGCCCGACCACGAATGTTACATGACGTGGCGGCGCCAGGGATCTGCCCTTTCAAAGTCCTCACTGGTTTAGTTTACAGATTGTGCTTCATCCTTGAACACCTTGAAGTGTTGGAGGAGGAAGAACATCGGTGACGAGCATCTCAATATGAGACTTGTACTGTTAACTTACTTTTCATCATAGGTTTCATGCTAAAACGATTTGGTAAAAAGAAGATTAGTTTACCGACTTTTATATATACATACTAGGTTTGTTTTTTGTTCACCATTTTCAACGTGAGACTCTTTTCGTCTCTTCACTCTTAACGATGAAAAAAATAATTTAAAAAGTTGATATTTTGTTTGGTTTTTATCATTATAAAATATATGTGAATTATAAACGTTTTGACAAACGGAGTATAGGTTGTTCAAGTCAATTTTGAACCAATAGAATTAGATGAATGTATTACTCTTATTCCATTTTTATATTTATAAATAAAAATAAAAATACACATTCATTTTGAATGTGTATTTGATGGGTCATAGTCAATTAATTAGTCATAGCTTATACTCCGTAACTCCGTAAGTCACAAGTCACAAGTCATGCATTACTTAACCGGGACATTAAAAAACGTAGACGGAGTGGGCATTGTTTGCGTCATTTGTTGACAAGTTTATGTCATTCCTTACGTCAGCTTTCAACTCTCATATCTCCAACTCTATTGATCAAATTATCAATTTATAATACCAAAAAAAACCGAAGCCGTGCATCACTTTATATCCTAATTTTTTTTTTTTTTTTTTTTTATGACGTGGAGATTCCGAGGTTATCGACTAATCCTCCACGGACCGAGCACTAGCCTGCAAACCAAGGCATGAGTACCCACTATATATAGCACAAATTGCTCATAGTGGGATTTGAACATTGACCTCATGGTAGTGAGGCACAAGGAAGCACCTCACTCTTACCACTAGGGCAAGAGGTCATTGGTCAGTTTATATCCTAATTAATTAAATGCAACAAATATAAGTTTGCTTTATCATAAACTTTTATATAAATTCAAAACAGCAGTAACTTATTAATGTCCACGTTAGTGGCGGATCTTTTTTTTGTAAGAGGGGATAAAAAAAATTTCTAGATTTTTTTTTGCATAGATGAAAAATATATTAGAAAAAACTTTAATTAAAATAATTAAACATTTAGAGGGGATTAAAAAAAATCATAGAAAAATAATTCAACTTTTAGGGAATGTAGTAACAAAGTATCTCGATTTTTTTTCCATAACCATAAATCATAGGAAAATGATGACATATAAATGGCAAAATTAAGATTTTGGTAAATTTTGGAAGTCATTGAGTTGTTTTAATGAGATTATGAGAGTGATACCATTTGACTAATTTTATGTTATTGTTTTGACCTAATTTGTGGTCGGAAAAATGAGTTGAAATACTTTTTTACCACTTCCCCAAAAATTGTGTTTTTTTTTATGACGAGGAATTCACCTTTAGAGGCAAACCCCGGACACGTGACCCAGCCGGCAAGAGGCACGCACCAGGTAAATCGGCTTGCGCCGATCGGCTCGACCGCTCGACCCACTGAAAGGAGCAATGCAAACCTTGATTGTGTTATTTTTTTTAATTAAAATGGTAAATGGTTATACATAAGCTATATTTTGTTTACAATCAACCAATGACACCCAATTCTGGCTGTATGGATCTAAGACCCAAATAAATTAAATTTTGAAACATTATTATATACTATAATCTTAAAGCCTAATATAATAATATCATTATTTACCTATATACTGTATGATTATGGCACGAACCTTGTTATTAGTACATCATCAGTCACTTGCGCGCTAGACCAAGGTTTATAAAAAAAATAGTTTTTTTTTTTAATAAACAATATATAGTAGTATTTGTTATCTTGTGCTTCTAAATAAATATTGAAAAAAAAGAAGCATACATATAAAATTATGGAAATTATTTGCATGAATCAAACCTCCCCCAAATCAATTCTCACAATCAAACAAGTGTATCCGGCCTGAATCTGGGCTCTATAATCACTTAATTATTATTTTTTTATTGGTTTTTTTTTTCAAAATTGTTTTCAAGGCAGTGATGAATGATGCTAATTGGCATGCCAGATTATCTCAAAAAAAAAAACAATGTTATCAAACTAATGGTGCATAACATGACAAAAAATTAAAGGCCCCAACAACTTGAAAGAATCAGATGACACCCTACACATTCGTATATATTTTTACTTGTTTATTTTGTTTCATAAAATAAATTATATTTTTTTAAAGTGCTATGTTTTTAAAAAATAAATAAATTAGATCTATATTTCCAATTAGGTTTAGTCTACTTTTAAACTTTGTTAATTTCCGAGCTTCTTTTCTAAAACTAGTGGGAAAGAAAATCGGTTTTGTTTTTATTATTTGATTTTATCGATATTGTTCAGACTCCGGTCTTATGCTAAGTTTGTTTGGTTACTGGTTTTTAACCCTCAATTTCCAATGCTGGTGATCTTGTTATGAAAAAGAGGAGGGTCATCAGATTTAGGAGGAGGAAGCAATATGCTATCAGGACATTTTAGGTTTTGTAGATGAGGATGACGGGGGAAGAGTTACTCTCCACCTTTCAACTACGAGAAAAATAATCAAACTTTTCTAAGAGGCGGTAACAAAGTATTCTTACTCATTATCTCCGTCTCCGATCATAAACTGGGCCAAAAAATAATGACATGAAAATTGGTTAATTGATGTCACTATTATTAAAACAAGTCAATATCATATAAAATTTACCAAAATCTTAATTTTGTCAATTATATATCATTGTTTTTGTCTGGATTTATAGTCCGGAAAACGATTCGGGATACTTTGCTACCACATCCCCAAATATGAGTTATTTTTTCTTACCGTTGAAAGGTAGAGATACATTTTTTTAACACTGCTTCAAATGTTGAATTATTTTAAGAGGGAATTTGTTGAAAAAGCCCTTTAAGCATATTTGGTTAGCTAGATAGGTCCATTAATTGTTTTTTAGCATGCTTAGCCCATTAATTGTTTTTTTAGCTTGCTTAGCCCTCTTGACCGGTCAACGGTCAATGTTGACCGTTGACCGGTCAACCCATTTTGATGCCAACTTTTTTTTTTTTTTTTTGATGCCAACTTTTTTTTTTTTTTAGTGATGACATATTTTACCGTTTTGATGCCAACATTTTGTGGTGACAATTTTATATAATTGATGGCATAAGAGCTTAAAACGTGGAATCAAAATATTGTCACCTTATTGTCACTTTTCTAATGAAATGATTGGATGACTTTTTTTTTAATGCCACTTTTTTAAAACAATGATGACATTTTTTGTGATGTCATATTTTACCGTTTTGATGCCAAAATTTTATTACATTTTATTTTCACTCTGATGCCACTTTTCTAATCAAATTATTGGATGACACTTTTTTTAAACTTTGATGACATTTTTTGTTTACTCTAATGTCACGTTGACCATTGATGCCATTTTGAAAATTTTGTATCACATTAAAGAAAAAAATGTCATCAAAAAATACTACTTTGAAAAAATATCATCAAAAATATGGCATCACGGTAAAAAAAATATTATCAAAAAATTGACATAAAAAAGTGGCATCAAAGTGAAAATAAAATATAGTAAAATTTTGGCATCAAAACGGTAAAATATGGCATCACTCAAAAAAAAGTTAGCATAAAAAAAAAAAAAAGAAGAGTTGGCATCAAAATGGGTTGGTCAACGTTGACCGGCCCAACCCACCCCAATTGGGAAGGGGCTAGGGCAAAACTAATTAAATTAATTAATGGGCTAGGTGACTAATTGAATATTCAAAAAAGGCCCTCTACCAAAATCACCCTTATTTTAATTAGTTTTTCTTTTAAAATGAGGCCTTCCTTAGGATTTTTTTTTTGACAGCCCCTTAGGCTTTGATAAATGGAATGGGCTAGATACATTACCGATTTACATATGCGCATATATACATCAGAGAATGTATACATAATTGATTCATTACCGACTTACATATGCAAAAATGGATTGGGCTAGAAGCCCACTTGAAACCAAAGACGGCCAGCCCCCGGCCCATTTTCCATCCGATCCGATTCCGACTCGGTCCAGATCCGGATAAATAACCGTGTGAAGACCATCGTCGTCTTCCTCCCCACCACACAACGCGGGGTTTTCTTGTCTAATTTAGTGATTACCCGATCTTTGAAATTGTGTAATCGGTTGTTTATGAAAGCGTGGTATTAGAGGTACTTTGACAATATACTAAGTACGATCCACCCGAATCAAGTCCCGAGTATGATCCACCCAGAAAGTAGCCCTTTGATCTGTCGGAATTGTCAGTGCCTTAAGCGATGAAGATTTTATTGTTTCATTCACATTGGATAAAATAAATGGGTTGAGACTTGAGAGTGATTTTTAAGTGATTTAAACCTCACTCGTATAACAAGATCTTGTTTTAGGCTTCAATTGGGTCGATAATGGATAATCTCTAACCTACGTGTTACTTTCCTAAGTCTTTATTTGTTATGTAATACATATGTGTATTATAAGTTGTATGCAAGTGTTGTACGATGAGTAATAAAATTATAACTAATAGTCCAACCTCAGTTGTAGCTAAACTTGAACGAGTTGTATTGGCCCATGGAAGGAAGCCCAATAGCCTTGTAAAGAGTTGCAACTAATTAATTGAAATGCATCGTTTCATCTTGGACGTGCTTGACCTAGCTATAAAAGTGAGACGTTCCTACTAAAACACTAGCCATGAGCAGTGTTAGAGCAAAGACCACTTGTAGCAAAGTGACCATGTGTGTACGTTGGCGAAGAAAATAAAGAAAACCGATCTATAATTATGTGTATATAAAAAATAAAATAAAACTGAAATGCACGTTCACGGTGGGACTCGAACCCACAATCTCCCGCTCCGGAGGCGAGCGCCTTATCCATTAGGCCACGCGAACTTCGTGTTGCTTTTCAGCATATATACTTTAAATACTTTGATCTTCTGCCTGCCCCAATTCACAAAACCTACTTCCATAATTTTATTTCACCCTCTTTTTAATCTCCTCTCTTTTCCGAATCCTTGTAGTTGTGGGTGCTCTCTGATTTTATCCATGGCGTTCACCATTTCAAATGCCTTATCGCGCTGCCCTAGCCTCCAATTGCCCCTCCGCACGGACCCCCGTCTCCGAATTTCTGTCTCCAGCTCCCCACCTTCATCTGTCCGGTGATTTTTCTTCTTTCAATTTTTTTTTGGATAGAAATTGATGTAATGATTGAATTTCTGTTTTCAGGAATTGTATGTGGGTTGGTTCTATCGGAATAATGTATCTCTTTTGAGCCAGTTAAAGTTTTTCATTAGGATTCAGGGTTCTTGATGCTGTCTTAGTTGATCCGGGTGATTTTTTCTCTGCTGCATATTTACTTCACCGGCCCCCGTGTTTGATTGTATGTGAAAATGCATTGTGGTTGGAAAAATCATAAAAATGGAGGGGGTGAGATATGATGTTTGGGCTTGTTCATTGCTGGAAGTTGCTTGGCAAGTATAGATTGATTGTTTGGTATATACCGGGATACCTGGTGTTGGTTTGTCCTGATTATATTCCATCTTTTAACACTTGAGCTTATACCCAGGTTCTCAAATATCACGAGGTTTTCGAAAATCACCTTGCGCAATAGAAGGGTGATCTGTGCTGCTGCATCTGCTGCTGGAAGTTCTGGCTCAGATGGAGATATAAACCCGTATGAGGTACTCATATTAGTTATCTTCATACACTTGTTGTATATTTATTTGAATTTTAACAATTTGGGGTTGAACTCTATATATCTAGGTTCTTGGGGTGAACCCTATTGAAGGATTTGATACGATAAAGGCGTCATATACGAAAAAGCGTAGGGATGCCGAGAGAAGAGGTGATGAAGCTACTGCTGATCAGGTGATCCTTTTTGTTATGAATGTTTTTAGATGGATGCTTTTGAATTTCACAGATAGTCATGTTGGATGCATTGGTAAGGCCCCTCGTACTATATGTTGAGGTTGGTTTTGAAACAAAAAAAAAATGTTTCAGTTGGAAAAGGCATATGACAAAATCATGATGGCGCAACTGATGAAGAGGAAGAAAGGAGAAACATTTGGTTCATTTGAGGTATTTACTGTTAGCATGTTTTTTATAGGTTACTGCCACTATACTAATCACATTCGAGGTTAGACTGAATTAGTTTTTTATGCCCTACATATAGGTTGTTCCCTTTATTTTCCTGTTTGTTGCTACCTGGAAATTATCTACACCTTATTCGCTTGCACATCACTTATTTTGATTTATGAGTATGCTCCTTAATGCCCATTATACAATTCGAAGTGGAGGATCATTATCTTAGGCGATGAATATTATTCTATACTGTTATAGGAGGGTTCTGCTTCTGTACTTTTTCAAAATTACTGTTCCATCTTAATAGCATGTAATTTGTCCCTTATGTGAAAGTGGAGTTTCTATGCCAGCATCACAGCTGCATTTGCAAACTTGGAAACAAAGAAGTTGAGCCATATCTTACTTCATGCTTAATACATCCTACTTGGTTTATTAACTTCTACCTTACAACATTAATTTCTGTTTAGCGATATTATTATGAATGTACAACAAATCCAGTTAAATACCTGATTATGCACCACAGAAGAACTAATTTTCTAGTCCAGGCTTAGTTTACTGTGCTTCTGAATTGTTGTTTACAGGTTTCCAAAGACATTAAATATGCTGACAAGGCACCACTTATACCATGGGGCCCCAGGTTAGTTCTGTGTTAGTTCCCTGTTTTCTATCACTGCTAGTGCTATTCTGTATGTATGAATCTGGGCATATGAATGAAATAAGAAAGGATGAACTGTTTGATGTGTAGTTGTTAGCGGTTAAGATCGTTATGGGAAAGAAAAACATACCTTTGTTAGTTCAGAATTTTCTTAGTTTCGTTGTTGAACATACTCTTTTGCTTTCTTTATTCATTTCATTTTGAATTCTCCATGTTTTATCTCCTAAAAGATCTTCCAGTTTCCTTGTTAGTCATATGGCAAACTGGTTTGAGAGTCACCATTGTACCTTACTTCCTTTGTTGCTAACTGAAGGCCGGTGTTTTGGTGAGCTTTCAGGCCCTTCAAGTCAGAGCTTAAAGATGTACAGATCAACTTAGGAATATCAGCAGTCTTTGTAAGCAGTGGAGTGCTCTTGACTCTTTTTGTTTTATAAAAATTTGATTATGAATTCTTTCAACGAAACGGTACCTTATTGATATAGTAATATCAGAGAAATCTATTTTTTATTTCACTTTGTTGAATTTCATTCCCTTCATTATACAGACTGCATGGATTTTCATCATACGCAGCGCTGAGTGGTTGCCGTTGCAGTTTCTAACTGCTGTATATGTTTATCGGATATTCGAGAAGTTAAGAGCTTTTGATGCTCCTCAGTCACCAACTTTTACAGTGAGTGTCACATTGGGCTTACTTGATTTTTTTGGGCGTGTTTTATCCTACAGTGTGCCTTTTTCGAAAGCCCACTTTGCTGAACTTAGTTTCTGTCGGTCTTTTCATTGTAGGAGGGAGGGGAGGATGAGGGTAGGTTGTTGAGGATGGGAAAGCGGTTGCTACGTTCCTGTGCTCTGGTTGTCGGATCTGTTGCCGTTGCTTCTGTGGTATGTTTTGGTTAATGTTCATCTTCAGTTGTTTTTTAACATTTCAGCATGTTGTTCTCTTGTGATCACTAATCAGTTCTGCGTGGGGATTTGGTGTAGTAAGTCTTTTCTTGTAGCTATAAATATCCATAATCCATTACTCTCCCGATGCCTGTTTAGTATGCTCTTATTGAGATGACTTTGATGTTCTTGTAGGCATTTACCATGGTCTTGAACGTCATTGAATACACGGGAAATTACATCCCTGCATTGCTTTACAACAGCCAGGTAATGCAGCTGGCCATTGCCATAATTGCTAACTGTTCCCGTCATGTGTGTTTTAAAAAAAATAATTATTTAGGCATTCCTATATAAGGTTCTCGAGTAATTTCGTGTTCTAAGCACATAGACCTCCGTCTTTTCCCTTTGCTCTGTTTTTGCTGAACCCAAGTTAAGTTGTATTTAGCAGGTTCTGCCTATCATATCATCCCGATTAGGAATTCATTTGTGTTTGCTTACAGGATCTCTTCGTCACTGCTGTGTCTGCGGCCATGCTCTTCATCATCACATCCTATTATAGATGATTGGTTTTCTCGACAGATTTGGAGCTCACTGCTGTGTCCGCTGTCATGTTTTTCTTCATCACATCCTACTACACATATGGTCAGTTCTTTTGCCAGATTCGAAGGTGTTGGTTCGCACAATTTTGTAAAAGGATTGGTTTTTAGTAGGAACCTTTTTGCTGCCAGATAGAGAATGCCTGTGTTATTACACCAGTTTGTACAAAAATCATGCGGTAGTTACTCTTTCAGTGAGTTGGGTAGAATACCATTTTACCATGGATGGACTAATCTGTTGCGAGGCTGGTTGGCACTCTTTACACCGTTTGAATGGCGCGATATAGTATCGGGTGTTGATGATGAGCTTAAAATGTACAAGTTGTTAGTTGTGTGCACCAAACCAACCCTAATCCGTATCATATGAGTTTTGGTCGTGAGTTGCTCATGTCGACACTAGTTTGTTCCGATAAGAAATCCATCTCCCTACTTTCACTTTCTTGCACACCCAGCTCCGGAGTTTGTTCTTTGATGCTCATATTCGATTTGTCAGAAATTCAACACACCATTCTAGAGCAAACGAGGTAGGTGAAAACCCTAAAACTACACACATGTAGTTGGATGAAAACCATTACCGACCTTTGCCTTGGGGAAGATCTCATAAGACTTGCTAGTGCAAACCGATCGACGTACTAACATAACTCAGCCCCTCAGGGCATTGGAATGGTTAAGAAGATAGCTAGGTTGCCCTTCGAAGCACCGTCAACGTTGAGCTTGTCTCTTTTGGCTCCTCCGGGACTGTCAAATGAATTTCAGGTAAGAAACCTTTATACTCCGTACTACGTACTAGTTATAAAGGAGATATATGCAGTGGTTGTCAAATGAATAGGAGTTGATTGATCTCATTATAAAGTTAGAGAAAGAAAAGTCAATTGAATATACTATATATTTGTATAAAAATTAAGTATTGGTTGATGATCACTTGTTCAGTTCCTTGACACTTTCTACATTAGATTACGTGACACACCTAATATGACGTCATTCCTTCTCATTGGATTTTCTTCACAGAGCCACTCCAAATAAGTCCAGTCTGAAATTTATCCTAAAATCAATTAACCATACAAAAAGTAATGTATCGACTTATATCTTATAACTTATTTATTTATATTTTAAACGTGGGACTCTTTAGTCTTCTTCACACCTCACTAATATAGTGTGTTTTGTGATGATAGATGTAAAGACTCATCCCATATATATATATTTTCATGAATCAAATGCATATGGGCTTTATAAGCTGATGAAGGCCATATTTCAACTTGTCTTTGCATGATGGTGTGTGTGGCATCAACGTAAATAAGACCAAGAACTTCAAAGAGGAGAACTAGAAAGATGAGGTGCCACAAAATTAACTTTGATGCATCCAAATTCCAAGATGGTTGAGCTGTGACGGCAAGGACGGAGGTAGGACGTTTTTTAAGAAGTTACAAACTATAGAGTATATAACATACTAATTTATTTATTTTTATTAATTTTTGAAACTAATATTATACAATACTTATTAATATGAAGTATAATATTATTTAAAAAATTTAATAAAAAAAAAGTTAATATTTTGTATAGTTTTTAGCTTTTTAAAAAATGTGTCATATGTAAGTGCAAATGTAGGGCCTTCGATTCAAAACCAAGTTGGAAAGCCATCTCGGAAAAGTGTTTAGAAAACCAAAAAGATTGTGGCGTGGTATATGCAGAACCCATTGCCTTAGAAGCGAATTTGCCCCGACCGTAGGTGCAAGTCGGCAACCGGCTTCGCCCCCCAAGGTTACACAGCACACCCTCGTACTCGTGCACTCGAAACAAGGGTTTGGAATCACAAAAGACTTTGCTCAGAACTAAGGTGAAAGAGAGAGAGAGATGGTTTTCTGCGAGTGAGAAACTGAAGAGGAGACGTCTGGTTTTAAAGGAGAAAAGAGACGCTCCTCAATCGGTAGTGCAGGCGAGAATCTCGGAACGATAAAAAGACACTTCACATTCAAAACGTGACGGAAATCTCGAAGCGGTTACAATTGAGGGATAAAGACGAGAAATAAATCAGAAAACAAAAAGATAAGTCACAGAAATCTCAACAGTTATTTCGTGACTCGTCTGGCCCAATTAATAAAACGTCATCCAAAAAACAGACCCCACCACACCGCGCACGTGCCACGAACAATTTTAAAGCAACCCTTATTCCATCACTCAAACCATGGTTGGATAAGGAACCCTTAGCAACCCCTTATGTCTCTAGAAATCAATGTGGTACATATATAAATCTTTCACCTTGCCTCAAATTCAGACATTTACTCCAACATCATAAAGTCAAACGACTTATATTTTAGAACGGATGGAGTATTAATTCATCGGTTCAAACTGAATTTGGTATAAAATTTTGACAGAAGAATGTTAAAAATGTTAGCTGATGTCAATTTTCCATGGGAGACAATTACCAAACATTAATAAATGTTTTTGAACAACCATTTCATAAAGGAATAGGCGAATAGCTATAATTAATTAAGCTTGCATTTAATATAATCCAGATCTTTAAAACCCTTTCCTGTGCTGGTTTCCCCAAAAAGTCCAGACAAATGAAATGATTTTAACCCCATACATATATAGGAGTATTATATAAAATAAAAATAAAAATGGTTGAAAATCCATAAATGTTGGCATTTTTCACTCCCTGTCTTGAACAATGAACATGCAGTAGGTAGTGTACATGACGACTAAACGCCATAGTTAAAGTTTTTGGTGTAGTGGGGAAGAAATGAACAAGTGCAAAGCAGCTGGCTCAGCTCTCAATCCCCTCAAATGTCAATTGAGAGATTGTAATGTCATGTGGGTATTTACAACCAACAGGGAATTGCTCAGAACTTTCCTTTGTCCCCATCTTGCTAAAGTTACACACTTACATACATCCCATCCATTCATCATTTACTCACGTTTCTGTAGCCTGTAGGAGATCCATTTATATCTTCTGTGAGGAAAACAAGACCCTTTTAACTCCTCGCCTCCAATCATATATATGGCCTTGTTCTCTGAGGAAAACAAGACCCGTTTATGTATGTATGTATGTGAGACTAGACGAGATTTGTGCTCACCTCTATATAACTACCATTTTCATAGTTGGTGTTGTAGGAGAATTAATCATCATACATAGATAAATAAATTTGAGTAGGGCTCAAGATAATTTATCTATAACAAGTTTTATCTATAGATGGTTTTATCAAAAGATAGTTTCTTATAGATGGTTTATCTATAATAGGTTCTAGCTAGATATGGAGGTGTGTATGGTTCACACAATAAACTGTTAAAATAAAGTATTTGTGGCTGTTTTTTTAAACAGGGTTTATGGTTGTTTGGACACCCAAAATTAACTAAAACAAGTTAAAAAAGGCTAGTAAAGGGAGGTTATTTTGGTGTTTAAATTTCAAAAGTATTGTTTCACCCCTTCTCTTTTATCTTTTGCTTTTAAAGTACCACAATACTCCTAATAACAACCAAATAAACTTCACTTTTTACAAATAAACTGTTTTTCGCCCCATACCGAGATTATCTTGTTGTTTAAATTTTTAACTACTTTTATCAACAGTTTATAAATTTTACCCTATTTATATATAATCACTACAGGAAAACAGTAACAATTGCGACGCTTTTTATAACCAATTTCGACGCTTTAAAGCGTCGCAAATTTCAATCTCGATGCTTTTAAAAAGCGTCAAAAATTCCTACGTCACGAATGTCAAGTGTTATTTTTGACGCAGAATTCTGTCACAACCAATCTCGACGTCCTAGGGCGTCGGAAATGGCATGTCATTTTCGAGGCCATAAAGCGTCGAAAATTACATGCCAATTGCGACACCCTAAAGCGTCGAAATTGGCCTGTTATTTTTCAAAAAAAATAATTGTATTTTTCTTCAGTTATCCTCTTTCATTACACATTAATTAAAATCCTTTAATTAACAAAAAATACATTAGCACAAATCCAATAAAGCGTTAGTCAAATGAATCAAGATCTTATATGAGTGAATTAAAAATAATATACATGACAGCTAAAAAGAGATGATCAACATCAATAAAATGTATAATTTCTTCTTTACACCTACATCATTTCAAAGTTAAACTACTGGGCTTCTGCAGAACCAAAAATAGGAGGTTATCTCTACTTCCAATCCAGAGAAGAACCAGGTATTCAAAATTTATTTGCTTTCAAATACCTATTCACGAATTGAACAAACCCACAGCGCTTTCCTATTGGTATTTTGACATGAACAAGTTCCCCATAGGAGCTGAACACTTGTCTCAGGATTTCATCAGTGACACCAGAGTCCAAGTTGCCAATGAATATCTGCAATAAAACAAAACTTTGAGTATGTAGGGATCAGAAACAGATAAATAGCACAACTGCAAATAATTTACGCACAATAGTGTTGCTAGGATCACTGTCACCCTAAGCTCCTTGAGTGCTCTGAAAAGTAGCTGTCATCCATAGAGGAAACGTATGGAGACAACAAGTAAAACACCAATACAAATATATATTTACCTCTTAACAAATGTTCATGCGCTCTAACACCATCTAAAAATGCATCACTTACCATTTACGAGAATTTAATCATTTTCCTTGAATTAAAATACAACTAATGAGACAGCATATCCGAATTTGACTCAGCATTTACTCTACTCTCCTTGCAATTACAAATGTACAAACAGCACTCCAAAATACTTAAGAACAAAAAAAGCTAGCTCCATTTATCCCTGTAGATCATAGCACATGATATATCTTGGATAAGGGATAGACACTTTCAGTATAGTTCTATAGCATTATCATGGGCGATTAGTTATTTAGTTTTATACAATATTAAATAAGAATTGAAAGTCAACTAGTTTTGTCATTTTCAAAGGCTTAATCAAGCTACACAAGGCACGTAAACGTTCACACCACAGAGATTGACACAGCAAATTTCCCAAAACCGTGCTTCAAAAACACTAGTTGACTTTAAAAATGACAAAAGCTAATGAAAAGAAGAGTATGCCAACACCCCCAATGTCCCAGATGGATTCATTAGAGATAGGAGGAAATCTGGTTGTTTGCTTAATCACAACGAAGACTCAATCGCAGTAAGATAAATGACAGATGAATAAAAGTTGACAAAAAAAAAGATCTGAAATATGGAAAAACGGACAAGAGTAAAGTTTAAAATGCTCAATGAGAAGATTATCAAAAGGACTTCCAAGCATTTCGTTGAAAGCTACATACTCCGTAACATTTAAGGGAAGGCTCTCTTTTAGAGAGGATGGCTGGAAAAAAAGGAAAAGAAACTAGATGGAAAATCAAATTGTAGAATGTAACAAGGCATTGAGAACTACTAGCAGGAAGTCTGCAGGCTGAATATTGAAATGATAGAAAAGGATAAATGAAAGGCAGAAAAATTATAGTCAGAAAATTAATTGAATGGCATTTGAGGCAGCAAAAGAAGCAATCACACAAAGTGAGAACTGAATCAAGGAAGAACAAGAACTGACTAAAAATGAGGTATAAGGGGAACTCTCATGAATGGATAAATCATGTGAACGGATAAATCTGACATAAATATAGTACACTGACCTAAGTAAGGCCACAATCTAAGGGGGTAATCAATTCAGCAAAAATCAGTCTCGGGCCCCCAATTTATAAGTCTTCTTGACATCCTGCTTTGAGACAATTAATTGCAGTTTTATAAGCTTACTACTATTTTAGTTATGTAAATGAATAGAATGTTCCCAAATTCCAACATGAAAGTACTGTGCACTTAATTATAGCTTTCTCAGAGAGCACAAAAAGGGAAGGAATGACCATATTCTATAGTTGTGGAATGATGCAACGAGATTAGTAGGAAAAGGGATGCCTTAGTAAAAAAAAAAGATGCCCTTACAAGTGCTTTGTTTTGTTCACCAGAAAGAAACCAGAAGAGTTAATCATTAAGATTAGAAACAAAAATGAAAGAGAAGACCAAACCAAAAGGCATGGTAAGCCCTTTATGTCTTCCTCTGTCACGTAGAGCCACCTAAGCAGTGGTATGAAAACAACACAAAATTCAGCCAATGAATAACCACATTACAGAAAATTTATAAAACAAAAACCTACTTCTGATTGTTTTCATCTTCACTCAGCTCTTCTATTCTTTCTTGCATGACTCTGCACAAGCAAAACCAGTAATATCTCAAATTAGATTATCCAAAAGAATAGCAGTAACATTCTCCTAATTTTTTTTTACCTTATTTGTTCATCTAATCTACTTTCCTCCATGGAAAGGTTCTGTACTTCTGCCTGCAAGAGAGAACGTACATGAGAATCTTGAAAGAAAAATAAGGCAAACCTGAACAAAATATCAGGACCTAGGCATTTGCAAGTTAAGGCATTATGTTAGAGGCAACCACATGGTATAGCTCAAATGTATATTTATTAGATTAAGGCAAAAATCAAATCTAAACTCAACTGAACTAGATGCTCTTCAAATTATTGTAAGTTTCTATTTATTTTTAACTATTCTCCTTGAATAAGTGAATAACTTCCTCAATTCCTCCCTATCAAGGAAATAGAGAGAACAAACATTGAAAATAAAACCACTCTACAATTTCAATCAACAGGGTTGAATGAGATATGAAAAAAGAAATAGGCATTTGCAAATTAAAACAACATAAATGACAACGAAGAAGGCACTTGGAGGCTTATTCGGATCCTTTGTTACCTTTCCGGTCTTTACCAGCCACCTACAAAATACATAAGCACACCAAAATCTTCCACCAAACCCTTGGAATAACAAATTGGCAAATCAAGTTTTCCAAAACCGGAGGAAAAAAAAACACAAAACAAAACTCACTTGCTGCCATATTGGGCATCAGACTTGAATTTGCAACCTTCCTACTCGAAATCCATCAGATAAATGCACAAAAAATTGAAAGTGAAATCGGTTAGGATGTCGGCTCTGTGAAAAATCGAGGACTACACTCCATTCGAAGAAGACTCCTTTCGGATATGGAAAATCAAAGAAGAGAGAGGGTGAGAGATGAAGGTCTACACTCGACGAAACTAAGATCTACACTCGAAGCCAAAGAACGATGATTCAAACCTGGAGAACGGCGATTCGAAGCCGTCGACAGAAATCCAACTGCCAGATCTCTCTTTCGATCACTTGAAACTTCTCTTGCCAATAAACTGCACATTTCTTCAAAGCTGGAGATCATCGAAGACGAAGATTTACACTCGAAGCCAGAGACCGGCGATTTGAATCCAGCGAATGGCGATTCGAAGTCAGAGATGAGATTATTAGGGTTAGGGTTACGAGGGACAGGCGGAGTGCGGAGGAGAAAGGAGATAATGGAGAGACTCAATTTTGGGAAAAAGCGAGTGTAAAAGTGGGTTTTGGGGATCTGATATATTTTTATTGCAAAAATTAAAGGGCAGGTCATTTTCGACGCCAATGAGTGTCGAAAATTACCGACGCATACACAAAAGCGTCGAGATAGTAGCGTCGAAAATTACATGTGTTTCTAGCAGTGAATTTTAGTCAGTTTATTAACTCCGTCCCAAACGAACCGTAGTTTTATCTTATGTATATATAGATTTATCTATCTAGTATGAAATTCAAGGTTCCATGGTTCAATGACAGTGGAAATTTCGGTCCTTTGCAGTGGCGAGTGAAGGATCTATTGACAGAATAAGGAGTGTTAAAGGTGTTGAAGGAGACAAAGGCTGAGGTGGAGAGATTTTTTTTCTACAAAGTGTTTTGCACGGTTCTGGTTAGAATACGAAAATTCTTTGTGTCCCATTGTTCTCTCTTTCTCTTTGACTATATTCACAATATATAATTGGAAGGATGATCGACTATGAGCTACCAGTAATTTAATAGGATGAGAGCTAGCTAGCTATAGTTGCAAGCCGGTGATCAGTTTCACCAAAGAGAGAGCACACACTAAATGGAAATCTAACTTATGAGTCTTAATTAGACGGGAATGGAAGGAGGCAACAGGATCCAAATTCAAAATGGAAATATCATGTTCATGGGACTACTATTGTAATGCGTAGTTTCTCCTTCTGTCTCAATAAACCTAACGAGACAGAAGGAGAAAATATTAATTTAGGTTTGTTGAGACAGGAGGAGAAAATATTTGTGTAATATCATAATTTTCGAAACATTAATCTAATTAATTAATGATCATTCATACATCTTTAATATCCATGTAATTCGAGCAGCCAATTCAATCTAATGGGCCATGGCTAATAAAATTGCAAACCTTTGCCACAATTTCTCAGTTATACGATGTTCTTATCTAAACAATGCCGGTGATTGATGGTTAAATCAATCCTTACACCTTTCAAATTCTTCCCATAATAAAATAAAAGGAGGGATGATGATCATTCTTAGGTTAATTTGAAGTCAAGAGGCTATACCCTTTCAGGTTAATTAGTACTCTGCATGTACTGTGGCTTATAAATAATGTACTTACAAAGTTATAATACAGTTTTCTCCTCTTCTTTTCATGTATACACTCCTATTCTCTCACATACAAGTTGGCATTAGAGAAAAGGTGCAAACTAGCCACTTATACACTTATACTCCCTCTATGATCCACCTCTTATATTGCCACTTTAGGGGTTCCTGTTTATGCCCCCCACCTCCTTCAGATGATCCCCTCTCAGGCTGTGTTTGTTTCATATGGAAATAACACAAGAAGAGGTCAGAAATTGCTGTTTGGAATAATTCAAACATCTGGTAGCTTATCCCCTCATCCAAACACTCCCTAACTTCTTTTCCAAACCCTCCTCCCCAAAATTGGAGCTGTCAACTATCTTATAGTCCCCACCACCCCCTCTCTCTCTCTCTCCCCACATGTGAATAGAAAACAAATTAATCAGTATGAAGCTTATATAATTTGCATTGGGAGATCTGTTTCTTTAAGTAGCCCTTGTTTGTCACTCCAATCTCAACACCATCACTCCTCCCTCCCCTCCCTTTTGTACTATTCCAAATCAACAGCTTCACTTTCACCTCCTCATATTTGTCATTTACCTTAATCCTCCCTCTTTTTGGAATCATCACTCTTCAATTCCTTCTTCCTAACTCCAAAAATGGGACTGTCATACTGATCATCACTGATACCTATCTATCTTGAATTCATCTCTTCAATTTCTTGATTCAATCTTGATCCATGCAGAAACCCTAGCTTACCAATTGTTAAATCAATCAATCAATCAAATATGGATTTCATTTCAACAATCCCAAATTACACCAATCCAGCAGCTTCCTCCGCGTTCATCCCCACCGCCGTCTACGCAACCGCCGCCGGCAGCTCCACAATAGACCCAGTACCAGCTCAGTCGGCGGTGGCGGCGGAGGTGGCTCCAGCGGTGCAGCCGAGCAGGTACGAGAACCAGAAGAGGCGGGACTGGAACACGTTCAGCCAGTACCTGAGGAACCACCGGCCGCCGCTGTCGCTGACGCTGTGCAGCGGGGCCCACGTGCTGGAGTTCCTCCGGTACCTGGATCAGTTCGGGAAGACCAAGGTCCACAACCAGACCTGCCCGTACTTCGGCATCACCAACCCTCCTTCCCCCTGCCCCTGCCCGTTCCGCCAGGCCTGGGGCAGCCTTGATGCCCTCATTGGCCGCCTCCGTGCCGCATTCGAGGAGCACGGAGGCGGCCAGCCCGAGCTCAACCCCTTTGGCGCCCGGGCCGTCCGCCTCTACCTCCGTGAGGTCAGAGACTACCAGGCCAAGGCCCGCGGTGTCAGCTACGAGAAGAAGCGAAAACGCAACAACAACAATAACAACAACAACAACAATCCTCAGATTCATAGCCCCAGGAAGCCATTCCTTCCTGGGGCCAATTCGAGGTACTCAGATTCATCTCATGCTTCTTTTTTTTTTTTGCTGATTAGTCATAAACAATTTCAAATTATGTGTTAATTTTGAAGGAGTGGATGAGTGATAGTTAAAGGGAGGGAGTAAATGCAACTTCTGTAGATACACCAAATCTTATATATTTCCCAAATGGAGTAACAGTAGTGTTAATAATTATTTGAATCAGTACAGTAGATTATATTCCTTTTAATCTCTCCTGTTCTTTTCACTTCTTTTTTGGGGGTTGGAAATTAACTTGAAATTCAATTCTATGTGAAATTTGAGATTTTTTTAAACTTGATTTTTGTTCAATGCTTGTATAGTGGTATAACTATTGCATGACAGATTTTGTTGATTCCATGTAAGTGTACAAGCTATATATATATATATAGGATTTCTTGATTAATGTTATTCTGTATATATGAATTATTATGCAATTGAGGGTTCTGGATTTGATTCTCCGGAGGGTTAATTCAAGGTCGATCAATTTTGTTATTTTTTGCAGATTTCGAATAAACGAACAGGTGGAGATGATGGACACATACGCTTCTACAACATGATGGATCGATCTATCTATAGTGCTTAATTATGCTTGCATCAAATTCCGGAAGTATCAGCTAATTAACCGGTATAAAAATCTTAGAGATGAGTAAATCAAGAACTGGGCCAAGTGATTAGCTAGTTCTTATATATATATATATATATATATATATATATATATATATATATATATATATATATAATTAATGTGGATGTGGACTAGCTAAGGCTCAAAATTAAATCCACTGTAGCTAGGTGCACTACTCATATATGAATAAGTTAACGTTTGTTCGATCATCTAGTAATAGTATACACATATCATGCTATGATCAGAAGATCACTATTTTGTTGTTCAATTGCATGTGTGTTGTTGCTCCCAATTATAGATAACATACCGATGCAGGAGGAGTCAATTGATGGATCGAGCCTTCGAACTCGATCCCCAAATTGAATCTTGGTGCACCAGGTATACATATATTAATTAAGAGGTGCAAATGTTAGGGTTTGAAGAAGGCTCTGCTTCTCAGTTATATCGATCATAATGTATGTGAGATTAAAATTAAAAATTAGTTAAATCAATTAATCTAGTGAAATTTTTACAAAATCGGAAAATTTATAATATATGCCCTTAATTAGGATATAGGTTAGAAAAATTGAATAATTGAAAAATTGATCTAGTGAAATCTTTATCTTGCTCCATTTCTTCAGTTTAACTACAAATTTTAATTAGTTTAGAAAAATTGAAAACTTAAAATCCCGGCTTTTTTAATTTACAGTTTTTCTATCCTATGCCTCAAGAGCATAGGATAAGAATATTAATTTAAAAATATTTTTCAAATTTTAATTAGTTTAGCTTTTTTTTATTAGATTCCTAGAGTCGTTTTTTTGTAGGAAATTTGTTCTAATTTAAGATCTTATCATATGGCCTAAGAGCATAGGATAGAAATACTGTTTTTTAATATAGAATGAGCTAAGAACATCACCAACTTTAAACTTTAATTTGAAATTATTATCCTAAAACATAAATAGCCTTCTAAATAAAAAGCTAGATTTTTTTTTTATTCTTGTAATTAATTTTTTATATTGTACACTAAGATAAAGATTTAGGTGATGTCAAGTTCTACTAGATCACAATTCACAACTAAAATAAAGCCTTTCAGATATTCATGGAAAAAAATTATCTGACTCTTTTATAATAGTGATAGAACATGTTTAATTGAAAATAAGTCAATCAACATGAACTTCCAACTAAATCCCGACTCATACAAAAAGGACGAATATCTATTCCGACAACAAGTGTACTTTGTAACCATGCCATGGAGGACGACACACACCTATTCTTGAAATGTCGATTCAATAGGATCATATCCTTGTTGAAATCGATCAGAAACCCTCTACGACATAAACAACTTGATATCCAACTCGATCAAGAGATATAAAATCAATCTTAGCCTTTACATGGTGGAGAACATGACATTTCAGGAACCAAATTACATTTAGAAATGAAGAACGTCTGTTAGAAGATACATTGAAACACATTAGATCAATACACAATGTTTTAAAAGGCGATAGGCGGTCACTAGGTGGTGGGTGGTCGCCTAGCGCTTAGGCGAGTGCCCAGGCGGCGCCTACACGAACTTGGAACAAACTTAATTATTTCCTTATATTTTAACGCATAACATATGTAAATAATTCATAATATCACTAATAAACCCAAATTTGTCTTGTTTAACTAACATTAAAGTAAATAAACGCAAAAGTAGGCGTCCAATTAGCAACTCTAAACCTTCTAAAATCCAAAACCATAGGTTTGACTCAAAAGTAACATAGGGGGAAAACCCTAAGTTGACTAATCACATGCCTAAAAGCTAAAATTGAATAATAGTCGGGCTAGGCGGGACTAGGCGGCGGCGCCTAGACAGAACTAGGGTGGTGCCTAGGCGGATTACCGCCTAGAGGTCCACCTAGGCTTAAAAATTCCTAGGTGCCCTGCCGCCTAGCACCTAGGTAGGCGCGATTTTTAGAACATTGTCAATACGTATGGATAACTAGCAGAATACAGATCTCAGTAATGATCTAGAACCCAGGTAACTAAACGTAAAGATAAGCATATATAAGTCACAAGGGAAAAAAAGCAAATGGAGAAAACCCCTTAAACTTTCAAACTAAACATACTTTGATGGTTCCACCCTTCCAAATTATGATTGTTCTATTGAGTTTATTATATATTCGTGATTGGGAAGGTCGACACATTCACATTGGATACAACTTAATCTGTAACCGGACTTCAATCAAGGTTGTGGCTCTGGCGCTGAGACATGGAATAACAAAAATACTTCAACTAGTGTTGAGATGTGAATGAGACCAAAAGTGTCACACGACGAAAGTTGAACATAACAAGCTCTAGTATATGAGTCGGTGGGCTACTCCTTCTATTGCCAATTGGTTTTAGAATTGAACATCACTCGGCTTGTGTGCTAGGCTACTAGCGCACGTGCGCCCATGCACACGGCCCCCAGTCATCGGTCCGAGTCGGACTTTGATAACTAGGCATAAGCATATTGTACAAATTGAGGGCGACTCACAGATCATTATGAACCACCTTAAAACAAATAAAAGATGCCCCTGTGATCGAAAATGAACTAATTATAATGATATAGATATTAAAATCCACTTGTCGAGAGTGACAAAATCTTCTTTTTCTCATGTGCCCTGTGATGACAATAAAATGACTGATAAGCTACATATCTTTACTGCTTAATCAAGGGACTTGATATTTATAAAGATCCAGATCTTTGTAACCTCACTATCTAGGATGCTATCGAATAAGCCTCCCCCTCTCCGAAATCTTTCCATATCAATTTTTTTTTAATTTACTTCATTTTTTGTATGAAATGTGCAAAGTGGGTGTCGTGGTGGCTATGTACGTGTTGTGTGAATCATAGATGAAGTCAGCGTGTACAGCTTGCACAACCGGTTGTCATATATGTTATCTACTTCAGCAAATTTTTCCGTTTTGTATATTGTCAATGAGAAGTATAAGAATATATATAGCATCAGATAAACCCTATAATCTATCAACAAGAGGGATATTAATTAGTATTGTCAACAAGAGGGATATTCACAAAAAAAATTACTACAAAGTTCCTGAATATCAGATTTTGGTAATTACATGTTCCTCGCAGGTTAAGAAACCAAACTAAGAAATTATTTCCCTAAATGGAGATGGATAAACCCTATAATCTATTGATTTAATTTAGTGGATGTCCAAAAAAATGGACATAATTAAGTAAATGTCCACTTTCTTAAAAAATTAGCTAAATGTCCATATTTGACACTTTTACTCTTCCTTCTCATCCCTTCCCCTTCCTCTTTCCCCTTTGACCTTTTTTTTTTTTAATTTTGACTTTGACTAGTCAACAATGACCATTTCATTCAATGTCTAGATTTGATGACAATTATTTTTTATGACAGTTGTTTGTGATAATTTTTTTGGTGACAATTGTCTTTTTTGGTGACATTTTATATTTTCTTGGTGACAATTAGGGAAATTTTTTGGGTGACAATTGACTTTTTTTCTTTGTGACAATTGTTCTAGTGACAAAGATTTTTTTTATGATAATTATTTTCGGTGACAGTTGTTTGTGATAATTTTTTTGGTGACAATTGACTAGTCAACATTGACCATTTCGGTAAATGCCTATATTTTGTGACAATTTTTCTAGTGACAGATGATTATATATTTTGGTGACAAACTGACAATTGACTTTTTGGTGTCATTTTTTTCTAGTGACAATTGTTTCGGTTATAATTGACTTTTTTGGTGACATTTATTTTCTAGTGACAGTTGGAATAATTTTTTACGGTTGATTTTCTTATGGTGACAGTTGCCAGTATCACTTATTCCCAGTGACAAATGATTTTTTTTCATGCTAATAGATGATTTTACTTGTGACAATTGTTGGTGACAACGGTTAATGACGAGGTTGATGACAATATATATATTGTCACCACGATATTGTAACCTTAAAAAACTATCACCAAAATAATATATAACCAAGACATTGTTATCAACCCATATTTTAAAACGTTGAACTATTAGCGCTCAAAAAAATATGTCAACATAACAATAAATGTCACCACCACATTTTATATCATCAAAATATTGTCACCAAATAAAATTTTAAAAGTTTGACTAGTTTTTCTCACCTGAAAACTTGATTAATGTGTAATTGGTGACAAAAATATTGATTAATGCTAACAAAAATATTGTCACCGCGATATTGTAACCTTTGGATAAATGTCATCATTCAAAACTTGATTAATGTGTAATTGGTGACATGTGTTAATGTAAAATTTCCATGTATATTTGGTAACATTGATGACGGTATAAACACAAGTGTGATAGTTAATTGATGACAATTTAGAACATGGTATGAAATTGGTGACAGTATAATCTCAACAATTATTGTCCCCATCCAACACAATCTCACCAACATAATGTCACTAACTATATAACAATATCACCAATTGCTGAATTTTTTTTTGTCAATTGGAACAATGCCACCAAATACGAAAAAATAATCAATTATTTGTCACCACACATAAAAAAATTGTCACCAACTGGAACAATGTGACCAAACCAATTGTCTCCACCAATTGTCACAAATACAAAACACAATAACCAGCTCTTGTCAATGAAAATAGAATACTATTATCAATTGTCACCAAACAAAAATCTTTCTTAACCCGGGGACTCCTTTATAGATAACATGAACATGAAAAAATGTGAATCCATTCACTACTATTAATGTATCTCATGCAATCTTCAAATACTGGTACCGTTGCTTGCTGGTGCATCACCCCATTTAAGTTGCACAATGACAACTACGTTCTCAAGAAGATGTGGTCACCACGTGTTGCTGACGCTCCACTAAATCTCTCAGGGAACTCTGGATGTGCCAACACATCCGCTACAACCTACATGGGCTTATCAAATGCCTCAGCAATGTCACTCAAAATCAGTGGTCATGCCACCCACATTTTCCCCTAAAACTTAAATCTCGGCCAAAAGCATGAACCAATGACCATGAAGAAACTATGGATTTCTGTTGCCTCGACTGGTTTGTTATCCCTCGAATGTACATTATGTTTAGTAGCTCTGAGTTACCTACCAAATTTAGTGAGAGCGGCCTGACGTCCTGGTAAGTAGGGAAGAGGAAGAAGAAGGCGGCGCCGAAGACGAACGCCGACAGATAAAAGGCGGTCATTCCGAGCTTGTTGGGGAGTTTGGGGCCGGAATGGGAGGATACAAGCTTGGAGTACTACATGTGCTTCCCTCTGAACTCGTTGACGCTGGCGTTAACCATCGTCAAGGGGCTCACCGACGTCCTCACCGTCACGAACATCCGAAGGTGGTGGTGGTAATAACAGGCTTTGTAGCATCGCCATTGATGTCATCGTCTTCGGATTTGATTGCTCGGTGAGAGGATACGTCGAGGGATTTGAAGAAGAGAAACGGAGAGCCGCTCTCTTGATAGGTGAGATAGATGTGAGAGGTAGGTTAAATTAAAAGAGGGGTAGTTTAGGTATTAAGATAAAATTATGGACACTTACTTAATTGTCAAATAAAAATGGACATTTACTTAATTACAAATCCTAAATGGATATTCTACCAAATTTTTCCTAATCTATTTTATAAGTGGTTAAATTGGATGTATTTATCCAGGAGAATTTCTCAAATCGAAATGTTTAACACACGTAATTAGGGAAAATGTCAGAAAATCCATAGTTAATAATAATACGTAGTATGTTTTAAGAGGTACTACGTATTACGTAGATTTTAAAAAAAAAAAATTTGTCCTTGAATAGATTCAAAATTTTCATGAGATAAGATTCAACTATTACACTAGCAAAAATCTTCTATAAGTTTCACACGTGTAATCTAATTAGTTAGATCGCATGTCTATGTTTGGTGAAAGGATAGCTAGCTAATGGAGTAGTTGAAGCTGATGGATTATTTGGGTTAAATATTGGTTAATAAGCTAGTATGATGTTTGATAAACTTAGTTGTCAGGTTAGCTGATGAAAACTTATGAATAAAAAGCCAAAAACTATTAAAAGTTTGGGTAAATAGCTGTTGAAAAGCTTAGATTTCAAAAACTAATTAAAATAAAATCTTATATTTATTTTATTTAAAATATATATAATATCAAACTATAGGCTCTGAAATTACTACTTACCATTGCCAAACGGAGCCGTAGTCTCAAAAATATTATCAACATGACATGTTGGCATCGCTACATACTATCTCCATTTGATAATAGATGTTACTTACTATTTAACACGTTTTTTTAGGAAAACTAATTAACAATAAGTATGAAATTTTGTTAAAAAAACAATATTTTATATAGTTTTTAACTCTTTAAAAATGTGTTAAATAGTAACCAAACATATATTTCAGAATAACGGGAGTGTATGAATTTTGAAAAATCTAATAATGTTAATACATTTCACAATTTAAAAAATATATATCTTAATGGCATTTAATTAGCTTTATACTGTAGTTAAGATAGCCAATGAAAAGTTAAGTAAGTGGATTTAATTATTAACTTTAGTATCAAACTCTTTTTAGTGGATTATACATATCATTTAATTAACCTCGATAATGGAAGGTTGGCATTTTCTACCGAATAAATTTTGAAGCTAGTTTTGAATTAAAGCTTTGATAACAAGTGTTGAAATTATCTTATTTTCTTGTAGTGATTCATAAATCATCAAACGTGAATAATTAAATTTAGATTTGTTTTTCATTTCAATATATTTTATTCAAAATCGAGTAGAAAAAATCAAAATTGGAATTGACTCCATGGTATGACATACTAATAATATTTGGGTTAAAGTCATTACAGAAAAGTATTTTAAAGATCAAAACATAATGACATCAATCCCTACTAACCCCTCTTGGCAATTCGGCCGCCTCTTACAGCTTCGTGACAAATTTTTGAAAGGTTTACATTGGATAGTAGGAAATGGGGAAACCATAAATGTCTGGAATGATCCTTGGGTAATAGGTTGTAATCTTCAAAGCTATCAACTTTCACATGATCCTAATTTAAAGGTTCACCAGCTTATCAATCAAAATAAAACATGGAACATGCAAATTCTTCAACATCTCTTCCCAAATAATATTGTCGCCGAAATCCAGAAAATCAAAATCCCCTCTTGGGCGGCCAATGATAAACTAATCTGGAAACTTAATGTGGATGGGCATTTCACGACCAAATCGGTTAAACAGATTATAAACAATCGCCATCAGAATGAAGTAAAAGGAAAATGGATTTGGAAACTCAACCTCCCTCCCCGGATCAAAAACCTTGTTTGGAAAATAGCACAGGATGGAATTGCCACAAAAGAAAGACTAAATCGTTTCTTTAATAGAGTTTCGTCACAATGCTGCCTCTGCAATGACAAAGATGAAGACAGTGATAATCTTTTCCAACAATGCACCTACACCAAAAGAGTCATAGCGGCTTATGAACAACTAACTGGGAAATCTATAAAATACAATTGCAACCAGCTGATTCCAGTGCAAGAAATGCTACAGTCTAAACCTTTGATTCCGAACTTTGAAGACCTTTGTTTTGTTTGGCAATCAATATGGGAAACCAGAAACAATATAATTTTCAGAAATAAAAACATCGACCCTATCTCACAAATTGCGATTCAATCTTATATGCAGGTAAGGGATTGGCTAATTGCCGATCCCAATAAAGCCCCGAAACAAGACAGGCGAAGGGTTGTGATCAAATGGAAAAAACCACCTAGGGCCAGCTACAAAGTTAATGTAGATGGCTCAACTAAACCTACTGGCTTCTGCCAGGTAGGTGGGATCCTCAGGGATTGTGAAGGACAGGTGATGGATACCTTTCAACAGCAGGTGGATACTGGCTCAGCTATCCAAACCGAAGCAGCTGCTTTTTGCGCAGGTACGAAAATGGCATGGCAAAAAGGCTTACGTAGAGTTGTAATTGAAGGTGACTGTTTGGAAGTAATCAAAGCAATCAACGATAATGCAAGGCCCAGATGGGAGATATACTGGCAAGTCGAGCTTATCAAGAAGATGCAAGTGGAATTTGAGCACATAGAGTTCAAACATTGCTTTCGTGGAGCCAACGGAGCAGCAGATTTCATAGCTAGATCTAGTGACATTTGTAATACTCTCCCTTTGAGTAGGGAATTCTGTAACATCATCCGAAAGGATGATCAGGGTTGTGTTCTGTCTTAAGAACCGCCCCCTTTTCGCCTACTAAAAAAAAAATATTAAACTACCTTATATGTTGCATTTCAATATATTTTAACTTCCGGTTTGATATTTAAATGTAGTAAAATTTTCGTTATACCTTAATATTGATGACTTCTCAATCAGGTAAATATTTTTGGCTGAAACCAGACCCTTGCCACCAGCTTTTCATGTCGATATATCCTTATTATGTTGGTAGAGGTTTCAACTTAACAACTTTGAAAATCAATATCTTAACCACTGTTCTAAAAATCGCGCCTAGCCCCCGCCTAGAGCTAAATAGCCGCTTAAGCATGCGTAGACGTCCGCATTTCGTCTGACGTCGCCTAGTTTGAAATCTGTAAAACACAAGCAATTGATTGCACAAACAAAATGGATTTTAGGAGAATCAGAAAACCTCCATTGGAGGAGCTCAATTGAGCTGCAATTCAGTTCGGTTTGTTACAACCAACACAAACAGAAATCCCGCCTTTTATCCTAGTGAAAACAGAACATGAAATGTCGAAACTAACCTTCTGTATCTCAGCTGTGAGTGTGATCAAGTTGTGACTAAATTGAGACATACACACACTCATAGCCCCCCCTTAAGCTGAGCCTAGTGCAGGAAGGACGAGGCCAAGCTTGGCTCTGAAAAACTCATGTTGCTTAGCCCCAAGTGCTTTGGTAAATATGTCAGCCACCTGTAGGGAAGTTGGCACATGGACAGTGTTGATGAAGCCATTGGCAATCATTTCTCGAATGAAATGGGCATCAATCCTTACATGTTTTGTGCGTTCATGGAATATGGGATTGAGAGCTAGCTGTTGAGCCGACTTATTGTCACAATGCAAAGGTATGGGAAGAGAAATGCTGATGCCAAAGTCAGATAGGACTCCTTGCATCCAGACTAGCTCACTGGCAACATAGGACATGGCTCTATACTCACTCTCAGTGGATGACTTAGACACCACTTTCTGCTTCTTTGTTTTCCATGACACCAAGGAAGAGCCTAGGAACACACAGTACCCAGACAATGATCGGCCAGTATCCAAGCAATTTCCCCAATCAGCATCTGTAAATGCATGAACTTTGAGGGTTGAAGTAGCTGAGTAGGAGAGAGCATAACTGAAGGTGCCCTTGAGGTATCTAAGGAGATACAGTAGTACATCCCAATGTGGTTTCAAAGGAGACTGAAGGAACTGACTTAGTTGCTGGACAATATAAGAAATGTCAGGCCTGGTTAAGGTGAGGTAGAGCAATCTCCCAACAAGTCTCATGTAGTCTTCAGGATTGGGAATAGGGTCACCAATGGAGGCTGATAGCTTAACTCCATGTTGCATAGGGAAAGAGGCTTCCTTGCATCCATCCATTTGAGCATCACTAAGGATATCTAGTACATATTTCCTCTGATTTAGGAGAATGCCTGTAGAAGATCTAGATATTTCCATTCCTAGGAAATATCTTGCAATGCCAAGATCCTTGATGGTGAATTGCCTGTGGAGAGCTGATTTTGTAGCAGTAATTTCAGAAGTGGAGCTCCCCATGATGAGCATGTCATCTACATATACAAGAGCTACTGTCATGTGACCCCCTGTTGCCTTGATGAACAATGAGAAATCATGAGATGATTGAGAATATCCCATACTGATCATGAACTTGGTGAGCTCATGGTTCCATTGACGACTAGCTTGATTTAGGCCATACAAGGATCTAGTCAGCTTGCATACATGGCCTGTAGGAACCTTGTAACCAGGAGGTGGACTCATATAAACTTCCTCTTCCAAGAATCCATGCAGAAAAGCATTATTGACATCCAATTGGTGCAATTGCCATCCCTTACAAGCAGCAATTGCAAGGAGAATTCTCACTGTGGATAGCTTGGCAACAGGTGAGAATGTTTCATTGTAGTCTCTGTCTTTGACTTGGTTATACCCTTTAGCTACCAATCTGGCCTTGTATCTCTCAACTGCTCCATCAGGTCTGTATTTGACTTTGAATATCCACTTGCAGCCAATAGTTTTCTTGCCTGGAGGGAGACCAGCTACTTCCCAAGTATGATTAGCTGTAAGGGCATCTAGCTCTTTAGACATGGCATTTTCCCACTCTGGAGTGCCCTTAGCCTGAGTGTAGGAGTTTGGCTAAAAAATTGAGTAAGCATTGACTAGAGAGTGAACATATTCTGAGGACAGATGAGAAAGATTGGTGATGGCAAACACAGCAAATGAATCAGATTGGGAAGATTCAGGACTACCTCTGAAAGGGAGGTGAGAATATGTAAAATCTTGGAGTCTAGCAGGTCTAGTAATGTGTCTCCTGAGATTCAAGTCAGGAGTTTCAGGAGAGACAGAAGTCTCTAGGGGTTGGATATGAGGTGTGGGAGCTGATAATGGAGATGAGTGTGGGGAGTGGGAAGAAGCAGGTGACTGAGTGACAGAAGGTGAGCTATGAGGAGATGATGGCTCAATATGGTTGGGAGATAGTTCCATGGAAGGAATGCCAGATGTAGGAGCCCACTCAGTAATGGAATCCAAGGTATCACTGGATTGAAAATCATGTGGGTGAACAGGTTGTGGAACTGTTGTATTGTGTTTAAATGGAAACACATTTTCTTCAAATTTGACATGTCTACTGATGATGACTGTTCTTTTCTCCATATCATATAGCTTATAGGCCTTCTGATTAGGTGGGTAGCCAAGGAAAACACATCTCCTAGCCACAGTTCCCAGTTTATCCCTATGATCATTGGGTTGAACTGCATAGCACATGCATCCAATGATTCTCAGTTGATCATATGTTGGAGATGTGTGATAGAGTATTTCAAAAGGTGATTTCCAGTTGAGAGTATGAGTAGGCATTTTGTTGATAAGATGTGTTGCCCCAAGAACACAATCTCCCCAAAATTTTAGAGGTAATCCAGCATGCATCCTTATTGCCCTGGCAGTTTCTAACAAGTGTCTATGCTTTCTCTCTACTCTACCATTTTGTTCATGTACCCCAGGAGCTGCTCTTTGGTGCACAATTCCTCTTGAGTCAAAGAGCTCCCTGCAACCTTTTTGAGTGAACTCTGTCCCATTATCTGATCTTACTGTCTTAACAGATACCTTGAACTGAGTTTCAACCATATTTAGAAAGGCAGTGATCAGTCTCAAAACTTGCATCTTATCCTGCATCAAGTAAACCCAAGTGCACCTAGAATGATCATCTAATATGGTGAGGAAGTACTTAGCCCCACACATGGCTGGGACCTTGTATGGTCCCCA
Source organism: Persicaria tinctoria (assembly GCA_037127255.1). Lineage (NCBI taxonomy): Eukaryota > Viridiplantae > Streptophyta > Magnoliopsida > Caryophyllales > Polygonaceae > Persicaria > Persicaria tinctoria. The sequence goes on from JBANSL010000004.1 coordinate 7,885,177, forward strand.
AACATCCAAATGCAAAAGTTGAAACACATTCTCAGCAATAGAAACACTTCTGTCAAACTGTAATTTGTGTGCCTTAGTCATGGCACAAACATCCCAATGTAAAGTCTGAATATCAGTAGAAATACATCCAGGAATATGTTGGAGCTTTGAAAAAGACATATGTCCCAATCTAGCATGCATTAAAAACATGTTATTACAACTAACAGTGTTCAAAGAAGGAAATGACTGCAACTGAAACTGTGGATTCACACCAGTCTTCAACACATATAATCCTTTGTCTTCAAAACCTCTAACAATGACAGCCTTAGTTGTAAGGTCCTGTAACCAACAACTCATAATGTCAAAGCTAAATCTCAACTGTTTCTCATACACACACTTAGAGACTGACAACAAGTTATGTCTGAACTGTAGCACCTAAAGAACATGCTTCAATACCAAGTCGGTACTCAACTTGACTGTACCAAACTGTGTCACTGTGATGCAATTTCCATCAGGTAACCCAAGTTTGATAGCAGGATTGAAATCAAAAACTTCTGAGAAAATGTTGCAATCAAATGCAATATGATCTGTGGCCCCAGAATCCACAATCCATAGATCATTTTGAGATTTATTCACACCAATTAGAAAGGAAGAGCTTAAGGTACCTGCAAAATGCACCATGGCCTGATTTGCATTTCTATCAGTGCTTTCCACCTGAGATTTTCCTTTCATGAGCTTCAATACTTCCTGAAACACAGCATTCTCAACTGCTTGGTCAGGCTTGCTGGTGGCATATGTATCTTCTTCAAAGGGACTCTCATGCTGTGTTGACTCAAACTGAGCTGCAAACTTCCCAGTAGGCCTAGGCTTCACATCATCCTTGGGCCCTCTAAACCACTCAGGGTACCCTATGATCTTGAAGCAAAATTCCTTGACATGTCCTCTCTCACCACAATGATCACATTTCCTTTCAAGTTTAGCTCTCTTATAATCTCTGTAGCTTTGTTCAGAATTCCTATCAAAGTACCTTGATTGATCACCAGTCCTGTGATCTCTATATCCTTTCACAGCATTAGCTTCACTTTCCAACTGATAACTTCTGTCAAATTGCCCAAACCTGTCTTGTGCAACCCTATCAAACTGCCTTGACACATTCAAGGCACTTTGTTCACCTTGAATAGCATTAGTAACTCCCTTAGATCTCTCTATCTGTGTAGCCATTTGAAAAGCCTTATTCAGTCCTGGCATAGGATCCTTAGACAGTATATTGCTTCTCAGATTCTCATAGACATCATTTAATCCCATCAGAAATTGCATCTAAAGATTTCAATTCTTCCCAAATTTTACTCAATTTCCCGAAATAAGCTCCAACAGATAAATTTTCTTGCCTAAGATTTGCTAGACATAGGGTGTGTATGGATGCAATTTTAGTAGTTAATAAACTACTAAAATTGGGGGTTGAAATTTTTAACCTTGTATGGGGAGGGGTTTATTAGGAGATTTTAGCTTATTTGGGGGTTTATTTAATAAGCTATTTTTGATAGCTTTTTGGGAGTTTATGTGGTTTATTTGATTTGAAAATACCATAATACCCCTAATAATAACAAAATAAACCTACACTTTTTACAAATAAACTGTTTTTCAACCCATACGGAGTTTATATTTTTTCATAAATTTTTAACTACTTTTTACCAACAGTTTATAAATTTTACCCTGTTTATAATTTTAGTCGGTTTATGAACTCCGTCCCATACGAACCCATAGAGTTAAACAACCAGCACATGACCATCTGGTCAGCTCGCATCATTTAATCCCATCAGAAATTGCATCTAAAGATTTCATTTAATCCCATCAGAAATTGAATCTTTCTCTTACTTCATCCCAAAGTTCCTTTGATGTCTCAACATACATCAAGCTTTCTGCAACTTCTCTAGTCATAGAGTTAAACAACCAGCACATGACCATCTGGTCAGCTCGCATCCACTTCTCAAATTCTTCGCTATTTTCTGGAAGTCTAACACAACTCCCAGTTATAAATCCTAACTTGACTTTTGCTCCTAATGCCATTTTGATACCTCTACTCCAACTCGTGAAATTGGTACCATTAAAAGGATTCGAAACTACGAAACTAGTACCATACCTGGATGATCTGAGTTTGATAGGAACATAGGGTTGACATGTGCATTTGCCATGCCGTGCATCACATCTCCAAACTGAATGCCTTGATTTGGCATATTCCATCCTCTTCCAGCTCCTGAGCCCGGTGCTGGAGGAGTTACAAACGTTCCTCTCCCTTGTCCAATTCCGTCGCCTTCGACACCAGATGATTGTCCTGCTCCTCTTCCAACCATATCGACTTCGGCAAAGCTAGATCTTAACAACAATCGCCAGAAAGCGAACACCGGTTTACAGAGAAAACACCAGAACTTCGAATTTCCCTTGAATTTCGAAGCGAGACCAAGCACAAACTATAGATCGCGACTCAGCGCTCTGATACCATTTGAAATCTGTAAAACACAAGCAATTGATTGCACAAACAAAATGGATTTTAGGAGAATCAGAAAACCTCCATTGGAGGAGCTCAATTGAGCTGCAATTCAGTTCGGTTTGTTACAACCAACACAAACAGAAATCCCGCCTTTTATCCTAGTGAAAACAGAACATGAAATGTCGAAACTCGAAACTACCCTTCTGTATCTCAGCTGTGAGTGTGATCAAGTTGTGACTAAATTGAGACATACACACACTCATACCTAGGCCTAACGCTTTTTAGAACACTGATCTTAACTATATATATTTAGCAAATAATTCACCATAGTAACTCTCTTTAACTTTTACTCGATTATCGATTTTTTTTTATCTCTCCATTTCTTCCCGGATAATTTAAAACTTGATCAATCGAATCATCAATACAGTAATATATAGCCAGTGTATATAAGTAACGTACTATATATGTGTTCCGTACAGTCACGTACATATAAATATGTGCCATTAACTTATGTGTAGCTATCTCTTTAATTGGCTACTAATAATGCATTTCCAAATTACTACGAACAAATGTTTGACTGTACACTGCACTGTAACGTACACTAAAGTTACACTGGCCAGAATCCCAGACCTTTACACTGATAGAGACATATCACCACTCAGCACTCTTGGTGGCAGGCACTTCCATGTCTTCGGATAAATCATTTTACTCTTAACTTTAATTTGCTGGTTGGAGTAATTAATTGTTTAATTAGATATATGCCTGGCCCTATTAAGTAGGGTTTTGTTTTTCAATTAAGTAGGGTTCAAGTTTAAGGAATTGACTAATAAATTAAGTAGTATATATATATATATAAAAAAAACAAGAAATCTTTTAAATCGGTTGTTGTGAATTATTATAAAATGTATCATTTTAATGTGTGTGGTTAATGATTGTGTAGAGTTTTAACTAATTAATTGATTGATTAGGCAAATGGTATCGATTCAAAGATAATCCAATATTTGAAATCTTTCAAAAACTACACCCGGCCAATGGCCGACAAGCTTTTAAACAAGATCTAATCAAATAATCAAAGATTTTATTATAGTTGGTACTAATTGGTAGGTCATTAATCAATTTGCTTCACTGGAGTAGCATATCTGGTTGCTCTTATTGTTAACGGAAAACTAATTAAAATACCCCACCTTTGAGGTATGGTAAAAATATATGCTCAACTTTCAAATGCAATAAAAATATCCTAACTTTTGACAAGGGTTTTCTCACGGGTCAAAAATGCTAACAAGCTAGGCAGCTTGTGTGGATTTTTTTTATAATTAAGGGTTTTCTTGAATGGTTTCCTTAGGAAAAAATAAAGAGTTTTTCAATATAATCTAGTGAGCCCAGAACCCTGGATTCGGAGTTTCTTAGAAGAACTCTCAGATCTACAATCTAGAACCTTAAGAAGAGCAAGCTCCAAAAAAACATCAACAGATTTAAAGATCGATATGGACAAAAACTCAAGAACCTCGCAGATCTGGAGCTTAAAAGGACGGTGAACCTCAAAAGCTTCATCGAAAAGACAAAGGATATGCAAATCTGGAGCCTAAAAAGATGAAAGCTTTAGAAGCTTCAACAGACCCGAGTTTAGAAAAGCTTTTATAACACCTTGAAATTGAAATCCAACACAGACACAAGTATGGATTTGTATATTGATATCAAAAGGAAGTGCAACCCATTCAACACCAAATACAAAGAAAACAAGATAAAAACGACTACGCTTAGGCTCAACTAGGACACCAGTCACTAAGGCCGTTTGAATCTGAAGGGCAAGGTGGCTACAAATCTCTCAAAACTCATATGTTTACTTAGATTTTGGATGGAAAGAAGCTCACCTACGCTCTCAGGGAAACCAAGGAATGGAAACCCTAGAAATCGCCTCTGAAGATAAGGAACGGAGAAATAGTGTAAGCAAGCAACTCTCCGGGTGCTTCTAGGGGTTTTGCTTTCCTTATAAAGCCAACATGAATTATATATTCATTTAAAGGTCTAAATAAGAATAATAAACATAACACCAAGTGAAACACATAAAATGCAACATTAAGACTACAAATTAAAATGTCCAATACCGTGATAAATAGTACGTGTCCTTAATAAAAATCAATATAGACATGTCAAATATTTTAAATATCTTGCAAAACCAACAAATTAATAAAACTAACTCAAGTTTAAAATAACAACACAAATTAAAGTAATCAGGTGAGAGAGTGCCACCAAGGAGAGGTTGCGAGTGCTGTCGAGCAGAGAGCTAGAGAAGAGCGAGCATGCCAGTGAGAGGGAGAGATCGAGCACTAAGTGAGATGATAAGAGGGAGAGAGTATTGAGCATTAATCAAGTGAGGAGTTTGCCACGTGAGAGCGATCCAGCAAGGAGAAGCTGCGAGCCTCACCGAACAAAGAGTCGAAGAAGATCGAGAGGAGATGGAAGATCGAAAATGGATGAGAAGGAGGCTGCTAGGCAAGAGGGAAATCGGGATTTCATACGAGAGGAAGGGGACAATTTATTTAGGGCTTAAATTTTTTTATTTTTTCAATTAAAAATTTGGTGGAAACGCCACGTGGCTTTCAGAAACATTTTTGACCATCTAGACGCGATCAATGTTTTTAACTTTTTTGGTCAACATAGCAATCAACTTTTCTGACCTCTCAGAAACGTTTCTATGACACATTTCTCCTAAGTTTCGGAGTTTTTTCATATTGATCAGAAACTTGAAATCGTTATGAAATGCCGTTTCAGGTACCACATACTCCTTACTATATTTAACAATCTGTCAGATAATTTGACTGCAGCTTGCCAATAGTAATGAATTTTAGACCCTGTTAACCTTTCAATTCAATAAAATATAAATAAATATAAATAGTGCTGTATGTTGATTCTTCATACCGTACCTAACTAGGGTTTCAGTATGGCCGGGTATCCTAATTAATTCCTACCCGCAAATAGGGCTTAACGTTTTTTCTTGATCTTAATTCAGCCACAATCTTAAGTAAGATTTAACTATTTTTTATTATTTAATTGTTAAATATAACTGCGTAAACTACATATCTTCACAAGATTATAATTAAATAAATATAATAACGAAAGTGAGATGTGTGAAGATATGCTTATGAATTATGATAAAAACAAATCCACACTAGCTACCTTTAGGGTATATATTTACAACATTTTCTTATTCCAGTACGTTTCTTATTGACTAAATCAATAAGAGCATCACTTTTTGATAGTGCATACCCCAATATTTAGGGAATGTTACGATATATATTGCAGGTAATTAAATAAAAAAAAATATTTTCCTTATAACATAAATAAATGAATAATTTTCACTAATATGATAATTAACTAATACAGTCTCCACACCATGACGTGATTTTTAAAAAATATAAGTATATATAGATGTTTCAAAAAAATTAGTATGAAATGATATTATATAATTAATATAGAATGAAATGATATTTTACAATTAATATTACATCAATTAGTTACCATAATTAAATGATATTGTGCGGATAATATCTTGCAAAAATAATTTTGCATGAGGAGAGAACATGCGGTATTTAATGTTTCTCTTTAAATATAGTACTACCACAGTCCCCGCACTATTGCACTTTTTTTTTTTGAAAAAATCACAGTAATATAATAAATTAATATTATAGAATTAAATAAAATATTAATAAAAAGTAGCATAAGATTCGAAAGGTATATTTTGATTGGATGAAAAACCTACAATTAATGTGGTGATAACACCTCACCAAAAATGGTTCTAATTATTTAGAGAAGTGTATATAACTATAAATATAGATGCTTTAAAATAATCTCATTGGAAACAAAAAAAAATATCATTGCAAAAAAGATATAAATAAAGATACTTTTATGAAAATTGCTTAATTAGATAGCATTAGCCAATTCACAATTTAATTAGAATGTTAAGTTTAAAGTGTTAAAAATAATTCTTATATATGTATATAAAGTATTAATATTGTAGAATACAAAGATTAGGCACAAAAAGCACAAGCATTAGGATAAGTTGAGGTTTTGATTCTAAATATGACTTACTTTGAATTTTATATCGAAGTACTTTTAAGAATATATCTTTTTGAGAGAGTTAAGTGTAACATCTTTTAAAATATATGATTAAATGAATTTGTATTTATCATTATATATGATTGACATATTGAACTCAAACCAACTTATTTTTTCTTTTAGAAAAAAAGAGTGATCGTTGAATTCAAAACTAAATTACATAGATTCCATAAAAGATTAAGAAAAAATAATTAATAATAATCATAACTTATAAAGTTGTAGTTGATGAAGGATATGTAAGTGCTACACAAGAACTAAAGAATGTATTGATTATCACATTGATCGAATAATACCTATTTATAAGAAATAAAGAACATAATTTGAGCATGTTATACGATTTGCAGTGCTTAAAATAAAATTTTTATTATAGTATATATTAGATCAAAGCATGTATGGACAATTAGTTTAGTGACATAAAACATATGACAAATAAAGAAAAAATGAATGAAAGTACTAATTGCTTGGATCTCAACAAACGTGTACTTTCAATTCATTTGAAAAAAAAAAAGTGGAGGAAAAACCATCAAACAAAATGAGGAGTGAGAATCGAGCTCATAATCTATATATTGATAATGAAAATCTTGAACTCGATTCAAATTTTATATTTCAGAAGAGTATTTTATTTGCCTATAAAATCAATAATAACCATTTTATATAATTCATTGAAATATGAAATTTGATTTGCCTATAAAACCCATTGGGTTGACGGATCGATCCGTGACATGTCGAGTTATATGAACCCGCCAACTCGTGGCTTTGGTGGGTTAGTGTTCGAGTTAGGACATCCCAGCCCGTGAGCCAAGGGGTTATCGGGTCTATCTCGTGGCCATGCCTACCCTTACCTCACTCGTATTTTCTTTTCCTATGGATTTTCATCTATTTGCTAGTTCGCTTATGTAGGGCTGTTATATAAACTGAACAGCTCGAGCTCAACCGTACTCAAGCTCAGTCACTTATCTAAACAAGCTAAGTCTGAACAGGATTTTAAGTTCGGTTGAAAGCTCGACTCATTCGATTTAAGTTCGAATAGCTCGAATTTTATGAAATTTCTAAAATTGCCTTTAAATTAATACTCCATCCGTCTCGCAATACTTGTAGTTTTAGAGTGGTAAAGTTGTATAAAAAAACTTACTCCCTCCGTCTCAAATTAAATGTTGTTTTACTTTTCGGCACGCTTTTTAAGGAGCGGAAAGTTCTATAAAATATTATTTTTTTAATTAATTTTTTTATATAATTTGATACTTAGTAGTAATAAGTATAACATTATATAAAAAAATTAATTAAAATAATAATATTTTATAGAGTTTTCCGCTCCTTAAAAAAACGTGCACAAAAAGACAAAAGACATTTAATATGAGACAGAGGGAGTATTGTTTTAGCTATAATTATTATCTTATAGGTAATGATTGCTCTTTTTATATGTAATAAATGCTACTTTTAAGTACTTTAACCTATAAAAGTAAAGTAAATATAGGTTTTGTTAATAAGTGTGTATAGAGCTAAAACAACAAGTATTGTGAGACGGAGGGAGTATGTTATATATGATTAAATAGAACTGTTTAAACCTCGAAAAAAGCTCGGCTCAGACTCGTTCATTTCCTATAAACAAGCCAAGCTTGATAAAAAAAAAAGTTCGTTTAGAAATTAGGCTTGGCTCGAGCTCGTTTACCAAACGAACCAAGCTTGAACATGTCAAGTTCAACTCGTTCAGCTCGAATAACACCACCTACCCTTATGAACGTTTCTTTTCTTATGAATTAGCTCGCTCTATTTGTTTGCTTAGGTTGAGAGTTAAATCAATAGTTTTGTCAGCCGAAAAGAAAAATAGATTTGGGTTGAAAATATTGAACAAAAATAATTTTGATGTAGTAATAAAAAGAAAAGACGTGGGCGTGATGATATGGAGAAAGGGAGGCCCACCACCCTCGTGAACCCACGTGGATAATTGTACTAGTTGTCGGAGACACTGAGACCCCCAACACCCAAGAAAAACCCTTCCCCCCCACACGACCACTCACATCCCTCCACGTGTCGCCTGTCCAGCCGTCCGATCTCCCCCAGGCCCGGTTTTTATGTCGCAGCCCGCATTGCCTGCCTCTTACTCCGTCTTTGCCTTCTTTGGCTCAGACACCTCTTTGCCATTTACGGGTCTCCCCTCTTTCTCCCTTTTTTTATTCCATTAATATATCTTCTATATTTATATTTATATTTATATAAAAAATAATTAGGATTAATAATGGGTGATTAATTAGCTTAATTAATCTCGATTTAAGTGTGTGGTCCTTCCTACTCTATTCTTTTCTTGCAGATTTTGTATAGTTTTCCTTCACTTGGCTCTTGGAAAGAGACTTCATTTTTTTTTAATAGTTTGTTTCATGTACCTTAATCATCCACGTACGTCCATACGATAATATCATACGATCGATGATAGGAATGTTGTCGAATGTCTTGTGAACTTACTTGCTCGTTGGCCGAAATCGGATTATAGTATTCATACAATAGTACTTTTCTAACTATGTTTCTTCATTACACGTATGTCTCGAAACAACGATAATAATTAATTATAATGTTATATATTATGTTATGGTTTTAAGTTACCTTTGTATGCCCCCAATGTATGAAGTTTGCATTGGGAAGAAAAGAAAATTTGTGTACGTGATAATGAAGGCTTCGTTTGGTAACAAAAAAAGTTGATGGGTAGCTGAAGCTGATGAGTTATAAGGGTGTAAATTGTATGTTAAATTAAACTGGTAATTTTTGTTTTAGTATAATTTAGTAATGTGAATATAAGAATAAAATTTTTGAAAAGTTTGAGATGAATAGTTGTTGAAAATCCACATTAAAAAGTTGATTAATTAAATTTTAATTTTAACTTAATTAGATAGCTTATTTAAAACTATAAATAATATTAAAACCAAAACTCTAAAAATTTACTAATATTAAACTTCGATCTTTCTATTCTATGGTCTAAAGGGCATACGATAAAAATCTAAATTAGGACAGATTTTTCAAAAAAATTGAACCATGAGAATCTAATTTAAAATATGACTAAATTAATATTCTAATTATTTTCCATTATCATTGCTCGAAACAATATTTTTGCAAAAAGACATGAATGGCAGGTTAAATAGTAATAATAATAATAATAATAATAAAAAAAAAAAAAAAGGAAACATACCTAAGAGTTGTTAAGATTTGACTTGTTTGTTGAAAAGCAGGGGACATGTGCCATTTTTAGCTTACCCTACACCTACTTATTAGCTTAACCCTATTCAAATGGGGAAGATGGTGAAATTTGGCAAATTATTGGTCACTGTAAAATAACCCCCCCTTTTTTTTTTAACTGTGAATAGCCACAGTGAAAGACTGGAAGTGTGCAATTATTTGCAATGTTTCATGAATTTGGGTAACCAAAATCAACGTGCAATATAAGATAAATTTAGCTTCCTAGATAGGTAGGTAGGTTGATTCTCATAGGAACTGCAACTTTGGAGCGTTATGCAATGCACCAATACATAAACTGCTTAATACTTTATTTAAAAATCGCCATCTACATGAACATGAAAATCTTCAAGGATGTGACAAGTATGGCTCTCCGCGATTGCTATGTTATATCGGTCCTAGAAACGACGACAATGGCACGAGGAGTTAACGAAGAATGGACGTGCTGCAACCGTGGAATCGTCTAGGCACCGCTCTGTCGCTCTATAGGAATCGATATATTATACGTAACACAAGTCTTCTTGGAAGGAAGGTTGATTTGCTCTATAAGATATCCGAACATGTGTGCGTGCTTGTAAATATTTTGTTAATAGTGTAACTAAGTATATAATGTAAGTAAGCTAGAATTGTCAATTGGTTATTTCATGGTAAGCAACCTTTTGGAATCCATAGGTGATGAAGTGGGGTTGAGAAATGACTCTCTCGTCCCTTAACGAGATATCTAACTATATGTACATGTAAATATTTTGTTATTGAAGTGCGGAATAGGCAGATATAAAGCACGCAAATACTCTAGAAGGGGGGTTGAATAGAGTATGCAAACTTTTCACAAATGCAGAAACTGGTAAGACTTTACCGCCAGAGGTAAGACCTTATCTGAAACACGAGAAGGAATTGGTAATAAATGGCGAACAAGTAATATGCAAAAGAAAAGAGCGGAAAGTAAAGAACACGATACTTGTTAACGAGGTTCGGCACAACTGCCTACGTACGTCCCCGCCTAGGGTTATCCAACCCGTAGGATTCAACAAACTTTATTTCACTTTATCTTATGAGTCCTAGATACAACCTCTAGAAGACTTGCCCTCTTCTAGACGAACTTCCTATCTAGCAACCCAAGCACACTAGTGAAACAAAGCTATATGGATACCGAAGTACCCTATACGTTTGGGTAGAGAAACCCTTAGTATAACCTAAATGAATTGTACTATAGAGCTCGAAAGAAACCTCACACGCACTCAAAGTAAATACGTACAACACTTAGCAAGGAGAGCAACGTGTGATCGAATGCTTGAAGAAGACTTGATTGCAGTAGACGTTGAGCGTTATAAAACCGATGATTTCTGCAATCCTTCTTCTTCTCTTTAAATAGGCCAGCACGTTCAATTTCAAAAACCAAACGCTTGAATCTTCTCTGGGTTTGCTGAAAGACGTTACACCATATCTTCCAAGAGAGAGAGATCTTCGGATGTTTGAAAAGAATCCAGAACCTTCACTTCGGGTTTGTTGAGATCTTGAGAGAAAAGATATGTTGGAAGAGCCTTGGTCTAAGTTCAAACAAATCCTGCAAAATCTCAACAAATATAGCTAATAGATATATGATAGATAAGATAGAATTGTTTGATAGAGTTAGACAAATCTATCAGCACATCCGAAACAACAAGTCCGAAAACATCAACAGGCCCAATCAAATATTAGGCCCAAATCCCATTCTTTTCCACATAGGTCCAATAATATATTAGATCTAGTAAAATAGGCCCATAAGAAATTAGACCTAATTGTAACTCCGAATCCCAGCAATTCCGAATTCTGTGATGCCTTATGGTAAGATCTTACCAAACTCTGGAAACCTGAGTTTTGACTTTCATCAACCAAGGCTTCAATCACAGCTTATAAGGTCTTATCATCAAGGTGAAGTTAATAGTTATAATCAAGTATATAAGAGTCGTTAATCTTTTTTATTTGTCTAAGTCAAATTCAATTGGGCTCTATATCTGAATCAAGTACTATATACTCACTTAAGGGTTGACTCTCTCACTCATAAAAGGTCCCATGTTTCAAGAGGATTTGTACTCGAATTTATTGATCGATATAGGGTGTAACACCGCAATCACTACATTAACTTATGATTGGTCAATCTGCTTTGATATGGTGTACATGTCTAAAGACAAGGCATGTTCATTGCTATAGACAAACAAATCTTTCTTTTCTTTTCTTTTCTTTTTAGTGCTATTTTTTTTTGGAAAATTGACTAAAAATAATACAAACTATTGTCCGTGAACCAAAAATAATACGAACTTTAAAAATTACCGCCGTTGATACAAACTATCAAATAATAAACCAATTTTGATACGAACAACTTTCCGGCCAATATTCCGGTAACATCGCAGTCGAAAATTTTATTTGGGCTCAAAACACAATTAAGAAGAAATTTAGGGAGAAAATATATAATTAAAGGCAAACTCTACTGTTCATCTTCTTCAAATGTCGGGAGCCATGAGCGCCTCCGATCCATGAGCGTTGGCCTCCGATATCAATCGGCACCTCACCTGACTCGCTCGACAACTGTCGCGGCCATGAGCACTTGCAGTCCCCATAGCAGCACCACCAGCACGTACCGGTACCATCGTAGAAGGCTTGGTTCGTCACACCTTGGAGCCATAGCGAAGAATTGGGAATAACTGCCCAATCACACCCAATTGGCATCAAAAACATCAATTCCGCAATGGGTTTACTATAGTAACATCGATTTAGAAATGTAAAATATTGTTCATCTTCTTCCCCGTTTTGTCGAAATATATATTTTTAGGGTTTTTTGAATTTGAAAATTAGATCTCAAATTCACTTTTCTTTTATCGAGATTATGCATGAAAACCGGCTTGAATGTGAACTAGACCCTGCAATTATCTTTAACCCTCATTCAATTTATTGTTTAGATGCTTGATTTTAGGGAATTTTGGGGATTTTTCCGTTTAGGTTTGCGGCTTGCGGATAGATGTGAAAATAATCCCGCCATTGTCCTCACCTCCAGCTGCACTGATTTCGCTTGGGGAGGACCAGGGCGACGTCGACTGGGGGAGTATGTACATCGTCGGCTGGGTGGAGCCCCTGAGGGAAGCTTGATTTTTCGATTGTCTGCCATGGCTAAAGGGGCAAGGAGGAAGACGATGAATAGTACTCCATATATTTTAAACTTCCCCTTATATTTGTGTTATTTATATTTTGAGCCCAAAATCTGTTTTCCGATTGCCACGTCAGCGATATTGCCGGAATTTTGGCCGGAAAGAAGTTCGCATCAAAATTGGTTTATTATTTGATAGTTTGTATCAATGGTGGTAATTTTTAAAGTTCGTATTATTCTTGGTTCACGGACAATAGTTTGTATTTATTTATAGTCATTTTCCCTTTTTTTTTGATAAAGATATATGAACAATTATTATTCTAGGTACAATTTACAATGAATAAGTTCCAACAACAACAACAACAACAAACTCAGTATATCCTGCTTAGAATAGGGTATGGAGGCTTCGTTGTACGCTTCTTTTCCCTGATTAGGTCAAGAGGGAGTTTCCGTTTGACCCGAGCAAATGGAAGTGCAATAATCAAAATCAAACAGAAATGAAACATACAAGCAAATCAATCAAGCACAAAAATAATAAACTAGGAAAGAGGAATTAGAAGGAACAACAAGGAAATTCAGACCCCCAAAAAAAAATGTTTTCACGTAAGTGAACTGAATTGTATTATTGGGCCATCAAATCCACCGAGCCAAAGCCCAAATGTTTTAGTTGGGCTTCAGGCCATTGTTCAGTTTTTGGTCAGAGAACTAGTGAAGTTTTTCACTAAAATCATCGATGGCTTCACCAAATGACCCCACGTTAACGTTGTTGTATACGCCTAAATTCATTTTGTGTACAAAAGTTGAGTTAATCTAGAGCCTCTCAAAAAAAAAGAAAAAAAAACTACTGTGGAAACTTGAAATCGATTTAAGGCTCCCTTAACCTCAACTCTGATCCGATTACGACTGTTATTGGAATTGAAATCCCTAAAAACTATCTAACTCGCTTGTCAATTTCATCTTTGAGAAGCCTAGTCAAGGAGCTGGAATCGGTTGCTGGTTTGTCGTCGCCCAGAGTTGCGAGCAACGCGTGCAGTTCTTCACTATTCGCCTTCTTAAATAGGTTCCTAAGGATCACATCCGCTTCAGCTGAATTGGCGGCATTGGACTTGGGAGGGGTCCGGGGCTTCTCACCAGACTGAAGGGACTGCGACACACGGGCAATGGGTCGTGATTCCCAGTAGTTTGTGCATACCCGGTTCCTGTCCAACGCCTCAATCGCCTGCTCCCAAAACAAATATGCAACGTTGATTGACGCAGAAGATGAGTTTCACAGAGGAAAACGAATGCGCGCGCTTCTTTGAAGTTTGCAGATGATGCAATGTAGTAGTTACCTGAATGATGGGAGGGGAAGTAAAGCCAAACATTTCATAGCCGTCTAAACTGCCCGGAGGTTGTAGAGGTGGAAGCTTCAGCTTTCCGAGCTTATGTTGCCTGGATATCTCCTGATTTACTCTCTCGCGCACCATTTCCCAGCATTTTGTGAGCGTTAAATGAACGAATACCTCGCTAGGACACTGTTCTAAGGAGACCTGAGACAGGAGACAAAACATTCATAACAAAACTCAGCTACTGCTGACCAGAACACGGGATACGAGGAGCAACTAATTGAGATGTCAACCATGAAAACACAACACTGACAAAGAAGCTGAAAAACAACTTAAGTAGATTTACCATAAAAAGTGGTCCTTTGGCTCCTCCATCCAGAACTTCTGAGATGTAATGGCACAAGTTTGTAGGGTCTAAAATGTTTATGTACCATGCGCGACTCTTGAAGCCTACATTATACATACATGGATGCAAGCTATCATGTATGGATTCTGAATTGATAAAACAGAGAGGTAAAATTATGAGAGATGCAAAAAGAAGCATACCCTTTGGGAAGATGGCTCGGCTGTTACACCACAGCTTGCCAGAAACAACTGATCCGAATTCTAGGGGCTCGGCATTGCAGTTAATTCTCCTAACAACTTTTGCAATGCGAGGACCCTTTTGATGCTGCTGCTTGTCCATGCTATTTTGGCTACAAGATGGGTTCCCTTGAATGGTGCTTGCATCCTTGAGTACTTTTGGTTCTACTTTCGGTACAGGAGTTTCATCCTTCGTCAGTACAGGAGTTTCATCCTTGATCGGTACAGGAGCTTCGTCCTTGGTCTTATTGCTCTGCTGTACATTTAGTACTTTTGGTTCTACTTTCGGTGCAGGAGTTTCATCCTTGGTCAGTACAGCAGTTTCATTCGTGGTCTTATTTATCCGCTCTACATTTAGTACTTTTGGTTCTACTTTCGGTATAGGAGCTTCATCCTTGGCCTTATTGAACCGCTGTACATCTATTACCTTTGGTTCTACTTTCGGTGCAGGAGTTTCATCCTTGGTCGGTAAAGCAGTTTCAACCTTGGTCTTATTGATCCGCTGTACGCTTAGGGCAAGCACAACACTTTGACCGGTGCTCTGTATACTTTTATCTATTCCGATACCATTAGATACTTGATGGCATGATATGTTGACCTGATTGGCAATGGGCTGCCCAGGTAATGAAGCAGCTAAATTCTTGTTAGGGAGATCCGACTTTTTGTCCGAACTTGGTCTTGTTGACGCAGCTTCCTCCATGCAGCCAGAAAGAGGCCTATCTAACTGCTCTTCTTCATCGTCACTGAGACATATCACATCTTGTTCACATAAAGATTTATTTACCTTCGGGTTCCCTGATGGTTGCTCAAGTTCGGTAGTGATTCCATTGGATGTGGATGGTCTGGATACTTCTTTCTTGATTCGGAATTTTGTACTAGTCACCAAACCTTCATTTGTTGGATTATCTGTTGTCACTTTTGCATCCTTGGCTGCGGCCACTGGTCCAGCAAGATTCCCTCCAGCTGTCAAAGGCTTCTTGCTTATATGCACCGTGAAACGAGAAGGAACTCCTGTACTGGGTTGTTTTGAAGGTTCCAAAATTTCCTCTTTTGACGGTGTTTCTACCATTTTGGAAGATGACAAGTCAGCAGCAGCATCAACTTTCATGTGGTCGTCAGAGGCCTGAGAACTTAAAGAGAAACCAAGGTAAGACCTTGCCCATCTGTATACAGCACTTAGCTTTCCTTCAATGGCTTCAACTAAGATATCCAACTCATCAATGCCATAGCGGAAGAGGAAAAACTTGTCACTCCAAGCACATGGACACAACTGCTTTGCGTGATTCAAACATGCATATCTATCTGGTGAGCAACGACAACCTGCAGCTGACAGGTGCAAATCGAAAAAACATACACTGCATTCCCTCTCAGTGTTCACATCAAAATTGCTTAGCATCTTCAGCACCTTCGCCGATTTGCAAAGGAAGTCCCTCCTCACACGTTCCATGTCCACACGAGCCTGCAACCAAAGATAAATAAGAAGATAGTTAAATTAGATGATTAGTCCCTCCTCACACGTTCCATGTCCACACGCTTTCTAGTTCAATCAGACCTTTAAACTCCTTTTTAATTTTTAATTATGACAAAATCTTATCTTGCAGCCAAGATGAAGCCCCTCTTTAGCTCCAATCTTAGTCACACACAAAAGAGATGGAAACGGGAAAGGATGGATACCCTGAGTGACTTGGCCAAAATTCCATCCCCACAAACGTTCTTCCATCTCAGATTATCGCTGGTATTCTTCCTCAAGAAACTGATCTCCCAGTTAGCTTTCACAGCTTCCCTGGATGCTCCAAGCAACAATTTGTCATGTGAAATAGTTGTTTTCCGCTTCTGATCACGGTAGAGCTCCACAGCATTCTGTCCATGTGGAAACCAATCGAGAGGAGCTACATTCACAGCCTCTGCACAGTTGAACCCACAGTTGAAGCCACCATGATATGCTCGCGGAAAGGTGATAACGAATTCTCCAGGATTCTGGACACATCGATAAACAGGCACCCCTTCTGATTTCAATATGCTCGGGGAAAGTTGAGTGACCTGAAATGGACCAATATTTGGCAAAATAAACCCCTTCAGAATTTCAAGCATTCAAAGAAATTATGCCGTAGTAAATTGTTCATATGCAGATATGCCCATCGTTTAATATAATAGAATTTTTCCACTGCATTGAACTGAACTTCAAGTGCCTTGTTGATATTCTTTACACATATCAATCATACAATGTAAAAGATAAATACATAAATAAAAGGAAAGCAAACAAACAACTGCACTAAAATTCAGGATCCTTGGACCCTTTAATCTCCTTTGGAGGAACAATAGAGGAAATAAGGAGAATGGAAAGTACCACAAATCTTATGGATAACATTCTTACCCTATTTTTTCTAACAGCATAAAAAAAATACACACATAAATTGCAAGCCAAACCATAACAACAACTTCAAGCATGGTGATATGTTGTAATCATCATTACGGCATTACCTGATAACTTTAGGTGAATATATAATCTGATGCATGTTCACAAAGTTGGAAAACAGCAATCAAACACGTAATTTTAAAACTCAATACAGGAAGGTTGAACATCAGCAAAGCAAGTCAAACACCTCCACATTTAATATAATATTTGAAAGAAAGCTGGAGCATATACTCACAAGCTTATGAAGCAGGTCAGGCTGCTCCTCAAAGAGGTGGGGCAGATGTTTTCTCATAGCTTCCTCTAATTTAGTTGCATCTTTCCCCGGTACACCATACCACAACTTTGGAGCACCAAAATGATTGTAATTCAAGGAGTACAAGTAGTGGTCCTCAACATGCTGTAAAGAAGAAAGGATGAAAGTTAACAGGAGGTGATTCTTGTCCCAATGACTGATGTAAGTACCAAGGCAAAGCAATATTAAATGAATGTGTCAGAAGAAACCATATTAAAATTTTCTCTTGCCCGTGCATATAAAAAGAGAAACAACTAACCAATTAGAATTTCAGCGTTAGCGTATATGGCTAACATAAACATGTTCTTAAAAACCATTAAAGAGTTCAAAATTTACACAGAGAAACATCATAACAGCTAAAAACCTATATAGACTTGGATGGATCAACTATTTCCGAATATTTCTAACGGAAAAAAATAAAGCCCTATGTTGGGAATGAAGCCATATTCCAATATTCAACCACAAGTGAATGATATAGTCTAGGCACCAACGCATGACAGAGACCCAACAGTATATAAAAGAAATCAAATCTTGCTTTAAACTCACCAAGCAAAAAGAGGAAAAACACATTCCTACATACAACCATGGAACTTGGACGCCAGATATATCAGGATTTTCATAGGCCAGAACAGAGCCTGTAAGCCTGGGCAAGTTGTTCAAATTCCAGCCTGATTTGACGTATTTTTCATCAGCAGAAGAAGCTTGTTCTGTAGTTCTTGGAAAACCACTTCCAAAAGCTCCAGTTTCCAGATCAGCCCCATAAAGAACCTATAAAATGCAAATCAACACGAAAATTGCAGTACCAATACTTGTATCAGCCTGAGAGTCTGTAACTAGATACATGCGAAATGGCATAGTATAAATGACTTGCAACTTTCCGCTAGTGATACATTTTGGTTTAACAAAATTTTCAATTGTAAAATACCTCAATTTCTTCAGTAGGCCTCTCCACCACTCGCCAGTATTCACCCTCTATAATCTCAATTGGTGGATCCAGCTTTCTGGGAACATAAGATGTAGCTGCCTCTGTACTTACATTAGTTTCCGAAACTCTGAAATAATGGTCCTTGAATTCATCAGCATATCTTTGAAATGCATCTAGTGTGAATTCAGGACCTGGTTCAAATCCAAATTCCAGTGGCCCCAAGATATTTCCACTCTCAGCCCCGCTATCCACGCCCATTCTTAAACATCTCCTTTTCTTCCTGGTATGATTATAAGTTTTCCTTGCAGGTTCTCGGTTCTGCAGTTTGTCCACCTTCTGAATTCTTGTGGAAAACATAGAATGTTCCCATACATTTTTATCCTTGAGATGACAAGGAGGCTTCCATGAAGGGGGAGGAATAATACGACATATTCCAAAAGGTTCAGCCTGATGCCGTATTTTTCCTATATAGCTTAAAGCATCTTCAAACTCCTGCAAACATTCCATCAACTCACAGTTCAGAAACTAGGGGAAAGTCAACTCACAAAAGCTAACAGAGTGGATTAAACTTGTGCACACCCACCTCTTCAGTCGGGTGAAATACAGGTGCCTCCTCAAGGTTAGGTCTACAAGCAGCTTCAGGCTTATATCTTGCCACAACCTTTAAGAAAGACGGTAATATATTCACATCCAAATATTAATGTATAGGACTAACTATAAAAATCTAGTACTTCAGTTTGAATATGCCTTTCAAAGTGTCAAGTTCACCTAAACAACATACTTCTCCCAACATAAATCAAACATTATCGTATAAGAAAGAGAAGCAACCTTTTGGCAATTTTTACATTCTGGGCATCCACGGATAACGCCTTTTGGAAGGGATATATCCATTGGTATGCTCTGCAAGAAAAGATGAATTTACAGTAGTTGTTAATAAAGCACGATATCAAAACAGACAATTTCAAGGAATGCTGAACCAAAGCAAAGCTTACTCCATCTAGCTGTTCAGATTCACAGTCATAGTCAGAATTACTACATTGATCATGATTGATAGATGGCCTACGCCTATGGGATCTTGAGATCTTTCTAGAATCATTATCGTCGAGCATCATTGTAACTTGGGGCAATTGCTCAGAAAGATTGGGAGGAACTGAATTACTGATCTCTCTTTCAGTATTTTCCGCCTTCTTTAATCTGTAATGTGTGAATGACTCAAAACCTGGTGGTAGTACTGGAAAGTCAATGTCACCTTCTTTAATGCAAGCTCTCACGAGCTCTGTCCCCATTCTTGCTGCATAACATATCACAACCAAAAATATCACAAATTCATTGTTACAGCATGTAAACAACATGGAACCGTTACAAGATAGCAAAATTTCATAATGGAAAAAAATTAGGACCTCATTCGGCTCATGAAATGATTTCAACTTCAAATAACATGCACATAGCTATACAGACAGGCCCATAACACAAACATATCAAAGACCTCTACGGATCCACCTAAACTTTAACCATCAATTACGGCATTCTCAGGCATTACACAAAAAATACAACCTAGGTAACAATGTTGCAAATAAGTGAAACACTATCAACCATGTTTTATATGCAGTCTCTCATAGCCATCATCTGATCATCATAACTTTTTCTGGCTACACTGCTCATGCTAAGAGTTTCTTATAGGAGGCATATGCTTTAAACCAGGAACCAACAAAGACGCAGGCGCAGACGGTTTCCATCAAACAGGCTTCGCATTAAAAGAATTAGTCAATAATGAATGATTATATACTAAAATTGCACCTCTGACCGACTGAATGTGCTGCAAGATAGTAAATTGAACGATTTGTCATCGGATTTCCAGATTAATCGATCACTCGGATTGAATGCCAAATCAAATAAAGATGCTGAAAAACAGAAATAATCGTTTGCGAATAATTATTTGAACTTACACAATAATCTTGATCTTGGGATTGACCAGGCCAAATCAGGATGACTAGGCTATCATACCACCATTGCCATACTTGGAAGAAAGGGGCAGAAATTTGTTGTTTATCCAATTAAAGAACCTCAAATCTAATGTTCTTGAGATTCTGGAACCATTAAGGGGCAAATAAAGGAAGGGATTTGATTAATCCAAGACACAAAACTGAACCTAACTCCCAATTGTCTATGAAACACTAGATCTAACCCTAAATCACAGCTCTAAGAAACAAAACAAAAAATTTAAAAAAAAAAAACAGAAATCAGAAACCAAAATTTGTAGAAAATACCAAATTCATCAGAGTAGAGATTATTCCTGGTCTGTACAGTACAAAAGGGAACCAGATGAAACAATTCACCTAGGGCTTGGACAAGGGCAAAATAGGAATGTGCCCGATTGGGTTTGTGGAGAGAGAAAATCCAAACCCTAAGAATGAATGGAAGGCACCCAGTTTTCGGTTAATCAAGATTCAAGATTATCCAACAAAACAAAACAAAGAAGAATTCAAGATCGTACATGGAAAGCCCTAAACATCCTCCAGATTTTCGGAAGCATGAACCAAAGAGGAAATTATTTGTTTTGAGAAAATAAAAAATTAAAATTAAAATTTCTTATATATTCTTACCAAAGATGTTGTGTACAAGACATGAAGAAACAATGGGTCAAATTTTAAAATAAAAGAAAAAGACATAAAGAAACAATTTCTTGACGGGAAAAAAAATTAAAAATTGCACAGAGGAGAGAGAGAGAGAGAGAGAGAGAGAGGCCCAGTTTCCCACGGAAAAGCAGAAACTGAAGAAAATATCAAAATAAGTAAATCTTTTAACATAAAGGAATTAAAAAGTGCCGAAAGGGCATACAATTACACCGGGGAGAGATTGGCATGCAATATTGCAATGTGGTCTCATCGTGAATTCGTGGTAGTTGGATAGCTCATAGTCATAGGTGTCTACTATACAATTTGACGTTGCTTTTTTATTTATAGGTTAAATTAAGGGAAAATGGCAGAAAACCACCCCTTAAATATGACTCTTTGCAGAAAATCACCCCTTAAAATTAAAATTGCAGAAAACCACCCCTTAAACCCATTTTGTCTGTAAATCGCCACCCACAACCTTTTTTTCCGTTAGCTTGTCGTTATAAAAGGTGAAAAGTCATTTTTACCCATCCCATTTTAATGTTATTTTAATGAGAGAAAAATGTATGGATTGAAATAAATTAATAAAATCTATTTATCCATTCCGTTTAATGAGAGAAAAAGGTATGTTATTCTATTAAAATAACATTAAAATGAAAAACAATAATTAGTGATTGGTTGAAATACCTAAAAATAAGTTAAGAATGACAAATAAGTAAAAACTCTTCTATTTTTAGATTTTATATAGAATATAGATATAGTTGGTTGGTATAAAAATAATTAATATCTTCTTAATTATTTTATTTAAAAAATTATATTTTAGATTACTCTCATTGGTTGCTATTTTTTTAATTCTATTTTTAATTAGTCCAATTGGTTAATAGTTAATTAAATGATAAAATAAATTAATAAAAATTAGTGATTGGTTGAAATGCCTAAAAATAAGCTAAGAATGACACATAAGTAAAAACTCTTCAATTTTAAGATTTTATATAGATATAGATTATACGGAGGGCATTTGGCAAAAAAAATGAAAACCTCAGGGGCATTCAGCAAAATATGTCAAATTTTCGTAAACCACGTGAATTAGTTTTAACCTTAAGGGCATTTGGTGAAAATTATGTAAATTAATAATGGGGCTACTATAGATCGGGCTAATTTCTCATCAAACACACGCACAATTCACCGATTTTCGGTGTCGATAAATATTTTTGCTTAAAAATAACTTGTCGATATCAGCCTTTTGTATCGACCAATATTCGCAGACATTTTATCGACACGAAAAGTCAGGGTCAACAAACTATTTTTAGGCAAAAACACTTGCTGACACCGAAAGCCAATGAATTAGTCGTATGTTTAGGCAAAAACATTTGGTGAAAATTATGTAAATAATGGGGCTACTATAGCATGCCATAATTAAATAAAATCACCCCTAAATTAAAAAAAAAAAAAACTATAATGTTTTTACCTCAGGGTATAATTTAAGTATACTAAGGCTAGAACTAGTCGTGAGCGTTTTTGAAAGATAATCCAATTACGAATAATTTTATGTAAATTTTTTTTTAGATGATTTTATTAAATTTACCTAATTTATGCCTGTTTGTGTAATGTACCCTTTTTTTCTTATACCTAAGAATGTGGAAATTACCTTTTTTTTTAAAAAAAAAAAATCTCTCCTTTGGTGCCTTTCATCGGTACAATCTTACAGAATAGTAGGAAAAGGAAAGGCATGAAAATGGTGCAGTGAACGCAAAATGTGTATTTCCAGATTCCATTCAATGCACTGATTGCCGTCAAGATGTCTCTCTCGGTATGATGTCTATTCTCCACAATTTGCCCCAATTTTTAAAGTTATGGAAATATTTTAATGCAAAATGACTGATTTTGTGCAGTCTATCTAAAACAACAATCCCAACCATGAAATTATAAAACGAGGAATCACATTGTCCAGGAAAAGATAATGTTTTCAAGGTATACAACACATGTTTTCCCGTCATTTGACTGTTTCATACCATCACTGAAAATCGGTCTCAATGGAGTATTAACGGATCCTTGACCATCACCATCACTGGAACGAGCGAGCTTCATACAACTTCTACACTCAAACCATCAACATTCCACAAATCTAACAGCCTGAGGCATTGGCCCTGCATTGGCAAGCAAACATCAACTGACTCGTTAGAATAAATTCATCCCAGCAACAATTAAGTGCGTAATCAAAAGAGAGTTGGAGAGTCTCATGATCTAATACACATGGTTGTTTCGTTCATTTGTGCAATACACTCTTCTTGGATTGCTTGGGCTTCTTTTGGTTGGAACTCTGCAGCAAATTAACAAACACACGAGTTAGATGGCTGTTAAATGTGTGAGTAATACTCCGGGAAGTGCAAAATATAGCCAAGTTTATATACCCTTTGCCTCTCTGCGGCTTCATTATCTGTCCTTTCCTTCCAGTTGCTTTTCCTCAGTTTGATGGGCCTGTTTCCAACATATTTACCTTCAAAGGAAAAAATGGAAAATCAATCAATTCCTCACTGCAATACTGCACAATAAGAATTGAACAACATGGAAAGCCCATAAATGGAACAATTGTAAATTATGGTTTATAGACACTTGTTGCACGTCCATGCTTATATTTTAGCATCAGAAAAAACATAAACTAGTTTATTTGATGTCCATGTCATAATCAAGAAGATAGAACAATCCCCTGTATGCAGAGACTCCAAGCCACCACCAAACAATGCAACACTGAAAAGATCCCATACCATTCATCTCTTTAAGTGCTGCAGCTAGGTCTGTTGTATTTGCAAAGCTGACAAATCCATATCCCTTTGTCTTTCCTGTCCTCTTGTCTCTGACAACCTAGAGGGAGGCATGATAAAATTCATTTGATGTAGTGGCATTAGCATAAAATATGACAAGGAAAAACCCTAAAAGCAATTACAAGAATAAACATAACAAGAACCAAGAATGCACTTTCTTAGAATTAATAATAAAAAAGGGAGGAATAGGAACTTACTCTAGCCATGTTGAACGACGGAAACCTTTGAAAGGCTTTAGACAGAACATCATCATTCACTTCATTTCCGAGATCGCCACAAAATAAGCGAAAATCATCTGCAGGTATTCCACCCAGAAAGAAAATTGGAAATTCCATCAGCAATAAGGCAATGTTTCCAACAGTGTATCAGAAGTTGCAACTATAGAGGACAAAGACTTCATACACTTGAAAGGTCATATTAATAAATTTTTCTTACAGCCCACACTACACTATATTAATGTAGAGTTATCAAAGTGTCTTGACATTTCAGACCCAGGGGGTCAAGCACAGATATGCCTCCTCACACCCATGAATGAACATAGTTGTCTGCGTATAAGAAAAAGGAAAAGAGCCACATTTTGTTTGATCAATCATTGATCTATTTATAAGAAAGTCCATATTTAGCCACTGTTTTTATAGTTTCGTACTCACCATGGCTCAGCTTCATACTATCATACTTGTTTTGCAGCTTTTCCATGGTTCAAAGATCCTATTTCAGATAACATTCTTCAAATACTTCACAATTTGCACATTAGGAAGTTGCAAGAGAGAAATGTCAGGAAAAGATATCCACCTTTGCTCTACAATGGTATCAAAGATGTCTAACTTAAGGATCCTCAATACCAGCAGAACTCCAGTTGCAACTAAAGGGTCGTGATAGCTTACATGGCAACTTTTTTAAACCTCTCCAGACCATGATGATCTAATATCATTTTTGGTAGGAATATAGTATCATTTTGTTCGGAGGTAGTCTTGGTTTTGGGTTCTCATATCCATGAAGGTATGAAAGGTCAAGTATGACCAAAAGGGCTCAAACCAGTGTTTTAAATATCAAACTAGGGGCTAGGCAGCTTCACCCCGCATTAGGCGGGTGCCTAGACACTAAGGCGCCAGGCAGCTCCCCACCACCTCCTCACCTAGGACCTGTCTAGAGCTTTTCATTACAATGGCTCAAACATTTTGATATACTACAAAAAGGAACAAGCAAGGGATGGCAAAGAGAAGTCCTATGTTCCAAAATCAATTCTGTCTATGATAGGGAAATTGGGCTAAAAAAGGGGAATACGTGCAAGAGGCTTGTGAAGGTATATGTCGGAGACCAAGGAGCAGTCTGTTAGGAGTGTCAGAGTGAATATGTTAAGATGACAGTATGGTTGACAAGGGATTAACCCTCATAAAAATAAGTGGTTTAGCTCTCCAGGTACTTCGAGGAAAATGTTTAGCTGAATTCCTTCGGTTTTCAGCAAGTTTGTTGCTATGTGTGTTTCTGAGTGATTTTGCCCTTAATACCATCTACCTATTTAAAAATCTTCTTTGTCTTAAGATCTATCAGTATATATAACAATCACTATGTCAAGCAGCACACATAACTTGTCGTTCAAATACCTAAGTAGACACAGAGTAAGCAATCAAACCAGGTTCTTTCCATATGGAAAAAGGATTTTACCAACAAGATGACAAGGAGAGGAGATTTGGTAGTTCTCTAAAACAAGAAAACTAGAACATGACACAATTGTAACAGCGTTTCTTTATAGAGAGTCATATTAGAGACATTACTTTGAAGGCAAAATTCACCGGTTCCCACCCCCCTCTCATGTCTCATCAAGCATCACAGCTACCTTATGCAATTAAAAAAAAAACAGGTCCTATTACTTAGAGAATATCATAGAAGCTTTAGCAAGTGTTAATGCATTTCATAATGATTATTTTAGGATATAATCACATAACTATCAGTTTCCGAAAAAAGAGTATCATACTTTCTGGCCAATCTGCAAGTGTAGGGTCCTCCCAACTTTGTCCAGCAGCTCTCCGAGGTAGTGCTTTCTTTTTGGTTTCAGCCTTGTGCTCAATATCACTGCTTGCAAGGGCAGCTTTTACACTCTCCAGAGCTTCAGGGGTAATTGTTTGCGCATCCTTTTGGAACAGCTGCTGAGCCTGCAGGTACAAAGGCATAAATTACACATTATTAACTTGCATAGCACACCCCAACCAAAGGAAGCTGCATAATCAACAACAGAAACAGATCAATATAGGATCAGGTGACAAAAAAAGAGGGTTCAAATAGCTGGGATGTGCTAAAGGAAGCCAATTTTGTTCATACCCAATATACATCACAATTTACAAGGGATTTCAATGGATAATGATACGAAGGAATTTAATCAATAATAGTTTCACAGCATCATCTCTCCAATAGAGCACCAAGAATTTACCCAGAACTACAGATTTTCCAGACGTTCTAGGCTCAAATTTATTACCAAGAAACCCCAAGCTATGCAGGAATCGTCTTTTTAAGAAACCTAAGTCCATAATCGTTACTGCTCTGCTGAAAAATTAAACCTTCAAATGCATATCATCCCTACCAGTGAGGCAGTGATCCGATCAAAATGAATTCGAAACCACAAAAAACTGAAGGAAAACAAATAAAGAATTCCTTTTCTCAAACTCCATAATTCCCTCTCTTCCCTAAATCAACTTCCCAATGTCTTCCAATTCCCAGACGAAATCCAGTATATTACTCCTTCCTTGCAAATTCCAAACAATCTTAAATGGCGAACACGACATATTTGAGAGGCAAACCTGTTGATACTGGGGTAGTGAATACACGCCGGGGGTTGGATAGGCCGACGGTACGGCAGGTGCAGCGGGAATACTGATCGACGACGGGACGGGGGGCGGCACTGACGGCCCGATGTAGGGTTGTTGGAGGTGGAAGGGCGTCGGAAAATAGGAGCCGCTGGAATACGTATACTGAGAGGAGACCGAGCTCGATGTAGATGCCGGTAGCGTCGACATAGTTTTACCGAATCACGCCAAACCCTGAGATTCAATTTGGAGAACTTTTGACGGAAATTTGGGGTTTCGAATCTCACAAAGACCTGGAAACGAGATTGCCACTGTGCGATTCGGGATTGAAGAGGGTAAGGGGGAGATTTGTTAAGGAAATCCGAGTTGGGGTTCCGATTTGCAGGAGCTAGGGTTCAAAATGAGGAAGTAAATATCAGAAAATTAGGAAACAGGGCCATGTTCTAAAAAAACGATAAGCACGCCCAGTGGGACTCGAACCCACAATCGCTTGATTAGAAGTCAAGCGCCTTATCCATTAGGCCATGGGCGCCTTGTTGTTAATTCATTTAGTTATTAAGTTTTAATTATTATTCGAAAAATAATGCTTGCTTATTTTAATGGATGAATTACCAAAAACTACCATTCTTAACTTTATTTACCACTAGAAAACTCATAGTTCATCTATTAACAAAAGCATGTTATTTTAGGGGAGAGAATCTTGTCCCTCCGTTTCGCAATAATTGTCGTTTTAAGGGTTAATACTTGTATAAAAAAAAAATGTAGTTTTAGGTTGTACAACCTATTCCCTTTGTACTCTACTGATTAGATAAATTGCCTCCGTAAAATGTGTACTAATTTTTTTTTTGGTAGGTAAAACTCTTCAACTTCCATATTTTTTTCTATAACAACCTTCTTCTCTCTCTCCCTCACCATGGTGCTCTCTCTCACTGTCTTCTTCCTTGTTCTCTCCAGGTACATACGGTTTTTTATCCTATTCAATGGCAATGTATTTTTATCTGTTTAAATTTAATTCAATTTTCTACTAATCGCCTAACTTTTTTGTGTAAATTTGCTTTTTTTAGGGATGACAAAAATTGAGAACACCGTGACTACCATGGATTTGACTCTCAAAGTGGGTAGTGGTTTGAAGATCGTTACACCTTTTGATCGACTTGTGAAATCGAGACAAATGAGACAGCTCCTTTCACCTCTTTATCGACTTGTGAAATCGATACATCGATGTTATTTTGATGAACCTCTTGTACCTCATCAAATTCGTCACATTCATCAACCTCTAAGTTGGGTAATTCATTTGGATTGAAGGGAAGATTTTCATTAAGAGAAGAAGTAAAAGTAAGGTTCTCCTCGGAAGCCATTGTCGGAACCATTCGAAATGGGTAGTATCTTGGTGTATTTGTAGGAAACTTTTCATTACGTTTACTGTTGGCTTTGGCTCCAAATCAAAATTTTCAATGTTAAATTAGTCCTAATTAGAAGGCGGGGGATGATTAGTCCTAATTTTAAATTAGTCATTGGTGTTCACCTTTCAAAATTATCTTTATAATGATTAGAGAAATGGTAGTCATAGTTTTCGAGAGAGTGAAAAAGTAGAGTGATAATTAGAATGGACAAGATCACATATCTCTAAAGGGACATACCTCTTGCTTGTCCCTCCTCTCCCCCAAAATTAAAAAAAAAAAAGAAAAAGAAAAAGAATTAAAATTTAAAAAAAATCAAAAAAAATGATAAAGGGTGGGATGATTTGCGCCGTTTTTATGTTCTTATTGTATGTTGTGGTGGTTTCCACCTGCCAATTCGTTGGCTTCTCGAGAATCAGGCTTGCTTGATCTCGAACTCTTACTTAATAAAAAAAATGAGAGAGAATCTCCCTCGTATGAGAACCTTCACTAAGTTCTACGGTTTAGGATAAGACAAAAATATATTTTAGCACAAAATGTGGGATTTTTTTTTTTGAAAGGGCAATAATTTAGGTAAGACCAGACCCTACTGGACCACCACACAAGAGCATCCTTTCGGACGAGAACACAGAGTTCTGGATGAGACACTAATCTAACCGTGTCCACTGAATGTCGGAGATGGGCCACCTTATTAGCAACCAAGTTGACTTCTTCGGAAGATGTATTCACATGAGGTTGACGAAAAATCCCGAAGCAACAGAAGAATGTCAGAAATGGCAAAATGTGGGAGATGACATGCCCCATACACCTCCCCCATTTAGTTTAAATTTATATATATATTTTGTGGGTCTCATTATTCACACGGTCAAAATTTCACCAAATTTATGTTTATTTACCGACTTATCCAGTAGTGACAAGTGTTTTTGGTACGAAAAAAGCTTACTGACATCGAAAGTCGGTATCGGAAAAATTGGCAGTCGTTTTGCCGACACCGGCTTCTCGTACCGGCAAACGTTTTTGCAGGCCAAAAACACTTATCGGCATCGGAAGCTAGTGAACACATCGTGTATATGACAAAACAGAACCGTGCAGATATCAAGCTGAATTTTTTTCCCCAAAACACACCCTAACAAATTTAACTTGTTTTTCCCAATAAACTTTAGATTTCAATTACCTTTCCATCTAATTCCTACACTTTACACTAGTTTTCCCTAAAGATGACATATACTATCAAATTTCCCTAGAACTGTTTTGAAATCAACATAATATCATTATTTTCATCCTTCTATGGTCCGTACATACCAATAATCTTTGATAGTTTGATGTTATGGAATCTTAATTAGGTGGCTCTTTGTTTTTGGTATGAAACTGCAAGCAAGAACATCAATGAGCATAGCCAAAAGGTTGATGTTGGGAAACTGATTAGCGAACCTTTCTACAAACATGAAAACTCGGGCATCAATCATAGTAGCTGCACCTCGGATGGTTACTGCTTGAAGCTGGTCACCGAGGTCTTGCTTCAGGTTTCCTGCTCGGGTTTTAGAATTGTTTAATGTCTTGATCAAAATTTCCAAGCAATTGCAACTTTGCTAGGGTTGATTGCATTAAGATTGAACTCTCATCTTTGTCATACAAATTACAAATTGTTTACCCTAAATGAGCCAATGACTAAAGCTTTCTTGATATGATTTCTGCTACAACCACTTGGGTTTTGTTTTGGAGGCATCAGTTCGATTAGGTGTCCAAGTTTGTATTGGGTTGTTGTTGGGTGTACAGAGATAACGTATCATAGAAGCTTTAAGAAAAGTTTTGTGCATTTTGATTCGGATCCATTTCAAGTGTCAGAGCGGGATTTGAGCTTAAAAAGAGAGGAAATCGGACGGGTTGGGATAAGTTATGAAGTTGGGAGATACATCTATTTATAGAAAAATTTGTCATTAATATTAATCGAACTTAGATTATAATTAATAAAGCATATTACTCTAATTGAATTTTTTTTACAAACATATGCAAAATGAGTGTCTATGGGTAAATAAAATTAATGTCTATTCAAATATATTTTTTATAATTTTTTGATTAATTATAACTTAAGAAAATTGATTTAAAAAAAAATAAAGCCAACATTTCACTACATCACGTGGTCGGCTTTGCAAAATGCAAATTATTGCCCATGTTGAAAGTTAACCCACCCATCCATGTGTCAGTTTATTAGTGGGTATACATGGTAACAAAAGCTTTGAATTGTGTGAAGTACTCATCTATGTGTCAATTTATTAGTGGGTATACATGGTAACAAAAGCTTTGAATTGTGTGAAACACTCATCCATGTGTCAATTTATTAGTGGGTATACATGGTAACAAATGCTTTGAATTGTGTGAAGTACTCAACTTTGCCATATTTCCCTACAAGTTCATTTTGAAGGTGTACTAGCTTTTTCTTTTTTATTCTTTTGTTGTCATAGTGCACACCACAGGTACAACGATGTGCATGGTCTTAGAGTCGTGGTTGTATGGTTCCAACTCAGTATTTTGGGAGGCGCTTCCCTTAATCTATGAGATCATCCCCCTCCGTCTTCTTTGATATATCCAATTTTTCACCCATCGAATTTTTACCTAATAAAAAAAAACTAAGATTGTTTTTTTTTAAACCAAGTAAGAATTCGAAACACTATATAATCCATTAACCATCTTTACATTTCATGTCAAAAGGGAGAGAATGCATGAGCCATTGAGCCCTTTAACAATGCAAATAAGTTCCTTATCAATGAAAAAAATTACACAATAGACGAAGGAATTAACCCATTGCGGCATCAAGCCAAAGTCCAAACGAGCCCATAAGGCTGTAATGGAGCAACCCAATTAGGGATGGTATAAACCGGATCCAACAACATTCAAGGCGACAACCACAAATGACCTAGAAGAAAACATAAGCACAAGAGTTTTATTCTACTTACAGATTTGAAGGATGAAAACAAGGTTTTGGTTGCAATGAACCAAATGTATAGAGGAATCAAAATAGAAGATTTGCACAAAGGTCCCAAATTGAAAACACCCAGAAAAATGAGATTTGGCGGGAAAAAAAAAAGAATAAAGAATACACAGTTGCTAGACATGGCTACCGCGCAAAAGGAGCCCTATGGCCGTTGGTACACATATTTCGTCCGTGGGTCCACAATGAGACCCTTTCCTCCGTTCACTTCCAGATCATGCCTGCATATAGTGAGTCATCAGTGTTCTATTTTCTACTTTCCTTCAATACAGTATATGAGTGTATAGAATACAGCTCAACTTCATGAGTGCAAAGAGTTGTCCCATTTTTGTACTAGTGTTCTATTTTCTACAATTTGATCGTTCTTCCTTTAGCACCCCTAACATTCAAGATTAAGCATGGATGGAAAGAGTTTTGAGGGAATGTGATCAAGTATGAAAAATAACTCATCAGTACAATATAAAGTTATTCTTCCAATTCTGCATGCAAGTGATTGAATCCAAGAATAAGGATATTTTAAACGAAATAAGAGAAACTTACTGAAATACAAAGTCGGGGATGCTCAACTGCTCACGGGGAACATATCTGAACAGTTGTAGAAGCCGATCAACGTAAACCACTTTCTTCCACACCTTGACATAAGGCTACAAGGTTAAAAAAAAGCACTCAAAAGAGTGGAAAATAATTATTGCAGCTTGCTGTATTTGATAGCCGGATATTGATGCATACCACATTATCAACAAACAACTGCATAGCAAGAACTGCCGCTTTCAGTCCAAATGTTGGGTGCAGCACGTATATTGCCTACAAAATCAGAGAAGGAAATCAGTCTCAATTTAGTTTTTAATTTTTCTTTTTACTTTTTCCAGTTCCCCTCCTTTTCTTGTATTAAGGGGCAATCAGATATTCAGTTTACGATATGCAACTCTGTTGTTACATACACGCAGATTTCTTTGATGCTTTCGTCCAAGTATTTGCTGTAATCTCCGAATCCATCCCAAATCAGGTTGACTGTTCACAGAACAGCAAACAGAAGGTTAGCTCAACTCTCAGGAGATCAGATACCATCAATGAGTTTCTAATCCCATCACTAAGCAAATTTCTTCTCCAAGAACCTTATGCCACCAAGCAAGGAAAGAAAAAGGCAATTTTTGTACTGAATTTATTCCAACTGCAGAATGCTTTCCCTTTTAAAACTTCGGGAATGTTACATAATATTATAGCAAAATCAAGTATATAAATTTGGAAAAATAATCAAAAGTATTCAGTTTATTAGTAACAAAGAAGCAATATTATGTTAGCTAATATCCAATATTCCAAATGAAATAACGGAACCCTTACGGCTGTAAAGATGCAGCTGAGTGGAAATAGACTATGGAATATGGCTTCTGGATCAAGGGCTCAAACTCCTGAAATTTCCAAAATGATAAACTAACATTTAGCAGCTTTATAAATTCCTTACATTAGCATAATGAAACAACACAATAGGTATTACACTAGTAGACCAACGAAAGAGGAGTTTTCACCTTCACTACATATAGCACAAAACGCTCAAGGTCAAGACATCTTAGCAAGAAATGAGCTCCAACCACCACCATCACAGGGCGACCTTCACTATCTACGCCACCACGATAGCTGCACGAAGAAGATGCGGGATATAATTTTGAAAAAAGCTCCCCCTCTGGGAAATAATAAATAGATATCAAGCATAAGCAAAAGAGTAAGATCCCTTTAAAAAAAAAGACCCGAAATCAGGTATGCGCTTCCCTCTTCGTATCATGACAAATTTCAGAACAAATAGTATCAGGGTAGAACAAAGCCCAAATATTTAAGAGGTAAAGTAGAGACAACAACAAGGCAAAAAATATTTTTTTTTGCAAAAATCTGCAGCACCATGTGATGTAAGGCCCTTTTAACAAGCTCGAAAGTTGGAGAGCAAAAGGCAATGATGCTTACACAATTTTCATTTCTGCAATTTCGGACAGATTAGCTGAATTTGCTTTCGCCAGGTATCTAGAATGAAGAGAATATTCTTCTGCAGCAGATAACGGGGGGCCACCAAGATCACCAAACCCAAGCATTTTAGCACAATTCCATCTGCTTTGAGCTTGAGCAGTTTTCTCCCATTGCTCTTTTCGCCTCTGATCAGGATCTTTAATCAAAGACATGAAAGCAGGATCCAAATACGAATCCAAATAGGAGGAGTTCCTGTTGAAAGAATCATTGTTCATAGAAAATCATGGCAACAATAATCAAACACAAGCACATTAAAAGCCTACTTGGTCATCAAGTGCATTTAGACTTTCGGTCGTTATGAGACCTAAAACGGAAATCACAAAAGGAATTGCATGTAGAAAGCAGGGCAGTTCAAATCAGTGCATGGGGGAAATATACTGACCTCCTCACCAATCCAGCATCACTAACAGGCAAATCATCCAGGCCCGGAGAAGGTGTAGGCGGAGTTTTCCTGACATTTGGAAGAGACTTTATTCTAATTTTCCGTTCATCTATTATTGTTTCACCATTCTCATCTCCAACATCAGCAGGAAGTTTTGATATTGCAACTTCTTCTTCATGTTTATCACGAGGGAAATACAATGGAAGCAACCTATAAATCAAAATACAAAGAGTAAACTAATACCCCTACTATCAAATAATGAAGACAAATAGCAGCAGATATGAGCGCTCATGCAGAACCATAAAAAAATCGAGTTCAAATCACAAAAGAAATTTTAAAATTAATAAAATAAAGTAACCATACCTTTTGTATATCTCAGTGTCGGATGATGTGACAGTGCAGAATACAACAGCCATAATTTTGTCTTTCTGCTTCTCAAGAAATCTTCGCACGGTTCCTATTAGAAAAGGAAGCATACTGGTAATGTACTTCATGAAACCTAATGAGCAGATGAAGAGCGAGAGGCAAATGTTGAAACAACTCTGGCCTTCTTTTCAGGAAAGAGAAGGCTAGAGTTAATTTAATACGTAATACATTATGTGGAACAAATATCTTACTTATAGCCACATGAGCCGCAGGTTCACGGGGATAGTTTTTGGTTTCTGTGTAAATACATCCCATTGCTATGCTGCATAGACAAATTCTACTTAGGTATCGAAATGAAAATACAAAACATGCCAAAGGGAGATAGATAACAGAAGGATTTGTCATCAGTCAACCTCCGAAGACCATTTTCAATAAGCAGCTCAAGGCACGCCCGATAGCAATGGCTGAGGGCATTCTCGGCAGCAGTATGATATTTCACTGCATACTTGGGGCCAACGGTATGAATAACCTTCCTGAATTATTATTTTATTAAACGAAACATAAGAGGTCAACTTTGGAGCATACTGAGATTTGGTAGATATTAGATATTTCATACATTACATAGAGAAAGCATACATGGATCACAGTAAAAGAAGCAGCATAGAGTCAAGGACACGTTTTGTGTATGAAAAAAGGCGACGGTTCTTTGCAGAAGAACATAAAAGCAAGACAAAACGTAATTTCCACATGATGGTATCAAAAGAAGTAAGAAGATGTGCATAGCACAAAATCATGGTAGTTCATAGGTAATAAAGAGCTATGATTTAAAAAAAAACATGGAAGTTCATAAGAATCTTAACAAGAAACTAATATGGCCTCCACCTTTAGGATTTCAAATAAGAAAAAGGTTAGGAGATGATCTGATACCTAGCAGGAAGATCGTATGCACTTGTCATTTTAGCCATCCCCGTTCTACATCCACCCTGAGAAAAATAAAACAGCCTTTGAAATTGCTCATGCACATATACCTCTGAACCAGCAAAGAAGAATCATTATGCCTATATGTGTGCTGTTGAAGACTAGCCCTTTTAGTTTATTGCTAGATATACCACATATACCTCTGAACCAGCAAAGAAGAATCATTATGCCTTTATGTGTGCTGTTGAAGATTAGCCCTTTTAGTTTATTGCTAGATATATCAGTGTCATTGAAAAACTTCACAATCAGTATTATCACTATGTCAAAAGTAATGGCCAATCATTCCTCATATGAACAGCTGCATAGGATTGAGCTTTGCAACTTCAATACATAAAATCAAGTTCAAGGTGAACAAGCTCACCAGTGTTGCACATTCCTCAGCCAAACCAGGTCCAGCAGCAGCATGCAAACCAGGGCTGCTGTGGGCTTCATCCAAGTTCTGCGGAGATACATAATAAAAAATAAGATACACAATGATATAAGTGCAAAATTAATCTGATAAAGCCCCAACATTTGGTGTCATCATAATTCAAATCTTACACATCCCTTCAGTTCAGACATATATTCTATATCAAAAATATATTTTCAAATGGAATAGAAGAAAGGAGCAGGAAAGCCTTATGTGTTTGTAACCATAAGAGTATTAGGAATGGGAAATAAGTGGGGACCATATGAAGGATATAGGCAAGGTTAGTGGCAGAGGGTTATGTCAATGAAGTGGTAGCTTTTGATGGTATAGTGGCGAGGGTAGTCTCTTCTGGCCCAAAAATAAGACAAAAGCCAAAAGTAAAAGATGATGGAATAAACTGAGAGACATTTCTATACAATATTTATACTAAGTCCGTCCAACACTCGCCCCCACTATCACATCTTTTAATGCAAATAAGCCAACCAAATAGCAAATAAGAAAATCAAAATTGCTTAGAAGCACTAGCACATGGGCAAATGAAGAAACAAAGTTAAACCACAGCTCTACAGCAAATTAAGTGATAATACTGAAACCTGCCTCCTCTTGATCCAAACACATCAGACAATA
This sequence comes from Persicaria tinctoria, assembly GCA_037127255.1. Taxonomy (NCBI): domain Eukaryota; kingdom Viridiplantae; phylum Streptophyta; class Magnoliopsida; order Caryophyllales; family Polygonaceae; genus Persicaria; species Persicaria tinctoria. The sequence continues at coordinate 7,921,048 of JBANSL010000004.1, forward strand.
TGCTAACAATAACACTAAGTAACAATCAGCAGAGGTGGTTTTAAATGTTATCTCCCAAAACCCAGACTTACTTTACTCAAACTAAGCAGTTCAAAAAGCACGCACATAAACCCAATACTCTCCCACAATATTAAACTACACGAGAAATGCACAGCCACACAATAGAGAAACAAAGATTGCACTTTTACTTCATCCACTCAAATATTTTACATGCCAGGATTTCCCAGATAACATTATTCATTTATCCAGAATCGCCCCTTGAGCATATCACAACTCGCAATTTTAAGGCTAAGTGGACACCTAGCATACCGGTCATGTGTCTGCTTGAGATAGATATCTAATTAGATGCAACTTAGGTGTGTTGATTTTATTCAAAACTAACCTTTCATTGAAAATACTAGATGGTTCAAATTAAATAGGAACAAGAAGAAGACATCACAGAACATCGTAACCTTACTCTATCATAGGGGAGGAAAAGCAAGATGCAAACACAATGGCCTTAAAGGATTCCTGTATCCCATTCTCAAAGGAGGGTGACAATAGCACAAAATTCCAGTGTCCGAAGATTCATTTAAAAGACAAAGATGAAGAAGAATTACCTCATTGGTGGAGTTAACGACAGCATCAACTTCAAGATTCCAAGGGTTTCCCCTCCATAGATAGATCTTCGAATTGATCTCTTGATCAACAGGAAATCTGGACACACCTCCATTAGCTGCACTTTCAGAAGTAGATGCTACTGATGCAAGAGGATCTGGAAAATGAGAACTGGAGAAGATAGATTCTTCATTCCCCTGATCCAAAGACCATCTATATTCTGCATCACTCCAACTTGGAACTTGGTCCAAAGTGACAACGGAATCTCCACTATCCATTGGCTGTCCACCCCTTGTTGGTTCAGTAGCCACTGGATGATACATTCCTATAGCACCAAACTCTACAGTTCAACAAATTGTAAATATGAGAATCTTACACTCAAACTTACAACAATGGCATCCCAATTTCGTGCCTACACTAAAAATTCAGATATCATAAACTCATTACTTAATCAAGAATGATGTCTCCTGGATTTAACTTGCAAAGCAAAGAAATCTCAAGCATATAATACCATTCACAATTTAAACACAAAAAGAAAAATGCCTCATGAGATTCAAAATTAAATAATGATCCAAAAGAATCCGGCAACTTGGCAACTGAAGACCGTCATAGCTCATAAGCAAAGGGAAATTTACATACTATAATCGCATACAGTAACAATCCTAAATTCAGTGCAGAAGAAACTCCATTACACATGTTATGCAATTTAGTACATTCCAAGGAACACTCCAAAACCTAAGGGCGCGTTTGGTATAAATGCAGTTACTGGGTTCATAAAAGGAATCCAGTTGGACATGGAATCTCATAGCTATAGTTCGTGTATGCTATTCAGTCACAACGGAAGAATAGATGATTCATACCTCATAAACTAGACACTAACCATCAGCAACCAAACAGACACTAGCAAAAAAGAGAGGCAAAAATAGTCTATACAGAAAGAAAACAAAATTCCCTATGGTTGACATCAAAACCCCCCGAATTCAATAGCCAGGAGAAAAAAACATCAAAAACCAAAACAGTAGATTCAACCAGAATCCAAATCAGCCACCAATTCAACAAAATTGGATTTAACAAACATGTATGTAAGAAAACCTAGATCGGACGAAACGGAAGGACCTGGAACCGGATGGAGAATCTGGGGCTGGCCCAAAACCGCCGGCAGAGCAACTAGCGAGGGCGCGGAAGGAGAGGTTCGATCCCGCGCCGGATGGAAGGGAAGCAGCTGCTGGTGGAGTTGAGGAGAAATTCTAAATTGTGGAAGGAGGCATGGCCGGGGAAGAAACCCTAGGTGGTGCGATCGGCGAGGGTGGACCTCTGCAGATGAAGACGAGCGAAGGAGCTGGCGCTGATCGGTGTGAGAGAGATAAGAGAGAACAGGTCACACAGCACAGAATGATTTGTATCTCTCTATTAAATTACATGAAGCCACCCCTCTATTATTGAAATTGCACAAAACCACCCGTTAAAGCCTTTCTGCTAACAAAAAACACCACACAGCCCGAATATTCCGTTATAAACTTAGAATAATGTTTAAATGGATGCTCGTCAAGACTAAACTACCCCTTCGGCCCTTCCCATGTCATCAAGAAAAATAAAATAATACTCGTTCGTTGAGAAAAACACGTTGTTTTATTAAAAAAAACTTGTCAAGAAAATTTTATTAAAAAAAACTTGTCAATTTTGGTATTTTAGTATATACGTTTCAAAATTGTCATTCTATTGTTAGATAAAAAGTGAGGTTATTGATAAGGTCTCGAAATAACTATTGATAAGACGATTTTCGCTAATTACACAATAAGTCCTTTTTTATTTTAGAAAATATTTACGAATCGAGCCGAGAGCAAAAGGAAAAAACCTAATTCTGCTCATTGAAATGCTCAATCCGTACAACCAATTGTTAAAAAATCGTATTTTGGATGAGTAGAGTTCTTGACCCGTTGGTTCGACCCGAACCCACTAATTATATGGGTCTGGGTTGAGTATTTCATGATCCGTAACTCGAAATTACCCGACTCGTAATGAACCCGAACTCGAGACGGCCTGACCCAAACACGACCCGTCCGACCTATTGGATAGGTCTAATAAATTCCGATGGGTCAAATAGTGTGAAGGGTCCACACGTTCGAGCGCATCATGCGCACCCAAGTCGATCACATGAGACTGGTAGGATTCAATCCTAAAACCAATTGACAATATGAGGAGTATCACATGCATCGAGGCTTAGGTCCTCAAGTGCAACTCTATGCCCCCCTCAATATATGTAGTTGCATTTGACGCCGTGCCTTAAGACCAGCTAGCCCAGTAATAGACCACGGCCTCGGACTGCACTGCTATGATACCGTGATAAATTCCGATGGGTCAAATATCATGGTGGGTCCACATGTCCGAGTGCATCATGCGCACCAAAGTTGAGCACATAAGACCAATAGAGGTCCATTCTAAAACCAATTGACGATAGGAGGAGTAACTCTGTTACTTATATACAAGATTTAAATTCTCGTGTTTTTCGATGCGGGACAACCATCTTTCACATCACAACAAGCTACTTTTATGTTTTTATTTAGTTGTTTTAGGATAGTCAATTTGTATGTAGATTTTTTTAAAAAAAATACCTCTTGATTTACCTGATACTGATCTTTCGAATCCTTACCTTTTAAAAAAAATACACTGCTTAAAATGGAAAATCAACCGCGTTGGCGGCATTGCACGTTTGAAGAAACCACACACATGCGGACATGCCAGAAACGATCCTGTAGCCCATAAACACTTGTCTATTTTGTAGTCGGCCTCCTCTTATTAGTTAATTTTGTAGTCGGCATTGCACGTTTGAAGAAACCACACACTAGGGTTTGAGTAAACAATATTATTAGAATAGTAATAATTTATCGGTGCGTTCTGTTCGAGGTGTTTTCGGCTTCGCTTGGTGTAACATGACGGTCTATGACTTTGTTGAGGTTCTAGCAGTCGGAGTCGGGATTGGATGAGATCGTGGTGGTGTGTATGGGGCAACTCCGTGTACGGAAAGATTCCTTGGAGGTTTGTCTTTACTTCCCATAGGGATGCCTAATGTATCGCCGACCAACGGTGTCATTTCACGATGGTGCTTGATTTCGTCCATAGTCTACCTTCCCGACCAGCTAGCTTTAAGTTTGATGTGTATCATATTTCGTTGTTTGTATAGCCTGGTCTTTTCTGTATTTGTTGTTTGTTTGACGGTCTGCCGACTTGCTGACCTCTCGAGCATCAAGCTTGTCTGAGCTCGAATTATCTAATAAAAAAAAATGAAAATAAGAGTATACATCGGAGGGCGAATTTAATTTGTGGCTCCCACATTGCACATGCACATTCAAATACAGTAGCACTGGGCCAAAATACCAAATTGGTATTTTAAACTAGAAATGTTGGATATTTGGGTATTTAAAAAGACTTTGGTGACAAATTGATATTTAAAATTGCACCGATGGATAAATTGATATTTTTTCTGGTTGGAATTTCGGTTCTCATGCGCTTGACTCCTACGTGTATACTGAATCCTTTTTGTTTAATTTGTACCGATTTAATTATAATAAAATTATAATTGTTATAATTATAATATTATACAAATAAAAATTGGTTCAATTTTTTTTTAAAAAAACCGATTCGATAGGGATTCGGATATTTTATTAGGAGAAAGAAACCAACCCAAGCTAAACAAAAAAGGTTCAGTATATGCGTAGGAGTCACGCTCATGAAAACCGAAACTCCAACTAAAAAAATACCAATTTTTCAATCGGTACAGTTTTAAATACCAATTTGACACGGTAGTTTTTTTAAATACCCAAATATCTAAATATCTAATGTTGTCAATTGTCATTTTTAAATATCAATGTGGTCTTTTGGCCATTTCTATATGTTGGGGTACAAACAGTGAATGATTTGTTTCTTGCAAAATTGTCCTTACATTTGCATTATTGACAATCATAGGCATACAGGGAAGAAGATGGATTACTTGAGCTTCCTTCCATGGATTCTACTCTTATGGGCGGCCGTCCACCTTATCCTCTCCCTTATCTCCTCCTCCGGCAACAAAAAGCTCCCTCCCGGCCCACTTCCTTTGCCCATCATCGGCAACCTCTTCCTCATCGGCGATAGCCCCCACAAGTCCATCACCGAGCTGGCCAAGATCCATGGCCCTATCATGCACCTTCAGCTGGGAAGCCAACGGACTGTAGTTGTTTCCTCCGCTTCGGTCGCCAAAGAAGTCCTTCATAAGAATGATGCCTCCGTTTGTAGCAGAACCATTCCGGATTGCGTCACTGCCCTTCGACACCATGAGCTCTCCTTTCTATATATGCCTATATCATCTCAGCATTGGAAGAGCTTCCGTCGGATATGCAATAGCCATGTGTTGTCGAAAACTCGGCTGGATGCAAGCCAGTTCCTTAGAAGAAACAAACTGGAGGATCTACTTTCCTATGTGAAGCTATGTAGCCAAACCAATGAAGCAGTTGAGATAGGCCAGGTGGCCTTCAACACCACCCTCAATCTTCTCTCAAACACCTTCTTCTCTGTTGATCTTGTCGATCCAAATTCGACTACTTGCAGGGAGTTCAAAGAGATTATCTCACAGATTATGTTGGAAGCTGTAAAACCTAACTTTTCAGACTATTTTCCTGTCCTCAAACGCCTTGACCTGCAGGGTATCAGGCGTCGTATTGGAGTTCATTACGAGAAGATGTTTAGTATCTTCAACTCGATGATCAGTCATCGATTGGCTGCTGCAACAGAAGGGTGCTTGGATGCGAAAGATGCACTCGACGCATTGCTCAAACTCAGCCATGACGATGGCGAAGAGCTTCAGCTCTCCCACATCCCACATTTGCTAATGGTTGGTACATTTTCTTACTTCTTTGCTGGCTCTCTTTTTATTTTACCTTCTGTGAAGTGTCCTATTGTTCTGGGTCTATCGGAAACACCCTCTTGACTTGTTCGGGTAAAGAGTGCGTATATCATGACCCCAAACCCACTTAATCGCTAGCATCTTGTATTGCAGGATCTATTTGTAGCAGGAACTGACACAACCTCAGGTATAATAGAATGGGCAATGACGGAATTGCTTTGCAACCCTGATAAGATGAACAAGGCTCGACGAGAGCTTGAGCTTGTCGCGGGTAAAGGCATTATGGTCAAGGAGGAAGACATCCACAGGCTTCCATACTTGGAGGCTATTATAAAGGAGACTTTCAGGGCTCACACATCCGCTGCATTTATACCTCGGAGAGCAACTTGTGAAGTTGAGATTTGCGGGTTCACAATCCCGAAGAATTCAACGATCCTCATCAATCTGTGGGCTATGGGGAAAGATCCAACCGTGTGGGACAACTCGGGCTCATTTGAACCGGAAAGGTTTCTTGGAAGAGAGACTGACATCATGGGTCGAGAGTTTGAGCTCATCCCTTTTGGCAGTGGCCGAAGAATCTGCCCTGGGATGTCTTTGGCGATGAGGATGATACCTCTGATGTTGGGTTCTCTGATCAATTGTTTCGAGTGGAAGCTTGAAGACAACGTCGAACCCGAAAACATGGATATGGAGGCTAGATTTGGCTTGTCATTGCAGAAAGCCCAGCCCTTGCGAGCTGTCCCTATCGGCATTATGTAGTTCTCTTATCATCTGTAACAATAAAGAATCTCTCCATTGCACCTTGCGAGCTTTTCTGCATCTGTAACAGTAAATTAATGCACCTTGTCTTGCAACAGTTGATGTAATAACAATCTTCTCTTCAAGACTCTCCATTGATTCCTTTATCTCCGAGTTCAATTGCCCTGCAGATGCCATCTTCATCTCTGCCAGTTCCCCATCTCCATCCTTGACAAGCTCGATCAACGACTTAGCCCTTCAACTGCACCTTGGCTTTCGACCTCCACCCGTCCTCCTCTGCTAAGTTCTTCTTTTAATTGGGTTCATCAAACCCTAATATGTAATTCCTGCGCCGTCATCCATGGCTCCTCCATGCCCTTCCGGCCATTTTCTGCACATCTCGATTTTTCAGTACGCTAGGGGTAAAATTGGTACATCCCGCTTTCCCACCCCGTCCACCCCCATACCCAAAGTGGAGAAAATCCCCAAATTCCACCCGTCCATCCACGGAATCCCATAAAGGAAAATCATTTAATTAAAGCGCAAAATCCATTGCTGGGCGACACAACAAACAGAAGAAAGAGGGCGACACAGAGAAGGCGACAGTTCGGCGACGAGGAGGCGTCAGTCCGGTGAAGAATCCGTCGGTGCTGATTGGAGGCGCAGTCCGGCGACGAGGTTTTCCACCTAAATTCAATCAATAACAAAGTACCAAAGCCAAAATATTTTTTCTTGACTGTTTCCGAAGTATTTTTTCTTTGAAAAGTTTGGAAGGATAGCATATACTAGTGTTTCATGCTTGATCAACTCCTAGCAGGTTAACATGACAGTTGTTGATTTATATTTTTCATCATTCTTCAATCATTGGAGTTTAATTTTGACTGTATTCGCTTCAATTGGGTGTAGCTTACTTGCGGGAGATTTAACATCAATGCAGTTAATTCCCAATTTTTTGCCTTTGATTCCCCAAACTGAGTTGGTAGGATAAGGGCTCCATTTTCCCCAAACTGAGTTGGTAAGGGCTCCATTAGGCCGAACTCCAGAAAGATAGTTGACAAGGATGTTTGGATTCTTGTGGATTTCATATTTCATATTAGACAACAATTGATTTCTAATTTCATCATTCTTCTCCAGTTTTTCAATTAGCAGTAAATTAGTGCATGAGAATGTTGGAAAGTCACTAATTTTCATTCTAACAGATCAAGGAAAATGAAAGTGGAGCTATCTTGTTCAGAGGAAGAGTCTTTGGCGCTATTGGACGAATTTTTGGCCATACTAGAATGTGATCCTCTTATGTAAGTTATTTTAACTAATCTCGGTCGATTATATAATATATATGGTTATAAATTTCAGCACTTTTACTATTTATCAATGGTATTTTAGGAGTGACCAAGAAATAAATATAGGGAGTCATTTGTCAATATTCATTCTTCCTTTTAAAAGTTTTGGTTTTTTGGTAGCATCATTATTTTTGATGTTTATTTTTATATATCCAGTGATGAATTAGGATTTATCCACCCATCTCAAATTTCATTGTTGAGCATAGAGTCAGATGCTAATGTGGAAACAGATGTTTTGGTTAACAAAATCCAAGTTTTCTGGAGTAGAGATCATAAGCTTGGCATATCGACTCAGTATCTTCTTCCTTTGTACAATGGAGCTAAGTGTAAATTTATGTCGCTGCGTGAAAAGTACAAATCATCTGGTCCCTTGGCTTCAGTAGAAATAGACATTGGTATTGAACAATTTTCTGGAAGCTCTAGCTTCTCTGAAACTGAAAGCCAACTCTTGAGGCTCAGCAAGGCTGTTTTATTGCTAAGTGGTGATTTTGGCACTGCATGGAACACGAGGTTGGTTGTTTTACTCCTTTTTTTTTTATTGCATGTGTTTAGGGAAATGGATGATATAAATATTCGTTACATGAGCTATGTATCTTCTCTTTTATTGTATGCATAGCATAATTTGTATATCTTAGTTTCCATTCTCCCCTAAGCCTTGATGTGTTGGTAGCTTAGGATAACACATGGAAAAATTTATTTAAGCCATCTATAACCTCATTGTAGGTGTAAGGCATCAATTTAATGCCAGATTTGTGTTATTGGTGCTATTAAAGGTGGATTTAGAATAGATTCCTTATTAGCAATTGTTTTAGTCCTTGAAAATTTTGTTTCAATTTTGAGAAGAATAACGATCTTTTCCTTTCATTATCAACTGAGCAAAAAGTTTCTCTTTTTACTTTTGTGAGAAGCAAAAGTTTCTCCAGCAAACTATTTAACTATTGAAGAGATATATTTGTTGCTCCTCTGTCATACAGGAAGCATATTATTTCAAAGAAACCATGTCCTGCGATCTTGATGGATGAACTCCTTTTGTCTGCTTTGGTTCTCTCTTATGCCCCCAAAACTGAACATGCTTGGAGTTACAGGTAAGACCTTTGATCCTATTTTCAGAGATTCTCTAGTTATTGTTAAGTTATGGACCATTGGACCCAGATAAGGCACACGTGCAATAATTACTTTTTTAGTATCCGTCAATGTATGCATTTTATACACACACACACACAATATATATATATATACACACATTAATAAGTCATCATATGTTCGCGAGTTTGAAGCTGTGAACTCTTTTACGACTGTGCTATAGGAGATGGATTATCAAGATCATGGCTGGGAATCATGCAGACCTCCATGAGATAGTGGAAAAGGAGTCTGCTCTTGTGGAGAAAATAGCAGAGGTTTAGTTTAAGTTCAGGAATTGCATCTTGTTAAATCATTAAGGTTTATTGACTGTTCATTTGCAATCATTAAATTGGTTCAATGGGCGTTCCTTGTTTTTTTTTTTTCGATGTTCTGGCAGTGGTCTGCTATGTGGGAGTGTTGTTTTTATTTTGAAATTTGATTTTATTGTTCATCTACTAATCCCTTCTTGGATAGTGTTCACCATTTCCTGGTATTATTATATTTCTTCTGGATAGACTCTATCCAGAAGACACTCACTCTATCCGATAGAGTGAGTGTCTTGGGGATTTGTTTTACTGGCCATATATGAACATGCATTCAGTTGATGGCTATTGATGTTATTTGATATTAGAGAGTTGTAGTTCTTCGCTGTTCAACGTCCATGCTGAAACCAACCGCATATTCACATTCTTTATTTATAGGTGTCAAAAATGAACTACCGGGCTTGGAATCACCAAATTTGGCTTGTTTCTTACATGTCCAGACAGCAGGTGAGATGCTAATCTATGATTTATTGTTTAATACTACATCAGTTCTAAAAAACAGCAGGTGAGATGCTAATCTATGGTTTATTGAGAACATAATGAGGTAGATTTGAAGGAGGGAGGTAGATTTTGCTTTTCCTGATTTTGAGAACATAATGAGGAGCAAAAAATGAGCAAGTTTGTTGGCATTTTGGGGTTGTTATTTAACTCTTTGTCAAGGAAGGAGCCACTCTTATTGAGATTTAGTGGTTACTAATTGGATCTAAGTTTCTCAAGACACTGCAAAGAAATTAATAAGAGGCTTTTTGTTATATGGATGGCGTTGAGAATTCAAAACTTGCTCTTTCTTTCTTCAGCTTCATCCAAAGAACAATGGGTTCTGATCTTTATTCATCCTATATTTATCTTACCAACTAGCTGTTCAAACAATAAATTCCTTCTGGCATCTAGCTATAGAGTGGAACTCCAAACTTTTCCACTTCCTCCCAAAGTTGTATCTATACCTTTTGTCTTACATACCCTTATATGGTGACCGTTTTTTTTATTAATCAAAGCTATGAATTAACAGCGCTGTCTGGACGTTACGATGATGGAACGCTTTGAGAATGTCAATGATATCTGCCTAGCAGTTTAATATGATAAGTTTTCTCTATGATTTGCTTTTCTTTATAGACCACCTTGTCCTGCAGGTTCTTAATCAGTTGAATAAATCCAGAAAATGGGCTAGCCTACATGTTGCTGATAATAGTTGCTTTCACTATCGCAGAGTAAGAAGACTTCTTTTTAAATTTCCAAGACAGAAAAAGTACTATAATTTTTATTGAAATGGTAAATTATGTTTTTGAAATTTGCATTGTAAAGTCAGATGAAAATGATTAATGCCTAAAATGTTATACTTCGGGACAAGTTTAGAAGTCTAAAACGACATTTATTATGAGACGGAGGGAGTATAAAAAATATGTACATCTGATTAGCTTTATTTCTTTGCTGGTTCACAGAGGCTAATGCGTAGGATATTAGACGATTCTAAGCATGAACAGGATTTGGTGGGCTGCTCTAATCATGATATGGTTCCTTACAATCTGTGGAAGGTAATTTCTTTCTTGAGCTTTTTGATCCCCTCTCCCGGTCTTCAGTTTGTGTTAGCTGTAACTAACTATAAGCACTTCCCAGTTATGGTTCTTCTGCTTGTTTCTGCGTTTGTGTGTGTTTCACCTTTTTGTTCTTGCTGTGAAATCATTAGACCAAGAATTAGATAAAGTACCTGCTGTGACCAGAGCATTAGTATCTTATAAATAAGGCATTAGGCTTCTTTTCTAGGTATTCAGAAATATTTTTTTAAAGGCAGTTACATTCTTGGCCAATGAGTGCAGGTTCTTCTGGTGGCCAGAGAGCTTGGTTTTGCTGGTGGCTTAGTTGATTCCTTGGGTTGCCTTGGTTTCTCCAATCTTAACTCTATCAGAAACTGCTGCAACAGTGCTATCATACCTGAACCCCTTACCATTTCACTTGTCAAGAAGGCTGCCTTAACTAACAATACAACCTTTTTATTACTTAAAGAAGCCTTGATTTTGTAATCTAGTGTTTCTTGCCACACTTTTCGTGCATCTATGTTTTAAGTTATTCACTGAGGTGCTTATTACATACCCCTTTCCTATCGGATCCTAATATAGGGGAGTAAGTTACCAACTATGACTTAAATATATAGAGATGAAGAGTTGTGCTACAAGTAATCCAGTGATACTTCCCCGAGAAGATTCTTTATTTTGTGATTCTGAAGGATCCTCAAGTTATATGTTTGGGGCACTGCTTTGATTGACCTCCTAGTTAAAGTTTACAACCTCCTTGTCTTTATGGTCTTTTGATCCCACTCTATCCGTTATTTCCTATAAATGGTGTCACAGGAGGAGCTGGACTGGAATGAGATTTTGATAAGGCGTTATATCGGGCGAGAGGTACAAGAACTAATGACAGTGTTTGAATCTATTTTTACATCAGTATTTCGCTTCATGTTGCAAATTGCAATGCACAACTGATATTTTTTCACATTGAAATAATGCCTGCCTGTGGTGTAAGTTGAAAGTAGAGAACACTTGGTAGCACAGCTGCTTTGCCTAAAGATGTAGAGAGCAAACCTGATCGAGGTTTTCCATGTAAAAATGAACATGGCTCAAGGTCGAGGGATGGCTTGTTTAGATAGAAACATAAGAATGGCTTATGGCTACTGCACTCTACTTCTTGACGAAGATGAATTGAAACCCTGGCATTCTACCTTGAAGTAGGTTTATCAATTAAAACACCATTTTGAACTTTATAACTAATATATATTCGGGACAGCATCTCTTGGATGTAGAGTTAATTACCTCAAGTGGATTGCAGTGCTAATTTAGATGGTGTCTTCTTCATCAGGCTTTATGGCTTCACCGTCGCTACCTGTCTGTTTGTTGGGTAAAACACTTGTTATCTGACAATCATGGTGGTCACTCAAGCTCTGATAAGAACAACACATTAAATCATCTTACAGTATTTTTGGACAACGAGATAGATCTTCTTCAGCATTGCTTGAACATTCCAGAGAATGGCTTTGATGATGTCCAAGCACAGGCGACTTATGCAGCTGCCTATATACTGTGGTTGAACAAGGTATGGTAATACCAATTCATCCTCTCTTTCATTGCTAAGGACCTATATAATTCTGCAGTTGATACGAACTAATGATCTGACATGTTGCACCCACTTTTATTGTGTTTGTAAGCAAACATTTGAGACAGCAGGGATAAATCTGGAGGAGAAGCTTCAACCTGGTGATCTAAGAACACTGTTAATTAAGTCATGCCCTGAAAAGAGTATAGTTTGGGATTCTTTGTTGGGAAATCATTGAAAGCCGAAATACAAACATTATTATTGACTGCTTGCACAACACAATTGTGTCGACTACTGGTGAGTCTGGTGTGCTGAATTGCTGCTGATGATAATGGTCTATGATGGAGGAGTTTTTGATTTCATCTAGCTGTTGAGAATCGCAGGCATCGTCAAGGGTAGTCACTACGGACATTAATTGACATCTCTAGAACTTGATTTCTAGAATCCTTACTGTCAATTAAGTGCCATTTTAACTAAACTAGGGGCTATTGTTTCAGAATTGTTCGCCTTGTTTGATTTGTAATGCGTGAACGACTCAAAATCCGGAGTTTTAGGGATGGAAAAACAATGTCATCTTCTTTAATGGAACTCTCAAGAGGCAGAGCTGTGTCCCCATTTAAACCACATAGAAACGGCACAAGATATCAAAATTATGTATTCAGGTGACTTTGATGGAAAAGATTATATATTTATTTAATAATTTTTTTTATAATAACTTTTTTTGGGAGAAAATTATGTAAGAATTGATATCAATTATAAGACGCCACATCTAGGTGTGAGAACGTCGCTTATCCTCTCTTCTCCAAGAGACGCCTTTTCTGCTATTGGGTTTCTGCCTCTGTCTCCCTGGCGTCGAGACGTCGTGTCAGCTAGACCTGTCAAACGGGTCATTCGGGTCGGGTTTGAGTCGGGTCACTTCGGGTCCTGGGTAATACGGGTTTCGGGTATTTTCGGGTCCCGGGTAATACGGGTTTGTCCGGGTTTTCGGGTCATTTCGGGTTAGTCAATTTTAACTTTTTTTTTGAGATCAAACAAGCCAAATTCATTCCATTTCTTTCATGATAACTGAAACAACAGACTCCGTATTCGATAAGTGTACATTCTGACACAAACCAGGAACGCTCTCTTTTTGGAGAGTACCAACACTCCTTCGGGAGACCTAACCCTCCTCCGGGAGACCTAAACCTCCTTCGGGAGCCCCAAGCCACCCTATCCGGGTGTCTCGTAAGTCCATGGTGAACCCTCGGCTCCCCACCAGCCATCGCTGGCCTTCGCCGGCGGCCCATACATCCTCTTTTCTCCATTATTCAGTTCTTGGAGATAGAGGTTGTGCCCACCTCTTCTTCCCCACCGCCCGACGACGCGGATTCCTGATGTGGTGGCCTTCTCCGTTCTGCGATCGCCCGCTCCTCCCTCTTCTTTTGAGCGAGTAGTAGAAACCCCTAATTTAAAACTCATATAATCGCAATCGTTGAACCCTAGCCATGGAAATCTGGTTTTGGTTTTCATTCAATCCGAAAATTAATTTAGGGCTTTTATAGTTTTGAATCCCCTGCTCCCATATCTTGTAATAGATTGTCCTGATTTGTGCTAATCCTTCCTCCTTTCATCCATTTGAGACGTTTGGTCGACTGGGTTTCTTTCCGATCTATTTCTTCTTACCCGCCGGCCGGCCTCTCTCTCCTTTCGGTCGTGGTGGTGTGGTGCTCGGTACTCTCCTCTCTTCGCCGGAGGTTGCCATTGTGCTCGTTCTGGACGAGTACTCACTGTCTCCGTCGGGGTGCGTGGTCGTCGTCGGCATCTGTCTCTCCGGGATGTCCTTCATGCCGCTTGCCACTGCTGCTCCTCCGTGGTGTTCAGGCCTCAATTTGCCTGGCCTTCCTCCATTTGCCTTGGCCTCCTTGGGGCCCAAGGCCACTCTTTGGGCCAAAGCACCCACATTTGCCTTCATTCAACCGGATTTCAAGGAGACCACGTGCTTCTCCTTGCCTTGCAAGGAGGGGTCACCTATTTTGGGAAAATTATAAAAAGAAAATGATAATAAAAACTTATACTAGTTTGGGTTGTATGGTGCGTTTTATTACGAGAGTGGTTTTCGACGGCGTTTCAGGTTCTTCTTGATTGTCCTAGTCTGAGTTGGGGCTCTGGCGTCCGGTGTCGGGTCTGGCTGGGGTCGTGGCGGTGTGCATCGAGGCGACTCCGTGTTCCGGAAATTTCTTTGGAGGTTCGTCTTCATCGCCCACAGGGACTCCTGATGTACCGCTGGCCAGCGGTGTCATCTCTTGGTGGCGCTTGGCTCCGGAATTAGTCTACGTTGTCCTCAGCTTTTAGGGATTAGGATCGTTTGGTCGGCTTGAGCTGTTTGTTTGCCGGTTCTTGTATTGCACCGTTTCTTTTTATCTCGTTGTATGTTTGACGGTTCGCCGTCTGCCGACTCTGTCGGCCTCTCGAGAGTCCAGGCCTGTCTGGTCCTCGAATTATTTCCTTATCAAAAAAAAAAAGATAACTGAAACAACAGTGTCAGTGTCAGGAAGAGAATGCAAATTGAAAAACAAAGTCGCACTAGAAGAGATAGCTGCAATAGAATGAGCTACACTATTTCCTTCACGCCTTACATGAGCCCAACGCACCGAGTCAATCGCCCTACTGTCCTGAAGAATGTCTTGAATGATCAGCCCCAAGGTTCCCTTTCCTGGTTGTCCACTCCGCAGCTTAGTAGCCAGCGCCAAGCAATCAGTCTCGAAATCGACGTGTCGGAGCCCTCTTTCCTTTGCAAATTGTACCGCCCATCTTATAGCTTCAACTTCTACAATCTCCACATCAGTGGTTGCTTGCGTAGGTCGAAGGACCGCCGCCACAAACCTGCCCTCTGCATCCCGTTGGACAAAGCTCATTGCCGCTCGTCCCGCACTTGACACAGCCGCATCACAATTGATCTTGACCCTGTTCCCGTAAGGCTTTACCCATATTCATTGCCCGACTGTATCATCTCGTCTCGCCGGGACCTTTGTATGATCAGTATAGCTGCCGTAGTTCACCTGCAGAGCCATAGCCTTGCTCACAATCTCCTCCGGATCAACGATCTTTCCCTCAAAGATTCTGGCATTTCTAGCAAGCCAAACTTGCCATAGCATCAAGGACCATATCTGTCTCTCAAGACCGGTACCACCTGTAAAGATCATCATAAAGCTGTCCCAAACCGACCTCGCTCCGTTCCAATGTCGAGCAATCCTCGGTATCTTTCCCCATGCTTTCCTAACCGGCCTACATTCAAATAGAGCGTGGATAGCCGACTCATAACGCCCACACAGATCACACAAGCCATCACTTGTGATATTCCGTTTCACCAAGTTCGATTTGCAAGGGAGAACATCTCTCGCAACCCGCCACACCAGGGACTTAGCCTTCGGAATAGTGTCCATTTTCCACATCGCTTTCCAAGCTCGCGCACTTGTTGCTCCATCAGATTGACCAACCCCTCCCTCCTCAAAATTCAAGCTCTCAATTTGAATATGATAAGCACTCCTAACAGAGAACTCTCCACTCTTATTATAATGCCAGATAAGGTGACCAGTACTTGTCGGAGAGATTAGTCGGGTTTGAAGGATTAACTCTGCGTCGCTGGGTAAGAAAAGCTCATTCACCAAACTCACATCCCATCGCCGAGCCTCCCAATCTATAAGATCAATGACCCTGAGATTCGGATTGCCACCCCGGAAATTACCAATGACCTTGAAGCTATTCTCCCTTGGAATCCATCGATCCTCCCAAACATTTACCTCGACCCCACTCCCGATGCTCCACCGAAGACCCATCCTCAGCACCTCTTTGCCATCCATTAAGATTCGCCAAGTATAGCTAGGCGAGTGGCCTACCGTCGATTCAATGAAAGACGTTCTCGGATAGTACCTAGCCTTGAGAAGCTTGACGATCAAAGAATCTGGTTCGTTCATCAGTCGCCACCCCTGCTTTGCGAGAAGAGCCAGATTAAATAGTTCCATATCACAAAAGCCCATACCACCTTTATCCTTTGCTCGACACATCCTTCGCCATTGTGAGATCATGAGATTGATTGTAATGTCCTCCTTAGGGTTTCCATTCATTGATATAACATATATATAGGTTATAAAGGTATTGGGCCTTAATGGGCTTTTAGCCCACTATACAATATTAAGACCTATGTAATCTATCAAACCCCCGCAGTCGAAACTGGAGGGGGTCGTATAGTGAGACTGGAGCGAAAATCAATGAACAACTGTCTAGGTAAACCCTTGGTGAAAATATCAGCGTACTGATATGAGGACGGGACATGGAGAACGCGAACATGTCCTATGGCAACCTTGTCCCTGACGAAGTGGAGATCAAGCTCAATGTGCTTCGTGCGTTGATGTTGGACCGGGTTGCTAGCCAGATAGACTGCCGAAATGTTGTCAGTGTAGACCAGAGTGGCCTTCATAAGAGGGCAACAGAGCTCAAGCAGGAGATTGCGGAGCCAAGAGCACTCAGAGACAACGTTGGCAACGCCCATGTATTCGGCTTCAGCGCTGGAGCGAGACACGACGGACTGACGCTTGGCCGACCACGACACAAGGGTGTCATTGAGGAAGACACAGTAACCAGACGTGGACCGACGCGTGTCAGGACAACCACCCCAATCCGCATCAGTGTATGCAACAAGGTCAAGCTTAGAGGAAGGAGTGATCGTGGTGCCGAGCTCGAGTGTGCCGCTGATGTACCGAATGATCCGCTTTAAGGCATGAAAGTGGGGTTCCTTGGGTGCATGCATAAACAAGCAGATCTGCTGAACGGCGTAACTGATATCAGGTCTGGTGAAGGTGAGATACTGAAGAGCACCAGCAAGGCTCCTGTATAATGTCGGATCATCAACCAAAGGACCAGAGTGAGCGCTGAGCTTGTTGGATGTATCGACAGGGGTGGCGACCGGATTGCAGTTACTCATGTTAGCCCGAGCAACAATTTCAGCAGCATACTTACTCTGTGAGAGGAAAAGCCCAGACGCATACCGCTGAACAGCAACCCCCAAGAAGTAAGACAACTGGCCCAAATCTGTCATAGCGAATTCAGCACTTAGCCGTGAAATAATCGACGTCCGAAGAGCATCAGAAGAGGCGGTGAGAATGATGTCGTCAACATATAGTAGCAGAAATGCCATGTCGGAGCCTCTGCGATAGATGAACAGGGACGAATCCGAGCGGCTGCCAATGAAACCCAAGCGGAGCAAATGAGAAGCAAAGCGCTGGAACCAAGCTCGTGGAGCCTGTTTCAGACCATACAGAGAGCGCTTCAGGAGACAGACGTGCTTAGGACGATCGACATCAGTAAATCCCGGCGGCTGAAACATGTAGACTGTCTCATTCAGGTGACCATGCAGAAAAGCGTTCTTGACATCCAGCTGATGAATGGCCCATTTGCGCGACAGAGCTAAACTCAATACCACCCGGATAGTGGCAGACTTGACCACGGGACTGAAGGTCTCATCACAATCAATACCTACCTGCTGGAATCGACCGTTGATGACAAGACGTGCTTTATAGCGCTCCAACGTCCCATCAGAGCGAAACTTGTGACGGAAGAGCCACATACAGCGAACGACGTTCGCCGCTGAAGGGCGCGGGACAAGAATCCAAGTACCATTCTTTGTAAGGGCCCTGTATTCGTCGAGCATAGCCGTCTGCCAATTCGGGTCGAGGATGGCTGTTTTGTGGGAGGTGGGGATGGGGGAGAGGGAGGTCTGGGAGCCGGGAAGGACGGGGGAGGCGGGGGCAGGTGCGGCGGGCGCCGCCAGGGGGGTACGAAGCGGCGGGTGCAGCAAAGGTGGTTGCGGCGGGCGCCGCCAGGGAGGGTGAACATGCGGCGGGCGCCGCACGTAGGGGGGACGAGGGTGTTTGGCGATGTGATGGACGGTGGATAGCAGGGTGATGGGCGGTGGTCATGGAGACGATCTGACGGGGTCGGAAGACTCCGGAGACGCTGCGGGTGTGTGGTCTTGTGGTGGGGGGTGGCGAGGGAGGTGGGGGAGGAGGAGACGCAGGAGCACCGGGAGAGCTCTGGGGAAGAATGAAGTGAGGGAATGGTGAATCAGACTCTGTCGACGACATAGGGGGTGTGGGAGATGCGAAGGGAAATCGCGACTCATCAAAGGTGACATGATGAGAGAGAATGATCCTGTGAGTCTTGATATCGAGGCAAATGTAACCGCGATGATCAGACGGGTAGCCAAGAAAGACACAAGGGGTGGAACGTGGGTGAAGCTTGTGGGGGGCAGTGGATGACTAATTAGGGAAGCATAAGCAACCAAAGGTACGAAGGTGATCATATATAGACATAGTGCAATACAGTGCCTGAAACGGTGAGCGATGGTTGAGGGTGGTGGAAGGGAGTATGTTGAGGAGGTAGCATGTGGTGGCCAAGGCATACGGCCAATAAAGAAGGGGAATGGATGCGTGGAAAAGAAGTGTGCGCATCATATTGGTAATGGTTCGGATGATTCGTTCGGCTTTGCCATTTTGTTGAGAGGTGTAGGGGCAGGACAAGCGATAGGAGATCCCATTGGTATTAAAGAAAGTGTGAAAATCTTTGTTGTCAAATTCGCGGCCATTGTCGCATTGGAAACACTTGACAGAGGCGTGAAATTGTGTTTTGATGTAAGCGTGGAATTTGGCAAAGATAGGGAACACTTGAGATTTAAAGTGCAAAGGGAAAACCCATAAGAAGTGTGTATAATCATCCAGAAACAAAAGGTAATACTTATGACCCTCCTTGCTAGGCACAGGAGATGTCCAAATATCACTATGAATAATATCAAAAGGTGCGAATGTAGTGTTTAAAGATCGCTGAAAAGGAAGTCTGGCATGCTTGCCTAACTGACAAGACGAACATAAACTAGAGCGATGCTCTTTATTACATTGGACAAGACTCTTAGAACGAAGTAAATCTAAAACTGCAGGACTGGGATGACCAAGACGAGCATGCCAAAGACTGGATGATGATGCCGAGAGGGCGACCGGACTTGACGGGCTGGATGGTGAGGGCGACGACACAGGATAGAGCTCCCCGGTGCTATTACATCTCAGGCGAGTAACCCCCGTAGTAAGATCCTTCACAGAGAAACCAAACGGATCAAACACAAGAGAAACATTATTGTCAGTGGTGAACCGACGGACAGAGATAAGGTTTTTGACAAGTTTGGGGGCAACAAGGACATTGTTGAGGTGCAAAGGGTTGGTAGGGGTTGGTAGTGTGGTGTGGCCAATGCCGGAAGTAGCAAGGCGACCACCGTTGCCGACGATAATAGAATGAGCAGGACCCTTAAAAGAAAGAGACGAGAGAGTACCTGAGGAGTTCGTCATATGAGAGGTAGCGCCAGTGTCCGTGTACCAAGCGGCGTCAGGGGGTGTCAGCTGCATCGAAGAGAAGGCGTTGTGTACGTCAGTCGGGTACGCCTGATCAGACGACGGGCGGGGAGCAGGACCCAACAAGCCCTGCTGGCGTTTGGGATATGGGGCAGGTCCACGAAATGACGCACCGGGGTAGCCATAGGGCATCCAAGGAGGGTAGCCAGGGTTGGGGTACCAAGAGGGGTGGCGGGAATCGTAGTGCTGCGGGCGGCCATTGCTGCGGCCTCCGCGACCTCTGCCGTTGCCGCCACCCCTTGGTCCCTGCTGATCGTTGCTGCGGCCAGGCTGTAGGGCAAGTTGCTCGATGATGTCACTAGATGAGACTAACGCCGTCTTGTCTTTGGCGGCGTCGGTTGTCTGACGGTGAAGGCGAGTCTCCTCCAGGATCAGTTGGGACCGGGTCTTTTCGAACGTGGGGAGAGGTTCCGTCTGCTGTATATGGGTAGCAACATCATTGTATTCAGAAGGGAGGCCCGAGAGTACTTGGAGGACGAGGCGTGTGGAGCTGGGTTTGGAGTCAACGGCGTCGAGCTGATCAGCCAAGGTCTTGATGTGCTGACAGTAGGCAGATATCGACGGGAAAGAAGAAAGTTTGCAACTTGAGAATTCGTACTCAAGATAGACAGCACGGGTGGACTTGTTGTCTTGAAAGATATCCTGAAGTTTCTTCCAAGCCTTCAAGGCGGAGTCTTTGGGATCGAGGATGGTGGTCAATAGATCTTTTTAGATGGTGTTGAAGATCCATTGGAGGACAATGGTGTCAAGTTGAGCGAAGAGATCATCGTCTTCGCTTTCAGGGCGTTTGGCGGAGGAGTCAATGTGGTGGAGGACTTTATGAGCCTTAACATGGGTCGTGAAGAGGTGCGACCACATGGTGTAGGTACTGGATTCATGATCAAGAATGATAGGGATGCAATTTTTGATGTTGGATATGGTTAGGGCGGAATGAAAGGGTGATTTGCTGGCGGCGGTTTCGACAGACATGGTGGCGGGAAAGATAGAGAGAGAGGGGAGAGATGGTGCGGCAGAAAGGGATGGGGAGGCCGACGGCGGGAAGGCGGCGGCGAGGAGAGAGAAGGAGGTGGCGGCGAGGAGGGAGAAAGAGGGGAGGGAGGGTGCGGCGGCAAGGGACGGGGAGGCCGACGGCGGGAGGGCGGCGGCGAGGAGAGAGAAGGAGGTGGCGAAGGCTAGGGTTAGAGAAAAAGAAATTTAGGGTCTTTGGATCTTAGGCTGTGATACCATGTGAGATCATGAAATTGATTGTAATGTCCTCCTTAGGGTTTCCATTCATTGATATAACATATATATAGGTTACAAAGGTATTGGGCCTTAATGGGCTTTTAGCCCACTATACAATATTAAGACCTATGTAATCTATCAGCCATGACATCCAATGTGTCTTTCTCACCCCGTCCCCGCTGCCCCACCAAAACCTACACATAATAGCTCCGATCTCCCGGAGCAGAGTCGTAGGAAGGCGGAAACATGACATGGTGTATGCCGGAATGGCCTGTGCAATCGCCTTGATGAGTACTTCTTTGCCTGCTCTCGACAAACACTTGTCTTTCCACCCTCTCAACTTCTTCCAAATCCGCTCTTTAACACTCTCAAAAATGATCTTCTTCGACCTCCCTATCATTGTTGGTAATCCCAAGTATTTCTCATGCTTTGAAACTTCCCGGACAGTAATCAACCCTTTGATAGACTCCTTCATCTGCACATCCACATTAGCGCTAAATGAGAGTTCTGATTTCGAGAAATTCACCTGTTGGCTTGATGCTTCTCCGTAAATACGGAGGATTTGAACAATCTCATTGGTTTGTTGACAGGTTGCTCTCAAGAACAGGACACAGTCATCAGCAAAAAAGAGATGTGAAATTGTCGGAGCCGCTCTAGCTATCTTGATTCCGTGAATTCTCCCCGCCCTCTCAGCCTCTCTAAGCATCCCAGATAGCCCTTCAGCACACAATAGGAACAAATAGGGAGATAGAGGATCCCCTTGTCTGAGCCCTCTCCCCGGCTTGAACACAGGCGATGGAATCCCTTCAACCAGAACTGAAAACGAGACAGTTCTGACGCATTTCATAACGAGCCCAGTCCACCTGCTATGAAACCCAAACCTTGTCATACAATGCTCCAAAAAAGACCACTCGACTCGATCATAAGCCTTAGCCATATCCAGCTTCAGAGCCATGTAGCCTCTCTTCCCTGACCTGCGAGTCTTCATATAATGGAATAACTCAAACGCAGCCAGAACATTATCGGTGATCAGTCTCCCAGGTACAAATGCACTTTGACTTGGTGCTATAACCTTCCCTAGAATCTTCTTCAACCTGTTCGCAATCACCTTTGATACAATCTTGTATACCACGTTACACAAACTAATAGGGCGAAGATCTTTCATTACTCTCGGATCCGATACCTTCGGGATTAAGGTAATGAATGTATGGTTCATGCCCTCAGGTATCGGCTGGCCCTCAAGCACGTCAATGACAAGCTTAGTTATATCCGGTCCGACAAGATGCCAACACTTCTGATAGAATAGTGCTGGCATCCCATCCGGGCCCGGAGATTTTGTGGGATGCATAGCGAAGAGAGCATTTTTTACCTCAGTAGCAGTGAAGGGCCGTAAGAGCTCCTGGTTATCCTCCTCCGATACAATGGCCTCGATTCCTTGAGTAGCCACGTCAGGGGCAATTGTTACATTTGATTGGAACAAGGTTTGGAAATAATTGAGCGCAACTCTCTCCATTCCCTCATGGGTCCTTACTTCAACCCCGTCATCATTCACAAGACTCCTCACCTTATTTCTCCTCCTCCGTCCTTCTGCCTTCTTATGAAAGAACGATGTGTTTCTATCCCCACACTTGAACTCATTCGCTTGAGATCGTTGAAACCACAACATCTCTTCCTTGTCCATCAAAGCACTCTCCTCCCTCTCGAGATCCCTCCTCTCCCTTACCATACTTCCTGTCATCCTACCCCTCCCTAACTCACTCAGCCTTCTTCTAACTTCCGCTAATTTATGTCTGACATTCCCGAAGGCACTCCTATCCCAATCACGAAGATCATTTGCGCATCTGGCAATCTTCCCATTCACGCCCACTTCCGCCTGAGCTGTCCCCGGATTCGACCACCCATTCTGGATAATTTCCAGACAATCCTCGCTTGTCAGCCACATTGCTTCAAATCGAAACGGCCTCACACCTTTTCTCGCTTTGTTAAGTTCAAGGCCCTCCAGCGACAACAAAATCGGTTTATGATCTGACATACATCTGTCAAGGTGTTTAACTTTAGCATTTGGATGCATATCCAACAACTTTTCATTAGCAAAACACATGTCTAACCGCTCTTGGATGAATTCTGAATCCTTTTTTGCATTATCCCAAGTGTACCGATCACCACAGAACGAGATCTCTCTCAATTGACAATGTTCGATAGTCTCTCTAAACTCAATGAGATGATCAAATTTTGGCAAATTACCTCCATCTTTGTCGGCCAAAGAAGAGACAATGTTAAAGTCTCCCATGCAAACCCATGCAAGGTTCTGATGATCCTCATAAAGCCTTCGAATCAGCCCTAAGGTGTGCCTCTTATCCTTTTGCTCCGGCCACCCATATATGCCCGTCACCCGCCACTCTCCACCTTCCCTCATTTTGATAATCCCATCGATATGGTGGCTTGTGTAGGACTGTATTCCTAACCCACAATCTGCATACCAGAACATCGCTAACCCTCCAGACCTTCCTACACAGTCAACAACAAACATACTATCAAAGCCAAGTCTTCTCCTTACCGTCTCCATCCTAGTCCTATTACTTTTTGTCTCCATCAAGAATAGGACTTTGGGGTCCTCTCTGCTCACCATGTCGGCAAGCTTTTCAACCGCACGGGCCGTCCCCAATCCCCGGTAGTTGAAACTGATGCTTTTCATTGATGTCGGCGGGGGACCTCGTCCCCGACCGCTGGTAAAGATAACTCAGAAGTGCTATCCTCCTTCCTCTGTCGCTTTCCCGCTTCCTGGTTTATAACTTGCTCCTCCCTTTCTTCCTCAAAGAGCCCCTTCAACACCTCTTCCTTTTGCTTCCGACACCCCCTATGCCTGTCTGATCACACTCCTTTTCACCTCCTGCCATCTCTCTCGCTGCACGTTTCCAGCCCCTTCGTCCTCTCTTCTCCTCCTCCCTCTTACTCTCCCCTTGCACCCATGAGCTATCCCCCTCCCCAACTTTCCTCGCCATCCCCCTCTTCTCCACACCCTCTTGATTAGTTATAACGATAGTCTCCACAACCAATTCAGAAGAGTGCCCCAATTGCACCCTTCCAACCCCATCAGTCATTTCCATGGCCTCTACAGACATATCCTTGTCCTCACTATCATTTTCCTCTTCCTGATCTTCCTTTTTCTCCAGTAGCTCAATTAAAGTCTTCCTTCGATTGCCTTTCGTACCCTCCGCTGCTTCCACAATTCCTTCATTGCCAGCCCCTTGCAGTTTCTGAATGAATTGTTTCTCTTTTTCCTTCTCAACTCCTCCCCTTTCCTTTGTCATCCTTGTTGGAGATGCCCTAAGCCACTCTCCATACTCTTCAGCCTCTTTTTCATCCTCTTTCACCTCCTCGCAGTCACTCTCCACATGCCCCAATTTACCACACGTGTAGCAAAAGTTAGGTAATCGCTCATACTTGACTTCGACCCAGATTCTCCTACCGCCTAGAACAACCATTATTCCCCTTCTCAGTGGCTTCGTCACATCCACCATGACTCTCATCCTAACAAACCAACCGCAGATTAGCAAGTTAGACTCATCGATCTCAAGTATCCCTCCGAAAACTTGCCCTAGCTTATCCACCATGGCCTTTGTATGAGCTCCCACCGGTAAATCATATATTCGGATCCAGAAGGCGGTCTGGTTGAACTCCATACTAGACAACTGTTCCATCCCAGCCTCCTTGAGCACCATCAGAGATTTATCGAAAGACCACGGACCCCCCTTCAACACGTTTTCCTTGTCACCGACGTTGCTGAATTGAAAGCTGAAGAGATTCTGCTTAATCTCCCGGAACAAGAATTTGTTTCGTAGTCTCCACGCACCCCTCATTGTTGCCCTTAGGGCTTGTCCATTCACCGGTCTGGAACCAAGAACCTTTCCAATCAGCACTACAGACTGTGCAGTATGCTCCTTCCCCACACTCGCATCCCCATCGACCGTGATCGCCTCCTCCTCTGTCAAGTGTATACCCTTCCCTTTCCCTTCCATAAGACGTTGCTTTGTTTCCAAACCTGTTCCAAAACCGCCGCAGCAGCAAACCCCCGTCGCAGCCTCGCAGTGAATCTCGCACCGAATCGGCGAGAATAACCTAGCTCTCACAGCCCTAGACCGAAGAGATAAGAGATCGGCCAGTGAGCACCAGGGGTGAACGCCGGCACCGTCTCCTGCCCTAGGGTTTCTTATCTATATGGATTTGGCTTTGTTAACAAAAAACTAAAATAAACCCCAAATTTTAACTTTTTAAAATCAAAATTTGCGATAATCATGATAAAATAAAAAATGTAAAAATAGAATATTGATTAGTAAAAAAGTACAATAAATCACTTAGGAATACTGTATTTTTAGTTTTTCACATGTAACCTGTTCTTAAATATGAAAGAGATCATTCATATTACAATAAAAATAAGACCCAAATACACACTGTTAAAATAAGTTGTTAAGTTATGTAAGAAACCATCCTTTTTCATAAAATCCAGTAATTGTTTTGTAGCAATCTCCAACATCACGACTTGATCATCATCCTCCAATAAACTTTAAAATCCACTGTCATGACTGAATATCCATACCAACAAGTCCATGTGCCCAGGAGACACCTTCCATCCAAGCTCACCACAACAGCTTATCAAAGTGTTTCATTGTAGCATATGCACAGAGTGGAGACATCTTACCCTGACACGAAAACATGGATGAAAGAAAATTCTCAACTGAATTCAACCATAATCAACAGTGAAAGAAAATAGAAATCAGAAAAATTCGAACTCAAGATCTTTCCATAAAATGTTATTGTTGCATAAAATGCAAGGAGATCAAATGAAGAATAGAACAGACAATTTGAAAATCAGTTAATACAAACTTGGAGCTTATTATAGAAATGAAAGATTTACTTGATAACGGCTGGGATAAAGGTTGAGACAATAAGATAGCATTTCATTTTTGGGCAACTTGCAACAAGAATACAAGATAAATATATACATTATTTGTTTCCCATTTGCCCTTCATTTTTTCATATACTGATTCAGCTTAGAAAACATTTTGGACAAATCGCCCCACATCTCCATAATTCCATATGTAGACAACATCACTTAAATTGAACATCAAAAGCTAATTGAAACAAAAAAATCAGTAGCTAATTGAAACATCAGTAGCTAATTGAACATCAGTAGCTAATATATGATAAGATAAATATATAACCGACAGTAGCTAATTGAAAACTGACAAATCTAGATGCACAACCTTGCTAGTTCACGAATTATTTGAAAACCAATCTAGTTCACGGATTGAGTTGGGGTTAGCAAGAACTCTCTAGTCTCTTCCCTTCAATATAGGTAGATTACCTCTAAAACCAGTAAAGGAAAGCCTTACTACTCATTTTTAATAAAAAAAGTTAAATCAATAACCGAATCCACTAGAGCAAGAAATCAAATTCAACCAATCGTGTACAAATATATATGCACCAAATCAATCCGAAACCATGGGGATGGGATTCTAAGCTTTAACACACGAGCAATTAAAAGCTACTCCTTCATCCAACCCAGTACTTGCATAATCGACAGTAGCCAATTCAACATTCCCACTATCAAATAACTTAAATGAAACAAAAAATCAGACGGCAAATCGACAGTGAACGAAACTTAAAACCAATAGTAGTACGAGGATAGAATGATAGATTATGAGTTAGTAGTTACCACTTTCCAGATGGTCCAGACCTGGGCAACACGACCTCGGTAGACAGCAGCGAGTAACGAGAGGAGGACCCTTGTTTAACAACAGCAGCCGGCCGAAAACGGCCACAACAGCGATGGACAACGGCGGCTGGTCGGAAGGACGACGACGGCAAGGAGTTTAGGGTTGAAGACGTTGAGGTTGAACGAGCGAACAGAGGGTGAGTGCTGCCCTGGGATTAAAAGAAACGAGGCTGAGAGGATTAGAAAAAACACCTTGTTTGATTCATTTTTAATTCTTAAAGGTAGAAAAGTGATCTAAGAAGCCTCATCCAACATGTAAAATAAACATTAGTAATGCTTGTGAGTCTTAAAATATTATTTATTTTTAGATAGTCATTTAAGATGTCTAAAATAATTAAATTATAAAAAAAACTTTTTTTGGCTCTAATTGATTTTTATAATTAATTTTTGAAATCGAATATTTACAAATTGATTATTACATGTTCGTTGTATGTAGACATTGTGAGGAATATTGCAATCGATTAAATATGACAAATTAACAATTTCAATAACCAAGAATAAAATCAGTCAAGACTTGACGAATGTTCAATGTACGTAGACGATTAAAATAGATCACAAATTGACATACAACATATCAAATTAAATAATATTTTAGTATAAAAATAGGAAACAAATATGTTTAAAATAAGAAACAGACATTTTAAAATTTCAGCAATATGACCAATAAGAAAATAC
The DNA here is from genome assembly GCA_037127255.1 of Persicaria tinctoria. Lineage (NCBI taxonomy): Eukaryota > Viridiplantae > Streptophyta > Magnoliopsida > Caryophyllales > Polygonaceae > Persicaria > Persicaria tinctoria. The sequence goes on from JBANSL010000004.1 coordinate 7,948,239, forward strand.
CATTTGAATAAAAAAATTCAAGTTTAATTGTGGGCGTGACACATCAGCAAAATGATAGTAGAATTAATATTATTAATAGATTACCTATTATCGAAATTAATTTATAAAAAATTTGAAAAAATAATATTTTATATTATTAATAGATTACCTATTCCGATCACCTTCACACTCCTCGTCACCACCACCCCTTTGCTTTTCAAGCCACCGCAAGCAGCTCAAATCCACCATTCCTCCTGTTTTCCAAGAAAACCCACCCGACACTAAGTCCGGGTTTGGGGTGCGCGTAAATTCGAAGAATAAAGAATGTGGGGCCCAAGAGCCTTACATCAAACTAGAACCCTTTAAAAGCTAGGGCGCATCCTACACTTTCCATAGATTAGTAGTCAAAACCAAGTCTTAAGGTGTATGTTCCTTCCGGCACGTAGGCCATTAGGACACATACCAAAGCATGAACAAAACACACAAGGGCATATCTTGGGCACGCAGACCCAAGAATCATGCCATAAAAACACAAAACGAGTCATGTTCCAAGGGGACGCAGCCCCAACCGGACATATGAGCTCAAAAATCAAACCCAGGGAGGGTTGTTCCTGAGAGCACGCAGGCTCCAAAGGCACGCAGACCCTAGGACACAATCCTAAAGTCAAAACCAACACATTGTTTCTCAAGTCGAACTTAGGCCAACATGTTCTCAACATCAATGATGGGGAAGGAGTCATAGGCAAGACGATAGACATGGGTGAGGATGAGCTTCACAATGACCTCTTCCTGTATCCGATTACCCTCCATGGCAAGGGCATTCCGAGCATGCCAAAGGAGGTAGACGGTGGTGGAAAGGGCGTATCTTCGGCTACGGTTAAGGCAAGTCTTGGCTTTGGCGTATCTCCGGAGCCATCTCAAAGCCCTATGAATGGAGTCAACCTCATATGGGATCTTGAACTTGCTCCTCACTCTCTCCCAAATGCCCTTAGTGAAGGGGCATTGGAAGAAGAGGTGCTCGTGGGTCTCAAGGGTGTCGTTGCTACAGAACTTGCAAGCAAAGTCAATGTCAAGGTAAAAGAGTCTATCATTTGTCGAGAGCTTACCGAGGGTTGCAAGCCATAGGATGAAAGAGTGCTTTGGGGTGTTATTAGCAACCCAAACCTCCCTATGCCACCTAACCTTCGGCTCCTTCTTTCTAATAGCCTCATATGCCTTCGATACTTTGAATTTGTCACCAGAGCACCACTCGCGCAGCCTATCCTCCAAGTCACCGCCCATGGAATAGACCATGTTCTTGGCCTCGATTATGCCCTTGATGAGAGGGGAATCCCTCCTATGTGCCTCCCAATCCTGCACATTAGTTATGCTGAGATATTTATGATGTAACCATCTTACCCATAGACTCTCCTTTCTTTCCACAATTCTCCACAAGTGCTTGCACATGAAGGCCAAGTTCCAACTCTTGAGGTCTAAGAAGACGAGACCCCCTTCCTCCTTTGGTGCACACACCTTGCTCCATCGGACCTTGGGTTGTTTCCACTCCGAGCAGCAGCCGCCAATGAGACCTCGCCAACAGCTCCGCCTCCTCTGTTTCTCCGACGACCACTGGGAGCTTCTCCCTACCACAACTGGCCACCGACGAGCCCTCGGTGTTGGAACTCAGACTTTGGATCACACACAACACACACAATCAATTCGAGGACAAGAACACTTGGAAGAACATAAACACAATCACACACACTTGACAGTTTCTTCCACTGAAACCACAACTTCAACACTAACACATATTGAACAACCAAGTCTATTACAAGATAGAAATAACTGCATAAAACCGACATCCTAACCCACTTCCCCACTAACATCTTTCCTAGGAAGTGATTCAAAAACATAAAACTAACTCTAACTGTCATACAACCTTACTGTCATACTTCTGCTGTCATTCAACGTGGTCACGCCTCTGTCAACTTGGCCGCGTCTAAGACCTCCAGCTAAACTGCACTCCATGAGCTACTTAGAACCTTGGATTAGAAGCTTTCATTTAACACCTCCCCTTAATTCAAGGTTCCTCATGCCAATCTTCTCAACAAAATATTCATGCTTGGCTCCACATAAGGCTTTAGTAAACAGATCTGCATTCTGTTCATTGGTTCCACAAAATTTCAACACAACTTTGCTCTTGGCCACCAACTCTCGAATGAAATGGTGCTGCACATCAATGTGCTTTGTCCTGGCATGAAAAGCTGGATTCTTTGTCATAGCTATGGCTGATTTGTTGTCACACCAGATCTCCATAGCTTCACTTTGTTCAATCCCAAAATCAGACAACAACTTCCCTAGCCACAATGCTTGTCTTGCAGCTGCACCAGCTGCTACATACTCTGCTTCAGAGGATGAAAGAGCCACTGTCTCTTGCTTCTTAGAGCTCCATGTGATGGCACCTGATCCAAACCCAAACACAGATCCAGAAGTGCTCTTTCTGTCATCTATACAGCCTGCCCAATCACTGTCTGTATAGCCTTGCAACTTGAACTCTTTCACACTTTCATACCATATTCCCAACTGTAGGGTCCCTGCAACATACTTCAGTATTCTCTTTGCAGCTCCCATGTGCTGCTTTGTTGGCTCATGCATATACCTGGACACTACACTCACACAATAGGCAATGTCTGGCCTAGTGTGAGTGAGATAGTTCAAGCCTCCTACAAGACTTCTGTAGCACTTTTGATCTGCTTTCTCAGTACCATCCATCCTCTGCAGTTTCTCATTCATGTTCATTGGAGTGTGAGCAATTTCACACTTCTCTAACTGAAATTTCTTCAAGAGATCTCGGGCATACTTTTCTTGGCACAGAAACACACCTTCTTCACTTTGCTTCACCTCTAACCCAAGAAAATACTGAAGTAATCCCAGATCTGTCATTTCAAACTTCTTCATCATGGCACTCTTGAACTGCTCTAACATTTCTTGTGAATTGCTCAAGTAGATGATGTCATCTACATACAAACACACAATAATGAACTCCCCTTTTCTTCCCTTCTTGACATAAAGGGTTGGCTCATTTTCACTTCTCACAAACTGATTTGTTAGAAAGAAATCATCAATCTTGCTGTACCAAGCTCTAGGAGCTTGCTTGAGCCCATACAGTGCCTTCTTTAACTTGTACACCTTGAACTCATTACCTTTCTTTTCATATCCCAAAGGTTGCTCCACAAATACTTCTTCTTGAAGCTCACCATTCAGAAAAGCTGACTTAACATCCAACTGAAAAATAGGTAGCTTCCACTGAGCTGCCAAAGCAAGTACAACTCTAACTGTCTCCAACCTTGCTACAGGTGAGAAAGTCTCTTCATAATCTATCCCTTCTTGCTGTGAGTATCCCTTAGCCACAAGCCTTGCCTTGTGCTTTTGAATACTCCCATCTGTGTTGTACTTTGTCCTAAATACCCATTTAAGACCAATAACATTCTTCCCCTCGGGCAACTCACAAAGCTCCCAGGTGTCATTCTTTACAATGGCTTTCATCTCTTCATTCATTGCCTGTTGCCACTGATTCTCACCCTTTGCTTCATCAAAACTCACAGGATCTGTTGCAAGCAAAGCAAAGCCAACTCTTACAGTTCTGTCATACACATCAGCCAGTGACCTCATTTTTCTAGGAGGAGAGTCACTTGAAGAACTTGAAGGAGAACCACTGTGACTACTTGATGAACTAGCAAGATCAGATGGAGTTGATGGTGTTGCTGGTGTGCTTGGAGTTGAGCCATCACTATCACTGAGCTCTTCACCTTGATCAGTCTCCTCATCTGTACTATCAAGAGAGATCAACTCATGCACCCCATCTCCTTTCTCACCTTTCTTCCATTCCCATTTACTTCCTTCATCAAACACCACATTTCTGCTGATGATCACTCTTCCATTTGCAGGATTGAACAATTTATATGCTTTTGATTGTGAAGCATATCCCATGAACAAACACTTCTCTGCCTTGTCATCTAACTTTTGCCTCATGTTGATCAAAGTGTATGCTATGCAGCCAAACACTTTCAAATGATCAACTCCTGGCTTTCTCCCTTTTAAAACTTCATATGGAGTTCTATTGAGCACAACCTTTGTTGGAGAGATATTCAACAAGTACACTGCAGTTGCCACTGCTTCACACCAAAACCTGTTTGGAACACCCTTGGCCTTCATCATGCTTCTGGCCATCTCAACAACAGTCCTGTTCTTTCTCTCTGCCACTCCATTTTGCTCAGGAGTGTATGGGGCTGTCAAATCTCTTCTAATCCCATTCTCATAGCAGAATTCATTGAATTCATTTGATAAGAACTCACCTCCTCTATCAGTCCTAAGAGCCTTGATCTTGCTCTCCAACTGATTTTCAATCATCACCTTGAACCTTTTGAAGTTCAAGAAAGCCTCAGACTTGTGTTTTTGAAAGAACACCCAGCTCATCCTGCTATAATCATCTGTGATCATCAAAAAATACTTACTTCCTCCCATGGACTCAGTTTGCATTGGTCCACACAGATCTGCATGCAGCAACTCTAAGCACTGAGTTGCTCTCCAAGCTGATCCATTTGGAAAGGATCCTCGAAGCTGTTTGCCATACACACACCCTTCACAAAACTCTAGATCATTGATCTTAGGTAAACCTTGAACCATTTCTTTTGCACTCAACATCCTCAGACTCTGCATGTTCAGATGTCCATACCTCTGATGCCACAACTCAGATTCTTCTACACTCTTGACTGCCATTGCTTTGCTCACATCTGAAGCCAAATTAATAGGAAACATCCTATTAGCAGTCATTGACACACTAACAACCACATGACCTGTCTTATTTTCTCTGATCACACATTTGTCTTCATCAAACAACAAGGAGAAACCACTCTGCTGCAACTGTCCAACACTCAATAAATTGTGAGCTAGACCAGGCACAAACTGAACATCACACAATGCCTTCTCTCCACCTTGCACACTAGCAATCATCACTGTGCCTTTCCCTTCAACTTGCAGCAATTTGTCATCTCCCAGTCTCACCTTACTTCTCTTGGTTTCATCAAGCTCCTTAAACATTTTTCTTGAGCTTGACATGTGATTCGAACAACCACTGTCCAAGTACCACATAGCAGACCCTTTCTCTTCAGTGGTAGTAAGAGCCATGAACAATCTCTCCTCTTTGTCTGTATTTTCTGAGAAATTTGCTCCTTTGCTCTCATTCTCTTGCTTATCCCAGCACTGGATCTCCTTATGCCCATATCTCTTACAATAATAACACTTAATGTTACTTCTGTAAGACCTTGACTCATTGTGATTTCCTCTTGAGGAATCCTTCCACTGATCTCTTCCATTCTCACTCCCTTGGCCTCTTCCCTGACTATTAGAAGAGCCTCTTCCTTGACCTCTACCACCACGACCTCTATTGTTACCCCTGTAGCCACCTCTTCCTCTATGGCCACCTCTGTAACCACCTCTACTTGAAGAGCTCTCACCTTTGTTCTTTGAACCATCATCCTTGACCTGAAGCAATTTCTCTTCCTTGACCTCACTGCCTCTACTTAGCCTCTCTTCATGTGCATGAAGAGAACTAGTGAGCTCTTCAAACCTGTAAACTGCAAGGTCCTTGGACTCTTCTATTGCAGCTACAACATGATCAAATTTCTTTGTAAGGCTCCTCAAGACCTTACTTACAACCTTCTCATTACTAACCTCTTCACCATAGGTTCTCATGTGATTTACAATCCCTGTGACTCTTGACAAATAGGCCTGAACAGTCTCCTTCTCTTGCATCACTAACATCTCAAAATCTCTTCTTAGAGATTGGAGTTTTACAATGATAACTCTTTTATCACCCATATACTCTTGCTTCAACACCTCCCAAGCATCATGTGAAGTCTGAGAAGCTGCTATCCTTGGAAACACCTCATCATCCAAGGCTGACTGTATCATGAACAAGGCCTTAGAGTCCTTCTTCCTCTTGTCCCTCAACTGCTGATCTGGCTCCCCTTCAGCAGTGTCCTCGAATCCTTGATCCACTAAGTTCCAAACTTCTTGAGACTTGAAGAGGGTTGTCATCTTCAAGCTCCAAAAGTGGTAGTTCACACCTTTGAACATAGGCAATTGAGGATTGCCAACACCACTACTTCCATTGTTCTGCATATTGAACAATTTCTCTCAACACTTGTGTTTCCCTGTGTTTATCTCACTGCACTCAACCCGACACCTAAACCCAGCAAGAGCACTGCTCTTAGCTCTGATACCAATTGTTGGAACTCAGACTTTGGATCACACACAACACACACAATCAATTCGAGGACAAGAACACTTGGAAGAACATAAACACAATCACACACACTTGACAGTTTCTTCCACTGAAACCACAACTTCAACACTAACACATATTGAACAACCAAGTCTATTACAAGATAGAAATAACTGCATAAAACCGACATCCTAACCCACTTCCCCACTAACATCTTTCCTAGGAAGTGATTCAAAAACATAAAACTAACTCTAACTGTCATACAACCTTACTGTCATACTTCTGCTGTCATTCAACGTGGCCACGCCTCTGTCAACTTGGCCGCGTCTAAGACCTCCAGCTAAACTGCACTCCATGAGCTACTTAGAAACTTGGATTAGAAGCTTTCATTTAACACTCGGCGCCACCTTCCAAAGCACCTGCGAGCTACTATAGCCCCTTCCCCTGTTCGAGCGCGCTTCGCCTTTCGGTAAGCCGTTCTCCTCCGTTTTCAATCGGAATCGACCTCGAGCTTTACTATCACACTCACCCATGTCCGGTGCAGGTCCGACGAGCCATCGCGAGCCACCGAAAAAGCCCAGAACTTCGATCGACAGCTCCGAAGTCGCGAAATCACCTCGGTGAGCTTCTTCCATTTTCTTCCTTCCTCGATTTGAATTCGTGCTTTATTCAATGTTTATATTAGTCGGGAGTGAGTGAGGGCTGAGTGCGGGATGATTGGGTTAGCTCGAGAGCTCCGGCGAGCTTGAGAGAGGCATGAGCGAGCAACGTCGAGCGAGAGCGCGAGGCAAGAGCGTGAGCAAGGGAGCAGTCCGAGCGGGCAAGAGCGGGTGCGCGCGAGATCTCTGCGAGAAAAACTGAGGACGGGGCGGGACCATGGATCCGGAGCCAGTGCGCCACGGCTGGGCGTGAGTCCATGACGTCGCCGGCGGAGTTGGGGCCTCGACCATGGCGGGAGCGGGGAGCTTCATTTTGCAAATGAAGAAGATGAATCGTGGGCCCCACCTTTGATTTTATATTAATTCATTTGTTTGATTAGAACCGGGTGGGATTAATTATACGGGTTCGGTACGGTTCGGGTTATCCGTTTATTATTTAACTAATTAACGGTAATTAAAATATATTATAATAGTATTTGAGGATTTAAAAGATAAATTATTACATTTTGGAAGATTTATAAGGGTTGATTTATTAAATAAAAATGGTCGGGATTTTAGGGGATTTGGAAATAATTTATAAAGTGTCAAATAAATGGTATTTAAAATATCATGTAATATTATTTGAGATTTAAAATATATTATTGGGACTTCAAGATTTATAAAGAATTTAGAAAAGAATTTCAAGGTTGGAAAGTAATCTAATAAATAAATTTAAAAAGGGAATTAGGCGAGTATTTCTCTAGGGTCGGAATACTTAACTATTTAACTGGGATTTGAAACGTTTCTGAAACTAACCTGGGAATAAGACTTATTCGATGACTAACTAGCATGATAATATGATCGTTTGACTAACAGTATGATATGTATGACTAATAGCATGACTTGTAGTGAATTATTATATGAGATTAAATGTTGGATAATTATGACGATCTAGTAGGATTTTATATCACACAAATTATGCCTTATGATTTTGGATGAACCGTTGAGGTATATGCGGAAATGATGTATATGAACATGCGGAATTGGTTGAATGATTTATGGAGAACGATGTGGTCTTGAGGAGCGGATGATGCGATGAAATGACTTTCATAATATGTTACTTGTTCTATTGATTGATGTGTACTTGCGTGCTTAATAGTTGGATGTAGACTTATGTATATTCCATTATGTACTAGGTGATACTCTGTGATTTTGACTATTGTGTGCTGGATTCTCCTGTTGCCGGTCTGTTGGCCAGGTAAGTACCTCCGGGGCTTACTCAGTAACCAGTACCTCCTGCCTGATGTGTCATATAGTATGTAGGTGTTTCATATGCATAAGAGCATGCCATGTAGTATCATGCTTAGGAATTGCACTTGCGAATGAGCATTCTTATTCTGTATGCGTTTGAATACAGAACGGCCGTTATCTGTGAGTCCTAGAGTCCTTGCTAGGGTCATAGGGCAGCCCAGTTTCATCGGGTGTTGTCCTCCTTGAGTTATATATATATATATATATATATATATATATATATATATATATATATCACGAGATACGAGATGAGAATGAGATGCGATATGATGATGAGATTTGATATGCTATAGTATCGAACTGGCCAGTCTCCACCCTATCTAGAAGAGGGGTGGTGGTAGAAGAGGGATATACCACTTGATATTCTTTGTTAAGGCCTTACTTAATATTCTACATATATGAATTGGGAGCATGATAGTGTGGTTAAGATTTCAGTATTGCATGAATGCATCCTTTATTCTAGGTATAGGCGTATTATATGTCCTCAGCGCGGTCAGAGGACCCGCGGGCGGACTCTTGGCCTGACTTGGTGGTATAGTTTCAGGTACCCGATACACTGCTTGATTTTGTGCTGTTATGACGGGGTCTATTCTTATGGCGGAGAGTGAGTGTTTGAAACCCGACTTCACCAGATTCATGCTTTTGGGATTTCTCCCTAATTGTACTCTGTTTTGACCCGGCTCTGTCGTGGCACTGGTTGTATCATTTTCAGAACTTATGCCCTTTGCATGATAACGGATTTCCTGCGTTGTAGACTTAGGACAGGTACATGGGTTTACCCCGGGGTCCCCAACGGACCTTCCGGATTTGGGTGCGAAATCCCACTTTAAACTGCACATCTTCGATTTCAAACCTTCAACCTGTACTCGGGGCGCAAGATCCTAACGAGGGGTTTCATCCCTCAAAACGTAACTCGGAAATCATAAGCTCGGGCCGTTACACTAACAAAGCGTGAATGAATATTAAACAACATATTTAGCTAAACAAATAGAGAGAATAGTAAATTTTAACGCGATTGAGATAAATGTGATATTATAAACAAATATTTAAATGAATTCAATCCGTTAAGATAACGAATGCAGGCAATCCGAGTACATCTTTGATTAATTTATTTGAAAATGAAATACTTGCATGGTTGGTGAGAAAATATGAACATATGTGAAAGTTAATTTATACTCTGTAGCATTTTATAAACTGACAATTGGATATGAGTCTATGTAGAGTATAAATTTCCAAAAATAAAATATACCAAGATTCAAATTTAAGTTCAATGTATGTAGACGAATTATGAGAAAATTGCAATCGGAAGAAAAAAAATGGAAACATGTCTCGATATTTACGACAATATAACCGAAAAAAAAGAATGGATTCAAACCATATTTAAAATAGGAAATAAATATTTTAAAATTTCCATAATAATATCAACCAATAAGAAAATCTCATTTGAATAAAAAATTCAACTTTAATTGTGGGCGTGACACGCCAGCAAAATGCTAGCAGAATTAGTAATATTAATAGATAGATAGATAGATAGATATAACCGACCCGGCCGGTTCGACCCGGACCCGGACCCGGTTTATTCGGGAAATTACCGGTTAGTTCGGGTTCGGGTCAAAAAAAATTCCCGGGTCAAAAAACCTGGGTCTTGACCCTAAATTTACCGGGTGTACGGGTCGGGTTTTCCGGGTCGGGTTGTGTTTTGACATGTCTTGTGTCAGCCCATCGACTTTCCCATGTTCTCGGTATTCATAGTCTTCACCCGGTGTCATTCGTCTTTCTCTCTGCTGGCCTTCTTCGCTTAGATCCAGAGCCGGCCTTGGGCATAGGCCGAAGAGGCCGCCGCCTCGAGCCCCCGATCCAGGAAGGGCCCCGTAAAAAAAATATAATGTATATAATTAAGGTAATATGTATAAGTAAAAACCCATTAATGTTAGGATATAAACAAAACACGTACTTTGTCACATAACTTGATAACTTATTTAATCTTCAATCTAAGTGAATAAATGACGGATATAGCCCAAGATAACCTTATCTTAATTTCATTTTTTACAAATAATACAAGGTGGTTTTTTAGTAAAAAATATTTTATTTGTATGACCAATTTTGATATTGTTACGTGTTAAATTTAACTTTATTTACAATCGAAAAACGAAGACATTGTAAAAAAAATACTTTTCGAACTTTATTTATCACTAGTAAGGTGTTGAGAAGCCTTACAAAGAATATGATGATATAGTTGCAACCATTGAAGAGTCCAAAGATCTGTCAGTGTACAGGTTTGAGGAGTTGACAAGCTCCTTGCAAGCTCATGATGAGAGATTGAGCAGGACAAGTGAGGTAAAGGAAGAAAAAGTCTTCCGGGTGAAGGATGAGAATCAGAAAAACAAGTCTGAAGGCTCATCAAGTAGAGGTGGTTTTAGAGGTGGCTACAAAGGTAGAGGCAACTACAGAGGGAATTTTTGAGGCCGAGGTGGAAGAAGATTTGGCAGAGGCCAATCTAGTGGCTCAAGAAGAGGCAATGGTGGTGATCAAGGGAGAGATAAGTGGAAGGAGTCTAGCAGAGGTCAAGGCAATGACTCTAGATCCCACAAAAGTAACATTAAGTGTTACTATTGCAAGAAGTATGGGCACAAGGAAGCTTTCTATTGGGAGAAGCAAGAAAATGAACAGAAAGGGGTCAATTATACAGAGAAATCTGAGCATGAAGATAGGCTATTCATGGCCTTGTCATCCACCACAGATTCAACAAGTAGTATGTGGTACTTAGACAGTGAATGTTCAAACCACATGTCAAGTTCAAGAAGCATGTTCAAGGATCTTGACGAGTCCAAGAAGGGAAATGTCAAGCTTGGGGATAACAAAGTGCTTCAAGTTGAAGGAAGAGGCACTATTGTGATCAGAAGTGTGCAAGGAGGAGAAAAGAGCTTGCAAGATGTTCAGTATGTGCCAGGGCTTGCTCACAATTTTCTAAGTGTGGGGCAACTTCAGGGAACTGGATACTCTCTTTTTGTTTGATGAGGATGCATGTGTGATCAGAGAGAAAAGAACAGGTGAAGTGGTTGTAAATGTAGGCATGACCAAGAATAGGATGTTTCCTCTGGATTTGGAAAAGGGTGTCAATAGAGCAATGACAATAAAGGGTGATACAGAAACCATGTTATGGCACTTAAGGTATGGCCATCTGAATGTGCAGAGCTTGAAGCATTTGAACTCTAGTGATTTGGTTCAAGGCATACCAAAGATAGGAGAGCTAGATTTTTGTGAAGGTTGTGTGTATGGAAAGCGAATGAGAGGCTTATTTGCAAATGGAGAAGCATGGAGGGCAAGTGATTGCCTAGAGTTGTTACATGCAGATCTTTGTGGGCCAATGCAAACAGAATCTCTAGGAGGAAGTAAGTATTTCTTCCTCATTACTGATGTTTAAAGCCGTATGAGTTGGGTGTATTTTCTGAGATTCAAGTCAGAGGCATTTGAATGTTTCAAGAAATTCAAGGCTCTTACAGAAAATCAGTCAGGAAAGAGGATCAAAGCTTTAAGAACTGACAGAGGAGGTGAATTCATGTCATTTGAATTCATGAATTTCTGTGAGGAGAATGGCATAAGAATAGAATTGCCTGCACCTTACACTCCTGAGCAAAATGGATTGGCTGAAAGGAAGAATAAAACAGTAGTGGAGATGGCTAGGAGTATGTTGAAGGCTAGGAATGTGCCTAATCAATTTTGGTGTGAGGTAGTTGCCACTGCAGTGTATGTACTGAATATATCTCCTACAAAGGCAGCCATGAACAAGACTCCTTTTCAAGTTTGGAGAGAAAAGAAGCCATATGTGAGCCATTTGAGAGTTTTTGGGTGTGTGGCATATGCACTGGTGAATATGAGATGTAAGTTAGATGATAAGGATGAGAAGTGTATTTTCATTGGGTATGTAGCTCAATCAAAGGCTTACAAATTGTACAATCCTTTGAACAAAAGGACAATTGTAATCAGGAATGTGGTTTTCAATGAAGAAGCAGCATGAGATTGGGAGAACAAAGACACTGAACCAATTCATGACAAAGGGATCTCAGTTGATAGTTCTGGTGAAGAAAATGGAGGTGACATGAATGATGATGATGATCAGCATGTGCAATCTCTAGCAACACCTAGGGTGGCGCAAACGGATCGAACCGGCCCGAACCGAACCGATCCAAACGGTTCGGACCAGAACCGACGTCCCGAATTTTTTTAAGAGGTGAACCGAGGCTCGAACCGAAAACCGACCACTCGATTTCGTTTTTTTCGGGCTTAGGCCCGAAAAAACCCGACTTGGAGTTGTCATGTTTATTGCTTCCTTCGCTTCCGCCTGTAACACATCACAAGTACACAACTAACCAATCCAGCCACAAAATACACACATTATCCCTCCAATCCTCCATCCGATTTCCCTTTTTAGATAGAAATAGAACAAAAGAAGCGATATGGAAGGATTCAATTAATTTCATCAATAAGATTCAAAATTAGGGGAACTTGTAACAATATTACAAAGATAAACTACTGCAATTGCAATCATTCAATTAATTTCATCAATTAAGGGATCAGCAACCAAATGCTTGGGTTTCAACTTTCAATCCCTCATAAAAATCCCTAGGGAAACTGAATATGAAAAAGGAAATTTCGGTTGCGGCTCAGCGGTTATGTGTGCTGCGAGGCTGGGGGAGATTGTGACTGTTGACGGGAGATGGCGAGTCCGGCAGCGGCGAGTGCTACCGGTGAAGACTACGACTGAGCAGGGCAGCACTTGTCGAGAGAGGGTCGAGGGAGTGTCTCCTCTAGTCATCTGTAAGTTCAATAAGTTGGGAAAGAGAGACAAAGAATGGGAGGCCGGATGCGTGAGCCACGAGGAAGACAAAGAAAGAATTAGCCGGTTAGGCTTTTTTTTTTTATAAAAAAATCGGTTTTTTCGGGTCGGAACTTAAATTTTCGGTTCAGTTTTGGTTTTCAGCCCGAAACCGAATTTTGGATTTTTCAAGCCCGATGCCTGAATCGAGAAATATCGGGTCGGCCCGAAACCGACTTTTTTGGTTCGGTTTCGACTTGGTTTTCAGGCCGGGCCACATTCTGAGCAACCCTAGCAACACTAACACAGCTCTTCAAGCAGTCAGAGCTCATCACCCTCAAGTGCATCCAGTGACTCTCCTCCAAGAAAGTTTAGGTCCTTAGCTGATGTGTATGCAGACTATGAGTTTGCTTTGGTGGCGTCTGATCCTGAGAGTTTTAAAGATGCTAAGTTTGAAAGCAAGTGGCAAACTGCTATGACAGAAGAAATGAGAGCCATTCAGAGGAATGAGACATGGAGTTTGGTAGATCTTCATCAAGACAAAAATGTCATAGGCTTGAAGTGGGTGTTCAGAACTAAGTTTAATACAGATGGTAGCATACAGAAGCACAAGGCAAGGTTAGTTGCAAAAGGGTATGCTCAACAAGAAGGTATTGATTTTGAGGAAACCTTCTCACCAGTTGTGAGACTTGAAACAGTGAGATTGGTGTTGGCTCTTGCTGCACAGTGGAATCTGAAAATGTATCAACTTGATGTTAAATCTGATTTCTTGAATGGTGAGCTAGAAGAGGAGGTGTATGTTGAACAACCTCAGGGCTTTGTGACGAAAGGAGAAGAGCACAAAGTCTATAAACTGAGAAAGGCTCTCTATGGCTTGAAACAAGCACCTAGAGCCTGGTATAGCAGAATTGATTCTTTCTTTGTGAGTAAAGGCTTTGACAGAAGTGTGAATGAGCCTATTCTGTATGTGAAGGGAAGAGGAAAGAAAGAATTTATTCTCGTGTGCTTATATGTAGATGACATTATTTATTTTAGTTCATCACAAAAGATGTTGGAGGAATTCAAGAAGTCAATGATGGAGGAATTTGAAATGACAGATCTCAATGTCCTAAAGTATTTCTTGGGGTTAGAAGTGAATCAAGAAAAGGATGGGATTTTGTGTGTCAGGAGAAGTACGCAAAGGACCTACTGAAGAAGTTGCATTTGGAGGGTTGTGATGTTGCTTACACTCCTATGAACCCATATGAGAAGCTGCACAGAAGAGATGGCACATGGCTTGCTTATGAAAGGATGTATAGGATCATGGTAGGTGGACTGAACTACCTTGCACACACTAGACCTGATATTGCATACAGTGTGAGTATCATATCCATGTTTATGCATAGTCCTTCAAAGCAGCAGTTTGGTGCAGCAAAGAGAATTTTGAAGTACGTGGCAGGGTCTGTAAGTCATGGAATTTGGTATAGCAAGGTTGAGGATTTCAGACTTCATGGTTACACAGATAGTGATCGGGAATGATGTTTGGATGACAGAAAAAGCACATTAGGGTTTGTGTTTAGCTTGGGCTAGGCGCTCAGGGGCAATAACCTGGAGTTCTAAGAAGCAAGAGACAATTGCCTTATCTTCATCAGAAGCTGGATATGTGGCTGCTGGAGCTGCAACAAAGCATGCTCTTTGGTTGAAGAAATTGATGAGAGATTTGGGATGCACTCAGAGAATGGCAACTGATGTTTGGTTAACTTTGGTGTGACAATAAGTCTGCAATTGCTATGACTAAGAACCCTGCATTTCATGCTCGTATAAAGCATATTGATGTTCAACATCATTTTATTCGTGAATTGGTTGCCAGAAATGAGATTGAGTTGAAGTTTTGTGGCACAAATGATCAGAGTGCAGATATGTTTACCAAGGCATTGAGTGTGGCAAAGCATCAATTCTTTATGGAGAAAATAGGAATGAGAGGTTTTGAATCAAGGGACAGTGTTGAAGTGCAGCTTGGGTGATTCAAACATGTGAAGCAAGACTTGTGTTAGTTGCAAGTTAGTTAAGTTTTATATAATAGATTAAGTCGATGTCGAGTAGATATGTGATGTATAGTCGATGTCGAGTAGCACGAAATACATGAGGCTTATCTTGGATCAGATAAACCCATGTTGCTCTAGATAAATCATCAAGAATAGTGAGGAAATACCTATCACCACACATATCATGAACCTTGTATGGCCCCCAAACATCCATGTGTACTAACTGAAATGCACACTTATCAACAAATTCACATCTATTAAACTGCAAACGATGATGTTTAGTCATATCACATGAATCACAAGAAAACTTGCTGAAATCACAGTCATTACATGCATCCAAATGTTGCATCTTAGAAACTGATAAATGCCCCAATCTGGCATGAAGTAAGGCTAAAATCTCTATTTTATTACAAGATCTTCCAACAGAGGTAAGTAAATTCAAACTACAACTCTTGTCTTGAATACTTGTATCTCTTAAACAATCATTGCAACTGGATTTAACCTTCAAGAAGTATAAGCCACCTTCTTCAACTCCCTTAGCAATCAGGCACCTAGTTGTAAGGTCCTGTAATGCACAAGATACTGAGTCAAAACTGAAATCCATTCCCTTGTTTCGAAGAAGTTTTGACACAGACATTAGGTTGTGCCTAAACTCAGGTACAAACAAGACATAATGCAGGCTCAATTTTTCTGAAATTACAACAATCCCTGACTCCTTCACTAAGAAGGTAGTACCATCAGGTAAACCAAGGGAAACATGTTTACCCAAGACATGTAATTCAGAGAAAATGTCCCTATCAAAGGCTATGTGATCTGTGGCACCAGAATCCACAATGCACAATAACTTGCCAGCCTTGTGATTACCAACTAAAAAGGACAAACTCATATTACCTACAAAGTTCACATAAGCATGCTTGACAGATGTATCGATCAGCTCCATCCATTGGAGCTTTCCCTTTCATCATTCTTACAATCTCATGAAAGATTGCATTTACCATGCTAGGATCAGGTTTCACAGATTCAACCTCTAAAGGATGCTCAAGCCCTAACTCACTTTGCTGTCCATCAACATTAGTTGCAAACTTAGAGTTTCCTGAACTCTGACCATCATTGTCACGTGGTCCTTTAAGCCACTCGGGGTAACCAATTAGTTTGAAACAAAACTCCTTGGTATGCCCCTTTTCCTTACAGTGGTCACAATATCTATCAAACTTAGGCCTCTTAAAATCTCTCTTGTTCTGATCAGAATTCTTCCCATTGATGTATTTATTCATAGATGCAAACACAGTACTGTCTATCTGCTCCTGCCTCCCAACATCAAGTGCATTCAATTCAGGTTGAGAACCTGTAATGCCTTTCAATTTGTACAACCATTTGAAATACCTTATTTATCCCAGGCAGTGGATCCATAGACAACACATTGTTGCGCATCAACTCATATCTATCATGTAATCCCACCAGGAACTGCATAACCTTTGCCTTAGCCTCTCTATCAACCATTCGTTTCAAGAGTATACAACTGCAAGGACTAATCCCATCACAAGTGCACACAGGCATGGGATCTAGCAGTTGAAGTTCATCCCATATTTTCTTCAATTTCCAATAATATGCAAAAATAGATAAATTGTCTTGAGACAGATTGCTTAGTGCTCTACGCAATTGAAAGATGAGAGGATCATTAGATTCATAGAATCGTTCACGAATTTCGTACCAAAGTTCTTTCGAAGACTGAACATACATGAAGTATTCTCCAATTTCACTTGTCACCGAGTTGATGAGCCAGCACATAACCATGTAATCTGCTCGACTCCATCTATCAAAATCCTCACTATTCTCATCTGGTCGAACACAAGCTCCAGTAATAAAACCTAATTTCACCTTGGCTCCAAAAGCCATTCGTACTCCTCTACTCCAACTAGTAAAATTGGTTCCATTGAACAAATTCGTAACTAAAGTCATGCCTAGATGATCTGAATTTGAAAGGAAATAAGGATTGACATGTACGTTGTTCATACCTTGAACAAATTCGCCAAACTGAATTGGATTTTGGCCGAAATTCAGTCCCTTTCTACCAGATCCAGGCGCAGGTACGTGGAGTAATAGTGACGAAGGTACCACGTCTGACGCCATTTCCACCACCAGATCCTCCAATACCAGATCCTCCAATACCATATCTAGATCCCTGATTTTGCAATGGAATACCTCTTCCAGTCATGGTAGAACGCAAGCAAAATCAATAGAAAACAGCATCGGATCACGAGCAAACGATAGGATACACTAGATCGCAACTAGAAAGAGCAAGATCTCAACGAGATCTGTCATGCTCTGATACCATTTGAACACTTAGAGGAAGAAATTGAAACAGGAAACCAAGAACTCAATGGGAGAAAGTAATAGAAATTGAGAATAGAAAATCAGAAGTTGAAGTTACAACAACCGGAGTTCAACTAGTTTATTCAAGCAACCAGCTCCCTCCTAGTCCTAACTAACTTCTGAATAGGTAAAAAGACCAAATTGTCCTTACAGATGTAACAAAATAACACATCTCTACACCTACAATCTTCCTCCATAATCATCCCGATTCCATTCGATGGCTCCCTCAACATGGGACAACCTCTTCAACAAGCTTGACAAGTCTACACCAGGCTAGACCACGGATGATATCTCAAACTAATTATTCTATCTTAACTTAATTAGTTAATATTCTGTCTTTAACTTAATTAATTAATAATCAATAGGGATTGGGCGGATTGGGCGAGCGTTAAATAATAATTAATAGGGATTGTGCGGATTGGGAGAGCGTTTCCTCCACGCGCCACCCACGGATGCCCTAGAACTTGCTCCGCAGTAGGCCTTCCGACGGCGTACTTGCAAAGCATCTTCCGGATCAAATCAATGGCTTGTGTTGAAACGGATCCAAACTCCCTCGCTGGGAACGTCAGATTCGCCTTCATCACCTCGAGGCAAGCCTCCAATGGGGTCTCCCCGTCGAACGGCGCAACTCCTCCGAGCATACGGTACAAGACCACGCCGGCGCTCCACACGTCCACCTTCTCGTCGTAATCCTCCCCGCTCAGCACCTCGGGGGCCACGTAGAGCGGCGTCCCGACTTGGCCGCGGAGGGGGGATTCGCTGCTGAACTCGTGCGCGTGGCCGAAGTCGCAGAGCCTGAGCCTCCCGCGGAAGTCGAAGAGGATGTTCTCCGGCTTGATGTCGCGGTGGGCGATGTTGTGGCGGTGGCAGTGGGCGAGGGCCGAGACGAGCTAAGTTAGGACAGAGCGGGCGTCGGCATCGGAGAAGGAGGTGGCGGGCTCGAGGAGCTCGAAGAGGTCGGTGCTGCAGAGGTCGGTGACGATCTGGATGTGGGAGTCGGACTTGTAGTAGTTGTGGACGCGGAGGATGTTGTGGTGGGGCGGGAGGAGGCGGAGGATCTCGTACTCGTGGCAGCTGCAGTCGGGGTCGTCGCGCATGTCGATCGACTTGACGGCGAAGAAGGCGCCGGCGGGACGGGAAAAGCAGCGGTGGACGACGCCGAAGCTGCCTCTCCCGATCTCCTCGTGGAGCTGGTACTCCTTCTCGAACCTGTCATGGAAGATTGGAGTTGGATTTGAGAGGATCGGAGTTTCTGACATGATCGATCGATTTCAGGAGTTGACTTCAAGGCTAGGGTTTGTTAATGGTTAGGTGAATGGTGAGGAGGGACGTTCATTATTTGTTGGCATATGATCCCTCTTGAATTGAAAGTAATTAGAATTTTTATTACATATATGTATTAAAAAATAAATTTCTAGTCCGTTTATTTATAACTTAACTCATTTGCATTGATAACTTTTACGCTTATTTGTTGTTCGTTCACATTAACATTGTTGAATTGGTATACCATCAAATAAAGAGTACTGTATATAGTTTCCCCCTTTGTTTCGCATGTAGTTGTTAAAGAAAAGGTCAAACACTTATATATGACTTCTTTTCTTTATTAATTCATAAGGTAATAAAAAAAGAATTGTATAAAACTATCTAAAATGTTGACTAGCTATTGTTTATGAAAAGAGTCAGTATGTAATTAAATAACTTCTATGTTTTATCTGTAAGATAATTAATTCATAAAATAAAACTGCCTAAAATATGAATTTTTTCTCAAAATATTCAAAGAAAAGTAAAAATTTACTAAAAAAAAAAATCACAACTTGAAAATATTTACAAAAATATTCAAAATTTGCAGGGATTTCAGACCGCGTTTCATTCACAAAATGTAAAATTTGGAATTGGAAAAAAAATATGAAAGAAACGCGGTTTCAAATCGCGTTTTATAATTAAATATGGGTAAAACGCGTCTGAAACCACGTTTATACAACAAAAACTTAAAATATATGCAAAAAATTTCCAGAACAATGTACTGTGTGGCGGGTGCAAAAAAATTCATTTAGTTTTCAAGAAAAATGTACAAGAGAGAAAGAGTGTGTTTTACGGGCCTAATCCGAGAGTGGAAGAGTGTGGGGTGGGGCCTGCAAGTTTTTTTATTTTTAAAAATTCTAAAAATCATAATTAATCTACACCTTTAATTCCATTCAATTTAAAGGTGCACAACTTGTCAGAAAACCACCCCTTAAATATGAATCTTTGCAAAAAACCACCCTTTAAAATTGAAATTTCAGAAAACCACTCCTTAAACCCATTTTGTTTGTAAATTGTCACCCACGATATTTTTTTCCGTTAGCTTGCCGTTAAAATGGTGAAAAGTCATTTTTACCCCTCCCTTTTAATGTTATTTTAATGAGAGAAAAATGTATGAATTGAAATAAATTAATAAAATTTATTTATTCATCCCTTTTAATAAGAGAAAAGGATATGTTATTCTATTAAAATAACATTAAAAGAGATGAATAAATAGATTTTATTAATTTATTTCAATTCATACATTTTTCTCTTATTAAAATAACATGAAAAAAAGAGGGATAAAAATGACTTTTCACTGTTTTTAATGGCAAGCTAACGGAAAAAAAGATCGTGAGTGGCAATTTACAAACAAAATAGGTTTAAGGGATGGTTTTCTGCAATGTCAATTTTAAGGGGTGATTTTCTGTAAAGAGCTATATTTAAGGGGTGGTTTTCTGCCATTTTCCCATATACATTAATCTAATAATGTTTTTGTTAATAACTTTTTTGGGAGAAAATTGTGTAAGAACTAAGAATTGAAAAGATAGATGGATAAATAATACTACGGAAATTAAAAACTTTTTTGGGAGAAAATTGTATAAGATATAGATGGATAGATAGATATAGGTAGATAGAAACTAGAAAGATGGATAATATAAGACGGAAATTAATAGATAGATAGATAGATAGTATAAGATGGAAATAGATAGATGGATTGGATGGAAAGAATAACTTATGAAGGGTTACTATATATATATATATACCATAGTAAATCGAGATTGGGTAAAAAACAAGGAAACACGTTAAGTACGTAGAGGTAATTCAATTCCATCAATCGATCCCTCGCGATCAATGTTGAGACTAGAAGATCACTGGCGCGCCCACGCTCTTATCCGGCGCGCCCGCGCTGCTAGCTGTCCAATGTTGAGACTAGAAGATCACTGGCGCGCCCACGCTCTTATCCGGCGCGCCCGCGTTGCTAGCTGTCCGATGCTGTGTCCGAGTGCAAGTGTTTTCTATGTTATATCACGTGGATATCACGTGACTTGTTCTCCCTTATATAAATCAATCGGTTGTAACAGAACAAACTACTTCTTCTTCTTCATTCAATTAAAGCAATTTCGGTTTTGGTTTAATGGAGTTTTTCTCCCATCTCTGAACTCAAATTTCGATTCTCAATTTGTGAAATGGTATCAGAGCTATCATAGCTTTCTGTCATTTTCTGGTGTTTTCGATTGTCATCTTTCTGAGGCAATCATCTAATCTGTTCCGCGCAAGTCTAAACTCCCTGAAATCTGATTCTTGATTCGAAGAATGGATCCTCCAAACGAAGCAAATCCTCAAAACGAAGTGAATCAACTGAATCTGAATGATGTTCTGTACTTGCATCATTCGGATCATCCGAGCTACAATCTGGCAACGCAATTGCTGAGCGAGACAAATTACAACCATTGGAGCCGGGCTGTGGAGAATTCTTTGGTCGCAAAGAACAAAATGGGGCTCGTCGATGGCAGCTTTCAAGTTCCAGACACTGGATCTCCGCTGTATCCACAATGGAAAAGGTGCAACGGAATGGTTGTTGCCTGGATCCTTCATTCTGTTGAGAAGGAAATTGCAGAAACCTTGATCTACTTCAAGACAGCTCGTGAGATGTGGGAAGAGCTCAAATTGAGGTTTGGATCACCAAATTGCACACGTCTCTATCAGGTACAAAAGGAATTATTCAATATTTCTTTGAGTGGATCTTCGATCTCGTCATATTTCACCAAATTCAAGAAGCTGTGGGACGAATACTTGGATCTTGTTGATATGCCTACATGTACTTCTTGTGGATCTGTGAACACTGTTTCTAAATTGCTTGCAAGCCAGCAAGTGATTCAATTTCTTGTTGGATTACCTGACTCATACAATGGAATCCGAACGAATATTTTGTGTATGAAGCCTACTCCTACTATGGGAGAGGTTTATAGAATGCTTCTTGATGAAGAAAGTCAGAGAGGATTGAACAATGCGAGTTCAATCAATGAGAATGCAGCGGCATTCAACACCTTTCAGAGAAGCAATCAAGGCAATAATCAAGGTAACAATGGTGGTCAGTTTTCTCGATTCAATGGACAAAAGGGAGGATCTCAGTCAGGGAATCAAGGATCACAGTCATATGGTACATCTGGAAATCAGTCTAACAATCAAAATGGTCAAAAGAGTAAGGGGAATTATTTTTGTGATCATTGCAAGGTGGCTGGTCATTCCATTAGCAGGTGTTTCAAGATTCATGGTTACCCACCAAATTTCAAAGGTGAGAAACCAAGAAAGTTTGCTGCAAATGTCTCAGTGGAAGACAGTGTTGAGGGTGCTGGTGCTGTTCCAGCTTTGACTAAGGGTCAGTATGACCAAATCCTGGCTTTCTTGAGCAAGCAATCCAATGGTGATGATGCTAATATGGTAGCAGGTAATAAGGTTTGTCTAAGTGTTCATGGTAATATGCATAGTTGGGTTATTGACAGTGGTGCTACACACCACATATGTCCTGACATTTCTATGTTCAGTTCATATCAGGTTTTCAATATGCCTAACTATATCACAATACCTAATGGCCATAAATCTAAAATTTGTCATACTGGTTCTATTCAGTTACAAAATAATGTTGTTCTCCATCATGTTTTGCATGTACCTGAGTTTGCTTATAACTTGTTATCTGTACGAAAACTGGTGACTGATCTAAATGCCTATATGCTATTTACTCCCTCACATTGCTTGATTCAGGACCCTTCCATGAACAAGCCACGGGTGCTTGGTGAAGTGTCCAATGGATTGTACCTGACAGTGGATACAAATCATGAATCTGTTGATAGGACTGCATCTAAGCTGCTTTCTTCTGCTTTAACTGATGGTTTAAGTGACAATATCTCTTGTAATCAGGCTTTGACTGTTGCTGTTTCTTTAGAACTATGGCACTGTAGATTGGGACATGTTCCATTTGATCAATTGTTTCATTTTGATTTCCTTAAAGAACTTACTAGACATTCCAAACATCATGTATGTCATGTTTGTCCTCGTGCTAGACAGCACAGGAACTCTTTTCCTATAAGCTCAATAAAATCAGTAAGGTGTTTTGAATTGTTACATGTTGATATTTGGGGGCCTTATAAGGTTCCAACTCACAGTGGTTTTAGGTATTTCTTGACAATTGTTGATGACTTCTCAAGAGCTACATGGACACACCTGGTTGCTGCTAAGAGCAGTGTCTTCTCTATCTTAAAGTCTTTTGTGAAATTTGTTTTTGTTCAGTTTGATACTAAAGTTCAGGTGGTTAGAACAGACAATGGCAGTGAATTTTGTAGCTCTGAGGCTCGGGATTTCTATTCATCTAATGGTATTGAACATCAAACCACATGTGCATATACACCTCAGCAAAATGGTGTAGTTGAGCGGAAGCACAAACATCTTTTAGAGACTGCTCGTGCTTTGTTGTATCAATCACAGCTTCCACTCAAATATTGGGGAGAATGCTTGCTTACTGCCACACATCTGATCAACAGGTTTCCTTTGGCTTCAATTCAGTACCAAACACCTTATGAAATTCTTTTTCATAAGTTACCTGATTATTCAATGCTGAGAGCTTTTGGCTGTCTATGCTTTGTGAGCACTGTAAAAGCTAACAGGACAAAATTTGATCCCAGAAGCATGCCCTGTGTGTTTGTGGGTTACCCTCATGGTCAAAAAGGTTATAAGGTATTGGATCTGAAATCTCATAGGATATTTGTATCCAGAGATATTCAGTTCCATGAAACTCAATTTCCTTTACACAAGATTGATTTCGACACTCAATTACCCCTTCCTAATGTAGCTACAAATTTACCTGATCACATTTTCTTTCCCGATGCTGAGATCACTGCAGTTGAGACTGAAACACATGATCAAGTGATAGATAATCCAGTGATGCCTGACATTGTTCATGAACCTGCACCTCAACCAAGGAGATCCAACAGGACTGTAAGACCTCCTGCACATTTACAGAATTTCATCTGTAATTTTGGATCTAACTTCGAGCAATTCCCTATGTTATCTGGCTTTACTGATTCCTTTCTATGTCTTTCAGCTTCTACATTAAGTACAGATATCTTAGAAGAGCCTAAATCTTTTACCAAAGCTTCTAAAGATCCCATGTGGATTGAGGCAATGGATAAAGAAATAGATGCTCTTCAAACTAACAAAACTTGGGTTCTAGTTGATCTCCCTGCAGGTAAACAACCAATTGGATGCAAATGGGTGTACAAAATTAAGCTAAAGGCTGATGGATCTATAGAGAGATACAAGGCTCGCCTTGTTGCAAAAGGCTACACTCAACAATATGGGATAGACTATGATGAAACATTTTCTCCAGTGGTAAAATTGTCTACTGTAAGGGTTATTTTATCTATTGCTTTGAACAAAGGTTGGGATATATTTCAATTAGATGTCAACAATGCTTTTCTTCATGGAGATCTCCATGAAGAAGTTTACATGACCATGCCTCAAGGTGTTTCAAATCCATCTAATAAAGTCTGTTTGCTAAAGAAATCTTTATATGGATTGAAACAAGCTGCTAGGCAATGGTTTAGTAAGCTATATACAGCCTTACTGGATTTTGGTTTTGTGCAATCTAAATATGATCCATCCTTGTTTCTGTCTAACAAAAATGGTCAATTCACAATTGCTGCTGTCTATGTAGATGATATTATCATTACAGGTTCTAACATTGGCCATGTCAATGATCTCAAAAGACATCTCCATGAGCTTTTCAAAATTAAAGATTTAGGAAAGCTGAATTACTTCCTTGGAATTCAAGTGGTGCACAGTGACAATTCTCTCATCCTAAGCCAGAAGAAATTTTGTTCAGAAATCATCAAGGAGGCAAAGCTGGATGACAACAAGACCTGTGTCACACCTTTACCAATAAATTTTAAACTACATGCTTCTGATAAATCTAGATTGATTTCTGATCCTACTTACTATAGAACTCTGGTTGGAAAATTGAGCTACTTAACAAATACAAGACCAGATATCTCCTTTTCTATTCAGGTCTTAAGCCAGTTCTTACAAGCACCTGACAGCAATCATTTACAAGCTCTACATCACCTACTCAGATATGTCAAAGGCACACTGCATTATGGAATCAAATTGACAAAAGGAACTTCCATCAAATTGCAAGCCTTCTCTGACAGTGATTGGGCTTCTTGTCCCATCTCCAGGAAATCAGTAACAGGATATGTGGTTCTCTATGGCAGCAATCCTATCTCCTGGAAGTCCAAGAAGCAACCAACAGTGTCTAGAAGCTCGTCTGAAGCCGAGTACAGAGCAATGAGCCAAGCAGCTGCTGAAGTCACTTGGTTAGTCAATTTACTGATGGAGTTGGGTGAGTCAGAATTGAAGCTTGTCACTCTCCATTGTGATAACAAATCAGCCCTCCAGATAGCCAGAAATCCTGTATTTCATGAGAGAACAAAGCATATAGAAATAGACTGCCACTTTACTCGCGAGAAGGTCTTAGAAGGGTTGCTTCAGCTCAGCTATTTGCCAACTGAGAACCAATTGGCCGACGTTCTAACTAAGATCATACCTGCTGCTCATCATCAAGAGTTACTGTCCAAACTGGGCATGAGTCTCGCCGACCATCCTCCAGTTTGAGGGGGGATGTTGAGACTAGAAGATCACTGGCGCGCCCACGCTCTTATCCGGCGCGCCCGCGCTGCTAGCTGTCCAATGTTGAGACTAGAAGATCACTGGCGCGCCCACGCTCTTATCCGGCGCGCCCGCGTTGCTAGCTGTCCGATGCTGTGTCCGAGTGCAAGTGTTTTCTATGTTATATCACGTGGATATCACGTGACTTGTTCTCCCTTATATAAATCAATCGGTTGTAACAGAACAAACTACTTCTTCTTCTTCATTCAATTAAAGCAATTTCGGTTTTGGTTTAATGGAGTTTTTCTCCCATCTCTGAACTCAAATTTCGATTCTCAATTTGTGAAAATCAATAGCAATTGAATTTGGTGTTCCAGAGAGAGAGAATGCGGAGGATTGAGCAAGAGGAGGATCTCAAGGATGAGAAGAAGCCACGAAGTCCTCTGGCTCTGGACGAAGAAGATATTGCCCTGCTGAAAACCTATGTGAGTCGTCGTCCATCTCGATCCATCGATATATCTCTAATTAATTATTAAATTAGTCAAATTAATATGTATGTATATATAAATTGAATGAATTTTGTGGGGGCTGCGCAGGGGTTGGGACCTTACTCAAACAACATCAAGAAAGCCGAGAAGGAAATCAAAGAAATGGCTTAGAAAGTGAATGAGTTGTTAGGAGGCATTAATAAGGATTTTGATACTGATACGGGACTGGCTGCACCTACTCACTGGGATCTCGTCTCAGATAAGCAATTGATGCAACAGGAACAACATCTTCAGGTTGCAAGCTGCACAAATATAATTAACCCAAACACCCGAGATGCCAAATATGTTATTAATCTCAACCACATAGGAAAGGTACTTACACTACGCCAAACAGACACTCAAGAGACGGACAAAAGTCGTCGCCTCAAAGCATTAACCGTCGCTAGAACATTGAAGAAACGGACGTCCGTCGCCTGAAGGGTTGTCGCATGGACACCGTCCCTTCAGTCAGTGGGCGACGGAATGACGAAGTTCGTCGCTTCAGTTACATCGAAGCGACGAACTATTGTCGTCTCTTGGGCATAACGTTGACCTTCCGGAAAGGCTCTCTCTCGTGACCAAGCGACAGCCTCCTCTGTCGCTTCAGTTATAAAATTCTCAGGCAACGAACTCTTTGTTCGTCTCTTGGATGAGTTTTTAAAATTTTGATTTGCGCTGACGCAACGAACTCTTTGTTCGTCTCTTGGATGAGTTTTTAAAATTTTGATTTGCGCTGACGCAACGAAACAAAGTTCCCTTTCTCCGTCCCTTGAATGATTTTCTTCTAAAAGCCTAAAATGAAATCTATATATTATTCCCACCTGTACACGCACTCTGCTCATTCATGGAGCAGAGCCTACATAACAATACCTAATTCAAATTTAATATCATTACATTCACAACACAACTTGTGTGAACACATAACCTGCACTTTACATTCACAACCCACAAAATGCACAAGACAATATCAGATTATAAAAACTTGCACTTAGCAATTGTTGCACAAAAACCTGCATACCATTTCAAAGCCTTACAAAGTTTCTGGCCAAAAACTTGCATACCTTTGAGGCTTAACAAAGGGGATACTAAAGCACTTGCGAGAATTCATAACATATAAACATACATAGGGGCTGTTTTTTTACCCGAAACCTACCATGTTCAATGAAAATGCTCCCAAAAAGTTGGTAACTACCTATCATGACCGAAAAACTTGCATGCTAACGATGAGTTTAAGAGGTAACTACCTCATGGGTTGGTTGAAGAGTGGGACTGTCGCACAAGCTGCTCTAATGCCTCGATACGTTTCTGCGTCTCATTGGCTTGTTCGATTGCGTGCTTTGCCGTCTCTTCGGCATTCTTGAGTCTCTCCTCAGCCCGATCAGCTCTCTCGTCAGCCTTCCGAACTCTCTCCTCAAGCTCTTGCCTTTTTGATGAACCCTCCATGCTCCAAGAGCCCCCTCTTTTCTT
Organism: Persicaria tinctoria; assembly: GCA_037127255.1. NCBI lineage: Eukaryota > Viridiplantae > Streptophyta > Magnoliopsida > Caryophyllales > Polygonaceae > Persicaria > Persicaria tinctoria. Next base: position 7,975,583 of record JBANSL010000004.1, read on the forward strand.
GGGAGGCCTTCTCACACCTCTTCCCATCCCTGTCCAAAAGAAGTAGAAACAATCAATCACAAACAGAAGGTATAAAAAAAATCAGCCAATCAATCACACAAGGAGGAAAAAATTACAGAAATGCATAGCCCCTCCAGAAAATCATTCAACAGAAAATCTGGCACAATTTACAAGTATATAAACCCAGTACAAAGAAATACTTGCAAAAGATGATGCAAGGATAGTAGTAGGGAAAAATACTTGTAAACGAGCAAGTAATGCCGTCTCAAATCGACAAATTTGATCGGATGATCTCATCATACTTCACCAAGAAATCTGGCATGTTAAAATGCTAACATTGCATAAATATATCCACAAACAAAAGAATTAAAAAGAGACCATGAATCTCGCAGTCTTTCTCCTAGATGGAGTCCATCCATCTCTTGTATTTGAAATTCCACAAAAATCAGTACATTGGATGATATATATACTCAATATTTTCAGGTTATGGATGATCTGCAATATCCAATCTTCTGGGTAACAAATATGCAAATACACCAAAAAAGGCACCCACCCATAAGCCAAAACTTCATATTAAAGAAACCACCAGTAAAATCAGAGTTCCCAGCAGGGCAAACACACTCCAATCCACCATCTTACAAGTCAAAATTTTGCAATACATAGCAGATGACACTATCATTTAACTCAGGCCTCACAAAAATCACCCAAAAAAAAGCGCTCCAATTATGCATCAAATTAATTCAGAACTAGTGTGATGATCATTTGATAATTAGTATGATGCCAAACTAAGAGTTTTTGCAAAGTTGGGGTGGGGAACATTGTTACCTCGAACTTCGGTGCCTCGCCGTTCTCCAAAGCAATTGATCAAGATCTCACATTCCGCCTCCACAGATATAGGAGGAGCTTGAGCATCTTCAGACTCCACATTTGTTTGTGTGTCTTCAATCTCTTTAAGTGTACTTTTCAAACTCTCCTGTCATTCAAATTGAAAGTTGACACAATTAATTTAAAGGGAAGTATTAATTCAAAATTTGAATCGACATAAATCTAACAGAATAAGTAACTACACTCACCATTATCTCCCGAGCGTTAGGACAGTTTTCATACGCATGTATTGTAGCATGAAGATGTGGGGCCGGCTTCCCGGCCTTATAATAGTCCTCCGCCCAATGAGTTAGGGGTTTGGACCCCGAACGGTGGTTCATCGGGTTGGGATTATTTGTCCTATTTCTCTGGTTCCTTTCGCTTATGGCCTACAACAACATAAACAACACAATTAGCATCAAATACAAACACTTATGCAAAATCAGTAACTTAATAAAAAAATCAGTAGTTTTTCTATATAAAAAAAACATTAACTTAAAAACATTCATAGCAACTTAAAATTCTTATAAATGGAGGGCGAGCTAAGAGTTAAAACAGATGCATAGCAAATTAACCACACATTTATACAATGAATGAGTCTTTTATATTTGAACCTATGGATCTTGATATAGATGTTTCACCTTAAATGATGATAGAAATCAGAAGGAAAAAAATCAGTAGCTTAATAAAAAAATCAGTAGCTTTTCTACATAAAAAAACATTAACTTAAAAACATTGATCTTAAATAACATCAACTTTTCTATAAAAAAAATAACACGATTAGAAGGAAAAAATAAAAGTAGCTTTTCTATAAATAAAAAAATCAGTAACTTAATAAAAAAAGGCATCTTAATGTGAATCTAAAATCAGTTACTCTATAGAGTTTTCCTACATTTCATAAAATCCACAGACAGTGATATTTTTTAGTTTAAAAGATGTCATGGGGAATTTATCAGCTTAAAAGTGGTTTTGTATGAAATAATGTTAGACCTTAAAGGAATAATAAATTAATTTAACATTTTTATGATTAAAGGGGCAATGAAATTTCAATAAACATTAAGCACAATGGCATTATTTATAATTTCCCAAGAGCTTTCTCCATGTATTACATATTAGTATGACAGTACATTAACATTTCTTAATTCACATCAATTTAGCAACATGCTTCTTGATTGTGTTTTCTTATTAACATTTATTTGATGATTATATTACACTATAATATTTCCAAGGTGAAAAATTAATGCTGCTGAAATTTACTTGATAAACTAAAATGATAAAAAAAATCTTAAAAATGGAGGGCGAGCTAAGAGTTAAAACAGATGCATAGCAAATTAACCACACATTTAAACAATGAATGAGTCTTTTATATTTGAACTTATGGATCTTGATATAGATGTTTCACCTTAAATGATGATAGAAATCAGAAGGACAGAAATAAGAAGCATAGCAAAAGTGCACCAAAAAAGCCCAAAAATCAGCAATCAAATAGCATAACAAAGGACATAAAACATAGCTGTAAAGCATATACATAATTTTAAAATATTACTCTTTTTGCTTCGGGCATGAATTCATGCTGCACCAGCCAGTTCCACTGATCCGCACGGTGCTTGAATTCGGAAGGCCAAAAGGTTGTCCCATACACTTTGAAGAATTTGTGACACCTATACTTCCAGTCCCGATACCGACCGTCTGCTGTACTCCTGATATAGGTATCCAACGGTGTATCTTCAGGGTGTATTTGATACATGTTCTACATAACAAAACACAATGGTTAAGTTTCTAGTATACTAAAGAAATTATAGAAAAGTATATACAAAAAATAGTTGAGAAGGTAACCTTCAAATAGGATAGCAGAATGTCCTGATGCTGCTTTTCAAGCTCAGCCCAACTTGGAGCAAGTGTGGGGACGTTGGTCTTGACGATGGCGCCAATGTCCCGCACTAGCTTGGTGTAAGTCTCGTGGGTAGGGTCGTTGTTGAAGTCCGACCAAGTAACTTTGATCTTTCCCGAAGCCTTCTTAATGCGGTTTGTCTTTGCACTCACAACAGTTCTATACTTGACTGGCCCCTCTCCTAATCACAAACACAATGCGCACAATTAAAACTTGGCTTTTACGAAACCAAAAAATGGAGATGCAAAATCAATTGAAGTTCATATAGACTAACACAGTTACGAAGACGAACTTTTCTTTTACAAAAATAAAAGCACATAAACTAGAAATTTGATCTGTAACATCAATAACAAGAAGCTCACTCCATGTTATACAATGAACAAGTGAAACAACCCGTTAAGAGTGAGAGGAACAAGATTAAAACTCAAAACACAAACTGTTAGACAGAAGGACACTTGAACAACCCAAACCCCGAACAACTCAGTCTAATTCGAATGCTAAGACAGATTATAATTCTACTCAAAGGGAAAACCCCCAAATCAGCCCAAAAGGCATAACACCAGTCCCTAACACTTTTCTAGATGATCGAAAATAATCGCAAATAATCGCAAAATTTTAATTGCTACTCTGACATTTCACTCTTACATATATCATCAAATTTTTCAACAGATTTTGGGGGTTGTCATCCACCAGATTTTGTGCGGAGACATGTACAAGCGTTTCAGTCTGGGAGTTAAAGGGAAGTATTTAACCACTTTTCTAGGGATTTTGCGCCTGTCACTACCTCGACGTGACTTCCATCTTGAAGTATGACATATGGGACAAACTTCCTCATTTGCATACCTCTTATAAAACAACACGCAGTTATACTCACATGCGTGAATATTTTCATAGCTCAATCCGAGATCTTTGCACACCTTTCGAATGCTTTTCCAATCAGCAGGAAATCTATGTCCGGGTTGAAGATTGTTGCAAACTTCACGACAATGGCCATCCATACTCTTATCTGACCAGCGATTTTCCACCTTCAACTTCATAGAACATAAAATAGCAGTCAAAACAGTCCTTGTACTACCAGGATACAACGGAGCTTGAGCTTCCGCTAAAAGCCTCTCGTATTTTTGGTAATCATCATCGACCATATCACAAAAATCATGGTCATTGCCCGCCTCGTACCCAGCATGATAAGGAAAGCTGTCATGGATGATGTCCATGGTGGGATCATGACCAGAGGAAGAGGAAGCCCTTTGCTCTATGTATTGCGTTCTACGCAAGGAAACTATCGGCTCAACTGGATCTTCTCCATGACTGTCCCATACTATATAATCCGGCCACATACCATAATAAGATAAGTGGTGCAACATCGTTGGGATGTTCACAGGTTCTCGAGCGTTATGGCAATGGTCGCACGGACAAGGAAAATAGATCCTCCCATTTGCATTTGCAGCCACATTGTTCACGAAACTAGTAATCCCATGAATATATACATTTGACTTACGAGGAAACTGCATCCATCTCTTATCCATTTTCTAAATTCACTATCATTTAAAAAATATAAATCCATCACACAAATTCATTTCCAAATTCAATATCATTTTAGAAATATATAATACGAAATCTAAGTTAAACATGTCACACATCTCAAATTAAATCCATCACACATTTCATTTAAACACAACAAATCCCAATCCAATACAAACAAACAATTTATATTTCCCACAAATTCTAACCTAAATCATCACACATTCCAAATTTCAATAACAACAAATATCATTTCTAAAAGTAATTGTAAAATAATTCAATCAACATTTCCCAAGTCTCTATCACAAGGTTCAAAATCTCAAACAAATTCCTTTCTACAAATCTAACCATTATTTCACAATTCTTCCCTCTATTTAACAAAATATGTATAAAAAAAATTTTAAAAAAATGACACTAACCTTGCTACAAACTCAAGTGACTTCTTCAATCACCCCATAACTTGTTTAGATCTACAACAAAAATTCCAAATTACAAATCTAACCAATATTTCACAAATGCATCAATATTTAAAATTACAAGTAAAAAAAAATAAAGCATAACAAATCTTACCACAACTCAAAATATATTGTTAGTCTTCTTCAATTTTTACAAACCTAGCTTATGTAAATTATTTGAAATTTGAAAATGGAAAAGATGGAAAATGGGGGAAAATAAAGGAGATGAAGAACAAGAAGACGGTCGGACAAATGGTGGTTTAAGGTTATTGTTGTAACCTTAACAGCATTCAATGAGGTAGGTCACGACATTAAATTTAGGCAACGGTACAAATCACTCAAGCGACGGGCATAGTCCCCATCCGTCGCTCCATAGCTATCCATATTTGACTTCTGGGTTGACCAAACTCAGGCGACGGGAGCAATTTGGCTCGTCGCCAGAAATGTCTTCAGGGGACGGACAAAGTCCTCCTCCGTCGCTCCAGATCTATCCCCCATTTGACTTGTGGGTTGACCAAACTTAGGCGACGGCACGAAATACTCAGGCGACGGGAGCAATTTGGTTCGTCGCCAGAAATGTCTTCAAGGGACGGACAAAGTCCTCCTCCGTCGCTCCAGAGCTATCCCTCATTTGACCTGTGGGTTGACCAAACTCAGGCGACGAGATGATATAGTCCGTCGCTTGAAACGCATTGAAGCGACGGAATTAGGCCTGTTCGTCGCCTCAGTGTCTGTCTGGCGTAGTGTTACTTACGTACGTGTAGTTAGTTGTTTCTTCTTTAATTATATATATCGTGTCGATCGATCTTAACTAACACGTACGTACTTGTGTATGTTATATCGATCTAATCTCGGTTGCAGTTTGTTGTCGGACTTGGTGATCAAGTTTCACCAACGGATATTGAACAAGGCATGCGTGTTGGGTAGGTTCTTAATCTTATCTAATATATTTTTCATGATTTTAATTTCCTGTACTCCTTATGTATGTGTAAGATCGATCGATATGAATGATGTCAATTATTTATATATATATATATATATATATATATTTCAGGGTAGATACAAATAAACACCAAATCCAGATTCCTTTGCCTCCAAGAATGGATCCCACAGTGACACTGATGACTGTCGAAGACAAACCCGATGTTACCTACAACGATGTCGGAGGTTGTAGAGACCAAATTCAGAAGATGAGGGAGCTTGTGGAATTGCCCCTGCTTCATCCCGAGAAATTCGTGAAGCTAGGAATCGATCCTCCCAAAGGAGTTCTTTGCTATGGTCCCCCTGGAACCGGCAAGACCCTGCTCGCTAGAGCCGTTGCTAACAAAACGGATGCGTGCTTCATCCGTGTTAATGGCACTCAACTTGTGCACAAGTATGTTGGCGAGGGAGCTCGCATGGTTCGTCAGATCTTTCAGATGGCGAGATCCAAGAAAGCTTGCATTCTCTTCTTTGATGAAGTCGATGCTATTGGAGGGACACGCTTTGATGATGGTGCCGGTGGAGACAATGAGGTACAACGTACCATGCTCGAGCTTGTGAATCAACTTGATGGTTTTGATGCTCGCGGAAACATTAAGGTCCTCATGGCTACCAACAGGCCTGACACCCTCGACCCAGCCCTTCTTCGACCTGGAAGGTTAGATCGTAAAGTCGAGTTTGGCTTGCCTGACTTGGAAAGTCGAGCACAAATATTCAACATCCACACGAGGACTATGAATTGTGATAGAGACATCCGGTTTGATCTTCTTGCTCGCCTTTGACCCAATTCCACAGGTGCCGATATAAGGAGTGTGTGCACCGAAGCTGGAATGTATGCCATTCGAGCAAGGAGGAAGACGGTGACGGAGAAAGATTTCCTGGGAGCTGTGAACAAGGTGATTAAGGGATACAACAAGTTTAGTGCTACTCCCAAGTACATGGTCTACAACTAATAACTACTGTATACCTGTCTTTGAAAATTTGCAATGTAATCAATAGCTTGCCGTTACCGTTTGTTGAGAAAATACAATCAGATACTATATGTATTATGGTAATTAAGTTTAGCTTGAAATCGTCATTAAGTTCTGTTGTCTATTAATTTGGATGTTATGAAGTAATTAAGGAGGCCTTTATTGGCTTCAACAGAGATGTGCAAAACAACAAACGGGAGGATGATAAACAACGAATCGAACCAAATTAATATGGCGACCTTGATATATCAATTGGATCGCATTAAACACGTACACTCACCTTTTAACGTATTTCGAGCCTATTGTTGAGAGAATGAACTTGATGGGAATTAAGGTGCACTAGCTCGTTCAAGGTCCGATTAGGGTCGTAGTGGTCAATTAGTCCGGTTTAAACACGAAGGATCTAGATCGATACTAAATAGAGAAACCGAAAGGAAAGATACAAAGACACACACGATATGATTACGAGGTTCGGGCTAATCCCTACGTCCTCGGCTCTAGATGTCATCTAATATGCTCTAAAGGCCAAACGATTAATCAATACAAAGATCATAGGAGGGCAACTACTAAACCGAATACATGAGTAGGAGGTAAAAAACACTTAGAAGAACACAATATATAGCATCGGCAAGTTTAGGGAAGAAAACTCCCTTAAACCGAGGCGTCTCTACTCGCGCGGTAAGGCCTCGTCGGATCTGTCGCAACTCCGTTGAAGGTGGCACCAAGGAGTCCTCGTCGATCGATTTCTCCATCAACGCCATTGTCGGTTCTTCTCCTCTCTTCGGTGTAGCCATATATAGGAAGGCTCAGCCTTCTCGTGCTCCTTGGGATCTCCTGTTCTCTCTCGCTCGAGTCGGGCTCACATGGAAATTGCTCAAGAGCCTTTCTCTACTGATGAAACCCATAACTCGAGCCTCTCTCTATCTTCTCTCTCGGCTTCACTCTCTTTGGTTGAACCGAAACTCTGGCCCAATCTCTCCACCATGGGAGAGGAGCTCCCAGGCTCCTTTTGGAGCGTCGTCTATAGTGCCGACCTCAAGGTTAGGGTTTGCTGCTTGAGAGGCTTTAAAAGGCTTGATGGGAGCAACGGTCTGAAATAAAGACGTTGGATAAAGCTTGGCTTTGACCTAAAGGTCCAATTCCTAGTAAATTAGAGTTACAAACTCAACAATTTACCCTCTTAAATATTGATGAAAACATGACAAGTATAAAATGAAGTATATATATGGTGTTAATCAAAAAGTGATCGAGGAGAGCGTACCAAGTGCTAGCTATAGACATTAATTGCAGATTTCTTAGATTCTAGGGGCGATCTTGGAAAACTATATGTCGTCGAATTGTAGTCGGTTCGTGTTGATACACACAACACAAGTATCTAGACAGCCCTCGCATTCCTTGATCATTGTTACATATATGTCCATCAGTAAAATTAACTTCATTCCGACATTAAAGTAATTATAAGTGTAAGACCATCATATGATGTAAAGTCCTCTTTGAAGATTTTCATTCATTGATATATATATATATATATATATATATATATATATAAAAAGGTATTGGGTCTTTTCGGCCTTTGGGTCCACTATACAATATAAGACCTATGTAATTTATCAAATCCCCGCAGTCGAAACTGGAGGGGTCCGTACAGTGAGACTGGATCGAAAATCAATGAACAACTGTCGAGGTAAACCCTTGGTGAATATATCAGTCGTACTGATAAGAGGACGGGATATGTAGATCGCGGACATGTCCAATGGCAACCTTGTCCCGAACGAAGTGGAGATTGAGCTCAGTGTGCTTCGTGCGTTGATGCTGGACTGGTAGACGGCGGAGACGTTGTCAGTGTAGACCAGAGTGGCCTTCTGAAGAGGGCAACGGAGCTCAAGAAGGAGATTGCAGAGCCAAGAGCACTCGGAGGCAACGTTGGCAACACCTCTGTACTCTGCCTCAGCGTTGGAGCGAGATACGACAGATTGACGCTTCGCTAACCACGACACAAGGGTGTCGTTGAGAAACACACAGTAACCAGACGTGGAGCGACGTGTGTCAGGACAACCACCCCAATCCGCATCAGTGTAAGCAACAAGGTCATGCTTAGAGGAAGGAGTGATCGTGGTGCCTAGCTCAAAGGTGTCGTTGATGTACCGAATGATCCGCTTCAAGGCTTCAAAGTGGGGTTCCGTGGGTGCATGCATGAACAAGCAGATCTGCTGAACGGCGTAACTGATATCAGGCCTGATGAAGGTAAGATACTGAAGTGCACCAGCGAGGCTCATGTACAACGTCGAATCATCAACCAAATGACTTGAATGAGCACTGAGCTTGATGGACGTATCGACAGGGGTGGCGACAGGATTACAGTTACCCATCTTGGCCCGAGCAACAATCTTAGCAGCATGTAAGACCACAAGATTATATATATATATATAGCCATATAGGTTACAAAGGTAGGCCCATTGTACATTATATGACATATGTAATCTATCAATAAGGATGAGTTGGGTCTTGTCCAGGTCGGGCCAAGAACGAGTCTATGGGCCGAGTCGAGTTCGGGTTCATTCGGATATCGGGGCAAAATGGGTCGGATTCAGGTTCGAGTTGTGCATGATACTCGATTTTTGGGTTTCGGTCGGATCTGGGTTCGAGTGAGTCGGGTTGAGTTCTCAGCTTGAGTCAAATTTTGCCAACTCTATTCGTGATCATGTTCGTTTTGGCACTATTGTGATTGCTCATGTTCGCTTCGCTCTACAATTGTCAGACATAATCGCTAAATCTCTTGAACATATGCATTTTCATGTTCTACTTCAAAAATTGAGCATTCATTATCTTCCGATTTCAACTCGAGGTCAAAACTCTCGAGTATTGAGATATCATAGTTTGTAAATATTGGGACACTTGTGAATCTCATATCGAAAGTGGGATGATTCTGAATCTAGCATATAAAGTAGATGGGCTACTCCACCTAACACCAATTCATTTTAGGATGGTGCACCAGTCCGACTTATATGTTAAGCTTTCTGGTCGGACCAACGAGGCTTCCCCTAACCGTAAATATAATTTGATGATCACACTCTCGAAATATGTACCGGACATCTGGCATCAATATAATTAAAAGTCTGCAGACATCAGACCAAGATAGCTAATGGGCGTTTTTAACATTTTAGGTACTAGCCAAGCTAATGGGAGCAGGCCTTGTGTTATTTTATTCAATTAAATTATTAATTATCCTCTCTTCCTTTGCAATTGCAATTGCAGGCTTTGCAGCTGCCCACTCCCTGCATTCCATGGCTACCCATTCTTCCTCTGCCTCCCATTCATCTCCAACAACTACCAAGTCTCAAAAATCTATCTCTATAATTTTCAAGTGCATGGTCATATATTATATGATATAAGAGTTTCTAGCCCTCAAACTTACTTAAAAGATACGGAAAACAGTAGAGCACCAAATTCCCTATCCACTACCCCTCACGTATCATGCCTTGGGCAGACACCCCGAAGCCCTCCGGGCAAATCCCTCTCCTCTCCTCCCAAATAGTCCCGGAGAAGCTCTCCATGGATGACATGTTGCGCAGCTACTGCGGTGAGATGGGCACGTGGCAAATCCGCCACTTCTTCCTCACCAGCCTCGCTTGGTGCCTTCAGGCTTTCCATTGTATGGTCATTATCTTCTCCGACCGCCAGCCTTCTTGGCGTTGCACCTCTTCCGCCTGCACCCCCTCCTCCGACCTCTGCAGCCTCCCTCTCGACGCATGGGAGTGGGTCGGAGAGCCCACCGCCTCCACTGTCTCCGAGTGGGGCCTTGTTTGTGGGGAGAAGTACAAGCTTGGCCTTATCCACGCTTTCTATTTCGTCGGTTGTATGATAGGTAATTAATTACTCACTTCGTTAATTAAAACTTGTCATTTTAGAAATCTATACACTTGTTAAGAAAACAAACAAAAATGCACTTGTATGATAGGTGCTGGAGTGTTTGGCCACCTGTCAGACTCCCTAGGTCGACGTTGCTCCTTGGCAATTGTATGTTGTCTCAATGCCATCTTCGGTTTGTTAACAGCCTTCTCCCCATCCTTGTCAATATATGCGATCCTCCGCATACTTACAGGGTTTAGCAACGGTGGCGTTGGTCTATGCGCCTTCGTCCTAGCCACCGAGCCCATTGGCCCCTCCATCCGAGGCTTTGCCGGCATGTCCACTTTCTACTTCTTTTCCGTCGGCAGTGTCCTTCTTTCCGGTGTTGCCTTCCTCTTTTCCTCTTGGCGCCAACTCTACATTGCTTCCTCCCTCCCCTCTGCCCTCTTTCTCATCCTCATCCTTCCATTCCTCTCTGAATCGCCTCGCTGGTGGGTCTGATAATAATTTTGAATTTATGTTTTATATACATACAGACATACATACATACAGAATTGCTAAACATTTATAATATTCTAACTTCAGGTACCTCGCCCGTGGCAACCTCTCCCGCGCAATGCAAATAATGCACGCCATCGCTGCCTCGAACAACAAAGCCCCGCTCCCTACCGGAGTCACCCTCGTCCTCAACAAATCCTCCGATGAGGACTCCTCTGGCGGTGCCAAAGGATCCCTCATCGATGTTCTCCGATCAAGTATGACACGAAGAAGGCTCTTCCTTGCTGTGACCATAAACTTCCTTTGCTCAGTCATTTACTATGGAGTCAACCTCAACGTTGTAAACCTCAACACCAATGTTTACTTGAACGTCATCCTCAACGCCATGGCCGAGATGCCAGCCTACCTTATAACTGCGCTGATGATCAATCGCTACGGGAGGAAGCCGCTTATGATTGGGATGATCTGGTTCAGCGGTATCTTTTGCCTGCTTGGTAGCATATTCAATCATACACAAGGGTCTTGGAGCCTGGTGAGGATGATGTGCGGGGGGTTGGCGATATTCGGGATGGCCGGAACCTTCAATTTATTGTACATTTACACAGCGGAGTTGTTTCCGACGGTGGTGAGGAACGCTGCATTGGGATGCACGATGCAGGGAGCACAGATGGGGGCGATATTGGCACCGCTGGTGGTGGTTTGTGGGGGGCGGTTGCCATTTCTGGTGTTTGCTGGTTGTGGTGTCGTTGCCGGAGTGCTCGGGTTTTGGGTGCCGGAGACTTTGAATCGGCCGTTGTATGATACTATGGCCGGTATAGAGGAAGGAGAGGCTGATTCGGAACAATGAGATCTACCGATTTGGTTTCAGTAGTTCAATGATCTTAGTTTGATTTGAGTTTGATATTCGATCAATTTAAGGAGCAATGAGATTTTATATAATTCGTTTTGTATCCAATCTATTCAGTTGGATTATTCGCTAATTCGGATGCAAGACATGCCATTAATGACATATGTACCTCTTTAAAAAAGCAATCCAAAATTCATTATTTTTTTTTTGACGCAAGATAAGAATTAGGTCGGGTCGACCGCAGCAGAGGCCCTTCCTAGCGCATCCTTCCGAACGAGAACTAGCAGTTCTGGATCATCCTCGCAGCAGACGTTGGCAGGGGAAACGTGGGCACTACGAGCCACAGCAATCCAAAATTAATTAATGAAGAACAGCATGAACCAAAAAAAAAAGCAATTGAATAAAAGAAACTCAACAAACACTTTGTTTTGACGGCAAAATGCTGAAACTGAGATTATGTTTTTTGCAATTTTTAGAACATGAAGGACATTATCAAAATTGAAAGTTTTAGTTGAATTTGAGAATTCAAGTGTTTCAATATTGGCAATTTTTAGACCCTTATTATCACTTTCAACGATCAGTTCATCTGCACCAGTGTTTGATAATGGAAGCGAAGGTTTTAAAGGTCGCTAGCTAGTAACCCGGTGCATCTCACCATGGGGCGACGATTAGTCTAATCGTTCCCTAAGTAATTAAGGGGTCGATCCCATAGAGAACATGTATGGTAACTTAATTTGTATTGCATTACTATGATCGATCGACCCAGCACTTCTTCGACCAACGTCGGTCTGTAAAGCCAAGTTTAATTGGCTTGCCTGACTTGGAAAATAGATCACAAATATTCAAGATCCACACCAGGACAATGAATTGCGACAGAGAAATTTGGTTTGAGCTTGCCCCAGCTCCACAGGTAAATAGAATAAAATGTTGCCTCTACCTCAAGTTTTTTTTTTTTGAAATCAAGTGTTGTATGTATATCATATGAGATCAATTTTCGCGAGATCAATGAGACCCCGTGGAAACTGATCTAACCAAATACATGAAGTGTCAGCGGTAGGCAATAGCCTTGCCGTAAAGTGGGCGACGGTGTTAGCCGAACGTCGTACATGTAGAAAAGATACAGTAGGGAGAGATGGAATTTGCTCGAGGATATCCTCGCAAACAAGATCTATGTAAGAGGCATTAAACCCTGTGTGATCCCGAAGAACTGCTCCCAGACAGATTGAATCAAGGAGTATAGCCGCATCAGTGTTGAGTTTCAGTGCTCCTTGAGACGGCTTCTCCCAAGCTGATGGACTCGGGCAAGAAGGAACACAGTGTGACGGGCCAGTGCGGCTGGTACGGTAGTCGAAGACCATCTTCCTGAACCCATCACGAAGGATTTCAGCATTACAAGCACTGTCCGAGAACATGGCATTGTTTCGGACGGCCCAGGCAATCCAAGCGTTGGTGAACATGTCGCAAACCCCTGCCTCTCCTTGCATTTCACGCACATGTTCCAGAACCGTCAAAGGCGGCTGATCAGTCAAGGAGGCTACGTGGGCTGCCGAGGAGGAGCACACCCAGGCCACCGCCGAGAATGGGCATGTAAACAGAGCGTGCCAAATAGTTTCATCCCCAGAGCCACATCGAGAACAGACGGGAGATGGCACAATCCTCCTCGAGTATAGGTTAGCTGCTACACTCAATAGATTGGAACACATCCTCCAAGCAAAATTTAGGACCTTGGGCGGGAGTTGAAGGCGCCATAGCCAACGCCAATCACCTTCAGTAGGCACTGAATTCGATCCCATATAGCCAAGCCAATAGGCCGACTTTATCGAGAAGATGCCGGACTTGTGAGGGAACCAAACTCGCCTATCTGGTGGAGAACGCTGGCTGATGGGAATTGTGACGATGCGACGAACATCCGATTGCGAGAAAGCTGCTGCAAGAGCAGGGATATCCCACGAATAGGTTGATGGGTCGATGAATTCCGAGACCGTCACATCAGAATGCATTCCGGGTACTAGTGTTGGGCTTTCCTTCCCTGCGCCAACAGGTACCCATCGATCCTCAGAGGCCGAGATCGAGTAACCATTCCCAATTCTCCATCCAAGTCCTTCTTGAAGAAGGGACTTAGCTCCCCAGATGCTACTCCACGAATAGCTAGGCCGGTGACCCCGATCAGCTTGTAAGAAGGAGGAGTGGCGAAAGTACTTAGCTCTGTAGACGGCATGAAGAGGCGAGGAATGGGTATGAAGGAGGCGCCAGCCTTGCCGAGCCAAAAGTGTCTGGTTGAATACTCGTAGGTCACGAAACCCCATCCCGCCGTGACTCTTTGGGGCGCAAAGATCCCGCCATCAGCGCCAATGAATCTTCCTAGTAGTCTCCGAGGATCCCCACCAGAAACGAGCCAATAGGCGATGTATATCCTCAATAAGACCATCCGGAAGGCGATACACACTCATGACATAGGCGGGAATGCTCTGAAGAACAGATTTGATCAAAATTTCCTTCCCGGCAGATGATAGGAGTTTCTCTTTCCAACCACTAACCTTTTTCCAGATGTGATCCTTGATGAATGAGAATACAGACTTCTTCGAACATCCAATGATAGACGGTAACCCCAAGTACTTGGCATGCTTGTCTACTAGCTTAACTCCCAAAGATGAAGCCAATTGAACCCTGGATGCGGGGGACAAGTTGGCGCTGAATGCTACTTCCGACTTCTGCAAATTAATTTTCTGACCCGAAGCTCTCTCATACTGACTGAGAATCTCAGTTATCATAGAGCATTCTTCCGAAGTAGCTTTAGCGAATAGTAGGCTGTCATCAGCAAAGAAGAGATGGGATATAGCCGGCGAACCCCTACAAACCGGCACCCCGTGGAGACTTGCAGCGCGAACCGCTGCACTGATCATGGATGAGAACCCCTCAGCCCCAATAATAAAGAGAATGGGGGAGAGGGGAGAGGGGATCCCCCTGGCGCAACCCCCGGGAAGGAAGGACCAGGCCATCGATGATCCCATTGATTTTGAAAGTGTACTGCGCCTCTTGCACACAACTCATGACCTTGGATGTCCACCCCTCATCAAATCCGAGCTGAGCCATAATCCTTTTCAAGTAATCCCATTCCATCCGATCAAATGCCTTGCTCATGTCGAGCTTTAAAGCCAGAGCTCCACTGCGACCAGCAGTTTTAATTTTCATGTAATGGAAGACTTCCATGGCAATGAGGGCATTGTCGGTGATAGAACGACCGGCGATGAAGGCGCTCTCAGAAGGGGATATGATCTGATTCAGGAGAGGCTTGAGGCGATTGACCAGCACCTTTGTGATGAGTTTGTAGAGAACATTGCACAGACTGATTGGCCGAAAATCTGTAATCTTGTTCGGGTTCTGGACTTTTGGAATAAGGGTGATGACTGTGGAATTGATTTCATCCAGGGAAGTACCCAAGCGCCACCAATCCTGAATGTACGAAACGACATCAGGTCCGACAATGCCCCAGAATCGCTGATAAAAAATGGCGTGTAGGCCATCAGGCCCCGGAGCTTTGCTAGGGTGCATCTGTTTTAATGCATTGTGAATCTCATCTCCTGTTGGGAGCCGAAGGAGGGATGCATTCATATCCTCCGTGACTGTAGGCTGGATCTCGGAAATCGCCGCCTCAATGTCTGTGGAGGTAGGGGAAGTAGTTGCAAATAAATCTGAGAAAAAATCTGTAACGGTTGTTGTGATCTCGTCATGAGATTTGCAAATCTGCCCAGAATCTGTAACCAACTCTCGGATTTCATTTACTCTGCGTCTGTGATTGGCCTTGTGGTGAAAATAAGATGTATTTTTATCGCCTTCCCTGATTTCATTAGCTCGGGCGCGGACATGCCAGTAGCTCTCCTCCTCTTTGTGCAATTTGTCAAGTTCCGCAGACACAGCAACCCCCTACTCGAGGATGCTAAGGCTCGGATGTTGCGACTGGAGATGTTTCAATTCCGACTCCAGATGGCGTATCCGATCCAATCGACCCTTGAAAACCTTCCGAGACCAGTCAGCGAGGGCCGCAGCACACGCCTCAATCTTTTCTGGTGGCCGCCCCCAGCTATGCCTCCAGTTAGTATCAACTATGCCGTGACATTCCTCATGAGAGAGCCATAAAGGTTCAAAGCGAAAGACCTTCTTAGAGCGCCTGGCCGGCTGAGGACGGGTATTGGAGGTTTGGAGGAATATTAAAGAATGATCAGAGCAATACAGTGCGAAATGTGTGACTCTCGCTCGGGGATAAGCATTGAACCAGGCCGATGACGCTATGTATCTGTCAAGGCGCTCTCGGATGCAAGAATTGGGTTCTCGACCTCTCTGCCAAGTGAGGAGGGGGCCAGAAGCACATCCCAAATCCCGCAAATTGCAGTTATCAATAACCTCCCTGAAGCCATCCATCGCTCTTTGAGAGCGGACGACCCCTCCTTCCTTCTCAGAAGGGTCAAGTATTTCATTAAAATCCCCGACAAAGAGAATTGGCAAAGTGCTCTGCCTGTACAGATCTCTCATCAAGGCCCAAGTTTTGAACTTGTTATGTGATTCCGGCCATCCGTAGATGCAAGCGAGATTCCAGGAAGAGGCCTCCGAGGAGACCGTTTCTAGTATGTGGTGTTGGGAGTAAGAGACCACTGCTACCGATAGGTTTCTCCACCACAAACCAAGACCGCCTGCGCGACCTAATGAGGCGATGCAGAGTCCATCTGTGAAACCACATTTTCGTAAAACGATCTCCTGATCACGCTGGCTGACTTTGGTTTCCATGAGGAAGACCAAGTCTGGGCAATGTTTCCAGGACCAATCCCGGATTGCACGAACCGTCGGGGCATTGCCCAACCCCTGACAGTTCCAAGCGAATATCTTCATGGTTGTTCGCGAGCGGGAACTGGCATCCCGCCCGCTACTTGGGTGTCAACGTTCATTGCATCCCGAGATTGCTTGTGACGCTTGCAATTGTCAGCGCCGAGTGTGTCATGAGTAGCAGATTTCCTCTTAGCAACTTCTTGATTTGCCGGATGATCCTTAAGGCGCGCCTGTTGCTTTAGTTGAGGCCGCCTTCTTCGAGGTCTGGGTAACGTTACTGTGTTGGTAGACCCTGCAGACTGAATAGGGTCGGCACCTTTGGGAAGGGGAGATGAAACTGCAGCGTTGCCCTTGGGATCACTTTCCCCCACCTTTTCACCCGCGGTCTTAGACACGGTGATCGACTGAGAGGACTAGCGCTGCTTAAACTTGTCTAACCAAGTTCTTTCTCGATCAAGAGCGCCTTGTTGGATGCGGAATCTGGACCTGGGAGGAGATGCCCGGAGCCAAGCGCCAAACTGAGGTGCATCCGAAGACGATGAAGCAATGGGATGGGGGCATACCTTACAGAGATGCCCAATGCAGCCACAGGCGAAACAAAACAGCGGTAAACGTTCATACTGCAGAGGGACAGTGACTTCCACACCACGGATCAGTAGAGTAATGCAGCGTCTTAAGGCCAATGTCACATTAAGTTCAACCCTGAACCGAAGACGATCACTAAGCCCCAAAAAATCAGAATCGTCCATATCCAAGAAACGCCTAATACAGTTAGCAATTGCTGTGGCTGTGGCCATTCCAGAGCAGCCAAGGGGGACATTGCGAGCGATGACCCAAAATGGTGAGTGCGTAAAAGCCATATCCGTTAGCCTAGTAACCCCATGTATGTCCCGAAGAATCAGTAGCGAATCGTCGAAGCACCATGGTCCACCATGAAGGGCGTGTTGGAGATCCTGAATGTCGAAGAACTGGAATACGAAGACGCCCTCCGACGCCTCCCTAACTGCCAGACCATGCTTAGGAGACCAAACCGCGAGGAAGGTGCTTTTCATGGCATTGACATTGAATTTGCGGGATGTAAAGAGTTTCCCCACCAAACATAGTTTAAAGCGATCGGAGACATCATCCCCAACATCATCAACGACTACCCTGTGAGTCTCCGCATCTGTCAACCGCAATCTGCCGAGATCCAACCCAATTTCATCCATAATTGGGTTACTGAATTGCAGGGATGAAGCCTGATTGCAGGGATCAGTGAGCAGACGGGAGATATCAATGGAATCCGAATTGATGGATAGCAGAAACCGGGAATCAAAATCAAAACCTAGATAGCCTAGGAGAATCGCCGAGAGACGAGAGAACCTGCCTTGCGCAGGAGAGACGAGACCTCTACCTCAAGTTTAATGTGGTGTACGTGTTTTACTTAATTTTTCCCTTTAAAAATCCTCCATCATACCTAAAATTTGACAAGTTAATGAATCATACATAAAATTTGAACACCGGGAGGTGTGAACAAGGTCATTAAGGGATACTACCTACCAGATGATCAGTGATCAACAGCAAATCGAATCAATTCAAATATGGGGACCTTTGATTTATCAATTGAAACATTATATATATTGATCAATTGAAACATATTCGAGCTTATCACATACCAAGGAATCCATGGAATAAAAATAAAAATAAACTTTTTACTCCCAAGGATTTTCTAAATCAGATGATAATTAACAAAATCCAATCCTAACAGAATATCTCAAAACTAATTATTCTATAACCGAATACGGATTGGGCGAGCGGGTCCTCCACGCACCACCCAAGGATGCTTTAGAAGTTGCTCGGCGGTAGGTCTTCCGGCGGCGTCCTTGCAAAGCATCTTCCGGATCAAATCAATGGCCTGCGCCGAAGCGGATCGAAAATTCTTTGCCGGGAAGGTCAGGTTCGCCTTCATCACCGCGCGGCATCTCTCCAATGGAGTCTCTCCGTGGAACGGGGCAACTCCTCCGAGCATACGGTACAGGACCACGCCGGCGCTCCACACGTCGACTTTCTCGTCGTAATCCTTCCCGCTCAGAATCTCGGGGGCCACGTAGGGCGGCGTTCCGGCTTGGCCGCGGAGGGGGGATTTGCGGCTGAACTTGTGCGCGAGGCCGAAGTCGCAGAGCCTGAGCCTCCCGCGGAAGTCGAAGAGGATGTTCTCCGGCTTGACGTCGCGGTGGGCGACGCCGTGGCGGTGGCAGTGGGCGAGGGCGGAGGCGAGCTGCGAGAGGACGGAGCGGGCATCGGCCTCGGAGAAGGAGGCGGCGGGGTGGAGGAGGTCGAACAGGTCGGGGCCGCAGAGGTCGGTGACGATGAGGAGGTGGGAGTCGGACTCGTAGTGGTTGTGGACGCGGAGGAGGTTGGGGTGCGGCGGCAGGAGGAGGAGGAGCTTGTCGAGGCAGTTGGGGTTGTCGCGCTTGTCGATCGACTTGACGGCGAAGGAGGCGCCGGCGGAAGGGGAGAAGCAGCGGTTGACGACGCCGAATTGGCCGCTCCCGATCTCCTCCCGGAGCTGGTACTCCTTCTCGAAGCTTTCATGGAAGATTGGATTTGGATTTGGATTTGAGAGGGAAGGTTCTTCTGACATGATCGATCGGCTGATTTGAAGAGCATCAAGGATTCAAGGGGTTTGTTTTTGGTGGCATATTTTTTTTCCTCTATATATAAGCTATATAGTCTTGTATATTTGGAAAATATGTTTAACAACAAAATATTTATTTTATCTACTTTTTATATTTACCTATATCTTTATCAATATCTATAATATATATCTATTTCCTATTCAGAATAATATATATCTAGCAATATCTTTCTAGGAAAAATCAATTTTATTTATTAAAATAATATAAATCATAATTTATCGACAAACCTATCCCAAGTCATAATCTATCTTATTAACTAACAAGAGTCTTGTCCCACGGACATTCTACCATAATATTCTAAAATTAAATCAATTATCTATAAAAACCGATTAAAAAGTGTTTGTTTAACCTAATGTGTTATGTGTTTGAATTAATGTGACCAAATTTGAAATAAAATATAAAATATATTATGTCAAGTAAACATGTACTATTGTGTTAAATTTATAGGTACTTATCTTATAAATTAATTTAATAGATTTAATGTAATTACTTTTTATAAATAAGATATTTTATTTTAAAATTATATTGTTTTATATACATTCTAAATTATTTTCGCTAAACACTTATTTTATGTTTATAATCAAATATGAAAGAAAGTATTCAAATGGAAATCAAAGCATAATTAACTCAATAAGAACAAAACAACTGAAAATCAAAAAAAAAAAAAACCTAGGGCATATAGAGCGATTCTGGCGATCTACCCCCTGGTGGCCGTCGAACCGCTCTCTCTCTCTCCGGCGTAGGGCTGTGGGAGCTAGGGTTTCCCGTCGACACCGTGCGACGTTCACCGGGGCTGGCGGGGCTGGCTGCGGATTTGATTAGGTCTTGGAATTATTTCAACAGCGGGCGGGTATGGCGAGGAGGGCGGATGTGCATCTAACTGAAGAGGAACGGGGAGAGGTGGTTGGATTGGATGATGTGCAGGGGAAGGAGACGGGATCGTTGAAGACTACGCTAGTGGGGTCTTTGCTGACGGCAAGGCCTTTCAATGTGGCGGCGCTTCAGGCTGTGATGAAATGAGCATGGAGGGCAAAGAAGGGGTTTGTCTTTCGTGAAATAAGCCATAATTGTTTCGTGTTCCAGTTTAATGATGTCGCAGACAAAGAAAGGGTGATGAGAGGGGGGCCATGGTCTTTTGACCGATCTCTGCTGGTCTTGAAGGAACCAGGAGAGGAGCAACCTTCAAAGATCAAGTTTGATAGGAGCCCGTTCTGGATCAGGCTGTATGATTTGCCGTTAGGGGCTAGGACGATGGTGACGGCTAAGAGGATGGGTGCGATTGTAGGAGAGCTACAGGAAGTGGATGAGGAAAGTATGAAAGTGTGTGGGAAGTTTCTTCGAATAAGAGTGATTATCGATATTCGAAAGCCGCTTCGGAGAGGGATCATGGTCACGTTGGGAGGCAGGAAAATGTGGATAGAAATAAAGTATGAACGGTTGCCGAATTTTTGTTATGGGTGTGGAAGGTTAGGGCATGGAGAGGCTGATTGTGAGGAGGAGGATGCCAAAGACTTCTCAAATGAGTATGGAGATTGGATGAGAGCATCCCCAATTAAACAAATAAGAGAGGTGGGCGAACGAGGAACCGGAAGAAATGTGGTGCAGGGATTGATTCATGAAGAAGATGGGGTAGTAAGAGGGGGGAAGAAAGGTGGCGAGAGGAAGGGGAGAAGGTCATTACTAGAGGAGTTAGAGGAAGCCGAAAAGGAGGACCAGGAAAGGGAGAGGGTTGAGGGTGAGCTAGGGCCTGAGGGAGAGGATGTAGTGAGAAGTATTGCGAGGGTGGGACTAGTGGAGGGAGTCGTTGGAGGGGCATCAGGAAAGGCGGAAGGGGACAAGGAAGTAGAGGGAGCTGGGGTGGGGGGGGAAAGGAATAATGGTAAGCAGGTTGAGGATGAGGGAGGGGAGAGGTTTGATGAAATGGTGGTGAATCTGGGGGTCCCTAAGGAGAGTGGAGAGTTACAGAAGAAAACAAAAAATTGGAAAAGGATAGCAAGAGGGGCGGGAAAAGGGGTAGTGGGGGAGGGGATAATGGAAACAGGAAAGAAAAGGAAGGAGGGAGAGGGAGGGGAGGATGTTGAAATGTTAGATGAAGGGGATATTCGGAAGAAGAGGAAGAATGATGAGGACTTGAGCATTGTTATATCGGCGGGGGAGAGCTTGAGCCTCCCTTGCCGATCGCCATGAGGATCCTCAGTTTCAACTGTCGGGGATTGGGGAAGGACCCGGCGGTTGATTACCTCACCGATGTGGTGAGGAGGTGGGCCCCGAAGGTGGTTTTCTTGATGGAGACAAAGAGCACAAAGCAAAAGATGGAGGGGATTAGGCGAAAATTGGGATTCAAAAATGGCTTTACGGTGGAGAGCGTGGGAAGGTCGGGTGGTTTGTGTCTTATGTGGGAGGAGGAAATAGACTTGCAAATTCAATCCTATACAAGTCATCACGTGGACACAAGGATAAAAGGGAATGAAGGAGAGTTTTGGCGGTTTACTGGGTTGTATGGATGGGCGGATGGGAGAGAAAGACATTTTACTCTTGGTCTGCTGAAGAGATTGAATGAGGATGCACATGGAAGGTGGTTATGTGTGGGCGACTTCAATCATATATTGAGCTCGGCCGATAAAAGTGGAGGTAGGGAGGTGAACTTTGATCGTATGAAGAGTTTCCGGGAAACTTTAGAGGAATGTGAGTTAAGGGAGCTAAGATACGAGGGTGACAGGTTTACGTGGGATAATGGCAGGAAAGGGGATGACTTCATTAAAGAAAGGATTGATATGGGGCTGGCAAACGAAGTTTTCCTAGAAAGGCACCCAAAGGTGGTTGTGAAACACCTTCCTAGGGCCGGTTCGGATCATGTTCCGATCCTAGTAGACATGGAGGGGGAGGGTCGGCCGACAGGGGAAAGAAAGAAACTCCGTCCGTTCCGGTTTGAGACCATGTGGCTTGAAAAGGATGAGTGTGAGGAGGTGATTAGAAATGGGTGGCTAAATCCGGGAAGCCAAAGGGCAGAGGTAGGGGTGATGGGAAAAATCAAAAGGTGCGCAGGGGATCTGAAGGAATGGGACTTTCATAGCTTTGGGAACATGAGGAGGGATCTCACAGAGGTCAGGCGGGAACTGGAGGAGATACAGAAGGAGGGCATGACGGGGCATAGGGTGGAAGAAAGGGGAGATTTGGAAAAGAGGGAGAGAGACCTCATGAGGAAGGAGGAGATTTTGTGGTTTCAGAGAGCGAAAGCGAATGAGTTTAAGTGGGGAGATAAGAATACGAGCTTTTTTCATAAAAAAGCGACGGGAAGACAGAAAAGGAATAGGGTCACGAAGTTGGTTGATGATGAAGGGAAAGAGTGGAGAAGTTATGAAGGGATGACGAGGGTGGCTGTTGAGTATTTCCGAGACCTTTTCAAGTCTGATGTGAAAGCCCCTCCAGAGTCGGCTTCTCAAGGAATCGAGCCTTTAGTGTCGACGGATGATAACTCAGAGCTGCTACGTCCCTTCACTGGAGAGGAGGTAAGATCTGCCCTTTTTTCTATGCATCCCACAAAATCTCCCGGGCCTAATGGTATGTCAGCGCTTTTCTATCAGAGGTACTGGCATATCGTGGGGCCTGAGGTCTGTCGTTTTGTTATTGACATATTAAATGGGGGTGACTTCCCATCAGATTTGAATTATACTTTTATTTCTCTTATCCCGAAGGTTACTAACCCATGCAGAATGAAGGATTTGAGACCAATTAGTCTATGTAATGTGATTTACAAGATTATTTCGAAGGTGTTAGCAAATAGATTGAAGAAATGCCTAGGGAAGGTGGTGTCCCAGAGCCAGAGTGCGTTTGTCCCTGGGAGGCTGATTACGGACAATGTGCTGGCCGCATTCGAGATATTTCATTACATGAAGACAAGGAGGGGAGGGAGAAGGGGTTACATGGCACTTAAGCTAGATATGGCTAAGGCGTACGATCGGGTGGAGTGGAGTTTTCTCGAACACTGCATGAGGAGGATGGGTTTTGAGGACAAGTGGGTAAGTCTGATTATGAGATGTGTGACGACGGTCTCTTTCTCGATCCTTCTTGAGGGCAGTCCGACGGATAGATTTGAGCCTGGGAGGGGTTTGAGACAAGGGGATCCTCTGTCTCCTTATCTCTTCTTGTTGTGTGCGGAGGGCCTGTCAGGTATGATCCGGGAGAGTGAAAGAGAAGGGAGGTTGACGGGCATAGTGATAGCGAGGAATGCTCCGCGAGTGTCCCATTTGTTTTTTGCGGATGATAGTATCATTTTTGCAAGTGCGACCTGTCAACAGAGCACCGAAATAGGGAATATCCTCCAGGCATATGGAGCAGCGTCGGGACAACAGGTGAATCTTGCGAAATCTGAAATTTCATTCAGCAAGAATGTTTCAGGGGCTAGGAGAGCGGAGATTCAGCAGATGGTGGGGGTGAAAGAAGTGGATAAGCACGAGAGGTACTTGGGGCTCCCAACTATGGTGGGGAGATCGAAGAGAGTCATTTTCAATAGTGTGAGGGATCGAGTGTGGAAAAAGGTGAAGGGGTGGAAGGAAAAGACACTGTCGAACGCGGGAAATGAGGTGTTGCTGAAGGCGGTAGTCCAAGCGATCCCTATGTACACTATGTCTTGTTTTCTCCTTCCGGTGGAGTTGTGTAGGGAGATCGAACAAATTATGTGCAACTTTTGGTGGGGGGATGGGGATGAACGGAGAAGAGTTCATTGGCTAAGTTTGAAGAGGATGTGTGCTCCCAAGGAGAAGGGGGGTCTGGGTTTCAGGGACCTCGAGGCTTTCAACTTAGCGATTCTTGCCAAGCAAGGGTGGAGGCTCCTTCAAGAGCCGTCATCCTTACTGGCGAGGATGTTAGCTGCCAAATATCATCCGCAGACAGATTTTATGGGTGCAAGTTTGGGAGCTAATCCGAGCTATACCTGGAGGAGTTTGCTGCGTGGGAGAGAGTTGCTGGAAAAAGGGTTGAGGTGGAGTGTGGGAAATGGGAGTAGCATAAGAATTTGGGATGATAAGTGGATCCCTCGACCCGGAAGTTTTAAGGTGCTGAATCGGGCGCCGGAGGGGAAGGAGGACATGAGGGTGATAGATATGATAGACTGGACGAGGGGGGAATGGGATGAGGAGAGCATGAGGCGACTCCTCTGGACTCCGGATGCTGATTTGGTCCTGCAGATGAGATTGGTGAGGGCTGATGCAGGGGACGAGAGGCTTTGGCATTACTCAAAGCATGGCGATTTCAGTGTTAAGTCGGCGTATTGGGTGGCCATGGAAGGACTGAAGGGGCTGGGACAAACGGGACAATCGGATGATTCCAGGGTCGCTGGTTTGTGGAAAAAGGTGTGGGGGATCAAAACTCCGCCTCGGATCCGGAACCTCATATGGAGAGCGTGCAAGGAGGTCTTACCATGCAAGACAAATTTGTGCAAAAGGAGAGTGCTTATTGATAACGGGTGTGAGGTGTGTGGGCTAGAGGAGGACGGCTTCCACGCCATCTACAACTGCAGATTGGCAAGAAGTTTTTGGAAGCAAATCCCGGAAATTGGGAGATGGGGGAAAAGGTGCTATTCGGTCCTTGATTTTTTTGAACTGGTGCATCGCTACAAGAAAACTGAAGGGGTGCAGTCTTGGGCTTTTGTAATTGATGCAATTTGGAGAGCCCGGAACGAGTGGATTTTCGAGGGGAGATGGCCTGAACCGCGGAGGGAGGTGGAGAAGGCGCTGCTGTTGTTAGATGAATACAGGGAGGTGGTGGATGGTGGGAAGGAGGGTCAAGGGGTGATTGAGAGATCAGGTGAAAGGGAGGGGTGGTGCAAGCCGGCCCGGGGGCGCGTCAAGATCAACTGTGATGCTGCAGTTGATGGCCCGAGAGGTTGTGGGGTCGGATTCATAGTTAGAAATGACGAGGGGAAGGTGTTGCTAATGGGAGCGAAGTGTGTCCAGGCTTCGACAGATGTAGAGCTGGTGGAAGCAGAGGCGGTCTTCTGGGCCCTGCAAGCAGTCCGAGCAAGAGAGTACGAGCGAGTGGAGATTGAGTCGGATTGCGCTTCCCTTATCAGCAAGCTGAGAAATGATGGGGCGATTCGGGGTGCGCTAGGGACGGTGATAAGAGACGCAAAGCAGCTGTCCAAGGAGTTTGGCGAGTGCTTGTGGCTCCATACTCGGAGGACGAAGAACGCAGCAGCACACCTTTTGGCGAGTTGGCGCCCAAGTTCAGCCGTTATTTTTTATTCAAATAATGTGTGGCCGGTTGGCCTGGAAGACATTGTAAATGCAGATTTGAAGTAATCAGATGGTTGTTTTGTGCTCAAAAAAAAAAAGAAAACAACAACAAAACCTATGAGGAAGAAGAAGGGAAATCGAAAGCAGAAAACAACAACAACAAAATAAAAATAAAAAATGAACAAAAAATCAGGGTTGAAGATTAAGGGAAAATTGCTAAAAATAGCCTAACCTTTAGAGGTAGTTGCGCTCAATAGCCTGAACTATAAAAAAAAAGCAGAAAATAGCCTCAAGTATTTACTTGGTTGCAAAAAATAGCCTCAAGCTACATTCAAATTCAAATAATTACCTTCAAATTCAAATTAATTATAAAAAAAACCTTAGGTTACTTTTAAATTCAAAATAATTACAAAACCTCTTCAAAATAATTTTTATTTAAAAAAGTCATCACTTCTTATATAAAAAATGTTACACTTCATTGTTATTATTTAAACTCATAGCTAAATTAATTATAAAAAGTATCTCAAACCATATAAATATAACTTAAATTTATTATTTTAAAAAATTAATTAGATTATTTACATATCATTAAAAGTAAATAAATACTTAAGTTTCTATTCACAATTGATGTAATAAGCTTCTATTCACAATTAATTAGATTTTTTAAAAATTTATTTATTTACACAATTTATATGGTACGTATGAGAATATAAGATAGTTTTTATAATTAATTTAATGATGAATTTAGGCTATTTAGTTAATAATGACTTAGTGAGAAAAAAATTTATGAGAAGGGGTAGATTTTGAGAATAAAAATTATTTTGACCATTTTTTTTTATATAAGAAGTGATGATTTTTTAAAATAAAAATTGTTTTGGAGAAATTTTGTAATTAATTTGAATTTAAAGGCAACATAAAGCTTTTTTTTTTGAAATTAATTTTAATTTCAAGGTAATTATTTGAATTTGAATGTAGCTTGAGGCTAGGCTATTTTCTACATTTTGGATAGTTCGGGCTATTAAACGCAACAACCCCTAAAGGTGGGGCTATTTTTTGTAATTTTCCCGAAGATTAATGATGACCCAAAGCGAAAAAGCAACAATAAAGCTGTGAAAAATGAGAAAACAAACAAAGAATAAGTCAAAGACCTTCAAACTGAATCGAGAGAAAGGGACCTGGTGTTTACGACGATTTGCGATCGGCTCGGTGAAGCAAGGTGATTTGCTACAACAAACGAAACAACGTAGAACACATAAATTGCTTTACACTACAACAATAAATAAAGAAACTCATAGAAACTTGGAAAAGGTGCAGAGAAGCACAAAGAAATTCATTTAAACTGCAACAATGCATAAAGAAATTTAGAGAAACTTGGGAGAGGTGTAGAGAAGCATAGGTCGGTGAGGGCATTAGTTCATCTTTGACGACATGTGTTGAGCATCAACATTAGTGAGATGGTCAGTAAATAGGAAATGGCCACGAGGAGGGGAAGAAAGCAGCGAAGACATGGATAAGGAGAGCTAATACGGGCCATATATAGATATGTATGAAAAAATAATCAATGGGCAAGATTGCAAATTGCAAGTACTCCCCTGTAATACATAAAAAGAAACTGAAAAATAAAACTTGCACAATGACAACCATTTGGTGGAATATTTGGTACTTTAGAAATTAAATGGTTTTTAAAAATGAGGCAAATAATATCAATAATGTTATAAAATTTATCAAACAACAAATGTTCAACTAGAACACAACTAAAAATGATGAGGAAGAGAAAAACATGACGCTAACTCTTAATTATTCTAACAAAATGTTGGGTGCGGCGCGCGAAAATAGAAAGAAAAAAATAACAAATGGGAACCACCTAAAAGATTAGACTATATGCTAAATTTTGGCAGGTCATTTTGAGACAAAGAAAAGTTTGTTATTGGCTTTGTGATCCTAGATCATGAAGCAAACTGGGTCTAAATGAAGGACACCAACATTTTGTTATGCTCTGTCATCAGAGTTGAGGCTAGATCTTTGAGAGAAGGAATTTGTAAAACATTAGAACTGAAAATAAACAACATCGAAATAGAAAGTGATAATCTTGACATTATTAATGCAAAGGCATCGGAAAATGCCCTTGAAAAATATCATAAAGCAATTAGTTGAGAAACAGAACAAATTAAAAAGGTTCTCCAATAGACCAATAGTAGGGTTGGGTGAAGTTGCAGGTGCAAATGCACCAATACTTGAGGTTCCTTGTAACCCAACAAGTGGCAAAGCATCATGCTCTATTCACAAGGAAAAAGGAAAATTTGAATTAATAAGCTCTCTTTTGAGAGCTGAGAAAAATCCTCATTAAGGGGTCGGAGAACACCTCCACCACCAAACATTTCACCGGAAACCCGTCCTCTTCGGAGGCCTGAAAACCACCCTCTTCGGATGATTGAAAACTACCTCTTTGGAGGCCTAAACACAAAGTTGTGGTAGGAGTGAATCCCATGGTTGGGTGTTTATCCATGGTTGTAAATCTTTCCTTCCATGCTCTGCTGAAGATCTCTTGCCTTTGTTTCATGGGGGTTGTCAAAATCAGTAGAGATTCTATCCGGCTAACCCTTGTCAAGGCCCGACTTCGTCCCGTCGGCTCCACCCCGTCTTGCTAATCCATCACCTCCCCGGGCTGATGTCTAGCGACTGTCCTCCACCTTCTTCTTCTTCGGTGGGTGGAGAATACAGTGGATGTAGATCCAAGAAAAAATTGTTCTTCTCCCTGCTATTCCTTCGCCCGCCCTTCTTCCGGCGCCGATGGTTTCGCTTCCCTAACCCTGATTGGAGTCCTCCGTGCTCCTATCAGGCCAACCCCGTGGTGGATTGGAGTTCCTGTCCTCTTTTCTCCCTCTATCGACTCTCAATTGGGTCCGTCGGCTCCTGTCTGGCGATTGCCCTCGCCCTCTGTCTGGCGATTTTGCTCCCGGTATACACCCCGCCTCCTTGTGCTCGGCCCCGGGTTGGCGGTTTCCTTTTGGCCGCCTCCTCCCTCCGTGGCTCCGCTGTAGCTTGTGCGCTGACCACCATCCTTTGGTGGCCCTTGTGCTACTCGGTTGATTCCGGATTCCCCGGATCGCCTCTGCACTTCTTGGCGTGCAAGGCTCAATTTTGGCCTTGCACGCCAAGGCTAAAGAATTAAAAAAAAAAATCTGGTTTTAATATATATAAATATTTATATATATTTATACAGAACAATTAATTAATCCCGAAAGGGTATTTTTTAAATTCCTCTAGAAAGAGTTTGAACCAAACCTCACTCGAAAGAGTTTGAACTAAATCCCGAAAGGGCTCGAATCAAATCCCGAAAGGGCTAGAATAAATCCCGTAAGGGTTTGATTAAATCTTTTGGCGTCTTTGCACGAGCGGTGTGGGGTTCTACTTTCGGCGGTTTTAGGAGTTCTTCTGCTTGGTTGGGGGCGTGAAGCATGGAGTCGGGACTGGCTGGGATCGAGGTGGTGCGTTATGGGCGACTTCGTATCCGGGATGATGTTTCCTTGGAGTTTCGTCTGCACTTCCCACAGGAGATAGAGTCCTGCTGGATCGCTGGCCTGCGGTGCTGCTGTTTGGTGGTGTTTGGCTTCGTTCTTCGCCTTCGTTCGCAACCGCTAGGAGTAGTTCTTCTTAGATCGTTTCTTGTAGTAGAGTTTTTTCTCCTTGTTTCTTAGCGCCTTTTTTCTATTCTTACGTACTGTATGTTTTGGTGGTTTCCGCCAGCCGATTCGTCGGCCTCTCGAGAATCAGGCTAGCCTGATCTCGAATTTCTACCTAATAAAAAAAAAATGCTCTATTCACAAGGAACCCGTTTCTGCATCAAATTGACAAGTTTGTACTACAATACTCTTACATTAATTTCAATTGTTTTAGTTATACTATTCTTTTGTTGAGGTTAAAGAGCACATTGTTGTTTCTTAGGAGTCCACGCCATGTAAAATGTTTTGGCCGGACCTGAATGATTTGGTGGCAGAAGGGATAGTATATCGTTTATCATCGGCTTATGTTATGCTACACAACCAACAACTGAAAGATGGTTATGTGACAGTTGAAGTAACCAAAGTTATCAATGGTGAAAAACAAGTGCCATGTCCAACTTCTGAGGTTGTCCTAGTGAAAAATGCTATTGGAAATTTTATTGTGTGGCCCAATCATCTTGTAATGCCCATTGGGGTAAGTTGTTGATTTGCCTAACATTACAACTTTGCTTCTTATATTATGCATTTGTTAAAGTAATTAGCTAAGCTTTGAATAACATTGTAATATTGATTTCGTGAAGGATAAGGTTGCGGAGAATACTTTGACAAATGAATCTGGGATTGGCCAAGAACTTGATTAAGAAGCTAGTAATCTGGAGGTACATCAATGTGTATTGGAAGAATTTACGGACAATGTCATTAAGGTGATTGAGATGCCAAGTAAAATCCTCCATTTCGTTATTCGGGTCTCAAATTTGGAAAAGAGCAGATTGAGATGTGGCTTAAAAAAAAGAGATTGAAGCTTGTCACATATCATTATATATAAGGTTAGTATTATGAAAATTCAATATAATTAAATCAATACTTATTTTAAGTTCTATCTTGATTGCATATTGTACATATGTGGTCAATACTTGTAGATTTTTATTTGAAACCTTTTGCCAAGGTGATAAAGATATGTTTCAATTTCTTTGCCCAACCCAAATTTCACCACTTCATTGGAGTTTAAATGAGAGGGCTACTTATATTGCCGAGTCCATGAAAGGCAACATCCAAAAGAAATTGTTTTTAGCACCTTATCGTATCGGGTAGTACTACTTATCAGTTTAAAATTAGTTTCAAATATGTATGCACTCTCACACGAACTTAAATATAGGTATCATTGGGTACTTCTGGTATTGAATCCTCACCTGAATTATGCTTATTGGATTAATCCACTACATATAAAAGTTGCAAAAGACGCTGAGGAATTGGTTGCAACGTAAGTATTTAATATGGTTTTTAGAAATATGAAATGTGCTTTCTTTGTGATATCGTGTTTAAAACTTGTTACATGAGCTATATGCTAAATTATGCCTCTTTGGGAAAGAAAAAGCCTTGGACGAATACTTTATGGCATATTATAAAGGTTCAAATACTTTTTATTATTTTACAATTAATATATACTATCTTTAAATATTGATGATATATGCTATATGACATATGTTCTTACTATATGGATTTCAGTGTCCTCGTCAACCGAATCTAATCGAGTATGGATATTATGTTCTGAAGTTTACGCAACAGATAGTATCACAAGGCAAACTTGTTATCCCATCCAAAGTAGGTGTTTGATTATTTATTTTACTTTTAACATTGTTCTTTTTTTAATAACTTAATTAGTTTGGTTAACTTAACAAAAATGTTGCCTTTAACGGTGGTTTGATGTGACTAGCGAGTACAAATGTGCCAATATTGATGACTTGCGAAAGGAGTGGCTTGATTACTTATATACCTTTATTTTTAGGTATGAATCTACCTTGCACATCCTTAATTTTGAAAGTTGGTCTCTCAATTGAAATAAGGAATAAATGAATGTAATAAGCTCAAGCTATTAACTTTCGTAACAATGTCTTTCTGATTTTTATTTTAGGTGAGCCACAAGTGGTCTCCAGTTCGTGTGCTCATCGAGAGATGACTTTCATTTGGTGAGCTCGAGCATCTATCAAGATATGTACCCGGATGTGGCCATGCACTTACTTTCGTTTTACTTTGTCAGGGACAATTTTTTATTTAGCATGTTTGCATTTTAGTTCTAAGGTTGATATATCATATGATGTACCCCAAATGTGATGTTGGTGGGTCAACTTAAACAATGAATTTGTAGTGGTTGTTGCTATGGTTTGGAACTTTGGATGATATTTATGTATGTTTTTTATGACATTTAACAGGAGGTTTATATTGATATTCGAAAAGTGCTCTTGCAAAATGACATTAAAATATATATCCCGGAAAATCATCTGTTATAAAAGGTCATATTATACCAGCCATAATTAAAAAAAAATGAGTATTTATGCCGGACTTGGAGAATTTACACCCGGCATAAATAGTCTGAGCTTTTTTTTCAGAAGAACAACTTTATTTATGCTGGACTTGTGTTAGAAATATCCGGCATAAATAACTGTATGTATAAAAACACCCTATTATTTATATCGAGCGTGTGTTTTTTGATATCCGGCATAAATAAGTGTATGTTTAAAAAACCACCAAAATATTTATGTGGGGCGTGTGGTATTTATATTCGACATAAATAACTGTATCTATTTGGAATGTAAAAAAACACACAATTATTTATGCCGGGCATGTCATTTTTATATCTGACATAAATTAAACGCCCCATTTTTTATCCCATTTACCTGAAGCTCGGAGATACAATTTTGAATAACCGGTATAAATAATCCAAATGCCTGGCATAAAATCTAGTTTTTGTAGTAGTGATTGGTCTTTCTAGGTCATACAACTACTATCCTCAACTTAACACTGATTTAGATTACAAATTGTCATCCAAAATGATGTCGTAGGTAGGATTGTTAGATGAGGTTACTCGACTTGAGCTCGTTCACCTACCTAAACAAGCCGAGGCTGAACATGATTTTAAGCTCGGTTGAAAGCCCGACTCGTTTGATTTAGACCCGAATAGCTCAAATTTTACGAAATTTGTAACATTTCCTTTAAGTTAACATTTTATGACCAAGTAAAACTACTCGGTTCGAGCTCGTTCATTTACTAAAACAAGCCAAACTTGAACAAAAAAGAAAGCTCGTATGAAAATTGAGCTCGGCTCGAACTTACTTAACAAATGAACCAAGCTTGAACATGTCAAGTTCGGCTCGTTCGACTTGAATAACACCCGTAGTCGTAGGGATGGTATCGTGGTAGGGTGGACTTTAGTTTATCCTAATTGCTTTTAGTATTTAAAAAAAGGGATAGCAAAACGTCGGCGTATAGTAGATGAGCGGGTGTTGTTTTGGGTCTTTTCGGGTTTGCTTTGGATGTTTCTTTTGTTGTATTCTGTATTTGTATTTATTTCAGATCTTCGTGATCTCATCCTTCGGGATACTCTCGGGTTGGCTAACCCACCACCCAAATTTTTTCTTTATCAAAAAAAAAGAAAAAGAAAAAGAAAAGATGAACGGGTGCTGACTCAGAGCATCCCCAAGAGATTCCCCATATCAATTTTTTGGAGAATGTTGGGATGATTTTTGCTCCAAGAGTTTCCCCATTATATTCTCCAAAATAGAGAATGGGAGAAAAATATAGAGGTCATTCCCTAAATTTGGAGCAAACTCTATATTTTTTGGGGTGAATTCTAGAATGGAGAATCTGTTGGAATGGGGCAAAAAAATATTCAGAATATTGATTTCTCATTCTTTATTTTGGAGATTGTTTTAGGGAAGTTATTGGGAATGCTCTCTGTGGCGTTACTGAACTTGCCGCTCCCCTTTGTCTTTTTGTTCAGATCGCTCGATAGCCGCCTCCTTGAATTTTCTGCATCTCCATCTCCTGCAAAAAAGGAAAGGTAAGATATCTTTAAACCCATTCTACTTCTACTCCCTCGCGATTGATTATCCGTTTTTTGTCCTGATTGCGATTGCGATAGCGATAGGAGGTATAGGGATACTGGGTGATGGAGGTTAGATGTGAGTCTGGTTTTGGTTGGGTTCGATTGGCGGTTGTTAGGGGGATTCTTTAGGGACTTTCTCTTTTAGTCCCTACTCTTGCATGAGACCCGGTGTTTGGTCTCTCTCTTTTGTACTCTTGGGGTTATCCCACATATCTATCTATTTACCTTTTCAGGGATTGCGATTGCGATTCCACCGCGTTTTTTTAAAACCATCTCAATCTGTATCGATTCAATTATTGTTTGATTGATGCATCGCCTTTTCAACTGTTTCTTCAAATATGCAGTAAAACAAAGCTAACTACTCGATTTGTGGACAGTTTCATGTACCTAGATTTCTATTTCCGTTTGATTGTACTGCTTGTCGCTTGATATCTAGATTTATGGAAAATTTCCTTTCAACTTTTACTGTCCGGATTGATAAATCTTGCTAGTGTTGTAAGACCTTGATTAATCAGAGGAAACTCCGATGCTTGCTATTGTAAATTTCATTGATATCTATGTTGATGAGCAAGTCTTAAAATTTTGGCAGGGAAAGGTTTGATTAAAAGCCCAGTTCAGTGAAATGGGAAGCATCAGCTCCGAGAAGCTAAGATTTTGCATTGACAGAGGGGGCACATTTACTGATGTGTATGCTGAAATCCCTGGTCAATCCGATGGAAAAGTTATGAAGCTTTTATCTGTTGACCCCTCCAACTATGACGATGCTCCAGTTGAAGGAATTCGGAGAATTCTGGAAGAATATACTGGGAAGAGCATTCCTAGGTCTTCTAAGATTCCTACTGATAACATTGAGTGGATACGTATGGGAACTACTGTAGCTACAAATGCGTTGCTGGAGAGAAAAGGGGAAAGGATTGCTTTATGTGTCACTAAGGGGTTTAGGGATCTGCTGCAAATAGGGAATCAGGCTCGGCCAAACATTTTTGACCTCACTGTATCGAAGCCATCAAATCTCTACGAGGAGGTTATAGAAGTTGAAGAGAGAGTTGAACTGATTCCCAATAAAGAAGAAGAGGTTCAGGGTGCTGGGTCTATCGTTAGAGGAGTGTCAGGTGAGCTTATAAGAGTTGTGAAGCCCTTGAATGAGGGATCTTTGAGGCCCTTATTGAAACATTTACTAGAGAAAGGTATTAGCTGCTTAGCTGTTGTGCTGATGCACTCCTACACGTTCCCACAACATGAGATAGAAGTGGAGAAACTAGCACTGAGCATGGGGTTTAGGCATGTGTCTCTGTCCTCGGCCTTGACCCCTATGGTTCGAGCTGTTCCTAGAGGTTTAACAGCTACTGTCGATGCTTATCTAACTCCAGTGATCAAAGAATACCTATCAGGGTTTATATCCAAATTTGATGATGCGTTGGGGATCGTGAATGTTCTTTTTATGCAATCAGATGGTGGACTAGCGCCTGAAAGTAGATTTTCGGGCCATAAAGCAGTTCTTTCAGGTCCTGCTGGTGGTGTTGTAGGTTATTCACAGACTCTTTTTGGGCTTGAAACAGAGAAGCCCCTGATTGGATTTGACATGGGTGGAACATCAACTGATGTTAGCCGGTATGCTGGTAGCTTTGAACAGGTTATTGAAACACAGATTGCTGGAGCAGTTATCCAGGTGCCCCAGCTCGACATAAACACTGTTGCTGCTGGTGGTGGTTCCAAGCTGAAATTCCAGTTTGGGGCATTTAAAGTGGGACCAGAATCAGTGGGTGCACATCCTGGACCTGTCTGCTACCGAAAAGGAGGAGAATTGGCTGTTACTGATGCAAATCTGATTCTGGGAAATGTTATTCCTGATTACTTCCCATCTATTTTTGGGCCTAATGAGGATCAGCCTTTGGATGTTGAGACGACCAGAGAAGATTTCAAGAAGCTTGCAAGGCAAATAAACTCGTACAGGAAGAGCCAGGATCCATCAGCAAAGGACATGACCATTGAGGAAATTGCCCTTGGATTTGTGAATGTTGCTAATGAAACAATGTGCCGCCCAATAAGACAGTTGACTGAGATGAAAGGCCATGACACTAGTGACCATGCTCTTGCTTGCTTTGGTGGTGCTGGGCCACAACATGCCTGTGCCATAGCTAGGGCACTGGGAATGAAAGAGGTGTTAGTCCACAGGTTTTGTGGAATATTAAGCGCGTATGGAATGGGGTTGGCAGATGTTATTGAAGAGGCTCAAGAGCCATTTTCGGCAGTTTACAGTCCAGAGTCTGTTCTTGAATCCTCTCAAAGGGAAGCTAACTTGATGGAACAGGTAAGGCAGAAATTGCATGAGCAGGGGTTTAGGAATGAGAACATTATAAGTGAGACGTACTTGAACTTGAGATATGAGGGCACAGATACTGCCATCATGGTGAAAAGACAAGGCGCTCTTGATGGGCAGAGATTTGACTATGCTCTTGAGTTTGTGAAGCTGTTTCAACAGGAGTATGGGTTTAACCTGCAAAACAGAAGCATCCTTATTTGTGATGTAAGAGTCCGTGGTATAGGAGTCACAAATATTCTGAAACCTCGAGCTCTTGATCCTGCATCTGGAACTCCCAGAGCTGAAAGTGATTACAGTGTTTACTTTGAGAATGGCTGGGATAAAGCCCCTTTATTCAAGCTAGAGAACCTTGGATATGGACATGTTATTCCTGGCCCAGCAGTGATCATGAATGGTAACAGTACCGTTATTGTTGAACCAAACTGTAAAGCCTTCATAACAAAGTATGGGAACATTAAAATTGAAATTCAATCAGCTTCAAGCCCTGCAAAAATTTCAGATCAAGTTGCAGATGTAGTGCAACTTTCAATTTTCAATCACAGGTTTATGGGAATTGCTGAACAGATGGGTCGTACCTTGCAAAGAACTTCAATATCGACGAACATCAAAGAACGCTTAGATTTCTCTTGTGCCCTTTTTGATCCTAATGGAGGATTAGTTGCTAATGCTCCACATGTTCCTGTGCACCTGGGAGCAATGTCAAGTACCGTGCAATGGCAGCTCAAGTTCTGGAATGGAAATCTCAATGAAGGAGATGTTTTGGTTACCAATCATCCATGTGCTGGAGGAAGCCATCTTCCTGATATTACTGTAATCACCCCTGTTTTTAACAATGGGAAACTTGTGTTTTTTGTTGCAAGTAGAGGGCATCATGCTGAGATTGGAGGTATTACCCCTGGAAGTATGCCGCCATTTTCCAAGGCAATATGGGAAGAAGGGGCTGCTATTAAAGCATTCAAACTTGTCGAGAAGGGAGTTTTTCAGGAAGAAGGTATCACTAAACTTCTCCTGCATCCCAGTTCCGATGATCCGGCAGCGCAAAGAATTCCTGGATCCCGCAGGCTTCAAGACAATTTATCAGATCTACATGCACAAGTAGCTGCAAACCAGAGAGGAATCTCCCTTATCAAAGATCTTATTGATCAATATGGTATGGAGACTGTTCAGGCTTACATGACTTATGTACAGTTAAATGCAGAACAAGCTGTGAGAGAAATGCTGAAATCAGTAGCCACCAAGGTTTCATCTCAATCTGCAAATTCTGAAGGAAGAGATGATGTTACTATTGAAGAAGAAGACTACATGGATGATGGTTCTGCCATTCATCTGAAGCTTACAATCAACTCCAAAAGGGGGGAAGCAAGTTTTGATTTTACTGGGACAAGTCCAGAAGTGTATGGCAACTGGAATGCTCCAGAATCAGTTACAGCAGCTGCAGTTATATATTGTCTTCGCTGTTTGGTTGACGTTGATATTCCGCTTAATCAAGGCTGCCTTGCTCCAGTGAAAATCCATATTCCCCCTGGTTCCTTTCTCTCTCCAAGTGATAAGGCAGCTGTTGTCGGAGGCAATGTTCTCACATCTCAGAGAGTTACCGATGTTGTACTGACTGCATTTCAGGCCTGTGCCTGTTCTCAAGGTTGCATGAACAATCTCACATTTGGCGACGATACTTTTGGATACTACGAAACTATTGGTGGTGGAAGTGGGGCTGGCCCATCATGGAACGGAACCAGTGGGATCCAGTGTCATATGACAAATACTCGAATGACAGATCCTGAAATATTTGAGCAGAGGTATCCAGTCATCCTGCATAAATTTGGCCTTAGAGAAAACAGTGGAGGCGCAGGGATTCATAGAGGTGGGGATGGACTT
Source organism: Persicaria tinctoria (assembly GCA_037127255.1). NCBI lineage: Eukaryota > Viridiplantae > Streptophyta > Magnoliopsida > Caryophyllales > Polygonaceae > Persicaria > Persicaria tinctoria. Next base: position 8,012,995 of record JBANSL010000004.1, read on the forward strand.
GTGAGGGAGATAGAGTTTAAGCACCCAGTGGTAGTAAGCATTCTCTCAGAGCGACGTGTCCATGCTCCTAGAGGATTGAGTGGAGGAAAGGACGGGGCTCGTGGTGCCAATTACCTTGTCACCAACGATAAACGAAAGTTGTACCTGGGTGGGAAGAACACTATCCATGTCGACGCTGGAGACACACTCCTAATCTTAACTCCTGGTGGCGGTGGGTGGGGTTGCTCCTCGTAGTTCAGTCAAAGCTTATGACAGGATCCCTTGGCTAGATCACTTCTGTAAACAAACGGTATCCAAATTTCACACTCGTCATTGAATAAATTCTGCTCTGCAAGATTTTTATTACATGTATCTTGCCTTATTTCTAGATGCTTGAAATAAGAATATAGACAGAACTAGATGCTGTGGCATTGAGAACAGCAAAAGCATGTTTGTTTGTTTTTCCCCACCACTTTGCCACTGTTGCCAGTTAGTTTACTGCTCTTTTTTGCATGCTTTTGATTCCCAACTCCTCCTAGAGGGACATAAATTCCGCCTGAGCTTCCGCCGTTAGGTCTTTAGAGAGTGTTGATGAAAATACTTTTTTCCCTCTACGATCATGGCACAAAATTGAGGTGCTGGTCTTGTTTTTATATGATCAAATATAACTTGGAACTGCCTCCCTGCTTAAGTACTGTGCTTAGTAGTCAGTTCAAATATGGAGCAAATCTTGAAGCTTACATGAACAGGAAATGGTGTTCTATTGTTTATTGGTCCCAGTGAAGTGTTTTAGAGATTGATCCATCATCTGAAGCTATTGTTAAACTGAAAGTTCAGGATGTTGAACAAGGCATATAAAGATGAAACTTTGATTATCATGTTTTTGGTTAGAGTAAATGAGTAATATTGCCCTTGGAAGTTATTGTTTTGGTGAAATGAAGGAAGAGTCCTTTTAAGACCAATGTACAGGGATCTCGGTTATTCTTAAGGTCACCGTGTTCTAAAGCTAAAACTTTGATGAGTACCAGACCAGTTTCTTAAGTAATGTTATTGATTTCCATTTAGATGTATCCTGTAAAGGTGGTGTTTAGGGTGACATGATGGCTGCTAATGATCTCAGTTAAGAAAAATAAGAGTGAGCAAATCTGGTTTAGTTGTTATTCGCACTTTCCATTTTGCTCACTTTTGACTTGTTAGATTTCTAAACTGAAATCATAGATGCGGAAACAACAAATCTTGGGAGGATCTTGAGGAAGAACAGAGAGAAGTTTAAGATCTTCTTCATATGTTCTTATCATATTATTCAAGGAGAAAACAACTATTTAAAGACAAGAGATGACCTTTGAAGCTTACAAGAGAAGCTACAAAGTCTGAAAAGTGAAGCTACAAAAGACATAATAACTCTAGTAAAGACAGCTTAGGAAATATAAACCTCCAGCTAGAAAATTAAAGCTAAAGCAACACATTAAATGCAACAACCAACTAACTTGTGACATAGAAGTAAAACCAATTTATCCAACACTTCCCCTCAAGCTGAGTTTGTAAAGCTCGAAATCCAACACTCCCCCTCAAACTCAGCTTTGAAATAGCTCTTCAAATTGGTTGAACATTGATGAACATGGCTGCCACTCCTTGGAGAATGTTGTTGTAGCACCAGAAGTTCATCAGCAAACACCAAGATAAACAAGCAAGAGCCCAAGAGAATAGCAACACCAGTTCTAGCATGAGCTCCAAGCGAGACTGATTGACCCACCAAGAACAAGTCTGAATGAGACAAACCTCAGCAGAAACGAACAACAAAATCCAGCAACCATGATCTGGATATCAGCCTTTGGCAACACCAATCTCTTCTGGAGGAAAATGTGACATGATGTCACACACCGGACGAAGATTCAGCATGGAGGCTTAAACCTTGAACATTCTTCAGCAATGAAGGCTGAAGAAATGGAAAACATTCCCAGCAATGAAGGCTTGAGAAATCAGAAAGTCGTTTCAGCTATGAAGGCTGGAACCATAAACAAATTTTTCCAGCAATGAAGGCTGAGAAAACAGGAAAAGGTTCTCAAGCAATGAAGGCTTGAGAAATCAGAAAGACATTTCAGCAATGAAGGCCGAAAAACAGGAGAAGTTCTCAGCAATGTAGGCATGAGAAACCAGGTAGTTTCAGCAATAAGGCTGAAAAAGATGGGTGGGTGGAACAGAACCAATGCTGTAGATTTGAGAAGAATGTTTCAGCAATGAAGGCTGAAGTAAATAAGAAAAAAATAAGCTTAGGAGAACACCATAAGCTCTGATACCATGTTAGATTTCTAAACTGAAATCATAGATGCGGAAACAACAAATCTTGGGAGGATCTTGAGGAAGAACAGAGAGAAGTTTAAGATCTTCTTCATATGTTCTTATCATATTATTCAAGGAGAAAACAACTATTTAAAGACAAGAGATGACCTTTGAAGCTTACAAGAGAAGCTACAAAGTCTGAAAAGTGAAGCTACAAAAGACATAATAACTCTAGTAAAGACAGCTTAGGAAATATAAACCTCCAGCTAGAAAATTAAAGCTAAAGCAACACATTAAATGCAACAACCAACTAACTTGTGACATAGAAGTAAAACCAATTTATCCAACACTTCCCCTCAAGCTGAGTTTGTAAAGCTCGAAATCCAACAACTATTACCAAATGTTTATAGATATTTGTATGTGACTTGAAATTAGAATTAAGGTTAATTGGAACATACATATGTGGGATTAAGAACTGCTCCTAATTAATGGGTGCCTGAGTCGCCTGACTGCATTACAACCTCTACTGTTTAACTGCTGATTGGTGCCCTTCTAATACAGGAAGTTGATGTTTTGTGCTGTAAACGCCTGGACTGATATAGATACTACTGGATTGAATTTTATTCCCTTTCCATGTGTGTTATTTGTGGAAATGCTACAGCTATGCTAGTTTCGAGTCTTTTGATTCATTTTGCTGCTGAGCTTGGTATTAAACTTGCCATTGCAATTTGTGAGTTTATGATTAATGATGTGTTAAGTAAATCTTTTGTACTCAGATTTGCTTATGAGTCTGCCTTTGATTTGCAGTGCTACTGTATAAATAGTGGGTGTTACTGTACAATTGATGTTCGAAATATTGAAAGCCATGGTAACAATCAGGGATGTATGGCATTATATGTTTTACCTAATCTTTTCGGCACTGAGAATTGTAACCTCAATTTTCGAAATCTTTATTCCGATGTTTATAAATTGTATTTATTATTGAGTTTGATTATTTTGATTGGACCTTTCTTCCATAAATGAGAGCTATTTTATTTCAAACCTTGAAAAATTTGCTCAGTTTTTTTTTTTTTTTTTTGCTTCCCCTATTTTTTAAGTTCCCTCCATGTTGAGAATGAAATGTGAAGAGACAAAATGTCCCACATTGAAAGTGTGAAACATAAAGCCTTAGCATATAAACCTAGTGGGCAACCCCACCTATAGCCAATTGGTTTTAGGATGGAACCCCGCTCGGCTTATGTGCTAGGCTATTAGCGCAAGGGCGCACACGTGCACACGACCCCCGGTCCCGAGTCCCAACGGACTTCAGTATGGTATCAGAGCGGAAAAGCCAAACGGCCCGACTCTCGATCCTGGGCTAGCTAAAAAAGAGAATGAGATGCTAGACCCGTTGTCCAAGTGTCAACTAGAGGCGAAAGACGACCCTAGTTGCACTTGCGGGGGCGTGTTGAGAATGAAATGTGAAGAGACAAAATGTCCCACATTGAAAGTGTGAAACATAAAGCCTTAGCATATAAACCTAGTGGGCAACCCCACCTATAGCCAATTGGTTTTAGGATGGAACCCCGCTCGGCTTATGTGCTAGGCTATTAGCGCAAGGGCGCACACGTGCACACGACCCCCGGTCCCGAGTCCCAACGGACTTCAGTAGAACAACACATAAACCCGAGCGGGGTTCCATCTCAAAACCAATTGGCTATAGGTGGGGTTGCCCACTAGGTTTATATGCTAAGGCTTTATGTTTCACACTTTCAATGTGGGACATTTTGTCTCTTCACATTTCATTCTCAACACTCCATGTTCTCATATTTAATTTTAGGTGATACAGTATATTATTATAAATATAAGTTTATTAGTTCTCATAATATTAAATTCACTTTACAAATTTCATGTTATTGTGATATAGGGAAAAAAAAGCTTTGATCTTAACTAAAATTTCACTAATTTTATTATTAAATATTATGGATTTGAATAAGATTTATGAAATTGGACTAGATGTTAATGTAAATTTCCTTGCAATAATCTGCCAACCTTTATGTCCATCCAACTTTCAGTTAATTAGTTGATCTAAAGGCTAACAAAATATAGGCGAATGCCGAATGGGGCAAGTTATTCGCACGGTTAGGTTAGGTTCTCGCCAATTGCACGGTTTCACTGCTGACTTCCGGAGACGAAAGAGTAAACACTGACACTTTCGAGGTTGACAAACAAGCCATCGTCCACCTTCTTCATCAAGAGTAAACACCTGCACTCCTCAACACAAGCCATCGACACCTAGTGTCGGTGTCGATAATTCCACCTTTAACACATCACGAGTCCCACAACACAATGGCGACCATTACGTATTTGGTTATTACGACCAAATAACTATATGGTCGGTGCGACTAATTGAATATATGGTCATTACGACCATTTATTGCTAAACAACAATTCTCACTTGCACTAAACAAAATTCATGTTTATAAAATCATAACCAACCTAATATCTATGAGACTTTGATATCGTGGACAAAACCGTCTATTTGTTGAGATTTCGACTGTCCTTAGTTTTTTTTTTGTAAGACCTACCCGCTAGCATTTTTTAAGATGAGGTTGTGAAGGTCCGGATCAAACGGGATCTCTATCGCGGGACATAATGAGAGAGGTGTGCAACTTTGTCGGCCATTAAGTTGCCACTACGGGGAACATGAATGAAACATCACAACATTGTTGACCGCCCGTGTTAGTAACTTCCGAATCAGAGCGAGTGATGGAAAAAGAGGCGAATGTCGCTAAACCCTAAAATAGACCTTTGGGGGATTGCAAAGTCTTCTTTCGCATTGAAACCGGGCGCTACTGCTACTTGCTACTGCAACCTCCACTTCTCCAGTTGCTTTGGCTCCAGGCGGCGTCTGATTCTGCAATCGACGGTGCCGAAATGAAGGTGGTGGCGTTAATTAGTGGCGGCAAGGACAGTTGCTTCGTCATGATGAAAGCCATTGAATACGGTCACGAGGTTCCTTTGATTGTGGCTTTCATTTTCCATCTAAATTCTTCTGTTGTCTGTCCTAAATTGTCTTGATTTGGATTCTGTAGATTGTGGCTTTGGCAAATTTGTTGCCGGCGGATGACGCCGTGGACGAGTTGGACAGCTACATGTACCAAACTGTAATTTCTAGCTTCCCTTTTCCGCTTATCGAATCTGACCTCCTTAGTTAGTTGAAATTGATTTTGAAAGAGGTTTAATGAGTTTCATATGTCACTGTGTTCTTTCTTGTAATTGTCTTTTGGATGAATTTGCAGGTTGGACACCAAATTGTTGTGAGCTATGCCAAGTGTATGGGATTGCCACTGTTCCGGAGGCGTCTTCAAGGAACTTCCAGGCAAGCTTCTTTTGACTATATCATTAGCTGATCCAGTAGTTGTGGATGCCATTGCTTTTGATTGACAATTTTCACTGGATAGAGTAGTTCAGTTAGTTTTCATGTTTAGCCAGCTGTTTGACCTTAATTCTAAATAATTTTGGGAGAATATCTTGCTAAACTCCAGTATTCTCCTCTTAGGTTTTATCAGGGCTTAAAAAAAATTCAGTGCCAAAGGGTAGGCAAATAACAGGACGCAAAAAATCGGTTTTATCAACTGTAAACTGCACAAGGGCTGTCGTGTTTTTTTTCATGTGCCGTCGTGCTGATGTTCTTATTATTGAAAAGTCAGGCAATGTAGCAACTAGCAACGCTAAGTCGGTAACATGAAAGATCCAACAATTGAGCAATTGACAAAACATGGTTGAGATCTTAAATTTCTACACGGTTTGTCCATTCGCACAGGCATCAAGAGCTTAGCTACAAAAAGACACCTGGTGATGAAGTTGAAGATTTGTTTATTTTATTAAGTGAAATAAAGCAACAAATACCCTCCATAACAGCAGTCTCTTCTGGTGCAATTGCATCTGATTACCAGAGATTAAGAGTAGAAAGTGTGTGCTCAAGATTGGGACTTGTTTCGTTGGCATATCTGTGGAAGCAAGATCAGAGGCTACTCCTTGAAGAAATGGTAGCTAGTATCTTATCACTTATTGAGATTCTTAATTCAGAGTTAAGTTTGGAATGCATGTAGTTGCTAATGATATCTTCTTCTCTTTTTTTTTATGATTTGGGCAGGTGAAAAATGGCATTAGAGCTATATTAGTGAAGGTATTTCCACAAACTAGAAATTGCTTCTCATTTCCAACATCTTAATTGAATCAAAACAAATCTTTATTTCTTTTTGTACTTGCATTCGTAGAAGGTAAGGAGGGACCTCTCTTTTGATTTCATGGCAATTCATATCCTCATGTCATAGGTTGCAGCTATAGGCTTGGACCCTAAAAAGCATCTCGGAAAAGATATAGCAGACATGGAGCCTCATTTTCACCATTTACACGAGTATGTCTGTTCTGTTGTGGATTTATTCTACTTATTTGCAGCAGCCTTCATGTATTTCAAGAATTATTAAATTTGTATTTCATATTCTGAATTTCTGATATGTCCTTGCAGTTTGTATGGAAGCAATATATGTGGAGAAGGAGGGGAATATGAAACACTAACGCTTGATTGCCCACTTTTCAAGGCAAGTTCATCTTCTCAGCTGATTGCACACTTTTGCTGCAGGTGTTTTTACGATTTCCACTCGAACTGATAATACTTGTTGCCATGTTAATAGCAGAATTACTTTCACTACCTGTGCTTTTTTCGTATAAATGTGTGTCGCGTCTAAGAAGAAACTTTGTTGCATAAATTTATACCTGCAAATAATAGGCATTTTGCATGCTTTATTGTGATATCTATGGGGTTTTTTCAGTCCCTAATTTAAAGTTTTTTTTTTAATTATCCTTGAATCTGAAGGGGGATCCTGAGCTTGTTTTTATTATCTTGCAACTACAAATATTCTTTTCAGTTCGCACGAATCGTGCTGGACGATTTTCAGATTGTACTGCATTCTCCAGATTCCATAGCACCTGTTGGGGTTCTTCATCCACTAGCCTTCCATTTGGAAGCCAAGGGATTACCGAATTCGTCAGGCGACATCAATGTAACCAATGGATTGTGCTCCGAGAAAATAGATACTGTGAATGAGGTACTAGGGGACTGCCAGCTAGTACATGCAGAAACTAGCGGATCTATTGACTTGGCATCGGACATGATTGAAACTATTGCCAGTAAAGTTAACTTATCAAGAAAAGACAATGGCGAGACATTCTCTGTTTCTGGATGGCTGCCCCATTCTTCTTTGACGTCAAGTGGTAAGTCAGCTATCTTTCTAATGGTAAATACTTTAAAACTGGCGATTTTCATTCCTGACTTAGTAATCCTATATTTTTAGGCTTGGAGGGTGACATGAAAGGTATTCTGTGGAAAATAGAATCTCACCTTCGAGAACATGGTTTTAAATGGGAGAGTGTCCTTTATGTCCACCTATATATTGCCGATATGAGCAAGTTTGCTGCAGCAAATGAAACATATGTCAGTTTTATCACACAAGAGAAATGCCCATTTGGCGTTCCATCTCGTAGTACGATTGAGTTACCCTTGTTGCAAGTGGGTTTAGGAGAAGCTTATATTGAAGTGTTGGTTGCAAGGGATCTAACAAAGAAAGTTCTACATGTACAAAGTATTTCATCTTGGGCTCCAAGTTGTATAGGACCCTACAGCCAGGTATTTAACTGCAATCATCTTTACCATCTTGTAGTTAACATATGATTAACCTACCTCTCCGGTGGTGTTATCCAAGCCTTCTACATACTCCCCTTGGTTATGTGACAGGCAACCTTATACAAGGGGATGCTTCACATGGCTGGGCAATTGGGTCTTGACCCTCCAACAATGACACTATGCAAGGGTGGCCCCATATCTGAGCTTGAACAAGCACTTTTAAATTGTGAAGCTGTTGCCAGATCCTTTAAGTGTTCAATCTCAACCTCTACACTTCTCTTTACCATTTACTGCTCCACAGATACTGATCTGCCTGAGAGGGCCAAAGTGCAGGAAAGGCTGCAAAATTTTCTTCAGCAATTGAAGACGTCGTATTCAAATAAACGAAGTTGGTCTAAGGCGCTTGATCCTGTTATCCTATATATCCTGGTTCCTGCTCTACCAAAGAGGTAATTGAATATTTAACATCCAGAAGGCCTTTTCATTTGCCTTCTGATTTAGTTTTGGATTTCTTTGATATTTAGGATAACTATATGATATTCAACCACAACATGCACCCTGCAGTCGAACTATGCTGTCAAATTCTTGCTTCTCTTGTTATTTTCTTCAACGTATTGATTACTATTTTTTCCTCTTGAAACATAGAGCATTTGTAGAGATCAAGCCCCTCCTTCATGTCACAGATGGAACGGAAATTGATGAAGAATCTGTCATGCAAGACAAATATCATGTCACGAATCAAAGCTATTGGGGTTTTCAGGACCAGATATGGCATCGCTCATGCTTACACAAATGTATTGTGATTGATAAAGTATTAGCAGCTGTGATCTGCATTACTGAAGAAACTGCCTTAAAAGCAGGTCAAGATAGTTCCGAAAATGATCAAACTGTTGGCTCTTGTCAAAATGCTCTGTCAGAGACTCTGATGGCAAAAGCAGTGAAGTTATGCATTTACCTTCTCGACAAAGAGCTAGGCCTGAACTCGTTCTCTTGGCAAGATGCAACAGTATGTTTCCAAGTCTAATTTCTTTTATACAGCAATTTGGTAAAATTCTCAGTACCTAAAATTTCCCCCCTTTTTTGTCATTAATTGTTGCACCTTCTAGCATCTGAGGATCTACTTCCAGACCAGTCTTCCAGTGGCAATGGACAAACTGTCATTGATGTTCACTAACACGTTCCACGAGCTCGCTGAAATGAACCATTCATTGAAGATAGGTCATGAGCCCATGTTCAACCTCATCCCAGTGCTGTGTTGTGGAAGATCTGCCACATCAATGGATGCTCTCATCACCTGTGAACTGCTTGCTCAGAAACCTTAAAGTTCCTCAATCAGCAGATCTGCCTTACTTTCGACAACCATGGTATATTATGTCTGAAGAATATCAACAGCTTCATCCCTTATTTTCCCAATAGAAGACTGATGGGAGTGAAAAGAAGCAACTCTATTCTTTTGTGGCTTCATTCTTGTACAAAGGCGTGAAAATGCTCGAGTTTGGTTTTTGAGTCGGGTTCAGATCAGATATACTTTAGCTTTGATGCTGCATGAAGTTGGGTAACCACTAACCATCCGCATTTCACTTGCCAGAAGACGGCGACATGATCCATGATCTCGTTTGACAGCATTCGCAGATGAATAGATGCAACCTTTCCTGAAACATGTTTTATATATGTACAAGATCAAAAAAGAACTTGTGGTTCCAAATATACAGCATTGTTCATCTCCCTTTATACATACTAGGCTCAAAATGGTTTTTACCAAAACCGGTCCTTGTTCACACTAAGGTAACCTGCCATTACTTTGCCACCAGTGTTTCTCATGCCATCAATGAGAAAGCACCATGTAGAACCCAATGCACCGATGAAGAAATCTGCGTCGGTCGCCATTAGAAAGTTCACAAGAGGGTAGTTTGTGCTGGTTTCTCTGCCCAGGCTGGCCTCGTATCTTGCCATCGTTATGTTCCCTACTTGTCGCTTCACCTTCGTATAGTAGAAGTTCCAGTGAGGGTACGAACTCGTCTTGTCAATGACTTCCTGAAACCAGTCAAACACTGCAGATTAAGGGATCTATCTGCGCAAAACAAACACAATAAACATGGAAGCAAGGGGTGTTTTTACCTGCATTTCCGTCGATAGCCAGATGCTCTTCAGATGAGGGAAGTGCTTCCTGATCCGATCCGCGAGCTTCATGTAGTCCTCAAACTCAACCACCTTCATCTCACAAGCTTTGTCTCCCATCCTTACATGGATGCTTAACAGTGGTCTAGGCATCCATGGTTTGTGGTTAAACCACACGTATCTCTCTATATCCGATGTCTGTTGTTTCACGTCTTCCTGCAGAAGCAACACATTGTTCAGAATTTCATTTACCAAGCATGATCAATGATCATCCATCCATACTGATTACAGATAGAATGAAGATGGAAACCTTGGGCAGCTCTCCTCCATTACTTGCAAGGACTCTTTCCGCGGCCTCCTTCCCGAATGCAGCGTGTCTTGCGGAATTCATCAGTTGGCATGTGTACTCGGATGCGAATCGCATTAAATAACGCACAGCCTGAGAAACATTTACAGCATCATTTATCACATACCATGGACCACAATATGGTCCGTTCCTCGAAAGTGACTCGTACCTGAGCTCTCCACCATCGTCGGTCCATTTTGCGATGGAAGGCAACGAAGCTCCCATTGATCTCCGTTGTAGGCTGCAAGTAGCTCCATGGGCTTCCCCACTTCCTGCAGAAAGACAGCCATAAACAAAGTCAATACTTCATAAACCTCTCAACCAATGTTCTAAAAAACGTTTGGTGGGTTCTTGGTGGTAGGGTAGGGTTGAGGGTCTAGGCGGATTTCATGGCGGATCTTTGCAGTCTAGGCGGTTTTGACGGCCTTGGCTGCGGGGCGAGGTCAAGGGTTTAGGCGGAGGTTTAGGCAGGTCTTGATGGTTTTTTTAGAACATTGCTCTCGACTCTCGTGGAAATGAACGAAGGCGCACAAATGACTCGCCTTGGCGTCTGACCAGACCATATTGCTTTCGAAGTATAGTTCTCTTTGGCTCTGATGATCCCCTTCTCCCATGCTTCCTTTTGCTTCATAAGCTCAAACGCACGATCTCGACACTCTTGGGATGTTTCCGGAAGGAAGTAGCATGACCAACTACCGCGAAATGAACCTGCAAAATCCAATCATCAAATCAGTTCCATGACAAACAAATGCATTGTTTTTCTCTGTTTTCTACCTTTGCAGCCATCATGATCAGCTCGGTTGTAGTAGTTCGTAACGAGGACTCTCTTCTCATTGACAGCGATAGCGAGAAGCCCACACATCCCTGCTATCTGTGCTCCAATGCCAAACCCGGGGATCCTTTCCCAGTCAGCTACCAGAAACTTTACTCGTGGATCATTGCAGTTAGGCGGATGCTGATGTAGCCATATATCACGTTGAACTTTCCTCGTGAGCGGGTAATTCTCTTCATCCGAACCAGAAACCTATACATAACAGATGCTTTTAGTATTCCCTCTTAAGCGGATAATTTGGCTATCGACGCAGAGTTTCTTGGATCATTTGACTGTGTAACATACCCAAGGAGGATAAGCACCTTCAGCAGCACCCTGAAACCTCGAGTTCCTGAACTGCTCGTCGATTTTGGATGCAGGATAAAGGTCCAAAGACCCTCTCCAGCTTGTCCATGGTGGGAAAGCCTTGCCATCTGTACGCTTATCATGCCGCTCATTTATCCGCCCCTTCAATCTGCAGTTCTCTAGGTGAGGTGCTCTCGGAATAATGCTTGATTTCGCGCCATTGCCATCATCATTCAGTAGTGCACTCCAAGCTGAATACAGCAAAGACACATTCTCTTCATTCACTCTCTTCTGTGGAATCACATTTCTTTCAATTCGTGTTGCTTCCGAGTTGTAGTCTCCGGTAGTCACAATATCTACAATTCAATACACATGGGCCGTATTTTTTAGGGAAGGTAATCAAGCAGCAAACGACTACACACGGTTCATTAACTGTGATCAACCAAGAATTCGAACAACTAAGCACTTACTGATAATCTGAGAGCTTGAATTGAAGGGCAAAATGGCAGTGGAGATGCTTGAAAACGACACACCTCCGATTTCGAAAGCACCAAAGGATGTAAGAGCGGCGAGGAACAGCGAAGCAAGGCAGACTCCAGAGAGGAAGCCAGCAACACAAATTTGGCATGGAAATGAGCTGCTCATCTGTAGAGCTTTCTGAGAGACCACTCTCTCAAGAGCCTTTTGATCATCACCCTCCATTTCTTCGATTTCTTCGAGAAATCGGAATTGAATTCAATTCAATCACCAGAAGCTAAAAACCAGAAAAGAGGGACCTCCTCAACTAACTTCCACTAACACACATCACATGATACATCTCCAAAGCTCCCAACTTTCATTAATTTCTGGCCACATGAACAAAAACCAAAACCCCCAATTTAAACAGACACATAAAAAAAGAACATAGTTTGGTAACAGGTTTAATGAATGAAGGTTCATAATGGAACATACCTTTTTGCCATGTGAAGAAGGTTCTATATATGGCTTTACAGCTTCAACCTAACAAAACCTCAAAAAGAAGATGGTATCAGCAAACAACAAAGGTTGGGTCTTTTTAAAAAATTCAGCAAAATTCAAGAAGTGGGTAGGTTTGGGGAAAGCTTGAAAGCACCTCAACAATAACCATTAACCATGCATGAAGTAGGAGGAGGAGAAAAGGAGTGAAATTAAAGATACCCACTTTGATCATTTCATTGAATCAACACAGAAACAAAGGAAAAGGGGATGAAGTGATGAAGCCATCATCATCATCAAGTGTAAAATTTGAGGTGAAAAAAGCAAAAAGGAGGGTGTAGAGAAGAAGGAAACAGGAGATGAGACCACAAAACCACACAAAGAAAAGAACCAAATTGCAAATTGAAAACCACCAAACAAGAAAGGGATCAGGTTTTGGGGTCCATCACTGAACTTGGAATACTCAAAAAGTTTGTTCTCTTCAATTTGATTCCTTTTTTAAATTCTGTCACTCCTTTTGTTCAAAACCCAGAAAGGGGACAAAACGGGCAATTGCAGGGGGAAAAACACACATTTTGAAGAAAGCAATGAAATTGAATTCAAATCGTTTTCTGTCAGAGGATGATGATTGGGGTTGTGGGTACAAACCGATTAAAAATGGCGCACTGAATAATGGATGAGGATGGGAGAGTGAGAAACAGTGAGACAATATTCCTCAGACGAATGGGGATCATTTTTTTAAAAAAAATTTGTTTCGGTTTCAGGGGAGATTTATCAGGAAGGAGTAGTTTGATGACTATCCCGGTTGGGATTTGTGCCTTTAGCTCTATTTTATCGGGTGCAGGTGATTACACAGTGTGTATCCAGTGAGGATTTTCTCCCTCCCTGCACAATCAAATTAATTTAATATTTATTTAATTTTAAAAAAAAAATTAAAATATATATTTATATTCCTAACATCTATTTTTATATATTTATGAAATTTTATTTTGAAAAATCATATTTTAAAATTTTTAAAAATTATATCTTTTTAATTTTTAAAATATAATTTTTCAAAATAAAATTTTATAAGCATATAAAAATAGATGTTAGAAATATAAATATAATTTTTATTTTTTTTAAGTTTAAGTAAATATTAAAATAAATTAATGTTGTATGGAGAGGAAGGGGAGTAGGGAAAGTGGAGTGTTGATCTACTATAAGTTCGGTCCACTACAAAATTATTTAGGATATAATTTTACTTTGAAATTTTAAAAAAAAAATTATATTAGCATTTCATGCACTTATATTTACATGTCTATAAAATTTTATTATGAAAAAATATGTTTTAAAAATATATATAATTAAAACAAAGATTATATTGGTTTATATTTTTTATATTTTTTTAAACTAAATTTTTCATTATAAAAATTTATAAATATGTAAATATAAGTGTACAGAGTATGAAATACAAATATATTTTTTTAAAAAAATTCAAAATAATTTTATCCCTCAAATATTTTTGTGGTGCAGTGTAAAGTAAATTTGTACAGGTGACTATATATTCTTTCCGTGATACCTCCCTTTTTTATCCCAACCTCTTTTTATTTTTTCTGCTAGAGTTTAAGGGTCCATTTGGATTTCTGTTGCATTTTATTTATAATTAAAATACATGTATTAAATAAAAATGTTCATTATAAGGATAATTTATGTAGTTTATTGAAAAAAAAAAATGCATGATAGCTAACTTTTTGGAATGCTCTCGCTTCTTCCCCTCAGCCCCCTCCCTCTCTCTAGTCTTCCTCCTAAACCCATCCCTCCATCTTAGGTACTCTAATAATCACCCATTCAAGATGAATTTTTTACCTTTGTGTGAAATTGGGTTAATCTTGTACTCACATCTTTTCAGAATTCTAAAATTGACTTCCTGTATCAACAAGAACACAACCAATCACAGAGAGAAATCCATCGAATCGACAATCGAGAACTTTCATATTGAGAGCGAGAGAGTTTGTTACAGAACTGGTGAATCAAAACAGAAGAAAGGGGTTGGCTTATATAGCCGTTGGATGTCACGTGCCTAGCTATCACGTGTTCTATCTAACAACTCTATGAGGAAACCGGGTTTTCCTATAATCAATAAAACTAAACCCGGTTTTACACAATGTCACATCTTCGATCAATTTCTCGTTGTTCTCCCTCCCTAAATTCCTCGCCCACACCGGAGTTCGGATCGGGGTTCGGTACATCCAAGTGGTCCTCCATCATCATCAATTCACCATCCCACCACCACGACACCACCTATTTTTTCCGTAAAAAAAATCCACCAAATCTGAACTCGTAGTTGTCATAGTGCTGCTCCTCTTCAACGTCTAGATGGCAGTCGAAGCAACTCGCGTCTTCAAACCCTGTAGAAGATCGAGCAGTGTGTGAAGAGAACACTAAAGCCCAGGCCTTGCCAATTCCTTCTCTCCCAAACCCTCAATGATGATTCAAATAAAACAATTAAACGCAAGTTGTATTATAATTTAATTTCTTAAATGGGCATCCAAACACTGCTCATTTTTTAAATGCATTATAAACTAAAACAATGTATTATACTTTATAAGTATAATACAATGGAATACAAACATACTCTTAAAGTAGGATAGGTTTATTTATTTATATTTCAATCAGAAAAGGGTCACTATAAGAGCAATTAATTTAAACTATTCACTCTAAATTAATAAATTGTATTATGATCAACTTATATGTTTTAAACTATATATGTAGAGACTCAAGTGGAATGTTAATTAGTTCTATTCCTTGTAAGTTGGCTTCCATACGCAGTAGTGTTTAATTTGATCGAAATTGTGGTTGCAGCCCAAATTAATTAGGATGTGGATAAGTTCTACAATTTGGTTTGGGTGTTGATTAAGCTTCCAAGTGCAATTGTTGGATGGTTGAGAATTAATTAGGATGTGGATAAGTTGTACAATTTTGGTTTGGGTGTTGATTAAGCCTTGCTCATTGAATTCAAATCGGTTTCTGTCAGAGGATGATGATTGGGGTTGTGGGTACAAACCGATTAAAAATGGCTCATTGAATAATGGGTGAGGATGGGAGAGGTGTTAGTAACGTGGTTGTCCCACATCGGTTATATAGAGAATACTTGAACAATATATATATATATAAGGTTGAAGGGCTACTTCTCTCATTGCCAATTGATTTTGAGATGGAATCCCGTTCGGGTTTATGTGTTGTTCGAGTCTCCCGTATGTGGGTCCGTACACACGACCTTCCTCCAGCTTGTCTTAGCCCCACTGGGCCCAGCCGACTTTAATATGGTATCAGAGCCAGGTTCGGCTAGTTGCTAAAAATGTCGTTGCACTTGAGGGGGCGTGTTGAAATGTGGTTGTCCCAAATGCATTGATTATATAGAGAATACTTGAACAACATATAAGGTTGGGGGCGTGTTGGAATGTGGTTGTCCCACATCGGTTATATAGAGAATACTTACTTGAACAATATATAAGGTTCAAGGGTTACTCCTCTCATTGCCGGCCAATTGGTTTTGAGATGTTGTCTTAGCACCATCGGGCCCAGCCGACTTTAACAAGAGGGAGAGGCGCCGACTTTAACAAGAGGGAGAGGCACTGTGAGACAACAATATTCCTCAGACGATTCATTCATGGGGATCATTTTTTAAAGTTTTCTTTGTTTCGGTGTCATGGGAGATTTTTCAGCAAGGAGTATAGTTTAACGAGTGAGTCCGTATCCCGGTTGGGTTTTTGCTCGGGATTTGTGCATTCAGCTCCGATATTTTATTTAGTGGGGCACTCTGAGACAACAATATTCCTCAGACGATTCATTCATGAGGATCATTTTTTAAAGTTTTCTTTGTTTCGGTTTTATGGAAGATTTTTCAGCAAGGAGTAGTTTAATGAGTGAGTCCGTATCCTGGTTGGGTTTTTGCTCGGGATTTGTGCATTGAGCTCTGATATTTTATCTAGTGGGGCACTGTGAGACAACAATATTCCTCAGACGATTCATTCATGGGGATCATTTTTTAAAGTTTTCTTTGTTTCGGTTTCATGGGAGATTTTTCAGCATGGAGTAGTTTAATGAGTGAGTCCGTATCCCGGTTGGGTTTTTGCTCGGGATTTGTGCATTCAGCTCTGATATTTTATCTAGTGCGGGTGACTACACAGAACACAGTGTGGATGATCTATTATAAACTCGGTGCACTACAAAATTATTTAGGATAAAATTTTATTTTTAAAAAAAATTTAAAAATTATATTTGTCTTTCATAATTAATATTTAAATGTCCATAAAATTTTATTATAAAAAAACATGTTTTAAAAATATATACAATTAAAACAAGGATTATATTGGTTTATATTTTTTAAAATAAAATTTTTTATAATAAAAAATTATAAATATGTAAATATAAGTGTATGAAATATTATATTTTTTAATTTTTTTAAAATAATCTTTATCGCTCAAGTAATTTTGTGGTACACCGTATATTAATCGAAATTGAGGTTGCGAGGTTGCAGCCAAATTAGCATGTGGATAAGTTTTACAATTTTGTTTTGGGTGTTGATTAAGCTTCCAACTGCAATTGCTGGATGGTTGAGGGCAGTTAAATAATACTAAATCCGGTGGATGTTTTAAAATAACGTTTCGGCTATATACACCGCAAATCATGCACGTTCTTAAGGACGTGCATGATTAAAAGGCTTGCACGTCCTTAAGGACGTGCAATATTAGACACAAGGCTTGCACGTCCTTAAGGACGTGCAATATTAACCTTGTGATTTGCGGTGTATATAGCAACACCCTAAAATAAAAAGGGCAAGTTTTAAATAATACACTATACTTTCTCACTTATATTTGATTTCTTTTCTCAAAAGTACAGGAGGATCTCCAATAAAATCCTCAAAAAAATTTAGAGAATTTTAATCCATTTTATTAGTTTAGAAAATTCTTCATCTCATTCTACAAAATGGAAAAGCAACAGAGAAAAAAATAGAGAGACTTCTCTATATTATATTTGCAGCTTTCTCCAAAACTAAATCATTTTTTCAAATCTTCAAAATAGAAAAATAGGAAAACTATTGGAGTTAAAACAAAAATAATTTGAAGAGTATATATAGTTTCTAAAGAAATTTCGGTGAAGTTGTTAGAGATGGTCTAATAAATTTAAAAGGTGTAAGTGTGTAAATAAGTTAGGAAGATTAAAAAAATACTCCAATGATTATAAAAACATACAGTATTATTTTGGGATATGAATTTTGTTAGATAAAAGATGACATTATTACGTACTCAGATGATTAATATTTATGTTTTTTTAAAATAAATAAAAAAATAGAGTAATAAATAATAATAATAATAATATAATAGTATAGATATTGTTATCTTAACAAAAATTAAAATTTTAAAATAACTTGTTTTCATTAATATAGAGTATATTATATTTTCTAAAACAAATGGTGGGATTTGTTTAAAAATAGGAGTATATATAATTATACTTTAAAATATGAAATATTAGTAATCAAAGTCATCACCTAAAACCATTTTCCATTGTACACCCAATGGATGATTATTGGAGTAGTTTATTGTGGAGTGTGGGTTAAAGATTATTAAGTGGTTTCTTTTCAAGTATTTTTATTAGGTGCTTTCATTTATTTTTAAAAAATGGATTAATGATTGATTAGTTTAGGAGGGCAGTAAAGTCTAGTGCGTTATAGTTGATGAAGACTACTCTCCGTATTTGATTTTTTTTTTCCTCCACATGAAATTGGCTAGGCTCTCTTCATGCCATGTGTCCTATACTCCTATTCCTTATCTTCCATAATCTTATGCTACATTTAATCACTTCATATCCACATATTATTGTTAACAATTTATTTTTATTTTTAACTATAGTAATGTATTTGTTTATATCCAAAGTCCAAACTAGTGTACTGCATATTTGCATGTATCCTAAAACCCAAAAAAAATAATCTAAATAATAGAAATTATCACCTTGTTAATATGAACTTTTAAAATTATTAAAAGGTATACAAATTATTTTAGGGTAATTTGCTAAAATAGCCCATTTTGGTGAAACCCTTGCACACATAACCCCATCCGGAAAATATTTGCTAAAATCCGGATATCTGGATTTTTGCCTCAACCGGTAGCAGGTAAGTGGGGGGGGGGGACTGGACAGTGAGGGTATTACAGCTGGACAACTGAGAGAGGGAGAGAGAGAGAGAGAAGGAAAAGCGAGGAAAAGACAGAGAGAGAGAGTCTGTGTGAGAGAGAGAGGGTGAAATACCTGATCATATTGAAAAGACAGGTAGAGAGAGGGAGAGGGATGAAGCAGCTGTGTACAGTAAATCGGAGGGAGGCAATTGTTCCCGCCCAGGGATGGCGCAAAAAAAAAAGGTAAAAGGGAGGGAGGAGGGGGAGGGTATATAAGCTTTGAAGAATGTCTGAGGGAATTCCCTCCCATTAATGAATTGCAGGGGAAATGGAACTTGAACAAGGGGAATGGCCGGCGTTTGATTAGAAGAAAGAGGGTAGGTGTCAAATGATGTGTGGTCTATATAAAGAGATGAGAGAATTTCTAGGCGTCACTTTTACTCACAAAATCTGAAGAAAGAGAGAGAATCCATTGAAGAAGAAGCAAGTGGGCCTGGTCCCCATCAAACGGTTTACTTGTACGAAGCCACTTTTCACTGGACGGTTATATCGTACTTACTGGACACGTGTTGGTATTAACTGGACAGTCCTCTGATCGGACATAAATGGGTAAGTGTTCTCTCTATGTTTGGTAAGTGTTGTTCATATGTAAATACCGTCGATACAAAATAATTTGTGCCTACCTATGAAATGCAACAGGGGAAAAATCATCAGTTTGTATCACTGTATTGTTTGGAGGATGGTGGGCGTGTGAAGGCGGCACTTGGGTCTTCACGGGAACAAGGAGCCAGAAAGCCATGGTGGTGGACGAAAGGATTGACTACGTAAAGCTGAAGAAACAGGTGATGGACAAGTTTAATGTCGATGGGAGGAATGATGTGGAGCTCACATATGTAAAGCCAAAGAAGGAAGGGTCCAGGCCGTTTGCTATCGGGGATGACGAAGACTTGGAGGCCTACAAGTTTGTAAACGGGCTGTCTGGAGAACGAAATTGGCCTATCGACCTCAATGTCTCCCTGCGACGCAAGGTTGGTGGAGACGTGCCCGAAGCACAAGGATCGACAACGGATGACTCAGACGGTGGTGGTTTGTCTCCTGCAGGCTTGGAGGATGTTGTTGTGCCGTTAACTGGTCCGCCCGTGACCCAAGAAGATCACCCAAATACAGATCTCCCCGTGGGGCTTGTCGGAGAAGACGAAGATTTGGGAGAATAAATTGTCCAGGTGGAATCATCGGATGTCCAGTTAACACAAACAGCTGTCCAGTTAAAGGAGACTTCTGACCAGTTAGGGATAAGTGAGGAGTTAGAGTTGGAGTTTTCGAAGAGGGAAAAGAATGCCGACGCAGTGAATAAAGGGAAGCAGATCATATATGTCAGCAGTGACATGGAAGATGGAGCCATTGACCTTGGTAGCTCATCCGACGAGGATGATGCAATCCCAAAAGTGGTTAAAGTTGAACACGGTAGTTCTGGTCCGACAAAGTCTTGGTCATGGGATGATGAGGCGGAGCGAGCGGTGAGGGAAGTCGAGGAAGCATACGAAAGCCGAAAATGGAAGTCGACCACTTCTCCGAAGCCAGCTGAAAGTGAACCAATGGTCGCGGGGAACCCATTGGATACCAGCCACTGTGGTGTTACGCTCCGGCAGGGACAAACGTTTCGGAGGAAGGAGGATGTGCAGGAACTCGTAGGGTGGGCGGGTCTGACTCGCTGCTTCACGACGAAGGTGAAGAAGTCAACGAAGACCTTGTATGTTGTAGGGTGCGCTGCTCGCAACTGCAAGTGGTCATGTCGGGCTTCGACTTACAAGGGAACGGGGTTGTGGAAGATCCGAAAGCTTGTGGACGACCACACGTGCTCGCTGGACGAGGCGGTCACCCAAAAACGCAGTGCGTCATACACGCAGCTGGGGCGTCGCATTGTCGAAAGGTATGTGCCCCAATACGCAAAACTTAACTGGACTCTTGCCTAAATTCCACTGGACATATAGATATACACACTGGACACACAACACTAGTAACTGGACACACAACTGCATTCACTGGACAACTTCATGCACTGGACACACAACTTTCTTAACTGGACATACAACTAGTGTCACTGGACACATGTATATTTTCACTGGACACACAACTAACTTCACTGGACACATGTGTGTGAATGGGCATGTTCAGTTTCGGACGGTCGAAGAAGCCCCTCGATCCCGATCAAGTGCAGAGGATGATGAAGTCGCAGCTGGGGGTCACATGCAGCTACTGGAAGGCGCGCCGAGCCAAGTTGAGTGCGAGGGACATAGTGTACGGAACGGACGAGGAAAGTTATCGGAGCATGTACTCGTACATGTACATGCTGGAGCAGGCCAACCCTGGGACGTACACGAGGATAGAACGCGACGCGGAGGGCCGATTCAAGTATGCGTTTGTGAGTCTTGGAGCGTGGCGGAGGGCTATCCCCCACCTACGGAAGGTAAGTCCTTCCTTACATTTAACAGGATGCTCATTTACTAGAAACATGACGCCTATATTAATATCACATGACCACTGTTTGCCTAGACATGACAGACCTAGCTCATCAAGATGTTTATTCTCCAGGTTATATCGGTGGACGAGAGCTTCTTGAAGGGGAAATTTCGAGGGTGCTTGCTATTTGCTACTGCACAAGACGCTGACCACCACATTTACCCTGTAGGCTTGGCCATGGTTGACGGCGAGAATGATGGGTCTTGGGGGTTCTTCTTCAGGCAGATGTTGCGTGTCGTTGAGGACACGACTGATCTGGTGTGGGTATCTGACCGCCACATGAGCATCCTGAAGGGCATACGGGATAGCTACATCTTCGCGAAGCATGGCATATGCACATATCACTTATTTCAAAATGTCCGTTTCCGGTTCAAGTGCGGGGGCTTGCAAGACGAGTTCAGGACGATGTGTAAAGCTTACACGTACGATGAGTTCCAGGTGTTGTACGCGGAGTTCTGTGCACGGGTTCCCGGAGCGGGCCCATATCTGAAAGAGGTCGGGTTCAACAACTGGGCAAGGACTTTCTACACTGGGAACAGGTACAACATCACAACCACTAATAACTCCGAGTGCTTGAACTCGGTGTTCAAATATCCTAGAGATTTGCCCCTAACAGCCCTTATAGATGCCATCCTTGAGACCGTCGGCACGTGGTTCATCAAACATAGGAAGGCAAGCGGCCAGGAGGGGAAAGTCGTGAGCGACTGGGTTGGTAACGCCATCAGAGCAAACTTCGTGCAGTCCCTTTGCATGGGCGTCAAACAGCTGAGTGCACATGAGTACGAGGTACGCAAGGGAACCTCCACATGGCTTGTAAACCTAGTAGGACGTTTATGCAGCTGTAGACGCTTCAACGTAGACCAGTACCCATGCGCGCACGCAATGGCAGCATCCCAAATGCACGGGATGAATGTGTACTCGCTCGTCAACGACTTGTACAAGGTAGACGCGTGGCGTGCGTGCTACAATGACGTGATCTACCCAGTCCCGTCGCGAGAGAATTGGAGGGTGCCCGAGGCAATCGCCAAGGAGACTTGCCTCCCCCTACTTATCAAGGTACGCCCTGGCAGGCCGAAGACATCTGGGTACCCCTCTCAGTGGGAAAGGAAGTTCCCGAAAAGGCACCGCACATAGTGAAGAAAAAGGTGGTATGTTGGCATCACGGGTACATATTTTGGCATGACAGATAATGAAGTAGACATGACAGATAGCTATTTTGACATGACATATTTTGTGCATTTTGAAGCCAGTAGGTATTTCACGAGGTTTGTAGGCAGGGGTAACTTATTCGGAAACTTTATCGCTCCCCCTTTTACATTGAAGTATGGACGTCGCCCGTGTTTTGTTATTACGTCTTGTTGGGCCTGGGTGCAGCTATGTCATTTTGTACTTGACATGCAGTGATATAAACTTGGCAGCTGATATTTTGGACATGACATGTTTGAATTGTGCATTTTCAGTGGAAATGTGGACGACGTAAATATATAACTGTCAACCATCGTACGGCCTACATAGTTTCAAAAACAACAAGACATCATAGTTTTAAAACCCGAGCCCTAGGTTTCCCAAAACGACATACCGTCGATGCCAAAGTCAACCAAATGAAATCCTACGAAAGCATAACTGTTCAAGCCACCAACAACATGTGCAGACAACAGTACAAACAACAATGTTTTTGTAAAAAAAGGACGGAGCCAATGTCTACTGAGGATCGGGCCTGGGACAGAAGCCACGGTGGTAGATGGCGACACATAGGACTAGGCGGTAAGCATCGATAAAAGCGTCGTCCACCCCTTTGAATGCGCGGTCGCCTGATGCGAGCAGCTGCAAGAAACGGATAGCGTAGGGGCCGGAGTCTCCTCTGTGACGCAAAAAGTATGTGTCAAACCTAATGCGCACTAATTACAATATAAATCAGAAGATGGACTACGACGACTTACGATTGCTTGTTCTGAGGGATCCCCTTCACACGGTAGTACTTGAACGGCTGGGGCAGTTTCCCTGCATGCTTGGTGTGCAGCTCTTGGTTGCCATCCATCAGCGGGGGAAGGGTGTGCGTGATGGGCTTCAGAAGGCCTGGCAAATGTCGCTCAGGAGTGAGACGAGTGTCCGGATCATACACACGGACAGTCCACTCGGCCAGGTCGATCTCAACCGCTACCCAATGGTTGTCCTTCAGATTCCATGGGGCCAACACACGGTCGACGCTCGCCCAAGGCTTCGGACACCTCTCCGGCAACATACCGCTGAAGTAGTACTCCAACTCCTCGTCGACGGGCATACCGGTTTGTCTCTGCAGCAGGACCCCGAAGTAGGGGTCGGCGATTGCGACGCCTGCGTACTTCGACTCGCTGGCTACCTCCTTTCGGAGGATGCCGCATGCTTCGTCGATATGCTGCAAACAAGGAACACGTGTCCAGTCAACCAAAAAAATGTCAAGTTATCGGAGAACGGGTGGCCGAAATTTACCTCTGAGCCCACAACTTTCATTGGCGTTTTTAGGTCCCCCAAGAAATCCCTCTCAAGGCGGGTGCCCAGCATTGTACGTGCGGGTTCAGTCCCTTGGGCGTCGTCGGTGGTCATCCACTCGGTGAATGCGTCCACCTTAGCCCTGGTCATCAGGCCCAAGGCCACGGCGTCAACCCCCACAATCACCTTCTTCCCCTTGGCGGCCCGCGTCTTCTTCTGCCCCTTCGTCACGTCCTCAACCACCTCCTTATCCTTGTTCCCCTTGTCGACACGCGGCTTCTACACCGGCTGAGTAACTTCGTGGCCCTCTAACGGCGCTCGCCTCACCCTTCCGCCCTTACGCTGAAGGGGAAGTACGGCCTCCTCCTGGGCCTCCTATGGTTGATTACATGACACAAGGGTAAAAAAACATGACACATAACTGTTTTTGACATGACAGGTTCATTAACACGTCCTACCTCTGTGGTTGCCTTTGTCGTTGGTGCTTCTGGCTCGGAGATGGTTGACTTGTCCCCAGGCCCTTTGGCCACAGTCTGAGACCCCTCAGCTAAGACCTCATCCTCAGTAGCCGGGTTCTCCTACATGACAACAACAGATTTTGACATGACAACTAACAATCTTCACATGACAACAACAGATTTTGACATGACAACTAACAATCTTCACATGACACTAGTTAAACGTTGTCACCTCGTCCTCACCTCGCGTCTTCCCCCTCACCTCCCTTCTCAGCTCCTGCATCGATGCCTCCATCCTTTCCATCCTCTCGTTAAACGTTGCCAATAAGATCGTTCCCAGATCATCCATCTTTGACAAAATCCTTGACACATCCACTTCGGAAGCCGTCGTACTTCCCTCACCCTTCGTGCCTGACCCAGATGCTTCCGTCGTGCTCGACACATGTTTGGCTCTATACTCCTCCACGAGGTCGTCGAAGAACTTATCCGGCTTCTCTGTCGCGTACATGGCGCCAACAATAACCCCCTTCCTGACCTCCTCCGCATCCGGGAGAAGGACTGTCCGAACAGCGTCCACCTCGTCGAACATGCCCAAGTCTTCCTTCGATTGCTGGATGCGGGTGGCAACATAATCGTACATGATGTTGTGATCTATCGACTTATATCTCAGGCACCGAGGGTAGGTTGTGCTTGCGCTTTTGCTGGTCTCAGCAAATTGTCTACCAACTGGCCGCATAGCCTCGTACACCCACAACTACAAACAAACAAAACAAACCAGGTGATGACATGTCGACACTTTGCATTTAATCGTGTCCAGTTACCAGGAGGCAGTGTCCAGTTTAAATCACTATTTGTCATGTGAGATTTATGTCCATACCTGGAATGCAAGGGGGGAGCCGGCTAACAAGTACGACGGCCGAGAGCTGCTGACCCCGTGCTGGAGCTTGCGCTCAACACACCGGTAGAGGAAATCGTGGGTTCGTTCGTAGCACAGTCGCCCCCACGGGTAACGCAAGAACGCCTCGGTGTCAGACACCATGTTTACAACCCACCCGTGAATATAGTTACGGGGTTCCTTCGAAAACAGCACCGCCTCCACCAGCAATATGAGCGCGAACTTAAAGCGTCTTGCAGTCGAACGCTCTGACTTCATCGCCACTGTGTACTCTGTCTCGAAGTCCTCCATCCTCATCTTTTCCTTGCCTAAGAACTCGAAGCAGGCAACCTTGTCCGCCGCATTGTCCACGGTCCTCGCCACGTTTGCCGAGCAATTCAGTCCGGTCACTAGCGCGAACTCCGCAATGGAGAACCGGACTATAGACCCCTGGATCATGTACCACGTTTCTTTTTCCTTTTTCGACCGCAACTGCCGCTGCAGGACGTAGTGGACTAGCCTGGCGGAGAACTCAACTTTGGCCCCGAGCCTCGCAATGCCACCAAACTGGCTTTCACAAAGACGCTTCCAGTCTGACGGACTCAGGTACTGGTCTAGCTTTGCAAGGACATTGGGCATGGCATATTGATTGCACCTACATTTGAAATGCTTGTCCTCGGGGACAGCATATATCGCCTGCACAGTGGGGTGGAATGTTAGACCGACTCATCTGTAGAACACTCTACCCTTGATCGACACTAGCCAAACCATACCTCGCCTGTTGTCGGTGTCTCCGTCACCCTTCTTTCTCCTGAATCACTCATGTTGTAGTTTGATACCCTGCAGGATGGGGAGCAATACTTTAGCATTCTTCAAACATTTGCAGATTTTCATCACACATGTCACAATGCACATGACGTTAAGTTCATATAACATGTCAAGTGACAATTTTAACATGTCAAGTGACCATTTTCACATGACAGCCACCATATCTTTCCTGCACTACCTTATCACAAATGCCAGTAACTTTCTAGCCTCACCATATCTTATCTTATATTTATCACCTGAGCATTATAACCATTTTATAGCTTCCACAAAATAGAAGCCGCACAATTTTGCAATTAAACATGACAGTAAACCTATTACACATGGCAAGTAAATATTAAAAACATGACAGTTTACAATGTAACAGCATTTACATTCAATAACTTGTTCCTGAATTTTTTTTAAACATATTTAGGTTCCCCGAATTCCCCAATCTCACCAATTTCCCCAATTCCCACATTTTCCCCAAATTCACCAATTTCCCAAATATTCACACAATAAATGCAGATTTTCATCACACATGTCACAATGCACATGACGTTAAGTTCATATAACATGTCAAGTGACAATTTTAACATGTCAAGTGACCATTTTCACATGACAGCCACCATATCTTTCCTGCACTACCTTATCACAAATGCCAGTAACTTTCTAGCCTCACCATATCTTATCTTATACTTATCACCTGAGCATTATAACCATTTTATAGCTTCCGCAAAATAGAAGCCGCGCAATTTTGCAATTAAACATGACAGCAAACCTATTACACATGGCAAGTCAATATTAAAAACATGACAGTTTACAATGTAACAGCATTTACATTCAATAACTTGTTCCTGAATTTTTTTTAAACATATTTAGGTTCCCCGAATTCCCCAATCTCACCAATTTCCCCAATTCCCACATTTTCCCCAATTTCACCAATTTCCCAAATATTCACACAATACATTTATCGATTTCCCCTAATTTACTTCCTCCTTCAAGCCCTTTACCATATCATCACCACAATGGTACTTCCATTCTCTCCCCAACTCGAACACCCCCGTTCCCACATTTCCACCCATTGTTTTCATACTAGACGCCTGTTACATCCCACATGACAGGGGCGGATACTCCACCCGTTATTTCATCTAATTGCAAACCATGGCAAACAAATTAGGGTCTTCAAATGGTCCCTCATCCTTTCAATTTCTGCAATCAGTACAAAATCGGTAGGGTTAGGGTTTACTTACTTCAAATCGGTCGGTCTCTCTCTTCTAAACACCCACAGGGTCGTCTTCTACACGCTTCCTTTACTGGCTTGCAATCCGACGCCGTCTTCTCCTCCGCACTCCCAGGTTCGTCTTCTTCCTTTGCCTTCTTCTCCTCTCTCGTTTTCGTTTCAAAAATGGCGGTTTCCTGCCTTCTCCACTCCCTCCTCTCTCTCTCTCTGTTTTCCACAGCAAAGATGTGACAGGTTTTTAAAACTGCCCTCTCTCTCCTCCTCCCTCCCTTCTTAATTGACTCCCAACAACCGGTTTCCACCCCCTTTCCCAACCGGCTACCTTCCCATTTTTTTGAGGGGGGGGGGGGGGTCTAACCCTTGCAATTAGAACCGGTTAGTGAGTTAGGCTAGCAAACCGAACCGGGGCGGGGGTTACTTGCTTTAAATCCCTCATTATTTTATAGGAAAAATGGCAGAAAACCACCCCTTAAATATGGGTCTTTGCAGAAAACCACCCCTTAAAATTGAAATTGCATAAAGCCACCTCTTAAACCCATTTTATAGGTAAATCGTCACCCACAACCTTTTTTCAAACTGTGAAAAGTCATTTTTACCCCTCATTTTTAATGTTATTTAATGAGAGAAAAATGTATGAATTAAAATAAATTAATAAAATATATTTATCCATTCTTTTTAATGTTATTTTAATAGAATAACATACCCTTTTCTCTCATTAAACGGGAAAAAAATTTAACTAATTTTTTTAATGGGAAAAATTTAATGACGGTTCTCTGTTCTATCAGTGCAAATGTAATTTTTGAGAGAAAAAAGCTAATTTAGAATATAAATCAAATGAATAAATTAACATTCTTAAAATAGAGATATTTGAATAAATGTTATTGGATGGTGATTTTTTTTAATATATATAATACAAAGATTCGAGGTTGGTCAACCTCGGATGAAACTGTTCTGATGAACAAAATCATCAATCTGTCGTTGTGCATCGAACTTTCGATGTATGCCGACCTATCAGCTCATATATTAATTATTCATGATATCTCAATTTTTTCAATGTGAGATGATCCCATATTCCAACAGTATTCGAGAACGGTGATTTAATTAAATCAATAACCACATTCCAATCTTTACACTAGTACAAACATATACATCAACGACGTTTGAAAAACGTCATAAAACACTTTCCATCCCCAAACGCCGTGGATTTTAGTACAAATATAATTCCCAAACGCCGTGAAACGCCATCCCCAAACGCCGTCGAAGGTGACGCCGTGCTTTTTGTTCTAATTTAATGGCGTTTTTATAAACGTCCTAAAATCCACGGCGTTTTTCAAACGCCATGGATGAATACGAATATTTTTTTAAATAAAATTGGACAATATAATCCATGGCGTTTTTTAAACGCCATGGATTAGTTTGTATTTAAAAAAAAAAGAAATTGGGAATTAAAATCCCTCTTAGTATTTCTGTATAAATCCCTGAGCTTCCATACCATCACACACCGATCCAATATACACAATATAAGTACATAACCAATCTAATCTTTACAATAAATCATTCAAACTCTCTAATTTTTACACAATTCTCTAATAAGATAAGTTAGCAATAAGAGTATCTCTCTTTCCCCTAAACACAACCATCTGCCAGTATACAAGGAAAAGGAAAGACAAATCAGTATACCAATGCAAAGAAAACTGGAATTAAAATACAGGTTGAGGTGTCTCACGTTTGGTCTTTCCAGATTTGGTCGTGCTTCAACACCGGTAATATAAGAGCAGCATTCATATTTTTGGCTACTGCCACAGCATTGCATATCTGCAGACAAAATTAAACTAACATTAATTTCCGAAAACAGCTTAGTATAATGATTCAACATCCATTGAAAGTTCCAACAAAAATAGCATACAATACATAAGTACTAGAAAGTGACAAAAACACAGAACTATAAGCAAAATTATATTAAAACAAAAAGCACCATGAATATAGTTAAAATGTCAATGAATCCTTTGATATGATACGGATAAAATCATAATCACACTTAGAACTTGTGAATTATGCACTCCAATTGAAAATAAAATGAAACAAGAGGAATCTAAAAAAAATGCAGCAAGAGAAAAGTAAAAAAAAAAAAAGGATCATACATGAATTCTTTGTTGATTTAGTCCACCCTTAGCATAAATAAATACGTATCCATTGGTTTCATTCTTTGATGGAAGATCTGCAAGCAACCAATAACTAATTTAGATTACCAAGAGTGAGTACTCTCGCAATGGACTTAACACTGTCACCCATGATAAATGCATGCTACATGTGTCAAGCAATATATCAAGTACATTAACTATCTCATTCAGTTAGAGACCTATAAACCAATTTTAGTGACTCACTATGTCAAATTTGAGACACACTACAGACTTACTTGTGGACACTAAAGAACAATGCCATCCTTCTTGCATACATATGGAGCATTATGCTAAGAAAACATAGCAAGCATCATGTATCCATATCAAACGGCCGACAAAGAACAAAAAATGGCTATATATATAAATTCTACTTTCTAGCTAGAACTGGTTCCATTGTAGCAATAACCAGAAGACACAACCACCATAGAGTAAGATATTTTTAGAGAGTTATAAACAAATTGTAGGACTTTGTACTAATTCCACCTGAATTATTGCACTCCTCTAGTTTCCTAGATAATGAATAAACAAGAAGGAAAACACTATAATTAAATAAATTCTCTAAGTAACACACAACCTAACATTGTCCTTCTATTTATGTTCATAGTGAAGCTGATAGGATTACGAGAAGCCAACACCGTAATAGCTAAACATATATTTCTTCAATGTACATCACCTTGACCTGCCAACACCATAATTAAATAAATTCTACGAAGGACAGGCATAGTAGAAATTGAGTTAAAAATATGTTCTTTAAAATTTTAGGCATATATATAGAGAAACAATTATCATTGTGCATATAACAACCAACTGAGGGATTGAATCTGTGTAAGAACATTATAAGAAAACAAGAAACAAAGGAAATTAAACAGCTTTGTAATTTAAGTTTGGGTTTGAAATTTAAAGTTATATACCTTCTCACAATGAGTGTACT
Source organism: Persicaria tinctoria (assembly GCA_037127255.1). Taxonomy (NCBI): domain Eukaryota; kingdom Viridiplantae; phylum Streptophyta; class Magnoliopsida; order Caryophyllales; family Polygonaceae; genus Persicaria; species Persicaria tinctoria. Next base: position 8,043,088 of record JBANSL010000004.1, read on the forward strand.
CCGCCTAGAACTCAGCACCATTGGCCTCGGATTTCACCTTCAACCGCGCAGCATGGAAAATCACTAAAATAATCACCCAAATAATCAACAACAAGCAAACCGAATGAAGATTTTACATTCTAACTACTTTACTAAATCATCCCAACTAAGAGAAAGTATAGCAGCTAATAATAAAGGTAGATTTCGCATGTACAACTTAGCATAGCAAGAGCTCATGACGTGTTAGACCATGCGAACAATAACCACAGAAAGCACATGTGTAAAGGAAAATAAGGCAAAGCAACGAATATGAAAATCTAAAGATGAAGTTGGAATCTGAAAAACCTGAAAATCCTCAATTCATCCATGGAATTAATAGATCAAATGTTCATAAAACTCTAAACCCCCATTTCAGTAAAAATTCATAGATTAGTTGTGGAATTCATATCCCAATTTGCAATTTGTTACATCAATTGGAGAAATCGATTACTTAACCAGTGAATAATGGATTCATTCTAATTAAGGGGATAAACTACAAATAAAGAGCAAGGAGAACTAAAAACATTTTTCCATTACCTTGGGTGAGGTGATCATACCCCTAATAGGTTTTATCAACAATTCCTCCCTGAATACTAATCTTGAGCTCTTTGACAGTGAGTCGCAGTCGCTCAACCTTCTCAATAGAGGTGTGTGTAACCTCTAGAAGCATCGACGACATCTTCTTGCTTCTTCCATACTCTGAATTCATCCTATAAATTAAATCATCCAAGCACATGATTATGCCTTAATTGATATAACTCATATTGCTCATGGGTAATATAAGAAGAAAACCAATAATCACCACTATAAATACTTATTCAAAATAACACCAACACACTTTGTAGAGTTTGCAATTCATGAAATCCATAACAAAATTACCGTAAGTTCAGCTTATTGATTGAAAATGAAACAAGTAAAAAGATTTCTCAATTACCATTTTCTCAGGAGGAAACACTAGATATTGTCAATGAACTTATGAACTTACTCAGTGAAGATGCTATAGTCACCACTCACCATAGACCACAAACTTAATTGGGCATATACGGGAGTTGTTTGCATTGTCAAATGAAGAAACACCCAATTTTGGAAAAGGAACATCTATGAACAAAAATTTCAAACGAATTCAAATCGTAAATAAGAAATTAGGGTTTATCGGAAGAAAAAAAAAACCCCCAAATTCTCCCCCAAATTCAAAGTGATGATATGCTTAGTGCTTACCGGTGCCAGTAGGGGAGACGGTGGTTGTTGAGGAGTCCGTCCAGGGACAATGAAACCCTCCTGGCAGCATTGCAGCGTTGACGAGGGGAGAGCTTGGGTTCAGCGAGTTGAAGGGAGGCCGATGGGGAGAGAGGAAAAGGGGACGCAGAGAGAGGAAGAACTAAAAGAGAAGAAGATGAGGAATGGATGAGAGACTGAGAGGTCGTGGCATTGGACCTCCATGGAAACAAGAGGGGTTCAATGGAACTGGAGTCTGGAGGAGACAACTAGAGAGAGGGTGAGACGAAACAACGAAAGTGAGATCGGGATCGGGTAGACTAGGGTTATAAAACTCAAAATTACAAAAATGACCTATTATTTATCAATTTATAATAATCCATGGCATTTTATAAACGCCGTAAATTTCATGACGTTTATAAAACGCCATAAAATATAGTTCATAATATTTGCATTTTCTAACACGACGTTTTACAAACGCCATTAAATTTACGGCGTTTGTAAAACGCCATAAATAATTTGTATTTTGTAAATTCATGGCGGTTTTGTAAATAAACGCCATAAATTAGATTTTTAATGGCATTTATCAAAAAACGCTATTTTTAAAACGTCATTAATAACGGTATATCTAGTAGTGTTACTCGATCGCCAACATATCCGAGGAGTAATGTTTTACTCGGCTGCCCTATCATTAACGACAGAGTAAATAAGAACACGTTTGAAGAGGTTGTTGAAAAATCAAAGAACCAATTAACGAAATGGAGAGCAAACGAATTAACCCATCATGGACGGGCGATTCTAGTCAAAGCTAATTTAGCTGCCAAACCAAGTTATGTCATGCAGAACTTCATGCTCCCTGCAAGTATACATAATGACCTCGATAGACGTAACAGAAGTTTCTTTTGGAACAAAGACCCACGATATAAACCACTTATCGGGTGGGATAAAGTATGCAGACCAAAGAATGAAGGTAGATTAGGAATTCAGAAGGCAAAAGACATGAACAAGGCATTGCAAATGAAACTACTATGAAAATTAATTGCGGAACCGCAAAACGAATGGGTGAAAATAGTTAGAGAGAAATATTTGAAGGAAGAGAGCATCTGGGACTATACGAGAAAAAATAACACGTCATGACAATGGGCGAAGTTGATGGAAATTAAAGAAGAATTCTGCTCAAGTCTTATATGGCAGATTGGAAACGGGGAAACCATAAGGTTTTGGAAAGACAACTGGTTAAATTATGACATAAACCACCGAGAAAACAGTATCCGTGCCATAGACCACAGTGACACACAAGAAACGATTGACCAATTCTTAAAACCAGATAAAACTTGGAATGTAGATAAATTAAAAGATTTCCTCCCTGTGGACATCGTCGAAAGAATCCTGGAAGTTCATATTCCAACAAATGAAATCGAAGATAGACTATACTGGAAACTAAGCAGAAACGGATGGTTTTCAACCGCGAGTGCTCTAGACCATGTGACGAAAACTAGAAGAACCAACCCCGATCTACTCGGATGGATTTGGAAAATTGATTGTCCGCCAAAAATTAAAAAACAAATCTATGGAAAAACCTACTAAATGGGACCCCGACGAAAGTCAGACTACAAAGTAAAGGAGTTCATGTCCCACTTGAGTGCCCTCTCTGCAACTACAATGGTGAAGATGCTACCCACATATTTACAGAATGCCAAACTTCTTTATCCTTTATTGGAAGAATGGATAGACAAATCGAGCAAATAATCCGGAACATGGACAAATTAGACAAACCTTACAAGAACATAATTACGAACATTTTTGCAAATATCTCGGCATAACAGAAATCGATCCTTGCCTTTTCCCTTTGGGGCATCTAGTCAATTAGAAACAGAATTTTATTCAACAATAATGACATTAGGAACAAGGAAGAATGGATAAAAATTATAAGACAATACACGACAAGTTGGAGAAAAGCACAATTGGAGGAACAAGAAGATGACACACCCACAACAAGAGTAAATACCCACCAAAACAGAACAAAAAAACAAAAAATTGTAAGATGGAAAAAGCCCGCCGACGACTTTGTCAAACTCAATTTTGACGGTGCTATGGTTGGTTCGGGCATTGCTGCCTCATGATCGATTTGTTATTCGTGATAGTCAAGGGTCAGTTCTCTCTTGTGGTGCCCGGGACCACGGTAGGGTGTCCGCGGTGCAAGCAGAGTGTCTCGGTCTTTTGTTTGGACTCCAAGAAGCTACGAAGAGGGGTTTCTCTCAGCTCGAGGTGGAGGGCGACTGCTTGACGTTGATCAATGTCATGAAGGGGATCTGGCGGTGTCCTTGGAAAATTGAGATGATGGTCTCGGATGCCCTCAATTTCTGTCGCGCTTTCGAGAGGGTCTCCTTTTCGCACACCTTCCGCGAGGGGAACCAAGTTGCTGATAGACTGGCACATTTCGGTCTCTCCTCATCTTTTGTCGCTGAGCGCGTTACTGTTGATATTGCCGACGTCGTCCGTCAGGACGCTCTGGGGCAGTGGGTCAACCGCAGTTGACCATCACCAAATCTTCGCCTTCTATCCAAAAAAAAAACTTAGGTTATGTGTTTAGCCTTTATAGTTAGAGAGGAAGTTAGGGATGGTGTAAGAAATAATCGTAGTGTGATGTACTTAGGCCTGATATACGAGCCTACGAGCTCGAGCTCGATTTCTATTCGAGTATATATATGTGCTCAAGCTCGGCTCGTGGGCAGGGTATAGAACTCAAGCTCGACTCGATGAGCTCAATTGTCCTCGAGCCCAAACACGAGCTCGAGCTCGATAAGCTCGACTGGGCTCGTTACCAGCTCGAACTCGGGCTCGAATTAATTCAACAGCAAACAAAACCCAATTGGAATTGAAATTAAAACAAACCAAAATTAAAATTCAAACATACATCAACAACATTCAAGGAGCAACATTCTAGTTCACCAATCTAGCTTACAAACAGCTTAGCAAACATACAACTTGAAATTAAAGTTCAACAACACAAGATTAAGAGAAAATAAGTAGAATGAGCAGCAACATTCTAGATGGCTTACAACAGCGGCAATCCAGCAGCAGCAGCGGCCATCAGCAACATTCCATAAACAACTTTCCACACCATATAGCAGCAGCAACACTCCAGCAACAACTTTTGACACCTTACAACAACAACAACATTCCAGAAACAATAAAGTTTAAGCAACAACAACATTGGAAGTCCAAATCAGCAACAATATTGGAAGTCCATAAACAACAACAATATAACTAAAAATCCAACAACAGCAACATTGGAAGTCCAGAAACTGCAACAACAACTAAAATGAAGAACGACCGGAGACTCGGAGATAGTATAGCACCGAGCAGCATCAAATAGGGCGCACCCTCGGACAAAGGCTGCATCGCCGGAGAGAGGCCGCACCTTCGGCCGGAATAGGGTGCTTGACTGACCGACGGACGATGGTTGACGGTTTGAGGGTGAATGAGATCGAGGTTACGCAGCAGCCAGGGATTTAGGGTTTCTGATATGGGGTTAGCCGTGGGTTGGTCCGATCTTCGACAACAAGCAAGAACTAAAGGAAAGACTCAACAAGACGGTTCAAGATCTGCAAGAAACAATCAAGAATGATCAAGATTCCAACAAGAACTCAAGAAACGCAGCAAGAATCAATAAGAAAGATGAAAGACTCGACAAATATTTCAAGAACAAAGGCTGCACTTGAAATCGACTCAAACAAGAACAAGACTCGATTAAAGAAAGTTGCAAGAATCGAAAGACACGACCTGATATGGACTGAGTCGATTTATGCAGAACAAGATAAAGACCCCAGGCCTCCTCAGAGGGTAGGAACCAATACTAATGACTACACAACCCGCCTCTACAACCCTACACAATCAAGCGGACAACTTGAAGGCACAAGGAGGGGGCTCGTGGATACTAGGATCACCAAGTCTTGCGAAGTTGATGAACACAAAGCAAACCAAGCTAGATCAAACCAATTCGTGATCAACGAGCACAGCTCTAGTTGGATCAACATCACTCAATGTGTTTCACACAAGTTTGAGAGAACTAATTCTATTCATTGAAAGCTGAATGTTTACAATGTATGAAATCGAAATATATAGACTACTCTAAAGCCTGATGGGCCGATTTAAGTGAATAAAATAAACAACTAAATTAAACACCTAAAACATAAGTAAATAAGGTCTCTAAAAATAACATGTAGAAAAGCCAAATTTCGGCCTAATAGGATCCATTCCCGTCAAAACAGTGACAGCTTGCAAAGATGTGCATTTTCGTCCAATCTCGAGGTCGAATCTGGAAAAACCTTCAACAGCAAAGTTGTAGATCTCTTCGTCCTCGTTCCAACAAGGTATGGCACGCTTCAATCCGATAAATATTGAATCCGTACGACCCATTTTACAGAGACGTCGAAAAGCTGTCAAATGACTATGAACGAACCAAAACGTCATTTAATCCAAGCTTGCACCTTGGGACTTCTTCCCATGGTGGAGCCTTCTTCTTCCTCTTGAGAAGGACATCATCCTCATAATCTCGAATCATAGGTGTGTCCGGAGGTGTCGTGGATGGTGTCTTGGATGGTCCTGCATCAATCTCCCTTTCTTGAAAAGGATTCGTCCTCGAATCCAAGGTCGCATTTGATTCCGTAAAGGCATCCACACGAACTCCTGGATCGAATACTTCATGTCCATGGAAACTCTTCTCAGGACTGATTGTTGTAGAGATTGACCACTCCTCGAAGGTTGTTGTCTTAGCTTCATCTACAAAATAAAGAAAAGAAATTTTATGAATGCATAATTCATATTTCATGTCATCTTCATGATGTTCTAATTTAATATGCACTTGAGCTTGGTCATTAATCCCTAAGTTTCCATCCAAAACTAGCAAGTTTTCATCCTTTTCCAAGGCTGAATTTTCAATTAATTCTATGCTAGCAATATTAGAACAATTTTCACCATCAATGATCATATTACTAACTATGCATTTTGCTATGCACTTAGTATGACACAGTTCTTCTCTTTCATTAACATCACAAGGCGTAGGTTGAACATTTACATCAATCAAAGAATCAACATGCTCATGTTCAAGGCAATCATCGTTAGAAGAAAGTAAACTAATATCTTGATCATTATGAACATGCTCATCATGTTTATCACTAGAATTTTCAGATTCATTATTGCCTAGGTGATTAATCATGAGAGTTTTCTTATTAGGGCAATCCTTCATAATATGTCCTCTACCTTGGCATATAAAGCAAGGAATGTACATAGGTTTAAAGACGGGTGACGGGTGACGGGATGAGTGAAACACACATACTAATTTTGAGTGGTAATTTTGTCAATTCAAGTGGTTTACGAGTTGGCGAGCTACTCGAGCTCAGGTATAGGTGTAAAGGCCCGGATTTTTAAATCTTAATTCTCGTAAAAAGAAATTAAATATGAATTTAAATCGGGTTAACTAAAATCTCTTAAAATGAATTCCGGCATATAATTATTCTAAATGGACTTTCATTTAGTTTTATTTTCGCTTTCGCTTGCTAAAATTTGAAAGTATAATATAATTTTATTATTTGATTCAGTTCGAGAATTCGATTTCAATTTGAAGTTTTAAGCTTTATATCTTTTGAGTCGGGTTAAAGTCGAGTGAGCGGGTTTAATAATTTATTTATCGTGTATTGAATTTTATTTGGAACAACTCATCCCTCTTGTGTTGAGTAAAATTATATCATAAACCTCTCTCCCTCTCTGGTTGATTCCACTCATTTTTGGCAAACAAACAACACTCTCCAACTGCATTTCTCTTTCTAATCAGCTTTAGAAATAAGACAAACTGTCAAAGACCAGCTTACCTTCCCTCTTCAAGGATAAAAAACGCAGCTCCCCGCTTTCCCATTGTCTCCACCTTCCTTGGTACAACTGCCAAGGTCTGCAGCTCCCCTCTCCTCACCTTTATTTTGAAATCAAGCTGAGCACAGCTATCTCATTTTCCCCTTACCTTATCCTTCCCTGAAATCAGACCCAACAAGCTCCCCTCCTCCCCGTGGTCTCGCAACAATTGAGCAACACATCATCTCCTCTCTACCTTCCTTTCTTTCCCTCACAATTTCAAACACAAGAAAGAACCCTCCTCACCTCTGTTTCGAAGCCAAGAATCCGAGCACAAAGGCCTCCGTTTTCCTTCCATTCTCCGGCGAGCAGAAGCAACAGCATCGACCATAGCCTCCTCTGACGTCCAACATCACCCCGGAGCCCAACAACTCCGCCGAAGCCGTTCGAGCCTCCTTCCCTCTGGTCCCGGAAGCCACGGCGAGCCCAGATTAGCCCGACCTCTTCACCTGTCTTCGGGTTGGACATGGCAAGGGTTCGAATCCTCCTTCTTTCCTCTTCCTTTCATCTCCAAACTAAGTAAGGGTCCACCTTTCCTCACTTATCTCTCTCCCAGGCCAAGATCTCTTTGAAATCGAGCTCCGACGAGGCCGAATAGAACCCCGACGAACGTCTCCGGCGAGCACTTCGGATTCTCGGTAATCTCTCTTTTCTCCCTCTCCTTCACTCGCGCTTTGCTCTCTGTGGTTCGGGTGTGGTCGGAATCGAATTTCGGTCGGGATTGGGTGAGTGGGGGTCGGAGAAGAGCCGCCGGCCGGCCCTGGGATTCCTTCTTTCTCTTCCGTTCTTCCTCCCGTCAGGTTTCCGGGGTTCTGTTCTTTTGTGGGGAAGAAACAGATCTGCGTTTTGGGGAGGAGATAAGTGCGGGCCCCATCCTCTTATTTTTTTTATTCCATTTCCTTTTCTGATGGAGAGTGGGCCGTGTCTTCCTCTTCTTTCATTCCGGGTTGGGCTCTCGGTTTTGGGCTCGGGTTGGGGATCTGGTCCGGGTTTGTTTGGACTCTTGGGCCTTTGAGTTGGTTTTGAGGGACTCTTGTTGATTATATTTTATATGTATGAGATATGATATGCATTTTATATATTATTGTATGATTCAGTTTTCTGAAATTAAATATTAGATTTTCGAAATCAATATATATATTAAGTTGTTGTATAAATATTATTAATCATTAATTAGAAAACGTTGTTATATGATGTTAAAATGTGAAATTGGGATTTTGAATCGATTTATTGACCTTGCTCGATAAACTTGAATTGTAAAGAGGATTTAAGTTGGTGTTGTATTTCTAGTTAAAGTATCGGATGATAAGTTATGTATAAAGAGATTTTCAGGTTTCGGAAATGTCTTTTAAGGATTGATGTTTAGAAAACCAAAATGCCGGAATATTTTGATAAAACAAGAATTTGGGATTCGAGAGTTTGGAAATATTGTTGATGATATTTATCGATGGGTTTGATTGGAAGAATGATTCTATTTGATGTTGATCGTATCGGAGAGGTTTTGGAAAATGGTTTGCTATCGGTTGGATTTGAGTATGTTGAGAACTTGGGTTTCGTATGTATGAATGTTGGATCGGTAGCTTATAGAAATGGCTTGATGATAGGTGTGTATTTCTTTTGGATTGCTTTGGACTTGCATTTGGGCCCTTGCTTGCGTTATCCTGCTGTTCTGCATCTTCAGGTAAGTTCCTTAGGGGGCTTACTCAGGTTGGACATTCATGCCTGTTGTTGCATTTTATGTTAGGTGTTGCATATGCATAAAAGCATGCCATGTAGTATCATGTTTAGGTTGCACTAATTGATTGAGCATCTGTTTACTTTATGCGTTTGAGACAGAACGACCGTTATCTGTGATAGTCCTAGAGTCTTTGCTAGGGTCATAGGGTAGCCCAGCCTCATCGGGTACCCTGAGTCAATCGAGTCATGACTTTCTTATATTATGCCTGCGGGCTTTATTGTGGAGCGGGTTAGGCATGCGTGCCCCCCGATTATGAATGAATGCATTCACGAGCTGGCCAGTCTCCACATATCGGAAGGGGTGGAGGTAGGAGAGGGATATGCCACTTGGCATTGTCTTGGGCCCTTTACAGTATTTCTGCACATTATTATGAACTAGGAGCATGCTAGTGTGTTTGAATTTCGTACTGCATTAGAGCATCTTTATTAGGTATAGCACACATACTATGTGGCCTCAGCGAGGACTGCCGGTCCCGCATGAGTGGCTCGATCTGACTTCTTTCCCCGTTCTTTTTTTTTAAGGTATTTTCTGCAGATATTGTTGCTCCTTGCTTCTGTGACGGGGTTCCCTTTTGGCGAATCAAAGAATTTGGCTAATACCTTAGCTTAGTAAAATGGTAATTACTCACTCATGATTTGGTTTTGACCCGGCTCTGCCGTGGCACTTGTGTCTTTACCTGTTTCCGCTTTACTTTCATTTGAACTGAATTTCACGACATAGTCTTAGGGCAGGTTAAGGGGTACCCAACGGCCCCTCGAGATGTTTAGGGTTTGAAATCCCTCTTTTTACCGATCTTAAAATTGAATTTGAAACCTCGACCCGTACCTGGATTGCAAGATCCGAACAAGGGGTTTTATCCCTTGAAATGTAACCCGGAAATTATAATTTTGGGCCGTTACAATAGGCTCGAACTCGGCTCATGTAACATTCGAGCGATCCCGAGTCAAGTTTTTACCGAGTCGATCCCGAGCTACTCGGCTCATGTGATGTACTCCGTAGTATGTAGTGAATCGAGGAGCGGTAAATCGTAGGCGTCAAATTAGGTGAGAGATGGGAATAAAGGGGATAAGGGAAGCGACAAAACTAGGGTGGGCCCCCCACCAAACCCGCCACCACGACCACGGGCGTAATCTGCTAAGGCTGCGGTGCAGAGCTGATGGATGGAGGAGGCCCCCCACCTGTTTTTACATACAACGGAGTACCTATTTTGGTGTTGGGTTGTTAATCTGCGTTGCCTGACAGCTGTACTTCCCATCTCATCTCTTCTGCTTTACTCCATTTTTCCCATTATTAGTGGAGTACTCATTATACAGTACGGAGTACTCCGTAGTAGCTACTCTCTCTCTCTCTCTCTCCGTGTTACTGTGTTTGCTTTACTCACATTTTTCTACTAGTATTATGATAGCAGATTTGCTGCTTTAGGTTTGGTTGTAGTATGGTTGACGGATTATCTGTCGACTCGTTCCAAGACCTGTTTCAGGTTGAAATTGTATTAAACACATATCCATCTCATTGCTTGAGGTTGAAATTGTATTATCTTCCTTATATTTTGTTCAGAAGCAATATATACATGATATGTTGTCCATCTTCAATATCCTCATTTCATTTCTACCGTACGTGTACTTCACCTTACCTAGCTATTTTATAAAATTAAAATTAAAATAAAAATGCATCTTATGTTTGATTTTACAATCAAGTTTCATTTATTTTCTGTCACGTACACTCTAGTTAACTACTAGCTATAGCTAGTTTATTTTCCCTTGCCTATCAATAATTGATATGATAATGGCCCTTTCCTACGCCAAATAAATAACAATAATAATTCTTTTTTAGGAGAGCAGAACTTTTATAGAGTTATTTCTGTTTGTTTTCGTTGCGTCTATTTTTGTTTGTTTTGTATGTTTTAGGCGATTTCCGTCTGTCGACTCCCCGGTCTATTGAGAATCAGGCTTATCTGATCTCAAATCTTTACAACAAAACCCCCAACTATCAGCTCGATGCGAATTTCATTTTAGCGCGTGACTTTATGTACGATATTTGTCCGTATCGATATAATTATTCATATATATATAAATATAATTATTTGCATGTAGTAATTAAGTATTAACAATTTTTTTTACAACAATTATTCATTTATATTAACATACGTAGTAACAATTATTTATACATGTTAATATATTAAGTAACGAATAATTTCATCCTAATATATAGCGTACGTTTACATAGGCTAAACGTCTCTCTCTCTCTCCAGTAATCAACGGTCTCTATTAATTTAAGGCATTCTGCAGACAACATCCTAAAACATAAGACAACAACAACCAAGTGGGCCAAATTGGTTTCAACGCATTTTCAACTTTTTAATTTATTCTAACAATACAAAGAAAATAAATAGATAAATAAATAAATAAAATCATCAAAGAAGTGAAATTAAAACATGCATTTGTGTGTGTGTGTGTATTTCCCAAAAAAAAAAATTAATAGACGTAGCCATCCAAAGGAAAATTCAATAATAAAAACTAGTAAAAGCCAACCTGTCAATTTGGAATATTAACAAGTGAAATAGGGACAACATAAGTAATATAAATCGATGCATGTGATGTGTTTGGGTGTTGACAATGACCTCTTTTGCTGCCATTAATCAAAATGAATTGATGCATCTCTACTTTCTACTAGTGTTAGAAACTAATTATCCTTGATTTAACTTGTACCATATAAATGGATATAATTAAATGGGCTCAGCTGGCTGGTTTAAGGCCCATAACCAGTGGACCTTGTAAACCTGCTGAAATGGGCTCAAATAAGCCCATTTTTTGGGAAAATTGTTACCAACACAAAATTGGTTCCAAATATTAAACATTCATAATAGTTACTAGTAAAAACACAGATTACACAAAAAAATTCAAATATAATGAATCAACTATGATTCAAATAAAATGCAAGGGCTTGTTAGATAATAAACCGGGATAAATGAATGTGTTTGATTTTTTTTTAAAAAATATAAAATCCAAGAATTTGACTTTATAATAATCCCAAACCAATTAAATTCATCAGAGCTAATGCAATCGGATAAGTTGGGGAAATTCGTTGGTGGTCGACATCGACAAAGCTATTAACTAACTTTGGCTGTTTACTTGTTTTACAATCTCAAAGAGGAGCCATTTTTCTGGTGGTCCTACTTATACAACAAGGACTATTAGCCAGTGATGCCATTGGTGGCAAAGCAAGGTTTCAACAGCTTCGCGGAGAAGATAAACCCCAAGAAACCGCCCATGTTTGTGCTCCAAAACTCCGCTTCCTTGCTCGGGTCCTTAGCTGCTAACTCTATGATGTACATGTTTGACATATATAGTTGCAATTAGGCACCTTCTGTTGCCCGTGTTAGGCGTGCTCAGTGCAAGATGCCACCAGCAGTTGCAATCAGATTTGGTCTCTCCCACATCGAAAGCACAGAGAAGAGGGGCTTAGAAAGGTGTATAAAATGAAGGTGATACTGACAGAGTAACATACTTACCTGGACGGGGTCAACGGGCGATCAACAAGGCCTGTGGCCTGGGACAGTGACCTCCATTGCACACTGCGGAGGGGTGCTGCCCTAACATCTCCCATTATTGGGAGAGTGTACGTCATAATTTGTGGTAGTGGGGGCCAGCGTTCGCGCGGCCCTCTCCCATACAGTGCAAGTTTTGGTTTGAGCATCTCCCTAATAACAGATTTCATTTCTTATGCAGTTGGAAATAAAGGCCACTCTGTTGCCGAGAGTTCATAAAATACAACCATAAAGGAGGGGTAATCGGGTTGCTTTTACCATTATTGTTTTCAATAAAGTAAACACCACAACATGGAAATTCAACTGTGACGGGCTCTTTCTACTTCCGCTAAAAGCTTCTACGGATTTGTAATTAGAGATTGTATCGGCACCCCAACGTTTTTTGGATTCGGACCTTGTCCCATTCCATCCGTCTCTGGGTCGGAGGGTTTGGGTCTTTGAAAAGGAATCATAGCATAACCAACCTTGTAATTGAGGGGGCAACCTCGTTCCATTGAGATTCTTCATGTCTATAGTGAAACAAACCAAGTTGCGGACCGCTTATCGCACTTGGACTTTGCCTTCCACAATTCAATGACGACTCCGTGCTTCGCAATCTCATTCGTATGGATGCTCTTGGCTTCTAGGGTCCGACTCTATATGTATATGTATATGTATATGTATATGTATATGTATATGTAGAGGTTAGATCTTGTGTGAGCAACCCTTACGTTGTAATTTGTGAGCAAAGAAATTATTCGTATGTATGAACAAATGTAATTATTCATATGTATCAAAATATTATTTATATGTATGTACATATGAATAATCAGTTGGTACCGACGAATAATATCACTGTTCACAAGTTACTTTTAATCTCATCCGTTTGCTCGATCTCCTTAATCCGACAGTCCAGATTTACTCACAAATTATTTATGCGTACATAAATTTCATATAATTAAAAGTTGAGAATGATTGAAACTCCAGAATATGCATATATAGATGTCGATCAACCTATATTTCACTCCATTTTTATTTATGTAATTTGGAAGAAAATAAAAATACAAATCAATTGATTTTCCTACAGTTGGACCTGATCTGGCCACTGGATCCAGTGAGGGGCTAAGAACATCATTAGTGGTGGGTTTCACCTCCCCTATAACTTCCTATAAGGTTTCCCCATGGATGTGGTCTAACCTCACTTAATGGATGGGGAAGGGGCAAACCCAACATGAAGGGGTAAACCCCTTCCTCCCCCATCTCTTTTTTATGTTTTAAAAAAATATAAAAGTGAATTATATTCTTTTTAATTAAGTGGAATAAGTTTTGATTGGTTAAAAATATGTGGTGGGTATAAATAAAGTTAAAAAAATAGTAATGGGGTAAACTTATGAATGCGGGTTAAAAGTTAGAAATTCTTAAAGGATGGGGTAGAGTTAGTGGAATATGAGTTGTCAAAATATTACGAGGAGAGAGACGAAAGGGGTTAACCCATGAGTGCTGATGCTCTAAGATCCCCCATCTTGATGATTGAATCTGCAAAGTCGCTGAAGAACACAACAGCACTCGCCTCGTAAACTCTAACCTGGGCGTTGGTGGATTGAACTCCGAAGAGCGACTGATCGGAGTGCAGCAGGCCCTTCGCTTGCACCAGGTTCTTGTAGTAGGTGATGTTGAAGGAGATTGGACTGGTGGTGTCTGAGTGAGGAGAGGTTTTTGTCTCCACCTGAGCGAGGGCAATTGGGTTGGAGGCCGGGAGAGGGAAAATAGTAAGTCTATGTTGGATTTGTTGTAGATCCTGCGTCTGAACGTCGTGCACCCTATCGTGTGCGCTCCGGAGAAGGCCACCATTTCGTTGGCGGTGAAGCCTTTGCTGGAGAAGGCGGAGACGAGGCTGCTGAGGTTCAACTCAAACTTGGCAGGTCGGAGTTGGCGGCACTCCTGGTTGTGGTGAAGTCCCACCTCCCTAGTGTCATTGGCTAAGTGGGTCCCTTGGTTGTAATGGCGATCAACAATTAAAACTGGATTTCATGCAAGGGTTAATATAACTAACGGAGTGTATGACTTACAACAACAAGCCAACAATAGAGTCACGGGAAGCAACGGTTAGAAGGTAAACGCATGAAACAATGTCTGGACGTTGAGTCTCCAATTCAACCTTTATTTATCTCATTCATCACCTCAAATCCTCTCACTGAATTGGCGTTGGGTAATGCGGTTTTCTCACTGGTGACAGGGCCGTGCATTCAATTTTGGAGGCCCGGTTCATAATTTCATTGATTATAAAATTTATATGTATTTTTTTTTAAAAAAATTATATCTTTAAGGAGGAGTATGTTAAAAAAAATTGATTATTTTTGTTGATATTTAAGAAAAACCAGTACAATTCTCACGTCTTGACGCGGTTTTTTAAAACTAAAATCTAAAATAAAATAACAAAATTAATATTGTAAAGTATAAATAAAATTTAATATAAAAAAATCATAAAAGTATATAAAATAAATGTATCTTATAAATCTTGAAGAATTTTTTTTAATCTCATTTAAAGCATCATACATAAATATAGATATTTTAAATCACTAAGTAATAATAATAATAATAAAACTGAGGTCTTTTGGCCGGTTGTGGATCCTAGGGGTTTGGTTCCCGGTGTTTTCCCTGCCCTTATTGCTCGGCCTGTTTCTGGCGTTACGGTTTTGGGGGGTCCTGTCAGTACTTGCCCTGTTTACAGCGCCGAGATTGTTGCGACTCGGGTGGCCAAGACCGTTGAGCCTATGGGTCTTGTTGCCAAACTTGAGGATCCGCAGAGTGAGCTGCTTTTGATTCGGGCTTGTTCCGGTATCTCTAGACTCTACTTCACCTTGCGGACTTGTCCGCCGGATGCTGTTGTCCCAGCTCAGTCTACCTTTGACAGTGCCCTCCGTGTCTGTTTAGAGCGTATTGTGGCTGCTTCTGGACCCGGGTTTGGTGATTGGCAGTGGAGATTGGCTACTCTCCCGTTTCAGTACGGTGGGCTTGGTGTTTATGCTGTTGGTGACGTCATGCATTATTCTTTTCTTGCCTCTCGCCTGCAGTCTTCTGGGTTGCAGTCTTCGCTCCTCCGCTTTGCTGGGTTGCCCGTGGGTGAGGGACCCTCTTTCGATGCTGCGCTGTGTGACTTCAATGGTCTTACCGGTTCTGATTTCAGTCGTGATTCTTGCGAGTTCGCTGCCCCAAAACTTATGAAGAAATTGGCAGATGTGTACTTCGCCCGGATTGTGGCTTCTTCGGAGTCGGTTTTCTCATTGACCCCGCGGCAGGTGGTGTTGTGGAGGTCTCAGCATGAGTCTCATTCATCTGATTGGCTCAGAGCAGTTCCTATTTCTGGGCTCGGTCAGACCATGAATGGTAGGACTTACAGGTCTGTCCTCTGCTATCGTTTGGGTATCCCTCTTTTTCGTGCTGGTCTTCCTTGCTCTGCATGTGGTCGGGTTTTTGAGGATGACACTTTTGGGGATCATGCTGTGTCGTGTTCGAGTTCCATTGGGCTCAAACATCGGCATAATCTTGTCCGTGATACCCTCTTCGACATTTGCTTCCGTGCGGGGATCTCCTCGGGGAAGGAAGTGGACATCGGGGTTGTTGACAGTCTTGGCAGACCTCTTAGGCCCGCTGACATTCTTCTTTACTCTTGGGATCGGGGTCGAGATGTGTGTGTTGATATCACGGGATCCTCCCCCCTCACTCAGACTTGCTTGGCTGCCTTCGCTCCTGGGCGGTGTGTTCTCGACGCAGCGCGACGTAAGTGCACCAAGTATCGGGATGTGTGCTCTGCTGCTGGTTATGGGTTTTTGCCTTTTTCTTTCTCCTCTTTTGGTGAGCTGGATGGGGATGCGATTGCGCTTTTGGGACGGATCCGCTCCTTCTCTTTAGCCTTAGATTCTAGTTCTCGTCTAGCTGCTCATATTTTTACCAGAGTTTGTTTTCCCATTGCTAAGGGGGTTGGCGCGCAGCTTGTTTCTCGGCTGCCCGCTAACTTCTTGTAAACATTTGGTTGTTTGATTTCGATACTATTTGGAGTTTATAAAAAAAAAATAATAAAAAAAAAATAATAATATCTTTGTGAGTATATAGATATATATTATAGACAACTAATTTTAAACTGAGATTTTTTTAGAAAATAACATATAAAATGTATATTAAAAAATTTATACACTAGTTATAAACTAAAACCAAAAAGATACGTGTGTTGGATTAATAATTTAAATACACTTTGACTTGATGAAAGTTAATGAGGCCTCCTAATGATTTTTTTTTTGGTGGGAAGGCCTCGTAATTAATTACAGTAGTATAAATTCTCTGATGAAAGTTAATGAAACCTCGTAACGATTTTTTTTTTTGGTGGGAAGGCCTCGTAATTAATTACAGTAGTAAGTAGTATAAATAAAGAGAATCTGCCGCTGCCTAAAGTCTCAACTGATAGAAAAAAAAAGGAAGCAAAATACGGAAGTAGGGATTCGAACCGCTGACTTCAAGATGCAAGGCGTGCCGCGCTACATTGGACTGACCACCAAGCCAAATCAATATTACGTTAATTTACAAAATATTTTAATATATACCAAAATTTGTAAAAATGAGGCCCTGTAAAATCGGAGGCCCAGTGCCGTCGCCCACCTTGCACTTGTCCAGGGCCGGACCTGACTGGTGAATGTGGGTATGTCGCCCAGTAATACCGATCGAAGCATCCCATCCCTACAGTAGCCAACAAGCATATTGTTATCAAAATCCCCGATCGGTCATGCAATTCATTAGATAGTAATGTTACGTACATTGACGAAGCAGTCGTGGAAATGAAGATAAAGCAAGGAGGCTCCCATCCGACACTCCTTGGCAATGAATGCTTCGACGCCTGATTTGGTGATCGACAGTGCCCTAGGGCAGGATTTACTATAGGAGGTAGTAAGTTGCGCAGATGCTAGGTAGGGCTAGAAATAACCCGCGGGTATCCAATTTACCTACTCCACTCGTATTAATTTAGCGGGCAAAATCCGCAATAAAGTGGGTGATCCATGCGGGTGCGGGTGATGGATGGATTATGGGTCCAATAGTCCACCCACTAACCCGACCCATTCAACCGCCCCGCATACCCGTAAAAAACCCTAAATTTTTTATATGTATATGTGTGTTTTTACTATACATATATACATGTATGTATATATGTATATATGTATATGTATATGATATATATATATATATATATATATATATATATATATATATATATATATATATATATATCATGTATATGTCATATATGTATATGTACATGTACATGTAGAGGTTGGATCATGTGTGAGCATCCCTTACGTTGTAATTTGTGAGCAGAGAAATTATTCTTAGGTACCAAGCGATTATTCGTGTATAATAATGAAATTATTCTTATCTATGAACAAATGTAATTATTCATATGTATCAAAAGATTAATTATATGTATGTACATACAAATAATCACTTGGTACCGACAAATAATGTCACTGTTCACAAGTTACTTTTAATCTCATCCGTTTGCTCTCTTTAATCCGACGGTCCAGATTTACTCACAAATTACACAGTAAGGCTTGCTTACACATGATCTATATTCTATATATGTATATATGTGTGTTTTCATTTTGTAACTTTTATCCTGTAGAATAGCATGCATTTATACAAGCATTCAGCCCACAAGCCACAAAGGTCTCTTCCCTTTTGGTTGAACCGTTCACACTTCATATACTTTTTTTTTCTACAGTAGGCAAACAGTAGAAGTCGTTACCTAACAGGTAACCTAACTGCTGAATCATCCTGAATCCGATGTTACAAAGATCCCTATGGTAGGGGATAGACAGTAAATTACAAATAACACCTTTTCTAGCTATATAATCTGTTGTCTTGTTTGATTCTCTATATATATGACGGATGTCTGCAGTTGTGAATTCTGACATGAGGTTGTTGTTGTCTTCAACCTCACGCATATTTCAATCCATTTTTATTTATGCACTACATAATTTGGAAGAAAATAAAAATACAAATCAATGGATTTTCCTGCAGTTGGACCTGATCTGGCCACTGGATCCAGTGAGGGGGCTAAGAGCATTGCATCTGCAAAGTTGTTGAAGAACACAGCAGCACTCGGCTCGTAAGCTCTAACCTGGGCGTCGGTGGATTGACCTCCGAAGAGATGCTGATCAGAGTGCAGCAGGCCCTTGCCTTGCGCCAAGTTCTTGTAGTAGGTGGTATCGAACGAGATTGGACCGGTGGTGTCAAGCGAGGAGAGGTTGTTGTCTCCACCTGAGCGCGGGCAATTGGCTTGGAGGGACTGGGCAAATAGCATGTCTATGTTGGATTCGTTGTAGATCCTGCTTCTGAATGTCGTGCACCTCGCTTGCCCTATCGTGTGTGCTCCGGAGAGGGCCACCGTTTTGTTGGCGGTGAAGCCTTTGTTGGAGAAGGCGGAGGCGAGGCCGCTGAGGTTCAAACTTGGGCCTAGGAGGTCAGAGTTGGCGGCGCTCCGGCTGACTGTGGTGGAGTCTCTCCTCCCTAGTGTCACTAGCCAAGTGGGCCCCCCTAGCTATAATGTCGATTAGCAAAGCGTCACCAATTAAAACAGGGCTTCATGGAAAGGGGTAAGTAACAGAATTGTATAACTTACAACAACAACGGAGTCGCGGGAAGCAACGGTTATAAGGTCAGCTCATGAAACAGTGCCCGGACATCGACTCACCAATTCGGCCTTTATCCCGTCGATCACCTCAAATCTTTTGAGTGAGTTTGCGTTGGGGGAGGCAATTTTCTCACCGGTGAATGTGGGTGTGCCGTCGAGCAATACCGAAGCATCACATCCTTGCAACAGCCAACAAGCATATTATTGTTATCAAAATCCCTGATCGATCATATGCAATTAGTTAGATAGTAACGATACGTACCTTAACGAAGCAGTCGTGGAAGTTAAGTGAAGGCGAAGCAAGGAGGCCCACATCCGAGGCTCCTTACCAATGGCAGCTTCTACACCAGATTTGATGATAGACAAAGCCCTAGGGCAGGATTTAGCATAGAAGGTGGTAGTGAGTTGCGCAGATGCAGCTCCTAGAGCTAGGAGCAGCAAGATTTGAAGCTTGAATAAAATAACACGCGGGTATCCAATTCACCCACTCCATCCGTATTAATTTTGTGGGTAAAACCCCGCAGTAAAGCGGGTGATGCGGGTGAGGCGGGTGATGGATGAATTATGATTCCAATAGTCCACCCACTAACCCGACCCATTGACCCGCCCCGCATACCCGCATAGAACCCTAAATTTTTTATATGTATGTTTGTGTTTTTACTATACATATACATTTATATGTATATATGTATATATGTTATGTATATGCATATGCATATGTATATGTATATGTATATGTATATGTATATGTAGAGGTTGGATCTAGAGTCGATCCTACTGTTATATAGGCCCGGGGCAAGTAAATATTTTGGGCTCTAATAATTTAAAATTGAATTAATTATTAAAAATAAAAACTACATTCCATCAATCAATAATATATTTCAATCACTAAAAAGAACAAAAAATAATACAAACTTTAAAATAAAAAAAAATACAAACTATGAAATTTTGATTTAAAATAATATAAGATTCAAAATAATATTTTATTTATCAAAATTACAAAAATAATCTATAATTAGTCATATTTTGCACAAATTCACCCTTTATATTTTAAATAGATCAAAACCACTATTTATTTGTCCAACGTTGCATAATACAATCCCAATTTTTAAAAGGCCGATTTGTAGAAATACATCAAATCGGTGTTCGGTTTGCAAAAGTATACCCATTTTGTGATAATAGCAAAAATAGGATATATAGGTGGGTCATTTGTGCTAAAAAATAGATCATTTGTGCTAAAAAATAATGACTGAATTTACCTTTAAATTTAAATATAAAAATTTTTAAAAGGGGAATTATAAATTAAAAGAAAAGTAAAAAAATATTTAAAAAATGAAATATATATTAAAATAATGCTTTTAATTTTTTTTCTAAAATTTTAAAAATAATAAAACTAGCCGGATAAAAACATTTCGTTAGTAAGAGAATATTTAAAAATAAAGGGGTAGATTTGTGCAAATTGTGAAATAAATAAATATATATATATATATATACACACACACTAGGTGTAGAGGTCGTGCGATGCACGACACTGTGTAGTAATTATTTTCGGGCAACAATATGGAGTTCATTGAGAACTTCAGTGTAAAAGCACTTGCACCCATTAGGCTCTATCTGCACAGCAAATCTATACATATGTGACAAAGTAAGATCAATGTTGATGAAGGCCATAGTTATATATATATGGGGACTAATAACCAATGGTTGCCTTGAAATTGTGAGCTGGTATTGATTCTCGCTCTTTACAAGGGCCCAAACTTGAGCTAGAATATGTTGATTCCTTGAAGTATCTACGGACTTGTGTCATCCCCTCCTTGGTTCCAAAATCATCCAATAATTCCATAGTGGTGAAGTGTAATACCGGAGTTGGATGCCTCAGCTCGTTGGCTCCATTGCTATTGTCCTTGTTATTCACCTATGATATCAGTAAAAAAAGTGATTAGAAAGTGATCAAACTAATCTGGATATAACAACAAAATCATAATGAAATGCGTTATGTGATGAAGATTCCCAATTTAAAAAATTTATTAGTGTTATTAAGATTTCAGAACTTCAGGTCATCGGTCAACCAATTAACATCTTCATCAACAGAAGAAAGAACAAACACTTGATTAGAGCTGAGAAATAGAAAAATCTGATTGACATATTGTCAAGGATTCGGGCATAAGGTCAATTATTAATAGAATAATTACAATATATCAACAATAATATATAAAGCAATGTCTTTCATTAAAACTGAATAGAAAATGATAAAGGATTGCTCATTTAGGAAAAAGATGAAGAAGAAGATAATGACGATAGAGAAGAAGAGACGAATGATACAAGATCTCTTTAAAACTCACCTAAAGATTCTATTTTCCATTTAAAAAAAAAAAGTTTTAGAGCACTCTGGAAAATTTGTAATGTGACTATTATATTCATTTCAATTTATAAAGTCTTTTAAACATGGAAAGAAAAAAAAAGATCAAAGGTGTATACTCAAATCAACAATGGTCCCCAATATAAAAGATGAATTGAAAGTTATTTATGTTCATGCACTTTTAAGAGTTTCTGGATATTATGATCCTAGCTACTTATTTATTGCATGACTTTTGTAAAGGATATACTCATGAGTGGCCTTCAAAGTATTTGAATTAAAAAGGACTTCTCTATAAAAAAAAATCCACAATATATATCACTCATGATTTAACAAACAAAAGTTAGAGGTATATCATAATGACAATTAATGAGTGTATCTTGGTCCATGTCTTTTGCGAAAACCTTGACATAAAAATAAATGTTATGTTTCATAAAAATAAACAAGTTAGTAAGCAACAGAAACCATGGACATAAAGCTATCTTCTTGTACCTCAACAAGGTTACGATCAACCGTCAGACAATTCAGAGTCCCGGTTTTATCACTGCAGAGTACATCCATTCCTGCCATTTCTTCAATGGCAGTCTTGAAAATATCATGATATCAGTAGGGAATTCATAAGCAAATCTGACTGCTCATAACTTGGAAGATGAATCAGATAACACTGTTGAGCACACACTTGTTGAGAAAGTCGGTGTGAACCAATAGCAAGAGTTACAGATAACACTGTCGGCATTGCTATAGGAATTCCTCCGATCAAGAGAAATTTTCCTAGTGAGTAGGTGTTGAGAGGAACACGGCTTTTAATTCAACCACCATAGGAATTCCTCTGCTATAGAAATTACTTTATATTTGAAGCTCAGTTTTTTATATAAAAACAAATTTCACTGATCATTTAATCATATAAAATCTATGTAGCACGGAAACACCTAGGTAGGGCACTGTGTCGTGTTGGAAACACGGACACGACACGAAACACCTCGGAAACGGCTAGAAACGGTCAAGACACGGTCAAGATACGGTCAAGACACGGTCAAAATTCGGAAACGGCCAGACACGGATGGGAAACGGGTTGGACACGGTTCACAGAAATCGGACACAATTCGGAATTTAAAAAACCCGGTTCATGGTTAAAAAAAAAAAAAGAAACCCTACCTGCTCATTTAACCAATACGCTCTTTTTTTCTTCATCTTTGTTGCCGACTTTCCGTCACCGTCTTCCTTTACTCTCAGAGTCGCAGCTCTCTCCCAAGCGACCTTCGATCTGTCCTTGCCTGCTTCGATCAGCACCACCACCAGCTACCGCCAAGATCTGGCTCTCCGACCACCAACGAGCATCATTCCGGTCAATATTTCTTCTCCACTTCTCTCCCCCATCTCAATTCCTCTTTGTACAATTTAATTTTAAGATTTAGGGTAGATTGATTGAATAATATGGAGATCTTTAGGGTAGATTTATTTTCAGGTTTGGTGGTGATGGATTTGGATCTTTGGAAGACACTGGGGTTCTTGAATTTGCAGATCTATTATCCTTAGATGAGCCAGATATGGAGAATGTTTTAGTTCAAAATGAAGTTCAAGAGATTTAAGTCATGGGCTGCTGCTTGGTACGGTTTTCATGCAATGTTGGATTTCTGATCACGTTGTCTTGAATTGTTGAATTAGTACTTTGTTTTATTTTGTTTGTAACTTGTAAGACATAGCTATTCTATTTATATGTATTTTCATTTGGATTGTTGAATTAGTACTTTGTAGTTGGTTTGTAAGACTTAGCTATGC
Source organism: Persicaria tinctoria (assembly GCA_037127255.1). NCBI lineage: Eukaryota > Viridiplantae > Streptophyta > Magnoliopsida > Caryophyllales > Polygonaceae > Persicaria > Persicaria tinctoria. Next base: position 8,066,309 of record JBANSL010000004.1, read on the forward strand.
TTATTTCTATTTATATGTATTTTCATTTAGAACGTTATATTGTTATTTATTTATCTCATTGGTCTTAACGTTTAGGCGACTCTCATTAGTATAAATGTATACATCTTGGGAAGACCTTTAAAATGATATATATATCATATATCCTTGCCATGTCCGTGTCCTATGTTTTTTGAAATTGTCGTTTCCCCGTGTCTTTCCGTGTCCGTGTCCTGTGTTCGTTTCCGTTTCCGTGCTACATAGTATAAAATCAATACAATTACATAATTTTTAAGCAAGGCCACTTATTAAATCAAAATTATTTCATTTTATAGCTTTAAGTCACTCTTTAAATATTCCATATTTCTATAAATATGTACATATCACATAATGAATACTTTATGTGTTTAAAAAAAACTCATTTACTGCCCATTTAATTAAAAGAATATAAGATTTTGAATAGAACCCATTGATTAAAAAATGTGTAATATCTTAAAAATTTATATATTAAGAGTAGATAATACCTCATCATAATTCTTGTATCTGCCTAGTGAGTACACACCTGTTGAGAAAGTCGGTGTGAACCAATAGCAAGAGTTACAGATAACACTGTCGGTATTGCTATAGGAATTTCTCCGATCAAGAGAACGAGAAGGTTGATGATTCCATTTCTGTATGACCGGCTTTGGATTGGGTACATGACGAATTGATGATGATTCCAATAATCATCCCAATAGCTATAGAGCAAATGCAGAAGTTCTCAATGGCAGTGAGAACCTGCAAAAAATTACATGGTTAATGCTCAAGATGTTAACTATACTCAACAAAGATTGATTTGTTTCACACGGTATGATTACCTGTTGGAAGTGTCCAACACTTTCAGTGTTGTCCACCAAATGAGCTTCTTTTCCGAGGAAAGAGTGCACTCCAGTTGCTATAACAACAACTTCGATCTCTCCATGCTTAAAAATAGAGCCAGAGAAGACTTTGTCTCCTGTCTTCTTTGTAACCGGTAGAGATTCTCCGGTAAGAGCAGACTGCAGAGAAACCGGTAGAGATTCTTCGGTAAGAGCAGACTGCAGAGAAAAATACTTCATCGGACGATTCAGACGAATGCAAAGACCAGTACAACTTTGTCAAACTCAGGTGTTGTTATTAAGAAAGAATCCATTAAAGGGTATTGTTCTCTTCAATAAAATCAATTATCAATAACTTTGAGCAAGTTAAGACTGTTATAACAACACTTGCCTACTCGATTTTAAGTGAATCTCCTTCCAGCAAGCGGGCATCTGCAGGAATGATATCACCAAGCTTGATGCTTATGATGTCTCCAGGAACAAGTACACCTGCATCTTCCTCTTTCCATTGCCCATCTCTTAGAACCTACATGGCATAAGTACATTATATATTAGCTGATATCCTCTTACTCATATGAAGAACATTTATAAGTTATAACAGATGCAAATATGCAATGCAACAGAAGTTTTCTGATGAATATTCTCATTTCTCATATAAAACTAACTTACCTATACATGATTTGTACATCATTGACAGGCACTACAATCACAGCATCACAGCTGAGCAAAGACCGAAAAAGTGGTCCAAGAGCTTTGACATTTAATCTTGGTGGTAATATAAATTGATAACATTGATGAAATCACCATCATATTGTAAGCTCCTCGAAGCTTGAGGGTAAATACCTGTAATAGCAGCCATTGAAACCAGTTGAAGCAGTGATCAATTCCCTCACTTTTGTACATGGCATTCAGAAACATGTCAATATATAAAATCTAAAAGCTCTAAACTAAAGTAAACTTCCTTGATTTGGAGAAAGAAACCCTAATCTTTTTAATCAAACTCCAATTTTTAAAAGAAGGTTCAAAAAAAGTGGGGCTTGCAACACAATGAAAAGTTTTCTATGAATGTCCCCCAAAACACAAATATGAAATTGTAAAGTCTTACAAGAAAATAAGCATGTTGTGGGAATGACAAGAGGCAATGTTCACAATGCACCAGCTTTGAAGAAAGTAGATATGGGAATAGCAGTTTTAGATGCTACTGATGCTGAAGGGAGCGCTTATGTGTCTTCTAGACAGATGGACATCTATTTCTCAACAGGAGGCAATAGCTGAACAACAATTGATAAACATGGAATGAGAAGATCCTAAAAGATTAAATATCTCATCGTTTCCAGCGGAGAGCTTCTGAAACCTAACAATATTAATTAAGTACCTAATGTGTGCTGCTGCACTTTCTCTTCCTTGGCTCTAAATTTTAACAATGTAGCTATCTTTCCCGATGATTCTTAGTTAGGCGCAGCTTTAGAAGTTCTATGAGGAGACTGCTTTCTAAGTTCTGAATACGCCTGCAATGGTATCAAATGTAACTTATAAGAATCTTGTCAAAAATGTTTGATTGAAGACTGCCAAAGGTGAACTGTAGTTTAATTACATATAACCAAAATAGGCAAAACAACAGTAGAATGTTTATTTCTATATAAGATTTAGTGAGGGGAAATCAGTGAACTACACCATCCAAATGAAAGGAAAAAACTCAAACTTTTTTAGACATATAACAATAATTTGTAAGCTATAAGAAACAGATTTCAGAGAGGGTCTACAACCTAACCAATGAACCTTTCAATGAATTAGGTCAACTTAATCACAATCCTTTGGAATAGGGTTTTGAGATTGTATTCTAAATTCCAACGAAGACACAAACATTCTCTCATTAATATTAAAAAATACTTTCACAGAGGTTATAATACTTACCAATGAAATTTAAGGATTGCAGGTGGAATGAAATGATTAATGTGATCTAAAGGGAAAAGGGACTCTTGGAAAATGTGTATCTCATGTTCATATTATGAACTTTTAAAGCAAATGATATCCTAACCTTCTAAGCTAAATCAGAATAGAGAATCTTTGGCTATCCCATTGAAAAGCTTGCAAAATACTCCCTCCGGTCAAATTTGTAAAATGTTTTAGGGTTAATGATTTTATCACAAATATAATATTTTATAGGACTTTTTATTTTTTCAAGAAATTGCCCACTCTTTCAATTTTGAAACCGGTGACATTTTTTGTTTTTATGTTTTAGGGTTACTATTTTGAAAGGACATAACTAACATTGTCTCTCTAATTGTTTAAAATTTAAAAGAAACAAATTTCAATATGGAAGCCTAAGAGTCTTCATCAGTATCCTAATTATTTGCCATTAAATTCTCCTCAATCCTTGTGCCAACCCCTAAAACATCTTATAAATTTAACCAGAGGGAGTGATACAACATGCAAATAAAATATAGTAAATGGAGAGACTATTTTTACAATAGATATTTTACTTTAAACAATCAAGCAAGCTTCAAGATCAAATTAAAAGCACTTATTTTTACGGCTTATTTGATTGCAATCTCTTTCTGAACTATCTATTAGAAGTTTATGATGCAGGAAAGCCACCAACCACTTGCTGCTTAAAAATGAGATAAACACATAATGGATTCCTATGCATCTAATGTCACACGTATCAATGGATTCTCTATCATTTCATCTCTTTGACTACCTATTTGCTCCTCTGCTCAATCTTCATTGGTTTTTAATGGTCTTTCTTTATCTTTTTTCCTTCATGGGTAATGATAGAAAAAGAAATGTCAGTAAGAGTGAATGCGCGATTTTTAGGCCATAAGCTTTAAAATATCAAAGACAGGACAAATTTCACCTGTAAACTTTAAATTGTGTGGTTGCCAAAATAAACACTTGTTAAGACCAAGATTGTTTGAAAAAAAGGGGAGCTAGTAAGACTTAGTTGTATAGTAGATGAGTATATGACAGAAAACTTTAAAAAAGAAGAGTATAGTAAAAGACCATTCATAAACAAGCAGAATGTAGATAATAGAGAAAAAAAACATGTGTATAGGGCAAGAGAACAGGTATAAATAATCCAATCCAATAAGGTCATATGAAATAGATAAAATTCGTAATATATACCTTAGCTTTTCAAATAGGCCAAGAACTGGAGACAAAACTATATGTGGACTATTTATAATCGCAAGCTAGACTAAATTCTTCAATGCCCAGGTCAATCTTTATGAACCTACTGCTAAAAATCCCTACAAGGATTAAAAAATCCATTAGTATGGTAAACATAAGAAGGTGGCTTGAAAATGAACGATTCTTCAATTCACTGAGTATGACTAACTGGATAACAGTACTCTAGACTAAAATTAAATAGATCATGGGGTTAGGGAATTTACCTCTTTAAGGGGAGAATCGAAAGAAACAGATGGAATCTGCGGCCACGTGGTGAGGGAGATGGAGGCCGATGGTTGTCGTGGCACATGGGTTAAGATCTCACCCTAAAAAATACGAATCCCAACCGGAAATCAAGTCAATGAACAACCTCTAATAAACAACATCCATAAAGAAAGAAAGTTCAACCAGAGAAACACCACAGAAAAGTTGAAATCCATGGTGGTAAACACTAAATGCAAAGATGACGAACCTGCAGAGATGGTGCATGGTCAAAGCTGAAGACAAATTTACAAATCGGAATAAGTAATTGAAAACCCTGAAATTGAAAGATTAATAAGAGAGAAGGAAGAGAGATTAGCTGATTTGAAACCCGAATCTCGTAGTTTATATCAAAATCATGCAGAGCCAGCCTCAATAAGGTCGAATTCAATACATAAGACTCTCCCAACTGTCGAACCCTAATCACAAAATTGACGGGACAAATATGCTGATCAAAAGCACATACCAGAAGAGAGCAGATAAAAAGGGACCAAATCAGAGGCGGTAGTAATTAGGACAAATTTACAACTTGTATACGCCAATGCATTTTAACATTATGGCTTACCTTAAGCAAGAACATAAATTACTATTATATGTGGTTCTGACTTCAAGGCTAGCATTTTCTCATAACAATCCAAAGACAAATTTGAAAGAATTTGGCAGAATCCAATGAATTAAAAGACACTTACTCGCTTAGCAACCTACTCAAAGTGGAAATGCTACATGCAATTGAAACTATATGAATATCAAGCAAAATGTCAAAACATTAGACAAGATTTTTTTCCCCCACTTATATGAGCTTCCCATTTTTTACTTGTTATAGCTTTCTTGTTTGTAACTTTTTTTTTCTCAAGAAAGAAAGAATTTTCTCTCCTCTTAATTTGTATTTTAAAAAAAAATTATATCTTCTTACTTAGCTACTGAATAATATGATAGAAGTTACAAGACACGGCTTGCCTAAAAGAAAAATCATCTATATTTTAGCAAAATGTAAACCAAGCCGACCTGTATCATCCAATTACACAAACTTAAGAATTATCATACACAATAATCTATGAAAAATGATTGCTACATAAAGATGAACAAAATAAGATTGGAAAATACCAAAAATGAGAACTTAAAGAATATCAAGCAAGAAATTTAAGTATCAAAATGAAAAGTTTTAGAAACTCATAAATAAAGTGCAAACCTCCAAGTATAACATGACAATAGGCACAAAGTGGAAGTTAATAATCATAATATAGAGTAAGATCCAAGAAACCAGTCATAGACAACACATCAATAAAAGAAAAAATGTGCACCTGTGAAGAATCTAAAGGTTGGTTGTTCACTTCTTCTTTGAGTTACCCAAAAAACATCAGCTTGCTTTGGCATATACAACCCTGATAAAAAAAAATACCAGAAATTAGGGGTAAAATCTAACCTAAGGAATTCCATAAACAAAACTATGAGGGAACGACACCCTCTGCTATATGAAATCTAAGAAAGTACAAGGCGAACCTATGACAAATACAACAACAACAACAACAACAACAACAACCCAGTAAATCCCGCGTAAAGGCAGGGTCTGGGGGGTCAGGATGTACGCACTCATACCCCGACCAGGTCAGGAGAGTGTTTGCGATTGACCCAGAAAAATAAGACAAGGAAACTACAAGTCATGAGACAGGAAAGAGGCGAAAACATAAGTAAACGAAGAAGACGACCGGCGAAAAGCATAGGCTGCAGGGCTAAACACCCTATCCCAACACTCTACACCTCACTGGCCCGGATGTCCCTCCTCCACTGGTCCCTATCTGACGTCATATCTTCCGAGAGGCTCAGTCGATCGAGGTCCTGCCGAATGACCTCTAGCCACTTCTTCTTCAGTCTACCTCTTCCCCTTCGGATAGCTCCAAGTTCTAAGCTCTCACACCTTCAAACCGGAGCCGAAGATGGTCTTCTATGAACGTGTCCAAACCAGCGCAATCTGTGCTCCCGCAATTTATCATCTAAACTTGTAACGCCAACCTTACGTCTGATGTCGACATTTCTGATTCTGTCAAGCCTCGTATGCCCACACATCCAGCGCATCATTCTCATCTCGGCCACTGATAACTTACGCTCTTGAGCTATTGTAATAGGCCAATGCTCTTGAGCTATTGTAATGAGAGAGCAATTCAAGATGGAGAGGACAAGTCAACAACTGAATCGAAAGTGAAAGATGAGACAAGGGCAGAGAACAAAGAGGAACCTGGATAACGACCGATGAGAGAAAGCCGGTGACCACAAGGGTGGTTGTCTTCAGATTTATGGGAAAGCCAATGACCACGAGCAGATGAGAACAAACCCCTGAAAAATATCAGTTAATAATAGACGATAAGTAACTGAAAAATCGGAATAAGTAACTAAAAACCCTGAAATTGAAAGAATAATAAAAAGTGAAGGAAGAGAGATTGCCTGATTTGAAACCTGAATTTCGTAGAGTAATCGAAACCCTAGCTACATAATTTGGGATACCTAATTGAATAGGAAAACCCATAGATCAGAGGGTAAACAAACACGAAGATGAAGATGGACTGCATGAGAAAGGGAACAAATGGACCACATGAGAAATCCCAAAATGATATTGCCAAATCACAAAAGCATCACAACAACATAAACAAACAATACAAATACTAAAAGCTCAGGCAAAGGACAAAAAAAAAATAGTGCATTAAATATTTATAATATAGATTAAAGATAATCATGAAGCCAAACAAGAATTTCCGAATACAGAGAAGAATTAAAGCAAATAGATTAGAAAAAAGAAAAACTCACCACTGCTGGAAAAGCACCTATAGCTTGTAAGACTATTCGCATGAATAACAATGGAAGTGGAATTTGTTCAACCTGCGATAATCAATGACATTGCTGTAAAAAAAGAAAGCAAAAAAAAATCTGTAGGAAGAAAGAAACAGACAGAGAAAAAAAAACAGAACTTGGATATTGCAGACATACCAGTTGATGTAGGACCTTCGCAAGGACTTTCTGTGTGAATATTTGCCTTTGTTCAAAACAAGCATTACATGCATCGGTCCCCTGCTCAGAAAAAACAGAACTAAGAGTAATGGCTTGCATAATATGAAAAGTTTCAATTTAAATAGAAGATGGGATAAAAGTGATCTGGCACAGAAAAACCTTCTTAAGCGGAATTCGGTCTTTTCAGGATCTATTCCATATAATGGCAATCAAAACTTCCTCAGGAGTGAGCACTGAACCAGATGGTGCAGAACCCTGCACAATTCAGTTAATATCTCACATGACATCCCATTAATCACAAGAGAAACAAAAAAATATATCTATTAAAAAATTAAATTGTGCTCCTAATAGTCATCCACAATCGAAGGTCCTCTTGGATGATTTTTCACTTGTAAGAATGTTAAGAGCCTAACTATAATAAATTTTAAGCTTTCTTTCATCATTGGACATGCTATTTTTTAATGCAGAGGAATCTTCTCTTCAGAGGCTCTCTAACGGGAAATTGGTAATCTAATTGGAGTCCAATAAACACATAACTATACGCTTTGAATTTGTACATTATTTATGACTGAACTACGGCAACTCGGCAAGTTATCCTGCAATACAAAGTGACCATCTATCTTGTTTTTAAAGGCAAGGAGGGGAGACAACTTTAACTATGAATTCATCTCAGTGATTAAAATTAAAGGTAAATATATATTTTAATCACCTATTTTCCAAAAATATTTAAACACATCTGATCCAAAGATTCAAGGATTGAGCAATGAAAATTTTATATCATAAGCACGACAGAAAAAAGCAATCTGAACCTGTAATGAATCCTAGTGTACTCTTGAATCAGTAGGTCCAAATCAACTCAAAAAAATTAACAGACCTGCGATTTTTATGGGGAAAAAAAACAAGGAAGTTCACAATTAGATCCACAAAAAATTCATCTGATCCAAAGATTCAAGGAATGAGCAATCAAACAATGATATGATTAAAAAAAAGTTGAACCTGTAATATGAATCCGGAGAAGACCATAGATAGTTGTCGAGTAAACCCTACAGTCGTCCGCGGGTAGATATAGACATCGCAGGAGAGAGTGTGATTTAGGGATTGGGAGGGTTATACAAAGGGGAGATGGACGGGATTGAAATTAGGGTTGAGGGCGAGCACTTTAGCCTTGAAAGGGCAAGGGCGATGAAGCTAAAATGGAACAAAACGAAGGCGAAGAGTGGATACATTGACACAAGTGAAGGCGAAGAAGACCAGGAGCGGAAAGGAAAAGCGTTCAAAGGTAGGGTCGAATAAGGGAGAAGGTGACCGCGAGGGAACAACGCACAAAGAATCGAAGTAGGAAGTGGAAGAGGCGATAATCAAGAGATGGAAGTCGATGACAATCCGAGTGAATTTGGGCAGGACTCGGGAGGTGGAAGATCGACATACAAAGCAGGAGGGGAAGAAACGAGGAACGAAGCAGGACGTGGAGAAGGTGAGAAGCAGGCAAGCGGCCACTGGAACAGTACAAAGCTTTGGAGGAGTCATTTTCAGCCGTAGATAACTTATAACTTAAACGGTCCAGATTTTATTATGTCCACACATTTATTTTATTTTTTTATTTTTTTTATTAGGTAAAAATTCGGATGGGAATACCTTATCCGAAAGCATCCTGGCGAATGAGGTCGAGAAGACCTGTATCTAGGTATAGCTCTGGCCCCCTGGTAGAGTAGCAAATGTGTGCAACCTTATCCGCTACCCGGTTACCAATGCGGGGAATACGAGATACCACTACATTATTTATTTCTTGGAGAAGGGCTTGGATATCTAACATAACCATTTCTATTTCCCAAGGACACCCAACTTGTGTTTGTAGGTAGTCCGTGATAATCTTTGAGTCTCCTTCTATTATGAGATCAGTTATCTTTAATTTTCTAGCTTTTTCTATCCCAATACGTAGGGCAAGAGCTTCCGCCATGAGAGGTGATTGTGCTCCAATAGTTTTACCACCAATGTTGATAAGGTCGCCATACCAATCTCGGATGATGTACCCAATGGAACTGTTTGAGGTTGATTTAAATGAACCGTCAAAGTTTAACTTGTATTTGTCAGCCGGAGGTTTCCTCCAACGGTAGGTTTTCCTATTGTTCTTAGTGAGACTTTTCCCCTGATTTTGTTTCTGTAGGTCGTCATTCTCCATCTCATTCCATCTGCTTGCTTTTCTCCAATTTTCAATATTGTCCTTTATCATTTTCTTAATGCCCTCTGCAGAGGGGATGCTTTCATTTCTAAAGATTGTTTGATTTCTTATAAACCAAATGGTCCACCATCTGATTGTCATTTGTTGTTTTTTCTCCACAGGGAGGGTGGAACCTAAAATTTGTAGAATTTGGTCCATATCTCTATTTTCGGAAATAAGGGTGTTAATCCTTTGAGATATTTGTCCAGGGAATTGTTGTTGGAAATTGTTGATAAGACACTCTATGAATAGGTGGATATCATCTTCTGCGAACTGATTGCAAAGGGTGCACGTGTTCGGTACCGATACCCCTTTTTGTGCTTGACGGGTAGATGTGGCAAGGCCTTTTTGTTTTATTTTCCATATGAAGTTCTTAACTTTTGGAGGGGCGTCAAGTTTCCAAATCCACGAGAATTCATCTGATGGTCTTTTTGGTGTGGATGAGATTAGGTTGTAAGCACTTGCCGTTGTGAACCAGCCCTTTTTGGCAGGCCACCAATACAGCCTGTCTGCAAAGGGGGTGATTGGCAAGGGTATTTTCATAATATCCTCTATTATGGGCTCAGAAATCACCGACTCAAGTTTCTCTTTTCACCATTGTCCTCCTATAATGAAGTCGCTCACGGAATCATGTGAATTAATGTTGTGTTGGGAATCTATTTTGTCTTTTAGAGGTGTCGTTGCAGCTCAATTGTCTTCCCAAAACTTAATTGATTTCCCATCCCCCACCTGCCAGATAAGTCCCGTTTTGAATTCCGGGATTAGAGCACTCAACTTCGACCATTTCCAGGAGGCATTGCCTTTTCTAGAGTAGGTAAGGATGTGGCTGTCTTTTAGATACTTGTGTTGTATGATTTTAACCCAGTTATTCTCCGGTTCAGCCAGAATTTTCCAAAGAAGCTTTAGTGGGAGAGCTTCATTCATGTCTTTGGTTTTTCTAATTCCCAATCCTCCACCCGCTTTTGATTTACATATTTTGTCCCAGCTGATTAATGGGCTATGCTGAGCGTCTTTGTTCCAGAAAAAAGTTCTGTTGAGTTGATCTAATTGTTTATGGACCGCTACCGGGAGCATAAAGCTCTGCATTGAATATAGAGGTTTTGATTATAGATTAGACACTATTAGGGTTGCTCTGCCTTGTTGTGATAGGGCATTTGCACGTCCTTTGCTCAATTGATCTTTTGATTTACATATCAGTTCGCCAAAAGTTTCCTTGATAACCCGCCCATTTATGATGGGACAACCTAGGTATTTTCCAGATTTCGTTCTAGGGGAATGTTCAGTATTCCTTCTAGGTCTCGGGCTCTTGATCTAGGAATGTCCACACATTTATAGTAGTATAGATATATATAGAGTGAGGCTATAGACAAGAGGCCGAAACGACTATTGTCAAGATGAATTCTTCTGAATTGCATCACAAGGCTATTCCCCTCTTTTCTTCTAGGTTTTGTACGTCTTTCGCAAGCCGTCCGTCACCTTCAATTCCATGTGATTCTGCCCCGCATCAAGGCTTTGGACTCGTATTGAGAGGGTGTGCCCCTCACTTAATTCGCCCATTATGTTCATCTCTTGGAAATACGGAAGACCGTGCACGTTTCTGTCAGATCCAAGTACCGAGGTCATTGATCTAATCCAGTGAGTTCTTTCATGAAGCTCGGCCGATTTCAATGAGTTCATGAAACTCGACCAATTCCGATGAGCTCCTTCATGAAGCTCAATTAATTCCGATGAACTCCTTCATGAAGCGCGAGTGATTCTAACAAGGAGCACCTTCTCGAGATAAACGAACAGTTGCAAGACAATGATTTGCAGTGCTCAGCTAAAAAAAGTGACCTCCCCTCTCAATTTAATATATAAATAGGGATGATTTACGTTTGTTTTTAGCCATACCATGAGGACAAGATAGCTAAATTTTAATCTTTACTTTGATGCTACATTGGAATTTCTTTTGCCTCCACATGCATTAGATAGAGTATTAATTTCAACTAAAATTAGGGTGTCAATTTCACAAATTGCTAATATGTTGTCTTAATGAAGAAAATGAAGGATGAAATCTTAAAGTTGAAATGGGAAGACAAGTTTGAAAGGGAACCAGAACGTGGATTGGTTGAAAGAGATGATCTACAACAACAAGCTCTTTCTTGAAGCTCGGTCAATTCCGACGAGCTATATCATTATCCTCAACTAATTATGTTGCGCTGATTTGCAATGCTCGACTACTCGAAGCGAGCCCACCCTCGACATGTACCTCGTCGCCGTACATAACCGGATATTAGTCCCCTCTAGCGCCTCCTTCGTCGATAATATTATATAACTCTCCTCCATCACCTGATGCTCCATCGTCGTCACTTTTAGGCTCTTCTCCTGCAGATTTCGATGAGACTTTGCCTTCTTCGGTTCTAGATGCAAACCTTTGAGACTTCTCCTTCAGACTTCTCCTTCTCCATCACCTAATTGCGGGAGTATTGAGGATTACAATGGATTTTTTTAGCCAATTAATCATTTCACTAGTTCAGATAATTGGATTAGATTTGAGTTTGATTAGGGCTTTTCTTAGATCTCAGTTCACTTTGTAAATATTTTCTACAGGGAAAATGATTTGCATGCAATTTAGTTATACTTATCTTGTTAATAGTCGTTTGGGTATCTTGTCAGTAGCCCCTATGATATATATATGATATATATATATATATATATATATATATATATATATATATATATATATATATATATATATATATAGAGAGAGAGAGAGAGAGAGAGAGAGAGAGAGATTTTGTAATTTTGATAAATAATGTTTTGTTTAGATTCTTCCCCTAATCCAAGTTTAAAATTTTGTATTATTCTAATACGAAAGTTCATAGTTTGTATTATTTTTGGTTGATTTTAATATTTGTTTTATTTTTGGTTTATAGGTTGATAGTTTGTATTATTATGAAACTTCTTTTTGTTTATATTATTTTTTATTAATATCTAATAGTTGGTATTATCTTAATTCATTTTTCATATTATATTCATTTTTCATATTATATAGTATAAAAGAACTTAGGGCTCAAAGATTGTTGAATCATTAATGGGTAAAACCGTAAAATCCACCTATAGTCCATGAACTTTGAAAAATATTCAAACGGATCCGTGTACTTTATTTTTGTTTATTGAAGTCCATAAACTTTAAGAGTTTGTGCACATTTGGTGCCTTCTATTTGTAAATCCGTTAAATAATTGTAACGGCCCAGAATTATGATTTCCGGGTTACGTTTCAAGGGATAAAACCCCTTGTTCGGATCTTGCAATCCAGGTACGGGTCGAGGTTTCAAACTCATTTAAGGTTAGTGTAAAGAGGGATTTCAAACCCTAAAAACCTCGAAGGGCCATTGAGTACCCTTAACCTGTCCTAAGACTAAGTCGCGAAATTTAGTTTAAATGAAAGTAAGGCGGAACAATGTTAAGATACAAAGTGTCACGGCAGAGCCGGATCAAACCAACACGTAAGCGAATGATTATCATTTATACCAAGTTAGAATATTAGTTAGGTTCTTTGATTCGCCAAAGGGTTTTCCGTCACAGAAGCAGGGAGCAAACAAGATCTGCAGAAAATACCTTTAAAAAAAGAACGGGGAAAGGAGTCAGATCGAGCCACTCATGCGGGACCGGCAGTCCTCGCTGAGGCCACATAGTATGTGCTATACCTAATAAAGATGCTCTAATGCAGTACGAAAGTCAAACACACTAACATGCTCCTAGTTCATAATAATGTGCAGAAATACTGTAAAGGGCCCAAGACAATGTCAAATGGCATATCCCTCTCCTACCTCCACCCTCTTCCGATAGGGCGGAGACTGGTGAGCTCGTGAATGCATTCCATCATAATCGGGCGGCACGCATGCCTAACCCGCTCCACAATAAAGCCCGCAGGCATAATGTAAGGAAGTTCATGACTCGATTGACTCAAGGTAGCCGATGAGGCTGGGCTACCCTATGACCCTAGCAAAGACTCTAGGACTATCACAGATAACGGTCGTTTTGTTTCAAACGCAATAAGTAAGCAGATGCTCATTCAATTAATGCAACCTAAACAGGATACTACATGGCATGCTTTTATGCATATGCAACACCTAACATAAAATGCAACAACAGGCATGAATGTCCAACCTGAGTAAGCCCCCTAGGGAACTTACCTGAAGATGCAGAACAACAGGATAATACAAGCAATGGCCCAAATGCAAGTCCAAAGCAATCCAAAAGCAATACACACCTATCATCAAGGCATTTTCATAAGCTACTGGTACATCATTCATACACACGAACTCCAAGTTCTCAACATGTTGAAAACCAACCGATAGTAAAACCGTTTTTCAAAGCCCTTCCGATGTGATCAACATCAACCAAAATCATTTACTTCCAATCAAACATATTGATAAAATCGTACCAACCATATTTCCAAACTTCATTCTCAAAATCAACATCATCAACCCAAGACAAAGAATCCCGACATTAAACTTTTAAACTTTAAAACCAATACCTCAAAGTCATATTATAGAAATAAATTCCGGTATTTCAGTTTTCCAAACACAATCCTTAAAGAGATATTTCCGAAAACTTGAAACCCTCCTAAATAATACTTTATCAACAATATATAATTAACATAACACCTTAAATTAAATCTATTTTCAAAATCCCTATTTAAATCCAAAACCCACAAGTCCTTTCCAAAATTCTCAACTTACATATTTAAATCATCCCAAATACATATTCCAAATAATATCACTTTTAGCAATTTTATAGTATGACATAATAATTTCAGAAAATATATAATCATCACAAAACTTTAGAAATCATATTTTGAGAATACAAATCACCAACCAAAAAAAATATGTTCATAACATATAGTAACAACAATCTACCGTCAAAATAATAATGTAACGTGTATATATATAGAGCATAATAACTTTCATAAATAAACACACCTATAGACACAACCCAAAGGCCCAACACTGATACCCGTTTCTGAAAACCCGGATCCGAGCCCAACCCAAACACACACTCTTATAACCCGGAATCATAAGATCCAATTTCAGAAGGAGACCCGGCCCACACAGAAAGGAAAGAAAACCCGGATCTGTCTCTCCCCCAAAAGACAAAAGCTCAACCCAATTTAAAATGGTATAATCCGGGTGAAATTTCGGGTCAGGCCCAACCCACAACTCAACCTGAAGAAGGGAAGGCGCTCGTCTTCCTCGACAGAACCGAGCCCTGGAGGCGATGAACGGAACGGAAGGGAAGAAGAAGGAGAATGCTCCCGCCGGCGGCGCCAACTCGCTCCGACCACCTTACCGACGTCCCTCCCCGACACCCATGGACCCGGAAGAAGAAGGAAACCCCGTCTGCCCTGCCCTCTGCGCCCGAACGGAAAAGAAGAAGAGCTCGCCGGCGGCTGGCTCGCCTCCAGCCCGGCCACCCCGACAATTTACCCAACACGAGGAAGGAAGAACGAAGCGAAACGAACAAGAAAGGGGGGAGATGCGATGCTCACCGAAGATCGATAGACTTCGCCGGAAAACGTCCATGGGAGTCGATTTGACTTCATCGGAGTTCGATTTCAAAGAGATCTTGGCCTGGAAGAGATATAAGTGAGGAAAGGTGGACCCTTGAGAGGTTAGGAGGTGGAAGGAAGGGAAACCTGTAGAGAGATGGTGTGAATTTGTTCAGAGGAGGAAGACGAGCTCTAACGACGTCGTATTGTTCTATCTTACAGAAGCTCTATTTCATTTAACTAAACGTTGCCATTTTGGTTCAACCAATCAAATAGAAGCTCCTACATGAAGCGACGTCGTTTGGTGCGTCTCCCTCCTTCAAATGATTTTCCCCCGCCAGAAACTGCTTGAAGATCAATGGAGTATGGTTGTTACGATTAGTTCAAATTGGTTGTCATTTCCCGCCAATTGTAACAGAATTAGGACCTTCTAGATCTCAATTGCACATTCCTTTGTCTATAAATAGGGGATAGACCTTCTATCACTGTAATTGATTTTACCCCAAATTTCTCTTCAATAAAATTTGCTCTCTTCTCCAAATCTGGGATCCAGATTTCCACATGGTATCAGAGCTCCTCAAGGAGTAATCTGAGATCCCGTCGCCGATTTGTGTCCGCTGCACCTTTCAATCATGAAGACGACGTTCGAAGAAGGTTCGAATTCGAAGAGCAACAACTAGAGGCCGGGGAACCAATCCAACAACCAGAGATCTGGAAACCAATCGGTTTTCGAAGAAGGATCAAGCTCCAGGCGAAACATGGAGGCATACGCCATCAACAATGCTATGCAGAGCGATCCTATGTCGCTTTCCAATTCGGATCACCCAGGCATGAGCCTCACAGGTGTTCCGTTCAATGGAAGAAACTACCTTGGATGGAGAAGGCAGATCAGGATGGCACTCGGAGCTAAACTGAAGCTCGGCTTCATCGATGGCACCTGCATCAAGCCAGATCCAGGAAGTGGCGACTACGAGAGATGGATCAGGTGCGACTATATGGTCGCTTGCTGGATCCTCAATTCCATGGTGCCGGAGCTCTCAAGCGCGTTTCTGTATGCGAAGTCAGCTGCAGAGCTATGGCTCGAAATTGCTGAGAGGTATGGACAGTCTAATGCTCCTCTCATTTTTCAATTGAGGCAGGAAATTGGCCAGATCTCACAGGTGAACATGTCAATTGCTGCCTACTTCTCCAAACTGAAGCGATGCTGGGATGAGTTGGACAACCTGATTGGAACTCCCACATGTACTTGTGGTGTTATGGATCGATGTTCTTGTTCCATACTCTCTCGTGTGTTAGATCTGGAAAATCAAAATCGTTGTATGCAGTTCTTGATGAATCTTAACTCTGACTATGACCAAGTTAGCAGCCAGATTCTTGCCATGGATCCTTTTCCAACAGTGAACAAGGCCTACTACCTCCTGCAACAGGTAGAGAGGCAGAAGCAAGTGGTCCACATCACCTCTGATCCAACTGCTTTCACAGTGCAGCAAGGAGGTGGTTCTGGTGGTTCATCAAGGAAGGACAAGAGCAAGAAAGACAAATCTGGTGGGAAGAAACACTGTGAGCACTGCAAGGAAGATGGTCATTCAATTGACAAATGCTTCAAGATCATTGGCTTTCCAGACTGGTACAAAGGAAAGAAAGGAAAGAAAGGAAAAATATTGGCTTAAGTTACTACTGGAACTCAGGAGTTACTTGACACTCCTATGTCTGTTGACACTCCTTCCTCCACCTCTGTGCACATGAATCCGGATTTTGTGCAGGCTGTTTGTCAGGAAGTTCTTCGAGTGATCAAGGGGAAGGGAGTTGATCATGCTGGATATCCTACAGGAGGTGCCTCATCTTCTGGATTTGCAGGTATTGTTCTCACTGAACCTACAATCATGAGCACTACTTTGTCTGATCAGTTTGGAGTCTCTTGGATCTTAGACACTGGGGCTTCAGATCATGTTACCTGCTCCATGAATCATTTCATTGATTTTAAAAGGGTCCTGCATCCCATATTTGTTGTCTTACCTGATCACTCTCGCAGAGAGGTTAAGTTCACTGGTTCTATTAAGATCAGAGACAATATTTTGCTCACTGGTGTTCTCTATGTACCTGATTTTCACCATCACCTGATCTCTGTTAACAAATTGCTGAAATCTCACAAGCTGGGAGCTTATTTCACTGAGGATTATTGCTGCTTACAGGAGCTTTCGAGTAAGAAAATCTTGGCTGAAGGGGCTGTAGCAGATGGGATCTACAAGCTGGGGCTCAAGGTGTTTGAAGAGAAAGGTCAGGAGGTTGCTTCAAGGTTCACTGGCTCTACCACTGTGTCTAAGTCTTTGTTTCTTCTGCATAATCGTCTAGGTCATCCCTCAGTTGGGAAAATAAGGCATCTGCCAGTGTGTAAGGATTGTAGTTTTCTTGATTTTGCTTGTGATGTGTGTGACATCTCCAAGATGCATCGTCTTCCATTTCAGAGTAGTTCTTCTGTTTGTAAGGTCTTGGAGCTATTACATTTGGATGTATGGGGGCCTTACAGAACTGCCACTCTTAATGAAGAAAAATACTTTCTCACTATTGTTGATGATGGGTCCAAAGCTACTTGGACCTATCTCCTGCAATCAAAGGATCAGGTTGTATCCCGTTTGAGCTCTTTTTTGGCTTACATTCAAAATCATTTTGACACTATACCCAAGTTTATTAGAACTGACAATGGTTCAGAGTTTGTCAACAACTCTTGCTCTACATTGCTCAGTTCTCTTGGCATTATTCACCAACGAACAATGGTATACACACCTCAGCAAAATGGCAAAGTTGAAAGGAAACATCGCCATTTACTAGATACTGCCAGAAGCTTGTCATTATTTGCAAATCTTCCCTCCTTTCTGTGGGGAGAATGCGTGCTTGCTGCAACCTATTTGATCAATCTTATGCCTGTGCAAGCACTGAACTGGGGAACTCCTTTTGAAAAATTGTTTGGGAAACCACCTTCTTATGATCACCTGAGGACAGTGGGTTGTCTGTGTTATGCTGCTCATGTTGGTCCTAGATCTGATAAGTTCTCAGCAAAGGGTAGACGTTGTGCTTTCATTGGTTATCCCCCTCATCAAAAGGGATATCGCCTCATTGATCTGGAAACCAATGAGATATTTTGCAGTAGAGATGTGCTATTTAGGGAGGATTCCTTTCCTTACAAATCCTCTTCCCTACCATCTCCCCCTTCTCTCCCTGATTCTTCTATCATTCCTCCTTCAGATGAGCTTGTCATATTTCCTGCTTCCCCTCAGGCTTCTTCAACTTCTCCTGCTTCTCTTACTTCACCATGTTCACCTACATCCAGTTTCCCCACTCCTGGTTCCTCTCCTACATTGGGAGAATCCAGTTTGAGCCCTACCCATTCTGCCCCTACTCACCCAACAGTTGCTCCATCTCGTCCTCATAGATCCACTCGACCTCCTCCTTGGCACACAGATTATGTTATGAACACTGAGCGCACTCCTCATGGGTCCCTAGATGACTCAGCTGCCTTCTATGTTTCTTTGGCTAATGTCCTAAGCACAAAGGAGCCTCAGCACTACAGAGAGGCTGTGCAGCATGAGTGCTGGCGCAATGCTATGGATTTAGAGCTTCAGGCTCTTGATAAGAATCACACTTGGGAGGTCATGGAACTGCCAGCAGACAAGACAGCTTTGCCTTCCAAATGGGTCTATAGAGTGAAGTTCAGGCCTGATGGATCAGTGGACAAGTACAAAGCTAGACTAGTAATCAAGGGATACAATCAAAAGATTGGTAAAGACTACAAACACACTTTCTCCCCGGTTGCTAAGATTGCTACTGTCAGGATTCTGATAGCCATGGCCAGTGCTCACCAGTGGCCTTTGTGCCAAGTTGATGTTAATAATGCGTTCCTTCATGGGTTTTTGGATGAGGAAATCTTTATGAAACCGCCAGATGGGTACTCAGTGCAATCACCTGGCCTTGTTTGTAAACTTAAACGATCCCTCTATGGGCTCAAGCAGGCCTCCAGGCAGTGGAACACAGAGCTGACCAAGTTCTTTTGCTCACTGGGCTTTCTACAGTCCTCCCATGATTACTCCCTTTTTGTATATCATAATGGAGAAGTTTTTACAGCTGGGCTGGTTTATGTAGATGATATTTTGCTTACTGGCAACAGCATTGAGCATATTGAATCTGTTAAGGGTGCCTTGGATTCTAAGTTCACTATTAAAGATCTTGGGTTTGCTCGATACTTTTTGGGCATTGAGATTCTTCGAACTGCTGAAGGGACTCATCTTGCTCAACGGAAATATGTTACTGACATCCTTTCTGACTACAACATGGCTAATGCTAAGGCTTCAGGTTTTCCCTTTCCTACTGGCTTAAAGCTAGCTGCTGATTCAGGTGATCTTCTCCCGGATCCTGAGTCGTATCGAACTCTTATTGGTCGATTACTTTATCTGACCTTGACTAGGCCAGATCTTTCTTACTCAGTTCAGCACTTGAGTCAATTCGTTTCTTCCCCACGGGTACCTCACTGGCAAGCTGCCCAATATGTTCTCCGTTATCTCAGTGGTACCATCTCCTTGGGTTTGTTTTACCCGGTTCAAAGTTCTCTCAAATTAGTGGGATTTTCCGATGCTGACTGGGGCTCCTGTCTCACTACTCGCCGATCTCTCACCGGCTATTGTGTGTTCCTAGGCCATTCTCTTGTGGCCTGGAAGACTAAGAAGCAAGCCACTGTCTCCCGTAGCTCCGCCGAATCTGAATATCGAGGCATGGCGACTACCACTGCTGAATTAGTTTGGGCTTCCTACATTCTCGGCGATCTTCGAATTCCAGTCACTCTCCCTGTTACACTATTTTGCGACAACAAAGCTGCGCAACAAATTGCAGCGAATCCATGTTTTCACGAGCGCACCAAGCACTTGGACATCGACTGCCACTTCACCAGAGAACGGATTCAATCCGGGTTTTTGGCCACTTCCTTCGTTCCGTCCAAGCTCCAATTGGCTGATGTCTTCACCAAAGGCCTCTCCCAAGCTCAGCACGACTTTCTCTGTTCCAAATTGGGCCTTCAGGTGGCTCCAATTTGAAGGGGGGATGTAGAGAGATGGTGTGAATTTGTTCAGAGGAGGAAGACGAGCTCTAACGACGTCGTATTGTTCTATCTTACAGAAGCTCTATTTCATTTAACTAAACGTTGCCGTTTTGGTTCAACCAATCAAATAGAAGCTCCTACATGAAGCGACGTCGTTTGGTGCGTCTCCCTCCTTCAAATGATTTTCCCCCGCCAGAAACTGCTTGAAGATCAATGGAGTATGGTTGTTACGATTAGTTCAAATTGGTTGTCATTTCCCGCCAATTGTAACAGAATTAGGACCTTCTAGATCTCAATTGCACATTCCTTTGTCTATAAATAGGGGATAGACCTTCTATCACTGTAATTGATTTTACCCCAAATTTCTCTTCAATAAAATTTGCTCTCTTCTCCAAATCTGGGATCCAGATTTCCACAAAACCGAAGGCTTACCGTCTTCAAACCGCAACAGAGGAAGGGGAGAACGATAGGCTGTCTTCAGCACGTCCAGCCTCCCCCGGGCTTGCCTGGGCGCTCTTGATCATCGACTAAGACGAAGGAGGGGCTGCTGCAGCCTGTCATCGAGGGAGGAGGGAGAACAAGGAGGTGCTGCTCGACCCTAGGCTTGCCAAAACAGGGGCTGGAGCTGTTGTGCTCTCGGCTCTCCATTGAGATGAAGGAGAGGGTGGCAATGGAGGTGTTGTGGTGATGGAGGTGGGTGTTGGTGGGTCTCTGTGGGTGCGGATTAAGCCAGTAAAAGGGCTAGGAGACTCGGTTTTTGAAAGAGAAAAGAGAGTGAAGAGATAAGGAGGAGGGAGTTTGTTCTGGATTGAAATGACAGGATGATGTGGGGAGGTTTTTGGGTTGCTTCACGGGAGTTGACCAGACCAAATTAAAAGAGAGAGAGCAGTGGGGACCTGAGCTATTGCAGCTGCTCTGCCAGAACGATTGGAGAGGGGAGGAGGTTTGAGCTGTAATCGATCAGAGAGGATGAGGGGTTGGGTTGAAACTTAGCCATTTTTGGGGGGAAAGGAGATGGAAGAAAATATAGAGGAGGAGTGTGGTTGAACCGAAAATGGAAGGACACAGTGGGCAAGGGGACAACTGTAATATAGCGGGTCACAAGGCAGCAAAGGAGGGCTCCCAAATCCAAATAAAAGAAGGTAGAAACAAACATCCAAGTGGTCCTCAAAATAAAACTCAAATACCCAGAAAATAAAACCCGGAACCAAGTCACTCAACCCAATCCCGACTCTGTCAAAACCTCGAATCAAAAGTTCTAACCATATTACAAACGATCGAGTCGGGTTTCAAATTCTCAAATTCGGAGCCCGGAAGCGGAAATAAAATATGTTCAGAATTCCCAATTAATACGATGCCGAAACTCACTTCAAAAGAGTGTCAATAATTGTGCGAGGACGGAATTTTAAAATTTTTCCAAATCTTAGAAATCGGAATGATTATAAATCATTATTTTAATAGTTTAATATTCTAAAATTTCCCGGCCTTTACAATAATTTTGTCATGGCATGAGTTAGGTTATAGTGTTATACACATGTAATTGTTTGGTATTAATTTGTTTTACAAAAGTAAAATTTTGGTTTTTTTTCCTTACATCTTATATAATAGAGTTTTTTTTATAAAACAATTTTTATTTTTATTTTTTTAACAAGCACCTTATATAATATAATTCATTTAATTAAAGCACCAACATTTTAATTTTTTCCGGTGACATTTTAGGTCTATAATTAAAAATGTTCTTGTTTAACTAACATTTTTTTTTAAGAAATTGTACTATATAATAGAGTTATTATATACATCTCACCATTTGAATACTTGTCTGCATCTCACCATTTGAATATCCTAGAGAGTGTTCTTGATGGAAGGTACTTTTTCATTATTGTATCTTCCATTTCTTCCTTATTTCCATCTGTTTTTCTATACTGATCCCTTTTGTTTATTTGTTAAATAAAGTGTCTCTGCTGAAAACGCTATCATCAGAAGCTATAAGCACAGTTTCAATGGTTTTGCAGCCAAGCTAAATGAGATAGAGAAGGAAAAGCTCAAGAGTAAGTTAAAAAGAGTTATTATTTTTCTACATTTTCTGCACCCTTCTAAGGTCTAAGGTTGGCCTTTGCAGGTTTGGAGGGTGTGGTTTCTGTATTTCTGGATGGAAAATTGAAACTTCAAACAACAAGGTTACTTGCAGCATTGCATCTGGAACTTCAATGTCCTGCCCTCATGTTGCTGCTGCATCAGCCTGTGTCAAAACATTCCATCCGACATGGTCACCTTCGGCTATCTAATCCGCTCTCATTACAACAGCTTTGCCAAAGAATCCAGATGCTGAATTTGCCTACGGAGCTGGATACTTTGATCCTGTAAAGGCACTAAATCCCGGGCTGGTGTACGAGTCCACCAAGGATGACTACATCAACTTCCTCTGCAAGCTAGGATACGACGCATCCAAGATCAAGCTGATAGTAGGAAGCTCGATCAGTTACGTGCAGCGAAAGCCCCACCAAATCCAATACTACTACTCCGGCTGATTTCAACTATCCTTCTTGTCAGCTAAAGTCCTTTCCAACAAGGGCTTCAGCATCACTTTCCAGAGGACTGTGTGATCAATGTGGGCAAAGATCCACTCTATTAAGCAACTTATGTACGATCTATTCATGTGTTTTTTATATATTAAAAAAATGGCAAGCTTAAATTTTTTGAATTTTTTTAAAAAAAAATTAACACGCAAAACTGAATGGAATTAAGATCCGTTTTTGTTATTTTTAAAAATTTTCGTAATGATTATTAAAGACACGTCAAATTATATGACTAACGAATCTAAGATCCATTCTGGCTGAGTGTATATTGCAAAATTAGGTACTCCGTATTTTTGCAAGTTAAATATGAAATTGAGGTGTTTAGTACTCAATCCATGGATAAAAGCATCGGATCCATCATTTCTTTTTTTTTTATATCCAGGTATCCCAAGCTTACACTTAGACTAGTCCTGGACCCCAAGTCTCCGGCCCCTCATCGACTTGGGGAGGTAAACCGCGGGATGTGCCTCACTAATGGTCCAACCACCCCCTTTATACCATTTGGCTCCATGAGGTCCACTCCACAAGAGAAACAAATAATGCTCCTCATGGGAATCGAACCTCCCACCCGAAGCTTCTAGGCCCAACGTAGGGTAAACTTTCAACCAGTGAGGTATGCCCCGGGGGCGGATCCATCATTTCAAAATTAAAGACACGTCAAATTATATGACAAACGAATCTAAGATCCATTCTGGCTGAGTGTATATTGCAAAATTAGGTACTCCGTATTTTTGCAAGTTAAATATGAAATTGAGGTGTTTAGTACTCAATCCATGGATAAAAGCATCGGATCCATCATTTCTTTTTTTTTTATATCCAGGTATCCCAAGCTTACACTTAGACTAGTCCTGGACCCCAAGTCTCCGGCCCCTCATCGACTTGGGGAGGTAAACCGCGGGATGTGCCTCACTAATGGTCCAACCACCCCCTTTATACCATTTGGCTCAATGAGGTCCACTCCACAAGAGAAACAAATAATGCTCCTCATGGGAATCGAACCTCCCACCCGAAGCTTCTAGGCCCAACGTAGGGTAAACTTTCAACCAGTGAGGTATGCCCCGGGGCGGATCCATCATTTCTTAATGTTGTTGTTTGATGGGGATGAGAAAAGACGAATATTAAACGGCCCAAAACAAAAAAAGCAAACATTTGCTAAAAAGAAATTCCCCAAATCCAGCTGCTTTAACGGCTCAAACTTCACTCCCCAACGGTCATATTTCTTTCGAAAAAGTAATGGTTCATCTTTCTCTCTCTCAACGCTCCCCCCAAATCTCTTTTTCCCTTCACTAATCCCCCCCTCAAAATCCCTCTCCCCTCTCACATGAAGATCACCTAACAATTTCGAGCTCTCCCCCCTCCTTCACCAAACTAATCTCCCACCCAGTTTACCGATCAGCAAAATGGGTTGTTTCTCTACTTGCTTCCGCAAGTCGAAGCGTCGTCGATCTCGGAGACTCACAAAGACCACTCCTTGCTTAGATCAATTTGTGAGTTTTTTTGTTTTCTGGAATTTCGGATATGCTTCAATTGCTTTTCAATTTCACGCCCTGATTTCAATTTTGATGATTTCTGATTCTCTGTAGAGGGACAAGCGTATAGAAGCTGTTCAGTTTCAGCCTACTGAAGTCAGAGCGCAAGAGAACGCCGAGATTCTGATCAAGCGTACTCCAGATTCGATGTAAGTCACTCTATTTTGGCTTGTTTTGAGTTGAATCGATCTTCTAGGGTTTCTTATTTCTGTGTTGTTCAGTGAACTGGAGAAGGAGAAATTGAACATAAGTGGAAGAAAGAAGGTGACTTTTGATTTGAATCTCAAAGTGTACGAGGAGTTGCCAGCTGGAGATGAAAACAATGGCGATTTATTGGCTGGGAGGAGCAATGAAGAAGAGGAAGAGGAGGGTGAAGAGGAGGAAATCAAACCTATCAAGGAGAAGTTGAGCCACTGTCCTTCAGAATCTAGCTCATCATCGAGTCTCATCTCGTTCCCTCATAGCACTTACAGATACCAGAACTGCAGAGAAAGCGACGATGAATTCGATGAAGTAGTATCAGAAGATGAGAGTGACATTGATTATTTGGGTGATGATGAAGATGATGATGGTGGTGAAATTGAGGTTAATAATGATCCGGTTTTGGTTAGAGCTGATCAATCGGGCGAATCATTGTCTTCACTCTCTATTGATTCATGGAAGCAAAATCTTGCCACTGATGATGTGGATTTGGATTTCGACAATGATGCAAAGATGATAGGTTTGAGTGAAGATAGAACAGATGGGATTAATAGCTTTGATTCTGTGCTGCACCCAGTTGAGAATCTTACCCAATGGAAAGTCATCAAGGCTAGGGCAAAGCTCGAACCTCAAAACATGGCGAAGGAGAACAAGATTTCAGGCCAAGAATGTGACATTCCCTTGGTTGTTGAAGAGCCTATTTTGAAGCCAACTTTGAAGTCTGATAAGGCGAAGAATTCACACCGGGAAATAGCAGTTGACACAAGCCTTTCCACCTGGCTGGCAGGTCCTGAAGCAGCCACTCCTACTAAGAGCAAGACTAGCTCAGTTTCCATTGGGAATTCGCCTTGTTCTGAGAGGTCCGTCTCGCCTAAAGATTTTGAGGACAGGCCGATTTTAGGGGCGCTGACAGTTGAAGAGATTAGGGAGTTCTCAGCTACTTCCACCCCTAGAAGATCACCTAGCCGGAGCCCGGATGACATGCCCATCATTGGTAGTGTTGGGAGCTACTGGAGTCATTCTGGTCAAGGCTCTAAACCAGGCTCCAATTCAAGCACAAGAAGCAGATATATGGAGGTACTTCATTCGCTTGATGGAACTTTTTTTTTTGTAGTTTGATCTTGTATGCAATTATTAAAGATGACTTTTATGCAATTGCAGGGCAGAAAAGCAAATTCCAACTCAAAAATACCATTTGAGAAAAGACTGGAGAGAGCAGCACTGCAGAAGAAGGGCACTGTTCGGCCATAGACAACTGGGATTTGGGGCTTTTCCGCATTGGCTTTTATGCTGTCATGTTTGTGTGTGCATCTTTGTTTATAAAACTTGTTGTTTATAGGTGATTTGCAAAAAGATTAAACAAAATGTGATAATTCCTAGAGGTTTGGTGTTTGGCAATGTAGATTGCATAAGAAGTTGCTGTTTGATGACTCTTGTTTGCAGAATGGGAAGGAGTTTTTTGGGTGTATTTTACTTGTTGCTCCTTGTCGTCTTTCACACACTGCACCAAAGCCTAACCATGCTGCATGTTTTCATGGCACCACGCGAATCTTAACCTCAAAATGGCAATTAATCTTCAATGGCATTCCTCTTTGCATCATGCTGTCATTATGAAAGGGCTTAAAAAACAAGGAACAAACAGTATGCACTCTCAATGAAAAGGCTTAAAAAAAACAAGGAACAAACAGTATGCACTCTGTATGCTTCCTTCATGGCACCGCGCGAATCTTAACCTCGGAATGGCAATTAATCTTCAATGGCATTCCTCTTTGCATTATGCTGTCCATTATGAAAGGGCTTAAAAAAACAAGGAGCAAACAGTATGCACTGTCAATGAAAGGGCTTAAAAAAAAACAAGGAACAAACAGTATGCAGAAGAAACATTGCATTTTATGCTGTCATTTTGAAAGGGATTGATTAAAAAAAAGGAAAAATGTCAGAAGTGGGATTTGAACCCACGCCCTCTTACGAAGACCAGAACTTGAGTCTGGCGCCTTAGACCACTCGGCCATCCTGACTTGCATGCTACTTTGCTGAAGTTTAAAAAATAATTATTTCCTCATTTTGTTGGTATTCAAATGATCATATTCACACCGGTGTTATCATTACTAACGACTTTGGATTGCCTCTACAGCATGATCGGGAAGACCCTTACTCGTCAGGTTGTTTCAGATCCGCCATCTCAAAATTGAGGTCTCGCTCACTCTTGGTAATCTGATTCTCCCCACAAATTATGGATTGCAGAATCCAAGCACAAGAAGCAAGTATTATGGCCATTTGAGAAAAGGCTGGAGAAAGCACTTCAGAAGGCCACCATTCGGCCATGAATTGCATAACTCGGAGGCTTCTTTCCATTGCATTTTTATCATGTCATGTTTGTGGGCATCTTTGCCCATACAGATTATGGTTTCTATCTGATACATGTTTGTTTGTTTCGTTTCATTTATTCAGAGGTTGGTTGTTTGGCAATGTAGATTGCTGAATGTGAGGAAGAGCTGCTTTGAGTGTACTTTTATCATGTCATTGTATGCATTTGCAGTGTAATTGCAGAGAGTATTTTTTATATAAAAAACACATCTAATTATGCTCTTGTGAGAGTTCCAAACGCTCTGCAAGAAGTTTCTCAAAAAGGATCAGACCATATACAGAAGATCAAGGGCTAGTAGGCCTAGTGTTCCGGGCACCAATGGCAGCGGCCATGAATCTGTCTGTCATCAGTAGTGAAGATGATCAGATTATCAGAAGTCATGAATCTGAGAAGTTTGATGGAAAACTATGAAAACTGGTCCTACTATATAGTCTATAAAAGGGGAGGAAATACAACTGTCAATCCTACTAAAGTCGAATCATCATCAGTCCTTCCCTACCCTGACCTCAAAGTGTCCACTACGAGTGTCCATCAGTTCTTGGACGTTTTGTAGGGAGACTTGTAGTGCCAATATCCTCCTTGGTCAGAGTCTCACACGTTTGCTTCCCTCTCTGGGTACATGAAATGTTTGAATGATCGGGATCTGAGGCCTCAGATCCATTGTTGGCAGCAAGTGACGTTGGCGCAGAGGCATCGCCACGAGGTGGGGTAGCCCTCGGGTTTTCTTTCTCTATCTTGTTTTGATTTTCAAACATCTTCAGAAGGTTTTTTCCTTGCTCTTCGATTTGTAACTGAAGCTTCCGTTGTATCTGAGACATCAAAGAGCAAAGATCATATCAGCATTGGAGAGCAAGTATGGAATGGCTAACAGTAAAAATTCAATGCTTAAAACAAGGTATCGATGCATCATCTTTAGTGTTGACCGTAGAGGGTAATATTTGGATCCAAGTACCTCAAGCTGTTCATGGAGCTGCTTCTGGAGTTCCATCTGCAGCCGCAGTGCTTCTGTGATGTCTATGCTCCTGCAGTCGTAGATTGAGAACCATAATTATTGCATATCACAGTTTATCGGCTAAAAGCTCCGGCAGATGCCACACTTTTATATTGTTATAAACTATTAAGGAGTTGAACTATGAGACAATCCAATTAGACAAAAGTGAAAAAGGAGATTTAGTGCAGTACAGTCAAAGGACTGTGACAAAAAACACTATTGAAGATAGAAACATATAGGTTTGAAGGTTTCCATCAGCTTTCTTTATCCTTTCTAAGTTACCCCATTGGTTAACAGCTCCAGGGAAAAAGTACCAATGTAAGAAAATATAATATCATCATATAATAAAACTACAGCACAAATTGTCGCAACATCAGCAGAGATAAATCTGAGTGAAATCCTAAAACACAAGCAAAAGCAAATTGGGCAAAAATACAGCAAATGGGTCTGTACAGCTTCATTTTATAACTCCATGAAGTAAATGTTAGAAGCCACAATGAAGCATATTGATGCAACGGAATATACATAATCGACAGCAATTTGACAAGGTAATTTCTAATCAACTTACGGATTCATCTCAAAAGATCCACATTGCCCGATAGAGCTACTCCTCTCTGTCCCTGCAAAGGAGAAGAATTCATAACCTTAATCTGTACATCAGGATAGTCATGAAGCCATATGAGGTGCAAAGCATCCACTTCGATAATTCTCTCATATTTTAATCACAGTTATGTTTTAACAAGGTACTAGTTGATTACCAATTTTAATGAGAGTAAATTAAAAGGATAATACAGAAGGCACAATTAGAATACCTTCAGAGGGCTCTGGTTTGAACCTTGCTGTCCGATATTTCTGAATTTAATAGGAAAGAAGGATTTAAAATTTTAAATAGAAAATATAATCCAAGACAACATTAGAACACACAGTACTTCAGCACACTTACCTGCAGGTGGCTCTTCACATGGTATATAGTTAAGCCTTCCACGTTCATAAGCCTCAAGACACCTTTAGGAGTAGCTTCTGCATTGTTGATAACAACCTACCCAATGATTTCCAAAATCACTGTCATAAAATAATTAAATGTACAGGATAAAGCTACATACTTTCACCACCACCAAGCTGATTGATAGCCTCTACAAAGGCCTCATGAAGCTCAGGTGTCCATCGCATGCGTGGTCGGTTAGTGGATGTACCACTAGATACTGGATTTGACACTGGTTCAATTGCTTTAGAAACTGGCTCCGCTGCCTTAGGAGGAGAAGCAATATCTATAGATTGTACAGGTTGATGCTGATGAACTTGGGGCTGATGGAGGAATATGTTATCAGAAGCTGATCCCTGAAGCATTTTTTAGAGGTAAGAAAAAGGAATAAACAGCAAATTCATGAAGGAGTTCATTCCTCTTAGGGCTTTTGAGTTTAGAAAAAAATCATCGTCATTAGCAAAAGAGAGCAGTTGTAGTATAACATGAACTAGCAATATTTTAATTTAGTTGATAGCTGCTTGTACTTTTCGTGAAAGGACGGCACAATTGGACTCCAACAACCATAAGATGAAAATCCATTAACAGGCTTGCTTAGGCATTTCTCAACACTTGGAAAATGCTTGTAAGTTAATACATTTACCATATTCTCATATTCAAATAGCAGCAGCGCCAAGAGGATCCAGGAACTTACCTTTGGTTGCTGGTCAATCACATTAGAATTACTGTAGCAGTTTGCCCAATTTGGGTCTATAGGCTCATCATCCAGCAAACGCTCAGCAATCTCTTGCCAGTCGGATCTTTTTGGCTGGTCATCAGACGACACAACTGCTGCTGTACTATCCATCTGACCATTAGACACGGGTAGATTTTCAGTAAAGTCAAGTAAAGTCTGGAGATGATCTGTACTCCAGGAATTCTCATCCTGATTTCTAGGGTAACTGATAATCCTCGTATCCTCATTGGAAATGTGACTGGTTGAGAAGGATGGCCCTTCTTCTTTTGGTGACTGGGAAATGAAAGGAGAGATGTGAGCAGGCTGTTCGAAAGGAACTTGTATATCTGTGAAAAATCCTGAGGCAGACGGGTATAAGTCAGGGAAGGAGTAACTGTCATGAATCAATTCATTGGCCTCTGATGGGAAATTTCCCCTTCCATGAAATGGGTCTGAATTTTTCGCAACATCTTCAAATACACTCGGCCATACAGGAAGAGGTGAGGAGGAAGCAGCTGAGACTCTGATGTCACTGAAACACTTTCCACTTGATCTCTGCATTGGCAAGGCAGGGCGCATGCTCATCTCTGCCCATAAATCAAGATAATCAGCTCTGAGGAGAAACAGTTTACAGGGAAAAGCTACAAATTCATGTTCACATTTCCACAACAAAAAACAACTAACAAGTACCTAAACCACTTTTGACCGAAGGGGGATTTGCAAAATTAACCTTCTTCGTAAATTGATTAGCAAAATTACCCTCAAGTCTTGACGTGCAATTTATCAAAGAGTTGCATGCGATTTGCATATATGATGTACAATTGTACATGATAAAATATACGAATAACAGTGACGATGAGTTTTATTAAAAAAAAACCACCAATGTTTATGTTACATGGAATGAAAACACATAAACTTGTCGAGCGAAATGAACATTTACTCCTAAAAAAGATTATTTTACAAATTTCAGAAAATGGGTTAATTTTGCAAAATGAGATTAGAAATAGATTAGTTCTGCAAACAACTCAATGCAAATGCAACTACAAGTGATGTCATTTAGTGCCATTTCTACTGTTGTATTTAATCAGTAGTACCATCTCTAGTTGGTACAAACAAGGTCTACACAATACCTAACTCAATTCTGGATAAAGCATCAGCCTATATTACTATATGAAAACATAAGCAACTCAGCTAGATTATTAAAAGCCTCGATCTTAATCATTCAACTAAATTGAACCAACAACCAATCCACAAAAGCAAAATCAACACGAAATAAGAGCTTCAGAGGCAAAAAGAAAACCTAATCTAACAGCAGCAGCAGAAGAAAAGAGTGAGGGGAGGAATTTCCGATCATCTACGCTCAGATTAACAACCGAAGTTCCAAGAACACCAAATTCGGGACATGAGAGGAAAAATTGCATGCAAAATCGATTCCAAAACAGAAAAATCAAATCCCCTAATAAACTTAATCCGATTCATTGAAGCAGCAAACAAATTTTTAAAAAAAAAGTAGGACGAATTCATACGTGTGGATTAGACAGAAGAACGGGAATTGGGGACCTGCAAAGCTGACAAAGATCCGATTTTGACAATAAACCGCGAATTGGGATTGGAATTGGAAGAAGTTGGAAATTGGAAAGGGCTACTCCATGGCTGAAGAGGCGGCTTTGAGTGCTCGCTCTGACCCCTCCGCCATCAGCACAAAAAACACAACTTTATTTTTTTATTTTGTTATTTTTATTTACAAAAAAGAGAGGCGGAGAGAGAAGAAAGATTCCAACAATCCCCCTCAAATCAAAAGGGAAAGATGATAGAACAAGCAGCCGTATTTACTATTTACTGTAGCTTCTTCTACGTGATTTGGGTCTGTAAATTTCCCGATTAGCCCTTAATTTAAAGTCTGTAAATTTCGATTCAGTTTTGCGTTTTGGTTAAATCTTCAAAAAAAATTAATTTTTAATACCCGTAATTACAATACTTTATCGACCCAAATATGCATTCAACGTATCCTAGTCTTTATTCTATCATGAAAAAGGGATTTCCGCTATGTCAAATCCCAGCGACCCAGCCATCGATTTGAGCTCACGGATACAATTGTCCATTACGCTGTATTTATATACCGCCTCCGTTTAAAAATATAGTAATTGAATATTGAAAATGATTGGTTCTCATTGAAAATCGGTCCTGCTATTTGCACGGCGTTCATATCGCCAGGCGCACGGTGCCGGTGCCGGCTTGCTGAACCGGCAGAGCCGGATGCCGATGCCGGACTCCCAAACCGGCAGACTGGTTCGAGGGAATCTACAACTTTCGTCCAATCAGTCAAATCGACTGAAAAGCTGAACCAAAGCTCAACCAAACTGCATGCCGGTGCCGGATTCCGGGTTCGGCAAGGTCAAATCACTCAAATCATACTTGAGAACCATGGCATCGCTTCTTTATAGGCTCGAACTTACCTCGGGCATTGGATGCCGGTTTGGGAGTCCGGCAAGGGCAGACATGATGCAGGTTTGGGAGTCCGAGATCGGCATGCCTGACTGCCGGATTGAGAAGCCGGCACCGGCACCGTGCGTTTGGCGAGAAACCTCCGTGCAAATAACAAAAAGGTTGAAAATTATACACATATAATATACTCCAATATTTATTTATTTTTTGAATACAAGGAAAGATTTAGAATGGGAGACCACAGACGGTCTAACCCAATCCTAGAGCGTCCTTACGGACGAGAACACGCAGTTCTTCATTAGCCTCCAGAACTTCGTCGGCAGGGATACAGTAAGCCAGATGCGCAATCCAATCTGCAACCGTATTAGCTTCCCTGAAAATATGACGAATGGAAATAGAATTAAAATTACACAATAGTAGCCTAATCTCTGTTACCAGGATGTCGATAATCCAAGGGCAACTCCATTCGCCCAAAAGAACTCTAACTATTGTGAGGTTACCCCCCTCTATAAGGATATTATCCAAACGCATAGAGTCAGCCCTTAGCAAGCCATTACGGAGGCCAAGAGCTTCAGCATAGATAGGAGGCATACCACCACATAACCCCCCACTAAGGGAGATGACAGAAGCGTCCGTGTTGCGGATAACAAAACCAAAGGATGCCTTTCCACACTGCAGACTGGAACCATCGAAATTTAGTTTTACATGATTAAGGGGGGGTTTATCCCATATCACCTGTCTTTTCTGGTGTTTAGATTTATAATGAGTAGATCGTTTAGGAAGCGGAGGACTCCTCGTAGGGTTATCATCCCAACCATCCGATTTTAAATTGAAATAGGATGCTTGAATCCAAGTTTGTTGTGTCGTTAGGAGTAAAGCCTTAATACGGTTCAGATTTGGAGCTTCTGTAGGGTTAAAAACGAGGTGGTTCCTATGAGTCCAAAGAGCCCACCAACAGAAAGCAAGGTTCGGCATTAGCTTGGGACCAATATGGTCATAAATGCTTTGTAGAGCTATATCATTCCTTTGGTTGGTAAAGTTGTAACTCAAATTAACTGGTAAGTAAATATTAAGAATAGCTAGAACCTGTTTTGTCATCGTGCAGTCTAGTAGAATATGATTGGTCATTTCCACAGTGCAGTCCCCGAACATACATGCCGTAGGGACTGAGACATGCGAACGTTGTAGTCGTTCCTTAGATGGTAATCCATCTCGAGCAATCTTCCAAAGGAAGTGCTTAATCTTGGGGGGACATCAAGCTTCCAAATCCAAGGACAGTGGAAGTTATGCAGCTGGGCGCCATTCGGGATCATTGTCGAAGCCGACTTGGTCGTAAACCACCCAGACGGGCTAGGACCCCAATATAGTCTATCAGTGATGTGGAGAACCGGCAGTTGAACCGTTAGAATCTCATCGATAACACTTTGAGGAAGAACATCCATAAGATCCCTTCTTAATGCAGAAACATCCCAACAATTTGATTTCGTAAGAAACCGGCTTACCTTCCAAGACAGTTGATCAGCCGAAACAGGAAGCATCAGATGATCACGTAGCAAACCTTTTGAGGCCCAAGAGTCTGACCAAAAGTTGACCGTATGACCATCGCCAATGACCCATCGAAGTCCTTTCACAAAAAAATTCCGGATAGGCATCAGTTTTGACCACTGCCAAGAGGTTCCACTCTTTTGTTGATAAGAAAGTAAGTCAGTACCTTTAAGATATTTTTCTTTGATTACCTGAACCCAGACATTAGTCGGTTCAGCAATGATTTTCCAGAGGAGTTTCATTTGCAATGCAGTGTTCATAGTTTCGGCTTTGTAGATCCCTAAACCGCCTGCCAAGGTGTCTGAACAGATTTTATCCCAACTAATAAGAGGAGTCGAAGAAGTCGGTTTGTTCCAGAAAAATTGTCGATAGACCTTATCCAGTTCATCAAGGATAGAAACGGGAAGCATAAAAGATTGTATCAGGAATGTCGGTTGAGCACTAAGATTAGATTTGATTAGGACCTTGCGGCCTTCTGATGATAGCGAAGAAGCTTTCCATTTGGAAAGTTGTGCCTTAGTTTTTAGAACAACTTGATTGAAAGTTTCTTTATTAGCCCGTCCATTAATAATAGGACATCCAAGATATTTTTCAATTGTCAAGGAGTGCAAAATTCCTAATCTCGAAGAGATCGATGAAATAGTCGTTCGACCAATATTAGGGGATACTTGGAAATTCGATTTATGAAAGTTTACTTTCTGGCCTGATATCAAGCAATACCGTTGAACAATAGTTGCAACTTTGAGTGCAGCTGAGTCTGTAGCCTTAGCGAAGATAATGATATCATCCGCAAAAGCTAGAAATGGAATTTTAGTGCCATTTTTAGAGAAGCTCAAACCCAAATCCTTATCCATGGTAGATGATGTATGAAGCGAACGTGCTAGAAGTTCAGAAGCGAGAATAAACAGAAATGGAGAAAGCGGATCTCCTTGTCTGAGTCCCTTTTGTGGGAAGAATTGGTTTGTGGGACCGTCATTGACTAGTACGGAGAAAGAAACCGTAGAAACGCACTCCTTAATCCATGCCACAAATTTAGGGTGGAAACCAAACTTATGCAGAATACTGTATAAAAAGGACCATTCAATTCTGTCATAAGCTTGTTCCATGTCTAGCTTGATAGCCATCAATCCACTCTTACCTTTCTTTTTACGAAAGGAATGGAATGCTTCATGTGCAATTAGGATGTTATCCTGAATAGAACGACCTTTTGCAAAGGCACCCTGTAATGGGTGAATAAGAGTATCCACTATTGGAGCTAGTCGTAAGGCAAGAATTTTTGAAATAATCTTATAAATAGTTGAACATAAGCTAATCGGCCTATACTGGTTAACAGTAGTTGGATCATCCGTCTTAGGAATAAGCGAAATGAAAGTATGATTAATCTGCTTTAAGAGCTTACCGGTAACAAAGAAACTCTTAACAGCTTTGATGACAGATGGCCCGACAATATGCCAGTACTTTTGGTAGAACCCTGCAGGCATTCCATCAGGGCCAGGAGATTTATCTGGCGCTATGGAGAAAACTGCAGTTTTAATCTCTTGATAGCATGCATATAGGTAGGCATAATAGGTTGCATTTAGCTTAGTTAAGATGCATATCATGCATGGATTAAGTGCAATTTGCATATTTGCTCTCTATGTTGGTGGAGTCGAAATCTACATGCTTTTATTGATTATTTCAGGTAATCGTGGATCCGAGGAGGAGACATGGGTTGATAACGCATTGGATGAGAATGTCTAGTTGATCGAAGAAGCTTACATGAAGATCTCAAGAGGTCCTGAGAAGAAGAAGCGAACCTAAACGAAGAACAAGTCTGCAGAAGTTGTCGCCAGACATGCTGAACTTGTTTTGCACTTTCTGGAGGCCTCGGTTGTCCGATCGACTATTATGACCATGCGTTGGAAAGCTCTTTCAGAGAGCTACAACTTTCATGTTGACGTCGAGAGCTGATTCAAGACGGAATTTCCGTGAAAGACCAATGCAGCGCCCGCCGCATGGTTTGCCGCGCCCGCCGCCAGGGGCGGTATTCATGCTGCGCCCGCCGCATGGGTTGCGGCGCCCGCCGCACGGGTCATCAGCGCAGCGCCGTTTTGGAAAACCCTAGTTTTTTATGTGTTCTTTTTGGAGGCCGACTTGGATCTTTTTATTATGCCACTTTTATGTTATTTTTAATTAATCAACTTCCATTCTATTCTTACTTCCATTAGACAATTGGAGAGAGAGCGATGTTCGCCATGGGCGACTAAACTCTCTTCGTTCTCCTTGCAATTTGAAGCTTTATTTGGATTGAATTGTGAGTTTCTAATTCTTGTTTCTTATTTCCTATATTGAATGTTTCGACTTCTTTGTGCTTGAATGTTTATTGTTTTGTTCTATCTTGTCTGGCCAACTTGTTAGATCAAATCAATTGCTAGGGTTTTGTAGATTCCTGATTGTGAACCTTAACCTAAGTGGCAAACTTGTTCCTTTAGGGCTGATTGAACTAATTGAATGAGTAGGAAGTTGAATGTGTTGTTAAATCCTTCTTTAGGGACTGCAAATACCTTGGTTAATCTCTGAACTTAAAGCTATCAATTGGGTTAAATCCTTCTTTAGGGACTGTTCGATTGATAAGGGTTTCTAGGACTGATTGGACTAGTAACTATATTAGGTCGGGACAAGGGCATTCATAGGAAACCTAAAAGGACAAGAGGAAGTTACAATATCAATTCAAACAAATAAAGTGGATAGTTGTAGGTAGAGCGATCTTCTCTAATTTGTTTTGCATTATTTGTTTTTATTTTATTTTGTTTTCTTTTCAATCTCAATCAACCAAAACCCCCCCTTTCTACTAATTGGTAAATACACATTGTTGAGAAATACTTGATTCTCTGTGGGATCGACCTCTTACTTGCTTGCTATACTAGTTTGTAGGTTTGAGTTTTATTTTGATACGGTTTATGCGACTAAAAACCGCTCATCATCTCTGCATTTGACACATGAGCCACGAGTGCGATATTAGCGGCATCAGAAACTTCAGATTGGATGACGCATAGATCAGAATCGAAACTGAAAGATTGGGGTACTGATGACCGAAATCGCGATTTGAAATTTTGTTCAAATTCTTGTTTGATTAGGCTGGAATCTGTAGATGTAACCCATCTGAGGTAGTTAGAGTTTTTATAACTTTCCTATTCCTTTTAACAGAAGCAATGCGATGGTAGTATCCAGAATTGATGTCCGCTAGTTTAACATGTTTAACCTTAGCTCGTTGACTCCAGTAAGAACGCTGGAAATCGAGAAGCCGTTCATGTTTGTTCAACAAGCGCTTCTGGAGTTGAAGTGTTGAGAATGAGCTATCACATAACAATCTTTGCTGAAGACTTATTAATTGATCATTGGAATCCGTAATCTGAGTTAGAATATTACCAAACGTTTTCTTGTGCCATTTCTTGGCCAGTCCCTTAAGGAGTTTCGTTTTATGGACAAGTTTGAACATATACGAGCCCGGGAGATCGAGTCTCCAAGCTTGCTTGACAATATTCTGAAAATCTCTGCGTTTAGTCCAAGCAAGTTCGAACTTGAAAGGCCGATTTATGATCGTAACCACGTGTCTAAAGTCAACTGAAATCGGACAGTGATCAGAGGATGTGAAAGCTTGGTTCTTAATAAAAAGGTTGTCAAACTGTATTAAAATATCATTTTGAACAAGACATCGATCAATCCTAGACACATTATCCCCAGAGGGATTTTTACGCCAAGTAAAGTTACCCCCAGTAGTAGGTAGCTCACAGAGAGATAGATCGGTAATAATCGAACAAAGACGGCGAAATCGAACGGGATTGGGTATTACACCACCTAACTTCTCAGAGGGAGACGTTATATCGTTGAGGTCTCCCATGATACAAATAGGAATAGAAATCAAGGTTGTGTAACCTATAAGTGAGTGCCAGAACGCCTCTTTATCCCTGTTGTCGGGAGGAGCATAAGTAATAAGAATTGCAATTATAGCTGCTTTGATTGTATCGTAGAAATTTATATGAATAAATCGCTCATCAATATGAATTAGTTCGATATTCCCTTCCGTAGGGGCGATGTCTTTCCAAATAAAGCAAAGACCACCAGCAAAACCAGAAGCGGGTGCAAATGCTATATTGCAAAAGCCATTTTTTTTCCAGAGATGGTCTGCAGGAGCAACATTCGTCTTAGTTTCTAGTAGCGCTATAGCATTGATATAATTTGTTTTACAAAATGTGTCTACGGCTGTCCACAAATTTCGACGACCTAACCCACGACAATTCCATGTTGTTATATTCATAATAAAACAACATCTAAAGGAGATTTGGTATAAAAGATAAGTAATAGTGCATGGTTAATGCCAAAAGAAGGTCGCGTGAGGATGCAGTTGATACACAAGTAAATAAAGGTAGAATGAAGTACGAATAATAAGGAACAAGATAGAGTTAGAAAACCGATAGACGGTGAATTCGAACTAAAAAATCGGGTGATGACTGTCCAAAAGCAATTACGTGTGGTTAATAAACTCATAGTCGGGGTCGCCGAGAAACATAAGCCTTTGGTAGGTGTCCTTGTAAGGAGAAGTATGTTAACTGGAAGAATTTTGCAAATTAAATGGTGATTAAAACCAAGGATCGGTATAGATGAATCAATAAAGAGTAAAAGATCCACCCTAAAATAATGACAGAATAGTAGGTAATGCAAATAAAATTGAATAATAAGAGAACATGTATTCATACAGCAGTTGGGACTAGAAAGCCATGTTAACAGTGGCATATTATTAGAAGGTAGTTTAACCAGTTGTTCGTTTGTAGGGGTGTGATCCCCCAATTGTTTGTTGGAGCCATGTGGTGGCAAAATGAAATTTATCTTCGAAAACAAACCCACAACAATAATGAGTTGTGAACAAAGGACAAACAGTCCAGATGTGTTGCAAGCAACATTCCACATCCTGCAAGTACAAACAAAACCCAAACACAGTAGAGAGTATTTTCCGAACAACAAGTAACTAAAAGAAATTAGGATTGATAAAAATGAGCTTTGTAGGCGACAAGTCATGATGAAGCTTGAACGAACAACACAGATTGTTCTAAAATACTTAGTAATAATATCAAATATATTGATCGAGCAGACCAAATTAACCCAATATATCACCCTACTCACACAAGGCAGCCAAAGAAAGGAAAGGCAACACCAAGCAAATAGAGTAAAACACAATGCAGTGAAGCACAAAAGGGAGTGAGAGTGAGACTTAACCCATGAGAAAAGCATTAGCTTTCTATGATTGCAGTACAACCAAATAAACCAAACAGAGTTGTAATGCAGTAGCACAAAAAAGGTATTGACCAAGCAGAAACCACGAATAAAAGGACCCAAAAATTTAATAATGATGACCATAAGGCCTAATCTCACCGGCAAGGTGACATACAAAAGGTTATTAAGGGAGCCCAGTTGTGAGGGACAAACCTGATTGATTTGTAGCTTCAATTGGTAGAGGTGAAGGCCGGAAACCGACCTTGAATCGACACAACACGAACGTAGCAGATGAAGAGACGAGCGACCGCACCCACATCTCCACCCAAATCCCCACCGCCAAGGCCAAATTTGACACCGAACGGATAGGAGATCGACCAAATCGAACCACTTGCTCACTTTAAAGCAGATCCTGACCCCGGAGGTCGTATAGCAAATCGCTAGCACATCGTTTTCGAAGGCATAATTTGGAACTTTCGAAATTTGATTTCTTGTTTTGAAAGCGAAATCAGAGTAGGGGGGAGCTACCCCCTGAATTCTTGATAGATTAGGACGATTGGGGAGGGTCTGAGGTTGATTCGAAGGCAAGTGATCGACTTTTGCTCGCTGAGGAGGCCGAAGGTTGTTGTGAGCGGAATTTGCCATGTTTTACAGTAACTTTCATATCGATTTCTGTATACATTTCATGCATTTGGGTTAAGATAGTACAGAATCTGTGTAGTTTATGTTTATTTGCCAAAATTATGGAATCTACACCAATTTCTGTTTAAATCGCAGAAATCGAGGCATTTACAGCAATTTTACAGAAGGTCGGAAAAGCTCGGAAAACCACTACAGAAGTCCAAGGTCAAAGCAGCGTAACAAATCGGAGAGCCAAGTCTAGTCGACATCGAGTAACCCTACTCGACCTAGACGAGCCATGGCCGAGCAGCCTTGGTCGAGCACACCCTGATCGAGCAAGCCATACACCCAGACTCCGGACCCTACTCGACCTCGGCAAGCCCTGGTCGAGGTCGACGAAGCCCAGTCCCCATGTCCGGAGTCGACAAGGAGAAGAGCCGAGATTGCCGAGGAGATCCACCCGAGGACGACCAGGAGACTCGCTGCCGCGGAAAGGAGGATCCGCTGCCGCGGACGAAGCCATCCGTTGCCAGCGGAAGAGCCAGCTCGCGGAAGCGGAAGAAGACCCAACTCGATCTCGACGAACTCTTGTCGAGATCGACGAAGACCTTGAGACATGTCCGAGCATGTCCGAGCCAGTCGAACACACCAACCCGAGGAGACCATGTCGATGACCAGCCTTACTCGAGATCGACGAGGCCAACTCTAGGTCGACGAGCACCAGTGAGCCAGAGTCCGAGCCACATCGAGCAGAGTCAAGCCGAGCCGAGCCACCCAACTCGAGGTCGAGGAGACCTTGTCGAGGTCGACTAGACCCAGATTCCAGAAGCTGCTCGACGAAGCCTTGTCCGAGTAGGATTGGAGTTCCTTGATGCCGAAGGCGGAAAATTCTATCCGAAGTTGCTGAAATCTATCGAGATCTATCAAGTCTATCCATGGAAGACGGAATCTATCAACATGAAGACATACCTACCATAATTAGTTTTATCCTTTCCTTATGGATGTATTTCCATTAAACATTTATTTATCTTTTAAGCAATTTAGATATAGATAGATATCTTCTTTCCTAGAATAGCTAGGGAATGAAGGCTATAAATAAAGCCCTAGGGGGCTGATTTTCATTCGATTCAATTTCAGAGAGAAGTAAGTAGTTCCACAGAGAAGTTTAGGAGTTTAAGGTTTTTAGGGTTTTGGCTTACAGCGTAAGTTGATTGCCAAGATTGTAAAGGCTTTAAATTTAGTTTATGCAATTCAGTTTCTTTCATCAATTCAATGTCTGCGATTGCGATGAGGCGTGAGTAGTCCACCCACTTCTGGGGCTGGGGTGAGCCCGACGGTGGCCATGTGAGGCGATGCGATAAAGGTCAGATCTTTTGTGTGATTCATCTTCTATCCCTATGAGCATGATTCTTTTGCGAGAGTTGAAGGTGATCCTTGTTTGTGTTATTGAAGCGAAAGTGATCTTAATGCAACTTGGATTAATTATGTGAAAAAGGGTTAGTAACAATTAGGGTTTATGCGAGAGCCTCTATATGCCTATTTGTTAATGACGAAAGTTATTTGATGGAAAGCATGATCTTTTATGCCTTTATGTGTTGTTTTGCATGGTTATCGTTGTGGTGTTGAAACCCTAGCCTTGGAGGTCTTTTAATATATTGAAGTTTATTTCTGTCAAATTTCTGCATTTTGTCTTCAATTCTGCAAAGTTTTAAGTTTCTGTTCTTAGTCGACATAGACCAGCCTTTGTCGATCTCGAGTTGCTCTTGTCTAGGTCGAGTTGATTTCTTTCTGTTTTCGTCGATTCCAGTTTCTGTGTTTACCTGTCTTGTCGATCTCGAGGAAGGGTGGTCGAGATCGAGTTGGCTTGTTTTGTCGAGTTGCTTTGTTTTCTGTTTCTGAATTGTTGCTGTCGACTTACTTTTGTCGACCTAGAGGACAGCTTGTCGAGATCGACTAGCTTCTGTGTCCTCGAGTTACTTTCTGTCTTTACTCTTGTCCTTTGCTTTGCTTTTATTTCTGTCTTTATTTGTTCTTGCTTTTATTTCAGTTGCCCTTGCCGGGTTATTTGTCTTTTCTGCTTCTGTGTTTTTGTGCTTTTCTGCTCTGCTTTTGTGAGAATCTGATAGCTACCTGAGAACTGCTGACGTGCTTCCTCGTGGATTCGATCCTGACTTTTCTCTTACTACAACGGGAGGAAGTCTTGTATTATTTGCTGAGATAGGGAAGTCAATCTGAACTATATTTCATATTTATTTCATACTTGACCATCCTCCTGCAACAACAAATTGGCGCCGTTGCCGGGGAAGCAATCAATCGCGCCTTAGGTAGTCAGTTCTCACTGTTTCTTTGAGTTAGATTGCAGGTGTATGCGTCGTTCTGGTCAAACACCTGAGTTTGACACCTTAGATGATCCGGAACATGTCCTACACATCCATTCTAAACTGAAAAGAGCCATGGCGGCCGCAGAAACACAAGAACAGCTGATTGCCAGACTTACAAGGGAGCTAGCCACTAGAGATGCTGCTATCGCCACTAAAGATGCTGCTCTCGCCGCTGAGAAAGCAGCAAGGAAACAAGCAGAAGCTGAGCTTGTGTTGCGTAGATGGGAACATTACCTGGACTCGACATATACACATTCTGGAGGAACTGATCCAGAAACACCAGCTGAAATCATCTGTACCACAGAAACCCAAGTATGTCCCGCCTCTATTTCTATTTCACCATCTATCTTTGAAGAATCTTTGGAAGGATCCCAAGAAGAAGAAGAGCCACCAACGCAAAATCCGGACGTCATCGCCCATGGTGCTTCAAAGTCACCTTTGCCTTATAAGGTGAAGGCTATTCCTGACAATTTTGAGCAACCGATGTTCATATTCAAGTATGGGGTCCTCACAAAGTGGCATGAAGTTCCGCATGATGAGGTGGAAATATCTCTTCCCACTCCACTGTTTTGCTGTGGTGGAGACGCGCAAACAAATCAACCAATGGAGCGGAAGAGGTATGATGATGAGGTATGCAAATTTCCTTTATATATTCCTTTCTGCATGCCAGCTGGAGCCCAGGAAGATGGATGGAAGGAGCCATGGAGCATCCACTCAGGGAGGCTCAAGCTTTTTCACATGATGCCTCCGGATGACATCCCACGCTTCCCACCACCGGAGGAACCACCAGATCCACCTATACCTCCGGACAAAGATGAGCCAGGCTAATGCTAAATGGAGAAAGTCGGCCTAGCGACTATAAAATCTAGAGCATGTACATAGACTTTTTAGGACATTTGAGACTTTGTTGTTTTTTTCGTTGTTTTGGTTTTGAACATTGTTTTTTTTTTTTTTTTTTTGGTTTTTGTTTTTGCTATTATGGGTATATGTCTTCTACTTTTTCAGGTCAATGGATAGAACCAAAGCTTACTCGGACTAAGAGGTGATCCATTCGAAATTTTGCAGCTCTGCACACATGTCTTGTGAGTTTCTTTCTTTACCCTTTACATTGTTTTTTTATACAGTGAGGACACTGTAATGTTTAAGTATGGGGTGGGGGAAGGGCTTACATTATGCATATTTTCCATACTTGACATTATGTGTGCATTATTTCTTGAAATTGCTACATGGCTATTTTGGAATGCATTATTTATTTATGTGCTTATATGCATGTTTTCCAAAAATCTTGAAAAATGACCCCCATTGAAAATTTTGAATAATGTCATGGAAGCTTATATTGGACTCGACGATGCAAAATTAGATTCATTAGAGATATAGCATGAAATTGCCTAGTAAAGGAAAGTCACAATGAAGTGCATTATTTCTTGAAAACCATGAAAGGAGGTAAAAATTTGAAATTGCTTTTGACATGTTGCATGATAAGATGATGGAGGACTTTATATTTCCATATAATGCTCATATTGTTTATATCCTAGCCTTACCTATGCTTATGCATTACACAAAAGCCATAATATGCCTTATTTCAATTATTGCTCCACATGATCTAAATATTTCCATTCTTTACCTTATCCGGGGATTATGTTGAGAATGATGTTACATTATGGAGATGTCATATGGTGTTTGTGTTGTTATTATCATATTTGGAGTTTGGAAGGAAATTGTTTGAAATATATGGAAAATTTAATGAGTGAAAGAAAATCCAATCACCTCAGGAGATAAAGGTAGATTGACCCTGCTCTCTGAGATAATAGTTTGGAGAGATGT
Source organism: Persicaria tinctoria (assembly GCA_037127255.1). Taxonomy (NCBI): domain Eukaryota; kingdom Viridiplantae; phylum Streptophyta; class Magnoliopsida; order Caryophyllales; family Polygonaceae; genus Persicaria; species Persicaria tinctoria. The sequence goes on from JBANSL010000004.1 coordinate 8,109,836, forward strand.
GACACACTGTGAGGAGTCCAAAGCACTAAGTATCCGGGGCCATTCATGACACCCATGTTTGCGACTCGCGAGAAGGCAGTGCTAAGGTCAGAGAGGTAAAAGCATTATTATTGAAAAAAGCAATATGAAAGGTGATGAATCAAAGAAAGAAGGAATGTGGAATGAAACTCAAAGTTTGAAAGTGATCCATTTCCCCGGATCAAAAGCACCACATTGCCAGAAATTGCCCACCTTTTTAGCCTTTTACCAATCTACTCCTTCATGAGCTTAAATTAAAGTCTTCTTGATTATCAATGCTTAGTCACTTATGAATTATTTGTGCATAACCCTCCTTTTGGGAGTAGATGTTGCTTTTACATATTTGCACATGCATGAATCTGTGACACTAGTACCTTTTCGAGGATGGTAATTAATTGCAGGGTCATATAAAAATGAATCTAAGATGTTGAGAGTTTTAATTACTTCCCCTGAATGACAAATAAAAGTATTCCTCCTACAGAAGCTCCCCGGCAACGGCGCCAATTTGTTGTTGCAGGAGGATGGTCAAGTATGAAATAAATATGAAATATAGTTCAGATTGACTTCCCTGTCTCAGCAAATAATACAAGACTTCCTCCTGTTGTAGTAAGAGAAAAGTCAGGATCGAATCCACGAGGAAGCACGTCAGCAGTTCTCAGGTAGCTATCAGATTCTCACAACAGCAGCAGAAAGACAGAAACACAAGCAGAAGTAGAAATAAATAGAAACAAATAATCCCGGCAAGGGCAACTGAAATAAAAGCAAGGACAAATAAAGACAGAAATAAAAGCAAAGCAAAGGACAAGAGTAAAGACAGAAAGTAACTCGAGGACACAGAAGCTAGTCGTTCTCGACAAGCTGTCCTCTAGGTCGACAAAAGTAAGTTGACAGCAACAATTCAAAAACAGAAAACAAAGCAACTCGACAAAACAAGCCAACTCGATCTCGACCACCCTTCCTCGAGATCGACAAGACAGGTAAACACAGAAACTGGAATCGACGAAAACAGAAAGAAATCAACTCGACCTAGACAACTCCCTACTCGACCTCGACAAGAGCAACTCGAGATCGACAAAGGCTGGTCTATGTCGACTAAGAACAGAAACTTAAAACTTTGCAGAATTGAAGACAGAATGCAGAAATTTGACAGAAATAAACTTCAATATATTAAAAGACCTCCAAGGCTAGGGTTTCAACACCACAACGATAACCATGCAAAACAACACATAAAGGCATAAAAGATCATGCTTTCCATCAAATAACTTTCGTCATTAACAAATAGGCATATAGAGGCTTTCGCATAAACCCTAATTGTTACTAACCCTTTTCACATAATTAATCCAAGTTGCATTAAGATCACTTTCGCTTCAATAACACAAACAAGGATCACCTTCAACTCTCGCAAAAGAATCATGCTTATAGGGATAGAAGATGAATCGCACAAAAGATCTGACCTTTATCGCATCATCTCACATGGCCACCGTCGGGCTCACCCCAGCCTCAGAAGTGGGTGGACTACTCACGCCTCATCGCAATAAAAGACATTGATGTAAAAGAAATAACTTGCATAAACTAAATTCAAAGCCTTTTACAATCCTGGCAATCAACTTTCGCTGTAAGCCAAAACCCTAAAAACCTTAGAACTCCTAAACTTCTCTGTGGAACTACTTACTTCTCTCTGAAATTGAATCTAACTGAAATTGAATGAATGAAAATCAGCCCCCTAGGGCTTTATTTATAGCCTTCATTCCCTAGCTATTCTAGGAAAGAAGATATCTATCTATATCTAAATTTCTATCTAAATTGCTAAAAGATAAATAAATTGTTTAATGGAATTAAATCCATAAGGAAAAGATAAAACTAATTATGGTAGGTATGTCTTCATGTTGATAGATTCCGCCTTCCATGGATAGATTTGATAGATCGGATAGATCCCAGCAACTCTCGGATTCCTTCATGGCCAAGACATCCAAATTCTACTCGGACAAGCCAAGTCGAGAAGCTTCTGGAATCTGGGTCTAGTCGACCTCGACAAGGTCTCCTCGACCTCGAGTTGGGTGGCTCGGCTTGGCTCGACTCTGCTCGATGTGGCTCGGACTCTGGCTCACCGGTGCTCGTCGACCTCGAGTTGGCCTCGTCGATCTCGAGTAAGGCTGGTCATCGACATGGTCTCCTCGGGTTGGTGTGTTCGACTGGCTCGGACATGCTCGGACATGTCTCAAGGTCTTCGTCGATCTCGACAAGAGTTCGTCTTGATCGAGTTGGGTCTTCTTCCGCTTCCGCGAGCTGGCTCTTCCGCTGGCAGCGGATGGCTTCGTCCGCGGCAGCGGATCCTCCTTTCCGCGGTAGCGAGTCTCCTGGTCGTCCTCGGGTGGATCTCCTCGGCAAGCTCGGCTCTTCTCCTTGTCGACTCCGGACATGGGGACTGGGCTTCGTCGACCTCGACCAGGGCTTGTCGAGGTCGAGTAGGGTCCGGAGTCTGGGTGTCTGGCTTGCTCGATCAGGGTGTGCTCGACCAAGGCTGCTCGGCCATGGCTTGTCTAGGTCGAGTCGGGTTACTCAATGTCGACTAGACTTGGCTCTGCGATTTGTTCTGCTGTTTTGACCTTGGACTTCTGTAGTGGTTTTCCGAGCTTTTCCGACCTTCTGTAGAATTGCTGTAAATGCCTCGATTTCTGCAATTTAAACAGAAACTGGTGTAGATTCCATAATTTTGGCAAATAAGCATAAACTATATAGATTATGTACTATCTTAACCCAAATGCATGAAATGTATACAGAAATCGATATGAAAGTTACTGTAAAACATGGCAAATTCCGCTCACAATAAACACCCCATACTTAAGCTTGCTTGTCCTCAAGCAATACTTTCAATTGTCATTCAGGGGAAGAAATCAAAACTCTCAACATCTTAGATTCATTTTCATATGTCCCTGCAATCAATTACCATCCTCGAAAAGGTACTAGTGTCATAGATCCATGCATGTGCAAATATGTAAAAGCAACATCTACTCACAAAAGGAGGGTTATGCAAAAACAATATAAGTGACAAAGCATTGATAATCAAGAAGACTTTAATTTAAGCTCATGAAGGAGTAGATTGGTAAAAAGGCTAAAGGTGGGCAATTTTTGGCAATGTGGTGCTTTTGATCCGGGGAAATGGAGTACTTTCCAAACTGAATTTCATACCACATTCTTTCTTCCATTTGATTCATCACCTTTCATAATGCTTTTCTCAATAATAATGCTTTTACCTCTCTAACCTCAGCACTGCCTTCTCGCGAGTCACAAACATGGGTGTCATGAATGGCCCCGGATACTTAGTGCCTTGGACTCCTCACAATGTGTCCCATCTCTCCAAACTATTATCTTAGAGAGTAGGGTCAATCTATCTTTATCTCCTGAGGTGATTGGATTTTCTTTCACTCATTAAATTTTCCATATATTTCATACAATTTCCTTCCAAACTCCAAATATGATAATAACAACACAAACACCATATGACATCTCCATAATGTAACATCATTCTCAACATAATCCCTGGATAGGGTAAAGAATGGCAATATTTAGATCATGTGGAGCAATATATGAAATAAGGCATTTTATGGCTTTTGTGATGCGTAAGCATAGGTAAGGCTAGGATATAAACAATATGAGCATTATATGAAAATATAAAGTCCTCCATCATCTTATCATGCAACATGTCAAAAGCAATTTCAAATTTTTACCTCCTTTCATGGTTTTCAAGAAATAATGCACTTCATTGTGACTTTCCTTTACTAGGCAATTTCATGCTATATCTCTAATGAATCCAATTTTGCATCGTCGAGTTCAATAAAGCTTCCATGACGTTATTTAAAAATTTCAATGGGGGTCATTTTTCAAGATTTTTGGAAAACATGCATATAAGCACATAAATAAATAATGCATTCCAAAATAGCCATGTAGCAATTCCAAGAAATAATGCACACATAATGTACAAATAATGTCAAATATGGCAATTATGCGTAATGTAAGCCCTTCCCCCACCCCATACTTAAACATTACAGTGTCCTCACTGTGTAAAAAAACAATGTAAAGGGTAAAGAAAGAAACTCACAAGACATGTGTGCAGAGCTGCAAAATTTCGAATGGAGCACCTCTTAGTCCGAGTAAGCTTTGGTTCTATCCATTGACCTGAAAAAGTAGAAGACATATACCCATAATAGCAAAAACAAAAACAAAGTCTCAAATGTCCTAAAAAGTCTATGTACATGCTCTAGATTTTATAGTCGCTAGGCCGACTTTCATTAATGCTCAAGGTGGCATCTGCAGGGCCCATGTAGCTTGGGCCTCAAATAAGACTCCATTCTTGTCCATCAGCTGTAATCCTCCAGAATGGATCTTGTTCACCACGAACGGTCCCATCCGCTTCTTGTTGAATTTGTTGGGAAACCAATGATCCTTTGATTTAGAGACATAGAGCTTGTCTCCAACTTCATACTCCTTAGGCTCATCATTGGAAATCCTGCACAATCGCACATACCAAGGCAGACCTCTCCCATGTATAGATAAATCTTTGATGGAAATAGGAGAAGAAAGATCCATACCTTGACTTACCTTTGCGGAAACGGAATCGGGCACCACGGTGTTTGGTCGATCTCGACTAGGGCTCCTCGAGATCGACGAGATTGCAGGCTCTGGTGGTGGTCTGGTCGAAGAGGCAGAAGTCGATGAAGAAGGCGGCTCGTCGACCTCGAGTAGGCTACTCGACATCGACAAGGACTCTGCTCCTGGTGGCTTGCTCCTCGAGAAAACAGGGTCTGGTGGTGCCGAATGGTGGTCGATCTCGACTAGGGTGGTCGAGGTCGACGAGGGTTTCCCTCCTGGTTGCTGCGGCGTCGAGGAAGCAGGGACTGGTGGCTCCGGATTGTGGTCGACCTCGACAAGCCTTGTCGAGATCGACGAGGCTGGTCCTGGCTCTGCTGGTGTGCTCGAGGAAAGCCGAGTCGACTTAGGGTTCTGGTGGTCGATCTCGACGAGCCTCCTCGAGGTCGAGTAGGGCTGTTCCTCTGGTTTGCCGCCCGACGAAGCCGGCTCTGGTGGAGTCTCCTTGGTCTGGTCGAGATCGACTAGGGTTCTACTCGATGTCGAGGAGCCCTGGTCGATCTTGACCCCATACTTAGCTTCTGTCAAGGCATCCGAAAAATAATGAATCCACAAGGACTTACCTTGGTCTGTGTCAATGGGATTCTCCGTGTTTTCCTTGAGGATTGCCATGATCTCCTCCACCTGGGCCTCCATGTCCCTTTTCTCCAGCTCCTCCGGGGTCATATTTCTGACCTTGGGTTCCCCGCAGGTGATGTAGCCAGCTGAGATAGATTTGACCTCTTCCATCGGACCCGTATGCCTTTCAGTTTTGTTGAAGGAATACTCAATTACTTCATCGCTGATGTTGAAGGTGAGCACTCCTTTCCGTACGCTTATGTTGGCATCCACAGTCGCCAAGAATGGTCTCCCTAGAATAATTGGACAAGCAGGATCTTCTTGCATATCAACAATTAAGAAATCAGCAGGAACGAAGAATTTACCTACTTGTACTGGTACATTTTCCACCATGCCTGTTGGAATGACCACTGTGTTGTTGGCCATGTATAGTCTAGCATCCACAGGCTCCAGGGCACCTATCTTAATCTTGGACCAAATCGTTAAAGGCATAATACTAACACTGGCTCCAAGATCACATAGGGCATTAATTTTGTATGGACCAAATCCAATAGTTATAGCAAACTTACTTGGATCCGGCCTCTTCTCCAATATGTCCAGATGGCTGCACTCCTCTGTGATTTCTGCCATCGATCGCTTTTTGCTCAGAATCTTCTTCAGGAACTTGACGTAGGACGGCATTTCATTGAGAGCTTCTGTGAAGGGGATGATGACGTTCAGCTTCTGAAGCATCTTGATGAAGCGCTGAAACTTTTTCTCCGCTGGGTCCTTTAGAGATTTTGTGGGGAAAGGCAGCTTCTTTTTCCGCGTCGGAGCCAGAACAGATGTTGGAGGTGCTGCAGACTTCTGTACCTCGACTGGGGGCTCCTCGATGTCGACTACGGTCTTGTCGAGATCGACTGGACTGGGTGCAGTCGAGTTGCTGTTCGGCGCAGACGAAGATTCTGGCAATTTCTCCTCGAGGTCGACGAGAGTCTTGTCGAGGTCGAGTACGGCCTTGTCGAGATCGACTACGGACTTGTCGAGGTCGACTTGCTGTTCTTCGTCGTTCTGCTGCTTTCCAACCTCTGGCTCTTGCAGTTGATGGCCGCTTCTGAGTTTTACAGCAGCGACGTGTCCAGTCTTTCCCTTTGGATTTGGTTCTGAAGATCCAGGGAGTGCTCCTGATTGTCTGGGGATTCCCGCTGCTAGCTGACCAATCTGTGTATCAACTGTTTTCCGCCAGATATCAATTTCCCCAAGCCTAGAGTTGACACCTTGCATCTGAGTATAGACGGAGTTGAAAGATTGCTTAGTTTCTGAGTGGTTCCTCCGTATTTCCTCTAGGACCAGCTGTATATCATCCTTTTTCTGGTCCCTTTCTGGATGTCTTGGAGCTCTGTAGGGCGGGGGATTCCTAGGGACTCCTTGGTTCCATTGTGGTTGCTGAAACCTTTGGTCCCCCATGTAGCGATTGGGACCCCCTGCGTAAGCTGCATCCTCATGGTGCTCTGCCATCCTGACTTGTTCTGTGTGTGGGCACTCAGGAGTGGTGTGCCTTTGCGATCCGCATTCAATACAAGGCTGGTTGACAGAGAGATACTTTACTTTCTTGATGAGCTTCCTGTTCTGGTCTCTGTAGTATTGCTCCCTGACATCTGGATCAATCTCCTTTGATGGCTCATAGAGGGGCATGGATGTCTTACTGTGCGACCTACTTGCTTGATGAGCTTCTGTAGGAGGAAGGTGCAGGTCGGCGGTGAGGCGGGTAGAGGGAAGGGTGAACAGGCGCGGCGAACGCTGAGAGCGTTTTAGGGTTTTCATTTCTTTCGATCAACTTATTTATAATATACTCCAATATGAATGGTAAATTACACACACATGTATATTGAAAATGATTTGTTCTCACTATATATATGGGATTCATTGTATTTATACATTCAATACGAACTGTGCTTGAGAGTTTGAGTCATCGTCAAATTAAGGAGTGAAAAAATGTTTTTTTTTTTTTGAAATCAAGTGTTGTGTATATATATCAAATGCGATCAATCTCCGCTAAATCAACGAGACCTTGTGGAAAATGATCGAGCCAAATACAAGTAGTGTCAGCAGTGGGCAAAAGCCTTGCCACGAAATGTGCTACGGTATTAGCTGATCTACGTACATGTAGGAAAGAAACATTAGCATAAGTGGGAAATTGATCGAGGATGTCCTCACAAACCAGATCTACATAAGAGGTGCTTTGTCCTGGGCAAAGGATTTGTTGAATGAGGTTGGAGTCATCGGACTCAATTTGCAAGTGATCCCACGAGATGCCAGCAATGGACTGGATGCCGAATAGGAGAGCTGAAGCTTCCGCCAAGGCCACTGAGACGGTCCCCAAGAAGCGCTTCGAAGCCGCCATAAGTACAATACCAGCGTGGTCACGGAGAACAGCGCCCAGACAGACCGACCCGTGAAGGAGAGCCGCGTCGGTATTGAGTTTAAGGGATCCCCAAGGCGGAGCAACCCAGGCTGAAGGACTCGGTTGTGGGGGAACCTGTTGTGGAGGGATAGCGGTGCATCGAAAATCAGAAACCAATCGTCGAAAACCGTCTCGCAGAACCTCTGCATTACGAGGGGCATCCGAGAAGAGAGCGTGGTTGCGGAGTGTCCAAGCAATCCAGACATTGGTAAGAAAATCACACGCCCCTGATTCTCCAAGTGTTGAACGGACATGCTCAAGGACACTCAAGGGTGTATGATCAGTCCTGGAGCCTACAAGTGTAGCCGAGGAAGAGCGCACCCAGGCAATCGCCGATGAAGGACACTTGAACAGGGCATGCCAAACCGTCTCGTCACTGGAGTTACAACGAGCGCAAACAGGGGATGTAATAATCCGCTTGCCATATAAGTTGGCTGCGATGCTCAAGAAATTGGAACACATTCTCCAAGCAAAGTTGAGCACCTTAGGTGGAAGGTTAAGGCGCCAAATGCATCGCCAATCCTCAGCTGTTGGCACTGATCTCGCACCCATGTAACCAAGCCAATACGCCGACTTCACCGAGAATACACCAGACTTATGAGGGAACCAGAAATGTTTTTGACTGTAGTTACTTTTCATTTTTATTTATACATTTAAAATTTCATAACTAATTAATGACAAATGGTTATATTCTCATCTGATGAATTTGCTATACTTTAATTTTTTCAAGTTCATGAGTAAAGAAAATTTTGGTGAGATTTTCTTAGTTTGATCCCGTTTGATATAGCTTTGTTTTATTTGATTGACACAAATTGAGTTGTGTTCGTATATATATCACACATTGGATGGACTTCATTCCAAAGTCCTTATCTTTATGTACATCATATTTTTAAATTGCACATATTCTCTATTTGCTTCATACATGCTATCAAGAATGTTAGTGTTGCAAAGGTAAAAGAAGAGTGAAGGGAGGTGATCATGTAAAACTTTGCCCTTGGAGATCTTCTCGATGATATGGTGAGTAGTCGGGTATAATGGAGAAGTGCAGTCAAGGAAGACAATTAAACCCTATAATTGAAGGAAGTCAGTCAAACTTAACCTGATAAGGATAACGACTCATCGGTGTTAGCCTCCACATGGGTCGTGTGACCCGTGTTGTTGGCTTAGCTGCTCGATGCTGGAACGGGTCGTGTGCCTACTCACCCTAGTCGTGTGCCCACGACTCCTGTCCTTGACAATGTGATCCATTAGGGTGTTGAGGGTTGAACGATCCCGTTTGATATAGCTTTTATATTTTTAATGGGTTGCATTTTGGGTCACCTTGGGCCCAAAACCATAGTTCACAGATGCTTTCTTTTATTGTTTTTTCTATTTCTTAGGGCCAAAGATCCGTTGCAAGTCTGACTGTTTGAGGATAGTACGTCATCGTACTTCATGACAAAGCCTCGAGCTCTAGCGGCGCCATCGCCAGGCGCTATCGGCGGTGTAAAACGGGAGGGCAAGCCCGAATTCGGGTTGAAATAGGGCCATAAGGGGTGTTGAAACTTGAAAGCCCGAATTCGGCTTTGGAAAAATGAAGAAAAAAGGACAAGAAACACAGATCTACAAAAGCCCTTTCTCAATTTGATTTTTGGTTGAACTCCGAACAAAGAACCAACGCCCGAAGGGAGCAACGGTGGAACCCGATCGAAGAGGAGGTGGTGGCGGGAAAAGCGGCGCAGGGGAGGCGACTTAGCGCCTAGCCCCCGGAACTACCCACACCGGCCATAAACACGCCAAACCCGCACACCCAAGGACCAGCACTCTATCAGAAAAGACGAAGCAAGGACCTGGAGACGACGGGGCTAGCGATCGGAGGCGAGAAACAACCAACTACAAAGGACGGAAACGCCCATGAAATTGGACGATGGAGGCACCAGATTCCCGAGAGAAACCGAAATCAACCCAAGAAGGTGTCGAGGGAGAGTTTTGCGTTGTTTGTCGAGCTTGTAAAACATGTCGTGATTTGTCTTAGTGTGCGACCTACTTTGATTACTATTTGTATGATTTGTCTCGTTCAATTATTAATTTTTGTGATTATACAAAGCGAGTGGATACAACAAGTGAACAAAATAAAATATTACAACATCAAAGTATCCAACCCCCAACAACGACTACTCCGTCCGCTCTCAAATAAGTGATTTTTTACTATTCATGCATTTATTTTAAGGTGATAAAAATAACATTAAATATTAATTTTTTCAATAATTATTTCCCACAAACTCATACTTTTATTGTTTTTAATAATAAGCATAATATTAATAAAAAGTTAATTAAAATTTTAATCATTTATATAGTTTTTACCTTTAAAAAAAAAGATGTTTTTTTTTTTTGTAAATGAACAAAAATATGTGAATATATAGGTTTGGGAATGATATCAAATCTTCCCTCCTCCCTCCTTAAACCCCAATTGCGAATGGGACACCCAAAACCCAGAAAATGAAACCTCTCCAAATCCCAAACCTCTCCGCTTACTCCCCTCCCACCATCTTATCCAAAACCCTCACCCCCAATTTCCTCTTCCCCTTCCCCCCATTTCCCTCCATTTCCAAATCTAAATCCCTAACCCTAACCCCCAAAGCCTACGCCCACGACGAGCTCCCCGTCGACGAGGAGTTCCTCGCCAAGTTCGGCCCCAAGGACAAGCAATCCGAGGAAGAAGCTCGCCGCCGCAACTGGGTGGATCGCGGCTGGGCCCCATGGGAGGAGATCCTCACCCCGGAGGCCGATTTCGCTCGCAAGTCCCTCAACGAGGGCGAAGAGGTCGCTCTCAAGTCCCCCGAAGCCATTGAGGCCTTCAAGATGCTCCGCCCCTCCTACGTCAAGAAGAAGATCCAGGAGATGGGGATTTCCGAGGATGAGTACTATGCGAGGCAGTTTGAGATCAAAGGCGAGAAATTGGACCCGCTTGAGACTCTTTGGGACGGTCCCCTGGTGGTTCGGCACGTGGCTCCTAGGGATTGGCCGCCTAAGGGGTGGGAAGTTGATAGGGAGGAGCTGGAGTTCATCAGGGGTAGCCATAAGATGATGTCTGAGAGGGTTTCGTTGGAGGAGTTGGAGGGTGATAAGGTGGTGGTGGTCAGTGGTGAAAGTGAAGGTGAAGTCGAAGGCATGTGTTTGGATAGGTATAAGGTCTTCTTGAAGCAGTACCAGGAGTGGGTTGAGCATAACAAGGATAGGTTGGAAGAGGAGTCTTACAAGGTTTGTTCGACTCTATCTTAATATATCACAGTTTCAAGGGATTTGCTTGTACTGAACTGAACTATATGGAATATGTTTATAATTTCCTAATCGGAAAGATAAGAGGGCCTCTTTTGATGCTGGACCTGCAATGACTGATGACTGATGAGTCATGTATAATAATCCTTTAAGGATGGCAGTCTCATTTTTCAGATGTGGAACATGTCATTCAACTTTTGAAGTCTTGTAATTTGATTTTAACATTGCCTGCATTGTAGTTCTATGAGCAAATGACCTTTCTTGGGCTCTATGAACTGGCTGCCTTGATTACCTCGTTGTCCTGACTGCTGATTCCTGACTTGTGAAGTATTGAATGTTGTTTGGACAGTATGATCAAGACTATCATCCGGGTAGGCGGAAAAGAGGAAAGGACTATAAAGAGGGAATGGTAGGAGGTGCTACTTTGCTTGCCTTATTTCAAAGTTTGCTAAGGTTTATAATGAATTTATAAACATGGATGATGTACTAATGTGTTTTTTTTTGCCCTGATTGCAGTATGAGCTTCCCTTTTATTACCCAGGACAAGTAAGACATTTATGCCCCTTTTCAATTGTTGTTGTAAATCTCACCTGTATTCCCTAACCGCATTGTCTTTCCATTTGAATCCTCAACTTATGTTTCGTGTTCTTGATCTCAAATTTGTATGTTTTGTGTAACCTGGGTTTTTAGTTGAACAATAAAATTTAGGTGGCAGGTACTATTAGCAGGATAACTTAAGTAGCGCTAAAGCTTAGGGACTTTATTAGAATACTACTCCGTATAATTTTAATGATGCACGTAGGACAATCAATAAAGATTGAAACCCAGATTGAAGTTATTTTTGTTGACATCATCTTAGTATTTGATCCATGCACCTTTTCTTGCTTTTCATTTAAATCGTCCTAGACATAAATTTCCTATACATAAACGAGGATGCTGCAGTGCATCCTCTTGATAATGATAGGACATTTATATCGTATGAATTAATTGCATGTTACAGTGTTCCAGCTCTTTAGCCTTTAAAGAAAGCCTTAATTTAACCAATCAAAATATTTCTTAGCAAAGCATTCAGTAGCTTCCTTCTCAACAAAAAATTGAGTGGCTACCTTCTCAGCAAAGCATTGAGTCCTACTTTCTCAGGAAAGCACTAAAGTGCCCTTTTGAATTATGCAGCTATGTGTTGGTAAAGTAACTACTTTACACTTGTATCAAGGAGCATTCATAGACATTGGAGGAGTATATGATGGGTAAGTTTATTCATTTTATGCCTTTGTAACATTATTGTTAGGAAATGAGAGAGTAAAGAGAGAGATGGAGAAGAGGAAAATCAGTTCTATGTATTCCTGAGAAAGGTACAGAATATAAAGAGAACAAACTAGGAAGATGCAAAGAATAAATGCATCAGAAAAAGTAAACAGCTTTACACAGCTGTAAAATCTAATTAATGTATTTAACATTAAAAGCCTGTAGCAACCAACTAATTAATGTAAGCATGCTAACACTCCCCCTCAAGTTGGATGGTAGAGGTCGACCAATCCAAGCTTGGAAGTTAACTTTTCAAATCTGGAACAATGGAATCCTTTAGTGAGCAAATCCGCAAGCTGATCTTCTGACTTGACAAAGGCAATTCGGGCCACTCCTTCCTCCAGTTTTTCTTTGATGAAGTGTCTATCAATCTCCACATGTTTGGTCCTATCATGTTGGACAGGGTTATGAGCAATGCTAATAGCAGATTTGTTGTCACAATTTAGAACCATAGGTCCCTCCCATTTAATCTTTAGATCAGCCAAAATGATTCTTAACCACAACATCTCACATAAGCCATGTGCTAGAGCTCTGAATTCGGCTTCAGCAGAAGATCTGGCCACAACATTCTGTTTTTTACTTCTCCATGTAACAAGATTTCCTCCAAGAAACATGCAATATCCAGAGGTAGATCTTCTATCAACAATGGAACCAGCATAGTCCGCATCTGTGAAAGCTTCTATGGTCAACTTGTTTCCTCTTTTGAAGAGTATACCTTTACCTGGACACGCTTTCAAGTAGTGAAGTATGCGATAGGCTGCACTAAGATGAGATTGTCTCGGGTCATGCATAAACTGACTTATGACAGAAACGGGATAAGCAATGTCCGGCCTAGTATGAGATAAATAGATCAATTTCCCACACAATCGTTGATACATTGCTTTATCCACTTGTGGGTCATCTTTGAAGTGCCCAAGTTTGTGATTTGGATCAATGGGAGTAGAAGCTGGTTTACAACCACTTTTACCTGTCTCTTTCAACAAATCTGTGATATACTTCTGTTGAGAGATAAAAATCCCATTAGAAGAGTGAGCTACCTCAATACCAAGGAAGTACTTGAGCTTACCAAGAGCTTTGATCTCAAATTCAGCTTCTAACTTTTTCTTCAACTGCTCCTTTTCCAGCTCATTGTCACCGGTGACAATGATATCATCAACGTAGACTAATAAAATGGTCACTCCCCCTGAAGCTGAATGTTTGACAAACAAAGTGTGATCCCCTTGGCTTTGCTTATAACCAGCGCCCTTCATCACTGCTGTAAACCGCCCAAACCAAGCCCTTGGTGACTGTTTAAGCCCATAAAGAGCCTTTTTTAGTCGACATACTTTGTTAGAAGAAAGAGAAGTGAAGCCTGGTGGCACCCTCATGTAGATTTCTTCATCCAAAGTTCCATGAAGGAAAGCATTCTTCACATCATACTGGAGGAGAGGCCAATTAAAGTGAGCTGCCAATGACAACAGTATCCTCACTGTATTCATTTTCGCAACGGGTGCAAAGGTGTCCTGGTAATCAATTCCATATGTTTGAGTGTAGCCTTTAGCTACAAGGCGGGCCTTGTACCTCTCTAATGACCCATCTGCGTTGTATTTAAGAGCAAAGATCCACCTGCAATCAACAACGTTCTTCCCCGCTGGCTTGTCAACAATTTCCCATGTATTATTTTTCTCTAGAGCGATCATCTCTGCTTTCATGGCTTCTCTCCACTCTTTTTTCTTTAGAGCTTCTGAAAGGTTCTTAGGTGTAGAAATGTTGTGAAGGTTTTGAATGAACTTTTGGTGGGATGCAGAGAAACGGTTCAAGGACACATGGTTGGATAATGGATACAAAGGCCTTTTTGTGCACTCACGAATGCCTTTCCTGATGGCAATGGGTACATCATTATCTGAACTAGGAGAGTCATTGGATTCACAAGTAATAGGTTCAGAAGATGTAGGGTTAGAGGGAATGACATTAGGCTCAGGTTCCATGCCTTGGGAAGTAATGTTACCGGGTTCAGATTCGGGAGATGTTTGAACTTGTTGGATCAGATCGGTCCCTACCCTCCTTGAATAAACATAAGGATAGCTTGGATAAGGTGCACTAGGTTCAAGTGGAGGAGTAGGGGCAAGTTTATTTGGAGAAATTTCGAGATCCAAGTCTATGTTTGGGAAAGTCTTTTCTGGAACAAAGGGTAGTTGCTCTTGATCTGGAGCCTTGGTTTGAGAATAAAATGGTGACTTTTCTGAAAATGTTACATCAATGGAGATGTACATCTTTTTGGTAAGAGGGTTATAACACTTGTATCCCTTTTGAGTGGCAGAATAGCCAAGGAAGATGCATTTGATAGCTTTTGGGTCTAACTTCCCTCTTTGAGAATTGTGAACATGGACATATGTAGTGCACCCAAAAATTTTCGGTTCAAGATCAGAGAATGATCTCCAGTTGGGATAGAATTCTCGAAGACACTCAAGAGGGCTTTTACATTGAAGAACCTTAGAAGGAAGCCTATTAATGAGACGAGCTGCAGTGAGGACAGCTTCACCCCAATAGAATTTGGGAACATTGTTGGTAAAAAGAAGGGCACGGGTTACCTCTAAAATGTGTCTATTTTTCCTCTCGGCAAGACCATTTTGTTGAGGTGTATAAACACAAGAGGATTCATGGATAATACCTTGGGATTGAAAGAAAGATGTCAAGGTCTGATTAAAATAGTCCTTAGCATTATCGGTTCGAATCCTTTGGATTTTGGTGCCAAATTGGTTTTGAACCATGGTGTGGAAGGTGGGAATAATATGGCTGACATCAGACTTGTTTTTGAGGAGGAATACCCACATTGTACGAGTACAATCATCAATGAGTGTAACAAACCAGCGGGCACCGGAGACACTGGATAGAGGAGAAGGTCCCCAAATGTCACTATGAATAAGTTGAAAAGGAGAAACACTCCTCTTAGCACTTATTGGAAATGAGACACGGGTATGCTTGGCTAACTCACAAACTTCACAATGAAGCTGTGAAACATCAATTCCTTGGAACATATTTGGATACAAATGTTTTAACATATAAAAAGAAGGATGACCAAGGCGATAATGGTAAAGCCAAATGGAGCCAGCATTGGTGGTGGTGGACAAAGCTTGGATGTGGGGACTGTCCTGAGGCAATTCAAGGTGATAAAGACCATTCTTCACCTTAGCAATCACAATCCTCTTTCCAGAATCTTGGTCCTCTAAAATACAACAAGAGGGTGTGAAAATAACATGACAATTAAGGTCTGCTGTAAGCTTTTGAGTGGAGATGAGATTTATAGACAATTCAGGGACATAAAGCACATTTTTAAGGACAAGTGTAGCTGAGAGACGTATGGTTCCTTGGCCAACAACAGGAGTAAAAGACCCATTAGCCGTACAGACTCTCATGTTTTTAGGGTTTGACCGGTAAGTTTGAAACCGTTGTGAGGAATTGGCCATATGGTTTGTGGCACCTGAGTCTATGATCCATTGTGTGGGTCGAGACTCCTCAGAAGCTCTAGAGTGTAAAAAATGTGAGATATTACCTGATAAAGCAAGAGTGAATGGAGCACTTGCAGATTGTCCTTCAGAAACAGCAACACTTGTGCCCCCAGTATTTGCATTCCAGTTGGCATTTGAAGAATCTTCAATTGTGAGGATTGTCATCCTTTAAAGGTTAAATTTCTTTGGCAATGAAGGCTGAGAATGAAAAGAGAGTAATTTCAGCAATGA
Source organism: Persicaria tinctoria (assembly GCA_037127255.1). NCBI lineage: Eukaryota > Viridiplantae > Streptophyta > Magnoliopsida > Caryophyllales > Polygonaceae > Persicaria > Persicaria tinctoria. The sequence goes on from JBANSL010000004.1 coordinate 8,125,784, forward strand.
ATGCTGAAACTAGAAGAAATTTTTCAGCAATGAAGGCTGAGAAAACAGGAAAAAGGTTCTCAGCAATGAAGGCTGGAGAAACCAGAAAGTTTCAGCAATGAAGGCTGAAGTAAATCAGAAAAATAAGCTTAGGAGAACACCTTAAGCTCTGATACCATGTTAGGAAATGAGAGAGTAAAGAGAGAGATGGAGAAGAGGAAAATCAGTTCTATGTATTCCTGAGAAAGGTACAGAATATAAAGAGAACAAACTAGGAAGATGCAAAGAATAAATGCATCAGAAAAAGTAAACAGCTTTACACAGCTGTAAAATCTAATTAATGTATTTAACATTAAAAGCCTGTAGCAACCAACTAATTAATGTAAGCATGCTAACAATTATGAGCATTGCTGTGCTTCTATTTGGTCTTGTGCTCACTGCACAGTAGTAGAAAGATACATGGAGAATCAAGGATTAGGGCAGTATACAAACTAAACCGCAGTATTCTTGACTCATGAACTTTAAGCCAATAGGTTTCACAGAAATGCAAATTTATAGGCTTCCCGCTCCATTTCTACGTAGTAGGCTTCATAAAGGTTTGGGTAATGGACCAAGTCACAATGAGATACCCAAAGCCTGGGTATTTAATCTCTGGACTGGGTTACTGGTACCAGTAAGCCAAACTCCCCACTCCACTATGCAAATACACATGTCTACGCCTCGCAAGAATGCAAGATTAACACGAATTGGGGATTAGCACCGATCAAGGGTCTTGAATTAGATTCAAATCAACAATTCTTGTATGAATCACCATAGGTGAAAAGTGAAAACCAAGAAAGAAACAAGTGAGGATTAACCATGCTTCTTGCTGCATTGTGTTGGGCTTTGTTATCACAAATTGTTGGCTTATGCTGTAGCCTCATTGATTGGTGAGGCCTGGTTGATTGGTGCTCAGCAAAAATGAGGAAATGCACAAAACTGTGACAAGGATCCCGTACTGAGGTCAATAAAGACTTGAAAGGAAACACAACCCAATGGAGAAGCAGACTAGCAGTCGAACAAAAAGTGACACATGACCCTATAGTTGTTTACCCGAGATTGATCTGATGGATACTCTTACACCAACGATAAGATACATATTTCATTTCTAAATCTCTCTCTCTAAACTTGCTATTTCCTTGGGCAAAGACGAATCTAGCTCATCCATTCTTTCCTCTCTATGGTTGCGATTTATTGTCACTTCTCTCCTAGTGAGTCAATTCTCTTTTGAATTCAACCATATGCATGTATATTGTGGAGAGAGATTCATTTATATACACACATACATACATTCATACACACAATGCAATATTCACGTGCTTTATCCTTTTGCAGATGGGTCCCTATCAAGGATAATGATTGGTACTGGATCCGCCAGCATATTAAAGTTGGTATGCAAGTGATTGTTGAGGTTCTGGTAAGTTATGATGATTAAGAATGTGTAGTATCTATTTCCTTTTTTGTTTATTTTGTTTCATTTTCACTTTCCCCTATCCACTTCTATGGCATGTGATATCTTACACTACAACAAGAAAGTCTGAACTTTGAGTGCATAACCAGCATAATTTGTTTAGGAACATCTTGTCACTTTGTTACGCTATAGAAGTGAATAGGGGAAAGTGTGCATCACAATACTTAAAACATGCAATCAAATTTGAGCATGGAAACACATCATTATCTTTTGCACACATTGACATCTTTATCTTTGTTTGCTTTGATGAGTAATTAGTGTGCTTGTCCAGAGAATAACTATTTATCTGGTTTTACAGGCTAAGAGAGATCCTTATCGGTTCCGGTTCCCAATTGAGCTGCGTTTTGTTGATCCTAATATTGACCACCTCATGTACGTACATTCAAGTTATTCACTCATCTTAATCTTGGTTTATTCTACTATTCCACTGCAATATTTTTAACAGGTGGTTGAAAAGTCATCATCACAACTTAAAAGGCTGACATATTCCATCTGAATGGTTAATATTTTATATCTGCATGTGTGCAGCTTTAATAGGTTTGAGTATCCCCCAATATTTCACCGTGATGAAGATACTAATCTTGATGAATTACGGGTACGTGCATATTCTTGTAATTCATTGTTTCTCATAGTAACACTTTTTAACTCGATGGTCTTACTATGGATCTTCACTTTATCTTTTTATCATAGCGTGATTGTGGAAGACCGCCTCTACCTAGGAGAGATCCAGGAATCAAATGGGAAGAGGAGTCCTTGTTGTCAAATCACCCTTACGTTGACAAGGTATCTCTAATCTCAAAGTCTTGAATTTCTGGATTTTTTTTTAATAAATATAACTCATGGAACTCTCTGAGTACAAGGATCTTGTACACAGGAAACCACTCAAGTAAGAATCTTGCAATGAGAAATTTATGACTCTTTTTATTTAATAAATAAACTTCTGGATGAATACAGAGACTCTTTCTACGACCTTATATAGACCTCTCCTAACCTAGAAGACTCCGAATAGGATAAGGCTTATCTTCTTAATGCTAGAATCAGGAGACAAGATAATAGGATAAACTACCCTAGAAAATAAGGGGACTAGTTATTTCCTCAAATAACAGAAACAGATAATAGACTCAATTATTTAAATAATGAGATAATAGGCTAATTTGGTAACTTATTTTTAGGATTCCTCCTACTCCATCGTATCAATAAAAGCCTAGAACCACTCCCATCCCAATCTTTGAATGTAAATTTGTGTACAAGTGCAAATTGCACTGTCAACTGAAAACGGGTTTGGAGGATTTTTAGAGTGGACAAGTGACTGGTGTAGCTTTCAATCTCTCACATGTAGAGGCCTACGACAAGGGATTATGTTTGAGACGATAATAAAATTTTAAACCTGTTGACAGTTTGACACTTAGTGTCCAGTTGTCATTTTAGTGCCCAAGCATACAGTTTATATGTCATGAAAAGTGAATGTGAGTCATGTAACAAATCTGCATAAGTTCATGGTTGTGGAGGATGATGTATATAATGGCTGGCTCTATTGACAGTTTGACACTAATTAGATACATTGCCAGTAATATATGTATAGAAAACTTGACATTTTATACAAGGAAGTGAATTTTATAAATAAACAAAGGAATAATCGATCAGCTGAGGGTTCTTACCAAAGACTGATAGTCATTGTGTGAATGGAGTTGTGTGTAGGGCAAAGATGTCCCAAAGCATTTCCAAACTAAACCCTTCAGAAACCACAGGGAATTGCTAATTATGGGCATGTGATTGTAAGGGGAGTGACTGGTGAGCTATCGTATGTGACGGGATTTCATGTTGATAAATAAGGGCTGATCCCGAAGATAAGGTATTGTAGCATTTTATGAGTTTTGTAAAGGGATTTTGAGATTTTCCTTTTAAGCCGATGAGAGCTTCTTTTCCCGAGTGCATACATGTATTCTTAGTTTAAACACCCATGACCCACCTTTTCTTTGTTTATATTGTACATTGTACGTTGTACAGTCCTATTTCTGATTCAGTAAGAGCAAAGTTATCAATAGCATTTCCTTTTTATTGGTGCTTCTGTTTTCTTATTTTGGGTTCAAAATAGAGTTGGATCTTACTTGTTACGTTTTTCACAGCTGTGGCAAATACATGTTGCTGAGCAAATGATTTTGGATGATCTGGAAGCAAATCCTGACAAATACAAGGGGAAGAAGTTGTCGGAGTTAACCGATGAAGAAGAATTTGACGAAAAACATAGTGTGGAATACACGGAAACATATTATAAGAAAACTTTATTGCCCAAAATGGTTCTGGTGAGTGTTACTTTGACACAGTGATTTGTTTTATGTTCAAAATCTAGATGTCTTTCTATTACTCAATAGTGTTTTGAAACCTGATTTTACATCTATCTTACCTTGCAGAAAACAAGTGTTCGGGAACTTGACCTTGAGTCTGCTTTGGCCGAGCGTGAGGTTAGCTATTTTACCCTCTGTTGCTATAAGCACGTTTCAGGGTTTTAGTTTGAAATTTAGTCGCTTTGTCAAGGTTGATCCTCTTAATTCCCTTGGAAGTTGGATGTTCTAACTTCTAAACATCAAATAATTGTCGAGTTTCTAAGGTGTAGAATTTTCCTTATTGCAGCTCAATAATAGACTCGAGAAGGAAGCAAAAGAAAGAGGCGAGGAGTTCAAAGTTACTAATATGGCAAGAAACATAGAAATGGATGAGTATGACTTGATCCATTGGCGCCGATCATTCGAGGAGAGAGAAGCTCTCATCCGAGACATCAGCAAGTACAATAATTACTTATGAGTTTCCCCTTGGATTCTTCCTACTTCCAATGTTGTCCGAGCTCTTCGAGTCATTCTAATACGTCTCCCTTTTTGTTGATCTTTTCAGCCGTCAAGCTGTTGGGTTACCCTTGGAAGAGCCTGGAAGATACGTTGATGCGAGTGCATTTGGGGACCAGTATGATCCTACAAACTCCCTTTACCGGTATGACTACTGGGGAGAGCCTAAGAACTCGGAGAAGAGCAAACTAGAGCGCATGACAGAAGCCCACAACAAGTCAATCGTGGGCAAGGGCAACGTTTGGTATGAAATGTCCTACGAGGAAGCCATCAAGCAACAAGAGCGGAGGGCAGCACGGGCACCAAAGGAAGCTGGAGAACAAGAGGAAGCCGGGCGATCAGGGGATGGAGATGACACTGATGAAAGTGATGACGATGACTTCGATTACAGCATCCTGGGAGACTCCAGCGCAGATTATGCAACTCCGCCCCATGTTAATGGGACAGAATCGATTATGTCGGATGAAGGCCTTTTCGAGGATTAGTTTATATACAGCACGCAGCGCCGAGTTTTGAAGCTCTTTGGTCATATGTAAAGAAAAATGGAAAACAACACCTTTTTCGTGTTAGATTGGGTTGGGACGAGTTTGATGAGGGAGAGATGTAACTTTGAGTTGTATGTTATGTACTATATGTGTCTATGTAGCCTTCTCAGTTTCTTGGTAGCTATTTGAAGTGAATCTCCTAATAAAATTATTCATTAAAATATTATTTCAAGAAGGTATGACATGAATGAACCCACCTTTCATTCCGCCTGGCAAAGATCCTGTATTATGACGGAATAGCCTACATTTATATGTATTTTTGTTGCATCTCATCGAAGCGATCAAGAGTGTTCTTGTGCATTTTTTGTTGGCGATTTCTCGTTACTGCTCTTAGTTCTTGTGACATTCCTTTCCCTTCGTGCTTCATATGTGCGGTTATTAGATTTTATGTTCTCATCCGTTGACATAACTCTTTGTTTGTGAAGATTTGGTGGTTTTTGATTGGTTTGAGCTCCTCAGTTCACCCTAAATGTCTATATGATGCATTGAAAAAAAGAGTTTTGGTTCGAATCCAAATCAAAATACAAACACAAGTCCAACCTTAAAGTGGAAATTTCCAACAAAAGAAAAAACACTAGGAATTAGGAAATGGGAAAATCTACTTTAAAGTCGGCTGTGTGAAAAATCTCGTTTGAGGGTTTCTTTTATCCTAGGTAAACTGCCGAATCCCTAGTTCATCGTCTACGTCCACGGTCTACATTGTGGGTTTGTGGGTCATCATCTCTCTCTCTTGTTTGCGATTGCGACAATTGGGTTTTGATCGAGTCCTCTTTCACTTCATTTCTCCCTTCCCTGACAAGCTTCCCAGTCACCCACTTCTTATATGTCGCGCTCTTGACTCTTTGGCATTTGCCCTATTCACAGGGAAAAACACTCACAAGGGGTTAAGAGGGAAAGGAAACGGAGCATAAAGAAACCGACTTTTGGGAGAAATGGAGTTTGGGGAATCATCGGGTTCTAATAAACCCATTTCCGATGAAGAGGTTTGGGCTAAATTAGGTATCATTCTATCCCATTTGATTTTCAGTGTATGTATGTATGTATTTTTTTTTTGGGTACTTTTTGCTTGGTAAATTGAAGAAAGATTTGATCTTGTTTTCCTGTGAATGCCATCTTTCTGTTCTTGTTCCTGCTCCGGTTGTTTGCCGGCTATGAGTGGTATATGAAATGAAGCTTTTGGGTGATCAAAGTCGAGTGTGAAATTTAGAACCTTTCTTTTGCCATTATTGGGTCGCATTGGAGATTGCTGATGAGGAATTTAGGACCTTTCTTTTGGTGGTTTTGACATTCTGCCTTGGCTTGGGTTCTTTAGGGTTTTGACTGTGTTGTTATCTAGCTAGTTCTAAAAAAGTGACATTTCAAGGTTGTATGGAAAAAACTTAAAAAATTGGCTGTATGGAAAAAACTCAAAAAAGTGTGAAATTTCAAGGTTTTGATGAGTGGTTTGTTTATGAAATAGGCCCACTACAGAACTTGCATATAGCATGGAACGAAAGTATATGGCCTTGTTTCTAAATTTCCTTGACTCGTTATTTACTGCCAATGCATTACCAGATAAATGTTTATGATGACTGATTATCTGATTAATGGATTGTTAGAGGGTGATCCTGTCATGAAACTTGAATGTCGTATTGATTGTCTTGTCTTTGTTGCAAGTCCTTTGATTTTAAGAGTCTTTGTCCAAGGATCATCTCGAGGATTGGATCATTGGAATGAGGATTTTTTCTATAGATTTTTCTAATCATCTTCTGGTCAATCTTGTTGTAGTGCCGTTGGATTCTAGATTTCCAGAGGTTGAAATCAGATCAAATGAGACCGTTGTATGCTCCGATATTACTTCCAATTCCGGTAAACGTGTATGGTGCCAGATAGCAAGAAACTCTGATCTCTGCTCAGCCAAAATAATAAACAAGAGGTATCTTGCGAAATTTCTTGCTAGACTTGGCTTTGGTTCAATCTCATAAACAAAAACAACAACAACCCAGTATATCCCGCAAAAGCAGGGTCTGGGGGGTCAGGATGTACGCACTCCTTCCCCGAGCAAGTCGAGAGAGTGTTTCCGATAGACCCAGAATAATAGGATACCAGAACAACAAGAAAGCATTACTCATAGAGGGAAAACAATATCAGAAACGAAGCATGAAGAAGACAGGAAAATAGCAATGACAATAGAGCAAAACATCAAGACCCAATACTCTATACATCCACGGCCCGAATGCACCGCCTCCAGTGGTCCCTGTCCGCAGTCATATCTTCCGACAAATTCAGAAGATTAAGATCGTGCTGAATGACCTCCTTCCAACTCTTCTTCGGTCTACCTCTCCCCCTTCTGATATCTCCAAGATCCAAGCTCTCACACCTACGAACCGGAGCCTCAGCCGGTCTCCTGCGCACGTGTCCAAACCAACGCAATCTACACTCCCGCAACTTGTCTACTATACTCGTAACTCCCACCTTTCTCCTGATGTCTTCGTTTCTGATTTTGTCTAGTCTCGTGTGCCCACACATCCATCGCAACATTCTCATCTCTGCCACAGACAACTTATGTTCTTGAGCTTTAGTTGTAGGCCAACACTCAGAGCCATACAGAACAGTCGGTCTAACAACCATCTTATAGAATTTCCCTTTCAGTTTAGCCGGAACTTTCCTGTCACAAAGCACTCCCGAAGCTCTTCTCCATCTTAGCCATCCCGCCTGGATTCGATGATCGATATCCCTGTCAATACCCCAATTGCTTTGGACGTAAGAGCCCAAGTACTTGAAAAACTCTTTTCTAGGGACTAGATCCTCCCCTAACACAACGGAAGTCTCAACATCTCTGCCTACCCCAAAACTGAACTGCACATATTCGGTCTTGGTCCTACTCAGTCTGAAACCCTTTGACTCCAACACCCTTCTCCAACTTTCAAGCCTTCGCGCTAAACCAGATCTTGAGTTGTCCACTAGCACAATGTCATCAGCAAATAACATGCTCCAAGGAACCTCTTCTTGAAGTGGACTGGTAAGGGTATCCATTATTAGAGTGAACAAGAAAGGACTAAGAGCCGAACCCTGATGAAGCCCCACTCGAACCTGAAAGTATTCTGAATCCCCGGTACTCCCTTCTCAGCTAGGCAGCTCCATAACAACTCTCTCGACACCCTGTCGTAGGCCTTTTCGATATCTATGAAGGTCATGTACAGATTCTTCTTCCTATCTCTATGTTTCTCGATCAATTGTCTCAACAAGTGAATAGCTTCAACCGCTGATCTGCCTGGCATGAATCCAAATTGGTTCTCAGACACTTGAACCAACCTCCGAAGTCTCCTCTCTATAACTCTCTCCCACAACTTCATCGTATGACTCAGCAGTTTGATTCCTCTGTAGTTACTGCAACACTGGACATCCCCCTTGTTCTTATAGACCGGAACTAATTTACTGAGTCTCCATTCCGCTGGCATCTTAGCTGATCTTAGAATAACATTGAAAAGGGAAGTTAGCCGGACTAAACCTTTCGCCCCTAACCATTTCCAAACATCACCAGGGATATCGTCTGGTCCTGAAGATCTGTGGTTCTTCGACTTACAAACAGCAGCCTTAACCTCCTCAATGGTGATGCGCCTGTAGAAGCCGTAGCTACTGTGCTCTGAAGTGTAGAGACTCCTATCCGAAGAGTAAGAATCCTCGTTGAGCAATTCTGAAAAGTACCTTTGCCATCTGCTCTTGATTTGCGGATCATCCACCAACACCTGTCAAAGATGTTCAATCTTATAAAAGATTCTTATAATAACTTTAGCACTATAGCAGCTGTCAAAGATGTTCTCCAGGAGAATATTTGCAAAACTTTGATCTTTTTGCTAACCATTCTCTCTAATCTTCTGATGTTGTAGTTCAAGTGTGATACTTGTGGATGGGGCTACGATCCAGAAAAACAATGTCGCCAGCGTCAAGTGTGGAAGTGAAATTGTTCCGGGTTCTGCTGGAAAAGGTTACTTCTTTCTTTAGTTTGAGTTTTGGCTTTCTGATCGCTATTTTCAGATGTCTATACCACTAATAATACATCTGCCCTTCTATGGATGTACTTTTAGGCTGTTTGTGGGTTAGGTTTTCCTTTATTTCATTTGATTGATCTGAACAATTAAGTTTCTGGATGAAGCTTTTGTATCTGCAATTGAGGCTTTCCATCTTTTATCTAGAATTAAATCATGAAATTATGTGATAATAAAATTCAAAGGGGATATGTTGGTTAATCGGACAAGCTCTGTGATTCAGTTAGCAGTATTAAACCAATGGTTTGGTATACGAAGGGTGGAGTTTTAGTTTCAAACAAACCGAATTATGCAAACGGTTAAACTGAAATAGCTTGCCATGCCATTGAAATATCAAAAAGAAACAATATATCTACTTCTGTTTGATCACTCATGCAGAAGCTTCTTGGATTATACAACTGTATGGCATAATACATTTAAAATTTTTATTTCTCTTGCTTTGTATTTTCTTTTGAACACTCAGGCCATTTGAAGTACAAATTTGAGGTAATGCCTGTACAGGATGTATCCAGCCAGAGTATTGTAAAGGTAAGCTACTATCAATCATATAAAAAAGACTGTCTTTTTTGTGTGGAAGTTGTAGTTTTCTTCTGAACCAAAACTTCGATGGTCTTGCTAGATTTCCGTGGATGCCGAGCACGCAAAATGCAGCATTTGCTTGAATGTTTGGCATGATGTTGTTACTGTTGCACCTTGCCTCCACAACTTTTGGTTTGTTGCTCAGCACTTTCTTTGTTGGATTCTTTTACGCATATATGAAAAGGTCAATACCATCTGAAGATGTATAATGATTTGTTTTCTTGTTTCTAGTAATGGGTGTTTCTCGGAGTGGTTAAAGAGGTCTCAAGAGAAGCGTACTGGCACCCTATGTCCCCAATGTAGAGGTGTTACACAGTTTGTTGGAAGAAACCACTTTCTGCACAATATTGAAGAGGTACATGTTCTCTTGCTTTCGATTGGCATGTAGAGCTCTATATGAAAGTTATAACTGAGCTTCCTACTTGACAATTCATTTTTACTTTCTATTACATGCGTATATATGACAAGTCATTTTCATGTTGTCCCCGATTCAGGTTTGGGTTGGATTAGAATTTGTTATGTATTTTTGCAGGATATCTTGAAGGCTGATCCATCCTTGAGACGTTCCAAAGAAGAACTTGATGTTCTTAGTTCATACGCACGTGTAAAATCAAACATGGTAAGTATCTTCATAATAATAAAGAAGATTTAGAAGGACAAATGTAATTGTTTATCTTCTTATCACAATTCATCTGAATGTTTGAATATGATTTTCTTTATGGTTGAGGATGCTTGCAATTACGTTATGATTATGTGTTTTTTCTTGAGTGGGATCTCATGAAGTTGTCCCTCAACTTCATGGGTGTATTTGGGGAAATCTAAATCGTCAGAAAAAAAAAAGGGGTCAGATTTGCCCCCTCCTTTAAATCCCAACCCCAACCCCAACCCCAACCCCCACTCATTTTCTTTTTATTTTGAATAATTTTTTTGTGAGACAAAAAGCCAACTTGATCCATGAAGTTGAAGGAAAACTTCATGGGATTCAAACCCCTTCTTATCTATACACCAGACTAACTGCAGGTCCATTTTATTATTTACATCTTGAGACCTTAGAATCTGCTTTGTGATTGTAATTGTTGCAATGATGTAGGTTCTTACTAATGGAAAAGGGAATCCTCGAAAGAGGACTCGTTCACCAGTTTATTCTGAAAGTGATGATAGTTATAATGACAGTGAAGATTCGGAGCATCCATGTCCTCAATGTGGTAATGCCTCATCTGACTCCCTCAGTTGCCTGTATTGTAAAATTAGCCTATCAATTTCTCTCAGCTTTAGATACTATTAGTTAGTAATCTTTTAATAACGTATTTTCCACATTTCCTCTCTATCCCCAAAACATATTTCCTCTACCCCACATACTGATTACTCCATCCATTTGTTATTTTCAGGTACTGAGTTTAATGGATTTCGCTGCAACGAAAATACCGTTCATCTACAGTGCCACACATGTGGAGGAATGATGCCTTCACAGACCAATAGTGCCACACCTCAACATTGTAAGTCGCAGTGCTTGTATTAATATACACATAATTCTTGATCTACGTGATCTCATTGCAACGTCTACATAGCAGTTTTACCATAAATGATATAATCAATAAAATCGGGGCCATTGTATTAAGTATTAACACACCTCTTTTGCAGGTTTAGGGTGTGATAGAGCATTTTGCGGTGCTTATTGGTATGCTCAGAGGATTTCTGATCCATCCTTTACTCATCATCCAGTTTGCAGCCGAGACACCTTTATTCCTGTATGCTCAAAGAAGTTAGCTTTCCTTTATTCCCGTACGCTCAACCATCAGAGTGAGCATGCCAGTTCTTCTCATTACATTAAAATGAATTCTGCAGATTTCAGAGCGCAGATTGTTAAGAATTCCGCTTGTTGTACACGAAATGAATCAATATGAACAAGGGGTGAGCGCTTCCTGATGTCAAACTATTTCACTTTGTTGTTCTTTTCAACATTGACATTTTTTTTTTAATCATATAACTTAAATTGTGAATCTGAATTCATGGCTGCTCTGTAGATCACTGAGAGATGCGTACAACTGATGGGGAAAACGCTGCAGGATATTGTCTCGGAGTTGGGTGCAATGCTGGACAATGGAGAATTAGGTATACCTTCTAGTTCATTTGACTTGTCATAATATGGTTTAAAAAATGCATCTGGTCACTTGTCACAACATGTTTTTAACTTATAAGCTGCATTTGTTTTTGGGCTATAGTTATAAAATGCATTATATGTGACTTATAATACCTTATTAATAAAAGTGTTTTATATGCAATTGTGTGAGTATCGAAAAGCCTCTTTCTGAAAGAAATGAACTTGATATTCTGTGTCTTGTAACATTACATATGATCATTTGTTTTATCCAGACCGAGCAAGGCTGTCTCTTAATCACGCTGATACAATAACTACACGGACACACCTTTGCAAGTAAGTGTTGCTCTGTTTGATTTTATCTTCACTTGCCTAGTTAGTGTGTCGCTCTTGAGAAGAAAACAACCAGAAACGTCTCCCTTCGTGCGGCGCTGCTTCAGTTAACCTGACTAACTTTGAGTTCTCTTAATGCAGCGAGTGCTACGACAAATACGTCTCGTTCCTGCTATACTGGTTCCGCGTTTCGTTACCAAAACATGTGGGTACTTCATAACCAGTTGAAATTTCCATGACTCTTTTATGCTTCCTTTGCAACATCATTGCCATCTGACTATCCTAGTTCTAATCCATTGTTTTCCTATCGCCTCATTCATATGGTTCGTTCAGTTCATGCCACCGGATGCGTTGAAAAGAGAGAATTGCTGGTACGGCTACTCATGCCGAACCCAGCAGCACAGCGCCGACCACGCCCGTAAACGGAATCACGTATGCCGCCCTACTAGAGGCTCCCACATGTAGTCTGATCCTCAAGCTGTAGTCTCACTATCCCTGGTGTGTTTTTCGATTTCTTGCCCTGTTAACCAAAAGATTTGCTCATTTTGCCACTGTTCACTTTTTGTATGATCGTATTCGTATGATTCGTATCGGTACATGATCATCCTATCAGCTATTGTAGTAGTTTTTATCAGCTACTTTTGTCGACTTTATTGGCCGAGTTTACATTACAAGTATGTCTTACAAAAACATGGGAGATTCAAGCCATACCCATAACACTTTATCCGAATCTGAATAAACGTGCAAGAGCAATTAAAATATATTTGAGGTTCGACGATTGTGTTATTTGAGTCTCAACTATGCGAGAAGTAACTACAAGGACCGAATGTCTAGGGCTCTTATTTGAGACGAACGGGCTGAGTATTGCTTGTTTTTATTCAGCTCATTTAGAAACGAGTTGAGCTCGAGTTGAATCTAAATTTGGACTTGAGCTTAAAAATGTGCTCATACTTGACCAGTTTAATAAATGGACGAGCTCGAGCTGAACTTTTTATTAGCATTAAGCAACCCTATCTGCTAAAAAAAAATTAGTAATTTAAAGGAAATTTCACAAAATTCGAGCTTAAATTGAGCGAGTCGAACTTTGAACCGAATTTAAAAAATTGTTCATACTTGACATGTTTAGAAAATGAACGAGCTCGAGCTGAGCTTTTATCGAATCGAGCCCGAGCCGGGCTCTAACTACTCGGCTCATATAACACTCCTACCAATGTCCCTTAACTAGATGTTTCGAGTTTGAGTTATGAAAATTGAAAACTCGTCTTGCAATGTTGGTTTGGATTTTATGAAAAAAAATGCACACAAAGAGCAATTTGAAGCTCATGATGTTCTATTTTTCACTTCTCACTGGTTTATTCGGACTCTCGGTTTTACTCATTGATTGGTATATCGAATTGCTTAACTTGATTAAAATAATTAAAAAAAATAAAATATAGTGTCACTCTCTAGACAAAATTCATTAAGTTCCATGTTTCCTTTTGTCCTCTTCCCACAAATAATACTAGTGAATGTCTATTTTTCCTATTAAAAAACTGGTCGGGTATATTTCTTGAATATACATGTTTGTTAGGTGTGAAGTAGGTAATAATATAATATCTTTTCAGACGGGTTAGTTGCTTACATGAAAATAAATAAATAAAAATAAATGAATAATAATAATAATAACAATTAAAAATAAATGCGCATGAGTTTTCCCATTTTGAAGAAATTTTAGAACCGTTGGAGATGGTCTCATAATGATTTGATGTCATAAAAACAATATGGTTAGTCTAATTTACATTATAAGTTAAAATTTTAAATTGAAAAAATATTTTCTTAAATATAAATTTATAAACCCTAAAAATTATTCAAAAATTGACCAAATTAATTAATTTAGTTGATTTTTTACAAAGAATATAGATTAGAAACAATTTATTACCAAAGGACCAAAAAAAAAAAAAGAAACAATTTATTACCAATTTACATTATATTCGAATGAAATTTAAATGTTAAAAATTAGAAGTGATCGAATTCTCCTCTTACTAACTTGCATACAAAACGAATTTTATATTCCCCGAGTTTGTCAAAATCTTTTTATCTTATGAGATAGATTTTATTAAGAAAAAGATGTCATTTTTAACTCTAATTTGTAAAATAATTTTTATAACACATGTCTAGTTTGAGGGTCTAAGTTTAAAACATTATTTAGGAAATATTATTTTTATTAGAAGGTGGGTGAACCCTTAGCTAAAAATTAAAATAAGAAAAATAGTACTCCCTCCGTTCAACAAAACTTGGCGTTTTACTATTCATGCACGCTTTTTTAGGAGCTAAAAACTATATAAAATATTGACTTTTTAAATAATTTTTTTTAACAATTTCGTAGTTATTATTAATAAGTACAAACTTGTCAAAAAATTTTTTAAAAAAAATGAATATTTTATATAGTTTTTATCATTCTAAAAAAGCGTGCGTGAATAGTAAACGACAAGTTTTGTTGAACGGAGGGAGTAATATATTAAAAATGTAAATATATTTTAATTTATTAAAAAAAATAGTGTGAAAATTGTTACTGTAGAAAGTAAAATGGTAGAGTAGATATTTATGGAGAGTAGGGAGTAGAAAACTGTCGCAAGGAATTAAAGAGAGGGAAGATAAATAAGGGGGTAGTTGCCGCTGATGACGTGTCCACACCTACCCTCCTGTAGAGTGGGACCCACTCACCCACACACAAAACATCTGCTACCCGTTAAACCTTTACTACTACGGACTCACTATTTTTTTTTCTCTTTTTCTTCCCTTAAATTATTGGTTGACTATTTTTAAATTGTATCCAAATGCACTGCTCAGATTTGCAATCTGGTAGATTTACATTTATTTATTTATTTCTGTACTTGCTTTAAGCTGCAAGTTGAGTTGTTTTATGGAATAAAATACTCCATCCGTTTGAAAATATTTGTCATTTGTCTTGTAGTGCACGCTTTTTAATGAGATAAAAACTATATAAAATATATTTTTTTAATTATTTTTTTTTAATTAATTTCATACATATAATTAATAAGTATAAGATTATGAAAAAAATTTAATAAAAAAAATTATATTTTATAAAGTTTTTAACTCTTTAAAAAGCGTGTCGAAAAGTCAAACGACAAATAATTTCAAACGGAGGTTTTTTGAGGCGAAATTATCAATTTTTTTCGGTTTCGAATAAGAACTATTTCGAAAAATATTATTTGTCAATTTTTTTGAGGCAAACTTAACATTTTTTTTTTAATTTTTCAAAAATAAGTTTAGGGATTTGGTTGGTGTTATTAAGATATATTTGACCAATAATAGCAAGTACCCTTATTAATGAAAACTCAAATAAAATATTTCTCTTTTTTTTTTTCCCCTCAATTTAAATAGCTTTCTCATTGCGATGTTTATCTCAAAATATAGAGTTTTTCCAAATTTAGAGAATAATGTTCATTTGTTTTCTCACTCCCTATTTTGAATAATATAATGGCAAAGTTGTTGGATAAAAAACAATCTCAATATTTTCCGAAAATTCAAGATGGAGAATTCGAGTTAATTCCTATCATCGCTCATAGAAATTAAGATTTTACCAATTCTTTTTCAAAAATAAATTGGGGTGTGTACGTTATATTCTCCAAAATAAAGATTTTAACGTTTGTGAGAGGGAGGGAATTGAGGGATAGAAGAGAGGACAAAGGATTTGGTGATCGAGGATCCACTGTCTCATTTCCTTTACTATATTTCCTTTAAAGGGTAAATTGCAATAAATATAATGACTTTGAGGTTAGTTGCCACTAATATTATGACCTTGTAATATTTTGAGGGTAATTACATAAAACCACCATTTTCAATAAACTCTTAACCCCCCCCCCCCCCCCCCCCCACGAATTTCCAAAAATCAACAATTTCAAAACAAAAAATAAGAGGGAGGAAAGAGGTACCATCATCATGTTGGAATAATATTTTGGTTGTTCAATTTTTCATATTTTTAAAGGACCAGATTTTTCTCTTGAAAATGACACATAAACCAAGATTTCCAATTTAATTTAGTTCTAACATGAATTTTTTTTCAAATTAATGCCCAAAAATAATCGAGTAGTCGACGGAGATGGAGATCAATGGCTTATCGGCGACAAACCCAACATTATGCAAATGCAACGATCGGATCTAGCTAGTGCTTTCATGGATCTTGAAGGACCGTTCCACTTATTTTTGGCTTTTAAATCGTGGGGTGCTTTTTAATTTTGAGAAAATTAGTGATTTATGGTTTTGTGTAATTTTTACATTATATAGCCGATTTTATATTAATTTTAAAAATTCATCTAATAGAGAATACAACAAACCTCAAAGTTTAGTATATTTCATAAAATATTATAATATCATGATACGGAGTATTAATCGCAACTATCCTTAATTTTAAGCCTATTTAATACTACAATTTATGCAACTTTAAATATATTTTATTTTCATAGATAAAAAAACTTGCGAATCTTCCTTCACTTATTAAGTGGAATGATTCCGATGTCTCTTTTTACAATAAAAACAATTTTTTTTAAACTATTTATACACGTTTTTTAACAGGATAAAAACTATAGTATAAAATATTAATTTTTTTTTAATTTATAATTTCATACTTATTACTAGTAAGTATAAAATTATAATTTTTTTAAAAGTTAATATTTTATATAGTTTTTTTTATTATAAGAATATATATATAAAATAAAAGTCATGGAGATTACAAAGCCTTATATATAATATATAATGTATATGATGATATATATCCTTTGGATATAATTCACGGCCGGTAGTCGAAAATATTTGGGAAATTAGAGATTTGTTACGTTTACCACGATTTATATATGTTAAAAACAAAAACAAAAATTTCACAATTAAATCAAACGAACAATATATAGAATAGTTGACATGCATGCCATGTATCTTGAAAATTTTGGCCATTTTTATCATCATGACATTGATTTATGGCTTTGAATTTTTTGCTCGATCTTAATATAAAATTATTGCAAATTTGTAAAATTATATATATATATTCACAGACGAATGTCAAATTTGTGTATATATATATATATACGGTTTTGTCTAACCTGTAAGTATAGATTAATCCTCCTTTATTGGAAAAGAAAATCTAAAAATAAAAGAGAAAATTTACCCAACAGGTCACTTTTTGGGCTCAAATTTAACAAATGTCTACGGACCTCTACATATTATGTTAAAGTCCACCATTTTTTTTAATCAGATGCGTGCCCCCCTTCCCGTCTGTTCACCGTCATCAACCCGAGCCCCCTGGATCTCCGTCCCTCCCTCCCCCCCTCATCCCCGCCCCTTCTTCCCGGGCTCCCCTTGGAGATCACCGCCTCCCCGTCCTCCTCCTGCTGGAATCGATCAAACTCCAATCGATCATCATCTTCATCAATCCGAGAATCTTCATCTTCATCGATCATCAAACTCGATCCCATTCAACGGAATCGAATCGGAGAGAGAGGAGTCTAGATCTCGAAGGTGAAAAAAACAACAACTCCGGTTTCAGCAACTCCGGTGTCGAACTGGTGACGTAGAAAAAAAAAAAGAAAAAAAAAGCAACTCTGGTTTCAGCAACTCCGATGTCGAAGTAGTGATGCGAAAAAAAAAAGAAAAAAATAAGCAACCCGGTTTCAGTAGCTTGGGTTTCAGCAACGCGAAAAAAAAAATTGCTGAAACCGGAGGGGGGCACGGGGCACAATAGAGGGCAGTTGACATTTTGCTAATTTAAAACATTTGGTAGACATTTAACAAATAAAGACCTTAAATTAAGCCATTATAGAAATCACCCCAAAATAAAATGAGCAAACCCAATTTTTTTTTTTTTTTTTAAATTGACTAAATCAATAAATCTAGATAAATCTTTACAAAATCGAAAAGCTTATCTATGTCTAGGGTGAATACGCACTAAAATTCAATAGTTAAACCATTGATCTTCACCTTCTTACATATGAACAGGCGATCATCTACCTAGCTATGTAGAAACACAAGAAAAATTACACAAAATAAAGATGGACTCGTAATGAATTGCATTCGATATCGATCGAAAGCGAGGAAGTTAAGCTAGTTAGGCGAAGAGATCGAGCTCCATATATGATAGAACACAAAAATGTGTTCACTCTTCGAAAATTAGTAGATAGATCGATATCGATAGAGCGAAGTAGCTAGCGATCGATATTCATTGGCCGTATGGTCCATATGTGATTGTTGTTGTCATTGACAAACAACTACAAGATTTCGAATCCTGAAACCCTAATTGGCAACACAAGCAAACTCCCTTTGTCACCATTGGCAATTGCCTTGATGTGTTGTTGTTGTTGGTTGAGCCTCTCCACAAGTAGGACTGTTGTTGTTGTTGTTGATCTTGTTCTTGCTTGACATTCATAGTCGACGAAACCCTAGCCGGAGGATCAGAAGGACGAAGGCTGATAGAGAGATCGAGATTGAGCTGCCTCTCGAGCTGATCATCACCCGTAACAACGCTATTGTTAGAGTCCTGATCATCATGACCCGAGGTTCCGACAATGGGACCCAAGGTAGGCGGCGCCGCCTTCATCGTCGCATTAGGGCTAATTATTCTCGTTTCGGATGTGGGACCGAATTGCAACAGGGAGCCTTGCATGTTGATCAATTGAAACCCTCCGGTGTTTGTTGCACCAATTGCAGCATTGCTACAATTATTGCTCAGTTGTTCGTTGCTGGTAAGCATCGTTGCGGATGAGGTTGACGACGGATTGAGAGGTCGGTGTGTCTGGGGATCGACCCCTCGGCTAAGTAGCTTTCTTTTGATGTGCGTGTTCCAGTAGTTCTTGATTTCGTTATCCGTTCTCCCCGGAAGACGGGCAGCTATAAGAGACCACCTACAACAAACCACAAATTAGACATAAAAATCACATGAAAATATATTTAATCAGATGGGGTTTGATGAATTGAAGATAATTAATTACTTGTTGCCAAGCAAACTGTGGAGGTTGATGATGAGATCGTCTTCTTCGTCGGAGAAATTTCCTCGCTTGAGATCAGGTCTTAGATAGTTTATCCATCTCAATCTGCAGCTCTTACCACATCTTTGAAGGCCTGCAAATTAACATATAGTTTAATCAGATGGGTATGAACTCAAAATATATATGTCATTTAATACAACTCCACCTACCCAACCACAACAACTATAGTACATGTACAAAACAACACAACCGATCACACCCCACAAACTGTTCAAAATTTAATTTTCCCACCTCCTCCCCCCAGTCCCCAAACCACCCAAAAAAAAAAATATTTTTTAAGAAAACCCCCCTTGAATCAACAAAATTCATGAATCATCTAAGCACACACAAACAAGAAAAAATCATAGATATAGTTGCAAATTAAAGAGCAAACAAATTAAACCCCAAAATTAAAACACACACCCATACAGATAAGTACCAAAAAATTGAAAAATTAAGAGAGAAAAATTAGGGTTTGGATGGAGAGAGAGAGGGGAATGAACTCACCGGCGGCTTTGGGGAGAGAACGCCAGCAACCTTCACCGTGGGATTTGATGTAGTTAACGAGGCGGTCGTCTTCTTCCTTGGTCCATGCGCCTTTGTTGGTGTGCTCCTTCTCGCAACAGGGTGATCTCCCCATACTTGTAATTGATTGACTTTGTAGCTTTACACAGCAGTTAATCAATTGTTGTACGTTTAATCGAGCAATTGTAGGTGTTCTTGAGGGATGGGAAGATGGAGGACTCAGAGTTGAGAGGGAGAGGGACAAAGAAAGAGAGAGGTTTGTTGTTTGTGTGGGGGTGATGGTGGTGGGGAGAGTGCATAAGAGAGTTTTAATTCACCGGGTTTGGTTTGCAGCCATCCGTTGCAATTGATGGGAAATAAATGGAATCCATTTATTTAATTTTAGTTTAATGAATGGAATAGGACATTTTGTGAAAAAATAAAAATAAAAATAAAAATAAAAATAAAAATAAAATGGGTGTTTTTAGTATAAAGATGAATAAAAAAGGACAAAAGAGGGCATGAATTTGACCGAAGTTGGTATAGATGAAGACGCAGAAAAGAGGGGTGGAGGGGTGGGGGATGAGGGTGTGGGGGTGGGTTTGGCAATTAACTTAGTGCTGGATTTGGTAGGTAGACTTCCTACTTTTTCCATTTACTTGTGTCTTGTGTGAGAGATGGATGCCTACCTATTATTATTATTATTATTTTTACTGGTATAGGTCCCGTCTTATATATGGAAAATACGTTAATATAATATTGTAAATAATTCGGATATATTTCTATAAATAAAAATATAAATATTTCCCCGAAATAGCATATATATCAATAAAATTATTTCGATATATTATATATAATATAAATATCTTTTATTTAGATTCTCTCAAAATTTAAATAAAATTCACATTTATAAGATTAATGTTTTTTTTTCTAATCTATCGTTAATTAAATCTCAGGTAATTTAATAGATAGCTTATTTTTATTTTTTTTTTGTTAAATATGTATTATATCTTTATTAAGTTAGTTTACTAAAATATCTATGTACTGATGGAGTGTGGCTACATATTATGGCTATAGAATATTTTAATAATATATTTTAGCCTCTAAAAATAATATAGATATAAATAAAATAAAAACTATTAAGTAATTAATTTTAATATAAATATTTTTTTCCAAAAAAACATAATCTAGATATAACTAGCCTTTAAAACTAATTTTAATTTACGAAAATACCTCTCTTCATCAATTATTTCTAGTCAACTAGCTAGTACTATATTATTATGTATACTTTAAACTATTTTAAATCAAATAAATCCGTCTTTTAACATTAAAATTATCATTATAATATTTTAGTATATTCTCACAATTAAAAGTACATTAATATATATTAGAGAAATAGATAATGAATTGAAAACAACAAACTTCATTGATTAATCGGTTGGAAATTACATTAAAGACAATACATAATTAAAAACATTATTTAAAGTTGGAACATCTAACAAAATTCAAATATTCATCAAATATGTTCCTTTTCGTCGAGGTGGATCCAAACGGAGGAATGTAGGGGCATGTGACCCCACCCTCATCCGACGAATCCCCTATACATATTCTCCTTGTCGATAGCTTCGTTTTGATATATAATACGCATTAATCCGATATCCGAGTAAAAAGTTATGAATATTTAAAAATTGAGGTATATTAATCACCTTTAAATGTTATTTAAATAACACACCATGCTTTTATATTCTATTTAGATTGACATGCCTATACTATAACTTATCTTGAGATCTTTGAAATAAGCGGTTATAGTACTCATTTCGACAATTAGTTAAGAAATTATGGAAGTTTAAATGAGGGAAAATGTCAGATTTTCTACTTTGCAAGATATTAGCTAGTGATGTTTCTAAAAAGACAATCGAGGTAGGAATTCACAAAGCTTTTGATTTGATATATCATCTTATTGCTTTGGTTTTAATGTTATTAGTTGCACAAACTGTACTGAAAAGAGCTTTCTTTGCGCAATAAGATAAGAGAAGATTTTCTCTCTTAGAGTTTTGTTTGCTGGGTTGAAAAAGATGTTTTCAAGCGCATTGATAATGAGATTATCATTCAACATTTTTAGGCCATTAGGGCATGAAAACCTATAAAATGGATTCACCCTTGTCGAGTTGAACTATTTCATTATAGAACTCTAATTAGCAATAAGGAATTTTTTGTACTAGTGAACTTTTTTATTTTTATCGCTATTTTGTAGTGTTGAAAACGTTATATGCTGTATGAGTTCGCGTTATTTATTGTCGTTTATTACCGGTGTGCCCCCACACTCTTCGGGTTCAGGCTCTGCCACTGCTTGTCGATGTTTACCACTACCACGAAGTCAAGTCCTTCTCTCGATATAGTATGAGTAAATCCAATTCGGGTAGGTTCTCCACTTGCCCCTTCATCAAACAAAGGAATCTCATACTTGATGAGTATAATTTTGTCACTCATTCTACAATCATATTATATAAAATGATATAAGCTCGCATTCATGATATTGGACTAAAAGAAAGCCTAACTTAGACCACATTAAACCTTTTGGTTGCATTGTGTTTTCTTATGTTAACCAAGGTAAACTTAACCCTAGGTCCCAAAAATGTGTGCTATTGGGTTATCCTGAAGGGGTTAAGGGTTATAAGTTGCTTCTTGTCCAACCTGGAGTGTATAAAACTATTGTGAGTAGGAATGTCTTTATCAATGAGCATGAATTTCATTTTAAGAGAGCTTCTCCTGTTATCTCAGATGCTAACTTGCAGGTACAAGATGATCAATTCTTTGTGCCTAAGCACAATGATGATGATTCTGATGATGAGTTTGACAGTGGTTTTTCTCCCTCTTCTTCCTCTACTCTCTCTGCTCATGATTCTTCTCTGTCTACTTCTAATGATGCTACTGTTTCTGATGATATGCAAATTGATGTTGTGCAACCTCACCAATTGGGTGGGGAAGCAAATAATGAACCTAATTCCTCTTCTACTTCTCCTATTTCTGTGAATGAGGATGCTGTTGTCACTTCTGTGCCTGTGTCTGGTTCTGGTCCCTCTAGTTCTTCAGCCACTGAAGGGCATGACTTGACTAATTGGCAGTTGACTAGGGATAGGAGTCCTAGGACTGTTATACCAAATAAAAGGTTCATTAATAACATTGTTGAGTTTGCTTGCTTGGTTTCTGAAGCTGTGAAGATTTTTACTCCTGAAACTTATGAACAAGCTATGAAATGTATTCACTCTACTAAATGGAAACATGCTATGAATGATGAGATAGAATCTATGAGGGTGAATAAAACCTGGACTTTGGTGCCTAAACCTGTGAATGCTAGATTAATTGATTGTAAATGGATCTATAAACTGAAAGATGGCATTTCTAAGTCTGACCCCCCTAGATACAAAGCTAGGTTGGTTGCTAAGGGTTTTACCCAAAGAGAGGGTGAGGATTACAATGAAATATTTGCTCCTGTTGTGAAATATAAAACTTTGAGACTGTTGCTTGCCATGACTGCTGTTTATGACTTTGAATTAGAACAAATGGATGTTAAGACAGCTTTTCTTCATGGTGACTTGGATGAGACAATTTATATGAGACAGCCTAAGGGCTTCATTGATTCTGTGCATCCTAATCATGCTTGCTTGTTAAATAAATCCATCTATGGTTTAAAACAGTCACCTAGACAATGGAATATCAAGTTTGACAAGTGCATGAGGTTCAGTCTAGGGTTTAAAAGGAGCAAATTTGATACCTGTTTATACTTTAAGGGTGTAAATAAGAGTCCTGTGCTTTATGTGCTTTTGTATGTGGATGACATCTTGTTGATTTCCAAATCTGTTGATGCTATTCATGATATTAAAAAGAACTTGCAAAAGCATTTTGACATGAAAGATTTAGGCATTGCTAAAAAGATTTTAGGCATGTCTATTATAAGAGATAGGAAGCATAAGAAATTGTGGTTACATCAGTGTGACTATGTGCATAAGGTTCTTGAGAGATTTCATATTTCTGGTGATAAGATTAACAACATTCCTTTAGGTGCTCATCTTGATATCACTAAAATAAAAGGGAAGTTGTCTGTTGCTGAATTGAATATTATGAAATCCATTCCTTATGATGCTGCTGTAGGTTCAGTAATGTACTCTATGATCTGTACTCGTCCTGATCTTGCATTTGCTATTAGCACACTTAGCAGGTTCATGTCTGAACAAGCTGAGAAACACTAGGTGTCTATGAAATACTTGTTGAGATATTTGCTTGGCACTGCTAACCTGTCTTTGTTATATGCTGAACACTCCTCCTCTTATAACTTACATGGCTTTGTGGATGCTGATTATGCTTCTAACAAGGATACCAGGAAATCTATTACTTCCTATGTGTATACATGTGCAGGTAATTGTGTTTCCTGGAAATCCCAGCAGCAACCCATCGTTGCTCTCTCATCCACTGAAGCTACACATAGCAGCTACAGAGGCCTGCAAGGAGGCTATCTGGCTGCAAGGTATCCTTAAGGAGATAGAGAGGAAGCACTACACCTCTGTCCTACACATTGACAGTCAAAGTGCACTCTATCTCTGCAGGGACCCCATGTACCATGAGCGTACTAAACATATTGATGTTAGATACCATTTTATTCGAGAGAAAGTGGAAGATAATGTCATACATGTTAAGAAAATTGATGGTAAGCTTAATCCTGCAGATTTTGGCA
Organism: Persicaria tinctoria; assembly: GCA_037127255.1. NCBI lineage: Eukaryota > Viridiplantae > Streptophyta > Magnoliopsida > Caryophyllales > Polygonaceae > Persicaria > Persicaria tinctoria. The sequence goes on from JBANSL010000004.1 coordinate 8,149,945, forward strand.
CTAAAATTGTTCCTTATGAAAAATTTGTGTTCTGCAGGAACTTCCTCCATTTGGAGGATTTCCATGGGTGATCCTTGCATGTTTGGGCTGATGACGGATGGCCTTGAGTCCACTATGTTTAGGCTATAGTCTGCCTGGAGCAAGACTTAGAAAAATAGAGGGTGATTTGTTTTAATGTTATATGTTTATTTCCCTATGTCTTGCTTTCATATGTGTTACATGTAATATTGTTATGTGCTTGTAAACATGTATGAGTGTATGATGAGTATACATATAACATATATTATATGCTTGGATATACATGGATGCACAATATATGATTAGGCTCGACTGAGTCGTATTGAGTCGAGATCGACTTGATCCTCTAACGAGTCTAGTACATATTGTGGAGTGATAATGTATAACCTATAGTTTATATAATATATGTATAATATGTATGATACTATAGTTGGAGGTCCTTACCCGGATTTGGGCTTTAGGCCCATTCCCGAGCCCAAAGATCTCTCCAGTACTGAGTGAGCTTGGCGGCCCTAACCACTTGAAGTGAAGCGCTGCGTTTTGCCTTTGAGATCCGAAGCCCTAGCTATATAAGCTCGCTAGCAGCTTCTGGATCCTTCAGTTCAGCTCTCTCTCTCCTCCGTCTCCTCTCAAACGCTCTCAAAGGGTTTCTAGGGTTTCTCCTGGCTCCTCCCCGGCGATTGGGACGACGAAGGTGGTGGCTGCTCTCGGTGATCTCCTGGTGGTGTTGCGGCTAAGCTTCTGGCTTTGGTTGCCGCTTGTCTCACGTCTGGAGATCTAGGGTTTGGGAGTTTCGAAGAGATCTTCGAACTCCGGTCATCCCACACAGGGGGATCTTCTTCTCTTGTGTCTCTGAAACTCGTACATGCATAGATCTAGGGTTTACTTTTGCATTGCTTGTTTGTAACCCTCTATTGAACATTACCTAGTGGATTCGGCCTGTTCTTGAGGCCCCGAGGACGTAGGCATATCTTTGCCGAACCTCGTAAAACTCTGGTGTTCGTTCTTGCTCTTGCATGTTTGTTTTGAGTTTCTTGTTTTCGTATCTCTCGCTTCCGTATTCAATCACTTTCGTTATCTCGAATCTCGATTCAACAGACTCTATCCTATCTTTCCTTGTTTGATTCATCTAATGGTGGATCACTCCAACTAAAAGCAATTTAACAATGCCAATAGCATAAACAACTAAAGATAGAGGCACACCTCTCTAACCCTAATCGATGCAATTGATAAAAAAAAAATTGTCAATATCCGCTACACACCCAATTGATGCTTTCACGGGATCAATTGACTATGTTGTGCTACTAATTCAACTAACACATAAGGGATAATCAAACCTTTAGAAAGAAAGAAAATTCCATCAAGGTGGCCAATCTTGAAGAACAGAGATATTGAATGAATCAAACTTAGAATAGGTAGAAATTAAGTCTCACAAATCATATAACCATGCCTCTGAATTGCAGGCGAAACAAAAGAGGTTTAGTTCCTCATGGAAGGTTTTCCTCTCAATATCTCAATTGGAGTCTTCATCAATTAGGTCCCTCCTCTCTAGGTAAAAGTCGGCCAAATAGATATATAAAACTTAACCTAATTAGTTTCCAAAAGAAAGGAATCGCATTCCCGCATCCTCTCTAGATGAGCGAAAGTGGAAACCGAGGATGTGTATTGGTTGATCGGGGTGTGTAGATTCCGAATATGTGGTCGGAATTCCGATTCAAGCAACGTTTTGGATGCAGTGTGAGGATTTGCGATGAAAGAGAGGGTTTGGAAGGTTGAACGATATGGAGAAGGGTTTGGAGGTTAGGGATGAAGTGAAGAGGGGAAAATAAAATAGGGTTTAAATAATGAAGTGGGCCCCACCCGTCCAATTAACCAACAACCCAACTCTCTCTGAACAACATGCATGGCGGGTGCCATGTGACAGGCGGCGGGCGTCGTGACCCCAGTGAAGCATACCTCTTGTTTCTGATCTTAAAATCCAAAACTTACCTCATAAACTCGTTCCAAACATCTCCAAAATGTAAACACTAACAAACCTAATGCTAATGAAACTAAAATGAGAGAAAAAATGAAAAGAAAGAAAAGAAAATGAAAGTACTTACCTCGGTTTGCCTCCCGACCAACGCCTTTGTTTTAGGTCCATGGCTAAACGTAGTGAGGTGATTCTATTCCTCAGGAAGATCCTCTCCTTGCCAGGAGTCCATAACTTGTCCGGCGATGTCCTCGTGATATATCTTGATTCTTTGACCACTCACCTTGAAGTTATGACCATCCATCGGGTTCTGTAAATCAACCGCACCATAGGGATAAACATGGACCACAATGTAGGGACCTGTCCATCTAGACTTGAGCTTCCCAGGGTGAAGTTTTAGACGTGAAACATACAACATAGCCTTATCTCATGGACGAAATTCTCTCCTCAAAATGTGCTTATCATGCCATGCTTTTCTTTTTTTCCTTATAGATCCTAGAATTATCATAAGCATTCTAACGAATCTCTTCCAACTCCTGAAGCTAAAGCTTCCTCAATTCTCCTGCTTCAAATGCGTCCATATTGACCTGTTTGCCTACCCAGAATGCCTTATGCTCGAGCTCAACTGACAAATGACAAGGCTTCCCATAAACCAAGCGAAATGGAGACATCCCAATAGGCCGGTGTCTTATATGCAGTACGGTAAGCCCATAGTGCATCCTCCAATCTGAGACTCCAGTCTTTTCTATTTGGTGAAACACTCTTCTCTAAAATCCTTTTCACTTCTCTATTAGACAATTCTGCCTGCTCATTGGTTTGAGGATGGTAGGCGGTAGAGACCTTCCGAGTTACGTTGTATTTCCTTAAAAGAGCGCTGACAATCTTGTTACAGAAGTGAGTTTCCCGGTCACTGATAACAGCTCTGGGCATTCCAAATCTAGAAAATAGACTCTTCAAGAAACTAGCAACTGCACGAGCATCATCAGTCTTTGTCGTCTTCGCCTCAACCCACTTGGACACATAACCAACCACGAGCAAGATGTAAACATTCCTAAATGAACTGGGAAAGGGTCCCATGAAAATCGATACCCCAGACATCAAAGATCTCGCATACCATAATAAAAGATAATGGCATCTCATTCCTGCATGAGATATTTCCGGTTCACTGGCATCGTTCACAAGTCAAGCAGAAAGCATGAGCATCGCGAAAGATATGCGGCCACCAGAATCCCGCTTCCAAGACTTTCCTAGCCGACCTCTGGGCTCCAAAATTTCCATCGCTTGGGTGTGAATGATAGAAGTTACCTCATTGTCCGGAAGACATCGACGAACAATTTTATCAACGTAGTGCTTCCACAAGAAAAGATCATCCCAAACATAGTAGTGAGCATCGTGTCGAATTTTGTCCTTCTTAGCTTTCGGGCAATTTGAAGGGAAGATTCCAACCACCAAGTAATTAACAATGTCAGTGAACCAAGGTTTCTTAGTCCGAATACTCATAAGCAAGGCAGGCGGCTCACTCGCATCATCATCAAGCAAATCGGAAATCAAAGCACCGTCAAGGTGACGGGCGCCGTCATGCTCAGTGTCATAATAGGTCGAAATTCTCAGCAATTCTTCGTCAGGGAACTCTCCCAATCTCTCTGGTTGCTCTCCCCCACCATCATTTCTATAAATTCTGCTCATGTGGTCAGCTACGTACCAAATTCTCTGCTCCCTTCTTATCTTTAATTTCCAAGTTGAATTTTGTCAAAACTAGAATCCATCGAATCAATCTAGGCTTTGCGACCTTTTTTTTTATCATCAAATAGCGGAGTGCCGCATGATCACTATAGACCACCACTTTAGCACCCAATAAATAAGGACGAAACTTCTCTAGAGCAAACACCACAGTTAACAACTCTTTCTAAATAGTAGTGTAATTCCAGTGAGTCAACTGATTCCTCAACTCATGAAAATCATTTTTACAATTATCATCAAACACAAATGAAACATCTTAAACAATTCACATAATCGGGAGGTTATCTTGGAAAAATCCTTAATAAAACTCCGATAAAATCCTGCATGACCTAAGAAAGAACGGATCTCACGCACATTAATAGGATAAGGTAAAGCCTGAATAAGATCTATCTTCGCTTTATCTGCCTCAATGCCTTTCTTGGACACAATGTGACCAAGAACAATCCCTTTTTTCAACCATAAAATTACACTTTTCAAAGTTTAAGACCAGATTAGTTTCAACACATCTCTTAAGCACTAGTGACAAATGATGCAGACAAGAATCAAAATCATCCCCATGCACAATGAAATCATCCATAAACACTTCAATAAAATGCTCAACATACTCAGAAAATATACTCATCATGCATCTTTGAAATGTACCAGGCGCATTGCATAATCCAAAATGCATTCTACTATAAGCAAAAGTACCAAAAGGACAAGTAAAAGTAGTTTTCTCCTGGTCCTCGGGTGCAATTGGAATTTGAAAATATCCAGAATAACCATCCAAAAAGAAATAATAGGACCGGACGGCAAGGCGCTCAAGAATTTGATCAATGAAAGGTAAAGGAAAGTGATCCTTACGTGTCGCAGTATTGAGTTTGCGATAGTCAATGCAAACTCTCCAACTAGTTTGTACCCTCATAGGTACCATCTCACCTTCCTGGTTCTGAGAGACCGTGATACCTCCGTTTTTAGGAACCACTTGTGTCCGACTTACCCATTGACTATCAGAAATAGGATAGATCATACATGCGTGAAGGAGATTCAAGTACCTTCTTTTTGACGACGTCTATCATAGGCGGATTCAACCGTCGCTGAGGTTGTCTTGTCGACTTTGCATTATCCTCCATGAGTGCAATGTAAGTTTATTAGAAATAATGTTGGACTGATTCCTTTGATATCAGTCCAACATTGGCCCATCCCAAGGCATACACAATGTTGGACTGATTCCTTGAGTGCAATGTAAGTTTATTAGATCATACATGCGATGCATACACAATGTTGGACTGATTCCTTTGATATCAACAATGGCCCATCCCAAGGCAGTGCAATGTTCCCTAAGGACATCCACCAACCTTTGTTCCTGGTCAAAAGTAAGTTTATTAGAAATAATCACAGGAAGTGTGTCACCCTCTCCCAAAAATGCATACTTCCAATGATCAGGGAGAGGTTTCAATTCAACTTCAGGTGCCTAAATGACAGACGGGAGAAGTTTCTCACTAGGAGTATCTAATGGTTTTGTTCTATAAAAATGAGACCAATCATCTGAGTTCGCATCCAGTGCCACATACAATTCTTACAAGTTATTAGGCAAAGCATAATCATAAGACAATTCGCCCAAAGGGGTTTCCAAAACAATCTGTAACTGGTCAGAACGATCAATATGTACAATATACTTAGTGAAAATATCTACATCATCAACTAGATTCAGAGAATATGCAGCAGATTTCCCATTAGGGATTAAATATTCAGCCTTTTTCCCATTAACTTCCACAATTAAAGACCCATAAAAACAATAAATTCTTGCTTTAGCAGCTTACAAGAAGGGTCTATCTAATATGATAGGTGTCTCAGGTACACCGAGCCCCATATAAATCACATAAAAATTAGCAGGGAAAATCAAATCATCAACCATAATCAAAACATCTTCAACCACTCCCTTAGGGTGAAGTTGAGAGCGATCAACAAGTTGTATAACAACCCTAGTTTCATTCAGAGGCCCCAGTCCCAACTCATCATATAGTTTGTACGATATCACATTAATAGAGGCGCCAAGATCAACCATAGCAGTTTTAAATTTAACCTCACCAATCGTACAAGGAGGAGTAAACATACCTGGGTCCGCACTTTTCAGGCAATCGCTTTTGAAAAACCAAAGACAATTTTTCTTGTAATCCCTTACCTTCTTTTTCCTTCTCCTGTTGTGATCTTTTGGTTGTGCAAACTTCCCGAAGAAATTTTGCATAGCAAGGAACGAATTCAACTAGATCAAGGAGAGGAATATTTACTTGACGTTTGGTTAAAGTGTCGAATAAATCTTTGTTATTTTCCCACTTACGATCAAGATACAAGGCACGAGGAAAGGGTGGTACAAGTTTAGGAACCTTAGAAGACCATTCCTTTGATGATTTCCTTGGGGATTCAACAACGTCAAAAATCGGGTCCGTCACTGGAGGGGGCGACAAGCGCCGCGGTGAGGAGAGGCGAGCGCCGTCAATACAGTACGGTTTCGACTCTTTATCATCTTCTTCCCCCACATCAATCACCTCCAACTTGAGTTCTTGTAGCTCTTGGGCCATTTGTCGCATGAGTTCTCCTTGATTCTTTACCATCATCATCAAACCTTTCAAAACACCTCCCTTGATAATTTCAGAGCTTGTATGATGTGATTCTTGAGCTTCTTATCTCCTTTGAACATTCGATGTCTCCATCTGAGTACCCATCTACGTTACAACCTCCGTCAATTTTGCAACTTTCTCCTCGTAGCCCTTTACAGGATCATTCAATGCAAATGGATCTCCAAATCCACTAAATCTCTTGTATTGCTGATTCGAATTTGCTAATCCATCGAAGATTTGCATAGCTTTTTCCGGCATCTTATCCAGAATATCACCTCCACTTATAGCATTGATGACAGTGCTCTCATGATCAAGCAACCCCTCATAAAGATAGAGAATCAAATCCTATTAAGGAAATCCATGTTGTGGGCAACTTGCCTTGAGTCGCCTAAATCTCTCAAGGTAGTCATAGAGGCTCTCTCTAGGGAGATGTTCTATGCTAGTCAATTGCTTCTTTACTTTGCTCAAATGGGTAACAGGGAAATATTTAATCAGAAAAGCTTTCTTTAATTCCAACCAAGTAGTAATACTTTCTGTAGGCAGACAGTGTAGCCCATCAATCGCTGCGTATTTCAGGGTGAACAGAAACAACCTCAACATGACTTGATCATCAGTAAATCCTTGAGGTATGAGTCGGTCACAGACACTAAAATATTCAATAAGATGCTTATTAGGCTCATCTCCAATCATCCCATGGAAAACTAGAAGAATCAATAGCCAATTAGCTTTATATCCCAATTTGGAGTTTTCAGGGAGTTCAGGTAATGTAATCGCAAGGTGTTGCGAATTCAAATCAGGTTCCCTTAAGTCTCTCAATGTCCTCCTGAGAGGGGATTCAACATTTCCAGACATCTTTGCTTAACCTTCGAAAAGACTCAACAAAGATTGATTAGTAACCAAACAGCAATCCACCAAGGTGAATCACCAAAGATAGCAAATAAGAATAAACAAAGGAAATAAAGTAATCTCCCCGAAAACGGTGCCAAAATTTGGTGTGGTGCAGAATGTCATTACCTTTCTACAACACCAAAAAGAATAACCTAAACCAACAACTTAACTAGCAACCTAGTAACTAGTATAGCGGAATAGTAAGGGGTCGATCCCAGAGAGAGAATACCTTTCTTGTCTATCAAATTGCTATCAAAAGGGAACAATATCAAAGGGTAATTGAATAATAAGGCAATTGAATATGGCTAAAGTAACAATGGTGAATTGGTGAGAATTATGAACGAGATAGTTTCCCCTACATTTCATCAACAATTGTTATGTCTTTGATCCTTGACTATATCCTATCTTTCCTTATTTTATTCATCTAATGGTGGATCACTCCAACCCTAAGCAATTTAACAATGCCAATAGCATAAAAAACCAAAGATAGAGGCCCAACTCTCTAACCATAATCGATGCAATTGATAAAGTAGAATTGTCAATATCCCCTACACACCCAATTGATGCTTTCACGGGATCAATTGGCTATGTTGTGCTACTAATTCAACTAACATATAAGGGACAATCAAACCTTTAGCAAGAAAGCAAATTCCATCAAGGTGGCCAATCAAGAGGGAATATATGCAATCAATCAATAAAGAACAAACATATTGAATGAATCAAACTTAGAATAGGTAGAAATTAAGTCTCACAAATCATATAACCATGCCTCTGAATTGCAGACGAAACAAATTTGTTTCGTCATGGAAGGTTTTCCTCTCAATATCTCCATTGGAGTCTTCATCAATTAGGTCCCTCCTCTCTAGGTAAAAGTCGGCCAAATAGATATATAAAACTTAACCTAATTAGTTTCCAAAAGAAAGGAATCGCATTCCCGCATCGGCACGGGCAGCGGGCGCCGTAGTCTAGGCGGCGGGCGTCCTGACCACATAAAGTGTTCTTCGTCTTAATCACTTATGAATCCAAGCTAACTCCTTCCTACGCCTCTTCTTGCATTCTTCAATGGTTTCCTCAGGTTCCTAACTCTCCATACTCATCCTTGGTAAAGTCATAAATGTATCCTTCACATTCAAGCGTCGCAACGTAAATCTGCGAATAAGCACAAAAAGAGCGTAGATTCCAAACTTGCAAGACAAATACTAATAATGTGAACTACTCAATAAACATGATATAAACTATCCTAAATGCAATAACAACTACCTATAATGCCTATATAAAATATGCATTATCAGCGAGGCATCCATAGCCATATAGCTCGTGACTAATAGTTACGGCTCTATAGCAACGGGTCTAGCAACGAACCCAATAAGTTGTGGCTAAGCCCGTAGCAACGGATGACCTTGTGAATGTCGTGGCTGTAGCGACGAAGTCAGCAACGGATGAGGGCGCGTCCTCCCACCCATGAAAAGGAAGATCGACTATTGAAAAAATTTATATAATTGTAAAAAATAAAAACAAAATATATTTATCCATATTTTTTTTTTGAAAAAGGTATAGTAAGCAAATTTGGCCAAGTTTTTAATATAACACCTCATCTCAGCTGATAAGTAAACAGATGCAAACCTTGGCTCTTCATTTGACCGATTCATTTCATGTTAAATAATTAAAAAAAACAGATTAATTAATAATCGATCAAAGTTAATTAGAAACCACCAAAACATTTTGAAATATATATTTAAAAATATGCGGGAGGCAGGGTGTGCATATATATTAAGTAAGTTCGGATTGGTGTACCTACACACAGCTACATTTCATCCGATCCATTTTATTTAATTTGTTTGATTTGGTTTGTCCTAAAAAATTAATTAATTTAATTATATATTCCTTTCATCACACTTCATGGAACATAGACATTATATATAATTTAACGGTTTACATGTCGTGATCTACACATATATATATACAAGATACATGTATATTGCTAAATCACGATACATTTTTATTATTAAATTGCTAAGAGAAACTATAAACTATTAGGGTGGTAAAAAAAAAAAGATATATTGTGTTTTCTACCTAAACAAATTATACACTGCCCATAGTTTTAATTATATTTTTTCAAGGAAAGTAATTTGAATTGAGATATCTGACAAATTAAATTTAAAAGGTTGAAAATTTTGGTACGTAAAGATCTTCAAAAAGAACAACACACAAAATAACCAAAAAATTGACGGAAGCAAAAAAACCGATCAAAATTTTGTATGTTATACGTGGCAGTATAGAACTCCCACTATAATATATTTAAAAATATAATAAAAAATTAATTTATTTGGTGCCACCTACACTCATCTATCCATATAAATTAAATAAATTTGGTAAATAAAAAAATATTAATCATAATCGATCTACTAATCGCGTATAATCTTGTACTCCGTATATATAAAACAACATATGCTAAGTCAAAACAGAAAGTTTCAGGGGGGAAAACAAGTAACTATATAATGTAATCTTAATATGAGAAAAAAAAAGTAATCTTAATGGTTGATTAAAAAAAATTATTTGAAATGAATATCCACATAAAAATTATTACTTATACAAGTGTAGTGTTTGTACATAATTACAGTATTTATTACTATATATATTATATATATATTTTTTCATAAATTACTATTATATTTATCTATTATTGACGGAGTGAAACCTGTTGTTGATCCGTCAAAGAAAACTCAAACCTATAACTAGTATAGCAATAAGCAAGAGGTCGATGGTACTGGCGGCGGCCGCGGCATACATGTTGCGGCCGCTGCATCGGTCTTTCCCGGAAAATCCGTCTCGAATTTTCTCTTCTTCTCAACAAGAAAGTTGTAGCTCTCTGAAAGAGCTTTCCAACGCATTGTCATAATAGTCAATCGAACAACCGAGACTTCCAGAAAGTGCAAAACAAGTTCAGCGTGTCTGACTACAACTTCTGCAGACTTGTTCTTCGTTTAAGCTTGCTTCTTCTTCTCAAGACCTCTTGAGATCTTCATGTAAGCTTATTCGATCAACTAGACATTCTCATCCAATGCGTTATGAACTCATGTCTCCTCCTCGGATCCACCATTACCTGAAATAATCAATAAAAGCGTGTAGATTCCGACCCTGACAACATAGAGAACTACTATGCAAATCATGCTTAATCCATCAATGAAATGCATATTAACTAAGTTAAATGCAACCTATTATGCCTACCTAAGTGCATGCTATCAATTATGTTTCCATTTTGTTTGGTTTATAATTCTTAATCATGAGCTCAGAAAGAGAGAGGAACGAGTGAATTGAAAGATTGATCTCAATCTGATTGAATTGCATAAATCCCAAATTACAACTACCATCTTATTTATAGTGGTTTATTACTTATATGCACCCTCACTGTAACAACTAACAACAGTGCACCACACATATAATACTCTCTAACAGTCCCCCTCAAGTGAGGAGTTTTAGCTAGCAAACAGATTACAAACTCCTAAATTGCCTAGGATTTTGCTGTATTGATCAAAAGAGACAATCTTAGCAAAGATGCCTGCTGGTTGTTCCTTAGTTGATATATATCCCAACTCAATTTCTTTGCTAAACACTTTGTTTCTGACAAAATGACAATCTCCTTCAATGTGTTTCGTTCTCTCATGAAACACAGGGTTACGAGCTATGTGTATTGCTAATCTGTTGTCGCAGAAGAGCTTTACATGCTTGAGTTGATCCACTTGCAAGTCCTCAAGAAGCTTCAGAAGCCAAGTAATCTCACTGCTCATAGTGGCCATTGCCCTATACTCTGACTTAGCAGACGACATAGAAACATAGCTTTGCTTCTTGGTTCTCCAAGATATAAGAGAACCTCCAAGCATAATGCAGAAACCAGTTAATGACTTCCTAGTCATTGGGAAGCTTTGCCAATCAGCATCAGAGTCACATAAGTCACTTAGTTGTAGCTTTGACTTGTTTGAGAGAAGCAAACCTTGTCTTGGAGCAACCTTCAAATATCTCAACACATGTTTGGCACCCTTCTAGTGCTCATCACTGGGTTGATGCATAAACTCACTTAGCACCTGAACAACATAACAGATGTATGTCTTGTAATAGTGCGGTAGATTAGCTTTCCTACAAGCCTTCTATAAGCAACTGCATCCACAATAAGCCTATCTCCATCTAGTTGTAGCTTGACTTTAGGATCTAAAGGAGTGGCTACAGGTTTTGCATCCTCCGTACCTGTCTCCTTGAGAATTTCTATAGTGTACTTCCTCTGGTTGATCATTAAGCCATCATCTGACTTTTCAACCTCAATTCCTAAGAAGTACCTCATCTCTCCAAGATATTTCATCTTGAATTTCTGATTTAGATAAGCCTTCAGATTTGCAATCTCAGTTGGATTGTCACCTATGATGATCATACCATCCACATAGACCAGAAGAAATGTGTAAAAGCCTTGTGTAGCCTTAAAGAACGGGGAGTAATCTGCTCTTGACTACTCAAAACCAGCTTCTTTCATCACTTGAGAAAACCTTGAGAACCACTGCCTAGGTGCTTGCTTAAGTCCATACAAAGACTTGTTTAATTTGCACACAACCTGAGACACTTTGTCCTCATTCATACACTCCCCCTGAGGACAAGAGTGAGATTTGAGGAAAGAGTAAGAAGTGTAATAGCACAGAATTATGATTTTCGGGTAACGTTTCAAGGGATGAAACCCTTTGTTCGGATCTTGCAATCTAGGTACGGGTCGAGGTTTCAATCTCATTTTTAAGATCAATAGAAAAAGGGATTTCAAACCCTAAAATTATCATAGGTCCGTTGGGTACCCTTAACCTATCTTAAGACTATGTTGCGGAATTCAGTTCAAAAGAAAGTAGAACAGAAGCAAAGTTAAGATACAAAGCGCCACGGCAGAGCCGGGTCAAAACCAAAACATAAGCGAATGATTACCATTTATACCAAGTTAGAGAATTAGTCAGGTTCTTCGATTCTCCAAAGGGTTTACCCGCCACAGAAGCAAGGATAGGTACCTAACACTATCCACGAAGTCAGGCCCGGTAATCGCATGCGGGCCTCTGACTGCGCTGAGGTCACATAACATGCCTATACCTAAATAAAGGTTGACTAATGTAGTACAAGATTTAAATCACATAAGCATGCTTTGACAGTTATAATAATATGCATAAGTATTGTAAAGGGCCCAAGACAATGCCAAGTGACATATCCCTCTCCTACTCCACCCCCTTTTTCATGAGTGGACCTGGCCAGCACTGTACCCATTTCCTCGTGGTGGTGCACGGACCACATAATAAACATCATCATAAAGTAAATCAAGCTCGCCCAATGGTGTTGGGCGATCGTAACATGCTCATATTGACTCGATTGACTCAGGGCACCCGATGAGGCTGGGTTACCCTATGACCCTAGAAAAGACTCTAGGACTATCACAGATAACGAACGTTCTGTATTTAAACACACATAGTAGCCACATGCTCAATTCAATGCAATCCTAGCATGATACTACATGGCATGCTTTAATATGCAACAACTAAACATCACATGACACATCAGGCAGGATGTCCAGGTTACTGAGTAAGTCCCATAGGATACTTACCTGAAGATGCAGAATAGCAAGATAACACAAGCAAGGGCCCAAATGCAAGTCCAAAGCAATCCAAAAGCAATACACAACTATCATCAAGCCATTTCCATAAGCCATCGGACCAACATTCATACACACGAAACCCAAGTCCTCAACATAATCAAAACCAATCGATAGTAAAACCGTTTTCCAAAACCTTTCCGATACTTTCAACATCAACCAAAATCATTCTCCCAATTTCTTTTTTTTTAAACCAACATCATCAATCCAAGACAAAGAATCCCGACATTGGAAATGACACTTTTAACATAACTTCAAACTCATGATCAAATATTTCGAGTTTCGACATATCCCTTCTTTAACAATGAATTTTAAATAATATTTCAAAACTTGTTTCCTAAAATACCCCTATTCAAAACGTTTCCATAAGGCCCAGATCAAGAATCGACAAACGAAGTCCAAAACACAGGGTGGGGACTCGGCCAAGAAACTTGGGGGTATGTTGCGGTCGCGAGATGGCCGGTCGCGGTCGCGGCATACTCCCAGTTCCCCACCGCGAGACCCTTCTCGCTGGCTGTGACTCGCGGCTGCAAGAGGGTGTCCCGTGAGAGACCTCTCGCTGCTGAAACTCGCGGTAGCGACGACCGTGGTCGCGGCCGCGAGAGGTCATCTTCAACCTCTGGCCCGGGTTCCTACTCGCGGTGGCGACCATGGTTTCGCCGCCGCGAGTACGAACCTGGGTTATGTCCATTCTTGCTCATTTCAACCCGTTTTCATTCAAACTTGTTTTAAAACTTTTCTACATCAAAACACAACACAACCAACACAAAAACGACTCCAAACAAAACTAGAGGGGAGAGCGGAAGGGGGATTACCTAGCCTCTCAAAGGCTTGAGAAAATCTTGAGAGAGTGGACCCTTGGAAGCTTAGATCCGACGATTTTGTGTTACGACCGAGCCTAGGAAAGTTGTATGTGAGATAAAAGAGCAACTTTATCGAAGAACAACCCCTAAATCAGAAGATTCAAAGGAGGGAGGCCTACCTTTTACACAACACTGAAAATGGGAGAAAAGAGGCTCGAATCCACACCAACCCTCGAGAGATCTAGAGTTTCTTGGCCTTGGAAGATAGAGGAGGAAGTCAGAAACTCACGATGACAACCAGATTCAAGAAAGGGTGAGAAACAAGGAAAAACGACATGATTTACCAAGAAAACAGACCTTATGGGCTCGGAGTCGCGACGGTGAGGAAGAAAGTTGCGCTCGCGAGGAAGAACTTACGTTTCTGGGTTCGTGGTCGCGGCGGCGAGACAGGGAGTCGTGGCCGCGAGATTACCCCTAAATCTTGGTTTTTTGCTCGGATTTGGCCTTCCAAACTCGATTTCGTGGTTCTTTTATGAGATTGAGACTTCTTGGGGTGGCTTTGAGGTGCTAGGCTCAAAGAAACACAAAAGGAGGAGAGAGAGAGAGTTGGGAGATTTGGATCAAAGGGAGGGAAATGGAGGGTTTTTTTGGTTTAGTGTTCTTGGAGGCTAGGTGAGATCCATTTGGGGAATGGGGAAATCAGGTTTTGGTGGCTGATTTGATGGGAGTGTGAGAGTGAGGATCCACTTAGGGATTTGAGGGGCTTTATAGTGGCTCTCTAAGGTTAATACACAAGAAGACAAAGTCATTAAGAGGAGAGAGAGAGAGGGGTAGGCATGAGGGAGAGGGAGAGATAGAGTATGTGAGATTCCGTTCTTTCGACCTTGAATCCCGACATCCCATCCCGACATCCGACATTCCAAAATCCGACCCCAAATTCCCAAATTCATTTCGAAAGACACCCGAATTCTCGAAATCGAAATCAATCATGGCTTAGCTAAACTTAAATTAGAAACGCACAAACCACCAACCAAGTCTCGAAATTGTAGGTGAAAACTAGAAAATTGGCCAAACATGGCTTAGCTAAACTTTCTTCTCTTCAAACATGATTTCTCTACTTGAATCCATAAGAAAACTAATCCTAAAACATCTTATTTATAAGCCTAAAGCCTTGCATAAATATTGTAAAAGATATACAAATAAGAGAGAAACTTCCTAAACAAACTAGATAAAAGATGGACTTTTCAAATTCAATCCGGAGTCATTTTCGCTGGCAGCGACTGGCTTTTTCGCTAGCAGCGAATGGTCTTGGATGTCTAGGTTGGCATATTGTTCGATTCTCGTTGGCTACTCACTGCCAACCCGCTGCCAGCGAGACCAACCTTCCGCTGGAGCGAAACCACCCACTCGTTGCAGCGACTCCATTCGTTGTCAGCGAGTCACCATTCACTGGCAGCGACTCATGTTGCTTGCTCACTGACTCCTGGGCTGACTCAACTCACTGGCAGCGAGATCCCATTCGCTGGAAGCGAGTTCTGCTCAGGACACCTTCTCGCACATGATGTGGCTGGCTTGATCCGCTGCAGCGGATATCCATTTTATGTAAAAAGAATTTCCAGAAGAACACCATCACGTAGATCTTCAAAAGAGCTTTCCAACGCATGCTCATATGCATCGATCAGACATCTGAGGCCTCCGGAAAGTGCGTTACAAGTTCAGCTCGTCGGGCGGACAGCTTTCGCGACTCGCCCTTGTTTTCGCTCTTAGACCTCGATTTTGTGCTTCGTTTCTCCTTAGGTTGTTCCATGGTTTTCGGGACTTCTTCCTTAATCTCTCTCAAGTCTCACCTTAGCCTCTCTTAGCTCTGTTCCTCGTGTTCTTTGCCTTGGATCTACGAATCTACATAAAACCATCGAAATAGCGTAGATTCCGAATTTTTCCACAAAACGAGCGTTAATCTAATTAGCACTAAAACATGAATATATAAAAATGAAATGACCCTAAACTAATATATAATGCCTATTGGAATACGCCTTATCAGAGCATATGAGACCGACGGTGAGAAGCAGTAGCAGATTTCGTGTACCTTTTAAGTCAAGTGATGTCTAATTTGCTCTTCATCTGCTTCGATCAGTTTATTTTATGGTCACTTTCTAGGGCGATTTTTTTAAAGTGTGGATTCAATTGATGTTGTTCAAACATAGAAAGAGGATGAGTTCGCGAGCTTCAAACATTGAAGGCCCTCTTTTTGTGCATCTCTCCATCTTGCTAGTTCAAAATTTTTCCTCCATACCTTGATGGTTCATCTCTATTGCTGAGATAGCGAGATGAAGGCCGATCCATTCCTTCATCTCTCACTGTTGTGAGCCGCGGTTTTCGCTACAACAAAAAGAAGGCGAAAGTCGGCCCCTAGCTCCTCGCAAGTGGACACGGTTCACCACCATGAGTGAGCTCTTGCTGCGGTGAAATTCAAGTTTTTTTGTGGAGAGGACCTCCTTCCTCACCCAGCCCAGCGTTCTTGTTCGCCACAGTGAACCAGAACTCCACCGTGGCAAAATAGTGCCTGGGTTGGTTTTTCGAGCTGGATCGAGCTCGTTCCTCCACCAAAATCTTCCCAGTCCTCACGGCACCCTTCCCCAACCTCATTGAACATGCTAGAAGTAAAACGAGAACACAAAAGGGGGATTTAGAGTTAGTTTTCACCGAGATGCTTTGAAAGTGGCCATAGGTGGTGCTTGGGCCGTTTTGGCTTTATTTGGGGTCAGAATCGCCTCGTTCTTGGCCTAGGTCAATAGGGAAGTTGTTAAAGGTGAAACTTTATCATGTTTCAAGTATAAGAGAGTGAAAAGGAGGTCTTACCCAGCCGTTTGAGGAAAACTAGAGAAATGAAAGAAGAGGGAGAAGTGGTCGGCTGTGGCTGATCTCCAACAATCCTGGGCTAATTCCGACGACACTGGTGGTTGATACTAGTTGGTGGTGCTTCTTCCTACAGGGGATAGCAAGAAAGGAAACCATTTTGTGGGTTTCCATGCTTGAGAAAAGGGGGTGAAAAGAGAGTGTTTGGAGCTTTGAGAGGATAAGGTTTGAGTGTGTTTTGTGGGGTGTTTGTGAATAGCTTTGGAGGGTAGCTTGGGATCCAATATAAGAGAGATGTGGGGTTGTTTTGGGCTGTAGAAATCGAACACCATGGGGCAAGAGGGAGCTTGACATTTTGCCAAAACAAGGAGAGAGCAAGAGGATGAAGGTGGGTGATGTTTACCTCAAAATGGAAAAAGAGGAAGGTGATAGTAACTTTCTTGCTTTCAAACAATATAAGAGGGGGGGGGGGGGGGGGGGACCAAGGGCTAAAATCGGATAAGCATGGGGAAGGAGACAAGTTTGTGGTCCCGAAGTAAAAAATTTGAATTTCCGTTGTTAGTTCCCGAATCCCGCTTTCTCGATCTAATCCCAACTCGCTTAAATAATGTTTCAAAATCTTGAGGATATCGACATACAAAGTTAATTTCAGTTTCCAGGGTGAAAAGACGAAATTTTCCTTCAAAAATTCAAATTTTGGCCGAAATCCGATTTAAGGATTTTAAAATACGATTTTCAAGGCAAGGAAAAGGATTTTTGAAATATCCAAATTTCCCAATTTAAATCCATTCCTGATTAAATATATTTAAAACTCGAGATCCTTACACTACCTTCCTGGTTCTCTTCTTTCTCTTCAGTTTTTCTTCCCTTCCAATTCCACCTTAAAATTCTTGTCCTTCTCTCTGTTTTCTCCCTTCCCCATTTTCTTTTTTCTCACATCTTGGTTCTAATGGTTTTTTGTTTCAAGCGTCCCCCTTTCATTTGGTTTCGCTTCTGTTCAAGTGTAATGCTTAGTGTCCTTCTATTTGGGTCCCCTAATTTGGTCTAACCTTCCAAGGGTGTTCTCTATACTCGTTCTTGTTGTTGCTTGGATGTTTTTTGAGGTATGTCTTGCTCCTAATCTAGGTGTTTGAGGTCCCCCCCACTCTCCCCTCCTATTGGACATAAGGCCAATCGGTATACCAACAGAGTAATGATCCCCAAGGAGGTGGGTCTAGGTTCCGATGCCCCTTCTCCCTTTATCGGCATCCCTTAGATCCTCCCTTGTCATAGGACCCATGAGTTGATCTTCTCTTCTTGGAAGTTTTGGCCTTATGTTTATGCCTAGACAGCCTTCATTTACTAGCCTTTCTCTCCTTGTTGCGGCTGCGAGAACCACCTCTTATGACCGCGTGCAGCGACCCCTGTCACTGCAGCGAAACCACTCTCACGGTCGAGAAACCCCTCCTTTTGCGTCTGGGAGTGCCCTCTCGCAAGCGATTGACCCCCCCCCCCCCCCCCCCCCCAATCCATTGCAGTGGCTCCCTATTGCGGCAGCGAAAGCTCCTTCACGCGGTTGCGACTGCCCAATTTGCATCTACAAGCCCCCACTCGTTTGTGATTGTCCCCTCATCCACTAAAACAGTTCCTCCTACTACAATGAAAAATCATATCTGCGGTCGCGAAAATTGCTTCAGCGCGTTTGTGCCTTGTGCCTGAGTGTGATTCACCCCAAATGTGGCCACGTCTTCCACCTTGTGATCATGATTGCAACCTCATGTTGTGTACCCGAAGTGCCAACGATTGCCACCTGACGCACTCGTGAGACTCTCCTGGCGCCCCGCGAAAGTATCATGTGTTCGCGATTTCCCTTGACGCTGCTATGCCTCCTAATTAAGTCGCCCAAAGCAAAAAATGTGTCGCACCCGCGATCATATCATATACTCGGACTGGCTGAACTATTCTCCATATGCAACCTATTGTTTTTTGGACCTTGTGGTTGATGCTTTCACATCGGTAGAACATCGTTGATGTAAGTGATTGCATGCACAGTTATGTTTTGACTTATTCTATGTGGGGGCTTGCAAGTCCCGTTTATATTTCACTCTCATTGATGGTTGTAGCGGGTTTGCATGATCTTATTATTGTTTCGGTCCTTATTTAGGGGTGTACACCCTTGAGTAGGATTTATTGTAGGTTCCCTTAGCTAAGACTCTAGTCTTGGCTAGGGGATGACCCATCCTTTACATTTTTTTTACTCCCCCCGTTCAACAAAACTTGTCGTTTATTATTCACGCACGCTTTTTTAGAATGATAAAAACTATAAAAAATATTCATTTTAAAAAAAAAAAATTTAACAAGTTTGTACTTATTAATAATAACTACGAAATTGTTAAAAAAAATTATTTAAAAAGTCGATATTTTATATAGTTTTGAGCTCCTAAAAAAGCGTGCATGAATAGTAAAACGTCAAGTTTTGTTGAACGGAGGGAGTATTAGGTAATAATTCGGATGGAAAAACCCTATCCGAAAGCATCCTGTCGGATGAGGCCAAGAAGACTTGTATGAAGATATAAATCTGGCCCCCTGGTAGAGTAACTAAGGTGTGCGACTTTATCCGCTACTCGGTTACCAATACGGGGTATATGGGATATTGTAACAGTATTTACTCCTCTAAGAAGAGCCTGAATATCTGACATAATCATTTCTATTTCCCAGGGACAACCTACCTTTGAGGTTAGAAAGTCCATTATAATTTCCGAATCTCCTTATATTAATAAATTTGTTATCTTTAGTTCCCTAATTTTTTCCAACCCAAAGCGGAGGACAAGCGCTTCCGCCGTAAGGGGTGATTGTCCATCAATGGTTTTTCCCCCAGTGCTAATTAGATCACCAAACCAATCCTTAATGATGAAACCAATGGAGCAATATGAAGTCGATATAAAAGATCCGTCAAAGTTTAGCTTGTATTCGCCAAACAAAGGTTTCTTCCAGCGGAAGTTTTTTTTGTAATTTTTTGTATGACCTTGTTCCCTTTTCTGTATCGTTGATCCCTCGTCTTCAGTTGTGTTCCATCTGCTTGCCCTTTTCCAATTATCAATGTTGTCCATGATCATTTTCCGGAGACCCTTTGCGGAAGGAATACTCTTATTTCTGAAGATAGTTTGATTTCTAACAAACCATATAGTCCACCATCTAATTGTTATAGTTTGTCTCTTTTCAGACGGAAGAGTGGATCCTACAATTTATAAAATCTGATCCATGTCTCTATTATCGTATAACAGTGTGTGAACCTTATGGGTTATATCTCCGGGGAATTGTTGTTGGAAATTTTTGACGGGGCATTCTATGAATAAATGAATATCATCTTCCTCAAAGTGGTTACAAAATATACATGTATTTGGTACCGACACCTCCTTTTGGGATAATCGGGTAGTCGTGGCAAGTCCCTTTTGTTTTATTTTCCATATAAAGTTTTTAACTTTTGGGGGAGCGTCAAGTCCCCAAATCCACGAGAATTCATCCGATGATCTTTGTGAGGTGGCTGATACTAAATGATAAGCGCTTGACGTCGTGAACCAGCCCTTTTTGGCGGGCCACCAATAAATTATATTTGTAAAGGGGGTAATTGGCAAAGGTATTTTCATGATTTCCTCTGTCATATGGGTGGGGAGAACAGATAGAAACTTCTCCTTCCACCATTGTCCTTCTATAATGTAGTCGCTTAGAGTGTCTTGTGGGTTTATGTTATGTTGAGCATCTATCCTTTCGATGAGAGGTGTCGTTGTTACCCAATTGCCTTCCCAGAACTTTATTGATTTCCCATCCCCCACCAGCCAGATGAGCCCTAATTAATAATTTTGGGATTAGCGAACTTAGTTTTGACCATTGCCAAGAGGCATTACCTTTCCTTAAGTATGTCAGGATGTATCGTTCTTTTAAGTATTTGTATTGTATGATTTTGACCCAGTTATTCTCGAGTTCTGCCAGAATTTTCCATAGAAGTTTTAGTTGGAGTGCTTCATTCATGTCTTTGGATTTCCGTATTCCCAATCCCCCGCTCGCCTTAGTTTTACATATTTGGTCCCAGCTTATGAGCGGACTATGTTGTGCGTCTTTGTTCCAAAAGAAAGTTCTGTTGATTTGATCTAGTTGTTTATGAACCGTCGTTGGAAGCATGAAGCTCTGCATTGATTATATGGGTTTTGATGCTAGGTTAGAAGTAATCAGAGTTGCTCTACCTTGTTGTGATAGGGCATTTGTACGCCATTTTCTTAGTTGATCTTTTGATTTGCATATTATTTCGCCGAAGGTTTCCTTAGAAACCCACCCATTTATAATTGTGCAACCCAAGTATTTATCCAAATTTTGTTCTAGGGGTATGCTAAGTATACCTTCAAGGTCTCGTGCTCTATTTCTGGGGATACCCGGTGTAGTTTGAAAGGATGACTTATGATAATTTATTTTTTGCCCTGAAAATTTGCAGTAATCTTCAATTATTTCTTTTACTTTTGTACAGGCAGAATTGCTTCCTTTAGAAAATATTATGATATCATCTGCAAAGGCCAGGAACGGGACACAGGGGCCTGAACGACCAAATTTAAATCCGACGTTGTTGTGATTAGACCCAGCTTCTAGTGAAAGTTTGCGAGCAAGAACTTCTACTCTGAGGAGGAAGAGAAAAGGGGAAAGGGGATCCCCTTGCCTCAAACCCCTTATTGGTTTGAAAAGATCTGTAAGACCGTTTGTTTACTTTTCTTTTCTTTTATGCACTTGTAAAAAAATTATCATTAATATTATTTTTACCTTAAAATTTACAAAAAATACACACCAGTTTATCATTTACGTCAAGAAATGATATATTTTACAAAAAAGATTTATTTTGTCAATTTTCAATGACAATTAGTCTCTATTATGCATTATTTATGTGCTTCAAAAAAATGATAAATTACCACATAACTTTTACCATATTCTATATATTCAATTGTTATTACGCAGTTCAAGGAGAATAAATTTGAGTATTTGTCCACATACTAATTCGAGGGATAATGTTTTAGACTTTTTAGGGGTCTTAGGTTGTAAATGTGTATATTTTACACAATTTTTAACTACAGTGGATGATTTAGGGGTGCTCAAATGTATATTGTACATTTGAGCATAGAGTGTGTATGTTTGAGCACTTTTTTTTTACAGTAGGCACAAAGTAGACTGTCTTTGACTGGGCAAAGCTCAAACTTGTTCATCCCTAAGGATGATGTTACACATCTCCCGGTTCATCGGGAGAGTGCGCATATTACAAATAGTAGTGTTTTTTGCGATGAAATCAGCTGCAAAGTTTGATTTTCTATAACGGTGCTTGAAGTTGATGTTGTTGAAATTTCTTATGAGCATGTGGATTTCTTCTACCACTCTTATCTCCTAAGGTATTGATGTGCTTCTGTTGAGAGTTGTAATTACACCTATATTGTCACCTCCAACTATAAGTTTCTTGATACTCTTCCTGATTGCTAACTTTATTCCCGTACAGAAAGATGTTTCTTCCGTTTATATAATTGATCCTGGCGAGATCGTATATACACTGGAACATATCAATGACCCAACCAACACTATCCCTAATTATTCCTCCGACACTATAGTAGCCAGAGGGTTTGACGGAGCAATCTACATTTAATTTGTAAATGTCTCTAGGTGGTTTGACCATCTTGGGAGTTTTGTTTTTCCTCTTATTTTATGGTCCTTTGTACGTGCCTTGCTCCATGCATTTACTGCCATGAGGGTTTGGTTGATCAAATCAGTTAGTGTTTTGTTTCCATTTTTATTGAATATTAGTTTCTGAATTCCTAGATATAATGCCATAAAAGGCAGAGTAAAGTGTGTATTTATGTCCTTAATATTTTGAAGGTTATCTAAGGATTGGATTGTTGAATTGGGCATGTGAAGAAGAGATGAGATGATTCCTCATCCTCTTGGTCACATAGGCAACTCTGAGAGGGTACTCACTTGAAATGTCCGTTTAATATTATTTTTGTAAGTAAAACATGAGTGGTTGCTTTTGATATAAATTCTGAGTCATTTGGGGATATTCAATTGGCAATGAGATGAGTAACTCTTCAATCTTATATATTGTTCAAGCATTCTCTATATAAGCGATGTGAGATAACCACATTCCAACAGTTATAATTATTGTTAATAATTTGATTTTGGTTAGGGAGTTTATACGTTGATGTTGTTATGAATGAACCATCCATGTTCGGTTTTCAAACCAGTTTATCACCAGTGTCCCACACAGGAATAGTAATGTTAAGAATCTTCAGGATTATACGTGGGGAAAGAATTCTTGAAGCAAATTAACATTCCACTTCTTGTGTGAATCAAACAAATTCAATACTTGAGAATTTTGTCATGATTCTCCTGATAATAGAGGAGAGAAATGTCTGTTAGTCGTGGGTTCTATGTGCAAAAAACCTTCTCACTTTTTGTCAGAGCAGATAAAAAAGTTTAATCCAATGAGAAGAGAGGAGATACATGACCTTATAAATGACTTCTTTTTTTTATATATCATTTTTCTTCTTTATAACTAAATTTAATTTAATATACATTAAATTAATCGAATAAGTTTCATTTTAAAAGCCACATCTAATGGCTAAAAAATTCTTTCTGAAATTAAAGTTTAAATCTTATGGAAAAATTAATTTAGATTAGTGATATACATTTTTTAATAAATAACCATCCGATTTTGCGAACAATATTGAAAATTTGAGTTTTTCAAAATTGGGTTCAAATTTATAATTTTTTAATATCAAAATGCGCTAATAAAAATTTATAATACGAAATACATATTTAACATTTAATAAATATTAATTACAATTATAATGTGAAGTTTAAAAGAGATGTGTGAAAAAAATACAGAATTTAACCAATTAAGTAAAATCATAATTCATAAAAAATAATGTTCAAATATATATATCTTGTACAAATGTGCACATTTTGCAATTATGCACCCAACATTGTGGATAGTCTAAGATTGAATGCATTCACTAAATCCATTATAAGCACGGCTAGAGATTAATGTTGGAAATATTTTTTTTTAATAGGATTTTCCTTATTTTATTTTTATCCAGGAACACTCTTGACGAGAAAGAAATTTTTATTTTGTTTCAAGATTCAAATACACGACACCATGGAGGACTTCACATCAGGTTTTAGTATAATATATATATATATAGAACATGAGGATATTTAAGATAAAATAAAAAATCTGAGTAGTTGTTGCAAAACCATAATATTACATTTATTATAATGAAAAAGATACAAATTAATTAAACAAGAGTAGATTTTTTTTTTTTTTTGACGCTGAATAAAGATTAGGTCGGGTCGGCCGCAGCAGAAGCCCTTCCTAGCGCATCCTTCCGGACGAGAACAAGCAGTTCTGGATCATCAACGCAGCAGTCGTCGGCAGGGGATGCATGGGCACTACGAGCAAGATAGTCAGCCACAGCATTTGATTCCCTGAAAATATGACGAATAGCAACATAAGTAAAGGACGAAATATCTAACAGTATATCCGATTGAAGCAGCTCGATAGTCCAGGGGCATTTCCAATCCCCCAGCAAAGCCTTAATCACCATTAGGTTGTCTCCTTCGATCAGAAGGTTAGAAATCTGCAATTCCTTAGCTTTTAAAATGCCCATTTTGAGGCCAAGGTTTTCAGCATAGACAACGGAAACGCTTATACAAATAGCCCGTCGTAAAGCGACAACCTCACCCCTTGAGTCTCGGATAACATAACCGTAAGAAGTCGAACCACCCGACATAACAGACCCGTCAAAATTTAGCTTGTAGCAATCTGTAGGAGGTCTTTCCCACCTTCCGGAGCGACGCCGATTTTGCCTAGAAGGATTACCAGCCATGTAGCGACCCGGACGAAAGGAACGACAACTACCTCCCCGACCAGAGTCAGCAACATTGGGGAGATCGTCCTCCAACAGCTTGGTTTGTCTCCAGCAATGGGTACTTGTAGTATAAAGTAGAATGATTTTGTTAATACTTACTTTATCTGTGTGGTTAAACACTAATTGATTCCTGAAAAACCACAAGGCCCACCATGCTGAGGCTAAATCAACGAAACGCTTGTTCCCAATTGCATTTTTAATATCGTTTAGAGGAAATGCCGAGCCTAAACCGCAAGTTGCAGTAAGGGACCTTGGAATGTGGATGTGTAAAGCTTGGAGCAAGCTTGTCGCCATATGGCACTCAGTGAACAGGTGAACCACTGTTTCGTTACCATTCCCACATAAAGGACAACCAGAAGGCACGGACACATGAGATTTTTGTAATCTGAGGGTAGTAGGAAGACCATCACGAGAAATTTTCCAAAGAAAATGACGTACTTTAGGCGGCACGTCCAAATCCCAAATCCACCCACAGTCAAAGTTTGGTAGACCAGCGTGTTTTGATAACAAAGAGTTAGCCGAGCTAGTTGAAAACCAGTCATTTTTGCTCGGACCCCAATATAGACGATCCGTCATGGGATTATTAGGTAGAGTGATGCTCAATAATTGGTCGATGTCTTGTGTTGACAGAATGTTTGTTAAAGAGTTTGCTATTAGAGCTCTATCCCACTGTCGAGCTGGGTTGAGTAAGTGAGATACCTTTAAGGGTTTCTAGTATAGGCAGGAGGATCCTGGATTCCAATGGTTCTAAGAAGGCCCAGTTATGCGACCAAAAGTCAACGGTATGTCCGTTTCCAACACTCCATTGAAGAGCCGGTTCAAATTTCGATCTGATAGACATAAGTCGAGTCCACTGCCATGATGACTGACCCTTTTTCTTGTAGCTGAGAAGATCGTGCCCTTTAAGATATTTTTGCGAGACTACACGGACCCAGATGTTGTCTGGTTCAGAGATTATCTTCCAAAGAAGTTTCATCTGAAGTGCTATATTCATGGACTCAGCTTTATGGATACCAAGACCCCCCTTCATAGTATCTGAGCAGATCTTGTCCCAGCTGATAAGAGGTGTGACTTTAGTATTTTTGTTCCAAAAGAACTGTCTATAGACTTTGTCAAGCTCATGGAGAATATGCGATGGAAGTAAAAAGGCTTGCATAAGAAATATCGGTTCGCACTGAGATTAGCTTTGATAAGAACCTTTCGACCTTCGGCAAAAAGATTTGAAGATTTCCACTTTGTGAGTTGTTGCTTTGTCTTAAGGACCACCTCCGTGAAAGTATCCTTATTGACCTTACCATTCACAATTGGGCAGCCCAGATATTTGTCAAAATTATTTGCTTGCGGAATACCAAGTACAGCAGTTGTAGCCATAGTAGCTGTTGTTGTCGTATTTGAAGAAGCTTGGAAGCTAGATTTATGAAGATTGACCTTTTGGCCTGAAATGAGACAGTATCTATCTAAAATGGACAATACAGAGGTGCAAGCAGAGTGAGAAGCTTTACAGAAGATGAGGATGTCATCTGCAAAAGCTAAGAAAGGAATTTTAATACCCGACCGACCGAATGTGATGTCAAGGTCCTTGTTCACTAGGCTTTGATGGTGCAGAGTGCGTGCAAGCACTTCAGAAGCTAAAATAAAGAGAAACGGGGAAAGAGGATCTCCTTGCCTGAGCCCCCGTGACGGAACAAACACTGTTGTCGGTTCACCGTTGACTAATACCGAATAGGAAATAGATGTAACACATTCCTTAATCCGACTGATAAAAAGGTCATCAAAACCAAATTTGGCCAGTACTTGGAAAATAAAGGACCATTCAATACGGTCGTAAGCCTTTTCCATATCCAGCTTCAAGGCTACCATGCCCATTCGGCCTTTCTTTAGCCTAAAAGAGTGCAAAGCTTCGTGAGCAATAAGAATATTATCCTGGATTGATCTCCCTTTTGTAAATGCCCCTTGTAGAGGATGAATTAGCTTATCAAAAATCTTGGTTAACCTAGCAGAAATAACCTTCTAGATAATTTTGTAGATTGTAGAGCACAAACTGATTGGTTTGTAATGATTGACCGACGATGGGTCATCACATTTTGGAAGTAGGGTGATAAACGTATGATTGATCTGACGTAGAAGTCTGCCACTGGTAAAAAAAGCCTTTACTGCCTTGATTACAGATGGACCTACTGTTGGCCAAAACTTTTGGTAGAAACCCGCTGGGAAGCCATCCGGACCCGGGGCCTTATCCGGGCTCATTGAAAAGACCGCAGCTTTAATTTCATTGTTAGTCACTGACGCGGAGAGCATTGCATTATCTGCTTGAGATACCAAAGGCGGGATTAAACAAGAGTAGATATGCATAATATCTATTGATTCCTACTGTCTGAACACTCATTACCATGTAAAATACTCAAATTGGGTAAACCAATTGACAAACCACAAGACAAGTTCAACTTATGCCAAAGTATAGGTATCCACCTAATTAACACAAATTTATGTGAGTAATGAGATTCGAATTCTTAACCTCTTGGTGATCAGAAGCAAAAGAACTTGAAATACCGCTAAACAATAAATCATTGATCAATATGACCTCTATTGAACGGAAAAATTGACCTATTCATATACATATGCATAATATCAAATTTTAAAATTATTTTTTATTTTTTTATGGAATTATGAAAAAATATAATAAAAAACTCGATAGTTTATATAATTTTAATCATTGGAAAAAATGTATATAAATAATAAATTAATGATAATTAAAAAAAAATGGATGGCTATAGATTTGTCGGCAAAATTGGCATGTTTTGAAATCTTATTAGTTATTTGAATTGTAATTCTTGTCAAATTCAAAAGGCAAATTCCTTAGGGAAAAGGTTGGTCATAAAAGAGAGATTTTTGGGTTGACTACTTCCAAATAATTAATAGTGAATGGTATTATTCTTTATAAAGTTTTATGGAGGGAGCACAATCACATGCCGATTAATGGAGGAGAAATAAACCTTTGAATTAATGGTGAGTGGAGCATAAATATCATATGACTTTTTTTTTTTTAACAAATTAATATACACAAATTCATCTCTTAATTAATGTGATTGTGTTGTTAAGATCCAAAATCTTATCTGCATGCCATCGTAGTCCCTGGTCCCATGTGGGTCTGTTACACACTCAAATTTATGAAACACTTTAAACAAAGTATTACTAAATTGTAAAAAAAAATTAAAAAAATACGGAGTAAGATTTTATATAGTTTTTAACTTCTAAAACTATGTTCATAAAAGTCAAACATCGTTTATTTCTACCGGAGGGAGAGTAAGAACTAAGTTTTTATTTTTGCCTTAAAAATATTTATTTATATTTGTAATAATATGGTATTTATATGTGTTTAAAAAAAATCAGTATCTAGATCATGAGTGGTATAATCCGGATTAAACATGTCGGGGTGGTTGAGCCGGAAAGGATTTAAAGGTAGTACCTGTTGGTTCCCGTTCGACTCCTAGACATATGACCGTTTTCTATTTACCAAAACAAGTTATAATCCGGATCCGGATCCAAGTTTTTGCATATGTCCAAATGATTGTGTAATGGCAAAAATCAGGCCCATGACCCAATACATAGTAAGCCCAATCAAGCCCAACACTGACGCCAATACCCCAATATTTGTCCGATCTTGTTAACGTTATTGTTGTTGATATTGTGGTGGGATATTGACAATGAATCTCAACTTATATAATGAACTAGATTTATGAGAATGTTAGATATTGGTATTAGACTAAGTAGTATAAATAAACAATAGAGTAACTTTTACCTTTCCCACTTAAAATACAAATGCGGTAAATTGAAATAAACAATCCATATAGGCCTCTCAACTCAACTTAGTTCAATATAAACACTTATTTAAGAAAATAATTAGAAATTTCAATTTAAAATAAATTATAATTTCATGGTTCCTTTAATTTCATTGGACTACGATATGGACTACAAATTGTGAACTAGACGATCCTCGTCGGCTTCATATAGGCCTCTCAACTCAACTTAGTTCAATAGCTCATGTATAAATTGTATAATGAGCTCAAAGACCAATCTACCTACCTACATAAACAAAGCCTTAAATCGGACATCTCCACTTTAGTTGTGATACCCCTAATGTGCACAGTTGCTACAAGGAGAGCTCAACATGGTGCAGAAAATTCAAATAAGTATTAGATGGGAAAGACGAAAACCATTACAGATCCTTGTTCAATTACAAACCACATATGCACAAATGTGGATGGATGATACAAATCTTTATCATAACAAATTGAGCTCATGTGATTTTTCGACTTACGGAGTTTACCGAGTAACCACCCGAAAGGTAACAACAACAAGAGGTTCATTGTTAACTTGTTACAAGAAAAGAAAAAGAGAGTATATAGTTTAGAGACTCCATTGCTAACTTTAATTGATATGGAATTCTCCGCTTTCATGAACCTGCTTAACTGTCTTCTCATACTCGTCCTCCTCGTCTTCCTCCTCGAGATACTCTCCATCGTCATCGTCTTCGATCCCCAATCCTTCAAAGCCGGGAACAGGGGTGGATGCCGGTGCAGGGTTTCTAGCTTCAGTCACGATCTTCATGATATCTTCCACGCTCTGAAGGGAGAAGCTCGGGTCCTCAGCCTTGTAGTAGATGGCCTGAGCTGACTCTGTCAGCTCTTTCGGTAGGTTCTTCAGGAACCATGGGTGACTCTTGATTTCTTTGATTGTCACTCTCTGTAAACATAAAAGAATCTCAGTTGTAACACTACTGACATAACTAATCCAACCAAGACTAGTCTTATCCCATGCCGCATTAAAAGAAGATCGGAGGACTGAGATCAACCAAAGAGCAATAATTTGATATAGAGTACTGAGAGTTATATGGAGGATGAAGATAGTTTGGCAGAAATCATACATACCTTAGATGAATTGGGAACGAAAATCAATGAGAGCAAATGTTGGCAATCTTTTGATAGGTGAACATAGTCTGGAATTTTGTACTGGACAGACATGATCCGCTGTGTAACAAATGGAGGAAGATTTATTGCCTTCATAATATTTTACTATTAAAGAGTAGGCAAGATTTAAGGAATGTAAAAGCTGCAATTTGCGAAATTACACTGATAGTTTTCCTGAAATTTTTAGGGTCGTCTGGGTCTTCAAAGGGGTACGCGCCCACCAACATAACATATAGAGTCACACCACATGACCATACATCCGCCATCTGAACACAGCAAAAAAAAAAAAAACTGTTAAAGAGGAACCTGATTTTCTCAATCATATGAAGCTCCTTAAGTTGAACTTTCGTAAAATGGTGGATACAAAAGAATAAAGGAAAAACACATACCCAAGTATTCCAAGAAATTGAAAGCTAAGTTAAAAGCCAGAGCTCAGTCAGATTCCATGTAATTTGGACATTTCAAGAAACTAGTATGCATGAACAAAAAACTGGTCGCTAACACATCAATTTCTTAGGACAATGGAAAGTGAACAAAGGTCTTTTTATACATCTTTGAATATGATATGGAATTGCTAGAGTGATTATTGACACAGCAAATACATATTATATGCAGATTGCATCAATGAAGAATTTAGTATTCCGGTGCCAATCTTTTGCAGGACAAGAAACAAGAGGGCAGCGCAGTTCTAAGAAGTAAATCTGAATGCTCACCTTGCCATCATACTCTCTCCGAGAAAGCACCTCAGGAGCAATGTATGCTGGAGTGCCCACCGTTGATTTCGGTCTTGAATGCAGAACAGATGACTATTCAACATGAAAATAGTACTTAATTTGCAGATCGTTTAACAGCTTATCAAATCACATTAAATAAAGCACATGGCAGTATTCAAGATCCAATGCTCATTCAGTACTCATGCATGTGCATGCTAGGTACAACAAAATTAAATAAATTAAAAGCACATACGGGGAAAAAAAAAAACCTTGCTTTGTGGATAACAAGAAAATTGTGCATAAAAACGGAATATTCAGACCTTGGAGTAACCAAAGTCGCAGATCTTCAAGCGCGGGGCTGGGCTACCATCCAACAAAGTGTTCTCCAGTTTCAGATCTCTATGACAGATTTGCTGTAAAACAAAGCGAAACATCAAACCACACTCTCCCACAAACAAAAGGCATTGTTAACTAACCAATTAAATCAGAAAATAGGAATCCCTCACCATTGAATGGCAGAAGCTGACACCTGATATTAGCTGCTGAAAGAAATACCTAGCCTGGAAAATCAAGTCAAAGAAACATCTGAATATACATAATTAACATAAACAAAGAATTTCATCATCTGCATTGCTCCTTTTGAGCTCCTTATAACATAGAAATGTTTTCATATGGATACAGTAAAGCAGGTCTAATAAGGTGATATAGCAAATGAATGTTTTTGTTTTGCAAGTGAAATGGTCTGAAACCCTAGGTAGAGTGAATTGAAAAGAAGGGGGAAAGGGGGGTAGGGTTACCTCGTCCTCACTGAATCGGCCGGCGGTGCAGATGCGTTCAAATAGCTCACCGCCGGCAGCGTATTCCATGACGATTCCGAGATGAGTGGGTGTTAGAAGAACCTGATTACAAAGTAAATCAACATCAGCCTTTCAATTTCACGAAACTCCACATCCGAATTCGAACTAGGTCTTGCAATTCACCGCCAAATTATGAGTAGAAATTAACGCAGCTACCTCTTTAAAGCGGATGATGTTGGGGTGCCGAAGAGACCGGTGATTGATGATTTCCCTCGCCACATTCTCATCAATCTGCAGCAGCTCATCAATTCAGGAGACTGTAAACCCTAAAAATTGAGTCTTGGGGGGAAGGAAATCAAAACAAGGTAAGAGAAAACCTTGTGGCCGCGCTCAATGTATTTCATGGCGACAAGCTCTTTGGTGTGCTTGTTGCGCATGAGCCTGGCGACGCCGAAATTGCCGGCACCAAGGTCTTTCACAACATCGTACTTTTCCATCTCTGAAGCTCTCTGTAACTAGCTGGGCGATGGAGGACGACGAAGACACACCAGACCAGAGAGAGTTGAACAAATCAAATGAAGAAGAAGACGAAGAAGATGAGGTTTTGAATTTGAGAGTTGCAAGTTGTCAGCAAGTGGGCGTTTCAAGGGATTGCAGAGAGAGATGATAGAGGAAGCGTATGGGAAACCATGACAGGACCAACCGCCCTTTGTAGGAGCTATCTCGCCACTCACTGTCCACTGCCGTTGAATTTTTAATTTTTAATTTAATTTCTACAGTGTGAATTACTCCGTAGTTGAAAATTCAAAAGCACTAACACACACTGAGCATCACTAACTACGGAGTACTCCGTAATGATTAATTAATGAAATTAAGAAGGTGGGTAATCTCATTTGTAAATTAGCGTCGGTGGTGGATCGATCTCTGAGGCCGCCATTTTGGGAGGACGACGATCGACGAGAGAGAGAGCACGTTCTCTCATTCTTTTTTTTTTCTTTTTTCTTTTACTTTGAGGGGATCTTCCGTATTTGGTTGGATGAGTTGAAAAACTATTCTATAAATTTATCAACGACATTTGAAATAAGCATATTTTAATGAGTAAATTACATAAAGCTACCTAATCATTAGCGGCAGTGTCGGATCTAGGATTTACTTGTCTGACTAGGTTCATATGGGTTCATGATATTGTACCTAAAAAAAAAGTCTCTTGGACATGTTTTACTTGCATGACTTGTACGATTTTCATAAGTTTCTCCATCGAATAATATGTTGGGCCTTTTACCGCACACAATCTCTAGAAGTAGTATCCTGAAGATGTACACATCCGATATAATGGAGAAGTTGCCATGTAGTGCATTTCTAGAGCTATGTAACTCCTGCATGTAAGAATATATACTTGCTTAGATCTTAGAAACAGTTGTTCCACAATCCACGTTTCTTGTGAAAAAATGACACAATACAAAAAGAAAGTGAAACTCACTATGTGCCAACAAAAAGGAAGTGAAACCCAAGTTCAGTTAAATCGTACAACTTGTGTTAAATTAATAACCCAAAAATGAGCGGATCCTGGATCGTCATTCCGGGGATATTTGGAGGTAAAATTTTCATCATTTCGATAATACTTAAAGGTAAAAAAAAAATTCTTTTGTAATTTTTTTCCTGGGTTGGGTCGACCTGCTGGGTCACGGGATGTCTATAATATAACTTCGAAGAATACAAATATTGTTGTTGATAAAGTTGTTACACTTATATGATATCATTGTGAAGTGTATCACGAGCAAGGTTTAGAAGAGTTGTGAAGCTTTATTATGGAGGGAAAACTTTGGTTACAGATGCCATTAGACAGGCAAGAGCTTACAAGATGAATTGGAGCCCTCTAATATATAACCGAATGGTTATTTATACTACCCCAACCTCCTTATGCTTCTAACCACCCCTTCTTTATTCTTTTGGGAGTAATTAACAATATTACTCCTTTATTGATATATTACCTTAACAATCCTTAATGTCGAGTTTTCGCTTAATTATTTTCAAAATGATATAGAACTTCGGATTTTCAAGAACAAGAATGAAATATAATATTGGGTAATACTTTTTCAATATGTCTTTTCATGTCATAACAAGCAACACAAATAGCTAGGTAATTCCAATAACATCATCATTATGTGTATACACAAAATGTGGTTAATTCAACTTTAAACAGGAAAGTTTAACTTATCTATATGAAGATGAGCCTAAATTTGAAATCATTGATCAATAAATTAACATAATGCAAGTAAATAAAACACTTATTATTGATCAATGGATCAACACAACTATCAATTGAATTAAATAGAAAGATTAATCCAACATAACTTGATATATTGTATCATTATGTTTCATCACCGTGTGTTATTCACTTCATTAAGTCCTAAGAGGTAAACACTTTAATTATAGTATATGTTGCATCATATAATCCAAATACTTAAATTACATTATATTCCACCATATAATGCAAAGACTTTAATCACCTTACATTTTACATCATATAATTCGACTCGTCGAAACATCAATTTCTCACAATTTCTTTCATATCTCATGTTTGTGTTCCACATCGAAAGTGTGCTATCTACCTTTATTATATATATATATATATATATATATATATATATATATATATATATATATATATATATATATATATATATGAGAGAGAGAGAGAGAGAGAGAGAGAGAGAGAGAGAGAGAGAGAGAGAGAGAGAGAGAGAGAGAGAGAGAGAGAGAGAGAGAGAGAGAGAGAGAGAGAGAGAGAGAGAGAGAGAGAGAGAGAGAGAGGGTAACTTGTGCACACCCCTTAGGGTGTACTTTGTGCACAAATTCGGACCCTTGATCTATAGAAAATGAATGGCTGGATTTATGCCACGTAGATGGGTATTTAAAAAAAACTGAAAAAGAAGACCCAATCTCACATGTGAAGTGTGTGAAGCGCGTGTGCAAGCCCTATTAAAAACATAGCCCCCTCAATCTCTCTACTACTCGATGAGGCGAGGGATTGCAGCAGTTCTGGGCGATGAGGCAAGGCTGGGACGACTGAGGGAGGGATCTCGGCGCCACCTCCCCTCCTCTTTCCGGCCACCTTCCGACCAACACACCATCGCCGACGCTCCCTCTCACCAGGTCCGGCCACCCCGGTGTGAGCAACAGGACAACAGCACCGGCGAAGGCGACGGTTTCTCTCGCACCCCCTTGTGCGAAGGCGACGGTTTCTCTCGCACCTTCATCTCTCCTCTCGCTCAGGTCGGATTCAGGAGACGGTGGGGTGCGAAGGCGGCGGCGGATTCAGGAGACGAGGGTGCGGGATTGATGCTTGGATCCGACGGTTTCGACTACCCTATCGCTCAGATCGATCCTTGCGGCGTCGAGACCGACTAGATCCGGCGGCGCCAGGGTCGACTCCTCCCCTTTCGCTCAGATCCAAGCGGCGCTAGGGTCGACTCATCCCCTCTCGCATAGGTCTGAGCCTCCTCCTCCTCCCTTCTCGCTCAGATCCGGTCGGTTCCGGGCTATGCGGGTGGTCGGGCTCCTCCTCCGTTTGAAAGCAGGGGGTGGTCTTTTTCTTTTCTTTTTTTGTGGCGGGGGTGGGTGGTGAGGGTGGTCTGGGCTGGGTGGTTGGGTGGGTGGGGAGGGTGGTGGGTGGTTGGGGGTGGGTGGCGTTGGTGGTCCGCTCAAATGCATTGTGGTTCGAATGCATTCGGTGCAATATTCGTTAATTATTTGGATGAATATGTTGAAATTTTGATTGTTAGTGTTAAGGAGTTGTTAATTATTCGGTGAAATTTGGATCATTATTCTTCTGCGTATGGAGTTTTCGGATCGACAAATAGCATAAAGCCTCTCATATACGACCAAATAATCATTCATATACCACTGAATACTCATACATTCTATTAAATAATTTCCCTAAAAATTTAACTATTTTACCGAATAATATTTAAAAACTGAATGCATAAAAATTAACTCGGAGTCAAAACGAAAATTGATTGACAAAAAAATAAACATTATTCAGTAGTGTATGACAAATTATTCAATTGAATTGGTAAAATTTGATCTGAAATGGATGGAAAAATGAAATATAACATTATTCGGTAGATTATGAAACATTATTCGGTGGAATGCACAGATTTTTCAAAACAGCGAAATCAGATCCGGAAAAAAAAAATAGCGCGTCGGACCTTTTTAGGTGGGTCCCACCTGTTTTTCTATTTTAAAAAAAAGAAACACTCATTTAATCCCAGCCTTCCATTTTTTTCAATCAAAGGCCAAGATTTGTGCACTAAGTACACCCTAAGGGGTGTGCACAAGGGAACCACTCCCTATATATATATAGATATAGATATATATAAATCTCTACCATCCATTTCACTCCATTCAATGGTGATGATCTGTTCACAAATTGTATCCTAAGGAGTGTTTACAAAAGATCCACCCTCTCTCTCTCTCTATATATATATATATCTTCCCACATACCATATTTTGTCGACATTTCGAAAATGTGGTGAAAGTTCAAAGTAATTTCCCTTGACCCGCAAAACTCGTTGGGTACCCGTTTCTTGCCACGTGGCCAATCCGGTGGCCCGACCCGGCGACCTGTCGACCTGCCGGATGACCCGAACTCGTTGACATGTTGAAATTTCGGGTAGTTAGGGTTCGGGTCATACCCCGGGTTTCTGACCCGGTGGGTCGGACCCATGGCCATGTCTAGGCAGAGGATTGACACTGCATATTGCTTGCATCTCAAGCCCAACTGAGTGCTAATCCCAGTAAAAAAAAAAGCGAGTGCTAATCCCAGTAAAAAAAAGTTACTCCCTCCGTTCCAAATTAAGTGTCGTTTGTCTTTTTCTGCACGTTTTTTGAAGAGATAAAAACAATATATAAAATATTATTTTTTTAATAATTTCATACTTGGTATTTACAAGTATAAATTTATAAAAACAAATTCATTAAGAAAATAATATTTTATATAATTTTTACCTCCTTATAATGCGTGCAGAAAAGTCAAACGACTTTTATTTTGGAACGGAGACTTTTTTTTTTATATACAGGTATCCCAAGCTTACACTTAGACTAGTCCTGGATCCCAAGTCTCCGGCCCCTCATTGACTTGGGGAGGTAAACCGCGGGATGTGACTCACCAATGGTCTAACTACAAATAATGCTCTTCCTGGGAATCGAACCTCCCACCCGAAGCTTCTAGCCCAACGTAGGTTGACCTTTCAACCAGTGAGCTATGTCCCGGGGGTCGGAGACTTCTTATATATACGTATATAAAAGGGAGACTTCAACTAGCAGGCATGTCAAAAGTCGAGTTACCATTAGACCATGTGCAACCATGAGTTTTACTTACCTTATAGGTCTTAAAAGGTAAACCCATGGTTGCAAGCCAAACCTTAAGGGAAGAGGTTGGAAGGGGCTACCCCTTCCCACTAAGGTAACCTCTTCCCTTTTTATTTTTTATTTTTTTTAAACACATAAGTGGGTCATTATATGTTATTTTATATTTTTTTAAACACACAAGTGGGGAACAAGGTAACATCATGGTTGCAAGGGTAACCTCTAAAGAAGAGGTAGAAGAAGTAGAAAATAATTTAGAGAAAAAAATATATTAGGTGGCAAATTATAATATGGGGATAAAAATTAAAAAGGAGAAGAGGTAACCCCATGGTTACACATCCTGCCCTTAACTTTTGTCATTGTGCAGTTATAATTACAAAATTGCCATCGTCTTTTCCAAGTCCAAATTATCGTCGTCTCTTAACCTTGGCACTGCACCATATCTCTGACAGATCCACCTCTCTCGGCACCGCACCCCATTCCGACGATGTTGGCTCCTCCCCAGCGTGGCGGCGACGGCGTCCCCACTTGGCTCTTCCTCCATAGCTGGCGGCTACTGCTGACTCATTCCTCTTCCCCGCCGCTGCCTGCAGTCTTGAAGTGAAATCCCAAATATTCTTCCAAAATTCGAAATCGTCTTTGAATTGACAAGCTTAGTTTTTTTTTCCCTTATTGCTTATACTTTGTTATTTTTTATTTGAGATTCAATTTAAAGGTAGGATATGAGAATTCGTTTAGGGTTTTAATTTTGAAATCCATTTTTTTTTAAAATTAGGGTTTGTGATTTATAGAACAATTTTGTGAAATTTAATTAGGGAATGTGATTTAGAGAATAAATTTTGTGAAATTTTGATTATGATTTGTAATTTTGAGAATCAAATTTGGTTTTTTTTTTTTTTGGTTTAATGAGAATCAAATTTGTTAATTTGTGAATTGAGTTTAGCACACATCTCTTGTAGCAATGTGGTAGTGATGTTGTGTTTGTATATTAAGATTAGGTGATAACAATTTTACAGGATTGCTATAAAAACAAATACACTGCTATGAATCATGCAACTATTATTTGCTATAAAATAATTGATCATATAACAGGAAAACTCTCTCAGAGAGTCATGGAGAATGATGTAAAATAATTAATCATGCAACTATTTTAAAATGAATGCACTAAAATGAAACTTATTGGAACAACCCTCCTTTCTGGAGCCCCCGAAAAAACTCTCTCAGAGAGTCATGGAGAATGCTCTCACCAAGGCTAACCCTAGACCCCCCAACTTCATCAATTGTCAACCAATTTCAATCAAAAATCGAAATCAAGCCTCAAGATCCAAGCCCTGCCGGTTAATTTCTCGGTCTCATCATTTTTTTTGATGAATCTCCCCCAAATTCTCCCAAAAGTACCTACAAATTTCAAAATCGTCGAAACAAGGGGCGTATCAAGAAGGGGAAGGAAGAAATCGCTTGGATCCAAAGATTTGGGGGTTGGGGATTCGTTCGTCGGGGATCCGTTGTTCTATTTTCTGCCTCTTTTTGGATCTGTTCGCCGTGGATTCGGATTGACAGTACGGGTTTTTCTTCTACCCGTTTCCGGCATGGTGCTGGTCCGGCTGTGCTCAGAGGATGGTATCATGTTCGGTGTTCTTGGGGCTCTCTGTTGTGGCGCCTACGACTTGCTAGTTCCCGGAAGGGACGCCCTTCTGGTCTTCTGTATGTCCGGTTTTGTTGGAGGGGGCCGATGTCGCTTCTCCTTCCCAGGCATTCTGAAGTGCTTCTTGGCGAATTACTTTCTTCTCGTAAAATCAGTAAGTCAATCTTCTTCTCCTTCTTCACCTTCTATTGGTGCCTAAAAAACCTGGTGATAGAGGCCTCTTCTTCACAATGTACCCCCCGATTTTCGGGCCCTAAACAAACCGTGGATGTTGGGGATCTCACTGCCCCTTGGGGGTTTGTGAAATCCCTCAAAATCAGGTATCAATCATCTCCTATTCTCCAATCTCTTTGCTTCCGAGAGTCGGGTCTTCTTGACAGTTTATGGATTGTGAAGCCTTCTTCTTGGGGTTTTATTTTAGAAATTGCAAAATCTATTAATCTTGTGTTTAATCTAAGTAACATAGTGGCTCATTGCCACACCCACCCCCCTGCAAAGGGCCTAAAAACAGTGACTTATTGTCACACCCACCCCCCTGCAAAGGGCCTAAAAACTGAGTTTTGTAAACTCAATATCAAATTTAGTAGCAAAAAATGTATTATCTTTAACAGTTCATGCTGTCCGAGTGGTTTTGGATGGATGTTGGTGTTTTACCGATTTACTTACTATCTTGTTAGTTTCAACATCTTTTTACATAACCATGTTAGTCTCAGCTTGTGTTGGCCCGAACTGAATCATCTCGGCTTGAGGTGCATGTGGATTAACACTGGTCTATTTCGCCTTGGCGGAAGGGTCATCACTTTACTTAGCTACCCTGAATACTATGATAAACCTTGGGATAAAATGGTTTGTGAGATTGTTGTTACTATGGATGTTTACTCCTGCTATGATGTATGTAGGTATTTTGACTACCCCAGGTTCTCCTGGAGAATGCTCGGCTTCATTCTCTCTGTTAGTGACTATGAACCACGGATCCTGGCTGTACATTTCGGATTTCTCCTTGGGCTTGTAAGCATTCTTGACGGAGTGCAAGATAGCATCACCTACAAACTTGTTTCTGTCATTAAGAACATCAGGAAAAAAGTTTGTTTCTTACTAAATCCCTCCTCTAACTATGTAAATGTAGGCTATTTGCCAATTGAATGGATATTTTGGTCATGGTTTATGTTTTATTTCCTTGGCCAGCTTATAAAACATGTCTACAATATCTGTTTAAGCACTCTTTTCATTTCAAATTACTTGATAATCTCTCGAAAAAGCTCTCAAATTTTTTGGTCAGTTAAGAATCTTATTATATGGTGCTGCTGTTGGGGTCATGTTGTTGCTGATGGCCTAAATTTCAGTTTGCAAACCCCTTTATGGGCGTGCAGCAGGAAAAAGGAATTGATATCGAAAAATCTGTCGATCATTATAGTTTGCAAATCTTTCGATCATTATCGAAGAACCCAGTCTGCAACCTTTGTTGTGCTTGTACCTCTACTGCTTATGTATTTCGAGCCACAATGTGAAATGATCTGTCTGCACACTATAGGTAAAATCAATTACCCTTTGTGGTCAAATTGGTTGTGGTCATGTTGCTGTATTTTTATTACTCAGCTTACCCAAAAGGTGTTTCCTTTGAAGCCATGTTCCTGGCGCCTCCCTATCCTAAACTCCATTAACAAACCCCATTCTATTGGTTGCTACTTTATAGTTTTGCATCATTCACATCCCATTGTCTTGGTGACAGGGCTTTCCTGCCTTAGGCAGATGGACTCAGAGTCTTGTTGTGTTTATCTTTACCCACAAAACCCGTCCAAAAAACATTTCGATATGAGGAATTCTACCGTATTTCCTCATATCCTCCTAAGTGATAAATGAATATAAGCTATTGGAACTGTAGGGGTATTAAAAAGAAAACTTTCTGGACGGAAATCGATTCTTTGTGTAAAAACGAACACATACAGCTCTTAGCACTCGCTGAAACAAAATCGGAATCCTTACCTGACGAACATTTATGGAAACAGGTCGGATTTGATATGGCCTTTTGGTCTCCAAGCATTGGTCGCTCCGGGGGCCTTGGGGTGTTGTGGAAGAGCCACCACCTCTCAAATGAATCCTTATCTATTGTGATTCATTTGCCTAGGATAATCGATCTTAGATATGAAAACATTAGCGATGAACTTGTCATTCTCATTCTAGTTGTATACGCCCCTCCGGTCCCCCGGGACAAAGATCTTTTCTGGGACAATTTAACTTCAATCATCAATCAGTCGACCATCCCGTGTATGGTTATAGGGGATTTAAATGAAATCATATACAGTGACGATAAGATTGGCGGTGCTCCTACCCTCCCGGCGAGGTTCTCGCGTCTTATTAACTTCAAAAGCACATGTTCCCTTGTGGATCTGCCAACATTTGGAAATCCCTTTACTTGGAGAAAGTCTCCCGATGCGGTGGAGAATATCCATGAAAAATTAGACTGCGTGCTCGTTCACCACCAAGTTTTGCAGAAATTACCTAATCTAATCACAAAAAATGGGGCGTTTACATCATCAGACCATTGCACCATAACAATAACGCTTGACTGTAGGTCTCCATCCAAAGCTCCTCCCTTCAAATTTGAGAATACATGGCTCCAACGCAAGGACTTTCGAAATATTGTTAAACAATCATGGCGTGCGTCGTGCGCAGGATCAACAATGTTTCAACTTATCTTCAAGCATAAAATACTCAAACAAAAAGCTAAAGATTGGAATAAGAAGTCTTTCGGAAATATATTTCGTCAACTACTTGAGGTGGACAACGACTTGCTTCAAATCCAGTCCTCGCTTACTGTTAATAACTATCAAGCTCAGAACAGCAAGGAGTGTCGTTTATTAAGAAAAAGGGAAAAACTGTTGCTCTTTCAAAAAACGTTTTGGAACCAAAGAGCTAAAACTAAACATATGAAGCTTATAGATTCAAACACTTCCTACTTTCATCGTGTGGCTACGGGTCGGAGGCGTAGGAAGCAAATACGTAACATTACAACAACAGAAGGTACTCTTATTAATGGAGAAGAAAACGTGAGAAATGAAATTAAAAACGATTTTCAGAAACGTTTTACGAAGGAAGCTACTGATGCCAATCTCCTAAATGAAATGTCTAACATTATTCAACCCTCGGTCACCCAGGCAGAAAACGATTTCCTTATTCATATTCCAACTAATAGCGAAATAAAATCTGCGGTGTTCAGCTTAGGTAGAAATAAGTCTCCTGGCCCTGATGGAATGACTGCCGAATTTTATATACATTATTGGGACATTGTT
Organism: Persicaria tinctoria; assembly: GCA_037127255.1. Taxonomy (NCBI): domain Eukaryota; kingdom Viridiplantae; phylum Streptophyta; class Magnoliopsida; order Caryophyllales; family Polygonaceae; genus Persicaria; species Persicaria tinctoria. The sequence continues at coordinate 8,191,203 of JBANSL010000004.1, forward strand.
GGAATTTCGGTCATTAAAGCAGTTAAAGCATTTTTCAGCTCTGGGAAAATTCTTAAACAAATTAATCATACCTTTATATCTCTACTACCAAAGACAAGCAACCCTTCAACAACAAGTCACTACCGTCCTATAAGCCTGTGCTCTACCCTATATAAAATTATCTCTAAAATTCTGATAGAGAGATTGAAAAGAATCATCGGCAAACTGATTCACCCGTTACAAGGGGCGTTCGTGTCAGACAGGGCCATTCAAGATAATGTGTTGATAGCCCATGAAATCTTCCACTCGTTCAGGGCGCGCAAGGGTCGGGAAGGGTGGTTGGCAATCAAACTAGATATGGAAAAAGCATATGATAGAGTTGTCTGGAACTTCACTAAAACGATCCTGGAAAAATTCGGGTTCCACCCTTCATTCGTCTCATGGTGTATGGAATGCATAACCACGGTTTCATACTCGGTACTGGTAAACAATGGCCCCACCGATATGTTTTTCCCTTCCAGGGGGCTTCGACAGGGGGATCCACTATCCCCCTTTCTGTTTATTCTAGGAGCCGAAGTTCTTGCACGTCACCTGTCGGCAGAAGCAATGTCGGAAAAAAGCCCGGTTGGCTTCACATTTGGGAGAAATGGACCCCGCGTCCCGTTCTTATCTTTCGCAGATGATATTATCATCTTCTCCAAAGGCAGCATATATGCGTGTAGGAAAGTTAAAACAATTATTGACTCTTACTGTAGAATCTCCGGCCAAAAAGTCAACTATCACAAGTCCTGTTTTCAATCAACTAAAGGGATTCTAAACTCTAGAATACTAGACCTCAAAAACTGTTTAAATATTACTAACGCAAATTCATTGGAAAAGTATCTAGGATGCCCAATCATCAACGGAAAAGTAACAAAAGACACCTTCGAAGACATTATTTGCAAGTCTAGAGAACAACTAAGCAAATGGCGTGCCAATTCCCTTTCTCAACAGGGTAGGGCTATTCTTATAAACACAAATTTATCGGCCAAACCATTGTACACAATGCAGAACTTCTTGCTACCTTCAGCAATTCATAAGGAACTTGATCAGATCAACAGAACTTTTTTCTGGAATAAAGACCTTCAACACCGTCCACTAATTAGTTGGGACAGAATATGTAGACCAAAGGGTTGTGGTGGGCTAGGAATTAGAAAATCGAAACCAATGAATGAAGCACTGCAAACGAAACTCCTCTGGAAAATAATGGCTGAGCCGGAGAACATTTGGGTACAGATAATCAGGCATAAATATCTTCGCAGAGATAATATTCTCGAATATAAAAAGAAAGGTGATGCTTCATGGCAGTTGGCAAAACTATCAACTCTTATAGACAAATTCAAGACTGGCCTTATTTGGTCGGTTGGCTCAGGGAATGATATCAAATTTTGGACAGACAACTGGATCACAACTTCCCCAATTCAGGCCAGGAATGACTGCCCTACAATTGATAATATACATGACAAAGTTAGCGATTATATACTGGGTGGTAAATGGTGGGAAGAGAAGCTCTCTGCTGCTCTTCCCCATAGCATTGTATCGAAAATCACTAACATTCCTCTCCCCACATCAAGATTCGAAGATAGACTCTACTGGTGGCCAGACCGTGCTGGTTGGTTCACCACGTCCAGCGCATACAAACTTATTACAGCGGAACCCGATATCCACTCAGATTGTAACGCCTGGATCTGGCGCCTGGAAATTCCTCCTAAGGTCAAAATTTTCCTATGGAAAATTTGTCAAAATGGACTCCCAACTGCCTCTAGACTCGCCCAAAGAGGAGTCCCTGTCCCATCTACATGCCCTCTCTGCAATTGTTTCGAGGAAGATGATGTGCATCTACTTTTTGAATGTCAGTTTGTGAGATCTCTTCTCCAACTTCCTGCACACATCAGCTCCGTTATAAACACAAACATTACTCTATCAAGGGATATAAAACCAATCATGTCTATCATTGGTACATCCCTCTCAAAAGGTGCACTAGCAAAGCTCGCCTTTGCCTGGTGGACGTCTTGGCACATCCGGAACAAGCATGTCTTCGAACAAGTTCCCATTCCTTCCAAGGAGGGCACTTTACGTCTCATTATAAACCACGAGACAAGCTGGAAGAACACACTCAGAAATGACAACACTCTGGATGATAACTTCCCCTCCAAACCCCTTAAGTTAAGTAGTCATAAAAAGCAAACAGAGAAACGTAAGATCAAGTGGAGAAAACCACCAAAAGGAACATTCAAGCTCAACTTTGATGGATCTACTCTAGCAAACAACAACAGCACGGCAGGTGCAATCATCAGAGATTGGAATGGTCAACCGATACACATTGGATACCAAAAATTAGGAACGAAAAGCCCCCTTATGGCAGAAGCCTTAGCCCTTAAACTAGGGGTACAACTTGTTCATGATCGTCGTATCGACAAAGTTCAAATTGAAGGAGACTCCAGCATAATAATAAACCACCTAAACAATAAGTCTAAATGTCCTTGGGAAATTGAACTCATTCTATCCGATGTCCAATTACTACTATCAAATCTGACGGAAGTCTCTTTCTTTCATATACCCCGTTTGGGCAATAGAGTGGCGGACAAGGTTGCACATCTTTGTCACTCTGCCTGGGGTGCTGATGTTTACAACAAGACTGGTCTCTCAGACCTCATCCGTATGGATGCTTTCGGGTAGAGCATGCTCTCCCGAATTTTTTCCTAATAAAAAAAAAGAAAAAGAGGAAAACGTTCGCCTTTCCAATTGCATAGAAAGTTGAAAAGTTGAGCCTATGTGCTAATTTGGTGGAAAATTCACTATTATGTTTTAGCTAATGGTTGGTCCCTTGTATACAGTGAAATGCTTGTACAGGATCCACGTAAAGCTCATTATGATAATTAATGATATTTTCGATAACGCTAGGCAACTTGGAACCATGGAAGCACTAGCTTATGCTTTCCAACCTTCTTCAAGTTCAAGCTTTGTTGCAATTTTGTTCTCCGTGTAACCGTGGTAGCATCTCTAGAAGCTAACAAGCTGGTGGCAGGAAGCTGCTGCAATGTCTGGAGCTCACAGTATCCATATCCATCACGCTCTGGTCAGAACTTTTCCATCTGATTCAATCGCTTCTTGCTTCTTGTGGTACTTCCTCTCCTCTCTCTTGCCTGCTGGTGCATTTTTTTCCTCAATACTGCATATTTGCGTTCAAATGCATATGGAATCAAAGATAAGTAGACAACTTATGATCTAAAATATGCGAATTTGTTGATAACAATTAGATTTGATTTCAGTTGTGACAATTGCTATGCTCATTGCAGTATTTTGCGATTTTTCATTTGTATATCTGTGTGTATATGTATCTGAGGTAAATATTCAGTAGTTCTACTCTTCCATTGAACAAAATCATTATCAAAGAAGGAGAAATTATATCAAATATATTCACGGATGCCTTGAATATTTAGTTCTAGATCTTGGCTTTCGTTGAACTTGTGTGTTAAAACCTTGTTTTTGGGTGTGATTGTTACAATATTTTTCCCCCGATAAAAGTTCCTACAAGAACCTTGACCAACTATATTTGGCCAAATGGAGTTTTTGTATCCGAATTTTTTGAGTAAATAGTTAAGATTTGACATGGCATGTAAGTAGCCATGAGTGATAAGTAAAAGAATTTAGCCCACGTATATGTTAATGATTTCTTGCTAAGCAGTGGCCATGGTAACTAGCATATACGTACAAATCTTTTTCTCTCATCTTACTTCCCAGCCTTTTTCTTATGGTTAAAGTCGCCAGGTGGATCTAGACAAGCATGACACTATTGGGTTCATGCTTTAATTTTGCTCATCAGCAATAAAAACGAACGATCTAAAACCCCATATGCATAAAAACAATTCAGAATTTAGAAAAGATTGCTAGGAGTTGATTTTGCTTCAAAGAAATCACCTATAACTTCATTATATTAAACAATCTACTTATGAAACAATTTAATTAGATTGTGCAAACAATTTAATTATGCTTTCACAAGAGTAGAATTAACAATTCCGTTAAACTTTACAGGTGAGAGAAAAATCTTAGTTGCAATCACGTTGAGCAAAATTATGGAAAATAGCTTTCCAAAGTGATTATTTTGTTCAGATTTCTTAAACCGAAGGTAACCACTCTGAATTTGGCAATTTGCCAATCTTTGCTGGAAAATTTCTAGGTGATAGTATTTCCATTTGAAATAGGACTATTATTAATTTTTTGAAATTCATTGAATTTCATAATGTCTATCTGTTAAAGCATATGATTGGCTTTCGCAGTTCAGTTAATATAGTTCCAGTGGAAAAACATTGGATCCAACAAGACCGAAGCAGGCATAGTAACTAGACTTAGTTTTGGTCATGGTTTTGGAGTTAATATGTCGTTTTTCCTGTACTATCAGAAATGAGAATTAGATTTGTGTGAGATGGTGTTATTATGAGATTGATCATTTTATTACTGCTTTTTATTTGAAAATGCATACTTTCTTAATGTGTTATGTGTTCTATGTGTTGTTCATGGTTTTGGAGTTGATATGTCGTTCTTCCCTATACTATCAGAAATGAGAATTAAATTTGTCTGAGATGGTGTTATTATGAGATTGATCATTTCATTACTGCTTTTTATCTGAAACTGTATACTTTTTTAATGTGTTATGTGTTCTACGTGTGGAGAAAGTCGTGTCTGGTTAACCATTCCGGAATGGCTCACCGGAAAGGACTTGTGGATAATAGTCATAGGTCCCCGGTTCGAACCCCGGAATGGCTGCTCTTTATTTACCAATTCAAAAGTCGTGTCTGGCTGTATTTGTTCCTTGTTAAGTTATAAAAGGTAAAGGGGATTGGGGTGGATAAACTTGTTGCATAGCTGATGCTTAATAGACCTACAGACTTTTGTCATGAGTTTTTTATTTTTCCTGAAAGTTAAAATGCTGAAATCTTGTCTCGTGATTGTTTTCAGGGAATCTCAAGAACAAGATCGATTTGCAATTCCACCCACCAAATGGGTCTGCTCAGTCTTTGTATCCTCCATCATTAGTTAACTCCTAAGTTCTTCACACTCCTAAGCAAGTGCTAACAATTCATCAACGTAGCCACCGTGTGCGAAGCACGCTGCAATGTAACTAGTAAAGAGTAAATATTAGAAACTCGCTGCGGCATTTCTTCAAACACTTTGGCGGCATTCAGAAGTCGAAGTTAGAAAATGCAGCCACAACGCTTCTTCCCTCTTCGCCAACGCCGCCAGGAATCACCGTCATTCTTGCTCTTCCGGCGATCCTTTGTCGACGCCAAGGTGAAATGGGTGCGGGACCCTTACCTGGATGCTGCCGTGGAGAGGGAGAAGAACCTCTACCCCGCACTCTCGCTGAAAAACCTCATCCTTGCTTCCTCCTCCAACTCTCTCCCAATCTCCGTCGCCGCCGCTCACAAGCCCATTTCCAACTTCAAGTTCATCCAGCGGTACCCGACGCTGTTCAAGGTCTTCGTCCCCCGCGCGCCCACTCTCTCCCCTCCTCACGTCAAGCTCACGCGCCAGTTCCTCACCCTCCACAGGGAGGAGCACGCGATTCACGACTCTATGGACGAGAGGGAATCCGCTGCTCGGAGGCTGGTGAAGCTTCTGATGCTTGCGAGAGCTGGTCGGATTCCTCTGAGTGTCATTGATGGCTTCAAGTTTGATCTCGGTCTCCCTGATGACCTCATTTTTGACATCGTCTCCTATTATCCAGACAATTTTAGGGTTTGTAGAATGATGGGTGGTTCGAACAGCGACTCATTTGGGTTGGAATTGGTTAATTGGAGGGAGGATCTGGCTGTTCCTGCTATCCAGACTAGTGTTCTAGGCGATGATGATGCCAATTTGGAAATTAGGTTTCCAATGTCGTTTTCGCCCGGTTTTGATCTGCAGAAGAAGGTTAAGGATTGGACAGAAATGTGGCAATCTTTGCCCTACATTTCCCCATATGAGAATGCATTTCATTTGACCCCAAGCAGTGATCAGATGGAGAAGTGGTCTGTTGCAGTTCTTCATGAACTGCTGACCATTTTGGTGTCCAAGAAGACAGAGATGAAGAACATTTTCAGCTTAGGAGACTATTTGGGTTTCGGGCTGAGGTTCAAGAAAGCCATTGTTCATTTCCCTGGGATATTTTACTTGTCAAATAAGATCAGGACGCAGACGGTGGTTCTCAGAGAAGCTTATAAGAAGGATTTCCTGACGGTGAAGCATCCATTGATGGGTATGAGGCATCGGTATATCTCTCTCATGAGCAAGTCAGAGAAACTGCGAAAACAGATGAGGAAGGAAGTGAGTTCTCAGCTGAGTTTGTGACTTGTCAACAACAGTGAAGCTGAGCAATTGAATCTTTAATCTTTACAGCTCTTTAAGAGATCCAGATGACTCAGGTTGATTGGCTTGGTCTCTGAAATTCATTCACAGTTCTAAAATTTGACATTGCATTGTGTTCAACTAGAAGCTATTGTGTGTTGTTTCTTCTTATCGGGCAAATTAAAGTATTCATTGTTTTGGCTAATTCCACTTACGGGTTCATTGTTAAATGTTAAACCCGACCCGTTTACAGCCCAACTTGGATTTGGATTACCTGTATAATCGTTATTTGCTTTGGATTGATTATTTAATTTTGATGCTGTCTGTTGGTTCTGCTTCTGAGTGTATAATAATGGAGTAATCAAGTTGACATCGAGTAGATCCTCATTGCGCTGCACGTGTTTTAGCAATAAAGCTGATCTCACTCACCCTTTCCCTTTCCCTCTTCCTCTTTCCCTTGTCCAGATACTCTGCATCTGGATTTTCCAATTCCTGAATCTGCGCCACCATCTGCTGCTGCCTCATGCTTTTGATATAGGTCTGCTGTCACCGGAAATGCCATCTGCTGAAGCTCCCAGCATGAGCAACTCCACTGCCACCAGCAGCTGCAGCAAGCTGGATAGGCGCCGAGCAGTTCTGACAAAATCTTGTTCTGCTGTCTCTTCTACATCTTCGTCGTCTTTCTTCTCCCTTGACTGTTCGTTCGCGTCCACTGCCTGTTTCTTCCATCGGAGGAGGGCCTTCCGCTTTTTCCTCCCTCGCAGCTCATCAGCTGCTTCTTCCGATTCCGTTCATCTCGTTGCTGCTGCTGATAGAGATGCTAGACACGGGCCGGTTTCAGATCTTGATTCCACTGGTTCTGTTTCCGCATTCTACAGTTCTTGGATTTTCTATTTGGTGAGCTGTTCAGTCCAATTTTTACTGGGATTTGAGTTGTCATTCATTTGATCTATTGACTATTTTTCCATTTTGGGACAGCTGATTTTTGCTTGTGCAGTATTTGTATCTTATGCCACTTTGTTGAAGAACCAAGTTGTCCAACTTGAGGTACTCTCATGGTCCCATTTTCAAGTCTCTCCATTTATTTGATCATGTTAGGCTGTTTCTGTAGGCCCCCTCTTGTCCTGATATCTTTTCCCTTTCCATTTCCAGTTTTTACTCCTGTTTGCTTTCCCTTTTTATCACTGAATCTGGTTTTCAATAGGGATTGATTTTTTTGGCTTGTACATATTAGAATGATGTACTGTTTACAAGCAATTTTATTGCACTGAATCTTTTCCAGGAATTCCTTTATCCAACCATGGTGGCTTGATTTAGCTATTAATGGTTTCTGATGTTCCTGCAGGAAAAGGTGCTGGGCCTTCATATGCTGTGCAAACCAACTGATGTTGCTTATGATGAGATTGATGTGTTTAAGAGAGAAGAAGATGCGTCCTTTAGTTATATTGGTGACATTGGCAGTGGGAAAATTGCCGTTTATGTTGTGCTTGTAACAATTACAATGCCATTCATGTTATATAAATATCTGGACTTCTTAACTCGGACAAAAGATCAGTCCAGGAGGATTGAGAACAGCAAAGAGGAAGTTCCGCTTAAGAAGAGATTAGCATATAAGGTTGATGTGTGTTTCTCTGTTTATCCTTCTGCAAAGCTGCTTGCACTTCTCTTTGCAACGATCTTTCTAATAGGGTTTGGCGGCTTGGCACTCTATGCCGTTGGTGATGGAAGCTTTGTTGAGGCCCTTTGGCTTTCATGGACGTTCGTTGCAGACTCTGGAAACCATGCTGATAGGGTTGGAACTGCATCAAGGATAGTCTCTTTGTCAATAAGTTCCGGAGGAATGCTGATATTTGCTATGATGTTGGGGCTTGTCTCTGATGCTATTTCAGAAAAGGTGGATTCACTTCGGAAAGGAAAAAGTGAAGTCATTGAAATGAATCACATATTAATCCTTGGATGGAGTGACAAACTGGTTAGTCTCTGTGCAGCCTTTTGGTGCCTCTATTATCTTCATGCATTCATGAATGTCTCAGCATATTTTCTGAACATGTTTGATTTGTTATGAAATCTGAAATGCTCTTTGAATTCAGGGTTCACTTTTAAAACAATTAGCAATAGCAAATAAAAGCATTGGGGGTGGGGTGGTGGTCGTTCTTGCTGAACGGGATAAAGAGGAGATGGAGATGGATATAGCTAAACTAGAGTTTGATTTCATGGGAACATCCGTAATATGCCGAAGTGGAAGTCCTCTAATATTGGCTGATTTGAAAAAGGTAATGTTCTTTCATTTCTTCAGCTTCGTCATCCTGACTGTAATGTTTTTACCTTGTCATTAGCACAATCTTTATTGTAAAATGGATTTTTTTCCTCAGTAACATTTGTTGTATTACTTGTAGGTTTCTGTGTCAAAGGCACGTGCTATTATTGTATTGGCATCCGATGAAAATGCTGATCAGGTATTAGAAAATTCCGATGTGCCTATCCTCTCAAGAATTTCATGCTACAATCTTATAATTCCCTTGGTAAATGTTACTTTTATGAGACAGAGTGATGCAAGAGCTTTGAGGGTTGTGCTAAGCCTTACGGGAGTAAAGGAGGGACTAAGAGGTCATGTTGTTGTTGAGATGAGCGATCTTAACAATGAACCCCTGGTCAAGCTTGTTGGCGGAGAAATGATTGAAACAGTCGTGGCACATGATGTGATTGGTCGATTAATGATACAATGTGCTTTGCAACCTGGACTTGCACAGGTTAGGTTATACTTAATATGTCTATGATCCTATGCCCCTACTCTCTCGATAACATACAAATTATACGTCATTTATCAATCACATATCACAAAAGTGGATAGTAAATATTTGAATGATTTTGAATAGTAAAATTTTGAACTAAAACAGGTATTGCTCATTTTGGAATTTAGTGGCTTTACTTTTTTGTCTTTTATTTGCTTAATAAAAAGTATCAGGGTTGTAATAAAATTTGATGTAGTATAATATATTCCATGGAAGATGGATAATTGTTTATATTTTTCAAATAACTTTAGGGAGTAGAGAATATAAGTAAGAAATCTTATACTTTTCCCTTTTGCTCCATTTTAATTATGGTCAGATTTGGGAAAATATTCTGGGATTTGAGAATGCTGAATTTTATATCAAAAGGTGGCCCCAATTAGATGGTATGCGATTCAGAGATGTTCTCATCTCATTCCCTGATGCTGTCCCATGTGGGATCAAACTTGATGCCAAAGGTGGGAAAATAATCTTGAATCCGGAGGATAATTATATCTTACAAGAAGGCGATGAGGTTCTTGTAATTGCAGAGGATGATGATACTTATGCTCCAGCATCTCTTCCTGAGGTGATCTTGATCTCCCTATCTAGCGCTATTCACAAATACTTACTTTTGAGTAAAATTGAAAGAATTAAGAGGTTAAGAAACAAGCACAACACCCCTTGCTTTTTAGTTCCAAATAAACCCACCAATTTCATTATTTGTAGTTGTTATTGTTTTTTTTTTCAAATGAGGATTTAATTTTTGTTTTTTGAAATGTAGGTCAAAAGGAGTCCTCCTCCGGAAAGGTACGATCCTCCAAAATATCCCGTGAACATACTATTTTGTGGATGGCGTCGAGATATTGATGTTATGATTATGGTGTGTACATTGTTATCTCAACAATTTCAATTCAGTTTTTTATGAAATGTTCACCCATTGTCAAGTATAAAAAGGGTTTTTCATGTGTCAGGGGTGGAACAAAGAAAAGAGAAAATGACATCTATAAGATTGGGAACTTATTGTGATCTGATGTTTCAAACTACTACATTTTTGCATATCTATTTACCTAAACAATAACACCCTCATTAGATGCATAATAGTATTTCTGCTATTAATATATGATAGCTGAACAAGCCATCAACTACCATAAATAATGATTTTTCTCTCAGAATTCAGCTTTTGATTTTTAGTTTAGTAAGCAGGCAAGCAGCTCTTTAATGTTCCTTTATTGTTATCTTTAGGTGCTCGAAGCATTATTGGCTCCGGGATCCAAATTGTGGATGTTCAATGAGGTTCCAGAAAGGGAGAGAGAGAGGAGGCTGATTGATGCTGGGCTAGATGTATCAAGGTTAAAAAAAATTAAACTTGTACATCGGGTTGGAAATGCTGTAATCAGACGACACTTGGAAAGCCTGCCCCTTGAGACATTTGATTCTGTGAGTTTCATACCATACTTTTCATTCCTGAGTCATTCTTAATACTTTAATAGTAGTTCCTGTGCGAATTAGTAGACCAACTCAAAAGTCTAAAACTTCAAATAAATTTGTAAATGGTAGTTCCTGAGAGAAATTTGTGCGCCGAATCATAAGTTCCTATGAAGTATCCTTCAACATTTCAGTGTCTCAATAACATTTACAGTATTCATTAAGAGTGAACGACTCTGTACATTCATGATTCATCAAAGAATTCTGTCGTTTATTAAATACTACTACTACTTTATCTTAAAGACGGGAATGGAAAAAGTAATTTGGAATTTGGGAGTTTACTCGATGGCATTGACTACATGATTTTCATCATCTTTTATATTTTTATACTTAATGTAGTAATTGATTACTAACTCTAGGCTATTAGATATTGATCCTTGCAGATGAGTCTTTAGAGGATTCTGTTGTGCATTCGGACTCTCGGGCCCTTGCCACATTGCTCCTCATTCGAGACATTCAGGTAACTGATTAGTTCACAGACCAATATCTTAGGTTCGTTGACATTTCACTACATTTATCTGCTAAAATGTTTACTTACTCATAAATCAACTCAGAGAAGAACATAAAACAGATAGTATTTAGAAGCTTGTTGCTGAAAAATCGTAGGTATGTATATAAAATTTTTCCTTAAGTTAGTCAATTATTGCTTGTGTGCAGGCTAAACGCCTTCCTTTCGAGGAGACAAAGTTGAAGGCTATGCATCATTTAGGAGTTTGTCATAGCTCATGGATTTGTGAAATGCAGCACGCTTCCGATAAATCTATTATCATCAGTGAAATCCTGGACTCGAGAACTAGAAAGTTGGTCTCAGTTTCTAGAATTAGTGATTACGTGCTCTCTAATGAATTGGTGAGTATGGCACTCGCAATGGTGGCTGAAGATAAACAAATCAACCGTGTTCTTGAGGAACTCTTTGCTGAGGAGGTAAACACTTTCAACATGCCTCTCAATTTTCTTTTCCTTGTTCAAATTCTTCGACTCACCTGTTTTTCTTGAGGTTTGCAGGGCAACGAGATGTGCATCAAACCTGCAGAGTTCTACTTATACGAGAATGAAGAATTAAGTTTCTACGATATAATGATCAGAGCACGACAAAGACATGAAATCGTGATTGGCTATCGCCTTGCTGACACCGACCAAGCACTGATCAATCCTTTGCATAAATGGCAGCGCAGAACATGGTCCTTGGATGATGTTTTTGTTGTCATCTCAAAGAAGTCACGCTCCAAGTGAAAGTCCAGGTACTACAGAAACTCCTCATTCATCAATGAACTAACCATTTAAACCAACAATCTAACCAACCGGTCAAACCCCCTTTCCTTTTTCAGCTCCATCCCTATGAGCCTTCTGCCATCTCTAGGCTTTCTTGAAGGTCAGTGTACCTTGCTGCGCTCCAAATTCAGCTCCAGCCTAATCTTTGTCATGTCGCTGTAAACTTGAGTATAATCGCCAGGGGCAATGAAGGAGGTATTCGACTCTGGTGGCCTGCTTGCATGCCTCAACAAACTCCTTCACTGATCTACCTGATAATGTGATCATGGACGAAGATTTCGGCAAATGCAGTCAAGGAAGGAAACAAACAACCATGTCTGACCTACCACTAGGAGGAGTACAACAAGATCCGTCACAACGATGTAGTGTCGTACGCAGGTGCCATCTGATGTCTTGTAGTCAACACTTGTCACCTGCAATGGCCCAGACGAATTCTATAAACCCGAACTGGATGCTTACAAAGACATGTTCCTCATTTGAAGGTAAAATGACAGATTGTACCTTGAGCCCGGAAACTATGCCTCAAGCTGCATCAAAACAAGCGCCTGAGATCCGTCCTTGCTCATGAAGCTTGGGCCTAGGGGGGACTAGCTAGTAAACGAAATAAGGTTTTCATTACACACCTGAGGTGTTTCCTCAGTGTGATGGGCATCTTCTCGGGCTCACCATAAGTTGCACACGTACTAGAATACGAGACACCATAGCCTCCAACACTAGCAAGGTGTTTGATGTAATGTTGTGATAGTAACTGCGCAAAAGAGGTCCAAAAAACGCTTCGCTGCGGCTGCAAAATAGACAATCTTCTTCAAGACAAAGACACAATAGCTCAAAAGGGAAAATATGTTAACAAGTTTATACAGCATAACTGAGAGACTTAAAGAGTACTTTCTCCCACATATGCTACAACAGCAAAGTGTATTATGTCATGTTTATCTAGGGAATAATGAGGGATATTATGGATACTAAAAATACTAATATTTTATTCTTCTCTTTCCTTCACGTCATTTTACCATCACATTTTTATTTTTCTCACTTTATCAATAACAATCATATTATCCCGAAACCCATCTTTTCATACCAACTCAAATTACAAAGTAATAAAGCAGACTATCTTGTGTTGTGGTACTTGCTTAATATATCCTTGCTCTCTTGATCTTTCTGATTTCAGTTCATCTATTGCTTTCTGCAGACAATCGTATTTGAGTTCATTAGTAAATTATTGGAATTTGCCTGAATACCATTCAATTAAGATATTGTTGTTAATTTTACAATAGTTATTTTTGTCTCAATCAACTTTGCGTTGAATTTGTCTTTGAATTTTTAAAAGGATTCACAATTGAATGAATCTCTGTTGATCTCCCCAACAAGAGATACAATATATTTATAGATGACTTTACAAAGTATAGGGTAAGATAAACCCATATACAAAAGATAAGGAAAGAAAAGATAAACACAAATCTTTTTACAATTACTTTCCTAATACCCCCCCCGCAAGCTCATGGAGGGGCACCAACATGAAGCTTGGATCTCAACAACTCAAAACGACGATTGCTGAGGGCCTTCGTGAAGATGTCCGCGGTTTGGTCATGAGACGCAATGTGACGGACCTGAAGCTCTCCAGCGTCTACCTTTTCCCGGACAAAGTGGAAGTCAACAGGAATATGCTTGGAGCGACTGGAGAGAACCGGATTCCTGGCCATGAACGTAGCACTCAAGCTGTCACATAGGACGACAGGGACGGCTGGAAGACGCTGTCGAAGATCCCTGAAGAGCTGAGCGATCCAGCTGAGTTCTGCAACAGTCTCAGCAATGGCCCTGTACTCCGCCTCCGTGCTGGAACGAGCAACAACACGTTGCTTCTTGGACGTCCAACTGATAAGGGAATTGCCAAGATAGATAGCAAACCCATATTGCGAGCGACAGTCATCAGAGTCGGACACCCAACCGGCATCAGTGAAGGCAGTGATGGAGAAGCGGGGGCACGGGCTAATCTGAAAAGTGTAAGACAGAGTACCTTTCAGATAGCGGAGTATCCGTTTGACGGCTGACCAATGATCCTCTGTCGGAGACTGCATATACTGACAAACACGATTGACCGCATAGGCGATCTCAGGGCGGGTGATCACAACATATTGCAGAGCACCAACAACGCTTCTGTACAGAGACGGGTCGGGCATGGGATCACCAGATAGCTGAAGGCGCGAGTGAGGTTCAGCTGGACTGCAGATAGGCTTGGCATCTTCCATCTTGGAGCGAATAAGTAACGAACGGATGTACTGCTGCTGCGACAGAAGAAGCCGAGTGGGAGTTCGCGTGACCTCAACCCCTAAGAAGTAATGCAGTGGGCCGAGATCTTTGAGCGAAAATACCTCATTGAGGCGATGGATGAATCTGCTGATAGCTGGGGAGGAACTGCCTGTGATAATGATGTCATCCACATAGACCAGAATGTAGATTACATCGGAGGACGAGGAGAACACAAACAGCGAGCAATCTGACTGACATGCCTGAAACCCAGACTGGAGAAGGAAGGACTTGAGCTTACCAAACCAAGCCCGAGGAGCCTGCTTGAGACCGTAGAGAGCCTTACGGAGATGGCAGACAAACGAAGGGCAAGATGGATTGACAAAACCTGGTGGCTGATCCATGTAAACATCCTCAGATAAGTCCCCATGGAGAAAGGCATTATTGATGTCGAATTGTCGAATAGGCCACCCCTTTGTCAGAGCAATGCAGAGAACGAGGCGAACGGTGGTGGGGCGGACAACCGGACTGAATGTGTCAAAATAATCAATCCCTTCCTCCTGATTGTAACCTTTTGCTACCAACCGGGCTTTGTAGCGATCGACAGAGCCATCTGCTTTCCGTTTGATTCGAAAGACCCACTTACAACCAACGACGTTCATAGACGATTGACGAGGAACAAGAGTCCACGTACCTGTTCATAGACGCCATGTAAGCCGCTGGATTGGACGACGAAGGACGCCGCAGACGTTCCGGAGGGTGGCGGGATGGAAAGGCCTGAGTGTCAAGACGGCGGAAACAGTCCTTTGCGGCGTGACCAGTTCGATCACAGATCTGGCAGGGAACCTTGGAACGGGAGCGAGGAGCCGAGTTGGAGGAGTCTGAGCGATCAGAGGAGTCAGACGCGGACTGACGAGGCTGCTGAGAGGGCCGGCCAGATGATCGGTCAGATGACGGGCGCTGCTGGGACGACGAGGCCGGAGGGCGAGAGCCATAGTTGGCCGAAGGCGGCTCCACACCCAAGCGACTTTCATCAGCGAGGCGCTGTTCTTCTCGCAGGAGATGGCCGAGAAGAGCAGTTGGCGTGACGGGCTCGGAGCGCATGTTGAGGGCAGCCCGGAAGGGGCCATAGGACGCATCAAGACCTTGAAGCATGCAGGCGGCGAAGTCGTCGTCTGAAACCGGTTGAAGACAGTCGGCGAGAGCATCAGCCATGGCCTGCTTCTTCTCGTAGTATTCGAGCATGGAGGAGCCGGCCTTGGTGACGCTATGAAGCTGTTGTTTGAGAAACATGGCTCGAGCACGAGCCTGGTGTTGAAACATATCATTGAGGGCGACCCAAGCCTGACGAGAAGTGGTCGTCTTGACTAGGTAGCAAGCAAGGGTTGCAGAGACGGTAGTGCGAAGCCAAATCAGGATAAATTTATCCTTCTTACGCCAAGCACTGAAGTCGGGGTTAGGGGCGGTGGAGGCAGGGGTGGTGTCGGTGGCAGGGGTGGCGATGGTTTCAGAAGGTTTGGTGTCGGACAAGATAAAGTCTTTGAGTTCAAAGGCTTCAAGGGCGTCAGGAACATTAGCACGCCAGATAGAGAAATTGAAACGATCCAATTTCACAGTGAATTGAGGAAATTGAAGGCCAAAAGAGGGCTGAGATCCGAGAGCGGCATTGAGAAGGTTGGAGGAGGAGTTGCCGGGAGTGGGTTCTGGGGTGGTGCCGGAGTCGGCAGTGGGAGTGGTGGAGGAGGACATGGTGGCCGGCGGCGGTAGGATTGAAAAAAAAGTTAGGGTTTTGAACCTGCTCTGGATACCATAAAAGGATTCACAATTGAATGAATCTCTGTTGATCTCCCCAACAAGAGATACAATATATTTATAGATGACTTTACAAAGTATAGGGTAAGATAAACCCATATACAAAAGATAAGGAAAGAAAAGATAAACACAAATCTTTTTACAATTACTTTCCTAATAATTTTCAAATAAAGGCACTAAAGCTGTTGGATTCGGATTTCGGACCATCTAGTGTGCTGGTTGAACTCTTGATGTTAATTAAGATGCAATATAGATCAATTTTTCCTGAGGTTTTTTTTTTTAAATATTAGATAACTTGGCAAATGAACAATAAATAGAATTGGTGCTCTCCTAAAATATATAATACTCAAGTTGTAGAACATGCAATTCTAGTTGAGAGTGGAATGAATTGTTTGAACCATTCCGGAATGACTCACTGGAGAGGACTTGTGGGTAGTATCCAAAGGTCCAGCTAACGAAACATTATTGTTTAAGAGTTAACCATGTAATTGATTGCGATTGATATAATTACTATAAAATTTTCTTTGGAAATATTATATATAGTACTTTAGTAAGCAAATCCAGCTAACGAAACAAGCCAATTTGCTGTAAATAGAGCTTTTATGTGATAGAAAATTTGTTGGTGACTCTTGATTTGGATATTTTTCCAATATATTTTTATCTTCAGGTAGGTTAAAGGTCATTCACAGATTACTTTGGTATGCAACTGTAATCAGTATGAGTTTCAAGTTTCATGATGAGTATGGGTAATTGACTACAATTCCGAGCAGATCAACTGAATACAATTGCAATCAGTATGAATTTCAACGGATCAATTACCAATAAATCAATTACTGTGAGACATGGAAACCGAAATCAGTATGAGTTTCAACTTTCAACAGATCAATTACTAACAAAGACAAATTCGAAACCCTAGTTTTCGAATAAGATACATGGCGTACATACCTTTGATAGTCGCTCTTTTTTGCCCGATGGATAGATGTGCTCATTTGATCTTGTATTAGTGAGAGTAGAAGATACTCAAAAAAAGAATAATTTCAATTTTATTATTGGGGAAAGAACGGTAAAAACTATATAAAATATCAATGATTTTATTAATTTAAAAAAATAATTTCATACTTAATACAATCATCTATGAAATTATTAAAAAAAATTATTTGAAAAATTAATATTTTATAGAGTTATTCGCTCCTTAAAAAGCGTGCCAAAAAACAAAACTACAAGTTTTGTGATACGGAGGGAGTATATATATTGATACAGAGTTGTTTAGTCGACTAGATTGGTTATTAGAGATGTGTTGCAGACCAATTTAGTTGGGATAATGTCGACAAATTACCCAAGGGTAAATGGAGATGCAAACATTGCATGAAGCAGTTTTCAGGGGCAACATCCAGGGTCAGAATTCACTTATCTAGTGAAGGAATTGATATCAGATCATGTGAACCAGTGCCTTCACACATTCGAGAGGAAGCCTTGAAGAGAGCCTCCAAGAAAAGACGGTGAAACTCATCCTCGAGAGAGGGTGATGATGGTGTCACTGTTGCTAATAGGACTGAGGTGGTTATCCTTCAATGGGGATTTAAGAACCAATGGAAAAAAGCGTAGTGACGAAGACACTACTGATGCGCTTGTGGAGTTTTTTGTTAGTAGAAATATTTGAATTGATGTTGTCAAGGGCCAGCGTTTTACGGCCTTCTTAAAGAGGGCAGCTCAACATGGATTGCCATCTTGCTTCCTTCGGAATAAAAGTGTTGACATTTAGAAGTCGGTGTTGAATTTGGAAAACAAGGTCATTGAATATATAGTAATGGTTAAGGAGTCTTGGAAGATAACAACTGGTTGCACTTTGATTACCTACAACCTGAACAAGGGGAGCGAAAGTCCTTAGATGTTGGAACTGACAATATTGTTTATGGCTTTTATTGCCCGAAAGGATTCATCCTTTGTTAAAGGCCAACAGTCGGATTATGATGAGATTACTTTCAAGAATAGCACACACACATATACATATATACATATAGGCTTTATTACCCGAAAGGATGTTAGCCATAAACTCTGTCATTGCCCATTTCATCGAGTGTGTCAATTTATCCAACCACAAAATACTAATTATATATGGGACTGATCACTTCAAAATACCTTGGGTTTGTAACTTAATCCAAAAAAAAAAAAAGATGTACCACTACATGTTCCACTCACTTCCTTCGTATAAGTGCAAGGTTTGGAGGAAGTTAATGGTTGAACAAGATTCAGATGCAACTCGAAGACGAAATCAAACTTTGGCTATCGAGATTTGATAATTATGTGGACGAAGTTGGCATGAAAGAAATTATTGACAACAATGAGTTTTGGTGCAACGTTAAAGAGCTAGTAGAAGCTCTAAGCCCTCTTATGAAGATTATTGATGTTATGGACAACTTAATTCCAAATGTCGGCTACTTACGAGTTGCAATAGATAAAGCCATTCAAACCCTCAAGCTTTACTATGAACGGGAGGCTTCCAAGTATCAATTGATCTAGCTTGGAATCTCTTTATTTCTTCACTTTAGAACACCATCAAGAGATGCAATTTGCAATATGCACCTATTTGAGCCCTGATTATGATTGGCGAGCAACCAAAAGGGGGTTGTCGAGCCTTGTTCGAAATAGGTAATGAGGCCATTAGATGGTGCAGGGATAGAGAAGACCAAAAAGAAAAACTTGATGCTGAGATGGAGGGTTATATAGACAGCAACCCATGCCATTTGCAAACTTTTCAAGCTCTAAACTTGAATATATTCATCCTGGTAAGTGGACATAACAACAAAATTTATTTATTTAATATTATTTTAAAGATAATGTTGGAGTTCAAGACATACTTATAGCTTTCCTAATTTAATTACTTTATTCATTTAATTAGTCCGGTTAATGTATGCTACTAATTAAGTGAGTTTGAAATGATGCTAATTACAGTTGAATTATGGAACAAACATGGCGATGAATTTCCCTTGTTTAAGAAGCATGCCATGCATTAAGGCCCTAAGACAACCTACAAGTTGCATGGGCAGTCAAGAAAAGAAAATTGTAAAGCATTTTGAGGGAGAAGACAAGTTCATTTTGAAATTGAACTACCACATGATGCAACAGATCTCTAAATTGGGTGATCACATTTACAAGCATTTGTCTTCATAGGATTATTATTCGGTAAGAACCAATCGATCTTTTTATTATGTGTTTTAATATGCAAAGATGACGCACCTGTAATGGCATGGTACACAGCACACACACATATATACATATACACACATATACATATATACATATACACACACATATAGGCAATAGTTCTAGTGTAACGGAAAATGTGCTGCAAATGAATATTGTGTAATATTATTATTCAAACCGATGTGGGATATTTTTTGATGGAAAAATCTATGAGCAATATCACATTAGTAAGCCCCAATAGACAAGTAGTCAGTTTTATCTCCAACCCAATCAGCATCGAAGAACGCATGAAGATTGAAATCAGAGTTGCGACGGATTGTTATACCCATGTAGGAGGTGCCTACCAAGTATCAAAACTCACATTTAACAACAACCCAATGCACATTAGTGGGATGATGCATTAATTGAGATAACCGGTTGATAGTGTACGATATATCAAGCCTTGTGAAGGATGTGTACTGCAAAGACCCAACAACTTGGAAATATTTCAATGGATCGAAGAGGAATGCCACTGGTAATCGTGAGTTCCAAATCTGCCAACTTTGGTGTTATAAAGGGTAGAGATTCAAGCATTCTAAAACGGTCCAGAAGGTCCACTTTGTACTTGTGTTGGCTTAGGAAAATTCCAGATGCACAAGGAATAACCTCAACTCCAAGAAAATAATTCAAAGGTCCAAGGTCTTTAATAGCAAACCTTGCAGTGATGCTTTGGATAACAGACTCCACAAGTGCGAAATCGGACCCGGTGATGATTACATCATTCACATAGACTAGAATGAGAGCCATACTTGCTGAATTTTGACGATGAAACAAAGAGGTATCTGAGGTGGAATTTTGACACCCTGTTGAATCATACAAGTGTGTAATTCATTGTACCAAGCTCTCCGAGCCTGCTTTAACCCATAGATTCCCTTCTTGAGTGCACAAACATGATCAGAGAATTTGGGTCAACAAATCCATGTGGTTAAGCCATGAATACCTTCTCACTTAGGCGCCCTTGAACAAAGGCGTCGTTGATATCGATTTGTCGAAGAGACCCGGACTTAAGGTGTTCGAATAATCAAGACCATAACACTAATGAAAGCCCTTGGTAATGAGCCTCGCCTTGTGTCTCTCGATCGAACCATCGACCTTATATTTTGTTTGGAAGATCCACTTGCATTTGACCACATTAAAAGCATGAGAATCTAGAACCAGAGACCAAGTACCATTGGCAACTAGAGCATTGAATTGATCAGCTATAGCTAATCATCTCCATATTGGGTCCTTGAGTGCTTGCGTCATGGTTATAGGTTCAAATTAAGGCTTGGTGAGGGTGCAAATGTGCATTAAGGTTCAATTTTTGGATTGGCTTGACAATATTATTTTTGGATCGAGTAAGTATTACTCGAGGTGAGGTGGGTGGGAGGGGCGGTGTTGGAGGGCTCGAGCCTGGAGGCATGGGTGGTGACACATCCGATGAAGGTGAAGGTAAAGGTGACTTCTAACTAGACCTGAGCAGACCTGGGCTAATCCGCCCGGTCCGCCCAACCCGCCCGGGGAAAAATGCAGACTTCGGCAGAACAATCGGCCCAAGCGGACCGGTAGGCCCGGCCCGGTACATATTAATATTATTGTATTATATATATATAATTATACATACATATATATATAATGATATTTAAATACAAGCTATATATATATTAATTACAGTATGTGTATCTATAATATATCTATCTATCTAGTAAAAGTTGTGTTCAGCCCCCACCATAAATGCTATAATTGTGTTCTCGATTATCCGATCCGTTTAACCGGTTATCCGTTTTACATTTTAGCTTACAAAAAAGAAGAAGAAGAAGAAACGGCAGGATTTTAATTTGACATTGGCGTTACTAAAAGAGAACAAGTACTCCCTCCGTTTCAAAATAAAAGTCGCTTGACTTTTTTCACGTTTTTTAAGGAGGTAAAAACTCTATAAAATATTATTTTTTTAATCAATCTATATAACATAAAAAGTTGTGTTCAAGGCATATTTAATGCTCATTTATTTAATTGTTCATATTTTATATTTTTTTTGTTTCAATTCCACAAAAGATCACAAATATCTTCCTAGCTCAATGGTTAATACTTAATAGAGTAGTTTGGTATGAGTTAAGGTCTTGAGTTCGAATCCTATTAGTTACACATTGATCATATTTTGCAATTTTTTAAATTTTATCTTAAATTGTCATATTTGTTATACATATTTTTTGTACATAGAAATAAAATAAAGGTGTATAAAGAAAAATGAGGAGAACATTATAAGTTCTTTTCTTTATATATACATTAAAAAAAGTTGAATTTTTTAATCAAAATTTATCATATAGTAGTATAGTTTATACTATGCAAATGTGTGAATGAGATAATTTATCATACCATTGTCATAATCTTTGTGTTACTATTTATTTTCAATTAATTTCAAAATATTATCTTTGTTCACACTCTTTAAAGAATTATAATTTATATATGCTATTTTAAAAATTAATTGACCTCTTTTTTTTTGTCATGCAATGAATTATAAGAATCATCAATATAATTATAATATTCATTAAACCCTAAACGGCTACCTTACATGATAATTATGTATAATTACATTGAATTCCAAACGGTTATGATAATAATTATCTAAATTATTATATGCCTTTTAATTTTCTAACCTTTTGCATTCTCACTATTAAATGCATAATATGTACAAAATCATCTAGCTACCTTCTAATCTATCTATAATCGGTTATATATTTTAGTCTTAGACCCTTCATATGCTTTGGATCTCATAACTTCCATTAATTTCAATAGCAACTATATTACAATATATACATATTCAAATGTTTAAAACCCCACCTTTTCATTTTCTTCCAATTTAATCACACTTTTTTCATTTAATTAATTTCCCAAAGTGAGTATAAATAGTTGAGAGAACATATTCTCTAGCTTATATACGCTGAAAAGAAATTGGTTTCCTCTTCTATCTTCGATTCATCTATTTGTTTGGTGCTCTATGCCCATAATATTTTTTAATCCCTCTTCTATCTTTCATTATTTGATTAATCATTTGTTTGTTGCTTAATTTTTTTGTATATATTCTTACACTTTCTCATATATATGTAGCATTGGATTTGATGTGTTGATCTATTCTTTTCTATTATTATCAATCACGATTCAAAATGTTATGCTTATATCACAGTTATTTTTCTAATTTTTATTCTTCTCTTTTATTTTGCAGATTAGTTGGGGAGAGCTATATATATCTTCCCTCGATCATTCGATGACCCATAAGAATTTTTTTTGTTTCCTCTTCGATCTTTTATTCTCCGATTAATCAATTTGTTGTTGCTCTATTATTTAGCATTGGATTTGATGTGCTTATCTATATATACTTTCTATTGTTTAATTTTATCATAATTAAAAAATTATACCTACATCATAGTTCTTTACCCTATTATAAAATTTATGCCATGTTAATTTTTGCGTTATTCAACAATTATAATATTACTCATTTATTTGATATAAAATCATGTCCCGGGCGTAGCACGGGTCTGCTACCCTAGTTTTTTTTAAAAAATTGATACTTATTACTAATAAGTATCAATTTATTAAAAAAAATTGATTAAAAAAATAATATTTTATAGAGTTTTTACCGCCTTAAACAACGTGAAAAAAGTCAAGCGACACTTATTTTGAAACGGAGGTAGTAAATTACAACTGATTAGCTAATTAATAGGAAAACCGACAATCGACGTATGAACTGCCACAATGAATTGGTTTTACTTGGGTTGGGGGTTACAAATTGATTAAAATTCCCTTTTACAAGGTTTATCATAGCAATATATAAATCCATCCCATTCATGACATCCATCATCGAGCCTTCTCATCTCATTATCGGTTTGTTTTTGCTACCAGCCTACCAAAGAGTAGCCAAATGCAATGAAGAATTCCAAAGGATTTGTTAAACCCCAGATCCATCACTCACCTATTGTCCTCCTCGCGCTGCATGTGAAACGCCACCTCTTGAGAGATCGTCGAGGTCCTAGGCGGAGGCTGGATCATGTGGTCTTCCGTTGGAGGATATCGGACCGCCACATCATATATGGTCAGCATCGACTGGGGACCTCGCGACCCTAGCGTCTGCCTCGCCGCCCACACCGTCATTCAATTCAACGAAGTCCAAGACCACCTCGATCGGCTACGACCGCCCTTGCAAGGCTGTCGGTAGGCTAATGAACAAGGCCAAGGATGACATATATTGAAGCCCTAAATCAACCCCTGGTTTGAACCTCTCTGCCACCAGAAGCCCCGATGACGAGGTGTCTGACATATATCGGTCTGTTGCTGCCTTCCATGGAGTTGGATTTGATTGTCATTTAACCCCTGGGTCTGACGTCGATGTCTTGACGGATCCAGACGGAATCTTGGCCTGCGACCGACGGGAGAACGACAGAGAGAATGAACGGCGCCATTGGAAACCGATGGATTGAAGTTGTTGATCTTCTTCACGAGATGAGAGCCGAGCAATCAAGAGATCGGGAAGGACAATGGACGTTAAGGGAATCCATGAAAAGGGGGGCCGAAGGACAATGGACGTTAAGGGAATCCATGAAAAGGGGGGCCGAGACCTAAATTTGTGGGTTATCAATATGGCGGATGAGGGAAACCAGAAGGAGGAACGCCAAATTTTGGGGTTGGAGAATGACCGAAGCTGCGCACTGGTCTGGTCTCTAGCATTCATTTAGGTTAAAATGTGGGAATTTCCAAAATTATTTACCTATTTTTGAAAGAGCTGTAAGTATTACGGAGTAATTATTAATAATATCTTAACTATGGAATTTTTATGTAAAATTTTAAAATACTTTAATCCTAATGACAAATTAATAATTAAATAATAATATTTTATACTTTAACTTAATTAATTAGAAAATTCTCCACTTTTATAGTTCTATATATTATACTCCATATACTTTAGTGCAAATTCGAATAAAAAAAGTTAGAAAATTTGTTTTTTATACTTTTATGGAATTAATTATACATAATGAGATGGAACTCAATTACATGGATTGATAATTAAAAAAAAAAACTTCTATGTATGGGGCATAAGTTTGTAAATTAAAAACGGTTTATTTTGGGTGAGTTACATAGTATTTTTAAACTGTGTATTGGACAACTTTTTATGTGAATTGTAGTTGAAATTGTGAGTTAAAATAAAACTTGATTTTATAGCTTTTTTTTTTTTGGAGATTGTGAGTTTTATTTTGTTTGAAGGTATAATAATACCCATAATAACAACCAAATAAACTTAATTTTTTACAAATAAACTGTTTTTGACCCCTATACGTAGTTTATATTATTCCATAATATTTCAACATTTATTTCACACAAAATTTTAATTTAACCTATTTATAAATTTTAGTCACTTTTTCAACCCCGCCCCATATGAAAATTTCGTAAAAAAAAACCTCAACTATTTTAATATACTTTCAATAAATAATTTCACCTCAAAACCCTAAAATGAAAAAAATAGTTCAATATATTTAAATCGGAAATAAATTTATAAAATTTATAATTATGTTATAAATTTGATGAAAATAAATAAATAAGGTAAACATTACAATAGGAATATATTCAGCAAAGTCTACAGTTCTATGTGATTGGTCTCATAAATTCATGCCTCATTCATCCCAATATTATATCAATTCAAATTGCAAAATTATCCTTGAATTACTAATAATAATATCTTTTAATCTTCCAATTTATGTATATTTTTTATTTTATTTTTCCATTAAATTGAATGTCTTTAATTAAAAAAATAAATAAAATAAGTGCCTCATACTTCAAAAATATACATACCCTTATGTCATATCCTATAATTATTTCCTTTCAAAACATCTCATTAATGTATACCAAAATGAATATTTTAATAATTTACCGTAAGAGAGTTTCAATTTAAAAATTGAAGTAATGTAGATAAAGTTTTTCACATTCTATATAACCTCTATTTTTCCCATTATAAAACCACTTTATTCATATAAAAGGAGAACATCATGTAAGTACACACCACAAATTAGTTAATAGTTAATTAGTTAATAGTTATTTTTGTGTATTCGTTTATAAAGGTTGAATTGATATTAATGATCGATGATGGTGTTAATTAGTTTTAGGAGTTAAAAAATGAATATTATGATAATTGATTGTAGGAGTTACCAAAAATTGAAGTAAATCAACATCTAATTCATTAATGTAGATAAATCTCTTCACATTCTATAACCTTATTTTTATATTATGACCATTCCATGATTATTCATTCAATTCACATGCAATTAGCCGTTAATCCAAGAGAGGAACACCAAATTAGTAATTTTGTTCATTTATATTTTCATTTAAATATTATTTTAAATAATTATTTCATCTAACATTTTTATTAATTTATAAGATTTTTATACACAAATAATAATAATAATAATAATAATAATAATAATGACCAAATTTTGCTATATTTTTTCCCATCTTTTTCAAATTTTTTGTGTTTAGGTATTAAGTTATGCCCAGGCAGGCAGACATACACACACACATATCTTTTGGAATGAGAGAAAAAAATTAATTCAAGAACATTTCAAAATTAAAGTTAAGGTGGAATGCACGGGACATGTTTATTTTCAATTGAGATCGACTCTTTAATTTTCTATAAACTTCTTTTTTAAGGGTAATTATGAACTTCTTCTCATTCACATGTTTTAAAATATTAGAAGTAATGAGGTATGCATTTATAGTGAGCTAAAAACAACTTTTCTTCCAAACCTATGGAATATAAATTAGGGTTCTACCACCCGAGAAATCAAAATAAATTAAAAAGATGAAGTAGAATGAATTTGGAGATGGAGACTGATTAGATTTCTAGGAATCATTATTTCATCTAACATTTTTATTAATTTATAAGATTTTTATACACAAATAATAATAATAATAATAATAATAATAATAATAATAATAATAATAATAATAATAATAATAATAATAATAATGACCAATTTTTGCTATATTTTTTCCCATCTTTTTCAAATTTATGTGTTTAGGTATTAAATTATGCCCTGGCATACACTGATACACACCCATATCTTTTGGAATGAGAGAAAAAAATTAATTCAAGAACATTTCAAAATTAAAGTTACATATGAATAAATTTTTGTAATTTGTAATATTCATTTATTATGAACTACATGATAAAAGAATAAAATCAAGACACCAATAAATTTAAGCTTTTTCCTTGAAACTTCCATGTTTTGGTATATTTATTCAACATATTATCTTACCAATAATTTTTTCTTTTCATTTTCTTTATGATGAATACAAAAATAAAGAACGATATCATTTTAACAAAATAATTGAGTTGCCTAAAATGATAGTAAAACATGATATCGAATGTGAAAAGGTTTTCTTACATCCATGAAGAGCGAGGCCTATGATTAAAAATTGAAATATGTTGGCTAAAGAAGACGTGAGAATATTTTTCATATCATCTCTTTGTTCTTTGTTTAATATAATTTATAATATTATAGTCGACTTAAAAAACTATATTGTACTAACAATTTTGATATAATATATTATATGTATTATAATTTATAAGAAATCAATAAACATTATAGGCATCAAGCATGTAACAAATACCAAACTGGCGATATATGTTTTATTAAGTTTTTTCCGTGTATATCAATTTAAGTTTTAATCGATTTTACCATTTAAACTAGAATATGAACAAAAATCTTTTAAAAAAAAGAATATAAACAAGATATTTAACAATTAATGTTATTGTACTATTGATGAAAATATGAGAATGGGTATAAGTTCATAGAGAAAGATCATCAATTTTAGTCGACTTTCTTAATGTTTTACATTAATATATACAAATTTTAAATGAGTAAACAATGTGATTAAAACATGTCCCGTGCATCGCACGGGCATGCTCACTAGTGTTAATATATAGTAGATATTACAGTGTATGTATTAATTGTATATGTATATTAATACATATATTACACAGTGTGTATGTAATGTATATGTATATTAATATATATGTGAAAAAATAATTGATATTGCGCGTGTTATATACATACATACATACATACATACATACATACATACATACATACATACATACATACATACATACATACATACATACATACATATATATATATATATATATATACATATATATACATATATATATATATATATATATATATATATATATATATATATATATATATATATATACACACACACACACACATATATATATATAAGAAAACCTATAAAATATTTTAAAAAAGTATAGATTTATATGTGTTATGTCTTTAATTGATTTTGCTTCTTGGATATTAGCTAAAAGGAAAATTTAATTACATAACCGAATGCTATCGGGTAGGGTTCCCCGTCCCGAATCCTTTCTTAAAAAAAAAAAAGCCCGCTAGGCCCGGTGGGCGGCCCGGCCCGGCAACGTGGACGGGCTTGGACAAGGAAGTAGGCCCAAAAACCGGGCCTGACCCAAGCCCGGCACGGTACAATGGGCCGCTGAAATGCCGGAGGCCCGGCCCAAGCCCGCCCGGCCCAGCCCATGCTCAGGTTTACTTCTAACTATGGGTAAGTTGTTTTGTTGTTTTTGGCGAGGGATGTGATTTCTGGATGTGTTAGGGTTAGGAGTAGTCGACAAATTTGGGGTAAGGGCTCAAGTTTCATGTTGATTGAATGAATTATGGGGGATTGAGACCAAATTGTTAGAGATGAATGGTCGATTTTGTGTGTTTTCATGGGATTTAAGAGCTATTCGGGAGAAAAGCCAAATTATTCATATGTATGGACTGATTTGTGCTTAATGAGATGGATTTTTTTTTTGATTTGACAGTCATATGAATGAAAAATGCATCGAGACTATCAAATAATCATGTGATTCCACGCGCTTGGGGCCAAAAGAACGCGCTTGGGTAATTCCACGCGCCCCCAAATTTTCGCCCCGATCAGCTACCAATTTCGTTACCTATCTTCAACCCAAATTAGCTACTTGTAGATCTTCTACTTTGTTCTGCAGGTTGTTTAGTCGACCATGGCAGGTTGCTTCCGAGCTCCGTCGAGATCAACCGAGGGTGTCTTCTTCCTCGTTCGACTCCCTCTTTTGAAACCCTAGCTTGTGTCCATTCTCAATCGGGCATCTGGGATCTCAAATCTGCATTTGCAGCACCCAAAATCCCCCCTTGGGGTTTCAAAAATCCCTCGTAGTCGGTTCTTTTTCCGAGTCCGGCTATGAGATTGGATGGAAAATCTGTTGTCCTTGCGGCTTCGATTGGGTTCTTGGGTTTCGGTGCTCTGCGGTCTGTGCGGGTCGCGTCGCCGCTGCCTTGGTCCTTTCGGTCGCCGCCTAGGTCCTTTCCGTTCATGGCCTCCTCCTGACGGTCAGCTGTCGTCAGGGTGCTGGTTTAGGAGTGGCTTGGCGTGCAAGGTTATCTTCGCTCCTTGCACGCCAAGTTTGGCAAAGAATTAAATAAAAAATTAATTTATATATATATTGGTTATATATATATATATATATATATATATATATATATATATATATATATATATATATATATATATATATATATATATTAATTAAGCCTAAAATCCCGCAAGGGCGTCAAATCCTGCTCGAAAGAGCGTGTATTAAATCCCGATAGGGTTGACTAAAATCCCGATAGGGTTATTGGTGCTTTCTTTTCAGGCGATGTGAAACTCTGCTTTTGGCGTGACTGAGCTTTCTTCTCCGATTGATGGGTTCTGACAGTTGAAGTCGGGACAGGCTGGGGTCGTGGTAGTGTGTATCGAGGCGTCTCCTTTTCTCGGGAAGACTGTTTCCTTGGAGGTTCGTCTTCACTGCCCACAGGAGACTCCTGATGTACTACTGGCCTGCGGTGCTTCTTCAGGGTAGTGCTTGGCTTCATCCGTAGTCTACGTTCTCATCTCGTTTGGTTTAGTTTTGTTTTGTTTCGCTTTGTAGAGTGTTTTTGCCTGTATTTGCACCGTCTATGTATTTTATGTTTATTTCGACGGTTATCCGTCTGCCGACCTGTCGGCCTTCGAGGTTCAGATATGTCTGACCTCGAATTTTTACCTAATAAAAAAAAAATAAATAAAAAAAATCATGTGATAACATCGAATGATCTAGTGATACAATAGAATAATTTTTAGTTATTTGTTAAAATGACATAAGTGACCGAATAATACTGGAACACCAGCGAATAATCAAGTTATACCATCGAGTAATCTAGTGATACCATCGGATAATTTTTAGTTAAAAGTTTAGGGCATTTCAGAGTGCTAGCCAATTAGAATAATCCATCGATACAATCGAATAATCCAGTGATATCATCGAATAATTTAAAGAATAAAATAAAACCGGGCCCCAGAAAATCCCAAACAAAACCAGATCTACCCGTTTCAACCTTTCATCCAACTATACACGCGCCACGAGAGGCAAGTGGAGTAGAATAAATGTTTGGGTCCACCACTTTCTTAATTAAAAAAATTGTAAAATTGTGAAGTTCGGAACTAATCTCTTAAATTTTTATAAAACAATATTGCAAAATAACATATATTTCATTTATATTAAAATTTGAAAGTTGATTTCTCATTAAATTTTGATACAAACATATACTAATAATAGTTTGAAATATAAAGATCATTTTAATTTATTTTTTTAGGATTTGATCTTCTGACCAATCAATATGGTATTCTTAGTGTGAGTACAAAAATTTGCTAACAATAATTATTGATAAAGATCAATGGATCGACAATGAAATGCAACCCTGAAATATAAGAACAAATAGAGACGAGGCTAAGCTTATCTCCCTCGAAAGATCCTTTGACGATCAAGTCAAATTTTGATCTAGTGATTGTTTGCTCATCCAGGCCCCCTCATCACGGAAGCATATCTCATGTTTCATAATATAAATTAGGGTTTGCGGGTTTACTGTAGGAAAAACAACAATGTCCTTAGGCCCTGGTGGACTTACTTAATTTTGCTCTCTCAATTACCTCTCGAGATTCTTTAGCACTTGTTAGTTGTGAAGGAGGCCGATAATTGGCTACCTTTTAAGAAATCGTTGGGCTTACACATGGATTTGTTTTCTTTGATTACCCAACTAGTCCTCAAAACATGGGGTGACAATCTCGTGGATGGGTACCTGGATAATAAGTTGATACAAGATTTACTTGTTAGTTAAATAACATTTCAGTTACAATACTTTGTATTTTTCTAACAATGAACATGGCTTTGTCTAGCCTGTTCACCATCTCTTTTGTATATGTTAGGGGTGGAATTGGTACATTACCAATTTATTTTTCCGTTTACCATGTATCAACCAATTTGAATTGCTAATCGTAAAACTCTTACCATTACCAACCATCGAAGGGGTTGTACCAACTTAATTGGTTACCAATTAAGTTGGTTGGTACGTGTTGGTAATGGTAAATTACCAACTTTCTAGTATTGAGAAAAAAAACATGCAAATATAATACAACTTAATTAAAACGTATAAATTATTCCAATGCTTAGGTTTTCGTCCAAACCGACTATATTTGAGGACGAAAGCAACATAAAACTTTAAAGTTATTACAAAGTGTTTAAACACTAAAACAAAATCAACATAGTAGTATGAATGTATTATTCCGACTAATGGTATAGGGTATAGATTTTCGTCTTAATCGAGGTCGAGTTAATATTTCTCTCTTGATTAAAAACATTTTCTAAAGAAAAACAAAAGTTAAAAAAATAAAAACAAAAGTTAAAAACATAAAAAAATTACAAAATAAATTAAAAAAATAAAAATAAAACTAGATATAATTGGTTTGGTAGGAATTGGTTGGTATTACCGTACCAACCAATTTGAAATTGGTTGGTAATGGTAATACCAACTTTTCCATTCTCATTACCGTTACCGTACCAAGTTTTGGAACTTGGTTCGGTATACCGAACCAATTATATTGGTAACCAATATAATTGGTTATCAATTATGTTGGTTCGGTTGGTACATGTTGGTTCGGTTTTCATGGTAATTTTTACCCAGCCATAGTATATGTAGCCAATGACAAGTCATATCATGTAGAAGGCACAATTCATGAAACTCATCACCGACACTTGTTCTAGTCCTGGCTGCTTGAGGACTAGAAGTGCCCCATCAAATGACCACAGTCCGCCTTTGAGTACCTTCTCCTTATCATCTTCATCGTTGAATTGAAAGCTATACAACTTTTCTGTAATTTCTCAGAACAAGAAATTGTGACATTAGGCACCTACCAATGTGGGTTTCAACGCTTGCGTAGTTGCGTGTACGTTGGGAACCTTGCCCGACATCACTCTCCCAATCAAAGACAACTTTGTCTGGATTGAAACGTCATCCCTAACCACCTCATCTCATTCCGGTTATACCTCCTCCTCCTCTGTCAAGTGAATCCCTTTGCCTTTGCTTCCCATCACTCGTAGGCCTAAAAATCGCTCCTGCAACCAATGAATCCAATGCTAGTGTACAGGTCTATACTCGGTGAATCTCACACGGTACTGGCAAGGGAAACTTACTTATCACACTGACACATAACCAGAAAATAAAATTTGGAAGAACTGGATAGACTAAAATTTTCATATATTCATAATTTTTGTTAATAAAAATCTTATTCTAATAAAAAATACATAATTTTTTTATATTATTTTTTCCTTTTTTTTACCTACTTTTTTATTTGTTAAAAAATGGGCGGGCTAGAGCGGACCTAAGATTTTTTTTTTACAAATTACATACATAATTATACAAATAGACCAAATCATAAATATTTTTTTTATTTTTTGTAAGGACCATCTACAACCTCTTTATCCTAAACTATATTTAAAAAAAATTAGTTATCACATTATATTTCTAAATATTTAGATCAATTAATCTAAACTTTGATAAATACAATATTATTTAAATATTTTTCAACACTTTGTAAGTAGAAAAAGTATTCTTATCAGATTTTGCAAGAAAAAAAAATATTTATGTGTCGTTATTTATAATATTCAAATTTGATATTCATTTATAAC
Source organism: Persicaria tinctoria (assembly GCA_037127255.1). Lineage (NCBI taxonomy): Eukaryota > Viridiplantae > Streptophyta > Magnoliopsida > Caryophyllales > Polygonaceae > Persicaria > Persicaria tinctoria. Next base: position 8,223,444 of record JBANSL010000004.1, read on the forward strand.
TTTTGATATCTTACACCTTATAATAGTGTGAACTTTCAAATGAATAGTAACATTCCATTTGTAATTTTTAATTGTTTTTTTAGGTGAAAAATACCTATTTTGCCCTCATAAATTATATCATATCTTATATTAAGCATGCCCTTTTAAGTAATTTCCATCTTTTTTTTTATAAAATGTTTTTTTTACCCTTAAAAGTTTGAATTTAAAAATATTAATTTTTTTATTTCAAGGTCCTTTTATGTCTTTTCAAAATTATAAATTGTCATATTTCATCAATTTCACCTAACTATATATTTTTTTCTTAAAATGCCCAAATTACAACTTGAAACTTTTCTCAAATCAACTCTACTTTATATTTTTAATTAAACTATCCAAGTTATAATTACAAGATTTTCTCGAATCAACTATACTTTGTATTTTTAATTTAACTACCCAAATTGTAACTTTAAGGTTTTCTCAAATTAAACCAACTTTATCAATTTCACCTAACTATATATATTTTTTCTTAAAATGCCCAAATTACAAGTTGAAACTTTTCTCAAATCAACTCTACTTTATATTTTTAATTAAACTATCCAAGTTACAATTACAAGATTTTCTCGAATCAACTATACTTTGTATTTTTAATTTAACTACCCAAGTTGTAACTTCAAGGTTTTCTCAAATTAAACCAACTTTATCAATTTCATCTAACTATATATTTTTTTTTCTTAAAATGCCCAAATTACAACTTGAAACTTTTCTCAAATCAACTCTACTTTATATTTTTAATTAAACTATCCATGTTACAATTACAAGATTTTCTCGAATCAACTATACTTTGTATTTTTAATTTAACTACCCAAGTTGTAACTTTAAGGTTTTCTCAAATTAAACCAACTTTATATTTTTAATTAGATAATAATTAATAATTATAATTATAATTATAATTATTATTATTATATAATTTTTTATGTTTTATGATCATGATTTCCGAACTTTATAGTTTTGGATTTCTTTTCTGTTTAAACTTTTTAAAAGACTACCATTCTTTATTTTTTTTAATTGAAAGTCATCATTCTTACTGCTTTGATGACATTTTTTAAAAGACTATCCTTCCAGTTTCTTATAATGATATAATTATTGTTTTTATTACTATAAAATTTAATTTATATGGAAAATAACTCAATCATACTTATTTGCACATATGAATATTTACGCATATATAAAATGGAACATTTGCAATCTAAATACGAATAGACCGCGCGCATAAGCGCGCGGCGCCTAACCTAGTATAGGTAATTGTGTGATTCATCACTTTTTAACACTAGGATTAGCAAATAATTTTATGAGTATTTAATTTAATTTTACTAATTGATCAGATTTTTTTAAACAGGGCCACAAAAATGTTTAGCACGGCCTGTGATTTATTTGGGTTCTGCTTAAAAAGATGAGACAAAGGCACAAAGTTGTTAGCCTTGAAAATCACAAAGCCTCCAACACAACCCATAATCACCTTTTCGTGATCTCAATTGCCACTCAAATCAAACAACATTCGACAGCACAACAGGTGACTACATTTCCACATTGAGCTATCAATATCTTATGCAAGAATTTGCAATCGAAGCATGACAATCGTGATATGTATCAGGGCAGGAGCTAATCGACCCAAAATAGAACGATTTCATGAACAATTGAGAGGGAAAGGGATCGAGAAAAATGCAATTGAATGAGGTAAAACGGTAGGTCAAGCGAGATGGAGAGGTGCGAGAGAGAACATGTAGATGGAAATGCAAGATCTGCCATGAAAAAGCTCTAGATCCTGGACTAAACTGGAGATCGAGGGAACCAAGCAAGCAATCTGCTTAACCAACATTGAGTTAAGCAACATATTTAGATTAGGTTTAGTTTCATGATTTCCCTAATAAAAGTTTCGATTAACCCATCTATTGGGGGAATATGTTAGACAAACTCTTTTTACTCACACGATCGGGATGGTTACGAACTGTAAGCTAGAAAGCAAAACTCAAGCCACAAAACCACACAAATAAACACAAGTAGAAAGATAAGACAAGCAAACGCAAAGAAAACTAAAACACCAAATTTATGTGAAAAACCCCAAAACGCAGAAAATCACGACGAGCTAGAAACTTCCAGTATCAACAATAACAAGTAGGTACAAGAGGCATACAATATCATCAAGGAACAACCTTGACACCAAATCATCATCCAAATTGGTGTAAAACCACAAACAAGCTAGAGATGACTTTTATGAGTGATTTCAGTTTTAGAGCTCAAAACAGCGATCCAACCGTTGAAAATGAAGTCTTGGATGAGGTAACAGAAAATCAGCCCAATCGAGGGTATACGGGATTCTTCTCCTCTAGGCTCTTTTTTTTCCTCCCTTTCTCACTCTTTACTTTTCTCTCTCTTATTTTCTCAAATGGAAAGACATTTTCCTTTTTATAGACAAAATGAGGTGATCATCACATGGATTAAAAAGACAAATATGGTGTGGAGCAATGTAGTAAGCACAAAGCGAACTATTCTTTCGCCCTTTACTAAAGACAAATATTATAATAGTAGTATGATCCAATTGACTATTCTCCGTGTAAGAGGAAACCACAACACTATCCTCGTATAAACGAATTATGGTTTCAATCGACTCAACTGATCTAAATGTAGATCGGATACCGTGTGACCCATTTAAGGGGGTTGACCCCATGTAGTAGGGAAACACAACACTTTTCTCATATGTACGAAATATAGTTTCGATCGGTTCAGTCGCTCTACATCTAGATCGGATACTTTGTGACTCATTTAAAAGGTTGACTCTCCCACTCCAACTCTATGTTTTCAAGGGGATTCGAACTCCGAATTTCTTGGCATGGAGTACTGTAGCCCCACAATCACTATATCAACTTGTGATTGGTACCAACTAGAGGTGACAATTCGATTGATCGGGTTGGGTTAGTTTATACCCATTCGGGTTTAGTCAATGTCGGGGCATGTCATAAATTCATAATTAAGTCGGGTATATTTTGTGTTCGGGTCGGGTCGGTTCGAGTCGGGTAAGCTCGGGTCAAAATGGATTTCGAGTTAGTCGGGTCATATTTTGTTTTAATATAAAAATGATGACTATTTTTTATTTATCTTAATTGTTGAATATTAAATTTTATTTATTTAGTTATATCTATCTCATTATAAGTAATTCACATTATTAGTGTTTAAAAATGAGAAAATTAAAGTAATTACAATGATGAATCAGATCTTGTTTGGATCGAGTAAAAAATGAGTCGCGTATGAGTTTGGTCGGGTCTGTCTTTATTTGTGTCTGTTTGGATATCCAGTGAGAATCCCCTGTAACACCGGGTATTACACTCGATGTTACACTTAATTATTTTATGTATAAATTTATATTAAAAAAATTTATATAATTTATATTCATATTATATGCAGTTATATTAACATGTTTATAAAATTTTATCATAAAAAATGATTATTAAAAATTATGAATAATTAAAAGATTGATTATTTTAGAAATTTTTTATTTTATTTTTATAAAACATATATTTTCAAAATAAAACTTTATAGACATGTTAATATAAGTATATAGGGTATAAATATAAATTTTTTAATTTTTTTAATATAAATTTATAACCGGAATAATGAGTGTAACACTAACACCGGTTAAAATGGGTCGGACTGCACATAACACTAGATTTTTAAGTTCGATCAAGTTTAGATTTGGATGGGTCGAGTTCTCGGATAGGATTGGATTTTGTGAACTCTGGTATCAAGTACCAACAGACACAGTCCAACACCATCATCATCTCCCTCCATGCTCTATTGCTCTTTGTCTCAGTCTCAGAACAACGGAACACTCACTCGAACAGTGTCAGGCCGATGACAATTGCGGGCCCCACTTCCGAATGGAGACTGGCAGATGGGAACAGCGGGACTTGGAGGGAGGACGATGAATATCCCTTTTTCCTTTTCTTATTATTTTCCCATTTTGCATCCCTCCTGCCCGCTTTGTAGCCATCATCTCCTTGATGCCAATCGCCTATTTCCTCCATCCCTCTCAAATCTCAACCAACCCCCAACCATTCCAATTAACAAAGTCGATATCCCAAAACTCAAATCAATCAATTCAAACAGATTCTCTGGATAAAAGAAGAGGAAATTGGGGAAATCCTCAATCTTTCGGTCAACTCGCGCCTTGTTCCCCTTTCCCCCCTTATTGATTCCCAGAGCGCATAAACGCATTAATTTTCCCTTTTTTGGGTCTAGAAGGAGAAAATCTGGAGGAGGGATTAGGGCTTGCTTCTATATCTAAGTTTGTGTTGTGGGCGATTTTAGATGGTCAGTGTCGATGATATTGACGATTTTGGGGGCGTAATCGAGCAATGTACAGCAGTAATTTGATAGGGTTTATCTTGGCATGTGTCTCCAGTGCCTTCATTGGATCCAGCTTCATCATAAAAAAGAAGGGTCTCAAGCGTGCCGGCGCCTCCGGCCCCGGTGCTAGTAATTCCCCATCTCTCATCTCTGTTTGTTTTTTAATTGTCTGTTGATTGATCAATTGGATTATCTAAGGATCCAGTTTTTAGTTTGTTGATTTTCTCTTCTTTTTGTGGTTTGGGGTGATTTGAAGGTGTTGGTGGATATGGGTACCTGTTGGAGCCCCTTTGGTGGGTCGGCATGATCACCAGTAAGTTGCTTAAATCCTTTATATCTTTTGCAAATTCACTTTTGCTGTTTTGTTTTAATGAATATGGTGTATGATGGTAATTGGATTGTATAGTAGTCCCATTGAATATAGAGTTTGAAGCTATGTTACCTGGAAACTCCAGAGGATTAGCATTTCTAGATTCCGTTCCATAGGGAAACTCGGAAACTACCAAATAGAGCACACATATTCTTGTGTAAAACTATGGTAACTATTATTAGGATTGGCGTTTTTCATCTCTGTTTCGTTTTGTTTCCCGAATTCATATCCATTTCCGTGTAACATAAGTTCTAAGGCAATAGTAAGTACAAGGATGAAATGTGAGGGAAAGAGATTGATTACACTATGCTAGGATTATACTACAGAGATGAACCACATTGCCCATAAGGCCATAACAGTTATCTTTTAGTGAAATGTAAGTAGTAATAGCTAGGCCGGAGAATATTAGTTTATTCTTGTGTGGAATCAAATTATAATGCAGTCGATTTCATACATACAATACAACAATAGTTCTTTTTGCTTTTGTTCTCTTTGTAGCTTCTTATTTCAAGTTATCAATGAATTTCATCCTTTTGTGCAGTGATTGTTGGAGAAATTGCCAATTTTGTGGCTTACATTTATGCACCTGCCGTTCTTGTGACCCCACTCGGAGCATTGAGTATCATTGTGAGGTAAATAGATCTTACACATGCCATTAGCTATCCTTATTTCTTGTTGCCGGTACTTGGATATATTTTATACTAATCTTTTGGAAATGGGGCAGTGCTGTTTTGGCACATTTTATGTTGAATGAGAAGTTGCAGAAGATGGGGATAATTGGGTGTCTTCTTTGCATAGTTGGCTCTACAGTTATCGTGCTTCATGCACCGAGTGAAAGTTCTATAGATTCCGTTGAGGAAATCTGGGACCTAGCAACTCAGCCAGGTATTAAATTGGCCTTTCTGACAAACTACTACACCCAAAATTTATCCTGAACTGCTATTTATTCCTTAAATTTCATGTTTGACGTGTTTTCTTTGTTTCCTTTCCAGCTTTCTTATTGTATACATCATCAGTGATAGCTGTGGCGTTGGTACTAATCCTGTATTATGCGCCCCGCCATGGTCAAACAAACATACTAATTTATATTGGCATTTGCTCGATCATCGGATCACTGACTGTAAGCTCACGCCTTCAATCATTTCACTTGTTGGTTATTTTTATTTACTGGTTTATAAAGCCCTTATTGTTCTTATTCGTTTTGTATCTATTGTAAAACAGATAGGATTCAAAATAGTAGATGGCTTTCTAGCCTAGGCGTTTAGCTGTTTGGCCCCTTTTGTGTTGGTTTGGGGATTGTTGTTGATGATGTTGGTGGTGTTCTGATGCTCTTTTTGGGGATTTTGAGGCTTTAGGCATTTCGTTTCTGCGACCTTCTAATAATCACCTTATATTGTTTCAATATAATTTACAGATTACAAAAAAAAAATGTGCTTCTTCATTTCTTTAAACATATTAGGTGTCCTTTAGCATCCTTTTATGTTGTTTATGTGAAGGTTATGAGTATAAAGGCCATCGGCATTGCCATAGAACTCACGGTGGAAGGATCATTCCAATTCAAGTACTTCCAATCATGGGTGTTTGCTATGGTTGCGGTTACTTGTATTATCATTCAATTAAACTACCTGAATATGGTATGTCTGTTGTGCCCCAACTTTTTTATTCGCAATTTATTTACCTTGAGTTTCTACTTTTGACGGAAAACATTTTTCCAGGGAAATCTCTGAGGAGGAAATTTTCTTTTCTGTTGAATTCCATTGCTCATGTTTCATTGAATGGGGAGTTTCTTGCCTTGTTTTTTTACCACACGTCAGACATGAGGAATATATTTTCCACGGAAGTATTTGAGGATGCATCAGTTTCCTCTTTCTTGATTTATTCTACTCCCTCCGTTCCATAATACATGTCCCTTTGCTTTTTGGCACGCATTTTAATGAGTGAAAAACTCTATAAAATATTATTTTGTTAAATATTTTTTTTATATAATTTGATTCTTATTACTAATAAGTATCCAATTATATAAAAAAATTAATTAAAAAATAATATTTTATAGAGTTTTTCACTCATTAAAAAGCGTGTCGAAAAGCAAAGGGACATGTATTATGGAACGGAGGGAGTATATTGTAATTTCAATTCAGCGATTTCTATTGGCCTTCCTCGTGACTAGAAATTACAAGAGAAGCTATATTTACAGCTTGTTTCTAAGTTCTGCCTGATCTGTTCCATAATTCCCCGAATAGCAACAGTTCCATCTAACTATTGCCAATATGATACAACTGGCTGTGTGTGTATTAATTGGTTGATAGTAGTTTGACTCATTTAGTACACAAGAAACGAGATTGAATGTATGACTCATTTAGATTCTACTTGATACCTATAGACATTTTTGCACATCTGATGCTTGAATCTAATCCTTTTTCAGGCACTGGATACATTCAATACTGCACTTGTCTCTCCAATATACTATGCATTGTTCACTTCATTTACTATTTTAGCTAGTGCCATTATGTTCAAGGTTTGCTCTCTTTCTATGCACTTAAACAAATCCCTCATATCTGAAGATCTTGTTTTGTTTTACCATTTTGTCCATCAGAGATGTCATCTTTTTTTACTTATCCAAGTTTACAGGATTATTCTGGCCAAAGTGTGAGCAGCGTTGTTTCAGAGCTTTGCGGCTTCATAACTGTCCTATCCGGTACAGTGGTATTGCACAGTACAAGGGAGCCTGACCAACCATTCTTTACAGGTATGCCTTATATAAGTTGCTGTATCGACAAGATAACCACGACATGTTTTCCAAGCTCTCAACTTTGTCATGAATGCAGATTTGTACACTCCGTTATCTCCAAAATTGTCGTGGCACCTGCAAAGCAACGGAGAGCTATGGAGGGTGAGGGATGATGAGGGCCTGTCCCCAAATTGCATCACAATTATCAGGCAGGACTATTTCAAGTAGTCAAGTCGACCTACCGACCACAATTGAATGGCTGGCCTTCGGCTCCATGAGGTACGAACTTGAGCAAAATCTTTCAACGCGGGTTTTAGAGAATCCGTTTTGCTTCTTCCAGCAGGCTAACACTCCGAAAACCATTAGTTGGAAACTACTGATTGAGGCTTTCTTTTTTCCTTTTCGGATTTTCGTTTTCTTTGTTTGTAGAACATAGGTTTTGGTTGCTTTTAGGCCTAATCTCATGACACATTTTAGCATTCTTAATATTGAGCTTGAGTAGTTTGAGCTTTTGATGTAGCGAAATCCCCATCGCTATTGTCTTCACTCTTCATTGTATAGAAGCTCTTTCTGGGTTTGTAGATTTGCATTTTTGGGGGAGGGGCTTACTTTTAGGATTTGTTCAATTGGTGTAGTTCGGCTGAGAAACAACTGTGTGTTGAGCATTGACAGTGAGGATTTCAATCAGTCAAAGGTGGGTTCCTTTTTATTTCCCTCTTGTCTTCATGGTTGAATTGGAAATGTAACATTCAAACTCATATTGGTTTAATTTGGTTGCATGTTTTCTATTACATAAAAAAGAAAATGATGTGATAGTAACATTCTAATTTCAAAGATATATAAGTAGTAATGACTAATCCTGTATTTTGCATCATCTTTGTATTTTTGTTTGTTTATGACGGTTATCCGTCTGCCGACTTGTTGACCCTCGAGATTCAGGTATGGCTGACCTCGAATTTTTACCTAATGAAAAAAAGAAGTAGGAATGACTAATGAAATTGTAATAATAACACATTAATATAAAAAATATAGTTTGCACCAAAATATATACTTATATATATATAAAAATAACTCATGGCATGGGTAGTAGATGTCCATTAACATTTTAATAAATCAAAACCTAATTGTCAGATCTTTTATCAGCAATCCTTTCTTGACGAACGGTTCATAAAAAAAGAGACATGCCTTTTACCATTATTTTTTTAATGGTTAAGATCTACTGTACTATATTTAACTATACCTATCTTAGCCAATTCCCTAACCCGAAAACACACTTTTCAAGGAACCAGAATACTCCCTCCGTTCACATTTAATTGTCATTTTACTATTAAGATACGTTTTTTAAGGTAATAAAAAACTATATAAAATATTTATTTTTTTAATATATTTTTTTTAACAATATCATACTTATTACTAAAAAGTACGAGATTATTAAAAAAAATTAATTAAAAAATTAATATTTTATATAGTTTTTATCATCTTAAGAAAACGTGCGTGAATAGCAAACGACAAATAAAAGTAAACGGAAGGAGTACTAGATTGTTCAGGTCGGTCTCCCTCTTGTGCGTGTTCATCTTTGTTCTAACCAACCTGTGCATTTTCCCTATAACGTTATTGTAAAAATAAAATAAGGGTTTTTTTATCCTATAACCTTAAGATATGGGATAATAAGTTTAATTGAGAAAGATTCCTCTGAATTAAATTACTTTAGCTTTTTCGAAAATTGTTTAATAGAAAATCTTGATTCTTATTTTAGGCCTTTAATGACTTAGGATAGAAAGTTTGATAAAATAAATTGCAAACTTAAAATTAGTAAAGCGGGATTAAACATAATTTTTAAATAATGATGATAAGCTTAGTACAGTATAAAATTGTGTGAATAAGAGGTAGTTGTATGTGGTTACCCAACAAAATATAACGTGATATTCATACATTTCCAGCTGAAGAAACTTTCGTATGCAGTTTTTTGTCGTTTAGCTCAAAAAAAATAGTCAACGGCCTCCAAAAACTCCCAACTGATTGGATGATTCAAGTCAAAAGATGCATTCACCTTGAGGAGAGCTACTTACTTATTTTTCTAACTTATATGCTCTCTATATTGATTAAGAAATTTGAAATTCAAAGCTAAAATAAGAAATCTAATTTGATATTTTTTTTAATTTTAATTACTCGGCATTTTTTAATAGAATTTATTTATTGAAACATGCGATTTTTTTTCAAATTTTATTTGTTGCTTTATACTTTAAATATGTCCTTAAAGTATATCAGAAAAGTCTTACTCCCTCCGTTTCCTTTTAAATGACTTTTTCAAGTCATGCACGTAGTTTTATAACGATAAAAACTATATTAAATATTAATATTTTAAAAATATTTTTTTAATAATATTATACTTATCATCAATAAGTATGAGATTGTCGAAAAAAATATTTAAAAAAATTATTATTTCATATAGTTTTTCACACCTTAAAAAACGTGCATGAATAGTAAAAAGTCAATTAAAAGGAAACGGAGGGAGTAATTTACAATTATTATCCTTACCAAAAAAAAATAAAAAATGTTCAGTACGTATCCGTGTCTCAATCTTGTATGAGTTGGGTAATATGTACAAGTTCGGTGAACATGTATTATTATAGAGTAAAGTTCAATTCCATAGGAAGATGTTTATTTTAAAATAAAAATATGGCAAGTGTTTAATTGAAAAGAGAAATAATTAATAACTTATTTGATGGTTGAGAAAAGGAAATTAATCCTCATTAAATATAAATATTAATTTAAGGTCATTTTAGATTAATTTAGTTGAATCAAAATATATGTCATTTTAGGTTTTCTAGGTATGAGATAGTACTGTAATGATTTGTATTGATTTATGTGGTGTTGACCTTTTTTAAGATTTTGATTGGTTAAAAAATGTAATGGGTGTTAAAAAATAATACTGTAAAATTTATGAAAATATTAGTGGAATGATGACATTGATCGAAGGTTGAGCGTTTTATTAAAACTTGTACACAAATATAAAATGACTTAAATTTTAAAACGAAGGGAGTAATATAAACTAAAGGAATAACGAGTTATTTTTTGGATCAAATACAAATCAACCCATGTGTTTATCTTAATAAAGAGTTATTTATTGGATCAAATATGATAAATCCCAGTGGGCCATATAACCGTGGGGGGTCCACACGGCAGAGCGCATTATGCGCACCCAAGCCGAACACACAAAACCAGCGGGGTTCCATCTTAAAACCAATTGGCAATAGGAGGAGTGGCCCACTGACTTATATGCAAGGTTCGGGTTATCGTGTTTTTCGATGTGGGACAATCCCAAGACATCACAACACGCCCCCTCAAGTGCAACTGCCTGGCCTCGCAATATAAGTCAGTTGCACTTGACGTCTTGAGCCTTAAGGCCGGCTAGCCCAATAGATCGACCAGGGTCCCGGACCGCATCTGCTCTGATACCATGATAAATCCCGGTGGGCCATATAACCGTGGGGGGTCCACACGGCAGAGCGCATTATGCGCACCCAAGTCGAGCACACAAGACCAGCGGGGTTCCATCCTAAAACCAATTGGCAATAGGAAGAGTGACCCACTGACTTATATGCAAGACTCGGGTTATCGTGTTTTTCGATGTGGGACAATCCCAATACATCACAACAAAATAGAAAGGAATAAAAATATTTTTCTAAACAAGCTAGTTATATACTCCATAAAAAAAAAAAAAAAAAAAAAAAAAAAAAAAACTCATTAGGCTTCCCACATCTTATTCTAAAATGATGTTGTTTATCTTCATCATATACGCATAGGTTTTTTCTATTAAAAAACAACAATATATGCATAGGTGTTTTGGATCATATGTTGTTTATGCATAAACACGGTGAGGTTTCATTCTAAATCCCGTGCTAATTACATAACATAGTTTCATTCTAAATCCCATCTCCAATCTCATGCTTGTATTGTTGAAATTTTCGATACATCTCAACATTCTCGCCTAAAACAACACCTCACATATCCAATATGTATCCCGACCTCTCACAAAAATACTATTACAGCCCAATAACGCAATAAGAGTTGGCCTATCATTATTGCATGCATTTACTTTTGCCCCTTATTGCAGCCCAATAAGAGTTGGCCTATCATTATTTCCTTTTGCCTTACTTAACTCATTATAAAGAGGGTGTTTTTGGCAACCAACACATTTTGAAGATCTAATTAGCTCACTACCACCCAAACAAAATTATTTAGTTAACCTAGCACCCTTCCCAAATGGGTTATTAAGGTCAACGTTGAGTGGTCAACGGTCAACGTTGACCAGCTTTTTCGGATTTTTTTTTTTTTAAAAAAAAAAAATTCAATGATGCCATTTTTTTATTTCATTTTATTTTCGCTTTGATGTCATTTTTTTGATGAAATGGTTTGATGACATTTTTTTTAATGCCACTTTTTTCAAATCTTGATGACATTTTTGTTAACTATGATGTCACTTTTTTTTTATATATATATAATTTTTTTTATAACCAATTGATGCCACTTTTTTGATGCCATTTTTCATAGTGCTTTGATGCCAAATTTATAATTATATTTTTTTCTTTAATGTGATTCCACTTTTTAAAGTAGCGTTTTTGATGTTATGTGATGCCACTTTTTTTCAAAATTTGATGACACTTTTTTATGTCAAAGTTTTGATGATATGTTTTTTTACCATGATGCCATATTTTTTCAAAGTGGTATTTTGATGACATTTTTTTCTTTTAATGTGATGCAAGTTTTTCAAATTAGTGTTTGGATACAATTTTTCTAATGTAATTATTTTATCTCACTTTTTTTAATCAAATCGTTTGATGCCATATTTTTTTCAAGGTAATGTTTAGATGACATTTTTTTATTTAATGTGATGCAACTTTTTCAAAGCAGTGTTTTGATGCCATTTTTCTAATGTAATTATTTGATGATATTTTTTTAATCAAATCGTTTGATTTTATAATAAAATGGATTGATGACACTTTTTAAATGCCACTTTTTTCAAATCTTGCTGATATTTTTTTGTTTACTGTGATGCCACATTGACCACTGATGCCACTTTTTTGATATCAATTTTTTGATGATATTTTTTTTTCGTGATGCCATATTTTTTCAATGTAATGTTTTCGTGATGAAATATTTTTTCAAGGTAACGTTTTGATGACAGTTTTTTCTTTAATGTAATGCAACTTTTTCAATGTAATGCAATATTTTTTCTTTAATGTAATGCAATTTTTTCTTTAATGTAATGCAACTTTTTCATATTTACGGGTTAATTTTTGTAATTTTACAAAAATTGCTATTTATGGGTGAATTTTTGTAATTTTATAAAACATCCTTCTTCAACCTTAAGGGTTCCCCTTCCTTCTGTACACGATTGACGCGCAAACCATAGCTCCGGCCGCCGCTCCTCGATCCTTCGCTCCGGCCGATCGACCTCGCTCGCTTGACCTCGACCTTGCTTGCTCCGGACGCTCGCTCGTCACCGCCTCCTTCCCTCGCTCAGATCTGGACTCGCTCGACCTCGGCTCATCCACTTCCTCTCGCTCCCCTGCTCCCCGTCTCTCGTTTTTGCCCAGAATCCGGCGCCTCCACACCAGATCCGGCGCTCCCTCACCAGATCCGCCAATTTTCGGCCTTCATTCCACCAGATATGCCCATCCCGAGCCCAAATCCAGCCGCTCCGATGGTGATTTAATTCTCGGTGTTTAATTCCATGGCTGAATTTTGAGCCAAAATGGTGATTTAGGCACATAATTTTATTCAACGATGGTGCAAAGAAGTTCATTGATGGCTCCCTTGAAGGTCTTCCCAGGCGATTCCGACGAACATAGCTACGCGTTGCAAAGATCTTCGTGTCGAATGACATGGATCCGGCGACCTCGGCTCAGATCCGGCGACCTCGGCTCAGATCCGGCGAGCCAAAGCTGAGATCCGCCATGGATCCGAGTCCGCCAACACAGCCCCAAATCGCCATAGGAGCGGGAGAGATGGAGCTTGGAGAGACTGAAGGGGAAAGTGTTAGGGGACTAATTAGTTTTCAAGGGGTGTTAGAACGACATATTTAACAAGTTAAGATGCTAATAACCTAATCAAATTAGCAAGGGTGATATTTCACCAAATTTTCTCTTATAAATATTCTATCTAATTTTTTTCATACACTATAACGCAAATTTTCCTTCTATATCACATATTTGATTGAATTTATTGGACCTTTGGTATAATGATATTATATAAAAATATTGGTACGCAAACTTGCTAGCTCTACCACTAATCATATCGATATTTTATCAACAAAATTTCAAAATAATTATGTTCTTTATATAAAACAAATCTAGCCTACCCCAATTTTAATTTATGGTTCCGTGCCTGAACGAACCTATGAAAAAAGGTACGCGTTATCCCTTATCAAACCTACCTGTTACAAACATGAGTATATAACATCTTTTCGACATACTTATTCAGAGAAATGATAAGTATAACTTGACTCTCAAACCTCATTTTAAACGGAATATATTTGAATTGTTATTACATTTTTTTTTTTGACGCAATATAAAATTTAGGTCGGGTCGGCCGCAGCAGAGGCCCTTCCTAGCGCATCCTTCCGGACGAGAACATGTAGTTCTAGATCATCCTCACAGCTGACGTCGGCAGGGGATGCATGTGCACTACGAGCAAGGTAGTCAGCCACTGCATTTGATTCCCTGAAAATATGACGAATAGCAATATAAGTAAAGGATGAGAGATCAGACAGAATATCTGCTTGTAGCATCTCTATTGTCCAGGGGCATTTCCAATCCCCTAGTAGAGCTTTAATCACTATTAAGTTATCTCCTTCGATCAGAAGGTTCGAAAGCTTTAGCTCCTTAGCTCGTAGCAACCCCATTCTGAGTCCGAGGTTTTCGGCGTAGATTACCGAAATATGAGTGCAAACAGACCTGCCAGCAGAGACGACTGTACCAGTAGAGTCACGAATAACAAACCCATAAGACGATGTGCCACTTGGTAGAACCGAACCATCAAAGTTCAGCTTAAAACTGTTTGGTGGGGGTTTATCCCACTTACCAGATCGCTTCAGAGCCCGGGCAATTGAAGTCGTACCCTTATTCTGGAATGACTGATTTTTGTTAAACTGCTTAGGGTAGGTGTTTTGCGGTTGATACGTATCGTCCTCTACAATCTTTGACTGTTTCCAGCATTGAATCGTAGTGTTGTGGAACAACAAAATTTCGTTGAGAGTAACAGATTTTGTGTGATCAAAGACAAGTTGGTTACGAAAAAACCAAAGAGCCCACCAAGCCGAGGCTAATGCGGCGAACTTGTTGTTTCCAAGAGCACATTTTATTTCGTTTAGCGGGATAATCTCGCCCATACCCACAACTGCCGTAATATAACCCGAAATGCGAATCCGCAGAGCATATAACAGATCTTTGACCATGGGACAATGAAGAAGAAAGTGATCACCCGATTCGTTTGTGTTACCACAGAACGCACATCCAGCTGGTACAGCCACATGCGATTTTAGTAATCTGATTTTAGTTGGAAGACCATCACGAGATATTTTCCACAAAAAGTGACGAACTTTGGGTGGCACATCCAGACGCCAGATCCAATCACAATCGAAATCTGGCAGCCCGACGTCTTTTGATAGAAAGGAGTTTGTCGAGGCAGTAGAGAACCAACCGTTCTTACTGGGTCCCCAATAGAGACGATCCGTGGTAGGATTGTTTGGCAGGGTTATGCCAATGATGTGATCGATAACATCTGTGTTCAAAACATTTGTTAAGGAATCGTACAAGAGAGATTTGTTCCATTGTCGGTTGGTGATGAAGTGATCCACTGAAATCCCTTTAAGATCATCCGGTACTGGGCTAACTGTTTTAGAAGCCAAAGGCTCCTGGAATGCCCAGTTATGGGACCAAAATTTTATTGTTTCCCCGTTTCCGACTCTCCACTGTAGAGCCGAAAGAAAATGATGTCGGATGGACATGAGGCGGGACCATTGCCACGAGGTGTTCCCCTTCTTATTATAATCAGCAATGTTGCTGCCTTTAAGATATTTTTGTGATATAACACGTACCCAAATGTTATCTGGTTCTGAAATAATCTTCCACAAGAGTTTCATCTGCAGAGCTATATTCATAGACTCCGCCTTGTGAATTCCCAAACCACCCTTCAATGTGTCCGAACAGATCTTGTCCCAGCTAATGAGCGGTGGTGCTTTGGAGGTTTTGTTCCAAAAAAATTGTCGGTACACCTGGAGGATATGAGTAGGTAGCAGAAAAGCTTGCATTAAGAAAATCGGTTTCGCACTAAGGTTTGCTTTAATAAGAACCCGGCGCCCTTCGGCAGATAGGCTTGAGGCTTTCCATTTGGTGAGTTGTGTTTTTGTCTTAATAACCACGTCCGCGAAAGTGTCTTTATTCGTTTTCCCATTAACGATCGGGCAACCCAAATATTTGTCGAAGTTGTTTGCCTGAGGAATGCCTAGAACTGCAATAGTAGATACTATGGCTGTAGTAGTCGTGTTAGGGGACGCTTGGAAGCTAGATTTATGAAGATTCACTTTTTGTCCCGAAATTAGACAATATCTGTCTAGTATGGCCATAACCGAGGTGCATGCCGAATGGGAAACTTTGCAGAAAATGAGTATATCATCAGCAAACGCAAGAAATGGGACCTTGAAACCCGGGCGACCGAATGTGATCCCAAGGTCCCGATTGACAGACCCCTGGTGATGCAGGGTACGTGCGAGTACCTCAGAAGCTAGTACAAAGAGGAAAGGGGAGAGAGGGTCTCCTTGCCTTAACCCTCTAGTGGGTTGAAAGACTGTGGTTGGTTCGTCATTTACAAGGACTGAGTAGGATACAGTTGAAACGCATTCCTTGATTATGTTAATAAATGGATCGTCGAACCCGAATCTTGCTAGGACCTTGAACAAAAAGGACCACTCGATGCGGTCGTAAGCCTTTTCCATGTCTAATTTTAGAGCAATCATGCCCATTTTGCCTTTCTTAAGCCGAAACGAGTGCAAAGCCTCGTGTGCGATCAAAATATTGTCCTGGATGGATCTCCCTTTCGTAAAAGCTCCCTGAAGAGGGTGTATTAATTTGTCGAAAATCCTGGTAAGCCTAGCTGAGATCACTTTGGCTATGATTTTATAGATAGTGGAGCATAAGCTGATAGGCCTGTAGTGATTTACTACGGTCGGGTCCTCACATTTAGGCAATAACGTGATAAAAGTATGGTTTGTTTGACGCAATAATATACCACTGCTGAAGAATGCTTTGACTGCTTTTATTACAGAAGGGCCTACTATAGGCCAGAATTTTTGGTAAAATCCAGCTGGGAAACCATCTGGTCCCGGGGTCTTATCCGGACTCATAGAAAAGACAGCTGCTTTAATCTCATTGTTTGTTACAGGAGCATTGAGCATATCATTATCTGCTTGTGAAACTAGTGGTGGGATGACTGCTAAATTTGGTGACAGATCTAATCCATTGGTCGGTGATGCTCTGAAGCGTGCTTTGAAATCACGCACAAATTCTTGTTGGATTGTATGAAAGTCCGCTGTGGACTCCCCACCTGGAAGTAGAATAGACTTTATCATCTTTCTGCCTCTTTTTGCAGTTGCAATCTTATGGAAATAACCCGAGTTGGAGTCATTAAGTTTGGTGTGTTTCACTTTAGCCCGCTGGCTCCAATAACGACGGTGAAAGTCGAGCATACGTTCCCTTTTGTTGAGTAATTGTTTTAGAATCTGAACATCTTTATGATTAAAATTTGAGATAAGAGAAGTTTGAAGCTGCAGAAGCTTTTGATCTGTTATGAGCATTTGGTTATGGATGTTACGAATAGTATTCTTATGCCATTTTTTGGATAGTTTTTTAAGAACTTTTGCTTTCTGAAGCAATTTAAACATTAATGAGCCTTGAGTGTTCGTTCTCCAAGCTTGCGTAACTAAATTTCTGTAGTCATCCCTAGAAGCCCAAGTCAATTCGAATTTGAACGGCCTATTTCTGGGCTGAATGTTGTGACGAAAGTCCGTGGAGATCGGAGCATGGTCAGATCTAGTAAAAGGATGAATCTGAGTGCGCAGTGAATCGAATATAGTCAACATGTCCGTATGGATCAGAAGGCGATCAAGTTTTTCCAGACAAACAACCACATCTTTGGATTTACGTTGCCAAGTAAACTGACCACCGTTAGATGGTACCTCTAGGAGTGATAGTTTATTTCTCAAATCTAGTAAACGTGTGAAACGTGCCGGTGACGGGTAAGCGCCGCCTAGTTTATCAGCTGGTGAGGCGATTTCGTTCAGATCCCCCATGATACAGAAAGGAATCATAAGAGATTGAATATAAAGGGAGATCCTTTCCCAAAATACTACCTTCCGACGCTCATCCGGTGGAGCATAAACAACCAGAACAGCAAAACATCGTTTGGTTGTATAATCTGAATAGTTGAAATGAATGAAGCGGTGATGAACCGAAATCAGTTCAATAGAACCTTGTGAGCTTGGTAGATCTTTCCACAGAAGGCAAATACCCCCTGAGAACCCAATAGCCGGATCAAAGGCTACGTTAGAGAACCCACACTTACGCAGCGTGCTCTCTGTAGGAACTTTATCAGTCTTGGTTTCTAGTAGGGCCAGAACATTGATATTATTATTTTGACAGAAGATATCTATGTTTGTCCAGAAATTACGGCTCCGGATGCCGAGTGAGTTCCATGTGCATATATTCATAAAAACCTTTTTAGGTGAACAATTTGTATTAGTCTGTAACCGACTTGCACAGTCTTATAAACAGAGACCCAAACGGGATGTGGATCGAAAGTGTGAACGTCTTGTGTAAATTTGATTGTCAATCCAAATAAAGAGCGAAACCAAAGTTCTGAAGATAATAGTCGAAAAGGAATTAAGTTCATAGCATCAACGGTTGTATTTTTATTAGTTAGATAGCACAAGGTAGTGCCTATATGGCTTTGTGGGTATTTCCTCATAGGAGAAAAAGGGTCTTGTATGACCTTAATGTTTGAAAATAACAACAAAAGGGGGGTAACCCCAACACCTTTAGAGTACAATGAGATGTAGAAAGCAACCTTGTACAGGCTAATGAACCGAAAACCATAAGAATTCTGAAGTGACAGCAAAAGCCAGTTGAACAAAAGGATGTCAAAGATAGGTAACACACCCAACATGTTTAAGTTATTACAAACCAAGTGTTTATTTCGAATAGAAACTATGTTCATAACAATATCAATTGTTTTTTTTAGAAACCAAGTGGGGCATTGGGTTGCCGATTTGTCTAAGTACGCAGCCCCTGGTGGGAAAGAGGTGGTCTTGTGTGACCCTTATGGATAAGTTGTTCATAATGAGGGGGGGAACCCCAAGAACTGTAGAGCTAAATAAGGTGGAAGTTGTAATCTGGAGTGGCCAGGAAGACTGAAATACAAGAATTTGGGAGTACAAAACATTATGCTCCAAATCAAACCATGTGATACAAATGAAAGCTAAAAACCTAAAAGGAAGTAAACAATTACAGTCCGAGCAAACCAGACATAAAAGTAATAAACCAACATCCGTAAAGGGGATCCAAGCATAGGCAGCAAACGTAGGACGGGGGGGTCGTCTTTGTAAGTCGACAGTGAGAAGCAACAAGAGGAGAGACGAACAACAGCAGTCCTCCCCTGGAGCAAGCACACAGCACCAGCAACCTGAACCATTGACAGGACTGAACCTGCAAGGAACATAACACACCCGAGAGTACCTCGAAAGCAAAGGGAGATTAAAAGCAACTATATTAAAACAACCATGGTAAGCAAGCCAGATATAAGCAAAAGGAAGTTTGTATGGAAAGAAACTGACAACGAAATAAACCCAACGTTCATTACAAATGCACAAAGGATCAAGCTTTTCAAAGACCTTTAGATGAAAAGGTAATTTAAGATGGCTATTAGCAAAATGGCCTTGGGGAGACCTTAAATAATCATTTTGCTGGTAAGCAGATATATCAATTGTTTGTAGATTATTGAAGGAGATAGCACTTACAGATAGGTTTAAACACAACTTAAATGGGAGCACACAGTAGACAAACGAAAGAGTTCCGACGTGAGGCAGTGAGAGCACCACCCAGAACCAAAGAAAGTACGCCCAAGCAGTGGCCACAGCCAGCACTGAACGAACACTACAGCAGGAGCAAATATGAACATTTATAACCGAAAAAACAACACACAGCCGATAGTACTTCGAAAGCAAGAAATAGGTAGTATTAATAATGAAAGTAAAGTCATGGTATTGAATCCAAACATAGGCCAACGAGTGCAATGTTTGATTGAAAACAGAGGCCGAAGTCCCGACCGATTGAACACTACAGCAGAAGCAAATTGGAACATAATTAGCAGAACTTAAGAAAGGCTTGGAAGCCATAAACAAAGGTAGGATGAACAGAGAGCGAAGGAAAGATTCCATCAGTAGATAATTGAGATCAGGGAGGGGTTTCGAATAGCTGTGAGCTAAAGTGCCTTGTAGAGGCTTTAAATAAACATCTCGCTTGTAGGCAGAACGAGTACTTGAGTGAGGATTAGGGCGAGAGAAAGAACTTACAGTGAGACAAAATTGGGGATCTGATTGAACCAAGCAGAAGACAGGCATAGGAGACCGAAACCACCACCCAAACCACCGTGAGAAGCGACAACTGCCTACCGGCCAAACCAAGCCGATCCCATCCCACAAAACAGAGCCATGAAGGAGCCAAGAAATCCACTCTGAAGGCGGATCTCGCCTTAAAACACACGAATCAGGAGGTACCACCTCCCCAGATATCACCTTTCGCAGGTATAGAGAGACGGAAATTTTGGTAGGGTTTTTTGTGGAAATTCGATTCGACAGGTGAGGTAGGAGAGGAGAGACGGTATGGCTGATGGGAGGAGCATAGGGATCGGCTATCGGCGGTTGCAGATGAGCGGCAAGGCGGGCGCCATCGTTGGTGGTGTAGGGCGGCCGGAGGGCCTGAGGAGGGAGCAAAAAGAGGCGCGTAGGCGCGCGTTCCTTTTGGGACATTAGGGTTTTCCTTATAATTTTGGCTTCATTCAGTTATTACAGTTTTTCTGTCCTATAAAAGCACATCGGATAAAAATATAATTTTGAATTTTTTTTCAAATTTTAATAAGTTTTTTTTTAATTAGATTCCTAGGAAAGGTGTTTTTTTTTTTTTTAGGTAGGTACTATTTCCCAAAACTTTGATACTTAGAGCATCTCTCATGGTAAGTCAAAAAATGGGTTTTGGCCTAATTTTACTCCTACCCTAGGCCAAAACTCATTTTAGCCTTTTTGTTTTTGGCCTATTTCCAAAACAAAGGCTAAATTTGGCTTCCTCTTTTGGAAGGCCAAATGCAATTTATTTATTTATTGATTTATTTTAAGTGATTAATATTTATGTAAATCTATAAATAATACAATTATAAATCTATATATTATATAGTTGTGATTTTTATCTAAAAATAAAAGTTGTAGTATTGTAAAGATATTCATCAGTTCTTCGATATGAATATAATATTTGACATATTTAAATTATCATTTCATAAATAATATTTTTAGAAGATGACATTAATCTTTTTTAATATAGATTCATCAAAATTATAATAAAAATAAATATTATGTTGCTTAATGTATTAAAGATAGAATCAAGTGACGGAAATGAGATGTAAAAGTTCTAAATTATATTAGTATTTATAGGAAATTTAGCCTACCAAAATTGGTCTACGGTGGAAACAACAAAGTCGTATTATAGGCCAAAAGAAAATATTTTATAGAATATTCTCTTTTGGTAGGCTATTTTCCCTAGTCATTATGACTGGTAAGATGCTCTTGAGGCAACAGATTAAGGAGAAAACGTTTTAGGAGATCCAAACCTCACTTGTATTGCAAGCCTTTTAACTGTAATTCCTATGACATCATCACCAACGTCTTCAAATCATAGATTCATTATTTTTGCACCCCATGAATGACATTTTCTCAGATTCTACGTCTAAAGATTCTCTTTGATACCCAAGATTCCTAATTCAGCAGTTTGACTGTTTACAGTCTCCACCTCTCCCAACCAAAACCTCCCCAAACCCCCCGCCCCTCTCCCTCTATTATATATAAACTCATCGATCACCGATCAGGAATTACAATAAACAAATTAAATCAAGATTCCGATATACAGGGAGCTGCTACAACGATGACGTCGGCGTACACCTACAACTCGACGGCGGTGCCGGAATGGCTGAACAAGGGAGACAACGCGTGGCAGATGGTGTCGGCGACGCTGGTGGGCCTGCAGAGCGTCCCGGGGCTGGTCATCCTCTACGGCGGCATCGTGAAGAAGAAGTGGGCCATCAACTCCGCCTTCATGGCCCTCTACGCCTTCGCCGCCGTCGTCCTCTGCTGGGTCGCCTGGGCCTACAACATGTCCTTCGGCCACCGGCTGCTCCCCTTCTGGGGCAAGGCCGGCCCCGCCCTCGGCCAGTCCTTCTTGCTCTCCCAGGCCGCCCTCCCCGCCACCACCGTGCTCTTCAGCAACGGCGACGTTGAGGCCTCCATGATCACGCCCTTCTACCCCATGGCCACCATGGTCTGGTTCCAGTGCGTCTTCGCCGCTATCACCCTCATCTTGTTGGCCGGCTCCGTCCTCGGCCGCATGAGCATCAAGGCCTGGATGGCCTTCGTCCCTCTCTGGCTCACTCTGTCTTACACCGTCGGTGCCTTCAGCTTGTGGGGCGGAGGCTTCTTGTTCCAGTGGGGCGTCATGGACTACTCCGGTGGTTATGTCATTCACCTCTCCTCCGGCGTTGCTGGTTTCACCGCCGCTTATTGGGTTAGTATGATACATTTTCAGCATGAAACGGGAGTCGTTTCTGGTTTATTTAAACATATTTATGTGTGTGAATATATAGGTTGGGCCGAGATCGAAAAGGGATAGGGAGAGGTTTACGCCGAACAACATATTGATGATTCTAGCTGGAGCAGGGCTGCTGTGGCTAGGATGGGCAGGATTCAACGGTGGAGATCCCTACTCCGCCAACATTGACTCTTCCATTGCGGTTCTCAACACCAACGTCTGCGCCGCCACCAGCCTTCTGGTCTGGACCGCGCTCGATGTCATCTTCTTTGGCAAGCCTTCGGTTATCGGAGCTGTCCAGGGGATGATCACTGGACTTGTCTGCATCACTCCCGCTGCTGGTAATCTTTTGTGTTAGAATGGTAGATACATATGCTCTTATAGTATAAAAACAAAATAAACCTAACATGACTCTCGTTTCGTCTGAATTAACAGGGCTGGTGCAAGGGTGGGCGGCCATAGTGATGGGGGTGCTCTCAGGGAGCGTGCCGTGGTTCACCATGATGGTGGTCCACAAGCGGTGGACCCCACTCCAAGCCGTCGACGACACCCTCGGCGTGTTCCACACCCACGCGGTGGCCGGCTTCCTAGGAGGCCTCCTAACCGGCCTCTTCGCCCACCCGGACCTCTGCAGCCTGTTCCTCCCCGTGGCCAACTCCCGGGGAGCCATCTACGGAGGCTCTGGCGGGCTCCAACTCCTCAAGCAGTTCGCCGGGGGCCTCTGCGTCATCGGCTGGAACCTGGTCATTACCTCCATCATCTGCGTCGCCATCAGGCTCGTCGTTCCGCTCCGGATGTCGGACGCGGAGATCGAACTTGGGGACGACGCTGTTCACGGAGAGGAGGCCTATGCTCTGTGGGGTGACGGCGAGATCTACGACTCCACACGGCACGGGCCCGGGCAGACGCCGGATGATGGTCGCCATGGCGAGAGAGAAATGAAATCCTTTGGTGCTACTCAAGTTGTGTGATCAAACAATGGTTTCAAACTTTGATTATTTTTTTTAATTTTTTTTGGGGTTTGGATGACGTCTCAGTTGGGTTATACGTGCACGTAAAATTGGTGTGTGGTGTTATGTGTTTTAACTTTGAACAACGATTTTTTTAATGGGGAAATGTAATTTAATTGCTTTGGCTTATGAAGTTATGAGCATGATGATGTATAGTCTGTTCCAAGTATAAATACATAGGATTTGATGCTTATTTGAATATACTATCCTCTTATTAAAATATCGATTATATGATTTTTACATGTTTTTTAAAAACTTTATAAAACATTAATTTTAGAGGGATTTTGTTCAAATGGACCTTTAAGCATATTTGGTTAGCTAGTAAGGTCCATTAATTATTTTTTTAGCATGCTTAGCCCATTAATTGTTTTTTTAGCTTGCTTAGCCATCTTAAACGGTTAATGGTCAACGTTGACCATTGACCGGTCAACCCATTTTGATGCCAACTTTTTTTTTTGATGCCAACTTTTTTTTTTTTTTTGATGCCAACCTTTTTTTTTTTTAGTGATGCCATATTTTACCGTTTTGATGCCAAAATTTTATGGTGACAATTTTATATAATTGATGGCATAAGAGCTTAAAACGTGGAATCAAAATATTGTCACTTTTCTAATGAAATGATTGGATGACTTTTTTTTAATGCCACTTTTTTAAAACATTGATGACATTTTTTGTGATGTCATATTTTACCGTTTTGATGCCAAAATTTTATTACATTTTATTTTCACTCTGATGCCACTTTTCTAATTAAATTATTGGATGACACTTTTTTAAAACATTGATGACATTTTTTGTGATGTCATATTTTACCGTTTTGATGCCAAAATTTTATTACATTTTATTTTCACTCTGATGCCTCTTTTCTAATTAAATTATTGGATGACACTTTTTTTAAACTTTGATGACATTTTTTGTTTACTCTAATGTCACGTTCACCATTGATGCCATTTTGAAAAATTTGTATCACATTAAAGAAAAAAATGTCATCAAAAATACTACTTTGAAAATATATCATCAAAAATATGGTATCACGGTAAAAAAAATATTATCGAAAAATTGACATAAAAAAGTGGCATCAAAGTGAAAATAAAATATAGTAAAATTTTGGCATCAAAACGGTAAAAATATGGCATCACTAAAAAAAACAAAAATTTGGCATAAAAAAAAAGTTGGCATCAAAAAAAAAAAAAAAAGAGTTGGCATCACATGGGTTGACCGGTCAACGTTGACCATTGACCAACCCATCCTACTGGGAAGGGGGCTAGGGCAAAACTAATTAAATTGATTTAGGGGCTAGGTGACTAATTGAATATTCCAAAAAGGCCCTCTACCAAAATCACCCTTAATTTTATTACTATTTTTTTTAAAAAAGGTTATATATTTTAAAACCGAAATCTAGAGTATACTCCAACGGTTCAAATCTAGAGTATTACTTCTTTGAACCGATCGCCTCTAAAAAATGCAAGGGTCCCAAAAAAACCCTAATTTGCTCCTAGAAGAACGCGCGGGTACGCGCCCCCTTTCTCTTCCCCATCTGGCCGCCAAGCCGACCTGCACCGCTACTGTAGCACCCCGTCTCGCTCACCGGCGACAACCATCTGCTGGCCCATCTGTATACCCCACATGCCTTGTCTTCTCTCCACTCATACCTGCTATGTCGAATCCGGAATTCACTTCTCGCCCCCTCTATGCTCTTGTTGTCCATCGCCTGCGAAAGGCTAAATTTGGGGAGGTGGCATCCCCGGATTCGTTCGATTACTGGCAAAATCCGCCTGCTGAGTGGTTAATTAGACTCCGAAAGGGGGCTTTTATGTGGGATGGGATCGGCGGGAGGTGTCCGAGCGGTTGCTGTCGCTGCAGTTGGTGGTGTGGGTGGCTCGGCCTGCCCTGCTCGCCGGTGTGCTACTCTCTCTCCAATCGGCCATCAATGCGCTCTGTAAGTTTTCTAATTCTCACTAATCTTCACTTGAGTACCAATTTTGCTACCAAGCAATTGCTCTGTTTAAAGCCTTTCCCAGGCATTAGAGCACCCAGCTCTCTTAATTGCCCTCCCAATTTCTATCTCTGGGTTCTATCACTACAATTTCTTCTTCTTCTTTCTTCTACTTTCATGACGTCCAAAAATTTCCTTGGGGTTAAGCTGGCTGTTGGGTTCCCATCCTGGTCTTTTGGCGTTTGGTTACCTTGTAGGGTGCCCTTCTATTGTTTTTTTACCATCTGTTATATAGGCTTTGAAAAGCTGGTTTTTATGATCATTTGCATTGAGATTTGGGCTTATTTTGTGGTTAGTTATAATCTATATAATCTGTCTCTCGCTTATACCTGGATTGATTGCCATGTTTGTGTTCTTTTGGTTGATTTTTCTCTTCCTTTGCTTTCGAGATACTCTTGTGTGTGTTCCTTCCATTGCAGTTTCAGCTATGTCACTTTTGCTGGCTGCTGGTGTTGCGCGTTGGCGTTGGGAGTACCCAGTTGCTGCTTGTTGCTCCTTACGTTGCTGCTACCTGTCGACTTGCCCAGTCGCCTTCATTGTCCCCGGTTGTCGGCCTTTGCAAGAAATCCTTCCTTGGATGTTGCTCTATGTATTTTCTTGTGCTCTTGTTCGGATTGTAATAACCTTTATACTGTTGCTTTCATATCTCTGAGTTGTGTTTCTTGGTTTGATTGGGAGGTGTTTCTTTTGTCCTCCTCCACGCTTGTAGCCTTGTTTATTTTACCAATTCAGAGTACCACTTCTACCAAATTTATATGTACAGATCTTGGGGTAACCCCCCTATTGAAAACATCTTATACAACAAGGTCACACAAGACCAACTCGCTTTCGATATGAGCTGTTTAATAACAAAATTTGGTGCTCCAAAGCCATATTGGGTGTCCAACACAAACCTTTATATATTCAAACGCAGGTTTTATATTCGATATATTTCTTCCGTACTTTGCTTTCACAATCTATCTTCTAACAAGATTGAATCTGGACTAAATATTTTCATCCAATGGAATGTCCTTTCGTTGGTTGGTTTCTTTCTGACACAGAAACTCGATCATAGATTAGTACAAACAGTTCGCATCAGAAGGTTTTTATGAATATATGCACTTGGAACTCACTCGGCATCCAGAGCCGTAATTTCTGGACTAATGTTGACATTTTCTGTCAAAATAATAACATCAACGTTCTGGCCCTTTTAGAGACTAAAACTGATAAAGTTCCCGCCGAAAGCACCCTGCGTAAATGTGGTTTTTCTAATGTTGCGTTTGATCCAGCCATCGGATTTTCTGGGGGGATTTGTCTCATGTGGAAAGATATCCCACCCTCGCAAGGATCCATTGAACTTATTGCGATTCAGCACCGTTTTATTCATTTTAACTACTCAGACTACGCTTCTCAAAGGACCTTTGCTGTTCTTGTGGTCTACGCTCCTCCGGATGAGCGTCGCAAATCGGCTTTCTGGGAAAGAATCTCCCTTTACATACAATCACTTCTTATACCCTTTTGTATTATGGGAGACTTTAATGAAATAGCTATCCCAGCTGACAAACTTGGCGGAGCCTATCCCTCGTCGCCGCGTTTCACGCGATTGCTAGATCTAAAGAATAGACTATCACTCTTAGAAGTTCCATCCAACGGTGGCGAGTTTACTTGGCAACGTAAATAAAAAAATGTGGTCATTTGCCTGGAAAAACTTGATCGTCTACTAATCCACACAGACATGCTTACCATTTTCGACTCACTTCGTACACAGATCCACCCTTTTACTAGATCTGATCATGCTCCGATCTCCACAGACTTTCGTCACAACATTCAGCCTAAGAATAGGCCTTTCAAGTTCGAATTGGCTTGGGCCGCGAGGGCTGATTACAGAAACTTAGTTTCACAAGCATGGAGAGCAAACCCACAAGGCTTCTTAATGTTTAAATTGCTTCATAAGGCAAAAGCTCTTAAAAAGCTTTCCAAGACATGGCATAAGAATACTGTACGTAATATTCACAACCAAATACTTGTAACGGACCAAAAGCTTCTGCAATTACAAGCTTCCATTATCTCAAACTATAACACCAAAGATGTCCAAATTCTAAAACAGTTACTCAACAAGAGAGAGCGTATGCTCGATTTCCACCGACGATATTGGAGCCAACGTGCTAAAGTGAAACATACCAAGCTTAACGACTCCAACTCTGGCTATTTTCACAAGATAGCAACTGCTAAAAGAGGCAGAAAAATGATCAAGTCTATCCTACTTCCCGGTGGGGAGTCAACATCCGATTTCCATGCGATTCAAGAAGAATTTGTACGAGATTTCAAAGCTCGGTTCAGAGCCTCGTCGGTCCCTGTTTCGGATCTGGATCCAAACCTAGCAGTCATTCCAACATTAGTTTCACAAGCAGACAATGATATGCTAACGGCACCTGTTACAAATAATGAGATTAAAGCAGCTGTGTTTTCCATGGGCCCGGAAAAGGCTCCTGGTCCTGATGGTTTCTACCAAAAATTTTGGCCTACAGTAGGCCCTTCTGTAACTAAAGCCGTCAAGGCTTTCTTTACCAGCGGCAGGATCTTGCGCCAGATAAACCATACTTTTATTACTCTGCTTCCGAAATGTGATGACCCGACTGCAGTAAACAACTACAGACCTATCAGTTTATGCTCTACAATTTATAAAATCATAGCTAAAGTGATTTCAACAAGGCTAACCAAAATGTTTGATAAACTGATTCACCCACTTCAGGGAGCTTTCACGAAAGGGAGATCTATCCAGGACAATATCCTGATTGCTCATGAAGCGTTGCATTCGTTTCGGCTAAAGAAAGGCAAAATGGGCATGGTTGCGATCAAATTAGATATGGAGAAGGCTTATGACCGCATCGAATGGCCCTTTCTGTTCCAAGTTTTATCAAAGTTTGAGTTCAACGACCTTTTTATTAGTAGAATAAAAGAATGTGTCTCAACTGTATCCTATTCGGTCCTCGTTAATGATGAACCAACCACAGTATTTCAACCCACTAGAGGTTTGAGACAAGGAGATCCACTCTCCCCTTTTCTATTTATTTTAGCTTCTGAGGTTTTAGCACGGACATTACATAGCCAAGGACTTGTTAATAAGGACCTTGGTATCACTTTCGGGAAGCCTGGTATTAAGGTTCCTTTCCTAGCGTTTGCTGATGATATTCTTATTTTCTGTAAAGCTTCCCACTCGGCATGCACATCTGTATTGTCCATTTTAGACAGGTACTGCTTAATTTCGGGTCAAAAAGTGAATCTGCACAAATCCAGCTTCCAAGCTTCTCCTAATACGACCAATACTGCCATTGCATCTACCATTGCAGTGCTTGGTTTTCCTCAGGCAAACAATTTTGACAAATATCTGGGTTGCCCAGTCGTTAACGGTAGGACCAATAGGGACACTTTCGCGGATGTGGTTCTCAAAACTAAAAATCAACTAACTAAGTGGAAAGCCTCGAATCTGTCTGCTGAAGGGCGACGGGTGCTTATCAAAGCAAATCTTAGTGCCAAACCTATTTTCCTTATGCAAGCCTTCCTACTTCCTTCCCACATTTTACATGATCTTGATAAAGTATATAGACAATTTTTTTGGAACAAAACTTCTACAGCTACACCGCTGATTAGCTGGGACAAAATCTGTTCAGATACAATGAAAGGTGGCTTGGGGATTCATAAGGCGGAGTCTATGAATATAGCTCTCCAAATGAAGCTTCTTTGGAAAATTATTTCTGAACCAGACAATATCTGGGTTCGTGTTATTTCACAAAAGTACCTTAAAGGCAATGACCTTTGCAATTACAACAAAAAAGGTCACACTTCGTGGCAATGGTCCCGCCTTATGTCAATTAGGCCCATGTTCCTTCCAGCTCTTCAGTGGCAGGTCGGAAATGGGGAAACCATTGATTTCTGGTCCCATAACTGGGCTTTTCAGAAGTCGTTGGATTCCAAATTACTGAAACCTATTCCGGAAAATCTAAAGGGTATTTCGGTAGCTCACTTTATCAACAACCGGCAGTGGAACAAACCGTTTATGAAGAACTCATTAGTAGATATCCTGAAACCAGATGATATTGACCACATTTTGAGTCTAACTTTGCCAATTAACCCTATCACAGATCGTCTGTACTGGGGTCCAAGTAAAAATGGCTGGTTCTCAACCGCCTCGGCCAACTCCTTCCTAACTAAAAACATCGGCTTGCCAGATTACGACTGTGGTTGGATTTGGTGCCTTGATGTGCCACCGAAGGTGAGACACTTCTTATGGAAACTCTCCCGCGATGGTCTACCGACTAAAACCAGGTTAATTAAGTCGCATGTGGTGGTCCCGGCTGGGTGTGTCTTTTGCGGGAACACAAATGAATCGGGTGACCACCTATTTTTGCGATGCCCTATGGCTACTGATTTGATTAAAGCACTACGGGTCCACATCCCGGGGCATATCACTGCTTCTGTCGGCATGGGCCAGATGATTCCACTAACAGCAATTAAAATTGCTATTGGAAACATCAAATTTGCTGCTTTAGCTACAACTTGGTGGGCCATGTGGTATTTTAGGAACCAACTCATCTTTGACCAGATTAACAAAGTAACAATCAATGAGATTTTGCTGTTTCATACTACTACCACACAGTGCTGGAATCAATCAAAGATTTTAGTCGATGATCCGAGCGGCCCTTTAATCCCAAATTATAGTACTCATAACAGTACACCTAACCATATTTTCAGGGATAGGGTTGTGTCTTCTAGGGCGAAGGATCGATCGGGGACTTGGGGTAAACCCCCACCGAATAGCTACAAACTAAATTTTGATGGTTCTGTCCTCCCGTCTGGCAAATCCGCTTATGGCTTTGTAATCCGTGACTCTGATGGTAAAGTGGTCTCTGCTGGTAGATCAACTTGCACCAATATCTCGGTCATTTATGCCGAAAATCTCGGTCTTAGAATGGGTTTGCTCCGAGCGAAGGAGTTGCAACTATCTACCCTTCTCATCGAAGGAGATAACTTAGTAGTGATTAACGCTCTACTGGGGGATTGGAAATGTCCCTGGTCAATAGAGATGCTACAAGCTGATATTCTGTTTGATATTTCGTCCTTTTCTTATGTTGCTATTCGTCATATTTTCAGGGAATCCAATGCAGTGGCTGACTACCTTGCTCGTAGTGCCCATGCATCCCCTGCCGACGATGCTTGTGAGGATGATCCAGAACTTCGTGTTCTCGTCCGTAAGGATGCGCTAGGAAGGGCCTCTGCTGCTGCCGACCCGACCTAAACTTTATCTTGCGTCAAAAAAAAAAAAGTATTACTTCTTTCTTAGATGTGAATTTTATCGGTGAACTTAATATTAGATTTAAGTTAGTGTTTTTTTCTTTTGTCTCGCGACCCTCTGCGTAGGGTTATCAAACCATCTTTTGATAGTTTCAAGATCGTTTCATCGATCTACTTATTGGCTAGTGTAAAAAATAATCCCTTGGCTTGGCTTCAATTAGAGATTACAATTGGATGGGTCGGAACGGATCGGGTAATATCCATTTGGGTTTGGTTAATATTATATAGCTTGGATTAGGTTGGATCAAGTCGGGTCAAAAATTAATTTTATTATAAATTTATTATTAGTTTTTAGTATCTTAATTGTTGACTACTCCCTCCGTTCGGCAAAACTTGTCATTTTAGGGTGTTAGTTTTGTTCAAAAAAACTTGTCATTATAGGTATTTTGCCATTCACTTTACAAAAATACCCTTGACATGATTGATGGGTTGTTAGAGCACTTTTAACGGGGATGCTTGAGTGAAAAAAAAGTATAAAATCATGTGGGTGGAGGTAATTCGGATGCTTGTGTGACGCTAAAATAGGATCGATGCTTATGAGTTGCATTAATGGTCGTGTCAGATGGAATTTATTTTTTCCGAAAATTAAAGTACAAAAACGACGCCGTTTCCGCTCGCAAAGGAGCAATACACTGCGTTTCACAAGAGAGGAGTTGACGCAAGTGCAGGGACAGGTGGCGCATGAGAAGAGAGGGGCATGGACGAATGGTTGTGATTTAATTGAATGGACGGTCATGATGCAATCCGACCGATTTGAATTAAATTCAAATAATGCTAATTTCGGTATGTAAAATGTAAAAAAAAATATATTAAAAATTATCATAATACTAGATTCATTTTTCTCTACACATAGACATCAAATTTGAATATGTTTCGACGTAATTTGAAAAAAATAATTATTTTGATATAATTATATTGTAATTTTGCTCGGTAAATTGGATCTTGGTCATTCGGTGTCCGATTGCTTATTATAATCCCTTTCCGGATAGGGAATCGCGTCACGAATAAAACTCCCGACTTTTCCGAGATCTACAGAATTTTTAAGCCATTTGGGGTTGTTTTAGAACTCAAATTAGGGTTTTACTATATTCGAAACTTTGTGGCAACTTTCGAAACTTCATACCGAGTCCAGTTAATTTATTTTTTTGGTCGTAACACACGTCATTGAATGTTTGGAGGATGTAAAAATGTGGTCAAGTCATTTTTGACATTCGTACGTTGTAATTTAGTTTATGTATTAGCTTTTGTGTAATTTTTGTTTTTAATCTATGAATTTTCTATTTTATTTTAAATCTAAATTTTATAATTACATTTTAGTAATTAAATAATAATATAATATTATAATCATATTATAAATATGTTGGAAATAATTTTTATAGAAGGGTATATTCGTAAATTGAATTGGTAAAAAAAGATGGCTTATGGGATGCTAGGGATGCTATTGTTAAACTGGAAAAAGTGAGAAAGGGATGCCATGCTGATGTGGCAGAGAGAGGTGAATAAAAAAATACAGTAGTAATTTTAGTATCTTGAATCGTAACTGATAAACATGGTCTTAGTTGAAGTTTTCAATAAAGTAAAAAAGAAGGGTAATAATTGAGGGTAAATTAGTGTATTTATTAATTGCCTTAAAACTTGTGAAATAAGTTAAAATGACAAGTTTTGCCGAACGGAATGAGTATTAAATTTCATATATTTAGTAATTATATAAAGTTTCATTATACAGTATGTAATTCATGATCGATATTAGTGTGTTTCGAAATAGAAAATTACTCCCTCCGTCCGCGAAAACTTGTCGTTTTAGCCTAGGACACAAATTTTAAGGAATTTCTTAAACTACCATAACTACCCCTAATCTTCTTATTGCAACAAATCCTAGAATTGAGTAGGATTCAAATTGTTTATAATCCACTCCTCCATGACTCTTTACGTTCTTAATTTCTTACTAATCCCAAAAAAAAGTACAATTGTAAGAATAAATTTGGAGCCAAATTTTAAATTAGGTAAGACCAATTCAAATGCTAAACCTCAATATATATTGGAGCCAAGTTTCCATAATTCCATCACATTAAATGAGGCAAAATAACTAAGGGCAATTTAGGAAATAATGGGGGTTAATGTCTAAAACGACAAGTTTTATCGAACAAAATTCCGAGGCTAAAACGACAAGTTTTCGCGGACGGAGGGAGTATGTAGCAATTATAGAGACAAGTTGAGTCTTGTTTGGGTCATGTATGGATCAATTCGGACATTGGATCAAATCATCAAAATGAATTTAATTGGATTTGGGTTCAAGTGACACATTTAATGGAGGTCAAATCTGACTTCAGAAAAATAATATTCCCTTCGTTTCAAATTATAAGCCGTTTGACTTTGTGACCCGTTTTTAAGGAGCTAAATACATTTAGTTAATTAAAACTTGTCATTTTAAAAATCTACACACTTATTAAAAAAACAAACAAAAATACACTTATACTCCTAATTATTACTCAACTTTTTTACTTTATCAAAAACTACAACTAACAACTATCTAATTATTATAAGGGCAATTTCGTAAAGTGAATTATAAAATACCTAAAATGACAAGTTTTTCTTAACAAGATTTACTTTCTAAAACAACATATTTTAATTAACGGAAGAAGTATATAAAATATTAACTTTTTTATAATTTTTTTAAAATAATATTATATTTATTATTAATAATTATAAGGAAAAATGACCAAGAATAATACCAACTATCAACCTTGAACCAAAAATAATACGAACTTTTGAAATGACAATTACATATACAAACTATGCTCTTATTAACCCAAAATAATATGGTTTCCATTTTTTACTGAAATTTTAATCAAATGAACCTTTTCCGTGATTAAACAAAATAGAGGGTCAATGTTGTGAATATAATTAAAATTAAAATGGGGGATGTGTTCTTCATCCGTCCATCTGCAGAAGCTTGAAAGCTTCTTCCCAGACCTCCCCAAATAGTTTACATGGTGATTTTGAAATACAGTGAGCAAGATTTAAAAATAAGAGGCAATTTTTTAATTGTGTGGAAACTGGAAAGGGACTTCATCTTCTTCCTTTTCTTCTTGCATTTGCATCTTCCTCTCCCGCTTGATTTCCATGGAAGTTTGAGAACCATCATTCACATCTTCGTCTTTCGTAGTCCTTACAAGTAGGAAACTTATCATCAAGATAAGGCGGTGTCATACTGGCCGATTGAGCAACATGACAACAAGCACTAGAGAGTGACAAAAAGGGCCGGCACTGTGGTGGCTCTGTAGTGGTGGTGCGCGACGTCGATATTGATGGGGACGAGGCAAAAAATACGAATTCGATGACGAAAACCACTAGCCGATTGTGTTTGTGAGTTTGAGAAGTCAAATTTGTGTTATACATGCCCATGAAGAGGAAGAAGGTTGGAATTGG
Source organism: Persicaria tinctoria (assembly GCA_037127255.1). Lineage (NCBI taxonomy): Eukaryota > Viridiplantae > Streptophyta > Magnoliopsida > Caryophyllales > Polygonaceae > Persicaria > Persicaria tinctoria. The sequence continues at coordinate 8,257,591 of JBANSL010000004.1, forward strand.
GAATTTTATAATTTGGGATGATTCAAAATCGAAATCACCAATTGATTATGTATTTGTCCTTGTAGTGATTGTGTAAACGCTTCCCCTAATCCAATTTGGGATAATAAGAACATCAATTTGTTTCACCATTGAACCCAGGAGGTTAGGGTAAGGAAATCTGATGGAATACTTCACAACTTGGGTTATGATATTAGGACAAATCTTCAAATTGAATATTGTCAATGAATTGAGAGTTAAAAACGTCAACAATACGAAGAGAATAGATGATTCTCAAATCACCATTAAAACTAGTTGGGGGAGGTCTGGGGAGAAGCTTTCAAGCTACTGCAGATGAAAGGATGAAGAACCCATTCCCCCATTTTAATTTTATTTATATTCACAACATTGACCCTCTATTTTGTTTAATCACGGAAAAGGTTCATTTGTTCAAAATTCCAGTAAAAAATTGAAACCATATTATTTTTGGTTAATAAGAGCATAGGTTGTATATGTAATTGTCATTTCAAAAGTTCGTATTATTTTTGGTTCAAAGTTGATAGTTGGTATTATTTTTGGTCATTTTTCCTAATTATAATATTATTTTAAAAAAATTATTCTATTTTCTCAAAATATATATTAGAGTTTAATATAGAATAGGATTAAGGTAGTTATATTTATTCTAAAATATTAAATATTACTCCCTCCGTTTCAAAATAAAAGTCGTTTGACTTTTTTACACGCATTTTTATGAGGTAAAAACTATATTAAATATTATTTTTTTAATGAATTTTTTTCAATAAATTTATACTTATAACTACTAAGTACGAAATTATTATAAAAAATTGATCAAAATAATAATATTTTATATTTTTTTTATCTCCTAAAAAAGGGTGCAGAAAAAGACAAACGACTTTTATTTTGAAATAGATGGAGTATTGATAAAAAAAATTTGTATTATAAAACATTAACTATTTCGATCAATGATTGTAACAAAAAAACTGTTCCATATGAACTTTGTTGTGATCGCGAGGACTAAACAAGAAAAACTATAAATAAGGTCGTGTATGCAGGCTATTGAAGCTGGATTCGTGGTAATAGGTGTAGAATTCCGTTTCGAGAACATTGTACCGAAAACTATCGAAAACTCGAATTAATTTGAGAATAGGAACGTACCCAAACATCGTGGAGCTCAGTTAAGAACGGAGACTAGAGGAGAGGGAGAACAAGAGAGAAGAATGAGAGAGAGGACATGAGAGAGAAGAATGAAGAATAGGTTTGTCCAGCTTTGAAGAACCAAAGAGAGGACATGTGAGAGAAAACCGGAGCTGAAGAGGAAGAGAAAAGAACAAAAGTTGCAGCAGGCTTGAATTGGGCCAAAATTTTTTTAAAATTGAACTCTAAATTTGGCCCAATTAATTAAAACAACTCAAAACCCCTTAAAAGCAATCAATCTTCCTATAAATTCTAAAATCAATCTCTATATTCAATTTATTTAAGAAAAATACCCTATCGTACCCGTCATACCGAATTCAATTGAGGTAGCGAACCATTTTTCCATTCTCGTACCCCGTTTTGAATCGCATTCTGAATTGTGTAACATTGATACAGATGTGTATATATATAATAAAGGTAACATAAAAACTCAACGAAGTTTCATCTCACTAGTTACCGTTACGGTTGAGAAATGAGGAAACCTAATAGCATGGACCAAGAAAAGCTTAGCCTCTATCCGGTATAGAAAGGAAATCAATTAAGTGAAGGCAAAGAGATTCCGTGGGTTCATCTATAGGAATCTTATAAGAATTACAGGATGTTTGGGAACTCTTAAAATTGCTCTTCCTTTCTTTCTTTCTTTCTTTTTTATTTTCTTTAGCCATTTCTTTACGTGCAGTCTTTTACTTGCTTCTCCCTCTCACTTTATCTATAAACTCAGCTCTCAAAATGAAAAGGTTTTGTGGTGCAGCTGTTGTTAACTTTCATGTCAATACAAATGGATAAAGAGAATCAAGAGCCAGGGAAACAAGTCTCCAAGAGGAGCCCTTCCGCCCAACCCGAACAAGCCGATCACAGCCGCGCATTTGCAGCTGCATTGCAACAACAGGTGACTTGTAATTTTTCATAAACTACTGTGATTGAGTTGAGATCTGAAGGGGTTATTTGGGGGAATCAGGAAACTCCATATACGATGTTTGAGATGATTGAGAGCGATGAAAGCGAGGAGGAAGATGAGGTTGAGGATGATTATTATAGTGAAGGCAACTTCATTTCAGGCCGAGAATATGGTATGCTTTTCTGCAATGAATGTGAATGCATCATTCAACCCAACTCCATGAATGTTTTTCCTTGTTGATTGCAGTTGATTTAATGTTTTACGAAGAAGGAGAAGATAGCGACACAGATGAGGACGAGGTTTGTTCTATGTACTTGCATTATTGGTTTTCTGCTTTCGGTTTCATTTTCACTCGAATCTCAAGGCTTCTCGTGTGGCATTACAGATGGAAGAGGAAGACGAAGATGAAGATGATATCGACCCAGATGAGCTATCTTATGAAGTAAGTAGACTGTCTGAAAGGCAGTTATGTTTACGAGTACAGCAACCTATTATGAACTTGAAAATGTGTTACGGTACCTCATAGGAATTGCTTGCGCTCGGAGAAATCATAGGACAGGAGAGCCGAGGGTTGTCACCAGAAGAGATCTCTTTAACCTTGTCTCCATATGTCTCCAAATCCATGCAATCAAACACCAGTATTGATCGGTATTCGCCCTTGATCTTCATTTTCTGCTCTTTAAAATTATGTCAAAGATAAATGCAGCTAAATTTCAACCTCAATTCGCCCAGATGCGTGATATGTCAGGTGGAGTACGAAGAAGGGGAAAAACTGGTTGCTCTCAGGTGCGAACATCCGTTTCATGCCGGATGCATCAACTCATGGCTCCAGATCAAGAAGGTATGGCTACCAATACCATGTATGTGCCTCAAAGATGTGTTTTTCAAATAATAATAATACCTTATCATTGTATAAAATTGCAGATATGTCCCATTTGTTCAAAGGAAGCCATCAAGCAAAAGACTGAATGAAGTTATATCAAGTATTCATTTCCTGTTTGTATATTCTTAAAAGTCAAATCTGTAAATTGAATTACTCAGTATCAGCAAGGAATATATACAATGATCTTACCAGCACAAAGTGTTCGAGAAAAAATCCAGACTGCAAAATGTCTTGACAAATAAAAACTGGCAGAGGGAAAAGGTGAAAATGTATGACAGCCAGATTAGACAGCTTGAGAAACTGGCATGAAAAATAAACGGGCAAAGCACAAGTTTCATTGTGCCATAGCTTTTAGCAAGAACATCAAAATCCTAATGGCAGAAATAGCTCCATGGATGCAGCAGTAAACAAAAAAGGAAATAAAGCTCAAGAGAGATCCATTGCTGATGCCCCAGAAACATATGTGCATAATAAGTCATTCAGCACTATAACAAAACATGGATGAGCTCATTAGAAGAAACAATGACCCATAAGCACATTAAGCTCAATTTCTCTTGATTAATATTTCAAACCCATCCATCGAGCTACTAGAACTCCGTAATAAAGATCCTTTTGTTTGTGGTTATGTTATATGCACTCCCATTTTTGGCCTCCATGTTAGATGAGTCCTTTTGCATCAAGCAAAGAGGTAGATGATATTTCTTTCAGTAGCCAGGGCCGTCATGAGCCTTATTGTTATAGTAGTCTGCCAGGCGCCCAGAAGTACTCCCATTGAGCACATTATCCATCATTTCATACTTCTGGTAAGTTGACTTCAAGGTCTCCTCTTGATTCTTTGAGAGATTCTCTTCCTCCTCAATTTGGCGCTACCCAAAACAAACAAGGAAAAACGATAAAAAGACTAACACAACAGCAGTGGTGATAGGAATCAACATGGACAAGACTCTTTTTAGGGCAACAGAAATCCAAAAGAGTTTTGGAAAAAGCATATGTTTCACCTTCAGTAGGTATGCGACCTCAGCATCCTGCTTCTCCACCAACTTCTTTATCTTCTTTGCCACTTCGATGTCTGGATCATTTTTGTCCATCCAGTAAAGCCGGATCTTCCCGCCAGGCTTCACTGGCCGATCCTCAAACATCTCTTCCTTAGCAGGCTGAGCTCTCACAGGCCTTGGCATTCCTGACATCATGAACGGATATGCAGTCAACTCATCAACAATATTTGCAGCTTGCTTTGCGCTCTCCAGCTCAACCAGGGCAGAACAGGCTGTGTAGTTGGGATCTGTGTAGTTTGGGATAAACTGGACCTTAGTTACAGAACCATACTGATCCAGCGCAGATCTAATGACTGCATCGGTCACCTGCGGCGAGAGAATGTCGAGGTATATGGTGCGTGACAACTTTTCTTTAAAGGCAGCATATGCTTTTTCAGCTTCTGAATCCATTGAAGTATTGAAGAAGTATTCTTGAAATCTGTCAGATCAGATAGAATCCAAGCTTTCATAACAAACAAACTAAATAGTATTAATCAAACCAGAGCAGATCTAACCACACCATACATCACAAGCAGCCTACAGAAGCCTCTGAGATAGCAATAAGATCACTAAATGGAGCAATGCCATTATCAATAACTATGCTGAAACATCACAACATGAACAAGAAACACAACAAATGGCATTGGGAAGCAGTCAACCATGATTATGCTAATGTTTATGGAACCATGAAAGGGAATCAAGACAGTATCTGCTGCATCCATTCATACTTGGTTTTCTGCCCTACCTAAAACACATGCCCTAAGAATGTTTTCTTCAGAGAATGCACAAATATAACTATAGAGACCGATGCAAAATCCATTCAAGCTACTAGAAAGAAACACTTGGTCAATTATACTCATTTTCTACAAGATTTAAAACATGAGTTGACAATCCACTCTTTTCTGACTAGAAGCATCATCATCAGCTTCTAAATAGGTTCGGAAATTCAATTTGAAGATCTACAGTTGTAAAAGCAAGAGCTAGAACAGGTGAAATGATCAAACAATCACAGATTTTTCATTGCGTCGAACCTCTGGTGACTGTAACCCTGTACTTGGTTGCAAAAAATTTCTATGTATCCGTCAATAGATAGGGAAATAAAAAGTTCGCCAAAACCTAACACGGAAAGATTGAAAAAACATAAAACCCCAATCCCAGGCACAGAAAGGAGAATCGCAATGTAGGCAACATTCAACCCTAGAAACTCTCAAAAAGGCCCAATTTCACAGGAGTTGGCAACATATGCATCCAAATATGAGGAAGAACTCCGAAGAATCGTAACTTACATATCTATAGAGAGCAGAGTAAGAGCCGGTGGTGATTGTCGGATGACGAGCGGACGCAGGCGGTGGAAAAAGGAACGGCGGTGGCGAACGGGCGCCGGAGCGGCAAGGGAAACAAAGGCAGAGCTTCGCTCGAAGCCTGATGAGTGATGAAATCACTACCAACTCGGGATTTGGGGGCGATGGTTATCAATAAGAACAATAACACAAATGACCCCCAATAAATATAAATAAAATAATAAATAAATACTCCGAAATAAAAACTTTTCAAAATTTATACTTAAAAAAGGTCTAAGTTTTTTTTTTTTTTTTTTTAAAACAGTTTGTCAATGATTTTTATAAAAATTTAAGGTTTGTGAATGAAAGCCGCTCTACATTCGAATCAGATATGAGCACGAAGCCGAGCAACAGACACCTTCCGTAAGGGTTGAGCTTGCTCGGCTTCGACTTGAGCTCCAGCTCCACCACTAGGACCTGGCTTGGGTTTAGCCGGTAAGAATCATACGTGCAGTTGTAATAACCGTGGTTCAACAACCGAGCCATGGTTTCTTCCTGCGTTCACGTTTTCTCACATTCACATAAATCTTTTGATACCATAATACTCTTGGTCATAAAATCTCTTGATGCAAGGGGCAAAATACTACTACTACTACTGCCCCGTGAAACGACATATACGATGGACACGATACGACACCAAAGTCTACGAAGATGTCAATAGAAACGGCGAGGAACAAATGGAGCAACTGTCAAATATCTGCCTCAAACTGCCTATACTAGGGGGGGAGAAAACAACAATTACTGGTTTGCGTCTTTGCCTCGTTTCTCTGACCTTGTGACCGACTTGCGCTCAATGTGCTTGGGGATGGTCTCCTCAGCTATCTTCGGAACTGCGAAGCTGAACTCTTCTGCGTTCACACCTTGGATGTCCTGGTTCTCGTTGAGATATTTGGCCACTTCAGAGCCCGACCTGACTTTCTTCCCGGTGGGGGTGACATAGTAGGCATCTAGCTTCGAGAAGTCTCTTCGCAGCACCAGCTTTCTCTTGAAGCCTGCCGGAGCCTTTGGGATGTTGGGCTTGTCGAACACCCAGGTCCTAGTGGTGTCGTACTCTATGTCAGCGTCATCCTTGCAAGTCACATCGGGCTTCTTGTCGCACTTGAATGGCTCATCGGTAGATTTGCTCCTGATGTCCTCGTACTCCTCTTCGGTTGATATTAGCCTCCACTTCATGCACTCACCACATTGCACAGCAAAAAGACTAATGGTGTTTTGCGGAGCTGGTGATTTCTGCAAGGAGAAAAGAGACAAACTCAGAAAGGAGTCAAACGGGATGCATGTATGAGATAACCAAACAAATGCGAGTGTAAAGCTTAGGAGCTCGACATATTAACAGCATAAACACATTTGACTTCCCATATAAGATAACCAGTACTCAATGCAGGGTTTGGGGGGTTGAGTTATACACACACTTTCCCTGACTAGGTCGAGAGGATGTTTCCTAGTGACTCATGAACCTTCTAAAATCAGAACCTTAGAAATAAAGAACACCGAAAATGAAACAATATGTGGAGGTTATCAACCAAAGAAAACACCCTCTCGCCCAAATGAGCCTACTCGATCTCAGTCAAGATTCAAAGGCTCCTTAATTTCTCATCCAGAGCAACAACACTTGCACAAGGTAATCGTATGGCTTAATAGGAAGAAAAGGAAAGTAACTAGTTCATGTCAATAGCAATCAGTTATCGTCCAGAGACGCCAAGCTCTGCAAACTTCCAAACAACATAATGATTCCTACTTCTCAGAAAGTACTTTGCCTCCTTTTAAGCCTCCAAAAGCCATTCTTATGAAGAATGTATACATAAAAAAAAAAAACTGTACTAAAGTTAATCTACTTCTGTTGTAATCCATATTCATTAGATCTACTTAAGTTGTCATCCATATTCACTTTCAGTTAAGCTCAAAGGAATCTGCACGTAGCAATAGCTACAACATACGACTACTCATTCTGTCCTACTTGGATGCATATACGGCCAATAATTTCATCAAGCGTATACAATAATGCGTCCTCATCAGAAGGACGAAAAATGTATGCCCTTCTTAGGCAAGCAAGATGTCAATTGTTTAGCTATCTTGATTTCACTACTCAGTTCTAACTAGTTATTCTTTGTGAGTATTCAACTTCAAGCTAACAAATGATCGGAAGCACTCTCTCGACTTGTTTGGGGAAAGAGTACTTAACCTCAGGATTAAAAGCTAACAAAAGCACAAATAAAAAGGGGGGAATGCTGTGAAAACAGAAAGCGATGACAAACAAGGATCTAAATCCGACCTATTAAGTAGCTAAAAATGGAGCTATTCAAAGAGGAATATCCATCACTCAAAGTATAGAAGGAGGTCAAGAACTTGAATGAAACTTTGCTACTTAACTCGTGGATTCGGGTTTCATATCAGAAGCCAGAAAAGCAGCAGAAAAATCCTCCCGGATTAGAAATCAGCACCTTCAGTTTGCAAATTTAGAACACCAACAGGGCAAAATCTAGTGTTATCCAACACACCCCATTTTGGGGACCCAATTTAGGAAGGCAACTCAGCTAAAATTCAACACAAATTTCACAATAATATTCCATTTGCCATAAAGATTTTTGTGACATAAGCTACAAATGAAACACACATCAACAACTCCGTTTTGCAATTTCAGACCACCAACAGCAAAATCTCGTGTTATCCAACACAGCCCATTTTGGGAACCAAATTCAAAACGCAATACACCCAAAACCTAACACGTATTTTATAATAAAACTCAAACCCCACAAAGGGTTTTGCGCATAAGCTACACATGATCCAAATCAACGCCTCCGTTTTGAAAATTTCGACCACCAACAGCAAAATCTAGCGTTATCCGACAGCACCCGTATTCAGAAACAAATCCAATAAACAATTCCGACAAAACCCCAGAACATAATGTATCCTAATACACCAAATCCACTCAGATTTTAGCGACATAAGCTGCGAAGAAACCACACCAACACCTCCATTTGTATCAAAATAAATAAATAAAAACCGAGATCAAAGAGGGTTTTTGCCATCACATCCCTCTTAAGGCGCCGAATTGAAGAGACCAAAAAAAAGGGTTTTGGCCCCCAGCCATTCAGAGCGAAGAGATCTCGATCAGCATTAGCTGAAAAAGGGGTTTCCAAAGGGACAGAGTTTGAGGAGGGAAATAAAATACCTTAGAAGAAGCTACCAAAGACTTTGAATTGCTGGACGGAGAAAGCGTGTCTTGAGACATGGTTTCGAGAGAACAAAACCCACGATTGAGGAGCTGGTGCTGAGAGAAGGAGAGAGGAGAGAGAGTGTGACTGAGTCTGAGGGAAGAGAAAGGGCCAAGGAGGACAGGGTTATACCAACGGCAGATAAAATAAAAATAAATAAAGGATAAATTATTTGTTTTTATTAATAGAGTAAAGATGATCCTCGTTTAAGTTGATGAGTCGGCAGACGGATAATCTGACAAACATATAATAGAAACCGAAAAAAAGCGCAACCTAAAAACATCGAACACTCTACAATGGACGAAAATTAAGCAAAACTAAACCCATCACGTTGAGGATGCCGACGAAGAAAGAAGTCACCACCATAAAGAAGTAACACTAACACCGCTAGCCAGCGGTAAATCAAGACGCTCTCTTGTATTGTAGGTGGTGAAGACGAACTCCAAGGAAGCTCATTCTCGAATATAAAGTCGCTCTGAACATGCCACCACGACCCATGTCAGTCCCGACTCTAGACGCAACATACCCAACCAAGGCTCCGTTTGGCAAAATAGAAACCCATCAGCTAGCTTATTGGACCTTTTGATTTTGATATTATATAGTTGGTAATGAAATAAATATAAGATTTTAGTTTAATTAGCTTTTGGAATGATAGTATTTCAACGAATACTCAATGAAGCTTTTCGGAGCTTATAATTTTCTATTCACAAATTTCCATCAGCTACTCCAACCGCTAGGTTTACCAAACATCATACTAGCTTATTAACATATAACACAAATAATCTATCAGCTTTAGTTATCCCATCAGCTAGTATTTTGTCAAAGGAGCCAAGTCAAACAAACTACACCGAGAAAAACGGCCAAACAGGACCCGGATTTTAAAACTAACTATGTTCAATTTTTTTAAATTCTCATTTGGCATTAGCGTGTAACTCCCAAAATTAACCTTTCATGACAAGGAGCAGCCCCATTGCAGCTTTGAGCCTTGGCGTGCAAAGCCCACCAATTGAAGCTTACACACCAAGGAAGAATGTCAAAGTGTCAGCAGAGACACAGCCCATCCAGTAGTGATCGATGGCAAAAACGATAGAGCATCATGAGCGGGACGAAGGCCACATGACCCGCAATTGCACATGACAACAACCAACAAAGGTGTCCCTAAACGAGAAACCAATGAAGGGAACAACAACAACCTTAGCGGCACCACTGAGAACAACCGGAGAAGGACGATGACGACTAGAAGCTGAAATCGAGCCCACATCGGGAAGAGAAGCCCCTTAAAACGAAATGCACGGGTTAGGGGAGGTGGTTTTGGACGTCGAGTACTCATTGGAGGCCGATGCGGAAGGGATACCCATGATAGAAAGGAGGCTATGAGCCCAAGTCCAGAAACACCAACATGAAATAGGGTTCAAATTGGAAGTTTCAGAAAGGGGGTTTGTTAGGAGTTCGTCTGCAAATCCGGCAACCAAAGTATAGGTGGCGGGGGAGGACTCGGAGAGGAATATCTCTGAGGAACCATCGACTTCGAGCAACATCGATGTCTCCTGGAAACATCGATGTTGAAGAAAGGTGTCCAAAAGGCACCCATGTTTGCAATCCGTTAAGACTCTCTTTCTAGAAACCTGGAGAGAGGTCAAAGCTTTTTTCGAGGCATAATTGGATATAGGTTAAATTGGGTAACTACCCCTTTTTCGGTTTTTGTTTTAGTAAATATATCATTGAAGATTTTGTTTTGTTATTGACAGATTTGCCCATGATTTCATTGTAACAACAAATATCCAAATCCCCAATTAATTGACGCTTCTGCGGTTAATTGACGCTCCATAAATGCAACTCACGGGTATTTCTTGCAATGATATTGAAGGTTGCTTTTGTGTTATTTGTTCAAGTGATTGCTACTATAACATCCATGGTAGGTTATGTAAACCATAATTTGAAAACTAGTAAATATGTCTTTAATGAATCAGTTATGAGTTCAACCAAGATTGATAAGTTGCTTGTGATTTATGTCGTAATTCATAATTAGATGCAACGCTTCATTCAACTAGGACTTTTTCTTTGATTTCATTTAAGAACAAATTCACATTAATCGCTTCCTATGATTTGATGAAGCGCTTATTTGGTTACAATAAACGTTATCTATGACTACAACACTAGTACAAATATAGGGAGTGGAGCACGGTAAGTTGGGTACGGTTTTTGACAAGCGTGCTTATTTTTTTTTATTTTAAGCACGGTTTTATATTAAAAGTGTGTTCCCAACCCCAGATTCAACTAAAAGCAACACACTTTTCCATAAAACCGCTCTCGTTTATTTCTAAAAAAAACATTTAGACCGGTTTTCGTGTAAAACGTTCTTAAAAAAACTTAAAACGAACACGGTTTAATTTTCAAAGTGTGTTCCCAAAACAAGATTTGACTAAAACAAACACGCTTTGCTATAAAACCGTTCTCGTTTATTTTTAAAAAAAAAATATTTAACCCGATTTTCGTGAAAAGCGTGCTTAAAAAAATTTTAACGAACACGGTTTAATTCTCAAAGTGTGTTCCCAAAATCAAATTTAACTAAAACGAACACGCTTTTCTATAAAACTGTGCTCATTTATTTCTGAAAACTATTAAGCTCGGTTTTCGTGTGAAGCGTGCTTAAAATAAATTAAAACGAACACGGTTTCATTTTACAAGTGTGTTCTCAAAGCCAACTTTAACTAAAATCAACACGCTTTTCTATAGAACCGTTCTCGTTTGTTTCTAAAGGAATAATTAGCTCGGTTTTCATGTAAAGCGTGCTTAAAAAAATGAAAACGAACACAGTTTTATAAGAAAAGTGTCTTCCCAAAACCAAATTTAACTAGAGGGAACACATTTTTCTTTTAAAGCGTCCTCATTTATTTTTATAAACCGTTCACGAAAAAAAAATATTTTTTATATTTCGAGTTTTTTTAGTAATTAGATTAAGTAAATGCACAAAGTTACAACAAAATTCCGTAGCTCGGGTGGCAAGAGTGTAAAGTGGACGAATTCAGTATGAGGGTGCAAGAGGTCTTGGGTTCGACTCTTGGTTCGAGTGCGCAAGAGGTCTTGAGAGAAATATTAAAGAGCACACTTTTTATTTAAAGTGTGCTTACAGAAATATGAAAGAGCACATTTTTCATTTAAAGCGTTCTTATTATTAAGCATAAAAAAAAGTGTGCTAAAACTTTTTTTTACCACACTTCAATTGAAGCGTTCTTATAATTGGTCGTATGACAATTTTAAGAACGCTTCAACACAAAACCGTGCTTAAAATATGGGATCACAGTTAAACAGTAAGTGTACTTGTTTGGGAGCGCACTCACTAAGCACAGTACGAGAAGTGTGCTCCCATGCATTAAAAAAGCGTGCTCTGATTCCCCTTTTTGTACTAGCGCAATAATTGTAGGTTACAATAATCGCTACCTATTGTTACAATAATCGATTCATTAATTAGGTGATATCTTGTAACTCAACTCCACAATTAAATTGTGGGTGTATAGTAATAGGTACAAGACTTCACTCATTACAGGAATTCACTCAGTACACGAAATCTTGTATTGCGTGAGTTGATTACACATGGTTGAATGATGATTAACAATATACGAACGTGGTATTACAAGAATAATATTGTATTACATGAATGTTATTGTAACATAAGAATGAGATTGTATTACATGATTTTGTAACAAGAACGCTATTCTATTACATGAATAATATTGTAATACAAGAATGATATTGTCTTACAAGAATTGACCACATACATGAATTAGGGTTTGTAAAATACAACCGTTAGTAAACGATTCTAAGCAAATAATTTGAAGATTCAAGAGTTACTTAAAAACCTAATCAATTTCACGTTGAGAAAAATATATTCATCTGTTAAATCTTCTACAATAATTTAACTGTTTACTTTTTAAAATGATAAAATTTGATTGTAAGGGTATATAGGTAATCTCCATCTAAAAAAAAAGTACAATTATCTAAAAGAAAACTCAAGGAGTACAATTAGTAAAAAAAAACTTAAAAGGGGTATACTCCACCCAATTTTCTCTAAATTATTTATGTAATTGAATTAGGTGCGTACGATTCCGGTTTATAATCTAGTTATATTTTTAAGAAAAAAATGAATGAAAATAATATCAACCATCAATGATTAACCAACCAGCTTTCAAAATAATAAATTTATACATAAATTATATTCTATTAAACCAAAATTAATATAATTGCCAAAATTTACAAACCAAAATTTAATTTAGGTAAAAAAAATACAATTATCCAAAAATATTGGTAAAAAATATAAAATTAAATATAATTCATTTTTCATTCATCCTTACCTCTTTTCTATATCTCATATGAATCCTAATCTTCCAAGTTCCAACCCACAATTCGGGGGGTAGGAGTTGGACGGTAGAATTTGAATGAATGAGGACGTGTGTATATATAGATCATTTGTGGATGATAGATTACATAGGTCTCCTCATGTATAGTGGGCTCAAAGCCATTAAGGTCCAATATCTTTGTAACCTATATATATATGATTATCAATGAATGGAAACCCTCAAGGAGGACTTTACATCAATTCTATAATCCTACATGGTATCACAGCCTTTTCTTCCTCACGGAACCCTAGTTTGATCCTCCCGCGCCACCCCTCCTATTACCGTCGCCGGCGTCGTCTCCTCGTCGCCTCTCTCTCTCTCCCCTCGCCTCACGGCTCCTCCTCGCCGCCGTCCTACCTCCCCTCCTCGCTCTCGCTCTCGAGCCCGGCTCTCTCCCTCTCGCCGCCTCTCGCTCTCGCTTCTTTCCGCGTAAATAGAAAAAAAAATGTCCGACCTTTTCTGCTGCGCCCGCGGCATCCACATCCGCAGCAGCCACCGCGTCACTCGCGGCCCTCCTCCTTTGACCGCCGCCCCTCGATGGTCCCCGGTGCCTGGCTTCAACCCTCATTGGCTACACTCCGGCTCTCCTGCCCCGCGACCTCGGGCCTATCTGACATCGTCTGATCATCGCGTTGTTCCGCCGGATGGGCATCACGCCTTCTCCTCTATACAGCCGACACCTTCAGACTCTTCTTGGTACATGGACACTGGTGCCACCTCCCACATGACGAATTCCTCAGGTAACCTCTCATCTATTTCTTTTAAGGGTCCTGCACACTCTATTATCGTCGGAAATGGTGGTCGTCTTGCTACTTCGGGGATTGGTCACGCCACATTACAGACCCCAACCCACCCACTACACCTTAACGATGTCCTCATTGCCCCAAAGATTGTCAAAAACCTTATCTCTGTCTGTCGATTCACTACTGACAACAACGTTTCCCTTACGTTTGATCCCTATGGTTTATCTGTGAACGATCTTACTACGGGGGTTACTCGAATGAGATGTAACAGCACCGGGGAGCTCTACCCTGTCACACCACCTCCCGCGTCCAGTCAGTCTCAGTCGTGTCCGGTCGCCCTCTCGGCATCATCATCCAGCCTTTGGCATGCACGCCTTGGTCATCCCAGTCCTGCAGTTTTAGATTTACTTCGCTCTAAGAGTCTTGTCCAATGTCATAAAGAGCATCGCTCTAGTTTATGTTCTTCTTGTCAGTTAGGCAAGCATGCCAGACTTCCTTTTCAGCGTTCTTTAAACACTACTTTTGCACCTTTTGATATTATTCATAGTGATATTTGGACATCTCCTGTGCCTAGCAAGGAGGGTCATAAGTATTACATGTTGTTTTTGGATGATTATACACATTTCTTATGAGTTTTCCCTTCGCACTTTAAATCTCAAGTGTTTCCTATCTTTGCCAAATTCCACACTTACATCAAAACACAGTTTCACACCTCTATCAAGTGCTTTCAATGTGACAATGGCCGCGAATTTGACAACAAAGATTTTCACACTTTCTTCAATACCAATGGGATCTCCTTCCGTTTGTCCTGCCCCTACACCTCCCAACAAAATGGCAAGGCCGAACGAATCATCCGAACCATTACCAATATGATGCGCACTCTCCTCTTCCACGCATCCGTCCCCCCCCCCCCCCATTTATTGGCCGTACACCTTAGCCACCACATACTACCTCCTCAACATTCTCCCTTCCACCACCCTCCACCATCGCTCCTCTTTTTAGGCACTATATTGTACTTTGCCCAGGTATGATCACCTTCGTACCTTTGGGTGCTTGTGCTTCCCCAATCAGTCATCCATCGCCCCGCACAAGCTTCACCCACGCTCCACCCCCTGTGTCTTTCTTGGCTACCCATCTGATCATCGCGGTTTCATCTCCCCCACCCCCACCACCCCCCACCACCAGACCACACACCCGCAGCTTCTCCGGTGTCTTCCGACCCCGTCAGATCGTATCCATGACTACCACCTAGGTGTGGCCACGGGTTACGGGTCAACCCGTGACCCGCCGAGTCGTTGACCCGCCGGGTCCGGGTTGCCGGGTGGGGACGGGTAGCGGGTTAGGGTTAGGGTTGGAGAATCCATGACCCGTGACCCGGCGGGTCAACCCGCCGGGTCAACCCGCTTTTTCAAAAATATTTTTTTTTTGAAAAATTTATTTTTAATAAAATAAATTTATAATATTATGTAAATTATTCTTAAAATAACTCACAATAATACATAAACTAATATGCAATGTGCAATGTGAAACAAATAAACCCCATCCTTCTCCTTTTATAGACTTGGAAGTCTTCCTTCATTCCCCTCATTTCCAATGTGGGACAAAGGCTTTGTCCCACATCGAAAATATGGAGTTAGAATGAGAAGACATGTGGCTATATATATATGTATCCCATTACCACATTTCTTCCACTTCACTTGTTTCCTACATTTCCTACATTGGAAATTAAGTTGGAAATGAAGTTTGAGAAATATATTCTCATATTTTTTTTTCTCTTACATCACACAATAAAATTATTGTGGATTGTGGATGAAAGAATTAATATGGAGATATAATCTTCCTACATTTTTAACACTTTATATGAAAGTGATAAAATGTGTTGTGAAGATAAAATCTTTACATATTATTTATTTATTTATTTTTAATAGTCATTTTTTTTAAAAAAAAAGATTTTTTTTTTAAAAATAATGTAACCCGCCGGGTCGTACGGGTCGACCCGGCGGGTCAACGGGTCGACCCGAACCCGTCAACCCGTGAGATTTACGGGTTAGGGTTCGGGTCGGCCAACCCTGACCCTTGACCCGGCGGGTCGAACCCGTCGACCCGGCGGGTCCGACCCGTGGCCACGCCTACTACCACCCATCGCCCCACCATCCAACCTCATGGCCTAGCAAAGCAATCCCCCCGCCAAACACCAATGCCGCGGGCGCCGCACACTGCTGCGCCCGCAGCTAGCCTATCAATTGCCCATGCCCCCAGCATCGCATCACCCACTCGCGGCGCCCGCCGCACCACATGCTGCGCCCGCCGCATCCCACACCGCCTCTGCAACCCTTACCCGCAGCCCTGCTGCGCCCGCCGCCTCATCCCCATGCTTAGCCCCTCTTGCTCCCATCCGTCCCGACACCCAATCACCCTCTGCCTCCACCCAGACCTCCCTCTCCCCCATTCCCACCTCCCACAAAACAGCCCTCAAAGACCCGAATTGGCAGGCGGCTATGCTCGACGAATACAGGGCCCTTACAAAGAATGGTACTTGGGTTCTGGTCCCTCGCCCTCCTGAGGCGAATGTCATTTGTTGTATGTGGCTCTTCCGTCACAAGTTCCGCTCTGATGGGACGTTAGAGCGCTACAAAGCACGTCTTGTGGTCAACAGACGATCTCAGCAGGTAGGTATTGACTGTGATGAGACCTTCAACCCCGTCGTCAAGCCTGCCACTATCCGAGTGGTGCTGAGCTTAGCACTGTCACGCAAATGGGCCATTCATTAGCCGGATGTCAAGAATGCGTTTCTTCATGGTCATCTGAATGAGACAGTCTACATGTTTCAGCCGCCGGGATTTGCTGATGCTGATCGTCCCAAGCACGTCTGTCTCCTTAAGCGCTCTCTATATGGTCTAAAACAGGCTCCGCGGGCTTGGTTCCAGCGCTTTGCTTCACATCTGCTACGCTTAGGCTTCATCAGCAGCCGCTCAGATTCGTCTATGTTCATCTATCGCAGAGGCTCTGACTTGGCCTTCCTATTACTATATGCCGACGACATCATTCTCACCGCCTCTTCTGATTCTCTTCGGACGTCCATTATTTCGCAGTTGAGTGCGGAATTTGCCATGTCTGATCTGGGTGAGTTGTCTTACTTCTTGGGCGTTGCTGTTCAGCGTGATGCTTCTGGTCTGTTTCTCTCACAGAGTAAGTATGTTGCTGAGATTGTTGCTCGGGCTAAGATGGTCAACTGTAATCCAGTCGCCACCCCTGTCGATACATCCAACAAGCTCAGTGCTCATTCTGGTCCTTTGGTTGATGATCCGACATTGTACAGGAGCCTCGCTGGTGCTCTTCAGTATCTCACTTTCACCAGGCCTAACATCAGTTACGCCGTTCAGCAGGTCTGCTTGTTCATGCATGCCCCCAGGGAACCACACTTTCAGGCCCTGAAGCGGATCATTCGGTACATCAGCGGCACCCTCGAGCTCGGCACCACGATCACTCCTTCCGCTAAGCTTGATCTTGTTGCTTACACTGATGCGGATTGGGGTGGTTGTCCTGACACACGTCGTTCCACGTCTGGTTACTGTGTCTTCCTCAACGACACCCTTGTGTCGTGGTCAGCTAAGCGCCAGTCTGTCGTGTCTCATTCCAGCGCTGAAGTGGAATACAGAGGTGTTGCCAACATTGTCTTCGAGTGCTCTTGGCTTCGCAATCTCCTGCTTGAGCTCTGTTGCCCTCTTATGAAGGCCACTCTGGTCTACACTGGCAACGTCTCCGCCGTCTATCTAGCTAGCAACCCGGTCCAGCATCAACGCACGAAGCACATTGAGCTTGATCTCCACTTCGTCAGGGACAAGGTTGCCATTGGACATGTCTGCGTTCTACATGTCCCGTCCTCTTATCAGTACACTGATATATTCACCAAGGGTTTACCTAGACAGTTGTTCATTGATTTTCGTTCCAGTCTCACTGTACGACCCCCTCCAGTTTCGACTGCGGGGGTTTGATAGATTACATAGGTCTCCTCATGTATATTGGGCTCAAAGCCCATTAAGGCCCAATACCTTTGTAACCTATATATATGATTATCAATGAATGGAAACCCTCAAGGAGGACTTTACATCAATTCTATAATCCTACAATGGATGGGCCGCCCTCATTTGCATAGGTCTATTAATGTGGATCGATCCATTGGAATTTCTCATGACTATAATGCGGTGACGATGTTTTTAGAGAGTCATTGGTTGAATTTTGAGAATACGTGTTGATGATAGAATCTTGGTGATACATACTAGTTAAAAAAATAAACAACCCATTCTACTTTTTTTTTAACTAGTTAAAAAGTGCATCCATACATACCCAATGTGGTGGTGATAATTTTTTGTGGTGACAAAACTATGGTGACATTTTTGGATGAAAATCAATATTTAAAATTTTAAAATATGTGTTGATGAAAATATGTGATGTATAATATGGTGGTGACAATTTTCAGAGGTGGCAATATTATGGTCACATTTTTTTCCAAAATAGTATCACAACTAGCTTAGTTCTCTTGCTTTAAAGGCACGGTGTATATTTGTAATTTGATTAGATTAATATTTTATTATATTATGATAAAGTACAAATAAATTATTTTTATCAATATTTTTTTTATTGAATTCCTTATTTTTAATTTGACTTATTTTATATTTCATAAAATATATTCTACTTGATATCAATTTATACAAATAAAATTTACTTTTTAGTATTTTGTAACTTCTCCGTACATATATTATATCAAATTTTATTCTATCCAACATGTAAAATATAACTAAATTTATTAAAGGAAATTATGATCTTTTTATGAAATTTTCATTGTATTATATTTATTGTAAGGGTGGTTGGTTAATTAATCATAAGGTTATATTTATTAGTTTATTTTCAAGTCTCCTCTTTAAGTTTACTAATTATGATGAAAGCTCATATTATTTGAAAATTTGGTGTCATTGGCAAACTAATTGATCTGTAATCAACTTAACTCGAGATATAAAAATTAAAGACATTATTGGCATGGTAATAATAAATTAAATTAACTGAATATTTATTATATTATGATCAAATAATAATAAATTAAATTCAAGATTATTAAATATTTTATTTGTATCTCATAATTTATACTGTTCTTAATTAACGGTTATGACTTATGACAATGGACTTTTGAAATTGTTGAGTTATGTTAGAATTGTAAAAATGTCTCAAATGCTCAATTTTTTTTTTTAAAATCAAATTTAAAATTTATGAGAATAATCCGAATTTTCATATTTAGAGTAATATAGTTTTTTTGCCGTTGTCATTTACCAAGCAGGGATTTGGGAAAATTAGAAGTGAAAGCAAAAAAAATTAGGGAAAGTAAAGGGAGATAGGAAGAAGAAGGAGACACATGAGAGAGTTGGAGAAAGACAAAGTAATTTGTTATCAAACTTTTTTTTTATCCAGGTATCTTAAGCTTACACTTAGACTAGTCATGTACTCTAGGTCTCCGGCCCCTCATCAACTTGGGGAGGTAAACCGCGGGACGTGCCTCATCAATGGTCCAACCACCCCCCTTTCTAGTGTCTCTTAGGCCATTGTTATCAAACTCTTCAATGACTTTCTAGTGTCTCTTAGGCCATTTTTATCGGGCTAGTACTGTAGAAGGGTACTAAAGATTATACTATTCAAATATTGTAAAAGTGGCGGAGGCGATACTATGTCTACCGATCGATACTTGGCTAGTATCGATACTAGCGGTGTGAAAATAATGATGAAAAGATGTGAGCTGGCGGAGATCTGCAAAATTTCATAATTTGACACACAAACGATGTCGCTTTGCCTCCCCGAAAACCAAGTGCATGTTTCAAACCACCGGTGCATTGAGGGCTCGTTTGGTATTGATATTTTGATATCAAGATATCGAGATATCGATATCAGTTGATATCTTGATATCCTTGTTTGGTGTGTTGTAGTATATCATATATTAGTTCTGATATCTAATATCTGCTGTTTGGTATGAAATTTCTGGATTTCAGATATCATATGTATATTTTGTATTAGTTTAAAACATATTGTTAATAAACACACAAATCATAATATAATCTAATCAACATACATCATTAAACATGTCATAGATACAAAAATAGAGTATTTTCCAAATTCCACACAAGTGTTTATACCAAACCTACCAACATTTGGCTTCGAAAGTGCAGTACACTAATGAAAGAAATATATGAGCCAAGGAAAGATAAATGCAAAAAATAAAGCCAAATTGTATAGAAATCACACAATCTCATCAAAAACATGCCAAAACATGCCTATTTCATCTACTGCAGTACACATATACAACCTATTATCCATCAAAAACATGTCAAAAGCTTGCTACTGCAGTACACATGTTTCACAACCTATTATCCATCAATTAATGTATACATTTCAAGGCTGCAACATCAAGCAATGTCTTGAAACGCTACTGCAGGCACAAGAACGAGGAGGGAAGTAGCACCACCACGGAAATCACATAAACCCTAGTCCCAAAATCCCAAAATCGAAACCCCTAATCCCCAAATTGAAACCCCTCTGCTGCCATAGATCTACACAAATCGACTAATGACAAGAGAAGAGTATAAGCAAGATGAAGCCGAAGAAGGAGAGGATAGGAGAGCAGAGGAAAGGGCATATATACCTGCGAAGACGATGAAGTGCAGAGCGAAGAGGAGTCATGGATCGAGAGACCGTTTAGAGAGATGGGTGAACGAGATATCAAGTAATACCGGGCTTCAAATCAGTATATCATTTTGATCCAAAATCAGTATATCAACTGATATCAGGGTACCAAGTTATATTATATTTTCCTTTGCAGCGATATATGACTCAGAAACCCATTTTCTTACGTTGTAAGACAATCAAACCTTGATAAATAAAAAGAGAGAATGGCGAGCGATCGGGGAATTGATCCGGGTGGTAATATGAAGAAGACGGTGGAGACAAAGTTGCCACCGGGAGGCAAAGGCGATGCTGAGATGGTAAGTATGGAAGGCCAGCCAATACAGGGCGTTCCCAACCTAGTGTTTGGTTCGGTCACTTTGGTGGGAAACTTGCCAAAAGCCCCGGATGGGAAGGAATTCCCAAGCGTACGGGAATCTCTTGTGGGGAGCAATGGTGCTGGCATGAATTTCAAGGAGAAACTGATAAATGGTACCAGCCCGAGTCATGCTGTGATTCAACAATCTCTTGCAGTTCAATTGGTGGATGAGGATCCTGATCTACTTCCGACGGATGACATTCCGCCGGAGGAGGATGATCCCCTATGTCCGACGATAAGTCTGAACAAGAAGGAGAAGGAAGAGTTATGGAGGCCGTGGCGGAACACCCTCATCATCAAGATGTTCGACAAAGGCCCAGGGTATATGCAGCTACACAGAAGGCTCACACAGAAGTGGGGGCTCATCGCTCAATTCTCGCTGATCGATCTAGGGAACGATTACTTTATCACCCGATTCTCAAATCAAGCTGACTATGATCATGTGCTTATGGATGGCCCATGGATGATAGGGGATAATTATCTCACGATTAGGAAATGGGTGCCTAAGTTTGATGCAAGTGTTGAGCGTATCACGAAACTGACAGTTTGGGTCAGAATCCCGGGACTGCACATTGAGTACTTCGATCCGAGGTTTCTCAGGCTAATTGGTGAAAAGATCGGGAAGGTGCTACGGATTAACAATACTACTGCTGCAGCTGAAAGGGGAAAATTTGCGAGATTGAGTGTTGAGGTGGACTTGACCAAGCCTTTACTGTCCAAGTTTCGGCTAGACAGAAGGGTATGGCCTATCCAGTATGAGGGCTTAAGAATGGTTTGCTTTAAGTGCGGTAAGGTGGGTCATGACACAGAGACGTGTGAGAGCAACCAAGAACAGCCACCGGAAAAGCAAACAGAGCCTAACGGAATTGAGGAAGGAAACTACGGGGGTTGGATGCAGGCTAGGAAGCAAAGGAGTAAACGCCAACAATCAAAGGGGGAGCCCTCGAATCATAGCCTCCAGAATGCCGAAGAGGCTGCCGGAGAACCTAGAGACAGTAGAGGTCCGGTGAATCAACAGGGATCGAGGGAAAAGGCAAGTCTGACGGCGGGCAGCCAAACTGTTGGCAACTCCGCGAATCAAGGGATTATGGGGATACCGCAATCCTCCAGATTTGATGTGCTAGAAGATTCTGTGGAAAATCAAGGGGAGGTGGTTACGGAAGGAAATTTCCAAAAAGATAAAGAAGATAATGAGGGGAGGATAGATTCCTCAAGCATGGAAAAGGGATTTTCTGGTAACAAAAGGCATCCAAAGGGGAAAGAGAATCTTCTCACCAACTTTGACAGAGTTATCCTAGCTAATCGTAAGTCAACCAAGAATCAATCTTTATCCATTCGCAATCCCCCTAGTACGAAAAAGAGAGGTAAAACGACGAAACAACCTTTGAAGGCAATAGAGAATGTCCTGTCTTCCCTTAACCTAATGAATTCCAATGCCAACGTCCAAGACCACCAACGCAAACCTACAAATCGTCTTACAAGAAACCGCCAATCCCCCTATAGCCGAATCAAACTTGAGCCACTTTAAGCCACAAGACAACCGAACCTCTCCCTTAACAGGCACCTATAAGACCAGTGAAGAAGCCAATGAGCCAGCCGCCGAATGTAACGGTGGTTCCAGTGAGGGAGACTGCAAGTTTTCTGATGTCGAACCGCCGGATGGGCCCCTTTCTCGCGAAATTCCCACCAGTCGCGAACAAAGCAAGGTTGGAGCTCCAGATACTAGCAACGACAGATCAACCGATCCTATGTCGGGCGTACCTGCCCCGATCTCTCAGTCAAGCCGTGAGGCGCTTAGACGAAGCGGCTTACGCCTTCGCGGAGGGCATTTAGAGGGCATTAGGTGAGTGAGCAAGAAGGTCAAGCTATGGGTTTTCCTCAAGGATGAGACTGAATTTCCTAGGCTGGGGGGCATTTAGAGGGCATTCCTCATAGATGTGGTCATAACCACCACAACATCCACATCCATCAGAAAAATCCTCATACCACACCCTAAGCCTAATAGATTCAGCCTCATTTTTCCTAATACAGATAAAGGTGGTGAGCTTAGAGAGTAAGGAAATTTTGATACAAGCACGAGCAAACCTCATTTTGTTCCTGATGTTTGAGACTTGATCAATCTTGAGGAGTGTACCCACACCACCAGCTTCCAGAATAAAAGCTATTGCCTCTGCCGAGTAGAAGTGGTGTGGCAGTCCTGGTATTCTGATCCAAATATCAGCTGTGAGGGTGTCCTCTTCCATTGGGTTGAAGGAGTCTGTCCAAGGGTAGAGAGTAAGGAGAAAGCCCTGGACATGGTAAGGGCGGTTCGACCATACCATGGCCCTGTCCTCCCTATTAGCAAATCGAAAGATAAACCAATCATTACCTATTGTATCCAGACCCCAGCTCCCTTTCAGATTCTTCCACTCCGTCTTCATTTTCCCAGCCACTTGTTTAAGCTCAACAGGAGCTTGAACAAATCTTCCAACCAAGCTGAATTTAGAGAGCTTCCTATGGAGATCTTTGACACCTTGTATCTGGTAAGGGTCAGCCACAAGGGTATTGGGAGGGTTGGATTCATTTGGAAGAGCAGAGCTTATTGGTATGGCTTGGATAGGAACCTAATCAACCATACTAGTGAGGATAGTAGAGCTTTCCAAGGCCAAAGACAGAGATGGTTCAATAGGGTGACTGCGGGGAGGCATGGGCTCAAGGGAGTCACCATTCAGGGCATCCACAAAGGACAACTGATGTTCCATAGCAGCAGAGCCAGAGAGAGTAAAGGCAAAGACCGAGATAACAGAGAAGGAGGGAAGGTGTGATTGAAACCAAACAGTTAAGTTCCTACTTATAACATTTTCAATGTAACAGTAATAGGCAGTATAGCAAATTTGAAATCTGGAAATCCTTAGAGTTTCATAGGCATAGGGAGGGATAGAAGCAATCATACCTAAGACCTAGAGAAACACAATCGACGCTTCGTTAACTTACAACAATAGGAGTAGATTCAATGTTCTGCTTTTCCCCTTTCTTCGGTTTTGGTAAATCACAGCCAAAAGGGTGGCCTTGTAAGTTTCCAAGATAGTAATTAGGCTATCATTAGGGAGGGAGGAGCCTAATCTGCTCATTGCCGCCCAAATTGGCCCAATCAAACACCCTGCATGCATATTATTAAACCTTAATCTGCAATATAGATCATTAGTATATATTAGATTTCTTAATATAGGTAAATCTGTTGCTTAGAGATTTTGTTTGAGATTTGTTATTGAAAGGGTTGGGGCCGGACAACCTCAAGAGAGGAGGCCGAAAGTTTTCTTGGAACTGTGAGATTTGCAATAAATCTACAAGTTCACAAAAGGTTTTGTGAGCATTCATTTGCTTTGTTGAATACAGCAGCGCCCTATTCAATACAGCAAACAAAGGCTTTGTGTTGGGAAATCGGTTGTATTTAGAACAAGTTTGGTAATTGGTTTCAAAAATAGGTTCATTTTGGGAGAAATTTGGATTGAGGCTGAGAAGTTGGAGTAGATTATCCCGGAACTGATCATCGCATGCAATTAGCCCATTGCTGGACTTCTTGCATGCTTGATCCAAAGAGCACCCTAAAACCCCCAGAACCAACGAAGCAAGAACGGGAAGAACAGGAGAGAGCTTTTCCAAGCAGATCTTCTTCGGGTTGGGCTCATGAATGAGGATGCTCTTAGCCCCTATTACACATTGACCCATTATTTCCTAGTTATTACACTCATTTATACAATTATTACAGCTATATCCTTTAACTTTATGAAAACATTCTAGATTTTATAGGTGGCTAATTACCTTGACTCAACCCTCTTCGAGAGAGGTTTTTTTTTTGACTAGGTAAGAATTCGGTTGTATCGGACGACACTAGCCGAAAGCATCCTTTCAGACGAGGTCGAGCAGACCTTGATCACTTAGCAAATTAGGGTTATTGGTAAAACGGCCAAGGTGTGCAACCTTGTTGGCCACTCGATTACCATTACAAACTGTATGAGAGAAAACAACTTCTTTGAACCCTCGAAGTAGAATACAAATTTCCGACATAATGATCTCGATTTCCTATGGACAAGGTATTCCAGCTCTTAGGTAATTTATGATGATTAGAGAGTCTCCTTCAATGATAATCTCCAAACTTAATTCATTAGCCACGAGAACACCCAAACGAAGAGCAAGAGCTTCCGCAACCAAGGGTGTTTGTTGGGCCATCAGTGATTAGCAACTTGAGGGAGGAAAGTGTTCGTCGGACCATCATTGATTAACACCAAGACGGAAACTGCTGATATGCTTTCCTCGATCCATTTAATATAGATAGAAAATAACCCAAATTTATGAAGAACCTTAAACAAAATTCTACTCCGTCGTAAGCTTTCTCTATGTCCAATTTTACCACCAACCAACCATTTTTTTTTAAGGGGTGGAAGACTTTATAAGTGATAAAATCTTTATTGTATCATAAATTGCACAATTTGAAACAAAGGTTCCCTAATATTTGCTATTTACGCCACATCTTTGGGTCGAGAGGGAGTGTTTCATTTATCTCTTCGACCCCCTACTTCTACTCCCCTAGTGTTTCCTTATTTTAGTTTTGGGTAAAGATAGGGCTACGAAACCTCTTGGGAAAAAACTCCCTTTTGGGTTTGTGGATCGCGCTGGCCCTAGGGCCACGTGCCTCCAATCCGACATTCCTCAACCTTCTTCCTCCTACCCCCTTATTGTGTGAATCCTCTCCCCAACCCTCAATCCGACACTCCTCGCCCTTTTTTGTCCTCGATCGGCCGGGTTGTGGTCGATTGGTCGTCCATCCCGGTTGATTGGCTCGATTTGGGGTGATGTTTGGAGTTTTGGCCTCCATTGCGGTCGTCTACTTCCTTGGTCTTGGGTGGTTCTTGTTTCGATTCAATCGTCCCGCTTTGAGTCCGATTTGGTGCCTCCATCGACCTCCTGTCCAAACCTAGCAGAGTCCGCCTCCGTCTTCTCCTCCGACCCCAACTCGCCTGCCTATCCCTCGAACTCTCCTCCCTCGTGTCCATCGCCGATATCCCCTGTGCCTCCATCAATCGTGGCCTCCTCTCCTTACTCCGCCGCCGTGCTCCGACCTCTAGCCCTTCTGCGTCGCTGGTCTCTCCGCCGTGACCGGCGTGTGATCATTGCCTGGAGTTCCCCTGCTGCCTTGCCCCTTTGGGTCTCCTTGGGTCCGAAGGTTTTAGAATTGGGCCCGAATTTATGCTTCGGGCCCAAGGTTTTTTCTTTGGCCCTAAGCAGCCCGTGGGAAAAATTATTAATAAAAATGGGTTTGATAAAATTCCCGCAAGGGATTCACGAAAATCCCGAAAGGGACCCGAAAGGGTTTGAGTAAATCCACCCGAAAGGGTTTGAGTAAATACCGTAAGGGTTTGACGATATTTTTGTAGTTGAGGAAATTCCGAATTGGATCCGTAGTGTTTGGCAGGTTGCCGAATTTCTTGCTGGTGCAATGGTGGGGCTTTCGAGGTTGCAGTTTCTGAGTGGTGTTTCTTCTTATTTGTCGACGTGCGAGAGGTCGTGGACGTGATCGAGACCTGATGACTCATTGACAGAGTCCAAATCTGAGGTTTCCACTTAGTTCCACATGGATCCCCTGCATTGCTTCTACCAACTGATGGATGAGTTGCCGCACACTACTTCGGTTCTTTCATCATTTGTTGGTCTTTGCCTTTTTTTTACACTCTTATAATTTGACAGTTCTGCCTTATTGTTGATTTATGTTTTTAGTTTATGTTGACGGTTTATCCGTCGCCAAGTTCTTCGGCCTATCGACTCCCGGACCTGTCCGGGCGTCGAATTCTTACTTAATAAAAAAAAGGGAAAACTAATTAAAATACCCCATCTTTGGGGTATGGTAAAAAATATATCCTAAATTTTCAAATGTAATAAAAATATCCCGACCTTTTAGGGTAGTGGTAATATATTACCACGAGTTTTCTCACCGGCCAACAATGCTGACAAGACAGGCTATGTGGATTTTTTTTGACAGGGCAGCCTAATTGAAAGCGTTTTTACAAATTAGTACTAAAATTGAGTTTTATTGAACGATTTCTTTAAGAAAAAAAAAAAGTTAAACCGAGTTCATACCCAACGACTGATTTTCATTTTTAATGATGAAAAAATCAACCTTAAACCTAGTCAATTAACTACTCCTCCTCGAATCTCGGTCAATCTCCTTGAATCCACACCAACTTAACAAGCGACCATGGAAGAATACAAGAGGGAGGAAAAGACATTGGGTTCATACCCGGTCCAACTCTTTATTTTTTTTTACCTAAGGAAATCGTCCAAGAAAACCCTTGTAAAAAAAAATTACTTAGGTTGCCCTATCACTTTTTTTGACTCATGAGAAAACCCGTGGTAATATATTAACACTGTTCTCAAAGGTCGGGATATTTTTATTACATTTGAAAGTTTATGATATATTTTTACCACGACTTCTTTGCTTCTTCAAATCTTTATCTTTAAAACAAAAAAAAAAAAAAAAAAAAATTCGAAAAGAAGTTGTTGTAAACTCGGGTGAGTCAAACGTACACTACCAGGGGATGGGGATGTGATGCGAACACGGAACACGCCTGGGGTTTGTTCAAAGCAAAGCAGTACTCAAATCCAGCAGAGGAAGAAGAGATCTCGAGGCTCCACCATGGATAGAGGCGCTACTGAAGCTCGAAGGTTCGTTTGGGGCGGTGCGATTCCTCTTCAGATTCACCTCCATGAATCCGAAGTCACAACTCTCCCTCCGCCTCCCCCAGTTTTGGTAACCTTCATTTTGCCCTCTACCACGACTTTTTTGCTTCCACTGTGCAGATTAGGTCATTCATTTGTAGATTCTATTGATTTCGTTGTTTACTAGTTGGATTGAGTCTTTGCTTTTTACGTTATTGGAACTGTTATAGGGAAACCTAAAAAAGCGGGACGTCTCTGATTTTCCGTTTCTTGGTTCTTACCAACATTTCTATGCTTGCCTTGATGCAGTGTTTTAATGAGAGTTTTGATCTACGATTGGTTATTGTTTCTTTGCTTCCTTCAACGCAATTGATTGGCATTTAAGCAACAATTTGTCTGTGCTTGTTGCTTAATGATGGTCGTTGATCATTGAGATTTTAACAGTTATCTCCTAATATTGAATTGTAGTTTCTATTTCTGCAGTTTTCCTTTTATGAATTTGAATTTCTTGCTTGCTCTGTTTTAAATCCTTTGTTGACTTGCAGATACTTAGCAAAACCCTAAAACATGTCCCAACTCATCCCCAAACTGACCTAATCTGATCCGAGACCCCCAAACTCTAATCATATCCAAATTACACGTCCTGCTTCGAATAACCTAAATTATACCCAAGTAGATCCATATCTCTACACAGATCAAAATCACACTCCACCCCCGAACAACCCTGACATTGAACTAAACTTACAGAATTGAAATCTGAAACAACCTCAACTCAAATTGTGTGGATGCACATGCATAAACACTGCATATACATGCACTTTAATACGTGGGTGTGTAATGGCCCAGCATGCCCAGTTGCCAGATCTAGTAACTCACTTTAAAGGAGTAAAACTATTATCTGTGGTGTACACATGCTTAGTAGTGTGTATCTGTGGGCTGTAGTCTTGGTTGCTGAATTCGATTCTTATGCTTAAGTGCATGCAGCCAATTTGTGAATCATGTTATCTGAATCCCCCTAATTGTTGATTACTTTGTTCTTTGCAGATATTAGCTCCGCGGATAGGCTACTTGCCTTTGCTAGTTGGTCAAATAAGGCCTCTCTTTAGCGGTGCACTTCCTCCAGGGAATGATACCGTGTGGTTTGAGTACAAGGGATTGCCCTTGAGATGGTATGAAGCATTGATTCATTATGAAAAATGCACATGCATTACTCTTGTGCATTCATACCCCACAGTATGTTCTAAACTTGTGGCATTTGGAGAAAATCCTGTTTGCTATAAGAATTAACCATCGAAGATGGCAACTTTTGCTGCAATATTCCTGTTGCAGTTCTGTTTGTTTGGTTGTGATGCTGCTCAATTTGCGATTAAGAATGTTTGCCTTTTTTCAGGTACATACCTACGGGAGTTCTGTTTGATCTTTTGTGTGCAGAGCCAGAAAGACCTTGGAATATCACGGTACTGATATCAATATTGGATGTAATAGTTGGTGAGGGATAGCTTAGTGTTATGAAGTGCGTTTTGGAGATTGCTTGGTATAAAGATGAGCAAAATAAGACCTGAAAAACTTAATTGGAAATTTATATGCAGGAGAGTGAAATATAAGCTGATAAAATGTTTGGAAAGTGTTACTTTGTGATGGATGCTTTTCCTTTTGTGGTCTTGCTTTATGCACACTTGCACAGTTTATGTACACGTCAATGTCTGATGCAATCACTTTCAACCTAATACAGGTACATTTTAGAGGATATCCAGCAAATATATTGACCCCATGTGATGGTGATGATACCGTTAAGTGGAGCTTTATCAACTCTTTAAAAGAGGTTTGTGATGCTTACTGAGATATAAATGTGCTTGAATATTAACAATAAAGTTATCGATAATTTAGTATATTGTAATTGGGGATCCCATTCTGCTAGCTTTTGAATGTGTGCTTGGAATGTCTGCATTGACTTAGACATGGGTCGATTTGTAGTTTTACACTTACAAGTTACAATGCTTGAAGATGCTACCCATGCCTAGGTTATATTTGATCAGCCTTCTCTTTAGATGTGGAGTTCTAATGTACAACTTAGTCCTTTAAGCACTGCTGTCATTTTTTTCTCAAACACCCCCTATAACCTGGCCAGATATGCTTTTGTTTGGATTCACAGGCCTAGGCAGGGGTGAGAGTTTCCATGTTAAAATATTTTTTGTTGTTGATTGCTGTAATCGGTCTCTGGAAATCACCTCTTTTTTGGTATGTCACACTACACAGTATTTTTTATTTCAAAGCATACAAGATGCCAAACAAACATTTAAATGCTTTTGAAACTTGAAAGTCAATGTTTAGATGCTTTGGTGGAGACTATATTCTATATCAACTCTTCCTTTGTTCTCAACTGTTTTATGTGCATGTTGAGCAAGTATTTTGCTTTCTTATGAAATCAAATTAGCTCAGCTCTCTAGCTAGTGAATACTGATTCATGATTATAAAAGGCACCTGAAGCAATACCCTTTCAGGTTCTTAAGTTACATTATGAATCGCTATTTTTCACTTCATGTATAAGCATGGAATCTACCTCCACAAAGCTATTTTATGTACGATATGTCAAAGATTTTAATTGCCAATGTTTTTTCCTTCTCTTCGCACTAATCTCCTGTTTGGACTGCCTCTTTTCCCACCAAGTTTTGTCTGTTACTAGTTCTCTTTCTTTTCTGTTGACATTGTCCGGATCTTACCACTCACTAAGATGTTTGTACTGCTTTTGACTTTTGATTGTGCAGGCAGCATATATTATTAATGGAAACTGCAAGAATGTTATGAACATGTCTCAATCAGATCAATCTGAGCTCTGGAGCTCTGTTTTAAATGGTAAGCCTAGCAAACCTTGACAGTTGCATAACCTGTTGAGTGTAAAGCTCTTAGATGAATCTGTGATATCAATTAGTCCATAAGAGGTGGTTCAAAAAATTTCCTCTTATATATCATGGAATTGGAACTGCTGTAAGATCCCTTTTATTTTTTATTTTTATTTTGAAAAAAAAGTGATTTGGATTCTTGGATGGACTACATTCTAGATGTGGTCCATCCAGAATGTAGTCCATCCAAGACTCCTTGTAGTTTTGATGGGTTTCCAATTTCTGTTAATTTAACCTTATCCTCTTAGTTATTTCTTATTTCGTTGTTGAGCTATCTATTAATTTTACCCCTTGTAAGATCCCTTTTAGCAGTACTAGGCTGGGGTTTGGACAGAGACCGTTGGAGGAGGGCTATTCGGGCTTCGGATGTGTAGCAGTACTAGGCTGGGGTTTTGTTCTATTGTGGTTGCTTTTATTCCGCCTCCCTCTTTGCTTCTTCGTGCCTCTTTTTCTACTGTTTAGCGTGCTTTGATGGGATTGATATGCCTACTATTTTGGGTCTATCGGAAACACTCTCTCGATGTACTCGGGGAAAGAGTGCGTACATCCTGACCCCCCAGACCCTGCTTAATTGCGGGATTTACTGGGTAGTTGTTGTTGTTGTTGTTGTTGTAAGATCCCTTTTAGCAGGTACTTTAGAACCTTTCCTTCGTGTCTTATCTAAGCTTAAGCTTGGAACAATTGAAGATGAGTACAATGCTAAGTAGAGTTTGTCTTTTATATCACGTCCTAGTCATGGAAACACATATAATCTTCTATATCACGTCCTAGTCATGGACTACATTCTTGACGTGGTCCATCCAAAGTTTCCAAACCCCTTGTAGTTTAGATGGGTTTCCCATTTCTGTTAATTTTACCTTAACCTCTTGAGTCACAGACGTGTGACTCAAGAGGGGCAGGGTTTGTATATAGGAACAAACAGCTACGCCTCTTGAGTCACACATCTATGACTCAAGAGGCGTAGGGTTTATTTAAAAAAAAAGAAAAACTTTGATTTTGGGTGTAGATAGTAAAATTATGGGTGTAAATAAGAATGGCTTTGTTTTTTTTTTTTTTGTCGAGTTATTGATTGAGGATTCTTAGCAGGTACTTTAGAACCCTTCCTTCGCGTGTCATCTAAGCTTAAGCTTGGAATAATTGAAGATGAGTACACTGCTAAGTTGAGTTTGTCTTCTATATCACGTCCTAGTCACGGAAACACAGATAATCTTGGATCAACTAAGATAGGTGAGCTCTCAACACTCTGCTGTATTGGTAAATATTATTTCTTTCTGGTTTGATAAAGTTATCCAACTTAGATCATATAAATAAATTCTTTTCCTAACTTTACTGGGCAAAAATTGACTATGATGCCTATAAAGTGCAAGCTAACATTCACAAGATGCAGCGCTGTGTATTTGTGATACGGATATGGTTTCTAACTTTTGACAGATAGACTTGTCAGTGTTGTTTTGCAACATAGTATTAAACTGATACACCAGGTAGCTAGGGACAGATCAATGTTTTGTGATTTTTTTTTAGAAAAAAATGTGAGCCTATCTCTCTATGGCACTGATGACTTCAAAATTGACCACTAGCTGCAATTTTTTTTTTTCTCATTTTAATCTTTATATGAATTGTGTTTCGTGTTATTCTGAACTGATGCAGGTCGTGTTCCAGTTCGGTTGTATGCTTATCTACTCAAAGAGGACATAGCTGACTTGGAAAATATTCCTGAAGTTGATAGTTGGGACATGGTTTCTTACATAAACAGACCCGCTGAAATTCATAGAGTCGAAGGTAAGTTCATTGAGCTTAAATCATCTTTTTGGGGAACTGCATGTCTGTATGTGAAAATATCAATAATTGATTCTTGTAATTTGATCTGATGTTAACTATGTTCCATTGTTGAACGAGTGGTAATTTTGGATTAATTTGAGGCATAAGAAGCAGCTGCTAGGCATCTGAAACATGAAGCTCATGGTTCCTGTTTAGAATCTCAATCCCCATGAAAGTATAGGCCATTTGGCCCATTTCTGTATAAATGTAGACTTATACAAGTGATGATGAATTTAGTTGGATGTTGCCTCTAACCCGTTATGTTGTGTTGATCTGTTATTGTCCATTTGGTAATGCAAGAAATGCCTTGGATGTATATGAATCACAGGTAAATGCTTCACCTTAAGGGATGCGATGAAGAGTATTCTGCCCGAGTACTTTGGCGACGAGTCAACAAAGAATGAGAAAGCAGCTGGCACAGAATGTGAAGAAACACAACAAACAGAAGCTTCAAGCGAAACAAGCAATCCAGAAGAGGTGACCTCAGCTATTGATCCAGGCAAGCAACCTGACCATCCATCTCAAACATTTGAAATAAAGCTTCTTCGAATCCAAGGGATCGAGCCAAAATTGGAGATCCCTTTCTCCTGGGTAGTGAACAACATGATGAACCCAGATCACTTCCTCCACATCTGTGTCTATGCCAAGTGTTCATCTTAGGGTAGGATTAGCAACACAAATAGAACATTACACATTGAATTGGTTTAATTTGTTCTCTGTTTCCCCACTTGTTGATCCTGCACAGTGCTTGATTACATCCTCCCTACTCTTTGTGGGTCATTTCCCAAGGCTGTAAAAATTGTATATAACCACCCCTTAAACCCTTTTTGGCTCTTCATGTTCAAGTACATAAAACTAAACTCATTCTGCCTGATGTGTTGTTGTTGTTGTTGTGTTGCATCTTTCTTTTTGGAATGTGATGTGACCCAGAGAGAGGTGGTGGGTCTTGTGGTTGAAGGAGACTGTGAGATCATATGGTAAAAGGGCGATGGGGCATGTGGGGTCCAGATTGGGTACATTGTGATTGATGTTCTTTATCTGTTCACATCAGTTTCCAAACCTGATAAAGGCAAAGATACCTTCAGTAAATGTCGTGGGCCATACATACATTTCATGACAATATTATCCCCTGCTCAGTACCCTTTTGAATTTTGTCCTCCTCTCCTATTGGACCGGTCAAAATCCGATCCATCTGCCAATTTAATTGGCCTAATGAAGTAAATTTTGCTTATTAATCTTGGGCTATTTGTAATTTTTAGTAATTTCATCAGGCATGATAATTTTTGGGTATTTCTAAGGAGTACTTGTAACAATGAAATCTAAATATGTTTAGATACAATACAAGTAGATGAAATAAAATTATACCATACTCTCACTATCTCGCAAAACTTGTTGTTTTGGCTCTATGCATGCTTATTAATAAAACATACTGTTTACTTTACTTTTATAGGTTAAAATACCTAAAAACACCAATTATTAGCTAGGAAAATTACAATCATTACCTATAAAGATAGTAATAACTATAGGCAAACAAGTTTTTTGATACATCTTTACTACTTTAAAACAACAAGTATTGCGAGACGGAGATAGTATAAATTAACGAATTGGAGGGACTAATATGGAAAATCCACATTTCTTGATTTATCATATACTATAATAGATGACTACATTTTCATTAGATGCAAGCATTATGATGTATTGTATAATGACAGCTATTTTTCTTCTTAATTTTAGATTATTTTTTCAAAGTTATATGGATTTTCCTAAGATTTCTCGTTTAAACATCACATTTTCATTCTATTGTCTTTTTAATCAAAATAATGTACGATCTTATTAACATACATTATTCAATATAAGAATCATACAAGTTCCTTATAAGCAAATAACAAATTACCAAACAAACCTTTTATCTTGCATTAACAAACCCTTTATCTTGCGTTCACTAGTAATTTATATGGATGATTTACTATCTAAACGGTGAAAATCTCGCCAAACACATATAGTTGAATGCTACGGTTTCCAAAACCGCGAGAAAATATGCTACCATAGTTTTGAAAACTATGATAAATAGTTTGGCTACGGTGAAAATCTCGCCAAACATACAGTGGCTGCTATGGTTTTTAAAACTGTGAGAAAATACACTCCCACGATTTTGAAAACTTAGGGCGACTAATCTGTTAGGGCGATGGGACGGGGTATTTCTAGGCCAATTGCATTTGAATGAGCTAAGTTTCTCAAGATTTTCAAAACTTGCCTAGAGTTCTACGGTTTTCAAACCGTAGCAGGTGACATTTTTAAGATTTAAAAAACCGTAATCAGTACTGTGCATATGACGAGATTTTCATAGTCCGTTTAGTTCGCCCTTTAGATGGCTACACTTTAATAGATAGGTTCTCTATAAAAGTGACATTATATTGAAATGAGTACTCTTTATAGAAGTCTAAAGTGTAAACTTGTTGAATTTATACCTCCAGCAAATCAAGTATCCTTTCATACCTCTTAATTATGCAATATAGACATGTTTTTGGGCAAACCATAAATCAATTTTTTAAGAAAAAGGAAACACGTATTAATCAAGTGATCCAAAAGACAAATCTATCATTCACCCTAAACTCTCTAGTAGTATATTATGTATAGAGTAATGGCCACATATCTTTCTCTTTTGTCCCTTTTACAGCCCAAACAGAAAAAAGTTGATAGATTAACAAGTGGGCCCATTTATGGAAGAGTGGGAAATCATCCAATGAGGCAATCCCCATGTGAACACAACAAAATCCACAAAACTTAACCGTTAATCAAACTGATGGAGATCTCAGCCGCCGAAATTCGTTACCAAGATCGGCAGTTAAGCCTCCCAAATGATCCGTTGGTAGTTAGTTTGGAAAACGCGGGAGAGGGGTATAGCATATTAGCATCTACCCAAACCTTACCACCGCCACACTCCTTCGACCGACGTTTTCACCGGCAAATAATTTGTTATTATAAAATTGGGATATGTCTTTTTATCATAAAAGTTTTAAATCGAGGTGAAAGGAATCATTATTATTATTACTAGTACTATTTTATATTACATTTATCCGTTTTAAAAAACATATTTATCACTTTATTATTCATATATATACATATTACTAATAAGTATGAAATTATTAAAAATTTAATAAAAAAATTTGGTATATTATATACTCTAGTTTTTATCCATCATAAAAAAACGTTTGTGAATAATAAGTAACATGTTTTTCAGAACGGAGAAAGTAGTGTATCACAAGCTGTAATATATACAAAATTCCTTTGTCGACTAATGTGGACAGAGCTCGATCTGCCGCGGTTTATTTAGGGCACAATGGATTGTATGGTGCATATGAGTGAGAAAATGAGTGTTGCTCGGGATAGATGGAACTATAGAGGAAGTGTATGCAGATAGGAGCGAGGAAGACTGATCCTCAGTTCAATGAAGGAGCTCACATTTGTAATTGGCTTGACTCGATCGATCGAGGAGTTCGAAGGTTCAATATGATAGGTAAGCTGAGTCTGTGATTCATGGATCCGTTTCATTCTTCTCTATGAGAATACATTTTTAGGGGAAAACCCACGGCACTAAGTCCGGGTTGGGGTGTTTGCATGTAAAATCGAATAAAAGAATGGGGGGTGCAAGAGCCTTACATCAAACTACAAAGCTTTAAAAGTTAGGGCGCAACATAGACTTTCCAAAGATTAGTAGTCAAACCAAGTCTCAAGGTGTATGCTCCTTCCAGCACGTAGGCCGTTAGGAAACATACCAAAGCGTAGCAAAACACACAAGTGCATATCTTGGACTCGCATGCCCAAGGATCCTGCCATAAAAACACCAAACGAGTCATGTTTCAAGGGGACATAGCCCCAAACGGACCCATGAGCTCAAAAACCAGAACAAGGGAGGGTTGTTCCCGAGAGCACACATGCTCCAAAGGCACGCAGGCCCTAGGACACAACCATAAAATCAAAACCACCACTTTGTATCTCAAGTCAAATTTAGACCAACATGTTCTAACATCACGAGTTGTGTGTGAATGATTTAGAGAGATAAAATATCTTCTGTTTTTTTTTTATCTTAGAAATACTAATTAATAAGATAACGTACTTGATTGAGAATACGATTTGGGATAATTTATATTCTTTTCAAACAAAAGTATTCTTGATTACAAAACTAATCTTATAAAACTTTAATCATTTTCGAAAAAAGAGATTATATATACAATTAGTTTTTAATTTCTTTCTAGTTTTTTTTTACCGGCGTAAGAGAGAATTCTCTCCGATTTCGACCAAGATTTCAAGTTCGAATCCTTAAAGACTTAAAGTAGAGCACTTGACCATAACATATATGCGAGAATGTAACTGTATGTTCATTGCGCCATTTTCTGCTTTCATTATATATTCAATCGTTTCCCGTCTGCCAACTTAATTATCGGTCTATCGAGATTTAGACCTATCTGATTTCGAATTATTTTTTAATTTAAAAAAATGCGACGTTTTATCCTTTATTGAACCTATTAGACATACATAAGAAGTGATTATTCAATATACATTATAAGAAAAAGAAAAAGAAAAAGAAAAGAAAAGAAAAGTGAAGGTGAAGGCGTTAAGAGCCAAGAGGGAATCAAAGAAGGGTGTGGGTGTGGGTGGGCACACCAACAAGAATAAAGAAAGCAAAAGGGAACTAAAGCCTTAAGTAACTTCTATCTTCCTTTTTGTTCTTTTCCCTTTGATGGTTGTCTTCTCTCTTTAAATGGGCTCCTTTTCAATCATAACCCCACAAACTTAATTGTCTTCCTCTCTCTCTCTCTCTCTCTGGATTTCCCTCCTTTCTTCAGCTCTTTCTCTCTTTGATTCATCATCAGAGAGTGGCGGAGTTGGAGATCGGAGCTGCTGTTTCGATCCATCGATCTTGATCTTGATCACCATGTCATCGGCTGTTGCATTGCCACCCGGTTTCCGGTTCCACCCCACCGACGAGGAGTTAGTAGCCTACTATCTCAACCGGAAGATCAACGGTCGAAAAATCGATCTCGAGGTCATCCCTGAAGTCGATCTCTACAAATGCGAGCCCTGGGATCTCCCTAGTACGTACCTTTATTATATATATAGATTCATGGGTCTTTGTTTGATGATTAATTTATATATTGTGGATAAATATATGTACAAAATGCAGGCAAGTCATTGTTGCCAAGCAAGGATCTAGAGTGGTTCTTCTTTAGCCCTAGGGATAGGAAGTACCCGAACGGATCGAGGACGAACCGGGCGACCAAGATGGGCTACTGGAAGGCGACGGGGAAGGATCGGAGAGTGAACTCGCAGGCGAGATCGGTGGGCCAAAAGAAGACTCTTGTTTACTATAGAGGTAGGGCACCTCATGGCATTAGAACCGGTTGGGTTATGCATGAATACCGCCTTGATGAGAGGGAGTGTGAAGTTGCCTCCGGTTTGCAGGTACATTTCTTTATTATCATTGCTCAAACTAAACACATTTATTAACCCATTTTTTTTAGCATGATTGGCGGGTTGTCCGTCGCCGATTTCTCGGCCTATATCAACCCACCGAGCTTGTTCGATGCGTCAAATTTTTACTTAATCGAAAAAAAACCTATTTGAGCTAGGTTCCTCATTTTATGTTGTAAGTTCAGATTAATTAATCCACCTTCTAACCTAAAATCCAAGCTAGTCTGCAGACCATTCAGAGCTTTTAGTTTTGATATTATATGATTTTAAATGAAATAAATATAAGATTTTAGTTTAATTAGCTCTGAAATTGAGGTTTTTCAACAGCGAGTCACCCAAGTTTTTCAGAACTTTTAATTTTCTATTCACAAGTTTACATCAACTATTTAACAACTAGGTTTATGAAGTTAGTATAATAATTAAATTAACATAATTTTCCTTAAACACATAATAGTAACACATGATTATTCAATGCCTCTCTTTTAAGGATAAAAAAAAGGTGGAGTACTACTCTTGGTTAACACAAAGCATCATCATTATTCCTTTCTTCTTAACAACCTTTAACTTTTTCTTAACAAGTTCTTTACCAATGATTTCATTATACTTAACATAGATGGTGGCCTTCTCTTATATCAATTATTTATTTATAGCTCTAATCCTATTGAGGGCCATATGAAATTTCCTATAGGATTCTTATGCACTGTGCCGGATATTCAAGAAGTCGGTAAACCCATCTGATTCAAAGGCCGGAGCTCAGTCCAACTTCATCCCAAACACGAGCCAGATATCGAGTAGTGATCGATCATCCAGTGTCGACATCTATTCTGAAGGAAGATGTGATGATTTCGATAGCTCAGAGTACTCGGTCCCCATCGAGAGATCCTCACCTCGCAACATCAATACTCCTAGTCCATATTTAGGCGCGGGGTCTTCGTGCCATGATCTTCAGGAGTTGCAGGACAGGCAATGGATGCAGTATTTAGCCGATGAAGACGAGTTCAGCTTCCCAACCCCTAGCTCTTTCCAAAACTGTGGTGTCATCTCTTATCCTCCATCTAAGGTATTACATGAAGTTAATCCATATGCATTTTGTATGATTCAAAATTTTTAGTTATCTTTATCAACTAGCTAGTTGAAACTTTGATCATAGTACTCATATGGTCGATTTTTGTTGGAAATTGTGTCATTGATTGGAAAGGTGGATCACGATCTTATAATATAAAATCGATCATATTCTTAACAATTTTCCATCTTTTTTGATTGGTTTTTTCATGTTTTGCAAACTAAGGTTGATATAGCATTGGAGTGTGCAAGAATGCAAAACCGGTTCACCATGCCGCCATTGGAGTTGGAGACTCCTTCACAATACTTGACCCATCCTTCACCATGCTTCGTCAATGGCGGATCAAAGAACAATGACATTCTTGAGGAAATACTCTCGGTCGCTCAAGCATCACAAAGTCTTATCAACCAAAATGAAGTTCTTTATCAGCTTAACGCGACTTCCGCTTCCATGTTCATGGATAACAATTTGAGGTCAGTTGAGATTGGTGGAGGCTACGAATTCGGATCCGAGAGGATGGTTGAGTACTCGGACTTGGTGGTCATGCCAGACCCAGATCTCCAAAAGGTACTAACAATTCAACTGAATTAGTTTTGTGTCTATGATCAATCTATTGGTAGATTGTTACTTAACTTCTTTATACATATGTGTTACTTTTTATGCAGAGTTTTGGTATGGAAAATCTTTGTGGTTTCCAAAGTGAGAATGCCAGACAAGGTACATACATAGCTTGAATTTATTTATTTACTATGAAACGGAAAAGTTTTATTTTATTTTCTTCAGAAGAAGAGGTAGCACTCTCCGCGGCGGTTAGGGCTGTTATATGAATTGAACAGCTCGAGCTCGTTCAGTTACCGAAACAAGCCGAGCCTGAACAAAATTTTAAGCTCTTCTAGTTCGATTTAAGCTTGAATTTTATGAAATTTCTAAAATTATCTTTGAGTTAATATGTTTTGACCAAATAGAACTGCTTAAAGCTCGAAAAAAACTCGGTTTGAGCTCGTTCATTTCCTAAACAAGCCAAGCTTGATAAAAAAAAAGCGTTTAAAAAATTGGGATGACGTGACTCGAGCTCGTTTACCAAATGAACCAAGCTTGAACATATCAAGCTCGGTTCATTCGACTCGAATAGCATCCCTATCTGTTGTTTTATTATTAATAATTAAATTAGAAAATAATCAATGTAGACCAAATAGTTAGAAGTTGTTATATACAAAAATATGTGTACAGTTCCAAGAGCTTAAAGTATTTGTTGATGATCCAAGGTGTTGTGCAGGAGACCCTAACGGCGACTTCCCACTCGAGTTTGTGAGCGATGAGAATCCGAACAAGAGCTTAATGGACGATGGAGGTGACATTTATAATGGCTTATCAAGAACCCCAAGCTATGAGACGTTCGAGGAAGCTGTTGAAGTGAGCCACAACTTCTATGTATCAACACGAGGGCGGTCCAAGACACACTTCCACCGTGTGGTGCCTTCGAGGACGGTTCAAGTCCTCCTACACAACAATGCCGAAGTTGTAAAACCGAAACAAGAAACGGTAAAGAAGAGGAGATGTTGGAGAGGGTTGAGCACATTGCTTTCCCGGCTCATGGGGCTACATACCTTATAGATGGAAATGGATGAGGATCGACAAGTAAAAAAGATGGAGGAAGGTAGGCAAAACACAAGAGATAGTGTATTGCTTTGGCTTAATTTGTGTTTTCCTGGGCAATCCATATATATTGCCCCTTTTGTTGATCAACAACACATTTTTTTTTTCATTTTTTTTTTCCTTTTGTAAGATGAGAATCCACATAATATATAATCAAAATGTGGTATGTTATAGAAAAACTAGTCTAACACAAAAGCTTAAGCCATTGTGTAAGGGCTTTCCGTTATGTTTTGTATTGTTATAACACTCACTGTGGGATGACAATCTTTTCATCCCAACAGGTTTAATCGTACGTGTGTTGAATCGCTGTCGTTAAGAGAATTTTAATCCCTAACCTAACTTAGCAATTTACAAGGAGTTGATTTCAAGTTAAAATTTGTTAATACCTTAAGAAACAAACCTTTTAATAGTGTGATTTGAGTTTTCTATATGTGGCAAGTCGAGACGAGAGTCTTTGGGAAGGCTATTTCTAACCCAACCACCACAACCTCCAAGTCCAAGGCCTCCCTTGTCGACAATAAAATTAAAAGAAGGGCAAGAAGCTAGGATGATCGATCAATGCTCTTTTTGTTTAGTGTTTACTCTCTCTAGCTAGCATGTCCTAGACAAGCCCTTTCTTTCAATGATATGGGCCAAAAGACAGGAATGGCCCAAACTTGCTTGTATTACATACTTAATCACTTTTTAAATCACTTTTATTTTCAAAAGGCCAAATTGCATAAAACTACATCTTAAATAGTCCAATTTGATCAAAACTCCCCCTTAAACATATAATTGAAGTAAACCACCTATTAAAATCTAAAAGTTTGCATAGAACCACCCATCCTTCAGATTTAATACCGTTTTAATTAAAAATGTAGAAAATGACAACAATATCCTAATTAAAGAATCGAAATTTCCTTTTTATGCCATTCAACAACACCTATCTTCATTTTTGCTCTTCTTTGCAATTCGTTAGGTTGATAGGAGATTTGGACTGGTTTGTTAACCTCATTATAGTCATTGTAATTTGTGCATCTTCTAATTATGTCGTTGTTTTGGTTCACCGGATTACATTTTCTCACCCGATGACTTTGTATTCATCGCCGAATTTGCATTTTTTTAATCGAAACGGTACTATATATCTGAAGGATGGGGGTTCCATGCAGACTTCTAGGTTTTAATGGGTAGTTTACTACAATTATGTGTTTAAAGGCCGATTTTGAGCAAATTGGGTTAATTAAGGGGTGGTTTATTTCAATTTGGCCTTTTCAAAAT
Organism: Persicaria tinctoria; assembly: GCA_037127255.1. Taxonomy (NCBI): domain Eukaryota; kingdom Viridiplantae; phylum Streptophyta; class Magnoliopsida; order Caryophyllales; family Polygonaceae; genus Persicaria; species Persicaria tinctoria. The sequence continues at coordinate 8,299,235 of JBANSL010000004.1, forward strand.
GATCGATAAAATCCACCTTAAACCATCTCCAATAATTTTTCTAAAATTTGTCCAAAATTGAGAAATAAAATAAGCTTTATTTTTTTTATATCTTTTTCAAAGATTTGAAAAATAGCTTCATTTTAAAAAATATTTGAAAATTAGAGAAACTTATCTATTTTTTAATTGTTTCTCCATTTTAAAGAATACAGTATAAATAAGGTGTCTGTTAAGCTAAATAAAAGCTTAAAATTCTCCAAAAATATTAAAATTTCAAAAATAATTTTTTTTATTTATTGAAAATGCTGTCACATTACTTATCGTCGACAAAAACGTTTACTTTAGTCCCAATTCCCAAATCATGAATACATTTAATTAGGAAGTAATTGTTCTCAACTGCCCGGTTACAGCAACTGGAGTTTGGGCTATCGGCGTTTGACTTTGCCAATATCATGTCCCCATCGGAAATCCCAACCACGTCTGATTTTTTCATTACGAATCGGTGTATATATTTTCCACGTTACACTTATCAACTTAGGTGGGTAGCTATTATTTATTTAACTACAATGAGCAAACCACATTTGATGGTAAATCCGGATACGTCATTCAGGTGGCAAGAGGCAGATACCAGATAAATCGACATACGCAGACCATCAATGATAGCTAGTTTATTTTGTTTTCCGATACAAGCCATCCATGATTATAACAAAAAAAAAGTGTTATCTAATTGACTTTAAATTTCATTTCAAAATTATTGCATATCTCGCTTTAAATTATGACCCGAACATAGTCTTAATTGAGCCAACATTTTGTTAATAAAAAATTGGTGGTTATGTGCAAAATTTGAGAAGTAGTTGATATGTTATGCGATTTTAAAAATGTGGGGTATTTTGTGGTAAATTTTTTAAAAATAATGGGTGATTTTATTTAATTTTAAAAACAAATGTGATTTTGTGTTGTATTTTTTTTTGGCAAAAATATAAATAATTATGTGCAATTTAAAAGTATAGGGTGATGTTGTGCAACTTTAAAAAATAAAGGTTCATTTTTCCTTGTAAAAAAGTGAAATACTCCTATAATGGCTATTAAATGTATCTTGCGCTATCTAAAAGGTATAGGGTGTGTATGGTTACCACTTTTTAACTGTTAAAATTATAAATTTTAACTGTTAAAAAAATAAACAGTTAAAAAGTGGGTATGAGAACCCAAAATAAGCCTACAACAGTTAAAATTATGAGTTAAAAAAAAAGCTACTTGAGGGAGCTTATTTGGGGTTTATTTTGTTTATTTGGTTTGAAAGTACCACAATACCCCTAATAACAACCAAATAAACTCTACTTTTTACAAATAAACTGTTTTTCGTCCCATACGGAGTTTATATTTTTTCATAAATTTTTAACTACTTTTACCAACAGTTTATAAATTTTTACCATGTTTATAATTTTAGTCAGTTTATTAACCCCGTCCCATACGAACCCATAATCTCTCATGATCTTCATTCTTCACATTCGATCAGCAACTGACACTCGGTTAGTTGTCTTCACTTGGCTTTGCCTGATAATCTTGTCTGATGATCTTTTCAAAAGTAGAAGGTTGTTGCCTGATCTAGCACTGAGGTTGAGTACCGCGCTATTGCCTTCACAGTAGCCGAACTCCTTTGGATCTGACAACTTTTGGTTGAGCTTTAGGCACCAATATCGATGGCGGGCTCCCATGTCCTTTGTGACAACCTCAGTATTCCACATACATGTCTGCCAATCCCATTCTGCATCAACGGTCCAAACACATTCGCGTTGAATACTTCTTTGTTCATGATCAAGTAGAGGTTGATGACCTTGTTGTTTGTCATATTCGATCATTAGACCAAACTGCAAATATTTTCACCAAGGCCGTTGGCTTGGTAGTGGCTGATTTACTACTCTTCGTGACAAGCTTCATGTGCGACATTCCCCATGAGCTTGCAGGGGGTATTAGGATAAAATCAAATCTTCTTTGTTTGGATAGAATTGTAGAAATTGTGTATATTTTATCTTTGGAGATCCTTTCTCTCCAAACAATGTAATTATATATACCTATATATGTTGAAAATCAATGAAAGTAAACTTTCTCACAAATTGATATTCTTTATGTTTGTAATTTGTAAATTAAAATGATTTCTTTCTTAAAATCAACTCAATAAAAATGATGTATAACCTATTCCATTTTCTTTCTTTTCTTTTCACCCCGAATCAATCCTTTTAAAATAGAGTTTTTCAAAAAAACAAATGAAAATTCTTATGAAGCTTTTTGTTCATTAAAATTAATTAGTTGTATTGATGATCAATAGCCACAAAATTTCGATCTCCCATAAGTTGTACATGCAAGATAATCAATAGCCAATGGTCCTTCCAATTTTTTTTCGGGTCAATGGGGGCACCCACAAACGCATCCTGGATGTGCGGCACCCGCGTACACATCCAGGATGCGCACCAGGTGGCATGCCCGCAGACGATTTCCGCGTGTTGCCACACGTGTGGAGTGAATTATTTTTTTTTTTAAATAAAAATGTAATAATAAAAAATAATAATAATTAAAAAACAAATAAAATAATTATAATAATTGAATTTTATTTTAATTTATTTACAAATAAAATAATTATAATAATTAAATTTTATTTTAATTTATTTACAAAAAAACAAATAAAATAACAATAATTGAGTTTGATTTTAATTTATTTACAAAAAAAATTATAGTGTAATAAAAACATAAATTACAAAATTGTGTTTTATTTTAATTTATTTATAAATAAAAAATAAAATTATAGAAAAAAAAATACGTAAATAATAAATAAAATAAAATAATTTAGTTATATCAAATAAATAACATTAATACTTTAAACAAAAAAATTTGAGTTTGATTTCAATTTATTTATAAAACAATTATAAGAGAGTACAAAAATACATTACACAATCCTATAAAAAAATACTAAATGAAATATATTAATTAATTTATAAAAATAAAATAAAAACATTAAACAATAAATAATAAATACAATTCATTGACTTTATAAAATAAATGAAATAAACATAAATAATAAATAAAATAAAATCATTTATTTCTAAATAAATAAGTTCATAAATAAATATACAATAAATAAATTTATTTTAAATTTATTTATAGAACACATAAACACATAAATAATAAATAAAAGAAAATAATTTAGTTATATAAAATAAATAACATTAATATTTTAAACAAACAAAATTGAATTTGATTTTAATTTATTTATTAAAAAATTATAAGGGAGTACAAACATACATTACACAATCCTAAAAACATATTAAATGAAATATATTAATTAATTTATAAAAAAAATAAAAATATTAAACAATAAATAATAAATAAAATTCATTGACTTTATAAAATAAATGAAATAAACATAAATAAGAAATAAAATAAAATAATTTATTTCTAAATAAATAAGTTTATAAATAAATTTATTTTTAAATTTATTTATAGAACAAATAAACACATAAATAATAAATAAAAGAAAATAATTTAGTTATATAAAATAAACAACATTAATATTTTAAACAAAAAAAATTGAGTTTGATTTTAATTTATTTATTAAAAAATTATAAGGGAGTACAAACATACATTACACAATCCTAAAAACATATTAAATGAAATATATTAATTAATTTATAAAAAAAAATCAAAATAATAAACAATAAATAATAAATAAAATTCATTGACTTTATAAAATAAATGAAATAAACATAAATAAGAAATAAAATAAAATAATTTATTTCTAAATAAATAAGTTTATAAATAAATATACAATAAATAAATTTATTTTTAAATTTATTTATAGAACAAATAAACACATAAATAATAAATAAAATAAAATAATTTAGTTATATAAAATAAATAACATTAATATTTTAAACAAACAAAAGTGAGTTTGATTTTAATTTATTTATAAAAGAATTATAAGGGAGTACAAACATACATTACACAATCCTAAAAAAATATTAAATTAAATATATTAATTAATATATAAAAAAAATCAAAATAATAAACAATAAATAATAAATAAAATTTATAAATAAGAAATAAAATAAAATAATTTATTTCTAAATAAATAACTTTATAAATAAATATACAATAAATTAATTTATTTTTAAATTTATTTCTAAAATAATTTATGTCATGCAAACACTTTTACAGTGAGCTTCATAATAATGTTTGGTACATAATATAACTGCTAATTATTTTAAACCCTCGAGCGACCACTACATTCACGATTCAGTTGGAACTCTTCAATGCTTACAGCATACTGCGCATCCATTCCGTCAACGCTGGGATCATGATTTTGTATCCAGTACTCCGTTATGGGAGGAATGGGAAATTCATTCATCATTGTGAGTTGCACAGTATGAAAGATGGTTAGCGAAAAAAATGGAGTAAACTGTAATTGGAACAAGTGGTGGAGAGAAGTCGAATTCATTCTTACCGACACGTAATGCTGGCGTGATCCAAGAAAGCTTATTACAAGGATTGACCCAGGCGGGGGTGCTCTCGGAGCAGGTTCTTGTGCGGTGAGTGGAAGAAACGTCATGAGTGAGATGTAACTCAAGTGCACAAGGGGGCACTGGTACGCGGTGGCAAAGACATGTCCGTCCTCTGGCAAACTCAACCAATATTCAGGAGGTGCGTTGTTGGTCACGTTCGTCCAATTGAAATGCATCTTGTACATCGCCATTTGTTTACTCGGCTCCGATGCTGGCCCGTAGTAACCAAGCAATGGTATGTAGAGATGCGCATTTCTCACTACTTCCCTCAACATCACAAGTCGTACTTGGAGCCATGCTTCTTCCCCTAGTCCCAGCGAGTGCGCAAGCGCCCGAAATCCCAACCGAACTGGCGGATAATCGCGTACCATTATGTATCATTAGTTGTGGAATAAACACTAACTGAAGAACATAAACCTCCCAACCGAACTGGCGGATAATTGGAGACTTGACTACTCTACAAAGTACCGAATTTGAAGAAGATTAGAACTCGAAGAGCAATCGCGTACCGGCGTAAAGCTATCGGAGATTTAAGTTATAAGTTTTAGGGAAAAATAATAAAATTTCATATAATTTATAAAAAAATCAATATATATAAAAAAATGATTTCATTTAATAGAATTGTATTTAAAAAATATTACTAAAGATTATAAAATATTACAATTTAATATTATTTAAGTTATGAGAGTGTACACAACCAGGATGTGTGTGAACTTTATGCGCATTTAGGATGTGCACAGACTGTGTGTGTATTCTGGATGTGTAGGGTTTAGGGTTAGGGTTAGAGTTTAGGGTCAGGGTTTAGGGTTTAGGATTTAGGGTTTATGATCGATCACATAATATATTTTCCGAGGTATGAAGAGTCGATTAACTCAAACCAGCACGACTATATATTATCATCATCGAAGATTCTGTTGATTATTAATAACAAAATATTTGAAACTCGAATGTAATCGCGTACCATTATGTATCATTAGTTGTGGAATAAACACTAACTGAAGAACTTAAACCTCCCAACCGAACTAGCGGATAATTGGAGACTTGACTACTCTACAAAGTACTGAATTTGAAGAAGATTAGAACTCGAAGAGCAATCGCGTACCGGCGTAAAGCTATCGGAGATTTAAGTTACAAGTTTTAGGGAAAAATAATAAAATTTCATATAATTTATAAAAAAATCAATATATATAAAAAAATGATTTCATTTAATAGAATTGTATTTAAAAAATATTACTAAAGATTATAAAATATTACAATTTAATATTATTTAAGTTATGAGAGTGTACACAACCAGGATGTGTGTGGTCTTTATGCGCATTTAGGATGTGCACAGACTGTGTGCGCATTCTGGATGTGTAGGGTTTAGAGTTAGGGTTAGGGTTTAGGGTTTAGGGTTAGGGTTTACGATCGATCAATGAGTACATAATATATTTTCCGATCTACGTCCCAACCACCACGTTTCCGAGGTATGCAGACCTAAGTCGATTAACTCAAACCAGCACAACTATATATTATCAGCATCGAGAATTTTGTTGATTATTAATAAAAGAAGATTTGAATCTCGAATGCAATCGCGTACCATTATGGAACATCAGTTGTGGACTAAACCCTATCTGAAGAACATAAACCTTCCCACCGAAATCAGCAAATAATTGGAGACTTGACTACTCTACAAAGTACCGAATTTGAAGAAGATTAGAACTCGAAAGGGTTTAGGGTTTAGGATCGATCAATGAGTACATAATATATTTTCCGATGTACGTCCCAACCACCCCGTTTCCGAGGTATGAAGACCCAAGTCGATTAACTCAAACCAACACGACTATATATTATCATCATCGAGGATTCTGTTGATTATTAGAGTGTAACTTGAAATATTTTGTATACAGAACTATTTACAAACGTAAAAAATATGTTATTTCTCTGTAAATCTAATGAGAAGAAATAAACACAATGAATAAGTGTGAATATTGACTTAGATAAGTCGTCGATTGATCAATAAATACATAATATATTTTCCGATGTACATCCCAACCACCCTGTTTCCGATGTGCTGTAGATTTTGGATTCTCTATGCTGAAGTAAGTTTCGAATTGGATGTGTTGAGATGAGGACTATCCGATATTAGCTAGATGGAGCAATGTGAAGATTCTGAAAGTCAAATACTTGAGGTATGCTATAGCCTGTGGCGAACAGAATTGGATGTGTTGCGATGAGGACTATCCGAGATTAGCTAGATGGAGCAATGTGAAGATTCCGAAAGAAAAAGATTTGAGGTCTGTTATAGCCTATGGCGAAAAGTTCGTATTATGCTTACAACACTATTTAAAAACGTGAACAACATGTTATTTACGGAAAAACAAATACAATTATAATAAAGTAGAAAAAAATATAACAAATAAGAATAAGAATAGTAAAAATAAAATAAAATAAATTTATCTGTGAATAAAAAACAAAAAACATATAAAACAATAAATAATAAATATAATAAATTAATTTATTTACAAAAAAAATCAAATTTATTAATTATAAATAATTTATTTATTTATTTATGATTTATTATTTTTTACCAATTTATTAATTATACATATGTTTAACTGAAAAATATCATACAAAATAAAATAAAAATTTTAATTTATAAAATTAAAAGATATATAAAACAATAAATAATAAATAGAATAAATTTATTTATTTACATAAAAAAATACAATTATAATAAAGTAGAAAAAAATATAACAAATAAAAATAAGAATAAGAATAGAAAAATTAAATAAAATAAATTTAATTATTAATAAAAAAGAAAAAACATATAAAACAATAAATAATAAATATAATAAATTAATTTATTTACAAAAAACATCAAAAAATTACAAAACAATAAAAATTCAATGTAATAAATAAATAATTTATTTATTATTTTTTTACCAATTTATTAATTATACATATATTTTTGTATATTAATTAATTATACATATACATATTTATTAACTATTCATTTTTTTTACTATTTGTATTTATGTATTAATTATGTATATATTTATTTACATAAATAACCAATAAAATTTAATTTAATTTTCATTCTTTTTTTTATTACCTAATTTCAAGATTTAATTGATTTTTTAATTCATATATGTTTATTTGTTTTATTATTTTTAATTGAGTTTTATATTAAAATAATCTTACTAAAGATTTTAAATCAATAAAATTTAATAATAATTCATTTATCAATGAATAAATTTAATTTATTTATCTATGTTTGTGATTATATATATAGTAATTATAGTAATTATATAAATAGATTTTTTATTCAATGTTTATTAAATATTTTTTTTTATTAATTATTCATTTATTTGTTTATATAAACAAATTATTTTTATTTTATGTATCTATATATAATTTTTATAATAAGTAATTATGAAATATATTATCTTTATTAATTATTCATTTATTTTTTATTGTTTTTATATATGTATTGATTATATATTTATATTTTTATTAATTTATTAAATAGCTATTTGTTTATTATATATTTATATATATATTTATCCATTATTTATTATACTATTTTTTTTCATTAATTCTTGATTTATTTATGTATATAATCAAATTATTTTTATTTTATTTACTTATTAAGTATTTTATTTATTTATTTTATATAACTAAATTATTTTATTTTATTTATTATTTACGTTTTATATTTTTTTAAAAAATCCTCCACTTCCCACGTGTGGCAACACGCGGAATTCATCCGCACTCATGCCAATCTGTACACATCCTGAATGTGTACGCGGGTGCCGCACATCCAGGATGCGTTTGCGGGTGCCCAACTCACCGCCCTTTTTTTTTTTATAAAAACAAACCAAAAGTCTTATAATCACACTACATTTTCAATCTCAATTTGCTCCTGGCCATAATTAGTTGTACATGATAATCATACAATTTCTCTTTCAGTAGAATTAAGGTCAATATTGGATAGGTCGGGCTGCACATGGGATGAGATTCAGACCATCCGCAACCTCATTTCTTTTTTTTTCCAATCTTCCTATCACAACTTTACAACTTATTTATTTTTTTGTTTAAAATAATTTTTCACTTTTTCTACCTATTTTTAAAAGGTTTCATCTACAACAATGGGAAACCTGATACGGGGTTAGCCGTAGGATGGCCTGATCTTCGACAATCAAGACTCAAAGACAAGAACGGAAGCAAAGACTCAAGAACAAGAACAAAACACAGCAAGACTCGAACAAAGAAACAATAAAGACTCGACCGATAAGGACTGATTCGAAATAAAATAGAACGAGGCAAAGACCCCAGGCCTCCTAAGAGGGTAGGAACCAAATACCAACGACTACAAAGCCCGCCTCTACAATCTTACACAACCAAGCGGACAACTTGGAGGCTCAAGGAGGGGACTTGTGATTACCAGGATCACCAAACTCTCACAAGGTTGATGAACCAAAAGCAAACCAAGCAGGATCTACAACCAATTTGCAATCGACGAGCAACGCTTCGAATCGATTGACTTGCACTCTTGTGTTTCACACAAAAAGAGAGACTTTTTTCATAATGAATAACGTCTGCTGTTCTACAAGATGAGAGCCGACTATTTAACCTAATCAAAGGCTATTTTCCAATAAAAATAAATAAAAATAATTAATTAAAATATCCCTCAAAATAGCATAATTAAATAAAGGTTCTAAATTAACACATAAAAGAAACCAAGTTCGGCTTAGGAGAACCCGGCACCCAACTTCCAACAGTCCGGGCCTGCACGTCCGCGCACCCTCCTGCACGCTCGCGCAAAACAGTGACAGCTTGCAAAGAATGTGATTTTCGGCCAAGCTCTAGGTCGAATATGGAAACACCTTCAACAACAAAGTTGTAGATCTCTTTGTCCTCGTTCCGACAAGGTATGACACGATCCAATCCGATTAATATTGAATCTGTACAAATCATTTTACTAAGACGCCGAAAAGCTGTCAAACGGCTGAACGAATCTAAAAACGAACGACCATCAAGCTTGCACCTTTGGACCTTCTCCCATGGTGGAGCCTTGTTGTTCCTCTTGAGGATGACTTCATTCTCGTGAGCTCGAATCATAGGTCCATCCCCAAGTATAGGTGTGTCCGAAGGTGTCTTGGATGGTCCCGCATCATTCCCCCTTTCTTGAAAAGGATTCGACCTCGAATCCAAGGTCGCATAAGATTCCGCAAATGCATCCACACGAGCTCCTGGATCGAATACCTCATGCAAATGGAAACTCCTCTCGAGGCCGATTGTTGCAGGGGTTGACCACCTCTGGATGGATTTGATCTTGGCTTCGCCATCTTGTAGACCCTTAGAGCTTTCTACAAAACCAAGAAAAGAAAATTGATTAGTGCACAATTCAGATTTCATATCAACGTCATGATATTCTAACTTAATATGCACTCGAGCTTGTTCATTGATCTCTAACTTTCCATTAAAGGCTAGCAAGTTTTCATCCTTTTCCAATGCTGGATTTTCAATCATCTCAAGGCTAGCAATATTAGAACAATTTCCTTTATCAATGATCATATTACGAACTATGCCTTTTTCTATGCATTTAGTATGACACAACTCTTCTCTTTGATGATCAACGCAAGGCACAGGCTGAACACTTAAATCAATCAAAGAATCATCATGCTCATATACAATGCAATCATTATCATCACATGCAAGTAAATTACAATCTTGATCATTATTAACATGCTCTTTAATTTCATCAACAAGCTGAATATCTATACTAGGAGAAACATTAAGTTGATTAGAAATAGGATGAGTTTCTTCCCTTTCATGTGGTGGCACGTCATTTCTAGGTGGTACTCCTTGTCCGGTCACCGTGTTAGAGCCAACACAAGAACTAAGCACGGGGTAAGAACAATCAGTATGTTGTACCGATAAGCCGTACCGACGCTCTTGTACCTTCAATCTTTGATTTATCGTAGCCAGGGTATCCATAACGGCGTTCAAAGATTTCATCATCTAAGCATTAGTAATCGGGTTATTGCCCTGGGTAGACATCACAAATAAACAAACAAAGAACTATGTAAAGGTTAGGAAAAATATAAACAACTCACAATGTGTTTCTCTCAATTGTGTTTCACACAAACTGAAATTTTCTATAATCAAAGAGGCGTCTGCGTTACAATGGAAGGATCATCCGTCTACTTATAACCCTAAGGCTGATTTGTAATAAAAATAATAAATAAAAGGAATTAGTTAAATAATCCTAAAATAACTAAAATAACATAATTAATTAAGGTCTTTAAAAGAACAACTTAAGAAAGCCCAAATTCGGCATATGTGAGATCGGTGGCCAGCTTCCAACAGTCCGGGCCCGCACGCCCGCACGCCTACCTGCACGCCCGCGTAAAACAGTGACAACTTGAAAATAATGTGATTTTCGGCCAAGCTCTAGGTCTAATCTGGAAAAACCTTCAACAGCAAAGTTGTATATCTCTTCGTCCTCGTTCCGACAAGGTATGGCATGATCCATTCCGATTAATATTGAATCCGTACGACTCATTTTACTGAGACGTCGAAAAGCTGTCAAACGGCTGAACGAATCTAAAAACGAACGACCATCAAGCTTGCACGTTTGGACCTTCTCCCATGGTGGAGCCTTCTTTAGCCTCTTGAGGATGACTTCATTCTCGTGAGATCGAATCATAGGTCCATCCCCAAGTATAAGTGTGTCCGAAGGTGTCTTGGATGGTCCCGCATCATTCGACCTACAGGTTGGCCGAAAATCACATTCATTGCAAGCTGTCACTGTTTTGCGCGGGCGGGCAGGTGTGTGCGCGGGCGTGCAGGACAGGCGCGCGGGCGTGCAGCCCCGGACTGTTGGATGCTGGGCGCCGGGTTCTCCTAAGCCGAACTTGGTTTCTTTATGTGTTATTTTAGAACCTTTAATTAATTATGTTATTTTAAGTTATTTTAGGGTTATTTAATTAATTTCTTTTATTTATTATTTTTATTAGAAATCAGCCTTTTAGGGTTATAAGAAGACCGATCTCCATTGTAGAACGTACGTTATTCATTATGAAGAAAGTCTCTCTTTTTGTGTGAAACACAAGAGTGCAAGTCAATCGATTCGAAGCGTTTGATGTCCGCATTTTTGGTCATATTTTACATCATGTTTTCATTCCATATCTAAGTCATTTTATTAGCTTTTGTGTTGGAAAAGTAAGGAAAATGTGTAGTTATGCTTAATATTACAAGATATGGAGTCTACACAAGCTTTGGTGTGATTTTATAGGTTTTGGAGGTGATTTAGAAGAGTTTCGACGCACTTTAGAGCTTAATGAAAAAACATGAAGGCAATGGAGAAGCCAAGCAAAAGCAAAAAGTGGTGTAGCTGGAGAAAAGCCTTATTTTTGCCATCCATCACTTTGATTCAAGATCTAGAGCCTTCATGAGATTTGTAGTCCTTGAAAAGAGCTTTCCAACGCATATTCATATGCGTCAATCGGATTAACGAGGACTCGGGAAAGTGCGATTGAAGAAAGAGTCAAAAAGCTGGAGAAAAACAGAACTTACTGCATTCGAACAGAGACCTCGACGCCGACACCCAGACCTCGGCGCCGATACTCTGCGCGAATTTGTACACCAGCAAAAGTTTCTGCGGGCTGTTTTAAATTCTTATTGGGTTTTTTAATTAGGGTTTCTATTTAATTCCTTTTAGGATCTTTTAGTTAGATAGACTTGGGATATTTTATCCTTTCTTAGATAGATTATATTATTTTTCTAAGATAAAATCTCTTTCTTTGGAGATTAAGTCTTAATTTGTATCTTTAAATAAAGCCAATTAGAGGCTAATTAGGGATCATCCATTATTGAATCACACGCTGAACGGACAGCAAGAGGAACGTGCGTTTTGGAGGTTTTGGTTGATGGTTTTGACATTGGTTTTGAGGTTTGATTTTATGCAATTTCATATTATGTTTTATTCAATTTTCAGCATGTTTTCTATAGCTATGTGTGAGTAGTTTCTCTTCTTCTAGGGTTGGGGTGAGCCCAACAATAGCCATGTATGAAAGCTTGAATCTACGATGTTTTTATGAGTTTATCATCATCTATCCCGTGTTTAATTCTTTGCGAAAGTTGAGGACAATTCCATGTTTATGATTATGAAGCAAAAGTGGATTTAATTATGAATTTGGATAGTAATTAGAGATCTTTGATGAAAGTAAAAGGGATCTAATTAAGAAAAGATAGAATGAATGGGTTTTATGCAAAAGCCTCTATTGTCTATTGTGAAGTATGCGAAAGCTATCTTTTGATGATAAAAACATGATCTTTGTTCTATGATTCTTGTGTGGTTTATGCATGGTTGTTGTTGTGATTATCCCTTGACCTTGGAAGTTCTTTTTATATTGTTTACATCCCTAAAATCCTTTTCTTTTTGTTCTATTTCGCTGTTGGAAAACAAAAGATCACTCGACATTCATCACTTCTCTCGACCATTCCCTTGATATCGACCTCTCTAGTCGATATCGACCGCCTTTGCTACTGATTTTTGTGTGTTGTTAGATCACAGGAACAACTCTAGAAAGTGCTGTCCTCTCTCCAGTGGAACGATCCCGACTTCCGCTATCTACATAGTTTTGATGTCCGCATTTTTGGTCATATTTTACATCATGTTTTCATTCCATCTAAGTCATTTTATTAGCTTTTGTGTTGGGAAAGTAAGGAAAATGTGTAGTTATGCTTAATATTACAAGATATGGAGTCTACACAAGCTTTGGTGTGATTTTATAGGTTTTGGAGGTGATTTAGAAGAGTTTCGACGCACTTTAGAGCTTAATGAAAAATCATGAAGGCAATGGAGAAGCCAAGCAAAAGCAAAAAGTGGTGTAGCTGGAGAAAAGCCTTATTTTCGCCATCCATCACTTTGATTCAAGATCTGGAGCCTTCATGAGATTTGTAGTCCTTGAAAAGAGCTTTCCAACGCATATTCATATGCGTCAATCGGATTAACGAGGACTCGGGTAAAGTGCATCGAAACTCTTCTAAATCACCTCCAAAACCTATAAAATCACACCAAAGCTTGTGTAGACTCCATATCTTGTAATATTAAGCATAACTACACATTTTCCTTACTTTCCCAACACAAAAGCTAATAAAATGACTTAGATGGAATGAAAACATGCCGGGGACCAAAAATCGCCCACCTCTTAGGGTGCCCGCATCACCTATTGTCTTCCCCGATGCTCCCGCTAATTTTGAGATCAAGACAAGCTTCATTGCCATGGTCAAGAAGATCCAATTTTTGGGGAAACCAACGTAGTGCCCAATGGAGCATGTGCGCGAGTTCTTGGATATTTTTGACACCATCGCTCATGGTGATACTTTGAAGTATGTAAGGCTTAAGGCCTTTCGATGGTCACTTGCGGGGAAGGCACTTCATTGGCTAGATAGCTTGCCGACCCAAACCATCACCACTTGGGAGCAATTACATGATTCCTTCTTAACCAAGTTCTTCCCACCCTCAAAGACATCGGAGCTACGGAAAAAATCACTACTTTCAAGCAGTTGAGAGTGGAAGACTTGGCGGTTTCATGGGAGAGATTCAAAGAGCTTCAACGTCAATGCCCTACGCATGGGCAACCCGAATATGTGCTCCAAGAGATCTTCTTCAATGGGCTGAATTCGGCAACAAAGGATCGGATTAATGTTCACACCTAGGGGTGTTATTCGAGTCGAACGAGCCGAGTACTGGCCTTCTCATACTCGGCTCGGTACTGTTCAAGCTCGAGCTCGAGCTCGAGCTCGAGCTCGGCTCGAATTTTACTCGAGCTTAGAAGTGAGCTCGAACTCGGCTCGCGAGTATTTGAACAAGATCGAGCTCGAGCTCGTTTTTCTCGTTTTCTTTGTCGATTTTTCGAGCTCGAGTCGAGCTCGAGCTCGTTTTCGAGCTCATTTTGTATAGGCTTGTTTTTAGCTCGTTTTTTCATTTTGCTTGTTGGGCTTGTTTTATTCAATTTGATTGTGGGCTTGTTTTTCCTAATTTGCTTAGATTTGAAGCTCGTTTGTGTGAACAACCCATTACAAATTTCCATATCACTACAACCCCAAAATTTCAACTTGAAGGATTCCAAGCACTGTTAGACACCATTCCTATAAGTTTCTTGAAGGATTTGGAATGAAACTGGATGAGCCTGTTCAAAAAAAAAATTCAACTGAAAATGAAACAACCACATTAATGCATTCTAAGTAAACTGCATAATATCTGAATGACATTTTTTAGTGACTGTCTACTGCTATTTACAATCAGTGCAAAAAACACTTGGAATCTGCCCACATGACAAAAAAAAAACAAAATTAGGGATTTATATGATACATCAGTAATGAAAAGAGGGATTTCAAAGAAAGGGGACAAAAATCAAAGATGAGAAGAGCCATATCTCACACGTTGGAGATGAAATTTTTTTAATTAGCATGAAGGCCACAAATCTGCGGGATTGGAAAGCTATAGATCTGCGAGAGATTGAAACAAAGGGTTAGATGTAGTGACGCTGGAAAGATTGGAAGGCTGCAGATCTACGAACCTGAGGCTAGCCCCGGAGGCGGCGACTCCGATGAGGCAAGATCATAGTGATGCCGAAAAGATGGGATTTTTGACTGGGAAGTGAGAAGGACGAGGGCCATTGGAGGCGGCATGACTGGATCTGAAAGAAGAACAATTTGAACACCACCAATCCGAGAAAGACGACATGGCTGGATATGAAAGGCCGAGAAAGACGCCAAAAAGGACAATAAATTATAGCCAACCTGAGGATGGAGGCGGCAACTCCGGCGAGGCACCGAGGCTGGAAGCGGCAACTCCGACGAGGCTGAAAGCGGCGACTCCGATGAGGCAGCAAGGTTGGAGGCGGCGAGAGGAATCTGTGCGCCTCTATGAGATTTGGGGATTGAGTTTGATTTATATAAACGGATAGAAGACCTAAAAATGTGAAAGAAAACCCTAAGGGTAAAACTGTAATTATGCATGTAAAACGAGCTAAACGAGTAGCTCGATAAAAACTCGAGCTCGACTCGAGCTCGTCACGAGCTTGAAACCCTGCTCGTATTCGGCTCGTTTTTAAATCTGAACGAGTTCAAGTCGAGTTTTTTCGAGTCGAATCCCAGCCGAATCCGAGCTACTCGTGTTCACATAACACCCCTAGGTTACCTTCGGTTCATTGAGATGACTCCGGAGGAAGCATGGGAAGAGCTAGAGCGCTTGGTTGAGTACGACAACACCTATGGGACCTCCGAAATCTCCGATGTGAGGCCCCCACCATCTATGGCTCTCTATCAACCATCTAAAGAGATTGATCCGAATGTTCGCGAGTAATTTAGGAAGGATCAAGTGAGAAAGCTACAAAAGCAAGTTCGGCATCTATCGGCAAATCAAGCATGCATAGAGTGTGGATCTACTTCCCACACCACAGTCGAATGCCCTCACGCCGATCAAGTGCACCTAGCCGAGACATATGAGGATGCTCATTATGTGGGAGGTCCTAGCCAAGGAGGAAACCAAAACACTTGGGGCAATCGTCAACCCCAACAAAACTATGGCGGACACAACTTCTATCGAGCTCCAGGCCATCCGGAGCGTGAGCAATCATGCAATGATATGAGCATGATCCTTGAGGAGATGAGGAAGAACCAAGCAAAGAATGACCTTGCTAACTCGGCTTTCTAAAATCAATTGCAAGGTCTCAATGCTCGGTTTGGGGAGATGGACATATGGAGGAGAAACATTGAGACCCAAGTGGGTCAATTGGCGGCTCAAATTCCAAAGCAACCCGACACCCTACCAAGCCAAACCATGGCTAATCCTAAGGGCCATGCCACCGGGCATGTTGCTTCCATCAAGCTAAGGAGTGGACGTGAGTTACTAGACCAACACAACTCGCAAAAAGAGGACGATGAGCCCAGAAACACCCTCGGCGCCGACACCTCTACCCTCGGCGCCGACACCATGACAGCTCCAAAACCTACTGTAGAAGCTGCTGGAAGTGCACAACCCCTCGGCGCCGACCCCCCTAGTGTCGATGCCAACCCACCTGTTCAAGAAACCTCTCCCAACACTGCAGACCCCTCGACGCCGACCTCTACTGCCTCGACACCGACCCCTGCTGCAGAAAGAACGAGAACTTCTGAGGTTGCTTCTAAGCCTAAGGTACCACTCCCATTCCCCTCCAAGGTGCCGAAGGACCCCATTGATAGGAAGTTCAAGCGGTTTATGAAAATGCTTCAAGGCCTCAACGTTACTATCCCCCTCACCAAAGCACTTAGAGAAATGCCTGCCTATGTGAAATTTTTGAAGGATATCTTGAGTAACAAGAGGTCTTTAGCGGATATTGCGGAGGAATGCAACAAGATGGACTTCCCTGAAAAGAAGGCTGATCCAGGGAAGTTTGCCATCTCTATTGGGCTTGGAAATCATCGTTACAAAGCCTTGTGTGACTTGGGAGTTAGTGTAAGTCTTATGCCTCTATCTATTTGGCACCAAGTCAAGCTAGGAGCATTGGAGACGGTGGAGATGAAGTTGTTTATGACTGACAACACATGGGTGAAGCCCACAGGGATTATGGATAATGTCCTCGTCAAGGTGGGGAAGTTCTTTGTCCCAATCGACTTCATTGTGCTAGATATGGAACCGGATCCCACCGTACCAATCATCTTGGGTAGACCTTTCTTGGCCACGGCGGATGCGAACATTAGCGTCAAGAATGGCCTACTTACTTTCACCATAGCCGATGAGGTGATTGAGTTTCGTTTTAATACGACTATGAGGGAGGTAAGGAGGATGGAGGTCAATGCCCTATATGCACGAATGAACGTCATTCCATGCGAGGAGCTTATAAAGGAGATAATAGCCAAGGAGCAAACACCCACGAAGGATCAAATCAACAACCTATTGGCTACTTTGGATAATGAAGAAGTGGAAATCAAGAGCACGACAACGGCTGAAAAAGCTACAGATGCCTCGGCGTCGACACCCTTACCCTCGGCGTCGACACCCTTGGAGGATAAAATGTTTTTGCAGAATGCTGAAAAAGCTACAGATGCCTCGGCACAGACACCTTCAGCCTCGGCATCGACACCTCCAACAGCAGGACAACATGAAGAAGATGGTTGCGCTACCATGGAAGGAAGAGTTGATGAGAAAGAAAAGAGTTGGGCCGAAGACCACCATCCCGGTCCCAACAAGGTAAGTCAAGGTATGAATTTCTCTTCCCCTATTTCCATTAAACACTTATCTATTACGAATGGAAGAGGTATGCATTGGTTTGTGAGATTATGTAAGGGATGCAATGAAGATCCAAAAGCTTATTGATGAGCGGTTTTCAGTCGTCTAAACCGTATCAAAATAAATTCGAACCTACCTAACTAATGTAGTGTGGTAAGCACGAGTCGATCCCACAGAGAATCAAGTTATTCCTAAGTTAAGTTTATTTGCCAATTAGTATGAAACGGGGGTTTTGAGTGGTGTAAATAAGAAAGAACATAAAATAAACTATAAACAAATTGAAGGAGATAACAATTAATAAAATAGTTTCATCTACAAATATCCACTTTATTTGGTTGAAGCGATCCTTGTAACTTTCTCTTGCCCTTTTAGGTTTCCTATGAATGCCCTTGTCCCGACCTAATATAGTTACTAGTCCAACCAGTCCTAGAAACCCTTATCAATCGAACAGTTCCTAAAGAAGGATTTAACCCAATTGATAGCTTTAAGTTCAGAGATTAGCCAAGGTATTTGCAGTCCCTAAAAAAGGATTTAACAACACATTCAACTTCCTACTCATTCAATTAGTTCAACCAGTCCTAAAGGAATAATTTTGCCACTTGGGTTAAGGTTCGCAACCAGGAATCTACAGAACCCTAGCAATTGAATTGATTCTAACTAGTTGCGCGGGCTAGATAGAATAAAACAATCAAACATTCAAGCACGAAGAAGTCGAAACATTCAATATAGGAAATAAGGAACAAGATTTAGAAACTCACAATCAATCCAAATAAAGCTTCAAATCGTAGACGAAACGGGAGAGTTTAGATCTCCATAAAAATAAAACAAAAGACAATTAGGGTTAAGAGTGGAAACGGTAGTCGGCCGATCATGTTTCGGCCTCTTCCTTTGCCGTATGAAAGAAGGTCTATATATATAATATAAACTACGGAGTAATATCCTAGTCTATCAACCTAATATATACTATATAATACTCCCTCCATTCGGCAAAACTTATCGTTTTAGAGTTTTGTTTTTGTTCGGAAAAACTTGTCATTTTAGATATTTTTTCTTCTACTTTACTAAAATGCCCTTGATTTGATTGATGTGTTGTGAGTTGTAGTTTTTGATAGAGTAAAAAGTAGGGTAATAATTGAGGGCAAATTAGTAAAAAAGAAGTGTAATTATGGCAAGCACTAATGAACACTTGTAAGCCGTACTCCTCCATATACGATTATACGGTATTCATCAGCCCATATACGTAGCGTAGCCAGCCCATATTTTCTTCCAAATTGCATAATAATCCCGAGCAATCTTCCAAATTCATACGATCCAGCTTAGAAATACCTGAGATATATAAAAACACTAATGTAGACTCCGAAAACCAAACAATATAAATTAAGCTATAAAACATATAAATATACTCTAAATTAATATGTAAATTTCTACTTAAAACATGACTAAAATAGACCCTATCAAACTACCCCGTGCTTAGAGTTTTGCTTGTCCTCAAGCAATGAAAAACAAATATAGAACTGATCATCCCACAAATAAGATTTTCATGCTATAATTTAGAAAAGCAACATCAAGCAATAGGAGCCATGAATAAGAGAACAAATATCCTAGCAAATATATGAGCGATTTAATAGTAAAGACAAATTTAATCCAATCTCACCAGGATAATGTGTTTCACTCAAGCTCTCATGTGTTTAAGCTTTAAAGTACAACTCTCAACTCAATCCAAAATGCTTTATACACCGTGAATGTCATTACTTGCAAACAACATCATGAGGACTTTTATAGGGTTGTAATGGGGCTTTGGTAGGAACATAAGGCATGGGAAATATTTAGGTCTGTGGTGCTAAAAATCCGGGAAAAAGGAACAACAACCAACCAGAACAACACCAAAACTTCCATACTCCGCAAACCATTCCAATAACATAAAGTCCAATACACATCAATAAGCTCTTTGATTTCAATGGCCATACAACTCATGCATTTTTTTTTCCACTTGGGTGATGACTTCTTTTCTTTTCTTTTATGCTTACTTTTGCCCCTAGGTGAATTTTATCCTCCCTAGGTCCAAGCTTAGTAGACTTTTACTCCTAAGTGAATTTTATCCTCCTTAGGCCCCTAGTAATAAGTCATCTCTATTATGCAAGAAGGGTTACCTTATTTTGGCTATGCCTCTCACAATGCACAACAATACATACATCATCTCCACTCAAAGCAACTCCAGCATATATATTTTTCACCAATTCTCCTCCTAATTCCCGGATAGGGTCAGGCTAATTATTGGCTATGATATATTTTTGTGGAGCTATAAAAAAAATAGGCTTTAAGGCTCAAATGTGCTTCAAGCAAAGGATAATATGTAAGGTAGATAGGATATAATATGGCTAAAAAACACATGCCTCAATCATTTGAAATTTACAAGCAACAAACATGTGCAATACGGTATTGAAATAAGAAGCATATGGAGAGTATAATCACACAATAACAACAAAAGGGAATAATAATTATGAATAGTTCCTATAAGGCCAAAACAAACTCACCAAGGTTATGTTTTTGCTAGATTTCAATTAAACCTCAACTATGAACCATATTTGCTCAATTATATTCTCAAATCATGCTCCAGAATCATTTTCAAGCAATTCAATCAAATTATGGGATTAATGCAATGAGATCATAAAAATGAATTAGAGGACAAACTTAACCAATATGGGTATCTTTAATAACCCCTAAATGCAATGAAATGCATAACAAAAAAAAAAACTAACATAAATATATAAATACATAAATATATAAATACGGAGCTACACCTGAATTCCCCACCCCATGCTTAATATCTTACTTTGTCCTCAAAGTAAAGAAAAGGAATACAAGAGCAAGGGGAAACTCACCAAGTAATCAGGCATTTAGGAACAAACATTTAACTCAAGAGAAAGTAGTGGTGTCGCCTCTGATCAACCCCCCTGGGTGTTCAGCAAAAACTCTCAACATCACTTGGATGCAATTGGCATTGGTGACCCATCTTGGAGGTGGAAAAACATGGGCATCATCTCCTTTGCAAAAGGTCCTGGCCAAGACACAAAGCAAGGAACACACAAGACAAAGCAGTCCAACTACCCAAGCATAAATAAATCATCCAAGAATGAAGAACAACAAAGATCGGTCAAACACAAATCAGCCCTTGCAAGTCATGCTCAATCACTTATGTCAAACTAAACACATGGAGTTCAAGTGATTTCAGGGAGCAATCAATAGGCAGAAGAGCACAAGTGAACTATAATCAAAATTTCATGTGATCAATAGGCAGAGAGCATCAAACAATTCAGCAGCCATCACTTCTAATAAGTGAAAACTTTCACAACCCAAAATCAGGAACTAAAACGATAAGTTTAGCAAGAAAATTGAGTCAAGTTCCACTTCTAATTAAATCCAAACAGGAATTCACCCAAACCACAACAATCGAACTCGAGCAGAATCAATCGACCACTCAATCAGTTCAACATCAATTAAGCACAAAATCAGTCTAGAAAACTCAAAATCGAAATTCATCAACAACTAGCTCAGGAAAGAAAATAAAATTTCAACCAAATCAATTCATCATCCTCTAGCATAAATCATGAGAAGCTCCATGAAAGGGTGAAACAGGATGACATACCTGCACTTACCAGTTGCGGAATTGACGGGAAATTGAATCAGCTGCGCTAGGAAATTGGGAAGATCGGACATGGCAGCAGCATCAGCAGAAAGGGTTGAGAAGAATCTGGCGGCAATGGCTGAGTGCAGGGGCTCCGGGCGGAGGCGTGGTGGCTGGCGTTAGAGTTAAAGGTCGAGCATTGTCGGCAACGGGGACCTCACGCCGGAGAAAGGGATGGCGGTGAAGGCAGGCAGAAACCGGCGGAATCCGGAAGTCTGGTGAATCAGAAGCGAAGGGCGAGAGCGACAGTAGATCCGAGAGGGACCGATGGGCTGCGCCGGTGGAGTGGTGATTGCTGGCGAGGAGATCTCGACCAGGAGTGAGAGAAGCAGGCGAGGCCGGGACGGAGGGCGGCGCTGGGTTTGAGACGGCCGGTAGAGAGAAAGGAAAGAACGAGGGCACAGGTTCTTGGTTCTGAATTTTTTTAAAATTTTTTTTTAACAAAAATAAAAAAAATCTGAAAATTAATCCTCACTAAAAATAAAAATAAAAATAAAAAAAACAAAAAAAAACATAACTTGGTTTCTAGCCGACCTTTTTAAGATCAGACATTGTCAAAGCCCTCAGTAATTTATCAAACTCTTGTGCACACACATCAATTAAGCATATATAATATAATGATAAACTGAAATGATGTAATATAGAAGTTAAAAGTCTTTTCAATTTATCATGACCCTCTACCGAATGAATGTAGTACCACCAACACAATTCCGTTGGTGGCTTCTCAAAGTAATGCTCCCAAGGGTTTGTATATTCACCAAAATTCACAAAAGAGTAAGAAAGGTCAATACCTTTTTCGGGAGCCACAGAAATCGACTCTGGACATGGTTCCTTGATTGGCAAGTCAGGGATGATTTCTTCCGATGAAATATGAGCTAAAACACATGGATCCTCACGCGTGCACTCATGAGACTCCATGTAAGGGAGCATCGGGCTCTCATCGATCAAACCATCATTGTTTGTGTCTTGGCTTTCATCAACTTGTGGAATAAAGCATTGCTCTACCACCAACTCACTCACCGGTTGATTAAGTTGGCTCAATTGTTCCTCAATTCGCTCCATCCTTTTAAGCACCTGCTCCAACATAACCTGGCGTGTGAAAGCTTCTTCCTGCTCCACCTGGTGACCCATGTAGCAGAAAAAATCCCACATCTCTGATAAGTCGAAATTTGCCAAGCCTCCGTTACTCATAGACTCGGCAAGTTCTTTGGTCTCAGGAGTCATGCCCTCAATTACACAAACAACCATATCTTGCAAACTATCTTGGTAACCCCGTGCATAACGGACGTCCAATAAATTATGCACTCTTGTGAAATAATGGTGAAAATTTTTCCCTTGACACTGCATTAATCTCATCTTAAAATGTTAGTAGTAAGGGTGTCGTGAACCGTAAGATAGGTTCACAACAAAGTTAAGTTATATACAATAATCGGCAAACACACAAAACAAAGAAATAAACTTTGATTCCCCGGCAACGGCGCCAATTTGATGAGCGGTTTTCAGTCGCCTAAACCGTATCAAAATAAATTCGAACCTACCTAACTAATGTAGTGTGGTAAGCACGAGTCGATCCCACAGAGAATCAAGTTATTCCTAAGTTAAGTTTATTTGCCAATTAGTATGAAACGGGGGTTTTGAGTGGTGTAAATAAGAAAGAACATAAAATAAACTATAAACAAATTGAAGGAGATAACAATTAATAAAATAGTTTCATCTACAAATATCCACTTTATTTGGTTGAAGCGATCCTTGTAACTTTCTCTTGCCCTTTTAGGTTTCCTATGAATGCCCTTGTCCCGACCTAATATAGTTACTAGTCCAACCAGTCCTAGAAACCCTTATCAATCGAACAGTTCCTAAAGAAGGATTTAACCCAATTGATAGCTTTAAGTTCAGAGATTAGCCAAGGTATTTGCAGTCCCTAAAAAAGGATTTAACAACACATTCAACTTCCTACTCATTCAATTAGTTCAACCAGTCCTAAAAGAATAATTTTGCCACTTGGGTTAAGGTTCGCAACCAGGAATCTACAGAACCCTAGCAATTGAATTGATTCTAACTAGTTGCGCGGGCTAGATAGAATAAAACAATCAAACATTCAAGCACGAAGAAGTCGAAACATTCAATATAGGAAATAAGGAACAAGATTTAGAAACTCACAATCAATCCAAATAAAGCTTCAAATCGTAGACGAAACGGGAGAGTTTAGGTCTCCATAAAAATAAAACAAAAGACAATTAGGGTTAAGAGTGGAAACGGTAGTCGGCCGATCACGTTTCGGCCTCTTCCTTTGCCGTATGAAAGAAGGTCTATATATATAATATAAACTACGGAGTAATATCCTAGTCTATCAACCTAATATATACTATATAATATTAATATAATCTATCTACTGAAATAATGGCAAGCACTAATGAACACTTGTAAGCCGTACTCCTCCATATACGATTATACGGTATTCATCAGCCCATATACGCAGGGGCGGATCCTGAACCGTCATCCCGGGGATACTTGAAAGTAATTTTTTTTTTTTATCATTCCGAAAATGTTTAAAGGTAAAAATAAATTCTTTTGTAATTTTTTCTCCGGGTTGGGGATGCTTGACGGAACATATTAAGAAATTAACAATAAAAACCAATTTTTTATTTTTTTTTGGGGATGCTTGAGCATCCCAAAGTGTACACAAGCATCCGCCCCTGCATATACGTAGCGTAGCCAGCCCATCTTTTCTTCCAAATTGCATAATAATCCCGAGCAATCTTCCAAATTCATACGATCCAGCTTAGTAATACTTGAGATATATAAAAACACTAATGTAGACTCCGAAAACCAAACAATATAAATTAAGCTATAAAACATATAAATATACTCTAAATTAATATGTAAATTTCTACTTAAAACATGACTAAAATAGACCCTATCACTTATGAGGTAGGAGATACGGTGTACATCTCCAAGGTCAAGAGCCATTGGTTCCCTAGCAAATTCAAAGAGAGAAAGGTTGGGCCATTCGAAATTCACAAGATTCGACCCGGCGCAATGGAGTTAAAGGACAAGGAAGGAGTCCTATGCAAGGTCGAACTAGAGAGTTCGGAGGAGGAGGCCCGTGCCACATGGGCCTTGCGAATGCCCACATGAGCCTAAGCAAAGAAGTCGGCCTAACGACTTAAAAATCTAGAGCTTGTACATAGACCTTTGATTATTTAGGATTTTATATTTGTTGGTTTTGGTTTTGATTGCTAACGAAGGTAGGTGTTAAGCATGACGAAAGGACAACCTTGGAGCATGAAGCATGTCGACGTCAACTATCACCGGTCCATGTCGACTCCTGGGCACGATAGTGGCACCTATTTTCGGTTGGAATGAGCTCCAATTCTATCTTGTAAGTCTTCGTTTACACCCATCTCTTATTTTTGAGCTTATGCTTTGAGGACAAAGTAATTTTTTAAGTATGGGGGTGGGGGTAACAACTTACTATATGCTAATGGTTTGAGGTTTGTTTTTGGTGGTGTTGTTTTGCATTATTTTGTACTTTCGCATATTTTGCATTTTTATTGAGTCCATAAAAAAAATACAAAAAAATTGAAAAATGTCGAAAAAAAAGAAAAAAAAAACGCATTGTTAGTTATGTTTTATACAGCTAACTTAGATGTCCTATGATGATGCCGAATAATTGACTTGATCATGTAAACCCTATGATATGTTTGGATGGTTTAGCCTAAGTCTCCTGGAAAGTTTGATTTTTATGTGGGAATTTGACTTGCGATTATAATTGAGCACATATGATTTTAAGTAGAGGTGATTGAAATCCAAATCTATGTCCTAGTGAGATATTTTTGACCTTATAGGGAATGTTCTTCATATTTATATATTTCCCTCTATTTTTGATGTGTGATTTACTCTCCTTATGTGATTACCTCTTGACATTGATGTGGTTATCTATTTCTTGAGACCGATTATGAGATACTAGTTCATTGCTTATTAAAATTAGATGATGGAGGACTTATATTTTCTTAGCCATATTTTATCCATTCATTTATCTACCTTGCATATTATCTTTGCTTGAAGCCCTTTGAGCCTTAGCCTATTCTTTGTTAGCTCCACAAAATTGATTCCTAGCCGATTATAAGCTTGACCTTAATCCGGGAATTAGGATTTAGAGTTGGTTGGAATTTGATTGAGTTGAGTTTGACGGAGAAGAAGCTAAGTTGTTGAGCTTTGTTGATATGCTTTGAGTGAGATTATGTAAGGTGGTGCTATTATTCCTCATATTGTTCTTATATTTTAGAGGCTCCTAATATGTGTGTGTGTGTGTGTGTGTGTGTGTGTGTGTGTGTGTGTGTGTGTGTGTGTGTGTGTGTGTGTGTGTGTGTGTGTGTGTGCGTATTATTGCCGGGAAAAAAAAGAAAAATAATGGCGGCGAAAAAAAAAAGAAAAAGAAAAAAAAAGTGTTTATTAAGAGCCTAGTTCATTATATGTGAGAGTTGGATGAAATTGTTGGTTTAGAAGTATTTTCAAGGGTTGATGATCTTGATAGTTGATGAGCATTGGTTATGTGTTGAAATTTGAGATGAGTTGTTTGGTTGAGTTGAGTTGGAAGTTTAGGAGTCTTGATTCCCGGATTTTAGCACCACTTTGCCTAAATAATTCAATACCTTTTATTTCTTACCAAGCCACATTAGCGTTGCTCATCGATTGCAAATTGGTTATAGATCCTTCTTGGTTTGCTTTGAGTTCATCAACCTTGCGAGAGCTTGGTGATCCTGGTAATCACAAGTCCCCTCCTTGTGCCTCCAAGTTGTCCGCTTGGTTGTGTAAGATTGTAGAGGCGGGCTTTGTAGTCGTTGGTATTTGGTTCCTACTCTCTTAGGAGGCCTGGGGTCTTTGCCTCATTCTATTTTAGTTCGAATCAGTCCTTATCGGTCAAGTCTTTATTGTTTCTTTGTTCGAGTCTTGCTGCGTTTTGTTCTTGTTCTTGAGTCTTTGCTTCCGTTCTTGTCTTTGAGTCTTGATTGTCGAAGATCGAGCCATCCTATGACTTGCAATGAATTTGATACGGGGTTAGCCGTAGGATGGCCCGATCTTCGACAATCAAGACTCAAAGAAAAGAACGGAAGCAAAAGACTCGAGAACAATAACAAACGACTCGATATCGACTAGAGCAAATAAAACGCAGCAACTTAGACTCAACGAAATAATGAATTAAAGACCGATAGATGAGTGATTCGAACTAAAATAGAACGAGGCAAAGACCCCAGGCCTCTTAAGAGGGTAGGAAAATATAAACAATCTCACAAGTGTTTCGCTCACACTCGTCTCACTAATTGGTATGACAAGCTTGTTGGGGCAATCCGCTTTGGGCAAATCAACACTCAAGCAAGGACTTAACAATCAAAAGAGAGTAATCAAGAGAAAGGACAAAGAAACACCAAATAAAGTACTCGACACAAGCTGGACAGAAGGTCGGAATCGACCAAACTGACTCGAATTCGACAAAATCAGACTCGACAGAACCCGTACCGAGGCTGTAGGGGGTCGGTATGGGCACTGCAGTACACGACACACAAAAATAGGAAAAGAAAATGAAGGAAAAGAAAGAAAAACTTGGATTTTTACCTCCTTTTAATTTAAACCCTTAGAATGGATGTTGTAGTTGCAAGGTAGGGGTTAAATTTTTTTTTTTTATGGTTTGGGAGGTATGTGTTTGAAGGTTGTCGACTAGGGCTATAACAAATTCACCAAATTTGGTCCTTAAGCTTTCTTGCACTAGATACATTTTTTTTTGAAGCTTACTTTTGCCCCTAGTGAATTTTATTCTCCTAGGTCAAAGCTTGAATGTATATATATATATATATATTTTTTTTGAATATGTGGACTGTTTTTTTTTTACTAATGCAAGAAAACTATCTATGAAATTAAGGACTCTAAAAAATTATATACTAAGGTGAAAGAGAATAAAATATGTAGCCCTATGAAATATATATAGGTGATGGTTTGGCTATCTTAGGTAAGTTGATCTATCCAAGGACTCTAAAAAATTATAATCTATGCTAGATAAAAGTAATTTAATCTACCAAAAATCAAAATTAAATAAGGCAATAAAATAGATAAACAAATAGACTAAGGTAGCCAAAGATAGAAAGCAATTAGGGTTAAGAAACCTCTTATGTTTTGGATTGAAAGCTCTGCCGATTAGAATTTTTTTTTTCAACCAATTTGATCGGTCAAGGCACAAATCTTCACAAACAAGGTTGACCAATGGTGTCGGCTGAACAAAGCATCACTCGGCTTCGATATGGCTACTGTGCGTGGGTCACAGCTGGTGTGCATAACAATCACAAACAAAGGTTAATGCAATCAACTTAAAAAATTCAAGAAGTAAAAATCAAGAACAAGAAAGACTCTATTTTTTTTTTGTAGGGTTTTGTGTTTAGGGAAACAAAAGACACAACTTTTGATGTCAGAAACCAAAGCTCTGATGCCAATTTGATACGGGGTTAGCCATAGGATGGCCCAATCTTCGACAATCAAGACTCAAAGACAAGAACGGAAGCAAAGACTCAAGAACAAGAACAAAACGCAGCAAGACTCGAACAAAGAAACAATAAAGACTCGACCGATAAGGACTGATTCGAACTAAAATAGAACGAGGCAAAGACCCCAGACCTCCTAAGAGGGTAGGAACCAAATACCAACAACTACAAAGCCTGCCTCTACAATCTTACACAACCAAGCGGACAACGTGGAGGCACAAGAAGGGGACTTGTGATTACCAGGACTATGCATCGAATAAAAGGTAGGACTAGATCTTAATTCCTTGTCCTATTATTTTTTATAGGGGGTGTGCTTTTTAGTAGGGGTGGAATTAGTTTTTGTCATTACCACATACCAACCAATTATAATTAGTAATCCTAAAATCCAAACCATTACCAACCAACGAAAGGGTTGTACCAACTTATTTGGTTACCAATTAAGTTGGTTGATACGTGTTGGTAATGATATTTTACCATGTTTTGGGTGTTGATGAAAAAAAATATACAAATAATCAAAGGCAATACAACTTAAATAAAATTTAAAATTTATAAGCAGCAACAACATAAATACTTAAATTGTTCATACATTTAAGCACAAAAGCAATATAAAGACTTAAATAGTCCCGATATTATTCAAAATAACATGTCCACTAGCTTCCGAATAAAATTTAGGTTTTAGTCTGAACCGAAGCCGAGCTAGTATTTCTCCGTTGATTAAAAACAATTTATAAAAATAAGAAATAAAAAAAGAAATCAAGTTAATAGGCCAGGTAACACTAGTATTAAAAACAAAATAACAAATAAAAAAGAAATACGTAATACGGAGTACTTATTAACTTGAATAACAAACAACACTAATAAACAACAAGATATAGAACCCAAAAAAAAATACGCTAACTTAATGTAATCATAAAACAATAAAAATATATTTTAAAAAATAATTTAAAAAAAAACCCTAAATGTATATTGGTAGTAGTTGGTTGGTAATTACCGTATTAACCAATTGCAAATTGGTGGGGAATGGTGTAATCCCAACTTTTCCGTTTCGATTACCATTACCGTACCAACTTCTAACAATTGGTTCGATTGGCACGTGTTGGTAGTGTTTTCGTGGGAAATTTTCCCCAACCATACTTTTTAGAACAAGAAAAATGATTTTTTAGAACACACAAATATTACCCTAAAAACTCAAAGAAATTACATAATGTACCTAACTCTATCTCCTTCCTCTCATTCGATCAATTTCAACGATGCATCTGTACTCGCAGATCAATTACGTACCCAAACCTCCTTCCTCCTCCCTGGAAAATCCAAAATTCCGAGTTTGCACCTGCCGATTTGTTGGGTCCATGGTAACATCCAGGAGAGAGGGAAGATGGGCAGCCATGGCAGTTGATCGAGTTCAATTTTTAGGATTTCATGAATTGCTAATGAAATTCAATCTAGGTATGAGAGAATTACTAATTGATATTGGTATTGGAATTGGGTGGTTGAATTCCATTCAATTGAGATGAAATTGAAGAGAAATCATCAAAAATAAAAACTTCCTTTAAGCGCACACCAATCTGGAAGGTGGGCAAGACAACCTTTTTAGCCTGATTCTCCATATAACCGGGATAAAAATCCATTCTTAAAATAATAAATTTTCGTTTATTAGCTCGGTTCATCTAAAATCCGGGCTAAAACACATGGTCATTACGGCTAGTACCATCTATGGTTGTTGCGACCAATGCTAACATGATCGTTGCGACCAATGCTAACATGGTCGTTGCGACCCCTCATGCGCTAAACGACAATTTCACCTTGCGCTAAACGGAATTACTGTAAAATAAGTATCAAGTGTACAAGGAAAAATTAATAAAAATTATCCGTTTGTTTATTAAATTAAGACTTTTGTTAATGATTTGTATGAGAAAAAATTAATCTATTTATCAAAATCAAGGAAGCTTTTGATCATCAATAGCAACAACAACAATCCAGTGTGTCCCGCGATTAAACAGGGTCTAAGGCCTGAGGGGTCAGGATGTACGCACTCTTTCCCCGAACAAGTTAAGAGAGTGTTTCCGATAGACCTGGAACAATAGGACACAAGAACCACATGATAGCAGATCACACAGAAGGCAAAAGAATCAATAAAGAAGCAAAAATAAGTCAGAAAAGAAGGATAGACAAAACTCAAAAGGACACAACCCAGAACCCTAAAAATCAAGGAAGCTTTTGATCGAATTTCGAAATTAAGATATACTTTGTGATTGAAGATTGATTTGTTTCGTGGCAAGACTGATTTTGTAGAGCTAGAAAAACCCGACCCGATCGACCCGAAATCGATTGTCCCAAATACCCGAAAACACAGTGAAGTATGTCTCCCGAAAATCGGCCTGACCCAACCCATTTTGGACCCAAAATCCGAATAACCGATAACCGAAACTCACCCAAGTCTGAATGAGCCGAACCCGATTCAACTGAAACCCATTAAGACTCGAACCTGTTATAATGGAAATCCGAAATAACCCGAACTTTAAGATACATTCTAGTAAAGTTTTAAAAATGAATATTGAAATAATGAAAACTTTAGACAATCCAAACCCAAAATAACCGAAACCAGAAATAACTAAAATCCAAAATAACCGAAACCCGAGACAAGCGAAACCTGAATAATCGAACCCGATACAACTGAAACCCAAACATGACCCAACTGAATGACCAAATTATTAGATATTACCCAAAATCTGAATGAACTGAAACCCGAATAACCGAACCCGACCCGACCTGCCCGATTGCCACCTCTATGATTTTATTGCTTGCTAAGGACAAATTTCCTCTAGGGCTATAAGTGATTAGTTGGTTAGTTGCAACAATATCTAATGTGTTCATACGACAACTTTCTAGAGAGGTTCTTAATAGAAACAATTGTGTTCTTCATGTTGATCAGTTGCTCTGTTAAGATTTTGGTTGGGTAGATTTATTTTAGGTTTATTATAAGTGACACGATTAATAAGTCAACACTTCAGGTTGTGTTGTTGAAGTATTATGTGTCCTTTTCTATATAAGAATTAAACCTATTTGAAATCCTCTTTAAGGCAAATAGCTAGAAGTTATGGTTTTCATCCTGCTCCATCTATACGTAGCTTTGAGAGTTTTTATTATATATAGTGTACTGTTTCTACTATTTGTTTTTTTTTAGTAGTGATCGAAAACAGATCAAAGCTCTAAAAGTACAAGCAAGCAAACCAAACCACCAAAACAAAGCGCCGTCCGGTGGCGTGGAGAGAGTCTGGAGCCTGAGCGGCATGGAGAAGGCAAGGGCGGCGAGGGAGTCCGCGATGAAATTCGCTTCCCTGAAGACATGGCGGAGATGGATGTCCCAACTCCGACTAAGAAAGCCTTGGCATTGGCGAGCCAGGCTGTAGAGAGGGTGCCCAGGAGCAACACGTCCATGGATCATCGTAACCGCAAGCGATGAATCCGTCTCGATCAACACCTTCCGAAAGCCCCTATCCTAGGCAATACGCAACCCATCTAGGATCCCCCAAAGTTCCGCCATTGGCACCGTGAAGAGGCCAATGTTGTGTCCAAAGCCCACAATCCAGCGCCCTTCATCATCTCTCAGCACCCCTCCGGCAGTGACAAGCCCGTCGTTGTTCACCGCGCTGTCCGTGTTAATTTTGATCCATCCATTCGCCGACTTCTCCCATCTGACCAACACCAATGACTTAACAAGGGCGTTAGTAGCAGGGCTGGGGACGCACCACGCCTTAAGATACTCCGCAACTCTTTCTTCAATGAATCTACTCTTGTCTAGCTGAATCTCTTTATTGTTGAAAACTATGTCATTCCTCCATCGCCACGTCCACCATAGCGCAATCACGAACCAATTGGCCCATTCCATGCCATCTTCATTCTTATTGTAGCTCATCACGTTGCCTCTAAGCCATTCTGCAAATAGGGCTAATAGCCTCTATTTAGTCATGTTTATAGAACACTCTTGGTTAGAGTTTAGGGCATTTTACTCAGGGATTTGCCTATTTCTTACCCCTTAGTGTCCCATTTCGAGGAATCAGTGTCTACTGCTAGTTTAATGTGATTACAGGTGTTTTGGAGCGGTTTTGGAGCTGATTCAAGAGCTTAAGGAGAAAGAGGTGGTTCAATGATCTTTAGTACACTAAGGAGTCATCAAAGACGAGCTAGGAGGCACGGGATCAAGGAAATGTGCCAAGAGATTCGAAGCAGAATTGAACAAAGTGGACAAGGCGAAGCAGCACGTAGAAACTTCCTATTTTCGCCCTACAACACTTCTAATCAAGTCCTAATGTCGTCATGAGAGTTATATTCCTCGAAAATATCTTTCTAACGCATATTTATATGCATTAATCGGATGAGCGAGGACTCCTGAAAATGCATTTCAAGGCGACATTGCTGAAATCCACTCGACCGAGTGCCTTACCACTTGACTAGTTCTGAGCTCGAGTGGCCTCTAGAAGCTAGAAAAGAACTCCACTCAGCCGAGTGCTCTCAACACTCGCCCATGTGTATGCTCGAGTGGCCCTCAGAACTGGCCAAAGTTCAACACTCGGCCGAGTTCCCTATACACTCGACATGTGTTATGCCCGAGTGCCGATCATGATTCCATTTTCTGCCGTTTCGTTTTGCATTATTTTCGATTTTTTTCTGGTTGGGTTTTTTAAGGACGTCTTTGGGGAGAGAAAAAGGGGGAGGACCTGATAGTGTAGAGTTGATTTTGGGAAAGTTTTGAGATCTGTAATCGAAGACGAGATCGAATCTGTCGAATTTCGGTAACTCTTCCACTTTATCTATGGTTGTTTTGTTGAATTTGATTGATTCAAGCATGATTCCTATTATAGGTTGCTAGATTTCATTGTTCTAGGGTCGGGGTGATCCCGACGATGCAAAGATAGACTTGTGATTATTATTGTTTGAATGATATTTGATTCTATTTGGTGATTTAATCCTATCACGCCAGGCCTAGTTGAGGAGAGTCGATTAGAACTGATTTTGGGGTTTGAAATCGAGAGACTAAGACCCCGAATTGGAACCTAGATGGTGAATTTAGGCCGAGAGGCTAATGGAACCATAGGATTAAACCTGAAGTTTAGTTGATCGAAAATGAAATTGAACTTCTTGAGGATTCATAGATTTTCATGGATATTTTGGCTGATTGTGATATTGATAGAGACCGAAAGACGACGTTGAAATGATTATCATCTAGAATTCTAAGAATGCAAAGGGTCCAAATTGATTGGTTGAGACCGAGAGACGATCATTAACCAATTTAGATACATTCGCTTTGATTCTGAGAGGAGCTTTGCGATTACCTTGGACGATCTACCTTCACATTTGAATTCGAAGGTTCGATAATCTATAACAAAGTAATATAAAGATACTCTAAAAGGGTGGTTGAATAGAGTATGCCAACTTTTCGCTGATAATCTCAAGACTTTTGAAACACTTGCAAAACCCTTTGAGGGTAGACGCAACAAATTGATAACGAGGTAAAGCAATAAATAAAGGATCCTAATAGCTCACCGATTCGAAACAAGTGCGGAAATATGGTAAAGCAATAAATAAAGGACGCAACAAATTGTTAACGAGGTTCGGTTCCTTAAAGGCTTAGTCCCCGCCTAGGGTTCTTCCACAACCCTAGGATTCAACCGGCTTTATTGATTCACAAGACTTAGGATCCTAATAGCTCACCGATAAGCCTCTCTCCTATACTATTACAATCTAGTCAATTCACGTTCCCTTGGAGTCCTTGACCAATCTCCAAAAGCCCCACTTCTCTCAGCTATCTAGTACAATCCTCTTACACTTCGTGAATCAATCGCCTAGTGTCCACTTACTGAGTTACAAACTCTCGAGTATAACACTCTCTCGAAATATATCCTATAAGATCACTGTGTAACTCTCAAATGCTTTGAAACAAAAAATACGACTCATAACAACTAGCAGAGAGCACACGAAAAAGACAGATTGACTTTGAAGGCTTGAGTGCGAATGAATGCTTGTGTTCAACAACTGTACTTGTCTTCTTCTCTTCATCTCCTTTTTATATTAAATCAAATCGGCGCCTCTTTCAAAGAAGGATCTTCTCTTCAACGACTAGAACAGATCATGGCAATCTTCACAATTTTCTATTTTGGGAAACTCCGAAGCCATGATCCACCAGATTCGATCTTCTCGACTTTAAGATTAAGGTAGGAGATTTCATTCGAAATTCATGCTGCATTTGATAGTGCATAATATATATAATAAAATCTAGAAATATATATAATAATAACATATAATAACATCCGAAAATAATATGCACATAATACAGGTTTTGTGTTTCATCAACACAGCTGTAGCTTCAAGACCTTTGACACAAGCTATGTGTTAAAGCCTTTGAAACCATTTCCGATTTTCATCAAGGGAGTGGAGTTATCAAAATTAGATATCATTCAAGCAAGAAAATATTTTTGGTCTATCGATGATGCATTGTTGGTAATCCCTTGTCCTAGAACGCTTTCTGTAATGCATAAAATCTGCATCATAGTTGATCGATCTTGATCATGCTATCAGACCGAACCCTAGCCTGCAAACAAGAACGAACGAGGTCGAGGTGGGGATTGTCTCCCCCGTAGGACCCTCCGACGCTCAAGTCCGTCCCCTCCTCGAAAGAGATTTCTTCTCATATTTATATTAGTCAAGGATAAATGAAACGGTCAATGCATTTAATTCAAGGAATTCAAACGGTTTTGATCTATTTAATAAAGAAACCGTTACCGTATTGATGTCGACCGAGGCATTAAGTATGAGAAACGGTCGAGGCATTTATGTGGGTCATCACAATAGAATAAGCGGTAATTGATAAAAGACGGAACCGCCCCTGCATCGTGATCTCGGGATTTTCCCTCTTACACTTTCCATATTGATAATTCTCTACACTTGATCTGTTTTCGTTGTTACTTTAAAGATAAACTCTCAAATCTGCTTGTTACTTTTGAACTTGGTCGAACCAGCTCGAAATTACCGTCGATACTCCTCCGGTCCTTTTGGACCATTCCATGCCGTCTTCATTCTTATTGCAGCTCATCACGTTGCCTCTAAGCCATTCTGCAAAGGGGGCAGAGTAGAAGTTATCAGTACCCACACAAATTGAGTTCCACATACCTTTGATGCCTCTTAAGTCCTGGAATAGGTGAATTAGCGTCTCCGTCCGTCCCTGACATTTATCGCACTCCCCGTCAGTAGCCAAATGCCTCCGCATCCATTCTGCGTTTGTAAGAACAACCCCTCTCATCAAAAGCCAGACGAAGCAACGGACCCTCTCGGGGACTTTAAGCTTCCAGATCCTCGCATACATCTGCGAATAAATACAAGCAAGGTTGGTAGTACCAATAACCCTCTCGTAGGCGTTGCTGATAGTGTATTGCCCATCCGACGATCCCTTCCAACAGAGAGCATCTTGGACTGATCCTTCTTCCACGACTGCTACTGCCGCAAGCTTGATAAGGATCCCAGCCGGAAGCAATGGAGATAGGACATCCCAATTCCATCAATCCAGTAGTCCCTGACACTCCAGTTCTCCATCCCCTCCTCCACAGTTCCCACTGTTATGTCGAGGACGCTCTCATCACCTAGCCACTTATCAACCCAAAAGCGGATGGAGGTGTCGTCACCTAAAGTCCACCGGGAGCCCTCAATGACCACTGAATTCAGACCTTTGAGGAGGCCTGACTAGATCGCCGAGGTCTCCACATTAGAGGAATTCAGATTGCGTGTGTATTTGGCCTGCAAAATGACACTCCAAACATCAGTACTTTTGCTCGAAAGAAATCTCCAAGCAAGCTTACCCAATATCACCAGATTAAGCTCTCTCATTGATTTTAATCCGAGACCGCCCACACGCCTAGGCTTGCAAACCTCCTCCCACGAGACCAGATGCATCCCCCAACGCTCCTCACTATCTCCCTACAGAAAGCTTCTCCACAGGCCATCAATTTTGTTGCAAGTGGAGCTTGGGAGAGCAACTGTCGCCATCGAGTAAACCGGTATCGAGCACAAGACATACCTTGCAAGGGTAACTCTATCAGCAAAGCTGAGTCGCTTGCACTTCCAGCCAGCAAGTTTCCCTTTCACTTTTTCTACAACCTGATCGAGGATACCCTTGATGATCCTAATCTGCTCAAGAGAGGCCTCCGCAGCAAGAATTAAATCGTCGACGACCATGACGTGGGAGATCTCCGGCCTGATTCTGGTAAGTTTAGGCGCCTTCCACAGGCCCCCTTCAACTGCCCCTTGAATCAAGTGGCTAAGCCTTTCAATACAAAGAATAAAAAGATAAGGAGAGATGGGATCTCCCCTGTCGAATGCCTTTATTCGGCTCGAAGACCTCTGCGAGCTCTCCATTGACTAGAACTCTAGTTTGGACAGTGCTGACACATTTCGTGATCCACTTCACCCAACACTCCGGGAATCCGGCAACCTTGAGGGTGTCCGTAACAAAGTCCTAGCGAAGTCGGTCATAAGCCTTCTTGAGATCGATTTTAAGAAGCATCCAACCCTTCTTCCCTTTCTTTCTTCTCATGGAGTGCACCAATTACTGCATAATCACGATATTATCAGTGATGAGTCGCTCGGGCAGGAAGCTCCCTTGCATCGGACCGATAAGGGTTGAGAGAAGGGGTCTAACCCGGTTGACAATCACTTTTGTGATAATTTTGTACAAAACGTTACAAAGACTTATGGGGCGATATTAAGATACAGCCTCAGGTTTAGCGACTTTGGCTAAAAGCATAATGAGAGTCTCGTTTATGCCTACCAGAAGTGAAGCTGTAGTGAAGAAGTTCCTCACAAAGTCCTTCACTGAGTCGTCAACTCTTGACCAACACTTCTGGAAGAATACCGGTTGGAATCCCTCAATACCAGGAGCTTTGAATTTCTTTCTTCTCGTGAAGCTGTTTCTACTATTTGTTCACTGTGTGCTTTATTCACCATAATTTACTAGTGGCACTAACAAAAACCTCTATTCGAGATTATTGAGATATCTTCTATGTATATATATAGATATTAGTTGATTTTGTATTATCCTAGTCTATCTTTATCTTATCTTGTAAATTGTACTATATATACCGTGTGAATGAGAAGAAAAGATCAAGCCTTTTTCCACAATTCAATATTTCTCATGGTGTCAGAGCGGTGCGTTCCGGGACCGTAATCGATCTATCTACTGGGCTAGCCGACCTTAAGGAAAGACGTCAAATGCAACTGACATATATTGCGGGGCCAAGCAGTTGCACTTGAGGGGGCTAGATGTGTTGTGATGTGTAGATGTTCCGTCCCACATCGAAAAACACGGAACCCTGGGCCTTGCAAATAAGTCAGTGGGCCACTCCTCCTATTGCCAATTGGTTTTATGATGGAACCCCGCTGGTCTCGTGTGCTTGGCTTGGGTGCGCATATGCGCTCGGACGTGTGGACCCCCCACGTTATATGGCCCACCGATATTTATCATGGTATCAGAGCAGGTTTAACCTAAAATTATTTTTTTTTACCCCGAGCCGCCACCCTATCCGCGCTCATTCTACCCTTCCCGTTCATTGCTTCCGCCATGTCTGACAACCAGTCCGGCGCCACCCAGGCCGCCGCCATCGCTGCCGCCGTTGAGGCTGGGAAAAAGGCCCTCGTCGACACCACCTTTCCGTACTACTTGCATCCTTTTGATCATCTGGGGTTGAACGTCTGTGACATGAGATTCAAGGCACAGTTGTCTCGGGCTACTCAATCCGGTCGTTCAATTGCTGTCTACTTTGGAGTTCTTAAAAAGAGTTGGGATGAACTTACTAGTTTCTCTACCGTTCGTGGGTGTGCTACTTGCGGTACTTGCACCTGTAATTGGCGCACCAACTTGCTCAAGGAACGCGAGGAGGAGAAGATCCATTAGTTTTTGATGGGTCTTGATGATGAATTTGCTACCGTTCGTTCGTCTCTTCTCGCCAACGACTCGCTTTAATTTCCTCTTTGAGCGTTGTTTATCAAACTTTGATCTGTGAGGAGGCTCAGTTAGCCGCTTCTAAGAACCGGGATGCTTAACCTGACAGCGCTGCCTTTGCTGCTCAAGGACAGCGGTCTGGTCCTCGTTCTCATGATCAACCTCGTCGCGACCAGGACCAGTCTTCTCGTGATCGTTCTTCGGGAAATCGTGATCAGCCCTCTCGCGATCAACGCTTTGGAGGGCTCGGTTCCGATCTCCCCACCTGCACTCACTGTGGCCAGCTTGGCCACGCCGTTAGCTCCTGCTTCAAGCTCATCGGCTACCCTGATGGCTGATTGGTAGCCCATTGGACCTCAGCATCGCCCTGCGTCGAATGCTCCTACTGGTCGTGCTTCTGACGGTGCTGGACGTGGTCGTGGGCATCCTCAGTCCGGCCTCGCTAACGCCGCTCATGCTCCTCAGTCCGGCCAGGCATCGTCCTCCTTGTCTGGCGCCGACTGTTCTGCCTTTCCCGTCTTGTCAGACTCACAATGGTCTACTCTTGTCTCTCTATTCCAGTCTCTCGCATCCGGTTCGATTGATCACTTGAATGGTAAGACTTATTCCCCTTGGATCCTTGATCCGGGTGCCTCATTTCACATTACGGGTGACCGCTCACTGCTTATTGATCTCAAGGAGGTTACTCCTTCCTCTATTGTTCTGCCAGATGGTTTGGTTGATACAGCTACCCAGGCAGGGAAACTTGTTTTGAGTAATCAATTACTGTTGCCTAATGTGCTCCTTGTTCCTCGTCTCAAATGCAATCTTATATCTTTTCTGACTTTGCTCCGTCAACACAACTGTTGTGTCAGCAGCACTGACAAAGTTTGTGTCTCGCAGGACCGTACTACGATGACGTTGATTGACGTGGGTGAGGGGAGCAATGGAGTTTACTGGTTTTGTTTTGCACCACCAACTGCACGCTACTCTCATGTCGAAGCTGACTCACTTTACCTTTGGCATAAGCCTTTGGGTTATCATGTGCCTGTTATTCTTTTCCATTTACTTCATATTCAAGTCAATAAACACAGGTCATTGAGTCCTTGCTATGCCTCACAGATCCCTCGCACCTCCAATAAATTTGCCCCCCGTGCTCGCAAATGCATCTTTCTAGGCTATCCCAAGGGACAACGAGGTTGGAGAGTTTTTGACATTGAATCCAATGAGTTATTTATTTCTCGGGATGTTACCTTCTACGAAACCTCATTTTCGTTTTGTTCCTCCCTTGAACTTCCACCACCCCATCAGCCATCGCCGTCCGCCTCTCCTACCCATCCGGCTGCGGAGCTCCCTTTGTTGGCTCCCATTCCGTGTGACCCTGCCCCCACCCCTCCTCCGCCTCCTGTAGATGTTTCCGTTGCCCCTGACCCACTTCGAGACACCAGGGGGAGTGCCTCACCACTAGATGCGTCCACTTCGCTACCGGTTGAGCCTATTCCCCTTCGTCGAAGCACTCATGATCGAGTTCCACCAACCAAACTTAATGATTACATCTGCCATACCATACGATCACCAGTATCTTCTGTTGTTCCTCCTCCCGCTCAGTCGTCATCGTCAAGTACGCGTTATCCTATTGAGCACTATGTCTCTTTTGACAGTTTTTCTTCATCTTATGTGGGTTTGCTAGCTTCTATTACTGCCGGAGTTGAGCCTCGATCCTTCTCTGAGGCACTTCGCAATCCGAAATGGCACCTGGACTGTTGTTGATCTTCCTGCAGGCAAACGCCCCATTGGCTGTAAATGGTTTTTTCGCATCAAGTATAAGTCAGATGACACATTGGAGCGTCATAAAGCTCGTCTTGTTGTGCTTGGTAACAATCAGCAGTCGGGTATTGCTTACAATGAAACCTTCGCTTCAAATGCGAAGATGGTCTCCTTCCGTACCTTCCTTGCCATTGCCGTGAATTAGGGCTGGGAACTTCATCAGATGGATGTCCATAATGCTTTTATTTATGGCGACTTGGACGAATAAGTTTACATGCGGCCACCCCCCGATTTTACTTGTTCGGATTCTTCTAAGGTATGCTGCCTGAATCGGTCTCTCTATGGTCTTCGTCAGGCACCCAGAAACTGGTTCTTCAAGCTTACTGCTGCTCTTCACCGGTTTGGATTTGTTCAGTCTAAAGCAGATTATTCTCTCTTCTCCTTCATGCGCCTAGGTTTGTCTCTTCATGTGTTGATTTATGTGGATGACTTGATCATTGCTGGTAGTGATTCAATTCGGCCGAGATCGCTCGCCTCAAATCCAAGTTGAGCTTTGTCTTTCATATGAAGGATCTGGGTCCTCTCAAGTACTTCCTTGGCATTGAAATTGCTCGGTCTGAGAAGGGTCTCTTTCTTTGTCAACGAAAGTGCACATTAGACATTCTCTCAGAGGCTGGTCTTCTTGGTGCTAAGCCTTCTGAGTTTCCTATGGACCAGAATCACTCCCTTACTAGCTCTACCGTTCCGCCATTTGCCGCTTCAGATAGGTATCGTCGTCTTATTGGTCGCTTGATATACATGACCATCACGTGGCCAAGGTTGTGCTACTCCGTCCATACCTTAGCGCAGTTCATGCAGTTGCCTACCGACCTACCGTCGATCATTCGGATGCCGCTTTACGTGTTATGCGTTTCCTGAATGGTCATCCTGGTCAGGGCATCTTTCTTCAGGCATCCGGCCCTCTGGTTCTTACTGCATACTGTGATTCTAATTATGCCAGTTTCCCTGTCACTCGGCGGTCCTTGACCGACTACTATATTTCTCTAGGCTCCTCTCCGATTTTGTGGAAGACGAAGAAACAACATACTGTTTCTTGCTCGTCTGCTGAAGCTGAGTATCGTGCTATGGCCTACGCCTGTTGCGAGCTTTTATGGCTCAAGTCGTTTCTTCGCTCTCTTGGAGTGGAGCATTCAGTGCCTATGTATCTTTTCTGCAATAGCCAAGCCGCCATTCATATTGTTGCGAACCCGGTCTTCCATGATCGTACCAAGCATATTGAAGTCGATTATCACTTTATTCGGGATCTCATTCTTGCTGGCACGATTCGTACGCATCATATTCACACCTCCTCCCAACCGGCTGATCTCCTCACCAAAGCTCTCGATCGTCAGCAGTTTCAGTTTCTTATGGGCAAGTTGGGCATTTGTGATTCTTGAATTTGTAAATAAAGAGCGGCCATATCCGGGGCTCGAACTGGGGACCTTTGGGTACTACCTGTAAGTCCTTTCCAGTGAGCCATTCCGGAATGGTTTGGGCATTTGTGATCCGCATGCTCCAACTGGACGGGGAGTATTGAGATATCTTCTATGTATATATATAGATATTAGTTGATCCGGTATTATCCTAGTCTATCTTTATCTTATCTTATAAATTGTCCTATATATACCGTGTGAATGAGAAAAAAAGACCAAGCCTTTTTCCACAATTCAATATTTCTGAGAGGTCCTACAACTACAAACATTTATTTAATACCCAAATCCGAAATATCTGTACCCACTCCTAATTAACCTTTCTTATTGCGTCAATTGGCATCTTTCTCCTACATTAACCAATATATAAAACGTCCTTACTGATGAATAAAGGTAAAACTTATATTTCTTTATCGTTAAGTTCTTCGTCGAAATAAACGTGACAGTACAATCCTCGAAAAGCCTCTCTCCTATACAATTACAATCTAGTCAATTCACGTTCCCTTGGAGTCCTTGACCAATCTCGAAAAGCCCCACTTCTCTCAGCTATCTAGTACAACAACTGTACTTGAAGGCTTGAGTGCGAATGAATGCTTGTGTTCAACAACTGTACTTGTCTTATTCTCTTCATCTCCTTTTTATATTAAATCAAATCGGCGCCTCTTTCAAAGAAGGATCTTCTCTTCAACGACTAGAACAGATCATGGCAATCTTCACAATCTTCTATTTTGGGAAACTCCGAAACCATGATCCACCAGATTCGATCTTCTCGACTTTAAGATTAAGGTAGGAGATTTCATTCGAAATTCATGCTGCATTTGATAGTGCATAATATATATAATAAAATCTAGAAATATATATAATAATAACATATAATAACATCCGAAAATAATATGCATATAATACAGGTTTTGTGTTTCATCAACACAGCTGTAGCTTCAAGACCTTTGACACAAGCTATGTGTTAAAGCCTTTGAAACCATTTCCGATTTTCATCAAGGGAGTGGAGTTATCAAAATTAGATATCATTCAAGCAAGAAAATATTTTTGGTCTATCGATGATGCATTGTTGGTAATCCCTTGTCCTAGAACGCTTTCTGTAATGCATAAAATCTGCATCATAGTTGATCGATCTTGATCATGCTATCAGACCGAACCCTAGCCTGCAAACAAGAATGAACGAGGTCGGGGTGGGGATTGTCTCCCCCGTAGGACCCTCCGACGCTCAAGTCCGTCCCCTCCTCGAAAGAGATTTCTTCTCATATTTATATTAGTCAAGGATAAATGAAACGGTCAATGCATTTAATTCAAGGAATTCAAATGGTTTTGATCTATTTAATAAAGAAACCGTTACCGTATTGATGTCGACCGAGGCATTAAGTATGAGAAACGGTCGAGGCATTTATGTGGGTCATCACAATAGAATAAGCGGTAATTGATAAAAGACGGAACCGCCCCTGCATCGTGATCTCGGGATTTTCCCTCTTACACTTTCCATATTGATAATTCTCTACACTTGATCTGTTTTCGTTGTTACTTTAAAGATAAACTCTCAAATCTGCTTGTTACTTTTCAACATGGTCGAACCAGCTCGAAATTACCGTCGATACTCCTCCGGTCCTTTTGGACCATTCCATGCCGTCTTCATTCTTATTGCAGCTCATCACGTTGCCTCTAAGCCATTCTGCAAAGGGGGCAGAGTAGAAGTTATCAGTACCCACACAAATTGAGTTCCACATACCTTTGATGCCTCTGCAGTCCTGGAATAGGTGAATTAGCGTCTCCGTCCGTCCCTGACATTTATCGCACTCCCCGTCAGTAGCCAAATGTGTTGTGAGCGGAATCTGCCATGTTTTACAGCAACTTTTATACCGATTTCTGTATACATTGCATTCATTTGGGTTTAGATAAGTACCGAATCTATGTAGTTTATGTTTATTTGCCAAGTTATGGAATCTACACCAGTTTCTGTTTAATTCGCAGAAATCGAGGCGTTTTACAGCAATTCTACAGAAGGTCGGAAAAGCTCGGAAAACCACTACAGAAGTCCAAGGTCAAAGCAGCGGAACCACTCGAATCAAGCCAAGAACCCAGGCTACTCGATCTCGAGTAAGCCCCAGTCGACATAGACAAGCCTGGCCGACGAGTCTTGATCGACGAAGCCTGATCGAGAAAGCCAGACACCCAGCTCCGG
Organism: Persicaria tinctoria; assembly: GCA_037127255.1. Classification (NCBI taxonomy): domain Eukaryota; kingdom Viridiplantae; phylum Streptophyta; class Magnoliopsida; order Caryophyllales; family Polygonaceae; genus Persicaria; species Persicaria tinctoria. The sequence goes on from JBANSL010000004.1 coordinate 8,342,649, forward strand.
AAGTCTACTCGACCTCGACAAGCACTACTCGAGGCCGACAAAGCCTAGCACCACCACCCGGAGTCGACGAGGAGAAGAGTTGCCCGAGAAGCCGAGGATGAGAAGCCGAGCACAAGTCAACTCGATCTCGACGAGCCTTGGTCGAGATCGACGAGCCCAGAGTCAAGATCCGGAGCCCATCGAGGAGAGTCGCTCGAGAAACCCTAGTCGGCCAGCCACCTTACTCGAAGTCGACTAGGGCTTGTCGAGGTCGACGAGCGCCTGAGGAGCCTTGTCCGAGCTTGTCGAGTACACCAACCCGAGGAGGCCAGTCGATGACCTAATCCTACTCGACATCGACTACGACTACTCGAGGTCGACGAGCACCAGTGAGCCAGAGTCCGAGCCACATCGAGCAGAGTCAAGCCAAGCCGAGGAGCCCAACTCGAGGTCGACAAGACCTACTCGAGGTCGACGAGACCGCGTTCCAGAATCTTCTCGACGTGGCCTTGTCCGAGTAGAATTGGAGTTCCTTGGGCGCGAAGGCGGAAGATTCTATCCTATTACATCAAGTTCTATCCAAGGAGACAAGATCTATCAACATCATGAAGACCTACCATAATTAGTTTTATCCTTTCCTTATGGATTTATTTCCATAAAACAATTTATTTATCCTTTCAAGTTTTAGATATAATTTTAGATAGAGATAGATATCTTCTTTTCTAGATTAGCTAGGGAATGAAGGCTATAAATAAAGCCCTAGGGGGCTCAGTTTTATTCATTCCAGTTCAGATCCAATTTCGAAGAGAGAAGTAGTTAGTTCCATTCAGAGATACAGTTTAGGGGTTCTAAGGTTTTTAGGGTTTTGGCTTTCTGCGAAAGTTGATTGCCAGGATTGTAAAGGCTTTTGAATATAGTTAATGCAAGTTTCTTTTTATACATCAATGTCTGCAATTGCGATGAGGCGTGAGTAGTCCACCCACTTCTGGGGCTGGGGTGAGCCCGACGGTGGCCATGTGAGGCGATGCGATAAAGGTCAGATCTTTTGTGCGATTCATCTTCTATCCCTATGAGCATGATTCTTTTGCGAGAGTTGAAGGTGATCCTTGTTTGTATTATTGAAGCGAAAGTGATCTTAATGCAACTTGGATTAATTATGTGAAAAACGGTTAGTAACAATTAGGGTTTATGCGAGAGCCTCTATATGCCTATTTGTTAATGACGAAAGTTATTTGATGGAAAGCGTGATCTTTTGTGCCTTTATGTGTTGTTTTGCATGGTTATCGTTGTGGTATTGATACCCTGGCCTTGGAGGTCTTTTAATATATTGAAGTTAATTTCTGTCAAAATCTGAGTTTTGGTTCGAATCCTGCAATTTCTGTCTTCGTTGATTCTTGTCGATCTCGAGTTGATCTTGTCGAGATCGAGTTGCCTGTTGTCTGTCGAGTTGCTTCGTTTTCGTTTTCTGAGTTACTGTTGTCGACTGCCTTTGTCGATCTCGAGTAGCTGTCATCGAGATCGACCAGTCCTTTGCCTTGCTTTTAGTTTTTGCTTTGCTTCTGTTTGCTTTATTCGTTACTTCCTTTGCTTTACTTTCTGTCTTTAGTTTGCTCTTTGCTTTTATTTTAAGTTGCCCTTGCCGGGTTATTTGTTTCTTTCTTTCTGTTTCTGCGATTCTGTCTGTTCTGCTCTGCTTCTGTGAGAATTTACAGCTATCTAAGAACTGCTGACGTGCTTCCTCGTGGATTCTATCCTGACTTTTCTCTTACTACAACGGGAGGAAATCTTGTATTTATTTGCTAAGACAGGGAAGTCAGTCTGAACCTTAATTTATATTTATTTCATACTTGACCATTCTCCTGCAACAACAAATTGGCGCCGCATCCATTCTGCGTTTGTAAGAACAACCCCTCTCATCAAAAGCCAGACGAAGCAACGGACCCTCTCGGGGACTTTAAGCTTCCAGATCCTCGCATACATCTGCGAATAAATACAAGGAAGGTTGGTAGTACCAATAACCCTCTCGTAGGCGTTGCTGATAGTGTATTGCCCATCTGACGATCCCTTCCAACAGAGAGCATCTTGGACTGATCCTTCTTCCACGACTGCTACTGCCGCAAGCTTGATAAGGATCCCAGCCGGAAGCAATGGAGATAGGACATCCCAATTCCATCATATATTCCATCAATCCAGTAGTCCCTGGCACTCCAGTTCTCCATCCCCTCCTCCACAGTTCCCACTGTTATGTCGAGGACGCTCTCATCACCTAGCCACTTATCAACCCAAAAGCGGATGGAGGTGTCGTCACCTAAAGTCCCTCGGGAGCCCTCAATGACCACCGAATTCAGACCTTTGAGGAGGCCTGACTAGATCGCCGAGGTCTCCACATTAGAGGAATTCAGATTGCGTGTGTATTTGGCCTGCAAAATGACACTCCAAACATCAGTACTTTTGCTCGAAAGAAATCTCCAAGCAAGCTTACCCAATATCACCAGATTAAGCTCTCTCATTGATTTTAATCCGAGACCGCCCACATGCCTAGGCTTGCAAACCTCCTCCCACGAGACCAGATGCATCCCCCGACGCTCCTCACTATCTCCCGACAGAAAGCTTCTCCACAGGCCATCAATTTTGTTGCAAGTGGAGCTTGGGAGAGCAACTGTCGCCATCGAGTAAACCGGTATCGAGCACAAGACATACCTTGCAAGGGTAAATCTATCAGCAAAGCTGAGTCGCTTGCACTTCCAGCCAGCAAGTTTCCCTTTCACTTTTTCTACAACCTGATCGAGGATACCCTTGATGATCCTAATGTGCTCAACAGAGGCCTCCGCAGCAAGAATTAAATCGTCGACGACCATGACGTGGGAGATCTCCGGCCTGATTCTGGTAAGTTTAGGCGCCTGCCACAGGCCCCCTTCAACTGCCCCTTGAATCAAGTGGCTAAGCCTTTCAATACAAAGAATAAAAAGATAAGGAGAGATGGGATCTCCCCTGTCGAATGCCTTTATTCGGCTCGAAGACCTCTGCGAGCTCTCCATTGACTAGAACTCTAGTTTGGACAGTGCTGACACATTTCGTGATCCACTTCACCCAACACTCCGGGAATCCGGCAACCTTGAGGGTGTCCGTAACAAAATCCTAGCGAAGTCGGTCATAAGCCTTCTTGAGATCGATTTTAAGAAGCATCCAACCCTTCTTCCCTTTCTTTCTTCTCATGGAGTGCACCAATTACTGCATAATCACGATATTATCAGTGATGAGTCGCTCGGGCAGGAAGCTCCCTTGCATCGGACCGATAAGGGTTGAGAGAAGGGGTCTGACCCGGTTGACAATCACTTTTGTGATAATTTTGTACAAAACGTTACAAAGACTTATGGGGCGATATTGAGATATAGCCTCAGGTTTAGCGACTTTGGCTAAAAGCATAATGAGAGTCTCGTTTATGCCTACCAGAAGTGAAGCTGTAGTGAAGAAGTTCCTCACAAAGTCCTTCACTGAGTCGTCAACTCTTGACCAACACTTCTGGAAGAATACCGGTTGGAATCCCTCAATACCAGGAGCTTTGAATTTCTTTCTTCTCGTGAAGCTGTTTCTACTATTTGTTCACTGTGTGCTTTATTCACCATAATTTACTAGTGGCACTAACAAAAACCTCTATTTGAGATTATTGAGATATCTTCTATGTATATATATATAGATATTAGTTGATTTTGTATTATCCTAGTCTATCTTTATCTTATCTTGTAAATTGTACTATATATACCGTGTGAATGAGAAGAAAAGATCAAGCCTTTTTCCACAATTCAATATTTCTCATGGTGTCAGAGCGGTGCGGCCCGGGACCCTAATCGATCTATCTACTGGGCTAGCCGACCTTAAGGAAAGACGTCAAATGCAACTGACATATATTGCGGGGCCAAGTAGTTGCACTTGAGGGGGCTTGATAATGCACATTTCTAATGGGCATTATAGGATAATTTAGTTGCATTTACATTGTAGAATATGCATGTTTTAGTGTTAATTTAGATAAAACTCTTTTTGTGGAAAAGTTCGGAATCTACGCTATTTCGGTTGAATTGTGCAGAATCGTAGATCCGACATGGTGGAAAGCAAGGGAAAGCTGTTAAACATGGCCAAGTGAAGTCAAGAAATCAAGCTAAGAAGAGAAAGAAAGGAGAAGAGAAAGAAAGAGGGAAGAACAATGAAGAATCGAGCTTCTGGGCATCAGTCGCTGCCAGCGAATGATCAGTCGCTGCCAGCGAGTGGAACCAGAATCCGAGGGAGAGCCAGCGAGAGGAAGGGCAAGCGAGTCCGCTGCTAGCGACTGATTCCGCTGCAGCGAGACGACTGCTGCCGCGGAAAATTCCGCTGCTAGCGAAAATCATCAGGGGGACGAAGCTTCGGCCACTCGCGGCAGCGGAAGCCCCAGCTCGCGGAAGCGAGTTCAGTGTCTCGCGGAAGCGGAAGGAAGGACTCGAAGAGGATGAAAAAATTCTAAGGCATGGAAAAGTCGCTGCCAGCGAGTGTGCCAGCGAGTTGGTAGCGGAAATCCAACAGAAGCTCAATCAAGGCCATTCGCTGCCAGCGGAAATTTCTCGCTGCCAGCGGAATCCGACGCTGAATTAATTTAGGAAAGTTCTATCTTTGATCTAGTTTGTTTAGGAAATTTCTATCTTTTATCTATCTTTTATCTACCTTTTATGGAAGACATTAGGCTTATAAATAGGATGTTCTAGGGTTAGTTTAATTAAGTTTTCAAGTAGAGAAAATCACCATTGAAGAGAAGAAAGCTTAGGTAAGCCATGTTTGGCTAATTTTGTAGTTTCCGCCTACACTTTCGAGACTTGGTTGGTGGTTTGTGAGTTTCTAATTCAAGTTATTTTTCCTCTTTAATTCTTTCAACTTCTTTGTGCGATATTGATTATGTTATTGATGTTATCTTGACTCGCGACCTTGATAATATTGATTTCATGCTAGGATTTAATACTTTCGTATTTGTGTTATTTCCGTAGTAGCACGCATAAGATTGTGGATTCCGTGTTTGAAGCATGATTATGTAGGGAGTTGACATATATCTTAAACATTGATTTACCGTGTTTAATTGGTGTTATTTATATGCTCAAGTTCTTGGGACTATTTGCTATCTCTTTGTTAAATCTTGACCGTGTTAAGGTTGCATTGAGGTGTAAGGGATTAATTGGACTCGTAGGACTTTTAATCTATATAAACCAAGACGGGAGGAATTCGTAGGAAAAGATAATAACTTGAAAAGGATTCGATGATCAATAAAACCAACCAAAGTCGAGAACTTGTAGGTGGAAACGCTTTTCTTCCATCATTTATTTGCTTTTGTCAATATTATCTTCTTTTATTTTCATTCATAAAAATCGTTTCTTTTATATTGATAAATACACAATATTTAGAAATACTTGATTCTCTTGGGTTCGACCCCTTACTTGCATACTATACTAGTTTGTTCGTTTGGGATTTATTTTTGGCGAGGTGAATCAACGACTTTCCTCCGTCAAAATTGGCGCCGTTGCCGGGGAATCAAGGGCAATTTCTTTGTTTTGTGTATTTATTAATATTTGTATATATATCTAGTCCAGTCGTGGACCTATCTTACGGTTCACGACACCCTAATTACTAATATTTCAAGATGTTGGAGTTATTGCAATACCAAGGAGAATACTTTCACCATTACCTCGCAAGAGTGCAAGATTTAGTGGATGAACGTGCTTCACGGGGTATCCAAGATGATGTGAAAGAACAAGTACTTTGCGTTCAAGATGGCATGCTTCCCGAGATACGAGAATTCGCCCAATCTTTGAAAAACGAAGGCTTTTATGGTTTGGATTGGCCGGAATTGTGGGATATTTTCCTTTGTGTGGGTGACATGGCAAAGGTGGAAGAAGAATACATGTTGGCATCCACACCCTTACCTTTCAAACCAATGGCGGGCGTGATACATGAGGAAAGCCAAGACGCAAGTACCCATGGTTCATTCGAAGATGGAGAAGAGAGCCTGATGCCCCTTGACATGGAGTCTCATGAGTGCACGCTTGAGGAACCATGTATTTTGGCACCTGCTCCACCCATGGAAATCATCCCCAACGCATCTATTGAGGAACCAAGTCCGGAGCCGATTTCTTTGGCTTCCGAGCAAGGTAATCATATTTCTTACACTTTTGTGGATTTTGGTGAATATGTAGATCCTTGGGAGCATTACTTCGACAAACCACCAACGGAACTGTGTTGGTGGTACTACATACCCTCGGTGAGAAGTCACGCTCGAGCATATGAAGAGTTGGAGACCTTCTTCAACACCACATCTTTTGACTTCGACTTCTTCATATGTGGTGCTCGCCTACCTAGATGGTGTGCACCGGAGTTTGATTTGCTAAAAAGGGCATTGGCGATGTCCGAGTGAGTCTTGAACACATAGACGAATAAACCGTCGAGTCTATGACGATAAACAAGGACGCTTTTCGGGAGGCAACCCGAGGTAAGTTTTCCTAAATTAGTTATTTCAATTCCTAGTTATTTAATTAGTTTGGTTGTTTAATAAATTAGAAATTTCCTAATTATTTTATATGGTAGATAGATGCTTTTGGATATTTTGAGCTAACAATGCAGGGAAAAGTGAACAAGATCGAAGAATAGAGAATCTGGGCTCAATTCGCTGCCAGCGAATCATGATTCGCTGCCAGCGAATCCAGCCGCTCAGAAGACATAGGGGCTGATTTCATCCGCTAACAGCGAACCAACACTCGCTGCCAGCGAATCCAGCGGTGATGCCTAGTCTTCGTCCGTTGTCGTCGCATCCAATCTTATTCATTCTTCGCCATCTTCATTCATCCGTGCTCGTTGTTCGTCCGTCTTCGTTGCTGTCGTTCTTCACCGTTCTTCTTCCGAGCTTCATCATCTTCGCCATCGAAACTTTTCCCATGATGTGAGTTATTCTTTACCCTCTTTCTCTCATATTTTTATGATTTTTTGTCTTTGATCTTCATTGAGGACAATGAAGAATTTAAGTGTGGGGGAGGGTTGCATTCATAAATTCATGCATTCATGTTTATTTTGTCGTTACTTTATTCATCGATTCATGTTTATTTTTTGTTTATTTATTGCATTGGAAAATGAAAAAAAAATTGAGAAAAAATAAAAAAAAAAATCCAAAAAGATCATGCATTGCATATATGTGTTATTCAAATACCCATCTTGCCTTAGTTTGTCCTCTATTTTATTTTTATGAGTTTTACCATATATGTTCCATAATATGATTGAATTACCTAGCCTTGTCACATACTTGAAATGATTTTTATGGGAGCATGACTTGTTAGTTCAATTGAGCAAGTATGATTCTTTGTCTTGGGCATTATTGAAATCCAACAAAATATTGTCCTAGTGAGAAATTTTGGCCTTATAAGGGATTTTCATCATATTTATTCCCTTTTGCTTTCTTGTGTGACATTATACTCTCCTTATGCACTTACCTCTTGAGATTGACATTGTTATCTATATTTGAGGCCGAATTTATATGTTTATTGCTTATGAGTTTCAAATGATAGAGGCATGATTTTCTTAGCCATATTATTATCCATATCCACCCTACATATGTGTCCTTTGCTTGTAGCAAATTTGAGCCTTAGCCTATTCTTTGAAGCTCCACAAAAATTTATCCTAGCCAATGATAAGCCTTACCCTACCCGGGAATTAGGATTAGAGTTGGTGAATGATTGATCTAGTTGAGTGGAAAAGAGATTTTGTTGAGAAAGTTACAAGTTTGGATGAGTATGTAATTCTAGTTTTATTCCTCACATTGTGCATTATTGTTTTGGCTCTAAAAAAAAAAATGAATGAATGGGAAAAAAAAAAAGAAAAAGAAAAAAAAAAAGAGCATGAGTTTGAGCCTTTTATTTTCATTATGAGTGTGAGAGTTGGAAATAATCTTTGGTTGAGAAATGAATGATGTTTGTAATTAAAGATGTTGTGAGAGCTTGAGTTTAAGATGATGTTTTTGAGAGAGTGGATGGTTGACGGTTGATTATCTAGGATCTTGATTCCCGGATTTTGAGCACCACATGACCATAAATTCTCCTTGCCCTTGATTCCTTACCAAGCCCCATTACAACCTTGATAAAAGACCTCTTGATGTTTCTTGTGAGTGATGGCATCCGCGGTGGAGAATATGTGATATATGTGTCAATTTCTATGTAGCTCTTTGCATTTTGGATTGAGTCGAGAGATATATTATTAAGCCTAAACACAATGAGAGTGAGAGCAAACACATAATCCCGGTGAGGTTGGATGATATGTGCCTTATTTTGAATCGTTCATATACTTGCTAGGATGTTAGCTTTCATGTTCATGGCTCCTCCACTTTGATGTTGCTTTTGACAAGGTTAGTGCTTGAAGATTATATGTGTGGGATGATGGTTTTGCTCTTCTTTATTTTGCATTGCTTGAGGACAAGCAAAAGGTTAAGTGTGGGGGAGTTTGATAATGCACATTTCTAATGGGCATTATAGGATAATTTAGTTGCATTTACATTGTAGAATATGCATGTTTTAGTGTTAATTTAGATAAAACTCTTTTTGTGGAAAAGTTCGGAATCTACGCTATTTCGGTTGAATTGTGCAGAATCGTAGATCCGACATGGTGGAAAGCAAGGGAAAGTTGTTAAACATGGCCAAGTGAAGTCAAGAAATCAAGCTAAGAAGAGAAAGAAAGGAGAAGAGAAAGAAAGAGGGAAGAACAATGAAGAATCGAGCTTCTGGGCATCAGTCGCTGCCAGCGAATGATCAGTCGCTGCCAGCGAGTGGAACCAGAATCCGAGGGAGAGCCAGCGAGAGGAAGGGCAAGCGAGTCCGCTGCTAGCGACTGATTCCGCTGCAGCGAGACGACCGCTGCCGCGGAAAATTCCGCTGCTAGCGAAAATCATCAGGGGGACGAAGCTTCGGCCACTCGCGGCAGCGGAAGCCCCAGCTCGCGGAAGCGAGTTCAGTGTCTCGCGGAAGCGGAAGGAAGGACTCGAAGAGGATGAAAAAATTCTAAGGCATGGAAAAGTCGCTGCCAGCGAGTGTGCCAGCGAGTTGGTAGCGGAAATCCAACAGAAGCTCAATCAAGGCCATTCGCTGCCAGCGGAAATTTCTCGCTGCCAGCGGAATCCGACGCTGAATTAATTTAGGAAAGTTCTATCTTTGATCTAGTTTGTTTAGGAAATTTCTATCTTTTATCTATCTTTTATCTACCTTTTATGGAAGACATTAGGCTTATAAATAGGATGTTCTAGGGTTAGTTTAATTAAGTTTTCAAGTAGAGAAAATCACCATTGAAGAGAAGAAAGCTTAGGTAAGCCATGTTTGGCTAATTTTGTAGTTTCCGCCTACACTTTCGAGACTTGGTTGGTGGTTTGTGAGTTTCTAATTCAAGTTATTTTTCCTCTTTAATTCTTTCAACTTCTTTGTGCGATATTGATTATGTTATTGATGTTATCTTGACTCGCGACCTTGATAATATTGATTTCATGCTAGGATTTAATACTTTCGTATTTGTGTTATTTCCGTAGTAGCACGCATAAGATTGTGGATTCCGTGTTTGAAGCATGATTATGTAGGGAGTTGACATATATCTTAAACATTGATTTACCGTGTTTAATTGGTGTTATTTATATGCTCAAGTTCTTGGGACTATTTGCTATCTCTTTGTTAAATCTTGACCGTGTTAAGGTTGCATTGAGGTGTAAGGGATTAATTGGACTCGTAGGACTTTTAATCTATATAAACCAAGACGGGAGGAATTCGTAGGAAAAGATAATAACTTGAAAAGGATTCGATGATCAATAAAACCAACCAAAGTCGAGAACTTGTAGGTGGAAACGCTTTTCTTCCATCATTTATTTGCTTTTGTCAATATTATCTTCTTTTATTTTCATTCATAAAAATCGTTTCTTTTATATTGATAAATACACAATATTTAGAAATACTTGATTCTCTTGGGTTCGACCCCTTACTTGCATACTATACTAGTTTGTTCGTTTGGGATTTATTTTTGGCGAGGTGAATCAACGACTTTCCTCCGTCAGGGCTAGACGTGTTGTGATGTGTAGATGTTCCGTCCCACATCGAAAAACACGGAACCCTGGGCCTTGCAAATAAGTCAGTGGGCCACTCCTCCTATTGCCAATTGGTTTTATGATGGAACCCCGCTGGTCTCGTGTGCTTGGCTTGGGTGCGCATATGCGCTCGGACGTGTGGACCCCCCACGTTATATGGCCCACCGATATTTATCATGGTATCAGAGCAGGTTTAACCTAAAATTAATTTTTTTTACCCCGAGCCGCCACCCTATCCGCGCTCGTTCTACCCTTCCCGTTCATTGCTTCCGCCATGTCTGACAACCAGTCCGGCGCCACCCAGGCCGCCGCAATCGCTGCCGCCGTTGAGGCTGGGAAAAAGGCCCTCGTCGACACCACCTTTCCGTACTACTTGCATCCTTTTGATCATCTGGGGTTGAACGTCTGTGCCATGAGATTCAAGGGTGACAACTACCTCGAATAGGCAACCTGTTTTTGCAATGCTCTCTATGCGAAAAAAAAGTCCGAATTTGTTGATGGTTCGCTGCAGAAACCCACTGATTCCTCTGAAGTTCGCAGATGGCGCGATGTGAACTCCATGGTCATCGGCTGGATCTTACAGTCCGTTGATTCATCGCTTCGTCCCTCTCTTACTTATTTTGAGACTGCCAAGGACTTGTGGGATGATATCACCCAGCGTTTCTCGGTTGGTAATGGCCCGCGTATTCATCAACTCAAGGCACAGTTGTCTCGGGCTACTCAATCCGGTCGTTCAATTGTTGTCTACTTTGGAGTTCTTAAAAAGAGTTGGGATGAACTTACTAGTTTCTCTACCGTTCGTGGGTGTGCTACTTGCGGTACTTGCACCTGTAATTGGCGCACCAACTTGCTCAAGGAACGCGAGGAGGAGAAGATCCATTAGTTTTTGATGGGTCTTGATGATGAATTTGCTACCGTTCGTTCGTCTCTTCTCGCCAACGACTCGCTTTAATTTCCTCTTTGAGCGTTGTTTATCAAACTTTGATCTGTGAGGAGGCTCAGTTAGCCGCTTCTAAGAACCGGGATGCTTAACCTGACAGCGCCGCCTTTGCTGCTCAAGGATAGCGGTCTGGTCCTCGTTCTCATGATCAACCTCGTCGCGACCAGGACCAGTCTTCTCGTGATCGTTCTTCGGGAAATCGTGATCAGCCCTCTCGCGATCAGCGCTTTGGAGGGCTCGGTTCCGATCTCCCCACCTGCACTCACTGTGGCCAACTTGGCCACGCCGTTAGCTCCTACTTCAAGCTCATCGGCTACCCTGATGGCTGATTGGTAGCCCACTGGACCTCGGCATCGCCCTGCGTCGAATGCTCCTACTGGTCGTGCTTCTGACGGTGCTGGATGTGGTCGTGGGCATCCTCAGTCCGGCCTCGCTAACGCCGCTCATGCTCCTCAGTCCGGCCAGGCATCGTCCTCCTTGTCTGGCGCCGACTGTTCTGCCTTTCCCGTCTTGTCAGACTCACAATGGTCTACTCTTGTCTCTCTATTCCAGTCTCTTGCATCCGGTTCGATTGATCACTTGAATGGTAAGGCTTATTCCCCTTGGATCCTTGATCCGGGTGCCTCATTTCACATTACGGGTGACCGTTCACTGCTTATTGATCTCAAGGAGGTTACTCCTTCCTCTATTGTTCTGCCGGATGGTTTGGTTGATACAGCTACCCAAGCAGGGAAACTTGTTTTGAGTAATCAATTATGGCTGCCTAATGTGCTCCTTGTTCCTCGTCTCAAATGCAATCTTATATCTTTTCTGACTTTGCTCCGTCAACAAACCTGTTGTGTCAGCAGCACTGACAAAGTTTGTGTCTCGCAGGACCGTACTACGATGACGTTGATTGATGTGGGTGAGGGGAGCAATGGAGTTTACTGGTTTCGTTTTGCACCACCAACTGTACGCTACTCTCATGTCGAAGCTGACTCACTTTCCCTTTGGCATAAGCGTTTGGGTTATCATGTGCCTGTTATTATTTCCCATTTACTTCATATTCAAGTCAATAAACACAGGTCATTGAGTCCTTGCTATGCCTCACAGATCCCTCGCACCTCCAATAAATTTGCCCCCCGTGCTCGCAAATGCATCTTTCTAGGCTATCCCAAGGGACAACGAGGTTGGAGAGTTTTTGACATTGAATCCAATGAGTTATTTATTTCTCGGGATGTTACCTTCTACGAAACCTCATTTCCGTTTTGTTCCTCCCTTGAACTTCCACCACCCCATCAGCCATCGCCGTCCGCCTCTCCTACCCATCCGGCTGCGGAGCTCCCTTTGTTGGCTCCCATTCCGTGTGACCCTGCCCCCACCCCTCCTCCGCCTCCTGTAGATGTTTCCGTTGCCGCTGACCCACTTCGAGACACCAGGGGGAGTGCCTCACCACTAGATGCGTCCACTTCGCTACCGGTTGAGCCTATTCCCCTTCGTCGAAGCACTCATGATCGAGTTCCACCAACCAAACTTAATGATTACATCTGCCATACCATACGATCACCAGTATCTTCTGTTGTTCCTCCTCCCGCTCAGTCGTCATCGTCAAGTACGCGTTATCCTATTGAGCACTATGTCTCTTTTGACAGTTTTTCTTCATCTTATGTGGGTTTGCTAGCTTCTATTACTGCCGGAGTTGAGCCTCGATCCTTCTCTGAGGCACTTCGCAATCCGAAATGGCACCTGGACTGTTGTTGATCTTCCTGCAGGCAAACGCCCCATTGGCTGTAAATATTTTTTTCGCATCAAGTATAAGTCAGATGACACATTGGAGCGTCATAAAGCTCGTCTTGTTGTGCTTGGTAACAATCAGCAGTCGGGTATTGCTTACAATGAAACCTTCGCTTCAGTTGCGAAGATGGTCTCCTTCCGTACCTTCCTTGCCATTGCCGTGAATTAGGGCTGGGAACTTCATCAGATGGATGTCCATAATGCTTTTATTTATGGCGACTTGGACGAATAAGTTTACATGCGGCCACCCCCCGATTTTACTTGTTCAGATTCTTCCAAGGTATGCCGCCTGAATCGGTCTCTCTATGGTCTTCGTCAGGCACCCAGAAACTGGTTCTTCAAGCTTACTGCTGCTCTTCACCGGTTTGGATTTGTTCAGTCTAAAGCAGATTATTCTCTCTTCTCCTTCCTGCGCCTAGGTTTGTCTCTTCATGTGTTGATTTATGTGGATGACTTGATCATTGCTGGTAGTGATTCAATTCGGCCGAGATCGCTCGCCTCAAATCCAAGTTGAGCTTTGTCTTTCATATGAAGGATCTGGGTCCTCTCAAGTACTTCCTTGGCATTGAAATTGCTCGGTCTGAGAAGGGTCTCTTTCTTTGTCAACGAAAGTGCACATTAGACATTCTCTCAGAGGCTGGTCTTCTTGGTGCTAAGCCTTCCGAGTTTCATATGGACCAGAATCACTCCCTTACTAGCTCTACCGTTCCGCCATTTGCCGCTTCAGATAGGTATCGTCGTCTTATTGGTCGCTTGATATACCTGACCATCACGTGCCCAGAGCTGTGCTACTCCGTCCATACCTTAACGCAGTTCATGCAGTTGCCTACCGACCTACCGTCGATCATTCGGATGCCGCTTTACGTGTTATGCGTTTCCTGAATGGTCATCCTGGTCAGGGCATCTTTCTTCAGGCATCCGGCCCTCTGGTTCTTACTGCATACTGTGATTCTGATTATGCCAGTTTCCCTGTCACTCGGCGGTCCTTGACCGACTACTATATTTCTCTAGGCTCCTCTCCGATTTTGTGGAAGACGAAGAAACAACATACTGTTTCTTGCTCGTCTGCTGAAGCTGAGTATCGTGCTATGGCCTACGCCTGTTGCGAGCTTTTATGGCTCAAGTCGTTTCTTCGCTCTCTTGGAGTGGAGCATTCAGTGCCTATGTATCTTTTCTGCAATAGCCAAGCCGCCATTCATATTGTTGCGAACCCGGTCTTCCATGATCGTACCAAGCATATTGAAGTCGATTATCACTTTATTCGGGATCTCATTCTTGCTGGCACGATTCGTACGCATCATATTCACACCTCCTCCCAACCGGCTGATCTCCTCACCAAAGCTCTCGATCGTCAGCAGTTTCAGTTTCTTATGGGCAAGTTGGGCATTTGTGATTCTTGAATTTGTAAATAAAGAGCGGCCATATCCGGGGTTCAAACTGGGGACCTTTGGGTACTACCTGTAAGTCCTTTCCAGTGAGCCATTCCGGAATGGTTTGGGCATTTGTGATCCGCATGCTCCAACTTGACGGGGAGTATTGAGATATCTTCTATGTATATATATATAGATATTAGTTGATCCGGTATTATCCTAGTCTATCTTTATCTTATCTTATAAATTGTCCTATATATACCGTGTGAATGAGAAAAAAAGACCAAGCCTTTTTCCACAATTCAATATTTCCGAGAGGTCCTACAACTACAAACATTTATTTAATACCCAAATCCGAAATATTTGTACCCACTCCTAATTAACCTTTCTTATTTCGTCAATTGGCATCTTTCTCCTACATTAACCAACATATAAAACGTCCTTACTGGTGAATAACGGTAAAACTTATATTTCTTTATCGTTAAGTTCTTCGTCGAAATAAACGTGACAGTACAACTAGCTGATGAAGATTGCCCATTGCAATCTAACATATCTGTATAGTTAGTAATGCATGAACCAATTGACTAATCTTCCAACTAATCGAATTAAATAATTAAGTTAAGCAGCGGCCTCTATTTAATGCTGCCTTAAGCTTATATATCCATATATATATATATATATATATATACTCGTCTCAATTGGTCAACCACCATCTACTATTTCTCTTCCTATAAATAGGGGTTAAGGAAAGTGCAACCACAATCACTTATTCACTTGTGTTTGGAGATATATATTAACAATAAGGGCATATGGGGAAGTTTGCAAAGTGTTTTGTGAGGTCTTATGCAACCTTACTACTGGTGTTGATGGTTTTAGGGTTGACCAATGGCAGGCGAGTTGACCACGTAGACGGTTATTATGGCGGTGGCCTTGGTGGCGGAGGTGGTTATGGTGGTGGACTCGGTGGCGGATATGGTGGTGGATCCGGCTATGGAGCAGGAGGCGGCTACGGTGGTGGATCCGGCTATGGAGGTGGAGGCGGCTACGGTGGGGGATCCGGCTATGGAGCTGGGGGCGGCTACGGTGGTGGATCTGGATATGGAGCAGGAGGCGGCTACGGTGGTGGATCCGGCTATGGAGCTGGAGGCGGCTACGGTGGTGGATCCGGCTATGGGGCTGGAGGTGGCTACGGTGGTGGATCCGGCTATGGTGCCGGGGGAGGTTACGGTGGCGGAGGCTATTAATTAATTAAAGAGGTGGTACGTGGGTGATCATATACATACATATAAATAATATATATGGCAAACTTAATGATAGGTATGTACGTTGAAGTTATAGATAGGCCATGCATGCATGCATGCACGAATCTGTACGTGTGTGCATAAATGGTTCATCACAGCGCAATTATGTGTACGTTTTCATTTCTGTTGGTGTACGTTTTACCGGTGAGCTTTAGTGTATGTTTTCGATCGATATATATACCAATATATTAATTTCTGTTGGTGTTTTACCGGTGAGCTCTCTGGTGTATGTTTTCGATCTATCTATCTATCTCTATATATGTACCCACACACCCAAGGGCGGAGGCAGGGGTCATGCGCTGGCTTGTGCCTCCTGAAAAAATAAAACTTCTGTATATATATTAAAAGAGGGGGAAATGATATAGCGTAGATGTTGAAGGCACTGTATACACCAATATATTAATTATATGAATAAATCTTATTATTAATAGTGTTATTTCTATATATTGGAGTTCATGATCGAGCACATTATATTATTATATAATAATTAAAGTTGTATGAGTAAAAAAATTTAAAATTAATTAAAGGGAATAGCTATATACTACCTCCGTTCAGAAATAAGTGACGTTGACTTTTTGACACGTTTTTTAAGGAGTTAAAAACTATATAAAATATAAAGTTTTTAATCGATTTTTTAAAATAATTTATAATTATTTAAAAAAATTAATAAAAATTAATAAAAAAGTTAATATTTTATATAGTTTTTAACTCCTTAAAAAACGTGTCGAAAAGTCAAACGACACTTATTAATGAACGGAGGGAGTATATATGTATATATGTATATATGTATATATATATATATATATATATATATATATATATATATATATATATATATATATATATATATATATATATATATATATATATATATATATATATATATATATATATATATATATATATATATATAGGGGTTGGTTCTGATGTACTCAGCCTTAACGTGTATCATGTACACAAATCTGAGCCGTTGATTGAATGAAATTGATGGCTGAGATTAAAAGGCAATTTTAGTTTTTTTTAAAAATTAAAAATCAGTGGGACCCACGTTTTTTCTTACCCACTTGCTAAATTATTCGATCGTATCGACGGATTATGCGACGGATTATGTGATGGTATATCTGGATTATTCGATGGTATCGACGGATTATGCGATGGTATATCTGGATTATTCGATCGTATCGACGGATTATGGGATGATATCGATGAATTATTCTAATTGGCTACCACCTTGAAAACGCCCTAAACTTTTAACTAATAATTATTCGATGATATCGCTTGATTATTCAATGATATCGCTTGATTATTCGATGATGTTACAATATTATTCGGTTGTAATTTTAACAAATAACTAAATATTATTCAATGGTATTGCTGGATAATTCAATGGTATCACATGATTATTCGATACTATATGCATTTTTCATTCATATGAATGCCAACCTAAAATAAACTCATATCCTTAAACACAAAATCGGTTCATACACCTGAATAATTCGCTCCATACCCCTGAATAATTCGCTCCATACACCTGAATAATTCGGCTTTTCTACTGAATACCTATGACATTGAATAAATTGCAGGTAACTTTAACATTTAACATTCAACATTCAACCTTCAAAAACAAAATTGCAGCCAACCTTCATATGATTGTAAATGAACATATACATTCAATAATTTAAAATCTTAAAAAATGCTCCAAAGCTCAACATCTGCTAGCTAATCCAATGACGTTGCTTTTTGCTTCTCTCCCATTGTTAATTTAATCCATGATCCATCATTATCCAGATTACTCAATTGCCAGCACTTCCAAATGAGAAAATAGAACAAGCAGCACATAGCAGAAAGAAGAATAACTACTGAATAAGGACGTATAGGGATTTTAGATCAAATACATCAAACACCATTATGAGACACCAATGCGCAGGGTCCAAACTTACCTAAACCTGCTCGGCGGCGCACCTCTGCACCACGAACCTCGGCACCTTTGCAGTCACCATCGCCTCCTCTTTCCAATCGCCATCGCCTCTGCTTGCACTCACCATCGGCATCGCCTATGCTTCCAATCCAACGAACCACCCCTTTCATTGTGAATCGAGAAGGGATGAGGAGAAGAGAAAGGGGCGATTTATCCCACCAGCACAGCATCGCCGTTCCATATCGCGGCCGAAATCGCCACCGATTTGCCCCCAATCTGCACCTCACGGCTCCGCCTTTGTGGTCCGTCTTCGCCGCACCTCACGGATCTGCCTTCGAATGCCGGAAAGAGATTCGTCGCCGCCGTCGTTGTGAATCGAGAAGGGAGGAGGAGAAGAGAAAGGGGCGATTTATCCCACCAGCACACCATCGCCGTTTCAAATCGCCGCCGAAATCGCCACCGATTTGCCCTCGAACTGCACCTCACGGCTCCGCCTTGGTGGTCCGCCTTCGCCGCACCTCACGGATCCGCCTTCGAATGACGGAAAGATACTCATCGCCGCCGTCGTTGGAGTCTCCATCGCTCGTCCAGCCTCCGCCTAGCCCTCGCCCGATCGTCTCCCCTTCTCTTTCTCTAATTTTCTAGGGTTGAAAAAGATTGTTGGCAGGTGTGAGATTGTACGCGCTTCTATAGAGGTAGGGGGTGTTTTTTTTTTTTTTTTTTAATTTTCAATTACTAAAAACGAAGGATTAATCTCAGCCTTCCAATTCCTCTAAATCAATGGTTAGGATTTGTGTACATGATACACATTAAGCCTTGAGTACATATGATCCACGCTCTCTCTCTCTCTCTCTCTCTCTCTCTCTCTATATATATATATATATATATATATATATATATATATATATATATATAGGTGAAGATTCAAATGAAAATGGGGCTTAAGATGAAAATCCCTCTTAAAGTTAAAATAGTCTAATTTGGAGGTAAATAGGCATAATTTAAAGGTAAATGAGCCTAATTAAACGAGTAATGAATAAATGGGCCTAATTTTGGTGTAAATGAGCCTAATTTTATGAGTAAATGGAAAAAATGGTTAAATGACCCTAATTATGGGGTAAATTTCACACGCCTCCCCCAAACTTTCCATTCATACGAATATTGCCCTTATTTCAATTATGAAAATTACAGATTTTAGCCCGTAATTTTTATTTGAAATAATATTGTTAGGTGCAACTATAATATTAAAAAAATACAACAAGAATGTTACATCACAGTTTTTGTCTTTATTTTATAAAGGGAAAAAGATGAGATTACAAAATATAAAGTGAACAAATAATACAATAAATGTTATTATTAATAAATGTGCATTTTCATAATGTGTCATACCAAAAATTTTCTTTATGGACCGCTATTTTATGACAGTTTTGTACTTTAATGGAACATATGTGCCATTAAAAGCCTATTAGCTCAAAAAATGGTATAGTGATGTGCCCATGCACAAATGTTCGAGTTCAAAATCCCGCATAAGCTATTTAATTATGGTTGCTTTTTTTGTGTTCCCGTTCATGATTAAGATTATAAAGTGCAATAATAAAATGATAATGTGCACAAATAAGATGATATAATGCATATATAACATTATATTTTGCAAATATAACTTTAAGTTGCGCAAATATAACACTATGTTTTGCAAATGTAACATTATATTGTGCATATCTAATAATATAATGTTACGTTGTGCACATATAATATTATGTTGTGCGAATATAACATTATATTGTGCAAATATAACTTTAAGGTGTGCAAATATAACACTATGTTTTGCAAATGTAACATTATGTTGTGCATATCTAATAATATAATGTTACGTTATGCACATATAATATTATGTTGTGCGAATATAACATTATATTGTGCAAAATATAACTTTAAGTTGTGCAAATATAACACTATGTTTTGCAAATGTAATATTATGTTGTGCATATCTAATAATACAATTGTTCAAAAGTAAGATAGGATTGTGCAAAAGTAGTATACAATTGTGCATAACTAAGATTATAATGTGCATGATTAACAATTTGCGATTGTTGCGCTCTTGTCTATTATGTAACCTATGTGGGATTTGAACCCACATCTTTGTGCAAACGCACATTGCTCTACCAATTGAGCTAATAGGCTAAATTATGATTTTCATGCTAAAATAGAAGAACCTAATCGGCCTAAAGCATATCGCAACAAAATTCTAAAATCCAATTAGCTCATGATTCACAACCAATTTGACAATGCTATGAACATGAAATTAGCTCCAAATCAACCCAACATCACAACCATATAATCAATTTCAATCAATTTGGATGTTGACAAAAAAAACCCCAAATTATCAAATATATCGCAATAAAATTCTAAAATCCAATTAGATCATGATCCATAAACAATTTGACAATGCTATGAACATGAAATTAGCTCCAAATCAACCCAACAACACAACCATATCATCAATTTCAGTCAAATTTGCTTTTGGCAAAAAGCCCCAATTTCTAAAACATATCGCAATATAAAATTCTAAAATTCAATTAGCTCATGATCCATAAACAATTTGACAATGATATGAACATGAAATTAGCTCAAAATCAACCTAACAACACAACCATATCATCAATTTCAATCAATTTGCCTTTTGGCAAAAAGCCCCAAATTCCGCTCTAAATCAAACCCTAGATTTTCAATCTCAACCTATATCATTCAAACAATCTAAATAATTGTAATAAACAAGTTTAGGGTTATAAATCATACCAAATTCGAGTTGAAACAAGGAGCAAAATCGGGATTTCGAAGGTATTCCGAGCCAAAAATGTCGAACAACACTTATGGGGGAGTTGGGCTCGGTGTGAGCTCGGTTGGGCTCAAACCATGTGGGTTCCGGTCTCGGGGGGTGCGCCTGAGGGAGGGGGTTCAAGCAGGTGGTGGCTGGTGGCCGGAGGTGGCTCGTGGGTGGCGTGGGAGGCCGACAAGCGAAGCTGCTGGTGGACGCGTCGAACAAGGCCACGTCTCGGCTCGTCGAGGCAGCAGGTGGCTCGAACAGGGCCACGTCTGAGCTCGGGGGTGCGCACAGCGGTGGGCTCGAGGGCGGCTGGTCGCTGGTGGCTGGAGGTGGCTCGAGGTGGGTGTGGGTGCGAGAGTCCGAGAGCAACGCTGTTGGGATGCGGGTAGACCTGTCAAACGGGTCATTCGGGTCGGGTTCAGGTCGGGTTACTTCGGGTCTCGGGTAAAACGGGTTTTGGGTTTTTCGGGTTGACTCGAACTCGGGTTTAATCGGGTTTCGGGTCGATTTCGGGTTTGTCAATTTTTTCTTTTTTAAATTAAAAAAGTCATTATTTGATAATTTTGTGATAGATTTTAATTATTTATAAAAAAATTAATTATATATAATTATAAGTCAACCGGGTCAAAATTACCGGGTCACCGGGTCGAAACCCAGATTACTCGGAAAATTTCGGGTTTTTCGTGTTCGGGTCAAAAAAAAATTCGGGTCAAAATTTTCGGGTTCGGGTCGGAAATATTTCGAGTCGGTAGGGTCGGGTCACCGGGTCGGGTTGTGTTTTGACAGGTCTAGATGCGGGTATGTTGCGCGTGTAATTTACCCCATTTTCACTTTAAGAGAAAATTTCATCTTAAGCTCATTTTTCACTTTAACCTCACTATATATATATATATATATATATATATATATATATATATATATATATATATATATATATATATATATATATATATAGGGTGAGGTTAAAGTGAAAAAGGGGCTTAAAGTGAAAAAAAGGCTTAAAGTGAAAATGGGGGTTTTAGTGGTTATATGGTGCAGGTCTAAATTTAAAAAACCGAACCGGACTCCCCAGTCGCTTTGCTCTCGCCGCCGTCTGCTCAGGTTCCTCCGCCTCTCTCTCTTGCTTCTCTGAAGCTCTGGAACCGGCGACGGATCCGTCTCTCTTCACCGCCCTATCCGTGATCAGTTGCTTCCATCCACGACTCTCTACAGACCTCCACACACCCTCAGTCCTCTGATTCCGAATATTTATACACCTCCTCCGTGAATCTCGTTCTTAATCTGCGCAATTTCCTCTAATGGCGGCCACCGGAGCGTCACTCCTCGCCGCCACCGCCGGTGGTTCGTTCTCCGGCGCTAATCGGAGAGTGCGGAATACTACAGCTCGGCCGAGGCTATCTCCTTCCGTCGCCGCGTCTCCATCTGCGGCGGTTGCGACTCCGTCTCCGCCGCGTCTCCATCTTGCTTCTCTGCAGCTCTGCTCAGGTTCCTCCGCGTCTCTCTCTTGCTTCTCTGATGCTCTGATAGTGGTTGTAAATGGCACATAGCTTGATTTAGGTTGAGATTGAAAATCTAGGGTTTGATTTAGAGCGGAATTTGGGGCTTTTTGCCAAAAGCCAAATTGATTGAAATTGATGATATGGTTGTGTTGTTGGGTTGATTTTGAGCTAATTTCATGTTCATATCATTGTCAAATTGTTTATAGATCATTAGCTAATTGGATTTTAGAATTTTATATTGTGATATGTTTTATAATTTGGGGCTTTTTGCCAAAAGCCAAATTGATTGAAATTGATGATATGGTTGTGTTGTTGGGTTGATTTTGAGCTAATTTCATGTTCATATCATTGTCAAATTGTTTATGGATCATGAGCTAATTGAATTTTAGAATTTTTTATTGCGATATGTTTTAGAATTTGGGGCTTTTTGTCAAAAGCAAAATTGATTGAAATTGATGATATGGTTGTGTTGTTGGGTTGATTTGGAGCTAATTTCATGTTCATAGCATTATCAAATTGTTTGTGGATCATGATCTAATTGGATTTTAGAATTTTATTGTGATATGCTCGATTAGGTTCTTCTATTTTAGCATGAAAATCATAATTTAGCCTATTAGCTCAATTGGTAGAGCAATGTGCGTTTGCACAAAGATGTGGGTTCAAATCCCACATAGGTTACATAATAGACAAGAGCGCAACAATCGCAAATTGTTAATCATGCACATTATAATCTTAGTTATGCACAATTGTATACTACTTTTGCACAATCCTATTTTACTTTTGCACAATTGTATTATTAGATATGCACAACATAATGTTACATTTGCAAAACATAGTGTTATATTTGCACAACTTAAAGTTATATTTTGCACAATATAATGTTATATTCGCACAACATAATATTATATGTGCACAACGTAACATTATATTATTGGATATGCACAACATAATGTTACATTTGCAAAACATAGTGTTATAGTTGCACAACTTAAAGTTATATTTGCATAATATAATGTTATATTCGCACAAGATAATATTATATGTGCACAACGTAACATTATATTATTAGATATGCACAATATAATGTTACATTTGCAAAACATAGTGTTATATTTGCACAACTTAAAGTTATATTTGCACAATATAATGTTATATATGCATTATATCATCTTATTTGTGCACATTATCATTTTATTATTGCACTTTATAATCTTATTCATGTACGGAAACACAAAAAAAGCAACCATAAATAGCTTATGCGGGATTTTGAACTCGAACCTTTGTGCATGGGCACATCACGATATCATCTTTTGAGCTAATAGGCTTTTAATGTCACATGTTGCATTAAAGTACAAAACTGTTATAAAATAGCGGCACATAAAGAAATTTTTTGGTAGGACACATTATGAAAATGCACATTTATTAATAATAACATTTATTGTATTATTTATTCACTTTATATTTTGTAATCTCATCTTTTTCCCTTTTTAAAATAAAGACAAAAATTGTGATGTAACATTCTTGTTGTATTTTTTTAATATTATAGTTGCACCTAACAATATTATTTCAAATAAAAATTACGGGCTAAAATCTGTAATTTTCATAATTGAAATAAGGGCAATATTCGTATGAATGGAAAGTTTGGGGGGGCGTGTGAAATTTACCCCATAATTAGGGCCATTTAGCCATTTTCCCATTTACTCATAAAATTAGGCCGATTTACACCAAAATTAGGCTCATTTATTCATTACTCATTTAATTAGGCCCATTTACATCTAAATTAGACTATTTTTACTTTAAGAGTGATTTTCATCTTAAGTCCCATTTTCATTTGAACCTTTACCTATATATATATATATATATATATATATATATATATATATATATATATATATATATATATATATATATATATATATATATATATATATATATATACTTCTAAACAAAATCTTAGTGGAAAATATGCCCCATTTATTTTTTTTTTCTTTTGCAATACAACTGAAAAATAGTAAAAAAAAAGTACGAACCAAGCCATTTACAAATTAATTGGATATAAGAATTACTCTTATAATGCATGGTAATAATTAAAAGTATAAGTGTGTTTTTATTTACTTTCTTAAAAAATTGTGCATATTTTTAAAATGAGTTGGTTTAATTAACGGATGAAGTATAAATCCATGATGTTTCATTAGCTAACAATTAAGATATAATGAGGAGAGTTTGTCCCTATTACAACCAGTTAGGGCTGATCAAAATCGGTTCAAATCGAATTTTTCGGTCGAACGGAACCGAAATAACCGGAACCAAACCGAACCGCGGGAATTCGGTTTAGGTTTTCGGTTCAGGAAATTTTAATTTTCGGTTTTAGGTTCGGTTTGTATTCGGTTTCGGTTAAACAAAAAAAACCGATATTTTTTTTTAAATTTGAATTTAGCCTTATGCTGTGTTGTTTGAGGAAGGAAGGTTAGGTTAGGTCTGTGACTGTTCGCGACTCTTGCCTCGCCTCCCAGTTCACCTTCAGAGTTCAACGTCTTCGCTAAATCCCTTTTGTCCAATGTCCACCACTCCAGGCTCCAGCCCATATCCGTGCATCGCCAGCGAGGTGGCCGGCCACAAGCCCATCGGCTTCGATACATTCGTCCTCTCTGACTTTCGTCCCCTTCTCGCTTGACCTCTTTTTATCGTGTTTGCCTTTGACTCCTTTCTCACTCTAATCTTCTTCTATCTTTTTCCTCCTCCGACCGTTCTTTGACAGAAATCGACCAACAAGCATCTGTGTGGGCGAAAGAGAACTCGGAATCACGATCTTCTTCTACCGATTCCTCTTCAATTTCATCTTCTTTCCTCCAGGGTGTGGATTTCTCTCTTCATCAACCACGGGGCTATCTGTGAGGTTCAATTGAATATCTAATTAGGTAGTAGTGTTTGAGAATTGCTCCATGGCGTGACTGTTGAGTTTTAGAGGCGGACGGACAATGATGGTTCAATCAACCTCGATTGTTATTCCCCAAATTCCATTTAGGTAATCGCTTGGAAATTTGATGAGTGGGTGGTTCAGAAATGAAAGAGATATACAAGATTGTAGATTTTTTTTTTAGTTTTGCATTTTTTTTTATTTCGGTTCGATTAGGTTTTAACCGAACCGAACCTAAACCAAACCTGCGTAAAACCGAACCAAACCGATTAGTTTAGGTTCGGTTTTCATTTTTTGGAATTTCGGTTTTAGGTTCGGTTCGGTTTGACCAGGTTCAGATCGGTTTTGGGCCGATGATGAGCCCTACAACCAGTGTTCTAAATATCGGCCAATATATCGGGGATATTTAGAGCCCACTAAGATATCGGTACGGTGTATCGGTTGGAAAATATCGGTCAATATCGATAGTCCAAAAACACGGCGTTTTGATTTCTTTTTGATTTTATTTTTTTTTCGGAAAAATAAAAAAGTGGCTGAGAACTGAGAAGCCCAAAGATCCCATTTCGATCCAAACCTAGGGCGTGCGACTTGCGAAAGGCGAATCAACGATTTCGGCCGCCCCTGCTCAAGCTGCTTCTTCTCCGCGACCTATGTCCTAGCTATTGGAGTGCTGTGTCAATCGTTCAGTGAATTTCTCCGATGGCCGCCTTGGGCGTTTCTTCTCCGACCGCCTCAGCCGTCAACGATTAAGTCTTCTCCGGTCATCCCTGCTTCTTCTCTGGTCGCCCCTGATATTCTCCTACTCCCTCCCTTGATGAAAATCGGAAAAGATGTTCCAAAGGCTTTGACAGGATGTTTGTGTCAAAGGCCTTGGAGCATTAACAGTTGATGAAATACAAAACCTATCCTATTATTCGTATATTATTTTATCTTATTATATACTTCCTTTATATTATATATATATTCGTTGGACTAACTGTTTCAGGAAGTATTTTCGAGATTATAACCTTCCTTTATAGAGTTATTGAGGAGATCTATTTCAAAATGGATCATGGCTTCAAAGTGTCCATATATAGAAGATTGAAGAATCAAGCCTGATTCATGGAGCCGTTGGTGAAGATCCTCAGGCGCCATTCCACTCTTATATAAAGGAAAGAAAGAAGAAGACAGAGATAACAAGAACGAACAAGTGCTACACACGAGCTTCAATTCATTCAAGCGATCTGTCTTCCAAGTGTCTCTCTGCAAAGCGCTCAAATAGTTTGTTGTTTATTTCAAAGCCTTTGAGAGTCACTGTGAGCTTATAGGATATATTCATTTCAAGTGTTACTCGAGAGTTTATAACTCGGGAAGTTGCACTAGGCTATTGATTTGCGAGAGTTAGAGGATTGTACTAGATAGCTGAGAGAGGTGGGGCTCTTCTAGATTGGTCTAGGACTCCAAGGGAACGTGAGTTGACTAGATTGCAATTGTATAGGAGAGAGGCTTCTCGGTGAGCTATTAGGATCCTAAGCTAAGCAATCAATAAAGCCTTTGAATCCTAGGGTTGTGGAAGAACCCTAGGCGGGGACGTAGGCCTGTTGTGCTGAACCTCGTAATCAATTACTCGTGTCCTTTACTTATTTGCTTTACCTTATTTCCGCACTTGGTTCGATTGTCTAACCTTGTGATTCAGGTTTAATCTCAAGAGTTTTGATTCAAGCTTCAAAAGTCTTGAGACTTTCTGCGAAAAACGGGCATACTCTATTCAACCCCCCTTCTAGAGTATTTCTTATTACATTGTTTTTACATTATCGAACCTTCAATTGGTATCAGAGCTTTACTCACTGCTTTTGATCTAACAATCTTGTGAGTTTTCGATCATGTCTGGTGAAGCAAGCGGAGGATTTGCACAGGGAAGGTCCACAAGCAGACCGCCACTCTTTGTAGGAAACAACTTTGTCCACTGGAGATCTTTGATGAAGATGTTCATCATAGACCAAGATCTAGAGCTTTGGAACATTATAGAGAATGGTCCGAAGATTCCAGAGAAGGAAGGACCAAACGATACCAAAGTGGCAAAGAAGGAGTCTGATTTCAACCAAGCAGATCTTGAAACCATCTCCAAAAACTACAAGGCTATCAACTTACTTTATTGTGGTCTTAGCACTGATGAGTTTAACCGGATTTCCTCTTGTAGGTCAGCTAAAGAGATTTGGGACAAGTTGGTCGTCACCTATGAAGGAACGAGCCAAGTAAAAGACACCAAGATCAGCATCTTCCTTCGAAAGTATGAGCTCTTCAAGATGAAGTTCGATGAGTCAATCAAAGCCATGTTCACACGATTCACAGAAATCACCAACAACCCTGACTCTCTCGGCAAGAGCTTTACCAACATTGAGAAAGTGAGGAAGATACTGAGGTGCCTTCCAAAGGAGAAATGGGGTCCAAAAGTAACAGCTATAGAGGAAGCCCAGGACCTCACCACTTTACCCCTTGATGACCTTCTTGGAAAGCTGATCACGCATGAGATGATCCTTAATGAAAACGATGGAGAACTTCCAGCTAGCACCAAGAACTTGGCACTCAAGTCTAAGAAGGATGAGTCCAAGGATGGATCTGATTCTGAAGATGAGGATGACGATGAGGATGATCCTTTTGCTCTTATCACAAGAGGCCTTGCTAGAATTCTCAAAATGAAGAAGCAATTCAACAACAAGGATGGATCAGAGTCTTCAAAATTTCGAGGTAAGCCTCAATACAACAAATATGAAAAGAAGACTAAACCGTTGTCTTGTTTTGAATGTGGTGAAACAGATCATCTTGTGAAGGACTGCCCTCAAAAGACTAAGAGCCAGCCCAAGAAAGGTGACAAATGGAAGAAGAAAGCTATGGTGGCTACTTGGAGTGATTCCGACTCTGACTCCGACGATGAGAAGGCCAACATTTGTCTTATGGCCTCAGAAGATGAATCCCACGATGAAAAGCTTGAAGCTACTGTAAGAGAACTTATGGAAAGTCCAAAAGAGGTATTATCGGAATTCCTTTCAAATATGATTGCCAATGAAGAGAAGCTTATTGCCCAAACTAACATTCTTATTAAGAGAACTGTGGACCAGGAAAGAACTATTGAGGATCTGTCTATGAGGGTCAAAGGTCTTGAAGCTTCTTATTCAGGTCTTGACATTAAAGTCAAGACGCTTGACTCGGAGAAATCTGAACTCAAGCAAGATCTCTCCTCTCTAAGAAATGAGCATCATGACTTAGAGAACGAGAAGATCTCCCTGAATAATAAGATTCTAGACCAACAGACAGCCCTCATAAGTTTTACCAAATCCAAAGGCACTCTCGATAAGATGTTGGGTGAGCAACAAAGCTCTCTAAACAAAAGTGGTATTGGTTACAATCCAAAGTTTTTAAAGAAGCTACACATTACCACTTTTGTAAAGGCTAAAGGAAGCAGAAACTCTCCTATATGTCACCATTGTGCTAGAAAGGGACATGTAAAAGAGACCTGCCCTTATAGAAGAAAGGATCCTTATATTACTCGCAATACATTTCCTGTTCATTTGAGAAAAGAACGGATAACACAAGTTTGGGTCCCAAAAGGCACTATTTTACCTAATATGGTTTATACCAACAATGGATCCAAATTTGCTTATTGGTCTAGCCACAAAGGTTGATGTTTGTTTTGCAGGAGATCACCAAGGTGAAAGAACATAAATGGATTATTGATAGTGGTTGCTCGAGGCATATGAGTGGGAAGAGTTCTCTCTTTTATGATCTAAAGGAGCAATCCACGGGAACAATCACTCTTGGTGACAAAGGGAAATGCGACATTGCTGGTATTGGTAGTGTTGGAAGTGATTCCAGCCACAGTATTAAAAATGTCTATCTTGTCAATGGTTTAAAGTATAATTTGCTTAGTGTCTCTCAATTATGTGATAGTGGTAACAATGTCAGATTTAACAAGAAAAGATGTATAGTGTGCAGAGATGATACAGGTGAAGTTATTCTAACTGCATATCGCTACAACAACATATACGCTGTAAATGCTGATCAAGTGGCACAAGGAAGCTTAACCTGCTTAAAGGCCTTGACGGACGATCCAAAGCTTTGGCACAGGAGACTCGGTCATGTGAGTCCACATACACTACAGAAGCTTGTGTCCAAAGGGCTTGTAAGAGGGCTACCTGAGATGGACATCAAAGGTATTGACATGTGCAATGCTTGCACACGAGGTAAACAAACACGTAGCTCCTTCAAACCCAAAAAGGTTGTAAGTTCTTCTAGACCCCTTGAACTTTTACATATGGATTTATGTGGTCCTATGCGAGTCAAATCTCCCAATGGTAAAAAGTACATGCTAGTTGTTGTCGATGATTTTTCAAGATATACTTGGGTTGCATTTTTGAAAGAAAAATCAGAGGCCTTATTTAAGTTTTCAAAACTTTGTAAGGAGTTGCAAACTTTAAGAAATGAGCCCATAGTGTCTATTCGGAGTGATCATGGTAGGGAGTTTGATCAACTTCAATTTGATTTGTTTTGTGCTAAATATGGCATCTCCCATAACTTTTCTGCTCCTAGGACACCTCAACAAAACGGGGTTGTGGAACGCAAGAACCGCACCTTAGAGGATATGGCCAGGACTATGCTTTTAGAAAATGCATTACCTAAAACCTATTGGGCTGAAGCTGTTAACACAACTAATTACATTTTAAATCGTTGTCTTATACGTTCTATCTTAAAGAAAACTCCTTATGAACTTTTCAAAGGCCGCAAACCACTTATATCTTATTTCAAACCCTTTGGCTGTACTTGTTTTGTTCATAACAATGGAAAAGATAACCTTGGGAAATTTGATGCGCGTAGTGATGAAGGTATATTTCTTGGCTATTCCACGAGTAGCAAAGCTTATAGAATCTTCAATAAAAGGACCCAGGTAGTTGAAGAAAGTATACATGTTATTTTTGATGAATGCAATGATGGTGCTTTGAGTGAAAGTGTTGCAGATATAGATCTTAATATCCATGAAGAGAACGAGGAAGGTGATGGTGCTGCCACCAAGAACACAGAGAAGAGGAACATGCAGGAACCGATTCTTAACACTGAAGAATTGGCCCAAGGTGTTGAAGATGCGTCCAAAGCCCTTGGTGTCCAATCCAACAGTGTTGAGATGTCAGAAACTGATGTAACTGAACCTAACAGGACCACGGAGTCAGATGTACCACAAATCGATCCTGATGGTGTGACGAATCAAGGAGCTGAGACTAGCAAAAGGAAATTCAAATACTCCTCTTCACACTCATTAAAGGATATCATTTCTGACCCTACTTCCAGTGTTCAAACTCGTTCTAAACTTAAAGATCTTTGTGCTTTTAACGCGTTTGTTTCTCTTATTGAGCCAAAGAAGGTAAATGAGGCACTTCAAGAGCCAGACTAGATTATAGCTATGCAAAGTGAACTTAATGAATTCGAGAGGAACAAAGTCTGGACTTTGAAGCCTAGACCAAAGCATCAATCAGTCATTGGCACTCGATGGGTGTTTCGAAACAAGTTAGATGAGAATGGCAAGATTGTGAGGAACAAGGCACGACTTGTTGCTCAAGGCTACAATCAAGAGGAATGTATTGACTACGAGGAGACCTTTGCTCCCGTAGCCAGGCTTGAAGCCATTCGCATTTTATTAGCATTTGCATCTTTTATGAGCATAAAGTTATATCAAATGGATGTCAAGTGTGCTTTTCTTAATGGTTTCTTGGAAGAAGAAGTCTATGTTGCTCAACCCCCAGGTTTTGAAAGCTCGGAATTTCCCAATCATGTTTACAAACTTGAAAAGGCGCTTTATGGTTTGAAACAAGCCCCAAGAGCTTGGTACGAGCGCTTGTCAAAATATCTTTTAGGAAATGATTTTAAAAGAGGGTTGATCGACAAGACTCTTTTTATCAAGACCAAAGGAAAGGACATTTTGGTTATTCAAATTTATGTTGATGATATATTATTTGGTGCTACTAACACATCTTTGTGCAAGGAATTTTCTGACATTATGTGCAGTGAATTTGAGATGAGCTTAATGGGTGAACTAAACTTCTTTTTGGGGTTACAAGTTCATCAATCCAAGAAAGGGATCTTCGTCAAACAAAGCAAGTACACTAAGGATCTCTTGAAGAAGTTCAAGATGGATCAATCCAAAGCAGCCAAGACTCCCATGAGCTCAACATTGTCTCTAGATCAAGACAAGACTGGAACTAGTGTCAATCAAAAGGAGTATCGAGGAATGATTGGATCTTTGTTATATCTCACGGCTAGTAGACCTGACATTATGTTTAGTGTTTGCATGTGTGCTAGGTTTCAAGCTGATCCCAAAGAATCTCACCTCGTGGCTGTGAAGAGGATCTTACGATATCTCAATGGCACTAAGGAACTTGGACTATGGTACCCAAAGCAAAAGGATTTCACTTTAATTGGATATTCTGATGCAGATTTTGCAGGTTACAAGGTGGATAGAAAGAGCACATCAGGATGTTGCCAATTCTTAGGAGCATATTTGATCAGTTGGCACTCAAAGAAGCAAAACTCAGTTGCTCTATCCACTGCAGAAGCCGAATACCCGAATACATTGCAGCTGGAGCTTGTTGCTCCCAAATCCTTTGGATAGCTCAACAAATGCGAGATCTTGGCATCAACCTCAAGAGTATCCCAATTAAGTGTGACAATACAAGTGCCATATCCATCACTAAGAACCCTGTTCAGCATTCGAGGACCAAGCATATTGATGTAAGACATCACTTCATTAGAGATCATGTTGAAAAAGGTGATGTGTCCATATCTTTTATTTCTACTGATTATCAATGGGCTGACATTTTTACTAAGCCTTTGGAAGAGGACAGGTTCACCTTCATTAGACGAGAGATTGGGATGCTTGACAAGGATGCACTTTCGTAGTGGGAGCTTTCCCTTTACGAAAGATAAACTCCACTCAGTGTCAAGACCTTTGAGAGTTATGTCAAGGTCTGCCAACTGAACAGTGGAGCACATATAACGGATCATATATTTTTGGTTAATATCTTTTTAGATATTTAATCAATTATATTTGTTTTAATCGGATTTCAAAAATTGCCTATTTCTATGATTTCCTTAACCGTTAAGATTTTTTATTTTTGGAACTATATTGGTTTGTGTTTAGTCCGATTTTTATGGTAATTTGAATTCAAATTTGAATTTGAAAATCCTTCAACTTGGCAAGGTAATGATTTCTTTCCTTGGAACCCTAAACCCATCCCATCAATCCGTCACCCTCTCTCTCTACTTAAACCAAATTTGTACCCTTTCACAACCCACACTCAGATTTTTCCAAAACCTTTCCACTCCTTTATCTTCAACCTCTCAAAGAAACCCTAACCGACTACCTCCATGGCACCTAAAACCAAGAAAGTCGTCACTCCCAAAAGACTTGGCGCCACCCCCAAGGGACGCCAGGCCACTGCCACCTCTCCCACACCCGAACCTGCTACTCAAGCCATCATCCCAGCAGTTGTCCAGAGCACCGTCAAGTCGAGCTCAGCCACGACTCCCAAAGGCTCTCAGAAACGTGCTGCTAAGAAACCCTTGAGTGCTAAACAAAAGGGGAAGAGAAAGATCCTGGCTGAGGAAGAGGATGAGGAAGAAGAGGAAGACGACCTTGATGCCGCCCTGGAAAGAGATGCTGCCAGGGAAGCCGAGGAGGAGGCCTTGAAACAGAAAAAGGCCGATGAGGAGGCTGAGCGTGCTAAGAGACTGGCCGAGGAGGAGGCTGAGCGGATTCGGAAGGAATCCGAAGCCGAAGAGGTTCCATCCGAGGTGGAGCCTGAGGAAGAAGAAGATGAAGAGGAAGAGCACGAGGAATCCGGAGAGGACGAGGAACCTGAAGGTGATGATGCGGGGTCCGGTGAGGACTCGGGGTCTGAGGAAGATGAGGAAGAAACTCCCTCTCCTTCTCCTGCTCCTCCCCCGTCTCCGAAGAAGCGGAAAGCCCCTACTCCAGTCAAGCCTCCCTCCCCTAAGCGTACCAGGAAGGGCACTGTCAAGAGTCTTGTAGCGCCTGCCAAGAAAGATGCTCCAACTGTTGCACGCAGGAAGAACGCTGAACCCCCGGCCTATATCCAGGTAAATCAATCCTTTCCCTCCTCTTGGTTTTTAGATGCTGAGACTGCTGGTAAGTGGGTAGA
This sequence comes from Persicaria tinctoria, assembly GCA_037127255.1. Lineage (NCBI taxonomy): Eukaryota > Viridiplantae > Streptophyta > Magnoliopsida > Caryophyllales > Polygonaceae > Persicaria > Persicaria tinctoria. Next base: position 8,375,473 of record JBANSL010000004.1, read on the forward strand.
CGAGTTTCGTACTCGTAAGCTTAGCTGTTCAGATTTTTTAGATTTCGAATTCTTTGAAGCTTTGAAGATGCCTTGCATTGAGATCCTCAAAAATTCCCCAGCCTGGACTCTTCTTAACCGAGAAACTGTTTACTACCCTGAGCTTACCCGACTCTTCTACATCAACCTCAAAGCCAAGAACGACACTGATGGTTGGTCTTTGGAGACTGTTGTCAAAGGGGTTAGAATCTCTCTCAACCCCAATGATTTTGCAGATCTCCTTGGCTTACCTACCCCTGTTCCACCATCTGAAATCCACCCCTCTAAAGAAAACTGCATCATCCTAGCCCGAGCCAAATATCTCCTACCCGAAGCAGCCAATAGCACCTCAAAGCAACTCACCCACTCATCCCTAACCCTTGAGGCAAAAATTATCTTTAACATCATTGTTAGATGCCTCTTACCCCTTCTCAACTCTGGCTCACTCCTAACCGACAATGCCATGGTCCTGCTCTACCGCATTCTTAATGGCCTTGATCCTGATCTGGCCAACACCATCCTTGGAACCATGGCCCATGCCAGAAAAGCTCGAAAAGGCTCCCCCCTCCCCTTTGCTACCCTTTTGACCCCTATCTTCAAAGCTTTTGGAATTGATCTCAAAAATGAAGAACGGCTGCGTCATACGGCTATGTTCGACTCTAAAGGCCTTGAAAAGATTGGCATCACTCAGTCTCCCCAAGGGACCTTGAGTCTTGCCACTCCTTCAAAAGCCTTTCCCACTGCTCCAGCTTTCGATGAACGCATGGACAACCTAGAGTTGGGCTTGGAGGAAGTTCGCGTGGATATTAAGGAGCTGCAGACGGAGGTGATGACGAAGATGAGCGGGATTTCAACGATGCTGGAAGGACTGTGGGCGAGGCTCACTGATGATGCTGTGGATTGACCAAGCCTAAACCTTAACCCACCCTATCCCACCCTGAAACTTGTTACTTTGCTGGTTTTTGGAAACATTTTCAAAACTTTTGGTAACTTTTGGTGACTGTTTTACCTCCGCCCTTTGTTGAAAGACAAAAAGGGGGAGATGATCGTTAGACCTTGAAAACCTCTGATTAAAGGTCTTGGAAGACCTTGCTTTTTGATTTCTGGTTTTCGGTTGGATGTTTTCTTACTTAAAAAATTATTTGATCCAACATTGGTCTAACCCTTGCAGGTACTTAGTCTGTTTTTTATTATGATATATTTGTTTGACTAAGTTGCAGGGATGCACAGGTTTTTTCTTTCATCAAGGGGGAGATTGATAACTCCCTCCCTTGATGAAAATCGGAAAAGATGTTCCAAAGGCTTTGACAGGATGTTTGTGTCAAAGGCCTTGGAGCATTAACAGTTGATGAAATACAAAACCTATCCTATTATTCGTATATTATTTTATCTTATTATATAATTCCTTTATATTATATATATATTCGTTGGACTAACTGTTTTAGGAAGTATTTTCGAGATTATAACCTTCCTTTATAGAGTTATTGAGGAGATCTATTTCAAAATGGATCATGGCTTCAAAGTGTCCATATATAGAAGATTGAAGAATCAAGCCTGATTCATGGAGCCGTTGGTGAAGATCCTCAGGCGCCATTCCACTCTTATATAAAGGAAAGAAAGAAGAAGACAAAGATAACAAGAACGAACAAGTGCTACACACGAGCTTCAATTCATTCAAGCGATCTGTCTTCCAAGTGTCTCTCTGCAAAGCGCTCAAATAGTTTGTTGTTTATTTCAAAGCCTTTGAGAGTCACTGTGAGCTTATAGGGTATATTCATTTCAAGTGTTACTCGAGAGTTTATAACTCGGGAAGTTGCACTAGGCTATTGATTTGCGAGAGTTAGAGGATTGTACTAGATAGCTGAGAGAGGTGGGGCTCTTCTAGATTGGTCTAGGACTCCAAGGGAACGTGAGTTGACTAGATTGCAATTGTATAGGAGAGAGGCTTCTCGGTGAGCTATTAGGATCCTAAGCTAAGCAATCAATAAAGCCTTTGAATCCTAGGGTTGTGGAAGAACCCTAGGCGGGGACGTAGGCCTGTTGTGCTGAACCTCGTAATCAATTACTCGTGTCCTTTACTTATTTGCTTTACCTTATTTCCGCACTTGGTTCGATTGTCTAACCTTGTGATTCAGGTTTAATCTCAAGAGTTTTGATTCAAGCTTCAAAAGTCTTGAGACTTTCTGCGAAAAACGGGCATACTCTATTCAACCCCCCTTCTAGAGTATTTCTTATTACATTGTTTTTACATTATCGAACCTTCAGAGGGGTTGTTTGATTTTCTGTTAAATAGGGTATTTTTTTTTAGGAAATAATTCGAGATGAGATATACCTGAATCCCGATGGCCGACAAGTCGGCAGACAGAAACCCATCAAAACATACAATCGAAAACAAAAGGCGGTGCAAAACAAAAGTGGAAACACACCCTACAAGAAACGAGCCAAGGAAAGCCTAAATCTAACACGAAGGTGATGTAGACTACGGACGAAAGCCAAGCACCGACAAAAACAGCACCGCTGCCCGGCGATACATCAGGAATCCCTGTGAATGGTGAAGACGAACCACGAGGAAGCTCCTTCCCGATCACGGAGTCTCCCCTTACACACTACCTCGATCACAGCCAGACCCGACTCCGACTGCCAGAACCCCAACATAGAAGAAGAACCCCCAGCCGCAACAAAGTAGAGACGTACGCCACCGGAGCAAAGCAAACCGCGAAGGACCAATCATAAATGACCGGTCAAGCCCAAAAGGGATATAAAACTTGAGATGTTTTAATTTGAATAAACTCTTATTATTTATATAATTATTTCTATTATGGGTTTTTCTCCCACGGGCCAGCTTTGGGCCTAAGGCTTTGCCTTGGGCCCAACGGACAGAATCAGGCCTAAGGGCAAAAAAGGCAAGAGAACAAGCGCTGCCAAGCAGGAGACGAGGCAAGTGCCACTAACAATCCACAATGCCCGAACAATCGGACACGGCAGACAACCAAGGCACTAGAGGAAACAATCGATGGAGGAGAAGGAGGATGGTCGGAGGAGGACGACGAGCGCATCCCACCCCCGATCGACAATTTGGGAACCAGCGAACGATGGGCCAGCGATGAATCACGGGAAAATAAAGGCGCTTTGAACTGGGAAAGAAGCCGACGACGAGAGAACCCCCAAGTCGGAGATAACGCAGAACAACAACAATTGGGAGGGGGTAGACAACACCCAAACCGATGGAATCAACCCCCACAATTATTGGACCACATCACCCACATATTTCATATCTATCATTGATCATTACAGTAGAAAAGTCTGGGTTTATCTTCTTAAACATAAGATTGATGCTTTTGATGCTTTTAAGTCTTGGAGAGCTAGAGCTGAGAATGAGTCTGCTTGTAACGTTTAGTGTCTAAAAACTGACAATGGGCTTGAATTTTGCAACTCTGAGTTTGATGGTTATTGCATAGAACATGGTATTAAAAGGCATTTAACTGTTCCTAGAACACCACAACAAAATGGTGTTGCAGAACAGATGAATAGGACTTTACTAGATAAAACTAGATGCATGCTTATCTCTGCTGGATTGAAACACTCTTTGTGGGGTGAAGCACTTGTTACTGCTGCTTATCTCATAAATAGATCACCTTGCTCTACTATTAACTTTAAAACACCTAATGAGTTGTGGCACAAGAAAAAAGCTGATCTTCTCCATCTTAGGACTTTTGGATGCGCTGCTTATGCTCACCAAAATACTGGAAAATTGAATCCCAGATCTGTTAAGTGTGTGTTTCTTGGCTATCGTGATGGCGTGAAAGGTTACAAATTGCTTGCTTTACAACTTGGCGCTTATAAAGTTTTTGTTAGTAGAGATGTGGTGCTTAAAGAAAATGAGTTTCACTTTAAATCTGCTCTAACCCCTTCTACATCCAAGGATGATAGCATTGACAAAGGTGTAGGTATTGTGACTTCTCATTTCTATGATCCCTCTCCTCCCGAAACCTCTCAGTATACACAAGGATATTCCGAGGATGAAGCTGATGAGAATAGGGATCCTGTTATGGATGAAGAGCAAACCCATCAAGTGGGTGAGGGTACAACTTTCTCCTCATCATCATTATCATCATCTTCTTCTTTTTCTTCTTCTTCTTCTTCTTCTTCTTCTGTTTCTTCTGAGTTGAGTGTTTCTTCTTTTGCTTCTAGATCTGTGCCTTTTCTTTGTCTGATTCTAATGCTCACTTACCTGATTCTGATGCTCATAAATTGCAAAGTAGGCACAATTTTTGTGATTTATAAGTTAATAAGAGATAGAGAGCCTAGGACTAAGATTCCAAATAAGAAGTTTGCTAATTACATTGTTGAGTTTGCTCTTGTTGTGTCTGATGTGATTAACCATTATATGTACTCCTGACACTTTTGAACAAGCTTTATGATGTGCTAATCATGAAAAATGGATGGCTGCTATGAAAGAAGAAATTGACTCTATGAAGCTAAATAATACTTGGAAATTGGTTGAGAAACCTAAAAATGCTAGGATTATTGGCAGTAAGTGGATTTATAAACTGAAAGAGAGTGTGAACCCTATAGAATTACCTAGATTTAAAGCTAGGCTAGTTGCTAAGGGATTCACTAAAAGAGAAGGGGAATATTACACTGAGATCTTTTCTCCGGTTGTCAAATATAAAACTTTAAGGTTGCTTCTTGCCATGGCTGCTGTGTATAATATTGAAATTGAATAGATGGACGTGAAAGCAGCTTTCTTGCATGATGTGTTAAATGAAACCATTTACATGAGTCAGCCTAAAGGTTTTGTTGATAACCTCAATCCAAATTATGTATGCTTTCTTAAAAAATCTATATATGGTCTTAAGCAATCACCAAGACAATGGAATATTAAGTTTGATTCTTGCATGAAAGGCCTAGGATTTAAGAGTTAGAGGTAGAGAACCCTTATTTGTGCTATTATACGGGGATGATCTTCTGCTTATTTGCAAAACCATGGATAGAATAGAATTACACAACTAAAAAGGGATCTCTATAAAAACTTTGACATGAAAGACTTGGGTGCTGCTAAGAGAATATTAGGTATACAGATTGAAAGGGACAGGTCTAAAAATCTAATTTGGTTGTCTCAAAAAGACTATTTGATCAAAGTGCATGGCATATTTCATGCTTCATCTGCTAAATCATCTTATATGCCCTTAGGAGGGCACTATGACTTAACCAAAGCTAAGACTCCCTTATCTGTGAAAGAAACTGAGCTTATGAAAAACATACCTTATGATGCTGATGTTGGCTCTGTCAGGTATGTTATGATATGCTCTAGACTTGATCTTGCTTTTGTTGTGAGTGCTCTTAGTCGTTTTATCTCTCAACCTGGAGAAAAGCCTTCGGCAACCATGAAGTATACTTAAATGGAAGCCTCAATGTTGGTCTCAAATACACTAACCATGCTTCTAGCATTGCCTTGTTTGGATATGTAGACTAAGACTATGCAGGTAACAAGGATAATAGGAAGTCTACCACTTCCTATATGTTTACATGGGTTGAGAATTGTATATCTTGGAAAGCTCAACAACAGCCTATAGTTGCTCTCTGTTCTATAGAAGCAGAGTATATAGCTGCTACAGAGGCTTGCAAAGAAGCTATTTGGTTACAGGGTCTGCTGAAAGAGATTGAAAGGAAATCTTACACTTCAGTGATCGACATTGACAACCAGAGTGCTCTCTACTTATGTAGAGATCCCATGTACCACGAGAGAACCAAGCACATTGATGTGCGTTTCCATTTCATCAGAATTGAAACAAGGTTGAGAAGGGAGTGGTACAGGTGAAAAAGATAGATGGTGAACACAACCTTGCTGATTTTGGCACAAAGACCGTGACCACTGAGAAGTTCATCTTCTGCAAGGACTTTCTCGATGTGGAGGATATGACCACTTAGCCTCTGGCTACAAGGGTCGACGACTGACCCGAGATACCCTAAATCTGACCCAAACTATATAATTGTATTGGTTTCGTTTACATTTTCTTGTAAACTTAGGGATCTAGGAAGGAAATTGTTAGATTTGATATCTCCCTAAGTATTTGTACATGTAAACCTTAAGGCACTTAATCTGGTTCTAGGTGTAGAGACACGGGCCAACAGATCTGGGTCATGGCTTAAACCCGGGCCTGCTAGGTCTATCTGGTTTGGGTTATAAATCCAAACCTAATGGGCCTGTGGTCCGTGTGTTGTAGCCGACCCAATCTGTAATCCTTCCAACTTCTCTATTCCAAAGCTAGGGTTGTGGAACACTCCTCTTCAGCTTCTTATAAGCCTAAGAGCTCCACTGTTCACGGTGACCTCTATCTTCGAACGGTAAGTCTCCACAAAACTCTAGCAGCGATCTCTAGAAGGTTCCTTACTCTGGTGGCCGAGGTTGGTGGCTTGAAGATCCTTGGTAGTCAAGATCTTCTGAGGAACTCCATTTCTTGTACTGAAGTCGGCGTCTCAAGACCAAACCCTTGAAGGATCAGATCGGCAACTTCCATGGAGATTAGAAGGGAGTTTCCTTATTTCCTTTGATCTTTGTTGCTTGTTGCCTCGTTCACTGTACTCCTTAGGTTTATCGTCTTTGATTTCCCTTCTTGTACCTAGATTGATCTTACATAGTGGATTTAAGGTCTCGACTCATGAGGCCCCACGGATGTAGATGCAATAGCCGAACCGCGTAAACAATGTCCTGTGTCCCTTGTTTTTTTTTTATCTTGGTTTTGATTGTTTAGTTTGCTTCACTACAAAAAAAAAAACATATTTGCCACCCATGGTAGCAACGGCAAGCGTTTGCCATGACTGTTGGGTAGATTTTTGCTATAGCATAGCAACAGATCATGTACCGTGGCTAAAATTTGCCACGGAAATGGTTACCCCGTTGCTAACTCCAATACAACTGGCGATGCCATCATAATATTTGCGACGGCAGAACCCTCACCGTGGCAAAAAATGAATTGGAGAAGCTAAATTTGCCACGGTGTCGTAGCTAAAGCAAACCCTTGTTTATTTTTTACAATCAAAACACAACTTAAAAAAAACGAAATAAAATTATAAGTTTGAAATATTTCCAACCCTAATTTCATTTTCACTTCCGCGGAGTTCCGCCTACTCCCATCTTCTCCGTCCAGGCTCCGTCAAACTCGTCGGTGCCAAATTCAAGCTTGTCGGAGCCAAGCACCGGTTGGGAGCTCACCTTGACTCCCTCTGTGTGCTGCTCACTGCCCAGAAAACAAAGACGAACGACTCCTCTTCTCCACACCGCCCTCTGCTACAACTCGTTCCCGGTTGGCGAATTCGTACAAGGGCAAAGAAGACGATGACAAGCGGCTCTTCTTCTGGCGAAGGTGATGGTCGGTGGTAGGGCTTCTCTCCCCAGAACGATTGAGGTCGACAACGGACCAACATTCAGAACTCCTTTTCGCATTCGGCTCCTCTTCATCCCACATGTATGTTGTCCTGAACCTCCACTGGTGTCGACTTAGTCGAGTTTAATATGTATCTTGAAGAATTAGGGTTTCGATTTGGGGATTGACGCTACGAATTAGGGTTTTGGACTGGTTGTTAGGCTACGAATTAGTAGTGTTGTTCGTGCTTGCTTGTTTCCCGATCTACGCCCTAGTTTCACTCGTTTTTGAATCTAAACTTGCTGAACGAAATCAAATTAGATTGTGGATATCTAATTTCTTAGCAGTAGTTAACAAAATCCCATTGATTTCATACTTGCCAGCATGAATCTCTTTAAACACAAATTGATATGGCATATTTTCTCTTGTTTCATTTTAAGGGACGTGTAGACATTGATTGTTGAAATGCTCCAAGCTGCAAGGTCTAAAGCAAATTGACATGGTAACATATTATTGTGTATGGAAACATGATCCTCTTACCTGTTTATACTATAATTGGATGAAGTCTTAATCCTCAATAATTTCAAAGCAAAGACGACATCATTACCAAACTGGTTTTCTTGCTCTAAGCTCTACTTTCACTCTTAGTTGTGTTTTGAATCTGGTCTTTCTACTTTTTTTTAATGGTCCTTCACCTCTTGTGTTTATTTGATGAAAGGTTATTTGATATTTGAAGAGTGTTGAAGAGGAAGTTGATATCTTCCCGATGCCATGAAACAGGTTTATTCCTTTTTTTCCTAGTGTAGAATTTATCAGGGTATTTTTCTTGTTACTTATCATACATTGGATCTGAGTTGTGCTTTATTAATTAGATGTAGTATTCATACTATGATATGAATATGAAACAACCTCTAATTTTCTCTTTATTGAATCTCCTATAGAAGTTGGATGGTCTTACTCTAACACCTCTTCTAACTATAACGCCAGGGATGCTAAAATTGGTAGGCCCAATTCCTTCAAAACTTCCAAACTGATTTTTATTCTGCAACACTTGTTATCATGTTACTAAAATGCATTGGATTCCTTGTGACAACAGATGATATGCACAATTTTATGCTATCATAGTACAAGAAATTCCCAGAGCTCCACTCGCAACATCTCTTCCTCACCGGGGAGAGCTATGCAGGTGCCTTCCAACTTCCAATTCATGTTTAAATATGTCATTTTACATAGTTAAGAGTATTTAGTGATAAAAAAATATATTTACTTAAAATTAACATACATGTTTACTTACATGGCATTACATACATATTTACTTCCAATTCATTTTTATGCTTTGTTTAAGTTTGTCTTGTTTAAATATGTCTTACTGATTGGATCAAGTATCGCTCTTCTATTTGGCGGTTTACTCTTCTGATCATAATCTTCTCAAATTACAACATCTGCTTGAGATTGCAGAAGATTACAATAAACCTTCTAACCAAATTGGCCAGTTTCTTAGCTTTGAGGATCAGTTAGAAGTCGTTGCTTCTTCTAGGATGGCTGGGTTTCATGGGGATTTTTACTCTTATCCACCAATTGGGGGTGTTAACAAGTTTGAGTACATCTTTAGGGTGTTCTTCGATTACTCCGTTAGTTTTTATTTTTATTACTTTTTTTTAATTTGGTGCTTATCTCACTACTCCCTTTTATTGTCTAGGAGGTAGGAAATCAGGAATCATTCTTGTCTTTTCTTACCATTGTGATTGAACATTCACTTTTTTATGTTTTTGGTTTTTATGGAGTTGTTGACTTTCTCAGATTAGAAGTGGTTTGTTGCTGCTGTTGGTAGGACACAAAATAGAAGTGGTTGGATGTTGCTGTTGGTAGGACACAAAATAGAAGTGGTTGGCTTCTCCTGCTTGGGTGAGAGGTGATCATGATGGTATATCTTTCATTTTTTTGGTGTTTATTTCTTTTAATCTTTGGAATTTGAATGAATATTACTGCATTAGCCATAAAAGTAGTATTATTAAAGTCTCTTTAGATCTACAACTTTAATGCCTTATGTTTGCTTGATGATATCATGTTTTAAGATGTAGTATATATCTGAATAGAAGCCTACCTCTTTTTAGCATACTACTTGGCTTATGATATTTGTAAATCCTCTTGCTTTCTATTTTATTAATTTCGTTTTATCCCTTTGATACCAAGCACGCCTTTGATAAGGAGCTCCTTGCGGACAACGAACCCTATACTTAATTTGGGAAATAATTGCACATATCCTTGATCCTTTCAGTTTATCCTCCTTTTCTTTGCAGGTATCTTGTGATATGCATATCTAGTAAATGAAACAACTATAACAAAGTACATCTTTTTCAGTTTAATATTTCTGTGTATGAGAACATCCTAAAGAAGGATTACACACCATTCTTGGCTAGTTATATGCATCAGTGGTTTGAACTTAATTTCATCCTAATTATTTTTCTTAATCTTCCCTGGTGGTTATGGCATATGGATGGGAGATTTCTAACGCTTGTTGATTTTCCTATCCAGGTCTTTTCTTGTGCTAAACCCCTGTTAGACAAGACCCTTGGTATACCTGTGAAAGGCCTAGTTGATACTTTACTTAGCCTGTTCGACGAAAACCAAGACAAGGACCTCAGGTTGCTCGATGCCGATGGTTTTTGTCAGCTTATGCTTGAGGTGAATGATATATATCTTTATACATCTAATGCTTTAACTATTCTCTAAATATCATCCTGTTTCCTGGCTCTTGTCATAAACATGTGTTCTTCCAATCATGTGAATATAGACGAGTGACATAGATAACTTTATATATAGTTATTCAGGACTGCCGTGTGAATATAGACTTTTGCTATGAACTATCAACCAACTAGGTAAAAAATATATTTAAAAGGCAAAGAAATTGATTTACAAGTTACTCTTCTAAATTGCCATAGGTGAATATAGACTTGGTGCTATTAGAACCGCTGTCTTTCTGTATCCATATGATATTCATGCATCTTTGCATGGCAAAACTGCTACAAGATCAGATATGTAGCGAATATGATTCTAAGGTTATCTTGAAATGGACAACAAGATATTTATATGATTCTATGGTTTCTCAAGATTGCACATGGCTATATATGTTGATAATTTCTCCCTTTAGATTTTATTCACTCTACCCTTTGCAGTGTTTGAGCTATTAATGATATCTCTGAACTCTTATTTTTGTGGGTAAAAATTCCAAAATGGTTGGCCAGTTGAGCTTTCACATGAATGTCACTCTTGTCTAGGAGGGGGTAAGTGTTGTGCATCCACTGGGAAAGCATACTCTACATAAATCAATTAAAATATAAGCCAATTAAGGATCCAAGAAAATGCACTCATTGGTCAGAAATAGATTTTGTTCATATAAATAATAAAATTTACGGAAAGCAACCCTTTTTTTATTGATCATTACTGGTTCCGGATGTTGTTTCAATTTTGGGCTGGATTTATTTCATTTTTTACTTATTAGTAGAATCACATTATAAGTATATAGTATATGATATGAAGAGAAATGCACAAGATAGCTCTTTCATCTATTTGTTTCTCATGGAAGATTATATTGTGGTTAGATATATACAAGTTAACGTCTGTTTTGAATTCCTAGCTAGATTTAGATAAGTTTTTTACTTATTAGTACATGTTTTTCTTTGCCGGTGTATTATTTTCTATGCTATCTTTTAGTTTTGAGTTTATGTACCTAATATAACAATACTCTTTTTCATTAAATTATAACAAAAGGGGTATGATCTTCTCTATTTGCTCCATCGTATGCTAATCTTTAGGATATCATCTTCTCTTTTGAGTACTTGCACCTCATATATTCTTATCTTATATGGTGTCTAGGTAATGAAGCAACCCTCGTGATCTCCTCAATGAGACAAGTCATGGTGTCTAGGTATGATCTTCTATTTGCTGAAGACAATGTTGAACAAAACTACTCAACGAGATGGGGAGGATTTTGTACAAGCTAGTAAGCTTTATGTAAAACTTCAGATAACTATGTTTTTTTTTTTCAGTTTCATGTTTTTTCGGAAAACTTAAAACTGTAGACTTGAATTGGCAAGATATCTAGCTTATGTCATGTAAGGGTTTGCTTAATATGAAAGTGTGTTGTGGAAAACACTTGATGTTTGGTTTGCAAATTAAACAGGGACATCAACGTGAATAGGTAAAAATATGATTAGGAATTGGCAATGGCCAATGGTAGCTTGATGTAGCAAACTACGGAAAAGAAGGCCAAACTCATAGCAACGACAGATTGCCGTGGCCAATTATAGAAAAAAGAGCCAAATTTTTGGCGGGGAAATCTCAGCAAAACCACCACTTCTCTAGCCACGGCAGGTCCCGTCGCAAATTATGAAAAAAAGCGCCAAAAATTGGGTGGGAAACTTTTGGCTCTTTGGCGCCCTAAATTTCATAGCCACGGCAAGCTCCGTCGCTTAGTTGTTTACTCTAGCATGGCATCGCTCTGCCGTGGCTAGGATGCTAGCCACGGCTGCCGCCGTAGCTTCAATCTTTTTGCCACCGCGGGTTTGGTTACGCCTGACTTGCCGTGGCTACAACCGTTGCTAGCCCCCTTTGGCCACATCAAATCCACTTTTTGCCACGGTTCTCTGCCGTTGCTAATATGTTTTTTTTTGTAGTGCTTCCACTGTGTTCAATCGTTCGTATTTGGTACTCAAACTCATTAAAACGATTTCACGAACAGAATAAAAAACTAGTGACAAGATGAACAAGGCGATCAACATGCTTGAGGGCACTTGACGAACAAAGCTATAAAGATCCATAGTCACTATTAGCTTGGATCTTCACTGTATTATTGGTATGATTGATACCAATCACACCATTGGTCAATCGCCATTGTCGCTTCTTCGGGGAGAAAAAAAATCAGGAAGTTTCAAATTCGAGATTGATGATTTCGAATTCAGCAACGTTGCTCTGATACCAATTTGTAATGTCCCAAGTAGGGAATAGGAATTTGAGAGGGAAAAGTGAGAGATTTAGGGAAGAATTAAGGGAAGAAGAAGATGAATTAGGGTCGAGAAGGGTTTAAGAAGAGGAAGAACGTAGGGAAAGGAAGAGAGAGTGGGGTAAGGAGAAAAGGAATAGTTGGGTTTTGATTATTTCATTGATGATCTCTCCAATACAAGATAGAGGGATATTTATACCAATCCCTAATAAACCTACACCTATAATTCCTATATATGACAATTTGATCATCATTTAACTAGAAGGAAAAAAATAGACGATCAAATTACATCTGTTTTTGTGGTTGTTATCTATCATAACTTAAAGGAATGGGAGGATCGAGATATATAGGAATAAATAAGATAACAAACCAGCAAGCAATACCAATGTCATGAGACCTGCTCTATACTCGCTTTAAGTCGAAGACTTAGGAACCGTCTTATGTTTCTTGGTTTTCCATGAACCCAATGAATCTCCCAAAAACACATAATACTAGAGCTAACAAAATCTGACCCAGCCTGAGAAACCCGACTGACTCACCCGAACTAGATCCCGACCGAAACCCGAAAATCTAAAGTCATCCCTAACCCGAGACTGAGACCAAACCCGACCCGAACCCGACCCGACTCAAAATAGACCCGAACACAGATAAAATCGACCCGACCCAACCTGACCCGACTCTCAACCCGAATCGACTCTCTTAACCCGACCGACCCGACTCTCAACCCGACCCGACCCGACTTCAAAAGGTTGTTTGCTTGTTTGACATCAATATTTTAATTTTTGATCGAATGTTAATATTTTAATTAACTCAAGCTTATTATTTTACTTTTAACACATGCATAAACACCAATTATTATTTTTATTAATTGTTATTATATTAATAAAAACTAAGTAAAACCAATAGATAAGCAAATACGATTAAACAACTCAACGTCTTTAACAATGATCAACATAATTAAGCAAACACGATTAAGCAACTTTGAGTCTTCAATAATCAACAACTCAACATCTGCAACCAGATTAAGCAATGAACTCAAAGTCTCAACAACTCAAGTCTTCAACAATGAATATAATAAAGCAAATCCGATTTCAAAGGAATTGAAAGAAAAAAAATAGTTACCGATAGCAAGGCTAAGGCTGAGGTCAACAACGCGCCGTTCTCAAGAGGGTCGTGAGCAAATAATGCTCAACCTACAAGCAATAGAAACTTCGAGCGACTCAACCGAACAACCATGACGTCGGCGAGGGCAACGAGGTCTCCGATTCGACTGCTTCGCAACAATGAGGGCGATCAAGGCAACCCAGATTTCGAGCAACCCAGTTACCCAAATCTGGAAGGGCAGAGGAGAAGGAACAGATCTCGGTGGAGGAGGAGGAACCAGCCGGGAGTCAGGCGACTGTGTGGAACCAGTCAAGAGAAGGAATAGATCTTGGCATCGGCGAAGGAAGAGGGACCAGTCGACAGCGAGTTGTGCGGTGGCCGGTGGCATGGCCAATTCCCGAAGTAGCAAGGCGGCCACCATTGCCGACGATAATAGAGTGTGCAAGACCTTTAAAAGAAATAGAAGAGAGGTTACCTGAGGAGTTCGTCATATGGGAGGTGGCACCAGTGTCCATGTACCATGAAGAGTCGGGGGATGTCGGCTGCGTAGAGGAAAAGGCGTGATGCATAGCAGGTGGAACATAGCCTGGATTAGACGATGTCAAATAGGCTTGAGGACCAGCATGCCGAGGGGCAGGATATGCAGAGTACGGTTGCATTTTTTTTAATAAAAAACAAACAGAGGCAGCTATGGGCTCGGTGATGTTCGGTGACTATGGTCAGCAGAAACCAGAGGCGGCTCAGACAGTGATGGCCGATAGCAATCGGAGGCGGCGCTCGAACTGTTGCCCGTGGGTGCGGTGTCGAACAAGGCGGAGACTAAGGCAGCTGTTGTAGGAGGAAATCGAGAATGCAAATTAAATATGAATAAAATAAAGCAAACCAATTGGATCCCAGCAAATAATGTTCAAGACTCCCTCCCGATGTAGTAAGAGAAAGTCAGGTTCGATCCCCAAGGAAGCTGGTCAGCGGATCCTAGGCAGCGGAGAAATCTCACGGCAGAAATCGACTTACAGATTACCCGATCTCGACTAGGGTTTAGTCGACAGAAGATCGGACAAGTGGAAACAAGCAGGCGGCAGTCACGGGCTTTTGGTCGATATTGACGAGATTTACTCGATATCGAGTAAATGTTGTCGACGTCGAGAACCTGCAGAGACCAACAGCTACGGAGATCTTGGGGATCGAAAGTCAGTAGTCGATGTCGACCAGATTTGGTCGATATCGAGGAAAACAGTGACTGAAATTTAAATGCAAAAATTCGAATCTTTAACCGATGGATGAAAGAGAACTTCCAAGATTAGGGTTTGCGACAACGATTACCATGAAAGCGGAATATAAATCATAAAAGGTGGTGACTTTATCGATAAAGGAGAAGGCTTTCACCCAATCCGACAAGAAGGAATATAAATCTCGCGATAAATAACCCTAATTACATCTATTCCTTTTCATAATTAGAATTTATAATCTTTCGAATAGAAATCCTAATTACTACCCAAGTTTCACAACATGAGTTCTTCAATTTCTCAATCAAAGATGAAGCACATAGAATAGATTAAGATAACGATAAAATACCTCCTTTTGCAATCGCTAATCCACCATCATGGCTCTCGTTGGGCTCACCCCAACCCTATAAGTAGGTGGACTACTCACGCCTCATCGCAATCGCAGACATTGATTGAAAAGAAATAGCTTGCATAAACTATATTGAAAGTCTCTTTACAATCCCGGCACTCAAACTTTCGTGGAATGCCAAAACCCTAAAACCTCTGAACTCCTAAAACTCTATGTGGAATTGTTTCTCTCTGAAATTGAATTGAATAAAACTCAGCCCCATGGGCTTTATTTATAGGGCTTAATCCTTGCTAATCAAGAAAAGCAATCTATATCTATATGTAATGATAAAACTTAAATAAAGATAAAACATTAATTCTAAAAGGAATATCTAAAAATCTCTTTATCTCTTGGCATAAGTGAACAATCTTCTCCCCTTGGATAAATCCTTGATAGACTTGATATATCTTTGGTAGACTCGGATATATTTGGATAGATTTGGATCCCAACAACCCAACTCGACTCGGACAGGCCCAACAACGTCACGCGGCCTAGAAGAATTTTTGGTCGATATCGAGTAATTTACTCGATATCGAGGAACGGTGTCATCGACTTGGCTTCACTGGGCTTCCTCGAGTAACTTCTTCACGGACCTGGCTCGGACATGTGCTTCTGGCTTGGTCGATATCGAGGAATTTCCTCGACATCGAGGAGTTTTATCGTCGATCTCGGCTTGTCTCGCTAACTCGAGTAGCTTCTCCTCGGATCCTCGATCAGGTGTGGTGCTGGGTTTAGTCGATATCGAGGAAATACCTCGACATCGAGTAAAAAACATTTCTTGAGTTGTCTTGTTCTCAGCTCCTCCTCGATCAGGCTTGGCTTAACACATTTTTGTCGATGTCGAGGAAGTTTCCTCGAAATCGAGTAGAACTCGGCTTCAGCTTTCTCTTCTTGGTTTTGTCCCGGAATGGCTCCAAATTCTGCAATATTAAACCAAAACTTATTTAGACCTCTATTTCTTGCAAATAAGCATATATTACATAAATTCAACAGATTCCCAGCCCGAAATATGCAAAGTATATAGAATAAGGAGCTAAAATGTGTATTTCAACATGGCTATAGTGGACATCAGCAGCCACAATCGGGGGCGGCTCTGCGGCTGTTCAACCTGGGCGTTCTCTGGGCAAGGTGCGACTGCAGTGGGCGGATCGCGGCTCAAGGCGATGCGAGAGAGGAGGAGGACGGTGAGGCTGGGAAGCGGCTTTGGTTCTAGTGGCTCAGGTCGCCAGCGGGATGGGGCGATGAGAAAGGTAGGCTCGGCTGAATTGGGAGAGGAGCGAAGACGGGCGCTTGCCGGTAAGAGAAGAGGGGAGGCGGGAGGATCAAATTAGGGTTCCGTGTGGAAGAAAAGGCTGTGATGCCATGTAGAATGACAGAATTGATGTAAAGTCCTCCTCGATGGTTTCATTCATTAATCAATCATATATATAGGCAAGGTTCTAAATATCGCGTATCGGGGTCGTATCGGTTAGGAGTAAAAATGATATATCGGGGATATATCGGAGATATATCGAAATATATCGGATTTATCGATTTCACCAATTTTTAACTATAAGTACTATATTTATACTTCAAAATGTAAAAATATACATGAAAAAAAATATTTAAATTGCAAAATTACCAAATAAACTTGATAAAATAAAAACAACATCATTCATAAAGGCCAAAGTTAACTTATCAAAGTTGCCAGTTCTAAATATCCTTGATATATCGCCGATATTAGCACGATATATCGACGTTGACCAGATATATCGACGATATTGACCCGATATATCGACGTTGACCCGATATATGGCGTTGACCGATATTTTCCACCCGATATGCCGATATCGTAGCGGATTCTAAATATCCCCGATATATCGACGATATATCAGCCGATATATCCGATATTTATGAAGACTCGACCTTGATTGTAAGATCTTGATAACTAATGTGCATGTGATCTAAAGGATGATGAAAGACAAAAAGGATGGGTTTCAAGGTCTTGAAACCCAGACTAAAATATTTTGATCACTTATACATTTATCTAGTCCAACTTGTTCTTTTACAGGAAAGAATTCGAGGCCAATCTTTTTGGGCCTAAATTATAAAAGGCTCTATATTGGGCTATATGATGAGACTTGGGCTTTATCGAATTATATATGAGTTTCTCATCTAACCCATTTTATGTACTAGATACATTTTGCATATTCTTTCTTGATTTCACCTTTCTATACAAGGAAAGAATTGATCCATGGCTGATCATGCTTGATCATGAAGAAAGTCTAAGGAACATCTCGGAAGGCACACAAGGATCTGTTTTGGAAGGAATTCAAATGTATTGGAAATAATTTGAAATTCAAACGGTTTTCCCTCCAAGAAACTCTACAAGTGTTCCTACTATAAAAAGACGAAGGCTAAGAAGGATGGAACTAACCAAGCATCTAAGCAACCACGCAAGCATTCATAGCATCCCAAAAGCAGTCGTCAAGTTTCTCTTACGTCCTCCTATTTCTAGTTGGTGATCATTGTTTAAGAGTTGAGAGAAACACAAGCACCTATTGTACAAGTCATTTGTCTTACACTTAGAGTTCTTATACTCGATCAAAACACACTTGGTGTGTGGTGTGAGCTTTTATTTCACTTGTAAGTTTGAGAGCTAGAATAGAAGCGGTGAGGCTTTGTATAGAGAAAGGGAAGTTTCTCTAGGAAGTTCTAGGCTCAAAGGAAGTGAAATAAGAAGTGTTTGAATCCTACGGATTGGACAATCCTAGGCGGGGACGTAGGCAAGTTGGTGCCGAACCTCGTTAACAATTCGTGTGTTCATCTTTATATTCCGCATTTACTTTATCACATTTGATTTTACTTTGTCAAGTTCTGATAGCCTATATCAAGGTCCTGACAAGTTGCACTAAATTTCTATTGTTGCGAAAATCGTCCATACTCTATTCATCCCCCCCCCCCCTTCTAGAGTATTATTCATTGCCTTATAGACTCTTCAATTGGTATCAGAGCTTGGCTCACTGTTTTGATTTAACAATCTTGTGAGTTTTCAGTATGTCTACCATAGGTGATGGAGGTTTTGCTCAAGGAAGGTCAACCAATAGGCCTCCACTTTTCTGTGGCAATAACTTTGTCCACTGGAGATCACTGATGCAAATGTTCATCATTGATCAAGACCTTGAGCTATGGGGCCTGGTCAAGAATGGACCACACGTTCCTAAAAAGACTGTCGATGGAAAGCAAGTTGATAAAACTGAGTCTGATTACGATCAGACTGATCTTGAGAACATTGCTAAGAACTACAAAGCTATGAATCTATTATATTGCGCTCTCGATGCTAATGAGTTTAATCGTGTCTCAGCTTGCAAAAGTGCCAAGGAAATTTGGGACAAACTTATAGTTACTTATGAGGGCACAAGTCAAGTCAAAGAGAGTAAGATTAATATCTTTCTCAGGCAATACGAACTTTTCAAGATGAATCCTGATGAGACAGTAAAGGAGATGTTCACGAGATTCACTCAAATTGTTAACAACCTCGACTCACTCGGGAAAACCTTCTCCAACCCAGAAAAGGTTCGAAAGGTTCTAAGGAGTCTTCCAAAAATCAAGTGGGGTCCCAAGGTTACTGCAATTGAGGAAGCTCAAGATCTCTCTACACTACCATTAGATGATCTTCTCGGAAAACTTATCACTCATGAGATGATATTAAACGAGGAAGATGGAGACGTACCCTCAACAACAAAGAATCTTGCTCTCAAGGCAAAGAAAGATCACTCACAATCTGAGAGTGATGAATCAGACGACGAAGATGATCCCTTTGCTCTCATCACACGGGGATTAGCTCGAATTCTGAAGATGAAAAAACAATTTTCCAACCGTGAAAATGCTGATTCATCTAGATTCAAAAGCAAGTCTCCCAACACGTCAAAGAAGCCAAAAGTGCTAACATGTTTTGAGTGTGGCGAGACAGATCATCTCGTAAAGGAGTGCCCTATGAAGAAAAGAAATAAGTTCAAGAAATATGAACAAAAGAAAAAGGCTATGCTTGCAACCTGGAGTGACTCAGATTCATCATGTGACTCAGACATCGAAAAAGAACAGGCTAATCTCTGTCTTATGGCTGAGCACGAAGGATCACAGACTCAAGACCTTGAACAAGTGATAAGAAATCTAATGTCTAGTCCTCCCGATGTTCTTTCTGAAGTCCTAAGAAATATGATTTCTAATGAAGATGCTTACAACAGTGAAATCAACACCTTGAAGGAAAAGCTGATAGATCAACAAAAATGCATCAGTGATATGTCGCTGGAAATGAAAAATCTTGAAACATCTCGGACAGCCCTTGACATTAAAGTCAAGACCTTGAGCTCAGAAAATTCTGATCTCAGGCAAAGCCTTTCCTCTCTAAAGAATCGTAATGAGGATTTAGAGAAAGAGAAGGCAAAGCTAACCGATAAGTGTCAAGACCAGCAGACTTCACTCATTCAATTCACCAGATCTAAAGCTAATCTTGATAAGATGTTGGGTGAACAACAACTCTCTATTAATAGAAGTGGTATTGGATACAACAAGAATTTTCCAAAGAAATCCAGTACCACTTTTGTTAAAGCTAAAGGCTACTGGCGTTCACCTACTTGCTTCCATTGTTGTAAGAAAGGACATGTTAGAGAAACTTGTCCATATAGGAGAAAGGATCCCTACATCATTAGAAATACATTTCCAGTTCGACTTAATGAACAGATAAAACAAGTTTGGGTTCCTAAAGGGACAAGACTACCCAACATGGTGTATCCTCATTATGAATCTAAAACTATGTATTGGTCTAGCCGGAAAGGTTGATGTTGGTATTGCAGGATATCATCAAGAGCAAAGAGCCCAAATGGATAATGGACAGTGGATGCTCACGACACATGAGTGGAAAGAAATCTCTATTTCAAGATCTTAAAGAACAAACCACTGGAACAATTACTCTTGGTGATAAAGGGAAGTGCAACATTATTGGTATTGGTAATATTGGTAATTCAGAAAGTTGCATTAAGGATGTTTATCTTGTTGATGGATTAAAGTATAACCTCTTGAGTGTCTCTCAGTTGTGTGACAAAGGAAATAAAGTTGGCTTTGACAGACACAAGTGTGATGTCAGGAATGAAGAGACTGATGATCTAATTCTCACTGCTCACAGGCACAACAACACTTATGCTGTAAATGCTAATCATATTACAGGTACAAAACTCAAGTGTCTCAAGGTCTTGACAGAAGACCCCAGCCTATGGCATAGAAGACTAGGTCATGTAAGCATGCACACCCTCAATAAGCTCAAAACAAGAGATCTTGTGAGAGGATTGCCTGATCTAAACTTC
Organism: Persicaria tinctoria; assembly: GCA_037127255.1. Taxonomy (NCBI): domain Eukaryota; kingdom Viridiplantae; phylum Streptophyta; class Magnoliopsida; order Caryophyllales; family Polygonaceae; genus Persicaria; species Persicaria tinctoria. The sequence goes on from JBANSL010000004.1 coordinate 8,395,920, forward strand.
AAGAAAGAAGATATATGCAACGCATGTACAAGAGGCAAACAAACACGCAGTTCCTTCAAACCTAAAAAGGTTGTAAGTTCCTCTCGCCCTCTTGAGTTGTTACATATGGACTTGTGTGGACCTATGCGAGTCAAATCTCCAAAGGGCAAACAATACATCCTGGTTATTATTGATGATTTCTCTCGTTTTACATGGATCTCCTTTTTAAGAGAAAAATCAGAGGCTTTGCTCGAGTTTTCTAAACTTTGCAAAGAGTTGCAGACCTTGAAAAACATACCTATTGTCTCCATTAGGAGTGATCATGGTAGAGAATTTGATCAACTTAAGTTTGATTTGTTCTGTGCTAAGTATGGAATTTCACACAACTTTTCAGCACCTAGAACTCCTCAACAAAACAGAGTTGTGGAACGAAAGAACCGCACTTTGGAGGACATGTCTAGAACAATGCTTTTGGAAAATGGTTTGCCAAAAATCTACTGGGCTGAGGCTGTTAATACAGCCAACTACATCTTGGATCGATGCTTAATTCGTCCCATTTTGAAAAAGACTCCCTATGAACTTTTCAAAGGAAGAAAGCCTAGCATTTCCTACTTCAAACCTTTTGGATGCACTTGCTTTGTTCATAACAATGGAAAAGATAATCTTGGAAAATTTGACGCACGTAGTGATGAAGGTATCTTCCTTGGTTATTCTACTACTAGCAAAGCTTATAGAGTTTATAACAAGTGCACCAAAATTGTTGAGGAGAGTATCCATGTGGTATTAGACGAAAGCAACAATGGTGTGTTGAGTGAAGGTTTTGCAGATCTCAATCTAAATCATCATGATTCGGATGGAGAAGAAGAGGACAAGGCTGAAAATAAGCAGGACCAAGAAAGAAACATGCAAGAACAAATCCAAGATACCAACGAGCTATCTCAAGACCTTGAGAAGGGACTACAGAATCAGGATTCAGTCATTGAAGAATCCAACACTCAAATTATCTCTCAAGACCTTGAAGAGAGACCTGCTACTATCTCTAACAATCAGCGACCAAAGCTACGAAAATTCAAACATGCCTCTTCACACTGAGCTCAAGATATCATATCAGATCCATCCTCTGGGGTACAAACTCGATCTAGATTAAAGAATCTTTGTGCCTTTTATGCTTTTGTTTCTCTTGTAGAACCAAAAACCCCAGCTGAAGCACTCAAGGACTCGGACTGGATCACTGCTATGCAAAATGAGCTAAATGAGTTCGAAAGAAACAATGTATGGACTCTTCAACCCAGGCCACAACACCAATCAGTCATAGGGACTAGATGGGTGTTTCGGAATAAACTGGATGAAGCAGGCAAGATCATTCGAAACAAAGCAAGACTTTTTGCTCAACGATACAATCAAGAAGAAGGTATAGACTACGAGGAGACATTTGCTCCTGTAGCAAGGTTAGAATCTATACGAATATTACTTGCTTTTGCATCTTTTATGGGTATCAAGCTATTTCAAATGGATGTCAAATGTGCATTCCTAAATGGGTTCTTAGAAGAAGAGGTTTATGTTGCTCAACCACCAGGTTTTGAAAGTGAAGAATTTCCTAATCATGTGTGTAAATTGGACAAAGCTCTCTATGGTCTCAAACAAGCCCCAAGAGCTTGGTATGAAAGATTGTCCAAATACCTTCTTGAAAATGGTTTTCAAAGAGGATTGATTGATAAAACTCTCTTCATCAAAACTCGTGGAAATGATCTTTTGATTGTTCAAATATATGTAGACGATATACTATTTGGGGCTACCAATGATTCCCTTTGCAAGGAGTTTTCTGAAATTATGTGCAGGGAATTCGAAATGAGTCTCATGGGAGAATTAAACTTCTTCCTTGGCTTAGCTGTTCTTCAAACAAGTAAGGGTATCTTTTTGAATCAAGGTAAATATACTAAGGATCTACTAAAGAAATACAAAATGGAACAATCAAAGGTAGCAAAGACCCCTATGAGCTCCACTCTCTCCCTTGATCAGGATAAGAATGGTAAGAATGTGAACCAAAAAGAATACAGAGGTATGATTGGTTCACTCCTATACCTTACTGCTAGTAGACCTGACATAATGTTCAGTGTCTGTATGTGTGCTCGATTCCAAAGTGATCCCAAAGAGTCTCATCTTATCGCTGTAAAAAGGATCTTCAGATACCTAAATGGATCTCAAGACCTTGGGCTATGGTATCCCAAACAAAGTAACTTTCATTTAAAAGGCTACTCAGATGCAGATTTTGCAGGATACAAAGTTGATAGAAAAAGCACTTCTGGCTGTTGCCAACTCCTAGGATCCTCCCTGATAAGTTGGCACTCTAAGAAACAGAATTCAGTAGCCTTATCAACTGCAGAAGCCGAGTACATTGTTGTTGGTGCATGTTGCTCTCAGATTCTTTGGATAGCACAACAAATCAGAGACCTTGGAATTGATCTTAAAGGTATTCCTATCTTGTGTGATAATACTAGTGCTATTTCAATCACTAAAAATCCAGTGCAGCATTCGAGAACCAAGCACATTGATGTGAGACACCATTTTATAAGAGATCATGTGGAGAAAGGTGATGTATCAATATCCTTCATATCCACTGACTTTCAGTTAGCTGACATTTTTACTAAACCACTCCCTGAAGATCGTTTCAATTTTATTAGATTGGAGTTGGGTATGCTTAATAAGGAGGCACTTTCTTAGGGGGAGCAATTGCTTCCTATATGAAAGTTATGAATTCAAATGAAATCTCAAGACCTTGACTTTATAAGGTTTCTGGATGTTCATTCGAATAAAAATATTTTGGATCAAACTCTTGTTAATATCTTATGGATATTCAACAAGAGTATCTTTTAATATTTCTGAGATTATCTTGATATCATTTACCCCTTTCAAATATTGGTACTCACTTATCTTGGTTTCCGTTTTTTTTTTTTAAATCTCTCTATTTTGTGCAAGTGGATGTGACACTTTGGGTTTGGAATTTTCAGAACATCATTACTTACTATTCACTTGAGTAAATGAATATGTACTTGCCTTTTGAACAAAGAGAGAAACGATTCAGTTTCCAGTTTTTAGCTTTTTAATCCCCTCTCTCTCTCTGTCTCATCCACTCCATTTTCACTCTCTGAATATCTCTCTCTCTCTCTCGTCAAAATTCCAAAAACCTCTCTGTTTCTGTAACCAAATGGCAGGATCAAAGCGCTCCTCAGCATCTCCATCTCCAGCACCTTCTGCTAAGAGATTTAAGATGCCGGCCAACAAGGGAAAGCAAGTTATGGAGGAATCTGAAGATCACTCCGAGGATTCAAGCGAGAGATCACCATCGCCACCACCTCTGATCAGAAAATCCAAAGGCAAAGCTCCAGCATCCACAGCTACTGCTCGTCCTCCTCAGGTACCCTCTAGCATTTCCCCCAATTGGTTTTGCAACAAAGAGGTTGAGGAGTCCTGGAAATAGGACTTTTGCAACCGTCGCTTATGCTTCTGTGATGCTGTCGATTTCAACCTTCTCCAATCCATGCCCTTGCCTTGCATTTCCCTCCTCAATTCTACCTGCTTCTGGACCTTGCTCAACCCTGGCAATTTTGCCTATCCCCGACTCACCAGACTCTTTTATGCCAACCTTACTATTCATCGAGTGAACGGAACCCTAACCCTAGTATCCAAGGTCAAGAACAACCGAATCTGCCTCTCTCCTGAAAGCCTTGCTATCATCCTTGACCTTCCAACAGAGATTCACACAAAAGAATTCCCAAGCCGATTTGAATGTGTCTCACGAGCACGAGATGAATTCTTCCTAAAATCTCAAGGCCCTGGATCTTCATCCACCCTCAAACCCACTCACACTGCCCTAAACCTTCAAGCCAAGCTCATCTTCACTATTTTGGCTCGCTGTATCTTCCCACGTATTCATTCCAGGGAATTGGTGACCGAGAATCTTCTCGAGACCCTTTTTCTAATCATGAACGGATACGAGCCTGATTTACCCAAACTCCACCTCCTCTCGGCCTATGCCTTTACCCTATGCAAACCTTTTGCCCAAAATCTTTGAAGCCTTTGACATCGACACATCAGGAGAAGAAAAGCAAACCTATAGTGGGATTGTTGATGAGGGTTGCCTAGATAGATTGGGCATTGCCAAAAATCTGAGGGGGCAATGGTTTTTGAGGAAAGACTCGAAGGGAAAACAGGTTGTTGAACCTAATATGAGTGAGGTTAGATTGGTTGCTGTGGAGATTGAGATTCAAGACCTTAGGTTTGATATGAGTAGGATGTGGTCAGATGTGGTGATTCGCCAGGACCAGACTCATGAGCTCCTCTCTGTGGTCAACTGCAAGCTTGACCAAATGATGCTCCTTAATGCTCTCACCTACACTGCTACAGGTTCTATCATGCCTCTGGAGCAAGAAACCTACGATCATGTGCGTGAGAAAACTGGGAACGTCATCCTCAACTGTGAAAATCAAGTGAAGAAACGTCCTATCCTGCGCCCCACACATAGTGAACCCACCATTCTCACAGTCGAGCAATATGGTGTGGTTAAGAAATACAGGGATGTGGAGCGTCAGAAACAACTTGCACAGATGGAAGAAGACAAGGTCACCAGAGATGCTCTTGCAAGGTGGAGGAAGAAATGCAGAGATGAGGTTAGAAGGAAATACCTTCAACCCAACAAGCAGTACCCCACCTTTGGCGAATGGGTTGAAGAAGGAGCTGGAATTTCCTGGCGCCCCTGGTACATCCTCTGATGTTGGGCCCTCCTCTGCTAAGAAAGGCAAGAAGGCTCTAAAAAGCAAGAAGAAGAAGGCTGCAGATGGGGATTCTGACTCAAGGCCTTGATCTCCCACTCTCTTTTCTCTACTCTCTGAAAACTCATCTTTTGCTGCTCGTCTTTTAAAACTCCTGGTGCTTTGGTTGTGTTTTTTTGTTGGTGTTTCAGACATTTTCACCTCTCTGCCCTTTTGTTGGAAGACAAAAAGGGGGAGAATGTTTTGGTTGCCCTGCGTTTTGGCACTAGTTGATTAAGTGCTTGTCGTTTTTAAAACTTAGATGATCCAAACATTTTATGCCAATATTATAACATGCTTATTTCCTCTTATGATTGCTGGAAATATGTTATGAATATTGACACAGGTTTTGTCTTCCATCAAGGGGGAGATTGAAGACTCCACCTTGATTGTAAGATCTTGATAACTAACGTGCAGGTGATCTAAAGGATGATGAAAGACAAAAAGGCTGGGTTTCAAGGCTGGGTTTCTCTTATATCCTCCTATTTCTAGTTGGTGATCATTGTTTAAGAGTTGAGAGAAACACAAGCACCTATTGTACAAGTCATTTGTCTTACACTTAGAGTTCTTATACTCGATCAAAACACACTTGGTGTGTGGTGTGAGCTTTTATTTCACTTGTAAGTTTGAGAGCTAGAATAGAAGCGGTGAGGCTTTGTATAGAGAAAGGGAAGTTTCTCTAGGAAGTTCTAGGCTCAAAGGAAGTGAAATAAGAAGTGTTTGAATCCTACGGATTGGACAATCCTAGGCGGGGACGTAGGCAAGTTGGTGCCGAACCTCGTTAACAATTCGTGTGTTCATCTTTATATTCCGCATTTACTTTATCACATTCGATTTTACTTTGTCAAGTTCTGATAGCCTATATCAAGGTCTTGACAAGTTGCACTAAATTTCTATTGTTGCGAAAATCGTCCATACTCTATTCGTCCCCCCCCCCCCCCTTCTAGAGTATTATTCATTGCCTTATAGACTCTTCAATTTAGAACACTAATATAGGTTACAATAGATTGGACCTTTTGGCCCACTATACAATATGAAGACTATGTAATCTATTAGGCGGCTATGTGCCCTAGAGTGACAGTCGGGACTCAGGGTCTGACTGTGTGGGATTAGTTTTGGTATGGAAAATCTTTGTGGTTTCTAAAGTGAAAATGCCAGACAAGGTAAATACATAGCTTGAATTTATTTATTTACTATGAAACGGAAAAGTTTTATTTTATTTTCTTTGGAAGAAGAGGTAGCACTCTCCGCGGTTAGAGCTGTTCCTTGAACAGCTCGGAAAAAGCTCGACTCGAGCTCGGTCAACTACTAAACAAGCTGAGCCTGAACAAGATTTTAAGCCCGGTTGAAAGCTCGACTCGTTTGATTAAAGCTCGAATTTTATGAAATTTCTAAAATTTTCTTTGAGTTAATATGTTATGACCAAGTAGAACGGCTTAAAACTCGAAAAAAGCTCAGTTCGGCTTGAACTTGTTTACTAAATGAACCAAGCTTGAACATATCAAGCTTAGCTTGTTCGACTCGAATAACATCCCTATCCGCGGCTTTATTAATAATTAAATTAGAAAATAATCAATGTAGACCAAATTGTTAGCTGAAGTTGTTGTAAACAAAATATGTTTACAGTTCCAAGCTTAAAGTATTTGTTGATGATCCAAGGTGTTGTGCAGGAGACCCTAACAGCGACTTCCCACTCGAGTTTGTGAGCGATGAGAATCCGAACAAGAGCTTAATGGACGATGGAGGTGACATTTATAATTGCTTATCAAGGACCCCAAGCTATGAGGCGTTCGAGGAAGCTGTTGAAGTGAGCCACAACTTCTATGTATCAACACGAGGGCGGTCCAAGACACACTTCCACCGTGTGGTGCCTTCGAGGACGGTTCAAGTCTTCCTAAACAACAATGCCGAAGTTGTAAAACCGAAACAAGAAACGGTCAAGAAGAGGAGATGTTGGAGAGGGTTGAGTACATTGCTTTCCCGGTTCATGGGGCTACCTACCTTATAGATGGACGAGGATCGACAAGTCGAAAAGGAGGATCGAGGAGGAAGATAGGCAAAACACGTACAAGAGATAGTGTATTGCTTTGGCTTTGTGTTTTCAGTGGGCAATCCATGTATATTTCCCCTTTTCTTGATCAACAACACATTTTTTTCCTTTTTTTTTTTTTTTGTCTTTTGTAAGATGAGAATCCAGATAATATATAATCAAAATGTGGTGTGCTATAGAAAAACCAGTCTCTCTTGCAATCCGGTAGAGATAGGTTTGTCCTATTATTAAATATATTATATATGACGGATGGAAGTAAATGAAATATGAAATATACGGACTAATTAAAAAGCAAGTTTATCCATCATCCATAAGTTGCTTGAATACTCTTTCTATTACCAATTAGTTTTAGAATATGAAAATTTACTCGACTTGTGTGCTAGGTAATTACTACCTCCGATCCACTATGTATGACGTTTTACACAATTGCACAGGAATTAAGAAAAGAATTAAGGAGGGCTTAGATATCAATTAATTTCTCTAGTATTAGCCAAATATTAATTAGCATTAACTAGAAAAGGGTAGTTGGAGTTACGGGAGTAGTGCAGGGAAATGAAATTGGAGGCAAAAAGTAGTAGTAATGAACAAAACGTCATACATATTGGATCAACAAAAGAAGTCTTAAACGTCATACATAATGGATCGGAGGGAGTATAAGTTGGCGGATTACTCCTTCTATATAGCCTAGCACATATGTGTGAGCGGTTAGCCTAATGGCCCTAGATGTTCGTCATTCCTAGTTGCTGGACTACTCTTTCTATTATCACAACCTCCAAGTCCAAAGCCTCCCTTCCGTCTCCGATGATAGGAAATGCTGTCTCAACATCCATTGTCGACAATAAAAAGAAGGGCAAAAAGGATGATAGATGGTGCTAAAGATGAACCTCCCTTAGAGGAGTACTCAGAAGAACTTGATCTCAATTAAGGTCCATTCAAAGATTATAAACTGCATAATGCTCTTTTTGTTTAATTACTCTTTCTAGCATGTCCTAGACGAACTTTTTCTTTCAATAATGGGCCAAAAGATAGCAATGGCCTAAACTTGCTTGTATTACATACATAATCCACTTTTTAAATCACTTTTATTTCCAAAATCAGTGTTAAAATTCACCAACTTAAACACAGCTCCAACATTTTTTTTTAATAAAATATGTCCAAAATTGAGAAAAAAATAACCTTTATTTTTTTCAAAGATTTGAAAAATAATTTACTTTTTTAAAAAATTAAAAAATTAGAGTAACATATACGTTATAAGATAAGGTATCCGTAAAGCTAAATAAAAGCTTAAAATTCTCCAAAAACATTAAAATTCCAAAAATAATATTTTATTTATTGAAGATGCTGTCACGTTACTTATGGTCGACAAAAACGTTTACTTTTAGTCCCAAATCATGAATACATTTAATTAGGCAAGTCATTAAGTCAAACATGATGGAGCTTGCACAAAGTAAGTAAACAAGGAAGTAATTGGGTTGTGGAGAGAGTCAAAATACAAGTAAGCGCGTCGCAAACCATCTCATTTAATATGTTAATTGTTCTCAACTGCCCGGTTACAACAACAGCAACTGGAGTTTGGGCTATATATATATCGGCGTTTGACTAATTGCCAATATCATGTCCCCATCGGAAATCGCAACCACTCCTGATTTTTTCATTACGGATCGGAGTATATATTTTCCACGTTACACTTATCAACTTAGGTGGAGCAAATCAAATTTGATGGTAAATCTGGACACGTAATTCAGGTGGCAAGAGGCACACACACTAGTAGATTATACCCCGGATATAGAGTTTATGGGGTCCGGGCATCAGGTTAATGTGATAATAGGTAAAGAGTCCGGACCCCAAATCTACACACCCGGGTTAATAAAGGTCAGTGTGATTTGGGTAAAAAAGCTCACAACTTTTATAGTCCGGATGAAAGTTTAATATCCGGGTTATTTAGTATATCAAATATCCCGGATATTTTATCTCCGGGCTATTTTCCCTGTCCAAAAAGCATGTAAGCAGATTATATAGCCCGGATATTGGTAGATCCGGGCTATTTGGTCTGTTATTTTTACAGTATGCAAATTGTGTTTATTTCCCGGATTTAATACGTCCAGGCTCTTATATATATATATTTTATTTTTTAAATTGCCATTTTTTTAGGTCCAATTCCACTTGCACATTTGACATTGTTCCTGTTCACCTATTTGTTTACAAATAAAGCACGTACAAACACCAACACAATGCAAGGTTAATTATCAAAAGTAAATATGTTCTCATTAAGATAATCCAAACACTAGTGAAATCCAAACCATGAACATGGCACTTGATCAAGCTTGAAACTATAGTAAAGATCTTGTCTCTCCCTTGCACAGTAGAACTAATGTATATAGGACAAGGGCCAAATGTATGCTACTAACTAAAATGAAACATAACTAGAGAGTTTAGATGTTAAAAGACACAACTGATATGCTAGACTTGAGAGTCAATCTCGGTGGATTCTTCGTTTGACATGAATCACAATCTTTGTGATTTAAAATCTCCTTCTGTCCTGCACAAGTCAGGAGAGATAAGCGCATCAGAAAAGCTGAATAAACCCAACTAAGGAAGCAAATCTGAGTTACAATCTTCTTACATTAATTAGGATCAAGTTTATGAAATTGCACAAAAATAATCTATAGAAATCGATTGCAATTTTGAAAATACCCTATTAAAAATGAGGATTTTGAGGGAGGTCCAAATCCAATTACATCAGCTTGAAAGGTATATAAGCATCTTATTATATATATATATAGTAAGGCATTTCATCCCATTTTCTTAATCTTGCTTGCTTATAATTAAACAAAGTAGGAAAGTGTGAAATTCATATTATATATATTCTAGTGAAACTCACATTTCACCAAACCATACAACAATAAATAAATAAATCTGAAACAACATACACAATATCAATAGAAGTTTGTATGAATCTGTTTTTTATTAAAATAAATAAATAAACTTTAAATAAATACAAAAGTGTTACGCAAACATAGCTGAGATGACCTGTGTGAAGAAGGGGTTGGATACTCAGATTCGACCGTGCTACAGAAGACAGAACTCTAGGTGCAGAGGAAGGATGATCGATTATGAAACCGAAGAAACAGAGAAGAAGCTGATATCAAAAGCAAATTAAGTCATGTGACATCAACAGGGAAAAGAACGAAGACTTAGCAAGAACTGAGTTTTATGATTCTGCAGGGGGATAATATAATGCGAAGGATGCAGACATTTATTAGATGATTGGGAGAACAAACAGAAATTGAAAGTGAGGGTAGCACTCACAAACAAGGTTTTGATGGATAAAGTCAAAATAGGTGCTAAGTATTGCTGGGATAATGATGTGGTGCTAATATGCCGGGCTGTTAGAAACGAAAGTTGCTGCTAAGAAGGTTGAGAAAATTTGACAAAGTCTGATGCATGATTCTAAAAATATTATAAGATTATAAGTTCATTCTTCCTAGACCCTATACTCATTGAGAATCAAGTCTAGTATCATCAATGCATGTGATTTCCTGTCTAAGATCCGCCTATCATTTTCTTGATAAAGCTCACACGCAGAGAACATTTTGAGTCTGCTAAAACAATAAACATATAATAATGAGATCAGGACACAACAACTTTAGTTCAACATTCTTTTCATGACTGAAATATGCAAACGAATATTCGTTAAGAAAGTTAAATGAACACATTTATGCTTTGATACTTCATGGTCAGCAAGGAACTAAATATGTTAGTTATGCAGATTATGCAATCAATTGGGTTTCTAGGCCTACATTCCTTCCTTTTCACTCTTGAGCCAAGTCAAGACACCTACTATGGCGGTTTTATGCAACCAGGTTTGCCAGATCTTACCATCTGTTTGTTACTGGTTAATTGAGTGATATGTTAGTTTAATTAATATATTTTTCAAGGTTTAAACTGTGCCATCCATATACTCTTTAAGTAAAATCTGAGAGTGATTCTAATAAGAAGATCTTGGAACTTGGAAGTGCCTTCATTTTCATTTCCATGCTATTTTCAGAATTCAACTCTTGATCTTTCCTTTTCTTTTCTCCACTTTATTTGGATGGATAAGTGCATATGCCTATCTTTATGTCTAAACTATTTCATTACATATCTAGGCAGTGGGTTATAATTTAATAGAGGTTGAAGATTGGGATGTGGCTGCAGGTGGGGAGGACATGAGCAAACTAGAAACACTTTTGCTTGACAAGAACAAGATGATGGAACATGAACTCGCTCAAGCATTTTTCCATATTAAAATTTCTGAGAAAACATCATTTACAGTAGGTACCTACTCTAAATGCAAGTTCAAAATGCCCAGGAAACTGTATAAAAAGATGGGTATAATAACACACAATAAAAAAAAAGCAACAACATAAATAAAAGGGACTAACCACAATATCTTCCAAATTATCTACGGTGATGGGCACCCACTTTTTCACGGTATTGCCAATGAAGGTTGACAACTTTTCTTTATTTTTCCCAATAGGTTGCCCTCTACTGCTTAGATCGACAGGTAATCGTTTGCCGGTGGCTATGCTCTTTGCAATGCTTTTCATTAACGAAGCCCCTCGTGTCTTACGTTTCTTCTCTGGTGGAGCCTCTTGCACACCCTCATGCATCTCATCAGTTTAATTATCAGACATACTCTTAGGCCTTTTATTTTATGAGGCATTTGATATTTTTTTAGGAGGCATCTACACAAGGAAAAAAATTAGCGAGTATTTTCATGATTATGTTCAAATCAGACGAGACATAAGATCCTAAAATGCACTAGTATCCAACAATGAAGGAAATGAAGTATTATACATTTATATTCAGCACATATCTTACTAATATATAATAAGATTTGTTGTTGAGTATTTTCATGAAGGGTGCCAGGATCGGAAAATGGTTAACAAGTCTAAACAAAGTTGTCTATCAAATCATTACTTTATATAGATTTCATAACTACCACAGAATATTACAAATTTTTTTTTTCTCCTCTTATGAGAAATATCAGTTTCTCGTTCTTGGAAATTTAAATTACTTTATTTTTCCTCCTCTTATTAGAAATAGAAGGTTTTGTGAGAGATGACAAACTTGTGTTCTTTGGAGGAGACATTCACCTTTTTCTCCTCTTATGAATATGAACCACTTGCAATCTACTACTATAAAAATCTTCTTTTTGATCCAAACTATAAAAATATTCTAACACGACTTAAGGGTTGCTATATACATGTCAATAAACTAGTTTGTTTATATTTAAACACTTATAAATCAATTTATATTACCATATAAGTAAGAGTCATATGACATGTCAAGCACTTGGTTATAAATCGGTTGATCATAATAAAATCCCAATAAAATCACTTATAATACCATTAATAAATAAAATCACAATAAAATGCACTCACAAGATGATACAACAGCTGATCACCATTAAAAGAGAAGATATGATTGGAAACCTTCATTATGACAGAAGGTAAGGTTAATAATTGAATTAGGTTACCTTGCAACCAAGAGAGGGTTGGATGTAAGGCTCTTGAAGGCTTCTACCACAACAAGTGCAATTCCAACCCTTTTTCACTGTCTATTCTGAGGCCTCTCTTGATGAATACAACCTTTGTACTAGTGATCGTGTAAGCCTAATCGAGATTGAATTGCACAATAGTAAGTATTTAAGATAATAAATTTTCTGCAATTCAGTTTGAGAGAATTAAAATAAAGGTGTTAATGAACCTTCACATTGAACATCAGAACACCAGCAGCGCATAGAGCTTCGATTCAGAAAAGAAGGCATAACACCAGCAGAGGTATTCAGATTATGTTTCAGTAGAAAAGAAGGTATGGTGAGTTTTAGAAAGGCTTGTTCCCTTAAATTTTCGACTCAGTTTTTTCAAAATTGTTGAACTGAAGTACTAGATTTTATCAAAATTGTTGAACGAAGCAAAGGCTTGATTTCAGTGCCTGGGGTAATGCATAAATCCCCAAACAGACAACAAATAGAAAGAGATCGAGAAGGTGAGAGAGGAAGACAAATTTAGGACAATTACCTCGGTGAGACAGCGAGAGGCGACGGAGAGACGACAAGAATGGCGAAAGTTAAGGCAAAGCTCCCTTCTTTGAGAAACCAAGCTTTGGCGGCAGGAAATGAAGGAGCTGGTCGGCGAAGGATCCGTATATGGTGAAGACGACGACGTATATGGCGGCAGGAAAGGAAGGAGCAACCGAGTTAGGGCTTCCCTTCGGTCGGCGGCAGGCGAGGTTTCAATCTGGAGATTCTTTCGATTTGATTTTTGAGTAAACTGAATTCCTTCCATTAATTTCAGAGTTAGTGCTTCTAATTTTTTCACTTTCACTCCCTTGTTTTAGGTCTCGGATGCTACTGCGGGTTTATCTGATGTACATCAGATAAACCGGCTTGCGCAGACCATCAGTGATAGCTAACTTATTTTGTTTTCCTATACAAGCCATCCATGATTATAACAAAAAAAAAAGTGTTATCTAATTGACTTTAAATTTCATTACAAAAATATTGCATATCTCGCTTTAAATTATGTCTTAATCGAGCTAACATTTTGTTCATAAAAAATGGTTGGTTATGTGCAAAATTTGATAAGTAGTTGATATGTTATGCGATTTTAAAAACGTGGGGTATTTTGTGCTAAATTTTATGAAAATAATGAGTGATTTTATTTAAATTTAGAAAGGAATGTGATTTTGTGTTGTATTTTTTGGCAAAAATATAGATAATTATGAGCAATTTAAAAGTAACGGGTGATTTTGTGCAACTTTAAAAAATAAAGATTCATTTTCGCTTGTAAAAAAGTGAAATACTCCTATACCGTCTATTAAATGTATCTTGCGCTATCTGAAAGGTATAATCTCTCATGATGTTCACCTTCGATCAGCCACTGACACTCAATTAGTTGCCTTTACGGATGCTAGCCTTTGACATAGATGATTGTCGATCACAACATGGCTTTGCCTGGTAATCTTGTCAGTTGATCTTTTGAAAAGCAGAAGGTTGTTGCCCGATCTAGCACTGAGGTTGAGTACCATGCTATTGCCTTCACAGTGGCCGAACTCCTTGGCTTTGACAACTTCTGGCTGAGCTTTAGGCACCGATGGCGGGCTCCCATGTCCTTTGTGACAACCTTAGTGTGCCACATACATGTCTGCCAATCCCATTCTGCATCAACGGTCCAAACACATTCACGTTGATTACTTCTTTGTTCTTGATCAAGTAGAGGTTGAGGACCTTAACTTGTTGTTTGTCATATTCGATCAATAGACCAAACTACAAACATTTTCACCAAGGCCCTTGGCTTGGTAGTGGCTGATTTACTACTCTTCGTGACAAGCTTCATGTGCGACATTCCCCGTGAGCTTGCAGAGGGTATTAGGATAAAATCAAATCTTCTTTGTTTGGATAGAATTGTGGAAATTGTGTATATTTTATCTTTGGATATTCTTTCTCTCCAAGCAATGTAATTATATATATCTGTATTGAAAATCAATGAAAACAAACTTTCTCACAAATTGATATTCTCTATATATTTGTAATTTGTAAATTAAAATGATTTCTTTCTTAAAATCAACTCAATAAAAACGATGTATAACCTATTCCATTTTCTTTTTTTTTCTTTTCACCCCGAATCAATCCTTTTGAAATAGAGTTTTTCGAAAAAACAAATGAAAATTATTATGAAGCTTTTTGTTCATTAAAATTATTTGTACATGATGATCAATAGCTACAAAATTTCGATCTCCCATAAGTTGTACATGCAAGATAATCAATAGCCAATGGTCCTTCCATTTTTTTTTTAATAAAAACAAACCAAAAAGTCTTATAATCACACTACATTTTCAATCTCAATTTGCTCCTGGCCCATAATTAGTTGTACATGATAATCATACAATTTCTCTTTCAGTAGAATTAAGTATCAATATTGAATAGGCCGGGCTGGACACAGTGCGGATCGCCGGATCCACTGTCCCGAAGAGTTCCCTGTCTCTCCTCACAAAACTCCACCTTTTTACTATTTTCCTTTTTCTTTTTACAAGTTTTGATTATTTTTCTTTTATTTTTTATTTCGGGGGTGGGGAGGCCAAGGCACGGAGGCCTGTCCCTTTGGGGACAGGTGATCCCGGCCGGGCTGGACATGTGATGAGATTCAAATCATCTCATGCCCTGGACTAGGCATCGAATAAAAGGCAGGACTGGGTCTTAATTCCCTGTCCTATTAATTTTTTTTATATATAAAATAAGTATCTAGTGTAAAAGGAAAGATTAATAAAAATTATTCGTTTGTTTATTAAATTAAGACTTTTGTTAATGAGAAAAAAATTAGTTTATTTGCCAAAATCAAGGAAGCTTTTGATCAACAACAACAACAATTCAGTGTATCTTGCGATTATGTAGGGTCTGGAGGGTCAGGATTTATGCCATCCGAACCCGACCCGATCCGCCCGATTGCCACCTCTATGATTTTGTTGCTTGCTAAGGACAAATTTACTCTAGGGCTATAAGTGATTAGTTGATTAGTTGCTTCAAGATCCATTGTGTTCGCACGGTAACTTTCTAGAGAGGTTCTTAATAGAAACAATTGTGTTCTTCGTGTTGATCTGTTGTTCTGTTAAGAGTTTGGTTGGGTAGATTTATTTTAGGTTTATTATAAGGGACACGGTCAATAAGTCAACACTTTAGGTTGTGTTGTTGAAGTATTATGTGTCCTTTTCTATAAAAGAATTAAACCTATTCGAAATCCTCCCACTAGTAGAAACATATACATCAACGGCGTTTGAAAAACGCCATAAAATACTTTTCATGACGTTTTAAAACGCCATCCCCAAACGCCGTATGTAGCTTTAGGAAGAAGGTGTCGAGCAACACAAAGGGAAAAGACACAGGCGAAGGCCGAAGGTGGTGGGCCGACAACACAACAGAGAAAGAGATTGAGGAAGAAAAGAAGCTTCGATTCCACCATGTCTCTTAGCGGCATAGGTTTCAATAGAAATCGCAAAAGATTCGTCAAACTCACGAAGCTTCGATTCCATGTTTTTCCACTTCGATCTTAGGAACTGAATAGTTCTATTTTCATAAACTGAAGATTTCATACGTAGTAGTGTCCTCAAGGCAAATAGCTAGAAGTTATGGTTTTCATCCTGCTCCATCTGTATCTAGCTTGAGGGTTTTTATTGTATATAGTGTACTGTTTTTACTATTTGTTAATTGTGTGCTTTATTCACCATAATTTACTTGTGCCACTAACAAAAACCTCTATTCGAGGTCCTACAACTACAAACATTTATTTAATACCCAAATCTTAGTAAGATCAGAACAGGACCGAAATGTGCGATTTGTACCCACCCCTAACCTTTTCTTATTTCGCCAATTGGCATCTTTCTCCTACATTATAACCAACATATAAAACGTCCTTACTGATGAATAAAGGTAAAACTTATATTTCTTTATCGTTCGTCGTTGAAAATGATGGATTTCGTGAGTGAATTAAGAGTAATAAACGGGACAGTACAGCTAGCTGATGAAGACCGCCCATTGTAATCGAAGATATCTGTATAGTTAGTAATGAACCATTGACTAATCTTTCAACTAATCGAATTAAATAGGTGAAGTACCGGCCTCAATTTAATGGTGTCTTAAGCTTATCCAAATATATATACGTGATATTTAGGTCATTTTATGTTTGAAATTTGGGGCTCCTATCACTTACTACTTGTGTTTGGAGATATTAACATTAATAAAGGCATATATATGGGGAAGTTTGCAAAGTGTTCTGTGAGGTCTTATGCAACCTTACTAGTGGTGTTGATGGTTTTAGGGTTGACCAATGGGAGGCGACTTGAACACGTAGACGGTTACTATGGTGGTGGCCTTGGCGGCGGAGGTGGTTATGGTGGTGGACTCGGTGGAGGTTATGGTGGTGGAGCAGGAGGGGGCTACGGTGGTGGATCCGGCTATGGAGCCGGTGGTGGCTATGGAGGTGGAGCAGGTGGTGGCTATGGTGCCGGGGGAGGTTACGGTGGCGGAGGCTATTAATTAAAGGGGTGAGATTAAATCCTAAGATTAATTGGTGGGTGATCACATACATACATATAATTATATAAATAATGGGAAACTTAAAGATAGGTACGTAGATGTTATAGATGGATAGGCCATGCATGCATGCATGCACCAATCTGTACGTGTGTGCATAAATGGTTCATCACAGCGCAATTATGTGTACGTTTTCATTTCTGTTGTTGTAATTTTACCGGTGAGCTCTACTGTATGTTTTCGATCTATATATATACCAATATATTAATTATATGACTAAATCTTATTATTAATAGTTTTATTTCTGTAGAAATCTAGCTCGATCTCTTGCTAGATCTGTGTTCACCATGTCAGCGACAATCGAATTTGTGCTCAAAAGAGATCAAAAGTTCATAGTCGTTGAACCAAGGAAGAGGATGATGTTCTAGGGTTAGCCATTGCTTAACCTTCATACACTCTTACCCAAAAAACTGAAAATACAGAAGCTTAAATAGTCCCTACAACGGATGCCAGCTAGCAAGTGGTCCACAAATGACACATTATTACAACAAGAAAAACATAGGGAGGAAAATTGTAAATAGTGAAATATAGGATATGAAATGCATGCTTTCAATACCCCTCCTCAAGTTGGACTTGGGAGTGGATTGACAAGTCCCAACTTGCTAATGAAAAACTTCTTTGCTATCACAATGCAAGGTGATGAGCAATGCCACATCCACTGACAAATCATGCAACAATCCTTCAATCCAAACTAGTTCACTAGCAAGTCATCAACATAAACCAGAGCCAA
Organism: Persicaria tinctoria; assembly: GCA_037127255.1. Taxonomy (NCBI): domain Eukaryota; kingdom Viridiplantae; phylum Streptophyta; class Magnoliopsida; order Caryophyllales; family Polygonaceae; genus Persicaria; species Persicaria tinctoria. The sequence continues at coordinate 8,413,619 of JBANSL010000004.1, forward strand.
CATAAACCAGAGCCACTACCAACCCCATATCTTTGATGGTGTATGCACTGTGTAAGGCCCTTTTTATAGACTTGATCTCCTCATTATCATCTCCAATTATAAGCAAGTCGTCAACATAAACCAGAGCCACTACCAGCCCCTTTGGAACTTGCTTGATGAATAATGAATAGTCCTTTTTAGACTACACATACTCGTGGTTGATCATGAACTGTGACAATTTTGAATTCCATTGTCCAGATGCTTGTTTCAAACCATATAAGGACTTTATCAACTTGCAAACTTGTCCTCGCTTGGCATCATATTCTTCAGGAGGAATCATGTAAACATCTTCTTCCATATTTCCATGCAGAAAGGCATTGTTAATGTGTCGTAGGTCTCGGACGTGTATCTTTGATTTGAATCCTTGTGCACCACATATTTTACTCGATGAATCTGATGCATAATGACGTATCATGTATCTCGGCCTAAAATAAGACTATTGCTAAATATTCAGCACTTCCATGTTCATGTGCTTGTCATATTTTCTTTTATATGGTATTTGAGTTTTAGGTTTCTTCGTATGAGGTAGGTCTTTCTTTTCTTGCTTCTCTTATTCTAGAACTAGCTGATCTAGAATTAGATTCCATGTTCAAATTCTGGTCAATCTGTTTGCTGTTTGATTCCTATGATTAAAATGGAGTTAGTCATGTTGTAGTCAAGTGAAATTTTAGCTTAGAAGACAAACAACTTGAGTGTTTTCTTTCTATTGCTCACTACTTGATTTTATTACAGATTCCTGCTGTATACCTACCCATTTTCTCCATTATGCAAAGTAATAACATGTTTGCATGTATTTGATTTTATGACAGATTCCTGGTGCATACCTTACCCGTTTTCTTGGCAGATACATATAGTTCTCAACTACAGATGGGTCTCCACCCTCTTCAATGATTCAATGTAGGTGCTTCTATATTCACCCTCTAATTTAGGTCAATCAGATTGAAAAACTTCTTGTTCGATGATTCTATCTTTGATTGGTGATATTGTGATTGCATCATAGCGATTCGAGGTTAGCTGCAGTTTAAAAAAAATGAAGATCGGGTAGAATTAGAGGAATTATTAACTCTCTCAGTCCTTTTAATGAGAGAGTACACTTGTTGTATCTAGTCTTTTTAATAAGCAAGAATATATAAAAACCTTACATCTATGTTGCAATTGTTACTTCTATTTATCTCATATTCCCTCATTGGTTTCTTAGGACATATTGGACACTCCGATCATTAAATTTCTCAATTGACTGACATTTTGAACAGGAATCGAGGAGGCCGTGAATCGGAGTAGATTACGGTATCATAGAGATGATAATTGAGACATACAAGCTGATATGCCAATGTAAAGTAACAACTATACTTATTCTGTTTTGGACTCCCTAGGTAACTACTTCAATCCAACAACACGTTTCAAAAGTAGAGATGATAATTGAGCAGGTTTATCTATTACTTTAGGTTATTGACAGAGCCCATCCTAGCTCATGAGATGATGCATGGTTGGTTACAACCCAATGGTGCGTCGTTTATTAGTTAACCGACCACATGATTATTGTTACCTTGTATGTTTCCACTAATCTTCCCCAATTACTTGGTTTCGAATCTTATTTGTCATGTTATCTGACTGGAAAATGTGTTTTGGGTGAAATATAACAGTGATTATGTTGTAATGCTTTGTTCCATTTATGTTCTTGCTTAAATTAATTTACTACTTTCGTTTATATTAAGTATATTTATTGTTAGGATTATTTTTAACATGCAGATGCATAGAAATTTTAGTGAGTACCACACAATATATTACACCACACTACCCAATAACTTAGATAAACTAACCATGGGGGATCCATGTTATCTCATGGATAGTCCTATTTTATTTTACTAAAGTTCTGTAAGAGATAGCATCATGTTGTTGATGCAACAATTGAGGATTAACCAAGTTGGTGAACACTCTTAGACACCAAACAAAACACACACAAACTGAACACACAGAGCTTAGTCGAGAGAGAGGAAGTTTTCTCAGCAAAACCTTTCTTAACTTCCACACTAATTGAATACAGAAAATGCAAACATAAAACATCCTTACAAGGCTTGGTAACTGCCTTAGAAACAACACACCACTACCCCACTACTTGTTCAACTGCAAGCAAAGTTCAACTGTCATAAACTGCTCTGCTGCTTACTCGATTTAGAGCAAGCTTGTCGACATCGACTTACACCAACAAACTTAACTAACATTTTAAAAACTAAGACTTAAAACTGAAATGGGAATTACATTTCAACACCTCCTCTTAATTCACATTTCTTTCATTCCAATCTTCTCCATAAAGAAGTCATGCTTAGCTTCATTCAAAGCTTTTGTGAACAGATCAGTATCCTGATCATTTGTTCCACAAAACTTGAGCACAATTTTTCCCTTGCTCACGAGCTGCCTGATGAAGTGATGTTGCACATCTATGTGCTTAGTCCGAGCATGAAATGCTGGATTCTTGGTCATTGCAATGGTTGACCTATTGTCACACCAAATTTCAATTGCTTCTGTGTGGTTGCACCCCAAATCAAGCATCAACTTCTTCAACCATAGGGCTTGCCTAGCTGCAGCTCCTGCAGCCATATATTCAGCCTCTGAAGAGGACAGTGCAACTCTGTCCTGCTTCTTCGAGCTCCATGTTATAACTCCAGATCCAAGCCCAAACACAGAGCCTGATGTGCTCTTCCTGTCGTCAAGACACCCAGCCCAATCACTGTCAGTGTGCCCTTGCAGCTTGAATGCTTGCACACTCTCATACCAAATGCCACACTTCAAGGTACCATTCACATACCTGAGAATTCTCTTCACAGCTCCCATGTGCTGCTTGGTAGGACTGTGCATATATCTTGAAATCACACTCACACTAAAGGCTATGTCTGGCCTTGAGTGTGTGAGATAATTCAATCCACCTACCATACTCCTGTACACTTTCTCATCAGATTTAGGAGTCCCATCTTCTCTCTGAAGCTTCTCATTGGTATTCATGGGAGTATGAGCAGCTTCACACTTCTCCATTTTGAATTTCTTCAACAAACACTATTAGAATACTGCAATTAGACATCATGTGATTTAAGTCTGTCAAAAAAATACCAGATGTGATATTAGTCTATTATATTAGTTTTTAAATTTGTGATGCTGAACAATAATTCAACATCAATTAACTTTTTTGACAGATGTTAATTTCTTCATTCTAAAAAAAATAAAAAAGCGGGATTTCGAATTTGAAAGGCGTGGAGAAACACTTGGAAAAAATTTAAAAACCCGCCCATGCTTAATTTCAACGCCCACTCAGTCCCACGTACTTACATTCACTTAGCTCCTCCTCCATTCATCACCCCCTCGTCCAAACCCTCTCGTCCTCTCAGCTCCTCTCCCAGACTCATCCTCGCCACCGCCACTACAACGGCCACTGCTGTCACCACCGCCACCACCGTCGTCACCACCTCTCCTCTTTCTTGTTCCCTACTTTCATCTCCAATTTCTCCTCCTCCTCCCCCTCCAGATATGAGATCTCCTTTCTCCCAATGTCATCCCGAAACCCCAAACAATTGAAGCCACCGGCGACTAACTCCACATCCTCCTCGTCGCGGCGTATCCGACTCTCCACCTCCTCCTCGACGATTGACCTATTTTTGGATCTTTGTTCACAATTTTACTCTCTTGTCCCGCCTCCTGCTGCGCTGTTGTCCGAGCTTCCTCCTCCGTCTATCTATTTCGTCGCGGGAGACTCCTAAAACGCCCAAGGTAAGCTTCTTTAGCACCAATTTGTCATTCAATTTCTCTCTCAAATCGACTTTCCTATAGCTCAAATTCTAGGGTTTTGAAATATTCTCTTTATTTTGGTCTATGAGGAAACTTTTTTATGTGATGCTTGAAGAGATGCCTAAAAGCCCAGTGTTTGTGGAACTTGAGTCGGGACTTGATGGATAGCAGTTAGCTAAGTCGACAACCTCTTGATTGGCCGGTGACGCTTTGTGGTTGAGGTAAATTGGAGGAGTTTTGTGTAGAAACTACTAGTAATAATTATTTCGAGGTAGGCCAAATGTAATACAACAACAAATGGGTGAAAGCAGTAACCTATGCTTCATGTAGGTGAAAGCAATAATGTTTGTTTGACTGATTGATTTTGCTAAAATAGTGTACATACAATTTACTTCTAAAAGTGAAAAACATTTGATTCTTATTTTGCTTGTTTTATATGTACTATGATGTGGGAATTAACCTTGAACATAAAACATTGCAGGGGCAAAACAGTAGAAACATGCATATATAGGATGGATGTCTTGTGTTCACTAGTTCAGATACTACAAATGCAAACTACTATATGATGTACTACATGTTTTAGCGTTGGGCGTAAGTGCATCTATGCATTATGAATTGTTCCATCTTTGTGTCATATTTTTTTCATTATAATTTTTTTTTTGCTTTATTTTCATCGTCAATGTTACTAGCTCTAGTGAAATGTAGCCCGATAACTTGTGTTTGAGTTATCCTGATTACAAGGGTTATGAAACTAAACTCTATAGTTATCATGTTTTGAGTTATTATGGCTCCTGGATGGAACATGCATTCACCCTTTTTCTCCTATTTTACATTGTAAGCCTGTCACTTTGTTAGGCATCGTATTTGAGTTATTATGGAATACTCTTCAAATCTCAATTCATGTGAAAGAGATACTTTTATGTTGTTTGAATGTTCACTCTGCTTGCTTGGAATTTTTATTTGTGATTAGCTTGATACTTGCATTCTATGTTAGACGGGCTAGTGTGAGTTGATATCTTGTTTGTTTATTTGGATTGTCAAACTTATCCAAAAAAAAACTGAAAAATCAGGGCCTTAAGTTGATATTAGTCTTTTGATTTTTGTTGTGGTGTAAGGTTAGATTTTCTATTTTAGTAAACCTTCCTAGCTGGAGGAACTGAGGAAGGTAACGATCTCATCCAGTTCGGTTATCTCCACCATTTGGTATCTTCTCCCATCTTGTGCTTCTATTAATGTGATTCATCACTTTCTATTTTCATTTCATTTCGTATCAAGTTACTAATTACTTTTGATCGAATTGATATTCAAAATTGAATGGTTGTGTCCTGGGTAAGGTAGTTTGCTTTGTAAAATTTATAACAAGTATAAAGGCTGGTTTTTGTTGGATGCTCCCTCATGTTTGCTTGTAAATTTATGGAGTAATATTCTGCTTTTTTTCTTTCTAATTTTGGTGCATGGGGGCTAGAATAGGTTCCTACATTCTTAGAGAGCGTTTTCTTGGTTTGATACTTATCTCACCTCTTCGCAAAGCACCTTCTTGGATTGAATAGCTGTAAAATAAGGTCTTCACTTTTTATGCCTTCGATGTTATTCAATTACTTGTATCACTTGTATCTAAGAAATTTTAGACTAGCTGGTCTGTTGTTTCATGTAGGTAATGTCAAAGTTTCTATATTTCTATGGCATGTGTAGTTTGCTCAAGGAGTGCCTGCTAAAGGGATATTTCAGTCAGGTAATGGTGATTTCAGTTATTCAGTGCTCCCTTCTTTTTCCCAAAGTAACCATTCTTTCTTCTTCCTTCTCTTTACCCTTTTAAAATCCTCTTTCTTTATTTTATTTTTTTTCCCATAAATTAATTACCCATTTATGCAATTTCATCATGAACCATGACATTTACCTCGAGCATTATCCTCAATTCGAGCTACGTTGTTCTGTTCATGATGCAGTAATGTCTATAATGCCGACTCGATGAAAGTTTACAAAGGCTTAGATGTTCTCTCCACCAAAGTCAACGTTGTTGAGCAGAAAGGTTTCTCTCTCTCTCTCTCTCTCTCTCTCTCTCTCTCTCTCTCTCTCTCTCTCTCTCTCTCTCTCTCTCTCTCTGTGTGTGTGTGTGTGTAAAAGCGCTCAAACCAATACATTTTTCTAGGATAGATATTTCCCCAAAATCAATAATTGAAAAATAAAAGGGGTATGAAGGTTAGTGGAGTGTGCATATTAGATGTATGCTTGCAAGTACATTCGATTTTTTTCTTTCTTAAATTGATGTTTGGTGGCATGAGGTCAAAACCATTACCTGTGAGGGTATGTGCTGCTTACTTATCTACCTTATTTTCAGCTCATTAATGACATAATTTCATGAGATCACCTGCCAGTCATTGTTGATGCCACAAACTTTTATATTCTGGTTTATATTTTGGTATATATTATGTTATTCACTACTTGTATCTAATCTTTACACTTATAGGTTTGGGCAGCCTATCAAGGTTAATTGGGCATATCCTAGTAGTCAAAGAGAGGATACTTCAAGTAAGTAGTGATTTCTGAATATGCTTGGCTCCTAGAGTTGGAATAACCTTTACATGTTTTATCTCTGGAACGTGATTTATGAAGCACTTGTTAGTGTGTTACCTGCATTGAGGGAGAGTATAAAATATCAAGGGTGATGTAAGCTTCAACTGATCGCGTGGACGAGATAAGCATTTACTAAAAATAAAATAAAATGAACCATACTCACATGAGCTGAAATTGGTGGATTGATGATTCCATTCTTAAAATCAGACCTATACATGTTCTTTTGAGTTTTGGCTAGCTTCTTGCTTTAGTTGGTGGCATGGGCTGACTTGGGTTCATTTTGCACTCATCTTGCTGTTTAGATCTTTTTTTATTGTTGTTTTTCCTCGGTTTTAGGGGTTGTTTTGAATCTTTTGATTGCATTAAAATCTGATCATTGCTTCTGCGTTTGTGACTGGTTTTGCTGTCATTAATTCAATCCATTGCTACTTTAATTTTGGTGCTACAGTCTTGGGCTGTATAAGCTTGTATGCATTGTTGGTAATATATTTTTGTGGTGTTATAGGGCTGATTTGTAGTTGCTTGCGATGCTGAATTTGGGGGCTATTTAGAGCTGCTATTAAATGCTCATTTTAGTTCTGTAATGTATGAATATCCTGTTTCATTGTGCTTCTAATTATCTCGGGGGAAATTGATACAAACACATTATTGCATATCCAGGCTTGTTGAGTATTATGCAACTAGTTTAATGAACATGAGTGATTACTTCATTGTTTGCTAACTTTAGTTTGTACATGTAATATTTCCTCTTAAAGTGTCTTATGGTTTCATTCTTTTCATTTATGAGATCAGCCACCTAGTTTTACCTTAAATTTACTAAGATCTTGGCTATAATGATTTGCTTAAGATTTCTCATAAAATTTCTTTTGAATATATTTGCTTCAGATGAGTTCCTTAAGTATTGATGAACTGCCTGCAGGAAGTATGTTTTCACACTCAGAGGTAGTCATTTTGGCTCTATGAGCTCTCTCTTGTATACTATTGCCACTTGTACTGATTTCCTATAAAAACATTTGTTTCAAATTATTATTCTTCTCTATTGAAGAACTGATTTTGTTGTTATACTCCAGTCCTAGATGCTTACTGAATTGTTGTTATGCACATATATTTAGGAAGGAGCCATTTTCCTATGGACATGACAACTGTGATCACTTGGTGAAGATAGCTAAGGTTGGTGTGAGACGCACAAAATGACTGTATGCTTAAATTAATTTCTCAAGTGCTCAAGAGATGGAATGGTTGTTATGTGTTATTCTTGTGAAATTTAGGTTGTCTTGATAATCTTCAGTTGTTGCTATTCTGATTTTTGGTGGAGTTGGTGCTGACGCATGCAATCCTCTTTCAGTATTTACCCTTTTGTTTATTGCCTTGATCCATCAATTGTAAAAGGGTATCTTTCAAGTACCTATCCTTTGTAAAACATTTGTAAATGTCGATTTCGCGTTTATTTTAATGTATATGTTCTATAAGTACCCATCATATTTGCGAATTCTTATTATATGGACAAAGGGTGTTGTGTATCGACCAAAAAAATTCAGATTATAGATGAAAAACGTTGTGCCTGAATAACTATGAAGTCGAACGATAACATAAAAAGGCATGTTAGTATCATTATAGACATCGTCTAAATAATCTAAATCAATGTGTAACATATATTTTTACATCGCAATGTTAATATAAATTGATATATATTAATAACTATAACATCTGTATATAAATCTAAAATGATGTCCATATCATATTAATACATCAATTATGTACATATTTCATACGATATATTATTTTAAAACAACCAAAAATCACTAATTATATATATATGAAATTAATATACACAATATCAATATTATAAAAAATGATGTTTATTTTGTTTTAATACATTGATTATTTTAAAAATAGTGATGTAAATGTAAAATTTAGGCATATGGTGTGGACATTTTCCAAAGCTTATAAATGAAAAATAATGAGGCTTTAACAATAAGTGAACATGTCAAAAATAAATTTGAGGGGGTGATTTATATCTATATCCAAAATAAAATAGATGTTTTAATCAAGAAAAGACATCGGCCTAAAACCGATGTAGAAAAGTTGATCTTTTACTACACGCACAAAGAGATCGGAATTTTTTTTTGAAAGACATCTGTTGTGAACGGATGTCTAATTGCATTTTTCTAGTAGTGAAATCTCTGGCATACTTCTCTTGACATACAAATATCCCTTCTTTTTCTTGCCTTACTTCCAAGCCTAGGAAGTACTGAAGCAAACCCAGATCTGTCATCTCAAACTCCTTCATCATAGCTGTTTTAAAATCATCTAACATCACCAGTGAAGGACTGAAATATATGATATCATCAACATATAAACAGACCACAATGAACTCCTCTTTGTTCCTCCTCTTGACATACAAAGTGGGTTCATTCTCACTTCTCTCAAAACCACCTTCAAGGAAGAAGGTGTCAATTCTGTTGTACCAGGCTCTTGGAGCCTGTTTCAATCCATACAAAGCTTTTACTAGTCTATACACTTTGTCTTCCTTCCCAGCCTGCACAAATCCTTGAGGCTACTCAACATATACTTCTTCTTGCAACTCACCATTCAAGAATGCCGACTTCACATCCAACTGAAAAATTGGCAACCTCCACTGAGCTGCTAGAGCCAACACAACTCTTACTGTCTCTAGCCTTGCTACTGGTGAGAAGGTTTCCTCATAGTCAATGCCTTCTTGCTGAGAATAACCTTTTTTAACCAGCCTTGCTTTATGTTTTTGCACACTTCCATCAGTTTGGTATTTTGTTCTAAATACCCACTTTAAGCCAATAACTCTCTTCTCTTGTGGCAAATCTACCAACTCCCAGGTCTGATTCTATTCAATACATCTCATCTCTTCTTTCATTGCAGCTTGCCACTCTTTCCCATCCTTTGCTTCATCAAAGCTTTCAGGATTAGTTGCTATCAAAGCAAATCCACATCTTTCACTTCTGTCATAGACATCAGATAGTGATTTGTATTTCCTAGGAGGAGACTCTCCTGAGGATCCTGAAGATGTAGAACCAGCACTGCTGCTTGAGGGACTGCCTTGTGGAGAGTGTGTTGAAGGAGAGTCTGTATTGAGCTCATTTATATCATCTACATCATCTGCATTCACTTCTTCTGATGAGCTTTCAATGGTGATCACACCAGGTACCATACTCCCTTTCTCATTTCTCATCCAATCCCACTCAGCCTCCTCATTAAGCACCACATTCCTACTAATGACATTTCTAGTTTTCAACATGCTTCTAGCCATTTCAACAACTGTTTTGTTTTTCCTTTCAGCCACTCCATTTTGCTCTGGAGTGTAAGGAGCAGTGAGCTCCTTTCTAACACCCTAATCATCACAAAAGGAAGCAAACTACTTAGACATGAACTCACCACCTCTGTCTATTCTGAGAGCTTTCATCTTCTTGCCTGACTGATTTTCTATAAGAGCTTTGAACTGTCTGAAATTCTCAAATGCCTCACCTTTGCTTCTCAAAAAATAAACCCAACTCCATCTACTGAAGTCATCAGTAATAAGCAAGAAGTACTTGCTTCCTCCCACTGATTCTGTTTGCATAGGATCACATAGGTCTGCATGCAACAACTCAAGACAGTCTCTAGCTCTCCATGGTTCTTTGTTGACAAAAGAACCTTTGCTTTGCTTTCCATAGATGCAGCCTTCACATAGATCAAGTTCACCAATCTTAGGCAACCCTTGTACCATTGCCTTGGTACTCAACATCTTCAAACTCTGAAGATTCAAGTGGCCATACCTGTGATGCCACAACCTAGTTCCTTCACCCTTCTTTACTGTCATTGCTTTGCTCACATTTGCAGCTAGATCACAGGGAAACATCCTGTTCTTTGTCATTGCTACAACTGTCACCAGGTGCCCAGTCCTTTTCTCTCTAATTTTACACTGATCATCATCAAAGAGTAAGGAATAACCTGTTGCTTGTAACTGTTCCACACTTAGCAAGTTGTGAGCCAATCTAGGAACATATTGAACATCAGTTAGGTGCTTCTCTCCACCTTGTACACTTTTGATGACAATAGTTCCTCTCCCTTCACATTGCAATACCTTGTTATCTCCCAACCTCACTCTTCCTTTCTTAGACTCATTAAACTCAGTGAACTGATCTCTTGAGCTTGACATGTGGTTTGAACATCCACTGTCAAGGTACCACACATCATTAGCATTCTCAGTTGACAAGGAGAATGTCATGAAGAGCCTATCCTCTTTCTGACTGCTCTCTGAGTAATTTGCATTTTTCTACTCATGCTCTTGATTCTCCCAACAATATGCTTCTTTATGCCCATACTTCTTGCAATAATAGCACTGAATGCTACTTCTTTGAGACCTTGATCCATTTCCCTGATTCCTTCCTGAATCCTCCCACTGATCTCTATTCTGATCACCACCATTTCCTCTTCCAGATCCACCTTGTGAACCTCTACCATTTTCTTCTACCTCCACGACCTCTGAAGTTACCTCTGTAACCTCCTCTTCATCTATGGCCACCTCTCTGACCATCCCTGCTCGATGAGCCCTCACTCTTGCTCTTGTCCTCTTTTACTTGAAAGACTTTTTCTTCCTTAACCTCACTGGTCCTACTCATTCTTTCCTCATGAGCATGTAATGAACTAGCTAGTTAGTTCTTCAAATCTATACACTGATAGATCTTTATATTCCTCTATAGCTGCCACCACATGATCAAACTTCTTGGGCAAACTTCTTAACATCTTGCTTACTAGAGTCTCAGTACTCAAATTCTCTCCATATGCCTTCATATGATAGACAATTCCTGAGACTCTTGAGAGATAAACCTGCACAGACTCCTTGTCTTGCATTGCCGGGTTCTCAAACTCCCTTCTCAATGATTGCAGCTTCACTGTAATCACCTTCTTGTCTCTCAAATACTCCTGCTTTAAAGTTTCCCAGGTGTCATGTGATGTTGTTGATGCAGCTATCCTTGGAAAGATTTCATCATCCAAATCACTTTGAATCATGAACAAAGCATTTGAGTCTTTCTATCTTTTCTCTCTCAGTGGCTGATCAGGCTCTCCTTCCACATTGTCTTCAAAGCCTTGATCCACTAGGTTCCACACTTCTTGAGACTTGAATAAGGTAGTCATCTTCAAGCTCCAGAAGTGATAGTTAATCCCCTTGAAAATAGGCAATTGAGGATTGCCATTGCCTCCATTTCCAGAATTCTACATTTTCTGGATAAGTTTCTCCTCACTGTGTTTCCCGTGTGTTTAACCTCACAATCACTCGATCCCAGAACTGAAACCTGAATGCAAACTCTTGTTTGCTCTGATACCAATTGTTGAAGCAACAATTGAGGATTAACCAAGTTGGTGATCACTCTTAGACACCAAACAAAACACACACAAACTGAACACACAGAGCTTAGTCGAGCGAGAGGAAGTTTTCTCAGCAAAACCTTTCTTAACTTCCACACTAATTGAATATAGAAAATGCAAACATAAAACATCCTTACCAGGCTTGGTAACTTCCTTAGAAACAACACACCACTACCCCACTACTTGTTCAACTGCAAGCAAAGTTCAACTGTCACAGACTGCTCTGCTGCTTACTCGATTTAGAGCAAGCTTGTCGACATCGACTTACACCAACAAACTGAACTAACATTTTAAAAACTAAGACTTAAAACTGAAATGGGAATTACATTTCAACACATGTTACTATGTTCATTACGAAGCATGCTTAATCATAGTGTGATTATTAGGTTCTATTACACTCTTTAAAGGAAGGAAAGGCTTCGATTTGTAGTTGGCCCGATAAAAAGGTCCTTTCAATATTACTTGCACCTTTGGAAAGATGTCACTTGTAATCATATCGTTGATTGTTTATAAACTTGCAGGATCGGGAGGGATAAGCACTGCAGGACTATAAAAGCCTAAACTAGACTCTAAATCCGCTCCTTCAGTCTTTGCTAGAGACTCTAGTGGTGTCGTTTATATAATTGCAATGAGGTTGGCTGAGTTTTTAGATAGAACAGAACTATACGTGGAATAGGAGACTTGCTCCCTTTTCTAACAAGATGTTCCATGCATTGGTGCATAAGAGATTCCATGGGATACAAGGTACTTTGCTCGACACTTTATTATTTATGCAAAGACCAATAAACACTAGTTCAAGAAACCATTAGACCATTTAATTCTTTATCTCATATCATCTCTTTTTTGTCTCGTTCGCCTGCATGTTTCTAGAGTGTCATTTGTTGAAAAGATACCGTCAAAATCAACGTTCAAGGATGAGGTAGATAGCATTTGGATATCTCTAGTTGAGAATTACATAAACATTGATGAGGTTCTATTACATTCATCTCCATGTAGCATGATCTTTGAACAATGTATCTCATTTATGACCTATAAAATGTGTTTGATGTTTACAACAGAGCTTGTAGAAATGATTTTGGTTGAAGATTGGTATTTATAAATACTTTTTTTAAAGAGGGTTTTCTAATCGGTCAAACCGGTAAGAAAACCTTTTTTTTTTAAAAAAAACTTTGCCTTTTCTCGGGTGTTTTTTTAAGAACTCCCTTTAGATATCTTTAAGGGGTTTTAAGGGGTTTTAAATAACTCCTGAGAGTGTTGCAAGAAACTGGCGGGTTAAAAACGGGTTCTCTCAGGAGTTTTTAAAAAACTCCTGACCAAAAATTTATCTCTCGAGATTTTTAAGAAAACCCATGAGAAATATTTCTCAGCTAGTGGAATAAAAGGAGTCCTAAAACTCCCTTATGCTTTATTAAAAAAAACCCCCGATAGATACCTAATCTGTACTAGTCCCTTTAGGGTCCCCACAAATCAATATTCACAAGTTCAAAAAAGCCTTTAGCCATAGAATTACTTAACTGAAAAGGCAGTTTGTGGTGCTTAGCCAGACTTCAAGTCTCACAAAACATATCATCCTCAACAAGATGCTTAAAAAATTCTATGTGTCTTAGCTTAGATACAGATGTGTGGCCTAGTCTGGCATGTTGAACATCAATATCTATCTTAGTTGTAACAAAACCATAAGGAGAAATATGAACATCCTACAAGCTCCATCTCCCACTTGGATCTTCAGGAAAAACTAGAGGCACCTTGTATAGACCATCTTTTCTTGTTCCTCTCATCAGTACTTCATCACATCCAGGGCCCTGAAAAATGCATCCATGCATATCAAATATAGCCCTTAAACCAGTTTTCTCAACCATTCTTCCAACAGACTGTAACTTATGCTTAAAACCAGGCACATATAGCACATTATCAAGCAATACATGTTCTGACAACTGCACTTTTCCTGATTCATTCATCATGACAATATGTCCATCAGGTAGACCCACATATATAGGCCTCCCTAATCGCATTTTTTCCTACAACAGTGACTCATCATCTGTCATGTGGTCACTAGCACCTGTATCAATGATCCACTCTCTTCTGTTTTTCTCTTATGTTTTCCAGTGTATCTACAGAATTCACATTGGAGAACATATATATACATACTTGCAAAATTTGTAGTTGTAGACCCATCTACAGGAGCTTTCCCTTTCATCATTTTGAAGACCTCATTACACACAACACTCACCAATGCTTTGTCAACTACTCCATCTGCAGGTTTCCCTGGAGATCTGTCATCATCTATAGGGCTATCATAATCCTGCATCCCTGCATTGTTTGTTGAACCCTTCATGGAGTCCTTGGGACCTTGGTATCACTCTGGGTATCCATGAATTTTCAAACATCCATCGACTAGATGTCCCTTCATGTGGCAAAATGTGCACTTCAGCTTGGCTCTCTCAGCTCTATCCATCCTGCCTTGATACTATTTTCCTCCTTGGTATCCCCCAACATTTCCTCGTCCTCTTGAGCTAGGAAAGTTCTATTTGTATCTCTTGAAAGTGAGTTTGTTCATGTGTCTGCTAGAGACCATATCACTTGAATCTTGTCCAGCATTCACAGTACCACCTCCATTTTTCTTGCTCTATACTTGAGTAACCTAATAGTAAGCTCTAATAATGTTAGGAATTAGATCAGTGGATAAGATTTGACTCCGAACCCCTTCATAGTATTCATTCAAACCCATCAAAAATTGCATTAATCTGTTCCTCATTTCTGCATCATACATTTTCTTCTACAAATCACATATGCATTGTGCAATTCCTCCACATCTGCACACTAGAATCGGCTCCAGCACCTGAAGATGATCCCATATCTTCTTAAGCTTGTTAAAGTAATCAGCAACCGTCAAGCTCTCCTGTGTTATCCCACTTATCTTATTCTTCAATTGATATTAGAGGTACATTTGATTGCCCATATCTCTCTGAGATTTCATCCCAAAACTGTTTTGTAGAGTCCACATAGATGAAACTCTCCTTGATTGAGTGAGACATCGAGTTGAGCAGCCAACACCTCACCATGAAGTCTGCTCTAACCCATCTCTGTGCTTCAACAGTAATCATGTCCACAGGTTTTACCAGGGTTCCATCAATGAACCCATGTTTGTTCTTGGCCCCTAAGGCCATCATCACTCCTCTCATCCATGGTAAGAAGTTCAAACCATCAAAGGTGCTCGTAACGAGCCGTGAGCCTGAATTATCAGAATTTGCTAAAAATAGAGGATCGGCTAGATTACCTTGGCTATCCGCGTTTCTAGATCCCCCATTAACTGAATTGTTGTCACCCATGGATACAATCCTTCAAATCTACACACAACGGAGCTCATAAATTAAACAACAACCTGCTGCTCTGATACCATGTAGAAATCTAGCTCTCTCGCTAGATCTGTGTTAACCAAGTCAGAGTGAATAAGCGGCAATCGAATTTGTGCTCAAAAGAGATCAAAAGTTCATAGTTGTTGAACCAAGGAAGAGGATGATGTTCTAGGGTTAGCCATTGGTTAACCTTCATACACTCTTACCCAAAAAACTGAAAATACAGAAGCTTAAATAGTCCCTACAACGGATGCCAGCTAGCAAGTGGACCACAAATGACACATTATTACAACAAGAAAAACGTAGGGAGGAAAACTGTAAATAGTGAAATATAGGATATGAAATGCATGCTTTCAATACCCCTCCTCAAGTTGGACTTGGGAGTGGATTGACAAGTCCCAACTTTCAATAATTTCTATATATTTGTGTTCATGATCGAGCACATTATATTATTATATACTCACTCCGTTCACTTTTATATATTTGTCATTTTAATTGATAAAATGACAAGCTAACATCTTGGCAGTGGACAGCTGGGCCTTGCTCTTGGCAGTGGACCAAGCTAACATCTTTAATTGATAAATTTAAAGCTGGGCTTATTTGGACTGTAGGAAATGGGCGTTCAATTAAGTTCTGGACAGATAATTGGATCACAACCTCTTCGTTGTTGTCGAGGGAAGAATGCCCTCAAGATTGTAATCGAGATGAGACCGTTAGTGATTATATTTTGGGGGGCAAGTGGTGGAAGGAAAAATTACAGGGAGTTTTACCTAATTGTTTAGTGCTTGAGATTCTTAACATCCCTCTACCTACCTCGAACCTTCAAGACCGTTTGTACTGGTGGCCTGATAGGGAAGGATGGTTTTCTACTGCCAGTGCATTTAAATTGATAACAGCTCAGTCAACTCCGCTCCCGGATAGTAATGCCTGGATTTGGAAGGTTAATATTCCCCCGAAAGTTAAAAACTTTCTTTGGAAAATAGCCTAGGATGGTCTGCCAACCGCCGTTAGACTGTCTAGTCGGGGAACGTCGGTCCCTTCTACATGTTCTTTATGTAATGGGGCACCCGAGGATGAGGCCCACCTTTTTCTGGAATGCCCTTTCATCCAAGCCATCCACCAATTTCCTTCCCATGTTCAATCGGCTATTGCCTACTTGATTGCCCAGTCCCGGGATGTTAAGCCCATTCTTTCCTTTATTGGGAAGAGCCTAAATTCTACCGCTCAGGTTAGCCTCGCCTTCTCTTGGTGGTCTATATGGTACGTTAGGAATCAACATCTGTTTCAACAGGTAGCAATCCCACAAAAAGATAAAGTCTTACGACTAATTAAATCACATATAGATAACTGGAATAAAACCTATGTAGCTGAAGCTGACTTAGAGGAGGAGGTTCGCCCTCTTCGGCCCAAACCTCCAATGCAGAATAAGAAACAAAAAATTATCTCTTGGCGCAAGCCACCCCGGGGTATATATGCTGAAGCTAAATTTCGATGGGTCAACGCTAACAAACACTGAAAGCTCTGCTGGAGCCATTATCAGGGACTGGGAAGGCCGCCCTACTGCTATTTGTCACCAGAAGCTAGGAAAACAAACTCCGCTCACAGCGGAAGCCCTAGCTCTCAAAATGGGAATCCAACACGTATGTCAACTCAATATCGACAAAATCCAAATTGAAGGAGATTGTAAGATAATCATTGATCACTTAAATAGGAAATCTAACTGTCCGTGGGAAATCGAACTAATCCTTTCTGATGTACAAATTCTGTTATCGACTATGAAAGAAGCAGTTTTCTTTCATGTTCCTCGTATGGGTAATAGAGTGGCAGATAAGGTTGCACACCTTAGCCACTATGCCCGAGAAGTCGATATTAATAATGACCCAGGTCTTCTTGACCTCATTCGCAAGGATGCTGCCGGGTAGGGCATGCCCACCCGAATTATTTCCTAATCAAAAATATATATATATATATATATATATATATATATATATATATATATATGGGAAGCCTTAATATGTATAAAATTTGGGTTTAGGGGGCGCGCGCCGGAATTTAGCTTAAAAAAACCGGGTTGAACCGGAAATAATAAAAAATAAACAGAAGAAAACCGGTCTAGAAAAAAACAAAGCCCTCTCCTGTCCGTTTCTTCTGCGATGGTAGAGAAGCGAAGGGCGATTGTAGAGAATCGCCGCCCTCTCTCTCGCGCCGCCCTCCCTCGAAATTCCTACCGTCGGCAGCAGCACCATCTTCTCCTCCCTTGCCGGAATTGCCCATGGAAGCCTCTCTTACTTAGTCGATTTCGAAAGGTCGCCTCCGCCTTAAATAGCGATTGCCGGAGGTTCCTCACCTGTTCCTTACCAAGTACAAGGTACAAAATGTCTCTTACTCTCATTCGGAGCAAGTTTGATTCCACATAGCTATGTTGTGACTATTGAGTTATTTCAATTGGAAAACCTAGAAATTGTTCGTTGTTGCTGAATTTACTAGGTGTTGTGTTGTTGATCGAAATCCATGAATTGATCTGTAGATTATCTTGTAGTTTTGTTTGATTTTTCACATTTTGTATTCCGCCTATTAATGTTGTGATTAGGTTTAGTTCCGCTTTTTCACTGAATTGGTTGCGCTGTGTGTTTGTTCAAATCTCTGAGAAGCATCTAATCAATTTTTTCTGTCTACTGAAATTGTTACTTGTTTCTCTGTCTGTTTTAAGAGTGTGATGGCTTGCTTAAGCTCCACCTGAAGGATGTAGATTTGGAGTTCTCATGGCCAATTGATAGAATTAAAATGGTCTTTGAGCGACTTTTCATTTATATTGCATATCATATTATGGTTGGTGCTTTGGTGGAAGCCCGTTCACATTATAGTGGTTCTTTCTAAAATGTTCTTTGCAGGTTCTTTCCTATCAAATACTCTAGTTAGAAATATTTTCTAATTTAACTTGTGAAAGTGATTTAATTTAGTTATTATGCCATGTCAGGTGTTTCACTTATTGCAGCCCTAGGTTTCGTTCTCTATGGGGGAAGGTGAGTATGCTGAAGTTACTAGCTTTTACTGATATTTTTTATTTTTCAGGCAGTAAGTTGAAAGATCTAGTTTCCTAAGACCTACAATTTGTTTGGCCACACTTTTCAATTTCTGCAGGCAAATGTTACTTGATATTTTAGTTTGTGTAAAGTTGTCATTACTACACTATTTTTTGTTTATCTTTGAAAGTTGTGTGCATTTGAGCCTAAACAATAACCAAGTGGCTGGATCAAACTTGGCCTCAACACATTTAATCTTATAGTCCAGAAACCAAATGGAGTGACCCTAGTTTCCCTTCCCCTTCTTTTACTTCAACGATCTAGGTCTCTTTTGCAATCATTTTTCACTGCTTGCATCTTGTGGATATAGTTAAATACTTAAACCTGATATTCTGCCTTGGTCCATGCTTGTTGCTAAGGTTGTGAGTCTTGATACGAGTGTTGACATTAGATGAAAACTGTCTTCTGAGAGATCTTTGAAGCAGTGTTGTTTCTTTCCTTAGATGATTACTAACACTTGTTGCTTAAAATCCTGCAAGTTACTCTGGCTGTCATTGTACTCACTGATTTGTTTTATGGTAATTAAATGCTTGCCTCTCTTGATTGTTGTATTTTTTAGGCTCTTCCTAATGCTGCAGCGATTCCCTGTAGAATCAAAAGGGCGACGTAAGAAGCTACATGAGGTCTGTTATTTTTGTTAATTTGGGATCTTCGTTTTTGGTTTCCTTCTTCTACTTAAGGATGACTAAATTAGTTTATTTTATTTTGACAGGGTGGCTATGTGACCAATATATGTTTCTTATGTTTCATTGTAAGATGCAACATGGCAAGCACTCTTTGGCAAACTGTAGGGACATTACCATGCTAATTGCTCTGAAAAGGGGGAAGTAGGTTGCTTCCATTAAATCTCTCATCAGTTATGATGCACAATAAATTGCATTACTTATACTTATTTGCTTGATTTTTACAACTATTGATAGAATATTTTTGACCTATTAGCTCAATTGGTAGAGCGATGTGCGTATGCACAAATATGTGGGTTCGAATCCCACATAAGTTATATTATAAACAAGAACACATCAATCCCAAATTGTTAAGCATGCACATTATAATCTTAGTTATGCACTTTTAAACCTTAATTATGCACTTTTTAACCTTAAGTATGCACTTTAATTTGAAATTGTTATAAGTAAAAAAATCGATTTCAAAATCACATCTATCAAACTAAATTATGCGAGAGGTGAACCCAAACTCTCAAAAGTAAAAAAAACAAAACAAAATTAAAACATCGATTTCAAAAGCACATCTTTTGTCTTATTCATGCACATTATGATCTTACTTTTGCACAATTTTATTCTAAATCTGCACAATTGTAACTTAGTTTTGCACAATTTAGTTTAAATTTGTACATTTGTATCCTACTTCACGGTTGCACAACTGCACTTTACGGTTGCACAAATGCACTTCACATATGCACAGATGCACTTCACAGTTGCACAACTTCACTCCACAGTTGCACAACTGCACATTACAATTTTATTTTCACAGTTGCACAAATGCACTTCACAATTGCACAAATGCACTTCACAGTCGCACAACTGCACTTCACAGTTGCACAACTGCATTTCACACTTGCACAAATGCACTTCACATTTGCACAAATGCACTTCACATTTGCACAAATGCACTTCACATTTGCACAAGTATATCTTACTTTTGCACACTTTTCTAAATGTGCACATATCAATTTTATTTTTGCACTTTATGTTCTTATAGTTGCACATTACAATTTTATTTTTGCACTTTACACTCTTATTCATGAAGAGAAACATAGTACTTGTAAACGATAAACATAGATAGCCTATGCGAGATTTGAACCCGCATCTTTGTGCATAGGCACATTGCTCTCCCATTTTGAGCTAATAGGCTAATGATGTATTTGAGTTGCAGCTAATTTAACCTCCACATTTATCTGTATCAATTACTAGAATAAATGCCATTAAGAGAGAGACCAAAAAAAAATGTGAAAGCCAACTCAAATTCTTTACTCTTCCAAATACTGAAATGATTATAGACACTTTGTGTTGTCATCTCATACCATTTCCTTGGAATTCCACCAGGAAGCGGAAAAAGGCAACTTATTTGAAAATGACAAAGAAATAACATTTTTATTCAGAATAGAAAAACACAAACCCCCATTTTCCCAAGAGAAGAGTAAACAACTTTTAAGATTTAACCAAACCAACAATATACATCAACCAAACAAGTAAAATGGAAAAGGGGAAACAAACCAGCCATCCATCAAATCCCACAGAAACAACATGCTCACTCAGCCTCTGACTTGCATCATTGAAATGTTCCTCAACACTAAGAAATCAGCAGATGTTATTGCAAAGCTACAGATTCAATAGACTCAAACTATAGAGCAATAGACTCAAGCTAGAGATTCACCGGTTGCTACCGCAAAGCTACAGATTCATCAGATGCTATTGCAAATCTCACACCAGATGCAAAAGACTCAAAACTTAATATATGAGGTTTATATGGTTGACACCAGATGCTACTGCAAAGCTACAGAGAAAAAATATACACAAATTTCAAACTTAATATGCGATGTTTATATGGCTTCTTAGGATCCGAACAATAGGATGATTACCCGCTGAAAAATCTGAATCCCTATTCCGACGACAAGTGCACGCTTGACTCCAGCTACTGTACAAATAATCCAAAGCAGTACTAGTTGATGGAAACTGGCATCTCCAGAGGAATTATAAATGCTGAAAACAGTGACAAATGCAATGTTGTCTTCAGAATTAGAAACTTGAGCAGAGCTTGTAGAGTGAGGCTTGTTAAGGGCCTTAGTTCCTACCAGGAAAATGAAAAATGAAGACAGAGTTAAGTTTACACGCCTCTCGAAATGCTATTAATATAGTCACAAGAAGATACTTAAGAGACTGGAATTCAGCATAGCAATATCTCAAGTTTGGTGCTGCAACATTTTAAGTCCAGTTTAGTGCTGTAACAACCACTATGCTTATCCTCTAAACTTCAATTTGGAATATTAACACAACTTGTATATGAGGGTGGATTATGCAAATCTAATCATGGATCTATAGGAATGGGATGAAGTAAAATTGTAGAATAGCTTATGTTTGGAATGACTTGATATGCTAGACCTACCAATACCATAGGTTAATCTAAATTCCGAAACAAATTGGTCAACTCCATCAACAAAGGGTTCAATCTTATAAAATTACTAACAAAACAATTTCACCTTTCCAAACGAAATTTAGCTAGTAACTTGCAAAACAACGAAATTCACAAAATCAGGTAATCAGGTGATGTAATAGTAATCAGAAATTTTCACAAAATACACACAGAAACGTGAAAAATCTAAGAAAAAAGAGGGCGGAAATTAACCGCTCACCGTTGTTGCGAAATCAGATACGGGAAGAAACACCAGTCCAACTGCGACTCCTTCCATCCACTTCACAGGTACCAATCGCCGGAGAAATCTGAGAGGCGGAGACTGAGCAAAAGTGAGAGAGCAAATAGAGAAGAGAGCATGGTTGTGTTGAAGAGACCGATGCAACAACTCGGCGTGCACAGATGAGCACATAAGCCGACGAGATCTGAGAGGGGAGGGACGCTGGCGGTTGCAAGTAGGCGAGATCTGAGAGCGTCTGGTTGTGCCGTCGGCTGTGGAGGAGACAAGCGAGAGAACATTATTGAACAAGAGTCGTGGTTGAACAGAAGCGAGAGAACACCGAACAGGATCCACACGATTGGGCCTTTTTTTTTTGGATTAAATGAGGCCCGTACCCGGTTTTACTAATCCGAGTCCAGTTATGTTAATTAAGGGAATTTTACACGTTAAGCTCATTTTACACAATAAGGAGTTTTTACATTTGAAGTAAACCCATATATATATATATATATATATTTGTCATTTTACTATTAATGAACGCTTTTTAAGGTGATAAAATCAATATAAAATATTTATTTTTAAAATCAATTAAAAATTAAAAATTTTATATAGTTTTTATCATCCTAAGAAAACGTGCATAATAGTAAACGACAAATAAAAGTGAACGGAGGGAGTAATAATTATAGTACGAGAAAAAAATTTAAAATTAAAGAGAATAGCCATATATACTTCTAAACGAAATCTTAGTGGAAAATATGCCTCATTTAATTTTTTCTTTCAATACTATCTGTAAAATAGAAAAAAAAAGGTATGAACCCAGTCATTTACAAATTAATTGGATATAAGAATTACTCTTATGTGCAAAGTAATAATAAAGTATAACTGTTTTTTTATTTACTTTCTTAAAAAATATGCAGATTTTTAAAATGAGTTGGTTTCATTAACCGATGAAGTATAAATCCATAATGTTTCATTAGCTAACAAGCTAGTAGGTTATAACGAGGAGAGTTTCTCCCTATTACAACTAGGAATATGAAATTGGGAACCGTCTTCTGTTTCTTGGTTTTCAATGAAACTTTATTCCTCACATTGTGCATTATTGTTTTGGCTCTAAAAAAAAAATGAATGAATGAAAAAAAAAAAAGAAAAAAAAAATCATGAGTTTGAGCCTTTTATTATGAATGTGAGAGTTGGAAATTATCTTTGGTTGAGAAATGAATGTCTTTTGTAAAGATGTTGTGAGAGCTTGAGTTTAAGATGATGTTTTTGAGAGAGTGGATGGTTGATGTTTGATTATCTAGGATCTTGATTCCCGGATTTTTAGCACCACATGACCATAAATTCTCCTTACCCTTGATTCCTTACCAAGCCCCATTACAACCTTGATAAAAGACCTCTTGATGTTGCTTGTGAGTGATGGCATCCGCGGTGGAGAATATGTGATATATGTGTCAATTTCTATGTAGCTCTTTGCATTTTGGATTGAGTCGAGAGATATATTATTAAGCCTAAACACAATGAGAGTGAGAGCAAACACATAATCCCGGTGAGGTTGGATGATATGTGCCTTATTTTGAATCGTTCATATACTTGCTAGGATGTTAGCTTTCATGTTCATGGCTCCTCCACTTTGATGTTGCTTTTGACAAGGTTAGTGCTTGAAGATTATATGTGTGGGATGATGGTTTTGCTCTTCTTTATTTTGCATTGCTTGAGGACAAGCAAAAGGTTAAGTGTAGGGGAGTTTGATAATGCACATTTCTAATGGGCATTATAGGATAATTTAGTTGCATTTACATTGTAGAATATGCATGTTTTAGTGTTAATTTAGATAAAACTCTTTTTGTGGAAAAGTTCGGAATCTACGCTATTTCGGTTGAATTGTGCAGAATCGTAGATCCGACATGGTGGAAAGCAAGGGAAAGCTGTTAAACATGGCCAAGTGAAGTCAAGAAATCAAGCTAAGAAGAGAAAGAAAGAGGGAAGAACAATGAAGAATCGAGCTTCTGGGCATCAGTCGCTGCCAGCGAATGATGCAGTCGCTGCCAGCGAAAGGAACCAGAAGCCTGGAGCCCAGCAAGCCAGCGAGAGAGAGCCCACGGGAAGAGAGAGCCAGCGAGAGGAGAGACCAGCGAGAGAGGAAGCTGAGCAAGCGAGCAAGCCAACACCATCCGCTGGTAGCGGCATCACTCGCTGCAGCGAGACGTTCGCTGCCGCGGAAATATTTCGCTGCCAGCGAAAGGCACTAGGACGACGAGACTCAACAACTCGCTCCAGCGAGTTTGAGATCTCGCGGCAGCGGAAGCCCCAGCTCGCGGCAGCGGGTTCAGTGTGTCGCGGAAGCGGAAGGAAGGGTCCTAGGAGGATGGAAAAATTCTAAGGCATGGAAAAGTCGCTGCCAGCGAGTGTGCCAGCGAGTTGGTAGCGGAAATCCAACAGAAGCTCAATCAAGGCCATTCGCTGCCAGCGGAAATTTCTCGCTGCCAGCGGAATTCGACGCTGAATTAATTTAGGAAAGTTCTATCTTTGATCTAGTTTGTTTAGGAAATTTCTATCTTTTATCTATCTTTTATCTACCTTTTATGGAAGACATTAGGCTTATAAATAGGATGTTCTAGGGTTAGTTTAATTAAGTTTTCAATTGGAGCAATCACCATAGAAGAGAAGAGAGCTTAGGTAAGCCATGAGCGGCTAATTTTCCTAGTGTTTCACCTACGTTTTCGGAGACTTGGTTGGTGAATTGTGAGTTTTTAATTCAAGTTATCTTTCCTCTATTATAATTCCTTCAACTTCCTTGTGCTTATTGTTATGTTATTGATGTTATCTTGCTTGGCCGACTTGATAATATTGATTTCGTGCTAAGATTTAATGCTTTCGTATTTGCGTTATTTCTATAGTAGCATGCATAAGATTGTGGATTCCGTGTTTGAAGCATGATTATGTAGGAAGTTGACATGTATCTTAAACATCGATTTACCGTGTTTAATTGGTGTTATTTATGTGCTCAAGTTCTTGGGATGTTGTGCTATCTCCTTGTTAAATCTTAACCGTGTTATGATTGCATTGAGGTGTAAGGGATTAATTGGACTCGTAGGACTTTTAATCCATATAAACCAAGACGAGAGGAATTTGTAGGAAAGTTAATAGCTTGAAAAGAATTTGATGATCGATAAGCCAACCAATGTCAAAGAATTCGTGGGTGGAACCGTTCTCTACTCTTGATTTTACAACAAAATTCCATCTTTACTTTACTTTACTCGTTCTTATTTAAAAGTCGCATCTTTTCCCACTTTTGTTACTTGTTGGTGATCAAATTGCATTGTGAAATCTTAAATCTCCCGAGGATTCGACCCCTTTCTTGCCAATTATACTAATTTGTGAGAGTGGGAACTATTTGATTGGGAATCAACGATTTTCATCCCGTCACCAGCAAAGTAACAAGTTCCAGGGGTGGGATAGGGTGGGATTAGGTTTAGGCTTGGTCAATCCAGAGCATCATCAGTGAGCCTCGTCCACAGTCCTTCCAGCATCGTTGAAATCCCGCTCATCGTCGTCATCAACTCCTTCTGCAGCTCCTTAATATCCAGGCGAACTTCCTCCAAGCCCAACTCAAGGTTGTCCATGCGTTCATCGAAAGCTGGAGCAGTGGGAAAGGCTTTTGAAGGAGTGGCAAGACTCAAGGTCCCTTGGGGAGACCGAGTGATGCCAATCTTTTCAAGGCCTTTTGAGTCGAACATACCCATATGATGCAGCTGTTCTTCATTTTTGAGATCAATTCCAAAAGCTTTGAAGATAGGGGTCAAAAGGGTAGCAAAGGGGAGGGGAGAGCCTTTTCGAGCTTTTCTGGCATGGGCCATGGTTCCAAGGATGGTGTTGGCCAGATCAGGATCAAGGCCATTTAGAATGCGGTATAGCAGGACCATGGCATTGTCGGTAAGGAGTGAGCCAGAGTTGAGACGGGGTAAGAGGCATCTAACAATGATGTTAAAGATAATTTTTGCCTCAAGGGTTAGGGATGAGTGGGTGAGTTGTTTTGAGGTGCTGTTGGACGCTTCGGGTAGGAGATATTTGGCTCGGGCTAGAATGATGCAGTTTTCTTTTGAGGGGTGGATTTCAGATGGTGGAACAGGGGTAGGTAAGCCTAGGAGATCTGCAAAATCATTGGGGTTGAGAGAGATTCTAACCCCTTTGACAACAGTCTCCAAAGACCAACCATCAGTGTCGTTCTTGGCTTTTAGGTTAATGTAGAAGAGTCGGGTAAGCTCAGGGTAGTAAACAGTTTCTCGGTTAAGAAGAGTCCAGGCTGGGGAATTTTTGAGGAGCTCAATGCAAGGCATCTTCAAAGCTTCAAAGAATTCGAAATCTAAAAAATCTGAACAGCTAAGCTTACGAGTACGAAACTCGTCTACCCACTTACCAGCAGTCTCAGCATCTAAAAACCAAGAGGAGGGCAATGATTGATTTACCTGGATATAGGCCGGGGGGTCTGCGTTCTTTCTGCGCGCAACAGTTGGAGCAGCTCTCTTAACAGGCGCTACAAGACTCTTGACAGGGCCCTTCCTGGTACGCTTAGGGGATGGAGGCTTGACTGGAGCAGGGGCTTTCCGCTTCTTCGGAGACGGGGGAGGAGGAGGAGAAGGAGAGGGAGTTTCTTCCTCCTCTTGCTCAGACCCCGAGTCCTCACCGGACCCCGCTTCATCACCTTCAGGTTCCTCGTCCTCTCCGGATCCCTCGTGCTATTCCTCTTCCTCTTCTTCTTCCTCAGGCTCCACCTCAGATGGAACCTATTCGACTTCGGCTTCCTTCCGAATTCGCTCAGCTTCCTCCTCGGCCAGTCTCTTAGCAAGCTCGGCCTCCTCATCGGCCTTTTTCTGTCTCAAGGCCTCCTCCTCGGCTTCCCTGGCAGCATCTCTTTCCAGGGCGGCATCAAGGTCGTCTTCCTCTTCTTCCTCATCCTCTTCCTCAGCCAGGGTCTTTCTCTTCCCCTTTTGTTTAGCACTCAAGGGTTTCTTAGCAACACGTTTCTGAGAGCCTTTGGGAGCCGTGGCGAGCTCGTCTTAACGGTGCTCTGGATAACTGCTGGGATGATGGCTGGAGTGGCAGTTTCGGGTGTGGGAGAGGTAGCAGTGGCCTGGCGTCCCTTGGGGGTGGCGCCAAGTCTTTTGGGAGTGACGGCTTTCTTGGTTTTGGGTGCCATGGAGGTAGTCGGTTAGGGTTTCTTTGAGAGGTTGAAGATGAAGGAGTGGAAAGGGTTTGGAAAAATCTGAGTGTGGGTTGTAATCGGGTACAGAATTGGTTTAAATAGAGAGAGAAGGTGACGGATTGATGGGATGGGTTTAGGGTTCCAAGGAAAGAAATCATTACCTTGCCAAGTTGAAGGATTTTCAAATTCAAATTCAAATTTCCCTAAAAATCGGACTAAACACAAACTAATTTAGTTCCAAAAATAAAAAATCTTAACGGTTAAGGAAATCATAGAAATAGGCAATTTTTGAAATCCGATTAAAATAAATATAATTGATTAAATATCTAAAAAGATATTAACCAAAAATATATGATCCGATATATGTACTCCACTGTTCAGTTTGCAGACCTTGACATAACTCTCAAAGGTCTTGACACTGAGTGGAGTTTATCTTTCGTAAATGGAAGGCTCCCCCTACGAAAGTGCATCCTTGTCAAGCATCCCAATCTCTCGTCTAATGAAGGTGAACCTGTCCTCTGCTATAGGCTTAGTAAAAATGTCAGCCCATTGATAATCAGTAGAAATAAAAGATATGGACACATCACCTTTTTCAACATGATCTCTAATGAAATGATGTCTTACATCAATATGCTTGGTCCTTGAATGCTGAACAAGATTCTTAGTGATGGATATGGCACTTGTATTGTCACACTTAATTGGGATACCCTTGAGGTTGATGCCAAGATCTCGCATTTGTTGAGCTATCCAAAGGATTTGGGAGCAACAAGCTCCAGCTGCAATGTATTCGGCTTCTGCAGTGGATAGAGCGACTGAATTTTGCTTCTTTGAGTGCCAACTGATCAAGGATGCTCCTAAGAATTGGCAACATCCTGATGTGCTCTTTCTATCCACCTTGTAGCCTGCAAAATCTGCATCAGAATATCTAATTAAAGTGAAATCCTTTTGGTTTGGGTACCATAGTCCAAGTTCCTTAGTGCCATTGAGATATCGAAAGATCCTCTTCACAGCCACGAGGTGAGATTCTTTGGGATCAGCTTGAAACCTAGCACACATGCAAACACTAAACATAATGTCAGGTCTACTAGCCGTGAGATATAATAAAGATCCAATCATTCCTCGATACTCCTTTTGATTGACACTTGTTCGAGTCTTGTCTTGATCTAGAGACAATGTTGAACTCATGGGAGTCTTGGCTGCTTTGGATTGATCCATCTTGAACTTCTTCAAGAGATCCTTAGTGTACTTGCTTTGGTTGACGAAGATCCCTTTCTTGGATTGATGAACTTGTAACCCCAAAAAGAAGTTTAGTTCACCCATTAAGCTCATCTCAAATTCACTGCACATAATGTCAGAAAATTCCTTGCACAAAGATGTGTTAGTAGCACCAAATAATATATCATCAACATAAATTTGAATAACCAAAATGTCCTTTCCTTTGGTTTTGATAAAAAGAGTCTTGTCGATCAACCCTCTTTTAAAATCATTTTCTAAAAGATATTTTGACAAGCGCTCGTACCAAGCTCTTGGGGCTTGTTTCAAACCATAAAGCGCCTTGTCAAGTTTGTAAACTTGATTGGGAAATTCCGAGCTTTCAAAACCTGGGGGTTGAGCAACATAAACTTCTTCTTCTAAAAAACCATTGAGAAAAGCACACTTGACATCCATTTGATATAACTTTATGCTCATGAAAGATGCAAATGCTAATAAAATGCGAATGGCTTCAAGCCTGGCTACGGGAGCAAAGGTCTCCTCGTAGTCAATGCCTTCCTCTTGGTTGTCGCCTTGAGCAACAAGCCGTGCCTTGTTCCTCACAATCTTGCCATTCTCATCTAACTTGTTTCGAAATACCCATCGAGTGCCAATGACTGATTGATGCTTTGGTCTAGGCTTCAAAGTCCAGACTTTGTTCCTCTCAAATTCATTAAGTTCACTTTGCATAGCTATAATCCAGTCTGGCTCTTGAAGTGCCTCATTTACCTTCTTTGGCTCAATAAGAGAAACAAACGCGTTAAAAGCACAAAGATCTTTAAGTTTAGAACGAGTTTGAACACTAGAAGTAGGGTCAGAAATGATATCCTTTAATGAGTGTGATGAGGAGTATTTGAATTTCCTTTTGCTAATCTCAGCTCCTTGATTCGTCACACCATCAGGATTGATTTGTGGTACATCTGACTCCGTGGTCCTGTTAGGTTCAGTTACAACAGTTTCTGACGTCTCAACACTGTTGGATTGGACACCAAGGGCTTTGGACGCATCTTCAACACCTTGGGCCAATTCTTCAGTGTTAAGAATCGGTTTCTGCATGTTCCTCTTCTCTGTGTTCTTGGCAGTAACATCACCTTCTTCGTTCTCTTCATGGATATTAAGATCTATATCTGCAACACTTTCACTCAAAGCACCATCATTGCATTCATCAAAAATAACATGTATACTTTCTTCAACAACCTGGGTCCTTTTATTGAAGATTCTATAAGCTTTGCTACTCGTGGAATAGCCAAGAAATATACCTTCATCACTACGCGCATCAAATTTCCCAAGGTTATCTTTTCCATTGTTATGAACAAAATAAGTACAGCCAAAGGGTTTAAAATAAGATATAAGTGGTTTGCGGCCTTTGAAAAGCTCATAAGGAGTTTTCTTTAAGATGGAACGAATAAGACAACGATTTAAAATGTAGTTAGCTGTGTTAACAGCTTCAGCCCAATAGGTTTTAGGTAATGCATTTTCTAAAAGCATAGTCCTGGCCATATCCTCTAAGGTGCGGTTCTTGCGTTCCACAACCCCGTTTTGTTGAGGTGTCCTGGGAGCAGAAAAGTTATGGGAGATGCCATATTTAGCACAAAACAAATCAAATTGAAGTTGATCAAACTCCCTACCATGATCACTCCGAATAGACACTATGGGCTCATTTCTTAATGTTTGCAACTCCTTACAAAGTTTTGAAAACTCAAATAAGGCCTCTGATTTTTCTTTCAAAAATGCAACCCAAGTATATCTTGAAAAATCATCGACAACAACTAGCATGTACTTTTTACCATTGGGAGATTTGACTCGCATAGGACCACATAAATCCATATGTAAAAGTTCAAGGGGTCTAGAAGAACTTACAACCTTTTTGGGTTTGAAGGAGCTACGTGTTTGTTTACCTCGTGTGCAAGCATTGCACATGTCAATACCTTTGAAGTCCATCTCAGGTAGCCCTTTTACAAGCCCTTTGGACACAAGCTTCTGTAGTGTATGTGGACTCACATGACCGAGTCTCTTGTGCCAAAGCTTTGGATCGTCCGTCAAGGCCTTTAAACAGGTTAAGCTTCCTTGTGCCACTTGATCAGCATTTACATCGTATATGTTGTTGTAGCGATATGCAGTAAGAATGACTTCACCTGTATCATCTCTGCACACTATACATCTTTTCTTGTTAAATCTGACATTGTTACCACTATCACATAATTGAGAAACGCTAAGCAAATTATACTTTAAACCATTAACAAGATAGACATTTTTAATACTATGGCTGGAATCACTTCCAACACTACCAATACCAACAATGTCGCATTTCCCTTTGTCACCAAGAGTGATTGTTCCCGTGGATTGCTCCTTTAGATCATGAAAGAGAGAACTCTTCCCACTCATATGCCTCGAGCAACCACTATCAATAATCCATTTGTGTTCTTTCACCTTGGTGATCTCCTGCAAAACAAACATCAACCTTTGTGGCTAGACCAATAAGCAAATTTGGATCCATTGTTGGGGTAAACCATATTTGGTAAAATAGTGCCTTTTGGGACCCAAACTTGTGTTATCCGTTCTTTTCTCAAATGAACAGGAAATGTATTGCGAATAATATAAGGATCCTTTCTTCTATAAGGGCAGGTCTCTTTTACATGTCCCTTTCTAGCACAATGGTGACATATAGGAGAGGTTCTGCTTCCTTTAGCCTTTACAAGAGTGGTAATGTGTTGCTTCTTTAAAAACTTTGGATTGTAACCAATACCACTTTTGTTTAGAGAGCTTTGTTGCTCACCCAACATCTTATCGAGAGTGCCTTTGGATTTGGTAAAACTTATGAGGGCTGTCTGTTGGTCAAGAATCTTATTATTCAGGGAGATCTTCTCGTTGTCTAAGTCATGATGCTCATTTCTTAGAGAGGAGAGATCTTGCTTGAGTTCAGATTTCTCCGAGTCAAGCGTCTTGACTTTAATATCAAGACCTGAATAAGAAGCTTCAAGACCTTTGACCCTCATAGATAGATCCTCAATAGTTCTTTCCTGGTCCACAGTTCTCTTAATAAGAATGTTAGTTTGGGCAATAAGCTTCTCTTCATTGGAAATCATATTTGAAAGGAATTCCGATAATACCTCTTTTGGACTTTCCATAAGTTCTCTTACAGTAGATTCAAACTTTTCATCGTGGGATTCATCTTCTGAGGCCATAAGACAAATGTTGGCCTTCTCATCGTCGGAGTCAGAGTCGGAATCACTCCAAGTAGCCACCATAGCTTTCTTCTTCCATTTGTCACCTTTCTTGGGCTGGCTCTTTGTCTTTTGAGGACAGTCCTTTACAAGATGATCTGTTTCACCACATTCAAAACAAGACAACGGTTTAGTCTTCTTTTCATACATGTTGTATTGAGGCTTACCTCGAAATTTTGAAGACTCTGATCCATCCTTGTTGTTGAATTGCTTCTTCATTTTGAGAATTCTAGCAAGGCCTCTTGTGATAAGAGCAAAAGGATCATCCTCATCGTCATCCTCATCTTCAGAGTCAGATCCATCCTTGGACTCATCCTTCTTAGACTTGAGTGCCAAGTTCTTGGTGCTAGCTGGAAGTTCTCCATCGTCTTCATTAAGGATCATCTCATGCGTGATCAGCTTCCCAAGGAGGTCATCAAGGGGTAGAGTGGTGAGGTCCTGAGCTTCTTCTATAGCTGTTACTTTTGGACCCCATTTCTCCTTTGGAAGGCACCTCAGTATCTTCCTCACTTTCTCAACGTTGGTAAAGCTCTTGCCGAGAGAGTCAAGGTTGTTGGTGATTTCAGTGAATCGTGTGAACATGGCTTTGATTGACTCACCGGACTTCATCTTGAAGAGCTCATACTTTCGAAGGAAGATGCTGATCTTGGTGTTTTTCACTTGGCTCGTTCCTTCATAGGTGACGACCAACTTGTCCCAAATCTCTTTAGCTGACCTACAAGAGGAAATACGGTTAAACTCATCAGTGCTAAGACCACAATAAAGTAAGTTAATAGCCCTGTAGTTTTTGGAGATGGTTTCAAGATCTGTTTGGTTGTATTCGGACTCCTTCTTTGCAACTTTGGTATCGTTTGGTCCTTCCTTCTCTGGAATCTTCGGACCATTCTCTATAATGTTCCAAAGCTCTAGATCTTGGTCTATGATGAACATCTTCATCAAAGATCTCCAGTGGACAAAGTTATTTCCTACAAAGAGTGGCGGTCTGTTTGTCGACCTTCCCTGTGCAAATCCTCCGCTTGCTTCACCAGACATGATCGAAAACTCACAAGATTGTTAGATCAAAAACAATGAGTAAAGCTCTGATACCAATTGAAGGTTCGATAATATAAAACAATGTAATATAGAAATACTCTAGAAGGGGGGTTGAATAGAGTATGCCCGTTTTTCGCAGAAAGTCTCAAGACTTTTGGAGCTGGAACCAAAACCTTTGAGATAAACCTGAATCACAAAGTTAAACAATTTGAACCAAGTGCGGAAATAAGGTAAAGCAAGTAAGTAAAGGACACGAGTAATTGTTTACGAGGTTCAGCACAACTGGCCTACGTCCCCGCCTAGGGTTCTTCCACAACCCTAGGATTCAAAAGCTTTATTGAATGCTTAGCTTAGGATCCTAATAGCTCATCGAGAAGCCTCTCTCATATACAATTTCAATCTAGTCAACTCACGTTCCCTTGAAGTCCTAGACCAATCTAGAAAAGCCCCCACCTCTCTCAGCTATCTAGTACAATCCTCTAACTCTCGCAAATCAATAGCCTAGTGCAACTTCCCGAGTTATAAACTCTCGAGTAACACTTGAAATGAATATATCCTATAAGCTCACAGTGACTCTCAAAGGCTTTGAAATAAACAACAAACTATTTGAGCGCTTTGCAGAGAGACACTTGGAAGACAGATCGCTTGAATGAATGAATCTCGTGTGTAGCACTTATTCTTCTGTCTTCTCCTTCCTTTCCTTTATATACTAGCATGGAGATAGCATGGAGCGTGTGGATCTTCATCACCAGATCTCCAACGGCTCTTTTGGAATCAGTTCGATCTTGTAATCTTCTATATAAGGATACTTTGAAACGCCATGATCTAATTTGAACTGATCTCTTCAATATGTAAGGAAGGATGTAATCTCGATTTATACTTCCTGAAATGGTTAGTCATTCATATATATATAATATAATGGAAGTATATAATAAGATAAAATAATATACGAATAATAAGATAGGTTTTGTATTTCATCAACTGTTAATGCTCCAAGGCCTTTGACACAAACATCCTGTCAAAGCCTTTGAAACATCTATTCCGATTTTCATCAAGGGAGGGAGTTATCAAGTTCTAATATTATAACCACCATAGGAAACATTCAGCCAGAAGGCCCCATCATAAGGAGAGAAAACTTGGGGGTTCCTGCAGTACATCATCTTAACAAAGTTGAAAATAAACTTGACACTAGTACTAACCATAGAGACACCAGTAGAAATATAAATAAACTTCAAAACAACACTAGTAAAGCTGAGATTATTTAGATTGATAGTTGCTGTAATCAGCTCCCAACCCATCAGATGATTCACTGGCTTACTGATCATCCACTCTTCTTCTTTTTGGACCTCTTGGTGGCCGGGGACGAAATTTCAGCTTGTTCATCATCATCTTTGCGCTTACTAGCTTCATGGTTGTTGCCATTGTCTTCATCTTGATGAGTGATGATTATTCCTCCCATCTTTCTAACCACTGAGTGATCAGATTTCAGAGACAGTTGGGAACCTTCAGACTCAGTGTTATTCTCAATTTGTTTGCCTTTTGCCTGTGCAATCAGAATGGCCTCCAGCGAGCCCTCAAAGGGCTGGTGAGATGAGGAGGCATTCGAGCTACTTTAGGCCATTATGGTGTGTAGAACAGAGGGAGTAATGGCATAGGCAGGGACCGAGCAATCATTTTTGATTCTGGACACATGAGCATTATTGAGAGTAATCAGATGGTTTATCAGCTCAGGGGAGTAATTAAGACCAGCATTCGGAATAGGATAGAGCCTGTTGTTTATCATAGGGAGGGTGTTGATGGGAAGGAGACCAAAGTCCCCAGCCCTCGGCTGCATAGTCTAGGTGGGAGAGAAATCAATCTCAGCTTGAAAGTAGGGGACAAAAGCACTGGGGTGGTTGGGAACTCTAGGCTCAGTGGTGGATCTGGACACATTGAAATGTTGGGTAGGGGCTAGGAGATCAACAAGGGGATTTTCTTCTAGGATGAGATTGAACTTTCTTGGTCTAGGGGCATTAAGAGGGCACTCCTCGTAAGGGTGATCATAGGCTCCACAACAGCCACACCCTACCGAGAAGTCCTCGTACCACACCCTGAGCTTAAGCATCTCATTATCATTCTTTCGAAACTGGACAAAGGTAGTAAGTTTGGACAAGAGAGAGACATGCACGCATGCTCTTGCGAACCTGTATTTGTTGCGGGAGTTGGAGGCTTGGTCGATGCGGATAAGACTCCCCACACCACCGGCCATAAGAATATGGCCAATGGCATCACCTGTGTAAAATTGATGGGGCAAGCCGGGGATTCTGACCCACATGTCCGCTGATGTAGTATCTTCTTCCATTGGGTTAAAAGTTTCCGACCAAGGATAAAGAGCGAGAAGAGACCCTTGGACGTGGTACGGCCTGTTGCCCCAGACAAAGGCTCGGTCTTCAGCATGGAAAACTTGAAGATGAGCCAATCGTTCCCGATTGTATCCACCCCCCAGCTTCCTTTTTAGGTCTTCCATTCCGCCTTCATTTTGCCGGTGACTTGTTTGACATCTATGAAGTTCTTGACAAATCTTCCCACTAAGCTAAAATCAGCAAGCTTGTGGTGAAGGTCTTTGGCTCATGGGAGGGTGAAGGGATCAGCATTCCTACCCTGCTCCAAAGGATTGGAATCCATAGGAGGAACAGAGTTAAGAGGTGAAACAGGGAGAGCTTGAATTTCAGTGGGGAGAGACACAAGAGCTGTGTTCTCAATGGACAAGGCAAAGTTGAGATTAGTAAGAGGGGTGGTGTTAGGGGTCTCCAGGCCGGGGAGCCCTTTGCTGAGTGGTACTGATGAGAGCTTCCATGAAAGAGGAATGAGAATCCATTGAAAGCAAGGAAATCACAGTCAGAGGGAAGTTGAGATGAGGGGAAGAAAGACGTGGTTTGAAATTAGGGAGGGATGTAGAATTTATAGAGGAATCCATGGTATTACCGGTATACACATGCAAAGATAGGAGATTGCTAATCTATCCAAGGGGAAGTGTTGACTTATTGACGACGATGACCCTTACAATAAACCTAAAATAAATCTACCCGACCAAATTCGTAACAAAACAACAGACCAACACGAAGATCAAACACAAATTTTTCTATTAAGAGCCACTTTAGAAACTTACCGTGTGAACACAATGGATCTTGATGCAACGATGATGATTCTTCTCCAATCGATGTTTGTTGCTCTCTCATTATACTCCTGCTTCACCCGCCCTCGATCTCTTATTATTCATCCAGATATCCCTAGAGCTTATTTGCCCTTAGCAAGGAACAAAACCATTCCCGACAGGAAACAAATCAATCTTCAATTAAAAAGCATATCTTTTCAAATTCGATCAAAAGCTTCCATAGAAAAGTTTTCGATCTTCTTTATACATGCCCCATCATCAAGTCTTCTCACCTTGGCAACAAGGATTATCGATGGAGCCACTATGGATTTTCTCAACTCGCTCCACTCATCATAACATGATCCATTATTCTGCAAATTAAGGTTGTTCTGACCACCTTGGCAATTCTTGATTAGGTTCTTCAAAATTGTCTCTTCACCTACCAACGTCTGCAAAAAATGTAGCACAAAAATTTAGCATCCAAAGCTTTGAAAATACCAAAACATTGAAGTCTCTGACGACCCTCAAAACTTCCAACAATATTTATATATCTCACCTTAATGTCATCCCATTATTAAAAAAAAATGTGAGATGAGAAGTGAGATTGAACTTTTCCATCCATAAAATGTATGTACAACTATATATAATTAAATAGGCTAACTTTTGCATAGTTTGAACCACTTTTAATTATTGTATGATCGGCTTAGTTAGCGCATGATGTGTTTGGACGTGTGACCCCTCAAATCATATAGTCCACCGGAATTTAACATGGTATCAGAGTGGTGGTGCAGTCGGAATTCTGGTCTATTGGCTAGCCGACCTTAAGGCAAGAATGTCGTCAAGTGCAACTGACAAATATTGTGTGGCCAAAGAGTTGCACTTGATGAGGATGTGTGAAAGATGTGAAATGATACCATCGATCCCACGTTGATAATAGAAGAAATCCAAGCTTTGCATATAAGTCGATGAGCTACTCCTCCTAATATTAACTAGTTTTAGGATGGACTCATCGGTCTTGTGTGCTCAGCTTGGTTAGCACATGATGCACTTGGAGGTATGACCTCCCCCCCCCCCCCACACACACACACCACCACCACCATCACACATAAACACATACATCATATGGCCCACCGAAATTTAACAAATTGGAAAAACACTACTAGAAAGACACAAAAATTTGCATGATTCAGCAACAATGTGTTAGTGTTAATTACCTACGTCTACGGGCAGAAGAATAGAGCTCTTTATTATCGAGACTTACAAAAAATTGGGGTTAGAAATTGCGGTGTTTCATGAGTATATGTAGGGACTTATGAAACCCTAGTAAGAATTTGGACCTAAACCTAAAACGGATAATAACCCCAAATTCAAGGCTAGCTTAGTACTAAAACGATCTCCACCTTGAAATGAATCCTTTCAAATTCAAAAACAGATGCACCATGACAAGTATAAAAAATTCCCTCTGCCACGAGGAGGACCTCGATTGTCCCTGTGGGACTGAATTTGTCCAATCTAAGTTCAAGGACTTGGCACTTGGCACTTGCAACCTATTTCATCACCTCATGCCATCCTTTGTAATTGGTTGGAAATCTCCATATGAAGTTCTCTTTGGTAAACCTCCTGATCTAAGTCAGTTGAAGGTTATGGAATATTTTTGTTTTGCTCTCATTCCTAAATTTCAATGGGTCGATTTTGATAATACAGCCAGAAGATGTGTTTTTGTGCGATATCCACTTTGTCAGGGGGTCTTTAAGGTTTACGACTTATCCACCAACACAGTGCTTGTCACTTCACATGTTACATTCTAGGAGCATATTTTTCCATTCAAAACTTCTCTTTTAGAATCTTGTAATGCTGGTGTTGTTGCAGGTGGTCAAGTATGAAATAAATATGAAATAAAGTTCAGACTGACTTCCCTGTCTCATCAAATAAATACAAGACTTCCTCCCGTTGTAGTAAGAGAATAGTCAGGATCGAATCCACGAGGAAGCACGTCAGCAGTTCTCAGGTAGCTGTAAATTCTCACAGAAGTAGCAGAAAAAACAGAAACAGAAACAAAAGCAGAAAATAACAAAAGCAAAGAACAAAGCAAAGCAAGAAAAGAACAAAGCAAAGCAGCAAATAAAAGCAAAGGCAGAGGCTCGTCGATCTCGACAAGAGTCAACTCGAGATCGACCACAGCAGTCGACAACAGAAAATCGGAAATCACAACAGACATGCAAAGCTCGGACAAGGTCTCCTCGAGTGGCTCTACTCGGCAAGGCTCGGACAAGGTTCCTGGGCGTCGTCGACCTCGACAAGGCGTAGTCGAGATCGAGTAAGGTTCGTCGAGGATGGCTCTCGGTGGTCTTGGTGCATCCCGCTGGCAGCGAGTTTTTTTCCGCGGCAGCGAGCGGTCCGCTGCAGCGAGTCGAGTCGCTGGCAGCGAGTGCCGCCTGGTTGTCCCCGGCTTCGTCCTCGGCTTGTCGGGCAACTTCTCTCCTCGTCGACTCCGGGTGTGGTGACTAGGCTTCGTCGATCTCGACTAGTGGTCCTCGAGATCGAGTAGGGCTCTGGAGCTGGGTTGGTCTGGCTCTCGACATTGCTCCTAGTCGACAAGGCCTGCTCGGACATGCTTTGTCTAGGTCGAGTAAGGGCTACTCGAGATCGAGTAGCCTGGGTTCTTGGCTTGATTCGACTGGTTCCGTTGCTCCTTCGACCTTGGACTTCTGTAGTGGTTTTCCGAGCATTTCCGACCTTCTGTATAATTGCTGTAAAATGCCTCGAATTCTGCGATTTAAACAGAAACTGGTGTAGATTCCATAATTTGGCAAATAAACATAAACTACATAGATTCTGTACTATCTAAGCCCAAATGAATGCAATGTATACAGAAATCGATATAAATGTTACTGTAAAACATGGCAGATTCAGTTCACAACAGCTGGTGGCACGTGGCCTGCTTTAGCTTCGGTTTTGTTTGGTTTTGAGACTTTTTTGCTTGATGTACCTGTCATTCTCCCTAGTTCTTCATCACCTTTTAATATTGTGTCTACTTCCTCTGATATTGTTCCTGTTTTTTTTGTTTTGGGAATATAGGCAGTATCCCTGTAGATATAGATGTAGGAGTTCCCGAATCTGTAGAGGAGGGTTTTCATCAAAGTACCTTGTTGGAAGGGCCAGGCCCATCAAGCGACCATCTTGGTTTGATGAATTTATTAGGGCTCCTACATCTAGGAGAGCTAGGTGTGCTACATCTGATGAATCTCTTCCTAATGCTTTTTCTTTCATTAGGTTTGAGGATCTTAGTCAGTATTCCTCCAACTTTGTGCAATTGCCTATTGACTTTGCTCAAGCTCAAAGTGATCCGACTTGGGTAGACATGATGAATAACGAATTGACTACTCTTGAGGCCAATCATACATGGGAATTAAATCTTCTGCCTGCTGGGCACACAACCATTGGTTCCAGTTGGGTGTATAAAGTCAAGCTCAATCAAAATGGTAAAGTATAGAGGTTCAAAGATCTATTAGCAGATAAGTTCAACAACCAAGTCAAAGATCGGGACTACAAATATAATATACATTTTCCCCTACTGTCAAATTTTCTACGGTTCGAAGTTCGAACAATGGTTGCTCTGGTTGCGTGTAGAGATTGGCGCCTTCATCAACTGGATGTGTTAATAATACATTGTTACATGTCTATTTAGATGAGGAGGTGTGCATGATCCCTCCTTTGGGTTACTCTAAGGCTCGACCAGGGTTGGTATTTCGTCTTCGATGCTCTTTGTATGGTCTCAAACAAGTGAGCCGCTAGTGGAATATAGAGCTTACAAAGCACTTAGTTGACCATGGTTAATTTTATTCAATCAAAACATGACTTGATTGTGGTAGCTCTGTTTTACATGGATGATTTGCTCCTAACTTGAAACAATGAGCTTACTATTATAGCATTGCAACTTTCCTTAGATCGTGTCTTTATGATTAAAGATCTTGGGTTAGCTGGCTACTTTCTGGGGATGGATATTGGTCGCTCTGTTGATTGAATATTGCTTAACCATCGTAAGTATGTGTTCGATCTGTTACAGGATTTTGGGTTTGTCAATTGCAATCCAGCCTCATTTCCTATGCAGCGCAACCCTAATCTCAATACAGATGTAGATGCTTTAATTTGTGTTTCGATCCTGAGTCTAATCATCATCTGGTGAGTTGTTTATTATTTTTAACAATGAAGAGGCCTAATATTTCGTATGGTTTTCAAGAATTGAATCAATTCTTGGCTTCCCCGTGTCTCCCTGATCACATGAATGTTGCTCACTACCTTCTACAAAACTTGAAAGAGACTGTTAATTGCTCCCTATTTTATCCTTATGCTTCACCTTTTACGATTCCTGCATATTCTATTGTGGAATGGAGTAGTACGTTGTGCTTTCTTTTGTCGATTGTAGACATGGTATTATGTATTTTTGAGATATTCATTAACTAGAATTACATACTCATCCAAACTTGTAACTTTCTCAACAAAATCTCTTTTCCACTCAACTAGATCAATCATTCACCAACTCTAATCCTAATTCCCGGATAGGGTAAGGCTTATCATCGGCTAGGGATAAATTTTTGTGGAGTTTCAAAGAATAGGCTAAGGCTCAAATTTGCTACA
Source organism: Persicaria tinctoria (assembly GCA_037127255.1). Classification (NCBI taxonomy): domain Eukaryota; kingdom Viridiplantae; phylum Streptophyta; class Magnoliopsida; order Caryophyllales; family Polygonaceae; genus Persicaria; species Persicaria tinctoria. Next base: position 8,453,678 of record JBANSL010000004.1, read on the forward strand.
AGCAAAGGACACATATGTAGGGTGGATATGGATAATAATATGGCTAAGAAAATCATGCCTCTATCATTTGAAACTTATAAGCAATAAACATATAAATTCGGCCTCAAATATAGATAACAATGTCAATCTCAAGAGGTAAGTGCATAAGGAGAGTATAATGTCATACAAGAAAGCAAAAGGGAATAAATATGATGAAAATCCCTTAGAAGGCCAAAATTTCTCACTAGGACAAGTTTTGTTGGATTTCAATGATGCCAATAAGAATCATACTTGCTCAATTAAACTAACAAGTCATGCTCCAATGAAAATCAACACAAGTAGGTGACAAGATTAGCCAATTCAAACATATCATGGGATTTATAGGTCAAGCTCAAAAACTCAAATAAAATAGAGGACAATTAAGGCAAGATGGGTATTTGAATAATACATGAATGCAATGCATGATATTTTTGGGTTTTTTTCGATTTTTTTCAATTTTTTTTTCTTTTTCTAATGCAATATAAATGCTAGAAATAAACATGATATGCATGTGAAAATTTTAAATATGACCTAACTAATGCAATATGTACACTAAACCCCTCCCCCACACTTGAATATTTCATTGTCCCTAATGAAATAAAGACAACAAAAATTAAACAATTGAAATAGGTGAGGGAGAAGGAAACTCACGAGCTCAATGTGGTGGTGGAAATTGGGTTTGCCACCCAAAGGGTGCCCAAGCGTTGAATTGGGCCATGATCTCCTCGTGATTCTTTCGTTGTTGCTCCATGAGGATGTTATGGTTCTCCGCAATTTGTCGGTCCGTGGCATCTTGACGCTCGGTGATTTGACGGAAGGCACTCTCAAAATAGCCATGAGAGGGAAATCCATCATAAGACTCGCCATGGTATCCTCCATGTGAAGAACTAGCTCCCCCGCCATAAGACATTTGTGGATGGAATGTCTCCACTTGCATTACCGGCTCATACTCCATGTCCGTCGGTTCTTCATAAGGCTCCTCATTAGCATCTCCTTCGTTGGCGTTCGGAGGTGGGCCAAATGGTGGAGCGCCGGATGGAATATATAAATCGGCGGGAGACGGACCGGTGGGAAGTGGACGAGGGAGGACCAAAGTGTGGGACTTGTTGACCCCGGCATACCAAATGAATCTCCCCGCATAATCACCTTCCCTCACGATGTTAGCCTTCTTTAGCGAAGCCAAATTGAGCCTATAGTTGTCCGAACAAGGGACATAGGCATTCAAATCAATGTCGAGCTCCAAAGCAAGCAAAGTAATTAAGCCTCCAAAGCCAATCTTCACCTCTTCCTTCCTTGAATGCTTTTTAGTAGCCTCGGCACAAGCGGAAAAGAAGAGCTCTACCCAATCCGGGGTGTCATGTGCTTCGGGCAACAAGCAAGTCATTCATGCCCAACTTCCTTTGGAAACCTTGTTGATCTCGGCATGCCCGAAAAAAGTGTTGTTTAGGACCTTGTGGCAAAGTCTAAGGGAAGGGTGGACGATGCTATAATTGTAGTCATTGCCGGAGGTCATGACCTTTTGTGTGACTTCAAACCATCGTTCTTGAGGGGTGGAGCTACGAGGCAATTCAGACCAACGGGCGGAGGGATTGCCCGTGATCCCAAACACATTCTTCAATTCTTCAAAAATCATAGTTTGATTTGCCCCACCCAATCGAAAAGTAAAACTATCCTCACTAGCCATTGCAAAGGTAGCCAAAAACTCTCTCACCAAATCCGGATAAGTACGGACACACTTGTCTACCAAGCCATCAATATCCCCAATCCCCATAAATGTCCGCACACTCTCCTCAAGTCCCAATAATCTCAATGTAGGGATATCAAAAAATTTCGTCGAAACATACCGACGAGCATCAAGATCATCCCACCTAGTCCTTTGAGCTCTAGTCAATCCTCTAGGCCTAACCATTGGTGGAGAAGCCATAAAAATTATAATCAAAGGATGGAGATCGAGAACTCACAAACAAAGCGACTCACTGCAGGATTCTCGCTGGCAGCGAGTGGTGTCCCGCTGGCAGCGACTTGAGTCAGGCCGGAGGAGCTGCGATATGGGTGTGATTCGCTGACAGCGAAGTCTACTCGCTGGCAGCGACCAGGGTGACACCGACGAGCTCCGGAGCTGCTTCGTAGTGGATGCGACTCGCTGGTAGCGACTGGTGCTCGCTGGCAGCGACTCGGATCAAGGGAGAGCTGCTGCTTCGCTGGTGGCGGCTGTGGTGGCGGCTACTGTTCCGCGGGAGCGAGTCGGAGCTTCCGAAACTCCGGCGTCGTTGTCCAGACGTCGGAATTCAAAAATTTCTTCATGAAAGTTGCCCAACTCGACCCGATCTACTCAATGGCGGAAGAAGAAAAGGTATTTGGGTGATTTTGTGGTTATGTGGTGGTTGATGGGTGGTCGGAATGTGGAAAACGTGGTGTGGTTGCGTAGATCGGCTCGTCGGGAGTCGGAATCCGGTGCCGGAATTGGTTTTCGGGGTGGTGGAGATGATGAACTGGCTATGGAGGTGGGAAGCTTGGAGGTTCTCTAATGGAGCTTTAATGGGGTTTTGTAGAGAGGAGGAAGAAGATGGAGGAGGAAGAAGATGGTAAAAATGGAAGGTGGGGGAAATGTGAAATATGAATAATGGGTAAAAAGGAAAGTGGTTAAAAGGTAAGTGGGTAAAAAGGGGTAAATGGAGTTTCCAAAAAATAATTTATTCTTTTTTTTTTTTTTTTTTTTTTTTTTTTTTTTTAGAAAATCCGGATGGGGGGTCCCAGGTCTGGGAAGGACGAAGGAACTCGCTGCCAGCGGGTTCGGTTCGCTGGCAGCGAGTCGTGCTGTTTTGCCCGGCTTCTCCTGGGTCACTGATGGCCGATCTCGCTGGTAGCGAATTGGATTCGCTGCCAGCGAAAACTGCCCAGTGCTTCCTTTTTCCGACTTCCTCTCTTAACCCTGCAAGGTTAGCTCCACACTTCTCCGAAAAGAAATCTATCTAATAAAATAAGGAAATTTCTAGCCTAATTAGATAAATAAAATAAAAAAACTAACACTAATTAAATAATTATGAAATTGAAATTGCAGGACAAAAACATACCTCGGGTTGCCTCCCGAGAAGCGCCCTTGTTTTATGTCGTAGGCTCGACGGTATGACCCCTCAATGGGTCTCCTTTGTAGGCTCTTGGAGGTTCATCTCCTCCATGATTTTGTCGGAGAAGCCATCATAGTAGCGTTTTAGCCGGTGGCCATTTACTTTGAACACGTGTGCATTCTCCTCATCCTTGATTTCTACCTCTCCATGTGGATATATGTGCATGATGGTGTAGGGACCTCTCCATTTTGAGCGTAGCTTTCCCGGAAAAAGATTAAGGCGAGATTGGTAGAGAAGTACCTTGTCGCTTACCTTAAAGTCCTTTCTCAAGATGTGCTTGTCATGCCATGCTTTGGTCTTTTCTTTGTAAGTGATGGCATTGTCATATGCATCCCAACGAATCTCCTCTAATTCTTGAACTTGGAGCTTGCGGAATTCGCCAACCTTATCTATTCTCATGTTGCCCTCTTTCACCGCCCAATAGGCCTTGTGTTGGAGTTCTACCGGAAGATGACATGATTTTCCATAAACTAAGCGATAAGGAGACATACCTATTGGTGTTTTGTAGGCCGTGCGATAGGCCCAAAGAGCATCATCTAGCCGTTGGCTCCAATCTTTTCGGTTTGGTGCAACCGTCTTCTCCAAGATTCTCTTAATCTCTCTATTTGACACTTCGGCTTGCCCATTGGTTTGAGGGTGATAGGCGGTGGATACCCTATGTGTGACATGATATTTCTTCAAGAGGGCGGCCACCGTCTTGTTGCAAAAGTGGGTACCTCGATCACTAATTAATGCACGTGGAATACCAAATCTAGTGAACAAGTCCTTAAGGAATCCTGAAACAACTTTAGAATCGTCAGTTTTGGTGGCCTTCGCCTCCACCCATTTGGAGACGTAGTCCACCGCAAGTAAGATATAAAGAGTCCCAAAGGAACTAGGAAAAGGTCCCATGAAATCAATCCCCCAAACATCAAAAATTTCACAAAACATCATCCTAGTTTGAGGCATCTCATTCCTAGTTGCAATATTCCCCATGCGTTGGCACCGATCACAAGATTTACAAAAAGCATATGCATCACGAAAAATCGTGGGCCAATAGAATCCCGAATCAAGTACCTTCTTAACCGTTTTGTTTGGTCCAAAGTGTCCTCCACATGCATAAGAATGACAAAAGCTAAGGACGGACATTACCTCATTATCCGGAAGGCATCGCCGAATGATTTGATCCGCATAATGCTTCCAAAGAAATGGATCGTCCCAAACATAGAATCGGGCGTTGTGGCGAATCTTGTCTTTCTTGTACTTGGGAAAGTTTGGTGGAAACTCCTTCGTGACAAGAAAATTGACTATGTCCGCGAACAATGGCCGAGGAACGTTGGCTGCCATCAAAGATAAAGGAGAAAAGGAGTCCGGACATACTTTCTGGGCAGAATCCGCTGGGAGCGAGTCGGGTTCGCTGGCAGCGAATGGAGTCAGAATGTGAGCTGGTGTCGGCGACTGGAGAGGTTCGCTGGTGACTTGACTCGCTGGTAGCGGGTTGGGTTCGCTGGCAGCGAATGGTGTCCGCTGGCTTACAGGAGCGTTCGCTGTCAGCGAGTCTTCAGCACGACTTGAAACGAAGTGTAGAGTTTCGTCCAGAAATTCTCCAAGTGCTTGTAGCTTCTCCCCCACACTATTTGGGTGCACAATGCGGCTAAGGTGATCGGCCACATAGTTTTCCGCGCCCCTCTTGTCTTTGATTTCGATGTCGAACTCGCTCAAAAGCAAGATCCACCGAATAAGCCTTGGTTTGGCGTCCTTCTTCTTCATGAGGTACCTAAGGGCTGCATGGTCGGAGTAAATTATTACCTTTGCACCTAGCAAGTATGCGCGGAACTTGTCCAAGGCGAACACCACGGCCAATAGCTCCTTCTCCGTGGTTGTATAGTTCCGTTGGGCTCCATTTAGCATCATTGAAGCATAGTAGATGACGTGTGAGGCTTTGTCTATCCTTTGTCCAAGAACCGCTCCGACGGCGTAGTCGCTAGCATCACACATTAGCTCGAATGGGAGGGTCCACACCGGGGCTTGAATGATTGGTGCGGTGACAAGACGACTTCTCAACTCGTGGAAAGCCTCCTTACACTTCTCATCAAACTCAAATATGGTGTCCTTCTTGAGGAGTTCACAAAGAGGTGCAGTGATCTTGGAAAAATCCTTGATGAATCGGCGATAGAATCCTGCATGACCAAGGAAAGAGCGAACTTCGCGCACATTAGTAGGGCAAGGCAAAGATTGAATGATGTCAATCTTTGCCTTGTCAACCTCAATTCCCTTTCGGGAGACAATGTGACCTAAAACAATCCCTTGCTCAAGCATAAAGTGACATTTTTCGGAATTCAAAACCAAATTTGTTTCAACACATCTTTTTAAAACCAATGCCAAATGGTCTAAGCAAGAGTTGAAGTCATCGCCATGAACGGTAAAGTCATCCATAAAAACTTCAATGAACTTTTCAATATACTCGGAGAAAATACTTACCATACACCTTTGGAATGTACCCGGAGCATTGCATAGTCCAAAAGGCATTCGGCGATATGCAAAAGTGCCAAAAGGACATGTGAATGTTGTTTTCTCTTGGTCCTCCGGTGCGATGGCAATTTGAAAGTAGCCCGAGTAGCCATCCAAGAAACAATAGTAAGCTCTTCCGGCGAGGCGCTCCACCATTTGGTCAATAAATGGGAGAGGGAAGTGGTCCTTGCGAGTCTCTGCGTTCAATTTACGATAGTCGATGCAAACTCTCCATCCGGTTTGGACTCGCGTGGGCACTAGCTCTCCTTCTTTGTTCTCTACGACCGTGATGCCTCCTTTCTTTCGAACAACCTGCGTAGGACTAACCCATTTACTATCGGAGATAGGATAGATCATACCGGCTTGTAGTAGCTTTAGAACTTCCTTCTTGACCACCTCCATCATTGGTGGGTTGAGTCTCCTTTGGGGTTGTCTTGATGGTTTGGCTCCTTCCTCCAAAAGTATGCGATGCATGCACATGGTTGGGCTTATTCCTTTGATGTCCGCAATTGTCCATCCAAGGGCCGTCTTGTGTTCCTTAAGCACCGCTATCAACCTCTCCTCTTGCTCAAGAGTGAGCTTATTTGATATGATGACCGGCAAGGTATCTCCATCACCCAAGAAGGCATACTTGAGGTGATCCGGCAATGGTTTAAGCTCTATCACGGGTGCCTGAACAATAGAAGGTAAAAGCCTCTCGCTTGGGAGGGTTAGTGTTAATGCATCATTTCTTTGGTGAGTATGTTGTGCCTCTAATGCTCCCAAAACTTCATGCAAGTAAGGTGAAATAGAATATTCAAGTTTAAGCTCATCTAGAGGGGTTTGTAAAGCTACTTGCAATTCATCTTTCCCATTAAGCTCAAAAACATCTTCCACACAAGGTTCAATAGTATCAATAGCAAATAAAGAGTGTTCATCATGAGGATACTTCATTGCATCAAATATGCAATACTCTACCTTTTCGCCATCGAACTCCATAGTGAGTGAACCGGCATAGACATCGATCTTTGTTCGGGCGGTCCTTAGGAAGGGTCTACCCAAGAGGATAGGTGCCTCCGCTACTCCATGCTCCATGTCCAAAACAAAGAAATCTGCGGGAAAGATTAGCTTGTCCACCATAACTAAAACATCTTTTACAAACCCCCTAGGATAGATTTGAGAACGATTTGCCAATTGGATCACAACTCTTGTTTCTTGCAAAGCACCAAGACCAAGCGATTTATAGAGGGAGTATGAGATAACATTGATGGATGCTCCTAAATCTAGCAAGGCATGATTAAATTTAGCATCTCCAATTGTGCAAGGAATAGTAAACATACCCGGATCGCTACACTTTTCGGGCATACGCCTTTCTAACATAGCGGAGACATGTTCACTTACTTGAACTTTTTGCTTCCCCTTCAACTTTTGATTCCTCTTGACCGTGGATAATTCCTTTAAAAACTTTGCATAACGAGGAATAGCTTTAACTAGTTTGAGTAGGGGGATGTTTACCTCACACTTGGCGAATGTTTCGAAGAGTTCGGTGTCGCTCTCCGGCCTCCTTGGATTCCTCAAAGCCTCGGGAAAGGGTGCCACCGGCTTAAAATCGTCAAGAGGAGGTTTGGAATCGGCAATAGCGTGTCCGGATGTGGGGACGTCAGTTTTCTGGGCAGAATCCGCTGGCAGCGAGTCGTGTTTCGCTGGTAGCGAGTCAGGTTCGCTGGCAGCGAGTGGGATTCCGCTGGCAGCGACTGGGATCGTACCTGGTTCAGCAGATGCCTTCACTCCATTCGCTGCCGGCGAGTCTGGTTTCGCTGTCAGCGGAATTTGCACAGAACTTGTCTCCTCCTTGTTTTCTTCGCAGCCTTCTTCCATAATCTCTTCTAAGGCTTCTTTCTCACCCCTAGGTGCGACAAACAGTTCCTTACCGCTCCTTAGGGTGATGGCGCTCACGTTCTCCCTTGGGTTGACCACCACTTGTGGTGGTAGCTTGCCCGAATCCTTTGCTTGTAGTTCTCCAATTGCTTGAGCCATTTGGCCCATCATCTTCTCTTGTGCATTCATCTTCTCCGTTTGAGCTTTGAGGGTTTCTAGAATGAGCTTGTATGGATCCTCACCTTGTTGATTAGCTTGAGGAGCCCCCCTTTGACGATTATCATAGGGTGCTCTATATTGGGGTCCTCCTTGTTGATAGGGAGGTTGTTGTTGTTGATTGAACCGGCCACCATAACCTTGTTGTTGAAAATTAGAATTATAGAGATTATTACCATAGTTGCGGCGTGGACCGTAGTCTCCCATAGCATTGACCTCCATGGCTCCATCTTGCACGTCGGGACATTGATCCATAAGATGGGATGGGTCTCCACACAACCCACATGCTTTGAGTTGTTGTTGTTGACCTCTTTGCAAAGTTAGATTCTTTAGAGCCTCTCTAATCTCCTTAAGCTCGTTTTGCATGCTTGATGTTGGGGAGTCCAAGTGTAAGACTCCTCTAGCTCCATGAGACCTTCGATATTGTTGAGACGCATTAGCAAGCTCCTCAAATATCTCCATAGCTTCCTCCGGTGTTTTGTTTAGGATGTTCCCTCCACTAGCCGAGTTAACCATTCCACGATCGTGATCGAGTAGCCCCTCATAAAGATATAGGACCAAATCGTCCTCCGAAAAGCCATGATAGGGACAACTAGCTTTTAGCTTCTTGAATCTCTCCACATATTCGTAGAGAGTCTCCGTGGCCGATTGCTCAATGCTTGATATCTCCTTCTTCAAAATATTGTGTCTAGTGGCGGGGAAGTATTTGCGCAAGAAGGCCTTTTTCATCTCCATCCATGTAGTAATGCTCTCCGTGGGTAAATAATAGAGCCAATCGTTGGCCGCATCCTTCAAAGTGAATGGGAAGGCCCTTAACATCATTTGATCCTCCGTGATGCCTTGAGGTCTCAAACGATCGCATATTCCGTGAAACTCCGCAAGGTGCTTGTTTGGGTCCTCTCCACTCATGCCATGGAACATTGGAAAAAGATGGACCCATGGTGACTTGAATTCAAACTTGGTGCCCTCCGGGATTGTTGGGAGCCTAATAGCCAATGGTTGTGTTTGTAAATTTGGCTCCTTTAGCTCCTTCAAAGTGCGTCGTTGTGGAACCACGAGCACATTGCCGTCGTTTGGCGGTGGTTGATTGTTGTTGTTGTTGTCGTCCATCTCTTCTTTGTTTTCCGGGTTGGATGAGTGCTCTCTTCGCAACCTAGAAGTCGTTCTTTCAATTTCTGGATCAAAAGGTAAGAGATTGGAATTAGTAGAACGAGTGTGGACCATGCGAGTGATCCACACAAAAAGTTGATGATTAAACTACACAAAGAAATCGAATTAAATCTCCCCGGCAACGGCGCCAAAAACTTGACGGCATGAAAATCGTTGATTCCCAATCAAATAGTTCCCACTCTCACAAATTAGTATAATTGGCAAGAAAGGGGTCGAATCCTCGGGAGATTTAAGATTTCACAATGCAATTTGATCACCAACAAGTAACAAAAGTGGGAAAAGATGCGACTTTTAAATAAGAACGAGTAAAGTAAAGTAAAGATGGAATTTTGTTGTAAAATCAAGAGTAGAGAACGGTTCCACCCACGAATTCTTTGACATTGGTTGGCTTATCGATCATCGAATTCTTTTCAAGCTATTAACTTTCCTACAAATTCCTCTCGTCTTGGTTTATATGGATTAAAAGTCCTACGAGTCCAATTAATCCCTTACACCTCAATGCAATCATAACACGGTTAAGATTTAACAAGGAGATAGCACAACATCCCAAGAACTTGAGCACATAAATAACACCAATTAAACACGGTAAATCGATGTTTAAGATACATGTCAACTTCCTACATAATCATGCTTCAAACACGGAATCCACAATCTTATGCATGCTACTATAGAAATAACGCAAATACGAAAGCATTAAATCTTAGCACGAAATCAATATTATCAAGTTGGCCAAGCAAGATAACATCAATAACATAACAATAAGCACAAGGAAGTTGAAGGAATTATAATAGAGGAAAGATAACTTGAATTAAAAACTCACAATTCACCAACCAAGTCTCCGAAAACGTAGGTGAAACACTAGGAAAATTAGCCGCTCATGGCTTACCTAAGCTCTCTTCTCTTCTATGGTGATTGCTCCAATTGAAAACTTAATTAAACTAACCCTAGAACATCCTATTTATAAGCCTAATGTCTTCCATAAAAGGTAGATAAAAGATAGATAAAAGATAGAAATTTCCTAAACAAACTAGATCAAAGATAGAACTTTCCTAAATTAATTCAGCGTCGGATTCCGCTGGCAGCGAGAAATTTCCGCTGGCAGCGAATGGCCTTGATTGAGCTTTTATTGGATTTCCGCTACCAACTCGCTGGCACACTCGCTGGCAGCGACTTTTCCATGCCTTAGAATTTTTCCATCCTCCTAGGACCCTTCCTTCCGCTTCCGCGACACACTGAACCCGCTGCCGCGAGCTGGGGCTTCCGCTGCCGCGAGATCTCAAACTCGCTGGAGCGAGTTGTTGAGTCTCGTCGTCCTAGTGCCTTTCGCTGGCAGCGAAATATTTCCGCGGCAGCGAACGTCTCGCTGCAGCGAGTGATGCCGCTACCAGCGGATGGTGTTGGCTTGCTCGCTTGCTCAGCTTCCTCTCTCGCTGGTCTCTCCTCTCGCTGGCTCTCTCTTCCCGCGGGCTCTCTCTCGCTGGCTTGCTGGGCTCCAGGCTTCTGGTTCCTTTCGCTGGCAGCGACTGCATCATTCGCTGGCAGCGACTGATGCCCAGAAGCTCGATTCTTCATTGTTCTTCCCTCTTTCTTTCTCTTCTCCTTTCTTTCTCTTCTTAGCTTGATTTCTTGACTTCACTTGGCCATGTTTAACAGCTTTCCCTTGCTTTCCACCATGTCGGATCTACGATTCTGCACAATTCAACCGAAATAGCGTAGATTCCGAACTTTTCCACAAAAAGAGTTTTATCTAAATTAACACTAAAACATGCATATTCTACAATGTAAATGCAACTAAATTATCCTATAATGCCCATTAGAAATGTGCATTATCAGCTGGTTTTTGGAAACGTTTTCAAAACATTTGGTAACTTTTGGTGACTGTTTTACCTCCGCCCTTTGTTGAAAGACAAAAAGGGGGAGATGATCGTTAGACCTTGAAAACCTCTGATTAAAGGTCTTGGAAGACCTTGCCTTTTGATTTATGGTTTTCCGTTGGATAGTTTTTGCATGCTTTAAAATTTTGATCCAACATTTGTCTAACCCTTGCAGGTACTTAGTCTGATTTTGATTATGATATATCTGTTTGACTAAGTTGCAGGGACGCACAGGTTTTGTCTTTCATCAAGGGGGAGATTGATAACTCCCTCCCTTGATGAAAATCGGAATAGATGTTTCAAAGGCTTTGACAGGATGTTTGTGTCAAATGCCTTGGAGCATTAACAGTTGATGAAATACAAAACCTATCTTATTATTCGTATATTATTTTATCTTATTATATACTTCCATTATATTATATATATATATGAATGACTAACCATTTCAGGAAGTATAAATCGAGATTACATCCTTCCTTACATATTGAAGAGATCAGTTCAAATTAGATCATGGCGTTTCAAAGTATCCTTATATAGAAGATTACAAGATCGAACTGATTCCAAAAGAGCCGTTGGAGATCTGGTGATGAAGATCCACACGCTCCATGCTATCTCCATGCTAGTATATAAAGGAAAGGAAGGAGAAGACAGAAGAATAAGTGCTACACACGAGATTCATTCATTCAAGCGATCTGTCTTCCAAGTGTCTCTCTGCAAAGCGCTCAAATAGTTTATTGTTTATTTCAAAGCCTTTGAGAGTCACTGTGAGCTTATAGGATATATTCATTTCAAGTGTTACTCGAGAGTTTATAACTCGGGAAGTTGCACTAGGCTATTGATTTGCGAGAGTTAGAGGATTGTGCTAGATAGCTGAGAGAGGTGGGGCTCTTCTAGATTGGTCTAGGACTCCAAGGGAACGTGAGTTGACTAGATTGCAATTGTATAGGAGAGAGGCTTCTCGGTGAGCTATTAGGATCCTAAGCTAAGCATTCAATAAAGCCTTTGAATCCTAGGGTTGTGGAAGAACCATAGGCGGGGACGTAGGCCAGTTGTGCTGAACCTCGTAAACAATTACTCGTGTCCTTTACTTACTTGCTTTACCTTATTTCCGCACTTGGTTCGAATTGTTTAACTTTGTGATTCAGGTTTATCTCAAAGGTTTTGGTTCTAGCTCCAAAAGTCTTGAGACTTTCTGCGAAAAACGGGGATACTCTATTCAACCCCCCTTCTAGAGTATTTCTATATTACATTGTTTTATATTATCGAACCTTCAGAACTAAATTTAAATATTACCCCTTGTGTTCTTTCAAAACTCTGATGCTCAGGTTAGCCTCTCTCGGTCTTGACGATGTGGTCTTGAGTATTATGCTTTCTGTGCTTGATTTGAAATGGATGAACTGGCTATGGTTTTCAGTAGAGAGAATCCGAGCCATTGTGTCTGCGGTTAAGGTAATTGTTTCTGTTTTTTATTGCTTGGAAAACATCAAGCGGATTCCCACCATAGCTCCCTTGCTTTGTGTGGTGATGAGCTTCATCAAAACTTCTATCAAACCTTTGTTACACAAATACAAATACAAATCCCAAGATCAAAGAAAAAGTAAACAAAATGTTGTGAAATTTAAATACAGTAAGGAAAGTAAACCCAAGAGTGAGTCTGGGAAAGCAAACTCTATTGGTAGACTGTATGAGATTCACTCTTGCTGTCTGTTGTGTTTTGCTTGCTGTAGATTCAAGATCATACAGATGAACCATATTTTGCATCAAATAACATACCATTGTCTTACATACAAGTTACAAGTTACGTATCAAAATATAGATGTGACCAGTAACTGCCCTTTGAGCAAAAATGAAAGGATTACATGATTAAGATCGGTTATTGGAATATTAGGGGTTCGAAAAGACCCTTGTTATGGCCAGAAATCAAACACAATCGGAAAAAAAAAAAAACACAAATTGGACATTCTAGCTCTGATTGAAACTAAATCTGTGACTCCTCCTCTGGACTCCGATTTGAAGGAAGCTGAGTTCCATAAATGCATCACAATTCCGTCCGTATGACACAAAGGCGGAATTTAGATCCTTATTCGTAGTGCTAAAACTATTGAGGATAAAGCCATTTTAGAACTAAATGAAAGATTTGTCATGATAGAGTTTATTATTAACCACCTTAAGCTTGCAATCCTCTTTGTTTATGCCCCTAGTTATGAAAATGAAAAACATCAATTTTGGCAGGAAGTATATTCCAAAGTTTTTAAGCACAATCTCCCAATTATAATTATAGGGGATCTAAATGATATTGAAAACGATAATGAAAAAGTTGGACGTTGCACTCCAAGTCTAAGTAGATTTAGACGTATTAGAGAGGTTAAAGATACTCTTAATCTTCAAACTATTCCCTTCATTGGATCCCAGTTCACTTGGAGGAAGAATCGCAATGGCCAATTGAATACTTATGAAAGACCAGATAGAGGTCTAATCCACCAAGACATTATAACTAAATTCAAAGACATAAAGATGCGTCATCACCCATTTTCATTCTCTGACCACTGCCTAATTACAACCGAAATAGGTATCCCTCTTAATGATAAAGGTTCTCCATTCAGATTTGAGATGGCATGGACTACTTTTCCTAATTACGAGAATATGGTTAGAAAAGTTTGGCAAAACAACATGGCTGGTTCCTTTGGCTTCAAACTTAATCAAAAACAGAAACTCCTAAAGACAAATACCAAAGTTTGGTGCAAAACACACACAAATAATATTCAGAAACAACTCATTACTGTAGAAGAACAAATAGCAGATTTCCAAAATTCCCTCCCTTGGGGGACTTTATCCATTTGAGATACTAATAAACTAAAAAGATTGGAAAACAAAAGAGTTCAGTTACTATCATTTAATCAAAGATTTCGGAAACAAAGAGCGAGAGTGAAGCACCTCCAACAAACAGATAAAAATACCAAATACTACCAAACATCGGTTAAATAAAAAATTGTAGATCAGCCATTTCCAATTTTACAGCTAGGGATGGAACTTTTACAACGGACAAAACTCGTATTATGAATCAAATTACAACTGAAATGGCTGACAGATTCACAGAAAGAAAGAGGGTTCCGGTCAACCCTAATGACCTTGTATATATAAAATCAGAAGTTACTGAGGAACAAAACTCACAGTTAATTATTCCTCCAACTGATCGAGAAATCAAAGACACGGTAACAACTATGGCAGAAGGAAAATCTCCTGGACCGGATGGCTTCCCTCCAGAATTTTATACCAAATATTGGCGCATTGTGGGTAATTTAGTTTGTAAAGTTGTTAAAGCTTTTTTCCATTCTGGATCTCTACTGACATACATCAATCAAACCTTCATAGCTCTTATACCAAAAGTGGATAACCCAACTACTATCCACCATTTTAGACCTATAAGCCTCTGTAATACAATTTACAAAATAATTGCAAAGATCCTTGCCAATAGACTTAAACCGATACTCCCTAACATCATAAACCCTTTTGAAGGAGCCTTTGTTGAAGGTAGATCCATTCAAGATAACACGCTGATAGCTCACGAAATATTCCACTCTTTTCATAAGCAAAAAGGAAAAAAAGGGTTGGATGGCCTTAAAACTAGATATGGAGAAAGCCTATGACAAAATTAATTGGAGCTTAATTAAAGCAGCTCTCACAAAATTTGGCTTTCATTCTCAATGGATTCACTGGGTTATGAAATGCCTAACTACAACCACCTTCTCTGTTTTGGTCAATAATAGCCCTGGGAAAATCTTCAAACCAGAAAGATGTATAAGACAAGGAGACCCATTAGCCCCATATATCTTTGTTATAGTTATGGAAAGTCTAGCCAGAGAACTCATAGCTGAAGCAAGCCTAGAGGATGCACTAGTGGGAATAAAACTAACTCCTAATGGAACTCCCATTCCGCTCTTAACATTTGCAGATGATACATTGATTTTTGCTAAAGCTTCTCACACTAGTCTGGATACTATCAAAAATATGATTAACAACTTCTCAAATCTATCAGGTCTAACTATTAATTACCAGAAAAGCTCAATCCAACTGTCAAAGAATGTCAATCAAAAATTGGCGCGATCACTAGCACAAAAAATGAACATTCCAATAGCGCATGGGTTAGAAAAGTATCTAGGTATCCCTTCATCCGCGGTAAAATAAAGAACAATGTTTTTGAGGAAGCGTTACAAAGCCTAAACAAACAGTTGTCCAAATAGAAAGCATCCTCTCTCTCACAAGCCGGAAAAGCCACACTAATTAGGGCAAACCTTAGCTCAAAAACAAACTACCTAATGCAAAGTTTCCTATTACCCAAAGGAATACTCAACCAAATCGACCAAATCAATAAAAAATTCTTCTGGAATAAATTAAGGACAGAAAGATATAGCCCTCTCATTAGTTGGGATAAAATATGCTCCCCAAAAGAGGCGGGTGGCCTTGGTTTTAGAACTGCTGAAGAAAGAAACATTACCCTTGTTGTGAGCTGAATCTGCCATGTTTTACAGTAACTTTTATATCGATTTCTGTATACATTGCATTCATTTGGGTTAAGATAGTACAGAATCTATGTAGTTTATGTTTATTTGCCAAATTATGGAATCTACACCAGTTTCTGTTTAATTCGCAGAAATCGAGGCGTTTTACAGCAATTTTACAGAAGGTCGGAAAAGCTCGGAAAACCACTACAGAAGTCCAAGGTCAAAGCAGCGAAACCAAGCTGAAGGTCAAGTCTACTCGATCTCGAGTAGGTCTACTCGACCTAGACGAGCCTGGCTGAGCAGCCTTGGTTGACATACCATGGTCGAGAGAGCCAACTCGATCTCGACAAAGCCAGGTCGAGATCGACGAAGCCAAGACAGACCACCCAGAGTCGACGAGGAGAAGCTGCCCGAGAAGCCGAGCACCACCCTACTCGATCTCGACTAAGCTTTGTCGAGATCGACAAGCGACCCAGAGCAAGTCCGAGGAGGAGTCCTCGACGAGACCTTGAGTCCAGATCCGAGCTTGCCGAATAGAGCCAACCCGAGGAGGCTTTGTCGATGACCTAACCCTACTCGACATCGACAAGGCTTTGTCGAGGTCGACGAGATCCCAGTGACCAAGTCCGAGCCACATCGAGCAGTCCTAGCCGAGGGAGTCCAGTCGATGAACCATGCTACTCGAGGTCGACGAGCCTTACTCGAGGTCGACTAGACCAGTGTCCAGAAGCTTCTCGACAAGCCTTGTCCGACTAGACTTGGGATTCCTTGGGCGCGAAGGCGGAAGATTCTATCCAAATACATCAAGTTCTATCCAAGGAGACAAGATCTATCACATCATGAAGACCTACCATAATTAGTTTTATCTTTTCCTTATGGATTTATTTCCTTAAAACATTTATTTATCTTTTATGCTTTTAGATATAATTTTAGATAGAGATAGATATCTTCTTTCCTAGATTAGCTAGGGAATGAAGGCTATAAATAAGGCCCTAGGGGGCTCAGTTTTAATCACATTCCAGTTGAGAGATACAATTACACATAGAGTTTAGGAGTTCTAAGGTTTTTAAGGTTTTGGCTTTCTGCGAAAGTTGATTGCCAGGATTGTAAAAGGCTTTGAATATAGTTTTATGCAATTTAGATCTTTTCATCAATCAATGTCTGCGATTGCGATGAGGTGTGAGTAGTCCACCCATTTCTGGGGCTGGGGTGAGCCCGACGGTGGTCATGTGAGGCGATGCGATAAAGGTCAGATCTTTTGTGTGATTCATCTTCTATCCCTATGAGCATGATTCTTTAGCGAGAGTTGAAGGTGATCCTTGTTTGTGTTATTGAAGCGAAAGTGATCTTAATGCAACTTGGATTAACTATGTGAAGAAGGGTTAGTAACAATTAGGGTTTATGCGAAAGCCTCTATATGCCTATTTGTTAATGACGAAGGTTATTTGATGGAAAGCATGATCTTTTGTGCCTTTATGTGTTGTTTTGCATGGTTATCGTTGTGGTGTTGAAACCCTGGCTTTGGAAGTCTTTTAGCATATTGAGTTTATTTCTGTCAAAAAGTCTGAGTTTTGGTTTCGAAAATTTGCAATTTAAATTTCTGTTTTTTTTTTTCTGTCTGTGTTGTCGACATAGAGTAGTGCTTGTCGATCTCGAGTACTGTTCTTGTCGAAGTCGAGTAGGAGTTCGTCTAGGTCGAGTTGGTTTTCGTCGATTTTCGATTTCTGAAGTTTTTGTCGAGTTACCTTTGTCGATCTCGGGTACCTCTTGTCGAGGTCGAGGAGAGCTTTGCTTGTCGAGTCGTTTGCTTTTGTTTTCTGTTTTCGTTACTGTCTTGTCGACCTAGAGGACAGCTTACTCGAGATCGAGTAGCTTCTGTGTCCTCGTTTTATTTGCTATTTCGCTTTGTCTTTTCTTGTTTTACTTGTTCTTTTCTTTTCTTTTAGTTGCCCTTGCCGGGTTTATTTGTTTCTTTTCTGTTTCTGTCTTTCTGCTGTGTCTGTGAGAATTTACAGCTATCTAAGAACTGCTGACGTGCTTCCTCGTGGATTCGATCCTGACTTTCTCTTACTGCATTGGAGGAGTCTTGTATTTATTTGCTGAGGCCTAAGTCTGGTTTGATCTATTTCGTTATATTTCATACTCGATTCACTCCTTACAACAACCCTCCAAATGAAACTACTTTGTAAATTGAACACCCAACCAGACAACATATGGGTTAAGGTAATACAGGAAAAATACTTACACCACAATGACATTATGGATCTACATATCCACAATACCTCTTGGCAGTTTGGCCGACTTCTTCAGCTTAGAAATACTTTTTCAGAATGGCCTTATTTGGATAGTGGGCAATGGAGACAATATAAATGTTTGGAAGGATCCATGGGTAAACAATACCCCTCTCCAATCTTATCAGCAAAATCTTGATCCTAACATGAGGGTTTCAGAATTAATAAATATCAATAAAAACTGGAATGTACAATTACTTACTCAAATTTTCCCTCTGTCAATAGTCAAACAAATATTAGAAATTCACATCCCTAATTTTAATACAATTGATAAGCTTATCTGGAAAATCAACAAAGATGGTGAATTCACTACTAAATCAGCGTATGACCTTTTAAGGAACAATAACCTCTCGAATACCAATCATGATTGGATATGGAATCTTCGACTTCCCCCTAGAACCCGGAATCTTATTTGGAAAATCAACATGGATGCTTTAGCAACTAAGACGAGACTTAACAGATTTTACAATAGGGTGCCCTCCCAATGTTGCCTATATGCGAAATGGAAGACGAGGATGACACACATCTATTTCTTAATTGTCCAGTGTCTAAAACCATAATTAGAAAATATGAATTAACCACTGGCAAGTGTTTCCTGGGTTTGGGAAACTCAAACTCATTACAGGATGACCTGTGCCAGATTAGAAAAAATAATATCTACTTTGAAGATCTATGTATAATCTAGCAGTACATTTGGGAAATTAGAAATTCTATCATTTTTAAGAATGGTAGAATGGAGGACATGGTAAGAATTATACAAAAAAATTTAAAATCCAAGACTGATTGGAATGAAGCAAGCAATATAACAAAGACAGTAGGTAAGAAACGAAGAGGAAAGCATATAAAATGGACGAGACCGGCTCATGGAGTTTACAAAATCAATGTAGATGGAGCAGTAAACAAAGATGGAATGTGCAAAATAGGGGGTTGATCATGCACATTTAGGTAGTGTTAATATAAGCATTTAGATGTGTTTAGGTAGGGTAAAATGTATGACTTAGAGTAGTTTTCATGATTTCATTGTGTTTCAATTAGAGTCGGAATCTACGAGGTTTGTGCATGATTTCAGGTGATTGTAAAGAGGTGAAGCTAAGCTCAAGCCAATGTTGGAAGATTGGACGAGAATAGAAGAGCACGAGAGCCTAGGAGAGGAGCTAAACATGTAAAGGGTTGGAGCTGTCCAAGCTGGCGACGCTGCACTAAAACAAGTCGTACGAAGACTGTATTTATCGGATCGGGGCATACTTATACTTGTTGGAAAGCGGATTCGAAGACCTACAACTTTGGTGTTTGCGACTTTTCCAAATTCAGCCTTGAAAATAGCGAAATCTGGACACCAAGTTAGCTGCTGAAAGCAACTCGGGTGGAGCAATAATAACTCGGCCGAGTTATGCAATGGAGAGCCCGAGTTTGTGTCGAGAGCTGTTACTTTGATAAATGTGTTATTTTAATTTTAATTTTAATTTCAATTAGGAGGGCACATGAAACGTTGGTTGGTGGAATAACAGTAGAGGCTTTTTGGTTTTGGTTTGGGGGGATTGAACGGAAGGGAGACAGTAGCAAATCAAATGAACTTTTGTGATGTCTTTTCGATTATGAACAACTAATCCTCTTTGCTTGGGGAAATTAATTGAAGCTTCGGGTTTGCAATTTCATTGTGAGATTTCTCTATCTTAATACTCCTCTTTGAATATTATCAATTCTTTGCGCCAATTGTTTAGGGTTCTCGTGAATTTCCGTTAGTCTGATCAACTGATGCCTTTTCATGATAATCTATAGCTAGATATAGGTAATTTCTGGTTGAATTATCTATATTCTTGAGTAGCAAAGTATAAATCTCTGAAACTGGTTGATTTAGGGATTTGTATAGAGAATTGATTTGCAATTGATGCAATAACTGGTTGTGCGCGTAGATTGCCTTTGTTGATTTCCTTTAAGCTTAATCGATTATTTAATTGAATCTTGATAGTTTCAAGATTGTTTGATAATTAGGGTTTTCAGGGTCTGGTTGTCCTGTTAACTAGATTCGATAAGGAATCGGATTCAAAAGACCTAGTCTTTCCACAACAAAGTATTCAAAAGGAAGTTATCTTTTCGATATCAATGATCAATGAACAAACCTGATTGCTGAGATTGGTTGACCTAAGCTATTTCATCTCTTTTTCATTCAAGCTGTTTAGTTTGCTACTTTTGTTTCTTAGTTAGTTAGTTTAAACCATCGAAATCACCCCTCTTTGTTTCTTGTTCTTGTTGACACACTCTGACTTGCATACAAATCACTAACTCTCTGTGGGATCGACCCGTACTTGCCGAACTACATGAGTTAGGTTAATTAGTCGGATTTATTTGATAGGATTTAAGGCGACTAAAAATCCTCTGTCAGGGGTATTGCCAGAAATTGGAATGGAGAAGTAGTCGAAGTATTCCAAGAAAAGACTACTAAGGGATCAGTAATTTTCACCGAAGCCTTGGCTGTGTACAAGGGGATTGAGCTAGCTTGTAGTAGAGGCTGGCAGAATGTTATCATTGAAGGAGATGATACAATATGAATTCGATTTCTGAATTGGGGATGAACAAGGTAATTGATGAAGGGAAAAGTTGGTTATTTGGGACAGAACAAGGCGTCAGAAATATTGGTGGAGAGGCACACATTCATCCACCATCCTCTGAGCACATAGAAGGGCTGCAGATTTGTCTCATTCACATTAAAAGGAAATGTATCACATGAATACAATATATATAGCCAATATGAGCTATAACAGCTGGCCTATACAATTCCATTTCTACCCTTTATATTCTAACACCCCCCCCCCCCCCCCCCCCCCCGCAAGCTGGAGCCATCCCAAGCTTGGATAATAGATTGTTTTGATGAGTTGAAGGTAACACTTTAGTGAGCACATCAACAAGTTGGGCAGAAGAGGGAGTGAAACAAAGTTCAATCAGGCCATCCATGACCTTTTCCCTTGTAAAATGACAATCTATCTCAACATGTTTGGTCCTCTCATGAAATACTGGATTTTGAGCAATCTGCATAGCTGAACGGTTATCACAATGTAGTTTAACTGGTAACAGAGGACCAACATCCAATTCTTCAAGGAGTCTAACAAGCCAAGTAAGTTCAGAGGTCGCCTGAGCCATAGCTCTATATTCAGCCTCTGAAGAGCTTCTGGATACCGTGGTTTGTTTCTTGGATTTCCAGGCAATTGGTGATGATCCAAGTAAGATAAGAAACCCACTAACTGACCTCCTGGAAATTGGACAAGCTGCCCAATCAGAGTCTGAGTATGCAGTGAGGATTGGCTTGTCAAAACCATGAAGGACAATGCCATGACCAATTGTGCCGGATAGGTATTTTAAGGTGTGATGAAGAGCAACCAAGTGAGGTGTACGAGGTTGTTGGATGAACTGACTAAGTGTTTGGACAGCAAAGCAAATATCAGGACGAGTATGGGTTAAGTAATTGAGCTTCCCAACAATCTGTCTGTATAAGGTTGCATTTGGTAAAAAGATCTTCATCAGTGTTATTCAGTTTAGTATTCAGAGGTAAGGGAGTGCAAACTGGGGTGGAAGGTGGTAATTTGGACTCTGTAAGGAGGTCAGAAGTGAACTTAGATTGGGTGATGGCAATGCCATGTTGAAGATTAGTGACCTCAAGGCCTAGAAAATAATGAAGGAGGCCAAGGTCTTTGATACTGAATTGGGCATCAAGCATGGATTTAAGGTGTGTAATTGTGGATGGAGAGGAGCCTGTGATTAATAGATCATCAACATAAACATCCACTATGGTGATGTCAGAATGATGTTTGAGAATGAAAAGAGAATAATCATTCTTGGATTGAAGGAAGCCCATTGAAAGTAGTGAAGTGGTTAGCTTATGAAACCATTGACGAGAAGCTTGTTTGAGGCCATAAATAGACTTTCGTAGGAGACACACATGGTTATTTGGATTTGGAATACCTTCTGGCATGGTCATGTAAACCTCTTCATGGAGATCTCCATGAAGAAATGCATTGTTCACATCAAGTTGGTGAAGTGGCCAATTCCTTGCAGAGGCAATGGATATGAGAGTCCTCACAGTTGTCATCTTTACTACATGAGAAAAGGTGTCATGGTAGTCCACACCAGCCTGTTGGGAGAAGCCTTTAGCTACCAGTCTTGCTTTAAATCTCTCTAGGGTGCCATCAGATCTCAGTTTGACTTTGTAAACCCATTTGCAACCAATTGGACGTTTGCCTGTAGGAAGAGGAACTAAACACCAAGTGATGTTAGCCTGTAAAGCATCAATTTCCCTTTTCATAGCAGTAACCCAATTTGGATCCTTTGAGGCATGATAATAAGAAGTGGGTTCTGTGTATTTGGTAGCCATGGCTAAAAATGCATGATAAGTATGAGGAAGCTGGAATGGAGCAATTATACCACTAGTTATAGGTTCAGCAGGACTATATGAGCAAACATAATCATGAAGGTAGGATGGGGTTGTGGTGGATCTGTTTGATCTCCTTAAGGGTGGTGGTGGAGGAGGAGGTGGAGGAGCATTTTGAATGGGATTGGGTGGGGCATCAGGTGGTGGTAGGGGATTGGGAACAGTATTGATGGGGACAAACAAATGAGAAGGGATGTCTGTGGATGGCTGTGGTAATGGAATGGCAGGAGGAGGTGGAGAATGATTGTGAAATGGGAAATGGAACTCATGAAAAGTGACATCTCTAGACACAAAGACTGTATTTGTCTCCAAGTTAAGGAGCTTATAACCCTTCTTGCCAAATGGGTATCCAAGAAATAAACATTTGATGGCTCTAGCTTGAAATTTGTCTCGATTTCTCATGGTAGAATTAGCAAAGCATAAGCAACCAAAGACTTTGATGGATTTGTAATCTGGTGGTTTATGAAAAAGGAGCTCATAGGGTGATTTGTTTTGCAAAGAAGGCAATGGGGATCTGTTTATAAGATGTGTTGCAGTGACGATACAGTCTCCCCAGTAAGACAAAGGTATGTTGGATTGAAAGAGCCGGGCTCTAGCAACCTCCAATAAATGTTTGTGTTTTCGTTCAACAACACCATTTTGTTAAGGTGTGTAAGCACAAGTGGTGTGGTGAATGATTCATTTGGAAGAAAAGAATTCTTTTGTGGAGTGGTCACAAAATTCAGCAGCATTATCAGATCTAATACATTTGAGATTGGTTTGAAACTGTGTGACAATCATGGAAACAAAATTCTTTAAGATGGTTAGAGCATCACTTTTATGAGTCATCAAAAATGTCCAGGTAGCTTTGCTGTGATCATCTACCAAAGTAAGAAAGTATCTAAAGCCATCATGAGTATGGTGTTTATAGGGTCCCCAAGTGTCCATATGGACAAGATCAAAGGGCTGAGCAGTATGAGAAATAGAAGTAGGAAATTGCTTCCTATGCTGTTTAGCCTTAGGACAAATTTGGCAAATAAAGGAAGGCTTAGGAGAACCATTAACATTGTCAATAGACTGCAATTGTTCAAAAGAAAGATGCCCCATCCGGCAATGCCAAAGAGTAGCAAGGTCAACTCTAGAATTATTACAAAAGACATTGTCTGAAACTGGTAAAACAGTAGAGTCTGAAGATCCATAGGTGGGTTGAAGTGAGGATGGATTGTCTATCACATATAGTCCATTTGCTTCATGGCCAATCACTAGTGGTGTGCTCATGGAAGGGGCCTGAATCATGCAAAGTGTGGGAGTAAAAATGATGTTAGAAGAGAGATCTTTGGTAAGCTTATGAATGGATAAAAGGTTATAATGAAAGTCAGGTATGTGGAGCACATTTTGGAGGGTGATATTTGGAGAAAGAATAATAGAACCAACATGAAGAATGGAGGCATTTTTGTTGTTTGGTAAAGTAATGTTGAGTGGTGATTTTACAGCAGAATATGTATGAAAATATTCTAAATGAGGGGTAATGTGATTTGTGGCTCCACTGTCAAGGATCCAAGAAGAATTACCAACTGATGAAAAGAGAGAAAATGTTTTACCTGCCAAGAATGCAGCATGGGTTAGTCCTTCATGTCCTGAGTGCTTGCTGAGAAGGCTCACTAGCTGCTCATATTGTTGCTGTGTGATGGGTGGTGAAGAAGTGCTTGATGCAGGGGCTTTTGAGATGGTCATGTTGGCCATTGATGGAGGTGCTTTCCCATGAGGGTAGCCATGTATCTTCCAACAACGGTCAACAGAATGGCCTCCAGTTTTGCAGTGGGTGCAGTAGAACTTACTTTCCCCTTTTCCTTGAGGATATCCATGGATCTTCCAGCACTTGTCCATGGTATGCCCTTTAACCTTGCAGTGGTCACAAAAGCCAGAGTTGGGAGGCCCATTGGTGGGGTATCCATGAAGCTTCCAGCAGGACTCCATGGAATGACCTCCCACCTTGCAATGGTCACAATAGTGCCTTTGTTGCCCAGTTTTCTGACCACCAGAGGTGCCAGAAATTGGATTCTTTTGAGCAGCAAATGCCATAGCATCAGTGTCAGACTTTGGCACATTTCCAATGCCCCTTTGTTGTTCTTCTTGCAGCACCAACTGATATGCTTGATCAAGATCTGGAGGTGGGATCATCATCAAGATGGTTCCTCTAACATCATTGTAGCTGTCATTTAGTCCCATCAGAAAGTGAACAACTTGTTGATCCTACACAACCTTGTTCACAACAGCTCTAGAACCACATGTACACACAACATCTTCAACAAGCAATAGATATTCATCCCACAGTTTCTTCATCTTAGTGAAGTATGTAGAGATCGAGCCATTACCATGATTCAAGGACACAAGATCCCTTTGAACCTGGTAAATCCTCGTTCTATTTGGTTTACCAAAACGTTTTCCAAGCTCCTTCCAGATCTGACTAGCAGATTTACAGTATAACACAGACTCAGCAATATCCTTTTCAACAGAGTGAAGAAGCCAAGATATTACCATTGAGTTGCAGCGATCCCATTTGAGTTCATTCTGTGGATTGTCTGCTGGACGTGAGCATGATCCTGTGATGAAGCCCAGCTTGTTCTTCGCCGTCAGTGAGACCTCAACAGATCTCTTCCAAGGGCCATAGTTTCTCTCATTCAAAAGACTGGTTGATAGGACATAGTTTGGGTGGTCGGAATGGTGAAGGTAAAGTTCACTCTCGGTTTCTGTAACAGCAGCCATGGATAATCTTTTGGATCAAAGCTCTGATACCATGATACAATATGAATTCGATTTCTGAATTGGGGATGAACAAGGTAATTGATGAAGGGAAAAGTTGGTTATTTGGGACAGAACAAGGCGTCAGAAATATTGGTGGAGAGGCACACATTCATCCACCATCCTCTGAGCACACAAAAGGGCTGCAGATTTGTCTCATTCACATTAAAAGGAAATGTATCACATGAATACAATATATATAGCCAATATGAGCTATAACAACTGGCCTATACAATTCCATTTCTACCCTTTATATTCTAACGGGAGACAATTTATCAGTGATCAAAGCTATCACAGGAGATGCAAACATACCATGGGAAATTCTGAGGATCATTGAGAACATTAATTAGAAGAATGAAGACTCAAATTAACACCGTCAGTTTCAGATCGACATATCTTCAGAGAAGCAAATGCAGCAGCAGATTTTATTGCTAGATTTGTATCTGATTGTAATCTTAATTCCCTCCCTATTAATAGGGTTTTTTGTAACATCATCTGCAAGGATGATCAAGATCGTTTTTCTCTTTTGAAGACGTTCTAATTTTTGCCCACTGTAAAAAAAAAGTATAGAATTATTTTAAAAAACTTAATTAAAAAATGGATATTTTATTTTATATATGTTTTTAGCTCATTAAAAACCATGCATGAATAGTCCAAAAATAACTATCGTGGGACGGAGGGAGTATTTATTTATCATTCGTGATTGAAAAATGATGGATTTGGTGAGTGAATTAAGATCGAGTAATTAACGTGACAGTACAGCTGGTTGACGAAGACCCCCCATTGCAATCGCAACTTGTACGCGCTAGAAAACGTGTATATACTCTTGAAGTTAACCTCGAATATAGCCTCGACATTAGGCTCGAAAACATATTACCCCCGAAAATACCCTCGAATTCGACCTCAAGATACATTTTGAGGCGTAGAGGAGGGAGGTTAAATGTAGCCTCGAATTTTAACCTCGAATTTTGTTTTTCGAGAGTATTATAGCCTCCAAATAATTTCGAGGGTAATTTCGAGATCATTAGTATCGAACTATTTCGAAACTAAATTTAATGCTATTTAGCCTTCAAATTGCCTTTAAATGAAATTCGTAGGTATTTTCCAGGGTACTAACTTCGAGGGTAAATAGTATCGATTTATAGCCTCAAAATAATTTAAGTGCAAATACGAGAGTAAAATACCCTCCAATATAACCACGAAGATAAATATTCGAGATCATATTTAACCTCCCTCTTCTACGCCTCAAAATGCGCATTGGGGTCAAATTCGAGGGCATTTTCAAGGATAATATGTTTTCGAGGGTATTTTGTCAACTCAATTTATAGTCAATTTAGAGGTTAAATTTAATATTTCCGTTCCAAAATTTGAGGTTAAATTTTGTAGCTAAATTTGAGATTAAATTCATTAGCATCAAATTGTTTTTTATTCTTTAATATATACATACATGAAATAGATTTTACTTTAAATAACAACAATAAACAAACATAAACATTTAAATTTCATAAGTACACATAAACATGTCCTTGTGGCATTAAAGGTACTAACCCTCAACCCAACTAATTAGTTCAACCAATACATATTCCCACCCGACCAAGCAACCATCTAAAAAAGGGTGCAATTCAAGTCCAAAATATTTGCACACCAATTAGTGTAATGGTTAGCTTATACACTATATCCAACATACTCATATTACATACAAACTATGGGTTAGAGTTTGCAAGACCGGAAGGAGATGAAGAAGGTTGACCTGCTTGAACGAACGAATAATGGTGGATTGGAACTTTTGCTTGATCTCGAGCTTGACGGCGAACTTGAGAAGGGGTAGCATATACCTTGTTGGTACGAATAAGCCCTTAACAACCTTTCTTCCAATCCATAAAGTCTTGCATTAGAGGGTCAACCACATGCTTCAATCCAAATCTTTTCTCCGTGTCTCTCTCTTGATGTTCACATTCAAGATCTTCTGAAATGGGTTCAACTTCTTTGGCATTCTTTGGCAGTAAGTTGTTCATATTTTTCCTAGATTTTCAACAACCAAATAAATGAACAAAGCCAGAAAAAAAACACATATCAAAAGTGTAGCAACTTGTTTCAGCAACAAGAAAGTTTCACAAGAGTGTCACAAGTTGTTAGCAGGAAGGATCAAGTTTATCGGCACAAAGAAACAAGCTATTTACCAACATCGAACAAGATAAACACAAAGCAACTCGTTGTTTAATAGCACAATGTACGATGTTTTTTCATCATCTGAACTAATGTATGATGCTTTTTCACCATCTTGATTGGCCTTGAAAGATATTTACAATCCAGTAAGCAACTATCATTGATTTTTGGAATATGTCTATAAATTGCTAGGTGTGAATGATGACATTTGCAATCTATAAATTACTTTGTCTGATTTTCATATAACTCATTGCTCAGGGCTCCTTTAGGATGAAATGCAACATTTTGGATGCAGGAGACAAAAAAATGCTCATTGTGCATCCTTGATCTGATAATTGTGGTTTACTCTTCAACCAAAATTAGTGACGGGGATCTATTTAGATACTTTTTTCAGCTAAAAAAATTAATAAAGTCCATTTCCACAAAATTAGTGCTGCTAATGGTGGGCTTTATCCTAATATCATATAACCCTCAACTCAAGCAGCCCTTTAACCTAATAGAAAATGAAATTAGAAAAAATACCGTCTTTGAGGGTGATGCAAAACCAGTAGGGTGAAGCAAGGCTCTAGCCTTCCAACAAAAAACCTTGTATTCGTGGATGTGAGTGACAACAAATCAGTACCGGGGACAAACAAGATGTAAAGGGGTGCTGCAAATGACAAAGAAGAGGATGTCGAGATCTCATCTTCAACAGAAAAAAAAAAAACAACATAAACGGACATGGACGACATACCGATATGAGAGGGATCTTGGCTTACCATAGTGGAATAGGAAAGGGATCTCGGCTTCACTAGAGGAGAGAACAGGGAGAAACTGCAGAGAGGGAGGCGACACCAGGGAGCCGCGGCGAGGGAAGCGACACCAGGGAGCGGATCTCGTCTTCAAGCCATCCGAGAAGTGGCTGAGAGGTCGGCGACACCAGAGAGAAGCGGCTGAGATGGATGCGACACCAGGGAGCCGCTGAGAGGGAGGTGAGAATGGGTCGGGATCTCGTCTTCAAGTCATCAGAGAAGAGGCGGAGAGGTCGGCGACATCAGTGAGAACAAGGAGGCTGGAGAACGTCTGATGGAGGCGAGGAGGGAATGGAACTGTTCTTTTTATACCACCGCTCAAATAGAAATTATACCACCGCTCAAATAAAAATTTTGCCTCCTAATTTTTCATAAGCCGGGAAATTTTGAGCGAAATTTTTTCAAAACAATAAATAATTTTGGGTATACTATTTCTTATTTTTAAAAGTTAAAATATATGAAAATTAATTATACATTAGAAAAAACTTAGGCTAATAGAATGTATCATCATCATAAAAACTGTTAAAATGAGATAGGTTTTTTTTTTAACGTTGTATGGGAGCAATTTTGTATTTAAAAAAAGCTATTTATGATATCTTTTTTTTTTTGGTGTTTTTTGTTTATTTAGTTTGAAAATATCATAATATTCATAATAATAACTAAATAAACACCACTTTTTTACAAATAAACAATTTTACGCCCCATACGGAGTTTATATTTTTTCATAAACTTTTAACATTTATTTCACACAAATTTTCAATTTCAACTTGTTTATAATTTTAGTCACTTTTTTTTACCTCGCCCCATACGTACCCAATATGTATTCTAATTATTATGTATCCTCATTATAAAAAAAAATAGGCAGTTGGAGGATTTAATGCATTAATTATGGCTAACAACTTTGCTCTCGATCTTGACCTTAAAGGAAATTCATTTTTTTCGAGGTTATACGCCCACAAATATACCCGCGAATACATAATTTGAGGTTACTTAGCCACATTGTTAGCCCCCAAAAAAAAATCGTAACCATTTAGGATCAAACTTACCCTCGAAATTAGCCTCGTAATATATATTGAGTTGTTACACCCTCAACTCTACCCTCCAAAAAATATTCCAACCTATATGCCCTCGAAATTAGCCTCAAGTGTACCCTCTCACAACTTCATTACTAACATCGCTTGACAATAGCTTCAAAAAAGTGCCCTCGAATTTTGTTTTGAGGCTAATATACACTCGACTATACCCTCGAAATATATATTCGTGGTTATATAGCATGGAAAAATAGCTCCGATTTTATTTCAATGGTACTTAGGATCCAAATATTTTTTCGAGTCCAAATTCGAGGGTACTAACTACGATGGTACTCTCGAAATAATTGGTAGCCAATAACTTCGAGGCTATATAGCGTTTTTCTAGTAGTTGTAATGAACCATTGACTTAACCTTCCAACCAATCGAATTAAATAAGTTATAAGCACCGGCCTCTATTTAATGGTGCCTTAAGCTTATCCTTATATGTATATGTTTGAAATTTGGGGCTCGTGTGAATGGGACAACCACCATCTACTATCTACTATATAGCTCTTAATTCCTATAAATAGAGGTTAAGGAAAGTGCTTGATTTGCAACCACAATCACTTAGACACTTACAGAGAGATATTAACAATAAAGGCATATATGGGGAAGTTTGTAAAGTGTTTTGTGAGGTCTTATGCAACCTTACTACTGGTGTTGATGGTTTTAGGGTTGACCAATGGCAGGCGACTTGAACACGTAGACGGTTACTATGGCGGTGGCCTTGGCGGCGGAGGTGGTTATGGTGGCGGACTCGGTGGCGGGTATGGTGGTGGAGCAGGAGGGGGCTACGGTGGTGGATCCGGCTATGGAGCAGGAGGCGGCTACGGACGTGGATCCGGCTATGGAGCTGGAGGCGGCTACGGTAGTGGATCCGGCTATGGAGCAGGAGGCGGCTACGGACGTGGATCCGGCTATGGAGCTGGAGGCGGCTACGGTGGTGGATCCGGCTATGGGGCTGGAGGCGGCTACGGACGTGGATCCGGCTATGGAGCTGGAGGTGGCTACGGTGGTGGATCCGGCTATGGAGCTGGAGGCGGCTACGGTGGTGGATCCGGCTATGGAGCCGGTGGTGGCTATGGAGGTGGAGCAGGTGGTGGCTATGGTGCCGGGGGAGGTTACGGTGGCGGAGGCTATTAATTAAAGGGATGAGATTAAATCCTAAGATTAATTGGTGGGTGATCACATACATACATATAATTATATAAATAATGGGAAACTTAAAGATAGGTACGTAGATGTTATAGATGGATAGGCCATGCATGCATGCATGCACCAATCTGTACGTGTGTGCATAAATGGTTCATCACAGCGCAATTATGTGTTGTACGTTTTCATTTCTGTTGGTGTTTTAATTTACCGGTGAGCTCGATCTAGTGTATGTTTTCGATCTATATATATATATATACAAATATATTAATTATATGAATAAATCTTATTATTAATAGTGTTATTTATATATATTGGAGTTCATGATCGAGCACATTATAAGCTCGATTCGTTCGATTTAAGCTCAAATTTTATGAAATTTCTAAAATTTTTCTTTGAGTTAATATCTTATGACAAAATAGAACTGCTTAAAACTCAAAAAAAAAGCTCGGTTCGAGCTCGTTCATTTCATAAACAAGCCAAACTTAATTAAAAAAAAGCTATTTTAAAAATTGGGTTTGGCTCGAGCTCGTTTACCAAATGAACCAAGCTTGAACATATCAAACTCAACTAGTTCGACTTGAATAACATCCATATCCGCAGTTTTATTAATAATTAAATTAGAAAATAATCAATGTAGACCAAATTGTTAGCTGAAATTGTTGTATACAAAATATGTGTACAGTTCCAAGAGCTTCAAGTATTTGTTGATGATCCAAGGTGTTGTGCAGGAGACCCTAACGGCGACTTCCTACTCGAGTTTGTGAGCGATGAGAATCCGAACAAGAGCTTAATGGACGATGGAGGCGGCATCTATGATGACTTATCAAGGACGTCCCCAAGCTATGAGGCATTCGAGGAAGCTGACGAAGTGAGCCACAACTTCTATGTATCAACACGAGGGCGGTCCAAGACACACTTCCACCACGTGGTGCCTTCGAGGACGGTTCAAGTCCTCCTACACCACAATGCCGAAGTTGTAAAACCGAAACAAGAAACGGTCAAGAAGAGGAGATGTTGGAGAGGGTTGAGCACATTGCTTTCTTTGGAAACTATGAAATTGAGAAATCAAGGATGTAAATCAAGTATTTGATTCGGCAATTTGAACAAACTCCATTGGAGTATTCTAGATCGAAATTCAGTGGAAGAAACTGAGTCTGTTACAACCCTTGTAACTGCAATTCCCGCCTTATAAAGGCAGCTGTACATTGAGGGTAAAATGACGATTTTGCCCTTGCTGTATTGTGTGTTCACTTGCCTTGTGCACTTGCTGTAGTCGCCAGTAGGAGTCCTGAGCTTGCACCACCATCCAATCAATTATCTATGCATACTAACTCACATACCCCCCTCAAGCTGAGCCTGGAGCAGGGAGAACTAGGCCAAGCTTGGCTCGGAAAAACTCATGCTGTCTAGCTCCAAGAGCCTTAGTGAAAATGTCAGCAACCTGGAGAGATGTTGGAACATGTACTGTGTTAAGGAAGCCAGCAGCCACCATTTCTCGAATAAAATGAGCATCAATCCTAACATGTTTAGTGCGCTCATGGAATATGGGATTGATGGCCAACTGCTGAGCTGATTTGTTATCACAATATAGAGAAATGGGAAGTGAGATGGGTATGCCAATATCAGCTAGAACCCCTTGCATCCACACCAGTTCACTGGCCACATAAGACATAGCCCTGTACTCACTTTCTGTTGATGACTTAGACACTACTTTCTGTTTCTTGGTTTTCCAGGACACCAAAGATGAACCAAGATATACACAATAGCCAGAGAGAGATCGTCCAGTGTCTAAGCAGTTGCCTCAATCAGCATCAGTAAATGCTTGAACTATGAGGGATGATTGAGATGAGTAAGAGAGAGCAAAATTGAAGGTCCCTTTAAGGTATCTGAGAAGATATGTGAGGACATCCCAGTGAGGTTTCAATGGATTTTGATTGAACTGACTAAGCTGCTGGACAGTGTAGGATATGTCTGGTCTGGTGAGTGTAAGGTAGAGCAGTCTCCCAACTAGTCTTCTATAATCTTCAGGGTTAGGAATGGCATCACCTATGTTTGCAGAAAGTTTAATGTCATGTTGCATAGGAAATGGAGCTTCTCTGCATCCATCCATCTGGGCATCAGTAAGTATATCTAGAACATATTTTCTCTGGTTCAGTAGGATACCTGCAGAAGATCTTGAGATTTCCATGCCAAGGAAATATCTTGCTGCTCCAAGATCCTTGATGGTGAACTGTGTGTGCAAGGCAGACTTTGTGCTCTCAATTTCAGTGATAGAGCTCCCCATGATCAACATATCATCAACATAGACCAGAGCTATGGTTAGGTGGTTGTCTGACCTTTTGACAAACAGAGAGAATTCATGTGAGGACTGAGCAAACCCCAAAGTGATCATGAATTTTGTGAGTTCATGATTCCACTGACGGCTGGCTTGCTTTAGACCATATAAGGATCTAGTCAATCTACACACACTCCCATTTTCCACCTTGTATCCAGGAGGGGGATTCATGTAGACTTCTTCCTCTAAATACCCATGCAAAAAAGCATTGTTGACATCCAATTGATGTAGCATCCATCCTTTACAAGCAGCAATAGCCAGCAAGATTCTTACAGTAGAGAGTTTGGCAACAGGTGAGAATGTCTGTTTGTAATCTCTATCCTTCACCTGATTATACCCCTTTGCTACTAACCTGGCCTTATACCTCTCAACTGTTCCATCAGCTCTATACTTGACCTTGAAAATCCATTTACAGCCTATAGGTTTCTTTCCTGTTGGAAGATCAGTGACCTCCCAAGTGTGGTTATCTGTGAGAGCCACTAATTCCTTTTCCATAGCTGCCTCCCATTCAGGAATTCCCTTAGCTTGAGAGTAGGTTTTAGGTTCAAATATAGAGCATACATTTACCAGTGAATGAACATACTCCTGGGAAAGGTGGGATAGATTTGATGTGGAGAACACAACAAAGGATTCTGATTGAGAGGAATCCGGCTCATGGGGCTACATACCTTATAGATGGAAATGGACGAGGATCGACAAGTCGAAAAGGAGGATCGAGGAGGAAGGTAGGCAAAACATGTACAAGAGATAGTGTATTGCTTTGGCTTTGTGTTTTCAGTGGGCAGTCCATGTATATTGCCCCTTTTGTTGATCAACAACACATTTTTTTTATTTTTTATTTTTTTGCCTTTTGTAAGATGAGAATCCACATAATATATAATCAAAATGTGGTGTGATATAGAAAAACCAGTCTCTCTTGCAATCCGGTAGAGCTAGGTTTGTCCGTATTATTAAATATATTATATATGACGGATGGAAGTAAATGAAATATGAAGTATACGGACTAATTAAAAAGTAAGTTTATCAATCAACCATAAGTTGCTCGACTAATCTTTCTATTATCAATTGGTTTTAAAATATGGAATTTTACTCGACTTGTGTAGTGGACTACTATAAGTTGGCGGACTACTCCTTCTATATAGCCTAGCACATATGTGTGAGCGGTTAGCCTAATGGCCCTAGATGTTCGTCATTCCTAGTTGTTGGACTACTCTTTCTATTACCACAACCTCCAAGTCCAAAGCCTCCCTTCCGTCTCTGATGATAGGAAAGGTTATCCCAACATCCATTGTTGACAATAAAAAGAAGGGCAAAAAGGATGATCGATGGTGCTAAAGATGAACCTCCCTTAGAAGAGTACTCAAGAAGAACTTGATCTCAATTAAGGCCAATTCAAAGAATATATAGAGGCGTGAGGTAGTATAAACTGTAAAATATATGCTCTTTTTGTCTACTCTCTCTAGCATGTCCTAGACAAGTTTTTTCTTTCAATAATAGGCCAAAAGATAGGAATGGCCCAAACTTGCTTGTATTACATACATAATCCACTTTTTAAATCACTTTTATTTCCAAAATCAGTGTTAAAATTCACCACCTTAAACATAGCTCCAACATTTTTTTTAAAATAAAATATATATGTCCAAAATTGAGAAATAAAATAAACTTTATTTTTTTTAAAGATTTGAAAAATAATTTACATTTAAAAAAATTAAAAAATTAGAGAAACATATCTATTTTTTAAAATTATTTCTCCATTTTAGAGAACACGTTATAAGATAAGGTGTCTGTTAATTTAAATAATAGCTTAAAATTCTCCAAAAATGTTAAAATTCCAAAAATAATATTTTATTTATTGATCGAAGATGCTGTGACATTAATTATGGTCGACAAAAACGTTTACTTTAGTCCCAAATCATGAATACATTTAATTAGGCAAGTGATCATTAAGTCAAGCATGATGGAGCTTGCAAAAAGTAAGTAAACAAGGAAGTAATTGGGCTGTGGAGAGAGAGTCAAAATACAAGTAAGCGCGTCGCAAACCATCTCATTTAATATGTTAATTGCTCTCACCCGGTTACAACTTACATTACAACAACTGGAGTTTGGGCTATCGGCGTTTGACTAATTGCCAATATCATGTCCCCATCGGAAATCGCAACAACTTCTGATTTTTTCATTACGGATCGGAGTATATATATTTTCCACGTTACACTTATCAACTTAGGTGGAGCAAACTACATTTGATGGTAAATCCGGACACGTAATTCAGGTGACAAGAGGCACACATCAGATAAACCGGCTTACACAGACCATCAGTGATAGCTAACTTATTTTGTGTTCCTATACAAGCCATCCATGATTATAACAAAAAAAAAATGTTTTCCTCGTCATCACTTTCGTCACCATCAGATTGTATTTGTTCCTTCTTTGCTTTGAGGGCAAGATTTTTTTTTGTTGTTGAGGGAACTTCTCCATCTTCCTCATTCAATATCATCTCATGGGTAATAAGTTTTCCAAGAAGGTCAATGGCAGTGTGGTAAGACCTTGAGCTTCCTCAATTGCAGTAACCTTAGGATCCCACTTGGCTTTCGGGAGGCTTCTAAGAACCTTCCTTACTTTCTCAGGGTTAGAGAAAGTTTTTCCAATTCATCAGGATTCATCTTGAAAATCTCGTACTGTCAGAGAAAGTTATTGATCTTGCTCTTGACTTGACTGGTGCATTCGTAAGTGACTACAAGTTTGTCCAATATTTCCTTGGCACTCTTGCAAGAGGAAACACGGTTAAGTTCATTAGCATCGAGAGAACAATATAATAGATTCATATATTTGAAATTCTTAGCGACGTTTTCCAAATCTGTTTGACTATATTCAGCTCCAGACTTATCGACTTCTTTCCCATCAACAATCTTCATTGGAACGCGTGGTCCTTTCTTGACTAGGTCCCATAGCTCTAGATCTTGATTAATGATGAACATTTGCATCAGAGATCTCCAATGAACGAAGTTATTGCCACAAAAAAGAGGAGGTCGGTTGGTTGATCTCCCTTGGACAAATCCTCTATCACCTATGGTAGACATATTGAAACTGACAAGATTGTTAAATCAAAACAGTGAGCCTTGCTCTGATACCAATTGAAGAGTCTATAAGGTGAGGAGGTGGGGGAGGGGGTGAATAGAGTATGCTCGATTTTTGCAAAACAGAAACTCTTAAAATAGTTTTCAAAACAAGTTGTCAAGACCTTGATATTGCTATCAAATCTTGACCAAGTAAAACCAAACAAGATAAAGTAAATGCATGATGTAAAAGATGAACACACGAATTGTTAACGAGATTCAACACGAACTTGGCCTACGTCCCCGCCTAGGGTTATCCAACCCGTAGGACTCAAACCTTCTTATTTCACTTTCCTTGAGCCTAGAACTTCCCTTCTCTTATACAAAGCCTCACCGCTTCTATTTTAGCTTTGAACCTTACAAGTGAAATAAAGGCTCTCACTACACACCAACGTGGGTTATGACGAGTATGAAAACTCTTAGAGTGAATCAAATGACTTGCACAATAAAGACTGTGCTTATCTCAACTCTAAAAAAACCACCCACACAAAGATTAATGAGTTCACGAGAGAATGCGTTAGAAGACTTGATCGCTTTAGAATGATTGCTTGCTTCGATGATCTTCGTCTTCTATATGCCGTCATATAAATAGTCGTTTGTCCGAAGGCAGTAAGGGCAGACCGTTGAAGTTTGACCAAAAATAATTATTTCCATTTCTAAGATGCGCTCCCCATGATCAAATGCAATCGGCAGTTCTTGATTCTCAAGGCCGGAAGATCTTATTTCCTAAAATACATTTAATCGAGATGGCAAGTGTATAAAATATCTCACAAGGATTGTGAGCCCAAAACCTTAGATACACCAGCTCATACAAAATAAGGCTCATCTCTTTAAATCAAGTCCTGCAAGTTAGCTTGGATAGACATAATATAAATAACTCGATCAATATAATATGAACAAGTAAAGTATCCATTATGGCATTCAAACAGAGCCTCGGTTTCAAGACCTTGAAACCAAGACAATGTTTTGTCTTTCACCATCCTTTGATATTGACCTGCAGGTTAGAACTAAAGGTATTTCAATCAAGATGGAGTCTTCACTAACCTTTCTTATTTTGCCAATTGGCAACTTTCTTCTCCTACATTAACCAACATATAAAACGTACGTCCTTACTGATGAATAAATTAAAGGTAAAACTTATACTGTATTTCTTTATATATCGTTCGTCGTTGAAAATGATGGATTTCGTGAGTGAATTAAGAGCAAGGCCAACAGCTTCTCTAAAGAATCTCTATTTTACAGATAAAAATGTCAAAATCTCTAAAACAAATTCACTCAAACTCCAACAGCTTCTCTATTTTACAGATTTTTACATTTATTATACAGTATAATAAATAAATGCATTTATTATGGATATTTAATTCTACATTTATAAAATATTATTTTAATCTTAATTATAATATTTAGCCTCACATTTCTAACATTTTTTTACTTATTTATAACATTATATATTACAATTTAACGTTTTTAAAACTTCAAACATTTCTAACATCTTTAAAACTGATTACAGATTGAAGCGCTTGAACAGATTCAACATCAAGCATTATAGATTGCAGCAGCACTTGAAAAAACTAGTAAGAACATATTCAACATCAAGCATTACAGATTCAACATCAAGCAACATCAAGCGCTTGAACAAATTCAGCAACATCAAGCACTTGAATAGAATGCAACAGCACATTTCTGCAATGGATTAACTAATGAAAAAAATAAAATTTATGACCAGATCAAAGAACTCGAAATTAGAGTCTAAAAAAATAAAAAATAGAATCTGCACTCGAAATTACATAAATCTGCACTCGAAATTGCAGCAGCACAGTTCTGCAATGGAAGAACTCGAAATTACAGAAATCCGAAATTAGATTGCAGCAGCACAGTTCTGCAACATCAAATAGATTGCAGCAGCAGAGATCCGAAATTAGAATCTGCTGGGCGAAATTAGAATCTGCAATGGAAGAACTCGAAATTACATAATAGTAAAATACTGCTGGACGAAGATGAATAGCAAATCGAACAGAATAGTAAAATAAGAAGGAGAAGAGGATGATGCTGGACGAAATCAAACAGGATTCAAACAGAAATCAGAAATAAGAAATCAAATAAGAAGATGTTGCTGGATGAATAGCAAATCAAACGGAATAGTAAAAGGTCGAAGATGCTGCTGGACGAAATCAGAAGGAGAAGAGGATTCAAACAAAAATAAGAAATAAGAAATAAGAAATCAAATAAGAAATCAAACAGAAATCAAGCAGAAATCAGACGAAGAAGAAGTGGAGAAGATAAAATTGAAATCACATACCTGGAAGAAGGAGAAGAGGATTCACAGCTTCAACAGTTGAGAAGAACCCTAGTAGGGGGCGGCAATATATTTGCCTGGAAACAAGCTACAGTGGTGGAGGCAATAAATTTTCTACGGGG
The DNA here is from genome assembly GCA_037127255.1 of Persicaria tinctoria. NCBI lineage: Eukaryota > Viridiplantae > Streptophyta > Magnoliopsida > Caryophyllales > Polygonaceae > Persicaria > Persicaria tinctoria. The sequence continues at coordinate 8,491,476 of JBANSL010000004.1, forward strand.
AGAAGTGCATACATTTAATTATAGAGATGAATCCTCTTCCCACAAATTTACAGATTTTTTCCCAATTTTCACTCTTTTCTCTATTTTGCAGATTGGTTTACATAATCTGTTGGGGCTAAAATATGAGTTTTTTTCTCTAAATTCCATCTTTTCTCTATTTTAGCACATCTCTTGGGGTTGCTCTAAGAGTAATAAACGTGACAGTACAGCTGGTTGATGAAGACCCCCCATTGCAATTAATCGAACATATCTGTATAGTTAGTAATGAACCATTGACTAATCTTCCAACTAATCGAATTAAATAAGTTAAGTACCGGCCTCAATTTAATTGTGTCTTAAGCTTATCCAAATATATATACGTGATATTTAGGTCATTTTATGTTTGAAACTTGGGGCTCCTCTGAATTGGTCAACCACCAACTACTATTTCTCTTCCTATAAATAGTAGTTGGGTAAGGAAAGTGTTAGATTTGCAACCACAATCACTTACTACGTACTTGTGTTTGGAGATATTAACAATAAGGGCATATGGGGAAGTTTACAAAGTGTTTTGTGAGGTCTTATGCAACCTTACTAGTGGTGTTGATGATTTTAGGGTTGACCAATGGGAGGCGAGTTGACCACGTAGACGGTTACTATGGCGGTGGCCTTGGCGGCGGAGGTGGTTATGGTGGTGGACTCGGTGGAGGTTATGGTGGTGGAGCGGGAGGCGGCTACGGTGGTGGACCTGGCTATGGAGCAGGAGGCGGCTATGGTGGTGGATCTGGCTATGGAGCAGGAGGCGGCTACGGACGTGGATCCGGCTATGGAGCTGGAGGTGGCTACGGTGGTGGATCCGGCTATGGAGCAGGAGGCGGCTACGGTGGTGGATCCGGCTATGGAGCTGGAGGCGGCTACGGTGGTGGATCCGGCTATGGAGCTGGAGGCGGCTACGGACGTGGATCCGGTTATGGAGCTGTAGGCGGCTACGGTGGTGGATCCGGCTATGGAGCAGGAGGCGGTTACGGAGGTGGTGCTGGTGGAGGCTACGGCGGAGGCGCCGGGGGAGGTTACGGTGGCGGAGGCTATTAATTAAAGAGGTGGTGGGTGATCACATACATACATATAAATAATGGAAAACTTAAAGATAGGTACGTAGATAATATAGATAGATAGGACATGCATGCATGCACGAATATGTACGTGTGTGCATATATATATCACAGCGCAAGTATGTGTACGTTTTAATTTATGTTGGTGTTTTAATTTACCGGTGAGCTCTAGTGTATGTTTTCGATCTATATATATACAAATTATGAGTGTGTGATGTATGTGCATATGTGAATCTAAGTCTCAAACTCACACCGTCACACACGGGCAATACAGAAGGGCATTTTCGACTTTTCAGTGCTTGTCAAATTAGCTTCATAAGGCGGGAGATTTTGTTAGCACAGTTGTAACAAACTGTTTTGATCTTGTTAGCTCAGATTGAGCTCCTCCATTGGAGGTGGTTTTGTTCTTCAAGTTGAATCAATAGATCTGTAATTTTCGATTGTCTGATTTGCATAAAATCCAAATGGTATCAGAGCCGAGGTTCGGCATGGTGCGGTGTGGTTTGGATTCCTGGTCTAATTGGCTAGCCGGCCTTAAGGCATTGATTCGTCAATCGCAACTGGCAATATTGCGTGGCCAGGCAGTTGCGCTTGAGGGGGGTGTGTGGAGAATATATGAGTTGGGAGTGTCCCACATTGAATAGAAATTTAATCCAAGCCTTGCATATAAGCCGGTGGGCTACCCCACCTAACACCAATTGGTTTTAGGATGGAACCTCACTCGGCTTATGTGCTCGGCTTGGTTAGCACGCTTGCGCTTGGGCGTGCGTTGCCCCCCCCCCTCCCCCACACGTCGGATGACCCACCGTTATTTCAAATGGTATCAGAGCGATAGGTCACGATCTGTGATCTGTGAGTGTTCTCGTTCGTTTGTTTCTCGAAAGCTGCTCAGAATTCTGGATCTCGGTGTTCGTGGTTTATGTAGATTACTGCTTCGGTGCAATTCCGATGAGGTTTGAGGTTTTGAGAACGATATGGCGGGAAGAGGAGTTGGACAAGTACCTGGTGGTGGAAGCGACGGCAATGGACAAGGTCGAGGGATTTTCATTACTCCTCCTGCTCCTTGATCAGGTGTAGGCAGAGGATGGAATTTGCCAAACCAAGGAATCCAATTCGGAGACATGATGCAAGGTATGTCGAATGCACATGTTAATCCATTGTTTTTGTCAAATTCGGATCATCCGGGGATGGTTTTAGTTTCAAATCCGTTTAATGGTGCGAATTTCACAAGTTGGAGTAGAGGTATTAAAATGGCGTTAGGAGCAAAGGTTAAGCTCGGATTTATAACTGGTAGCTGTGTCAGGCCTCTAGAAACCAGTGAGGAATTTGAGAAGTGGATGCGTGCAGATCAAATGGTTATGTGCTGGCTGTTCAACTATATGACTAGAGAGGTTGCTGAGAGCCTCATGTATGTGGAAACATCAAAAGAACTTTGGGATGAGATAAAAGAGAGGTTCTTCGAGTCTAATGATCCATTAGTTTACCAATTGAGGAGAGATTTAGCCAACCTAAGACAAGACAACCTGTCTGTTGGAGCTTATTTTGCTAAACTGAGTAAGATATGCGATGAACTAAAATCCCTGGATGCCCTTCCCACATGTAACTGTAGAGGTATTAATGGATGTAGCTGTGGTTTGTTAAAAAGAATTGTGGACAGAGATGAGAAAGCAAAGGTTATGCAGTTCCTGATGGGATTGAATGATGTGTATGAGAATTTGAGGAGCAACATTTTGTCTAAGGATCCTATGCCATGGATCAATAAGGCCTTTCAAATGGCCACTCAGATAGAGAGGTCCAAGGGAATCACTAATGCAATCCAAGGTGAACAGAATGCATTGAATGTGTCAAGACAGGTGGATAGATTTACACAGGACAGGTTTCGACAAATTGATAGAAATTATCAATTGGATAGTGAGGCTAATGCTGCTAGAGGTTATAGGGATTACAGATCTGGAGATCAGACAAGGTTCTATGATAAGAATTCTGAGCAGAGCTATAGAGATTACAAAAAGGCTAAGCTTTAGAGGAAGTGTGATCATTGTGGTGAGAGGGGCCACATTAAGGAATTTTGTTTCAAGCTTATAGGCTACCCTGACTGGTTTAGGGGACCCAAAGATGAAGGGAAACCTAGGCCTACTGGGAAATTTGCAGCTCAGTTTGAATCAACTCAGCCAGACAGTCCATTTGAAGAAGATGTGTACAATGCCAGTAAACCTGACCATGCAGTGGTTAATGTTGTATTTCAAGAAGTTATAAAGCTAATGAAGGGAAAAGCTCAGGTGGAAAGCATAGACAGCACTGCCAACCAGGCCATGGTGCACTTTGCAGGTACTTTAAGCTCTTCATTTCTTATTGGAGTAAATAAATCTCAAAATGATATGTGGATTGTGGATTCTGGAGCCACAGATCATATTGCTTTTGATTGTGAAGTTTTCTCTGAGATTTTTGACTTCAAAACTGCTATCAAACTCGGGTTACCTGATGGTAAGTGCATCACAGTAACAAAGTTTGGTACAGTTAGATTGAGCACTGATTTGGTATTAAAGAATGTTCTCTTGGTACCACGGTTCAGACACAATCTGTTATCTATGTCTAAGTGTTTGAGTGAGCAGCATCTGTGATTCAATTTTGATTTCATGGGATGTTGGCTACAGGACCTTACAACTGAAGTGGTTATTGCAAGAGGATTTGAAGACAAAGGGTTGTATGTGTTGAAGAATGGTGTGACTGCTCAACATCAGTCACAGTTTTTTGCTTCCTTGAATAATGTTGCATGTAATAACATGCTTTTAATGCATGCCAGATTGGGACACATGTGTTTTTCTAAACTCAAACATATTCCTGGTTGTACTGCTGTGGATATTCAGCATTTACATTGTGATGTGTGTGCCATGACTAAAGCACACAAGCTGCAATTTGATAGAAGTAGTTCAATTGCTGAGAATGTTTTTCAACTGTTGCATCTAGATGTTTGGGGGCCCTATAAAGTCCCAGCTCTTTGTAGGGCTAAATACTTTCTCACTATCCTAGATGATTGCTCTAGGTGTACTTGGGTTTATTTGATGCAGGATAAGAGTCAAGTTTTAAGGTTGACTACAACTTTCCTCAACATGGTTGAGACTCAGTTCAAAATGACTGTCAAGACAGTTAGAACTGATAATGGCACTGAGTTTACTCAAAGGGGGTGCAAAGATTTGTTCGATTCCAAGGGAATTATCCATCAAAGAACAGCTCCAGGGGTGCATGAGCAAAATGGGGGAGTTGAAAGGAAACATAGGCATCTATTAGAAACTGTCAGGGCTATCAGGGCACATGCTGGCTTACCTCTGAAGTTTTGGGGAGACTGTGTTCTAGGAGCAACACATATCATAAACAAAATGCCTACTCCCATTTTAAAATGGAAATCCCCTTTTGAAGTCCTTTACCATACATCTCCTATCTATGATCAGCTGAGAGTCATTGGTTGCCTATGCTATGCAGTTCAACCTAATGATTACAGGGATAAGTTGGGATCTGTGGCTAGAAGGTGTATGTTCCTTGGCTACCCTCCTAACCAGAAAGCTTATAAACTGTATGATTTGGACAACAAGACAGTGATCATCAGTAGACATGTGAAGTTTGAAGAGACTGTGTTCCCTTTCAAGCAACTCTCTCAATCTCAACAGCCTGACACTGCCACCAGGGTTCAAGCATTTGACAATACAGATTTTTCACCTGAATATTTCCTAGAGAGTGCTCACTCCTCACATGAAGCAACTCCCATTCTTCCTATGTTGTCACCAGCTTCTAGTGTTCCTTCTGTTACTCAATCTCCTCCCCAACCACAACCCTCAGTCTCTCCTCTCTCTTCACAGCATACACCTTCATCTCAGACATATGTTGATTCCTCCTCTCCCACTGCTCCTCACATGAATCTACGGAGAAACATCACCAGACCTGCTAGGCTCAAGGAATTTGCCTACTCTCATCTCCCATTCAGAGGTAGTCCTGCTTCTTCCCAATCTGATTCATTTGCAGTGTTTTCTGTCACCAATCTCTCTCATTTCTCACAAGATTATGTCAATTCTCTTGTCAATGCTTGCTCCATATTTGAACCAAATTCCTATTCTCAAGCCAAAGGAAATCCTGACTGGGAGGCTGCTATGACCAAGGAGTTAACAGCTCTCACAGAAAACCACACTTGGGAAGTTACTAATCTTCCTCCAGGGAAGAAACCCATTGGATGCAAGTAGATCTTTAAGGTCAAGTATAGGCCTGATGGTACAGTTGAACGTTACAAAGCCAGATTAGTGGCCAAGGGTTATAACCAAATCAAGGACAGAGACTATAAAGAAACTTTCTCACCAGTTGCAAAGCTATCAACAGTGAGGATTTTTCTTGCAATAGCTGCTTGCAAGGGCTGGTTGCTACATCAGTTAGACGTCAATAATGCTTTTTTACATGGGTACTTGGAAGAGGAAGTTTACATGAATCCACCCCCTGGCTACAAAGTGCCCACTTGTAGTGTGTGCAAACTGACAAGATCCTTATATGGGTTAAAGCATGCTAGCAGACAATGGAATCATGAACTTACCAAGTTCATGATCTCTCTAGGATACTCTCAGTCCTCGAATGATTTCTCTCTCTTTGTCAAAACATCAGGAAATACCATGACAATAGCCCTTGTATATGTTGATGACATGCTTCTCATGGGAAGTTCTAGTACTGAGATTGAGAGAACTAAGGATGCCTTACACAGACAGTTCACTATCAAAGATTTAGGGGTAGTAAGATACTTCCTAGGCATGGAAATTGCCAGATCATCTGCAGGCATTCTCTTGAATCGAAGGAAGTATGTACTGGACATACTCACTGATGCTCAGATGGATGGATGTAAGGAGGCTTCCTTTCCTATGCAACATGGGATCAAGTTGTCTGCTTCTATTGGTGAACCCATTGCCAATCCTGAGGACTACAGGAGACTAGTTGGGAGGTTACTCTATCTTACCCTTACCAGGCCCGACATTTCCTACACAGTGCAGCAACTAAGCCAGTTTCTCCAACATCCTTTGAACCCACATTGGGATGTACTCATGTATCTTCTCAGATATCTTAAAGGTACTTTTAAATATGCTCTATCATACTCAGCTAAGTCTAACTTGTCTGTTCAAGCATTCACTGATGCTGACTGGGGAAACTGCCTAGACACTGGGAGATCTCTTTCTGGGTATTGCATTTTCTTAGGATCTTCACTGGTATCCTGGAAAACAAAGAAACAGAAGGTAGTATCTAAGTCATCTACTGAGAGTGAGTACAGGGCAATGTCTTATGTGGCCAGTGAATTGGTTTGGATGCAAGGTATTCTCTCTGATTTTAGCATTCCCATCAAACTGCCCATCTCCTTACATTGTGACAATAAGTCTGCTCAACAGTTGGCTCTAAATCCAATCTTCCATGAGCACACCAAACATGTGAGAATTGACTCCCACTTCATCAGGGAAACGGTTGCTGCTGGCTTTCTCCACACCATTCATGTTCCCACATCCTTAAAAGTGGCTGGCATTTTTACCAAAGCCCTTAGTGCCAAGCAACATGACTTTTTCCGAGCCAAGCTTGGCCTTGTCCTTCCTGTCCTAGGCATAGCTTGAGGGGGGGGGGGCTATGAGTGTGTGATGTATGTGCATATGTGAACCTAAGTCTCAAACTCACACCGTCACACACGGGCAATACAGAAGGGCATTTTCGACTTTTCAGTGCTTGTCAAATTAGCTTCATAAGGCGGGAGATTTTGTTAGCACAGTTGTAACAAACTGTTTTGATCTTGTTAGCTCAGATTGAGCTCCTCCATTGGAGGTGGTTTTGTTCTTCAAGTTGAATCAATAGATCTGCAATTTTCGATTGTCTGGTTTGCATAAAATCTAAACAAATATATTAATTATATGAATAAATCTTATTATTAAGTGTTATTTCTATATATTGGAGTTCATGATCGAGCCCATTATAAGCTCGGTTCGTTCGATTTAAGCTCAAATTTTATGAAATTTCAAAAAATTTCTTTGAATTAATATGTTATGACCAAATAGAACTGCTTAAACCTCAAAAAAAGCTCGGCTCGAGCTCGTTCATTTCCTAAACAAGACAAGCTTGATTAAAAAAAAAAGCTCGTTTAAAAATTGGGTTTGGCTCGAGCTCGTTTATCAAATGAACCAAGCTTGAACATATCAAGCTCAGCTAGCTCGACTCGAATAACATCTATATCCGCGGTTTTATTAATAATTAAATTAGAAAATAATCAATGTAGACCAAATTGTTAGCTGAAATTGTTGTATACAAAATATGTGTACAGTTCCAAGAGCTTAAAGTATTTGTTGATGATCCAACGTGTTGTGCAGGAGATCCTAACGGCGACTTCCCACTCGAGTTTGTGAGCGATGAGAATCCGAACAAGAGCTTAATGGACGATGGAGGTGGCATCTATGATGACTTATCAAGGACATCCGGCCCCCAACCTATGAGGCATTCGAGGAAGCTGTCGAAGTGAGCCACAACTTCTATGTATCAACACGAGGGCGGTCCAAGACACACTTCCACGTACCGTGTGGTGCCTTCGAGCACGGTTCAAGTCCTCCTCCACAACAATGGTGAAGTTGTAAAATCGGAAAAACTAACAAGAGGTAAAGAAGAGGAGATGTACGTGGGTTGAGCACATTGCTTTCCCGGATCATGGGGCTACATACCTTATAGATGGATGATGATTGACAAGTATAAAAGGAGGAGGAAGGTAGGCAAACCACAAGAGATAGTGTATTGCTTGCTTTGGCTTAATTTGTGTTTTCTGTGGGCAACGGCAATCCATATATATTGCCCCTTTTGTTGATCAACAATACATTTTTTTTTTTCAATTCCTTTTAATAGTGTGATTGAATTTTCTATGTGGCAAGTCGAGACGAGTGTCTTTGGGAAGGCCTTCCCTTCCGTCTCCGACGATAGGAAAGGCTAGCTCAACATCCATTGTCGACACTAAAAAGAAGGGCAAAAAGGATGATCGATGAGCCTAAAGATGAACCTCCCTTAGAGGAGTACTCAAAAGTACTTGATCTCAATTAAGGCCCATTTAGAGAAGCTTTTTCTTTCAATAATGGGCCAAAAGATTACAATGGCCCAAACTTGCCTGTATTACATATTCAAATAATCTAGGCCATTCATTTCTCCTCGTCCAATGAGCTAGATTTTTTAACATTTAACACCGTAAGGCTTTTAACATTTGAATCACATTATATATATATGATAGAGAAAAAGTAATTCCCTAACAGATCCAAGGGCAAGATCGTCATTTACGAGGTGACCTAATCAAACCCTAATTCAGATTATATATAAGTGTGATTTTCTAGGGTTTAAAGAGGTTTTTGAATCAACCAATACAATCCTGACTTGAGCGTCGGAGGCTCTTCGGGAAGCAAACCCCGCCTCTTTCTCTTCTAATCTATGCAGGAAGATCGATCGACATCTCTTCTAATCTATGCAGGAAGATCGATCGACACGGACAAGGATCGAGATGCAGATTTGATGTATTACATTTGGCGCCGTCTGTGGGAAAATCGATCGAAAAGCCATAAGATCGAACCTCCCAATAAAAAAAGCAAGGAGGATTGATAGCCTCGGGGCGAGATTTCGACCTAGGAGGTTCGGGTATCGGTTCAGATCTGAATCCGGAATCTCCCCCCTCTGTGGTGACGATGGTCAGATCCAGCACAAGAGCCCTCGCCCCTCGCCTCGATCTCTCTTTGGAGCGGATCTGAACCGGAGTTGTCGTCAGAGGCTCCTCCGCTCTTACCGATGCCGCTGAGTCCTGGACAGCCTGTAAAGCCCCGCGCAACCATCAACATATCGCCGAAGGGGCCATCTGTCCGCTGCGATGCAGCCGGCACCGCCGCCACACCACTTCGCAGCCCACGCCAAGAGTGTCCTCTCCGTCGCCTCCTCCGTCGACGACCGCCGTGTCTCCGTCTTATCACGCCAGACGTCTTTTCATTGAGCGCTATCGATCGTCGGCCTTCGATATCGTTTCCACCGGCCAGAGCTGTCGTACAAGCGAGCCGTAGAACCGACAGTGGGCCAGCCCGCGTCCGAGCCTCGCCGCACCAACGCCTAACACCGAAAACACACCCCGATCCGTTGTTACGGATCCCTTGCCGCCGTCGAAATCGAAGTCAGAGGCGAGATGATGCCATGGCCAAGGATGGAGCTTCGAGACCCCGCGCCGCCGCCCTCGACAAAACCTAGCGACGAAGAAGACGACATTTTGGCTTGAAGTTTTGTTTTAATTACAAATCCGGTCCAGAGTTCTCAAAAATTGCAAAGTAGCATGTATTTTCAGGATAATATCAAAAAAGGGTCAAGTTTTTGAAAGCCCATGAAGTTGCCCCAGACCTCCATATTCGGCATGATTAGAGGTTTGTGGTCGGGCTTAGAAGCATGGGACCTCACTTGAAGAAGTGTATGGTAATTGTTTCAATGGCAGGAGATGGGTAAGGAAGATACACACAAGCTAAGTTTCTTTCTCTCCTTTTTGAACTTATATGGTGAAAATCTAATCTATGGTCAATCATATTGCATGACGTTCACCGGTGACTTACGATATGATTTACTTAAAGTTCTTGCAATTCCGTAATTGCTAAAGTTGTCTGATTCGTTTGATGCTAGAATTACATTGATATAAAGGAAAGCGAGTACACAAAAATAGTCGGTCAAAGGAAGGGGCATGGACGCATGGTGCGTAGCTCCAACGCTAGTTGTCCCATTCTATGTGGAATAACAAGCCTTCGCTCAACTAAGTATACCGATCGCAGCATCAATCCGAAGCAAAAGGCCTACTAGCTAAGTTCTCTATGTCCTATTTTGATGAAAAGTTTATTTTTTAGTTAATCATATTACATGATTAATTGCGTCAGTGGCATATAGATTCTTGAAATGTTTGTATGCGCATCCATATATAGAACAACATTATATCAAAGCCATAAAAACAATTAACGAATCGCCACTCATGGCTAATAAAACGCCACTCAAGGCCAACGAATCGCCACTCATGGCCAATAAATCGCCACTCAAGGCCAACGAATCACCACTCAAGGCCAACGAATCGCCACTCAAGGCCAACGAATCGCCACTCATGGCCAATAAATCGCCACTCAAGGCCAACGAATCGCCACTCATGGCCAATAGATCGCCACTCAAGGCCAACGAATCGTCAATCAAGGCCGATAGATCGCCGCTCAAGGCCAACTGATCGCCACTCAAGGCCAATAGAACGCCAATTAAGGCCAATTGATCGCCACTTACGGCCAATAAAAGCCAATTTTTAAGTCATAATAACGCTTTTAAGGGCCAACAAAAGTCAAAATCAAGCAATACGAATTTCATTTAAAGCAAAATGCTCAATCTCAATGAAAACAATCAGCTTGTCAATCATAAGTGGCAAAAAGTTCATTTAATCATTTTGAGTAGTAATTTTCAGTTGATCAGTTAATAACGCACCAACTGCATTATATTGTTTTATTCGGTTGAGAATGCTAAAGCTTGCAGGATACAAAGAAGACAAGGGGCAAGCATTACTAGTGATCTTTGATCATAACAAGCGAAGAATATCAAATTATTCGTCTTCCCTTATCACTAGATCGTGATAAGGAAACCCGAGGGGCAATTGATAGAGCAAAAGTAATTCCCTAACAGATCCAAGGGCAAGATCGTCATTTACGAGGTGACCTAATCAAACCCTAATTCAGATTATATATAGGTGTGATTTTCTAGGGTTTAAAGAGGTTTTTGAATCAACCAATACAATCCTGACTTGAGCGTCGGAGGCTCTTCGGGAAGCAAACCCCGCCTCTTTCTCTTCTAATCTATGCAGGAAGATCGATCGACATCTCTTCTAATCTATGCAGGAAGATCGATCGACACGGACAAGGATCGAGATGCAGATTTGATGTATTACAATATATATAATCACTTTTATTTTCAAATTAAATCAGTGTTACAATATGTTGGATCAGTTTGGTAACACGGAACTGACGAGGTAGCTGAAGTTGATTGATTAAGTGGGTTAAATTAGAGTGTTCATAAGCTAATAAGTTGTTTGGTAACCAACCTGATAGAGTAGCTGATACAAATGAGCTGATCAAATAGGAGAAAATGAATAGAATTCTGAAAAGATTGGAGTGGATAGTTGTTGAAAATCCATTTTCAAAAAGCTAATTAAATAAAATTCTTATATTTATCTTATTTAAAACTATAGAATATTAAAACCAAAAGTTTCGAAAAAACTACCTTAATTGCCAAACAGACCCTAACCATTTTCAACTACTTTTCTAAAATTTATCCAAAATTGAGAAATACAATAAATACTCATTTTAATTATTTTTGTTCAAAAAAAAAATAACTTTTCAAAGATTTGAAAAATATTTAAAATTTAGAGAAATTTATCTATTTTTTCAACTGTTTCTCGACTTTGAAGAATATGAGATAAAACATCGGTTAAGTAAAAGTTTAAAATTCTCCAAAAATAATAAAATTCCAAAAAAGAAATTTTTTTTAATTGAAGTTGCTCTCACATTACTTAATACTTATCGTTTACTTTCGTCCCAAACCATCAAATCATCAATACATTTAAATATTTAATCAAGCACGATGGAGCTTCCAAAAGATTAAGTAAACAGCAAAGTAATTGGGCTGTTGAGAGTCAAAATAAAAGTAAGCGCGTCGCAACCCATCTCATTTAATAGTATGTTAATTGTCCTCAGCTGCCCCTTACAACTACTGGAGTTGGGCTATCGGCGTTTGACTATTTGCCAATATCCCATGTCCCCATCGGAAATCGCAACCACTTCTGATTTTTCATTTTATATTTTCCATCTTACAATTGCACCAATCGACTCGACTCGCCAATGAAAAACGTTGAATTTTTATCAAAGAAAAGTGTAATAGGGAAAATTCGAGATTATCCCAAATAACGAATAGAAACGACATTCATTACTTTACGGTATCTGAATCAATTCCTTTAATTAATGCCTTGACCGTTTCTTTTATGAACTAGTATAAATACGAGAAATAAATTCTTGTATGAGAGAGAATTGAGTTGAGCGTTGGAGGGTCCTCCGAGAGAGATAAGCCCCGCTCCGACCTCGTTTGTTCTTATTTTATAGGTTACAGTTCGGGTGGAGTCGATAATCAAGATCGATTTCCTTAAATTTTAATTAAGGATTCCGTGTTTGTTATGTCTCATCCTTTTTATACACATGGGTATGAACTGTGAAGCCTAGTTTTGTTTCCTAAATCAAATCTCATTGAACCTTTGTTCTGCATGAAACAGAACATGATCGAGATCGAAAGATAACTGACCCTATCACACCAAATAATTCTAGTGTTTTTTTTTCCATTTGTTAAATTTCGGCCGAGAAGTATCACATTGACTTATATGCATGATTTAGATTAATTCCTTACATTATCAATGTGGAATGATATCATTTCACATTTCCCACATCATTACTTAAAAGGGGTTTAAACTATTAAATAGTTAGCCTATATATTTAATTATATACGCGTACATACATTTTAGGAGGAGAAGTGTAAATATCCATATAGTAAGACCTAATTGAGTAAATATTCGTCAAGCTAGCTTTATTTACTCAATATACACCGGGCATCCTACCTCCTACCCTTGCTTCTCCCCAAGATCGCCCCCACCCTACGTTTCTTGTGAAGCAAGTTCCCCCTTCACCAAGCGAATTTTGCCATCCAGGTATTTAATAGCACACAAAAACAGATTCTTCATATATAAGCATACATATACGTATTTTTTGTATAATATATCACGAATTAATGCATAATATGTATTTTCGTTTATCAACACATATTTTCTTATATAGTCCTTTGTTAATATATCATAAATGTATAATATGTTGTTATAAACATTAAAATGCATTTGTTAGCATATTTATTTACGAAAACGTTGTTTGCCCGCACATAAAATCTCTTCCAATAATGCTAATAATCATACATTTATAACATCATGTATATCAACATTTGTCATAGTATGTGAATATATATATATATATATATCAACATACGCTAGTCGATTGTCAGCATGCTTATGAAACTATTCTCTTGCCAAATCAAGTGGTAATGTCAACCCACATTAATTCTTATAGTTATTTGTGGGGGGGAATGGATTGGATGAATGCTGGCAACAACTTATTTTTCGTTGGTGATATAACAATAAAGCCTTTCCTAGTAGATGATTAAGTTACATTGGGTTCACTGGCTATGAGAGTGTTCAACAGATTCAACATTGATCATAACTTTTATGATCTAGAATTCAGCTAACTTGCGCCCATGTAAGGTTTTAAAAAACACCTTTTATTATTAGTTGTGATGCCGATTTACAAGCATTTTTACATTAAGTAAGCTCGAAGGAGTGAATTTTGCTATTGAATTGTGTGTCATTAAAAGGAAGAAGGATGGAATATTGTCTATCATACCACCAAAAACTGACATCGACATACTTGAAATAGAAGACCAAGAAGGCAGGAAGACTTTTGAATCTGATGAGTATTTCAAAGACTTATGTGTTGTTGAAGACAAGAAAGCTAAAAACGAACATATGTCATTGGGGGATTATGAGTATTACTATCGAGATGATGTTGATATTCCTGTGGATCATGATAGAAGGGCTTATTCCTTTTCATGAATCTGCTAACATTGATGGAGAAAATAATGCAGTTGACACCATAGGGACAAACATTACAAATCTCGATGAAGGTGAGAATGATGATTCAAATACCAGCGATGAAGACCAGAAAACTTGGAGGGAAAGCTACAATTCAATGACGAGGAAATGGAATACAATAGAAGATTATCGTGCTGATATTTCTCACAGTGCCGAAATTGAGAGTTTTGAGAGTTATAACTCATCAGCTAAAAGGACAATGTATGTCGGGAGGATATTTTCATCTACGCAAGCACTAAAGGATACTCTATATCTCATGTCAATGACTAAAATAATTGGGTTTGAGGTCAAGAAATCTATGCCGCGATATTTCAGAGCCAAATGCATAGATGCCAACAGTGGTTGAAAGATTGCATTAAAAAAAGCTAGCTCTATGGAAGCTTTTGATCGAATTTGGAAAGATATGCTTTGTGATTGAAGATTGATTTGTTTCCTGGAAAGAATGATTTTGTTGCTTGCTAAGGACAAATATGCTCTAGGGATATAGGTGAGATAATGAAGAACAAGAGATCGAGGGCAGGTGGAGTAGGAATATAATTAACGAGAGCAACAAACATCGATTGGAGACAAATCATCGTCGTTGCATCAAGATCCATATTATTCACACGATAACATTCTAGAATGGTTCAATTCGATCTTAATTAAGAAAAACATTTGTGTTCGATCTTCATGTTGATGAGTTGTTTTTTTACGATTTTAGTTAGGTAGATTTATTTTAGGTTTATCATGTAAACATCAATTGGAGAATCATCATCATTGCATCAAGATCCATTATGTTCACATGATAACTTTCTAGAGTGGTTCTTAATAGAAACATTTGTGTTCGATCATCGTGTTGGTTTATTGTTTTGTTAGGGGGTTGGTAGCTAGGGTAGATTTATTTTAGGTTTATTATAAGGGTCACGGTCAATAAGTCAACACTTCGAGTTGTGCATGTTGTTGAAGTATTATGTGTCATTATCAATAAAAGAATTAAACTTTTTTGAAATCCTCCCCAATCAGGAAAATAGAGGTTGTGATTTTCATCCCGCACCATCTGTACGTAGCTTGAGGGTTTTCATTGTATATAGTGTACTGTTCAACAATTGTTCATTGTGTGCTTTATTCCGCCTAATTTACTAGTATCACTAACCAGGGGCGGAGGGAGGGGGGCATGCGGTGGCTCGAGCCCCCCCCCCCCCCCCCCCCCCCCCGGGAAAATATGTTTATGTATATGCATGTAGTAGATGTAGTGGTACATTGTAGCGCGCTAGCACAGTTGGTTGGAGGTGTACATGGGAGAGTAAAGGTCCAGGGTTTGAATCCCCTCCCGCCCTCACACTTCTTCTCTTACACCATCAGTTTGTGAAGTGAAATTTTTTTTGAGCCCCCCTAAATTTAATTCTGGCTCCACCCCTGTCACTAACAAAACCTATATCCGAGGTCCTACAAACAATTATTTAATTCACAAATCTTAGTGAGATTAGATCAGGACCTAAATTTGCGATTTGTACGTACCCACCCCCTAACCTTTCTTATTTTGCCAATTGGTATCTTTCTCTGAAAAATTTCCACATCGATAATATGAACAAAGAAGATAAGATGAGAAGAGACCAAAAGAGTCACACATTGATAATATGAACAAAGACGGTAAGATGTGAAGAGAGTAAAAGAGTTCCTGAACTGGTAAATATATATAAATCTCCCAAATGAGGAAGGCAAAAGCCTCAAAATTTACAAAAAGAAGTAATCCAAAACAAGGGATCACTTGTAAAATACAAAAATAGCATTAGACGATTAGCCTATCTCTCCAAGCCCTATCCACCGTACTAGTGGATTTCCCGTTTACTTTCACCCTAGCTTTGCACTCCTGTACTATCATATGTGCACATTCATCAATTCTCCAAAATTTGTTCTCCCAAATCCCCATATTTCTAGCTTTCCAAATGTAATAGACTATACAATTTATCACCAACAGCTGCGATTGAAGCTTGATTGCGCGCGTACTCCGACTAAAAGAGTTTCACATTGATGATATGAACAAAGAAGTCTTAGTATATAAGCTAGTGGGCTACTCCTCCTATTGAGAATTGGTTTTAGGAAGGAACCCGCTCGATTTCAGTACCTATATTTCTCAACCAACGTGCATACGTACATTATATATAGCTAAAACCCACCTAACACAAAATCTAAAACGTCCTTACTGATCGATAAGGTAAAACTTATATTTATTAATTTCTTTTATCATTCTTCGTTGAAAATAAAATGGATTTCGTGAGTGAATTAAGAGTAATTAACGTGACAGTACAACTGGTTGATGAAGACCCCCCATTGCAATCGAAACTATCTGTATAGTTAGACGTTAGTAATGAACCAATTGACTAATCTTCCAACTAATCGAATTAAATAATTAAGTTAAGCAGCGGCCTCTATTTAATGCTGCCTTAAGCTTATATATCCATATATATATATATATATATATATACTCGTCTCAATTGGTCAACCACCATCTACTATTTCTCTTCCTATAAATAGGGGTTAAGGAAAGTGCAACCACAATCACTTATTCACTTGTGTTTGGAGATATATATTAACAATAAGGGCATATGGGGAAGTTTGCAAAGTGTTTTGTGAGGTCTTATGCAACCTTACTACTGGTGTTGATGGTTTTAGGGTTGACCAATGGCAGGCGAGTTGACCACGTAGACGGTTATTATGGCGGTGGCCTTGGTGGCGGAGGTGGTTATGGTGGTGGACTCGGTGGCGGATATGGTGGTGGATCCGGCTATGGAGCAGGAGGCGGCTACGGTGGTGGATCCGGCTATGGAGGTGGAGGCGGCTACGGTGGGGGATCCGGCTATGGAGCTGGGGGCGGCTACGGTGGTGGATCTGGATATGGAGCAGGAGGCGGCTACGGTGGTGGATCCGGCTATGGAGCTGGAGGCGGCTACGGTGGTGGATCCGGCTATGGGGCTGGAGGTGGCTACGGTGGTGGATCCGGCTATGGTGCCGGGGGAGGTTACGGTGGCGGAGGCTATTAATTAATTAAAGAGGTGGTACGTGGGTGATCATATACATACATATAAATAATATATATGGCAAACTTAATGATAGGTATGTACGTTGAAGTTATAGATAGGCCATGCATGCATGCATGCACGAATCTGTACGTGTGTGCATAAATGGTTCATCACAGCGCAATTATGTGTACGTTTTCATTTCTGTTGGTGTTTTAATTTACCGGTGATCAGCTCTAGTGTATGTTTTCGATCTATATATATATACCAATATATTAATTATATGAATAAATCTTATTATTAATAGTGCTATTTCTATATATTGGAGTTCTTGATCGAGCTCATTATATTATTATATAAAAATTAAAGTTGTATGAGAAAAAAAATTTAAAATTAACTAAAGGGAATAGCCATATATATATATACTTCTAAACGAAATCTTAGTGGAAAATATGCCCCATTTAATTTTTTTTCTTTTGCAATACTATCTGAAAAATAGCAAAAAAAATTAATGGGCCAGTGGTCCGTGTGTTGTAGTCGGCCCAATCTGTAATCCTTCCAACGTCTCTATTCCGAAGCTAGGGTTGTGGAACGCTCCTCTTCAACTTCTTATAAGCCTAAGAGTTCCACTGTTCACGGTGAGCTCTCTCTTCGAACGGTAAGTCTCCACAAAACTCTAGCGAGGATCTCCAGAAGGTTCCTCTCCCTGGTGGCCGAGGTTGGTGGCTTGAAGATCCTTGGTAGTCAAGATCTTCTGAGGAACTCCATTGCTTGTACTGAAGTCGGCGTGTCAAGACCAAACCCTTGAAGGATCAGATCGGAAACTTCCATGGAGATTAGAAGGGAGTTTCCTTACTTCCTTTGATCTTTGTTGCTTGTTGCCTCGTTCACTGTACTCCTTAGGTTTATTGTCTTTGATTGCCCTTCCTGTACCCAGATTGATCTTACATAGTGGATTTAGGGTCTCGACTCAGAAGGCCCCGCGGATGTAGGTGCAATACCCGAACCACGTAAACAATCTCGTATGTCCCTTGTTTTTTTAATCTTGGTTTTGATTGTTTAGTTTGCTTCCACTGCGTTCAATCGTTGGTATTTGGTACTCAAACTCGTCAAAACGATTTCACGAACAGAATAAAAAACTAGTGTCAAGATGAACAAGGCGATCAACATGCTTGAGGGCACCTACGTAAATAAAATTCACATTTATAAGGTACTACGTAAAAGTTTTATTTATATTAGGAGTTGACAAGATTTTAATCTCGGTTGAAAGCTCAACTCGTTTGATTTAAGATCGACTTTTATGAAATTTCTAAAATTTTCTTTGAGTTAATATGTTATAACCAAGTAGAACGACTTAAAACTCGAAAAAAGCTCGGCTCGGCTCGAACTCGTTTACCAAATGAACCAAGCTTGAAAATATCAAGCTCGGCCTCGTTCTACTCGAATAACATTCCTATTTGCTGTTTTATTAATAATTAAATTAGAAAATAGTCAATGTAGACCAATTAAATAGTTAGAAGTTGTTATATACAACATATGTGTACAGTTCCAAGAGCTTAAAGTATTTGTTGATGATCCAAGGTGTTGTGCAGGAGACCCTAACGACGACTTCTCACGCGAGTTTGTGAGCGATGAGAATCCGAACAAGAGCTTAACGGACGATGGAGGCGGCATCTATGATGTCTTATCAAGGACGTCCCCAAGCTATGAGGCATTCGAGGAAGCTGTCGAAGTGAGCCACGTACAACTTCGTATCAACACGAGGGCGGTCCAAGACACGTACACTTCCACCGGGTGGTGCCTTCGAGGACGTACGGTTCAAGTCCTCCTACACAACAATGCCGAAGTTGTAAAATCGAAACAAGAAACGGTCAAGAAAAGGAGATGTTGGAGAGGGTTGAGCAAATTGCTTTCCCGGCTCATGGGGCTACATACCTTATAGATGGACGAGGATCGACAAGTCGAAAAGGAGGATCGAGGAGGAAGGTAGGCAAAACACGTACAAGAGATAGTGTATTGCTTTGGCTTTGTGTTTTCAGTGGGCAATCCATGTATATGGCCCCTTTTGTTGATCAACAACACTTTTTTTTTTTTTTTTTTTTTTTTGCGCCTTTTGTAAGATGAGAATCCGCATAATATATAATCAAAATGTGGTGTGATATATAAAACCAGCCTCTCTTGCAATCCGGTAGAGATAGGTTTGTCTGTACACTACGCCAGATGGACTTTCGGGCGACGGACCGAAGTCGTCGCCTGAAAGGTGTTTTTCGCCCTCTGACAACTCAGGCGACGAACTTCCGTCGCCTGAGTTGTGGTCGGGTGACTTTCATCCTTCCACCATTCAGTCGACGACCATCTGTATGTCCGTCGGCGGAGTTAACTCGGGCGACGGAAAAACTGTTCGTCGACTGATGATGTTGTCAGAGGCCAAGGGCCATCCAGGCCCGCCCATTAAGACTCAGGCGACGAGTTCAGTGTCAAAAGTTCGTCGCCTGAGTCGGTCCATAGGGCTATGAAATAGGGTGGCTCAACGGGCCGGGCCCGAACTGAACCGAACCAAACGGGTCGGGCCAAAACCGACGGCCCGATTTTTCGGGAGGGGTGGCCCGAAGCCCGAACCGAAAACCGAATATACGGTTACGGTTTTTTCGGTTTTTGGCCCGAAAAAACCGAACCCTTTCATTTTGAATTGAATCGAGTATATTATTTATATTTTTATATGTATATTAGATATATATTATTTCGACTAAATTTTTTTGAAATTTTAAGTTAAAGGTGGAATATATTTTTAGATAAAAATTTTAATCCTTATCTTTTTTAGAATGACAAATAGTTTGTTTATTTGAAAAGTGAAATTAAATAATTATGTTCATCACAATTTATTTGGAAAGTGAGAACAAAATCTCAAATTAGGTACTGTAGTTACGTATATATACACATTAATCAACACACATATGTTCAACACTGTTTATATATACATATATTGGTGATGTACGGTTAATTCGGGCCCCGAAAATTTCGGTTCGGTTTCGGTTTTCGGTCCGAAACCGAAATTTTATTTTTTGAGGCCCGAGGCCCGAACCGTTTACTATTCGGGCTGGACCGAAACCGGGTTTTTGGTTCGGTTTCGGTTCAATTTTCGGGTCGGGCTACATTTTGAGCCACCCTACTATGAAAGCATTCAGGCGACGAAATTCTTTCTTAATGTGTCGTCGCCTAGATAGTTTCAGGAGACGGATATAGAATTATTTTGTCTCCTGAGCGGTCCATAGGGCTATGAAAGCATTCAGGCGACGGAGTTTTTTCTTTATGTCTCGTCGCCTAGATAGTTTCAGGAGACGGATATATAATTATTTTGTCTCCTGAGCGGTCCATAGGGCTATGAAAGCATTCAGGCGACGGAGTTTTTTCTTTATGTCTCGTCGCCTAGATAGTTTCAGGAGACGGATATATAATCATTTTGTCTCCTGAGTGTAGTCTAAGGATGCATTCTCAGTTGTATGTCCGTAGCTGGAGTGTTCAGGAGACGAAATTTTATATAAGTCCGTCGCCTGAACAGGTTTAATTTTTTATTTTTTTTGTATAAGTTCGTCGCCTGAATTGTTTTGATTTTTAAAAAATAAAATTTAATAGGGCTGGTGCCCCCTGTTCGAATGTACCTATAGCACATGTTGTGCTCCTGTCCTAAACTCTATAAACAACAACACAAACAACACATACAACATACTCAACACCATACAAGCACAAAAAACTTCACAATTCACAACATACAATTCATTCCATCACATTAAAAACTTCACAAAAGTTGTCTAAATGTTTCACCCTAAACCTTGTCCAACATACCAAAAGTATGTGACAAATATCCATCTTGAGCAACTTCACAAAAAACTTCACAAAAGTTTATCTAAAAGTTTATCCAGAAAACCTTGTCCAACACAAGTTGTCTAAAACTTCACAAAACTTCACAAAACCTTGTCCAACACAAGTTGTCTAAAAGTTTATCCAGAAAACCAGAGCAATGTTTTAGTTAGAGGGATATGAGGAGGGCGTCCTTACCTTGCTATTTCGGCTGGGGGGAGGGCTGACTGTCTGTTGGATGACCAGCTGAGTTGGTGGAGGGCTGAGGAGAAGCTGTGACAGCCTGAGGACACACGACGGAGGTGACGGATGGTTGTGAGTTGGCCTGACCACTGAGCATGCCCATCATGAGCCTCTCGATGCTGGCCATACGCTCCTCCAGCTGCTCATTCTTGGTCTCGGTTAGGGTTGTTTTCTCACGCAACCTTTCTATTTCAGCCTTCGCCTCCTCCAGCTCCTTGTCCCTCTCTGCAGCCCTTGCTGCCCATGGACCCCCTCTTTTCTTTGCAGGCCGCTCTCCAGCTGCACCCATTCCTTTTAAAAAAATATTGAAAACATAAATAAAAATGAGCAGCTGGAGAATAAGAAAGTCATAAATAAAATCTTGTTATGAAAACAAGACTGAAATCTTGATATGAATTATAACAAGATTGAAATTGTAAGTAAAATCAAGTAAGGATTGAACACATAAATAAAATCTTGTTATGAAAAAAAGATTGAAAACGTAAGTAAAATCTTGTAATGGAAATTGTAAAATCAGAAATTCAAACATAAGTAAAATCTTGATATGAATTATAACAAGTAAAATATTTGTATGAACTTCTGAAAATTGTAAAACAATAATAAAATAAGTGGGGATTGAACTATACCTCGAACTTCTGTTCCTTTTCTTTCCCCAAAGCAATCCAAGATGATCTGTGTTTGTTCTTCGACAGAGAGGGGTGGTATTTGGCTTGGGTCTTCTCCTCCTTCTCCAACAGTGCAGACTTCATCAAGACGACGTTTCAATTTGGCCTACAAACACAGAAATTTTTAAGTAAAATGAATATATATATATAAGTAAAACACAGAAAGGAATGCATATATTGATTTGAAACCAGTAAAAGGAATATATAAGTAAAAGGAATATATATAAGTAAAACAAGTAAAACACAGAAAGAAATGCATTTTTGAACAGGATTTATAAGAAATGCAATAACATATAAGTAAAACCTAAGTACTTAGGAAACAGCCAAGCAAGCAAACTAAAAAAATCTAATAGTAGATAAGCAAGCAAAAATAAGCATAAGTCAAGCAAGCAAACAAATCTCATAGTAGATAAGCAAGAAAAAAAAATTCATAGCAAATAGATGAAAAGCAACAGTTAAAACCTAAGTAAAACCTAAGTACTTAGGAAAAATGACAGAAACGGAGGAAGATGAGAGGCAACAGAAGATAGGCAACAGTCATGTGTGGTTTTAAGCAACATAAAAAGAAGATAGGCAATAGAAGATAGGCAACAGTCATGTCTCGCTCGACAGAAGATAGGCAACAGAAGATAAACAATTAAGTCCACAAATATCAAGCCAAAGGAAAAAGAAAACATGAATCACTGCAGCCAGTTAAAACAGATTGAAATGGAACATACTTCCTGTTCAATTTCACACAAATCAAATTGAAACCCTAAATCCTAAATCAGATTGAAACCCTAAATCATATATCCTAAATCCTAAATCAGATTAAAACCCTAAATCCTTATACAAATTGAAACCCTAAATCCTATGAGATTGAAACCCTAAATCCTAAATCAGTATACAAATTGAAACCCTAAATCCTTGTACAATTTTAAAGAATCTGACAGAGGGAGAGAGAGAGATGCTCACCACGACAGCGGATGGAGCGAGGGGCCTCGCCTGATGACGAAGCTACTGGGGTGGCACCGACAATGGCTGTGGATGGCTCCGGGTTGCCATTGGTGAGAGATAGGAGAGGAGGTGGCACTGGGGTTGTTGCAGAGGGAGTGGGAGAGGGAGTAGGAGTCCCTGAGGCAGGAGGAGGAGTCGGGGCCGGGTTTGGAGAGGGAGTGGGAGTGGGAGTCGGGGCCGGGTTTGGAGATGAAGTGGGAGTGGGAGTCGGGGCCGGATTTGGAGAGGGAGTGGGAGTGGGAGTCGGGGCCGGAGTGGACGAGGGGGCCGGTAATTGCAGCGGTGGAGGAATCGGGGCCGGAGGCGCTGAAGCGGCCGAGGTGGAGGGCGAGGGGACCGGTAATTGCAGCGGTGGTGGAATAGGGGCCGGAGTGGACGAGGTTTGTTTCGAATTCTTTTTCCCCTTCACAGGGCGGGCTTTAGGAGGCATGGCGGAGGAGAGGTGGAGGAGGGACGAGAGGAGCGGCGGAGGAGAGGCGGAGGAGAGGTGGAGGAGGGACGAGAGGAGCGGCGGAGGAGAGGCGGAGGAGAGGCGGAGGAGGGACAGAGGCAAGTTGGAGATCGAGGGAGGAGGCGGAAGAGAGACAGAGAGAGAGAGAGAGAGAGCGCGATGAGTGAATGATTTGGGGCTAGGGTTAGGGAGGCGTCTGAGTTACTAAAATCCTACATGTTCAGGCGACGGAGATATAAAAAAATATTGTCGCCTGAAAATTTGGCGGAAATTCAAATTTTCGTTAAAATATAGGGGGGAAATTCAATTGGGGAGACGAAATAGTAATAAGTTCGTCTCCTGAATCATTTCAGGAGACGAGAAATTAACTAGTCCGTCGACTGAACATTTGGCGGAAATTCAAATTTTGGTGAAAAAAAAGGTGGGAAATGACATTTTATTAGAGCCAAAATGGGTCAAAAATTCACTTTTCCATTGGGGAGACGAACTACCAATAAGTTCGTCTCCTAAATCATTTCAGGAGACGAGAAATTAACTTGTCCGTCGACTGAACATTTGGCGGAAATTCAAATTTTGGTGAAAAAAAGGGTGGGAAATGAAATTTTATTAGAGCCAAAATGGGTCAAAAATTCACTTTTCCATTGGGGAGACGAACTACCAATAAGTTCGTCTGCTGAATACTCTCAGGCGACGGAAATTTAATTTGTCTGTCGCCTGAAAAAATACAGATTTTTTTAAAATGAGCACTTGGCATGTGTTATTGCCCTGTTTACCATAACTTAATGACAAATTGTACCAAAAAAAATAGTCTTAGAAGCCATGATACCAACCATGTCATACACATTCGAAAATAACCGCCATGTCTCACAAAAACAACGATTACAATATATGATTTATGGAATTCGAAGACATTATCAACCTTCGTCATCGTCATTTTCCTCTTCGTCATCCTCTTGTTCATCTTCATCTTCATCTTCATCATCGTCTTCACCCCATTGACAGAGCAGGCCCAATACATTTTGCATTGTAGTGGCCCCTTTGCCAAGTTCAGAACCTCCGGTTTCAGGTAGGTGTCTCCATCTTTGTGCAACTTAGAAACCTATACAACATAATATGTTAGAGTTCTGTATTGGGAAAACAAACATGCAATTTGTTTAATGAAACATCACGGTCGTTCTTACCCATGAGTAGAAATAACTAAGAAAATCTCTTCTACGGTCCCATTCTTCAAACTCCGGGTAAGCCTGACTATACAGGTTCTCATGCGATTTCATGTAGAACTCAACTTCATTGCAGTTGGTTAAAACCTGCCAGTGAGCCTCTGCAATCATAGGTTCTCCTAACCTTCCTCTCATGATTTGACCGTGAGGACGCACGAGGCTTGAAACGACAGAAATATCATAGCTCAGCTCCTCCATTGCATTCGTACCTTCACGGCTCTCATCTCGACCCCCGAGATACAAGTTGCAGTATGTTGTTGCCTCGTTTAAAACGTAACGCTCTGAAATATTTCCCTCCGGGTAACAGTAGTTCTTCACTTGAGCCTTATATTTGCCAAGTTGCCTATAAAACAAAGGAAGAAGTTTTGGAGGGGTATAATGGACATAAATTGTGAGATGAATTTAATCTATAAGTAGCATACCTTTCTATTGGGTACATCCAGGTGTAATGCACTGGTCCAGTTTCTAACACTTGTTGCGGTAGGTGAACTAGAAGGTGTACCATGATTGTGAAAAAGTGCGGGGGATAAATCATCTCCAGTCTGCAAAGAATCTGAACTATCTCATCCTCCATCTGGCGGACATCCTCCTTCCTCACCTCCCTGGCACACAATTTCTGAAACCATTTCGCTAGCGCAACCAAAGTCTTGGCAACACCCAACGGCAGGTATGCACGGACAACAATGGGAAGAAGACGCTGAAACATAACATGAATGTCATGGGTCTTTAGGCCGTGGATTTTTCTCTCTGCAATTTTGACCTTGTTGTGCAAAGACCCAGCATACCCATGGGGGTACTTCACTGTACCGAACCATTCGAATATATCTGGTATGTCCTCCCGTTTCACCAGAAATGGCGCATGAGGGAGTGTTCCATCTCTCTTCTGTGCCTGGCTTCTCCGCACCCCTCTTTGCTGCAATGCGGCTCGAGCTTTGGGACCATCCTTTGTCTTCCCTTCTATGTTAAGAGTAGTGCCGATGATGTTGTCGAAGACGTTCTTCTCGATGTGCATAACATCGAGTGCATGTCTGACTCTAATGTGACGCCAGTAAGGCAATCTCCATAACTCGGACTTGTTGGTCCAACACATTCTGTTAGTCACACTGTATGGGGCCTTGAAAGCAGGGTGCGAGCTGAGGACGGGGAAGTTGATCCTGTTGAGAAAGATGGAAACATAATGAGAAAGACATCGGACAAACGTATGAAAAGGGAAAACAGAGTGAAAAGAGGTAGTTCTCGTACCTATCGATCTGTGAAAGAATTTGCTCCCCGTTCCAAGCATAAGGGCGTGTTCTGTGTTCTTCGCTTCCATTGAATGCCATACCATCGGTTCGCCACGGGTGGTTTAGTGGAAGCCATCTACGGTGCCCATCGTAAACCATTCTCCCTTGTTCATGCGTTGCAGAAGTACCGTCCAAGCAAATAGGGCAGGCTTTATACCCCTTCGTCGCAGCTCCAGCCAACATCCCCAAGCCAGGAAAGTCGCTTATAGTCCACAACACTGCTGCTTTCATCGTGAAAGTGGACCTTGAGTATCGATCAACAGTATATACTCCAGTCCCCCATAAGTGGCGAAGCTCATCGATCAACGGCTGCATGAACACACTAAGACACTTTCCTGGAGACTTTGGTCCCGGAATCAACAACGCTAACATGTTGAATTCCTTCTTCATGCACAATGACGGAGGCAAGTTGTATGGCATCACTATGACAGGCCATGTGCTATGGAGGGTTGACTGATTCCCAAATGGATTGAATCCATCGGTTGCAAGTGCAAGTCTCACATTCCTCACGTCTTCAGAGAAATGCGGGTAGGTTTTGTTGAATTCTTTCCATGCCTCACCATCTGATGGGTGTTTCAACCATTCTGCATCTCTCACCCGCTCACCATGCCATCGCATAGCCTTTGCAATGTTCGGCTCCATGAACAATCTCTTCAGTCTAGGGGTTAAGGGAAAGTACCGGAGAACCTTCCTGGGAACCTTGCCTCTCGTACCCTCCCTAGTACACCACCTAGGTGTGTTGCACTTGGGGCACGCTTCGAGATCTGCATATTGTTTGCGAAATAGCACACAGTTATACTCACAAGCGTCGATCAGCTCGTACCCAAATGCAAGGTCCCTAATCACACTCTTCATCTTCGCTCCATCCGTAGGATGTTTATGTCCTTTCGGCAACATGCGAGCAATGTGTGCGCACATGCCGTCCAAGCTCCTATCTGTCCAACCAAACTCTGACTTCATCTGCATTGCATCCAGACAGGCATCCAGAACAGTCATATTGCTGTTCTCACACAATGGCATGTTTGCTGCCTCTATAAGCCTATTATATTTCTCGTAATCATCGTCAACAACGTATTGGAACGGAGGATCATCGGGGACAGAGTGCGCCTCATATCCGGCATGAAACGGAAAAGCATCGTGCAGAATGTTCATAGTCGGACCATCAACGGAGGAAGATGCCCCTTCCTCCGGGATCTGCGTTCGTCGTTGCTCATTTGTCCTATCAACTGGGGCTTCGCCATGCTTGTCCCAAACAATATAACTAGGCCACATTCCCATGTGGGCCAAATGACTGTGTATTTCATCTATTGGCTCCCATTCATTGTTGCGGCATCTCCGACACGGGCATAGGAAATGAGTCATTCCATTCGCATTATCTCTAAGATTCTGCATAAAGAGAAATATTCCTTTTTGATACTCCCCGTGAGCGTGAGGGAGTAGCATCCAACTTTTGTCGATCATTATCGTCCTATCATTATCAATCCATTCATATGAATTCATCACATTCTAAAATGAAATTGCACATAAACAATCCATTCTCATCATCTATGTCATTCTACACCACATTCTAAAATAAAATTTAACATAAACAATCCATTCATATACACAATCCATTCATACCTCAAACTCAATTTTAAATCAATTTCCAATCATACACAATATATACATACACAATTTCAACTCAAATCCATTCTCATCATCTATGTAATTCTACATCATATATACATACACAATTTCAACTCAATTCCATTCTCATCATCAATTCATAACACAAACTCAATTTAACCTCCATTTAACCTCAATTCCATTCTCATCATCAATTCATAACACAAACTCAATTTAACCTCCATTTAACCTCAATTCCATTCTCATCATCAATTCATAACACAAACTCAATTTAACCTCCATTTAACCTCAATTCCATTCTCATCATCAATTCATAACACAAACTCAATTTAACCTCCATTTAACCTCAATTCCATTCTCATCATCAATGCATAACACAAACTCAATTTAACATCCATTTAACCTCAATTTCAACTCCATATATACATACACAACTCTTTCTCCTCATAAACTCCATTGAAACAACTTTTTTACCATCCAAACTCGATTAAAAAAGACAAGCTCATCATCAAATATCCAAACAAACAATGTATATGCATATATTCAACAAAAAAAAAACAAAAAAATTTAAAATTTATTTATACCTTCAATGGAGGTGTGAAATGGGGGAAAATTTTCGAGCCCTCTAGGGTTATTGTGGGAGAAGGATGAAGGTGAGAGGGTAATTATTGTACAGTACAACCGATTTATTTGGTTGTTACGGAAAACACATTCAGGCGACGGACATATATACACCTCCGTCTCCTGAGTGAATAGTAATAAATATGGGGTCAACTACCCCACTTTTCAGGCGACGAAAATATTTAAAAGTTCGTCTCCTGAATGAACAGTATTTAATTACCCCCACCAACCGGACTTTATTACTCTACTTTTGAAAAAGTCCAACGTTCAGGCGACGGACCACTGGAACTTCCGTCGCTGCAAAGGCCCGAACAACGCTCAGGCGACGAACCAATAGCATTTCCGTCGCGAAAAAGGCCCATTCTGACAGCCGTCATTCAGATACCTGTTTGGGCGACCGATCTTGAGAAATGTTCGTCGCCTGGATTTGTTCCGTCGCCTGAGTACAGTTCAACCGACGGACATTGAGGTTTTCTGGTCGGCTGAACATGGACTGGAGGCGGTTTGGGCATCCCAACGTTCAGGCGACGGGCCTTAGTAAGTTCGTCGCCCGAACATGATTCAGGCGGCGAACCTTTTTAGGTCCGTCGAGCGAGAGTGAATCTGGCGTAGTGGTATCATTAAATATATTATATATGACGGATGGAAGTAAATGAAATATGCGGACTAATTAAAAAGCAAGTTTATTAATCAACTATAAGTTACTCGACTACTCTTTCGATTAGAATATGAAATTTTATTCGACTTGTGTGCTAAGTTACTATAGTAGCCTAGCACACAATGGGTGATTTTATGCGGTTAGCCTAATGGCGCTAGATGATCGTCATTTCTGATCGCTGGACTACTCTTTCTATTACCACGACCTCCAAGTCCAAAGCCTCCCTTCCGTCTCCGATGATAGGAAAGGCTATCTCAACATCCATTGTCGACAATAAAAAGAAGGGCAAAAAGGATGATATGGTGCTAAAGATGAACCTCCCTTAGAGGAGTACTCAGAAGAACACTTGATCTCAATTAAGGCCCATTCAAAGATTATAAACTGCATAATTCTCTTTTTGTTTACTCTTTCTAGAGTGTCCTAGACAAGCTTTTGAAAAATAACGGTGGGTGATCCGACGTGGGGGGCAACGCACGCCAAGCGAAAACGCGCTAACCAAGCCGAGCACACAAGCCGAGTGGGGTTCCATCCTAAAACCAATTGGTGTTAGGTGGGGTAGCCCACCGGCTTATATACGTACAAGACTTGGATTCAATTTCTATTCAATGTGGGACACTCCCAACTCATATTCTCCACAACTTTTTCTTTCAATAATGGGCCAAAAGATAGCAATGGCCAAAACTTGCTAGTATTACATACATAATCCACTTTTTAAATCACTTTTATTTCCAAAATCAGTGTTAAAATTCACCAACTTAAACACAGCTCCAACATTTTTTTTAATAAAATATGTCCAAAATTGAGAAAAAAATAACCTTTATTTTGTTCAAAGATTTGAAAAATAATTTACTTTTTTAAAAAATTAAAAAATTAGAGAAACATATACGTTATAAGATAAGGTATCCGTAAATATCAAAGTTCGAGTCGGACCGATGACTGGGGGTCGTGTGCACAGGCGCTAGTAGCCTAGCATACAAGCCGAGTGAGGTTCCATTCTAAAACAAATTGGCAATAGAAGGAGTAGCCCACCGACTCATATATTAGGGTTTGATATGTTCAACTTTCCGATGTGGGACACTTTTGGTCTCATTCACATCTTTAACAGTAAAGCTAAATAAAAGCTTAAAATTCTCCAAAAACATTAAAATTCCAAAAATAACATTTTATTTATTGAAGATGCTGTCACGTTACTTATGGTCGACAAAAACGTTTACTTTTAGTCCCAAATCATGAATACATTTAATTAGGCAAGTCATTAAGTCAATCATGATGGAGCTTGCACAAAGTAAGTAAACAAGGAAGTAATTGGGCTGTGGAGAGTCAAAATAAAAGTAAGCGCGTCGCAAACCATCTCATTTAATATGTTAATTGTTCTCAACTGCCCGGTTTACAACAACAGCAACTGGAGTTTGGGCTATATATATATCGGCGTTTGACTAATTGCCAATATCATGTCCCCATCGGAAATCGCAACCACTCCTGAACTTTTCATTACGGATCGGAGTATATATTTTCCACGTTACACTTATCAACTTAGGTGGAGCAAATCACATTTGATGGCAAATCCGAACACGTAATTCGGGTGGCAAGAGGCACACATCAGATAAATCGGTTTGCGCAGACCATCAATAATAGCTAACTTATTTTGTTTTCCTATACAATCCATCCATGATTATAACAAAAAAAAGGTGTTATCTAATTGACTTTAAATTTCATTACAAAAATATTGCATATCTCGCTTTGAATTATGTCTTAATCGAGCTAACATTTTGTTCATAAAAAATGGGTGGTTATGTGCAAAATTTGACAAGTAGTTGATATGTTATGCGATTTTAAAAATGTGGGGTATTTTGTGTTAAATTTTATGAAAATAATGAGTGATTTTATTTAAATTTAAAAAGGAATGTGATTTTGTGTTGTATTTTTTGGCAAAAATATAGATAATTATGTGCAATTTAAAAGTAACGGGTGATTTTGTGCAACTTTAAAAAATAAATGTTCATTTTCGCTTGTAAAAAAGTGAAATACTCCCATACCGGCTATTAAATGTATCTTGCGCTATCTGAAAGGTATAATCTCTTATGATCTTCACCTTCGATCAGCCACTGACACTCAATTAGTTGCCTTTACGGATGCTAGCCTTTGACATAGATGATTCTCGATCACAACATGGCTTTGCCCGGTAATCTTGTCAGTTGATCTTTTCAAAAGCAGAAGGTTGTTGCCCGATCTAGCACTGAGGTTGAGTACCATGCTATTGCCTTCATAGTAGCCGAACTCCTTTGGCTCTGACAACTTCTGGCTGAGCTTTAGGCACCGATGGCGGGCTCCCATGTCCTTTGTGACAACCTCAGTGTGCCACATACATGTCTGCCAATCCCATTCTGCATCAACGGTCCAAACACATTCACGTTGATTACTTCTTTGTTCTTGATCAAGTAGAGGTTGAGGACCTTAACTTGTTGTTTGTCATATTCGATCATTAGACCAAACTACAAACATTTTCACCAAGGCCCTTGGCTTGTCAGTGGCTGATTTACTACTCTTCTTGACAAGCTTCATGTGTGACATTCCCCATGAGGTTGCAGGGGGTATTAGGATAAAATCAAATCTTCTTTGTTTGGATAGAATTGTGGAAATTGTGTATATTTTATCTTTGGATATTCTTTCTCTCCAAGCAATGTAATTATATATATCTATATTGAAAATCAATGAAAACAAACTTTCTCACAAATTGATATTCTCTATATATTTGTAATTTGTAAATTAAAATGATTTCTTTC
This sequence comes from Persicaria tinctoria, assembly GCA_037127255.1. Classification (NCBI taxonomy): domain Eukaryota; kingdom Viridiplantae; phylum Streptophyta; class Magnoliopsida; order Caryophyllales; family Polygonaceae; genus Persicaria; species Persicaria tinctoria. The sequence goes on from JBANSL010000004.1 coordinate 8,522,727, forward strand.
TTAAAATCAACTCAATAAAAACGATGTATAACCTATTCCATTTTCTTTTTTTTTCTTTTCACCCCGAATCAATCCTTTTAAAATAGAGTTTTTCGAAAAAACAAATGAAAATTATTATGAAGCTTTTTGTGCATTAAAATTATTTGTACATGATGATCAATAGCTACAAAATTTCGATCCAATGGTCCATCCATTTTTTTTATATAAAAACAAACCAAAAAGTCTTATAATCACACTACATTTTCAATCTCAATTTGCTCCTGGCCCATAATTAGTTGTACATGATAATCATACAATTTCTCTCAGTAGAATTAAGTATAAATATTGACTAGGTCGGGCTGGACACGGTGCGGATCGCCGGATCCAATGTCCCGAAGAGTTCCATGTCTCTCCTCATAAAACTCCACCTTTTTATTATTTTTCTTTTTCTTTTTATAAATTTTAATTATTTTTCTTTTATTTTTTATTTCGGGGGTGGGGAGGCCAAGGCACGGGGGCATGTCCCTTTGGGGACAGGTGAGCCCGGCCGGGCTGGACATGGGATGAGATTCTTCAAATTATCCCATGCCCTGGACTAGGCATCGAATAAAATGCAGGACTGGGTCTTAATTCCCTGTCCTATTAATTTTTTTATATATAAAATAAGTATAAGTGTAAAAGGAAAGATTAATAAAAATTATCCGTTTGTTTATTAAATTAAGACTTTTGTTAATGAGAAAAAATTAGTCTATTTGCCAAAATCAAGGAAGCTTTTGATCAACAACAACAACAATCCAGTGTATCTTGCGATTATGTAGGGTCTGGAGGGTCAGGATTTACGCCATTCGAACCCGACCCGACCCGCCCGATTGCCACCTTTATGATTTTGTTGCTTGCTAAGGACAAATTTCCTCTAGGGCTATAAGTGATTAGTTGATTAGCTGCTTCAAGATCCATTGTGTTCGCACGGTAACTTTCTAGAGAGGTTCTTAATAGAAACAATTGTGTTCTTCGTGTTGATCCGTTAAGAGTTTGGTTGGGTAGATTTATTTTAGGTTTATTATAAGGGACACGGTCAATAAGTCAACACTTCAGGTTGTATTGTTGAAGTATTATGTGTCCTTTTCTATAAAAGAATTAAGGTGGCGTTTGGTTCAAAGTGTAAAAGGTAAAGAGAGTGATTGTGTTTAATTGGAACGAAAGGAAAGGAAAGGGAAAGTGTTTGCACCTAGTTTTGTTTGGTTAATTTTACTAAGGAAATGAATCAAAATATTGGATTGGTTGTAGATCCAACTTTCATCAATCGATAAACTTTTTTGAGTTGAGGAAGGAGGAAGCAGAGAGTAGGAAGACGAAGATGCGTGTATTTCATGGATCCTTCATCCAATTTTGTGTTCTTCTTTCTCTCTCTTTCAATTCCAACTTTCAGACATCTCTCAACATCGTCAATTTCACAATCCTCACCCAAATTTTGACGAAATTGTTGAAGCTATGGCATCTCTGCACTACTGTCAGTGCTCATCAGAGCCACCATCCACAACCGGAGATCTTCATGGAAGGAGATTGATGAACCAGGGAAGAAATTACCTAGTTAATGGCTGACGTGAGATCTAACGAGAGAGAGAGAGATCGAATGGGCCTTCAAGGAAAGCGTTCGATTGATCCGAGAGTATCGAGATCTAGCGAGGCGATCGAGTCAACGGAGATCTGATGGAACTTCGCCATGAAGATGTCACTGTGTAAAAGATCTGTTGAACGCCTGGACGGGACTTGGGGAGGAGGAGGAGGAGGAGGAGAGTGGATGCGTGTATTCTTCCTTTTTATTTCCTGAAAACTATTGTTTTAGTGAGGGTAACAAATGGGCCGGATCGTTTTACCCTAGCTAGAAAGGAAATGATTAATTTGAGGAGTTGAACCAAATAACTTTAAATGGACCGGGCTCTAACAAAGTGTTTGTTGGACTGTTTTTTACTGAACCAAACGAGCCCTAAACCTATTCGAAATCCTCTCAAGGCAAATAGCTAGAAGTAACGGCCTCAATTTAATGGTGTCTTAAGCTTATCCAAATATATATACGTGATATTTAGGTCATTTTATGTTTGAAATTTGGGGCTCCTATCACTTACTACTTGTGTTTGGAGATATTAACATTAATAAAGGCATATATATGGGGAAGTTTGCAAAGTGTTCTGTGAGGTCTTATGCAACCTTACTAGTGGTGTTGATGGTTTTAGGGTATGTTTTCGATCTATATATATACCAATATATTAATTATATGACTAAATCTTATTATTAATAGTTTTATTTCTGTAGAAATCTAGCTCGATCTCTTGCTAGATCTGTGTTCACCATGTCAGCGACAATCGAATTTGTGCTCAAAAGAGATCAAAAGTTCATAGTCGTTGAACCAAGGAAGAGGATGATGTTCTAGGGTTAGCCATTGCTTAACCTTCATACACTCTTACCCAAAAAACTGAAAATACAGAAGCTTAAATAGTCCCTACAACGGATGCCAGCTAGCAAGTGGTCCACAAATGACACATTATTACAACAAGAAAAACATAGGGAGGAAAATTGTAAATAGTGAAATATAGGATATGAAATGCATGCTTTCAATACCCCTCCTCAAGTTGGACTTGGGAGTGGATTGACATCCACTGACAAATCATGCAACAATCCTTCAATCCAAACTAGTTCACTAGCAAGTCATCAACATAAACCAGAGCCAACATAAACCAGAGCCACTACCAGCCCCATATCTTTGATGGTGTATGCACTGTGTAAGCCCTTTTTATAGACTTGATCTCCTCATTATCATCTCCAATTATAAGCAAGTCGTCAACATAAACCAGAGCCACTACCAGCCCCTTTGGAACTTGCTTGATGAATAATGAATAGTCATTTTTAGACTACACATACTCGTGGTTGATCATGAACTGTGACAATTTTGAATTCCATTGTCCAGATGCTTGTTTCAAACCATATAAGGACTTTATCAACTTGCAAACTTGTCCTCGCTTGGCATCATATTCTTCAGGAGGAATCGTGTAAACATCTTCTTCCATATTTCCATGCAGAAAGGCATTGTTAATGTGTCGCAGGTCTCGGACGTGTATCTTTGATTTGAATCCTTGTGCACCACATATTTTACTCGATGAATCTGATGCATAATGATGTATCATGTATCTCGGCCTAAAATAAGACTATTGCTAAATATTCAGCACTTCCATGTTCATGTACTTGTCATATTTTCTTTTATATGGTATTTGAGTTTTAGGTTTCTTCGTATGAGGTAGGTCTTTCTTTTCTTGCTTCTCTTATTCTAGAACTAGCTGATCTAGAATTAGATTCCATGTTCAAATTCTGGTCAATCTGTTTGCTGTTTGATTCCTATGATTAAAATGGAGTTAGTCATGTTGTAGTCAAGTGAAATTTTAGCTTAGAAGACAAACAACTTGAGTGTTTTCTTTCTATTGCTCACTACTTGATTTTATTACAGATTCTTGCTGTATACCTACCCATTTTCTCCATCATGCAAAGTAATAACATTTTTGCATGTATTTGATTTTATGACAGATTCCTGGTGCATACCTTACCCGTTTTCTTGGCAGATACATATAGTTCTCAACTACAGATGGGTCTCCACCATCTTCAATGATTCAATGTAGGTGCTTCTATATTCACCCTCTAATTTAGGTCAATCAGATTGAAAAACTTCTTGTTCGATGATTTTATCTTTGATTGGTGATATTGTGATTGCATCATAGCGATTCGAGGTTAGCTGCAGTTTAAAAAAAATGAAGATCGGGTAGAATTAGAGGAATTATTAACTTTCTCAGTCCTTTTAATGAGAGGGTACACTTGTTGTATCTAGTCTTTTTAATAAGCAAGAATATATAAAAACCTTACATCTATGCTGCAATTGTTACTTCTATTTATCTCATATTCCCTCATTGGTTTCTTAGGACATATTGGACACTCCGATCATTAAATTTCTCAATTGACTGACATTTTGAACAAGAATCGAGGAGGCCGTGAATCGGAGTAGATTACGGTATCATAGAGATGATAATTGAGACATACAAGCTGATATGCCAATGTAAAGTAACAACTATACTTATTCTGTTTTGGACTCCCTAGGTAACTACTTCAATCCAACAACACGTTTCAAAAGTAGAGATGATAACTGAGCAGGTTTATCTATTACTTTAGGTTATTGACAGAGCCCATCTTAGCTCATGAGATGATGCATGGTTGGTTACAACCCAATGGTGCGTCATTTATTAGTTAACCGACCACATGATTATTGTTACCTTGTATGTTTCCACTAATCTTCCCCAATTACTTGGTTTCGAATCTTATTTGTCATGTTATCTGACTGGAAAATGTGTTTTGGGTGAAATATAATAGTGATTATGTTGTAATGCTTTGTTCCATTTATGTTCTTGCTTAAATTAATTTACTACTTTCGTTTATATTAAGTATATTTATTGTTAGGATTATTTTTAACATACAGATGCATAGAAATTTTAGTGAGTACCACACAATATATTACACCACACTACCCAATAACTTAGATAAACTAACCATGGGGGATCCATGTTATCTCATGGATAGTCCTATTTTATTTTACTAAAGTTCTGTAAGAGATAGCATCATGTTGTTGATGCAACAATTGAGGATTAACCAAGTTGGTGAACACTCTTAGACACCAAACAAAACACACACAAACTGAACACACAGAGCTTAGTCGAGAGAGAGGAAGTTTTCTCAGCAAAACCTTTCTTAACTTCCACACTAATTGAATACAGAAAATGCAAACATAAAACATCCTTACAAGGCTTGGTAACTGCCTTAGAAACAACACACCACTACCCCACTACTTGTTCAACTGCAAGCAAAGTTCAACTGTCATAAACTGCTCTGCTGCTTACTCGATTTAGAGCAAGCTTGTCGACATCGACTTACACCAACAAACTTAACTAACATTTTAAAAACTAAGACTTAAAACTGAAATGGGAATTACATTTCAACACCTCCTCTTAATTCACATTTCTTTCATTCCAATCTTCTCCATAAAGAACTCATGCTTAGCTTCATTCAAAGCTTTTGTGAACAGATCAGTATCCTGATCATTTGTTCCACAAAACTTGAGCACAATTTTTCCCTTGCTCACGAGCTGCCTGATGAAGTGATGTTGCACATCTATGTGCTTAGTCCGAGCATGAAATGCTGGATTCTTGGTCATTGCAATGGTTGACCTATTGTCACACCAAATTTCAATTGCTTCTGTGTGGTTGCACCCCAAATCAAGCATCAACTTCTTCAACCATAGGGCTTGCCTAGCTGCAGCTCCTGCAGTCATATATTCAGCCTCTGAAGAGGACAGTGCAACTCTGTCCTGCTTCTTCGAGCTCCATGTTATAGCTCCAGATCCAAGCCCAAACACAGAGCCTGATGTGCTCTTCCTGTCGTCAAGACACCCAGCCCAATCACTGTCAGTGTGCCCTTGCAGCTTGAATGCTTGCACACTCTCATACCAAATGCCACACTTCAAGGTACCATTCACATACCTGAGAATTCTCTTCACAGCTCCCATGTGCTGCTTGGTAGGACTGTGCATATATCTTGAAATCACACTCACACTAAAGGCTACGTCTGGCCTTGAGTGTGTGAGATAATTCAATCCACCTACCATACTCCTGTACACTTTCTCATCAGATTTAGGAGTCCCATCTTCTCTCTGAAGCTTCTCATTGGTATTCATGGGAGTATGAGCAGCTTCACACTTCTCCATTTTGAATTTCTTCAACAAACACTATTAGAATACTGCAATTAGACATCATGTGATTTAAGTCTGTCAAAAAAATACCAGATGTGATATTAGTCTATTATATTAGTTTTTAAATTTGTGATGTTGAACAATAATTAAACATCAATTAACTTTTTTGGCAGATGTTAATTTGTTCATTCTAAAAAAATAAAAAAGCGGGATTTCGAATTTGAAAGGCGTGGAGAAACACTTGGAAAAAAATTAAAAACCCGCCCATGCTTAATTTCAACGCCCACTCAGTCCCACGTACTTACATTCACTTAGCTCCTCCTCCATTCATCACCCCCTCGTCCAAACCCTCTCGTCCTCTCAGCTCCTCTCCCAGACTCATCCTCGCCACCGCCACTACAACGGCCACTGCTGTCACCACCGCCACCACCGTCGTCGCCACCTCTCCTCTTTCTTGTTCCCTACTTTCATCTCCAATTTCTCCTCCTCCTCCCCCTCCAGATCTGAGATCTCCTTTCTCCCAATGTCATCCCGAAACCCCAAACAATTGAAGCCACCGACGACTAACTCCACATCCTCCTCGTCGCGGCGTATCCGACTCTCCACCTCCTCCTCGACGATTGACCTATTTTTTGATCTTTGTTCACAATTTTACTCTCTTGTCCCGCCTCCTGCTGCGCTGTTGTCCGAGCTTCCTCCTCCGTCCATCTATTTCGTCGCCGGAGACTCCTAAAACGCCCAAGGTAAGCTTCTTTAATTAGCACCAATTTGTCATTCAATTTCTCTCTCAAATCGACTTTCCTATAGCTCAAATTCTAGGGTTTTGAAATATTCTCTTTATTTTGGTCTATGAGGAAACTTTTTTATGTGATGCTTGAAGAGATGCCTAAAAGCCCAGTGTTTGTGGAACTTGAGTCGGGACTTGATGGATAGCAGTTAGCTAAGTCGACAACATCTTGATTGGCCGGTGACGCTTTGTGGTTGAGGTAAATTGGAGGAGTTTTGTGTAGAAACTACTAGTAATAATTATTTCGAGGTAGGCCAAATGTAATACAACAACAAATGGGTGAAAGCAGTAACCTATGCTTCATGTAGGTGAAAGCAATAATGTTTGTTTGACTGATTGATTTTGCTAAAATAGTGTACATACAATTTACTTCTAAAAGTGAAAAACATTTGATTCTTATTTTGCTTGTTTTATATGTACTATGATGTGGGAATTAACCTTGAACATAAAACATTGCAGGGGCAAAACAGTAGAAACATGCATATATAGGATGGATGTCTTGTGTTCACTAGTTCAGATACTACAAATGCAAACTACTATATGATGTACTACATGTTTTAGCGTTGGGCGTAAGTGCATCTATGCATTATGAATTGTTCCATCTTTGTGTCATATTTTTTTCATTATAATTTTTTTTTTGCTTTATTTTCATCGTCAATGTTACTAGCTCTAGTGAAATGTAGCCCGATAACTTGTGTTTGAGTTATCCTGATTACAAGGGTTATGAAACTAAACTCTATAGTTATCATGTTTTGAGCTATTATGGCTCCTGGATGGAACATGCATTCACCCTTTTTCTCCTATTTTACATTGTAAGCCAGTCACTTTGTTAGGCATCGTATTTGAGTTATTATGGAATACTCTTCAAATCTCAATTCATGTGAAAGAGATACTTTTATGTTGTTTGAATGTTCACTCTGCTTGCTTGGAATTTTTATTTGTGATTAGCTTGATACTTGCATTCTATGTTAGACGGGCTAGTGTGAGTTGATATCTTGTTTGTTTATTTGGATTGTCAAACTTATCCAAAAAAAACTGAAAAATCAGGGCCTTAAGTTGATATTAGTCTTTTGATTTTTGTTGTGGTGTAAGGTTAGATTTTCTATTTTAGTAAACCTTCCTAGCTGGAGGAACTGAGGAAGGTAACGATCTCATCCAGTTCGGTTATCTCCACCATTTGGTATCTTCTCCCATCTTGTGCTTCTATTAATGCGATTCATCACTTTCTATTTTCATTTCATTTCGTATCAAGTTACTGATTACTTTTGATCGAATTGATATTCAAAATTGAATGGTTGTGTCCTGGGTAAGGTAGTTTGCTTTGTAAAATTTATAACAAGTATAAAGGCTGGTTTTTGTTGGATGCTCCCTCATGTTTGCTTGTAAATTTATGGAGTAATATTCTGCTTTTTTTCTTTCTAATTTTGGTGCATGGGGGCTAGAATAGGTTCCTACATTCTTAGAGAGCGTTTTCTTGGTTTGATACTTATCTCACATCTTCGCAAAGCACCTTCTTGGATTGAATAGCTGTAAAATAAGGTCTTCACTTTTTATGCCTTCGATGTTATTCAATTATTTGTATCACTTGTATATAAGAAATTTTAGACTAGCTGGTCTGTTGTTTCATGTAGGTAATGTCAAAGTTTCTATATATCTATGGCATGTGTAGTTTGCTCAAGGAGTGCCTGCTAAAGGGATATTTCAGTCAGGTAATGGTGATTTCAGTTATTCAGTGCTCCCTTCTTTTTCCCAAAGTAACCATTCTTTCTTCTTCCTTCTCTTTACCCTTTTAAAATCCTCTTTCTTTATTTTATTTTTTTCCCATAAATTAATTACCCATTTATGCAATTTCATCATGAACCATGACATTTACCTCGAGCATTATCCTCAATTCGAGCTACGTTGTTCTGTTCATGATGCAGTAATGTCTATAATGCCGACTCGATGAAAGTTTACAAAGGCTTAGATGTTCTCTCCACCAAAGTCAACGTTGTTGAGCAGAAAGGTTTCTCTCTCTCTCTCTCTCTCTCTCTGTGTGTGTGTGTGTGTGTGTGTGTGTGTGTGTGTGTGTAAAAGCGCTCAAACCAATACATTTTTCTAGGATAGATATTTCCCCAAAATCAATAATTGAAAAATAAAAGGGGTATGAAGGTTAGTGGAGTGTGCATATTAGATGTATGCTTGCAAGTACATTCGATTTTTTTCTTTCTTAAATTGATGTTTGGTGGCATGAGGTCAAAACCATTACTTGTGAGGGTATGTGCTGCTTACTTATCTACCTTATTTTCAGCTCATTAATGACATAATTTCATGAGATCACATGCCAGTCATTGTTGATGCCACAAACTTTTATATTCTGGTTTATATTTTGGTATATATTATGTTATTCACTACTTGTATCTAATCTTTACACTTATAGGTTTGGGCAGCCTATCAAGGTTAATTGGGCATATCCTAGTAGTCAAAGAGAGGATACTTCAAGTAAGTAGTGATTTCTGAATATGCTTGGCTCATGGAGTTGGAATAACCTTTACATGTTTTATCTCTGGAACGTGATTTATGAAGCACTTGTTAGTGTGTTACCTGCATTGAGGGATAATATAAAATATAAAGGGTGATGTAAGCTTCAACTGATCGCGTGGACGAGATAAGCATTTACTAAAAATAAAATAAAATGAACCATACTCACATGAGCTGAAATTGGTGGATTGATGATTCCATTCTTAAAATCAGACCTATACATGTTCTTTTGAGTTTTGGCTAGCTTCTTGCTTTAGTTGGTGGCATGGGCTGACTTGGGTTCATTTTGCGCTCATCTTGCTGTTTAGATCTTTTTTTGTTGTTGTTTTTCCTCGGTTTTAGGGGTTGTTTTGAATCTTTTGATTGCATTAAAATCTAATCATTGCTTCTGCGTTTGTGACTGGTTTTGCTGTCATTAATTCAATCTGTTGCTACTTTAATTTTGGTGCTACAGTCTTGGGCTGTATAAGCTTGTATGCATTGTTGGGAATATATTTTTGTGGTGTTATGGGGCTGATTTGTAGTTGCTTGCGATGCTGGATTTGGGGGCTATTTAGAGCTGCTATTAAATGATCATTTTAGTTCTGTAATGTATGAATATCCTGTTTCATTGTGCTTCTAATTATCTCGGGGGCAATTGATACAAATGTAAAGACCGAAAATTTTAATTATGATTAATTAAGATTTAATTAATTTCCGAGGGATAATTCGATCAATTATCCTTCTTTTGACGATTTTGAAAACCCGGAAAAATTTAAAATTTATGGATGACATATTTTATATGGAAAGAGGATTACAATTCCAATCTATTGGAATTCGTATGATAAAATCGATTATGTGATAATACGATATATATTATAACTGGTTAAGTCCGGATCACTTAACCAAAGTGCTTAATCTATAGAATCGTGAACCTTATGTGGATGTATGTTGATTATTAGGTTGGGTACATTGCATTAGAATACCACCTAATGAAAGCTTAATGAAATTAATAGGCTCTTGTTGATTGGATCCTTGGTTGTGCACTTTATTGCTTGCTTATTCTCCGGACTCCAGGTAAGTCCCCTGGACTTACTCATGATGGATTTATGTGATACTCTTTGTCTTATCGAGAGTCTTCATGCATCACGCGACCTAGTAACATGTTTAGGAATATAAACTGGTAATATGACGTAGGATGAACTTAGTAAATCCAATAATTCATATGTATGCTATGTGTCTATGGTAGGACGACCGTCAAAATCTAAATGAATGACTTATATTCGATGGAACACGAATGAAATAATGAAAGGCTTATGATGAGAAAGAATGAGTATGTTTGAGAAGGATGAGTACGTTTGAGAAGGATGATGATGATGATGATGATTATGATGATGATACGGGCCCTTGTGTGTTTATTTCGCATTTATATATATCTATACACTTGCTTATGTGTTGCATTTTAACATTCATGTAGTTTAAGTATGCCTCTTTATATGGCACGGAGTGTGCATATTTCCGATGATTGACCCCGATATATTTCTTGTTTTTTAGATTCAGGTACCCCTTACCCGATATGACTTGCTTATGTGGATGGTTTTCGGGACAGACCTTTTGGACGATTAGAGTGAGGGAGGCGCTTGACAATCGTACTCTTTTGCTCATACTTTTATCGTTTTGACCCGGCGTGGCCGTGGCGTTTTGTTGTATTTATGATTTCCGCTTTTATTTCTATTCGAAACGTTTTCGCGATAGTCTAGGACAGGTGAAGCCTCCAACGGGCTTACGATCTTTTCGGGGTTCGCAATCCCCATCTTTTGACAACTAAATCTTCCGCTTAAATGAACCTAATAATAACTTGTACTCGGTCGTAAGATCCAAAGCTCACGGAAGAAGATCAAACTTCTTCTATAACGTTCCCCGATAATCTAGTATTCCGAACCTTATTTACCTTCTAAGTAGGTTTATGGAGGTTAATTCGGGTATTTAAATTTCGGGTCGTTACAAAGTTGGTATCAGAGCCAAGGTTGTTCGACCTGAGTACGCACGAGTTAAAAAAATTAATTTTCAAAACCCGCCCACCGTTTTGGAAATTTTCAAGGATTTCGAAGTGTTTAAAGGGCAAAGATGAAAACCCTTTGGAAAATGAAAATGGTTAGGATATTTATAGACGAGAGATAGGATCGACGGGTAGAGACAAGGCGATAGGCATCCTTAGAGATGTAGAAGGGTTCGGGTAGACTGCCTAGCTTTTCCTTACAGACGGGCCTGGAAGACTCCAAGAGAGCAACCATGGTGGTTGGAGTAGGATAGGATTTAGAGGCGGGCTCGCCAAGCTATCCCTCGAAGGATAGCTATATAGTTAGCTTCTGTGCGATATAAAATTGTGCCTACGGGCCATCCCCTTGAAGGGATGTAATTATGTGAGATGAATGTGCCTGAGGGCCGTCTTCCTTGAAGAAGACGTTTTATTTAATTGTATATTGAGTACATTTAAATGTCTAGTTGTCAGCATGGTCGACACCCAGATTATTAGAGGACGCGGGAGACCACGTGGCCGAGGTCGTGGCCGCATTCCTGAGACAGAGACAGAGACTGAGACCGATGTTGAGGTCGAGATCCCCGGGCAGCATGAGGGAGAGGCTGATAGGCAGCATCAGGGATCAACGATAGAGAGGGCATTACTTGCGTTCCTAGAGCGAGAGAGATCAGCTGGCGTCACCGACTGGGTGAAGAGACTATCACAGAGTAGCCCGCCTATCTTTCAGGCCGGACCCGGAGAGGATATCGAGCAGCTCTTCAGAGGACTCGAGGGAGTTTTCAGCTTGATTAGAGTACCCGATGCGGAGAGACAGAGGCTTGCGGCTGGGCAGCTTCGAGGAGATGCTTATGACAGATGGCTTGTCTACTGTGATGATCGTACTGCATGGACCTACGAGGAGTTCAGGAAGTTGATGCTGAGAGAGTACTGTCCATCTGGGACACAAGCAGCACGAGAGGTTGCGTTCTTCAGCACCCGCTATGACCCACGACTATCTATCTCCGAGATCGTCTGCCAGTTCAAGAAGGAGCTCGTCTATTGTGGAAAGGTCTGTAACACTGACAAGATGCGCATCCGCATGCTTTCTATGAGGCTTCCGCCAGACGTTCTTCTGATCTCTACCAGCATGGAGGGAATGACATATGACAGATTTCTAGAGATGATCCTTCGCTATGACCAGCAGCTACGTCTGACAGCTGCCCCGTCTTCAGCTTTCCGCACTCCATCTGGCGGAAAGAGGCCACGACCCGCGGAGCACAGATTTGATAGGGGCCCAGGGAAGGGGTTAGCGAGAGGAGGATCGACTAGCGGGACCACTTGGGCCATTCCAGCTGTACCTGTATCATCCTACCGCGAGGCTAGAGTGAGAGCTATTATCTGCCACAGCTGCCGCGAGGAGGGCCACTACCAGACAGACTGCCCTAGGAAGTTCATTTCCTGCTACACGTGTGGAGGGGTAGGACATCGTGCTATCATGTGCCCGCAGGGCGAGAGATCTTCATTCACTCCTGCAGCTTCAGCTTTACGCCTTCCAGAGGCACCGAGACCCGCTCAGATTTCTTATGCACAGGGTCAGGGGAGGGGGACTCCCTTGGGAGCTGGCCGAGGAGATAGTAGCTACGGAGGTGGTCGAGGAGACAGCAGTTTTAGAGGAGGACGAGGCCGAGGTGGAGGTCGAGGTAGAGGTAGAGGAGGAGGTCGGGGCGGTCGAGGATCTTACCAGCATCAGCAGGCACAGTCGTCGGCAGGGTCGACAGGACTAGGCCAGGGCAGAGGTTCTGCACAGCTGGCAGCGATAGCTGTAGACACTGATTTCTTACCACCCCCGCCGCCCCGCGCGTTCCCGATGCGGAACGGTGATTCGACAGCTCTGACTTCCATAGGTACGATATCGTTCTGTGACTCTACTCTTCGCATTCTATTCGATACCGGGGCAACCCACTGCTTTATAGCAGATTCATGCGTAGCTAGATTTAAACTTGTATGTTCGGTATGTCCCGCATTAGTAGTGCGTATGGCGGATGGGGCTAGGGTTAGGACGGGGCGTGAGATCCTAGGATGCCCCATTCGGATAGGAGAGCGAGAGTGGCCCACTGACTTGATAGTCATGCCACTGCGGACAGACGAGATGATCCTGGGGATGGATTTTATGAACTTCTATGGGGCAATCCTCAACCTGAGGACCCGTACAGTTTCCATCCTCGCGGAGGATGGGACTGAGCACGAGGTGTGGGGGGACGACCCCAAACGGAACGGAGCCCAGATCAGTGTCGTTCGAGCGGCGAGACTTCTAGACCAGGGATGCACGAGCTACTGGTGTTATGCTTTAGAGGTGGGTTGCGAGCGACCCAGCCTGACAGATGTCCCCGTTGTTAGTGAGTTTGCTGACGTTTTCCCAGACGAGCTACCAGGACTTCCGCCACAGCGGGATGTTGATTTCGCTATACAGTTGGAGCCGGGCACCAGGCCGATTTCGAGGGTCCCGTATAGGATGGCGCCGACAGAGATGGCCGAGCTGAAGGCACAGTTGGAGGAGCTAGCGGGGAAGGGCTACATTAGGCCTAGTGCTTCGCCGTGGGGAGCACCGGTGTTGTTCGTGAAGAAGAAGGATGGGTCGTTGAGGCTATGCATAGATTACAGAGAGTTGAACCGGGCTACGGTGAAGAACCGTTACCCGTTGCCGAGAATAGACGATTTGATGGATCAGCTGCAGGGAGCTGTCGTCTTCTCGAAGATAGATTTGCGTTCGGGTTATCACCAGCTGAGGGTGAAGGCAGAGGACATCCCGAAGACGGCCTTTAGGACTAGATACGGACACTATGAGTTTGTGGTTATGCCGTTCGGGCTAACCAACGCGCCAGCCGCCTTCATGGAGTTGATGAACAGGGTCTTCATCGATTTTCTTGACAGATTCGTGGTGGTATTTATCGACGACATCTTGATCTACTCGAGGAGCAGAGAGGAGCATGCTGAGCACCTGAGGATTGTGTTGAGGATTCTGCAGAAGCATAAACTGTTCGGGAAGTTTAGCAAGTGTGAGTTCTGGCTCTCCGAGGTGATGTTTCTTGGTCATGTTATATCCGCAGCAGGGATATCAGTAGACGCATCGAAGATTGATGCTATCGTTGCTTGGGAGGTCCCCAAGAACGTCAGAGATATCAGGTCTTTTCTAGGTTTGGCTAGCTATTACCGACGGTTCGTCGAGGGCTTCTCCAGCATAGCTAGGCCGATGACGCAGCTGACGAAGAAGGGAGTACCCTTCGAGTGGAGCCCGGCGTGTCAGGCCAGTTTTGATCTGCTGAAGCAGAAGTTGACATCCGCGCCAGTGTTAGCACTACCAGAAGGGACGGAGGACTTCGTAGTCTACACGGATGCTTCGAGTTCAGGTTTAGGTTGTGTGCTACAGCAGAGGGATCGGGTCATCGCTTACGCTTCACGCCAGCTGAAGCCAGGGGAGGAGTCATACCCCACGCACGATCTTGAGCTAGCCGCAGTTGTACATGCGCTCAAGATCTGGAGGCACTATCTGTATGGCGCGTCAGTGAGGATCATGACCGATCACAAAAATCTGAAGTACATTTTCACGCAGAAAGAGCTGAACATGCGTCAGAGGAGGTGGCTGGAGTTGATCAAGGACTATGAGTTGAAGATTGAGTATCACCCGGGGAAGGCCAATGTGGTGGCCGACGCCTTGAGTCGGAAGACTCGTCAGGAGATTGTTTTGTCCAGATTGACGGCTCGACCTGAGTTGCAGCGGGATCTGATCAGTTTTGGGATAGAGGTCTGGTCACAGCGAGAGAGTGGACAGCTGAGTTTCCTAGAGGTTCAGTCAGAGTTGATGGACGAGATCCGACGAGCGCAGACAGAGTGTCCGCGGATTGCCGATATCCGACAGCGCATGGCCCAAGGCCACTGTAGGTCTTTTACCGTCCGAGATGATGGGATGTTGATGTTGTAGGGACGAGTTGTTGTGCCTGATGTGCACAACCTGAAGCAGAAGATCATGATAGAGGCCCATTCCACTCCTTATTCGGTCCATCCGGGATCGAATAAGATGTACCAGGACTTGAGGAGGACGTTCTGGTGGCGTAGGATGAAGACTAACGTCGCTTTATTTGTAGCGCGATGTCAGGTCTGCCAGCAGGTGCGGATAGAGCACCAGAAGCCCGGAGGGATGACACGATCACTTCCTGACCCTGTGTGGAAGTGGACGGATATCACGATGGACTTCGTGACAGGATTGAGGAGAGATGTACGAGGCTTTGATGCGATTTGGGTGGTGGTCGACAGGTTGACCAAGACCGCCCATTTCATCCCGATTCAGGAGACATGGCCTGTGTCTGATTTAGTCCGAGCTTTTATCCAGCATATAGTGAGGTTGCATGGGGTTCCCGAGAGGATAGTATCTGATAGAGATGGCCGCTTCACTTCGAGATTCTGGAGGCAGGTGCACGAGGCTCTAGGGAGCAAGTTGCATTTCAGCACGGCCTATCACCCGCAGACGGACGGGCAGAGCGAGAGGACGATTCAGACGCTGGAGGATATGCTGAGGGCTTGTGTTTTGGAGTGGGGGAACCTTTGGGTTCGGTATCTTCCCCTAGTAGAGTTCTCGTACAACAACAGCTATCATTCATCGATCAGGATGGCTCCTTTTGAGGCGTTGTACGGGAGGCGATGCAAGTCGCCTATCTGCTGGGATGAGCCTGCAGACCGAGTGGGGACACTACCACAGTACGTGCAGGAGGCGACAGATCAGGTCAGACGGATCCGAGAGCATCTGAGGGTTGCGCACGACCGACAGAAGAAGTACGCTGATAGGCGCAGGACTGAGTTGGCCTTTGAGGTTGGAGATCATGTCTGGTTGCGAGTGTCACCGACGAGAGGGATCCGGCGATTCGGGATGAAGGGCAAGCTGAGCCCTAGATATGTGGGGCCCTTTGAGATCCTCGAGCGAGTAGGAGAGGTAGCTTACAGAGTTGCTTTACCGCCCCGTTTGGCTGGTATACACGATGTCTTCCACGTGTCACAGCTGAGGAAGTACGAGCCAGATCCGAGTCACAGATTGGACTACTCCGGATTAGAGATAGCACCTGACCATACCTTCGTGGAGCATCCGATTGCCGTTCTTGACCGCCGGGTCAAGAAGCTGAGGCGCAGAGAGGTACTGTTGGTACTTATACAGTGGGCTAGGAGAAGCCCCGAGGAGGCCACTTGGGAGACAGAGGAGAGTATACGGGCGAGCTATGGAGATGTATTAGATGAGTTGCTAGCGTCGTATATACAGCCACGTGCAGATATAGCTTTGACTGCGTGAGTGGCCGGTGAGTACCTGGGAAGGGGACCCTTAGCCGTACTATGTGTGATTGGGTGTTTACCTCTGTGATTGAGTGCGCATTTTCTGTGATTGATATGCGTGGTGGGGCCCATGAGCGGTCCTATATGATGTGATTATCATTGATGTGTGATACTTTTTGATATATGACTGATATGATATCGTTATAATTATGTGATTGTTGTGAGTATGGTTGATAAATGATGGTATGTCGGAATATTGAACCTAGGAAAAGGAATAAGGCTTAGCCTTAGAGGTGGATGTTAATCCACCCTCTGTTTTTGATTGAGTCGTAATGAGATCATATGTTTGATCCTTAGAGGTGGATTTTGATCCACACTCCTGTTGGGAGAATAGAATGTCGGGAATTGGGTTTGAACTTTAGAGGTGGATGACCACTTCCCGAGAGAGAAGATCGAGCGGAGTCTAGAGGAGTCTAGGCCAAGTCGTGTCAGGATGCCAACACCTTTTAATTGGAATTGATTCGAAAATGATTTGAGTTAAAGCTTCCATGATCCGGGTAAGCTCATTGTGCTTCGCAAAGTGGATACGGACTTTCCGCGACGGCCATCGTGGAATTTCCGCTAAGACCTAGCGGTAGGATGATGATTTCTCTCGAGTTGTGATACTCTTGGGGGTTGAGGCGAGATGTGATGGGGGCGCCCATTCACATGCTCGACGACGCCGTTCGAGACTATTACGGTCGTGACAAAAGCATCATGAGATTCTTGGACGACGCATCCGAGATGATCACGTGCCTTTTGTTCCGACCCAAGGACTCAAGGTTTAACACCTTCTCCACCGGTTTGAATCTTTTTGGTCTCGGGGACGAGACTTGTTTTAGAGGTGGATGATTGTAAAGACCGAAAATTTTAATTATGATTAATTAAGATTTAATTAATTTCCGAGGGATAATTCGATCAATTATCCTTCTTTTGACGATTTTGAAAACCCGGAAAAATTTAAAATTTATGGATGACATATTTTATATGGAAAGAGGATTACAATTCCAATCTATTGGAATTCGTATGATAAAATTCCGAGAAATATTAGTGAGGCAAAAGCCTTGTCATCCGTTTATTTCGGTAATTTTCGTAACTTGTCGCGACATTTCGGGACGTTGTTTTAACATTAAATTGCTGCCCAAACCACCCCATTTCAGCCCTTTATATGATCAAATATGAGCCATCATTTTGTTGATTAAAGAATAAACCCTCCCCCCCCCCCCCAATGGATTGACACCTTTGAATGACCAAGTCCTATTCTATTCACTATGCTACCTAATACACACCAACTCCTTGACCACCCTTGCCCACCCTTTTGGATCTCTTAAGGACACATTTATGGCCTCATTTAGCCATTCCACACGCCAAAAATCAGAGAAAAGAAGAAGGAAAGAAAGAAAAAGAAAGAGAGAAAGAAAGAGAGAGCAAGTTGGCCTAGCAACCTTGCCAACTTCAAACCACCATAACTCCCTCCTCACTAAAGCTTTTTGGCTGATTCTTGAACCCAAATATCCACAAAAGAGAGGCCTTTCCAACCATAGTGAGTTCACAAAAATCCAGTCCCATTAAGCCACCCGTTGAGCCCCGTTTCCGAGCCAGCTGTGCTGAGCCCTTTGTGTTCTTGAGGTTTTCAAGTGTGTTTGGGTGAGTCTTGGTTTCCTCCCCTTCAAATCTGATTTTATACTTGTTTTACAACTAATTTTGAAGGTTTTTGTCTAAGAATTCCTTTTATGTTTTGGTTTGGATTTGTCAAAAATGCTAGGTGTTTGGCGCAAGGTCCCGGGAAGCTTGGAGGGGTAATTTGGTCTTTTTCGAGAGAGGCTTCGAGGGTAATCTCTCATCCACCTTCCCCTCTATAGGTTATGATCCTTATGTGTAAATTAGGGCTTAGGAAGTGGAGCCTCTATGTGGTTTTGGTTGCGTTTTGTAGCAAATGTCACAACAACAAAATGGATATATATGCCTCTGTAATTTGGACTTTATTTCCAATCCAACGGTCTGTTTCGACTGAAATCTCAATATGATGTTCATGGGAATGTTATCTAACTGTCCTTAAAAAACTTAGGGCGATCCAACGGTTGGATCAAGAGTTATTATAATTTTAGTAACCAGTGTTTATAATGACTCGGTTAGAAAACTTGGCCATGGGAATGCTAAGAATATGGTTAAATATGTGATGGCATAACCGAAACTTAGAGCATATAAAATACAGAAATGAAGTATACCCATAACTTGGCTTATGATCCGATAAGAAGAAAATCGATTATGTGATAATACGATATAGATTATAACTGGTTAAGTCCGGATCACTTAACCAAAGTGCTTAATCTATAGAATCGTGAACCTTATGTGGATGTTTGTTGATTATTAGGTTGGGTACATTGCATTAGAATACCACCTAATGAAAGCTTAATGAAATTAATAGGCTCTTGTTGATTGGATCCTTGGTTGTGCACTTTATTGCTTGCTTATTCTCCGGACTCCAGGTAAGTCCCCTGGACTTACTCATGATGGATTTATGTGATACTCTTTGTCTTATCGAGAGTCTTCATGCATCACGCGACCTAGTAACATGTTTAGGAATAAAAACTGGTAATATGACGTAGGATGAACTTAGTAAATCCAATAATTCATATGTATGCTATGTGTCTATGGTAGGACGGCCGTCAAAATCTAAATGAATGACTTATATTCGATGGAACACGAATGAAATAATGAAAGGCTTATGATGAGAAAGAATGAGTATGTTTGAGAAGGATGAGTACGTTTGAGAAGGATGATGATGATGATGATGATGATGATGATGATTATGATGATGATACGGGCCCTTGTGTGTTTATTTCGCATTTATATATATCTATACACTCTCTTATGTGTTGCATTTTAACATTCATGTAGTTTAAGTATGCCTCTTTATATGGCACGGAGTGTGCATATTTCCGATGATTGACCCCGATATATTTCTTGTTTTTTAGATTCAGGTACCCCTTACCTGATATGACTTGCTTATGTGGATGGTTTTCGGGACAGACCTTTTGGACGATTAGAGTGAGGGAGGCGCTTGACAATCGTACTCTTTTGCTCATACTTTTATCGTTTTGACCCGGCGTGGCCGTGGCGTTTTGTTGTATTTATGATTTCCGCTTTTATTTCTATTCGAAACGTTTTCGCGATAGTCTAGGACAGGTGAAGCCTCCAACGGGCTTACGATCTTTTCGGGGTTCGCAATCCCCATCTTTTGACAACTAAATCTTCCGCTTAAATGAACCTAATAATAACTCGTACTCGGTCGTAAGATCCAAAGCTCACGGAAGAAGATCAAACTTCTTCTATAACGTTCCCCGATAATCTAGTATTCCGAACCTTATTTACCTTCTAAGTAGGTTTATGGAGGTTAATTCGGGTATTTAAATTTCGGGTCGTTACAACAAACACACTATTGCATATCCAGGCTTGCTGAGTATTATGCAACTAGTTTAATGAACATGAGTGATTACTTCATTGTTTGCTAACTTTAGTTTGTACATGTAATATTTCCTCTTAAAGTGTCTTATGGTTTCATTCTTTGCATTTATGAGATCAGCCATCTAGTTTTACCTTAAATTTACTAAGATCTTGGCTATAATGATTTGCTTAAGATTTCTCATAAAATTTCTTTTGAATATATTTGCTTCAGATGAGTTCCTTAAGTATTGATGAACTGCCTGCATGACGTATGTTTCCACACTCAGAGGTAGTCATTTTGGCTCTATGAGCTCTCTCTTGTATACTATTGCCACTTGTACTGATTTGCTATACAAACATTTGTTTCAAATTATTATTCTTCTCTATTGAAGGACTGATTTTGTTGTTATACTCCAGTCCTAGATGCTTACTGAATTGTTGTTATGCACATATATTTAGGAAGGAGCCATTTTCCTATGGACATGACAACTGTGATCACTTGGTGAAGATAGCTAAGGTTGGTGTGAGACCCACAAAATGACTGTATGCTTAAATTAATTTCTCAAGTGCGCAAGAGATGGAATGGTTGTTATGTGTTATTCTTGTGAAATTTAGGTTGTCTTGATAATCTTCAGTTGTTGTTATTCTGATGATTTTTGGTGGAGTTGGTGCTGACGCAGGCAATCCTCTTTCAGTATTTACCCTTTTGTTTATTGCCTTGATCCATCAATTGTAAAAGGGTATCTTTCAAGTACCTATCCTTTGTAAAACATTTGTAAATGTCGATTTCGCGTTTATTTTAATGTATATGTTCTATAAGTACCCATCATATTTGCGAATTCTTATTATATGAACAAAGGGTGTTGTGTATCGACCAAAAAAATTCGGATTATAGATGAAAAACGTTGTGCCTGAATAACTATGAAGTCGAACGATAACATAAAAAGGCATGTTAGTATCATTATAGACATCGTCTAAATAATCTAAATCAATGTGTAACATATATTTTTACATCGCAATGTTAATATAAATTGATATATATTAATAACTATAACATCTGTATATAAATCTAAAATGATGTCCATATCATATTAATACATCAATTATGTACATATTTCATACGATATATTATTTTAAAACAACCAAAAATCACTAATTATATATATATGAAATTAATATACACAATATCAATATTATAAAAAATGATGTTTATTTTGTTTTAATACATTGATTATTTTAAAATTAGTGATGTAAATGTAAAATTTAGGCATGGTGTGGACATTTTCAAAAGCTTATAAATGAAAAATAATGAGGCTTTAACAATAAGTGAACATGTCAAAAATAAATTTGAGGGGGTGATTTATATCTATATCCAAAATAAAATAGATGTTTTAATCAAGAAAAGACATCGGCCTAAAACCGATGTAGAAAAGTTGATCTTTTCCTACACGCACAAAGAGATCGGTTTTTTTTTTTGAAAGACATCTGTTGTGAACGGATGTCTAATTGCATTTTTCTAGTAGTGAAATCTCTGGCATACTTCTCTTGACATAGAAATATCCCTTCTTTTTCTTGCCTTACTTCCAAGCCTAGGAAGTACTGAAGCAAACCCAGATCTGTCATCTCAAACTCCTTCATCATAGTTGTTTTAAAATCATCTAACATCACCAGTAAAGGACTGAAATATATGATATCATCAACATATAAACAGACCACAATGAACTCCTCTTTGTTCCTCCTCTTGACATACAAAGTCGGTTCATTCTCACTTCTCTCAAAACCACCTTCAAGGAAGAAGGTGTCAATTCTGCTGTACCAGGCTCTTGGAGCCTGTTTCAATCCATACAAAGCTTTTACTAGTCTATACACTTTGTCTTCTTTCCCAGCCTGCACAAATCCTTGAGGCTGCTCAACATATACTTCTTCTTGCAACTCACCATTCAAGAATGCCGACTTCACATCCAACTGAAAAATTGGCAACCTCCACTGAGCTGCTAGAGCCAACACAACTCTTACTGTCTCTAGCCTTGCTACTGGTGAGAAGGTTTCCTCATAGTCAATGCCTTCTTGCTGAGCATAACCTTTTGTAACCAGCCTTGCTTTATGTTTTTGCACACTTCCATCAGTTTGGTATTTTGTTCTAAATACCCACTTTAAGCCAATAACTCTCTTCTCTTGTGGCAAATCTTCCAACTCCCAGGTCTGATTATATTCAATACATCTCATCTCTTCTTTCATTGCAACTTGCCACTCTTTCCCATCCTTTGCTTCATCAAAGCTTTCAGGATTAGTTGCTATCAAAGCAAATCCACATCTTTCACTTCTGTCATAGACATCAGATAGTGATTTGTATTTCCTAGGAGGAGACTCTCCTGAGGATCCTGAAGATGTAGAACCAGCACTGCTGCTTGAGGGACTGCCTTGTGGAGAGTGTGTTGAAGGAGAGTCTGTATTGAGCTCATTTATATCATCTACATCATCTGCATTCACTTCTTCTGATGAGCTTTCAATATTGATCACACCAGGTACCATACTCCCTTTCTCATTTCTCATCCAATCCCACTCAGCCTCCTCATTAAGCACCACATTCCTACTAATGACATTTCTAGTTTTCAACATGCTTCTAGCCATTTCAACAACTGTTTTGTTTTTCCTTTCAGCCACTCCATTTTGCTCTGGAGTGTAAGGAGCAGTGAGCTCCTTTCTAACACCCTAATCATCACAAAAGGAAGCAAACTACTTAGACATGAACTCACCACCTCTGTCTGTTCTGAGAGCTTTCATCTTCTTGCCTGACTGATTTTCTACAAGAGCTTTGAACTGTCTGAAATTCTCAAATGCCTCACCTTTGCTTCTCAAAAAATAAACCCAACTCCATCTACTGAAGTCATCAGTAATAAGCAAGAAGTACTTGCTTCCTCCCACTGATTCTGTTTGCATAGGATCACATAGGTCTGCATGCAACAACTCAAGACAGTCTCTAGCTCTCCATGGTTCTTTGTTGACAAAAGAACCTTTGCTTTGCTTTCCATAGATGCAGCCTTCACATAGATCAAGTTCACCAATCTTAGGCAACCCTTGTACCATTGCCTTGGTACTCAACATCTTCAAACTCTGAAGATTCAAGTGGCCATACCTGTGATGCCACAACCTAGTTCCTTCAGCCTTCTTTACTGTCATTGATTTTCTCACATTTGCAGCTAGATCACAGGGAAACATCCTGTTCTTTGTCATTGCTACAACTGTCACCAGGTGCCCAGTCCTTTTCTCTCTAATTTTACACTGATCATCATCAAAGAGTAAGGAATAACCTGTTGCTTGTAACTGTTCCACACTTAGCAAGTTGTGAGCCAATCTAGGAACATATTGAACATCAGTTAGGTGCTTCTCTCCACCTTGTACACTTTTGATGACAACGGTTCCTCTCCCTTCACATTGCAATACCTTGTTATCTCCCAACCTCACTCTTTGGAAATGGGAATTACATTTCAACACATGTTACTATGTTCATTACGAAGCATGCTTAATCATAGTGTGATTATTAGGTTCTATTACACTCTTTAAAGGAAGGAAAGGCTTCGATTTGTAGTTGGCCCGATAAAAAGGTCCTTTCAATATTACTTGCACCTTTGGAAAGGATGTCACTTGTAATCATATCGTTGATTGTTTATAAACTTGTAGGATCGGGAGGGATAAGCACTGCAGGACTATAAAAGCCTAAACTAGACTCTAAATTCGCTCCTTCAGTCTTTGCTAGAGACTCTAGTGGTGTCGTTTATATAATTGCAATGAGGTTGGCTGAGTTTTTAGATAGAACAGAACTATACGTG
Source organism: Persicaria tinctoria (assembly GCA_037127255.1). Classification (NCBI taxonomy): domain Eukaryota; kingdom Viridiplantae; phylum Streptophyta; class Magnoliopsida; order Caryophyllales; family Polygonaceae; genus Persicaria; species Persicaria tinctoria. The sequence continues at coordinate 8,546,426 of JBANSL010000004.1, forward strand.
GAATAGGAGACTTGCTCCCTTTTCTAACAAGATGTTCCATGCATTGGTGCATAAGAGATTCCATGGGATACTAGGTACTTTGCTCGACACTTTATTATTTATGCAAAGACCAATAAAAACTAGTTCAAGAAACCATTAGACCATTTAATTCTTTATCTCATATCATCTCTTTTTTGTCTCGTTCGCCTGCATGTTTCTAGAGTGTCATTTTATTTTTGCACTTTACACTCTTATTCATGAAGAGAAACATAGTACTTGTAAACGATAAACATAGATAGCCTATGCGAGATTTGAACCCGCATCTTTGTGCGCAGGCACATTGCTCTCCCATTTTGAGCTAATAGGCTAATGATGTATTTGAGTTGCAGCTAATTTAACCTCCACATTTATCTGTATCAATTACTAGAATAAATGCCATTAAGAGAGAGACCAAAAAAAATGTGAAAGTCAACTCAAATTCTTTACTCTTCCAAATACTAAAATGATTATAGACACTTTGTGTTGTCATCTCATACCATTTCCTTAGAATTCCACCAGGAAGCGGAAAAAGGCAACTTATTTGAAAATGACAAAGAAATAACATTTTTATTCAGAATAGAAAAACACAAACCCCCATTTTCCCAAGAGAAGAGTAAACAACTTTTAAGATTTAACCAAACCAACAATATGCATCAACCAAACAAGTAAAAGGGAAAAGGGGAAACAAACCAGCCATCCATCAAATCCCACAGAAACAACATGCTCACTCAGCCTCTGACTTGCATCATTGAAATGTTCCTCAACACTGAGAAATCAGCAGATGCTATTTCAAAGCTACAGATTCAATAGACTCAAACTATAGAGCAATAGACTCAAGCTAGAGATTCACCGGTTGCTACCGCAAAGCTACAGATTCACCAGATGCTATTGCAAATCTCACACCAGATGCAAAAGACTCAAAACTTAATATATGAGGTTTATATGGCTGACACCAGATGCTACTGCAAAGCTACAGAGAAAAAATATACACAAATTTCAAACTTAATATGCGATGTTTATATGGCTTCTTAGGATTCGAACAATAGGATGATTACCCGCTGAAAAATCTGAATCCCTATTCCGACAACAAGTGCACGCTTGACTCCAGCTACTGTACAAATAATCCAAAGCAGTACTTGTTGATGGAAACTGGCATCTCCAGAGGAATTATAAATGCTGAAAACAGTGACAAATGCAACGTTGTCTTCAGAATTAGAAACTTGAGCAGAGCTTGTAGAGTAAGGTTTGTTAAGGGCCTTAGTTCCTGCCAGGAAAATGAAAAATGAAGACAGAGTTAAGTTTACATGCCTCTCGAAATGCTATTAATATAGTCACAAGAAGATACTTAAGAGACTGGAATTCAGCATAGCAATATCTCAAGTTTGGTGCTGCAACATTTTAAGTCCAGTTTGGTGTTGTAACAACCACTTTGCTTATCCTCTAAACTTCAATTTGGAATATTAACACAACTTGTATATGAGGGTGGATTATGCAAATCTAATCATGGATCTACAGGAATGGGATGAAGTAAAATTGTAGAATAGCTTATGTTTGGAATGACTTGATATGCTAGACCTACCAATACCATAGGTTAATCTAAATTCCGAAACAAATTGGTCAACTCCATCAACAAAGGGTTCAATCTTATAAAATTACTAACAAAACAATTTCACCTTTCCAGACGAAATTTAGCTAGTAACTTGCAAAACAATGAAATTCACAAAATCAGGTAATCAGGTGATGTAATAGTAATCAGAAATTTTCACAAAATACACACAGAAACGTGAAAAATCTAAGAAAAAAGAGGGCGGAAATTAACCGCTCACCGTTGTTGCGAAATCGGATACGGGAAGAAACACCAGTCCAACTGCGACTCCTTCCATCCACTTCGCAGGTACCAATCGCCGGAGAAATCTGAGAGGCAGAGACTGAGCAAAAGTGAGAGAGCAAATAGAGCAGAGAGCATGGTTGTGTTGAAGAGACCGATGCAACAACTCGGCGTGCACAGATGAGCACAGAAGCCGGCGAGATCTGAGAGGGGAGGGACGCTGGCGGTTGCAAGTAGGCGAGATCTGAGAGCGCCTGGTTGTGCCGTCGGCTGTGGAGGAGAGAAGCGAGAGAACATTATTGAACAAGAGCCGTGGTTGAACAGAAGCGAGAGAACACCGAACAGGATCCACACGATTGGGCCTTTTTTTTTTGGATTAAATGAGGCCCGTACCCGATTTTACTAATCCGAGTCCAGTTATGTTAATTAAGGGAATTTTACACGTTAAGCTCATTTTACACAATAAGGAGTTTTTACATTTGAAGTAAACCCATATATATATATATATATATATATATATATATATATATATATATATATATATATATATATTTGTCATTTTACTATTAATGAACGCTTTTTAAGGTGATAAAATCAATATAAAATATTTATTTTTAAAATCAATTAAAAATTAAAAATTTTATATAGTTTTTATCATCCTAAGAAAACGTGCATAATAGTAAACGACAAATAAAAGTGAACGGAGGGAGTAATAATTATAGTACGAGAAAAAAATTTAAAATTAAAGAGAATAGCCATATATACTTCTAAACGAAATCTTAGTGGAAAATATGCCTCATTTAATTTTTTCTTTCAATACTATCTGTAAAATAGAAAAAAAAAGGTATGAACCCAGTCATTTACAAATTAATTGGATATAAGAATTACTCTTATGTGCAAAGTAATAATAAAGTATAACTGTTTTTTTATGGGCGATTTTGGTACTAGGCCTTTTTTGAATATTCAATTAGTCATCTAGGCCATTAGTTAATTTAATTAGTTTTGCCCTAGCCCCTTCCCAATTGGGTGGGTTGGTCAATGGTCAACCGTTTGACCATTGACCGGTCAACGGTTGACCGTTGACCGGTCAACGTTGACCAACCCATTTTGATGCCAACTTTTTTTTTTTTAGTGATGCCATATTTTACCGTTTTGATGCCAAAATTTTACTATATTTTATTTTCACTTTGATGCCACTTTTTTATGTCAATGTTTTTATAATATTTTTTTTTACCGTGATGGCATATTTTTGATGATATTTTTTCAAAGTAGTATTTTTGATGACATTTTTTTCTTTAATGTGATACAAATTTTTCAAAATGGCATCAATGGTCAACGTGACATTAGAGTAAACAAAAAATGTCATCAAAGTTTAAAAAAAGTGCCATCCAATAATTTAATTAGAAAAGTGGCATCAGATTGAAAATAAAATGTAATAAAATTTTGGCATCAAAACGGTAAAATATGACATCACAAAAAATGTCATCAATGTTTTAAAAAAGTGGCATTAAAAAAAAGTCATCCAATCATTTCATTAGAAAAGTGACAATAAGGTAACAATATTTTGATTCCACGTTTTAAGCTCTTATGTCATCAATTATATACAATTGTCACCACAAAATGTTGGCATCAAAACGGTAAAATATGGCATCACAAAAAAAAAAAAAAAAAAGTTGGCATAAAAAAAAAAAAAAAAAAAATTGGTATCAAAATGGGTTGACCGGTTAACGGTCAACGTTGACCGGTCAAGAGGGCTAAGCAAGCTAAAAAAACAATTAATGGGCTAAGCGTACTAAAAAAACAATTAATGAGCCTATCTAACTAACCAAATATGCTAAAAGGGCTTTTTCACCAAATTCCCTCAATAATTACTTTCTTAAAAAATATGCAGATTTTTAAAATGAGTTGGTTTCATTAACCGATGAAGTATAAATCCATAATGTTTCATTAGCTAACAAGCTAGTAGGTTATAACGAGGAGAGTTTCTCCCTATTACAAATAGGAATATGAAATTGGGAACCGTCTTCTGTTTCTTGGTTTTCAATGAAACTAATGAATATCTCAAAAATACATAATACCATGTCTACAATCGATAAAAGAAAGCACAACGTACTACTCCATTCCACAACAGAATATGCAGGAATCGTCAAAGGTGAAGCATAAGGATAAAATAGGGAGCAATTAACAGTCTCTTTCAAGTTTTGTAGAAGGTAGTGAGCAACATTCATCTGATCAGGGACACACGGGGAAGCCAAGAATTGATTCAATTCTTGAAAACCATACGAAATATTAGGCCTCTTCATTGTTAAAAATAATAAACGACTCACCAGATGATGATTAGACTCAGGATCGAAACACAAATTAAAGCATCTACATCTGTATTGAGATTAGGGTTGCGCTGCATAGGAAATGAGGCTGGTTTGCAATTGACAAACCCAAAATCCTGTAACAGATCGAACACATACTTACGATGGTTAAGCAATATTCAATCAACAGAGCGACCAATATCCATCCCCAGAAAGTAGCCAGCTAACCCAAGATCTTTAATCATAAAGACACGATCTAAGGAAAGTTGCAATGCTATAATAGTAAGCTCATTGTTTCAAGTTAGGAGCAAATCATCCATGTAAAACAGAGCTACCACAATCAAGTCATGTTTTGATTGAATAAAATTAACCATGGTCAACTAAGTGCTTTGTAAGCTCTATATTCCACTAGCGGCTCACTTGTTTGAGACCATACAAAGAGCATCGAAGACGAAATACCAACCCTGGTCGAGCCTTAGAGTAACCCAAAGGAGGGATCATGCACACCTCCTCATCTAAATAGACATGTAACAATGTATTATTAACACATCCAGTTGATGAAGGCGCCAATCTCTACACGCAACCTGAGCAACCATTGTTCGAACTTCGAACCGTAGAAAATTTGACAGTAGGGGAAAATGTATATTATATTTGTAGTCCCGATCTTTGACTTGGTTGTTGAACTTATCTGCTAATAGATCTTTGAACCTCTATACTTTACCATTTTGATTAAGCTTGACTTTATACACCCAACTGGAACCAATGGTTGTGTGCCCAGCAGGCAGAAGAGTTAATTCCCATGTATGATTGGCCTCAAGAGTAGTCAATTCGTTATTCATCATGTCTACCCAAGTCGGATCACTTTGAGCTTGAGCAAAGTCAATAGGCAATTGCACAAAGTTGGAGGAATACTGACTAAGATCCTCAAACCTAATGAAAGAAAAAGCATTAGGAAGAGATTCATCAGATGTAGCACACCTAGCTCTCCTAGATGTAAGAGCCCTAATAAATTCATCAAACCAAGATGGTCGCTTGATGGGCCTGGCCCTTCCAACAAGGTACTTTGATGAACAACCTCCTCTACAGATTCGGGAACTCCTACATCTATATCTACAGGGATACTACCTATATTCCCAAAACAAAAAAACAGGAACAATATCAGAGGAAGTAGACACAATATTAAAAGGTGATGAAGAATTAGGGAGAATGACAGGTACATCAAGCAAAAAAGTCTCAAAACCAAACAAAACCGAAGCTAAAGCAGGCCACGTGCCACCAGCTGTTATGAACTGAATCTGCCGTGTTTTACAGTAACTTTTATATCGATTTCTGTATACATTGCATTCATTTGGGCTTAGATAGTACAGAATCTATGTAGTTTATGTTTATTTGCCAAATTATGGAATCTACACCAGTTTCTGTTTAAATCGCAGAATTCGAGGCATTTTACAGCAATTCTACAGAAGGTCGGAAAAGCTCGGAAAACCACTACAGAAGTCCAAGGTCGAAGGAGCAACGGAACCAATCGAATCAAGCCAAGAACCCAGGCTACTCGATCTCGAGTAGCCCTTACTCGACCTAGACAAAGCATGTCCGAGCAGGCCTTGTCGACTAGGAGCAATGTCGAGAGCCAGACCAACCCAGCTCCGGAGCCCTACTCGATCTCGAGGACCACTAGTCGAGATCGACGAAGCCTAGTCACCACACTCGGAGTCGACGAGGAGAGAAGTTGCCCGACAAGCCGAGGACGAAGCCGAGGACAACCAGGCGGCACTCGCTGCCAGCGACTCGACTCGCTGCAGCGGACCGCTCGCTGCCGCGGAAAAAAACTCACTGCCAGCGGGATGCACCAAGACCACCGAGAGCCATCCTCGACGAACCTTACTCGATCTCGACTACGCCTTGTCGAGGTCGACGACGCCCAGGAGCCTTGTCCGAGCCTTGCCGAGTAGAGCCACTCGAGGAGACCTAGTCGATGACTCAACCCTACTCGAGGTCGACGAGCACCATGAGCCAGGACCGAGCCACATCGAGCACCAGCTAGCCGAGAAGTCCAGTCGACGAACAAGTCTTGTCGAGGTCGACGAGCCGTGGTCGAGGTCGAGTAGACCCGAGTCCAGAAACGTGTCGTCGAGAGCTGTCCTAGTCGACTTGGGATTCCTTGGGGCCGAAGGAGGAAGATTCTATCCAAATACATCAAGTTCTATCTAAGGAGACAAGATCTATCAACATCATGAAGACTTACCCTATTTAGTTTTATCTTTTCCTTTTAGATTTATTTCCATAAAACAATTTATTTATCTTTTAGCAATTTAGATATAATTTTAGATAGAGATAGATATCTTCTTTCCTAGAATAGCTAGGGAATGAAGGCTATAAATAAGGCCCTAGGGGGCTCAGTTTTATTAATTCCATATCACAATTCAATTTCAGAGGGAGACAATTAGTTAGTTCCACAGAGAAGTTTAGGAGTTCTAAGGTTTTTAGGGTTTTGGCTTTCTGCGAAAGTTGATTGTCAGGATTGTAAAGGCTTTTGAATATAGTTAATGCAAGTTATTTCTTTTCATTCAATGTCTGTTATTGCAATGAGGCGTGAGTAGTCCACCCACTTCTGGGGCTGGGGTGAGCCCGACGGTGGCCATGAGAGGCGATGCAGTAAAGGTCAGATCTTTTTGTGCAATTCATCTTCTATCCCTATGAGCATGATTCTTTTGCGAGAGTTGAAGGTGATCCTTGTTTGTATTATTGAAGCGAAAGTGATCTTAATGCAACTTGGATTAATTATGTGAAAAAGGGTTAGTAACAATTAGGGTTTATGCGAAAGCCTCTATATGCCTATTTGTTAATGACGAAAGTTATTTGATGGAAAGCATGATCTTTTATGCCTTTATGTGTTACTTTGCATGGTTATCGTTGTGGTGTTGAAACCTTGGCTTTGGAAGTCTTTTAATATATTGAATTTATTTTCGTCAAAGACCTGAGTTTTAGTTTTGAATTTGCAATTTATATTTTCTGTCAATTCTTGTCGATACAGAGGAGATCTTGTCGATCTCGAGTTGGTTGTACTCGATCTCGAGTACGCTTGGTCTAGGTCGAGTAGAGTTGTCTTCTGTTGTCGATTTCTGAAGTTTCTGTCGACTTGTTTCTTGTCGATCTCGAGTAGGGGTTGTCGAGATCGAGTTTCCCTTGCCGGGTTTGCCTGTCTGTTGTGATTTCCGATTTTCTGTTGTCGACTGCTGTGGTCGATCTCGAGTTGACTCTTGTCGAGATCGACGAGCCTCTGCCTTTGCTTTTATTTGCTGCTTTGCTTTGTTCTTTTCTTGCTTTGCTTTGTTCTTTGCTTTTGTTATTTTCTGCTTTTGTTTCTGTTTCTGTTTTTCTGCTACTTCTGTGAGAATTTACAGCTACCTGAGAACTGCTGACGTGCTTCCTCGTGGATTCGATCCTGACTATTCTCTTACTACAACGGGAGGAAGTCTTGTATTTATTTGATGAGACAGGGAAGTCAGTCTGAACTTTATTTCATATTTATTTCATACTTGACCACCTGCAACAACACCAGCATTACAAGATTCTAAAAGAGAAGTTTTGAATGGAAAAATATGCTCCTAGAATGTAACATGTCAAGTGACAAGCACTGTGTTGGTGGATAAGTCGTAAACCTTAAAGACCCCCTGACAAAGTGGATATCGCACAAATACACATCTTCTGGCTGTATTATCAAAATCGACCCATTGAAATTTAGGAATGAGAGCAAAACAAAAATATTCCATAACCTTCAACTGACTTAGATCAGGAAGTTTACCAAAGAGAACTTCATATGGAGATTTCCAACCAATTACAAAGGATGGCATGAGGTGATGAAATAGGTTGCAATAAGAACGCATCCACCCCCCCCCCCCCCCCCCCCCACACCCACCCCAAAAAACCAAATTTGATAAGAAGACTCGTATTAAACTGTAAATCTCTAGCTATTTTAATGAGATATTTATGTCTTTGCTCAATGCGTCCATTTTGCCCGGTTAGCTCAGCAAGTGCCAAGTCCTTGAGGTCCTCCTACGAGGAAAAATTCAGTCCCACAGGGACAATCGAGGTCCTCCTACGAGGAAAAATCTGAGGCAGAGGGAATTTTTTATACTTGTCATGGTGCATCTGTTTTTGAAAGGATTCATTTCAAGGTGGAGATCGTTTTAGTACTAAGCTAGCCTTGAATTTGGGGTTATTATCCGTTTTAGGTTTAGGTCCAAATTCTTACTAGGGTTTCATAAGTCCCTACATATACTCATGAAACACCGCAATTTCTAACCCCAGTTTTTTGTAAGTCTCGATAATAAAGAGCTCTATTCTTCTGCCCGTAGACGTAGGTAATTAACACTAACACATTGTTGCTGAATCATGCAAATTTTTGTGTCTTTCTAGTAGTGTTTTTCCAATTTGTTAAATTTCGGTGGGCCATATGATGTATGTGTTTATGTGTGATGGTGGTGGTGGTGTGTGTGTGTGTGGGGGGGGGGGGGGGGGGAGGTCATACCTCCAAGTGCATCATGTGCTAACCAAGCTGAGCACACAAGACCGATGAGTCCATCCTAAAACTAGTTAATATTAGGAGGAGTAGCTCATCGACTTATATGCAAAGCTTGGATTCCTTCTATTATCAACGTGGGATCGATGGTATCATTTCACATCTTTCACACATCCTCATCAAGTGCAACTCTTTGGCCACACAATATTTGTCAGTTGCACTTGACGACATTCTTGCCTTAAGGTCGGCTAGCCAATAGACCAGAATTCCGACTGCACCACCACTCTGATACCATGTTAAATTCCGGTGGACTATATGATTTGAGGGGTCACACGTCCAAACACATCATGCGCTAACTAAGCCGATCATACAATAATTAAAAGTGGTTCAAACTATGCAAAAGTTAGCCTATTTAATTATATATAGTTGTACATACATTTTATGGATGGAAAAGCTCAATCTCACTTCTCATCTCACATTTTTTTTAATAATGGGATGACATTAAGGTGAGATATATAAATATTGTTGGAAGTTTTGAGGGTCGTCAGAGACTTCAATGTTTTGGTATTTTCAAAGCTTTGGATGTTAAATTTTTGTGCTACATTTTTTTTGCAGACGTTGGTAGGTGAAGAGACAATTTTGAAGAACCTAATCAAGAATTGCCAAGGTGGTTAGAACAACCTTAATTTGCAGAATAATGGATCATGTTATGATGAGTGGAGCGAGTTGAGAAAATCCATAGTGGCTCCATCGATAATCCTTGTTGCCAAGGTGAGAAGACTTGATGATGGGGCATGTATAAAGAAGATCGAAAACTTTTCTATGGAAGCTTTTGATCGAATTTGAAAAGATATGCTTTTTAATTGAAGATTGATTTGTTTTCTGCCAGGAATGGTTTTGTTCCTTGCTAAGGGCAAATAAGCTCTAGGGCTATCTGGATGAATAATAAGAGATCGAGGGCGGGTGAAGTAGGAGTATAATGAGAGAGCAACAAACATCGATTGGAGAAGAATCATCATCGTTGCATCAAGATCCATTGTGTTCACACGGTAACTTTCTAAAGTGGCTCTTAATAGAAAAATTTGTGTTTGATCTTCGTGTTGGTCTGTTGTTTTGTTACGAATTTGGTCGGGTAGATTTATTTTAGGTTTATTGTAAGGGTCATCGTCGTCAATAAGTCAACACTTCGAGTGAGTTGTGTTGTTGAAGTATTATATGTCATCAATAAAAGAATTAACCCTATTTGAAATCCTCCCCAAGGTAAAGAGAGGTTGCGATTTTCATCTCGCACCATCTGTAGGTAGCTTGAGGCTTTTCATTGTATATATAATGTCTTCTGATATTGTTCATTGTGTGCTTTATTACGCCTAATCTACTAGTAGCACTAACGAAACCGGCCTCTATATGAGGTCCTACAAACATTTATTTCCAAAATCTGGGTGAAATCAGAACAGGACCGAAATTTACGATTTGTACCCACCCCTAACGTTTTCATATTTTAAACAATTGGTCTTTCTCCTATATATATTTCTCAACCAACATATATACATTAGTTAAAACCACGTAACACAAAATCTAAAACGTACTTACTGATCGATAAAGGTAAAATTAAACATATACTCGATCACTCCGTCCCACAATAGATGTATTTTACTATTCATGCATGTTTTCTTAAGAAGCTAAAAACTATATAAAATATCAACATTTTATTAAATATTTTTAAATATATAATACCATACATATTACTATAAGTATAGAATTATTTTAGAAAACCAGATTTAAGGGTCCTTCGAGCGAAACGCTCTGATTTTTTCTATCTTCCGAGTTTGCAAGTTCTTCCCGGGTCTCAAGTGTGCAGCAAAGGGGTGGGGATGGGTGGGATCGATCTAGTAGGGGCAGTCCCAGATTGCTTTCTACTAGATCTGATTTTAATTTAGCCTTAACCAATCTCTCAAACAAGATCAAATCCAAACTCACTCTTCAACCCAAACACTTTCCAAAAAACCCTTCCCAGAAATTAATCCCTATCAAAAGGGATGAAATCCAAAGCAAATACCCCTCTGTAAATCAAAAGCTTCCACTTTATAAGACTTTTATTGGTACCGATCAAGATTTAAATGCAAATGTGAAGAGTACCGAGCCTTGCTTGTGCAACTTTCTAAATCCCCCTTTCATTTTTATTTCAGAATCTCCTTATAACGAGCAAATCTCAACCATTATCAAACAAATAAACCCCAAAAATCTGAATATTATTTACTCTAATCCTAATTATAGTGTTAATTATGAGCATGCAGGCAATTCTATTGGGTGTTGGGGGTCGGTGGATCGGCTAATCCCCCTCATTCCTTCTAAAAACCCCTTGGAGCATGGGAAATGTATCGGAGAAATAAAACGGAGCCTACTATCATTACAATCCAGAAGAGAATTGTATACAAGAGCAATGAACCAAGGGAGGAGCTTTGTTTCCCACAAGAAGCCTTATACTACACCCGGAGATCCAGGTATGATTGTATCTAGTGATTTGAGTACACCTACTAATTTAGACTTCCCCTTGGATAGATTAGCAATCTCCTATCTTTGCATGTGTATACCGGTAATACCATGGATTCCTCTATAAATTCTACATCCCTCCCTAATTTCAAACCACGTCTTTCTTCCCCTCATCTCAACTTCCCTCTGACTGTGATTTCCTTGCTTTCAATGGATTCTCATTCCTCTTTCATGGAAGCTCTCATCAGTACCACTCAGCAAAGGGCTCCCCGGCCTGGAGACCCCTAACACCACCCCTCCTACTAATCTCAACTTTGCCTTGTCCATTGAGAACACAGCTCTTGTGTCTCTCCCCACTGAAATTCAAGCTCTCCCTGTTTCACCTCTTAATTCTGTTCCTCCTATGGATTCCAATCCTTTGGAGGAGGGTAGGAATGCTGATCCCTTCACCCTCCCATGAGCCAAAGACCTTCACCACAAGCTTGCTGATTTTAGCTTAGTGGGAAGATTTGTCAAGAACTTCATAGATGTCAAACAAGTCATCGGCAAAATGAAGGCGGAATGGAAGACCTAAAAAGGAAGCTGGGGGGTGGATACAATCGGGAACGATTGGCTCATCTTCAAGTTTTCCATGTTGAAGACCGAGCCTTTGTCTGGGGCAACAGGCCGTACCACGTCCAAGGGTCTCTTCTCGCTCTTTATCCTTGGTCGGAAACTTTTAACCCAATGGAAGAAGATACTACATCAGCGGACATGTGGGTCAGAATCCCCGGCTTGCCCCATCAATTTTACACAGGTGATGCCATTGGCCATATTCTTATGGCCGGTGGTGTGGGGAGTCTTATCCGCATCGACCAAGCCTCCAACTCCCGCAACAAATACAGGTTCGCAAGAGCATGCGTGCATGTCTCTCTCTTGTCCAAACTTACTACCTTTGTCCAGTTTCGAAAGAATGATAATGAGATGCTTAAGCTCAGGGTGTGGTACGAGGACTTCTCAATAGGGTGTGGCTGTTGTGGAGCCTATGATCACCCTTACGAGGAGTGCCCTCTTAATGCCCCTAGACCAAGAAAGTTCAATCTCATCCTAGAAGAAAATCCCCTTGTTGATCTCCTAGCCCCTACCCAACATTTCAATGTGTCCAGATCCACCACTGAGCCTAGAGTTCCCAACCACCCCAGTGCTTTTGTCCCCTACTTTCAAGCTGAGATTGATTTCTCTCCCACCTAGACTATGCAGCCGAGGGCTGGGGACTTTGGTCTCCTTCCCATCAATACCCTCCCTATGATAAATAACATGCTCTATCCTATTCCGAATGCTGGTCTTAATTACTCCCCTGAGCTGATAAACCATCTGATTACTCTCAATAATGCTCATGTGTCCAGAATCACAAATGATTGCTCGATCCCTGCCTATGCCATTACTCCCTCTTTTCTGCACACCATAATGGCCCAAAGTAGCTCGAATGCCTCCTCATCTCACCAGCCCTTTGAGGGCTCGCTGGAGGCCATTCTGATTGCACAGGCAAAAGGCAAACAAATTGAGAATAACACTGAGTCTGAAGGTTCCCAGCTGTCTCTGAAATCTGACCACTCAGTGGTTAGAAAGATGGGAGGAATAATCATCACTCATCAAGATGAAGACAATGGCAACAACCATGAAGCTAGTAAGCGCAAAGATGATGATGAACAAGCTGAAATTTCGTCCCCGGCCACCAAGAGGTCCAAAAAGAAGAAGAGTGGATGATCAGTAAGCCAGTGAATCATCTGATGGGTTGGGAGCTGATTACAGCAACTATCAGTCTAAATAATCTCAGCTTTACTAGTGTTGTTTTGAAGTTTATTTATATTTCTACTGGTGTCTCTATGGTTAGTACTAGTGTCAAGTTTATTTTCAACTTTGTTAAGATGATGTACTGCAGGAACCCCCAAGTTTTCTCTCCTTATGATGGGGCTTTCTGGCTGAATGTTTCCTATGGCGGTTATAATATTAGAACTTGATAACTCCCTCCCTTGATGAAAATCGGAATAGATGTTTCAAAGGCTTTGACAGGATGTTTGTGTCAAAGGCCTTGGAGCATTAACAGTTGATGAAATACAAAACTTATCTTATTATTCGTATATTATTTTATCTTATTATATACTTCCATTATATTATATATATATGAATGACTAACCATTTCAGGAAGTATAAATCGAGATTACATCCTTCCTTACATATTGAAGAGATCAGTTCAAATTAGATCATGGCGTTTCAAAGTATCCTTATATAGAAGATTACAAGATCGAACTGATTCCAAAAGAGCCGTTGGAGATCTGGTGATGAAGATCCACACGCTCCATGCTATCTCCATGCTAGTATATAAAGGAAAGGAAGGAGAAGACAGAAGAATAAGTGCTACACACGAGATTCATTCATTTAAGCGATCTGTCTTCCAAGTGTCTCTCTGCAAAGCGCTCAAATAGTTTGTTGTTTATTTCAAAGCCTTTGAGAGTCACTGTGAGCTTGTAGGATATATTCATTTCAAGTGTTACTCGAGAGTTTATAACTCGGGAAGTTGCACTAGGCTATTGATTTGCGAGAGTTAGAGGATTGTACTAGATAGCTAAGAGAGGTGGGGCTCTTCTAGATTGGTCTAGGACTCCAAGGGAACGTGAGTTGAATAGATTGCAATTGTATAGGAGAGAGGCTTCTCGGTGAGCTATTAGGATCCTAAGCTAAGCATTCAATAAAGCCTTTGAATCCTAGGGTTGTGGAAGAACCCTAGGCGGGGACGTAGGCCAGTTGTGCTGAACCTCGTAAACAATTACTCGTGTCCTTTACTTACTTGCTTTACCTTATTTCCGCACTTGGTTCGAATTGTTTAACTTTGTGATTCAGGTTTATCTCAAAGGTTTTGGTTCCAGCTCCAAAAGTCTTGAGACTTTCTGCGAAAAATGGGCATACTCTATTCAACCCCCCTTCTAGAGTATTTCTATATTACATTGTTTTATATTATCGAACCTTCAGAACTAAATTTAAATATTACCCCTTGTGTTCTTTCAAAACTCTGATGCTCAGGTTAGCCTCTCTCGGTCTTGACGATGTGGTCTTGAGTATTATGCTTTTTGTGCTTGATTTGAAATGGATGAACTGGCTATGGTTTTCAGTAGAGAGAATCCGAGCCATTGTGTCTGCGGTTAAGGTAATTGTTTCTGTTTTTTATTGCTTGGAAAACATCAAGCGGATTCCCACCATAGCTCCCTTGCTTTGTGTGGTGATGAGCTTCATCAAAACTTCTATCAAACCTTTGTTACACAAATACAAATACAAATCCCAAGATCAAAGCAAAAGTAAACAAAATGTTGTGAAATTTAAATACAGTAAGGAAAGTAAACCCAAGAGTGAGTCTGGGAAAGCAAACTCTATTGGTAGACTGTATGAGATTCACTCTTGTTGTCTGCTGTGTTTTGCTTGCTGTAGATTCAAGATCATACAGATGAACCATATTTTGCATCAAATAACATACCATTGTCTTTCATACAAGTTACAAGTTACGTATCAAAATATAGATGTGACCAGTTAATGAGCGGTTTTCAGTCGCATAAACCGTATCAAAATAAAACTCAAACCTACAAACTAGTATAGTAAGCAAGTAAGAGGTCGATCCCACAGAGAATCAAGTATTTCTCAGCAATGTGTATTTACCAATTAGTAGAAAGGGGGGGTTTTGGTTGATTGAGATTGAAAAGAAAACAAAATAAAATAAAAACAAATAATGCAAAACAAATTAGAGAAGATCGCTCTACCTACAACTATCCACTTTATTTGTTTGAATTGATATTGTAACTTCCTCTTGTCCTTTTAGGTTTCCTATGAATGCCCTTGTCCCGACCTAATATAGTTACTAGTCCAATCAGTCCTAGAAACCCTTATCAATCGAACAGTCCCTAAAGAAGGATTTAACCCAATTGATAGCTTTAAGTTCAGAGATTAGCCAAGGTATTTGCAGTCCCTAAAGAGGGATTTAACAACACATCCAACTTCCTACTCATTCAATTAGTTCAATCAGCCCTAAAGGAACAAGTTTGCCACTTAGGTTAAGGTTCACAATCAGGAATCTACAAAACCTTAGCGATTGAATTGATCTAACGAGTTGGCCAGACGAGATAGAACAAATCAATAATCAATCAAGCACAAAGAAGTTGAAGCATTCAAATATAGGAAATAAGGAACAAGATTCAGAAACTCACAATCAATCCAAATAAAGCTTCAAATTGCAAGTAGAACGAAGAGAGTTTAGTCGCCCATGGCGAACATCGCTCTCTCTCCAATTGTGTGATGAAAAGTAGAATGGAATAGAAGTTAATGAAAAATAACATAAAAGTGGCCTAATAAAACATCCAAGTCGGCCTCAAACCAACATAATAGAAACTAGGGTTTTTTTCCTCAAAACGGCGCGCCGACTGTCCGTGCGGCGGGCGCAGCATGAATACCGCCCCTGGTGGCGGGCGCAGCAAACTATGCGGCGGGCGCAGCAAACCATGCGGCGGGCGCTGCATTGGGTTTTCCCGAAAATTCCGTCTCGAATTAGCTCTCGACGTCAACATGAAAGTTGTAGCTCTCTGAAAGAGCTTTCCAACACATGGTCATAATAGTCGATCGGACAACCGAGGCCTCCAGAAAGTGCAAAACAAGTTCAGCATGTCTGGCGACAACTTCTGCAGACTTGTTCTTCGTTTAGGTTCGCTTCTTCTTCTCAGGACCTCTTGAGATCTTCATGTAAGCTTCTTCGATCAACTAGACATTCTCATCCAATGCGTTATCAACCCATGTCTCCTCCTCGGATCCACGATTACCTGAAATAATCAATAAAAGCATGTAGATTTCGACTCCACCAACATAGAGAGCAAATATGCAAATTGCACTTAATCCATGCATGATATGCATCTTAACTAAGCTAAATGCAACCTATTATGCCTACCTATATGCATGCTATCAAACTCCCCCACACTTAAGCTTTTGCTTGTCCTCAAGCAATGAAAACTAAATATAGAATTAATCATCCCACAAATAAGATCTTCATGCTATAGTTTTAGAAAAGCAACCTCAAACAATAGGAGCCATGAATAAGAGAACAAATATCCTAGCAAATATATGAGCGATCCAATAGTAAAAGCAAATTTAGTCCAACCTCACCGGGATGATGTGTTTCACTCAAGCTCTCATGTGTTTAGGCTTTAAAGTTCAACTCTCAACTCAATCCAAAATGCTCCATACACCGTGAAAGTTATCACTTGCAAACAACATCATGAGGACTTTTATAAGGTTGTAATGGGGCTTTGGTAGGAACATAAGGCATGAGAAATATTTAGGCTTGTGGTGCTAAAAATCCGGGAAAAAGGAACAACAACCAACCAGAACAACACCAAAACTTCCATACTCCACAAACCATTCCAATAACATAAACTCCAATACATAACAATAAACTCTTTGATTTCAATAGGCATACAACTCATGCAATTTTTTATTTGGATGATGACTTTTTTTTTTCTTTTATGCTTACTTTTGCCCCTAAGTGAATTTTATCCTCCTTAGGTCCAAGCTTACTAGACTTTTACTCCTAAGTGAATTTTATCCTCCTTAGGCCCCTAGTAATAAGTCATCTCTATTATGCAAGAAGGGTTACCTTATTTTGGCTATGCCTCTCGCAATGCACAACCATACATACATCATCTCCACTCAAAGCAACTCCAACATAAAGATTTTTCACCAATTCTCCTCCTAATTCCCGGATAGGGTTAGGCTAATCATTGGCTATGATATATTTTTGTGGAGCTATCAAAAATAATAGGCTTTAAGGTTCAGACTGGCTTCAAGCACAGGATAATATGTAAGGTGGATAGGGTATAATATGGCTAAAGAAAACATGCCTCAATCATTTGAAATTCACAAGAAACAAACATGTGCAATACGGTATTGAAATAAGAAGCATATGGAGAGTATAATCACACAATAAAAGCAAAAGGGAAATAATTATGAATAGTCCCTATAAGGCCTAAACAAACTCACAAGGGTTATGTTTTTGCTAGATTTCAATTAAACCTCAACTATGAACCATACTTGCTCAATTATATTCTCAAATCATGCTCCAAAATCATTTTCAAGCAATTCAATCAAATCATGGGATTTATGCAATTAAGATCATAAAAATAAATTAGAGGACAAACTAAACCAAGATGGGTATCGTTAATAACACTTAAATGCAATGCATGATATTTTTTTTTTTCAAATGCAGTATATGAATAAAAATAAATATGACAACATAAATAAACATGATAACATAAGTAAACATGATATGCAAATTCTATCTATATGCAATGCAATCCCTCCCCCACACTTAAACCTTTCATTGTCCTCAATGAAACATAAAAGACAACAAAAATAAAAACATAGAGAAAGAGATGAATGAAATACTCACAATGTGGTGGAAGGGGCGATATAGGTCGGATCTGAGCATTGCGCGCAGCGGGTTAAAGAAAACTAGCTAACTAGGAATTGAAATAACTAAACCTTACCTCGGGTTGCCTCCCGAGAAGCGCCTTTCTTTAATGTCATTGGCTTGACTTATTCTCAATCTCAAGACCTTATTTCTCAGACATTGTCAAGGCCCTCAGTAGCCTATCATATTCCTGTGCACATATCTTACACAGAACATCATAGTATAATAAATTGAAAGTATAAAATATAGAAGTTAAAGACCCTTTCAATTTATCAAAGAGTCTAGCATGACTCTCTACCGAAGGGATATGATACCACCAACACAGTTCCGTTGGTGGCTTCTCAAAGTAATGCTCCCAAGGGTCTGTATATTCACCAAAATTCACAAAAGTGCAAGAAATATCAATACCTTCTTCGAGAGCCACAGAAATCGGCTCGGTAAATGATTCCTTGATAGGCAAGTCAAGGATGATTTCTTCAGATGAAATAGGAGCCAAAACACATGGATCCTCATGCGTGCACTCATGAGACTCCATGTAAGGGAGCATCGGGCTCTCATCGATCAAACCATCATTGTTTGTGTCTTGGCGTTCATCAACTTGAGGAATAAAGTATTGCTCTACTACCAACTCACTCACCGGTTGATTAAGTTGGTTCAATTGTTCCTCAATTCGCTCCATCCTTTTAAGCACCTGCTCCAACATAACCTGGCGTGTGAAAGCTTCTTCCTGCTCCACCTGGTGACCCATGTAACAGAAAAAATCCCACATCTCTGATAAGTTGAAACTCGCAAAGCCTCCGTTACTCATAGACTCGGCAAGTTCTTTGGTCTCAGGAGTCATGCCCTCAAGTACACAAATAACCATATCTTGCAAACTATCTTGGTAACCCCTTGCATAACGGGCATCCGATAAATTATGCACTCTTGTGAAATAATGGTGAAAATTTTCGCCTTGATACTGCATTAATCTCATCTTAAGATGTTAGTAGTAAGGGTGTCGTGAACCGTAAGATAGGTTCACAACAAAGTTAATTTATATACAATAATCGGCAAACACACAAAACAAAGAAATAAACTTTGATTCCCCGGCAACGGCGCCAATTTGATGAGCGGTTTTCAGTCGCATAAACCGTATCAAAATAAAACTCAAACCTACAAACTAGTATAGCAAGCAAGTAAGAGGTCGATCCCACAGAGAATCAAGTATTTCTCAGCAATGTGTATTTACCAATTAGTAGAAAGGGGGGGTTTTGGTTGATTGAGATTGAAAAGAAAACAAAATAAAATAAAAACAAATAATGCAAAACAAATTAGAGAAGATCGCTCTACCTACAACTATCCACTTTATTTGTTTGAATTGATATTGTAACTTCCTCTTGTCCTTTTAGGTTTCCTATGAATGCCCTTGTCCCGACCTAATATAGTTACTAGTCCAATCAGTCCTAGAAACCCTTATCAATCGAACAGTCCCTAAAGAAGGATTTAACCCAATTGATAGCTTTAAGTTCAGAGATTAGCCAAGGTATTTGCAGTCCATAAAGATGGATTTAACAACACATCCAACTTCCTACTCATTCAATTAGTTCAATCAGCCCTAAAGGAACAAGTTTGCCACTTAGGTTAAGGTTCACAATCAGGAATCTACAAAACCTTAGCGATTGAATTGATCTAACGAGTTGGCCAGACGAGATAGAACAAATCAATAATCAATCAAGCACA
Organism: Persicaria tinctoria; assembly: GCA_037127255.1. NCBI lineage: Eukaryota > Viridiplantae > Streptophyta > Magnoliopsida > Caryophyllales > Polygonaceae > Persicaria > Persicaria tinctoria. Next base: position 8,565,790 of record JBANSL010000004.1, read on the forward strand.
AAGAAGTTGAAGCATTCAAATATAGGAAATAAGGAACAAGATTCAGAAACTCACAATCAATCCAAATAAAGCTTCAAATTGCAAGTAGAACGAAGAGAGTTTAGTCGCCCATGGCGAACATCGCTCTCTCTCCAATTGTGTGATGAAAAGTAGAATGGAATAGAAGTTAATGAAAAATAACATAAAAGTGGCCTAATAAAACATCCAAGTCGGCCTCAAACCAACATAATAGAAACTAGGGTTTTTTTCCTCAAAACGGCGCGCCGACTGTCCGTGCGGCGGGCGCCGCAAAGTTGCGGCGGGCGCAGCAAACCATGCGGCGGGCGCAGCATGAATACCGCCCCTGGCGGCGGGCGCAGCAAACTATGCAGCGGGCGCAGCAAACCATGCGGCGGGCGCTGCATTGGGTTTTCCCGAAAATTCCGTCTCGAATTAGCTCTCGACGTCAACATGAAAGTTGTAGCTCTCTGAAAGAGCTTTCCAACACATGGTCATAATAGTCGATCGGACAACCGAGGCCTCCAGAAAGTGCAAAACAAGTTCAGCATGTCTGGCGACAACTTCTGCAGACTTGTTCTTCGTTTAGGTTCGCTTCTTCTTCTCAGGACCTCTTGAGATCTTCATGTAAGCTTCTTCGATCAACTAGACATTCTCATCCAATGCGTTATCAACCCATGTCTCCTCCTCAGATCCACGATTACCTGAAATAATCAATAAAAGCATGTAGATTTCGACTCCACCAACATAGAGAGCAAATATGCAAATTGCACTTAATCCATGCATGATATGCATCTTAACTAAGCTAAATGCAACCTATTATGCCTACCTATATGCATGATATCACCAGTAACTGCCCTTTGAGCAAAAATGAAAGGATTACATGATTAAGATCGGTTATTGGAATATTAGGGGTTCGAAAAGACCCTTGTTATGGCCAGAAATCAAACACAATCGGAAAAAAAAAAACACAAATTGGACATTCTAGCTCTGATTGAAACTAAATCTGTGACTCCTCCTCTGGACTCCGATCTGAAGGAAGTTGAGTTCCATAAATGCATCACAATTCCGTCTGTATGACAAAAAGGCGGAATTTAGATCCTTATTCGTAGTGCTAAAACTATTGAGGATAAAGCCATTTTAGAACTAAATGAAAGATTTGTCATGATAGAGTTTATTATTAACCACCTTAAGCTTGCAATCCTCTTTGTTTATGCCCCTAGTTATGAAAATGAAAAACATCATTTTTGGCAGGAAGTATATTCCAAAGTTTTTAAGCACAATCTCCCAATTATAATTATAGGGGATCTAAATGATATTGAAAACGATAATGAAAAAGTTGGACGTTGCACTCCAAGTCTAAGTAGATTTAGACGTATTAGAGAGGTTAAAGATACTCTTAATCTTCAAACTATTCCCTTCATTGGATCCCAGTTCACTTGGAGGAAGAATCGCAATAGCCAATTGAATACTTATGAAAGACCAGATAGAGGTCTAATCCACCAAGACATTATAACTAAATTCAAAGACATAAAGATGCGTCATCACCCATTTTCATTCTCTGACCACTGCCTAATTACAACCGAAATAGGTATCCCTCTTAATGATAAAGGTTCTCCATTTAGATTTGAGATGGCATGGACTACTTTTCCTAGTTACGAGAATATGGTTAGAAAAGTTTGGCAAAACAACATGGCTGGTTCCTTTGGCTTCAAACTTAATAAAAAACAGAAACTCCTAAAGACAAATACCAAAGTTTGGTGCAAAACACACACAAATAATATTCAGAAACAACTCATTACTGTAGAAGAACAAATAGCAGATTTCCAAAATTCCCTCCCTTGGGGGACTTTATCCATTTTAGATACTAATAAACTAAAAAGATTGGAAAACAAAAGAGTTCAGTTACTATCATTTAATCAAAGATTTCGGAAACAAAGAGCGAGAGTGAAGCACCTCCAACAAACAGATAAAAATACCAAATACTACCAAACATCGGTTAAAATAAAAAATTGTAGATCAGCCATTTCCAATTTTACAGCTAGGGATGGAACTTCTACAACGGACAAAACTCGTATTAGGAATCAAATTACAACTGAAATGGCTGACAGATTCATAGAAAGAAAGAGGGTTCCGGTCAACCCTAATGACCTTGTATATATAAAATCAGAAGTTACTGAGGAACAAAACTCACAGTTAATTATTCCTCCAACTGATTGAGAAATCAAAGACACGGTAACAACTATGGCAGAAGGAAAATCTCCTGGACCGGATGGCTTCCCTCCAGAATTTTATACCAAATATTGGCGCATTGTGGGTAATTCAGTTTGTAAAGTTGTTAAAGCTTTTTTCCATTCTGGATCTCTACTGACAGACATCAATCAAACCTTCATAGCTCTTATACCAAAAGTGGATAACCCAACTACTATCCACCATTTTAGACCTATAAGCCTCTGTAATACAATTTACAAAATAATTGCAAAGATCCTTGCCAATAGACTTAAACCGATACTCCCTAACATCATAAACCCTTTTGAAGGAGCCTTTGTTGAAGGTAGATCCATTCAAGATAACACGCTGATAGCTCACGAAATATTCCACTCTTTTCATAAGCAAAAAGGAAAAAAGGGGTTGGATGGCCTTAAAACTAGATATGGAGAAAGCCTATGACAAAATTAATTGGAGCTTAATTAAAGCAGCTCTCACAAAATTTGGCTTTCATTCTCAATGGATTCACTGGGTTATGAAATGCCTAACTACAACCACCTTCTCTGTTTTGGTCAATAATAGCCCTGGGAAAATCTTCAAACCAGAAAGATGTATAAGACAAGGAGACCCATTAGCCCCATATATCTTTGTTATAGTTATGGAAAGTCTAGCCAGAGAACTCATAGTTGAAGCAAGCCTAGAGGATGCACTAGTGGGAATAAAACTAACTCCTAATGGAACTCCCATTCCGCTCTTAACATTTGCAGATGATACATTGATTTTTGCTAAAGCTTCTCACACTAGTCTGGATACTATCAAAAATATGATTAACAACTTCTCAAATCTATCAGGTCTAACTATTAATTACCAGAAAAGCTCAATCCAACTGTCAAAGAATGTCAATCAAAACTTGGCGCGATCACTAGCACAAAAAATGAACATTCCAATAGCGCATGGGTTAGAAAAGTATCTAGGTATCCCTTCATCCGCGGTAGAATAAAGAACAGTGTTTTTGAGGAAGCGTTACAAAGCCTAAACAAACAGTTGTCCAAATAGAAAGCATCCTCTCTCTCACAAGCCGGAAAAGCCACACTAATTAGGGCAAACCTTAGCTCAAAAACAAACTACCTAATGCAAAGTTTCCTATTACCCAAAGGAATACTCAACCAAATCGACCAAATCAATAAAAATTTCTTCTGGAATAAATTAAGGACAGAAAGATATAGCCCTCTCATTAGTTGGGATAAAATATGCTCCCCAAAAGAGGCGGGTGGCCTTGGTTTTAGAACTGCTAAAGAAAGAAACATTACCCTTGTTATGAGCTGAATCTGCCATGTTTTACAGTAACTTTTATATCGATTTCTGTATACATTGCATTCATTTGGGTTAAGATAGTACAGAATCTATGTAGTTTATGTTTATTTGCCAAATTATGGAATCTACACAAGTTTCTGTTTAATTCGCAGAAATCGAGGCGTTTTACAGCAATTCTACAGAAGGTCGGAAAAGCTCGGAAAACCACTACAGAAGTCCAAGGTCAAAGCAGCGGAACCAAGCTGAAGGTCAAGTCTACTCGATCTCGAGTAGGTCTACTCGACCTAGACGAGCCTGGCCGAGCAGCCTTGGTTGACAGACCATGGTCGAGAGAGCCAACTCGATCTCGACAAAGCCAGGTCGAGATCGACGAAGCCAAGACAGACCACCCGGAGTCGACGAGGAGAAGCTGCCCGAGAAGCCGAGCACCACCCTACTCGATCTCGACTAAGCTTTGTCGAGATCGACAAGCGACCCAGAGCAAGTCCGAGGAGGAGTCCTCGACGAGACCTTGAGTCCAGATCCGAGCTTGCCGAATAGAGCCAACCCGAGGAGGCTTTGTCGATGACCTAACCCTACTCGACATCGACAAGGCTTTGTCGAGGTCGACGAGATCCCAGTGACCAAGTCCGAGCCACATCGAGCAGTCCTAGCCGAGGGAGTCCAGTCGACGAACCATGCTACTCGAGGTCGACGAGCCTTACTCGAGGTCGACTAGACCAGTGTCCAGAAGCTTCTCGACGAGCCTTGTCCGACTAGACTTGGGATTCCTTGGGCGCGAAGGCGGAAGATTCTATCCAAATACATCAAGTTCTATCCAAGGAGACAAGATATATCACATCATGAAGACCTACCATAATTAGTTTTATCTTTTCCTTATGGATTTATTTCCTTAAAACATTTATTTATCTTTTATGCTTTTAGATATAATTTTAGATAGAGATAGATATCTTCTTTCCTAGATTAGCTAGGGAATGAAGGCTATAAATAAGCCCCTAGGGGGCTCAGTTTTAATCACATTCCAGTTGAGAGATACAATTACACATAGAGTTTAGGAGTTCTGAGGTTTTTAAGGTTTTGGCTTTCTGCGAAAGTTGATTGCCAGGATTGTAAAAGGCTTTGAATATAGTTTTATGCAATTTAGTTCTTTTCATCAATCAATGTCTGCGATTGCGATGAGGCGTGAGTAGTCCACCCACTTCTGGGGCTGGGGTGAGCCCGACGGTGGCCATGTGAGGCGATGCGATAAAGGTCAGATCTTTTGTGTGATTCATCTTCTATCCCTATGAGCATGATTCTTTTGCGAGAGTTGAAGGTGATCCTTGTTTGTGTTATTGAAGCGAAAGTGATCTTAATGCAACTTGGATTAATTATGTGAAGAAGGGTTAGTAACAATTAGGGTTTATGCGAAATCCTCTATATGCCTATTTGTTAATGATGAAGGTTATTTGATGGAAAGCATGATCTTTTGTGCCTTTATGTGTTGTTTTGCATGGTTATCGTTGTGGTGTTGAAACCCTGGCTTTGGAAGTCTTTTAGCATATTGAGTTTATTTCTGTCAAAAAGTCTGAGTTTTGGTTTCGAAAATTTGCAATTTAAATTTCTGTTTTTTTTTTCTGTCTGTGTTGTCGACATAGAGTAGTGCTTGTCGATCTCGAGTACTGTTCTTGTCGAAGTCGAGTAGGAGTTCGTCTAGGTCGAGTTGGTTTTCGTCTGTTTTCGTCGATTTTCGATTTCTGGAGTTTTTGTCGAGTTACCTTTGTCGATCTCGAGTACCTCTTGTCGAGGTCGAGGAGAGCTTTGCTTGTCGAGTCGTTCGCTTTTGTTTTCTGTTTTCTGTTTTCGTTACTGTCTTGTCGACCTAGAGGACAGCTTACTCGAGATCGAGTAGCTTCTGTGTCCTCGTTTTATTTGCTATTTCGCTTTGTCTTTTCTTGTTTTACTTGTTCTTTGCTTTTGTTTTAGTTGCCCTTGCCGGGTTTATTTGTTTCTTTTCTGTTTTTGTCTTTCTGCTGTGTCTGTGAGAATTTACAGCTATCTAAGAACTGCTGACGTGCTTCCTCGTGGATTCGATCCTGACTTTCTCTTACTGCATTGGAGGAGTCTTGTATTTATTTGCTGAGGCCTAAGTCTGGTTTGATCTATTTCGTTATATTTCATACTCGATTCACTCCTTACAACAACCCTCCAAATGAAACTACTTTGTAAATTGAACACCCAACCAGACAACATATGGGTTAAGGTAATACAGGAAAAATACTTACACCACAATGACATTATGGATCTACATATCAACAATACCTCTTGGCAGTTTGGCCGACTTCTTCAGCTTAGAAATACTTTTTCAGAATGGCCTTATTTGGATAGTGGGCAATGGAGACAATATAAATGTTTGGAAGGATCCATGGGTAAACAATACCCCTCTCCAATCTTATCAGCAAAATCTTGATCCTAACATAAGGGTTTCAGAATTAATAAATATCAATAAAAACTGGAATGTACAATTACTTACTCAAATTTTCCCTCTGTCAATAGTCAAACAAATATTAGAAATTCACATCCCTAATTTTAATACAATTGATAAGCTTATCTGGAAAATCAATAAAGATGGTGAATTCACTACTAAATCAGCCTATGACCTTTTAAGGAACAATAACCTCTCGAATACCAATCATGATTGGATATGGAATCTTCGACTTCCCCCTAGAACCCGGAATCTTATTTGGAAAATCAACATGGATGCTTTAGCAACTAAGACGAGACTTAACAGATTTTACAATAGGGTGCCCTCCCAATGTTGCCTATATGCGAAATGGAAGACGAGGATGACACACATCTATTTCTTAATTGTCCAGTGTCTAAAACCATAATTAGAAAATATGAATTAACCACTGGCAAGTGTTTCCTGGGTTTGGGAAACTCAAACTCATTACAGGATGACCTGTGCCAGATTAGAAAAAATAATATCTACTTTGAAGATCTATGTATAATCTAGCAGTACATTTGGGAAATTAGAAATTCTATCATTTTTAAGAATGGTAGAATGGAGGACATGGTAAGAATTATACAAAAAAAATTAAAATCCAAGACTGATTGGAATGAAGCAAGCCATATAACAAAGACAGAAGGTAAGAAACGAAGAGGAAAGCATATAAAATGGACGAGACCGGCTCATGGAGTTTACAAAATCAATGTAGATGGAGCAGTAAACAAAGATGGAATGTGCAAGATAGGGGGTTGATCATGCACATTTAGGTAGTGTTAATATAAGCATTTAGATGTGTTTAGGTAGGGTAAAATGCATGACTTAGAGTAGTTTTCATGATTTCATTGTGTTTCAATTAGAGTCGGAATCTACGAGGTTTGTGCATGATTTCAGGTGATTGTAAAGAGGTGAAGCTAAGCTCGAGCCAATGTTGGAAGATTGGACGAGAATAGAAGAGCACGAGAGCCTAGGAGAGGAGCTAAACATGTAAAGGGTTGGAGCTGTCCAAGCTGGCGACGCTGCACTAAAACAAGTCGTACGAAGACTGTATTTATCGGATCGGGGCATACTTATACTTGTTGGAAAGCGGATTCGAAGACCTACAACTTTCGTGTTTGCGACTTTTCCAAATTCAGCCTTGAATATAGCGAAATCTGGACACCAAGTTAGCTTCTGAAAGGAACTCGGGTGGAGCAATAATAACTCGGCCGAGTTATGCAATGGAGAGCCCGAGTTTGTGTCGAGAGCTGTTACTTTGATAAATGTGTTATTTTAATTTTAATTTTAATTTCAATTAGGAGGGCACATGAAACGTTGGTTGGTGGAATAACAGTAGAGGCTTTTTGGTTTTGGTTTGGGGGGATTGAACGGAAGGGAGACAGTAGCAAATCAAATGAACTTTTGTGATGTCTTTTCGATTATGAACAATTAATCCTCTTTGCTTGGGGAAATTAATCGAAGCTTCGGTTTGCAATTTCATTGTGAGATTTCTCTATCTTAATACTCCTCTTTGAATATTATCAATTCTTTGTGCCAATTGTTTAGGGTTCTCGTGAATTTCCGTTAGTCTGATCAACTGATGCCTTTTCATGATAATCTATAGCTAGATATAGGTAATTTCTGGTTGAATTATCTATATTCTTGAGTAGCAAAGTATAAATCTCTGAAACTGGTTGATTTAGGGATTTGTATAGAGAATTGATTTGCAATTGATGCAATAACTGGTTGTGCGCGTAGATTGCCTTTGTTGATTTCCTTTAAGCTTAATCGATTATTGAATTGAATCTTGATAGTTTCAAGATTGTTTGATAATTAGGGTTTTCAGGGTCTGGTTGTCCTGTTAACTAGATTCGATAAGGAATCGGATTCAAAAGACCTAGTCTTTCCACAACAAAGTATTCAAAAGGAAGTTATCTTTTCGATATCAATGATCAATGAACAAACCTGATTGCTGAGATTGGTTGACCTAAGCTATTTCATCTCTTTTTCATTCAAGCTGTTTAGTTTGCTACTTTTGTTTCTTAGTTAGTTAGTTTAAACCATCGAAATCCCCCCTCTTTGTTTCTTGTTCTTGTTGACACACTCTGACTTGCATACAAATCACTAACTCTCTGTGGGATCGACCCGTACTTGCCGAACTGCATGAGTTAGGTTAATTAGTCGGATTTATTTGATAGGATTTAAGGCGACTAAAAATCCTCTGTCAGGGGTATTGCCAGAAATTGGAATGGAGAAGTAGTCGAAGTATTCCAAGAAAAGACTACTAAGGGATCAGTAATTTTCACCGAAGCCTTGGCTGTGTACAAGGGGATTGAGCTAGCTTGTAGTAGAGGCTCGCAGAATGTTATCATTGAAGGAGACAATTTATCAGTGATCAAAGCTATCACAGGAGATGCAAACATACCAAGGGAAATTCTGAGGATCATTGAGAACATTAATTAGAAGAATGAAGACTCAAATTAACACCGTCAGTTTCAGATCGACATATCTTCAGAGAAGCAAATGCAGCAGCAGATTTTATTGCTAGATTTGAATCTGATTGTAATCTTAAGGAAAGTGCTTGATTTGCAACCACAATCCCTTAGACACTTACAGAGAGATATTAACAATAAAGGCATATATGGGGAAGTTTGTAAAGTGTCTTGTGAGGTCTTATGCAACCTTACTAGTGGTGTTGATGGTTTTAGGGTTGACCAATGGTAGGCGACTTGAACACGTAGACGGTTACTATGGCGGTGGCCTTGGGGGCGGAGGTGGTTATGGTGGCGGACTCGGTGGCGGGTATGGTGGTGGAGCAGGAGGGGGCTACGGTGGTGGATCCGGCTATGGAGCAGGAGGCGGCTACGGACGTGGATCTGGCTATGGAGCTGGAGGCGGCTACGGTAGTGGATCCGGCTATGGAGCAGGAGGCGGCTACGGACGTGGATCCGGCTATGGAGCTGGAGGCGGCTACGGTGGTGGATCCGGCTATGGGGCTGGAGGCGGCTACGGACGTGGATCCGGCTATGGAGCTAGAGGTGGCTACGGTGGTGGATCCGGCTATGGAGCTGGAGGCGGCTACGGTGGTGGATCAGGCTATGGAGCCGGTGGTGGCTATGGAGGTGGAGCAGGTGGTAGCTATGGTGCCGGGGGAGGTTACGGTGGCGGAGGCTATTAATTAAAGGGGTGAGATTAAATCCTAAGATTAATTGGTGGGTGATCACATACATACATATAATTATATAAATAATGGGAAACTTAAAGATAGGTACGTAGATGTTATAGATGGATAGGCCATGCATGCATGCATGCACCAATCTGTACGTGTGTGCATAAATGGTTCATCACAGCGCAATTATTTGTACGTTTTCATTTCTGTTGGTGTTTTAATTTACCGGTGAGCTCGATCTAGTGTATGTTTTCGATCTATATATATACAAATATATTAATTATATGAATAAATCTTATTATTAATAGTGTTATTTATATATATTGGAGTTCATGATCGAGCACATTATAAGCTCGGTTCGTTCGATTTAAGCTCAAATTTTATGAAATTTCTAAAATTTTCTTTGAGTTAATATCTTATGACAAAATAGAACTGCTTAAAACTCAAAAAAAAAAGCTCGGCTCGAGCTTGTTCATTTCCTAAACAAGCCAAACTTAATAAAAAAAAAGCTATTTTAAAAATTGGGTTTGGCTCGAGCTCGTTTACCAAATGAACCAAGCTTGAACATATCAAACTCAACTAGTTCGACTTGAATAACATCCATATCCGCGGTTTTATTAATAATTAAATTAGAAAATAATCAATGTAGACCAAATTGTTAGCTGAAATTGTTGTATACAAAATATGTGTACAGTTCCAAGAGCTTCAAGTATTTGTTGATGATCCAAGGTGTTGTGCAGGAGACCCTAACGGCGAGTTCCTACTCGAGTTTGTGAGCGATGAGAATCCGAACAAGAGCTTAATGGACGATGGAGGCGGCATCTATGATGACTTATCAAGGACATCCCCAAGCTATGAGGCATTCGAGGAAGCTGTCGAAGTGAGCCACAACTTCTATGTATCAACACGAGGGCGATCCAAGACACACTTCCACCACGTGGTGCCTTCGAGGACGGTTCAAGTCCTCCTCCACCACAATGCCGAAGTTGTAAAACCGAAACAAGAAACGGTCAAGAAGAGGAGATGTTGGAGAGGGTTGAGCACATTGCTTTCTTTGGAAACTATGAAATTGAGAAATCAAGGATGTAAATCAAGTATTTGATTCGGCAATTTGAACAAACTCCATTGGAGTATTCTAGATCGAAATTCAGTAGAAGAAACTGAGTTTGTTACAACCCTTGTAACTGCAATTCCCGCCTTATAAAGGCAGCTGTACATTGAGGGTAAAATGACGATTTTTCCCTTGCTGTATTGTGTGTTCACTTGGCTTGTGCACTTGCTGTAGTCGCCAGTAGGAGTCCTGAGCTTGCACCACCAACCAATCAATTATCTATGCATACTAACTCACATACCCCCCTCAAGCTGAGCCTGGAGCAGGGAGAACCAGGCCAAGCTTGGCTCGGAAAAACTCATGATGTCTAGCTCCAAGAGCCTTAGTGAAAATGTCAGCAACCTGGAGAGATGTTGGAACATGTACTGTGTTAAGGAAGCCAGCAGCCACCATTTCTCGAATAAAATGAGCATCAATCCTAACATGTTTAGTGCGCTCATGGAATATGGGATTGATGGCCAACTGCTGAGCTGATTTGTTATCACAATATAGAGAAATGGGAAGTGAGATGGGTATGCCAATATCAGCTAGAACCCCTTGCATCCACACCAGTTCACTGGCCACATAAGACATAGCCATGTACTCACTTTCTGTTGATGACTTAGACACTACTTTCTGTTTCTTGGTTTTCCAGGACACCAAAGATGAACCAAGATATACACAATAGCTAGAGAGAGATCGTCCAGTGTCTAAGCAGTTGCCCCAATCAGCATCAGTAAATGCTTGAACTATGAGGGATGATTGAGATGAGTAAGAGAGAGCAAAATTGAAGGTCCCTTTAAGGTATCTGAGAAGATATGTGAGGACATCCCAGTGAGGTTTCAATGGATTTTGATTGAACTGACTAAGCTGCTGGACAATGTAGGATATGTCTGGTCTGGTGAGTGTAAGGTAGAGCAGTCTCCCAACTAGTCTTCTATAATCTTCAGGGTTAGGAATGGCATCACCTATGTTTGCAGAAAGTTTAATGCCATGTTGCATAGGAAATGGAGCTTCTCTGCATCCATCCATCTGGCATCAGTAAGTATATCTAGAACATACTTTCTCTGGTTCAGTAGGATACCTGCAGAAGATCTTGAGATTTCCATGCCAAGGAAATATCTGGCTGCTCCAAGATCCTTGATGGTGAACTGTGTGTGCAAGGCAGACTTTGTGCTCTCAATTTCAGTGATAGAGCTCCCCATGATCAACATATCATCAACATAGACCAGAGCTATGGTTAGGTGGTTGTCTGACCTTTTGACAAACAGAGAGAAGTCATGTGAGGACTGAGCAAACCCCAAAGTGATCATGAATTTTGTGAGTTCATGATTCCACTGACGGCTGGCTTGCTTTAGACCATATAAGGATCTAGTCAATCTACACACACACTCCCATTTGCCACCTTGTATCCAGGAGGGGGATTCATGTAGACTTCTTCCTCTAAATACCCATGCAAAAAAGCATTGTTGACATCCAATTGATGTAGCATCCATCCTTTACAAGCAGCAATAGCCAGCAAGATTCTTACAGTAGAGTGTTTGGCAACAGGTGAGAATGTCTCTTTGTAATCTCTATCCTTCACCTGATTATACCCCTTTGCTACTAACCTGGCCTTATACCTCTCAACTGTTCCATCAGCTCTATACTTGACCTTGAAAATCCATTTGCAGCCTATAGGTTTCTTTCCTGTTGGAAGATCAGTAACCTCCCAAGTGTGGTTATCTGTGAGAGCCACTAATTCCTTTTCCATAGCTGCCTCCCATTCAGGAATTCCCTTAGCTTGAGAGTAGGTTTTAGGTTCAAATATAGAGCATACATTTACCAGGGAATGAACATACTCCTGGGAAAGGTGGGATAGATTTGATGTGGAGAACACAACAAAGGATTCTGATTGAGAGGAATCCGGCTCATGGGGCTACATACCTTATAGATGGAAATGGACGAGGATCGACAAGTCGAAAAGGAGGATCGAGGAGGAAGGTAGGCAAAACATGTACAAGAGATAGTGTATTGCTTTGGCTTTGTGTTTTCAGTGGGCAGTCCATGTATATTGCCCCTTTTGTTGATCAACAACACATTTTTTTTATTTTTTATTTTTTTGCCTTTTGTAAGATGAGAATCCACATAATATATAATCAAATTGTGGTGTGATATAGAAAAACCAGTCTCTCTTGCAATCCGGTAGAGCTAGGTTTGTCCGTATTATTAAATATATTATATATGACGGATGGAAGTAAATGAAATATGAAGTATACGGACTAATTAAAAAGTAAGTTTATCAATCAGCCATAAGTTGCTCGACTACTCTTTCTATTATCAATTGGTTTTAAAATATGGAATTTTACTCGACTTGTGTAGTGGACTACTATAAGTTGGCGGACTACTCCTTCTATATAGCCTAGCACATATGTGTGAGCGGTTAGCCTAATGGCCCTAGATGTTCGTCATTCCTAGTTGCTGGACTACTCTTTCTATTACCACAACCTCCAAGTCCAAAGCCTCCCTTCCGTCTCCGATGATAGGAAAGGTTATCTCAACATCCATTGTCGACAATAAAAAAGAAGGGCAAAAAGGATGATCGATGGTGCTAAAGATGAACCTCCCTTAGAGGAGTACTCAGAAGAACTTGATCTCAATTAAGGCCAATTCAAAGAATATATATAGAGGCGTGAGGTAGTATAAACTGTAAAATATATGCTCTTTTTGTGTACTCTCTCTAGCATGTCCTAGACAAGTTTTTTCTTTCAATAATGGGCCAAAAGATAGGAATGGCCCAAACTTGCTTGTATTACATACATAATCCACTTTTTAAATCACTTTTATTTCCAAAATCAGTGTTAAAATTCACCACCTTAAACATAGCTCCAACATTTTTTTAAAAATAAAATATATATGTCCAAAATTGAGAAATAAAATAAACTTTATTTTTTTTAAAGATTTGAAAAATAATTTACATTTAAAAAAATTAAAAAATTAGAGAAACATATCTATTTTTTAAAATTATTTCTCCATTTTAGAGAACACGTTATAAGATAAGGTGTCTGTTAATTTAAATAATAGCTTAAAATTCTCCAAAAATGTTAAAATTCCAAAAATAATATTTTATTTATTGATCGAAGATGCTGTGACATTAATTATGGTCGACAAAAACGTTTACTTTAGTCCCAAATCATGAATACATTTAATTAGGCAAGTGATCATTAAGTCAAGCATGATGGAGCTTGCAAAAAGTAAGTAAACAAGGAAGTAATTGGGCTGTGGAGAGAGAGTCAAAATACAAGTAAGCGCGTCGCAAACCATCTCATTTAATATGTTAATTGCTCTCACCCGGTTACAACTTACATTACAACAACTGGAGTTTGGGCTATCGGCGTTTGACTAATTGCCAATATCATGTCCCCATCGGAAATCGCAACAACTTCTGATTTTTTCATTACGGATCGGAGTATATATATTTTCCACGTTACACTTATCAACTTAGGTGGAGCAAACTACATTTGATGGTAAATCCGGACACGTCATTCAGGTGGTAAGAGGCACACATTAGATAAATCGGTTTACACAGACCATCAATGATAGCTAACTTATTTTGTTTTCCTATACAAGCCATCCATGATTATAACAAAAATAAAGTGTTATCTAATTGACTTTAAATTTCATTACAAAAATATTGCCAATGGTCTTTCCATTTTTTTTTTTTATAATAAAAACAAACCAAAAAGTCTTATAATCACACTACATTTTCAATCTCAATTTGCTCCTGGCCCATAATTAGTTGTACATGATAATCATACAATTTCTCTTTCAGTAGAATTAAGTATCAATATTGAATAGGCCGGGCTGGACACGGTGCGGATTGTCGGATCCACTGTCCCGAAGAGTTCATGTCTCTCCTCACAAAACTTCACCTTTTTACTATTTTTCTTTTTCTTTTTACAAATTTTAATTACTTTTCTTTTATTTTTTATTTCGGGGGTGGGGAGGCCAAGGCACGGGGGTCTGTCCCTTTGGGGACAGGTGATCCCGGCCGGGCTGGACATGTGATGAGATTCAAATCATCCCATGCCCTGGACTAGGCATCGAATAAAAGGTAGGACTGGGTCCTAATTCCCTGTCCTATTAATTTTTTATATATATAAAATAAGTATCCAGTTTAAAAGGAAAGATTAATAAAAATTATCCGTTTGTTTATTAATTAAATTAAGACTTTTGTTAATGAGAAAAAAATTAGTCTATTTGCCAAAATCAAGGAAGCTTTTGATCAACAACAACAACAATTCAGTGTATCTTGCGATTATGTAGGGTCTAGAGGGTCAGGATTTACGCCATCCGAACCCGACCCGACCCGCCCGATTGCCACCTCTATGATTTTGTTGCTTGCTAAGGACAAATTTCCTCTAGGGCTATAAGTGATTAGTTGATTAGTTGCTTCAAGATCCATTGTGTTCGCACGGTAACTTTCTAGAGAGGTTCTTAATAGAAACAATTGTGTTCTTCGTGTTGATCCGTTGTTCTGTTAAGAGTTTGGTTGGGTAGATTTATTTTAGGTTTATTATAACACGGTCAATAAGTCAACACTTCGGGTTGTGTTGTTAAAGTATTATGTGTCCTTTTCTATAAAAGAATTAAACCTATTCGAAATCCTCCTCAAAGCAAATAGCTAGAAGTTATGGTTTTCATCCTGCTCCATCTGTATGTAGCTTGAGGGTTTTTATTGTATATAGTGTACTGTTTTTACTATTTGTTAATTGGGTGCTTTATTCACCATAATTTACTTGTGCCACTAACAAAAACCTCTATTCGAGGTCCTATAACTACAAATATCCACCCCTTATACTTATTATTTCAGAAGCAATCTCTTTGTAAAAGATTGCGCCACGTGTCAAACTCTGAGCAACCTAAGAAAGTAAGTAACCCACGTTCTCTTCAACCGTTTGAAGCTATCCCTCTGTTTTCAATTTGTTAGGGTTTGGATTTGTAAACCGTCGGAATTGTGAGGAAGCATGAAACATTGTTAGGTTGGAGAGGGGCGTCTCTGTCGGAGAAAGAGCGGAGTCTCGGGTCTACCCTAGACAAAACTAAGAAGCCCCAATTTACATCTTTTCTCCCCAATTCTCTCTTTCAAATTGGATTTCTCTTCCACGTTCAAACTTCTTCCTCACAATTATCTTCTTCCTCAGAAGTGATTGGTGGCAGTGCACAAGTTAGTTAGCGATCGGAGGGCGATTGGTGGGCGGTGACGTAGTCGGCGAGGGCTGAAGGCGGCAATCGGCGATGGATTACTGCTACAACCGTCTCACAGTGTCTGCCGAGGGCTAGCTCAGGGACGTCGAATCCCTCCGTAGTCAAACTCGACGACGCTCCCGGGACCTCTACTGCTGGCGGCGACGATCGTGACTCGAACAACTCCACCTCCGGCCTCAAATTCGACCTCTTCAGGAAGTTGAGCACCGCTGAAGTCTCGGAGGATGCCGAAGACGACGGTGATGAAGTCGCCGTAGGTCACCGTAGACCCACCGATTTTGTCACGTGGCAGTTGTTTCCCGTTGCTGGTGACGGCGGAGATGGAAGGTCGAGTTGCGACGCCGAGTTCCCAGTAGGATCGTCGGATAATCAGTGGATGAATCTCTCGGTTTTGGCCTCAGCATCTGGCTACGAATCAACTTCTCTGGATTTGGAGCAGGAGCCGGAGATGCTGATTTTGCAGCAGCAACAACAATAACAACGACAACAACTGCAGAAGTAGCAGGTGAGGAGGAGCCGGCGAGGACCGAGGTCGATCTAGAAGCTCCCAGTACAGAGGCATCACTTTCTACTTGAGAACCGGCCAATGGGAATCTCATATTTGGTACACTAATCGATTCTGACAATCAATTTGATATTTAGGGATTCACAGTTCTTTATAGTTGATTTTTCTAAACCTATTGGGAATCTTGAATTGATTTTGTTCTTGTGTCTTCTAGGGATTATGGGAAGCAGGTGTATCTTGGTGAGTGATTAAAATATTTTGAAATTTTTATATATGTACTAATTTGGTAATTGTTTACAGGCGACTTTGATAATGCACATGCCATTGCTAGGTAGGAAATATCTTATATTAGTTGTTCACTAATGAAACTCATTCTAAGCTACTTTATGTAGTTGAGCAGTCATGTGCCTTATTTGCTTGCTTTGACATTTTTTCACTGAATATCAGGGCTTATGATCGTGTAAATTTCTGATTTCTTTGTTCATCTAGAAACCTAATTTGGTTGCTTTAATCGATCATGTATCCAATTTTCCTTTATGAGCAATTAATTTCGGTTTGTATTTCTCGAATTCGTTTCTCTCACACATTTGTTAGTGTCTTAAAGCTTCAGTTCTGATCAGTTTCACTCTGTTTTTCAAGCAATTGCAATCGTAGTTTATAAACATTCATATTCAAGATATCAATATTGCTAATCATATCGTCTTACATATGGGTTGTTGTTGATACAGATATATCCTCTTTCAAAAATTGTGACCATTTGAGGAAGTCTTGAATTCTTCAAATGATTGAAACTATAAGCAATCTATTGCTGAAACTAAATCGTTGCCAAGGTATGTTCTATCATCTTCGATTTTTTTTGTTATGTACAAAAAAATAATTGTTTTGCTAAGGAATTTCAATTAATGAAGTTTTGATTTGTGATTGCTGCTAGCTCATGTGAATATAATTGTGATGTGGTTATTTCTGGGATAGTTCCATTGTCAAATTTCATAATTCCGTTTTGAATTTTGTGTTGATTCATCCGAGTTTGTGGATGATTTTATTTGATTGCCTTCAAAATTTAGTTCACATCAGACACAAAGATTGGTGGATACTTGCTGTTGTGTTTAGTTTTAATGTGTTGTGATTTATATGATAACTAATATGCTGTTGTGTTTGTTGTTGTTCATGATATTTTAAACTCCAAGTTGATTTCATTTATATCATGGTCTTCACCTTTTTTTTTCAAATTAGTATTTGCAATGCATATCATGTGTCATTGATCATATATGTTGTACTCTCTTTACGAAGTGATAAAAAATCAGTTTCGTATGTCAATTTAGAATATAAGAATTCCCATGTTGTTTTAGACGAACTTTAAACGAGCTTAACATTGAAGGAATTTGTTTCCCTTTGTCATTAATTTTCATAAACACGGTGTGAACTATATTATAGGCATAAAAATAGTTTTTATTAGCAGTGTGTATGTTGTCAGGATGTTTCACAGCAGGCGTGTGATACATTTCATGGGAATGAAATTCGTTTCCTTAACTTATTTTTTAAAATGAACAAAAGGCAATGTACAAATGCAGCAAGAACACATTCTATTTTGATATTTTGTATCTAAAATTTTCATGCCTGCTTACATCTATATTGGATATGAGTCTAATTTTTGTGATGTGTCGTTCCAGGTATTGTGAGTGTTTTGCATCTGGGGTATTTTGTGATGGTTGTAATTGTGTCAATTGCTATAACAATGTTGAGAATGAGGATGCACGAAGAGAAGCAGTGGAAGCAACCTTAGAGCGCAATCCAAATGCCTTTAGACCAAAAATTGCTAGCAGCCCCCATGGCAATGGGAACAGTAGGGTATTACATGTAATTTTAATCATAAATAACATGCAATTCTATTCTTATATATTTCTGTTATTTTTAAGCCATATTTAAAAGAAAAAGATGTAGTTCAGCTGTTTTGTTTTGACAATAATGAGCAAAGTATTAGCTAAACTTACCTTGAGTTCAGGAATCATGTGAAGCTTCATGAGTCACTGGATTCTCTCTTACTCACTGACTTGCCGATGTATATTTGTGTAGGTAGATACTAGAGAAGATGCGTTGGCAAGGCATAACAAAGGATGCCACTGCAAGAAATCAGGATGTCTCAAGAAATACTGTGAGTGTTTTCAAGCAAATATCTTGTGCTCTGAGAATTGCAAATGTCTAGATTGCAAGAACTTTGAAGGAAGTGAAGAGAGACAAGCTCTCTTTGAAGGAATTCATACAAACAACATAGCTTACATCCAACAAGCTGCAAATGCTGCTATTACTGGAGCTATTGGATCATCTGGATTCATATCTCCTCTCAGTGCTTCAATACACCAAAATTCCACCAACTATTGGCCTCTCCTCTCCTTTTATCGACCAACTCGGATGACATTCACCTCTTCTCTCGATTTTGTTAAGGTAATTAAATCCATGACTTGGGTCTGTGGTTATTTGTTGTTTCCTTAAATGTGTGAAAATTGGGTTGGATGTTGTATAATGTTGTTCCTTGCGTTTTAGTAGTTTTATCTTGTGAAATGGGTGTTCATGTAGGTATCATAGGTGGTAGGTTGATGTTGTATAAATGAAATTGAGGTTGATAAGTTGGAGGATTTTCGGTTAATGTATTGCACATAAGGTGTTCGATTAAATGCTTGGTTATATTTAGATATTTGCATCATGATACTGAAATTTATTGCTTAGTTAATGCACACAAATAAATTATTGTTTACTTGATGGTATCTTGATGTGTGTATAAGTGAAATTGGGGTTTATCGAGTTAAAAGATTTTGGGTTAATGTATTGCACATAAGGTGTTCGATGAAATGCTTCTATGGTTATATTTAAATATTTGCAATATGAGAATGAAATTTATTGGTTAGTTAATGCACACAAATAAATTTTTGGTTAGTTGACAGTAGCTTGATGTGTGTATAGGTAAAATTGGGGTTGATTAAATTGGAGGATTTCACCTATGGTTTATCAATCTATGGCATGATATATTAGATAATATATCAATACACACGAAAAATGCAATAGCTTAATGTGTGTATAAATCCTTCTTTATGATTTTAACATGACAAGATTGACATTTGAACATTACCTTTGTGTCTATTCATATAAAGCAAAAATATGTTGATGAAATTTGTTAAAGTGTTTGAGCATGATTGTGTAAAATTATGTGATTTTACCTTTGTTGTATGCGATGTTTTACATTAATATGATATTTAGATAAAAAAAAAAAAACCATTATCCTTGCAAAATGTGGCCTTAAAAATTAAAATGATTCATAGTAGATATCCATGTAATTTTGTATTTTAATGTTTCTATCTTGGGGGATATTTCATCTTGGTGTGATTTTCATTTTCCCATGATATTTTTTTTTTAGCATCGACGGTGGTAATTCACAAGCCTTACTATTGATCTTACCCATCTGAATCTAATAGTAGTAGAATTCATCGATCATTTCCTCTTGATTTGAGTTATAATAATGTTGTTTCTACATCGAGTTTAGAAGGAACATTGCGAGGAACTAATGAAGGAACATTTGCAATGAAGGAAGATTGTGAACATATTTAACATTTGAGTAGTTCCTAAGATAATCAAATGTTGGTTCACTTGACGGTCTTGATAATTTTTTTTTATTTGTAATCCTTGTGGTAGTTTCTTTTTCATTTTGGGTTTGCTTTTATATTTGATTTGAGATTGGATCTAATTGGAAGGAGTAAGACAGTACAGAATCGCATCTTCTTGTAAACGTTTGTGTTTTATGGCCTTTGTAACAATGGTGGATGATGAGAAGATGTTCATTCTCTTGCTAAGATGTTAAGGGCAACAAAAAAAATAGCATTAATACCTTATAGGCCGTTGATTGTTCATTTTTTAAATTCTTTAGCTATATAGGGTTTATACATTTAAATGTAAGGTATCTTTATCAAATTGGTTTTTAATTTAGATCAATTTAAAAGGTGTAGAATGATGTGTAATATTTAAAATTTCATAAAGGATCCGAATTCGATTTTCTTAAGCTAAAAATTGTAAGGGGTTTTTTTTGCCTTCAATTAGGATGGATACAAGCGTAGAAGCAGGTGATTTACTATTTTTTTAATAAATTTGAAGTATCGATTGTCTCAAGAGAAAAAGTACTTCATCATGATAATCAAAGATTTCGAATAAAAACATGACAAGAAGCAAGAGCAATATGTTAGTAGAAAATTAATGTGTCGAATATTTTGTTTAAGATATCAAACCTGACCGAAATTATGAGGCTTTTGTTTGTGATTCTGAGTGTTATTGTATCATAACAAGGGTTGTAATTGATAACATGACAACAATTCAAATGAAATAAAATATACTCATGGTACGAGAGGGAACGAAAGCAGTAAATTTCAATAAAAAAATACTCACCCGTACAAGGTACGGGAAAAGTACTAGTTTATTTAATACCCAAATCTTAGCAAGATCAGAACAGGACCGAAATGTGCGATTTGTACCCACACCTAACCTTTCTTATTTCGCCAATTGGCATCTTTCTCCTACATTATAACCAACATATAAAACGTCCTTACTGATGAATAAAGGTAAAACTTATATTTCTTTATCGTTCGTCGTTGAAAATGATGGATTTCGTGAGTGAATTAAGAGTAATAAACGTGACAGTACAGCTAGCTGATGAAGACCGCCCATTGTAATCGAAGATATCTGTATAGTTAGTACGTAATGAACCATTGACTAATCTTCCAACTAATCGAATTAAATAAGTTAAGTACCGGCCTCTATTTAATGCTGCCTTAAGCTTATCCAAATATATATACGTGATATTTAGGTCATTTTATGTACGTTTGAAATTTGGGGTTCCTCTGAATTGGTCAACTACCAACTACTATTTCTCTTCCTATAAATAGGGGTTAAGGAAAGTGCAACCACAATCACTCACTACTTGTGTTTTGGAGATATTAACATTAATAAAGGCATATATATGGGGAAGTTTGCAAAGTGTTCTGTGAGGTCTTATGCAACCTTACTAGTGGTGTTGATGGTTTTAGGGTTGACCAACGGGAGGCGACTTGAACACGTAGACGGTTACTATGGCGGTGGCCTTGGGGGCGGAGGTGGTTATGGTGGCGGACTCGGTGGCGGTTATGGTAGTGGAGCGGGAGGCGGCTACGGTGGTGGATCCGGCTATGGAGCAGGAGGCGGCTATGGTGGTGGATCCGGCTATGGAGCAGGAGGCGGCTACGGACGTGGATCCGGCTATGGAGCTGGAGGTGGCTACGGTGGTGGATCCGGCTATGGAGCAGGAGGCGGCTACGGTGGTGGATCCGGCTATGGAGCTGGAGGCGGCTACGGACGTGGATCCGGTTATGGAGCTGGAGGCGGCTACGGTGGTGGATCCGGCTACGGAGCAGGAGGCGGCTACGGAGGTGGTGCTGTTGGAGGCTACGGCGGAGGCGCCGGGGGAGGTTACGGTGGCGGAGGCTATTAATTAATTAAAGAGGTGGTGGGTGATCACATACATACATATAAATAATGGAAAACTTAAAGATAGGTACGTAGATGTTATAGATAGGCCATGCATGCATGCATGCACGAATATGTACGTGTGTTCATATATGGTTATCACAGCGCAAGTATGTGTACGTTTTAATTTATGTTGGTGTTTTAATTTACCGGTGAGCTCTAGTGTATGTTTTCGATCTATATATATATACAAATATATTAATTATACGAATAAATATTATTATTAAGTGTTATTTCCAGGGTCGGACCTGAGATTTTAAAGGCCCGAGGCAAGATTTTAAAATGGGCCCTTTATAGCTTTACTAAACATTAAACTACAATTCAACCAAAAAAACATCAAACTATAAAAAAACAAACATAAGAAAGTTCCAAAAGAAAGTTTAGATTTTTGAAAACTAGAAACAAGCACAATTGAAATCAACAATTATGACAGTTAACTCAATTGAATTGAAATCAATGACAGCAAACAATACTTTGATTCAAAATTTAATAATGATTTTTGCAATTGAAATCAAACAGTAAGTAGCAACAAAGACTTACGACCTGTAATTCAATTGAAATCAAACAGCCACACGTCAACACCGACAGCAAACAATTTTTTTTATCAGACAAAAAAAAAATGATTACTAGCGAAATACTTCTTGATATTACCTACTTGACTTCGAGTTAATGCATCTCGTTGCTCCTTCAATTTCCTCTTCTTAGCTCCAGACAATTGCTTTCCCATATGCACTACATTACAAGTTGTAAATGTTATTTGTTAGACACAATCCAAATCCAAATCATAAATCCTACAAATTCAATTCTACAACCCTACAAATTCAATCCTATATCCAAAACAAATTCAAATCCTAAATCATACAAATTCAATTCCAAATTCCTAATTCCAAAACCCTAATTTCGCACTCTTAAATCCAAAACGAATTCAAATCCAAATAATTCGACCAACATAGGATGAAATAGAGAAAGTATACCTGATTTCCTAATTCCTAATTTCAGGCTTGCGGTGGCGATGCGCTTTGCGAAGACGGAAGAAGATCGAACTGCAAGTCTGCGAAGACTTGGCTCACGGCCGCTGGCGCTGGCGGGATGCCTGACGCGGTTGCCGGTTGGAGGGAGAGAACGACGCGGCGACGCCGGTGGCGGGAGGGCCGGAGGGGAACTGTCGAACGCGGCGAAGAACAAGCCTGAACCCTCCCTCCTGTCGAACAGTCGAAGAACAAGAATTGTTCTTGCGAAATGCGAATCGCCTGCTAAACGCAGCGTTTCCATTCCATTTTTTTTTCCGAGCGTACCCTCCTGCCCTGCCCTACATCAGTTCCGATTTTTTTTTAATATATATATATAATATATATGGCCCCCCTGGGCCTATAGTGCCCGAGGCCGACGCCTCTTGGGCCTGTTGTCAGGTCCGGGCCTGGTTATTTCTATATATTGGAGTTCATGATCGAGCCCATTATAAGGTCGGTTCGTTCGATTTAAGCTCAAATTTTATGAAATTTCGAAAATTTTCTTTGAATTAATATGTTATTACCAAATAGAACTGCTTAAAACTCAAAAAAAGCTCGGCTCAAGCTCGTTCATTTCCTAAACAAGCCAAGCTTGATAAAAAAAAAGCTCGTTTAAAAATTGGGTTTGGCTCGAGCTCGTTTATCAAATGAACCAAGCTTGAACATATCAAGCTCAGCTAGCTCGACTCGAATAACATCTATATCCGCGGTTTTATTAATAATTAAATTAGAAAATAATCAATGTAGACCAAATTGTTAGCTGAAATTGTTGTATACAAAATATGTGTACAGTTCCAAGAGCTTAAAGTATTTGTTGATGATCCAACGTGTTGTGCAGGAGATCCTAACGGCGACTTCCCACTCGAGTTTGTGAGCGATGAGAATCCGAACAAGAGCTTAATGGACGATGGAGGTGGCATCTATGATGACTTATCAAGGACATCCGGCCCCCAACCTATGAGGCATCCGAGGAAGCTGTCAAAGTGAGCAACAACTTCTATGTATCAACACGAGACACACTTCCACGTACCGTGTGGTGCCTTCGAGCACGGTTCAAGTCCTCCTCCACAACAATGGTGAAGTTGTAAAACCGGAAAAACTAACAAGAGGTAAAGAAGAGGAGATGTTGGAGAGGGTTGAGCACATTGCTTTCCCGGATCATGGGGCTACATACCTTATAGATGGATGAGGATTGACAAGTATAAAAGGAGGAGGAAGGTAGGCAAACCACAAGAGATAGTGTATTGCTTGCTTTGACTTAATTTGTGTTTTCTGTGGGCAACGGCAATCCATATATATTGCTCCATTTGTTGATCAACAATACATTTTTTTTTTCAATTTCCCCCCTTTTAATAGTGTGATTGAATTTTCTATGTGGCAAGTCGAGACGAGTGTCTTTGGGAAGGCCTTCCCTTCCATCTCCGACGATAGGAAAGGCTAGCTCAACATCCATTGTCGACACTAAAAAGAAGGGCAAAAAGGATGATCGATGAGCCTAAAGATGAACCTCTCTTAGAGGAGTACTCAAAAGTACTTGATCTCAATTAAGGCCCATTTAGAGAAGCTTTTTCTTTCAATAATGGGCCAAAAGATTGCAATGGCCCAAACTTGCTTGTATTACATATTCAAATAATCTAGGCCATTCATTTCTCCTAGTCCAATGAGCTAGATTTTTTAACATTTAACACCGTAAGACTTTTAACATTTGAATCACATTATATATATATATATATATATATATATATATATATATATATATATATATATATATATATATATATATATATAATCACTTTTATTTTCAAAATCAGTGTTACAATCTATTGGATCAGTTTGGTAACACGGAACTGACGAGGTAGGTGAAGTTGATTGATTAAGTGGGTTAAATTAGAGTGTTCATAAGCTAATAAGGTGTTTGGTAACCAACCTAATAGAGTAGCTGATACAAATGAGCTGATCAAATAGGAGAAAATGAATAAAATTCTGAAAAGATTGGGGTGGATAGTTGTTGAAAATCCATTTTCAAAAAGCTAATTAAATAAAATTCTTATATTTATCTTATTTAAAACTATAGAATATTAAAACCAAAAGCTTCGAAAAAACTACCTTAATTGCCAAACAGACCCTAACCATTTTCAACTAGTTTTCTAAAATTTATCCAAAATTGAGAAATACAATAAATACTCATTTTAATTATTTTTGCTCAAACTTCAAAATAACTTTTCAAAGATTTGAAAAATATTTAAAATTTAGAGAAATTTATCTATTTTTTCAACTGTTTCTCAACTTTGAAGAATATGAGATAAAACATCGGTTAATTAAGTAAAAGTTTAAAATTCTCCAAAAATAATAAAATTCCAAAAAAGAAATTTTTTTTATTGAAGTTGCTCTCACATTACTTAATACTTATCGTTTACTTGAGAAAATTTGGTGAAATATCAACTTTTTCTAATCTAATTAGGTTATTAGCACCGTTTATTTATTTGCCTTGATAGCAGTCAATCAATATCCCCTGAAATATAAAAGCAAAAGCCATCTCTTTACAAAAGAACGTAGGCAGCAGTTACCTTCTCTTCCCTTCTTCTCCCACGTTCTCTTTCATTACGCTCCAAACTGCTTCTCCTCTCCAAAAGGGAAGGAAGAAAAGGGAAGGTAACGGATATTGGGATAGTTTGAGGGATCCGGTGGACGAGGACGCCGAGGTTGGTAGCAGAGCAATTCTCTCTCCCAGGCTGGAAACCGACGGTAGATTTGATCGGCGGCCACCAAATTTTAGGAGATTAGGGCACCACGTTCTCTCTTCCCATTCCTTCCTAATTCTCTCCTACCGGTTACCGTCAATTGCTCTTCATCTTCTCCCTCTCTCGATTGCAGCCCCGCCTGGTCCCTTCACCACCACCTCATCACCGCCGGATCTTTCTTTCTCCTACCCTCGGATACTTCTCCGCCTACCTCTCTTTCTTTCAACTGATGCGGTGAGCACGACTTCTCTCCGGTGACCCTGACTCTCTCACAACCGCCGGCATCCACTCCTGTCGCCACACTTGCTCGCTGCCGTCACCATTGTCGACCCTCGCCTAGCCACCCTCGCTGCTATCATAGACTGAGGTACTACCCCTCAAAGAGCTACGTCTGTGCTTCAATGCTCAGATCAAAAACCGCCACCGTTTGACTCTCGACCTCGACTCCCGTAACGGTATGAAATTGCTTTCTCCTATTTACTGAAATTGGTGCAGATTTGTGGTTTAATTGGTAAATGGGCTGATTTGTTGGTGGTGTCATTGAAATTGAAATTGTTAGCCTTTTATTTACTGAAATTGGTGCAGATTTATGATTTAAGATTGACATTTCTTGTGGTTTAGGGTTGGCCACAAGAGGAAGGCCTTGGTTGATGTTTAGTGTTAATCAAATTCGTTTGATTTGATGATTCTAATGCTGGGGATATGGTGGATAATCAAGGTTTTGCAGCCTAGCATGTTCTGTAAGTTGAATTCGTTTTTTTTAATGTCTTTGGCGAGTAAGATGCTAAATTTTCCTTCATAAAAATTCAGCCATGGAATGAGTTGCTTCTGTTGCATTTTAGTACTTTTTGACCTTTATGGGGCTGATTTAAGGGACTGTTTGCTTCAATGATGTATATGTTTTGTTTTAATGAGTTGAAATCTGTGTTTGTTATCCAAAAAATTGACCTTTTTAAACACATTATTTGATGGATGAAGAAAAGGTTGAATTTTGCTTCCCACAAATGAGATAATTTGATTGGGAGATCTAAAATGAAGAAAAGGTTCAATTTTGCTTCCCACAAATGAGATGAAGAAAAGGTTCAAATTTTAAACTTAGATTTTTTTTTCCAGTGAAACTTTGGTTAGTAACCGATATATTGCATTGTTGTCGTCGGGAAGAAATCCGGTGGTTATGATGGGGCGAGGCTCGGTCATGGCTTGGTGGAGAGAGGAAGCATGGCGGAGGCGAGCGGCGGAGGAGGAGGAGCTACGACGACACAGCCACACAGGTATGTATTTTGGAAGAAGAATATTCAGCTTCTTGATGTTGTCATCGCGATATTAAGCCTCAAAATATGCTTGTATATTTTTTCTAAAGTTAACACCTTTTCTTTTATAGAACTTTGTTTTAAGGTCCTTCTAAAGTGAAAACCTCTTTCTTTCTTAAACTTTCATTGTTCCTGGTGAGTTTTTGGTGAATTGGGTCGTCTCATTTGGTGAGTTTTTGGTGAATTGGGTCTCCTTTAACTTGGAAGAAGAATATTTAGCATGTGAAAATGGTTTTGTTAGAGAGATTTTACTAGGGTTATCTTATTTACGGAACTAAACTTTATTTATGATATCAGGTGAATCCATGTACACACCAGCTGAAGATCTGTGATCTTATTTACGGGACTAAACTTTATTTATGATATCAGGTTGAACGTTCAAGTCCTCCGCCAATATATACTTATGGTAAGTATCTGATTACTTTATTTCTTACCCTATGAAATCTTAACATTGTTCACCTGCAGACATTTCATTTTATCTTAACCATGCACCCAACGTTTCAGGATTAATTACGCTTTATATGAAGAGCTAGATGCACAAGATGCAGATGAGACAAGAGAGGTGTATAGATACTTCATCTATACTTATAACTTTAAATTTATTAAGTGTTGGCATGACACATGAAAAGTGTACTGTTATATCTGATTAGTGTGGATTGAATACTCTTTATTCCTATGATCTATTGGAAGATCTTGCATGGAGTAGTGCTTTTCATTATTCCTTTATTGCTGGATTGAATTACCTCAATAGAACATATTAATTGAATATCCTAAATTTTAAAGTAATATCTGGAAGAACTGACAGTTTTTTGAAGTTCTACTATATAGTCTATATATAATAATCTTATCTGTTTAATTAAAACATATTCCTGAACTCTTGTAAAGGAAACTCTATCTGCATATGTTTTTTTATTATGCTTCTTGAATATGGAAAGCTTCTGTTGACATATCTGGAAGAACTTACAGTTCTTTCAAGTTCTGCTATATATAATAATATTAGCCGTCTAAATAAAACATATTCCTGAACTCTTGTAAAGGAAAATCTATCCGCATATGGTTTATATTATGCTTCTTGAATATGGAAAGCTTCTGTTGACTTTACTAGGGCTATGCTCTGCAGCTGAAGCATCCAAGGGGTTTATGAAATTTTCTATATACATACATACTATAATCTATATTAATACCTTGAGAACTACGTGATCTTTCTTTTTGCTTTGAGGTTATGAGTTTTTATTTCACTATTTTGAATTGGTTTCTAATAGTAATAACATTGACAACGTTCATTTTCAGGGAGTGTTTGAAGTTGATTCCACATGAGAAATTCTCCTTTGCAAAGGTATGGTTGATGGCTGCTCAATTTGAGATTAGACAATTGAATCTGAAGGGAGCACGCCAAATCTTGGGTAATGCTATTGGAAAGGCGCCTAAAGATAAGGTACTCCGTATATATGATTGATAGGTTTCTTTTTTGTTGTTGCAGGAGAGGGTTTCCCTGGGCTGAATTTGATGATTCTAATGTTGGGGATATGGTGGATAATCAAGGTTTTGCAGCCTAGCATGTTCTGTAAGTTGAATTCGTTTTTTTTAATGTCTTTGGCGAGTAAGATGCTAAATTTTCCTTCATAAAAATTCAGCCATGGAATGAGTTGCTTCTGTTGCATTTTAGTACTTTTTGACATTTATGGGGCTGATTTAGGTTTCTTGATACAAATTATAATTATCCATCTTTTATTTTCTTTCTTTTAAATTAAAAATGGCTTCAATTTATTTGTTCTAAATGTCATCTCATTGGCCAATAGGTTTTTAAGAAGTATATTGAAATTGAGCTGCAACTTGGAAACATAGACCGTTGCCGAAAGTTGTATGAGAAGTATTTGGAGTGGTCACCTGAGAACTGTTATGCATGGACAAAGTATGCCGAGCTAGAGATATCTTTGTGTGAAACTGATAGAGCTAGGGCATTATTTGAACTCGCAATTGCTCAACCTGCGTTGGATATGCCTGAAGTCTTATGGAAGGTACGTGCACATTATTTATTTTGTTATTCTATGTCATCAATTTTCAGGTTTTAATACGAAAATATAGTAGTTGTGTCTTGCACCTCTTCATTCAAAGCATGATTATGCCATCTGATATTTGGACTCTTTTCTTCTCTGTATTTTGGGAATATTTGTTCAGAATACGAAGCCTTATCCCATTGGCCCCATTCCATTGTTCACATGCCCTCTACTAGTGCTTTACTTTGTTTTCTACTCTGGATTTATTGTTTGCTCGTAATAGGCATACATTGATTTTGAACTGGCGGAGGGTGAATTTGAGAGGACAAGACAACTCTATGAGAGACTCCTCGATCGCACAAAGCATTTAAAAGTCTGGGTTAGTTTTGCAAAGTTCGAAGCATCTACCTTGGAAGATGATGGAGGGGATCCCCCGAAGGATGATGACCAAGAAGCTCTCATTGAACAGAAAAAGTTATGCATTCAACGTGCTAGAGGTAACCTATTCATCTTCCTTTTTATGTTAAAAAAAAGATTCCCTTTCCTCCTACATATCTATGGCATTTCTTGGATTACACAATATTAAATGCCCATCTTTTCTTCTGGTGCCTTCAGGGGTTTTTGAGCGAGCCCTCAATTATTTCCGGAACACTGCCCCCGAACTCAAGGAGGAGAGAGTGATGCTTCTGGAAGAATGGCTGAACATGGAGAGAGGATTTGGTGATCTTGGAGACGTTGGCAGTGTCTAGTCTAAGATGCCCAAGAAGCTTAAGAGGAAGACGCCAATTTCTACCGAGGATGGCCCTGCTGGGTATGATTTATATTTTCTCATACTTCTTTCGGAATATTGTAAAAATATGCAACCATCCATCATTTCATAAACTTGTGTCTTAACCTTTTTTCCATGCTGCAGCTTTGAGGAGTACATTGATTATGTCTTCCCAGAGGAAAACCAGTCACCCAATCTTCAGATCTTGCAAAAAGCTCTACAATGGAAGAAGCAAAGAATGGTTGAACAAGATTAGCTTCCATAGAAGAGATTTGCTGAGTCTTTTTTACCCTATAGTGAGGGAAGAGTGTAGTGAACCACAAGGCGAAAGGAGAATGAAAAGTTAGAAGCCAATCCAACTCCCTGTTTAGCGATCATTCGACCTAGGTCTCAAATTTGAAACCTTTTGGCTTATCTTTGTTATACTTTTCCTTTTACTGGTTTACTAGAAACACTGAGTTCACTGTAATGACAGTTGTGTAATTGAACATGTAAATTTGCTTAGGACTTGTGTTAATTGCTCA
Organism: Persicaria tinctoria; assembly: GCA_037127255.1. Classification (NCBI taxonomy): domain Eukaryota; kingdom Viridiplantae; phylum Streptophyta; class Magnoliopsida; order Caryophyllales; family Polygonaceae; genus Persicaria; species Persicaria tinctoria. The sequence goes on from JBANSL010000004.1 coordinate 8,595,676, forward strand.
AGATTGTCAGTTTGTCACTTTACTGCTTCGCTTTTCACTGGTGCAATAGCTATTTCCAACCGCTATGAGGAGAAGTCGCGCTCAAGTCAGTAACCTAACGATCAAGCGGGCAACAAATTTTGCAACCCAGCTGTTATATGCGTCGATTCCTAGCAACATCAAGCCTTTCCGACACTATGCCATCACCTCAACAACCTCAGTAGGCCAGAAGCTGTTGAGGTATGATCTTTAAATTCTTCTGTATGCATTTTGGCTATAAAATGACAAGACTTAAAAAGTTTGGATTTTTTTGTCCTGAATTCTGAAGGCCTGATCCAAATTCTGCCTTGCTCCACATGCACTGCCCAATTGCTAGCATGAACCCAAAAAATGCAGAGCTGTTATTCATATTAATCATGAGTTATAATACACCCTACACCCTGTATAATACTCCGTAACACAAAGATTCCAAAGGAAAAGGAATAACAAAGATACATGATGATGTATAAGTTTGTATCATCATCATCATGTTAATTTGTTTTGCCTATGAAACAAGCTCATCAGTTCCTATTTACAAAAGGAGTATGGTTAGATACACCCCAAATCATGATTAAGCATATGCACGTCCTTATTGATGTGGTCCTATCTCCAAATCAACGTGCAGATATACACGGGAAATCAAAGACAAATCAGTTTGCAGTTATAATTTGGATTTTTTTTTATCCATAGTTATAATTTGGATTTTAATACTAGGGATTAGTCAGTTTATGATGATGTATTGTGATTGAGAACTGAAATAGGTGTAGTGCTTTTTGTAGTGTAATGTAACTCCATTTACTTGGCCCAAAAGTTTTCCAGTCCTTTTCCGAGTGTGATGCCTTTCCACTACCGAATACCGTCTTTAATTCTTTATGATGCAGCTATCAATTTTTAGTTGTTTGATCATTAGTCGATGTCTCAATTTTTTTAGAAAATGTGGTGATTGTTATAATTATCCTTTGAAAATGGGGTTGCTCTTTTTTCTGTCTTAACAAACTTTGTTAATAAAAGTCACACACGTGTTTAATAAAATTTGCTTGCATCTCATATGTGGCTCTTTTCGTCTGCCATAGTTTGTTTAATATATATCATTTCGTTCCAGGTTACTTATCCATTTTATGTTATTAATGCTTGCGTTTCATGTGGTTGCTTGGGTCTGCCACATGTTCCTTGGATGTCATACTTTGTTCATTTAACGCATTTTTCCCTCAAAAAGAACAAAAAATATTACTGTTTTTTCTTAAGAAATCTGACGGTATGACAGTAACTAATTCACTTCTTTCCTTGGATGTCATACTTTGCTCATTTATTCTGGCTGGATTTTTATAAAATAATTGTAACTGATTTTTCAAAAAAATCATATGTAATATTCTAAAATTCAGATCTAATATTCCTCCTTCAGCTGTATGAAAGTAACTGATATTTTGGTTTGCTGTATGATAGATGTCATTGCTGAATATTCAGATCTGTCAATGCTGAATATTATAAGATAGATTTTTTTTGGTAGACAATATTATAAGATAGATTGAAAATCAGTTACATTTTTAGATCTTATAATATTCAATCTATCTTATAATGTTCAGATGTGTCACTGCTGAATATTTAGATCTGATTTTCAATCTCTCTTATAATTTCATATCTGACATTTTTGATATATTGTATGAAAAGCAAACCACAAAATGTAACTGATTTTAAAAAAAAATCAATCTATCTTATAATATACCTCCTTCGGTTAAAAGATTCAGCTGATTTTTTTTATCACATCTGCCATTGCTGAATCATTTGTTTTCATCTATGATTCTCAGGAAAAAAAAAAGGAAATTATTTCTATGTACTGTATGAATATACTCATGCTTTATAAGGTAAATTGAAAATTCAGATTAAAAAACAGATTACAAATTCAGATTAAAAATTCAGATTTTATAAAACATTCAGATTAGAAATCAGATTACAGATTTTATAAAAAATTCAGATTAAAAATCAGATTACATATTTTATAAAAAATTCATATTAAAAATCAGATTACAGATTTTATAAAACATTCAGATTACAGATTTTTAAAACATTCAGATTAAAAATCAGATTATAGCCATATTTTATAAAAAAATTCAAATTAAAAATCAGATTACAGATTTTATAAAACATTCAGATTAAAAATTCAGATTACAAATCAAATTACAGATTTTATAAAAAATTCAGATTAAAAATCAGATTACAGATTTTATAAAACATTTAGATTACAAATCAGATTACAGATTTTATAAAACATTCAGATTAAAAATCAGATTACAGCCAGATTTTATAAAACATTCAGATTACAGTCATATAAAAATGTTAAATTTTATATGACTGATTTTTCTTATAAAATCATATTGTTTTACAGTCATATAGGTAGATATTAATCTGATTGTTTTATAAAATCTGACAGTTATATAAAATATGAAATAAAACAGTTGTGGAGAAATCTATAATTTAAACTTACATTAATTTTGTTTTAATATTTTTTCCTTTTTCTCTTTGGCAGTTACTAATATAGTGGGTGGTATGTAACTGTTTTTTTAAGCATCGTCAGTTACTGATAGAGTGAGGTGTGTTTTTCAGATTACTTTGATCTTTTGCACTTGTAGGCAGTTACAAATTCATTCAAACTAGATTCCCTCCTTCCACCATTTTACCGGGAGCTTTTAGGTCGTAAGGGTGTCTTCCTCCAACAGTTCTTTTTCTCTCATTATTGAGTACATTTGTTATATCAAAATGGACTGATTTTTCTGTGCTTACTATGTTTCAATACTTGCAATTTCTTTTGAACTCCGAGCTGTCTACAAGCCCTGTAATTTGAAATATGGCATTCAAGACCTGGAATGGTACTGCAGCAACGGATGTTTGGAGAGTTTGATTTACTGACTTCCGCTGCAGTTATGTCGATAAATTAATCTATAAGGTCAATCTGGATATGTTGAAAACAACGTTTTCATGTTTTCTTGGAACAAAATATTGTTGTTCTAAATACTTATGCTATTTACATTTCATTCTTAATAGAGCTTGATAGAAGATATTTCACTTACAAACACATCTATCATAGGTAACAACAGACCCTATTTAGATGAGAGTAAGCAAATTTGAAAAAATGGATGACCAATTGTCAAGGTATTCAGAAAATAGGTTGAACAGAATGCACGCATTGAGGCTCAAACGACCACGAATAGGAAGTACTGAAGGTGATCTTTATATATTTGTTCATTCCATGTCCTTTGAAATTTACACATATTATGCCAAAGCTGAAATAGTCAATCATACATGTTTTGTAGTTGCCCAACCATCAAGGTTGACTGATCCAACGGTTAGCAAACCCGTTTTAAGTGACATTACCAATAGTAAGTCTCCATTCAGTTGTTCGTCCTCACTTACTTATGTTTCCTTTATATCTGACATATTTATTTATTAAACTAGTAATATCATTACGCCTGGGTTGCCTAATCATATTTTGAAGATGAAAATTGATGTGCCTGTGATGCTGCTTCGAAATCTTGATCAAGATTTTGGGTTATGTAATGGGACTAGGCTAATCATCACCCGCTTGGGATTCGAGATTATTGAAGCTGAAATCATTTTCGGGACCAATATGGGTGAAAAGGTCCCTATTCCTCGTATGGTTTTCACATCATCTGATCCTACTATGCTTGTGCAGTTTCAAAGGCAATTTCATCTATTAGTTTGTTTTGGCATGACTATCAACAAAAGTAAAGGGCAATCCCTCCCAAATGTTGGTTTATATTTGCCTAAACCTGTTTTTACTCATGGTCAATTATATCTTGCAGTGTCTCGAGTTACGTCTAGGAGAAGTTTAAAGATAATAATAGGAGATCAACGCTCTAAGAGTTTGACGTCTACTACCAATTTCGTATACAAAGAAGTGTTCTACAATGTATAGTGTATGGTTGTTGAATTATGCTTTGCATTTTAACATTGTAATTAGTGGTTCATTATCACTGTATTTTTGGAATTAGTGGTCCATCTGACCATGTGTATGGCAATTTTGAGTAAATTAACAATAGCTTACTAACTTGATAGCCTTATTCAATTTATGACCATGTGTATGGCAATTTTGACCATGTTTAGGAATAATTTGATTCTGTATGAATTGTAAACTAACCAAGTACAGTAAGTTGTAAGAACTTACCCTGAAAATTTGTAATTTTATTAATCCTAAGGATGGGTAAATCCATTTGAAATCTGGATTTGTGAGTAAGGGTTGCTTATGACTTTGTCCATATCGAGCTTGATTTTTCCTTTTTTTACCTGATGATTGATCAAATGTAAGGCAATATCTGATTTTGTTTTGAGCTAACCGAATGCTGACTTTGGTTGAATTTTGAAATTTATTTAGTTTTTGAAATGCAATTTTGAGTAAATTAATCATTACATTTACAATCTATCTATTATCTATCTATTAATATTACTAATTCTGCTAGCATTTTGCTGACGTGTCACAACCACAATTAAAGTTGAATTTTTTATTCAAATAGTATTTTATTGTTGGTCAATATTATTGCTGAAATTATTTGTTTCCTATTTGATATATATTTGTTTCCTATTTTTCATACGAAGATTATTTAAATTCATATGCTTATATCAATTTGTGATCTATTTTAAATATATTTATTTCATTTTTTCATAGAATATGTACATTGATATACGTCGGACCACAATTTTGAATATTATCATTCCGTGTGGTCTTTTATATCATTATTTCATTAATATCATGACTTTGTTTATACATTTCATTCATATCAATATTATTATATATTTATGAGGACCACAATTTGGGATACTATCATTTTGAATGTCGGGTTGGTTGAGAGTCGGATTGGGTTTGGGTCGGGTCGGTTTTGCATGTGTTCGGATCTATTTCGAGTCGAGTCAGATTCAGGTCGGGCTCGGTCTCGGGTTCCGGTTCAGTCGGGTCTAGGTTTAGGGGAGTCGGTCAAGTTTCTCGGGTTTTACGAGCTCTAACCATGATGATCAGATCAGAAGCCATATATATTAATTGGTGCAGATATTTATATATAACTCTTATCCTTAATTTGTTATGTAACCTTTTAAAAAAAATTAATTAGAATATCTAATAATACAAAATATATTTGAAATATCAAATGTTTACATAATCTTATATTTATATATGTATATAAATAAATTGACTACTATATTGAAATGTGATAACTGAAGAATTAATAAGAATATTGAATTCAAATGTCAAAATCAAAATTAACTATAAAAAAACAATGACCGTCAAAATAATATTTCTTTTTAAAATTTACATTTATTATACAATATAGAAATCTTAAATTTTTATTGCAAATTTTTATAATATTTTTGGAGATAGAAGTGAAACGTCATTAATTTTAAGAAGAAATTATTTTTGCACCTATTAAACTTAAAAAATTGAGGAAAATAATTATCCAAATTGAATATTTTAAATCTATACTTACTCTGCACATTCTACATGACATCTATATAAATTTTTAACAAATGATTTTTTAGAGATAAATTACATTTATTTTAAACATCTTAAATGACTCTTTGGAATACAAAAAATAACAATTTAATATCTACAAACAAACATTGAAGAATTTTAAGAAAAGAAAATGTGAAATTTGCATATATTATCATTTAAAAATAAATAAATATACACTCTTTTATGATTATTTTTGGGTGTTTGGCTTCAAATATCGAAGAAAAAAATATTTATCCCCAAAATGAATATTTTAAATTTATATTTATTTTATACACCCTAGATGTCTCTTATTATAATTTCAATATTTTACGACTTGTAATTTTTTTTAAAGTTAGTAAAAATAATTAATTTGTGAATATTCGATTTCAAAAGTTAATTATAAAATACAATTAGATCCATTTTTTTTTTACAATTTACTTATTTTAAAATTTAATTTTTTTTGAAATCATTTTTAAAGTTAATTTAGATGAAGCGCCTTAGATCACTTTTTTTTACCATCTTACCTTTATTTTCTCTATTTATTTCTCCCTCTGTGTAACCATCTTTCTCATGAAAATAATGAATAAGTTATGTATATCTACATAACTTCAAAAGTATTCGCACAGTCACGTGCTTATAATTTTTTTAATCATTATATGATATCTTATATTTTACTTTTTAGTTTTATCCTAATGATAATAATTATATATGTATTTCAAATTATAATAGGTGGTGATATATATATATACACATATTAATACAATATTATATAAATATATAGAATGATGTTCAATTTGAAATGAATCAAAACCCCGTGCCTTCAAGGCACGGGTATTACACTAGTAGCTTACTAACTTGATAGCCTTATTCAATTTATGAATTTGTAAGTTTCAATTATAATAATTCAGTAATTTCAATCTACGGCAAGTAAAAGACATAAATTGAAGGAAAATTAAAGGAAATCGAATACTCGTCCGAAAGACATAGTACTATGTTTTATACATCATTTAAAATGCATTGATTAATATGATAACATCTGAAAAATAAGATGAGTGTACTTAGATTAATTTTAAACAAAATTGGGGGCTTTTATAACATCAAGTCTTCAGCTATCTATTCTTTAATATGATAACGTCCGAAAGACATAGTACTCACATTTTGTATATAATTAATTAGATTGAAATTTACTTTTAATGCAGTGGTTTCTGACGTTGTGTGTTTATGAGTATCGTTTTTTATCTTATGATTATTTAAGATATACATTTCATTTTGCGTTTTATACTCCAAAATATTTATGCATTTCTCATTTCCACAAAATTTTTATCTATTTTTTTCATCCTGTTTCACCCTAATGAAAATATCTACAACTATCAATTATCATTTTTTTTATTGCATCTTTTCTTTCATTATATATGTCTAATGGTCTAAAACGGTTATTATTGATTAATATGATAAATCTGAAAAATAATTAGTTTACTTAGATTAATTTTAAAAATCTCGTGCGTAGCGCACGGGATTGTGTCACAATATAAGCCTATTGTTGTTTTAAATTTTTTGAATTTTTCTTAAATGTCATATTTTTCTTTGATTTTGTTATTGTTGTTGTCTAAAAGTTTATTAGATTTCAATAATTGTCCGGGAGATATTCTAACGAGTACTATGTTTTATACATCGTTTAAAACACATTGATTAATATAATAACATCTGAAAAATAAGATGAGTTTACTTAGGGTTTTCTATGGAAAGATGAGTTTATGTAGTTTAATAATAATGTATACATTTCATGTGTCATATATAATACTATAACACCCGATAAATATTATTTGTACTTTTCATATGGTTTTTAAAAATCCCGTGCGTCTGCGCACGGGCCACAAACTAGTTTTTTTAAGGGTTTAGCTTCCTTCCTCTCTTCTATCTCAGAACCTCGCGAGGAAGCGCTCTCGTTTCCTCTTCTTCATCGATTCCTCTCCGTCCATGGCTTTCGAGCTCCCTCTCTCAACCTCCGTTCCCTCCTCCTCTATCGACATGCTCTCTGTCTCTCACGCTCCTCCTTTTTTCATACTCCTCACCCGATCTCACAACTGTTGATACCAACGAGGAATCTCAGATGAAAATCCGGCTCCTCCTTGCCGTCGATGTCGTCACCTGGCACGTCTGCTCTCCTCCGCTCACCTGCGAGGACGAATCCAGACTCATCCTCCTCCGATATCTGTGGCCAGACTCAACCGGAGTGGAAATTCATATGGCTTTCAATCTTGGAGATTTCCAGGTGCGTCAATGTAATACCAATTTTGCTTGATTCAATCTCAATTGCTAAACCTAATTAATTGGATTTAAGTTCGATTTCTGTTATTGTTTAGAGGATTTTGCCAATTTGGCTGATATTATTTCCTTTGTTTTGTGATCCCTGGATAGCGACAATAAGCCCTAGGTATTGAACTAATGAACTGTATGTTTTTTGTTGAATCTGTATTGATCTTTGATTGATGGCTATCCCTTGAATTGAGATTGGGCTCTAAAATTGCATTAGAGACTCATAAATTCCACTTGAAGGTAATAAGATTGTGTGCAAATTGATTGAGTTTTGTTTGCAGTTGATGTCTTGTGTTTCATTGAATGATTTTTGGGCCTTTTATTGGTGAAAGCAATGCTCGGAGTTCTCCTATAACCCGATCTACATAGTTGGGGAGTCATTTGCAAAGTTGAAATTGTTACTGTTTTTTTTTTGGCCTTGTGTTTTGATTAGCTTGGAAGTGCTTTCATTTTTATTCTCTTGCTGTTCTCGAATCTCGATGCTAATGCTTGTGCATTATATAGTTTTTTTTAATCCTTTCTTTATACTGTTTTGGTTTGTGGCTGCAGCCATAAAAATGCAGGCTGTATTTGTTTCTTGATGTAGTATTAGTAAGGATACTGAGGATTGCCTCTGGATCAACTTTCATCTGACATAAAATGAATTTATTTATAGGCTTATTAGGCATCAGGTAGACAATCAGTTAGAGATTTCTTATTAAGTAAATCCTAGGTGTTTGCTGTCACTGTCATCAACCATCATGGGAGACTGGGAGTGATAAAATAAATATTGAACGTCGACAACAGGGTTCGAGCCTGCGCGGGCGAAGCCCAACAGATTTCAAGTCTGTCTCCTTAACCACTCGGACATATCGACGAGTTTGATTCCTGATGTTTTCTTCATTCCTCACAAAGCACTTGGTTTTGGGCGTGATAAAAAAAAATATGTAGAATGTCTACAATTCTACATATTTTTATTGAAAAGACTAAAGAGTTATGAATTTACTTTTTATATTCAGGGTCACGTTTACACCCACAGTTGAGCCATGTACACTTGTTTGTACATACAACTTCATATGTAGCTAAATCTTGTGTTTCAGGTTCGTTGAACTCTCATGATTTCAGGGCTTTTATTTGTTTCATTTACTGTCTTTGGATGCTTTTCTTTTTGTGTGGTATATGGCTATATGCTTTGGAATCATATCATGTCAATTATTTATAAATTGTGGTTATTGGCAATTTTCTTACTGTGCTAAGATTAGTAATAGTGGCCAATATTGTAGCAACAATTGGTTTTTTTGTAACTCTTCGTACACCATATTAGAGACATAAAGGACCATGAGCATCCATATTCTTTGGAAGAGCTTAAAGTAATTACCGAGGACTCTGTTGAAATCGACGACAAGCGTAATCATATCAGGTTATTTGAACTACGTGACTAATAGAATGTCTAAAATTCTACATATTTTGGGGTGCACCAATGCATTTCGACTCGGTTAATTGACATTTGTTTAAATGGTTGCAGTGTTGAGATGTTTTGTAACTTGAGCATTCCCTGGGTTGTCATCGGTCATTCTGAAAGAAGAGCGTTACTAAATGAATCATATGAGGTGGGTTATGTTCTTTTAGATCCAAACGTTTTTGTCTAAAATTCTAAATCTGTCAATGACCTAATGTTTTTCTATAGTAAATGATTCACACTCCAGATTCTTTGACAGTATTTTTTTTTCCACCTTGTTATCTTGAGCAACAAGAATCTGGATCTACTATGGAGGTTATTGCTGCTCAAACGAAAGCTATTGTAGGTGTTCATGATTCTACTTGTCTGTTGCAGATATTCACTCATCAGTAAGTTTTAGGACTCACCAGAGCTTGCAAGTTGCTGCAACTTCTAGTTCTTATGTCATCCAAAGAATGATAGGTGTTGGGTAGATTCAAGAAGACGGAATCCTAGTGAGCTTATGAAATATTGAAATTGCGATGGTTGCATATCTATTCGGGGTGAATGGTTGAAATTTATTGGTTTTCAATTCTGTCTAGGTTTGGCTATGGATTACTATTGGATGGAGTTAAAAATTAGAATAAAAAGTTGTATTGGGTTGTTTTTCGAGTTCGAATATTTTAGGTTTGTTCAAAATTCCACATTCCACTTGATTTCCATTTTTTGCGAGTTAGAATAAAAAGTTGTATTGGGTTTTTTGTCACCACAAGTGATTGCATCAATGAAATGTAATCACAAATGTGTCATGGGTGAATAAATGTAGAATCGATGAAAATACATCGATATACACTTGGTTAAATTAAAAAAAAAGTGGCATCAAACAATTTGATTAAAAAAGTGGCATCTAGCATCGAAACACTACGTTGAAAAAATATGGTATCACGGAAAAAAAATATCATAAAAAAATGTTAGCAGTAGTCAACAGTAAAAAGTGACATCAATGGTCAACGTGAAAAAAATGTCATCAAAGTTTGAAAAAAGTGTCATTAAAAAAATGTTATCAAACCATTTTATTAGAAAAGTGACATCAAAGGGAAAATAAAATGTAGTAAAAAATGACATCACAAAAATGTCACCAATAAAAATGTCATCAATCAAGTTTAATCACATTTTATTCTCTTGTGTCATCAATAATAAAAATGTAATAAACATTTCAACATAAGTGATTGCATCAATGAAGTGTAATTACAAATGTGTCATCAGTGAATAAAATTAGAATCGATGAAAATATATTGATATACACTTGATTAAATTAAAAAAAAGTGGCATCAAACGATTTGATTAAAAAAGTTCCATCAAATAATTACATCAGAAAAATGGCATCAAAACACACATTAAAAAAAATGTCATCAAAACACTATAGTAAACAAAAATGGCATCAATGGTGCCATCTTTCTAATTGACATAAAAAAGTGTCATCGGTAGTCAACAATAAAAAAAAATGGCATCAATGATCAACATGACATCACAGTAAAAAAAAATGTCATCAAGGTTTGAAAAAAATGACATTAAAAAAATGTCATCAAACATTTCATTAGAAAAGTGGCATCAAAACGAAAATAAAATGTAATAAAAAATGGCATCACAAAAATGTCACCACTAGATTTAAAAAAAAAACGAATGAGTTGGTCAACGTTGACCGATCAACGGTCAACGTTGACCGGTCAATGGTCAACTGTTGATCGCTCAACGGTTTAACTGTTGACCATTGACCATTGTTACTCCATTTGGGATTAGTGCTACCTTAACTAATTAAATTAGTTTGGGTACTAATCACCTAATTAAAAATTCAAAATAGACTAGTGAGCAAAAACACCCGTTTACTTTCGTCCCAAACCATCAAATCATCAATACATTTAAATATTTAATCAAGCAAGTCAAACACGATGGAGCTTCCAAAAGATTATTCCTTTCCCAGCCCAAATTTTAACAAAACAAACAGGCCCTAAGTAAACAGCAAAGTAATTGGGCTGTTGAGAGTCAAAATAAAAGTAAGCGCGTCGCAACCCATCTCATTTAATAGTATGCTAATTGTCCTCAGCTGCCCCTTTACAACTACTGGAGTTGGGCTATCGGCGTTTGACTATTTGCCAATATCCCATGTCCCCATCGGAAATCGCAACCACTTCTGATTTTTCATTGTATATTTTCCATCTTACAATTGCACCAATCAACTCGACTCGCCAATGAAAAACGTTGAATTTTCATCAAAGAAAAGTGTAATAGGGAAAATTCGAGATTATTCCAAATAACGAATAGAAACGACATCAATTACTTTACGGTATCTGAATCAATTCCTTTAATTAATGTCTTGACCGTTTCTTTTATGAACTAGTATAAATACGAGAAATAAATTCTTGTATGAGAGAGAACTGACTTGAGCGTTGGAGGGTCCTCTGAGAGAGATAAGCTCCGCCCCGGCCTCGTTTGTTCTTGAAGCCTAGTTTTGTTTCCTAAATCAAATCTCATTGAACCTTTGTTCTGCATGAAACAGAACATGATCGAGATCGAAAGATAACTGACCATATCACACCAAATAATTCTAGTGTTTTTTTTCCATTTGTTTTTTTTTTTTGGGGGGGGGGGGGTCATTCGTCCAAGCGAATCATCCGCTAATCATGCTCTAAACCTCAAATCAATTGACGTTAGAAGAAGTATCACATTGACTTATATGCATGATTTAGATTAATTCCTTACATTATCAATGTGGGATGATATCATTTCACATTTCCCACATCATTACTTAAAAGGGGTTTAAACTATTAAAAAGTTAGCCTATATATTTAATTATATACACGTACATACATTTTAGGAGGAGAAGAGTAAATATCCATATAATAAGACCTAATTGAGTAAATATTCGTCAAGCTAGCTTTATTTACTCAATATACACCGGGCATCCTACCTCCTACCCTTGCTTCTCCCCAAGATCGCCCCCACCCTACGTTTCTTGTGAAGCAAGTTCCCCCTTCACCAAGCGAATTTTGCCATCCAGGTATTTAATAGCACACAAAAACAAATTCTTCATATATAAATCTCTTCAATATCAGCATACATATACGTATTTTTTGTATAATATATCACGAATTAATGCATAATATGTATTTTCATTTATCAACACATATTTTCTTATATAGTCCTTTGTTAATATATCATGAATGTATAATATGTTGTTATAAACATTAAAATGCATTTGTTAGCATATTTATTTACGAAAACGTTGTTTGCCCGCACATAAAATCTCTTCCAATAATGCTGATAATCATACATTTATAACATCATGTATATCAACATTTGTCATAGTATGTGAATATATATATATATATATCAACATACGCTAGTCGATTGTCAGCATGCTTATGAAACTATTCTCTTGCCAGATCAAGTGGTAATGTCAACCCACATTAATTCTTATAGTTATTTGTGGGGGGGGGGGGGATGGATTGGATGAATGCTGGCAACAACTTATTTTTCGTTGGTGATACAACAATAAAGCCTTTCCTAGTAGATGATTAAGTTACATTGGGTTCACTGGCTATGAGAGTGTTCAACAGATTCAACATTGATCATAACTTTTATGATCTAGAATTCAGCTAACTTGCGCCCATGTAAGGTTTTAAAAAACACCTTTTATTATTAGTTGTGATGCCGATTTACAAGCATTTTTTACATTAAGTAAGCTCGAAGGAGTGAATTTTGCTATTGAATTGTGTGTCATTAAAAGGAAGAAGGATGGAATATTGTCTATCATACCACCAAAAACTGACATCGACATACTTGAAATAGAAGACCAAGAAGGCAGGAAGACTTTTGAATCTGATGAGTATTTCAAAGACTTATGTGTTGTTGAAGACAAGAAAGCTAAAAACGAACATATGTCATTGGGGGATTATGAGTATTACTATCGAGATGATGTTGATATTCCTGTGGATCATGATAGAAGGGCTTATTCCTTTTCATGAATCTGCTAACATTGATGGAGAAAATAATGCAGTTGACACCATAGGGACAAACATTACAAATCTCGATGAAGGTGAAAATGATGATTCAAATACCAGCGATGAAGACCAGAAAACTTGGAGGGAAAGCTACAATTCAATGACGAGGAAATGGAATACAATAGAAGATTATCGTGCTGATATTTCTTACAGTGCCGAAATTGAGAGTTTTGAGAGTTATAACTCATCAGCTAAAAGGACAATGTATGTCGGGAGGATATTTTCATCTACGCAAGCACTAAAGGATACTCTATATCTCATGTCAATGACTAAAATAATTGGGTTTGAGGTCAAGAAATCTACGCCGCGATATTTCAGAGCCAAATGCATAGATGCCAATAGTGGTTGAAAGATTGCATTAAAAAAAGCTAGCTCTATGGAAGCTTTTGATAGAATTTGGAAAGATATGCTTTGTGATTGAAGATTGATTTGTTTCCTGGAAAGAATGATTTTGTTGCTTGCTAAGGACAAATATGCTCTAGGGATATAGGTGAGATAATGAGGAACAAGAGATTAAGGGCAGGTGGAGTAGGAATATAATTAACGAGAGCAACAAACATCGATTGGAGACAAATCATCGTCGTTGCATCAAGATCCATATTATTCACACGATAACATTCTAGAATGGTTCAATTCGATCTTAATTAAGAAAAACATTTGTGTTCGATCATCAATTGGAGAATCATCATCATTGCATCAAGATCCATTATGTTCACATGATAACTTTCTAGAGTGGTTCTTAATAGAAACATTTGTGTTCGATCATCGTGTTGGTTTGTTGTTTTGTTACGGGTTTGGTAGCTATGGTAGATTGATTTTAGGTTTATTATAAGGGTCACGGTCAATAAGTCAACACTTCGAGTTGTGCATGTTGTTGAAGTATTATGTGTCATTATCAATAAAAGAATTAAACCTTTTTGAAATCCTCCCCAATCAGGAAAATCGAGGTTGTGATTTTCATCCCGCACCATCTGTACGTAGCTTGAGGGTTTTCATTGTATATAGTGTACTGTTCAACAATTGTTCATTGTGTGCTATATTCCGCCTAATTTACTAGTATCACTAACCAGGGGCGGAGGGAGGGGGGGCATGCGGTGGCTCGAGCCCCCCTCCCCCCGGGAAAATATGTTTATGTATATGCATGTAGTAGATGTAGTGGTACATTGTAGCGCGCTAGCACAGTTGGTTGGAGGTGTACATGGGAGAGTAAACGTCCAGGGTTTGAATCCCCTCCCGCCCTCACACTTCTTCTCTTACACCATCAGTTTGTGAAGTGAAATTTTTTTTGAGCCCCCCTAAATTTAATTCTGGCTCCGCCCCTATCACTAACAAAACCTATATCCGAGGTCCTACAAACAATTATTTAATTCACAAATCTTAGTGAGATTAGATCAGGACCTAAATTTGCGATTTGTACGTACCCACCCCCTAACCTTTCTTATTTTGCCAATTGGTATCTGAAAGATATTGAGTTTGAGCTCAATACCTTGATCGGTCAAAGAAAGGAAGAAAACTAATGGAGAAAGGTGTTCATGGAGGACCAAACTATGTAACTGATTCTTGATTTTTTGTTGTTCTGTTACAAACGTTTCCAACACCAGAGTACAGTATTTATAGGCCTCTTAGGACCACTTTAGGCATTTACCAAAATACCCTTGCGGGTTATCTATACTCTCTATATGCCCTCCTCAAGTTGGACTAGGAGACTCGACTAGGCCTAACTTGGAACATAAGTACTGATGTTGCACCTCTCCTAAAGGTTTGGTGAAAACATCAGCTAACTGGTGTTGGGATTTGATGAAAACAGGGAGGAGAAACCCTTCCTGAAATCTCTCTCTAACATAGTGACAGTCAAGGCGGATGTGCTTAGTACGCTCATGGAAGACGGGGTTTTCAACTATGTGTATCGCCGCCTTGTTATCACAGTGTAGAGGAATCGGCTTGGGAATGTGACAACTCAAAGCTTCCAGGACAATGTCAAGCCAAACCAGTTCACTTGAGGTCTTAGAAAGGCTCCTGTACTCAGCCTCAGCGGATGATTTGGACACGGTGGATGGCTTTTTAGTCTTCCATGAAACCAGAGCAGTGCCCAGAAAGGCGCAAAACCCTGTGAGAGAACGGCCAGTGGAGAGGCAAGCACCCCAATCCACATCACAGAATGCAGTCAAAGCCAATGTGTTATCAGCTGGATAGAATAAACCCAGGTTTGGAGTGCCTTTAAGATACCTGACCACATGAAGGGCTGCCTGCCAATGTGGTTGACGAGGTTCACATATAAATTGGCTGAGGTGTTGGACAGAGAAGGATATATCTGGCCGAGTCATGTTCAGAAACAACAATCTACCCACCAGACGCCTGTACTTCTCTGGATCAGCTAGAACTTCTCCTTGGTCGATTGAAAGCTTGAGGCCACGAGGCATCGGGAAGGGGGATGCTTTGCAATCCACCATCTCAGTGTCCTGCAGAATGTCAAGGACATACTTTCGCTGATTCAACATAGTACCAGCGGGAGTCTTGGCAATTTCTAAACCAAGGAAGTAGCGAGCCTCACCCAAATCCTTGATTGTGAAAGCCTTATGGAGAGCAGTTTTAGTTGCGACAATTTCATCCAAATCATCACCAGTTATCAGAATATCGTCCACATAAATCAGAGCAACAATCAGACCTTGTGGAATAAGCTTGACAAACAAACTGTAATCGGCCATGGATTGAGTGAATCCCAGTGAGGTAAGAAACCGGGTGAGCTCAATGTTCCATTGGCGAGAGGCCTGTTTGAGTCCATATAGGGACCTTTTCAGTTTGCAAACTTTAGATGAGGGAGCTCCTTTGTATCCCTCAGGTAAAGCCATGTACACTTCCTCATCAAGGAACCCATGAAGGAAGGCATTATTTATGTCCAATTGATGCACAATCCATCTTCTCATAGTTGCAAGAGCAAACACAATTCGGACTGTTGTGAATTTGGCAACCGGGGAGAAGGTATGATGATAATCTTTACCTTTGATCTGGTTGTACCCTTTTGCCACTAATCGTGCCTTATACCGTTCCACTGATCCATCAGGCCGAAATTTAATTTTGTAAACCCAACGACATCCAATGACAGATTTGCCAACAGGAAGGTCAGTAATGCTCCAGGTATCATTTGTCTCAAGAGCTTGCAGTTCAGAGTCCATTGCAGCAATCCAAGCAGGATCAGACTTGGCTTGTCTGTAGGTGAGGGGCTCTTGTAAGTCTAGAACACGAGCCAAGCTAGCTCTATATTCAGGAGGAAAAGAGAGCACATCTGATGTAGCCATGAAGGAATTTGAAATGGATGGGGTGGGATTAGAGATGATAAAATCCTTTAGATGAGCCGGTGGAAGAACATGCCTTGTGGATCTTCTTAAAGGGATCTCAGGCACAGGTGCAGGTAGGGGAGGCTCAGGATTTAGAATAGGAGATGAGTTATCAGAATTTGTGTTTGAGGATTGTTGATGGGAATGGTGAACAGAATCAGACATGGAATATGAGATTGTGTTTTGAGATGTAGTTAAGGGGGATGGAATTGGATCAAAGTCAAAGGCCGGATTGACAAGGGGTAATGAAGGTGGTGTAGGAGATGGTGAATTGGGAGATATGGATGATTTGTAGGGAAAGATGTGTTCAAGGAAAACAACATCTCTACTAATAAGAGTTTTGTTTGTGGTAAGATCATATAGCCTGTAGGCTTTTTGACCAAGAGGGTAGCCAAGAAAAATGCACCTGTGTGTCTTATCCCCAAATTTGTCTTTGGGACCACCTTTGTTGAGAGCATAGCATAGGCATCCCACCACCCTTAAAGTGCTGTAATCAGGAGGACCACCATACAACTTTTCAAAAGGTGACACCCCATTCAGAGGAGCTGCAGGCATAAGGTTGATCAAATATGTTGCAGCTAATATACAATCTCCCCAAAATTTAATTGGGAGATTGGCATGTAATCTGATGGCTCTTGCTGTCTCCAATAGATGCCTATGTTTCCTCTCAACTCGGCCATTTTGTTGTGGTACATGAGGAACAGATTTCTGAGAAACTATCCCTTTTTCTGCAAAGAACTGCTTACACTTAAGAAGCTCAGTTCCATTGTCACTTCTGACAATTTTAACTCTAGTGTCAAACTGATTCTCCACCATCTGGATGTAATCAATGACAATGGAGTACACCTGTGTCTTATCTTGAACAAGATAAGTCCATACAGATCTGCTACAATCATCTAATATGGTAACAAAATACCTTCCACCTGTTATGCAAGGAACTCTGTACGGCCCCCATAAATCAATATGCAGCAATTCAAAATTTCTGGAAGCAACAGAAGTACTCAATTGAAATGGAAGAGAATGATGTTTGGCTTGGATGCAAGTTTCACAAGAACCAACATCATCAGGTTTACACAGCTGCAAGTGTTTCAATTTGGAGAAAGAGATATGTCCTAATCTCTCATGAAACAAACGAGAATCAAGTTTAGAAGCTACTTTATTACAAAGTGAAATGTCTGTCTCCACACCAGAGTCTGTAGACAGCTGCAATTTGCATCTCCCATGTGCAGGTGTGAGAGAAGCTCTATAAAGTCTCCCTGGAATCCTTCCAGCTCTTAGGACCACTTGACCACTCCTATGGTCCTGAAAAGCACAATACTTTATGTGAAAACTCACATCATAGCCAGCATCATCTATTGCTTTCCCAACTGACAGCAAATTCTCTTTAAACTCAGGAACAAAGAATACTTCATGTAGAGTAAATCCAGAAGTAAAGGTAATGTCTCCTACTTCATGAACTTCTCTAATTGAACCATCAGGCAAAGAGACTCTAATAACCTCTTTAAGCTTTCTTTTGGAATGTAAAAAATTATCATTGTGAGTCATATGATCAGTTGCCCCCGAATCAATGATCCAAGAATTAGGATCTATTTGCTTATCTTTAGAAGAGGTCAGAGCAAGGATCATACCAGCACTGTAAGTGTCTGAGTAGGCAGGACCCTTGCCTTTCATAGCTCGAAGAACATTCTCAAGAGCACTAACCAGTGAAGCATCTGTGTGCTGGGAACTGGATCCTTTGTGTTCATCCAAAGGTGAATCACCATTTTCAGCAACATTAGCCTGAGATCTGCCATTGCCTTTCCCTTTTGGTTGATTGAACCACTCAGGATATCCAATAATGCGGAAACATTCAGATTTCAGATGCCCTTTCATGTTGCAATGGCTACACTGCTTGTTCTCTTTATCCTTCCTGAGAGATTTCCGATTGTCGCCAGATCTATCCCCATTTCTGTCCCCATTCCTGTTAGCGGCTAACACATTTGAAGCAATTGAGCTAGAGCTCGCTCCAGATTTGTCACCAGCAGGACTTTTGTCGACTTGCTGTACCATATAATAGGCTTTGTTGATAGAGGGAATAGGTTCCTGAGTCAAGATCTGATTCCTAACACTCTCATACCCGTCGTTCAGCCCCATCAGAAACTGAAGAACTTTGTTTCGATTATCAATATCCTGCAACTTTTTCTTCACACCACAAGTGCAATTCCCGTACGCTCCACACGTACACTCCACGGTTCCCTCTAAGCTAAAGATTTCGTCCCACAGTTTCTTTAGCTTTCCATAGTAATCCGGAATCGACATAGCTCCTTGAACTAGATTACTCATTTCTTTTCTCAATTGAAACAAGAGAGGGCCATTAGATTGTGCATACCTCTCGACGATTTCTTCCCAAAGGTGTCTCGCCGATTCTGGATACATAAAGCTCTCTGAGAGCCTCGGAGTCATCGAGTTCAAGATCCAGCAACGGATCATGAAATCGCATCTCGTCCAGCGCTGCAGATCCACCGGACTGAGGTTGTTCTTCGTCAAACTTCCATCGATGAATCCTAATTTGAGCTTGGCGCCGAGTGCCATGGTGATTCCTCTGCTCCATCCAAGGAAATTCGTTCCGTCGAACACGTTTGTGACCAATTGCGCTCCTGGATGATCCGAATTGGCCAAAGCCAACGGATCGTTCATGTTTGCCATCAAGGTTCCAAATCCTCCGACGTTCGTAGCTCCAACTTATTCTTCTGTGCTCATCCCACATCGATAATATGAACAAAGAAGATAAGATGAAAAGAGACCAAAAGAGTCACACATCAATAATATGAACAACAAAGACGGTAAGATGTGAAGAGACTAAAAGAGTTTCACATTGATGATATGAACAAAGAAGTCTTAGTATATAAGCTAGTGGGCTACTCCTCCTATTGAGAATTGGTTTTAGGAAGGAACCCGCTCGATTTCAGTACCTATATTTCTCAACCAACGTGCATACGTACATTATATATAGCTAAAACCCACCTAACACAAAATCTAAAACGTCCTTACTGATCGATAAGGTAAAACTTATATTTATTAATTTCTTTTATCATTCTTCGTTGAAAATAAAATGGATTTCGTGAGTGAATTAAGAGTAATTAACGTGACAGTACAACTGGTTGATGAAGACCCCCCATTGCAATCGAAACTATCTGTATAGTTAGACGTTAGTAATGAACCAATTGACTAATCTTCCAACTAATCGAATTAAATAATTAAGTTAAGCAGCGGCCTCTATTTAATGCTGCCTTAAGCTTATATATCCATATATATATATATATATATATATACTCGTCTCAATTGGTCAACCACCATCTACTATTTCTCTTCCTATAAATAGGGGTTAAGGAAAGTGCAACCACAATCACTTATTCACTTGTGTTTGGAGATATATATTAACAATAAGGGCATATGGGGAAGTTTGCAAAGTGTTTTGTGAGGTCTTATGCAACCTTACTACTGGTGTTGATGGTTTTAGGGTTGACCAATGGCAGGCGAGTTGACCACGTAGACGGTTATTATGGCGGTGGCCTTGGTGGCGGAGGTGGTTATGGTGGTGGACTCGGTGGCGGATATGGTGGTGGATCCGGCTATGGAGCAGGAGGCGGCTACGGTGGTGGATCCGGCTATGGAGGTGGAGGCGGCTACGGTGGGGGATCCGGCTATGGAGCTGGGGGCGGCTACGGTGGTGGATCTGGATATGGAGCAGGAGGCGGCTACGGTGGTGGATCCGGCTATGGAGCTGGAGGCGGCTACGGTGGTGGATCCGGCTATGGGGCTGGAGGTGGCTACGGTGGTGGATCCGGCTATGGTGCCGGGGGAGGTTACGGTGGCGGAGGCTATTAATTAATTAAAGAGGTGGTACGTGGGTGATCATATACATACATATAAATAATATATATGGCAAACTTAATGATAGGTATGTACGTTGAAGTTATAGATAGGCCATGCATGCATGCATGCACGAATCTGTACGTGTGTGCATAAATGGTTCATCACAGCGCAATTATGTGTACGTTTTCATTTCTGTTGGTGTACGTTTTACCGGTAGCTCTGGTACATGTATGTTTTCGATCTATATATATATACGAATATATTAATTATATGAATAAATCTTATTATTAAATGTTATTTCTATATATTGGAGACGTTCATGTGATCGAGTGCATTATATTATTATATAATAATTAAAGTTGTACGAGAACAAAATTTAAAATTAAAGGGAATAACTAGACCCGTCAAATTCGAACTCTTATACAGAAACTCTGCTTCTTCAATCTTATTCTTCCCCTTTCAGTCTCAGATTCAAATTCGCTAAATTGATAAGGTTAATGTTTTATTCTAATTTCTGAATTTGTACTATAGCTTTTGATATAAGATTGAATTAATAAATAAGATCTGCTGTCTACGTCGCCTCTAAAGCGTTAGTTTTACTCTCCTCTTCTATTGTTATTGCTCATCAGTATCATGAACTGAACTGAACTCAATTCAACTCAATTTGTTGATGCTTGCTAAAATTGGAATTGTTTGGAATGTTGTTTTTAGGTATGTTGAACAGTTTTCTAGGAGTCTCTATGTTGAGTACAAGAAGATGGGGATTGATGTTCAGTGCCAGGTAACTAATTCCTCGATCCATTTGATCGTTGAGTGAAGTTTTAACATTTGATTTCCAAGATTATCCTCTTAGTTAGTGGATTACTTTTTGCTAGTTGGTCATTAGCTGATGTAGACAAATGAAATTAAATAGCCTATCTCTGTAGATTTAATTGCTGCTTTAGGATAATTTAGTTTGATTATCTAATTTCATTGATAAGGTTATATGGATGTGATTATTTTGGCCATTCAATATGCATGCACTATGCCAAATTACATCTCTGAGAGGGGTTTTTCGTCGCCTGACCCTTGGTCGGCTCGATGTTGTCCTTAGAGTATTCAGGCGACAGATGTCATGTTGCTCGTCGCCTGAATATATTGTCAGACCTAAAAGGCCTTCTAAGCCGAGCCGAGCCGACTACACTTCAGGCGACAGATTTATCGTCTTATGTTCGTCGCCCCAATTTGATTTAGAATTTTATAAAAATACAAAATGTGACTCAGACAACCATACTATTAGCTATGTCCGTCTCTTGAATATGAATTAATTTTTTTTTAAAAAAATTAGGCGACGAGTTATGTCAATGTTCGTCGCCTGAGTATGGTTTGATTTAAAAAAAAAATGAAAAATGACTGATGCCGGCCCGGATTGCAATTGCACTAAAATTGTGCATATTTTGTGCACCAAAATTGTGCACAAACCTGTTTCATTACACACCAAACACAAACCTATTCACAAAATTGTGCCAAGTTCACAACCACACACAAATTCACAAATCCAAGTTTGCAATCACATACAAATTCACAAATACAAAACTATTCACAAATCCAAGTTCATTACTTAAAGAGGAAGTAAGAGAAGAGTGCTGGGAGATACCAGGTACTGCTGCGCAGATGATGGCTGAGAAGCTGAAGTATCCTACGTATTTGAAGGCTCCGTATCCAAAGCCGAGATCATTACTTGTATGATTTCCTCAAGAAGCTCCTCACTGTTAAAGTTATCTACAATAAACAATAGTTCATATATGAGTAACAATCACTGAAAACTTATCTATAATCAAGCAAGGAAAGTTCAACAAGAAGACAACATTCCATTCTAATTCACGTCCAATCTTACAAGTTCTACCATTTGGAGTAATCACCTGTATTTAATTAACAATAAACAGCTTCAAATTGCCAAATTACGATATGTTACAAGTTGGTCAAGGAATGTAAGAAACTCAAGAAACATGAAGCGGTGATTTGGGAAAATAATTAATTTGAGAAAATAATCAATTCTTTATTTTATAATCCAAACAATGAAAAATTATGAAAGAAGTCTCCAAGTTTCTATTTATGATCTAAGTTTTATAAAAGATTCCTCTAAAATAGATTATGATCTAAGTTTCTATTTATACATTCATATCAAGTGGTTAGATAGATTGAGTTAATGACAGCATGCTATATAAATTAGCGGTTTTATGCATTATGGCCTTTTTAGATAGATTGTCACTCAATTTTCTAAATTAATAAGATTCCTCTAAAATATGAGCTAAGATAAAATATGATATATAAGTTGTCATATCATGTCATAGGTAGCTATAAGTTATAATTAAAATATTCATAAACTCTTCATACATTTATATTTGTGATGATTCCTTTTCAAACCGTCACTTGGGGTCAATAGGAAAGAAACCTTCACTTATGGATAATTTATTTCTTTATGTTTGCTTCCATCTGTCCTTTTAGTTATAACTGTTCCCTCTTATACACAAACATCTTTATAGTTCACTCCTAACACCAAACAAATTTACAAGTTGATGCTAAAATTAATCTCCAAAGGGACATTCTGAACTTACAGTGAGAAGATCAATGCCAACTGGATCAAGATTTGGGACTATAGTTGTTAAGTCCTAGAAAGATAGGGTGAAAATGTCAACATTAAAATAATTAGCCCAAAGAAGAGCAAAAACAGAGATGTGTTATGGTGATAATAGACAATTTTAGTACCTTGGCAGCCCATTTTGGGAAGGAGCTTTTAACATCAGGTAGGAAAGTCACTTCAGGCCGTGAATCCTCATTTGGGGTTCCGTGATTCTGTGTGTAGAGTAAAAAAAAACACAATATGAACTTACACAAGCAAAAAATTAAGGCAAGTACATGCACTACTAAAAAAACAGGAAATAGCTACAGATGGTTAGCCACGGATTATAGGCGACCCTGTATTCGTGGCCATTAGCGATGACATTGGCCACGATAGTTCCTGACCGTGGCTATATTTGTGGCTAATACTCATCCTGGCCTGACATGCCAAAACATTCGTGGCTATTAGCAACGATCCAGACGCCCGTAGCTGATTTCGTGGCTCGATATGTGTCAGTGTTAGTAAATAGCCATGAACGTAGCCACGAATAGGATTGTTGTTGCTGTTTTCGACGCCGATATGGCCACAACACAGTATCCGTCGCTAAATCTGTGGCTATTAATCATCGGAAATCAAATGAACATCTGTGGTGAGTGCGCCTTGGGTCACTAATTGTAGGGGGGCCGGATATAAATCATGAATAGGCTATCCACTTGCACTCAATCCGTGGCTGAATCCGGGTACAAACTCTCCCAAAATTTATGGGCTAGGCCCATTAGAAACAAGTAAAAGCCCAATTATCTTATCTCGACCCATTGAATGAAGTGGTGATTTAGCGACGATTGAATCCGTGGCTAAATCCGTGGCTAAATCAACCCAAATATGATTATGTTTTCCCCGATTGGCCCATTAACGGGCCCAAATGCGCCTATGAATTTTTTTAATATAAATTGACAAGTGTTGAAAAAAATATATATTAACTAATTAATAAATTTTTATGAAAATATTATAAGGGTATATTTAGAGGAAAACTCATATAAGTAACTAATAAAACCTTATATTAAATAATAAATTCTTATTAGAATACTATAAGGTTATATTTTGAGGAAAAACTCATATAAGTAACTAATAAAACTTTATATTAACTAATAAATTCTTATTAGAATACTCTAAAAGTATGTTTTGAGTAAAACTCATATAAGTAGCTAATAAAACCTTATGTTAAGTAATAAATTCTTATTATAATAATATAAGGTTATATTTTGATGAAAACTCATATAAGTAACTAAAGAAAACCTTATATTAACTAATAAATTCTGATTAGAATACTCTAAAAGTATGTTTAGAGGAAAACACATATAAGTAACTAGTAAAACCTTATATTAAGTAATAAATTCTTATTATAATACTATAAGGTTATGTTTTGAGGAAAACTCATATAAGTAACTAGTAAAACCTTATACTAAGTAATAAAAATCTTATTATAATACTATAAGGTTATGTTTTGAGTAAAACTCATATAAGTAACTAGTAACACCTTATACTAAGTAATAAATTCTTATTATAATACTAAATGGTTATGTTTTGAGGAAAACTCATATAAGTAACTAGTAAAACCTTATACTAAGTAATAAATTCTTATTATAATACTATAAGGTTATGTTTTGAGTAAAACTCATATAAGTAACTAGTAAAACCTTATACTAAGTAATAAATACTTATTATAATACTATAAGGTTATGTTTTGAGGAAAACTCATATAAGTAACTAGTAAAACCTTATACTAAGAAATAAATTCTTATTATAATACTATAAGGTTATGTTTTGAGGAAAACTCATATAAGTAACTAGTAACACCTTATACTAAGTAATAAAAATCTTATTATAATACTATAAGGTTATGTTTTGAGGAAAATTCATATAAGTAACTAGTAAAACCTTATACTAAGTAATAAATTCTTATTATAATACTATAAGGTTATGTTTTGAGTAAAACTCATATAAGTAACTAGTAACACCTTATACTAAGTAATAAATTCTTATTATAATACTAAATGGTTATGTTTTGAGGAAAACGCATATAAGTAACTAGTAAAACCTTATACTAAGTAATAAATTCTTATTATAATACTATAAGGTTATGTTTTGAGTAAAACTCATATAAGTAACTAGTAAAACCTTATACTAAGTAATAAATTCTTATTATAATACTATAAGGTTATGTTTTGAGTAAAACTCATATAAGTAACTAAAGAAAACCTTATATTAACTAATAAATTCTGATTAGAATACTCTAAAAGTATGTTTAGAGGAAAACACATATAAGTAACTAGTAAAACCTTATATTAACTAATAAATTCTTATTATAATACTATAAGGTTATGTTTTGAGGAAAACTCATATAAGTAAATAGTAAAACCTTATACTAAGTAATAAAAATCTTATTATAATACTATAAGGTTATGTTTTGAGGAAAACTCATATAAGTAACTAGTAAAAACTTATACTAAGTAATAAAAATCTTATTATAATACTATAAGGTTATGTTTTGAGGAAAACTCATATAAGTAACTAGTAAAACCTTATACTAAGTAATAAATTCTTATTATAATACTAAATGGTTATGTTTTGAGGAAAACTCATATAAGTAACTAGTAAAACCTTATACTAAGTAATAAAAATCTTATTATAATACTATAAGGTTATGTTTTGAGTAAAACTCATATAAGTAACTAGTAACACCTTATACTAAGTAATAAAAATCTTATTATAATACTAAATGGTTATGTTTTGAGGAAAAATCATATAAGTAACTAGTAAACCTTATACTAAGTAATAAATTCTTATTATAATACTATAAGGTTATGTTTTGAGTAAAACTCATATAAGTAACTAGTAAAACCTTATACTATGTAATAAATTCTTATTATAATACTATAAGGTTATGTTTTGAGTAAAAATCATATAAGTAACTAATAAAACCTTATACTAAGTAATAAATTCTTATTATAATACTATAAGGTTATGTTTTGAGAAAAACTCATTTAAGTAACTAATAAATGTTTAATCAAACCTTATATTAACTAAAAAATTCTTATTAGAACACGATGCGATTATGTTTTGAGGAAAACTCAAATAAGTAACTAATAAATTTATAATAAAACCTTATACTAACTTATAAATTCTTGTTAGAATACTATAAAAGTATGCTTTGAGGAAAACTCATATAAGTGAGTAATAAATGTTTAATTAAAAACTTTTATTAACTAATAAATTCTAATAAGAATATTATAAGGGTATGTTTTGAGGAAAAACTCATATAAGTAATGAATAAATGTTTAATAAAACTTCATATTAATAATAAATTCTTATTAGAATGCAATAAGAGTTTGTTTTGAGAAAAACTTATATAAGTTACGAATAATTGTTCAATAAAACCTTAAATTACCTAATAAATTCTTGTGAGAATGCTATAAAAGTAAGTTTTGGGTAAAGTTATATAAGTAACTAATAAGTGTTGAATAAAATCTTATTTTAATTAATAAATTCTTATGAGAATAATGCACAAGTAAATTTATTTTTAAAATTTATGATAATTTTTTTTGTTTTCCGATAAAATTTTAAAGAGTATTTGACTTTGTTATTATTTAAAAAGATATCTTATAACTTTTATGAGTTTTTTTTATAATATTATTATTTTATATTGTACTAATGTTTCAAAATAGAAAATTCCAATCCAATATTCAATATATATATAAAGTGAATATGTGTTGAAAAAATTTCCATCGAAATTAATTTGGCGGAATTGGGCGCGGAGTGGAAATTTTTTTGGGAGGTATATTTAATTTTTGAGGGGGAATCTTGCTGGGCTTGAAATTTTAGAAGTGTGGCTCGGGTATAAAAGCAACTTTTCACTTTCTTAACCCTAATTGCCGCTTCTGTCTCACCGCCTCACCTTCTTCAGAATCAACATGCTTCAGTTCATCGCCTCTTCTGTCTTCAGTTCCCTCTTGCTTCTAGTCTCTCTCCCAGACGCTCCCACTCGGAAGGGAGAGAAGCTTTTCCTTCTGGTCTCCCCCTTGGTTGCATCACCATCCCAAGATTCTCGATGATTTGGCTCCTCTCCGCTCTGCTGGCTCCACCACCGCCTCTGCCGCCGACCACTGATTCTCTGGCACCGTCTCTCCCGCCTCCTCCACCTGCGAGGTCTCATCTTCCAACCCGCTCCACCTTTCCTTGCCCTAGACTCCCAAATCCTCGAAGGTTTGTCCCTTTCCTTCGCTTCTTTTCAACTCGATTTTGTTTCACAAAATTTGATTTTGTTTCACAAAATTTGATTTTGTTTCACAAATTTCTTTTTCACAGAAGTTTCGTTTCACAAAATTTGATTTTGTTTCTCAAATATCTGTTTCACAAATTTCTATTTTGTTTCACAAAATTTTTGTTGTTGTTTCATTGAAGTTTAATACCTAATTTCGATTTTTTTCACAAATTTCTATGTCACAGGTTTCATTTCGATTTCATTTCAGAAATTTCATTTCCAGGGTATAAACTCCGATTTCTGATATTCCTGAAGAATCTCCTAAGCGTATCAGCTCCATTGTTCAGAATCGTGGCTCCATTCCCCTTTTCTGGTCATAGGAAACATCACGCCTAAATATGAAGCCTGATATCATATGTATGTTCATTGTTTTTAACTTGGTCATTGATTAAGGTATGTTCATTGTTTTTCTGTTTAGAACAGTGGCTCCATTCCCCTTTTCTGCTCATTGAATAGAGATTTTGGGATTACTGGTTAAATAATATTTTATTTAATCTCTTACAGCTGCTTCAGATTATCGGGCTTGACTTCTAGAGTGTCCTGCTACCCATCATCTTACATGCTGCTTGGGGTATCAATTGGTTCAAGAATGCTAAAGCTTCATATAATTGGGGTTCAAGGATGCTATAAACAGGAGGTGTCAACTAGACGTGGATTTCTTCCTTTGTAGTTTTTTTTAATCTAGAATGTGTTTTTTTTGTACTTCATTTATTTATATTTGGATTTGATATTGTCTTGGACGTATCCATAAAGTTTTGTATATTTGTATGAATGCACTAGGAATAAATTCAGCCACTAATTAGCCTCAAAACTCTCTGCCATGATTCTTAACTAGCAATTGATTTAGCAATGGAATTGACAAGACGCCCATAATCAGCCACAAAATTAGACACGCAGTCAGATCTTTGGCCTATTTGCAGCAACGAAATCAACCACGACCTTAGCCATAAATTCAGCAATGGCCTAATTCCGTAGCTGATTTCGTTGCCTCAGCCACGAGATTCAAATGTCCATTACCAGCCACGGGCTTAGCCACGACCTGACAATTCGTTGCTAAATCCATTGCTAAACAGCCGTCGCTATTAGTCACGAGGCATATGGCTACGGAAGGCCCACCCGTGGCTATTTCCGTGGCTAAACCGGTTAGCCACGGTCATTCGTGGCCAATGCCGTGGCTATTTTCCGTAGCTATTTCATGCGTTTTTAGTAGTGATGAACAAGAAAATACATGAACAAGAAAGTAACAACTAGACACACCATGTCAGCAAAGTTTGCTTGAAAGATCCCTTTGAGTTTCCTTTTAATCCCGAAAGGGTTCGTCATCCATCTATTTGTCATCGATGTTCAACCTTAGCGGCGAGCTTATGTTTTTTGTGTGTTGCTTTGTTTGTCATCTGTTTAAGCTAGTCTCCTTGATCTTAAATGCGTTCAAGTGTTTTTTATCCCTGAAAACCTTTAGTACAACAATGGCTATTGCACAAATCCCTTATAAGGGCTACTTAACTTCACTACTGATAAACCACTTAAAATTGTCTATTGAAGATCGAATCTCTTCTTTATTTATTTCTTTAATAGGCTTAGTGAGAATCTTCTCAGCAAAGAGCTTATTCATATTCATCACCTAAGTTTCCACTTTCCAGTACATTGCTTACCTTGTTATTTGGAAAAGTTTTGATAAGATCACCAAACATTACAACCCTTGTTCGCCTAAACTAACGCATCAAATACATCTCAACTATAACAAAGGTCTTATTATTCATCCGGTTTCTAGTAATCAATTGGCCAGTACCTACTTGTAGAGTTGATTCTTTATTGATCCTAAGGATAAAACAATATGCAAGAGTTAATATTGTCAATACTTTTTTTAATCATCCTTTCCAATCGTCTTTACAAACTTTTGTTAATCATCCTTTCTTTTGAGCAGATCCCTTCTAATGGCCTAAAACATTCTTCAACATCTCATCTTTCATACTTATGAATGAATCTGCCATTTGCTCAGTATCCAAAAACATAAGCACATTGTCTTCTTAATTAGTTTATTTGCTTAGGCATCCGGTTAACGAATTTCATCATTCAAAAACCTATAAGCTAAGAAACAACAATAAAGGGTTGTAGAGAGACTCACATGAATCCGCAGTGGCTAGATCTACCATAAAAAAAAAGATGAACGATGAGGGAGTGAAATGGAGAGAAGCTAGAGAGACTCACATGAATCCGCACCAGTTCCTCTTCGCTGAATCGTTTCCGGAGAGAAGTGAACGTGGTGACCACCGACGATGTCGTTCTTCCTCCTCGTCAATTCCAGGCTGTGACATGGGTGGCTAGGGTTGGTGACGCAGGCAGTAGAAGCGAAGGAGAAGTGGACTGTGCTGACCTGGGGGAAGGAAAACAGGTCGAGGAATCGACAACGTTTGCAGAGGCCGGAGGATCCCTCGCTTCGTTCAACTCCAGAGGAGGGGTGTTCGTCAGAGGTGTGGTTCCGGCGGCGTTGTAACGACGACGAGGCATGTTGGGTTGTGTTTAGGGTTTCTGAGCGATTTGGGGATGAAGGTGGGGATAAAATTCGGGTTTCTCGAGCACAAATATGGGAAATTTTGGTTTGAGGGGATGAATGTGGGGAGATTAAGAGGGGGCTGAGGACGAATTAGGCGATTTAGGGTTCCTGTTCTTCGTTGCTCTGAGATGAAGAGGGGAAGGAGAACTGACCTCAGTGCACTTGTTTTTTCGCTTTTATACCAATTTACTCAGGTGACGCACTCACTAAGAAACTCTCGTCGCCTGAAAAGTTTTAAAAATTTTCATAAAATTTAACGCGGAAATATTGGCGCTTTTTACTAAGGTGACCACTTTATAGATTATGTTCGTAGCCGGAATGAGTGAAAATTTCGCAAAACTGTTGTGAGCTGAATCTGCCATGTTTTATAGTAACATTTATATCAATTTCTGCATACATTTCATGCATTTGGGCTAAGATAGTACATAATCTATGTAGCTTATGTTTATTTGCCAAATTATGGAATCTACACCAGTTTCTGTTTAAATTTGCAGAATTCGAGGCATTTTACAGCAATTCTAAGGAAGGTCGGAAAAGCTCGGAAAACCACTACAGAAGTCCAAGGTCAAAGAAGCAGCGGAACCAGGCGAATCAAGCCGAGAGCCAAGGTTACTCGATCTCGAGTGGACCTTACTCGATCTCGACGAACATGTCCGAGCACAGGCCTTGTCGACTAGGAGCAGTGTCGAGAGCCAGACCAACCCAACTCCGGAATTCAACTCGATCTCGACAAGACCTAGTCGAGATCGACGAAGCCTAGACGCCACACTCGGAGTCGAGAGGAGGAGCTGATCGAGAAGCCGAGGACGAAGACGCTGAGCAACCCTACTCGATCTCGATGAGACCTTGTCGAGATCGACGAGCCACCCTGCGCCAGTCCGAGTCCATGCCGAGGAGGAGTCCTCGACATCACCAGAGAGCCATCCTCGACCACCACCCTAGTCGATCTCGAGGAGCCCTAGTCGAGATCGACGACGCCCAGGAGCCCAGATCCGAGCCATGTCGAGCAGAGTCACCCGAGAAGTCCAGTCGGCGATGAATCCTAGTCGAGATCGACAAGCCCTTGTCGAGATCGAGTAGACCAGATTCCAGAAACGCGTCGACGTGAGCAGTCCGAGTAGAGTTGGGATTCCTTGGGTACGAAGGAAGTCGAGTAGGCCGAGATCTATCATCATCTATCCATGGAAGGGAGATCTATCAACATGAAGACATATTACCTAGTTTAGATTTATCTTTTCTTTAAAGATTTATTTCCCTTTAGCATTTTATTTATCATTAAGCATTTTAGATATAATTTTAGATATAGATAGAAGATTCTATCCTTGATTAGCAAGGATTAGAAGGCTATAAATAAAGCCCTAGGGGCTGGTTTTTCATTAATTCAATTTCAGTCAGAGATAAGTAGTTCCACAGAGAAGTTTTAGGAAGTTCTAAGGTTTTTAGGGTTTTGGCATTCTGCGAAAGTTGATTGCCGGGATTGTAAAGGCTTTGAATTTAGTTAATGCAAGTTTCTTTTTATACATCAATGTCTGCTATTGCGATGAGGCGTGAGTAGTCCACCCACTTCTGGGGCTGGGGTGAGCCCGACGGTGGCCATGTGAAGTGATGCAGTAGAGGTCAGGTCTTTTTATGCAATTTATCTTCTATCTCTATGAGCATGATTCTTTTGCGAGAGTTGAAGGTGATCCTTGTTTGTGTTATTGAAGCGAAAGTGATCTTAATACAACTTGAGTTAATTATGTGAAACGGGTTAGTAACAATTAGGGTTTATGCGAAAGCCTCTATATGCCTATTTGTTAATAACGAAAGTTATTTGATGGAAAGCATGATCTTTTATGCCTTTATGTGTTACTTTGCATGGTTATCGTTGTGGCGTTGATACCCTGGTCTTGGAAGTCTTTTAGCATATTGAGTTTATTTATGTCAAATTTCTGAGTTCTGTCGAAATCTGCGATTTACAGTTTTCTGAGTTTTCTAGTCGATACAGATGAGCCTTTGTAGATCTCGAGTAGGACCTTGTCGAGATCGAGTAGGTCTTAGTCTAGGTCGAGTTACTGTTGCACTTCTGTTGTCGATTTCTGAGTTTCTATTTCTACTGTGCATTGTCGATCTCGAGTGCCCTCTTGTCGAGATCGAGTAGCTTCTGTCCTTGCTTTGTTCTTCACTTTCTTTCGCTATTTTATGTCTTTGCTTTTGTTTCTGCTTTGCTTTGTCTTTCCGCCTTTGTTCTTTTGTTTCTGTCTTTTCTGCTTTTTTGTGAGAATCTGTTGCTACATGAGAACTGCTGACGTGCTTCCTCGTGGATTCGATCTTGACAACCTTGTACTACAACGGGAGGAAGTCTTGTATTTATTTGTTGAGACAGGGAAGTCAGTCTGATCTTTATTCTATATTTATTTCATACTTGACCATCCTCCTGCAACAACAAAAACTTAAGTGAAAATTACATCTATATTAAATTTATACATCGTATAAGTAATTATTATAAAATTTAACATCTTAAGATCTTCAATTCTTGCTTTATGACTTTATAAAAAAATTATCAATTGGAAATTGAAAATTTATAATCTCTATCACAATATTTGTATATAACAATCAAAATCGCAATCTCAAATGAAAATTAGAAATTTATATATAAAATCTATCATAAAATCTATATTTATCAACAAAAATGTCAATGTCAATATCAATCTTGATCTTGATCTCACTATCAATCACAATGTCAATCTCAATCTCAATATCAATATCAACCTCAGTATTGATATTGATCTAAATCTCAAACAAAAATTTAAAATTTATATGTAATATCTATCATAAAATCTATAATTTTAAGGAAGTGATGTTTACACCCAAAATCTTACTAAATACAACACACATCTCATTTTTTATTTTATTTTTTAAAAATAGACCCTGTTCCTCTTGAGTCACACCTCTGTGACTCAAAAGGGGCATGGCGTGATGTATATAGTAAATTTTTATGGGTGTAAAAATTATGACCCTACTTTTAACAAACTCAAATGGAAATTAGAAATTCCTATATAACATCTATTACAAAATGTATATTTATCAACCAAAATCTCAATCTCAGTTTTGATCTCGATCCCAGTATAAATTGCAATGTCAATATCAATCTTTCTTTTCAATTAAAAGCATTTCAATTTTTTTCATTGACTATGCATGTTAGTAAGTAGGATATTCATATATAACATCTATCACAAAATCGATATTTTACAACTAACATCTCAATATCAATCTCGATCTCAATCTCAAACGAAAATTAGAAATTCATGTATAACATCTATCAGAAAGTCTATATATAGGAACCAAAATCTCGATCTCAATCTCAATCTCAATCTTGATCTCAGACATAAATTGGATAGTCATACAAAATATATAAATATAACATATGGTTTTATACAAATATAGCAATAGTATGATTTTATAAATAAAAAATCACAAATATAACTATCAATCACAATGTCAATTTCAATCTCGATGTATATCAGTCTCGATATTGATCTAAATCTCAATCTCAAACAAACATTGGAAATTTATGTGTAACATCTATCATAAAATCTATATATTTAACAACCAAACTCTCAATATCAATCTTAATCTCAAACTCAAATGGAAATTGGAAATTCATTTATAACACCTATCACAAAATCTATATTTATCGGTCAAAATCTCAATCTCAATCTTGAACGTTCTCGATCTCAATATCAATCACAATGGATGTCAATCTCAATATCAATATCAATCTCGATATTGATATCAATCTCAATCTCAATCTCAAACTCAAACGGAAATTAGAAATTAAAAATTTAAGATATTGATTTTATAATAAAAGATTAACAACCAAAATCTCAATCTCAATCTCAATTTAAAATCTCAATCTCAAAGGGAAATTAGAAATTTAAATAAAAGATTGATATTGATATTGAGATTGACATGTTTCTATCAAAATCTTTTATTCAAAGGGAAATTAGAAATTAGAAATCTTTTATTTAAATTGAGATTGAGATTAACAACCAAAATCTCAATCTCAATTTAAATAAAAGATTAACCATGTTTCTATCAAAATGTTTTAGTTAAAATCTCAATCTCAAAGGGAAATTAGAAATTTATATATAACATCTATCACAAAATCTATATTTATCAACTAAAATCTCAATCCCACTCTCAATCTTGATCTCGATTTCAATATAAATCACATTGTCAATCTCAATCTCGATATTGATCCCAATCTTAGACTCATATGAAAATTGAAAATTTATATGTAACATCTATCATAAAATCTATATTTAACAACCAAACTCTCAATATCAATCTTTAAATCAATCTCAAACTCAAATGAAAAATAGAAATTTATATATAACATCTATCACAAAATCTATATTTAATGACCAAAATCTCAATCTCAATCTTAATCTTGATATTGATCTCAATCTCAAACAGAAATTGAAAATTTATATGTGATATCTATTATAAAATATATTACCAACCAAACTCTCAATATTATTCTTAGTCTTAAACTCTAACGGAAATTAGAAATTCACATATAACATCCATCACAATGGATTTAAAATTTTAAAGCTCTCAATATCAATCTTAGTATAATGGATTCAAAATTTCATAGCTTTTCTATGGTATATTTATAAGATTTTTGAGTTCATAAAAAATCATTAGATTTGTTAAAAAAGTAGACTTTTCAAAATTTACATTTATTTTAGACTTCTTAAAAATAATTAACATTTTAGGAGCTAAGAGCAGAAAAAATCAAGAATAAATGATCAATTGGAAATTTAATTTACATCTATATAGATTATAACATTACAAAATATTTTTACAAATATAGCGCTAGTTAGTATGGTTTTATAATAAAAAATTACCTAATTAATGTTATACTATGGTTTTAACTTTATAAAAATATTACATAATTAATTTATAATTTATGAAATTATAAGTTATGATTTTATAAACAATATGATTATAACATTATAAATTTATTGATTATAACATGATATATTTGAATGTTTTATTACAAAATATTATATTCATAGCATATATGAATATAATATTAACAAATACATGAACTCGTATAAACACATTATAAATATATCTCTAGTTAAATAGTTTAGTATTGTTCTATAGAAATATTATGAATATTACCTAATGAATATGGTTGTATTAAACTATTATAAATATATTAAAATTATAAAAATAATAAGATTATAAGTTCTCAAGTGACGGACTTAGAAATAAATATTGGTTGCCTGAATGTATTTCAAATTTTCACAAAAATTTAGGCGGAAAATCTTGGCGCCTGAAAAATCATTCAAGCGACGGAAATCTATGTTCGTCACCTGAAATATCATTCAAGTGATGACATTTATATGTTCGTCGCCTGAAATATTATTCAGGCGACGGAATTTATATCTTCGTCACCTAAATGGGTCATTTCTGACAACCACCATTGGGGCCTATATTCAGGCGACCATATTTATATAAATGTTCGTCTCCTGAAATAAGTTCGTCACCTAAAATATATTCAAGCCACGAACTTTGAAACTAATTCGTCGCCTAAATATAATCTCAGATGGGTTTTGGTCTTGGGTGATTCAGGCGACGAATCCTTAAAAGTTCATCGCCTGAAGTGAACTCAGGCGACGGAAGATCAAGGGTCCGTCGCCTGAGGTTCAATCTGGCATAGTGATGATATCTTGCATTCAGTTGAGGAAATTTCTGCTTGCTTTACTTGTTGTGAATCACAATTATTCGCCGAAAGGGACTTTCCTAATTTCTTTGATCTGAAAATGCACTTCTTCATAACTATTATTGTTGAATAATGTGTTCTGTGTGCATGGAAGAAGGTCTTCGCTTGTCCCGGATACCAGCCCTAGGAGGGACAATTGAAGACTTTCTTTTTCCACTCACAAGGAACACATTATTATTCACCGAAATAGTTTATGCTTGTTTTACTTGTTGTGAATCACTATTATTTCCCAAAAAGGACTTTCAGAGTTTCCTTGATCTGGAAATGCAATTCTTCATAATTATTGTTGGTGAATAATGTGTTCCGTGTGCGTGGAAAAAGCATTAGTCTTCATTTGTCCCTCCTAGCACTACTAACGTAAATTGATTACCCAAACTTTCCTCAGGGCGGTATTAGGAAGCCCGAAGCATTGAAACTGCTCTTGTCTTTGAGACTTGATTTTAAAAACGTGTTTGGTCAGACATCTCTGTAAGTGAAAAAATTAATCTGAGTCAACATGTAAAGCAAACTCAAATAAATTCCCTGTTTCTTTATCCGGTTAGGATCTGATTTCTTTTCATTATGTCAAACTCAAATCAATGTTCCCAAAATTGGCCTCATTTGGTGTATGGGAGGTTAGAGATATAGTCAAATTAATGTATAATCTGGATAAAATAGTGTAATAATGTGATATAAACTGTTAATTGTCTGTTTTGAGTGGAGGTGTAATACCTGTTTCATGTGCATCTTCTTTTTGAAGTTGTTCAGAATTCAGACGCAGGTTTATTTGTCTAATGTCAATCAAGTTTTCCTTTTGTATTGGTTTTGGCTCTACATAGGTTGAGAATTTGTCTAGGGTACTACCTGAGGGGACTATTACGTGGCCTAATTCTTTAATTTGAAATTGCCATGGAGACCTGGGTAACTACTAAGTAGCTTGAAAATAACCCCTCTCTGTGATTAGAGCTGTTTTGGCGGATTTTTTGTCGCGCACCAAACCTAATTAAGTCCAGCAGTCTTGACAAGGTGTGGCCCTAACTTGGATTTAAAAAAAAAAAGGAGCCTTCTAGACTTATATTTATTTTTCTACAGGACTTTTTTTTTTTTAAATTTGAAACCAAATTTATGCTTCATTTCCCTTGTAGAATTGTATTGAATGTCTTTTCTTCTTCTTCCTAACATTTTTTAAATCATGCATCATTTTATTTAGGCCATTTCTCACCTCTTTTCAAGGCGGAAGCTTGTATATGTATTGACTTTGACAGGTTGATCAGTTGATTGGGAAACACAATCTCTTCAAGTGTAGTATAATCTTAATCAAAGCATGGTGCTTCTATAGAGGAGCCGACAGTAACTATTGTTAAGGCTGGTGATTGCTGCGAATCCCATTAATATTTATGGATCTTTAAGTTTTGTTGCTAACCTGAAGTTAGAAGTTTACACCTTTTTTCTGTCATAACCACTTCAAAAGCCTTTATTTTATTTTACTGATTGACTTTTCTTTCATAGTACATAAATTATATTGATGGAACATGGAACCTCATTCAATCAGTTGGTGCTCTTCAATGTGAGTTCTGATATAAAGCAGGTCTTTTCAGTGATTTACTATGTATTTATTTTATCTGGAATTTGTTTGTGCCGAAGGTTTTTTCAGCACCTTGAGCAGTACATAAAATAACTACCTTTGAGAAAACAGTAGGATTCTAGGTTAGATAAAAAAGCATATACTGCATGGCTATGTTGTTTCCAATCTTCATGATGTGAATGATGTTCTGAATTCCAGTTATTATCCATCTTTCTTTCGCAGACATGAGTTCAGATCTCCAACACAGGGACAACGTCGTCAGCAAAAGAAGCACTGGTGGATGGAAGCCTTGCTGGAAGTCTTGCTCATGTGACACACAAGGTTGTATAGTGGTCATCCCTATTCACATTGATGCATTCCTTCCAGAGCTCCCTTGGGGTTTTAAAAGACCTCAAACCCCAAAGGAATTTCAGAAGGTACCTTGTAATCTTGCACCTTTGATGATAAAAATCAATCCATAGAAGCATGGATATATATCAACCATCTTTTATCATAATTCATAAAGTCATTTTAAAGTGATTGATAAGCCAAAAACTTGGTTTGTAGTTAATTTCACTTGAATGTCAAACTTAGCAACTAGCTTCATGCCGCAAAGATATTTTGCCATATTTGATGTTGATCTTAGCAGATAAAAAAAAAGTCATCTTGTAATTAGTTGTAGTGTTGGACATTTTATTGTATTTGTAAATTTTATAATTATGTATATTTATTGGGTATAAATTATGTAGTTTTTGACATTTTATTATATATGTAAATTTTGTATAATTAATGAAATTTTATTATATAGGTAAATTATGTGTATGATTTTTTTTTAAATATTGGACTTTTTAGCTCGGGTCTAAAGAATCCGGGCTAAAAAGCGGTTTTTTTTTTTTAATTTTCTACCCACACTTAGCTACGGCAGCTTGCCGTGGCAAATGTGGCGTCTCTTTCTTTAGGGGTTGCTTACCGTAGCGTAGCCGTAGCTAAAATTTTTTGCTACGGCTATTTTCCGAAGCTACAAAATTTTGCCACCCCAAAATTCGCAACCCCCCATTTACCGTAGCTAAGCCGAAGCTAGATGCTTTTTGCCTCCCTTTGAAAGCCTTTTGCCACGGCTTTTTGCCGAAGCGAATTTTTTTTTTTTTTTTGTAGTGCCACTAATCGATCTTTGAACCTCTATACTTTACCATTTTGCCTGAACTTGACTTTATACACCCACATGGAACCAATGGTTTTGTGCCCAGCTGGCAGAAGAGTTAAATCCTATGTATGATTGGCCTCAAGAGTAGTCAATATATTCATTATTCATCATGTCTACCCAAGTCGGATCACTTTGAGCTTGAGCAAAGTCAGTAGGCTTATGAATTGCCAGAACATTCCATAAAGAATGCACAAAGTTGGAAGAATAGTGACTAAAATCCTCACACCTGTTGAAAGAAAAAGCACTAGGAAGAGATTCATTAGGTGTAGCATACCTAGCTCTCCTGGATGTAAGAGCCCCAATAAAGTCATCAAACTAAGATGGTCTCTTGATGGGCCTAACCCCTCGGAGCAAGGTACTATGATGAACAATCTCCTCTACGGATTCGGGAACTACTTCATCTATGTTAGTAGGGCTACTGCCTATATTCCCAGAGAAATGAGCAACAATATATGATGAAGTAGACATGACATTAGAAGGCGATGAAGAACTAGGGAGAATGTCAGGTACATCAAGCAAAGAACCTAGTCTCAAACCCAAACAAAGCCGAAGGTAAAGCAGGCCTCGTGCCACCAGCAGAACAAGATTCTAAAGGACAAGTTTTGAAAGGAAAAATGTGCTCCTGGAATGTAACATGTCATGTGACAAAGCACTGTGTTGGTGGATAAGTTGTAAACCTTAAAGGCCTCCCGACAAAGTGGATATCCCACAAAAACACATCTTTTGGATGTATTATCAAAATCGACCCATTGAAATCTAGGAATTAGAGCAAAGCAAAAAAAATATTCCATAACCTTCAACTAACTTAGATCAAGACTCATTCTCGAGCAAATCCTTTGGCAAGCAGGACTCGCTCGAGAATAGGCACACTGCTTCGCCAATATCTTTCATTTTCAGGCTCTCAATCTTGGCAATGAGTAGAGCAACGCCATGGGAGAGAGGGCAAGAAAGCCACAAAGTCATGAGATCGAGTGAACAAGAGAGATCTTGTTATGGAGAAGCGGGTGAGGCAAGAGGAAGAACATGGAGGCGGTTGTCGATTCTCCTTCAAGGGTTAAATTAGAAGAATGTGCTAATTTACAACCCAAAGAAACGGAATTGTGGTAAATAATTTGTTAAATTACCATGGTTTTGTTTCTTTGCGTGGTAAATTTCATAAAATTGCAAATTTACCATACTAAAATAGAGACCCGTGGTAAATTATGTGCTCAATTACTACGGTTGCTCAAGGAACCTTGTTAATTTTGCAAATATTATAAATTTACTACACTAAGACACAAAAACACAAAACCGTGGTAATTCTATTGTCGCCAAAGACTATTTTTCTACTAGTGAAAGTGGCCTCTATAGAGGTCCTTCAAACATTAATTTATTTCTAAAATCTTGGTGAAATCAGAACAGAACCGAAATTTGCAATTTGTACCCACCCCTAACCTTTTCTTATTTCAAACAATTGGTCTTTCTCCTATATTTACCAACATATATACATTAGCTAAAACCATGCACGTAACACAAATCTAAAACGCCCTTGTTTTAAATAATTGGTCATTTAATACCACATTCAGCTTCAGCTCGAGCTGCCGGAGATCAATCTGCTTCATGATGAAAGAATTCCAAAGCTCCAAAGTGTCCATTCTATTGGTCAAGATAGAATCTTTGAAGGCAATGGAAACATAATCATGCAACCATGAAGCTTATTCATTCATTGTGCAACATATCTTATATCAACACCATCATGTACCATTGTAGGTTTCTTACCTCCATAATGTCCTTAGGCAACAAAAGTATTGAACAACCAAAAGCTTTCGAGTAACACTAATAATGTAATTTGCATTCATCTTTTTATCCTCGTTTGCAAATATTACAACCAGCTATTTAAACTGATCGATCTTTACTGAGGAAATCTTACAGGAAATGTATTTTTTTAAATAAAAAGTTCTTCAAAATAAAGAAGATGAAAGAAATCATTGGATAGTTTTGCTAGATGTATGCGTGCTGTGTAGAAAGAAATTAGATTGCGTAAGAACTACTATAGACTTACCGGTTTCTCCCTTTGTGACGAGCTGCCAATATAGAACCCTAGGTTCAACAACCACAAGTACCTCAAGGAAGAAAAATACCAGTTGAGACGCTTTATCCTGATAAGAGATTGCATTTTCATTTATCAATCAACTGTGGGTATTTAAAAAAATTCAGAGTAGGGAGGAGGGTTAGATGATTACCCTGAAGCTTTCTGTCCAAGAAGACTTCCCAAAATGCTTCACCATCTCGTTTTCCCATCTTAGAATAACGGATCAATCATCTCTTTCCCA
This sequence comes from Persicaria tinctoria, assembly GCA_037127255.1. Classification (NCBI taxonomy): domain Eukaryota; kingdom Viridiplantae; phylum Streptophyta; class Magnoliopsida; order Caryophyllales; family Polygonaceae; genus Persicaria; species Persicaria tinctoria. Next base: position 8,636,484 of record JBANSL010000004.1, read on the forward strand.
TCGGTATGAAATCTCAAGTTCTTCTGAAGTTAAAGAATATTGAACCTCGTCAACTGCCAAAGGAAAGCTGGAGCGAAAGGGAGCTGCTTAGTTGATTTTCGCACATGTACCATTCCCAAACTTGGATGACTTGAAATTGAGAATTAATACCGGTAGCTTTAAAACATAAGTAAAATTTCAAAAATTAATTAGGAGTAAAAATTGAATAATGCTAGTATAAAATTGTTTCATAGAGGAACTCCAATTTCCACTCCCACAATCAACACCAGTCCATCACACCAATGTAACGTAATTGATAAATACTATATCGAAATTGATGAACATGTTTTAGAAAGAAACTAACAGAATATAGTTGATCTGATAGAAAATTTATAGCAACTAATGACAGACTTATGAAAGAAGATTTAGACAAACACTAACCAAGAATGAGCTTCTTCTTTCCTTGCACTATGTCATTTCCAGCCACATTTACAAGGGAAAGTTTCATATTCTTCCCAAAAGTAACAACTTGATTGCAATTTTTTACTATTCTTAACAGCATTTTAATAAGAGATTTTGTATTTGTAGCCTTCTTCCAGTTAACAGATCATGGTGATGCTTTATCATGTACTTCCAATAGTACCCACCTGAATGTAAATATACACACACACTTTACGCACTCAAGACTTCAAGCAAAGTGCAAGAACTAAAACAAAATCAACAGAATGACCAACTCACCCAGTTCTCAGAACCTCAAACAAATGATTGACATACATCTCCAAATCTTGCAAATTCATTTAGACCTAGATCTCCAAATAAATTGAAGGAATAGATAGCTAGAGATTACAATAAGCAAGAGATTAAGCAGAGAAAGAGAAGAGAAGGAAAGAGCATATCTGCGATTTTGGATATAGGGACGAAGAATGGAGTAGAGAAAAGGGAGAAACGGGAAGAGAGAAAGTAGATATAATCAGACTGGGCTATCATTAGACTCCGCTCCTTCACTACTTTCTCTAAGGTTCATCCTCTAAATTTCGAAGAGAGCACAAGGCCATGTAAGGTGACCTTTGCTCTCTTTCTCGCGAATACCGCCTCCATCACCTTCCTCAAGGAACCAACCCTCACTTGATCAACCGCTCCGGTCTGCGGATTCTCGCTTGATTGACCAAGCTACCTCTAATGGATATATCAAGCAACAAGAAAAGAAAAAGTACCAACATAAGTTCAGTAGCGTAAGAATGACAAATTTAACAAAGACGGTGCACGGGGTGTGATGGAGAAAAAGAACACTAGCAGAACATACAACCAGCAATATATTTATAACTTATTGCATATTATTTTATTCTCTTGTAAGTACACTACACTACTACTGTCTACTGCTACTGAAAAAGGTGAAAGAGACAACAACTTTAAGAGGCAATGACATACTGCATATTATTTTATTCCCAGTATATTAATTTTTCCATCATTGGATCTTTTAGGTAGAAAGGAAGTAGTTTAAAAATAGTGGCAATGCACCATTGGAATTAGAAACAAAGACTTCACATAAACTGGCCACAAAGTACTACTTTTAGCCTTCGGGCGGATGAACCATAGCACTCCCATAGCACAAGCTCAAGCTTCATGCACAACACGTCACATAAGACATTGTGCATCAATTTTAGTATATGTTTCATTATGGCACCTAATAGATAAAATGGTCAAAGACTAGGCTGAAATCTTTAATAACTTTGCTTGTCAGTAGCTAAAAAACTGCTTTATGTGATCATTTTAATTTAAAACAATTGCAAGGATGATGATTTGAGTTTTTGCTTTTATATAAAGAATATCAGATCTTGAGAATCCAGAGAAAATGAGTTTCTAATACTTATACACGAAGAAAAAAAAAATCTGACTATACTATAGTCATGTAAAGTATGCGTGATTTGATTACAAAAAAGGTGCAAGCTAATAAAAAGAAGTATATACATACAAGCAAATTACATGCATACACCCCACTACTGAATGGGTAGTAACTACAAGCTTCACATTAAAGGTTAGCAAATGAAAAGAAAAAGGAAACAGATTTAAGAAGCTGGCAATGGTAATTCAAAGGTACACATTACTCTATGCTAAGTGCTTAACTGATTAAGAATGAAATATTGTTTTCCGAAATGATTAAGGTTTAAATACCAGTAGACATAAGAATGCAGAACCCTTTCGGAGAGGAAAAATAAATAATTATATTGAACATGGTAAATGTCAAATGTGGTATTGAGTTAGTCAACTTAAAAGAAAGCAAAATCTAATCTAATATGCGATGACAAAGTAGTAAAGAACAAAAGGATCAGGACTATATACCAAAGAATCTTTCATGTTTAATGGAACATAGAGGAAGAAAGCCTCACCACTGATGGAGCTTCTTCCAAATTTCCTCATAAACTATGACATAATCAATAATGTCAATAGAAGATTCTCTTGGCTTAAATGTGAAAACAAATAAAAGGGACTCCATTCTACAATAAGAGTTCCGTCATTCAACAAATCTAAACCTCAACACCAATGTATCAAAAGAGAACAGCTTACCCAAAATATTTAAGTTCAATATCGTCAACAAAACCCATTATTAGCAGTTAATTAGCATCTCATCAGCTTCGTCAAGAAAGCGGCATTGCAAATAGCTCAGGTTAATATTTCCCCTCTCAATGTGGTCCTACACATATAAACACACAGAATAAGCTATTAATAGCAGCATGGGTTGACAGTAACATAGTCATTCATCAGAAAACTAAGTAAATTCCCTTCATTTGCAACTCTAACACAAAAGAGAGGAACTGGATATAGGTATCCTTCAAGTTTTAGGAAATGTGCAAATTTTCACACGACCAGGTATCCTTCAAGTTTTAGGAAATGAGCAAACCACCAATCCAACACCCCACAAAAAATGTTAACCAATTTCAATAAATACACAAGCAAATTTCAATCAATAGAAAATATCCCAATCTGAAGCCATAATTTTGTAAATTCTCGAAAATATCCCAATCTCAAGCAATATCCCAATCTTTCACTGAAATGCTAATCAATTCGAAAATGGACAAATTGACAATAATTTTGTAATTTCAATAATCTCAAGCCATAAAATGCTAACCAATTTTGCAAATCGACAATAATCAAATTGATTACAAAACTTACTGACTTCGACAGATGTGATGAGCAGTGATCAGGCAAGTCGGGCGCTTTGCTTTCGGCTCGGCAAGTCGGGTGTAGTGAGCAAGCACACGGACATCAACGAACGACGGCCTCCGGACGGAGAGGGAGATGGAGCTGGTACCGATGGAGAATGGAGAGGGGAGATGGAGCTCGACGGGTGACAGCCGACCACAAACTGAGATGGTGACCGAGATCTTTACGAGAATGGAGACGACAAAGATAGAGCGAGAATGCTAGCGGCTGATGTGAGTGCAACTGCGAGGGTGGGGGCGGATCCAGCGGGAAGGGATGAACCGAGTCTGGAAAACGGATTTAGGTTAGGGTTTAGAAGAAAATCAAGAAAGTGGCATGGATGAGAGACGACGCTATCTTAAAAAGAAATAACGGATTTTTCGCATGGTAAGTCGAGGTCTCGTATATTTCGCGTGGTACCCAATTTTTTTACATGTTTCGTCAAATAACTCTGAGGTTTTTTTTTCCGTCAAATAAGCCTAAATTTTTATCTTTTTCGCCAAATAACCTTGTATCCTAAATTATCCCAAATTAACGTTTTTTTTTTTATAATTCCTTTATTAAATAACATTTAAAAAAATAAAAAAAATAAAACTACCTTGTTGGTGATTTTGGGAGATTGACCATGACAAAGAACGAGTGCAAATCGGAAAAATAAACAAATCCGGATTTGTACTGTATTCTTGGGTGGTGGTGTTTGTTTTAGTTGTAGTTCTTGTTGCACTTGTTAGACTTAGTTGGTGATTTTAGTTTATGTATTGGTTGTATCAAATACGCCCACTTTGCAAAAAAAAAAATCTTACATCCATCAAACTTCAAAACCTACCATTTGTATGTGTTTTCATTCTAGCAAACAATAAGAAAACTTGCAATATTAGATACTTAACATAAGGAATGGTTTCTCAACATCTTAAAGCAATAAGAAATCAACCATCCGCTGTAAAATTCGCTAATGCCAGACAATATTTAGTAGGAAATCTACACAACCAAGTCAAAAGAAGGCAATCCAAATCAGCCTTAACACAAGAAAGACACAACCAAGTCAAAAGAAAGCAATCCAAATCTCAACTTTAACATAAGAAAGGCACCCATGATACGAACAACTATTGACTTCATGGATTCCACGGGGCTGAGCACATCACATCTTGGAGTTGTTCTTCATTGGTTATTTTCTTCTTCTCTTTCTTCCTTTGTCTCCGCTGAACTTGAATTCCTTGCTCCTTCATTTCTCTTGCCGTTAGCCCACCCTTACATGTCTTCTTGTTATGACCGAATGCCTAAAGTAGTGATATAAAAAACAATAACATTATTTTCACATCCTGTAATGTAAAATAATGAAAATAAACAAATCAAAAATTATGTGTAATTGATAGAAGTTATTACCTTGCATTGTGAACATTGGACAACACGAGATCTCTTTGATGGCGGTTGTTGACCCTCTTGTCTTTTTCTAACTCGTGAAGGTCTTCCTACTCTCCTTTTTCATTGTTGGTGGATTGATTCTTGGAAGATCAAAGGTAGGGCCTTGTTCTTCATCCGGCACAGGCCTATAATTCGCCAAGTATGTTCTCTTATACAACCGGACTGAATACCAATCTGAAACATAATTCTCAGGATGCCCTCTCAGCTCGTGTAGAGCCCTGACTGCATGTCGACAAGGGATGCAACTAATTTGCCATTCACCACATGCACAAGTTCGAGCTTCAACATTGACAGCTAAGGATGATTGGCTTTCTATAACTTCAAATTCTGTGGGAGATACTCTAAAAACCTAAATCAACCCAATAAAAACTAATAAGCTTGAATAAAACAATAATATAATTCAACAAGCATAAAAACCTACAATCATGCATACTAACCTCTAGTGAACGTGCTTTATCTTCTGCCGTCGCCAATGTGTCCTTCACATGTTTAGTAATGTCATGGTCCTGGAGCTTTTGAGCATCTTCTTAACGCATACAATGTCTCACCATTATTGTTCTCCTAGTCCCTACACAATATCATTTGGAAACTTAAACAAGGTGATACATTATCCCAAAAAGGTCAAAGATGGAATATACTTTCAAGAAGTGCTAGCACTTGAAGGGATCTGTCTAATCCTAAAGTTGAGTTGAATGACTCTACAAAATTACTTGATGTTTTAGGAGAATGTAAATTTGGATCAAACTTATGCCTTGCCCAACACTCATATTCACCCAACCTCTGAAGCCATTGGACAGAACTTAATTCGAGTATAATTCCCACCTTTTCCATCGTTGTCTTGAACTTGAATTATGAGAATGCAAAAAAAATACAAATTTCAAATTACCTTTTGCCTATCTGACACGATACACCAACTATCTCTGTTAGGATTCCTCAATACTTCCCTAAGCTGATAGAAGAAAGAAGACCATGTTGCTTTGCATTCATTCTCATAGACACCATATGCTATGGGGAAAATCTCATTGTTTCCATCGAGAGCAATAGCCGACAACACAACTCCACCATACTTTCCCTTCAAATGACAACCATCTACTCCAATCAATCCTCTACATCCGTGAATTAACCCCTTTATCATAGGCTTCAAAGAAATGAAGACACTCTTAAATTGTAGGGGCTTTTCAGGATCACCTTCAGCTTGTCTCCACACCACATGAGCCTTCGAGCCAGGATTCGAAATCTTCAGCACCTCGCAATAACCCGGCACACTTCCATAAGAAGTATCAGCAACCCCCTTAATAATCTCAATGGCAAGTTCTCTCGCTTTGTACAAGGATGTTGTCTTCCGTTTTATACCATATTTTTTGAACAAGAAGGTTTAAATAGTTTTTCCTTTGATGTCTTCATCTGCTCTCACATGTTCAAGAATTTTCATTACTGCCCACTCTGGGGTTGCCATAGGATTATGGATGCCCATTCTGAGGCAAGTATGGTTGTCATCTAATGTCTTGATTGCCCATGTAATTTTGTCTGACAATAACGATGCATGAATCCTCCAAGTACAATCTGAATCCCTGCACACAGTTGTGTACCTATCTTTCTCAACTTTTCTGACTATAACCGCTACACCCATTTGGACACAATAATCCCTCACAACCCCCCATCAAAGTCTCCTTGTCAGCAAAAAGCATCCACACCTTCAACTTGATTTTCCCAGACTCATCAGCTTCATACAACTCCCCATTTTCGTAGAGTCTATCAAAGTAATCACTCTCATAATCACTACTCCAACATCCATCATCACCTTGTTCTAACATATAGTTAGCACTATCAGATACATCCACATCGTGCGCATCAACATTAGGTAAATCATCACAAGGCACCTGAGCATCATGAACATCAACTTCAACTTGTACACCAATTATTCTACTAAGATCGCTCGAAATAGGTTAAGCCCAACCGACCCAAAAAATAAACAAATAGAACAAAATTAAACTAATGGCCTGCTACAATAGATCATTTACAACCGCCACATTAGGTATGAAAAAAAAAAAGAGTTTTCAAAACCGCCACACTAGTCTTTGAAAACCGCCACAACTGCCAATGTTATATAATACATGTTCAAAACCGCTACTAAACCGCTGCAATAGATAAACCGCCCCAATAAACAACATCATTAGAATAACCACTGCAATGAAGTGTCACAATAGGCATTAATTGTAGTAGTGAGGCTTTTCATTGTATATATAATTCTTCTGCTATTGTTTATTCCGCCTAATCTACTAGTAGCACTGACGAAACCGACCTCTATATGAGGTCCTTCAAACATTAATCTATTGCTGAAATCTTGATGAGATCAAAACAGGACCAAAATTTACAATTTGTACCCACCCTTAACCTTTTCTTATTTTAAACAATTGGTCTTTCTCCTACATATATATATATATATATATATATATATATATATATATATATATATATATATATCTTTACCAACAATTGGTGTAGTTGTTGATCCGATCCTTAGTAGGCGCATCCAGGAAGTTGAAGATGATCTCCTGGATGACGTAGGGTGGCTGGCCATGCGTAGGACAGGATTTCAGAAGCCTTATGTAGCGCTCCCAGACTTGTGCTAATGGTTCTCCTGACTTTTGTCCGAAAGCTGTGATTTGTTGTCTGAGGGCAGCTGTCTTTGCAGGAGGAAAGAACTTGTTGAGGAACAGGTCCTATAGTTCGTTCCAAGTGCGAATTGATCGCGCAAGCAATCCTTCCAGCCACTGCTGTGCTATTCCTGCAAGAGACCAACAAAAACCCTTTAGTTTTAAGTATTCAAGATTAGCACCATCAGCTATAGCTTCACATAAGTCTATAAAAGTGGTGACACGCTCTAAAGGACATTCATTGATTCTTCCCCTAAATTGACTCCTCCTAATTTCACTAATAAAAGAAGGGCAAATTTCGAAATTAATAGCGGGAAGAACGATCGCTGATTCTGGAGATTCCAGAGTAGGATGTAGATATTCCTTTGTGTTGGCTACGACATGCCCAATCCGCTCCTCAAGTTCCCTCCTTGCGTTGATCTCGCGACCTATCCTTGCTTCCCACCGCTACTGGTTCTGCGCATATTCCGCCTCTCGTCGAGCGTGTTCTGCTTCTCTGGTGGTGAATGCATCAATTTGTTGGCGGAGTTGCTCAAGCTCCTGTGTAGGTGTGAGCTGGCCCGCATTCTCGTTGTCGGATGTCGACATGAGTCTCCTCCTAAGCCTTGGCTGAAGATGGAAAAATCTCTCAGGCTCGAGAATTGGGTCTATAGGCGTGCGATCAGTTCTTCACATGCACCTGAAAAACAAAAATAAAAAACAAACAAGTAAAAAGAAACTAAAAAGCAAAAACAAATATAAAGAAGAGAAAAAGAACTAAAAAGGGCGCGATTGATGGCTTCCTGACAGGCCTAAAGTCGTTATGCCAAATCAAAGTAAATTCCTAAGATGCAAACTATAACAAGTATAGTAGGTAAGTTAGGGTCGAACCCACAGGGAAACAGAATCAATTGTAAGAGCAAGTATTATTACCCAAAAGTAACCGATTCAAGGGGAAGTTTTGTGTGTAAGCAATGGTGACAGAACAAGTTGCAAATAAAGGTTGCGAATATATGATGGAAATGTATCACACCAGGTAATTATCCGCACAACAATTGAGATGGTTCATCATCGCATTCTATGAATCTCAAGTTCTAATGTCCAGTAATTGTTCTCAATTCAGATCGTGTAATAGCTTTTAGTCCTACCAGTCCTAAAAGCACTTATCACCAAATTACAAGGGAAAACCTTCATCGAATAATAAAGCAATAGCATTCAAACATGAATTATAATGAGATACAAGCGATTCTAACAACCCGTTAAGATAGCATGTAATCGAATCTCCTTCACAATCTACCACAAGCAACCCGCGTATGGTGATTGTGTTCGCTACAGTGAATCTACAACCCCAAACCTGGAATTGGAAACCCTAGCAATATGACTAGTATCGATAAACCTAGGTGATCAATCCAGATTAACCAATAATAAGCAATCAAGCAATAAACTCAGGAGATCGAAACAATTAACAAAGGACGAACAAGAGTAGAATACTCACAACCAAATCAATCGAAGGCTTCAAAGAACCAAGTGTAACAAAGGAGAGTTAGTTCTCCATAGGGTTTGTGAGATGAAGCAAAAGGAAAATACGTCTCTGGAAAATAACCTAATTTTCAACTGCTGCCTTCTCGGCAATAATATAAACTAATAAAATCGGGTTTAACATCCCGTAAAAATATAAAAAAATATAATATTAAAACTAATAAGATAGGGGAAACTCGGATAGGAATCCGTCTCCAGGAACTGACGCGGGCGCGTCAGGTAGCAGCGCGGGCGCGTCAGGTAGCAGCGCGGGCGCGCCAGTGTATTGCCTTGCTACTTCCATCTGGTGCATCGACGTGGGCACGTCCTCCTACCAGCGTGGGCGCGCCAGTAGCAGCGTGGGCGCGCCAAGGTCACCAGCTTCCAGCTGCTTCCGAACTTCTTCACTTCAACTCTTCTGTAACTTGCATGATCCTATGATTTCTTCAACTTCTTCAACAGGTTCCGAATCACCAAGTTCATACGAATATCTCTCACAATGACATGTAAATGATGACAAAAACTACTAAATGCGCTATGGAATATATCGCATATCAAATTCCCCCATACTTAAACCTTTACTCGTCCCGAGTAAGCATAGAAGCTAAGCCTACTCTCACCATAAATCTCAAAGGTTCACAGACAGTACAAGGAAAATGAACACTAGGTACTAGTAGTTTCGACCATCTCAACAATCAGCACAAAAGACAATCAAAATAGGAAATGAGACTTACAATTGTATCTCAACCATCTACACCTTATAGCTCCCAGTGGCCTACCCGAAAACCTCCTTCTCACTCTACTTCTTATGTCGCCTTCGCCAAGAGATCAATCCTAAACACTCAAAGTAAACGCTCATCTTGCCAAGGCGCCCTTTCGGGTTTTCACCAAGCCACTCCTTTTTTTTCCAAAGATGGTACTCACATAAACATTCTCACTTCCCTCAAGTCTCATATTGCCAAAGCCTAAGGCTCGCCAGACTACCTGCTTTTTGCCTGAGTCGCCCTTTCGGGTTTTCAACTCATCACAGGATTTTGATTGCTTTCTCTTTTTTTTTTAATTTTTTTTTTCTTTTTTTTTTTTCAGAATAACAAGTGCAGAATCTGTACACAAATAATGCGGAAATGAAATATGTACAAGATATGTAAGTCCTTTCCCTCCCCCATACTTGAATGAAGCATTGTCCTCAATGTGAAAGAAGACAGAAATAAGTAGGGAGAAAGGGAACAGAGGAACTCACGGAGGGGGTGGATAGTGGCGAGAGTAATCCTCTCGCATGCGGCGAAGCTCTTCCCTCATCTCTCTGAACTCGCCAAAGCCTTCTAGGATGTCGGCCTGCTGGTGGAGAATCTGGTTCGTCACTGTCGTCAAACTCCCCACGTCTTGGCGCAGAAGGCCAATCTGATCAACCAGGTAGCCCCACTGGTGGGGCTGCTGATGGGCATCCTAAAAAGCTTGTGGGGGCCAAGGGGCCCACTGATGTGAATCCTGCTGGCTCTGATATGTCGGGTGAGAATCCCAACCGTGAGAAGGGGTCTGATAAGCAGGCATCTCCTGATGAGGGTTCTGCGCGAAACCCTGAGTATCTGTCTGAACAAAAGCCTGCGGAGCCACAGGCGCATCCTCATCTGTGGCAGCTCCAGCTGTGCCACTACTGCTACCCACCTCAAGGCGACGCCGTCTACCCAGAACTGACGTCGGAAAATAATCAGCCTCAATATACCAATCAGTCCAAGTCTCAGACCAAGGAAGGGGCTTAGGGAGCCTGAACTGATGCTCTTTCTTCTTGCCTGTACACCAAATGGCTCCCCCATCCGGTGCAGTATCAAGCATCAAACACCTCCGCAGATACTCCTCTGTATAGGTCCTTGCTATGACCTGCTCCTGCAAACCATTTTGCCCAACGCCTGCAGCAATGGCTACCCGAGTAATAAGTTCGCTCTGGACCATTTCTGGTCCAGCGGCACTGCGATCCTTTCTGACTTTGTCGAGCCCATCGAAGAAAAGCCTAACCCAGTCAGGCGTATAATCTGCAGTAGGCACAGCGCTGTAGGAAAACCTCAGGTGCGTCATGGAAAGCTTTGTATCTGTGATCAGCCCATAATATGTCCCAGAAACGATCTTGCACAACATACGGAAGACAGGATGAGTAATCCTGCTATTGTACTCGTTACTAGTTAAGAAGTCCTCTCCAGACACCGCTCTAAAGAGTGCAACTAGGTCTGGGTCGGTCGCGACTGTCACCCATCCATCAGTTGGAGCTTTAGTGACCCCCAAAGCAGCTCGCAACCTTGCTGCAGAAGCCCTGTAGGTCGTGCCATTGTATCTGAAAGCAACCCCTCTAATCCTGTTATCTCCAAGGTACAGCTGATATGTCGCAAGGAACTGCTTGCACAGTTCCGGGTATCCTACCGCTCTCAACTCCAAAAAGTCACTAATACCAGCGTGAGCTAGACACTTCTGCATACAATCTAGCATCTGAAGTCTCTGAAGGGTCTCTCTATGCAAATATTTGGTAGAACTGACACAGCTAACCTTATTATAAATAGTCCATTCCTCTTCAGACAATTCTAACCCATTATCAGATCGACTCGCCTCTTCCTCCGATGAACTCATACTCGATAGATACTAAGACTAAATCGGAATCGAAATAAGGACAGCGGAAGGAACTCACAAAGAACCGATGAGGTTCGGCGCAGGGGGCAGACGCGGGCACGTTGGCGAGCAGCGCGGGCGCGTCGGGTAGCAGCGCGGGCGCGTCGGGTAGCAGCACGGCCGCGTCAGGTGTGTCAGCCTTTTGGTGGGTTTCTCTGACAGGCGCAGGCGCGTTGGGGGTGGCGCGGCCGCGTCGGAGATTTATGCAGGCCTCCAAAAGCGTCAAAATCGATTGTCGATGCGGAGCTTCTCCCCGGTGCCGAGGACGGTCTTCAGTGCTCGCGCCGGCGGCTGAGTGTGGCGGGGTGGTGTGAGTGAGTGTGAGTGTGGGTGTGAGAGGAGAGTGGGAGGAGTGTTTGGCGTGAGGTGTGAGTGATGTGGGGAAGGGTAGGGTTTTGATGATGATGGGGGAATGATGATGGGCTTGAAGCTGGCGGGCTGGCCCGAAGTGGGTTTTCCAGCCCGTGGCCTTTTCAGATTTTTTTTTTTTTTGATTTTTTTTTGATTTTTTTTTTTACGAAAATTAACACTGCGGATGCAGTGGGTCCGAAATGCGGGTGCAATTCGTCACCAGAAACTCCGTCTTTATTACCTACAAGTTAGAATAAAATCGAGTTAAGGGAAAGAATGCAATACCTTGGGTTGCCTCCCAAGCAGCGCCTTTGTTTCATGTCGCTGGCTCGACCAAGCCTTTTTGATTATTCTAACTCTGCATTTGGCTCCTCCAAAACTAACTCATCCATGGCCTCCTTTGGGAACCCTTCATAGTATGTCTTAAGCCTTTGATCATTTACCTTAAACTTCTTGTGGCTATTTGGGTCATATAACTCTACAGCGCCATGTGGGAAAACTTCAGCAACAATGTATGGTCCCCCCACTTTGACCTGAGCTTCCCAGCGAAGAGTTTCAGGCGAGACTGAAAAAGTAAGACTTTGTCACCATCTTTAAAGTCCTTCCTATGGATGTGCTTGTCATGCCATGCATTGGTCTTCGCCTTGTAGATTGCCGCATTATCATAGGCGTCCAACCGTAACTCCTCGAGCTCACCTAACTGTAGCTTCCTGTGTTCTCCAACCCCGTCACTCTGCATATTGCATTGTTTCACAGCCCACCAAGCCTTGTGCTCCAGCTCAACAGGAAGATGACATGCCTTACCATAGACAAGTCTGAAAGGAGACATCCCAATTGGAGTTTTGTAAGCAGTGCGATAAGCCCACAATGCATCATCAAGTCTCAAACTCCAATCCTTCCTGTTAGGATTCACAGTCTTCTCGAGAATGGCTTTGATCTCTCTATTGGACACCTCCGCTTGGCCATTCGTTTGTGGATGGTATGCGATGGAAACTCTATGTGTGACATGATATTTCTTCAGCACAGCAGTCACAGTCTTGTTGCATAAATGGGTACCCCTGTCACTAATCAGCGTTCTAGGGATACCATGCCTGGCAAAAATATTGCTTTTCAAGAACCCTGCCACAACTTTAGAATCATCAGTTCTGGTGGCCTTCGCTTCCACCCACTTGGAAACGTAGTCCATCGCAAGTAAAATATACAAGCTTCCACAAGAACTAGGAAAAGGTCCCATAAAGTCAATGCCCCAAACATCAAAGATTTCGCAAAAAATCATCGGTGATTGTTGCATTTCATTCCTTTGAGAGATATTCCCCATTCTTTGACACCTATCACATGCTTTGCAGAAAGAATAAGCATCTTTAAAAATATGTGGCCAATAAAATCCAGATTCAAGCACTTTTCTAGCAGTTTTATTGGCACCAAAATGTCCCCCACATGCTTGAGAATGACAAAATTCAAGAACAGATCGTACCTCATTATCTGGAAGACAACGACGAATTACCTGATCAGCACAATGTTTCCAAAGGTATGGGTCATCCCAAATATAGTGGTTTGCTTCTCTTCGAATCTTCTTCGTCTGGGCCTTGGTATGATCCGGAGGAAATTCCCCACAAACTAAGTAGTTCACAATGTCCCGGTACCAAGGGTTTACAGAATGAAGTCCTAGAACGGACTGAGGTGGGCTGAGAAGTAATGGCGTGGGCGCGTCAGGGGACGACGCGGGCGCGTCAGAACTCAGCGCGGGCGCGTCAGACTTTGGCGCGGGCGCGTCAGCTGTTAACGTGGGCGTGCCAGACTCCGGCGTGCTTTTGTGCTCGATTCTGCATAATGTGTCATCCGGAAACGTGCCTAAAATGGGTTTCTGTGACTCCGGCTTGTCCTCCTCATTCACCAATCTGCTTAAGTGGTCAGCCACCAGATTCTCCGCTCCTTTCTTATCCTTAATCTCCACATCAAATTCGCTGAGCAAAAGAACCCATCGAATTAATCTTGGCTTTGTCTCTTTCTTTGTCATCAAGTAGCGGAGGGCTGCGTGATCTGTGTAGATAATCACTTTAACCCCAAGCAGATACTGTCGAAACTTCTCTAGTGCAAACACCACGGCTAGCATTTCTTTTTCAGTGGTGGAGTAGTTGCGCTGCGCTCCATTCAGAGTCATGGAAGCATAATGGATCACATGATAGGCTCTTCCCTCTTTTTGGCCTAGCACTGCTCCCACTGCATAGTCGCTCGCATCACACATGATCTCAAATGGGCGAGACCAGTCTGGTGCCTGAATGATTGGTGCACTAGTGAGGCGTTCTTTCAGCTGGTCGAACGCCTTTTTGCACTCTTGTGTGAGTACAAAGGTCACATCTTTCTTCAGAAGCTCGCACAAGGGTGAGGATATCTTTGAAAAGTCTTTGATAAACCTGCGATAAAACCTGCATGGCCTAGGAAAGAACGAACTTCGCGCACATTAGTAGGATAAGGCAAAGATTGAATTACATCAATCTTCGCCTTATCGACCTCAATACCCTTTGCAGAGACTATGTGACCTAAAACAATTCCCTGTTCTACCATAAAATGACACTTTTCAGAGTTCAAAAGCAGATTAGTTTCAACACATCTTTTTAACACTAGTGCCAAATGGCTCAAACAAGTATCAAAGCTATCCCCATGTACTGTGAAATCATCCATGAATACTTCTATGAAATTTTCAATGTATTCAGAGAAGATACTAACCATACATCGTTGAAATGTCCCGGGTGCGTTACATAGTCCAAATGGCATTCTGCGATATGCAAAAGTACCGAAAGGACATGTAAATGTAGTCTTCTCCTAGTCCTCTGGCGCTATGGCCACCTGAAAATATCCAGAATATCCATCCAAAAAGCAATAATAGGGGCGCCCAGCAAGGCGTTCTAGCATCTGATCAATAAAGGGGAGGGGGAAGTGATCCTTCCTGGTTACTGTATTCAGCTTGCGATAATCTATGCATACCCTCCAACCTGTTTGTGTCCGGGTAGGGACCAACTCACCTTGTTGATTCTCCACGACTGTAATCCCTCCTTTCTTAGGGACAACTTGTGTAGGACTAACCCATTGACTGTCAGAAATTGGGAAAATCATGTTTGCTGATAGCAATTTCAGCACTTCCTTCTTCACCACATCCATCATGGGAGGATTGAGCCTTCTCTGTGGTTGGCGTGATGGCTTAGCTCCATCCTCCAGCAGAATCCTGTGCATGCATGTAGATGGACTAATTCCCTTGATGTCAGCGATGGTCCATCCCAGCGCAGTTTTGTACTCCTTCAGAACCTCCACTAACTTTTCTTCCTGCTCTGCTGAAAGCTTACTTGACACAATAACTGGTAAAGTGTCATCAACTCCTAGGAAAACATACTTGAGATGACTGGGGAGTTGTTTGAGTTCAATTTCAGGTGCCTGCACAACAGATTGAACAAGCACTTCGCTTGGAGTCAGTAGATTGGGGTCAATGCCCAAAAGAGTAGGGGACTTACCTTCTACATCCATCTGGGCTAATAATTCCTACATGTTAGATGTAATTGAAAAATATGTATAGGATTCGTCAATAGCATTCTCAATAATTGATTGCAACTCATCTTCCCTAGAAATATCAAATAGATCTTGAGCTAATGGTTCAATCACATCAATAGAGCACAGAGAATGGTGATGAACAGGATGTTTCATAGCCTTGTATAAATCGAATTCAACCTTTTCTCCATCAAATTCCATTGTTAGTGTCTCAGAAACACAATCAATTTTTGTCCTAGCTGTTTTAATAAAAGGTCTACCTAACAGAATAGGCGCATCATGCTTATCATGTTCCATATCTAGGACAAAGAAATCTGCAGGAAAAATCAGTTTATCGACCATGACCAAAACGTCTTCTACTACTCCTTTAGGGTATTTATTAGACCTGTCAGCTAGTTGCACAATTACTCCAGTTTCATGCAAAGGTCCTAAATCTAGCGATTTATAAAGTGAGTAGGGAAGCACATTTATGAAAGCACCCAAATCAAGCATAGCTCTATCAAATTTTACATCTCCAATGACACAAGGGATAGTAACCATATCTGGATCAGTGCACTTTTTCGGCATTCTCCTCTGAAACACAACGGAGACTTGCTCACTTACTTTCACTTTCTTTTTCCCTTTCAGCTTCTGATTTCTCTTCACCGTGCAAAGCTCCTTCAAGAACTTGGCGTACTTGGGCACAGTTTTTATCATCTTCAGCAGAGGAATGTTCACCTGACACTTGCTAAATGTCTCGAAAAGCTCCGAATCATCGATCATCCTCCTTTCTTTGAGTGCCTCAGGGAACGGAGGTTTTGGTTTCTCCGACCCGAGAGGGGGAAAATCCGGTCGGACTCGACGTGGGCGCGTCAGACTCCAGCGCGGGCGCGTCAGACTCCAGCGCGGGCGCGCCAATGTTGGGCGTGGCCACGTCGGAGACCTGCGTGCTTTCCTCCTCATCCTCCTGACTTTTCAGCTCTTTTCCATTCCGAAGAGTTATAACACTGACGTTTTCCTTTGGATTGACCACCGTTTGAGATGGTAGACCCCCTGACGTCTTTGCCTCTATTCTCGTGATTGCTTCGGCCATTTGCCCCATTTGTTTCTGTATATCTTTTATGCTCGATTCAGTTGTCTGAACATGCGCAGTAAAGTGTTGTGTCAGGGTATTGAGCATGGACTCAGTAGAGGGAGCGTTACCCTGCTGCCTCTGATTGTAGGGCGGTGGTTGTTGCTGATGTGGTTGGTTTGGTGGATCCCTCCATCTGAAATTTGGGTGATCCCGCCACCCTGGGTTGTAGGAGTTTGAGTAGGGGTCATGTCTGGGTCTCTGAGGTCCATTTCCACCTATAGCACTTACTTCAGCGGTGTCTTCCTGGAGTGTAGGACACGCATCAGTTGGGTGGAAGTTATCATTGCAGATTCCACAAGCCTTGAGTTGTTGAGGAGTCCCTTGCAGAGTGAGCCTCCTAACCATATCCTTCAATTCAGTAATATCTTTGGATTGGTTAGAGTCTACCGAATTGACTCCTTTCTTTCTGGTGGATTTCCCGAAATTTCTAGTCCCCTCAGCCATTTCCTGAATCTTCTCCATAGCTCCCTCTGGCGTGGCATTCAGAATATTTCCTCCGCAGGCGGCATCAATCATCCTTCTATCAGATTCCAGCAATCCCCCATAGATGTATAGGACTAGGTCCTTCGTGCTGTAGCCATGGAAAGGGCAATTAGCACAAAGCTTCTTGAACCTTTCATTGTAATCATAGAGGGTTTCATCATCTTCCTGCTCTATATTGTTGATTGCCTTCTTCAAGGTGTTCTCCTTCTTAGCAGGGAAGAATTTCTCCAGGAAGGCCTTGTGGAGCTTAGGCCAAGTATCGATGCTCCCTGTAGGAAGACTGTAGTACCAGTCATCCGCAGCATCGACCAGCGTGAACCCAAAAGCTCTCATCTTTATCTGTGCTTCGGATATATTGGCTGGTTTCATGCTCATGCACACATTATGAAACTTCCCCATGTGCTTGATGGGGTCTTCTCCAGCCAATCCATGGAATTTGGGCAGTTGATGAATCAGCCCAGACTTTAGCTCAAAATGGTTGTCATCCCCCAGAGCAGGGATTGTCACAGCAGGTGCCTGCTGTGTGATGTTTGCTGCTGTCAGCTGTCGCAGCGTCTGATTTACATTATCAGCCATTGGATCGGGTTGTTGGGAATGTTGGTGTTGTTCTCTAAGACGGCGGTGGTATGTCCTGTCAATTTCCCAATCAAAATCAACAAGATGGGGATCAGTAGCACGAGTGCGAACCATGCAAGAGGTTCGCACCCAAACAGGTAATAAGACAAACAAGAACAAAGATAATCCGTTTCCCCGGCAACGGCGCCAAATTTGACAGGCCTAAAGTCGTTATGCCAAATCAAAGTAAATTCCTAAGATGCAAACTATAACAAGTATAGTAGGTAAGTTAGGGTCGAACCCACAGGGAAACAGAATCAATTGTAAGAGCAAGTATTATTACCCAAAAGTAACCGATTCAAGGGGGAGTTTTGTGTGTAAGCAATGGTGACAGAACAAGTTGCAAATAAAGGTTGCGAATATATGATGGAAATGTATCACACCAGGTAATTATCCGCACAACAATTGAGATGGTTCATCATCGCATTCTATGAATCTCAAGTTCTAATGTCCAGTAATTGTTCTCAATTCAGATCGTGTAATAGCTTTTAGTCCTACCAGTCCTAAAAGCACTTATCACCAAATTACAAGGGAAAACCTTCACCGAATAATAAAGCAATAGCATTCAAACATGAATTATAATGAGATACAAGCGATTCTAACAACCCGTTAAGATAGCCTGTAATCGAATCTCCTTCACAATCTACCACAAGCAACCCGCGTATGGTGATTGTGTTCGCTACAGTGAATCTACAACCCCAAACCTGGAATTGGAAACCCTAGCAATATGACTAGTATCGATAAACCTAGGTGATCAATCCAGATTAACCAATAATAAGCAATCAAGCAATAAACTCAGGAGATCGAAACAATTAACAAAGGACGAACAAGAGTAGAATACTCACAACCAAATCAATCGAAGGCTTCAAAGAACCAAGTGTAACAAAGGAGAGTTAGTTCTCCATAGGGTTTGTGAGATGAAGCAAAAGGAAAATACGTCTCTGGAAAATAACCTAATTTTCAACTGCTGCCTTCTCGGCAATAATATAAACTAATAAAATCGGGTTTAACATCCCGTAAAAATATAAAAAATATAATATTAAAACTAATAAGATAGGGGAAACTCGGATAGGAATCCGTCTCCAGGGACTGACGCGGGCGCGCCAGTGTATTGCCTTGCTACTTCCATCTGGTGCATCGACGCGGGCACGTCCTCCTAGCAGCGTGGGTGCGCCAAGGTCACCAGCTTCCAGCTGCTTCCGAACTTCTTCACTTCAACTCTTCTGTAACTTGCATGATCCTATGATTTCTTCAACTTCTTCAACAGGTTCCGAATCACCAAGTTCATACGAATATCTCTCACAATGACATGTAAATGATGACAAAAACTACTAAATGCGCTATGGAATATATCGCATATCACTTCCCCGGCAACATCGCCAAATTTGTTAGAAGGAAAATCAAGTATGAAATATAAATCTCAAATTCGACTCCCTGTTCTCCGTGAATTAATTACAAGACTTCCTCCCGCTGTAGTAGAAGGTAGTCAGGATCGATCCACGAGGAAGTGTGTCAGCGCCCGCCTTTTCAGTTCAAATCTCAGAGAAACAGTAAAACATAAAGGAAAGAAAATCGACCAACTGTGACTCGAAACTTGGTCTATTTCGACCTATTGACTCAATATCGACCTGAAATATCGACCCACAGTAACTCAATATCGACTGGACAGGAACTTAAAACTCAAAATTTGTGAAATTCAACAATAAACTAAAATACTTCCAAGATCAGGGTTTCAACACCACAACGATAACCATGTAAAATAACACATAAATACATAAAAGATCATGCTTTTCATTAAATGACTTTCGTTATTAACAAATAGGAAAGTATAGGCTTTCGCATAAACCCTAATTGTTACTAACCCTTTTTCACATAATTAATCCAAGTTGCATTAAGATCACTTTCGATTGAATAACACAAACAAGGATCACCTTCAGCTTTCGCAAAAGAATCATGTTTGTAGGGATAGAAGACAAATTGCATCAAAAGATTGTACCTTTACAGCATCACCTCATATGGCTACCGTCGGGCTCACCCCGACCCTAGAAGTTGGGTGACTACTCGCTCTTCATCATGAAGAAAGACATCAATAATTTCAAGAAAATAAATTGCATTAAATAAACTAAATAAGACTTACAACCGAATAAAGCCAACTCCGCTATCGCTTCACAAACTCCACTCGGATCCAAGACTCTCTCTCTCTCTCTCTCTCTCTCTCTCTCTCTCTCTCTCTCTCTCTCCCCTACTCGACTTTCTCTCTCTATTGGCTTGTAGCTTGGATTGATTGAATGAATAAAATCCAGCCCTTAATGCCTTATTTATAGTGTTCATTCCCTAGATAATTAGGAAAGAAAACTACATCTCTATCTAAATCTATCTATCTTTATCTAAAGATTAAATTATGGAAATAAAAGAAATAAATCTAAAAGGGAACTATATCTAAAGTAGATAAATATCTCTTCCATCTTTATAAAATCTTGATAAATCTCCTCTTGTGGATATCTCCATTGGACTTTGGATAGAAATTGGATTAGAGCTCGAATATGCTCGAAATCGCCAACTGGGTTCAGGTCGATATCGACCAACATAGGTCGATATCGAGCTCGTCTTCTTAGCTTCACTTCAGATACTCGATCTCGGCTCCCAGGGTGAAAATCAACCAACTGTGACTCGATATCGACCAACATAGGTCGATATCGACCTGCATTTTCCTGCTCCAACTTTCTGGGTCGATGCCTGGATCTCGGCTCGATATGGTCAACTCGATATCGAAAAAGTGTGGTCGATATCGACCAACTCTCTCCTTCTTCACTCGATTCTGGCTCTTCAGGTGGAAATCGAATGGACTCCTCGACATCGACCAAGTGTGGTCGATATCGATCAGATGGTGTCGACTCGATTTTCTCGTTTCCAGCTCGATTTGTCTTGGTTCCGCTACTCCTTGACCTCGGACTTTATGTAGTTGACTTCGAGCTTTTCCTCCCTTCTCTGGACTGTTGTAAATTGCCTTTTGATTTCTGCGAAATTAAACAGAAACTGATGTAGATTCCATAATTTGGCAAATAAGCATAAACTACATAGATTCTGAACTAGTCTAGCCCAAATGTATGAAATGCATGAAGAAATCAATATAAAAGTAGGTAAGAAACATGGAAAATTAGGCTCACAACACGGATGCCCTTTGATCTATGCTTCCCCAACGACGCCTATGATGGTTCCCGCTGGCAACAAAATCCATCCCGAAGGCCAAGCTTCAACCTCCACCACCTCGGCGGCGGTTCTGCCTCTCACCAGGACAGCCGCCTCGGCCAGCCTCTCCAACCCCGGAAGTGAGGGGAACCTCTCCTAAGCGCACGATGCAAGAAGCGGCCTGGCGCCATTCGATCTCCACCTTTTTCTTCTATTTTTTTCTTGTTTTTATCTTTCTCTTTCAATTGTGGGCTTCTATGGAGTTGTGCTTAGGGGTTTTACAGTTGAGGTCCAATTTTAATGGAGATCTTGACAATCTTGTGCTATTATTTGCTCACAGCATCACCAAATTACTCAGAAGTAAGGAGAAGCGAATGGAGCAAGGAAAAGGAGGATTGATTGGAGCAGTTGTGCAAATCCAAGGTAAATGGTTGATATCTGCTTTCGTGTTTATCGTGTTTGAGTGGGAGTTGAGATTCCTGAGATTTGACTAAGATTTGGAACTTGAGTCAGAATATGGGAATTTTTTTTTTCAGTTTGTTATATTTTTTTTCAATCTTGTGCTATTATTTGCAACTCTAATTTATAGCAGATCTCACCTTGCGGGTAATTGTGATTTGTAATTGTTGCTTATGTTATCTTCACCTTGTGCATTATGGTGATTAGCAGTTAGTGTTTGATCCTAAAAAATTAAAAATTTTATGCCTTTGATCATGTTTTGAATGATTTCATGAACTTATTTTTTTATGCTCTCTACTGATTAAGCTTGCTCTTTTTGGGATATTAGGGTGTGCTGGAGAAAAGAACTCGAGGGCTGAGGTTATTTCTTATTCCATTGCAACAGTTAACAAGAAGATAAAAAAGGAGACAAAGATCAAGCCATGATGTTGTCCATTGTTGTATTTGTGAGCTAGTTTTTGTATAGTATGAGTGGTATTTTGGTACATGCATGTTTTGTGCGTTTGGTATGTAAAAAACAAGGTATCAACAATATTATAAACATATATTTTTTTATTATAAAATTTACTCAGGTGACTAACATATCATATAATAATTGTTTGAATTTAAAAAAAATTCTCAAAAGTGATTCAGACAACGAATATTGAGAATATTATCGGTCACCTGAATAACTTGGTGACGAATATACTAGTCCTTTCACATCCTCAAGTGACAAACACTTACGTCACTTGATTGGTCAAGCAACAAGTATTTTGGTCACTTGAATGCTCAGGTGACGAATATATTCGGTCCCCTGAATGTCCTCTCTGACAATGTTTGCTCTATTTTAGGCGACGAAAACTTGGTCGCCTGAATCGTTCGGGTCGGGCTTTTTTCGGGCTCTGACTTCTATGTGCTGAATCACTTTCAGCGACCAACTTTGATAGAGTCGTCACCTATAAGCTCAGGGGACGGTGCTCAGGTGACGACTATTTTGAGTTCTCAGGTGACCCAATTTGACTTTCGGGTGACCATTTATGTCCATCACCCAAGTTGCAAAATGGCGTGATAACCGTTGTAATGAAGTGTCACAATAGCCCTTAATTGTATTTGTAAGGCTTTTCATTGTATATATAATGTCTTCTGCTATTGTTTGTTCCGCATAATCTACTAGTAGCACTAACGAAAGCGGCCTCTATATGAGGTCCTTCAAACATTAATTTATTTCTGAAATCTTGGTGAGATCAGAACAGGACCGAAATTTGAGATTTCTGAAATCTCGTCATGTTTTTCATGAGGCAAACGCGGTTGCAGATGCTATCACATGTTGGCGGAGCCTTTTCCCATGCTATCACGAGTTGGTCTTTTGATTTCTCTTTACCAGTCGGTTTCCACATGTTGGCGGAGCCTTTTCCCCGGTTTTCTCAACTAAAAAAAAAGAAGCTAAAACCATGGACGTAACACAAATCTAAAACGCCCTTACTGATGGATGAAGGTAAAACTTGTATTTCGTTAATATTCTTTATTGAAAATGATGGATTTGGTGAGTGAATTAAAAGTAATTAACGTGACAGTACAGCTGGTTGACGAAGACCCCTAATTGCAATCGCAACATGTATAGTTAGTAATGAACCATTGACTAAACCTTCAAAGTTCCAACCAATCGAATTAAATAAGTTAATCACCGGCCTCAATTTAATGGTGCCTTAAGCTTATCCATATATATAAGTTTGAAATTTGGGGATCGTCTGAATGGGTCAATTCAACCACCATCTACTATTTCTCTTCCTATAAATGGAGGTTAAGGAAAGTACTTGATTTGCAACCACAATCACTTACAACTTGTGTTTGGAGATATTAACAATAAAGGCATATATGGGGAAGTTTGTAAAGTGTTTTGTGAGGTCTTATGCAACCTTACTACTGGTGTTGATGGTTTTAGGGTTGACCAATGGCAGGCGACTTGAACACGTAGACGGTTACTATGGCGGTGGCCTTGGCGGCGGAGGTGGTTATGGTGGCGGACTCGGTGGCGGGTATGGTGGTGGAGCAGGAGGGGGCTACGGTGGTGGATCCGGCTATGGAGCAGGAGGCGGCTACGGACGTGGATCTGGCTATGGAGCTGGAGGCGGCTACGGTGGTGGATCCGGCTATGGGGCTGGAGGCGGCTACGGACGTGGATCCGGCTATGGAGCTGGAGGTGGCTACGGTGGTGGATCCGGCTATGGAGCTGGAGGCGGCTACGGTGGTGGATCCGGCTATGGAGCCGGTGGTGGCTATGGAGGTGGAGCAGGTGGTGGCTATGGTGCCGGGGGAGGTTACGGTGGCGGAGGCTATTAATTAAAGGGGTGAGATTAAATCCTAAGATTAATTGGTGGGTGATCACATACATACATATAATTATATAAATAATGGGAAACTTAAAGATAGGTACGTAGATGTTATAGATGGATAGGCCATGCATGCATGCATGCACCAATCTGTACGTGTGTGCATAAATGGTTCATCACAGCGCAATTATGTGTACGTTTTCATTTCTGTTGGTGTTTTAATTTACCGGTGAGCTCGATCTAGTGTATGTTTTCGATCTATATACCAGTTTAATTATATGAATAAATCTTATTATTAAGAGTGTTGTTTCACAAGTATATATATTTAGTTTTATTTTATATATATTATTATTTTAAATAACTGAAAAAAAAAAGAGAAGTTAAAACATATTGAGGAGTTCATATGTTTATGTTTAGGACATTTTATGCAATTTCTCTTTTTACCTCACCTTAGTCTTATTTTCCCCTTTGCAAATAAGTCCCTGCGAGGACTTTTATATTTGCCTGCATTTTGTTTTCTTTGATCATGTGTGGGTAAGGGTTTCCCTAATTGAAGAGGGATGACTGCACCCTAGAGAAAGTTATACCTTTTGATCACTCTTTTGCCTCACCTGTGACATTGCTCTTCTGAGCTGAACTGAGCTCGATCAGAGGGTTCTGCCAATAGCTAAGAACTTCACATAGTATCAGAGCCTTAGGGTTCCTTCGTGATTTCGAGATTCAGTAGTTGGGAGCTTGATCATCGTCATTCAGAATGGCCAATACAGGATGCAATGGAACGGTGGATTCACAAGGTAACTTTGGGGATCCATTATTTTTAGCTAATTCAGATCATCCGATGTCTCAACTTGTAACTATCGTCTTTGATGGCCTCAACTATTTTCCTTGGATGAGGGGAGTCATGATGGCTCTTGGGGAAAAGAACAAGTTGGGGTTTGTAGATGGTACTTGTGTGAGAGCAGGACCTGAGGGTTCAATGGAATCCCAGAAATGGATGAGAGCAGATTTCATGGTGAGATGCTAGCTCTTGAACTCTATGACAAGTTCAATCAAAGAGAGCTTTTGTCTAAGTTGATTCAGCAAAGCAATTATGGGATGTAATCAATGAGAGGTATGTGCAGTCAAATGGGCCTCTCATCTATCAATTGAAGAAGAAGTTGAGTGTGATCGTGCAAGAAAATCTCTCAGTTGTAGAGTACTTCAACAAGCTGAAGAAGATTTGGGATCAGTTGCAGGTTCTTGAGGAAATACCAGTTTGCACTTGTGAAGGAATTGCACATAGCAGGTGTGACTGGAACAAGAGATTGAGTGAAGTGGAGGGAAGGAACATGCTGATGCAGTTCCTAATGGGTCTAAATTATGGCTTTGAAGGAGTGAGAAACCATATTCTGTCCACAGACCCAATGCCAACCATCAACAGAGCGTATTATCTTGTGACACAAGTAGAGACACAGAAAAATGATCCTAATGAGACGAGCCAGGACTCCAGTGCTCTTGCTGCAGACAGGCAAGGCTATAGAGGCTATCAGAAGGGCTCAACACAGAGTAATGCTCCTCAGGAAAGGTGGGACAGTAGGAAGGATTATCAAGCTAAGAGTGAAAGAGGATAAAGAACAAACAAGAAATGTCACTTTTACCATCAAAAGGGGCATTTCATGGATCATTGCTACAAGTTGCACGGTTATCCGGAGCGGTACTAGGGGCCTAGAGATCAAGTTAAAGCTTCAGTCAATTCTGCAGGGCAGTGTGATACCAGAGTCCTCTTGAAGATGACAAGTCACAGAAGGGAAGTGTTGAGCAAAGAATTGACAAGGCATTGATCAATGCAGTCTGCCATCAAGTCTTTAAAATGATGAAGGGGAAGGCTCCTCTGGAGAACACCTCTTCTGTCAATTTTGCAGGTAAGTTTTGTTTTATCACAACTAATCCTGCTGATAGATATAAGAACTTAATTAAGAAGGAGTGGATTGTGGACCCTGGGGCTAGTGATCATATGGTAAATGTTGAATGCGTGCTTCATGAAAAGATAGATCTAAAACACACTAGTACATATATATATATATATATATATATATATATATATATATATATATATATATCAATGGCGTTTAAAAACGTCATGAAAAGTAAACAATGGCGTTTTTCAACGCCATGCCTAAACGCCGTCTAAGGTGACGCCGTGCTTTTGACACATATTTAATGGCGTTTGTAAAACGCCATGCTTTTGGACATCCATAGCGTTTTAAAAACGCCATAGATGCATTACAATTTCATAGACATAGACATTAATGGCGTTTATGAAACGTCATAGATGCATTGAAATTTTAATATACATGGACATCCATGGCATTTATTAAACGCTATTGAATGTTTTTTATTTATAAAAAAATATAACAAATAAAAATACAGTTTTGTCATGCATGCATTAAAATTTAATAGAAACATCATGTACAATATATATCCACCAAAAAATTTGAATCTGCTACCATTAAAATTACACCAATTTAAATCATGAGTTTAACAGAACTCTTTTGGTCCCTAATTTCAACCATGATACACCAGGTAGTGATACACTGCCGCTCGCTCTTCGAGTGTTTCAAAATGGATATAGTCATAACAAGGATCAAGAACTTCCTTTATCATCGATGTCCATGTTGAGCTGCATGATATTTGAAGTAACAAGATACATGTACTGGATTAGCTAGTTTCAATAATAACAATTCAAAGAGAGTAGATCCAAAAAGATGTCAAAATCCAAGGGAAAAAATTAAAGTTGATCAAGGCATGACTTCAATAATACAGAAGATTTAGATATCAAAATCAATATGCTCAAAGATAGCACCAAATAGTCGTGAGTAAAGTCCTGAAATAGAATTTGGGCATGGGAATACAAACCTAGGTGGTATACTGAACGCCAAACGCTAAGGGTGGGCTAAGAGGTGGAACATCCAGTTGAAGTAAACGGGTATATATGCTCGAAGTTTCGGGGGTGCAAACCTTCTCTAAGAGCAACTTCATAAATTTGGATGACACTGATACCCACCTTTTCAAGGTCCTCGACTTCATCCTTGATGGCAACGGGTAAGGGTAATCTAATAGCATGTCTCAGATCTGGTAAAGATACATGAAAATGTCACAAATAATGTAGGAAAAACCATATCATTCCACTGGAAAAGAGAAGCTTGTATACGATGGTACGAATAATGAATTTATTTTACCATGGTAAAAATAACACTATTTTAAGCCAAAAATATGATACAACATATATTAATATGCTATACAAAGAATTTTCTGAAATACATGAGCCAATCATCATAAAGAGATGAATTTAGTAGCATTATTGAACAAATGACTTCATACAATCATAAATAGCTTCAAAGTTGGTTCTAATTCACTTATAACAAGGTCATTATAGAAACTATAAACTAATTACATGATTCATAAGCTTGACATGCTATGCCTATCACTAGTAGAAAAATGCAAATATAACCCGCTACATAATAGCCCGGATGTCAAAAATACGGGTTATAACATGCTTCAAACATATTTTCTTTTATTGTCAGGAGAATATAAGCCGGATATAGATACAAGCCCGGGCTATTAGACTGTGAGGATTACTTGTAACAATTAGCAAAAGTCACGCACATAACATATCCGGGATATTATGTGGTTAAAATTGCCCGGGCGTGTGGCGAGGCTTAAATATCCGGGGTATTTGAAGCTATTTCCACCGTTGTAAAAAAATGCCCGTAGGATAGATCCGGGATATAAAGGGTATAGCGGGAAATGAAAAAAAAGGAGCGCAATCTGAAATTAATTGAAAGCCCCAAATTCAGAGCCCCAAATTCATTTCGACATCCACGAAGCTAGCTACCCCAAATTCATTTCAGAGAGACCCAAATTCAGAGCCAAAATCGTCATCTTCAGGAAGCTAGCTGTTCGCAAGCTAGCTGTCGTTGTCAATCGGCGGCTAGCTCTCAAGCACCTCGCCGTCGCCGTCTGGCCTCCGCGTGCGCCATCTCTGGTTGTGACTCAGTCGCCACCTTCTTGAGCTCTCGGCATCTTCAGTTCCTAGGGTTACCGTGTTCACCTGTTCGCAACCTGTCTCTCTGCTTCTGAACAAGGTAAGTCATTGTCCTCATTCGATAACCTGTCTCTCAGGCACCACGCCACTGACCTCCTTGCTTGGTTTATGGATTGTTGTTGATTATCGGTTCAATTTCAGTTCATTTTGGGTTTCATGATGTCAATTGATCGATTGTGTAGATGAATTTGACTATCTGGTTTTATGACAATATTTTTGGCTAGAAAATATTTTGTGGGTAGTTACAAAATTCCACTGTAAAAATTGGTACCCTTCAAAGGGGAGGGAGGGGGTCTTAAATGGTTTTGATATCGGCTTTAGGGATCCTATTCCACATATAAATGTGTTAAACAACGGCTTTAGGAGATGAATGATGTTTTGTGGAAGAAATAATATTCAAATTGAAAAGAATATAGGATTAACTAAGTGCTTAACCTTCAATTTTGTACTAAACAGTTTGTTTATTATAGTATGTAATTGCAGTAAACAACCCCTTAAACCACTTGAACCTCAAATTGTTGGCAAAGTACCACTCAACCATTGATTAAGTTAGAATTTCAGTTATAAAAATTGTACAAAATAACCCTATAATATCCATGTTAAAATATCATATCGGATATTTTCTTGGGTGGCCATTGATTATATGATGGTAAAACATCTAAACAAAAACAAAAGATTATCGCATTCTAACATATCCAAACCTATCTTTCCAGGGCAAAGGTGTGTCTGTTCTCTCTGCATTCAGGACTAATAACAAATTTGAGGAAGGGTGAAAGGTATTTTCCATAACATTTTACTCTCTTATCTGCTTATTGTTGGATGTCATTTCATCCTCAATACTTTAATAAACTTTATATGACATTTTGATGCCTAGGGTCCGCTATGGTTTTTCTTCCTTCATACATAACACCGTAGCTTATTTTTGTAGAGCCTGCACATACTTAGGGATGTAAGTAATGTACGTAAGGTGTTATTTATGATGTTTTTCCTGTGTATATGTGTGTGAGAGATGGAGATAGATGGATGGTTTGATTACTTCATTATCTGCGGCTTTATGTCATTGGTTTCTTTGTGAGAAACATGTACATGGCCATGTGTTAGTATGTATTTTCTGCTTGAAACTTCCATTTTCCATGTTATCTTTTTTGATGCTTAATACTAGAATGTTACCTTATGTTGTATAACCTATGATGAACAATGAATTAATCCAATGAATTCTTCAATATAAACAGTTTTCATTGTTAAGTTGTTATAACTATGCAAACTATTCCAAAATAGGATGATATGAATCAGTCTTTGTTTCTTTCGTTCATATGTAGAATGATAGATAAGCTATGGATGTCAGCTAGTCGAATGTCTGAGGAATATGTGGATGGGGTACAAGAATTTATCAACTTTGCAATTGAGCATGGTGCTGATCCGATGAGATTTCTTTGTCCCTGCACAAAGTGTGATTATTCTAAGACATGGAGTGTCAACGTCATAATGGATCATCTGGTTTGTGATGGAATAAATCCTGATTACAAAGTGTGGATATGGCATGGAGAAAAGCCATCCACCCATTCCAGTAGCTGTGGGACATCAAACTTCAACATGGTTGACATCGATGAAGGTGATCGATTAGAAGAGATGATTCATGATATTGAACAGATTCATATTGATCGTCCAGAAATATTTGAAAATTTTGTGACTGATGCTCAAAAGCCTTTATATGGTGGGTGCACAAAGTTTACCAGATTGTCTGCTGTGTTGAAGTTGTTTAACTTAAAAGTGGGCAACGGATGGACTGATAAGAGCTTCACTGAGTTACTTGAGCTTTTGAGAGAAATGTTTCCAGACCAGAATTGCCTTACCGGTAGTACCTACGAGGCCAAAAAGCTTATACGCTCGGTGGGAATGGATTATGTAAAGATACATGCTTGTCCAAACGATTGTATTCTTTACCGAAAGGAACATGAATTCTTGGATAAATGCCCAAATTCGGATTGTGGTGAACCGCGCTACAAGGCAAATGGAGCTCCAGCTAAGGTGGTATGGTATTTTCCAATTAGAACAAGGTTTCGACGCCTTTTCGGAAACATTGAAGATGCTAGGAATTTGATTTGGCATGCAAATGGAAGAGAAAAAGATGGCAAGCTCCGCCATCCAGCAGATTCTGTACAGTGGAAAAAAATAAATGAGTTGTATCCTGATTTTGGAGATGAAGACAGAAACATTCGCCTTGCGCTGTCTACAGATGGGATGTGCCCTCACGGCACTCTAAGTAGTACTCACAGCACATGGCCTGTGGTGTTGGCGATTTACAATCTTCCTCCTTGGTTGTGTATGAAGCACAAGTACTTGATGTTGTCTATGTTGATTTCAGGGCCAAAGCAACCGGGTAATGACATCGATGTTTATTTGGCACCTCTTGTTGAAGATTTGAAGGACATGTGGGAAAATGGCATGGACGTTCATGATGCCAATCGTAATGAACAATTTCGTCTTAGAGCCATGTTATTTTGCACTATAAGTGATTTTCCGGCGTATGGGAATCTAGCTGGTTGTAGTACAAAAGGATATGAAGCTTGTCCTATTTGTGGTAAACATACTTATTCCATATACTTGCCGGGTAGTCATAAGAATGTTTTTCTTGGCCACCGAAGGTTTTTACCGCCGAACCACAGATACCGAAGGCTTCGTAAAGCTTTTAATGGGTGCTCTGAAGAGGAAAGGGCTCCGTCACCGCTGCGTGGAGAAGAGGTGTTTCAGATTGTCAAAGACATGAATGTGACATTTGAAAAGTTATCGAAAAATGATGATTTAGACGGGTTTAAGAAAAGATCTATTTTTTTTGACCTTCCGTATTGGAAAGATCTTGAGGTCAGGCATTGCCTAGATGTAATGCACATTGAAAAGAACATTTGTGACAGCTTGGTTGGGACTTTGTTGAATTTGCCTGGGAAAACCAAAGATGGAATCAGTGCAAGAAATGACTACAAATTAATGCAACTCAGAGAAGAATTGGCACCACAACAAAGAGGAAAACGGACTTACTTACCACCTGCCTGCCACACTCTATGTAAGGAGGAAAAAAAACAAGTCTGTAACTTTCTTAGTACTACAAAGGTGCCAGATGGGTTATGTTCGAACATTAGCAACCTTGTGTCAATGAAAGATTTGAAGCTAACGGGGCTGAAATCTCATGACTGTCATGTACTTATGCAATACTTGCTACCCGTGGCCATTCGCTCCATATTGCCTAATCATGTAAGACAGACCATCATTAGGCTGTGTTTTTTTTTCAAGAAGTTATGCAGTAAGGTCATTGATCCCGGTGAATTGCATGGTATGCAAAAAGAGATTGAAGTCATTCTTTCTCAGTTAGAGATGTACTTCCCTTTTTCGTTCTTTGATATCATGGTTCATTTAACCGTTCACTTGGTTAGAGAGGTTGAGCTTTGTGGTCCAGTATATCTACGATGGATGTACCCATTTGAGCGATATATGAAAATTCTAAAAGGGTATGTGATGAATCGAAATCGTCCTGAAGGTTGCATTGTTGAAAGATACATAGTTGAAGAAGCTATTGAATTTTGTACAGATTATTTGGCAGATGTTGACTCCATTGGTGTTCCAAAGCCTAAACTGTCAGGAGAATTGAACTGGAAAGGAACTCTGGGAGGGCATGTGTTGACTGCTGATCGTGAGGCGTTAACTAGAGCAAATCTGTATGTCCTTCAGAACATGGAAGAAGTGCAACCCTTTGTTGAAGAGCACATGGAGCATTTGAGAAAATGTAATCCAAGATATGCGAAGAATGAAAAGTGGATTACATTGCACCATAATCTCTCCTTCATTGATTGGTTTCGGAACAAAGTTTTTGAGGTCCTTAGATCTAGAGAAGAAGTATCATCTACATTGAAATTTCTGTCAAAGGGGCCAAAATTTCAAGTACTGACCTATAGTGGTTTTGTCATCAATGGTTACACTTTCTACACTAAATCAAGAGATGACAAAAGCACAACACAAAACAGTGGGGTGACCGTGGTGGCACAAGCAATGCACATTGCAAGTGCAAAAGACAAAAACCCTGTATACGCTAGTATGTCATATTATGGTGTAATTGAGCAGATATGGGTGTTAGTGTACTCTCCAGAGCTGAAGATCCCTGTTTTTTGTTGTAAATGGGTTGATAGTAACAATGGAGTTCGAGTGGATGATATGGAGTTTATTTCTGTTGATCTGAATAAGGTGGGCCATAAAACTGAACCGTTCATACTAGCTTCTCAAGCTAGGCAAGTTTTCTATGTCACTGATCTTGTTGACATGAACCGGTGTATTGTACTGTTCAAACCAAAGGGGGGCATTGGTGAAGAAAATGAAGTCTTCTGTGAAGAGGGTAGTAGCTCATTCGAAGCATGCCTCCCTACCCCCTCCAATGAAGATGAAAATGAAGAGGATAATTATGTTCGAGCTGATCATGAAGAAGGGATTTGGGTTAATGATGAGATACTACCAAACAACCCTTCATCCACACATCCTCTTTTACCAAGGAAGCGAAATAAAAACAACAATGAAGGTAGTAAGAAGGGGTTGCATCTTATTACATTCTTAGTACGATATATTATTTCCTTTGTATATAAGAAATTAGAGTACTTATATGATCACATATAGCTAAGTGATGCAATTCATAATATTGGGAGTTTTATTAGGTAAAGTGCTGAATTATCAATGCTTTATGGTTTGGTTTATTGGTTCCCTTCAACTATATTCTATTTCATATACTTCCATGTTATCTCACTCAAACACACAAAAATTGACTGATTTTTTTACATGTGCAGATGCCTCCTAAAAAATCTGAAATGCCTTCTAAAAAATCTGAAATGTCTTCAAAAAAACGGCCTAAGAGTGTGTCTGATAAACCAAGTGAGGATTTGCGTGAGGATATCCAGAATGCTCCACCCGAGAAGAAACGGAGGACAAGAGGGGCCTCTTTGCTAAAGAACATTGCAAAAGGCGTAGCTGGGGGTGAACGATTACCCATACAACTGAATAGTAGAGGGCAACCTATTGGCAAAAATAAACCAAAATTATCAACCTTCATTGGCACTACCGTGAAGAAGTGGGTACCTATCACCGTTGATAATTGGAAACTTGTTTATGAGGAGGAGAAGGATGCTATATGGGAAGATATCCAGGTTAGTCCGTTATTTTATATTGGTTTATCAACATTGATCGTGTTGTGTTTTTTCAGATTCCTTGGTTGTGCTTTATATGTTTGTTTGTTCCTGGACTTGATGTGTTGTCACTGAATAGCATCTGAATCTGATGGTCTTGATGTGCTTTATATTTTCTTCTAAAGTTACCAGAAAATAGGTTATTTTCTTCTAAATAATTATACTAGAAAATAGGTTATTTTCTTCTAAAGTTGTGTGGCTTTATATTTTCTTAGTTGCGAGGCTTTATATTTGCTTAGTTGTGTGGCTTTATATTTTCTTCTAAAGTTACCAGAAAATAGGTTATTTTCTTCTAAATAATTAAACTAGAGACATCATAATCTGATGGTCTTGACAGGGGGCTTAGACCATCAGTTTTGTGCTACTCGTTTGTGTGATTATTTGAGTAAGTATAGGTGTCTTAGTTGTGTGGTTTTATATGGTCTCCTTCTGTTCATGATATAGGGTTGAGAATATCATATTGTACGAAGCCTATACTAGTCAATATTTTGAAAGTGAAAATAATAAAACAACATTGTAACAAGATAACAACATTAGATTAAAAACATTACAAATAGGGTCACAACATTAGATGCTGAGGTCAAGCCTCTTGTTCGGAAAACAGTAGCGAAGATGGAAATGCATAAACCATAGTAGGATCCAACAAACACAACACAACAACAAGTAAGGTAGAAAACATCATAGAGACATCACCCAACAGACGAATAACCTACAGACGTAGTATCCACCGAAAATGCGGTTGTGTAGACCAGTTGAAACCAATCCAGTCGAAGTGTGGCCTCATTTCGTGGCTCCTATACTCGTCAGTATCACTTGTCAAGGGGAAGTTCACCGTGTAAGCTCGATATTGCCCTGTCCACCTCACCCCCGTGACTCGACCATACCAAAACCCATCATTGGCTTTACAATCGACTAGGTCATCAATTACATATTCATCATAGTCATCCTCAGGCAGAGGCGGAAGTGGACGCAGTCGGCCCACATCAACTATTTCCCTGAGAAGGCGCCCCCCTCTTCTTTGTTCAAGAGTTAGGAATTCCACCTCGAAGTGGGTGTTATTGATATTGCGAATAATTTCCGCCTCATAAAATGACCCCAACAGTCCCTCCTCTGCTCCAATGACCTCCACGACGAGCCCTGGTTGGTAAGGCGGCATCCTGGAAGCTGTATAAAAAAAACATATAATCACATACATTGGAAAATTTCAAACCAATTGCTATGTCACTACCAAAACACTCAAGGACTCGCATGTGTTGTTGTTGCATGCGTGGCCATTGCCAGAGTGGTGGCGATGGTGAGAGGAAGAAGCCATTTTCTGGAGGGAGATAGGTTTGAGGGATACAAGTTTTAGGGAGAGAGGGTATATGGTGGAGGATGCATATTCCAGCTTGAGGGGGTGAGGTTTATATATAGTCCAGGTGAGCAAGATGTCTATTTATGAGATGCTATTTTTCTGGAAAATTACAGCTTCTGGACTGTTTTTTTTGTCTTCAATATGATGGTATGTATGACTTGATATGGACTGTTTTTTTTTTTCTTCAATTTTGTCTATTTTCGACAAAAATCTGAGCATGCCTTCAATTGGATTGGGTGCTATTCAACATGTGATATCTATGTCCATTGATAGATCAACAAAGAAGGTTACTTTTAACTGTTCATATTTGTCTTTTTTTGAGTTGTCTTATTGCTGTCTGGACTGTTACTGTTTGTCATTTATGGGTGCTTCTTTTTTCGAAATAAATCTGAGCATGCCTTCAATTGGAAAGGGGCATCTTTTCTTGACTATTACTCTTTGCCATTGATGGGTGCTTCTGTTTTCTAAAATAATCTGAGCATGCCTTCTGTTACTCTCACACGTGAAAGGGGACTGTTACTCTTTGCCTTCAAAATCTGAGCATGCCTTCTTTTTACTCTTCATGAAGTCAGGACTTTTACTCTATGCCTTCAATTGGAGGACTGTTACTCTCACACGTCAAATCTTAACTGTTACTCTATGCCTTCAATTGGATTGCTTTATTTCCCATTTCTGTTTTTTTTATGTGAAAGGGGAGATGGATTGGAGTGTAATATGGGCTGTAATGCCACCATTTCTGGTTTTTTGATTTGTCCTTTGTAGGGAGGCTTTGTAATTCCATCTGAAATGAAGGGTTGGGTTATAAAAAAAGCGAATGATTTGTGGAGGGCATTCAAAAAGGACTTGGGGAGATTACATATGCATGACAAGAAAACAGGTGACCTTCTCACAGAACCTCCAGACATCTATGACACATACATCACTCAGGAGCAATGGACAGAATTTATAAAAATACGCCACTCTGATGAGTTCAAGGTACGAGATCATTTATTTGTAATGGTGCGTTCAGTGTCATAGACAAGAACAAATCTAGTTAATATTTAGCATCTTATCTATTACATTTGTTTAGGAAAAAAGTGACAAGTTTAAGCAACTCTCATCCCAAAATGATTGCACATACAAGGGAGGCCGGAAGGGGTATGCAGGCATTGAGAATGAATATGTACGTAGACACTGAAGTATTTAAGTACATAATGTTGTTTACTTTTGTTCACATCCTTTCAATGAGAATATTAATCTCTGTGGTCATCAAAATT
Source organism: Persicaria tinctoria (assembly GCA_037127255.1). Lineage (NCBI taxonomy): Eukaryota > Viridiplantae > Streptophyta > Magnoliopsida > Caryophyllales > Polygonaceae > Persicaria > Persicaria tinctoria. Next base: position 8,671,868 of record JBANSL010000004.1, read on the forward strand.
TGATAAGTGCAGATTGTTTCTCATAACATGGACCCTTCTTCCTCTGTTCCACGAGCAATCTTATGGATGGAGGCAAGGAAAGGGTCAAATGGGAAGTATGCTGAAAAATCACAATCTGCAATTGAGAAAATAGTAAGTAATATGTATATAGGGTTTCAGATTATAATTTATGTTGAGACATGTCGTTTAAGTTTTAATGGTTTACTCGTACGCTGTAGCAAAGTTACATGGAACAAGAAAGTTCTGGACAACTTGTTACCAGTGGACAGAGAGATGTGCTATCATTGGCATTAGATAAGCTCGAGCACCCTGGACGTATTAGGGGGGTTGGTCAAGATGTAACAATCACTCAATATTGGAAGCGTAAATCTGCACCAAAGGAAAATGTGGATGGGTCTTCAGTTAGGGAACTCAAAGCGAAAATGAAGGACATGGAGAACAACTTCGGGGAAAAGATCAAAACACTAGAACTCGTCATTCAAAACTTGATGTTGGAGAAGCAACAACAAGTCAGTCAAGGTCACCCACTCCAACAAGATCAGGTATCACCTACTTCGCAGCCCAATCCCCAAAGTGGTAAAGCGTCATGTTCAGCCCTAAAGACAACCCCTATTAAATCAGACGAAGAAGTAAGTATTTGAATACATTCAATTATGCTCGAGACTTGATTGTTCATATGCATACGTGAATGAAAACCTTAACTTCTTATGATTTAAATGAAGAGTTGTGAATCATGTGCACTATTCTGTGTGGACATTGACAAACCGGTGGCGAAAGGCAAGGTTTATCGGTCTTCTAAAGGCGGGGGTCTCCTTCATACTCGACCATTGGAGAAGGGTTATGTGAAGGTCTCCATTGTGACCGCTATAATGGGTGAGAAAAAGTTGCCATGCCCAACGGATGAGGCCAGCACTGTGAAAGACGCTATAGGACAATTCATTGCATGGCCAGAGGCTCTTGTGAAGAGTTGTGATGTAAGTTATTTCAGTAGATGGAGATAAATTTAAATGTGAGATAATTTGAGTTTATGGGTGGGTTGTATAGATTTATATATATTTTTCCCTTTGTTTTTTTTTGCTATTGGATTGACAAGGTCTCAAAGCACTCAAAACAAGCCACACAAACCTCAAGTAAGCAGGGTAAGGGAAACACCTTGACACACGAATCTGGAGTTCGGCCCAGTGTTGTGAATTCAGCGGTGCCAGGTGTGTTGGAGGCATACGATTGGATGTTGGAAGAATTCCCGGCACAACAAGAGCGACATGTAGACATTCCAACTGAAATATTCAGATATGCTCATCCGGGTGTAGACATTGGGAGAGATGATCTTGACATATGGTTCAATAGGAAAGACATCACACCTTCTCACGTGCTGCTATATTTAAGGTTAGTATGTTTTATTTCAGATTCAATTTCATATTTTACCCTAACTACATAATGTGTATTTTGGTGTTTGTGTAGATATTTGTTTGACACTCTTGTTGAAGACCAGTTCAGATTGCTATGCCCAAATCAAATATCACCACATGGTCAGAGCCTCGACCAAAGGGCTGGTTATATTGCAAATACGATGGGCATCGAAGTTAAGCGTCAACTCTTTTTTGCCCCATATTTGTCCAAGTAAGCAATAATCAGTTCTTATATTTATACTTGGTCATTTGTGTCAACAATTTTAACCAAAGTGAGCTTGTATTTGTAGACATCACTGGGTGTTGATTGTGATGAGTCCTCATATGGGTTCTGCCTATTGGCTTGATCCATTGGGTCAGAAAACACTACCAGATGTCGAGAAATTAGTTGCAATGTAAGTCATTTTTTATTATAAACAAGTGATATATTTTTCAGAAGCTATAAACTGTATACTTTTTTTAACTATGTATATTTTGTCTTCCCAGGAGCTATAAACTGAAATATTTCAAGTTGGGCAAGAAAACTCCCCGAAAAGAACCTTTGTGGCATGTAGTTAAGGTTAAGAATATTTTATAATTTTTTTGGTCAAATTATGAGCATGAAAGTTATTATGTATTTCATATTCTTATACAAGTGATGTGATGTTCAGTGTCCCCGAACGACTGACAAAATGGATTGTGGATACTACGTTTTGAAGTTTATTCGGGATATAATATCTCGAGGATCTTGTCTTATCCCGCACAAGGTAGCGCTTTTCACTTTCTTACTTGGAGTTGCACTTTATTTCTGGTTTTTTAGTTTCATATAAGATATATATGTTGTTTTATGTTTCAGTGGTTCAATGACGAATCGACTTACGAAAACAAGGATATCGAAGAAATCCAAAGAGAGTGGTTGGATAATGTGTTCAACTTAATCATGTAAGCAGTACAAAGTCATTGTAATGTTATTTTTATCGTTACTGTCCGCCTTATGTTATCAATCACCATTGTGTGATTCATAGTTTCTGATATTTAATTTCTTCTAAATATGCAGGAATTGATTAATACTTTGGTCTACCACGTCCTCAATCATAATCATAATGTATGTATAATATCTCCTCAAGAATATTAGTAGCAATATATATGTGCAAATATAATTTTTATCCCAACAATGATTCATATATATATTTTTTTTGGTTTTGGCACATGCTACATGCTTACGTTTTCTATCAGATTGCACCAGCTGGTCGGTCAAGTCTTCAGATGTGTGGGAAACAAATTCAGTGCCGAAGTGCAAATGTTGCTGTCCATTTTGTAATGCAAATAGATCAGCTCCCTATATAACTTCCGATCAATCTGTAAGAACATTTGTTTTTGGATCAGGTAAGACATGCTAGGTAGTTGCTGGCCATTTTGTGGGACGTACTACTCACTTATGCACTTGCTTATCGATTCTAGGTAAACCATATTAGCTAGTTTAATGTATTATGGATATATGATCGGTTTGACCTTACTTTTGTTATGATGGACTCGTACTAGTTGTTGGTAGTTTATTGTAAGCAACTAAACAGGTGGATCATAAGAAAAATAAATTGGATATTTCAATTGAAACAAAAGCAAAAAGCCCGGACCTTAACGTACGGGACAATAGGTTGATTAATAAGAAAATATATCGGATATTATTCAAATTCATAAATAAAATATAACAGCCCGGACCTTCATATACGGGATATATAGTCGATTTATATCATAAGATGGACAAAATAGCCCGGATAATGTTGACCAAATAGCCCGGATTTTGAACCAAATAACCCGGATATGGTTACCAAATACCCCGGACATTGTACCAAACACCCCGGATCTTGGTACCAAATAACCTGGATATTGGTTCCAAATAACCCGGATATTGTACCAAATAACCCGGATATTATCTATATCCGCGCTATAAAGTCTTTTTTCTTGAGAATTTTGGTGGATAAAATCGCCCGGATATTATAATATCCGGGTTATATTATGACAAAATAACCCGGCCATTTGGAAGGAGTCCGGGCTCTATACCTATATCCGGGCTCTAAAGTCTTCTTCCAAAAATTTGGGTGGAAAACCAACCAGGTCAAATAACCCGGGCGTGCGAAAAAGGTCCGGGCTGTATACCTATTATCACACCACTCTGATGCCCGGACCCCAAATTGCCCATATCCGGGTTATATTAGCAAAAGCGCCCGGGCTAAATCACGTTTTTTCTACTAGTGTATCAAAAAAGACTGAATTTTCCCAAGTGAATCCTGAATTATTTTAAGCAAGCTAAAATTTCTTAGAAATATTGACAAATTACATACCAGACTATACATTATTCTCCCGAACATTCTCAAGGTTTTCTCTTGAGCCATCATTTGTAGTGTACCTGATAACCATTGTTAAATTATTAACATCCCCATGGATATGAGAAAATATCACCTACTGCAGAAAGAAGGAGTGGTAACGAGACTAAAGTCTTTGAAGAATTGAGTACTTAAAGTAATTAACAGTAAGAGACAAATACTCTAGAAGGGGGTAGAATAGAGTATAGACACTTTTCGCAAACTTGTGTAGAGCAAGCAACTTCAAGGGCTGGATAATGGGTTTCAAGGCCTTGAACTCGGTCTCAAGATCTTGAACAAATTTTCCGTGCCTTGATAGTTCTGCAGATTAAACATACGTTAGATAACTGATAAAGAAATAAATAACACATGACTTGTTTACGAGGTTCAGCTCTTAACCAACCTACGTCCCCGCCTAGGGTTATCCAACCCGTAGGATTCAACAACTTTTATTCCTCTTTCCTTATGAGTCCTAGATACAACCTAGAAGAAGTTCCTCTCTTCTAATCCTGAAGCCTACCTTGCTTCTATCTAGACAACCCAAGATACAGAGAAATAAAAGTCCTCTTCGTCACACCAAAGTGTGATATGTTTGAGTATGAGATACTCTTAGTATAACAGGAATTGAATTAAACTATGAAGCCCAAGACTTCCTAACTCTCAAAGATAATAAATTGAATACAAAGTAGAGAGAAAGAAAGCGAATGAAATCAGTAGTAGCGTCTGTAAACTCGAGAGCTCTTTGGTGCGCGATGAAGACTTGGCAGAAGGTGTGTCCTTGAACGTTCTTCTCCTTCCGGTTTATAGCCGAGAGCTCCAAATGATTGCTGATTTTTTATCTCTCCAAATCTTGATAAGTTGTAACAGAAATTTGAAACGTTGAATTGGAGATCTTCTGTTGCCGAGTCTTCCTAGCATTTGAAATTGAAATTCTGGCCGAGATACGCTGTACAAGCTACAGGACAGCTCCACATTTTTCTCTTTAATTTAAATCCAAGATATGCTGTACAAGTTGCTGGCCGAGATCTTCTAGGAGGGATATGGATATACTGAGATCTTGTTTTCTTTAACATTAAGATTGAGAATATCATGTACACAAAAATTCTAGAACCACACATGTCTATCCAATATATTCTTAACAAAAAATCCAATAAAGATGTGAGATAAAATTTAAACAAATATAATCAATTCATCCGAAAATATATATAGGACTAGAATAAATCATCTTTATAAAACTGAATATATATGGATAGAAGAAAACCTATATAACCGAAAATATATATATATATATATATATAAGGATAGAATAACATAATTCTAACCTAATATATATTAGTCCGAAAATAAAAGTAACCTACAAGATAAAATATATATCCAATATGTATAAGCCATAATACCTTATCCCTTTGTCTTTTATCAATCATGCATAAATTAAATTAGTATTATAGCATATGTTTTTCATCAAGGGAAAGTAAGGAAGTCATCAATAAATATCTTGAAAAGGGAAGGAAATTGCTTCAAAATGTAATTTGTCCATGCGGTATACAATACCGCATGGACATACGGTATTGTATACCGCATGGACCTCGGTTACAATACCGCATGCACAGGCGGTGGTGTATACCGCATGGACATACGGTATTGTATTCCGCATGGACCTCGGTTACAATACCGCATGCACAGGCGGTGGTGTATACCGCATGGACATACGGTATTGTATACCGCATGGACATACGGTATTGTATACCGCATGGACATACGGTATTGTATACCGCATGTCCATGCGGTATACAATACCGCATGCACAAGCGGTATTATGTACCGTATGGACATACGGTACATAATACCCTATGTCTATACGGTATTGTATACCGTATGGACAAGCGGTGAGACCGAGTCTATAAATAGGACCATACCCGGCGCCGGAAACACACCACCGCCGGAAACACACCTCCACCGACAATGTCGTCCGAACAAAGGCCAATTCCACGTGAAGACAAGTTCACCAGGCACTGCAAGAAGGAGCCGCTTGGAGGCATCGCTTTTACTGCAACGTGCCGTCACTGCGGCCATCGCTACACCGTGACCAACAACCTGCAGCACGGTCATCTTAAGAGGCACATCAACAACAAGCATGCCGACGAGATCTAGGATTTATGTGTTTATCCGACTTATGTGTAGTCGTTTGTATGTGTCAGTGTGATGAAGTTGTTGTTATTGTTGGTTGTGTAGTCGTTCGTTTGTTGCAGTGTAATGAAGTTGTTGTTATTGTTTGTTGTGTAGTAGTTTGTTTGTTGTCTAGTTGTAACAATGTTGTTTGAATAATCAGTCGGATCGTACGCTATTTGTGCCATTGGTTTCCTATTTTCAACATTTCTTCTATTTTCCTTGCCACATGTGAAATAATATGTCATATAAATCACCGATCGGGATTCGAAACAGAATTTTATTAAACGGTTGAACTGATTAGGAATGAAAATACAACAGATGCTTAGGAAACAAAGTTTGATGCACATCACACTACATACTTGGTAATGCATGTCTAATCACTACCTTCGTCCGATGACCTCTCATTAATGGAAATGACAATATTCATTTGGTTGAACGCGTAGTGCCTTTCTCCTACGTTGAATGATCGCAGCTTCCGTATAACATGCTCATATAGGCCATCAGCCTCGAACATGTAAACATCGTAACGACAATATCTTCTAATGTGATTCGCAATACGCGCCTCTGCATCTAAGTAATACGATTCGGGAAATCCCCTGTCGTCATAACAATGCGCACAAGAAAACTCGATCGGATATGCTATGTCAGTGTCTGTCTCGACTTGACACTATAGGATTACGCACGAATTTCCCGGAATATATGTTGGATGCCTGCAGTTGCATTCCTCCGGCCACCGTGGCTCCGTGCAACGAATTAATGTAACATTGTACTCGAGATAACCTGCCGTTCGCCGATATGTGTCTAAAGTGTTTACCATTTTGGGATTAGATGGACAACCGTGGTGGTTCCTGCCGCACTTGGGTGGACGCCATGATTTATAGCCCTCATACAGCATATCCGCTCCCGCTACCCCCATGTTGGATCGTAATGCAGAGGCACCGCATACACATGCGGTGCTTATCACCGCATGGCCATCCGGTGGGTATCACTGCATGTCCGTGCGGTGTCCCAAGCGGTCCGGTAGCTATAAAAAGCGGTGGAATGCAACCCTTTTTGTGTAGATCCTCCGCATATTCAATGGCTAGATAGAGCCTTCTGAAGTTTACTCTGTTGTATGCAAAACGAACATTGTACAAATGAAATTCTGAACAATGTTCGTTTTGCATACAACAGAGTGAACTTCAGAGTGAGCCTTCTGGAGGCATCGCTTTTACTGCAACATGCCGTCACTATGTCAGTCTGATGAACACTTTGTTATTGTTGGTTGTGTAGTCGTTTGTTTGTGGTAGTGTGATGAAGTTGTCATGATTGTTGGTTGTGAAGTAGTTTGTTTGTCGTATAGTTGTAACAGTGTTGTTTGAATAACAAGTCGGTTCGTACGCTATTTCAACGTATTTTCTATATTTCAACGTATTTTCTATATTTCTTGCAACACTTGAAATAATATATAATGGAAATCACCGAGGCGACTCGAGAGAGAATTTAATTAAACGGTTGAACTGCTTACACATGAAAATACAACGCATACACATCACCGAGGCAACTCGAGAGAAAATTTAATTCAACGGTTGAACAGCTTACACATGAAAATACAACGCATACGCATATCTACTCACTATCTTCCTCCGATGACCTCTCATTAATAGAAATGAGAATATTCATTTGGTTGAACGCGTAATACCTTTCCCCTGCGTTGAACACTCGAAGCTTGCGGATAACATGATCACATAGGCCCTCAGCCCCGATACTGTAAACGTCGTAACGACAAAATCTTCTGATGTGATTCGCGATTTGCGCCTCTGCATCCAAGTAATATGATTCGGGAAATCCTCTGTCGTCATAACAATGCGCACAACAGAAGTGGAGCGCATATGCAATGTCGGTGTCCGTCTCGATTTGACACTGAAATAAAAAGCACGAATTTCCTAGAAGGTATGCTGGATGCTTGCAGGTGCATTCCACCGGCCACCGGGGCTCTGAGAAACGAACTAATATGACTTTGTACTCCAGATAACCTGCCGTCTGCCGGTATATATCCGTGGTGGTCACCATTTTGTGATTCGGTGGACACCCAGTGTGGTGGTTTCTGTGGCGGATGTCATGATTTATAGGGCATACACCGCAAGGGGAGGCGGTACATCGCAACCGGTCCGGTCCGGTCCGGCTTGCCACATTTTGGAACATGGAACATGGGCACCGCATGTACATGCGGTAATAACAACCGTATAAACATGTGGTAGTCCCATTTTGGCTATAAGAACCGGTGTTTAGTACCGCAAAGAAACATCATACGAATCAAAACAATCAAATCATGGTTAGAATAGCTGAGTTTCAAGGTGAGACAGAGATGGGTGTGTCATACAAAATAATACGCGATAAGCGGTGGTGTCAAACGTTCCCTTGCTGTCTTGCTCACGTTGTCTGCTACAAAGGCGTTGAAGGCGACAGATACGCTCTATCGGAGCCGGTTGAACTGGCGTGTCTGAGAGGTCACCAATTACACGTTGAGGACCCCGAGTCATACTACCACGAGGTGGTTGAGGCAATCAAATGCGCAATCAGCGACCTATTCAGCGATGTCAGGCTACACTGCGCACTTGAGATTGCAAGGTTCACTGTCGACAACGCCGTTCGTCCAGCGAACGACAGAGTGAAGAAGTACGCATTCAACCACATTGAGATCCAGATTAGCCCGCGTATTCTCGAGGAGTCAGTAGGTAGTTGTAGACTTGATAGAGCCTCCTGAAGTTTACTCTGTTGTATGGAAAACGAACATTGTACAGATTTTCATCTCTGTGCATTCTGTGGATAGACCCTTTGCAAGAATATCCATCAATAGAGTAGGAACCAAGTTTGTGTAAAATCATTATGTAGAATCCGTTTAATAACCTATGTATCACCGCATGTGTAATGCAAATGATTTATCAGCGAAATATAATTACTGGTATAACTTGTGACCGGATAAATTTACTATAAATGATACACAACAATTTAGGACACGACAACATTTTACCTATGGTACATAACAACTACCAACCGACTCCTCTACATTGCTCGGCAAAATGTGAATATGCATTCGGTGAAATGAGTACTTTCGAAGCTTTGTGTTTGCACGCCGCACGACTTTTTCCACGGTGTATCTTGCCACCTGCGTTGCATTGGCCAATCCGAAGTTGGAGAAAAAGTCGCTAACAAGCTCCGTAATTGCCTCCGTCGCGTGAATATAATATGCTGCAGGGTTATCCCTATACGAGTACGGCTGATAGCATCCATTTAGGTAGGCATAATAGGTTGCATTTAGCTTAGTTATGATGCATATCATGCATGGTTTAAGTATGATTTGCATATTAGTTCTCTATGTTGTCGGAGTCGGAATCTACACACTTTTATTGATTATTTCAGGTAATGGTGGATTCGAGGAGGAGACATGAGTTGATAACGCATTGGATGAGAATGTCTAGTTGATCGAATGAGCTTACATGAAAATCTCAAGAGGTCCTGAGAAGAAGAAGCGAACCCAAACGAAGAACAAGTCTGCAGAAGTTGTCGCTAGACACGCTGAACTTGTTTTGCACTTTCTGGAGGCCTCGATTGTCCGATCGACTATTATGACCATGCGTTGGAAAGCTCTTTCAGAGAGCTACAACTTTCACGTTGACGTCGAGGGCTGATTCAAGACGGATTTTCCGTGAAAGACCAATGCAGCGGCCGCCGCATGGTGTGCAGCGGCCGCCGCCAGGACCGTTGCAAAAACAATGTTGATGCTGCGGCCGCCGCATCTGCCGCCAACGCGGAAACGCACCGTTTTGATTAAAAACCCTAGATGCCTTTTTGGTTTGTGTTGATGGCCGACTTTGGGATGATACAAAAGGCCATTTTTTAGTTATTTTTGATTACTTCCATTCTATTCTTTCTTCCATTAGACACTTGAGAGATTTTGAGCTATGTCTTCCATGAGGAACTAAACTCATCTATTCTGCCTGCAATTTGAAGCTTTATTCGGATTAATTGTGAGTTTCTAATTCTCGCTCCTTGTTTCCTATATTTGAATGCTTCAACTTCTTTGTGCTTGATTGATTATTGTTTTGTTCTATCTTGTCTGGCCAACTTGTTAGATCAATTCAATCGCTAAGGTTTTGTAGATTCCTGATTGTGAACCTTAACCTAAGTGGCAAACTTGTTCCTTTAGGGCTGATTGAACTAATTAAATGAGTAGGAAGTTGAATGTGTTGTTAAATCCTTCTTTAGGGACTGCAAATACCTTGGCTAATCTCTGAACTTAAAGCTATCAATTGGGTTAAATCCTTCTTTAGGGACTGTTCGATTGATAAGGGTTTCTAGGACTGATTGGACTAGTAACTATATTAGGTCGGGACAAGGGCATTCATAGGAAACTGAATAGGACGAGAAGAAGTTACAAGGATCGCTTCAATCCAATAAAGTAGAAAATTGTAGGTAGAATTGCTTCTCTCACTTGTCTAAAACAAATTCATTTACTCTGCGTTCGTTACTTTGCTTTGATAAAAGGCAAAACTTTCACACTAAAACCCCCCTTGGTTACTTAATTGGCATTAAAATCATTCTTGAGTTATAATTTTCCCTGTGGATCGACCTCTTGCTTATTGCTATACTTGCTATAGGTTTGAGTTTTCTTTGGCGGAATCAACGACAGGTTTTCCCTCCGTCAAATTTGGCGCCGTTGCCGGGGATTTTTATTTAATTCTTGTGTGTTTTTAGTGTTGATCTTGGTGTGGACCGTCTTATAGGGTCCATACCTGTGCTACTAATTCTTCTCTGTAGAAAGCATTGCAGAGATGGCGAACGACGCAAATCGTACTCTAAAGGAGCTTTCTGCTCCTGATCTGGCACAGCAACCCCTGGCAATCCAATTCCCTGCGCTAGCAGAAGGAGTCAACTTTGAGTTGAAGTTTGGGGTAGTTCATCTTCTACCCAAATTCCATGGGTTGAGTGGGGAGGACCCCCACAAGCATCTGTCTGAATTCCATAGGGTGGTTGTTGGGATGAAACCAGAGAATGTAACTGAAGAGCAAATCAAGCTGAGAGCTTTTCCCTTCTCTTTGAAGAATGATGCAAATGAATGGTTCTTCTATCTACCACCTGACTCTATTTCTACTTGGGCTGAGATGAAGAGAGTCTTCCTAGAGATGTACTTCCATGCAACAAAGCTAAATGCTTTGAAAAGATTAATCAGCAGCATTGAGCAGTACGCTACGGAGTCTATTCATGAGTACTTTGAGCGTTTCAAGAAACTCTGCGCTAGCTGCCCATGCCATGGGTACTCTCAGAAGGATCTGGTTCTCTTGTTGTTCAATGGGCTTACTGATGGAGAGCGCAAAACAGTGAATTCCTGTTGTGGGGGAAACATGCTGAATAAGACGCCTGCTGCAGCTTGGGAAGTGTTTAAGGAGCTCTCTGAGGGCTCTAGGCAGTTCAACAAGAGCACTCATGCTAGAGGTGTACATGCTATTGATGCCCCAGTGGTTGCATTACAGACTGATATGGCAGAGATGAAAGAGATGCTCAAGAAGCTGGTAGTTGACAGAGCATCTCAGCAGTTGAAAGCATGTGAAACCTACAACGATCCATCCCACCCTATGGATATGTACTCAACTTTGCAAGATCCTAGTGTTGAGTTGAATGCAATTGGGAATTTTGCTCCACAAAGGCCTAGGCAAGGCAACTTTGGTAATCCTGGGTACTTCAACAATAATAACTACAATGGAGGTTATCAGCAGGGTAATGGTTATGGCAACTACCAAGAACCTTTCAATCAGCAAGGGGGGCAACAAGCAAGGCCCCACCAACAATTTGAACCTCGACAGGGAGGCCAACCACACTTCAATGAGGCTATTGAGGATCCAATACAAAAATTGTCACGGTTGGTCTTGAAGGTTGAGAAACAACAATCAGACCGGATCACAAATTTGGAGAATCAACTGAGTCAGCTCATTCAAGTCTTGAGTGCGAAGGAGGCAAACGATTCAGGGAAGCTTCCATCGCAAACGGTTGAGAATCCTAAGGAGAATGTCAGTGCTATAATGCTTAGAAGTGGCAAGGAACTGGTTGTCACAAATCAAAAGGACGATGAGGAGATAATGGACGAGGAGATAGAGATTGTTGAAGACGAAAACGGCCAAACCAGCGTGCGGCGGCCGCAACACCCATGCGGCGCCCGCCGCCAGGGACGGCATTCTTGCGGCGCCCGCCGCAGGCAATCCTAACGCCCATGCGGCGCCCGCCGCCAGGGACTGCATTCTTGCGGCGCCCGCCGCAGGCAATCCCACCGCCAATTCCGACCCTGGTACGTTCTTCTCCCCTCTTTCTTCTTCTCTCCCTCTTTCTCCTCCCTCTTCTTCTCCCTTACCTATGGAGACTCCAAAGCCCATTCCGCCCTTCCCGGAAGCCCTAAAGGATACACGAAGGTATGAGAACGATAGGGAGATCTTTGAGACGTTCAAAAAATGCGAGATAAATATTCCTTTACTCAAATTAATTAAGAGCATTCCTAGATATGCTAAATTTTTGAAGGAATTGTGCACCATCAAGAAGAAGCAAAGACTGAAAAAGAAGGAAAAGGTAAGCTTGAATGAAAATGTCTCTGCTATGTTACAAAGGAAATTGCCTGAAAAATGTGGAGATCCAGGTATGTTTACAATTCCATGTGCAATTGGGAATACTAGATTCAAACAAGCCATGCTAGATCTAGGAGCCTCAATTAATGTTATTTCCTATAACATGTACATGTCTTTGGGTTTGGGTGCTCTGACTGAGACTGGGGTTACAGTGCAACTTGCTGATCGATCACAAATCAGGCCAAGAGGCGTTGTTGAAGATGTTTTAGTTATGGTGGATGATTTGTTTTTCCCTGTTGATTTCTTTGTTTTAGATATGGAGCAGGGAGCCCCTGAAACACCCATTATACTAGGAAGACCATTCCTGAAAACTGCGAAAACGAAAATTGATTGTTGTGAGGGTCTATTGACTATAGAGTTTGATGGAAGAAAGATAGAATTCTCTCTCTTTAATCATGCTAAGCTTTCTCCTGAAAATTCTTTAGATATGCCTATTTCTGACAATATTGATCGCACCAATAATTTTCGTGATTTGTTAGAGACACCTAAGGAACGTAGTTTATGGAAATTTGACCCTCCTAACGAATTGAAACCTTTTGTGATTTCAGGACAACCCCCAGGCATAGCTCAAGGAGAGAAGCTGAGGGTCATGGATGACAGCTTGGACAGAAAGCTACACCTTTCAAGGGTGCCCGCATGTGTCAATGAGATGACTGGTGTTGGTGACCCTGGTGGAGTAACCTAGGCCAATCAAGGGCCAATACGTCGAGCCAAAGGCTTGAAACAAAGGCGCTTCTCGGGAGCCAACCCGAGGTAAGTTTTGTTTGTTTTTTTTTCTTTCTTTCTTTCCTTTTTCTTTTCCTTCACTCTGATTATATTTGATTTAATTTTGTTGTCTTTATTGTTTCATTGAGGACAATGAAAACTTTAAGTGTGGGGGAGAAGAATTCTGTATATAGATGCATATAGGAGATCATATTTAAATATGCATATAGGAGATCATATTTAAATTTTTGCACCATGTTTAATTTATTTCATTTTTTTTATTAATTTCTTGTTTATTTTCGTAATTAAAAAAAAATTCAATTCAAAAATCCCAAAAATAAGCATGCATTGCATACATATGTGTTATTCAAATACCCATCTTGCTTAGTTTGTCCTCTATTTTAAATTTCAAGCATGATTCATAAAAATCCCATGGAGTTCTGGATGTTTTGATTATTGTCTTTATTTGATTTTTGTGGAACATGAGCTAGCAAATATAATTGAGCATGTATGATTGAGCTAAAGTATGATCGAAGTCCTAAAAACATGACCCTGTGAGAATGTTTGGCCTTATTTGAATTCTTTTGCTCAATTGTGTGAATTACTCACCTAATGTTGCTACCTCTTGGCATTGACTGCAATATCTATTTTTGAAGACCGATGCACATGTTTGATTGCTTGCGGAGTTTATATTATAGTTTGAGTCTTTTTGTATAAATTTATGCATACTTAGTGAATAAGGTGGCAATGGTTGATGCACTGAGTAACCGTGTCTACGCATGACACCCATGGGTATGATTCGCGCAAAAAGGTGTTGAAAACTATCCACTAGGAAAGAAAGCTTGACCATTGAGTAACCAGGTTCATTCATGACACCCATGTTTGCAACTTGCGTCAAAAGGTGTTCAAGTGGACTTCATCATATTAGTAGGTAGATGTGTTGATAGACCGGGGCCATTCATGACACCTGTGTTTGCGCCTCGCGTAAGGAAAGCACCAAGGCAAGAAAAAAAGAAAAAAAAAGAGAAGAAAAGAAAACAAAAGAAAAAAAAATTGTTGTTGCATTTTATTTTCTTTATTGTGTCCCGCAAGTAATGACATTTTGGTAGAGAATTGGTGATATGGTGGTCAATGTCTATGAGCTTAGTGCATTTTTGATTGAGTTGAGAGTTGTACCTTAAAGCCTAAACACATGAGTGAAACACATATTTCTGGTGAGGTTGGATGATGTCTACTTCTAAGCTTTGATCACTAGAATACATGCTATGACGTTTGTTTGCTTGACTTATGTTTTCACTTGCTATGATGTTGCTTTTGATGAGGTTGAAACTTGAAGGGATTTCCTGTGGGATGCGTTGATTCATGTTCATTATATCATTGCTTGAGGACAAGCAAAGGTTAAGTGTGGGGGAGTTTGATAGCATCCATTTAGGTAGGCATAATAGGTTGCATTTAGCTTAGTTATGATGCATATCATTCATGGTTTAAGTATGATTTGCATATTAGTTCTCTATGTTGTCGGAGTCGGAATCTACACACTTTTATTGATTATTTCAGGTAATCGTGGATTCGAGGAGGAGACATGAGTTGATAACGCATTGGATGAGAATATCTAGTTGATCGAATGAGCTTACATGAAAATCTTAAGAGGTCCTGAGAAGAAGAAGCGAACCCAAACGAAGAACAAGTCTGCAGAAGTTGTCGCCAGACACGCTGAACTTGTTTTGCACTTTCTGGAGGCCTCGATTGTCCGATCGACTATTATGACCATGCGTTGGAAAACTCTTTCAGAGAGCTACAACTTTCACGTTGACAACGAGGGCTGATTCAAGACGGATTTTCCGTGAAAGACCAATGCATCGGCCGCCGCATGGTGTGCAGCGGCCGCCGCCAGGACCGTTGCAAAAACAATGTTGATGCTGCGGCCGCAGCATACATGCGGCGGCCGCCGCATCTGCCGCCAACGCGGAAACGCACCGTTTTGATTAAAAACCCTAGATGCCTTTTTGGTTTGTGTTGATGGCCGACTTTGGGATGATACAAAAGGCCACTTTTTAGTTATTTTTGATTACTTCCATTCTATTCTTTCTTCCATTAGACACTTGAGAGATTTTGAGCTATTTCTTCCATGAGGAACTAAACTCATCTATTCTGCCTGCAATTTGAAGCTTTATTCGGATTGATTGTGAGTTTCTAATTCTCGCTCCTTGTTTCCTATATTTGAATGCTTCAACTTCTTTGTGCTTGATTGATTATTGTTTTGTTCTATCTTGTCTGGCCAACTTGTTAGATCAATTCAATCGCTAAGGTTTTGTAGATTCCTGATTGGGAACCTTAACCTAAGTGGCAAACTTGTTCCTTTAGGGCTGATTGAACTAATTGAATGAGTAGAAAGTTGAGTGTGTTGTTAAATCCTTCTTTAGGGACTGCAAATACCTTGGCTAATCTCTGAACTTAAAGCTATCAATTGGGTTAAATCCTTCTTTAGGGACTGTTCGATTGATAAGGGTTTCTAGGACTGATTGGACTAGTAACTATATTAGGTCGGGACAAGGGCATTCATAGGAAACTGAATAGGACGAGAAGAAGTTACAAGGATCGCTTCAATCCAATAAAATGGAAAATTGTAGGTAGAATTGCTTCTCTCACTTGTCTAAAACAAATTCATTTACTCTGCGTTCGTTACTTTGCTTTGATAAAAGGCAAAACTTTCACACTAAACCCCCCCCCCCCCTTGGTTACTTAATTGGCATTAAAATCATTCTTGAGTTATGACAGGCCTAAAGTCGTTATGCCAAATCAAAGTAAATTCCTAAGATGCAAACTATAACAAGTATAGTAGGTAAGTTAGGGTCGAACCCACAGGGAAACAGAATCAATTGTAAGAGCAAGTATTATTACCCAAAAGTAACTGATTAAAGGGGGAGTTTTGTGTGTGAGTAATAGTGACAGAACAAGTTGCAAGTAAAGGTTGCGAATATATGACGGAAAGGTATCACACCAGGTAATTATCCGCACAACAATTGAGATGGTTCATCATCGCATTCTATGAATCTCAAGTTCTAATGTCCAGTAATTGTTCTCAATTCAGATCGTGTAATAGCTTTTAGTCCTACCAGTCCTAAAAGCACTTATCACCAAATTACAAGGGAAAACCTTCACCAAATAATAAAGCAATAGCATTCAAACATGAATTATAATGAGATACAAGCGATTCTAACAACCCGTTAAAATAGCCTGTAATCGAATCTCCCTCACAATCTACCACCAGCAACCGCGTATGGAGATTGTGTTTGCTACAATGAATCTACAACCCCAAACCTGGAATTGGAAACCCTAGCAATATGACTAGTATCGATAAACCTAGGTGATCAATCCAGATAAATCAATAATAAGCAATCAAGCAATAAGCTCAGGAGATCGAAACAATTAACAAAGGACGAACAAGAGTAGAATACTCACAACCAAATCAATTGAAGGCTTCAAAGAACCAAGTGCAACAAAGGAGAGTTAGTTCTCCATAGGGGTTTGTGAGATGATGAAAAGGGAAAATACGTCTCTGGAAAATAACCTCCTTCATTCTCTACTGCCTTCTCGGCCTATATAACCTAATAAAATCGGGTTTAACATCCCGTACAAATATAATAATAAAATATAAAAACTAAAAGGATAGACAGAATCGGATAAGAATCCGACTCCAGGACTGACGCGGGCGCGCCAAGTGCAGCGCGGGCGCGCCATCTTGGATTTGCTTCTTCTGTCTGGTTCATCAGCGCGGCCACTTCCTCCTTGCAGCGTGGTCGCGTCGGGTAGCAGCGCGGGCGCGCCAGGTGCAGCGCGGCCGCGTCAAGTTGCAGCGCGGGCACGTCATTGGTTTTTCCCGAAAATTCCGTCTCGAATTAGCTTTCGACGTCAACATGAAAGTTGTAGCTCTCTGAAAGAGCTTTCCAACGCATGGTCATAATAGTCGATCAGACAACCGAGGCCTCCAGAAAGTGCAAAACAAGTTCAGCATGTCTGGCGACAATTTCTGCAGACTTGTTCTTCGTTTAGGTTCGCTTCTTCTTCTCAGGACCTCTTGAGATCTTCATGTAAGCTTCTTCGATCAACTAGACATTCTCATCAAATGCGTTATCAACTCATGTCTTCTCCTCGGATCTACCATTACCTGAAATAATCAATAAAAGCGTGTAGATTCCGACTCCGACAACATAGAGAACTAATATGCAAATCATGCTTAATCCATCCATGAAATGCATCTTAACTAAGCTAAATGCAACCTATTATGCCTACCTAAATGCATGCTATCAAGTTATAATTTTCCCTGTGGATCGACCTCTTGCTTATTGCTATACTTGCTATAGGTTTGAGTTTTCTTTGGCGGAATCAACGACAGGTTTTCCCTCCGTCAACGGCCTTGTCATGCGGACATCCTCGTAAGTCACTCCTTCAACGCACTCGAGGTCCACTGAATCGGAAACTCTTGCTGTATCGCGTTCTTCGCACACAACTTGGCAAAGACAGCACGGCCATCCCGTCGAGCTTTTGTGCTGACAGTTGCACAATATATCGTCAGTTGCCGTACGAAAAGTTTCGACTGTAAGTCAAAACCTGCTGCCCGATCTTGTCTCCGCTTCATACACTTTGGTAGTTGCCATGGTAGTTATGTTGTACTGATAGTCCCAACCAATCCGCTTTTATAGTTTTATTTTAACCCCACCGCATGTCTATGCGGCATATGCATACCGCATGTCCATTCGGTATATGCATACCGCATGGTCATTCGGTATACAGCATGCCGACATCGTCCTAGCACGTGGATTAGGGAGTTCAAGCGAAGATATGAAGCAACGTACCAGCACGGTGGCATCGTTTCATAGTTGAAATTTTTAAAATTTCAGGTCATAACAATTTACAGGAAAACGGATAGAGTGCCTCATTTTTCATATTAATTAAAGATATAAGATTACAGATATGCGGTATCTGTATACCGCATGGATACTTTGTTTTGCCTCTTCGTCATCATGTCACACATCAAAGGAAATCATTGTTGTTTTATTCCTCTGATGGTGAAACATTCTCCGGCGGCACTACGACTACCCGAAACCAAGAGTTGCCTAAGTAGCTAAACATCAACCCCGCTCCTACGCGCACGCCCCGGGATATCGTGAAATTATTCCATCCTTGTGCGAGCCAGAGCGCCCCGGATCTGTTGCGCTCAACCCGGATGCTGGTGCCTCTCCTCCCTACCCCATTAGTCAGCGTTACTCTTTCGACGCCGGCCATCCCATATTCTTCTTCGAATTTGGAAGGCAGATGCTGCAATTTTCAAGATGTACTTAGTGAGTTCGGAACATTGTGAATTATATGTTATACGACAGAATGGGGCTTACCAATATTTGTGTAAGCGACACGTCTTCTACCCACCAGAAAAAATCCCTCGGGCCGCTCCCTGAGACTGAGAAGAAAGGTCGTGGTGTATTTCCAGTTTCCATGCTGTAATACTCACGACATCGCACGGCGGTAATTTATAGCGGGAAATCATGCCACGTTATATGCGAAAATTATACCGCATATATATGCGGTGATTATACCGCATGGATATGCGGTGGTTCAAATAACACGGAAACATACCGGCACGGGGACTCCGTGATCTTCTTCCGCCATCGGAGTTGGTCGTCCAAATTCCATCGGTCGAAGGAGAGCGAGCCTCTTATAAAAGTGCGAAGATGAGAGATTTCGTCGTAAATTCCGACAAAAGTTCCCAGCTTCGTCCTCTTGTAAGAGGTTCATTCTCCCTTGACGGATGTATTTTAGACGCCCACTACGATGACGGACGAAGATGACGGTGTACCCGTACCGGTGCGTTTCCGAAGAATTTACAGTTTTGTTTGGATGAGCAATATAACATGAGCAACATGCCAGCGGCCAACGATTTCAATCAAAAGACACAAATCGACGGCCGTGGCATGTTGCCTAGGCTATTATCGCTATTGAGCCATTGCATACATACGGATTTTATTTAATTTATGAGACGAAACGATATAACCCGTGCAAACTAGTCAATGGTCAAAAATTTCGATCTGCAGACACAAATCTTTGGCCATGACTAGTTCGCACACATTATCATCGTTTTTTCGCCACGGCAAATGTCACGACCCGACCGTAGGTATATATAGACACATACCACATATACTTGCGGTAATATACCGCAAGCCCATACGGTGTTCACCGCATATCTATACGGTTATATACCGCAAGCCCAAACGGTGTCCCTAGTACCGTGTACCTATGCGGTGGGCCCACAAATTCAAATAATTCAACACCAACGGTCATTTGTAACAACCGCATATGTATGCGGTGTTACTGTATAAGAAGTCATCCGCTCTCCGTTGGAATGCATCCAATCCCCTCACATCTCATCTACGATCGTTTTCTAATATGGTTAACGACGACACCAATCGACGACCTTCAAGCCCAGGGGAGGAAGCACGTATCAATACGCCAATGGTCGATAGCTCACCATCTCCTCGTCTTCTGGTATGTGATTAATGTTTATCATTTGGAATGTCGTTGTAGGCAGAATATAGGTAGTGGAATAACCAGAATATAGGTAGTGGAATCATATTGAATGGAAACCAAGATATAGGTACCGGTTTTTAAATGTAGGGGAATAAATTCGGTTCTGAAGTAGAGCAGACGGAAACCATGAATGGGTCACGTAATATATATGCACTGTTTGCATGCTGGCAGCTACCATTGGAGGAGCAGGCTGATCCGATGCCGGAAGACAGTCACGACGATCAGGCCCGTAACCAGGAGTACCGCGATTACACTGCCGAATTTGCTACATCACAGACGTGGACCAATCGCGACGATCTCCTACAACATTGTCGTGGCACAGCATTAAAGCTTAATATGGTTTTGACAATCAAGCGTTCTTGGGCGAGCACTCCTACAAGGCGTGGGAGTCTATTGCTCACATGTGAGAAGTACGGCCAGAACACTCCCCGTAAGAGACCGCGAGTAGCCGGAGATGATGCAAGCGGGAACACGCGCAGAGCTGTTTCGAAGATAGAGGGGTGTCCGTTTGCATTGTCTGGCGTGGAGTTCAAACGGGGCGAATGGGGCCTGGACGTTATTCATGCCAAGCACAACCATCTACTCCCCGGTGCATTGGACGGTCACCCGTACGTCGGACGGATGGATGCAGATGAAAGAGACACTACCTTAGCTATACCGTCGCTGGTACCCCACCAAAACTGATTTTAGCTACATTGAAGATCACAGCTGACGCACGACAGAAGCTGAACTTCACATCGCGGCGCCAAGTGTATAATGCAAGAGCAAAGTTTAAAGCTGAAGCGAGAGGAGATCGAACAGTCTCCCAGTAAGCACTCCGCATTTTGCGGGATAAGGGTTACTACTATTGTACACGGAGATCCCCTGACGATCCCAACAGGCTTCAAGATCTATTCATCGCCCATACAGACGCTCGTCATCTTCTAGCCATGTTTCCATACGTCGTCCTCGTCGATTGTACATACCGGACGAATGCGTAAGTTTCTATATACACTTATTCTTTTAACCATTCCCACCAGGGCATCCGAACTCAAATATTTGATTGTGCAGGTACGGGATCCCTTTGTGTGAGTTCGTTGGATTTACTTGCACAAACAAGAACTTCGTCATCGGGTTCTGCTTCATGTCGCACGAGAACACAAATACGTACATTTGGGCGTTGGGGCAGCTCGTTTACCTCATGCGAGGTAATCTTCCTAACGTTGTTGTCACTGATCGAGAGTTGGGGTTGATTGCGGCGCTACGAGAAGTTCTTCCGAATGTCAGGCATATGTTGTGCACAGTGCACGTCCTCCGACGATGCGAAGAAGCTGCTTTCCAGAAGTCAAAGAATCTTGATGTTGCTAGGCGTTTCAAGAACGCATGTGTTGGCTTGTTCCAATCCAGATCGGTTGAAACTTTTGCCGCTAGAAGGAGGGGTATGCATGCAGAGTGGGGGCATATTGAAGGGCTTATGCCGTATTTGGAGGCGACGTGGTTACGAGATTACTCGGAGCAGATAGTTCGTGCATGGACAGACACAATCCAGCATTTTGGTACGACTACGACGAACAGGTGCGCCTACGTTTTCAATATAAAATTCATTATACACGTAATTTGTTTAGGTATAAAGATTTTCACCTGCGATTCTCACTTATCTTTTAGGGTTGAGGCTGCTCATTCTGTGTTGAAAAAGACCTTAAACTCTGCAGTCGGTGATTTCACTCACGTGATAAACACAATCGATCTCATGATGGGGGATCAAATATGGGAGGTGAAGAATACATTGGGGAGAGCGAACAACACCTGGCCTACAGACTCCCACGACCTATGGATTTTCGATCGAATTCGGAATATTGTGTCGAAGGAATGTTTCAACTTGTTGTTCGAAATCTACACAAAGATGGAAGCCGAGCCACCGTTGCAACCATGCAGAGATGCATATTGGAGGGACGTCTACGGTCTGCCATGCACACATGACATGCAAGCTTGTCGAGACACGCAGATACCCATCAGACCATCCCAGATACACAATTTTTGGAAGCAATTGGATTTCAAGAGGCCTCATGTTGACAACGTCCAGGATAACACTCCACTCAGCAGAGCTGATGTGGACATGTCGCGCATGATCAGTTTGTTCCAGAGCGGAGCTATGGACGAGGATACTCGTTGGAGAATCGCGTCGACATTCAACGACGGGGATCGTCCGTCCCAGACACCGTTGACCACCTCTGACCCGGAGGACCGTAGACCGCCCGGGAGACCGAGGACTCGCCACCCCTGTCAGACGAACCCTCTACCTTGGGAACGTGAGTGTGCTCGGGCTCAACGCCAGACAGATAGACAGGCGACCACTGGATCCGCACGAGGGCGAGGCCGAGGTCGGGGTCAACCGGCATCAAACGAAACAGATGACGTGGAAGGTACCGAGGAGGCCACTGGGTCCAACGACATTGCCATCGACGACCCTCCTAGGGGCCGAGGAGTAGGCAGAGGCCGAGGACGGGGTCGTGGAAGGGGACGTGGACGAGGTCGATCGGCGTCGGAGCCAGCTCCGGAGATTGTAAGTGACATTCCAACACCAGCACCTACGGCGCTTCCACCACAGAATCTACCTCGAGTAGAATTCAATTGGGGCACTGGCAACGTCGACGAATTCATGATTACTTTCGTACGAGCCGTCACAAATGTTGCAGGCGATGGTCACTGTGGGTATAGGTCTTTAGCTTGTCTTCTCAACTTGGGACAAGACACATGGCCTCGAGTTCGACGAGAGCTGGCCGTTGAGTTGCAGGTGCATTCAGATCGGTACCATTACTATCCGGCCTTACAGGAGCTCATCATGAGGGTCAACTATTTCGGCACGTGTCATGATGCTACGTATTGGATGGAGATTCCGATCATGGGCGAGGTGTTTGCCACGCTTCACCAGCGTCCTTTGGTGATTTTGTCACAGATGATGCCTATGTTGTGCCTACCTCTGTACGCCACCGGTGGCCCGTCAGTACCGGCCTATGAGGAGCTAGATGGAATAGCTTTAGTCGGCAACAACAACCATTTCGTTCCGGTACGTTTCGTATTTCGTATTCATTAATTTGTTACTGTTTTGTTTCTCTTTTCTAACATCAATATTAACCTTGTATTCACAGATTTGGTTGTTGCCTGGTTCACCTCTTCCTCCAGTCTACGTCACATGGACACGGCATCACGATCGCACTGTCGACGGTTGGGACGAGCAGTTTGCAGCGAGGATTGCACGATATAGAGCTTACCGCCGTCGTGATGGTGGCCGTCCCCTACCGTATTAGCATTTCCCACTTTCTGATGTCATTTTTCGAACTTCATATGTTCAATTGGGTTGTATCTTTGTCTATTCCATTTCACAACCGAATTCCATATTTTCGTCATCGCTTATATATTTATCGCACTTTCGTTTTATTAATCTTTCTTTTCAATTCAACATATGATTTTTTCCAGATCACGTCGTTTATTACAAGTTAATTACACTGTAGTAGGATATACCATTTCACAACCGAACTCCATATTTTCGTCATCGCTTATATATTTATCGCACTTTCGTTTTATTAATCTTTCTTTTCAATTCAACATATGATTTTTTCCAGATCACGTCGTTTATTACAAGTTAATTACACTGTAGTAGGATATACCATTGCAGATGTCAATGGATTGTACGATAATCATCTTTCTTTTCAATTCAACATATGATTTTTTCCAGATCACGACGTTTATTACAACTTCATACCATTGCAGATGTCCATGGACTGTACGATCAATTCTTAGTGTCGGCTAATACCGCATACCCATGCGGTGGGATTTGGTTCCTATCGGTCCACTGAGCTCCTACGGATAGTTTCGCGCAAATCGGGTTATCCGATACCTACCGCATGGGTATGCGGTGCCGTTGAAACGGAACGGTACCGCGTACCGCATGTATATTAGGTATGTCTCTATACGGAGGCTAGTACCGCATAGATATGCGGTGACTTACCGCATGTATACCGTCAATAAGTCACCGCATATCTATGCGGTGATTAGCGGTGGAAATAGTAAAAATTAGCGGTGTAGATATCGTTTCCTGTTTAGAATTGGGCGAAATTACATAAAGACTTTCATCATGACGTTTCAAAAACGCCATAAATTCCACGGCGTTTCAAAAACGGCATAAACTTTATTTCAAAAATATTAGCTTTAATAACATGAAATTTTATAAACGCCATGAATTTTACGGCGTTTGTAAAACGCCATAAATAAATTATATTGGAAAGATTTATGACTTTTTTGTATTTAAACGCCATTGAATGTATTTTTCATGACATTTTACGAAAAACGCCATCTTCTAAACGTCATCTATTACAACATATGTAGTAGTGACAACCTATATGTGTAGGGCTTCCAGATGGTCACATTGTGGTTGTCACAAAATATGGGAAGACTCGGATATCTGAATAGATAGTGTGTTAGGAATTGAATATATAGGGTGAATTGTGTAAATATTAGAAAGTGGGGTTTAGTGGTATAAATAGATATACATTGTACTGGTTGATTTTCATCTATGAATGAATTCCAATTAGTCCTTCTCCTATCTTTCGTTCTCTCCCCCTAAACTCTCTCCCTCTTACCTCTTCCAAATCAATCTTACATGGAAACACCGTCACACGACCTTGGATCCTAACAATTGGTATCAGAACATCAATCTTCCGACCGGGATTCCGGAATTTTGATCGTCGATTTCGACAATGGAGACAAGCAACAATCAACGCCTGGACGAGCAACAACGACAACTCGATTTCGAAGGAACTCAACTGGACTGGCGACAGCGACAACTCGATTTCGAGCAGCTATTCCACCAAGGGCAACAAAGCGTGTGGGAATTCCGCAAGCGACAACAACAAATCGAATTCGAGCGGCTACTCCTCCAGGGGCGACAAATTTTGTTGGATCTTAGCAAGCGGCTAGAAGAGATTCCAAGAAAGATGAAGTAGAACGAAGAATTGGTTAAGCAGATGCAAGAAAGCGAATCGCAAATCGTTCCGACATCGCAAGGTAGTGCTCCGCGGGCGGCGGATCCTTCAATTCGAGCAATACTGGCGTCAAACTCACCGCCTTCGGATATGACTGCAACTGGCGAGTCCGAGTCCGGGGAGGGGTTGCAAAGACGGGAAATCAACCATTGCAATCTGATTTCTGCCCGCCAGACATCACAAGATAAAGATCTTGGTGCGGCTTCGGTCAAGATCTCGGAAGGCGGTAGCGACCCAACGATTTCTTGGGGAATCGGGGTTAGAGACCAGGAGACCAGCATCGAAATAAACTCAGAGCCTTCGTCATCACCGTGGTTGGAGGTTGAAGGAGCAAGGCAAGAACTTGACATCCAATCTGTCGATTCAAAGGTAATCCCTTGTCCTTTAGACGTTGTAATCCTTGAAGAGCTAGAGGAAGAGAATAGACTCAAGGGTATGTTAGCAGATCAAATGAAAAGAAATGACGCACACAAAGTGTTTGTGAAAATGCCCACAAGAACTAGTTTTAGAGCTGATGCTTTAGGCTTAAATTTAAGTAAGTTGAAGCCAAGAATTGATGATGGTTTTGGGATTGAACAAGGACCCATGGCAAACTCTTGGCCATATGATAGAGGGAAAGGAGTATTAATTGTCAATATTTCAAGTTTATTGGATTGTGGCATGGAAGGAGTAGGTTTCAAGTTGCTTAGGAGTTGTCACAAGTGCTGTCTTAAGTGTAATTGGGATGTAATATGGGCTGCAAGAGAGGGAATTAGCTGCTGTCACATATGGTATTCATTTTCAATTTGCATCACCAGCAATGGAGGGGTTATTGCTTGTTTAGTTGAGGTGACAGTCGATCACAGACCAGAGCTGAGTGATGCGATCGTTGTTGTTGGAAAGCTTTTCCAAATTGTCAATAGTGGTTGCTGGTGTGGTGCAGAAAGGATGGGTCTGTATTGGCTTTCAGATTGCATTCCCACCTTTGATCCAGGAGGAGATGGTTATGTTTCCAGGAACATGAGACAATAAATGGGGGTGTCTTAAGTTGTTTCTGCTATTCTGGGCAAACTGTGAGGATTATTTTTCTGCCAAGTGGTGACTAGTGCAAGTGTAGTGTCTACAGTAATGAGTTGCTGACCCAATAAGTGATGGGGAGTGACCTTGCCATCTTCCAAATGGTAGCAATGGGTACCTTGATTGCACAAGGAAGGCAAACAAGTGAAGGGCGGTGTCCCTGTTGGCATAATTTGGTTGCTGTCATAAGTTTTGCTCCCATAATTGATCAAAGAATGGCTCCAAGTGTAGCTCAAAAGCAATTTGAAAGTGAAGATACCCTATTACTTTACTCCAGTGTTGATAGAAGCAATTTGAAAGTGAAGCTACACTATTACTTTACTCCAATGTTGATAGCTTGCTGATTTTTTTGCTTCTAAAGTGGCAATGGGAATGGCCTTGTCAACTTCAAAGTGGTAACAATAGGTATTCTACTACACAAGGAAGATTTTTTTTTGCTATGGAAATCACCAGGAAGAATGTTGAAAATGCTTGGAATTTTTGCAATGGAAAACCTGATCTTTGAAGCTACTGGTGTAATGAGCTGATGTCCACTTCCAAGTACTACACACAAAGTTCATCTTTTGGATTTTAGTTTGTATTTTTTTAATAAGCTTGAGGGCAAGCTTTCTTAAGGAGGGGAGTATTGTTAGGAATTGAATATATATAGGGTGAATTGTGTAAATATTAGAAAGTGGGGTTTAGTGGTATAAATAGATATACATTGTACTGGTTGATTTTCATCTATGAATGAATTCCAATTAGTCCTTCTCCTATCTCTCGTTCTCTCTCCCTAAACTCTCTCCCTCTTACCTCTTCCAAATCAATCTTCCATGGAAACACCATCACACGACCTTGGATCCTAACATAGTGTTGAATGATGTGTTTTTTGTCCCTGGATTTAGGCACAATTTGATGTCTGTAAGCAGGCTTGTTGAGAAATCAGGCATGAGGGCCATTTTTTATCTCCATGGTTGTACCTTGCACTATGCCAGATTTACATTCGGGCGACGGGCAACAATTTCTTCGTCGCTTGGATAACGTTCTCGCGACGAACAAAACATGAGCCGTCGCGCGCGGGCTATCCGGCTGTAAATGAGGCCCAGCTCTTGGGCGACGGAATAAGAGCTACTTCGTCGCTAGAGTACATTGGGGCGACGAGGAAGCATTCATAACAAGGTTAGTAATGGTTTTTATTTTTGTTTTATACACATAATGTGAAATAGAGGGGTTGGTACTTTGTGATTTAGACTTGAGAAATGTTGATTGAATTATTTTGCAATTATATTTTGTAATGAGTAATTAAATTTTAGATTTGTAGTGAGGAAATATTGTTTGTTTGAATTCGATAGAGATTTGTTGTGATTTAATGGAATATGTAATGTATTTAAATTAGAATATGTGAGTAATAGTTAATTTGAAGTTTATTCCTCCGTATTCTATTGAGATTTATTGTGTTGTAGATTGAGATTTAGATTGAGATTTTAGTAGAATTTGATTGAGGGTTTGTTTCATAAGAATTTGAAAGTGGGATTGATAATGGGATTATGACTGAAATTGTAGAACAATGGATAAGAGTTGGATGCAACTTCCTCGCGCTCATAAGGGATATCTTGGTGGGATTTATTTCTTTGTGAATTGGGTCCTTGAGAATAGCAATGGTAAGACCCATTTCCCATGTCCGTGTAGAAAATGTCGAAACAGGGATTTGGTAAACATTGCTGAGAAGTATGGACATTTGTCCAATATGGGAATGTGGCCTAGTTACACAGTTTGGGATAAACACGGCGAAGCACCACTTGATTTGAGAATCTCCCAACTAAGACAACATTTCGTGGAGAAGGGGCATCTTCTTCTAGTGTTGGTCCCGTTATGGAAATCCTACACGATACTTTCCCTTATCATGCTGGGTATGAGGCATGCAGATTCAGTCAGACAACAAGTGGTCAGATAAAAGCATGAATGACATGTGTCGCTATATTGAGGAAATGCTTCCACCTGGACATAAATACCCAGTCGATGTACTACAGATGAAAAAACTTATTAGGGACCTTGGCTTGGGTTATGAGAACATTGATGCTTGTGAATACAATTGTGTGCTTTTTTATAAACAGTACAAAAATTATGAAGTGTGTCCCATATGCAACACTTCGAGATGGGAAGCTCGTGAAACTGGCAAGGTTCCGAGAAAGGTCCTTCGATACTTCCCCTTGACACCTAGACTGAAGCGATTGTACATGGATCCACGCATTGCGAAGCAGATGCGTTGGCATGGCGAGAGGGTGATAGATGATGAGTGGATGAAGCACCCTGCAGATGGTCAGGCATGGAAAGAGTTTGACAGAACATTTTCGCATTTTTCTGATGACGTGAGAAATGTGCGGCTCGGACTAGCGACTGATGGGTTCAATCCATTTGGGACTCTAGGATTGAACTACATCACATGGCATGTCATTGTAATGCCCTACAACTTGCCACCGTCAATGTGCATGAGGAAAGAATTCAACATGTTGGCCTTGTTGATCCCTGGTCCTAAGTCTCCTGGGAAATGTCTTAGTGTGTTCATGGGGCCGTTGATAGATGAGCTCATACAGTTATGGGAGACAGGAGTTTGTACTTTCGATCGACATTCAAGATCCACATTCATGATGAAGGCTGCCGTAATGTGGACCATTAGTGACTTCCCTGGATTGAGGATGTTGGCAGGTGCAGCCACGAAGGGGTATAAAGCATGTCCTGTTTGTTTGGATGACAATTCTGCAACGCATGAAGAGGGAAGAATGGTATACGAAGGGCATCGTAAATGGCTTGCAGAAGACCACCCTTGGCGGTTCGCTAGTCAGGCATTCAATGGAATGTGTGAATACAAACAGAGACCTCGTCGTTTGTCCGGGGAGGATATGCTTGAACAAATCAACAGGTATGAACTTTATACACAAACTTTTCCTTTTTGTACATTTATAATTTGACTAAATTATCTTCGCACTTAATCGACAGGATCCAGTTCCCTGTCCTTAGCTTGCATGAGAAGTTCAAGATCCCTTATAATTCGACAAATAGAGCATGTTGGACCAACAAGTGTCAGTTCTGGAGATTGCCATATTGGCCATATACTAAAGTTAGATATACCTTTGATGTTATGCACATTGAGAAAAACGTATTTGATAACATCATTGGATGGACGACGTCGAAGCGACGACTCTCAAGCGACGAACAAATCGTCGCCCGAATGTGCAGGGGACCAGAATTCGTTTGGGGCAACGGAATATGTTCGTCTCCCGAACGTAAATCTGGCGTAGTACGTGTTGCAGGGCCCTAGATGTGAAGGAGTGTTGCTGACAGAAGTGAGAAGAGATGAAATCCTAAGATTGGTCATGTTCACATACATACATATAATTATATAAATAATGGGAAACTTAAAGATCGATAGGTACGTAGATGTTATAGATAGGCCATTCATGCATGCATGCATGCACGAACTGTACGTGTGTGCATATATATGGTTCATCACAGCGCAACTGTGTACGTTTTCATTTCTGTTGGTGTTTTATCGGTGAGCGCTCTGGTGTATGTTTTCGATCTATATATATATACACCAATATATTAATTATACGAATTAATCTTATTATTAATAGTGTTATTTCTTTATATATATTGGAGTTCATGATCAAGCACATTATATTATTATATAATAATTAAAGTTGTACGAGAAAAAAAAAAAGAGTAAATTGCAACTAATATTCAACATTTAGGGATAATTGATTTCAATATACTAACGTTTTAAAATTGCACAAAATATCATAATCTATACCATTATTT
Source organism: Persicaria tinctoria (assembly GCA_037127255.1). NCBI lineage: Eukaryota > Viridiplantae > Streptophyta > Magnoliopsida > Caryophyllales > Polygonaceae > Persicaria > Persicaria tinctoria. The sequence goes on from JBANSL010000004.1 coordinate 8,701,603, forward strand.
GCAATTAACACCCTAAATGAGTTTCTTAAATTAAAAAAATTACCCACATCAAATAAAAATTACAATAAATCACCCATAGTCATAAAATATTTTCAATGAACCCCTAATACATTTAAAAAAAAAAGAGAATTCAATAAATCTCTTACAATTTAACTCCACCCTACTAGGGATGGCAATGGGGCGGGGACTCCCCGATCCCCGCGGGGAATCCCCGCTGCGGGGACGGGGATGGAGAAATTAAATGGGGACGGGGATGGGGGTCAAAGTGATTCCCCGCGCGGGGACGGGGATAGTAGTCCCCAACCCGATCCCCGCCCCGCCCCGTCCCCGTTGGGGAACCCCGCGGGGATCCCCGATGGGGAGTATGAAATCCCCGTTTTTACTTATATCTTACCTAATTTTAAATAATTTTATTTTTATTTTTAAACTTTTACCTTATAATTTACATTTATGAGATATTATATGTAATATTTATATCATATTTTTTACATAACTTTAATAATATCTTATAATTTTTTATTAAATGAGGGAAATCATAAGTTTTAAATGGGGAACCCGACGGGGAAACCTGCGGGGAATGCAAACGGGGAAAATTACGCGGGGAGGGGGATTCCCCGATGGGGACGGGGACCCGACGGGGATGGGGACGGGGGCCATTTTTGATCCCCGAACGGGGACGGGGACGGGGGGACTTTTTGCAAACGGGGACGGGGAGGGTACTCCCCGCCCCGAACCCGCCCCGTTGCCATCGCTACACCCTACCCACCATCCAAAAATAATTATAATAGATATATAAAATATACTCTTTTAAAATACTATATAATTACTTTAGCATCTACTCATTTAAAATTTTAATATAATCAATCAAAATAATTAATTATTTATCTAAAAACATACATTATAATTAAAATCTAAATTTATATAAGTCTGTCTTGATACATGCCGATTTGTACATCTATATAATCCCTGTATATTATTTGATACGATATATACTGTCTTTTTGGTTAATATTATGTTATATATACTAAAAATAATACATAACATCTTATAATGCATCACACATAAATTCCATGGTATTAAAAAAAAATGATTCTATAAGAAATGTTTAACATAATAGTTTTACAAAAATAAAATAAAGTAGATTTACAAAATAAATGGTAAAAGACATGATAACCATTTACAATAAATAATTATATAATAAAGATATATTAAAAATAATATGGTAAAAAATAATAATTTTACCATATTATTTTTAATATATCTTTATTATGTAACTATTTATTAAAAATGGTTATCATATCTCATACCATTTATTTATTAAAATCTACGTTATTTTATTTTTGTAAAAGTATTATATTAATGATAAATAATTAATTATTTTGATTAATTATATTAAAATATTAAATGAGTAAAGGCTTAAATAATTATATTATATTTTTAAAGGAGTAGATTTTATATATCTTTTATAATTATTTTTGGATGGTGGGTTGGGTGGGCTTAAATTGTAAGAGATTTTTTTAATTTCTAATTTTAAAATTTATTAGGAGTTTATTGAAAACATTTTATGAATATGGGTGATTTTTTGTAATTTTTGTATGATGTGGGTAATTTTTTAAATCTAAGAATCTCATCCAGATGTTAAGTGCAACTAATGGTATATGTTAGGATATTTTGTGAAATTTTACAAGGTTATGGTATTAAAAGCAACTATCCCTAAAGATTGGGATATTAGTTGCAATTTACCCAAAAAAAATTTAGGGAATAGCCATATATACTTCTAAACGAAATTTTAGTGGAAAATATGCCCCATTTTTTTTTCTTTTCCAATACTATCTGAAAAATAGCAAAAGATAAAGTATGAACCAAGCCATTTTACAAATTAATTGGATATAAGAATTACTCTTGTAATGCAGAGTAATAATTAAAAGTATAAGTGTGTTTTTATTTACATACTTAAAAAATTTGCAAATTTTTAAAATGAGATGGTTTAATTAACGGATGATGTATAAATCCATGATGTTTCATTATCTAACAAGCTAGTAGGATATAATGAGGAGAGTTTCTCCCTATTACAACGAGGAATATGAAATTTTCGAACAAAATAAAAAACTAGAGTGTGAAGATGAACAAGGCGATCAACCTGCTTGAGAGCACTTGACAAACAAAGCTATAAAGTGTCATGTAACTATACTCTAAGCTACCTTTGTTACAATTGTGACATCTAAGCTAGAGTAGTATAAATAGAGGTGAATGTATATATATGTGTGGAAGGATCATTGAATATACATGAATCTTACCTCTTAATCTCTCTATCTCTTTTCCTCTGTTTTTCCGTCTCCTCTCCCTAACTACCTTTTTTCCTTCTGTAGAATGATAGAATTGATGTAAAGTCTTCTTTTTGGGTTTCATTCATTGATCAATTATATATATAGGTTACAAGGTATTGGGCCTTTGGGCCCACTATACAATATGAGACATATGTAATCTATCAAACCCCTGTAGTCGAAAGTGGAGGGTCCCGTACTGTGAGACTTGACCGAAAATCGAGGAACAATTGACGAGGTAAACCCTTGGTGAAGATATCAGCGTACTCATAGGAGGACGGTACATGAAGAACACGAACATGTCCAAGAACAACCTTGTCCCGAACGAAGTGTAGATCGAGCTCAATGTGCTTCATTCGCTGATGCTGGACTAGGTTGCTGACATTCTTTTACGCGACGAGATTTCCACATTCTTTTACGTGATTTCGAGATTAGGTAGTTGGGAGCCTGATCATCGTCATTCAGAATGGCCAATACAGGATGCAATGGAACAGTGGATTCACAAGGTAACTTTAGGGATCCATTATTTTTAGCTAATTCAGATCATCCGAGGTCTCAACTTGTAACTACCGTCTTTGATGGCCTCAACTATTTTCCTTGGATGAGGGGAGTCATGATGGCTCTTGGGGAAAAGAACAAGTTGGGGTTTGTAGATGGTACTTGTGTGAGAGCAGGACCTGAGGGTTCAATGGAATCCCAGAAATGGATGAGAGCAGATTTCATGGTGAGATGCTAGCTCTTGAACTCTATGACAAGTTCAATCAAAGAGAGCTTTTGTCTAAGTTGATTCAGCAAAGCAATTATGGGATGTAATCAATGAGAGGTATGTGCAGTCAAATGGGCCTCTCATCTATCAATTGAAGAAGAAGTTGAGTGTGATCGTGCAAGAAAATCTCTCAGTTGTAGAGTACTTCAACAAGCTGAAGAAGATTTGGGATCAGTTGCAGGTTCTTGAGGAAATACCAGTTTGCACTTGTGAAGGAATTGCACATAGCAGGTGTGACTGGAACAAGAGATTGAGTGAAGTGGAGGGAAGGAACATGCTGATGCAGTTCCTAATGGGTCTAAATTATGGCTTTGAAGGAGTGAGAAACCATATTCTGTCCACAGACCCAATGCCAACCATCAACAGAGCGTATTATCTTGTGACACAAGTAGAGACACAGAAAAATGATCCTAATGAGACGAGCCAGGACTCCAGTGCTCTTGCTGCAGACATGCAAGGCTATAGAGGCTATCAGAAGGGCTCAACACAGAGTAATGCTCCTCAGGAAAGGTGGGACAGTAGGAAGGATTATCAAGCTAAGAGTGAAAGAGGATAAAGAACAAACAAGAAATGTCACTTTTACCATCAAAAGGGGCATTTCATGGGTCATTGCTACAAGTTGCACGGTTATCCGGAGCGGTACTAGGGGCCTAGAGATCAAGTTAAAGCTTCAGTCAATTCTGCAGGGCAGTGTGATACCAGAGTCCTCTTGAAGATGACAAGTCACAGAAGGGAAGTGTTGAGCAAAGAATTGACAAGGCATTGATCAATGCAGTCTGCCATCAAGTCTTTAAAATGATGAAGGGGAAGGCTCCTCTGGAGAACACCTCTTCTGTCAATTTTGCAGGTAAGTTTTGTTTTATCACAACTAATCCTGCTGATAGATATAAGAACTTAATTAAGAAGGAGTGGATTGTGGACCCTGGGGCTAGTGATCATATGGTAAATGTTGAATGCGTGCTTCATGAAAAGATAGATCTAAAACACACTAGTACATATATATATATATATATATATATATATATATATATATATATATATATATATATATATATATATATATATATATATATATATATATATATATATATCAATGGCGTTTAAAAACGTCATGAAAAGTAAACAATGGCGTTTTTCAACGCCATGCCTAAACGCCGTCTAAGGTGACGCCGTGCTTTTGACACATATTTAATGGCGTTTGTAAAACGCCATGCTTTTGGACATCCATAGCGTTTTAAAAACGCCATAGATGCATTACAATTTCATAGACATAGACATTAATGGCGTTTATGAAACGTCATAGATGCATTGAAATTTTAATATACATGGACATCCATGGCATTTATTAAACGCTATTGAATGTTTTTTATTTATAAAAAAATATAACAAATAAAAATACAGTTTTGTCATGCATGCATTAAAATTTAATAGAAACATCATGTACAATATATATCCACCAAAAAATTTGAATCTGCTACCATTAAAATTACACCAATTTAAATCATGAGTTTAACAGAACTCTTTTGGTCCCTAATTTCAACCATGATACACCAGGTAGTGATACACTGCCGCTCGCTCTTCGAGTGTTTCAAAATGGATATAGTCATAACAAGGATCAAGAACTTCCTTTATCATCGATGTCCATGTTGAGCTGCATGATATTTGAAGTAACAAGATACATGTACTGGATTAGCTAGTTTCAATAATAACAATTCAAAGAGAGTAGATCCAAAAAGATGTCAAAATCCAAGGGAAAAAATTAAAGTTGATCAAGGCATGACTTCAATAATACAGAAGATTTAGATATCAAAATCAATATGCTCAAAGATAGCACCAAATAGTCGTGAGTAAAGTCCTGAAATAGAATTTGGGCATGGGAATACAAACCTAGGTGGTATACTGAACGCCAAACGCTAAGGGTGGGCTAAGAGGTGGAACATCCAGTTGAAGTAAACGGGTATATATGCTCGAAGTTTCGGGGGTGCAAACCTTCTCTAAGAGCAACTTCATAAATTTGGATGACACTGATACCCACCTTTTCAAGGTCCTCGACTTCATCCTTGATGGCAACGGGTAAGGGTAATCTAATAGCATGTCTCAGATCTGGTAAAGATACATGAAAATGTCACAAATAATGTAGGAAAAACCATATCATTCCACTGGAAAAGAGAAGCTTGTATACGATGGTACGAATAATGAATTTATTTTACCATGGTAAAAATAACACTATTTTAAGCCAAAAATATGATACAACATATATTAATATGCTATACAAAGAATTTTCTGAAATACATGAGCCAATCATCATAAAGAGATGAATTTAGTAGCATTATTGAACAAATGACTTCATACAATCATAAATAGCTTCAAAGTTGGTTCTAATTCACTTATAACAAGGTCATTATAGAAACTATAAACTAATTACATGATTCATAAGCTTGACATGCTATGCCTATCACTAGTAGAAAAATGCAAATATAACCCGCTACATAATAGCCCGGATGTCAAAAATACGGGTTATAACATGCTTCAAACATATTTTCTTTTATTGTCAGGAGAATATAAGCCGGATATAGATACAAGCCCGGGCTATTAGACTGTGAGGATTACTTGTAACAATTAGCAAAAGTCACGCACATAACATATCCGGGATATTATGTGGTTAAAATTGCCCGGGCGTGTGGCGAGGCTTAAATATCCGGGGTATTTGAAGCTATTTCCACCGTTGTAAAAAAATGCCCGTAGGATAGATCCGGGATATAAAGGGTATAGCGGGAAATGAAAAAAAAGGAGCGCAATCTGAAATTAATTGAAAGCCCCAAATTCAGAGCCCCAAATTCATTTCGACATCCACGAAGCTAGCTACCCCAAATTCATTTCAGAGAGACCCAAATTCAGAGCCAAAATCGTCATCTTCAGGAAGCTAGCTGTTCGCAAGCTAGCTGTCGTTGTCAATCGGCGGCTAGCTCTCAAGCACCTCGCCGTCGCCGTCTGGCCTCCGCGTGCGCCATCTCTGGTTGTGACTCAGTCGCCACCTTCTTGAGCTCTCGGCATCTTCAGTTCCTAGGGTTACCGTGTTCACCTGTTCGCAACCTGTCTCTCCGCTTCTGAACAAGGTAAGTCATTGTCCTCATTCGATAACCTGTCTCTCAGGCACCACGCCACTGACCTCCTTGCTTGGTTTATGGATTGTTGTTGATTATCGGTTCAATTTCAGTTCATTTTGGGTTTCATGATGTCAATTGATCGATTGTGTAGATGAATTTGACTATCTGGTTTTATGACAATATTTTTGGCTAGAAAATATTTTGTGGGTAGTTACAAAATTCCACTGTAAAAATTGGTACCCTTCAAAGGGGAGGGAGGGGGTCTTAAATGGTTTTGATATCGGCTTTAGGGATCCTATTCCACATATAAATGTGTTAAACAACGGCTTTAGGAGATGAATGATGTTTTGTGGAAGAAATAATATTCAAATTGAAAAGAATATAGGATTAACTAAGTGCTTAACCTTCAATTTTGTACTAAACAGTTTGTTTATTATAGTATGTAATTGCAGTAAACAACCCAGAAGTGGATGAGAGCAAATTTCATAGTGAGATGCTGACACTTGAACTCTATGGCAACTTCAATCAAATAGAGCTTTGTCTATGTTGATTCGGCAAAGCAATTATGGGATGAAATCAATGAGAGGTATGGGCAGTCAAATGGGCCTCTCATCTAACAATTGAAGAAGAAGTTGAGTGTGATCGTGCAAGAAAATCTCTCAGTTGTAGATTACTTGAACAAGTTGAAGAAGATTTGGGATCAGTTGCAGGTTCTTGAGGAAATACCAGTTTGCACTTGTGAAGGAATTGCAGATAGCAGGTGTGACTGGAACAAGAGATTAAGTGAAGTGGATGGAAGGAACATGCTGATGCAATTCCTAATGGGTCTAAATGATGGCTTTGAAGGAGTGAGAAACGAGATTCTGTCCACAGACCCAATGCCAACCATCAACAGAGCGTCTTATCTTGTGGCACAAGCAGAGACACAGAAAAATGATTCCAATGAGCTAGACGAGCCATGACTCTAGTGCTCTTGTTGCAGACAGGAAAGGCTATAGGGGCTATCAGAAGGGTTCAACACAGAGTAATGCTCCTTAGGAAAGGAGGGACAGTAGGAAGGATTATCAAGCTAAGAGTTAAAGAGGAGAAAGAACAAGCAAGAAAAGTCACTTTTGCCATCAAAAAGGGGATTTCATGGACCAGTGCTACAAGTTGCACGGTTATCCGGAGTGGTACCAGGGGCCTAGAGATCAAGTTAAAGCTTCAGTCAATTCTGTAGGGCAGTGTGATATATACCAGAGTCCTTGAAGATGAGAAGTCACATAAGGGAAGTGGTACTAGAGTGGTACCAAAGTCCTTGAAGATGAGAAGTCACATAAGGGAAATGCTGAGCAAAGAAGGAGTGGATTGTGGACACTGGGGCTAGTAATCATATGGTAAATGATCAACGCGTGCTTCATGAAGCACGCGTTGAGCAAAGTCCTTTAAAATGACGAAGGGGAAGGCTCCTATGGAGAACACCTCTTTTGTCAATTTTGTAGGTAAGTTTTGTTTGATCACAACTACTCCTGCTGATAGAGATAAGAACTTAATTAAGAAGGAGTGGATTGTGGACACTGGGGCTAGTAATCATATGGTAAATGATCAACGCGTGCTTCATGAAAAGATAGATCTAAAACAATCTGTATATGTAGGGCTTCCAAATGGTCACATTGTGGTTGTCCCAAAATCTGGGAAGACTCGGATATCTGAACAAATAATGTTGAATGATGTGCTTTTTGTCCCTGGATTTAAGCACAATTTGATGTCTGTAAGCAAGCTTGTTGAGAAATCAGGCACGAGGGCCATTTTTTTTATCTCCATGGTTGTACCTTCAAGGGCCCTAGATGTGAATGAGTGCTGCTGACAGAAGTGAGAAGAGATGGTTTGTATAAAGTTTTACAATCCTTACCTGAAGGTTATGAAGAAAAAATGGTAAATGGAAACATAGTTTTTGTTCCATCAGTTTATGCTATAGCTAGACTTGATATTAGTGTGCACCATGCTAGGCTTCGACACACGTCTGCCTTTAAGGTCAAACACTTGAGTTTTTTGAATGGTTATAATGTGAATGATATGTTTTGTGAGACATGCCACTTAGCCAAGCATCATAGTCTACCTTTTCAGTTGAGCAATTCAGTTGCTAATGATCTATTTGAATTGATCAATGTTGATCTTTTGGGGCCATACAGGGTCCCAAATGTGTCAGAGGCAAAACACTTCCTAACCATTATGGATGACCACAGTCATGCTACCTGGACCTTCTTGCTAAGGGATAAGGTAGAAGTTTTCAAAACCATCAAGAACTTTATTAGCTATGTTAATACACAGTTCAAGAGTAAAGTGAAGGCATGTCAGAAGTGCTAATGGAACTGACATAGTTCATTGAGATTATTTGGAGTTCTTTGATTCAAAGGGAATTGTACATCAAAGAAGTGTTCCATATACTCCACAACAAAACGGAAGGGTGGAGAGAAAACACAGGCATCTCATTGAGACTATAAGGGCCATGAGGATTCATGGGAATCTGCCTTTGAAATAATGGGGAGAGTGTGTTCTATCTACCACAAATGTCATCAACAAGTTACCAACACCAGTGTTGGGATGGAAGAGTTCATACGAGGTCATGTTCATGAAAAAGCCATCTTATGATGAGCTAAGAGTAGTGGGGAGCCAGTTCTATGCTCTAGTGAAGCATACAACAAGGGACAAGATGAATGCAAGGGGAAGGAAATGTGTTTTTCTAGGATACCCACACGGGCAAAAGGCATACAAGCTACTAGATTGGGACACTCGAGAGATATTTGTGAGTAGGGATGTAGGTTTCTATGAAGACAAATTTCCCTTTAAAGATAAAGATGTAAATGTGGAAGAGATTCCCACACAGAAAAGTGCTCTCCCTTTTGTGAATCCAGCTGCAGATTTTGAAGAATGGCCCTTGCATCAGCACACAATAAGTCAACATACTGAAAATGCAGTTGTTGAAGATACTGAAGTATCAGTCTCAACCAATGAATTGTCAGTGTCACCTTAGAGAGTTCTAGATCCATAGCATGAGCAAACATAGGTTATGTTTAATCAAGATGACTTTCCTCCACTGAGAAGGTCAACTAGACAGGTAGGAAGGCCATCCAAGTTTCAGGATTTTGTGTGTGGAAGAGCCGGTCCAAGCTGATCATCAGAGTCCAATGCTTTTTTAGCAAGGACATTGGGAGATCTTAATCACTATACATATGAGTTTGTGAGATCATTTGCCAACATGGGTGAGGTGACAAAGCCCACATCCTTCAAGGAGGTTGTGAGGGCCAGCTTGTGGCAAGAGGCTATGAGCAAGGAGCTTAGTGCTCTTGAGCAGAACAAAACCTGGACTATGACAGACTTCCACCAGAACACAAACCCATAGGATGTAGATGGGTTTACAAGGTTTAATACAGACCTGATGACACATTTGAGAGGTACAAGGCAAGGCTTATGGCCAAGGGATACACTCAAATTGAAGGGAAGGACTATAAAAACACCTTTTCACATGTAGCCAAACTGGTAACAGTGAGACTTATGTTTTCCATTGCAGCAAAGAAGAATTGGGGAATCTTTCAAATGGATGTGAACAATGCTTTCTTGCAAGGAAGCTTGGAAGAGGAGGTTTATATGTTGCCTCCTGAAGGGTATGATGTGATTCCAGGGAAAGTATGTAAACTGGAGAAGTCTTTATATGGACTTAAACAAGCCTCAAGACAATGGAACACGGAATTGTCCCAGTTCCTTGTAAGAAATGGCTTCAAGCAATCAAAGAGTGACTATTCATTGTTTGTGAAGAAGGTCACTAAGACTGTGGCTCTAGTATATGTTGATGACCTGCTTGTGACAGGTGATGATTTGGATGAAATTAACATCATAAAGAAGAAACTGCATCAGACTTACGCCATAAAGGATCTTGGAAATGCAAGATACTTTATAGGTGTGGAAGTAACAAGATCATCATCAGGAATATCTTTGCATCAAAGAAAATATGCAATGGATATCATAAAGGTTTGTGGGTTGCAAGACTACAAACATAGTCCAGTTCCTATGCAAAGGGGACTGAAATTGACACCAGATGAAGGGGCTTTGTTGAAAGACCCAAAGAAATACAGGAGGTTGGTTGAAATATTGTTATTTCTCAATTTTACAAGGCCTGACTTATCATATGCTATACAACAAGTCAGTTCATGAGCAGTCCTAGAGAGACACACATGATGGCTGCAATGCACGTTATGAAGTATCTGTCAGGCAATGTTGGTTATGGCCTTTTCTATGCTAAGGATAGTGACTATGAATAGAAGGGATACTCTGGCGCAGATTGGGGAAGTTGTGCTTATAGTGAAAGGTCATTGACGGGGTACTGTGTTTTCCTTGGAAGCTCATTGATCTCTTAGAAAACAAAGAAGCAGCAAACTGCATCCAAGGCATCAACAAAGTCAGAGTATCAAAGTATGTCAAAGACTGCAAGTGAACTGACGTGGTTGGAAGAGCTTCTTAATGAGCTGCATATTCATCCATTGTTGGCAATACCTTTGTATTATGACAACAAGGTTGCAATCCAGATAGTAGCTAATCCAGTTTTTCATGAAAGGACGAAGCATAGACAAATTGATTGTCATTTCATCAGGGAGAAGGTCTTAAAGAGCTTCATCTCAACACCCTTCGCCGGGACAAATCTGCATGTTGTAGAAATAATGACTAAACCGCTTAGAGAAGAGAAATGCAAGTCATTCTTTTTCAAGTTGGGACTTGTCAATACTTCCCCAAGTCCAACTTGAGGAGGGGGTATTGAGGAGTTCATATGTTTATGTTTAGGACATTTCATGCAATTTCTCCTTTTACCTTACCTTAGTCTTCTTTTCCCCTTTGCAAATAAGTCCCTGCGAGGACCTTTATATCTGCTTGCATTCTGTTTTCTTGGATCATGTGTGTGTAAGGGTTTCCTTAATTGAAGAGGGGTGGCTGCACCCTAGAGAAAGTTTTCTCTTTTGATCACTCTTTTGCCTCACCCGTGACATTGCTCTTGTGAGCTGATCTAATCTCGATCAGAGGGTTCTAGCAATAGCTGAGAACTTCACAAAACACCTACTGCCTTCTTCTATACATCTCGTTGAACATTCAATCCCCCCACTTTTGGTAGCTCGCATTCCAGCACGGTGTCCCCCTTGATGGCGGAAACCTGGTGCTTCATTTTAGTCTGTTAATGGCTAGATATTTGGACTATAGGCCTCACACTCATCAACTGTATTCCTGGGAAATACAATTCATGAGAACTTATTTCTAGCACGATGTCCCCCTTTAGGATCGACTATATATTTCTAGTACGCTCTAAGGGAACTTACTTCTCATGAATTGAATTCCCATGAAATGTAATGCCTATGAATTGAAAAAAGTTGTTTAGTTGAATTTTGGTTTTTAGAAATATAAATAGGAAAATAAAGAAAATTTTACTAAAAAGGGGTGGAAGTTGAACTTATCTAGCTAGTTCCCCTAAGTAAGTGAACTTCCTACTATTTGGAGGAATTAAAATTTCTAAAAAGTTGAATTCACGTGTCTTTTTGTCAACCAAACACATAAATATATCATAGTTTCTAGGTTTTTAAACTTCATGGGTTTTTAGCTTACTAACCAAACGAGGTCGTGGATCAGGCGTACATTAAAGCTGATTTTTGACACAATTATCGTTTTTTAGATGTATTTTAGATGATTTTTGACAGGTAAGATAATTTGTCTCTATATTAAAGCCGAAATAGCACAATATAGAGCTTAGCTATATTAAAAATTCCTACATGTTCTCCCGCCTAGCGCCTTGGCGCGATTTTTAAAACCTTTATCAAAATATAACTCAAAGTCTCAAACCTACAAATTAACTACTATAATAAGCAAGTAAGAGGTCGATTCCTATAGACAAAATCAAGTTATTTCTAAATAAAGTTTATTTACCAATTAATCGAGAAAGAGGGCTTTTGATGATTAAATTAGAAAGAAAACAAAGTAAACTATAAACAAATTAATGGAGATAAAAATTAAGAAAATAGTTTCATCTACTAATATCAACTTTTGTTTGGTTAATTGATCGATCATCAATTCTTCATTAAGTTAGCTTCAATTTCTTTTTCTATGAATGTCCTTATCTTCTTGATTTAATATAGTTACTAGTCCAACGAGCCATAACAAACCCTTATTTCTCAAGCAACCCTTACACGGATGGAGAATGTCACCACTACAAGAAAAAGGGGTTTCAGTAACCAAAAAAAAAATCATCGCCCAGAACCAAAGAATTCGTTGCCCAAACCTTTTTGTGACGAAAACAAGTTTGTCACGACATCGTTGCCCTAGCCCCGTTGCCTAAAGAAAATGCCACAAAAAAAAATTTCACGCTAGAAATGTTTTTTTTGTGACAAATTTAGAAACGCGTCACCCATACACCTTTGGCGACAAAATGACATTTCATCGCCCTAGTTCCATGCTTTTAGCGATAAAAGGTTTTTTCTTTAGTGGAGATGAATCGTTTGTACTAATGAATAACTGATGCGAAGGCTGAAAAATGAGAACAAGGGGATTCGAACACAACTACATTTAGAAAGTGAAAAACGCATTCACTGCCTAATGTGAATTGAGCTAACAAATTATTTATTACTTTTTTCTTTATTTTTTATTTATACTCCATTCGTTAATTAAAACTTGTCTTTTTATAAATTTACGCGCTTATTAAGAAAATAAACAAAAATACACTTATACTTATAATTATTGCTCTACTTTTTTACTTTCTCAAAAATTACAACTAACAATTATCTAATCATTACAAGAGCAATTTCGTAAAGTGGATGACAAAATACCTAAAATGATAAATTTTCCTTAATAAAATTTACTTCCTAAAACGACAATTTTCAATTAATGAAGGAAATTAATATTAATTATATATATGCTTTAAAAAAAATTTGGGCATTGCACATTTTTATCAAACCAACGGGCCACCCAGCTAAGTATACGACTGCAAACTATGTATGCATTGGGTGATGTTGGCATTAATTCTGTTCTAAACCACATGGGAACGACGTACGTGCAGGTCATTATACTCTTTGGCAAATGTAATACTACCTCCGTTCACAAATATAAGATTATTGATTTTTTACACGTATTTTAATGAGTGAAAAACTATATAAAATATTAATTTTTTTGTAAATGTTTTTTATGTAATATAATATTTATTAATAATACATACTATATTGTGAAAAAAATTGATTAAAAAATTAATTTTTTATATAGTTTTTCACTCCTTGAAGTACGTGAAAAAATGAATTGATCTTATATTTATGAACGGAGGGAGTAACATATTAATATATATATATATATATATGACGATCAAGGTGCGACCAGGGATGGATCCTGAATTTGTAAATAAAGAGTGCTCACATCCGGAGTTCGAACTGGAGATCTTTGAGTACTACCCGTAAATCCTTTCCAGTGAGTCATTCCGGGATAGTTCAGGGGTGGCGGATTCTGAACCATCATTCCTGGGATACTTGAAGGTAAATTTTTCATCATTCCGAAAATTTTTAAAAGTAAAATAAATTTCTTTTGTAATTTTTTCCCGGGTTGGAGAAGCTTGACATAAAATATTACGAAATTAACACTAAATTTATTTTTTTGGGATGCTTGAGCATCTCCAAAATAACAAAAGGATCCGCCCCTGGGTGCAGCGGTTATAGCTGGGGGCAAGGAGCCAGGGAGGAGCATTCTACTCGCGACCGTTGATACATTATAAGCTTTAATACGATCGATACTCGAGTAAAAAATTATGAACATTTGAAAATTAAACACAAATTAATTATTTAAAATTTGTTTTTAATAAACCACAATGCTTTTATATTTTACTTTAACTTGGTATTTTAATAATATAACTCAGTCCAAAAGCTTCTAAACAAGAGTTATATTTCTAAATTTAACCATTAGATAATAAATTATGCAAGTTTAAATATTTTTTTATATCTAGCTTGTTACATGCACGCTATTATGCAAGTTTAAATTATTTTTTTTGAGTGGGAAAAGTAATTTTGTTTTTCTTAAATATGTTAGAATATTTTTTTAATTTGTGATTTAAATAGTCATTTTTAATAAATAAAAAATTTAAAAATAAAAAAATGAGAAATTTACAACTCTTGTCAATGGCCACCATCGACTAGACTGAATCTGAAAAGCAAACATCTCACCTAAAATAAAAAAAATTCCTGAAATGAAGATACAGTAATAGTATTTTCTACGAAGATAATAATCTTTGTCTATTTGAAAGAACATTCTAAAGAGATCATATTCCTTAGTAAATTTATTAAGAACTATCTTTGCATATCACTTGCATTATTATATGAACACACAGTGGTAAATGACTTAACTTTATAATAATGATGATGATAATGATCATATATATCTCACACACTAACACACATATATGGAGTCTTGTAGGTGACGATGGACTATACCACCGTACATTATTGATGCCACTTAATACTTATATATAAGATCTCATAGCCAAATGAGGGATGGATGGATTGGGTTTGATTGGTCATTTCTTCAATTCAATAACAGAGTTGGCATTGACGGAACAAACCAATTCGAATTTAGTGAAACCTGCAGCTTCAGCAATGGCTTTGAACTCCTCCTCCGTCCTCCCCTTCCCTCCTCCATGGACAGCCATCATCAACACGTCCAGCTGAGCTGCATACTTACAAGCATCGCTTGAAGTCTCGGCTTTTTGTGGCAGAACAGCTGGTTCGATTATGATTATCTTCCCATCTTCTTCCAATGCTTCGCGACAATTCTTTAAGATCTTCACACAACTCTCGTCGTCCCAATCATGCATTATACTCTAAATTGAACACATGATAGTATATAAGTATATATATGTAACATATATATGTAATGTTATAATTAAGTTTCTTATAAATGCAATCTCTTACCCTCAATAAAATTGCATCACCATTTGGAACTCTTTCAAACATGTTTCCTTCAACATGTTGGATTCCTGCATAAATCCAAATACTCATCTATTTGGTACAGGCCATGGTGGAACCAATAATTATTGTATGCATGGGGCCCTTTAAATTTATTTTATGGGGAAATTTGTTTGTATGTATACTGTGAGAAATAGTAAACATGTTTCCTTCAATATGCTGGATTACTGCATAAATCCAAATACTCATCTATTTAGTACAGGATGCTGTGGAGCCAAGAATTGTTGTATGGGGGATTGGGGCCTATAAATTTTTTTTTTGGGAAATTTGGTTGTATGTATTATATGAAAAATAATTTTAAAAAAAATATATTTGGAAAAATATTAAATTTATAATTTTAATAGTCATTTTTAATAAGATTTTTAAAAAATATAGAGAAAATCATAAATTTTCAATTTAAATGCTAATTTTTAATTGAAGAAATTATAAAAATAGAAAATTTTAAAAAAATGGTATCATTTTTAGTAGCACTCCGTAACCTAATGGTTTAAATACCTACACGTACTCTAGCTATCAACTTAAGCTCTAAGCAACAATTATTACTCTTTTGATACCTTAGTAGGGCTAAATTAGTCAATTTTTTTAATAAAAAAATCGATTAAACTATTCCCGAGTTGAGGGTTCAAGCCACCCCATACCCCTGCCTCGGTACAGGCAGATCGACTATATATTGGATGAATAAATGAACAAGAGATTATAAATGATTCACACAGATCGATGATGTAATTTACTCCGTATAACTTTACCTGTATAGAATGGTGCATTTGAGATCACTTGAGGCAAATCAAAGTTGATGCCACTGATTTTAGGGTATTTTGTGATGATAAGATCAAGCAATGCACCATTGCCCCCGGCAACGTCAACCAAGACCTTCACGCCGTCAAAGCCTTCATAAACATCGATGAGGTTCTTCATAGTAACTCTGGTCATCCCAGCGATGCCTTCGTTGAAAAGATTGTTGAGTTTCGGCTCAGTTTTCGTGTATTGAAAGAATGGCGCTCCGTGCGCCTTGACGAATGCAATACCACCATCAACAACCACATCCTTCAAATGATACCTTCATTGGGAAATCAACAAAAAAAAATAGTGTTTTGTCCTTGGAAGTTAACCAAAATTTGCAAGTACAAAATATATACACCATACCAACTCTCCATAATCGTCGGTGAAGTAATGAGTTCCAAGATGGAAGCAAGTGATCCTTGACCATCTCTAACAAAGAATCTCCCAGCGGGCGCAAGTCCATACACTCTAGTCGTCTTGCCACTTTCTCCATCAGCTCTACTCACTGAGCACGTGACGATGGAGAAGGTGGCAAGAACGTTCAAGATCCGATCTACCATGGAAGATGATACTTGAGGACTTGCAACACCGAGCAAAGAAGCAATCTTTAGCGAGGAGAGTTGGGCTAGAGGTCCAGCGTTGGATATGATGTCGAGTAGGCCAAGCTCAACCGCGGACCTCAATGCCATCGGGAGAACCGTGGAGAACGCAAGTTGCATCGCGTAAACTCTAGCAGCCTCCTCTTCGTTGCTCATGATTGTAACTTGGCTTGCCATTTGGTTGGTAGTATTGCCTTTGAAGGGGCTAATCTATAGGGATCAAGAAATGCTTTGAACGGTTTTATGCATACAAGGTTGTAAAGACCACATGTGCCTTATCTTTTCAGGCTATTAACTGGGATTTTTATCACGTCCTTGCCTTTCAAATCATCACATCTACTGACTTTACTGTTGGGGTTGTTACGGGCATTAACAAAAAATTATTAACATCTCATACAACACTAGAGATATACCCAAGTCTTGGCAATCGTGGGAAGTAAAACTAAAAAACATGGAAAAACATATATTTGATGGACAATTTGGTTTATCAAAAACAGACTAATTTTTTCAAAATATTGCTACCCCGACAACCTCTGATATTGAGAGGAGTATTAATTGAAGCTTACATGGAAAGTTGGAGAAGGGCTGGTTTCTATGAAGGGGAGATGCATGAAACTTGAATGCAATACATAATCACATCCACTTACCAATGGCAGTGTCAGGTGGAGGGAGTTATTCGAGACTCTCAGGGTCATATTAAGGATACTTTTTACCAGGTAACGAAAAGAGGAAGTGTCCTCCAAACCGAAGCCTATGCTATTCAGTTAGGAATGGAGCATGCACGATGATTAGGTATGAGAAGAATTATCATAGAAGGAGATAACCAAGAGATTATAAGAGCAATCAAGGAAGGGAAGTACACAAAGTGGGAAGTCTTACGACAAGTCCATCACATCAATCGGCTCAAAGGCCACTTTCATCATATTGAGTTCTACCACTGCTACAGAGAAGCTAACAAGGTTGCGAACTACATAGCTAGAACTGGTATCATTACAAATAGGAATACCATTCCTTTTAACAGGGATCTTTGTACAATTATCCTTCAGGATGATCCATGGTGTAATTTAAATTTTATGTAACTCGCCCTAATGTTTGCCTACTGTAAAAAAAAAAAATGGAAAAACCAATAAGGGAAACATTCAAATTAAACTTCGATTGATCTACGCTTTTGAGCAATGATAGTACAATTGGATAAATTATTCGCAATTGGGATGACAATCTTATTCCTATTGGATATATAAAGTCGTCATTAAACAAACTCTTATAAGGATGAAGCCCTTGCTCTAAGGGAGGGTGTCGCAAACATAAATAGGAATTTGTAAACTACATACTAGACTCGCAGATCATCATCAACCATATTAAGTACAACACAACACAATACAACATAAAATGCCTTTGTGAAGTTGAATTACTCATGTAACATGCTCCCTCCGTTAAGAAAAAAACATATCATTTTATGAGTAAAATCTTGTTAAGAAAAACATGTCATTTTAGGTATTTTGGTGTTTACTTTCCAAAATTATCTTTGTAATGATTAAAGATTTTTTTTTTAACAGTAGGCAAAAATTGAGGATGCCTTATACAAAGCGTAAGGCATGGCCCTGATCATCCTGAAGGATGATGGAATACAGTTCCCTATTATAAGAGATTGTTGAGCTATTACATATATATGACACATTTTCTAGCAATATAATCTGCTACTTTGTTTGCTTTTCTAAGACAATGGACAAAGTCTATAAATTCGAATGAAGTAGTTAGCCTTCTGATTTGCTCCACCTCGTGAATGATCTCCCACTTGACATCACTTTCCTCTCTTAATTAGGACTTTGACGAGGTCTTGATTGTCTCATTTCATAATAATCTTCCTAAGTCATCTCGAGCTTGCTTGTTGCATTCCAAGGATGATTGCAGCAACTTCTGTTTGAATAACCGATCATGTACTGAATTGATGATAAAAGATATCAATCACATTACTTGTTGAGTCTCTAATGACTCCCCCCACCTGGCAAACACCAATGGGATTAACCGAGCTGTCTACATTAATTTTGTAGATAGCTCCTTCCGGTTCAATCCACCTCACATTTTTCCTATTCTTTTTGTTTTCAATAATGATTAAAGATTTGTTAGTTTTAGTTTTCAATAAAGTGAAAAAGTAAAGTAATAATTAGGGGTATAAGTATATTTTTGTTTGCTTTTATTTGATTTCTTAAAAAATGTACAAATGTCTAAAACGACATGTTTTAATTAACAGATGGAGTATTAAACTTCTTCTGTCAAGAGTGAGAGAATCCTCTTTCTTTCACATTCTCCGATCAACTAATAGGATGACAGATAAGATTGCACACCTTTTTCATTCTGCTGGGAGACTCAACACTATTACTATACTAGGATGACAGATAAGATTGCACACCTTCAATCTCTACCATTCGGTTTTTTCATCTCAATCCATACTTATAAATTTGTTATCATATACAAACACTAGTACTACACTTTATATAAATATTATTTTAAAAAAAATATTTTACCTATCAATTATTATAAAAGATTAAAATAACGAACGGGTAACAAGAAAGTGTGAAGTTGAACACAATACCTTAAACATTTGTGTTATTTGGTGGATCCACTATTAAATCATTCTATATGATACTAAGTTATGAATATTTATGATATAATTTCAAATAATACAAATATTGTTGTTGATAAAGCCATCACACTTAGCTTGTATGGTATCCTTAATGTCAAGTTGTTGCTTATTTTGAAAATGATATAGAACTTTGGATTTTCAAGCAAATATAATATTGGGCAATACTTTTTCAATGTGTCTTTTCATGTCATAACAAGCAACACAAGTAGGTAATTCCAATACCATCATCATTATGTGTATACACAAAATGTGGCGAATTCAACTTTAAACGAGAAAATTTAACATATCTATATGAAGATGAGCCTAGATTTGAAATCATTGATCGATCAAGAAATTAACATAATGCAAGTAAAATAAAACATTTATTATTGATCAATGGATCAACACAACTATCAATTGAATTAAATAGAAAGATTAATCCAACATAATTTGATATATTGTATCATGATGTTTCATCACCATGTGTTATTCATTTCATTTAATCCTAAGAGGCAAAGACTGTATTTATATTATATGTTACATCATATAATCCAAATACTTAAATTACATTAAATATTCCACCATATAGCCCAAATACTTTAATTACATTACATTTACATCATATAATTCGATTCGTCGAAACATCAATTTGTCACAATTTGTTCTCATATTTCTTTCCCACGTCGAAAGTGTGACAAAATGATTTAGTGCATTGGAGATATATATATATATCTTCCCATTCCCAACTTGTCATTCCCACAATCCAACTTTTTCTTTCCCACATCTAAAGTTTGATGGAAGGATATGGCGGAGTAAAAGTATATATATCTTCCCACATACCATGTTTTGTCAATCTTGTGGTGAAAGTTCAAACTTCAAAGTAATTCACTCGATGGGTACGTTGAGTTTTTTTTTTTGGTTTCAAAACCAATTTTTTTTTTAAAAAAAATGGTTGACCAAACAGGTCGACCGACAAAATTCTTTGGGTACCCGGTTTCTTAGCATGTGTCCCAACCTGACCGGTTGACCCATCAATCTGTGGACCTTCCGGGTGTCCCGAACCCGTTGACCAGTGATATTTCTAGGTTAGGGTTCGGGTTATGTCCCTCGGGTTATCGACCTGGCTGGTCGACCCGGTGGATCGGACCCGTGACCATGTCTACAGGGTGATGTTCATATTAGAATAAAATACGTGAAGTCTAATGAGCCAATGGATAACTTGTTAATCAAAATATTGATTTTCCATATTATAATATTACAAGAATAATGCTTTATTATTTTAGAATATTACGATATTACTTTAGGGTTTTTTGGCAGCTAGCCCATTATGAAGATTAAATTAGAAATATAGCAGCCCAATAAAATTAATTAGGTAGCATAACACCCCCTCCTAAAACAGACCATCTCACGCGCGCGTGCCCCCCATCTAGCTCAATTTCAGATCGACAGAAGCTTCTTCAAAGCTGCGGCGATGGAGATCGGAAAATCAATCAGATCTAATGATTGAAGACCTGGAATCAAGCTTTCATCCACAAATTCCTGGGGGAAAACCGAAATTCAATATGAATCCAACACATTAATTCATCGTCTGAGTCCACCTCGAATTTCCATCTCTGAATATTTCGATGAAACAGCCATAGCCAAACTGCACAGAATTTCGGATTCATTCATCAATTGTAAGGAATCAACGCATCAAGGAGGAGATTGCGAGCACCAGTGTACAAGGAATCTGAATAAGCATGAATCAATTGCAAGAAATCTGGAGCCAGGACAAGACACGCAGTGTAGGAATCAAGGTGTGCCGCATAACTTTCTACCTAAATCTGAATGTCTGACTAACAATTGCAAATATAAATTATCAATTCAATATTCTAGGGGTTAATTGCTTTTAACCAATATAGAGTAAGTTGTTGTTTGGAATCTGGCTGTGTAGGGTAATAGGATATAAACTTGTGGATTTGTGTGTCTAGATACATAATTTGATGTTGAATCCAAAATCTAGTGTTTATTGTGACATTGGAATCTCTGAATTCATTGCAAACAGGTGCTGAACTATGGATTTGAAAATTCTAAAAGTCTGTTTTGGAGGAGAGTTGAGGATGACAAATGTGTATTGCGAGTATGTTGGTGAAATTGTATCTAAGGCATTACTATTCAATTGCAAGCATTGACATAGCTGATTGGTTGTAGATTCGATATTTGCCTAGCTACATATGAGGTTAAGTTAAGCCACTTGCATCCTTTGCAAAAGTTGAAAGATCCGTTCATAATCAGCAAAGATGACGATCTAAGGACTTTCATGGATATAAATGATTCAACTCAAGTAGAATGGTCATTGCCGTTGAATGTAGTAGAAAAGAAAAGGATGAATGGGAATCATATAACAAATTCAGTTCAACAACCAAGTGTGGTGACAGATTCTGATGATTGCATTCAAGGTACAAGTGTTGATGACACCTTGGCTCTTGCTACTACTAGTGCTGCAGATGAAGAGACAGGAGCATACAATGACAGATATCAAAATGAAGGCATCAGTGAGAATGAGATAGATGAGCTCGATTTCATTGATGTTGGGCAGATTTTTGAGTCAAAATATCAGTTAAGGAATGCAGTGGCTAACATGGCAATTAAGGAGAACTTCCAGTTCCGAGTAGATAGATCAACAACAAAAAAAGTACAAGGTTGTGTGTATTGATGCTGAATGCAAGTGGACAATGCTAGCTACATGTTTGAAGAATTCATGCTACTTTGAAGTAAGAAGGATGAACGAAGAGCACACATGTTCATTCTCAGCTAGGTGTAAGGAACGATGGAAACCATCATACCAAGCTATAGCAGAAAAGATGAAGATCAGGTATAATCTATAAAAAATCATGTTATTTACTACATATCCATCATCAAATATTCAATATAGTTGCAACTGTAAAACACATTTACTGCAGTACCTACTGTAATAGGTGAAAAAAAGGAAGTTATGTCTATGTTTGGCTTCAAAATTTATAAATTTTGTGCAAATTTGATTGCATGTACCTCTAGACAAGGTAAGGCTTACTTAATATGTGTAATGAATGAAGGTATGAAGGGGTGACAAAAGGGCCAGATGCCATACAGATTAAGAATGCAATGCAAAAGGAATTGAGGCAAGATGTAAGCTACTCGAAGGCTTGGAAAGCAAAAGAGGAAGCACAAAACATGATAAGAGGGACTCCAGAGGGAAACTATGAAATGTTACCTTCTTACTTCCACATTATGCAGCAAGTAAATCCAGGTACATATGCATGCCTTGAGATTGATGGCTATAGCAGATTCAAGTATGCATTCCTATCATTCGGAGCTTCCATTAAGGGATTCCAAGCGATGAGAAAGGTAAGAACTCTATAAATTGGTATAATAAACATTTTATAATTAACATAACGTAACAAATGTAATATGCATTATATAGGTTATCATGGTGGATGCTGCATTTTTACATGGAAAATACCGAGGGGTTCTAATCCCAGCAACCACACAGGATGCTAACAGGCATGTGTACCCTATAACATTTGGAGTGGCGGACTCAGAGAACGGCAATGCATGGAAGTGGTTCATCCAGAGATTGGCTCTCATGATACCAGACTCAAATGAGCTAGTATTTGCATCTGATAGGCACCTGAGAATCAGCAAAGCTGTGAATGAAGTATACACTTCAGCAAAGCATGTGATATGCACACGACATTTGAAACAGAATATAAAGGCAAAATTCAAAAACCGAGGGGTAAACCACTTTGTCACCAAAGCATCAGAAAGCTACACACTAAGGGAATTTGAAAGCAACTTCCAAAGCATATGCAACATCAACAAGGAGATTGGCAAATACCTGGAGGACGCAGATTTTCAGAAATAGGCAAGGGCACACTTCAAGGGAGACAGGTACAATATTATGACAATAAATAATGCAGAGTGTATCAATGCAATATTGAAAGAAGCTCGAGGATACCCCATTGTTGCACTGTTTCAATATATCAGAAACAAAATGGCAGACTGGTTCACTGAGCATAGAGAAGCAGCTTCAAAGAACACTGATTTGCCCCCTAAAGTGAAAGAGATTTTACAGTCAAGGTATGACCTGTCAGGAAGGTATGAAGTGAAGGTGTTGAATGAGACAGAATATCAAGTAGATGGGGGGAAATTTACAGGAGTGGTTGATTTGGGGCGAAGGACATGCAGCTGCAGGGTCTTTGATGTCGATCATATGCCCTGTGTCCATGCTATTGCTGCAATTCAGCGGATGAAGCTAAATATAATTGATTTTGTAAGTGAATACTACAAGAATCAGTCTTGGTGCTTGGCATACCAAGAAACCATATACCCGGTGCCTTGTGAGGACAACTGGTACGTCCCAGACGAAATAAGAAACATCAAATGTCTTCCTCCAACAGTCCGGAAGAAAAGTGGGAGGCCAAAAAAATGCAGGATTTCATCGTTTGGGGAACAGAAGAAGAGGAACGTCACATACAAGTGTGGCACTTGTGGGGAGAAAGGTCATAACAAGATAACATGCCCCGCCAAAGCATCGATCAGCTCATACATAGAGGATGAAACATGAAATTTTATAGGAAATTACATATCATTTGTCAAGTGTCTAGAATTTATTTTTGAATATAGGACAATATAATAAGATCATAGTAGATACATGGTGACAGTGTTTTTTGGCATATGGTCATAGAATTTACATGGATTTATACGGTTTAAACTTATTAATGAATGCATATGTTAAGGTGAATATGAGGTTAAACACTTGTTGTTGGCATCTAACATACATTGAGAGATGAAGTGAGGCGATTAGCAGCTCAGGTTGTAACATAACTTGATGGACTGATATTTTGACCAAAATAAGGGACTGTCATATTGATTCCACAAGGCAATTACAATAAAAGAGTGCGGAATTTGTAGATCTAATTGGATTTTTGATTGAAAATAGAGCATATGCAATCTCTAAACAATAGTTCTTAACAACCTGGACAAGTGGTAGATACATTAAAATACACAAAGCTGTCATATGGGCGAAATGAGAGCATACAAGCTCTAAGGACTAAGTGTTGTTGGGTAATCAAGTCCTAAGTAATGTCACCTAGATACACAGTAGATACAAAATCAGAGCATGCAAGCTCTACACTGCTTATAATAGCCGCAAGTACGAGTACCAAAAGACAAATAACATCGAATAAAGCATATTACAAAGGACACTCAGTCCAACACTTCTTGTAAAGCTCGATAGCCAGCTTCTCACGGTATGCTTGAACGTGGTCATCATCAAATGCATATATATTCTGACCAAAAGCTAACTCTTCAATGGCTTTGATAGTATATACGCCGCAGCTACCACTAAAAACAAAAAAAAAAAAAATATATAAAAGCATAAGAAATGGCATCATCAGAAAAAACACAAGTACAAATGAGAATAAAACAATAAAAGGTTATGTGACTTTATCAAACAACAAATGCACATACCCATCATTGTTCTATGGGAGATCACGGAATCTCTCAACTTTGAATGGAGAATCAAGGCTTTCTCCCAAATGTGAAAACCGGCCTGATTCTTTCAAGATTGTAGGAAGCATAACACAGAGAGGTTCAAGATGTGACTTCAGCTGCAACTCTTCGTACAGAAACAAACTGGAATCACACACGTTCACCTTCCCTTGAATCAAGTCAATTTGCAAAGCCACCCAGTGTTTATTTTGGAGGTTGAAAGGTGCATATACAGTCGTTGCAGAAACCCAAGACTTCCCACAGAATCTTGGCAACATCCCATGAACATAACAAAAAAAACAGAGGTAAAAGGCATTGATTCCTTGTTGTAGCGCCTAAATAAGCCATGGGTGAACTTTGCAGACCACACCCAATCCAATATCACAATCCCACCGTATTTATCACCATTATTAGCAATATACTTCCTAAAATATTGATGACAGTTATTATATAAATAAACAAATAACAAAAAGAAAAAATGAAAATTGTTATAATACATTATACATACGTCATCACGAAGCCACTGATGCTTCCCAACAAGTTCAGAGAAGAATGGCTTGTCCATCAACATCTCATTGCCTTGAATCTGAGGACAATCATCCCTACACAAACAAAGACAAAAAAAATAAAATACTAAAAACATACAAAGTCAGTAAAAAAGCATATTAAAGAATAACGAAAATGAATAATAAATCAGTACAGTTATATGTGTTGAAAACAAAGGATAAGTACATTTCAAAATGAAAGAAGATGGAACCACTTACTCATCAGAATTGAGCCAATCATAAAACTTTTTTCGATCTTCCAATTCGAAATACGAATGCTTAGGCCTCTTTGGAATTGCGCGCTTCTTAAAACCTCGCGTGTAGGGAGACCCCAACGAAGCAGCAACTCTGCCAACCCTAGTAGATCTTCTAGTCGGAGCAACTAAGACCTTAGGCTTGGGAGAAGTTTTAAGCTTGGGAAGATTAGAGGGCTGTGGAGAGGGGGAGTTTTGTGAGGTAGGATCAGAAATATGGATAATAGGACAGGAAGGAGGCTCATTATGAGGGGATGGAAGCTTCGACTCCACAATATCACCATCAATGTTAGCAGATTTAACAATAAATGGGGTCTTGGACACACCCTGGTTGGACTGGAGAAGTGCTATGATGAGGTCAAGCTTGGATTCAAGGGTAACATGCTTGGCATGGATGGAATCGACCTTAGAAGTTAGGGAATCACACTTGGAGTGGAAGGAATCGAACTCTGATTGGACACAATCAAACTTGGAATACATGGCATTGACCGTTGATTTCACCGTCATAACTCTCACCTCAGCACGCATAACACATTCGCCAATCAGCGCCAACTGCTGTGTAATTCCAGAGTTCCCAACACCAATATCCTTCTCACCAGAGTGAACTGCATCTCTTTTCTTCTGCAACTGATCATTTTCAAACACTGGAACACCTCCAATTGATCCATCAACACCAGTAGAAACAACCTCATTCAACTTAGCGGATGGCCTCTCAATCAACTTAGCAGAAGCAACCTCCTTCAACTTAGCAGCAGCAATTGCATGCTTGAGACTAAGTTTCTTGTTGTGACAAGTAACCTTTGGAGGAGACTGATTTGATCCAGGTCTCTCTATATCAGACACACTTTTGGATGCTACAACATTAGCAACACAATCTGTCTGTGGTCGGCCAGAAACAACGGAAGGAGACATCGAACTCTTCCGCTTCCTATATGGACCAGCCAATTGAAGCACATCAGAGGAGGCATCAGGTTGTTGGTCAAATACAAGAGCAGGGGACATAGAGCTCTTCCGCTTCCTAGATGAACCCGACAATACAAGCGCAACAGAAGGAGACGATGCCTTAGATCGTGTGCGTGTAGCTACGGAATGAGGAGAGAGAACAACCATATTTTGATTTGCAGACGGAACCTCTTGATCAAAAACTCCAGGGGAGTGACTGTTTTGCAGAGTGAGATCGACAATGGGTTCAGATGCACAAAGAAAACAAAAATGTCGATCTCACTCTGCAAAACAGTCACTCCCCGTAGGTGGGATAGATAGTATCCTTCAAATGCACAAAGAAAACAAAAATGTCACCATGCCATAGTAAACAACATAATAAACAAATGAAATCAAGGTAAAAATAGATAATAAATAAAAAGAACATGAAACTGGAACAAAAGAACGAAAAAAAGATAAAGAATACCATGCGAGTGTTAGAAAACCCAAGCTCAATAATCCGAGCAGTGATGTTCTTAGAGGATGGCAAAGACCATTTCACGAAAGATCTATCGTTGTCATCTGACACATAGGTGCAGTTGATGATGCTTGGGACCTTGGGAAAAGCCTCCAAGATCCAAACCTAGGATAAAGACAACATAAGAAGGCCAAATTTAAGAAAACTTATACAAAGTGAAGAAACACATAATATATTAAATTCATGGAAAAAATAGAGGGACAGATTGAAATAGAGGACAAACCTGCAAAGCGAGTGGAAACCCTAACAAATTATAGCTAGACCTTGCCTTGGGAACTTTCTTCTTACTAGACTTCTTGGGAGTCTTCTTAGAAAGCTTAGCGAGTTTACGGGAAGAGAAACGGTTGACCTTCATCAAGGATGTGATAGTATCTACATAAACTAATCTACCCAATGGATAATCATTTAAACGACTAAGATCAGAAGCAAGTGCAACAACCTGATCCCTAAAACATATATCCCTATGGGGTAACAAAATCCCATCAATAATCAATATATATGCAATGAGCAACTTCTTCGGTGAATTTTTGGGTGTTTCACAGAAAAGAGCTACCAACGCATCAAACTTAATTTCATCTACACCCAAAACAGTTTCGGTACTGATAGAAGGGATGGCAAAAGTGTGATCAGAGTAACATTTCAGACCAGTTACAGCAGCAAACTCAGACAGTGAAAACTGACACGGATGGGATGATTCCAATTTAAACCACATTTCCCGAATTTTTGAGGTTTTAAGTTCATTAATGATGAAATGATTCAAAAGCTATTGGGACAGTCTCATATTATTACCAAACCAGATAATACGACGAAGAAAAGAAGACGACAAAGATGACCAATCAAAAGCAGACAATTCCTTCTCTATAATAGGAAGCACATCAACCCGGGAGTAAAGATTATACTTCCCATGATAAGTATGACGATCTGGACGAACATAATCAAACACCTACATATAACAAACAACTATTATAATCCCCTAAATAAAAATATAAGCATCATATAACAAGAAAATACACAAAGTGAAAAAAAAAGAAGAGAAAAGGAAGGGAAGTAACAAACCGGATAAGACAATTCCCCTCTGTCATCACCATTAGTAAGCATGAGAGCTGGAATCACCCATACAAATAACACAGTATCAGCAAATGCAGACAAGTTGTAAGAGGACCATTATTTCAACCAAAGTAACTAAGACACACTGCACCAACATTAATAACAACTACATGGACCCAAAAAAACATATAGATGGACACAAATACAAGTAGATGCCACCATTGTCTTCAACACAACAAAAAAGAATAGGACAACTAGATGAAATCCCTGTAATCAAACACGATGTCATCTGGATGGGAACATTGACATCAAGCAAGATGCCACCACATATCAAGAACAACTAGGTGTCACCAAACCTCATACACAAAAGACAACTGTATGCAGTGACTGGCAACAAACATTAGTTCATTTTTTGAATAGGAAAATGGACAACAAACATCAAGGATGCCTTGTCTGTATTCAAGCAAAACAACCAAAAATCATCAACAACACAAAGTCGACAAAATATGCAGACATAGATAACAACAATCTGGAATCACACACCAAAATTGAAGAATAAAAACAAATATAAGCTCAACCCCTAATCTCTTAGTAAATAACAAATCAATACAAGGAATTAACAACATTGTCAACTGAAGTGGACACAAATAAGTTGAATCAAGACGAATATAAGCTACTAACTAGCATCAAACACAGAAATGAGCCACAATGTACAAGATATGGCCACATAACTCAACCAATTTCAAAACCCTAACTCGGACTAAAAAACCAAAAACGCTCGAAAACAAAAAAATCAACATAAAAATCGAATACAGAGTACGAAGGCACGTTAGGTTTAAACGAAAACAACATTAATAAATGGATATATACCTGGAGAACCTTCCATCTGAGACGAAAATGGGCGAACAACACCACGAGTAAAAGGCGATGCCAGAAAACGACTACGAAATCAGACAAAAGGAGAAAACGAAGAACAGTTAGAGAAGGAGATGATAGATTCCGCTTAAGATGAAGGCATAAAAAGGACTGGAAGGAGGAGGAATCGAGGAAGAAGATGAAGCGCCATCATCAACTGAGAGAGAGCTTCTTCACAACGGCAATTTTCTGGGAGAAGAGAAATGAAAGAGTAAAGCTGCTAAGGGGCTAAAAAACATTAATTGGGTGTTACAACGGCAAATTATAAAAGTTAATATGCTATTAACCTAATTAGATTAGGAAAGGGTGATATTTCAGCAAATTTTCTCTATTACTTTTCCATTGAACAGATTAAAAATGAAAAAAAAAACGAAATAGGTGAGGATAAATTTTTTTTTTTAACAAAATAAGGATATAAAAGTTATATTAAGCACATTAATATATTATCTTATAATAATAATCCCGTTGCTGACAGAAAGCATTAAACATAATTAATCAATCCATATGTAACTTGTTCTTACCTAGGTTGTTTAATAAGATATAAAAACGTTAAATTTGCTTAACTTCTTATCTAATTATTGAAATTAGTAAAATAATCCCTCATTTTTGTTGAAATTAGTAAAAACTTTGTTCAGCACAAATGCACCTATTTTCTAGGTGAAATTGAATTCAAATGGGCTGATTTTTTGTGCAACCAAAAATAAGATTTGGTGGGATTTATTTCAAATTCAAACCGGCTGAAATTCCAGCTAAAATCAGGGAATTCCAACAGCAGCATATCATCCCTTGCACCTATAAAAGACGAGAGCAATTTCTGAAGAAATGAGGACAACACAAGCACGACTCTACAATGCAAAGACTTCCCCATTGTCATCGGCTTCTCCCTAATTTATTTTCTTTATCTCCCTCATTGTAATTGATTTTATTTTTAGGTGAGAGAGATGAAAAAACATGAGCGTTATAGGATAAATCATTCTTGTTATACTAAGAGTATCATATACTCAAACGTATACACACGTTGGTGTGGTTAGGACTATTATTTCACAAGCGTTTTGGGTTGACTAGATAGTAGCGGGTGAGGTTACAAGAATGGCTGTTCTTCTAAATTATATCTAGGACTCTAAGGGATCTGAGTTGATTAGATAGAAGTGAGTAAGGCTTCAAGTGTTTTGAAGAAGGAAATATCTTCTTGGTTGCATCTAGGATCCATAGGAAGTGAAATAATAGTGTTTTTAATTTTACGGGTTAGATAACCCTAGGCAGAGACGTATGCTGGTTTAGAGCCAAACTTCGTTAACAATTCATGTGTTCTTTATATTTTATTTCCGCACTTATAATTAACATTTGATTTTCGTAGCTAAACAGATTACTTGTTTATCCCAAGACCCTTGAAGTTCAGTTCAAGACCTTGAGATAAGTTTCAAGACCCTTGAAATCAAGCATGTAGAAAGTTTGCGAAAATTACCCATACTCTATTCAACCCCCCCCCCCCCCCCCCCTCCTCTAGAGTATTTATATTATTGTTATTTATATTACGTACTCGGTTCTTCACACATGATTCGTCTTGTCCCCAACTCTGTCTTTGTCTCTGTCGTTATAAAAATAAAATAATGGGTACAAAAATAAGGAAAATTAATAAAAAAATATTTTTTATTTATTAAATTAAGGGTTTTGCTAATAAAAATTATACGATGAGAAAAATTTAGCCTACTTAGCCCACTTGAATTTTAATTTCTGGTTACGTGCCTGCTCGTGAGTCCGGAGGCGCTTTAGACCCAATTCGTTAATTAAGATCTAAAACGGTAAATATATAGATGTGTTAGTTAAACCAAAAATATAAAAGAGTATGACCAAACTGAGGGTCGTACTGAGCAACTGGTATCCTACCCCAAAAGACTAAACCATGTATACCAGCACACAGAAGGCTACACGGATGAAATACCAGCTGACAACTACCCCTCTATACAACCCTATCAACTAGCAACTCCATCTACCTCAACCGACCCCAAAAAATTCTATACAATCCTCTCCTCTCAAGTACACTGTACACCAAGTCTTTCGACAAGAGGCTTACACTTTCATCTCGCTGAAATTCTCGACCTGCAACTAGCAATGATCATCTCTGCACACACAGAAGGGCTAAACTGCCCATTTCTGAATATTACTCCATTCCTCCCCTTCCAAGTGAAGTAAACCAAAGACTCAAAAGCCAATAACTTTTCTTGGTAAAGTTGCGATTTCTGTATTTTTTCTGGCTCACGAACAAACCAAGCCAGCCAGTCCCCAATGGAATCGAATCTATAGAAGATCCCAACCCAATCGAAGACGATGGTCTGAACCTCTTGGACTGCGGGGCAGCCAAACCAAAGGAGATCCTTATTCTCTTCTGCACTTCTACATAGCACACATTCAGCAGCTTCCAGGACTTGCCAATGCTTGACTTTTTCCCCTGTCTTTAGTCTTTTCCTTGCAACCAACCACACTATGAAAGGCCATTGTTTACTTTGTAATCGACCCCAAATCAGCTCACCCTAGTCCACCTCATCTGATTTGTTGCGAATCAGCTGATAGATTTTGGCACAAGAAATGCCTCCCTCCGGTTTACAGAACTGCTCCAAAGTCCTCCTAGTAGCGCTATCATCACCAATTGTTACATTTAACTCATCTATGATTTTGATGATCTGCCTCCATATTCCTGCTCATGGGTCCTAACGGTCAAATCCCACACATTTCCATCTCGTATGTGGTTGTTATGACACCATCTGTACCAAATACTCGGCTTGTGCATCACAAGCTCGCCTAAACAGTTTGGCCAAAATGCTCTTGTTCCACGACATCAGCTCATGGACCTCAAGCCCTCCCTCTTTGAAAGGTTTGGTAACTTTCTCCCAAGCTACCAAGTATTTTCTGCCTTCCAAATTCCCATTCCACAAGAATCGCTTACACAGACCTTCAATCTTGTCAATCACTCCTTTAGGGAGCAGCAACTGCACTCCAACAAAGATAGACTTCAGGAGCTGTAATCTACCCGCATAACCGAGCTTTCTGGCTGTCCATGAGTTAATCATCCCACTAACTTTCTTGTATAACATACAATAATCATCCCACTCGTTAATTAAGGTGTTTGTTGGAGTCGACTGCATCCAAGTCCACGCTGTGCTATTGATGTTTGACTATGATGCGCCAAATTAATTGCTCGCAATAGTGAAGTAGCTTGTGAGGTACAAAAATATATGTGGTCTAATAAAAATATAAAAGCACTACCGACACCCACCACATTTATGTTGTTTGTTCGACTCGACTGCCCTACTATCAACTTAATTAATTGTTGATATTTGACTTGTTAAAATGATGTCGCGATCAAAAACCGCAACCTTTGAAAGGTTTACGGAGTATTAATTGTGACGATATCCTAAAAATATGGTTGGTTAATGGTTACCCATTAAATAAATATAACTGAGAGGGGATTATATGATACCATCTAATTCTGAAGGTTGAGGATTAATTTGCGAGGTCAGTTTTTAATTTGCGAGGTCAGTTTTAAAAAAATAATCATCTAATTCTGAAGGTTGAGGAAGTAAAGTTGAACTAATTGCTAGTTAAATATCATAAGTTTGCACCGATCGATTAATACTCCGGTTTCGCACCGATTTACACGTCTCAAATCAGAGTGGATTTTGCACCGATTTACATTGGCACCGTGTTGAGAGGTTTGGTACGTGAGTGTCTCTCCCACGTTGATTATAAAAGAGTAAAAATAATGGGTTATAAGGAATGGTGAAACTATACACACAATAGTTTAAGCTTTTGTGTTAAGTTGGTGGATCCCGACCTTATAACCGAAAAAATAATAATAATAAATCAATGTAACCCGACACTTGTTTGCCCTCCGTTAACAGCCCGTCGGTTATTTCACACACCATCTATGGAGACCTTTTCAACATAAGAGACGATTCGCGTAGTTCATTTATGCCCAAGCAGTCGGATTTAACACGTGGAACTTATGAAGAATATAAGCTCATGTTTATGTATTCCTTAGCTTCATTAGCTTATTTCCTAAGTGTTTCACACATACTCTAGTTTTCTTTTCCCTTTTCTAAATATGCGGCTTTTGCTGCTGTAAATGAGCTGTCATGCTCAGTAGAGACACCTCTCCATCACGTGATTGATCATGTGTGTGATGTGATAGTATATAAGGAACATGCTCTTGCATTTCCTGATTAGTAGGGTTTTGGGGATCAGCTCCCATCAATGAAGAGAGGCGGCAGTCCTCCTATTTCATCAACATTTTGGCTCTTTCAATAGAACAGTAAAAGCACCTCTTTTATTCCTCAAATTGATCAGATCTCAGCACTGTAAGTGCAGGATCATAGTTGTTGTTGCAACTCTTTACATGGTATCAGAGCTCGACGGTTTTGATCGCTTCAAAGCTCGTGCTCAAGTCCTCCCAGAGCTCGACGGTGCTTACAATCGTTGATGTTCAGTCCTCCCAGACCGGGTGAAGAGCAGCAATCAATAGAGGTAGATATGGCAAACCAAGGTAATCCTAATGAACCACTTTTTTTTTTGGTCAAATTCTGATCATCCAGGAGCTCAACTGGTTGCAGTTCCATTTGATGGAACAAACTTCATGACTTGGAGTAGAGGAGTGACTATAGCTCTAGGAGCAAAATGTAAGCTGGCTTTTATAGAGGGTACTTGTTTAAGGCCTGCTGATGGAGCTGAAAACTTTCAAAAATGGATCAGAACTGATTATATGGTTCGTTGTTGGATCTTAAATTCTATGGAAAAGAATATAGCTGAGGGGCTGATGTTTGTGAGTTCTACAAAGCAGTTGTGGGCCGGGATGAACTAGTAGAGAGATATAGCCAGACAAATGCGCCTATGATCTATCAGATCAAAGAGGAAACTTGGGAATGTTTCTCAGGGAAGCATGACCTTATCTGATCTCTACAACAAATTGAAGAAGTACTGGGATGAGCTCCAAGCCTTAGAGGGAGTCCCTGTATGCAGTTGTGGAGCTATGGCAAGCTGTAAATGCAATCTAGCCAGAAATTTTGAAGAAATTGAGCAGAGATACCGGTTAATGCAGTTGCTCGCTAGTTTGAATGATGGATTTGATGCAGCCAAGAATCAGATTCTAGCCACTGTTCCACTTCATACAGTTGGCAAGGCATTCTACATTTTACAGCAAGTGGAAACAGGGAATGATCCTACCACTTGAGGGCAGTCTGGGATGTCAGAGATCAGTGCCTTTGCTGCTATGAAAGGGAATTCAAGCCAACAGGGGAGTAAAAGGTATGGAGGAAACCAACAACAAAGATCATCATTTTCCTAATCCAGGTGGTGGTCAATCATCCACCAAAGATTGGAAAGAGATCAAGAGGCAGTTAAAGCTTCAGAAAAATTGTACTCATTGCAATATAAGAGGTCATACAGTTGAAGAGTGCTTTAGGATACATGGATATCCTGAATGGTTCAAAGGAACTAAAGAAAGAGAAAAGAGTGGGAATGCTCAGAAGGGATCTGTAAGTGAATGCTGCAGGGCCAATGAATGGAGGTATGCAAAATAGTCACATGGATGACTATGATGGATCTGATGGAAGCAATCTGGACTCAAGCATGGTGAATGCTATTTACCAAGAGATAATGAGGAAGATGAAAGGCAAATCAGATACTTCTTTTGCCAATTTTGCAGGTAAAATACTACCTTATTCTGCTAATATAGTAATGGCAAACAATTGTGTCAAAGATTGGATCATAGACACTGGGGCTAGTGATCATATGATGCCAGCTTGTGACAAATTTCTCAGAAAGAGAAAACTGGATAGACCTGTGCACATTGGTCTACCTGATGGATCCATCAAAATTGTAGATAAAATGGTTGTGTTACAGCTGACAGACAATCTTGTTCTTGATCATGTCTTACTTGTCCCTGATTTTCAACACAGATTATTGTCTGTAGGAAGGCTGCTTGATGAACATGACATGATAGCTCACTTTACTCGGTTATCTTGTCTGATTCAGGACCCTGGGACTGAGAGAATTGTGCTAAAGGGAATCAGAAGACATGGGTTGTATAGAGTGCTGACAGAAGATCAAGTTCAAGAATAGGAGCAGTTGAAGAAAATAGACAAGAGCATCAAGAAGTGTTTTGATTACTGCCAAGGCAGTTGTAATAAAGTTAGCACTGATTTGACAGTTGTTCATGCAAGACCGGGTCACAGTTCTATGTCTAAGATGAGACATCTTCAATTTGCTAAGCAGTTGAATTTTTCAGACTTAAATTGTGACATTTTCTCTTTGTCTAAAAATTATAGGCTTCCTTTTGAAAGAAGTAACAGCATTGCTGAAAATCCATTTGTTCTGGTTCATATGGATTTATGGGGGCCTTATAAAGTGGCTACCTATAATGGATTTCACTATTTTCTTACAATTCTATATGACAATACTAGAACAATTCTATATGACAGTTTAACGAGAAGGTTAAGTGTCTAAGGACAGATAATGGAACAGAATTTGTCTCTAAGCAGTGCAGAGAGTTTTGTGCTATAGAGGGAATTATACATCAGAAAAGTGTTCCTTACACTCCCCAACGGAATGGGAGGGTGGAGAGGAAACACATGAATTTGGTGGAAACAGCAAGTGCATTAAGGCTTCATGCAGGTTTGCCTCTCAAATTCTAGGGAGATTGCATCCTAACAACTACTCATATCATAAACAAGCTTCCATCTGCAATTCTCAACTGGGATACACCTTATGAAAGGTTGCTTCAGAAGCAGGTTCATTATGATGAGATGAGAGTTTTTGGGTGTTTATGTTATGCCAGTGTTCCTCATAGCATGAAAGATAAAATGAAGGCAAAGGCAAGAAGATGTGTCTTCCATGGATATCCTCATGGTCAAAAGGCCTACAAAGTCTGGGACTTAGAAACAAACTGCACTTATGTGAGCAGAGATGTCATTTTTCATGAGCATATATTTCCCTTCAAGGAAGGTGAGAGACCATCCTCACATTCAAAACCAAATCCCCCTCAACCTAGGTTGCCTCTTGTCAACCCTGCTGAGGATTATCAGTTTCAAACATTTCCTTTCCCAACTCCATAAAACACTCCACAACATAGCACCCCCTCTAACACAAACCTTCCACCAAACAATGATTTTGTCCCAAACACCACATCAGAAAGCTCATCATCCACCCCTAACTCTAATCCAACCATCAATCAGAGCCATTCAAGCTCTTTTGATCAACCACCAGTCACTTTCCTAAATGACCTCATAGCCTTCCCACCTCTCAGAAGATCCGAGAGGGCAAATATCAGACGAAGAAGGTTTGAAGACTTTGTTGGTCCTTTTAACCCAAACAATTCCTCTATGTCCAACTCCTTCTTAGCCACATGCCTAACAAATGTCCATGATCAAGATCCAGCATTTCCTCATTCATTTATTTGTATGGCAAATGTATATGAGCCATCACACTATAAGCAAGCCTGCAATGATCCATGTTGGATAAAAGCAATGCAGTTCGAGATCCAAGCCTTAGAAAGCAATGGAACTTGGGATCTTATAGATTTACCTTCTGAGCAGAAAGCCATTGGGAGTAAATGGGTTTACAAAGTGAAAGAAATATAAGCCAGATGGCTCTGTGGAAAGGTTCAAGGCTAGATTGGTGGCAAAGGGGTACAATCAGATTAAAGGGAAAGACTATAAACATACATTCTCACCTGTAGCAAAGTTCACATCAGTGAGAATTGTGATTGCAGTAGCTGCAGCAAAAAAACTGGCCTCTCCATCAACTTGATGTCAACAATGCCTTCTTACATGGGCATTTAGAGGAGGAGGTTTACATGAAACCTCCTGAAGGATACCAATTGGCTAGACCAGGTCAGGTTTGTCGACTGAAGAAATCACTTTATGGTCTCAAGTAGGCTTCAAGACAATGGAATGTTGAGCTCTGCATATTTCTAACTCAAGCTGGTTACACCAGAACCATAGAGGATTACTCTATGTTTGTCAAGAAAGTCCATACTGGAATTGTGATAGCTCTCATTTATGTAGATGATTTACTCCTGACAGGAGATGAATTAGAAGAGATTGAAGCAACTAAGAAGGCACATCATAGAGCCTTCACTATTAAAGATCTAGGAGAAGCTAGATACTTTCTTGGGATGGAGATTGAAAGAAATCAATCAGGCATTTACTTACACCAGAAGAAGTATGTGCATGACATACTTCAGGATTGCTCCATGTTAGAATGCAAAGCATCTCCTTTTCCCTTGCCCAGAGGTTTCAAACTTTCCACAGATAGTGGAGAATCATTAGTTGATCCTGAAGTCTACAGAAGACTGATTGGGAGACTCTTATTCCTGAACTTGACCAGACCAGACATCTCTTATGCAGTTCAGCATCTTAGTCAATTTATGACTGATCCAAAGGACACTCACTACCAAGCAGTTTTGCATGTGGTAAAGTACCTGAGAGGCACAGTTGTTGTTGGTTTATTCTACTCAGCATCTACACCATTGCATATCACATCATTTTGTGATGCAGATTGGGGAGCTTGCCAGTTCAGTGCCCGATCTCTAACTGGCTTTTGTGTGTTCATTGGTAGTTCATTAGTGTCCTGGAAGACAAAGAAACAGAAGACTGTTTCCAAATCATCAGATGAAGCTGAATACAGAAGTATGTCCAACACTAGTCTGGGTAGAAGGCATGCTAAAGGCCTTGCAGATAAAAATTCCCCTACCAATTCCTCTATATTGTGACAACAAAGCTGCCATTCACATTGCTGAAAACCCTGTTTTCTATGAGAGAACAAAGCATCTAAATATTGACTGTCACTTTGTAAGAGAAAGGTTGCAAGAAGGTTTTATTCAACCACAGCACATCAAGACTGGTGTCCAAGTGGCTGATGTTTTGACTAAACCATTGGGAGAAAGGCATCATTTCTTCCTTGCTTCCAAGTTAAGCATGATTGGTCTGCCATCATGCCAAACTAGAGGAGGGGATATGAAGAATATAAGCTCATGTTTATGTATTCCTTAGCTTCATTAGCTTATTTCCTAAGTGTTTCACACATACTCTAGTTTTCTTTTCCCTTTTCTAAATATGCTGCTTTTGCTGCTGTAAATGAGTTGTCATGCTCAGTAGAGACACCTCTCCATCACGTGATTGATCATGTGTGTGATGTGATAGTATTTAAGGAACATGCTTTTGCATTTCCTGATTAGTAGGGTTTTGGGGATCAGCTCCCATCAATGAAGAGAGGCAACAGTCCTCCTATTTCATCAACATTTTGGCTCTTTCAATAGAACAGTAAAACCACCTCTTTTATTCCTCAAATTGATCAGATCTCAGGACTGTAAGTGCAGGATCATAGTTGTTGTTGCAACTCTTTACAGAACTCACATTACTCGGGTGGCTCGGATCAACACATTGGATTAATTTATGTTCAAATAGTTAGGTTTGACACTTGGAGCTTGCAACTTTAGCACTCGTGTGGCTTTGAGCACAGAGCTGCAAACCCACATTCGCGTAGAGTATGCTGGAGAATAAAATTTAGCACTCACGTGCCTTTGAGCATGCAGTTGCAAACCCGGTCCGCCTCCACGTAGAGTACACGTTAGAGAATAAAACCTGTCTCAACATATAGTATGTTGTAGAATAAAACCCGCCTATAGAGTACGCTGAAAAATAAAATTTAGTGCTCACGTGCCTTTGAGAATAAAGTTGCAAACCCGCCTCCACATGGAGTGCATTGGAGAGTAAAATCCGCCTCCACGTACATAGATTACGCTGGAGAATAAAATTTAGCGATCACATCCCTTTGAGCATGGAGTTGCAATCCCAGCTCCATGTAGAGTATGCTAGAGAATACCCCCCCCCCCCCCCCCGCATAGTATTGGAGAATAAAACATGCCTCCACGTAGAGTACGATGGAGAATAAAACCCGCCTCCACGTAGAGCACATTGGAGAATAAAATTTAGCGTTCATGTGCCTTTGATCACAGAGTTTCAAACCCGCATCCTTGTAGAATACGTTGGAGAATAAAACTTATGCACAAGAAGTCAGACTGAACGCTTGTGTCGCCTTTAGCGCTCGACCTTTGAGCACATAGCTGCATCATACTCGCAACATTGCTCCCATTACTTATTTAAAACACTAGAACTCGAACCACTCACGTGACTCATTTAGTATGTTAGAAATCACATCGCTCGTGTGTCTCATTCATTAGCACGTTAGAGCTCGAATCCCTCGCGTGACGCACTCAGTACACTATAGCTCGCATCGTTCGCGTGGCTTACTTATCATACTAGATTGCATCGCTCACGTGACTCATTTAACATGCTAGAGCTCTTATCAAACTTTTATTTTAGGTGAGTTTTGTAAATCAAGCTTTTATTTTTTTTCGCAAATTAAAACAGATATTACTTGCTTGAGTGTTTTGAATTTGGGGTCAAATATGAATCACCTAGGTATAAAATTGGGGATAAAGCGTAGTTAAATGTTTTGAATTTGGGAATTTGGAGTTTAGTGTTTCAAAAAATTGGGGGTCTTTATAGGGAGGAATTTGAGGGCAAGTTGAAAGGAATTTTGGGTTACAGTGCTGACGATCTTGTTTCAACTAATCACCTAGGTACTCCTAGTCGAGTAGTTGATAGCGCGCAACTATTTTAGTTATATTTTAGGGTTATATTTGCATATTAGTTTAAATCATTTTCATGCATATTTGTCATAATTTATACTTTATTTATGTTATTTTATATTTTCGGAGTCTACACCTACTTTTTATTTATTTCAGACATTTTGGGATGAATATTGTGGAAATTCAAGAGTTAATACAGAACAGCGAGCGTGATTTGATCAGATCTTGGAAGCTAAAGTGCGAACATTGTCAAATTGGGACTTTAAGGACGGAAATTTATAATTAGCTAGGTGTTGGGCTTTATTTTAGTTATTTAAATTTGTGAGTTAGATTTATAATTTTGTTAAATTTACATTATATATACTCTCGTTAGAAGGAAATGGAGGCTCTCTCTCGGTTGGTTCGGACTGAAGACGAAGCGAACTCGAAGGCTTCGGCCGTCGTTCGTCTCTTTTGTTAGTTTAGTTTTTAATTGTTTTCGGTATTACACTTTGGATTGAAGATGAAGAATTCTGGTTTACATTTTATTTTAAGCATGTGTTTAATTTATTCTATTGTTTTCTATATTATGCTTGACTAAATTCTCCATTCTAGGGTTAGGGTGAACCCGACAATGTCGCAAATTGTTTGATTTCAATGGTTGCTTGAACTTAGTATGAATTTTATGAATTGATTTGATCCTAGTTGTTTAGCCTAATTGATGTCAATCGATCAATCGATTAGAATCCCTTTTAAATTCAAGATGCTACCGTTGAGAATTGAAATTGGATACTTGGATGGAATTCATGAACCCGAAAGGGGAATTGTGTCTATTGGAACCCTATGATTGAACTTGAGTAATCAACAATTGTTATTGTGACATTTAAACAATTGTTGAGGACTCTTGAGGATTAATAAATTATCGTAGACTCTTAAGTGTGAATCGGTTAGACGGAACATGACAGAAAATTTTTAATTGATTTTCTCCTAAGGTCTATAAAGAGCTTAAAGGGTCTATATATTTGGTTAATTTAGACACAATTACTACAACATGCGACAGCCGAGTAGTGATGACTTTAGATAATTTACCTTCAATTTGACATATTAAGAAGATGAAGTTCAAGTGGATATTGGGTTAATTTAGACACAATTACTACAACATGCGAGCCATGAAGGTAGCGCTAAGACTGCCGCAGAGAAGAACCGGACGTGTGAGAAGACGATGTTGGAGATCAAACAAGAGAGACTTGATCCAGGCCAAATCAGCCGCAATGGCAGCAATGGCACGATATTCGGCCTCTGTACTGGAACGAGCCACGACCTTCTGCTTGCGAGAGGTCCAACTGACGAGAGTGTTGCCAAAGTAAATGGCAAAACCAAACTGAGACCGACAATCGTCAGGGTCCGACGCCCAGCCCGCATCGGAGAAGGCTGTGAGCGTGAACCTGGGAGCTGGCCGGATGATGAACTGGTGAGAAAGCGTGCCCTTGAGATAACGGAGAATGCGCTTGACTGCATTGGGACAATGCATGAACTGACATACCCGATTAACAACATAAGAGATCTCAGGACGAGTGATGGTGACGTACTGAAGAGCACCAACAATGTTGCAATACAGAGTGGGATCCTGGAAGGGATCACCGTCCTTTGACAGGCGAGAGTGCGGCTCAGCAGGACTTGAGATAGGCTTAGAATCCGCCATCTTGGACTTGGTGAGAAGATCACGAATGTACTTTTGCTGATAGAGGAGTAAGCAATCCGAAGAGCGCACCACCTCAATTCCAAGGAAGAAATGAAGATCACCAAGGTCCTTAAGAGAGAAGGCCTGGTGAAGCTTAGCAGTGAAGGACGCAATAAGAGAATCC
Organism: Persicaria tinctoria; assembly: GCA_037127255.1. Classification (NCBI taxonomy): domain Eukaryota; kingdom Viridiplantae; phylum Streptophyta; class Magnoliopsida; order Caryophyllales; family Polygonaceae; genus Persicaria; species Persicaria tinctoria. The sequence continues at coordinate 8,743,033 of JBANSL010000004.1, forward strand.
GAGCTGCCGGTGACAATCAGATCATCAACATATACCAGGACATAGATCCCACTTGCTGGGGTACCGTAAACAAAAAGAGAGCAATCAGACTGACAACTGCGGAACCCATAGGTGAGCAAGAAAGCCTTGAGCTTACTGAACCAGGCACGAGGTGCCTGTTTCAGACCATAGAGCGCCTTACGAAGAAGGCAGATGTGATTTGGCCGAGACTAGTCAACGAAACCAGGAGGCTGCTCCATGTAGACCTGCTCATGTAAGTCACCATTCAGGAAAGCGTTATTGATATCAAGTTGCTTAATCGGCCATCTGAATGTCAGCGCAATCGTGAGGACCAGACGAATTGTCGTAGGCCGAACAACTGGGATGAACGTGTCGAAGTAATCAATACCCTCTTCCTGCTGGTAACCTTTTGCCACTAGACGCGCTTTGAGCGCTCAATAGATCCATCTGCTTTCCGTTTGACCCTGTAAACCCACTTGCAACCCACAATGTTAGTAGATCGAGGACGCGGAACCAAAGACCATGTGTCATTCTTATACAGCGCATCGAGTTCTGTTGACATGGCAGTGACCCATTCAAGGGATTGGGTGGCTTGGTGAAAGGTTTTGGGTTCATGATGAGGGTGAGGGTCGGGAGTAAGTGGATTTTTGTGGTGTGAAGGGCTTTGGGTTTAAGGTCACTCGTCCGAGCACGAGTTGCCATGGGATGAGTGCTGTTATCAGCAGAGCGGAGGTGTTGGAGGATAGGTGGGAGAGGCGGTACTGGGGAGGGTGCACGAGTATGCTCAGCAGATGGGATAGAGTGTGTGGGAGATGAGGGTGATGAGGCTACATGTGTAGCGGGAGGGGATGGGATGTCGAAGGGCAGCGACTACTGAGGGGGCTGCAGGGGCTGTTGTAAGCGGGGTTGTGGAGTGTCAGTGATGGCATGAGGCGACGGCGGCGACTGGTTGGCATGGGGCACAATCGACGGAGAGGTGTGGATAACCGATGACAGAAGGTCAACGGATAGAGGTGGATTGTATGACTCGGTAGGAGGAGCAGCAAGCTGCTCTGTAATGGCCGAAAATTCCGACTCATGAAAGACGACATGGCGGCTGACATACACACGACGAGACGGAGAGTGGTAGCATAGGTACCCTCGATGGGAGGGTCTTGAACTGCAATTTGTTTTATCGATATGGACCAAGGAAAGGAAAACAAAGACAACCAAAAGCGCAGAGACAAGTAGTTAAGCGAGCGGTTGTACAGACACTGAAAAGGAGACTTGTGACTTAAAATTTGAGTAGGAAGCCGATTGTGAAGATATATGGCTGTATGGAAGGCATGCTCCCAAAATTCAGGCGGAAAGCGAGAGTGAACTAGAAGGGTTAGACCTTTTTCTTGAATGGTGCGATTTCGACGTTCAACTATTCCATTTTGAGATGGGGTATGAGGGCATGAAATACGGTGTATGATACCCTGCTGAGAGAGAAGAGTGGTGAGACTGCGATACTCACCACCCCAATCTGCTTGGAGTTCTTTGATGGAGGCTTGAAATTGAGTGCGAATCATGGTTTGAAACAATTTAAAGAATTTAAGCACTTGCGATTTGTGGCTCATAAAGTAGATCCAAGTAAATCGGGTGCAATCATCAACAAATAGAACAAAGTATCTGTTAACTCCCTCCCTTGATGAAAATCGGAATAAGTTTCAAAGGCTTTGATAGTCTGTTTCTGTCAAAGGTCTTGAAGCTTTAGCGGTGTTGATGAAACACAAAACCTGTTCTCTATATTATTATGCTCGAATATTATTTTATATTATTATATGCTTCCAGATATTCATACTAACATTTCAGGAAGTTTTTCAAATATTATCTCCTTCCAAAGTCGAAAAGTGAAGAAGGACACAATCGGAGACCATGGCTTCAAAAGTTTCCCTGTATAGAAGATCTCGAAGATAGCCATGATCAGCCAAGCGTTGGAGAAGATTCCTTCCTTAAGTGGCGCCGATGATCTTCACTATATAAAGGAGATGAAGAAGAGAGAAAGGACTGACGCACATTCACGAATATCATTGCACAATCAGCCCTCAAGTTTACGATATCTCTTCAGCGTGTTCTCTCTGCTTGTTCTTAAGAGTCTTATATTTTGTTTCAAAGCATTTGAGAGATACACAGTGAGCTTATAGGATATATTCAAAGAGAGTGTTATACTCGAGAGTTTATAACTCAGGAAGTGAGCACTAGGCTATTGATTCTCGAGAGTAAGAGGATTGTACTAGATAGCTGAGAGAGGTGGGGCTCTTCTAGATAGGTCTAGGACTCCAAGGGAACGTGAGTTGACTAGATTGCAATTGTATAGGAGAGAGGCTTCTCGGTGAGCTATTAGGATCCTAAGCTTTGTGAATCAATAAAGCATGTTGAATCCTAGAGTTGTGGAAGAACCCTAGGCGGGGACGTAGGCCAAGTTCATGCCGAACCTCGTTAACAATTCGTTGCGTCCTTTACTTACTGCTTTACCATATTTCCGCATTTGTTCGAATTGTATAACTTATTTGTGATTCAGGTTTTCCAGAGAAAAGATTAAGTCTAATCTCAAAGGGTTTTGCACGAGCTTCAAAAGTTTTGAGATTATCTCCGAAAAACTGGCATATTCTATTCAACCCCCCTTCTAGAGTATCTTTATATTACTTTGTTTTACATTATCGAACCTTCAATTGGTATCAGAGCTTTACTCACTGTTTTTGATTTAACAATCTTGTGAGTTTTCGATCATGTCTGGTGAAGCAAGCGTATGATTTGCACAGGGAAGGTCTACCAATAGACCACCACTCTTTGTAGGAAACAATTTCGTCCATTGGAGGTCCTTGATGAAAATGTTCATTATAGATCAAGATCTGGAACTTTGGAACATTATAGAGAATGGTCCGAAGGTTCCAATGAAAGACGGACCAAATGGAACCAAAGTTGCGAAGACCGAGGCTGAATTCATCCAAGCGGATCTTGAACTCGTCTCCAAAAACTACATGGCTATTAACTTACTTTATTGTGGGCTTAACACTGATGAGTTTAATCGTATTTCATCTTGTAGGTCAGCTAAAGAGATTTGGGACAAGTTGGTCATCACCGATGAGGGAACCAGCCAACTGAAAGACACCAAGATCAGTATCTTCCTTCGAAAGTATGAACTCTTCAAAATGAAGCCAGATGAGTCTATTAAGTCCATGTTCACACGGTTCACGGAAATTACCAACAACCTTGACTCTCTCAACAAGAGCTTTACGAACGTTGAGAAAGTGAGGAAGATATTGAGGTGCCTCCCAAAAGACAAATGGGGCTCTAATGTGACAACCATAGAGGAAGCCCAAGATCTCACCACTCTGCCCCTTGATGACTTGCTTGGGAAGCTGATCACACATGAGATGATTCTCAATGAAGACGATGGAGAACTCCCAGCAAGCACTAAGAACTTGGCGCTCAAGTCTAAGAAGGATGAGCCCAAATATGTGTCTAATTCTGAAGATGAGGATGATGATGAGGATGATCCCTTTGATCTCATTACAAGGGGTCTTTCTCGAATCCTCAAGATGAAGAAGCAATTCAACAACAAAGACGGATCAGAGTCTTCTAAATTTCGAGGTAAGTCTCGATACAACAAATATGACAAGAAGACTAAACCTTTGTCTTGTTTTGAATGTGGTGAAACAGATCATCTTGTGAAAGACTGCCCTCAAAAGACGAAGAGCTAGTCCAAGAAGAGTGATAGATGGAAAACGAAAGCCATGGTGGCAACTTGGAGTGATTCTGACTCGGACTCCGACGATGAAAAGGCCAACCTTTGTCTCATGGTCACAGGAGATGAATCCCATGATGAGCAACTCGAGGTAACTGTAAGAGAGCTCATGGCAAGTCCAAAAGAGGTACTATCGGAATTCCTTTCTAATATGATTGCCAATGAAGAGAAACTTATTGTCCAAACTAACACTCTTATCAAGAAAACCGTGGACCAGGAAAGAACTATTGAGGAACTATCTAGGCGGGTCAAAAGTCTTGAATCTTCTTATTCAGGTTTTGACATTAAAGTCAAGACTCTTGACTCAGAGAAATATGAACTCAAGCAAGATCTCTCGTCTCTGAGAAGTGAACATCATGACTTAGAAAACGAGAAGATCTCCCTGAATAATAAGATTCAAGACCAACAGACAGCCCTCATAAGTTTTACCAAGTCCAAGGACACTCTTGATAGGATGTTGGGTGAGCAACAAAGTTCTCTAAATAGAATTGGTATTGGTTACAACCCAAGGTTTTTAAAGAAGCAACACATTACCACTTTTGTGAAGGCAAAAGGAAGCAAAACCTCTCCTATATGTCACCACTGTGCAAGAAAGGGACATGTAAGAGAGACCTACCCCTATAGAAGAAAAGATCCTCATATTATTCGCAATACATTTCCTGTTCACTTGAGAAAAGAACGGATAACGCAAGTTTGGGTCCCCACAGGCACTATTTTACCAAATATGGTTTATCCCAATAAAGGATCTAAATTTGCTCACTGGTCTAGCCACAAAGGTTGATGTTGGTTTTGTAGGAGATCACCAAGGTGAAGGCGCAAAAATGGATTATTGATAGTGGATGCTTGAGGCACGTGAGTAGAAGGAGTTCTCTTTTCCATAATCAAAAGAAGCAACCCACTGGAACAATCACTTTTGGTGACAAAGGAAAGTGTGACATCGTTGTGCGTAGAGAAGATACAGGTGAAATAGTTCTAACTATCTATCGTTATAACAACATCTTGCTGTGAATGCCGAGCAAGTGGCCCAAGAAAGCTTAACCTGTCTAAAGGCTTTGACGGACGATCCAAAGCTCTGGCACAAGAGACTCGGTCATGTGAGTCCACATACACTACAGAAGCTTGTGTCCAAAAGGCCTGTAAGAGGACTACCTGAGATGGACTTCAAATGTATTGATATGTGCAATGCATGCACACGAGGTAAACAAACACGTTGCTCTTTCAAACCCAAAAAGGTTGTAAGTTCTTCTAGACCCCTTGAACTTTTACATATGGATTTATGTGGTCCTATGCGAGTCAAATCTCCCAATGGTAAGAAGTACATGATAGTCGTTGTTGATGATTTTTCTAGATATACTTGGTTTGCATTTTTTAAAAGAAAAATCAGAGGCCTTATTTGAGTTTTCTAAACTTTGTAAGGAGTTGCAAACTTTAAGAAACGAGCCCATAGTGTCAATTCGAAGAGATCATGGTAGGGAGTTTGATCAATTTCAGTTTGATTTATTTTGTGCTAAATATGGCATCTCCCATAACTTTTCTGCTCCTAGGACACCTCAACAAAACGGGGTTGTGGAACGAAAGAACCGTACCTTAGAGGATATGGCCACGACTATGCTTTTAGAAAATACATTACCTAAAACCTATTGGGTTGAAGCTGTTAACACAGCCAACTATATTTTGAATCGTTGTCTTATTCGTTCTATCTTAAAGAAAACTCCTTATGAACTTTTCAAAGGCCGCAAACCACTTATATCTTATTTTAAACCCTTTGGTTGTACTTGTTTTGTTCATAACAATGGAAAAGATAACCTTGGGAAATTTGATGCGCGTAGTGATGAAGGTATATTTCTTGGCTACTCCACAAGTAGCATAGCTTATATAATCTTCAATAAAAGGACCCAATTAGTTGAAGAAAGTATACATGTTATATTTGATGAATGCAATGACGGTTCTTTGAGTGAAAATGTTGCAGATATAGATCTTAACATCCATGCAGAGAACGAGGAAGGTGATGATGATGCTACCAAGAACACAACGAAGAGGAACATGCAGGAACAGATTTTTAACATTGAAGAATTGGCCCAAGGTGTTGAAGATTCGTCCAAAGCCCTTGGTGTCCAATCCAATAGTGTTGAGACGTCAGAAACTGCTGTAACTGAACCTAACAGGACCACGGAGTCAAATGTACCACAAATCAATCCTACTGGTGTGACGAATCAAGGAGCTGAGACTAGCAAAAGGAAATTCAAATACTCCTCATCACACTCATTAAAATCCTACATTTAATTTCAGATACATGGAACTGAATCCAGTCTTAGCCAATTAAGCTACCTTGAGGTGTTCTAACAATCTTTGCTTTCCCCCCCTCTTTATTTTGTCTATTCATAACTGAAAAAGTATTTATGACCCTACTTCTAGTGTTCAAACTCGTTCTAAACTTAAGGATCTTTGTGCTTTTCACGCGTTTGTTTCTCTTATTGAACCAAAGAAGGTAGATGAGGCACTTCAAGAACCAGACTCGATCATTTCCATGCAAAGTGAGCTTAACGAATTTGAAAGGAACAAAGTCTGGACCTTGAAGCCTAGGCCAAAGCATCAACCAGTCATTGAAACACGATGGGTATTTCGAAACAAGTTAGATGAGAATGGGTATAAGGTGGATAGGAAGAGCACGTCAGGATGTTGTCAATTCTTAGGAGCATCTTTGATCAGTTGGCACTCAAAGAAACAAAACTCAGTTGCTCTATCCACTACAGAAGCCGAATACCTAGTCGCTGGAGCATGTTGCTCCCAAATCCTTTGGATAGCTCAACAAATGCGAGATCTTGGCATCAACCTCAAAGGCATTCCCATTAAATGTGACAGTACAAGTGCCATCTTCATTACAAAGAATCTTGTTCAGCATTCAAGGACCAAACATATTGATATAAGGCATCATTTCATTAGAGACCATGTTGAAAAAAGCGATGTGTCCATTTCGTTTATTTCAACTGATTATCAATGGGCTGACATTTTTACCAAGCCTTTGGGAGAGGACAGGTTCACCTTCATTAGACGAGAGATTGGGATGCTTAACAAGGATGCACTTTCGTAGGGGGAGCTTTCCCTTTACGAAAGATAAAATCTACTTAGTGTCAAGACCTTTGAGAATTATGTCAAGGTTTGTGAACTAAATGGTAGATCACATATAACAAATCATATATTTGGTTAATATCTTTTTAGATATTTGATCAGATATAGTTTTAATGGTTTTTTTTAACCTTCTTTATTTGTTACCGATTTTATTTTATCCGAGTATAGTTTATTTGTGGAAATTATTTTAAAATCGGATAAATCTTCTCTTGCCTTCAAGATTTGAAAGGAACTTTTGAATTTTGAATTATTTTGGGAAGTCTGATTTTGGTAACTGTTTTTAAACTCCTCCCTTTGTTGAAAGACAAAAAGGGGGAGATGGTTTGATGGTTTAGACATTGAAACTGCTGTGAACCAAGGGTCTTGGAAGACCTTGTTTTGTTTTACTTTGTTGGATGTTTTTCATGTTAAAATTATGATCCAACATTTGTCTAACCCATGCAGGTACTTAGTCCGATGTTGCTTGTATTATTTATGTTTGACTAAGTTGCAGGGATGCATAAGTTTTGTCTTTCATCAAGGGGGAGATTGATAACTCCCTCCCTTGATGAAAATCGGAATAAGTTTCAAAGGCTTTGACAACCTGTTTCTGTCAAAGGTCTTGAAGCTTTAGCAGTGTTGATGAAACACAAAACATGTTCTCTATATTATTATGCTCGAATATTATTTTATATTATTATATGCTTCCAGATATTCATACTACCATTTCAGGAAGTTTTTCAAATATTATCTCCTTCCAAAGTCGAAAAGTGAAGAAGGACACAATCGGAGTTAATGGCTTCAAAAGTTTCCCAGTATAGAAGATCTCGAAGATAGCCATGATCAGCCAAGCGTTGGAGAAGATTCCTTCCTTAAGTGGCGCTGATGATCTTCACTATATAAAGGAGATGAAGAAGAGAGAAAGGACTGACGCACATTCACGAATATCATTGCACAATCGGCCCTCAAGTTTACGATCTCTCTTCAGCGTGTTCTCTCTGCTTGTTCTTAAGAGTCTTATATTTTGTTTCAAAGCATTTGAGAGATACACAGTGAACTTATAGGATATATTCAAAGAGAGTGTTATACTCGAGAGTTTATAACTCAGGAAGTGAGCACTAGGCTATTGATTCTCGAGAGTAAGAGGATTGTACTAGATAGCTGAGAGAGGTGGGGCTCTTCTAGATTGGTCTAGGACTCCAAGGGAACGTGAGTTGACTAGATTGCAATTGTATAGGAGAGAGGCTTCTCGGTGAGCTATTAGGATCCTAAGCTTTGTGAATCAATAAAGCCTATTGAATCCTAGGGTTGTGGAAGAACCCTAGGCGGGGACGTAGGCCAAGTTCGTGCCGAACCTCATTAATAATTCGTTGCGTCCTTTACTTACTGCTTTACCATATTTCCGCATTTGTTCGAATTGTATAACTTATTTGTGGTTCAGGTTTTCCAGAGAAAAGATTAAGTCTAATCTCAAAGGGTTTTGCACGAGCTTCAAAAGTCTTGAGATTATCTGCGAAAAACTGGCATACTCTATTCAACCCCCCTTCTAGAGTATCTTTATATTACTTTGTTTTACATTATCGAACCTTCAGTATCGACTACCATTGATAGACCTGCAGGGCGAGAAGAGGAGCGATCTGCAGGAGGCCGAGAGGGAGGCTGGCGCGAGGACTGGCGAGACGGAGGCCGATCAGAAGAGCCCCTACGAGAGGACCCGTCGTGCTGCTGTCCGAGCCTCATCAGTCAGACGTTCCTCCTCTCGAAGGAGAAACCCAAGAAGGTTGTCGGGATCCAAAGTATCCAGCTTTATGTTGAGGGCAGCGCGTAGCGGCCCATAGGACGAATCCATGTCGTGGAGAATAGCCGAGATGAAGTCATCATCAGACACGGGATGAGAGCAATCAGCCAGAGAGTCAACGATGTTGCGCTTCTGCTCAAATTACTCAATCATAGGCAGATTACCTTTTTGAAGAGTGTTGAGTTGTTGCTTGAGATACATCGATCGGGCGCGAGACTGTGCCTGAAACATCCTTTCAATGGTGAGATAGCCAAGTAGTTGCTGCGTGATGGTGGTGCGGAGCCAGATAAGAACAAATTTGTCCCGTCGCTTCCAAGTGAGGAAGGCATGATTGGGAGACGTTGATGCCGGAACGGTGTCGGTAGCCGGCGTGGTGACGGTGGCCGGAGGAGCCACATCAGAGGTGACAAAAGCCTTTAATTCAAAGGCATCTATGGCATCCAAGACATTGGTACGCCAGATGGAATAGTTGGTGCGGTCTAATTTGAACGAGAAGACCGGAAAGTGAAAAGATCCAGAGGAGTCGTCACTGAGAGCAGCGGCGAGAAGGGAGGTGCTGGATTTCGACGAGCCGGGTTCAGTGTTGCCGGTCGACGCCGAGGAGGAGGCAGGGGTGCCGTCAGGGGTGGTGGACATGGTGATTAGGGTTTGTTAAAAAAAAGGATCTTGCTCCGATACCATAAAAGGATTTAGGAACTCAGTTGATAATAATCATACTGAGGTTATGTATTTATATATAGAGATTACATAGAAGATATTCCAAAAGATACACATGATACAAATAAGGATAGATAGAATATTCTATCTATATCTACAAATATAGATAGAATAACGATAGATAGAATATATCTCTAATATACAGTTATACAAACATCCAAATAGAGCTACTATGTGTACATGAAGAAATTGTGCTTAATATTTAGAAAATTGTAAGCCTATTGGCTCAAGTTAGAGTGAGGTGCGCAAGCGTAAGATGAGGGTTCAAATCATGCATAGGCTAATCTTCAATTTAATAATTTGCGATCTTCACAATAATTTCATACTGAATGTATTCGTGTATAAATGAATGTATGATAGATAAAGTCACTATTCTAAAAGATGTATGAATTTTGAATATGGTGAATGTGTTTGATGGATAAAATCACCATTCTAAAAGAATTTTGCAGGATTGATAAAATCCTACATTTAATTTCAGATACATGGAACTGAATCCAGTCTTAGCCAATTAAGCTACCTTGAGGTGTTCTAACAATCTTTGCTTTCCCCCCTCTTTATTTTGTCTATTCATAATTTATAAGAATTGGCTGACTGAAAAAGTATTTGTGTTTAATTGTGATTTATGTGTTTAGTGGTTGATGTTTAAAACAAGCTATTTCTCTCTTAAAAAGCTTAGTGTATTAATCTTCTTGAATATATCTCATATCACTTGCATTGATGCATGATAAATTGGGTTTCCTTCTTGTAATAATATAAGAAATAAACGAGCTAGGAAGGAGGATTGTTGCATATCACAACACAGTTCAGCTGACAAAGGGACACATGCAACAAGTTGTCGATATTTTCGAGCTCTTGCACGACAACAACTAGTCGAGATTTATCTATCATACGTACATTTTTCATTCATACACGAAGACATTCAGTCTAAAATTATTGTGACGCGCAATTTATTTGGAGATTAGCCTATGCAGATTTGAACCCGCATGAACAATAGACTCAAGGGATCGGACTTTTGGAACGAGACATACTAGGTAAGTTTGGTAAAGCATAGACCTTATCCCATGAACAGGAAACACAAGGGAAATTAAGCGGGACAATTGATCCATGGAGATTGAAACCCAAAACAACGACCTTGGTTATTTGACATGATGGATGCCCTAATCGGAAGTGCCAGAGGAGGGAGGTCGGAGAAAGATTGGTGGTGGCGGTATGGAGCAGCGGCGATGTAGAAGAGGATGACGAAGACGGCCAAACATACAGTCCATACTTAGCGATGCCTTGGGCCAAAGTGGCTTGGGTCTGATGGTCCTTCACAAGAAAACGAGATTTATCAAACACAAAGAACACATCATTTTCATTGCAGAAGCGATTTACTGAAATAAGATTTTTGGTGAGGGATGGTGCATGAAGTAAATTGGATAGTTTAAATTGATGAGAATTAAAGGAGAGGTAAGACGAATCGTGATGGTGAATTGGAATTGAAGATCCATCACCTAGTGACACCGAGTCAGATGCTTCGTAAGGCAGATGATCGAGATGAAGATTGGCCAAATCCGGGGTGTAATGTTGGGTTGCGCCAGAGTCCAGATACTAGGTCGTGGTGGTGGTGTGAGCTTGGAAGTTTTTTGGGTGGAGGCGGTGGAAAAGAGTGGTCAAACCAGCTCCAACAACGTGATGTTGTGTGACCCCTCTTTTCACACAATTGGCAAATTGGGCGTGTGTCAGGAGCCCCTGAAAACAACTTATTTTGATAGCTTCCTCGTCCACGACTACATATGCCCCCTCTGTTGCTTGAATCTCCACAACCTATGTCGCTGGTGGAATCGCTTCTTCCACAACCCCTGCCTCGCGTAGAGGTGAAATGGAGTTTGGGGATGTTGTCACTGGCGAAGTCATGATTAGAGTTGGACAAGGGATTGGAGAGAACACCAGTATTGTTGCGATTAATACGATTTTCTTGAAGAAACAAGTACAAGAGTACCTCATGAGGGCGTGGAAGGACAGACTGTGTGGATATGGTTGTCACCATGGCATCGTAGCTGAGCCCGACGAGAAGGTATGTGGCAAACTCTTGGTCGTTGACTGTTTTTCCTGCAACCTAAATCTATTGAACGAGCCCGCTACAACGATTGAAGTATGTCGTGGATGTTTCATCACCTCCTTTCTTCAAACTAGCAAGATGCAACCGTGTCTGTACTATCTAGGCGTTGGATCGAGACGCATAAAGGCTATGAAGCATGTCCCAAACCTCTTGAGAAGCTGTGCAGTCCAGAACCTGGGCCATCATAGGTTTGGTTAGAGAGGCTGATAGGATGGCCAAGACTAACGGGTCCTTGCCTATCCAAGTGTCAATGGCGTCTGGGCCATCAGTTGGACATGGAAGCGAGCCATCGGCAAAGCCTAGGAGCCTCTGAGATCGGAGATACTGGGTAATCTGGCAAAGCCAAGTAAGAAAGTTGGTGGGTGATAGTTTAATCGTGTTTAGGGTTCAAACGGAAGGAGTAAGGCCAAGCGAGGAAGAAATGGAGGCATGAGCCATGGCGGCATGTAGTTATGAAATCAGAGAAGAATCAGACATGATTGGAGTGGACGAGCACGACGATTTGTCGTCTTGGCTGTGATACCATTCTAAAATATAAGAGATTCCATTGCAGGAATTTGTTGGAGGAATTTGTATTTCATTGATTTCATGTTCTGTCTTTACACTAAGTATATATAATGCAGGATTGTTGTGGGTAGCACACTATTCAAGAAGGTTCTTTTATTTTGTCTTATCTTCAAGGGTGAGTTGTCGATGAGTATGTGTGGATTCATCACCTTGGACTGCTTCTTTAGAGCTCTCCTTTGGGCTGAACATGTCTTCCTTTATGGGCTCTACTAGTAAAGAGCTCTTATGAGAAATATAAGGCTTAAATCACTTATAAATAATTCATACATTGCTAGAGGGAGCACTTTGGGAAAATTTCAGTCACTTGTTTAGCCTTCTAGCCCTTTAAGTTGATTTAATTGGGAAAATTTCATTCACTTGTTTAGCTTTCTAGCCCTTTAAGTTATACTTGGGGGATCGTTTCTTAATTATATAGCATAAAAGTGAGTATATTATAACTAAAAAATCTTATCCAAATATATTAATTATATAGCATAAAATTGAAGGGGGGTGGTATTATATATGTGCGGTATTGTTTTGAACTAAAATGAAATCGCTTTACATGTGAAGTTTAATAAGTCGAAATGTTACATGCATGTGGACGAAAATACTGATTTTCGTTGGCTTTGCTGTTTTAGAATATTACACGATGATATTGCTTTCCCGTTAAAAGAGCAAATTGATAAATAAATAAAATAATCGAAGAAAAAAGCTAACAAAATAAGAACAATAATTAAAAACAATATAATAAACATTGAACTTCGAAATAATCATGTTGTTTAAAAAAACATGGGTAATATAACATCGATCTCATTCCAAGCTCTCAAACTAAATTATATAAATAGTAACACGTACATTTTATATTAGTTTATTGATATACCTTTAACGCAATTAATACGATATTCATTACTTTTTTACTTACATCTCGAATTCATGACATATGAGTATATCAAAACAGTATTATCGATCGACGACGAAACAATGTGGAGGTGACTTCTCCCCTTTGCCTATGCTTCATACACTACGACGACAAAACGTGTGTCAGTCGGCTGAGTATCAATCTTGCAAAGTGTAAATTTATTACTACATGTCGAATATGTGACCCAAAAAAAAAGGTCAAACGTTAAAAAAATCTCAATTAATTCTTTGTAGCAAAAGCAAAGATTAATGGGTCCTCTGCATAAAATAAACCTATGGACTATGGTTATCTGTAATTAAAAAAATCCGATGAAGAAAATAAAACAATTAAAAAGAAGCAAGAGAACGGGTGGAGCGGCACATGGTTTCCTCTAATAATTTTACACCTAATACACGGTTAAGTGAAGGGGAGTGTTAAACTTTTAACTCTTAACTATGCCGGTATTAGTGCGTAATGAGATTTATGAAATACTATGTCCAAAAACCTACTATAATTTTGATAGACTAATAATATAAAAATGATAAACATTTCATTATATTGATAATTAAAATTAATAAATATTAAAATAATGTTGAGAATGAGAAACAATGTGAAGAGACAAAATGTCCCACATTGAATATGAGAAACATAAAGCCTTAGCATATAACCTAGTGGGCTACCCCACCTAATGCCAATTGGTTTTAGGATAGAATCCCGCTCGGCTTATATGCTAGGCTATATGCGCATGGGCGCACGTGTGCACACGACCCCCAATCCCGAGTCCAGAACCCCCCTGTTCGATCCTCTGCCTCCTCTGGAGGAATTGGTGTAGTTGAGTTCAGGGGAGTTTTGGGTGTTTTTGGACTCGGAGGAGGTCGTGGAGGCATTAGCCATTAAGGGAGAGGAGAGCAGAGTAGGCTGAGTTGTAAGGGAAGTCACCAGGGCTTCATACTCTATTCCAAGGCCGGCTAGAAGATAAGCGACGAATTCTTCGTCAGGGAGAGGTTTCCCCGCAGCTGCGAGAGAGGAGACGATGGATTTTGCTCGATTGAAGTACTCGGTCACTGTGTCACCACCCTTCTTGAGGGAGGCGAGTTGGAAGCGGAGATGAACTGCTTGAGCACTGGAACGAGCAGCAAACAGATTCTCAAGAAGCTTCCAGAGCTGATGCGATGTGGTGCAGTCGATCGTCTGGACAAGAACAGATTCAGTAAGGGAGGATGTGAGGATAGCCATGACAAGCTGATCCTTCGTATTCCAGTCAGCGAACGCCAGATTAGGATTGTTGTTGGGAAGAAGCGGGGAAGGACACGGGTGAGTGCCATCGGCGATGGCAAATAGCTGCTGGGATTTTAAATAGGGCTTGACTTGTAGACACCAGAGAGGGTAGTTTGTGTGAGTGAGCTTGATAGTGAGGAAGCTCGAGAACGCCGGTAAGAAGTGAGTCCCAGTGGGAGGGATTGGAGAAGGAAAGAGAGGCGGGGTAGTTGATGACCCAGAATCCTTCATTGGAGACAAAAAGCGCTTGCTTTTAGGGCCGCTCTGATACCATAGTATGACAATGATTGAAGGCGACGGATGATATGAAAAGACTGCCTTGCGACTCGGGATCAGGGGTCGTGTGCACACGTGCGCCCATGCTCATATAGCCTAGCATATAAGCCGAGCGGGATTCCATCCTAAAACCAATTGGCATTAGGTGGGGTAGCCCACTAGGTTATATGCTAAGGCTTTATGTTTCTCATATTCAATGTGGGACATTTTGTCTCTTCACATTGTTTCTCATTCTCAACACGCCCCCGCAAGTGCAACTAGGGTCGTCTTTCGCCTCTAGTTGACACTTGGACATCGGGTCTAGCATCTCATTCTCTTTTTAGCTAGTCCAGGATCGAGAGTCGGGCTGTTTGGCTTTTCCGCTCTGATACCATACTGAAGTCCGTTGGGACTCGGGATTGGGGGTCGTGTGCACACGTGCGCCCATGCGCATATAGCCTAGCATATAAGCCGAGCGGGATTCCATCCTAAAACCAATTGGCATTAGGTGGGGTAGCCCACTAGGTTATATGCTAAGGCTTTATGTTTCTCATATTCAATGTGGGATATTTTGTCTCTTCACATTGTTTCTCATTCTCAACAAATAAATCTATCAAATATTTTAGGACGACCAACATAAAATATATATTATTAATCATTATAAAATATAGTTTGTGGGAAGAAATGTCATTGTTGGCAAAAAGTAGGAAATTCACGCAATGAGGCTCGATCCCCCTCCGGTGAGGAGGCTCGATCTTTGGAGGTCCCTTGAAGAATTTGTTGAAGTCAATGATAAATCGTGGCTGCTCGCAAGCGACTTCAACGCGACTTTGGGCCCTCACGAGAGATCAGGGTCCTCGGTGTCCTCAAATAAAGAGTCGTAGCGGTTTGCTGATCAAATCGACTCACTACAGCTGATGGATTTAGGATTTTCAGGCATCCCCTTCACTTGGAGTCATGGGAGATCAGCCGAAAACCGCAAGACAGCAAAGACTTGATAGGGCCCTATGTATGGCAGATTGGAGGGCTTTATTTCCGGAAGTGAATGTGAAACATCTTACCGCCCCCCACTCAGACCACCTCCCAATCCTGATTCGCACAGAGGAGCCCAATCCGGAGATCGGTGTTGACATACCATTCCGATTCCAAGCGGCATGGATGCTACATGATGACTTTCGGGACTTCATTGACACGGTTTGGGATCGAAATGAGGAAACTTGCAGTGCTCTGAACAAGCTGACCGGGGATCTTGCATATTGGAATAAGGAAGTCTATGGGAATATAGTTCAACGGAAGAGACAACTTTGGGGACGTTTGGAGGGTATCCAACGAAAGCTCGACGAACGGACCTCTCGCCGCTATATTAAATTGGAGGAGGAAGTGACAAAAGAATTGCAGGAGGTACTTGCACAAGAACAAGCTTTGTGGTTCCAGAAATCCCGCACAAATTTCCTTCTTGAAGGAGATAGAAACACGAAATTTTACCACTTATTGCCGATCATGAGAAGGAAGGCAAACAAGATCACAACGTTGAAAGGCGAGGATGGAGAATGGGTTACAAACTCAGCCCAGATCCAAGCCATGGTGGAGGAATTCTTCAAGAATCTATACAATGAGGCTACTGCAGAAAGCGATAAGCGAGAACCAATCTTAAAGACAGACTTTCCAAGCTTGGGGATGGAGAACAAGCAGGACCTAGAGCGACCGTTTGAAGCTAACGAGGTATGGGAGGTGCTGAAAGTAATAGGGTCGTACAAGGTGATGAAACCGCATTTGAAAAGTGAACCTCCTTCCACGACCCCGTGGGCCGGGGAGGTGATCCGCGTGTCGATTTTCGGTTGGTCGACGGTCTTACCTGAAGCCCCCCTCTTGCTATCGTCTATCCTAAATGGGGGCCTCGACCTGTGCTGCCGGACCTAATGCTCAGCTCATTCCACTTTTCGGGCGATGATCTCACCAAGTGTCGGCTCCTTACTGAGTCGAGACGAACCCGCTCAGATAGGCTCGTAGAGCCCTTTATTCCCGACCTATGCCCCTCGGAATCTAATGGGAACCGACCCTGCGCTATGAGGCTTCGACCTCCTTTTATAGTGCAAGTATTTCTACATGCATGCCACTCGTTGCCACATGTCAAGTGTCTCACACCATGTGTGATGGGGGCATGGATGTCATGTGTCTAGCATGCATGTGGGAGTCGTGGATGGTCTATCGTCCGCGGACGTCTTGAGTCCTTATCTTGACTCGTACTTGCCCATTTTTCATGTTTATAAGGTTCTATTCATATAGCGGGGAACCTTTATTTATTTATGATTTTTGAGAATATCATTATTAAATTTCGGGCATCATCACAAGGCTCCGGACCCGGATGGTTTCCCGACAATATATATTCTATCTGAGGAATTGAGGTCTGCTTGGACCACAGGTCACCGAAATAGTCTTGCAAATGTGATAATGCATATTTTAGATAGGCATTATATATATATTTAGTTTAGTTAGGTTACATTTCGTGCTTGCTTTGCCGTTAAATTGCATCTTGTGTTTATTTTAGAAGAGTTCGGATTCTGCGCAATTTTGTGTTTATCTCGCAGATTGAATCGGAACACATTTGGGAGATGCAATATCTCGAAGAGGAACACAAGATACATGGGAAGGAACAAGGAAGAAGAAGCAAGACGAGAGGAGAAGCCCACACCAGAAGCACAAGACGCGGGCACGCCAGAGGCGCTGCGGGCGCGCCAGAGAGGACGCGGCCGCGCCAGAACCCGCCGCAGCGGGAAGTGAAGAAAGCAGTTGCGGCGGGCGCCGCAAACTTGCGGCGGCCGCCGCACGTACGGACAGCGCGTATGCGCAGCGTTTTGGAAAACTTTTGGAAAACCCTAAATTCTATTTTGTTTCTTTGAGGCCGACTTGGGGATGTTTATTAGGCCACTTTTATGTTATTTTTCAGGACCTTTGATTCTACTCATACAACCACTAGACACTTTAGAGATTTGGAGCGATGTCTTCCATGAGGAACTAAACTCATCTATTTTGCCTGCAATTTGAAGCTTTATTCGGATTGATTGTGAGTTTCTAATTCTCGCTCCTTGTTTCCTATTAGTGAATGCTTCAACTTCTTTGTGCTTGATTGTTCATTGTTTTATTCTATCTCGACTGATCAACTTGGTAGAATCAATTCAATTGCTAGGGTTTTGTAGATTCCTGATTGTGAACCTTAACCCAAGTGGCAAACTTGTTCCTTTAGGGCTGATTGAACTAATTGAATGAGTAGGAAGTTGAATGTGTTGTTAAATCCTTCTTTAGGGACTGCAAATACCTTGGCTAATCTCTGAACTTAAAGCTATCAATTGGGTTAAATCCTTCTTTAGGGACTGTTCGATTGATAAGGGTTTCTAGGACTGATTGGACTAGTAACTATATTAGGTCGGGACAAGGGCATTCATAGGAAACGTAATAGGACGAGAAGAAGTTACAATGATCGCTTCAATCCAATAAAGTGGAAAATTGTAGGTGGAATTGCTTCTCCTAAATTGTCTAAACCAAAATTACTTATTCTGCATTCGTTACTTTGCTTTGATAAAAGGCAAGACTTTCACACAAAAACCCCCCTCTTTGGTTACTTTAATTGGCACTTGAATCACACTTGAATCATAAATTTCCCTGTGGGATCGACCTCTTGCTTATTACTATACTAGTTATAGGTTTGAGTTTCTTTGGCGGAATCAACGACAGGTTTTCCCTCCGTCAGAATGCTTAATGAGGGCATGTTTCCGCCAGGGATTTGTGATGTTTTGATGGTTCTCATACCGAAAATCCCAAACCCTCTAACACCGGCACAACACTAACCTATATCTCTTCTCAATGTGATTCTCAAAATTGCTTCGAAAGCAATTGTGAGCAGGTTGAAACCGGTTCTGCCAGACTTGATCTCGCCGACTCAAGCAAGCTTTGTCCTAGGTAGACAAATTATAGACAATGTGGTGATCATACATGAAGTGCTACATGCTATGTCAGAATGTCGTCGACGAAAGTGGATGATGATTAAAATAGACCTTGAGAAAGCCTACGATAGAATCCGTTGGAGCTTTCTCCGTGAAGTTCTGCAAGAGGCTGACTTGCCGACTCATCTCATAGAAGTGATCATGACAAGCCAAACTGTAGGAAAGGTGAACCTCCTATGGAATGGTGACCGAACTGATGGGTTCCACGCCTCTAGGGGAATTCGACAAGTGGACCCCCTCTCCCCCTACCTTTTTGTCCTCTGGTTGGAACGACTCACACACATCATTGAAGGTGTTCTCTGAGATGGTGCGTGGAAGCTTGTGAAAATTGGGGATGTAAGCCTTTCCCACATCATTGAAGGTGTTATCCTCTGTTTGGAACGACTCACACCTAGTGCTTCTTGCGGAAGCGATAGAGGAGCAGGGCAGGGCGATCCGTCGGTGCCTGAATGGGTTCTGTGGTCAATCAGGAGAAAGGGTGAACTACAACAAGAGCATCGTTCTTTTTTTCCCGGAATGTGGGTGCAAATATAAAGCACTCGATAAGCCGAGTTCTTAGGATCCCCATGGCAGTGGAGTTTGGGAATTACTTGGGTGTTCCGTCTGCGCGCGGAAGGATGACAAGAGAGAGATATAATTTCTTACTTGATAAGGTGACTTCGAGGCTCCAAGGCTAGAAGACCAAAACACTCTCCTTGGCCGGGAGGGTCACGCTAGCCAAATCCGTTCTTACGAGCCTCCCTTTGTATGTGATGCATTGTGGTTCGAATGCATTCGGTGCAATACAATATTCGTTAATTATTCAGATGAATATGTCGAATTTTGATTGTTAGTGTTAATGAGTTGTTAATTATTCGGTGAAATTTGGATCATTATTCGTCTGTATATGGTGTTTTCGGATTGACAAATAACATAAAACCTCTCATATACGATCGAATAATCATTCCTATAGAACCGAATACTCATACATTTTATTGAATACTGTTGTTCTATTTCCCACAAAAAAATTAAATATTCTACCGAATAATGTTTCAAAACTGAATGCATAAAAATTAACTCGGAGTCAAAACTAAAATTGATTGACAAAAAATTAAACATTATTCGGTAGTATATGACAAATTATTCAGTTGAATTGATAAAATTTGATCTGAAATGGATGGAAAAATGTAATATAACATTATTCGGTAGATTATAAAATATTTATATATATATATATATATATATATATATATATATATATATTCTATTGAGATTATTTTGTTACTGATGATCAATAATGTTTATGATAGAGCATTTTTTCGAATGAGTTTTATTAGAGGAAGATTTAAATCGAGATCGACCATTCATTTATGATGAATGAGATAGCATGGCCAAGATATATTTATAATTTGGCTGGCCACATTATTAATTAATTTTTCTCAAAATAATAGGATTTTAGAATAAGAGAACAAAAATCAATTTAGTTATTGTTTCCAGAGCTAGTTAATGATGAATGGGATAGCATGGCCAAGATATATTGATAATTTGGCTGACCACATTATTAATTATTTTATAACAAAATAATAGGATTTTAAAATAAGAGAACAAAAATAAATTTAGTTAATATTTCTTCTTAAAATTAAAATTTAACTAGCTAGTTAAATTTTAATTTCTCCTTCAATTACACATATGTACCAACTACATTTTATTCCTTTTTTTGGGTTTTATTCCTTCTTTTTTTTTGGGGAGGGAGACAACAATGTTCTTCGTTAAGTTGTAGATTAGAAAAGTCGTTATACATTAATTAAATCTCTAAAATGATTAATTATTCTCCATATTGAGAATAGCATAATTTGCACACAAGTTAAAAGTACGTGCAACCTAGAGAATTGAATTTTCTGATATTGCAATTTTTTGTGGTAAATATGATGAAATTCATTTGATAATCTAGTCTTTGTAAATGAATCAAGTCTAATAATTAAGAAAAAGAATAAGCCCTTTTGAGCGATTTATTAAGTATTTAAGTAGATCAATCACAGTTTTGTTCAAGTACAGGGTTGTCACACACTGAAAATATTGAGATATTATGAACAACATATAAGTTTTGCGGGCTAATTCTCTCATTGTTAATTGGTTTTGAGATAAAACTTCATCACCTTGTGCAAATATGCGAAGGAACATAGTCTCGACACCATTATCAACAGTCGCATCGCAGTACGACAGGATGACTTACCTCTGTGGTGGGTGTTTCTTTGGGGGGTTCTTGTGGATCAGCATCCTTCTCCATTTCGGTCTCCCCATGAACTGGTCCCTTATTCTTACCCATCTCCTACAGATTATGAGTTCGTATCACCATCATTCACAAAACTGACATCACGTTTCAGTTAGGGTACTTGCCTCAGAGGTTGTCTTGGTGGTTTCATTTTCACCTACATCAGTACCCGATTTCTGGCCCATTTCCTTAACAGTTTCCTCAGCCTACGCAATTATGGGAAAGGTATGTTACCATGACGCCTATATTGTTATACATGACGCCTACATTGTTATACATGACGGTTAAGGATACTGACATGAAAAATTGAACATCTTACCTCCTTCAACTGCAACTCAACATCTTCGGTTTCCTCACTGTAAGTTCCATGTCTGTCCTGCGAGTGTGTCACCTCGTCCTCGCCTCGCTTCTTCCCCCTCACCTCCCTTCTCAACTCCTGCATCGCCGCCTCAACCCTTTCCATCCTCTCGTTAAACGTTGCCAATAAGCTCGTCCTCAGATCATCCATCTTAGACAAAATCCTTGACACATCCACTTGGGTTGTAAAGGCTCAGATTTTTTTTAAATCCCAATTTTCCGGAAAAAGAAAATCAAAATAAAATTTAAAGCGGGATTTAGCGGAAAAACACTCCAACTCGGATTTTAATCTCGTAAAGCGGATTTTCAACCTAAAATAAAATTTTGAAAGCTAACTCGACATGGA
The DNA here is from genome assembly GCA_037127255.1 of Persicaria tinctoria. Taxonomy (NCBI): domain Eukaryota; kingdom Viridiplantae; phylum Streptophyta; class Magnoliopsida; order Caryophyllales; family Polygonaceae; genus Persicaria; species Persicaria tinctoria. The sequence goes on from JBANSL010000004.1 coordinate 8,764,461, forward strand.
AACATCTTCTTCGGATTTTTGAAAATCAAATTTGATCAATTCAGGATAAGATCGAGAGAGCGCGGTTCAGTATTTGTCCTCGGGTATTTTGAAATTGGGTTGGGACCACTTTGTCTACTTCCTCTCTTATTTGCCGAGCCCCCGCTAGTCAACTCCTTTCCTCCCTTCCCTTGGTCGATCAGTAGCAGAAACCTGCAGTACCTAGGGTGTGTATGGATGAAATATAAACAGGTTAAAAAGTGTGAATTATTAACTGTTAAAAAAATAAACAGGTTTAAACGGTGTATGGAAACAACAAATAAGCTTTAGTCAGTTAAAAAAAGGGTTTATAAATAAGCTGCAGATTGAAGCTTATTTTGAGGTTTATATTCCATAATTACTATTTTACCCCTTCTCTTTTATCTTATTTGGTTTGAAAGTACCACAATACCCCTAATAAAAACCAAATAAACTCCACTTTTTACAAATAAACTCCACTATTTTACCCCTTCTCTTTTATCTTATTTTGTTTTTCGCCCCATACGGAGTTTATATTTTTTCATAAATTTTTAACTACTTTTAACAACAGTTTATAAATTTTTACCCTGTTTATAATTTTAGTCAGTTTATTAACCCCGTCCCATACGAACCCCTACTCCCTCCTGATCATTACCCGTTTGAGCTAGCAACTCCTACTCATTTCTCTTCCTCACACACCATTGCACCCACAAAAATGGAAAATGGTCAAGACCCTTGTCTTCCCTAGGTACCCTAAAAATCAGATTCCTACAAACATCTATTCTCCCCCATCTCACCTTTAATTTTCAAACAACCTCTGCTCTCCTTGACTCTATCCAAACTCAGCCCCAATTCCGCACCCCTTTTCCCCATATAATCAGACATTGGGTTCTTTTACCACCACAAGACAAACACCCTCTCTCTCTCTGTAATTGTGTCGAGGACCCCAAGCCCCAACCTCTCCTTCTGCAGGCCGGCTTCTCAAGCCCCATCACCACCACCCTCACAGCCACTCCCTTGCCTCCTTCATTCCTCCCTCCTTTGAGACGCCAGCAGCAGCTCCCCGGATTCCGCCTCTCCCTCCTTGGCGTCCCCAGGCAGCAGCAGAAGTCGGAGGTCCCCCGGAGCGCCGTCACCGTCTCCTCCGCCCTGCTTTCGAATTCAAGAGCGGTATGACCCTTTTCCCTCTCCTTCCGACTCCAAGCTGAGTAAAGCTCCTCTTTTAACCTTCCTCTCACAATCCTAGGCGATTCCCAATGAGGAATCGACCCCGACGCACCTCCCCGAGCTCCGTTTCCGGCGAACCTTCGAAACCTCGGTGAGCACTCCCTTCCTCTTCCTCCTTCTTGTTGATTCCTTGTCCCTGAGTGTTGTTTGGTTTGTCGGAGTGAGGTGTCACCGGCGAGCCCTCCAATTCCCTTTCCTTTCCTTTGGATTCGAGCAGTAGTCCCTGAAGATGATGATGAACAGTGGTTAGGGGTTTGGTTTATGTTTTCTTTTAAATTGAACCGGTTCAGCTATTTAAATAAAAAAAACCGGTCCGGTTTAGGGCAATTGAGAATCAGATTTTAAAAGGGGAATTGGGCCTATTTTTTTGGGCTGGATTTGGTTGTTTTAAAATCAAAGTGATTTGGGCCTATTTCTTTCAATTAGATCCGATTTTGAAATTTTAAACAAAGATGCCGGATTTCTTTTGAGTTTATAAATAAGGGTCGGTTTGGTATTTTATAAAGAAAAAGGGTCGGTTTTGATAAATTAAAAAGGGTTGATTTTATTAAATGAGAATGGTTGAGATTTTAAAGGATTTAGGAATACTTTATTGAAAATGGTTAAACGAAAATAGTATTTGAAATATTATATAATATTATGAGACTTAGAGATTTAAAAGGGTATTGTCGGATTTAAATCGAAAAATGAAGTTGTCGAGCGTTTTCAAAAGGGCAGAAATTCTAACTAGTTGATTCGGATTTTGAAGCGGTTTCGGGACTAACTTGGGGAATTATGTGATCGATGACTAACTAGCATGTTCATATGATTGATTGGCTAATATCATGATTTGTGTGAATTAATGGCATGAATGAATGACTAACGGCATGATGAGATGTTAGAATTTCGTATCGTTTGACTTATGCCTCATGAGCTATGATTAATATGATGAAATTTGGAGATATACGATCATGCGGATATATGAGTATTATTGCAAATATACGAATGTGGCAAAATGGAATGACGAGAATGATATGGTCTTATGGAATGTGATGAAATGATGAATGGTTGAACTTGATGAGATGATGATAATGATGTAGTTATACTTTATTGAGTGATGTGTGCTTGCGGGATTGGATGGTTAAATGTAGACTTATATGGACGTTATGATATGTATCTAGGTGATCTTTAATCTATCGTAATGCTTGTCTTGCTGTTCTGCACCGCTAGGTAAGTCTCTTTGGAGCTTACTCAGATTGAATAGAGCTATTCCCTGCTTTAGGTGCATGATATACTAGGTGCTTGCATTCATGATCAGCATGTCATGTAGTACCATGCTAGGTTGCATCGACCGTTGAGCATTCTATTTCTTTATGTGTATGTAAACAGAACGGCCGTTATCTGTGAAGTAACTAGAGTCATTGCTAGGGTTATAGGACGACCTAGTCTCATCGGGTCCCGTCCTGAGTCAATCGAGTCATGAACTTCCTTATATTATGAGATGCCTGCGGGCTTTATTGTGGAGCGGGTTAGGCATGCGTGCCGCCCGATTATGATGGAATGCATTCACGAGCTGGCCAGTCTCCGCCCTATCGGAAGGGGGTGGAGGTAGGAGAGGGATATACCACTTGGTATTCTGTGCTAAGGCCTTATTACTATTATGTACTTGATCTTAGGAGCATGTTAGTGTGTTAATATCCCGCCATGCATCTAGAAGCATATTTATTAGGTATAGCGTATATGTGTGCTTAGGGTTGGGATGCAGAGCTAAAGTGGGCATCGATCTGATCCCGCCCCATATCAATTTTTTTAGGTATCCGTTATGCTTACTACTATTGATGCTGATTTGAGTCCATGACCGCTGGGTCTAACATGGCGGAAAGAGAGGGTTGAGATTCCAACTTCACCAATTTAATTACGGCTCGAATTTGAACGGTTGATCATATTTTGACCCGGCTCTGTCGTGGCACCCCTTGTATTATGCTTTACTTCCGCTATTTGTGTGACCTTTGGTTTTCCACGCTTAGACTTATGACAGGTACAGGGGACTTCCCCGGGGATTCCAACGATCCCTTCGAATTTTGGGTGTGAATTCCCACTTGAAAACGTTAGAGTAGAATTTTAAACCTTCAACCTGTACTCGGGGCGCAAGATCCTAACGAGGGGTTTTCATCCCTTGAAACGTAACCTGAGATTGAGAATCATAATCCTGGACCGTTACATGGGTAGCCGTCGTACTTCCCTCACCCTGCGTGCCTGACCCGAATGCTTCCGTCGTGCTCGGCGCATGTTTCGCTTTATACTCCACCACGAGGTCGTCGAAGAACTTATCCGGCTTCTCTGTCGCGAACATGGGGCCAATGATAACCCCCTCTTGAACTCCTCGGCATCCGGGAGCAGGACTGTCCGAACAGCGTCCACCTCGTCGAACATGCCCAACTCGTCCTTCGACTGCTGGATGAGGGAGGCAAGAGAATCGTACATGATATTGTGCTCTTTCGACTTATATCGCAGGCACCGAGGGTAGGTTATGCTTGTGTTTGTGCTGGTGTCAGCAAATTGTCTTGCAACTGGCCGCAGAGCCTCGTACAACCACAACTACAAACAAAAAAAACATACCAGGTGATGACATGTCGACACTTTGCATTTAATCGTGTTCAGTTTGTATTTTTCAATGCACAATGCCTATGTCCAGTTACCACGAGTCAGTGTCCAGTTTAAATCATTATTTGTCATGTGAGATTTATGTCCATACTTGGAATGCAAGGGGGAAGCCGCCTAACAAGTACGACGGGCGAGAGCTGCTGACCCCGTGCTGGAGCTTGCGCTCAACAGCCCGATAGAGAAACTCGTGGGTTCGTTCGTAGCACAGTCGCCCCCACGGGTAACGCAAGAACGCCTCAGTGTCAGACACCATGTTTACAACCCACCCGTGAATAAAGTTGCGGGGTTCCTTCGCAAAGAGCACCGCCTCCACCAGCATTATGAGCGCGAACTTAAAGCGCTTGGCGGCCGAACGCTCTGACTTCATCGTCACTTTGTACTCCGTCTCGAAGACCTCCATCATCATCTTCTCCGCCCCTAAGAACTCTAAGCAGGCAGCCTTGTCCGCCTCAGTGTCCACGGTCCACGGCACGTTTGCCGAGCACTTCAGTCCGGTCACTAGCGCGAACTCCGCGATGGAGAACCGGACTATGGACCCCTGGATCATGTACCACGTTTCATTTACCTTTTTCGACCGCAGCTGCCGCTGCAGGACGTAGTGGACTAGTTGTGCTGAGAACTCAACTTTGGCACCGAGCCTCGCAATGCCGCCAAACTGGCTTTCACACAAACGCTTCCAGTCTGACGCGCTCAGGTACTGGTCTAGCTTTGCAAGGACCTGGGGCCTGGCGTATTGGTTGCACCTACACTTGAAATGCTTGTCCTCGGGGACAGCATATATCGCCTGCACAGTGGGGTGGAATGTTAGAGTGACTCATCTGTAAAACACTCTACCCTTGATCGACTGATCATGCACATTTAGGTAATGTTAATATAAGCATTTAGATGAGTTTAATTAGGTAGGGTAAAATGCATGAGTTTAAAGTAGTTTTCATGTTTTTATTATGTTTCAATTAGAGCCGGAATCTACAAGTTTTGTGCATGATTTCAGGTGATTGCAAAGAGGTGAAGCTAAGCTCGAGCCAATGCTCGAAGATTGGACAAAAATAGAAGAGCACGAGAGCTGAGGAGATGGCCTAAAGATGTAAAGGACTGGAGCTGTCCAGGTTGGCGACGCTGCACTAAAACGAGTCGTTTGAAGGCTGTAGTTATCGGATCGGAGTGTACTTATACTTGTTGGAAAGAGGATTCGAAGACCTACAACTTTCGTGTTTACGACTTTTCCAAATTCAGCCTTGAAAATAGCGAAATTTGGACGTCAAGATGGTTGGTGAAAATAACTCGGTTTGGGCAAAAGAACTCGGCCGAGTTCTATGAGGCGAGCCCGAGTTTTCTTACGTATTCAAGAAAGGCTATTACGTTGATCAATTTATGGAGGATGTTATTTATATTTTTTATTATTATTTAGTTAAGAAGGAAGAAATTAAAAAGGAGGAGATGAAAGGATGAAACGGTGGGTTTTGAAAGAACAAGTAGGAGGTTTTTTGTTTTTGTTCTGATTTTTTTGAACAAGGAACGAACAGAGTTTGTGGTATGGAGCTTCTTTCTTATTTTTCTATTTTCTCGATTATGACCAACTAATCCTCTTTGCTCGGGGAAATTAATTGAAGCTTCAGGTTTGCAATTTCATTGTGAGATTTCTCTACCTTAATACTCTTCTTTGAATATTATCAATTCTTTGCGCCGATTGTTTAGGGTTTTCGTGAATTTCCGTTAGTCTGATCAAATGATGCCTTTTCATGATAATCTATAGCTAGATATAGGTAATTTCTTGTTGAATTATCTATATTATTGTGTAGCAAAGTATGAATCTCTGAAACTGGTTGATTTAGAGATTTGTATAAAGAATTGATTTGCAATTGATGCAATAACTGGTTGTGCGTGTCGATTGTCTTTGTTGATTTCCTTTAAGCTAAATCGATTATTGAATTGAATCTTGATAGTTTCAAGGTTGTTTGATAATTAGGGTTTTCAGGGTCTGGTTGTCCTGTTAACTAATTTCGATAAGGAATTGGATTCAAAAGACCTAGTCTTTCCACAACAAAGTGTTCAAGAGGAAGTTATCTATTCGATTTCGATGATCAATGAACAAACCCGATTGCTGAGATTGATTGACCTGAGCTATTCTCTCATATTCATTCACTTAATCTGTTTTACTTATTGTTTTGCTTACTATTGTTGCTTAGTTAGTTCAAACCATCAAAACCCCCCTCTTTATTTCTTTAGTTCTTATTTAGCACACTTGACTTGCATACAAATCATAGACTCTCTATGGGATCTACCCGTACTTGTCAAACTACATTAGTTAGGTTAGTCGGATTTATTTGATAGGATTTAAGGCGACTGAAAATTCTCTGTCATCGACACTAGCCAAATCATACCTCGCCTGTTGTCGGTGTCTGCGTTACCATTCTTTCTCCTGAACCACCCATATTGTTGTTTGATACCCTGCAGGTTGGGGAGCAATACTTTAGCATTCTTCAAACATTTGCAGATTTTCATCACACAAGTCACAATGCACATGACGTTAAGTTCATATAACATGTCATGTGACAATTTTAACATGTCAAGTGACCATTTTAACATGATAGACACCATTTTTTACCCGTACTTAACACAAATGACAGTAAATTTTTAGCCTCACCATATCTTACCCTATACTTATCACCTGAGCATTGTAACCATTTTATAGCTTCCACAAAATATAAGCCGCGCAATTTTGCATTTAAACATGACAGGAAACCTATTAAACATGGCAACTAAATATTAAAAACATGACATGTTACAATGTAACAGCATTTACATTCAATAACTTGTTCCTGAAATTATTTTACCCACATATAGGTTCCCCAATTTCCCTCTATCTATCCAATTTCCCCAATCTCACCATTTTCCCCAATTTCACCAATTTCCCAAATATTCACACAATACATGTATCGATTTCCCCTAATTTGCTTCCTCCTTCAAGGCCTTTACCATATCATTACCACAATGGTACTTCCATTCTCTCCCCGACTCAAACACCCACGTTTCCACATTTCCACCCATTGTTTTCATACTAGACGCCTGTTACATCCCACATGACAGGGGCGGATATTCTACCCGTTCTTTCATCCAATTGCAAACCATGACAAACAAATTAGGTTTTTCAAATGGTCCCTCATCCTTTCAATTTCTGCAATCAGTACTAAATCGGTAGGGTTTACTTACTTCAAAACCGTCGGTCTCTCTCTTCTAAACGCCCATAGGGTCGTCTTCAACACGTTTTCGGGTTTACTGGCTTGAAATCCGCCGCCGTCTTCTCCTCCTTACTCCCAGGTTCGTCTTCTTCCTTTGCCTTCTTCTTCTCCTTTCTCGTTTTCGTTTCAAGAATGGCGGTTTCGTGCCTTTCTGCCCTCCCTCCTCTCTGTTTTACACAGTTGGAAGTGACGGGTTTTTAAAAACTGCCCTCTCTCTCCTCCTCCCTCCCACACTCTATACCTTCTTTAATGACCCCCTACAACCGGTTTCAACACCCTTATCCCAACCGAGTACCTTGCCATTTTTTAAATTGGGGAGGGGGGGGTTGCAATTAGAAACGGTTAGTGAGTTAGACTAGCAAACCAAACCGGGGCCGGCAAGGGTCATTTCCTTTAATTCCCTCTATGTACCAACTACATTTTATTCCCTTTTTTGGGTTTTATTCCTTCTTTTTTTTGGGAAGGAGACAACAATGTTCTTCGTTAAGTTGTAGATTAGAAAAGTCGTTATACATTAATTAAATCTCTAAAACTGATTAATTATTCTCCATATATATTGAGAATAGCATAATTTGCACACAAGTTTAAAGTACGTGCAACCTAGAGAATTGAATTTTCTGATATTGCAAATTTTTGTGGTAAATATGATGAAATTCATTTGATAATCTAGTCTTTATATATGAATCAAGTCTAATAATTAAGAAAAAGGATAAGCCCTTTTGAGCGATTTATTAAGTATTTAAGTAGATCAATCACAGTTTTGTTCAAATACGGGTTGTCACACATAGAAAATATTGAGATATCACGAATAACATATAAGTTCACTACTAGAAACACATGTTATTCCACCCGTTAGATTCCAAGGGTGGAATAACATATAGATATTATTTGTTATATTATTGAAATTTTATTTTAAAAAAAATCATTATCCTAGTTAATTCTCGAATCTCTCAGTTCGTGGGGTGTCGTTCATTCGCCCGTCCTCTCTCAAAACCCTCATTCGCCCGTCCTCTTTATCTGATCGAGGGCGGTTCATCCTCTCTGATTGACGGTTGTATAGGCCGATTTCAACACCATCTCCTCCAATTGAGTTATCGGAAGGTCGACGATTTGCTTAGCTTTTGTTGGATATAGGGTTCAATTCGTTTCTCCAGATCAAAACTACCCAAAACCTTCTACAACATCTCTTTACCTTCGATTCAATCGCGAAACTGATCGGGGTTCTCTATGCGCGTAATCATTCGATCGGGCCATTCGTGGTCGTGGGTTTTTCGCGCTCTCTGTCTTCGTCGAGTTATATGTCGTGGGTCTCTTTCAGTTTGAGGATTGGTCGTGGCTCGTGCTCTCTCTCCAATGGAGGGCTCTGCATTAGAGGGTTAGTTGCTCTCTCAATTTTGGTACTTTTGCTTATAATCTCATATGTGCATTTCTATCCTCAATTAAAGATGGATGTTGAAGATATATGTTTCACCTTGACATTTTAGCCATCTCTATATGTGCATTTATAATCTCATATGTGCATTTCTTTACCTTAATACTTAAGGGTTTGCAAGTATTGGGAAGTCAAATGTCTATGATGACCGGTAAATTTCCTGGCAATTTATTTTTTTAATTTTGACTGTATTCATTCCCTCTTTGTTGATCCTCTTGCAAGTACCTTCTTAAGAGTTTTACCTTGCAGGATTTTCGCTCTGGCGACTATCGTGAGTTTCGTGCTTATCTACAACTTGTCTGAAACGGCGTGTTCATTTGTCCTATCTACTATGTGGTCAGTGGTTACCTAGATATTGATTCGGCCGTGCTTTGTTGCTTTTTCATGTTTAGATCCGCAAAACTGACATATCAAGGCTTTCATTTGCTGTTGAGCTTGCTGAAGAGTTCTATGGAAGGTTATAATGTTTCTTAATCGTTTCATCAACTTGAAAGAGTGCCTTTTTTTTCTTCTCCTGATTATGTTTTCTAACTCCTTATTACGTTTTCTCCTTCACGCTGAAAAGGCTCACCGGTCAGAGTTAAGGTCAGTACTGATGTTTGAAATCCCGTTATATCTTTATAGCTCAACCATTACCAGACCAACTTTTTTTTTTTGCATCTGTATCACTGATCTACATTTTTTTTTGGTAGGTTCAAGATGTTGCCTTTGAGCCTGCTAAGCTTTTATGGCTAATACAAAGAGATTTTCTTGGTATGTTCCTTTGGAAATATTTCTAATTTTCCAACTAGCACAATCTTTAATGGTTTCTTAGGCAACTACGAAAAACGAATGACCATAGCTAATGAACTTTCTATTGAGCTGCCTTATTGCTTTCTCCCTTGGCGGTTTCTTGTATTTTTTTGTAATTAGTTAATCTACCTTATCACTTCCTAAATTTGTTTTCTCTTCTAATTGGGTTTCTGTTAGACCAATTTATTTATTCTCCATTTAACTCCTTTTCTTTTCAATTTATAGTGGCAGGAAGAACTTGAACCAATCTGAGCACTTCTTTGTGATGAACTTGTTTCTATATCTGCCTGTCTGGTGCAGACTATGCAGTGCTTGGTAAGCCAGTGTCGGTGTACTGCAGCTGGGCTGGGCGGTGCTGGAAGTGCGTTTGGGAGGGCTGCAGTTGGGTTCGGCGATGGCTCAAGTGTGATAGGTGGTGCTAGTGGTGGCCTCGATAGTTATGCAGCTAGGTCAAGAAGGTTAGGCAGCGCTCGTGGTGTATACATTATTAGATTAAATCTTGCTTTTTTGGTAGTATGTCTTTGTTAGTTCGAATTGTATTTCTGTTTATGGTTATATTACTAGTTAATTATTGCACTTTGTGATCATCAGACCATATTGTATAATTTGTATGACACTTTTAAGATGATAAATGAAATATTGGGTTTTGCTAGTTTCATTGGTCTGAATATTATTATTATTATTATTATTATTATTATTATTATTATTAATTCATTCGAACGGATATAAATAATTATAATTTATAAATAATTGTACATATATTTCTTTTAAATGTTTTAGAAAATAATATTGAATTCCAACGCGGTAAACCATTGGAATCACCCTCATTTTTTACCCTTGGAAAGTAAGTGACGCTACCGGATGTAGAGGTGGTCAGTAAAAATATCCAGGTTTGGCATTTCCAACGGTAGTGGCTTTCCAACACTGGAAGACGATGGAGATTACCGCGTTTAAAACCCTTGGAAAACGATTTTAACAACGGTGGAATAACCGTTTTGGAAATTCCAACCTTCATCACCCTGGGGATTTCTTATTAATCTAGTAGTGGTTTTGCGAGCTAATTCTCTCATTGCCAATTGGTTTTGAGATAGAACTTCTCGTGTGTGGGCCCACATACGACCTTTCTACAGCTTTTATCATTTGAACTTGATCGACTCCATCTTCAAATATCTACATCATAAATAATTAAATATCATACACTAAACAAATTGCATTCACTAAACGAACCAGATTGATCGCGATACAGCTTCGCGCGGAACAAGAGCATGTGAGCCAGCTGGGTTGATCGATCGATCGATCTTCAAATCGTTCCATGGCAAAAAACTGTCTACCTATAACGTATGGGTCACTTCATCAAAGACTTTTATGTCTTGAATTCACATTAGGGCTTTTGTAACATTTATGGCACTTGATCATGAAAGCGATATGGATATATAGTAGATGAATGATCAAATAAAGTGTGCAAGTGGTCGTCGACTTAAACCAGAAAATACAATTAATAGAGTAGTTGAAACCTTAGAGAGTGAAGATCCATAGACTAATATAAAAGTAATCAAATATTAAAGAAGTTGAAGCACCACCGGCATGCATTCAATGGGTAACATAGGCATATGCAAATACGTGTGTTAGTTAGGCCAATCCATGTTTGAAATTTGAGGCTTAACATAGGCCCACCACATCTACCTTCATTCTTATACTATAAATAGGGGGCAAAACCAGTTCTTTAGTAGAAAACAACACACACTTGATAGATAGTGTAAGTGTTTCAAAGGGGAAAAAAATGGGGAAGTTTGTGAGGTGTTTTGGCATGTCTTGTACAAGCTTGCTTGTGGTGTTGATGGTGGTGGGGTTGGCCAATGGGAGGCGACTTGAAGAGGTAGCCGGTTATGGAGGCGGCCTTGGTGGTGGAGGAGGTGGTGGTGGTGGTCTTGGGGGTGGTTATGGAGGTGGTAAGGGCGGTGGCTATGGAGGTGGTCTAGGGGGCGGCTATGGAGGTGGAGCGGGTGGAGGAGGCGGAGCAGGTGGGGGTTATGGTGGTGGGTTAGGAGGTGGCCACGGAGGTGGTCTAGGGGGTGGCTATGGAGGTGGAGCAGGTGCAGGAGGCGGAGCAGGTGGGGGTTATGGTGGTGGATTAGGAGGTGGCCATGGAGGTGGTCTAGGGGGTGGCTATGGAGGTGGAGCTGGTGCAGGAGGCGGAGCTGGTGGTGGTTATGGTGGTGGCCATGGAGGTGGTCTAGGGGGAGGCTATGGAGGGGGAGCAGGTGCAGGAGGTGGAGCTGGTGGGGGTTATGGTGGTGGATTAGGAGGTGGCCATGGAGGTGGTCTAGGAGGCGGCTATGGTGGCGGAGCTGGAGGTGGCCATGGAGGCGGTATAGGGGGAGGCTATGGTGGTGGAGCAGGTGCAGGAGGTGGAGCCGGAGGAGGCTATGGTGGTGGATTAGGAGGCGGTCATGGAGGTGGTCTAGGCGGCGGCTATGGTGGTGGAGCAGGTGCAGGAGGAGGCTATGGTGGTGGGGCAGGAGGCGGCCATGGAGGTGGTATCGGTGGTGGATATGGTGGTGGAGCAGGTGGCGGTCTTGGAGGAGGAGCCGGAGGAGGCTATGGTGGTGGTGCAGGAGGCGGTCATGGAGGTGGTATCGGTGGTGGATATGGTGGTGGAGCAGGGGCAGGGGGTGGATATGGTGGCGGTGTAGGAGGTGGCCACGGAGGCGGCATTGGTGGTGGTTATGGTGGAGGCGCAGGAGGAGGAGCAGGTGGAGGTGTAGGAGGTGGAGCTGGCGGTGGCTATGGCGGAGGTGCTGGTGGAGGCTACGGTGGTGGTGCCGGTGGAGGCAATTAAACCAGCCGGAGAGATGAGATTATGGAACTCTTTCTAGCTCATTTAAATTTGTCTTGCCAAACTAAGAACGTTACGGTATAGATGCCATTATATACGCATGGCCTTAGTCGTTACTGTTGTTTTTGAGCAAATAATGAGCTCTACTATATATATTTACCGGTTTTAATTAATTATATAATATATGAATAATTTTCGTCCTTTAACTTTTAATTTATTAGTTAGTCATTTTTACTCAAAAAAGATTTCAATATCTTGTGCTCAAAACTAAGTGTATAGGAAAGGCGTCAATGGTAGTTTTAAAAGCCAGAAAATGATTTAACTCTTTGACTCTTTGTATCCCAAAAAATCAGCTCATCCATAACTAAATAGGTAGTCCCTCCGTAACTATATAATTGTCATTTTAACTAATTTTTTCTTGTAACAAAATATTTGTCCATTTGAATCTAATTAATGAAAAAAATTTCTAATTTTATCAATTCATATCATTAATTGTACTTGATTTCCAATATATTTTAGGGGCCTTTACATAAATATCCATAAAAATTGGCCAAATTACAAGAGTATCCATGTATTTGAAAATTTTACAAAAGTGTCCATCTCCTTGCCCCCTGCCCCCCCTCCCTGGATCATTGACCGTTGACTGCTGACGTTTGACCGTTGACTGCTGACGTTTGACCGGTCAACGTTGACCGTTGACCAGTCAACATTGACCAACCCCTCCAGGTATTTTTTTTTTTTCTGTTTTTTTTTTAAAAAAAAAATTTACTTGTCAGCACTTTCAGATATGCAACTATAACCAGATGTTATGCAAATAAAATACTATGATATGCAAATATTATATTATGTTATGCAAGCTTAAAAAACCTTATGAGAAGAATATGCAAATCCATATGTATTTTAAAATTGCATTAATATATTTTATTTGCACATAAGCACATCGCTCTACCATTTATTAACATAAAAGACTTTAAAATTGCATTAATGTCAAACCCGATGTTGCTGACACCAACATTCCTGACACCGTTGACACTGGTCAACGTTGACCGTTGACCGGTCAATGTTGACCAACTCCTTCAGATTTTTTATTTTTTATTTTTTATTTTTTATTTAATTTTTTTTTTTTAGTTGTCAGCACTTTCAGATATGCAAATAAAATACTATGATATGCAAATATTATATTATGTTATGCAAGCTTAAAAACCTTATGAGAAGAATATGCAAATCCATATGTATTTTAAAATTGCATTAATATATTTTATTTGCACATAAGCACATCGCTCTACCATTTATTAACATAAAAGACTTTAAAATTGCATTAATGTCAAACCCGATGTTGCTGACACCAACATTCCTAACACCGTTGACACTGGTCAACGTTGACCGTTGACCGGTCAATGTTGACCAACTCCTTCAGATTTATTTATTTATTTATTTTTTATTTTTTTTTAAAAAAAAATTTACTTGTCAGCACTTTCAAATATGCAACTATAAACAGATGTTATGCAAATAAAATACTATGATATGCAAATATTATATTATGTTATGCAAGCTTAAAAAACCTTATGAGAAGAATATGCAAATCCATATGTATTTTAAAATTGCATTAATATATCTTATTTGCACATAAGCACATCGCTCTACCATTTATTGACATAAGAGGCTTTAAAATTGCATTAATGTCAAATCCGATGTTGCTGACACCAACATTCCTTACACCGTTGACACTGACATTACTGGCACTTCTGACACTGTCACCACTAACATTGCGAACACCACCAACATTTTCCGTATTAGCGTTGACGTTAATGTCGGCTGACACTGACATCGGAGATGTTGACGCTGCTGACGCTGACATCGAAGATGTCGGCTGACGCTGACATCGATGTTGCGAACACTGTTGACGCCGACGTCGAAGATGCTTTTTTTTTTTGTTCCAACGCTTCTTTTTTTCGTGTAAGCACTTATATTGTTGACACTGCTGACACTGTCACCATTAACATTGCGAACACCACTAACATTTTCCGTGTCAGCACTGACGCTAATGTCGGCTGACGCCAACATCGGAGATGCTGACGCTGCTGACATTAATACTGATCAGCATAAAAGAAAGAACAGTTGTGCTACTATTATGTAGTACATATGCAAACCTCAGATTCTGCTGACAAGTATTAGTTAAGGTCAATCTAAGGTGTTGGTTGAATAGCTTTTAATGTAAAATGCAGTGAGATGTTGTGTTAATAGCTTGTAATGATTATCCACAACCAAAATCTGATTTTGATGTCAGAATGAATTGAATTACAGTAAAAATCTATTACACTTTTGACGTTTCATGTAATCAAGTAAAATTTGTGCCTTCGGCACAAATTTAAATTGAAATTTATGAAGTTACTACTCTTTGTATTGAAACTAAAAAGAAATTAATAGTGATCAGTATAAAAGAAATACCATTTGTACTACTATTATGTAGTACATATGCAAACCTTGGATGCTGCTGACAAGTATTAGTTGAGCTCAATATAAGGTGTTGGTTGATTGACTTCTAATGTAAAATGCAGTGAGATGTTGTGTTAGTAGCTTGTAATGATTATGCACAACCAAAATCTCATTTTGATTTTAGAATGAATTGAATTACTATAAAAATCTATTACACTGCTGACGTTTCATGTAATGAAGTAAAATTTGTGCCGAAGGCACAAATTTAGATTGAAATTTATGATGTTACTACTCTTTGTATTGAAACTAAAAATAAATTGATAGTGACCAGTATAAAAGAAAGAACAGTTGTGCTATTATTATGTAGTACTTAAGCTAAATGTCAACATATAATAAAAGATAATGTTTACAAATAAGATCATTCCCAAAATTGATATCATATTACATGAGATGAGAATATCAAACTTATATAATCATCTAATAAAGGAAATGATAAAAGATAAAACTTTTGCACATCAACGGCTAAATGTCAACATTTAAGCTAAATGTCAACATATAATAAAAGATAAAGTTTACAAATAAGATTATTCCCAACATTGATATCATATTACATGAGATGAGAATATCAAACATCTATAATCATCTATCAAAAGAAATGGTAAAAGATAAAGCTTTTGCATATCAACGGGTAAATGTCAACATTTAATAAAAGTTAAAGTTTACAAATAAGATCATTCTTAAGATTGATATCATGTTACATGATATGAGAATATCAAACTTCTACAATCCTCTAATAAAAGAAATGGTAAAGGATAAAACTTTTGCACATTTAAGCCAAATGTCAACATTTAAGCCAAATGTCAACAGTTAAGCTAAATGTCAACATATAATAAAAGATAAAGTTTACAAATAACATCATTCTCAAAATTTATATCATATTACATGAGATGATAAGCTCAAACTTCTACAATCCTCTAATAAAAGAAATGGTAAAAGATAAAGCTTTTGCACATCAATGGCTAAAATGTCAACATTTAACCTAAATGTCAATATTTAAGCTAAATGTCAACATATAAGTTACTGTTATGAAAATATAACTTTATGATATGCACAAAAATCAGGAATAGAGCAATGTCTTCATAACCTCTTGATGCAGCTAGATGCTATATATAATCAAAGTTAAGCTAGCAAGTTAAAAGAAATAAATTCATACAATATATGCAAGATTTTAGTTAGTTTTCAAGGACATTTTACTGATATATATGCAACCCCATATGACTGATATGCAAAATTAAGATTATTATATGCATAAGTTGATGCTGAAGTAATATAACAATCTGTCACACTGCTGACATTTGACTTAAAAAAACAGAATTTGTGCCAAAAACACGAATTTAGATTCAAAATAATATGAGTGTACCTGATTAAATTTAAATAGCACAGGGCGGAGATCTCGTTCTAGCGTTGCTTGATTCTGTGCTGGGCTATCCACATTTTCAGACCCTTCACTGCTAGACTTTTTCAATCTGTATATTAAAAGGAGGAAGAGAAAGGTTAAGAAGGAAATAAAGGGCTATGTCCCAATTCAGGAGGCAAAACTCCATCACTATAGTTGGAAGAGATTTTTGTAGGAGATATATTGAAAGAACAAATATGAGCCATTTAGAATTTAGTAGGAGCATAGATCAAGATCACCATGTACCTCTCGAAGAAATTGAAGGATCCAGTAGAGGCCTTCTTTGGTCCTCCTAAGGCCTTCTGGTTTATAACTGGAGAACTTGTATCTGAGACAACAGTCAAAGGACCTTTACAGACGCTGGATTCAGGTTCAATCGTTTGAGGCTTCTTTCTTGCTTGCTCAACGATGGGGGGCAAAAAATACACAAAATGTATAGGGGGGAAAAACTATTTTCTCATAATTGAAGAAATATATCTAGGGTTATCCATCAGTTTCTCCATCTAATCTCACAAATCTCATATGGATAAAAATAAAGAAAAGCACATGAAATAAGTTGAGCAAAAAAAAAAGGCTCAGCCATATCTTCAATCATCGTTGCCTTCTCTCGCGCAATGGCAGCGACAAGTTCTGCTTTTGCGAATTCCTGAACTTCTTTAACCTTCGATTCTGCTTCTTTTTCATGCACAGACAGCTAGCAACCATCAGAAGGGAGTATTAGTTACCACAGTTTTTTTCTTTCTTTTCGGCAAAAATTAATAAAAAAATTAATAATAAGTTTGTAATTATTAAAAAATTGATAGATAACTAAGACAAGTTATGGTAATTTTCAGTTGAAGAATAATCCTTGTCGAAAAAAGATAAAGGATAGCCAATAACTTTACCTCAGGTGGAACAAATTCTAGAAGTTTGTCACCCTTTTTCCGCTTCAGAAGGCGAGCTCTAAGATTTTCCATGCCTCCAATTTCGTCAACACACTGAAGGAAGCAAAACCAACAACGTATTAGCTGACAGTGATAATACAGCCCAAACTAAACCATAAACAGACATGTTGAGTGTTTTTCTTTGCTACTTGCTACTGCTAATATATCCTCAAGAATGAATATGGTTTTGGAAATTTCGTCAACTTGTTACTCTAATATAATGCTGGCTTTGCTCCCTTTCATTTATCAGTTTATCACCAAAGGCTACCATATTTACCATTTACTCTTATTCCTTTAGTGAAGTGATTTACATGAAAGCAAGATGCAAAAAGTGGAAAGCAAAAGGTATCCAAAGCTACATATGATATATGAAACCAGTAAATAAAAGGGGTTTACCTTAAGTACCGAACGGTCATATGTGCGAGACCTAAGAGCTCCGTAAAAATCCAGTGTTGCAAAAGGGAAAACAAACAAATCCATAAATGTCACAAATTTAAAATCAGAAACAGAATATAACATTTTTTCTACAAATCAATGGCGAATGGCCTAGCCACTGGGGTATTTGGCATAATGGCACAAAGCTGATGTGGTGAAGGACGAGCCTAAGTGAACAAGTACTAACAAATTCAGCCCGGCACTTTTATCTCATATCCTGCAATTTAGCTCCTCGATATAGCTTTGGGAAGGAGCTATGAGGGTGCCTATGATCAAGCATCATACAGAAAATAATGATCTGAATAGACACAACCAACAACAACGAGATGGTTAGAAAAGTTACCTTGATTAGGGAATGTATCAACAACATAGGCAACCTCAGCCTTGGATATTCCATCTTTCTCATACATCCTACAAACAATATTTATAATATCTTCATGGGTTGGCTGCCTGTCATCCATCAAGAGCAAACAGAAACCCAGAAAGTGAAGTTCCTCATTAAATTATAAAAAATCTTTTTGTCAGGAAATATCAAACAGAATAATACAAGAATGAAACAGGACTGGCCTCTTAATGGTTTCCATGCCTGATTGGTACATGTACATCCATTGAACATATAAGCATATTGGCTAGGAAAAAGATGCAGAGGAAGTAGAACTACTACTATATTAGAAGAATCAAAGATGAAGCATTTTTAACTGCTTAAAAAACACAAATAGAGAGAACTTTCTCACCCATACAGCAATATCAGTGTAAAATCTCCAGGCACCCTACATACATGACAGAAGAGCCACCTAATGAACTTATTCCCACCCATACAGCAATATCAGTGTAAAATTTTTAGGAATTGAAAGCAAAAATTATAAAATCTTTTCAGGAAGCAACGGTATCTTTGCAATACCATATAACATATTAGCCGGATGATTAGTCCTAACCAATTCCGCATCGTCAGAGTTTTCCCCAAGCTTATCCTGCAATCACAAGGCTTTGTCAATCATGAGAGGAAGTAATAGAAATTAGAAAATCCTAAACCGAAGTATTTTGAGTTGTTATATTCTGCAGTTGTCTACGAGGTTTGCTTCAAGTCATTAAAAAAAAACTCTTTTTGCTGGCAGTATTGCTGACATACTGAAAATCTATGTAAATATCACTCTTATAAGACATTTTTCTGCTTGAAATGCATTATAAGATCACTTATACTGATAAGTGGCCAAAATGCCTTCTTTTGGAATCCAACCAGACCCTAGGGAAGATTGCTTTTCAGTTCTAACATTCAGCACCGAATGAAAACATATTGAACAAGAGATGAAAATGCTTAAAACTCTTGATCACCTGAAGTCCAGAACAAGATGCTTGCCTTTTTTTCACCTACCTGACAGATCATTAAGTAAAAGGATGATGAGCGATGACGAAGGGTTACCTTAAGCATTTTATTCTCGGCTAGAAGCTGTTCATAATCATTCCTGACGCGACTGAGTTCTGCTCTAAGACTTGCATTTTCTTCTTTTAAAACATCAGCTCGTTGTGCCAGCTCATCATGTAACGCCCAGAATTATAATTTCTGGGTTATGTTTCAAGGGATAAAACCCCTTGTTCGGATCTTGCAATCCAGGTACGGGTCGAGGTTTGAAACTCATTTTAAGATTTGTAGAAAGAGGGATTTCAAACCCTAAAACCTCGAAGGGTCGTTGGGTACCCTTAACCTGTTCTAAGACTATGTCGCGGAAACCATTTCAAACGGAAGTAAAGCGGAAGTAAAGTACAGATACAAGTGCCACGGCGGGGCCGGGTCAAAACGGAGTCAAAAGTATAGATCCAAAACAATATAATCAGAGTCTGGTGAAGTCTATAACTCCAGCACGCACTCTCCGCCGACAAAATGACCCGCGCAATAAGCAAACAACACTGATAGGATGAACATAAATAATTCCTAAAAAAATTGATTTGGGGCGGGATCAGATCGATGCCCACTTAACTCTGCATCCCAACCATAAGCACACATATACGCTATACCTAATAAAGATGCTCTAATGCAGTACGAAATTCAAACACACTAGCATGCTCCTAGTTCATAATAATGTGCAGAATACTGTAAAGGGCCCAAGACAATGCCAAGTGGCATATCCCTCTCCTACCTCCACCCCTTCCGACAGGCGGAGACTGGCCAGCTCGTGAATGCATTCATTCATAATCGGGAGGCACGCATGCCTAACCCGCTCCACAATAAAGCCCGCAGGCATATCATAATATAAGGAAGTACTCGATTGACTCAGGGTACCCGATGAGGCTGGGCTACCCTATGACCCTAGCAAAGACTTCTAGGACTATCACAGATAACGGCCGTTCTGTTTACATACGCACAAAGAAATAGAATGCTCAACGATCGATGCAACCTAGCATGGTACTACATGGCATGCTGATCATGAATGCAAGCACCTAGTATATCATGCACCTAAAGCAGGGAATAGCTCTATTCAATCTGAGTAAGCTCCGAAGAGACTTACCTAGCAGTGCAGAACAGCAAGGCAAGCATTACGATAGATTAAAGATAACCTAGATACATATCAGAGCACATATATAAGTCTACGTCTAATCATCCAAGCACAAACATATCATTCAACGAGAATAACAATCATATCGCAATCATCATCACATCAAGTTCAACCACTCATCATGATGTCACATTCCATAAGACCACATCAATATCATCATTCTGTTCCACCACATTCATATATTCGCAATAATACTCACATATCCGCATGATCATATATCTCCAAAGTTCCTCATTTTAATCATAACTCATAAGGCATAAGTCAAATGGTACGAAATTCTAACGTCTATCTCATCATGCCGTTAGTCATTCATTCATGCTATTAGTCCACACAATCGTGATAGTAGACAACCATTCACATCAATCATGTTAATTAGTCATCGAGCACATAATTCCCGAGTTAGTCCCGAAAACCGTTTCGAAAACTGAGTTGACTAGTTAGAGATTCCAACCTTGGAAAATGCTCGTCAAATTCTTTTTTAAAATCCAAGTCTCATAATATTATGTTTGTTTTAAATCACAATAATATTATATCTTTAATCTCAAAATAATATTTTTATCTTTTACATCTCAAATAATATTATATAATATATTATAACCCATTCATTTTATAAAATTCCAAAATCGACCCTCTTTATTTTGTTAGAATCCAAAACCGAGCCCTTTTATTTAAACCCAATTCATTTTGTTTTCTGGACATAAAATGCCCAACACTTATATTCTCTTTTTTAAAACAATGGATCCGGCCCAATAAAGAAATTAGGCCCAATAACATACCCCAAATTCATTCTTCCATTTCAATCTGTAAAACGTGGAATGATTCTTTAAAACAAAGGGGAGGGCCCAGCCTAGTGGCTGCTGAGGTGGAAGTGACGGGCCCACAGGCTCCTTCTTCAACCTTGGCTGTTCGAAAACACAGACGGAGGCGGGGGAAGTTTCTGGACTTCGGAAACAATGGAGGGAGAGGAGGAAGGGAGGCCGGCGGCGGCGGAGCTGGGCTCGGGCCACCCGGAATTCGACCACAAGGCACACACATACACACGGAATGGGAAAGAAAAAGAAGAGGAAGAAGCTCACCGCGCGCAGGTACGACGCTCGCCGGAAGCTCGAATCGGCTCGCCGGAGAGCTCTAGCTTCGATCGGAGTCCGCCTAAAAAGGGATGGGGGAGGTTAAAGGCGGAAACTTTTCTCGATTTGAAGGTGAAAGAGAGGAAGAGCGAACGAAACGGAGCCTTACCGAGGCGAAACGGGAAACAGGGCGGGAGGAGGACGGTGGCGGAGATCCGGCGGCTCCTGGCGTCTTCTGGTGTCTCCGAGAGGTGTCGAGGCTGCTGTCTCTGCTGGTTCGAAGAGAGGGGTGAAAGAGGATGTGTGTGGGGCTTGGGTTTCTTCTCCGGCAAAACAGGGGAGAAGGAGAGGGGCTGCGGCTTGGCTTCACTGGAGACGAACGGCGACGTCGACGCCGCTGCTGAGACTCGTCGGACATCCGGGGGGGCTTCTGGTGGTGGTGCTCGTAGGAAGAGACAAAGCTGAAGCTGCTGCTCGGAGGGGAGGTGTGTGGCTGGGGCTCGTTGCTCACGGCAAGAAGCAACAATGGGGGAAGAAGATGGTGAAGGGGATGTTTGGTGTTTAGGGTTTGTCTTGGTGTGTGGTGAGGCACAATTTCACATCTTATGAAGCCAAAAGAGGGAAGGGTTAAGGCTGATTCTGATGGTCAATGGTGGTAAGGAGGGCAAATTGTCTTGTTGCCAAAAGAGGAGGGTGAAAGAATGGAGGGAAGAAAAGCAAATTTGCAGGTGTTGTGTCTTAATATGCAAATGAGGAAGTGTGTACGAAATTTCACCCATTTAAACATATTTGTTTGAGCTTTGGATAGGGATGAGAGAAAGAACAAAAATTGTGGTTCCGAGGGCGGGAATTTGAATATCCGAAAGTTAGTTCCCAAAATCTGCTCTTTCGATTTGTTAAAATTTTTAAAACCCGGGAATCAAGGTTGCCGTTTTTAGTTACCTTTCAAATTTTTAATTAGGTCGGAACTCCATTTTACGAAATCAAAGTTCGAGCTAGAGAGTTTTTCCGCTAAATTCTGCTTTAAAATTCATTTTGATTTTCCTCTTTTTTTTTTTTTTTTTTAGAAATTAGGATTTAAAAAAAATTCCGAGCCTTTACATCATCCACCTCTAAAAGCAAGTCTCGTCCCCGAGACTAAAACCAAAACAAAGTAGGGGATGAAGTATGAAATTGATGAGTCCAAGGACCATGTCCAAGGATCTTGTAATCTTCTCGGTTACGTCTTCCGGGATTCTCACAACATCCTAGTCACGGTCGTGACATCTCCAATTGGTCTTGACAAGTATGCAATAAGCGCCCCTATCACATCCTCGCTTCGACTTCTCGGAAGTACCACACTCTAAAAGTTCCACAATACAATCACTAGGTCTTCGCAAGCACTACAAGCGCCCTCATAAAATGCTTGTATCCACTTCGTGACGTATCATAGAGTTGCCCGGGTTTGAAAAGTTTCAAAAGGTTTCCTCAATTCGAAAAGGTTTGTTTTCAAAATCATTGAAGTTCTTGATCGCGTTCAATTCCCAAAATCCAAGTTAGTTCCTTTTAAAAGTCATTCAAAATCCCTTAACCCGACGTTAGTCAGGCAAGCTTCAAATTCAGGAGGTGGAATCATCCACCTCTAAGGACTAATCCCATATTCCTTTCCTAGGTTCCAAGTTAAAATCAAGTCTCATCAATTCGGTTCTATTATCCTAGTAATCACAATTCAAAGCATCATATAACACAACAATCACGTAGCGCATTCAATAGCATGTCCAAGTCCCATCAAGGATAACACACACCATATCGTATCCAGTATAACATCACACATAGTTGGATTCATCACATCACACCAAAGAAGTCACACGTCATCATAATCAGGTAAATCACATCATCCTCGCGTTAACCACCAAGCATTATCACGTTAGAGGCAAATAAGTACTGTCACACACCAGCTTTACATCAAGCTCAAAGAATAATTATGTTAGTACTAACAGGCTCACTATTGTCTATGGCATAGAAATCGCACAACATTCGGCCTCGCGTGAAGCATAACACTGGATCACATCCTCAAGAGAGCCTATCTAAAACCATCAACCATAGCATACACGACCACTACTCATCATCTCTCGCATCAAGATCAACCTCACCTAGGTCTACCAACTCAAGTCTAATACTAGTTTTATATACCATTGCACTCAGCTTAGCATACAATCTCTATAGCCTCAAAGCTATCCACAATTCAAGGCCTACATCCCAAGCCAATTACTAGGTATCCCAACTCTCATGCCACCGAGCCATCTAAGGACCAGACCACTTCGACATCTCGACCTCAAACCCTACTTGACCACCTAAAACCATATCTCGGAGTTCCCAATTGCACAATTCCCTTATTCCGACAAGTTTAACAACTCGACCGACTACCAAGACTCTCTATAAAGCATACCCTCATCCTAGAGGTCCTCTACCAATCCCATCTTTCTAAGCTCTCAAGACTCCGCCTGACCATCATCCCCCAAGGGGACATATCAAATCACCTTGCTAACCAAATCATACTTCTCGAACCACTAACCACTCTCACTAACCATCCACCTCTAAGAACCCAACTCATACTAACTATCTCACACCTGATACTCCCATCATTATCCTCGGCATCACCAACACGAGCATCCTACCTTGCTAGAATCCACTCCACCACCTACTCTCGACAACTCTAACGTAGGAAACTGTCTAGTGCTAACTCATAACCACGAATCACCGAGTCCCTCATCACCCGCGTTTATCCTCCATGACTAATCACATATTCTACCTACTTGCCCCATTTCAAATCTCATGAAACCCGAACCAATCACGACTCCTCAAGCCGACCTACTCAAGATCCTCTTCTCAGGATATTCCCAAATTTCCTTATCCCAAATCTTATGAAACCTTAACTGTTCGAAATCCTCATGTCGTCCTACTCCAATTCCTCATCTCTTCATATTCCTAAAATGTATCAAGCTCCTATTTCTGCAGAATCCCTAAATCGTCCTCATCCGAGTTTCCCAAGTACCGCCCTTTTGCTAACCTTCTAAAATCCTTTATCCTCTAACGTTCCCAATACCTTCCACCCTACTCAATTCCCAATTCCAAGCTCTGAATCTCTCTATCTCAATCTCAAGCCCACAGTCTTGCTATAATCTCAACGACATCCTTGCCTAACCACCAGCCTTCTCTCGAACAATCATCTCACATTCCCAAATACCTCAATAGACCAAAACAATATCCACACATCAACCTCGATTCCTTTCCTATACTAAAATCCTCCAACAAAGCATCTAAAAATCCTTCCCTCAGGAATCCTCTAAGAATCACTAACCCTATTTAAGCAACCCCAAGTACTCATCCCGGATACAGCCTACTACTACTCTTTCTTAGCGATTCCTCAATCTCATCCTTTACCATTAACAATTCCCAATCACCGCACATAGAACCTAGTCCCCAATTCTGCAATTCCTTAGACATTCCTCAACCAATCATCCTCGATGTCGCCCACGATCCGCTCCTAGACTATCTAGACACCTTCTTTAGCTCACCAATCCGTCTAATAACACTTCCCTTTGAGAATCCCCTCTGATCCATTCTTAGCTCACTCATCCACCTCTAGAACTACACTAACCACCTATACTTGCACCCACTACCTACCGACACTTCTAGCTAGGACCTCTTCCTCGAAATCTCACCATGATAACTCCACTCTTCACCTAAGACCTACTTGGAAGCTCAAATATACTCACTGAACACTATCTCCGACAAGCCATAACTCACTCGACTCTACCCAAGCTAACACATCCTTCATGCATTCCATCTCGCATAACCAATGACCAACTCGAAGACCTCAATCTACCTGCGATTTCCCGATCCGTCTCACCAAGGAAAACACTCGACTCATTCCCAAGAAGAATACACCACCACATATATAACCCATAACCGATTTACTAGCAGGTCAGTACACTTAAGCATATAGGCACATCATCACAAACACAAGTTAGTCGCACATCATCACAGCACAAGTTAGTCAGGCAATCATTCACTACCAGTTCAGCTTATCAGTCATCACACCTCAATTTAGTTAGTTCCAAGCCTATCGCACGACACCGATTCCAGATCGCATAGGAGAGATCACAATTCGGACGAAGAACGTCATTCCTTGAGTCATCTGGGAGGATTACGTCTGCAGCCGCCATCTTCGAAAGGCGTCCGTCCTTTGGTGACGTCGATCCTAGGGTCCATGGGCCCACCATGCTTCCGTTGCCCACTCTAATGCCATTCGATCACTCGTTGTCTCTTCTACGTCGATGTCCATCAAGGGGATCGCGAGGGGTTAGAAGTCACGGAGATAGGGGAGGGAAGAGGAGGACAACACAACTTCCTTAAGGATTCAGACACAACCCAGGACTAGAGAGGACGAGACTCAAGACAAGACGCGGACCCGAGAGTTACAACAATGCCCTTAGGGTATTCTATTAGGTTAGAGGTGCGACAAGCAAACACATGGAAATCACAAAATATCTCAATCATACCATTCCACACTATCAGGGACCTGGCTCAAGAGGATATCAACAATACGGTAGACAAGATATAAATTCCCACAAGCCACAACCAAGGGCCCTACATGATGCTAAAGGCTCAACTTAACATCTGATACATGCACGCAACTCATCATGACGATACGTAAGAAATCAATTCAATCACCTTCCGACGATATAGAAGCATGATGAAAGTTTAACGATGTACAATACGAGTCTGAGTATTGGCAAGACGGCTATAATTCAAGGATATGAGCTCGAATCAACACATACTAGGATAAAACATGCATTCGTCAAGACTCAGTTATACCACATGTTCCCCATACAACGCAAGTAATTACACAACAATCTTAATGGCAAAACAACCAACATGGGTTAATCCGACAAATACAGAATAGATGGGCATGTTGT
Organism: Persicaria tinctoria; assembly: GCA_037127255.1. Lineage (NCBI taxonomy): Eukaryota > Viridiplantae > Streptophyta > Magnoliopsida > Caryophyllales > Polygonaceae > Persicaria > Persicaria tinctoria. The sequence continues at coordinate 8,790,457 of JBANSL010000004.1, forward strand.
AGATTCGTGTCACAAACGAGTAATAAGCATCAAGGCGTCATCAACTAGTATACTAAAGAGATCATTTACAAGCATTCATACGAAGAAGAGTTTATCACACTATCATGGACCTAATCCAGGGAAAGCAACATTCATATAGACCCATATCATGCCCTTCATGTTTCTAACCAATCAATAGTACGATCATTACAACAGGTCAATTAGACACGCGAACCAAACATAATCATGACAGAAAGCGAGATACAACACGAGAGCTAAACAATGTGACTAGCATGGATACGGAATGTTATACAATCACGAATTTACATGAAGGATCATCACAACAACATGTACTGGAAATTACGTATCATATAAGGCATGGTGACATCAAGTTGTAGCACGTATCAAATAAGGAACTTGCTTCATCAGGGTATCCAAATTTAACGATCACACTACCATGAACCTAGTAGAGTAAAATCATGCAGATTCATTTCATGCAACTCACACATCCATTCAATCATACGATCAATAGGCCAAGTAAACATGCTTTAACAACATATAATCATGGTAGAACCCAAGACATAACACAAGACCTAAGCAAGGTACCCAATCATAGATGCAACAACATGAGTAGCTTTTTACCAATGATCATTCGCAGGGTACATGCCAAAGATTACAAAATTATACCATGCAATTCAGAGAGAGTTGCAATTACAACCGGACAGGGGTCCCTAAGGGCAACCATTGACTTTTCCCAACCGACTCATCACCCCTCTTTCCCGTGGGACTCCGGTACGAATCTTGTGGTAGGAAAACACTGGTTAATCATCATAAAAAACAAGAAAGACAACCTCATAAACACCTTAGTCTCGACTCAAAATGACATCAAGAACTACCTTCCAACACTCACTCAAACCACCTTTATATCCATACTTGTTTCCGACACAACGTGTTTACCGACCCGATTCCCCGTGGAAGACACTGACATCTGGGAGGGAGACTCGATAGAACATGGTTGAAGAGGTTGTTTCACACAAGCTGGACTTGACCATATAGAAATAATGGAACTCCCGCTATCCCGTTTGCACAGATCAGTCAGTACACGTTTAATTGTTAGGCATACCAATTAGACCTTAGCATATCAAGCACTCAGCATAAAATCAGTTAATAACACTCATAATGATCTCATTTGAGTTTTCCAGACCCCTCTGTAAAGAACAAGCTAATATTTCGCCTACCCATTTCCAACTACATCCAATAGGGATGGTCTAACGTCTTTACTACCCACTCGCGTCCCCGTTTGGTCGGTTTCCCTCTTTTATTACAAGTCAAGTTCATTACTTAGTCCAATTTAAGTTAAGCATCTTAAATTCATTTTGCCCCTTTAAAACACGTTCAAAACCTTTGAAATTCATGGGCAGTTTTCCAAAACATACACTCGACCCTTTTGTACCCGAATTGCACAACCTCAGCTCTGATACCATCTTTGTAACGGCCCAGAATTATAATTTCTGGGTTACGTTTCAAGGGATAAAACCCCTTGTTCGGATCTTGCAATCCAGGTACGGGTCGAGGTTTGAAACTCATTTTAAGATTTGTAGAAAGAGGGATTTCAAACCCTAAAACCTCGAAGGGTCGTTGGGTACCCTTAACCTGTTCTAAGACTATGTCGCGGAAACCATTTCAAACGGAAGTAAAGCGGAAGTAAAGTACAGATACAAGTGCCACGGCGGGGCCGGGTCAAAACGGAGTCAAAAGTATAGATCCAAAACAATATAATCAGAGTCTGGTGAAGTCTATAACTCCAGCACGCACTCTCCGCCGACAAAATGACCCGCGCAATAAGCAAACAACACTGATAGGATGAACATAAATAATTCCTAAAAAAATTGATTTGGGGCGGGATCAGATCGATGCCCACTTAACTCTGCATCCCAACCATAAGCACACATATACGCTATACCTAATAAAGATGCTCTAATGCAGTACGAAATTCAAACACACTAGCATGCTCCTAGTTCATAATAATGTGCAGAATACTGTAAAGGGCCCAAGACAATGCCAAATGGCATATCCCTCTCCTACCTCCACCCCTTCCGACAGGCGGAGACTGGCCAGCTCGTGAATGCATTCATTCATAATCGGGAGGCACGCATGCCTAACCCGCTCCACAATAAAGCCCGCAGGCATATCATAATATAAGGAAGTACTCGATTGACTCAGGGTACCCGATGAGGCTGGGCTACCCTATGACCCTAGCAAAGACTTGTAGGACTATCACAGATAACGGCCGTTCTGTTTACATACGCACAAAGAAATAGAATGCTCAACGATCGATGCAACCTAGCATGGTACTACATGGCATGCTGATCATGAATGCAAGCACCTAGTATATCATGCACCTAAAGCAGGGAATAGCTCTATTCAATCTGAGTAAGCTCCGAAGAGACTTACCTAGCAGTGCAGAACAGCAAGGCAAGCATTACGATAGATTAAAGATAACCTAGATACATATCAGAGCACATATATAAGTCTACGTCTAATCATCCAAGCACAAACATATCATTCAACGAGAATAACAATCATATCGCAATCATCATCACATCAAGTTCAACCACTCATCATGATGTCACATTCCATAAGACCACATCAATATCATCATTCTGTTCCACCACATTCATATATTCGCAATAATACTCACATATCCGCATGATCATATATCTCCAAAGTTCCTCATTTTAATCATAACTCATAAGGCATAAGTCAAATGGTACGAAATTCTAACGTCTATCTCATCATGCCGTTAGTCATTCATTCATGCTATTAGTCCACACAATCGTGATAGTAGACAACCATTCACATCAATCATGTTAATTAGTCATCGAGCACATAATTCCCGAGTTAGTCCCGAAAACCGTTTCGAAAACTGAGTTGACTAGTTAGAGATTCCAACCTTGGAAAATGCTCGTCAAATTCTTTTTTAAAATCCAAGTCTCATAATATTATGTTTGTTTTAAATCACAATAATATTATATCTTTAATCTCAAAATAATATTTTTATCTTTTACATCTCAAATAATATTATATAATATATTATAACCCATTCATTTTATAAAATTCCAAAATCGACCCTCTTTATTTTGTTAGAATCCAAAACCGAGCCCTTTTATTTAAACCCAATTCATTTTGTTTTCTGGACATAAAATGCCCAACACTTATATTCTCTTTTTTAAAACAATGGATCCGGCCCAATAAAGAAATTAGGCCCAATAACATACCCCAAATTCATTCTTCCATTTCAATCTGTAAAACGTGGAATGATTCTTTAAAACAAAGGGGAGGGCCCAGCCTAGTGGCTGCTGAGGTGGAAGTGACGGGCCCACAGGCTCCTTCTTCAACCTTGGCTGTTCGAAAACACAGACGGAGGCGGGGGAAGTTTCTGGACTTCGGAAACAATGGAGGGAGAGGAGGAAGGGAGGCCGGCGGCGGCGGAGCTGGGCTCGGGCCACCCGGAATTCGACCACAAGGCACACACATACACACGGAATGGGAAAGAAAAAGAAGAGGAAGAAGCTCACCGCGCGCAGGTACGACGCTCGCCGGAAGCTCGAATCGGCTCGCCGGAGAGCTCTAGCTTCGATCGGAGTCCGCCTAAAAAGGGATGGGGGAGGTTAAAGGCGGAAACTTTTCTCGATTTGAAGGTGAAAGAGAGGAAGAGCGAACGAAACGGAGCCTTACCGAGGCGAAACGGGAAACAGGGCGGGAGGAGGACGGTGGCGGAGATCCGGCGGCTCCTGGCGTCTTCTGGTGTCTCCGAGAGGTGTCGAGGCTGCTGTCTCTGCTGGTTCGAAGAGAGGGGTGAAAGAGGATGTGTGTGGGGCTTGGGTTTCTTCTCCGGCAAAACAGGGGAGAAGGAGAGGGGCTGCGGCTTGGCTTCACTGGAGACGAACGGCGACGTCGACGCCGCTGCTGAGACTCGTCGGACATCCGGGGGGGCTTCTGGTGGTGGTGCTCGTAGGAAGAGACAAAGCTGAAGCTGCTGCTCGGAGGGGAGGTGTGTGGCTGGGGCTCGTTGCTCACGGCAAGAAGCAACAATGGGGGAAGAAGATGGTGAAGGGGATGTTTGGTGTTTAGGGTTTGTCTTGGTGTGTGGTGAGGCACAATTTCACATCTTATGAAGCCAAAAGAGGGAAGGGTTAAGGCTGAATCTGATGGTCAAAGGTGGTAAGGAGGGCAAATTGTCTTGTTGCCAAAAGAGGAGGGTGAAAGAATGGAGGGAAGAAAAGCAAATTTGCAGGTGTTGTGTCTTAATATGCAAATGAGGAAGTGTGTACGAAATTTCACCCATTTAAACATATTTGTTTGAGCTTTGGATAGGGATGAGAGAAAGAACAAAAATTGTGGTTCCGAGGGCGGGAATTTGAATATCCGAAAGTTAGTTCCCAAAATCTGCTCTTTCGATTTGTTAAAATTTTTAAAACCCGGGAATCAAGGTTGCCGTTTTTAGTTACCTTTCAAATTTTTAATTAGGTCGGAACTCCATTTTACGAAATCAAAGTTCGAGCTAGAGAGTTTTTCCGCTAAATTCTGCTTTAAAATTCATTTTGATTTTCCTTTTTTTTTTTTTTTTTAGAAATTAGGATTTAAAAAAAATTCCGAGCCTTTACACATCACACTCAGCCTAGTTCAATAATGCACAGCGCAGAACAATAAGAATCAGACCTGGAAGAAAATCAGACAAATAGATGTAACAACAAAAGAGAAATGTCCCCACCCCACCTGCTTGCGCAATCTTGAACGCCGAGCAGACGCATTTTCACATCAATTCTTTTTGAAAGCATTCCTTGGCACAATTACTGAAACTCAGGACACTTGTTGAATTTCGAAAACAAATCTAGCTACCAACTCTTTGAAAACCTTGATTTTAGGGCTCACCACACCTTCCTTCAACTTCTCCAAGCTGAAAAGGGCTTATTCTAACCTAGATAGTAACTGCTTTTCAGGTTGCACTTCTGCAATTTGTGTCAATATCACTTACCAAAGGAGTAAGAAGCGGAAGATCGGTCACTGGAAGGGTTATTGCAAACAATTGTGCGCTCATCTGAGCATTTCCAGGCAACCAGATCATACATGGCCTGTTCTCTAGGGCTTAGTGGCCTCATCCGTACAGTCACGAGTATCTTCTCGCTCTTAATCCTGCTGGCTGCAGGGGTCGTAGAACAAGATGGAGTCCTCTGAATCTTTGTCAAAGGAGTCACAGGTTCCGATCTAATTTTCCCTCTGTAATCCATCTTCTCTGCCAACATACAAAGCAGCCAAAGAAAACCTCTCAGCGAGTCGACAAATGTGCAAGGATATCAGTTTTTTGGTGAAACTAGAAAATCAAGAAATCTTGATTCAACGTATGAAGAGCAGTTCAGAGGAACTTCAAGAAAACGCAAATAAAGTAGCAACTAGAAAAGGAAAATTACCTAATATCATACGCTGGAAAGAAATTCAGCTACTTCTGTGAATTTCTTGGCTCCTGGATATTCAAAATCTGCAGATAATTCCAGCTAATGTTACCAGTGAAGCTTCGAAACTGACAGCCAACAGATTCCAGCAGATTTTCGATCTATTCGCAAAAAAAAAAAAGGGGGAAATTCGAGATGATTGGAGAAGATGAAGGAAAAGGAAAGAAAAACCGTAGGGATTTGGAAGTAAGCAGTTCAAACGATTTACCGTTTTGAGATTGTTGAATTCAGAAGTTGCCAAATCCAGAAAATTCTGAAGCGATGACAATAAAGAAAAGAAAAACAAGAGAACAACCAAAAAGCTTGGTCACTTTTTTCATCATTAACAGCATGTCAGCAACTAAACTTTGAACAACCAACAAGCTTAAACAATCACCAAATTCACTAAAAGCACCGGAAGTCCAAGCACTAGAAGCACTGAAATGACTATTATTCATGCCCTTTTATGTTCTTACCTATGCACTTTGGAGTATTATTCAAGCACCTTATATTTCATAAGGATATACATACACCGCTGACATGAAATTAACATGAAATTGTGAGTGTGTACACTGCTGACATGAAGCAAGATGCATGTCTCAAATATGAACAATTTCTGTTTTTGCATCATTTAGAGAGGACAAGCCAACACCAAATAAGTTAAAGCATCATTGACAAAAAAACTACCAAAAAAATAGATTAACTTCATTACACAACTACCAAAAAAAAAGAAAAAAGAATCAACCTAGAACTTTGTAGGTTAAATAAATGAGCAAAGATTCTGGACTCGAACTTTGTAAGATATAACCCATACTAGAACAACACATGTAGTTAAAAATAATGAATCAATCTATAATAGAAATAAATTATAGCTGTTGCATCATTACTTCTGTTTGCAAGCACTTGAGCTGCTGACACATTAGTCATTTCACTAGATGCAGAATCTCTATTAACCTATTTAATATATATAAAAAAGAAAGCTTTCATGAAGGACACAACCTGATAATAAGTTCAAAAGTTCATTTGAATGACAATGCTGTGCATTTTGGTTAGAATGAGATCAAATTGGAGGCTTCACCACTAATCTATTGAAAGGGCAAAAACCAATTCAAATTCAGTATAGAACAATTCAACCTTCATTATTGTTGCAAATTATAAGCATTGACAAAATGCAACTAAACAAACATCAATCTCCTGACTGATTCATCCAATTGTGGATGGCTGCCCACAGAACAGTACAACAAAAAGAGAAAACAAGGGAATCACATTAGGATGCAAAACAGATGGGAACATATCAAAAGATTGCTTAAGCAAATTAGAGGTTGATGATGCTGACATGCTGTCATATACTAATACATAGAGTCATATACTCACAATGATAGCACCAAATCCTCACTAAAATCCATATAACCTTTAAAATCCAGAATCCTCACTAAAATCCTCGCAATTGGTTGAATCCCTAATTCAGTTGAATCCGAGAATGTCGAAATGAAACAGAATATGTACCGTGGTCTCCGCCCAATCCGCATCTAATTCGCCGGAGGCTACGACGAGCTTCCATTCCATCTTCGACGGAGGTGAGGTCGGCGTTGGAGGCGAGAGAGTGGGCGTGGATGTACCAGGAAGAAGGGAATCTGTGAAGCCTAAATCGGGGATGAGAGGACAGAGGACGAATCCTTGAAATCGGGGATGAATTTGGCTTTGCTCGTTGAGCTTCTCCGACAAAGCAACATCTCCGACCAGGCAACGACGGCGGCGGCGACGATGAGGCAACGACGGCGACGATGAGCGACAGAGGAAGATCCATCGGTGCCCTAATTCGAGAGAGAGATTCACAAATTAGGGATCCGGGTTGAACAACGGTAAAAGGGAAGGAAGGGTAATATCGTCAATTAGCCATCCGAAATTATAAAAGTGGACACTTTTGTAAATTTTACAAAAGGTTGGACGAAACTGAAATTAGCTTCAAAATTTGTGCCTCCGGCACAAATTTTCCCTATATTTTATTAATACTCCAACTTCCCATACTATTCTTTTTTTCATTGGTCCATTTTTTTCACATTATTTATTTACTAAATTTTTAACTATTTCACTTTCTAATTTTAGGTTCCTTAAGAAGTGTGAAAACCCTCGAAGGGACAATTGTTTTATTACGGAGGGAGTATCTTTCTTCTATATCTTTCTATATATTCTATATAGTAAAAGAAGCTTTTTTATCATAAATGAGGTTGAATAAATGAGAAATGTTGAAGATTTTATTTTATTTTTTTAAAAAAAGTAATCATCACTTGAGTAAAAATAATCTTTATATATATAAATCTATATAGTAAAAGAAGCTTTTTTATCATAAATGAGGTTGAATAAATGAGAAATGTTGAAGATTTTATTTTATTTTTTTAAAAAAAACTAATCATCACTTGAGTAAAAATAATCTTTATATATATTCTATATAGTAAAAGAAGCTTTTTTATCATAAATGAGGTTGAATAAATGAGAAATGTTGAAGATTTTATTTTATTTTTTTAAAAAAAGTAATCATCACTTGAGTAAAAATAATCTTTATATATATAAATCTATATAGTAAAAGAAGCTTTTTTTATCATAAATGAGGTTGAATAAATGAGAAATGTTGAAGATTTTATTTTATTTTTTAAAAAAAAACTAATCATCACTTGAGTAAAAATAATCTTTATATATATAAATATATATATATATAAATATATATAAAAGTAAAAGAAGCTTTTTTTATCATAAATGAGGTTGAATAAATGAGAAATGTTGACGATTTTATTTTATTTAAAAAAAAAAACTAATCATCACTTGAGTAAAAATAATCTTTATAAAAAATTAAAAAGTCTAATCTAACATTATCTAATCAATTATTTGTGTAATATTTTGAAAGTAGAAAACCAATTATCATTTTTAAAATAAACACTTGAGTATTTGATTAAAACAATCAACACCTGAGTAAACACAATATACAATGAAAACAACAAATTATATTGTATTGTATTCGTAAGCATCGCCAAATATTTTTAAATTGTAAATTTCCAAAAATAGACCCCATATATAAAAATAATTTATTATATATACAACATCTAATGCTATAAAATTTTAATTTATGGATAAATAAGTACTCCGTATAATAGTAAGATTAGGCCGGTCAAAACACAACCCGAACCGGTGACCCGACCTGAACGCCCGAAAATTTTCCGACCCGAACCCGGAAATTTTGACCCGAATTTTTTTTTTTACCGGAACCCGAAAAACCGGAAATTTTCCGGGTAATCTGGGTTTCGACTCGGTGACCCGATTGATCCGGTAATTTTGACCCGATGACCCGATTGACCCGGTTGATTTATAATTATATATAATTAATTTTTTTATATATATAATTAAAATTTATCACAAAATTATCAAATCATGATTTTTTTAATTTTAAAAAAAAATTGGCAAACTCGAAATCTACCAAAAATGACCCGAAACCCGGTCAAACCCGGGTTCGAGTCAACCCGGAAATACCCGGAACCCGTTTTACCCGAGACCCGAAGTGACCCGACCCGAACCCGATCCGAATGACCCGTTTTACAGGTCTAAGTAAGATGCATGCTCTACCATAATTTCAGTTTCCGACAAGAAAAAAATTAGTGTGGAGAAAAATAAAACCAAAATAGTTTTAGTATAATCTAGATGGAAAATTAAAACCTTACACACTTAATTTAAGGAAGGCCATTTTGCTAAAATAACCCCATTATCTGGATTCTTTGCATGAATAACCCAATCCGAAATTTTTTTGCTAAAATGCAGATATTCGAATTCAAGTGACAACTGGTAGCCAGTAAGAGCCAGGAAAGAGGAAAAAAAAAGAAAGACGGGAAAGGGGAAACGGAGGAGGAAGACGGCGCCCAATAGAGGAGAAGGAAGACGCCCAAATCTCCCATTCGTCTCCAATGGGGGAAGTAGAGGTGGATTCAACCTTTTTTGGTTCAGTTTATCGCCCTTCCTTCCTAAGACAGTACAATCCAAATTCGAATCGAAAAACTGTACCTCTGAGATCTGGATTTTTCTCAGAGCTTTCATGGATCTCACCAATCGACAACGACGATGTACGATGGGGGCAGCGGCAGCGTTGGACAGTGGTGGTCTTCTTCTCCGAAGAGGGGAGGAGGACGAGGATTCGAATGGAGAAGTTGTGATTGACAGTAAAGGAAAACGAATTTTGATTGAGGAAATGGAAGACGATGAGGAGGACGAAGGAGACGATTCTGATTCCGACGATTCGAGTGACGGTGGGTGTTATCCATGATTTGAGCGATGGCGGTGGCCTGGAATTGAATGGGATTTGCACTAGTAAAAGCTCAAACAGGAGCTGAATTTGTCGGGAAGTGAAAGGGGGCGAAATTAAGGCAACAGATTGTCACCTGGAGAAGATGATGTTACTGGTTGCTACGAGGATAGTTCCACAGCTCAACAATCTGCTAAGTATTCTAGACAATGCCAAAATAGCAAATACATCAACCGTCTGCATTAAGAGGCAAGCATATGAAGTCAAAAGCTGAACTTGCAACTAACAGATTAACAAAGGTAAATTCCCAGAAACAAGCTTGTAAGATTCTCCATATGTCATGTAATTTGTTTTGTCCGTCATGTCACATATTCTAGGCATCATGTTAATTAGTGTTATTTATGGATATGTTCAAGATTATATTCTCCATTGATGTCAAGAAGAGCTTGTTATGTACTGAAGGGCTTATTTTGTTAAATATTTAATGAAGAAGAGCTTGTTATGTACTGAAGCATTTCTTCCTTGAGAGGGACATGAAATGACCAACATTGAAGCTTGACAACACTGGGAAAGTGAAGGTTCGATAATGTAAAACAAAGTAATGTAAAGATACTCTAGAAGGGGGGGTTGAATAGAGTATGCCGGTTTTTCGCAGATAGTCTCAAGACTTTTGAAGCTCGTGCAAAACCCTTTGAGATTAAACTTAGTCTTTTCTCTGAAAACCTGAATCACAAAGTTAAACAATTCGAAACAAGTGCGGAAATAAGGTAAAGCAGTAAATAAAGGACTCGATGAATTGTTTACGAGGTTCGGTACGAACTCGGCCTATGTCCCCGCCTAGGGTTCTTCCACAGCCCTAGGATTCAACCGACTTTTATTGATTCACAAGACTTAGGATCCTAATAGCTCACCGAGAATCCTCTCTCCTATACAATTGCAATCTAGTCAACTCACGTTCCCTTGGAGTCCTAGACCAATCTAGAAGAGCCCCACCTCTCTCGGCTATCTAGTACAATCCTCTTACACTTAGTGAATCAATCGTCTAGTGTCCACTTCCTGAGTTACAAACTCTCGCTCTCTGTTAGTAAAACTTATGAGGGCTGTCTGTTGGTCTTGAATCTTATTATTCAGGGAGATCTTCTCGTTCTCTAAGTCATGATGTTCACTTCTTAGAGAGGAGAGATCTTGCTTGAGTTCATATTTCTCTGATTCGAGAGTCTTGACTTTAATGTCAAGACCTGAATAAGAAGCTTCAAGACTTTTGACCCTCATAGACAGATCCTCAATAGTTCTTTCCTGGTCCACAGTTCTCTTAATAAGAGTGTTAGTTTGGGCAATAAGTTTCTCTTCATTGGCAATCATATTAGAAAGGAATTCCGATAATACCTCTTTTGGACTTGCCATAAGTTCTCTTACGGTTGCCTCAAGCTTCTCATCGTGGGATTCATCTCCTGAGGCCATAAGACAGACATTGGCCTTCTCATCATCTGAGTCGGAGTCAGAATCACTCCAAGTTGCCACCATGGCTTTCTTTTTCTATTTATCACCTTTCTTGGATTGGCTCTTCGTCTTTTGAGGGCAGTCTTTTACAAGATGATCTATTTCACCACATTCAAAACAAGACAAAGGTTTAGTCTTCTTATCAAATTTGTTGTATTGAGACTTACCTCGAAATTTAGAAGACTCTGATCCATCCTTGTTGTTGAATTGTTTCTTCATTTTGAGGATCCGAGCAATGCCTCTTGTGATAAGAGCAAACGGATCATCATCATCGTCATCCTCATCTTCGGAATCAGATCAATCTTTGGGCTCATCCTTCTTAGACTTGAGCGCCATGTTCTTAGTGCTTGCTGGAAGTTCTCCATCGTCTTCATTAAGGATCATCTCGTGCATGATCAGTTTCCCAAGAAGGTCATCGAGGGGCAGAGTTGTGAGGTCTTGAGCTTCTTCTATGGCTGTTACTTTAGGACCCCACTTTTCTTTTGGGAGGCACCTCAATATCTTCCTTACTTTCTCAACGTTTGTAAAGCTCTTGCCAAGAGAGTCAAGGTTGTTGGTGATTTCGGTGAATCGTGTGAACATGGCCTTGATTGACTCATCTGACTTCATTTTGAAAAGCTCATATACTTTCGAAGAAAGATACTGATCTTGGTGTCGTTTACTTGGCTGGTTCCTTCATAGGTGACGACCAGCTTGTCCCAAATCTCTTTAGCTGACCTACAAGATGAAATACGATTAAACTCATCAGTGCTAAGACCACAATAAAGTTAGTTAATAGCCCTGTAGTTTTTGGAGACGAGTTCAAGATCCGCTTGGATGTATTCAAACTCCTTCTTCGCAATTTTGGTTCCATTTAGTCCGTCTTTCTCTGGAACCTTCGGATCATTCTCTATAATGTTCCAAAGTTCCAGATCTTGATCTATAATGAACATCTTCATCAATGATCTCCAGTGGACAAAGTTGTTTCCTACAAAGAGTGGTGGTCTACTGGTAGACCTTCCCTGTGCAAATCCTCCGCTTGCTTCACCAGACATGATCAAAAACTCACAAGATTGTTAGATTGAAAGCAGTGAGTAAAGCTCTGATACCAATTGATCGAAGGTTCGATAATGTAAAACAAAGTAACTCTAGAAGGGGGGGTTGAATAGAGTATGCCGGATTGTCGCAGATAATCTCAAGACTTTTGAAGCACTTGCAAAACCCTTTGAGATTAGACGTAATTATTTCTTCTGGCAAACCTGAATCACAGCAGAGTTATACAGTTCGGAACAAGTGCGGAAATATGGTAAAGCAATAAGTAAAGGACGCTATGAATTGTTTACGAGGTTCGGCACGAACTTGGCCTACGTCCCCGCCTAGGGTTTTTCCACAACCCTAGGATTCAACCGGCTTTTATTGATTCACAAGACTTAGGATCCTAATAGCTCACCGAGAAGCCTCTCTCCTATACAATTGCAATCTAGTCAACTCACGTTCCCTTGGAGTCCTAGACCAATCTAGAAGATTCCCACCTCTCTCAGTTGTCTAGTACAATCCTCTTACACTTAGTGAATCAATCGCCTAGTGTCCACTTCCTGAGTTACAAACTCTCGAGTATAACACTATTACAAAATATATCTTATAAGCTCACTGTGTAACTCTCAAAAGCTTTGAAATGAAATAACATACTCTTAAGAACTAGCTGAGAGCACACGAAGAAGACAGGTCTCGCTTGAGTGTATGAATACTTGTGTTCAACGAATGTATTTGTCTTCTTTTCTTCATCTCCTTCTTATACTGATCAAATCGGCGCCTAAGAATCTTCTTCAACGGCTAGAACCGATTGTGGCTTGGGAAGAGATCTTCATGATCTTCTATTTGTGGAAACTCGGAAGCCATGATCTTCCAATTTGAATTCTCTCGATATCAAGCTTTATGGAAGGAGATAATTTTCGAACAGTTTCCTGAAATGTTAGAATATAATATCTGGAAGCATATAATAACATAAAATAATATCCGAGCATAATAACTTAGAGAACAAGTTTTGTGTTTCTTCAACAATGCTAAAGCTTCAAAACCTTTAACGAAAACAGACTGTCAAAGCCTTTGAAACTTATTCTGATTTTCATCAAGGGAGAGGAGTTATCAGAAAGGAATATTGACTGTAAGCTGCATGCTTTATGCTTAAAAGTATATAGCAATATTGACGTGGTTATAGATATCAATTAATGTCCTTGATTCTCTTGACTGTATCGAATCATTCATAGCTTACTTGCTTGATACTTGGAGCTTGGATATCTTGTTTGCTATTTTTCAACCATCCACTAAGAGGAAGAACTAAGCTTGTATAAAAGATCAATCCATAATTCTCGTGCCTTACAGAATCTGAAGTGCCTTACAGAATTTGAATTGCATTTTTTTTCTGCTCTTCACTTAATAGGAGTAATAGCTTAGCTGCTTAAGCTTTCAATAATTCCTTCACACAATACACATGGAAACATAGATAGCAATTGCCACCATTAACTAGGAAAGCTTTGTTATTTTTATTGTTGAATTTTTCATTATTTTTACCATTTTAAATTGCATTCCTTTTATTCTCTTTGGGATTTGTGGGAGTTGCTAAGGCTGTTTTAATTTTAGACGGTACTTTCTGGTCCTTGGAACCATAGAATAAGATTTCTCCTGGGAAAAAAGACTGAGCAGGTTGTTTTTGTGCTGAATTTCGCCTTTCTTCCGAATATAATCTATATATTGTCTTCAATCTTGACTTGCTTGGAGTTGGAGATGGCATTTTTTTCGGTATGATGAGTGATCAAGGGGTGGAAGTTCATATTCCTCAATGATGTCAAGGTAGGTATATAGGCATGTTGTGACATAAATATTCTTCACATATATCCTATTAGCTCAATGGGAGAGCATTGTGGTTAAACACAAAGATGTGGGTTCAATTCCCACATAGGCTTATTATTCATGAATAATTTAAGTTATATGCTTGTCGAAATTGGATTTAGCAAGTTAATGTTGATGGAGATTGTAGCACAGCTTTGCTCAATTTTAGTTTCTGTCATAGCCAATTTGATGATGTACCATTGAATAATATTCACATCACTGTCCCGTCACCCGTGAACTATTTTACATGACACCTGAATTGTTTTACATGATCGGTCAATTGTTTTACATGACATCTAAATTGTTTTACATCACCAAATTATGTTTAGAACAAGTCAAACTTGCTACATCACCAAATTATAGGCAGTTTCATATAAAAATAAATCAAAAGCCAAGACACTTCATCTTTCTGTTGAATTCAGCATAAGATGGGTTTTTAACATGACACGTAATAGGTTTGACATGTCACCTACGTCACTTTACATGACAGTCAGAGTGAGCGGACTTATCCCAGAAATCATCCAAGGCTGAATTTGAAACCAAGTTCAAAAATAGAAGTCTAGTAGAAGAAATCATTGCTGCCATAATTTTTCCCTTATATGAACATGGCAAAATCATTGATGTTTAATACATAATTCTCCCCACTTGGTACATCAGATCGATCAAAGGAAATGGTTAATTTTAAGCAGTACATCATTCGCTTTTACTAAAACTTAAGCCAAAATCTAAATTCAATAAAATACCAAGCTTCACAATGCTAAAGTTCATCCAAACATGATTTTCAATACATTAGGCATGTCAATTCTCTGCCCACACATACACAAAAAAAAGTCTAGCAGAAGGAATTCTGAATCATAAAAAAGGAACAAAATATGTCTGAAATTCATGTGACAAGTAAAAAAATTAATGTGTCAAGTAAAATACTTTATCTGTCATGTAAATCCGGTATGGGTGACATGTAAATTCAATATGGGTTATCGGTTATTTTTGGTGCTGCTGTAATAGAAAAGAGAGGAAAAAATGCTCGGTTTCGATAGAAAATTGTGTAACTTTGTCATCATAGCCCGAAAGAGAGAAGAAACCTAAAACATGTCCAGTAAATAGCAGTTCGTGTCATGTACATCGTATTTGAATGACATGTTAATAGCAGTTTGTGTCATGTAAATCGTCTTTGAATGACACGTTAATATATTACCTTTTCCTCTTCCTTCTTCTGAATATTAACTTTGTCAATCTGCAATCCAAATATCAATGTAACAACTGTCAATCCAAGATAAGAGACAACAAGCAGATTCCGATTACAATTACAATTTGAGAGCTCATAAGATCATAAGCAGAAAACAGAACAACTCAGCTCGACAATCAACGAAGGATCAAAGCCAGATTCCGATTACTCATAACGAAAAAGGCTGATTACATCTTTAGAAAGCTATAGGGAGTTACAGAACTCAATTTGGTGCTCTGTGGACAAATTTACACAATTTTCTATCTAAATTGAGCACTTTTACTCTCTTTTATATGACAGCAGCACCAAAAATAATCCATACCTCATGTTTGGCCAAATTTTCCTGAAGAAAAAGGTTGATTACATCTTTAGAAAGCTATAGGAAGTTACAGAACTCGATTTGGTACTCTGTGGACAAATTTACACAATTTTCTATCGAAACCGAGCACTTTTTCCTCTCCTTTCTATGACAGCAGCACCAAAAATAATCCATACCTCATGTTTGGCCAAATTTTCATGAAGAAAAAGATTGATTACATCTTTATAAAGCTATAGGAAGTTACAAAACTCGATTTGGTGCTCTGTGGACATATTTACACAATTTTCTATCGAAACCGAACACTTTTTCCTCTCTTTTCTATGACAGCAGCACCAAAAATAATCCTTACCTCATGTTTAGCCAAATTTTCATGAAGAAAAAGGTTTATTACATCTTTAGAAAGCTATAGTAAGTTACAGAACTCGATTTGGTGCTCTGTGGACAAATTTACATAATTTTCTATCGAAACTGAGCACTTTTTCCTCTATTTTCTAGGACAACAGCACCAAAAATAATCCATACCTCATTTTTGGCCAAACTTTCATGAATAAAAAGGTTTATTACATCTTTAGAAAGCTATAGAAAGTTACATAACTTGATTTGGGGCTCTGTGGACAAATTTACACAATTTTCTATCGAAACTGAGCACTTTTTCCTCTCTTTTCTATGACAACAACACCAAAAATAATTCATACCTCATGTTTGGCCAAATTTTCATGAAGAAAAAGGTTGATTACATCTTTAGAAAGCTATAGGAAGTTACAGAACTCGATTTGGTGCTCTGTGGACAAATTTACTAGACACCAATCGATAGTTTACTAGACACCAATTGATAGTTTACTGGACATGTTTTAGGTTTTTCCTCTCTTCCGAGCTATGGTGACAAATTTACACAAACCAAATAACTCACTTCTATGTTGCGAGTCCCTCAAACAACGAAACATACTAATCCAAGCACTTATGCCACTAAATTATGTGATAGCAGCACCAAAAATAACCCATAACCCATACTGAATTTACATGTCACTCATACCGGATTTACATGACATATAATGTATTTTACTTGACATATGAATTTTTTTACTTGACACCTGAATTAGAGACATATTCTATTCCTTTTTTATGATTCAGAATTTCTTATGCTAAACTTTTTTTTTTAACTTGGTTTCAAATTCAGCCTTGGATGATTTCTGGGATAAGTCCGCTCACTCTGATTATCATGTTAAGTAACGTAGGTGACATGTCAAACCTATTACTTTTCATGTTAAAAATCCATGTTATGATGAATTCAACACACATGGAAGATGGAGTGTCTTGGCTTTTAATTTATTTTGATATGAAAAAGCCTATAATTTGGTGATGTCGCAAGCTTGACTTGTTCTAAACATAAGTTGATAGTCGACGTTGATTTATAAATAATAAGCCTATGTGGGAATTGAACCCACATCCTTGTGTATGACCGCAATGCTCTCTCATTGAGCTAATAGGCTATATGTGAAGAATATTTCTATCAAAACATGTCTAACTTGGCCATTACAAACAAGCCACAATGTTCTCCCATTTAGTGAGTGATGGGATTTCTTGTTTCAGTAATGTCTATAAGGAGCAAACAACAAGAAGCAACTTATATACCATGTATGACAAAATACCATGATATAAACCTACGACTATAACCATACAAATAAAATAATAATACTAAGGCTGAGAAAGTGGAATAAGCCAAGTATAACTAATAATCTCATGGCAAATCACACAGTAGAAAAAAAGAAAGAGATATATCGATCATAACTTGAGAATAAAAATGAGCCAAACTCATGTAAAACTAATGTTCCATACACATTAGAGGTCATTGCCAACCATATCATTTATATGCTGCTAGGTAGATTCTCAGACAGAATTAGGTAGAATTGATATGACATGAATAAATACTTTATCACAAGCAAAGAATGTCAAAGAGATGCTGAAAAACAAACCAAGTTACTCACGCCATATCCAAAATCTTTTCATTCTCCTGGGGAGCAAGAGCCATTACAAGCAAGAAAGAACTTGCACTTTGCAGCTGCAATATATAAAGCTTAAGATTAGTCAAGAGAAATCAATGGACAATTAAATAATATACACAATGGGAAAAAAGTGCAAGAATAAAGAACCTTCAGCCATAAAAATCCATTAATCAATTAAGGGTACATAATAATCACATAGTTCTTTCTTTGGAAAAAAGGCGAAGAAAAGGGTAAGATTACTGGGCGGCAAATGAGGAGCCCGAGTGGACATGAGCATAATGTGATGATGCTCTAGGATGAAAAGCACCTCAACCGGCTTCAACCAACGGATCCGGGCTTGTTGACACAAACGGTTGATTTGAATTTGATCCATTTCCCCGGCCATAAAAATAAAAGTAGTTAAAGGCTTAAGGCCAGTGTTGTAACACTAATAGTAATAGCTAACCTATGCCTACTTAGGAAAAAACCATATACTTAAATTAAATTAAATAGCAGCCCAGAAAGGGAAATGAATCACTTTTGAACTAGGAAAAAAATATGACTGATTTCATTCTTCAACATGAACTTGTACTTCAACTGAAATGAAGAGAGAACAGATTTACCATTTCCAATCATGATGAAAACTATTCAACGACAATGAAAGAAAGGAACTGGCAAAACAGTGTGATATCTTTCAATGCACTTACAATGGAAGAAATTGTCCTAACATTTCAAGAACGATAAAGGAGACAGCCTACGGTTGAAGTCAAGTCAACTAGGGAGTCTATAGCCAAGCCAAGAAACATAAGCAACCATATCAGCAACATAACAAATCAATAATCACCCATATCAGCCAAGCCAAGAAACGGTGTGATATATTTTGATTTATTTTGAAATCTGACATACGAAACACTGTCAAGGAGAAGCAAAGCATGAAAAAAGTGGCCAATGCTCCCGATTACTATAGAAAACAAAGTGTTGTAAGTCAGATAAAATTTCACATGTCATGGATGAAGAGAACATGGAGAAATGGCGACACAAGAACTCGAAATTATCACTGCCAATGCCGATACACAAAACATCGACCAAGCAGCAAAGCATTCCGCAGCAGCAAGATAAAATTAACACTGCTAGTGCCAATCAGATATAATGAAACTCGAAACCCTAAGAGATCAATCGAAGAAATGGCAACCAAACCAAGAAATAATTGAATCAAAGGAACCAAAATAGATCGAATTCTGCAACTTAAGGGCTCAATTAAGAGGCGTTGGTGATAAAACTAACTCTCAATGTCCAATTCGACAGCTTTGAAATCGGAAATTCCTCCTCTGCGCTCAAGCCCTTCTTCCGAGCCGGAGACCTGTCGCGCCCGGCCGCCCGCCTCCGATCCCATTCCTTCTCCCTTCCCCTTCCCTCTCTCTCTCTCTCGCGGTGGTTCTCTCTGTCTCTTCCCATGTCAGGAGCACCGGTCTTCTCTCTCGCGGTGGCTTCTCTTCCCATGTCAGGTGCACCGGTTACTCCGGGTAAGTTTTACCGCCTGGGGTGCAATTTTACAAGGTGGGAGGGTTAACCCTTGCAAATGTTTCGGATAGTGGGTTATGGGTGCAATGTTTTTCGGATCAAGTGTCATTTACTATCCTTCCCTCTTTAAGAAATAGGGGTATTTGCAAAACTAACCTAACTACCCGGTTTCATTGCGGGGGTTAATCCCTAAAAAAAAAAAATTTGCATTTACCCGGTTTCTCACAGGTTGCAGCCGGTTGGAGAGAGAAAAGTGCGCAACTGTGAGAGAGGAAGAGAAGGATGAGGGGTTCGATGAAGCAGGGAAGACGCCGTCGTCGGAGGCGAGGTTCGCGGCTCTAGGTGACAGGCCTCCGGGCTCGACGGGAGGGCTTGAGCGCAGTCATCTTGGTTCTTCTTCCTCCCATTCGTCTCCTTCGGGCTCGACGAGGCCGGAGGAGGAAGAAGATGCCTCATTCGGCGAGCTCGGGTGCCATGGTTGAGGCAACCACAAGAAGGGAGAAGGGAGAAGGAAGGGGGTCGGGGGCTCGGGGGCCAAGCCTCATGCCCTCTCTCCCTCACGCAGGTCCTTCCACTCTCTCTTTCTTCAAGCGATTTCGAGCCTCGTCGAGGATAATCTCCACAATTGGCTTCAATTCTGCGATTCCAGGTACAATCCTTCACCCTTCTTCTTCTCTGCTCTATCTTCCAAGCCTTTAAATTGGAATTTTTAGTTTAGGGTTGGAGACTAAAATTTCGAATTTCGGAATTGAAATGGTTTGGTTTGAAATTTCCCATTCGGTTAGGGTTGGGGTTTGCTGTCTGTCATGTCTGAATAAACAAATGACATGTTGATTGGTGTAGGTGTCATGTAGTAAGTGATGTTGCCAAATAGGGGGTTGAGTTTGTCCGTGGGATTTTCTAGTGGAGTGGGGCAGGGGGTAATCTTGAAATTTTTTGATCATTCAAGTTGAGATTAAGATACTAAGATGCCATTTATATATAGATTATAGAGCTTAGGTTTACCTTTTCTTCAATTTTCATGGTCTTTTACTGAACTTTATTTTCATTCTTTTTCTTATTGGTACTTTGCAATATGCATCCTTGCAATCTTGCATTTTCTTCGTGGGATCGAAGACACATAGGATTTGGGTACATCTCCTTTCACATAAATATTCTTCACATGTAGCCTATTAGCTCAATGGGAGAGCATTGTGGTCATACACAAAGATGTGGGTTCAATTCCCACGTAGGCTTATTATTCATTAATCAATGTCGATTATCAACTTATGTTTAGAACAAGTCAAGCTTGCTACATCACCAAATTATAAGCAGTTTCATATCAAAATAAATCAAAAGCCAAGACACTTCATCTTCCTGCTGAATTCATCATAAGATGGGCAACATAAAGAAAAAGGCAGTTGTTGGGCAGGTAATGCGAATAACATGACAGGTAATGCGAATCGAGCCTCTTCTCCTTAATGAATGAAAATAACATGACATGTAATGGTATTAACATGACAGTTTATATCCTTTAACATAAAGAAAAAGGCAGTTGTTGGGCAACAACAATCTTCCTCTTCGTACATTTCAAGTGTGGGATAAGCCGAACGACTGGTGGAACTCACTCTATTGGAATGACTGCGAAACTAAAGTGGCCTTCCAACAGCTTTATTAATTTCAACAATAAGAAGACATGCTAATCCAAGCAAAGAAACTAAAGTGGCCTTCGTTTGATGTTTTATTAATAATGAACTCACTTATACATTGCGAGTCCCTCAAACAAAGAAACATGCTAATCCAAGCACTTATTATGCCACTAAATTATGTGATAGCAGCACCAAAAATAACTCATAACCCATACTGAATTTACATGTCACTCATACCGGATTTACATGACATATAATGTGTTTTACTTGACATATGAATTGTTTTTACTTGACACATGAATTTGGTGATGTAGCAAGCTTGACTTGTTCTAAACATAAATTGATAGTCGGTGTTGATTAATGAATAATAAGCCTACGTGGGAATTGAACCCACATCTTTGTGTATGACCACAATGCTCTCCCATTGAGCTAATAAGCTACATGGGAAGAATATTTATGTCAAAGAAACTTGATATGTGAGGGTCTATCCATTTACCTTGGCCATTATCAATATTTGCTCTGCACACAAAACACACTAGTGCATAATACACAACCCTAAAATGAATCAAGTCAGCAACATACCTACATTAAAGGTTTCTTCATTCATTTAGATGTCCCACTTCTCATGAGAGAACAAATAGCAGACAGGAAAGCCAAATAACAAATCCTAATTCATGTGAATGCTGCATTCATGGAGTACTCCATATGAGGTATTGTTTCAGAATCTCCAAGCCACGAATCAACATGTCACCTGTTTATTTGGTAACATCACTTACTACATGACACCTACACTAATCAACATGTCACCTGTTTATTCAGACATGACAGACAGCAAACCCCAACCCTAACCGAATGGGAAATTTCAAACCAAACCATTTCAATTCTGAAATTCGAAATTTCAATCTCTAGCCCTAAACTAAAAATTCCAATTCAAAGGCTTGAAAGATAGAGTAGAGAAGAAGAAGGGTGAAGGATTGTACCTGGAATCGCAGAATGGAAGCCAATTGTGGAGATTATCCTCGACGAGGCTCGAAATCGCCTGAAGAAAGAGAGAGTGGAAGTACTCGCCGCCTACGCCTCCAAGCCACGGATCTCCGACGATAATAGCCAACAACAGAAGGAACTAACCCCGTTGCCTTCAATCAACTACAGAGATCGAAGGAGATGCCTCCGCCTGCGCCTCGCCTCAAGCAATCCACCGTCGAGGGAGATGCTTCCGCCTGCGCCTTCCCTCGATCCCCCTCCTTCTCCCTCCTTTCTCGCCCGCCTCCGATCCCCTTCTAGTCGTCTGCGCCTCGCCTCGAGGGAGATGCCTCCGCCTGTCCCCGTCTCCGATCCCCTTCCTTCTCTCTTCCCTTTCTCTCCTTTGGAACGGGCTACCGAGTACAAGGGTTACCGGATATGCAATTTTTTTCCGGATCGGGTTAACCTTGCAAGGTTTTTGGGTTTTTGGGTTACCTTGTGCAATTCCCTCTAAGAAATAACTAAAATATGAAATGAAAAAGTCTTAAAAATCAAATAGATAAATAAATAATCTTTATAAAAAGTTAAAGAGACTAATTTTATAAGTACTAATACACATTCAAAAGAAGATAAAAAAAGTGTAATGAAATATTGAAGATTTACAAAAGAAAATAAATAATTCTTTATAAGAAATTAAATAGACTAAAAAGAAAATAAAAAATCTTTATAAGAAGTTAAAGAGACTAATTTTATAAGTATTAATTAATACACATTCTAAAGGAAGATAAAAAGTATAATTAATGTAAATAAAAAAAATTGTTACTATTTGTAAAAAAAGTGTTTTAGTATAAAGTATATATAAATTCTTCAAAATTTTAAATATTTTAAATATTAGTAATAAACATGGTAGCATAGTAAAAAAAATTACGTTTTTATTTGAATTTAATAAGAGTTTAATACGCGAGTAGAAAATATAATAATCTTATTACAATTATATTTTATGTGGTAACGTAAAGTATTTAAGATCATTTATTAAAAAAACTATTAGCTTAAACATATATAAAATTATTTGATATTAAAAAGTTGATAGACCCGTGCGTAGCACGTGGTAGCCCACCAGTAAGAATGAAAGCTGATAAATTCATTTAATGAAATCGGATAAAACTTTTAAAAACGCGTAAATAACCGAAAAAGTTACAAAATTAATCTGATTTTTCCGAAGGTGAATTCAAAATAACCTGCATTTTCAATCCTAGGAGGTTGCTGCATATAGATCTCCTAAATAGTTGTAATTAGATGCTACGTACTACATGCAAATAATGCTACAATAATGTGGCAATTTCAGTAACATGTGAATAAGTGTCAAAATAATATATTACATATGTTTTAAAATTAGGGTAAATATTTAGCAAGAAACCACCCCTTAAATAAACTTCAAAACTACCTCTTAAAACAAAAATTGCAGAAAACCACCCTTTAAACATACTCCGTTAGCAAATCACCACCCCATCCATTTATTCCGTTAAAAAGTCCGTCAAATCTCAGAAAATACAATTAGTTGAACTTCTCCTCCATCTCTTCCCGCTCCTCCCATTCTCTACCTTGGCGGCGCTGACCATCACATCGGAGCTCCTCTGTTGCTCCCTTTCGATGTCGTCTCGCTGCTATAACCTTCAAGAGGCACGCCGACCTTGACAACAAGCTCCTCTTCTCCAACCATGAGCGCTTTGCTTTTGCACCTGGTGTTGCTCCCCAGCGGACCGTGTCGCCCACTTCGCCCTCCCCTCCCGACTCCCTCTCCAGCCTCGACCAGATTTGCATCCTTATCATTGATCTGCAACAACTCCCTCTTCGGCCCCATCCAACCTCTACCGCCTCCTATCAGCCTCGAGACACTCACTCTTGAGCACAATCTCTTCTCCGACTCTCTCTCCTCTGACTCTCTCTCCTCCCAACCTTTTCTCCCTCTACAAGTTTCGCGTCCTCAATCATCAACCTCTCCGGCTAAATCATCACTGATTTCAACGACCTCAACTAGTACGTTGATGTCACTTTAGCTCAAGTTCAATCGGTTCACTGCTCCTCTTCCACCGCTGAATCAAACCGACCTCAAGTTCTTCAACGTCTTCAGCAACAATCTCATTAGCAAATCCCCAAAAAATGCCACGCTTTCTAGATTTGATGTCTCCTCTTTCTCCTAAACCTAACCTTTGTACTGAGGTCCTCAATCGACCTGATGAACGATTCCATCTTCTGCTTTGTCGCAGCGGTGCGGGGCAACAAAGGAGAAATCTAGACGAGAGGCTAATGGCGGTAGAGTTTGTGAGCAATGGCGGTGGAAATTTACCGTCGGAAGACTGGTTGGGGCGGTAGAGTTCTTGCTTTTTTTCAATGGTGAACCAAGGGGTATAATTGTATTTTCTCACATTTGATGGACTTTTTAAAGGGAAGAGATGGTTGGGGTGGTGATTTGCTAACGGAGTAGATTTAAAGGGTGGTTTTCTGCAATTTTTGTTTTAAGGGATGGTTTTGAACAATGTAGTGTATTTAAGGGATGGTTTCATACAATTTATGTTAGAATGTAATTTAAGATTCCTAATCTAGGCTTATGTTAGCTTAAGTTAGTTAAGGTTAGTTATGCTTATGTAATGCAGTTGCTGTAAGCACTGCAGTGGAAGGTTAGTTTCTTTTGTCTTAGGAGAACCACTATCTAGAAAGTTATGTTAGCATGTTAGTGGAGTAGTGGGTGTGTGTTGCAGTGAACTTAGTATGGAGTATGTAAGACTGTTTTCGATTGAATTAAGCTGTAAGGCAATTATTGAATTGTTGAGTTCTTATCTGTGTGTTACAGAGGAACACTTTGGTTTGCTTTCTCTCGATTGTTTAGGTGATCATAGGTGTAGTTTGGTGGTTGATTTCCCTTGCTTAGACAACATTTGGTATCAGAGCAAAACACAAAGGGAAACACTTGAGTGTGTGAGATTAAAACACAAAGGGAAACACTTGAGTGAAGTTCTGTTTGAGCAAAGATGCAGAACAATAGTAATGGGAATTTGAGCAGCCCTCGGTTGCCCATCTTCAAGCGAATTAGCTACCACTTTTGGAGCCTAAAGATGACCACCTTGTTCAAGTCACAAGAGGTCTGAAATCTTGTTGATCAAGGATTTGAAGATGCAAATCCTGCAGAGCCAGATCAGGCATTAACAGAGAAGAGAAAGAAGGACTCCAAGGCACTGTATATGATACAGTCGGCCTTAGATGATGAAGTTTTTCCAAGGATAGCTGCATCAACTACAGCTCATGAGGCTTGGGAGGTTCTCAAGCAAGAGTACATGAGAGATAGGCGTGTGATCACTGTCAAACTGCAATCACTGAGGAGAGAGTTTGAAACTCTGGTGATGCAAGAGAAAGAGACAGTTCAAGTGTACTTGTCTAGGGTGTCAGCCATTGTAAATCATATGAGATCATATGGTGAGAGCATGGGCAGTGAAGTGATTGTGAGCAAAGTGTTGAGGAGTCTAACCAAGAGGTTTGACCATGTAGTTGCAGCTATAGAGGAGTCCAAAGATCTGTCTGTGTACAGATTTGAAGAGCTAGGAAGTTCCTTGCAAGCTCATGAGGATAGGCTAACAAGAACAAGTGATCAGAAAGAGGAAAAAGTATTTCAAGTAAAGGATGAAACTTCAAAGGGAAAGCCTGAGAGTTTATCAAGTAGAGGAGGTTCTAAAGGTGGTTATAAAGGAAGAGGTGGCCAAAGAGAAGGCTACAGAGGCCGAGGAGGTAGAGGGCAAGGAAGATCACAGGGTAGTGGCTCAGGAAGAGGGAACAGCAATGATTAGGGGAGAGATCAGTGGAAAGATTCATCTAAGAATCAAGGAAGTGAATCAAGGTCTTACAAGAGTAACATAAAGTGTTATTATTGTAAGAAATTTGGTCACATGGAGGCATTTTGTTGGGAGAAGCAAGAGCATGAACAGAAGGGTGCAAATTACTCTGAGAATTGTGAGAAAGATGATAGGCTTTTCATGGCATTGTCATTAGTTGAGGAAGAAGTCAGTAGCTTGTGGTATTTGGACAGTGGATGTTCAAATCATATGTCCAGTTCAAAGAAAATGTTCAAGGAACTGGATGAAGCTAAGAAAGGAAGAGTTAGACTTGGTGATAACAAGGTTCTTGAGGTGGAAGGAAGAGGCACCTTGGCTGTGAGAAGTGTACAAGGATCAGAG
The DNA here is from genome assembly GCA_037127255.1 of Persicaria tinctoria. NCBI lineage: Eukaryota > Viridiplantae > Streptophyta > Magnoliopsida > Caryophyllales > Polygonaceae > Persicaria > Persicaria tinctoria. The sequence goes on from JBANSL010000004.1 coordinate 8,816,445, forward strand.
AAACTTCTCTATGATGTGCAGTATGTGCCAAAGCTTGCTCATAACTTGATAAGTGTTGGGCAGCTTCAAGGATCAGGCTATTCTCTTCTATTTGATGAAGATGTGTGTGTGATCAGAGAAAAGAAAACTGGCCATGTGATTGCAAATGTTTCAATGACCAAGAATAGGTTGTTTCCTCTGGATTTATCAAGTAATGTTGGTAAGGTGATGGTAGCTAAGAGTGATGAAAGCACTATGCTATGGCATCAAAGGTATGGACATCTAAATGTCCAAAGTTTAAAGATGTTGAACTCTGGTGAAATGGTTGAAGGTGTGCCTAAGATTGGAGAGCTAGAGCTATGTGAAGGATGCATCTATGGCAAGCAAATGAGAGGGTCATTCTCAAGCAGAGATGCATGGAGAGCTGGAGAATGCTTGGAACTAATTCATTCAGACTTGTGTGGACCAATGCAAACTGAGTCTCTAGGTGGAAGCAAATATTTTTTCCTCCTCACAGATGATCATAGCAGGATGAGTTGGGTCTATTTTTTGAGACTGAAGTCAGAAGCATTTGATTGTTTCAAGAAGTTCAAGGCTCTAGCCAAAAAGCAATCTGGATTGATGGTGAAGGCACTGAGAACTAACAGAGGAGGAGAATTCATGTCCTATGAGTTCATGAACTTTTGTGAAGAGAATGAGAAAGAGTATAGAAGCTTGGTTGGAGGTTTAAATTACCTCACTCACAGCAGGCCTGACATTGCTTATAGTGTTAGTGTTGTGTCAAGATATATGCACAACCCTACAAAACAACACTTGGGAGCAGCAGAAGAATTTTGAGGTATGTTGCTGGTACTGTGAAGCATGGAATATGGTATGAGCATGTGAATGAGTTCAAGCTTAGAGGTCACACAGATAGTGACTGGGCTGGATGTTAAGATGATAGAAAGAGCACTTCATGCGCTGTATTTGATCTGGGTTCTGGAGCTATAACTTGGAGCTCGAAGAAACAAGATACAGTTGCATTATCATCCTCAGAAGCTGAGTATGTGGCAGTTGGAGCAGCAGCAAGACAAGCAATGTGGTTGAAGAAGTTGCTACTGGACTTGGGATGTGATCACACAGATGCAATTGAGATCTGGTGTGATAACAACTCAGCTATTGCTATGACAAGGAACCCAGTGTTTCATGCAAGAACCAAGCACATATAGGTGCAGCATCATTTTATTCGTGTACTGGTGGCAGAAGGTAAGGTGATGCTCAAGTTTTGTGGAACAAACAATCAAAATGCAGACTTGTTTACCAAGTCTTTGAATGGTGCTAAGCATTACTATTTCATGGAGAAGATTGGCATGGAGAAACTTAAATTAAGAGGAGGTGTTAGAATGTAATTTAAGATTCCTAAGCTAGGCTTATGTTAGCTTAAGTTAGTTAAGGTTAGTTATGCTTATGTAATGCAGTTGCTGTAAGCAGTGCAGTTGAAGGTTAGTTTCTTTTGTCTTAGGAGAACCACTATCTAGGAAGTTATGTTAGCATGTTAGTGGAGTAGTGGGTGTGTGTTGCAGTTAACTTAGTATGGAGTATGTAAGACTGTTTTCGATTGAATTAAGGTGTAAGGCAGTTATTGAATTGCTGAGTTCTCTTCTGTGTGTTACAGAGGAACACTTTGGTTTGCTTTCTCTCGATTGTTTAGGTGATCATAGGTGTAGTTTGGTGGTTGATTTCCCTTGCTTAGACAACAATTTACCCTTAAAATTAATATCACTTTATTTATAGTTTGTCCCAAATTTGGCTCCGAAGTGATCTATATACAACGTACCATCTATTTGCAAAATTTTCTTAAACATCCCCTTAAAGTCTATTATGTACAACTACCCTAAAGATAAGGATATTTAGCAGAATTAACCCAAAAAAACTATATTTTGCAAAAATTACTCATTTTCGATCTATAAAATGGAAGTTTTTTTTTTTCACCAAAAAAAATAATAATAATATAACCAATTTTTTTTTTTAAAAAAATCAATATTAAATTATATGTATAATAAGTAAATATTATACCGAATATAATATTTGAGAGTACGTAAAAGAGGATAAAAAAAAAAGCTCCATGAATTCACACTAGGGCTTGTGTCGTAGGTGAATGGTGAATAATATAATGTGTGCAAGTGCAAGTGGTGGACTTAAACCAGCAACTACACTTGATCGAGTAGCTGAAACTTGAAATTAAGGATCCATAGACTTATAATAATCAAATTAAATAAGTTGAAGCACCAGCACGGATTGATGCATTCAATGGGCCGGTAATCTAATTAAAGATATGCAAATACGTGTATTAGGCGACTCCATGTTTGAAATTTGAGGAATCCCATGGCCCACCGCCTCTTCATTTTTTATCCTATAAATAGGGTGAAATTAAGGTTATTGCCTTATCAGCAATAGACAACAATCACTTAATAATAGCTAGTGTTAAGTGTTTCAAAAAAACACAGTTAAGAGATCGAGAGGTGGTAAAAATGGGGAAGTTTGCGAGATGTTGTGCAAGCTTGCTTGCGGTGTTGATGGTAGTGGGTTTGGCCAATGCGAGTCGACGACTTGAAGAGGGCTATGGTTATGGAGGAGGCCTTGGTGGTGGTTATGGAGGTGGTAAGGGCGGTGGTCTTGGTGGCGGTTATGGCGGAGGATTAGGTGGTGGCTATGGAGGTGGCCTAGGGGGCGGCTATGGAGGTGGTCTAGGGGGCGGCTATGGAGGTGGCCTAGGGGGCGGCTATGGAGGAGGAGCGGGAGGAGGCTATGGTGGTGGACGTGGAGGTGGTCTAGGAGGCGGCTATGGTGGTGGAGCGGGAGGAGGCTATGGTGGTGGCCGTGGAGGAGGTCTAGGAGGCGGCTATGGAGGTGGAGCAGGAGGAGGATATGGTGGTGGCCATGGAGGTGGTCTAGGAGGCGGCTATGGTGGTGGACGCGGAGGTGGGTATGGGGGTGGAGCAGGTGGCGGTCTTGGAGGAGGCTATGGTGTAGGAGGCGGTCATGGAGGCGGCATTGGTGGTGGTTATGGTGGAGGAGCAGGACCAGGTTTAGGAGGTGGCTATGGAGGAGGTGCCGGCGGAGGCTACGGAGGTGGAGTTGGTAAAGGCAACTAATTAAGTCTGGCAGGAGAGATGGGTGAGATAGATTATGGAACTCTTGTGAAACAAACGGTATAGATCGATGAATGATACCATTAGGCATGAATATATGAATATATGTGGATGGCCTAATCAGTACTGTATTTCCTACTGGCCGGTGTTGTTTTCTCACAAAATAATGAGCTCTACCTACTATGATCTATATATATAATGAATAATTTTCGTAGTTACTTCTTCTTCTTTTTTTTTTTGCATGGTTAAAAACTATGTCGAAATGCAAACTTTGGAAAGTAATAATCAGGGTTGTACCAATCTTTTTCGGGGCCTGTCCTAAAAATAAATCAAGATTATGATACTAATAAATATAGATTTTTTTTAATAATTAATTGAAAAACTACCTTCCCATTGTAACACCACATCAACTATGTGTCCTAATGGTACCGGTCTACGTGCTGGAAGGAGCATCCACCTTGAGACTTGGTTTGACTACTAATCTTTGGAAAGTCTAGGTTCCGCCCTAGCTTTTAAAGGATTGTAGTTTGATGTAAGGCCCTTGGGGCTCCCCATTCTTTTATTCAATTTTACATGTAAACACCCCAACCCGGACTTAGTGCTAGGGGGGTTTTTCTCTTCAACATCAACTATTTTACAATTAAAATTTTTAGCCATAAATCCATTTATGCTTACAAAAATTTTAAATTATAAAATAGTTGTTGTATTAAAATTTAAAATACTATGTTTTTACCAAATATATCAACTTTTGTTTTAAATTAATTCAATTCATATATTTTTGCTGAAGAGCAATGATTTTATATTAAAATGGAAAAAATGGATTGCATCCTTCAAGTGTTCCAAATATTTTAGCCATAGATCACCTATGTAAGTTGTTCCAATCTTCGCTCTATCAGGTTCTTGAAATCCGCCATTTCCTTGGCCCGTTCCTCTTGGTGTTTCTTTGATGAGTCATCCATGAACTTCGTCTTCCACGGACAATTTCATGTCGTCCATGCATTCTTGCATTTGAATCTCCAAGTCTTCGAACAAGTATCTTCGGCCATGATTAAACGTGTGTCACCTGGAAAGGCGCTCTGATACCAGTTTGTTATGGCAATGGAATGAGATTTGAGATCTCTGGTGGACGGGCGAGAAAGTTGGTAAGAAGATAGAGGGAGGCAGAAGAAGATAGGGTAGAGTATAGACAAGAGATAGAAAGGATTCAGAATAGGAAGAAATGAATCTGTATTCACCAAAAACATCCTCTACACGTTGGGCAAATTAAGGCCTATTGATAATGTCCCTATACCGTATCAACATAACACAATCAAACAAGATCATTAGGTTTGGCTACAAGATTGGCTCCATTGTTCATACTTAAATGGCAAAAATGGATTGCATCTTCAAGTGATAAGAACACTACTTCCTTCCCAATGGTATTGATCAATCCCGACGCAATCATCTTCTCCAACACCTCCCTCCTTGGGTTCACTAAGCACATCTGAAGCCAGGTATCAACAATATCGTACGTCTTTAGTAAGAACACACTAGCTACTTTATTAAGATGTAAGTATATTTGAATGATATTGTACCTTGATCCCTTTGTTGTCCAATAGTCTTTTTAGTTCAAAGAAGGTCTCAATTCCCGTCATGTCTATGGTTGTTACGCCTGGGGATAAATAACTCATATCAGGAATCAATTAAACATGGCTCAAACTGATCAATAAAATGCCAAAAGCATTGGACTATTTTTAAATAGATTAACTTTAAGAAGATCATATGTACTCAGCTCTTAACGTGTGTATCATGTGAACAAATCTGATTCATTGAATTAAGAAGATCAACTGATGAGATTAAAAGTAACTTCTGATTATTCGATGGTATTGAGAGATTATTCAGTGGAATGAAATTATTCGGTGGTATTGCACGATTATTCGGTAGAATAAAATTTACATTGTTTACACTTTTTTTTTTACAGATGAATAATTATGTGAAAACAGACGAATAATCATGAACAAATAGACGAATAATTTCTGAGTACATGATACACGTTAAGGGTTGAGTATACCGGAACCAACCCCAAGACAGACATATTAGGTCAATTTTCCAATTACAAATGAATTAAGTTATTTTGGGTCAATTTTTCAAACATAAGACATATTAAAAGTGTTATATTCAAAGATGGAAATTAAGATGTAATATTAATTAGATCCTATATGATAGAAAAACTAATTAACTAGTACTTGCCTCCAAGGTCTAAAACAAGGTGCTCCACCGGTGCACCATGCACATCGTCTTCATCTCTAATCCATCTCAAAACCCTAATTGACATCAAATAGGATCAAAATTTGGTAAGTTTTGCAAGCCTAGTCACCAAAAAAAAAGAATCAAGGGAAAAAACATATACCTTTCTTTTAAATAAGTGCTATTTGAAAAGTAAATTGGGGCACCCAATTGAAGGATAATAATGCCTGGGATCCCTGTGGCTGTAGGGTATTGCTTGATGTCCCTGTATAGATTTGTGTTTTGGATGCTCCCTAATTTTATGTTTGCTGGTCTTGCTGTGTATAAAAGTGCCCTTAAAATTGAAAGCAACACCTGGAACAATTAGGCAATTTATCAGTTCATCCCAACCCAATCCAATAGAAATTGATGGATGGAGTTAGAAGGTAGAATCGTACGGAAAGACCGAGGCCGTAATCCATGCTAAGGAAGGGGACCCCTAGTAGAGAGGTGATGCAAATGAGGAAATCGTACTTGTCAACTTTGTAGAGGTGAAAAATCTTCGGGTAGTCGATGATGCTGAGCATCACAGAAATGAGAATGGCAGAGAGGGCGGCGAGAGGAGTGTAGCTAAACAGGGGAGCGAGGAAAAGTAGTGTTAACATCATGCACAACGCCATTACTGCGTTCGCCATCTGCGTCTTGCACCCTGCGTTCACGTTCACTGCTGTCTTCGAGAATGGTCCTTCCATCACCATCCCAAAACCCATTGGCGTTAGGTGGAGTAGCTCATCCACTTATATGACATATTTGACGTACATTTTGGTTATGGTACCACTTACCAGTGGTTAAATAGCAAGAAGTGCATGATCCGATAATGTTCATGAGACCGAAAGCTACCATCTCCTTGTTGCCGTCTATTTGTTGATTTTTAATTACCGCAAAGCTTCTTCCGATCGCCATTCCTTCCTATTTCAAGCATTAGTGAAATATATATCATGATGTTTATACTTACAAATTAAGGATGGAGATGAACGAAAAACTTAATGAAGGAGTTTGGAGTCTTACTGCAATGGCAAGGATGGATGTGATGAGCCCAGCTTTGATTGGAGCTGCAATGTACTTGCGATCGAACACGAATGAGTCTATTGAGATAGGGTTTAGTCCTTTCTTTAACGGACCCACCTATATATATAAATCATTTCGAGTTAGGGTAATGCAATCATGCAATATATATATATATATATATATATATATATATATATATATATATATATATATATATATATATATATATATATATATATATATATATATATATATATATATATATATAATTAAGTTAAAAATAAAAAACTGATCGATCGATCGAAAACTAACTATTTGAATGCCGTGCTTCTCAACATGGCCGAAATAAGCAAAAATGCAGCCAATGACGACAGTGAATAGGGGTGCCACTGCGGATACCCAAAATAACTTGGGTTTCTTGTTTCGCTGTCAAATTATATATTATAAAAAGGTGAATGAAAATTCAATAAATCTCGAGTATATATAATATATATAATTTAATTTTGTAATCGTCAAAAAGAAAATTAACTAATAGAATTGCTTACCAAAACCTTTGTGGACTGCAGGAATACCAAGAAAATTAGTCCTACACATATGCTTTCCCAATTCCACTGCAGAGGCAGGTGGAGGAGACGATCCATTTTAGTCCTACACGTACATATGATGATATTATCCAGCATCGAATTAATTAATGCGCGCGCGCATACCTCTTTTCTATTATGAAAGACTGCTCTAAGAACAGAAACGGCGTCGGTTTTGGTGGTGAAGTGCCGCAAACCAAACATGCCCCTAAGTTGCTGAAGAATGATGAGGATGGCTGTCCCTCCCATGAATCCGGTTATTGTTGAATGTGACAAGAAGTCCACTATTATCCCTAACCTGCCATTATATTAATGCAAAATCTTACAAAAAAGAGAGACAATTTGTTTATAAATTGAAGGATTAATTAGGTAAGTTATGCAAATTTTATATACCTTAAAATGCCCAACATCATTTGGAAAAGGCCGATGATAAGTGTGGTCGTGAAGACTAAGTTGAGGTACAAAGTAGGATTCTTCGTCACATCCACAACTTCACCGATAGTCTGGCCTATCAGCACAGAGCACGATGCCACTGTCCCAACCGCCAAATTCTGAGAGCTACCGAAGATAGCGTATATGAATGCTGGGACGAAACTCGAATCTGCAACATTTACGTTAAATATAAGAAACAAAAGTAAAATAAATAATCTTGCATAAAGGGATCATTGCAGGATCATTACATTGCCATGTTTTGATTGCTTTGTTATTAGTGTTTTTATGATGCATTTTGTCCTTGTAATAGGATGTGTCAATTGGCCAATCAACTGTCACTTCCGGGTGACTAGCACCCGGCCACCTATATTTCTGTGTTGTTTGTCTTCTAGCTATGCTCGAATAAGGCTCTTTCAGCTAGCCAATCTGTAAGGACTATTTAAGCTCTTTTCCTTTCTCGATTTATGCAAGAGAGTAAGCATATTTTGGCTACAGCATTCGCTGCCAGCAACCCTAGTTGCCTCCTTCATTCATTCTTGTTTTGAGCTCATTTTGTGCTTTGATCTGATTTCTGTTGAGTGATTCTTCATCATCTGGTATCACTGTTGCCAGAACTTTCATCAAAGAGAAACTTTCTCATGATATCAGAGCAACATGCTTGATTTCCTCGTCGTTTTTGTCATTTGTCGTAACGAGATAATGAGCACCAACACTATAGTCACTCCTACAGACAATCAAGGTAATTTTAGTGATCCACTGTTTTTGGCTAACTCGGATCATCCAGGATCCCAACTTGTTACTACTGTTTTTGATGGAATGAATTTCTTGCCATGGATGAGAGGGATCATGATGGCTTTAGGTGCCAAAAACAAATTAGGATTTATAGATGGGTAATGTGTGAAACCCATGCTTGTTGAGTCAATAGAATCACAGAAGTGGGTCAGGGCTGACTACATGGTTCATTGCTGGCTTTTAAATTCAATGACTAATCCTATCAAGGAAACTTTTATTTATGGTGATTCTGTTAAGTAGTTATGGGATGAGATAGCTGAGAGATATTGACAGTCAAATGGTCCATTGATCTATCAGCTTAGGAAGAAACTTGGAGGAATTGTCCAAGAAGGGCTCTCAATTGCAGAATACTTCAATAAATTGAAGATGATATGGGACCAGCTTCAGGTGCTTGAAGGGATTCCAGTCTGCACTTGTGGAGGCATTGCAAGTTGTAAGTGTGAGCAGCAGAAACAAATGGTTGATGCAGAAATGAGAAATAGACTCATGCAGTTTTTAATAGGCTTGATTGAGTATTATGAACCTGTTAGAAACCAAATTTTATCTCCTGATCCTATGCCAAAGCTGAGCAGGGCATGCTATCTAGTCACTCAAGTGGAGTCTCAGAGAGGTGGAAATGGAAATTCCACTAATCAAGACTCGAGCGCATTAGCTGTGAACAATCAGGGTAGCAGAAATTTCACTAAAGCACCACAGCAAGGAGGTGGGAGCTTTGAGAGGAAGGATTATAGGAAGGACACCTATTATAGAGGTGATAAGGTTGACAAGAGCAACAAGAGGTGCAACTTTTGCAATTAGAAGGGGCATTTTCAGGCTCAATGATGGAAGCTTCATGGCTATCCAGAATGGCACCAGGGGTACAAAGACACACAAAAAAAGCTCAGCCAACAGTGCAGGAACTCATGATCAGGACACTCCTCTTGAAGATGACAGGTCAAAGAAGGGAAGCACTGATCCTGGTTTCGACAAGGCACTGGTGAATGTTGTATGTCAGAAGGTGTGCAATATGATGAAAGGAAAGAGCAGCTCAGATAGTGGCTCATCTATGAATTTTGCAGGTATAAGTTGTTTTGCTATAGTCAATTCTGTTGCTAAAGGTGAAAGTCAGATGGAATGGATCATAGACACAGGGGCTAGTGATCATATGGTGAACAATGGTTCACTTCTTTATGATAAAAGGAAGCTTTTGCATCCTTTTTATGTTGGATTACCGGATGGACATGTTATCCATGTAACAGATTCAGGAAGAGTAATGTTGTCTAAAGATATTGCTCTTGAGAATGTGTTATATGTTCCAGGATTCAAGCACAATTTATTGTCTGTTGGAAAATTGGTTGACAAATCAGATTTTAGAGCCATTTTTTACAAAAATGGTTGTGTTACAGGGCCCTGGATGTAGAGAAATTCTGCTCAGAGGATACAGAAGAGGAGGCCGCCTTTACAGGTTTTTGCAGGAAAGGATGAGAGATGCTAGCAGCTTGGGACACAGTCCATATGTTTTTGCTTCAACTAGAATTGGTTTTGATGTTTATCATGCCAAGCTTGGGCATTCTTCTATTTCAAAGTTAAAGCACTTAGAATTTTTAAGGGGTTATGACATGGATAATGTTCTTTGTGACACTTGCAGTTTGGCAAAGCACCATAGATTGTCTTTTCCCTTAAGTAGTTCAATTGCTAGTGATGTTTTTGACTTACTACATGTTGATTTGTGGGGTTCTTATGGGTTAGCATCACAGGTGCTGGGTATTTTTTGATAGTGGTAGATGACCACAGTCGAGTAACCTGGACATTCTTTCTTAAGGATAAGTTGGAAATGTTCAAGGTTGTGAGGAATTTTGTGAGATATGCTGAGACACAATTTGGAAGAAAGGTGAAATGCATCAGAAGTGATAATGGCACAGAGATTGTGCAAAGAGATTGTATTGAGTTTTTAAACTCAAGTAGTATTGTGCATCATAAAAGTGCACCATATACTCCCCAGCGGAATGGGAGAGTGGAGAGAAAACATAGGCACTTGATAGAGACTGCCAGGGCAATGAAAATACATGCCAATCTCCCTCATATGTTTTGGAGTGAGTGTATTTTGTCAGCAACTCGTGTGATCAATAAGTTTCCAACTCCTGTTCTGAATTGGAAGACACCTTATGAGGTGTTGCTTGGGAAGAAGCCAAATTATGATGAGTTAGGGTGCCTTTGTTATGCACCAAGAAGTCATAATGTTCGAGATAAGTTTGCTGCCAAAGGAAGGAGGTGTATCTTCCTTGGATATCCTCATGCTCAGAAAGCTTACAAGCTCTATGACATAGAGGCAAGACAAATCCTAGTAAGCAGGGATGTAGTTTTCAATGAGGAAGTTTTTCCTTTCCAAAGGAAATCTCATAAAGGAGAAAAGGTTGAGGTTGAACCAACTCTTCCTCTAGTGAATCCAGCATTTGATTATGAAGATGCATTTCACCAACCTGTGGTGAGTAATCTTGAGATGTATGCACCAGTAGCATAGATTAGTGGGCATTCACAAGTTCAGAAGAGATCACACTCATCACCATGGAGAGTTATTCCAGAGGCTGAAGGGGGAGGAGAAAATTCTCCAAATCTAGTTGATTTTCCACCTTTAAGGAGGACAACCAGAACATCAACTAGGCCTAGCAGACTAAATGATTATGTCTGCAATGCCAGTTGTAGCACAAACTTAGAGGCTTTCCTAGTGAGAACCCATGGAAGCCTGGAGAATTATAGTGAGGATTTTGTGAATTCCTTTTGCAATATGGTGAGTGTGCATGAACCAGCTACTTTTAGGGAGGCTGTCAAGAACACACTATGGCAGGAAGCCATGAATAAGGAATTGGTTCCCTTGGAACAGAATGGGACATGGGTGATGTCCTCACTACCACCAGGGCACAAACCTGTTGGTTGCAGGTGGGTGTACAAGGTGAAGTATAAGGTTGATGGATCTGTGGAAAGGTACAAGGCTCGTTTGGTAGCAAAGGGATTCACACAAATAAAAGGGAAAGATTACAAGCATACATTCTCACCAGTGGCTAAGCTTGCCACTGTGAGGATGATTTTTTCATTAGCTGCTAAGAAGGATTGGCAGATATACCGGCTAGACATTAACAATGCATTCCTCCATGGAACATTGGAAGAAGAGGAGTATATGTGCCCACCAGAAGGGTATGCTGTTAAGCCAGGACAGTATTGCAAGCATCAAAGATCTTTGTATGATTTGAAGCAAGCTTCAAGGCAGTGGAATGTTGAGCTGACACAGTTCATGGTGAGCTTTGGTTTTAAGCAATCCAAGAATGATTATTCATTGTTTGTGATGAATGTTCCAAAGGGACAAATTATGGCTCTTGTATATGTGGATGATCTTTTGATCACTGAAGATGATGAGGAGATGATCAGAACAGTTAAGAAGGCTCTTCATCAAGCTTACACCATCAAGGATCTAGGTCTAGCAAGATTCTTTTTTGGGTCTTGAGGTTACCAGGTCTAATGCTGGCATTTCCTTACACCAAAGGAAATATATTCTGGATATAATTGATGATTGTGGTATGACAGATTGCAAGCCTAGTGGTTTTACTATGCCTAAGGGTCTTAAATTGAGTGTTGATGATGGAGATCCTATAGTTGAACAGGACAAATACAGAAGCTGGTTGATTGGAAGATTACTTTTCCTAAATCTGACAAGGCCTGATCTGTCATACATACTCTATTTAGCATTTAAGCCAATTTGTGAGTTGTCCTAGAAAACCTCGCATGGATGCTGCTATGCATGTGATAAGGTATTTGGCTGGTATTGTAAATGTTGGTCTCATGCTCAAGCGAGACACAGATTACAGTTTGACAAGCTATTGTGATGCTGATTGGGCAACATGCATGTGCATATAGTGCAAGGTCCCTGACTGGCTATTGTGTGTTCTTTGGGGGATCATTGATCTCATGGAAAACAAAGAAGCAACAGATTGTGTCAAAATCTTCTGCTGAATCTGAGTATAGAAGCATGTCCAAGACATCAAGTGAACTTGTGTGGCTGTTTGGTCTTTTAGAAGATATGCAAGTGCAGTGTCATTTGCCTATTCCTTTATTTTGTGACAATAGGGCATCTATCTACATTGTTGCAAATCCAGTGTTTCATGAGTGTACGAAACACATCAAGGTTGATTGTCACTTCATTAGAGAGAAAGTGTTAGAAGGTTTTATCAAGACAAATTATGTTCGTACAGGATTGCAAATTGCAGATATCATGACTAAAGCCTTGGTTGAAGACCAATGCAAGTTTTTTCATGCCAAGTTTGGGACGTGTGAATCCTTCCCCAAGTCCAACTTGAGGAGGGGGTAAAGGGATCATTACATTGCCATGTTTTGATTGCTTTGTTATTAGTGTTTTTATGATGCATTTTGTCTTTGTAATAGGATGTGTCAATTGGCCAATCAGCTGTCACATCCGGGTGACTAGCACCCACCTATATTTCTGTGTTTTTTGTCTTCTAGCTATGCTCCAATAAGGCTCTTCCAGCTAGCCAATCTGTAAGGACTATTTCAGCTCTTTTCCTTTCCCGATTTATGCAAGCATATTTTGGCTGCAGCATTGGCCGCCAGCAACCCTAGTTGCCTCCTTCATTCATTCTTTGTTTTGAGCTCATTTTGTGCTTTGATCTGATTTCGGTTGAGTGATTCTTCATCATCTGGCATCACTGTTGCCAGAACTTTCATCAAAGAGAAACTTTCTTACATATGTCCGTGTTTTAGTCATTTTTTAAAGTCGAAAAAAAGTTAAAATGGGAGGATATGATGATGTGGTTGAAATAAAATACTAAAATATTACTCCCTCCGTCTCGAAATAGATGTCATTTTAGCTCTTTAGTTTTGTATCAAAATAGATGTCGTTTTAGGTTTTCTACGTAGTGGAAAGTAATGATTTGTATTGATTTGTGTGTTGTTGACTTTTTTAAAGGTTTTGATTGGTTAAAAAATGTGGTGGGTAATAAAATTAATGAAAAAGTTAGTGGAATGATGATGTTGATTGATGGATGAGTGTTTTTATTAAAATTGTGTATAAGGCTAAAATGACATGAATTTTGAGACGGAGGGAGTAGTATTCTAATATCCCTATGATCATTTGACAAGCATCACCTCAGAGTGAAAGATTTTCATTTTATTTTGGTTGAAATCAGTACGTGGATAATCATTATTATATATGGCATTGGGTAAATCCAATAAACTCGCTCTATCACCATTTTTTCGATTAATATTGAAAATTAATTTGGCCATAAATAATGGAAATGAACCGAAACTTAACTCAAATCAGATTCAAAACAAGTACGCGCGTGCACAACACAATTGGCATGTATACCACATACCGATTTTTTTTTTTTTAAAAAAAAAAAAACCGATTCAATACAGTTGAATAACGGACAAATGACCAAAAATTTGATCTAAACAATGGTTTAATCACTAGTACAAAAATAGGATTTTAGCTCGTGAGATATTAGCCCGGATGTTTTTTTTAAGGGGTGTAATGGTGAAACTGGCATTTTTTAATTATTTTTTCTTATATGAAAATAAATATAGCCCGGATTAATTTTCAATCCTCCGGGATATATTATTCTGGGCTATGAATTGATGCACATTAAATACCTCGGGCGTTTTTTGGACATATATCCGGTCTATATAAACTTTTTACCTTATAATAATTAAATACCCCGTAGTGTTTTTAATCGGGGTATAAAAATTTCACTTTTTTTTACGTTTTGTGGACAGTGGGATTTCACAAGAAATAAAGTTAAAAACAGGAAGAGCAATTTGATGAAGAATTTAGAGACATTAGTTTTATTGTTATTTTAAGAAATTGTTCATTTTGGGGCTCAAATGGATGACATTGTCTCCTTTTTTTTAAGTATGCAATATGTTTATTATACAAATGAATGTAAATATAAAAGAATGGATTTCTCTCTTTTTCTTTTCTTTTTGGTCGAGTGATTTCTCTCTTTTTCTAGATGAATGAAGAAGAGAAGATGTAAGTTCTAGCAATCGTTTTCTGGATAATTTTTTATCATTCTGAGAATGTTTAAAGATAAAAAAAATGATTCTTTTGTAATTTTTTTTCCCGGGTTGGGGATGATTGACGGAAAATATTATGAAATTAACACTAAATTTTTATTTTATTTTTTGGATGCTTAAGCATCCCTAACCCATCAAAGGGATCCGCCCCTGGTGCAGTCGCAGAGAGATATTTGATATAAACAAACAAAGAAAGCTATTATTAATTAGTAAACAAACAAAGTTTACCTAAAAAAAAGAACAAACAAATAATTATATATGAATGAATGAATGAATGAAGTTATAATGTTAGTTGAATAATTATATATATAGGTGGTGGTGGCATGGGAGGAATTAATATATAGGGAATTACGTACAGAGGCCAATGATGGGAGGGATGCGGGCGAGATTAGCGTAGCTGATGCCCTGCGGGATGGCGACGCTGGCGATGGTGATTCCGGCGAGGAAGTCGTAGCGGAGGAGCTTCAGGTTATAAGCCGGAAGCCACTCAAACACAGGGATGAAGTAGCGCAAAGCCTTCCAGGTGCGGCGTAGAGGGGGTTCGCCGGAAAGTTGGCGGAATGGGTCGTCAGGGAAGAACGTCTCCTTCAGGTCCGACTTTAGCGTTTCCGTGAAGCCTCTTGGCTCCGAGAAGTTGACGCGGTGGAGGGGGCCATTGCCGTCCTCTTTGGGGGCTTCCATTTGTGAGTGAGAGTGTGTGTGGTGTGGAAATTCATTTACCCCAACCACTTCCTACTTATACGTACGGATAATCTCATTATCCCATCCTCCATTATTATTTTCTTAATATGGATTTACTCCTAACAATTAATTACTTTAACCAAAATTAAAACAAAATATCCGTAAATCCTCCATTCTTGTATTTATCTCCCTTTTTTTTCTCAATAATTTTGTATTTATCTGAAGCAACTAACTATTATTTGGATCTGAACAAAAAAAAAAAACTAATTATTATTGTTTGGATATATAGTAATGAAAATGTAATTATCTCTATATAAACTAGATAAAATTTGCGAAATGGGCACAATAATTGGACGTATTTGCGGAATAGACGCGGGTTTGGACAAATTTGCGAAATAGCCCCTATATATACCTAATTTACTTTTTCACCAAATCTGAACCTAACCCTTACCTCTCCCTTGTTCCGTTAGATCTGCGCTTCCCTCGATCGCCGGCGACCTGGAGCTTGTGGATCTCCTTCTCCGTTCCCCGCGCCGGCCAGGACTCCTCGGTGGATCTCGGATCCTTCCACCGCCCTCCTTCCTCCTCCGAGATCACTCCCTCTGATCCGTTTCCAGATCTGTGGATCTCCTTCTCCGTCACCCACGCCGGCCTCGGCGCCTCGGTGGATCTCAGATCTCGGCCAGGGTTCCGTTTCCAAATCTCGGATTCCCTGCTTCTTCGATCATCCAAGAGCAAGAGACAGCGAAGTGGCGGCGAGATCTCGTTCTATGGCGGTTCTGCCTCCCGAGGTTACTAACCGGCGATTTGGTGGTGTCTGTGTCCAATGACGGTACCACCGACGACGAGGAGCATGGAGAAAGCAGGAGGAGCGTGCCTCTGCCTCCTTCTCCTCTTGTGCCTCCAGTCGGCGGTTTCAATTCCGTCTCTCTTCGATTCCAATCGCTCAATCTCAAGGTCTGTCTATTGGTGCTCTTCTATTGCTGAAGTTTACATTGATGTTCAATTATGTTTTGCTGATCTACCATTACTGTTGTTGTTTCTGTTGGATTGGAATCTGTGGATTTGGTATCAATGTCTGGTGAGTTTCCTATTGCTGTCTTTGTGTAAATATTGATTAGTACGAAAGGTATTGCTGTTTGGTGAGTTTCTTATTGAGAAACCAGTCTTGAACTAGAGTGAGTTCGATAGTTGGTTTTCATTCTAACATTGTTACGTTTTTCCACATTATTGCTTCTCAGTTAATTAGATCGATTGATAAGGAAAAAAATGATGCATATGGTGCATATGCTGCATATAGTTGATTATGGGGTGTGAAGGTAGTTGCAATATGAAGCTCATCCTTGAGCTGAATAACTTTAAATTTTGTAGTTGGAATTTGTTTAGAACATTAAGTCTCAACTTAGCTACTCTAGTGGATGTTACTATTAAATATGAGCAGATCATCTTGGTTATCAAACAAGATCAGTATATTCTCATTGCTTAGATGAAGATCTAATGGAAGTTGTAGTCTGATGGATCCGAGTTTCATATTTTAGCACTTTAAATTGCACATGTAGTTGTCAAATTTCAGTAAGATCAGTATATTCTCATTGCTTGAGTGATTCCGAATGCATAGTGTTTTACAAATTTCAGTAAGATCAGTATATTCTCATTGCACAACTCGAGCTTAGAGTTGCACAACTCGAGCTTAGAGTTGCACAACTCGAGCCATTTGAGTATTGACACATGGAACAAGCATTTTAGATTTGCTTCTTTTGTTTTTATTAATAGATTTGAATTTGGTGAGAAATTTTAGTTGAAGAACTTTGTGATTTATACTATAATGACAGATTACGAAGCAGGATTTGGAGGACACTTTTCAACCGCCATTCAAGAGCTGTATCCAGGAAGGTAAAGCCAGTTGTTTGATGTGTTCATACAACAGTGTCAATGGAATACCTGCATGTGCAAGCAAGGATCTCCTTCAGAAAGCCCGGAATGATTGGGGTTTCAATGGGTAAGAATTTCCAACTGCTGCTTACTTCATAAATTAAGACCTATTATTGATTGTATTTGGTCTTGCTTCCGGTTTAGGTATATTACCTCAGATTTCTGGAATCGTAGTTCTCTCATGATCTGTTGTTTCCATTCATTCATTGATGTTAAAGTCTCTGATTTTCTTGGCATGTGATTCTATTGACTTTTAGCAGCATAGGTTTAACTGAAGCAATCTTTTCTTACACATGGTGATGACTGCTAAGAGTTTTAATTCCTCTACATGTTTGGACTGCTTAATGGGTTCTAGGTTCTGTCTCCTCTTGTCCATCTTTCTTTCTTTTTAAATTTCAGGCAGATGCTGGGATGTTGATATAGTGATATATATCATTTTCCCCAATCTGTTGATTTGTGACATGACCCTCTAGTTCAAATAATAAAAGTGAAGAAAGTCTGCTATGTCTGAGGCTGAGCATACCTTTTTAGTTTATATTTTTAGTAAGTGAGGATATCTAGCAGCATTGACATTGTATCTTCTGCATTTTTTTTTTACAGAGGCAGTGGTGATGATTGCAGTGGCATTTCTTATTATCCTCTTCAGTTTGCAGAAATATGGGACAAGCAATACGATTTTCTTCAACTGGAAAGAGAACCTCAGTGGATATTTTTCTCTTCTATTCAGGTATTAATTTTAAGTGAAAGGCTTCATGTAGTTACATCACAGTTTGACCAGCTAAGAGCAATACGATTTCAAGAAGCTATAAACAGAGCAATGCCAAGAAGGAAACTGAAGCGTGCTTCTAACTCTCAATCAATAGACCAGCCTAAATCAATCCATGTAAAGAACAAAGAAATCACTGAGGCTGAACCGACTCCTCAGAGAGTTCAACAGCAACTCTTGGATGATGAAACACGTGCTCTTCAGGTATGGATAATTTATGCATTGCAGATTATACTTGAATCAGCCTAGAAATTGTGCATCTATTTCTTGTTGCCTCTATTTAACTTCGACGAGGATGGATACCATCCTTCATTTGCAGGTTGAACTTACTGGTTTGTTGGATGCTTCTCAACAAACAGAAACAAAGGTGGTCGAGATGTCTGCCTTGAATCACCTCATGTCCACACATGTTCTCCAGCAGGATCAGCAGATTGAGGCTTTGTATGATCAGGTCAATTCTATTTTTTCTAGTTGGTTGGCCTCACTGAAATAGATACATTATATAATGCTGAAGACAGAATATGCTAACATGATTAGAATAAAATAAAAGGTGACACAGATATCCAGAACCTGACTTGGTTCTGCTTTGAAAGTCTTCACTTGATGTCTTGAAGTTTGATCATTATTTCTATCGTGTTTTGCTATGGATATAAAATCTCAAGATGGCTTACCTTTAAACAGTCAGAATGCTGCAAATTGCCTCAGAATTATCAGCTAACCGTAAATCAGCATGTAAAATCAATCGTTATATCTTATACCACTCCTGACTCCTTGTAAGAAATCTAGTTCGTTTGGCGTGATGTAGAGAATACCATAATGTACCTCCTGTATCTTTTTGGGGGTTGGTCAATCACCATAACTTTGAACTCATTTGGCGTGCGCTTATTTATATGCTTGTTTATTTTTCAATCCACAGGCAGTTGAGGCAACGACAAACGTAACGCTAGGGAACAAGGAGTTGTCGCAGGCCATACAGAGGAATAGCAGCAGCAGGACCTTCCTCTTACTCTTCCTCTTTGTGCTCACCTTCTCAGTCCTCTTTCTTGATTGGTACAGTTGATCTATAACGAGGTTTGCTAGGTAAGACACATCTGGAGTGAAGCTGATTTGATATGAATGCTTCACTACTCGCGTCTCTGAATCTGTGTATGGCATACTATACATATATTGATCTTTGGCTTTAAATTAAGCTGTTTTATGTTCATTTAACAGCAGTTGTTGAAACTGAATGCCATTCATCAGATTGTCTGATATCCTCTCCTTTCCAGGAAAAGGATGGGGATGAAAAGGGTGAAGACGACGACGAGGAAGAAAACGATGGCGAAGAGGACAATGAATGTCATTCATCAGCTGAATGTCATTCATCAGCTGTTTTATGTTCATTTGTCCAGTCTAAAAGCTTCATACCTTTGAACTTTGAAGTGAATTTTTTTGTTGAGTAGTTTTTTCTCTTAGATTATCGGAATTCAGAATGGAACCATGATCTCATATCAGACTATGTATATCCTACATTAACAAGGTAGCCAAGGCTTAGTACTGAATAGTGAATACTATGTTTTGGTTGAAACCTGGTGTGGTCTACTACTTGCATCGGTTGGCTTACAAAATTGCCTGGTTCGTTGCGCGGCTCGGCCAGTTCACAAGAGATGTGCCACTCATCTTTTGGCATGTCCAGTCCACTAGAATAGACAGTTAGGCCATTAAGCAGCAACCACTGAAGCTGCTAAAGAAAACAAGTTTAGTAGGCTTCTTTTGTTCACATCTTCCAGGTCAATGAAATGGCCAATCAATACAATCTACATAAATTTTCTCACAGTCGATACCCATCCCTGACATATACGAATGGCTAACGACGTGTCAGCTGGGCATGAGGAACATTATTGAACCAAATTTGTAACATCACAATTCAATAAGACCTCTAAGCAATAGAACAATAAAGCAAGAGTTTGCAATTGTCCAATTGTCTAACTCTAACCATTATCAATTCTAAAATATAGTGCTGACACTGATATTAGTGCTGACACTGATAGTAGTTACAAATTTTCAGGCTTCTTGAATAATCCACAAGCAAAATTCAAAACTACTTAGCATAAACTAGATTATTAGTGCCGACTTTTATATGTAATGTACTCGTTAATTGATGAATTCCTAATAAAACTAGATTATTAGTGCTGACATCGTTTTTATACGTATTTTCTCATTTATATTTGCACAACATAAACTTAAATTTGCACAACATATTATTAGTGCTGACATCGTTTTTATACGTATTTTGTCCGAAAATTTGCGTCTACGGTGCAAATTTTCTCATATTATAATTGCACAACATAAACTTAAATTTGCACGACTCTGTTGTAAGAGTTGCACGACTCTGTTGTAAGAGTTGCACGACTCTTGTTTTAAGAGTTGCACGACTCTGTATTAAGAGTTGCATGACTCTGTATTAAGAGTTGCACGACTCTATTTTAAGAGTTGCACAACTCTTGTTTTAAGAGTTACACGCACGACTCTGTTTTAAGAGTTGCACGACTCTGTTTTAAGAGTTGCACGACTCTGTTTTAAGAGTTGCACGTCTCTGTTGTAAGAGTTGCACGACTCTCAACATGATTTTATTTTCTCTCAATATGTTTTCATACTTTCTCAATAGATTTATTGCAAAACATGCTCTTATTTTTGCTCAACAATTCTTTATTTTTGCACAACAATCGAGATTTGTGAAATTGTGTCTCAAGATGATCTTACTTTTTGTAAATATAATTTTATAGTTTTTTTTATAGATTATTTCACAACATGATTTTATTTTTGCTCATCAATAGACAATAATTGCACAACATGGGGGATTGGTGAAATTTTGCTCAACGTCATCTTATTTTTGCTCAACTATAGGTTATTTTTGCACAACGATCGAAACTCGTGAATTTGTTTTCAACATTATCTTATTTTCTCTCAATATAATTTCATACTTTCTCAATAAATTATTGCACAACATGCTCTTATTTTTGCTCATCAATACTTTATGAAATTCGATTCTTTGTGAAATTGTTATCCATGCTTGTGCAACTCTAAAAAAAGTGCTGACATGGGAAAAAAAGTGCTGACACGGAAAAAAGTGCAACTCTAAACTAGACTTGATTCATATTTGCACAACTTATGATTAAATTTGCACAACGTCCTCTTATATTTGCACAACTTACTCTTATTTTTGCTCAACAATAGGTTATTTTTTGCAAAACAATCGAGATTTCTGAAATTGTTCTCAACATGATTTTATGTTCTCTCAATATTATTTTAAGAGTTGCACGACTCTGTTGTGGGAGTTGCACGACTCTGTTGTAAGAGTTGCATGGCTCTGTTTTAAGAGTTGCACGGCTCTGTTGTAAGAGTTGCACGGCTCTGTTGTAGGAGTTGCACGGCTCTGTTGTAGGAGTTGCACGACTCTGTTGTAGGAGTTGCACGACTCTGTTTTAAGAGTTGCACAACATGTTCTTATTTTTGCTCATCAATACTTTATTTTTGCACAACATTTGAGACTTGTGAAATCGTGTCTCAAGATGATCTTCCTTTTTGTAAATATAATTTTATACTTTTTTATAGATTATTGCACAACGTGATCTTATTTTTGCTCATCAATAGACTATAATTGCACAACATGAGGATTGGTGGAAATTTGCTCAACATGCTCTTATTTTTGCTCAACAATTCTTTATTTTTGCACAAAAATCGAGACTTGTGAAATTGTCTCTCCACATAATCTTATTTTTTGTAAATATAATTTTATACTTTTTAATAGATTATTGCACAACACGGTTTTATTTTTGCTCATCAATAGAGTAAAATTGCACAACATGGGGGATTGGTGAAATTTTGCTCAACATCATGTTATTTTTGCTCAACAATAGGTTATTTTTTGCACAACAATAGAGACTTGAGAAATTGTTCTCACCATGATTTTATTTTCTCTCAATATAATTTCATACTTTCTCAATAAATTATTGCTCAACGTCATCTTATTTTTGCTCAACTATAGGTTATTTTTGCACAACAATCGAGACTTGTGAATTTGTTTTCAACATGATCTTATTTTCTCTCAATATAATTTCATTTTTCTCAATAAATTATTGCACAACATGCTCTTATTTTTGCTGATCAATACTTTATTTTTGCACAACTAGTGGTAAAATTAGTGCTGACACTGATATTAGTTACAATTAGTGTTGACACTCATATTAGTTATAATTAGTGTTGACACTGATATTAGTTACAATTAGTGCTGACACTGATATTAGTTACAATCGAGTCATCTTCCTAAGTAATAACTTTGTAGTTCGGTATATATATTTTCCGTGTCAGCACTTTTTTTTAATGTCAGCACATTTTTTAGAGTTGCACAATCGTATTTTAGAGTTGCACAACTTTAGTTTAGAGTTGCACAACTTTAGTTTAGATTTTCACAACTGTATTTTAGATTTGCACAACTGTATTTTATTTGTGTCAGCACCTCCAAGAAACACTTTTCATTCTATTTGTCTCCAATTCAAGTGGCTCAATGCTTCAACCAAAGTTTACACAACCAACAACACGATAGCCTATATGGGATTTGAACCCGTATATTTGTGTTTGTACACAACGCTCTACCGATTTGAGCTAATAGGCTTCACAAAATAATAAAATAAGATGTGTGGAGATTTATTACCAATATATATGTCATTTGTCTTAAACCCTGCATGTTCACTGTTTTCTCAGTGGTATAGGGTCCCTTCCCTATACCCTAGATGGTCAAAATTCAAAGACTTCACTTAATCAGTAGGAGTAAACAAAACTAAAACAAGTGATATGCTAAAGATATGAAACCAGCTACCAATTTTTTCGTACCCTGGAGTCTTATGAAGTCATTCTCAAGATCACATTTTTTTCTACAGAAGGGTATTCCCACATCGCCACACTCCACCATAACCATAAAACTAGGGGCCTGAAGTTGCCTGAAGAGCATGTACAATCTCATTACAGCTGAAGGCAATCTGCAAACAAAAGCAAAGGCCTTGTGTGAGGAGATGAACCAACCAGAGAACGATACATACAGTGATGAAGGCAAATAGGTTCAGAATGAGTTGGGTTAAGGATCAATGGAAAACGAACGCCTTAGGATCACACGAGAGTGGATCATTCCAGAAATACTCTGTATCGAGAGCATCCTTAGCTGGTATCCTCTGCATTATCATCAAAGCACCGTATCAGGAAACACAATATTTGAAGGTTGTGTATAAAAAGAAAGACTACTAATGACTGCAAAATTGACTTGATAACAAGTGTTGGCTGCATCATTAAATCATAATCCTCTTGGCTTTTAGTAATCATAGTTCGAACACAAAAAGATAACTAATCTCTTCAAAAAGAAGTTGGACTCTTCTCATCTGAGCAGGACCATACATTTGCAACAAAGCAACTGAATACTTTCTTGGATTGAGAAGAACATCTCATATCGTTGCTCTATTATGTCCAGCTGATGCTGAAGCTGTTCTGCAGTCCAAACCACTAGTTGAGAAAATCCCTACAGAAGCAACAGAAGAGAGTATTTTATAGGAGTGCAATTGGAATTTAAGAGTTGCACGCTTCAACCGATTTTAAAGGGTCTATTTTTGTCTCTAATGACCGACGAAACCATTGAGTACTTTGAAGTTCAAAAACTTTATTAACTCCCATCTACAAATAGTAACATACATTCCATATCAGACTATCAATATGCAAAAGGGTTAATTGATGAGCTTGAGTGAAAGACTGCACAACAAACTACTGGACATTTATTCTCTAATAAGCAAGAGAACATCTGAAGAATGCGCAAATAATTTTACGCTCCAGATACTGCATCCTTAGTTTATACTGACATATATAGATCCTAAGCTGTCTAACTTTCATACAACAACGCCTGTAGTGAAATTGCTTGAAGATACAGCATAAGATTAACAAGAACGAGGATTTATATAATATGAATTATGAAGTTCAAACCTTCTGATTCGGTTCATTTGACATTATTTCCTGCTGTATATAGTATACTACTGGCCGGTGTAATTGATTCGGCTCATACAATGTTCTAAGGCGCGAAGCTTTGCTAGCCATATTCATCCACACCACCACCCAAACAGATCAAATGAAAAGATTTGACATTAATAAGAACTTGAGATCAATCCTCATGATATAAGAAGTACCTTTGCATCAACATATACCACGATTTCACACAGAGAAGTCCAGAGTTCATTTCTGGAGCCAAAAAACTTACAAGCATCACCCAGGTGACCAGTGTTTACCAATTGCTTCAACTGAGTGTTCGGATGGAACACATCTGACACTTGGGTTAGCACCATTAAATGGTTCCATCTTCTCTCTGGATTAAAGTTTCCTACATTTTACTGGGAACGTTGGGTGGATATGGGTGTTTAGTGTTTACTTTCATTGATGAGATCAATCCAACAGGAACACCTGCTCTGCCCTATCCAACAATGAAATAAATGAATAGGGAAAGATTTCATATAAGCTACAGTTTTTTCAAATTAAACTAACATTTCCAATGGTTAATGTCACATGGAATGCTAGAAGAGACAGTTTTCATCACACAGCGAAAATCAGTGACACTGAATCACAGTTTTAACACAAGGGAGAAATCAAACTGTAAAAGTGAAAATCTGAACTCAATTCAGTGATTCAACCTCTATCTCAAAAGAAGACAAATTTTGCTACTAATGCAACCAAGAGAATATAGCAGTAACAGATCATAAAACTGGAGAAAACATGCACAAGTCATCACTAGATTTAAGGGAAACATAAGCAATGGAAGATGTCGATCTAGAACTTAGTATACAAAAGACCACAAGATTCCTTCTCAACTAGTGGTGAAAAATTGACATTGCTTATCAATCGATCGAAGATCGATTGATAAGAAAAACAGTCGGAAGCAAAGATCGATTGCTAAGTAAAACAGTCGGAAGCTAAATTCGAGTTCCTTATCAATCGATCTTCAACCTCGGCTCGTAAAAATACAGTCACTCGGCCTATTGGGGCATTTCATCAAACAGGTTATGTGCAAAACATAAAACAACCTATCAATCACAAATATAAAACAACAAGGACAAGATTTCAGATTTCATTCAGCAATTGTATCAATCACAAACAAAATCGAGTTCCTTATCAATCGATCGAAGATCGATTGATACGGAAAACAGTCGAAAGCAAAGATCGATTGATAAGTAAAACATAAAAGCTCATCCACAAACTAGCAATGGCAAATTGAGCATACCACAAGGAAGGTAAATTAAAGCAACAATCAACCGATTGATTTTAGCATAAGATTGTCGATCTAATCCTAAAATTCATATTAGAGAAATGAAAATTAGACGGACGTTGGGAGGGAAGTAATCGATCTTCGATCGATTGATAAAGAAGCCAGAGGAAGCCAGGAGGAAATCAATAAATCTTCGATTAATCGATCTTCGGTCGATTGATAAGGAAGCCGGAGGGAAGCATGTGGATTCAATCAATAAGAAGGGAGCAAGGAGAAGATTACCAAAATTAGGACGACACAAGGGGCGACAGAAGGATGCCGAGGAGCTGCGACGAGAACGAGGAGCTGCGACGGGAGATTAGATATGAGCAGCTTCGGGAGACCAAATCGGATGTTGCACGGGAAGCCACGACGGGAGACCAAATCTGAGCGAGGAGATCGCCGGTGAGCAGCGCGAGAAAGAGAGAGCGTCCGGAGATGGAGACCTGGAGGAGAGAGAAAGGCGCTTGAGGAGAGAGGGTGGAGGCTTTTATTGTGGCTATTTCACTAATTTGTCCCAAAACGTGACTATTTCGCAAAATAAGCCCATTTTCGTGGCTATTTTGCAAAATCCCCCTATAAACTATCCACTTTCCTTGTAAAATATCTTCTTAAAGTCTAAAAATAGGTTTCGTGTATTGACGAGATGGAGTTTATATATAACTAGTTTAGTACCCGCACTTTTGTGCGGTCTATTTTTTAAATTAATACATTTAATATTAAAAAATGTATAAAAAATTTTGTAAGGAAACTTTAAACTCTTAATGCCCCTTACATCTAAATATTGTTAATTATTATATAGATAGAGTAGTATATAATTACTTTAGATTTTGAAATTCAAAAAAAAAAAGATAATTAGTTCTTATTATGCTTGAATTAAGATATTCATCGGATAAATACCTTGTTTGCCGATTTGTTCGCTATTTGCCGATAATAAATTTTTATTTATAACCATATGTATTCTTTTCACTGGTCAAATTTGACATAGATAACAATCAATATTCTTTTAACTTTTTAACCATAACCATATTTGACATAGATATCATATGGATCAATTATTATAATAATATTTTAATAAATCCGGGATAATTCATAGGAATTAAATGTGAGATTTTGATTTTGTGGTTTGTTAATAATTAAGTAAATATTTTTATTGTTTATATTAATTAAGAAAATCAAATTAATTAATTAGTTAACCAATTAAACATATACTAACGGAGAAGGTGCCACATGGTTAAGATGACTTCTCATTTAATATTATATATTGATATTCCATGGGATTCGCATGATGTTTAGTTTTTGTGGTAGTAACTCCTCCAAGTAATGAAATTTTCGATTGTTACCATCAAAGTTTTCATCACCTGAAAATAAAATAAAAGATGAATTATTGTAATGTTTGATAACAAAAAGATCATATTAGCTAATATATTTTATTTTAGCAAATATATATGACATATCCTAATTAATCTAAAATTAAATAAATATCTTAATTGATATCCCTTATTCCGTTTGCCACCGATAATAAAAAAAATTCTACTAATTAACAAATCCTACTAATTAACAAATTTTAACAATTAATAATAAATCCTACTAATTAACAAAAAAAAAAGATAATTTAATAAAAAAATCTAACAAACCTTAACAAATACGACTAATTAACAATTCTTACTGATTAATATATATATATATATATATATATATATATATATATATATATATATATATGACGAGATTTTATATATATATATATATATATATATATATATATATATATATATATATATATATATATATATATATGACGAGATTTTCTAACTAACACATCTTAACAATTAATAACAAATCCTATAATTTTAAAAAAAAATTCCTACTTTAAAGGAGAAGCCGCCAGGGTTAGGCGACTTCTCCTTTAGTATTATAAACTAGTTTAGTACCCGCACTTTTGTGCGGTCTATTTTTTAAATTAATACATTTAATATTAAAAAATGTATAAAAATTTTTGTAAGGAAACTTTAAACTCTTAATGCCCCTTACATCTAAATATTGTTAATTATTATATAGATAGAGTAGTATATAATTACTTTAGATATTTGTTCTGTAGCGCATTTAGTAGTTTTTGTCATCATTTACATGTCATTATGAGAGATATTTGTATGAACTTGGTGATTCGGAACCTGTTGAAGAAGTTGAAGAAATCATAGGATCATGCAAGTTACAGAAGAGTTGAAGTGAAGAAGTTCGGAAGCAGCTGGAAGCTGGTGAGTCTGGCGCGCCCGCGCTGCTATCTGGCGTGCCCGCGCCGGAGTCTGACGCGCCCGCGCTGAGTACTGGCGCGCCCACGTCGAGTCCGATCTCACCTGAATCCGAGCCCTATGTCGATACATATGTCCGACCGGATTTTCCCCCTCTCGGGTCGGAGAAACCAAAACCTCCGTTCCCTGAGGCACTCAAAGAGAGGAGGATAATTGATGATTCAGAGCTTTTCGAGACATTTAGCAAGTGTCAGGTGAACATTCCTCTGCTGAAAATGATAAAAATTGTGCCCAAGTACGCCAAGTTCTTGAAGGAGCTTTGCACGGTGAAGAGAAATCAGAAGCTGAAAGGAAAAAAGAAAGTGAAAGTAAGTGAGCAAGTCTCCGCTATGTTTCAGAGGAGAATGCCGAAAAAGTGCACCAATCCAGGTATGGTTACTATCCCTTGTGTCATTGGAGATGTCAAATTTGATAGAGCTATGCTTGATTTGGGTGCTTCCATAAATGTGCTTCCCTACTCACTTTACAAATCACTAGATTTAGGACCTTTGCATGAAACTGGAGTAATTGTGCAACTAGCTGATAGGTCTAACAAATACCCTAAAGGAGTAGTAGAAGACGTTTTGGTCATGGTCGATAAACTGATTTTTCCTGCAGATTTCTTTGTCCTGGATATGGAACATGATAAGCATGATGCGCCTATTCTGTTAGGTAGACCTTTTATTAAAACAGCCAGGACAAAAATTGATTGTGTCTCTGAGACACTAACAATGGAATTTGATGGAGAAAAGGTTGAATTCGATTTATACAAGGCTATGAAACATCCTGTTGATGACCATTCTTTGTGCTCTATTGATGTGATTGAACCATTAGCTCAAGATCTATTTGATATTTCTAGGGAAGATGAGTTGCAGTCAATTATTGAGAATGATATTGACGAGTCCTATACAGATTTTTCAATTTCATCTAACATGCAGGAATTAGTAGCCCAGATGGATGTAGAAGGTAATTCCCCTACTCTTTTGGGCATTGGCCCCAATTGAACTCAAACAACTCTCTAGTCATCTCAAGTATGCTTTCCTAGGAGTTGATGACACTTTACCAGTTATTGTGTCAAGTAAGCTCTCAGCGGAGCAGGAGGAAAAGTTAGTGGAGGTTCTAAAGGAGTACAAAACTGCATTGGGGTGGACCATCGCTGACATCAAGGGAATTAGTCCATCTACATGCATGCACAGGATCCTGCTGGAAGATGGAGCTAAGCCATCACGCCAACCACAGAGAAGGCTCAATCCTCCCATGATGGATGTGGTGAAGAAGGAAGTGCTGAAATTGCTATCAGCAAACATGATTTTCCCAATTTCTGACAGTCAATGGGTTAGTCCTACACAAGTTGTCCCTAAGAAAGGAGGGATTACAGTCGTGGAGAATCAACAAGGTGAGTTGGTCCCTACCCGGACACAAACAGGTTGGAGGGTATGCATAGACTATCGCAAGCTGAATACAGTAACCAGGAAGGATCACTTCCCCCTCCCCTTTATTGATCAGATGCTAGAACGCCTTGCTAGGCGCCCCTTTTATTGCTTTTTGGATGGATATTCTGGATATTTTCAGGTGGCCATAGCGCCAGAGGACCAGGAGAAGACTACATTTACATGTCCTTTCGGTACTTTTGCATATCGCAGAATGCCATTTGGACTATGTAACGCACCCGGGACATTTCAACGATGTATGGTTAGTATCTTCTCTGAGTACATTGAGAATTTCATTGAAGTATTCATGGATGATTTCACAGTACATGGGGATAGCTTTGATACTTGTTTGAGCCATTTGGCACTAGTGTTAAAAAGATGTGTTGAAACTAATCTGGTTTTGAACTCTGAAAAGTGTCATTTTATGGTAGAACAGGGAATTGTTTTAGGTCACATAGTCTCTGCAAAGGGTATTGAGGTCGATAAGGCGAAGATTGATGTAATTCAATCTCTGCCTTATCCTACTAATGTGCACGAAGTTCGTTCTTTCCTAGGCCATGCAGGTTTTTATCGCAGGTTTATCAAAGACTTTTCGAAGATATCCTCACCCTTGTGCGAGCTTCTGAAGAAAGATGTGACCTTTGCACTCACACAAGAGTGCAAAGAGGCGTTCGACCAGCTGAAAGGACGCCTCACTAGTGCACCAATCATTCAGGCACCAGACTGGTCTCGCCCATTTGAGATCATGTGTGATGCGAGCGACTATGCAGTGGGAGCAGTGCTAGGCCAAAAAGAGGGAAGAGCCTCTCATGTGATCCATTATGCTTCCATGATTCTGAATGGAGCGCAGCGCAACTACTCCACCACTGAGAAAGAAATGCTAGCTGTGGTGTTTGCACTAGAGAAGTTTCGACAGTATCTGCTTGGGGTCAAAGTGATTATCTACACAGATCACGCAGCCCTCCGCTACTTGATGACAAAGAAGGAGACAAAGCCAAGATTAATTCGATGGGTCTTGTTGCTCAGCGAATTTGATGTGGAGATTAAGGATAAGAAAGGAGCGGAGAATCTGGTGGCTGACCACTTAAGCAGATTGGTGAATGAGGAGGACAAGCCGGAGTCACAGAAACCCATCTTAGGCACGTTTCCGGATGACACATTATGCAGAATCGAGCACAAAAGCACGTCGGAGTCTGGCGTGCCCACGTCAACAGCTGGCGCGCCCGCGCTGAGTTCTGGCGCGCCCGCGCTGAGTTCTGACGCGCCCGCGTCGTTCCCTGACGCGCCCACGCTATTGCTTCGCAACCCATCTCAGTCCGTTCTAGGACTCCACTCTGTAAGCCCTTGGTACCGGGACATTGTGATGACCCATACCTTTGGAAACATTGTGCTGATCAGGTAATTCGTCGTTGTCTTCCAGATAATGAGGTACGATCTGTTCTTGAATTTTGTCATTCTCAAGCATGTGGGGGACATTTTGGTGCCAATAAAACTGCTAGAAAAGTGCTTGAATCTGGATTTTACTGGCCACATATTTTTAAAGATGCTTATTCTTTCTGCAAGGCATGTGATAGGTGTCAAAGAATGGGGAATATCTCTCAAAGGAATGAAATGCAACAATCACCGATGATTTTTTGCGAAATCTTTGATGTTTGGGGCATTGACTTTATGGGACCTTTTCCTAGTTCTTGTGGGAACTTGTATATTTTACTTGCGGTGGACTACGTTTCCAAGTGGGTGGAAGCGAAGGCCACCAGAACTGATGATTCTAAAGTTGTGGCAGGGTTCTTGAAAAGCAATATTTTTGCCAGGCATGGTATTCCTAGAGCGCTGATTAGTGATAGGGGTACCCATTTCTGCAACAAAACTGTGACTGTCGTGCTTAAGAAATATCATGTCACACGTAGAGTTTCCACCGCATACCATCCACAGACGAATGGCCAAGCAGAGGTGTCCAATAGAGACATCAAAGCCATTCTCGAGAAGACTGTGAATCCTAACAGGAAGGATTGGAGTTTGAGACTTGATGATGCTTTGTGGGCTTATCGCACTGCTTACAAAACTCCAATTGGGATGTCTCCTTTCAGACTTGTCTATGGTAAGGCATGTCATCTTCCTGTTGAGCTGGAGCACAAGGCTTGGTGGGCAGTGAAACAATGCAATATGCAGAGTGACGGGGTTGGAGAACACAGGAAGCTACAGTTAGGCGAGCTCGAGGAGTTACGGTTGGACGCCTATGATAATGCGGCAATCTACAAGGCGAAGACCAAGGCATGGCATGACAAGCACATCCATAGGAAGGACTTTAAAGCTGGTGACAAAGTCCTACTTTTTCAGTCTCGCTTGAAACTCTTCGCTGGGAAGCTCAGGTCAAAGTGGGGGGGAACATACATTGTTGCTGAAGTTTTCCCACATGGCGCTGTAGAGCTATATGACCCGAATAGCCACAAGAAGTTCAAAGTAAATGGTCAAAGGCTTAAGACATACTATGAAGGGTTTCCAAAGGAGGATATGGATGAGTTAGTTTTGGAGGAGCCAAATGCAGAGTTAGAATAATCAAAAAGGCTTAGTCGAGCCAGCGACATGAAACAAAGGCGCTGCTTGGGAGGCAACCCAAGGTATTGCATTATTTCCCTTAACTCGATTTTATTCTAACTTGTAGGTAATAAAGACGGAGTTTCTGGTGACGAATTGCACCCGCATTTCGGACCCACTGCATCCGCAGTGTTAATTTTCGTCAAAAAAAAAAAAAAAATCTGAAAAGGCCACGGGCTGGAAAACCCACTTCGGGCCAACCCGCCAGCTTCAAAGTCCATCATCAAAATCTGAAAAGCCCATCATCATTCCTCCATCATCATCAAAACCCTACCCTTCCCCACATCACTCACACCTCACACCAAACACTCCTCCCACTCTCCTCTCACACCCAATCTACTCCACACTCCACCCAAACACCCCTCCACCCCGCCACCAGGGTCCCCACACCGCGTCCCCCTCCTTTCCTGCAGTCCTCAGCACCGGGGAGAAGCTCCGCATCGACAACCGATTCTGACGCTGTTGGAGGTCTGCAGAAATCGCCGACGCGGCCGCGCCACCCCTAACGCGCCCGCGCCTGTCAGAGAAACCCACCAAAAGGCTGACACACCTGACGCGGCCGCGCTGCACCCGACGCGCCCGCGCTGCTCGCCAACGTGCCCGCGTCTGCCCCTGCGCCGAACCTCATTGGTTCTTTGTGAGTTCCTTCCGCTGTCCTTATTTCGATTCCGATTTAATCGTATTATCTATCGAGTATGAGTTCATCGGAGGAAGAGGCGAGTAGATCTGATAATGGGTTAGATATGTCTGAAGAGGAGTGGGCTATTTATAATAAGGTTAGCTGTGTCAGTTCTACAAAGTATTTGCATAGAGAGACACTTCAGAGACTTCAGATGCTAGATTGTATGCAGAAGTGTCTAGCTCACGTTGGTATTAGTGACTTTTTGGAGTTGAGAGCTGTAGGATACCCGGAACTGTGTAAGCAGTTCCTCGCGACATATCAGCTGTACCTTGGAGATAACAGAATTAGAGGGGTTGCTTTCAGATACAATGGCACTACCTACAGGGCTTCTGCAGCAAGGTTGCGAAAAGCATTGGGGGTCACTAAAGCCCCAACTGATGGATGGGTGACAGCCGCGACCGACCCAGACCTAGTGGCATTCTTTAGAGCGGTGTCTGGAGAGGACTTTTTAACCAGTAACGAGTACAACAGCAGGATCACTCATCCTGTCTTCCGTATGTTGTGCAAGATCGTTTCTGGGACATATTATGGGTTGATCACAGATACAAAGCTTTCCATGACGCACCTGAGGTTTGCTTACAGCGTCGTGCCTACTGCCAATTATACGCCTGACTGGGTTAGGCTCTTCTTCGATGGCCTCGACAAGGTCAGAAAGGATTGCAGTGCCGCTGGACCAGAAATGGTCCAGAGCGGACTTATTACTTGGGTAGCCATTGCTGCAGGCGTTGGGCAAAATGGTTTGCAGGAGCTGGAGGAGCAGGTCATAGCAAGGACCTATACAGAGGAGTATCTGCGGAGGTGTTTGATGCTTGATACTGCACCGGATGGGGGAGCCATTTGGTGTACAGGCAAGAAGAAAGAGCATCAGTTCAGGCTCTCTAAGCCCCTTCCTTGGTCTGAGACTTGGACTGATTGGTATATTGAGGCTGATTACTTTCCGACGTCAGTTCTGGGTAGACGGCGTCGCCTTGAGGTGGGTAGCAGTAGTGGCACAGCTGGAGCTGCCACGGATGAGGATGCGCCTGTGGCTCCGCAGACTTTTGTTCAGACAGATACACAGGGTTTCGCACAGAACCCACAGCAGAAGATGCCTGCTTATCAGACCCCTTCTCACGGGTGGGATTCTCACCCGACATATCAGAGCCAGCAGGATTCACATCAGTGGGCCCCTTGGCCCCCACAAGCTTTTCAGGATGCCCATCAGCAGCCCCACCAGTGGGGCTACCTGGTTGATCAGATTGGTCTTCTGCGCCAAGACGTGGGGAGTTTGACGACAGTGACGAACCAGATTCTCCACCAGCAGGCCGACATCCTAGAAGGCTTTGGCGAGTTCAGAGAGATGAGGGAAGAGCTGCGCCGCATGCGAGAGGATTACTCTCGCCACTATCCACCCCCTTAGTGAGTCCTTCTGTTTCCTTTCTCCCTACTTATTTCTGTCTTCTTTCACATTGAGGACAATGCTTCATTCAAGTATGGGGGAGGGAAAGGACTTACATATCTTGTACATATTTCATTTCCGCATTATTTGTGTACAGATTCTACACTTGTTATATAAAAAAAACAGAAAAAAAGAAAAAAAAAAGAAAAAAAAAAAGAAAGCAATCAAAATCCTGGGATGAGTTGAAAACCCGAAAGGGCGACTCAGGCAAAAAGCAGGTAGTCTGGCGAGCCTTAGGCTTTGGCAATATGAGACTTGAGGGAAGTGAGAATGTTTATGTGAGTACCATCTTTGGAAAAAAAATGAGTGGCTTGGTGAAAACCCGAAAGGGCACCTTGGCAAGATGAGCGTTTACTTTGAGTGTTTAGGATTGATCTCTTGGCGAAGGCGACATAAGAAGTAGAGTGATAAGGAGGTTTTCGGGTAGGCCACTGGGAGCTATAAGGTGTAGATGGTTGAGATACAATTGTAAGTCTCATTTCCTATTTTGATTGTCTTTTGTGCTGATTGGTGAGATGGTGAAAACTACTAGTACTTAGTGTTCATTTTCCTTGTACTGTCTGTGAACCTTTGAGATTTATGGTGAGAGTAGGCTTAGCTTCTATGCTTACTCGGGACGAGTAAAGGTTTAAGTATGGGGGAATTTGATATGCGATATGTTTTGTAGCGCATTTAGTAGTTTTTGTCATCATTTACATGTCATTATGAGAGATATTTGTATGAACTTGGTGATTCGGAACCTGTTGAAGAAGTTGAAGAAATCATAGGATCATGCAAGTTACAGAAGAGTTGAAGTGAAGAAGTTCGGAAGCAGCTGGAAGCTGGTGAGTCTGGCGCGCCCGCGCTGCTATCTGGCGTGCCCGCGCTGCTACTCGACGCGCCCACGCTGCTAGGAGGAAGTGCCCGCGTCGATTCACCAGACAGAAGTGGCAAGACGAGACACTGGCGCGCCCGCGCTGCTACCTGACGCGCCCGCGTCAGTCCCTAAAGACGGATTCTTATCCGATTTTCCCTATCTTATTAGTTTTTAATATTATATTTTTACGGGAGGTTAAACCCGATTTTATTAGGTTATATTACTGCGAAGAACGCAGCAGAGATAATTAGGTTATTTTCCAGAGACGTATTTCCCTTTTCTTCATCTCACAAACCCTATGGAGAACTAACTCTCCTTTGTTACACTTGGTTCTTTGAAGCCTTCAATTGATTTGGTTGTGAGTATTCTACTCTTGTTTGTCCTTTGTTAATTGTTTCGATCTCCTGAGTTTATTGCTTGATTGCTTATTATTGGTTAATCTGGATTGATCACCTAGGTTTATCGATACTAGTTGATAGCATGCATTTAGGTAGGCATAATAGGTTGCATTTAGCTTATTTAAGATGCATTTCATCCATGATTTGATTACAATTTGCATATTTGCTCTCTATGTTGGTGGAATCGGAATCTACACGTTTTTATTGATTATTTCAGGTAATGGTAGATCCGAGGAGAAGACATGGGTTGATAACGCATTGGATGAGAATGTCTAGTTGATCGAAGAAGCTTACATGAAGATCTCAAGAGGTCCTGAGAAGAAGAAGCGAACTTAAACGAAGAACAAGTCTGCAGAAGTTGTCGCCAGACATGCTGAACTTGTTTTGCACTTTCTTGAGGCCTCGGTTGTCCGATCGACTATTATGACCATGCGTTGGAAAGCTCGTTCAGAGAGCTACAACTTTCATGTTGACGTTGAGAGCTAATTCGAGACGGAATTTTCGGGAAAACCCAATGCAGCGGCCGCCGCATAGTTTGCTGCGCCCGCCGCACAGTCTGCTACGCCCGCCGCCAGGGGCGGTATTCATGCTACGCCCGCCGCATAGTTTGCTGCGCCCGCCGCAACTTTGTGGCGCCCGCCGCAGCTACCGTCAGCGCGGATGCTCGTTGTTTTGACTATTAAAAAAACCCTAGATCTATTTGTTTATTTTGGGGGCCGACTTTGATGTTTTAAAAAGGCCAAGTTTTATGTTATTTTGACAACTTCTATTCCATTCTACTTTTCATCACACAATTAGAGAGAGAGCGATGTTCGCCATGGGCGGCTAAACTCTCTTCGTTCTACTTGCAATTTGAAGCTTTATTTGGATTGATTGTGAGTTTCTGAATCTTGTTCCTTATTTCCTATATTGAATGTTTCAACTTCTTTGTGCTTGATTGTTTATTGTTTTGTTCTTTCTCGTCTGGCCAACTAGTTAGATCAATTCAATTGCTAGAGTTTTGTAGATTCCTGATTGCGAACCTTAACCCAAGTGGCAAACTTATTCCTTTAGGGCTGATTGAGCTAATTGGATGGGTAGGAAGTTGGATGTGTTGTTAAATCCCTCTTTAGGGACTGCAAATACCTTGGCTAATCTCTGGACTTAAAGCTATCAATTGGGTTAAATCCTTCTTTAGGGACTGTTCGATTGATAAGGGTTTCTAGGACTGATTGGACTAGTAACTATATTAGGTCGGGACAAGGGCATTCATAGGAAGACTAAAAGGACAAGAGGAAGTTACAATATCAATTCAAACAAATAAAGTGGATAGTTGTAGGTAGAGCGATCTTCTCTAATTTGTTTTGCATTATTTGTTTTTATTTTATTTTGTTTTCTTTTCAATCTCAATCAACCAAAACCCCCCCTTTCTACTAATTGGTAAATACACATTGCTGAGAAATACTTGATTCTCTGTGGGATCGACCTCTTACTTGCTTGCTATACTAGTTTGTAGGTTTGAGTTTTATTTTGATACGGTTTATGCGACTAAAAACCGCTCATCACTAGTCATATTGCTAGGGTTTCCAATTCCAGGTTTAGGGTTGTAGATTCACTGTAGCGAACACAATCACCATACGCGGGTTGCTTGTGGTAGATTGTGAAGGAGATTCGATTATAGGCTATTTTAACGGGTTGTTAGAATCGCTTGTATCTCATTATAATTCATGTTTGAATGCTATTGCTTTATTATTCGGTGAAGGTTTTCCCTTGTAATTTGGTGATAAGTGCTTTTAGGACTGGTAGGACTAAAAGCTATTACACGATCTGAATTGAGAACAATTACTGGACATTAGAACTTGAGACTCATATAATGCGATGATGAACCATCTCAATTGTTGTGCGGATAATTACCTGGTGTGATACATTTCCATCATATATTCGCAACCTCTATTTGCAACTTGTTCTGTCACCATTTGCTTACACACAAAACTCCCCTTTGATTCGGTTACTTTTGGGTAATAATATTTGCTCTTACAATTGATTCTGTTTCCCTGTGGGTTCGACCCTAACTTACCTACTATACTTGTTATAGTTTGCATCTTAGGAATTTACTTTGATTTGGCATAACGACTTTAGGCCTGTCAGCGGCGCTCGGATGCAAGTGTGAAGGAGGCGGTCGGATGCAAGTGCGAAGCGGCGGTCAGAGGCGACTCCGCCTTCTGGTTCCCATGGCGGGATTTATAGCGATTTAGATCGCCTTGCGTAGCCGTTGCTTCTTCTTCTTCTTGCTCCCATGGCGGATCGACGAATTTGATGTCCAGATCTGGGTTCCCCTCCTCAAATCCTTCCCAATCCTTCCCCCAAATCGGCAGCGATTTCGGCGGTTGCGAAGGTGGCCGGCGAACCGGCGATTGCGAAGGGCACCTGGGCGCGCGATTGGCAGATCGAAGACGACGAGAGTGGGGCCCAGCGATTCCGGCGATCGAAGGTTGCGAAAGTGGCTGGCGATTCTGGCAGTCGAAGGCGGAGGGCGAGGCCCCTTTTCTCCGACCTCGCTCAGCAGCCGCTGGCGATCACCATACCGTCGACTCCATTCACCACCTCCGACCACCAGCCTCCTCTCTCCCTCTCTCCTCCTCTGAAGTTTTGAGGTAATTTTGAAATACCCCAATTTCTAGGGTTTGCTTATTTGAAATTTGATTGATTCCTGGGTTCGATTGTGGTTGTTGATAGTAGTTCCTGGACTATTCCGATCATTGTTGGACTATTCCGATCAAGTTCGGCGTGGTTCAAGGCTCAATCGGTGTGACGACGTCCTAGGGTTTACTTTATTCAAGTTCTCCACTACAATTCATTGATTTTGATTGGTTGATTCTCATGTATTGCTGTGATGGCAACTATTCGGATAATTCGGATATTCGTCTATAAGTATGAATTATTAAACTAACTATAAAGGATTATGCATTCATATATGGTGTAATTAGTTGGTGGAACGAAATCAGACATATATATACGAGTGAATAATCACTCATGTACAAGCGAATAATCATCCATATACCACCGAATAATCATTCATAGACGACCGAATAATCCAGATATATCATCGCATAATCCGTTGATACGATCGAATAATCCAGATATATCATCGCATAATCCGTCGATACTATCGAATAATCCAGATATACCATCGCATAATCCGTCGATACGATCGAATAAACCAGATATACCATCGAATAATGTCAAGAGAGTGCATCACACACGCCCCCAATTTCAGCAAGTGGGTAAGAAAAAACGCGGGTCCCGCTGATTTTTAATTAAAAAAAAAGCTAAAATTGTCTTTTAATCTCAGTCATCAATTTCATTTAATCAACGGCTTAGATTTGTGTACATGATACACGTTAAGGGTTGAGTACACCGGAACCAACCCCATAGGAGAAAGATGAAGATATTACAATCAAAAGTGACCGACGATCTAAATACGAGTAAGCTAGTTTGTTTAATTTATTGATGGATTTAAAATAAATATATAAGATTTCATTCGAAATTCAATTAGGTACATGAGTCGAGTTGTTTTAGGGCAAAAATTATGTACGGTCTACAGTAGGGGTGAATTGGGTGATGGAGGTGAGACGATTGCGGATCCAAACTAGCAAGCCATCAAGACCAATGGCATAATGGGCACGATGAGAGAGAGGTCGGGTGCGGGTGCAACTTGGCCTGGACGGTGACCACGAGATTGCCATGGCGGCGACAAGAGGGTTTAGGGTAGGAAAAAAGGGGGTGCGCCTAAGAAGCACAGAAACGTCATTTTATAATTTATGGAGGTGTCCGACACCGGAAAACAGGGAAGCGGCAAAGAAGCGGCGGGAAAACGGTCAAGAACGGCCGGAAACTGTCAACGAAATGCCATGTCAGCTGGACACGCCGTGGACACAGACCGATGATTTTTGGAAACAAACCGGAAACGCCACCTCATCGTACTTCTCACCTTTAGCAAGTGCGAGAGAGGAGGAAGCACAAATCGATCACAACAATCGCTTGAATCTCGGCGACATGCCCTTGAAATCGATAACCACAAGCACCGCCAGAGCCACAGTCGTGCTAGCAATGGCAGCGATCTCGCTATTCCTTGTCTTCTTCTTATCGGGCACTCCCCAATTCCCGCCCGCCTCCCCTTCTCCTCCCTCTGAACTCGCCGTCAAGAGGTCAAACTAGTCCAACCCGCCTGATCCCTTCACCGACCTACTCGTCGCCTTCAGAAAGTGGGACTCTCAGGTCGGCTACCATAGATTCAGGGAGGAGTACAACGGTTTCGGCTCCAACGGTGCCGCTTCCTTGCAGAGCTTTGTGGGATCCGATTGTCGAGGGATGAAATTAGGGTTTATTAGTGTTCTGGTCAAGGCTGGACTTGGATTCCTGATAATTTGGATAATTTGTATTCTTTTGATTGTGGGCTGAGCTGCTTGTGGACCAAATCTGATCTCTTGGTTGATAAGCCCGACGCTTGGTTGTTTGAGACAACTACTACCCCTTGGTTTTATATTGGATTATTAACTGTTGCTTTCCTCATCTTTATTTGGTTGAATTGTGGCATTGTTGAAGGGTTGAAGAATTAATTTTCTATTTTTATATGTTTGTGAGAAGTGAGTTAGCTGGAGTTGGACATCATATATGTAACTCTTATAAAGATATATGTATTAGTCTTTGTGTGAGCTTTAAAATAACATATAATTCATATTGTCGTTTCCTCGCCGTTTCCTGATTTTTCTTTTTTTAGAATTGCCGCTTCCCCGTGTCCCTGTGTCCTCGTTTCTCGTTTCCGTTTCCCGTGTCCGTGCAACCTAGGTGGAGGCACGTTCATTGGGATAAAAGGGATGCATTATGACGACGATTCGATCCCGTTTAACCTGATTCAGCTTGGTTTTAGGTCAATGAACGTACCGCTCTAATTCGAGAGATTAGAAGAAAGCTAAAGGAAAAGGAGTAAACACACACACGCGTTCCTCTCTGTTCCCTCTTGGTGCGAGAAAGCCCCGGCTTCGGCCTTCGTAATCCGACTTTGGCATTCGTATCCCGGCTTAGGCCGCATTAACCCGACTCCGACTGCTCCCTTGCTGTCATAGTTCTTCCATACTCGTTCTCTAGTGAAGGTTGCATATCGTGAACCCTTTATCCGTGGCTCTTTGTTCAGATTGTAATGGAAAGCCAAAATTGTGTTGGGGCTTTGTTTGATTGTGGGGTTTTCTCATTGAATCTACATTTGCTTGGCTCAATTTTGTGTATAACTCCCTATTTGTGAATCCGGGTGCAACTGCAATGTCTCCTCGGGGAGGCTCGCCATTCATGGCCCTTTACCCGATGGCTTGACTGGCTTGTACTCACGTCAGAGGATTGGGTGGTTGTCCCTGCTCATCAACCTCTCTCCGGCCGTTGGTGCCTGGTGGTGGCGCCTAGAAGTCTTCTTCTCATGCTCTCGTGATTCCTCTGTCGAATCTGCGCTTCGGCTGCCGGAGTTCCTGCCCCGGCTCTAGCGTCCTTGTGAACCCCGCCCCTCTCCGGTGTCATGCCCTTTTCACCTCTCTTCGAGTGGTGACCATCTGTCGTCTTTATTGCCGGCAAGGCCCCATCGCCACTTTTTCCTTACGATGAAGATGAAGTTGATTAGGATGGAATGAAAAATATAAAAAATAAATACTCCTTGTAGCGCAAGGGTGGCCAAAAAGAAAAAAGGGATTATATATTTCTCTTATATAATTACTAAAATTCTATAAGGTTGCACACATTTGCTACTATGCCTAGGGTGTCGATACACACAAAGATCTAGGTCTTTTAGACCTCATCTGGAAGGATGTTGTCGGGTATAGCTCGCTCGCTCGAATTCTTTCCTAATAAAAAAAAATTACTAAAATTCCATAAGGGCTCCGAACCGCTCGTACAAACGTGTACTAGATCCTGTTAAGGTTGACTAAATCCCGTCAGAGTTTTTAGGTGCTCTTTTTTCAGACGATGTGCGACTCTGCGTTGGCGTGGCTTGGCAATCTTCTCCATGGATTTAGTTCTGATTGTCAGAGTCGGAATAGGTTGGGGTCATGGTGGTGTGTATCGTGGCGTCTCCGCTACCTGGGTTGACTGCTTCCCTGGAGTTCGTCCTCACTGCCAACAGGATGATCGGGTCCTGATGTACCGCCGGCCTACGGTTCTGCTTCTTGTGGGGCTTGGCTTTGTCTGTCTTCTTTATTCTCATCCAGTTTAGTTTATGTCTACTTTGTTTCGCTTCTTTGTAGATTGTGTTTGTCTGAGTTTGCACCATATGTATTTTTGTAGGTTTGACTTT
Organism: Persicaria tinctoria; assembly: GCA_037127255.1. Taxonomy (NCBI): domain Eukaryota; kingdom Viridiplantae; phylum Streptophyta; class Magnoliopsida; order Caryophyllales; family Polygonaceae; genus Persicaria; species Persicaria tinctoria. Next base: position 8,857,390 of record JBANSL010000004.1, read on the forward strand.
AGACGGTTCTCCCATCTACCGGTATGACCGACCCTCGAGTTTCAGATATGTTTGAACTCGAATTCTTACCTAATTAAAAAAAAAAAAAAAAAAAGCTAAAGGAGTAGCTAATTGAAGAATTTGGAGCTGAATGTACGGGTCGACTATATAGATCAACGCTACATGGATTGGGCCTATCTCATTTGCTGGGTTGATTTATAAAGGAGGGTGGTGATTGAATTGGGCTGAATTGGACCCGCTTCAATATACTATATAATACGCACAGGGGTACCTGCATTTTTTTTTAATATAAAAAAACCCTAATTTGATATAGGTTTGAATTGGGTTTATGGGAACTAAACTTTTTGGTTTAGTTAATTGATTAAAGCTTCGGATTCGCTATTACGGTGAGATTTATTCTCTCTCTTATTCTTATTGAGTAGTTTCAATCATATATATCCTCTGTGTTAACTATTTATGATTGATTTTAGGGTTTGTTAGCCTCAACACCTAATACATTCCTGAATCAATCTATTGTTAGATTTAGGAAAATTCTTGTTGAATTACTTCCTTTTGAGTAGCAAACAGTAATTCTATCCACCCTTCTAACACGAAGCTTGATTGAGATCATGTTTATCTACCCTTCTAACCCAAAAGCTTAAGCGAACTCCTCCTTTATTTTGCATTTTGCAGGCATATCATCCACAAGGATTCAATTGCAATTTGGAGTCAATTTGTTTCATATAGTTTTATTTAATATTTGAAAATCTGGTTTGAAACTATTGTAGTATTGTGGACAGAAAAGAAAGAAAATGAAAAAGAAAATAGTCTCCTACTGTGGATGGACTATTCTCTCCCTCGTCTACCCTCTCCCACAAAGTCTGGTTCAGATATGCACACCAACAATGGCAACCCAGGTTCCATTCCTTATCCATATCCATATATATACTTTCATTTTTATCCGGAATTTCCCATCACTAATCTTTTAATTTATTTTTTCACTACAAAGCCCTGTTATGACTTTGGCTGTTATTCGAGTCGAACGACCCGAGTATTAATTGCTTGTTAATATTAAGTTCATCTTCGACTCATTTAGGAAATGAGCGGAGCTTCTATCCAAGTTTAATTCGAACGAATCGAGCTTTGGATCAAGCTTATCGAGTTTTTATCGAGCGAGTCCGAGTCGAATTCGAGTTTCACATTAAAAAATTAAAAAAAATTAAAATTGTATGCACTCCACTAGACGAATCTAAGATCTATTTAATTGGCATATCTAAATTCGTTAGGTGTACTTTTTATTTATTTTTTCTTTAAAAATTGAATAGATCATGAATCCGTTGGATTTACATGGTTCTCGATCTATACGCAGCGTTTAAGGTCAACCGAGTGGTTGTTGCGGAACATCTTGGTGCGTTGGGTATATGCCACCAAAGTAGGTTTGCTCAAGAGTATCATTGCCACAAGACTCGTTAATTGGTATGTTTCATATCAATCTCATGTATATATATAGTGTTCTTTGGTGGTGCATATATCATATATGATATATTATTTAACGTACATTTATAATTTGAAAACTTCATATTGTATCAAATCTTTTATAGGTTGCGAGATGAATTTGAATCCATTGATAAATTTATAGAGTTTTGGAGCGACATCATCGGTCGGTCCCTTCGAGGTTTGCACTTATCTAACATCTTATTTAGGGGTTGTTTGTTTGGAGGACAGGGAAGAAAAGTAAACGAATCCTTTAAATGAAAAAGGTTAAGTATTTCCTTTATTAATAAATTATTAGACTTTCTTTACCTTGATTGATTCACCAAACCATGAATGGTTGGTCAAGCATCGACCTTAATTAGAAAATCAATTTGAAAAAATAAGTCAAAATAATTTGATTTTGAGAAATCTTTTTCAATCAAGCTTCAATAAAAAGAAAAGAGTTTATTTAAACACGATGATATATGCATGACAGTGTTGTATATGAATGGTAAATAGGTGAAAAAAGGATAAGAGTCAAGGTGGGTTCTCCAGAGCTGGGATCCTTGCCCCCGGAACTGTTTGGGGAAATCGGAAAACGCCTCGAGAGTCGCAATGACATCTTAAACTTTCGATCAGTGTGTACAGGCTGGCGTAGATACCTGCCTTGCCCAACACGTTTTCCGCTCTTGATTCCGCCACCGCCCAATTGTGCTACTGGATTCTGCAACCTGCCCTACCTCATCACTGAAGTCGGTGTTTATTTACGCAGACGGGCGCGTTATGTTGTGACGATGGAGGAGGTGGATCGAGTGGGAAACTTCCGAATCCTCTACTTAGACCCTTGGAGAACCAAGTGTGAGTTCCCCATTACATTGGGCATGGATTCTCCTAACTGCCAACTATCAAAATTCGCCTTCGTCGCTAAGGGATACCGACTTCTCATGCATTGCGGAGACGAGTACTTGAAAACGAATACAAAAGTTGATAAGATAGTCCTAATATCTTCGGATGATGGTGTTAACCCGAGTTATGCTAGGGCTTCGGATGTCAGTGTAGTCGCTCATTTGAGTTGGTTGGGGCCAATGGAGGGCAAACTGGCTTTGCTAAGGCTAGGAGGCTCCCGAGAGAATTGGCATTGGGACACCGATTTCTGCAGTCAAGTTTTCAAAGGCATTGGCACCTACAGAGGGCAACTATGCACCGTAGACCGATTGGGACGAGTTTTCTAAATGGATTACCATTCCTTTCAGATGACCCAAGCTGGACCCCCTGTGCCGTTTTCTTACGAGCAGCTAGAATGGTCGAGACATCGGATGCATTTGTTTGAGCTTCATGGAGAACTACATGTGGTGGATGTGGTGGTCTATGATTTACCTCTTGCTCTTGATGCGTACAAGCTGAGTTTCCCACATAACAAGTGGATTCAGTGTAATACAGGAAGCCCTTATACCTATTCTGGAATCCTTGCTCCTTATTACATATGATCACAAGAACCTTAGTGATAAGGATGTAACTAATGAAATCATACCATGTTTTCTTCATAAACAGTACTTCAATACTTTAACTAAATATGAAATTTCTTTATCGATTTTGTATATGTGATACTAAAAAATCGCCACAATTCAAGGAGGAATTCGATTTTCAAGAGGAACAAACTTAACCAAAATTAGGATTGCGATAGTTACTATCCAAGCAACAAGAGGCGTAGGTGTCTTGCTAGGTTCACCACAAGGAGGAATTCCCATTGGACCTACAAAGCAAAAAAGAAGAATATGATAAAAGCTCATTCTACAGGATTTGTGAGATGGCTACTCAGCTCGGGCTCAATTCGATAAAAATTCGGCTCGAACTCATTCATTTTCTAAAAAAAAAAACAAGTATGAACCCATTTTTAAGCTTGGTTCAAAGCTCGACTTGCTCGATTTAAGCTCGAATTTTGTGAAAATTTTAAAATTTCCTTTAATTATATTACTATGTTATGAGCAAATAGGGTTGCTTAATGTCCGATTTAACCTTGGCCTGAACTCATTAATTTCCTCAACGAGCTGAGTAAGAGCATATTCCTAAGCTCGAGCTCAAATTTAGGCTTAACTCGAACTCGGCTCGTTTCTAAACAAGCTGAATATAAACCCGACAATATTTGACTCGTTCGACTCGAATAACAAGTTAACAACCCTAGTTTAGCTTATGAAATGTTGACGGAAGTAAACGGGTAAGGTTAGACCTGTCAAAACACAACCCGACCCGGTGACCTGACCCGACCCGACCGACCGACCGGAATGACCCGTTTGACAGGTCTAGGTAAGGTGTATGAATCCATATCCACCACTTTTGCCAGAGAGGGAGCGGGCAATCTCTTAGGAGCAACCACCGTCGGCTTCAGCCGGGTCCGATCATGTCTCTTCGGAGGCTTTGTACCACCTCTTCGGAGGCTTAATACCACCTCTTCGGAGGTCTGAAACCCTCCTTTGGGAGTCATAAACCACCTTTGGGGTTCGTAAATCGGTCCGGGAGTCACCAATCCGTCTCCTCGGCTTGAATAAAGACGGCATCGGCCGCCGCTACCAGCAGCCCGCCACCACCCCTGCTCCGGCGTCGGCATACCGCTCCCGCCCTCGCGTGTCACCCCTCGTATAGAAACCCCCAATCCCGACCTTCCTCCTTCAATTCCTCTTTCCCGAGCCCTAATTGGCCTGTTCTTGGGTTGTTTGGAGATCTCATCCCTCATTCGCTCAATTAGTCCTTCAATTTGGGGTTTTGGTGCCTCCTGGGCGTTCGCAGCTTGCCCTCTCTTCGACCCTAATTCCGGGCTTGCGTCGTCTTCAACCTCGGCATCTCGGTGCTTCTGCCTAATCCGGTGGCTTCCTCTTTTGCCTGGGCTCCTCGCCACCACGTTCCTCCTTGCTGATTGGCGTCGATGTGTGATTTTGGTCCTCCGCCTTCGCTGCTCAACTTTGTCAGACAGTAACCGTCTCCGACTCTCCGGGTCTTGGGTGCTTGGGCAGATGGGTCTCAGTTGCTATTGCTTCGGGCCCGTCTGTTTCCTTTGGGCCCAAGGCCTAGGATTGGGCCTGAAGCATCTCTGTTGGAAAAAAAAAATGGAAACACCGGTTTTTTATTGTTAATATATTTTAGTTGATATATTAATCTTATTTATTTCTGGTTAATATATTAACTCTTATATATTAACTAGTGTATGCCCCGTCCCCTGCACGGGAATATGCTAACACGATATAATAAAATTATATTTATTATCTATAAAAAAATCCTATTATAAATATAAAAATAAATAAATAAATAAATATGAATTACATTATGATAATTAAACTAATAGCTGAAAATATAATATTAAAATTAATCTAGATCTAAATAACACGTTCTCCTAAAAAATAACATAGATATAAATAAAACAACTATTAAATAATTAATTTTGATATAAATAATTCTTTTCACCAAAAATATTCGATAACACCTATAAAATATTTGCTACTATGTATCTATTAATATTTTGGGGTGAACCTAATTTCTTTTTTAGGTCCCGTCCATATGGTGTAATTTATATATAAACCGTCCATTGAATAGATTATTTATAATCCAGATGGAGAGAGATACACTTATATGGTAATTTGTATATCTGTATATGCCAAATTTATTACTATTATTGCGATTAATTATATTGATATAGTTATATGAGTCAATGGTAAAATAAAATAAATATTTTTAATTATATGTAGATCCCGTCCCGTGTACGGAAAATGCGTTAATCTAAATATAAATTATTTTTTTATCCAAAAAATAATATAAATATAAATAAAATTAGTTCGACGGGTTATATATAATCTAAATATCTTTTAGGCCATGTTTATCAGTTTCTATTCAAGATACTAAAATTACTATTTTTTTATTTATCTATCTCCGCCACATCAGCATAGCATCTCTTTCTCACTTTTTCCACTTTAACAATAGCATCCCACAATCCATCCTTTTTTAACCATTCAATTTAAGAATATACCCCTCTCTAACAATTAATTTTTTTTAAAAAAAAAATTACATTTTAAATGGTGAAAATGACATTATTTGAATGTAATTAAAATATGTTAGGTTAAATCTTAGCCATTAAGTCTAATTTATCTTAGCCGCTCATCTCATCCGCCAGTTAGAGTGCATTTCCTCCTCTTTGAAGACTTGCATCCCACAAGCATTTATTACACCAAATTAGCATTGATGCTTAATTTGTATCCCACAAGCATCCCTCTCACCTCTCTCAACATATTTTTTTAATTTTTTAACAAATTAGCATCTTGAATGGTAACCGTTAAATGTGCTCTTAATTAGATTTTCTCAAAATATAAATAAAATTCACAATTATAAGGTACTACGTAAAAGCTTTTTTTTCTAATCTATGGTTAGTTAAAGCTCATGTAATTTAATTAGACAGTTGATTTTTAAAAATATTTTAATACATTAGTTTACTAAAAAATCTATGTACGGATGGATTGTGGCTACATATATGCCTATATAATATTTTAACTATTTATTTTGGCCTCAAAAAATAATATAGATAGATAAATAACAGCTATTTAATGATTGATTTTGATATAAATAATTATTTCCACCAAAAAATAATCTAAATATAAATAAAATAGCACCTATCAAATATTACATATTTATCTATTAATATTTTTGGTAAGTATGACTATGAAAATTAGCTTTATTAATTATTTTTATTATTACTACTACGTTTAATTATATTGATATAGTTTTTTCCTTATATGATATTTACCTTTTATAAGATATTCCATCTATCCAATTATATGTGTTAATGGTAAAATAAAATAATTATTTTTATTAGATTTCCTTTTTGACGGGAGAAAGCTTTGCGAGACGCACTCTAGCGCCGCCACGTATGCAAATTCACTCACGTGCCGCCACGCAGGCACCAATGCATCGTGTTTGTGGTGTTTGTGGTTTCCGAAGATCCCTCATCTAGGTGGGGGGAACGTCGTGTGATCCACACTTCCTCATGTGTCGTCTTTGCCTTTCGAGGATTTCTGCTTTCCGTCTTTCCGGCGGCGAGACATCGTGTCAGCAGGTGCTGTCCCATGCGCTCGCTATCCACTTCACCACGCTGGGTTTCCTTCATCTCGATGTTGTGTCCGCTTGTTTGCTTAGAGTTTGGGGTGTTTCCGGGTTTGTTTATGTGTTTCTTTTGTTGTATTCTGTATTTGTATTTCTTTCAGATCCTCGTGATCTCATCCTTCAGGATGCTCTCGGGTTGGGTAACCACCACCCGAATTTTTTCCTTATCAAAAAAAAAATGGCTTAAAGGTAAATATTGTGTTAAACCTACTGTCAAACTATTAAAAATATTTTTTAAAAATTGCGCTGATTTTCTCCCTTCAAAAATTTCATGCAATCCCCAAATTCTCGGAAGCCTTTAACATTTTGGGATTTCATAATTATTTAATTCTTGGAAAATGGAAAAAAAGATAACAATTAGGCAAACGCGGGTCGGGCCGCCCGCCCACTTTGCTAGACAGACTTGGGTAGAGGGATTTGGTAGGCCAATATACCCGTTATGGGTCGTCTGACCCCTAATTGAATTCCCTAAAGCTAAATGTCTAAATTCCTACCTACCGTAAAAATAAATAAAAAAACCTAAATCCATAAGCAATTGTTATTGCTCTGCAGCTCGCCATTTTGTAGTTACAAGGTTGGTTCGGTTTATTTTGGTAATGTAACAGATTATAGAGGTAGCTGCCCTCGACAATTTAACTCCTTTTTTTTTTCAAGATTTTTAACATTGATGTGATTCCATTTTTTTTCTTGGATCCTTTGTGTTGCTTCATCTTTGTTGTTGTCCCTCACTCAATGTTCATCAAGGGCGCTACTCTAGCCAGGTGTGCTGACATATGTTTGATATCGATTACTCACTGATTATTAGTGGGCGAGGATACCATTTGCCTTTACTTGTTGATGGGGTGGTAGTCATTTGGTAATTTACAAGCAGATAAGTTCCATATAGGAGGCCAATGGCTACCACCACTTATGAGACAGAAGTATTTTCACTTTCCTTGTTCAACGTGTACAATACACACGTGGCGGGTACCCACGGGCCGCCCGTATCTGCAATAGCGGACTGACTCGATCGTATAATGTTTTCAACCCGTTAAACGGGTTTAGCTCGGTCTGTGCCCGCAACACCATGATAAAATTTGGGCTAAAGTCCGTCTCAAGCTCGGCCTGTGCTCGGGTCTACAATTACCATGTGAATCAGAAATTTTCATTGAGATTTTGTTTGATACTCTACCGTCGTGCTCTATGAGGACGCCAAGGGTCATCCCTAAACCCGCCTTGGTCAGCTCATACCATCTGTAAGACCCGAAATCTTAAGAGGCATCAGCCCAAAGTCAGTTGTCGATCCCCACTCGAAGCTTGAAAAGAAAGAGATCTTGTGACATGTGTAGGGTTTGAATCATTTATAAATCACTCCGAATATCCTTATTATATCCGATGTGGGATGCAGTGTTACAACCTTCGCCACCTGTAAGACCCGAAATCTTAAGAGGCATCAGCCCAAAGTCAGATGTCGTATCCTTATAATATCCGATCTACAATTACCATGTGAATCAGAAATTTTCATTGAGATTTTGTTTGATATTCTACCGTCGTGCTTTATGAGGATGCCAAGGGTCATCCCTAAACCCGCCCTTGGTCAACTCATACCATCTGTAAGACCCGAAATCTTAAGAGGCATCAGCCCAAAGTCAGTTGTCAATCCCCACTCGAAGCTTGAAAAGAAAGAGATCTTATGACATGTGTAGGGTTTGAATCACTTATAAATCACTCCGAATATCCTTATTATATCCGATGTGGAATGTAGTGTTACAACTTTCGCCACCTGCAGATCTATTCCCACTATCTTTGCCGCCCGCAGATGTCTTCCCACTACGTACCTCCGTTGGTCACCGCCCACACCTCACCGAGCTCTCACATTCGACTTTGCAGAACCTCCATGATTGACTAATTAAATAAAAAAATAAGGATTTCTTCAATATATTTAAACCCAATCATAACAGGGTCATTAGTGCTAACAAGAATTCTTCTTTTTCAAACTCCAAGTGGTTGTAGGAGTTGATTGCATGAGTTGGTGCTTTAATAAATAGTATGTGTAAATAGTATACGTCAATCATTAATTCTTTTCATCAAATAGATCTATTGATCATTACTCCCTCCGTTCGGAAAAACTTGTCGTTTTAGAGTTTTGTTTTTGTTCGGAAAAACTTGTCATTTTAGGTATTTTTGCTTCTACTTTACTAAAATACCCTTGATTTGATTGATGTGTTGTGAGTTGTAGTTTTTGATAAAGTAAAAAGTAGAGTAATAAATGAGGGTAAATTAGTAAAAAAGGAGTGTAATTATTAGCTTTATTAAAAGTTGTGTGGAGAGTTAAAATGACAAGTTTTGCCGAACGGAGGGAGTATTACTTAATTTCCTTGGACCTTGTCTAAGCGGGATAAACTAGGAATGTTATTGTTGTTGTCTCATGTTATAATTCAAATATATTACATTTATCATCATATTTTTTAAACATCTCCTGTAACAAAAATAATAAATATAACAACTTTAATTAAAAAAAACCTATACATTATACGTAAATTTACAGAAAACCACCCGTTAAACACAAAATTACAGAAAACCACCCATTAAATGGGTTTTGTTTCCAAATCACCACCCACCACATATCTCTATTAGAGTTTGTCAAATATATACGATATTACAATATTTTAAGTTTTATATTTAAATTAAAAGCTAAAATAGATTTAAAAATATATTTGACTAAATTTTTTTAAAATATTTTTAAAAAAACTTGATGTATATATGAACAAATTTGTTCTATTTTATTCCAAAAAATGTTTATATTTTATAGATTTATTTTTAATCAAAATTAAAATAAGTTTATTAGTTATTAGCATTGTTTAAATTTAACAATATTTTTTATAATAATAATTAATGTATCATTTTACTTTCATATTTGTAAACCCCTACACTATACTAAAAATGAAAAATAAAATATCTAAATATTTGTTTAAAAAATATTTTCCAGGCTTAAATATATTTTTCTTAAAAATATTTTTTATATAATTTATCTTTATTAAAGTTTGTTTGAATTGTTAAATAAAATTAAATAATATTTTCCACATTTAGAAACTCCGCCCTCCAAATAATTTTAAATTTTTTTACACGCTTTTTGCCCCTAATATATTAATATAATTTTTTTATCTCTACCATAAATATAATTTAAATATATTCAAGCTTAAACTTTAAATTTTAAGTATAAAATATCAAAATATGTTATATTTAATGAAATTCTAATGGAAATATGTGGTGGGTGGTGATTTGAAAACAAAACCCATTTAATTGGTGGTTTTTTGTAATTTTGTATTTAATTGGTGGTTAAGTGTAAAAGGGTATATATAACGGGTGGTTTTCTGTAAATTGCCCTACATTATATGCTCCATATTACCCATATGATAAATCAAATGTCAATATAAATAGCATACATAACTATTAATTCTATGTCATCCAATAGATCTATTGATAATTAATAATTTAATTCTCACATTATAATTCTGATTTATTAAATTTATTTTCATATTTTTAATATGTTTTTTTTTTCATAATTGATATAATTTTAAAATATTATATTAGAAAATTCTCGTCCATTGTACAAAATTTACCCTAATTATAATTATTATCCATATGGAACTCCAAACACACTTTTTTCACATTATTTTGAAGGATGGTCAAGAAATCATACAGTAGTAAATTATTAAATTGTTTTTTCAGCAAAATTATTAAATTGTTACTTGTTTCTTTCCTTTTTTATTCAAATTAAAATTGTAAGTTTTTTAAATGCATTTATTCGTTTGCCTTGCTGAGACATAGAACAAGCGCGAGAGAACACGGAACATCGACGAATTCGGGTGACGGAAATCCGATGTCTACCACCGTCGATTCGCCGCCGGCGGTGGAATCATTCGCCGGCAACGAAGATCTCCTCACCGAGGTCCTCTCTCACCTTCCTGTACGCCCTCTTCTCCTATTCAAATCTGTGAACAAGCAATGGCTCAACCTGATCTCCGACCGTCGTTTCTCCCATCTCCACTCCCGCCGCCACCGGAACCCTCGCTGCTCGGCCCTCTTGTTCTTCCACCATTCTCTCTCATCCCCAATCTCGTTGCCGAGCTTCTTCGACTTTATTCCGCTCCGCGCTAATGGTAATCGCTCCTCCCGTCCTCGTTTCTTCTCTGACCTAGAATCCTCTTATTTGACGATCTTGCAGTCCTGTAATGGCTTGTTGTTGCTGCGATCCTTGGTTCCGAAAATCGACGAGATTGAATTCGCTTATTTCGTTTGCAATCCGACGATTAATCAGGTATTTCAGCTTCCCGTCCCTGATGAGATTGTGCACGGCAATCGATCAATACTAGGCGTAAACCTAGCTTTCGATCTCGAGAAATGGGATAGTTATAAGATAATTTGCGTTTGGAAGTCGAATTCGGATGAGGTTCAGCACGGAATCGATGTTTATTTGCCTGAAACCGGTCATTGGAAGAGGATAATCGATTGTTATTCAGAAAGCCTACCGTTTGATTTGGAATTCGAGCGAGGCGTCTATTGCGATGGGAAGATCCATTGGCTAAGTCACACGGAGTGCTCTGCGTTCTTCGATTTAGAGAGTGGAACAATTACGCCATTGCCGTTGCCTCCTCCGCTGGAAGGTGTTTACATCGAGAGGTTCCGCTATCTCGGGGAATCAATGGGGCATTTGCATCTGGTTGAGATCCGAACGAATAGCGTATCTGAATTCAACGTTTTGGAGCTGGAGAACCAGACATTGATATGGTCTGTCAAGTACAGAGTGAATCTTGATGCTGTTGGGCACCAGTTTGATGAGATGTTCCAGAATTACAATGACAGGTTTGGCCGAAGGTTCAGATTCTATGCATTTTCAATACTTGCAGTGGTTCGTGCACAGCGAGAGGAGGACACGACCCTGGTGTTGTCGATTCCTGGTAAAGTGATCTCATACAACTTTGAAACAGGGTTCACCAATTTGCTGTGTGAGGTCGGAGATCAGACCGACAAATGGCTGCCCTTCAAAGGGTACAATGCTTACCAGTTCCTTGAAAGCCTTCACTGTATTTGAAGGCATTATCAAGTGTAATGTATGCCTCACCGATTCGTTGAAACGCCCAAGGTAACATACCTAAACTATCTCTTTGTTTTGTATTTGCTTAGAAGAAAACTCGTTATTGCACTTTGTAATGGTTCTTGTTTCTGGCTTCATTGTCATGTATGGCTCTCTGGTTAGCAATTTGCTACTTTGTCTTGCTAATTGCTGTTTAGGTTAGCTTGTCCGAGAGCCTTACAATGGAGAAAAGAATAAGATTTGTTCAGTTACAGTACTTCTGATTCGTTCAAACTTGGATATCAAATTTGAGGCAAATAAATACCCTCTCTGATCTTCCCTTGCCCCTTCGGTGTTGATCTAACCTAAGATCTCCATTAGAGCAAAAAGGACATCAGCACTTCAACGCCTAGCACTTGTAAATGATAAACAAAGTTTATGCAGGATCATGTTGAAAGCTGTAGCTAGATGAAAGTAAGAAGACATGGGGAAGTTGCTGGTTATAAAGGGCGACTGATCTGGTCTTGATGATTACCACAGAATTAAAATTTTCAAAACCCGGGAGTCGAATGAAGCTACTTTGGACTGTCAAGATGCTAGCAAGGGTATGTTTTTTTTTTTACTGGTTGAAGGAAACAACTAATCCAGAAGAACAATGCTTCCTTTACTGAACCGATGAAGCCCGGTAAGTTGAAACTGAGTATATTTACCTCATCCTTTATCTATAACTCAGAAGATCAGAACACGAACAACATGAGGTCCATGACCAACATCTGTTCTTAATATCGATGAAACCCACTTCAGAACATGGTAGGATCAGCGTTGTTGAAACACTTGAGTGATGCAGATTGCAGAACCAGGGAACGAAATCTCCTGCAGAATTCCAATTTTCAATCCATGACCAATTTATCAGCTTGGGCGCTGTAATCTGTATCCCTTGAAATCCATATGTTTTTGAGGAACCAAATCCATACGTTAGGAAAACCTCATCCAGAAAGAACAGTACGCGAAATTTACAAAATTCGAGTTAATAGTTAATGTTAGATCCCATAATACCTAGTCTTATCAGATCATTCTCATACAGACCAACAACGATGATAGAGAATGATAATGTTAGGGCAGAGGAGACCGAGAGCGAATTGGAAACAAGCACAATGGAGATTCATTACTTCACACAGTGCCATGGTGGCATGGTGTCTCAAATGGGGTCTTGCTACTTGGATCACAAGAAGCGAGATCATCAGCCTGAATATTCGATTAACCTTTGAAGGTGTTTTCGAAGTAATTGGATTTGATGCATAAGCTGCTTGCGGAAGGAAGATACGACTATGAGATTAGCAGGCCTACATAATACAAAGGGGATAATTTAGAGAAAATTAAAAACAAAAATGAAAAAAAAAAGTGTGGCTGCTGGGATTCGAGCCCAGGTCTCCACGGCCACAACGTGGAATTCTAACCACTAAACTACAGCCACTTGATGTCAACATCTTCTGCATTTTATAGATAACGAAACAAGGTGCGAAATTTCAAAATCTCTAATGATTCTCTTCTTTATTTCCGATGTGTGGGTAATTTGCCAAATAATCTCAACAAAATATGCAAGTAAATGGCTTAGTTGCAAAACGCACCTTCTCTTTTTCATTGCAAACTGCATCAGAGGGCCAAAGGGTATTACTATTACACATTTGGAATAGAGTTTTACTGCATTTACAATTTAGAGAAAGATGGAAGTAGAGGATCATACAATCAGACAAGTGAAGTGACACCCAAAATTAGCTACAATAATAAGATTAAAAGGAGATGAATAAATACAGGGGGTAGTAAACAGATTGCATCAGATACTGAAAAGGTTATGGACAGTCCTCAAACCTTACTTGCCCTTCCTCTGCCAGCAGCCAAAATTTTGATACACAGTTGAGTGTACTGATGACTTCCTTCTCCATTGATGGAAGCTTTGAAAAATGGAAAGGAGAGATCAGGCTAAGCACAGGCGCGTTCTCAACAAATCATTGTTCAAGGCAGCGGCCATTGTCGATGATTGGGTGCCTTTCTCGGATAGGCTTCTCTTATATGGCATAAACGCCCTCGTGTACTTCTCGTTGCTGGATCTCTTCAAGTTTCCACTGACCTTTGGTTGGGACACATAGGCCAGGCTTTGCTGGATCCGGGTCAATTCTAAGGAGTATTCATGAGACTGGGTCTCGGTGTTTTGACTCATTTGACAGTCACCTGGAGCATTTATGCATTCAGCGACGAGGGATGGCCAGGTAATGTAGGCTTCCTTGTCTTCATCTTCCTCTTTCATTGAATTGATTTTGTCCAGTGGAAATAATGGAAATGGCATGCCCCCACAAAAAGGCCGGTAAAGCACAGGAGCTGAAGGGCCTACTTCCATTGATTGTGGATTCGAGTTCAAGTAGTGGATAGCTGAAGGGTGGTCTAGTGATTTCTCAGTGTTTACCGCTGCAAAATCTATGAACTTTGTAGCTACCTGTTGATCAAGGGAGATGGATGAAACAGCCGCTTTCTCTGGATCATCTAGTAACATTGTCTTGCCAAACAGCTTAAGAGTTTTGGGGGAAGTTGCCTCCAATTTCTGCATAATTGAAGATTACCACAGGGGTCAGTGTACCACAAAATGAAAATGTAAGGAGGGCTTCAGAAAAAAGGAACCGGGAATAGGGATCTTAGAATCAATACCACAGACACAGGCTCCTGTGATTGAGATATGTTCCCCTGCACCACAGGAGCATCCTGGGAAGGCATGGAATCATGAAATGACATGGGTGATGAACTGCCATCAGGGGTGCCGGAATCTTCAGATCCTATAGCCTCGGAAGGAAATTCACACATAACTGAAGTTGGGGACTGATGCTCTTGGTCAAATGACAAGTTTGGAGATGTAACCATCACTGATTGTTCTTGAAGAGACATATCCTTGTTTACTGGAATAACAAGTTTGCGAGGGTATGGGTGCATTGGTTTCCTTTTAGGACGAGGTGGAGGTATCTCGGTGGCTTTTATTGAGCCGGAGTTACTGCTATTTGATTCACGGACCACCTAATCACAAAACATGGCAAGTCAGAACCATCTAATCTGAATCCTCAACCCTCAATATACACATCTTCAGGTCCTTGAGGGCATAGAAGTGACTTACTTTAAAACATACCATGCATATTATAGTGATTTAAAAGACAGGAGACCTTGGAAAAGAATTTCTGAGCATGACTTCGAATCTGAACTGCAGTCTTGGTGCCAACATGATCTGTTCAAAAGTGTAATACAGTTTAACAGAAGGTACATCACAAAGCTTTGATGGTTTACGAAGTCATCAAGGTTTTGAGACATTACCCTCTATCTTTCTCCAAGCACGACCATACAGCTTTAGAGCTTCTAAGAACTTCTTATGCTCTTCTTCTGCCCATCTCTCTCTTTGTTTAGTTATAGTGTATGGTTTCCTCATCTGCTCATATAAAGTGAAGAAACAAAAGAAGAATAAGTGTGCATTCAGAACGCAGCTCCAAGATTAATCAACACTCAACAGAGGCAACAGATAGTTTCAGGGAAGGCGAAGATCGCTACCTTCAGAACATGACCTTCGCCTGTTATGGTTTGTTCAGCAGCATCCGATGAAATCGTGTTTCCTCCAGGAAGAATCATGCTGGAATCAGGAGCATAGCTGTGATCCTAAAATTCCAAGAACACAAGGAAAAGTTGCACATCAGTTTAATTTTGCAAATAACTTCACACAAATTGAGCTTCATCCTTCAAAAATGAAAACAATAAATCAGTTAAAACCTTTTCCATCTGTGAACTCCCTTTTCTATTGCTGTATCATCCAAATAGTCCAAATCAAGAAACACTTACTTCATCAATGTTTTTATACCCTTTTACAGTAACTGATTTTACCCGAAATGTTCAACAGCCAGAAAAATATCCTCCAAGATATTTCCCTGCATAAAAATCACAAAACTATCCAAGTATAACTGCTTTGGCTTATCAAAATCAGATTCCATCTTATCCTACCGAAAAAGAAAATAAAATCATCTTCCTGATTTATGACAGTATTGCGCAGGACCATCGCTCATCCGTACAGTCCTTTTACTTTCCCCAATTGAGCGATTTCAAACAAGACCTGGAATAATTAGCTGCAGATAAATTAAAAAGGCGAGAGGAAGAATAAAAGTCGTACTTGAATCGCCATATCTGTAGAGATCGCAGAAACCGTATGTAAACCTTGCGCCGATTCGCTGATTTAACGCACAAAATCGCCTCCAAAAACCTCAAACAAACTCAGAAATTCAACGCTGGAAGCAAGATCCAGTCGAACGCAACCGTCTTGCTGGACTCCGGTGACCAAAAACTAGTCAGATCAACAAATTGAGCGCAGAAACCGGAATTGATCCGAGTTCGCTTCTCAAATCACAACCGAAGATCGAATTTAAACCGCAGCACAATCAGAAGCAAAATTGAGGATGAAAAGGAAAGAAGCAAGGAGGTAATTGAAATCTCAGTGGAGAGTAGAACACTCAGAAAGGCGGAAGATAGGAAAGAGAGAGATGGAAGAGAAATAAGGAGAGCTCTGAGAATGGGAGAGAGAGAGAGGGAGGAGAAAGCCGTATGAAAAGGAGAAAGTAGATGCCACGTCAGCGCTATTATTAGCAGGATCTTATATTACATTCGGTGCAACTTTTCCTACTTCATTTAATTATTTTTTAATACAGTATGTATAAATATGCTTTCCTACTACAGTATAGTATTTTTTTAAAAAGAAAATATGTTTATGTCCTACTATATTTATATTAATGTTTTTTATAAAGATTTACTATTAAGATTCATATTTTCATAAAAAAAAATATTTTGTAAAGTAATCGTTCATTTAGTTATCTATATTTTTTGAAATATGATTTTTCATAATTAAAATTTATAGACATATTAAGATAATTGTTTAGAATATAAGTGTAAATTTTTTTTTTATATAAAAATCATAATTTATTTGTATCCAAAATAATTAAAAGGTGCACCAAAAGATATATCAAGTGTAATGGATAAATTTGTAATTTATTATTAGGGTTTAAAAAAAATCCAAATATATCAAATATAATAGTCATATTGAAGAACTCAGTATATTTTACATTGATATAAGTTTTATTTTAATTATAATCACAATTAATATATATATATAATTGTAATGTTTATAGAATTATATAAATGTTCAATAATTAAAAATAAAAATAAAATATGTGGAATCCACATTGCTATAACTTTTATTTTAATTATAATCACATTACTTTTTTTAATTAGGATTTTTTAGTATTTAATTTTAGTATTAGCTTTTTTAATTTTAAATTATTTTTTAAGTAAAGAAACCTTAATTTATATCCTAAAAGTATATACCAAAAATATGTTAAAATTTTGCTCAATTACTTGCTAGAATATAATCGAATAAAGCAAGCTAATTATGATGGGTCAAAATCTTGATAAGGAATATATATTTATTTTTTAGCTCACGTTGTTAACAACAAAAAAATACATGAAATTTAAATATTCAAAAAGTAAAATAAATATAGGTATTTGGTTGTGTTTTTTTTAATCCGAATGTGATTGTATTTTTCAATACTAAAAAAAACCAAGAATTTGACTTCATGGAAACTCCAATTCCTACCATTACAATTTATAAAATCGTTATTACCGTGACTAACTTTTTATTAAACAAATAAATAAATTTTTTTTTGGTCCTGTCAAATAAATAAGGCCAAATTGCAGGAAACCACCCTTTAAATAAGCTGTTTTGCGTGAAACCATCCCTTAAAATAAAAATTGCAGAAAACCACCCTTTAAAACTGTTTTCTTTGCAAAGTCACACCCATCACCCAATTTTTGTTAATTAAACGTCAAAGTGCATGAAAATCAATTATATCCCTTATTTTTATTATTATTTTACTTTACCCAATCAATATTAATTAATTTTACCTTTTAACATGTTTTTCAAAAGTAATTTTTTTAATAAAATATCATTTTTTAAATATAATTTCACACTTATTAGCAAAAACACTCTATAAAAAATAGATATGATTGATGTTTTATATATTTTAAAAAGTCTATATTACTAAAGGGTTACTCAAAGAAAATACATTTTTAAAAAATGATATGTTATATAGTTTTTATTATTCTAAAAATATGTTCACTATTCCACATATATTTTTAGAATAATAGAAACTATATGAAACATTATTTTTAAAAAAAAAAATATTTTCTTCAAGTAGCCCTAGTATTACACATTTTTTCATATGTATAAAACATAAATTACACATCAATTTTTTATAGAGTTTTTTGTAAGTATGAAATTTTTTTTTAAAAAAAAAAACATTTTTTTTATATTTATAGTGTTTTTTGCTTTTGAAAAATATGTCAAAAAGTTAAATATCAACTAATATCAATTGAAATGAGTAAAATAATAATAAGGGGTATAATTAAATTTTCACACACTTTAACATATAATTAACGAAAATTGGGTGATGGGTGTGACTTTAGAATGAAAACGGTTTTAAAGGGTGGTTTTCTGCGATTTTTATTTTAAGGGGTGGTTTCAAGCAAAACAGCCTATTTAAAGGGTGGTTTTCTGCAATTTGGCCAATAAATAAATATTCATGTGTTGTAACCGGTAAGAACTCCAAAGTCATATATGTTGTCTCCCCCTTGTAAAAAGGGAAAGAAATAAGGCAAATTTGCTAAAATGACCTCCATATCCGGAAGGTTTGCAAGAGTTACCCAATCCGGAAAAATTTTGCATGAAAGCGGATATCCGCTTGACAAGGGGAGCCAGTGGCCGGTCACCCTGTGGGGTACAGCTGGACTCCACTCTCGGTGGGAGGGGGGCATCTTTACTCCTGCAAAAGCAAGGACCAATGAGAGAGGAGGGAAGAAGTAGCTACTGCAGAAGTGGCAGAGGACAGAAGAGAGAGACAGAGAGAGGGAGAGAGAGAGAGGGGTGGTGGTAAAAGTGCAGGCTGAGAGGACAGATAGATCAGTAAGAGTGTCAGTGAGGGGGAAAAATATTGTTTCAACTAAATGACATATTGTTTAAGATAAAACCAATTGAAGAAGGAAGGGTCTGGGGTTTATTTTACGGATCACATGTAAGCAGTAAGGTGTAACTGGACATCTGTATTCGATAAACATGTCAGATATTGGCTTTAACTGGACACGATTGTAACTACGAAAAACACAGGTCATTAACTACCATAATCGAATGGAGAAGATTTATGGGATAAGCATATTCTCTATAATGACATATTGTTTTACGTGTGCCAATTATAATATTTACCCATCCTTGGATGCCATGATCTCATTATCTGCGGCCGTCACTAGCATGCTTGACCCATATTGGAATCGAATGGATAAGATTGACAGTGAGGGGGCATAAACATACTTATAATGACATGGTAAGGTGAAGAGAAAAACCATAGAATAACAATAAAGTGGGTGGAGGTAAATTCGTGGGCCGACTGGTAATCCCATAGTTTTTACTGGACAAGAAATACAAACGACATGACAGATATTAAAATAAACTGGACACAAAATGGCTGAGAAAGAATCACTTGCATTAATCAAATACGACACAGGAGCAAACATTTAAAAGATAGTAGGAGAGGTCCTCAACATAGAAGACAGTGAAAACCAAACTTAAGGTAACAAGCCTTCAAATTGTGGATGCGTGGTGAATCTGTATCCATCCCAATCGAAGTGTGGGCGCATATTGCGGGCACGATGGTCAGACGTCTCGTCGCTGAGTGGGAAGTAGACCGTGAAAGTTCGGTTACTCCCATAACCGGACACACCAAGGACCCTCCCGGCCCAAAACCCATCGTTGTCGCGGCAGTCGACACGGCCTTCGGGCATGTAGGCGTCGTAAGAAATACGAGGCGGTCGTGGACGAATTCGTTGAACTGGGAGGACCTCCCTCAGCAGCTCTCTTCTCTTGTTGCGTAGGAGGGTCACATATTCAACCTCCCAGTGGTTAGGGTCCAGTTTGCGCACAAGGGTCGCCTCGTAGAACGACCCGAGCATCCCAGACTCACCGCCGACAATCTCTACTCTTTGATTTCGTCGGTATGACGGCGGCGACATTGGTCTTGCATAACATGAAACAAATAAGGTAGTATAATGATACAAGTAGCACAACTGAAATCTACACAAATGAAGTGATCGACAAACCTCCATCTTCTGATTCGTCGGATGACATAACGATGGGGACAGGTCGGGGAGGGAGGCCAGATGAGGAGCTGGGGTAAGAGGATGCCATTTCGTTGAAGGGTTGTTGGAGAGGTTGTTAAATGGAAATGGGGACTTAACTTCACCGATTTGTGGGGAGTATGGATGGTGAATGACTATCATATAAGTGGGGTGTTCGTGGGAAATAGCAACACTGTGCCAATGTGACCGTTGAGGGAGGAAAAAAAGAAACAAAAAACAAATTGGATTGAATGGCCGTGTTTTGTTGGTCTACAATGAACATGGCAGTGGACTCATATACACATGACACGTGTCAATTCTGACATGACAAAAGATAAAGTGGGTTTACTTCTTGTCGGTAGACGCTACATGACACCCCTTTAAAACAACTAGCCGGTTAATTAATAGCTACTGGATAACAAACAGTTTTTCACTATACAACTTTAGCAGTGGTTTTAGTAAAATCATTTAACCTTTGTATAAAATTTGGTTTCCGACTCACCATTAATACTAAAAAAATGCAAAACCATAGAGAGAGGAGTACACCCATATTAATTTAAAACCACGAAATACATTTTCAAACAATATATTATGTTGAAAGAAATGAATAAAATTTTGACCCAACAATAACTTCAGAGAGACCAAGGGGGGGGGGGGGGGGGAGGGATCTCGCAAAGGGTAGGTAAAGACATTTGATAAGAGAGAGAGAGAGAGAGAGAGAGAGAGAGAGAGAGAGAGAGAGAGAGAGAGAGAGAGAGATGGCGGGAGTGAGATTAAATCTCCCGCCCTGTCATTTACCCCTTAAGAGAATAAGAGGGAGAGGAGGGAGGAGGGGGAGTCCATAAACCCATTCACGCGCTTGACACCTCCATGTCTCCCTGATACGCAAGGTTGGCGGCGATTTCACCACTACGGAAGGATCCACAACGACCCATCCAGTCGGGGGTGGGCCACACTTGACCCTAAAAGATCACCCACAGTTACAAACTAAAACCCTCTTGGCAAGGGATGAGGAATTGGAAGTTGTGGTAGCACAAGGTGTCGATCGAGCAAGAAGAGTTGTCCAGTTAGAAACTAAGAGTGTCCAGTTAGAGAGCTCACTTGTCCAGTTAGATAATCCACGTGTCCAGTTAGAACCAAGTGATGCGTTGTACAACGCAGTTGCTTATGACTGTGGGAAGCAGGTCATTTCTGTGAGCAGTGACGTCGAGGATGTAGTCAGCCCGTGGGATCACGACGCGGAGCGAGCGGTAAGGGAAGTAGAGGAAGCATACCAACGCGGAGAAGGGAAGACCGAAGCGTTTCCGACGACTGTGAAACTTGAACCAATAGAGTGGGCGCGTCCCGCTAATGGGAAATTTAAATTGCAGAAGCGCCGCCGCACGTAGCGGGGGCATAGGAACTTCCATCTGCGGGGCCTTTCGGAATGAAGTAGATAGTACGCCCATTTTGGTTAGATGCCTTTCGCAAAGAATTACGTTGGCTATCTGCAACTTCGTATGGGGGGTTTTGTTCTAGTTTGTTCTAGTTCTAGTTTGTTCTATTATGTTAACGGGATGCCATATGACATTACCCCCTTTTGACATGACACTATCGGATTTTGGCATGACAATAGTTCCATATTGACATGACAGTTGCTTCATATTGACATGACATGTCATAATTAAAAAACCAACGAATACAACAATCCAGCAATAAGTACATATCCAAATGTCTAAAACCAACAAACATAAGTGCATAACCAAATGTCTAAACCAACTAACAAGTCTACACAAACCAACAATGTTTATAAAACCAATGGGGGAGTTTTTTTAAGGATCGGATGGGGTTGTAAGACGTCCGTGAAACATGGCAACACAAAGGGCATGGCGGTACGCCGCAATGAATGAATCGTCCAGGCCACGGAACTTGGTGTCACCGGTCGCGAGGAGCTGCAGGAAACGGATGGCATATGGACCGCAGTCGCCCCTACATCATAATAACGAAAATTGCTCACACAACATGTGCCAATGTTTTCTAAATGAAGAGCCGATAATGACTTACGATTGTTTGTTTTGGGGAATCCCCTTCACCCTTTTGTACGCCAAGGGTTCCGGGACTTTGCCGACCCATTTGACTCGAAGTTCAGGGTGGCCGTTCATCAGAATGGGGAGGAGGTGGGTAACCGGCTTCAGGAGGCCCGACATATGGCGGTCAGCGACGTGGCTTGTGTCGCAATCGTACACGTCCAATGTCCACTCCGCGAAGTTGATGTCCAGGGCCACCCAGTGCTCGTTCTTCAGATTCCAAGGTGCCAACACGCGGTCGACATCGTCCCAACCCGTCGGAAACTTCTCCGGCAACTTGCCGTCGAAGTATTGGGTCATCGTGTCGTCCCCCTTCACCACCTCAAGGTCCCCCTTCGCGTCCGCCAGTTTCTTCTGCAGGAGATACCCCCACAAGAAATCCAGAACGACGACCCCTTCGTACTTGTCACCGGCGTTGATGTCCTTCCGCAGTAGGGCGCAAGCTTGCTCAATATGCTGGACGCAAGGAAAAATCTTTATTTTGGAAGACCATATGAGGAAGAAGGTGATGACTCGAACCACAATGTGGGAACGTAACTAACCTCGGATGACACCCAGTTGGTCGGTGATTGAAGTGTCCCAAAGAACTGCTTCGCCAGTAGGGTGCCTTCCACCGACCGGACGGGGTCACTTTCGTCCTTCATCCACGCAGCGAACGCATCAGCATCTGCCCTGGTCGCCATGCCTAGCTCGACGGCATCCAATGGCTTCGTGCCCACACGCGGCTTCTTCGCTAGCTGCGTTTCCTCCGCTTGGGACAACGTATCAGGATGTTGACGGGTGCTTCTTCTCGGCCGTATCAGGGGCACCTCAGCCTCAACATCAGAACCGGGTGCCACCAACTCCTCCTACAACTTGAAGCCCATTGCGCATGACATGACAGTAAACACAAAAAACATGACATCATTTATATATTCACATGACAGTCTCATGCGCAAACCTTGTCCTTGTCCTTCAACTTGTCCTCCTTCAACTTGGCCTTGACCTTCAACTTTTCCTCCTTTCTCTTGTCCTTGCCCTCGTCCTTGTCCTCGTCCTTGTCCTTGTCCTTGTCCTTGCTCTTATCCTTGTCATTCCCTGATCCATGAACCTCAACACATGACCTCTGCGTAAATTAACATGACATATATAATGATAAACATGACATGTATATGAATTGACATGACGATTATGATCTGATACCGGGAGAACCTTACCTCCTTTCCCAGAACTTCCTTGTCCTTGTCCTCCTCCTCCTTGCCGTTATCCTTGTCCTTCACTGATCCCTGAACCTAACCACATAATCTCTTATTAACATGACATATATTGGAATTGGCAAGAACATGTATTCATACTAACATGACATACACTACTAAAAACATGACATTTACAGGAGATGACATGACGATTGTGATCTAATACCAGGAGAACCTTACCTCCTTTCCCAGAACTTTCTCTCGCTCCTTCGACTCCCTGGTCCCCTTCCACCGCAGTTCCCTCCTCATGTTTTCAATCGCCTCCTCAAGCGTCGCCATCTTCGAATTTACCTCCGCGGATATACTCCTCAGCAACTCGTCCATCTTTGCCACTAACCGTGACTCTATCTCTAATAGGGTAGCTTGTGTCTGCGTGCCCTCCCCTGATTCTTGTGTTGACCCACTTGCTCCCTTTGGTTGTTTCTTTGCTGAGGGTTTGACATTTGCTGATACGAAAGCCCGGGCTATGTCGTCGAAGAAGTTGTCCCGCTTGTCGTGCGTGTTTCGGGCATCACGGTATAAACCGGTTGCTCTCTCCACATCATCGGGGAGCAGAAGAGGCCTCACGGCTGCAGGGTCATTGAAGTGCCCCAGCTCCTTCGCCTCCTGCAGTCGGGTTTCGATTGAGGCATACTCGAGGTTCAGGTCTCTAAACTCGTATCGCAGACACCTGGGGTACAACTTCTCGTCTATGACATTCGCGAATTGGTCGGCCATTGGAGTGAGGGCTTCGTACACCCATAGCTGCAATTACATATTGTCCAGTAAATAATCAGTTAATGTCCGGTCAATAAATGTTAGACGCCTAGTAAACTAGTTTAGGGCGTCCAGTCATATCTGTGTACGAACCTGGAAGGCGAGAGGGAAACCCATCAGGCAATAGGCCGGGCGTGCATTGGAGCTGCCCTCATCCCGTTGGAGTTTCCTCTCGATTGCACGGTGTAGGAACTCGTTCGTTCGCTCGTAGCAAAGCCGACCCCACGGAAACGCCAGGAACTTGTCAACGTTGCCGACAAGGTCGACCATCCACCCATGAATGTAGTTTTTGGGTTCCTTCCCGAACAATACTCCCTCGAACAGCATCAGCAGGACAAATTTTAATTTTCTGGTGGACGATTTCTCAGATGCCATCGCCACACGGAACTCTACCTCGAACTCAGACATCCTCATCTTTGAAACTCCAAAGAAATCATACACTGCCTTCTCGAACCCGTCGTCGTCCTCGGGCTCTTCGCCATAGCCACAGTTGAGACCGGTGACAATGGCAAACTCAGCTATTGAGAACCTGACGACCGCTTCATGGATCTTGTACCATGTTTCATTCTCCTTCTTCGACTTCAATTGTCGTTGGAGAACATAGTGTACAAGCTGTCCCGAGAACTGGACCCTTGTGCCCAGTCTTGCAATGCCCCCCAACGGGCTGTCGGTCAGGCGCTTCCAATGGGACTCGCTCAACCGGTTGTCAATGTTAACCAGGAGCGCCATCCGGGAGTGTTGGTTAGTTTTTGCTTTGAAGTGTCTTTCTTCCTCTACGGCGTACACAGCCTGCACAGACTTCAACATGTCAGCCACACTGCAGCACAACAATCACAACTTACATTACTCGAACAAAAGCCATATTACCGCGCCGGATGTTTGAGCTGTACGGTCTACAATCTTCTTCATACTTCGCTGCGACATTTTTAATATTCACCAGATATCCTGCACAGTGGAAGACCCAAATTCAGTATTCTACACATCAATTCTTCTCCCCCAACCCACGGTTCCCTTTATATCAATATCATATGTACCATGACAGAAACACAATTACACATGACACATACACATATACACATGACACATGGTTGTGAAAACATGACAGCATACGTATTCAATCTGTCCATCTCCATTTGCACACAAGTAATCCTATTCCAGATAATTTCGATTCCACATAAACTTTTCACCCTTTCTACAATTTTCTCTAACCCTAATGCGCCGCATTTCAACCTATTTCCCCCAAATTCCCCCCTAATGAGCCGCATCTACGGTCATAAGCCCCATTTCGCCCAATTCCCACCTAAACTGAACGGATCTACACTCCCCTTATCCTGATAAGTTGGATTCAACAACACAGTTGCCTAATTTCCCCGTTCCCAAAAATCCCCTTCTCTCCTACACGCGCAAACCCCAGTACCCAAACTTTCCACCAATTGTTTTTAACTTGACGCCGGTTACTTCCTACATGACAGAGCGATATTGCGTACTGTCAACCCATTCGACCCCTTCTTCCCATTTTCACACAATCCAAACCAGTTTTGTTTCTTCAAATCTGTTCCTCCCCTACCAATCGAAGCAAAACGTATTTAATCGGCATTGTGAGGGTTTACTTACTTCGAAGTCTCGTCTCCTCTTCTGCACTGTCGTCCTCTTCCTCGCCTTTGCTTCTTCTTTTCCTCTCTCGCTATGTCGTCTCCTTCCTCTTCTTCTTCCTTCTCTCTCTCTCTTCCTCTTTTGTAAGCCGTGAGAGCAGTTGGGGTCGACAGTTTTCAATTGAAACCGCTTCCACTCTCACTCATCCACTCTCTCTCCCATAATAACTTCCCCCACTTCCACTCTCTCTCTCCACAATAACTTCCCCTTTCCTCTCTCTCTCCACCCCGCTTCCTCTCTCTCTCTCCTCCTTTTACCTTCTCTCTCCTCTGTCCCGGTTAAATCCAACCGGCAAAGATGCCATTTTTCGGTGGGGGGGGGGGTGTGTAACCTTTGCAAATGTTGTGGATAGGGGGTTAGGCTAGCAAACCATTTCGGGGCAAGGGTCATATAGTTTAAATCCCTCAAGAAATAACCATTCCGGAATTGATCACTGGAAAGGACTTGTGGGTAGTATCCATGGGTTCTCAGTTCGAACCCCGGAATGGTTGCTCTTTATTTACCAATTCAAAAGGGAAAAGAAATTCCTAATATATGCCCCTTAAATATTCAAATTCAAAGCAAGATTTCCTAAATACACTAATTTCTTCATTGTAAAATTATTGTTATCGACTTTACAATGTTATTTATATTAATAGTTTTCAAAACCCAATTTAAAAATAATACTCCCTCTATTCCATAATAAAAGTCACTTGACTTTTCGGCACGCATCTTAATGAGGTAAAAACTCTATAAAATATTATATTTTAACGACTTTGTTTTTATAAATTCATACCTATAACTAACAAGTATGAAATTATTAAAAAAATTGATTAAAAAATAATATTTTATAGTGTTTTTATCTCCTTAAAAAGCGTGCACATAAGGACAAACGACATTTATTTTGGAACAGAGGGAGTAATAAGTAGAAGAATGACATAAAATAAAATAAAATAAAATGATATGAAGAATTATTATGATAACACGAGGTGGGAGGCTGTGATTTGTGGATGTGGACGTGGATAGAAAGCATATGTTTTCAAATCAAAACGAATATCATCATGTACAATGTTTTCCAATTTCCATTAATATACCCCCTCAAAAAGGGAAAAAATTAAATAAAATATCTTAAATTTTCAAGTTAATAGTTCACTACTATTACTCCAATCTGTACTTTGTTAGATTAATACAACATACTCGGTAATTTATATCTTATAAATTAGAGAGCTCTAATCCCTATCCTTGAACTTTTATCCTCACAAGACTTCAGTGGCGGATCCTGATACAATTAGTTGAGGGAGCGAAAAATTAAACCTTAAATTTTTTTCCTGAAAAATCATCAATATTATGAAGGTGTAGTTAGAATAAAAACATAAATCGTATATACTTTATGGGATGATTTGCAAATTACCCAAATAGGGTGGCCAAATTAGGGAACTATACACATTTTGGTAAAAATTGCAAAACTATACACCCCTAATTTTACCCTAGCCACTCAGCTCTTCTCCCCATTCTTCTTCCCTATCGCCTCGCCTCATTCTTCCCTCCTCGATCTGGAGCTCGCCTCGCCGGAGCTTGCCTCGCCTCGTTCCCTCATCCCTCTTCCGCTCCTCCGGTGTCGCTCCCGACCACCTCCACTCCTCTCCCTCTAAACGGCCGCCGGATTCCGAATCCAGATTCGTGAAGCTCTCGATCCAGTTCCCTCTTCCTGTTGCCTCCGCTCCTCCGGCGTCATCAAGGACGACGGCCAGAACGCTACCATCACCGTCCCTCTCGATCTAGGGTTTTTCCGTGATTTCCCGTCCTCTACATCCTCCGATCGAGATGCCGACGGACATCTGCCTTCTCGTTTGTGGTGGATTTTAGTCATCCTCCTTTTCTGATGTAATTAAGCGTCGGGGAAATGTTGAATTGTGATCGAGGGAGGTGCTAATTGCTCATCAATTGCGACCTCTTCTGCAATCGCTAGTGAATTCGTTGCTGACATGGTCTGCAACCTCTTATGTGATCGCTTCAACCTGCAATCTCTCTTATGTGATCTCTTCTCAAGCTTGTTGGTACAACTGCTACAACATTGCAGCAATTCCAAATGCTTATGGTTGTTCAATGCTTGTTGATATTGAGTGTTTTAATGCAGCATGTTCATTTTTTATCGATGGGGTTTGTTAATAATAATTTCGAGATGTTGGAATTTTTCAATTTAGATCATGGCGGTGGTTAATTTGGATTTTAAGACAACAAATGGGGTCTGATGATGTTGATCTCTCTCTTTCATGATCTCGCTAACCAGTTTGATGGGGGCAATGTTGCTATCATATTTTTTTATTTTTTTTTGGCCATGGTTAGGTTGATGGTAGGTAGATGTAATGATTTTGGGTAGTGCCTTTAGCTTAATTAGGCTTTGTGGTGTATGGATAGTTTACATGTGTATGAAAGTAATGTTGACACCGTTTACAAGGAAGTTTTTTTTCTTTTCGCGCATTAGTGCCGACGTCGGAAATGCTGACGCTGACGTCGGGAATACTGAGATGGAGGAAGTTTTTTTTTCCGCGTGTTAGTGTTGACGTCGACATCGGGAATGCTGACGTCAGCATTGCTGACACCGTTTATAGGGATGCTGACGTCGACTTTTTTTTTCGCGCGTCAGTGCTGACGCCGACGTCGGGAATGCTGACGTCGGCAATGTTGACACCGTTTACGAGGATGCTGACGCCGACAGTGATGACATCGGAGATCAAATAACATTAGAAATTTTATATAAAATATAAAATGAGGAAAGCAATGAAACAAATGAATGTTCTAACAAAAAAAAAGAAACAAATGAATATTTTACTTTATTTTTTGGTAGTGATAAACAAAGAATATCAATCAGCAATCAAAACAAATTCAGTATAGAACAACAATTCCCTTCTTAGTCTTCTCAAAAGTAGTTTGCTGACGCTGACACCGAATACGCCTAATTTGCCGACGATGCTGACGTCCTTCCTCCTCCTTCTCTTATAGTGCAAAAATGATGTCGAAAAATATATACCTACATAAAAATATGGATAAAAACGATGTTAGCACTAAAAAATACGCATAAAAACGATGTCAGCTCTAAAAAACAAACCAATTTTTAAGGACTCAAACATACATATATACCTACATATATATAATATCCAACTAAAAACGATGTCAGCATTAAAAAAATATGCATAAAAACGATGTCAGCACTAAGAAATAAACCAATTTTTCATGACTCAAGCATACATATATACTTACATATATAATATCAAATTAAAAACGAGGTCCACACTAAAAAATATGCATAAAAACAATGTCAGCACTAAAAAATACTCATAAAAACGACGTCAACACTAAAAAATAACCCAATTTGTAAGGACTCAAACATACATATATAATATCTAACTAAAAACGATGTCATCACTAAAATAAATTGGAGACAAATTGCATTACTCACACAAAAATAAACACAAACCAATTTTTAAGGACTCGAGCATACGAATTGATAATTAATGTAAACATATACTCCCTCCGTTCTAAAATAAGTGTCGTTTGTCTTTTTCTGCACGTTTTTTGAGGAGGTAAAAACACTATAAAATATTATTTTTTTAATCAATTTTTTTTAATAATTTCATAATCGGTATTTATAAGTATAAACTTAGAAAAAAAAATTCATTAAAAAATTATATTTTATATAGTTTTTATCTCCTTAAAATACGTGCAGAAAAGTCAAACGACTTTTATTTTGGAACAGAGGGAGTATTTTGCTGTGACTATGAGCCAATCTACTGAATACAAGTTTGGGTTCAGATTTAGCCAAGCTAAGTTTGCATATCAAGCCAATCTACTGTAAACATATGTTTTCCTAATAAGGCAGTCCATCAAATTCTCCACTGATGTCAACAAACAGAACAAGGCATGAATTCAGAGATTAGTTAGCTTTAACCCGTGAGTCCAGTTTGTTTCACATAACATAAATTAGGAATTGAAGTACAAGCTTCATCATATCAAGCATTGTATATTAATATAATAAAAGGCCTCTTTCATTTGAGAAAATACACATACACAGATACACATACACTTCAGAATCAAGCCTCCAACCGATGCAAAGATTCTTGTCTAAGAAAAACCAGCAGTATGTGGAACACAACATACAATTCTACGAAACTATGATCCAATTAAATAAAATCAGCTAGAGGAGGCAGTTCCTTCAATATGCTGTCAGCATAGGCGGAAGAGGAGGCAGGCGCCGCCGCCGCAAGGTAGAAAGACGAAATCGCCGCCGCCTAAGCAGCTACGATTGAAGCGAGGAGGCAGGCGCTCAAACATCTCCTCCGCCGCTCTTCACTGCAAGCGCTCGCAATGGACAAACCGAGCCACCAGATCCAGTCACCATCTCCTCCGGCTCATCAACGGCCCACCAGATCTACTCCATTCGATCTTCCTGAGCCAAGGCTAGGTATCAAGAGCGCTCAGTCCTCGTCGACACCGGAGTGTGGCGTCGTCTTGGCTGCCGGCGCTCAGATCCATCGGACAAGCCTTCGATCCGATCTCCAACGCCTTCAATTGGAGAAGAATGTGGAATCTGACAGTCCGCACTTCACATCGCCACCGGGAGGAAGACAAAGATCTGAGCGATCTAAGGGACGAGCGCGGGAGAAAGACAGAGATCGGAGGAGGGGAGGAGGAACGATCTGAGGGACGAGCGATCAGAGCGGGAGAGGAAGATGAACCAGAGAGGCAGAAGTGGTACGGGGATTAGGTATTAGGGATTAATTGGGGATGTATACTTTTGCAATTTTAACAAAAACGTGTATACTTGCCTAATTTAAACGTTTTCGGGGTTTAAGTATAGTATTAACTACTCCCTTCGTTCGGCAAAACTTGTCATTTTAACTCTCCACACAACTTTTAATAAAGCTAATAATTACACTACTTTTTTACTAATTTACCCTCATTTATTACTCTACTTTTTACTTTATTAAAATCTACAACTCACGACACATCAATCAAATCAAGGGCATTTTAGTAAAGTAGAAGCAAAAATACCTAAAATGACAAGTTTTTCCGAACAAAAATAAAACTCTAAAACGACAAGTTTTGCTGAACGGATGGAGTATTAAGTTACGGTGTTTAACAAACGATAATTATGATAGAAGCATATCAGTTAGGTAAATGATATACATGTTCAATCTTTATATGTTTATAACTTTGTACTCGTGTGTCGGATTAATTTGAGTTTATAATATATCAAATCGAAGCTATCGACGAGAAGAACATATATATTAAATTTCATTTTTTATTGCGGGGGGGCGACTGCCACCCCCGGTCCTTTAAAAGACCCGTCCCTGGAAGTCTTACTCCCTCAGTTTCATAATAAGTGTCGTTTGTCTTTTAGTGCACGCATTTTAAAGAGGTAAAAACTCTATAAAATATTATTTTTTTGATGAATTTTTTTTAATAATTCCATACTTATTAGTAATATGTATGAGTTTATTAAAAAAAATCGATTAAAAAAATAATATTTTATAGAGTTTTTACATCATTAAAATGCGTGCGGAATAGTAAAAAGACATTTATTTTGAAACGGAGGGAGTAATTAAAAAGGAAAAAAAACAAATTAAACATAAAAAATAGATTTAAAAATTGAAAAATGGGACGAGTTTTGTGAGAAGGAACGAAAGAGGGGGACGGACTCGAAGACAAAGGATTTGGACCAAAATTACAGAGTACGTTGTTTTCTTTATACCTAAAAAATTATGGAGTATTCTAATAAAAAAAAATATTATGGAGTATGTTGTTTTCTTTATATTTTATTTCAAACTTTTATATTATTATTTTTTATTTTCAATTAAAAAATGTGTATACGGTATTATTATTATTTATTTTAATTTTATTTTATGAATCTTAAAAATACTTTATTTCTAATATTCAAGCTTAAAGAAATGATTAAGGAAAATAGTTTTAAATCGTTACCCTATGAACAGCCTAAGAACGGGTTTGATTGGTAGTATATAAATTATCTGAAATTAAAATTTTAAATGACTGAAAATTATAATCTCTCGGAAACAAAATTATATGGAAAGATATTTTTGTGAAATACATTTTGTTGCTTTTTTTTTTTTTGTCAAAAAAGAAAATATCTGCAACCTCTAAAAGCCAGACCCCTGACTCCGTGGACCAATGGGCAAACAGTTAGCTGTGGATGAGGATGAAGAGTGCGGGACCCACCCTACAATGCGCTTTTACCGCCACGTCACCGGTGGCAACGCTTTTCCCTTTTGCTCTTTTTGCCGCCAGGAATTATCTCAGCTGACACGTGTACACCATCCGAAAGGGAAAGCTACAAGCGGATAACAGTTGAACGACTGAGGGCCGCTCAATTATTAGCCCTTTTCCCTTTTTTTAAATAAATTAGGTTTTTAATTAAATAAATCAGAAAATTTTGTGGCCATAAGTAGTGTGTATTATTGCTCGTCACGATTTTCCGTGGGGTTTCTATTTAATGTTGATTGCTGAGTTTTTCATAAAAAGGTCACTCTGGTGGGTCCCTCAGTGGGGTGTGACTCTGTGAGAAAGAGATTTTTTCATTTTCTTTTTAGATCTACTAGTACCTATTTTTTTTTTTGATCTCCAAGAATATAAGGATAAGAAAATAGTATAGTAAATTAGAAAATATTTTTGTAAAATATATATGATTCTACCATTTTTCAAATAGACTATAGGGTTCACTCATTTTTTTTTAGATTTTTTTTCTTCTAATAAAGTATTTTTATTACGGAGTATATACCATTAGACAGACAATAGACATTTAAAAAAAAAGAAAAAGTGGAAGGATATTAGGTGGAGATGAGTAGGGTGGGCTTGTGGCTGTCTGGCTGACAAGCAAGTTTTTGGATTTTTTTTTTTTTTTTTTTGAGAAGATGGATTTTATATTTTTGTTGCAACAAGAAACAATAAAGCGAAAAATATCTTATTAATGACACAAGAGATAGAATTCCAACCCTTTGGTTGGAGATGTTATTTGGGGTTATATATATATATATAAGAATTGGTATTGTTTTTCTAATGGATAAAATAATGATGTTTTTTTTTTAATATAAGGAAATAATTCGAGAGACCAAGTCTGAGTTGATCCTCGATAAATTGACGAGTCGACAGGAGAAAATCGTCAAAATAAACAATCGAAAAGCAGAAAAGAGGTACAACTAACAAGTATAGGCCGCTTAGACCTAAATCTAACAAATTGATGACCTAAATCTAACAATTCCAACCAGACCCGACGCCAGAGCCCCAACGTAGACTAAACCAAGAGGATGCATTAACTTTAATGTGTTAGAAACTTTTTTTATAATTTGATATATGAAGTATCAATTGTGTTATCGGTATGATGTTTTGAAATTGAGTGGTTGTTAAAATGTTTTATAAGAAGTTATATACTCTTATGTAGGTATATATGTGTATGACTAAAAGATAAAGAATTAATTTAATCAAATCACCCAAAAAAAAAATTGACACTGATATGAGGTCACTCACAATTGTGTATTGATATATAATATTGATTTGCTTGTTTGTGGATGTATACAGAGTACATGTCATACTTGTAATCACTGAATTATTACACTTGGGATCATACAGTTGAACTTAAATGATTATTCACAACCAAATTGTATGAATTGATGACAGTTGAACTTAAATAATTATTCACAAGTTTGATTCCTCTTCACTTTGAAGCAGCAAACCACCTGAAACATACAAGTAAGAGCATTTGTATTTGCTTCTGTTTAAGCTTAAAACAACCAAATAACACTTGATATCATAAAGTATGTGTTTTTTGCATTACCTTATCACACGTGAATCTGTACGCCTGATTTTTGCACCCAACAACAATAACAAAGATTGTTAGATAGATTGAAATATGCACAACAGTTTTGTAGCAAATCATTTTAATCTTCTCTTGGAAATACTCTCTCAACATAGTCGGGAAATAAAAGGGTGCGTACATCCCCATCCCTATACCCTACTCTAAGTGGGATAGACTGATATTGTTGTTGTTCGTATTGTCTCGATATAACTTCGACATCAATAATATAATACTCCCTACATTCTCCGAAAATGTCCTCATTTTTTTGTATTTTTTCTATGAGTACTATCGAGATACACTTTGTGGGTCTGACTAATCTCAGTATCAACTTTAGTTATTTATTAATATTGTTTAAAAGCATAGCATAGTATATGTTGCCACCACTATTCTTACTTGCTAAAATGATACATTCTGATGAAACTCAATAGATCAAATGAAGCTTTATAGGACTATAGAGGTTCATATATAACTTACCTCCTTGTAGGCTGGCGTTTCGCAATTGTCTTCGGAACTGGTTTCGGATTCTCTTGGCTTGGAGTCGGTACACTCTTCGCCTGCAAACCGAACCCTCCACACATCAACTTCATACATTGTTGTATGTAAACATTGAACTCTGACATAAAGAGAAACAAAAAACATACCAGATTCCTAAACTGGAGGTTATAGAACAACTGAATATATCTTTGCTTTGCAAGTTTCTGTTCTTTATACAACTGCCTCCAGAAGCTGTATGTGCATCCCATATTCAACACCTTGTTTGCATAGATCTTCCATGTGTAGCTGCCAAGAAATTAAGCACATAAGCTTATGATCAAACTCCAATCAGTTTGTCTCAATTGCATAGTTTTGTTACCATTCATATATTCGTCGTAGACTGGCTTCCGACACCTTGTTCCAACACTCGACATCCTCAATGCACCTTGCGAAAAAATCAGCAATCTTGTTGCTTGATTCATCTCCATTTGAAGGGTCAATGTGAAAGCCGGAGACCCCATCGACAATGATCTCTGCAGGCCCTCCTTGATTGGTAGCGAAAGTAGGCAATCCACAGTTCATTGCTTCAATGACAGTGAGGCCGAAGGCTTCGTATAGAGCCGGCTGCACGAATGCTCCTTTCGTGTCAGCAATGTAGCGGTAAAGCTCTCCGTTCCTGTGCTTATCGGTCTGCGCAGCTATCCATCGCATCTCGCCTTTGAGCTCGTATGTCTCCATCAAAGAATGCATCTTGGTTATCTCAGCCATCTCTTCTCTGTCCTTGGATTTCGATGGATCAAAGAAGCCGGCCACCACGACAAGGTTCACTAGGCTTCTTAGCCTCTTGTTCTTGCCATACCATTCTGTCAGCCCTGTGATGTTCTTCACTGTGTCAAGCCTTGCCATCGAAAATATGATCGGCTTCTTCTTGTCTTGTAGATACCCTCTGTTTCAAGATCAATGCAAGTATATCTTCTTAGGTAACTCGACGCAGAAATACTGTTGAGAGATGTGAATGAGACAAAAAGAGTCCCACATCGAAAGTTGAAAAATGACAGTTAAAAGATATTACATGTGCTCATCATTGTCGACATCGTTGAAGAGTAGCTCCTCAATGGCGGGATGAAACTGCGTTAATCGTCTTTCTTTCTCGGAAAAGGGGAAATAGACGGACTGATCTGCACCCGGTGAGGCAATGTTGAACTTGGGATCAAACACATTGATGCCTGAAACGACTCGGTAGAGCCCTGGAAGTGTATATGCAGCATGGCTTTCATACTGTCCAGCTCTATCTTTACTGAAACAACAAAGTAGACTTAACTGTTAAACTTCAATTGTCATATAGGCTTGCTTAAAAGCGAAACAATGGGTCCGGTTTCGTGCCTTCCTGCGATCTCCTGATACGTGCTCGTGATGATGAAATCCGCGGCATTCATAGCGAGTATGTCTGCTGTGAATTGGCATGAAAAATGGTACTTTGGATCCTTTTCTTTCCAGTTAACATCTGAATCTTCATACTTGGTTTTCTCCAAGGCATGTGCTATTGTAGCCTGTCGTTTTCGGAACTCTACTTCAGTGTTGCTGATCTCTTAATGCACTTAGAATTACATTGTTGAAATCAATACCTGAGGCACTCCAAGTTTGTTTGCCATTAGTGTTGCTACAAGATTCCCATCAGTGTAGTTTCCGACGATGAGGTTGGGCTTTCCTTCCATGAGCTCAAGGATCTTTTCTGTGGCATCCTGGTAGATTATGAAACATACATTAATGGTGACAAAGCACACACTTAGTTAAAGTTTTGAAGGTCACTTGCCTGAGTGAATCTCTCAAGATAGGGATATATGTCGAAACGAGAAACCCATTGCCGGAGGATCCCATTCTCCGTCTTGAAAGGCACCCTAAGGATGTGAGAGTGCTTGGTGTCCTCTATGGCCTCCAATTCTTGGTTGCATTTGGTTCCTTGTGCATCCGGTATCAATCTCGTCACCTGTTTATTCATCAAGGAAACTAACCTTAACAATGCACCTACATGAATCTACATTCATCTCAAAAGCTCAGCCAAAAACAACAACAACCCAGTAAATCCTGTGATTAAGCGGGGTCTGGAGAGTCAGGATGTATGCACTCTTACCCCGAACAAGTCGAGAGAGTGTTTCTGATAGACCCAGAACAATAGGACACAAGAACCATAAGGTAACAAGCATCACAAAAGGAAAAAAAAAAGACAGTAAAGAAGCAGGAAAGAAGTCAGAAAATAAGCAAAGACAACAGGACACAACACCAAAGGCTGAGCCAAAGATTTTCAATTCAATTTATATAACTACATGGTGTTTACCACTAGAATTTGAGGCTTTGTGTTAAGCCCTTGGTCCTTGATTCTTTGCAGCATTTCCTCTTCCATTGCTCTAACTTGATCCAGAATATACACCACCTAAGGACATTACAATGTCGACGATTCATATATCGTATAAAAACCCTTTCAACCTATCAAGTTACCTCAGTATATATGTTAAGCTTAGTACCTGGCCTCCGGTGTCTGGCAAGCCAAGCACATTTTCTTGGCCAAAGTAGCCATGAACAGAGAAAATCACGACGTTGAAGATTGTAGGAATCCGGCTGAAGAACTTCTCCACACTCAATGGATCAGGCGCTTGAAGCAATTCCGACAGCATCCTCATCGTCTCCTTTACTCTTCCTGCGGTGTCTCCCCATCCCTTCTCGAAACCCCACTCCTTAAACCTGTTAAAATACATAGGTTTCACACCATATTTGTATCTTCCTTCCTGATTGAAAACTTGTAATATAATCCAAATGTGATGTATATGCACCTTAGCTCAAACTCCGGGTATGGTGTCTCCCTAGGAAGCGACGAAAGAAACACATCTGCAACCACAAGTGATGCTTGGAGCTTTGATAATGTGTTCAGTGTCTCATTCACCATCAGTTTCTGCAAAGTTAAAATGTTATATAGGTTTTTTGCGCACTCCAAACTCGCGTATCCTAATGAATGTACATACTTGTCCATCATGTTGAAGGGTTTGAAGGTAGTCAAGTAGAGGCTTTGATGCCTCTTTTTCTCCATGAAGCCTTGTGCTCAAGAACTTTGAGGCGTAGTTGAGACCGTTCCCTATGGACGATGATAGCCTAAGGCGAGGAGTGGAGTAGTCCAGTGCTCCGAAATCAATCTCCAGGGCACTTTCATCATTGGACCTGAAAGAGAATGGAATTTGTTACAAGTGAAAATTGAGACAATGATCATGTCTCTAGCTAACATATACAAGGTAGGTAGGAAGTACCAAGTGTCGTCGTAGATGGTTTCTTTGAGCTTGAGATACTCGGCTACTGAGATGCTTTCGACGGTGAGGTCGTTAGCATGGACCTTAACATGCTCCCAGTAACCAGGGCTTGATCTCACTGCAAAGGCAATGTATGGTGGAACAACTGCTGCCTCCTGGAGTTTTTCAAGGGCTTAAGTTATGGTGTTGCTTTATATAGGGCGATTTGAAAAAATAGGCCACTAGTGAATTGAAGGGCATAAGTTATGCTTAACTTGCTTTATACAAATAAACTCAAACTTGGATGGACCTAAAACCAGAAATAAGCTAGCATAAACTCATAACGATGGAACTGAACCCAATGCAAGTGATCCAAAATCCGAATTTTTTTCCCAAAAAGGGTTGATATATATGAAAATGCCCCAAACCCGGCCAAAATGACCTGATCCAAGGTTACAGTGGCGGATCCTGAAGCGTTTAGTTGAGGTGGCGAAAAATTGATCTCTAATTTTTTTCGAAAAAATCATCAATATTTGAAGTTTTCGGGTTTAATTATAGTATTAAGTTATGAAGTTTAACAAATGATGAGTATGATAGAAGTGTATGAATTTGGTAAACAATGTGAAAAATAATTTATATCGCTTCAGTCTTGAAACGTTTATAACCTTTTACTCAGTTATCGGATTTGAGCTTATAATATATCAAATCGAAGCTATCGACGAGAGAAATATGTATATTAAATTTCATTTTTGATTGGGAGGGCGACTGCCACCCCCAGTCCTTTAAAGGATCTGCCCCTGCAAGGTTAATAGGATCGGAATTTTAGGATCGAATCATAACAGAGTTTGTGGATCGGATCGTAAGATCTCATTGGGGATATTATAAGATCCTCCAAATATAATTAAAAAATAAAATAAAAAATGTATATAACAGAGTGACTTAATTTAAAGTTCTAGAATTAGGAAAAAAAATGTCAGTTGTACAATATATTTGGGTTTCAAAACATAAAAAGCTACACTTGCGACCTTCAACATTGCGATATTAGTTTAAAAGACTCGAAAACAATTGTCTCTAAGCCATTTTTCATGTTTCATACATGAATGTGTATATTTAAACACCATAAAATCAACCAATGAAACAAAAACAAAAATGTTTACAAAATACACACTGTTAATAAAAATAAGATTTTTAGGATCGCGTAGGATAGTAAGATCCTATCGATACATTAAGATTCTAAAGATCCCACACTAGATCGTACACACAAAAAATAATCGATGCATAGATTCGGATCAGACTGCTAGGTAGGATCGTAATATCTTAAGATTCTAAAGATCCGGATCAAGATTCTAATAACCATGTCTGACCCTGACCCGTCTTTTAAGTCATCTCTAAACTCAGCTTCTCCATAGAGCAAGGAAAAAGCAAAAGCCAATAAATGAATCAGTACGTATGAATGTATGAAAACCTGGGTCTAGAATTCTAGAGAGAGGGAACCAAATCCTCGGCTTCGGTCGTTTTAACTTGGCTTCGGCCGCCTTGTATCGGTTTCTCACCCTCCGCTCCACCCTGGCTCCTTTCGTCTCCGGTGTGGGTGTTTCTTGGGCTCCGTCGGACGCGTTTGTTGCCTGTGCTTCCACCTCCTTCGGTGTATCCACATCCTCGCGGGGTCTCGTCCTCCTCATTTCGGGGCTTGGTGCACTTTTCTTCGATTTAATTCTCCCATTATGCAATCCTTGTCTGGAAGCCTGAACCTTCTTCTTCCTCGTTTGGGTGGGTTAGGGTTTGGGTTTCTATGGGCTAAATCGATTTGGGGATTTTCATTTTCTCTGTCCAACTCTTCAATTTCGACGTGGATCCGTCTCTAGTTCGGGTTAATCCGCCGGACCGCTGGTCTGTGTGGTGGTGCGGTGCCGGGGTGGGTTGTGCTCTCTGCGACTCTCCCTCCCGTGGCCTCCCACATCCCGCTGTTCGTCTTGGTGCTACCCCGTGGCTGCTGGCCTTTGTCCGGGCAGTGACGTCGGTGTCGCTGCCGTTTCCGGCCCTCCGATCCCCACTTTCATCCTCTCCGGTGCCCTTGTTCCTGTCAATCCCTTCCTTGGGCTGCAAGGCTGGGCGTGGAATTCCGGGATTCCCTCCCCGGTTTTTACGCTGTTCCTTGTTATGCTTGCAAGGCAAACTTGGCTATTATTTTTATTAAATCATACTCCGTATTTTATATGGGGACAAATATATACACTCCGTATTTATTTCTTATGTGTTTATATTTGTTTCTATATATTTGTACACATTTAAATCCCGAAAGGGGTTGAGTAACCCGCCCGAAAGGGTTTGATTAAATCCCGCAAGGGTTTGACTATTTTCTTGTAGAGGAAATCTTGTTGGCGTTTTGTTCGAACATATGCGGTTCTACTTTCAATGTTTCTAGGAGGTCTTCTGCTTGGCTGGGGGGCGTGAAGTCTGAAGTCGGGACTGGCTGGGGTCGTGGTGGTGCCCTCAGGGCGACTCCGTATCCGGAATAGAGTTTTCCTTGAAGTTCGTCTGCACTACCCACAGGAGATAGAGTCCTGCTGTACCGCTGGTCCGCGGTGCCACTGTTCAGTGGTGCTTGACTTCGTTCTTTGGCGGCTTCTTCAGCTTCTTGGGAGTTGGTCTTCTTGAATCATCTTATTGTAGAGCTTTTTGTGCTTGTTTCATTTCGCTTGTTTTCTTTATTTCTGTATTGTTAGGTGTATGTTTGACGGTTCGCCGTCTGCCGACTTTGTCGGCCTCTCGTTGAGTCAGACCTGTCTGACCTTCAAATTTTTACCTAATCAAAAAAAAAAAAAAAGAAAAGTATGAAAACCTGGGTAGAGCACAGTATATAGCCAAGGGCGCCTTCCAAGACACGAGTCCTGTCAGAATGATCATCAATGGTCCTCTCCAGCTCCCCCATCAGCTGGTGCTTCTTCATCAGGCGCTTCCCTTGCTTCGTGTACTCCGCGAAGCACCTCTTCGTGTAGAACCTGCTCTCACTCAACGCCTCCGGGATACTCTCCGACCTCTGCACCAACGGCGACACCGCCATTTCGATCTCTCCTTGCACTACTCACACAAGTTGTTGAAAGGATATGAATTCAATTGCCTAGCTAGGTAGCTAGCTTGTTATGATTAAAGGCTTTGATTGTTCCAACAGTAATTTATATGCAAATCATATATCAAACATTCCATGTTGTCAGGAATGAGAAAGGAATGACTTGAACAAAAACATTCCATGTATTTTTGCTCATGCTATCTTTCATATTTCTTATGCCATTCTTAATAAGGATATAATATATACTCCCTCCGTTTCCTTTTAAATGACTTTTTCAAGTCATGCACGTAGTTTTATAACGATAAAAACTATATTAAATATTAATATTTTAAAAATATTTTTTTAATAATATTATACTTATCATCAATAAGTATGAGATTGTCGAAAAAAATATTTAAAAAAATTATTATTTCATATAGTTTTTCACACCTTAAAAAACGTGCATGAATAGTAAAAAGTCAATTAAAAGGAAACGGAGGGAGTATATTCTTAACCCTCCAACTAGTTCACAGTCACACCACCTCTAAGACTTTCCCCTTGTGTCGTTTATATTCTAGCCTTCATAGCCAATTAAACTGTTGCTAATTTTTATTTATTTTTTTGATACCGAGGAACCCGCTTTTGGTGGCAAACTCCAGGCACGTAACTCAGTCGACAAGAGCCACGCACCAGGTAAACCGGCTTGCGCCGACCGGCCCGACCCACTGAAAAGGAGCAAGGCAAACCTTGGATTTTAATCCAAGGAAAGGGACGAAGAACACACTTTTGGTGGCAAACCCCGGGCACGTAACCCAGCCGGCAAGAGCCACACACCAGGTAAACTGGCTTGCGCCGACCAGCTCGACCCACTGGAAAGAAGCAAGTCAAACCTTGGATCTTAATTAAGCCCTTTTGGTTGGTGTTGATCAATTTTTTTTTTTAAGGATATACTCCCTCCGTCCAACAATACATGGACTTTTAGATGTAAATTTTTGTCCAACAATAGATGGTATTTTAGGTTTTCTAAGTAAAAAGTTGTAATGATTTGTACTGGTTTGTGTGTTGTTGA
Organism: Persicaria tinctoria; assembly: GCA_037127255.1. NCBI lineage: Eukaryota > Viridiplantae > Streptophyta > Magnoliopsida > Caryophyllales > Polygonaceae > Persicaria > Persicaria tinctoria. The sequence goes on from JBANSL010000004.1 coordinate 8,898,698, forward strand.
TTTTTTAAAATAATTTGATTGGTTAAAATGTGTAGTGAGTGTTAAAAAATAATAAAATTTATGAAAAAGTTAGTGCAATGATGATGTTGTTTTAAAAGTAAAGTGTTTTATTAAAACTTGTGCAAAATGCTAAAAGTCAATGAATTTTTGGACGGAGGGAGTAATGTATACTCCGTCCAACTAGTTCACACAATCACACCACCTTTTAGACTTCCCCCTTGTCCTTGTTTATATTCTAGCCTTCATAGCCAATTAAACTGTTGCTAATTTTTTTTAAAATTTTTCTTTATGACGAGGAACCAACTTTTGGTGGCAGACCCCGAACACGTAATTCAACCGGCAAGAGCCACGCACCAGGTAAACCGACTTGCACCGACCGACTCGACCCACTGTATTCTAGCCATCATAGCCAATTAAACTGTTGTTAATTTTTATTTTTTATGACGAGGAACTCACTTTTGGTGGCAAACACCGGACACGTAACCCAACCGGCAAGAGCCACACACCAGGTAAACCGACTTGCGCCGACCGGTTCGACCCAATGGAAAGGAGCAAAAGGTAGGGATCGAACCCGAGACCTCCTAATATCCCCCCTTGCTCCCCACCAGTGAGCCACCCCGACTGGAGCTACTTGGTTGCTAATTTGCTTCTACTATATGTTTGACTATAATATTCGGTACCCGCCCGTTGTGCGGTTTTTTAATAAATTTTATTATATAAAACATTTTTGAATTAATATAAATTATTACTCAGTAAATATATAGTTTTAAGTTGTTTTATGTTTTTGAGAATGTAAACATTATTGAATCTAGATTAATCAATAATCATATTTGTTCTCTTATTAAAAAAATGGTTAAAATCTATTTTTATAAATATATCATACACATGGCAAAAAGCTTTATTTTATTAAATATTTTATTATAAGAATTATTAAATAGTAAAAAAAAATAAAAAATGTGAGAAAAATGTGATATTTTTTTAGAAAATTTGGTCAGAAAGTGCAAATTTTTGGCCAAATTAGAAAATTTTTGGCCAAATTTTTTGGTAAAAATTAACAAACTATACCAACAAAAAATTACTCCCTCCGTAACGCAATATTTGTCCATTTGGGGGTTTTCACACTTCTTAAGAAAGCTACAATTAGAAAGTAGAATAATTAAAAATTTAGCAAATAAATAATGTGGAAAAAAAATGGACCAATGAAAAAAAAAGAATAGTATGGGAAGTTGGAGTATTAATAGAATTTCTTGGAAATCAAATACAATTAATGAGATGAATGGATAAAAATAGAAAATTTTGTCATTAATTAGGTTCAAATGGACAAATATTTTGTTACAAATAAAAGTGGCCAAATGGACAAATATTGCGTTACGGAGGGAGCAACAAATTTTTGGTTCCTTCCAATTCCATCCTCTCGGCCACTTTTGATGAAATCCCCAATCTCTACCTCTCTCAAAGCCCCGCCTCTCAAAGCCCGTCTCAGAGCCCACACCGTCAGATTCAACCTCATATCTGATCGAGTCCATGCGAGGAGGTGACGGGGGTAACAGATCGAGCGGAAGAGGGAGAAAGGTACGCTCCTTCTCCGATCGAAGGCGTTGGAGATCGGATCGAAGCCGTGTAGCGCCCTGCTCCTGGTAAATCCGGATTTCGCCTTGGATCTCGCCGACCGAAGATCCGCGCTATGAAGATCTGGATTCCGCCTTAGATCTGGATCCGCACTAGAAAGAAGAAGCCCCTTCCCAAGCCGCTATGTAAGTTTTCTCCCATCTCTAATTAATTGTTCCATCTCCGAGCGCTATGAATTTGCTGTATGGATTGATATGCTTCGAGCTCTGCGCGGCTTCACCGAGATCGGTGTCCGTCCTCATCGGAGTATGATCATCATTGTTGTAGGGGGAATCGGAGTGAAGGGGAAGCTTTTGGCTATGGTGGACGAGATAGCCCGTCCTCATCGAGATCGGTGTCCGCAAGGATTGCGATTTCATCGACGATGATGACGTCGGAGTCGAGGTAGACGATGCACATGAATCTGTGTCCAGATTTAGTTGTAATCAGTTGCCATTGCAAATTGAGGATGCACATCATCCGTTGATGTTGCTGCAATAATCACCGTTTTTAATGTGCTATATGATATACCAAATTGTTTGTTGCATTGTTCTTGACTATGTATTGTTATAAATGTTATAGGACATGAATGCTTTCAACTGCTAGATTGTTTTTTCCACTCATCTTTTCTGCAGAGGTAGATTTCCGTAGTTAGAGGTTGCAAGTCCTATTTGTGTCTTCTTTATGTAAAGTTGGAAAAACATTTGAAGGTTTGTCACTTGCAAACTTGCTTTACCACTGATGGTTTTTTTGCTCCGGTTGTTTCTGCTACTGCTCTATTTGACTCTCTATATAGAGTTGGCAAAACCCGGCCTGAACCCGAAAACTCGACCCGGTCGACTCGAAATCGATTATTCTGAACACCGACACAACCCGCCAATTTTGGACCCGAAATCCAAATGAACCGAACCCGATTAACCCGAAACTCATTAAGACCCGAACCTGTTATAACCGAAACCCGAACTTTATTTTTTTATTTTTTTATTAAGTAAATATTCGGATGTGACAAAGTCATCACCCGATAGCATCCTGCTGGATGAGATCATAAAGATCAAAATCGCTATGAAAGTTGGGATTATTAATTGCATGGGCAAGGTGTGCAACCCGATATGCCACGCAATTGCCAGAACGAAGAGTATGTGTGAACAGAACTTCGTTGATCCCAATAAGAAGAGAACTAATGTCAGATAACACCAGTTCGATTTCCCATGGACATTTTGTACCTTTCTTGAAATAATCAATAATAATGAGCGAATCGCCTTCAACAATGAGTTTGTTAATATTCAATTGCTTTGCACTCATCATCCCTTTTCTTAGTGCGAGAGCTTCTGCCATCAGGGGCGTTTGTTTTCCAATTTTTTCCCCTCCAATTTCCATCACTGTACCATGCTCATTTCGTATGACAAAACCAATAGAGCTTTGCCGATTTTGATTTAAGGAGCCATCAAAGTTAAGTTTCATCCATCTTGATGGTGGTTTTTTCCATCTGACTCTATTGTTTATCTTTCTCCTGCATTTTGTCATCTTACCCTGCCCACCCTCGCAGTGTTTGTCCTGAAGAAACTTGTTTGACCTAACCCAGTTTTGACGGTGTACTTCCACTTTCTGGTGGAAACCCGTTTCTGAGGGTAATTTCTCCTGTTGAAATAACCCGAACTTTAAGCTACAATCAAGTACATTTTTTTAAAATGAATATTGAAATAATGAAAACCCGAGACAACCGAAACCCGAATAACCGAAACCCGAACCCGACCTAACCGATTAAGCAAATTATTAGACATTACCCGAAATCCGAATGACCCAAAACCCGACTAACCGAACCCAAACCTGACCCGACCCGTTAGGTATTGTGATTTCAATATATATTCTATGTTGTTGTGTTCCTACATTTATATATGTCTTGAGTTTGTTTGCAGTCTGTGGTTGCTGACTTGCTCCTATGTAGGATGTAGTAGATAGATGTAGTAAATGTTGATGGAAATTGCTGCTATGTAGTAGATGGAAATTCCTACATTTATGTCTTGAGCGGTGGAGTTTGCTTGCTGCTATGTAGTAGATGTAGTAGGGAGATGTAGTAGGTACATGTTGCTTCTCAAATTAGAGATTGAATTATATTTCCTAAAAAAAAAAAGAGATTGAATTATACTGTTGCTTCTCAAATTTGTTGTAGTAGGTAGATATTAGTGTTTTTATGTTAATGATTTTTAGTGCTGACATCGTTTTTAGTTTGATATTATATATGTAGGTATATATGTATGCTTGGGTCCTTAAAAAATGGTTATTTTTTAGTGCTGACATCGTTTTTATGCGTATTTTTTTAATGCTGACATCGTTTTTACTTTGATATTACTGTATATATGTAAACAGAGATTGAATTATACTGTTGCTGACATCGTTTTTAGTGCTGACAACGTCGAGCCGCTTACGGCGACCTCAGCCACCGCCTGAACCGCCTCGTCGAGGCCAATCTCGGCCACCAATACGGTCCGCCGTCTCCCTCTTCTGAAATTGCGGCTCCTCCGGCGTTTTCGAAACTTGGCGGTCTAGATTTTGCTCTCTGGGAGAGCGGCGAGATTCCGATCAGCGTGATTGAATGCGAGCGCGTATTGAATGCGAGCGGCAAGATTCCAGATGCGGTCGTCAAGGAGGGAGAGCTCCGCTGGCGATGTGAAGATGGGCGATCCTGTGCTCTGGGAGCAGGCTCTGGCCGCCGTTGTTGCCTTCATCCTCCAGCAATGGAGATGGTTCTATCGCTGATCCTCTTCTTCAACCTCATCAGCTCGCCAATCAGGTTTGTTTCATTCTTCGGCGCTTCGTCGATTGATCTACCTTTTCAACTGAGTTCTGCTTTTCTTATTGGGATAGGGTTAATTCAGTAATGGATATGTGTTTGTTTTGGTTATGTTCATGCTCTATTTACATTACGATGGTTACTATATATTCGCTTTGATTACAAATTTGTGTTTACCGCCCGAATAAAAAAATAGGGGCAGGTCGATCATAAAAAAAGACATGTGTGTGTGATCGATCTGGTAAATGAAAAAAAATAAAGATGAAGGGAAGTGTGAATATATGTGAGTCGAGCAATCTCCAAACATTCACATTGAGCGCAGCCACGCAACTGGAGCAGTCGAAATTTTCATCGCCGTCAATTTGACACACACAAGGAGCTTATCAACATCGCCGAAAACTTGCTCTCGGAAGCCGACGACTCACAACGGAATCTCCCCGGTGATCCCTAACAGATACCCAGAGAGTCCTCCACTCTCTCGCAGCTCCATCGGTCACCCATATGATGCTGGGACGACCTTCAAACGTAGCTCGTGGAGGGACATAGTACATGACCAGTAAGGCATCTTTCCGTGCCACTCGATCGCTCACCAATGGTCCCGACATGTTTGCGACTCAAGTTATCAAGCTTAGGCTATGCCACCTTCCATCGAAGGTCAATAACTTCCCCTGAAAAATGGTCGAAGCAGCCCCGAATGCCTAACAAAATGAGCAGCAAAAAACAGCCTCAAAATCATATACATCTGCGGAGAAGAAGAGCGGCTCAAACAGCAAAGTTACAGGCCGTGGTACGAACAGATCGAGGGATATCCAAAACTTTTAAATGTCAAGTCCAAAAGAAGGCTATGCAAGGAGTACGTCGAAAGAAACAGCGGCAAAAACAGAGCTCTGTGGTGGCTGCAACAAACGCCAGAAGTTGGCTTGTCGACCACCTTTGGAGGATTCCTGCACAACATAGCATATTTTGTGCGCTCCTCGAGCACCCGACGATGATCTTTGCATGCCTCCGACTCACTTTTCCAATATTATGTCATGCCAACTACATCCTAAGGGCCACAAATGTCCCCGAGGATTGATCGAGTCAGTCTCGAACACCACGCAAAAAGAGCCACGAAGAGCATATATATGCTATATAACAAAAAATATATATAGCAGTCATGTTGGCGGCACCACTGTGAACAACTTCGTTCACATCTAAGTACAAAGAGAGTTGGGATCAATAGAAGGCACTGCAAAGAACGCGCTTAAACAAAGAGCAACAGAAACAAAACTCTGTAGAAGCAGTGGCGAGGCTGTGAAATTGACGGGTTCCTGAAGTTTTTGCAAAAGAACTGCCCAGCAGCCCAATTTAAAGCCCTATGGCGTTCAACTCCGTGAGTATATAGGCCAACAGAAACTTGCGATCGATAGAAGACATTGCAAGGAACATGCTGAAACAAAAATCAATGAAATCGGAGATTTGTGGCAGTTGTGGAAAGGCTCCAAAGTTGGCACGTTCACATAGTTTTTGCAAGTTCTTCGGCAACAGTTCGGGTCCATTCACGGCGAGCTGCTGTGTCGGCACTTGCTAGAGAGCCTCCTAGAGGATTGGGGAGCATAATGGCGGTGCTTGGAAACCTTGGTCATGCCCACCGAGTTATCTGTCAAGCTCGTCATATACGTCAGTCTAGTTCGGCGACTAAGGCGGATGAAGTTCGACACAATCTCGATGCAAAGCAACATCAAGCTCAGCAATTGTCGAGTCTTGCCTCAAAGCTCAAACCAAAAATAATGTCAAATTCCCAAAGGAGGAACTACGGGTGATTTGATCCCTTCAAAAGGGTACGTAGGACACTCGATACAAAGTCAAAACTCATCGAGTTCAATCGCCAAAACCAAATTCAAGTTGTTCGTAAAAGAACTACATAAGATTTGATTCCGAGTCATCGGATATGTAGGAAACTCGATGACAAGCCAAAGCCCATCGAGTCCAATCCCAAATTTCAAAAGGACTTGCTTCAGTTCCAAATGAAGTTAAGTCAATCAAGCAAAAATCAGTTCGTGGAGGAACTACGGGTGATTTGATCCCTTCAAAAGGGTACGTAGGACACTCGATACAAAGCCCAAGCTCATCGAGTTCAATCGCCAAAACCAAATCAAATAAAGTTGTTCCCATAAGAACTACGTCAAGATTTGATGCTCTTTACGAGCTATGTAGGAAATCCGGTAAAAATACATGTATATCGGATTCAATCGCATGCCCCAAAATCAAATGATGTTCCTCAAGAACTACGTAGGTTTGATGCTCTCGAAGAGCTACGTAGGATGCTCGATAGCAAGTCATACAACAATCGAGTTCAACCCCAAATTCCAAAAGAAGAGATCGAATGAAGTTGCTTCAAATGCCAAGACGGAACTACGGAGACTTGACCTCAAGTCATACAAATGTCGAGCCCAGCCACAAGTTCCAAAACAAATTCATACCTTGGAACTACGAGTGATTTGATTCCGTCATCACGGATACGTAGGAAACCCATATCCGGGTCCAATCACAAACCTCAAAGAAAACAAATTAAACCCGATACTCTATCGAGTTGAAACCCAAACACATAAACCTAAACACATGTACCCAAAAACATAACCGAAATCAAATCAGACATCAAGTCTAAACCAAATCAAATCCAAACACCTAACCATATACCAAATCAGACAGAAAGTCTAACCAAACCAACCCCAAACACATAAAACCTTATATCTTCGAACTACGTTGGACTTGATCCTTCCCATGAAGGTACGTAGGCAACCCTCATCAACTGGTGCAGTCCAAACCACCAAAAAACCCAAATCCTTGTCATTTTAAAGTATCTGTATAATTTGAGATTGTGAGAAAGTACAGATAAGGGTCGAACTCAAATAAACAATTCAAATTGAAATGTGTTCTGCAAGATTGTTCCTTTAACAATTTTTGCCTAACAACCATTATATCCTTAAATTTAATGGAAGAAATTAAAATATGATACAGAGGGGTAGTTGTTCTTCTCTTTGAACAAGCAGGCAGCAAAGAGAAAGGGGGAGTCACACATCGTCGGTTCGTGCCAATAATCACCGCTTTCTTCAATTAGTTTGTTTGAAAACCAATTGCAGGCGTGACCGCATGGGAAACCTTATCTTGCTCACCACTAGTCCAATTTCGCCATCTATCACCACCGCAGCTCCTAATATCGATCTACAACTTCACCATCTTCTACTTCATTTCTGGTGAGTCGAGCTCGTCGTCGGACTCGCCGTGTCTACCGCTAGATCTGAGTTGATGATTAAAAGAAGGAAATCTCAATAATACCACACCACGCTCGCTCGTCGTTTACACCCATATCCGACTCTTTTCCTTTTTCCAGTTTCGATTGTCCTTCTACAGTTCCATTTTTGGTCGACCTTCGACCTAGCCTCTCTAATTTGGTTTCAATTTGGAGTTTGAGTAGATGTAATTTTTAGTGTTGGGTTTGAGTACTTTTCGGTTACCGATTCAACGTTTTAGGGTTTTACGTTTATGAATTTGCTTTTGTTTATGGGATTTATGCTTAATTATTGATGGTTTCTTTCAAATTCCTCCATTAATTTGTTTTTTTTTTGGTAAATTCCTCCATTAATTTGTAATTGCGATTTGATGGAGAAAGTAAAGTTTTCTCAATTAATTTATGTATTTGAAATGTGATGTTTAAAGACATGTCTCTATTCAGATCTATTTAACTCTTTGGATTGATTTGAATGGCATTCAATCGAAAATTGGATATTGAAACATGGGTATTTTAGTCATTTTCATTCAAATTTAACTAGAAACTTAACAGATTAGAGAATGGGTGGCATTTTGCTAAAGAAGTTATTCTAAAGGGTGGTTTGTCGCAATTTTACATCTAAGGGGTGGTTATGTACAATATGTCATATTTAAGGGGTGGTTTTCTGTAGTTTACCCTCTAAGATAATAGTATAACATATAACAACTAACATATAATAACCCAAAATAAAACCCAACAGGTCTGAAGTAGACATGAGCAAGGGTCGACCCGGACCCGACGGGTTTTGACCCGGCGGGAACCCGAAGGGTCGACGACCCGGCGGGTTAGGGTCAACAAGGGTCAGGGTCGAGGCGGGTCGAGGGTTAGGGTTAGGGTCATGCTGATTTTGACCCGCGGACCCGGCGGGTCAAACCCGAAGGGTCGACCCGTAGGGTCAACCCGTCGGGTCATCTAATTTTTTTCCAAAAAATCGAGGTGAAGAGGAAGAGGAATTCAACATTATAAAATGACGGAGCCATCTAGAGAGATCTCAATTTCCTACTATGTAGGCAGTCGCTCGTCAAATATTCGCCTCCTTGCTCAACTCTAGCGGTGGAGCAACGTTTTAGCCAATGTGGTAAAAAATTAAGCGAGAAGAGATCAAGACTCTTTCCCGAGACTCTGGAAGGTCAAGTTTGCCTAAAGGATTGGAAGAGGGTGGAGATGCGAATTCAAAATAATGATCACTTAATCGAGTCATACTCGGATGAAGAACTCGACGATGATACAAAGCAAGGAGAAGAGTCTTAGCATGAGATAAGGTAAGTAGGGATCAGAACGAATGTAAAGAACTACGTGAGCTTTCATTCCTCTTCCCCGAGAGATATGTACACAACTAGAAAACCGGTCCATACCCTTCTTCCTTTTTATTTTTATTTTTTTTAAACTTAAAAAACTTTTAAAAAAAATGACATGTCATGACCCGACGGGTCAAAGGGTCGACCCTTGACCCGGCGGGTCACCACAACCCGTTGACCCGTGGCTTGAAAGGGTCAGGGTTAGGGTCAGAGATATCCCGACCCTTGACCCGGCGGGTCCGACCCGTGCTCATGTCTAGTCTGAAGAAGAGAGGGAATTCGGATCCAAAAGCTAAACCCGGCCCAGAACCGAAACAAAGAAGGAAAGTAGGAACCCAACCCGGATCCGGTTTATAAGCCCAACCCGGAATTATAACGGAGGGAAGAGAACAGAGCTCAGACCCGCCGGCGGAGGAATTATAACGGAGGGAAGAAATGGAACAGGTCTCTGCCGGCAGCGACACTAATTTCCGACCACTCAACCCAACCCAATCAGCAGAGAATCGACAAGAAGATAGAGAGAGGAGTGCTCACCGAAGAGGGCTCGAGTTTCTCGCCGGAAAACGCAGTCGTCGGGCTCTATTTGGATTCGTCGGAGGTCAGAAATCGTACTCCTCAGCCTAGGAAGGAAGAAGAGTGAGTAAAGGTGTGGCTTTTCGAGGTTTCGGAGCAAAAGAGGGAAAACAAATTCCTTACCAAGCCTTGCACGCGAAACCAGGGCAAGAGGAGGAGGAATGGGCTCGGTGACGGCGGTGGAGGCTCCTCAGTGGCTCGGCTCGCCTGGAGTCTCAGACCCGGGGTGGTCCACTGCGCTCTTGCCGCTGCTTGTCGAGAGGAAGCGTAGAGAACAATGGGGTTGTGGTGTGGGGGTGTTGTCGATGAATCAAGAGGGAAAGGGGAGCTTTGGAGGTTTTTGGACTTGGAAGAAGGGCTTCTGGGATAGGAATGGGTTAGAGAAACGATGGAAAGCGAAAGGGACTGAGTGTGTGGAAATTGGGCACCGATTCAAATTAAATGTAAAGGGAAAAGGATCTGTCCTCCTGCAATTTGTGTGGCTTCTTCATGTGGTGTGGAGCTGGTCTGGGTTTGGCGTGGTGAGGGATTGGCATCTTGCCAAAATTGGAGGGGGAAGGCAGGCCTGAAGGGTTGAAGGTGGAGATAGACGTCTAGCCAAGAATGGGAAGGAGAAAGCTGTTGTAGAGCAACAGATGCCAGACTACCCAACAGACCGGGAGAGAGAAATTTTAAAGAAAAAGGGAATTTAGAAGTGGTACCAACATATATTTGAATACCCCAACAAAATATCTCGAGACCTGCTCTCCCGACCATATCCGACCCAACTCAAAACGATTTTCAATTTTCCAATTCCGAAATTAATAATGAACACCAAATATTATTTTAAACTTTTGCATATGGAAGCGGGATAAAACATATTTTAAACTTTAACTAAATAATGTTGGAACTCATTTTAAGAGATTTTAAATAATCCGATAGCTCGAGGACGAAAATTTTAAAACCTCCCGAATCTTAAAAAAAATCAATATGATTATAAATCATTATTTTAATAATTTTAATATTATAAAATTTCTCGGTCTTTACAATTTATACTACTTTATTTGATCTAATCAATGATCACCTACGAATTCGATCAACTTTATAAGTGGAGATTGAGGAACAGGAAAATATTAAAATGAATAATACATACCTCGAATTTACAATTAAAATATTTCTTCTTGTATGCATACTGGCTCCATGACCATGAGATTCAGTTGTATGTCCAACCACCCTTAGCACTGTTGGGAGGTAAGTGGTTAATTTAATTGAGGCCCATTTTTAAAATCTAACATACAAAACAAAATGGAAGTTTTCTTCCAAAAGCCCAAGAAATCAAACAAGCCCAATCCAAATATATGTAGTTGCCACAAAGTGAAATTGACGTACAAGAGAGGGAGGTTACACACAAAAGAACGTGGTACAGGAAAAAACTGCTACAGAAAAAAGAGATGTAGTGGAGAGCTTCTGGTAACCGCCTCCATCCAAAAACCAAAACAAAAAGGAAATCAACAGCAGGAAGAGCAGCAGAAAACAAGGTAGTAGTTTTGGTTGATCTATATTTGATTCTCTGAATCCCACCATGGAAAACCTTGCGAGCTTTCCCCATGGCCTGGGTTCCGGAATCATCAGATCGCTAAAACCGGGTCGAATTGCTGCCGAAATTATGCCGTTTATCCTAATTCGATTTTTGAAACCTGAACCTTGAGAGCTTCTTCGTGTGGTCTGATTTCGGAATCATCAAATGCCCCAAAGCAAGGCGAAACTCTGACGAAAATAATCCAGGAGCCCAAAGCTTCCTCGTCTCAGCGCTTTCGGCAAAATTCTACAGATTCAGTTAGTTAAACAAAATAAAATTAATTAAATCCTCATTAACTGCCTATGACCCGTTAAACTGGGTGTTTGCCAAAACTGGATTTTCCACAGGCAATTTCACAAGGGAGTAATCAGAAGAACTTGTGGTCAAAATTATGCCAAATTGGTGTCAAATTATACATAGGAAGAATTTTGCTAAAAATAAAGGGGGGACATACCTAAACCGGTGGTTTCCTCAGACACCGCAGCGCTGCATCCGAGGGTTCAGGCATGTTCTCGCAGCACTGCTCCTCCTCTCAGATGCTCAAATTCGGATGACCGATGGCCTTGTTAGACTTCCCGAGCCCGGAATTCTGACTGTCCCAAACCGAGAATCCCCCAAATTGCTCAAATCGCAAATCTGAAAATTACAAATTGCAAAAGGAATTTAGCAAAGCAATTGAGTACCCGATTGGAAGTGGGTGTGAGAGGAAATTTGAGATTTAGGAGCATGAAATCGAATTGGGGAAAATTAATTAAGCGTACCTACTGGGACGCTTTGAATCTGAAACTCGTTGGCTATCCTTGAATGTCGGAGAGACGAAACCGATGTCCTCTCTTCCGACCGGCCAAACTAGGGGCTCGCCCAGGGTCTCACCGATCTTGGAGTGTTCGTCCAACACGGCGCTCTCTCTCTGATTCGCGTTGCAAAACTCTGCAGGAGGGCAAATAGAATCAAGGATGGGCTCAAGTGACGTTAAAAAAATGATGAAATTAGGAAATGGGCTCACGGGTTTAATAGCTAAACATGTTAAGCACACTAAATAGCCTGGCTCTTTTGTTCGAATCCTTGTGTTCGGATTCGGACTATGAAATGCAACTTTCAAGTGACGTACATGACTACATGTCGGTTCCCACACATAGGAAATTTGTTTAAATTACAAAACATACCCCCTAAAAATATAAGAATTATAATTGGCATAAATTAAGAATTCGAGTTTGACCAAAATATAAAATTAAACTCGTCAAATATTCTTTGTCAATTAATTCTAGTGGGTCAACCTCAAACCGGCTTCAATAAAAACGGAGTCAAAATCTCAAATCGAGTTTCGCCAAATATAAACTCGGATCATTCAGAACTACGTATAGACTTGATATTCTTTTACGAGTTACGTAGGAAATTCGGTATAAAATTTAATATGTACCGAATTCAGTCATCTTGCCCAAAAACAAATTTTGTTCTAAAAAGAACTACGTAAAGACTTGACGCCTCTTATCGGCTACGTAGGTAACCCGATATTAAATCCTAAAAATATATCGGGTACGGTCGTCGACCACTAAATTCCCTTTAAATGAATATGAGGTTAAAATCAAACAAATTCAAATTTTCCATATCGACTCGATACAAAGCTTCTGCTCGTCGAGTTCAATCCCCACCCTCAAATGATCTTACGATCAAAATCCAATCAAATACAAAATTTCATTTTGGCCCGAACTACGATGACTTGATTCCACCAAGCAAGTGGATACGTAGGAAACTCGGTGTAAATCAAATCCTCATCGAGTCCAGTCACACCCAAACTTTCAACCAAATATCCTCAAATTTATTTATCGACTTTAAGTCATCCCAAATATCAAATTTCCATCAAATCCAAAGTCTCTCTCCCGACTCGATACAAAGCTTCTACTCGTCGAGTTTGGTCATGACCAAAACATCAAAAACCCAAATACCAAATTTGTCATTTTTAAGAACTACGTGCGATTTGATCCCTTCCAAAAGGGTACGTAGGAAACTCACAAATGAGTTCAATCACAACCCTCAAATTGACCTTTTAAGCCAAAACAAATCCCAAAGCAAATCAAATTCCACATTAAAATCAAAACCGTTTTCTATGCAAATGATAGGCAAATTACTTGAGTTACCCTTCCGAGAAGGTGGGCTCAAGCTACTCAGGTGGAGTGTTGTTCAAGCTACCCTTCCAAAAAGGTGGGCTTGAACTTCATCCTATGATGCATACAAGAGAACGAAACCAAATCCAAATCAAAACCAAACACAAAATCCAAAACACTTTGAACTACGTAAGGCTCGATTCTCTCCCAAGAGATACGTAGGCAACCCGCTAAATTCCGGGTGCAGCCCAAATCACCAAAACCACTCAAATCTTGGTATCAATATGACTTCGAATCAAGAGGATAACAAAAGGGGTCGAACTCAAATATTAAAATCAAATAAAATGTGTTGTACGATTATTTTGCGCATTTTTGTCCAACAAGCACCCCAATGATATCTAATAAAAATGTTATTGACATTAGAAAACACGAAGAACTAAATTAATATATATAAAGTTAGTTAATTAAATCATGTACCAACCATACGACTATAATCGATATTTGGACTTGAAATCAACTCGAACTCGACAAATTGAAATACGTGCATCGGAATAGATGGTTGCTCAATCTGAGTGATAGAAGTATTACTGAATAGTAAAATACGATGTTTGAATGGACTGCATCGGACTTTAATGGTGTGTTTGTAGACTCCAAAATCCTTGATGGAATACGTAAGCCCTTCTACCATGTGCTCGACCATGGTTAAATATTTCTCTGTAGCGGACATTTGTCTCTTTGAACCCTACACATAAATTGTAAATGTAAATGCTTATGGGTGCCCAATACCCAATTTCAATAAATCGAAATTGAAGGTTCGATAATATAAAAAAACAATGTAACAGGAAATACTCTAGAAGGGGGGTTGAATAGAGTATGCCCGTTTTTCGCAGAAAGTCTCAAGACTTTTGGAGCTGGAACCAAAACCTTTGAGATTAGACCTGAATCACAAAGTTAGACAATCGAACCAAGTGCGGAAATAAGGTAAAGCAAATAAGTAAAGGACACGAGTAATTGTTTACGAGGTTCAGCACAACTGGCTTACGTCCCCGCCTAGGGTTCTTCCACAACCCTAGGATTCAAAGGCTTTATTGAATGCTTAGCTTAGGATCCTAATAGCTCACCGAGAAGCCTCTCTCTCCTATACAATTGCAATCTAGTCAACTCACGTTCCCTTGGAGTCCTAGACCAATCTAGAAGAGCCCCACCTCTCTCAGCTATCTAGTACAATCCTCTAACTCTCGCAAATCAATAGCCTAGTGCAACTTCCCGAGTTATAAACTCTCGAGTAACACTTGTAATGAATATATCCTATAAGCTCACAGTGACTCTCAAAGGCTTTGAAATAAACAACAAACTATTTGAGCGCTTTGCAGAGAGACACTTGGAAGACAGATCGCTTGAATGAATTGAAGCTCGTGTGTATCACTTCTCTTTCTGTCTTCTCCTTCCTTTCCTTTATATAATAGTATGAAGATAGCATGGAGCGTGAGGCTCTTCATAGCCAGATCTCCAGCGGCTCTTTCCAATCAGGTTTTGATCTTGGATCTTCTATTTAAGGATACTTCGAAGCCATGATCTATTTTGAACCGATCTTCTCAACAAGTAAAAGGAAGGATGTAATCTTGATTTATACTTCCTGAAATGGTTAGTCCAACGAATATATATAATATAAAGGAAGTATATAATAAGATAAAATAATATACGAATAATAAGTTAGGTTTTGTATTTCATCAACTGTTAACGCTCCAAGGCCTTTGACACAAAAAACCTGTCAAAGCCTTTGGAACATCTTTTCCGATTTTCATCAAGGGAGGGAGTTATCAGAAATGTTTAGGGGTAAGTTCAGGCCCGTACATAAGAATGTTCAAGTGGATCAATAGAACATGGCTCCCAAATTTTTAGGGTTCAATAATTCACGAAAACCAGTATAAAATTCTGTCTTTCAGCAACTGGATTACAAATAGACAATGGCCGGGTGGTATAAGCCACGCGCAAGAGTCTTTCCATCCCGAGTTCGATTCCCCATATTCGATTCCATGTAATATAGGGGTGGATACTATTCGTGGAGATTTCGTAAAAATTTCATTTAAAAAATAGAAAGTTCTAAACAATTGGGATTTTTTGGAGATTGGATGCAGTTACTAATTCATGATCTGGCGTGTACAGAATGAAAACTTCATTCTCGATTCTACGAGAATTTTTATGAAAGCCTTTCATTTGCTTCTCTTCGATGGAAGTTTTATTTTTCCAGAATGTATCCTAATTTTTGGCCTAATTCTTCTTCAGATGATCGATTATATATATATATATATATATATATATATATATATATATATATATATATATATATATATATATATATATATATATATATATATATATATATATATATATATATATATATATATTCCATACACACACGGAATTTACAAAGTTGTACAGTATTTGGCAACTTCTTTTATTTTTACTTTTTATACCCACCCCGTATTTAGAAATCAAGGGCCTAGTTGGGCCTTTTACGTACTTTTTATTTGGCAAATTCCTTGCTTTTTTATATGGATTTCAACTGATTAGCTTTATAACCAATTCTAAATATAAATATTTTAAAAATGTTTATTTAATATTATTTATACAGTATTTAAAGTATCTTGAATTTATAATGAAATATCTTTAATTTATACCGTGTTAACCCCATTTGAACTATTAAGTAAAGTTTATTGTAAATTGTGTTACATTTTAAGCTTAATATAATTAAATAACACAAGTTACAATATATTTTATTTTAAATTTCTGTTATTTTAAATATATTATAAATTGCGTTGATCAAACACTTTAAAAGTGTTTATATTTATAAACATAATTGATTTGAAATCAAAACAAACCTGTAATCTACCTTTAAATGAATTAAAGTAGTTTTTCTCTTTAAAATTTAAAAGTTGTCATGAATGTATTTTTCTCAAGAAGACAAATAATTCTCCAAATAGACTGAGAGTTATTTTCCACATATAATAATATTTTTAAGAACCTCCTAAATCCTCTTTAGGTGCAAAAATAATTACCATCTTATTTTGTTTTAAAAATGATAAATTTAATCTAAAATCGATCAAATGTAGTAGTATTTTAACGAAATATAAATAATTATAATTTAGCAAAAAAATATTATAATTAATTGATATAATCAATTTTAATTTCGAACAGGACCCTCAAAATGATTGGCACGACCCTGGGTAAGTTGTAAATGTTTATGTGTGTACAGATATGATGATTGTAAATGTAAATGTTTAGGAGTAAGTTGTAAATATTTTTTTTTATTAGGTAAAAATTTGATGGTCAGACAAGCTTGGCTCATCGAGAGGACGACAAAGTCGGCAGACGGCGAACCGTCGAGCATACAATCTAAAATAAACGGTGCAATACAAAGCGACAACTAAACAACCCCAAACGAACAGACGAACCTAACCAAACAAAGTAGAGAACAACACGGACAAACCCCGGATCCTAGCGCCACCAAGCGACGACACCGCTGGCCAGCAGTACATCAGGAGTCCCTCCTGTGGGCGATCAAGACGAACCTCCAAGGAAATTTCTGGAGTACGGAGTTGCCTCGATGCACACCGCCACGACCTCAGCCAGACCCGACACCGGACACCAGAGTCCCAACTCAGACTAGGACCGCCACGAACACCTGGAAACGTCGCCGAGAGCCACCCTGTAAAAACGTACCAAAAAACCCTTACAAGAGATTGTCAATACCCTTACGGGTGGGTTGCTCAGACCCTTACGAGATTTTTCTCTCTCTAGCTATATTAAATTTACATAAAGTCGTTTCGGGCTATTTTATTTTTTATTTTTCACGAATCCCCATCCTTGGGCCCTAAGGACCCAAAGCTTGGGCCTGAAGGACCAAAGGCAAGAAGGAACACCACCAAGGCAGCAGAAAAGCGGCGGCGGCGACCAAAGCAGACGTCGGACCACCACGCACCACCACCCGACTAGATCACGCAGGACCAAAGGCAAGGAGGAACACCACCAGGGCGGCAGAAAAGTGGCGGCGGCAAGGAGCACCACCACCGACGAACATCGATGAGGAAGAAGGTGGATCACAACCTGGCGGGGTGATGACACAAGTTGGGGGAAGAACACTGGGCTCCCTCACGAAGACGAAGACCCACAACCCTAAAGCAAATGGACACCATGAAGGATCGACAAATCCAATTAGAAAATTGGAGGGTTGAATAGATCAGATTTCTATTGAAATTTTGGGGCAAATTGATAGGTTAGATTTGGAGTTTTTTAGGCAAAAATTCTAGAGAGAGGGCAGAGCCCATCTCTCTAGAATTTGGGTTAGTCGTATAACCTATCAAGTAGGTAGATGCTCTTAGAAAACTCCTCTTGCAAGTTGTAAATTTTTATGTGTGTACATATATGATGTGATGATTTTTATATATTTTTTATTTCGTAGTTGAACTTTCCGTGATGGGTGACTACCGAAGTTGAAATATACTACGTAACAAACCTAAAGACAAACAGTAAACACACTAATCAATCTCACTACCAAAAATAAAAATTAATCAATATTTAAACATAAATACCTTTTCATCAATAAAAATAATGTCAATCGAATGAACTATTCCAGGATCAGTGTAGCTTAGGGTTTTCGACATTCTTAAAACACGAACAATTATATTCCATCGAATTCTTGAGGTGTTTTCTTGTTGTGGTAGTAACTCGTCCAGGTAATGAAATTGCCCATCGATCGCTTAAAAAATCAGTTTTATAATAAAGAATCAATGAAGTGAAGGAGATTATTGCAGTGTTAATAAATTAAATACTTAACAATAATAGATTATAGGGATGTATATAACCAATTGTCCATATAAATTAAATATCTAACGTACCTCTCCTTTTCACATTACCGTTGTTCTCTATGGGCGTCTTGCCTTTGTTTTTTGACATCGCATGATTCTCTGCATATAGCCGCAATTAGATCAAAGAATGCATAATTATCTACAAATGCTAAAAATCTCAGCATGAACACATATTGGGATAATAGCTAGTCCCAAAGAATGAAGAGAGCACAGAAAGGAGATCGATATCACCTTAGTCTTGTTCACCAGACAACCGGAAGAGAGCACAGAAAGGAGATTAATCTTCAAAATAAATAAAAAAAACTATCGATAGCCGGTTGATGGGATCAAAATCAATAGTATATATTTACACCAAGTTGACTTTTAAAGATTTGGTTAGGATCTCAACTAAATTAGATAAGTTTAGATTTTAACAATAATTTAACAAACAACTAAAACAAATCGATTAAAAATTAACAAAAAAATTAAAATAAATTAACTAATCTTCAAAATAAAAAAAAGCTACACCAGATGAGGGATTTAGGGGATCCAAATCAATCATGTATATTAAGATTAGGCAGGTAGACTACGAATACTAAGCAAATCTTTGATTAGATAAGTTTAGATCAAAATCAATAGTATATATTTAAATCGTTGATTTTTAAGATTTGGTTAGTATCTAAATTTATCCAATTAAAAATTAAAATAACAAACAATTAAAATTAATTAATTAAAATTAACAAACCATTAAAATAAATCGATTAACCTAAAAAATAAAAAAAAGGCTACATTAAAGGAGAAGTCGCCACATGTCGTAGGCGACTTCTCCTTTAATATTATAACTAGCACAGTACCCGTGCGTAACGCACAGGTTTTGTAAAATATATTATATTGGTTAAAAGATATTATCATAATGTATTTACATTATATATTAGATATATTATAATGATATATAACAACACAAACGCCATATAATGTCTCCAAAAATGATTACCATTCTCAACATAGTCCTCGGATAGGGTATATGTTAAAGTCGGCTGGGCTCGGTGGGGTCAAAGACAAGCTAGATGGAGGTCGTGTGTGCGGGCCCACATACGGGAGACTCGAAAAACACATAAACCCGAACGGGGTTCCGTCTCAAAACCAATTGGGAATGAGAGGAGTAGTCCTTCAACCTTATATGTTGTTCAAGTATTCTCTATATAACCGATGTGGGACAACCACATTCCAACACGCCCCCTCAAGTGCAACGACATTTTTAGCCAACAAGTTGCACTTGCCACATGCGCTTAAATGGGAACCAATGTCCGCGACATGTCAATAAGGTCAGCAACCCCACTAATCCGAAGCCCAGACCACAACTAGTCGAACCCGGCTTTGATACCATGTTAAAGTCGGTTGAGCCCGGTGGGGTCAAAGACAAGCTGGAGGGAGGTCGTGTGTGCGGGTCCACATACGGGAGACTCGAACAACACATAAACTTGAACGGGGTTCCATCTCAAAACCAATTGGCAATGAGAGGAGTAGTCATTCAACCTTATATGTTGTTCAAGTATTCTCTATATAACCGATGTGGGACAATCACATTCCAACAATATTAGGTAAAAATGGGCAATATAAGGCATATGTGGAGAAATAATGTGAAATAAGGCTCAATATGGCTTTTGTGATGTAATTAGGCATAAGTATGGCTTGGAATATCAAAATATGAGCATATATGGAAAATATAAAGTCCTCCATTCTCTTATTGTGCAACATGTCAAAATCAACTTCAAATTTACCTCACTTTTGTGGTTTTACCTAAAAAATATCACACTTCATTGAGACTTCCATTTTCTAGGCAATCTTGTGCAATATCTCTAACAAATCCATTCTTGCATCATCGAGTCTCGCCTTGGTTTCCATGACTATTTTCTTTGAACAATTTACAAACTTTGGGAGATGTCTCATAATATAAAACAAACTTTGGGTTTAGCAATTAAGCATAAAAATTAAAAATTTACCCAAAATTCACCATGTAAAACCAAAATCAAGAATATATAATAAAATAATGATAATGAGCTTTTCCCCCACCCCGTACTTAGAATATATAGTGTCCTCACTGTATAAATCAATATAAAACAAAGGTAAAGGAAAGAGCTCACTGAATAATGCGTCGAGGAGTCAAAACAGGGTATGTCGAGTGGAGGTAGTCGATGTCGAGTAAAGTACTCGACGTCGAGTACAATCTGTAGCGTCGAGTGGAAATCTGAAGTCGAGGGTGCCTCTGGGTAGTCGACGTCGAGTGGCCTACTCGACATCGAGTAGAATGTTGTGCTTGACCCCTTCATAGTCGACATCAACTTGGCCTAGTCGATTTCGAATGACTGGTCAGGGACTTCGTCTTCCTCTCTTCGCGATCCTTTATGCTCATGGCCTAAAATTTGTTAGTTTTCGCATGAAGACAAGACTTTCCACATGAAGTATTCAAAACAAAGTCTGAAATAAAGCCCAAAAGTATAAAGTCCTAAAATTTAAAATTCTTATGTACACACTCTAGATTTTAGAGTCACTAGGCCGACTTCTTCGTTTCCGCTCAAGGACCCTTAATGTGGGGCCCTCCTATGCCTGACCCTTCTCCTGGACCATCTAGGTCCTGATTGTAGTACCCAAGTTCTGCTGACAGGGTGTCGTCCGTATGGATGTTCCTTCCCTTCTTTTTCTTCTTCCCAGCCCTAGTCCTACGCAGGTTAGCTCGCCACAGGGCTTGGACTCCTCTAAAATTGTTTATATTTTTATGTACGAATGGAGGAGAGGTAGGAATTGTACTTGATCTTACCTTTTCGTACCCAAAACAACAATCTTCGAGCTGAAGGTTATTCGACGTCGAGTATAGGTAGTCGACGTCGAGTACAGGTAGTCGACGTCGAGTACAGGGACCCCATACTTAGGCTTTTTCCAGGTCTGGAGCTCATCAAAGGAAGTCGACATCGAGTGGGAGTACTCGGCATCGAGTTGCGTAGTCGACGTCGACCAAGTGTTGTCGATGTCGAGTAGCTTTTTGGTGCTTTCCTCCATTGTTGTTTGCTCGTCCCCGTGGTTGCCTATGCTCTTTACCTCCAGCCATGTAATTTCCTCCTTTGTAGGGCCAAAAGAGAAATCTACGACCTCGTCACCTATTGTGAAGGCGAGCAATCGCTTCCACCATATCTATAACAAGAAAATCTGCGAGAATATAGATTTTATCAACCTGGATAGGGACATTATCAACCATAGTTGTAGGGATGACCACTGTATTGTTTGCCATGTATAGCTTCGCATCCAAATGCTCTAGTGCTCCTATCTTCACCTTTGACCGGATTAATAAGGGCATGATGCTCACACTTGCTCCTAGATCACACAGTGCCTCATATCTATGTTGTCCAAATCCCACAGTAATAAAGAACTTACTAGGGCCAGGGCTCATTGTTGTAGGAGGAAATCGAGTTCAAAATATAGAAATATAAATCAAACCAGTTTCGTGCCCACGCAAATAATTACAAGGCAACCTCCCGATGTAGCAACAGGAAGTCCGGATCTCAGGCAGCGGAAGAATCTCACTCGACTTCGACTCAGGGGATCAACTTGATATCGACTAGCAGTTGTCGATATCGACCAAATCCAGTCGATTTTGGGCAGCTCCAAAAAGTTAGTCGATTTCGGCTTGTGCAACTCGATATCGACTTAATGTCCTCGATATCGACCTGTTCTCCTCGAAATCGACCAAACCTGCAAAAACACAAACGAGCAGCGATCTTTCTGGATCGAAAATTAGAAGTCGATATCAACCAGTAGGTGGTCAATATCGAGTAGAAATAGTAAAATAAAATAAAGAACAAAGCTTTGCGGATTTCGGAATAAACTATGTGAAAGAAAACTTCCAAGATCGTGGTTTGAAACAACGATAACCAAACATGCATAAGGCAAGATAAATAACAATAATTATGCAAATTACATCAAAGAATCAAGCTTTCGCCTTTTCCAACAATTAGACAACTCTTTCAAGAAACCCTAATTGTATCTACCGATTTTATGTTTATAATCCAAGTTGTTAACATGGATCTCTATTAAATAGGTAATAAACACATAAAAGGTAGCAGATGCTCAAAACATAATAAAGGTCGGATCTTTACCTCAAAAACGGATGGCTATCGTCGGGCTCGCCCCGACCCTAGAAGTGGGTGGACTACTTGCTCTTCATCGCAATCGCAGACATCATTGATGAAATAGAAATAACTTGCATTAGTAAACTAAAGCTTACAACCTCTTATCCTTCTCTCTCTACTTCTCTTCCTTGTGTCTCTAAAATTGAATTGAATAAAAACTAGCCCCATGAGCTTTATTTATAGGCTTCCAATCCTTGCTAATCAAGGAAGGAAATTCTATCTATATCTCTATCTAACTAGAAGATATAATTCTACTTGGAAATAAATAAATCTAAACTAGATAAAACAAGATAAATCCTAGGGTAATTAATTGTTCAACCCTTAGGATAGATAAAAAGATGAAAAAATATAAATATCTAAAATCTTCATGTGTTGGGAATCTTCCCTCGGAAATATCTTCATTGCATTCGCGATAGAACCTTAACAAGAAATCGGACAAGCTCGAAATCGGCCACTATTGGTCAAGTCGATATCGACTAAGGTCACTCGATATCGACCTGTGATTTCTCCGTCTTCACTTCCTGACTCAATCTCGGCTCCAGAGATGAACATCGACTGAACTCAACTCGATATCGACTAGGTCAAGTCGATATCGACTTCTTCCTTTCTTCTTCAGCCGGCTTGGTCGATTCTGGGATCTCTGCTCGATTTTTGGGTTACTCGATATCGAGTTGTTGTACTCGATATCGACCTCTCTGTTCTTCCTTAGCTGATTCCGGCTTCTCTGGATAAAAATCGAGTTGCTTACTCGATATCGACTAAGATAGGTCGATATCGACCAGTGTGTTGTCAACTCGATTTTCTCGTTTCCAGCTCGATTTGTCCTGGTTCCGCTACTCCTTGACCTCGGACTTCTGTAGTTGACTTCAGGCTTTTCCTCCTTTTCCTGAACTGCTGTAAATTGCCTCGATTTCTGCGAAATTAAATAAAAACTAGTGTAGATTCCATAATTTGGCTAATAAGCATAAACTACATAGATTCTGTACTATTCTAACCCAAATGTATGAAATGCATACAGAAATCGATATAAAAGTCAATATAAAACATGGCACAAAACATGGACATTAAATCACCCCATACTTAAGCTTGCTTGTCCCCAAGCAATAACTTGGATGGTCATTCAAGGGAAGAATTCAAAACTCTCAACATCATAGATTCATTCTTATATAACCCTGCAATCAATTACCATCATTGAAAAGGTACTAATGCCACAAATCCATACATGTGCACTAAAAAGGAACATCTACTCACAAAAGGAGGGTTATGCAAAAATAATTCATGTGATAAAACAACAGTAATCAAGAGAACTTTAATTTAATCTCGAAAAGGAGTAGATTGGTAAAAGGCTAAAGGTGGACAATTTTTGGCAATGTGGTGCTAATAATCCTGGGAAACGGAGTACTTCCAAATTGAATTTCCACATTCCTTCTTCCTTTGATTTCTCACCTTTCACTCATCGCTCATTGCTTTATTTCAACAATAATGCTTTTACCTCTCTAACCTCAGCACTGCCTTCTCGCGAGTCGCAAACATGGGTGTCATGAATGGCCCCGGATACTTAGTGCTTTGGACTCCTCACCTGGTGTACCATCTTGCCAAACTATTATCTCAGCGAGCAGGGTCGATCTTTTATCGGATTTTTTTTTCACTCATTAAATTTTCCATATATTTCAAACATTCCTGCCAAACTCCAATAATGATAATAACAACACAACACAACACCATATAGTAATCTCCATGATGTAACTTCATTCTGAACATAATCCCTGGATAGGAAACAAGGTAAAGAATGAGAAATTTTAGAATATGTGGAGCAAATATGAAATAAGGCCTATAATATGGCTTTGTGTAATGCATAAGCATATGTAAGGCTAGAAATATAAAAATGAGCATTATATGAAAATATAAAGTCCTTCATCCTCTTATTATGAAATATGTCAAAAGCAACTTCAAATTTTACCTCCTTTCATGGTTTTCAACAAAATAATGCATTTCATTGGGACTTCCCTTTACTAGGCAATTTCATGCTATATCTTTAATGAATCCAATTTTGCATCATCCAGTTCAATATAAGCTTCCATGACACTATTTCTTTAGACAATTTACAAGCTTTGAGAGATGTCTCATAAAACTAACTTTGAGTTTAGCAATTAAGCACACAAATTAAAAATTTACTCAAAATTCACCATGTAATAAAATATGATAATGAGCTCTTCCCCCACCCCATAATTAGAATATACAGTATCCCCACTGTATAAATAAAATAAAACAAAGGTAAAGGAAGGAACTCACCGAATAATGCGTTGTAGGGTCAAAATCCGTCCTGTTGTAGGTTGCCAGAAGTCGATATCGAGTAGGTGTAGGTCGATATCGGCTGTAATTCGTCGGATTCCAAGTCTGCAGCTTGGTCGAAATTGGTGCTTCGGGTCGATATCGACCAACTTCACTCGATATCAAGTAAGGTTGGTCGAAATCGACTGGCTTCGTCTCCTATGCTCCTGTCGATTTTTGCCTCAGGGGTCGATATCGACCAATCTTGGTTGATATCGACCAGGTTGCTTCCGACATTTCCTGATCGATTTCCGTGTTTTCGACCTGTACAATGGTTAGTTTCCGCACAAAGACAAGATTCCACATGAAGTATTCAAAACCAAAAACAAAAACAAAAAGTTTTAAAGTCCTAAAGAAAATTTAAAAGTTTTATGTACATGCTCTAGATTTTAGAATCGCTAGGCCGACTTTTCCGCTTGTGCTTAGGTACCCTCAATGTTGGGCCATCTTGTGCTTGGCCCTTCTCCTGGATCATCTAGGTCCTGATGGTAGTATGCAAGCTCTGCTGATAGGTGTTTGGTTGCATATTATCATTTGCCTTTTTTCTTCTTCTTTCCAGCTCTTGTCCTGCGCAGGTTAGCTCGCCACGGGGCCTTGTCTCCTCTAAAAATATTATTTTTATTAATGGATTGAGGAGGGATAGAAATTGTACCTGGACTTACCTTTTCGGGCCCAAAACAGAAATCTTCGGGCTAGGGTCAGTCGATATCGAGTGATAAGGGTTGATATCGAGTGCAGGGACCCCATACTTAGGCTCCTGGCAGGTTCGGGGCTCAACATAGGAGATCGATATTGACAGGGAGTGGTCGATATCGAGTTGGATAGTCGATATCGAGCTGTGCTTGTCGATATCGAGCTGCTTTCCGGTGCTTTCTTCTGTTGTTGTGTGCTCGTCCTCGTGGCTGCCTATGCTCTTCACCTCCATCCATGGAACTTCCTCTTTTGTAGGGTCAAAAGAGAAATCTAAGACCTTATCGCCTATCGTGAAGGTGAGCAATCGCTTTCTAACGCTTATCTTGGCATCTGCAGTAGCTAGAAAATGTCTACCAAGAATAATAGGGCAAGTAGGATCTTCCGCACAATCTATAACTAGAAAATCAGCGGGAATATAAAACTTACCAACCTGGATAGGGACATTGTCAACCATACCTGTAGGGATGACCACTTGATTGTTTGCCATGTATAGATTGGCATCCACAGGCTCTATTGCTTATATCTTCACCTCTTGCCAGATTGATAAGGGCATGATGCTCACGCTTGCACCTAGATCACACAATGCCTCATATCTATATTGTCCAAATCCCACAGTAATAGAAAACTTACCAGGGTCAGGTCTCTTCTCAAGGAAGTCCATTCTTTTGCCGTCTCCGGCGATTTCAGCGATGGATCGCTTGTTGCTAAGGATTTCCTTGAGGAACTTGACATAAGCAGGCATCTCTTGAAGAGCTTCTGTAAAAGGAATTGAAACATTCAGTTCTTGAAGCATCTTAACAAAGCGTTTAAACCTACCTGCAGTGGGATCTTTCAGCGCCTTGGAAGGAAAAGGAAGCGTCTTCTTCGGTTTTGGAGCGGAATCAGCTGTCGGAGTTGCTGCAGACGGGTCGACATCGACTGGAGGGGACTCGATATCGACTATATGTTGGTCGATATCGACCTGGTTCTGGTCGATTTCGAGCTCCTTGGTCGATTTATGGGTTACTGGTGCCGACGGGTCCTTATCGACATGAGGGTGGTCGATATCGACCAGGTGTTGATCGATATCGACCTGTTGTCCAGCGCCGTCGTTTGTTTCTCCGACCTCTGTTTCGTGCAGTTCGCGTCCGCTCTTTAGCTTTACAGCAGCGACATGCCCGTGTTGCCCCTTGGGATTTGGTTTTGTATGCCCAGGGAGCTGCCCGGTCTGTCGTGGAATTTGTGTCGCGAATTGACCCATCTGCGTCTCAATGTTCCTCTTCCAGATGTCCAGCTCTCTAAATCATGTATTGATGTTCTGGAGCTGATTGTTGATGGCGTTATTGGCTTGCTTGCTTTCCGTTTGATTGCGGCGCATCTCATAGAGGATCATCTATAGATCATCCTTTCGTTGATCCCTTTCTGGATGTCCAGGAGCTCTGTATGGCAGGGGGTTCCTAGGGGCACCTTGGTTCCACTGTGGTTGATGGAACCTTTGATCCCCCATATAGCGGTTGTGACCCCCTGCGTAAGCTACCTCTTCGTGAGTTTCTGCCATCCTGACTTGCTCTGTATGTGGGCACTCTGTAGTGGTGTGCCGCTGTGAGCCACATTCGATGCAAGGTTGGTTGACAAAGAGGTACTTGACTTGCTTCAGTAGCTTGCGATTTTGATCCTTGTAATATTTCTCCCTGACATCTGGATCAATCTCCTTAGGAGGCTCATAGAAGGGCATGGTTGGGGATGACCTTGCATAGGCATTCTTGTCATAGTTTGTCGGAGCCCCATACTTATTGTCGAAGTTGGTGAGCTTTTCGAGGGTAGCCAATGCGTCAGCTGGTGGCATCGTCAGATACTCATATTGAGTATATTGGTTAATCCTATCCTTAGCGGCCAGATCAAGAGAATTGTAGAAGATCTCCTGAATGAGATATGGTGGTTGCCCATGTGTAGGGCAGGATCGCAGTAGATCCTTGTATCGGTCCCATGCTTTTGCTAGCGGCTCCCCAGGCCTTTGCTTGAAAGTTGTAATCTTCTGGCGGATAAGCACTGTCTTGGCAGGAGGAAAGAATTTATTAAGAAATGCCTGCCTTACCTCAGCCCATGTTGTGAGGGATCGTGGAGTCAGTCCTTCAAGCCACTTCAATGCTGGACCGGCAAGAGACCAACGAAAAGCTTTCATCTTGACATATATTCCAGAGTAGTACCTTCAGCAAAAGTATGACACATATCAGAAAAATTGGTAATATGTTCAAAAGGGCATTCATTAAATCTTCCATAAAAAGAATTATTTTTAATCTCAATAAGGAAGGCAGTGCGAATTTCAAAATTATTTTTAGGGATTAGAATAGCCGATTCCGACACGACGAGAGTCTGGTGCATGTAATCCTCAGCAGTGGTAGGGAATTGGGCAAGCTCACCCTATGCCTGCCTCCTCAGTTCAACTTCATGCTCAGCGTATGCTCTCTCAGTGGCGAGAGCAGTATTTTTGGCTTCTATCTCCCTGGTTAGCCTCTCGATCATCTCAGCTTGTGTTTCAGAGGTAGCCATGATCCTTTTCAGTCTAGAGTGGATGTGTATAAGGCATTACGGATCGTCTAAGGCGTCAAACTCAGATGGTTGACTAGAACGGCGCATACACCTGCTAATCAAAACTTAAAGAAAAACGTCAGATCTAACTACCTAAGGCGCGAATGATGAAATCCCCAGCAACGACGCCGATTTGTTATAGGAGGAAATCGAGTTCAAAATATAGAAATATAAATCAAACCAGATTCGTGCCCACGCAAATAATCACAAGACTTCCTCCCGATGTAGCAACAGGATGTCGAACTTCCCTTCTAATAGGGACCTCTATAACATCATCCGTGAGGATGATCAGGGTTGCATTCTACCTTGGTAGAATCCTCCCATTTTTTGCCTACTATAAAAAAAAACCTCTTCTTCTAAAAGAAATAACAAGACTTAAATAGAATTGATGGTGGATGAGTTGGCCTCCTATGCAAAGGAGAAATCCTAAGCCAACTCATCTTTATCTATCTAGAATTAATTAAAATAAAACATAAGATAAAATCAACTACTCTTATCTATCTAAAAAAACAAATAAGAATATTCTAGAAATTGTTTTCTTAAGGAGATAGAACAACTCCTTTTTATTTACCTAATTAAATAATAAAATAGCTAAAAATGGGTAAATAATCCTCCAAGCCAAAACCGGACAGAACCCTCGGCGTCGATCACAGGACACTCGACGTCGACCCTTCAACAAGCTTGAACCCATGGTGGCGCCTTCTTCTTTCTCGGGATGATCGGGTCCTCGAACCGTCTTGGCCCACAGAGGGCCAATCTTGAGGGCATCAATCTCCCTCACTTAGCTTCGATTCGTCCTCGAATCGACACGTTGTAGGGCACTAGGGGAGCAGCAACCTGATCTTGAACAAAAAGAAGATTATAACGGACAATTACCAGGAGATTTCGAGGTCGAGAAACCTTAAAAACAGTAGCATCCATGATGACCTTGGAGTAATCAACATCAACGATCTGCTCCTTGGTCACACTGATCTCCTCATCAACGACCTTCACTTTTGGCTCCACATCAGTGAAGAGAACCTCACGAACATCTCCGGACACGTTCAACAAATTCTGCGCATAATTTCTGTCAACTTGCATATCAGTTTCGGAGACATTTCCGAGGGAGTCTGGTAGCGTATGACCCTCCTTTGGAAAGATCTCGAAGTTATCTACGCATAGAATCTGAGATGAGGCGATTCCGACGTCAGAATCAATGGGAATATGCAAAACAAAATCGTTGCGCAATGCTATTTTTTTGGGCAACGAATTCCTCCTTCATCTTTGCTGCAATGGCATCAAGCCCGACTTGAAGCCATGCATCATCCTTTCATCGTCGTGTTTCTGCAACCACTCGTTGTTGGAGAAGCCAAATATGTCGGCGAAGTCGAAGTTCATGTTGACGTCTCCTTTCCTCATCGATCTCCGCTTGCCGTTGAAGCCAAAGGCGATGCCTTTGAGCCTCCCTTTGTCGCTACCAATACCTCAAGAGTTCGGGATCATTATCCTAATCTCCCCATATCTCCCAAGTAATCAAATCAGTAGGAAAACCATGTCAACATTAAAGAGAGTACGCACAAACCTGAATCCGATACCAGTTGATACGTAGCAATTGGCTAGGCAGGTCAATCGCTAAAAGAAACGCCCGATCTTGCGTATGCTCCTTGATTTTCGTGAATTGATGCCAAATTTGTAACGAGTAGTGATGTCCACTAAAGTAACCATGTAGTATAAGTTTATTTGCCAAAAATGTTAAATTTGTTTAATATTTCGGGTTGGGAATATGTTAAATTTGTGTAGTATAAGCTTATTTGCCAAAAATAGAGGTCTACACGAGTTTCTGTTTAATATTGCAGAATTTGGAGCCATTCCGGGACGAAACCAAAAGGAGGGGACAAAGGCAAGATTATACTCGACATCGACTACAGCTGAGAGCAAAATCAAGTCGAGGACCGAAGACGAACACCACTCGATCACGAGGGGCACTCGACGTCGAGTACATCTACTCGATGTCAACTAGATCTGGAACTTCACCTGAGCTCGACGAGGAGAAGACTACTTGACGTCGACTACTTTGGTCGACGTCGACTAAGTTGTTTTTGGGACGTAAGTCCGTTGGGCCAATCCGAGGACGTGTGGAATGCTTGGCAATGTTCTAAAAAATGCTCGACAGATGCTTGGCGGCAAGGTACCGCTAAGCACCAAGACGGTTCGACGGCCTTATTAGCGGTTCTTGGCAGATAAAACGGTTTTTTATTATTTTGTTATATTTATCCCATAAACTATTTATAAATATATATTATGTAATAAACTATGTATTAATTTTAAGTTTATAACATATCACATAAAAAATCATTATGACCCTTTTTAAAGTTATCTGAATCAAATATAAAATCATATAGATATATTCAAATAAGTATCATGACTTCGTAATAGAGAAATTTAAAAGCATAAAGACTAAATAATCTCAATTTAAAACCACCAAGACCGCTAAGCCTTCGTCCCGTGCCTGCTAAAACTCTTCCCCGCCAAGCCCGATTTGCACCCGCCAAGGCCACCAAGTCTCCGTCTTGCACCCACCAAGGCCCCCAAGATGTTGTTCCATTCCCGCCAAGGCCCTCCCCCACCAAGCTACACTGCCAAGGCCGAATTCGGGACGGTGTGGGTCCGCCAAGCGTCTTGGCGCCGTCTTGGCGGCCGCCAAGACCGTTTTTTAGAACACTACTGCTTGGGCACGAAGCAAGACCGGATCTATCACGATTCTATCAAGATCTATCTATGGAAGAGAAGATTTATTCACCACATGAAAATTGAGATATTTACCTTTTTAGATTAATGTTTCTTTTATCCAAATTTATATCTTTAGGGTTAAATAGAATTTGCTTTCCTTGACTAGCAAGGATGAAGACCTATAAATAAAGCTCTTGGGGCTGATTTTCATTCATTCCAAATTTATATCTTTAGGGTTAGATAGAGTTAGAGAGTAGGAGAGAGAGAGAGAGAGAGAGAGAGAGAGAGAGAGCTTGGCCGAGAGAAGTTGTTTGGCGAGAGCGGAATTGACTTCGATCGGTTGTAAGCTTTGTTTTATTTTACTAATGCAATTTAGTTCCCTTTTATTATTGATGAGTTTTCCTATGATGAAGAGCGAGTAGTTCACCTACTTCAAGGGTCGGGGTGAGCCCGACGATAGTCACACATGCTTGAGGTAAAGATTCGACTTTTATCATGTTTTGATCATCCACTATCTTTGTTATGTTTATTGCCTAATTAATAGAGATTCAGGTTAACAACTTGGATTATAAACATAAAGTTGGTAGATACAATTAGGGTTTCTTGAAAGAGTTGTCTAATTGTTGGAAAAGGCGAAAGTTTGATCCTTTGACGTAATTTGCATGATTATTCCTCTTTATCTTGCCGTATGCATGTTTGGTTATCGTTGTTGCAAACTCCGGTCTTGGAAGTTTTCCTTCATATATTGTTTATTTCGAGATCTGCGAACTTTAGCTTTTATTACGTTTCTGCGTTCTACTCGACATCGACTAAACCTAGTCGACGTCGACCACTAATCACTCGATCAAGTGAGATCATTGTTGTTTGTGTTTCTGCAGGTACTCGACTATGACCAAGACTACTCGACTTCGACCACCTACTCGATGTCGAGGAGACCTAGTCGACGTCGACTACTTCCAGTCGCTTGCAGTTGCTGTTTTCTACACAAAATCGACTGTACAAGACCCCTGTCGACTACTGCCTAGTCGAGGTCGAGTACTCTGATTTGGTTTCTGGATGTGATTCGCCTAGCTATCTGAGATCCGCTGACACACTTCCTTGTGGATCCATCCTGACTACCTTCTACTACAACGGGAGGAAGTCTTGTAATTATTTGCGTGGGCACAATCTGGTTTGATTTATTATTATATTTTGAACTCGATTTCCTCCTATCAATAAATTGGCGTCGTTGCCGGGGAAGCAATCAAAATAGCTTTCCAACAAGTGCGTATTGGCTTCAATCGAAATTTTATACAGCCCGAAAGAGCCAAAATACCACAGTGTCGCCATGCTGTTTTCTCAAACGAGGGTTGATGTTCAGCCCTAGCAAGATAGCTTTGTGAGATAAAGAATTCGAGCTCATTGACGACTAGGATCACATCATCCTCCTCTCCTTGAAAAGGATTCGTCCTCGAATCCGTGATGGAAACAAGAGACTCATTCGGACATGTTTCTTCTTCGTTGAACGGATCTTGAATCCCCTCTTCTTCTTGGATTGTGAAAGGCAAGCAAGGCGGAATAAATGGGGTCGCATCCGACCACTTAGTTGACATGCAATTCAGAAAGATAGGTACCTCGGTTGACGTTCGTTTCTCCTTCATGGAAAGCGCAACATTAGGAAGTTGGATGATTTCTTCGTCTTTCTTAAGCTCAGGCATGACCTTTGTAGTTTCAATCAGAACATCCTTGGACTTGCCTTCCTTGATCTCAAGTATCACACCCATGGCCATAGAGGATGTCGTCGTTGAAGAGGGAGGGGGTGGTGTTGTGGGTTTTGATAGCTTTGACCCCAATGAGATGACGACTTTTCGCATTTCTTGTACTTGTTGCATTGAGTCTTCCGCGAGCTTGCGGATCTCTTGCCAAGGTGGTTCAACCTTCTTCTTTCGCCGAGCCTCATCCTCTCGAGCCCTTCTCTTTCGATATCTCATCCGGAGATCTTGATCAACTACATCATATGTAGCACCATCCATGTCGCTCCAACGAAGATACCCATCATCATAGGCTCGAATGGCCCATCGGATGTACTCTTCGGACAAAGGCTTGAAACTCGTCTTCTTGAACATTTTGACTAAGAAGAAACAACTCGGATATCGAAAGCTTGATGGACTCGAGTCGATTAGCTCTGATACCACTTGATGTGCTCGGACCCGGGCTCGAGCAAAAGGACCGGCCACGAGAGTTCCGAGAAGTCGGGAAGTTGTTGGCAGTTTTGGAGCAGCAGATCAGTCGGCAAATAATACCGATTTCCCGTCGATTGGCTAGGCTTCTGGAAACGTGCGAGTACTACTTTTGTAGATCTTAAAGTTGCAGTCGCGGATTGGGGCAGATCTCGTCAATCGGATGTCAGACGAAGCGGGAAACTGAGTTTTACCGAGACGTCGCCTATGCAGAGACGATTCCGAAATTGGGTTCGTTTGAGAGGTATTGAGGGCTGTTTTGGGAGTGACGTTTTGGGTATGATTGAGGGTGATAATGTGGCTGTGGAAGGCCTTAGAATGGTGGTAAAGAAGGGGTATGGGGTTGAGGGATATGTGATGCAAGATCGCTCTCGGCCTCGCACTCCGAGCTCTCTCCAACACTCGATCTTCCACACTCTCGGCCTCGCACTCCGAGTGTTTCCGACCCTTTGATTCCGTCGTCTCTCACTAAGGAATCTCCTTCAGCCTCTCACCGAAGGTTTTGTTCCCGGCCTCTCACCTAAGAACGAGATTCTTAACCCGAATCACTGGAAGCTATAAGGCTTACTTTTTCTCAAATTTCAACTTATCTTCAAATCAGTTCTTACATCCCTTTATATAGATAAAATATTGAATCTATGAAAAACAAAAAAAAAATTAAATAAATTGATAAACTAATGACGGATAATACGAAAGGGTTTCCGAGATTTATGACGGAAAGATGGACAACCATAATGGGGGGAAAACGAATGGTCTTGGTTGCCATCAAAGGGATGGAAGGTCGGGAATCCCTAAAGCCCCGTCATTTAATCCAACCTTATTGAATTCATTCCGTCTTCATTTATTGCATTTCCAACAAGCTGCCTGGTTTTCGGACTGATCCAAAGATCCTAAATTTCGGCCATATTCTAATATGAATTGACGACTGCATCCTTCAATAAAGTTGTAGCCGCTTAAAATATCTTTCCAACAAGTCCTCATCGGCTTCAATCGGAATTTCATACATCCAGAACGAGCCAAAATACCGAGGTGTCGCCAAACAGTCTTCACAAATGAAAGCTGATATTCTGCTCTGAAGAAAAACCTTTGTAGGAAAAGAGATGCAAGCTCAAGGGCGACTACGATCACATCATCCTCCTCCCCTTGAAAAGGATTCGTCCTCGAATCCGTGATGGAAACGAGCGACTTCTTCGAACATGCTTCTTCTTCCTTCAACGAATCTTGAATCCCTTCTTCTTCTTCAATCGAGAAAGGCAAGCAAGACGGAATGAAAGAAGTTGAATCTAACCACTTACTTGACATGGAATTCAGAAAGCATGGCATGTCGGTTGGCATTCGTTTCTCCTTCCCAGAAAGCGCAACCTTGGGAACTTGGATGATTTCTTCATCCTTCTTAAGCTTGGGGTTGACCTTTGCAATCTCAATCGGGACATCCTTGGACTTGCCTTCTTTGATCTCAAGTGTCACAACCATGGCCGTAGAGGATGTCATCTTTGAAGAGGGAGGTGGGGCTGTTTTGGACTTTGATTGCATTGACCCCAATGAGGTGACGAGATTTCGAATTTCCTTTACTTGTTTCATTGAATCTTCCGCGAGCTTGCTGATCTCTTCCCAAGGTGGTTCCACCTTCTTCTTATGTCGAGCCTCATCGTCTCGAGCCTTTCTCCTTTGATATCTCCTACGGAGCTCTTGATCAACTACATAATATGTAGCCCCATCCATGTCACTCCAACGAAGATACCCATCATCATAGGCTCGAATAGCCCATCGGATGTACTCTTCGGACAAAGGCTTGGAACTCGTTTTCTTCAACATTTTGACCCGAAAGCTTGAGGAACCCTTGTCGTTGCTCTGATACCACTTGATGAGACTCGAGGACCGAGATCGACCAAGGCTCAAGCTTTCGAACACTCTTTTTGTGGAGCTAATTTTTCTGGTTTATGGAAACTAGAAAAAAGGGATATGTGGAGCAAGATTCGCAAGCCTCTCACCCTTGAATCACCTACACTCGATCTCAATCCTCTCGGAATCGCACTCCGAGGATCTCGACCCTTTGACACCTTCGCCTCTCACTAGGGTGTCACCCTCGGCCTCTCACCAAAGGGTTCGCTCTTAGCCTCTCACCAAGAACTCGATCCTTAACCCGGAATCATAGGAAGCTATTAGTGGCTCAAACTTTAACTCAACTAAACTTGACTTGATTTAAAATGAAGTTCTTACAAGAAATATATAGAATGAAAATGTAGCCCCCGAGCATTTCTAATGGATGTGGGATTTATTTGATAGAAACAAGAGCATGAAAAAAACGTCTAGATTGGATCTGTTGGAAAGAACGTCCAATTCGAGCATCTCAGAGACTGATTTAGGAGAAGTGTCCTTCATGGAAGTTGTAGCCACTTAAAATAGCTTTCCAACAAGTGCGTATTGGCTTCAATCGGATTTTTATACAGCCCGAAAGAGCCCAAATACCACAGTGTCGCCATGTTGTTTTCTCAAACGAGGGTTGATGTTCGGCCCTGGCAAGGTAGCTTTGTGAGATAAAGAATTCGAGCTCATTGACGACTAGTGGGTTTAACCGAGCCATCTACATTTATTTTGTAGGTAGCCGGAAGTGGTTTCTTCCAAGTAACATTTAGTCTCCTATTCCCACGCTTTGCTTTATTTCCTGGAACGGTTGTTGAGGCGTTCTGCTAGTCTCTGACCGACATTAGTGTTTTGGTTGCGATTTGAAAAGGCGAGTCTAGTTTTTTATTTTTGAAAATTACCGTGTTCCTGGCCTCCCAAATGGTTTGCCAAACGAAACACAAGTCTTCAAAGTTATTCCAAGTGGGGTGTGTTCGGAGGATATCCTCTAATGTTTGTGTTTAGAGTTGGGTTTTGAATTAGTATTTTGTTTGTAATTTGTTCATAGTTGGAAATAACTCTTCTAGTTACAGTACAATGAAGAAGCAACTTAAGCTGTTGACCCTGTTGAAATACCGATTGAGTCGCACTTTTGTTGCTAGACCATCTTGAGAAATTTTCCATATCAAGTTTTTTAGTCTAGGGGGCAACTTAAGCTTCCAGATCCAGTTGCAGGGGTTGGTTTTGTAGCTTGTGTTGTTCATCATTTGCTTGACTGATTTCGTAGAAAATGGGTCATTCGAGCTATGTTTCCAGATTAATTTATCCAGGGTGTTCCAGCTTGGAATTTTGATCATGGATATTAAGCTGGTGATTTGAGTCTGAAAGATTTGGTTCAACAAGTGAAGGTTCCACTCCTTGCTCTGATTGATTAACTGCTTAACTGTCATGTCTGGGTCATGGTGAGCTTGGTACTGATTTGTGTTACACCCCGGGATCCATCGGTCCCTCCGTACATTGATGGATTCACCGTTCCTGATTACCCAGTGCAAGCCTTAGACGAATTTATCTCTCAAATGAAGGAGTCTACCAAATTGCCAGGATGGATTCTTGGGTTCAGTTTCATAGGGGTTGCTGTTTTGAAAATATTTTTCTGTAACTACTTTAACCCAGACGTTATCCTTATCGGTGTAAAGTTTCCATAGTAGTTTCATTTGGAGGCTAATATTCACATCCTCTGCAAGTCTGATTCCAAGACCACCCTTCTCGGTAGGCTGACATATTCTTTCCCAACTAATTAATGGTGTGTATTGTTCAGATTGGAGATTATTCCAGAAAAAAATCTTATGGATTTGGTCAATTTCTTGAAGGATTCCTTTAGGCAGGAGAAAATTTTGCATGAGGTAGTTTGTTTTAGAACAGAGATTATCTTTGATGAGGGTTACTCTACCAACTTGAGAGAGAGAGTGGAAGCTTTTCATTTAGACAATTGTTTTTTTAAACTCTGAATAGCCTCTTGGAAAACTTCCTTTTTGACCCTCCCACGAAGGAGTGGGATTCCCAAGTACTTTTCAAGGGCTTTGGAAACGGGGATATTTATTTCGTGGGCAAGGGAGTTAGCTAGAGAGGTACTAACATTCTCTGAAACTTGCAAGGAGCTTTTTTTATAGTTTATTGTTAATCTAGAAAGGTTGGAGAATTTATTAAGAATATTTCTGATCGTGTGGATGCTCTTATGGGAGGCCGGAGCAAAAATGATTGTGTCATCAACGAAGGTTAGAAATGGGATAGGAGTGCCATTTTTTGTGAGTTTGATACCTACCAGGCCATCATCCAAAGCTGCTTCTTCTTGAAGTTCTCTCGCTAAGTTTTCCATGATCATAATAAAAATATAAGGGGCTAGAGGGTCTCCTTGACGAATTCCTCTTTCTGGTTTGAATTGGGGCCCCGGTCGGTTGTTAACCAACACCGAGAAGGTAGTTGTAGTTATGTAATTCATTACCATGTTAACCCAGAACGGGTGGAATCCAAACTTATCAAAGGTAGCCGTTATGTAATCCCAGTTAACTCTATCATACGTCTTTTCCATATCAAGTTTTAAAGCCATCCATCCTTTCTTGCCTTTGTGTTTATGAAAACTGTGAAAAATTTCATGCGCTATAAGTGTATTGTCTTGGATGGATCGGCCTTCAACAAAGGCACCTTGAAAAGGATTTATAAGTCGGGGAAGAATTGGTTTGAGTCTGTTGGCTATTATTTTTGTGATGATTTTATAAAATGTATTGCAGAGACTGATTTCTGTAGTGATTGATGTTTGAGGGATTATCGACTTTGGGAATGAGGGCTATGAAAGTTTGGTTTATTTGTGTTAATAATTTTCCAGTGTGAAAAAAGGCTTTGACAGCTTTGCAGAGGGAGTGCCCAATAATATGCCAGTATTTGATATAAACTTCCGGAGGGTAGCCATCTAGACCAGGAGTTTTATCCTCAGCCATCAAGCTAACCGTATCTTTGATTTCCAAATTCGAAGGAGGTTTTAGTAATCTATCATTGTCTGTGGTAGTGATTTGCGACTGAATATGTGATAGATGCATGGCAGTTATAGTAGGGCGGGATTGTTTGATAAATCTGTCCTTCATTTCTTTGGAAATTTGATTTGAGATTTGTTGTTGATCCGAAAGGATTATACCATCTTTAGTAGTAAAGGATGAAGTGGAGTTCCTAAATTTTTTTATTTTGACAATGGTTTGGTAATATTTCGTATTCTTATCTCCTAGTTGTTTAGTTTTGGCCCGCTGCTTCCAGAATCTAAAGTACGTTGAAGTTCATAAGGGCGTGTTTCTTCTTTTCTAATCTAGAGAGTTTTTGGTTTTCAGCTTCAGAAAGTAGCCCATGGGAGTCTTTGTTGGAGTTCTTGAATATGTGATTCGACTTGGGAAAGTTGTTTAAAGACGTTGTTTTTGTGTTTTTTGCACCATTCTTTAGTGTTTTTCTTGAGGAGTTTTTTGTTTCCGCATAAATTTATAAGCGAAAGAACCATCAAGCTTGTTTTTCCAGACATTACTGACAATATTTTCATAGATCGGATTTTCCACTCAAGCCATTTCAAAACGGAAGGGAGCACCTTTTTGCCTCTCACTGGTACCTATGCTAATGGATATTGGGCAATGGTCAGAAGATGAAAAGGAATGGTGTTGTACAGAGAGATTGTTGAATTTGGTAACAACATCTTGGTGCGCCAGAACCCTATCGAGTCGTTCGTAGGTATTTGAGTAGACCTTATTATTCTTCCTCCAAGTGAAAGGTGAACCCCTAAAGGGTATGGTATGAAGGTTGAGTTCCTCTTTAACTTCTCTTAACCTTCGAAATCTAGATAGGGTTGGATGGTTGCCACCCATTTTTTCTGTGTCATTTTCAATGTCGTTTAGATCCCCTATGATAAGGACAGGAAGCTGGTGTTTGTTAATAATGTAAAAAATATCTTGCTAGAAATTAGTTTTTTCTTGTTCAATCGAGGGGGCGTAGACAAATAAGAGTGCTATGGCAAGTTGATCAACAGAGAGACTCAAGAGACAGAATATATTGTCTAACTCGAGAGTGGTAATATTCTGTGTTTGGTTATTATTTTTCATAAGAATCCACATTCCTCCATTAGAGCCTATAGAGCTGATAGATAATGCCTTGTGGAACCCAGCACTACGAAGTTGATAGTTATCCGGTGGGTCAGGAGATTTGGTTTCAGACAGAGCTAAGATGTCAAGGTTATTATTATTTCTTAAGAGGTTTATCTCTTGCCAAAGGAGAGGGCGTCTAGAATCCCTGGCATTCCAATAGGCTATATTAATCATGAGAGTTAGAGGGGGCTATGCTACATAGCCCGAGTTTTCCTTTTGAATTATCCTGTAGGTTGTATATTTTGTATACTTATTAGAACCATTCCGAGTGTCAAACCTTCTCAAGACATAGCAGATTTTTTTGAGAAAAAGAGAGGTGATGGGTTTGTTGTAGATATGGTTCCGAATTGAGAAGTGAGCGAACTGACCATAATCATCTGCTTTGGATGAGTTGTATATAAAGGCAGGGCTTCCTTGATGCCGCTTGTGTTTAGTGTTTGAGCGGGTGTTCCATATTTTGAATCTGCAGATATTGCTTGTTGTATAAAGTTTGTATTGAGAGTTTAGCAAAACTTGTTGTTGTTGGTAGGTGTTGTTGTTGCTTTTCCCCACACGGATTACAAAAGAGAATCTGGTTGGGATCAACTGGATGGTTTGATGGTGAGAGTTTTGAGGGATCATACCTTGTGCACAGTCCAAGTATTCCAAGATGGAGATCAGGATGGCCCTGGGGTTGCAGCAGCCCATGGCCAGCAGTCCAGGGAGAAGGATTCCGGTCATAGATTTGTGTGATCCCATGTTCCAATCAGAGCAGCCATGGATAAATTTAGTTTGTTTCCTGTGATCATAGCACCACCAGTGGCAACACTGAGGCTCCAAAGGGATAACCATACAAATGTTTATATCATTATCATTAAGATTGGTAGTATAAACAGTTAAGCTGGCTGATCTAGGATTCATGAGGCCTGTAGTATTGTTCATTGTGTTCATAATCCAGAAATGGTTCATTGGGATCAATCCAGTGATATAACAATTCATAAGCCTAAGGATCATATTATGCAAAGAGTGCTACTTCAGGCTTCCACCTGTAACAATGTAAATGGAATTAGCAAAAATGTTAGAAAGAAACTTATGTTCAAAGCTGGACTTATCTCTTCTTGGGTTAAGAGGGATGGTTGCATTGATTTACATTGTCTTGTTGCTCTTCATCAATTGACAGTTGAGTCTATGATAATTGTTCTTGAGCGCCAGATTGCTGCTGGAAATACTTCTCCTCCCAATGAGGAGTCTTTCATTATTAGGTGTGAGTATAACCCTTACCCCTTCTTTTCTCTTAGATGTGTAGGTAGTGATGAAAACCACATGGATCCGGACTACATTCATCCCCTGATTTTTTATTTTCTCGTTGAGAGGGATAAGACGGTTGCATCTCTTCATGGTGATCCTGCCGATTCCGTTTGCCAAGATCAGTTTAGCCAGTTGAAAGAGAGGGAGCCGTCCCACCGTTATAGATTGACCAATCATGTGGCTTGCATAGCAATGATTCCTGCAAAACCTTAGCTTAGTAGTATCATTAGGGAAAAGATTATGGATCTTAAATGTTAATTCAACCATATGCTTGTTTGATAAAGGGTTGGTGTTGTAGATTTTTGGCGCCGAGTAATGCAAAGCCCAAAGGGGCTCAATCACATGGGACTTGGAACATGCATATAATCCTTGGTGTTGATTAATGCAGTGAGGGATGGCTAAGCAAACAGCCTTGTGAAAGGCATGCGTGCAGTTAACCATCCATTTGGGGAAGCAATCAATTTCATCTTCCTGGTGAGCCTTGTTTTGCTTAAGAAATTTGGGGGAAAATGTTAAAGGTAAGGTTGTAATTAGAGAGGGGGAACTAGTATTGTGGAGATGTGTAGATCTAAGATTTGAAAGTGAGAGGTTGTTTGCCAAGGAGGGATACAAACTTAGGCAAAATTGTCATGGGCAATCAACCTCAGTTTGATCCAAACGAACCCAGAAAGCACTGGCGGAGGAACCTAGGGGAAACTAGCAAAGAGAGGTTTTTTCGCTCATGCCTTTTAGAAAAAGAGGTTGAAATTAAGTGTTTTCTCTTCGTCAACTCTAAAATCTCAAGTCTTCAATCCCACGTTTTACATCTCTGGTTCTTCGTCAATATTCCTTCCAATCAAGTGTCTTGAAGGTTAATTAGCAAGCATTTCCTAATTAATTATTCAAGGAGTCTTCACACATAAGCCGTAGGGGAGAGGACGAATTTGATCAAGTCGGTGCCGATCTTCGACGTTCAAGTCACTTTGTGTGGTGACGTCACTGGGCACTAGCCCACTCACCATCGGTCGATTGTAATTGCAAGTGGGCGCAATTGTTGACTCAATTAGTTAACAATCGTTAATTACTTAGCGATTTGCAGAGTCTACTCGTTACAAATTTGGCATCAATTCACGGAAATCAAGGAGCATACGCAAGGTTGGGCGTTTCTTTTAGCAATTGGCCTGTCTAGCCAATTGCTACTAAGAAGAGTATATATGTATGTAAGGATCACTGAAAACCAGTGAAATAAAATCATCAACAGATCATAGCAGAAAAGGGAAGAAAGGAGCAATCATTGCTCATTCATATCAGGTGGCGGCAGGGGTCCTTTCATAGGGCAGCAATCCCTAAAATTATCCCCTTTTCACATCAAAGAGAGGTTTATATACTACCCTATATGTCACGTGAGAGGGAGAAACCCTTACCTCACTAAAGGCTTTATTACAAATTGAGAATGAAAGCATGGAAAATGACTAAAACACACCCATAAAGCTGATATTCTCTACATCCCCCTTCAAGTTGGACTTGGGGTGAAACCCATAAGACCCAACTTGAAAGAGAAGAAGAGATGTTGCTTCTCACCCAATGGTTTGGTTAAAACATCAGCCAGCTGAACACCTGTCATGATGTATTGAGGAGTAATAATGCCATCAAGTAATCTCTCTCGAATGAAATGACAATAAATCTTGAGATGCTATGTTCTTTCATGAAAAGCTGGGTTTTCAGAGATGTGAATTGTAGCTTTGTTGTCACAGAATAAGGGAATAGGTAATGGTGGAGGTATATCCAAAGCTTGCATCATACCCTCCAACCAAATAATCTCACTGGTAGTCATGGACATACTTCGATATTCTGCCTCAGCAGATGATTTTGAGACTGTGGTTTGCTTCTTGGTCTTCCAAGATACCAATGAGCTCACCATAAATACACAATAGCCTGTAAGAGATCTGGCACTAAACTGACAAGTGCCCCAATCAGAATCACAATATGCAGTCAAAGTTAAGGGAGAATTTGCTGGATAAAAGAGACTAACTGCAGGAGTCCCTTTTAGATACTTCACAACATGAATAACAGCTTCATAATGAGGTGCTCTTGGCTCACACATGAATTGACTGAGATGATGTACTGCATAAGATATATCAGACCTTGTAAGATTAAGGAATAATAGCCTTCCAATGAGCCTTCTGTATGACTCAGGATCACTCATGATCATGCCTGAATCAGTTGATAATCTGAGTCCTTTTGGCAAAGGGAAAACTGCAGGCTTGCAGTTCTGTAATTCACAATCGATAAGGAGATCAAGAATATACTTCCTCTGATTCAAATAAGTACCCTCTGTAGTCCTTGAGATTTCCAAACCTAAAAAATATCTGGTCAAACCCAGATCCTTAATGGTAAAGGCCCTGTGTAGTGCCTGTTTAGTCATTGAAATGATCTTCTCATCATCTCCTGTTAGCAATAAATCATCAACATAAACAAGTGCCACAACCACACCAGTAGGCACATGTTTAACAAACATAGAGTAATCCTCCACAGTTCTCACATATCCCAGGCCAATTAGCAATTTAGACAATTCAACATTCCATTGTCTGGATGCTTGTTTAAGGCCATAAATTGATTTTTTCAACCTACATACAAGGTTTGGTTTGGGTAAATCATAACCAGAAGGTGGCTTCATATATACTTCCTCCTCTAAATATCCATGAAAGAATGCATTGTTCACATCTAATTGGTGTAAAGGCCAATGCTTTGCAGTTGCAATAGCCAATAATAATCTTACTGATGCGAACTTAGCTATAGGAGAGAAGGTGTGTTTGTAATCTTTACCCTTTATCTGATTGTATCCTTTGGCCACCAATCTGGTCTTAAATCTTTCAACCTGCCCATCTGGTCTATATTGGACTATGTACACCCATTTACTTCCAATTGCCTTTTGCCCTGCAGGAAGCTCAGTAAGAGACCATGTCGCATTATCTTCTAAGGCTTGCAACTCATTTTTCATGGCTGTAACCCATTCAGGATCATTGACAGCTTGACCATAATGAGAGGGCTCATAAATAGCAGCCATGTTACAGAAGGAGGATAGATGTTCAGGAGTATGATCATGTACATGATTGAGACAATCTGCAAGAAATGACTGAGAAAAAGAGTTTCTGGTATTGTTTCTGGGACAAACA
The DNA here is from genome assembly GCA_037127255.1 of Persicaria tinctoria. Lineage (NCBI taxonomy): Eukaryota > Viridiplantae > Streptophyta > Magnoliopsida > Caryophyllales > Polygonaceae > Persicaria > Persicaria tinctoria. The sequence goes on from JBANSL010000004.1 coordinate 8,941,951, forward strand.
AAGTCATTCAATCTTCTTGGCCTCATAATTTCTCTAGTGGATCTCCTCAAGGGAGGAAAAATTTCTAAGTCATCAAGGGCAGGTGAATCTGATGGAAGATCATGAGGTTGTGTTTGGTTAACAGAAGGAGGGGATGAGGATGCTGTGGAATTTGGAGCAATGGAATTTATATGTGGATCCACATCCACAGGATTGGATGTAGTAGAAGTTACATGAGGAGAATGGGGAGGTGTATGAGACTGTGTTTGGGTAACTGAAGGCAAGGTGAATGTAGTATAGAAATTATTAGCTGGATTAACAAGAGGTAAGGTGTTTTGGTCTGAAAAATCATCCTTCTGTGCAACTGAAGGTTGTTCCTTGAAAGGAAATACACCCTCATTAAAAATTACATCTCTGCATATCTTCATGGATCTTGACTCAAGATCCCAAACTTTATAAGCCTTTTGTCCATGAGGATAGCCAAGGAACACACATTTCCTAGCTTTTGGCCCTATCTTGTCCTTTTCAGAAGGTGAAATAGGTGCAAAGCATAAACACCCAAGAATTCTCAACTCACCATATCCAGGCTCTTTGTTGAACAATCTTTCAAAGGGTGTCTTCCAGTTTAAGACCTCAGTAGGCATTTTATTGATCACATGAGTGGCAGCAAGTATACAGTCCCCCCAAAATCTGATAGGCAAGCCTGAATGCAATCTCATAGATCTAGCAGTCTCAACTAAATGCTTGTGTTTCCTCTCAACCCTCCCATTCTGCTGAGGTGAATATGTTGTACTCTTTTGAAGAATAATCCCCTCTATAGCAAAGTAGGTTTGACACTGTATGGAAGTAAATTATGTCCCGTTGTCAGTCCTGATAACCTTCACCTTTCTATCAAACTGAGTACTAACATAGGCAACAAAATATGTAATAGCTTTGAAGACCTGCAATTTATTTTTCAATAAAAAGGTCCAAGTGACCCTGGAATAATCATCTAATATAGTGATGAAGTAATGGAAGCCATTATAAGTAGGATGCTTATAAGGTCCCCAAAGATCCATATAGATCAAGTCAAAAGCACTATCAGCAATGCTATCACTTCTTGGAAATGGCAATTTATGATGCTTAGAAATAGAGCAAATATCACACTGAAAATTAGTAGGGATGCATTGATTAACCAATTTAAAAGGTCTTAACTTAGACATAGAAGTATGACCCAGTCTTGCGTGCAAAACATCCAAGCTAACACTAGCTTTATTACAACTGCTTGTAGGAAACAAAGTGTTCAAAACATGAAATTGGTTGCATCCTTGAAACTGCTCAGACTTCAAGATCTTATAGAGTCCATGCTTTCTGATCCCTCCAAGCAGCACCTTCTTAGTTCCAGGGTCCTGGATCATGCAGGAAGTTCTAGTGAATATTGCTATTAAATCATAGTCATCAAGCAATTTCCCCACAGATAACAGACTATGTTGAAAATCAGGTACCAACAACATATCATTAAGAATGACATTGTCTAAAATCTTATAGTTGCCACTCTCAGTGACAATTTTAATGGTCCCATCAAGCAGTCCTATATGCACATGCTTGTCAAGTTTAGCCTTCATAGAGACACAAAGATCTCTAGGCATCATATGATCACTAGCCCCTGTATCCACTATCCACTCAACATCTGAGCCCACTTTATAGTTAGAGTTTGCAGAGGAGCAAGAAACATTACCTGCAAAATTGACTGAGCTCCATCAGTCTATCCTTTGTCAAAGAAATTCTTCCAATGGGTTATTCTGCATAGGGGATCCCATGGATCCAGCAGCATTGGCAGCTCCTTTAGAGTCCCATTCCACCTTTCTCTAGATACCCGTTGCTTCTTCTTTTCCTTGAGCTCCATGAACCAGTCAGGAACTCCATGTAATTTGAAGCATTGCTCAACAGTTTGGACATTCAACCCACAGTGGTTGCATTTTCTGTTCAGCATCTCTTGCTTTCTAATCTCTCTCCAATCCTTCATGTAACCCTGATCAGATCTAGAGCTCGTATTGGGTTGAAAATTAGAGCTCACATTAGACTGAAAATTTCCTTTTTTTGCCTGCAGCAAAGGCACTACTGTCAACATTAGAGACCTGAGAATTTCCTGATGTCCCACCCCCTTGATCCACCTGCTGTAAGATGTAATAAGCTCTATTTAATCAAGGTAAGGGGTCCATAGACAGAATCTGAGTCTTAGATGCCTCATAACCATCGTTAAGACTTGCTAAAAGCTGCATAACACGATTTTTGTTCTCAATATCAGCAATCTTCTTAGCAATGTCACATGTGCACTGTTTCATTGCTCCACATGAGCATTGTGGGACTCCCTCCAAAACTTGGAGCTCGTCTCAATATTTCTTCAAGGTATTGAAGAGATCCGTCAAGGACATAGAGCCATGTGTGACATTGCCTAATTTCTTTCTGATTTTATAGATCAAGGGAGCATTAGTGTGACTAAATCGCTCAACAACTTCATCCCAAAGTTGTTTGGTAGATTCAGTAAACATAAAAGCCTCAGCAATATTCTTACTCATAGAATTTAAGATCCAACAACGGATCATAAAGTCTGCACGAATCCACTTATGTAAATCAGCAGCAGTGGCTTCAGGCCTAGCACATGCGCCACTAGTGAACCCCAATTTGTTCTTAGCTCCAAGAGCCATTGTTACCCCACGACTCCATGTCATGAAATTGCTACCATCAAAGGGAATAGCCACCAGTTGGGCACCTAGATGATCAGAGTTTGATAAATATAGAGGATCATTTAGATTACCTGGAGTAGGATCAGTAGCATTGATGTTGCTCATGTTTCCAGCAATGTTGAACATAAATGTCGTAACGACACATCCAATTTAGGAGGAATTCAGGATCGAAAACACTACAGCTCTAATACCATGAGAAGAGTATATATGTATGTAAGGATCACTGAAAACCAGTGAAATAAAATCATCAACAGATCATTGCAGAAAAGAGAAGAAATGAGCAATCATTGCTCATTCATATCAGGTGGCGGCAAAATTATCCCATTTTCGCATCAAAGAGAGGTTTATATACTACCCGACATGTCACGTGAGAGGGAGAAACCCTTACCTCACTAAAGGCTTTATTACAAATTGAGAATGAAAGCATGGAAAATGACTAAAACACACCCATAAAACTAATATTCTCTACAGCTACGTATCACGGGAGGTCTGGACGGAAAATTTTTAATGTAATATGTAAATTTTTTTGTTATTATATTTAGTAGTAAAATAGTATTTTTACAACTAATTTCTCTAGCTTAGTTGGTAAATGAGAAGTATTTTAATCTACAAATCAAGGTTCAAATCTCAATATTAACTTTTTAGAAGAATAATTTTAAAAATTGGTGTGAATATGATATATATAAAAACAATAAAAAAATTATGAATATTTGTTTGACCCCCTCGAATGTATAATTCAAGTTCCGTCACGGGACTCAAGGCCAATCCCTTTCACGCGTTGGGTTGTATCTCCCAAGACCGGTGTTCACTCATGGACAACTCTATGTGCCATTATAAAGAGTTACGACCCGAGTAGGATTAAAAATTCTAATTTGTGATGATGAGGGTCATATGACAAACACTACAAAAAATATACTCCCCCGATCGGAAATATTTGATGTTTTGACTTTTTGCACGTACTTTAAGGAGCTAAAAACTATATAAAATATTAACCTTTTAATAATTTTTTTTTACAATTTAATACTTATTACTAATAAATATTAAACTATGAAAAAAACTAATTAAAATAAATAAGATTTTATATAGTTTTTAGCTCCTAAAATTACGTGCACAAAAGTCAAACATCAAATATTTTCGATCGGAGGGAGTAGTAGTTTATAAGGAGGTCTTTCATAACATTTAATGTACTTCACTGATTCATCAATTTTATACAACTTTCACTTTACTATCAGTTTCGGTCTATGAATTAATCTTCATGAAAACTCTACGTTTAATCTACTCAACTTATTTATCGTTACACTCAAATATATTAACCGCCGTCCAGGGCACGGGTATTAATACTAGTTATTATATTTTGTAAAATAGTACTTTGTAATTTTATAAATTTTTTAATACACAATTTTTTTTTAAAAAAAACTTATAAAATATTAAAATCGATGTATAATACTCCGTATTAATGTAATTTTTATATTAAAAAAATAGATGTAAAAATAATGTAGCGACCTAGGTAGATAATCTTATTCAGACGAGGGTTCCGGGAACCTGCAGAAACTGAGGAAAGAGATTTTAGCTCTCTTGAATCGGCAGTCAGCCATTTTTGCATCTGCAAGCGAGAGTGAGATCGGAGAATCACAGCGAAAAATGGCATCTTTGGTGAAGTGGGTCGTCGATCCCAAGAAGAATCCACTTGCAGCTATGCACAAGAAATCCCTTGACCACCGTCTCCGCAGATTCGGTTTCTATCTCTCTCTCCCCCCCTCAAATCCCCAATTGTTGTGTGTCTCTGTTGACTGATTTGTGGAACGTGTTATTAATTAAGGTTTCCGATGGTTATTTTGATGGAAATTAGGCCTCAGATTCGACGATTTGTATGATCCAAAGGAGGACCTCGATATCCAGGAGGCCATGAATCGGCTTCCTCGTGAGATTGTGGATGCTCGGAACCAGCGCCTCAAGCGTGCCATGGACCTCTCCATGAAGCATGAGGATCTCCCTGAGGATCTCCAGGTTTGATCTCTCAACTTGTTTATTTTGATCTTTTAGGTGTTGATCGTAACTGAAAACTGTTTGATGCAATCTGATAATTTCGTTAGAAACGTCTGTTTTTTAATCATCGATTCAATTTCATCCTGCTTGGTTTATGCTGGTGTCTGATAGAAGATTTTTTGCGATTGATTTCTTCCTTTCATCAAGCGCTGTTTTGGACGGTAGCTGTTGTCTAAATATCTCAAGATTTTACAAGTATATGCACTTGAATTGCTCTCCTGTGGACCAGATTGTACATTATGGGTATGTATGGATGCACCTTTTAACTAGTTTAAAAAAAAAAATTTGTTAACTAGTTAAAGAGTGTATAGGCACCCAAAAAATCATAAAAATGGTTAAAATTATGACTTATGAGTTAAAAAAAAAACTACTTGAGGGAGCTTATTTGGGGTTTATTTTGTTTATTTGGTTTGAAAGTACCACAATACCCCTAATAACAACCAAATAAACTTCACTTTTTACAAATAAACTGTTTTTCGTCCCATACGGAGTTTATATTTTTTTATAAAATTTTAACTACTTTTACCAACCGTTTATAAATTTTTACCCTGTTTATAATTTTAGTCGGTTTATTAACCCCGTCTCATACGAACCCTATGGGGTGATCAATGAGACATTAGAGGGTCTTTCTAAGGTGGAGATGTACTATGCTCATTTATACATGAAGCCCAAGAATTTTAATTGATATATTGCACCAATCTATGATTCGACTTTTCTTATGGTGTTTCCACAATAGTTGCCCCGAACCCGTTTCCCTGTTATTGCAGGAGACTTCAAGGTTAAGAATAAGATCGATCAAACAGTGCAAACAACTCCATGCAAATCTGTTAACCTCTACCTCTGGGTTCATTTACCGGACCTATTTGGCAAACACCCTCTTGAATATGTATTCAAGATTTGATGATTTAGATGATGCACGCCTAGTGTTCGATGAAATGCCTAGCCGAAATGTTGTATCTTGGACTACTCTAATTTCAGCATATGTCCATCACGGGCACTTTGGGCTTGCACTTGGGTTGTTCAAGGAGATGCTAGGGACCCGTGAGATACCCAATGGGTTCACACTCTCAGTTGCCATTAGGGCGTGTTCTAATTTTGGAGTTTTTGAGTTGGGTTTGCAAATTCATGGGTTGATTGTCCATTTGGGGTTTGAAAATGATAAATATACTGGGAGCTCTCTTGTGGATATGTACTCCAAATCGGGAGACCGTCTGAATGATGCTTGTCGTGTTTTTAGCGGATTATATTTCAGGGACATTGTTGTATGGAATGTTATGATATCCACATTTGCTAAAGTGGGGGACTGTTCTAAAGTCTCTGAGCTGCTTTTTGAGATGAGAAATGCAAGTGGGCTGAATCCAAATGATTTTACCATTACAAGTTTGCTAAAGTGTTGTGGTTCAATGAAGCAAGTAGAACAAATTCACGGTCTTGCAGTAAAAAATGGGATTGAATTCGATAATGTTGTTGTTGGTGCATTGGTAGATACCTACTGTAAGCATGGCCATTTGGATTCAGGTAGAAAGTATTTACATTCGACACAAAAGATGGATAGTTTTATGTGGAGCTCAATAATCTCGGGTTATGCCCGGAATGGTCTAGTTGATGAAGCTACTATGTTGTTCAAAGACATGTGCAGGCAAGACATGTTACCGGATGAGTATGCCCTTTCAGGTGCCTTGAAGGCCTGTGCAGAGACTAAGGATCTCCAAATAGGAGTACAACTTCATACTCAGACCGTAAAATGTGGCTATCAAAGCAATTGCATTGCTGCTAGTGTCCTCTTGACACTCTATGCTAATTGTAGCCTTGCTGCTGAATCTAAATTGCTGTTTGACAGAATATATGAGAAAGATTTAGTTGCATGGAACTCAATGCTACTCTGTTATGCAGAAATGGAGGACAGTTCTGCCTCTGCTTCCATTATATTGTTTCGAGAGTTCTGCCAAACAGCTATGTTGAAACCCGATGGAGCTACCTTTATCGCTCTTCTCAAATCTTGTCAAACTGATCAAGACCTTATAGCAGGTACTCAAATTCATGCAAGAATAGTGAAGTCGAGACATAAGTGTAATACTGCCATAGGCAATGCAATAATCCACATGTATAGTGAGTGCACTGGCGTTGATGATGCATATAACGCTTTCAACGAGATAAATGACAAGGATGATATTTCCTGGAGTTCTATGATTTCAAGTTACCAACAACATGGATTTGAGTTGGAAGTACTATGTTTGTGTAAAGGGATGTTGGAACAAGGAATCCGTTTAACTACTTACATTCTACCGTCAACTGTCTCAGCTTGTTCCGGACTTGCAGCTGTTCACATGGGTAGACAACTTCATTCCCTACTCGTTAAATCCGGTCTTCATGGAGATGTTTATGTTGGAAGCTCTTTCGTAGATATGTATGCAAAATGTGGAGACATGGAAGATGCTCGGAATATTTTTGTTGAACAACAACATCTCAATGAAGTTACATTCAACGCGTTGATCTGTGGATTCGCACAGCATGGCAACACACAAGAGGCCATTTCAGCATTCCATGAGATGGAAAAAAAAAGAGTAGCTCCAAATCAAGTAACCTTCTTGGCTCTTTTGACGGCTTGCAGCCACGGAGGTCGTTTGGAAGAGAGTTTGCACTTCTTTCACATGATGGTTCAAAGATACAACATCAACCCAGAAACCGAGCATTACTCTTGCTTAGTTGATGTATTTGGTCGTGCTGGGAGGCTTGAGGAAGCTCTTCGGATCATTGAACTCAATAGTGGCCCTTCTGCATGGAGAACGCTATTGAGTGCTTGTAAGAATCATGATGACATAGGCATTGCTGAACTATCGGCAGAGAAGTTGATCGAGATTGATCCGACAGACCAGGCGTCATACGTTCTCCTGTCCAATCTGTTTTCAGGAGGAGAGAAATGGAAGGAAGCTTTTAGGGTGAGGAAGCAAATGAAGTATGCCGGTGTCAAGAAGGATCCTGGGAGTAGTTGGTAGATATCGACTGATGAAGAAGTGCACAGGTTCTTTTTATGTAAACGGGACAAAATTTTGATGCTCTGAGCATTTTATATCAGCATTTGTACAACAAAGGTGCCTTGCAAATTGCAGCTGGTGTTCAATTCCGGCCGTTCGATTGTTTGGAATGATTTTCTTTTACCCAAAAGCTTACTTAATATAGAAGGTATCCCCAATTTTCAACGCGAGGAAGATGGATTGTTTGGAAATATGATAATACTTGTTCACATGTACACTAGTGACTTTGTCGTCGACTGTAATCTAGAAAGCAATCAATGGAGAAAGCTGATACTCGCTCATGTTGATGTCAAGGGAGGTGAAGGAACTCTAGATGACTATGCTGTGATGGAAAGATTCACTCTCTTGATTGTGAAAGTTATCAAGATAAAGCTAGTGGCCTTGAAAAGGCAGGCGAAAGGATGACGGAATACGAGATTCTCAATCATACAAAGATTCTCTTGATTGTGTGGAGAGCCTGGAGAGTGGAGACTACACTTTGCTGCAGTAGTTGAGTTATTATATAAGAGATTTATTTCCATGAGTATTATACGAAACATCCACTCATTTAGAAAGGGGGAATACTTGTGTGTGATTAGTTTATAGAATTCTGTTCTAATATCTTTTTCTTCTTCTTGTCCTTATCTTCAGTGAAAGTAGTTTTAATTACTAGATTGCATTGCCATAAATAAATATGTTCAAGGATGAAATGTAGAAGGCATTGTATGAAACTGCTGCAGAAATGTGATGAGTAGTTTTTAGTTTTCCAAGCCCTTGGTTTCCTTCCTCTACAAGGATTGTTACTTACGTTCTTTGGAGTTTGGAGTACATGATATCATTGTTGTAATATCGCTTTTGTAAAATTGTACTTGTCTGTGATGAGTTTATAGGATTCTGTTCCAAATTTCTAATATCGTTAGAGGACATATTATAATTGTTTTAATGATTTAATATGGTAACATGGTCTCGTAGCTTTTTTTTATTTGTGATATAGACATATAGTATGATCTAGGATTTTTTTTTTACTTCTAGTCGTGGTTTGTTTATCATCCAAACAATTTCAACCTATTCGGTTTCTGCTGGCATCTGAGAGTGTTTTTTCCATTGATTTCTTCATTTCATTAAGTACTGCTTTGGATTATTTGTACAGTAGCTGAGGTGAAAATGCATTTACTTTGTGATTATGGTTATATATTACATGAGTCTCAATTATAATGAAGGTTGTGTGGATGGTAGAGCTTGGCCCAGTTTATCTGAAGATTTCATAAGTATATGCACTTAGTTTTCTGTGCTGCAAATGAAATTTTGTCTTTTCCTTCATGCAGTTGTTGCTTCTTGAGAATTCTGTGCTGCAGATGAAATTTTGTCTTTCCTTCATGCAGTTGTTGCTTCTTGAGAATTTAGAGTGTCTTCAATGTTTTGATGGGTTGAGATCATGATTGAATTTCAGCCTCAATTTAGAGTAGGGAAGGTCAGGGAGCTTGTGCTGTGCATTGGCTTTTTTATTTCAGCTTACGGTTTAGAGTTTGAGGCTTTGAGCAATTGTTAAATTGGTTTCAATTTGTGATATTTTCATTGAACATGAACTCACCCATATAAATGGTTACAGGATTGAGTAAATTAGTTAGAGATATACACTGCAGCTACTCTTAAGTATGTAACTAGTCAGATAAATATTTTTAAAAAATAGGAACTACCTAGTAACTACTCGATTGATCCTTATCGTAGAGAATGTGGTTTGGTGCGAGGAGCTACACTATGCTGCAGTTGTTGAGAATATGAGGGATTCATTTCGATGAGAATTATATGAAACATCCACTCAACTAGGAATGGGAAATACTGGTCTGTGATGAGTATAAGGATTCTGTACCATTATCTTTTTTTCTTCTTGCCCTTATACTCAATAATTAAAGTAGTTGTAGTTTCTGGATTGCAATACTTTAAATAGAAATGTTGGAAGGAAGGAATGTAGATGGCACCACTTTAACATTATATGAAACCGTTGCAGAAATGTTATATATGCATGCCTTATCTATAACCTGAATGAAAGGAGGTCTTATATGTGTCTACTCTTTACAGGCTATGCAGACACCGTTTAGGAGAGCTACCTTCAAGAAATGCTGGCTCTTGTAAGTGCTCTATTTTGTAAAGTGTTCAACAAATTCACTGTTGGGTTTCTTTTATTTAATTTTTTCTTTTTAGGATGGTTGACATGGGGTGCTTCATGGTATTTGCCTTCTATCTACATGAATGTCTTATCTAGCCATATTACTTGGAATAATCTTACTACAACTTGAAAAGTTTGTGTGTTTGTACTATGATGCCTTTTATTATCATATCTTGAGTCACAGACATGTGCATTAATCTCAAGCATCGAATGATATTTGTTAAGGGGGGAAACTATCTTCCATTGTCTTAGTAATGTGCTCCAGCAGTCTGATATTGGCAATTATTACCATTTTATCTCTAAATTAAAACAAATATGCTCCTGTGTTGCCTGATCTTTTTTCTGCGGTACTTATGGCTCGCCAAGTTGTGGTGTGGTGTGCTCGTATCAAAATCACATCACATTTAGCTTGAATTTATTTTCTTAACCGTTAAAGGAGAGGGCTGAAACACTGATAAGGAAATGATTTATTTTGTGATTGCAGGTAAAGAAGGAGGCTGCTGAGCGCGAATCCTTGGGAGCTTTACCCCTGTATCAACGCACACTCCCTTGAGCATCTTTACCCCTCCAATCTGTTGACATTGTATGTTTGTGAAAATTTAGCCGTATCTGATCCTTAACGAAGGATTTCGTCATGGGCAGGATTGCTGTTGCTTGTTGTTAGACACGCCCAACATAATTATTTTGTTTTCCCAAATGCATTAATCCTTTGCATAATAAAGGAAACCAGTATTTTGAACTTCATATATTGATGGTTGCTTGAGTCGAGTTGATGTATTCCGCATTCTCTTGCTTTTGGGTTTTCTGCACAATTACTAATGAATACAACTATAGAACAACACTCTAGTTGGGAGGTTCGCACATTTATCAAACAATGTTCGATGGAAACATGTATATGTATATGCTTGTTCGAATTACTTGATTGAAATTTGGGGGTTTTGCTTGAGGTTGTGCGCAGGGGTTCGTCTTAACTTAGCAATTGATTGTTGAATTTCAAATATATGGCGGTCTATCTTGTCTTCATTGATCGATCATCGTGGAATCAGTTTTGTTTTTTAATTACGGGTTTTATGTTTGTGTAATCCCTCTCCTTGGTTGTTGTTGATATTCAAAAATTTATTTCGAGTTGTATTTGCTTTCTTTCTTCTTTTGTGGTACTGCCTTCCTTGCTATTGCCTTCTGGTTCCACCACCTCTAATCTATTTTCTTCTTCATTCAGATTCACCTATTTTCCGTTTTGTTCCGTTCTTGTATATCCGGATATGTTATTGATGACTGATGTTCTTTAATTTCTGTTGGGGTTTTTAATCCCTCTCTCTATTGAGTTGACCCAAGTGAATTTGTATTTCTGGATTTAACAGGTAATTCGTGAGGGTGGAACCCCAGATTTTGCAGGTAATCCATGTATGCCAACCTAATCCATCCTCATACTTTTTCTTTTATTCAGTTATGATATCAAATCTTAGGATTAATTTATCATTTCCCATGATTCTGAATATTACACTAGCTGTTCATAATTTACGTGGCTTGCCTTTTGTGGATGATATAAATGACATGGTTGTCTTCATATATTTGACTGGCTTCAATTTATTTCGGATTTCAGGTAAGAATTAGTTAGGACATTGCTGCTAAAATGCCATTTGAGCTCGCCATTGATTTCATCCTCCACGATTTTCCTGATCCCGTCTTTTATTTTGGCTCAGGTATGTGTTCCACCTGTGTTCGGTTTTTTGCGATTTTGATTTGATTGTAATTACTTGGTTCGGTATGCTCATGCGATTTCGCACTTCGGTTGGTGATTAGGTTCAATATAGAGCTGTGCGATTTCTATTTGATGTGTGAGATTTGATGATCTCTGTTTCTGTCGTTGATTGCGGTTGAGAATTTCATGCTCATCTGGATTCTGATTTAAGTTTTGTCTAATTATCTTCCTGAAGTTCCAGTTCCTTGTTAGTGCGCCGTCTTCTCCCCTCCTGCTTCTGGTTAAGGGTTCGTCTTCTTATTCTACATCTTGGTTTCTGCCCTCAATATATATCTTTTAAGATTTTCGATTGTTTTCCCCTAATTATCTTGAGTAGGGTTTTTGCTTTGTGAAACAGAAAGTGTCTCCTTTCTGGATGAGGTTGCAGGTCTACCCGGGAGCCTACATTTGGCAAAATCTGTAGCATTTGAGGTTTGCCTTCTAAAGATCTGCATTTGAGCTTGCCCAAGCATTTTTCTCACACATGATGATAAGTTGATAACTATAGTTCTGTTTATGATTTCCCGAAATGCTATTCTGAATCATGGCTACTTTGTTAAGTTTTGCTTCATCTTGCTGGACTTCTTGGCAATTTCAGCTCTCATTGTAGAACTTGATCAAGTTCTCTACTTATGACCTCCAGGAATCTGGTTTGTATGTACTTGATGAGCAAGTCTTGATAGCATATAGGAAAAATAAGTGATTGTTTGTCTTGATATGCCTATAATTTCTTTCTTTGTTAAAAATCATAGTAATGATGTTCATAGTCAATAGTGAAACGAACGAACTTGAGAACTGTGCCAAATAAAGTGCCCGGTACTTCTTGAATTACTTATTTAGGACAAACGAACTTGAGAACTGTGCCAAATAAAGTGCCCTCCAATACTGACAATAGGTGAAAAATAGGCATTGTACTGAATATCCCCAGTTTGCTCATACAATACTGTCCATAGAGTGTTGGCTCATGGCATTTTAGCGATTCAAATTATTGAATGATAAAAAATTTCGCGGAGTCTTGAGTAAGGATATTGTCACTCATTGCTACATATTACTGGAGCCTTGTAATCTAATGTGCACTGGAAGGAAGTTGCTTCAATCTCTTCTAAGCTTGTAGGAAATCAGTAAATATATTAGAGCTTTCTGCTAGATCTGTGTCTTTGTTGCCTGGTTTGAAAATTTGAATCAAATGTGCACTTGAAGGTAGTTATGTACACCACACAGTAAAATTCCATCTAAGAACATGTACAAGGAGTACTCCCCCAACAAGGAGTGAGTAGGCTTAGGCCCCTTGTTTTGTTCATAAAATGACATTTTATTCAAACTATTAATGAGAAAAAAAATTAATGAATTTAAATCCCACTATCTATTTCAAATTAGAAATAATAAAAAATTCCACATTTTTGTTTTGTGTTTTTCAATTTTTTTTCTTCTAAAGACAAATGGCACCATTTAATTGGTGGTGTATGACTTTGAAAATACACTTAGTGTATGTGTACATTTGTCCATTTGATTCGCATTTCTGCACATTTTGTTAATAAATGATATTTTATTATATTAATAAATCGGATTTTCTAATATACGTGTTTATGGCATAGTTAAGCATACCTTGGGATATGTAAAACATAAAAAATTGCAGCACACATGTGGAACTCATGGCAACGTGGACTTTGATCAACCTACCATACCTTGTCATAACTCATAACCTTTACTCTCAAAATCTGTAAAGTTGGAAGGAAAAAGAAAAGGAGCAAGATTCCACCCCATGTAAAGAGCATTTCATGAACGGGCAAATTGTGGGGATTGCATTACACACTAAAGAACATTCAGAAGGCAATGGAAAACAGGCCATTGCTTTTTCCTCTTCATGTCTTTATCTTCAACCAAAATGCAAAGCAAAGAATATATATCCATCCCCAAAACAATCTGCATCAAGAACAACTCCAATAAGATATCTAGGTTTTCTTTGTTTTTGATCCATTGCTTGTTGCTGGTGAATGTTTATGGTTTTGAAATTTAGAATTCAGATTTTGTAATCCAGGGTTATTCTAGACTCCAGGCTGGATCTAGATGTTTCTGATGAGGTTGTATTTATCTTGGATCACATGTTGATGGCTCGTAGTTATGTTTTTTTTTTCATTTGTTAAGCTGCGTTGATGAGGAATAGGATTGATGTTATTTGAAAAGAAACAGCCTCCCTCTGGGATTTCTAGCTTGTGTTAATTATAGCTTTTCAAACTCCCTTTAGGATTAGGTTAGCTGATATCTGTTTCAGATTGGGTTAATCTAGGTGATATTTTCATTCATCTGAATTTTTTTTTACCCTATGGGTTTCCTTGCCAAAACTACATTTACTGCTTGATTTAATTAAATATTGAGATGAACTTTTGCAGGTCCTTGCTGATACAATTGTGTTACCATGTTCAATTGCAAGAGGTTGCAGATACTGTTCTAGAGATGATGTCGCATCTTGATTGTATTCGTATGCATTTCATTGATTGAGGGTAGTTATATCCATTTGAATTCTGCAATCAACTGAATTAGGAATATGTTTTTGGTTTGTTATTTATGAAAATAGTTTGTTTTCATGGGTATGATCACTGTTGTTTTAGCAGGTGCTTCAGTCTCGCTTCTTCCTTCCTCAGATCTTCTGTTCGTCATCTCCTTCTGCCTGCCTTTGGTTGCACTATTTTAAAGTTTCTGAATTAGGGTTCACGAGTTCAAAGGCTCGGTGGGTGCTGTCCTTGCTTATTGATTCTTTTTAAGTCGGATTATTCTTATTTTTTAGTTTTTAAAAATACACTTTAAAAACTAAAATAAAATTGAGCACCGGAGGGAAACTGGAAAACTACACTGTTTAACCTTCCTTTGTACGTAGTAGTTTATACTGAAACTTGATGTGTGGTATCACTCACTAACACACCCCGATGAATGCATTCATTTCCCATTGATCGTTTCTCTTTCTTTCTCCCTTGTTTTCTTTACTATCTTCTTGATTTCCAGCGCAACAAATGTGCTTGAATTTTTATTGTTTGTGATCATATATGTTTCCTTGGCTTTTCGTTTTTCACTTCTGCCACCTTATAAGTTATAACTGTGTGTTTTGATGAAAGCTCGTCAGTGTCATGACATGAAGCCCAAGGATTTTAACTAATCTGTTGCACCGATCTATGATTCGGCTTTTCTCCCGGTGTTTCCACAATAGTTGCCTCGATCCTGTTTCCCTGTTGTTGCAGGAGAATTCAATGTTAAGATCGATCAAACCGTGCAAACAGCTCCATGCAAATCTGTTAACCTCTAGGTTCATTTACCAGACCTATTTGACAAACACCCTCTTGAATTTATATTCAAGATTTGACCATTTAGATGGTGCATGCCTAGTGTTCGATGAAATGCCTAGCTGAAATGTTGTAACTTGGACTACTCTAATTTCAGCATACGTCTATCACGAGCACTTTGGGCTTGCACTTGGGTTGTTCAAGGAGATGCTAGGGACCCGTGAGATACCCAATGAGTTCACACTCTCAGTTGTCGTTAGGGCATTTTCTAATTTTGGAGTTTTAGAGTTGGGTTTTCAAATCCATGGGATGATTTTCCATTTGGGGTTTGAACGTGATAAAGATGTTGGGAGCTCTCTTGTGGAAATGTACTCCAAAATATGGGACTGTCTGAATGATGCTTGTCGTGTTTTTAGCGGATTATATTTCAGGGACATTGTTGTATGGAATGTTATGATATCAACATTTGCCAAAGTGGGTGATTGTTCTAAAGTCTCTGAGCTGCTTTTTAAGATGAGAAATGCCAGTGAGCTGAATCCTAATAATTTTACCATTACAGGTTTGCTCAAGTCCCATGGTTCACTCAAGCAAGTAGAACAAATTCACAGTCTTGTAATAAAAAATGGAATTGAATTCGACAACGTAACGTTGTTGCCGGTGCATTGGTAGATACCTATTGTAAGCAGGGCCATTTGGATTCAAGTAGAAAGTATTTACATTTGACACAGAAGAAGGATAGTTTTATCTTGAGCTTAATAATCTCGAGTTATTCCCGGAATGATCTAGTTGATGAAGCTAATATGTTGTTCAAAGACATGTGCATGCAAGACATGTTACTTGGTCAGCATGCCTTTTCAGGTGTCTTGAAGGCGTGTGCAGAGACTGGGGATCTCCAAATACGAGTACAACTTCATACTCATACTGTAAAATGTGGCTATCAAAGCAATTGCATTGTTGCTAGTGTCCTCTTAACACTCTATGCTAATTGTAGCCTAGCTGTTGAATCTAAGTTGTTGTTTGACTGAATATGTGAGAAAGATTTAGTTGTGTTGAACTCAATGCTACTCTGTTATGCAGAAATGGAGGACAGGTCTGCCTCTGCTTCAATTATATTATTCCGAGAGTTCTGCCAAACAACTATGTTGAAACCCGATGGAGCTACCTTTATCGCTCTTCTCAAACCTCGTCGAAGTGATCAAGACCTTATAGTAGGTGCTCATATTCATGCAAGAATAGTGAAGTTGAGCCATAAGTGTAATACTGTCATAGGCAATGCAATAATCTACATGTCCATAGAGTGCACGGGCGTTGATGATGCATATAAAGCTTTCGACGAGATAGATGACAAAGATGATATTTCCTGGAGTTCTATGATTTCAAGTTACCAACAACATGGGTTTGAATCGGAAGTACTAAGTTTCTGTAAAGTGATGTTGGAACAAGGAATGCGTTTAACTACTTACAATCTACCGTCAACTGTCGCAGCGTGTTCCGGACTTGCAGTTGTTCATATGGGTAGACAGCTTCATTCCCTACTCGTTAAATCTGGTCTTCATGGAAATGTTTACGTTGGAAGGTCTTTCCTAGATATGTATGCAAAATGTGGAGACACGGAGGATGCTCGGAATATTTTTGCTGAACAACAACATCTTAATGAAGTTGCTTTCAACGCATTGATATGTGAATACGCACAACATGGCAATACACAAGAGGTCATTTCAGCATTCCATGAGATGGAAAAGAAGAGAGTAGCTCAAAATTAAGTAACCTTCTTGGCTCTTTTAACAGCCTGCA
Organism: Persicaria tinctoria; assembly: GCA_037127255.1. NCBI lineage: Eukaryota > Viridiplantae > Streptophyta > Magnoliopsida > Caryophyllales > Polygonaceae > Persicaria > Persicaria tinctoria. The sequence continues at coordinate 8,958,693 of JBANSL010000004.1, forward strand.
ACCACGGAGGTTGTTTGGAAGAGAGTTTGCACTTCTTTCACATGATGGTTCAAAGATACAACATCAACCCAGAAACCGAGCATTACTCTTGCTTAGTTGACGTATTTGGTCGCGTTGGGAGGCTTGAGAAAGCTCTTCGGATCATTGAACTCAATAGTGGTCCTTCTGCATGAAGAACGTTACTGAGTGTGTTGGAGGCTTGATACACCAGATATATTTGACGGATCAAAATACTTTTACATTAAAGATGTTAAAGTATTGCACGCTTTGATGTTTGTCGTCTGCCGACTTTGTCGGTCTCTGTGACATGCTGTTTCACCCTCGAATTGTTTCATAATAAAAAAATACACTTTAAATATAAAAAAATACACTCTAAAAACTAAAATAAAATAGAGCACCGGAGGAAAACTGGGAATCTACACTGTTTAACCTTCCTTTGTACGTAGTAGTTTATACTGAAACTTGATGTGTGGTATCACTCACTCACACCCCCCGATGAATGCATTCATTTCCCATTGATCCTTTCTCTTTCTTTCTGCCTTTTTTTCTTTGCTATCTTCTTGATTTCCAGCGCAGGAAATTTGCTTGAATTTTTATTGTTTGTGATCATCTATGTTTCATTGGCTTTTCGTTTTTCACATTTGCCACCTTATAAGTTATAACTGTGTTTTGATGAAAACTCGTCAGTTTCATGACATGAAGCCCAAGGATTTTATCTAATATGTTGCACCGATCTATGATTCGACTTTTCTCCAGGTGTTTCCACAATAGTTGCCCCGAACCCGTTTCCCTGTTGTTGCAGGAGAATTAAATGTTAAGTTCGATCAAACAGTGCAAACAGCTCCATGCAAATATGTTAACCTCTAGGTTCATTTACTAGACCTATTTGACAAACACCCTCTTGTATTGATATTCAAGATTTTACCATTTAGATGGTGCATGCCTAGTGTTCGATGAAATGCCTAGCCGAAATGTTATATCTTGGACTACTCTAATTTCCCCATACGTCTATCACGGGCACTTTGAGCTTGCACTTGGATTGTTCAAGGAGATGCTTGGGACCCTTGAGATACCCAATGAGTTCACACTCTCAGTTGTCGTTAGGGCATTTTGTAATTTTGGAGTTTTTGAGTTGGGTTTGCAAATCCATGGGATGATTGTCCATTTGGGGTTTGAACATGATAAATATGTTGGCAGCTCTCTTGTGGAAATGTACTCCAAATTAGGGGACTGTCTGAATGATGCTTGTCGTGTTTTTAGAAGATTATATTTCAGGGACATTGTTGTATGGAATGTTATGATATCAACATTTGCTAAAGTGGGTGACTGTTCTAAAGTCTCTTAGCTGCTTTTTGAGATGAGAAATGCAGTGGGCTGAATCCTAATAATTTTACCATTACAAGTGTGCTCAAGTCCGTGGTTCACTCAAGAGAGTAGAACAAATTCACAGTCTTGCAGTAAAAAATGGGATTGAATTCGACAACGTAACGTTGTTGCTTGTGCATTGGTAGATACCTATTGTAAGAATGTCCATTTGGATTCAGGAAGAAATTATTTACATTTGAAACAGAAGAAAGATAGTTTTATCTTCAGCTCAATAATCTCGGGTTATGCCCGGAATGGTCTAGTTGATGAAGCTAATATGTTGTTCAAAGACATGTGCATGCAAGACATATTACCTGGTAAGCATGCTCTTTCACGTGACTTGAAAGCGTGTATAGAGACTGGGGATCTCTAAATTGGAGTACAACTTCATACTCAGACTGTAAAGTGTGGCTATCAAAGCAATTGCATTGTTGCTAGTGTCCTCTTGACACTCTATGCTAATTGTAGCCTAGCTGTCGAATCTAAGTTGTTGTTTGTGTGAATATGTGAGAAAGATTTAGTTGTCTTGAACTCAATGCTACTTTGTTATCCAGAAATGGACGACAGGTCTTCCTCTACTTCAATTATATTGTTCTGAGAGTTCTGCAAAATAACTATGTTAAAACCCGATGGAGCTACCTTTATCGCTCTTCTCAAACCTCATCGAAGTGATCAAGACCTTATAGTAGGTGCTCAGATTCATGCAAGAATAGTGAAGTCGAGCCATAAGTATAATGCTGTCATAGGCAATGCAATAATCCACATGTACATCGAGTGCACCGGCGTTGATGATGCATATAAAGCTTTCGATGAGATAGATGATAAAGATGATATTTCGTGAAGTTCTATGATTTCAAGTTACCAGGAACATGGGTTTGAGTTGGAAGAACTAAGTTTGTGCAAAGGGATGTTGGAACAAGGAAAGCGTTTATCTACTTGCAGTCTACCGTCAATTGTTGCAGCTTGTTCCGGACTTGCAGCTGTTCATATGGGTAGACAGCTTCATTCCCTACTCCTTAAATCCGGTCTTCATGGAGATGTTTATGTTGGAAGCTCTTTCCTAGATATGTATGCAAAATGTGGAGACACGGAGGATGCTCGGAATATTTTTGCTGAGCAACAACATCTTAATGAAGTTGCTTTCAACGCATTGATATGTGGATACGCACAACATGGCAATACACAAGAGGTCATTTCAGCATTCCATGAGATGGAAAAGAAGAGAGTAGCTCCAAATTAAGTAACCTTCTTGGCTCTTTTAACAGCCTGAAACCACGGAGGTTGTTTGGAAGAGAGTTTGCACTTCTTTCACATGATGGTTCAAAGATACAACATCAACCCAAAAATCGAGCGTTACTCTTGCTTAGTTGACGTATTTGGTCGCGTTGGGAGGCTTGAGGAAGCTCTTCGGATCATTGAACTCAATAGTGGTCCTTCTGCATGGAGAACGCTACTGAGTGTGTTGGAGGCTTGATACACCAGATATACTTGGCGGATCAAAATACTTTAACAATAAATATGTTAAAGTATTGCACGCTTTGATGTTTGTCGTCTGCCGACACTGTCGGTCTCTGTGACATGTTGTTTCGCCCTCGAATTGTTTCATAATAAAAAAACACTATAAACATAAAAAAATACACTTTAAAAACTAAAATAAAATTGAGCACCGGAGGGAAACTGGAAAACTACACTGTTTAACCTTCCTTTGTACGTAGTAGTTTATACTGAAACTTGATGTGTGGTATCACTCACTAACACACCCCGATGAATGCATTCATTTCCCATTGATCGTTTCTCTTTCTTTCTCCCTTGTTTTCTTTACTATCTTCTTGATTTCCAGCGCAGCAAATGTGCTTGAATTTTTATTGTTTGTGATCATCGATGTTTCCTTGGCTTTTCGTTTTTCACTTCTGCCACCTTATAAGTTATTAATGTGTGTTTTGATGAAAACTCGTTAGTTTCATGACATGAAGCCCAAGGATTTTAACTAATATGTTGCACCGATCTATGATTCGGCTTTTCTCCCGGTGTTTCCACAATAGTTGCCCCGGACCCATTTCCCTGTTGTTGCAGGAGAATTAAATGTTAAGATCGATCAAACAGTGCGAACGGCTCCATGCAAATCTGTTAACCTCTTGGTTCATTTACTTGACCTATTTGACCAACACCCTCTTGAATTTATATTCAAGATTTGACCATTTAGATGGTGCATGCCTAGTGTTCGGTGAAATGCCTAGCCGAAATGTTGTATCTTGGACTACTCTAATTTGACCATACGTCTATCACGGGAACTTTGAGCTTGCACTTGGATTGTTCAAGGAGATGCTAGGGACCCGTGAGATACCCAATGAGTTCACACTCTAAGTTGTCGTTAGGGCGTTTTCTAATTTTTGAATTTTTTAGTTGGATTTGCAAATCCATGGGATGGTTGTCCGTTTGGGGTTTGAACATGATAAATATGTTGGGAGCTCTCTTGTGGAAATGTACTCCAAATTAGGGGACTGTCTGAATGATGCTTGTCGTGTTTTTAGCGGATTATATTTCAGGGACATTGTTGTATGAAATGTTATGATATCAACATTTGCTAAAGTGGGTGAATGTTCTAAAGTCTCTGAACAGCTTTTTTAGTTGAGAAATGCCAGTGGGCTGAATCCTAATAATTTTACCATTACAGGTTTGCTCAAGTCATGTGGTTCACTCAAGCAAGTAGAACAAATTAACAGTCTTGTAGTAAAAAATGGGATTGAATTCGACAACGTAACGTTGTTGCTGGTGCATTCATAGATACCTATTGTAAGCGTAATGGCTTTGCCCACTTACGAATAAAAAAAAGATACATATTGTAAGCATGGCCATTTGGATTCAGATAGAAAATATTTACATTTGACACAGAAGAAGGATAGTTTTATCTTGAGCTCAATAATCTCGGATTGTGCCCGGAATGGTCTAGTTGATGAAGCTAATATGATGTTCAAAGACATGTGCATGCAAGAAATGTTACCTGGTAAGCATGCCCTTTCAGGTGACTTGAAGGCGTGTGCAGAGACTGGGGATCTCCAAATAGGAGTACAACTTCATACTCAGACTGTAAAATGTGGCCATCAAAGCAATTGCATTGTTGCTAGTGTCCTCTTGACACTATATGCTAATTGTAGCCTAGATGCCGAATCTAAGTTGTTGTTTCACTGAATATGTGAGAAAGATTTAGTTGTCTTGAAATCAATGCTACTCTGTTATGCAGAAATGGAGGACAAGTCTGCCTCTACTTCAATTATATTGTTCCGAGAGTTCTGTGAAACAACTATGTTGAAACCCGATGGAGCTACCTTTATCGCTCTTCTCAAACCTCGTCGAAGTGACCAAGACCTTATAGTAGGTGATCAGAGTCATGCAAGAATAGTGAAGTCGAGCCATAAGTGTAATATTGTCATAGGAAATGCAATAATTCACATGTACATCGAGTGCACTGGCGTCTATGATGCATATAAAGTTTTCGATGAGATAGATGACAAAGATGATATTTCCTGGCGTTCTATGATTTCAAGTTACCAGCAACATGGGTTTGAGTTGGAAGAACTTAGTTTGTGTAAAGGGATGTTGGGAAAAGGAATGTGTTTATCTACTTGCAGTCTACCGTCAACTGTCGCAGCTTGTTCCGGATTTGCAGTTGTTCATATGGGTAGACAACTTTATTCCCTACTCGTTAAATCCGGTCTTCGGGGATATGTTTATGTTGGAAGCTCTTTCCTAGATATGTATACAAAATGTGGAGACACGGAGGATGCTCAGAATATTTTTTCTAAACAACAACATCTGAATGAAGTTGCTTTCAACGCATTGATATGTGGATACGCACAACATGGCAATACCCAAGAGGTCATTTCAACATTCCATGAGATGGAAAAGAATAGAGTAGCTCCAAATTAAGTAACCTTCTTGGCTCTTTTAACAGCCAGAAACCACGGAGGTTGTTTGGAAGAGAGTTTGCACTTCTTTCACATGATGGATCAAAGATACAACATCAACCCAGAAACCGAGCATTACTCTTGCTTAGTTGACGTATTTGGTCGCGTTGGGAGGCTTGAGGAAGCTCTTTGGATCATTGAACTCAATAGTGGTCCTTCTACATGGAGAACGCTATTGAGTGTGTTGGAGGCTTTATACACCAATCTTGGGTTATGCTCGGAATGGTCTAGTTGATGAAGCTAATATGTTGTTCAAAGGCATGTGCATGCAAGAAATGGAGGACAGGTCTGCCTCTGCTTCAATTATATTGTTCCGAGAGTTCTGCTAAACAACTATGTTGAAACCCGATGGAGCTACCTTTATCGCTCTTCTCAAACCTCGTCGAAGTGATCAAGACCATATATAGTAGGTGCTCAGATTCATGCAAGAATAGTGAAGTCGAGCCATAAGTGTAATACTATCATAGGCAACGCAATAATCCACGTGTCCATCGAGTGCAATGGCGTTGATGATGCATATAAACCTTTCGATTAGATAGATGAAAAAGATGATATTTCCTGGAGTTCGATGATTTAAAGTTACCAACAACATGGGTTTGAGTTGGAAGTACTAAGTTTGTGTAAAGGGATGTCGGAACAAGGAATGCGTTTAACTACTTACAATCTACCGTCAACTGTCGCAGCTTGTTTCGGAATTGCAGTTGTTCATATTGGTAGACAGCTTCATTCCCTACTCCTTAAATCCGGTCTTTATGGAGATGTTTATCTTGGATACTCTTTCCTAGATATGTATGCAAAATATGGAGACACGGAGGATGCTCGGAATATTTTTGCTGAACAACAACATCTGAATGAAGTTGCTTTCAACGCATTGATATGTGGATACGCACAGCATGACAATACACAAGAGGTCATTTCAGCATTCCATGAGATGGAAAAGAAGAGAGTAGCTCCAAATTAAGTAACCTTCTTGGCTCTTTTAACAGCCTGAAACCACGGAGGTTGTTTGGAAGAGAGTTTGCACTTCTTTCACATGATGGTTCAAAGATACAACATCAACCCAAAAACCGAGCGTTACTCTTGCTTAGTTGACGTATTTGGTCGCGTTGGGAGGCTTGAGGAAGCTCTTCGGATCATTGAACTCAATAGTGGTCCTTCTGCATGGAGAACGCTACTGAGTGTGTTGGAGGCTTGATACACCAGATATACTTGGCGGATCAAAATACTTTAACAATAAATATGTTAAAGTATTGCACGCTTTGATGTTTATCGTCTGCCGACACTGTCGGTCTCTGTGACATGTTGTTTCGCCCTCGAATTGTTTCATAATAAAAAAAACACTATAAACATAAAAAATACACTTTAAAAACTAAAATAAAATTGAGCACCGGAGGGAAACTGGAAAACTACACTGTTTAACCTTCCTTTGTACGTAGTAGTTTATACTGAAACTTGATGTGTGGTATCACTCACTAACACACCCCGATGAATGCATTCATTTCCCATTGATCGTTTCTCTTTCTTTCTCCCTTGTTTTCTTTACTATCTTCTTGATTTCCAGCGCAACAAATGTGCTTGAATTTTTATTGTTTGTGATCATATATGTTTCCTTGGCTTTTCGTTTTTCACTTCTGCCACCTTATAAGTTATAACTGTGTGTTTTGATGAAAGCTCGTCAGTGTCATGACATGAAGCCCAAGGATTTTAACTAATCTGTTGCACCGATCTATGATTCGGCTTTTCTCCCGGTGTTTCCACAATAGTTGCCTCGATCCTGTTTCCCTGTTGTTGCAGGAGAATTCAATGTTAAGATCGATCAAACCGTGCAAACAGCTCCATGCAAATCTGTTAACCTCTAGGTTCATTTACCAGACCTATTTGACAAACACCCTCTTGAATTTATATTCAAGATTTGACCATTTAGATGGTGCATGCCTAGTGTTCGATGAAATGCCTAGCTGAAATGTTGTAACTTGGACTACTCTAATTTCAGCATACGTCTATCACGAGCACTTTGGGCTTGCACTTGGGTTGTTCAAGGAGATGCTAGGGACCCGTGAGATACCCAATGAGTTCACACTCTCAGTTGTCGTTAGGGCATTTTCTAATTTTGGAGTTTTAGAGTTGGGTTTTCAAATCCATGGGATGATTTTCCATTTGGGGTTTGAACATGATAAAGATGTTGGGAGCTCTCTTGTGGAAATGTACTCCAAAATATGGGACTGTCTGAATGATGCTTGTCGTGTTTTTAGCGGATTATATTTCAGGGACATTGTTGTATGGAATGTTATGATATCAACATTTGCCAAAGTGGGTGATTGTTCTAAAGTCTCTGAGCTACTTTTTAAGATGAGAAATGCCAGTGAGCTGAATCCTAATAATTTTACCATTACAGGTTTGCTCAAGTCCCATGGTTCACTCAAGCAAGTAGAACAAATTCACAGTCTTGTAATAAAAAATGGAATTGAATTCGACAACGTAACGTTGTTGCCGGTGCATTGGTAGATACCTATTGTAAGCAGGGCCATTTGGATTCAAGTAGAAAGTATTTACATTTGACACAGAAGAAGGATAGTTTTATCTTGAGCTTAATAATCTCGAGTTATTCCCGGAATGATCTAGTTGATGAAGCTAATATGTTGTTCAAAGACATGTGCATGCAAGACATGTTACTTGGTCAACTTGCCTTTTCAGGTGTCTTGAAGGCGTGTGCAGAGACTGGGGATCTCCAAATACGAGTACAACTTCATACTCATACTGTAAAATGTGGCTATCAAAGCAATTGCATTGTTTCTAGTGTCCTCTTAACACTCTATGAGTCTATGCTAATTGTAGCCTAGCTGTTGAATCTAAGTTGTTGTTTGACTGAATATGTGAGAAAGATTTAGTTGTGTTGAACTCAATGCTACTCTGTTATGCAGAAATGGAGGACAGGTCTGCCTCTGCTTCAATTATATTGTTCCGAGAGTTCTGCCAAACAACTATGTTGAAACCCGATGGAGCTACCTTTATCGCTCTTCTCAAACCTCGTCGAAGTGATCAAGACCTTATAGTAGGTGCTCATATTCATGCAAGAATAGTGAAGTTGAGCCATAAGTGTAATACTGTCATAGGCAATGCAATAATCTACATGTCCATCGAGTGCACGGGCGTTGATGATGCATATAAAGCTTCCGACGAGATAGATGACAAAGATGATATTTCCTGGAGTTCTATGATTTCAAGTTACCAACAACATGGGTTTGAATTGGAAGTACAGTGATGTTGGAACAAGGAATGCGTTTAACTACTTACAATCTACCGTCAACTGTCGCAGCGTGTTCCGGACTTGTAGCTGTTCATATGGGTAGACAACTTCATTCCCTACTCGTTAAATCTGGTCTTCATGGAAATGTTTATGTTGGAAGGTCTTTCCTAGATATGTATGCAAAATGTTGAGACACGGAGGATGCTCGGAATATTTTTGCTGAACAACAACATCTTAATGAAGTTGCTTTCAACGCATTGATATGTGAATACGCACAACATGGCAATACACAAGAGGTCATTTCAGCATTCCATGAGATGGAAAAGAGCCTGAGTGTTGGAAGAGACCTTCTTAGCTCTTTTAACAGCCTGCAACCACGGAGGTTGTTTGGAAGAGAGCTTGCACTTCTTTCACATGATGGTTCAAAGATACAACATCAACCCAGAAACCGAGCATTACTCTTGCTTAGTTGACGTATTTGGTCGCGTTGGGAGGCTTGAGAAAGCTCTTCGGATCATTGAACTCAATAGTGGTCCTTCTGCATGAAGAACGTTACTGAGTGTGTTGGAGGCTTGATAGACCAGATATATTTGACGGATCAAAATACTTTTACATTAAAGATGTTAAAGTATTGCACGCTTTGATGTTTGTTGTCTGCCGACTTTGTCGGTCTCTGTGACATGTTGTTTCACCCTCGAATTGTTTCATAATAAAAAAAACACTTTAAATATAAAAAAATACACTCTAAAAACTAAAATAAAATAGAGCACCGGAGGAAAACTGGGAATCTACACTGTTTAACCTTCCTTTGTACGTAGTAGTTTATACTGAAACTTGATGTGTGGTATCACTCACTCACATACCCCGATGATTGCATTCATTTCCCATTGATCCTTTCTCTTTCTTTTTGCCTTGTTTTCTTTGCTATCTTATTGATTTCCAGCGCTGCAAATGTGCTTGAATTTTTATTGTTTGTGATCATCTATGTTTTCTTGGCTTTTCGTTTTTCACTTCTGCCACCTTATAAGTTATAACTGTGTGTTTTGATGAAAACTCGCCAGTTTCATCACATGAAGTCCCAGGATTTTAACTAATACTCCCTTCGTTCAACAAAACTTGACGTTTTACTATTCATGCATTCTTTTTTAGGAGCTAAAAACTATATAAAATATCGACTTTTTCAATAATTTTTTTTAACAATTTCGTAGTTATTATTAATAAGTACAAACTTGTGGAAAAAAAAATTTAAAAAAATGAATATTTTATATAGTTTTTATCATTCTAAAAAAGTGTGCGTGAATAGTAAACGACAAGTTTTGTTGAACGGAGGGAGTATGTTGCACCGATCTATGATTCGGCTTTTCTCCCGGTGTTTTCACAATAGTTGCCCCGAACCCGTTTCCCTGTTGTTGCAAGAGAATTCAAGGTTAAGATCGATCAAACAGTGCAAACAGCTCCATGCAAATTTGGTAATTTCTAGGTTCATTTTCTAGACCTATTTGACAAATACCCTCTTGAATTTATATTCAAAATTTGACCATTTAGATGGTGCACGCTTAGTGTTCGATGAAATGGCTAGCCGAAATGTTGTATCTTGGACTACTCTAATTTCAGCATACGTCTATCACGGGCACTTTGGGCTTGCACTTAGGTTGTTCAAGGAGATGCTAGGGACCTGTGAGATACCCAATGAGTTCACACTCTCAGTTGTCGTTAGGGCGTTTTCTAATTTTTTAGTTGGGTTTGCAAATCCATGGGTAATTGGAGTTGAAGAAAGGTGAAATGAGACCTAATCAATATTAGAAATTGGAGTTGGATTCAAGGAAAACAAAACATTAATTTGAATCGGTTTAAGCCTTCTTGCAACTCCGCCTTCTCTCCCGATTGCCCACGCCGAAAATCACAGAGCTATCAGTAGCCCGGTCTTCTCGCATTCATGCGATCTCCTGCCCTCTGTGTTTAAGTTGAGAGGCTTTTCAAAAGGTCAAGCACCTAATTATGGCTCGGTTGGATGGGTTGCCTTGCAATTTGGGTTAATCGGGAAAACAAAATGAAATGGGCTGGATTTTAAAAGAAAATGGGCTCGGCTAAAGTAACAACCTGTGAACTTAATTGAGCCCGTTGGCATTTGGTGGCGATTTACAAATCAAGTAGTGGCTCCCTATGCCTATCTATATCTATAATCTATATCTATATCTATAATATAATAATAATAATAATACATAAAAAGTTGTGTTCAATGCCAATTTAATGCTCATTTATTTAATTATTCATATTTTAGATTTTTTGTTCCAATTTCACAAATGATTACAAACATCTTAATAGCTCAATGGTTAGTAGAGTTGTTTGGTAGGAATAAGGTCTTTGAGTTCGAATCTTAATAGTTACCTATTGATCATATTTTACAATTTTAATGTGTACCCATTATTACAGCCTCAAGCCCTCAAGCCTTATTTTAAAATCCATGAGTTTTAATTTCCTTCATTAGGCATTGTATTTTGTAAAAACTTTAATTTACCTCTTTTTTTTATTTATGAAAAGATGTCAAATATATAACTTTTGGCTTTTTTTTTTTAATCCAAATGGAAAATTATTTTATAATTAAGTAGATATATAGAAGAATTTTTTATAATTCAAGCTAAACTAATTAATTCAAGCTTATAATAATAATAATAATCTTCATTGTAATAAAAAATAATAATCCATCTATCTACGTATATATATAAGATTGTTTTTTTTTTTCCAATTTAATGTTTGTTTTTGAAATCAATTTCCAAAGCCAATTCTACTTGACCTAACCTATGTAAAGAATTTAAAGAGGCATTTTATTTCATCTCCTTTAAAATTAAACAATGTAACCTATGTAAAGAATTCAAAGAGGCATTTTCTTTCATCTCCTTTAAAAACAACGTAATTACAAAAGAATAATCAATCAATAACTACATAGTATTAGTCTACATCCGCACACCCTTTATTACAATCTTATCGATTTTCCTATATTGAAACAAGAGAATTCGAATAGTCACGTCCCTACCGTTACTCTAATAATAACATCAATTCATCAATGCTCAACAATTTTCTCAACTCTATATAAATGTGTTTATTAGAAAGGTTTTCATCGTCAAAAGATGTTCGTCCATACTTTTCTTCCAAAAAATCATTCATAATTTTTATGAGCCATTGTTTTTTATGCCCTTCATCAATTTTATTCTATTGTTAACTAGATCAATTTGCAGCTTAATTAGATTAACGATTATATTGATATTTTTACTGACTATTTTTGTTTTTTTTTGTTTTTTGTGTTGTTGCTAGATTTTGTTACCAAATGCAAAGAAAACGCCCAAGAATCCAAGATGAATTGCAACAATTGCTTTGGGTAATACATCCTAACTCGGAAAGTTGCAGCAATTGTTTTGTTTTTTGTATGTCTACCCATTGATTTTGTCTTATTCATCTATATTTATATCATTCGTGCATCTGTTTTTTCTATAGTTGAAACATTACTATTGGTATATTTTTCTAAGCTTGAGCTTAATTTTATATACATTAAAGTGTCTAATTGGTAAATAAAAAATTAAAGTGTCTAATTTATAAAAGTGTTAGTTATTATTGCTAATTAATTGATTTTTTTTATTATCAATTCTCTCATTTAATTCTTCAAAAAATGGCTTAGCTTCAGGTTAACCCAATATAATATAGTTTTTCATGCTATTATTGATCAATTCATATAATTAGTATAACATCTATATATTTTTATTTTAATTGAGTTTGTTCAATATAGATAAGATAAATTCAAATGTAAAAATATGGTTCATGATAATTAAGCACATACGTGCTAATTTATTAATAATCATATTAATTATGAAATTTGAAGGGTTTTCTTTAATTTGAATTAGTTTAGAAGGGATTAGTTGAGCCTTTGGGGCCTAATTATACCTAATAAATGTACAAGCTAGGAGAAACTGTCTATGGCATGAAGACTCGATCAAATATGCGATCGCTTACTAATTTTTTACTTTTAAGACTATAATGTTATACCTAATAAATCTCATATTTATCTTATTCAAAATTATATACTCTTAGGTCATATCTTATAAATTAATTTATTTTCTTGCAAAACAACCATATATATTTGACATAGGTTAATTAGGAGGAACAAAAACATGTGAATGAGAAGAATTTCATAGTTATCCTAAAACAAGAATAAGTTCATAGAAAAAACAAGAAGTTCTAATACATCTTATTATTCATTTTTCAAAATTAATATATGTCAAAGAAGAGAGGTTTTAAAAATAAATCAATTAAATTATATTAAAGTACATTATTATACCAATATCAATAAAAATTAATGTCAAAGCGCATGTATAATAAAAGTTTGATTATTTTTAATATTAAATAAAAATAAATAACGTGTAAATCAAATATTGCATAAAGAAAATTACATTTAACGGACTAGATATACCTAATAGAATCAATTTGTCTGTTGCTATATATATATATACATCATTTCTCACATTTAGCATTGGATTTGGTGTGCTTGTATATTCTTTCTATTGTTTAATTTTATCATAATTAAAAAAATTATACATACATCATAGTTATTTTTCTAATTCTTATTCTCTTTTTATTGGTTGATTTGAATAAACCTACGATTGTAAAGGCAAGAAAAATATATTCAATAAATTGGCACAATTTTTGTAATCCATTTTGTTCAATAAAAATTGCATATTCAATATTGGAAACACTTTAATATATTTTGCTTTAGATATATATAGTGTACGAATCTGATTCATTTTCAATTTTTATATATAAATATTTTATTATGATTTTTACTAGCACTGATTTGTTTACATGTATACATTAAATAATTGTGTGTAGTAAAAAGTCTCAAGTTTATAAATAGTTTACCTCTAACCCTTAATTTAAATAGCAAAATTACTTCCCATATTATATCAATTTAAATAGAAAAATTATAGTTTCTTGAATTAAAAAAATAATGACTATCTTTTATTTCTTATATTATTTATCAAGTTTGATCATCCTTATATATTTGTTACTATATAAAAATGTATGTCGATCCCGGGCGTAGCACGGGTCTGCCTTCCTAGTGATAGTGTATATGTACACACGTACACATATGAAATGTATCCAACTGCATTTATTTGAAAGAAATTTCATTTAATTGCAAAAACAACCCACTAAAATATAAGAATTATAATTGGCACAAATTACGAATTTGAGTTTGATCAAAAGTATAAAATTAAACTCGTCAAATATTCTTTGCCAATAAATTCTAGTAGGTCAATCTCAAAAATCGGCTTCTAAATAAAAACGGAGTCAAAACCTCAAATCAAGTTTCACAAAATATAAACTTGGTTTCATAAAAGAACTACATAAGATTTGATTCCGCTTTGTCGGATATGTAGGAAACCCGATACAAAGCTAAAACTCATTGGGTTCAATCATCAAACCACAAAATCAAATCTGTTCTAAAAAAGAACTACGTAAAGATTTGATACTCTTTTATGAGTTTCGTAGGAAATCCGGTATCAAATTCAATATATATTGGATTCAGTCGCCCATTTCAAATTAAATCAAATTGGTTCTCAAAAAGAACTACGGGTGATTTGATCCCGTTTAAACGGGTACGTAGGTAGCTCGGCATAAAGCTTAAGCTCGTCAGGTACAATCACCAATCCAAAAAGAAATCAAATCGGTTTTCCGGATAGAACTACGAAAATACTCGACACCGTAAAATCGGCTACGTAGGTAACTCGATATTAAATTCTAAAAATATATCGGGTACAGTCGTCAACCTCTAATTCCCTTTAAATGAATATGAGGTCAAACCAAAGCAAATTAAATTGGTTCGTTTTAGAACTACGGCTGATTTGATTCTCTTTTAAGAGACACGTAGGACACTCGATACAAAGCCAAGGCTCATCGAGTTCAATCGCCAAAAATAAATTCAAATTGTCTATTCTGATTCGATATAAAGTTCCTTCTCGTCGAGTTCAATCATCCCCCTCAAATGATCTCATGATCAAACCCAAATACAAAATTCATTTTTGTCTCGAACTACGGTGACTTGATTCCACCAAGCATGTGGATATGTAGGAAACTCGGTGTAAATCAAATTCTCACCGAGTCCAGTCACACCCAAACTTTCAAACAAATCTTTCAAAATTCATTTGTCGACTCTAGTCATCCCAAATGTCAAAATTTCCATCATAGTCAAAGTGTCCACTCTAACTCGATACAAAGCTTCCACTCGCCGAGTTCGGTCACGACCAAAAATCAAAATCAAATTCCACCACCCCAAATTGACCTTTAAGTCAAAACAAATCAAATCAAAACAAATTAAACTCCACATCAAAATAAAAATCGTTTTCTATTAGGGGTGTGCAGGAAAACCCGAAACCGAAAACACGACACGAAAAAACACGAAACCGAAAAAACACGACACGATAATGACACGAACCAAAAAAACACGGCTCTAAACGGTTCGTGTTCGGGTCGGGCAAATCGCCTTGTCGGGTACCCGACACGAACCGTTTAATTTTTTTTTAATTATATAAGTAAAGCAATATAGTAGAAGTATTATATAATCCCTTGTGAAACAATAAATTGGAGTGGCTCAGCTGGTTTTGGACGGAAGCAATTAACATTAATGAGCTGCGAGGTAGAGGATCGAATCCCATATTCACCCTCTCTTTTGCTTTTTTTATTTTTTAAGTTTCCTTTATATATATATACTCTCTTTTCTATCCAAACCCTAAAAATCAACCACAAACAACCGCCTCCTCTCTTCAGTTGTCGCCTCCTCTCTTTCTCTCTCAGCAGGAGCAAGGCGAGTTGACGCCTCCTCTCTTTCTCTCAAGTCCGCTTTCTCCCTTAAGTGAAGAGCCTTCCCCCTCTCTCTAGCTGTTGGCAAGAGCAAGGCGAGTCGCCGTGTCTGAGTCATTGAATTTCTCCCTAAAGTGAAGAGCCTCTCTCTCTCTCTCTCTCTCTCTCTCTCTCTCTCTGCAAGAGGAAGGTGAGTCGTCGACTTTCTCCCAAAAGTGTAGAGCCTGGCTGCGACAACAGTTCAATTTCTCCCTCTTTAACGGGACTCCAAATCGGCTTGAAGAGCCTGGCGAGAGGCGATTAATTGCGACTTCAGTTTCTCCCTCTTGAAATCTCCAGATCTGGCATCACAACTGCTCTTTAGTGGTCCGGCGAGGCAACGACTGTTCATTCATCAATCTCTATGGTATCGATTCAAGTTTTGATTTGTTTTCGACATCGGTTTATACTATAGATTTCTATTTTGTAGATCTGTTGATGGATTGGAATATCTAGGGTTAGGGTTTCCTTTTTTTTTTTGTAAATGTAAATGAAGATGTCATCTTTGTAGATCTGTGAATCTGTGATGGCTTTCTTATGTGTAGATCTGTGAATCATGACAGCAGGGAAAAAAATTTTACAATTAAAATTTCAAACGGTTCGTGTCGGATAACCCGATATCCGACACGGATCCAATTAGTGTATTCGTATCGGATACCCGGTTCTAGGCGTGTCGTGTTCGGATTGGTGTTTTGCCCATAAACGGTTTCGGGTATCCGACACGGTTAACCGGTTCGTGTCGGATACCCGATTATGAACACCCCTATTTTCTATGCAAATGATAGGCGGGTTACTTGAGTTACCCTTCCGAGAAGGTGGGCTCAGGTTACTCAGGTGGAATGTTGTTCGAGCTACCCTTCGGAGAAGGTGGGCTTGGACTTCATCCTATGATGCAAACAAGAAAACGAAACCAAATTGAAACCAAACACAAAATTCAAAACAGTCTGAACTATACGTAAGGCTTGATTCTCTTCAAAGAGAAACGTAGGCAACCCGCTAAAATTCGGGTGCAGCCCAAATCACCAAAACCACCCAAATCTTGATATCAATATGACTTCGAATCAAGAGGATAACCAAAAGGGGTCAAACTCAATTATTAATGTTTGGGAGTAAAAATTCGTGTTAAATTAAAATTGTATAAGCTCATCAAATTATTTCTGTGAAGGCTCTCATGTGATACTTTTATATATTAAACATGAGTACAAATTGACGGACAGTGATTACAAGCAAATAAAGAGTACGCAAAATGTGTTACATATCAAATACACCATTTTAACGTACTACAAGCTCATAAACTAAAGTATGCAAATTTAATACAATAGTCGAGCGTACCAAATGAAAAATAAAATAGTTAAAATATAGAGAGTGCAAAGCCCGTCAATTGGATGGCAGGTTTCTCGAAGGCCCTTGCTATTTAGAACACTAATTTTGTTTTTTAGAACAAAAATTTACTGCCCCTAAAGTTGTAATAATTTACCCTCCAATTCTCTCAGCTCTCTTTCTCCCTCTCTGTACGCCTTCACGGTGGAACCTTTGCTCCTAAACTTCTCAATCAATAAGGAGAGATATAACAATTTAAATTTTTTTTGCTTCATTTTTATGTGGATTGTAATGATTCTTTCTTCTTTATATTTTATTTTACTATCGATTATAAATTCTTCATGAGAATGGCGAATTTGAAGGTTAGGGTTCCTTGATTAATTCAAAACCCTAAATCTCAAATTCGTGTTTAGTGCTGGATTCAACCATGAAATTGGAAGCTAAAATTGATATTTGATCATAAAAGCTTGTTGATTGACTCAATGCTTTGTTGTTGTTTCTATACGCGATGTGTTTTCCTTTGGGAACCGCTTCACCCCTGACGGAGACGACTTGCGGCGGCGTCTGGTGGTTGTTCGATCGGGGTGCCGGTGGCGATTGGTGGGGTTTGTCCTCTTCTGCCTTCGGGCACATGGAAGACATGTTCTTGCCACCGATTGTAAGCCATTGAAACAGGAAAGAAGATGATGATGCGCAGCCGCTGTCGCAATTTTTTATAAAAAAAATTAGCTTTTTATCCCGATTCTATTAATACCCGACGTAAAAGGTGTTGCTTTTTAGCCCGATTATTTCTATACCCGGACTAAAAAACCTATTTTAAAAAAAAATAGTCACAACGACCAAACTATAATATGATCGTTACGACCAGGACTGAGTGTGGTCATTACGACCAGATAGTCGTTGCGATCATATAGATATGCGCTAAACGATAAAATGTCTCGCGCTAAATAGAAATATCACATGATGGTAAGTTGAAAATAACAAAACCCACCAAATTTAGTGGTGGGTATATATGATGCAATTTTATGTTGGAGAGGTGTGTCAACGTACTGTCAAATCACACAATTTCTGCCTGCCAATTTTCTGTCTATGCGTAATTGCGTATGATGTGTTTCTTAATTGTTAGGTTAGATATGAATATACTCCGTATGATCTTCCAAAGTTCAAGTGACTAAAAATGTGAAAGCTACTGTTAATTAGGTTTATACGTCTAGATCGAGTTCAAGTGACTAAAACCAGGTTAGATATCATCACCACCTTTTTTTTTTTTTTTTTTTTTTTTTTGATTGGGTAAAAAATTCGGATGCGAATAATCGCTATCCGATAGCATCCTTACGGATGAGGTCAGCAAGACCTGGATCGGTGTATAGGGAAGGGTTAGCGGCAACATGAGTAAGGTGTGCAACCTTATCTGCTACACAGTTACCATTACGAAGAATGTGAGAGAACGAGACTTCGTAAAACCCTGTAAGAAGTGAACTAATGTCTGACATTATTAGTTCGATTTCCCATGGACATTTGATACTATTCTTGAGATAGTTAATGATTATGAGGGAGTCCCCCTCAATAATAATTTTGTTAATGTTTAGTTCTATTGCTTTCAATATTCCTGCTCTAAGAGCCACAGCCTCGGCCATCAGAGGTGTTTGGTTCCCAATTAGACTGCATCCCATTGCCTCTGGTAGTCCGTTATCATTTCTTATTACATATCCTATTGACCCTTGTCGATGAGTAGGGGCGGACCCATCGAAATTCAATTTCATTTTCCCGCTAGGCGGTTTCTTCCATTTGTCACTCTTTCTGTGCCTTACTGTTTTGTTCTGTGGTTTTTTGTGACTATTGAGATCACTGTCTCTTCTACTATTAAATTTTACTGCTTTGCTCCATGCATTCCTACCTGCTTCCACCTTTCTTAAGAATCCATCAATATTGGGTAGTTTCTGCTGTTGGAAGATCCAATGATTTCGGATTAACCAAATAGTCCACCAGTGGAAAGCCATAGCTTGTTTTTCTTGGGAATTTAATTGTCCTGCAATAGTTGCTAATATTGGTCCAATTTTCCTAGATTTCTTAATACATTCGCTAATAGTATTTTTGACATTAGCCGAGAGGCCGGAGAAGAATAATGAGTATTTACACTCAAAAAATAGGTGAGTAGCATCCTCTTCATGGTGATTGCAGACTGCACAGTAGGGAGGGACCGCTAAACCCTTTTTTGACAAGCGAGCTGCAGTCGGTAGTCCGTCATGACAAACTTTCCAAAGGAAGTTTTTAATTTTGGGAGGGGTATTAATTTTCCAAATCCATGTATTCTCGTCATCTTTCTGATTCATATGTTTTGTGTTAAATTTATATGCACTAGAAGTTGTAAACCATCCATTTTTATCCGGCCACCAGTACATTCTGTCTTGTATGTTATTTTTAGGTAAGGGTATGTCGGTTATCTGCTTAGCTGTATCAGTAGGCAAAACTAGTTTAAGTTTATCTAAACTCCATTCCCCATTAATGATGTATTGATCAACCGTTTCTTCAACATTGTACCTTCCTGATACTGTACACTGACTTTGTATGTCATTAATTGGAGCCCATTTGTCTTTCCAGAATTTTATGGTTTTTCCATCCCCTACCGCCCAGGCTAGACCGTTCTTAAATGGCTTAATTAATTTTCTTAGCTGGGTCCATTGCCAGGAGGCGTTTCCTCTCTTCTCAAATTCTAGTAAATTTGTTGATTTTAGGTACTTATATTTAATAATTTTAACCCAACTATTATCAGGTTCTGCAATGATTTTCCACAGAAGCTTCATTTGAAGCGCTTCATTCATGTCCTTGGATTTTCTAAGACCCATGCCACCTTTAGATTTTGCTCTACAGACTTTATCCCAGCTTATTAGGGGTTTGTATTGAAGGTCTTTGTTCCAGAAGAAAGTTCTGTTTATCTTGTCTAGGTTTGAGAGTATTGAGACTGGGAGCATAAAGCTTTGCATGGAATATAGAGGTTTTGAGGCTAGATTTGAATTGATTAAAACTGACCTACCATGTTGCGATAGAGCATCAGCTTTCCACTTAGTCAGCTGGTTTGTTGTTTTGCCAATGATTTCCTCAAACGTAGTTTTATTTACTCTTCCATTCACGAAAGGACAACCCAAATATTTATCCAGTTTGATTTGTCTAGAGATGTTAAGGCAACCCTCCAACACAGGTATCCTTGTATCTGGAATACCAGGAGTACCTTGGAAAGCCGATTTATGGTAGTTGACCTTTTGTCCCGAAATTTGACAGTACTCATCAATAATAGTCTTCACTTTGCCACATGCCGTTAAATTTCCCTTAGAGAAAATAATAATGTCGTCGGCGAAAGCTAGAAAGGGAATTTTAGGACCAGAGTGGCCAAACCGGAATCCAATGCCAGACTGATCCAGATTGGATTCCCAACTTAGCTTTCGAGCTAACACTTCCGCGCCTAGAATAAACAGAAACGGAGAGAGAGGATCGCCTTGCCTAATGCCTCTTGTTGGCCTGAACAGTTCTGTCGGGCCATTATTGACTAAAACGGAGAAAGATACCGTTGTTACACATTCCATGATTAAATCAATAAATTTTTTATCGAAGGCAAATTTCTTCAATACCGATTCTGTGTAATGCCAATCTACCATGTCATATGCTTTTTCCATATCTAACTTGATAGCTAGCCAACCTTCTGAGCCCTTGCGAGTTTTGAAAGAGTGAAAAATCTCATGGGCTATGAGGATATTATCTTGAATAGCCCTATCCGAAACAAATGCCCCTTGAAAAGGATGTATTAGTTTTCCTATGACCTTTTTTAGACGCTCCGTTAGAATCTTAGATATTATCTTATATACTGTCGAGCATAGGCTAATGGGTCTGTAGTCCTTAGTTTTTGCTGGGTTATCACATTTAGGAAGTAAGGTGATAAAGGTGTGGTTTACTTGTCGGAGCAATTTCCCCGTATGAAAGAAAGACTTAGTGGCTTTAATAACGTCGCCCCCAATGATATCCCAGTAAGTTTTATAGAATTCAGCTGTCATCCCATCGGGGCCAGGGGATTTATTGGCTCCTAAAGACCAAACTGCTTCCTTTATTTCTCCGTTAGATGGTTGGTTGCACAAGAACCTATTCTCATCCTCGGAAATAGATGGAGAAATAAGCTCAAGGTAGTTATTCAAGAGATTTGTATTGACTGGTTCTTTCGTAAATCTTTTGACAAAATCGTTTCTAATTTCTGATCGAATGTTTTGTTCTCCACAAATTAGGGTTCCTGAATCAGAAGAAATATTTCTTATAATTTTTCTATTTCTTCTACCAGAAGCTACACGATGAAAGTAGGATGTGTTAGAATCAGCTAACTTGAGATGTTTGGATTTGGCTCTTTGACACCAGTATTCCCTTTGGAACTGGAGTAGCTTCTCTTTTTTGGAAATTAATTGTTTTTCTTTTGCCACATTCCTAAAATTTCTTAGACATTGTATCTTGACAAGCTCTCTCTCCACTTCCTGTACTTGCCTAAAGATGTTACCAAATGTAATTTTGTTCCACTCTTTGGCTTTTTCTTTCAATATTTTAGTTTTACAAACTAGTCTAAACATGGTTGTTCCCCTATGATTATTTCGCCAGACTTGTTTAACAATATTCCGAAAATCCTTTCTTTGAAGCCACATATTTTCAAATTTGAAAGGAGGTGGTCTAAAAGAATGTTCCGTGTTTAGACTTAAAGAAATTGGACAGTGGTCGGAGGATGAAAAGGCACCGTTTACTGCTAAGAGATCAGGGAATTTTTCAAGAAACTCGTGTTGCACGAGGACCCGGTCAAGTTTCTCAAGGATGTTATCTTCCCCTTCCACCTTCTTCCTCCAAGTAAATTTGTTACCCGAGTACGGGATCTCCGAAAGTGAACATAGGTTCTTGAATTGAGTTAATCTCGAGAATCTATAATAACTACTTGTTGCTCCACCCTCCTTTTCATCACTACAACAAATTTCGTTCAAATCCCCCATTACTAGGCATGGAAGGTGTTCCGTACTTATAATTGTTGTAAGACTATTCCAGAAAGCTTCTTTATCCACCGCATGAGGTGGGGCATATACGAAAAAAATGACACCCGTGAAGTTCTTATCTATACTTGAATATTTAACTTTAATAACTCTTGGCATTATTATTTCCACCTCGATTGATTCGTTTAGCAAGTGAGTCTCATTCCAGAGTAAACCGATACCACCCGATCTGCCGTTTCCAATTGACCATATTGATTTATTAAAACCACTCGATTGCCAAACCTTATCCAGTGGGATTTTGTCAGTTCTAATCTCCGCTATGGCCATTAGCGAGACGTGTTCGTTTATTCGTAATGCTTTGAGATCTGTCCATAGATTAGGGCTCCCTAATCCCCTAATGTTCCAGAAGCAGATTTTCATAATAACCATTTAGAAGCTGTCAGGTTTCCGGGGTATTCTAAGCCTGACAGCGGCCAATGTTTCTTAAAAGGAGCTTTCACTAGATCAGTTCGAATGGAGGTAATCTTGGGTTTCTTATACTTGACTTGAGATGAAACACAGTAAAAATTGGTAAAGAAATTAACAATGATTGCACCATAATTAATAGTGGGTGAACAATCACCGCAGCTATAATTACTTGACCATGATGTTACATAGTAAACTCCTCCCTTGGCAAAATAATCGAAATCAAAGAGATATAAGGGGGAAGTCGATATGCTTAGACTACAATTCAATAGGCAGATAATCAAAATCATACCTGGAAAGTTTAGCACCCGCTTGACCTGCCAATCATACAAGCATTGGAAAGCAAGGGACACCCAATGCCAACACCATAGACATCTGACAGTAGATTCAAATACAACACACATAATTGTTCTTGAGACACCGACACCATAGACATATACCACAGGTACACAACACAAGTATATAACACGAGCCAGCAAAAGGAAAGAAACCCGGAAGGCCACAACCCTTGCAGAGCTCATTAAGTCAAATGGATCAACCATGGAAGCCATCTTAGTCCTAGCACGTTTAGAACCCTTTTGACAATTACACCAACAGCCAAATCCAGTTTTACCCAAAATAAGATTCTTCCAACACAGCGCATCCCTATAACATTTGTAATTTATACCCTTCAGCAAGGATGACACTGCATTAGTTTTTCCTAGGCTGATCAAACACCACCTGAATTCACTTTTAGAAAGCACTTTCATCCTTGCCAACCTCAACTGATAACATCCCAAGAGGGATGTGCCAGGAGCGGCAGAAGGATTACTCATAGGGAATAAATCCCGGTTTGGCTTGGCTTTGTATTCAAAAGAGGCATCATAGACCTTAGTGAATGGTAGAACAGCCACAGGAAAAACCAATACTGTACGACCCTTAATTACACCATGAGGGATTAACAACACTAGCTCCGGCAAATAGAAAGTTTTCTTCCAAAGTTGTATGTATATAGATATCAAGACCAGTAACCACTCACAAAGCAAAGAAGGACCAATTTGACATAAGAATATATCCCAAATCAAATCGGGCATTGCAATCTCTCTGCAATTTCTTTTCTGTTCAATCGCTGCACTGGTGATTTCAAAAACATAATTACTGTTAAGAGATCCCAACAAACAGTTTCTCGTTACCTCGGCATCACTGGAGAAAGGGAACTCCTCAGCCTTTTTGCAGACAGCAAAGCTAGGTTTGGCCTTTCGGAAAATCTCCGCAATATCACCTCGCGAATGGAACAAATTGGTTGAATTATATGTAAAAAGAAGCTCATCAGAAGAGGATTGCCACACATACCTGATCCAATTCCAGATTGTCTTGGCCTCAAAGGGTTTGCCAATGGAGGTTAAAAATTGATAGATACGGTCCATCCCACTTCCAAGAAGCGAGACCACCCAAAGCCAGACGATGACTAGTCTCCATAAACCCATTCCGGGGTAGGACAACGATGACTCGATTCGCATCGCCATTCTTGATTTCAGAGTTTCCTCATGAGCATCATAGGAGATAAGCATCTCCTTAGAGAGTTTATAGCCCTTCGGTTGGTTTTTTCCCTTACAGGGTTTAGACATTTGAGGAGCAGGATCTTCTGCTACCTTGTGTTTTTTCCTTTTGTCAACTCCCGTCGGAGCCAACAGAATTACACAGACAGAAAAATAGATAGAGATTAGACTTTCGAATATTAGAGTTTTGAGAACATGAAAGAAAAAGGTGCAGAGACAACAGCACCACCACCACCGTCTTGGATTATTTGGATCATCCGACCCCAAAGCGAGGAGGGAGAAAGAGAGAGTACTAACCCATCCAAAGCCGAGAAGCAAGCATAGAACATCATCCCGGCCAAACTCACCGACGAACAACCAGGCCATGCTGCAAGGACAGCAGCCACCCGAGAACGCCCAAATCGATACCAGATCGGAGCCCAAAGGCATCAGCCAACAGATCTTCAAGCATCGGCCGAAACATGGCGGATTTGGCCACGGTGGGGGGCGAAGAGACCATACCCTCACCCAAGACACCAACAAGTGACTCAGAACCTTCTCCGCTGGACGCCGATCAACCTTAAGAGCCCTAAGGCTAAACCAACAACTTATTCCCAATTTTGAGAAATCAAAATAATGCTCCTCAAAATCTCCATCGAAGAGCACCCCAAGGTACCCGAGGACGAGAAATCGACAAGAGACAGAACTATCATCAAATCGAAGTAGATAGAACAAGAAATCAGACTGTATTTTGTACTGGGTGAGGATTGATTTCTCACCCTCACCCAATCTAGGGCTCTTTTGGAGGAGGATAAACTCAATCACAAAGAGGGCAGAGTCAAGTTTGGGGTTCTCAAAAAGAGAGTTTCTCTCTCTTGTTTTCTCTCTCATGTTTTTTGTAGTTTTAATTTTATCATCACCACCTGTTTTTGAGCTCGATCTAGACGTATACCCAAAATAATTTCATTTATGGGTTACAAAAATATGTTTAATGATCACGTGGTGATTGTTCGGCGAATAAACATCAATTATCAATCATCAATCTATCTATATTACCTATACTAAAACCGATGCATTGGTGTCTACGTGGCGGCACGTGAGTGCATCTGCATAGGTGGCGGCACGTGAGTGCATCTCGCAAAGCTTTCTCCCGTCAAAAAGAAAATCTAATAAAAATAATTATTTTATTTTACCATTAATACATATAATTGGATAGATGGAATATCTTATAAAAGAGTAAATATTATATAAGGAAAAAACTATATCAATATAATTAAACGTAGTAGTAGTAATAATAAAAATAATTAATAAAACTAATTTACATAGTCATACTTACCAAAAATATTACTCTCTCCGTTCAACAAAACTTGTCGTTTACTATTCATGCACGCTTTTTTAGAATAATAAAAACTATATAAAATATTCATTTTTAAAAAAAAAAAATTTAACAAGTTTGTACTTATTAATAATAACTACGAAATTGTTAAAAAAAATTATTTAAAAAGTCGATATTTCATATAGTTTTTAGCTCCTAAAAAAGTGTGCATGAATAGTAAAACGTCAAGTTTTGTTGAACGGAGGGAGTAATAGATAAATATGTAATATTTGATAGGTGCTATTTTATTTATATTTAGATTATTTTTAAGTGAAAAGAATTATTTATATCAAAATCAATCATTTAGTAATTGATATTTTATATCTATCTATATTATTTTTTGAGGCCAAAATAAATAATTAAAATATTATATAGCTATATATGTAGCCACAATCTATCCGTACATAGATATTTTAGTAAACTAATGTAATAAATATATAGTACATATTTAATAAAAAAGAATATTAAAATATTTTTAAAAATCAACTATCTAATAAAATTAGAGGGAAGGATAGTAAATGACCCTTGACCCGGAAAACTTTGCGTCCATAACCCACTATCCGAAACATTTGCAAAGGCTAACCCTCCTCCCTTCAAAAATTGCACCCCAGGCGGTAAAAGTTACCTGGGGTAACCGGTAGTGCCTCCATTTTCTTTTGCCTCTCTCTTGCCACAAATCGATAGCAAAAAATCAGGAAGAAGGCGGGTGGACTGGTAATTACTCCGGAGGGTGCTGGGAGAAGACGTACTTGTAAGGTTGTGAGCGGCAGCGAAGGCTATACTTGAATCAGATCCAGTACCGAGAGAACTCTCCCGCCCACTCGCCGATCCCCTCGGTGAGTAAAACGATTCCTCCTCCTCTTCCTATACGCGGCGTAGCTCTCATCCACATTCCGCAGGAGATTCGGGCTCGCGAGAGGCGGAAGCGGCTGGAGATCCGGCGAATCCGTCTGCAACCTTGGCGGAATCGGTGGAGGAGGAGGAGGAGGTGGCGGAGCAACGATGTCAGATCTTGAGGCAGCGCAGGGCTTATTTCGTCTTCCTATTCGGAGGAGCGACGATGGCCGCGGCCGCAGAAGTAGAGGAAGATCGAGAAAATGGCGACGGCAACTGCAAAGACGGAGAGATCGACAGTGATAGCGCCGATAGGAGTACTTGTAAATGCTGCTGGTGGATTCATGTTGTAGCTAGCCCTAAGTGTTTAGTTTCAATTTCAGTTTGAATTGATTTGATATGGGAGATCCGGAAGGATTTGAATTGGGTTCGATGTTGTAAATGTTGCTGCTGGATTCATGTTGTGTCTTCGATCTGCTGCTGGATTCATGTTGTAGTTGGCCCTGCTGCGGTATCGAGATGTGTCTCATTGACAACATAACAAGCCCCTAATTTCAGTTAGAGCACTTGGGATCAAGATGTTGTAGTTCAGTCAGAGCACTTGGGATCTTAATTTGTATTTTGATTTTTGATCCTAGAATTGCTAAGTTAGATGTTGAACCGAGGATTCCTAAATCACTGAGAACTCTGAAATCGGCCGGTGATGTGATCTATCTCCTTGTTCAATTGCATTCGATGTATCTTAAACACAAAAGTCAATAGTTTTGATGCACTGACTTGTTTACCTTTCTCGAGTATTTGCATATGAATCTCTTCTTACAATTCAGTTGGTAAATAAAAATATTTGTTCTCTCCATCCATGACATGTTAATAGCAGTTCATGTCATGTACATCATAAGTGACACAAAAACGCACCGATCAGTCGACCAAGACGAACATAGCGCATTGTCATGTCAAAACTATCAACTATCATGTCAAAGATATTACTTGACATGCTAATAGCATTACATGTCATGTACATCAATGTTGGCTGACATGTTCGAATTTCCCATAAGTACAAAATGTGCTAACTACATACTGAATTACAAAAAACAATCACTTTTTGAAGAGGTAAATATATAGATAGAGTAACGAAATTACAAGGAAATATGGAACCATACGACGAGTCCCATGATTTTGATCAAGTTAGAAGGGAGAAACAAGATTTTGAACGTGTGCATATTTCCACTTTCTTAGCTTGTTCCAACAAGAACTCGGAGATGTTGATCAAGTTAAAAGGTAGAAAGAAGATTTTGAGTGTTGAAAAGCATACGAAATTTAATGTATGAGATCAGATTTGGGTATCTTGTAGTATTGCACATGTGACATGTTAGAAGACGTAACTGTCATGTGCATTTTGACTCCTGTCATGAATCATCATTGATATTCGTATCATAACCAAAAGGAACAATCGTCAGATCCAAGGCTTTATTCTTGATTGGTGGAGGATCATCCAAATCCTGTCATAAAGAGTAGATCCGAAGAGGTAAATAAACACCCTGAGTATGTAACATGTAATTAATTGATAATTGTCATGTCAACTCATTCAATTGCTTCAAGCATCCGCCGAGCGTTTTTTTAGAACATAGATGTGGGTTACTTGCAATTTCTCTGACCCTTTGTCCCCAAGTAAAGCTTGCAGATGAAAATGTGAACTCTCGACTGCGAGAGAAGTATGGTGAGAAAATGAGTAGAATGCAACGGTGGGATTTAGTGAGGCATAAGTTCAAGTAATGGTCATGTTAGGTATGTTTTGACATAAATATTCTTCACAAATAGCCTATTAGCTCAATGGAAGAGCATTGTGGTCATACACAAAGATGTGGGTTCAATTCCCACATAAGCTTATTATTTATATGACACCTGAATTGTTTTACATGAAACGTCAATTGTTTTACATGACCTCTGAATTTTTTTACATGACACCTGAAAAGGTCACAAGTTTACTCACCAATCAGCATATAATTACCCGTCACCCATTCTGAATTTACATGTCACCCATAACGGATTTACATAACACACAATGTATTTTACTTGACACATGCATTTTTTACTTGACACCTGAATTTGAGACATATTCTATTCCTTTTTTATGATTCAAAATTTATTCTGCTACACTTCTTTTTTTTTAACTTGGTTTCAAATTCAACCTTGGATGATTTCTGGGGTAAGTCCACTTACTCTGACTGTCATGTGAAGTGACGTAGGTGACATGTCAAACCTATTACTTATCATGTTTAAAACCCATCTTATGATAAATTCAACAGAGAGAGATCTATGTACCAAGGATCCACGAGGATCGGAAGTAGAGTCTTTGGACTGTGAATCACCCGAGTGAGTCCTGCTCGTGGGCTTGTGCAATGAACCAGATGATTGACGGGTAATTATATATGATCGGTCAGTTAAACTTGTGACGTTTTCAGTCTCTAAGCAACTTGCATAAACCCAAAAATCACTTCCATCTCATTCAATTGCTTCAAGCATCCGCCGAGCGTTTTTTTAGAACATAGACGGGTGGCAGGTAAACATACGAAGTTGGTGGCAATACAACACATCGTCATGTTAAAGAGTATAACCTGTCATGTTAATAGCATTACCTGTCATGTTATTTTCTTTCATTAAGGAGCAGAGGATCGATTCGCATTAACTTTCAAAGTTCTGTCTTTATTATGTAAGAGAGCTGAAATGGAAAGTGCCACACTTGAAAGCAAACTGATGATCCACAACAGATTAAATACAAAACCAAATTCTTTTATGGACCCTATCAAGGAACGATCCTATAGGCCTTCGTCTTATCTATCTAAGAAATGAAAGAGTTCTTGGTGTTCCTGAAGCCGAGAAACTCGTGCTCCTTGCTCTTGTTCATGTTATCAACCATCCCGTCTAACGCCAACACCGTGTCCACGACCTGCCAAGACATGACCTCCTCCAGTTTCGTAGCTGTAAGCTTGTTCTGGCTCACAATCTCCTCCCACACCACCTCCTTACCCTTCATCGTCTAAGCCAGCGAAATCCGCTCATGGCCTTCCTCGTACCCTGCACACTCCACGTTGAATTGCTCAGCCAGAATCGGACACGGTTGCTTCCACCTGCACATTGCTGCTGTTGAAAGCTTCATTGTTGGCGTATGGATCCACTGTCGGCCATATCTAATGCTCCACCATGAGATCAGCAACGTCTGATGATGTGTTGAATGACTCCCAGCCCTCTTTCGTCCCCATTGCTGTTGTTGGAATGTGACTACAAACAAACATGCAATCAACCTTTGAGTCTAGAAAATGGTGTTTCGTATTTTTTCGTTTACTTAGATCAAAGCTCAAATTGGATTTAAAAATGTTTCTCCCCATCTACATAGGTACTAAAGATGAGTTTATATGCACATGAGAAGCTTCTCATTCTTTATGAAATCATTAAAGTGTATTGTCATTTGCATTTAGTAAGAAATTTACCTGACACATAATGTATTTTACATGACACCTAATGGTATGCATTTTACATGAGCGGTTCAACTACACTTTTGCTTGCAGCTATTCAACTTTCAATGACTAACCAAAGAAGAACTAATCAAAGTAATCTGCATTCATCAGCTGATCCAATTAATCAATCGTCTATTGTATCTTGCATTTTTGTAAAGATAATTTGCCTATATTCATGATTTTTCCATTTCAAAATTTTCTTGTCTCCCACTTGTATGCATGACAGACATCAACCATATATATCTGATTGGTTTGGTCAAGATTTGAGATCTGTTACTAAATCTGTTAATAATCAGACGAATATTCAGATGAGAAACATACCTTTTGACATTGTCTTAAGAGGAAGAATCTTCAGATGAGAAACATACCTTTTAACACAATGTCAGAAGAATCTTGAAGCCGTGAATGGTACACAGTATTTGGGATGACAATCGTGGTCCTCGAAATCAGTAATTTGAGAAGAAAAAGAGAAATCAGTAATTCATGCACTCTGACAAACGATTCAGAGGCAACAACAACAAGAAGAGAAGGATCTTGGGCACAAACTTTAGTTTTACATGACACTTACTTTAGTTTTACATGACGCCCTGAAGACTCCACCTTGATTGTAAGATCTTGAGAACTAACGTGCAGGTGATCTAAAGGATGATGAAAGACAAAAAGGCTGGGTTTCAAGGTCTTGAAACCCAGACTAAAATGTTTTGATCACTTATGCATTTGTCTAGTACAATTTGTTCTTTTACAAGAAAGAAATCGAGGCCAATATTTTTGGGCCTAAATTATAATGGGCTTTATATTGGGCTTGTGATGAGACTTGGGCTTTATCGGTTTATGTTTAAATATCTCATCTAACCCATTTTATGTACTAGATACATTGTGTATATTCTTTCTTGATTTCACCTTTTTATACAAGGAAAGAATTGATCCATGGCTGATCATACTTGATCATGAAGAAAGTCTAAGGAACATCTTGGAAGGCACACAAGGATTTGAAATTCAAACGGTTCTCCCTCCAAGAAGCTCTACAAGGATTTCAACTATAAAAGGACGAAAGCTAAGAAGGATGAAACACACAAGCAATCACGCAAGCATTCATAGCATCCTAAAGCATTCGTCAAGTTTCTCCCACATTCTCATAAAGCTTAAGTTGGTGATCATTGTTTAAGTGTTGAGAGAAACACTAGCGCTTATTGTACAAGTCATTTGTTTTACACTTAGAGTTGTCATACTCGATCAAAGCACACTTAGTGTGTGGTGTGAGCTTTTATTTCACTTGTAAGTTTGAGAGCTAGAATAGAAGCGGTGAGGCTTTGTATTGAGAAAGGGAAGTTTCTCTAGGAAGTTCTAGGCTCAAAGGAAGTGAAATAAGAAGTGTTTGAATCCTACGGATTGGATAATCCTAGGCGGGGACGTAGGCAAGTTGGTGCCGAACCTCGTTAACAATTCGTGTGTTCATCTTTTATATTCCGCATTTACTTGGTCATATTCGATTTTACCTTGTCAAGTTCTGATAGCCTATATCAAGGTCTTGACAAGTTGCAGTAAATTTCTATTGTTGCGAAAATCGTCCATACTCTATTCACCCCCCCCCCCCCTTCTAGAGTATTATTCATCGCCTTATAGACTCTTCAATTGGTATCAGAGCTTGGCTCACTGTTTTGATTTAACAATCTTGTGAGTTTTCAGCATGTCTACCATAGGTGATGGAGGTTTTGCTCAAGGAAGGTCAACCAATAGACCTCCACTGTTCTGTGGCAATAACTTTGTCCACTGGAGATCACTGATGCAAATGTTCATCATTGATCAAGACCTTGAGCTATGGGGCCTGGTCAAAAATGGACCACACGTTCCTAAAAAGACTGTCGATGGAAAGCAAGTTGATAAGATTGAGTCTGAGTTCGATCAGACTGATCTTGAGAACATTGCTAAGAACTACAAAGCTATGAATCTATTATATTGCGCTCTCGATGCTAATGAGTTTAATCGTGTCTCAGCTTGCAAAAGTGCCAAGGAAATTTGGGATAAACTTTTAGTTACTTATGAGGGCACAAGTCAAGTTAAAGAGAGTAAGATTAATATCTTTCTCAGGCAATACGAACTTTTCAAGATGAAACCTGATGAGACAGTAAAGGAGATGTTCACGAGATTCACTCAAATTGTTAACAACCTCGACTCACTTGGGAAAACCTTCTCTAACCCAGAAAAGGTTCGAAAGGTTCTAAGAAGCCTTCCAAAAACCAAGTGGGGTCCCAAGGTTACTGCAATTGAGGAAGCTCAAGATCTCTCTACACTTCCATTAGATGATCTTCTCGGAAAACTTATCACTCATGAGATGATATTAAACGAGGAAGATGGAGAATTACCCTCAACAACAAAGAACCTTGCTCTCAAAGCAAAGAAAGATCACTCACAATCTGAGAGTGATGAATCAGACGACGAAGATGATCCCTTTGCTCTCATCACAAGAGGATTAGCTCGAATTCTGAAGATGAAAAAGCAATTCTCCAACAGAGAAAATACTGATTCATCTAGATTCAAAAGCAAGTCTCCCAACATGTCAAAGAAGCCAAAAGTGCTAACATGTTTTGAGTGTGGAGAGACAGATCATCTCGTGAAGGAGTGCCCTATGAAGAAAAGAAATAAGTTCAAAAAATATGAACAAAAGAAAAAGGCTATGCTTGCAACCTGGAGTGACTCAGATTCATCATGTGAATCAGACACCGAAAAAGAACAGGCTAATCTCTGTCTTATGGCCGAACACGAAGGATCACAGACTCAAGACCTTGAACAAGTGGTAAGAAATCTAATGTCTAGTCCTCCCGATGTTCTTTATGAAGTCCTAAGAAATATGATTTCTAATGAAGATGCTTACAACAGTGAAATCAACATCTTGAAGGAAAAGCTGATAGATCAACAGAAATGCATCAGTGATATGTCGCTGGAAATGAAAAATCTTGAGACATCTCGGACAGCCCTTGACATTAAAGTCAAGACCTTGAGCTCAGAAAACTCTGATCTCAGGAAAAGCCTCTCCTCTCTAAAGAATCGTAATGAGGATTTAGAGAAAGAGAAGGCAAAGCTATCCGACAAGTGTCAAGACCAGCAGACTTCACTCATTCAATTCACCAGATCTAAAGCTAATCTTGATAAGATGTTAGGTGAACAACAACTCTCTATAAATAGAAGTGGTATTGGATACAACAAGAACTTTCCAAAGAAACCTAGTACCACTTTTGTTAAAGCTAAAGGCTATTGGCGTTCACCTACTTGCTTCCATTGTTGTAAGAAAGGGCATGTTAGAGAAACTCGTCCATATAGGAGAAAGGATCCCTACATCATTAGAAATACATTTCCAGTTCGACTTAATGAACAGATAAAACAAGTTTGGGTTCCTAAAGGGACAAGACTACCCAACATGGTCTATCCTCATTATGAATCTAAAACTATGTATTGGTCTTGCCGGAAAGGTTGATGTTGGTATTGCAGGATATCATCAAGAGCAAAGAGCCAAAATGGATAATGGACAGTGGATGCTCACGACACATGAGTGGAAAGAAATCACTATTTCAAGATCTTAAGGAATAAACCACTGGAACAATTACTCTTGGTGATAAAGGGAAGTGCAACATTATTGGTATTGGTAATATTGGTAATTCAGAAAGTTGCATTAAGGATGTTTATCTTGTTGATGGATTAAAGTATAACCTCTTAAGTGTCTCTCAGTTGTGTGACAAAGGAAACAAAGTTGGCTTTGACAGACACAAGTGTGAAGTCAGAAATGAAGAGACTGATGATCTAATTCTCACTGCTCACAGGCACAACAACACTTACGCTGTAAATGCTAATCATATTACAGGTACAAAACTCAAGTGTCTCAAGGTCTTGACAGAAGATCCCAGCCTATGGCATAGAAGACTAGGTCATGTAAGCATGCACACCCTCAATAAACTCAAAACAAGAGATCTTGTGAAAGGTTTGCCTGATCTAAACTTCAAGAAAGAAGATCTATGCAATGCATGCACAAGAGGCAAACAGACACGCAGTTCCTTTAAACCTAAAAAGGTTGTAAGTTCCTCTCGTCCTCTTGAGTTGTTACATATGGACTTGTGTGGACCTATGCGAGTCAAATCTCCAAAGGGCAAACAATACATCCTGGTTATTATTGATGATTTCTCTCGTTTTACATGGATCTCCTTTTTAAGAGAAAAATCAGAGGCTTTGCTCGAGTTTTCTAAACTTTGCAAAGAGTTGCAGACCTTGAAAAACATACCTATTGTCTCCATTAGGAGTGATCATGGTAGAGAATTTGATCAACTTAAGTTTGATTTGTTCTGTGCTAAGTATGGAATTTCTCACAACTTTTCAGCACCTAGAACTCCTCAACAAAACGGAGTTGTGGAACGAAAGAACCGCACTTTGGAGGACATGTCTAGAACAATGCTTTTGGAAAATGGTTTGCCAAAAATCTACTGGGTTGAGGCTGTTAATACAGCCAATTACATTTTGAATCGATGCTTAATTCGTCCTATTTTGAAAAAGACTCCCTATGAACTTTTCAAAGGAAGAAAGCCTAGCATTTCCTACTTCAAACCTTTTGGTTGCACTTGCTTTGTTCATAACAATGGCAAAGATAATCTTGGAAAATTTGACGCACGAAGTGATGAAGGTATCTTCCTTGGATATTCGGTTACTAGCAAAGCTTATAGAGTTTATAACAAGCGCACCAAAATTGTTGAGGAGAGTATCCATGTGGTATTCGACGAAAGCAACAATGGTGTGTTGAGTGAAGGTTTTGCAGATCTCAATCTAAATCATCATGATTCGGATGGAGAAGAAGAGGACAAGGCCGAAAATAAGCAAGACCAAGAAAGAAACATGCAAGGTCAAATCCAAGACATCAACGAGCTATCTCAAGACCTTGAGAAGGGACTACAGGATCAGGACTCAGTCATTGAAGAATCCAACACTCAAACTATCTCTCAAGACCTTGAAGAGAGACCTGCTACTAGTTCAAACAATCAGGGCCCAAAGCTACGAAAATTCAAACATGCCTCCTCACACTCAGCTCAAGATATCATATCAGATCCATCCTTTGGGGTACAAACTCGATCTAGATTAAAGAATCTTTGTGCCTTTTATGCTTTTGTTTCTCTTATAGAACCAAAGACCCCAGCTGAAGCACTCAAGGACTCGGATTGGATCACTGCCATGCAAAATGAGCTAAATGAGTTTGAAAGGAACAAGGTATGGACTCTTCAACCCAGACCACAACACCAATCAGTCATAGGAACTAGATGGGTGTTTCGAAATAAACTGGATGAAGCAGGCAAGATCATTCGAAACAAAGCAAGACTTGTTGCTCAAGGATACAATCAAGAAGAAGGTATAGACTACGAGGAGACATTTGCTCCTGTAGCAAGGTTAGAAGCTATACGAATATTACTTGCTTTTGCATCTTTCATGGGTATCAAGCTATTTCAAATGGATGTCAAATGTGCATTCCTAAATGGGTTCTTAGAAGAAGAGGTTTATGTTGCCCAACCACCAGGCTTTGAAAGTGAAGAATTTCCTAATCATGTGTATAAATTGGACAAAGCTCTCTATGGTCTCAAACAAGCCCCAAGAGCTTGGTATGAAAGATTGTCCAAATACCTTCTTGAAAATGGTTTTCAAAGAGGATTGATCGATAAAACTCTTTTCATCAAAACTCGTGGAAATGATCTTTTGATTGTTCAAATATATGTAGATGATATACTATTTGGTGCTACTAATGATTCCCTTTGCAAGGAGTTTTCTGAAATTATGTGCAGGGAATTCGAAATGAGTCTCATGGGAGAATTAAACTTCTTCCTTGGCTTACAAGTCCTTCAAACGAGTAAGGGTATCTTTTTGAATCAAGGGAAATATACCAGGGATCTACTAAAGAAATACAAAATGGAACAATCAAAGGTAGCAAAGACCCCTATGAGCTCCACTCTCTCTCTTGATCAAGATAAGAATGGTAAGAATGTGAACCAAAAAGAGTACAGAGGTATGATTGGTTCACTCCTATACCTTACTGCTAGTAGACCTGACATAATGTTCAGTGTCTGTATGTGTGCTCGATTCCAAAGTGATCCAAAAGAGTCTCATCTTATTGATGTAAAGAGGATCTTCAGATACCTAAATGGATCTCAAGACCTTGGGCTATGGTATCCCAAACAAAGTAACTTTCATTTAAAGGGCTACTCAGATGCAGATTTTGCAGGATACAAAGTTGATAGAAAAAGCACTTCCGGTTGTTGCCAGCTCCTAGGATCATCCTTGATAAGTTGGCACTCTAAGAAACAGAATTCAGTAGCCTTATCAACTGCAGAAGCCGAGTACATTGCTGCTGGTGCATGTTGCTCTCAGATTCTTTGGATAGCACAACAACTCAGAGACCTTGGAATTGATCTTAAAGGTATTCCTATTTTGTGTGATAATACTAGTGCTATTTCAATCACTAAAAATCCAGTGCAGCATTCGAGAACCAAGCACATTGATGTGAGACACCATTTTATAAGAGATCACGTGGAGAAAGGTGATGTATCTATATCCTTCATATCCACTGACTTTCAGTTAGCTGATATCTTTACTAAACCACGCCCTGAAGATCGTTTCAATTTTATTAGATTGGAGTTGGGTATGCTTAATAAGGAAGCACTTTCTTAGGGGGAGCAATTGCTTCTTATTTGAAAGTCATGAATTCAAATGAAATCTCAAGACCTTGACTTCATAAGGTTTCTGGACGATCATTCGAATGAAATTATTTTGGATCAAGCTCTTGTTAATATCTTATGGATGTTCAATAAGAGTATCTTTTAATGTTCTGAGTATATTTTGATATCTTTTACCCCTTTCAGAAATTGGTACTCACATATCTTGGTTTCCGTTTTTATTTTTTTTAAATCTCCCTATTTTGTGCAAGTGGATGTGACTCTTTGGGTTTGGAATTTTTAGAACATCATTACTTACTATTCACTTGAGTAAATGAATCTGTACTTGCCTTTTGAACAAAGAGAGAAACGATTCAATTTCCAGTCTTTGTGCTTTATAATCCTCTCTCTCTCTCTCTCTGTTTCATCCACTCCTCCCTCACTCTCTCTGTGTTCATTCTCTCACCGATTCCCAAAAGCTCTCTCTCTCTGTTTCTGTAACAAAAAATGGCGGGATCAAAGCGCTCCTCAGCATCTCCATCTTCAGCCCCCTCTGCCAAGAGATACAAGATGCCATCCAACAAGGGGAAGCGAGTTATGGAGGAAGTGGAAGAACACTCAGAGGATTCCAGCGAAAGATCACCATCTCCACCACCTCTGATCAGGAAATCCAAAGGCAAAGCTCCAGCATCTACATCCACTGCTCGTCCTCCTCAGGTACCCTCTAGCATTTCCCCCAATTGGTTTTGCAGTAAAGAGGTTGAGGAGTCCTGGAATCAGGACTTCTGCAACCGTCGCTTATGCTTCTGTGATGCTGTCGATTTTAACCTTCTCCAATCCATGCCCTTGCCCTGCATTTCTCTCCTTAAATCAACCTGCCTCTGGACCTTGCTCAACCCTGGCAATTTTACCTATCCCCGACTCACCAGACTCTTTTACGCCAACCTTACTGTTCATCGAGTGAATGGAACCCTAACCCTAGTTTCGAAGGTCAAGAACACCCGAATTCGCCTCTCTCCTGAAAGCCTTGCTATCATTCTTGATCTTCCCACTAAAATCCCCACAAAAGAATTCCCAAGCCGATTTGAGTGTCTCTCTCGAGCACGAGAAGAATTCTTTCTAAAATCTCAAGGCCCTGGATCTTCATCCAACCTCAAACCCACTCACACTGTCCTAAACCTTCAAGCCAAGCTCATCTTCACCATTCTGGCTCGCTGTATCTTCCCACGCATCCATTCCAGGGAATTGGTAACTGAGAATCTTCTTGAGATCCTTTTTCTAGTCATGAATGGATACGAGCCTAATTTACCCAAACTCATCCTCGACTACATGACCCATGTCTCCTCTTCCTCTCGGCCTATGCCCTTACCCTATGCAAACCTTTTGCCCAAAATCTTTGAAGCCTTTGACATCGACACATCAGGAGAAGAAAAGCAAACCTATAGTGGGATTGTTGATGAGGGCTGCCTAGATAGATTGGGCATTGCCAAAAATCTGAGGGGGCAATGGTTTCTGAGGAAGGATTCAAAGGGAAAACAGGTTGCTGAACCTAATATGAGTGAGGATAGATTGGCTGCTGTGGAGACTGAGATTCAAGACCTTAGGTTTGATCTGAGTAGGATGTGGTCGGATGTGGTAATTCGCCAGGACCAGACTCATGAGCTCCTCTCGGTGGTGGACTGCAAGCTTGATCAGATGATGCTCCTCAATGCTCTCACCTACACTGCTACAGGCTCTATCATGCCTTTGGAGCAAGAAACCTACGACAATGTGCGTGAGAAGACTGGGAATGTAATCCTCAATTGTGAAAATCAAGTGAAGAAACGCCCCATCCTGCGCCCCACACATAGTGAACCCACCATTCTCACAATTGAGCAATATGGTGTGGTTAAGAAATACAGGGATGTGGAGCGTCAGAAACAACTTGCAGAGATGGAAAGGGACAAGATCACCAGATATGCTCTTGCAAGGTGGAGGAAGAAGTGCAGAGATGAGGTTAGAAGGAAATACCTTCCACCCAACAAACAGTACCCCACCTTTGGCGAATGGGTTGAAGAAGGAGCTGGAATTTGTCCTCCTGAAGACCCTGATGCTCCTGGCGCCCCTGGTACATCCTCTAATGTTGGACCCTCTTCTGCTAAGAAAGGCAAGAAGGCTCTTAAAGGCAAGAAGAAGAAGGCTGCAGATGGGGATTCTGACTCAAGGCCTTGATCTCCCACTCTCTTTTCTCTCTGAAAACTCATCTTTTGCTGCTTGTATTTTAAAACTGCTGGTACTTTGGTTGTGTTTTGTTGGTGGTTTAAACATTTTCACCTCTCTGCCCTTTTGTTGGAAGACAAAAAGGGGGAGAATGTTTTGGTTGCCCTGCGTTTTGGCACTAGTTGGTTAAGTGTTTGTCGTTTTTAAAACTTAGATGATCCAAACATTTTATGCCTATATTATAATATGCTTATTTCCTCTTATGATTGCTGGAAATATGTTATGAATATTGACACAGGTTTTGTCTTCCATCAAGGGGGAGATTGAAGACTCCACCTTGATTGTAAGATCTTGAGAACTAATGTGCATGTGATCTAAAGGATGATGAAAGACAAAAAGGCTGGGTTTCAAGGTCTTGAAACCCAGACTAAAATGTTTTGATCACTTATGCATTTGTCTAGTACAATTTGTTCTTTTACAAGAAAGAAATCGAGGCCAATATTTTTGGGCCTAAATTATAATGGGCTTTATATTGGGCTTGTGATGAGACTTGGGCTTTATCGGTTTATGTTTAAATATCTCATCTAACCCGTTTTATGTACTAGATACATTGTGTATATTCTTTCTTGATTTCACCTTTTTATACAAGGAAAGAATTGATCCATGGCTGATCATACTTGATCATGAAGAAAGTCTAAGGAACATCTTGGAAGGCACACAAGGATTTGAAATTCAAACGGTTCTCCCTCCAAGAAGCTCTACAATGATTTCAACTATAAAAGGACGAAAGCTAAGAAGGATGAAACACACAAGCAATCACGCAAGCATTCATAGCATCCTAAAGCATTCGTCAAGTTTCTCCCACATTCTCATAAAGATTAAGTTGGTGATCATTGTTTAAGTGTTGAGAGAAACACTAGCGCTTATTGTACAAGTCATTTGTTTTACACTTAGAGTTGTCATACTCGATCAAAGCACACTTAGTGTGTGGTGTGAGCTTTTATTTCACTTGTAAGTTTGAGAGCTAGAATAGAAGCGGTGAGGCTTTGTATAGAGAAAGGGAAGTTTCTCTAGGAAGTTCTAGGCTCAAAGGAAGTGAAATAAGAAGTGTTTGAATCCTACGGATTGGATAATCCTAGGCGGGGACGTAGGCAAGTTGGTGCCGAACCTCGTTAACAATTCGTGTGTTCATCTTTTATATTCCGCATTTACTTGGTCATATTCGATTTTACCTTGTCAAGTTCTGATAGCCTATATCAAGGTCTTGACAAGTTGCAGTAAATTTCTATTGTTGCGAAAATCGTCCATACTCTATTCATCCCCCCCCCCCCTTTCTAGAGTATTATTCATCGCCTTATAGACTCTTCACGCCCAATTAAAGAGGGTCGGCACTTACTGAAAAGAAGATGCAGATATCACAGTTCAAGCTCCATGAGACATCGAAATAAAGCATCGGCTAAAAAATGATGCCAAACAAATAAGGGAAGAGAAGAAGACAGGTGGAGGGGTAAAATCACATGAAATCAGCCTAAAACGCTGAGTCTTGAAAATGGTGTTTTGTATTT
This sequence comes from Persicaria tinctoria, assembly GCA_037127255.1. Classification (NCBI taxonomy): domain Eukaryota; kingdom Viridiplantae; phylum Streptophyta; class Magnoliopsida; order Caryophyllales; family Polygonaceae; genus Persicaria; species Persicaria tinctoria. The sequence continues at coordinate 8,998,631 of JBANSL010000004.1, forward strand.
TTTCGTTTACTTAGATCAAAACTCAAATTGGATTTAAAAATGTTGCTTCCCATCTACATAGGTGCTAAAGATGAGTTTATATGCACATAAGAAGCTTCTCATTCTTTATGGGTATTGTCATTTGCATTTAGAAGGAATTGTACCCGACACAAAATGTAATTTACATGACAAATAATGCATTTTACATGACAAGTAATGCATAAGAAGCTTCTCATTCTTTATGAAAACCAATATTCAGGTTTCCTCCCAACTCAAAAAAATGCAATTAAAAATATCTGACTTATGTCCTCTTCCTTTCTCCATAAGATGAAAACCAATATTCAATGGCTCCTACATCAGTACTACATAAAGACAAAATTGATCGCTTTGACAAAAGATTCAAACAATCTCTAGAATCCCATCAGAATGAACTGAGTAGCTCAACAACATCAATTTGTAATGCCCCCTAAAACCTAAACACAGGCCATTTGAATGTAGTGTAAGTAACACCAACCTATCTTTGAGGTAATCTAGCATCTAGGGTTTCTGGCAGCTGCCAAATTGCAAACAGAAGGATCAATTTGCCCATTTGAGCAGCATGATAAATCAAAGAGCGCTCAAATTCAAAACCAACAGAATTTGGGGCAATTTTCACTTTTTCAAATAAAGCAACAAAATTAGTATTCACTGAGCTTATCTTCTTCCCCCAAAACACACAATCTGATATGATCAAATTGATATACGCATTGCGGACAGAAAGTACTGCACAGATGACAAAGTATGCATCAAACCCATTAAACTTGAAAATGAAAGAGAAAGGAAGATTTCGGTTACCTTATCAAAAATAGACAAGAAATTGTAGATGACGAGAGGCTACTTCCCAATCCCCTTCAGTGGGTAATCAAGGTCTTTGATTGCATACCTTGCAAAAGCATCTTTAGAAAAGAAATTAGCTCATCCACATTCAAATATCTACATTGTCGTTCACAGCACTTGAAATGAAATAAATCTACATTACTACAGTATTAGTTTCTGAATTTTGATTTAGATCTGCTCAATAGTTTCAATCAATTCAGTTTCAAACAAAACACCTCATCAATGATAATCAATTCAAAAAAAAAAATCAATTCCGAAAAGAAAGAAAAAGATGAGGAAGATATCTCAAATTCTCAATTCAGAAATTAGGGGATTCAGGCCTTCAGGGAACACGAAATTCATAAAGAGACAAGGAAGATAACTCGATTCAAAAATTAAAAGGGATTTAGAGCACCTCAATTAAGAAATTAGGGTATTCAGATAAGAAGGAGAAGAGGACAACATATGAAGAAATTAGAGCGAACCTAAGATTGGAGGTGGCGAATCCGACGAGGCATTGAGGCTGGAGGCGGCGTGACGACCGATGGGATGTCGGGATCTACAGACCGCGGGAGATTAAACGAAGAACGGTGTGATAAAGGCACAAAAGAACATAAATTACAGTAAAGACATGTAAGATGAGAGCGAACCTTAGGCTAAAGGCAGCGTCTCCGACGAGGGCACTATGACTGGTGGTGGCGACGGCGACGGCGACGAGAGAGGATCTGTGAGAAGGGTACAGTGTGTGACGGTGTTGCGTGGGAACTCAGAAGACGAGGGAGGCGAGATCACCGGCTACCGGTTGAAACTTGAACCAGATATCCAGTTTTGTGCAAATTTTTTTCGGATGGGGTTAGGCATGCAAAGTTTGCAACCAAAAGGGTCATTTTAGCAAAAAGCCCATTAAATTACATGAGATTTAATTAACTATAGATTAGAAAAAAAATATTTTTACGTAGTACCTTATAAATGTGAAATTTATTTATATTTTGAGAGAATCTAATTAAAAGATATTTAGATTATATATAACCTGTCGAACTAATTTTATTTATATTTATATTATTTTTTGGAGGAAAAAATAATTTATATTTAGATTAACGTATTTCCCGTACACGGGACGGGATCTACACTAGTTATATATAATAAAGGAGAAGTCATCTGGCGACTTCTCCTTAATCGTAGTCCTATGAACCAATCATAAATGTTTGTAATAATCAATATATGCATAAGATAAAACTTTATTCTAACTATTTAATCAATATATCTATATACGTATAAGATAAAATTTGACCAAATTTTCATTAGATATGGATATAACTTTAGAGGATATTAATTAATTTTAAAATATATGCATAAGATAAATTTTTATTCTAATTTTATTTAATCAATATCTATATATGCATAAGATAAAATTTTACCCAATTTAATTAGATATGGATATATTTTTAGAAGATATTAACTAATTTTAAAGACTACGTGGTGTAGGCCCCGTCCCGTGTACGGGGAATACATTAATACAATATTATAAATAATCTAGATAGATTTCAATAAAAATATATAAATATATATCAAATTTTCACCAAAAATTAATAAAGATATAAATAAAATTAGTTCGACAGATTATAAAAATCTAAATATCGTTTATTTAGATTCTCTCAAAATATAAATAAAATTCACATTTATTAGGTAATTTTTTTCTACTCTACAATTAATTGAATCTCATTTAATTTAATAGATATATGTTTTTTAAAAATATTTCAATATTGTTTTTTATTAAATATATAGTACGTTAGTTTACTGAAATATCTCTACACGGATGGATTATAATTATTTATTTTGGCCTCAAATATAATATAGATAGAAATAAAATAACAATTATTAAATTATTGGTTTTGATATAAATAATTATTTCCACCAAAAAATAATCTAGATATAAATAAAATAGCACCTAACAAATATAACATATTTATCTATTAATATTTTTGGTAAGTATGACCATGAAATATTTTTGTAAATTAACTAAAATATATATAGATAGATTGGGACTTATACAACTTTCTATAAACTATGATAACATATTATTTTATTAATTTTTCCCTAGAATCAACCACAACACACCACATAAAATGTTATACATCGATTTTAGTATATGTATATAGAATAGAATAAGGAATATAGATATAGACCACAGAGTGTTTCTAAAACTCCATTAGACACTCAAACCTTGAATCTAACAACCGTCAAAATGATAGCTTAATTAGTTTTACGGAATTTTCGCCTGGTGCCCCTGAGGTAAGGTCAAATTCGCCGGGTGTACGAAAGTTTTGCATAATTCGCGAAATGCCCCTGAGGTTTTTAATTTTTTCGCTCCGTGCCCCTCGGTTGGTTTCTTTACTACCACCGTTAAAACGGCGTTAAAATTAAAGAAAGAAAGGAAAGAAGGAGATCAGAACGCTCGACGAAGTGATGAGCGAGAGAGAGCTTCGACACCATTGAACAATTTGAACCGAAGGGAGAGAGAGAGGGCTTCGAGAGTTCGAGGGCTTCGATGCTTGAGAGAGAGCTTCGATACCATTCCTCTTGAGGTAAGTCTCTCCTCCTCATTTGAACTCTAGGGATTTACAAAAGTTCAGGATTTAGGGTTTTCAATTTGAGATTTTTGAGGATTATCATTGTAGGATCTTCAAATTATGGTTTGGTGGATGGTTTTATGGATAATAAGGTATCTAATGTGCTCTCATGGGTATGATTTTGAGTGGATTTAGGGTTTGGGGCTTTTGAGTTTTTGGAATTATTCTTTATTATTAATAGTTTGTTGTGTTGCTAAAATCAACATCGTTCAATTCTCAGCTGACTTAATCGGGCGAGTTTTCGCATCGCACCTGATGAGGTTGCCCAGCCAGGTTGGAAGTTCTAAGGAGGTGAGGTGGCCCAGCCAGTTTGGAACCCTCCTATACCCATCCTGATAAAGACTAGAAAGTTGATTTGTCCATCGTTGTATTGGGACATTCAGATCTTGGAGACGACTCAAGCTTGCTAAGTTTGGAATCAAATGCCCTTTTGACAGCAGCCTCAAGTTGGCCATGTTAGCCAAACAAGAATGGCGACTTGTAGTTGATGATGACTCGATGGCTAAGCAGATTTTAAAAGCTAAGTTTTATTTGGAGAAGCCTCTTAGCAGGGAGAATTGTACCTTGTTAAAGGAGGGACTCAGATGGAAGATTAAGAATGGAACATGTTACATGGTCAGGTGTGGTTTCAATCTTTCCATTGCCACATATAGGTTACAAGTATTTTTGTACTCTTAATTATCTCTTACTAAGCATATTAGCTCAAATGGTAGAGCGTTGTGCACACACACAAAGATGCGGGTTCAAATCCCGCATATGCTAATCTCAACCTTGATGAAAAGTTCAAATTTATGTCTCATGATTTTGTTAATAATCTATCTCATTTGTATAATAACCAACTCTCTTTTAGTTGTTGGCTTGTTTCTCAACATTGCATATGAGTACAATGCAGTTCAATTTTTCAGATTTTCTGTATTTAGAATTTTAGTTTTTCACTTTATGCTTTCATTTTCAATTTCAGTTTATCTATTCTATATTTCAGATTTTGAATTTCAGTTTCTACATTCATTTTCCAGATTTTCAGTTTTTTTCTGTATTTTGTCTTTCAATTTCAGTATTCTGTTTTTCAGATTTTTTTTTTTTTTATTTTCTGTATTCTATTTCAGCTTCATTTTCACCTTATGATTTTCTGCATTCAGTCATTTTATGTTTTTCTGTGTTCAAATTTTTAGTTTTTCAACCTGCATTCAATTTTAATTTTGCTGTCTCTGCATTCAGATTTTTCTGTCATAACTAAGCTAGTTGGCTAATAAAATTCCAGTTTGTTAATGACATGTGCTTTGTTTCGTTTGTTTTACTCTGCGTTTATATAAATTATTGGCAAATTTATTTGTAGTTTGTAAACAACCTTGAAAAGTGGTAGTGTCAAACAGGTTTGCCATTAATGGCTAGAATATGACCTTAACTCTTTGACATCCTCAATTTCAATTCAAACAAGAAGTGTTTTATTTGGAATAGCTAGTGTGTTAGTGCCAAACAGGTTTGCCTAGGTGATAGTTCCAGCACTAGTCAATTTGAACTCATCTAACATATATCTTAGGAAGTTCTCTAAAAATTTAAGATTCAAGATACAAAATTGGAAGCGCAAACTATGACAGCAAACACAAAATTCATGTTTTGACAGCAACTTGCACAAACCACATTTAACAATCAAATGCTACAACACAACTTGCATAAACCTGCCAATTCATACAAAAACTTTGACAAATGCTAGAACAATACAACACAACCATCAAGTTTAGAGATAATAATTGTGTTACAATAAAGATGCAACATAACCTAATGCTAGGACAAGTCTTTTAGCGAAATTCACCATCAAGGTCTTGTAGTACTTTGAATGAGTTCCTCTTGTCTCTTACTCCATGCTTTCCCTTTTTCCTAGTGTTAACTCAAGAGGAAGAAGCCACCAGCTGCTCCTGGGTCACTTCATCTCCACACCTCCGTTCTGTTTTGGGTGATTTACAATTCCTTTTTCCACCACAATTGGTCACTCCCATCCATTCCTCACAAGGTAGCCCACAAGAATCTATATTAGCCACACCCTATTCTGTCCTCGCCCGGTTATACACTTCAGCAAGGAGCAGATCATTGCATTCTCCATTCGATACGACACCATCATCATCCTCTTGTTCATTCGCCCAATATCGCGCATAACTCTTGATCCCTTGTTTGGCAAAATTGTCTATATACCCATCAAATCTTCTCAATTTGTTTATATACCCATAAAAAATTTAAAATGGCCTATATACCCATCCAAACATATAACTTTTGTCTAATTGCCCAATATAAGACTTTTTGATGAATTTTTAAAAACGTCAATTAATAATTCATATTTCATTATTAACTACATATTTCCAGCTTAAATAATCTTCAAAATGTTTGGTGGACATGCCTTCTTCTTTTTTTGAACATTGCCTCCATTTCTACCCTGCAATTTGCATATAGATATTAGTACGTAACAACACAAAAAAAGGGAATAATTAAGTAAATTTAATAATTAATCAACTATAAAAAAAATTTGCATGTAAGATAAATATAAGCAAACAGTAACAAAAAAACAAAAAAGAGTAAATTTAGTAATCAATCATTGAAAACAAACCTTCTCCTTGTCTCTTGCAATTATGAATGAGAACTAGTATTACTACCCGCCCGTTGTGCGGTTTCTTAAGAAAAGAACGGTTTCTTAATAAACAAAATGATATTTAATGTATTTATTTTTCCAAAATTTGAAGGTTATAATAGTTTAGTTGAAATTTTAGATCTTTTAATACCCATAAACTAAATTAAGAGTATGTTTAGTTCAGAGGAATATACAACACCATTTTAATCTAAAAAATATCACGTATGCGAATCGCACCAGAGTTTGTTTCAGACATCTGTTTTAGCAGATTATTATATATAGATAGGTATAGATTATATATATAGATTATGATGAAGTTGTTGGTATTAGATTATTTAATATAAAAAGATAAGATTTCTTACTAACTAAAATATAAGGTTGAATATAAGGTAGTACTAAAAAATGTGTGGCCAGTTTCAGCACTAAGAAGACTTATTCTTAAATGTAGAATTTTTATCCAATTTCGTTAAATATCGATATAGCGTAAAATATTAAATATTAATATAGCAATATATGCATGCTTAAGATAAGATTCTACCCAATTTCATTAAATATTGAAATAATTTCACAAGATTATACCCAACTTTGTTAAATATGGATATATTATATCAATTGTCACCTTAATTTCTATCCATCCGTTTATTATACATTTTTTATTTGATAATATTATTTACTAAATCACATCTTTATCCAACCATGCATGCATATGGTCTTGATTAAAATCCTTCGATCGTAATAATGAGTAAATATAAATTTTTAAAAATTCTATAAGATTAAATTAAATCCAATTTCTATCTGCGCAGGTATAACTCACGTGCCGCCATGTAGGCAGATTCGCTCACACGCCGCCACGCAAGACGCTATGCATCGGTTTTAGTATATGTATATAGATAGATTATATAAGATAAGATTTTACCTATTTTCGCTATATATGAACATATTTTTAGAAGATAATAACTTTATCAATATATTACATGGTCATATTAATTAAATGACATTATCAATAATTATTTTAGAGGGAATTGCACATACTAACCCAAAAAACGAAAAGTGTTGCAAGGTTAACCCAACCCGGTTTTAAATTAGGTCAAACCGGATATTTGGTAACCTGTGTACCCGGTAGCCCGTTGCAAAGGAGAGAAGGGAAGAGAAAAGGAAGGGGATCGGAGACGGGGACAGGCGGAGGCATCTCCCTCGAGGCGAGGCGCAGACGACCAGAAAGGGATCGGAGGCGGGCGAGAAAGGAGGGAGAAGGAGGGGGATCGAGGGAAGACGCAGGCGGAAGCATCTCCCTCGACGGTGGATTGCTCGAGGCGAGGCGCAGGCGGAGGCATCTCCTTCGATCTCTGTAGTTGATTGAAGGCAACGGGGTTAGTTCCTTCTGTTGTTGGCTATTATCATCGGAGATCCGTGGCTTGGAGGCGCAGGCGGCGAGTACTTCCACTCTCTCTTTCTTCAGGCGATTTCGAGCCTCGTCGAGGATAATCTCCACAATTGGCTTCCATTCTGCGATTCCAGGTACAATCCTTCACCCTTCTTCTTCTCTGCTCTATCTTTCAAGCCTTTGAATTGGAATTTTTAGTTTAGGGCTAGAGACTGAAATTTCGAATTTCAGAATTGAAATGGTTTGGTTTGAAATTTCCCATTCGGTTAGGGTTGGGGTTTGTTGTCTGTCATGTCTGAATAAACAGGTGACATGTTGATTGGTGTAGGTGTCATTTAGTAAGTGATGTTGCCAAATAGAGGGTTGAGTTTGTCCGTGAGATTTTCTAGTGGGGCAGGGGGTAATGTCAAGGGTAGGAGTCAGTAAAGAGGAAGATGATGATGAAGAGTTGGGATTGGTTGGAGAAAGGTCAATGTCAGGAGTAGGAGATTCTGAAACAATACCTCATATGGAGTACTCCATGAATGCAACGTTCACATGAATTAGGATTTGTTACTTGTGGAATTGTGTATCATCGTCTTCTTCCATGTCCCTAGACAATACTCCCTCCATGAGTTGAGCGCTTGGTTGTTCTAGAAGGAGGGTCTGTTGCTGAATATATCAGCAAGGCTATCGATCTCCCACCGTTGTAAATTTGGCTTTCCTGTGTGCTATTTGTTCTCTCATGAGAAGTGGGAGATCTAAATGAATGAAGAAACCTTTAATATAGGTATGTTGCTGACTTGATTCATTTTAGGGTTGTGTATTATGCACTAGTGTGTTTTGTGTGCAGAGCAAATGATAATGGCCAAGGTAAATGAATAGACCCTCACATGTCAAGTTTCTTTGACATAAATATTCTTCCCATGTAGCCTATTAGCTCAATGGGAGAGCATTGTGGTCATACACAAAAATGTGGGTTCAATTCCCACGTAGGCTTATTATTCATTAATCAACACCGACTATCAACTTATGTTTAGAACAAGTCAAGCTTGCTACATCACCAAATTCATGTGTCAAGTAAAAACAATTCATATGTCAAGTAAAACACATTATATGTCATGTAAATCCGGTATGAGTGACATGTAAATTCAGTATGGGTTATGGGTTATTTTTGGTGCTGCTAGACATAATTTAGTGGCATAAGTGCTTGGATTAGCATGTTTCTTTGCTTGAGGGACTCGCAACGCAGAAGTGAGTTCATTATTAATAAAACATCAAACGAAGACCACTTTAGTTTCTTTGCTTGGATTAGCATGTTTCTTTGCTTGGATTAGTATGTCTTCTTATTGTTGAAATTAATAAAGTTGTTGGAAGGCCACTTTAGTTTCACAGTCATTCCAGTAGAGTGAGTTCCACCAATCGTTCGGCTTATCCCACACTTGAAATGTAGGAAGAGGAAGATTGTTGTTGCCCAACAAAAGCCTTTTTCTTTATGTTAAAGGATATAAACTGTCATGTTAATACCATTACATGTCATGTTATTTTCATTCATTAAGAAGAAGAGGCTCGATTCGCATTACCTGTCATGTTATTCGCATTACCTGTCATGTTAAATAGTATAACATGTCATGTTAATAGCATCACATGTCATGTTATTTTCTTTCATTAAGGCAAGCTTTTTCACAATCAATATTTTTTTTAAATGAAGATTATATATATAAGGCAAATAGATAACGCACTGATCAATCATTGCAGCGCTAGAATAAACAGCAGCTTCATTAGTCACATTGCAACCCCCCTTGTTCATCAGATGTTGTGCCTTGCTAGCAACTCCATGATCTTGCGAGATGTCATCCCCAACCCTTGTCCAGTGTAACGGCAACAACATTGACAACATCAACCATGCACAACATTGACAACATCAACAAACTAGCAATGTTACAATGCTCAAGAATACACTGATTGATCCACCAAAAGAAATTACCATGTCAGTTCAAGTGCCGAAAACACCCATTAAAAGAAAATGTGTGGTGATAGTTGCACAGTTATCTTCAACATGGAACTTGTACAGAAGTTTCACTCTTGCTATAAATATTTATGAATAAAAGATGTTATCTATATCAAGGTTCAAGGGCACTAATTGACAGCCATTACAATAAAACGCAGCATAGTTTGTACACATCAAAACATAGCTTTGGTACACCAGATCGATCAAAGGAAATCCTGCATACATGACATGAACTTATATTAACATGTCATTCAAATCCTGGATACATGACATGAACTTATATTAACATAGCTTTGGTAGTAATTGAAACGAAATTGGACAAATCTGATGAGCGATTAAGTAGTACCTGCAGCTTTAAGAAGGAGAACTGATGCTGGGGGAGTTTTGAGTATGAAAGTAAAGCACTAAAGCTCTTATCCTGTCATCCCAAAGCAAGAAATCAAAATTGTGACTGAAAATTGAAATCCAGGACCATCAAGAAGCAGGAATCAAAACCCTAATTTACACTATAGAAATCAAAACCCCAAATCAACAATTTCTATCGATGTATCCCTAAATTAGGTTTAATAGATGGAAAATCAGGGAGATGCCAAAACCTTAACCCTAGAATTTTCACTTACAATCGATCAACAACTGCCTTCGACTCATAGCTGCCTCTATCGACCTTAGCAATTGCCTTCAATTTCGTAGGAGTCGTGCACCACTAGCCTCAAAATCTGCCAGATCTGGAGAAATTTCCTAGCGACAGGATCGACCGCAACAATGGCATCCGGGTTTGGGGCCGCCATGGGAGACGAATGGGAGGAAGAAGGACCAAGATGACTGCGCTCAAGCCTTCCCGTCGAGCCCGGAGGCCTATCGCCTAGAGCCGCGAACCCCGCCTCCAACGACGGCGTCTTCCCTCATCCTTCCCTTCCTCTCTCATTGTTGCGCGCTTTTCTCTCTCCAACCGGTTGCAGGCTGTGAGAAACCGGTTACTTTGCAAATTTTTTTTTTTGGGGTTAACCCCCGCAATCCAACCGGATATTTAGGTTAGTTTTGCAAATAGCCCATTATTTTATCCAATTTCATTAGATGTGAATATATTTTACAAGATTTTACCCAATTTTGTTAAATATGGATATATTACATCAATTCTCTCCTTAAATTTATCCATCTATTTATTTTATATCTTTTTTATATAATATTATTTACTAAACTCAATCTCTATCCATCTATGAATATGGTCCCAACTAAATTTTTTTTATTTACCCATATATTCTATCAATTATCTTTTTAGACAAATTAAAAATATATATAATATTATTTATGAGTGAATATGTATAATAGTATCTATTGCATGAGATATGGAAACTTTATAAAGTTAAAATAATAAGTTGTCTAAAGTTTATATTATATTTATATTAAAAAAAAGACCAAATTGTTTAGAGGTATAAACAATTTTTTTACAATTATATTATTCACACGACACAATTTTTTTTCTAAAGAAGTTATTTGATTTTAATATATTAAAATATTTTAGAATGTGCATGAATATAAAATTTATTTAAATTAAAAGAAAGAAATAATATATATGTGTGTGTTTGTATTACAAGAATTTTATTTAATTCTATGTTAATTACGAATGAAGAAGTATTGGAAGAAATTAATTAATTGAATAAATGGGTTTTACTGTTTTAGTATGAAATTTATTTAAATTACAAAAAAAACGCATACGGTGCGGGTACTTAACTAGTATCTAATTAAACACACGCACAATTTTTCATAATGCCTATTAATTAGCATAAGTCATTGATGCGAGTTTGACACATCCCATACCTACTCCTCTGAGACCAAGCATTAAGTCTGCAGGTTGTACACTCTAACTTAGCCCATTTCAGGCCTAAGTCTACCAAAAATTAGGTGTTCAATCCCCTGGCAATAATCCGCCTAGTGGGCCTGAGATGGGCCTTTTTGTGAGATGGGCTTGTGCTGGGCACGAGCTTGGGCATGAGATGGGCTGAGTTGGAGTGTATGGTCTGCAGACTTAATGCAGGGCTTGAGAGGGGTGTGTCTGAGATGGGCCAAACTTATATTAGTCATCCTATATCTTATGCAACATACAAGGATTTATGATGGATCACTGGCCAATGGTGTTGTTTTATGATGGTGTTTGGCTTCGTACGCAGTCTACGCCCCCAACTTGCTAGATTTAGTTTTGCCTCCTTTGTAAGGTGCGTTTTCGCTTGTTGTATTGCACCTTTTATATTCTTTGTTGTATGTTTTGACAGTCTTCCGTCTGTCGAGTTGTCGATCATCGAAATCCAGGTATATCTGATCTTGAATTCTTACTTAATAAAAAAATAATCGTTTAAATTTTAGTAAAACACTTAAAACTGCCCGTAAATCTAGAAATGTTCACAAATATGCCCTAACAATTTTAACAACCACCACCTATAAAAGAAAAATTACACAAAACTGCCCATTTATTAGATTTTTCTTTGGGCAAATTGCATAAAATCATCCTTTAAATATACCCATTTGTCATAAATCACAACTTAAATAGATATTTTCAGAAAACCGTCATTTAAGTAACTGTTGTCACCAATCAACCACCCCGGGAGTTTTTCGTCCAAATTTTTGTTAAACTTGTTAACTTTAACAACTTAGTTGCTTTTCCCACTTAAACAAACATTAAGACAACAACAATAATCTACCACATAAATTGTCAGTACAATTCGAGGGAAGGTCAGATCTTAAACTTAACTAGATGTAGTCATGTTATGTAGGCAACCCTTCTCCATCGAGGTGAGAGACTAATTAATTCAACCAGAGTTCTCAAAGGAAGGGTACCAGAAAATAAATTAGTTAAAGAAAAAAAAATGTTAGATGTCAACTTTAACAACTTAATTAATTGCTTTTTTTGAAAATTTCTTGCTCCGCTCATGCGCCCCTGGCGGCCTCGTTCCCAGCTCAACGGAGATTGTGAGATGGGGTAAATCATGATGACTTAACTGGTAACAAGGATCTGGGACCAGTGCTCACTACGTATAAAAAGCCTCTCATTTGAGAGGTTGCTCCCACATTGCATGCCGCTGGTGAGACTCGATTGTTCATTCTTGCTCCAAAGACCACCCTGTGACCGGTTGAAAATTTCTAATGGCACTAACAATACAAGGCAAGCCATAAATAGAACATTAAATTAACTGATCAAGCATATATAAGCGAATCCAGGTAGAATCTTCCCCATTTTGTAAACACATAGAGAAGACAACGACCTTGAATAAATGCCAAAATCAACCATTTCTTTAGAAAAATCTCCTATTAAATTCTAAGACAACAACCTTCTTTGTTCCAAAGCAATATTAGTGGTTTTGTCGGTACCGATTGCAATAATATGATGACAAATTTCGGGCACATGACCCAACCGGTAAAAGCCACGCACTAGGTAAACTGGTTTTTGCTGACCGACTCGACTCACTGGTAGAAAATAAGACAAACATATATTGGACCTCCTAACTCCTCCTTACTCCACACCACTGGGACACAAGTACTCTCGCTACCTTCCACACTCCTAATGTCACCTCAAAGTCTCAATTAAGCTTAGCATATATCTGCACAAAATGAGGGGGGAAAGGAGGACCGTATAGCCAAAACCACAATGAAAACAAAAGAAGCAATAAAAAGGGCAAAACCATGACAGCCCAAAAGGCAAAAGCCAAAGAAGCCAAAAGGAAGTTGGAATATATTAATGAGAAAATTTGCGCCTTCGGCGTAAATTTTTTACCATATTAAGGGAGTGTTTCCTAAGTGTGGCAAATTGGGGATTTATTCACCAAAAATTTTCTGAAAAAAATTATCCCCCTTATCTAAACCTAATGCCATATCTCCTCGCCGTTTCAGCACCAAAAGGTAAAAAAACTCAAATCCTCAACCGGCTCCTCCATCTCCTTCCTCATCCTCCATCTCCTTCCTCAATCGCAAACTGCCTCCGTAAATTGCAACAATGCTCCAGCAGGCACAGCAGCAACAAATCCGAGTCCATCGTTCGCTCTCAAGCGACGACGGCAACAACAGATCGACGGTGCTTTGTTGAAGGTCTGTCGTTGCTCCTCCCAGATCCGTCGTTGCTCCTCCCAGATCTCGACGACGCCGAACTATGGGCGGTGGCGACTCCGTTGAAGGTCTGTCGTTGCTCCAACGCAGCCTCCTCCGTCACCAGCGAGAGAGAAAGAGAACGGAATATTCCCGCTGATCGGAAGCGCCGAATCTGTCAGATTACAAAGGGATGACAGCTGATATCTTCCTCCCACTTCCACCGGTGCCGCTGAAGTAACTTGCCGAGGGAGGCGGCGCAGGAAGATGAAGAATTGCGAGTTTGATTTCGGTCCCCCAGAAAACACGAAGTTAACGCAGAGATCAAACTTTGATTGGCCTGGAAGCGCTTGATAGCGGCCATGAGAGAGTTTGACACCGGAGTAGGATCTTCCTCCGAGGATCCACTGCCGCTGGCGGATGACTTGGCCGACGGGAGCCGGTCGAGAGAAATGATAACGCGGAGATCAAGGGCGCGGATTTGAAGGCGGTAGGAGTACGCAGGGGGTCTTGCTGGCGACGGCAAGACGAAGAGGACGAGCCTCTAACTCTGCTCAATTTCAGCAAGGATTGGTGGATGTCGCTGGCTCTACTCGATTTCAGCATGGATGGTTTGATCTCGCTGGCGATCTGTGGTGGATTCTCTAAGCCGTCGAGGACCTTCCCTCTGTCCATGGTGGCTAAAGGTATGAGCTCACATCCTCCTTAATTCCTTGGACATCAACTAAAATTCTTGATTAGAGATTTACTTGTTTTTTAAACTGAACCTGATGGATATGGCCATTTGGAGGTCTCTAAAGATTTCTCTCCATGTAGACAGACCTATGGAAAAGAGATGAAACGAAAAGTACTGTCTCACCTTATAGGTATTGACATTGCAAAATAGAGCTATGTTATCTTGATTTTAGTTGTCTAATATTGTCTTACTGGGTTTAGATTTGGATATTGACAATTTCAGCAATTTCAGCAATTGCTGAAATGCGGACTTGCAATGAATTTTGACGTTCATTGCTTTAAATCTCCTCTGAAAGCCTCTTAGCTCAACGATAGAGCATTTTGTTGAAACCGGAGTTTCAGTACCAACAAAGTTGATGAAACGGGGTTTCAGCATCAACAACGTTGTTGAAACCATAAACAACGTTGCTGAAACCCCGGTTTCAGCAGCAACAATAATGCTGAAATCGGGGTTTCAACAACAACGTTGTGGAAGGAAATTTGGAGTTAGACTCGTGAGAGGAATATTTTTACTCTTTTGGTGAGGACTCTTAGTTTGGTTCTTCTTTTTGCTGAAACTATTGTTGCTGAACTTGCTTTAAAACTAGAATTTGCTCAAATTGTTGTTGTTGAACTTGCTTTAAATCTCCTTTAAAAGACTCTTAGCTCAATGGTAGAGTGATGTGCTATGCGCAAATACGTGGGTTCGAATCCCGCATAGGCTAAATTTTATATCCCGTAACACGGTTTCAACAAAGATTTCAGCATCAACAACGTTGCTGAAATCGGGGTTTCAGCATCAACAACATTGCTGAAATCGTGGGTTTAGCATCAACAACGGTGCTGAAATCGGGGTTTCAGCAACTCCGGTTTCGGCAACGTGAAAAAAAAAAACAGTAACGTGAAAAAGAAAATTGCTGAAACAGAGTGTGGCATAGGGGTTTCAGCAACTTTATTTTAGGGATGAACATTTTGCTAATATGGCGAGGGTGGTGAAAATTTTCCTAATAAAGCCCAAAATTTTGGACATCGAGGTAATCACCCCTATATTAATTAAGCAAATATAGATGGAATTAACATAATAATGAATGGATGAAAACGTGGCAAAGGCCATACCTTTGAATTGTGAAAGGAGTGTGTGGCCATTCCCTTTTACTTACTAATTTTCATATCTCTACTTCTATTCTCTTCTACTCTCTTCCAAAGCCCACAACTAAGAAAAGTCCACCAAACCCACATATACTAATCAACTTGATTTATTTATTAATTACCTTTTCAACCTTTTGATGTCCTATTATTTATGTTGTATTTTGTTGAATATTTTATGGGGCCTGTGCTTTGTGGTGGATGAATACCTCATGATCTTGGGAACTAGAGGATTGAGGGACGTAGCTACTAGCTAGGCCACCCACATCCACATGTGCCACCGCCCACACATGTTTCCCCTCACCTTACCTTATTCAACTTCCTTGTATATATGCATGTATTTGCACCCCTCACCTTACCTTATTCAACTTCCTTGTATGTATGTATGTATTAATTAATTAATTAATTAATTATAATTATAATATTTGCTCAAAATAATAATACTAATAATAAATTCTATAATATTATAATAATATTATTATTATAATAATTATTATTATTATTATTATTATTATATGCGGGACGGGACGGGATTTGCGGGATCCCACCGAGATCGTCCCGCATAATTTTTGCGGGACGGGATTCACTATTTTGTCCTAAATCCCACCGGGATCGGGACGGGATCGGGATTTGCGGGATTTGTGCTCACCCCTAGTTTTGGTTATACAAAAAAAAACGCTTCTTTTTATTTTTCTTTTCCTTTTTTTTTTTGTTTAATTGTGGACCTTTGATGTAAAGAAATCCAATGGCTCACAATCCTCCCTCCGTTACATGATAAGAGGTGTCCTCACCGGAAAGCTAAAGTATTTGCTTAAAAGTATACTAGTATAGTCCCCGCGCCATGGCGCGTATTTAACCAATATTAATTTTTGTTAAAATAGAAAAACAAAAAAATTGATAAATAAATCCCATTGGTTAAAAAAATGTTTAATTGTTTTTATCATTTATCATTTGACATTTTATATAGATTAGGCTTGGTGGGTGAAATTCCAAAAATTAAGGTTATTATAAAACCAAAAATAGTTTTCATTATATATATAGATTGGTTGCTCCAAAAAAATCATATATTTGGAACGTACAATATATATATTTTTTAAAAGTTTTTTAAATTCATCCAATTGTTTAAAAAAATAGCTTGAAATGATATTGTATAATAAATATAGAATGAAATAATATTATATAGTTAGTATTAACTTTATTTTAAAAAGTTTTGAATTAATCCTATTGGTTGAAAAATGTTAAAAGTTTTGAATTAATCCTATTGGTTTTGAATTAATCCTATTGGTTGAAAAATGTATTAAATATATAAAATAGATGTTTCCAAAAATATCGGCTCGCGAGGATGCGACACGTGGCCAAAAGGCTTTGGTTTTAAGTAATATATAGATAGATTGGTTGAAAAATGTATTAAATATATAAAATAGATGTTTCCAAAAATATCGGCTCGCGAGGATGCGACACGTGGCCAAAAGGCTTTGGTTTTAAGTAATATATAGATAGATGTATGAACAAATCTAAAGTATTTGCTTAAAAGTATCAACGCTTGATATTTATAAACAAATTTAAAGAGAAAAATTATTTATCTATAACAATATAATTATTTAATTATTTGTATATAACTCATAAAAATACATGTAAATAATCATGTTATAATAGATAAATGATTTATTTAAAATTTACACTGTATAAGATATTCTCACTGGATCCATCCTCTCTATATATATTCCTATGCTAAAATTTCGAATTCATTGATTAACCCTCACAAGTCACTAGTAGTCTTAATTATCACTAGTAGTCTTAATTATAAAGTTGTTTCACTTTAGTTTACCTTATAAAATCTTATACTAAATGAGGCTTAATACTCTATTCAATTTGATTTATCATTTAGGATTGATATTAACAAAAAAAAAAAAAACTCCGTGTGTAGGTTCCTAACTTTAATTTTAATTTTAATTTTTGGCTAATCAGTATTGCTAATTTGTTACGACGACGAACGGCGTAAAAGTGTTTCTTTATTGGGCGTTTAGCTTTTCCAGCTGGGAGAGAGGTGGGACTAGCACTCCCAGTTGACTCACTTTGATAATCTGGTGAGCCACTCGTAACTCGCCACGTGTTACCCAGAATAAAAGGTAATGATAACGTTGGATGGGGATGACACGTGTCAAGTGGGCAGTGCCTCATCCTCGATTTCCCGCACTTGCCCCCTTGTCGCTGTGGACCTTGTGGTCTCCCTCCCCTCACTCACCCAATAGCCCCTTTTTTCACTTTTAGTTCGGGTCGGGTCGGTTCGGTGTTATTTGACCCGACATGACCGCTCTTTAATTTAATTTTAGGTGTTTTTCTTAAATCTCTTTTCAATGTGAACAATAGTTTAAATTTTATCGGTGTCAAAATTTTCATCTATTAAAAGCAACGTGTATTTAAAGCTTTCTAAGTGGACATAAAAAGTCCATTATTACAAATTAGAGTTTATTTACGGCAAAAGTGTTCAAGCAGGTATGTATAAAACCTTTGATTAAATGACAAACATCGCATATTGGAATATTAGGGGTGTGATAAAATCTAATTTGGGGCAAGACTTAGCTTATATTCAAAAAAGAAATAAACTCGATATTTTAGTCATTGCAGAAACCAAATCTACCGAGCCTTCGACTCAATCCCTCTAACTCAAGCAGGTTTTAACAATGCTCATCACATTGCCTCAATTAGAACTAAAGGGGGTTTCTGGATTTTATTCAAGACCTCGAAATTTACACAATCTATTCAACAAATTTCAGCATCAGATAAGTATATTATTTACCGGGTTAACATTGATAATTTTAGTTTTATCATTACTTTCATTTATGCTCATTCGAATCAAGTAGATAAAAATAGGTTATGGAATGAGTTATTCGTTATTATTCATAACCAATCTCTCCCTTGTTTGATTATGGGAGATTTCAATGAAATTGAATCAGTTTCTGACAAAATTGGAGGGCTACTTCCGCAGGCTAATAGATTTATGCGAATCCGACAGATTGTAGAAGAATTAGATGTGCATACGATCCCTTGTAAGTAGTCCAATAACGTGGAGGAAAAGTCAAAATCCTATTGATAATATCTATGAACGATTAGATAGAGTAATGGTTCATACCGATATCTTAATCCAGTTCCCTAATTTAACAGTACACAATCATCCTTTTACGACTTCTGATCATTCTTTAATGTCTATGTCAATAGGAAGTACGAAAATTAGGGCTGGTTCGCCGTTTAAATTTGAAATGTCATGGACTAGTAATGATAATTATAACAGGTTAGTTAAATCAACTTGGCAGAATAAGCTCCATGGGTCATTTATGTTTACACTTTTACAAAAACAGAATCTGCTTAAAAAAAATACAAAGATCTGGTGTAAGTCTCACCCAAATAATAATTTCCGACAGATAATAGATATTGAAGATCAACCTCTGTTACTTCAAACTCAACAAATTAGTGGGAATTCAAATGATACTATAAATATCAGGTGTAATAGATTATTAAATAAACGTGAAGCTCTTATGGACTTTAATAATACCTTTTGGAAACAACGAGCTAAATCAAAATTTTTTAAGGTTTGGAGATAGAAATACTAAATATTACCAATCAATATCTAAAATAAGAAATTCTAAAAATGTCACTCGCATTTTACAAATAAACATGGTTTATTGATTGAGGATGAGGATCAAATTAGAGATGAAATTACGACTGAGTTGGCTGAAAGATTCATTTCTAATAATGCACCGATTAGTAGTAATACATGTTTCCTAAATTTAATTGATCAGACCATTACTGAATCTGAAAACAGAATTTTAACACAACCTTTTTCAGATAAAGAAATAAAGGATACCCTATTCTCAATGACAGATGACAAGTCTCCAGATCCTGATGGGTTTCCACCAGAGTTCTATAAAAAATATTGGGATATTGTGGGTAAATTAGTTTGCAAAGCTGTTCAATCTTTCTTTCATTCTGGTGTGCTACTCAATGAAGTAAATTCAACTTTTATTGCACTTATTCCAAAAAATTGATACACCTAGTAACATTAACCACTACCGTCCGATTAGTCTGTGTAATACTATTTATAAGGTTATCTCGAAACTTTTGGCTAATCGTTTGAAGCCTATTTTACCACGTATTATTAATCCATTTCAAGGAGCTTTTGTTCAAGGTAGAAATATTCAGGATAACATACTAATAGCTCATGAGGTTTTCCACTCTTTTCATAACAAAAAAGGTAAACTTGGATGGATGGCTTTAAAGCTAGATATGGAGAAAGCTTGTGATAAAATAAGCTGGAGTTTTATTCGTATTATTCTGAACAAATTTGGTTTTGATTCCAAATGGATTAATTGGGTTATGACCTGTCTAACTAAAACTAGTTTCTCAGTTTTAGTTAATAATTTGTCGGGCCGTACTTTTCATACTTATAGGGGAATTCGACAAGGAGATCCTCTTGCTCCATATATTTTTGTATTGGTTATGGAACTTTTAGGGAGAATGTTGCAACATGAATCTTTAGAATATGACCGTTTGGTTGGAATCAAACTTACAAATAACAGTGATCCTATTCCATTTCTTTCCTTTGCAGATGACACTCTAATTTTTGGACGAGCTGATGATTTAAGTCTTCATACGATTAGAAATCTTCTGAATACTTTTTCCAATATGTTTGGATTAACTATAAATTATAATAAAAGTTCTCTACAAGTTTCTAAAAATATTTCTTTCAGCAAAGCCCAGTTCCTTGCTCAATAGCTAAATATTCCAGTTACAAAATCAATAGAAAAATACCTTGGTATACCACTTATTAGTTGCAGGGTTTGTAACGTCTTGTTTGATGAGGCGGTAAGTAGCCTTAAAAAGCAACTTTCAAAGTGGAAATCTAATATTCTCTCTCAAGCTGGTAGATCGGTTCTAATTTAGGAAAACCTAAATTCTAAAACAAATTATTTAATGCAGTCTTTTCTTCTTCCAAAAGGAGTTCTACAAAAGATTGATCAGATCAACAAAAATTTCTTTTGGAATAAAATTAAATCGGATAACTATCATCCTCTTATCAGCTGGGAACATCTGTGTACTCCTAAAAAAGATGGTGGGTTAGGTTTTAAATCAGCTGAGCAAATTAATATTGGTATGCAAATGAAACTTCTTTGGAGAATTATGGCTAATCCTGATAATATTTGGTCGAAGGTTATTACGGATAAATATCTCTCGACAGAATCTCTAATGGAAAGAGGCAGTTTCAAAACCTCTTGGCAGTTTGGCAGACTTCTTAATATCAAAGATATTTTCTCTAAAGGCCTGCTCTGGCTAGTGGTTAATGGGAAAACCATAAATGTATGGTCTGACATTTGGGTAAATGCGCAATATCTTCAAAACTTTCGGAATGATCGTAATCCTAACTTAAAAGTTTGTGATTTATTTACAAATACCAACTCTTGGGATATTGATAAATTAAATAGTATATTCCCCTCTCATATTGTTCAAGCTATTACTAATATCCATATTCCAATAACTGATATTCCAGACATGTTAATTTGGATTTATAGTAGTGATGGGAAATTCTCTGTTAAATCCACATCTTCTATTTGTAATACAGGGAATACTAAGAAAATTCCAGCAGAGTGGATTTGGAAACTTAATATTCCTCCGAATATGAAAAAATTTATTTGGAAAATTGTTTTAGATATCCTACCTACCACGACCCGTCTAAATAGATATATAAATAGAGTTCCCAGTACTTGCTCTCTTCGTATTTCTGATACAGAAGATACAAATCATTTATTGTTTAATTGTCGGATCACAAGGTCTCTTATTCAAAATCTGGTGTTAAGTTGGGAAAATGTTATAAGATTCCAATTATAACAAGAAATGTTTCGGAAAATATTTTAAATACTAGAGCTCTTAATATAGATTTTACATACTTATGTCAGTTATGGCATTCTGTTTGGGAACTCATAAATAGAATTATTTTTCGCAATACTTCGGATACGGGTATTATCTATGCTCTAACTCAAACTATAGACAAAATTTCATGTTGGAATAAACAGCAGGTAAAAACGAAGTTACCTAAACGTGTTAGACCTCCTGATAAATTAATTTGGAAACGCCCTCCTATAAATGTCATTAAGATCAATGTAGATGCTTCGGTGAAAATTGATACTCAACCGCAAGTTGATTGTATTGTTAGGAATAATGATGATCTAGTTCTTCGGATTCATAAATGTAATGTTAGGATGAGTTCGGTCATTCTAGCTGAAGCTTTTGCAGTTTATACAGGTATAAGACTGACAGTGGAGATGGGGATTCGTAGAGTTATTGTTGAAAGTGATTGTGCAATCATCGTCAATGCCATCAATCAAGTTAACAATATACCATGAGAGATCACTCAAATAATCAAAGAGATCCATTTGTTAAGCAAAGATTTTGAGAGATTCACAATTCAGCACTGCTATAGAGAGGCAAATGGTGCATCTGATTTTCTTGCTAAATCTCAGTTGAATTGTACTTTTATTTTGTTCATCAAAAAAAAAATTGTACTTTTATTTTGAGTTCTTATTGTTGTGAGTTTCAGAACATCATCTTGCGAGATGATCATGGATGTTGTTAGTACATCCAATTTATTGCCTACTGTAAAAAAAAAAAAAAAAAAAAAAAAAAAAGTCAAGGGCTGCTTACAAAAATAGTGAAGGGAATCATCATTTGAGTTCTCAAAATAAATAAAAGTGAAAGTTTGTATCCTTAATATTTGTTTTTCTAATTTATGTCTTAATAAATAAATAAATAAATATCAATAAATGTAATAATTTCTGTTATGGAATTACTTTGTAACCTATACATGTCCCATTAACTCAACTTATTTTTTGTCCAAAAAATATATTTTACCTCGCTAATGTGATACTCCCTCCGTTAATCAAAACATGTCGTTTTAGACATTTGCACATTATTTAAGAAAGCAAATAAAAGGAAACAAAAATACACTTATACCCCTAATTATTACTTTACTTTTCCACTTTATTGAAAACTACAACTAACAAACATCTAATCATAACAAGGGTAATTTTGGAAAGTGAACACCAAAATACCTAAAACGATAAGTTTTTCTTAACAAGATTTTACTCCTAAAACGACATGTTTTTATTAACGAAGGGAGTATAATTAATTAATATATGTTGGATTTCGGCTTAACTGATTGAGCAGTTAATTCTTGGCTATTCAGTGATAATAAATGGCATATTTCATTCACATATGCAAAGATTCTGTCCTCAACTCCTCATTTTAAAAAGGAAAATTAAAAAAATCTCCCTTAAATATAAGAATTTTCATTAATGAATCTATAAGTCAAGAAATTACATAAACTCATTCATAAGTTTAGTTTTCTTTCAAAATACTACTCATAACTCTTTTTATATATATGTAAAAATTACAATATTCGTAAGGTGGGAGGTTCCGGTCAGTGCAAGTCAATTTACCCGATATGTAACTCTTGTCAGCTGGTCACGTGCTCGGGGTTTATCATCGAAGGTGGATTCCTCATCATAAAAAAATTATAATATTAATTAAACCATCACTCAATTTATCAATATGAACCTTATTATAAAATATACTCCTTCCGTTCGGCAAAACTTGTCATTTTAACTCTCCACACAACTTTTAATAAAGCTAATAATTACATTTCTTTTTTACTAATTTACCCTCATTTATTACTCTACTTTTTACTTTATCAAAAACTACAACTCACAACACATCAATCAAATCAATGACATTTTAGTAAAGTAGAAGCAAAAATATCTACAATGACAAGTTTTTTCGAACAAAAACAAAACTCTAAAACGACAAGTTTTGCCGAACGGAGGGAGTATTTACTAAAATATATATATAAATATAGAGATAACTTATCAATTTCTTAATCATTTATACATATAAAAATAGTTATATACTTATGTGTGTGAATCTTTGAAGAAACCAATTTAATGGGTGGTTTTATGTAATTTACTCTTAAAAAGTGCCCAGAAACCCCAAACATGTTTGATTTGACCATGCATGACCCAACTCAGTCCATTCCTTTCCAATCCAACCCACCCGTATCCATACCAAGATCCGGATCCACATCGCCATTTGAAGTCAAAAACCAAATCTACCCGTTAAATGGAGAAGAGAACTCAGAGCGAGAAGAAGCAAAGCTCAGCCAGACGAGCAGAGCACCTCACACGAGATCCGAATCAGGAAGAAGTCACTGAAAGTTTCATTTGGCGGGTCTGATTTCATATAAAGAGAGAGGTAGAGAAAGCTGAAAGCCATTGTTTTTAGGCCATTTGATAATCTCCAACCCAGAAATTTTTAAAGAGCTCAACTTTTTTCTGGGTTTCTGATTGATTTTTAGTTGGCAAGTGTTTCTGGCTATGGAGATTAGGGTTTAGCTCTTTGATTCTTCCTTCTTTACTTCCCCCCATTTTCACTATTCAATTAATCTATGTTGCTGTTTTATTTCTTTCTCATTGAGCTTTTTGTTCTTGCTGGTGTGGTTAAAAATTGAAATTTGTTGTGACGAGTGATTTGTAAAACCTCACAAAGAGGGTATTTTTGCTTAATCAATCTTCAATTAAAAATTTGTAAACCCACACACATCCAATTTGCACGCCATTATCACAATTGGCCTGTTACTCTCAACCCCCATTTTCTCCTCCTTGTTCACCGTTAATTAATTATTTTTATTTTTATAAATTTCTTTCAGAGGTCCAAAAGTTGCCCCCCTTTAGTTTCTTTTCTTTTTCATTCTCAATGGAAATTGGAGAAATTTATTATTTTTCTAATTGTGGTAGTGTATATGGTTATGCATCATTCCACTTTTGAATGCTTACCTGTTTTTCAAATTTTATTTAAAACAATTGCTATTGATTAATGGCTGCCACTGTTGTGTTGTATCTGATTTTTTAGCTCATCCCTACATTTGTTGTTCATCTTTGCAGAGCAATTGATAAGATAGCCAAATCAATCTCTTAGAGGACTCTCCTTGATTTCAATTTTGGCAACTGGGTTTTGTCTATCTAGTTGGGATCCTATCTGGGTTTTTGACATCTTGGAAAAGGGAGCAACCACATATTTTTATTTACAAGTGCTTTGAAAGTGACAAAAAACACTCACAAACAAAGGCTTTGGATTCAGTAGCAAGAGAAAAATGTCAGTTGCTTTGTTGTGGGTTGTGTCCCCCACCAGTGAGCTCTACAATGGTCTGAATTCAATGGATTGTGCATCTACAAGACCTCTGGACTCATCCAAGCTCATGTCTCGAATCCGAAGATCGGGTTCAGATGGAAGGTTGAGGAACAATAAGTGGAATTCTTCTTCTCTTAGGGTAGGGAAGCAAAAGAGAGGTGAATTTGGTGTGTTCTCAAGCTTGGTGGCGAACCCGCCTGTTGGTGAAATGGCCACCTCGTCGGAACAGAAGGTGTATGATGTGGTCCTTAAGCAGGCAGCACTAGTTAATGAGAGATTGAGATCCAAGAGTGATATGGATGTGAAACCTGATATCATCCTTCCCGGGACTCTGAGCTTGTTGAGTGAGGCCTATGATCGGTGTGGTGAAGTTTGCGCTGAGTACGCGAAAACATTTTACTTAGGTCAGCATCCTCCTCCATAGCCAGCTGATATTTCATCTGCTTGATGTTTGTTTGGATCTGTTTCTGATTGCTTTGTGCTGATTTTCAGGGACACTGCTAATGACGCCCGAAAGGAGAAAAGCTATCTGGGCCATATATGGTGAGTAGGCTTATCTATAATCTTTCACTAAGAATGATTTTTGCGTCTTTCAGTTGTATGTTTCTTGATTGTAAAATTGGTAGATTTTCTGATTTGTGAGGTGGTTTGTACTGTATAGCGTCTCATAGTTCGTATATTTGTGCGTTCAGTGTGGTGTAGGAGGACGGATGAGCTTGTAGACGGACCAAATGCTTCGCACATAACTCCAACTGCTTTGGATAGGTGGGAATCAAGATTGGAAGATCTATTCCGAGGCCGGCCATTTGATATGCTTGATGCTGCCTTATCTGATACAGTTGCCAAGTTCCCTATTGACATTCAGGTTTCAACATTTTTAGTTCAGTAGCTTGTAAGTTGCTGAGTTCTTTCCAACTTATCCTGATGCATTTAAAATCTTCCCCGAAACTGCAGCCATTCAAGGACATGATTGAAGGGATGAGGATGGATCTAAGGAAATCAAGATACAAGAGTTTTGATGAATTATACCTCTACTGCTACTATGTGGCCGGTACAGTCGGGTTGATGAGTGTTCCAGTGATGGGCATTGCACCCGAATCAAAGGCCTCGATGGAGAGTGTTTACAACGCGGCCTTAGCATTAGGGATCGCGAATCAGCTCACAAATATCCTTAGAGATGTTGGAGAAGAGTAAGTGCAATGGCATACATTCATTATTCATACAATACAAGCTTTATGCTCCTTGTTTGCAAATTGCAACTGCATTCTAACAAGCTTAATTTGTCTGTTTCGGAAACAGTGCAAGAAGAGGGCGCGTTTACTTGCCACAGGACGAGCTGGCACAGGCAGGGCTCTGCGACGAAGACATATTCGCAGGAAGGGTCACTGACAAGTGGCGGAGCTTCATGAAGCAACAGATCAAGAGGGCTCGGATGTTCTTTGATGAGGCCGAGATAGGCGTTTCTGAGCTCAGCTCAGCCAGCAGATGGCCAGTAAGTTACAACCCCAATCTTTCCGATTTTCATCAGCTTAGTCTAGTTGATTTGCCAAGTGAACTCATTAGTCTGCTACCGTGGCGTGCAGGTGTTTGCATCATTGCTATTGTACAGGCAGATACTGGATGAGATCGAAGCAAACGACTACAACAACTTCACGAAGAGGGCGTATGTCAGCAAAGCGAAGAAGATAGCATCTTTGCCAATGGCGTACGCGAGGTCTGCCATGGGCTCATCTAGGGTGCCATCTAGTTTAGCAAAGGCATAGTAGGGCTCAGCAAAGTCAGCATCATGGATGGTCTCAACACTGAAATCTGATGCTTTCTTTTTTTGTGTTTCTTCCCGAAAGAAGTTGCCTTTACATTGTAGATGATGTAATTGTATATGTTAACTTAGTGAGTATGAATAAATATTCTTTATCCCCTACAAGAAAATTCTTAACCTTCCCGGAATGGTTGAGGTGAAAAGAACTCATGGGTAATACCAAAGGTCTCAGAAAAATGTTACTGCAGCCAAAACTCATCCCAGTTGTTCTTTTACATCAGAAAATATATTCAAAAGTGAGATTTTCTGCAAGGGTGTTTCATGTATTATTTTATATTTTTATGGTTTTATGAAGGAAAAAACTACTGTATTCATGTAATTGTTTGTTCTCAGTAAAACAGCACTCAAGAGTGGCATTTTTCTTTGTGCCAATAATTTTGTAAAACTCCTGCAGTTTGGATAATTGGTTGTAATTTACTTACTCTCTGTATCATATAAGTTACTCTCTTTATATATAGAGAAGGTATCATTTGAACTTTGAGTTCTTTTTAAGAAATATTCATCATTTCAAAGTTTTATATGAGGCAATAAGTTATTGGTAATATATGTGATTTATTATTATAAATTACACCGGTTAAGTTTTATGATCATGACAATCATTTTTTTTTCCAAGTCAAACAAGTTATATATCATTCATTCTAAATCTAATTCCGCCAATGCAAGGAGAAAACTTTGGTTGGAATGTCGGTTACAAATGTTCGTTCTCCTCCAAATCGGGGATAGATGCGAGGCAGAAAGTGTGCTACAGAATCACCCGTTCTACGCACATGCATAAACTGACATGTCATAAATATATGAAGACGCTAAACTACGAATATAAGACAATATAGACTCCCTAAATAAGATAAATCAGTTGAGTTAGAGCGGGCGCAGAGACCACCACATGAGAGACCGACTCCACTTCAATAGAGGTAAGCAATGACCTTCGTAAGCCCAACAATAATACCCATCGCTTCAACCTCCTCAGGACGCCAAGCACCCTTGAGACGTTCAACAACAACCAAAGTGACAAAACCATAGGAATCACGAACTATCACATCCAGACCAATTGCATTAGGTCTCAATATCGCAGCGTATAGGTGCCAATAACTGAAAACAACTTTTTTTTTTCCAAACAAAAACTCTATAAAAGAGAAAAATAATTCAAATAATCAAATCTTGTAGGTGGATAAGCAAGGAGCACCACTGACTTTACTTTAATTATGATCCAAATGTAAATGTATATACATCTTTGTCTTGATCCTAGCTATAGACAAGTTCTTGACAACCGCATGATAAAAGACGTACATCTAGCTCTTTGATGTTTGTATTAACAACCAAACAAACATAAGCCAAGGTTCAAGAGTTCTTCTCATAACTTCACTTGTACTTCATAATGAATTTCCCATTTGGATTGCTCCCTTCACAAAATTTACCAGTCACATCAACTAAGAAGAACTTCACTTTAAGTTTATCACATTTTTAACAAGAGAGAACAGTCTAGAAATTTTAGATCAGTACCACTTCCAAACATCACACATCCTGAATTTTCATTCATTGTGTACTTTCCATGAGTTTCTACAAGTACATGTAGCAAACCAAGGCTAGCTAGCTTCATCTTTAGGGATCAATGGAGTCCAAGGTAGCTACGGTTAAGGGACAAGGGTGGATTCAGGGGTGGGCATTACCGGGCCATCGCCCACCCTGGTCCGGAAAAACAATACAAATATATGGTAGCCAGTTCAAATTATATAAAAAAAAATTAGAAAAAAAAACTTAAGTATTTAAGTGGCTTATTGGTTGAGCCCAGGGCCGTCCCGATGATTTCGAAGACCCGGTGCGAAATAAGAATTAGGCCCTATCATTTATTCACATTTTTATATAATCATAAATTCATATTTATATTTATAAACTAGATGCTTATATTTATAAACTAGATGTATTTTTTTTTATTATATAAAATATGAAATGCAAAGATGAAGAAGGCAAACAAAAATCAAGGATTTTGTAAAAATTTGCTAAAAGACGAGATTTTTTAAATTTGACATATAAAAATAAGGGGATAATTCACCATTTTGTGAATAATCCAAAATTAAAAGAAAATAAAATGTAGAAAGAATATTGGAAAGAGAAATTGAGGTAAAAGTAGGAAATACTGGCATAGAGATGCCTTTTGCTCAAAAAAGAAAAAAAGAAATAGAGAGGCTTAAGAAAATACTCCCTCTGTTTCAAAATAAAAGTTGTTTGTCTTTTTTCTGCACGTTTTTTGAGGAGATAAAAACACTATAAAATATTATTTTTTTGATCAATTTTTTTTAACAATTTCATACTTAGTAGTCATATGTATAAACTTATCGAAAAAAATTCATTAAAAAAAAAAATATTTTATATAGTTTTTACCTCATAAAAACGTATGTAAAAAAGTTAAACGACTTTTATTTTGAAACGGATTGAGTAGAAGGAAAAGGTGAGCTCCGAAATAAATAAAAAATAGAAGGAAAAGATGGGTCAGAAAATAGAGGTGAAAGTGGGGGGATGCATTAGAAAAAAAACAAAAGAGGGCCGTGAGAATCGAACCCATCCCAAAATACCCACAAATAAATTCCTACAACTACCAATGACCCCAGTACCACCACGCTAACTTCTCTCTTTGAATATTTTCGGAAGTTAAATATATATACATATAGTAGTAAAAGGTTATAATGGGCCCCCAAAATATCTGGCCCCTATGCAATCAGGCCGGTTGAACCGCCCTTCCACCGGGGCTGGTTGAGCCCACTCCAATCATAAATGGATTGCAAATCAACTCTTGTTCAAATCCTATTGAAGGCATTTTTTTCTTTTATTTTTTTTCAACCCAATTTCCAATATTTTAGAATTCTTATATAATTTAATAAGTATTTCATAATTAAGCAATAAGAATTTGTTTATAATTTTAAGAAATAATTTTAATATATTCTCTTAATATATTTTTAAAAAAATATTCCTTATAAAAATATTACAAAAAAAATTGTCCCCACCCTGAAATTTTTTCTGGATCCGCCCCTGTTAAGGGAAAACTCCCTTCATGGAAACCATTACAATGCGAGGGTGTTATTCGAGCCGAACGAGTCGAGCTTGACATATTCAAGCTTGGTTCATTTGGTAAATGAGCTCAAGCCGAGCCGCACCGATCAATTTTTAAACGAGCTTTCTTTTTTGTTCAAGCTTGGCCTGTTTTAGTAAGTGAACGAGCTCGGGCCGAGTTTTTTTTCGAGCTTGAAACCATTTTACTTGGTTATAACATATTAACTTAAAGAAAATTGTAGAAATTCTATAAAATTGGAGTTATTCGTGTAGGATAATTAGATGCGTAGCGGAATTCTAGAAAACTATTTTCTAAAATCTAATTCGGGATCTCATGCATGAATCGATATGAACAATATAGAGGGGAAAAGTCGTACCTTTCTTGTGCGGAACCTTGATTCGAAATCACCTTTAGAGAAAAGAGCCTCAAGCGCGACTCCTCTACTTGGTCCACATGAGCACGTGATTGGATCTCCTTGTCTCCGTTTGCTAGAACGAACGATTGAAGGATTACACTCACACCTAACACCTAACACTTTAGGGATGGGAGTGGGTTTGTGGTGGGAGAAGAAAAGATGCACAATGCCAAAAACTAGGTTAAGACTTATTCTCAATAAGTCTCCTTATATAAGATCAACTTATTCCTAATAAGTCACATTTATCTTTTATCTTCTATCCACAAACTATATCAACAATAATAACTTATTAATATCATTAATCAATTATCCAATTCCTAATACTCTTTGTGTGTGACCTTATAGAACCCGAATAAAATAGCAATAGATTAAATCTAAGTTAATCTATAAATTATAGTTGGCTTCTAGCAAAGCACTATAATTACCTAAACTATTCAGATTATAAATCTCCATTTTAATCCTATTATATCATTAGTATTTTACACATCAATTAAAGAACACCAATTCCTTCAATTCGAGCCTAAATCGAACGAGTCGAACTTTCAACCAAACTTCAAATGATGTTCAGACTCGGCTTGTTTAAGTAAGTGAACGAACTCGATTCCAGTTGTTCCGCTCATATAACAAGAAAGAGAGACCGAGAGGTGAAAGTGGGTCACTTTGTTTGATACATATATTTATAGATTTACTGAATATGTTAAACAACTAACCCAACTCATGCAACACATATTCACTCTTATCACAATAGATCAATACAAAATTGTAGTCAACACGTTGACGTGAACATCAGATAATGCAATTTGGAAGGGATGATTCGATGAAGATCAATTTTTATTTTATTTTATTTTTTGCAAATCATGCAATTAAAGAGATGTAATACAATGCACTAGAATATAGAAAATTTGAGAAAATTGTTGCAAAAGTTAGATATACAAATCGTTTGACATGCTTGTTTCATGAGGATCAATCATGTTACATCTCTCATATGTTCATTTTATATATTTTGAATTGGATTAAAATATTACATAATTAATGGGATTAAAATATTTTGCAAAAGTTAAATATGACATAATTAATGGGATTAAAATATTTTATAATGTTAAAACTACGTATATTTTGATACAACTAAATTAGTTTAAAACGACTTAAATTTTGAGACGGATGTAGTATTTATTTAAAAACTGGACCATTATCGAAGCAACGATCTTTTTCTTAATTGTGTGCTTATATGATTGCCACCTCAACAAATTTATGGAAATTCAAAATAAATAAATAAATAAAGAAATTGAGAGGAAAAAAGATGTATGGAAATGAGCTAAGAGAATAAAAAAAAATGTAAGAGGCCAATCCCTAAAGCTTTCAATTTCGTTTCCATAAAAAACCAAATATTTCATTTTCCTCATCCCCTAATCCCCCTCCCTCCACCGGAAAAAAATCCCCTATTTTCCTCATTTTGTAATTTCCATTTTGTTGGTTGTGTTATGATTCAGTTTCATTTTCGGTGAAATCATTCGTTGATTCTTTTTTTTTTCGCCCCTTTCCTTTCTCGAATCTGGAAGCATTGTAGAGATTTTGCATTTGGGAAGAAGAAGATGAGCACGAAAAGTGGCGGTTCCAACCCGGAATCTTCCCCCTCTTCCAAAAAGAGTTCGAAGAAACCTGTTTGTATGCAATTCACCTCCACATTTCAATTTCTAAAATCCATCATTATAAAATTGGGTTCATGTTTTGCATTTTCCCTTTCATTTATGATATAAAATTTGTATCTTTAAGGTGTAGTCAAATTAGAGATCTTGTTTGCCTCACTACAAATTCTATCAAATTAGGAATTAGGGATTTTGCGAAAATATTTTTTTCCTACCATTGACCAATTCTTTTTCTTTTTTTATGTTAACTTAATGTTGATTCCTTGATCATGTGGGAGATAGACGTTTATTATTATTATGATAATTATAAACGTGGAATTCTAATTTCTTAGCTGACCATATGTATCTGATCATGTGTCACGTTGCTTATGTTATGTTGGCGCTTGAAACAATTTTGTATTCTCCATATTATTATACCTCTGGAGTTAAGAATTTTATACAAGCGCGCAACTATTGAACTCATCACATGTCGACCTTCATTTCGCCTCTTTGTTAATCAAGTATAGTTCATTGTCCACTACATTTGGCCTTTTGCTTTTCTATTGAACCTACCAAATCAATAGGTTGCTGCATTTGGAATAGGGCATTAAGATTGAAGACTTTAATATCTCAATTGAAAAGCTAGGGGATCAATTTGAGACAATCGCCAAAACGTTATGGACTATGCATGTAATTTGCTTTCCATGCATGTTGAATAGACAATACGTAGAAAATGAGCTATGCGCTACAACTGCTCATAGGTTTGCCATTTCAATCATGATTTTCTTGTAATTTCTAATGCCTTTTGACAATCATAACTTAGTTTCTTATACCTTTTCATTCCATGTCAAACTCTCTTGTTCATCCTTTTGTTTTTGTTTTTTTTAATAATTTTTTAACTGTGATTTAATTGATTGATTAGAGATGATTGAGCAATTGAATTTCTTATCTACTGACTTCTTGCAGATTCCAAGTTTACACAACAAGAGCTTCCTGCATTTAAACCAATTGTTACTCCAGTATTGGTAAAATAAAAGCTTCTTATTTTATGATTTTTGTATCGCTTTTTCACAATCTTTTCCCTTTTTGCTTGTATTTGATCACAAAGTATCGTCTGCTACGAAATTTAGTCCCAAAGTTTCCAATTTGGGGATCGAAATACTAATAAGAGAACCATCATATATGAATATGATTATGCATCCAAAGGGGCATGAAAATGGCAAAACATAAACTGTTCCTAGTATGAGCATGATGATTGTTTATTGCGATCCATGTATTAGTAAAAATTAGTCCTTTTTATGTTTGTTTACCATTTGCACCAGATCGTTCTTGGATTCACAACCTTAGGCATAATATTCATTCCTATTGGTATTGCTTCCTTGAATGCTTCAGACAATGTAAGTTTTTCTCTAACCATTGTTTTTACCTTAAAGAAGCTTACTTAATCAATTCCAAAACCAAGTTGGAATGTATAGGTTGTCGAGATCATGCATAGATATGACCAAGAGTGTGTTCCATCCTCCAATAAGGATCTGGTTTCCTATATTCAGAGCTCTACTACTAACAAATCATGCACCACAACTTTGAGTGTAAGATATATATTATTGTCGGATTTTAGGTGTGTAATGAGTCCGAGATATATGAGATTGCATTACCAATCATTTTGTGTCCTTTAGGTTCCAAAGCAAATGAAGGGTCCTATTTACATTTACTACCAGCTCGATAAGTTCTATCAAAACCATCGTCGGTGAGTACTTGTTGACGAATTAAAGCTTGATTTATGATAACTTGATCTTAATCAAGATCGAGTTTGTTTGTTGATCCAACAACTGATCCATACAAATGCACGATAAGTTTTTATCATATCATATTCATGGATGCATCCATTGTTTGTTAGGTACGTGAAAAGTAGAAATAACGAGCAACTGAAGAGTGCATCAAAGGCGAGTCACACGAGTAATTGTGGCCCCGAGGCTACAAAAGATGGTGCCCCAATCGTTCCTTGTGGTATGATTGCTTGGAGTCTATTCAATGACACCTATCAGTTCTCCATCAATGACAAGTCTATCCCCATCAACAAGAAAGGCATAGCATGGGACACTGATGTTCAACACAAATTTGGAGCTGATGTATACCCTAAAAACTTCCAATCCAAAGGCCTCATTGGGGGTGCGAAACTCAATCCGTCCACTCCTGTAAAGCCACTTGATCCACATGTTACGTATAACCGTTTGCATTAACTATAGACGCTTATTAATGGTGTACGTCTTTAATCAACATGTGATAGTTGAAGGAGCAGGAGGATCTTATAGTATGGATGAGGCCTGCAGCCCTCCCAAACTTCAGGAAGTTGTATGGGAAGATAGAATCGGATTTGGAACCGAACCAAAAGATCTCGGTGGTCATACAAAATAACTACAACACCTACTCTTTTGGGGGGCATAAAAACCTTGTCCTATCGACGACGAGTTGGATCGGAGGGAAGAACTCTGTACTTGGAGCAACGTACCTTGCAGTTGGAGGAGGCTGCCTGTTGCTGTCATTCACCTTCTTAGTCATGTTCTATGTCAAGCCAAGGTTAGTAACAAAACCACCATGATTGCGATCCATATATATAGATGATTTTCATCCGATCGAGCTGTATCTGGATAACGCAGGACTCTCGGGGATCCATCCTACTTGTCATGGAATAGGAATCCAGGAGGAAATTAACATTCTTTGTCTTCCGAACTAAGGATGATATTGAATCACATATCATCCTTAGGGCTACATTGTCCTCCTTAGGGCTTCTTTATACAAATTTATATTGGGCTATGTATAGAGCAATTCCTCCATTTTCAACTTGTTTGATTAACTGCCTTTTTTTTTGTTCAGAGTTGTAATGTTCTTCATTTCATATATAGTTTTACTTGCAATGTTGAAATAGTAAATGTATTAATTTGCACATAGATATCACTTTGGTTATATAGTCATTGATATTTGTATGTTGCCCTAAATCACGATTATCGACCACTTTTTTTGTATCAGTATGGGACTAACAAATAAGTTTGGGGGATCAAATAGTATTATAAGGGAAAAAATAATCTACTTCCAAAATAATAATAGGATGAACAAATTACATGTTTGGGAATGTAATACAGAAACTAACAACCAATTGATGGTTTGATTAAAAAAAAAAAACTCCATGAACTAAATGTGCATATTATCTTTCTATTGAGTTGGACAACAAATGAAAAGAATTGGGGCTCAAAATACAATATTTATGGAAAGAATCATTTGGACAAGGAATAACAAATTGTAAACCATTGGGCTTATGTTTGTGAACTTGTCATGGAACACTTGAAGATTGAAGAGTGGAGACAAATGAATCGGGGTACTTTGAACTCAAGAGGATTAAAAGCGACAAAATCGACCAATGCTTGTCCAAAACATTTAGTTGGCATGTAAATAACCGAAATTTTAAAATATTATTTTATGAATAATGATTTAATTTCAATATTAAATTTATGTGAAAATCTCTGTTCTCAATCAAAATGTTTTTATTTGGGTTAAATTTGTTATTTAATGCGGTGAGATTTTTATAACTTAAAAGGAGCGGACTAATTTTATAAATTTTCCTAAATTAACATAACCCTAATTGAGAAGGTTCTCTTGTAACCCTTAACACTTTTTTCACACTCCTTTTCCCGTCGTTCTCAGATTTGGAAAACGGGAAGGGGAGCCGCATCTTTCTTCCTCCTCCAAGCTTCAAGCCCTCAACCATGGCTTCCTCTCCTCCCTCAGAGCCTCTCCCTAGCCCTCTTGTTATCTCTTACGCTCTCGCTCCCTTGCTCTCTTGTTGTTAGGATCCGACTATCTGTTCAGGTATAAGAGGAGATGGGTTATATTGTATTGGGTTATGTTGTGATTGGGCTTAGTTTTATGGGCCTTGTTTAAATACTACTTTGCTGATCATTTTGTTTACTCAATGAAAGAAATAAAAACAAAAGCTTTCCCTCCAAAACTCTCTCTTCGTCTTCAACCTTTGATCATCATTTGAGCTCGATCAACTAGATCTCTCTTTGCTTTGTAATCCATGTTTGTCGATCACCTCTACACCCCCAAAACTCTCTCTTCGTCGTCAGCAGCAGAAGAAGAAGCAAATGCCTCCCCTGTTTCACGCGAGAAGGAAGAAGAAGAAGAGGAAGCCCGTCCGCCATGCCAAGCTGCCAGCAACTGCGTCCCTGAGTTCCTACGTGTCCCAGAAGTTGAATGAAAAGAAGAAGGAGCCAAGGCCGGCTGCCGGAGCCTCAATCGCGAGCCAACACCCTTGTTTCCCCTGTAAAGGCCGGCTTTCGAATTCGTTTTCATTTTCGTTCCAAAACGCATAAAGGTCCACCTTTATTCACTCATTCACTCCCCTAGGCCTAAAATTACATGAACCAATCACTCTTGGAGCTCAGCCAGCCATCGGGAGGAGCTTCCGACGGAGTTTGGCAAATCTCCATATTCTCCCTGGTTTGTAATCGCGTTTCATTCCTTTCATGCTAAGTGAGGCCGGGGAGAGTAGTCGTTGAGCTTAGGAAAGGTTTGGGATAGAAACAACGAGATTCAAACCAAGAACGAGAGCTTAGGAAAGGAGCTTCTTGCGACAATGAGAGCTTTGCTTCGCTGGGAACCAAAGAACGTGTGTTTCGCCGCGGCGAGTGACCATTTTTCCACGGCGAAACTCCGTTAAGAGCCTTGGTTGAGGCCGGTTCTCTCTAACTCCTTAGGCCTTTGGCTCGGTTTTGTTGAACCGGTTTATTTTGTATATTTTTTTGGTTATGTTATTATATTATGTCATATGATGATTTTATGAGGATTTTAAATCTATTATCTGTTGTTCCTTTGTTGTTCGGCATTTCAGGTAAGTTTCCTATGGGAACTTACTCAGTAACCGGACCTCATGCCTGATGTATCATATAGTATATAGGTGTTGCATATCGCATGTCATGTAGTATCATGCTTAGGTCTTGCATATACGAATGAGCATCCATATTCTCTATGCATTTGGTAGAACGACCATTAACTTGTGAGTCTTAGAGTCATTGCTAGGGTCATAGGACAACCTAGTTTCATCAGCGTTGTCCTCCTCGAGTCATTTATATATCACGAGATACAATATGAGCATGAGATATATGATGAGATATGATATGACGAGATATGAGACATTATAATGTTATAGCATTGAGCTGACCAATGTCTGCACCAACGGGAATGGGTGCAGAGGTAGGAGAGGGATATGTCACTTGACATTCTATGTGGATCCAATTTATCGCTTTTTACATTATATAAACCGTCAGCATGCTTGTATGATTTAAATTTTAGTACTAAATTAGAGCATCCTTTATTCTAGGTATAGGCGTATTATATGTCCTCGGCGAGGTCTTCAGGGCCCACATGAGTGGCTCGACCTGACTTTGTGGTATAGTTTCAAGTATCTCATCCTTGCTTGCTGCTTGCTTCCATGACAAGGGTTTCCTTTTTGGGACGTGGAGATGAGAGACGAACTTGACACCAGACTTAAAAGGGTTTTGCGCGACTTAGAAGTATGGCAGGTTTTGGGGTACCCAACGACCCTATCTCATACTTTAGGGTACGTTCGAAATCCCCCCTTTAAAAGGTTGGCACTTTGGTTTTGAAACCTCGACCCATACTTAAATTGCAAGATCCGAACGAAGGTATCCAGCCTTCGAAATGTAACCCGGATATTATATCCGGGCCGTTACAAGAGAAAATGGGGTTGTTCAAGGAGAGGGATGTTGAACAAAGGGGTAATCAAAATCAATTGCTAGAAAGAAGTCCACAACCACAACACGATCGAACGAGGCTGATCAATAACAACGCCAAGAAGGACAACAGATGAAGATTGGAGCTTTTGGGTTTAGGGGTTCCAAATCTATGTTGAATCGTCTCACAGATTTAACCAAATCGAGGCTCAAAGAGGACGGATTTGGAGGAAACCGATGCCGACAAAGAAGAACATACAAAAAGGTCGGATGGTTGGTGGTCGGATCTAGAAAGTAAGATAGCGGTGGTGGTGAGGTCATAGGATGTGAGAGTGGGTGGGTAGCCTTATCTTCTCGTATAGAGGCTTTTGATTCTGATCTTTTATTTTGTTTGACCTTGCATTTGAGGCCAAAGGAGAAGAACAAGTAGATGCATTCTTACATTCGCAATAGCTATTCAGTTTCTATGTGGTGCGTGTGTAATGGGAAACTAGTTTGTGCTCTCGTTTCGGGAGTTGTTTGTCCCAAATACTTGGAAACAAACCTTATCAATTTTGCTGCCTCATATTATTTCTGAGAGATTTATTTTCTCAATGTTCTGGTTCAGATGTTTCGATATATATTGCACTGAAAGGTTTGAGTTTTGGGTAGCCTTTATAAGTTTTTTTATTGAGGTAAAAGATTTGGGGTTGAGAGTTTTAATTCTCGGTTAGTCCCCAGATTATGTTTGAGTTTTAGATTGTTCCCCGAGGGTTATTGATTGAAGAAGGGTTAAGATTCTCAAGTCTCAGTTGGTCCACAAATTGAAAGTGTTTGGAGATGAATAGATGAAGTTTGATGTAGTTGGTGGTGAAGGGTTGAGTTTTGGTTTTGGGTTTGTAGAGAGAACCTCTCACTTCTCTCCTCAAACCTCCATCACATTTAGTTATTGATATAATAGACAAAACTTATGCACTTTTTCTCATAAAAAAACAACTTAGATCTTTTTTTTTTATACAAGTAAGAATTTGGGGGTGTCAACCACGGTTGTACCATCACCCAAGAGTTCCCCTATGGGCGAGAGTTTGAAACTCTAAATCAGAATGCCAAGACGACGAGTCAAACTCCAAGGCCATATGAGTGAGTCGATCAATCGCTCTATTCACCTCATTGAAAATGCGGGACACAGAAACTGTCTCAAACAAGGGAAGCAGACGAAGAGCATCCAACATAAGAAGTTCGATTTCCCAAGGAGTCGACCACACACCATTGATCGCATTCACAATCACGAGGCATTCTGCCTCTATCGCAACTCTTCGGATCCCCATCCTTCGAGCTTCTAACAACCCGAGTTGCAGACCAACTGCCTTGGCCTTGAGCGCAGACAACATCCCGCATCCATTGGCATCGCATGCAATCACCTTACTATCATCACCTTTGATAACAAAACCAGCGACGAGGTCAACGGGCGCCGATAACAACCCATCTAGAAAGGAAGGAGCGAACATGGTTGTACGATGGGAGAGGCCACCACAGATCCACCAGGAGAGGCCTCACCAACAGGGGAGTAAGACCAGGCGTAGAAGGACCAAAGGACAATGTTAATACTAAGAGAGAGAAGGAGAGAGAAGTGACTACCAAGAGAGAGAAGGAGAGAGAAGCGAGCCCCAAAACATTTCTCCAAAGCATATTAGACTTGTCAAATGATAGGGATCTATGCATAAAACCAAAGCAAAAGAGAGCAACATGCAACCCTTCGAAGAAGACGATGGTTTTGCAAGGGACTTGAAGGATAATGGTACTACTAGTACAGAAAGGATTAGGCATGATCGATTTGGGGCTAGGGCTAGGAAGGCGAATTAAGGAGGAGATCCGGATCCAAAAGCAAAAGGCTTTCACAAGCCATTCAAATTGAGGGATCCACCAGAGCAATATGAAAATCAGAGGATCGATAAGCCATTGTAAGGAGTGGTATTCAGATTTAGGTTTTCTGTTTTTTTTTTTTTTTATAGTTTGGGGGAGGAGAAGAGTGGAACGTATGATAGCGCGTACTAAAACCAACTTAGATCTTGATCATGTAGAAATAATTTAACGCATGCCCATAATCCATAGTTGAAGGGTCAAGATCATTTCAAGTTAAAAAGTCAACATGTTCATTTCCTTATCTAAAAATGTGATAGTTTTTAGATCATCGGTTTGTTTAATGAAAGCATCTCCATCCTCAATAACACTTCAAATTTTCCAAAGGGTTCTCCATGTTTCTTTCAGATTGTTTTGTTTGTATCATATTGTTTCATTCGATGGTAATATGTTTTTTTTTTTCGGTTCTGCTATGTGCACGGCTAACTTCTCGCCAGACGCACGGTGCCGAAGGCGAGCTCCCAATTCGGCACAGAAACAGCCGAAGCCGGACTCCCAAGTCGGCATATTGAGTGTCGAAGCCGAGCTCCCAATTCGGCAGACACTGACCGATGGAAGGAGCACAGGATTGGAAGGTAAAGACAGGTCACATCGAGTCCAGTCCCCCGACGCCGATGCCGAGTTCCGAGTTCGGCAGAGTCCCATCACGTCAGGAATGATCGAATTGCATTCACTCGGGCATCGCTTCTCTATAGACTTTCGAACTTACCTCGGGTCTCGGATGCCGACTTGGGAACTCGAGATCGGCATTAAGTCATGCCGACTTGGGAGCTCGGCACCGGCAACAGTTTCTGCCGACTTGCGAGGTCGGCACCGGCACCGTGCCGATGGCGATATGTAGCCGTGCAGATAACAAAAAGGTTTTTTTTCTAGCTAGATAGCTTGTCTAATACCCTCTAGGAGAGCGACTAGCTCAAGTTGTAAAGCCGAATGTTGACATTTTTTTCGATTTCCCTAATAATATGATCGTACCATTTGAGTCCTTGATCACTCTCCGTTCCAAACTATCTAAGGCCCATCAAAATTCCATTTAAAGTATCTTGTGGAGGTTTACTTCAAGAAATATATTTATCATTTTTTATTTGATTACTCTTCATGCTAGCCACTATTCTTATTGTTATTATTGTTAGAGTATATTGGGCTTTAGTTAGAGGGTCCTTGTTTTGAAGATCCAAAAATAACATTATTACTAAAGTTTCAAATCACCCACTATAAAAAACGAAGGAAGAGAAATGATGAGTTTCATTTTTATTTGTAGAAGTTTGAAGCAAAATTATCACTGATACTAGGAAAAGTGTAATACCCTGCATTGATAAATATGATATCCCGCACCGATATGTTGTTGTTGTTGTTATTATTATTATTTGTCATTATTATTATTATTATTATTATTTATTATTATTATTATTATTATTATTAATCATCATTATCAAATCATTTTTACAAGAAATTAGTGGGTAACCGAGATACTATCTGGGCACCCACTCCCTTAGCGATAACGAAACTAACTCTAGTAAAAATATAAGCTGCAACACGAGCCCCGACATCCTGAGATAACGAGAATTTCTTAATCCGCTTAAGCAAGGCAACAACATCCGTATCCAGCTCCCCCAACGAAGAGAAAGAGAAGGGTAGGAAACCATAACCCGCTGTTGTGCACAAAATCACGATACTTGACATTACGCTGAGCAGCATCAACAACAACACGACCAGGAACAAAGTCGGACAACCCCGATTGAGTCAAGGGGGAGGATCCTGTCAAATCAACACAAACATCACGCCCTCGGTCCCATGAATAAAGAAGCAAATATGTTGGTCGAAGGGGCCTATCGAGCCCATCCACCAAACCGATATCAACCTCCTTACCGGCAGAAATCCCAGCCCTGGAACAAATATCCAATAAGGCGTCACGCACAAGGTTGTGTCGATGTTTAATGCCCACTGTACCAGCACAGGACACATCATGATCTCCATAGACATCCCCATCAAAGACCCGAGAACAAGCCAGGCAAGGCCTAGACACCGTGAACAACGGAACACCCAGTCGATAACTAAGCACACTGCGATATGTCCTTCCATTCATAGACCGCCCCAGCCCAGAAATAGGAACTGCACGCAACCAATCGGAGGAGTGGGCACCCTGCTGGGACTTCCACAATGCCACCTGTCACGGAGTCAAAGAGAAAACAGAGTCCGATGTAGCAGCAACCTTCGTGAAATATATATCTGCCAATTTCTTCATAAGTTTGGGGGCAGCGATTTCACTAGGATCGCGTAGAAGATCAAAACCCGTGGTCTCATTAAAAGCACGACAAGCATCATCAAAAGTAGGACCAGTAGCAGTAATACCAGAAGGGCGTAGGAGCTTAACCTGCAACTCAGCAGACTGCAAACGAGACGCCAGAAAAGCATAATGTAGGACATCCCAGCAGCATATACTCCGAGCCCACCAAAATGAAAGGGGAAGGTGGCAAGCCGCCACTGCCAATCTCCAAACCCAGGCCCGGATGCAGTGACAATACGCTCCAAGCTAGAACGGAGGGCCGCATCAAAGGAGAGTTGGGCTGACCCAAAGACACGCGGGGAACAAGTACGCAAAGCAAAGTAAAGCTTAGAAATACCCGTACAAGCTCGGAGAAGAAGCAACTCGCACTGCGAATCCTCAATCCTCGCGACAGAGTCCATAAGCTCTATGGTCCTAGCCACTCTCTTCGCCACAAGATCGCTGCCGAAAACAGGGCACGCGCTGACAGGCCCACCTAGAACTTTGACACCACGCGAAGGTCGAGCAATAGAGGGGGGGGGGGGGGGGGGGAACCCAGGGAGCCGACTCCTGGGATCTTCTGTAGGCCAAAAAACCTCGGTCTTATCCACATTAAGATGAAGGCCAAATCGGGGACCCTCTGCCATAATCAGATCCAATACCTCCCCCACAACCAAAGTGTCTCCAACAATAGTGTCATCATGTACCAAGCCTGCAGACTCAGGGAAAAACAGTCTCTAATCCTGAGATACCGAGATACTAGCTGAGATATTATTATTATTTCAGAATAATAATAATTACATATTACAAGAAATTAGTGGGTAGCCGAGATACTAGCTGGACACCCACTCCTTTAGCGATAACAAAGCTAAGTCTAATAAAAATATAAGCTGCAGCACGAGCCCCGACATCCTGAGATACCGAATTTTTTTGAATCCGCTTCAACAGGGCAACAACATCCGTATCCAGCTCCCCCAACGAAGAGAATGAGAAGGGTAGGAAACCATAACCAGTTGTCGTGCACAAATCCCTGTACTTGACACACTTACGCTGAGCAGCATCAACAACAACACAACCGGGGACAAAGTCAGACACCCCCGACTGAAAATTTATTATTATTATTATTATCATCATCATTATTACTACTATTACTATTTTAAAAGAAAGGCGATATATGTTTAAATATTTAAATGCATACATTGAGCACTTTTTAAATAATAAGCAATGCAATACCCAAAATTTTAGTAGCTTACTAGTGAGCATGCCCGTGCTACGCACATGACTTATTTTAAATATCGCGTTCCCTATATACACCACAAATACTTCGTCGGATCCAACGTTGTAGCAACGTTGGATTAGACGTTGCTACAACGTCCAATCCGACGTTGGTAATTATGTGCTAATTTCACTTATCGGAAGTTATAACAACGTTGTATTTGACGTTTTACAATGTCAAATTGAGCGTTGCTAATACGGGTCAGATCGGGCATAATATAAGATATTAAAAAAAACAAAAAAAAATGATTTGCAACGTCCTTTTGGACGTTGTGTTTTTTTTTTTTTTGTGAGTGAGGGTGGGTGGGTCTGATTTTTTTTTACCCTAGCAACGTCGGATCCGACGGTGTTAGCCCGGTTCGGCCCGATCCGATCCTTCACTTCACATATTACAACGTTGGATCCGACGTTGTAATGCAATTAATGCTGCAACGTCGAATCCGACGTTGATTAGCAGCTCTAATCCACGGATTTGCGGTGTATATAGGGACACCCTTTAAATATATATTTTTAATCAATATATTATCATTGTAATTTTATTACTAATAATTTTTATCTCTAAATTTTTTAATATGTTTATTTATCTTTGAAATTCGGCAAATATATTAACTTGACTCTATTTATCTTCTTACTCACGTATACATGCAATTCAACTATATAAGAAAAACAGATTACAATTATAAATAAAACTACATCTAATCTTCTTTTTTTTGCACTTATATAAGAAACCATTGAATAATATTAATTACATTGTTTTTTATTTACCAATTGCACTTATATAAGAAACCATTGAATAATATTAAACATAAGAAATACATGCTTTCATGTTCTCTAATATTTTTATTTATTGCACTTATATAGAAAACCGTTTAA
Source organism: Persicaria tinctoria (assembly GCA_037127255.1). Taxonomy (NCBI): domain Eukaryota; kingdom Viridiplantae; phylum Streptophyta; class Magnoliopsida; order Caryophyllales; family Polygonaceae; genus Persicaria; species Persicaria tinctoria. The sequence continues at coordinate 9,042,222 of JBANSL010000004.1, forward strand.
AAGATGGGACAAAAGGAGTAGATAAAACTTAAAAGACATAAAAAATAATAAAAGTTAAAATGATGTTGTTAAGGGGATTTGAACCCTTGATCTAGAGAATAAGAACTACACCACAAACCAATGAGCTACATGAACTTTTTGATTTTTTAATCTAATGTTAAATATATATTAGATAGATTTATAAGCATTTAATATGTGCAATTAATTGGGCTTCACCCAACTTTATATATATAGTATAGATAGATTTTTTTCAGGATAAAATTAAATTAATCATAAATGTGGTAGAAGGTACTCCGTAATAATTACCTTGCAAATAGTTTAGATGAGTACTACAAAATTTGAAAAGTTGGCAAATGGGTATAATAGCATCAGCAATCATAGGGTTACCTCTTCCCCTTTTTTATTTTCACCCCCTTATCATCATTTGACACTTCATTTATTTTTTTCTTTAAATAATTTTGTACTTTTTCTACCTCTTCCTAAGAGGTTTACCTTACAAGTTACAACCATGGGGTAACCTTGTTCCATTACTTTTTCCATCTCATTAGTTTTATTTATAAATAAAATTAAAAAGTGCTTGATATTAATATTTTTTATTACATTAGATGAAAAATAAAAATAATAATAACATTATATTTTAAGCAAATAACAAAAATAATTACATTAATGTATGAGAATGGAATATGAAAAAGAAGTGCAAACAATATAATAGGTCAAGATAAGTATATATAGGAAAAAGTTATACTCAAATTATGGAGAAAAATAAAATAAAATTAATGGTATAATTATTATTTGAAAATAATAATAATAAATATATATTATAAATACATTTGAATAATTAATACATCAAATAAATATAGTAATAAAATGGTGGGGGCCACTTGTGGTGAAAGAGGTTACCTTAGACCATCCGCAACCATGAGTTAACCTCTTTCCCCCTTTTTTCTCTATCTTCCTATCACAACTTTACAACTCATTTATTTTTTTGTTTAAAATAATTTTTACTTTTTCTACCTCTTTCTAAAAGTTTACCTCTACAACCATGGGAAACCCCTTTTATCTCTTTCCAAATTTATTTTCACTTTTTCTTTTCCTTTATATCTTTCTCTTTATTATATGTGTATCATCATATATTATTGTGAATTGTTTTTATTTATAATTTTATAAATAAATAAAATAGCAAGTAGTTAATATAAATATATTTTATTACATCTAGATTAAAATAAAAAAAAAGTTAAAAACATTATATTATTGTGAACACCTGAGAATGCTCAAAATGTTGTTGGTCTGGAAAAAAGAGAGGATTGTACATATTAGTAGGATTATGTGGGGTATAATTTGGATATTCGGGTGTTGAAGAATTGTTAAACATTTGCAACATCACTTAAAATTGAGGATTTTTGAGAAGATTTGGATCAAAAGGCATATTTGGAATGGGTGGAGTATTTGGATTATTGTGATCCATGGTTAAGAAAATATGTGCAACTACAATAGATCAAGATGAGATTATATATAGGATAAAATTGGGTTCAAATTATAGAATTTTTTTTCAAAAAACCAATGTGATATTTTATTTTAAAAAATAATGAAATATAAATATATTTTTATTTCATTTTAAATCCCACTACAACTAATAAATCCAAATGTAAAATACATAAACCTACTTTATCATAAAAAAAAATTAGAAAAGGGAAGAGGTTACCTCTCTCTACCAAGGTAACCCCTTCCCACCTCTTACCTTAAGGTAGAGGCCACAACCATGGGCTTACCTTTTAGCAACCTTAAGGTTGCTAAAACCCATGGTTGCTCATGCTCTTAGTGTGAAGGGGTAACCCCTTTCAACCTCTTCCCTTAAGGTATGGCTTGCAACCATGGGTTTACTTTTTAAGACCTATAAGGTAGGTAAAACCCATGGTTGCACTTGTGTTCCTCCAGGTGCCTCACGACGTCGTTTTGGCACTTGACTGCCTGACGCACATGCATGTACCCCCTTTCCTCGGTTTTTGCATCAATGTACCCCACTTTTTGGGGTCTTTGCAGTTGAATCCGAACACCCGGATTCATCCCGTTAAAATTGTCTTTTTCCTATTTTTTTTCCACCTGTCACCCATATGAACCCATGGGTTCAGGGATGGAGATGGTCTTAGTATGGAATTGGGATGCTTTTGGTTTCGGACAGCCGAACATGTGTATAGCTACGTAGTACATAGTGATTGGCTGAGAAGGTATATATAAGTGGAGGTGGCTGACCATTATACATATAGAATACATAAAAAGGCTCAATTAACCAACACCGTTGCTGATCGATCGGATCATTCGTCGCTAGTTGCGCGCCATCGTCCGCTCTTCCCATTGTCAACGTGTAAGTTGTCAATGATGATCTCTTTTATTAAGATTTTTAAACCTTGCAAGTTGTTATAATATCCATATATTATTCTGGGTATTTTTTAGGTAAATGAGTGTTTCTGTTGAATTGAGATAATGTCTAATTATTTTGAATTATTTGGTATTTCTAAGTCGTTTTAATGTCCAATTAGATTTAGGAAAGAAATCGTAAATTTAGTCGCGGGTCCTAAGCACTTTTAAATGGGGTGGAGAAGTGATTGCCAGGAAGTAATTATTGTTCCGTATTTTCAATGTGTTGGCCTGGACACTTCCAGATATTTGATCACTACTACAATTCCGAGCAAAGGAAGCGGTTTATGGCAGCGGTTCAATTAGGCAGCGGTTTGCTGCAGCGGTTTAGGAGTTTGATACGAATTGGAATTTGATTAGTCTATGGAGGCGGTTTAGGCAGCGGTTTTTAAAACTTATACCTATAGAAGCGGTTTAAGTATCTTTTGGCAGCGGTTCATATAAGTGATAATTGCTATGGCAGCGGTTCTTCAAATTGGCGGGTTTAATATACCCGCCCCGCTTAATTTTTCCCAAAATTTTGAAGGGCCGCTTAAAAAATAAAACGCTTCAAACCCACCTGCCTCTCAGATCCGTTCTCAGATCCCCTTCTCGATCGACGCCACCCTCTTCTTCCTCAAACCCACCCGCCTCTTCCCCGTCAAAATCGAGCTCAAGCTCTCAACCATGGCAGCCCGCTCTTGCTCCTCTCTTGTTCTCGCTGTCTCGCTGCTCAAACTTCCTCCCTCCATGGTCGTCCTTCTTCCTCGCGTGAGCAGCAGGCCTTACGAGCACCGTACGCCTCGCCCGAGCAGCTAGCAGCACCCGCAGCACCCGAGGCGAGCTCAGTGGCAGCTCCAAGCAGTTTCTCCGGTCAGCTTTCTATCCTCACTCTTCCATTGAAGCCCTTGATGTGAGTCTCTCAAAAAAACCCCAATTTCTAGGGTTTTTCTAATTTGTTAAAGTTGAGAAATTTGGGAATGTCAGCATGAATTTGGGATTGAATTGTGAGGAATTTGGGACTGGAATAAGATTGATTGAGAAATTTGGCTTGGATTGTGGCTTTGCTTGTTATTTTGAAGGAAAATCAAAATTGGGAATACTGGTGGACAAGGAGAAACAACCTGCAACAGCTACATCAAATCGGGTAATCAATCTTTCCTGTTTATGACTTGAAGCTTGCACTTTGGTTGTATTGGAAACAACTAGACTGCACTCTCAGCTGCAGCTGAACATTATTGCATGAATCCACTCTTTTTACATCATTGTGGAAGATTGAGAAATATGATATCTCCAAACTTGGGAACGTAAGTAGGGTTATGGCATGGTTTATTTATTGCCAATGATCAAGTCAAACAAAAGCATGTGACTTTAAAAAAAAAAAGCTATTCTCTGAAGCTAGTAATGATAGGATAAATGACAAAGAGGTTTTACTTTATAACCCTGGATAGACTAAGCATTTTCATTTACTCTATTCATGCCACCTGATTCTATTGCATGCACTCCATGAAGGAAATGTTAATCCCCGCTTTGATGGACCGAGAAGTTATATTACAGATAGAGCATAAAGAACTTGTACAATGAGATGAATTAAGACAGACTAACCAGTCTTATAAATATGGTTCCTTAGCCTTTAGGAGGTAGGACACTCCAACATGAGTTCTTTTGCTTAGTCTATTTCATTAATCCAATGGAGGCAGTAATATTTTTAAAGTTTAAAGACTGTTACATTTTGCCTTTGGGGCTGTCAAGATGTGCTCTCCCTTCAATCCATGATAGAACAATGTGTCTAGAAATCATTAAATGAATGACTCTCAAATCTTTAGAGTAATATTTCTGTAATGACTAATGAACTACAGATTCAGAAGAAGATATAATTTCCACTCCTCAGATCTCTTGAGAAGGTGTCAAATATTTCTGTAATATTCCTGCGTTGAAGTGCCTTATTGTCCTTCCGTAGGTCTTAGAGGATTCGCTCTTATGTAACCTTATTTGTTTATGTAACCTTGTGATCACTTTTGTTAAATTTATTTTTTATATGCAAAACTTACATCAGATTTACATAAAAAGACCAAAAGATTTTACTTTCTATTGCCATGTTCATCAGCATGCTTTCATTCAAGAACATTTTGTTGTTGAATGGTTGATTGATTTACTTTTGAATTTCAATTTTCATATCATATCAGTATAGCATTACTTCTCTCGAATTTGAATTGCTCACCGGGTATGAAAGGGAAGTCTACTCTAAATTGTGTTGTATTCGTATATTATCTTTATTTTTTGAAGGCCATTAAAATATCGTATTATGTTTATAAATCATTAGGTCGAATCAATCTTAATATCGTATTAGGTTTATAACTTGCAATTATAACTTGCATCTCAGAATCTATCTTCCACCATTGAAGTTGGGCTATATGGATTTCAATCTCTTGAGGTGAAATTGCCTCCATCTCTGATTTGTGTTTCAAGGTCATGATTCACTCTTCCTTGATTTTTTCTGCTGTTTACCTGGTTTACCTGTTTTCTTCTTTTATTCTGGCTACTCTAAATTTGCTAATGTAAGTGGTCAGAGTTGAGTTTCAACCCCCTTTTGTCCTTTAATTAAGCCACTAGGTATTTACCTATCAGGTCAACCAGTTCATAGATGATTCGTGCCGGTCTTAACTGATGTGGATTCTGTAATTTTGATTCTAAATTAAATATAGTTACTGATTTCATTCCTTCTCCTATGGCCATACTCGGTGCAGATAGTTCTTCTCCTATGGTCAGCCCACATACATTCCCATCAATAGTTGAGGTAATAATGTAATTCATTTTCAGGAGTTCTGAATGATTGTGTAAAAATAAAGAGTACTTTTATAACAATTTCTAAGAAAATGGATAAAATGCAGTATTAGATGCATCCATTTAATATTTTTTTTTGAGAGGTCAGAAGTGGATTTGGTTTTGTCATTGGCATTATATTTGTTAAAAAAATTGATTTGATTGTTCGTGTTTGGTTTTGTCATCAGCTCTTCAGGGAGGCTCAATTATTGTTGGTGGTGAGGTATGACTAGATTTTTTCCTTTCCTTTTTTTTTTGATTCGAAGGTAGGGCTTATATTGCCCTTATGATTTTATTAATAATCATTCAAAATAATAGATTTTTTCCTTTCCTATGATTGCTCTTGGGTTATTAATAACATTTATTTTATGAGCTTCTATCTATGTTTGATTTGTAATCACTTGATACAGATGACTACGATGTTTCACTTGGATCTTCCAATGTACCTGTTGGGGTACCTTGCTGCCCAGATCTGTGTTTATCTCATTGACAAAGAGTTCAAGTAAGCCTACTTCTAGAGTTTGCTTGAGTCTCAGTTTCTGATTTTGCCTTTTCTGGTTCTGAATTCTTTTATATTGCTCTTTGTTGGTTTTTTCATTTCAGTGTAATGGGATACACACTTCTTCTTAGCTTGATTGAGTATAAGACTCTTGTGATGCGTGGTGACTTTGAAAGGGCCAATGCTATTTTGTCTAATATTCTTAAGGAGCACCACAACAGGTAAGAATCCATAGATTTCCATGTAATATTCAAGTTCTTTTATTTGTTTTTTCTGTAAAGTTAAAATGATTTGAAGGGGGGAAGAAGTAATTGGAACTTTGCATATTTTCATCTTGATATAAATGGTGCTGATTATAGGTTTGAGTTAGCCATACAACTTGGCCAGCCCACATACATTCCCATCAGTAGTTGAGGTAATATTGGAATTCATTATGTCATGTTAGTGATTACAAAAAATTCTTGAGTATATAACAAAATCTAACATATCTTCTTTGTTGCTATATTTTCCTTGACATGTTGGGGTCTAAAAAAGTTTATTCAGTAAACATGCCTTTGTGATGATGAGTTGTGCAGTTTCTTTTCCGATCCAAATGATATTGGGTTTGGTTATTGAGTGAAATGGTGTCTGAATTGATTTAGGTTGTCTTTTCATAACCAAGTATCACAGAGAAAAGAGGATTCTACATTGATTGCTATCTTTACAAATGGAGAGTCTTATTATTTGGTTCTGTAAAATCTTGGCTCATTCAAGTTAATAGTATGTTTCCATTTGTAGGATTCGAGATAGTATTGAAGAGTTACGCCATTCACTGATACCCAAGGAGCATGCTTTGGAGACTCTGCAGCAGTCCCTTCTAGAGAAGGATCAGGTAGATAATTGCTCTTGTTAGAAATTTTAGTGGACATGTTTAAGCTTTCTTGTTGATATCTTGTTTGTAATTAAAGAGATGACAAACTTTGGTATCTTTCCAGTACATTTTTTTTGCTTTGCAATTAGAAAAAAATTGCCATGATTTCTGGTGCATGCATGTAGCTTATGTAATTTTACAGAGTTCCCTTGTCCTTCTTGCACTTGTGATTTATAAAAAAGCAGACTAATGTTCAATTTTCTGATGAGTAATTGTCTGTCATTAGTTTAATTCATATATTGGTCCTTAAGTCAGTCCTCTTCATTCATTTCTCATTTGTGGTGTAAGGTTATTGGTGACCCTGTACAAACAAGTAATTGTATGTAATTTTACAGAGTTCCCTTGTCCTTCCTGCACTTATTCTATACTTAGAAGTATATGAAGAAATGTTTGGATAAAATCCTTTAGAAGCATATGAAGAATCTAGTTTCTTCATTGAATGAAGAAACCCAATTTGTAAATCTGATTATACCCAGACAAGGATTTTAGGTTTTGATGAAAATATTTTTAACCTAAAACTCTATCTGAAATAAACTGAATGACAGCCCTTTAAATTCACATGAATTCACATAATTTATCAGTTTTCTTTTTTACTAGGAATCAGTAGTTTTTTTTTTCTTATATGTGAGTTAGACTAATTGCTTTTCACAATATTTGTAGGTCTGACCAAGGGGTCGAAGACTAGTGCATAGTACTTTTGGTTGTTGATTGCCCCATCTAGCGGATTTCTACGAGGTAATAATCTTACCTTACAATATTTTCTATCTGTCATGATGTGGTCTGTAGCACTGGCATGATGGAGTTATTAGCATCATCCCTCTTAAAAATCACATCACTTAAGGAATACATGTGCTGGAGTCATTTTAAAGTACCCGCAGCCTGCTGCAGTTCTAATAAATTGGCTATTTGAGTATTGTTTTCAATTGCATCACAAATATAAAAGGCCATGACTAGGTTCAATCCCAACATAGCAAGCTTTTAACTTCTTTTTTTATATAAAAGCTTTTGTAGTACTTTCTTTAACCAACAGATTGACCTTAAGATAAATATGCACATTAAACTTTTTTATATAAAGGCCATGACTAGGTTCAATGCCCCTTTTCGGTGTACACCCCTCGTCCCAACCCCACCCCTCCCTGGTTGCACATTTCTTTGTTCTTGTTTGTTGCCTACCTACTGCCTTCTTATTGCCCTTGTGCGTTGGTTGGTTAGTTGCTAGTTCCTGGCCTTTGGTTGGTTTATCATATTTGTGTGGCCTGAAAAAAGAAATATCTCATGTCTAATGGCTGCCCCAAATTTCAGTTATGAAGACATGTCTTAGATGCCCACATTAATTTGATGACCATTTTTATTTGCAGGTCTCTCGACATTTTGCTCATCGACGTACAATGTCCATATTGGTACACTTTTGCTCATCCACATTTTGCACATGTTGGGTTTAGCCTTTTGTTTATATGCTATACATAAACGTTAGCAAACTACACTTTTGTAAATGACACTTTGCTAATTACTACTGTATTATAATGCAATGAAAACTCAATTTTTTGAATATATATTCTTCATTTTGTAGCTCATTTTACTTTTATCATTTAAATGTATGTAAATATATCAATTTATATTATACAGGTTTGTATATATAATTTGTATTCTAAATAAACCGTGATGGGAAATTATTTCATTTCCAAACCATATAAATCGCTGCCATAGATACATTACCTCACTATCCATTCCTAGCAAACTGCTGCCAAATCATCATCCAACCGCCGCCAAAACATATGAACCGCTACCATAGAGAACCTAAACCGCTGCCATAACTGTCAGACCGCTGTCATAGAGTTCATCAACCGCTTCTATATTCTTGTTTAAACCGCTGCCTAAAATACATTTACCCGCTTCCATTGTTCTCTCAAACAAATGTCCCCATAGACCTTTTTGGCAGCGGTTCTAGGTAGTGTTTGGCAGCGGTCTCACCGTCTTACAATAGCCGTAGCCTTAGGCTTCTTAAACCGCCGCCATAGGTCTATAGCAACGGGAGCAGATGGTGCGGTCGTAAAACCGCCACCAAAGGGTTTAGGCCGCGGTTTCAGGGCATTAGGCAGCGGTTTTTGACCGCCGCCAAAGGTCCGAATTGTAGTAGTGGATGGTGACAATATCATTTCGTCTTGACTAACAAGGAGTAGAATATCATAGCTAGTGAGATATGTTACCCTCATTTTATGCCGGAATGAAAATGTGAGATGTGAAGGTTTTCGAGTGAGATTTCCTTGGATGTCTTGTGGGTTGATTGGTAGAGAGAAAGTCAGTCCTTAAAATTAGAAATATCAAATATAGTGTGTGTGTGCAGTGGCGGCCGCGGGAATTGCCGGAGGGGGGGGGGGGGAATTTTCGTTGGAGATTTTTTTTTTTCGGTATATATAATACGGAGTAAAGAAATTTTTTAAAAATATATTGAAAGAAAACCATAAATATGGTATATTTAAGCAAAAACCATAAATTATGGTATATAAATATGATATTTTATTACAAAAATTTATACAATAATTTAATAATTTATATATATGTGTATACTTGATTAAGATTTTTTTTTACTATTGAAAGAAAATTATAAATTTTTTAACGAATTTGTCATTGGTAAATGAAAAAAAATTGATAGGATTTGAAAAGTATGACAAAAAAAACCTCATAAATTGTGGGTTAAATATGACATTAATATTAAAAAAAATTCATATGAATAAAATTTTGAAGATTTTTTAAAAATATATGTGTGAAATAATGAATTATATTATGAAAATATTAAAATAAAAATATAAAAATTGATTTAAATATGACATTTATAGTAAGAAAATTTGGTAGGAATAAAAAATAGTGCAAAAAGGGGAAGAAATGAGATTTGAACCCATGACCTCTTGGGAACCCAAATTTTCTTCCCTAGTTTTACCAACTAGGCTAAACAAGTGTTGTGTTCTATTTCACATTTTTGTACTAATACTACGGAATAAATCTAAAATTGAATTTTTTTTTTTGCTCTAGTGTGTGTTATAGTTATGAATGTAAGTTATAATTAGCCTTGCTATGTTTAACTTGTAGTGTATAAACCGACCAATTATAGTAATTGACTATGGTCGGTTGGTGTTCTTACTATATATCACTCAACCACATTTTAGGTTTTGACACCAGTTGGAGTAGACATTGATTCCGTTTGAAATATTTACTATTGTTGTTGTCAGGTGATTTATAATATTGTTAATAAAGTTACAAGAGGGCAATTTTGCAACAGCAATCGTGTTCAAGTGCGGTAGTTGTATCACCGTCGTCGCAGAGCTCTAGGCGGCTTACCATGTACTCAAGTTAGCAAAGCAGCTGAGCTTCTCCAAGCTGATCTTGGAGACAACTGAGCTTCTCCAAGCTGATCTTGGAGACGGACTGTGCAACGGTTTGCACTATATATATATGCTACAATCGTCTGCAGAGGTTCCGTATGCTCATCGAAGCCTGGTTTTGCAGTGCAAGAGGTTGATAGCGGACACCAGTTGAGAAGTTAAAGTGTGTTAAATCTGAAGGCATGCCAACAAACTTGCTGATGTGTTGGCAAATAAGGGGATAGACCTTATGAATCATGAGTTTGTTTTATTGTCTTCCTTGCCAGACTATATTCATGACATTATGTACCAAGACAACTTGCCATCCTTTGCTCTTTAATTTTATTTTATTTTTGATACAAGGAAAGGATTTAGGCGGTGTCAGACCCTGCTGATCCACCACCCAAGTGCGTCCTTTTGGACGAGAGCCTGGAGTTCAGAATGATGAAAGGGCGAGTCGTCATCGAGTTGGTGCCTTCCTTTGCTCTTTAATAAAGATAGAGGGCACTAGCCTTCCCTTAAGTACCAAAAAAAATAAAAATAAAATAAAATTACATGTAAAAAAGTGATGGTTTATATCTTTAGTGCATAGGAAGCATAAAACACACTAAGGAAATGTAAAGTTCCCTAAAATAAAGTCAAAAAACTTTTCTAATTTTGTCATTAACACCTATAAGGTCAAACACCCCCGATCGACAATAGGGTATTCTTAGGTGCTAGCTATGCAAACATTTACAAAGATAGGAAACATTTACAGAGATAGGGAAGCCCTATATAGGAGACAACATGGAAATCAGAATCGACAAATACTCTATGGGCATGCATGACAAGGAGTATGAGGGGGAACTCGTGCATTATCCCAGTTGCCGATCTCCTACTAATTGGGACTTGTATTTGTAAATGTTTGTAGTAAAATTATCATTGATATTAGGAAAAGAAACATTTTTTACTATTGTTTTTACTATTGTTTTTATAAGGGTCCGAAAAAGTGTTCACGGGGATGACCTAAGAGCATCCACAATCCATATGTGGGGGGTGTCTTAAAATTAAATTTTTTTAAATAAAAAAGAAAATGTCAGGGAAAAGTCAGACTTGTGGGAAGCCCAATGTGAGATATTGGCTAGAAGAAGACACTCCTTTTATTGGTTCAAGTGTAATCACTTGACATTCTTTTTTTTTAAATAAAAAAGAGTTAAGACACTCATTTAAGGATGTCAAATGTGGATGCTCTAAGGTGCTCCAAGGAGGAATTGTAGTGGGACCAAGACCATTAATGAAGGAGATTAATGATCAAGTGGTATCGGATTTCAGGTGTATGCAAGCTCTTTACTCTTTTGATTCTTTAATTGAGTGATTTTATTTTCGTACCTTATTTTTCACCATCCCGCTGCATAAATGTTATATCTTTATTATTCACCCATAAAATTGGCACTTTATTTTAGTTATTTCTTGTTTTGATCTTTAACCGGAAGATATTGAGTTCTTGATTGCAAGTTTTGATCTTTTATTCCATGTTGCTACATATCATGCCTATGAATGTGATTCTTGGATTTTAAGCATTATATGGACTTGAACCACTAAAGAACCTTACTTTTTCCAGTTTCTAGCCTATTTCCTTATTTTCTTTATTTCTGCTTACTTTTAGATCATCGTAGCTTTGTTATTTTTTTTCCCTGCTCTTTATTTTCGGTCACTGTACATCTATTACAGCAGCTATACCATAGTAAAAAAAAAAAGGAAAAGCCGAGAGCTTAAAAAAAAAAGAGCATTCTTTCATTACCTTACATTGTTGAGTTCGTAACTCATAGCATCTTGTTCTTTCTTTTATTGCTACTTATCAGATGATCTATTTGGTTTCAAGCATTTGCAAAAGAACCCTACTTTGTGTGATTTTGTGTTGTGCCGACACAGGGGCCTTGGTCACACCCCTCTTTTTCTGAACCGTGTTGCAACCGTCAGATAATAGTTGACAGAGTGTGTGCACTTGATTGCCCTTGTGATTTCTATTGTCGTTTGCTACATACTCTTTTATTTCGAGCATCACATTTTACTTCTTTTTCTAGACACATTAGTCGCTGTTTATACTTGCTATCCTTGATATCCGACTTGTGGCTGATTTAATTTGCAACTTTGATTCTTACTTGCTGTCTTCAATATTGCAAATTCTGTGTCCAGGGGAATTGCTTGAATTTAGTGCCTTGTTTTCTCACCTCTTTGATTTCTAAAACTGAATCACTCTTAGGAATCATTAGGGCTTGCATTACTTGGTTTTTGGTCTTTGCTTCATTTACTTGTTGCTCTTCTGATATTGTAGGAACATGACGAACGATAGCGACCCCAACTCTTCCCCTACTCCACCTGCTGGCATTACTGCTTCTGAAATGCAGTTTATTATTGAATCTGTTGTCCAAGCCTCTACCCTAGCTATGCGCAAGGATCTGGCAGAGGCTGAAAATCGTCGAAAGGTCGAACGTTCTAAGGATCGCCTTTACTTCTCCTACCTGATCAAACAGGCAGTTACACGACAATTGGAGGAGTCAAAGCAGGCGGAGGCTTCTGGATCTACACCTCCCTCGGGAGGAAAGCCGCCTCCACCACCCCCAGATACCACACCTTCTTCAGGTAATATACAACCTACAAGTAATACCCATCCTATAGGTAACTCTTCTTATGCTGGTCAACCACCCCCTTCTGGTCAATTGCATTTTAAACTTAAGGCTGCAACTCCTAACCCTTTCACTAGAGAGAATGATAATGATCATCTAGCGGGCTTCAATGACAACCAAGATCGCCAGGAGCATACCTCCCCTCGGCATCACCAGCAGGGCCGGCCACCCCAGCATCATCAACAGCACACGAATCCGCTGTTCATCAGATCTAACTGGGATGACAGCCGCATCAACACTGATCTGCATGACACGCCCCATTTGGAGGACGCTTTCCATGAGTTAGACCCTAACTTTGATGATTTACATCCTCCTAATTTTGGTCGTCCTAGATTTGATAATGCACAAGCTATGCAACGCCGTGATGTTAAGCTTAAATTAGAAACTTTTGATGGAACCACTGATCCTAAATCTTATCTTGTTTGGGAAAATCATACTGACTATTTGCTTGAACATCTGCGTTATGAGGAAATAGAGAAGTTGGAAGTTGTTATAGTGCATTTGATAGGTAAAGCTCGTATCTGGCGGTTCCGCACTCGCGAGATGCGTCGTCGTTAGGACAAGCAACCTGTTGAGACTTGGCCATAACTTCGCTACCTTCTAAAGAAAAAGACATGTGCCTGAGGAGTACACGGAGATCTACCATGAGGATGCAACTAGCTTCTTGCCGCCAGGGAGCTCGCTCACCCATGGATTACAGAGATGAGCTTGAACGGCTCTCTCATCAGGCTAATGTTTATCTTACTGAACATGCTTTATTTACCTAATTTCTTGCTGGTCTTAATGTCTCTATTAAAAATCCTTTGGCTATTCATTCTATTAGAGATATTAACACTTTATGTCATAAAGCACAACTTCTATATGACCAGCAGCAGCAACAACAGCAACAGCAGCTACGCTAGAGGACAAGATTCGACCAGACCTCCAAAGGTCGTAGGTTGTCCCTTTTAACTCTTCTGGTCATTCTAGATCTACTACTAACCCTCCTATGCAGCAAAAGAGAGTTTCCAACTCACCTCAACAGGCCTATCAGGTTGAAACTAGAAGGGTTGCTGCACCATCTAAGGACCGCACAAAAGACATCCGCTGCTTCACTTGTGGTGGTTCTGGACATGTCTCTCGCGAATGCTCTCAGAAAAGGAAGGTCCTTCTCAATGATTTAGGGGACCATTACTATGAGGAGGAGACTGTCGAGGACCATGTAATTTCAAGCGAAGTGGAAGAGGACCAGCCGTTTGAGCCTAATGAAGATATCGATTCTACAGAGTTCCCCGACGTTCTCTGCTATGTCAATCGGCGGGTCCTACACATTCAGGAGTCTCCCATGACTGATCAAAGGGAGAACATCTTCCACACCAAGTGTGTGGTTCGCGAGGCTACCTTAAGCGTCATCATCGACGGTGGGAGTTACTGCAATCTCATCAATGAAAAGGTAGTGGATTTTCTCCATTTAACTACTACTCCTAGAGCTACTCACTATGGTTTAAATGGCATAACTGATGATGGATCTGATATCATGGTCACCAAACAATGTTTAGTTTCATTTTCTATTGGATCATATCATGACAAAGTGTTATGTGATGTTGCTCGAATGGATTGTAGTCATATCTTGCTAGGCCGCCCTTGGTTATATGATCGTTTTGTTATTCATGATTGTCGTGCGAATACATATGCCTTCACCTTTGATGGGAGGAGAGTTACTCTCCTACCCCTTTCGCCTTAAGCTGTTTTGAAGGACCAGGTTCGCAAGAAACAACAGCAGGACGCTCAGAAGAAGGCCCAGAGGAAGGAGAAGCTTCTAGGAGGCTCGACACAGCAAGCCGCCCCCGGGGCCCTGGATGCCGCTAGGGGTGTGCATGATTCGGTCCAAACCAAATTTTTGGGCCGAACCAACACAAACCAAACCGAACCGGACCGAACCGAAGTTTTTCGGTTCGGCTTTCGGTTCGAGAATTTTAATTTTTCGGTTTCGGTTCGGTTTGTGTTCGGTTTCAGTTCGGCTTGTTTTAAACCGAATTTTTTTATACACTATATATATATATATATGTTTTTGAATATTTTATATACACACACATACTTACTGTATTTGCATAATGTGGCTACATAATGTGTATACATATATTATATTTAAATACACATATATACACTAGATTTGCATGTGTATGTATAATATATTGTATATGTATATATACTGTATTTGTTACAATTTTAAATTTTGTATACTTTAAAGTATTTTGGAATATGTACACATATTTTGGAATATATACACATATTTTGGAATGTTTATATATACTATATTTTATATATATTTGTATACTTAAATTTTTTTTTAATGAAAATTCGGTTTAAATATGTTAAAACCGAACCGAACACAAACCGAACCGGCAAATAACCGAACCGAACCTAATGCATTCGGTTCGGCTTTCGGTTTGAGAATTTGATATTTTCGGTTTCGGTTCGGTTCGGCCCGGTTCGGTTCGGTTTTAGACCGATACCCACCCCTAGATGCCGCGCCCGCGGCCCCCTTGGCGCCAACACCTTCCCACTCGGCATCACATCAACCCTCTTCTTCTTCGCTCAAGGGCTCTGTTGAATGCCGCTCTTTGGTCTCTCAACCACAAAAGGAGACAATTACCTAGAATGCACATCGACCTCACATCCCATTGGTAATGAAAGAGGTATTGCTTAATGTTGTGGATTTGAGTCATATTCCTGCACCTATTTCTGCTTTGTTGCAGGATTATCTTGATGTCCTTCCAGCTGATCTACCACAAGGATTGCCGCCTATTCGTGGGATTGAACATCAGATTGACTTCGTCCCTGGCGCAACCTTGCCTAATCGCGCCGCCTATAGAGCTAGTCCTGAGGAGACAAAGGAGCTTCAACGCCAAGTCATGGAGCTGCTGGATAAAGGCTTTGTGCGAGAAAGCCTCTCCCCCTGTGCAATCCCTGTCATCTTGGTCCCAAAGAAGGATGGCTCTTGGCGCATGTGTGTTGATTGTCGTGCAATCAACCAAATAACGGTTAAGTATCACCACCCTATTCCTCGTTTAGATGATATGCTTGATGAACTTCATGGTGCTTGTATTTTCTCTAAAATTGGCCTTAGAAGTGGATATCATCAAATTAGGATGAAAGAGGGTGATGAATGGAAAACGGCTTTTAAAACTAAGTATGACTTATATGAATGGTTAGTAATACCTTTTGGTCTAACAAATGTTCCTTCTACTTTTATGAGGCTTATGAACCATGTGCTTAGACGCTACTTAGGGAAATCTGTCGTGATCTATTTTGACGATATCGATCTTAATCTATAGCAAGAACCTGCATGATCACCTTAGTCATTTAAAATTGGTTTTTTATTGTCTTAGAAAAGAGAAATTATATGCCAATTTGAAGAAATGTTCTTTTGCATCCGAGTCTACCATTTTCCTTGGTTTTGTAGTGTCTTCATCTAGATTAAAGGTGGATGAGAAGAAGGTTCGCGCTATTCAAGAGTGGTCCCATCCCTAGACTCCTACACATGTCCGCTCATTTTTGGGCCTTGCTGGCTTCTATTGACGCTTCGTCAAGGATTTCAGCACCGTAGCCGCCCCCCTCCATGAGCTGACCAAGAAGGATGTGACGTTTCGCTAGACTGACGCACATCAGAGGGCATTCGACGCTCTCAAGGATCGCCTCACCCATGGCCCAGTGCTGCAACTACCCAACTTCCAGCAACCTTTTGAACTCGAGTGTGATGCTTCTGGCACTGGCATTGGTGGGGTTCTTCTACAAAATAGGCGCCCCATTGCCTATTTCAGCGAGAAGTTGGGCTCCGTTGAGCTCAACTATTCTACCTACGACAAGGAGCTCTGCGCGCTTATCAAATGCTTACAGAAATGGCAGCATTACCTTTGGCCTAAGGAGTTTGTGATTCATATAGATCATGAAGCT
This sequence comes from Persicaria tinctoria, assembly GCA_037127255.1. Taxonomy (NCBI): domain Eukaryota; kingdom Viridiplantae; phylum Streptophyta; class Magnoliopsida; order Caryophyllales; family Polygonaceae; genus Persicaria; species Persicaria tinctoria. The sequence goes on from JBANSL010000004.1 coordinate 9,058,809, forward strand.
CTGAAGCACCTCAAGGGCCAAGCAGTGCTCAGCAGGCGACTTGCTCGATGGGTGGAGTTTCTGGAGACCTTTTCCTATGCGGTTCACCACAAGAAGGGAAAGGATAATGTGGTAGCTGACGCGCTATCACGCAGGTCTAGGCACTCTGCAACAAGACAGACCCCCTTCGAAGTAGTATATGGCCGAAACTCACTCACTCTTGTGGACATGATGCCTCGACCACTTAAGGAGAAGGAGAGCATGGATGCAGCTAAGAAAGTGGACTTCATCAAGCGCTTGCACAAGCGTACCAAGGCGCGGCTGGAAAGAAAGACTGCGCAATACAAGGCCGCGAAGGACTAGCATCGCAAGGATGTGCAGTTCAACGTTGGTGATCTGGTATGGCTACATCTCAGGAAGGAAAGGTTTCCGCAACAACGAAAGTCTAAGCTGGACCCCAGGGGAGATGGACCATTTAGAGTGGTTCAGAAGATGGGTCCTAATGCATACAAGCTTGATCTCCTTGCCGATAAGTACAACGTTCATTCTACATTCAACGTCGCCGATCTATCCTTGTTCGTGCCTGACGATGACTCTGACGACGACTTGAGGACAAATAGAAGTCAAGTGGAGGAGAATGATGCAGTACAATTATTGACGACTCTCGGTGACATTGAGGACAATATAAAGGTTCCGTTCGATAGTCCTATCACTCGTGCAAGGGCCAAGAAGATTCAAGATGCAACCAAAGCTCTTCTTGTCCGTTACCAAGGAACGATGGAGCAAGGGTTCAGGCCACCCTGGATCACTTAGCTCAAAGCTACTTCACCAACACAAGAAATGAGCTTCCGTCCTCAAACAAAGCTCATGCAGACTCGACATCAATCGCCATGAAGACAAGAGAACTCGGCATTCACAATGGGCCACTCGAGACCATGTCATGTCGAGTGGGCCAAGACCATGTCGAGTACTTCAAGGCCTATGTCAGGTTCCATCAAGTGTTGGCCGAGATATTATTATGTTTTAATTAATTAATTGTTATTTTATGCAATTAGATTAATAATGTACAAGATATATCTCCTCTAGATATTTCTTGTCCTTTAAGTCTTAGAATTATATCTTCTTAGGTTTACTTTATCTTTAGGAATAAAATTCTATCTTTAAGATACCAAAACTCTATCTTCCATGATAGAATTGGTTCATAGTTTTTCTATTTAAACAAACACATGTACTTTGAATTTCTCAGATTGAATTAGAATTGAGAAACCCCTTTACAGGATTAAAGGGTTCTCGATTATCAATCCCAAAAGCCTATGTTCTTGTGTTCTAAAATCTTTCGACCCCCAATCATCACCATCGACATTGTCTCAATACCGAACCCACACACACAACACCCAAACACTAGCAGAACCGTAGCAAGCAAAGGAAGCCAGCGCTTGGTTCCGGTCGTGTCCGGGCTCGCTCCCAGCGAGCGCGGCTTCGTCACGCGCGCCCAGGTGCCCGGAGTCTTCGGCGCTCACTCGCGCTCGCTCTCGTCCGCTCTCACTCGCTCTCGTTGAGTCTCGCCAGCATCTATGCGCGCACACCCCAACACTCGGCGACTCTCTCCCGCGCCTCACTCTCGCTCTCGCTTCCTCACCTTCTCTCTCGCTTCCAGCGAGCGACACCATCAGCGCCCCTACATCCGCGCACACCCTAAGGCCTCCCGTGCCTGTGTGTCAAAGACCTCGCGCGCTGATCACCCTCGTCCCTCTTTCTGTCGCATTAATTAGTTACCTAATTAATTCACTTAATTGTTCAATCAGGAGATATTGGAAGAGTATTGCAAGATCGGGCAAATATACGGCGTGGTTCTAATTGAGCCCACAGGCGAAGGATCGAGTATCCCAAACGTATCAATTATAAGTGTTTTTAATTTTATAATCCTAGAATATATAATATATATAGTTAGGGGTCGTTTGGTATCGATATCAAGATATCAATATCGATATCGGGTGATATCTTTGATATCTTGATATCAAGATATCGGTATCGGTATCAAGATATCAATATCGGGCGATATCTATATCAAGTGATACCTCCCAAAAAATCAATATATCAAAATAGGCCAAATTAAATGATATACTATGGATACCAAACACTAGATATCGATATCAGTTTAAGTGATATCGATATCTAGCCATACCAAACACTAGATATCAGATATCGGGGACTGATATCCGATATCTGATATCTAGATATCAATATCAAACGACCCCTTATTATCCATTGTAAATATTTTTAACATAACTAATTAACTTTACATGTATATAACCCTTCGGTATATAACCCTTCGGTATATACCCTAACCATATAATATGTTTATATATATATATATATATATATATATATATATATATATATATATATATATATATATATATATATATATATATATATATATATATAATTGTATACTATGTTTTTTTTTAGTGAATTATGTTTTTAATTAAGATCTAGTGTATATATATATATATATATATATATATATATATATATATATATATATATATATATATATATATATGTAAATTCGCAAAGAACCCTATACATATATATGGTATATCTTAGTTCCGATCATATTTAATGTATATATATCATGTTTGATATCAAAAATTAACTTGTATGTGGTATACCTATTTAATGTATATATATATCATGTGATCAAATATTAACTTGTATTGTATATATGTGGTATATCTATTTAATGTATATATGTCATGTGATCAAAAATTAACTTGTATTGTATATATGTGGTTTACCTATTTAATGTATATATATCATGTGATCAAGAATTAAGTTGTATTGTATATATGTTGATATATACCTATTAGTTCTTTCACCCCCTTCATTAGGCCTGATAGATTGATGAGATATCTCGGCCAGCTGCTTCAGCTTCACCCTTCACGTCTTCAGTGTTCACAGGGGGCATAGCGTAGTGGTTGATCACGAGTGGAATCTCCCCAGCATCACATCTTCAATCAACACTAACCGTGGGATCAAACACCCCCACGTTTACTCTCCTATCAATATACTATAAGAACCCTAGTTCAAATCCTGGGGTAAGAAATTTCCAGATTTTTTTTTGCACAATATTTTCTTTCTTTATTTCATTTTATTTTTTTCCGAATTCTTAACCGATTGCATAAAAAAACAGAACAAAACATTGTAGCAAAGTGATCCAAAGATATAATAACAAACATAACAAAACCGCAGAACTAAACTTGGTCATAGGCAACTTGATATATACATAAAATTGATCAAAAAATGTATAACAAACAAAACTAAACATTGTAACAAAGTGAATTCAAAGTGTAACAACACATGACATTATAAACCGCATAAAATGCATGTCCATTCGATCAAAGTTGCAAAGGGAGAACAAGGCATAACATTATATGTTGGATGTGGAACAACACAAGCTTAAAATCCGGGATGTATCATGAATGGCGTGAAGATGGAGTCTGTTGGCGCCTGTTGCATATTAGAATGATATCGACAAATTAATTCCCATGTTGGTGAATGTGGACATTGTTAATTTCAAGTGACGGCTTGTGTTGTGAGGAGGAAATCGAGTATGAAATATAACAAAATAGATCAAACCAGATTCAGGCCCACGCAAATAAATACAAGACTACTCCAATGCAGTAAGAGAAAGTCAGGATCGAATCCACGAGGAAGCGTGTCAGCGGATCCTAGGTAGCTGTAAATCTCACAGAAAAGCAACTGAAGACAGAAACAAAGGAACAAAGAAAGAAAGACAGAAATAATAAACGAAGACAAGGAATAAAAGCAATACAACAACTTTACTCGATCTCGACAAGCAGTAACTCGAGATCGACAAGGGACAGTAAAGACAAAAACTGAAAAACGACGACAAAAACTCGACTCAGACAACACAGTACTCGATCTCGACAAGAGGCTACTCGAGATCGACAAGAAATAGTAAAAACAAAAATTGCAGAATCGAAAACAGAAAAAGAAACTCAACTCGACGTAGACAAAAACCTTACTCGATATCGACAAGAGCCTACTCGATATCGACCAGCCTCTCCTCTAGATCGACTAAAACTCAGAAAGTATAAATTGCAACTTCGAACACAGATTTCAGAATTTTGACAGAAATAAACTCAATATAATAAAGAACTTCCAAAGCCAGGGTATCAACACCACAACGATAACCATGCAAAGTAACACATAAAGGCATAAAAGATCATGCTTTCCTTCAAAATAACTTTCGTTATCAACAAATAGGCATATAGAGGCTTTCGCATAAACCCTACTTGTTTCTAACCCTTTTCACATAATTAATCCAAGTTGCATTAAGATCACTTTCGCTTCAATAATACAAATGTTGTTGCAGGAGGATGGTCAAGTATGAAATAAATATGAAATAAAGTTCAGACTGACTTCCCTGTCTCAGCAAATAAATACAAGACTTCCTCCCGTTGTAGTAAGAGAAAGTCAGGATCGAATCCACGAGGAAGCACGTCAGCAGTTCTTAGGTAGCTGTAAATTCTCACAACAGCAGCAGAAAAGACAGAAACACATAAACAAAGGCAGAAACAGAAATAAAACAGAAAAGAACAAACAAAAGCAAAGATCTAAACAAAGACAGAAAATAAAGAACAAGGCAAAGTAAAGAACAAAGCAAAACAGAAGAGACGAAGCAAAGCAGAAAATAAGAGAAAAAGCAGAGGCTACTCGATCTCGACCACAAGCTCCTCGAGATCGACCAAGGTAAGTCGACAGCAGTCAGTCGACAACAGAAAACAGGAAAACAAGCAACAGACAACTCGATCTCGACCACACCTACTCGAGATCGACTAGGGCAAGCAAAGACAGAAACTCCAGAAATCGACAAAAGACGGAAACTTTACTCGACCTAGACCAAGCGTACTCGAGATTGAGGACAACCTACTCGAGATCGACAAAATCTCCTCTGTATCGACCAGAATTGACAGAAAACTTAAATTGCAAATTCGAACCCAAACTTCAGATTTCCGACATAAATAAACTCAATATATGACAAACTTCCAAAGCCAGGGTATCAACACCACAACGATAACCATGCAAAGTAACACATAAAGGCATAAAAGATCATGCTTTCCATCAAATAACTTTCGTTATTAACAAATAGGCATATAGAGGCTTTCGCATAAACCCTAATTGTTACTAACCCTTTTTCACATAATTAATCCAAGTTGCATTAAGATCACTTTCGCTTCAATAACACAAACAAGGATCACCTTCAACTCTCGCAAAAGAATCATGCTCATAGGGATAGAAGACGAATTGCATAACAAGATCTGACCTTTACTGCATTGCCTCACATGGCCACCGTCGGGCTCACCCCAGCCCCAGAAGTGGGTGGACTACTCACGCCTCATCGCAATCGCAGACATTGATTGATGAAAAGAACTAAATTGCATTAACTATATTCAAAAGCCTTTACAATCCCGGCAATCAACTTTCGCAGAAAGCCAAAACCTTAAAAACCTTAGAACTCGTAAACTGTATCTGTGGAACTACTTGTCTCTGAAAATTGAATGTTATGAAAAAACCAGCCCCTAGGGCTTTATTTATAGCCTTCATTCCCTAGCTATTCTAGGAAAGAAGATATCTATCTATATCTAAAATTATATCTAAAATACTTAAGGATAAATAAATTCCATAATGGAATTAAATCTAAAAGGGAAAAGATAAATCTAATTTAGGTAGGTCTTCATGATGTGATAGATCGCGTCTTCCATAGATAGAACTTGATGGATATGGATATAATCTTCCTCCTTTGGGCCCAAGAAATCCCAACTCTACTCGGACATGCACTCGTCGACGCGTTTCTGGGATCCAGTCTACTCGACATCGACCACGGCTCGTCGACCTCGACTAGACTTGTTCGTTGACTGGACTCCTCGGGTGGCTCTGCTCGATGTGCTCGGTCTTGGCTCCTGGTGCTCGTCGACCTCGAGTAGAAAAGTTCTGTCGACTAGGCCTTCTCGGGTAGGTGTACTCGACAAGCTCAGATCTGGGTTCTGGCCTTCGTCAATCTCGACTAGAGGCTTGTCGAGATCGAGTTGTGTTGGTCGAAGATGGCTCTCTGGTGGTGTCGAGGACTCCTCCTCGGCAAGGCCTCTGGATGGCTTGTCGATCTCGACCACTGCTTGTCGAGATCGAGTAAGGTTGCTCGGCATCCTCGTCCTTGGCTTCTCGGTCAGCTTCTCTTCTCGACTCCGGGTGTGGTGCTGAGGCGTAGTTGATCTCAACTAGTGGTGCTCGAGATCGAGTAGACTCCAGAAATCGGGTTGGTCTGGCTCTCTCGATCAGGCTCCGTCGACCAAGGCTGCTCGGATTAGCTCGTCGAGATCGAGTAAGGTCTACTCGAGATCGAGTAGCCTTGACTCTCAGATTGATTCGACTGGTTCCGCTGCTTCCTTGACCTTGGACTTCTGTAGTGGTTTTCCGAGCTTTTCTGACCTTCTGTAGAATTGCTGTAAAACGCCTCGAATTCTGCGAATTTAAACAGAAACTGGTGTAGATTCCATAATTTGGCAAATAAACATAAACTACATAGGTTTTGTACTATCTTAGCCCAAATGCATGAAATGTATGCAGAAATCGATATAAATGTTACTGTAAAACATGGCAGATTCAGCTCACAACAAACACCCCATACTTAAGCTTGCTTGTTCTCAAGCAATACTTTTATTTGTCATTCAGGGGAAGAATTCAAAACTCTCAACATATCAGATTCATTCTCATATAACCCTGCAATCAATTACCATCCTCGAAAAGGTACTAGTGTCACAAGTCCATGCATGTGCAAATATTCAAAAGCAACATCTACTCAAAAAAGGAGGGTTATGCAAAAACAATTCATTCATGTGACAAAGCATCAATAATCAAGAGGACTTTAATTTAAGCTCAAATAAGGAGTAGATTGGTAAAAGGCTAAAAAGGTGGGCAAATTTTGGCAATGTGGTGCTTTTAATCCGGGGAAATGGAGTATTTCCAAACTGAATTTCATACCACATACTTTCATCAGATTCATCACCTTTCATAATGCTTTTATCAATAATAATGCTTTTACCTCTCTAACCTTAGCACTGCCTTCTCGCGAGTCGCAAACATGGGTGTCATGAATGGCCCCGGATACTTAGTGTTTTGGACTCCTCACAATGTGTCCCATCTCTCCAAACTATTATCTCAGAGAGCATGGTCAATCTACCTTTATCTCCTGAGGTGATTGGATTTTCTTTCATTCATTAAATTTTCCATATATTTCAAATAATTTCCTTCCAAACTCCAATAATGATAAACACAACAACCATATAACAATCTCCATAATGTAACATCATTCTCAACATAATCCCCGGATAAGGTAAAGAATGGCAAATATTTAGATCATGTGGAGCAATATTTGAAATAAGGCATATTATGGCTTTTGTGATGCATAAGCATAGGTAAGGCTTAGGATTATAAACAATGAGCATTATATGGAAATATAAAGTCCTCCATCATCTTATCATGCAACATGTCAAAAGCAACTTCAAATTTTACCTCCTTTCATGGTTTTCATCAAAATGTGCATTTCATTGTGACTTCCCTTTACTAGGTAATTTCATGCTATATCTCTAATGAATCCAATTTTGCATCGTCGAGTTCAATATAAGCTTCCATGACATTAATCAAAATTTTCAATGGGGGTCATTTTTTCAAACTTTGGAAAACATGCATATAAGCACATAAATCAATAATGCTAACACCCCATACTTAAATATTACAGTGTCCTCACTGTATAAAAACAAGGGTAAAGAAAGGAACTCACAAGACAGGTGTGCAGAGCCTCAAAATGTCGAATGGAAGCACCTCCTGGGCCGAGTATGACTTGGTTCTATCCATGGACCTGAAAATGTAGAAGACATATACCCAAAATAGAAACAACAAAAACCAAAGAAATGTTCAAAACCAAAAACAAGCAAAAACAATGTCCAAAAAGAATGTCCTAAAAAGTCTATGTACAAGCTCTAGATTTCATAGTCGCTAGGCCGACTTTCCATTTAGCTCAAGGTGGCATCTGCAGGGCCCATGTAGCTTGGGCCTCAAATCGGACTCCATTCTTGTCCATCAGTTGTAATCCTCCAGAATGGATTTTGTTCACCACGAAAGGTCCCATCCGCTTCTTGTTGAATTTGTTGGGAAACCAATGATCCTTTGATTTAGAGACATAGAGCTTGTCTCCAACTTCATATTCCTTAGGCTCATCATTGGAAATCCTGCACAATCGCACATACCAAGGCAAACCTCTCTCATGTATAGATAGATCTTTAATGGAAATAGGAGAAGAAAGATCCATACCTTGGCTTACCTTCGCAGAGACGGAATCGGGGACCACTGTGTTTGGTCGATCTCGACTAGGGCTAGTTGATCTCGACGAGACTGCTGGTCCTGGTGGTGGTCGGCTTGCAGATTCAGAAGTTGACGAAGTCAAAGGCTGGTCGACATCGACAAGGGTGGTCGAGATCGACGAGCTCTGGCCGTCTGGTGGAGTCAGTGTCGAGGAAGCAGGGTCTGGGCTCCCCGAGTGGTGATCGACATCGACAAGGGTGGTCGAGATCGACGAGCCATGACCGTCTGGTGGAGTCAGCGTCGAGGGAGATGAAGCCGAGGCCGTCGAGGGGTGGTCGACCTCGACAAGTCTAGTCGAGATCGACGAGCCTGGTTTGTCTGATCTGCTGCTCGACGATGCTGGTGCTGGTGGAGTCTCCTTGGTCTGGTCGAGATCGACTAGGGTTCTACTCGATGTCGAGGAGCCTTGGTCGATCTTGACCCCATACTTTGTCCCTATCAAGGCATCCGAAAAATAATTAATCCACAACGACTTACCTTGGTCTGTGTCGATTGGATTCTCTGTTTTCTCCTTGAGGATTGCCATGATCTCCTCCACCTGGGCCTCCATGTCCCTCTTTTCCAGCTCCTCAGGGGTCATGTTTCTGACCTTGGGTTCCCCGCAGGTAATATAGCTAGCTGAGATAGATTTGACCTCTTCCATTGGCCCTGTATGCCTTTCAGTTTTATTAAAGGAATACTCAATTACCTCATCGCTGATGTTGAAGGTGAGCACTCCTTTCCTTACGCTTATGTTGGCATCCACCGTCGCCAAGAATGGTCTCCCTAGAATAATTGGACAAGCAGGATCTTCTTGCATATCAACAACTAGAAAATCAGCAGGGACAAAGAATTTACCTACTTGTACTGGCACATTATCCACCATGCCTGTTGGAACCGTGTTGTTGGCCATGTAAAGTCTAGCATCCACAGGCTCTAAGGCACCTATCTTAATCTTTGACCAAATTGTTAAAGGCATTATACTTACACTAGCTCCAAGATCACATAAGGCATTAATTTTGTATGGACCAAATCCAATAGTTATAGCAAACTTACCTGGATCCGGCCTCTTTTCCAGTATGTCCAAGTGGCTGCACTCCTCTGTAATTTCAGCCATCGATCGCTTTTTGCTCAGAATCTCCTTCAGGAACTTGACATACGATGGCATTTCATTGAGAGCTTCTGTGAAGGGGATGGTGACGTTGAGCTTCTGAAGCATCTTGATGAAGCGCTGAAATTTCTTTTCCGCCGAGTCCATTAGAGATTTTGTGGGGAAAGGCAGCTTCTTTTTCTGAGTCGGAGCCAGAACAGACGTCGGAGGTGCTGCAGATTTCTCGACCTCGACTGGGGGCTCCTCGATGTCGACCACGGTCTTGTCGATATCGACTGGATTTGTCGACCTCGAGTTGTTGTGTGGTGCCGACGAGGATTCTGGCATTTTCTCCTCGACCTTGAGTAGACCTTCCTCGAGATTGACTAGGCCCTGGTCGATGTCGACTACAGGTTTGTCGACATCAACTTGTTGTTCCTCGTTGTTCTGCTGCTTTTCGACCTCTGGCTCTTGTAATTGATGGCCGCTTCTGAGTTTTACAGCAGCGATGTGTCCAGTCTTTCCCTTAGGGTTTGGTTTTGAAGATCCAGGGAGCGCGCCTGACTGTCTAGGGATTCCCGCTGCTAGCTGCCCAATCTGTGTATCAACTGATTTCCGCCAGATATCAATTTCCCCAAGCCTAGAGTTGACACCTTGCATCTGAGTATAGACGGAGTTGAAGGATTGCCTAGTTTCTGAGTGGTTCCTCCGTAGTTCCTCCAGGACTGTCTGTATATCATCCTTTTTCTGGTCCCTTTCCGGATGTCCTGGAGCTCTGTAGGGCGGGGGGTTCCTAGGGATACCTTGGTTCCATTGTGGTTGCTGAAACCTTTGGTCCCCCATGTAGCGATTGGGACCCCCTGCGTAAGCTGCCTCCTCATGATGCTCTGCCAGCCTGACTTGCTCGGTGTGTGGGCACTCAGTAGTGGTGTGTCGATGCGATCCGCATTCAATGCAAGGCTGGTTTACAGAGAGATATTTTACTTGCTTGATGAGCTTCTTATTCTGGTCTCTGTAGTACTGCTCCCTAACATCTGGATCAATCTCCTTAGGGGGATCATATAGGGGCATGGATGGTGCTGGCCTGGCGTATGGGTTCTCTTCATAGGTTGTAGTAGACCCATACTTGTTGTCGTAGGTAGTGAGCTTCTCTAGCACTCCCCATGCGTCACTTGGCGGCATTGTCAGATACTCATAGCGAGTATAATTGTTGATTCTGTCCTTAGTGACTTGATCAAGAGAGTTGAAGAAGATCTCTTGAATGATGTAGGGTGGCTGTCCATGAGTAGGGCAAGATCGCAGAATTTCTTTGTAGCGCTCCCATGCCTTTGCCAGCGGTTCTCCTTGCTTCTGTTTGAAGGCGGTGATTTTCTGGCGGAGATATGCTGTTTTGGCGGGTGGGAAGAATTTGTTCAGAAACTCTTGCTCTACTTGGGCCCAGGTTGTGAGTGATCTTGCTTTCAGCCCTTCCAGCCATTTCAGTGCAGGCCCAGCGAGAGACCAGCGAAAAGCTTTCATCTTGACATATTCCAAAGTTGTACCTTCAGCAAGAGTACGACACATGTCAGAAAAATTTGTAATATGTTCAAGAGGACACTCATTAAATCTAACAAAGAAGGCATTATTTTTAAGCTCTATAAGAAATTGAGTGCGAATTTCAAAAGAGTTTTCAGGGATTAGAATCGCCGATTCAGGCACGATGAGAGTGGGATGCATATAATCCTCTGCAGTGGTTGGATATTGGGCAAGCTCAGCTTCTGCTTGCCTTGCGCGCTCATTTGCCTGTTCCCTCGTTGTCCTCTCATTGACGATAGTAGTATCCTTTGCGGCTAGTTCCCTGGTAAGCCTCTGTATCAGTTGTTCCTGTGTTTCAGCGTCCGCCATGGCTCTTTGAAGTCTAGTTCTGATGTGTAGAAGGCGCTCTGGTTCGTCTAAGCCGTAATACTCAGGTGGGATACCAGAACAGCGCATACACCTGAAAAGTAACTCAAAGAAACAGTGAGAACTGACTACCTAAGGCGCGATTGATAGCTTCCCCGGCAACGGCGCCATTTTGTTGTTGCAGGAGGATGGTCAAGTATGAAATAAATATGAAATAAAGTTCAGACTGACTTCCCTGTCTCAGCAAATAAATACAAGACTTCCTCCCGTTGTAGTAAGAGAAAGTCAGGATCGAATCCACGAGGAAGCACGTCAGCAGTTCTTAGGTAGCTGTAAATTCTCACAACAGCAGCAGAAAAGACAGAAACACATAAACAAAGGCAGAAACAAAAATAAAACAGAAAAGAACAAACAAAAGCAAAGATCTAAACAAAGACAGAAAATAAAGAACAAGGCAAAGTAAAGAACAAAGCAAAACAGAAGAGACGAAGCAAAGCAGAAAATAAGAGCAAAAGCAGAGGCTACTCGATCTCGACCACAAGCTCCTCGAGATCGACCAAGGTAAGTCGACAGCAGTCAGTCGACAACAGAAAACAGGAAAACAAGCAACAGACAACTCGATCTCGACCACACCTACTCGAGATCGACTAGGGCAAGCAAAGACAGAAACTCCAGAAATCGACAAAAGACGGAAACTTTACTCGACCTAGACCAAGCGTACTCGAGATTGAGGACAACCTACTCGAGATCGACAAAATCTCCTCTGTATCGACCAGAATTGACAGAAAACTTAAATTGCAAATTCGAACCCAAACTTCAGATTTCCGACATAAATAAACTCAATATATGACAAACTTCCAAAGCCAGGGTATCAACACCACAACGATAACCATGCAAAGTAACACATAAAGGCATAAAAGATCATGCTTTCCATCAAATAACTTTCGTTATTAACAAATAGGCATATAGAGGCTTTCGCATAAACCCTAATTGTTACTAACCCTTTTTCACATAATTAATCCAAGTTGCATTAAGATCACTTTCGCTTCAATAACACAAACAAGGATCACCTTCAACTCTCGCAAAAGAATCATGCTCATAGGGATAGAAGACGAATTGCATAACAAGATCTGACCTTTACTGCATTGCCTCACATGGCCACCGTCGGGCTCACCCCAGCCCCAGAAGTGGGTGGACTACTCACGCCTCATCGCAATCGCAGACATTGATTGATGAAAAGAACTAAATTGCATTAAATATATTCAAAAGCCTTTACAATCCCGGCAATCAACTTTCGCAGAAAGCCAAAACCTTAAAAACCTTAGAACTCATAAACTGTATCTGTGGAACTACTTGTCTCTGAAAATTGAATGTTATGAAAAAACCAGCCCCTAGGGCTTTATTTATAGCCTTCATTCCCTAGCTATTCTAGGAAAGAAGATATTTATCTATATCTAAAATTATATCTAAAATACTTAAGGATAAATAAATTCCATAATGGAATTAAATCTAAAAGGGAAAAGATAAATCTAATTTAGGTAGGTCTTCATGATGTGATAGATTGCGTCTTCCATAGATAGAACTTGATGGATTTGGATAGAATCTTCCTCCTTTGGGCCCAAGAAATCCCAACTCTACTCGGACAGGCACTCGTCGACGCGTTTCTGGGATCCAGTCTACTCGACATCGACCACGGCTCGTCGACCTCGACTAGACTTGTTCGTTGACTGGACTCCTCGGGTGGCTCTGCTCGATGTGCTCGGTCTTGGCTCCTGGCGCTCGTCGACCTCGAGTAGCCCTAGTCGACCTCGAGTAGAAAAGTTCTGTCGACTAGGCCTTCTCGGGTAGGTCTACTCGACAAGCTCGGATCTGGGTTCTGGCCTTCGTCGATCTCGACTAGAGGCTTGTCGAGATCGAGTTGTGTTGGTCAAAGATGGCTCTCTGGTGGTGTCGAGGACTCCTCCTCGGCAAGGACTCTGGATGGCTTGTCGATCTCGACCACTGCTTGTCGAGATCGAGTAAGGTTGCTCGACATCCTCGTCCTTGGCTTCTCGATCAGCTTCTCTTCTCGACTCCCGGTGTGGTGTTGAGGCGTAGTCGATCTCGACTAGTGGTACTCGAGATCGAGTAGACTCCAGAAATCGGGTTGGTCTGGCTCTCTCGATCAGGCTCCGTCGACCAAGGCTGCTCGGACTAGCTCGTCGAGATCGAGTAAGGTCTACTCGAGATCGAGTAGCCTTGACTCTCAGATTGATTCGACTGGTTCCACTGCTTCCTTGACCTTGGACTTCTGTAGTGGTTTTCCGAGCTTTTCTGACCTTCTGTAGAATTGCTGTAAAACGCCTCGAATTCTGCGAATTTAAACAGAAACTGGTGTAGATTCCATAATTTGGCAAATAAACATAAACTACATAGGTTATGTACTATCTTAGCCCAAATGCATGAAATGTATGCAGAAATCGATATAAATGTTACTGTAAAACATGGCAGATTCAGCTCACAACAACAAACAAGGATCACCTTCAACTCTCGCAAAAGAATCATACTCATAGGGATAGAAGACGAATTGCATAACAAAATCTGACCTTTACCGCATCACCTTACATGGCCACCGTCAGGCTCACCCCAGCCCCAGAAGTGGGTGGACTACTCACGTCTCTTCGCAATCGCAGACATTGATGTATAAAAAGAAACTTGCAATAAATTATAATCAAAGCCTTTACAATCCCGGCAATCAACTTTCGTAGAATGCCAAAACCCTAAAACCTTTGAACTTCCTAAAACTTCTCTGTGGAACTACTTGTCTCTAACTGAAGTTGAATTGAATGAAAAACCAGCACCTAGGGCTTTATTTATAGCCTTCTATTCCTTGCTAATCAAGGATAGAAATATCTATCTTTATCTAAATCTATATCTAAAGGCTTAAAAGATAAATAAATGTAATTTAGGAATTAAATCTAAAAGGGAAAAATAAATCTAAATAGGTAAGTCTTCTCATCTTGATAGATCTTGTCTTCCATGGATAGAACTTGATGTATCTCGACAATCTAGGATTCCTTCGGCTCCAAGAACTCCCAAGGCGTGTAGGACTGCTTAAACCGCGTAACGCGGCTTCGGACACGACGCTCGTCGATCTCGAGTAGGGCTCCTCGACATCGAGTAGGAATTGTCGTCGGCTAGGGCTGGCTGGGCTTCTCGGGTGGCTCTGCTCGACAAGGCTCGGATCTTGGCTCCTGGCTCCTCGATCTCGACTAAGACTCCTCGAGATCGAGTAGAGGTGGTGCTCGGCTTCTCCGTTTTCGGCTTCTCGACTTGGCACAGCTCGTCGACTCCGGACATGGCGTCGAAGTATGGTCGATCTCGACAAGAGTTACTCGAGATCGAGTTGGCTTCCGGAGTCGGGTTGTCTCTGACTCGATCAGTGTCCTCGATCAGCTCTGCTCGACCAGGTGTGCTCGGACAGCCTTTGTCGAGATCGAGTAGATGTACTCGAGATCGAGTAGAGTTCTCTCAGCTTTCTGCTCTGTTCTTGAAACGCACTTTCCCGAGTCCCCGTTTGTCGGATTGACGCATATGACCATGCGTTGGAAAGCTCGTTTCGAGGGCTACAACTTTCATGAAGACATCAAAGCTTGATTCCGAATAATGAATACCGAAAAATGGTATTTTCTCCAGCTGCACCATTCTTAGCTTCTTCATGACTTTCCTTCAAGCTCCAAAGTGCGTCCGATTTCTGCGAAATATAACAAAAACTTGTGTAGACCTCCATATATTGCAAATAAACATATGCTACACGGATTCTGTATTATTCTAACCCAAATGCATGCAATGTATGCAGAAATCGATATAAAAGTTACTATAAAACATGGCAAATTAGGCTCACAACAGTTTGACAAAAATAAAAGTGTGCATCGATATGTACCTCAGTAATATGTAGTGGTGAATTAACCCGTCTATATTGATCAAAGACATATGGTGGTAGCATCTAATTATCAATAGAGAGAGGGATTGTCAAGAGAGAGAACATGTATGTGGAAATGAATGAAGATAAAAAATTTGAAACAAAATAGCATACTTGTGGATAGACTAGATTCAGATGGGGACTGAGGTTCATATGATGGTTCACCGAACTTGTTTGCATACTCTGCGATGATTGATCTCCTCCAGTAACCAAATTGGTGTTCCATCTCTTCCCTTGTCGACCATTAGCACTATCCCTTCCAAACCCTAACCTTCTCGTGAATGATCTACCTTTGCCCCTCTGGTCTTTTGGGTCCTTAACCACATTGCAAACACTCTCCGCTAGATCGGGGCTAGTGGAATCGTTGTTTATATTGCGACGAGGCTTTCACCTCCCATAGACCTTGCCAATGTTGTCCATGGTGTAAAATTGTACACCATGCTTCTCCCGTGCCAGATTCTTGATATCAATCTTGAGTGTATTTAGTGTTGACATCACCTTCGCATACAACTCTACTTCATTCATTGCGATCCCTGAACTTTCATCTAAAGCAACATGCATATTCGCAATTCGTTAGCTTCCCTCTGGTCTTTTCTCGAGCAATTTGTAGTAAGGAAATGAAACCTTCAGGTGCTGCCTAGGCAAGTCTTTCCTCCACCTATCTAAAATATACTTCTCGGGGACAACATCCAACTGTTCTCCAGTGAAGACGCGCAGTATATGAGTACACAAAATCCCTCTGAATTCGAAGTTCTTGCACTCGCATTTCATGTCCTTTGACGCGTTGTCCACAACAACTCTCAATGTTTGGCAGTGGGGCCGATGGTGTCGTGGTTGTTTAACGACAATGTCGTGGTGTGAAGTGACACCGTCATCTAGAATCTTTGTGGCGTTGTTGTACACCAGTTTCCCAACTTCCGCCTGAAACTCCGTAAACTTCACAGTTGTGTACAGACGTTGAAAGACTTCTTCAAACCGATGTTCGGTCAAACAGCGATGTAGGGAGTTCAGGGATTCGAAGTTTGCCTTTATCTCAGCATTCACCCTGTCCGATAATGCTAGTCCGTACTGCTCCACAAAGATTGTAAGGGTAGTGTTGATATTGACATACATTTTGAAGAAATGGTTCATTCCTTCACTTCTTTGGGTGTTGGACATCCCGACCCAAAAATGATCCTTGAAGTAGATAGGAACCCATCGCTGGCGAACCTCGTACATCTTCGACAACCATTTGTTCCTATGTAGACCGTAGCAATCTAACATCTCCTTCCAAGCAGTCTCGAACTCCTCTACAGTGTAGGAATCGTGAAGTGAGTTCTGAAGCGCCCTATTGATTTCCTTCCAGTCCTCCTTTTTACCCAAATGCATGTGCGCATTTTGCATCACATGCCAAATGCACCACCGGTGTAGAGTGTTAGGGAACACTTGTGCGACCACATTCCCTAGCATAGCAATTCGATTAGGAGTTAATCAAGAGTAACAAGTATGATATCATTCGCAAGCACTAGCTAGTATAAATAATGAATGTAATAATGTATGATGGTAGTTGTAATAATGCACCTATGGACCAACACTGGTCGGTTATGATTGCTTTTGGAGCCTTTCCGGATATGCATGTGAGCCAAGTGCGGAATAGCCATACGAAGTTCCCAATCTTATCTTGAGCGAGTAGGGCACACTTGAACAACACGGATTGACCGTGATTGTTGATTCCTATGAATGGAGCAAAAGGCATCTTGTATCTGTTTGATACGTATGTCGTATCGAAGCACACGACATCTCCGAACTCCTCGTAAGCTACCCTACTCCTTCCGTCGGCCCAAAACACGTTCCCCAATCTATTTTCTTCGTCTAGGTCATAGGAGTAAAAGAAGTTGGAGTTGCTTGAGCTCATATCGTCAAAGTGGTTACGCATTGCAACAAAGTCACCGTTTTCCATGTGACGTCGTCTAGCCTTGCTGTAATATTAAGTTGCGACAATCTCTGTTGTTGAAAGGAACAGTCGCATGGCTGCCATGTTCAACCACAAAAGTCCTGAAGTTCTAGGCTATAGGAACTCCAGCTCTATCCGAGTTCAGAATCCGGTTCTTGTTTCTTTTGCTGATCACCCAATAGTTCGGAAGAAGTCTCAAATTGGTAGGCACACACTCATGGTTGTGGTCTAAATTGACCCCAACAATCACCCATCTCCCGTCTGCATGAACTGATGCATTTACCTTGAACTGACATCCTGTAACACAAGTGGTAGATCATGTTGCTGGCTTCTTTGTCTTCGACGCAAATTTTCCAAACTTTGAGCAAGCCAACCTCAGCTTCTTGTACTTCTCTGGTCCATTGGGATCAGGATGTTTGTCTAAACTCTTGATCAGGTACTGGAATCCTACCGCCTTCCTGTATGCATGCATATACTAAAAAACGTCTCTAGAATGGGCAAATGTCATCCCGGTATGCGGAGGTAGCATCTCAGTATAACCTTCAGCATCCTCGTTGTCGACCTCTCGTTGGTAATTGTCTTCGTTGTCTTGATCCTCTCCAACCTCATTGGTATTGTCTCCTTATATGCCAACAGAATCTGTTACAACACAATCACTCAATTGTTCAATTTGGTTGTCTTAACACATTCAAAAAACAACAATCAAAGGATATATGTTACAACACAATGCAATCACCCAATTGTTCAAATTAAACAGCCACCGTCAATATAATATAACCACCACCCTGATTGCAAAGGAATAGAAGCTTAGTGTATGAATGAAATTACCTTCTTCTTCGGTAGCATACCCGATGTTTAGGTCAAATGAATGATCCATTGCAATTCGATTTGATCACTGAAGAATGAATATGATGATTAGAGGAGATTGTTGTTCATATAAAATCAATTCAAATTACTTTGAAGCAAAACTTAACACTAGAATTAAACTTAACAGTTCGAAGCAATACAAACTGAATTGACACACATAAACCCTAATCGATTTCGAAATAAGAAATTTAATCTTGTCAATTGACATAAAATCGGATGCTACACTCTAAATTCATGGATCACAAACTGATAGAAAGTATACAATTTAATCTTGTCAATTCACAATCGGGGAAAATAAACTGAAAGTATACAATCTAATCGACTCTTTGCAACTAAACCACACATAAACCCTAATCGATTTCGAATTAAGAAAATAAACAAAAATTATACAATTTACAATCTCGATTTCGATTTCGAATGAAACAAATAAACTGAAATTACCTTCTTCTTACAAATGAACTCTAAACCACCCAGATCTCGCAAGCTGACATTCGATCTCGCAAAGCTGACCTTTTTCTTTGATCTCGCAAAGCTACTAGAGAACTCGGAAAATTGCAGGTTCATGGATTGTCCTCTCGATTGCCTTAAGTTCAAATCTGATTTGAAATGGAGGGTTGAACGTTGAAGACTGTCGTTGGAGCTCATTGCAGGTTTCAATGTCGTTTGGGGGGGAAGCGGGCAAATTGAATGGGAGAGAGGAACTGGACGTCATAATTAGGAGAGAGGTTATTAGCTAACCTAGTATTAACTAACCTAATGATAAAGCTACTAATTGCTTTTCTTTTTTTTTTGTAGGAACTTGGCGTGCTTTTACGTTTATGCCCTTGGGTATTTTTACACAGGTGGTAAACGTATCAGCCTCTAGGGTGATTGGAGAGTTTGTTTTAATTGAGATAATATCTAGATTTTTGCCTAAAGTGAAGGTAATCAACAGGGACAAATCTATTTCGGAAAAGTAGTCAAAGGGATAATGATAATTTTGTCGAGTTTCCAAAAAATATTGTTAACATTATTTTTATTTTTCACGTTCCCTATATACACCGCAAATACTTCGTCGGATCCGATGTTGTTAATTGTGTGTTATTTCACTTATTGGATGTTTTAACAATGTTGAATTAGACGTTGTTACAACGTTAAATTGAACGTTGCTAATACGGGTCAGATCGGGCCTACTATAAGATATTTTAAAAAAACAAAAAAAAAATTGATTTACAACGTCCAAAAGGACGTTTGTGTTTTTTTTTTTGTGAGTGGGTGGGTGGGTGTGATTTTTTTTTTTTACCCTAGCAACGTCGGATCCGACGTTGTTAGCCCGGTTCGGCCTGATCCGATCCTTCACTTCACATATTACAACGTTAGATCCGACGTTGTAATATAATTAATGTTACAACGTCGAATCCGACGTTGATTAGCAGCTCTAATCCGCGGATTTGACGTTGATTAGCAGCTCTAATTCGCGGATTTGCGGTGTATATAGGACACCCTTTTTTCACGTGGATTGGAAACCTTTTTTTTTTGTTCATAGGTAGACACTTAGGCCATTACAATATGGGGGGGGGGGATTCGAACTCTTGGATTGGAAACTTATATCATCGAGAGTGATAAACATGGAAGAATGCAATATAAGAAGAGTTGAATGGAGATGATTATATAAGACCTCATCTTTTTAGACCTCACCGATGACATGGAAAGAGATCAACCACGATGAGGGGTGATTTCGAGTCGAGGAGAGCTAGTTGGTGAGACTGAGGGACGCATGAGACCATATACTTTATCCCTATGGTAAAGAGAACATCTTTATGAATTTAAACCTAAACCTACGCGCGGCTACGCGCCCCTATCATCTCCTCCCCGAGACTTCCAGCCGCCGCCATGGCTACCTCGTGCCCTCCGTCCAGGCCAACTCGCACCAGCGCTCGGCTTCCTTCTCTTTGTACCTAACCGCCTTGGGTCTGTCCATTGCCCTACTTGTGGATCCCTACTGTGGCTACGCCTCTCTCTACCAAATCCCTCCGTTTGGAGTTAACCCTAGCCCGGCTATCAATCGGGAGGCTAATGCCTCCGATTGGCCTCGGCTGGTCACTGTTGGTTCCGCTTGCAGGGCAATTTCGACCTGTTACCGGACATTTATAAGATTTGAGGGAAGCGTGTGGTGGCCGGACGGCGCGGGTCACTTTCTCCTATGGCGTGCCTAGCGGTGTGTTCCATTGTCTTGTCCGCTGTCTTGCTTTATGCTCTGTGCTTCATCTCGGTTCTCTGTAAGTTCCTCTCTCTCCCCTCTTGCACAAAACCACGGTCCTTATGCTCACCAGCATCGACTCTATCTAAGCACCTTTACGAGGCGCAATTGGGCATATCGCCCCACTTTCAGCCTACAATCTGATTTTCATACCTTCAAATTACTGTTCTCTAGTACTGCTCTCTGTAGCGCTCTGCTCTTGCTCTATTTTAGCACCTTTACGAGGTTGTTTAGGTTCTTTCTTTGTTGTTGTTTCCCGTCAACCACTCGGGCGGATTGGGAACCCAAGTGCCCTACTGTTTGTTGTGCCGGTTCGTTTCGGGCTCGGAATCCCCACATTTTTTCAAAGCCTTATCAATTTCCTACTTTTAACTTGGTTTTACTTCGTTTTACATTACAGTCTAACCTTGTCTTGGTTTGGTTTAATTATTCTCACTCGATCTCTAGTGGATTTTGCGTTCTCTACGGTTTGCCTGCTTTTGTGTACAGGAGGCCCGTCCATCATGATGGTGTTGCTGGTGTTTGCTACTGCATCTGTGGCTGCCCAGTTTTGATGCTCCTTGGTGTTGGTTTTTGCAGTTGGTTTTGTTGCCCGGGACTCAGCGTGTGCTTCTTGGCTTGCCTGTGCAGATGCCCAATTATCCCTTCAACACTTCTTTTTTCGCACAATGGCTCACAAGTCACAAGCCTCTCCTCATGATCTCCTTGAATATTCAAAGCCCTACAAGGCCCTTTCAAAACACCTAATGGGGTGTATACATCATTTTGTACTCCCTAATTTCATTCATATACAAACTTACGTTGAGTTTGGTCTTTGGCATTACTTGTTTGGATTAAACTCTTTTAATTTCTACAAGGCATATTGTAATCATGTACATTACAAGTAAAATAACTACTACTTTCTTGCTTTAACGCTTAATAGCCTTGTTACCTCTTTTTATATATTTTTCTTCTTCAACACTATCTTTTCCCACGGAGCTCCATGGGAATGCATACCACTTGTGATAGTCCAACCAGCTCAACCGATACATAAGCCTTACCAGGCAAGACCGATCGAACAATACTACTGTACTACCATATATCCGACTCTTACGAGTCTATTTCTATGGCGTAATTGCCCGTGTAAATTGTATTACACAAGTACCACTCTTGTGTACCAAGCTTCATTGACAAACACTTACCGTACTGAGGTTCTTTGCTTACCTAGCTCGTTACATTTCCAAATGACTCATGTAGGCTTACCTAATGCAATGACAATATCTACAAATTGGACTATGCTCAACAGGTTACTCTTTACTTATCAAACGTTGACAACAATAGTCACCAACACTAACAAGCACAAGTCACAAACCAAACACCTTCCTAAGGTTTATAAGTTCCAAACAGAAACCATCGCAAAAGGTTTAAATGAATATATGTTCATGGAATTGTAGGGGGATGAGGAGAAGGAACTTCTGGACTGACACGGAACTGTTCTGTAAAAACAATTACATAAATGTTCTGGCTCTGCTTGAGACCAAAACTAATAAATTACCACCGGGAGCTGTCTGGAAAAAATGCGGGTTTGCTCACATGGCTTTCGACCCTGCTAGGGGTTTTTCGGGGGGTATATCTCTACTATGGAAGTACCTTCCTATGTCAAAGGGTGATATTACTCTCATCTCAGTCAATCACAGACTTATCCATATTAATTATCTTGATAAAACAATCAATAAATTAATGGTTATACTTGTGGTTTATGCACCGCCGGACCGTCGCTCAAAAGACGAATTTTGGGATAACCTAACCAGTTACGCAACCAATCTCAACATACCGTTCTGCATTATTGGGGATCTCAATGAAATCTCAAAACCAGAAGACAAATTGGGGGGGGCATCTTTCCGTCTCATGCTAGGTTTAAACGACTTCATGATATCAAACAATCACTTCAGCTAACAGAAGTACCAACCCATGGGGGTAGTTATACTTAGCAGAAAAAGAAAACGGATATGCCGAACAATAGCTATGCCAAATTGGACCGCTTACTAGCACAAAACGAAATTGTTGCAGCCTTCGACGGAATCCGAGTTCGAATCCATCCGTTCACCAACTCTGACCACGCTCCCATCTCCCTCGATTTGCGATCACCAGCTAAGATCAACAGGAGTCCTTTCCGTTTTGAAATGGCTTGGACGACTAAACCAGAATTCTCAAACCTGGTGAAACAGGCTTGGAGACTGAATCCTAACGGATCCTACATGTTTAAACTCGTTAAAAAGCGAGCCTCCTTAAAAATTTAGCTAAACATTGGCATAAACGCACATTTAACAACATACATAAACAGCAAACTCTGATTTCCAATCCAACCCATGATCTAAACGCGAAACACAAGCGTTTGCTCAATAAGCGTGAGCGAATGCTTGACTTCCAGCGTCACTATTGGAGCCAGCGGGCTAAGGCTAAACATGTCCGATTAAATGATACAAATTCGAGTTATTTCCACAGAATAGCTACAGCCAAACGGGGCAGGAAAATGGTTAAATTTCAAACCTCGGATTCGGGATTGATCCTATCTGACCATGGCCAAATCAGAGACGAATTTGTTACCGGTTTCTCAAAGAGATTCAAGTCGTCATACAATCACGAAGTTTCCTGTGACGAGGACCTTACTGTCATCAACCATGAAATTTCTGATCAACAAAATCAGCTGCTTACAGCGCATGTCACAAACACAGAAATTAAGTCAACACTTTTTTCGATTGGAGCCGATAAGGCGTCGGGCCCTGACGATATACCGGCAGGTTTCTACCAAACATACTGGCACATTGTGGGCCCCTCCATCATAAAAGCTGTCAAAGCTTTCTTTTCGAGCGGCAAGATGCTACGACAAATAAATCACACGTTCATCACGTTGATTCAGAAAAAGGACGACCCTCAAAATGTGGGTCACTACAGGCCAATTAGCCTCCGTTCCACAGTTTACAAAATCATCTCCAAGATTCTGACTGCACGATTAACAACAGTTTTCGACAAACTAATCCATCCTTTACAAAGTGCTTTCACCAAAGGCAGGTCCATCCAGGACAATATCCTCATTGCTCACGAAAGTTTCCACTCATTTCGACTAACTAAAGCTAAGACAGGATATATGGCTGTCAAGTTAGACATGGAAAAGGCATACGACCATGTCGAATGGCCCTTCCTTTTCGCGACACTCACTAAATTCGGTTTCGATCAGAAATTTGTTCTGTGGATCAGAGAATGTGTACAGACGGTTTCGTACTCAGTGCTTATAAATGATGAACCGTCGAAGGTTTTCCTCCCGTCACGGGGCCTCAAACAGGGTGACCCTCTGTCGCCTTTCCTATTTATCCTTACAGCTGAGGTTTTAGCTAGAACGCTCCAACAACTTTCAAATATCTCGAGGGACTTGGGGTTCACCATCGGCAGGCCGGGGTGGGGTGAAGATCCCCTTCCTGGCATTCGCTGATGATATCATGCTATTTGGCAGAGCAAACCAATCGACTTCTTTTGAGTTCTCAAACATAATACAACGTTTATGTCAGATCTTTGGCCAACAGGTCAACTTACATAAATCTAGTTTCCATGTGTCACCAAACACTTCAACCACAACCATCCACACGATCACAAATGCTATGGGCATCCCACATGCAAATAATCTAGAAAAATATCTAGGATGTCCCATTATCAATGGTCGGGTCAACAAAAACACTTTCACATATATCATCCTCAAAACAAACCTACAACTGACCAAATGGAAAGCCTCATCTATTTCATCCGAAGGCAGGAAAGTTCTAATTAAAGCCAACATTTCAGCCCAACCTCTGTTCCTCATGCAAGCGTTCTTATTACCTTCGTCGATTCTGCACGAACTTGACCAGATATACAGGAAATTTTTTTGGAACAAAGACACCAATTATACGCCTCTGGTGAGCTGGGACAAGATTTGCTCAGATACCCTAGACGGGGGCCTAGGCATTTACAAAGCCGAAACGATGAATATAGCATTACAAATGAAATTGTTATGGAAGGTTATCGCCGAACCAGATAATATCTGGGTGAAGGTGATAGCAGACAAGTACCTAAAAGGGGTTCCACTCCTAAGTTACAAACATAAGGGAAATACTTCTTGGCAATGGACTAAGTTAAATTCTCTCACAGAACTCTTCAAATCGGGCCTCAGATGGTCAATC
The DNA here is from genome assembly GCA_037127255.1 of Persicaria tinctoria. Taxonomy (NCBI): domain Eukaryota; kingdom Viridiplantae; phylum Streptophyta; class Magnoliopsida; order Caryophyllales; family Polygonaceae; genus Persicaria; species Persicaria tinctoria. Next base: position 9,083,379 of record JBANSL010000004.1, read on the forward strand.
GGAGACGGGAAGACGGTCAATTTCTGGAAAGACAATTGGATCTGCAAAAAACCGCTATATCAAATGGTTTCTCAGTCAATCCCGGATGATATAGCGACTTGGCCGGTTGCCAGATTTATTAATAACAACAACACTTGGAACACTCAGAAGCTCCAAACGGACTTACAAGGCATTTTTGACATGGATATTATTTCAAAAATCTCCATGACTCACCTTCCCTATAACAGGTTCTCTGACAGCCTTTTTTGGGGATCCAGCAAAGATGGTTGGTTCTCCACGGCTGCGGCAACAAAGATTATACCTAATAATGGGGGCGACAAAAATTTCGACTGTAACTGGATTTGGAAACTGGACGTTCCGTACAAAATAAGGCATTTCCTATGGAAAATTGCACGTGATGGTTTACCAACCTCTGACAGATTGCAAAGGTCTCATGTTTCTGTACCCTCAGGGTGCATCTTCTGCGGTTGTACTACTGAGTCGACTAGTCATATCCTGGTTCAATGCCCCATGACGTCGTCGATCACCAAATCGCTAAATATAAACCATCCCCCAGAGGCTGATCTCGACTTAGACACAAAACCCAATCGGCTGCTAAACGATATTCACAACAAACTAGGCATCAATACTCTCAATAAGCTGGCTTTTGCTTGGTGGGCAACCAGACGATATTTCAACAGATACCAACCGCCTCGATTCAGGCGATTACTGGATTCTGTAACTCGACTTACAGGGCTTGGTGTGCTCGAATTGAGGACCCTGATGCGCTTCCTCTTCATAAGAATAACAAAAACCCAAGGTCCACAACCGAAAAGCCTAAGGCTATGAGAGGCCAGAACTCTAGAACGGAGATTTGGAAAAAACCACCTTTAGGTTACTACAAACTCAATTTCGATGGGTCGTACTGCCAGTCGGGGATCGGAACCTGCAGTTTTGTGATCCGAGATCATTTAGGTGTTGTAAGGTCCTATGGGTCTTCACATGGGGGTCACCAAGGCCAATTCTTTGGGTTTTAATAAACTTCTTATCGAAGGGGACTGCTTGGTCGTCATAAAGGCTCTGCTGGGGGACTGGTCTAGCCCCTGGGAAATCGAGTTGCTGATGGCTGATGTTAAAGTCGATTTATATTCTTTCTCTCATGTTGCTATTCGTCATATTTTCAGGGATTCTAATGCGGTGGCCGACAGGATTGCACGTCTGGCCTACTCTGTCCTTACTGATGATAGCTTCACATATGATCAAGAACTTCGGTTTCTCGTCCGCTCGGACGCGCTAAGAAAGATGCCGGCTCGTTGGCGTGTTTCCTAATCCTTATATGCTTCCAAAAAAAAAATACTTTATCCCTTATCCTTTTCGTTTACTTTTTTTTTTCATACGTTCTTATTCCTTTTTCTCACCTTTCTTAGACAATCTAATATTTACATTTACTATTTTTATTATTTTTATTTGGTTTATGACACTACCGAGTCATTTTTCAGTGCATGTCATTGACGCAATAGTTTAACACGTATGCCCTATTTGCTAATCCTCGTCGTTATATTCTAATCTTTTTATTTTTGGTTAAATCTAATATTTTTTTTGGTCCCCTTCGTGTTATATTTAGTTTTCTTTGGCTCGTTTTCACTTGTTGTATTGCACCGTTTTTTATTTTCGTTGTCGATTGTATATTTTGACGGTTTTCGTCTGTTGACTTTTCGGCCATCGAGATCCAGGTATATCTGATCTCGAATTATTTCATAATACAAATAAATAAATTATATTCTAATCTTTGATTTATGTTTTGCGTGTGATCTCAAGATATTGTTAACCCAAATGCCGAGAAGAGCTTTAAAAAAAAAAAGTGAAATTGTAACGCATTGAATTTCACAGATCCCGCTTAGAGAAATCGATCGTCTCAGACAAATCGCGATCCCACCTTCTTCTCCCAAACTCAATTCGATTCCAAGCGAAATTCGAGCTCCACTTCCTCGCATTCATAGATCTGCTTAATCGATTTGGGGAGTGATTGTTCTGTGGCGGAGATTGGAGTCTTGGAGATTTAAAGGGAGCTTGTCGTCCGAGTTCCTGAGAGGTTTAACGCCTTGCAGCTTCCAGAGGTTGGAGTTTTTCCGGAGTATGAATAAGAGAGTGACGAATTGGGACTTCCTCCTCCCCTCCCTAGCAATCGATTCCACCTCACCAGCTTTCAATTTACAAGGTTTGGATTTAATATCAGCCCTAATTTTGATTTGTTATGCGCGATTCGCTTCTGGATTTGGATTCCTTTCCTTCTCTCATATACAATCTCCCATCATGTATTTCAGTTTTGATTTATCATGAATGTTGAAGACAGTTGATCGATTTGCTTGTGATCATTTTCATTCCTTGATTCTGCTGCGTATCATAAACTTGTCTTGTGATCTGCATGATTGCGGCATTGATTTAGTTAGCGCTCTTCTAGTTCTAGGAACTTCAAATCTGACATGGATCTTTCTTATTCTTGTTTGGCATTTGAACTTCACTTCCTTACCAATGTCAAGCTCTGATTGTCACTATAGAGTCCCCATGAAGATGGTAAGTGATCATAGGCTGATGGCATGATTTGTGGTTTGTGGGGGCCCTGGATGGAGCGAATCCATAAACAGTCACAACTCACAACTAACAACTGTATGGTTTGGGTTTTGGTAGGAGGTATTTCCTAAGTTGGAGTGAGAACCGCCTCCAATAGCATTTCTAATAATCAGTAATACATAATCTCATTTGTTTATGAAATTTGAATTCTGAAACATCTGCTATGCTTTAATACCCTTGTGCAGTGTACACCTTTCATTGCTAGTTTTGTGAGTCATTTTTCGGATTAACATTATTTCTGTTTGCCAAAATTTGTCTGTTTCTTTATCATCTCCATTCTGTTCTCCCTAGAATTAGATCCTTGGAAAGCATTACCTAAAACTGATTGCGTGTCACTTTTTGGGTTAAAATGATATCTGTTTTCCAAAACTCGTCTTTCAATATGTACCCATTCTGTTCTTCCTAGATCCTTGGAATCCATTACCTAAAACCAGAATGCCAATTTTAAGAACCATCAGAAAGTGCATTTGTCTCTCTCTTTGAGTCAGTTCACTTCTCCTACAGGATGAGAAGGTAGCGATGCCTGCAAATTTTTTTGGAGACTCTTGTTGGAGATTACAATGTTGTTCAGATCAAAAATCAAATGGGCTGCACTTGGAGGGTTGATCTTGTCTTTCGTATCCCTTGTGGTTCACTTAAGCCTTGCGAAGTATTCAACTCCTGACCTTGTCCACTACAGTGCATTAACAGTGTTCAGTGATGATTTAAATCTAGGAACAGGAGAAAGGCAGGTATGGTATAGCTGAGACCATATTTGCATTTTAAATTCGTGAGGAACTAATGATCCGGTTATTAAGATACTTATATTTACTTTCCAGGTTGGTACATATAAAAAGCTGTGGAGAACGGTGAAATCTCTCCACTCCTTGCAACCATATTCAAATCCTAGAACTACATATCCTGGTAATTTGGTTGCTTATTTTTGTTATCCAAGTTCTAGTTCCATGGATTGAAAATGTCAACCCTGACAGTGTTTGTGTCTCTTTTTTTTCCACACTATTATGTGGACAGCTTCATACTTCATCTTCTTTCTACTCTACATTTTAATTCTGCACTTTTTTAAGGAATCTTTTTTTCTTTGACATTGTGTCCTATTATCGTCTTATAAGGTTTTTTTTCTTTTTCCTTTTCTTTTTCAGAGCCACATGATCATGGAAATCGTTTCATATATGCGAAAATTTTCGGTGGTTTTGAGAAGATCAGGACTTCAGTATGTTCCTTTGGATCAAGATTTCTTCCCCTCCCAATTGCTTCTCTTTTTTGTTGAAACACGTGCTTTGCTGCCTTAACATTAACAAACCTAGTGGTATTGTTTACTTGCTAGATTCCTGATCTTGTTGCAGTGGCACGACTTTTAAATGCTACTCTTCTTATTCCGGAGATTCAAGAAAGTACTCACTTGAAAGGAATCAGGTATCCTTTTACTTTTTCCCTTTCGAATCATCGTCAAGTGCCAAAATGCCGGGTGGCGATAAGATGGGTGCCTTCACATCAAATTACTGAAAATATAATGTATTTTCCTTTGCAGTTCTCAATTTACAAGCTTTTCATATCTTTACAATGAAGATCAGTTCATAGCAGCTTTGAAAAATGACGTAATCATTGTGAAGAGCCTGCCCCCAAAGCTGAAGGAAGCCCGAAAACAGAAGCAGTTGCCGACTTTTAAGCCTACTCGTTCTACCTCTCCGAGCTACTATTTGGGTGAAGTTTTACCAGCGCTGAAGAGAGCAAATGTTATTGGTTTAGTGCTGATGGATGGAGGCTGCCTACAGGTAAACTTGTACATTTGTCCTCTATCTTTTGTATTCTAGGCTAGAACATATAATAATAAGGAAAATTTGAGCGAAATAATATGAACTTTCTTTCCATTTTGTCTTTTGGGGTCTAATACATCATTCTCTATAATAATGTATCCAACATCTTATACGGAGTATTATTTTCCCTTCATAAATGCTTTTCAAATTGTATTGCGGGCTTGAACCTCTCCGCAAATCTTCTTTTATGTTAAATTAGGATATGAGTCCACGAGTTACATTTTTTTTCTTAACAGATACTTAAATCTATATCTCTCTCATTAATTTCTTGATGGTGCCTCCTCTAGGATACCCTTCCTCCTAACTTGGTAGAGTATCAGAGGCTCAGATGTAGGGTGGCTTTCCAGGCTCTTCGTTTTCGCTCTGAAATTTTGGCCCTTGGGCACCAAATGGTTGAAAGGTAAGAACAATAGAATTCCCTCAATTGCAGTTTTCTTAAACTCAAAAAGAGCTATGAAACTTCTGTGATTGGCAATGACTGATGAATATTAAAGGATATTGATTGGCCTGGCCCTCTTTGTTTACCACCAAACTACTATGGCTCAAATAGTATGTGTCATATGAATAAATATTATGCAATGTTTGCAGATCATAAGCACTGAGTGGGGAGTACTTAAAAAAAACATATTTAGCTCTTTGTTCTCCATTTGGTGTTTCCCTAATTCCCTCTGCGGCTCTGCCATGTTATTAATCTGATCATGTCAATGAACTGAGTTGTATCCAAGGTGCAATATGTTTCGGTCTGTCATCCAACTTTGACAAAATTGCTAACGATTCTCATATCATAGGTGTTTGTTTTCGGAATCTCTCTTTTAAAAAACCTTGTTGGTTGAGCAAAATGGCGGTTCCCTTTAATATTTTCATTTTTCTTCAACAAATAATAAGAGCAACAGATCTCTACCCTAAATCTTCCCATTATGCTATGGTGAAGAAAAAAGATCTTTTGAATAACGTTACACAATATTTCTGCTACAGATTAAGAGCTGCTGGGCAACCATACATGGCTTATCATCCAGGCCTTGTAAGAGACACATTAGCTTACCATGGTTGTGCTGAGCTTTTCCAGGTGACCTGTCCTTTCTTCTTTGATTAATTTTCCTTTCTTTTGGGTTTACTTTGTATAAGAAATGAATGTTTTATGCAATATCAATATCTTTTTTTTTTTTTTTTGTCCAGCACATTGGAACCTGTTTATGCACATTTTACTAGTGTTTTTGATACCTTAGGGCTTAGGCATTTCCCTCTACATTGGTAAAATATCATGCATTGGATGTGTATCAACGAAATTGCCCTTTAGATTTCCACTTATATGGATGATGTTCAATTACTAAAAGTTAGCTGGAATCTGTCTTGCGAGATTGCTGAGGGGCAGTGTCATTGTTATTTTTCCTATCTTTTTCTGTTTGCTATTACCTCCCACAGTGTTGTCTTCACTCTTCATTCCCAAAACACATCGCGACATCTCCTTATGGAAAAAAACCTTTTTTTCCTTATTCTCTCGAACCAATCTTTAGGAAACTATCCTATCTGGGAATCTCTTATCCAAACTATAATGCTCTTTCTCTGTTACTGGGCTGATAATAAGCTTAACTGCTATTCTTTATTTTACAGGATGTTCACACTGAACTTATCCAATACCATAGGGCACAGATGATCAAGCAAAAGATCATCAAAGACAAGCTACGTGTAAACTCACACACTAATAAAGCGAAAGGCTTATGTCCTTTGATGCCACAAGAGGTACATCTGATGTGCTTTCATCTTTCTCCTGTTATTTTTTTTTGAAAAAAAATGATCAGTTCATTATATATATGCATATAAAAACTTGCCTTGATACAATAATTCAGTCTTTAGTGGCAAGTGCACTTTTAGTTTATGTTTGTATTTGTGACTCATTTCGTCACCAACCATATAACACTGGATCCAGAGTTAACTCCTTAATAAAGCCTCTGGTATAAGTATAACATTCAGCTATCATGATACGTGTATTTAGTATTTACTGTCGAGGAACCTTTGCTAGTTTCTTACCTATGACTTGAAGGATTGAAAAGTTCCATATTAGAGTTATTTTTGGAAGCAATTCCTTTAGTGATGTAAAAACGGAAGGGGACATCTAGTATTAGATAGAGCTCAAAATAAATTAGCCTCTAATTTAAGCTTTTCCCCTTCAAAATATCACAGGTAGGACTCTTACTCCGAGCAATGAGTTATCCTCAAAGAACAAGAATATATTTGGCGGGCTCAGAAATATTTGGTGGTCAAAGGGTTCTTATCCCTCTACGTGCTATGTACACCAACTTGGTGGATCGTACTTCTTTATGTAACAAAGAAGAGCTTCTGAACTTATTCGGCACAGAGACACCTCTACCTGAGGATACCGCGGAGCCTCCTCCTTCCAAAAGTGATCAGCATCCAAAAGAAGAATGGAGCAAGGCGGGTCCTCGGCCCCGGCCCCTTCCACCACCTCCCGGTCGACCATTTTATCGCCATGAGAAGGAAGGATGGTATGGTTGGATTACCGAGAAGGACTCAGAGCCAGAGCCTTCACTGTTAGACTTAAGGAGACAAGCACATAGGCTAATATTTGAAGCTCTCGACTATATAGTTTCAGTTGAAGCAGACACGTTTTTCCCTGGATACCACAATGATGGCAGTGGATGGCCTGACTTTTCGAGTTTGGTTATGGGACATCGCCTGTATGAGATGGCATCTTTAAGGACCTATCGACCAAACAGGTAACGGCAAATTCCAAGATTCTTGGATGATCATTAACTTGATCAAAATGTTAAACTTTATCTTCTATCCACAAACACCTAATCTGCATTATATATTTTTTTCTGCATTGCAACTTCATTACATTTGCTATCTCACAAGGACTTATGTATCATTCTTTTGAAGTCTGATATTATTATGTGCAAGCTTTTTAAACTGAGTTGTTCCATCAATGTTCCATTTTCGTTGGCAGATATTGTTTTTGGCTTTTTACTCTGATAGTTGCATTTCCATATTATCGTTCTCACTTTCATCTCTGCTCACTGACCAGGAAACATCTAGCGAAGCTCTTCAGCAATATCACTGACCACCTCTACTACCCTAACCACAACTGGACAGTCTCCGTAAGACAGCACTTGAACAAGAGCCTTGCTGAGGAAGGTCTCTCCAGAGAACTGAAGTCATCAAAACCTGCTTTTTTCCTGTCCCACCCAGTCCCGGAATGCTCTTGTAAACTGTCTGATTCACCTGAGATTCTGAGTTCAGTATATAAAGATATAGACGAGTGTCCCAAATGGATGAATCACGGCGTCCTACAGGATAAGGGTATAAGAGGAGATGAGTCACAGGAAGACGAGGAGGAAACCGATGAGCCTGAACCCTATGAAACTAGCGATGCAGCTCAAACAACACCTACTCTGGAGCAAGATGAGGAAATGGATCCCGACGATTAGATGCTTCATACCATCATGGACAGATGCAAGTTCTTTGTCGGGTTCTATTGCACCTGAGTTTCAGGGCGGCACAGCTCACTAGTCGCTTGAAGTTCTTCAGAACGCGGATTCGCTTGCTTCATCTCAAGAAATAGAAGGTAAAGTAATGAGCTGATATTTGAACTGGAGGAAATTTCCTGCTACAGATGCCAAGTTTTGGATGCTAAACCACAGTTTTCATTTTTTTTTTCTTGTTGCCATTTTTCATACTCATGGTTTGACATCAAAGAATACGTAGTTCGCAAAGTGGGTCACCATTGGTTTCGACCATAGTTGTTTAAATTTATTAGGGATTCTTTTGCCTATAAGCTTCTTCTGTAATATTGTGTACTTTGGATAGGTAGCCGAGTTATAATATTCTTTCTATAAATTCAATCAATCTATAGAGCTTGTTGAATTTCCCCGAACTTTGCTTGCAGAGGAAACTATGTATGCTGATGAATATTTGTATTCAGACCTTGTGCACATGTCAATGTCAGGATTTTCTCAAGGGTTAATTAAGGTAATTATGTACATGTTTAAGGGTGTATATGGTAAAACTGTAAAAGGAATGATTTAAAACTCAAATCTGGCAGGTTGAATAGAGTTCATAATAATACAGAATGGTGTTTTTTCTAATGACACGGGGTTCCGAAGTTATCGGCTAATTACCTCTAAGTTTGAGCACTAGCTTGTAAAACACAGTGAAGGACAAGTAAATACCTCTCTCTTACCACAAGGCAAGAGACCATTGGTATCGATTACTGGTGTATTTTGATTTGATAATAATATCATTCGCGGAAACTAAATATACCGTAAATCAAGGTTTAGAGATGCATGTCCATATGAACGTGGTACCACGTCAATAAGGACTTGCATTCGGCTTAATCAGGAATTGCAGTGTATATAACATAACCCAATATTATTTGTACCGGAGAATTTCGGTGGGGTGATAGCCCAAAAAGTAGCACCAGGAAATACTAGGGGCAAAAAGAGGACATTGGCGCAAGCGAGCGATGAAGGACTAAGAGCGGTGTGAGAGAAATTTTTTGCCACTTGGTAGAGGCAGCGTATGAGATTTTTGAAAAATTATTGTGAAAATCTCATATTTAGACTCGATTGTTAACGAGTCATTAGATTTCGATCACACGTATATGAAGGAACACTCCGGTCTCCCCGGATTGAAGATAAAAGCTACCTCCAAAATCAACAACCATTATATTTTTTCCGAAGTGATCAAGCAATGGACGGTAATACTAATTAAGGTATAATCTTTGTGCGATCAAATCTAATTGAATAAGCAACTATTGCTTGTCTTATTGCCCAGTCTCGGGATTTCAGCCCCATTCTATCTGCGCTTGGGAATAATCTACAACCTGCAGCCCTGTCTAACCTCGGTTTTGCTTGGTGGACGACTTGGAACATCAGGAACCAATACTTGTTTCAACATACCGCTATCCCGCGAAAAGATTCGGTCTTACGAATGATCAAATATCACATAGACAACTGGAACAAAACGTCCGCTGCCGAGGCGGAATTCGAGAAGGTTATACGCCCCCATCAGGGGTATCTTCAAAAAGGAGCAACAAACAAAAAAAGATTCAGTGGCGCAAGCCTCCAAGGGGTACGCTCAAACTTAATTTCGATGGTCCCTCTCTTCCTAATGGCGACAGTTCTTCCGGTGTCGTTATTAGGGATTGGGAAGGTCGCCCAGTCTCCATTCACCACGAGCAACTTGGTAAACAGAATCCACCTACAGCTGAGGCTCTTGCCCTCAAAATGGGGGTCCATCTAGTATTGCGACTCAATTTAGATAAGATCCAAATTGAAGGTGATTGTAAGATAATCATTGACCATTTAAAACGGAAATCTAAATGCCCTTGGGAGATAGAACTAATTCTTTCTGACGTTCAAGTCATGCTATCGACTGTGAGAGAAGTAGTGTTCTTTCACGTTCCTCGTATGGACAATAGAGTGACGGATAAGGTTGCACACCTTTGCCGCTCTGCTCGAGGAGTCGATATTGAAAATGATTCAGGTCTCCTTGACCTCATCCGTAAGGATGCTGCCGGGTAGGGCCAGCCCACCAGAATTCTTTCCTAGTCAAAAAATAATAATAATAAAAAAATCTAATTGAATAAGAAAAAACAGGGATATCCCGTAACAAGTACAAAAAACGTTGTTTTAGACAGACAGATAAAATCCCAATGCTTGATAAGAATGTGGAGGCTGATTTTGCTGTTGTATTCTCCAGATTTCATCATCCATCTAAGAGTTCCTTGTACAAGTTTATATAGATACAAAAACCTAGAATGCAACAATCCTACGGTGCCACTTGTCATGATCTTAAGGACTAGTTACATAGAGAATTCTATACAATATTTATATGCAAAAGATACAGGAAACATAATCTGTCATCCCCCCTCGATCCGAACTTGAACAAGAGAAAGTTTGGAGCGCAGTGTTGTAAACCGAGGAGCAGCTAGGGGCTTTGTCAATGCATCATCAATTTGATCTTTTGTAGAGAGGAAGGCAACTTGCAACGTTTTGTTGGCTACACGCTCACGGACGAAGTGAAAATCAAGTGCAATGTGCTTGCTGCGGCTGTGAAAGACTGGATTTGTGGCAAGATAAGTCGCCCCTAGATTGTCACACCATAGAGTAGGGGACATTGGTAGAAATACGCGCAGTTTAGCAAGTAACAATTGCAGCCAGATGAGCTCACAAGCAGCAGTGGCAAGGGAGCGGTATTCCGCCTCTGTGGACGAGCGGGATACGGTGGCTTGTTTCTTTGAGGACCAAGAGATGAGAGAGCCACCGAGATAAACACAATACGCAGCAGTGGAGCGTCGATCAGTAGGGTCGGTAGCCCAATCGGAGTCGGAGAAGCCAGATAAAGTGAGCGCTGAAGAAGAGGACAGATGCAGGGACAGGGCATGAGTGCCTCGGAGATACCGGAGGAGGCGCTTCGTGGCTTGCCAATGAGCAAGGGTGGGACAATGCATGAATTGGCATAGCTTGTTTACCACGAATGCAATATCAGGGCGCGTAAAAGCTAAGTATTGGAGGCTCCCGATCACACTACGATACAAAGAAACGTCCTCGAATGGTGGAGAGTTAGAGTGAAGATCATGGTTTATAGCCATGGGTGTACTTACGGGTTTGCAGGTTCCCATATTAAGTTTATTTAGAAGATCAAGAATGTATTTAGATTGGGACAAAAGGAAGCCTGATGTGTTTCTGGTGACTTCAATCCCTAAGAAATAGTGGAGGGAGCCAAGATCCTTGACAGGGAAAGAAGTAGAGAGGGCAGAGATGAATCGATGTGCAAGGTCATCAGAGGAAGAAATGATCAATATATCATCGACGTAAACAAGCACATATGCAATGTGAGATGCAGACTTGAAGAGGAACAAGGAAGAATCAGCTCGAGAGGGTGAAAAGCCAAGTTGAATGAGAGAAGAACTAAGCTTAGAGAACCAAGCACGTGGGGCTTGTTTAAGACCATAGAGAAACTTACGAAGGCGACAAACATGTTGTGGGAACTGAGGATGGAGAAAGCCAGGAGGTTGCCGGATGAAGACAGCTTCATCAAGATCGCCATGTAGAAAGGCGTTCTGAATGTCCAATTGTCGCACGGACCAATGTGATCTGGCCGCTAGAGTGAGGAGCAAGCGGATGGTAGCAGGTTTAACGACTGGGCTGAAAGTCTCATTGAAATCGAGACCTTGCATCTGATGGTAGCCTTTGGCTACTAAGCGGGCTTTCCGACGCTCAATAGACCCATCGGCATGTCTCTTCGTCTTGAATACCCATTTGACGCCGAGTATATTGGTAGAGGGAGATGGGGGAACTAAATCCCATGTGTTTGTGGCTAGGAGTGCCTGGAATTCGGCAGCCATGGCTTGACGCCATTCAGGGTGTTTGTGGGCTTCTGTGAAAGAAGATGGTTCATTGGGAATTGAGGAGATGATGGTGGAATGTGTTTGGGGATTATGAGGCCAGGGGATGGTGCCATCTGTGCGAGTGAGCGGCTTAGAGATGTTGGCACGAGCGCGGGTTATCATGGGGTGATGAGGCGCCATTGTTTGGGAGTTGGAGGCGGCTTCAGGGGGTGCTAATGAACTGGGGATTGGAGAAGTGGGTGCTGAAGAATTAATATCAGGTGAGCTAGGTGAGCTTGGTGTTGGGCTCCCTGGAGCTGGGCCTATTGAGGGAAATGGGCCCAAGATGGGTAATTGCAAAGTTGGTGATGGAGGTGTCGGATGGCTGGTACGAGGACTTTGTGTGGCAAATGGGAAATTTTCTTCATGAAAAACAACATCTCTAGATATATAAATGCGAGAGGTTTCCAAGTCTTTGCAAATATACCCTTTATGATGAGTACTGTATCCGAGGAAAACACATGGTTTGGAATGATAGGTCAATTTGTGGGTGTTATATGGACGAAGATTGGGAAAGCATAGACAACCGAATACCTTGAGGAATGCATAATCCGGAGACTTTTTCATGAGGAGATCGTATGGTGTGTCAAACGAAATGATGGGTGAGGGGAGTCGATTGATGAGATAAGTGGCTGACTCAAAAGCAAAATCCCAATATGTGAGGGGCATGGAGGAGTGAGCACGAAGAGCGAGACCCGTATCGACAATATGTCGATGTTGATTCTCAATGCTCCCATTTTGTTGATGTGAGTAGGGACACGTAATGCGATGGTTAATGCCAAGTTTAAGGAAAAGTGGGATAAGAGGCTTGAATTCAGAGCCGCCATCGGTTTGGAGAGATTTAATTTTGGAGTCAAAGTAGTTGGAAACAAAGTTGATAAAGGTAGTAACCACCATAGTAACTTGACATTTACTGGAAAGTGGAAAGAACCACAAGAACTTTGAATAATCATCCAAAATAGATACATAATATTTGTTGCCTCTAGTTGAAAGATGATGGGCAGGGCCCCAAACATCAGCAAAAAGGAGTTCAAAAGGGGTACTAGACCGTGAGGGAGAGGCAGGGTGTGGTAGGTTATGGGCCTTGGCCCGTTGGCAAGGTTCACAAAAGAACTTGGTAGGGTAATTAGAAGGTAATGACAGCTGAAGACGTTGTAGAAGCTTCTTGGTAGTAGCAGCAGATGGGTGTCCAAAACGATGGTGCCAAGAGATGACATCAGAGGTGGTGGTGCTGAGAGCTTGCGGCGGCGGCGGCGGATTGATCACATTGGTAAGGACATAGAGACCCTTCTCAACGGGACCTTGAAGAAGAGTCTTGCCGGTTCCCTGTTGCTTGATGACAAAACAAGTTGGGTGAAATTCAAAGAAAACACCATTATCTTCACAAAATTTGCGGACGGAAATGAGATTTTTGGAAAGGGCAGGAGTATGAAGAAGATTTTGAAGACGAAATTTATGATTGGAGGTAAAGAAGAGGGATGAACCGTAGTGATGGATGGGGAGTCCAGAACCGTCGCCAATCAGAACTTCTTCAGTCCCAGTGTAGGGGAGCGCGCCATTGGTGAATCGAGACAGATCCGGAGTGAAGTGGTGAGATGCTGCTGTGTCAAGATGCCAAGTAGTATTGGTGGTGTTCGCTTGGAACCGAGCCGGGGGCTGTTGTTGGAAGGCTTGATTAAAGCGATTCCAACAAGCTAGAGCTTCATGGCCTTTCTTGGAGCAAATTTGGCAAGTGGGTCGGTTGTCCGGCTCACCACTGAAGTTGAAGTTGTGGCCTCCACGAGAGGAACCACGTCCACCTCCTCTGTACCCGCCTCTATAGGCTCCTCTGCTACCCCTGTGAGGGTCATAACCACGGCCTCCACGAGTGGAGGTGTGGCCCTGGCGATAAGTAAAGTCTGCAGAGGGATTTTCTGTGGTCGATTTTTGTGGAATGGAGGTGTGGTTAGAGAGGACAGTGTTTTGGAGAAGGTTGTTGGTGTTGGCAGTAAGACGGGTTTCATGGTTGAGGAGATGTGAAAGAACAGTGCTAGGGGTAGGGGTATTTGGCTGACTGGAAAGAGAAGTAACAACCGATTCGTAATCTTGACCAAGCCCAGCAAGCAAATAGACAAGAAACTCTTGATCAGAAACGGACTGACCTGCTGCAATGAGAGAAGATACCAAGGCTTTGGCTTTGTCATAGTAAGTGGTAATGGAGTCACCACCTTTCTTCAAGGAAACAAGTTGTAAACGGGTCTGAACAATGTTTGCTGTGGAGTGGGCTGCGAAAGTGTCACTGAGGTGGTCCCAAATTTCGCGAGAAGTCGAGCAATCGAGCACCTGAGTAAGAATTGGAGGTGTAAGGGAGGATGTGAGAATGGACATAACCGTTTGGTCCTTCTTGAGCCAAGCAGAGTACTATGGAGCTGTTGGTAATGGTGGAGGAAGGGAGCCATCAACAAGACCGAACAAGTCATGAGATAAGAGGTAAGGGGTAATTTGTTTTCGCCAAAGGGGGTAATTTTCAGAGGAAAGTTTCAATATATGTGAAAATGAAGGAAATGGAGATGAAGAAGAAGAGGGTAGGGTCAGATCCATCTAGGGATTCAAAAGGGGAGCTGTAGAAAAAAGAGGAAGAAAAGGGGATCGTTTTTAGGCTCTGGATACCATGCTTGATAAGAATGTGGAGGCTGATTTTGCTGTTGTATTCTCCAGATTTCATCATCCATCTAAGAGTTCCTTGTACAAGTTTATATAGATACAAAAACCTAGAATGCAACAATCCTACGGTGCCACTTGTCATGATCTTAAGGACTAGTTACATAGAGAATTCTATACAATATTTATATGCAAAAGATACAGGAAACATAATCTGTCAGACAAACTTTTCAGTTTTGGCCACTTAGCCTTTAATATAAAATACAGTAGGAAAATTGGCTCTGATCAAGAATTAGCAGTTTTCATTGTAAATGAGAATCCAAGTGAATTTTTTTAAGCTTACTAAAAACAATGTCAAAGTTCTGAATTGGCCTCTGCACAAAGTGTGAAAGCTACTACCATCTTTTTCATTTGAGTAAAAACAAACGAAAACGGACTTAAAAACAATCTTTTACTCCGTATAGAGCTGGTAATTCGGTTATTCGGGTCGGGTTACTAACGGGTCGGGTTAGTTCGGGTAAAATTTATGGTCGGGTACTGGTCGGGTTGGGTTCGGTCATAATGGATTTTAGATTGGTCGGATTTCGGGTTAAATCAGGTCATGCCCATTAGGGTTTGGGTCAAATCGGGTCGAGCTCGTTCGAGTTTCGGGTCAAGAGGCGGGTCGATCTCATTTGAGTTTGGAATCAAAGTGGGGATAGTTTGTTTGAGTTTTCGGTCGAATGATATTCGACCCGTTTGGATAATTAGGTTGATTTTGACTCGGATGAATACTTAAATATGTAATTTACTTAAAATAAATGATTTTGACTCGGTTGAATACTTCTTGAATGTGTAATTTTGACTCGGTTGTAACCGACTTACTTGACTCATTGACTTATCCGCTTATCTATTAAGTTTACTTGGGTTCTTATTCATATTGGGTTCTTATTCATATTATAACAATTAACAAAAATAATTGGTGTTTTATATGTTAAAAGTATAATCATAAACTTGTGTTAAAATAAAAAAAACATTTAACATTCAAGCATTAAAATGTTGATGTTAAATAACCATTTCAAGTCGGGGCGGGTTGAGAGTCGGGTCAGGTTTGGGTCGGGTCGAATTTATCTGTGTTCGGGTCTGTTTCAAGTCGGGTCAGGTTCGGGTCGGGTTTGGTCTCGAGTTCGGGTTACGAATGACTCCAGATTTTCGAATTTCGGTCAGGTTTGGATGAATCGGGTCAGATTTTGCCAGCTCTAACTCCGCATTTACTTATTTATTATTTTGATTGTATAATGACTTGAAAACAATCGTCGTTGAAGGGACATTGATGCAAAACAGAACGACTTTCAATTCAAGTTCACAACTTGAAGGAGAAAGAGAGATGATGGAAATGTCGATAACGAGAGAGTACGGATACGTGATGTTGGTGATAGTTCTCTACATGTTTCTCAACACCTGGATGGCTCTCAATTGATCTACATTCGATTTCAGTTTCTCTCCATTTGGAATTAAAAATGGGAAATTTCAGGTACGCGTCTGAATCGGAGAACAAGGATGCCAAGCTCTTCAACTGTCCAGGTAGATCCTTTCGAATCAAACTGAAATTTTCAGATCAGAAATCAGGAATATGCTGAACTGAATCTGTTGGTTTGGTTGCTGAAATTTGAAATCTCGAAACGAGTTTGCAGAGAGGACACCAGAACTCTCTAGATCAGACGCCTGTTTTCTTCACGCTGATAATCCTGGGCGGGATGAAGCATCCTTGCATTTCATCCATTTTCGGCGTCGTCTACTTTGTCAGCCGCTACTTCTACTTCACCGGCTACTCCAACAGCGAACCCCGCAACCGTCTCTCCCTTGCGTAACAATTCACAATGAAACAATTCCTGTAATCTTAGAATTCACTCTTCCGGGACAATTTGTGAGCAGGTGTGCCAATCGTTCTCCGATTCAAGTGCAGGAAATATGGATTTGTCGCCTATGGAGGACTACTGATCTGCACAATTTCATTCGGAATCAGCCTGCTTATGCCTTATAGTATAGGATAACCAATGATTCCATCTGTCTTCCTTTTATATCTCATGTGGCTTCGTCTTCGTCTTCAACTATACCCAAGATGGCACTAAACAGCTAACTTGTGTGAATCTATAGCTTCTGTATGTGTGTTGTACTTGTGGAAAATGCCTTGTACAAGTTCAGTTTGGTATGCAAATTCTGAATATGGCGACTCAAAAATCATCGCCAGTCAGTATTGAATGTACCCCCACACAACAACAATGTATGCTCTCATGATACAAGTGCTCTCGCTCTACCTTTCACTCCACAAATTAATGTGATGATGTAGAGAAAAAATTGGTAAGTTTACCTGTGACTAATAATCTCGATAAAATGTCGGTAAGAGCAGTCGAGATGTTCTCGTAGCACTCCTGCACAAGCCCCCCGTCCTTGTCCCTAGCAGCGTAATCCAGCTGCGACAAGAAACTAATTAGCTTAGATGCAAAGTATGCGGTTAAGACTATATTCATAAAGGGGTAGCCGTAGGGAAGTGATGCTTACTTTAGTGACATTGCTGAACAAATCGAAATAGCGCTTCCTCAACAGAGGTCTCATCGCTCCCGGCTTGCTCTGTATCATTGTATAAATATCCTGTTTCAGAAGCGACGACTTCTTTCGCAGTTCTTCTTGCAATTCCCTCCACTCTTCCGAATCAATCAGGGTCTTTACTCCTAGCAATGCTCGTGCGTGGTCTCTGATCACACTCTCAGCCTCTTCAACTGTCTGATCAGGGACTGTCAGCCGAAACTCAAAACCTGAAGCCAAGTTGTGCTCACCGAGGAATGCTTCTCGTGCTATTAGTGTTGGTGCTGTTACAGCTAAGATCACATTTCTTCTACTCAGATGTTTTGTACGACACCTGTTGTCGTTTAGAGAGCGATTCATGCAGCTTTTACATACTGAAGATAGATGGGGTGTGCTAAGCTGTGAGAGCAATGAAGTGGATGCCATCTTTCCCTGGAATGGATTCTGATGCTTGGACAAAACGTTACGACACCTAGTAGGTCATTTCAGTTCATCTGAAAAGCAAGGAAACATTGCAAGATTACAAGGCTAAAACAGTTAACAGAGAACAGCTGGAAGAAGAAATTATACAAGAGTAAAACACAACATAAATGCGGTTCTTCCCATGGAGAATAGTATAAATTTAAGGCCAAGGGAACTCCAATTGTCATAAAATTAATCTGGTGAAAAGCATTTCAGATAACATAAACTGTCATGGTTTAGTTCCAAGGTGTAACAAATAATCTTCGAGTTTCAAGATCTAAACAACTGACAGCAGCAAATTCAACACAGCATCAGATGTAATCGATTGCTTCTCAACAGAGACTAGGTGAAACTGATGAAATTTCTCAATAAAACAGAAGTGCCTTTATAGCTTCAACAAAGGTTTTCAGCAACAAGGTGAGAAGTTCTTTAATGAAAAAAGAGAGATTATATTCCTACCAATACCAAGTATAATGTACTGAGGATTTCAGAGTCTAATGGGTGACATATCAATTGCTGCTATCAGACATTGCTGAATAAGCCGAAAAGGAAATAGTTTGAACTACACAACACACAAATGACCATCAACTCCAACTATCAAGGTTCTCATGCCAGATAAGCTCTCAACTGTGTCATCAATCCAGCATCAAACGGCCGAAAAACAGAAGCTGTTTATTATGAAGCTTAAGTTTTGGGCCTTTCCTAGGTTAGACACTGATCCCATGGATAAAGAACATATTTTTTCTATACGTTAACGTCTTGTGCTGAGCCCCTACACACCACAGGTGCCCTTGTAGCTCTAAGATTCCCTTCATCTGTGCAGATTCCCACACAAACTTATACAGACCAAGTGCCCTGTCCAACTGCTTTACTCCCTTCCAAACCATCCACTCTTCATTTGATGTCAGAACTTTCCCCATATACAAGCACATTTGATCCTCCCCATCGAGCTGATATAATCCACCACGAACTTCTACTTCCACATCTCTAATTGTTCCATGGAGGTAATAACTTAGAAGTGTAAATAAGCATCGCGATGAGTGACCTAGTGTCTTAGACAACTTTTTTTGGACCAAGTTTTGTTGATACTGCACCTCTCTATACCCGATGTTTCTATCAATCAAAACATCCTTGATCTGGGAAAGCCCTTCTTTCATGACCTCCAATTTAGACACATAAAACTCAAGTTTCTCTTCATTTTTCAAATACCTAATGAGGTCATTGAACATATCCAGGACCTCTCCCCATTTCTGAGAGGATGAGGAATCAGCAACCCTTTTCGGTTTAGGCCTCATCCAGGAAGAGGTATCCTCATCGTTACAATTAACAGTTTCAGCTAGAAACTTGAGACAAGTAGAAACAATTTGTTCAGCCATGTACACACTTTTGCTTCGACCCGGATCCTTCAAAGATTCCATCTCAATCTGCAGCTCCTTGAGTATCTGTTCTAGTGTGCCTGTCCATATTTGGTGGCTAGTAACTTGTGCAGATATGGTGAACCTCACCACCTTCCTCTGCTGAGCAGAAACACCCAGAAAATTACACACAGTGGTGAGGGAATCGACAATCACGGGTTCCCTTTCATTCGGTTCACTAAAGCAAACAGATTCTGTGCATTTTCTATCTGTCATCACAACTTGAATGTTGCTATTCACTTCTTCTAGAACAGACGGTGCCCCGAGGAATATCCTGGAAAGGGCCTTGAACTTGTGCATTCTGTAGTGCAAGCGTTCATCAGAAATGGTGGAGTCATCATCATTGACATCCACCAACTTCCCATCAATGAAATCAACACTCTTCAAAATCTGAGAGAGTTTTTTAAGCCTTGGAAAGGCCTGTTTGTACCATTCCAAAGGCGGATTTCTGTCATCCAATGTCTCGGAGCAGTGAGAGTGACAGAGCGCGGCATTCAAGCGCAATTCCCCATTCCTATTAGTCCTCACAACGCAGTTTGAACCATAAACAATGGCCTTCACATGCCTATAAAGTAACAACTGACTTCTCATCCGCATTCTGTCACTCTGCAACACTCAAATTGGATTCGTGGTACGCCGAACCGAAATTGTTCGGAAACTCGAACCAGATCGATGATGGCGGCGAACCCAATCGGTGGGGCGAGAAGAAAAGAAAGACCAGGTGAAGAAGAGAGATACAGGGAGAGGGAGAAGGATGACTTACAGAAAACAAGCGAACAACGACAAGGGTTTTCCGCTGGCTTCCGCTCGACGGCTCGAGAGAGAAGATCAGAATGGATCAGGAGTAGGGTTACAAATGGAATTTTATATTTTGTTGGGGGATACAATACAAGTAAAGATTTGGAGATGGTTAACCGCCAACTAAACTAAGATATCTTTCTGAATGCAGATGCGTAAATTCTTGTCCTGCAATAACGACGTTGAGCAATCAGTCCCAAAGAAATGAGCAATACACACCGCACAATGGTTATTCTCCCGATAGACATGGGAGACACATATCACCTCGAATAGCTGGATAGTAGGGAGAACTGTCAGTGATGTGCATTTCAATCTCCCAACGGCACGATCTACTGTCTTTGAGGGCGTTGATCACCACCAAATTGATCATAATACGTTGTAGCTCCAACTACTTCGCCTTCTGTACGCCAATCTTTAGTGTCATTGCTTCCGACGCTAGGACATTCGTCGCACGAAATTGAGCACCCCCGTGGCAATTGACTACCCTAACTAATTACGAATGATGAATCCAGCAAATGAATCCCGAAAGATTAAAACACCCATCAAAGTTAATTTTGTATGTTCCTTCTCGGGTTTCCCAGGTTTTTTCTTCTCGTTGGTAGTGTAGTGTCCTTTATAGTTACCAATTTTTCTTCTTAGCATTTTCCGCTCTTTTTCAATTATCAAGAGTCTGTCTTGCCATTTCCATGTTTTGGATAGATGTAGAATTGTTGGATAGATGTCTTGCCATTTCCATTTCCATGTTTTTTCTTCTCGTTGGTAGTGTAGTGTCCTTTATAGTTACCAATATTTTAGATAGGCATTATATGTAGCTTTAGATGGATTAGAATGTCCATATTGCATGTTTAATAGTTAATTTCCATTCTTGATCATTTGGTATTCGAAGTTCAAAATCTACTGTTTTTAGTGTTTATTTGTAGATTATAAGATCCGAGCTCAAAAGGTGGAGAAATCATGTATGAAATGAAGATAGGGAAAGCCAAGAAAGAGTCAAGACAAGCCAAGGAGCAAAGGGGGGGGGGGGGGAATCAAGGCATAAGAGCTGAAATAACACCGACTCGCAAAAGATGTCCGTGCAGCGAGCTGAACTTAAAATGCGATTTCCTAGAGTATCGGATGTCGATAGCCTATAATGACCATGCGTTGGAAAGCTCTTGACGAGCTCTAAAAGATAGTAAACACACAGACGCTAGTAGAGACGCGCCTATAGCAGAGAACGACGCCCGCAGATTTTCCTGTTTTCAGAAAGTTCGAATTCCTTCCGAAATCTTATCTTTATGGAAACTTTTATCCAACTCTTGTAGGGTTTGGCCGACACCTTTAGGTTATATTAAGGGTTATTTTCTGTAGTTTTATTCATTCAAGAAGCGATTAACTTAGAGAGATGAGAGGTTTGAAGTTGAGAGATCCAAGGTATGTCATGAATACTTAGGATTCTCGTGGTTTTGTCTCCGATTCAAGACTTGGTTGGTTGAACCGTGAGACTTAATTTCTATGTTATTCCTTCATTTATTTCATTATCCTTGTGCTTATTTCTATGCTGTTAGTTTTTCTTTGATTTGCCATCTTAGTAGAATTGTATCGTGGTAGGGTTTCAATTGATTCGCGAGAATAATTAAACCTTTTGTAGCAAACATAATTGGGTGATTCCACGAGGAGATCTCGATTGTGTAGGATAAGGACAGTTTGGTTAAACATCGATTCTTAAGTTTCTAGGGTTGAAGGGTGACAACTCCAAACATTATACTAGTTGCTTAGGAAGGCTAAGGCAACCATTATGCATGTACTTTGGGACTTTTTGCTGTTTGTATGTTAAATCATGCATGGTTAGAGTTGCATATAGATGTAAGGGATTATCATGTCCACGAGAAATGACAATCCATATAAACCAAAGTCGGGATAACTAATTAAGATTGAATAACTAGGGGTTGAGTCAATGATCGAGTAAATCAACAATTGCTGTGAATTCGTAGATGAAACGACACTCTTCTTTCATCTTTTATTCGCTCTTGTTAATAGTACTTATTGTTTCTCTTTATTTTTATCTTATCTTTACTTTCATATTGATAAATACACATTGCAATTGAATTACTTGATTCTCTATGGGTTCGACCCCTTACCTACTTACTATACTAGTTTGTTTGTTTGGGAATTATATTCTTTGGTGAAGTGAAACCCACGACATTTCACTCCACCAACTGACATGAAACTGATCACGAGCATGTCACTCCACCGTCTGTAATTACGAAACCACCTTCAATGGCACCTCGTCCCCCATGCCCCCTAAAAAAGCTGATGTTAATGCTCCCCTCTATCCTCTATGAAAAGATGTTGATCTCAATGCTCCCCTCTTTCCTCTCATTCTCTCATCTGCAAAAAGTTGCTCCATCATTATAGTTTACTTGGGAGTACAACTACAAGCCTATAAAGTAGGCCATAATGACATTTTACTCACAAACCGCCATCTACCCAATTTTTTTTTTTGTGTGTGTGTGTGGAGAGGGGGAGGGAGATTTGTCACGGGTCACAATTTTCTGGTATATTTGATACCATTTGTTAATAAGTCATTTTCTACTCTATAAAATATTTATAATTTATAACTCAAATCAAGACTTGAAGATCACTCAAACAAATCTATTTTTATCGAAATTCTCGAATTATGAAACTACGCTAAACTCATTTAAGTAATTTGAGGAATAAATTGATATTTTCTTTCCATTTTTTAGGTTTATTTATTAGGTGGTTTAAAAAAAATTTCTATTATGGTTTCGATTGCAAACTATTTGTCGAGGAGTTTGAATTTATGAATTGGGGGTTATGCATAAGTTGACCCATTTAACTGAGTTTAAAAACTTACCTTGATAAACTCAAACAAAGTACATGGAATTTTAGAATTGAATATGTATTTTATTAATATAAAACCAAATAAATTATATTTAAATAATGCTCTCAAACTCGTTTCAGAATCGATTAAGATAGAGTATGTAGAGTTCGGCTTTAGACTCACCTAACTGATGTATATATTTTATCTTGGTTAAAATTCAAGTCCATGAAGTTTGACAAAATGTTTAAATGATGTTTTGCACTTTATTTTTGTTAATTGAAATTATTGAATTTGAGAGTTTGTACATATTTGTTCTTTCTATTTGTAAATCCATCAAATAGGTATTAAATAATGTCATGAAATCACCGTGGCTTTCTATTAGTAGCATGAGTTAAATTATACACATGTAATTCCTTGGTATTTGTTTTACAAAAGTAAAAATTTGGGGTTTTTTCTTACACCTTATATAATAGAGTTTGTGTTTTAACTTTTAACAAAAGCACCTAGGGGTCGTTTGGTATTGATATCTAGATATCAAGATATCAGATATCGATATCGATATCGATATCAGTATATTGATATCAGCTGATATCTTGATATCCTTGTTTGGTATATTGCAGGATATCAGATATCAGATTTGATATCTGATATCTGCTGTTTGGAATGAAGTTTCAAGATATCAGATATCACATGTGTATGTTTGTTGTTAGTTAAAACAATAGCATGAATAGAAAGAGTAAAATTATAATACGATCCAATCAACATACATTCAGATAATCCTTTAGCCCGAGTATGCAGCTGCAAAATCAATCCAAAACCCATAAAAATAAGTAATTAAAAACTTCATAAACATAGCAACAAACCCAGGAAGACAGCAGCTGTAAAAACAATAGAAAAACTCCAACAGTAGCTGTAAAAACAGCAATTACATAGCCCAACAGAATCTGTAAACACAACATATAAAAACTCAAAAAAACATAGCAACAAACACATGAAGACATCAACTATAAAAGCAACATAAAAACTCCAACAGTAGTTGTCAAAACAACAATTACATAGCCCAACAGCAGCTGTAAACACAACATAAAACCAAATACAAACATACGGTTCACCCATAACATACAAAGAAAGGTTCAAGTAGAACTTGCTACCCAATTGTTATAAGAATCATGTGCCAGTGAAGCTCTGAAGTTAGTCCATTCTTCTGATATGCTGACTTGAGTGATGTGCTCAACTTCCTCCTCGTCTTCCACTTCAAATTCGTCGTCCTCTTCTTCATCTTCTTCTACTTCCTCATCACCAAGCACTACAACATCGGATGGCATATACTTGCGGATGAGGTTATGCAAGAATGCACACACGGTAACAATCCGACCTTGGGTGCGTACAGGGAAGAATGAACGACTACGAAGAATTGCAAATCTCCCTTTCAACAACCCAAAAGTTCTCTCTATGACATTCCTAGCTTTAGCATGTTTCATGTTGAAGTATTCCTCGGCATTTTCTGGTTGATTGTCCCCCCACTCTTTCAGATGATAACGATTACCTCTAAATGGAGCTAGGAAACCCTCACAGTTGGTGTATCCAGCATCTACCAAGTAATAACATCCTAGACATAATTTTGTAATATTAGGATAATATAGTTCGACAAAACAATTTCATATTTAGTACTTTAGTTGATGTTTACCTTTTGGGATCTTTAGACCATGTGGTCTAGTAATAGCATCACGAAGGACACGACCATCATGTGCGGATCCCTCCCAACCCGGCAATGTGTATATGAATTCCATATTAGGTGTACAAACCCCTAATACATTCATAGCAAGGTCACCCTTTCTCGTTCTATACCTTGATCTATCAAGATTTGGCACATGGACACTAATGTAGGTGCCATCTAAAGCTCCTAGGAAATTCTACAAAATAAAGGAGAGCAAACGGGGCCTTAGGGGACCTGATGAGAGAGAAAGTCGAAGAAATCCTTTCTTCTACCCAGCCAAACCCTAGGTCAAAAATCTCACACAAATCTCCACCACAAGAGTTGAAATCGGGCAATAGATATGGGGCAAATCCCATTCACATACTCATCAATGAACCAGATCACAAAATTACTGAGTTCCCGTTGTTTTGGGGTGGGTTCATGCTTCGAAAGTATACCGACATGGGTCAAAATCGCAAGACAAATATCAACAAGAGATGGCGGAAATTGCTAATCAGACCGTCCGATAGTGGCGGTCTTGCGGGGCTGTGCTTCTGGTGGTGGTGGTTTGCTGCCTGGTGTCTCCCCCCGGAGGGCATAATCAAATCAAAGGTGAGGAACGTGCGTACAAGGGCGTGGTGGCGCTCTCTGACCTGGGCGTTCGGCTTATGGAAAGTGACTCAAGTTCACAGGTATCATCACTGCGGTTCGACTGAATCCGACCTCACTCCTTTCCTCCTCTATTTGTGGGGCGGATGGGCTAGTGAAGTCCACACACAAGTTCCTTCTCAATCTTCCTCCCTGAGTTCTAATTCTTCAGCTCTGATCTTCTTCTTGATTTTGCTCGGTATTGGCACAATAACACCTTCTAAACCATTGTCCAAAGGGGTACCAGGCCCTGCGGATAGGGGTGCCACCCCATCTTCTAAACCATTAAAAGGGATGCCTTTCCTCCCTTTTGATGTCAAGAAACACATAGTCGGTGTCTGCGAAAATAGCTTCTCCTTGTGGTATACCGATCGGTTGCCCAGGGAGAAT
This sequence comes from Persicaria tinctoria, assembly GCA_037127255.1. Taxonomy (NCBI): domain Eukaryota; kingdom Viridiplantae; phylum Streptophyta; class Magnoliopsida; order Caryophyllales; family Polygonaceae; genus Persicaria; species Persicaria tinctoria. Next base: position 9,108,649 of record JBANSL010000004.1, read on the forward strand.
TACCCTTTGATACTAATCCCCCCACCTTATGATGGGGTCAATGAATGCCATGTTTGGCCCCTGCATTTGCAGTGTGTCCAAAATGGTAATCCTAGCTACCAACCTCGGCAAATTACAAATACAAAATCAAGCATAAATCAATTTAATCATATACCAAATTATTACAAATTACAAACAACGGGAACTCCTTTATTTGGATTGACCGGATTTAATCTGAATGCTTTTATAAGGTACCGAGAACTCTATTTCCTTTCGAATGCATATCTTGATTGGGGGACTGCTGTTCTGGCCTTAGTTGAACACAACTTTAGTTCTGGTTTAGCTGTTATGAACCCTATGGAAAATTTCAATAACCAGATAAACATTGAGCTGAATGCTCCATTACCCGGCCTTACTGACAGTAAGGGTCTTTCCTACTGCTCCGGTATGGATCCTAGAACTCAAGGATTCAGTTCATCTGTGCATGAGGGCCTGAATCTTTGCCCCTACCTTTACAAAATTAAGGCAAAGCCTAAAAACAAGAGATGGAATATAACACCAAAGAACTGGATCATTAAGTTAATTGAATGCATAACACCAGGTAAGGAATCCTATTACAAAGCCAAATATTGTTCACAATATGAGGCTGAAGTTCTCTGTTGTTTGAGAAACGTTGGAAAAGACGGTACCATGACTCTCTGGCACCTATCTAAATCAAGAAACCTGAACCAAAATGACAATTGTTTTGAGGATTGCGTAACTATATCGTCCTCAAGTCCTAGTGGTTATAATGAAAGTTAGTTTCTGGAACTGTAGAGGAATGGGAAGGAGAACCTTCTGGATTGACATAAGTACTTGGTGCAAAGCGGAACATATACAGCTGCTTGCGTTAGCAGAAACTAAAACGGAAAATATCCCTGGTCCTTCTGTATGGAGGGGCGCAGGTTTCGATAATGCCGTCTGGTCGCCGGCCATTGGTAAATCAGGGGGTATCGGTATCACGTGGAAAGAATATGCACTCACCCATGAAACAATAGAAATCGTCCTTCAACAACCCAGAATCATCACAATCAAATATACTAACATATCAGACAAATTCTCTTGTCTCATATGGTTTGTGTATGCCCCACCACAAGAACAGAATAAAGATTCACTTTGGGAATATATAACTAATGCCATCAACTGTAACCAACTTCCGAGCATTATCATCGGTGACCTTAATGAGATTGGTAACTTCTCAGATAAAGAAGGTGGGGCTACCACACTACCGGGAAGATTTAATCGACTCACAATGTTCAAGAACATATGCTCTCTAATGGATATCCCCTCATGGGGAAATCCCTTCACTTGGAGGAAAAATAAAGGGGAGAAAGGAAATATAAAGGAAAAATTGGACCGTGTCCTTGTCCAGCATAACATTATACAACAGTTCCCGTTGATGTCCACCAAAAACGGTGCTTTTTCGTTCTCTGGTCACTGTATTATCACTATTGACCTTAATGTCAATCATGCGTTTAAACCGCCACCGTTTAAATTTGAAAATACTCCCTCCGTTTCACAATACATGTCCTTTTAGTTTTGGGCACGTTTTTTTATGAGCGAAAAACTCTATAAAATATTATTTTTTTAATTAATTTTTTTATATAATGTGATACTTATTAGTAATAAGTATCAAATTATATAAAAATAATAATTAAAAAAATGATATTTTATAGAGTTTTTCGCTCATTAAAAAACGTGCCCAAAACTAAAAGGACATGTATTGTGGAACGGAGGGAGTACTTGGTTAAAGCGTGGTGACTTTCGAAACATTGTTAAGCAATCATGGCGACATCACTGCCAGGGTTCTGCAATGTTTCAACTAACCAGGAAAACAATGCTGCTAAAGCAGAAAGCAAAAACATGGAATAAAACGACGTTTGGCAATATCTTCAGACAATTGAAAGAAGTTGAGGATCAATTATTAAAGATTCAGCAAAAAACACATTTAACCAAGTCGACTCATATACAGTCAAAGGAGAGAAACCTTATCAAGAAAAAGGAACGTCTCCTGCTTTTTCAAAAATCCTACTGGAATCAACGAGCAAAAACTAAGCATATCAGACTGACAGATTCTAATACGGGATACTTTCACAAAATAGCGACGGGTAAAAGAAACCGAAAGCTGATTAGACATATCACGACAACAGAAGGAACACAAATCATGGGTGAGACGAACATAAATAAAGAAATTAGAAGCGACTTTCAAAAAAGATTCCAGAAACAACCAATTGATAAAGCAAAACTAATGGAATATCTACAGCTTATCCCAGCTGAGGTTACCGATGCCGAAAACAAAATGCTTACATCCATCCCATCAAATGGGGAAATAAAAAAATGCGGTGTTCAGTCTGGGATCAAATAGGGCCCCTGGACCCGATGGTATGACTGCAGAGTTCTACAAAACATCATGGAATATTGTAGGTTCCTCGGTTATCCGAGCAGTGAAAAGTTTTTTTCTATCTGGGCGCCTTTTGAAGCAGATAAATCATACATTTATAACATTACTACCAAAAAATGACAACCCAACTACTACTGCCCATTACAGACCTATCAGTCTGTGCTCCACAATATATAAAATTATCTCTAAAACCCTCACAGAACGGTTAAAGATGATCATGGGTAGACTCATCAATCCATTACAAGGTGCGTTTGTTTCTGACAGAGCTATACAGGATAATGTGCTAATTGCGCACGAAATATTCCATTATTTTAAATCACGAAAAGGTAAAGAAGGATGGATTGCCCTTAAACTGGACATGGAAAAGGCCTATGACAGGGTGGACTGGGAATTTACCGAAATCGTGTTACGCCAGTACGGCTTTCACCCGACTTTTGTTGACTGGGTCAAAGAATGCATATCCTCCATTTCATTCTCTATCTTAGTTAACAATGGCCCGACTGATCTGTTTACCCCATCTAGAGGACTACGACAAGGGGACCCCTTATCACCTTTCCTTTTCATCCTTGGGGCTGAAATCTTGGCTCGCAGGTTGGTTACGGAAGCACGAGATGCTAACAAACTGGTCGGATTCAGGATTTGGGTCTTCCGGCCCTGTAATCCCGTTTTTAGTTTTTGCTGACGATATCTTAATATTTTCCAAAGGCAGTGTGTCGGCGTGTCAGAAAATAAAAATTATCCTCCGGGAATATTGTCAAATATCGGGACAGAAGGTTAATTACCACAAGTCATCTTTTCAAGTTAAAAAGGGCATTGTCCGGAGTCGTGTATTGGAACTAGAAAGTGCGCTTGGTGTTATTCACTCAAACTCAATTGAGAAGTATTTGGGGTGCCCCATTATAAATGGTCGAGTAAACGCAGAGACATTTGAAGACATCATCAACAAATCCAGAGAGCAGCTATCTAAATGGCGGGCTGAGTCCCTATCTCAACAAGGTCGTGCTATTCTGATAGGTGCTAACCTTTCAGCTAAACCACTATACACAATGCAAAATTTTATGCTACCGGCAACGATGCACAAGGAGTTAGACACTCTAAACCGAACTTTTTTCTGGAATAAAGATGCTCGGCATAAACCTCTCATTGGCTGGAACAAAATCTGTAAACAAAAAAAGGATGGTGGATTAGGTATCCAGAGAACAAAAGAAATGAATGAGGCATTGCAATTGAAATTGCTATGGAAAATTATTGCGGAACCTGAAAATGCTTGGGTACAAGTCATCAACTACAAGTATCTGAAAAATTCACATTTACTTAACTACAAACGATCAGGTTCGGCCTCATGGCAGTGGTCTAAGGTGTCTGGCCTTTTAGATCACTTTAAACAGGGCCTTATCTGGTCAATCGGGAACGGAAATTCTGTCAAATTCTGGACGGACAACTGGCTAACCCAAACTCTCATATGCAATAGGGATGAATGTCCTACCATCTTTAACAAAGACGAGAAAGTTTGTGACTATATAATTGGGGGACAATGGTGGTTTGAGAAACTCTCTTGTTGTCTCCCGCCAACATTGGTAGAGGAAATATTATCGGTTCCCCTGCCAGTATCTGCCATGGAAGACAGGCTGTATTGGTGGCCAGATAAGAAAGGTTGGTTCACTACCTCGTCAGCATACAAATTGTTAACAAATGGGACACAAAATAATAATGAAGGATTTGCTTGGATATGGAACCTGAATATACCTCCTAAAATTAAAAACTTCCCTTGGAAGATAAGCCTCTCTGGCTTACCAACAAAGGTTAGATTGGCTAGCCGAGGGGTCCCTGTGCCTTCGACTTGTCAAATCTGCAATGACCAGAATAAAGATGATATACATATCCTCGTGGAATGCTACCCAAATCTAACTAACAGATTCCTCACTAGTGCAGAAGGTCATGTTTTACAACAACTAATTCATCGCAATCGGGATATGGCTTCTATTCTGGCATGGATGAAGAAATTGGAGAAAGAAAAAGTGCAAAAAATAGTCACAAGCTGGTGGGCCATTTGGTATTTCCGGAATGGGGTCACCTTTCGAAACCATGCGCCAATACCTTCTAAAAATATTGAGAGCTTTGTTGATCAGCAATTAGAATCTTGGCATAAAGCTTGTTGTTTTGAGCAAATGGTTGATAAAGAATGGCAGGATAACCCGAAGAGAGTGAACTCTTACAAACAACCAAATAAGAAATCCATAAGGAAAAAATGGAAAAAACCGCCGTACAAGGAATTCAAATTAAACTTTGATGGCTCTTCACTACTATATGGGTTTAGTAGTGCGGGTGTCATTATCCGAGATTGGAGGGGAATACCCAGACATATAGCTTCTGCAAGACTCGGGAACACATCCCCACTAATGGCCGAAGCCCTGGCTCTTAGGCTTGGTATTGTCGAAATCAAGAAACTCATAATACAAGACATAACGATTGAAGGAGACTCAAAAATCATCATTGATTACCTACAGAACAAAACAAAGTGCCCGTGGGAAATTGAATTAATCATGTCAGATATACAATCCATGATAAAGTGCATGAGGAAGGTGGTCTTTTCTCATGTTCCCCGTGCTGACAACAGAGTGGCTGACAAGGTTGCACACCTTGGTCACTCTGCCATGGGGATAAGTTTAACATCCAACCCAGATCTTCAGGATCTCATCCATTTGGATGCGCCTGGGTAGATTCTCTACCCAAATTTTTTCCTAATAAAAAAAAAGCACTTTTTATTATCTTTTTTTTTATTAAAAAAAGCACCTTATATAATATAATTTATTCAATTGAAGTATCAAGTGCAATTGAAATGTTAGGGGATCCAGATGTCCTCTTCTTCTCCAAGAAATAAACCAACTTAATTAGATCAAACAATAACCAAGACATTTTAGCTATCTCTTAAACAAAATTTGAAGAAGCTCCTACTGAAGTTCAAATAAGAACTGCAGGGTTCCATAAAGCCTTCTCCGTAAGTTCAATTGGCCACAAGGGTGGAATTTGGATTCTCTATAAACATAGCCTCACCCTGAATAAAATGCAAATTATAGACTCTAGCATAAGATTTTGTATGATTCAAGTCACAATTGAAAATCTAATCTTAGGACTACTCTTTATTTATGCACCCTCTGTAGAACAAGAAAAAGATGATTTCTGGCAATAAATTTTTACATTTTTTAACAAGCACAACCTTCCAGTATTAATCACAGGAGACCTAAATGATATAGAGAATGATACGGAAAAAATTGGGGGTAATCATCCAGCTATATCGAGATTCAGAAGGCTCCTTAGTGTTAAACAAGAGCTTAATTTACACAGTATCCCTTACATTGGCTCTACCTTCACTTGGAGGAAGAGCAATTCAACTACAAATAACACATATGAAAGATTAGACAGAGTCCTAGCTCAACAAGAAATTATTACCAAATTCAACAGCCTAAAAGTACAACACCACTCTTTCTCTTCGTCGGATCATTGCCCAATTACTTTATCATTAGGAACAAAAGAAGAAAAAAGAGGCTCTCCTTTCATATTTGAAATGGCATGGTCAGTAAATCCCAGAGTTGAACAAATAATCAAAAAAGTCTGGCACAATAACTTTCATGGCTCTCAAGCCTATAACTTTATGAAAAAACAACAATTGCTAAATAAGAATATCAAAAATTGGTCCAAAAACCAGAATAATAATATTCAAAAACAACTCCAAAAACTAGAACCATAAATTATGAACATACAAAAATTACTACCATGGGGCTCCCTTGCAGCAGGCCAAGAAGCAAAACTAGCAAACCTTAATTGAGAACAAAAAGAGGAAAATTCTAGAATTCAATTACAAATTTTGGAAGCAGAGAGCACGAATTAAACACATACATTTAACAGATAAAAATACAAAGTACATTCAAATTAATGCAAAAATAAGAATTTTTAAGAGAATCACGAACTAATTTACCACAAAGCAAGGACAAATCATAACAAACCAGCAAGAAATAACAGAACAAATTACTGAGGAAATGGCTGAAAGATTTGTTAGGAAAAATTAGAGAAATATTACAACGGATGAAATAAGTAATATCCAACCTCAAATAACGCCTGAGGAAAACTTACAGCTAATAAAAAAAACCACGAATTCAGAAATCAAGAATACCTTAATAAGCATGGCGGAAGATAAGTCCTCGGGTCCTGATGGATTCCCTTCGGAATTTTACCTAAAATACTGGCATATTGTGAGACCTTCCTTCTACAAAACAGTCAAGGCTTTCTTCCATTCTAGAAACATCTCAAAACAAATTAACCAGACATTTATAGCCCTAATTCCTAAAGTAGAAGATCCAAAAAACATCAATAATTATAGACCCATAAGTCTCTGTAACACGGTGTATAAAGTAATAGCAAAAATCTTAGCAAATAAATTAAAACCAATTCTTCCGAAACTTATAAGTGCCTTCCAAGGTGCTTTTGTTGAAGGAAGATCGATACAAGATAACACTCTAATTGCACATGAAGTATTCCACTCATTTAATAAACAAAAGGGTAAGAAAGGATGGATGACATTAAAATTAGATATGAAAAAAGCTTATGATAAAATTAATTGGTCATACATAGAAGCAACTTTAAAGAAAATGGGTTTTCATCCAATTTGGTATAATTGGACCATGAAATGCATTACTACCACAACCTTCTCTATATTAGTTAATAATAATGCTGACAAACAGTTCAACCCAAATAGAGGAATCAGACAAGGTGACCCTTTAGCCCCTTACATATTTGTAATAGTAATGGAAAGTCTCGCTCGAGATCTACATCAAGTAGCGATAAAAGATGATGCTCTTGTTGGTATCAAACTAACGAAAAATGGAACGCCTATACCGTTTTTGACCTTCGCAGACGATACTACAATTTTCTGAAAAGCCTCCCAACTGATCCTTCATACTATACAGAACTCGCTAAATACCTTCTCTAACTACTCTGGATTAACAATAAATTACACTAAGAGCTCCATCCAATTCTAAAAAAAAAAAAAAACTAAATCCGACGATAGCTAGATCCCTTGCCACACAAATGCGTATACCTATATCAAAAACAATTGAAAAATATCTGGGAATTCCATTGGTCAATGGTAGAGTGAAAAACTGTGTCTTTGAAGAAGTCATACAAAATCTAAAAGAACAACTTTCTAAATGCAAATCCTCCTCTATTTCTCAAGCGGGAAGAGCCATCTTAATCCAATCAAACCAAAGCTAAAAATTAAACTACTTAATGCAGAACTTTTTACTACCAAAAGGGATTCTTCATCAAATAGATCAAATAAACAAGAATTTTTTATGGAACAAGTTACAATCGGAAAGATACACACCACTTATAAGCTGGGACACTATATGCCAACAGAAAAAGGAAGGAGGACTTGGAATTAGAAAAGCAGAATCCTTAAATGAAGGACTACATATGAAACTTCTTTGGAAAATTTATATAGATCAAAACAGTTTGTGGGTTAAGATTATAAAAGAAAAATACTTACAAAATTTAAGTATAAATGAAAGGGACACACAAAATACATCATGGTAATTTGGGAGACTTCTATGCTTAAAGGAAAAATTAAATATAGGACTCCAATGGATAATTGGAAATGGAGAACAAATAAATGTATGGAAGGATCCTTGGCTTGATAAAATAAAACTAAACCAATTCCAAAATTCTGAAGATCCAAATTTAAAAGTAGCCCAGCTAATAAACGACCAAAAACAATGGAATCTGCCCCTACTTCAAAGAATTTTCCCAATTAATATTATTGAACAGATAGTGCAAATTAAAATACTAACTTTGGCAACTAATGATAAACTAATCTGGAAATTTGAAAAGGATGGAAGATTTTCGACTAAATCTACAAACCTCATATACTTTAACAACAATTACCAAAATACAAATGACTTAAAATGAATTTGGAAACTCGATCTACCACCCAGAATTAAGAACCTTATATGGAAAATAGTAATTGACGGATTCCCTAGATACTATCCAAAGATTAAACAAACATTACAACAGAGTCCCAGCTCAATGCTCACTATGCAATTGTGAAGATGAGGATACTACACATCTACTAATTAGCTGTAACTTTGCTAAAAGGCTTATACAGAATTATGAGACCACTTGTGGTAAAACTCTCCTTCATCGGGAAGATTATAATAAAAATATTATTGACATCCTTCAATTAAATAAAAATAAATCCACAATGCTAGACTTAGGCTTTATCTGACAAACAATTTGGGGAACCATAAATAATGCAATCTTTAAAAACATGGACCCTAGTTCCCCAATCAACTTAGCTTTTGAAGTAGCTTCTAACATAAGAAATGGGATATCTGAAGCTGAGATGAAAAAAAAACCAACCACATCGAGTCCCAAGAGAATGAAAGCTAAGTGGACAAAACCCCTGAGCAATATCTATAAGATTAATATAGATGGCTTGGTCAAACCCACGGGCACTTGCTAGGTGGGAAGAGTTGTTCATGACTCCCAAAACATTTTATTAGATGTATTCTTTCAAAATACATCTAAAGGTTCGATTCTACAAGCAGAAGCAATCATAGTAGGCATGCAACACGCAACCAGAAAAGGAATTCGGAAGGCTATATTTGAAAGCGACAATCGGACGATTATCAAGGCTATAAACAAGGAACTCAACACTCCATGGGAAGTCATCCATCATGTTGAGAAGATTATGTTAATGGCTAAAGATTTCGATTACATTCAATTTAGTCACTGATTTAGAGAAGCTAACAGAGCAGCAGACTACACATAGCAAGAAAAGGTATTGATTGTATTAGATCTACATCCCCTCTTAATAGGGAACTATACTCCATCATCCTTAAGGATGATCCTGGAAGTTTGCTACATTTTCCGTAGCAAGCTCCAAATGTTTGCATACTGTAAAAAAAATTTGAAGTATCAACAACAACAACAACAAAAACAACAACAACTACCCAGTATATCCCGTCAAAGCAGGGTCTAGGGGGGGTTAGAATGTACGCACTCATTCCCCGAACAAGTCGAGAGAGTGTTTCCGAACGACCCTAAATAGTAGGATACTAGAATTATGAGAGAGCATGACTTATAAAATGGAAGCAGAATCATAGACGAAGAAAGGGAAAGATAAAAAAAGCAAGGGCAAAAGTACAAAACATAAAAGCCCAAAACACTATCCATCCGCAGCCCAAATGCACCGCCTCCAGTGGTCCCTGCCTGAAGTCCAATCTTCTGACAGGTTTAGAAGGCTGAGATCCTTACGAATAACCTCCAACCAGCTCTTCCGTGGTCTACCTCTTCATCTACGGATATCTCCAAGATCCAAACTCTCACACTTGTGAACTGGGGCCGAAGACGGTCTCCTGCACACGTGCCCAAACCAACGCAATCTACCCTCTCGCAACTTGTCCACTATACTCGCAACTCCAACCTTGCTCCTGATGTCTTCATTTCTAATTTTGTCCAGTCTCGTGTGTCCACTCATCCAGCGCAACATTCTCATCTCAGCCAATTAATGTCAGCTTATGCTATTGAGCTTTAGTTGTGGGCCAGCACTCCGAGTCATACAGAACAGTCGGTCTAACAACCATCTTGTAGAATTTTCCTTTCGGTTTTGCCAGAACTTTTCTGTCACATAACACTCCCGACACTCTTCTCCATCTTAGCCATCCCGCCTGAATTCGATGATCGATGTCCCTGTCTATACCCCCATTGCTTTGAACGAACGAGCCAAGGTACTTGAAAAACTCTTTTCTGGGGACTAGATCTTCCCCCAATAAAACCGGATTTCCTGCATCCTTTCCCTCTCCAAAACAGAACTGGACATACTCGGTCTTGGTCCTACTCAATCTGAAACCCTTCGACTCCAACACACTTCTCCGTCTTTCAAGTATGCGAGCCAATCCATATCTTGAGTTGTCCACAAGCACAATGTCATATGCGAACAACATACTCCAGGGAACCTCTTCTTGAAGTGGGTTGGTAAGTGCATCCATAACTAGGGTAAACAAGAACAGACTTAGAGTTGAACCCTGATGAAGTCCCACTCGAACCTGAAAGTACTCTGAATCGCCACACGGTGTTCTCACGCTAGTCAGAGAACCATCGTACATATCTCTGATAACTCTGATATACGTCCCCAACACTCCCTTCTCTGTCAAGCATCTCCATAACAACCCTCTCGAAACTTTGGCGTAAGCCTTTTCGATGTCGATGAAGGCCATATGCAAATTCTTCTTCCGATCCCTATGCATCTCAATCAATCTTTTCAACAAATGAATAGCTTCAACCGCTGATCTGCCCGACACGAACCCAAATTGGTTCTCAGATACTTGAACCAACTTCCGAAGCCTTCCCTCTATAACTCTCTCCCACAATTTCATCGTGTGACTCAGCAGTTTGATACCTCTGTAGTTACTGCAACACTGGGCATCACCCTTGTTATTGTAGATCGGGACTAATTTACTAAGTCTCCACTCCACTGGCATCTTAGTTGATCTCAGGATAGCATTGAAAAGGGAAGTTAGCCAAACTACGCCTTTGGCCCCTAACCACTTCCAAACATCGCCCGAAATATCATCTACCCCTGCAAATCTATGGTTCTTCGACTTGCAAACAACAACCTTTACCTCCTCAATGGATATACGCCGGTGAAAGTCGTAGTCAATGTGAACTGGCAGATTGGGACTCCTATCCAAAGAATTGAAATCCTCGTTGAGCAATTATGAGAAGTACCTTAGCCATTTGCCCTTTATCCGCTGATCGTCAACCAATACTTGACCATCCTCATCTTTGACACACCTAACGACGTCGATGTCTCTGCTCAACCTCTCTCTATGTCGAGCCAAACGAAAGAGAACCCTTCTCGTCCAGAGCCTTATACATTCAATTGAAGTATCACATTTTATTTTATTTTTCCCAGTGACATTTAATGTTTATAATTGAAATGCCCTTGTTTAATTAACATTTTTTTTAAGAATTTGTTTATAATAGAGTTTTTTTTAGAAAAAAAAACACCTTTTAATTTCTTAAAAGGCATTGTATATAATATTTGTTCTATAATCATTTTATTTTTGGTTGGAAAATTAAAATACGTTAAAATAAAATATCATGGAAAAATATGACATTTGGTCGGAAAATAGAAAGTGGTGGTTCAAGTGAATGAATTATATCATGTAAAGTATTTTTAATAAAAATAGATTTTAAAATATGTTTTGTTTTAAAAGAAATTGTTTATGTGATTCCTTTTGAGGAAAAATCCAATTATTTTTTACTTTTATACAACAAATATCGAACAATAACATGTGTAAAACATAACTCGTATCATTAATACAACGCTACATTTATGTCATGTCATTATTTAACGCCTAATTAATTGATTTACTAACAGAATGACCAAATGTGTACAAACTTTTAAAGTTCGGGGACTTTAATTAACAAAAATAAAGTTCAAGTATTCATAGTATTCGTTTGAACATTTTGTCAAAGTTCAAGGATTATAGATGGATTTTACCCATTTCATCTTTGTGGATAGAATAAACCCATTTAGCTTTTCAAAACCTTTTATAATGGATTTGTTTCCTATACTTGCTCCAAAAAGTGAAATCGCTCACCTCGGGCGCCCATCACCCCCCGGCCCAACGGAGCTTGTGAGAGGAGGTAAATTACGGTGATTCAACCGATAACAACGGCCTTGGACCAGTGCTCTCTGCGCATAAGAAACCCCCTCATTTGCGATTTTTTTTACAAATCAGCAAGTTCGTAACGAGATAATGGATAATTGATAAGGCCGAATTTATGGTGTTGCTCTCTTTTTACAGATATCTTAATTTGTAGCTATTGTCGTTACTTTTCTGCAAATCTCACTTTTGAATATTTTTTTCCAAATCATCAAGTTCATTATAACAAGATAATGGATAATTGATAAGGACGAATTTATGTTATTCTAATTTCACCTCTAAATAGGTTCTTTCATCATCTTGTTGAAACATGAAAACATATAATCCGCTCCTACTCTCTTTGGGACAACCGCCTATCTTGATCTGCATAGTGGACTGGGCATAATCGATTCTTAAGCCAGTGATTATATCATGACAAAGAAACCTCAAAACACTGTGGTCTACATTTCATTTCTTTCTCAAATCTTTTTTTGCCCGTACGGAGTTCATTTTTCAAACAATATCCACTCAGCCTTTCCTCCGCAAATTGAGGCCAAAAATACAGATCTTCTTGACAACAACAGTCTCTACAGTGGGGCAACAACAATCTCCCATCCATCTTCCAGAGGTGAAAGAATACATATCTTCTTGACAGATAAGTGTTACCTGAAATCTCTCATTTCTCTAAATTTTATTGTGTATACATCTACTCATGATTTTAATTTATGTATGAATTTGAGATCTTTGTATGATTTCCATGTATCTCTTGAATTCTTGTACCATGCTTGTTTTACTAGCAACAGTAGTATCATATCTCTTGAATTCTTGGTTGTTTACTGGTTTTCCTCTTCGGAGGAAATCAGTATTTGTTGTTGGCCTTTTAAATGTAATTGCTACATATTTCAGACTAGGCTTAACAGCCAGGGTGACTATAATTTGATATGGTTGCAGAAAAAGCTTAACAGCTATCCTTCTTGTGATATGATGGGGATGTATTTTTCAGATACCATGGTTTCTCAAAAATGTTGGATTACGCATGCTTCTAAACGGCTTAACAACCAGTTCTTTGGGTTATCACCCCTTTTGGTTACCTTGATACATGGTGAGCTGCCTCACTGGAAACAGTTTTGGAAATATTTGCAAGATCCCAACAACTGCCATATCTATAATATTCATTCAATGAGGTTATACAGTTTATGCTTTATCAACCAAGTAATTTATGAGATCAATTTTCCAACTATTAAAAATTGTATAATAGGCGGTATCAAAAATAGGTATCCAGATTTGTCTTATGTATTTGAAATGCTCACAAAGCTGGTTTGTATTATAAATACTTTTAAATGACGAACATTGCATACTGGAATATAAGAGGTGTGAGGAAATCTAACCTTTCGCAAGACCTTGCTTATATTCGCAAAAGAAACAATTTGGATATTTTAGTACTTGCGGAAACAAAGGCAACAGAACCACCAGCTCAATCCCTCTATAAGCAATCAGGGTTTAATAATGTTCGTCATATAGCTTCAAATGGTACAAAAGGTGGTTTTTGGATCTTCTTTAAGACTTCGAAATTTACAGAATCGATTCAACAAATATCTATATCTGATAGGTATATTATGTATCTTGTTAAAATTGATACCTTTAGATTTATTCTTACTTTCATTTATGCACCTTCTAATCAAGTAGATAAAAATAGCTTCTGGAATGAGCTATTCATGGTTACTCATCAACGTGATATCCCATGTATGATAATGGGAGATTTCAATGAAATTGAATCAGTACATGAGAAAATTGGTGGAGCTATTCCGCAGGCTAATAGATTTACGCGAATACATCAGATTATGGAAGAACTAGACGTTCATTCGGTCCCTTATACGGGAAGTCCTATTACCTGGAGGAAAAGTCAAAATCCTATGGATAATATCTATGAACGTTTAGATAGAGTTATGGTTCATACATATATCTCAACTCAGTTCCCAAATTTAGTAGTTCACAATCATCCGTTTACAACTTCTGATCATTCTTTAATATCTATTTCAGTAGGAATGACAAAAATTACGGTTGGTTCGCCTTTTAAATTTGAAATGTCTTGGACTAGTAATGACAACTATAACAGACTAGTTAAGTCAACTTGGCAAAATAAGCTTCATGGGTCATTTATGTCTACTATGTTACAAAAACAGAAACTGCTTAAGAAAAATACAAAAATTTGGTGTAAGTCTCATCCAAATAACAATTTCAGGCAGATAAAAGATATTGAGGATCAGCTCCTACTTCTACAAACACAACAAATTATTGGGAATTCAACCGATACTATGAATACTAAACGTAATAGGTTATTGGGTAAGCGTGAAGCCCTCGTGAACTTTAATAATACTTTCTGGAAACAACGAGCTAAATCCAACTTTCTCAAGTTTGGAGACAGGAATACTAAATACTACCAGTCAATATCTAAATTGAGAAATTCAAAAAATATTACTCGTAATTTTACAAATAAACATGGTTTAGTGATTCATGATGAGGATCAAATTAGAGATGAAATTACAAATGAATTAGCTGAAAGATTCATTTCAAATAATGCTCCGATTAGTAGTAATCCATATTTTCTAAATTTAATAGATCATACCATTACGGATTCTGAAAACTTAGCTTTAACACAACCTTTCTCAGATAAAAAGATCAAGGATACCCTATTCTCAATGGCAGATGACAAGTCTCCAGGTCCTGATGGTTTTCCTCTAGAGTTTTATAAAAAAATATTGGAATATTGTGGGTAGTTTAGTATGCAAAGCAGTTAAATCATTTTTTTATTCTGGTGTTCTTCTCAATGAAGTAAATACAACTTTCATTGCGCTTATTCCAAAAATTGATATACCTATTAACATTAACCATTATCGTCCAATTAGTCTGTGTAATACTATTTACAAGGTTATTTCGAAATTATTGGCTAATCGTTTAAAACCTATTTTACCACGTATTATTAATCCTTTTCAAGGAGCTTTTGTAGAAGGAAGAAATATTCAAGATAACATATTAATTGCTCATGAAGTTTTCCACTCTTTTCATAACAAAAAGGGCAAATTTGGATGGATGGCATTAAAGCTAGATATGGAGAAAGCATACGACAAAATCAGTTGGAATTTTATACGCATTATTCTAAACAAATTTGGTTTTGACTCTAAATGGATTAATTGGGTTATGACCTGTTTGACTAAAACTAGTTTCTCAGTTTTAGTAAATAACTTGCCTGGGCGCACATTTCAAACTTCTAGGGGAATTCGACAAGGAGATCCTCTTGCACCATATATTTTTGTATTGGTCATGGAGCTATTAGGAAGAATGTTGCAACAGGAATCATTGGAATGTGACCCCTTGGTTGGAATCAAACTTACAAACAATAGTAGTCCTATTCCATTCCTCTCCTTTGCAGATGATACGCTCATTTTTGGACATGCTGATGAGTTAAGTCTTCATACGATTAAAAATCTCTTGAGTACCTTTTCTAATATGTCTGGACTATCTATAAACTACAATAAAAGTTCGTTACAAGTTTCAAAAAATATTCCTTTTAGTAAAGCTCAGTCTCTTGCTCAACAGTTAAATATTCCAGTTACCAAAACAATGGAAAAATACCTTGGTATACCACTTATTAGTGGTAGAGTTTGTAATGTCTTGTTTGATGAGGCGATCATAAGCCTTAAAAAACAGCTGTCAAAGTGGAAATCCAATTCTCTCTCTCAAGCTGGTAGATCGGTTCTCATTCAGGCAAACCTAAATTCTAAAACAAATTACCTAATGCAATCATTTCTTCTTCCAAAAGGAATTCTTCAAAAAATTGATCAAATAAACAAAAATTTCTTTTGGAATAAACTTCAATCTGATAATTATCATCCTTTAATCAGCTGGGAACATCTGTGTACTCCTAAAAAAGATGGGGGGTTAGGATTTAAATCAGCTGAGCAAATTAATATTGGTATGCAAATGAAGTTACTTTGGAGAATTATGGCAAATCCTGATAATATTTGGTCAAAGGTAATCACAGATAAATATCTCTCGAAGGAATCGTTAATGGAAAGAGGAAGATTCAAAACTTCATGGCAATTTGGTCGGCTTCTTAATATCAAAGATCTATTCTCTAAAGGCTTGCTATGGCTAGTTGGTAATGGGAAAACTATCAATGTATGGTCTGACATTTGGGTAAATGCACAATACCTAGAGAGCTTTAGGAATGATTATGACCCTAATTTAAAAGTGTGTGATTTATTTACAAATACGAATTCTTGGGATATTGATAAATTAAACAATATATTTCCCTCTCGTATTGTTCATATGATTACTAACATCCATATTCCAGTAACTGATATTCTTGACAAGTTAATTTGGATTTATAGTAATAATGGGAACTTTTCTGTTAAAGCCACATCATCACTCTTTAATACAAGGAATACAAATAAAATCTCAGCAGACTGGATTTGGAAACTTAATATTGCTCCGAATATTAAAAATTTCATCTGGAAGATTATTTTAGATATCTTACCTACTACTGTTCGTCTTAATAGATATTTAAATAGAGTCCCGATCACTTGTTCTCTTTGTAATTCTGATATAGAAGATACTAATCATTTATTGTTTAATTGTCAGATTACGAGATCCCTTATTCAAAATCTGGGTATTAAATTGAAAAAATGTTTTACTATACCAAATTTAACAAGTGATGTCTCAGACAATATTCTAAATACTAGGGCTATTAATATAGATTTTACAGACTTGTGCCATTTATGGCATTCTATTTGGGAGCTGCGAAATAGAATTATTTTTCGCAACGGTTCTGATAAGAGTATTATTAATGTTTTAACTCAAACTATTGATAAGATTTCATGTTGGAGTAAAGAACAGGTGAAAACCAAATTACCAAAACATAGTAGGCCTCCTGATAAAATGATTTGGAAAAGTCCCCCAATTAATGTTGTTAAGATTAATGTAGATGCTTCGGTTAAAATTGGTTGTCAACCTCAGATTGGGTGCATTCTGAGGAATAATTATGGTCAAGTTATTCGGATACATAAATGTAATGTTAGGATGAGTTCTGTCATCCTAGCATAAGCGTTTGCAGTATATGCAGGTATAAGACTAGCAGCGGAGCTTGGGATACGGAAAGCCATAGTTGAAAGTGATTGCTCAATCGTTATCAATGTCATTAATCAGGTGAACAATATACCATGGGAGGTGGTGCAATTAGTTCAAGAAATTCGTTCATTAAGTGAAGATTTTGAGATGATCACATTCCAGCATTGCTATAGAGAGGCGAATTGTGCTGCTGATTTTCTTGCAAAATCTCAGTTGAGTTGTAATTTTATTTTGAGTTCTTGTTGTGAGTTCCAGAACATCATCTTGTTAGATGATCATGGATGTCGGTAGTACATCCAACTCTTTGCCTACTGTAAAAAAAAAAAAAAAACAATATCCATGTCACATCGTGTATAAGGTTTCCTCATATTATCAATTAGTTATTTTTAGTATGGAACCTCAATGAGTTTACGCGTTCGTCTTATAGCGCATGTACACTAGTGCGCATAATTGCCTTATAGCGCATGTACACTAGTGCACATAATCCTAATTAGTTGGACTTTAATATGGTATCAGAGTAGTTCGACTAACGACCAGACTTTCGATCTTGTGGTCCTCTATAAAGGGAATGAGATGGTAGATCCATTTGTCTAGACTTTCGATTATACAAAGAAGTCAAAGTTTAGCCTTCTAACGCATTTTGTGCTATGGAAATGAAGTTATTAAAGCCCTAGTCGGGGTGGCTCACTGCTGGGTAGCAAGGAGGAAGTCAGGAGGTCTCGGATTCGATCCCTATCTCCACCCCTTTTCTTGGGTGAAAATCCAAGGTTTGCCTTGTTCCCTTCCAGTGGATCGAGCCGGTCGGCGCAAGCCGGTTTGTTGGAATGTGGTTGTCCCACATCGGTAATCTAGAGAATGTTTGAACAACATATAAGGTTGAAGGGTCACTCCTCTCATTGCCAATTGCTTTTGAGATGGAATCCCATTCGGGTTTATATGTTGTTCGTGTCTCCCGTATATAGGCCCGCACACACGGTCTCTCCCTCCAACGTCTTGACCTCACCGAGCCCAGCCGAGCTAACAGGGACTCTTGCCGGCTGGGTCATGTGCCCGAGGTTTGCCTGGGTTCCTCGTCATCAAAAAATGAAGTTACTAAAGGTAAACCCTTCTAACCCTAGTACGTGGCTCATGATCAGACCCTTTGAAAAAGATAGCATTCGAATGGAGGTCATCTAAAGTAGGAGACAAAGACTTTGCAGCTTAGTGTATAGGGTTTGAGGCTAGACACATGATAGATAAGCTACCCTGAGACAGACAAACTAGAACATAAACAGTAGTAACTGGTAATTAATAACCATCCAAATTGAGGCTTCTTATAAGCATCTTGTCAGCACTTTAAGAGGCTGAGTCATGAACCATGTACACAATGGGAAGCTAAAAACTTAGTGCCTAACACACATGAATAGAAAAGAAGTTTGGGTGTGATAGGCACTACTTAGACAATTGAATGCTGACAAAGAGGCATTTAGGGCATGCCAAACATGATTCATTATTTGAATTAACAGGATCCATCTCTCCCAAGTGGAGACATTTTTCAATGAACCACACAGATGCATACAAACAGATACCCACAAAAAAATTGAGGTCGAAAAGGTATTTATCCCATTTGGAAGAGAACACACATTCACACCTATTGCATAAAGATGAAGATGATATAACATTTCTGATAAGCTTGAGTTAACAATCTGCATAACTCCAAATACCACTAGTCCATGTCTAATCATAGAAACCCATCAAACTGGCTAACATACATGTTCCATGATTATCGTCGTCATGTCATGTACCTAAAGTAGAACTACAAACCAGCAAAAGAGATGCAGAGGGGGGGAAAATAAGGTCCAAGGAGCTCTAGTGATTTAAGCACACCAAGCAAAATACCGATATGTCACTCTTTCATGGATCTGGGTATCTTGATATCATTCTCGTCTAGTGTAGCAAGGGGCCTCCAATGTTCATACTGCCATTCACCATAAAACAATTTTATTCTCAGCTTAATGGTTCAGCCCCTTGATTACCCAACTTTTGTACATCCTCCGGGGAAAGTATCTTGATGCACCAAACATTGTTCACGAATGACCTGTACATGAAGACGTCGTATAAATTCATTATAAAGCTAAAGAAAGAAGGGTCTTTCAATGATAAGAGGAAAGTTGACAAGCAATTGAGGGAAGGGAATTGTTAAATACTGATGACTTACTCCCAAGGGTCGTCACCAAGGAGAAGCACATCGTTCTCCCTGTCGACAAATACAAGCTGCCAGCCTGATCTTAGAGGGTCTTCCAACTTTCCCTCTATCCCGAACATCTGACCCAGCTCCTCTCGCAGCTGATGATAGCTGTTGAACCGGGAGATGTCCAGTGAACGCCCAACTGATCCTGATTTGTACACCTATCAACCAATAAACAATGCAACACTTTTTCAGACTGGCTTGTTAGCCAAGCCAAGGAGTATAATACAAAGCGAGCCAAGGTGCAAGCTTATACCTTTACAAACATAGGGGCTTGTGTGGGTACATCATCCTGCCCTGCACTCTGCAGCTCGGTAGAGCTGTCCATACCACCAAACAGAGGATTTTGAAAACCAGGAGGCCCTCCTGACTGGATGGAGCCAATACCTGAATCCGTAGGTGTTAGGAAATTTGTAGGCATCGTGATAGGCAACATTAGCCCAGAAGAGTCAATATTTGCATTGAACAAATTATGATGCTGCATATCCAAGCCGCCATTTCCAGGACCCATAGAAGCATCCTTCCCAGTGTATGGTAGAAGTGAGAAAGAATCAGAATATACATTGAGAGGCGAATAGGAGCTCAATGGCGCCATTTGTTGTTGAGTTGGCTGCTCGCTTATTCCTGCAGTGTGATTGACGATTGGTGCGCTCAACAGATTCTCCATCCCTTCAGGACGCTTTGAGCTGAGAATATCAGCCACAGGTGAGCGAGAAGCTGAAAGCTCAGGATTTGCACCCATGATATCTGCTTTCGAGAATGGTGAATGGACACCAGAATGCTGCCTCTGTTGGAGGTCATCACTGTGCAACTGATGAAACGCTTCTTGGAGCCGATGGCTTGACGACCCTTCCAGCTGCCTGTAGAACTCTTGGGGCAGAAGACGCTGTGGTACATTATCTTTTGAAATTTGTTGCCCATGTAACATCTGCTGCGATGCAGATGGCTGAATAAGTTGTTGCTGCTGCGGAACTTGGCTGCTTGACTGCGGAAGATGGTGTGAAGGCTGTTGGAACTGCAACAGTTGGGAGCTCATGGGATCTCCGCCTCTTAAATTCTGAAAACTGGAAGACAGGATGGCCTGGTACTGAGGATTTTGATTACCAACAGCCAGCAGTTGGTCAACTCTAGGCTGCATCCATGGCAACATCCCCATGGATTGAAAATTCATCGAGTTCGGACCTTGGTCTGCTGTATCTCCTCTGAGCCACATTAAGCTACTTGTCGGATCATCCATGCCACCTGCAGACAAAGAATTGAACCAGGAAGTTTACATGTGTCCATAACGTTGTCAACAAGCCGCTGCAAAAGTACAAGCGATCTGTAACAGATAATTTCAGGAAATATGCATATTGCTACTTGATTGGAATTTTATTGTTGGTAACGACGTTATCAAGACAGGTAAAGTATATCTTGTTCTAAGACAGTCCTATAATCTGAAATGAGAGCGAAAGCAATGCCTTGAAAAGATGACGCCCCGGCATGCCAAGGTCTTTTCAGCCTGAGAGGAAAAAGAGACGGATACATCGGGAAAGTTGTCAAAGGTTCAATTTCCCATAGGGATACTCGTGGCTGCCTCTCACCAGCAGTTGACTCGTCCCAACCAACCTACAGAACCATGGGGAAGGGGTTCAGTTTAGAATCATACAACAACAACCCAATGTATCCCACCGAGGGGCAGGGTCTGGAAAATTACAATGTCATTACCATTACAGATAGTAAAGTTGATGGACAAAACAACAGCAAGAAGGCATGAGCAAAGCTGGAAAATTTTGTGGCAGCTTCAAAATCATAATGTACAGAAAATGACCAAAAAGGTAAACCATTAATACAATTACTAAAGAGACTCTGTTTAATAGATGGCACAGCAATGGAAACTAAAGAGATGAATTCCAAGGATCTTCTACTTCACGTACTATATTCCTTATATATTCGTATGATAATGCTACGCAGATAAAAAAAAATTCATAAATGGAATTAAATGTTACCTTTACAGATCTCCAGTGAGAGTTTGGCCAACGAACCGGATCTAGGTCACTAATCCCCGTAATGGTACCCATGTATCTGAAAAAACAAAATTTCCACAGCCATTGCCCTCAGCAAGGAATTTACAACATTTAGCAACTAGCAGGATTGCAGGGACTCTGTTTAATAGATGGAGTACATAACTAGTCATTACTACATCAAGGAATACCCTTGCCTGCAATAATTAAATGAAACTTCAAAAGTTCAAAGTGAGCATCTTGCTATTTGTATTTAGTTATGTAAAACTGTTTGTGCAAAAGAGTAGTACTCTGCTGCTATAAACAAAGAAATTGCAAGACTGTTTGGTATTAAAGAAACTGAGGCGAGAATATTCAACGCTTCAACACTCAACATTAAGAGTGTAATCGGTTATGCAAGTCACAAGGAGTCTCAATTCATGAAAGTCAGAGACATTATATCAACAATTACTTCAGAAATTTTCCAAGTTTCAAAGATGAACCATCAGATTTCTGAAGATTCAAGCAAGACACAGGCTCAAAGTTACTACTAGAAACATCAACATAAACCTAGTCATGTTATGAACAGATTCATGAGAATATAGTACCTTCTAACACTAGATTCTTCGGTCTCAAATAACATCCGGAAGCGCATCCCAACAGAAACACGTGTGTGATACACCGCTTTGACATACTTCGAAAGGGGTATGACAAACTCGGATGGACTTGCCCTAAGCATAAGAAAAATGAATGTCACAAAGGAAACAGGAAAGCCTTCATATAAGAGGAAAATGCAGCTTTCATGATAACAAAATATTACAAACCTTGGATTAAAAAATATCGTAAAATAACTATTAGTAGCAGCAGCGTGAGCAGCAGCTGCGAGAAGTCCAATGTGCATACTATCACTAGATAAAACAGATGATGGCATTGCATTCTGTGGTCGTGTAGCACGACGAATTCCCAAAAGAAGCTGATTCTTTTCATTCCTACATGTATGGGGACAATTATTATTCCCTCTATGAACTAAAACAAGACAGCAATTAGACACATGAAATTAGATACCAAATAAAAAGAACCGAATCCCCGGCAACAAGTCTTTTAGCACTAATAAAAACACTCCACCCAGTTGTAAGTAGATGCCTTTTGGGCTGCCCTGCATGATAAACAGGGAAGCTATGAACACATGCTGAAATGTAAACTTAAAAAGCAACTAATACATATCCATTTAGATCACCAATACAGTTCAAACCAAGCTAGAGCACATAGATATTTATCTACAATTAGGAAGAATTTTAGTTACAACAAAAAAAAGACCGCATATGGAAGACATTAATGCATAGCACTTTTAGTTAAACCAACAAAGCAGTGGAGTATTAAATACGCCAAAGACTTTTCAGCAGATTCACTGATCAGGCTTTGATGAAATCATAGTTATCCAGAATAATATAAGATGAATGAAGGTTCCATAACATGTCAACATCCTACGAAGCAAAATTACGACAATATAAAATAGATACACAGTTTAAGAGCAGACAAAACTGCTTAGAAATTCTACATCTTGCTACTTTCCTCTAAACGTTCACATTTTAAATATCAATCTTATACTTATATCATCAATTTCAGCTTCTCAGAAGATGGTGTCTCAGAAAATAAAAAAGAACAGTTTAATGAAACAAATAATTACCTCGAAAAATATGCCTAAACTTCCACTCAACATCATGAAGGTCTATAGCAATCAGCTCCTGTGCAGGTGGCTGCTGAGAGTAATCCTAGGGGAAACAATAAAGAGGTTAGAGATTAAAACTGGGAAAATGACGCATTGCATTAGGAGAAAAAGAATTACCAGCGGAGGGAAAACTTTTTCAGCGGCACGTCGAGGAACAGAGAACCCTCCATGTGTACTGGTATCACTGGCTGTCAAGGTTTTGTAGAAATAGTTGGTTGGTTGCCTGCTTGGGATTCCTAATTCCACAGGAAGATAAATATCCTTCTGCTCTTGCTGTGCGCATGATAAAAGAAACTATTATAAGTTATAACTGTACCAGTACGCGTTTCGTATGCAAGTTTGGTATAAAAAATCACACAATTCACATGTACCGGAGACAAAGGTTGAAGGGTCATCTGAGCATAGACTTCATCCGTCTCCACGTCTGCCTGAATATCCAACGCGTATCAACTATTATAACCATTCCTTTAACCAATTAAAGGATCATTCAAACAGTCACAGCAATAAATCATTTAATTAAAACTTCAAAGAGCAGGAAAACAGGACAAACATGCATTGTGACATTGTGAAGTTGGCAGATCAACTGTGGAGAGAGATTCGGGTAACTTGGAATCTGGCTATCCACATCTTTATTGGTTGTAGCAGCAACCTGAATTCAAACTTTATACAGTTTACAATATAAATAAAAAAGGGACATAAAAGAAAGAAACAAGAGCACAGCAACAAGCTTAGAGAGAAACCTGTTCACTATGACCCTGAGGAAAGTATACCACCCGGCTCCCGGCTGTCGGAAGGCACACCAGGGGACCAGCACAAGCATGCCATAGTTCCGAATTCAAATTTTTTTTATCTCCTCCTGGTCAATTTGAACAAAAATTGTTCAAATAAACAAGATTGTTGTGATATGTAGAAGCCATAAATAAGGGCTACCAACACTGCAGAGCTGACAGAGTTCATTTCACTCCGTTGGTCAATTGAAGCCCTAACCAGCTGCCAGAGCTCTATTTCCCTCCTTCTTTGGTATGAGTGATACCACTAGTTTTTGGGGGGTATGATGGAATTGGTATCATTGATGCATGCTATAGTTTCATATCCATACCGGGTCAAACCAAACACCAATACCTCATACCCATACCTAATACCAAGATTTCCATACCAAACGGGCCCAAGGGTTCTCTACATCTAATTACTCTTTAAACACATGAATGTATCTTTTGTATAATTTACTAATTTTCACGCAGAAAAAAAAAAAGAACAGGAAAGGAAAAGTTCATCATCATCATGTTGATTCTTGAGGAGAGTGAAAAGAATACCTTCATGGGTTTGCTGAGCAGACCCTGATGTAGAGAGCTTCATATCACAACAATGACAGCAGCCACCTTTCCCTTTCTAGGCAGAGGAAAAAAGCAAACTTGGAGAACAAAATCCCAACTCATATCCAGAAGAACCAATTCCTCAATCCAACCACCATTTGTTTTGCTAACTCTCAGTGAGCTGATCTCTCTCCCAAACCACATTACTCCCCTTCATCAGACAAGAAAACACAAATTGGCAGCGCAGCAAATCCCAACAACAGTTTTAATTTAATTTTTTTTAAAGAAAAGGGAGGGTGAAGTCAAGGTGAGTTACTCCAGTGAGTGGTCACACCCACCAGGCCACCACCCACAAGTTTCCCAAAAGGCAAACACCCAACACAAAGCTCCAAAAACACCCCCCAGGAAAAAAGGGCTAAAAGGGGAACTCAACAGAATCAGAACTAGCCGCCTATAGAAACCCAACTCCAGAAAAACAGAAATGATGAAGATCAAACCTCCTTAAATCCAGAAATCTCTCATGGGTGGGTATATAACTATATACTATCAATTTCAGCTGAGGTCACTCTCTGGTGGGGGCAACTCCTGGGTGGAGCAAGTGGGAAATAAAAGAGAGGAAAGAGAAGCAAAGGAGCGTGTGGCTTATAAGTTATGAGCTGAGGAGGAGAGGGGGAGAGTGATATTTTTTTGAAAAGGGGGAAATAAGAGAGAGAGAGAAAAGAGGGAGGAGGAAGAGGAGAGGTTGGTGTAGAAATCAGGGCCGTAGAGAGCGTCGTACGCAGTGAATCGTGGCCGTGCGTTAGTTGGGAGTGGCGGATGCTCCCACTGAGATGCACCAGGCATGTGCCTCCATTCTTCAGTGGTCTTTGTCAGAAGAGCTCATCTCTCTCTCTCACACACACACACACACAAATCTGTGAATTGAGGGAGAGACACTGATTTAGTTCAAAATTGTGAAATTATTTGGAAAATTGAACGCAAAAGATTGAATCTTTTGTAAATATGGCATACGTATTATAGTGTGCATAATAAAGATTAAAGAGTTATCACAAATGACTCTCTTTTCAAGCGTAAAATACTAAAATGGGTTAGCGGTAAAGTGGTTCTATATTTCTCAAATGTAAATCTAAACTGTAGTGACATGTATCATGTATGGAGAGACTAAGATTGGAAAGATCTCATTCAAAACAATGTCACCAAGTACTTGGTTAAACTCGGCGAGCCATAAACTGCTTTACAAATTACAATACATTTTGTTATAATTTTTTCCCCGTGTTTTAAAGGGGGAGGTAAATCTTTATTTCCTAGAAATCAAAAGATTTTCTTGAGGAAAGGTTGTAGGAATTATGGAATGGGCAAAAGAGAGATGGGGGAAAAATCATATTCCACAACCGACCATCAATCCACCATTGGACTAGGACAAGTTACAAAAGGAGTCCATGATGTTTTTCATGCTGGTAACCTTTTTCAAGTCCTGTTGTTACTAGATTCAAAATTAAAAAAATAAAGAAAACATTAGCAAGTGTTTGGGGGTAAGATGGTATTTTCACATCAGTAGTGGGGAAGTCATTTTGCTGTTCAATCTACCCATGTCTTGTAAGTTTTATATTTCTATCAATTTCGGTCTTTGCAATTTACCCATGTTGAGTTATATAATAATGTTTCAATCACAATTTCCAAACACAACGAAAGGTTTGGCTTGGTCAACGACTTGAGGAAACACTCGATACGATGATATTTTCTTTGATTAAACGGAATCCCAAAACTCTTTTCACTTGAATTTATAGTGACATTGTCAGCATCCCCAGCCCAGCAAACGAAACCGGCATTTCATGACAACTTGCATACAGTTTATACGGAGTAATGTACAAGCAAACCTTTAAGAAGCTTAAAATGTATAAAAGCTCGGTCCATCCATCAAACGACCCAGAATCTGAGTCAAAAATATGAATCCTGCAATGTGAAGAAAAGGGGGGCAAGCAGCAATCAGTCAATTTGCTTTGGGAGGAGAAGGAACTATACACAGCTCAAAAGGTGTCAACTTGTGTTAAATACAAATTCCTGTTTTAATACTACCTGGAAATCTGGAATTCACTATTTGTCATTAAAAAAAAATCAATTTTAAAAAATTTTGGACAGGAAGAGTTTTACCTAATTTACCTTCTGTCTCAAATAACCTTTTGCAATCTTTTGTTGGCAATGATTTTGGCACACCAAAATCAACAGCCATGCTGAAAAAACATTAAAATTTCAGAAAGAGGAGATAGAGATAAGAGTGATTATGATGTTTCATGGCACTCCTCAAACAATTATGCCTCAATTTCTCACAACATAAACAGTTATAGCAAAAAGGGTATGCCCCTGATTAGTGTGACCATGGATGGATCAATGAATGAAGTGTTTCAAACACACTGGGAGCCAAGAATCATTGCAAAGCCCACATCTCATTAATACACGTATCTTATCTGAAACAATCCATCAGTCTTGTGGACCATGAAGAAACCCAGTTACCAGCCACTGTTCTTCCCCACAAGCTCTTCTTTTTTTTACCAATTTTGTGCTTTCTCGCCCTACTTTTTGCCAGAGAGGAGTTAGGAAAGCTTTTTGCTTGTGGTGCAAGATCGCAGAATCCAATCTCTCCTGAGATCAGTGGTGTTGTCTGCTGTGACTCGAACACCGAATAATTCCGCCTGGATCGTATCCGTACTTGAGGGTTTCAACTGTTTGCAAACATTGTGTCCAGCTAGCTGCTTCCACCATGTGTTTCAGAACAGAACTGTTTCTGCTTAGGGATCACAAGCACACTTCATTGCTTTCAGAAAATCTGCAATTTCATGATGGCAGAATGTGAGATACCCATGATTTCAATGTGATATGACTAGTGACATAACCTCAGTCATTTGTTTCTCTGAGCAATTAGAAGCATCCTATGCCCTAATACAGTGCTCCTAAAATGCTGTTAGCATAGACTCCAAACTCCAAAGGGACAACGTTTGCCGTTCCCATGTCCATATGGACCATATCATAGGGAAACTTTAAAATTATGGACCATATCATAGGCTATGGCAACTATAATTAGAATTGATGGTTCAAATGTTCAATGCGTCATATCATTTTCCTTTCTCAAATAAGTTTTTTATGTAACATGGGTAAAATCAACTGTGCCCTACAATGCTGGAAAATTAAAGGCCCAGTCACATGTGTCTTTGGCTAACCAGAGTGACCCCCCAAACCCCTTCTGTCATATGGTTTAGGCATTTAACCCTATTCATACCTACAGAAGGATGACCTTTAGAGGGCCTTTGATAATAGAGCTAAAGACTCGTGTTTTCCGTGTCTACCTGAGGAGCTTTCCTCCCTATTCAAAAACAAAAACAATCCAGTATATCCCACAAGAGTAGGGTCTTGGGGGGTCGAAGTGTACACACCCTTTCCACAACTATGTTGAAAGCAGACTTTAAAAAAGGCAAACACAAATAAACAAACACCAAACAACAAAGGAAATCGATATCAATATAAAGGGATAACAATATAAACACAAATGCATATTTGATATCTATTTCAGACAAAAATTCATTCAACAGGCATGCTAATGACTTTTAGGGCTAGTGTAAAGCTAATTTGATACACTTAAGTTAACTTATCCAGTCAAGAGAATAAAGGAATAATGCAATTCAATACCTTTAACCAGCTAGATCCATTACTCATGATGGGAAAGATTTTTATCATGTCAGCCTAGAACTTTTCTTAGAACAAAATCCATGAATCATAACAAGGTAAGAAATAGTTGCCTTGTTACTACAAAAGAGTAAATTCCTCAGCCAGATATGATTTGCATTTGGAAGTTTGTCGGAGCTCGTTGATCATACATAACAACTTAAATGATATTTACATCTTTAAAAATAACATGAATGAGCTTGGAAAAATATCTCATAGGTGGTTTCATAAACGAAGGTACTAAACAAGCTATTGTTTGATTTTTCATATGCAATAACTTTGCTTGACTGCATTACATAAATCTACAACTACATTTAGATTATCTATGTTCCTATTCTTCTAACGTTTCCACTTTAATCTTCTCTTTCATGCAAAGATCTTTCTTTAGAAGGCTATTAGATCAAACAAATACTGAATCCTGTAGAAACTATCATGAACAACCCAAGTAACATAAACCAAATCCATAGCTTCCAAAGTTCATACCTAGAGGCTAGAAGAGAGAACTAGCTTCTTTTTCCTAAGCAAAGAATAAATCACTCATGAGAAAGTATTCGGCATCCATTTAAAAGATCCAAGTCTAATGAAATACGGGAAGGTTTCATATTTGCGATATTAAAATCTTCTTATCTTTGATCCATTTCTCTCTTGTTTCTTACTCGCTCCCTTATATGTAATTTCCATACTGACATTGTCTTCATGATGAATCGATATACCTAATTATTCATCTTCAATGACCGAAAAAGGCCTGAATTTGTAAATTTGTAGCTAACAAACATAAAATCGATAACAGTGAGTGAGAAGCATTACAATTTACCACTCATAGAAAAGTTAGCCCAATCCCAAAGGGACTTAAAACCTCAAGAAGCAGTCAAGAAACACCTCCATTAACACTTAACAGCAGTAGTTTGGCGATTTCTCCTTGAAGGTCGACTTTGTTTCTGTCTTGCCATTGCCACAATACTCTTCTGAACCCCATTATCACAACCAGCAGCAGAGCATTTAGCTTGAGAGGAAACAACATCTTCACCATCTATCCTCTCCAACCAAACAGGTATCAACCCGAGAGCAGTCTCGACCTCAAAGGGGTTCAGAAGAGGCCTCTCAATTTCTCAAAAGCTTCCCCCAATCAATGGAGATCCGGGGACAAACAATCTCCCATTGTAAGGATCATAACTTAAAGCCCTAATACTAGGATTTGCAATCATGGAGGCCTCCGAATGAAACCTCCCATCCGCAACGAAAATCAACACAGGATCACTCCAATCACAACCTCCAAATGAGCTCTGCGAAATTGAAGGAGCCGTACTACACGGCGAGAACTTCACCAGCAGATAAAGGCTTTGCCTGAGGAACCAAAACCCTAAACCCTGCTTTCTCAAGATCGGCCCTGGCAGCCCTAATCGCACCGCCGAACTGTATGGTGCCAGCTAAAACAATGTTTTTGGTCGAGAGTTCATCGATTAGGGTTGTTTTGACGAGGCGATCCCAATCAATGCGATCTCCACGAAGACGTACAGACAGGGGATAGCGGTCTCGTCCACGGGGCCGTAGTGGATGAGAAGGTCGGCGCCGAGGGCGGCAGCGGAGAGATCGTCGACGCAGTAGGCCCCGTAGGTGACATCGCCGAGGACGAATCAGGCGGCGGCGGCGGCGAAGGAGGTGAAGACGTCAGCGAGGGCGAGGGAGAACATGAGGAGACCCTCGGGAAATCGGAGGGCGACACGCATGGCACAGTCAGGGGATCGGTGAGCATGATCGCTTCCTTAAAGACATAGCGGAACTATCCTCCCAACTCCTTTTCATCAAGTCTTGACATTGTTTCACCCGGCTAAACGACGGATGAGACCCTGCCAAGTGCCACCCCTTTGACAACCATCGAATGCGTCATTCAGAATCCGTCTCAACTTCAACCCGTCGAGATCCTAAGCTCCAAGCCAATCAAAGACAGTTGAGGATACCCCAAAACTCCGCCATAACAACTGGGCACGGTCCTATGGCTTTGAATCTGCTGTCCCCCAATTTATCCCTTCCCACTGTCCTTTTATTTTTATTGGTCCAAGCTGGCTCTTTCATTTTACTTTTATAAGCCCGGTCCATGTAAATAATAAACCAACCCAGTGATTTATGAATATCCTAAACCTTCTCTCAAGTCAAGTCTCCATCTCTGAATGTCCGTTCATCTTCTTCCCTCGATATACCTAAGGCGCCAAAGTCGGTGACATCGTCGGGTGCCCGTTGCATAACTTGGACCCTAAGCCCTCTCTCAAGTCTGACCAAGTTCCTGCTGCCAAAGTCGATTACATCATCAGAGCCTCTTTTGCCATAGCCAACACAAGGTACAACCTCAATTCTTGTGATTTTTAATGATACAGAGATAACTCAGTAAGTATTCATTTGAACTCAAAGATGAACCAATTGATTTCCACATTATACGCTTTGCAAATTCAAGCTTTTCAATTCACCCAAGTTAAGACTTAGTTTTGTATAAGAATAAATTGCTTTCTTAGTTGCTAAATAAGATTTGATCATATTTTATAATCTGATATTCTTATATATGCCTGTAACGATTATTTAAATTTGAATAATTTTGAAGGTAATGGATTCTACTATATCAGAAGTAGAAGCTGAACCACGAAGACGTTTGGAATTTGAGGATAATAAGGATCATATTGATTTGTGTGTAGACAAGGAAAGTGAAAAGGTCATCCATGACAAGATCTCTAAAGCAATGATACCAATAGTTGGCATGGAGTTTGAAACCGAAGATGTTGCTTATGAATTTTACAATGCTTATGCAAAGGAAATTGGCTTCTCCGTTCGAAAAAGCAAGTCACATGGACCAAAGGAGAGAGTGGTGGATAGGAAATTTGTTTGTTCATGTGAGGGTAAAAGGGGACCAGATAGGCGAGCTGATACCTACAAATCTCATCGACCAGAGACAAGATTCGGATGTTTGGCTATGATGAAAATTTGTCGTCGTCATACACCAAAGTACACTGTTGTGAATTTTGTTCCTGAGCATAATCACATCTTGGCTAGTCCAAGTAAAGCTCATTTATTCAGATCACACCGAAAGGTGTCAGTGTCGCAAGCAATAGACGTAGATATGGCTGATATGTCGGGTATTGCCCCCAGAAATGCCTTTGAGCTCATGTCAAAGCAAGCGGGAGGTCGTGATAGTCTTGGATTTGTTCGTGTGGATTATAACAATTACTTGCGAAGTAAGCGAAATGGAAAAATCAGGCCAGGTGAAACACAAAATGTTTTGGGGTACTTGCAATCCATGCAAATAGAAGACCCTAACTTCTTTTATGCTATTCAAGTGGATGAAGATGATTTGATCACAAATATATTTTGGGCAGATGCAAAAAGGGTGTCGGACTATGGTGATTTCGGTGATGTAGTGTGCTTTGATACTACATATCGCAAATATAAGGATGGGCGACCAATTGCGTTATTCGTTGGAGAGAATCGTCATAAAAGCACCATTATTTTTGGTGTTGCATTGTTATATGATGAGACATCAGATTCTTTCCTTTGGTTATTTGACACATTTGTGAAGGCTATGGGTGGAAAATTACCAAAGACGATGATCACCGATCAAGACGCTGCAATGTCCAAAGCACTTAAAGAACAATGGCCAGAGACTAAGCATCGGTTGTGTATATGGCACATTTTTCAGAACGCAGCCATTCATTTGAGTAATGTATATGAGAGGTTTAAAGATTTTTCGTCAGCGTTCAAGAGCTGCGTCTATGATCATGATTATGAGGAAGATATTTTGAAGTCGTGGGATGACATGTTGCAAAAGTATCACTTACAGGACAATGATTGGCTACAGAGGATGTTCAAAATCAAAGAAAAATGGGCACTAGTTTACGGGCGGGATACTTTTTGTGCAGAGATGATGACTACACAAAGAAGCGAGAGCATGAATAAGGTCATCAAGCACTATGTGAGTTCTAAACATGATTTGCCTAGGTTTTTTGAACACTTTCAGAGGCTACTAGATGATCGTCGATATAATGAGATGGTTGCAGATTTTAAAGCCAGTCAGAGTAAAGTGGTATTGCCTATTACATGTGAACTTTTGAAGCATGCTGCAAGCGTGTATACACCAGAGGTGTTTAAATTATTTCAAGCTGAATTATCTAAGGCTTTTGACTGTGTGGTTGATAAGACTTTGGATGGGGGGGATGGACAAGTTGTGAAGTATATTGTCAAGCCTGTGATGAAGCGATCAAGCCATGTTGTCTCATATGATAAGAGTTCAGAAATGATATCTTGCAGCTGTAGAAAATTTGAGTTTGGTGGAATATTGTGCTGTCACATATTGAAGATATACTCTGACCATGGTATTATAAGAGTTCCTCAAATGTACATCTTGAAAAGATGGACAAAAGATGCAAAAAGAGGGAGTGCAAGAGTGATCAATGAGAGTTTAGGTGATTTAGATCCTAAAGTAGCGATGGGAAAGCGTTATAGAGATTTGTGTCGTTTATCTACTCATCTGGCCACAAGAGCTGCAGAATCTGAGGAAGCTTATAGTCTTGTGAAAGAGCGTCTCATTAATTTGTGCAGAGAAGTTGATTTTAGTTTAGGAGGAAGCCATTTACAGTCAACTCCCGAGAGCTGTCAAGTACTGGGAAGTGATCCTAATCAGATGAAAACAGTTGCAGCCTTAAAGTTAAAGCCAAAGTCTGGACATCAGTTTAGTAAAAGGCCAAAAGGTCCTCTTGAAAAGACAAAACGATCCAAGAGAGTAAAGAAAAATGCATTACTAGATGATCATGTACAAACTGTTATTGGTCATCAAGTAGAGCAACCTATGATCGATGCTGACCTTAACCATCTTACACAGGTATAATACAATTCCATGTTACTTTTCTGCCTATGATCATTGTATTTTCTCATGCTTGGATGATTTATAGTAGGATGGTTCTTTAATATACTCAATTTTTTCAGATTACTTTTCTATCTATTATTTCATATTACTTTTCTTCTTGTTATTGTATAATTGTACTTTTCTGTCTATTATTGTTCATTAGTTCAAGCATTGAGTTATCTTGTCAAATGTGGATGATTTATAGTAAGATGATTTTACGTTTATGTTATATATGTACATGTTAACAAAATGAATGCTCCAGCTCAACAAAGTTCTTTGCTTAACATTCTGCAACAGGTTTTGTGATATTAACATTCTTAGTATTATCCATTTTCAAGTTTAACCCCCTAACAATTATTTGCTACACTAAGCCTAGCTTATCTTATTGATTCTAGCGTGATGACTATGATGCCTATGCTAAACTCCTTCAAACTAGTGATGTATGACTTGTCAACCCGTGTGCTGCTGGTGTCCAAGATTTTGAGGATATTGCTGATTTCTAGTCAACCTGATGAGGTTCTGCTATATATATATGCTGATGTCCAAGAGTTCTACTTTTGCTATATTGTTGGCTTAGTAAACATGGTGTTAACTCTTAAGTAATTTACATGTATTGGATTCTACTTTTGCTATATATATGCCGATGTCCAAGGGTTCCACTTTTGCTGAACTAAGTTCTGCACAGAAGAAAGTTTTTGCTCATGTTCTATTTCAACTAGTGCCTCAAATTATTTATTCAAGCTTTAATGATAAATTTTTTAAGCCTATGTGAGATTCGAACTCACATCGATGTGTAAAAACACATAGCTCTACCATTTGAGCTAATAGGCTAAAAAATTACATCACAAGTCGCAATAGATCAAGGGTACAATAGCTCTTATTCCATTCTATTAGTTTTCACTCCAATCATTGTCTATTATCATTCAGTTACAATCGAGCACGATAATTTTGTAACGGGTAAAAAGAAAAAAAAGAAGCTAAATCATACTTGACTTTAGCTTCGTAAAGTTGTATTTAAAAATTCTTGCTTGCCACTTTCATTATCACTGAGCATAAACAACTAACCAACTGACAAGTCAAATTCAACTACACCCATCAATGAGACTATATCAAAATCGAATCAAGTAATATGGAATCAAAACCATAAACACAACCAAAATTGAATCAAGTAAATGGTACATTAAGCTGCAAATGAGTTTCTAATGGGGATATTGCCAAATTCCTGGATTTTCTAATTCACTTTTGCAGTCTTTGTTTTCCCTTTTTTAAGCTCTTAGTTTGCTTTCTCAATCCTGTAATCAAACCATCTAATTTGTTCATCTATCAGTTGTTAGAAAAGTACTGAACGTCTGAAACCATCTAATTTGTTTAGTAAAACCAACCCATTCGAGTTCAAATCAATACTGAAAGTCTGAAACCAGTGCAACCAAAATTTATCAAAACCATTAGTCCCCACAAACAACTCAATTTAGAGGTTTTAAACCACTCAATTTCATCAGAAAAAGAAGAGGTTTAATTGGAGAAAAATAATTTGCTCATTTCCAACCTGTATGTATTTCTAAGCCAAACCATTCGAGTTTAAAATCGGTACTGAAACTACCAGTGCAACCAAAATTTCCAAGACAATCCATCAAAACCATTATCCCTCATAAACAACTCAATTTAGAGGTTTCAAGTAACTCAATTTCATGAGAGAGAGAAGAGGTTCAATTGGAGAAATTAGGAACTGATATATTAGGGTTAACAAACCTGACAAAGGCGTCGTTGGAGAAGATTCGTCATGTCCGCCACCATCCCTTCCAATCTGTATCTTCGTATGGAGATAGAAACAAGAAGGGGTTCGATTCGGTGCACAAGGCGAAGGGGAAGAGAGGTCCACCGATCGTCCTGACCACCGTCGGCACCTCTCTCTGTTTGTGCTATGGGGGTGATGAGAAGAATTACGTACTCTGAACCCACTCAAATGAACCATCAATTAAAAATGTAAAAACGGGTTTGGTTTAATATTTACGGGAACCGGATTTATAAGAGTAAAATGAAAGTGCCACCTGGACCAATAAAAATAAAAGGACAGTGGAAGGGAATAAAAATGGGGACATCAGATTCAAAGCCCGGTCCTATACGGTGGCCTAAGAGCAACCTGGACTAAGAGCAACCCAAGAGAAGCTTCGTAATAGAGAAAATTTGAAAATTTAGAGAAAAAGATGGATTTTATGGTCCAACAACTCCTCTATAATGTTTTGTAAAATAGAGAAATGAGGAGAGAGTAAAAATTTCTCTATATTTAGAGGAAGAGAAAAAACCTCTAAAATTAAATGTTTTCATCAAACCTCATGCCAACCATTTAAGTCACAAATAAGATTTAAATGAGATTCAAAATATAAAGCTTAGTTGGACTTATAAATATTATATAATATATGAACTTGGACTTATAAATATTATATAATATATGAAACTAAAATGGGATTCAAAATATAAAGCTTTGTTGGATTCATAATTTTCTTATATAATTTAATATATATTATAAAAAAAATTGATATTTTATAAAAGTTTTTATCATCCTTAAAAACCATACATGATTAGTAATAGTAAATGAAAAATAATAAAATGAAGACATTGATATTTTCAACAAAATAAATTATAATAATAAATAAATCGAATTTATTTATTTTATGGAATAAATCTCGTACAAGGTATGAAAACTATACTAGTTACCTAAAGTTTAAAAAAAAATCATTTATTATATTATGAAATTATGCATTTATTATAATATATAATAAATGTAAAAATCTGTATAATAGAGAAACTGTTGGAGTTGGAGGATAAATTTTTTAGAGATTTTGGTATTTTGATCTCTATTTTAGAGAATTTTTACAAGAGCTGTTGGGTTTGCTCTAAGCCCTCTGCCCAAATTGATACTATAGGAGAGAAAAGATATTTTATCTCTTTTATAGATCACTACTCGAGAAAAGTTTGGATATACCTACTTAAAATAAAAGATGCAGCTTTTGGAGCATTAGGCCTGGAAAAGCCATGTAGAAAATGAAACAAATTTGAAGTTAAAATGCTTGGAAACTGACAATGAGCTTGAATTTTGTAACTCTTTGTTTAATTCCTTTTGTCCTGAACATGGTATTAAGAGGGAGCTAACAATGCCTGACACCCCTCAGCAGAATGGAACTGTTGAGATGATGAACATGATACTTTTGGAAAAGACTAGATGTATGTTGATAGCTTGTGGATTGAAACAATCCTTGTGAGGTGAAGTTGTTACCATCGCTGCTTATTTAATAGGAGCCTCTCATAAGCTATTAACTTTAAAACTCCATATGAATTGTGGACTGGTAGAAAGCCTAACATTACACACCTAAGACCTTTTGGGTGTACAGCTTATGCACACCAGTCTGTGGGAAAGCTGAACCCTAGGTCTCAGAAGTGTGTAATGCTAGGGTACCCAGTGGGAATTAAAGGATATAAATTGCTTGCTATACAACCTGATGCTTATAAATCTTTTGTGAGTAGAGATGTCATTTTTAAAGAGGATGAGTTCTATTTTAAAGATAAACTAACTGCCATAGATGAGTCTACAGGGAAACAAGACCTTGATAAAATCAGACACACACCACAGTTCTATATGCATGTGGATGACAAAGAGGATGAAGAAGGTGAGCAAGCAAATGTGACCCCTGACACTGATTAGGGGAATGATGGTGCACAAGATTTGCAAACACACCAATCAGGGGGAGCAGTTGAGGTACGTTAAGAGGAACAGGTAAGGCCTGAGGCCAATGAAGAGTCCGAGGCCAATGATGATATAGCCTATGTTAACTCCTCTTCTAAGCATGTACTTTTGTCAAATAATTATGAACAGCATGCCCTCACTAATTATCGACTCGTGATAGGGAGTCTAGAAGGAAAATCCCAAATAAAAAATACATGAGTAATGTTGTTGAGTTTGCATTTCTTGTTGCTTTTGTGGTGAATGCTTATACTCCTAATACTTATGAGCAAGCTATTAAATGTTATCATGCTAAAGAGTGGTTGGCTACTATGAAAGATGAAATGGATTCCATGTATGTGAACAATACTTGGATTCTTGTGCCTAAACCCAAGCATGCTAGACTGATAGAGTGCAAATGGATTTATAAGTTGAAAGATGGAGTAAATAAAAATGACCCACCTAGATACAAGGCTAGGTTGGTGGCCAAAGGGTTCACCCAAAAGGAATGAGAGGATTACAATGAAATCTTTGCTCCTGTTGTGAAGTATAAAACTATGAGAATGTTGCTTGCTATGACTGTTGTTTATGACCTTGAATTGGAGCCAATGGATGTTAAACTGCATTTTTGCATGGTGATCTGTTTGAAACTATATACATGAAAAAACCAAAGGGATTTGTTAGGGCAAATAAGCCTGTCCATGCTTGTTTGCTGAGAAAATCTATATATGGTCTAAAGCAGTCTCCAAGACAATGGAATCTGAAATTTAATGCTTGTATGATAAAGCTTGGTTTCAGGAAAAGTAAACATGATGCATGTTTGTATTTTAGAGGTATTAGCAGTAAGCTTCCCCTTTATGTGTTGCTTTATGTTGATGCCATTTTATTAATCTCTAAATCAAAGGACAAAATTGTTGAGATTAAGAAGAACTAAAATGCAAATTTTGATATAAAATACTTGGGGCCAAGTGCATTTTGGGCATTAACATCATTAGAGATAGAGCAAAGAAAAAGCTATGGTTGTCTCAATCTGATTTTACTAAGAAGGTCTTAGATAGGTTTAATATGGACAGTGTTAAAATCTCTCCTATACCTTTAGGAGGGCACTTGGACCTAACCAAATTAAAACCTACTGAGATAGATTCTGAGTATACGAAGATGAAAGCAACCCCTTTAGGAGGGCACTTGCTTTCTCTGTGAGTGTTTTAAGTCGTTTTATGTTTGAACCTAGGGAGAGACACTAGCTTACTATGAAATATCTTCTTAAATACCTTGCTGGTACATTTTATGTTGGACTAACCTATGACAGGCATGAAGAGATCAACAATCTGTATGGCTATATAGATTCGGATTATGCAAGCAATAAAGATAACAATAAGTCTACATCAACATTTATGTTTACATGGTTTGGTAACTGTGTATCGTGGAAGTCACAGTTGCAGCCTATTATGGCTCTGTCTTCAATAGAGGCAGAGTATATTGCTGCAACAGAAGCATGTAAGGAGGCTTTGTGGCTACAAGGACTGCTCAAAGAGATATAAGGAAGACCTTACAAGGCAACCCTACAAATTGACAATCAGAGTGATTTGTACTTATGTAAAGACCCGATGTATCACGAGAGAACAAAGCACATAGACGTACGCTATCACTTCATACATGAGAAAGTGGAAGAGCATCTTGTTAAAGTGAAGAAAATCAGTGGTGATGTCAACCCATCAAATTTGGAACCAAGAACGTGCCAAAGGACAAGATGGCTCGTGGAGCATAGGAATGTGGGACATCGGACCATATGGCTCGAGTCAGTCCCTAGCCATTCGAACCTAAGTTGGATCTAAGATGGATCGTGGAGCATATGTTTGTTATGATATATGTTATTACATAACATATATCATATCCACTTGGCCTCGAACATCAATTGGGCAGATTGAAGGCCCATACATCTCTAAGGCCCATTCGGAGTCTTCTGATGGTTGCCTTAATAGCTTACTCTGAGATGCGGCGTTTTGGTTGAGGGCTTGGCTATATAAGCAGAAATCCTAACCCTAGATGCTCACTTTGAATCTTACTATCCATTTACCTTCAGAGAAAGAGAGAGAGCTTGGAGAGCTTTCTAGCGTTTCAGAGTGGTGTTCTTCCTCTGAGGGAAGGAGACGACGGAGTCCCGTGCAGGAGAAGCTACCTCGCTTTCGCTTGAGTAGCCATTGTTGTTGGTGTGATTGGAGCTTTTAGATCTCCAGAAGGCGTAGTGGATATCGCCTGTCTCCGATGACGTGTTGTTATCAGGGGGTTTTCTTGAACCTTGTCTAGTTGATGTTCTCTTGTATTCCCTAGTCTAGATTCGCTGCGTTTGATCTATTATTTCATTGTACTCTTGTAATTTTCATACTATCATAGTGGATTTAGGGGCTTGTTCTTGAGGCCCCGAGGACGTAGAATATTCATATCTGAACCTCGTAAAAGCTCGTTGTGTTCTTGTGTGTGCTTGAGTGTGTTTGTGTTGGATCAAATCACCTCATTCTAGATTAACAGTTTTCAATTTTTTTGACAATGGGGTGTGGACTGAGCTGCATTTAGTTGTGCGGTTGTTCTATTGCCAACGTGATCAGTGTTTCAATAAGTAACCAACTCATCAATTTTCTTCAACAATGGCCGAGCTGAATCATTAACATTTGGGGTTGAATACCAATTCCAGCACTCAAGGGAAATCAAGATTGAGTTTAATAACAAGCTAACATAACACATCTCTTTAACTTTGTATCCAAATCTATATTATCAAATTCCATTACATACAAATACTTTAAATGTAAGACAAATCTTTCTTCTCGCTAAAATTTGATCCTTATAAATGAGGTCGAGTGGGGTACTTATATAGGGTTAGGAGGCTAGCAGTCGATGAGACCTCATGGGAATACCACGAAGTGACATCCAGTGGGAGGTTGACAGAGTGATAGTGTGTGAGGTAACTCTCATAGGGGCAGAATCTGCAAAAGGAGCGGTCCTATAAGGAACTACCAACAAAGTGAGGGGATGAAGTTGTTTTGGTGGGCGACACCATAAAAATATCGTGTAGTAAGTGTATGTTTGACAACAAGATTGTCAAGTGACTTTTAGTGGGGGCATTTATGAACGTGAACGAATGGTGGATGGGTGGTTAAGTTAAATCGTTGTGGGAT
This sequence comes from Persicaria tinctoria, assembly GCA_037127255.1. NCBI lineage: Eukaryota > Viridiplantae > Streptophyta > Magnoliopsida > Caryophyllales > Polygonaceae > Persicaria > Persicaria tinctoria. Next base: position 9,148,643 of record JBANSL010000004.1, read on the forward strand.
AGTAATAATGATGATTGTGATCGTGTGCATTGGTATGTGCATTGCTCTCTTTGCTTGCAGATTTAGTCTCTTGCCATTCGTTCATTTTTGCCTAGGGTGACTTATTATGACATATATATATATATATATATATGTGATCGCGATATTGATTTTCTAAGCTATTGTGAGATATGATCTATATTGCCATTACCTTGGCTCTACACATTAAACGCACCCAATCTTCATGTGTATGCTAGTAAATCTCATTCTTTTTGTTTACCAAAAAATAAAGCAAGTTTCATTATTTCAAACATTTTGTCTCCTCTCTGTGCTAAGGCCCTACCTCTAGCTTTTTCTTATATTTATCATAGAGGAGGTCAACCGTATGATATGCCTCAATGGACGAGACTAACCCAACATCATTGTATCCTATCAACCACGTAGCTACATTAGGAAGAAAAAATGGGCACTTGAATTTTGAGCGAAATAAACTAAAAAGAATTCATTCATGAACATTAGTCAAATACAAGACAATTCAATGAGTACTATATATATCTGGCAAGCCCCTAATGTCTAGAGTGCAAGCTACAAACTAAAAACATGTATCTTCTACCCCTCTCGACAAGGGTGACCATTTTAGCATATTAATGAGAACAATACCCTTACACAAGGTGAGACGGATCAACAAGAGACTCTTCTTCTATAGCACCTTTGAAATATGTGGGGGAGCACATTAGCCTTATGGGAAACCATGCGTATGAAAAGGGAATCAAGTTTGATGCAACCTAACTACAGGTAAAGGGCATTTAAAAGGTCATCCTATTTCTAGAACTGAAATCAAACACATTGTTCAAGCACGTCCCTTTAGTAAGGCCAGAATTCATGATCAGGCTTCTTCACTAGGATTTGATTGTATTCCGGCCTTGATGTCTGAAATGATAAAATCAATGGTTCAAAAGTCAAACATTAAGGACTAAATTTGTGCAATGGGTTGAAGATTATCAATATTCATAACATCATGTATGCAAAAATTATATAGGTTAGTCATGACTCATAAGTCTTACATTAATGAAACATGTAGGGGAGAAAGGAGGTATAAAGATAAGAACCAAAATGTATGAGCTAATCATCTCTCCATATTTTTTTAGTATAGATGAGAGAAAGCATCATCTCAATTGGTCTTCCTCATTCCACAAACATTTACCAAACCTCTAATGAAGCATTTCACAAAGATTTGTAGAATATAAAAGAAGGTTAATTATATATAATGCACACACCACAAACTCAACATCTAATTAGACTTTTTTCATAACTAAAATGGGTGACATTGTATCAAAAAGATCACCCTTATAGATGCATGGTGTCAAAAACCACTAAAGAAGGAGATCAAACTGAAAGAGAGGCTGAACTCCACAACCCTACAAACTGAAAGAGAGGTTGGTTTAATTATCCTCAACCGCAACATTCAATGAAATGGTCCAAGTAATTAGACTACTCGTCACAAAGACGTCTATAAGTGACGGAAGACTAATCACAACAACATTATAAAGGATGATGAAACATAACAATAGAATGAACAAAACATTACAAAACCTACAATAGTAATGCCATTTAAATTGAAACTGCATTATTTCAACTAAAACCACAAGAACTTGTCATGTTCATATGTAATCCAAAATCTAAGAATAGGAGCAAATAACTTTAGCTGCCTCCTTAAGTAACCATTTTTTAAAATCACACCTTCAAATATTGCAACAAGAAATCTTTCTACATGTCCAATAAGATCGAATCCTCCCTCAACATTTTGGACAATGCAACAAATTTTTTTTTAACCTAATAGCTCCAAGCTTATATTCTCATTGATAACCAATCTCAATCAATACGTTCACAAATCATTAATGACGATCAGATTTCCAACAATATGTTTAATTCTAAACATAAAACGAAGAAGATTTCCAACAATATGTTCAATACTAGCATATGTTCAATACTAAATCATCAACGATCACCATAGAATTAATCGAAGAAGATTAAAAGACTTACAATATCCTTGAAAAGGAGAAAAGCAACGACAAAGAAGAGAAGGAAGAGAATCTCAAACTCAGCGAACCGAACGAAGGCAAACGCCGCATTAACCGCCTTCGTGAAACGGGACTCCCCGCGCCTCTTTACAACTCCAACTCCTCTCCCTCGCACTCTATCTCTCTCCATCTCTCCCTCTAAACAAGGCGCTCTCTCTCCCTCCCTCCCTCGATTTTGATCATTGATTTGTTCTGAAGGTTCGGATCGAAGCTTCCTTGACCGTGAACTTGTTAAGGAATATAATAGATGCTATTATTTAAAATTTAGTTTAATTATTCTTATTGTTTAGGGTTAATAGAATTAGTCAAAGATATTTATAGTAAATCACTCCATTTTTCCATGTTAATCTCCATCCAACACCAGATTACTTCATTATATTGCTCTCTCTATATTTTCTTGGGGGATTTTGCAAAATAGCCACGAAAATGGGCTTATTTTGCGAAATACCCGCGTTTTGGGACATTTTTGCAAAATGGCTTCAATATAAGCTTTTTCTCTCTCTTCATCCTCATTCTCTCCCCTCTCTCCCCGGACCTCTCTCGCTCTCTCCATCTCTTCCCCCGGACCTCTCTCGCTCTCCCGTCCTAATTCAAATGCCTCCAACGGAAACAAATTCCGACGACGAGGTTGTTGGAAGAGGCCTCGCCATTGGAGGCGCAGTTGGACGACGACGACGATGTTTCTCCAACGCCGGAGGCGGTGGCGACCGAGCGGCGGAGCGAGGTCAGTGCCCTATTTCTTCTTCGATTTTTGGTGTTGGAGACGATTTTCATGTGGAATATTTTCTGTACATCCATTGGAGAGTGTTTTTTTTTTTTTGCTTTTGCACTTCGGCGCTCCCTCGATCTTTCTGCTGTGTTTGAGTTTCCTCTTTCAATTGTAGATGTTTGCATTGTTGGTGTTGCACGCACACCAATTGGTGGTCTGCTTGGTACGCTTTCATCACTACCAGCAACCTAATGTTTGCAACTGCAATGTAAGTGAATAAAATTAGTTAATGTTTGCTTGATTTTGACACAAATTTGATCAATTTGAGATGTGTACTTGAAACCTAACTCGATCTTTGCTTCCGAATGTTTTCCTTATCAATCGATCTAAGATCGATTGATAAGAAAAATCAATTGTTGATGAGAGTTTTATGGTTTTTATGTTGTTTTAGCTACTATTTTAGGTTGCTTTGTGCAAATTTTGTCTGTGTGAGTGCAATTGATCTATGTGATTGCAATTGATCTATGTGAGTGCAATGGAATCATAGAAAATTTGCGCCTTCGGCGCAAATTTTCTTCGATTTTTGAAGTGTCGGAGTCGATTTTGAAGTCTCAAGGTGTTTGTGTTTATGTTTCTTTGTCAAATTGCACTGTGAAGGCTTCGAAATTGAGCATACATGTTACAAATTTTGCTTCTGACTAAGCGATCTTTGCTTCCGACTGTTTTCTTTATCAATCGATCGAAGATCGATTGATAAGGAACACGATTTTGTTTGTCTTCTTTTTTAGTGCTACCTCATAATCGAATTCTTTTGTATGTATAGTGTGTGTGTGAGAGAGAATTGGTGTGAACTGCTGGCCTGGTGTTTGTAGCTTCCTTTGATATGAATTTGTTCTTTAATTTGAAAAGGAAGGAGCCCTGGAGTTTTTGATCTTGAGCAAACAGCTTCATGTTTTTCTCATGTCTTTGCTTTTAATTGACTTTTTGTTCACTTGGAGTTTGGTCTGGCTATCTTATTTGATATAGAAGGGATAGATACCTCAACTCACTGTTACATAATTACTCTAATTTTTATCAACCTTATTAATAATGATTGGGTGGATTTCCATATCCGTGTATTTCATTGATTATATATCTCGTAAAGTGCTGACGAGCTGTCAATGCTCTTCTCTAAAGCCTTGATTTCAGCAAGAGCACCGGCTTCTGCAGCTCTGGCAGCTTCCTTCATTTTTCGAGCTGCAATCAATCCGATCTCAGTGGTCTTCATCTTTGCTTTTTTTGTTCAACCTCAGACATCACTCTCATGACTTCCGCTTTTGCAGTTGCTCCAAGTTTCCTGAACATTTCAGCTTCACAATTCAATTTCTGAAGCTCAGTTATGATGTCCTTCCCATCATCATCGTAGCTGAGTCTGTTGAGTCTGTTGGCTGCCAAAAGGGCTTGAGCTTGCTTGAGGTGCATAAAATTGGGGTTGCTGAGTCTGTTCGCTGCTGAAAGGGTGTGCACTTCTGGTGGAAGCAACGTTGTTATTCGATGCAAATTGGTTGGCTGCTATCCTTAGCCTTTATACTTCTTCCCTTAATGCTTCATTTAAAGCTGCTAGAAAAATGGAAAAAATGATCAGGATATGCTTTTTACATGTAGAAAAGAACACTGTTTTTTGACTGATTTCTTGTAGTTGTAGACTTTCAGTTGTATGATTTATTGCTTGACTAAAGGAGTGATGATCAGATGCTGAGATTGGTTAGAATTGGTTTTGTTTGGATTGTTATATCATCAGTTGAATGCATTAGGCAGTTCTTATATGTAAATATTCAACAGAGTTTTTTTTTCTTTGTCTGAAATCAGTAGTTTTGGTCTCTCATGAATACTATTACTACTTATAAGGGTTGCGGGTTTTCATTAGAGTCTTGCAAATGAGTACTCGTGCTTTTCATTAGTCTTGCAAATTGTGATTGTCAATTGCAAATTTATGGTTTCAGGTGTTAATTTTATTCACTTACATTGCAGTTGGAGAACATGGTTTACTTCCTTGCAAAGCTGGCCTTGCTGAACTGCACCGCCTTGGTGTATTGCCCCTCAATGGTGGCTGCTTCTGCAGTCTATGTAGCTCGCCGCATCCTCCACAAGAGCCCTGCTTGGACTGAGACTCTGAAGCTGCACACACAGTTCACAGAAGCTCAACTAATGTCAAGGGACTCTGACTGATATATAAGTTTGTTTTAGGTTAATGAATGCTAAAAATTTAATTTGCTCTCTTTTGCTAATGGTTACAGAGATTATGCGAACCTGCTTATGACACTACACTCAACAGCATCGGAGAGCAAGCTTCAGGAGGTTTTTAGGAAGTACTCGAGGCTGGAGCGTTGTGCAGTAGCTCTGATATGTAGAGATCAGCCCATTTTTTTAGCTACTTTATAGTATTTCCGATCCAGCGTTGTCCGACTTCTTTTAAAGTCAATTTTTTTGCATATGTAATTTTTCTGAAAACTTGCTATGAGCTGATTTGGATGGAAGGGGGTGACTCTTTGACTGTACTCTATACATTTTTTTGGTTAATTATGACTGATTGATGGATTGAATATTGGGATTTGTTTGCAGGGGGTGTAGAGATTCTACCGTATGTTGATACAGATTTGAGAAAGATAGCTGAGAGAGTTACTGAAAAGGCTAAGGAGTTCTGCATCTCAAAATCGGTAAAATTAAATAACCTCTACTTGGTTCTGTGCCTTGCAGATGCAAAGATTTAGTGATTCTCTTGATTTCTATGGATTTATTACATGTAATGCATTCATCATTGTTTCCACTGCTCTTCTTGCAGTTTAGTTGATATAACTTTCATTAACAGCTCGTTACTATGTGCTTATATGAATGAAGATTCAATGCTTCCTGTTACCCGAAGCTCTCCCTTCGAGTAAAAGGAACTAGCTTTGTTCTGTTTGTGTATCCTGCTGCAGATAGTAATGCTAGCTTGCGTATATATATGTCTTTAGCTCATTTGCAGACATACATGAACTTTCAAGAGGAAAGCGTCAAAATGAATGAATGATGTCAATGATTTATATCAAAGATTTGTCACATTCACAGAACACGCTGGATATTTATCTCGCTGTCATGTTTTTAGTTCTCAGGGCTCCTTTGTTGCTGCATCCAGTCCAGTCTTTTGTTTGCTGAACTGGTTTCCCTTTTTTGTGTGTTCTGGTGGGTAGATAACTGATGCTTCGGTGGAAGTGTGGGAGGGTGATGCTCGGAATGTGATGTGCGAAGCCGTGGAGAAGCACCATGCTACCCTCTTGGTGCTTGGAAATAATGGTTATGGACCCATCAAAAGGTATACGCTAAAACACCAGCATCACAACGCACAGTTTCTCGGTTTGTTTTGCATCTTCACTAGTGTTTGCCTGTTTGGACACATCTCATTTCTTCTGCTTTCCTTTCCCTTATAACCAAAACATGTCACATTATACTTCTATGTTGGCTTCTTGTGCTTCTTGCTAATTAAATGCTAATGTCGGGATCCAATCCGATGTTATTTAACAGGGCTGTCTTGGGCAGTGTAAGCGACTACTGCGCCCATCATGCTCACTGCTCTGTGATGATTGTCAAGAGGCCGAAGATCAAACACTAATCCCAGTTTATATGTTTGATTATCTTCGGTGAATAAAAAAGGGTTAATCCTTTGAAGCAGCCATCATATGTGGCTATGTCTGTGTCTGGGAGAGTTGCATCTGTTTCTCTTATTTACTGTATTTTCCAATGTATTCCCTACCCCCTAGTAGTGCATTTGTACTGTGTATTATAAATGTTGGAGATTTAGACATCTTTCTAAGTTGAATATTTTGATTTCAGTTTCAAGTTCTTTTTCTTTTGTCATTTGTGGTTAAGGCATAAATTGAATTGGTCTTTGGTTGAATTGGCAGTAATATAGACCATTTTGTTGTTCCTTATTTTGTTGTTTGGGTCAAACCATTTTCATCATTTAGTTAATATTAAATGGTTTTTATGTTTAATTTGAAAATGTAACGGCCAACATATTTGTATCATTGTATGATAGGCGATCTCAAATGTTTATTTCAATGAATCATAAAAGAGTCGTGCAACTCTTAAAACAAAGTCGTGCAACTCTTAAAACAGAGTCGTGCAACTCTTAAAATAATATTGAGAGAAAATAAAATCATGTTGAACACAATTTTACAAATCTTGATTGTTGAGCAAAAATAACCAATTGTTGAGCAAAAATAAGATGATGTTGAGCAAAATTTGACCAATCCCTCATGTGCAATTTCACTCTATTGATGAGCAAAAAACAAGACCGTGTTGTGCAATAATCTATTAAATAAGTATAAAATTATATTTATAAAAAATAAGATTATGAGGAGACACAATTTCACAAGTCTCGATTATTGTGCAAAAATAAAGAATTGTTGAGCAAAAATAAGAGCATGTTGTGCAAAAATATGAGCATGTTGTGCAACTATTAAAACAGAGTCGTGCAACTCTTAAAACATGGTCGTGCAACTCTTAAAACAGAGTCGTGCAACTCTTGCAACATAGTCGTGCAACTCTTACAATAATATTGAGAGAACATAAAACCATGTTGAGAGCAATTTCAGAAATCTCGATTGTTTTGCAAAAAATAACCTATTGTTGAGCAAAAATAAGAGTAAGTTGTGCAAATATAAGAGGACGTTGTGCAAATTTAATCATAAGTTGAGCAAATATAACCCTAGTCTAGTTTTTATTTATTTTATTTTTTAAACCTTTTATCGTGCAAATATAAGAGTACTTTGTGCAAATATAACCATAAATTGTGCAAATATGATCCAAGTAGAGTTTAGAATTGCACTTTTTTCCGTGTCAGCACTTTTTTCTCCATGTCAGCACTTTTTTTAGAGTTGCACAAGCATGGATAACAATTTCACAAAGAATCGAAGAAGCACATGACAAATGAATCATAAGCCGATCAAATGATGTCGAACAATTCCATCAAGCCTGGATAACAATTTCACAAATATGATCCAAATCTAGTTTTAAGAGCCGTGCAACTCTTAAAACAGAGCCGTGCAACTCTTACAAGAGAGTCGTGCAACTCTTACAACAGAGTCGTGCAACTCTTACAACAGAGTCGTGCAACTCTTACAACAGAGGCGTGCAACTCTTAACACAGAGTCGTGCAACTCTTACAACAGAGCCGTGCAACTCTTAAAACAGAGTCGTGCAACTCTATAAATCTAAATTATTGTTCTTGCACCGTCATTTTATTATTATTCCAATATTTTTGCGCACAAATTAATATTATTCCAGAAAATAGTGCACAAATAAATACTATATGTGCATTTTATAATATGAGAAAATAAGTATAAAAATTGTATGTTGTATGTTTTAAGAGTTGCACGACTCTTACAACAGAGTCGTGCAACTCTTAAAACAGAGTCGTGCAACTCTTACAACATAGTCGTGCAACTCTTTAAACATAGTCGTGCAACTCTTAAAACATAGTCGTGCAACTATTACAACAGCGTCGTGCAACTCTTACAACAGAGTCGTGCAACTCTATAAATCTAAATTATTATTCTTGCACCGTCATTTTATCATTATGATGCCCAAATAAAGGATCATTTTCATTTATTATTAGGTTGGATTATTTTATGATGATAAAAACTATAAAACAATATCAATTTTTTAATTAATTTTTTATATATATAATTTCATGCTTATCAGCAATAAGTATGAAATCCTATAAAAAAAAGGTTATATTATATAGTAGCTTTTAGTTTCGTGTAGAGCAAAATTTCACCAATCCCCCATGTTGTGCAATTTTACTCTATTGATGAGCAAAAATAAGACCGTGTTGTGCAATAATCTATTAAATAAGTATAAAATTATATTTATAAAAAATAAGATTATGAGGAGACACAATTTCACAAGTCTCGATTATTGTGCAAAAATAAAGAATTGTTGAGCAAAAATAAGAGCATGTTGTGCAAAAATATTTCATTTATTATTAGGTTGGATTATTTTATGATGATAAAAACTATAAAACAATATCAATTTTTTAATTATTTTTTTATATATAATTTCATGCTTATCAGCAATAAGTATGAAATCCTATAAAAAAAAAGTTTATATTATATAGTAGCTTTTAGGTTCGTGTAGAGCAAAATTTCACCAATCCCCCATGTTATGCAATTTTACTCTATTGATGAGCAAAAACATTTTGAGAACAATTTCACAAGTCTCGATTGTTGTGCAAAAAATAACCTATTGTTGAGCAAAAATAAGAGTAAGTTGTGCAAATATGACCCAAGTCTAGTTTTTTTTTCTTTCTTCGCATCGATATATTTTGGCGTGCAAATATAACCGTATGTTATGCTTGTGCAAATATAACATTTTGTTGTGCAAAAATAAAAATAAAAATATAGTAAACTATGGAACACATAATAAAATATAGCTAATTTTTTTAATTTCTAATATTCACAGGGTAACTTTTGTAATTTATCATAAAAGTTCATCCCCTTCCTTCGTTCACGCGGTCGCCGGATCTGAACTCCAAAACGCAGATCTCTCCCTCGCCCGACCTCGCTCCAGGCCGGATCTGAGCCGCCTCGCTCGCGCCGCCTCGCTCGCGCGACCTTCAGTCCGGATCTGGACGTCGTCGTCGATCCCTCGCTCGCTCGCGCTCCCTCGCCCTCTGCTTCACATCGATAGCCGACGCCACCGGTTCTCCCTCGCGCCGCTCGTCGGATCTGAAAGTCCAGAACGCCGATCTCCAGCCGCTCGACCTCGCTCTAGGCCGGATATGAGCAATCGCTCGCTCGACCTCCAGTCCGGATCTGGACGTCGTCGTTCGCTCCCTCGCCATCTGCTTCGCATCGCTAGCCGAAGCCACCGGTTCTCCCTCGCTCTCTGATTCGCATCGAGAGCTCCATCGTCGGGGAGCGGAGAGAGAGCTCCATAGCCGGGGAGCGGAGAGAGAGCTCCATCGCCGGGGCGCGGAGAGAGAGATTGAAGAGAGAGACAATGGGATTGGGGGAAACGATCAGGGGATATTTTTTTTTTTGAGAATTAGTTTATATAGGGGCTATTTCGCAAATTTGTCCAAATCCGCGTCTATTCCGCAAATATGTCCAAATAAAGTGCCTATTTCGCAAAATTTTTCTATTTTCTTTTATGAATCAATGGAACGTGTGTTAAATTTACACCAATATTTTACCGGGCAAAGCCCAATAAAGTGTGGGCCTATGAAAGACCATTAGGTTCAATAATGTTCACACTGAGATAAAGTTGTTCAGGATGAGCAAAACATGACACTTTGAAATTCAAATTCCATGACCTCTAAACGTACAGGTGGCGAGTCATACAATACAAGGATCAATGATCGAGTAGCTCTTTTTTAGCAGGGAAATAAGTGAAGGTGACTTTAACAACGGGCAGGGGCGGATCCTGAACCGTCATTTCGAAGATACTTGTTGGTAAATTTTTCATCATTCCGAGAATGCTTAAAGGTTACACAAGGATCCGCCCCTGACAACAGGTAGACAAGTTCACGAGTCAAGGGTTGACTTAGACCCTATAGGTTTTGACCTAGCAGGGATAGGCACAATTCCCAAAGATTAGATTCTAGCCTTTTAAGGATAAAAGTAAGAGTGGGCTTTTAGGAGAACCAAATAACTATCGAACGGACTGTTTTAGAACAGTTCTACCGACCCATAAAAAAATGTGTAGAAAATGGCCCAAATTTGACGTTTTTTCGCAAACATATTCTTCGCTACCACCTAAGAAGACAATTCATCATATAGTCGTGGTACCACCGTCACTATTGACAATGGAATATGGAGTATAAGTTTAGAACTAAATATTGTATTTTCTAGTTGTAATTGCATTCGCGTGGTTTGAACTTTTTTATATTGTGATTTCAATTGTGTTTGGAATTCCGATTTTATTATTTCCCATTTTATTGTAGTGTTTGAACGTAAATTATTAAAAACTCACGTCCAAATCGTACACGTGTCTCAAATCTTATCCCATTCTCATATATCCTTTAATAAAATATTATATTTTTTTTTGTTGGAATATGGGTTACTTCTCTCATTGTCAATGGGTTATGAGATGGAATCTGGTTGGGTTTATGTGTTGTTCGTGTATTCTGTATATGGGTCCGCACACGATCTTCCTTCAGCTTGTCTTAACCCCATTGAACCTAGATGACATTAACAATTTTTTTCTTTTTAATCTTTTTTTTAATGTGATCCGATGGTTTATTTGTTCGCACAAGATTTTATTCATGTGGTTCGATTTTCCTATATCTGTGTAAGTTCAAGAAGGTGGGTTTACCTAATAACAATATCCATTAGCCAAAAATGGGTTTAGGTTGAATGCACAAATACTAGTTGATCATTCCAAATTAGAAAGCAATTAAGAACATAGACAACAAGAGAGGATAAAAATCAGCCAGGCTATGGACGGGTCCAAATTATCTGTCCCCAAATTTGTCCCTTTACTCTGTCTCTCCTCACATCTTTTTTATATTCATTTTCTTTTACTATTTAGTTTAATTTAATTTAATTTTAAACTGGGAGTGTGTGAGTGAAGACGGGTGATGGGGACAGAGGATTAGGGCTGACAAATGGTACGGAAATTACCATACTAACCACGTATCAACCACAAACCGACTATGTTGTTAACCACACTTGTGGTGACCATCATGGTGGTAAATGAAGCGTTCATGGAATTTTATCTATACTTATTACGTCATGGTGATGACAAAATAACTGGAAATACCTGCAAGCCTTAACCGGGAGGGGTTGCGATTAGATTATATGTTTAATTAGTCCAAGCGGCGGAGGTGTTACGTTTGGCTCGCGAGGATTTGAATCATTTCGTCGCAGACTCGGGTGGGAGTCAGGTGATGTTCTTATTCCAAGAACGTTCTGCTCCGATCACAGATCTCGAGAACTCAACTCCGGGGGTTTTATGTCCGGGGGATGACCAGAGCTCTTCTGCTTTTCTTATCTTGAAATTGAATCCCCTCCTTTGAGGACGGAGGGGGTATTTATAGGTAAACCAAGTGAGCAGCTGGCTGGCGACCTCGTGGTTCTGCATAGGATACGTGTAACGCATGCCCGCACGCTTAGGGACATAGGCAATACACGTGGAGCTTATTTAGAGGCGAGGTGTTAGAGCCAGTGAGCTGCTTTCTAGGATCTCGGAGGGTTACGAGGTGTTAGGAGGGCCCACTCTGATTCCCGCACGGGGTTCAGATCGCGAGGGAACAGGGATCACGGTTCTTGGGGGTGCTTAGTCTAGTCATTTGACTTTGATCAAGTACCTTGCTCGCGATGAATCGAAATGGTGGGACCAGGTGTCCTTTTGTGTTGGGTGACTCATTTATGAAGTCATACTTGTGTTATTTTATAGGTCTATTTTTTATGGCATCGTCAGTAACCATTGTGGTGGTAACCACGTGAAGTTAATTGGTACGGTAATGGTAATGAAATATGAATACCATGGTTACCGAGTATATGTGTGTGTGTGTGTGTGTGTGTGTGTGTGTGTGTGTGTGTGTGTGTGTGTGTGTGTGTGTGTGTGTGTAGAGAGAGAGAGAGAGAGAGAGAGAGAGGATGATTCAAGGGTAATCAAGCCTTATTGTGTAACATGAGAACACATCTGGGCCGTTGATTAGATGAAATGGATGGATGAGATTAAAAGGCAATTTTAACTTTTTTTTTATTAAAAATCAGTGGGGCCCACATTTTTTTCTAGCCCACTTGCTGAATTGGGAGCGTGTGTGATGCACTCTCTTGAAATTATTCGATATTATATCTGGATTATTCAATCGTATCGACGTATTATGTGATCGTATCGACGGATTATGCGATCGTATCCACTTGCCACATGATGGGTGGTTATTTTTTTCTTCGAATTATTCGATAATATCACTGGATTATTCGATCGTATTAATGGATTATGCAATAGTATCGATGGATTATTCTGATCGGCTAGCAACATGAAAACGCCATAAATTGAGAACTTACAGAAATCATCATTATTGAGAGGAGCTCTAAGAGCATGCACAACGCACACACTCAAGTGGGTATCTTTTTTTTTTAAAGTAAATAAAAATTAGGGTGTCTTATGTCAGTAAAATGTAGAGATATTTTGTATAGAAAAATGTGAGAGTTTCTTGTGCAAGAAACAAGCACAAAGAAAGTAATTTTTTTATCATGCATATTCTGACATTTTCAGCATTCATTTTTAATCAGGGCGGATATTTTCACCACTAATTTTTACTATTTCCACCAATAATCACCGCATAGGTATGCAGTAGTCTTAATCCACTTTTTCCCAGACCCACCGCATATACATGCGATGGATCCGTTGACCGTATACGAACCCACCGTATACCTATGCGGTGGGTTATGACGACCGTATACATGCGGTGGGTTTTGGGGCAATGGAAAACCGTTTGTAGAAGTTATCTAAAACCGTCGCCATAACCCACCGCATACATATGCGGTGGGTTATGGTGACGGTTTTGGATCGTTATGGCGACCGTTTTGGACTGTTATGGCGACAGTTTTGGACCTGTATACTCCTCGACCCACCGGAAAGTATTGCGGTGGGATCGTTGACTGTCATTAAATCAACCGCATACCTATGCGGTGATTAGCGGTGAAAATAGTAAAAATTAGCGGTGAAAATATTATCACCCATTTTTAATTTCTTTTTTTAAGTAAAGACACCCACTTCCGTATGTGCGTTGCATGCTCTAATGAAACCCTAATCGAGTTTGAATCTTTAAAAATAAGACTCACTTTATATTGTTAGGGCAATGCCGCAATAGAAAGGTCCGTTTCCTAATAAGTAACTTTTTGAAGTTAAACACATACTTCTAAGAGGGTAAAAACTATATAAAATATTATACTTATTATTAATAATATTATTCTTATTATTAAAAAATATGAAATTATCAAAAAATATTAAAAAAAATAATATTTTATATTATTTTTATCACCTTAAAATACGTTTATAAATAGTAAAAAATTACTTATTTGAAATCGGAAACGGAGGGACTAGATGTCAGGTGAACAACGGTTAGGGACTAGGGAGGTTGTACAATGAGCTGGATCGGGCAAGATGGTCTATTGTTGGAATTAATTCATATTTTTAAATGGGTTGATTTGATTTTTGAAGCCCAAATATGAGGAATTATGGGTATTGACTTTTGGGTGCATTTGGCCCAAATCGGAGGAGACAGGAGCAACCCCAAAGCTTTAGGTGATAGGAACTTTGGAAGCCATTAGCTAATTAACCATAAAGTCTAGAATTATGTGAGTTCATTTGTATCTAGAAATGTATAGGGGTGAGTGCATCGTGATGAAGAAGACCATGCCAAAGGCGTTGTGAGAGAAGCTCGAGAGCATTTAAGTGTCAAAATCGTTAATGAACCGGTTGTGCTTGAAAGAGTTATACTAACTCAGGACGGAGGAAAGTGTAGAGAATATCAGTTTTATGGGTGTGTTTTAGTCATTTTCCATGCTTTCATTCTCAATTTGTAATAAAGCTTTTAGTGAGGTAAGGGTTTCTCCCTCTCACGTGACATGTAGGGTAGTATATAAACCTCTCTTTGATGTGAAAAGGGGATAATTTTAGGGATTCCTGCCCTATGAAAGGGCCCTTGCCGCCACCTGATATGAATGAGCAATGATTGCTCTTTTTCTTCCATTTTCTGTTATGATATGTTGATGATTTCATTTCACTGTTTTTCAGTGATCTTTACATACATATTTACTCTTCTCATGGTATCAGAGCAGTAGTGTTTTCGATCCCGAATTCCTCCTAAATTGGTTGTGTCGTTACGACATTTATGTTCAACATTGCTGGAAACATGAGCAACACCAATGCTACTGATCCTACTCCAGGTAATCTAAATGATCCTTTATATTTATCAAACTCTGACCATCCAGGTGCCCAACTAGTGGCTATTCCCTTTGATGGTAGCAATTTCGTGACATGGAGTCGTGGGGTAACAATGGCTCTTGAAGCTAAGAACAAATTGGGGTTCACTAGTGGCGCATGTGCTAGGCCTGAGGACATTGCTGCTGATTTACAGAAGTGGAATCGTGCAGACTTCATGGTCCGCTGTTGGATCTTAAATTCTATGAGCAAGAATATTGCTGAGGCTTTATGTTTACTGAATCTACAAAACAACTTTGGGATGAAGTTGTTGAGCGATTTAGTCACACTAATGCTCCCTTGGTCTATAAAATCAGAAAGAAATTAGGCAATGTCACACAGGGCTCTATGTCCTTGGCGGATCTCTTCAATACCTTGAAGAAATACTGGGACGAGCTCCAAGTTTTGGAGGGAGTCCCACAATGCTCCTGTGGAGCAATGAAACAGTGCACATGTGACATTGCTAAGAAGATTGCTGATATTGAGAACAAAAATCGTGTTATGCAGCTTTTAGCAAGTCTTAACGATGGTTATGAGGCAGCTAAGACTCAGATTCTGTCTATGGATCCCTTACCTGGATTAAACAGAGCTTATTACATCTTACAGCAGGTTGATCAAGGGGGTGGGACATCGAGAAATTCTCAGGTCTCTAATGCTGACAGTAGTGCCATTGCTGCAGGCAAAAAGGGAAATTTTCAGTCTAATGTGAGCTCTAATTTTCAACCCAATACGAGCTCTAGATCTGATCAGGGTTACATGAAGGATTGGAGAGAGATCAAAAAGCAAGAGAAGCTGAACAGAAAATGAAACCAATGTGGGTTGAATGGCCACACTGCTGAGCAATGCTTCAAATTACATGGAGTTCCTGACTGGTTCAAGGAGCTCAAGGAAAAGGAGAAGCAACATGTATCTAGAGAAAGATGGAATGAGACCTCTAAGGGAGCTGCCAATGCTACTGGATCCATGGGATCCCCTATGCAGAATAACCCATTGGAAGAAGATTTTTTTGACAAAGGACGGGCTGATGAACATGTTGATAATGCCATGGTGAATGTTGTTTATCAAGAAATCTTGAGGAAGATGAAAGGCAAAAGCATCAGTGATATGTCCTCGGTCAATTTTGCAGGTATTGTTTCTTGCTCCTCTGCAAAATCTAACTGTAAAGTGGGCTCAGATGTCGAATGGATAGTGGATACAGGGGCTAGTGATCATATGATGCCTAGAGATCTTTGTGTTTCTAT
This sequence comes from Persicaria tinctoria, assembly GCA_037127255.1. NCBI lineage: Eukaryota > Viridiplantae > Streptophyta > Magnoliopsida > Caryophyllales > Polygonaceae > Persicaria > Persicaria tinctoria. The sequence continues at coordinate 9,164,608 of JBANSL010000004.1, forward strand.
GAAGGCTAAACTTGACAAGCCTGTGCATATAGGACTGCCTGATGGGACCATTAAAATTGTCACTGAGAGTGGCAACTATAAGATTTCAGACAATGTCATTCTTAATGATGTGTTGTTGGTACCTGATTTTCAACATAGTCTGTTATATGTGGGGAAATTGCTTGATGACTATGATTTAATTGCAATATTCACTAGAACTTCCTACATGATTCAGGACCCTGGAACTAAGAAGGTGCTGCTTGGAGGGATCAGAAAGCATGGGCTTTATAAGATCTTGAAGTCTGAGCAGTTTCAAGGATGCAACCAATTTCATGTTTTGAACACTTTGTTTCCTACAAGCATTTGTAATAAAGCTAGTGTTAGCTTGGATGTTTTGCATGCGAGACTGGGTCATACTTCTATGTCTAAGTTAAGACATTTAAAATTGGTTGATCAATGCATCCCTACTGATTTTCAGTGTGATATTTGCTCTATTTCTAAGCATCATAAATTGCCATTTCCAAGAAGTGATAGCATTGCTGATAGTGCTTTTGACTTGATCCATATGGATCTTTGGGGACCTTATAAGCATCCTACTTATAATGGCTTCCATTACTTCATCACTATATTAGATGATTATTCCAGGGTCACTTGGACTTTTTTATTGAAAAATAAATTGCAGGTCTTCAAAGCTATTACATATTTTGTGGCCTATGTTAGTACTCAGTTTGATAGAAAGGTGAAGGTTATCAGGACTTACAATGGGACAAAATTTACTTCCATACAGTGTCAAACCTTCTTTGCTACAGAAGGGATTATACATCAAAAGAGTACATCATATTCACCTCAACAGAATGGGAGGGTTGAGAGGAAACACAGGCATTTAGTTGAGACTGCTAGATCTATGAGATTGCATTCACGCTTGCCTATCAGATTTTGGGGGGAGTGCATACTTGCTGCCACTCATGTGATCAATAAAATGCCTACCGAGGTCTTAAACTGGAAGACACCCTTTGAAAGATTGTTCAACAAAGTGCCTGGATATGGTGAGTTGAGAATTCTTGGGTGTTTATGTTTTGTACCTATTTCACCTTCTAAAAAGGACAAGATGGGGCCAAAAGCTAGAAAATGTGTGTTCCTTGGCTATCCTCATGGACAAAAGGCTTATAAAGTTTGGGATCTTGAGTCAAGATCCATGAAGATATGCAGAGATGTAATTTTTAATGAGGGTATATTTCCTTTCAAGGAACAACCTTCAGTTGCACAGAAGGAAGATTTTTCAGACCAAAACCATCTTACCTCTTGTCAATCCAGCTAATGATTTCTATACTACATTCACCTTGCCTTCAGTTACCCAAACACAGTCTCATACACCTCCCCATTCTCCTCATATAACTCCTACCACATCCACCCATGTGGATGTGGATCCACATATAAATTCCATTGCTCCAAATTCCACTGCATCCTCATCCCCTCCTTCTGTTAACCAAACACAACCTCATGATCTTCCATCAAATTGACTTGCCCTTGATGACTTAGAAAATTTTCCTCCCTTGAGGAGATCCACTAGAGACATTATCAGGCCAAGGAGATTGAATGACTTTGTTTGTCCCATAAACAATACTAGAAACTCCTTTTCTCAGTCATTTCTTGCAGATTGTCTCAATCATGTACATGATCATACTCCTGAGCATCTATCCTCCTTCTGTAACATGGCTGCTATTTATGAGCCCTCTCATTATGGTCAAGCTGTCAATAATCCTGAATGGGTTACAACCATGAAAAATGAGTAGCAAGCCTTAGAAGATAATGAGACATGGTCTCTTACTGAGCTTCCTGCAGGGAAAAAGGCAATTGGAAGTAAATGGGTGTACAAAGTCAAATATAGACCAGATGGGCAGGTTGAAAGATTTAAGGCCAGATTGGTGGCCAAAGGATACAATCAGATAAAGGGTAAGGACTATAAACACACCTTCTCTCCTGTTGCTAAATTCACATCAGTAAGATTATTATTGGCTATTGCAACGGCAAAGCATTGGCCTTTACACCAATTAGATGTGAACAATGCATTCTTGCATGGATATTTAGAGGAGGAAGTATATATGAAGCCACCTCCTGGTTATGATTTACCCAAACCAAACCTTGTATGTAGGTTGAAAAAATCAATTTATGGCCTTAAACAAGGATCCAGACAGTGGAATGTTGAATTGTCTAAATTGCTAATTGGCCTGGGATATGTGAGAATTGTGGAGGATTACTCCATGTTTGTTAAACGTTTGCCTACTGGTGTGGTTGTGGCACTTGTTTATGTTGATGATTTATTGATAACAGGAGATGATGAGAAGGTCATTTATATGACTAAACATGCACTGCATAGGGCCTTTACCATTAAGGATCCGGGTTTGGCCAGATTTTTTTGGGTTTGGAAATCTCAAGGACTACAGAGGGTACTTACTTGAATCAGAGGAATTATATTCTTGATCTCCTTATTGATTGTGAATTACAGAACTGCAAGCCTGCAGTTTTCCCTTTTCCAAAAGGACTCAGATTATCAACAGATTTAGGCATGATCATGAGTGATCCTGAGTCATACAGAAGGCTCATTGGAAGGCTGTTATTCCTTAACCTTACAAGGCCTGATATATCTTATGCATTACATCACCTCAGTCAATTCATGTGTGAGCCAAGAGCACCTCATTATGAAGCTGCTATTCATGTTGTGAAATATCTAAAAGGGACTCCTACAGTTGGTCTTTTTTATCCAGCAAATTCTCCCTTAACTTTGACTGCATATTGTGATGCTGATTGGGGCACTTGTCAGTTTAGTGCCAGATCTCTTACATGCTATTGTGTATTTATGGGGAGCTCATTGGTATCTTGGAAGACCAAGAAGCAAACAACAGTCTCAAAATCATCTGCTGAGGCAGAATATCGAAGTATGTCCATGACTACCAGTGAGATTATTTGGTTGGAGGGTATGATGCAAGCCTTGGCTATACCTCCACCATTACCTATTCCCTTATTATGTGACAACAAAGCTGCAATTCACATCTCTGAAAACCCAGTTTTTCATGAAAGAACAAAGCATCTCAAGATTGATTGTCATTTCATTCAAGAGAAATTACTTGATGGCATTATTACTCCTCAATACATCAGGATAGGTGTTCAGCTGGCTGATGTTTTAACCAAACCATTGGGTGAGAAGCAACATCTCTTCCTCTCTTCCAAGTTGGGTCTTGTGGGTTTCACCCCAACTCCAACTTGAAGAGGGGATGTAGAGAATATCAGTTTTATGGGTGTGTATTAGTCATTTTTCATGCTTTCATTCTCAATTTGTAATAAAGCTTTTAGTGAGGTAAGGGTTTCTCCCTCTCATGTGACATGTAGGGTAGTATATAAACCTCTCTTTGATGTGAAAAAGGGATAATTTTAGGGATTGCTGCCCTATGAAAGGACCCCTGCCGCCACCTGATATGAATGAGCAATGATTGCTCTTTTTCTTCCATTTTCTACTATGATCTGTTGATGATTTCATTTCACTGTTTTTCAGTGATCTTTACATACATATTTACTCTTCTCAGAAAGAGTTAACCCTCATGATCAATAACTCATTTAATCAACTAATATGCCAATTGATGAATGTAAATGATAATATTAAGGACGAGGAACAATCATTATTGTTGTTAGCATTATTACCAAGGTCCTACAAGCCTTTAGTGCAAACATTGTTTGTAGAAAGTACGACTTTCATTCATTCTAAACGAGGTAACGACTGCTTTATGAGATAGTGAGAGGATGGCGAAGAATGACGTACACTCTCAATACAGGAGGGGATAACATATTAGTTGCGGAGAATCGGAAGAATGACACTTTTATATATTAATACAAGTCCTCATTTTGTTAGAAGAGTTTTTTATTTCGAGTCACAAGTGATCATGAAGCGACCCGTTTTTTTCCCAACAGGCTCGGGAGCCCAACTGTGGAGCAAGATAGTATGACTTAAAAGACACCTTCAATATTTAAGCACTCGCACACACATATGAGTATATAATATGTGTCGGGTGTTGGATAATGGGACGGATGACGGGTGAGAAATACTTTCACTCAATTTCGATCCGACTCATCACCCGCTCACCCATCACTCATTTAATATCCGAATTATATCAGATTTTCATCCACTTTTCCGGGTCAGATTTCCATTCCTATTTGTAAGGATGCACCATCAAATATTTAAAGAAATGATCATATGAATATATTAATTGATCACTTTTATTATAACCTTAAGACTTTATTAATTGGTTGATTAATTCAAACAAATTAAGCATAAACGTTGATGGCATGAAATTAACAAACCAGTCTTGTATTCCTTGTGCCTATAGCTATGAGAGTCATGCAAAGAACATGACGAGTTAATTACAACTATACTTATAAGAAATCGAAATTTAATAATCTCGAATCTTATTTTACGAGGGTTTGGATTAAAAAAAAAGCCATAAAAAACGAAAACAAAGTTTGCATTTCTCCGAAACTTTGTTAGAGATATGGCATTTAACATAGACGTAGACTGGAGTGCCTGTGGGAGGATGGTGATGGTGGCGATGGCCATCGTCCTCTCCGGCTGCATCATAGCTGCGTATTTCATGGCGATCAATAATCATGTCAAGACGAGCATATGGTATACCCTCTTGCTCATGATCTTCGTTACTTCTGCTTTTGTGTTCGCGGTCTTAGCTTTCTTGATTTCCGAGCATTGTAGCCAAGGCCTTCAAAATCGGAGGGTTGTTCCTCGGGATGCAGGTGTAGAGCTTCCCGCTCGTTGATCTTTTGGATATCAAAAGCTAGAAGTTATTATAACATCTCTTGTCTCAATTTCTTAATTAGATGTAACTTGCAAGTTTCGATGCTTTTTCGATCTAGCCAGTTAGATTTTAGAGAAAATAAGTATTTTTCAATCCCAACGTACACCTCGTGACAACCGGGGTTATCAGAGGAGGTATAAAGGATCATGAGGATCGACGGATGGTGTGGCCTGGGGATCATCCATGATCGATCGAAGAAGATGATTGTCGAACAACGAAGATGAAGTGGAAGTAAATCCCTAGCCTGCATGGTGGGGCGGATCTATATTAGGGTCAGGGGTGGCATTCGCCACCTCAATCGAAAATAAAATTTAATATACACGTTCCTCTCGTCGATAGCTTCGATTTGATATATTATAAGTTCAAATTCGACACCTGATCAAAAAGTTATACACGATTCAAAACTGAGCAAACATAAATTATTTCCGACATAATTTTCCAAACTGAATTACTTCTACCATAATTATTGCTTGTTATACTTTATAACTTAATACTATAAAGTCTATAATTAAACTCGATAAATTCAAATTAGTAGGTTATATTGAAATATTTGAAAACCATGAAATAAAGTATGTATATATAATTACTATTTTACACATAATAATGAGGATTTCTTGAAAAAAAAAAGATTTTAATTTTACATACAATTAATTTTTTTATGGTAATTTCCGTCCCTCAAATAAAAGTTTCAGGATCCGCCACTGTCTGCATGATACCATGTTGATGTGGAGGGAAAAACCAGAGAAAAGAAAGAAACAGAATCTATATATAACCTTAATTTAGAAGACTTTGCTTACGTGTCAATCTTAAAGGAGTTTTAGGAATATTGATCAAATATTTTTTTTTCCTTGATTTTTTTATTTCTCCTTTTCTCTTTTTTTTTCCATTAATTTTTTTTAATCCTCCATTGTCTTTTATTATTAACATATTTACTAACCATTTATATATAACCTTAATTTAGAAGACTTTGCTTACGTGTCAATCTTAGAGGAGTTTTAGGAATATTGATCAAATAATTTTTTTTTTCTTGATTTTTTTATTTCTCCTTTTCTCTTTTTTTTTTCCATTAATTATTTTTAATCCTCCATTGTCTTTTATTCTTAACATATTTACTAACAATTGAGTTTAATTCAAAACATTGAATTCAATCTAATATAACCATTAGCCTTAACTCACATTTATGTACTAACTATTGAGTTTAATTCAAAACATTGAATATAATTATTAGTTGTGACACATCACATTTAAATGCATGATTCAGATTTCAAAATTTATAAAAAAGTTACAATGATATTGATATTATTATTACTGGGTGATTTAAAATATCTGCATTTATATATTATGCTTTAGACGAGATATAAAAAAAATATTTCAGAATTATAAGATACATTTATGGTAAAGTTTTTTTTTTATCTTAAAAAATATTTCAGAATTATAAGATACATTTATGGTAAAGTTTTTTTTATCTTAACTTTTATTAGTATTTTATAATTTATTTATATGTATTATTAATATTTTAGTTTTAAAAAACTAGTTTGTATTATGTGTAAAACTTGTGTTTAGTTACATATTAATCCCTATTTATAGAAAATGTCCTGACTTATCAAACACCTAAGTCTATATTCCAACAGAAGAAAAGAGAAATTAATATATATTTTTGTTTGCAAATTTGTAGGGAGATAAGTGAACGCTAAAATTAAATATTTCACTCATCTTCATGAAAATTTAGATATATTTTCATTTATGCTAAAATTCAGGGCCGGCCCTGGGCAAGTGCAAGGTGGGCGACTGCACCGGGCCTCCGATTTTACGGGGCCTCATTTTATTAATATTAGAATATATAAAAAATCATTTGAAAAATAACACTGTGTCGTATTGGCTTGGTGGTTGAGAACTTCTGCAACCCGCCCCGCTTGTTTCTTGAAGCCAGTGTTCGATGTTCGATTCCCAAGTAGCGCATCTTTTTTTATTTTTTCTATCAGTTGAGGCTGCGGACACGCCCTCCCCCTCTCTTAATTAGGAGGCCTCATTAACTTTCATCAAGTTAAAGTGCGAAGTGCGGCAGTGCGCCCTCTCCCTCTCTTAATTACGAGGCTTCATCAAGTTAAAGTGTGTTAAATTTTATCCAGGTCTCATCAAGTCATTAATTAGGAGGCCTCATTAACTTTCACTCAGTTAAAGTGTGTTAAATTTTAACCCAACACAGGTATATTTTTGGTTTTAGTTTATACAGTAATTATTTCATTCAGGAACCATTTTACTAGTTTTATTAACTTGGGACTATTTTTAATTAATAACATGATATTATAATGAAAAAAAGTTATAGGGAATTAGAATATATAAAGAAAAATATCTATATTTATGTATGATGCTTTAAATGAGATTTTAAAAAAATTCTTAAATATTTTTAAGATACATTTATGTTATAGATTTTTATGTTTTTATATTAAATTTTATTTATACTTTATAATATTAATTTTGTTATTTTATTTTTGATTTTAGTTTTAAATAAGCGTGTCATGGTGTAGGAATTGTACTAGTTTTCCATAAATATCAACAAAAATAATCAATTTTTTTTAACATAGTCCTCCTTAAGATATAATTAATGAAATTATGAACCGGGCCTCCAAATTTAAATTGATTGGACGGCCCTGCTAAAATTAAAAGATACGAGGTTTGTATATATTAAAGTCCCCGTAAGCCCCCTGTTGCAATTCTTACCGCAACCACAAACCACAATTTAATTTCAAATCACAAACCACAAACTTATTTCTCACAAATTACAAACCCTAATTAATGCGAGACCATCCAAGACACCACCCAAGACACCTTCGGACACATCTATATTTGGAGATGAACCTATGATTCGAGCTCGTGAGAATAATGTCATTCTCAAGAGAAAGAAGAAGGCTCCACCATGAGAAAAGGTCCAAAGGTGCAAGCTTTATGATCGTTCGTTTTTAGATTCGTTCAGCAGTTTGACAGCTTTTTGACGTCTCAGTAAAATGAGTCGTACGGAGTCAATACTAATCGGATTGGACCGTGGCATACCTTGTTGGAACGGGGACGAAGATATCTACAACTTTTCTGTTGAAGGTTTTTCCATATTCGACCTAGAACTTGGCCGAAAATCAATATCTTGGAGTTGTCACTGTTTTTAGACGGAAATTACTAAGTGTTGGAACTTTTCTTATTGCTATTTTTAGAGACCTTATTTATTTAAGTTATTTTAGGTAATTTAGGGATTTATTTTAATTTCCATTAAAAATCAGCCCTAGGGTTCTATTTAAGCGGCTAATCTTCCATTGTAACAATTAGACGTCTCTATGAATGAAAATCTCAGTTTGTGTTGAAACACATGAGTGCAAAGTCAATCGATTCGAAGCAGGGTTCATCGATTGCAAATATTGGTATATATCTTGCTTGGTTTGCTTTGAGTTCATCAACCTCGCGAGAGCTTGGTGATCCTGGTAATCACAAGTCCCCTCCTTGTGCCTCCAAGTTGTCCGCTTGGTTGTGTAAGGTTGTAGAGGCGGGCTTTATAGTCGTTGATATTTGGTTTCTACCCTCTTAGGAGGTCTGGGGTCTTTATCTCGTTCTATTTTAGTTCGAATCACCCAATCTATCGGTCTTTGTTCTTTCATTTTCAAGTCTTTCATATTTGTTCAAATCGAGTCTTAGTCCCTTCATTATAGTCGGTTTCGAGTCACTGTTGTCGAAGTCAAGTTGCTGCGTTTTCTTTGTTATTTGGTCGACATCGAGTGTAAGCTTGGTGTTCGTGAGTCTTTGCTTCCATTCTTGTTGTTTTTTGTTTGATTGTCGGAGATCGGACCATCCTACGGCTAACCTCGTATCACTAATTGAAATTTCCCCCAAATTGATTATCAAATCCACAAATTCTAATATAAATTGATTCTCGTCTCAATTAATCCACAACCCATATTTCAAATCACAAACCACAAATTCATAAATTCATTTCTCACAACCACAATCACAAACCACAAATCCAAATCACAAACCACGATTTCAAATCACAAACAACAAATTCACAAATTTATTTCTCACTACAACCACAAACCACAAATTTATTCCTCACAAATCACAAATCCTAGTTGAAATTTCTCCCAAATTGATTCTCAAATCTACATATTCTAATCTAAATTGATTTTAAACTAAACCAATTGAACTTAAAAACAATGAAATTAAAAGAAAAATGAAGAAAACTAACTAAAAAATAATGAACAGTGAAGATTGAACCACTTTGTCTCTGTGGACTGCGCGCGGGAGACAACATACCAAAAGAGGGATGGGTTGCAGTGGTGCACGGTGCGGCGGTGGTAGGTTCGGCCGGAGGTGTAGCTGGCGACGGCAACCGGCTTGGGGACATGGGGTTTCACTTTTGGCTTTTGCTCTGTGGGTGTGAGGGAGTTTACTGCTGCTTCTGTTTCAATTCTTGTATGCGTTAAAAAAAAGGATTAATTGCACTAAATATCCTAACCTTTGTGGATAGTTACGCTTAATATCCCGACCTTGTAAGATTTTGCGAAATATCCTGAATTTTTGTGTTAGTTGCGCTCTTTACCATGGATGAGTTTCTTAAATTAATAAAATCACTAACATAATATGAAAATTACACAAAAGCACCCATATTTATATATAAAAAATGAACAATCCCCCATTTTAATAAAAAAAAAAAATTATGCCAAACATATAAAAATCCATGCTGTAAAAAATTAAAATGAGATCAATTACTTAAAAATAAATTTATTTCTTATCATATCTTATATTCTTTACAAATTTATTTTATAAAGTCATAGTTATAATTTACGTAAGATTAATATGTAAGTACCATATTATGTGTTCAATTAATTAATCGAGTTTCCATGATTATATACCCAATTTTGCCTATTTTTAATACAGTATATGTTTATCATACCTTTATTAATCATAAATATTTATCATATATTTTACTATTTCTTTTTATAAAATATATTTTATTTTATTTTTGTAAAAGTATTATATTTCATCTATGTAGTTAAGACTTAGCATATAGAATCTTTTTTTTAATGCTATGGAATTTAGATGAGAAATATTTTCTTAAGATTCAATATCACAAGATACCACATAATATAAGATCTTATGTATTAGTTTTAGTGTATATAAATTAATATGGACCAAAAATAATATATATAAAATAATATACATAGAATAGATGTACAAATCCACATGTATATATAGGTATGTATAAATTTAGATTTTTTTTTTATAAAAGATCTTATTAAGAAGTAGATGTTATCTATTAGAAATAATTTTTTTTTTTTTGGGGGGGGGGGGGATTTTTAAATATATTAGGGGTTTACTGAAATTATTTTATGAATATGGGTGATTTTGTGTAATTATTCCATTACTTGTGTAATTTTTTAATTTAAGAAACTTATCTAGGGTAGAGAGCGCAACTAATACTAAAGGTCAGGATATTTCACGAAATATTACAAGGTCGGGATATTAAACGCAACTATCCATAAAGGTCGGGATATTTAGTGCAATTATCCCTAAAAAAAGGAGGGTTTCTGAAGGGTTTTTTTTATAAAAAAACAGATACAAAAAGTTGGGGCAATGGGATTCGAACTGGGGATGGTTAATCCGCATTTACTTCCTTCTGTGTCCTAACCACTGAGCCAAATTATTTTTACGATAGTTGCCTACTTAACTAAAATATATTACAAACAAGAAGATATATAAAAATACACATGCCTTTTTTTCCGGAGGGGGGGCTTCAGCCGCCCCGAGCCCCCCGTGGATCCGCCACTGGCTATGGGTATAGAAAACCCGATATCTATATACCTTGTTTGGTATATTTATCTAAATCAGTATATAGATATCAATCCTATATCTCCCATATACTGATTCTAGGCTATTCTTCCTCTTTGGATATCTGACAAAATTGTGGGCTATAGGAAAAGAGGGGCGAACTACTGGGCAACGAGCGACTGTGGAGATACGGTTTCTTCTTCTTCTCTTCCTTCTCCTTCTTCTCCTCTTCCTTCTCCTTCTTCTATATAGAACTGCTCCCCATTGCATATGTTCAAACTCCTTGCATAGTTGCATCTGCCGATTCGCTCGTTCGAATTGCCGTTAGAAAGAATTTATTGCATCTGCTCAGAAATTGATGTTCGAAATTCTTTGCATCTGCCCAAAATTGATGTTCGAAATTCCTTGCATCTACCCAAAATCGATGTTCGAAATTGCTTGCATCTGCCCAGAAATTGCCATTCGAAATTCCTTGCATCTACCCAGAAATTGTTGTTTGAAACAATTGTTTGCATCTGCCCAGAATTGTTGTTCAAAATTCCTTTTTGAATGTCACGAAATTGCATCCGTTCGATTTGAAAATTAGGGTTCGAACATTAGGGTTCTTATTAATTTGTTCGAAAATTAGTTTAGATATCCTATATACCCTTTCCAAACCGCAGATATAAGATATATATATATATATATATATCAATCCTATACCCATACCCATAACTTGATATCTATATCTCATACTCATAGCCTATATCCTATATCTATATACCCTTTTTAAACGGACCCTTAGTTTATTTCGAGTTGTTATATATACTGATTGTTTTCTTAATTAATTTTATTTATTTATTTTTAAGGTCACTCTGGATTTCTCAAAAATGCTCTTTTAAAGGGTCTAAATCCTCTGTCCCTAATTACATATCCCCTTCTCTTGTCCCTAGCTAGCCTCCTCACAAAAACACATTCTTTTTTGTTTTTAATCTAATTTTGTTTATTTATTTTATTTTAGTTTTTTTTTTAATTAGGACTTATGAGGGATGCTGAATGAACATGAAAGGGAGACAATTTTGAAGATAGAGGATTTCATTCCATCTCAAAAGTGGTAGGAAAGGACATGATACATTCCGGTTTAAGAAATGTAGCATATAACTTGAGGAGTATATATTAATTGATTATCCAATCCATGGTTTTAGCATGATACAGTACGGCTAATCCATCAATTATGCAAACAAAAGATGTGTGAAAAGGAGGCGAGGGAAACTCGGACACATGCAAACTTTCATCGAATACATCATTCCTACTTATCTTTTCCTATACTATCTCAGTTTGTTCGCCAAAGATATATCGGTTATTATTTATACATATTTTTTTAAAATGATAAAAATTATATAATTTTTTTTTTAACTATTTCTTAAAAATAATCTTTATATAATACCTTAATTTAGAAGACTTTTGATGAGGTGTCAACTCCTCCTTAATTTAAGGTTTTTCAACTAATCACAATTTTCTCTTTCTTTTTTCTTTCTTTTCATCTCTTTCATACATTTACATTTTTTTCTTTTATTTTTTACCCATTTACTAACAATCTATCTATATAATACCTTAATTTATAAGACTTTTGATGAGGTGTCAACTCCTCCTTAATTTAAGGTTTTTCAACTAATCACATTTTTTTTTTCATCTCTTTCATACATTTACATTTTTTTTCTTTTATTTTTTACCCATTTACTAACCATCTCTATCTATATATCTATACAATACCTTAATTTAGAAGACTTTTGATGAGGTGTCAACTCCTCCTTAATTTAAGGTTTTTCAACTAATCACAATTTTCTTTTTTTTTTCTTCTTTTCATCTCTTTCATACATTTACATTTTTTTTCTTTTATTTTTTACCCATTTACTAACCATCTATATCTATATTCTATATAATACCTTAATTTAGAAGACTTTTGATGAGGTGTCAACTCCTCCTTAATTTAAGGTTTTTCAACTAATCACAATTTTTTTTTCTTTTCATCTCTTTCATACATTTACATTTTTTTCTTTTATTTTTTACCCATTTACTAACCATCTATATAATACCTGAATTTAGAAGACTTTTAATGAGGTGTCAACTCCTCCTTAATTTAAGGTTTTTCAACTAATCACGATTTTTTTTTCTTTTCATCTCTTTCATACATTTACATTTTTTTCTTTTATTTTTTACCCATTTACTAACCATCTATATATCTATATAATACCTTAATTTAGAAGACTTTTAATGAGGTGTCAACTCCTCCTTAATTTAAGGTTTTTCAACTAATCATGATTTTTTTTTCTTTTCATCTCTTTCATACATTTACATTTTTTTTCTTTTATTTTTTACTCATTTACTAACCATTGGGTTTAATTCAAAACATTGAATTAAATATTTGAATTAAACCCAATATCTACTATTAATCTATATTTAAATATTTATATATTATAATAATAATCTATATCAATATAATATCGTAATTTAAAAACGTTTGCGATGAAGTCTAACTTTATGTTAAACATTTTTACCATTTTCTTAAACATTTCAAGTCTACCTTCATTATTTTATCTTAACTTTTTTATTTGTTATATTTATTAAAATTTTATTTATTAAAAATCGCGCCATGGCGCGAGAATTATACTAGTTTTATAGTTATTGGTAATAAGTACTACACGTATTTCTCAAGTTTTAGGCTTGTCTGAAGTCAAATTTTTATTTAATTTTAAAAAATGTGTTATAAGTATTATGTAGTATGAAATGATTTTAAAAAATATTTAAATAATTAATATTTTATACAATTTTCATCGTCCTAAAAAAAATATGTGTAATAGTAATTGAGATGGTTTACCTAACGAATGGAGGATAGATTACTTAAAATATAGGAGGACAAATTAAATAATAGAATTGGGTAGTATGACAATTACTCTTATAAAAATAATTAGATTATTATAAAAATATAAATGTGTAGAATATCATAAATTAACTTTAAACTATTAAATTATAGGAAAATTACTATTAATTTTTTTTATTAGTTATGGAGTTAAAATTATAATATATCAATAGATGTTGAACGCCCTAATTTTAAGGATAAATTGGATTAATGAATTTTCAAAAAAATATACCAATGTTATAATTGATGATTCATATACGTACGCATCTAAGAAAATATTGCTGGATTATTTTGTAATTTTTACTCATATTTATTTTGCAAAAAAATATTTTCATGATTTTTTATAATATTTTTTCCAAATTTATATGAATCATATCAAATATAATCATTATAATTTTTTTTTATCAATAATTTTGAATTTAAAAAGTTTTGTGTAAACACCAAATGGAAAATGTAGCACAATTGATATGCAATAGGTGATCCTCACTCATTATGCAGTTGGAGGCTTAGATTTTTTTTTCTTGACAATGATTGTACTAGACAAATCTGATACTTCGAGAGACTAGAAAAAAGTAAGCTGACGGACAAGCCGTTATAATAAAAGAGAGACAAAAAATCAAAACATGAAAAAAACCGATAGAACTAAGGCTGAAAGAGAATTAAAGGTGTCAAATAAACAAAGCGGACCCAAATACGTACACACTTCTGCCCAAAAAAAAAAGACTATATATGTTTGGTAAAAGCCAGGGTAGCTAATAGAGTAGCTAAAGATGGATACCTGAAGCTGATGAATTATTTGTGTTAAAAATATATGTTAATAAATTAGTATAATATTGGTAAATCTAGTTGTTAGGGTAATAAATGAAAATTTGTGAATAGAAAATCAAAAATTCCAGAAAGTTTGGATGAGCAGCGATTGGGGCCAACCGCTAATTAAAAACTGTATAATATCAAAACAACTTTTCCAAATTGATAGTATCAAATAATCAAATATACCCAAAAACTGTTGAAAAATAAGTCAAACATTATCAAAGAAAAGCAAACATGCACGATATCATCTCTTCATTATCATCAAATTAAAATATTTTATTTCATTTTGCTTAAATCAAGTACACACCATCATCAGATCTATTTGGATGATTGTTAATCTATATCTATATATCTATATAATACTTTAAATCAGAAGACTTTTGTCTACGTGTCTTCTCCACCTCAATTTTAGTTATTTCAACCAATAGCAAATTTTCTCATTTCTCATTTCTCATTTTTCATTTTTCATTTTTCATTTTTGATTTTTGATTTTTGATTTTTGATTTTGATTTTTGATTTTTGATTTTTAATTTTTGATTTTTTTCAATAATTGACACATTTTAAATTTATTACGAAACATTGATATTTTTTTCATACTCCCGATATTAGGAACATCAAGAATCCAGAATTAAAAGTATAACTCACCTACTATATATAATGGTTTTTATCTATATCTATATCTATATATCTATATATTTATATAGTACTTTTAATCAGAAGACTTTTGCCTACGTGTCTTCTCCACCTCAATTTTTGTTATTTCAACCAATAGCAATTTTTCTCATTTCTCATTTTTGATTTTTGATTTTTGATTTTTGATTTTTGATTTTTGATTTTTGATTTTTTTTTCTTCAATAATTGACACATTTTAAATTTATTACGAAACATTGATATTTTTTTCACACTCCCCATATTAGGAACATCAAGAAATCCATAATTAAAAGTATAACTTACCTACTATATATAATGATTTTTATTTGTTTTTTTTATGTAAACGCGCCATGGAGCGGGGATTATACTAGTTATAATTTATAATGCACAATATTGTATTATAATATTATAAATTATAATACGTAAATTATAATTTATAATTTATGGCTCTCAAAACAGACATTCAGGAATCGGGAAACAAGCCAAAAGCAAACACTGCTAAAGTTGCTCATACAAGGCAACCATGTGAATATGAGATGGAGTCGTGATGATCAGTTCGTACGTGGGTGTGGTAGTGGCTCACTGCCTCACTGGCTCATGGCTCATGTCACTATGCTTTGAATCGTATTAAAAGACAAAGGAGGAAGAAAAAAAAATTGAAGGAAATATATTTGAGTTAAATCCAACCGATGTATTGGACTAAATTAAATACATTATTTTGAATTAAAGGATACTATGGAAATTCATTGTCATGTTGTATTTGTCATATTTTTAGGGAATCGAATGTTACAGGATTGCTGATATGATTGCATGTATGACCTACAATTTCCTTTTCGATGATAGCTTGGCTGTCGATCCAGAACTTCGCGTTCTCGTCCGCTCGGACACTCTAAAAAAGAAGTAGGTCGTTGGCGTCTGTCCTAATTTTTATCTCGCTTCCCAAAAAAAAATTTGAATTAAGTCCAATTGTTAGTAAATATGTTAAAAAATGTGATTGATTTAAAGAAATGAAGGAAAAATTAATAATAATAACTAAATGAAATAAATAATTATAAAAATAGTGAAAAAACTTGATTAAGGAAAAAGAAATAATTAAGGAGAGGTTGACACATCAGTCTTACGTATTCTAAATTAAGAGTGTATATGGATGTAGATATAGATTTTCAGTCTAGATTCTCGGACACTCTTGGTGATGACCATGAGTCAACCGAGCATAACATCACTCAAACTCTTATCTTGAATTTTAAAATTAATTTAGAGAAAATGATAGGGAATATACCAAAACTTTGGGCCTCTTGCAAAAATAACACCCCCCTTCTAAAATTTGCAAAAGTAGCAAATAGGTCCAAACATTGGCAAAAATAATCGGTGGTCATCACCTCCTTTCACAGGTTACCCTTCCTGTTGAACTGAGCCCTCACCGCCCCGCCTTCTCTCCGGTCGTTCCCCGCCCTCCACGAGCCACCTCCGGCCACCCAACCACCTGCGTTCACCCTCTCTCTCCGGCGCACCCACTGAGCCCAGAACCCACCTGGTTCGTGCCCACTCAACCACCACCGTTCGAACCGCCACCCTCAACCGCCCACCCAACAGAGAGAGAAGCTCGGGAGGCGATTTCATAAGGGAGAAGACAATGAAGAAATTAAAGGAAGAAGCTTTGGTGGAGTTTCGAAGAAGAAGAAACCCCACCCCCCGAGAAATATTGAAGGCGATTGAAGAAGAACAATCCCCCGTCCACGCAGAAAGCAAGTAAGTACTCATCCTCCCTCTATTGAACTCAAAATTTTTGTAGATTGTTCTATTGTAGATAGTCAGCCAGGTTGGGGAGAAATTGGATTGAATTTTTTTTGAAACCCTAACTTTGTGGGAGTTGGAAGGTTTGGGGAAATTGAGGAAGTTGTGATTTTCAAATGGACAGGGAAGTCATCGGGGATCTGAAGACGGAATTGAAATTGAAGGTCTGAACATGAGTGAATCGAACTGAAAATCTCGATTAATTGGTGGATTTTGAAATGGGGAAATAGTTAACATCACTGATTTTTTACTGTCATACATTTTTCTATCACGCATTTTTTCTTTACTGGCACATATTATTTCTTTACTGGCACTGATATATGTTTGACCAGCAACAATGGTGATGTTGTGTCTTTTCGTGTGTGTTTTATTGTCCTGCTGAGATGGGTATGGAATGATGTTGGATGTGGTAAAGGGGAAGGTGAATGGTAGGCGGAATGGGTGCGTATTATTTTTGAAATCGGAAACTTTTTGTGGGTTTCAAGATCGGGGGTGTTTAGTGACTAGTTGCCTTCAAAATATAATGCTAATAATGGGTTATACTTGTACATCATTGTAAGTTTGTTTCTATGTGTTGAAGTATGTTGTGATTGAAACCATTAATGTTACACTGGACAATGTCATTTGAGAGTAATGTAGGTTTGTTTCTAGGGTTGTCATATGTGTATTACATAAGTTTTTTTATATTGTTGACACTACTGTGTAGTTGTGTATGTGTGGTGTTTGTTTCATTCTTTACTTGTGTCAGTTACCATTTTGATATTATTTGAACATGTGTATTTGTCGGACATATGAATATGTGAACATTTGTATTCGTGACATTTGTGTAGTTGTGTCATTTGTGTAATGTTATCTGTTTTGATATAAACATTATTTTGACTGGCTAGACATATGTATATATTGGCTAGGATTATTGTTAAAATGGGTATTATCTGAACACATGTATGACAAATTAAGTAGACAATGAGAAAATTGAAAAGAAAAAAAAGTAGCGATGCCGTCGAACAACAAGGTATTAACTGTAATCACTTCTCGGATAGATTAAGGGCCTTCTTTTTGTCTTGGTGATGTTAAACATGTCGTGTCGTGTGATATTTGTGCAGCCGACACTAGCCCTTCATCTGGAAAAGTATTTCAGAGGTGTGAGACATGGTACGAGCTCCAGGCAGGGGCGACTCCTCCGGTTTTCCATCAAGGAATTTTGCTTCGTCACCGACCTCAAATGTGCTAGAAGAAATCAGGACTTTGAGGAGGAGAATCACAAAGATGACATTCAAAGCTTCTTTGGAAGGGAACTTTAGTATTTCGTAGTGTAAAGACCGTAAATTTAAAATCATTATATTATTATTATGACTACTTTTATTTAATTCGATTAGAAACTTTCTGAAATAACCGTCCTCGAGCGATTATTCTATTCAAATCCTTTAAAAAGATTCCGGCATATATTTCTTTAAATGGACTTTTAGTCGGATTTATTTTCGCTTTCGCGAGCTAAACTTTGAAAGTATGATTTAGTTTTATTATTTGATTCGGTTCGAGAATTTGATTTAAATTTGATTTAGTCGGGATTTGTCGAGCAAGCAGTTTTCGAGTTCATTCCGCTATTTTAAATTCTTTGGTATTGTTGGGAGTTGGGACCATTCTCAAAAAATTTGTTTCTCTTCTTTTCTTTTTTCCTTTACTCTCTCTCTCTCCCGTTGCCAGCAGGCACTGCACCCCTTTGTCCTCTTCTTCATGTGGTGCAACAACCCCCCACCGTGAGCAAGTGTCCCCTTTCCCCTAAAAATTAAGCAACCCTCTTGAACCCTAAATCACCCACAATCAAATCCCCTCTACTCTCCTCCTTGCACTCTCTCAAAACCCCCAGAAGATTCCCCAAAGCACAGCTCCAAGGAGCCCCTTTCCGCCGGTTTTGTCGAGCTACAACATCACCTTGCACCACCACTCTCTCCATTCTCCTCCATTCCGAACTCACCTGCAGAAGCTCCATACTCCTTCCGACGTCCGAGTACGGATCCGACACCAAGCGAGCAGCCCAGGAGAAGCCCCTTGGCGCCGCCAACGCCGCCAGCAGCCGCCTCTCGCCCCTGTTATTCTGGGAGGTCTGTTTCCGTTCTCCCTTTCGATTTCGGTTCCAATCCCTTCGAAAACGCGCCTTTGCTCACGTATGTCCCTCCTAGGCTCAAATCGAAGCTCCTTCCCCGCCAATCGCAGCCGGAGCGCCGCCGCTGAAGCCGGAGAAGCCCTCGGAGTCGCGCGTTGTAAGTCCTCTGTTCTCCCTTCGTTTCTTGCGTCGCTTCCTCCATTCTGGTCGGGTCGTGATCGGGATTTCGTTCTGATCACCTGGGTAAAACCTCGAGTCGAAACGGCCGCCGGCAGGCCGAGCTCCTTTTCTTCTTCCGTCCTTTTTTTCCGTCGTCGTCTCTGTTCAATTTGAAGGAAGGAGACGGGTTCTCCTAATTCTTTTCTTGAACCGGCCGGTTTGACTTAAAATACCCGGTTCATTAAATCCCCTTCAGATTGGGCTGGGCATTGGGCCGGATCCGGGTCTCCTCTTCCGGGTTGCATTTTTGGGCTGAGGGTTTTGTTGTTGTTCAACCTATTACATGTAATTGTTTTATAATTGTATCTTATATTCTATAGTTATATATTATGTTAATGTAGATGTATTATTATTGTGGTTATGTTATTTCTGACTTTATAAAAAAAAAATATTTTCTGAAATTTCACAACTTATGAAAATTATCTTTGGAAGTGATACTATTAAGATATGTATTTAGTGATGTTTAAAAAGATGATTTTGGAAATTATGAGATGATTTATTGATATGTAAATATGGTTGTTAAAGTAGAATTGTTTTAGTGATTTAATATCATAATTTATTTATATAAAGGTTTTGAAATAAAATGCCGGAATAATTTCTATAATATGATTTTGAGAGATTGACTTTAAAGTTTAAATGCTTAATGTCAGGATTTGGTAAAGTATGACTTTAAAGGAATTGTCGATTTTCTAAGTTTATTTAACTTGAGATTTAAGAGTTTGGAAATATGGTTGGTATGATTTATCAATGGGTTGATTGGAATAATGATTTTGATCGTATCGGAAAGGTTTTGGAAAATGGTTTTACTATCGGTTGGTTTTGAGCATGTTGAGAACGTGGAGTTTGTGTGTATGATTGATGGACCGGTAGCTTATGGAAATGGCTTGATGATAGGTGTGAATTGCTTGTGGATTGCTTTGGACTTGCATTTGGGCCCTTACTTGTGTTATCCTGCTGTTCTGCATCTTCAGGTAAGTTCCCTAGGGGGCTTACTCAGGTTGGACATTCATGCCTGTTGTTGCATTTTATGTTAGGTGTTGCATATGCATAAAAGCATGCCATGTAGTATCCTGTTTAGGTTGCACTAATTGAATGAGCATCTACTTACTTTATGCGTTTGAAACAGAACGGCCGTTATCTGTGATAGTCCTAGAGTCTTTGCTAGGGTCTTAGGGTAGCCCAGCCTCATCGGGTGCCCTGTGTCAATCGAGTCTATATGAGCATGATCTGATTGCCCAGCACCATCGGGCAAGATCAATATGATATGATGATTCCGTGGTCCGTGCACCACCACGATGAAATTGCTATACTATAGCACCGGCTGGCCAGGCTCTGCACTAACGGGAAGGGGTGCAGAGGTAGGAGAGGGATATGCCAGTTGGCATTGTCTTGGGCCCTTTACAGTATTTCTGCACATTATTATGAACTAGGAGCATGTTAGTGTGATTAACTTTCGTACTGCATTAGAGCATCTTTATTAGGTATAGCACATACTATGTGGCCTCAGCGAGGACTGCCGGTCCCACATGAGTGGCTCGATCTGACTCCTTTCCCCGTTCTTATTTTAAAGGGATTTCTGCAGATCTTGTTTGCTCCGTGCTTATATGACGGGGTTCTCTTTTTGGCGAAC
Organism: Persicaria tinctoria; assembly: GCA_037127255.1. NCBI lineage: Eukaryota > Viridiplantae > Streptophyta > Magnoliopsida > Caryophyllales > Polygonaceae > Persicaria > Persicaria tinctoria. Next base: position 9,185,364 of record JBANSL010000004.1, read on the forward strand.
CGAAGAATCTGGCTAATATCCTAACTTAGTGAAATGACAATTATCCACTCATGATTTGGTTTTGACCCGGCTCTACCGTGGCACTTGTATCTATATTTTGCTTCCGCTTTACTTCTATTTGAAATGGATTCTGCGACACAGTCTTAGGACAGGTTAAGGGTACCCAACGGCCCTTCGAGGTTTTTAGGGTTTGAAATCCCTCTTTCCACTAATCTTAAAATGAGTTTGAAACCTCGACCCGTACCTGGATTGCAAGATCCGAACAAGGGTTTTTATCCCTTGAAACGTAACCCGGAAATCATAATTCTGGGCCGTTACACGTAGTGTTTGGTTTACTTGTTAAACATTTAATCGTTTCCACCTTTTAGATGACTTGTATTTGATGACTGATAAGTTATGTTGTGGACACTTTTTTATATTCATTGTGGATGGTTGTTGTGAATGTTGCGTTATAACGCATTTCATTTGGGTTTAATGGCCGATATTCTTAGGTTGGGAAGTTTCTGAGATAGATAAAATATGTCAGGTGTTATTCTTTTATCGGCTAAGACGTCATTGACACTGGCTAGATAATTGTATTTACTGGCTAGTAAGCATACATCGCAATGGGTTATATACTTATACATCGTTGTAAATTTCTTTCTATGTGTTGAAGTGTATTGTGATTGAAACCATTAATGTTACACTGACGATGTCATTTGAGAGTAATGTAGGTTTGTTTATAGGGTCAGTTATGTACATTCAAAACCACCAAAACCCCAAAGTGTCAGTGAGTTAGAAGCAAACTAACAAAATACTACATTCAACTACGCAAAAGAAGAGTTATCCCACTAGACATCGATTTCTTCACCTTACCACCACACGCTTGCTTATGTCCTCCGACGCTTCCGACGAAGGAACTATCCTTGAGACGGGTACCTGCTTGTCTCCATTATCTTGCTCCTGACGGACCCAAACAGCATGCTCTCCTCTATGAGCATTGTCCCCTCCTCCGTGTCCACGTCGGCAGCTTTACCTTTCATCTCCGGAGCAACGATTGTCGGTTCTGCCTAGATTTTCTGGTTTATCTTGTCAGTTGTGTGAATTTCCGTGCCAGCTAAATTGTTATCTTTGCCATCCAAATAGTTATCCATGCCATACTTCAAATTGAGATTAAGATACGATGTATACCCAACTTTAGTTCGAAATATTTTTTTTCATAAACATATATAAAGTGGGTGTCTATAGATAGATAAAATTAAATTAAGTTTAAAAATAAATTTATTTTTTTATTTTAACAAATAAAAATGGCTGAAAATTAGTTTAAAACAATTAAAACTTAAGTTTTGACACTTGTCACCATCCAATTTGCCATCTCTCCCACAAATCTTTTTGTTTTTTTTTTTGGCCAAGTGACCTCCTACCTGGTGAGGAAAATTTGCAAAAGTAACATTTTGACACTCTCTTGCCATTTTTACACCCCATTGACATTTTTGCAAAGTTGATATTTTTTTAGTATATTAGTGCAAAACATCCATTAATTTATTCATCTAATTTTCACTCCAAATTGATTTTTTCTTGAGAAAATTTGTGTTTTTAACTATCTAGAATGTTCTAATTAGGTTAGTAGGTAATTAAAAAGTTTTTTTAGTAATTATAACTGGGTATGAACCTTTATTCCGCTCTCTGCCCTTTCCCCTTCCCGTGGCTTATTCAAGAAGCTTCTCTTCATCTCCTTGGCGATTTCTCCCGTCCGATCGGCGATCTGTACTCATCCTCTGCATTCGAGCTTCGTTCTCCTCCGTTTCGTTTCCTTCGTCCTCCTTTCATCCTCTCCGTTCAAATCCTTTGCTCATCCTTCATTCTATTGCTTCATCCTCCGCGGTTATCAAGCTTTCTTCCTGTTCTTCGTGGTTTCGTACGAATCGACTCGAATGGCTGCTTCTTTAGGTATTTATTTCATGTTTCCAGTTTATTTTCCTTATAATCTGTTACCTCTTTTCCTTGTTAGCTTTCGATTTTGTTGCGTGATTTTGTTGTTTTTGAAAATGTGGTTACTTTGTGAATCTGGCTAGTGTTTCGAAATTAGGGGTCCTATGTTGCTAAATCGTTTGTTAGAGTTTGGAATCTGTTTACATTTGGTGTTGATGACATTCTCGGTTCAAGCTTTTCTTTGTGGTTACGGTTAGGGTTTCGAAATTAGGGGTTTATTGTGGCTAAACCGATGGTTAGGGGTTGGACTATGTGTTCATTTGCTTTTGATGCCATTTAGTTTCCTCTTTTGGTTGGTTATTAACTTGGTTTGATTCCAGTTTGGCTCCATTGATGTCATCCCTCCCTGTTTTCTTAGTTGTCCTCATTTGCTATTGATGAAATCCAGTTGCTTCCACTCTCTTTGTTCCTATTTAATTGTTCTCATTCAGTTTCCCATTGTTGTCTTTTTTGTTTGTGAAATGTCCTACATTATATTGTCCCCATTTTATGTGCTTGCTTTAGTGATGAACTGTTTTTTGTTTTTTTATGTTATTTATATTGTCATCATTTTGTATAATATATTCTGATTACTTTGTGTGTCTGTATACAGCTTTCCTTCTTTCTGATAGTGATGCCTCTCAGGACTTGTCTTATCCGGTTTGTATCCTTAGTTTCCTTTGCCTTTTGGTTTTATTTTATGTTATCTATACTTCTTATTCTTTTCATTAATTATATTTTTTTTGTTTGGTTCTGTCTAGGTGTTTGATTACATTTGTGAAGATCGGAGCAAGTATAATGGCATGGGAAGTATAATCTATACTCCCGTATTGATGTGATTCCAGTCATTGAAAAGGGATTGTCTGCTGCTGATTGGTCATCTATTTGTTCTTCTTTTCTTGGTCGTGTTTTGTGGTTTGGTGCCAATTTGAAATTGCATCAACAAATTTACAACCATTTCTTGCTTCATGAATTGAAAACATCCAAAACTAGAGAAATGTGGTTTCAGCTAAAATCTTCTCACCCTACTAGGTTTTCAATGGCTGAATTTGCTGCTGTCACTGGGCTAAAATGTGTGTCTGAACACTCTGTTGATGTACCTGTGATTGATGTTAAATCTGTAATTGGGGTAGATAACATCATGTATGATGACTTGGTAGATCTTTTTTGTAAGACACCAAAGAATTCGCCCAAGAAAATCATTCTTGCTTATGTTTTGGTAATTGATGGGATTCTGTTACCTCATCGCTGTGGATTTGTTAAGAATGAAATTGTGTGTCTAGCTACTGATATTAGTCGTTTATCTGAATATCCATGGGGTAGATTAGTGTATGTAGAAACTGTTACCTCGCTCATGAAGGTCAATCGTGCATCTGGTCGTAAATTGGCCAAGCTTGTGAAGGAAAGTAAAAAAAGGAGTTCTGAGAAGTTGTCTAAGAAGTCTCTGCGAAAGGGCTTAGAGGCGAAAGTCCCAAAGGCGAGGAGCGGTTTTAACTTGCTAGGCTTTCTGCTTGCTTTAGAGGTTATCCTTCTTTATTATGTGTTACATGTGTCTGTGTGTTTACTTTGTTTTTTATATTATTATATAAATCTTGTCTTACATATGTGTTTTTTGTTATTTTTTTCTTGTTTGCTTCTGTTTGTTCTGAGATTCCAGATATGGATGTTGGAGGCTTTTCCTAAGATGGCACCAATTATTTATTGCACGTCTACAACTGATGAGAACGACCATCCTTTCACTAAATGGGCGAGTATAAACTCTAAAGTTCCTGTGACGGCTCGCCATATTCAGACTGAATTTGCTAAGACTCTGATGGTATTGTGTACTTTCATTTTTTGTTTCAAATTTTGTTCCGTTTTTTGACTAATAACTATATTTGTGTTTATTCTATATCTATCTCTTCGTGTTTTTAGTTATGTGGTTAGTTTCATTGATGACTGTGTTTTTTTTTTTTTGAAGGACACAATGTATCCTACTTATGGGGAATACCTGGATTCCCCTTTGATGGCTTTTCAAACTGAAACGGAGGATTCCAATGTTGTCGGGTATCTTCTATGGCTGAAACAAAAAGCTCCTTCAAGGGCACCCACACCAGTTGACGGACTCACGACCAACTTGTCCTCTCCGATATTGCCTTCTGCTGGCCTTCTTGATCAAGTTGTGCCGTCTTCAAGCACCAAATTGGTTGTCTTTTCTCCTTCGTCCATAGCTGCCAGGACACGGTCTAAGGTTGCATCCCCTGCCCTACCTATTGCACTGGTGGAGTCAACTTCGAAGAGGAAGCGTGTTGTGTCTCCTTCTTCTGTGTCCGATAGACATCGCAAAAAATATGCAACTGATGCCAAAGCTTCAACAAATGCGACTGATCTTGTGAAGGATTCCCCACACTTGTGTCCTCCTAAGTTGTCTTGCCTTAGTGGGAAATTCAGTCTTGCGCATGCAAGGGATAAGTCTCGCAGTGAATGTGGTGTTCCGACTGAACCTGTCTCAGCGGGAGATACTCGATGTGGTGTTCATCCTGAAGCGGTGCCATTTGTAGATACTGGATATTCATCAAAAAAAGCAGCTGGGGGTTTGAAAGGTGATGGGGTTGAAGCAGCATCTGATGAGGACCCGTTTGGTGATAATGAACGGCTCACTCCAACTGATACAGCTTGTCTGACACGCATTAGGCAGCATTTGGCCCTGATTGTCGAGTCGGTTTTACGGTGTGAAGCAAGAGTTATGAAGATGCATGTCTCCAGTTCTCAGATCTCTGTCTTCTGTGTCTGGGTCGCTCCAATCAATTTACGAATCAGTCACACTGAAGGTTGATTCCCTCCCTCCTAAGGTTGATTCCATCCGTTCAGACCTTGAATCCTTGAAAGATATTATGACTTCCCTCCTTCTGATGCATGATGCCATGAATTTGAATTACGAATCTCTCAAATCTAGTGTTGATTCACTCCATATGAAGGTTGATTTCTTACATCAAAAGACTGATGTCAATCCTGCTAACCCTGTAAGTTCTTCTTTCCATGTTGATTATGAGTTGTTCATTCAATTTTATAATATGGCAACTGATGAACTTTATTCTTCAATTCAGGATGCCACAATAGGTACTTGTGTCCCCACTCCTGCACTACTCCCAAGAAGTCTCCTGGTTCAGTGCTAGTTGATAATCCGTTGAGTGAGCCTACAACCAAGAATCTGTCTTCTCCCTCAGTCCAGAATTCTCCCAATGCTTTGGCTATAGTTGCTGCACCTCGGAAATCAACTCGTGTTGCTAAAGCTGCTCCTGCTTTGGAGACTCCATACACTCAAGGTTTGAAGAAGAAGCCTACACTTCCTAGGAGGCCTAAGTATTCACATTTTGAACTGGATGATCGGAAACAATTTTATGATTGGCTTCATTCTGATGAGTATGTTGTGTTCTTTTCTTTATTTTTTCCTAGTGTTTCTCTTTTCTTTTCTTTTTATATTCTATTGTTTCATGCTTTCTTTCATCGTTTACTGTTTTTTTTTGTTATATGATTGCTTTTATATGTGTTTTGCATTCCTTTATTTATGTTATGCATTTTATTTTTTGTTTGTAGCGAGCATAATTCTCAAATTGTCGGCAATGAGGGCCTGCTTGATAAGAAGTTCTTTTCTGACCTTGTGGGGAAGTGCCACTGGCTTCGTGATGAGGTGAGTCCACTATAATACATCCTGCATCATATTTTCATGTTCCAATCTTTGGTGTGTGCTCAATTTTAATTTCCTTTTGTTCATTTGTTTTAGCATATTGGAGAGGCCTTGTCCCACTTTAGGAAGCATATTGCTGACAACAGTGAGAAATTCAGTGATATTGTGATATTGGATTGGGTTTGGGCTGGGAAATTCACTGAAAGTTACTTGAGGAAGTTTCAGGTTAGGAAAGTTGCTTTTGGCAAGGGATTTCTGAACTATTTTGATGGTCTGGTGCCCAAGTTCTATGGGAAATCATGGGTTGGTGCAAAAAAGGTCTACATGCCCTTCAACATCAGAAATATGCATTGGGTTGCACTGGAGGTTGACCTTGTTGAAAGACAAGTGAATGTATGGGATTCCAACATCAATCTGACTACCAATGAGCAGCTGCAGCTACTGTTGGATCCTATTTGCATTATGTTACCGGTTCTATTGAAGGAATCATGTCGCTTTTCACACTTGGGGCAACTAACTGATTTGGAGTTTAAGGTGGAAAGATCTCGTGACGTTTCTCAAAACAGTGATGGGTATGTGTATTATTTAAGCACATACAAATGTTTTGTGTGTATTCATAATCTGATAATCTGCTTGCATTTCTTCATCTTGTTCTTAGTCTGTGTGTTTGCTTATTGGGTTATAGGGGTAGTTGTGGTGTCTACACCATCAAAGCAATTGAAGAGCTGGCATTTGGCGGTGATATACATGCTTTCGACGATAACCATGTCCAAGCCTACCGTGAGAAGATGGCAATTGAGCTCTTCCGCAAGTGTTTTACTGTCAAGACTCTTGTCTGATTTCTGTTTCTTAGGCCTTGTGTTAAGACTTTTCTTATGTTGATTCCAGTATAGAGCTTGCATGCTCTAATTTTGTCACTATGGTCGTTATGTTTAGTTTGCTTGTAAGTACTACTTGTTTAACCCTTAACAATTAGGCTATAGAGCTTGCATGCTCTCCTTTTGGTTGTGACTTTGACATATCTATAACGTTTAGACATATATATGTTGGGATCTTCCTATAAGTTGCGCAATGAACTTTGTGTTTTGACTTCACTGTTTATATTTCATGGAAAGAAGAGTATACTTGTGATGAACAATTTGTTTGTCAACCTAACCCTTAACAAATCAGTTGTATTAAATAAGTGGCATCACCCTAAGTACATCATCAAACTTAATACTTTTGTCCATCTAATTGTTAATGAGATTCAACATACATTCGATGAGTCCTTCCTCTTGTAATCACATTTATATAAGCAGTACATTGTTCTATGACATGTCATTCAAACTGACATACAGTAGATGCCACCCCCCTCTGATTTTGTATGCCTTGACATAGTATGTGCTGCTACACACTCATTCTTATGAGTCATTCGTATTGGAATCACACTCATATAGGGATGCAATGTATATATGGTTTCATTTATATAATAAAGTTGTTAAACCATGAAAATGCACTGTATATATGATCAAAAAAACATAGAGATTATGTCTATTTGCTTAACTTCATTATCGTGTCCCTATATGCAAAAATAAAAAAAATAAAAAAAAATAGACATAAACAGTTTCTGGATCTCTTTGCTTTATGCTTCTGGCTGTGTTTGTGTACTGCTTGAAGCTTTGTTTGGACAGGTAAGCTTGTTGTGTCCTTTCCTCCCGCAAGTGCTACATGTGTATGTGAATGTTCTTTTCTTCGGTTGCCCTTCCCCCATAGATGGAATCCTGCACTTCCTTGGTCTTCCACTCTTCTTCCGCACAACAGGAGGCCGACATTTGGTTGTTCTAATATCCTCTGGTACATACCATGTATCTTCACTAGGGACCGGGTATATTGTTTCCTTGTATGCCAAGTACCAAGCCTGTATTTTGTAGTAGTCACTCACAAAATCAGTGATATTGAGTTTCATCCTCTGAATGGCAGCAACAGCATGGACACATGGCATATGGTCCAAATCAAACACCCTACAGTTGCATGTCTTTTGTGCCAAATCAACTACACCCGTAAACTTTCCACCAACTACGTGAAATTGTGTATTATTTAACACCTTTACCTTATATCTTCCTGACCTATCATATCTTGTTTGCAAAATGTCCTTCACCGTAGACGGTACATCACTGATTTTTGCCGCCTGTTCTCTACGGTCAGTGAACCAATCAGCCAGTTTAGCCCTTATATGCTCAAACAGTGCAATAATTGGGTATCCTCTAGCATCTTTCAAAATTGCATTTATACACTCTGCATTATTTGTTGTCATAATGTTGTACCTATCACCTTTGAAGTGCGCCCTTGACCATTTCTGAAAGTCTGCATCCTCAAGGTATTTCCCAATATCCTTGTTGATATCACAAATGCTTTTGAAGTAGTCTTCAAATTCTCTTACAGTGTAGCATTCAGATGCTTTTTTGACAAAATGCATGACTCCTTTGTGCTTGTATTTTTCCTTTATGTTTTGTTTCAGATAGCGTGTGCAGATGACGTGCTTTGCAGCACTGTACACAACCTCAACAGCCTTGGCGATACTCCCATGCCGATCAGATGCAAACACCAACTCACTTGAATCCAGAATCACATCAGCTAATCGTTGGAAGAACCATTTCCATGCATTATCATTCTCTGAGTCCGCCACTCCGAATGCAATAGGGTATACATGTCTGTCAGCATCTTGTGCGGTTGCTGAAATCAGAATTCCTCTATATTTTCCATGTAGAAAAGCGGCATCTACCATGATAACCTATATAATTCAATTTATAGTTGTTACACTAGTTTAACCATATATACACTTTTTATCAATCAAAATTATAGAGTTTATACCTTTCTCATCAGCTGGAATCACTGTTCTAAAAAAAGGCCTGGGCCTCCGCCTAGACCCTGCCTAGACCCTCGAAGGTCCCCCACCTTTGAGTTTAGCCGCCTAGGTCCTTGAAGGTCACCCGCAAGGTCTTGACGGTATTGCGGGTTTGGCGAGTTAGTGAAAAAAACCCATTTTGAGGTTTTAACTCTTAAAACCCCCCCACATGTCGATCTCTCTCTTAGTTCTCAACCTCTATACTCTCTTTTACTCTTGATCCCTCACTCATATAGTCATCTAACTCACGACCTAACTCCCGTTGTTAACGCCTAGACTATTAATTAAAACTTATTTGTTTATATATGTTATGAATTAAACTTTATTATTTTATATGCGTACTGAATATGGCCTAGGATTAAAAATACATCTCACGATAGTAAATCCGCCTAGACCACGCCCAATCCGCCTAGACCCTTGACCCTATCTAGCCGCCGAGCATCCGCCAAGCGTTTTTTGGAACATTGGCTGGAATCCCCTAATTGATGCTCCAAAAGAGAGGAATGCATACTTGAAACGATTATATCCATCAATCTCCATGCATGCATATGATCCTGGGTTTACTTGTTGAATCATGTGGAAGTATGCTGGCAACATTTCATAGTTTCCTTCCGGAGTGCCTCTCATCATGTCTTGTGCAGCCTCATTTGCTTTCCATGCTTTCCAGTAGCTCACTTCATGCCTAAACTCCTTTTGCATTGCATTTTTGATCTGTATAGGATTTGGGCCTTTTGTCACACCTTCATACCTTCATTCATCATATGCATCATGTAAGCAACAAGCAAGTAATACTCCTTCTACAGTAACTTTTTGTTTATATATTTAGATATATTGAAGATGTAAGCATACACCCATTGTCATCTTTACTAGTATGTCTGAGATTGTATACATGATGTAATTCTAATTAATCATACCTTATCTTCATCTTTTCCGCCACAGCTTGATAAGATGGTTTCCGATGTTCTCTGCATCTAACTGAGAATGAACAAGTGTGGTCTGTTTTCACCTTTTTGATCTCAAAGTAACTCGAATTCTTTACACATGTAGCTAGTACTGTCCACTTGCAGCTGGAATCAATGCAATTGACCTTGTACCTCTTTGTTGTTGATTTATTCACTCGAAATTGGAAGTTCTCTTTAACTGCCATGTTAGCCACTACAGTCTTTAACTGTTTTTTTGAGCTGAAAATCTGTCCAACATAAATGAAATCAATATCATCTTCATCATTCTCACTAAGGGATTCATTTAGAGCTTCATCATTGCTGTAACCCATATCTTCTGATGCAAGATCAGTAACAGCGAGTACCAATCTGTCATCTACACTTGCTTCCTGAACGTACTCATCAGACACCGTCACCACACTTGCTTGTTGAACATCTTTACTTATCTGATTGCCATTCAACTTTTTCTTTGCTAAAACATGCAGCGGCAAAGACCATGCAACCTGAGACGCATCATTTATATGCATGAATGCATTGAGATCTTCATTTTTGCTGATTGTAAAGGGAGCTTTGAACTTTTGTAGAGGATGTAGGTGTGTTAACTTCAGCTCATATGCCTCTAGGCATATGTCAAACCTATCACTAATCATATTCTTCAGTGATTCCAACTCAATATCGCCTTGAATCACAAACGCCTTTGATTCAACTTCACCAACATACTCACAATATCCATTTGTCATCTTCAATTCTCCTCCAAAACAGATTGTCATAATTTTGAAATCCATACCTGTACAGCTATGGAATCTGTATTTTACACCCATACACAGTTCATCCTATTAGTACTGACAATTAGATTCTATTGAACAACTCACAATCGTTCGTGTAAGAAGCACTACTTAGATCTAACCCTAGATATGGAATCGGGAATTTGGAGTTTGCAATTGACATAAGAAAATGAAATTTAGATCGAAATTTCGCGTGTTACCTTGGTTAGATTCCAAATAGTGGCTCTTGTCGTTGTCTAGCACTCCATATTGCATTGATTTTCCGCCATTGGTGACAGCTTTCAATGATTCTGGAAAATTGATTTTCGATTTTTTCACCAAATTCGCCGGATTCGCTCCTCAGTTGGAATCACTGGATGGAATCCCGATCTCGATCCGGACTAAGAGATCTCGGTGTCTCACGCTTGCTTTCGGATGATCTGGATTTCGGATTCACTCACGCCGTGGATCTCCATTGATGAATTAATGAAGCTTTGAAGAAGGTTTGGTCGGCGCTGAAAGAAAGGTAAGGGGAGGGGGCGCGTTAAATGAAGCGCGTGTGGTGTGTTTAAGTGGGATGGATTACTCAATTTAATTTAAAAAGTTTGTTAGTTAATTAGCTTATTAAAGGTTCTAATTAGCTTATATACCTAAATCACCCTTTTTTCTTCTTCATAAAAACACATTATTAGATGTCCAAATACTGTAAAAAAAAAAACACACAACTAGAGTGTAATCTGTAAGGGTATAAATGGAACAGTGAAATTTCACCGATTGAAAATTTGAAACGATCCCACTCGATTTTACAACGGCTCACGCTGTTACAATGGGACCACTACTGGCTTGCAAGGTTGCACGATTCAACCAACCAACGCCTACCACTTGCCTTTCCCAAGATTTGCCGCGCTGTCACTTGTAATTTATCGCGCCAAATTTAATTTCCTATTTCCCAATTTAGCCCCCTATTATTACTGCGTATTTTCTACTTTCTTTATCCTTTTTCTTTCTGTTTCTTCAACTGAAATTTCTCTTCACTCCTCGTTTCCTACTAAACGCGAATCCTTCAACTCTCTCTCCCTATTCTCTCTCGCTCACTCAGATCCATCAAATCTCCAATCCGATCCGTCAATGGCTCGAAGGGACGAGGAGCAAGCCAAGCCGGTCGACGCTCCGGCGATGGGGAATCAGGCGGCGGAGGCCGCCGACGATTCCACGATGTCCGTTGAGAAGCTGTTCGAAGGGAAGAAGGTGCCGCCGTGGCAGAAGCAGCTCACTGTGCGGGCGTTGGCCGTCAGCTTCGTCCTCAGTATCCTGTTTACGTTCATCGTTATGAAGCTTAACCTCACCACCGGTATCATACCTTCGCTCAATGTATCCGCTGGCCTCCTCGGCTTCTTCTTTGTGAAATCCTGGACGACGCTGCTTGAGAAGGCCGGTGTTCTTCGTCAGCCGTTCACGCGGCAGGAGAACACTGTGATTCAGACCTGCGTCGTCGCTTCCTCCGGCATCGCTTTCAGCGGTTAGTTTCTCCATCTCTGGATCTCTGTTTCTGCGTTAATTTCGTCCCTTTGTCCCGATTTGTTTGTTGTTTTGGTTAGTTCGTGGATTCTGGATTCGGTTGGTTCTCAATTGACATCATTGAATTTCCATTGATTTGAACATCGTGTCTACTTTTCATTTATTCGATTCTGATTTCTACTGATTCGTGTCACGGGAAGAACTCAAACCCTGGCGGTGAAAGTTCGGTAGGTTCCCCAGCACCGTCACATTGTTTTTTCCGTCTCCACCGTTTGAATTGGCAGAATATTATTATTTAAATAATTTTGAGAATTAGCTGTTTTGCAGGTTGATATATATACATTGATTATTGATATTGAAATTAATTCAAGTCAGTTAGCTGTTTCCGGCTTGGCATTAATTTCAGACGCATTGACCGTAGTCAAATTTATACGGATTTCATAACAATAACAGGAATAATCTATAAAACATAAAAAGTTGTGTTCACCTCCAATTTAATGCACATTTATTTAATGATTCATCTTTTATACTTATTTTATTTTTATTCCATGAAATATCAAAAATACTTACATAGCTCAATGGTTAGGAGAATTATTTGGTATACATGAGGTCTTGAGTTCAAATCCCATTAGGTACATTCTAAACACATTTTGCAAATTTTTTATTTCCTCTTAAATTTTCATGTATTTGTCATGTGTAATTTTTTAAAATTGAATATAATAATAAATTTTCATGTTATGTGTAATTTTTAAAAATGGAATATAATCTATAATCTATTAAATTATCATTTTTTATTCTTTACGCATAATGTTTTGGTTTCAATCATATTCACTACTCTTTGTCAATATTTTACAATTTTATTTTATCTTAAATTATCATTTTTATGTTTAATTATTTAAAATATATAATACATATATCTATAACATAATATCTATAATATTATATATATATATATATATATATATATATATATATATATATATTATTAGGTCTTTATTATTCTCACATGTCACTAATGTATTCAACAATATTAGCTATTTATATCATTAGCCAAGGATCTCAATATTATTTTATTTTCCTACTTTGTCATTTTCTACTTAATAACAATCTAATCTAATTAATTTATAATAATAATAATAACCTCTTCATCTAAACCTTAAAAATTTATCAATTTATTACTACAATTTATTTTTTATATATATATATGTATTAAAATTTATCAAAAATAATAATTTATTAAAATATTAAACTATATCAAAATGGTAGTACGTAGTTGTTAACTCTTTTTTTAAATGCATCAGATCATATATTAGAATTTATCAAGAGACCGAAAAAATATTAATTTCAATTTATTGTGTGGTTATGTAGCATTTTCTTTTCCAAAACATCTAACTTAATTAAAGGAAATATCAAGAGACCAAAATAATATTACGTTTGAAAAGAATTACTAATAAAAATATTAATTTCAATTTATTGGGAAGATCTTCCACCTTCTCAAACTTGAAATTAAGTAAAGAAAGGGGGAGCCGAATCAACTATATATAGAAAAAAGAATGAAAAAGGATTTGATCGATTAAAATTTAATTAATGTAACGTACGTTAATTACATTTGCTTAATGAGAAGTTTCAGTTGGAGGATCTGAAACGAATCATCCTACGAAGCCTTTTGGGCTTGACAGAGGACACGCCTATAAGTGCGTACTGGCCGGCGATCGATCGAGTTGGATGCACAAGTTAGCGGAGAAAAAATGGCGAATTCAAATGGTAGGATAAGCATGAAGCTGCTGATAGACAGCAAGAAGCCAAGAACAAAACAAAGTTCTGTTCCCGGAAGCCGGCAAGGGCGGAATGCGTAGATTTCTTCCTACACTTAATTGCTGGCCCTCCCCATAGGGACAGTTGTGACTTGTGAGGTGTCTGACCAAGGAAGCCATAGTTCATTGGCAGCCTCGACAACCTCTGAGCAGCGACTACCTACTGGCCAACCTAACCAAGGACTGCCTCCTCAACCCCAAGGCTGCCATCGGCTCCTCGATCTCCGGGCATCCCTCTCATGATGATCAATGACAAAAGATATACGGAGTATACTACATGTACTGCAAAGGGTGTACCCATTCTGACATGAACCAGGTACGTACCCATTCTGACATGTGATATATTTGGATCGTTTAAGTCAGCAAATTAAATGTGTGTATACATATGCATATGTATATTAGATATTTCTATCGATCGGCTTACTATATATGTTTGTACTTACGTAGGGAATTGCATTGCTGAAGGCTTTGTTGATATCAAATTAAGGTTGTTCTGCCTGACGTTTTCCTTGGTAAAACACGCATATGAAGTACCTGCCTGATGATCGATCGACGGCAAATGGGGATATCTTCTACCAATCTATATATATTTATTTATGGAGAGTAATTGTGTTATTATGCAATTTTGTTCACATTCTCGAGGCTGTCGTAGCACGGGTCTGCGTGTTTTACCTCTACGACATGGCATGATTATTATCAGTATTGTTGGCAGCCTCGGTAACCTCTACGACATGTCCCGAGCGAAGCACGATAATAATAATATATAGTAATAATAATAATAATACAAGGTTTGAGTACTTATTTGATATTTTATATTTTTTGCTCATTTATTTTATGATTAATATTTCATATTTTATGATTAATATGTTGTGTTCAAGGGCAATTTAATGCTCATTTATTTTATGATTAATATTTTATATTTTTTGTTTGTATTCTATGAAATATCAATAACTCCATCATAGCTCAATGGTTTGAGTACTTATTTGATATACATAAGGTTTTAAATCTCATTGGTTACTCATTTTCAACATTTTGCACTTTTCTTAATGATTCAAAGATTCATTTGTTATTCATAAGGTCTTTAATTCAAATATCATTCAATTCATTAATTTATGCTCATTTTACACATTTTGTCTACGTTATATTAAACTATTATGTTTGTTATGTACTCCCTCCGTTTCAAAATACATGGTCTTTTACTTTTTGACACGCTTTTTAAGGAGCGAAAAACTCTATGAAATATTATTTTTTTAATTAATTTTTTTTATATAATTAGATACTTATTAGTAATAAGTATCAAATAGTATAAAAATTTTAATCAAATAAATAATATTTTATAGAGTTTTTCGCTCCTTAAAAAATGTGTTAAAAAGTAAAAGGCCATCTATTTTGGAACGGAGAGAGTATCAATTTTTAATAAAATATAAGTAATATAGTATTATTATTTAATTAGAAAATAGACCGGCCCGAGTCATTAGTTTGAGTCAAATTTTTAAAATTTAACGTCAATTTAGTTGTATATAAAATAAATGACATTAAATTCTAATTCTATGAAATATCTAATTGAATTTAATGTGTATTTTTGTAACGGTTTATAATTCACTCTAAAAAAAATTAGTTTTATATAAATTAAAAGAGTATTATATGTAGTTGGACATTATTTCGAAGATACAACCATCACGACTTACAGTTAGAGCAAAGCATGGATTTGGTGGTGAGTTGCTAATTAGATTTATCTTTCTAAATCAAATATTATATTTTATTTTTCAATTTTTTATTAATTTATTTACTATCAATTTATTTACTTTGTATTTTTTTTTACCTTAAAAATTTGTTTTAATTGATGTATGACCCTTTTCTTTGCAATTAATTAAGTTCAATATTACTAAGCTTTAATCATGTTTCTTGCTAATTTATTATAAGTTTTATTACTCTTTTCCCCTTTAATTGAATAAAATTTATTTGATCATAAAATTTAGGCATTTAACATAAATTTGTCTATATATTAATATCGTAGCTAAAAGGATCAATATGAAGTTCATAAAACAAAACTTACAATAGTTTCTTGATATTGTCCTTCATTTAAGCATAAGTAGTGATTAATATGCATGCATCTTCATCTTCTTTTTATATTGGATTTCTTTTCATAATTTTTATTTATATTATCACTATTTTTTTAATTGTTATCCAAATTTATATTCTATTTATTTAATTTGCAGATTTATAAAAGTTTACAATCGAGAATTTTAATTGGTCAACATATGCAAAAAAACCTAATGATAAAAGTGTGTATAATTTGATTTGGTTAGTATAAAATATTTTTTTATGGATTCTTTTCATGTTATAAAAAATTATAACATTATCAAATACATGAAATTTTTTCATATTTAAATTTTTCTCAAATTTTATCTCTTCACTCATGGGTCTAGCTAGATTACTTTTTTTGCTATATAGTATATATTGTTTTTTAATAATAATATTTTGATTTAATTGTTGTTTGTAAAAACACCCTGTGCTATTATTCTATTCTTTTAAAAGTTTGTATAACGTGTTATTTTTTTTATTTACAAGTATAATATCACTATATTGTTTTGAACAAAATCACATGTCCCGGGCGTAGCACGGGTCTGCCTACCTAGTTTGAGAAATTACGGTGTTCAATAGGAATAGGAATTAAATGTTGATTCTGTATGAAAACTCATTAATTGCTTTCCAGTCTAAATATGAAAATCAAATTTCAGTTCTTCAACTTTTCTGCGATTTGCTTGCCCTCCATGCCTAACTGCCTTAATTGTGAGCATCACAGGAATCCTGGACCATAGAATGTGAAAGTATATTTTCTAAATTAAAAAAGGGGAAGAAAAGAAAAAAGATAGTGTACTAAAAAGCGTGCCATTTCGGATATGGCGGGACCAGCTCTGTGTAGTGAGTTGCAGGATGTATTGATGTTCAGTGTTCACTAGTTTCATACGGTTCGTTATTGCGTTGCGGTGCACATGAGTGCAGTACTGCAGTCTATTAATGTGTTTACTTGTGATTTTAATATTCTGGGTATGTGTGATACGTATGAGATGAGATTCTTTATAACAATACTGATATACACAGGATTTTAGTATATGATAATTCATTGATATTCATATGGGATTGCATGGACTTGAAGACAAAACTTGTACTCCATATTAATTGGTTTTGGTGTTGATAGAATGAATAATCCCATTTGGATGTAAATCAGATCATGCAAATATACACTGTCCGTGTCACTGATGTAAAAACTTTGAAGCCAAACTATAAACAGTATAGTTTTGTTTACTTAAGCTACCTTTATATTTATGTACAGATACTAATTACTAAATCTTTCAGAAAGGATTGGTGAAATTTCGTTGCTGGATAAACGTTTTTCTTTTCTTTCTTCCCTTTTGGTCAGAATAAACATCGTTTTCCAGGTCATTCTCAATAAATTGCACTATCTCTTGTGCTTTTAGTTTAGTGAACCTCAGAAGTTCAAACTCTGAGTCCACTCTATAGCCATGTGCTTGTGAGTTGCTACTGCTAGTTGTGACACTGACAGAGATATCATCCTATTATTTTCCTACTTTGCATCTTTGAACCAGTAATTCTAGTAAATCTGTAGTTGGCTCATTCTCATTGATACAGGCTTCCATTTTTCTTACCTGATGTATTCTGGCTTCTCCAATCTCTACTTTATTTTGGAAATACACTGAAATATCAGTGAAACCAACCTGTTTAATTGTTTATGGGTAATGCTATCATAACTTTCAGTAAATCACTATTGTACACTTTATAAAGCATAACATCACACAAAGATATCTTGAAAAGTCGTAGCACTCAGTTATTGTTTGATGGTATATGGAATGCATCAACAGTTTATTATGAAATTTTCATTTTCCAAGTATAATTTGATTCAATGAATTAACTGCATCTATTATCATTATACCAACTTGAGAGTGAAATCAATTATATATGACTGTCATATAATAATGTAAGTTACTTCAAACTTGTACACAGGAGGATTTGGCAGTTACCTCTTTGGCATGAGTGAAACTATTGCTAAACAATCAGCTGATGACAGCTCTGCAGCGAACATCAAAAACCCGTCTCTGCACTGGATCATTGGATTTCTGTTTGTTGTCAGCTTCCTCGGTCTTTTCTCAGTTGTCCCCCTCCGCAAGGCATATGACTATCAAAATCCCTGTGTCTATTTGTCATCAGCTTCCTTGCATTTTGATCTGATACTTGACTATTTCAATTCACTCTAACTTTGCCTTGTATATTCCAGATCATGGTCATAGATTTCAAACTTAGTTATCCTAGTGGGACAGCTACCGCTCACCTTATCAACAGCTTCCACACTCCACAGGGTGCCAAACTGGCCAAGTATGGTTTCATCTGTTGCATCCTTTTTTTTACCCCTCGGATTATTGGCATTTTAATACAGGCACATTTTTCCATTCTAGGACGCAAGTTAAAGCATTGGGAAAGTTCTTTACTCTCAGCTTCTTGTGGGGATTCTTCCAGTGGTTTTTCAAATCAGGGGAAAATTGTGGATTTGACAACTTCCCCACTTTTGGGCTCAAAGCCTACAAACAAAAGTATGTAATTTTCATATTCTTCCTGTGATTTTCTTTTTAGTCTAGTATCATTGATCTTATTTCGGCTGAATGGATATGCAGGTTTTTTTTCGATTTCTCAGCAACTTATGTAGGGGTTGGCATGATATGCCCTTACATTGTCAACATATCTCTGCTTCTGGGAGCAGTTTTATCTTGGGGCGTCATGTGGCCTCTTATTCACACTAAGAAAGGGCATTGGTACTCCGACCAGCTTGGTGAAAGCAGCTTCCGTGGTCTGCAAGGATACAAGGTAACTTCTAGTCCTTGAAGCATTATTTGTAAAAAGGAGAATCCATTGGCAAAGCTCATTCCTTTTCATCTAATTCGACAGGTTTTCATTGCTATCGCCATGATCCTTGGGGACGGTCTTTTCAACTTTGTTGTGGTTCTTTTCAGAACTGTAAGGGGTTTGTACAAGGAGTTCCATAACAAAAAGGCCACTAGTGGTATTCTCCCTTCTAATGGACACCTTTCCCCTGACACCTCCGCTTCTCTTTCATTCGATGATCAGCGTAGGACTCAAATGTTTCTCAAGGATCAGATCCCGACGTGGATTGCAGTTGGTTTCTATATCGGCATAGCTGCTGTCGCTACTGTCATAGTACCATTCATTTTCCACCAGCTCAAATGGTACTATGTGATAGTACTATACATTGTTGCGCCGATGTTGGCATTTTGTAACGCGTATGGTTGCGGTCTTACTGATTGGTCCTTGGCATCTACCTACGGCAAACTGGCTATCTTTATCGTTGGATCATGGGCTGGAGCCAGCCACGGTGGGGTCCTCGCTGGACTTGCCGCCTGTGGTGTCATGATGAACATAGTCTCCACTGCTTCCGACCTAATGCAGGACTTTAAGACCGGTTACTTGACCTTAGCCTCTCCGAGATCCATGTTCGTGAGCCAGCTGATCGGGACTTCAATGGGCTGTGTCATCTCACCCTGCGTCTTCTGGCTCTTTTACAAGGCGTTCCCTGATCTCGGGACCAGCGGATCCACCTATCCTGCACCGTATGCTCTAGTCTACCGCAATATGTCCATTCTCGGTGTTGAAGGCTTCTCAGCCCTGCCGACTCACTGCCTGACTCTTTGCTACATTTTCTTCATCGGAGCTATCCTTACCAACGCCATCAAAGAGGTCGGCAAGAACTACAATCAAGACTGGGTGAAGTTCATCCCTCTCCCCATGGCCATGGCAATTCCCTTCTACATCGGTGGCTACTTCACAATTGACATGTGTGTAGGCAGTTTGATCCTCTTCATTTGGCGCTGGAGGAACAGGCTCAAAGCCGACCTCTATGCACCTGCTGTCGCATCAGGCTTGATCTGTGGGGACGGTATCTGGACTCTTCCTGAATCGATCATCGCCTTGCTTGGTGTGAAAGCGCCTATTTGCATGAAGTTCTTGTCGCGATCCGACAACCTGAAAGTTGATACATTCCTGGGCAACTAGGAAACTCCTCCAGCTTTGTGAAATTGCTCAGCTACTACTCCTGTTTCATGACTTATGTTGCTCACTGTAGATTCTTCCTGCAACTTCATTCAGTAGTATCTAAACAGTTTGCATTTTAGAATTTGTATTTGGATTTACTGATGTAGCACTATGATAGAATCTTGCACTCTTTACACCTCAACCATCATGTATATTACAATTTACAGCACCAGCATTACATTTTACGCGCTGATCAACTCTCTGATTGGAGTTTTCGTCGCGCTGCTATCTGGAATATGATCTACAAACTCAGATAAGATTGCCCTGAACTCGTCTCCAGACAGAGTTTCCTTGTCAAGGAGAACATCCACGAGCTTGTCTATCGCGGCCCTGTTGTTCCTGATGTGATTCTTGGCAGCTTCATAAGCTCTCTCTATTATATTCCTCACTGATGCATCAATGTCTTCTGCCAGTTTCTCCGACATGGAGTTCCTTGCCAGCATCCTCATAACAACGTCGCTTTGCTGCACTGCAGGGTCAGTTAGTGCCCATGGCCCAATCTCCGACATTCCAAACATTGTCACCATCTGAAAGAAGTAAGAATAAAAGGTTGCTTTCGGTTTCATGTAAACCTTCATGTTATCTTACTTGACGAAGGCCTTACCTGTCTTGCAATCTGAGTGATCTGCTGTAGGTCTCCTGATGCGCCAGTAGTGATCTCCAGCTCACCAAAGATCACTTCTTCAGCCGCTCTTCCTCCAAGACCGCCAACTATTCTAGCAAAGAGCTGCTGCTTAGATACAAGGGATGGATCCTCCCCAGGCATGAACCATGTGAGTCCACGAGCTTGACCTCTCGGTATCAGTGTCACTTTCTGTACCGGATCATGGCCTGGCGTCAAAGTTCTGCATAGCAAACAACACAATTGATGTGAGCTCATCATGTCCTCGACAAAATGCACAAAATGTACGAATATTGACTTACGCGCAGACAGCATGCCCAATCTCATGGTACGCGACCAAAATCTTGCTCTTTCCATCGGTCATCGTAGTTCCCTCCATCCCTGCCACTATTCTATCAATGGAGTCATCGATCTCCTTCAAGGTGATCCTATCTTTCCCTCTCCGGCCAGCAAGAATGGCTGCTTCATTCATAAGGTTTGCTAAATCAGCTCCACTGAACCCTGGAGTTCTCATAGCAATAACACTAAGAGAGACGTCCTTATCGAGTTTCTTATTGTTGCTATGCACTTTTAGTATGTCTTCTCTGCCTTTCACATCAGGTAATCCAACCGACACCTGAATACACGAAACAAGAGTTTAGCAGCATGTAGGAAAACTGTTGTTATGAATAGCAGCTGATGAAATGCATTCAGCCAATGTACCTGTCTATCAAACCGGCCAGGTCTAAGCAACGCGGAGTCAAGGATTTCAGGCCTATTCGTCGCAGCAAGGACGATGACACCACTGTCGCCACTAAAGCCATCCATCTCAGTCAAGAGTTGGTTAAGAGTCTGCTCCCTCTCATCATTTCCTCCTCCAATCCCGGTCCCTCTTTGTCGCCCCACAGCATCAATCTCATCTATGAAAATCAAGCATGGAGAGTTTGCCTTTGCCTTGTTCAAGAGATCTCTGACCCTTGAAGCCCCTACTCCGACAAACATCTCAATGAACTCAGAGCCTGATAAAGAGAAGAACGGAACACCAGCTTCGCCTGCGATGGCCTTGGCAAGCAGGGTCTTGCCTGTCCCTGGGGGTCCAACTAAGAGCACTCCCTTGGGAATCCTTGCTCCCACTGCTGCAAACTTCTCTGGTGTTTTCAAGAACTCGACGATTTCTTGGAAGTCCTGCTTTGCCTCGTCCACTCCGGCTACATCATCAAAGGTAACTCCTGTGTTTGGCTCCATCTGGAATTTAGCCTTGCTCCTGTCATTTTGCACATTAAGCATTAATATTTTTAGTATCATAGTAAGAGGAATTTTTAGTATCATTTAAACCACAACAACATAGAAGCATGATGGTTTTCTGCATTTGTTTTGATGGCTAACTATCAATAGAGAAATGAATTTAGTGAGCTTTTTCAATTTCTCTTTAACTAACTCAAGATCAAAATGAAGAAGTTGCATTGCATATAGATATATAACTGAAAACTTGTAACTGAAAAGCTATGAATCAAGTAACTCACTCACCTCCCAAGGCCAAATGGTAGATTAGGACCACTACCAGGGGTGTTAGCTGAGCTTCTCAACAGCAAACTCCCAAGCAAAAGCAATGGAAAAGCAAAGTTGCTGAGCAAATCAAGAACCACAGCTGCCATGTTAACCTCTGGAGGGTAAGCAGCAAAATCCACATTCATCTCCTTCATCTTCCTGACCAGCTCCTTTGGCAGTCCAGGAAGCTGCACCTTCACCCTTTGGATCTTCTCAAGGGCAGGATTGTAAATTTCAACAATTGCAGATGTCTCATTCTGAATCAAGTCCACCTTCTTCACTGCACCTTCATCCAAGTACTGTAGGAATCTGGAGTAAGACAGCCTATTTGAAACTGCCTCCAAAGGTGCTTCTGGCTGACCCTCTCCAGCTGCTCTTGCTGCCTTGGATGAGGCAAACCCACTTGAAATTGAACCCAACCCAGTTGAGATCAACAGGTTTCTTCTTTGGATTTTGGTGTTTGGGGGTGATTTGTCATGTGGGTTTTCCTTGGTGGTGGTTTTGGGTAACTGGGTATCTCTTGATATGTCCTGGGAATGGAGTTTGCAAGCTAGTAGCTGGGAAAATGAGAGAGATAGTGCTGCTGGTGACATTTCTAAGGTTTTCTTGTGAAATCTGAATCCAAACTCAAATGGGTAAAATCAGTTTCTAAGTTGAAGATCATAAATAGAGCTGGGAAGATGAGAGGGAATTGAGATGTTTCTAGGACATACCACCATTTGATCACCTGTCTTTTTCTATCTAATTTGGAGTTTTTTGTTGCTCTAATCTAATCAGTTCAATCTCCTAGAACATTCATAAAGTAGTACTAGTATTTTCAAAGTGGAAGGGTCTGGACTCTGGAGTGATCTGTTATTGTTTATCTGATGCAAAAGCTTGGGTGCATTTTCTGTGACATTAAAAAAAATAAGTTGTCTTTTTGGAAGGAAAATTTTCATTTCAGTGGACAAATGGTGAGGGGAAAGCGACCGTTAAGTTATATTTGACATGTACATCATTGGTTTGTCCTTATAAACCACTCTGAACTGTTCAACATTGGAGATGTTTGTTTGAAGTGCTAGCAGTTTTTGGCCATACATTGGGCAGTAGAATTAGAAACCAATTAAAGCTAATCAGCAATTTGGGATGGCCCATTTGGCATTGATCCTTAGATGTGCCACTGCCATGTGTACATTACAGTAACATTAGGTGAATCTACACAAAATTTCAATGGCAAATTTCTCTCTTTTATAGTAATTCTCAACATTGATCCCAGCCAAGAAAAAAAACTCTCAACAAGCTTGGGAGATTGTTATGTCTCATACATGCTTTGATATTTTATCAAACAATAATCAGACACTAAAATATCATTTTCAATCAACAAGGAGTATCAATCCAATACTCATATATATATATATATAAACAAAGTTAACCGAAATATACCAAATTCGACCTACTCAAAACTACCGATGCCATCAGCTATTCAGCTATCTACTTAATGCAGTATCAAGCTCTCAATGTATGGCCATGTCCAACTACCATATATGTTTGTCTTCCGTATGATCTTTTCTTCGTGGGTTTCAAGGTTGTGAGATATCACACCACTCGTTCCATTCAACAAGATCAGGGCATTGCCGTCCTTCCTTAGGAGGCATAAAAATCCATAGCTCCAAGCTAAACAATAGTTTTCAGGGGACAATGTATCAAAGGTGTGGCGTCGAGTCCAACTCAAGGAGCCTCCTAAGCTTTCCAACACCCATATAGATCCTACGGGACTCGACAGCTTAACCAATGCGAGTGAACTCCCACAATCAGTCAATGTGAGAGCGTGCAAGGCTGGATCGTCAAGCGGCAATCTGGTGCAAGCACATATTTGGCTCACCAAATCAAATGAAATCAATTTCGAATTCGCCGGAGATTCAGCTCCGGTTGCAAGGGCGTAAATAACGCCCAAAAGACAAAAACTTTTATTATGTGGATCAGTAAAATTGAAGCCACCTTGAAACTCAAACTCAATCGTCTTCCACGAATTAGTTCCGACGGTGTAAACCGCAATGTGACGAAAGCCACCGCCTTTCATCTTGACAAATGTGACCTGCTTGTAATCCTTAATAACCGGATCAAACCCTAAACCAAATTCCAATCGATGCATTTGTTTGGGAAATTCAGGGGCGGGAGGAACGATTAGGGTTTTCCTAATAGAGGGGTTCCACAGCACTAATTCCGGTATGCCTTGGGTTCTGTGCAACCACCAATGATTCAGCTTTAACATGAACAATCCATCAATTGAGCCGACAACATCCCTTTCTATCATATCGAATTCAGACGACTGAAGCTTAGTGGCTCTGAGAGTTTTGCTGCATCTGACAACGCATTCGACTTTGCCGCAATGCTCTTGTACGCCGAAGAGGTGGGATTGAAGGCGATTGTTGCTGAAATTAGTGAGATGTAAGCGGGCGAAGTTGGGATCGGCGATCAAGGCCCGCCATGATCTCGACACGCAGCGGAACCGGAGCAAGGATTTGACGGGGAGCCTTGAGAGGATTTCGGCCCAGAGATCGTCGGGAACGTTGCGCTTCGTCCATTTCTTCAGACCTCGCCCCCGCTTCTTCATGGTAATCGCTCAATCTGCAAGTCTGCAACCCTAAAAAGCATATACAGCAATTTAAACGAGTACTCCGTGAGGTTTTCCCAATAGATTCGATAATATACTAGTGTAATACCCGTGCCTTCGAGCTTGATTCATTTTAATTTGAACATCATTTTATATATCTATATAATACTATATTGATATAT
Organism: Persicaria tinctoria; assembly: GCA_037127255.1. Classification (NCBI taxonomy): domain Eukaryota; kingdom Viridiplantae; phylum Streptophyta; class Magnoliopsida; order Caryophyllales; family Polygonaceae; genus Persicaria; species Persicaria tinctoria. The sequence goes on from JBANSL010000004.1 coordinate 9,209,949, forward strand.
ATATATATATATATATAAAATTAATCTTGCACAAGGGTCACACTTTCTATTTAAAAAAAAATTAAAAATCCTAATTAATCTTAACCATCTATTTTCTCCCCATCAACTATCCAGATTCGTGCACAAGATACATTATAAGGAGTGTGCACTCTGGAACCACTCCCTATATATATATATATATATATATATATATATATATATATATAGGGAGTGGTTCATGGGTACTCATCCCTTATTGAGTAAAATGAGAACACATCCTGAGCGTTGATTAATTGAAATGGGTGGCTGAGATTAATAGCCAATTTAACCTTTTTTCTTTAATTAAAAATCAGTGGGACCCACAAATTTTCTTGGGTAAATTCCTTTGGTAGTCCCTAACCTTTAAGGGTTAGCCACTATCAGTCCCTAACCTTTTTAAGTGTTAATTTTAGTCCCTAACCTTTTACATATTGCTACTATTGGTCCTTCCATCCAATTAAATGCCAACATTTTATTAAATGTACATTTTATAATTGTTTTTTCTAAATGAAAAACTATTTTAGTTATTGAGTCTCCTTATTAACTATTTTTATTTGTTATTTTAATACAAACTCTTGTATTAGAGTATAATTTATTATATTTTAAGATTTTGTACATATATATTCAAAATTTTATTTGTAAATTATAACTTCACACAATGAATGTGTAATGATCATAGGTCTAAGGGTACCCTAATGGGTGTTGGTATCATATTGATGTATAAATACTCAATGGGTTGTATTACATAGGGGTGGGCACAAATCCCGCAAATCCCGATCCCGTCCCGGTCCCATCCCGATCCCGGTGGGATTTAGGACAAAATAGCGAATCCCGTCCCGATCCCGTCCCGCAAAAATTATGCGGGACGAAACGCGGGACGATCCCGGTGGGATCCCGCAAATCCCGTCCCGTCCCGCATATAATAATAATAATAATAATAATAATAATAATAATAATAATAATAATAATAATAATTTTTATAATAATAATAATATTTTAATATTATAGAATAATAATAATATATTATTAGTATTATTATTTTGAGCAAATATCATAATTATAATTATAATCATAATCTTCCATTTATAATAATAATAATAATATTTGTTTATAATAATAATATTATTATTATTTGAGCAAATATTATTTATAACTATAATAATATTTTTCAATTTATAATAATAATATTATATAATATTATAATTTAATTTAATAATAAGATTAATTTATAATAAAATTATTATTATTATTATTATTATTATTATTATATTATTATATCATATTATATTTTTTTCTTGTAAAGTATAATTATTTTATAATAATAACAATAAAAATATGTAATATTATTTTATTTTATTTTTAATTATAACGTGGGATTTTTATTATTATTATTATTATTATTCTTATTATTATTATTATTATTATTATTATTATTATTATTATTATTATTATACCCATTTAGAGTTACAAGAGGCAAATAGCTAATTAAATACGGTATTCTTCCCAACTATCAATCGATAATGAGACAATATTGGTGAATCTCGTCTCAATTCCTTTCCGTCCTGATCTTGTAAGATAATGTAGCCAAATATGTTGAACATTATAATTAATTATACAATCATTGTATGAATTAATAATCGTATTACAATCATTGTGTGCCAAGTATCGAGATTTGTGCACGACAGCTGGTTATGGTTTCCTACCCTTCTCCTTCTCTTCGTTGGGAGAGTTAGATACGGATGCGGTTGCCTTGCTGAAGCGGATTCAGAAATTCTCCGTATCTAAGGATGTTGGGGCTCGTGCTGCTGCTTATATTTTTACTAGACTCAGTTTTATTATCGCTAAGGGAGTGGGTGCCCAGATAGTATCTCGGCTACCTACTAATTTCTTGTAAATAATAATAATAATAATAAATACAATAATAAAATAATAATAATAATAATAATATTGAATAATATAGTTGAGAATAATACCGTATTCAACATATTATACTAAATAATGAATTATGAAAGCATTTTTCACTTTGCAAATTTATATAATATTTTATTATTTTTATATGCGGGACAAGGCCCGTCCCGTCCCGATCCCGTCCCGTCCAGACACCATCCCGTCCCGAAAAAAAAATGTCAATCCCGTCCCGAAAAAATTTCACGGGACGAGTCCCGTCCCGGCCCAATCCCGTCCCGTGCCCACCCCTAGTATTACACAAGGCATTATACCAATAATCAAATACATACTCTTAACCCTCTCATCTAATCTCTCTTTCCTCTTCCCTCAACCCCTCTAACCTCTATCTCTCTCAATCTCCTTCCTCTTCCTCTCTCAATCCCCATGGAAAGCTAAGCTTTCTCTATCCATGTCCTTTGGGACATAACAGAATGAGTTTTTAATGTGAAAATACTATATGTATTGATACATAATTAAAAAAAATTAAAATATATGACTTAAAATCCAATAGGAAGAAGTCCTATATTAAATTTATTTGGGCATTTTTTTAATTATCCTATTTAAAGGAATACATTTATTTTACATAATTTATATGCTACATGTTTTTCAAAGATTGGTAAATGTAATAAGTACTCTATTTGTATCAAAATAGTGGATGCTTAACTTGTTGACACATTTTTTAATAAGTTAAAAACTACACATAAAATATTTTTTTAATAATTAGCAAGTGGGAAAAAATCAAATATTTTAAGATTAAGGTAATATTGAACGGGACCCCTAAAATTCATTAGACGTAAGTCACGGAACCATTTTCTAATCTCTCTTGGATTTATTTAGAAAATTAAATAATTTTATTATTTAGTTTAATTAGAAAATAGACGTGAGGACCAAATAGTAGCAATACCTAAAAGGTTAAGGACTAAAAGTAACACTTACAAAGGTTGGGGATCAATAGTGACTAACCCTTAAAGGTTAGGGACCACCAAAGGAATTTACCCAATTTCCTTCCTCACTTGCTGTGTTGGGGCGCGTGTACAAGCTGTTTTTAAATTATTCGACGGCATCGCTGGATTATTCGATTATATTGACGGATTATGCTATTGTATCGTTGTATTTTTTAAATCGGCTATCATCTTGAAAACGCCTCTAAATGTTTACCTAAAAATTATTCAATGGTATCACTTGATTATTCGATCGTATCACTTGATTATTCGATGGTACAACTTGATTATTCGATGATGTTGTAGTGTTATAACTAAAAATTATTCAATGGTATCACATCATTATTCGATAGTATCCCATGATTATTCGATAGTATCGATGTATTTTTAAATCATATGAATGGCAACATAAAAAACCACATTTCATGAAACACAAAATCGGTCCATACATATGAATAATTCGGCTTTCCCCCCGAATATCTCCTTCAATCAAGCAATTAAATCAATTGCAAAAAAAAAGGATTTCAACTAATCACAAACCCTAGACTCCAAGTCCACCACCATCGGAAACCTCCCCGACTGCAGATCCACCACCAGGGAGTCGCTCACCATCTCGCCTCGCTGGATTTCGACCTAAACCTCACCATCTCTCTCGATCAAGGCCGCCCCCTCCCTCCTGTACTCAGCACCCAGAACCAGCCGCCACCACCACCTGCAGCACCATCATCGGCGACCTCCTTCCCAGATCCACCCACCGGTGCACCCACGAACCACCACGCAGCACCATCGCCTTCGTCCGCCTTTGTCGTGCCTCACATATCCGCCTTCGAATGCCGGAAAGAGACCCATCTCCACCGTTGTTTGAGCCCCAATCGCTCGTCCACCCTCCGCCTCCGCCTAGCCCTCGCCCGATCGTCTCCCGACCCCTTCTCTTACGCAGCCACTGCCGTCACTCCTTTGCCCTCCAGATCCGGCCGCCTCTCACCACCTCGCCCAGATCCGGCCTCCCCTGAGCAGGATCTCCATCGCCATCGCCTTCGAATTTCGTTCGCCTTCGAGACAGAGAATCTTACCGGAGAAGGGCGATGTCGATTGAGGACAGGAGACTCGTCCGCCTTTGCCGCGCCTCACATATCCGCCTTCGAATGCCGGAAAGAGACCCGTCGCCGCCGTTGTTTGAGCCCCAATCGCTCGTCCACCCTCCGCCTCCGCCTAGCCCTCGCCCGATCGTCTCCCGCCCCCTTCTCTTTCTCTAATTATCTAGGGTTAAAAAGGATCAATTTTGTCCAGGGGTGGAATTGGGGGTGTACACACGCGCCTTCTATAGAAGTGGGGGTGTATTTTTTTTCATTTTTTTTTTCAATTAATACAAATGCGGATTAATCTCAGCCATCCAATTGCCCTAAATCAATGGATGAGATCTGTTCTCATTTTACTCAATAAGGCTTGTTCTCATATGATCTATACTCTCTCTCTCTATATATATATATATATATATATATATATATATGGAGTGGTTCCAGAGTGCACACTCCTTATAATGTATCTTGTGCACGAATCTGGATCGTTGATGGGGAGAAAATAGATGGTTAAGATTAATTAGGATTTTTAATTTTTTTTTTAAATAGAAAGTGGGACCCTTGTGCAAAATTCACTCCACTATCCCCTAGGCCGGCGCGTGTTTCAACCCCTCCTCAATCTTCCTTTTCACTCCACTACTCCTAGGCTATCAGTGATTCATTTTTTTATTTTTTTATTTTCATTTACCATTTTGCCATTTTTTTTACATATCAATTACTATTATAGTACAGTAGATTGGTCCCAATTTTTATTTTTATTTTATTTTTAAGATTTGGATGACTTTGTAATTTTTTATTTTATTTTTTTCTCTTTTCCCATACACATATTTCAATTAATAAATTTTCAGATTTATCAATTTCAATTAATAAATTTTCAGATTTATCAATTTTCAGTTACCTCGAAACTTCAAGGGGTGGGGGGTGGGGGAGAGAGGAGGCCGGAGGTGTCGGATGGAGTCGGCGGGATGGTGCTCACCATGGATTCTCGCCGCTCAACCAACCTTGCCATGGCGGATCCGCACAAATTGCACAATCAACGATCTCGTTGGGCTAACAATTCCACAAGCGCCGTCTTCCAACAGTGGATAATCGTCGCCATGGCGGATCGTCGATCACCTTCGCCCAGCCATGGCGGATCGTCGATCCCCTTCGCCGTCTTCCAACAATTCCGCACAATCAACGATCCCCTTCGACCAGCCATGGCGGATCCGCATAATCAGCAATCATCGCCATCTTTGCGATGCCTCGATCGTCGTCGCCGCCGCCGATCACCTCTCCCAATCACCGCCGCCGATCGCATGGTTCAGATCTCGCCTGCGCCACCGATTGTTTCGACTTTCGACACTCTGCCTCCCAATCGCCGCCACCGACCTTCACTTGCGCCTTCATCTTCGCACATGTCCATGGACGCCTTCCTCTTCGCCCCTGTCCATGGCCGCCTTCCTCTTCATTTTGTGCTTCCTCCATGGATGTGAATGTCTTTGTTTCTCTCTCTATCGTTACTAGCAAACAATTTCAATTGCTGGGGAGCAAACAATTTCAATTGTTGAAACATATTAAATTATTAATTGAACACACGCGCTGGCATACATAGTTTTTTGGTTTTTTTTAACGTGGGACCCACCATTTTAATTTAACAAATTAAAAAATCTCAATTAATCTTGGCCCTCCATCATCCCTCAATTAACGGTCTAGATCTGTGCACAAGATACACCCTAAGGGATGTGCACAATTTACCTATTCCATATATATATATATATATATACGTGTTTACAACAAAAATATGTATAAAATATTTTTTTTTATAATTTATAAATTAGTTGGAAAGAGATACGATACAAATTTGAAAATGATTTAATAAGGTAAAGTAGTAATAATACTCAAATACACCATCTAATATAATTTGAAATAAATATATAATTATTATCATTAGCATAGATCTAAAAAAGTAAAATATAAGCTCCCGTACAAATATTAAAAAATCATAAGCACATGATTGTGTGAATAATTTTGAAGTTAAATATGTAGATATACATAACTTATTGATTATTTTTCATGAGAAAGATGGTTAGAAAGGTAGAGAAATTAATAGTGAAAATAAAGGTAAGATGGTAAAAAAAAGATCCTTAAAGGTAGAAAAGTGATCTAAAAAGCCTCATCCAAGATGTAAAATAAGCATTAGTAATGCTTGTGAGTCTTAAAATATTATTTATTTTTCGATAGTCATTTAAGATGTCTAAAATAATTAAATTATAAAATAACACTTATTTGGCTCTAATTGATTTTTATAATTATTTTTTGAAATCGAATATTTACAAATTGATTATTACATTTTCGTTGTATTTAGACATTGTGGGGAATATTGCAATCGGTTAAAAATGATAAATCAACAATTTCAATATCCAAGAATAAAATCAGCCAAGAATTGACGAATGTTCAATGTACGTAGACGATTAAAATAGATCACAAATTGACATACAACATATCAAATTAAATAATATTTTAGTATAAAAATAGGAAACAAATATGTTTAAAATAGGAAACATATATTTTAAAAGGTGGGCGTGACACGTCAGTAAAATGCTAGCAGAATTAGTAATATTAATAGATTAATAGATATATTGCAATCGGAAAAAAAAAAAATGGAAACATGTCTCAATATTTACGGCAATATAACCGAAAATAAAAAAAAAGGAATGGATTCAAATCATATTTAAAATAGGAAACAAATATTTTAAAATTTCCATAATAATATTGACCAATAAGAAAATCTCATTTGAATAAAAAATTCAACTTTAATTGTGGGCGTGACACGTCAGCAAAATGCTGGCAGAATTAGTAATATTAATAGATAGATAGATAGATAAATAGATAGATAGATAGATATATTGCAATCGGAAAAAAAAAATGGAAACATGTCTCAATATTTACGGCAATATAACCGGAAAAAAAATGGATTCAAATCATATTTAAAATAGGAAATAAATATTTTAAAGTTTCCATAATAATATTGACCAATAAGAAAATCTTATTTGAATAAAAAATTCAACTTTAATTGTGGGCGTAACACGTCAGCAAAATGCTAGCAGAATTAGTAATATTAATAGATACTCCGATGTTAAATAATATTTTTAAAGAACTGAATTTTTGCCAAGTACTCGTGAGGTTAAAGTAAATTCACGTAAAAAAGTTTGACATATTTTGTCAGATGTCCTTGAAGTTTCTATTTTTTTTCACCAAATACTCCTAAAGTTTTCATTTTTTCGCCAAATACCCCTCTGTCGAATTTGTTAACGTTTTTTTTTATTGAAAATAAAAAGAAAAGAAAATATTATTTCATTATTATTTTTGTAAGTTATTATTTACACAATATTATTTAATTATGGTAATTAAATTATCTAATACTACGTATTACGGAGTATTTAAATTTATCATAGTAGTTTTTTGTAAGGTATTATTTCATTATTATTTTTGTAAGGTATTATTTGCACAATACCATTTCATATCACACTTTTTAACCAATGGAATTAATTCCCTTTTTGATAAAGTTAAAATTAATTATAAAATATTATTTCATTATGTATTAATTACACAATATCATTTCATGCTATTTGTTTAAACAATGAGATTAATTCAAAACTTTTTTATAAAAAAATAAATAGTTCCAAATATACGAATTCTTTTTTTTCCAAAGAAATTAATCTCTCTCTTTGTGGGTGTATAATGGAAAAATATTTTTTTATATAATAATCTTAATTTTTGGAATTTCACACAATCAACCCAATCTACATAAATTTTCAAATAATAAAAATTTTAAGCATTTTTTAACCAATGAGATTTATCTATTCTAATTGTTAAATGAGAAATATTTTTGCTTAGATGACATAATCATTTTAATTTCACAATTTCCTCCCAATCAACTGAATCTTGAAAAAAAAAATCAAACTAATGAAATTTGTACACGTTTCTTTAATCAATCTAGTTATATCTAAATATTAATTAATACACATTTTTTATCTAAATATTAATTAATGAATTTAATGTTGCATATAGCACCTGTGTTCGATGCATATAGCAACATCCATTGAGAAATTGAGGATCATATTAAATTTAAGTGGGCTGATATAAAAAGGATTAAGCGGACCGATAGAAGTTAAGGAGTGTTGAAGGTTGTGCAACAAAAAAGTGTCATTGTGTCAATCAAGCTCAAGGGGGAAGTTCAAACACATGAAAAAGACAAACAAAACTAAACATCAATCGCCTGAATAAGTCTCCTCTAATGGTCCCTCACCATTGCCATATATCTTTTGTTAGTGTAAAAAAAAATAGGTCCTACTTCCTCTACTGTGACTTGTGTCTCCCAATTAGTCAAAAAAGGGTTGTGTATATCCCGACACCTCATAATCTACTTCTGGACAGAGTACACTGGGTTGTTATTGTTAGTTAATTCATTATTTTTTTTACGATTTTCTTTCCCAATAAAAGATGATTAGCCTATTCCATACTATAAAAACTCAACTCTTCCCCAAAATAGATCCTCAAAGACAAAGAAACTCTCAACCGCAGAAACCCTAAATCACTTCTCCACCACTACCAACCAGCTCACTTTGAACAACAACAACAACAACAACAACAACAACAAACCCAGTATCTCGCGTTTAGAGCAGGGTCTGGGGGGTCGAGATGGACGCACCCTTGCCCCGACTAGGTCGAGAGGGTGTTTCCGAGTGACCCGTGACCGGACATAAAAAAAAAGAGGAAAACCACCCACAAGAAACTGGAAATTAGGATAGGGACAAAGATGGAAAGTAGGAAAGGATGCACGCAATGGAAAGTTGAGATAGAACGGAAGCAAAAGTGAGAAACTTTGCCCCTGACTAGCGTTCGTCAACTCGGATAGCACTCGTCCACTGAATCCTGTCGCGTGTCATCTCCTCCGAGACTCTCATATCAGTCAGATCATGTCTAATTGCTTCACCCCAACTATTATTTGGACGCCCTCTTCCTCGTCGAACTCTTTCGATAGCTAAGTTGACACACCTACGCACCGGCGCATTTGGATCTCTCCTCTGAACATGCCCATACCATCGGAAATTCAAGATCTTTTTAGCAGATCTACACCTCAAATCCAAATCAAACCACACGCAAAAAAAAAAACTTTAGCCGAAACTCTTCAAACACAAGCTTTAAAACACGAAATCTTCGGGAAAAAAGGGCGAATCAAAGAAGGATACTATCAGAGGCGGAGCTAGAGGGGGTCCTAGGGGGTTCCCCCTCATCTAACAAATTACTTAGGTGTATTCTCCTTATCGATAGCTTCATTTTGATATATAATACGCTCTAATCCGACATGTGAGTAAAAAGTTATGAATGTTTGAAAATTGTAGGTGTATTAATCAATTTAATTTTATTTTAATAGACTATAGTAATATTTTGGTTAAATTTGGTGAATATCCATTTTAGATGTGAAAATTAAGTAAATGTCCATTTTTTTTACATAATTAAGTAAATATCCATTTTTTCCAAAAATACCCCTCATTCCCCATCTCTAACCCTTCCTCCTTCCCCCTTTGACCATGTTTAATTTTAGGTTAAATTTGGTGAATAACCTAACCCTTCCTCCTTCCCTCTTTGACCATGTTTAATTTTAACATTGACTAGTTAATATTGACCATTCCGGTCAACGCCTGCATTTGGTGACAGTTGAGTATATTTTTCTGGTGACTAATTGTGACAATTATTTTGGTGACAATTGATTTTTTGTGACATTTTATTTTTTCCTGTGACAGTTAGGGGAATATCTTTTCTAGTGACAATTGATTTTCTTTTCTTCTTGTGATAATTGTTGGTGACAAAAAAAATTTGGGTGACAATTGATTTTCTTCCGGTGACAGTTGTCGGTAACACTTTTCCTTGGTGACAAATGGGGGTAACCTACTAATATATGATTTTCCAAATGACAATTGTTGGTGACAACTATTAGTGAGGAGGTTGACGACAATATATTGTCACCATGATATTATAACCTTAAAAAAATTGTCATCATAACATTATACATCACCAAGACATTGTCACCAACTACAGAACATTGTTTTCATATTGTTTAATCAACCGTATTGTCACCAACTTATAAAAAACATTGTCACCAACCTCTTTTCCGTAAGCTATTGTTGTAACGGCCCAGAATTATGATTTCCGGGTTACGTTTCAAGGGATAAAACCCCTTGTTCGGATCTTGCAATCCAGGTACGAGTCGAGGTTTCAAACTCATTTTAAGATTAGTAGAAAGAGGGATTTCAAACCCAAAAACCTCGAAGGGCCGTTGGATACCCTTAACCTGTCCTAAGACTATGTCGTGAAATCCGATTCAAACGAAAGTAAAACGAAAGCAAAGTTAAGATACAAATGCCACGGCAAAGCCGGGTCGAAACCAAATCATAAGTGAGTGATTAACATTTTACCAACTTAGAATGTTAGCCAGATTCTCCGATTCGCCAAAAAGAAACCCCGTCATATAGACATCGAGCACTCAAAATCTGCAGAAAATACCTTTAAAAGAAGAACGGGGAAAGGAGTCAGGTCGAGCCACTCATCCGGGACCGGCAGTCCTCGCTGAGGCTACATAGTATGTGCTATACCTAATAAAGATGCTCTAATGCAGTACGAAAGTTAAACACACTAGCATGCTCCTAGTTGTAATAATAAGCAGAAATACTGTAAAGGGCCCAAGACAATGCCAAAAGGCATATCCCCTGATCCGTGCCCACTCTGGGCATATATGTCCGTACCTCGCTCCGAAGCAGCCCAGGTAGGACGCTCGGTCGGTGCCGCAGCCTATCAGTCCGTACCTCACTCCGAAGCAGCCCAAGTAGGACGCTCGGTCACCGCCGCAGCCAGATCATATATAAGACTCGACTGGGACCAAAACGATATGAAACACGAATGCCCCAATGACCCTAGCAACGACTCTAAAGACTCAGATAACGGCCGTTCTCTTTTCAAACGCATAAAGTAAGCGGATGCTCAATCAATTAGTGCAACCTAAACATGATACTACATGGCATGCTTTTATGCATATGCAACACCTAACATAAAATGCAACAACAGGCATGAATGTCCAAGCTGAGTAAGCCCCCTAGGGAACTTACCTGAAGATGCAGAACAGCAAAATAACGCAAGCAAGGGCCCAAATGCAAGTCCACGCAATACACACCTATCATCAAGCCATTTTCATAAGCTACCGATCCATCATTTATACACACAACTCCACGTTCTCAACATGTTCAAAATCAACCGATAGTAAAACCATTTTCCAAAACCTTTCCGATAAGATCAGCCAAAACCATTTTCTTCCAAACAAAACCATCGATAAAATCGTACCAACCATGTTTTCCGAAATCAATTATTAAAACGATCCCGACATGTTTATGTATCAATAACAATAAATCATATCATCAAATTTCCAAAATCACAAAATAAAACACCACAAAATACATGTTCCAAATACTATTACTGTTAAAATATTTCGATAGAAATAATAATTCTCAAAAATATAATCATCATAAAATTAGGATAATAATGTAATAATAATAATCTGTCAAAAGTTACTATCATATGCGTATGAACACATACATTATATAATAAATATGTATAAGCTAAGGTGAGAGCATAACAACAACAATAATACTCCAATAACCCACCAGATGCAAAGGCCCACTCCCAAATCCGGACTCAGCCCACCCGAGAGCCTAATTGGAAAGAAAGAAGGAACCGGATCTCAACAAGCTAAATGATATAACCCGGATGAGGGGTATCCGGATCCGGCCCAACAATTTGGCCCAAGGAAGAGACGCTGGTCATCTCCCTCCTCTGAACGAGCAGAGCTCTGGTCTGGCGACGGGAACGGAAGAGAAGAGGAGGAAGAAAAGAAGGAAACCTGGGCACCTGTCGGCGGATTCTCGCTCTCACCGGACCACTCCCGCTCCCCCCAAACACTGCTACTCGGAAAGACCCACAACCCAAGGAACAAGAAGGAGGAAGAAGAAGAGGAATTACCGTGGCAACGTTCTCCGGCTCCGACAGCTCCAAAGGCGAATCCGGCGGCGATTGGCGGAGGAAGAGCTTCGCTTGAGTACAGGAAGGGACAAGGGACAATCAAAAACTGATTTTGGTGGAACTTGAACCGAATCGAACAAAAGAAACGAAAATCGACCTTGAGACGAAACAGGGGTGCGCTAGGAGCTGGTGGCGGTGTTGGGGGCGCCGAGGATGCTGCTGCTGCCCCCTGAGCGACGGCGAGGGTGGTGCTGGAGCCTCTGCTGGCCCCTGGACACAAGGAAGAAGAGAGCTGGGATGGTTCGGTGGTGGTTCGCTCGTAGTGGACAGGCTTCTTCTCCTCACGGCAATCAGGCAACCCAGGGTGCTTGCTCTCGGCTCCGGTAGCGACGACGAGGAGGAGAATGGAGAGGCTGCTGGTGGCAGAGCAACGAGGACGTCGGCGAAGGGAATGTGAATGAATGGAGAGGAGGTGATGGTGTTCTTCACGGGGACGAATTGCAGAAAAGGTAAGGCAGGGAGGTTTGGATTTCTCTGATTTTGCTGGCTAATTGGCAGAGAAAGGGGAAAGTATTGTGGGTTTGTTGGTGGATGGATGAGCAGAAATGTGGCTTTGTAGAGGAATAGGCACAAAATGACAATTGTGCAGCTGTACAATTTTGGCTAGGCAAGAAGGGGAATCTCCTCCCAACGAGAGAGAGAGAGAGAAAAGTGAAAAGAAAAAGAATATGTAGGTGGTCCCAAACCTAAAACACAAAGAAAACATACCCGACATTCAAATTTGAACCCGCTAATCCCGACTCTATCAAAATCTAAATCGAACTTGTAAATCATTACCAAAATTAAGTTAATTTATCAAGATTTGCAACACGGAAGCGGAATTAAATTCCGTCAAAATCAAAATTCTAAAACGATGCCGGAAGGGTTTTAAAATCAACACTTGGTGTTCGAGAACGGGTTTTTATCCCACTTTTACGAATCGGATAAAATAATAATATATATAATTAAAATAATATAAAAATATATTCGGCCTTTACATTCATCCACCTCTAAAAACAAGTCTCGTCCCCGAGACTAGAATCATTCTAAAGCCAAGTGAAGGAAGGGAAAATCGGTGAGTCTGAAGATCACGCCATAGACCCCGTAAGAACCTCATAAGTGCACTTATAAGACCCTTACGGTATCTTCGTCATGACCATGATATCCCCAATAGGTCGTAATAAGTATGTGATATGGGCCCTTATCACATTCTTATCTCGACTTCTCGGTTATATCATAACTCAAAAGCATCCTAACGAAAATCCAATTCTGAAAGTTCAATAAAGTGTTGTAATAAGAAGGTTGAACTTGAAATCCCTGAAATTCTCGATAGTGTTTATCCATTTAAAATTCAAGCTAGCCCTTTTTAAAACCGTTCAAAATCTTCAAATCCAACTTCCAGACAAGCAATTTCAGATCACGTGAGGTGGAATCATCCACCTCTAAGGGCTAATCCCATATTCTCTTCCTAGTTTCCAGAATCAAATCAATCTATCAGTCTCCATTCAAGCAAGATTCACAAGCCATAAGCAATGCATATCCACATAACCAATCGATCCTCAACGAGTACATCATACGACAAGTCTCAACATATGCCAACACAGTGCCACAAGGTCACATCAAAATCTCTACATCCTACTATAGGTCATAATATGCATCTCAACCACATAACAAAATCATAATAACGTCTCGACATCACATCGGAAGTCATAAAAGTATCACCTCATCATAGAGTCACGAACCAAAACTCATTGTCAACACAACAAAATCATGCCATTAAGATTCAGCGAAAGGGGAGGTCAAGCAACATATCAATCATCGAATGTCAGCATACTCACCAGACGTCATCTTAACTCATCACAACGCCATGTAGCGATCATTAAGAAATCTGGTATCATTACCTCATATATACAAATCATATTCATCATTTAATATATCCATAATCATACTTAACGATCATATAACATGCTCTCACATAATAACACATCATTATCTCATAGTTCATACTCATCATTACTTCATATATCATATCACAACACGTCCTAACATGCTTCTAAACCAATATAACAGGATATCAAAGTATTAATACATCATGGTAACAGTTGTCACTACCAACTAGATTTTAATATTGCACATCAACATGTAATTCCATATCAGGTTCATCATGGTCGTTATCTAACATCATGCCAGCAGATATAAATAAATCACAAAAGTCAAGAAAATTCCTCACATCATACCAATCAAAATAAAACACAATCCCCACTCACTCATCTACACTCTCAAGCCAGATTAATCCTCTCCTAGACTCAATAACACTAACTCCGACAAAATCCCCTGAAGAAATCTCAATTCATTTCGATACTCCAATCTCACCCCTCATTCCATCAAGCACTCTCACACACCATCCACCTCTAAGAATCCAACTCCTATTCCTAACTTCACACCCGAGAACCCTCTCATACTATATCCTCAATACTCTCGAAAGTCATTCCCCACACTTCATATACTACTCAAGACATCACAAGCATCGTACCCTGCTAACCACATGGATCCCTCTCTCGCGTCTTACCGCGTAATACCATCGATCATCCTAACTGCCTAGAAGTCTTTTACCGCTCGTCAGAACCACCAACATTGCCTCTCATAAATCTCAAAGCTCACTCAGTCTTATCTAAGCCAACAATCCTCACATCAACTCTACTCCACACCATCCTCGAACATCCCAATGACTCAAACCCTTTCACTGCCCTCCGCCCAATCGACAAGAGAATCTCACCCACATATAAAAAGGAAAGCAGTTATAAAAATTATAACACCTAAGGCATGCATCGTTTTAGCTAGCATTTATAATAGCATCGTTAATACATCCTCAACATTACAATCTTATCAAGAAGTCTCAATTTACCATCATGCTCAATAATCATTGCAAACATCATATATGAACGTAATCAAGTCAAGCTACCATGTTGCAATATAACCTTGTCAGATACAATTCAGATCTCTTAGCATATGTAGTTCACATTTTACAAGCAAAGGAATTTAGATCATGCTTAACAACTTAGAGTAGCAACACGTCAAGACATCAGGGTACATTAGATCTATAAGGCATCACATCATGTCATTATAGACGACAGGCAATCAGGCAACAATCATCATCAAGTCAGCACATCAACGCGTAAATCTCATCGTCAAGTTAGTGCAATATCATTGTCACAAGTTCAAAAGGGTTAGCAATTCAAACGGTGAACACTCTCGCTTGCAAGTCATATCTTACTCAGTAACCGTAATTCTCGATGCGCGCCCGTTCCGTCGACATCATTGATCCTGAGGCCCGTGAGTTATGGGCCCACGCTTCCGCCACACAGCTCTATTGCTATCCAACTTCCTTTCTCTTTCCCATGCGGTCGCTATCGCGGGTGAGTCCAAGTTAGCGAAGATAGGGGAGTGACAAGAGTGAACACCCGATGTTCCTTTCGGAAACAACCACGAATAAAGCTATGGATGACAAAGCTAGGGACTAGGCTCTGACCCGAGAATAACAACAATGCCCTTATGGAAGTCTATTAGGTTATAATCGCGACAAGTAACAAGAATTCACCATGGAGCATATCAATTTCACTAACCCACACTAACATGTACCTATCTCAAGGGAAAAGAACATGCGTATTCATTCCAAAAGACACAATCAAGTCCTACACGGATGCATGTGATATAACTAGTAGTATGTGATTCCATGGAACAGGTATGCTCAGCAACTTTAAACAGGATACGTGGGATTTATTGAACATCACAATTATCACATATATGAACAATGTACGAGCTTGGTGTATGCACCATACGAGAACATATAATAGCAACATAGTAACTACCTCATCTAACACAATAATCATATAATAGGTCAATCATGGCACGTGATCATATGACGAGATACATTTAGAAATCATGAGTCCCACACGATACTAGCAATACATGACGTAATACAAGCATAGTCAAGAGTCATTAAGAGGAGCTCAACATAATATTTACGAAACATGAGGCATCATCAAAATAACAAGAAGGGCATCATTGGCGACATATTATAATCATTTTAAGAGTGAACCATCATAGAGCACATATATAGTACAATAGTCATCCCATCATAGAACAAGTGCAACAAGTGATCATTTGGCGAGTCGTTTTGGAAACCATAAGCCCTACATGATACTACTAGCACATATCGACTCATGACCACAATCAAGTTAACTCGACTAAATTCATTTTAACATTCCTTCGTCATGCATATGCGAAAAAAATACAACGTGGTGTGTGATCATGCTATGATTAACCATCACAGAAAGCCAATCGATCATCGAATTCAACACAAATTAACTTGCACGGGTAAGACATGTTATGGTAATAGAAAGAGGGAAGAACCACACTATCAGGAACCTAGCTCGAGAGAAAATCAGCAACAACGTAGACAAGATACAAGTTCGCACAAGTCACAATCATGATCATACATGATGCTAAAAGCTCAATATAACGTACGATACATGCATGCAACTAATCATGACATCATGTAAGAAATCAATTCAATCACATTCCAACAACATAGAAGCATGAGGAAGGTTTTACGATGTATACTACGAGTTTAAGCAACAGGGCAATATAGCTGGAACACGAGAACATGAGTTCAAACCAGCACATACTGGGATAAAACATGCATTTATCAAGACTCATTCACACCAACATAATCCCAATTCAGTGCAAGTATCACACAATAGTATAAATTGCAGAGTAAGCAACAATAATTAACCTGACGTATCCATAACAAACGGGCATGCTATCGATTTTTGTCACAAAAGGAATAATAGGCATTGACACGTCATCATCCAACATGCTAAGATGATCATCTATCAACATTCATACAAAGAGGAATTGATCACACTATCACGAACCTAATTCAAGAGTAGATAACGATCATGTAGGTTCATATCATGTGGTTCATGCTTCCAATCGATCATACGGTCAACAAGCCAGGTGAACAGGTTATAACAACAAACAATCATGATATAAGGCAAGACACAACACGAGACTTGAGCAAGGTAACTACCCACAACATGAACTTAAACAATAAAGTCATGACAGAAGGCAAGGCATAACATGAGAAACTTCTTACTAATGGTCATTGGCAAGGTACATGCGGAGGATTATAAAATCATGTCATGCAATTCAGAGAAAGTCACCATTACAACCGGACAGATATCCCTAAGGGCGGCCATTGACTTTTCCCGACTGACTTATCACCCCTCTTTCCCGTGGGACTCTGGTATGACTCTTGGTGGCAAGAAGGCACTGGTTGATCGTTATAAGAATAGAGAAGGACAACCCTATAAACATCTTACTCTTTAACTCGGAATTACACCAAGGACCATATTCCAATAATCATTCAAACAACCCCCATATCCACACATGATTCCAACACAATGTATTTATAACCAACCCGATTCCCGTGAAAGATACTTACATCAGGGAGAAAGACTCAATAAGATTCTCAAGGGTTTAGCATAGTGGAATGGGCTATTACACAAAACTGGGTTGACCATACAGAAACAAGGGTACTCCCGCTATCCCGTTTGCACAGATTAGTCAATAAACAACTCATTGTTAGGCATACCAAATCAGATATCTAGCATAGCAAGTACTCAACATAGAATCAGTTAATAACATTCATAATGATCTCCTTGGAGTTTCCCAACCCATCTGTAAAGAGCAAGCTAGTATTTTGCCTACCGTTCCCAACTACACCCAATAGGGGTGGTGTAGCGCCTTTACTACCCACTCGTGTCCCCGTTTAGTCGGTTTTTCTCTTTTATTACAAGTCGAGTTCATTACTTAGTCCAATTTAGGTTAGACATCTTAAATTCATTTTGCCCTTTTAAAACACTTTCAAATCCTTAAAATTTAATGGGCGGCTTTCCAAAACATACACTCGACCCTTGTGTACCCGAATTGCACAACCTGGCTCTGATACCATCTTTGTAACGGCCCAGAATTATGATTTCCGGGTTACGTTTCAAGGGATAAAACCCCTTGTTCGGATCTTGCAATCCAGGTACGAGTCGAGGTTTCAAACTCATTTTAAGATTAGTAGAAAGAGGGATTTCAAACCCAAAAACCTCGAAGGGCCGTTGGATACCCTTAACCTGTCCTAAGACTATGTCGTGAAATCCGATTCAAACGAAAGTAAAACGAAAGCAAAGTTAAGATACAAATGCCACGGCAAAGCCGGGTCGAAACCAAATCATAAGTGAGTGATTAACATTTTACCAACTTAGAATGTTAGCCAGATTCTCCGATTCGCCAAAAAGAAACCCCGTCATATAGACATCGAGCACTCAAAATCTGCAGAAAATACCTTTAAAAGAAGAACGGGGAAAGGAGTCAGGTCGAGCCACTCATCCGGGACCGGCAGTCCTCGCTGAGGCTACATAGTATGTGCTATACCTAATAAAGATGCTCTAATGCAGTACGAAAGTTAAACACACTAGCATGCTCCTAGTTGTAATAATAAGCAGAAATACTGTAAAGGGCCCAAGACAATGCCAAAAGGCATATCCCCTGATCCGTGCCCACTCTGGGCATATATGTCCGTACCTCGCTCCGAAGCAGCCCAGGTAGGACGCTCGGTCGGTGCCGCAGCCTATCAGTCCGTACCTCACTCCGAAGCAGCCCAAGTAGGACGCTCGGTCACCGCCGCAGCCAGATCATATATAAGACTCGACTGGGACCAAAACGATATGAAACACGAATGCCCCAATGACCCTAGCAACGACTCTAAAGACTCAGATAACGGCCGTTCTCTTTTCAAACGCATAAAGTAAGCGGATGCTCAATCAATTAGTGCAACCTAAACATGATACTACATGGCATGCTTTTATGCATATGCAACACCTAACATAAAATGCAACAACAGGCATGAATGTCCAAGCTGAGTAAGCCCCCTAGGGAACTTACCTGAAGATGCAGAACAGCAAAATAACGCAAGCAAGGGCCCAAATGCAAGTCCACGCAATACACACCTATCATCAAGCCATTTTCATAAGCTACCGATCCATCATTTATACACACAACTCCACGTTCTCAACATGTTCAAAATCAACCGATAGTAAAACCATTTTCCAAAACCTTTCCGATAAGATCAGCCAAAACCATTTTCTTCCAAACAAAACCATCGATAAAATCGTACCAACCATGTTTTCCGAAATCAATTATTAAAACGATCCCGACATGTTTATGTATCAATAACAATAAATCATATCATCAAATTTCCAAAATCACAAAATAAAACACCACAAAATACATGTTCCAAATACTATTACTGTTAAAATATTTCGATAGAAATAATAATTCTCAAAAATATAATCATCATAAAATTAGGATAATAATGTAATAATAATAATCTGTCAAAAGTTACTATCATATGCGTATGAACACATACATTATATAATAAATATGTATAAGCTAAGGTGAGAGCATAACAACAACAATAATACTCCAATAACCCACCAGATGCAAAGGCCCACTCCCAAATCCGGACTCAGCCCACCCGAGAGCCTAATTGGAAAGAAAGAAGGAACCGGATCTCAACAAGCTAAATGATATAACCCGGATGAGGGGTATCCGGATCCGGCCCAACAATTTGGCCCAAGGAAGAGACGCTGGTCATCTCCCTCCTCTGAACGAGCAGAGCTCTGGTCTGGCGACGGGAACGGAAGAGAAGAGGAGGAAGAAAAGAAGGAAACCTGGGCACCTGTCGGCGGATTCTCGCTCTCACCGGACCACTCCCGCTCCCCCCAAACACTGCTACTCGGAAAGACCCACAACCCAAGGAACAAGAAGGAGGAAGAAGAAGAGGAATTACCGTGGCAACGTTCTCCGGCTCCGACAGCTCCAAAGGCGAATCCGGCGGCGATTGGCGGAGGAAGAGCTTCGCTTGAGTACAGGAAGGGACAAGGGACAATCAAAAACTGATTTTGGTGGAACTTGAACCGAATCGAACAAAAGAAACGAAAATCGACCTTGAGACGAAACAGGGGTGCGCTAGGAGCTGGTGGCGGTGTTGGGGGCGCCGAGGATGCTGCTGCTGCCCCCTGAGCGACGGCGAGGGTGGTGCTGGAGCCTCTGCTGGCCCCTGGACACAAGGAAGAAGAGAGCTGGGATGGTTCGGTGGTGGTTCGCTCGTAGTGGACAGGCTTCTTCTCCTCACGGCAATCAGGCAACCCAGGGTGCTTGCTCTCGGCTCCGGTAGCGACGACGAGGAGGAGAATGGAGAGGCTGCTGGTGGCAGAGCAACGAGGACGTCGGCGAAGGGAATGTGAATGAATGGAGAGGAGGTGATGGTGTTCTTCACGGGGACGAATTGCAGAAAAGGTAAGGCAGGGAGGTTTGGATTTCTCTGATTTTGCTGGCTAATTGGCAGAGAAAGGGGAAAGTATTGTGGGTTTGTTGGTGGATGGATGAGCAGAAATGTGGCTTTGTAGAGGAATAGGCACAAAATGACAATTGTGCAGCTGTACAATTTTGGCTAGGCAAGAAGGGGAATCTCCTCCCAACGAGAGAGAGAGAGAGAAAAGTGAAAAGAAAAAGAATATGTAGGTGGTCCCAAACCTAAAACACAAAGAAAACATACCCGACATTCAAATTTGAACCCGCTAATCCCGACTCTATCAAAATCTAAATCGAACTTGTAAATCATTACCAAAATTAAGTTAATTTATCAAGATTTGCAACACGGAAGCGGAATTAAATTCCGTCAAAATCAAAATTCTAAAACGATGCCGGAAGGGTTTTAAAATCAACACTTGGTGTTCGAGAACGGGTTTTTATCCCACTTTTACGAATCGGATAAAATAATAATATATATAATTAAAATAATATAAAAATATATTCGGCCTTTACAATTGTCACCAACAATAAAACAGTGTAACCAACCTATTTTCATCAAGCTTTGGTTAATAATCTACTGTCACCAATTACAAAACTCTGTCACCAATCTAGTGTCAACCACCTCTTTTTAGAAATTAATTGTCACCAATGACAAAACAGTGTCACCAACTACAAAGCACTTTCATCAAACTAAAATGTTTACAATGCTAATGTTATAACATTTGTCATCTAATATTAACACATTTTTGTTACAAAACTGAAACCCTATAACAAGGGGAGCATAGACCCAAGATGAGCTAAAGCTGAGCAGACGAAAATTTGATGTACATTATAGTTTAGGGTTTAGGGTTTAGTCTTTAGGGTTTAGGGCCCTAAAATGTGTGTGCAGTATCAATGTTATCAGATTTGTCATCTAATATTAACGCATTTTTGTTACGAAACTGAAACCATAGAACTAGGGGAGCATAGACCCTAGAGGGGCTAAACTTGAGCAAACGAATAATTCGATGTACAATACTATAATGGCATCACATTTGTCATCTAATATTAACGCATTTTTGTTACAATATATAATAACCCTAAGTAGATGAAATTTGATGTAAAGTTTAACTTTGTAATACTTAATATTGTCAGATTACAAAATATTGTCACCAACCTATTGTCAACGACTACGAAACACTGTCATCAAATTATTTTCCCCAACAAGTGAACACTGTCACCAAACATTGTCACAAACCAATTGTCACCAACTTAAAAACATTGCCACCAATCTATTATCCCTAAATAGAGAACATTATCACCACCCTCTATTGTCACCAACCTACTTTAGTAATTTGTTGTCACCAACAATAAAATAGTGCCATCAACCTATTGTCATCAAAATATTATTTCATCGTTTCAGATCAAAATATTGTTTCAACAAATATTTGTCACCAAGACCATGTAATAAAAAAAAAATGTCATCACCATACTAAATATCACAAGTAATAATCTATTGTCACCAATGACTAAACATTATACCCTAGAGTGACTAAAAACCAAGCAAAAAGTAATCTATTGTCATCAAATCCACCAATGACAAAATATTGTCACCAAACTGAAACTCCATCCTCAATCATTCAACAAAAACTGGTCTAGATTCAAGTTTTCATTGAAGATTCCGTAGGCTTTAGCTACATAAATTTCTAACTTAAAAGCAATGATAACCTTGTTTTCCTGCCATTTCTCTAACCACAATGGGCATGCAATTCAACAAATTGAACAAAACCACAAATTGAACAAAACCAGGCTCCCGTTGTTGGCGCTGCTAAGACCAGGCATCGCGTGTACTGTCGGAGAAGATCCTTCTCGCCGGCGCTGGATTTCGCCAGATCCATCGCAGTCCCGGTGGCGAGGTACTCCATGTAGAGATTCCGATACTCATTCCATTCCCGATCTGGAGGCCGTCCTGACGAATTTGATCGGAGACGACGCTGAGACCGAAATCGGAGACCTTCAAATCATCGTTCTCATTGAATAGGAGATTCTCGGGCTTCAAAGGACCCGCCTTTGCTCAGAACTATGGATGCGGCACCGGACCACGCTCAGATCTGCAGAGTGGATAATTGGTGCCTCTCTCTACACTGATGGCATACGGTAATGTTCATCTCTTACCAAAAACAAGTCATTTATGGATATTAGCAGGAAGGCCGCACAAACCCGCCGTGGCCCAAGGAGCGGACAATTGCTCGACGATCGCTACACCAGATGAAAACAACACCGCGATTAGCGATAGGTAGCGACAAACAAGAGGAGAAAGAAGAAGATCGATCATGTCTGATGGGAGGAGGAAGAAGAAGAAGATCATGTCTGATGGGATGAGGAAGAAAGAGATCGATTTGACTGAGCGAAGAAAGGAGTGGTGATGAATTTTTTATAATAGGGGTATAGTGGGTATTACATAAAATATTGTGGACACTTACTTACTATCCGTTTAAATATGGACATTTACTTAATTAGCTTTTCCAAACGGATATTTGATCAAATTTTTCCTAATACTTTTATATTTTACTTAAATTGACATTCACATATTATAATTCATCTCGATGACTTCGAAACCATAGGTTATATTACTTATTTTGATAATTTGGTAAGGAGTTATGCAAATTTAAAATTTTTATATCTAGTTATGCATTATTACATGTTAAGAATACATTGTTTACACGTTAAGAATAAATTGAAGAAGTTGCATTGCATATAGATATATAACCGAAAACTTGTAACTGAAAAGCTATGAATTAAGAAACTCACTCACCTCCCAAGGCCAAATGGAAGATTAGGACCACTACTAGGGGTGTTAGCTACTTAGCTGAGCTTCTCAACAGCAAACTCCCAAGCAAAAGCAATGGAAAAGCCAAGTTGCTGAGCAAATCAAGAACCACAGCTGTCATGTTAACCTCTGGAGGGTAAGCAACAAAATCCACATTCATCTCCTTCATCTTCCTGACCAGCTCCTTTGGCAGTCCAAGAAGCTGCACCTTCACCCTTTGGACCTTCTCAAGGGCAGGATTGTAAATTTCAACTGTTAATGTGCCTTGAACGACTGTTGACCGGCGACGCATCGGGGGGTCCGGGGGGCGGAGCCCCCCGGCGGTGGTCTCGCTGACCGGAAAAGAGAACCATGTTTGCAGACTGAAGAAGTCTTTGTATGGGCTGAAACAGTCACCAAGGCAGTGGTACAAGCGATTTGATAGCTACATGGTGCAGCTGGGATACAACAGGAGTTCATATGATTGCTGTGTTTACCACAACAGTCTGGATGATGGTTCACGTATTTACCTAGTATTGTACGTGGATGATATGTTGATTGCTGCTCAGAACAAGTCAGATGTCCAGAAGCTGAAGGATTGTCTCAGTGCAGAGTTTGATATGAAAGATCTGGGTGCTGCTCGAAAGATTTTGGGAGTAGAGATCTATAGAGACAGGAAGCAGAGAAAACTCTTCTTATCTCAAGAAGGGTACATCAAGAAGATATTGAGCAGGTTTGGAATGTCTTCGGCTAAGTCTATAGATACTCCAATGGCGTCTAACAGCAAGCTGGGAATGTACACACTTCAGACTGAGGAGGAGAAGGAGTACATGTCTAAGGTCCCTTATGCCAGCGCAGTGGGGAGTTTGATGTATGCTATGGTCTGCACTCGACCAGATCTAGCATTTGCTGTTAGTGTGGTAAGCCGCTTTATGGTTCAGCCTGGGAAAGAACACTGGCAAGCTGTGAAGAGGATCTTCAGGTATCTCAGAGGCACTACTGATGTTGGTTTGTGCTATGGGAATGATATAGAGTGCTTGGTTGCTGGGTTTTCAGACTCTGATTATGCCGGCGATGTGGACAGTAGGAGATCGATGACTGGCTATGTTTTAACTCTAGGGAGTTCTGTGGTGAGTTGGAAAGCAACTCTACAACCTACAGTCACTTTGTCTACCACAGAGGCAGAGTACATGGCGTTGACAGAAGCTGCTAAGGAGGGAATCTGGCTGAAAGGCTTGGTCAATGATCTAGGCCTACATCAGGATCAGGCTTTAGTGTATTGCGACAGCTTGAGTGCAATATGCTTAACCAAGGATCAAGTTCATCATGAGAAGACGAAGCACATTGATGTCAGGTACCATTTTCTGAGGAATGAGAAGAGAATCAGGGTGAAGAAGGTGGGAACTGCTGATAATTCCGCTGATATGTTCACTAAGCCAGTTCCAGAGAGCAAGTTCCAACATTGTTTGGACTTGCTTAATATCACCAGCTGTTGAGTTGCCCTAAGGGGCAGTCTGGGTCCTTCTTCAAGGACCAATCTGAGGCAGAGAACGTCTGGGCACTTTTGTCATAGGTGCATCTGTTTATGAGAGGATTCAAGTCAAGGTGGAGATTTGTTAATGTGCCTTGAACGACTGTTGACCGCCGACGCATCGGGGGGTCCGGGGGGCGGAGCCCCCCGGCGGTGGTCTCGGGGGTCCAGGGGGCGACGCGCCCCTGGCGGGGGGGCTAGGGGGGGCAGCGCCACCCCGCCTTTACGGTATGCGATGTTTATTGTAAACGGGCCTATCGTCTGTCTATTTTGGGCTTTCAGTCCATTGTCTGTTTAGGGTTCCATGAGTCTCTTCATATACTCATGGAACGCCGTCCCCTGTAACCTAATCTGTTTTCGCTTCCTCTAAATAAGAAATCTGGTTCTCTGCCCGTGGACGTAGGCAACACACCGTTGCTGAACCACGTAAATCTCTGTGTCTTTCTTCGCTATTATCGTTCTCGTTATAACATCAACAATTGCAGATGTCCCATTCTGAATCAAGTCCACCTTCTTCACTGCACCTTCATCCAAGTACTGTAGGAATCTGGAGTAAGACAGCCTATTTGAAACTGCCTCCAAAGGTGCTTCTGGCTGACCCTCTCCAGCTGCTCTTGCTGCGTTGGATGAGGCAAGCCCACTTGAAATTGATCCCAACCCAGTTGAGATCAACAGGTTTCTTCTTTGGATTTTGATGTTTGGGGGTGATTTGCCATGTGGGTTTTCCTTGGTGGTGGTTTTGGGCAACTGGGTATCTCTTGATATGTCCTGGGAATGGAGTGTGCAAGCTAGTAGCTGGGAAAATGAGAGAGATAGTGCTGCTGGTCATTTCTAAGGTTTTCTTGTGAAATCTGAATCCAAACTCAAATGGGTAAAATCAGTTTCTAAGTTGAAGGTCATAAATAGATCTGGGAAGATGAAAGGGAATTGAGATGGTTCTGGGACTTACCACCATTTGATCACCTGTCTTTTTCTATCTAATTTGGAGTTTTTTTGTTGCTCTAATCTAATCAGTTCAATCTCCTAGAACATTCACACAGTAGTATTGTCAAAGTGGAAGGGTCTGGAGTGATCTGTCTTTGTTTATGTGATGCAAAAGCTTGGGTGTGTGCATTTTCTGTGACATTAAAAAAAAAAGTTGTCTTTTTGGAAGGAAAATTTTCATTTCAGTGGACAAATGGTGAGGGGAAAGCGACCGTTAGGTTATACTATTTGACATGTACATCATTGGTTTGTCCTTGTAAACCATTCTGAACTGTTCAACGTTGGAGATGTTTGTTTGAAGTGCTAGCAGTTTTTGGCCACACATTTGGTAGTAGAAACCAATTAAAGCTAATCAGCTTTGGGATGGCCCATTTGGCATTGATCCTTAGATGTGCCATGTGTTACATTACAGTAACATTAGGTGAATCTACACAAAATTTCAATAGCAAATTTCTCTCTTTTATAGTAATTCTCAACATTGATCCCAGCCAAAAAAAAAAAATCACAACAAGCTTGGGAGATTGTTATGTCTCATACATGCTTTGATATTTTATCAAACAATAATCACACACTGGTCACTGAAATATCATTTTCAATCAACAAGGAGTATCAATCCAATACTCATATATATATAGAGAAACAAAGTTAACCGAAATATACCAAATTCGAAATACTCAAAACTACATATGCCATCAGCTACAGGCGACAGAAAATAAAACAACTCCGAATCTACTCAATGCAGTATCAAGCTCTCAATGTATGGCCATGTACGACCACCATATATGTTTGTCTTCCGTATGATCTTTTCTTCGCAGGTTTCAAGGTTGTGAGATATCACACCACTTGTCCGATTCAGCAAGATCAGGTCATTGCCATCCTTCCTTTGGAGGCAGAAAAATCTGTAGGTCCAAGCTAAACCAGAGTCTTCAGGGATCAATGTATCAAAGGTGTGGCGTCGAGTCCAACTCAATGAGCCTCCTAAGCTTTCCAACACCCATACAGATCCTACAGGACTCGACATTTTAACCAATGCGAGTGAACTCCCACAATCAGTCAATGTGAGCAGCTGAGCGTGCAAGACTGCATCATCAAGCGGCAATCTGGTGCAAGCAAATACTTGGCTCACCAAATCAAATGAAATCAATTTCGAATTCGCATCCTCAGTACCAGCGGAATCTATTGCAAGGGCGTGAAGAACGCCCACAAGACAGAAACTTTTATGTGGATCAGTAAAATTGAAGCCATTGCGCCAGGTCTGGAACCCCTCACCTTGAAACTCAAACTCAATCGTCTTCCACGAATTAGTCCCGACGGTGTAAACCGCAATGTGACGAAAGCCACCGCCTACCATCTTGACAAATGTGACCTGCTTGTAATCCTTAATAACCGGATCAAACCCTAAACCAAATTCCAAACGAAGCATTTGTTTGGGAAATTCAGGGGCGGGAGGAACAATTAGGGTTTTCCTAATAGAGGGGTTCCACAGTACTAATTCCGGTATGCCTTGGGTTTTGTTCAACCACCAATGCTTCAGCTTAAACATGAACAATCCATCAATTGAGCCGACAACATCCCTTTGTATCATATCGAATTCAGACGACCGAAGCTTAGTGGCTCTGAGAGTTTTGCTGCATCTGACAACGCATTCGACTTTGCCGCAATGCCCTTGTATGCCGAAGAGATGGGATTGAAGGCGATTGTTGCTGAAATTAGTGAGATGTAAGCGGGCGAAATTGGGATCGGCGATCAAGGCCCGCCATGAACTCGACACGCAGCGGAACCGGAGCAAGGATTTGACGGGGAGCCTTGAGAGGATTTCGGCCCAGAGATCGTCGGGAACGTTGCGGTTCGTCCATTTCTTCAGAACTCTCCCCCGCTGCTTCATGGTAATCGCCGGTCACTGCAGTCTGCAACCCTAAAAATCATATACTCCGATGTTTAAATATTTTTAAAGAATAATGTTCGGGGATACTCCCTCCGTTTCCTTTTAAATGACTTTTTCAAGTCATGCACGTAGTTTTATAACGATAAAAACTATATTAAATATTAATATTTTAAAAATATTTTTTTAATAATATTATACTTATCATCAATAAGTATGAGATTGTCGAAAAAAATATTTAAAAAAATTATTATTTCATATAGTTTTTCACACCTTAAAAAACGTGCATGAATAGTAAAAAGTCAATTAAAAGGAAACGGAGGGAGTACTCAATCCCTAAGAAATAGTTACTCAAGTACATGGGTTCGATTCAAAAGGATAGGGGATGGGCTGAGAAAGGCAAGGATATATGCACCGAGAATGGGTGGTATATACGCTCAACACAAATCGATTCTAGATTCGTTTGACCACGTGTATTTTTTTTTTTTGGTTCGAAAGCCGGGCTAGTGCCCTCTAAACTTTATTCAAAATAAAGGGTTCCCATTTACAACCTCTAGTGAGGCTGAGATGAAATCAGGCAAAGTACAATGTTCAACAAAAGCATATGTAAGACTAAGTGACCAGTTGGCCAGTGCATCAGCAGAAGCGTTGGCTTGGCGCCGAATTCTGCTGATCCTCACCTCCCAATTGGTAGCTTCTATGAGTCGTCGACATTGGCCGATCAAGTGGTAGTCGGAATGAGGGTTAGCGGATCTAACCGTAAGTAAATCACACACCGAGGCAGAATCAGATTCAACAAGAACACGAATGAACCCCACGCTTGTTTTTTTTTATATAAAAAAAGTTTCAAACTTTTGTTTTAAATATCGAGGTTGAGGGACTTGTGAAGAACATAGAACGATGAAGAGGGAAGTAGGAGAAGCGGACTGATATAAAACCCATATCCCAATTTTTTGGGTATTTGAAAGTGATAATATTTACAAAAGGATGAATATATGGATATATGGAGTATATCAATTTGATATCCATATACCCACGTAAACAAGGGTATGGATATGAGTGATATTCATACTCGTACCTCGTATCAAGATATGGGTACCAAACAAGGCTAATCACACACTAAAATATCATTTTCAATTAACAAAAGGGAGTATCAATCTAATATCATACTGTTATAAACATAAGTATGTGTTTATGATATGTGATACTCACAAGTCACAAGTCACAACTAATACTTTTTCCTTATCAAGATTTCGGCATACCTCACCATTTTTATATCACTTCAAATAACACTTGATCAATGAAAAAAAATTGATAGTTATTTCAAAAAATGATAACCAATAGGACTACAGCACAAATTAGAATCAATATACAGTATACCTTGTACAGATTAAAACGTAGTTAACCATAAACATAATTTGCCCAACAAATACCTTAATCAGTAAGGCTAGAAGATCTCGGTATCGTATTGTACAAGCAATCAAAGTACACCCTTGAGTAAATAGTAGTAATAAGGGTGTGTTTGGATTCCATTGCATTTTAATTATAATGTAATTATTTTACCTCGTTTTATGTGAGCGTTTGATTGTAAAAATTAAAATCTCGTAAAAACCGAGGTAAAACTTTAATGTAATCAAATAATCACATAAATCGAGATAAAATAATTGTATTATAATTAATACATAGTGGAAAATCCAAAAACATCCTAATTTAAACACCTTAAAAATTATGTTAACCAAACACCACCTTATCATTTTAGCTAATCTCAAACACACCCTAACTACTCTGTCCTGTACAAAACTATGAGACACATCCTCCTTATTTATTACACTACCCTACACTAGGTAGGCCTTGTGATCAAAAGCCCTATTTAAACTAAAAGTTGACCACCCATTCGTGGCAAATTAAACACATTTTTAGAAATTCAAATAGAAATTCATTGATACAGTATAAAAGAAATTGTAAACCCCATGCCTATCCAGCCACTGTGAAGGGCAGCAGACAAAAAGACAGTGGAGAGAGTAAAGAATGGAATGATCTTTCCTACCTGCCAAACATTCAATCCAATTAAAACCTAATTAATTAAATAATTGGTTCTACTTCTAATTAATCAAAGCTCAAATATCAATGCCTGACAAAGAACAAAGACCCTTTCCATTTATCCCAATCTCTCTCATGCCCTTTTACTTGCAAAGGTGAACTAAACTTTGTAGACTGTGATGAATTAGTGCATATAAAAGGGCACCTCCAAAAGGTCCTCTTTTTAGCATTTCAGATGGAGATGGAGATGAAAGGAGGTTCTGACTGGTTGGAGTTTATGATAGGGACAGCCAAAGAAGAACTGGAAAGGCTTGAATCCAACCATCCCAATCAGTTTGAGTTCTTCAAGGTTGAGCTCAAGTCCTTCATCTTCCTCCACCAACACCAACAAAAACAACAACACCCTCCCCTTTCCACTTCCACCATTGCCACCCAAGGTGGGATCTTTGTTTGCTTGCTTACTGTGTTTGTTTTTCCTATATGAGTTGATTTCTGATTTGCCCTTTGTTTTGGGTTTTGAAACAGCCTCAACAAGTGGGATGAAGAGGAAAAACGCCTGCTTTATGGAGAAGCCAAACAAGGTGGAGGAGGAACTTGAAGGTGGGGAAGTTTGTTTGAATTGATTTCATTAGTTGTAGAGCTTGTGCTGATTTCTAATGGGTTGATTGATTTGTTTTTGGGAGCAATTGCAGCAAGTGGGATGAAGTGGAAAAGGGGCTGCTTTGGGACACTGAAAGGGGACAGAGAGAAGAAGAGGAAGAGGGTGAAAATGGGGAAGGAGGATGAAAGAGTGGAGGTGGCACTTGAAAGGGCAAAGGCTTGTCTCAAGAAGATTCATGAGCTCAAGGCTCACCTTCTTTATCCATGACAGGTTATTTTATTGGAGGTTTGTTTAGTAGAGACTAAATTCTTGGACTTGTAAGTTTGTAAAGTGGGGAAAAAACAAGAAAAGATGGGAAATTGGGGTTTATTAAGATTTGCCCTAATGTCTTGTGGTGTTGATCTTTTCTATCTCTTCTATCCTAATATTAGTACCGAATAGCGAGCGATCCATATAATGATAGTTTTGTCAAAGAGACGGTGACATTGTTGGGCACAGAAGCGTGTCCGGGGTAATTTAGGAGTCTAATGACAATCAGACAGAAATCCGACTACACTAAAAAAAAAAAAAACCATCAACACAAAACTACACAATTCCAGAACCAAATTCATAAAACTTTCAAGCAACGGAAACAACAAAACAAACACATTATCACTAGGCTATCTCATTAATTAAGATCAAACACTTCGAAAAAAAGGATCTTGTTAGACCTATTACCGCTAGGCTATTTAATTACTTGTGTTTTGATTCCCAAAATTATATACTCCTTTCGTTTGAAAAAATATATCGTTTGCTATTTTATACACGTTTTTTCATAATGATAAAAACTACGGAGTATCTATTTTTTTATCTCTATCAAAATTGAGAGATGGAATAATATCATAGGAATTAATTAGGTTTTCACAAATTTTAAGAAAGAGGGATATATTGGATTCTAGCCATTACAATATTACATCTTACACAATTATTTTATTTTTTTATTATTTTTATCACATTTGGTTGTTGAGGATAGTACCTTCATATATCAATTTTTCTAATCTCTTATCGAATCTTTACCTTAAAAACTTTACATATTAAAATTTCCTTTAAAAATGGAGTTACACTTCAATGGATAAGGTCTTTTAATTTTGACAAACGAAAATATTAGCACTCCCATTTCCTCTAGGTTTTTACTATAGCAAATGAAAACCATACTCCATCTGTTTTTTCCAAGGGTTTGTTATTTATACCCGAAAATTTTACTATTAACACCCAAAATTCAAGTTTTTTTTTAAATAAATCCTACCCATCTTGAGTCATAAGTGTGAGACTCAAGAGCCTCAACTATTTTTTCTATGTACATACACTGCCTCTCTCGAGTCACACGTTTATAACTCAGGAGGCGGTGTAAATAACAAAAAAAATTGGTGTAAAAAACAACATCCTTTTCCTATTGGTAACTTTATACATATAAAAATAAAAAGAATTGAATGAAATATTCAACGTAAATGAGAGGATTGGTTGTTGAGAAAAAATAAGATGAATTCACATTTAGACATGTGAATTATACATGACTAATTGTCAATTAAAAAAAGTAGTTCATCGACCTTATATGTTAGGTTTGTTATTGTTTAAATTTTTTATATGGAACTTTGTCTCTCCATATCTCAACAGTTTTAAGTCCACTTAAAGATCAACTAAACACGTTCTTGGGTCGCCCGTCTTTCCCTTTCAAATCACTTTTTAATTCTCTATTAGCTTCTATACACTTTCAATTTGAGATAAAAAAATTCCATCAATTGTATCATTTCAATCTAATTCTTATTTATTTACTTTTATCTCATTTAATTGTTAAATTTCCATTATCGTATAATTAAACAAGGGGGGTAAAATTGTAATTTAACAAGTTTAACCAAAATTTCGACAGAATAATCTCGGGGGTGGTTGATTGATGATAAAAGTTATTTAAAGAGTGGTTTTATGAAAATATCAATTTAAAGAGTGGTTTATTGCAAATAAGTACATTTAAGGGGTGGCTTTCCTCAAAATACCCTATTTAAAGAGTGGTTTTATGCAATTTTGCCAATTCCAAATACAAACGTGGTTGGCTCCCGATCACACATTTCCCTCCAAAAAAAAAATCGATGGAGAGCTCAAATCATCTTCACAGTTCACCCCTTACCTCACCGTAGAACTCATCAAAGCTTCAAAGTAAAGATCTTTTGCAATTTTGGATTGCTTCCCTCCCTCGAAATATCATTGCAGTTGCAGATGCATCGTTTTCTTCTTCGCTTACAAAACATTTGATTGTTTTCTTCTCCCCACTTGTTGCAATCTCATCCCTGTAGAAACAGACACAGCCAAGCTCTTCAATGGCGTCCCACCCCTCTCTCTCCTCCTTCCATCGCATTCATCTCCCCACCTTTCCTTCCCCAACACTCTCCAAAATCAGTCATATCAATCCTCACTTCCCAATTCGGCCTCTTTGTTTTCGGGCGAAGGGAGTTTCGCGGCGGATGGTTAGGGTTTACAGCGCTGCTGAATCCGCAGAAGAGTCATCCCGTATGCAGAAATCGGTTGATTGCATCGGTACTGGCTCCGATGTGGAGTGTGTTGTGAATTCGACTGATGGGGAGGGATTGGGGGAGAATCTGCTAGTCGAGAAACCGGGGATGGAGGGGGGATTAGGGTTTGTTGGGGATTTGTGGGAATGGGCGGTGTTGATTTCGCCCTTTTTCTTCTGGGGGACGGCCATGGTGGCGATGAAGGAGGTTTTGCCAAAGGTGGGACCTTTGTTTGTGTCTTCGTTCAGGCTGATTCCTGCTGGGGTGCTGTTGATTGGGTTTGCGAGTTCCAAAGGGAGGCCTATGCCTTCTGGATTCCTTGCTTGGCTTTCCATTTCACTCTTTGCTCTTGTGGATGCCTCTTGCTTTCAGGTATTTCATCCTATTTCGATTCGATTTCTTTTTGTTGTTTTTGTTGCCTGATTTCATTAGCTGCAGGTTGTTTGCAGGAACTTTATTTTTTCTCAAGCAGGACATTTTATCAGAGTTTCAGATTGAACTTTATATGATCAAGGAAAAGGAACTGTAATTCAGGAGCTTAGCTTAATATATTTTGTACAAATTCAGTTTCATTAAACTAGGCAAAGTCCAGCAAATGAAAATTTCTAAGAAGTCATATGTATGGGTTTCTATCACAGTTTTTTCCAATGGGAGAAGAGTTGCTGTAATGGAAGTTGGGTCAAGCCAGGACTAAGTTTACCTTAATTTTTGTGATTAAAGAATTGAGTTTATTTATTGTTCATGCATTGCTAATTCTTATACATTGAGGTGTGAAGAGTTGCTAATTCTTATAAATCGACGACCTTAATATTATGATGTTTGCATTTGGCAGGGGTTTCTTGCTGAAGGTTTGGAGAGGACATCTGCTGGGCTGGGCAGTGTAAGTGTGATTCACCATTTATGTTAATTCTCCAAGAATTCAATGGTGGTCATTCATCTTGCACATAAAGGGAACTTTGAATTTTCCATCAACTCTTGTGGGTGCCTCATTAGCAACAAGGCACTGACAAGAGTTGAGTCATTGCTTGTATATGCACTTCACTATTCTTATAAAGGGCTTGGAATGTGGACCTGATTACGGTTGAAACAAACTAGTGCAGGTGATAATTGATTCACAGCCTCTTACAGTGGCTATACTTGCGTCCTTGTTATTTGGCGAATCAATTGGCTATGTTGGAGTTGCTGGTTTGGTGCTTGGTGTTGTAGGACTTCTGCTTCTTGAGGTATTTTCATTTTTAGGGGATTTGGATAGACATATAAATCCCATTTCACTTAAATAGTTGCTTGCCCTCCATTTATTGTCATTTGGAAACTGGTTTAACCTTGGGAAAATCTGGATATATCCTGAAGATTGTTTTTTCTGTCATTCATTGCCTAACAGTATTTATATCATATGCGTAACTGACTGCTGCTTGAGAATGATTTAGGCTCCAGAAGATTATAAGATTCTAACCAATCCTTCACATTACAGTTAGGATCGAAAGATTGTAGAGCATCCATATTAGTAGACTTGGTTTATTCATTTACGTCACAGATTTCTTGAGACTAGTTTGAAGTGATCATAATGATATTCAAATCGTAATTTCATGTAGATGTGTAATATAATCATCTCTTGGACTAGCTGTTCTATGCAGTTTGCAAACTTGTGGATAACTATAGCAGGGGTCAGTTTATCATGTTTTGATTTCTTTCAAAATGACAGTAAAAAAGTACACTTCCAGGTACCGGCAATTGAAATTGATGGAAATAATTTTTCATTATGGGGAAGTGGAGAATGGTGGATGCTTCTTGCTGCACAAAGTATGGCCATTGGGACAGTTATGGTGCGCTGGGTTTCCAAATATTCGGATCCTATCATGGCAACAGGATGGGTAGGTTTTTGCCTTTTCTTCCACAAGTTTTTCAAGCTGTTTAACATGATCAATTGAGATATGCTGTGTCATCTTAAGTATCGGTCTCAGAATCTGTGGATGGTCCTGAGCCATGAAACCGCTGATCTTAATATTAACACCTATAAGTTTTCTTCCAGCACATGATTATTGGTGGTCTTCCTCTTCTCGCTATCTCTTTTCTTAATCATGATCCTGGCTTCACTGGGAGCCTCAACGAGCTCAATTCAAGTGACATTGCAGCTCTGCTTTATACTTCAATTTTCGGAAGTGCTGTCAGCTATGGTGTGTTCTTCTACAATGCAACAAGAGGTTGTTCTCGCGTGCTTATCCTTTTACTACCATCATCTAAATGTCATTTACTTTCCTTTGTAGAACAAGAAATCTTTACTCTTAGGTGCCACAAAGCAAGAACCATTGGTGATATAGCATCAATTCTTTTCTCTGTTTGATGAAAATCTGAGTGATTTGATCATCTTTCATCTTCAAAATTATAAATTTATCATGTTGATGTTGAATTGTGCATTTCAGGTAGTCTGACAAAGCTGAGCTCCCTCACCTTTCTAACCCCAATGTTTGCTTCCGTTTTCGGGTAAGTTGAAGTCAACATAGTTTGCCAATCACAATTGTCCATTTTCCCCTTTGTGTTTCATTCGTATATACTGATGTATGCCTTTGGTCTCAGTTTTCTTTATCTGGGGGAGAGCTTCTCAAATCTGCAACTGGTTGGGGCTGCTATTACTGTGGTCGCCATCTACATGGTAAACTATCGCAATGAAGAAGTGTCTGGTTGAAGTGCATAACTGTCCACTGCACATAACATGAAGCCACCAATCCTCAAAACACGAAATATGTAGCCTCAAAAAAACAAATGATGCCCTTGGAACCGTGTCAGGTATGATCAGTGGCGCTCTGCTAATGAACAAGAACTCAAAACATCATGATGGTCTACTTTCTTGGAACACAATTTGTGCGCAATCTGGATGGCACATGATAGATGCCAGTTTTCATTCATCGCGAGATTCAGCATTCAAGCACGGAATCTCATTGGAGGTAATCAGTTGATCGATCAAGCAAGACAGTACTTGATTGGTGGTATTATAGGGAGATATTCTGATTGATCCTGGATTATAAGTTCAGGATTTCGGTATGTATATATTGTAACAACTAACCCTTGTGGGGAAAATATAACTTTGGTTGATTTTAACAATACATTTTGGAATTCCTTGACATCCTTGTATGGAATTTGAAAGTAAAAGAGAAGGTTGGAGAAGAGAAAAATGTTCTATTATTTATGAGAAAAGGTTACAAAATATACATAGACTAGTCTAGAAAGATTGTAAAAGAATCTAAAAGGATGAAGCAGAAGTAAAAGCTATAAAAGTTGAAAAAGCCTATAGCATAACCTGGAAACATCGTAATAATTATATTCATACAAGCATGTTAAAACTCTCCCTCAAGCTAGATGGTAGAGATCTATCTCTCCCTCAAGCTAGATGGTAGAGATCTATCAATCCAAGCTTGGAAGTCAAATGATCAAATATGGAACAATGGAAGCCTTTTTTCAATAAATCAGCAAGTTGATCTTCTGACTTAACAAAGGATATCTTAACAACCCCTTCTTCCAACTTCTCTTTGATGAAGTGACGATCAATCTCCACATGTTTGGTTCTGTCATGTTGG
Organism: Persicaria tinctoria; assembly: GCA_037127255.1. Classification (NCBI taxonomy): domain Eukaryota; kingdom Viridiplantae; phylum Streptophyta; class Magnoliopsida; order Caryophyllales; family Polygonaceae; genus Persicaria; species Persicaria tinctoria. Next base: position 9,246,396 of record JBANSL010000004.1, read on the forward strand.
ACTGGGTTGTAAGCAATGCTAATGACAGATTTGTTGTCACAATATAGAACCATAGACTCTTCTAATTTGATTTTAAGTTTTTTCTGAAATGTTTATATTGCCTTGAGCCTTAATCTGAGTTATTGAACTATTAGTTGTCAACACATGTTTAGGCTTAGGGCATGGTTGGACGTTATGAAAATTTTGGGAACAATTGGCCATGTGTTCGGTAGCAACTGAATCTAAGATACATTGAATAGGATGAGGATATTCAGAAGTTCTCAAACATAAAGGAATAGAAGGGTTACCTGATAGACTAAAAGTGCGTGGACTAGAATAAATTTCACCTTATGTTTTTTCTAGGGAGTTGAAGAAAGGCTCCGGATTTTTTGAATTCAGCAACACTAATCCCTTGAGTGTGTCCATAAGTATCGTCCTCTCCTTCAGGGACCTGGGGACTAGGGCTCTCTTTGGCGTTACACTTTTTGTTTGATGGTTCACCATGGAGTTTCCAACACCTTTTCTTGATATGACCGGAACTTTTACAATGGGCACACCAACGCTCGTATTTCTTCTCCCCTTTAGCAAACAAAACATACCCTTCCACCATCTTTTGCTCTAGCATTATAGCTCGATCTCCTGCTTTCTTTGGTCTGAACAGTGAAAATAATTTCTTCCAAGGATGGGAAGTTCTTTTGGCCGAGGATTTGAACTCTGATTAGATCAAATTCAGAGTTCAACCCAGCCAAAAGTTGATAACTTCGGTGTTTGTGGATAAAATCCTTGAAAAGAGTTGCATCTTCAGAGTACTTCATCTTCAAGACTTGGTATTGGTCTAGTTCCTGGCAGCAAGTTTACAATACAGAGACATATTCACTTGCAGAGAGATCTCCTTGCTTAGTACTAGCAACTTTGACTTGAATCTCATAAATGAGGGCATCATCTTTTGCTTTCGAATATGATCATTTCAGAAACTCCCAAATTTCTTTGGATGAGCTAAGAAACATTCATGTCAAGCTAATGTTGGGCTCCATGGATTCCCATCCCACAGCTATGACATAACCATTGAGTCATCTTCATCCCAACTTTTGAAAGTTGGATCATCTTCTCCAACGGGAACGTTTGTTAGATGATCCCCTTTCTCTTACCCTTGAGGCAAGTCCTTACTGTTTGAGACCAAAGGAGATAGTTCTTTCTGTTGAAACGAAAAGAAGAATTAATGCTTTGAAGTTCATTCTTAAAAGGAACATTACTAGAGACTAAAACTTCCTTGTTTAAAGACATGATTTTTCAGCAATGAAGGCTGAAATTTGAGATAAAATTTCCATCAATGAAGGGTGAAAGAGAGGAAGAGATGGAAATTTTTCAACAATGAAGGCTGAAACTCCAGGAAAAAAAAAAGGTTTAGGTTAATGTATACCTAAAAGATCTGATACCATAAAAGTAAAAGAGAAGGTTGGAGAAAACAAAAATATGTTCTATTATATTTGAGAGAGAGTTATAGAGACTAGTCTAGAAAGCTGAAAGCTTGTAAGGAAAGTTAAAAGGTAACAATGGAGCAGGAAAAGTAAAAGCTATAAAAACTAAAAGCATATATCGTAAACTAGAAACAAAGTATTGTAATAATTACATTCATGCAAGCATACTAACAGAATCCACAAGATAAAAGGAAAGATAAGATTGAATGAAAGTATGAAACCAATTGTTGAAAGACACTATTTTCTTGTATTGTATTTTATGCTAGAGTTTGGGTGAGGCCAAAGTAGCAAGAAAAGGAATTTAGATTGAGCACACATTAGGAAAAAAAAAATCCTAAAATCATATACCAAAATGTATACAGTCAAGTAACCCACTTCCATGTTCTTAATAAGCAAGTAGCAGTTGAATAGATGTTTACAGGCTTAGATGCATATAAATTATAAGAATTTATTATAACTAGGAAAAGTGCACTTCCTCAATGTCATTGCACTTGAGCGGACTTTGGCTTGAAATGGGTTAGTTCATATCAATCTCATTCAATTGTTTTCCAGGAGAATGCCGACTTCCCTCGACAAGCTCAGGCTAAGAGTCTGGTTCTGCTGGCTCCAATGCAAAAGCTGAAGGCACCAAGGCAAGCCCCTTGATGCAGTTCAAAATGGGTGCTTTGAGGAAGGTAGCAGCAGCAAATGCAATGGAAGATGCAGAAATGGAAGGCAAGCCCTTTGACGCTGTTAAAATGGACAGCCTGATTAACCCCTATTTTAAGACTTTGTTTGATGCAATGTAGCTTCAAGTGGTTGCAAATCTTCCTACATTCACCCAAGTTAGCAGTTAGCAAAGTCTTTTTCAATGTAAGCCGAATGGGTCGTTTCAACAGCAAATGGTAAGGATGTAAGATTAACACCTAAGATTTTCCCAGGGCCTTTCTTTTTGCAGCTAATAAGTTGAGGTTTAAAATTCATCCTCCCCAGTGATTGAAGATCTTCTTAAAAGGAAATTTTGCTTCAAGAATAAACATCATCCTAGCTAGCTTCAAATGTTTGATATATCAAACAAATCTGATCACTAGCTTGGTTAATAACTTTATGTATCATCCATATACAACAAGGCAACACAAGCTTAAGGAGGAGAGCACTGAATGGAATCTTGATTGGTTATGGCTTAGTGTTTATTACATCTTTGATGAAGAGTTTGCTTCAAGTTTCTTACAGTTTCAAGCAAATAACACAGTATACTGTATAAAAGGATCAGAGCTCGGAAATCCAATTTACTAAAAAAGGGAAAGAAAGCAGTCCTTTGAATTCAACAAAATCTGGAACAGAAAATGGTTGCTAAGTATGCAACTGCAGAATGCTGGCAGTGTTAACCGAACATCAACACCGAGAAAATAAACTTTGGTTCACAACAATTTACATGATTGAGAAAGTGCAGCTGCTAAAAGATAAGAGCTTGGTGAAGAAGATCTTCCTTCTCTACCTTCCTGCTCCTACTGCAGAACGAGACAGTCCTCTTTGTTGTTGGTCAGACAATTCTCTTCGGCGGTTACTTGGTAATTTCCTCTCGAAATCCTCATGAATTTCAGAAACTTCTTTAGAAAATGCATGTCTCTCAAGAGTAACAGGGCTCACCCCATCTCTAGACCTTGATGATGTCCAACGATCCGTAGAATCAACAGAATTAGGCTCCCAAGATGATGAGGAAACACCTTGATGCCGGCTACCTGAAGTGTAACTGTTGCTTCCCAAAGATTCGAGTTCATCAAAGTCTCCTCCTTGAAATGATTCGACACCATTACCCCTCTTCCTAACCGTCACATACTTGTGCAAACTCGGCTCCATGAAACTATCCTCGCCATTTACTTCTGATTCCATAAACGGAACCTTGGGTTTCTCCTGCCTCTTCTGCCCATCAACAGAACTGGTTACATACGACAAGTTTCCAGTGGCACTGGTTTTTTGCCTATCATCAGCACAAGTGAAGGAAACATTGGGTTTGGTTGAGGAGTTGAGATCAGCCACAGCTTCGACAATTGAGCAGGCTTTACTGAGGCACTCTGGGAGCGAGAAAGGAGTCTTGGCAAATGGAGAATTGGCACTCGGATTCGTGTCACTGACAGCAGTGGCATTGGTCTTTTGATGGAAGTTCTGGATGTCTTTAAGGAGCAACAAATTGTAGTCTGTGGCAGGAGTTGGATTCGACAAAGCCTCGACATTGATGTCAAGGTCCCTGGACCGTCTTGAAGATCTGCTCCTCGTTAGCGACATGGCCATTTTCACAGTGTCTAGTCCTCCAGACTGTATGACAGGATTGGCCGCAGCATCATACCCAGTTGTCTTCAATTGCTCTCTTTTATCCTCTGAAAGTTGTTCAGAACCCGAATGTGGCTGGTTCTCATTCACTCTACAATAGTTCATTTGAGCTGCATTTCCCCAACTCCTGCATCCATGAGCTCCTTGAACAGCAACTTTTGCATTGTTCAGATCAACACACAGCTTATCCTGATAGCAAAAGCAACCATGAAACGAAAAACAATCAATTCGGCTTATTGACTAATCTACACATTGGTCTTTGCCATTGTACAATCATAAACCAATTATGCAGACAATCCACAATTTATAGCTTTAATGTCGAAAAAAGAGAGTATACCTGAGAAACCGAATTTAGAGGTTGCTTAACCACTTCCTCAATCTCATTACACTTCAGCTGACCCTTGACGGAGTTAGTCCGGTTTGCAAGGGGCTGAAATGGGAGAGAGTGCATATCAATCTCATTCAATGGCGTCCTCCGATAAGGAGAATGCTCAGCTTTCCTCGACGAGCTCCGGCTGAGAGATGCCTGGTTCTGCTGGCTGCCACCCTCGCTACTCACCTTCACTCCACTTGCATCCACACAATTTGACCTTGCAGCAGGGGACCTTGATCTAGGCGGTGTAGCGCCTCTAGAAGCAGCCGAAACCTCACCGACATTCCTCCTCACCAAAACCCTCTTCACATTGCAATCATTGCTGTTCTTCTCCACCGAAACCGTGGCAGGCACAGACACCATCTTCCCAGGCCTCCCACCAATCCCACCATTACTACTACTAGCCGCAGAGCTGGTGACCGGGCTATCTGATCTCCTCCCTGGAGACCTACTAACCCTCCTACTTCCCCCACCGGAGGTAGAGTTCCGCTCTCGGCTACCCGACCTCTGGTCCTGTGGGTCCCTCTCCCGGCTCCGGCTAGGAGTCCTCCTCCGGTGGGACCCTCTAGAGTGCCTCCTCACCAGTCTCTCATCATCATCAACGCCGACATTTTCACAATTGAGCTCAGCAGAAACACCCATCTCCCTATCAAAATCATGGCTCCTCTTCGAACCGGAGTACTTCCTCGCACTCCCGGAGACCGGCCCTTTCCCGGAGGAGCTCCGGCTAAGCCTGCCACACTGGATGAGTATAGCATCGACTTCCTCCTTAGTGCAGCTGGAAGTCCTCACCGCCGCTCCATTCGCCGCCATGGCCAACACATTGCTCGCCGGGGTTTTTCCATCCCCGGACTTCGGATTTGGGAAATTCGCCGCATCTGAATCCGAAGACGACGCCTTTTGCTCGGATTTCTTGTCATGACTCCTCCGGTGTTGGATTACGAAAACCTCTTTCTTTCTAAACCCTAATTTCTCATCGGGCTCCTTCGCTTCCTTGGTGACGATCTCCGCACTCAATTTGGTGCAATTGGTATCGGCCCTGGATTGATCGTAGGCGGGATGGGAGTGGTGAGGCGACAAAATTGAAGATGGATTCGGCTTGCTGGAGCAGCAACCCATGATCGGGGGACCGAAACAGAGGAGAGAGGGGGATGGGAGAAAAGCTGAAAAGGAGATAACTGAACGAAGTGAGGGGGAGAGGTTTCAATTTTCAAAAAACAAAGAAGAGGCTCAGAGTTCAATGGGAAGTTCAAATGAAAATTAAGGAGTTTTATTTTTATTTTTATTTTTATTATTTCGGGGGGCGGTTTGTTAGTGGGAGGTGATTAGATTCAAATTTGGGGTGATGGGTGCGGGTGGGGGACTGGCTTGGGCGGGTCAAACAGTTCAAAATAGCCGTTGGATTTGTGGGATTTTGGATCTTTGTTGAGCATTGCCCACAAGGCCACAATGAGTTGGCCTTGGCCCCTACTAACCAGTTTTTTTTTTTTAAAAAAAAAAACAGTAACCACTCTCATCATTTTTTGGGTTGTTACTTGTTTTAGGGTTTATATGGGATGAGGTTGTTTTTTTTATTACTCTATAGGAAATAATTTGAGACCGGATATGTCCGGAACCTCAAGAGGCCGACAACGTCGGCCGACGGCTAGCCGTCTAAACATATAACATAGAAACAGAAAAATGTGCAGTATAAACGGAGGGAGGCATACAAATGCAGACGAACAAGCGAATCAAGCCTAACCAAGCTGGAGGCAACGTAGACTAAGAGCCGACGTTAAGCACCACCAAGCAGTGACATCGCTGGCCAGCGATATATCAGGAGTCACTGTGGGCAGTGAAGACGGTCCTCCAAGGAAATTTCTGTAACGCGGAGTTACCTCGATACACACTGCCTCGACCCCAGCCAGACCCAACACCGGACGTCAGAGCTCCAACTCAGACAAAGAACGCCACGAACAACCAGACTTGCTGCTGAGAACCACCCTAGTACGACGCACCAACAGACCCTTTCGGGATTTAATTGAAGCACGTACTCTTGGAATTTAAACAAGCACATTCGAGATTTAACGAACCGAATAAAAAGAGATTTATCCGGCATTTTTTTTTTTTTCCAATGGGCAGCTTAGGGCCCAAACCTGACACCAAAATGGGCCCAAATGAAGCGGCAACGGGGCACCACCGGGCCCAAGGAAAGCAAAGGCTAGAGAGGCAGGTCACTGGCACACCCAAAATAAAGTGGAGGATAGGGAGGCCGAAGGCAGCCCGACGACGACGATGGTTAGAGTGGATGGAGTAAGAGGACCGGCAAGGGGAGAGGTGGACGACTAGGGTGGGAGCAGGGCGGAGGTGAAGGCGGCGCTCCTAGTAGAGTCAAAGAGACACCAACAGGTCAACAGGACGAGAGAGATTTCCAATAGAAGCAGAGGAAGACCAGCAAGAATCGGTTAGGTTTGGAATCAGGTTGAGGAAGAAGAGTCTGGGAGACGAGATTGCAAAGAAAGGGGAAGGGGAGGAAGAGAAGGGCGATGGGGAGGCAGAACGGGCTGTCGGGATGGATATGGGGCGGAATCAGACATGATTCTGAACGTATGATATTCAAACACAATTATCTTATATCTAAGGTCACAATTTTTTGCGAGTAAGCATTGTAAAAATAGTAGTTCATAAAACTTGATAAAATCACTAATCAATACTCCACATCAATACAGTTAAACTTTAAAATATGTGTTCGCGGTAAATTTAATTGTAATTTACTCCGTATTTAAGTATTTTGTACTCCATTTATCTCAAAATACTTGCCTTTTTAGCCCATATAATTTTGTCAAAAATACATGTCTTTTTAGATTTTATCATTACACTTAACCTACTTTTACATCTAATCATTTACTCTAATTTTTACATCATCATTACTCTTCTCCTCAAAAGTTTTTTTAAAAAATAAATAAATATAAGTCTAATCATTACACTTAATCTACTTTTTACATCTAATAATTATACGTAATATATTTCTTAATTCCCGTGCTCCATCCTAAAAAGACATTATTTTGAAACTGATGGAGTATTTGTTTGTTTCCATCCATGTGCCCGGGTGCTACGCACATACATGCTCCACGACCAAAACAAGCGATGACAGAGGCTATTTGACTATTTTATCTTAAATCTATATCTATATAAACTCTTAATTTAGAAAAGTTTATGCCGAGGTATCAAAATTAGAGAAATTTTAGGGGTTTTGACTGACTAATTATAATTTTCTTTTTTCTCTGTAATCCTTTTTTTAATTCTCCTTTTTTTCGTCTTTTTCTTTAATTATTTTTTTTTTCTTCTTTTTCTTTAATTCTTTTTTTTTCCTTTAATCTTACTAACTATTTGGCTTAATTCAAAACATTGAATTCAATCTAATATAATTATTGGACTTAACTCAAATTCATTTACTAACTATCTATATCTATATACGGAGTACTATATTAATTTATGTCACGTGTCATCTCCATGTTCAAAGTTATTTGTGAAAATATTATTTACATAATATCATTTTATTATGATAACTATATTTTCTATTTTTTTTAAAAAATATTCTAATATTAATTACCCAATATTATTTGATGTTACATTTTTTAAACCAATGGGATTAATTCAAAACTTTTATCTTTCACTATTTATTTTTCTCTTTATCTCTTTAACACAAGTGTATTTTTTTCTATTATTTTTAACACATTTACTAATCAACGAGTTTAATTAAAAACTAGTACAATTCCCGCGCCATGGCGCGGTTTTTTTAAAACTAAAATATTAATAATATATATAAATATATTATAAAATACTAATAAAAGTTAAGATAAAAAAAACTTTACCATAAATGTATCTTATAATTCTAAAATAATTTTTTTTATATCTCGTCTAAAGAATACATAAATGTAGATATTTTAAATCACCCAGGTAATAATAATATCAATACCATTGTAACCTTTTTAGAAATTTTGAAATCTGAATCATGCATTTAAAAGTGATGTGTCACAACTAATAATTATATTCAATATTTTGAATTAAGCTCAATAGTTAGTACATAAATGTGAGTTAAGCCTAATGGTTATATTAGATTGAATTCAATGTTTTGAATTAAGCCCAATTGTTAGTAAATATGTTATGAATAAAAGAGAATGGAGGATTAAAAAAAATTAATGGAAAAAAGGGAAAAGTAGAAATAAAAAAATGAAGGAAAAAAAATTAATTGGTCAATATTCCTAAAACTCCTCTAAGATTGACACGTAAGCAAAGTCTTCTAAATTAAGGTTATATATAGATAGTTAGTACATAAATGTGAGTTAAGCCTAATGGTTATATTAGATTGAATTCAATGTTTTGAATTAAGCCCAATTGTTAGTAAATATGTTATGAATAAAAGAGAACGGAGGATTAAAAAAATTAATGGAAAAAAGGAAAAAGGAGAAATAAAAAAATGAAGGAAAAAAAAATAATTGGTCAATATTCCTAAAACTCCTCTAAGATTGACACGTAAGCAAAGTCTTCTAAATTAAGGTTATATATAGTTATGGGTGCCACTATATACACCGCAAATCCGGATTAAGGACTTGCACGTCCTTAAGGACGTGCTTCAGGCTTGCACGTCCACTATTTACACATTGCACGTTGTTAAGGACGTGCAATCCCTAGTTAGGGTTTTGCGTTTAGGGTTTAGGGTTTAGGGTTAGGGTTTAGGTTTAGGGATGTTAATTGATAAAATTGAAGGTGGATTTGAAGGATTTAGGGTCAAATTAAACAGAACACAAGAATTGTTAAGGTTTTCATTCGGATAATATGCGAATAAAGTTACAAGGAACGGAAAAAAAGGTTTTCATTCATAAGTTTAATAAAGTTGTGGAATACAATCTAGGAAAACAGTAAAGGACGGCCGGCATCGGCACGCAAGGCTCTAAATCTCTCAATCTGAGCTTGAAACGGAGCATCCCATCCTTCGACGCTCGGATGATGATGTTCGACCCATTCTAGTGGAGGCGGCGGAAGAGGAGCGTTAGGACGCAACCAGATCTATGAGAACAAAAATTTAGAGTTAGAGTATTGACATATGTATGAAAATCATGAATAGGTAATAACAAAGACGTTTGAAGTCGTACCGCGGCAAAATGGTCTTGGTTTCCGATGCAGGCTACACCAAGAGTTGCTGATTGGGGAGGGTTGTTAGCAGATGCCGGTGAGATCATGGGGAGACATGTGAACGGATGATGCCAAGCTAGGACGACGAGAGGAATCTGATATACCGTCGCAAATACTAAACCCATGATGGGAAGCTCTATCCACCGTCTCCTATCACCATGTGTGGCTCCGGCACATCTCTGGTAGTCGACGAACTGCTGGAATGGGTACTCTCCCGTATAACAACCGGCGTACAGATCGGCGTGATCCTCCAAGTGATTTCATAGTAACGTCTTCAGTTCCGGGAAAGCAGTCTCGCCGATCGGTGATGTCAAAGCCGCCAAAGCACGGTAGCCACAATGACCATCTCCAACAGTGTCCCTCACCATCTCAATATGACCAAACATGAAGGGATCAACGTTGTTTCGACCCCAGTTGAACCCTCCGAACACATCATCACGTCCACGTCGAGCTGAGGTCGCTTGTGGACGAGGCCGAGCAGCATTTCGAGCAGCACGCGCTTCTTCTCTCGCAAACCTTTCCCTTACCTCCTCGTATGGCAACGGGTTGGTTCTGCAGGCATTTCTCGATCCCCGAGGCCTCCCCTTCCGTCGGACGCTTGCTGATGAGGGTGGGTGCAGCTCATCCTCGCATACATCGTTGGAAGCCGTATATGAAGATGACAGCTCATACGGCAGTGGGGTGTCGTCGAGGTCAGTCCATGTCAAATCCATCCAGAACGGGTGGATGTCCTCGGCGGGTATTGGAGTGCCGGAGTTGACGTATGCCTGAATCTCATGGACACAAGGGATCCCGTAACAAACCCTCCAATGTCGGTCCGTGCATACCGGAGGAACCTTTTGGTTCACGACGTCCTGCCACATCTTGTACAGATAATCGAAGCACTTTTTGGAGATTAAAGTCTTTACCTCATCGAAAAGGTTGACTTTATACGCCGTTGTTGGCCATTTGAATCGGTCTATCTCCAAAGCAGTTTGCAGCTCATGCAGTTGACAATCATTGACTCTATGGATTGCATCGATCACGATGCGGAAGTCACCAGTCGATGAGTGAAGTGCCTCCTTCAGAACCTTGTGTTGACCCTCAACTCTGTACACATTGAAGTGCATAGGCGATGAATATTCGATATTATATCATATTGTAATGGGAGATATGAAGTAAGGTTGTACCTGTTTGTCGTACGGGTGCCGAGATGGAAGACTTTATCTACGTAGCACCGAACTATGCTCCTGCTGTATGGAAGCCAAACCGACTCCAAATACGCCACCACACCTGGGAATGGGTGCCAATAAGCTCGTAGCGCCCGACGACGTCGGTTGAATGATTCCTCCGACCTCGATTCGAACAGCCCCCAACAGTTGCCCTTAAAGATGCCGGCGTGGTGTAAATTCTTCGTGATCTTCAGAGCAGCTTCTTCGCATCTTCTCGTCACGTGTAACCAACAAAGGAGATGCTGGACGTCGGGGAAGACAACATTCAGCGCCGCCAAGAGACCCAGCTCTCGATCAGTCATGATAGCTTGAGGCTGAACGCTCCCAAGCAAGATCTGAAGCTGTCGCAACACCCAGGCGTATGTGTCTTCGTTCTCTTGCGACATGAAGGCATAGGCGATGCAGTAAGTATTGCCTGAGGGTGTGAGCCCGACCACCTCGCACAAAGGAATCCCATATCTGCAGGTGTAAATATGTTACACATAAAATACGTTATAATTGGCTAAATGTGCAATAAGGTAATCGTAAATAAGTGACTTACGCATTTGTTTTGTATGTGCTGTCCATTATGATGACGTAATGGAACCTTCGGAGAAGGCGTATCCCGTCGGGATGCGCGAGGAAGAGGTCGCTCAAGACGTTGTCGTCATCCGGATGTCGTCTGAAGTCGTAGTAGTACCTTCTTTCCCGCAGATGGTGCAAGGTATCCTGGGTCATCGTCCGACTACCTCTTTCTTCGGCGACCATCATGGCGAGGGTGTTGGTAAGGCTCTTCCTTGACGTGACGCTCGTCTCACCCAACTGCCTCAATCCATACCCAATGGTTTTTGGAGGAGTGCCAACTTCCTTCATCCACCTCGCCATCCTCTTTTCCTCCTCTGTCATCTGACCGGCGATGGCGTGACCCTTCAAGCTCGTGGAAAGCCCGTGGTTATGAACACCATGGGTTACCGTCATGAGCCACTGACCCGGCGGAGCTTCGTGTCCGTGTAGAGAGAATGGACAACCACTTATCTTCGACTGTGTACTCCGGAGTTTCCTCCCGCGTGGTCGGTACTCCCCAAACTGCTCGCATGCAAGGAGAACCCCGCCTAGACGATTCGACGCCCCCGTCCAAGACCGCTTGATTACCAAAATCATGCAGTGTCTCCGACCCAAGTCCTTGAAATGCGTAACCATTTCGTCACGGTCATTCCAAACCTTTGGGTCCGAGAACTCAGACGTAAAGTCTCGAAACTATATTCACATAATTGAAAATATGAACAAAACGGAACGAATACGAAATATATTCACTCTACGAAACCTATACGTACCTGAGATACTTGGAGACGAGGATTGCTTTGTGGTTCGGCCATAACGATTCCAGATATCCTCCTTCGCTTTAATTGTAAGAAGTCGGACTTTGTTTTGGAGTGCGGAACCAAACTATCCTCAGTCGCTTTAAATAGACACTGTTGCGTGATTTGTAAGCAGAACCCTAGCACGTCCCTAAGGACGTGCAACACGTCCTTTAGGGTTTAGGGTTTGGCTAGGGTTAGGGTTTTAGGGTAAGGGAACTGCACGTCCTTAGGGACGTGCTGCACGTCCCTAAGGACGTGCAGTTCCCTTACCCTAAAACCCTACCCAAAACCCTTAAACCCTCCCCAAAACCCTTAAACCCTAGCCAATCTTGACACAATCGGGCAACCTTATCATATTAACGTTTTCGTTTTCGTCATCGGACAACCTTATCATATTAACGTTATCGTTTTTTATGTTTACGTTCAATATGACTCTGAAGAAATGAGAAGAGTCTAATAGAAATATATAGATAGATACAAAATCCGAAATATAAATATATAATGTCAATATACAATCCGAAATATGTAGATAGATACAAAATGTATAATATCACTGGCCAGGTGGATGACGTAAAGCATCATCCACAATCTCCGTCAGCTCGTCCATGATCTGGTCAATGCGAGGGTCGGCCGCCAGGGCCCTCAAATAGCCCTCGAGCTCCCGAAAGCGGGCTAAAAGTGCCGGACGGATGACGGGAGGGTGAGGGACGTCCACCCAAGGGTCCATGGCGATCGGGTGGACGGGCGCCGGAGGGTCGGGATGGGGCGTGGTCGGCAACACGTACGGCCGGCTCTGCGACGCGTACCAAGCCAAGTAATCTGCAGTGACACCTGCCTGGCAATCCTCGCTGGTGCGCCTGTGATCGACCAGCCTGTAGAAGCGACCCTCGTCCTGCAAGTCCCGCCACCTGTTGTCGCTCGGGGCGAACACGGCCATGTACTTCGAGTTCTTCAGGGCCGGCTCGCGGCAGACCTGAACCGGTGCGATGACGGCCTACGGGATCCCCTGGACCCGTCCGAACTGCCGGAGGCACCTATCGGGCATATACGGCTCCTCCTCACCGCAGAAGGTGATGGTGCCCCAATAGGTGGACTTACGGTACTGGTCGTCGAAGTCCAAACCACGCCCAAAGGGCATCCACTCGACCTATAATTTAAAAAATCGGATTTAATTCACAACTAAGAATTATAAAATATACTATAGAGTCTCGAATACATACATCATCGACGGTGAGACGGTCCACCTCGTCCCGCAGCTCCCGCATCTTCTTCATCTTCGCGTCGTCCTTCATCCGCGATGGCTGCTTCGGACCGATGAACTTCGCGTAGAAGCGAGGGTCATCCTTCCTAGCCGGGTCGCTGGAGAGATCACCTCGGAAGCGAGGGAAGTACGCCCATATCCAAGCCTTGACACAACAAAAGTATTTCGTTAGCATATAATTTAAATATTTGTAAACTAAAAATTCTAATTCAACGATCTCGTACCTGTAGGATCGGCGTGCAGCTGTCTATGCCCTTCGCGCCGGAGCGGGTGGCCTCGCCTAGGCCCCTGTAGAGACATGCGAGGGCACCAGCAGCCAATGCGAGGGTGGCCGTACGTGGGATGTCCCAAACAAGGCCCAATACCTTCCATGGGATCCGGCTCTGCGACTTGTCCACAAACAAAGTCGCGGCGAGAGCAATGCCCATGTAGGTCCTGTGTAGAAACAGCCGTTGTGCAGGGTCGTCCTCGGGCTGCCCACCTCCAACATGCGTGCGCAGCCGAATCTGCTCAGGATCAGCTGCGGCCGCTGGGTCATTGGCGGGGGCGGGGTCGACGAGCGGCCCGTGTCTCTGCTGCCACCGGACAGTAAACCCAGTCACTGGAGGGCCGCCAGCGTGCCTGTACGACTTCAGAGTCGCAGGGGTGAGCTGGTAGTACTCCGCGATGGCCGGGACCAGAGCTCCCGCGGGCAGATGTGACGTGCAGGGCTCGCCATCAATCCGAAGTCCCATCAGACAAGCAACATCATGCAGCGTGATGGTCATCTCGCCCCATGGAAAGTGGAAGGAGCTGGTCTCCGGATGCCAATGCTCCAAGAAGGCCGTGCAGGTGAACTCGTCCACACACTGCCAATGGAGGGACCTGAGCTGGGGTACGCCGGATGGGAGCAGATCCTGGACCCAGGTCCCCGGTCCCTCAAATATGTAGGGATCGAAAAGCACCAAGTGAGTCGCCCGGTGGTGGAACTTCAGCAGCGGTAGCTCCACCGTAGGATCTCTCCACACCTCGTATGCCCGGTGATGCCGGTAAGACAGCAGCAGATCTCCCGGCGGCAACAAAGGGTCGACCTGCGCAGCCGGTGCGGCAGCCTGCGCAGGGATGGGCTGGGGCTCTACCTGTGGGCCCCCCTGGCCCTGAGCCTGCCCCTCCTGACCGTCGTGATCCTCCTCAACGACGTCAGGGATCACATCATCTGCAGACCCCAATGAGACAGCCGCTGGTGTGGCGGAGGTCGAAGGCTCGGGCTCCTGTGTGCCGGATGTAGAAGCCTCCGGGACGGTCGGTGGAACCCGAATAGGCGGTCTACCCATGTCGGCCCGTCGCCCACCGACCACCTCTGTGATGCAGCTACTCAAAACCTCGGGGGGCTCTAAGGAAGGCTGCAACCCCATCGTCGCATCGCCGGACGACTCCCAAGGTGGCATACTCGACCAGAAGGTGTCGGTCTCGTCGGCCGGTGGCGTCCCCATCGACGGCTGTAATCGCTCTGCAGACTCGAGCAGATCGTCGACAGTCTGCTCGGGGGGTGCCGTAGACCCAGGTACTTGGCTGACCGCTGCCCGATCGCCGAACCTAATAGGCCGGAGGGTACCATCATCCCTCATGAGCCTCCCTGCCTGTTATTATGATCCAGTTGAATATTAATGTCTTTTCAGTATATTTTAATATATTGTAATGTATTTTAATGTCTTTTGATGTATTTTAATATAATTTCATATGTTTTATTGTCGTTTATTATATTTTAATGTTAATTAATGATTACAATTATATTTTAATGTTTTTTACTGTATTCAATATATTTTTAAGTATTTTAATATTTTTTTAATGTTTTTTATTATCTTTCAATATATTTTTATATTTGAATATATTTCAATTTATTCAAATATATTATATTTGAAGTATTTAAATATATTTTAATATATCTAAATATATTCAAATATTAATTAAATAATTTTTAAGTATTTTAATATATTCAAATATATTATATTTGAATATATTTTTTATTATCTTTCAATATATTTTTATATTTTAATATATTTTAATATATTCAAATATATTATATTTGAAGTATTTTAATATATTCAAATATATTATATATTATATCTATTTTATTTTATTAAATTAAATCTATATTCAAGTATATTTATTTTAATGTTAATTAAATTGATTTATATTTATTTGAATCTATTTTAATATATTCAAGTATATATTTTAATGTTAATTAAATACTTTTGAAGTATTATAATATATTTTAATATTTTTTATTGTATTTCAATTGTAATTTATTTCTATGTATTATATTCTATCAAATTACAATTATATTCTTTTCTATGAAACTATATACTATAAAAAAACATTTTAATATATAAATAAATCAAAAAATCTATTTTAAATTATATTCTATTAAACAATATATATTATCTATCAAACTATATTTTCAATCATATTCTATCAAACTATATTCTATTAAACAATATATATTATCTATCAAACTATATTTTCATAAAATCTATTTTCAATTATATTCTATTATAAAACTATCTATCTAATTATATTTTAAAACTCTAAAAATAAATCAAAAAAATAATAATTCAAATACATACCGGTGGAGTCGGAACCGGGGACACCTCAATGGTCCGACGCTTCCGCGGCGGCAATCCACCGTCGTCCGCCACACCACCACCATCAACACCGCCAGCCGCCGCCCCACCACCACCGTCATCGCCGTCGGACGATGCCCCACCTCCACCACTCCCCTCCACCGGCGCCGCCGCCTCCACCTCCATCACCGTCGCCACCACCTCCACCTCCAAGGCCGCCACCGGCGCCACAGCCTCGACCTCCCTCGCCGTCGCCTCCGCCTCCAAGGCCGCCACCGCCGCCTCGAGGTCTACCTCTCTTTCAGGCTCCATCTCTCCGGTCTCTCTCTCTCCGGTCTCTCGGTCTCGGTGGCTCTCTCTCTCCGGCGCTCTCGGTTTCTCTCTCTCCGTCTTCTCTCTGCTCTCTCTCTCTCTCGCTGTGACACAATGGTGGGAGACGAAGAGGCACGTCCTCTTCGTCCTTAAGTGACGGGCTTGCACGTCCAGGTTTGAAAAAAAAAAAAAAAGTGCACCCAACTTGCACGTTCTTAAGGACGTGGGGATTTGCGGTGTATATAGCCGAAACGATAGATATTGAATTAAATCTAATGTCTATGATTTAGCTATATCTAAATACTTATTTATAAAAAAAAAAACTATATCTAAATATCATTTATAAAAAATAGCTATATCTAATATTATTTATAAAAAATCGCGCTGTGGCGCAGGGATCATACTAGTTCATCTATTAATAGCAAAGAGGAAATCCAAACCCAGAGTTTCCTGTATTATTTATTACACGATTAAAACCAAATCATTCAACAAAGACAGTAAAATCAATTAAAGTTGAACATGTTACTCGATAGCTTCTAAGATCTAAGCATCCCTTTTTCTACAAGTATACCTTTGCGACCAGGTCTCAGAGAACAAGTTTTTAAGTTCGCTACGCGATACAGTGCACCCAAAAGCTTGCAAAACTGTACAGCTTCTAATCACCAAGGCTCTTCCTAAACTGCTCGGGGCAAAATTGGTGGGGGATAGCTCATAGTTCCTCTGTACAATATCCCCGACGAACATTGGTGCCTTTAGCTCCCTAGAACTGGGATCATCAATGAGGTTCCAAGTGATGATTGCAAGGGCGACAAGTCCAGAATTTTAGTCATTAAAACAAATGCAGGATAATCTGGCTGCATCACCAGCACTGCTGCTCGTGAGTCGACTCACGGGCATGCTTGCCTGAAATGTATAAACACAGACAAAATTCTTATAGTAGAGGATACATATAGCTAATAACATAATCAAATTAAAGATCCCGACCAGTAAAGCCGTGATAAGGTATAATTATGTTCACCAATGTAAACATGAGAGAAGTTCCGAGAAAAGTAAAACATATCACAATATGTACCATTGTGACAGATCACTTGGTTTTTTTAAGAAGACAAGGACAAGCAATTCATGAAGCTCCCACACAAAGTTCACTACGAAATATAAGTTCCTAGTTTCTACTCCATAGAAGCACCCTCTATTTGATGATTGCTCGGTAACCTGGATAACGTTAAATAATAGAACATACCGTTAGCAGCAACCACTACCAGTTATCTGCATCTGAGAAGCCACCAAGGCATCCAGTTTTACTAGCCAGAGTGCAAGAGCGGATGACGTTTGAGGCATATTCCTAAAGCAAGTAACAACATCTTCTGAAGCTGGATTGCTATCAGCAGCAGCAATGCATTGAGATAACCAATCCTTGTTAATGGCGTCGACAAAATTAGCAAGAGCCTAGGTAGGATTTCAAGAAGGTGCCATTAGATACAAAGAAAATAGAATATCATGTCATCCTTCTGAGTGACAAGTTGACAGTATCAACAGACATGAGACTATACAATACCTGTGAGAGCTCCTGCAATGACGAAGTACGTCGAAGTCTCTTGATCCAAAGCTTATGGGCAGATTTAGTCCAAGCTCCAATCAATGAATTTTTTGGCATTGCTAACTGTGCATCATAATATTTTTTAGACCAAGTACAGTTAGTATAGTTGTAAATGAGAACATGATGAAATGTTAACAGCACATTCAGTTTCATTTTTCACTAAACTTTTGATCCTTGGAGCCATAGGTACAACATAGCATCAATCATATAAATCATCAAGCATAGTCCAAGACTTTCCATTAATCAAATCTTATAAATCATCAAGCACACATTGCACATGATGACAACACTGCATTGAGCCTTTCCCACAAATCCTCCCAGGTAGGTTTTTAGATTTAATCCCACTCAAGAGAACCTTAACAATAATCTTCATTTGACCTTTAACAATAATAGAAGAAAGGCAATACGTACACAATTTCAGTTCTTGGCAGATGATAACTTACCTCAATTGCATGGACTGCAGCTTTGAGGGCTTGCAACTGTGAAGGCAGGACCTTATGCTTTGGGAACACATTTGAATCATCTTTTGCCTGACAAGTAGCTGCATGGATGACATACTTCTCTTCAAGATCAAATCCAAGCTCAAAGGTCGTATGACAAAATCTACAATGCTTCTCATCTCTCCAATATAAATCATGGCAAGTCTCACATCTCGTCAAGGTATCAAGATAAGAATGTTTTTTATGCTTAACAGAATGAAGATTAGAGTAAAAAGTGTTCCATATCCACATATCATATGCTTGCAAGCGGCTCCACTTATGCCTTTCCTCTTCTACATTCTTCCCAAACTTGGAAACTAAACCACTGGATGATACTACAGAAGTCTGCATCATCCCATTTATGCATGAATGGTTGTCCACATCAGAAAACGGCGATGAGCTCTCACAATTGACCCTATCTAGCTCAGACTGGTCAGATTGGTTAGGCAGCCTGTCACTCACACAAGTAGACTCTCCAGCAGAAATTTCATCACAGAGAATGGGAGCTCGCTTCTTCAATGATGCCAAGAGGACAGCCTCTCGTCTACCACGGCTGTCTAAAACCCCCAGCAGAGCACATAAAGCCTGTATTCCAATTTACAACTTTCAACTTGCAGAAGTAGGTTTGAGCAAAATATACAATACTCGTATTTATGACAAGGCTTAAGAAAACACGGCTTTACCTCTTTCGTATCAATCACCTGAAAGTGACCATCTTCAGACGATTCAAAATAAACACGCCTATGTCCAGGATCATTAGCAAGACAAGGACCCAAAAAGAGCCAGTACCTATTATATCTCCTATCCGAACCCAGAAGAATAGACTGCGTAGGATGCAACTCTTTACTGGGCGATATATCCTTTCCACGCAGCACACAAGCTGAATCTATAGGTTGAGATTCTATGGGCGAATGCATTCCTTGAATTTGACTAGCCCTACTCCTTTCTAGAAAGAAAAGGCTATGTTGAGACAATGATGCTCTCTTTATTTTGGCCCCAGAACCATGTTGGTAAATCTTGGGAACACATTCTTCCATCACAGTCCCCACATCCTAAAAAACAAGCAAGTTCACTGTGTAAACAAATACTAAAAAAAACACATAAATACTTCTTTTGGATCTGAGTAGTAAAAAGCATACAATACTTATCCCAAAAAAAAAGAGTGCATAGGAAATACCTCCATTCTAATACTCGATCCAGAACATAGAAGATCAATTAATGCCACCATTATATTCAGCTTCTCTTCGACACTTAAACCTGAATATTCACCCTCCATAAGCCCTAGCATCCATGCTTCCCCAGAATGGCTCTCATCAATTTCAGTACCAGGACTACTCATGTTAATCTCGCATCTATTTGGGCTTGAATTCTTGGATTTTGATGAGTTCCTGCTCCTAGAGTCACAATCAAAGTCATCATTACTCCTAGAGATTCCACACCCTTTGGATGAGTAATCGATGCTCCCAGAATCTTCGGGGTCAGAATGAGGATCATCATCATCTTCATTTGAAAGACTTTTTAGGCGAAGACGATAAGTTGAAGAGGAGATTTTTTCAAATAATGTAATATCACTGGCTAGTGTAGAGGAAATCAATTCCTCCAGTTCCTCTTTTGCATTGGCAAGATTCAAGTTCACAATCTGGCAAGAACAGGAAACAAAAGAAGAGTCCGTATGAAAATTTAACACAATCTCCACTCAGAATAATGATATTCTTTGCGTGTACACAACTTACTCTCAAAGATTCTGCAAGATCAGAAAGTTTCATTCCCTGATTCCCTTCCTCAACCAAAATTGAAAATAGCTCACCCTTGAGTGTGCCTGGGCACAATCCATACTTGGCCATAGGATCCATGTGCTGCAAAATATCCATAGAGAACTTCATCAACTTAAATTTACCAACTAATATCAACCAACAATGGTTGCAAGTAAATGCATAAAAATCCATCCTGAACTAAATTTGAAATGCAAAAATAAGGTAAACTGAAAGCCAAGGATATACGTATATTTTACTATGAAAGGACCAAACAACAATATATAGGCATGGCACGTGTTAAAAAAAGTTGCTCTTGAAAACAAATTTAGAAATAGCAGTAGTGTGCACATGTAATAGATGGTCTACGCATTCTATATAACTCAACCAAAGTGTTGGATACCTTGCTAGGAGCTTCTTTTCTAGGGACGCCATCAGTTGAACCATAGCCGGCAGCAAGAAGAACTTGACGCAATACTTCCGTCCATGTCAGAGCATTCAAAGTATCATTCCAGAAATTTACAATACATTTCCGACCCTGAACCTGTGAATTGTTTAGCAGAAAAGCAATAAAACCCAGATTAGAAAGTACTGAGTAGAAAAGTAACAAAGATGGAGCTGTTTTCGAGGAGTTGAGTAGCTGATTATGTTGAAATGTGAAGTAAATGCCATGTTAATCAGCATAAATAACTGGTATGTTAAAGTAATATTAAAAAACAGCCTCCTTAGTTGCATTTATACATTCTTACCCTACTGCCTCCAAAGTTTGATATAATCATGTTTCAGGCGATTAATCCAAAGTTTGATATACACCTATCAATCAAGCCTACGACTTTGGTCTGAGTTGGACATCGTTTAGGCTTAGGTTGTTCGCTGCTCAGGTAGTTACAAATTGTTTCTTTAAAGGTGTTCAAAATCAAAATTATCACTACTTTGGTTCAGGTCAGATTTTAGGTTGAGGGGATTTTGAAGTTCTAATTTCTAAGCTTTCCAGATTAGTTATATTTTGGATTGGAACTATTTAAGGTGTTCGGCTCTTCAAGTTTCAGGTTGAAAATTTCTCTCCAAAACTTAATGCTAGTATTCATGGGTAGGGTTTTCAAGTTGCACAACATTTCGACAACTCTAGATACATTGATAGGTTAATACGCTAATGGAAACAAATGGCATGCTTCTATTTATCGGAAACAGAAATGTACCAAAATGACAACAAAGAGAAAAATGAAAGTATGCACTCTAGTAAATCACATGAATAAGAATGAGTGAATGAACTGTCCAAGAAATAAGAAAGGAAAACAAACTGGAACAAACTGAAACAAAATTGATTCAGAAACAGAAACTCACTGAGTGAAGCAAACTAAGAAACATGCAATTTTTACTCGTGTGAGTCTGAACATCATCACAAAGCTCCTTCGAAATGTCAGACAAAAGAAGCTTCAAAAGACACACATGAAGTTCTCCAAGTAAACAGGAATCCTGAAAACAACCCAGAGAAAATAGGCAAGTTCATATGATATAGTCAAGTAGAACCCAACCAAGACTTGTCACCTATCCACGCTGAAAAATTCAACTTAAGCACACGGTAGCTTTACCAAACTCTAAAATCCAGAAACAAGGATACTAACCTTGTCATGAAATGCCTGAATAAACTCGTCCACAGTGAAAGGGCATGCATTAACTATTACAGCATATGTATATAGGAACTGCAAGACCTGTTCTGCAAAAAAAAATTACTGTTGGGGTGCTCCTTTACCATCCTTGATATAACAGATGACTAATTGACTACTAAAAAAATACCACCACCACCCCCCCCCCCAAAAAAAAAAGGGACAAGGATCACTGTCTGACCTTAAAAAATTTCTTGCCCAGCTCCAAGGAAGAGTCCCATGGCTGGTTACAAAATGGCTGTTTCATCCCAACGGAATCTGGGGGGAAATTTGCTAGCAAACCTGGTATTGTAACAAAATAAACTTGTTAACAAAACTGCAAATAAAAGCGTATTACATGTCCAGTGTAAATCCAATATTTTGCTAGTTAAGCAGTAAACCAACCTTTGCACAGGGGGCAACCATGCCTTGCACTGGTAGCAAAATGGGCAATGCATGTGAGAGGATTGGGTCCTACTTGTAACTCCCTCAGCTCCAGTTCCTCATCATCCACCAGCATTGCAGATGAACTACAGTGGTCCTCTGACGAATCAATCTCGAGAGCAAGTCCGCACTCCACTCTATGTGCCTTGTTTTGATTTTTGTTTTTACCACAATCAACCTGTACAGAATAAGGGTAGTTACACCACTATATCATCTTCATATGCTACAACTAAGACATATTTGCTTTGTAAGTTACCTTTCTTCTCCTTGTACCAGACTTCTTATCCTGCAATTTACTTCCCAACCTTCTCCGATTCTTTGAGAACAATAAATCAATATAATAAAATAAACAAGTGCAAGACAATTAGTATAAATTAGTCAAGTAGCCACGAATATAACTCAAAACAACTGAAAACGTACAATTGGAGCTTTTTTCTTTTGTGGCCTCTTATTTCGAGCAACAGGTTTCTTCTGTCTAGAATTTAGAGTTTTTGAAACGCAAGCTCCTCCTTCATGAGAATAATTGACACTGCCGGAATGCACAGCCCGCCACACTGTCATCAAGCCTTTACCAATTCCATGACGCTTTGGTGGCAACTGATTTTCACTGGGAAGAATCTAGAAATTGGAGAGAAAAATGTGACTGTAGTTGACAAGGAGGGAAAATAATGAGAAGTACCCAGTCTTTGTTCAAGCTACCTTCCTCCTTTTGGTCACCTGGCTATCATCCTGACAATTCAAAACATGCCATGCTGTCATGAAACCTTTACCCTTCCCATGTTTGTTCAGGGAAGCATGAATTTTACTCTGATGGTTGTCTGAAGTGCTAGGTCCTGTCACCTACATATATAGTACAGAAAATGAAATGGGAAAGAAGGAAAAGGCAAACAAGAAATTGCATAGTCAAAATTCCCATGGGGACAAGTTCATCTACCTTTTTAGTGCAATGCATTCGTTGTTCATCATTAGACGCAGCTCTGTAGCTTTCCACATCTGAATAATCAATGTAGAAGACAGGACAATCAATATTTCAAGTCAGCTATTACATACCAAGGAGGAAACTATAGTCATGTGCTACATATATTCCTGTTACTGTCAGTATAACTTTGATGCACTACACTTTACCCAAATAAAACTCCATTAATGTATTATCTTGTACAAGCAGGCTCAAATATGGTGAAGACTGAATATAATCATTAGTTAACTCAGTTCAAGAGGGGGGTCAGAATTGAGAATTGATGCCTAAATGGTTGGACAGATTTTGCAGTGCCAAATATCAAACCAATAGTTACACAACTTGGTAAAAAATTAAAAACTAAGATTCGATTTTAAGGAGGTATATGCTCGGATAAAGTTCTGCAAATTAAACAGACAGGATCCTATATTTAGAGTTGCAGAAACATTAGCAACATAACCAAATCTTGAATTCAGCTATCATTTTTCTATATTCATCTCAAGCTAAGGAAACCAAACTGATTGGACGAATATGCATAAATTTAAAAAATTTATAAGAATATAATTAAAATGAAGGGTGTAACAAGTACCACGCCGCCGTTGATTTGCAGAAGTAGGATGAGTATCGAACTCCTCTCCAAGAGGAGGGCCATCTTTCCTGAATACCTTGCTCAAAACATAATCGGTGGGATACAACCTATCCTGGACTAAAACCGGCCTCTTCACAATCGGAGAATCATCCTGCTCCGACTCCGTGTCAGAACTTTCATCGCCGTCCTTCTTCTTCTTCTTCCTCTTACGACCCCCTGTGTTACTCTTCTTCACACGACTACTCCTAGCTCCGCCGTTTTTCTCCTTCCTCCGCCGCTCAATAAACCATCCGCTCACCTGCTTGTAAGTGAGCCCCAGAGAAAACGAATAATCCTCCAAGCGGCTTTGCGTAGGGTACTTATCCACTGCGCGGACACAAAATTCCACCGGATTAACACAAATTGAGGGCCCAAATTGAACAACAAACGCAAACGATCATCAAACTGAACTCACCGGAGTACAAATTCTCAAGCGTCTGGAGCTGGAGAGGCGTCTTCTTCCTGATGAAACCGAAATCGTCTTCTTCGCAGCTTGTGAGTGAGGTAGTGGATGAAACGCCATGGATTTCCGGAACTCGGCATGTCGCCGCCATTGGAGAGTGTGAGTGTCGGAGCGGCAACCAGATGATGAGAGGCAGACAATCCAGAGAGTGTGGGAAATGGAAGCTGAAGCCACCACTGGGATTACATTTCACACCGCCATTTCTCTGGAAAGAGGGAGAGAGTGTAGTTTCTGTTGCAGTGCGGTTACAGGATTAGGGTTTTGGAGGGTTTAGGGGTTGTGGAAGGAGGAAGGGTTTTACCTGAGCGTCATCTTTATCTATGTGATGCTCTCAAATATCTCCTTTAAGTCCTTTTTCGTGGGAAATGAAAAGGGTACAATCGGTAATTCGTATCAGTATATGCCTCGCGGCGTATTATCTTTTCTTACGAAAATACCCCTGTAGTTGTTAGAAATTTCAGAGCATGCACCTCTTGCTGGTTAGTTTGACTAGGGGTAGAATGGTCACAGTACGCAAGCAACTCTGCGCCCTGTGAAATTTGGGTCATTTTCTTATGGCGGAAAATATCTAATCTGAACCATTCCGGAATGGCTCACTGGAAATGACTTGTGGATAATAGTCATAGGTCCCCGGTTCGAACCCCGGAATGACCGCTCTTTATTTACCAATTCAAGGAAAATATCTAATCTATTTTGCGAACCGGGTCCAGAATTTAAAGTACAAATCGAGTTGACTCAACCCGTTTGATAGTAGTAGAATTTTGAGAAAATGGTACTCCCTCCGTTCAACAAAACTTGACGTTTTACTATTCATGCACGCTTTTTTAGGAGCTAAAAACTATATAAAATATTGAATTTTTAAATAATTTTTTTTCACAATTTCGTAGTTATTATTAATAAGTACAAACTTGTTAAAAAAAATTTTAAAAAAAATGAATATTTTATATAGTTTTTATCATTCTAAAAAAGCGTGCGTGAATAGTAAACGACAAGTTTTGTTGAACGGAGGGAGTACTAAATATACCATTTCTCTTGGTCCATTGCAAAAATAACCCTTCTCCGGCCCAATTTGAAGAAATGTCAAAAAGGCTCAATAAGTTGCAAAAGTAACCGATTGTGGGAACCTGTTACTGCGGGTGAACTTCCAGTTGCAATTTGGAAAGAGAAAATGGTAAAAAGAAGACATCACATCACGGTCATCTGTCATACTCACCATTTTTTAAAACCGCCATTGATAAAGCTTGGAGGGAGCACCTGGTGCGATGTCGGAACCGAGAGAGAGAGGCTGCTGTGACGCCAGAACCGAGAGAGAGGGGGGAAACCACCATTCAAGGGAGGGACGACCCGACATTGGAGAGAGACGACAGTTCATGCCCAATCCGCCATTGAAGAGAGGTTATCCCCCATTCTCTATCTCTAAGCTTTCTCCTTTTATGGCAGTTTGGGGGTTTGAATGCATGTAAATTCGATTTGGGGCCGGTGGGAAGAATTGGGTGAATGGGGTTGGAAATTTGTAAAGGGGAAACCCTAACTGTATGTGTGGTGGGCGGTTTGGGGATAGGGGTGGAGATTTGCCATTGATGCTAAGTTGGGGATGAAGTTGAAGGTCCAAATAGGGTAGAAACGATTAGACAACCCCCATGAAAGAATGAAATTTGGAATTTGATAACTCGTCAATGGCGAGCGGGGTCGTTCTTGTGGATAGGAAAACAATTGAATGACTAGGTATAGGAAATTCTGGGTTGGCTTCGATTTGGGGAAGTAGGGGACAACACATACGACTTAGCTTCGATTAGTTATAATGGATAGTGTCTTTGAAAAACGCATGGTTTTAAACAAACCATGATGCTCGATGTAGTCTGGATAAATCTACTTAGGTACTCATGGTTTTAAAAATTTTCTCACATAAGGGATAATGAAGATGATATATACAAGATTTTAGAGGATTAGGGATTAAAGGCTAGCAGCCCCTTTGAGGCCATAGTTTCAAGTCCCATGTGCTAGTTTGTTGTTGGTGTTGTGGTAAAGTGTTGTTTTTAGACCCAATCACACTCGTGATCAACCTTTTGCTGCCTAACTATATGCTCATGATTCTTATGATATGAAGTTCTTTGAGTTTCGTTACTCTTGTATATTGAATAAAAAAATGAAGATCCTCAAACCATCTGATGTCTTAAAGCAATCATATTCAGTTGTTGATGGTTTTTCGTGGCTTTTGTGTAGTGTTGTCATTTGGATAATGTTAAATTTTATGGCAGAAACATTATTTTGACTAGCTAGGCATTTTTATATACTAGCAAGGATTATTGTTGAAATGGGTATTATCTGAATGACAGATTAAGGACAATGACGAAATCGAAAGGAAAAAATGTCGCGACGCCGTCGAGTAAGAAGGTATCACATGTTATCACTTCTGAGACAGATTAGGGGGCCTTATTTATTTGTCTTGGTGATGTCAACTGTGTGGGCTTGTGTGATATTTGTGCAGGCGACACTAGCCCTTCCTCCGACAAACTATTTTAGAGGGAGGTCGAACCAGTTCTCCAAGATGGGCATGTTGAAAGGAATGGACGATGGCCTAGCTGCGCCTGATTGGCAAATGTTGAAGAACAGCAGGCTAGGGGGAATTGTAAAGATCGGAACCAACGTGTCGTATTGCTCAGCCCTGATCCATTACTTCCTCGAGAGTCGAGAGGCAATTGACTTATGTTGGTTAGGAAATGTTGTTGTTCGTTGTGTTTGGTTGACTTGATAAACTTGTTAGCATTTCGAACTTTTGGAACCTTGTGTTTTTTACTACATATGTATGTTTTCGAGACTTGGTTATATAATTATAGATGGTTGTGGCTAATGTTGCGTTATTATGCATTCTGTTTGGGTGTACTTGTCGTTTTTCTTATGCTTGACAGTTTTCGAGATATATAAAACATGGTAAGGGATTGCATGTTATCGGCTTAGTATTTGATAAGATTGGCTAGGGAAAATATTATAGTGGCTAGTAAGTACAAAACCCCGTACATATGTGAAACTAAACGTCCAGTTATGCACAAAATAAACGACCAAAACCCCAAAGTTTCCATGATTGACATACATACTACCAAAATACTACCTTCCTCAACATACCCAAAAGATGCGGCATCGATCCCACTACACAATCATATAATCGCATATCCACGCCACGCTTCCTTAAGTCCTCAGTGTTAGTGTTCACTACCAATTTTTTTCACCTTGATACAAGGCTCTTCCCAATAAGCTCGGACGTTGCATGTCGATCGTGGTTGTGTCTAACATTAATGTCGCATGTGTGCTTCTGCACAAACTTCCGCAATTGCCACATGTATCCCTGTGTATCTCTAGATATATTCCGTTGATGACTAGGATTTCCCTTTGTCTGACTAGTAACTGAATTTCTGGGTTTTATTCTTCCAACTTGACGTTAATGGTAGCCATGGAGAAGAATCAGTTGTTTTTCACTTTTTGGTCCACCTGTCGAGCTCCCTCATCTCCTTTTATACTCTCTCCGAAAACCGTTGACCTCCCCATGTGGTTTCTCTCTAATTTGCCTTGGCGGGAACTTTTCTTTGTGAAAAGTGGACTCTCTCTCTCCTAGCATTAAATGCTAGTCATTCCAAGCTTGCTCATCCTCTCTCCCAGCAATCACTCTCACCCTCTGCACTTTTTTATTTATTTTATTTTTTCCCAAATAATAACACTTCCTTCTTTATAAGGTCGACACGTGTCCCACCCACTCCCACCTTTTTCCGGTTTGTGCAAAAGGGTAACCTTCAACCGGTTGGGCCCAATTTGCAAAAATGACCAATTGTCATCCCTTTGCCAATTTTCAGCTCCATGGTTATTTTTGCAAAGTTGGGGTTGAAATGGTATATTGGTGCAAATCATTCTAGAATTTTTTACTTTTTGGAGATTACTCCCTCCAACCAAATGTTATATTTTTTAGATTTTAACACGTATTCTAATTAGTTAAAAATTATATTAAATATTTAATTTATTAATATTTTAAACTTTTTTCTCAATTTAATACTTATTAATAATAAGTATTAAGTTTTGAAAAAAATATTTTATATAGTTTTTAGTAGGGGGGCACAAATCCTGCAAATCCCGATCCCGTCCCGGTCCCGTTCCGATTCCGTCCCGATCCCGGTGGGATTTAGGACAAAATAGCGAATCCCGTTCCGATCCCGTCCCGCAAAAATTATGCGGGACGAAACGCGGGACGATCCCGGTGGGATCCCGCAAATCCCGTCCCGTCCCGCATATAATAATAATAATAATAATAATAATAATAATAATAATAATAATAATTTTTATAATAATAATAATATTATAATATTATAGAATTATAATAATATATTATTAGTATTATTATTTTGAGCAAATATAATAATTATAATTATAATCATAATCTTCCATTTATAATAATAATAATAATATTTGTTTATAATAATAATATTATTATTATTTGAGAAAATATTATTTATAACTATAATAATAATTTTAATTTATAATAATAATAATAATAATAATATATAATATTATAATATAATTTAATAATAATATTAATTTATATTAAAATTATTATTATTATTATTATATTATTATTATTATTATATTATATTATATTTTTTCTTGTAAAAATATTTATTTTATAATAATAGCAATAAAAATAAGTAATATTATTTTATTTTATTTTTAATTATAATGTGGGATTATTATTATTATTATTATTATTATTATTATTATTATTATTATTATTATTATAAAAGTTTATACATAAAATTGGATCGGAGCCGGCTAACAAGCTGAGCCCCGCATCTCATTTAGAGTTACAAGAGGCAAATAGCTAAATACGGTATATATTCTTCCCAATTATCAATCGATAATGAGACAGTATCTGGTGAATCTCGTCTCAATTCCTTTCTGTCCTGATCTAGTAAGATAATGTAGCCAAATATGTTGAACATTATAATTAATTATACAATCATTGTATGAATTAATAATAGTATTATAATAATAATAATAATATTATTATTATTATTATTATTATTATTATTGAATAATATAGTTGAGAAGAATACCGTATTCAACATATTATACAAAATAATGAATTATGAAAGCATTTTTCACTTTGCAAATTTATATAATAGTTTATTATTTTTATATGCGGGACAAGGCCCGTCCCGTCCCGATCCCGTCCCGTCCAGACACCATCCCGTCCCGATCCCGTCCCGAAAAAAAAGTGTCAATCCCGTCCCGATCCCGTCCTGTAAAAATTTCGCGGGACGAGTCCCGTCCCGGCTCAATCCCGTCCCGTCCCATGCCCACCCCTAGTTTTTAGCTTATTGAAATTCGTATTGAAAAGTAAAAAAATTTATATTGTTTATAAGAGAGATTATGAGTTGATTTGAATAAGACTATATGAAATAGCAATTAGGAGCAACTATCTCTTACAAAGAATCAATAAGTGACTAAGTGAGTCAAGTTTTGGATTTTGGATTTGTTGTTGAACGTGTGCATTTTAACGAAACTCGTATATTTTTAGATGCAAATGTTATATGCACTTTAGGGTGATGGATGTATCATCTTCTTTTTATTTTATATAAAAATGACACATCCATGGTGCGTTAAAAATTACAATTCAACACAAACACATTCATGGTTTGTCCATGGTGAATGGATCCCAAACACATCAAGGGTAAATTTGGAACTTCAACCCATAGGAAAATGAAGTATGTCACTTGCAAAAGCAAATTGATCCCTCGAATCCATTAGGGTTCATAAGGATATGTCATCTTAAAGCGCATTTAATATATACATGTTCCATTGAGTGTTAAAAAAAATAGATTGTTGACGAAAACTATGTTTATAAAAGGAAAAATTCTCATTGAGCAAAAAATTCTTCTATTTTACGAGCGACAAGTCCAAAGAGAACACCTCGAGCCTATTTGAGCACATTTTGTATTTCGAAATCATTTTATAACATTTAGAACACTCTAACTATATATTCATATGATTGTGCAGATTGATGAATGTTGATTAAAAATTACACCCTATCAAAATAGATCTGTGAAAAGCAAACCTTAAATTTCATTCTTAAAAAATATATATCGTCATGCTATAATCTTCTATAGGGTAAGAAACAAAAGTGTGAGATTTGGATAATTCTCCCTTGCCTCCTTTGTATTCATTCTATCAATATATAGGTTACATCTTGGCTTGCCACATAAGCTATCTAATTTACATCATATATATAATACACATATATTCTAATACTCCCCCGCAGTCGAAACGGGAGGAGGACGAACTTTGAGACTGTCTCTAAAGTCTAAAAATAGTTGACGCGGCGAGCCCTTGGTGAAGATGTCGGCATACTGATAGGAGGAGGGGACGTGAAGAACCTTGATATGGCCAAGCGCAACCTTATCACACACAAAGTGGATGTTGATCTCAATGTGCTTGGTGCGCTGATGCTGCACTGGATTGGTTGCGAGATAGGTGGCAGAGACATTGTCCATATAGACCAAGTTGGCGGTCCGTAAAGGCCAATGAAGTTCAAGCAGCAGATTTCGGAGCCACGAGCACTCAGCCACGACATTAGCGACACCCTTGTACTCAGCCTCGGCGCTGGAACGAGAGCATACATGTTGACGCTTGGAAGACCGGGATATGAGGGTGTCGTTGAGGAAGACACAATATCCAGACGTGGAGCGCCCTGTGTCCGGACAGCCGGCCCAATCAGCATCAGTATAGGCCACCAAACTTATGTCAATGGCTAGTTGAATGGTAATGCCAAGATTGGGTGTGCCATGGATGTAATGAATGATACGTTTGAGAGTATGAAAGTGGGGCTCTCGCGGATCGTGCATGAAAAAACATACTTGTTGAACGGCATAGCTGATGTCAGGGCGAGTGAAGGTAAGATACTGGAGGGCCCCTGCGAGACTCCTGTATAGGGCGGGGTCGGTGATGGAAGGGCCTGAAGAGGCACCGAGCTTGGTGTCCGTGTCTGCCGGAGTCTGTGCAGGCTTGCAGTTTGACATGCCTGCACGATCAACAATCTCACGAGCATACTTGTCCTGAGTCAAGAAGATGCCAGAGTGCGACCGGGTTGCAGAGACGCCCATAAAATAAGAGAGCGGGCCCAGATCAGTCATAGAGAACTCAGAACTCAACTGAGCGATGATGGTCTGACAAACGGAATCAGACGAGGCGGTCAACACAATATCATCGACATAAAGGAGGAGATATGCAACTGCTGGTCCCTTTTTGTAGATGAACAAAGAGGTGTCTGATTTGCTTATGACGAAACCAATGCGAAGAAGGTAGCTAGCAAACCGCTGATACCAGGCCCTGGGCGCCTGTTTGAGGTCGTAAAGGGACCGTTTCAACAGGCAAACATGGTCACGACGGGTCTCATCGACAAACCTGAGGGGTTGGAACATATAGACTGTCTCATGTAAGTTCCCATGCAGAAATGCGTTCTTCACATCCAACTGACGAATGGGCCAAGAGCGTGTAACTGCAAAGGTGAGGACGGTGCGAGCCTTGTAGCGCTCGAGAGATCCATCAGAGCGGAACTTATGCCTGAAAAGCCAAGCACAACGTACAATGTTTGCCCGTGGAGGGCGAGGGACCAAAACCCAAGTGTTATTACTAATAAGAGCACGATATTCGTCATGCATAGCGGCTGCCCAATTTGGATCCTGGATAGTTGTTTTGTGAGATGTCGGGATGGGGGAGAGGGCCGGTTTTGTGGAGCTAGTGGTGTTTAGGTCGAAGATGACCTTGGGGCGGACAATGCCGTTGCGGCTCCTGGTCTGAATGGTGCGCCGGGGTGGCACGGTGGGAGGTGCCGACGGTGGGGGGATGGGTGTGGGCGGTGTCGGAGATTCATGGAAGGGATGCAGAAATTGTGAGGACACCAGATCATCAGACCCGAAGGCATCGTAGGAGCGGGACGGTGATGATAGGCTGGAAAATGGGAAAACATGCTCATCAAAAACTACATGTCGGGAGATGAACACCTTGTGTGAGACAGGGTCGAGACACATGTAGCCACAGTGTTGGGAAGGGTAGCCAATGAAGACACAAGCGACCGACCGTGGTTGGAGTTTGTGGTGTGTGGTGGCGGTTTGATTTGGATAGCACATACACCCGAACACCCGAAGGTGATCATAGGAGAGGGTGGTGCGGTAGAGGACTTGAGTGGGAGAACGGTTTTGGAGTATTTTGGTGGGCAGGATGTTGAATAAATAACAGGCCACTGCTAATGCGTGAGACCACGTAGATGGAGGCATCGACGCATGAATAAGTAATGTCCGAATGGTGTTGTTGACGGTGCGAATGGTTCGTTCGTCTTTACCATTTTGAGGAGAGGTATGGGGACATGAGAAGCGAAAAGAGATTCCATTGGAGGAGAAAAAGGAGTGAAAGGCATGATTATCAAACTCTTTGCCATTGTCACATTGAAACGATTTGATTGAGAGTTGAAATTGTGTTTTGACAAAGTTATGAAATTTGCTGAATATGTCAAACACTTGAGACTTATACTTTAAAGGAAACACCCATAAGAAATGAGTAAAGTCATCCAATAGAAGTAAATAATAACGATGTCCCAAATGATCAACAATAGGAGATGTCCATAAGTCACTGTGAACAATGTCAAAAGGAGCCAATGTAGGCATCTGAGATGAAACAAAAGGCAAGCGGGAATGTTTCCCTAATTGACAAGAATGACAAACACGGGAGTGCAGCTCCTTATTGAACTGTGAACTAAAAGACTGGTTGACATGGCTTAAGACGGTGGCACTAGGATGCCCAAGGCGAGCATGCCAGAGAGACGACGACGGGGCGGATGATGACACGAGGGCGGCTGGAGGGGCGGTGATGGGGTAGAGGTCTCCCAGACTATCGCATCGGAGTTTGGTTGTTCTCGTTTGAAGATCCTTCACAGAGAAACCATATGGGTCAAACTCAACAGAAGCATAATTTTGTTTAGTAGACTGACGCAGAGACACAAGATTTTTGACAATATGTGGAGCGATGAGCACGTTTTGAAGGGTGAAGGGAGGGTGTGTAGAGGGTAAAAGGGCATTACCAGAACCCAATGTAGACAGGCAATCACCGTTGCCAACAATTATCGAAGGGGAATTGCTCTTAGAAGTAATAGCAGAGAGATTACCTGGGTTGTTGGTCATGTCCGATGAAGCGCCAGAGTCCATATACCAAGACTGATCCGGAGGGTGCAGTGCCATGGAGGAGAATGACTGAGCAATCTCTGTAGGAATGCCAAGCTGCTGATCCGAGTAGGCATACTGTGCCTGAGGTTGCTGAGGGCGAGGTCCAGGGCCGAGGAGGTCGGCCTGCGGGGCGGTGGGATACGGGCACAGAGGGGGGGTCCATTGCGTGGGAGGCCAGGAGAGTTGGGTCCAGGTTGCCGGAAAATTGCCCTGAACCGGGATCCAGCCGATGGGGGTGCGGTGAAGGGTGAGATCACCGCAACCACGGCCTCGACCACGGCCGCCGCGCCCGCGGCCCCTGCCCTTTCCACGTCCGGTGGCAGGCTCCGATGGTGGAGGGGTGGGTTGTTTCTCCTCTTCCGGCTTGTCAGTCGTGGTTGAAAGACCCGTAGCCGGTGGTGGAGTCTTGGGTGCATCAAGGGAAGCCTCCTCAAGGAGAAGTTGCGACCTTGCCTTGGAGAACGACGAAAGAGGGTCGGAGTGTTGAATAGGGGTGTTGACAGGCTTGAACTCCGACGAGAGACCAGCAACAAGTTGAAGAATCGTGCGATTCTCAGAGACGGCAGAACCGACGCTCTCCAATTGATCACAGATGTTCTTCATCTTGCGACAATAGGATGTAACATCGGGAAAGGCTTCAAGGCGGCAGTTGGTGAACTCATGTTCAAGACGGACAACACGAGTGCTTTTGTTGTCATGAAATATGCTCTCAAGAGTATCCCATGCCTATTGTGCGGTGGAGGTTGGTTTCAGAATGGTTAAGAGGAGATCCTGCGATATGGTGCCGTATATCTATTGTAGGATTGTGGCATCAAGTTTATCCCAGAGTTCATCATCAATCGTGGTGGGGCGAGGAACCTTAGGATCGATATGACAGAGTACTAGGGGTGATATTCGAGCCGAACGAGCCGAGCTTGACTTGTTCAAGCTTGGCTCGAACGGGAAACGAGCCGAGCCGAGCTCGAGCCCAAAAATTATTCGAGCTTGTTTTGATGCTCAAGCTCGGCTCGCGAGCCCAAGGGTAAACTCGAGCTCGGCTTGTTAAGGCTCGAACAAGCCGAACGAACAAGCTTGAGCTCGTTCGAGCTCGTCAGTTGGGCTCGTTCAGGCTCAGGCTCGTTCGAGCTCGGTTGGTAGCTTGAAGCCTAAATGCAAATCTACAGTAGCAGACCTAAAACAAAGTAGAACACCCTTTAACAATGCATTACCAAAATACAAATCCATAACCCTTTAACAATGCATAACCAAATGCAAAATTACAGAAGCAGTAATCCCAACTCTCTTAATTTTATACGAAATCGAAGCAAAAAACCCTCAAATATCACAAAACAAAAACAAGATCCAACAACTAATTAATCCCAACTCTTAATTTATACAAAATCGAAGCAAAATCAAAGCATCAACGAACAGGAACGAGGGAATGAGATGAAGAACTTGGTTGGGGACTTGAAGCCAGGAAGGAACCCTAGCGGATCTCGAACCGGAGGGCATGGTACTCAACCGTCTTCACCTTCTTCAGATCCATCCTCTTCTCTGACGCTTGCCGCCGCCGACACCTCCAAATCTCGAACTCGAGGGCATGCTTCTCTTCACTTTCTTCAGATCCATCACCTTCTCCGACGCTTGCCGCCGCAACCGCCTCCGGATCTGAAACTCAAGGGTTTGGTACTCAACTCGACTCTAGAAAACCGTCACTGGAAGGTGTGGAAAACTTACCTGACCATCAAATTGTCGCCGCCAGAAGGAGGGTGAAGGGGGAAGAGAGAGGAAGCACTGACTTGAAGAGTTCCTTACCGACGATTTGGTGAAAATTGGAGGCCTTGAACTGGAGATTTGGAGAATAGAAAGATATGGCAAACGCTGGATGAGGGAGGCGGCAACACTTTTGAAAGACTGAAGGATGAAACGCGACACCCCATTATAATAACCCTAGGGGTAATTTGGGAAATTAAAACACTCGAGCTTTTGGGCTCGGCTTGGGCTCGGCTCGAGCTCGGCTCGGGCTCGACACGAGCTTTAAATATTGTTCAGGCTCGGCTTGTTTACCCATTCCGAACGAGCCGAGCTCGAGCTTTTTCGAGCCGAGCTCGAGCTGTTCAGCTCAGATAACAGCCCTACAGAGTACCTTGTGAGCCCTGGCAGTGACGCGGAAGAGGGCGACCCATGAGTTGTACTTGTCGGAATCGGCATCAAGGACGAGGGGGATGGAGTTCTTAATGTTGGATACGGTGAGGGCGGTGTGGAAGGGAGATTTAGGGTTAGGATTGGGGTTGGGAGGGTTGGGGTTGGGATCGTCGGCCATGGGGACGGGAAAAGCCAAGGGAGATCGGCGGAGAGAGGGAGGGAGATGTCGGGGTAGGCCAGCGGCGGCAGAAGGGAAAAAAATAAAACCCTAGAGAGGCTCAGATACCATGGGTGAGATTTGGATAATTCTCCCTTGTCTCCTTTGTATTCATTCTATCAATATATAGGTTACATCTTGGCTTGCCACATAAGCTATCTAATTTACATCATATATATAATACACATATATTCTAATACACATATATATAATACACATATATAACCGGTTAATAATTCAAGGAGATTCAATCACAGTGGGGACTTAGATTTATGCTTTGTTTGGCTCATATATAGAATACACATATATATAATACACATATATAAAATTTTGTAATCCATCAACATTAACCCCAGCAGATATCACCGACTAATAATTCAAGGAGATTCAATCACAGTGGGGACTTAGATTTATGCTTTGTTTAGCTGCAGCCTACTCGTTATTATTAATTCAAGGAGATTCAATCACAGTGGGGACTTAGATTTATGCTTTGTTTGGCTCATATATAGAATACACATATATATAATACACATATATAAAATTTTGTAATCCATCAACATTAACCCCAGCAGATATCACCGATTAATAATTCAAGGAGATTCAATCACAGTGGGGACTTAGATTTATGCTTTGTTTAGCTGCAGCCTGCTCGTTATTATTTTCCATGAAGAAGATTTTTTTCCCATGAAACAACCCTTTCTCCTAAATTCCACTATCCACAATTGATTAAATTGAATATTATTTTCTCTATTTAAAAAAAAATATTAGAATCAGAAAATTATGATCCACATAAAAAAGAACAAACAAAATCAAATTCATGTGATAGTTTCATCGATTTCCTCCTTCTTTTGGCACATATTAGTGCTGTAGCACATATCCAAATAAGCATAAGTAAGAAAGATACAACCATTTCAACATAAAGCCTCAAAGCAAGGATTAGACCATTTTATTGTATTCCAATATTGCTCCATAAAATCGTCTATCTAATAAATCCGGCCTGCATACAACATCTATCCGACAAATCTGATCTACCCATTGATTGAATCTGATTTGCACACGATATCTATCCAAAAAAATCCGACCAACCCAAAAATCTATGATGAATTACGGTTTAAAAAATGGGAAACCATGTAGTGCATATCTTTATATATTTCCCTCCTAAACTCGTCTTAACTTTGAGATGAAAAGGGGATGACCAAGGGCACAAAGTAAACGGTATAAAAGAATCACTTAGAAAACTATTCACTTCTTCTCTCATGAGATAACAAAGCCTCCCTAACACCTTTTCATTGGTACGAGATCAGTCGTAGCTGTAATGGTGTTCCCATCATCTAAACATAGCAAATTATGTCATCGTCCCAAGGGAGGGGATCAACCAAGGCATGGCTGAATAACAACAAATTCTCATAACACATCTCACTGATCTCAAGTGTTTTCTCCATAAATCATACTGCCTTAGTGCAATCAATCAAGCGCCAAAGATAAAGCTCCAACTTAGAGTCACTCAAAGCAATGATATCGCCATATTTGAGGATGTTTTCATGGCCTAAATGAATAACATTCCTTATAGAAAACTTGTTGGGTCCACCGGGAAGTTGGATGCGCAAAAAACTGTCAGGAAGAAAGTACGGGTCATGAGTGACAAGGCTCGGTGTATTTACACTCAGATCCAACCAATAGAGAATCATGTTGCAGGATTGTGCCAAATGTCTGCGAAACACAGTACGTTCTTGGGCAATTGATAAGATCTTTGTAGATCCAATTGCCAACCTCAGAATAAAATAGCATCATTGTTTCTACGTCGGCAAAGTTCTGAAATCCATGGATTAATATGACTTTGTTGTAAGACCCGAGGTCTTAAGAGGCACTAGCTCATGCCACCTAGCCCTCTCAGGTTCGGTGTCCTCACTTGGAGTCTGAAAATGAAGAGCTCTTGTGACATGTGTAGGGCTTGAATCACTTATAAATCACTCCCAACATCCCTATGATATCCGATGTGGGATGGGGTGTTACACTTATATACAAGGTTTGTTGTACTCGTAATTTCGATGTGGGATATTTTGCCATTTCACATCTCAACACTATGATTTAGGGTTAATGAGGGATTTCTTCATGTATTTTTTCCCCAAATTTGGCATCTGAAATAACGACATTCAACCGCTTGGATACCATCTTGAATTTGAATAAGGGTTTGAGGTGCAATCGAAGTAAAACTTCAGTCAGAAGATCTTCAAGGTTTGAGGTGTTATAACCCCGTCTTGAATTTCGGAAGGGGGTGTTACAACCCCGTCCCACATCGGATATCATAAGGATGTTGGGAGTGGTTTATAAGTGATTCAAGCCTTATCCATGTTACAAGAGCTCTTCTTTTTCAGGCTCCAAGTGAGGACAACAGACCTGAGAGGGCTAGGTGGCATTGGCTTGCGCCTTTTAAGACCTCGGGTCTTAAAAATGGTATTAGAGTCGACTCTGAGCCCGGAGGTACTCCGACAGTATGCTCGGGTACGCTTCTCTTGGAGGGCATTCCCTTGGGCCTGACGGGGTCGTCAATGCTTTAAGTGGGGGAGATTGTAACACCCCCATCACACATCAGATATAATAAGGATGTTAGGAGTGGTTTATAAGTGATTCAAGCTCTACCCATGTCACAAGAGCTCTTCCTTTTCAGACTCTAAGTGAGGACAACGAACCTGAGAGGGCTAGGTGGCATGGGTTGCTGCCTCTTAAGATCTCGGGTCTTCCAATAAGTTGGGTGGGCTAAATTGCCAATTGTATCAAAGTCCGACTTGGATCGATTACTGGGGGTTGTGAGCACGAGCGCACGTGTTGTAGCCTAACACACAAGCTAAGT
This sequence comes from Persicaria tinctoria, assembly GCA_037127255.1. Lineage (NCBI taxonomy): Eukaryota > Viridiplantae > Streptophyta > Magnoliopsida > Caryophyllales > Polygonaceae > Persicaria > Persicaria tinctoria. Next base: position 9,284,850 of record JBANSL010000004.1, read on the forward strand.
GAGGTTCCATTCTAAAACCAATTGGCAATATAAGGAGTAGCTCACCGACTCATATAATAAGGCTTGTTATATTCAACTTTCGATGTGGGACTCTTTTGGTCTCATTAACATCTCTCAACACACCCTCGCAAGCGCAACTAGGGAATGCCTCATCTAGTTGACACTTGGTCCACTTGGACAACTGGTAACCCAAACCAGGATCGAAAGATGGGCCATTAGGCTAACCCGTTATCCTTCTCCTCTCCTCCCCACAACAAAGAAGATGAATCCACATCGAATTCATGATGATTTTTCGTGGAAATACCCTTGTATGTATCTAGGGAGTATTGTTAGGGGATGGACATCCGCTCGTACCAACCCGATGTTTGCTGCTCTCAATCAAGAAACAAAACCCCTATGTGTTCCTTATTCCATCCACGACCACTTGACGGAAACCGGAAACATAGTCTCTACGTGGAATCCCGAGGTTGAGTCGCTTCCTCTTCTCTCTCTCGATCATCTCTCAACAAATTGCTTTTAAGATGAAATCTCCCTCAACTTGTGCGCTAAGCTACTGGTGCATCTGCGCCAGGGCACACGACCCTCAGACAACAGTCCGAGTCGAACTTTTATACATAATCACATTCAACCATCTCTGAAGGGCGATATTGATTCTGTTCCACCCTCTCTCTTTCTTTTTCTTTCGCCGGGCATATCTATTCCACCATATTTTGACATAATCTACTCAAGCCATGGATTGGTGGTGTATCGATTGCCAGCAAAATCTATCCATGAACGGTGTATTGGATTTGTTAGTATTACTTCAAAGAAGGTATATCATGTCAGCTACAAAGTCGTATTACTCCGGGGATTTCAGAAACTCGCTCACAATGATGTTATTTTGTTCCGAGGGTGGCGATTGGATCTACAAATATCTCCTCAATTGCCCAAGAACCGTGTTTTGAAAGCATTTTACACAATTCTATAATGGCCTTCTCTATTGTGACTTATGACCCATACTATCTTCTTGACAGTTTTGTAGGGGCACACAAATACATCCTCGAATATGGCGATATACATGTTTTGAGTGATTCTAAGTTGAAGTTTTTTGTTTGGCGTTTGATTGATTGCACTAAGAGAGAATGGTCACTGGAGAAAACACTTGTAATTAGTAAGATGTGTTATAAGAATATGTCATTCTTCAACCACGCTTTGGTTGCTCCCCTCCCTTAGGATGACGACTTAATTTGTTATGTTCTAGACGTCGATAACACCATTACATCTACCAATGAAGAGGTGTTATATGGAGACTTTATGATCTTACAAAAGAACAAGTGTATAGTTTTGAAAGTGACTCTTTCATATCTTTTACTCTGCGTCCATGGGCATGCACTTTTCAGCTCAAAAATAGGACCATTTTAGGGGGAAATATAAAAAAATATGCACTACATGGTTTCCCTCTTTTTCAAATGTAGTTTATCATAGATTTTTTGTTGTCATTCATCATAGATTTTTTGGTTAGATCATATTCATTGGAAAGATGGTTAACTTTTGTATCAAGACCAGATTTGTTGGATATATGTTTTTTAATGGAGAAATATTGGAACATAATAAAATTGATCAAATGGGTCCAATTATATCATTGCTTTGAGGCTTTACCTTGAAATGGTTATATCAATTTTTAACTTTTTCTTACCTTCCATTTTCATTTTATATATCTCTCTTATAAAGTAATGATAAAAGACAAAGCTCAAGAACAATGGGCACTTAGATTGCATCTTTTAGTGATTTATACCATATATCACTATTTGTATTCTCATATCTTTTGAACCAGTGTTACTTTTGTAGAAAACTTCTCCCACCTCTTTAACTTTTTTTATGTGAAAATTTGAATAATCTCATCATTTTGTATCATTAGTATACTAACCAAGCAAATAGAAGCAAGGAGCTTATTGACATATTTCCTCTTAAATGGCGTCCATCAATTGCTTTCAGCTTAAATTTTTCGTCTTCCACTAGTTAAATTGAACTTAAATAGTCTAGTCTATATCTATATCTATATCTATATCTATATCTATATCTATATCTATATCTATATCTATATCTATATAAACCTTAAAAGTTGTGTACATGGGCAATTTATTGCCATCATTTACTCATTTCAAGTTTTCACTATTTTATCTTATCTATTCATTTTTTTATCATGAAAACATGTTTAGCTCAATGGTTATCATTGTTGTTGACAACCCTTTATCTAGGGATCGAATCCCATTAGTTACATCCGCTCTTTTATTTTTTAAGAGATCCTGGCTTTACCTCATTTTAAATGCTCAATTGAAAGAAATTAAAGTAGCTTCTCCTTTTTTTTTTTTTTACGAATTGCTTAGTTAAATATGTATATTACGTTGTAAACAATATGTAGTCAAGTACCTTACAAATTATTTTCATATAATTATACAATAATAAATCTACGTACAAGCTTGTACGTAGATTTATTATTGTATAATTACTTTTAGATAAAAATTACTTTTATTGAACCTTAATTTAATAGATATAAGTTCTTAAGAACTTATATCTATTAAATTAAGGTTCAATAAAAGTAATTTTTATCAAATATATACTGATAAATTTTAATTTTATCAAATAAAAGTAATTTACTTCTTAATTTAATTTCAATAAGAGAGAAAATTGCAAGTCAAAAGACTGATAATGCACTATTTGGTTTAGGAATTAAAAATAATATGTTTTATATTTCATGAGTAGAAATATATACTGTCTTCCAAAATCTCCAAATATTTAGAAAGGGGAAAAACGTTTGGAAATACCGATCGAAGTTTTCCCCAAAATAAATTAAATATATGAATGATTTATTTTTTCTTGGCACTAGCTAATTCAACGTGCTAATTAAATATCTATTTAAATTAAATGTTTTACTTCGTTGTCTTTTCAATTTTTATGAAGTCTTTTTTTATCAACGTTGTTATATATTGAGTTTTTACCTAAGGTTAAATTATACTAAATGCTTTTTACATATTTACGTAAAATTATAACTAGGTGAATGAAAAGAGTTACAAATTAGCTATTTAATTATATTTATTGTTTTATCTTTTACCTTGGCTAAATGAAAAGACTTGCAATTTACAACAAGAGTCTTTTCACATATTTACGTCAAAATATAAATGGGATAAATGAAAAGACTGACTACTAAGTAGCTATTTATACCTTTTAATGTTTTATCTTCTTTTTTGAGTAAATGAAAAGAGTTACAATTTCACTATTTATACCTCTAACTATTTTATGTTCTATCCGATCAATTGATCATTCATATTCATCGCCGAATAAGGGATGGCTCTATTGCACGGAACTCAAATGGTGCTAAAGTATGTACAGGCCGGAGGAAGTGGAATTTATGGGGTAGCAGGAGCACTGATCAAGGAATTAATTAGGATGGCTCGGGACTTCAATTCCATGGCTGCAGATGAACTTTGTCAGACGTGAGGGTAACCAAGTTGCCCACCTTTTGGCTCACATGAGGCCTACAAATTATTTTTTTGTTTATTCAGAAGATGATTTACCAACTTTGTTGTTTGATATTGTTTTTGGAGACTTGATGATTTCGAAATAGAATGAAAATTGTATGCGATTTCATTTGCAGCTGTCCATATGTACCGCAGTACAGTTGCCTACAGTTTTTGGAGACTTACAATTTAGAGCAAGTAAGGATTGCTTTGATTCGCCTAAAAGAAGCCCGCAATCAGGTAATTTCGGTTCTGAAACCCTAATTGCAACTCATCACTCGCATAATCCCTAAAAGTTCATCGTTTCAGTAGCAATTTCATTTTTCTGATTGATGATTTCCTTCGCGATTTGTATAGGGAGATCATTCCAGATGGCGTCCCGTTTATCATGGAAGCTTAACTCTGTTCTGTATTGTTCAATCGGTAGGTTCATTTTGTCCTGTCTTACTCACGATTTTCAAAGCTTGGCTATCATTCACCAAACGTATAATTCATTAAATAAAAAATGAGACGAGTGTATATTGATCAAGTCAGTTTTAACTATAATTAATCTTTAGATTATTTTCATTTTTTATACTAGAAAACCATAATCTATTTCAATTTTCATGTTCATATGACACCAATTATATTCTTATTTTTCATATTTGTACATGACTTTTGGGCAATTTATTGCCATCATTTACTCATTTCAAGTTTTCACTATTTTATCTTATCTATTCATTTTTTTATCATGAAAACATGTTTAGCTCAATGGTTATCATTGTTGTTGACAACCCTTTATCTAGGGATCGAATCCCATTAGTTACATCCGCTCTTTTATTTTTTAAGAGATCCTGGCTTTACCTCATTTTAAATGCTCAATTGAAAGAAATTAAAGTAGCTTCTCCTTTTTTTTTTTTTTACGAATTGCTTAGTTAAATATGTATATTACGTTGTAAACAATATGTAGTCAAGTACCTTACAAATTATTTTCATATAATTATACAATAATAAATCTACGTACAAGCTTGTACGTAGATTTATTATTGTATAATTACTTTTAGATAAAAATTACTTTTATTGAACCTTAATTTAATAGATATAAGTTCTTAAGAACTTATATCTATTAAATTAAGGTTCAATAAAAGTAATTTTTATCAAATATATACTGATAAATTTTAATTTTATCAAATAAAAGTAATTTACTTCTTAATTTAATTTCAATAAGAGAGAAAATTGCAAGTCAAAAGACTGATAATGCACTATTTGGTTTAGGAATTAAAAATAATATGTTTTATATTTCATGAGTAGAAATATATACTGTCTTCCAAAATCTCCAAATATTTAGAAAGGGGAAAAACGTTTGGAAATACCGATCGAAGTTTTCCCCAAAATAAATTAAATATATGAATGATTTATTTTTTCTTGGCACTAGCTAATTCAACGTGCTAATTAAATATCTATTTAAATTAAATGTTTTACTTCGTTGTCTTTTCAATTTTTATGAAGTCTTTTTTTATCAACGTTGTTATATATTGAGTTTTTACCTAAGGTTAAATTATACTAAATGCTTTTTACATATTTACGTAAAATTATAACTAGGTGAATGAAAAGAGTTACAAATTAGCTATTTAATTATATTTATTGTTTTATCTTTTACCTTGGCTAAATGAAAAGACTTGCAATTTACAACAAGAGTCTTTTCACATATTTACGTCAAAATATAAATGGGATAAATGAAAAGACTGACTACTAAGTAGCTATTTATACCTTTTAATGTTTTATCTTCTTTTTTGAGTAAATGAAAAGAGTTACAATTTCACTATTTATACCTCTAACTATTTTATGTTCTATCCGATCAATTGATCATTCATATTCATCGCCGAATAAGGGATGGCTCTATTGCACGGAACTCAAATGGTGCTAAAGTATGTACAGGCCGGAGGAAGTGGAATTTATGGGGTAGCAGGAGCACTGATCAAGGAATTAATTAGGATGGCTCGGGACTTCAATTCCATGGCTGCAGATGAACTTTGTCAGACGTGAGGGTAACCAAGTTGCCCACCTTTTGGCTCACATGAGGCCTACAAATTATTTTTTTGTTTATTCAGAAGATGATTTACCAACTTTGTTGTTTGATATTGTTTTTGGAGACTTGATGATTTCGAAATAGAATGAAAATTGTATGCGATTTCATTTGCAGCTGTCCATATGTACCGCAGTACAGTTGCCTACAGTTTTTGGAGACTTACAATTTAGAGCAAGTAAGGATTGCTTTGATTCGCCTAAAAGAAGCCCGCAATCAGGTAATTTCGGTTCTGAAACCCTAATTGCAACTCATCACTCGCATAATCCCTAAAAGTTCATCGTTTCAGTAGCAATTTCATTTTTCTGATTGATGATTTCCTTCGCGATTTGTATAGGGAGATCATTCCAGATGGCGTCCCGTTTATCATGGAAGCTTAACTCTGTTCTGTATTGTTCAATCGGTAGGTTCATTTTGTCCTGTCTTACTCACGATTTTCAAAGCTTGGCTATCATTCACCAAACGTATAATTCATTAAATAAAAAATGAGACGAGTGTATATTGATCAAGTCAGTTTTAACTATAATTAATCTTTAGATTATTTTCATTTTTTATACTAGAAAACCATAATCTATTTCAATTTTCATGTTCATATGACACCAATTATATTCTTATTTTTCATATTTGTACATGACTTTTGGGCAATTTATTGCCATCATTTACTCATTTCAAGTTTTCACTATTTTATCTTATCTATTCATTTTTTTATCATGAAAACATGTTTAGCTCAATGGTTATCATTGTTGTTGACAACCCTTTATCTAGGGATCGAATCCCATTAGTTACATCCGCTCTTTTATTTTTTAAGAGATCCTGGCTTTACCTCATTTTAAATGCTCAATTGAAAGAAATTAAAGTAGCTTCTCCTTTTTTTTTTTTTTACGAATTGCTTAGTTAAATATGTATATTACGTTGTAAACAATATGTAGTCAAGTACCTTACAAATTATTTTCATATAATTATACAATAATAAATCTACGTACAAGCTTGTACGTAGATTTATTATTGTATAATTACTTTTAGATAAAAATTACTTTTATTGAACCTTAATTTAATAGATATAAGTTCTTAAGAACTTATATCTATTAAATTAAGGTTCAATAAAAGTAATTTTTATCAAATATATACTGATAAATTTTAATTTTATCAAATAAAAGTAATTTACTTCTTAATTTAATTTCAATAAGAGAGAAAATTGCAAGTCAAAAGACTGATAATGCACTATTTGGTTTAGGAATTAAAAATAATATGTTTTATATTTCATGAGTAGAAATATATACTGTCTTCCAAAATCTCCAAATATTTAGAAAGGGGAAAAACGTTTGGAAATACCGATCGAAGTTTTCCCCAAAATAAATTAAATATATGAATGATTTATTTTTTCTTGGCACTAGCTAATTCAACGTGCTAATTAAATATCTATTTAAATTAAATGTTTTACTTCGTTGTCTTTTCAATTTTTATGAAGTCTTTTTTTATCAACGTTGTTATATATTGAGTTTTTACCTAAGGTTAAATTATACTAAATGCTTTTTACATATTTACGTAAAATTATAACTAGGTGAATGAAAAGAGTTACAAATTAGCTATTTAATTATATTTATTGTTTTATCTTTTACCTTGGCTAAATGAAAAGACTTGCAATTTACAACAAGAGTCTTTTCACATATTTACGTCAAAATATAAATGGGATAAATGAAAAGACTGACTACTAAGTAGCTATTTATACCTTTTAATGTTTTATCTTCTTTTTTGAGTAAATGAAAAGAGTTACAATTTCACTATTTATACCTCTAACTATTTTATGTTCTATCCGATCAATTGATCATTCATATTCATCGCCGAATAAGGGATGGCTCTATTGCACGGAACTCAAATGGTGCTAAAGTATGTACAGGCCGGAGGAAGTGGAATTTATGGGGTAGCAGGAGCACTGATCAAGGAATTAATTAGGATGGCTCGGGACTTCAATTCCATGGCTGCAGATGAACTTTGTCAGACGTGAGGGTAACCAAGTTGCCCACCTTTTGGCTCACATGAGGCCTACAAATTATTTTTTTGTTTATTCAGAAGATGATTTACCAACTTTGTTGTTTGATATTGTTTTTGGAGACTTGATGATTTCGAAATAGAATGAAAATTGTATGCGATTTCATTTGCAGCTGTCCATATGTACCGCAGTACAGTTGCCTACAGTTTTTGGAGACTTACAATTTAGAGCAAGTAAGGATTGCTTTAATTCGCCTAAAAGAAGCCCGCAATCAGGTAATTTCGGTTCTGAAACCCTAATTGCAACTCATCACTCGCATAATCCCTAAAAGTTCATCGTTTCAGTAGCAATTTCATTTTTCTGATTGATGATTTCCTTCGCGATTTGTATAGGGAGATCATTCCAGATGGCGTCCCGTTTATCATGGAAGCTTAACTCTGTTCTGTATTGTTCAATCGGTAGGTTCATTTTGTCCTGTCTTACTCACGATTTTCAAAGCTTGGCTATCATTCACCAAACGTATAATTCATTAAATAAAAAATGAGACGAGTGTATATTGATCAAGTCAGTTTTAACTATAATTAATCTTTAGATTATTTTCATTTTTTATACTAGAAAACCATAATCTATTTCAATTTTCATGTTCATATGACACCAATTATATTCTTATTTTTCATATTTGTACATGACTTTTTATATATGTATGGCCAATTAAAACTTAAAAGAGGTGTAGTTAAACTTTGCAATTTCAGTAAAGGTTGTATTCTTATTTTTCAATGAAGTCATTAGTGCAAAAAGTTTTGAGATGTTATACTTAAAATCAGGTAGTAGCAAAACATATATACAAATAGATGTCGAACATGGTGTGCATTTGTTTAATGACTAGGGTTCAAATTATAATCTTATAATTTTAAAATATATCAGAGTGCATTGTGTGTTTATATATATACATAACAAAATAAGGTATAAATATTAATTATATTTTTCATACGAGTTTTAACCTTATAATATAAGTTAATAATTATGGTGTTTTTTAGACAAGTATATGTTTATGGTATATATTAATCAGTATTTATTTAATGTTGATCAAATAATAAAAAAATTTGTAAATAATTTTAATTATATATTGACTAAAACATAAATTAAAATGTAATAAAAATATTAAACAATATATATAACCAATTTATACTTTTATCCACTTAATGTCAGACTTTATGTTCAATTATCATATCTTTTTTTAACATTTTGGATTCTCTTAATTATATTCGTCAATTCATGTTATTTATGTATAAAATGCCTAGAGAAGTTTAATATATAGTAAGTTCAAAAGTTATCATATATTTCCAACCATTTTGTCTGCTAGCTTTTAACTATATTCAAGTCATTTTAATTGTGTATAAATTAGTGAGTTTATTGCATACGGTTTTTTTTTACCTTCCATAGAAGATTTGAAGGATGTCAAGTGTTGACTGTTTTTATTATGGAAAATCAACATGGAATTGGATGAACTCCAAGCTAAATGGGTTGTTACAAGGATATCCAATGGATTGAATCATTTGTTCTATATTGATGGTGTTAATACTGTATACTACAGTATAAGATAATATGTGCTTTCATATTTCGTTAGCGGGACTAATTTATCGTTAGGTGAGTTTTTTCCATCATCTATGATTATAATTACTTTAAAGCTCATATTGTATTTCTTCACCTATTTATAGACTCAATTCAATTCAATTTTATATAAACAATGTCCCGTGCGTAGCACGGGTCTGCCACCCTAGTAAGATTCTTAATACTCCGTACTTCTTACTTCTTAGGTATCCAGTTGCAAGTTTATGTTAAAATTAAAAGGCTAAGATTAGTAGCATCGTGTTTTGTTTGCATTGTTTACTGGTATAAACCGAATTATATTTTTCAAGTTGTTTGGTTGTAGTGAGAACATAAACATTTTTATTTTATGATGTGATTTGATTAGCTTTCAAAGCCTGATTTTTCTTGCAAATAAGTTGTTGATTGTCATCCGTCATTGATACAAAAGGTATATCGGGGTATAGAAGTTGGCTACCTTGAGAAGGTTGACAAACTTTGTGTTAGTTATTTCATTGAAGTATTTGTAAAAGCCAAGGGTAAGCTAAACACTTATTGTGTTTCTTTTTCTTAATTTTCATTCAAGTCTCTTCCATTAATTATAATCGGTAATGGCTTATGACATAACCTTTATGAAGTGCTCCGGATTCTATTCCTCAGCGATGCTACTGAAAACATGGTTGAATCGATAACATTCTTACAAGCTTGACCAGTCAAAACAAATTTAGAGTGTAGGCTTGTAGCGTAATAGCAACATAATGTTATTTTAATAGGAAACATTGAGACTACTCTCTTAAAAGTCTTGGGCAAAATTGCAGAAAACCACCCTTTAAATAAGGTGATTTTGTGGAAAACCACCTCTTAAAACTAAAATTGCAGAAAATCATCTCTTAAAACCATTTTCTTAGCAAAGTCACATCTATCACCCAATTTTCATTAATTGAATGTCAAAGTGCGAAAAAAGTCAATTATACCCATTGTTTAAAAAAAACATTATTTTAATCCGAATCCTTGGATAGGCAAGTACATTCGTTGTGTGTGTGGATTTCGCTCCAATTTCATTTTAATTCGTAAGTGTTTATCTGGTGGGGAGATGCCACTTGTTTTTATCGTGCTATGTCCATGGTCTTCTTTTTTTCATAGACAAGTGGCTATATAACAAAGAACAATAGTTATTTAACTACCTTTTTTTCGGAATACAATGTAAGGTCGTTATTTGACTACGACAACTTACAAGTTTGGTTGATTTAAGTATTAATTTAGATATTTATGTGTTACGAAGGTAAAGTTGTCTATCTAACTCAAACTCTCATTCTTGAAGGGAAGTGCATGTTACCGTTATTATTTAAGTACCATAAGAAATTGGATTAACTTAAATATCAAGTACCAATGGCCACAAGCAAATGCATAAAATCCATCTTGACCTAAAATTGAAATACAAGAATTAGACAGACTGATGTCTAGACTCTCTAGTTGCTCTTGAAAATATATAGGCGTGGGCGCATGAGACCATGTTAAAAATGTTGACATTGAAAATTATTATAATACATGTTGTATGTACATAGAGGCGGATCCAAACGGGGACATGTGCCCTCACCCTCATCCGAAGAACCCCATATATGTATTCTCCTCGTCGATAGCTTCGTTTTGATATATAGTACGCATTAATCCGATAATCGAGTAAAAAGTTATGAAGGTTTGAAAATTGAAAGTATATTAATCACTTTAAATCTTATTTAAATAACCCACAATGCTTTTATATTTCATTTAGATTGACATTCCTACACTATAGTTTATCTTGAGATCTTTGAAATGAGATGTTATATTACTCATTTTGACAGTTAGGTAAGAAATTATGAAAGTTTAAATGAAGAAAAATGTCAGATTTTCTAATTTGCAAGATATTAGTGATGTTTCTAAAAAGATGATCGAGATAGGAATTCACAAAACTTTTGATTTGGTATATCATTGCATCGATTTTATTTTAGTGTTACCGGTTGCAAAAACTATAGTGGAAAAAACTTTCTTTACTATGGGTATTATCAAGCCATATTTGCACAACAAGATAGGAGAAGATTTTTCTCTCTGAGAGTTTTGTCTGCTAGGTTGAAAAAGATGTTTTCAAGCGCATTGATAATGATTTATCATTCAACATTTTTAGGATATGAAAACCCGTAAAATGGATTTATCATGTGTCGAATTGAACTATTTCATTATAAAACTCTAATTAGCAATGAATTTTTTTATACTAGTAAACTCTTTTATTTTTATTGCTATTTTGTAGTGTTTGAAGACGTTATGTGTTGTACGAGTTCATGTTATTAATTGTCGTTTATCACCGGTGTGCCCCCACCCTCTTCGGGTTCTGGCTCCGCCACTTTACACATGTAGTAGATGCAAGTCTAGGCATTCTACATAACTCCAATCAAAGGATTAGATACCTTGCCAAAGGCCGAAACTTCATTTTGAGGCAAAGCATCAGTTGAACCATATCCAGCAACAAGAAGAACTTGATGTCATGTTTTTTACCATGATGCTATTTTTTTCAAAGTAGTGTTTAATTTGATGCCATTTTTTCCTTTAATGTGATGCCAGTTTTTCAAAGTAGTGTTTTAATGTCATTTTTCTAATGTAATTATTTGATGCCGCTTTTTTAATCAAACCGTTTGATGTCACTTTTTTAATTTAGTTAATTATATATCGATATAATTTCGTTGATTATACTTTTATTCACTGATTTCACATTTGTGATTACACTTAATTCATGCAATCATTTATGATGGCATTTTTATTATATTTTTATACAATTGATGACACATGAGCATAAAATGTGATTAAAATTTATTGATCATATCTTTTATTGATGACTTTTATTCATTGATGACATTTGTAATTACACCTCATTGTTATTTGTAATGATATTGTTTGTCGATGGCAGTTTTATTTATACAACTGATAACATATGAGCATAAAATGTGATTACAGTTCAATTCATTTATGACATTTTTATTGATTACATTTAAGAATCTAATAACATGAAATACCACATAACATGTTTCCCCTCCTCCTTTTTCCGGGCTTAGGACTGGTTGTGTACCAAAACACAAGCAGAGTTAAAAACATGTTATCACTTAGCTAAATCCACTTTTAGAAAATAAGATGAATACCTCGTAAAAGGAGAGAAAAGGTCGGTTCAAACAAAATTGACCTTTAAAGCTCACATGAAGTTCCAAATTTCAACAGTTTGTCATAGGCAATAGTAAGGATCAAGATCAGAACTTCAGAAGTACTAGAGACAAAACTCATAATGTATAAGACGACAACAATATGAAACTTCATATAAGTGAACTCAGAAACACAAAATTAGTACAAAAATGTACCCATTGTTAAGTTAATTGCAACGAGAAGCAGAAATAACCAAGCACAAAATGCACGAAAAAGAGGCATAAGTTGGAGCCCTACCATAAAACTCACATAACAAGCAAGAAACGATCCAAATTGAGCCTATCAAAGAAGGGGAGCAACCCAAGTACGTAGCAGGAGATGAAACAAGGGTATCTCGAAGTTGATCAAAGTAGCAGAAGAGCGAATGAAGAGGGCCGCAACTCACACCCAACCAGATGGAGTACACGATCAAATCCAAACCTAATAGAAATTGAAAATAGCTCAGTGACAAAAGCTCTAATTCGATCAAAAATTTAGAAGGAATGAGCGAGAATCAACCTCCAAAATAGCCCAACAAAAGACATCAAGTTGTGGTAAGCAAAATCAACTACAAAGGTCGAACCAGGGCTGAACGAACCACACAAAACTCATTTATAACTCTCAACAGAAGATGCAAGAAATTACCATCCAAGAGTTTTCATAGAAGCAAGTCGATCGATGGGAGCAGCCCCATGAAGTACCCGTCTTTTCAACAACAGTAGTTAGAGAGAACAACCCCAAAACTGAGCAACAACCCCTGAATCTTGTGTAATCTCAATCGAAAAACCATCACAAAATCACCCAAAAGTGTCTCCTTGAAGCCAACTACATGACACACAACCAAAATAAGCTCAAAGTTGTTCATAGTAGCCCCCAAAAATCAGTTGAGATGCTCCAAAGTGAACCCCAATATCCCTCATTGTTAGAAGAAAACAGAAAAAAACATGTAAAAATAATGAGTATACATGTTGAATTGGCAAATGAAAATTTATGGCCTAGTACAAGTAGAAAGAAACAAGTCAAACAACTATATATATGTTTCAACAAAAAAGTAAACTCACAACATTGCCATGGAAATGTGCTTGAGATCATTCTCTATATTCCTCATGTTGGCGAGCGATTGAGCACAGGAAATCAACGCCAGCCATGAACCCAGTTTGTACTGCAATATCAACCAAATTGTATCAATAACCATTTCTGGTAACCAAAAGGAAGGTCAAAATCAAACACCAACAAGAAGAATCACGTCCACAAATATTTCCTCATACAGTACATCAAAAATCAAAACTCTAGCAGCTACAACTGAGATTTTTGAAGAATTAACAAAGCAAACCCATCATTAGAAGAAACATATCATGAGAATAATTGGATATCTAATAAGAGATAAATTCAATCACACAATTTAAAGTTCATATCACATGGATATATCACAATGGATTGCAGGGAGCATTTCAATTCCAACCCAACCAATTAGGAATCATCTTGTGAAGCCTGAAACTAAAAGGCCAAAACAATGTCGTAGATGACGGCAATGAACCCGGAATAGTCAATCGAGTGATCCTGAGGAGCGACTAGCGGTTGCTTGTACGACCTCACCACCGATGGCATCCTCGGATCGTTCACCGACAACAACATCTTCTTGGCCTCGAGCGATCGAACATTAAAATCGAGATTTGACAGCGAGAATGAAGAAGGTCGTGGGACTAAAGGAGGGTGCACGGGGCTAATAAATTTTCAAGGGGGTTAGCATGGCTAAATAAAATTCGAAAGGGGACAATGAGCTAATTAATTTTTAAAAGGGGTATAGTGGGCCAAATTTCCTCTAGAATCAACCTATGGGATCACTTTTCCCAAAAAGAGAATAAGTTTAGCCATAAATGTGGTTCTAGTTGCTGATTAATTTACCTTTATGTTTCTTATTCTTTACATGTCTATTCATTGAGATTCCCTGAATGGTTAGTCTTGATCCTTCTTTATTATGTACTGCGTATTAGTTTGTTGCTATTAGACAGGGTTTTCATGTCACTTCGTTTCACATCCATTCTTGTTTAGACCATGAGAGAGATTTAAAAGGCAAAGGATTGCTTTTAGGATCTCCACGGAGTCCAAAATTGTTGATTTGGAGTCTTAGCTAGCGTGCTTGAAACAAGCTTGGATAAGGGATTAATTGATGATAGTGTAAAACTGTAAATAAATGTTTCATTTAGGGTAGCTAAAACTCAAACAACTCCCGAACAAGTTAATAAGGGCTACTACTGAGAAGGAAATTGATAAGATGATGAACCAGATTGTTATACAGCCCAATGATGATACGAAAGTCACTCGCCAAAACGATTGATGATTCAAATCTAACAAGACAATACTGCTGGTCCGCTGGAGTACAGAGAGCTTGTAGATGAAAGTTAGTGCAATACCAAAGAACAATCTTATGTTGATAGTTTGTTGGATAGGATGCCATTGCAACTTTGAAGGCGTTGAAACTGTTAATATATAGTTTGCAGATACTACCATAAGTTTAGTGAATAATTTGAGTTGCTTTGACAGTAATGCCCAACCATTTGCATACAATCTCAACAACTTCCTTGGGGAAAGGGCATATAAACTATATACATGTGGTCTTTATTTTTTTCACTCTTACCACATAACGAATGGTGTGGGACGAACGTCGTTTGCACTTTCACCAAATAGTAATAATATCATAACTCAAAAGCTCAAAACCAATAGATTAGTAAACCAATGAATTGATAAACCAAACAACTACTAGTATAGCGATGAAGTTCGGAGTCGAACCCATAGAGAGAAGCAGATTACTATTCAATATCTCTAACAAATACTCTTATGACAAAAGCAATGACTTGTGACAAATTGATAACAAAGTAAAGTAACCAAATTGATGATTGCCAAGTAATTGACAATAAAGTAGAGAAGATATTTCACATGTAATTCTCTAACAATGGTTGAGGTTCATGATCCAAAACAAACTCACAAAGGGTTATATTTTTGCTAGATTTCAATTAAACCTCAACTATGAACCATACTGGCTCAATTATATTCTCAAATCATGCTCCAAAAATCATTTTCAAGCAATTCAATCAAATCATGGGATTTATGCAATGAGATCATAAAAATAAATTAGAGGACAAACTAAACCAAGATGGGTATCTTTAATAACACCTAAATGCAATGCATTATATTTTTGTGATTTTTTTTCAAATGTGATATATGAGTAAAAATAAATATAAAGACATAAATAAACATGATATGCAAAATCTATCTATATGCAATGCAATCCCTCCCCCACACTAAAACTTTTCATTGTCCTCAATGAAACATAAAAGACAACAAAAAATAAAAACATAGAGGAAGAGATGAATGAAATACTCACAATGTGGTGGACGAATAGGCTCATGGACTTTCATAGACAACCAAATGGTTCGACTGGGCCACGACGGTCGCTGTCTGCTGTCTGCGGCGTTGCCGTCCTTGCTTCAGCTAATTCCGACGACTTTTCCTGAAAAGTTAGTCTATCAAAAAATTATCTAATGCCTAATGGAAAACCTAATTTATTGAAAAGAAAACTAGCTAGCTAGGAATTGAAATAACTAAATTAGAAAACTTACCTCGGGTTGCCTCCCGAGAAGCGTCTTTGTTTTATGTCATTGGCTTGACTTATTCTCAATCTCAAGATCTGATCTATCAAACATCGTCAAGGTCCTCAGTAGCCTATCATATTCCTGTGCACATATCTTACAAGGCACATCATAGCACAATAAATTGAAAGTATAAAATATGAAATTCAAAAACCCTTTCAATCTATCAAAGAGTCTAGCATGACTCTCTCCTGAAGGAATATGATACCACCAACACAGTTCCGCTGGTGGTTTCTCAAAATAGCAATCAAAAGGATCAACATAATCACCATTACCTTCCAAATTGCAAAAGTTTACCTTTATTACCTCTTGAGCCTCAGCTGATGGCTCTAGACTTGGTTCATCAATGAGCAAGCTCAGAATAGATGTTGCAGATAAAGTAGGAGACACATCACATGTAATCTCATGCGTCGACTCATGAGATTCCAACTCAGGAAGCACTAGACTCTCTCCTCTATCGTCGAAGACACTATCATTGTCTGCAACCAATTCCTCCTCTTCTTCTTCGAAGCTCCTTTCTTTCTCCCCTTTTGCACTTAAAATTTGAATGAGTTAGCTTATTTGATTCTCCAATTTTCCAAGTCAACTCATTTTTTCTTCTTCCAACTGCTGCAACACTTGTGTGAGAGTTCGGATTGATACTTCCCGCTCAACCTGTCGACTCATGTTGCAAAAAAAATCCCAAATCTCAAAGAGTCCCATATCCAATAGGCCTCCATTACTCATGGACTCAGCAAGATTCCGTGTTTCAGCATTCATCCCATCAAATATGCAAACACACATCTCCCGCACACCATATTGATAACCCCATGAACCAAGGTCGTTAACATACTCATGAAATCTAGTGAAATATTGGTGAAAGTTCTCACCTTCAAACTGCAACAATCTCAACATCTTAAAAAGTTAGTAGCAAGGGTGTCGTGAATCGTAAGATAGGTTCACAACGGGTTAAATATATGCACAAAAATCAATAAATACACAAAACAAAGAAATAAACTTGATTCCCCGGCAACGACGCCAATTTGATGAACGGTTTTTAGTCGCTTAAACCGTATCAAAATAAAACTCAAACCTACAAATTAGTATAACAACTAAGTAAGAGGTCGATCCCACAAAGAATCAAGTATTCCCGAGCAATGTGTATTTACCTGACGAATGAAAAACCTGTCGTTGATCCGTCAAAGTAAACTCAAACCTATAACTAGTATAACAATAAGTAAGAGGTCGATCCACATGGAAATTTGTTATTCAATTATGATTTAAGTGTCAATTTAGTAACCAAAGAGGGGGTTTTTTAGTGTGAAAAATATCCGCCTTTTCTCAAAGCGGATTAATGAAAGCAAAGTAAATGAATTTGATTCAAACAATTATGAGAAGCAGTTCTACCTACAATTTTCCATTTTATTTGGTTTGAAACGATCCTTGTAACTTCTTCTCATCTTATTAAGTTTCCTATGAATGCCCTTGTCCCGACCTAATGTAGTTACTAGTCCAATCTGTCCTAGAAACCCTTATCAATCGAACAATCCCTAAAAAGGATTTAACCCAATTGATAGCTTTAAGTCTACAGATTAGCCAAGGTATTTGTAGTCCCTAAAGAGGGATTTAACAACACATCCAACTTCCTACTTATCCAATTAGTTCAATCAGCCCTAAAGGGACAAGTTTGCTACTTAGGTTAAGGTTCACAATCAGGAATCTACAAAACCTTAGCAATTGAATTGATCTAACTAGTTGGCCAGATAAGATAGAACAAAACAATAAACAATCAAGCACAAAGAAGTTGAAGCATTCAAATATAGGAAACAAGGAACGAGAATTAGAAACTCACAATCAATCCAAATAAAGCGTCAAACTGTAGATCTCTAATTGTCTGAAAGAACGTAGAATAGAATAGAAGTGAATGAATAATAACAACATTCGGCCTTTTAAAAGTCTAAGTCGGCCATAAAACAAACTAACAAAACTAGGGTTCCAATTAAACGAAACGTCGCGTTACTGACGACCAATGTGGCGGCCACGGCATATGTTGCGGCCGCTGCACACCTGCTCTTCCATGCCCGCAGCACATACCCCTTGTCAGAATGGCCTCCCTACTGCATCTAGGCTGGCTCAACGGGGGACTTCTGTTCCTTCCACCTGTCAACTATGCAACTGTGCAGTTGAAGATGACGTTCACTTTTTACTAGAATGCCCATTGACGGAGGGGAAACCTGTCGTTGATTCCGCCAAAGAAACTCAAACCTATAACTAGTATAGTAATAAGCAAGAGGTCGATCCCACAGGGAAATTTATAACTCAAATGTGATTTTAACGTTGATTAAGTAACCAGTTTGGGGGGTTTTTTGTGTGGGAAAGGTTCGCCTTTTATCAAAGCGAAGTAAATAAAGCAAAGTAAAGGAATTGGTTTTAGACAATTTGGAGAAGGAATTCTACCTACAATTTTCCACTTTATTGGATTGAAGCGATCCTTGTAACTTCTTCTCGTCCTATTATGTTTCCTATGAATGCCCTTGTCCCGACCTAATATAGTTACTAGTCCAACCAGTCCTAGCAACCCTTATCAATCGAACAGTCCCTAAAGAAGGATTTAACCCAATTGATAGCTTTAAGTTCAGAGATTAGCCAAGGTATTTGCAGTCCCTAAAAAAGGATTTAACAACACATTCAACTTCCTACTTATTCAATTAGTTCAACCAGCCCTAAAGGAATAAGTTTGCCACTTAGGTTAAGGTTCACAACCAGGAATCTACAAAACCTTAGCGATTGAATTGATCTAACGAGTTGGCCAGACAAGATAGAACAAATCAATAATTAATTAAGCACAAAGAAGTCGAAGCATTCACAAATAGGAAACTAGGAGCGAGAATTAGAAACTCACAATCAATCCGAATAAAGCTTCAAATTGTAGGCAGAATAGATGAGTTTAGTTCCTCATGGAAGACATTGCTCAAATTCTCTAAAGAGTCTAATGGTTCAATGAATAGAATGAATGGTTATCAAAAATAACATAAAAGGCCTAATTAAAAGCATCCAAGTCGGCCTCCAAGAAAACAAAATAGAATTTAGGGTTTTTTCTTCAAAACGGCGCGCTGCCTGTCCGTGCGGCGGCCGCCGCTAGTGTTGCGGCGCCCGCCGCAAATGCCTTCTTCGCTACCCGCTGCGGCGGGCACTGCTGCGGCCGCAGCACCTGGAGCGGCGCCCGCAGCTCGGTCTTTGTCGTAGCCTTTGGCTTCTATTGTGGCCTCCTCCTCTTGTCTTGCTTCTTTCTTCCTTGTTCCTTCCCATGTATCTTATGTTTCTCTCCGAGATATTGCTCTCCTAAATGTGTTCCGATTCAATCTGCGAGATAAACACAAAATTGCGCAGAATCCGAACTCTTCTAAAATAAACACAAGATGCAATTTAACAACAAAGCAAGCAAGAAATGCAACCTAATTACACTAAATGTATCTATAATGCCTATCTAAAATATGCATTATCAAATTCCCCCACACTTAACCTTTGCTTGTCCTCAAGCAATGATAGAATGAACATGAATCAATGTATCCCACAGGAAATCCCTTCAAGTTTCAACATTACCAAAAAGCAACATCACAGCAGGTGAAAACATAAACCAAGCAAACAAACGTCATAGCATGTATTCAGGTGATCAAAGCTTAGAAGTAGACATCATCCAACCTCACCAGAAATATGTGTTTCACTCATGTGTTTAGGCTCTTAGGTACAACTCTCAACTCAAACCAATAATGCACTAAGCTCATAGACATTGACCACCATATCACCAATTATCTACCAAAATGTCATTACTTGCGGGATAACATAAAGAAAATAAAATGCAATACTTTATATATTTTTTTTTTTTTCTTTGGTTTTCTTTTCTCTTTTTTTTTTCTTTTTCTTGTCTTGGTGCTTTCCTTACGCGAAGCGCAAACATGGGTGTCATGAATGGCCCCGGTCCATCAACACCTCAACTATGAATATGAAGTCCACTTGAACACCTTTTGACGCAAGTTGCAAACATGGGTGTCATGAATGAACATGGTTACTCAATGCTCAAGCTTCCTTTCCTAGTGGATAGCTTTCAACACCTTTTTGCGCGAATCATACCCATGGGTGTCATGCGTAGACCCGGTTACTCAGTGCATCAACCATTGCCACCTTATTCACTAAATATGCATAAAATTGAATAAAAAGACTCAAAATATAAACATACACCCCGCAAGCAACAAACATGTGCATTGGTCTTCAAAAATAGATACTGCAGTCAATGCCAAGAGGTATTAACACTAGGCGAATAATTCACACAATTGAGCAAAAGAATTTAAATAAGGCCAAACATCCTCACAGGGTTATGTTTTTAGGACTTCGATCATACTTTAGCTCAATCATACATGCTCAATTATATTTGCTAGCTCATGCCCCACAAAAATCAAATAGAAATAATAATCAAAACATCCAGAACTCCATGGGATTTGTATGAATCATGCTTGAAATTTAAAATAGAGGACAAACTAAGCAAGATGGGTATTTGAATAACACATATATATGCAATGCATGCTCTATTTCTAATATTTTCGAAATTTAATATTTTTTTTATTTTTTTTTATATTTCGAAAATGCAGAAAATAAATTAAATAAAATGCAGAAAATGCAGAAATTAAAATAATTAAAATAATTAAAATAACTAAACTTAACAGAATTAAAATAACTAACTATTACAGAATTTAAACATTTGCATAAATTTAAACATGTCCTAAAATTAATAGAAATAACATAAAATACATATAAGTCTCCTCCCCCACACTTAAAATTTTCAGTGTCCTCACTGAAACAGTACAGACAGCCAAAATAAACATAAAAGCTCAGAGTGAAGGAGGGTAGAACTAACCATCACTGAGGCGGAGGCTGGTAAGGCGGCGACTGGTATGGCGGAATGTGAGGGTACTGCTGGCGGAAGTAGTACTGCTGCTCTCTCCGCATCTCCTCTAACTGGTAGTTCGTCTCACTCCGCATTGCCGCCATGTTGGAGTCCGACTCCCTCATAGAGCGACCGATGTCGCTGAGGGCGAACTCAACTGCATCCTGGCGTAAGGATAGACGATGGAACTCATTGGCCAGGTAGTCCCGCAAGTAGTCGTCCTCATTAGGCGAGAAGCGATGTCCCGCAGAAGGTCCAGCCGCCTGCTGTGCATCCCCCATATGATGATCTGTCGGTGCAGGGGCATCCTCCTCCCCATCATCCTCAGGAACCTCCTCCGCAGCCTGCTCCTGATCACCTGCGATGTAAAGGGTGTTGTCGGAAGGTCCATAAGGTAGGAGCCTGGGAAGACTCAATCGGTGTTCTCCACGGTTTCCGGACTTCCAAATCCAGCCCCTTGCATCATTACCCTCGAGCACAACCACCCTCCTAAGCTGCTCTGTAGTGAAAGTGCACCCACCAGACATAGGTGTACCACATTGGTCAGGCGATAGGTATTGGTAGGCGATGAGGCTAATCATGCCTCCCAAGCCAAACCTGCCTGACTTGGCCCCCTGTATCCTCAAACAGTTCTCAATAAAAATCTCAACCCAGTCTGGTGTACCATGAGACTGGGGAGCAAAGCTCCATAACCAGGCTAGATCAGCAGCGTATACCTTGTTGACATCTCCTCTGCCGCTAAAGGCCATAGCTAAGACCTTGTGGACCAGACGGAAGCAAGGGTGGACAAAGCTGTAGTTGTATTCCCCCTTGTGGCTATCAAAAACCGTTCCAGTAGCCTTGAACCATAGATCATGACGTTGTTGCTCGGTGGTCATAGAAGACCAGTTTGGGGTGGCCGCCTGTGATACCCCGAACTGCTGGCGGAGGTTGTCAAGCGTGCAGACATGGGGTTGGTCCAACAAGTTGAACCGAACCCTAGAATCGTCTACCCTCTCGAATGTAGCTAAGAACTCCCATGTGAGCTCGGGGTAGGTCGGGGCACTTCGATTCAGAAAACCCTCCAACCCGCCATGGGTGAGCATCTGGTGAGTGACATCCAACATCCCCAGCGTCTGTAGTGCTGGGGTGTGAAAGAACTTCGTCTGAACGAAGCGCTTAACATCGAAATTCTTAAAGATCCTCCTCTGCTCGTCGGATGCATTTCTTAGTCTGCGCACCATCTGTAACAAATTCCAGCAGTATATATTGGCATCCCCAAACAGATTCAGATCTCAACACCACCAAGCACAATTCAAACATAATCCAAGCCAATCAATAAAACACACACGCAAAGCACATCACAAGTGGCTCAAGATCTCCAATAAGCAACCCAAACTCAAGAACACTTCATAATATATCAATAATCCCACCTAATATATTCAATTCACACCAAAAAAAAATTCAGCCCCATTAGAATTGAAAAATCAGCCCCCATATTTCATACTTTCACAAATTTCAACCCTTAAAGAACCACAATAAGAATAATCCACCATTACTCATAAAATCACTTTCAAACCAAACCTCCATCATCAATTCTCATAACTTAATAAAATCAGCCCCTAATTTCCCACGCATATAAAACACAAATTTCCAACTTTACATAATGAACAAACACCCAAAAATCAAATCTCTACCTAGTTCCAATCCACATTTAAAAATCTCAAATATGGAGAGAAAAGGTTAAGAAAATCATACCTTGAGAGTTTAAAGGGTAGGAAACTTGAAGATCTTCGGGGATTTAGGGGCTCTCGGCTGCGGATCTTGGCTGAAGGTGGCAGCGGGCTTGGATCCGGCTTCTAGGGCCTGGATTAGGTGGAAAGAGGTGACAAGGTGGTTGGATTTGGTGGTGGGGAGGAGAAAAAGGGGAGCTTTGGTGTGGCTATGGAGGTTTTGGATGAAGAAGGAAGGAAGGAAGGAGACAATGGAGAGGTGTGAAGCGGCAGTGGGAGAGAGCAAAGAGGTAGGGTTTGACATAAAAGGTATGTAATTTATTTAATTTAATTTATTTATTTATTTATTTATTTTTTAAATATCCGAGATGGGGTACCGTTGCGGCGGGCGCCGCAGAGGGTGCGGCGGCCGCCGCAACACCCTTGGGTTTACTTGCGGCGGGCGCAGCTGGAATCGGCTCCCTGGCGGCGGGCACCGCAGCGGCTGCGGCGGGCGCCGCAGGGGTTGCGGCGGGCGCCGCTCGCTGTACTTGGGGTTTTTCCTTTTTTTTTTTTTTTTTTTTAATTAATTTAACTACCTATATGATTGTCCTAAATTAGCTAATGGTCATTAACTAAAACAACAATAAAAATGAGAAAGATAGGGGACTTACCTCGGGTTGCCTCCCGAGAAGCGCCTTTGTTTCAAGTCGTTGGCTCGACGTGATGGCCCTTGAGTGGCCTAGTCGGTTGGTTCAGCAAGCACCAACTCCTCTTCTTCATTATGTGGTATGTTCTCAAAGTAAGGCTTAACTCTATGCCCATTGACCTTAAAGAGCTCATGAGATTTGGGGTCATAGAGTTCAATTGCTCCACGAGGGAATATCTTTGAGATGGTGTATGGTCCTTCCCACCTCGATCTAAGCTTTCCAGGGAAGAGTTTCAAGCGTGATTTGTATAGAAGGACCTTGTCTCCTATTGCTAGCTCTTTCCGCAGGATATGCTTGTCATGCCAAGCCTTTGTCTTTTCCTTATACATCACTGCATTATCGTAAGCATCCAGACGCAATTCCTCTAGCTCTTGCAACTGAAGTTTCCTGAATTCACCCACTTCATCCAACCTCATGTTGCAATTCTTTACAGCCCAATACGCCTTATGCTGAAGCTCTACAGGGAGATGACATGCTTTTCCAAAGACAATACGATAAGGGGACATACCAATAGGAGTCTTATAAGCTGTCCGATAGGCCCAAAGAGCGTCATTGAGCCTTAGACTCCAATCCTTTATGTTAGGTGCCACTGTTTTCTCCAGAATGGTCTTTATCTCCCTATTTGATATCTCTGCTTGACCATTGGTCTGTGGATGATAGGCAGTGGACACTCTCTGTGTGACATGATATTTCTTTAACAGGGCGGTGATTGTCCTATTGCAGAAATGTGTCCCTCTGTCACTAATTATGGCTTTAGGCACCCCAAATCTTGCGAAAATGGTGTCTTTTAGGAAATCTGCAATCACTTTAGCATCATCAGTTCTAGTGGCTTTTGCCTCCGCCCACTTGGAGACATAGTCCACCGCAAGCAAAATATACAAATTCCCAAAAGAGCTAGGGAAGGGACCCATAAAATCGATACCCCAAACATCAAAAATTTCACAGAATATGACCGTTGTTTGTGGCATTTCATTCCTAGCAGATATGTTCCTGACCCTTTGACATCTATCGCATGATTTACAGAAGGCATTAGCATCTCTAAATAAGTGGGGCCAAAAGAAACCTACTTCTAACACTTTCCTAGCAGTCTTTTGAGGACCAAAGTGGCCTCCACATTCATGAGCATGACAAAAGGTAAGGACAGATTGTACCTCATTGTCCGGCAGACACCTCCTAATTACCTGATCAGCACAATGTTTCCACAGGTAGGGGTCATCCCAGACGTAGAAGCGAGAGTCATGTCGAATCTTGTCCTTTTGAGCCTTTGTAAATTTCGGTGGAAATTCTCCCGTGACCAAGAAATTCACCATATTGGCGAACCAAGGTCGAGGAGTATGGACACCCATCAACAATTCAGAAATATCAGGACTTACCTCATCAGGACTCTCCGTCCTTGTTTGTTCCTGCAGCTGCAACGAAGATGTGTGAGTTAAGTAAAACAGTGTATCATCAGGGAACTCACCGTGAATAGGTCTTTGATCTTCCGGCTTGTCCTCTTCTTGGACCAGTCTACTGAGGTGGTCCGCTACTAAGTTTTCTGCACCTTTCTTATCTTTGATTTCGATGTCAAATTCACTCAAAAGTAAAATCCATCGAATCAATCTTGGTTTCGCTTCTTTCTTAGTTAATAGATAACGAAGAGCAGCGTGATCAGTGAAGACAATTACCTTAGCTCCTAGGAGGTAGGAGCGAAATTTCTCCAGTGCAAAGACCACAGCCAGAAGCTCTTTCTCAGTGGTTGAGTAGTTCCTTTGCGCTCCATTCAGAGTCATGGAGGCATAGTAGATGACATGCGAGCTCCTTCCTTCCTTTTGTCCCAAAACAGCTCCCACAGCATAATCGCTAGCATCGCACATAATCTCAAAAGGTTGCGACCATATGGGTGTTTGGATTATAGGAGCGCTAGTTAGGCGACCTTTAAGCTCATCAAAAGATGCTCTACACCTGTCATCAAACTCAAAAGCTACTTCCTTTTTCAATAAATCACAAAGAGGTGCAGAAATCTTAGAAAAGTCCTTAATAAACCTGCGATAGAACCCTGAATGGCCTAAAAAGGAGCGAATCTCACGCACATTGGTGGGATAAGGTAGAGATTGAATAACATCAATTTTTGCCTTGTCTACCTCAAGACCCCTGCTAGATACAATATGACCCAACACAATACCTTGCTCAACCATAAAATGACACTTTTCAGAATTAAGAACCAAATTGGTGTCTACACAACGCTTAAGCACAAGTGACAGATGATGTAAGCAAGTATCAAAATCATCACCATGCACAGTGAAGTCATCCATAAATACTTCAATAAAATGTTCCACATACTCAGAAAATATGCTCACCATACACCGTTGGAAAGTCCCAGGTGCGTTACATAGCCCAAAAGGCATTCTGCGATATGCAAAAGTGCCAAAGGGGCATGTAAAAGTCGTTTTTTCTTGGTCCTCCAGTGCTATGGGTACCTGAAAATATCCTGAGTAGCCATCTAAAAAGCAATAAAAAGAACGGCCGGCAAGGCGCTCAAGCATCTGATCAATAAAGGGAAGGGGGAAATGGTCCTTGCGAGTGACTGCATTTAATTTACGATAATCAATACAGACTCTCCATCCAGTTTGAACCCTAATAGGGACCAATTCACCATCCTGATTTTCAACAACAGTAATACCTCCCTTCTTAGGGACAACCTGAGTAGGACTCACCCATTTGCTATCAGATATGGGAAAAATCATACCTGCCTGAAGGAGTTTCAGCACCTCCTTCTTTACCACTTCCATCATTGGTGGGTTGAGTCTTCGCTGAGGTTGTCTATATGGTTTGGCATCATCCTCTAATAATATCCTATGCATGCAGAGGGTAGGACTGATGCCCTTAATGTCCGCTATCGTCCATCCTAGCGCCTCCTTGTTCTCTTTTAGAACATTCACCAATCGCTCCTCCTGTCCAAAGGTCAATTTGTTAGAAATAATGACAGGTAGAGTATCATTTTCACCAAGAAAAGCATATTTAAGGTGATTAGGAAGTTGTTTCAATTCAATATCCGGCGCTTGGATAATGGATGGAAGAAGCTTTTCAGTTGGAACGGTCACCTCGATGCGGTCTCCCCTTGGTGGTACATATGTGGGAGATCGATGGTCTAAAGCTACTATAGCCTCCTGCAGGTCAGATGACAATACATAATCTCTAGCAATTTCATCTATA
This sequence comes from Persicaria tinctoria, assembly GCA_037127255.1. Classification (NCBI taxonomy): domain Eukaryota; kingdom Viridiplantae; phylum Streptophyta; class Magnoliopsida; order Caryophyllales; family Polygonaceae; genus Persicaria; species Persicaria tinctoria. The sequence continues at coordinate 9,311,360 of JBANSL010000004.1, forward strand.
GGAGCCTGTAAAGCAACCTCCATCTCATCAACACACTCCAAATCAAAACAATCCTGTGCCATAGTATCAATAGCATCCATAAAGCACAGAGAGGGATCATCAGATGGGAATTTCATGGAATCATAGATATTATATTCAACTCGTTGACCATCAAATTCCATAGTAAGAGATCCTGAATAGACATCTATCTTGGTCCTAGCAGTTTTCAAGAAAGGTCGGCCCAATAGAATAGGGCCCTCATTGTTACCAGGACCCATGTCAATCACAAAGAAATCAGCAGGGAATATCAAATTGTCAACCATAACCAAGACATCTTCAACAATCCCTTTCGGGTAGATAGTAGATCGATCAGCAAGTTGAATTACTACCCGAGTGTCATTCAGAGGTCCCAACCCCAAAGCATGATAAACACTAGAAGGCAAAACATTAATAGATGCTCCTAAATCTAACATGGCTTTGTCAAATTTAGTGTCACCTATCACACATGGAATAGCAAACATACCAGGATCACTACACTTTTCAGGCATACGCTTTTGAAAGACAGCAGTGACATGTTCGCTTACCTTCACCTTTTGCTTACCTTTTAGCTTCTGGTTCCGCTTGATAGTGCAAAGTTCCTTCAAAAATTTAGCATATCGAGGAATGCTTTTGATCAAATTAAGCAAAGGAATATTTACCTCGCACTTACTGAATGTCTCGAAGATTTCCTTGTCGTTCTCATACCTCCTTGTATCCTTCAAAGCTTCCGGGAAGGGCGGAACGGGCTTTGGAGTCTCCATAGGTAAGGGAGAAGAAGGAGGAGAAGAATAAGAAGAAGGAAGAGGGAGAGAAGAGGAAGGAGGTAAGGGAAAAAACGTACCAGAAGACGAATCGGCGGCGGGTGAGGCAGCGGTGGGCGCGGCAGGTGATGCGGCGGGCGCCGCAGCTTGCCAGGTTTCTCCTGCGGCGGGCGCGGCTTGGAATCCGTCTCTGGCGGCGGGCACCGCAGGGGCCTGCGGCGGGCGCCGCAAGGGTTGCCGCGGGCGCCGCACCACCGTTTGGCCGTTTTCACCTTCAATGATTTCTATTTCTTCGTCCATTATCTCCTCATCGTCTTTTTGCTTTGTGACAACCAGTTCCTTGCCACTCCTAAGTGTTACAGCACTGACATTCTCCTTTGTCGGATTCTCAATGGTCTGTGACGGAAGCTTACCAGAACTATTTGCCTCTTTAGCACTTAAGATTTGAATGAGCTGACTCATTTGATTCTCAAGCTTTGTCATCCGATCGGATTGCTGCTTTTTTAGGTTCTCCATCCGCTCTGACTGTTGTTTTTCATTCCTCATGACCAATCGTGACAGTTTCTGCAGTGGATCCTCATTATCCCCATTTGACTGCTGCTGACCTCCCTGTCGAGGTTCGAATTGTTGCTGAGGCCTTTCCTGTTGCCCCCCTTGCTGATTGAGAGGTGCTTGATAGTTCCCATAGCCTTGCTGATAGCCCCTATTGTAGTTATTGTTGTTGAAATACCCAGGATTTCCATAATTGCCTTGTCTAGGCCTTTGTTGAGCGAAATTCCCAATGGCATTCAAATCAACATTAGGATCTTGTAGGATCGGGCACATGTCCATAGGATGAGTGAATTGATTGCAAAGACCACATGCCTTCAGTTGTTGAGGATTTCTATCAAGGACCAATTGTTTCATCATCTCCTTGACCTCTGCCATATCCGTCTGAAGTGCAGCCACAGGCGCATCAACAGCGAGTACACCCCTAGCCCGAGGGCTTTTGGTGAACTGTCTGGAGCCCTCAGATAGCTCCCTAAACACCTCCCAAGCTGCGGTAGGTGTCTTATTAAGCATATTTCCTCCACAAGCAGAATTCACTGTCTTGCGCTCCATATCAGTCAAACCATTAAATAAAAAGAGGACCAGATCCTTTTGAGAGTACCCATGGCTTGGGCAGCTGGCGCAGAGTTTCTTGAAGCGTTCAAAGTACTCATGTATAGACTCTGTAGCGTACTGCTCAATGCTGCTGATAGACCTTTTCAAAGCATTTAGCTTTGTTGCAGGGAAGTACATCTCTAGGAAGACTCTTTTCATCTCAGCCCAAGTGGTAATAGATCCCGGCGGTAGATAGAAGAACCATTCATTTGCGTCATCCTTTAGAGAGAAGGGAAAAGCTCTCAATTTGATTTGTTCTGCAGTGACGTCCTCAGGTTTCATCCCAACTACCACCCTATGGAATTCAGCCAGATGCTTGTGGGGGTCCTCCCCACTCAACCCATGAAACTTGGGTAAAAGAGGAATTACCCCAGACTTAAGCTCAAATTTAACCCCTTCTGCTAGCGCAGGAAATTGGATTGCCAGGGGTTGCTGTGCCACATCAGGAGCAGAAAGCTCCTTAAGAGTGCGGTTCGCATCGTCAACCATCTCTGTTGTCGGTTCTTGTTGATCAAAAGGGAGTTCGCGAAAGCGATCACGAACTTCTCGCCTCAGAGCGGCAAGGGTCCTTTCAATCTCTGTATCAAATGGTAACAAAGATGAATTAGTAGCACGGGTATGGACCATATAAGACGGTCCACACCAAGATCAACACTAAAAACACACAAGAATTTAATAAAAATTCCCCGGCAACGGCGCCAAATTTGACGGAGGGGAAACCTGTCGTTGATTCTGCCAAAGAAACTCAAACCTATAACTAGTATAGTAATAAGCAAGAGGTCGATCCCACAGGGAAATTTATAACTCAAATGTGATTTTAACGTTGATTAAGTAACCAGTTTGGGGGGTTTTTTGTGTGTGAAAGGTTCGCCTTTTATCAAAGCGAAGTAAATAAAGCAAAGTAAAGGAATTGGTTTTAGACAATTTGGAGAAGGAATTCTACCTACAATTTTCCACTTTATTGGATTGAAGCGATCCTTGTAACTTCTTCTCGTCCTATTATGTTTCCTATGAATGCCCTTGTCCCGACCTAATATAGTTACTAGTCCAACCAGTCCTAGCAACCCTTATCAATCGAACAGTCCCTAAAGAAGGATTTAACCCAATTGATAGCTTTAAGTTCAGAGATTAGCCAAGGTATTTGCAGTCCCTAAAAAAGGATTTAACAACACATTCAACTTCCTACTTATTCAATTAGTTCAACCAGCCCTAAAGGAATAAGTTTGCCACTTAGGTTAAGGTTCACAACCAGGAATCTACAAAACCTTAGCGATTGAATTGATCTAACGAGTTGGCCAGACAAGATAGAACAAATCAATAATTAATTAAGCACAAAGAAGTCGAAGCATTCACAAATAGGAAACTAGGAGCGAGAATTAGAAACTCACAATCAATCCGAATAAAGCTTCAAATTGTAGGCAGAATAGATGAGTTTAGTTCCTCATGGAAGACATTGCTCAAATTCTCTAAAGAGTCTAATGGTTCAATGAATAGAATGAATGGTTATCAAAAATAACATAAAAGGCCTAATTAAAAGCATCCAAGTCGGCCTCCAAGAAAACAAAATAGAATTTAGGGTTTTTTCTTCAAAACGGCGCGCTGCCTGTCCGTGCGGCGGCCGCCGCTAGTGTTGCGGCGCCCGCCGCAAATGCCTTCTTCGCTACCCGCTGCGGCGGGCACTGCTGCGGCCGCAGCACCTGGAGCGGCGCCCGCAGCTCGGTCTTTGTCGTAGCCTTTGGCTTCTATTGTGGCCTCCTCCTCTTGTCTTGCTTCTTTCTTCCTTGTTCCTTCCCATGTATCTTATGTTTCTCTCCGAGATATTGCTCTCCTAAATGTGTTCCGATTCAATCTGCGAGATAAACACAAAATTGCGCAGAATCCGAACTCTTCTAAAATAAACACAAGATGCAATTTAACAACAAAGCAAGCAAGAAATGCAACCTAATTACACTAAATGTATCTATAATGCCTATCTAAAATATGCATTATCACCCATATGTGCGCTCTCTCTTTCGCCTACCTACACATGTAAACTCAACTATATCCAGTATGGTAAATCATTCACGGGAGATAAAACCTATCTTTTCATTAATCGGAAACAAGCTTTCATCCGTTGCCAAGGCGGAGCTTGCCTTCTCTTGGTGGACGGCTTGGTACAGTCGAAACCAATTTATTTTTAGACAGGTCCCCATACCTCATAGAGAAAGTTCACTACATATCATTAAAACCCATAAGGAGAATTGGAGTAAAACAACTCTCTTTGAGTATTGCTTGGATGAGGACTTCCCCTTACGCACACGAATCTCCAAGCATCCAAGGACGAAAAGAAAGCATGGCAACATTAATTGGCGAAAACCTCCTAGGGGTACTTTCAAGTTAAATTTTGATGGATCCACAATCACAAACAATGATAGCTCGGCCGGGGCCGTAATCCGGAACTGGGAAGGACATCCGATACACATTTGTTATAAAAAACTTGGCAAACAAAGTCCTTTGAAAGCGGAAGCTCTTGCTCTTAAACTGGGAATCCAAAAGGCTCTACAACTCCGTATCAATAAACTCCACATTGAAGGTGACTCCATGATAATCATAAACCACCTAAATAAAACATCAACGTGTCCTTGGGAAATCGAACTGATTCTATCAGATGTTAAATTTCTACTATCGACTTTGGAAGAAGTTTCCTTCTTTCATGTTCCCCGATTAGGCAATAGAGTGGCTGATAAGGTTGCACACCTTTGCCACTCTGCCTGGGGTGTCGATATTAACAACGATCACGGTCTTCTAGACCTCATCCGCAAGGATGCTATCGGGTAGAGCTCGCTCGTCCGAATTCTTTCCTAATCAAAAAAAAAAAAAAAAAAAAAAAACTGTGCAGCGTCTAATGTCAATTTCGTAATTTCGGACGACGCCGACCGCCATATAAAGCAAAACTCCCATGGGCTTCTCAGCTACCACTTCCGTATTCGGGGTTTTAGGGTTTTTTTCAACAATCTCCTCCCTCTCCCTCTCTTCGCACCCAACTGAATCCAGCAGCCATGACTGCTCAAACTCAGGAAGAGCTTCTCGCCGCCCACCTCGAAGAGCAGAAAATCGATGTACTTTCTCTTTCCCCTTCTATTTCCCTCTACTGTATTCTATTCTTGTTTGGATCTCATCTTTCATTTCTTGATTTGATCATCTCTTTCAATCGAAGCAGAAATGCAATTGGTTTTCCATCACTCTGTGAAATTTGTGTATTTTTCATGCTCATTTGTCTGCGCTGAAACAAGTAAATCTTGATTTATGTGTTTGTGATGTTCTACTCGGATCTCAGCACTTCGTTTGGGAAGTTACCTTCAATCGGTGTGGATCTTCGCGAACTCGTGGATGTTGAAATTGAAAAGGATTTGATCTGTCCCTTGTTCATTTGATAAATCCCTAATTTCTATGTATTGATTGTATTCTTTTGGAATGGCAGAAATGTTAATACTGAGTATATGTGGTATCTAGTTTGTCCGTTCGTGTAAATGATTTTGTACCCGTTGTGAATGCTAATTTATACCTCCCTGTCCTTTGCAGCACGACGAACCTATTGTTGAAGACGACGAGGATGAAGATGATGATGACGAGGATGATGATGGTGATGATGAAGGTATTGCCATGACAACTCTTTTCTATTGCTGGAACAGATCAATAGATTGCGGATACTGAGGTTTTGATCATTGTGCTTGTGTTTCAGGGCAACTAGAAGGTGATGCTAGCGGTAGGTCGAAGCAGAGCAGAAGCGAAAAGAAAAGTCGCAAGGCGATGTTGAAACTTGGGATGAAACCAATCCTTGGTGTCAGCCGAGTCACAGTGAAGAAGAGCAAGAATGTCAGCTTTTAATCTTCCCCTCTAGCTGTTTGAATAGGTTTTTCTTCCTGGAAAATTACTACTTATATTGAACACTTCTGTTGAAATGCAATGAAACAGATCCTCTTTGTTATCTCAAGGCCGGATGTTTTCAAGAGTCCACTGTCGGATACGTACATCATTTTCGGTGAAGCCAAGATTGAAGATCTGAGCTCTCAACTCCAGTCTCAGGCTGCAGAGCAGTTCAAGGCTCCGGATTTGAGCCATGTGACATCACAGCCAGAGACATCTGCAGCTATCCAGGATGATGAAGACGTTGAGATCGATGAGACTGGCGTAGAGCCCAAGGATATTGAGTTGGTTATGACCCAGGCCGGAGTTTCCCGTGCTAAGGCAGTGAAGGCTCTCAAGGCTACAGACGGCGACATAGTTTCAGCCATTATGGAATTGACCACCTGAGCTATGTGATTTTCCCTTCAGAAGTGTTTTTGATTGATACAGATTTTGTGGTTTTATCAAAGCTTATGTACTCTGTTTGCTCCCTGTTGAGGATTTTACCTTTAGATTCAGCTGGGTTTTTCTTCACTACTAATTTATGTCGTTGCAATGTCTTGTGCTTCATCCCAAAATGGCTTCGAAATCAAGATCACGCTACGATTATGGACGAACCAGCAAGATCAGAGCTAAATTATAGATTCAATCAATGAATCGGCAGAGTGAGAGCTAAATAATCAGAATTCAAGGTACCAAAAAGACAACAAAATTTGCCCCATTGTGTCAAAATTCAACAAAATCAAAACCATCAATCTGCCAACAATGGATGCTCAAAATTCAGATTCAACTGATGAAGAAGGCATTTCCTAATCCTCCATTGTTTTTTACCTTGTCCGGTTGTACCTAACAAAGCACACCGCAGCAACAACCACACCTGCCGAGACAGCTCCGGCCACGGGACTTTGCATCTTCTTCTTCAACTCTCTGAATCCTCCATCGTTGATGCCGCCATGCTCACTGGCCTTCTCCACCATCCCTGCGATGACATCCTCCGATTCCTTCCACTTCTGCGCCATCTGTAGTATTTTCTCCTCCGACTTCTTCAGATCCAATTCGAGCGCTCTCATGGCGTTTTCTACCTCCGTCTTCTCCCTCTTTTGCTGCGTCAACTCCTTCTCCATCTCATCCAGCCTCGTGTTTGCCTGGAACTGCAATTCCTCTATTTTCCTATCAAGTTCGGTGATCTTCCTCCCGGAATCTGAACTCGATCTCTTCAACTCCTCAGCCTGTGCGCTGATCTTCTCCGACAGAGCGTGTTTCTCTCTCCTAAGCTCTTCAACCTCCGCTCTCAGCCTCTCGGACTCCCGACCGGCCTCGTCGCCGCCGTTCATCGCCATGACGAGATCGTGCTGGAGGTGCACCACCTCGCCTTCGAGCTCAAACGCTCGCTTCGTCATCGACTCCATTGCCTTGTTCTCCATCTCCCACCGCTCCGCCTCCGCCGCCTTCGTTTCCGCGATCTCTCTGATCAAATCCCGCTTCTCGCGCTCCAGCTCCGCGATTCGGATCTTCAGGTGATCCTCTCCTCCGGCGACGGCGTTAGCTCTGGCCTCCTTCGCCGCCGAATGATCGAACTCCGACGCGTCTCCATTGACACCATTGGTAATGTTTTGCGCCATTGAAGTTTGTTGGTTGATTATTTGGGATTGTCAGGCTTGTTGAGTGAGCAAAGAGAGGAACGATAAACAGGAATTGCACAAATTACGCCTCTACGGTGGTGATCGAAGAGTACGGTTTTTGAATTTCCTTTTTAAGGGGCAGTAGGGTTTTACCTTCTTTTTTTTTTCTTCAAAATAATAATAATAATAATATTAATAAAATATAATAATAATTATTATTAGCAATAAAAATAAAATAAAATAATAAAAATAAAAAATATATTTATTGAATAATAAAATACTAGCAGTGATAAAAAAAAAATAGTAATATAAATATAATATAATAAGCATAAGTATATAGTTTTATGCAAAGCCACCATAAGTTTGTATTATGTAATCTCACTTTCATTATTTAATTTAATTCATATTATAATTTTTTTTTTAATCAACAATGTTATCTTATACTTATAAATTATGTTTTTTTTAAATCTTATAAATTATGTTCTTAAATTACTAATATATTTTAAACTTATTTTAGCAATCATAAATTATCTTATACTTATATATTTTAAAATTTTATATATTGGATATTTTACATCCGTGCATAGGCATTGGTAATATACTAGTTTAAATTTAAAAAAATTAAAATGAAATTTTGTAGAAAATCATCTTTTTCATTTTTTTTTTAAATACTGTATGATTTTTCAAAATAAACGTTTATAAACAAAGGTTTAGAACGAGATAGCACATTAACCCGTATTGAAATGTTTCCAAGAGGCAAAGACACCAAAATGCATGAATTCTCAATGAGGCAACAGTGGTACAGTTGAGGAACAATGAAGTGCAGAAACAATTCTGTGAAGTTCAAGCATTTTACAAGTAGATGGCCTTGTTCCAGCCTCCAGAAATATATGAGGCATGCTCCCTTCCAGGATTCGGCACAGTACTCCCAGTGGCCATCAACTGCTCAGTGTCAGTAAGTTGCGGCATAGCTAGATCAACCGTGTCAATGGATTTTTTAGTTCCACAGGTTGCATCTTCCCAAATGCACTCCACATCAAGAAACTCGTTGGCGCTAGATAAGTTTAGCCAGTTGGAGAGCTCACCCGTCTCAGCTTCATCCGGTGCTTGTTCAACAGCCTCATTGCATCCTATTGCAACATCAGTGCTAGTCTGTTAGATTTAGAATCAACTAAATGAAAATTAAACAACAAAAATCGCAGCACAGGATTTCCTATAATACCTCTTAGCGAAAGGCGGTGTTGGTTTGAAATATTTAATGATATGAATATACAGCCGATATATAAACGTCCACTGATATTGCATATAGAAGAGTATCTAATATCAAAATTCAAAATAAACTTACCAGGGAAGGTGAAGACAACAGGTTGCTCAATACTCCACCTTGTGCTGGTGCTTGTAGGACTACAGTCATGGAATGGTAACACTGATGGACCAAAGGATGAAGTAGGACGGAAAATATGTTTCTGGTCAGTTTCTCGCAGGTTTAGGCCAGGTGTTCTCTCCAAGCGACATGGAGTAACAAGAGAGAGAGGTGAAGTCACCGCAGTAAAAAGATCAACTGCAGAGTTTGAGGTGTTAAAATCAGGAAGGAAACTTTGCAACAAGCCACTGTCCGAAGGTGTCTCTAACTTGATGTTTTCCATAGGTGAGGGAACATTTTGAAAATCATCAAATGATTCAAGGGGCAAACAAGGTAGATAATGTTCCTCCCCAACATCTGGATGCGTCCCTATATTTTGGATTGAAGGGAGCTCGAAACCCACTGGCTTGAGCTTTACCCCAGAAGCAGGAAGATGATGCAGCACAGGAAATGAGCTCAAAAGGTTGGACGATTTATCACAACTCCCAGCCAATTTAGCACGAGATGAAAATACACTTCTTCTGGTAGAAGGTCCAGAACTAGGAAGCCTCGCAGGTGATTCTTGAAGCCTCTTGTGGTGATCATTGTACAAGGTATCTCGTGTTTCAAAATTGATAGCCTGTACCATAGCATGGTGATGTTTATCACAACTGCTAGGCATGCCATACTGATGAGCTTGAAAACTTCTTGGCAGTGCTTGATAACAATGCGTTGAAGAATAAGGCAATCCAGCTCGTCGAAGCTTCTTTTGTCTAGAGTTCCAGAAGTTTTTAATGTCATTATCTGTGCGTCCGGGCAACTGTTAGCAACAGAAATTCGGATGCTTAAAAGCCTTGGTTCAGTATGATCAAGCCTTTCATATACATTGAAAAAAAACACGTCCTTAGCATCTTGTCATTGTTTTAAGATGGAAACAATAATCTCTATGGTTCTACCAGTATGCACACCCAGATCTCTCTTGCATCCACTAAAGCAGTAACCATATATACAACACACACTCACACACGAAGTCAAAGATGATATTTATTGATTTTATTCCAAAGATTCCACCAATTAAGCTTCATACTAGTTATTTGTCTTAGCACGATTTATCAAGGGTGAAGTAACTAAACATTTTCTTCCATGCTTGAGCAATGCTTCATACTTCACTTTAATTTCAAGTTTTCAACATCTCATTGATTCATTCTTCTAAACAAAAATATCTTATATATTAAACCTAACAATATTATAAAGAAAAATGAGTTGACAAGGCATTGAGCAAGACATTCTACGCAAGGATTACAAACCCCTGAGGAAATATCAATTATCAACACATGCCTTAAATTATCAAGTGATAAATGGTAACGTATAATTTCTTAATATGTGCAATTAAGTATCAAAGACTTCAACTATCTAGGACCATTCAGATTCAAATAACGAGCTTTAGACATTAGTGATCAGTTTCTTCCTTTATGATGCTGATATGAACCCAGCTTCTTACTTATTAGTTTTATTTGTTATCATTCCTTTTTCTGCATAATATATTGAGTTGTCCATTCCCACTTCCTAGTTTTTAGGCACTTTCTCATTTCCTCCACTTTCTCCATGTTCTTTTCCATTTTCCAGAATTTTAATTATTTAGTTTTAGTTGCTTTTTCTTATAAAAGGAGGAGAACCTGCAGCTTGTAAGGTCATACTTGAATTATTGAATTGAATACATATTTGGAGATTCTCTACCAATTTCCTCTTGCGAGATTCTTCCTTGAGTGGCTTTCCTAGGACTGAGATATTGTTCCTAGTGGTTTCTAACAGATGCAGCCTACATTACCAACATAACCCAACTAATATCTTTAGCTCACTTAACTTTCCAGATGATCAGTTTACTTTATCATCTCTATTTCAAAAATATAATAAAAAAATGCACCACAAAAAGACAACAAATCAGGTCATATGATGAATGTTTCAGTCCACTGTGCTAGTATGCCACATGCATTTCAGTTTCCATAGATGTGTACGGTGTTGACAATACATAAAAAGTGGTGTATAAAAAGCTAAAACCATCAAACATAACACAGAAGACACAACAGTAAATACTACAGTACTACACTACACCAGTTGCCATTGGCGAGGGGGTTCAGAAAACTTACATATTCAGTCATCAGAGCCCATTTGTTTCCCACTTTAGCTTGGAGATCAATAATCAAACGCTCTTCCTCCAATGTAAATGCTCCTTTTTTCAAACCTGGGCCAAGATGATTTACCCAGCGCAAACGACAACTTTTCCCACTTCGTAACAACCCTGTACTCCTATGAACATCACTCCATTTGTGTATACCATACTTTATAACATAATCCATCAAAATTTCATCTTCAGCTTCTGTCCATAGCCCTTTCTTCAAGCTAACTCCAGCATATGAACTTTTCATGATCACACCTTCATGATCAATCAAGGATGAATCATTCTGGTATTCACACAAATCACACAAAAGAGCAAGACAGCAAGAGAAAGATGTTTAGGCACTTTCAGTTTGAATGGCTTCCTCAAAACCTAATTCCCTTGTACTAATGGAGACCACTACTCAAACTGAAAGTGCCTAAACAGCTGTGCAAAGCAAACCACAGCATGAAACCTAAAAATAAAATCACACAAAAGAGCAAGAAAAGATGCATGCATATACTGATCAATCCCTAATTGTCGCTACAACCAATTCCATGAATCCTTCGTCAAAGCCTAATTCCGATCCAAATCTTATACCATTGCAGACCGCTACTCAAATTGAAAATCCTTCAAGTAAACAGCTACGAAAAGCAAATCACAACTTGAACCCTAAAAACAAAATCACAAAATAGAACAGGAGAAGATACTCCAAATAGGTAAGAAATTAACTAGTTGAGGTTAGCTAAAATTTCTGCTGCGACAAGCAATCGACCATAAATTTCTCTTGTAAACCCTAAGCCTTGCAGTTTCCAGCTGAAATTGCAACTAAACAGCTGATCAGACGATGTGGAAGGAAAAGCAAAGAAAAAGATGGAGTAGAGACTACCTTGTAGGAAATTTCCAACTCAGGCAAAATGGAGAGCTTAAAGAGAGGGTATTAATGGCGACGCTGAAGGGAGTACTCGAAAGAGGCCATCTGAGACTGAAAGCAAGAAGTGAAGGGTAGGGGATGAAAATGAGTGGCTAAAAAGCCATGAAAAGCGCCCCCGCGGGGGGGGGGGGGGGTGTTCCTGCTGTCATCGCTCTTAAGCTCTGATCATCATCTGATGCGGAGATCCAACGGCCCTGATTTGATCTTCCAAATTTCAACCCATGGTTTACTTGCACATCAGGAGGGGCTGGGGGTTAATTATGGGGAGAAAGTCCGGGTGTTTGAACTTTGAAAGGGGTTGAAGAATTTGCTTGGATTTCAAATGCATTGTGTTTATAATATAATTATTTTATCTCAATTTATGTGATTATTTAGTTAAATTATGGTTTTACCTCAAATTTTATAAATATGAGAATTTTTATTTTTACAACCAAACATTCGCATAAAACTAGGTAAAATAATTGCATTATAATTAAAATGCAATGGAATCAAACACACCCGAAGTGGTGCTCGGGCGTGGGTGAGAGGCGTGGAAAGGGGTGGTTCACTTGTTCCTTTCCGAGCTTTAGTAATTTCACTCTCTCTTTCTCTCTCTCCCAATTTCTTTTCCCGCTTCCTCGCTGATTTGGGGTGGTTGTCTTGTAGTTGTAGCTAGACGCCTAGACATGGCCACTAACACATGACTCGGCAGGTTCGAGTCAAAGGGTGGAGCGGGTTGCTGGTTAGGGCCGAGGATCCCAACCCAGTGGCTCAACCCGCCATTCCAAAAAAAAAAATTGAAAAAAATATTTTTTAAAAAGGTAAGTTTATAATTATTATGTATATTATTCTTAGAATAATTCATAATAAAAACATAAACTGGCCTGCAGTATACAATGTGGGGCAAATCCCACATTGAAAATATGGAGTTAGAATGAGAAGGCGCGTGAAGCTATATATATATCCTACTATCCCATTTCTCCCACTTCAGTTATATATTCTCATATTTCTCTCTTACTTCCCACACTGAAATTATAGTGGATAGAAAATTGATATGGAAGATATAAAATATTCCCACATCTTTTAACAATGAAGTAGGTGATAAAATGTGGTATAAAGATAAAATCTTCACATATCATTTTTTTTAATTTTAATAGTCAATTTTTAAAAAATATTTTTTTAAAAAAATAATGTAACCCATCGGGTCAACGGGTCGATCTGAACCCGACGGATCTGACCCGTGGCCACATCTAGTTGTAGCCCTGTAAACTAAAAAATTCTTTTAAAAATCCTTCAAAAAGGGATGACTACGGATGGGAAAGACTGAAAGAACAGGGAAAAAGTAGTATTTTTTTTAATTGTAAATTTGCTGGCGTCAGTGAATGCAGTTTCCGATGGTGGTCGTCGGATCGAAGCTTGCAGGGGAATGTCCCATGTTGGAAAATGCAGGTTGCAGAGATGATAAATGTTTGGTAAAATCGCTTTGAATGACTAATTTTTAAATTAAACTAAACAAATCAAAACAAAATCGTAAAAGGGTAAAAAAAAAACTCTAAAACTAAAAACAAAAAAAAGGGGCAGAAAACAAAAACTCGCAGTGGCCAAATCAGTGCTCCACGCTCTGTCTTGGTCCTCGGTTGCGCTCTTGCGCTACAGTGCTTTTCCCTTGCTTAAACTGTGGAATGGAGCGATTTGAGTAGAAGCTTAAGTCGGTGGTAGTTGTGCTTTGGGTGCCCCTGATTGTAGATGTAGGAAGGGAGCGAGTTTCTGCAACCTCACCTCGTTCCTCCATCTCATCTTGACGATGAGGCGAGTGTCTGCCAACCTGGGTTTATAATGGCGAGAAATGATAAATATTAAGGGAAGAATATTTTAATGGTGGGACATGTGTCCCGCCGGTTGTGTAAAGTATCCGCTTGTCTCTATTGGATGAAAGGCGACATAATGCAAGATTTATAAATTTGACATAATCTATGCAATCGTAATGGGAACACAATATTGTGTCCTTCGGTTTGTAATTTTGTATTAGTTGTGTTGTCCATCAGAGTGTGTCTCTGTATTAGTAGGAACGTTGAATCTTAAAGACTCCTCGAAATTTCAAAGTTTAGGGTAACGGAATGTAATATATGCGAAATATGGGGTTTGGTTTTATCTTGTGCCGTAGTCCGAGTGTTTGACAAGGGATTGAAGTGGGGTGTTTAGGTGCGGAGCAAGTCCTCTGCCCCAAAAATTATTTTACCATTAAATTAATATTAAAAAATAATAAAAATATATACTTAGCTTCTACATTCTTATTATAACATATCTAGAAAAAAATATCTTAAAAAATCAACTTACAAAAATTGTAGTAGTTTAAAAGAGATAGAAATATTTTTAAAGTTTTAAAATGATGTTATTTTACTCTATATTTTTTTTAAAAAAATATAATTTCATTTTTAAGATATTTTTTGCAGATATGTTATAATAAGTATGTAGAAGCTAAATATTTATTTTTTATTTTTTAATGTTAATTTAGAAGTAAAGTAATTTTGTGGGGCGGGGTTGTGGGTTAGGAAGTTGGGGCAGAGGATTTGCTCCGGCTCGGGCGTGGGTGGGAGGCGTGGAAAGGGATGGAGATCATACTAATTCTCCACCCTCATAGCCCTGAGCGGAGAGGGTGGACAAAAGTTTTCATCCACAATTGCCCCCGAAGATCATTCATCCCACCGAAGCCACAAAACTTTGTCCTCCGAAGGTACCCTCAAGCGAAGCAAGAGGAGGCAACACAAGCACCGTCATCTCGAACCCTCCGAGGACGTCCGTCCACCACGACAGCTCTAAATTCCTCCCCCTAGAGCACCAAAGGAACGAGACTTTAGAACTTCGATTATAAAGACATCAGAAAGAATAGATCAATCCCTTGATAAGTGGTTCAATGAAGAACACAAGGTGAAATCCTTACCAAAATACTCTCTAAGGTGTGCATAATTGTTTGAAGCAAAATATGAGTTTTTCATTCATGGAAATGGGTTTTAGTACAAGTTCTGAAACCAGCTCTCAAAACCCACAAAAATTCAAAGTAAAATAGACCTAATGATTATCTAGGAAGTAGAAAAGCATGCATGAGCATGGAAAACAATGTATTTAATGCACTTGGAAGTCTCAAAAGTGAGTTGGAAATCAGATTATCCAAGGTTGAGCTTATGGAGATATTTTTCCATCGTCTTCAAATGGTTAATTTCTTCAAATGAGGTCTTAGTTGTGCTGGTCCGAGTCATTTGGATTTGATTCCAAAAATATGGGCAAGTGCTACTTCTACAGGCTCAATAAATGGTGTTGTGGTTGGGTTGCACCATTTTGATCTCCATGTTACTCTAATAAGCTTGAACAGAACCTTGCATGACTTCCTTATATCTCTTTGCTTGAGCTCTTGTAATTGGTCCAATTGATATTTGAATTGGGTCCAAAGCTCCTTGATCTATATTGCCTTGATGGTCTCCATCCGTTTGGGTTTGGATCAGATTCGATCATATCGAGGGAGACTGCCTTTGCTTCATCAATGCCCTTTGTGGAGACTGGGATTGATTGGGAAACTGAACTCATCATCTAAGTTCGTGTCTTTCTCCAAAGGTTCACAAAGCTTAGGATTGACCATGTCTCTTAAACAAGTAGAGGACAAGATTGCATATCTTCAGTACCTACTTTCGTCGATCGGCATTGCTTTGCACCCCGAGCTACCTAACCTCATCTAAAAGGATGCAATTGGATGACGTCCAAGTCGATCTTGTATTTACATATTTATAAAATTTTATAATGAAAAATTATGTTTAAAAGTATATATAATTGAAAGATTGATTTTATGGATGATTTGCACCAATATACCAAATCAAACTCAACTTTGCAAAAATGACCATGGGGGGATAATTTGTATGAGAATGACAAAATATCATTTTTGCAAATTTTGTGGGCACCTTCCCAACCGGTTGAAGGTAAACAAGGTTAGGAGGGAGGGAGAGAGAGAGAGGAGGAGAGAGAGATCCGCTTTAATTGTTTTAAACTAATTTTTGGCCATTCTTATTTGTTAAAATTAAAAAATAAATTTATTTTTGAACTTAATTTAATTTTATCTATCTATAGACACCCACTTTATATATGTTTATGAAAAAAAATATTTCGAAGTAAAGTTGGGTCTACATCGTATCTTGATCTCAATTTACGATTTACGCTTACTAGCCAGTAACTACTGTTGTCTAGCCAGTAACTACTGTTGCCTAGTCACTGACTACGATCTCTTAGCCAATATAAGACTAACCCATGTCCAACCCTCCACTGTTCAACCCTCCGCTTCACCTTGGTCTCCGACGAGGGAAAAAGCTGACGTGGCCAGAGTGAACCCCCTCCATCTCTACCACCCTTCCTCCACAAATCTCCCTCCATCTCCACAAATCCGACCGATCTCCACACATTTCCATTTCCCCTTTAACAAAATCCAAAAAAAAAAAGAGGAAGAGCCACCACGACCGCCGCCCTCCACCCCATTGTCGTCGGCCCCGGGCCTCCACTTCCCCTTCTTCCTTCTCCAGTTCAGCTGTTGTGAACTCTCTCACTCTCCCCCCCTCTCCCTCCTTTGCTTTGCCTTAAATCCCGCCCAAACCACCTCCAAAATTTCAAACTCCCTCCAAAAATTTTAACCCGTTATAATGGGTAAGGATGACTTGTTATTTTTGCAAATAAATGTTACTTTTTGACATTTAACTAATTTTTTGTGAGGGAGAGCCATTTTTGCAAAGGGTTAACTTTTTTGGTATATTGAGTACAAATTTCTCTTTATTAGTTTATAAACTTAAGTTTAACTTAAAAAGATTGTGAAAGTTACATATCCATTTCGCATTATGTAATTTGACAAGGAAGAACGAGCACAACTAGAGGGTTTTTTTGAACCGGTAATAATTCGCAATACCAAACAAAGAGTCTGGTAAATTGAGAGGGCACAGCAAACGCCAGATGGACTCACTGTTGTTATAGTAAATCTTATTAAAAAAAACTTGTCATTTTAGGTATTTTGCCATAAACTTTACGAAATTGCCTTTATAATGATTAGATAGTTGTTACTTGTAGTTTTTTAGAAAGTAAAAATGTAATGTAATAATTAGAGGTATAAGTGTATTTTTGTTTGTTTTCTTAATAAGTGTTTAGATTTCTAAAATGACAAGTTTTAATTAACAGATGGAGTAATATTTTATGGTATTATTGTTTTAATAATGGGGTGATATAATACTCATTATAAAAATCAATCTCATTAATTTAATAATATTTGTATTATAATATGTGGAGTAAGATATTTTTCATTATTATAATAATATGTAGAATAAAATAATTAATATAAGTACAATAGCATAGGGTAGTTTTGATAAATTTAGTGATTTATAATGAATTCCCTTAATTTAATATTTTATAGAATATAATTAATTGAATAAAATAAATGCCATTAGTTAAATATTAGTTGTGGATAAAATTGTGTAAAATATAATACATTGAATAAAAAATTCCATTATTTGAAAATATGTTGAATAAAATAATAATTTTTATTATAATATTATGGAGTATAAAGTTTTATTATTTTAATTTTATATTTTAGGATCGTCAAACAGTATCAGAATGCAATGTATCCGTGTCGAACTGCAAATGACAATTAAGTTGCGTCTTGAATGATGCAGGGGATCTTGACAGAACATGTCCTTTACTAGGAATCGATCGATAAAGGGCATGGTTATTACACCTCAACGGAGGAACCAATGTCTTCGGTTTTCACATTCGACCCCCACATAATGAATGTTGACCTAACTATACCTGATCCTAGATTTAGCATTGACTAGGATATCCAACCCTGAGATATAGTTTCGATCCTCATGCTCTATGGGGGCAATTGCCAAACTAGGATCAGTCACATAATGAATTCTTTTTGACACTAACTTTAGCAAGTTTGAGAAATCAATTACCGATATACTGACAATAGATGACGCCTCCAATGGGTAGATGGGATTATCTGTCTCTCACACCCCCTATCCCCAATATCCCTTCTCGCATCATACATATTTATTTAAAAATAAAATTAATTAAAATTAAAGTGATAGATTAAAAAAATTGAAAAATGAAATGAGTGAGAGGAGGGGTTAAGAGTTGAGAGTAGCATATATGGAACCTAAAAATGAGTGAGAGGAGGGATTAAGAGTTGAGAGTAGCATATATGGAACCTAAACCTCCCTCCCCGCCTTAAAAACCTAGTATGAAATTAAAATAGATGCTCTACCCACGACCAGCAGGCTTAATAGGTACATCAACAGAGTACCAAACACTTGTTCCCTATGTAACCTCAGAAATGAGGATGCCACTCACCTCTTTAAGGAGTGCTCCTTTGTAAATGAAGTAATAGCCCAGTTTGAACAAACAATAGGTAAGTTCTTTCACAATCTCTCATTGCAAGGTTCCCTGTGCGACAACATTAGTCAAATCAAGTAGGCAAATCAGTTTTTTGAAGATCTAGTGGTTATTTGGGAAATGATATGGGAAACTAGAAACAAGTTAATCTTTAAACATACAAGCCCTGACACATTTGATAACATGATTAAGCGAATTAATAATAATATCCAAGACTGGAGAGAAACAAATCCCATGAGTATTAATAGAGATATCAATAAGAGGAAAAAAAAAAAGGTCTAGATCTAAATGGACTAGACTGGGAGGAGCCATCTACAAAATTAACGTAGATGATTATGTCAGACCCATCGACATTAGCTAGGTGGGAGGAATCATTCGTGATTCTAGAGGCCATGTAACTGAGATCTTCTACCAGAAAGTAGATCAAGGTACGATTATTCAAACTGAAGCAACAACAATTCTAATAAGGATGAAGGTAGCTCGAAGATTAGGCTTGAACAAGATCGTTGTAGAAGGAGACAATCAAGAGCCGATGAAAATTCTATCTAAAGGAAGAGATAGCAGATGGGAGATTATGCGCCAATAAGAAGAAATCAAGATCATGGAAGTAGATTTCGAAAATGTTGAATTCAATCACATCGACAGAGAAGCGAACAAAGTTGCAAATTATATAGCCACTAGGGGTATCATTAGTGATAGATGTACATTCCTTTTAATAGGGAACTTTGTACCATCATCCTTCAGGATGATCCGGGAGCGCGTTTACATTAAAAAAAAAAGAAAAAAAAAAGGAAAGTTGGGAATCCAGTCAATCCACCCCTACCCCTACCTAGTACAACCCTCCTTCGGGAGTCGTAACATCTCCTTCGGGAGCCTAAAATCTCCTTCGGGAGCCTAAAATCTCCTTCGGGAGTATACACCCTGCTTTCTTGGCTAGATGGATCTCTCTTGGCCGATCGCCTCCGTCTGTTTCTCTTCGGTCGTACGGGTCGCTGGGTACTGCTAGTGTTCACCGTCGGTGGCGGTGGAAATCGTCAATCTGTTTGTGTAATCGGCGTCAATTTTAACGCTTCGATGTCCCGCCCTCACCAAAATTTCATCGGCCTGATTTGTGCCTGTAATTGCCATCTCCGGTAGTTTCTCGTCCCCCAAATCGGTCGCCCTATT
Organism: Persicaria tinctoria; assembly: GCA_037127255.1. Taxonomy (NCBI): domain Eukaryota; kingdom Viridiplantae; phylum Streptophyta; class Magnoliopsida; order Caryophyllales; family Polygonaceae; genus Persicaria; species Persicaria tinctoria. Next base: position 9,330,783 of record JBANSL010000004.1, read on the forward strand.
GTGCTTTCGCTTCTCCAGCCCTGCGTCTCCTTGGTCTTAAAGAATCGAGCTTCTTCCTTGCCTTGCTATGGCGGGATTATCGTCTACAGGGTTTCAATTTCTTCATGTGTCGCCGACGGCTTCCTCCATCGCTGGTCGGCGGCATGTGGCTTCTCCCCCGGCGGTTTCCCTCCCGGCTTGGCCTCTGGTCCGTCGGTAGGGTTCTCGGGTTTGGTTGATTGGCTACCCTGTTGTGCGATGTCGGCGTCTCCGCCGTCTTTCAGCGTTGCCCCCATCCCCCTTCGTCCCTTGTAACCTGCTTTCGTTCTGGGGGCTAGGGTTTCGACAGGTGCTTTCGGGCTGTACTTTGGGCCCAAGGTTAATCCTTGGGCCCGGGGCAGCCCGAACTAATTGAAAAAAAGGGTTATATTTACATATAATTAATTAATTCTCGGAATCCTCTTGCGCTATTTGCCCTCTCGCCTCATTTTCTCGAGTTTGGTTGAAGTTCTGTTTGTTGGTTCGTGGTTAGTTTCGGTTGAGGAGCAGTTCTGCGGCCCTGGTTGATCGAAGTGATCGTGTTGGTGGTGTTCGTGGTCTCCGAAGATCCTTCATCTAGGTGGAGGGAACGTCGTATGATCCACACTTCCCCAGGTGTCGTCTTTGCCCTACGTGGATTGCTGCTTTCCGTCTTTCCGGCGGCGAGACATCGTGTCAGCTGTGCTGTCCCATGCGCTCGCTATCCACTTCACCACATCGGGTCTCCATCCTCTCGTTGCTGTGTCCGCTTGTTTGCTTAGGGTTTGGGATTTTTCGAGTTTGTTTCATGTAGTTCTTTTGTTGTATTAGGTATTTGTTTTCTGTTGTATTTCTTTTGCTTTGTTGTATATTTTGACGACTTGCTGTCTGCCGACTTTGTCGGCCTCTCGAGGTCCGGGCCTGTCCGGCCTCGAATTATTTCCTTATGGAAAAAAAAAGAAGAGGAAATGTTAGCAAATAGACCAAAAAAATTGGCCTATTTGCACAACTAGCCTACAAGGCTAAAAAATGGGCCAAAATAACCCTTCTACCCCAAGCAAATAAAACTGCCGGTATTTTGGCACTGTGGATAACCGGGTATTGCAGGTCAGGAAATCACAAATCTCGGCAGGCACTCAACCCCGCCTTTCTCAGTCTCTCCGTCGATCTGGAAGGCTTCGAAGCCTCCATCGTCGTCAATCGATCTCGAAGCTCCTCACCAGAGCCACTGAGCTCTTCGAAGAGTCGGATACTTTACAGTGATGAATTTGGAAGGATCGGGAAGCCAGGGCTCGACGAGAGCGGCGGCGTGGATGATGACATGGCAGCCGGAGCGGGCGGCGAGGAGTGAGGGATAGTCGGTGACGTCGCCGTAGATGAGCTTGAGATTGGCGCAATCGGTGGTGGAGGAAGGGATGGAGGTGAGGTCGCTGGTGCGGCGGAGATTGAATCGGTGGAATTTGCGATTTAATCGGCGGAATTGGAGATATTGAATTCAGTGGAGATATTGAATTCTTCCCGCGATTCCATCTCTTCTCTCCTCTCCTTCTTCAGGCAATGTCGACTCATCGATTCCAGGTACGCTATTCTTCTTCTCTGCTCCTGGATCCGAGATTTCGGGTTAGGGTTTCAGGTTAGGGATTTTAATTGAATGTGTTGTTGATTTGTGATACGTTGTAGTCGACTCGGATTAAGGATTTGCTTGAGGAATTGCTGCGAAATAGGGACAGCGGAGGCAGCGAGCGTCGAGTTAATCAGGGCGTTGTTCAGGAGTTGTTCTCAAACATCCGCTCCATTGTTGATAGCTGGGACGACGAAGGTACAAATATACTGTATTGTTTTTGTTCAGGAGTTGTTCTCAAGCATCGAATTTGGGGGTTTGATTCTCGGCTGATTTGTCTGAAATTTGTTTTTGTTCTAAACTTATTTGGAATTGGTGCCTAAATTGCTTAATTTGCATGTATATACTTTAGGGTTGTGTTTTGTCCGTTGTTAGTGCTACTTCTATTCCAAGTAAAATACTGAGCTATATAAACGTAGTTGGCAATTTCTTATTGAATAGTTGCTTGCAGTATAAATTCATGTGATGTGCTTCTGTGTTACAAATATAGGAACTTGAAATTTATAGAAATTTATGTATAAATGGTTAGTTCAGCAGTTTCTTGATCCATTTCAATTTGCTGCCTGTAGGCCAAATATGTTAAATGTTCTGTCCTTTCGAATTGAATAGGCATACTGTTTCTTGTTTTACTCCTGATGATGACGATTATACTACCTTATCTGCACATCTTGATATCTTGGTCACAAGTTCTTTTCACATGTTTGTGTGAGGATATCACTTGAATGAAATTGACCGCTTAAATTGTGCAGGACAAAAGGCTTAAAGAAATCTTTCAACGGTTTCCTAGTTTAGAAGAGCTTTCTCAGTTTGAGGCGGAGGGGTATATGGCTGATGCTATTGTTGTAGATGTATGGAAAGATAAGAAACATTTGGGTATGAAGCGACTGATTGCAGCTCTTGTTAAAGGACTCAATTCAATCCCACCAACTATGATTGAAAAGATTGCTGGATTGGTAAGGATTCCACATCAGAAATTTTGAATATCCGCTCTCTGTTGAAATGCTATATGAGTACATTGAGTAGTTGAAAGTCTATATTGTGATAACTTTAGAAAGTAATTTACTTTTTAGTGTTTTATCGGTTGAAAATGATGAATGATTATGGAGAGACTCTTTACATATTTTTCAAGCTGCTTGTGCAATTTTACAATTAATATTGGTTTACACTTTTACACTTATTGCCATGTCTCTGATTTATAAACGACCAAATTCAGAGTTGAGCTCTGGGGGATAAGTGCGGTAAACACATCCCAAAATGTATATTGGAACATTCATATGGTTTGTACTGATCTTAGTATGCATTCATAATGAAGATGGATGGAAAATAGCCTATTAGCTCAATTGATAGAGCGTTGTGTTTGCACACAAAGATGTGAGTTCGACTCTCACATAGGCTAATACGGAGTATGCGTTCATATCTCTATGGACTTATACGATTGACCATGGTAGGAAATATATACACTAATGGCAGGACAAATTTATGAATCTAGTACGACAAATTTATGAATTAGGAATATCTCTGAACTTATAAAATTATGAACTTGATAGGAAATATATAGACTAGTGGTAGGACAAATTTGTAAATCTGGTAGGATAAATATACGATATTGGTATGATAAAAATGTAATCACCGAAATTCCTAAGTGTATAACTTAACACTAATAATAGGATATATAGATGTACACGAATGGTAAGATATATTTGTACTATTGGCAAAGAAGTAGAATTAATATTGACCAATCCACAAATCTCATACTAGTAATCATTGAGGCATGAATTGACCATAATCTCATTCTCAATTACCAATCCATAAATCCCAATCTCAATCCAATTTCTACCAATCAAAATTCATGAATCCAATCTAATCCAATGCTAGAACGACTGAATTAGAGCCGTATTAGGCTTTGGCGGGATTTATCATGCACTTCTGGGCCCTGAGACTCTTGAGGAATCTTTTCCATTCTTCGGTTATGTATGGAAAGATAGAAATAAAATGACCACAATTTTGGGCATTCACTTAATCTTGTTAGGTCTAGGAGCTTTTCTTCTAGTATTCAAGGCTCTTTATTTTGGGGGCGTATATGATACTTGTGCTCCAGGGGGGAGATGTAAGAAAAATTACTAACTTGACTCTTAGCCCGAGTATTATATTTGGTTATTTAGATTTCCTTCATCTTCTGTTGTAAGCTGGAAACCCTCTACCCTTAGTTGTTTTTTCTGAAAAATGTGGAACATAATTTGCTACGGTTTCTAGCTTGATTTTCCTTGAAAACTATTTAAATTGGTATGATAGATGCACAAAAATGGTAGGATAAATGAAAACTAATGGTAGGAGAAAACAACGATATCGGTAGGATCGGAATGGTAGGATTGATGGAAACTAATGGTAGGGGAAAACAACGATATCGATAGGATCAGAATGGTAGGATTGATGGAAACTAATGGTAGGAGAAAACAACGATATTGGTAGGATCATAATGGAAACCCAGTAATTCCTGTATAACTTGACACTGATGGTAGGATAGATGCACACTGATGGTACGATATATTTATACTATTGGAAAAATGTAAATGCATAATTGACTTTACGAAAAAAATTTGTCCTAACATGTTCGTAAATTTGTCCTACCATTAGTATATATATTTTCTGCCAAGTTCATAATTGTATAAGTTTAGAGAGATTCATGAACACATACTCCGTATTAGCCTATGTGAGAGTCTAACTCACATCTTTGTGTGCAAACACAACGCTCTACCAATTGAGCTAATAGACTATTTTCAATGGGTCATTATGATCGTCTAGGCATCAAGAAGTGATAATTTCGTAGGAAGCAAAAATAGCGCTTGAATTTGTAATCTTAATTTGCAAGTTATGTAATTGATCAAAAAGAGAGTTTATAAATTTGTAATCTTAATTTGCAAGTTATGTAATTGATCAAGAAGAGAGTTTATAAATTTGTAATCTTAATTTGCAAGTTCTGCAATTGATCAAAAAGAGAGTTTATAAATTTGTGATCTTAATTTGCAAGTTATGCAATTGATCAAAAAGAGAGAGTATATATAAATTACGAACTCTCTACAACTGGTCTCGTGAAACCGCCACCTTGGGGTAGTTCTGTTATAAGAAAAAGGAACAACTACAAAGGATAGGTACAAGATCACTTACCCATCGTTGCCACTGTCATCGGACAAACTTTTTGCACTTTTTCAGGTATGAAAGGACAGTTGTACACTATTGGTAGGACGGAAATATTCTATTGATAGGATGGGGACTGTATCGTTTCCTCGGATGAACGGGTAACTTTTTTTCCCGTCCTTTCCGCTTCTCTCCTATTCTGCCTCACTTTTTGCAAAGCATGTTATGGTGTTTCAGATCCTCCTCTCAAGCTTATATATGTTCTTAGGGACACCCATCAATGCAATCATTGCATTTTCCCCTCATAAATGCTCCCTCTTTTCCCCAAAGGAGGAGCATTGTTTTGGCGCCAAAACTGCATTGACAGCCCGCCAAATCAGCTACAGTGAATCACCTCCAGATTCTCTCCAAAATATCTCCAGGTATGGAAAGACAGGTTTAGCCTATTGGTAGGATCAATTCATTTTATTGGTAAGATGGGCAGTGTAAAGTTTTTTGAAATGAACGGAGGATGTCTTTTGGTGCCACGTGTCACTGACAACTACTGGCAGCTACAGTGTAGCTACAGTGTCCCACCCCTTCACCTGCTACTTCCTCTCCTGGTTGCATTTTTTATTGGGCGATTTGCTAAACTAGACCAAAAAATGGGCCTAATTGCACAACTAAACCACAAGGTAAAAAATTGGCCCAAAATAACCCTTCTACCCCCAAGCAAATAAAAATGCCGGTATTTTGGCACTGTGGAGAACCGGGTGCAAAAGGTCAGTTTTTACCCAGGTTCACTTCCTCCCTCTCTCGTCACTTCGTCCCACACAGCGCACCGTCTCTCGCCTCTCTCGTCCCACACACCACATCTTCTCTCTCGCCGTCCTCGACTCTCTCTCGTCTTGCTGAAGGCGATTTCGCTCTATGAACTTTCGGCCGCCGGCGTCTTCGCACTCCTGCAATCTCGCCTGGCGACTGCGCACTCCTGCAATCTCCTGCGTCTTCTCACTCCGGCTGACGACCTCCGACTTGTGGCGCCTCTTCCTTCTCCGGCACCTCCGGCCTGCAATCTCCTGCAACAATGGGCTCTGGTCTCGTCCCTCAATTCTTCCCCTCCGCCCCTGGTTGTGCAAATCTCCAATTAGGGTTTTAATTTGGCAAGTACATCTCGGATTCAATCTATAGTTAGGGTTTTGTCGGCTCTTGAATTCAATGTGTAGTTAGGGTAAAAAAACTCCCAATTTTCTTCTTCAAGCTTCTGCCAATGACTTTGCTGTCTGCCTATTTAATCCGGCCGACTCTGAAATTGGGGTATATGGATTGGGGTTTCTGGATTGAGGGGAGAGAGAGTAGGGATGGAGTTGGGATTTGAACTGGATTGGGATTTCATAGCAGCCGTTTAGCTGCCATTGCAATTTGCTTGTGCGACTGTGTTGAGTCGGTGAGAGCGAGTAGGGTGCTGTTGTCTGTGTTGAATGTGCTGCAAAACTTGTAGTTTAAACCTTGATCTTTTGTTTTGCTTTTTAAAATTGCCTGAACTCTATCATGGTGACTGCCTCATTGTTCACGGGATTCTACAGGTATTCGTCATGCCGGACGACTCAGAGGCTACAGTGGCGAGTTCTTATCTCATCAACTGATTTCTCAATTCTGGTAACCAAATCTTGGTTTTCTTTCTTTGTTGTTATGTTCATATTCACTTGCAGTGAAAGATCAACAGATCATACATTAGGGTTGTCATCTATCCTTATGATCATACATTAGGGATTTCATCTATCCTTATGATAGTTTAGGAGGACGGAAATTTAGATGGAAACTGATCAAAATCCGTGAGGCTTTTTTGACATTTATGGACAATGAGGAAATTTGTGTGGACAAGCTACAAGACAATATATTTTGTTGCCGAGCTACCATGGGAATTGTTGCTAGAGCTACAAGCTCTGATTTTATCCGAGAATTGATTTTTATTTTCAGTGTACATTCTTTGTAATCTTTTCTCTTGGACAAATTAACAATGTGGCTTTGTTTGTCACTGAGAACCAGGCTCTGCATTACTAACAATAAAATTTCTAAAACCTGTATTTGAAGAACCCACATCAAGCTGCTTTGGATTGTAACTTCTTATTATGGATTTTGGATCACTTTCCTTTCTTCCCATTATTTCAAGTAAAAGTTCCTTTGAATAAAGAAAGCATGAGCTAGATGACATGTGGATATCTTATGAAGTGACTAGTCCTTGGAATTGTTTGAATTCATTCCATGATTTCTTGTACTTGCTGGACTTTATATCTGTTTGTTGAGATGAACCCACATTATGTGAAAGTGCACTGCTTATTCACAGTTTACTATTCTCTTCCTCAAATTCTTCATTTGCCAAGAAGTTCATCTTATAGCTGAATTATAAAACTAGAAACAATTTATTTATACAATGTTAGCTGATCACCTTTAGATAAAACAATGTTAGCTGATCAAAACAAATTTGACAAACAACCAGCTTAAAGCTTAGTGATTTGTACGATTGAACATGGTAGGAAATAGCCTATTAGCTCAATTGGTAGAGCATTGTGTATGCACACAAAAATGTGAGTTCGACTCTCACATAGGCTAATGCGGAGTATGTGTTCATATCTCTTTGGACTTATACGATTGAACATGGTAGGAAATATATACACTAGTGGTAGGATAAATTTGTGAATCTGGTAGGACAAATTTAAGAATATCTCTGAACTTATAAAATTATGAACTGGTAGGAAATATATACACTAGTGGTAGGATAAATTTGTGAATCTGGTAGGACAAATTTATGAATATCTCTAAACTTATAAAATTATGAACTGGTAGGAAATATATACACCAGAGGTAGGATAAATTTGTGAATCTGATAGGACGGATTTATGAATAACTCTAAACTTATAAAATTTATGAATATCACAAAAGCCGATGCTTCATAAATATAACTGCAACAAATAAAAAGAAAGCTAGAGCACTTGAAAAAGAAGCCCAAGTTTAAGCTGATGGCTTCCAATTCCAAGTAGGATGACCAAAAACAAGGAATTGCATCTCCCTGTCCTAAAATTCAATTACATCCATGGTTGGGATGTGAACAATTTAAACGGATTCAAATATCATCCATTTAGAAGGGTATATAATGGCCTCACTATTATTCCATAGGCACTAGAAGCATGATATAAAATAACCAGCTTATGTAAAGTAATTAGACATCAAAACATCAATTAAGATCCACATGAAGAGATTGCATTGCAGCCATAAGATATGTTTGAAGTTAAGATTCCATAAACGAATAGTGTTCTTGTGCCTAGCCGATTTAGAAGTAATAGGATAGATTAACAAAAATGGTAGGATAGATGAAAACTAATGGTAGGAGAAAACAACGATATTGGTAGGATTAGAATGGTAGGATAGATGGAAACTAATGGTAGGAGAAAACAACGATATTGGTAGAATCAGAATGGAAACCCAATAATTCTTGTATAACTTGACACTAACGGAAGGATAGATTCACACTAATGGTAAGATATATTTATGCTATTGGAAATATGTAAATGCGTAATTGGCTTTACCAAAACATAATATACCAGAACTGTACTTTTGGTAGGATGACAACTGTATCGTTTCCTCGGATCCACGTGTGCCTTTTCCCCCGTCCTTACCAACTCTCCCCTGCTCTGCCTCAGTTTTTGCAGGTCATGTTGGGGTGTTTGAGATCATCCTCTCAAGCTTATATATGTGCTTTGGGAACACCCATCAATGCAATGATTGCATTTTCCCCTCATAAATGCTCCCCCCTTCCCCCAAATGAAGAACCCCGTTTTGGCGCCAAAATTACACTGACAACCCGCCAAAACAGGTTCGGTCATTCCGTTCCCAATTTCTCCAAATTTTCAGGTACGGTAAGACATTGTAAGCCTATTGGTAGAATAACTATATGCCATTGGTTAGATAACTGTACCATATTGGTCAGACAGATGCTCTCCCTCTCCCCCCCAGTGAAGATGCCTGTTTTGACGCCAAAATTACACGGACATCCCGCCCAAATCGCTATGGACATCCCCCTCCATATTATCACCAAAATTTCAATGTATGGTAGGATAAGTTTGTCCTCTCGGTAAGTCACATGTATTCTATTGGTAAGATATTTGCCCCCTATTGGTAAGCCAACCGTTTCCAGTTCCCAAAAATGAAGGTGATGTTTTGTCCTCAACTTTCCACTCGTCTCCTATGTTGGCTACCTTTTTTGCAGATCATTTATTAAGGAATGACACCCATCTATCAAGATTTCTTAAGGGTTGATTGACACCATTAATTCAATCATTGAAATTTCCCCTCATAAATGCCCTCCCCCCCAACATTTTCCTCTTTTATTTGAGCCACACACCATGTCCACCACCTCTCCCTCCTGATTTTGTTTGAGGAAATGATGGAGCTACAGTGCACCTCTCCCCTTCACCTGCTACCTCCTATGCCGGTTGGCTTTTTGCATTTGCAAAATTAGACCACTTTCTACCCCTAGCCAAATTCTTAGGTACATGTCTAGGTTAGCAAATAGGCCCATTTTTTGGTCTAAATACTACCATTTCCTCTTTTTTATTTGCAAAAATTAACCACTTTCTACCCCTAACAAATAAACAAGGGACATGGTTAGTTGTGCAAAGTTTTTTTTTTTTTTTTGGTCTAGTTATGCAAAATTGCCAAAAAAAAATAGACACCAATTCCTTTTAGCCCAAGTCTCAGTTGGGTACACCCCTACCCCTCCCTAGACAGTAGACACCAATTCTTTTGACACAGTTACGAATATAGAACAAACAAATTGAAACCGAGCTATAAAGAGAGATTTTGAGCACAGTTCTATCGAAGGCGAGCTAAAAAGGTCTCATATTTGCTTACCAAAAAAAGTAGGGTATTTCTCTCACTTGTATCGGCGTTTCGTGGCAAGTTTCGAAAAGGTATGTTATGCCAAATAGGACGCCAGTTCGTCTCCAGCTGCACGGTTTACGCCGTCGCCCTCCCTCCCTCTTTTTGTATTCATACCCTCTTTTGCGCATAGTCGTTGGGGAATACCCGTTGCTCCTTTACCCTAGCTGAATGCGTCAGAGGCGAAATCTACAATCTCAGCGAACCTATAAAGTCACCATTGCGCATGCTTTCTGTAGCCAGAGGCGGAGCTATTCATCTGTCAGTATCCCTTTTGTCCTGGGTTTCGATTGATTTTGAAGAGAATTAGGGCTTTGTTTTAGCTTCTTGATTTACCCGTTTGAAATTCATCCGGTGTGTGCTTGTATTCATGTCTCAGCTTCTTGTTCTCAGGGTTCCGCACTTTCAATAGCTTAATTCAATCGTTTGGTGATTAATGAAGGCTTCGTTTTGGGTCACAAATGCCTTCCTTTCCGGGTTGAAGTTTTTGGGCAAGAGAAAGAGGGATTTCAGACCCTTTGCTTCTGCAGACTTGGCTCTTTTTTGGTCTAATTCTTCAGAGGATGAGGTTTTTGAAGTTCACCAGCCGGTATCTTTGAGTTACAGTTCAGTCAAACCCATCAATTTGTCTTCAGTTAGAAGTCACTATGACAACCTATCGGTTAGGAACTGTGTTGGTAATTTTCAGCCATTTGGTCAATACAAAAAAGAGCTGTTACAGGTAGACTGGATACTGAGGAAGAATGGTTGGGATTTCGAAAGCCCGTATCTTTACAGGGTCAATTTCGACGAGACTAAAGTGATTAAGGTTTTGAATGATGTGTTCAAGTGCAGTTCAGATGCTTATCTTGCATTGTGTTTCTTTCGGTGGCTAGAGAATGGTTTAGGGTTTAAGCATTCTGCTAGGTCAGTTTGTACAATGGCTTATATTCTGGTTTGCGGAAACATGAACCACAGGGCTGTGGAGCTGATGGAACGCCTTGTAGGAGAGAGCGGACTTGATGATCCACACCATGGTTTCCTGCTGAAAGTTCTACAGGAGATTTGTGTGTTAGGAAAGGCTCTTGAAACAGTTTGTAGCATGCTTGTTAAGTGTTATGTTGGGCAGAAGTTGCTAAAAGTGGCTGTGAATGTAGTGTGCAACATGGAGGATCTTGGCATTTTCCCATCATTTGCAGTTTGTAATTTACTCATGAGTTCATTGTTGCGTTCTGACGAGGAAGAAGTTGCTTGGGATTTGTTGGACAAAATGCAGAACCGTAAGATGGCGAATGCCTCTATTATTAGCTTGTTTGTTGGTTACTACTGCCGAAAAGGTATTCCGGTATATGGATGGAAGCTACTGATTGGCATGAGGGGTTATGGGGTTGAACCTGATGTAGTTTCATTTACCATTTTGATTGATTCTCTATGTAAAATGTCTCATCTAAAAGAAGCTACTTTGATTCTTTTTAAAATGATGGGTCTCGGCATTTCTCCTGATTCAGTTTCATTGAGTTGTATAGTTGATGGTTATTGCAAAAGGGCAAAACCAGAAGAAACTTTACATATTTTAGATTTTTTTAGTGTTCCCTTTAATTTATACGTGTATAATAGCCTGCTTTCAGTATTTTGTAGAGATGGTAACATGGTACAAGCTTATAGTACTTTTCAGGAGATTTTGGGGTTAGGGTTTGTTCCTGATTGTTTTAGCTACACTACCATGATTGACGGGTATTGTAAAGCAAAGGAGATGAATAAAGCACTTCAGTTCTTGAGTAGGATGTTTAAAGTTGGAATTGATCCATCTATTGCTACTTATACAGCTCTCATTCATAGTTATTGTGGAAGTGGAGATATAGAAAGTGCGGAATGCCTGTTTGAGGAAATGAAAAGAAAAGGTATGGTGCCTGATATCTTTGTGTATAACACATTGATATACGGCTATGGGAAGAATGATCAGTTGCATAAGGCGTTTGAAATATTAGATTTGATGAAGGCTTCTGGAGTTTTACCTGATACTGTGACATATAACAGTCTTATACACGGCCTAGTTGTTAGGGGATCTGTAAATGAGGCAAAAGCTCTTCTAGATGAGCTTCTTAGAAGAGGTTTTCCTATTGATACAATAACATTTACTCCCATTATCGGTGGGTTTTCTAATAAGGGACAGTTTGAAGAAGCATTTCTTGTCTGGTCCTACATAAGCAGGCATAAGATGAAACCTGATGTTATTACGTGCAGTGCTCTTCTTAATGGTTACTGTAGGGCATGCCGCATGAATGAAGCTGTAGACCTTTTTAAAAGGATGGTTGATGCTGGTCTGGTTCCTGATCTCATCTTGTACAACACTATGATTCATGGATTTTGCAGTTTGGGAAATATTGAAGATGCATGTAAACTGTTAGATATGATGGTGAGACGGGGCGTAGTACCAAATAACGTTACTCTTCAGGCACTTGTATATGGATATGAAAAAACAAAGGTTGAGAACCCTGTTGAAATTGCAACTTTGAAGCTGCAGCAGATTCTCCTGAATAGTGGATTGCAATTTTGAAACTGATGCATATCACCTACCATTGCACGGGGTTGCTGAGCCAGGTATGCTGTGTTTCAATAGTACTCTTTTCCCTTCTTTTTTTTTATATTGCTACAAAGTAAATTTTCTATGGGATATGCTGTTTGCCGATTGATAGGTAAGGGATAATGACAACTTAGTTGATGGTCTTGTAGAACTAACAGGTCTATTTTGTGAATCAGGGCATGTTCAATAGAGATCTTAATGAATCAGCATTTGCCGTTTGCTGGAAACATCTCTTTGAATGTTTGAGAGATTCTTTATGTACTTCTATTGGTTGATTGGGAAAATGCAAGAGAAATACTAGGTATGATTTTATCCTCTTATTGTTGTGACACTGCAGATGCATTTTTATTTGATGATTGCTTTTGTGTGAATTCGGTATATTGGGTTTCAATCTGCGTATTTTGTTGTGGCATCTGAATTCAGATTAGTGTAATAGTAGTTTGCTGGGATTAGATTGATCTTTACCTGAATTTTCTTTTTTGTGATACTTTCTTTTTCTATTAATTACAGTTTAAGTCAAATTTGGTGTTGAGATCTCATCTGGGGCTGGGCATCGTATTTTTGAGATCCTCTGGTGCTTGACATCCCAAAAGTCGATCCCTGAAGGAATTCTCAATGTATGTTGCTTTCCCTTTTTAGCAGAAATGCGTTTTAATATAAGAGTGGTTACTGTCATTTGGACTGATGAGCTAATTGTTAAATATTCATACTTTTAATCAATATCAGCTGTAAGGTGACTAACCATCCACCATACAGAAGTCACTGTGGATAAAAAGTCCAATAGGAGGTAATTTCAAATGTCTGCCTAGCATTAGAAATTAACCCTCATATATCTTTTCCTTTGTAGTTACCCATGTACTTGTTCATTTATTCTCAGGATACCTTCTAGTAGGTTCCATCCAATGCTTTGACACTTAAAGGTTGCCATGTAAGAAGCAGTATCTCTTCCAAAAGTTAGTCCTAGACGCAAACTTAGAGAAATCTAAGCCCTCTTTTGAGTAACGTACAATGTGTGCTCATGTCAATGGAGCTACAACGTTGAATCAATATGTTTTATCCTCTAAAAGCTAGCATTGAGAAGATGAAAGTTACAACTTAGACAGTTAACCTCCTCCCCCAAAAAAAAAAAAAACCCCACACGAGCTAGCTGGTTTGATAATTTTGTGCTTACTTTTTCGGCTGCTGAAGAGTGGTTGGTTTTAATTGTGTCTATACATGATAGCCTATGCCTTTGGAATCGAACTTCCTAATGTTTCAAGACTCCGAATCCTCAATATGCATGGGGATTATCTTGCTCCTTGGCCTCAAGAATCTTAGTTTCTATAACACTAGTACTCTAGTTGTCCTGACAGAAAAGTGGACTAATGTATGTTATTTTTGGAGAACTTGGGTATAGTCAGACAGTCAGTCTCATACTCTCATTGAATAATTCACAAGGTTCACTTCTTTCACGTGTTGCAGAACTCTTCCATTGAACGGCACCACTCCTGTTGCAGTCATTTATGCAATAACAACGCTTGGACAAGGTATGTTGCATTTTTCAATGTGGAATGGGATTTTGTACCTTGACAGACCACCTCACTTTCAGCATTTTAGACACTGTGTTGCCCATAATTATATGTATTGGTCCATTTTTAGTTCTACGCTACTTGCTATCTACACTGAAAGTCAATTTGTGGCTCTACTATTTCCGTGATTGTCAGGCTATGGACAAGAAGACAGTAAGTGGATAGCGTTGTTCTTCCATGTGATCTGCTTGTGAACAAGATTGCTCAATCTGCCATTCTCGTTCTTTCAAGGCTAAATTAAGTTTCTGGCAAACGTTGGCATCCTGTTGTAATTTTAGGGTTCCACTGTAGACATTTGTGCAATGAACGACGCTGAGAGTTTGCGCTAATCCACTATGGCAAGCTTTTATTGCATCACATTGCGTACACTGTTTTTATTGTCCATGTGTTCCGTTGACAAACGATGACCGTTTGCAGGAGGATTGATAATACCAGCTTCGACATGACGGAGAATTGCTCCATCTCTGCAACGTCGGAATCTTGTCATGTCCCAAGAACATGTAAACGCATGATACCTACCAGATACCACATGATGGCTGTTGAGTGAGTGTTGAAATAGATACCACAGATACCAGATGCAAGATCTTATGTAAATGACCATAACAAACACTAGCACAGTAATACATGATTACATGTTGGATCTTTTTGCTTTCATAAAAACCATATCTAATTATACGAGATAGACAAGTACTCCCTTCATTCGGCAAAACATGTCGTTTATTATTCACACACGCTTCTTTAGAAGGATAAAAACTATACTCCCTCCGTATCGCAATACTTGTTGTTTTAGCTCTATGCACACTTATTAATAAAACCTAACTTTACTTTACTTTTATAGCTTAAAATGCCTAAAATGACTAATTATTACCTATAAAAAGAGCAATCATTACATATAAAGACAATAATTATAGCTAAAACAACAAGTTTTTTTATACAACTTTAACACTCTAAAACAACAAGTATTGCGATATGGAGAGAGTATAAAATATTCATTTTTTTATAATTTTTTTTAACAAGTTTTTACTTATTAATAACTACGAAATTGTTGTAGAGTTTATTTCTGTTTGGTTCATTACGCTTGTTATTTGTATTTTTGTTTTTAGGTTGTTCTGTTAGACGGTTCGCCGTCTGCCGACTTCGGTCGGCCTCTCGATGAGTCAGACCTGTCTGACCTTCGAATTTTTACCTAATAATAATAAAAAAACTACGAAATTGTTAAAAAAATTATTTTTAAAAATAGATATTTTATACTAGTATAGTTTTTATCTCCTAAAAAAACGTGTGTGAATAGTAAAGTGACATGTTTTGCCGAACGGAATGAGTAGTATTTTATTGATTAAACTAGTTTATAACATCTTACATCCGAACACTAAAATAAAACAGGAAATAGTAAATACTAACATTCATATGAGATTGCAATTGCAATACGAAAACTTAAAGCACGAAAATGCAATTACAGCTAGAAAATACCATTCTAGCTTGGTTGTTGCATGCGATGCAACTCAATGTGGATCCTCTTTGACAATTTGTGTTGAAGTCCTCTAACTCCATTTATGTTTTGATGCTATCAAGATCCTCGATTTGAGTCATATCGAGGTAAAGGGTGATAATTTGACCATCATCAATGTCGTTAAGGTGTTGTAGAAATGTCACTGGGAGATCTAGATGTTGACATCTAATGTGCTCCTTTTACTTTTGTCTTTCAAGATGGTAATTTGCCATCACCTCTTCCTAAAAGTCAACACGATGGTAGATTGCATTGCTTGACTTTGTCATTCGTAGACCTCGAGTAGCTGATTTCACATTCAGAACTTCAGGTTCTCAAACATCGGAAAGCTATTGGGCGGTGACCATGTGAGAGTCGACATCACTCAAACCATCACTCGAATCAGGTTCTTAGATTGAAGAGATTCATCATCAAATTATCATCTTATATCTTGTTTCAGGTAATAATCATTTTTTTTCTATTCGTGATGATAGCGAATCCTCTTATTGAATAGCTTGAACTTAATTTAGAACTTGGTAAGAGATTGGTGACATATAGCCCTTTTGATAACTGTCATCATTTGAAAATTTGAGCAACGTGTATGTGATGACATATGTAAACATAAATTTGATAATTAGTTGGTGACAATATTGTAGAATAACTTTAATGCAGTTTATAGATGTTGGTATGACTTATGAGATTGATGACATATAAGCCTTTTGATGACTGACGTCATTGAAAATTTGAGTAATGTGCATTTGGTAACGTGTTAATGTATATTTTCCATGTATGTTTGATAACCTTGATGACAACATAAAAATAATTTTTGATAGTTAATTAGTGATGATACTTAGTTGCTATCATTTATTTAAAATGAAGAAATGGAGGCAAAGTTGCTTACAGTGAAATTTGGAGCGGAATGGAAATTGATTGAGGGTGATTTATGTTTTGTTAGTGATGTAACTTCAAAAATTATTGTAATCAAAGAGACATTGAGATTGGATGAGTTAAAGAATGATGTAATCAAATCTCATTGATCAGTTGGTTTTTGAGCTTAAATTGAATCACTTGCATCCATTCAAAAGGACAAAAGAACCTTTTGTCATAGAAAATGATGTTGATCGTAAAAATTTTTCGGAAATAAGTGAATTAAAGGAAGTAGATTGGACATTAGTTATATATATTTCTACGATTAGAAGGGTAAATGAAGAAAATGGAGAGGAGATCGATGATATTATGTGCTAATGAGTATTTCCAGGGTGCGTATATTATTGAAGACATGATTGTGTCGAATTTTGATGATGAATCATATATATAAGTGATGATTGAAATCCATGTGATGTTATGGTTGATAAAGAGAATAGTAGTAGCCTAACTATGGGGAGTGTGACTAACACTAAAATGTACTCCCTCCGTTCGGCAAAACTTATCGTTTACTATTCATGCACGCTTTTTTATAACGATAAAAACTATATAAAATATTCATTTTTTTATAAATTTTTTTTAACAAGTTTGTACTTATTAATAATAACTACGAAGTTGTTAAAAAATTATTAAAAAAACTAGATATTTTATATAGTTTTTATCTCTTAAAAAAACATGTATGAATAGTAAAGTGTCAAGTTTTTCCGAACGGAGGTAGTATAAAAGTTCTGCATTGTGGTCAACAAAGGAGTAATGTCCTAATGTGTTTGGGAATTGGGAAGACTTTTCAAATCAAAAGAGGAGCTCAAGATTGATGTGGAATTATTGGCTGTGCAAAAAACATTTGGTTATAAGATGAAAAAATCAACACCAAAGTACTTTAGAACAAAAATGTGTTGATGACAAATGTCAGGGGATGATACATGCTACAAGGGTAGATGGTTTAAATTTATTTGAAGTAAAGAAATAAAGAAAACCGTAGTAACTAGACCAATTTTTGGCAAGGCCATACATGCAATATGCAAGTGAGATTGCAACACCGCCATCCTACTTCATACAAAGTAGTGGCAAAAAAGATAAAACCTAGGTGAAAGTTTAATTGTCTTTTAGTTATATTATCTACCAATATATGATTTTGATACATGAGCAATGTTTAATATTTTACAAAAATGTAGGTATGAGAATATAAATGAAGGTCCTACACCAAAGTAGATTGGGAGCATGACGAGAAGTAATTATAGAGTGAAGGTTAGCTATTGGAAATCATGGAAAGCTCAAGAATTAGCTCAGAGCAGGGTAAGGGGAACACCAGAGGACAACTACACATTATTACCTACCTATTGTTGGGTATTGAAGCAAAACAACCCTGGTACAACCATATTTATTCAGATGGATGACAAAGCAAGGTTCAGGTATTTGTTCATCTCAATTGGAGCATCCATTCGGGCATTTCCCATAATGAGAAAGGTAAGCATCTATCATACTGATTCCATCTTAAAAATAAATCATTTTTATCTTGTGTTTGCCTCTCATCGTCACTAGAGCATTAATAGAAATAACTTTTTATATTAATAGGTGATTGTTGTGGATGGTGCATTTTTAAAAGCAAAATATGGCGGTGTTCATCTAGTGGCAGTTCAAGATGCAAACCAACATATATATCCACTTGCGTTTGCAATACTTAGAAAATGACTTATCTTGGAGGTGGTTTTTTGAAAAGTTAGTTCTACTAATCTCATCTTCAGAAGATCTAGTGTTTGTCTCTGATCGTCACCGGAGCATTGGAAAAGCAATGGAAGTATATTACCCATCTGCAAACCGTTGTGCCTGCATTTGGCACCTGAAGCAGAATATCAGGTCAAAGTACAAAAAGAATACCCTTTGTAACCTGCTTGATAATATTGCAAGGATCTACACTATAAATGAGTTCAACGGATATTTTGAGTGTATTGCTAAGCTTAATTCAGAAATAGAGAAGTATCTTATGGAACCAAATGGAGAGAAATGGGCAAGAGTGTATTGCAAGGGAGAAAGGTATAACATACTGACTTCAAATAATGCTGATACCATGAATTCTATTTTTAGGGAAGACAAATCTTACACTATCATTGCATGTTTGAATGAGATTAGAGAGAAGCTATCAGAATGGTTCAATGTACGCATAAATTCTATTTTGATAGCTTCTCTCCAATCTCATTCAGACATTATTTAAAGTCATTATGTTATACCTTTCTCCCTTGCAATACACTCTTGTCCATTTCTCTACATTTGCTTCCACAAAATACTTCTTCATTTCTTAATTAAGCTTAGCAATACACCCAAAGTATCCATTGAACTCATTTATAGTATAGCTCTTTACATCATTATCAAACGGGTTAAAAATGGTCTTTTTCTTATATTTTGACCTGATATTCTGCTTCAGGTGCCAAATGCAGGCAGAATGGTTTGCAGATGGGTAATAGACTTCTATTGCTTTTCCAATGCTCCGGCGACGATCAGAGACAAAACTAGATCTTCTGAAGATGGAATTAGTAGAACTAACTTTTCAAAAAATCACCTCCAAGATGAGTCATTTTCTGAGTCAACTAGTGCAAATGCAAGTAGATATATCGGTTAGTTTGCATCTTGATCAGCTACCACTAAAAGAAGACCGCCATATTTTGCTTTTAAAAATGCACCATCCACAACAATCACCTATTAACATAAAAAGTTATTTCTATTAATACTCTAGTGACGATGAGAGGCCAACACAAGATAAAAATGATTTCCTTTTAAGATGGAATCGGTATGACAAATGCTTATCTTTCTCATTATGGGAAATGCCCGAATGGATGCTCCAATTGAGATGAACAAATACCTTAACCTTGCTTTGTCATCCACCTCAATTAATGTGGTTGTACCAGGGTTGTTTTGCTTCAGTAACCAACAATAGGCTGGTAATAATGTGTACGTAGTTGTCCTCTGGTATTCCCCTTACCATGCTCTGAGCTAATTCTTGAGCATTCCATGATTTCCAATAACTAACCTTCACTTTATAATCACTTCTCATCATGCTCCCAATTTGCTTTGGTGTAGGGCCTTCATTTATATCCTCATACCTACATTTTTTGTAAAATATTAAACATTGCTCTATATTGGTAGATAATATAAGTAAACGACAAATAAACTTTCACCTTTGTTTTATATTTTCTGCCACTACTCGAGTTTCTTTTCGAAAAGCGATGAAAAAAGCTATTGAATTAACCGAACATGTTGTTACAAAAGGAATTCAAATACAAAAGCGTTGAAGCAGGATGAGGGTGTTGCAATCTCACTTGCATATTGCATGTATGACCTTGCCAAAATTTGGTATAGTTATGGTTTTCTCTATTTCTTTACTTCAAATATATTTGAACCATATACCCTTGTAGCATGCATCATCCCTTGACATTTTTCATCAACATATTTTGTTCTAAAGTACTTTGGTGTTGATTTTTTCACCTTATAACCAATTGCTTCTTGCACAACCAATAATTCTACAACAATCTTGAGCTCCTTTTTTGATTTGAAAAGTCTTCCTAAACACACTAGGACATTAACCCCTTGCTGACCACAGTGTAGAACTTTTATACTCCCTCCGTTCAACAAAACTTGACGTTTTACTATTCATGCACGCTTTTTTAGGAGCTAAAAACTATATAAAATATCGACTTTTTAAATATTTTTTTTTAACAATTTCGTAGTTATTATTAATAAGTACAAACTTGTTCAAAATTTTTTTTAAAAAAATGAATATTTTATATAGTTTTTATCATTTTAAAAAAGCGTGCATGAATAGTAAACGACAAGTTTTGTTGAACGGAGGGAGTACATTTTAGTGTCAGTCACACTCCCCATAGTTAGGCCACTACTATTCTTCTTATCAGCCATAACATCACATGGATTTCCATCGCCACTTATATATATATATATGCTTCGTCATCAAAATTTGACACAACCATGTCTTCAACAACATATGCATCCTGGAAATACTCATTAGTACATAATATCACCTCCTCTCCATTTTTTTCATTTACCCTTCTAATCATAGAAATATATAAAGGTAATGTCCAATCCACTTCCTTTAATTCATTTATTTCCGAAAAAATTCTAAGATCAACATTATTTTCTATGACAAAAGGTTCTTTTGTCCTTTTGAATGGATGCAAGTGACTCAATTTAAGCTCAAAAACTAACGATCAATGAGATTGAATTACATCATTCTTTAACTCATCCAAGCCCAATGTCTCTTTGATGCAATAACTTTTGAAGTTACATCACTAACAAAACATAAACCACCCTCAATCAATTCCCACCCCGCTCCAAATTTCACTATAAGCAACTTTGCCTCCATTTATTCATTTTAAATAAATGATAGCAACTAAGTATCATCACTAATTAACTATCAAAAATTATTTTTATGTTGTCATCAATGCATGTTATCAAATATACATGGAAAATATACATTAACACATGTCACCAAATGCATATTACTGAAGTTTTCCGTGACGTTAGTCGTCAGTCATCAAAAGGCTTATATGTCATCAATCTCATAGACTCATACCAACTTCTAAATTGTATTAAAGCTATTCTACAATATTTTCACCAACTAATTATCAAATTTATGCTTACATATGTCATCAAATACACATGGCTCAAATTTTCAAATGCTGACAATCAACAAAAGAGCTATATGTCACCAATCTCTTACCAAGTTTTAAATTAAGTTCAAGCTATTCAATAAGAGGATTCACTATCATCATGAATAGAAAAAAGAGAGATGATTATTACCCGAAACAAGATATAAGATGATAATTTGATGATGAATCTCTTCAATCTAAGAAGAAGGATGATGAATCAAACATAAACAACCGAAATAGTCTTCAATCTGATTGAATGGTGACAAATTGTCTTCGATTTGATGATATAATCTCTACAAGCAACTCGATTTTGGTTGGATTCAAGCCCTAATATGAACAATCCACCGAAATCATCTTCGATCGGATTTTTGAGTGACAAATAATCTTCGATTTGAGGACGAAATTTGTCCCGAAATCTTAAAATAGTTTGAATCTGACGATAAACCTCCCACAAATCCACCAAAATCTCCTTGGATTGGATGCCTCTTTGACAAATTGAAGGAACTGATGAAGGGAGACGAAGTTTGCTCAAGGAGAGCGTCTTTGATGCCGGAAGGAAGATCGGGTTAATTGAGGAGAAATTAAAACAAGAAAAAAAAGTAGATAATTACTTAATTTTTCCTCGTAATATGGATATTAACCAAAATTTCCTTCTTTTTTTTTTTTGACACTTCTACAAAAATTGGGCTGTTTTAATTAATTTCGCCAAAAAATATTTATTAACCGGAAAATGAAGTATTATATGGGGGAGGAAACAGGACACGAGCGAAGCGTGAGAACGCGTCGTCTGCCTCGTCCTTCTCTGCCTCTGGTTTCCTGCTTCTTCCTCTTTGTTGATAACAAATTCTCAGATACGCCTCTCGGAGATTCTTGATAGAGAGAGATCTCCCCCTGATTCGCAATCCAACACACCTTCTCTTTCCACGGGTACTCTCTCTCGCTCTCCCCTTTCCGCTTATGCGGCGTCCCAATTTTCATCTATCACTTTCTTTTCGATTGGAATCGCTTGTGTTAGGGTTTTTGAATTCTTCGCTCGATCGCACCTTATCGCACAAATGAGCCCCAAGCAACATTTTCATTCTTGTTCTGTTTGTTTGAACACCTCAATTTTGTAGTGGTCAACCATTTCACATGTTCAGTTGTAACTTAGAAGATCGGATTCAAAAATTTGCTAACGTTACTCAAGAATTTTTTGTATTTATGGTTCGCTTTGGGATGTTGAATTTGTATTTGCACAATTTAGAGGAGCTCTGTCTTCTTCTCATCATAAGTTATATAGGTTATCAAATACTTCGTATATCAGTGAAGTCAAAGAAGTGTAGTTTTGAGATCCTGCTTATGCAGATGTCCTTGCACATGACTTGTAGGTTTATCCTATGTAGAATGTAGTCAATCACTGTTTGGCCGGTATTATCTGTTAATTTAGCATGCTTGGATTTTCGTTTCCTCGTAGGAATTTTGGTGTCATCTTGTTGTATTCATTGTGAACTTTTACATTTGAAAATTTCTGCTTAAAGATGAAATAGGTTCTCCCGATTTGTAGTTTCAATTTCAACTGTGTAGATTCTCTTTAATTGCTTCGTGTAAATTTGACAATTCAAAGAATCGGAAATTCAAAGCCAGAGATTTTTCCTACTGTTTCTAGTTTAGTGTTGGTGATACAAAAGGAACAATTCGACTTAGGAACATGAAGGGATTAATTCGCATGGAAGGCTAGTGCTCTTTGTAACAAATTGTCAGATGGAAAAGCTCAGAAGCACAAGATACTAACATCAATGGAAAAATGTCATCTTGAACTTATGCCAAAACATGACTTTAATAGTGAAAAGTTGACAAACTATTAATCCATATACTTCTTATTACAGCCTGTAACAAATTACTACATTCAGTTCAAGAAATGATGACATGTTTTCCTTCAGATAGTGCTCTTTGTCATGAAACTTTCAGTTTGTGATATTTATTGGGTCCATGCCATTGATATAGGTTTTGAATTGTTACTCAGTGATCACAAGATACTGCAATGACGCCTGTTTGTCCATTTGTTAAAGCTACTCGCCCAGATGATTCCTCTTCAAAGAAAGTTGGTGAAAGCCAAAACAAAACCTCATTGCAACACGACAGTAAAAGTAAAAATGAGTCTTCAGAATCTACTGTTGAAGCAAAGTGCCCATTTGGATACGATTCAAAGTCATTTAAGTTGGGTCCTCTAAGCTGCATGATATGCCAAGCTCTACTGTTTGAAAGTAGTAGATGTATTCCTTGCTCCCATGTATACTGCAAGTAAGTCATTTGTTATTAAAGCTCTTTCAATATCATTTAATACCTGCTGTATGAGAGGCTGAAGCAGATCATATCAGTTCTATGTTATTTATAGTTTATATTATTTCTTGGCAATACAGAGCCTGTATATCACGCTTTAAGGACTGTCCTTTATGTGGAGCTGATATTGAGAAGATTGAATCTGATACAAAACTCCAGGAGGTAGTTGATCGTTTCATTGATGGTCATGCCAGAGTTAAGAGGTCTCATGTAACTTCAGATGACAAGGAAGTTCGTGATGAAAACAAACCTGTAATATATGAGGATGTATCATTAGAGAGAGGAGCTTTTCTGGTGCAACAAGCTATGAGGGTGAGTTTGGGTCATGCCTTCATGTGAACAGCCTCTTTATCTGTTGACCATTTTTAGGCACTTGTGCCTTTTTTTTTTAATGTTCTTTGCTCAATTCAAAATATGATATTGCTTTTTTTTGGTAGGCATTCCGTGCTCAAAATATTGAAAGTGCCAAATCTAGACTAGCTGTTTGTGCAAAAGATATCAGAGAACAACTAGAAGGATCAAATGACAAGCCAGAACTGTGCTCACAACTGGGAGCCATCTTAGGGATGCTTGGTGATTGTTGGTATGCTGCTTTTTTAGTCCATTCATATGGTTCATGCTGTGTTCCTTCTCATTTTTCTCATTGTATTCATTTTCCCTGGTAATGTCATCCTTTTTAGTCACCTATGATCTTCTATGGTTTTTGTCCAAAATTGAGCTTGCATCCAACTTTGACCTATCACATGGTGGGTAGGATATTTGATTGTTGGGTTTGGATCCTTATTACTGTTATTAGTGATGGAGTTATCTGGTATTTTTTTTATGAATTGCACCCCGAGGAAAAAATGTTTTGCATCTCTTTTCACCTTGTGCTCTAAGTTCTAGATATGTCATTTGGAAGACATGGTTAAATATGGATATGGTGTCGAAAACTAGAAAAGGATCTGCTCTGCTTTGCCCGGGGATCATTTTTTGTTCATCTTGATGGAGACCTTTGACCTGTAAAAACAGAAAAGAGGAACAAAAAATGATCTCCAGAGTCCCAGCTTAAAGTATAAAATTATGGATTAATTCAAAGCTTTCTGTAATTTGACTTTTTGCCACTAGTGTTGAAAGTTGAAACCCTTAGATGAGCGGCTTGAACCTTAATCTGAACCTACAAACCACACAAATTGGCAGTCAAAATTAAGATTTTAATTCTTAATGTGTAACCCTAAAACGTCGAGAGGCCTAAAAAAGGTTTCTTTTCTGAACCCTGGCTAATTCTGAAGCTATAAAATCAGCCTTATTTCAGAAAAATAAAAAATTTGAGTTCTCATTCGTAGTTTGGGATTTCAAAATATTTTGGCCAAATATGTCTAGTTAATAAATAATAAATAAATAAAAGCAAAAGAAAATAGAATAACTGTGTTGAACAGCTAGTTGATGGTTTCTTTCCTCTTCACTGGAAGTGTGGAGTTAATGGGAGAAGGATGTAGCTACTATAATATGTTTGACTATTTGATTTGATTTGATTTCTTGAAGAACAGTCTTATGCAAATTCCCTGTATTGCAGTCGGGCATCTGGAGACGCTACTTCGGCAGTTACCTACTTTGAAGAAAGTGTCAAATTTTTGTCTAAACTACCCAAAGAAGATGCAGAGGTTACAACTTTTTGATCTGATGGACTTTAAAGTTGTTTTGTAATCTGATTTTCTTTCCTGATGTTTGTTAATGTGTATTCTGCAGCTAACTCACACATTATCCGTTTCACTTAATAAAATTGGAGATCTGAAGTATTATGATGGTGATCTAGAAGCTGCAAGATTTCACTATTTCCGTTCATTGGAAGTTCGCCGCAACACAATGAACAATAATCCGAACGATCCATCACAGGTTATTTCTGAAATATATTTCTGTACAACTTTCAAGTTTCGAGAGGTTGGATTTCACTTTAAGCCTTAAGTTTGACATCTTGTATTGTATGTCCATATATTCAGGTACTTGACGTAGCAGTTTCTCTGGCAAAAGTGGCTGATGTAGACACAGGTATTGGTAATGAGGATGCAGCTGATTCTGGTTTCCAGGAAGCATTAAACCTTCTAGAGTCGTTGAAAATAAACTCCAATGAACAAGCTCTTGAGCAGCGGGTAAGCTTTGTTCTTTGCTGAGATAATAGTCAATTTATAGATGCGCATTTCAGTAAAGCTTAATCTTATGTACGTATGCATTTTTCTCCAGCGACTTTCCGTCCTTGAGTTTCTCAAAATTCAGATTGCTGAGAAACAGGCAGGTTCAACTTCTTAGCAGCACACATTTTGAGAAACTTCCGTAAGCAAGTAACTGTCCATTGTGCCTTTTCGCTTGAGCAAATGTATGTATCTAGAATAACGCTCAGGTTTAGACAAGGATACTACTAGAAAAGAGACGAACTACCAAGCCAAAACCAATACGAAAACAGCAAACCTACACGACTTTGTGTGCAAAAAGGCATGAACTAGCATGATGCGAATGTTCAGTTGCATACGGACTCGTCCATAGCAAGTTGGGCATATCAAATCTTGAGAGGAAGGTGACAAAGTCTTGTGTTCTTATATCTGTTTTCCATCCATGTTGTATACAGCAACACATTTTAATTTCTTTGTGCTTGTAAGTGGTCTGAATACCAACTTCTGTCCCGCCACCGTGTGGCTCTCATTCGCAGCTATCATTCTTCTGTTTCTTCTCAAATCCTTTCGGCATGGTGACATTCTTGAACCAAAAATGAGAAAACTGGATGCTCTTTTCGAGATTTTTGGTCGGGTTTGGATTCGGGTGGGTTAGGTCAGTTAGTTTTGGTGATTTCTTTTGATTTTATGAGAGATTCTAAAGCACATTTGAATACTTAAGAAATATTCAATTCTTTGCGTGTGAGATGTGAAAAGGGGTTAAAAATTGGAAGCATTAAAGTCCCAAAATCCCAATTTTGGGCACCCCCATGACACATGAAATGGATTATATTAACGTGGCCAACTCATGTGATGAAAAAATAGTAGGTCAAATAGGATAGGTTTTTGTTTGGTTCATTAATTGTCTTTCGTTTTCAAGATGACAATGACTTCAAAGTTACTGAAACATACTCCAATCTCTTTTAACTTTGACATTTCTTTTAGGATGGAGTGTTAGAGTTTGCTAATCTAATTGCACTCTGCAATCATGACTCTTTAGTTTATTGATTTCTTGTCTTCTAAGATTTGATTCAATAGTGCATTAAATGATTTCACTACTATTTTTTTTAAGATAACCAACACTTTTCACTACTTTTGGTATCATTATATATTGACAACAATCAACCACTCCATTATGAATTTGAATGATATATTACTCTCTCAGTTACATGTTTAAGTGTAATTTTAGAGATTTGCACGGTAATTAAGATATATTAAATAAATACATATTAAATACTTTTGAATGTTGAGGATATAAAGTAATTTCTATTTCTCCCTTAGCTTATAAAAGAGAGAAGATCTCCTAAACTTCAAAATACACCATTAGGTGTGACACAAAAATAATAAGGGTAGATATTCATAATTAAAATATTTTGAAATTATATTTATATTATAAATAACCAATCATATATATTCATATAATTTTCTCATAAAAAAAACATATTTTGAAAATATTAAAATTGAAAAGATGATTATTTGATGATAATCATTTTAATATTTTTAAAAAATTTGTTTTTTCATGAGAAAATTATATATATATATATATAATTAGTTATTTTATAATATATATATTTTAAAGTTATCATAAATATGTACCCTTTATAAATGTGTTTGGGGTGTAGGAGATCTCCTCTCCCTATCATAAAAAGATGAACGAATCATAGTAAATTGGAATAAGAAAAAAGTTTTTTTTAAAAAAAAAAATAAATTAAAAAGTAGCAAATTGTTTACACACAAATATTCAACTCCCAAAGGAAAACTAGCAAGAAGGTTCTTACTTATTCAAAGATGGTCCAACTGCCCACTCCTCCAAAGAATCCAAGCTTTCTTCATCTTGAATAAAAGCTAGAAAAGAAATTGATGCTTCATTGCACACCGCTCTGAGTGATTCTCTGTGGCCACACCCATCCCTACAAATGCCTCTCTCCATTGCCAACTCTTACTGTCAAAACATCTCAATCATCCAATGGCCTTTTCTTCTATCCAACTCCTCATTCTCTCCCTCTCCCTCTCCCACCTCATCTCCTTCTGTTCCTCCTCAGATGGATCTGCAAAGGTACAAATTTTCATTTTTCAAATAAAAGCAACAAAGTTTCATGATTTTCTTGTTTGTTTTGATAAACTTAATCTAAAGAGTGTGTGTGCTCATATTGCAGTCCTACATAGTGTACATGGGAGGATCATCAAGCACAGGCAATGGAGAGGAAGACATAGAACTTGCAGAGTCAGCTCATTTGCAGTTGCTATCTTCGCTAATTCCAAGGTATTACTGTAAGATGACTACTAAATCGTTAAGTAAAACATGTCATTTTAAATATTTCGGTGTTTACTTCAAACATGTCATTTTAATTATTAGCAGATAGTTATATTTAGTTTTCAAGAAAGTGACATATTTAGCTTAACGGATAGCGAAATAACTTTGCCCATGTGAAATTGTTTTTTGTTTTTTGTTTTTAATGGTGTGTTGCAGGGAGAATGAGGAAATAGTTACTCTTGGCCATGTCTATCATCATTCATTTAGGGGTTTCTCTGCCATGCTTACTGATCAAGAAGCTTCTCTCTTATCTGGTAAAGGAAAAAAAACAAACACATTAAATATTCTCCATTTTTATATAAAAAAATGTGCAGTGGCAAAGATCCATGTGACTTCCACACTGTCAAATATGGTATACTGTTAAAACAGCAATGAAGCTCATTCAATACCATATAGAATAATAATTTTTTTTAAAAAAGGAAATTAAATCTAGGTTTATGAGTTTATCTACTAACTTGAGAATTGAGATGATCTAAAGCTAGGGTTTTTATTTTTATTTGATTTTTCTCAACCAAAACCAACATTTAGATTCATTCATTGAAGGTGAATTAAACATTGCAGGTCATGAAGAAGTAGTATCAGTGTTTCCAGATCCAAAGCTCAAACTCCACACCACTCGCTCATGGGACTTCCTAGAGGAAGAAGCTGGCATCCAATCACTCCAACATCACTATCAACCTCCTTCAACCTCTGCTGATGTCATTATTGGAATGATTGATACAGGTATCATTTTTCCCCTAAATTTAACTACTTCTTTGCCCATCACTTCAATTTCCCAAAAGATATGTATCTAGAAGCTCTTAGCTGTACAAGGGCAAATGTAAAATTGTAATTAAATCAATGGATAACTTAATCAATCAACCCATCAATGCAATAATTATGACAGAAAGTGATACACTGAAAGGGTAAATAGAGACAAAAATGTAAGTACAACAGAAAACACAGCCATTAAACACCAACAAAAAGGGCAACATGTGGGTGCATGATTGTGAGATCCATGTCTTACTCTATGGTCTGATTTTCTATTGTTACTTTCCAGATTAGCAATTGCTGTATAACAGTTCAAAACCCCAACTGTAGAATGAGGATAGGACTCCATTTGGTGCAAGTGGAGAAAAATTACTTTGGTTACTGTCAATATCAGCAACTACCAGATAGTTTAAACTTGAGTAAGACAACAGTTAAATTGTAAGCTTATGGAACTTCTAGCAAAAGCTTTGAATTTTAAAGTGACCATGTGAAACGACGACAAATGGCGGTGAGCTCTGAAGGGATTTTTGCACATTTTGCTTTGTTCTTTACTGCAGTGCAGGGAAAAGCACAAGAAAGCTCTTAGATGTCTATCTTGTTTAGTGCAAAAATGCAAAGACTTGTATTTTTCGTCGCCTATTATTACTTTCATAATGTTTTTTAGTCTAATTTTATTCAAACAACATGACTCTAGTGGCATTCTACTGATACAGGAGTAGTACCAGAATCGCCTAGTTTTAGCGACAAGGGCATTGGAGAAATACCTCATAGATGGAAAGGAGTTTGCATGACGGGTTCCGATTCCAAGAGGTTTTGTAACAGGTAACTTAAAAGTACAACTTGTCCTACATTTTAGGAGGTCTGAATACATTACATAGGTGATCAAATGGAATTCCTACTGAAATGCTGTAGGAAGATCATTGGTGCAAGGTATTATGATACCCAAGATAATTTCATCCAGCGAAGCAAAATCGGTGCCAGTAACAGAACAGGCACACCACGAGATCATGTCGGTCATGGGACACACACAGCATCCACAGCAGCAGGATCAAAGGTGGACAGTGCCAGCTACTTTGGTTTGGCAAATGGCACAGCAAGAGGAGGCTCAACGACAGCTCGTGTTGCTGTTTACAAGGCATGCTCAATCAGTGGCTGTGATGGCTCCACCATAATGAAGGCTATAGATGACGCCGTCAAAGATGGTGTGGACATCATATCAATCTCCCTTGGGATGAGCCTGATGCTGCAATCTGAGTTCATAACTGACCCGATTGCTATTGGAGCGTTCCACGCGCAGCAAATGGGAGTCATGGTGATATGTTCAGCAGGAAATGATGGACCTGACCCCTACACTGTGGTGAATACAGCTCCTTGGGTGTTCACAGTTGCAGCCTCCAATATTGATAGGGACTTCAAATCTAACATCACCCTCGGAAATGAGATTACTTTTCAAGTGAGAACCGACTTATATACATACAATTTCTTGTTCGTCTTCTTGTTTTAACATGATTTTGGCGGATAGGGCTCTGCAATCACTCTCTCAAATCTCACTAACTCCAGCAAATATCCTCTCGCATTTGCCGGGGATCTTGCTGCAGACTTCACTCCTCCATCAGAGGCAAGGTATGTGATACTACTGCACAAGAAACATAGTGTTGTGATGAAAACAAACATAGTTGATATGTTTATCCTCTACTGTAAATGCAGCAACTGCATCCCAGGATCATTGGAAGCAAAAAGAGTAGCTGGGAAGATCGTCGTATGCATTGACAGATACCCAAGCATTGCGCGGAAGATCAAGAAACTGGTTGTGGAGGACGCAGGCGCAAAAGGGCTGGTCTATGTTAGTGACATCTCCAAAGGAGTACCTTTTGATGCAGGTGCTTTTCCCTTTGTACAAGTTGGGGAAGAGGCTGGGCTGCAGATTCTCAAGTACATTAATTCATCCAAGTAAGGAGAACTATTTGCAAGAAACAACGAAAAAATTCCAAGATAAGCAACTTAACTCACTTGTTACATTCCATGCAGGATCCCAACTGCTACAATCCTTCCAACAGTGACAGTGCCAAGATTCAGGCCAGCACCTGTAGTTGCAGACTTTTCGTCAAGAGGCCCTGCAGGTGTCACTGAAAACATCCTCAAGGTCTTACCGTCTGTTTCGAATACATTCTATAAATTTCTTGAGAAACATACACTGAAGATATCATATGGTGATTGTTTTGTTTCAGCCTGACATAATGGCTCCAGGAGTTGCAATATTAGCAGCTATAGCTCCAGCTGGGGAGGATGATCCTGTTGGAGGAAAGGTGTCGAAATTTGGATTGAGATCCGGTACCTCAATGGCTTGCCCTCATGTAACCGGTGCAGCTGCCTTCATCAAGTCCGCGCACCGTGATTGGACACCGTCCATGATCAAATCTGCACTGATGACCACAGGTATCTATG
The DNA here is from genome assembly GCA_037127255.1 of Persicaria tinctoria. NCBI lineage: Eukaryota > Viridiplantae > Streptophyta > Magnoliopsida > Caryophyllales > Polygonaceae > Persicaria > Persicaria tinctoria. The sequence goes on from JBANSL010000004.1 coordinate 9,361,666, forward strand.
CATCACATTTTCCTTCTGTTGATCCAATGAACTGCCTTACGACTTGATTTCTGCATTGTCGCGCAGCGATGACATCAAACAACATGGGGAAAGGTTTGACGAACACCACAAGTGACTCGGCAAGCCCACATGATGCAGGCGTAGGAGAGATATCTCCGGTTAAAGCACTTGACCCAGGATTGGTGTTTGCAACTACAACAGAAGACTATCTGCACTTCCTATGCTACTGCGGATACTCGACAAAGAACATCCGGGCCATGTCAAAGACAGTGTTCAGCTGCTCAAATTCATCTTCAGACACCCAAATATCTAACATTAACTACCCGAGTATCTCGATAGGCAGGATGGAAAGCCATCAAAGTAGAACAGTCAGAAGGCATGTAATCAATGTAGGGTCTCCGAACTCGACATACACTGTCACACTGCAAGCTCCACAGGGGCTAAGTGTCTCCGTCTCCCCAAAGAAGATTGTATTCGCGGAGGGCTTAACAAAGGCGTCCTTCAACGTCACATTCTCGCAAGCTCGCCAAAAAGGATACAAGTTTGGATCACTAATGTGGTCAGATGATCAGCAGCATGATGTTCGAGTTGTATTCGCGGTAAATATTGTATAGAGGATGCAAAGCGACACACACCGAAGAGATACGATACGACAAATAACACTACACCCACAGTTTTTTTTTACATGTACAATAGAGATAGGAAAGGCTGAGAATGGGTTTCATCATGAATGAAACCCTTGTTTAATTCTCATGTCTGTGTCAATTACACAAGTTTATTGACTTCTGCAAATCTCCATATGGAGTTGAGAACAAAATCAAAGTTTGTAGCTTTGGTGAATGGGTCTGAAAGAGTGAATCATACAGAAGTTTCTTAGTATCAATTGCCTCAGATCCATCCAATGCATTTCACCTCGGTTCCTACCGGGGATATTCGAGCTAATGAAGCTGAATATTAGTTGTTCTGTAATTCAGTTTGTTTAGAAACGAGTTGAGTATAAATTTGGACTCGTTTAGTAAATGAACAAGTTCGAGTTGAGCTTTAGTCAAACACAGAGCAGCTCTACTTGCTCATAAATTCTACAAAATTCGAGTTTTAGTTGCACTGAGCCTCGATTTAAATCGAGCTTTAAAACATACTCATACTCGGCTCTGATGCTAGCGGATAAGAACTGACTCTATCCGAAGCATGGATCCCCTTTGTCATTGGTTGCGCAAGAGTGAGACCTTAACAAGCAAAGGGTCTCACCCAGCACACCGGGAAAAACCCCTCAACACAACCATCTTCATCATCATCGAGTGTCAGAGGCAAGAACAAGAGGATAAGAATCATAAGAGTAGCATGGTATTGTGCAAAAGTGTTTGCCGGTTACAGTCTTACAGATAGGGACTGGTTCATTGACAGCATTTTTTTTAATATGGGTGTTTTAATGTCATTTCAATATTTACAAATGATTTATTGAAAAATACCCTAATTTTAAGGATGGCTTTATGTGATTTACCCTATAATTTTTGCCAACTGTGATATAACAATCAATAACCAAAGTTTCCAGCAATAAAAATGAAACCCAATTGAGAGCGAAAGGGGAAAAAAGATCTCTCTGCATTACACAAGAGAAACTGAACATTTTTCTTCAGAACCTACTTGCAACTTGCAAGCCTAGTAACAAGTTGAACCTGCAAACCACCAACCCTGAACCATAACTAACAAATACACATACCTTTATGAATAATCTTACACGTCGCAAATTGCTACCAGAGACCGAAGATCAACTCCGCTTAACTTGGCTGCAGCTACATAAGAAAAAACAGGTGGGTTCAGACTAGTTGTCTCCGTCTAATCGGTGGAGGGGTTCTTGATGAGCATTCCGGGAAAAAGAAGTCAAGTTGTCACAGATCTTTATGGTGTATTCCAAATACAGTGATTTAAAGAGATCCATCCAAGCTGCTAGCAGGGGCCCCGGGTACAGCTACTTCTATCACTACCACAAGTTATCATACATACTGCCACAAACAAGAATACACCAAGGTTAGTAAGAAAGGGTGTGTTTTTCATTGACAGATATTGTTATCAGCAGATTCAGTAACAATATGGGGAGAAAAATGAGGTCATTTTGTCTGGAAAGCCATAAGTGAAAGTTACTTCAAGAACCACGCACTCGATGAAAGTGTAGAACAAGCTTTTCAATTCATGGATGGAGAAACAAGTAAGAAACCGCTCGTTTCCTAAAACTACTCTTACTATTCCGCTCTATGAGGCATTGTAATTTGTAATCCATATATGATACAGAAGTAGAAAAACCAAAGAGCTTTTTCCCTAGCCATTATCAGACACTAAAACATGATTACATGAGTAGCCTCAACAGACCCACTGCCAAAAGGGTAAAACCAGGGGGTAGGGAAAGAGATTTCTCTTTCGGGGTTAAGACTTCTATACTAGATGAAGGTATATATAAAAATGCAGATTCGAAGCTTTATGCATAATCTCTAGAAAAGGCAGAAAAAACGGCCCAACATGCTTCTCCTACAACACCTGTTTGGCACAAGCTTATTGGAGCCTTTCAAAGAGTTGTGGCAAAGCTTTTCACGGTTTTCAAAAAAATAGCTTTACAAAACTCTATGCAATTTGTCATGCCAAACAAGAATTTACTCTTTTAATATATCCACAAAGGTTAAAATTTCATCAAAATATTCATCTAGATTTTTAATCTTAAAAGCTAGATTAGATTAATCTCTGGCGCGCCAACAGACCCTTAATAACCAAAGCTTTATCTACATTAACTATACAAATCTGAAGGGAAAATCATGGGAGCTACTGGGGTGATACCCTGTAACTCAGCTGTAAGGAAGAACATTTACTGAAGTTTGCAGGTATAAAGATGATATCAACTGAAACCATGACACACGCAAAGATAAAAGGAATAAGGCTCAAACCACACAAGACAGTGAAGACACTAAGAACAAGAGAATGTCAGAGAGGAAATGATGACGATGGAAAATATTTGAACATTCAAACCTTCTAAAAAGCTAGAATTCCCAAGCATCGTCCAGCTGCAAAGACCGCCCATTAACCAAAATAACCTTTGCATTTATGAGATCCACATAAACATTGCTTCCTTCTGTTCGCAGACTGGGAGTAACCATAATCATATGTGAGCTCAGTCATTGGAGGGATGTGCCGAATTGCAAAAAATCCAGCATGGAGGATAGATTCACCACTTTTTTCAGTTGCAACTAACTGCCAGAGAACATTAGGTGAGCAACTATGATTTATAAACCGGCCAACATTTCCAACATCTTTTGCATTAATAATTAATGGAGACGAGAGGGCGGATTCCTCATTTATGTCTGTTGCTGCTTCTTCATCTATTAACACTGGATCATAGTTCCATTTAAATGAACTATCCTGAACACGAGTTGTATCAAAAATGTAGCTATTGTACTCGCATTCACCTCTGTCAAGCTTAACCTTGTCAACGACATCACCAGCATATTCACAAATAAAAGTTCCAGCTCGTATGGGATCCCATGACCGCAAACCCCAGCCCCTGTCCTTTGTCTTAAAAACTTCAAGACGAGCTTTAAGTCCACTTTGCAACACTCTATTCTTGCAGTTAGAGGAGCAAGGGCACGAGGATCCACATTCATACACCAATGGTTTACGACTTACTAACATCGCATTGCCAGTATAAGGGAAATCACCCCCATTTTTGCGGATGCAAGCACAGTTGAGATCACCTGCAGCACATTCTTTCCGACAATGGCAGCCGGAGGAAGGCTGGGAAAGATTGAATGACTTCGAGTGTTTGACAGTAGGGCTATAAGTGAAGTAGGGAGGTCCCTTTTCACCATCAATGTCATTAACAAGAGCAACTGGAACACTTTCAGCACCGGAAGTGAGATCTGGCAGGATAAGCCCAGGCCTAGAAGAAATTTCTTGTTTCCACCTCTGAACAGATTGCCAGGTAGCATAACCTGAAGGTTGCCCAGGCACTCTAACCATTTTATATTTAAAGGCACTGGCACCAGATTTTGCTTTATCAATCCATGAATCCTCAATGGAGTAAAGGCCATCATAGACATATATCTTGGCAGCTGAATTACCTGAATCTTTTATGCCACGGACAACCCTAATTTCATTTCCTCGGCGAAAACTTTTATCTAGCGCAAGATTACCTCTCTCTAGCTTCTGATCTGTTGCAGCCTTGTCCTTGCTACTGAAATTTCCACCATGACCAGTGTAAATTAAAACATCCTTGTCATCAGCATTATCATCATATCCTCCTGAAGAGACAATGCAAACAGCAACTGGCTCTTCTTCTGGGCCACCCTTCAACACCATGTAGTCAATTCCTGCCATAGACGGTGCATGTAATCCTACTATGCACAACTCCATGCGAAAATAGAATATATCCCCAACTTCAATCCCAGGAACTGATCCAATCCTCCTCCTAGAATTAGTCCGAATGCCAGCAAGCATCATAATATTACCAGACCTCAAGTCCGCGCGGTTAATTAGCATGGATTGTGCTTCCTTAGAATCTTCAAGCTGAGCAACCCTCCTTCGGACTGAATCAAATTTCCCCAGGACATAATTAACCAGTTCCCTATTACCTTCTTCTTGGTCAGGTTGGCTTAAAGTTAAGCCCGGAAAAACAGCCTTTTCACGTTTCTTCGGTATTTCAGATGGATCACGAACCCTCTTTGGCTTCTTCTGTGATGAATTAGATCCCCGCGCTGGGTTTGAAGCTTTTTTCTTGCCTCCAGCATATCCATCTCCACTGAAGTCCATGGATGAGCCAGTATCTCCATTCAATCCTCCAGAAAAATGTGCACCATGCCCCATTTGTGGAGTCCCAAATGAGCGTAGCGGGACAGCAGCAGCAGGGCTAGGAAAACCCCCATCATCAGGCTGTTGCTGGCCGCCAGCAGCAGTCTGAGCCCCATGACCTTGCACACTAAAGGGGTAAAAGGGGGAAAACCCGGAAGGGAATGGACCAAAAGGAGACGAACAAACGAAAGGAGGAGCTTGTGGCGGATTAGGAAACATCGGCACCAAAGTCCTCAGAGGCTTCGCATCCAAAACCCTAGACTTATCTAATGTCGCCACTGGCGGCACAGAATTCGACCCCGACGCCCTTTCCATATCAAATCCCGTTCTTATTCGATTGCTATAAGCAGATACAGACAGTCACCAAGCAGTAGCTTAACACCCAAAATCTACACCGTTACCCACCTTCCAGCCACCCTCCCAAACACTACACAGCCAGCAAAACTAGATTCAAGTAAACCATCCTGTGAAAAAAAATAAAAATTCTGACAATTAAACCATCTTCCCACTCAGCAAACAACCAACAGAACCATTTTTCTCTTTATATGTAAACCTGAGACATGGAAACCCGCTTTACCTCCACAAAAAGCTTGGAGCACACCTCCGAAATGATAACTCAGCACCTGCGAAATTACACCAACAGAGAAAATCAATCACCGACGAAAGCAAAATTGAACAAAAATGAACCTCCTTCCAACGAAAGGCCATTAGAGCGAAAAGGAATGAAATTCAAAATCACAGAACATACAACTCCAAACGCTTTATCAAAACTGTTGGTAAAAATTCCTAGGAGCTAAAAGCACAGATCAGAGGTGGGAAAAAGGTCCCCTCTTTATAGATCTGGAAAACTTAAAATCGAAATTGTTCGAAAATGGCGTTGAAAGTCGAGGGATAACGCAGAAAGATCCATAAATTGGGGGCCGAAGACATCAGCTGGGAAGATTTGTAGAGCAATTACCTGCAAATCCGCTAGGGTTTATTGCACAGAGAGAGAAAGAGATAAATGAAGAAAGGAGAGAGAGGGAGGGAGAGTGGAAGTACGTTGAATCCGAACCTGTTTCTCAATTACTCGTGTGCTGCAGATGATGTCTTTTTTTCTCTTTTTTCTTTTTTATTTTAAATTGTTTTTTTAATCTTTTTACTGTTTAACTATCACGCTCCATACACGTGTACGGCTGCAGTTTGATTCATCTGGCTACAGTCAGCGCCAGGACCGGATCGGACGGTTCTGTGATCCGCTCCTTTATTTCCGACGTCACCAATCGTCGCCAACCACCAATTACCGAAAAATCAAGCACATGCATGATGCATGTAAGTAGGAGGTAGACAACATTTCAGAATGGCTCACTGGAAATGACTTGTGGGTAGTACCCATAGGTCCCCAGTTCGAACTCCGGAATGGCCGCTCACAGGAGCACGAAGGGAAAGTTTGTATCATTGTATGCCCCCTCTTCAATTTCTGGATTTTTTCCCATGCTCTCTCCAAATATGCAAATGCAAATCTGAGCAATTTTGACGTTGATTTGAAGCGATTGTGGCTGGTTCATGCAATTGTTGATGAAACTCAAACTGTGGTACTTCTTGTGACTTTCAAATTCTATGGAAAGTGCTTGCATTTTTTGGATATGAGGGTTACACTTTATGAAACCTAAATTCTGGATTTGAGGTTTGATTGATTGTTGTTCGAATTTGTTGATTACTTTGAGAACCTCAACCTACAATCTACAAATCTTATACTCCATTTGTTCTTCATAATGTGAAATTTGAGTTTTTTTTTTTTTTGTGTGTTCTTGTCTCCCTCGCTAGAATTGGAGCTTGACGGCGTCGTCCGCCACCGTTCACCTCATCGAATCGCTGCTTTGGGATCGTTTATCATTCGTTGATGGCAGATAGCTGATGGCAGAGGAAGGTGGCTCGAGCTCACATGCCTTACAACCATGGCAGACGGGTTGAGCCGAAGGTTGAAGAAGGATATTTAATTTCCTTTTTTTTAATAAAACAAACGGAGTTTAAGGGTTACATGATATTAGGGGCACATGGCGGAATTTTGAGAAAATTCGAGGGCACCATCCGGAAAAATAAAACTATGGGACACCAACTGAAATAGCCTTAATCTCATAGACACCGTTTTGAATTTCCCTAAATTCTATTAACCTTAGCTTACTCCCTTCGATTATAAATGTAGGATTTTTTTACGTTTGTGCACGTAATTTAAGAAGCTAATTATTTTATAAAATATTAATTTTTTAATTAGAGTTTTTACAATATAATAATTACGGAAATTTCGCCTGGTAACCCTGAGGTTTGACGTATTTCGCGTGGTAAACAAAAGTTTCGGATATTTCGCCTAGTAACCATGAGGTTTCGAAATGTTTTGCCTCGCGCCCAAAACTTTTGTTTTGGTTGAGAAATAAGAGTTTCAACTTTGATAGGGCGGTATTTTGTAATATTTAAAATTTATTAGGTTTCTTTTAGAATAAGTCATATTATCTTCTTCTAATTGGAATCGATGCTTAGAGACGGGCGATTGCGAAGAAAGGAGCTGGTTGAGAGAGGGGCGGCGACGACGGGAACCTGGTGACTCCGAGGGGGGCGCGACGGCTGAGAGAGGGTCGGAGGCGGAGCGGGTGGTGGCTCTTCTAAACGGCGCAGCTAGTTCCGACCTAAAGGTGAATATACTTCCTTTCAAAAAAATTGATTTTGAATAGGTTTTTCCCAAATTTTCAAAAATCATATCTATCAATTTACGTCTTATTGAATGAGATTAGTGATCTAGGATGTGAAATTCAACTCAAATCAGGATTTGAAGCTTCCAATTTCGAATTATGAATTTTAGGGTTTGGGTTCGAAAATTTTGGGTTTTTTTTTGGTAGTTGCTTGTAGGGATCTATCAATGTATGGTAATGGGAGGGATAATTAAACAAATGTTTGTTTGATTTTGTTTATGGTGTGCCAAATGTTCGTTTGATTTTGTTTATGGTAATGGTAGTTGCTTCGAAAATTTGGGATTTGTTTATGGTAGTTGCTTGTTGGTGTGTGAAATGTTTGTTTAAGGTTTAAGAAAATGGATTGCTGCACTCAATAACTAGAAGCCATAGACTGTCATGAGTAAAGGATCGGATTAGTCATCCAAGCTAGAAACGGGAATTGATTGCAATATAAAAAACAAGCTAGAAATTGGAATTGAGCTCAAATCAGTTTAGTTCTTATACATTGTCATTGTTTGCACAGATGCTAATTGATTTTACAGAATTTTTACAGATTTTTTTACAGCTTGTTACAGATTTTTACAGATTTTTTTTTACAATTGAGCTGAATTGATTTTACAGAACTGAGTTGATTGATTCTGGATTGGTATCTTGTCATTTTTACTTGATTCTAGGTTGAATTGTGTTTCAATGAATTAGTATTTAAGATTCAAATTATGAACGATAATAAAACAAACTTTGGCCTAATGGGAAATTTGTAGGCATATTACATTGTCCGTTAGAGACTATGATTCTAGGTTGAACACCATGAAGCTTCTGCAGCTATAGCCACTAATTGCAGCATAGAGGTTTGTACTTTTTCTTCTAAATGTAAATGTGGAGGCTCATATTCTTGGATACATTTTGTGTTTGTTTGCTGAAGATAATATCAAGTGAATTAATTACTTCTAGTCATCTAGTATTGTTTGAGAGATGAAAATAATTTGAGTTTCAGGCACCATCTTTTGCTGATAAATCATCACTTGATGAAATCAATCTTCATTGCCAATTTTTTTTTTCTCCAGATTTTCTTCGTTTTTTTTAATCTTAATAGATTTAGCTCATCATTTGGAGGATATTGATTATCTTTAGTCATCAAATTTTTTTAGCCTATTAGCTTAAATGGGAGAGCAAAGTGCTCATGCACAAAGACGTGAGTTCGAATCCCACATAGGCTTTGTTAAAAGCATTATCTTGAACATATTTTATTTTCCTTTTCCCATTGTATGTGTGTGGAAAGGCTTGAATTTTCTGTCCTAGTTGTGTGTGGAGAGTTGGAATTATCTCAAAGCTCCTGCTGCATTTCAGACAATTGCTCATCTTATAAAAAATTAGCAAGCACTTGGTTACTTCAAAAATACTACACATAACCATGAGATTTAAAAGCCTATGGGGGATTTGAACCCACATCTTTGTGTATAAGCACACATCGCTCTACCATTTGAGCTAATAGGCTTGAAAATTATTAGATATAGGAAACATAAACATTTACACACAATGCAAGATGTATATCATAGCTTACTTCAATGCTCAGTTGGGTTGTATCTTGCCTTCGGATGTTAAAAATTCAGATGTATATATCAGAGCTTACTTAAAGCTTAATTTCACTTGTATACTGATGTTTGTTCTCATCCAACCATACTATGCCGATACATTTCCTAATGTTAGAAGCCCACCAAAGCAACGTGGCAAGTAAATGTGAGAAAATATTTGAACAAACAGGCAGCATACATATAAAAAAGTAGATGAACGACTAGTGGCGGGGAGCTTTTTAAGAAATTCATCTCAGCAGCATGCTTCTTCACCAATTCATTTTGCCCTCCCTTCAGTTTCATTATTGCTCTAGTACCTAGTTAGATAATCAAGTCTGAAATGTGTAGAAAAATTAGTATCAAGCTGGAAAAAAGCATCATAAATGTTCTTGTACATCTATGCCTATAGGTTAGAATGCCTCACAGCCCTCACCAATTAACCTCTTACAAATTGTTTTCAAAATAAAGCAGATATCAATGAAAAATGCAAAATAAAGCTTCACAATTACATAGTCGTTTTTGGAACACGTACAAGGGTGTAAAATATGATATCCATGGACCAATTGATGGAAAATAAGAACTTAATTGCACCAATTGGCTCCTTTACTCAACACATATGTACCCCATAGGCAATTAGACATCTAATCTATATTAGAGGACTAAGTAGAAGTTGGGGGCGAAGTGGTTGAAACAATAACTGAGTAAAATGGGGATAACTTACTTTATGACAGATTACATTAAACTCGAGGTTTGATTCTAACTTGGGTTTTTTGTAGCAACTCAATCTTAATCAAGTAATTCATATCCGTCTCAGACTCTTCCATGGTTAACAAACCAGCCAAAGCAATTCAGAATTTCAGGCGAACAAGTATGAGTTCTATGAAAACGAAAATTAGGGTTTGTTGCAAATCTAAATTGCACAGAGACAGAAGCACGGTACAAAACTAAGTAACCATGATCACTGAATCCTACGAACTAAATTGATAGATAGTACAATTTACTCTTGAATTGGTAAATAAAAAGCGGTCATTCCGGGGTTCGAACCGGGGACCTATGACTATTATCCACAAGTCCTTTCCGGTGAGCCATTCCGGAGTGGTTGATAGTACAATTTACTCGGATTCAACAAAAAAAACCCAAAATTTTGACATACTAGACCCTAAATTTTCTAATTCGAAAACTTCAAGCAACCGTTGGCCTCGATTTCCTACTATGTTAATCAATTTGAACACGCGAAGAGAAATTTAAGTGGTAATTTGGAGCTATTCGAAGTGCTTCGACACAAAACACAAAACTCACCTGTGCTTCGACACAATACATATATTCGAAGTGCTTCGAAATGTTGTATGTCGTCCGCCGCCGCCAGGTCCAAAGCTTGCACCGCCGTTCGGACCCGCCACCACCACCCCCGTTACCAGGCGCCAGGTCCAGAGCTTCTAAGTGTTTCACGTCTGTCATGTTTTCATCTTCTTCGTGTTCTCTCCTTTTGCAATCAGCATCGATTGAAGAGGTTAGAAGATAATATGAATTATTCTTAAAGAAACCCAATAATTTTTCAATATTACAAAGTACCACCCTATCAAAGTTGAAACTCTTATTTCTCAACCAAAACAAAAGTTTTGGGCGCGAGGCAAAACATTTCGAAACCTCAGGGCCGGGTTACCAGGCGAAATATCCGAAACCTTTGTTTACCACGCGAAATAGGCCAAACCTCAGGGTTACCAGACGAAATTTCCCTAATAATTATTATTAAGTATTACAGTATATTGTAAAAAATTAATTAAAAAATAATATTTTATATAATTTTATCTCCTTAAACTACGTGCGCAAAAGTATAAAGACTTATCGAAGGGGTATCACTTAATATCGTCATTCGTCCTTGTAGACCAAAGTTAATAGCTCTAGGCTAGAATAAATCAACCATGGTTCATCTAAAAAAGAAAGTGTGCTACTTTATTCGTCACTTAATTGACTTTACACAACATGTTGGCACATGCAACCTCATCGAAGGACACTGTAGCAGGATTAGAGCGTCGGAGATTATCATCTCGATTTCCTACGACCACTTTCGAATACTTTGACAGCGTTAATGCCTATGAGACTATCGATTTCCTTATCGATTCTCATAATCTCCAAATCTTTAGCTATGGAGTGACAATACTTCAACCATGAAGACAGAATCATAAGATGACACACTACATACGTTGTCATGATGATATTATTCCTTTGACAATGTTAAGAAATCATTTTACCTCTAATCATTTCCCTCCCCTCTTCTCTAAACTCACAAAAAAAATGATGATCATACAAATTTTACATATAAATTTTGATTCTTTCCCTTATATTCCCTCCTACTCAAACAAACAAACAAGGCCTAAAATTAACGTTTGTTACAACTCCTAACTTAATAATATGCAAAATCAACAAATCGGATAGCAACAAATCGAATCGAACCGAATGAAATCGAACAACAAAAATCAACAAATCAAACATCTAAATTTAGAGATAAAATTTCTCGCTCATCTCAATATTTTACAAATCAATATACATGTTGGAGTTATAAAACAAAAATTTTCTCTTTTTTCTCTCTTTTACAAGAGTCGTTGGAGATGTTCATAGCTTATTAGGTATATATATAGTTGTAGTCTTATAGATGTTTTAATAGTTAAATCAATAGCAGTAGCACCTTGCTCCATTATTTGTTCATGCGACCACTTCTGCCTATATACAGGGGGCGCTGCCCCCCTTGGCAATGGAATTTCGTAGTATATTAAAAAAAACAATAAAAAAATGTAAAAGATAACACTAAAATTGTCTAGCTTAGTTGGTGGAAAAGAGAGAAGGAAAGAAATGGGATGCAAAAGAGGAGGTCATGGGTTCAAATCTCATCCTTTCCCTTTTACCATTATTTTTTATTTCAACCAAATTTTCCCTATTATAAATGTCATATTTAAATCAAATTTTATATTTTTCTTTTAATATTTTCATAAGATTATTCATTATGTTACACAAATATTTTTTAAATAAATCAAATTATATATTTTTCTTCTAATATTTTCATAATATTATTCATTATGTTACACAAATATTTTAAAAAATAATTTCTCCTATTATAAATGTCATATTTAAATCAAATTTTATATTTTTCTTTTAGAGCTCGTTTGTTTACCATTTAAAAAACCCAGGAAGTTCAAAAACCCAGGAAGTAGAATAAATGCCTGTGTTTGGTTGTTTTTTTTAACACGAAAAAATCCAGGAATTCCAATTCCTACAACATGGAGGAATTCCTACAACTAGGTAAGTTGCAATTCCACCATTTTTTTATGGAAAAATTCAACTTCCTCCATTTAAATTCCCTACATCTAATAACTTAACCAAACAACTTTTTAAATTTTAATTATAATTCATGGGAATTAACTTCTTAGGAAGCATACTTCCTATGTTCAACCAAACAAGCCCTATTTTCATAAGATTATTCATTATGTTACACATATATTTTAAAAAATTCTTCTATTTTTTATTCCTATGAAATTTTATTATTTTTTACGATCAATGTCATAGTTAAACCACAATTTATGAGGTTTTTTTGTCATAGTTTTCAATCTTATCAAATTTTTTTCATTTACTAATGACAAATTCTTTAAAAAATTTATAATTTTCTTTCAATAATTTTTTTAAAAAAATCTTAAACATGCTACACACACATATAAATTATTGTATGAATTTTTTTTAATAAATTATCATATTTATACCACAATTTATAGTTTTCTTTCAATATATTTTTGAAAAATTCTTTATTATACCGAGGAATTTTTTTCCCAACAAACAATTTCGTCCCCCCTCCTTTAAATCCTGCGGGCGTCACTGCCTCTCTATATATAGTTGTAACCTTGTTGGTAAGTTTGAGAAAGTGGAATTTGAGGAGATCGCTTGATTAGTTAGGTTAGGGGCTGTGTTTCCCTTAGCTTAAGCTCATATCATATGGCATTGCTACCTTGACACATTCATAACCCTCATATGAATCTTATAGAAGAAGTGTTAAGAGTAGACGATATTCATTTATTTTATTTAGTTTGATCGATGATGATGATAACAAGCCCGTTCTAAGTGTTTAGTGTGCATGTCAAGTGTTTTCTATATATTTGAACGGGGCTTAAGTGAAATATAATACTCCCTTCGTTAATTAAAACTTGACGTTTTACTATTTATATACACTTTTTCATTTCGTGTCAGGGCAAAAGGTTAATTTTCACAAGTATAACTTTCAGCACATCTAGGGTACCAAGCTCAAAGATCGATGCTTTGATACAACACCTTCAAATCCCGCACACCAGGGCATTATAAAGTTATCTCGGATGCTCTATAATCAATGGTAAAGTAAATAAGGAGACTTTTGAGAATATTGTGTGTAAATCCAAGGAATGCCCGACAAATTGGAGAGTTAATGCTCTCTCACAACAAAGACGATCAATTCTAATCAACCTGAACCTGGCAGCTAAACCACCATACACAATGTAAAGTTTTATGCTCCCAAACTGCATTCATAATGAACTGGATCAAGTAAACAGAACCTTCTTTTGGAACAAAGATGTGCAACGTAGACCACTCATCAACTGGGATAGAATTTGTAAACCAAAAACAAAATGTGGTTTGGGACTAAGGAAATCTAAAGACATGAATGAAGCTCGCCAAATGAAATTGTTGTGGAAAACGCTAGCATCTCAATAACTATTGAGTAAAGATTATAAGATACAAATACATAAAGGAAACTGACATCCTAAACTATAAGCGGAAAGACAGTGCCTCCTGACAATGGAGAAAAGCTATTTTTCTAATAGATAAATTCAAATCAGGTATGATTTGGTCTATAGGAGATGTAAAATCTATTAGATTTAATTTGGGAAGACAAATGGGTCTCGCTAGAACCTTTATCAAATATAATCAACTTAAACCAGCAATTCCAACCTAATACCAGAGTTAGTGAGTATATAATGGGGAAAATGGTGGAAGAAAAAACTAGAACAAGACTTGGATATAGATATTGTAAAGGAAATAATGGACATACCTCTTCCAATCAACCCAATTGCAGATATACTATACTGGTGGCCTCACAATAATGGATGGTTTACAACGCCTAGCGCCATGAAATTATAACAAATCCTGGCAGAGAAGCAGATGACCAAAACTATTGGGTCAAAACATTTTACCAAAAGTTAAAAACATTATGTGGAAACTCTGTCAAAATTGACTCCCTACCAAGGAGAGGTTAACCAATATGGGGTACCTATGCCGAATGTTTATCCGTTGTGTGGTGCACAAGGGGAAAAGCACACATATTCATCAAGTGTGAATTCATTAAAAGATCTTGCCTTAAGTCTCAGAAGGTAGAAGATATTACGAATCCCATTTCAGAAATCAAGTACTCCCTCCGTTCAACAAAACTTGACGTTTTACTATTCATGCACGCTTTTTTAGGAGCTAAAAACTATATAAAATATCGAATTTTTAAATAATTTTTTTTAACAATTTCGTAGTTATTATTAACAAGTACAAACTTGTTAAATTTTTTTTTTTTAAAAAATGGATATTTTATATAGTTTTTATCATTCTAAAAAAGCGTGCGTGAATAGTAAACGACAAGTTTTGTTGAACGGAGAGAGTAATATTTAGAGACAACATAATCCCTTCTCTATAGGAAATAGAGGGAAGAGTAAAAGCTACTCGAGAGAACTGGCAAAAAGCAAATCAAAAGGAATATGACAACGATTCTGATCGTTTACACAAGACAACTTTGCGAAAAATAAGTAGAAAGAATATTAGATGGAGGAAACTAGAAAACAAATTCATGAAACTGAACTTCGATGGTGCAGTTTCTCCGAATGGGGTGAGTAGTGGAGGATACATTATTCGAGACTATAGCGGTAACCCAATCAATCTTAGAAACAAAATATTGGGTAAATAAACTTCTATCATATCAGAAGCCCTGACATTAAGGGAAGGGATTCTGCAGGCAAGCCAGTATCCACTACTTAGTCATTGAAGGTGACTCCCTTACAATTATCCAAAATTTAAAACACCATGATAGATGTCCTTGAGAAATAGAGCTTCTAATGAGAGACATTAAATGGATAATTAAATCTTCGGAAATTTCGCGAGGTAACCCTGTGGTTTCGCGTAATTCGCGTGGTAAACAAAGGTTTAAGATATTCCGCTTGGTAACCCTAGAGTTTCGAAATTTTTTGCCTCGCGCCCAAAACTTGTGTTTTGATTGAAAATTTTATGTTTGAACTTTTATTGGGGTAAATACTGTAATATTGATAAATTATGTGGAGGTTTTTAATAAATAAATTAAATTGTTCTAAAGGGAGAAAGCATTCGATAGAATCATCGTTCACGTTCAGCAAGGTGAAAGAGAGGAGAAGGATGAAAGAAAGAGAAGAAGAATAAGAACCAGTCCGGCGGAGGGGGACGGCGGGGGTAGCTCCAGCGTTGGCATCTCCGGTGGCGATGTGTTGGGTTGTGTGGTGATGAGCCTGGCGACGAACTGGTGGAGTCCAATTTCAAGGTGATTTGTAAGTTCGAAGTATTTCGAAAGTTATGAAACTTCCATTTAATTTCTTAAATTTGTTCATATTGATGAGCATGAATCACCTACGTTATGAAATTTGAGCCAAATCTTGGTGGGATGTTTTGAATATGGAATTTTAGGGTTTGAGGTTTTGAAAATTGGGGTTTTTTTGTTTGAGTTGACAATGTTGCCAATTCTTTTGTTGTGTTCTGCCGTACCTAATCTCATGAAAGTTTCCCCAAACTTTCCCATATCGCCTGTAGATTCCAATCACAAATTCTTGAACATCAGGAAACTTTTTATTGCTGCATTGCCTCTTTCTCACAAGGCAATTATTTGGTTGCAACTGATGTCTTCCTTCTTTACTCACTCCACTTGATACATATGTATTTTTAGAATTTCCAATTGCATTGGGATCAATCCAAAATTGGATTTTCTGTTATGACTATGAGCTCTGTACAACTGGATTATAGCTGAGAGTCCATATATAACAATTTAACGTTACCGTAAAATGTGCTATCTATGTGGAAGTTCATCAGAACGTGATCAAACACATTTAGGTAGTGTTAATATAAGCATTTAGATGTGTTTAGGTAGGGTAAAATGCATAAGTTTAGAGTAGTTTTCATGTTTTCATCATGTTTCGATTAGAGTCGGAATCTACAATTTTTGTGCATGATTTCAGGTGATTGCAAAGAGGTGAAGCTAAACTCGAGCCAATGCTCAAAGATTTGACGAAAATAGAAAAGCCCGAGAGCCGAGGAGATGAGCTAAACATGTAAAGGATGGGAGCTGTCCAGGTTGACGACGCTGCACTAAAACGAGTCGTACGAAGGCTGTGTTTATCGGATCGGGGCATACTTATACTTGTTGGAAAGAGGATTCGAAGACCTACAACTTTCGCGTTTACAACTTTTCCAAATTCAGCATTGAAAACAGCAAAATCGGGACTTCAAATGTGGCTGCTGAATGTAACTCGGTTTGGGCAAAAGAACTTGGTCGAGTTGTTTGTGTTTCACCAGAGTTAATTAGCGAAGTGCAGAACACGCTGATCTGTGGGCCACATGTTTGGGCCTATTGGATGTTAGTTTTGTAATTCATTTGACATATTAGGATTATAATTAGTATTATTATTAGGAGGAAGAGAAAAGAAGAAGAATTAGGTTTTTGGTACGTAGCTTTAGGGAGGCTTCTTGTGATTTCTTTTTCAACCATGAACAACTAAACTCCTTTGCTTGGGGAGATTAATCGAAGCTTCGGGTTTGCAATTTCATTGTGAAATTTCTAATTCTTTATACTCCTCTTTGAATATTATCAATTCTTTGCGCTGATTGTTTAGGGTTTTCGTGAATTTCTATTAGCCTGATCAACTGATGTCTTTTCATGATAATCTATAGCTAGATATAAATGATTTCTGGTTGAATTATCTATATTCTTGAGTAGCAAAGTATAAATCTCTGAAACTGGTTGATTTAGGGATTTGTATAGAGAATTGATTTGCAATTGATGCAATAACTGGTTGTGCGTGTCGATTGTCTTTGTTGATTTCCTTTAAGCTTAATCGATTATTGAATTGAATCTTGATAGTTTCAAGATTGTTTGATAATTAGGGTTTTCAGGGTCTGGTTGTCCTGTTAACTAGATTCGATAAGGAATTGGATTCAAAAGACATAGTCTTTCCACAACAAAGTATTCAGGAGAAAGTTATCTCTTCGATTTCGATGATCAATGAACAAACCTGATTGCTGAGATTGGTTGACCTAAGCTATTTTTCTCATATTTATTTCCTCAAGTTGTTTAGTTTGTTATTTTTGTATATTTTTGTTTCTTAATTAGTTAGTTTACACCATCAAAATCCCCCTTTGTGTTTCTTGTTCTTGTTGACACATTCTGACTTGCATACGAATCGTTGACTCTATGTGGGATCAACCCGTACTTGCCAAACTACATTAGTTAGGTTAGACGGATTTATTTGATAGGATTTAAGGCGACTGAAAATCCTCTGTCAAATTTGACGTCGTTGCCAGGGAGTCAAGTTGTTATTTGTGTGTTTGTCTTGTGTGTTAATTTGGCTACTAACTTTTTTTTTTTGTGAACCTATCTTACGGTTCACAACACATATGCTACTAACAGTTTAACATGTTGAGATTATCGCAGTTCGAATGTGAGAACTTTCACCTATATCTCACTAGGTTGCAGAGGTGTGTGGACATCCGCAATGACCGTGGTTTCCACGATAGTTTGTGAGATATGGTTGTCTGCGTTATGTAGGGGATGACTGCTGAGACAAAGACACGTGCTATATACATGAGCGACGGAAGTCTAGCAAGGTTAGGTTTGGTGGGAATTTGGGTTCTTATCTGCTACATGGGTCACCAGTCCTTGCAGGAAGTGTTCTTCGTGCTGGAACCTCAACCAATGGATTACTTCGACGCACCTTTGGAGGATCTATCCAAGGCCTCTTACGAGGAGAATGAGCAATTGTGTCAGCAGATCGCAGAACTAGATAAACGAGTGCATCGAATGGTCCAAGTGGGGAATGAGATTCTAGCGTGTGAAGCGAGTGAACTACCGTCTCAACCGGTGGTTAACCCGATAGAGAGCCTCACCACGAACACCCTAAGGAGTGGCAAGGACCTGTTTGTCATGCCCGAGGGAAGCTTAGAAAGTCATGACGATGAAGGTGAGTGTGTGCTTCCTATTCCTCCCTCATTGAGTTCATCCGAGTCTACTCCGCTACCTCCCCTACCCTTGTGCTATGAGCATGATAATGTTTTGGTGGAGGAGGATATGTTCGCAGACGATGACAGTTTCTTCAGCGATGAAGAGGAGAGTACACTACTTCCTGACATGGAGTGTCATGAGTCGACGCATGAGATCCCATGTGATTTATTGTCTCCTTCATTCGATGAGATTGTCTCGAGCTCGCCTATCAAGGAACCAAGTCCGGAGCTGATTTATGTGGCTCCTAAGCAAAGAATTGATATCCTCTACAATTGTGAGAAGTTCGGTGATTATGTTGACCCTTGAGCTCATTATTTCGACATACCACCAATGGAACTGAATTGGTGGTTCCACATACACGCGACGGAGATTCACACTCGGACATATGAGAAGTTGAGGACATACTTTGACTTCAACTTATTCGTATGTAGTGCCCGCTTACCTAGATGGTGTGCACAAGAGTTTGATTTGCTGCTGAGGGCACTAACGGTGTCCGAGTGAGTCTTAAATGGATAACCAAAACGTCGAGTCTATGACGGTAACCAAGGACGCTTCTTGGGAGGCAACCCAAGGTGAGTAATTTAGATTTGCATTTTTCATTTTTTTTCGTTTAAGTTTTCAATTTCAATTTGAAAAAAAAAAAGATCGTCAAAAATGGGGCCAAAATCAAGAGAATTACAGTAGGGTACTCGGGCAAGAAGCTCGGCCGAGTCCCTTGGCCAACCCGAGTGGCGCACAGTTCTTCAAGAAGAACTCGGGTGAAAAAAAAAAATTAACTCGGTCGAGTTTTATTTTGTCCCACCCGAGCTATATTGCATCTTCTTAAAAAAAAGAAAAAGAAAAAAAAAAGAAACATAGAAGGAAAGTGCGCCGGTCATGCCCGCGTCTTCTCCCGAGCGACAGCGAGCCCATCGCAGGCCAACACCAGGAGCGCCAACGCCGAGCATCTCCGACCAGCAGCCCTCCCGGCAAGTCCCGGAGCCCTCACGCCTCTCTCCTGGCAGCAACGACATTCATCCCCTCCCGTTACCCCCAAGTTCTTGTGCCTGGACCAAGTTCTGTGCAGTTCCCAACACCTCCGCACAGCCATCAGGCCACCACCGACGCGAACATCAACTCCGGATGCCTCCGATCCAGTCCGACCAGCCCTCCGACGGCCGATTCCCACTCCGGCAGCCCACCACATCCAACATCATCCTTCCTCTCTCCTCTCCTCTATTACAGTCGTCCAGTAAGTTTTTCATAAACCCTACAATTATTAGTTTTGTGAAATTTATTGAATTTATGACATTGATGAATTGATTGGGTGAATTAGGAATTTGTTGATGGGGAATTTGTGGATGAATTAGATTGATTGAGGCTTGTGATTTGGATTTGGGATTTTTTGTGCCTAATTGTTAAATTACAAATTTGGGAATTATGAGTCTTGAGCATTTGAATTGATCTTGCTTTTTGATATTAAACTTGATAAGAGTTTCTTGTTGAGTTTATCGATTATAGTTTTGATCAATTTATGCTTAATTGTTATCAATTTGAAAATTGTTGATGTTTGTGGCTTTGTTGTGTGTTATTGTAAGTGGTTTGACACCATTGAGTATTATTGAAAGTTGTCCTTGCTTGGACAACAAAGATTTTTTGTTGGTGTTGCCTTATCTTTGGTTGTAGATGGTAGGTTGTGGTGTCTCCTTGAGGTTGAGACGAGAAAGAACAATGGCTCATCACACTCCTGTGCTTGAATTCATCACCTCCACTTGATATGTAGATGACTCTGTAAGTGTTTTTCTTCCTTTCTCTTTTATTTTTCACATTGAGGACAATGTGTGAATTAAGTGTGGGGGAGGGAACATTTACATGTTTGCATTTAAGTTGCATTGTATATATTTCTTTCTTGTTTTTGCATTTCATGGTTATTATTCTTAGTCTTGCATATTATAAAAAAACAAAAATTGAAAAAAAAAAACAGAAAAATCATATAAAAAGAAAAAAAATCAGCATGCGTGACATTCTAGATTTAGGATCTATCAGATATCCCCATCTGTACCACTTGTTTTCTTAATCTAACTATAAGTCACATGATATGCTTGAATTGTTGATCCTCGTCTAATTTGTTTAATCTATGGGAGCATGAGATAATGGATTGATTGAGCATGTATAACTCTTACATTTTAGGTGGCATTGAAATCCAACAAAAATTTACCTTGTGAGTTTTTGTTAGCCTTATTGGGACTATGCTTTATGGATGTCCTATTTGCTTCTTGTGTGTGATACTCTCCAATGTGACTACCTCTGAGAATTGAAATTGATATCCATGTCAAGGCCGTATATTTTGATTATTACTTGTGATTTTCATATGATTGAGGCAATGTTTTGTTAGCCATATCTTACTCTGTATCTACCCGTATATATTATCCTCTGCTTGAAGCCAAATTTGAGCCTTTTAGCCCATTTTTGTTAGCCCCGCAAAATGTCTTTTAGCCCATTTTAGCCTTACCCTATCCGGGAATTAAGGAGAAGATTGGTGAAAATGTGTATTAGTGGAGTGTTTTGAGCATTTGGAAGTTATGTATGGGAGGTTTATTCGTTTTGAGCTTCATATGGATGATTATTGTGCTTAACACTCGGGGCCTAAGGAGGATAAAATTCACTTAGGAGTAAAAGTCGAGGAAAAATCATAAAAAGGAAAAAATCAAGAAAAGAGAAGAAAAATCATTGAAAAATCAAGTGAAAAAAAAGAAGTAACAAAGTGTGAGTTGGTTAACAAGAGTTGTGCTGAAGTTTTTATTTGTGGATGGAGTTAAAGTTTGAATTCGCAACCAGATAAGCTCAAAGTTCTACAAAAGACCGCTTGAAAGTTCAACAAGATGCCACAACAAAGATGTTCTGTGTAGAATGTACTGATGTTGGTTGAATATTTTGGCATATTAGCTCAACAGGTAGAGCAACGTGCTTAGGCACGAAGATGTGGGTTCAAATCCAACATAGGCTATCTAGACATTGCATTGTATACATGATATGGTTCAATTTCAGTCTCACAACAACAACTTAAGAATATAAATCAAGTCGAATGGCTAATTTGATTGCACACATCATACATTTACTAATCTTAATTAATTATACATGATAGGGTTCAATTAGCCTATGCAGGATTCGAACCTGCATCTTGCGCATGCGCACAGTGCTCTACCACTTGAGCTAATAGGCTTACAATTTTCTAAAAACATATAATCGATAGGTGATGGCAAACCACACCTAGACCAAGTATGTTAAACAACGTAAATCTTGCAGAAACACAAACAAAGCATTTAAAATCACTAGATAGGCAATGCTAAATTAATTACCACTCAAGACTGCATTGAAGATGAAATTTGTTGAAGGAGGAAATCGAGTTCAAAATATAATAAAATAAATCAAACCAGATTCGTGAACACGCAAATAATTACAAGACTTCCTCCCGATGTAGCAACAGGAAGTCAGGATCGATTCTCGAGAATCGAGGAAGCGTGTCAACGGATCCGGGGAAATGGAGTACTTCCAAATTGAATTTCCACATTCCTTCTTCATAAGATTTATCACCTTTCCCTCATTCGTTCAATGCTTTTTTTTTCAATATAATGCTTTTACCTCTCTAACCTTAGCACTGCCTTCTCGTGAGTCGCAAACATGAGTGTCATGAATGGCCCCGAATACTTAGTGCTTTGGACTCCTTACCTTAGTGTCCCATCTCACTGAACTATTATCTCAGTAAGCAGAGTCGATCTACCTTTATCTCCTGAGGTGATCGGATTTTCTTTCACTCATTAAATTTTCCATATAATTTAAACATTTCTGCCAAACTCCAATAATGATAACAACAACACAAATACCATATAATATCTCCATAATATAACATCATTCTCATATCCAAATCAATTGAAAAATACCTCGGAATACCCCTGGTCAATGGAAGGGTGAAAAATTGTGTCTTTGAAGAGGCACTACAAAACCTTAAAAAACAGCTTTCAAAATGGAAATCCTCTTCCATATCCCAAGCAGGGAGAACCATTTTAATCCAAGCCAACCTCAGCTCCAAAACAATTTACCTTATGCAGAACTTCTTACTACCGAAGGGGATTCTACACCAAATAGATCAAATCAATAAGAACTTCTTTTGGAATAAACTCCAATCCCAAAGATACACTCCGTTGCTAAGTTGGGACACTATATGCAAAAGTAAAAATGAAGGAGGATTGGGAATCAGGAAAGCAGAATCACTTAATGAAGGACTACAAATGAAACTCCTTTGGAAAATTCATACAGATAATTCTAGTATGTGGGTTAAAATTATAAAGGAAAAATATTTACAAACAACCCATATCAATGAAAGAGATAATCAAAATACCTCTTGGCAATTTGGAAGACTTCTATTCTTAAGGGAAAAATTCAATAAGGGCATCATATGGCTAATAGGCAATGGTAATCAAGTAAATGTTTGGAATGACCCTTGGCTAGAAGGAATGAACCTAATCCCATACCAAAGATTAGAAAATCAAAATCTCAAAGTCTCCCAGCTTATAGACGATCAGAAGCAATGGAAATTAACAAAACTGCGGGAATTGTTCCCAACCCACATTGTGGACCATATCCTACAACTGTAGATCCCCAACTGGGAAACAAACGATAAATTAATTTGGAAACTGGAGAAGAATGGTACTTTCTCGACCAAGTCAACTATTCGACTAAAACCCATTATCAATAATAGCAATACGACAGATTATAAGTGGATATGGAAACTAGATATACCACCAAGGTTAAAAAATTTAATTTGGAAGATAATGATAGACGGATTATCAACCACACAACGACTAAACAAACACTTTAATAGGGTTCCATCTCAATGCTCACTTTGTAACTTGGCTGATGAGGACGCCAACCATCTGTTCATCAACTGTGAATATACAAGAAGACTAATCCAAAACTTTGAAAGTATAAGTGGGAAAACTCTCCTTTTCAAAGAAGACTATGATGACGATATAAAGTACATTCTACAGGATAAAAAGAGTTATAGCAAATCAGCAATCAAAGAATTAGCCTTTATTTGGCAAGCCATCTGGGACATCAGAAACAATTACATCTTCAAAAATATAAAACCAAATGCAACGATCAACCTAGCCTTTGAAATCATGTCAAATATTAAGCTTTGGAACACGCAAATAGAAGAAGAAAATAACCATACAAATCGACGTAATACTAGGCGAAAGACTAGGTGGACCAAACCACCGAGCGGTATCTATAAAATTAATATAGATGGCTCGGTTAAACCCACGGACGATTGCCAAGTGGGTGGGGTCATTCGTGACTCTAAGAGCGGGTTGATAGATGTATTCTTTCAAAATACATCTACAGGTTCGATTTTACAGACAGAGGCAGAAGCTATTATTGTAGGCCTCAAGCATGCAAGTAGTAAAGGGATCCAGAAGGCTATCATTGAAAGCGACGATGAAACTATAATCAAAGCTATAAGGAAAGAGATCGCTACTCCATGGGAAGTCATTCACCAAGTAGAGAAGATCAACATCATGGCTACGGAATTCCAGATTATCCAGTACAAACACTGCTATCGAGAAGCAAATAGAGTAGCTGACTTCATAGCTAGAAAGGGTATCGTTTGTACTAGTCCTACATCTCCCCTTACGAAGGAGCTGTACTCCATCATCCTAAGGGATGATCATGGCAGTTTGTTACATCTTATGTAACAAACTCCAACTGTTTGCCTACTGTAAAAAAAAAAAACATCATTCTCAACATAGTCCCCGGATAGGAAATAAGGTAAAGAATTGCAATATTTAGATCATGTGGAGCAATAATTGAAATAAGGCATAATATAGCTCTTGTGGTGCATAAGCATAGGTAATGCTAGGATATGTAAACAATATGAGCATTATATGGAAATATAAAGTCCTTCATCCTCTTATCATGCAACATGTCAAAAGCAACTTCAAATTTTACCTCCTTTCATGGTTTTCAAGAAATAATGCACTTCATTGTGACTTCCCTTTATTAGGCAATTTCATGTTATATCTCTAATAAATCAAATTTTGCATAGTCGAGTTCAATATAAGCTTCCAAGACACTATTTCTTTGAACAATTTACAAGCATTGAGAGATGTCTCATAAAACTTTGAGTCTAGCAATTATGCACAAAATTAAAATTTTACTCAAAATTCACCATGTAAATTTACCATATAAAACCAAAAGCAATAATAAAACATAAATAAGTAATATTAAGCTCTTCCCCCCACCCCATATTTAAAATATACAGTGTCCCCACTGTATAAACTAAAATAAAAACAAGGGTAAAGGAAGGAACTCACCGAATAACGCGTCGTAGAGTCAAAACAGGGCAGTCGAGTAAATGTGCTAGTCGACGTCGAGTAGGCGTGGTCGACGTCAAGTACAGATCTGCTGCGTCAAGTGAAAGATGAAGTCGAGGATGCTCCTGGGTGGTCGATGTCGAGTGGCCTACTCGACGTCGAGGACGGTGTTGTACTCGGTCCTCTTCGTAGTCGATCTCGACTTGGCCTAGTCGATTTCAACTGCTAGCAGGGACTTCTTCTTTCTCTCTTTGCGATCCTTTATGCTTCTCAACCTAAAAATGTTAGATTTTCACACGAAGACAAGACCTTCCATATGAAGCATTCAAAACAAAAAACAAAAACAAATAAAACCAAAACCAAAAGTTTCAAAGTCCAAAAATTCAAAAGTTTTATGTACATGCTCTAGATTTTAGAGTCGCTAGGCCGACTTCTCCATTAAGCATTAGCATGACTCATCTTTGTCCGAAGGTATAGGTGGGTCTGGTGGTTCCTCCGATGGTGGAAAGCGTGGAATGTCATCCGGGGGCATCATGTGAAGAAGCTTAAACCTCCCCGAGTGAACGCTCCATGTCTTCACCCATTCATCTTCATGGGCTCCAGCTGGCATGCATAAAGGAAGATATAAAGAAAATATACATACCTCATCATTATACCTCTTCCGCTTCATTGGTTGATTTGTTTGCGCGTCTCCACCACAGCAAAACGGTGGAATGGGAAGAGATATTTCCACCTCATCATGCGGAGCTTCATGCCACTTTGCTGTGGATAAAATCCTTCTTCCATAGATAGATCTTGATAGAACATGATGGATCCAGCCTTGCTTCGTGTCCAATTATGCTCGGAATGGCCCAACAGTCTCGCGGCCCAAAATCGCGTAGTCGACCTCGACAAAGCCTGGTCGACTTCGAGTAATCCTCAGCTTGTCGATCTGGTTCTCTTCGTCGAGCTCGGGTCAGGTTCAATTCTGGTCGACGTCGAGTACGGCTCGTGCTCCATCTCGTCCTCTAGAGCAAACGTCGGGCAAAAGTTGGTCGACTTCGAGTAACTCTGTTGGCTTTCAGCATTCTGCTCCGTTCTTGAAACGCACTTTCCTGAGTTCTCATTTTTCGGATTGATGCATATGGGCATGAGTTGGAAAGCTCTTTTCGAGGGCTACAACTTTCATGAAGACATCAAAGCTTGATTCAGAATGATGGATGTCGAAATATGGGCTTTTCTCCAGCTGCACCATCCTTAGCTTCTTCATGACTTTCTTTTAAGCTCCAAAGTGCGCCCGATTTCTGCGAAATTAAACAGAAACTAGTGTAGACCTCCATAATAGGCAAATAAGCGTAAACTACATAAATTTTGTATTATTCTAACCCAAATGCATGAAATGCATGCAGAAATCGATATAAGAGTCAATATAAAACATGGCACAAAACATGGACATCAAAATTCATGTTTACAACTAGTCACCTGTGAAGGAAAAGAAAAGAAAGTTGACTACCAACAAGGTGTTGTTGATCATAGAAATTCATCATAAACTCTACATAAGAAGCTCATGCTGTCACATTTGATTACCTTGGAAGGATCACTTTCACATAATTCTTCAAGGCATATGCTACAAGCATCATCACATATACCTACAATAGACATCACACTAAAACAGGAGTGTAACCTACAGTAGTCACTCCTACTAAATTATACTCTATAATTCTAAGTAAATCTAAGAAAACTGTACGCATCGGCATTCCCAGGTCATTCAGCCTGTAATGAGCAACTGACCTAACCCTACATTCCATCATTCATTTGACGAGTGATCAAGCAATTTTCCAATGAATCAATAAAACAATAAGTAACAAGAGATTGCCAACCAAGAATACAAAATCTACACATTTTGATGTCCCTAACAGATATTTCTGTCGCACCTATAGCTTCATGGAAACCCTAACTAAACATTATTACAGATTTATAGGTAATCCAGTTCTATACTGTGACACCAGATCCACATATACCGTGTAAATGTCTGCATAATGAAATATAATATTACCTCAATGAAAGCCTTCAAAACCCACAAGAATGCCAATATCAGTAACTTTAAGAACAGGTACCCTAGCAGTGGATATTAACTGAACATTTTTCACCAACTGTTTATCTGCATCATAGAAATGCCAAAATTGTAAGAATAACCCACTTTGTGAGATTGTCACTTGCTCTAAGCTACAAATATTTAATAATAAAGCATTTGAGAGGAAACAATGCTCAGATTGTCCAAAATACAAGTATAAAAGAGTGAAAATACTTGAGAAAGAAATCACATACATGTCACCTAAATTCAGAATTGCTGCTTAACAGTGGCAAAAAAAAAATCACATCATACTATCTTACTTCAACCTCTAGTTGATCTCCTTGATATTGATTTAACCTAAGGCCACCTAATCACAATTCGAAAAGAAAAAAAATACTTCAGCTCTAAGGCACTCAAACCCAACTGCCTTGCTTGAGACCTAAAATTTTCGGACCCTACAAAAAAAAAAAAAACCCAAATTTTAGGACCCCTTAACCTTAAAATTTATAATTTGAAATTCGAATGTTTGAAGCTCAATTTCACACCCTAGATCACTAATCCACTAATCCACCCAATAAGAACTAAATTGATAGGTAGAACATGGAACTTTCGAGGGATGCAATTCAAAAATTTTTAAATCTTAAAACCAACCTTAAATTGCAGCCCACCACCACCAACCGAGTCTCCACACCACCGCCATCCACCGGCTGCGCCTGCGCTGCCGCCGCTGCTCTCACTCCCGTCGCCGGCCACCACCCTGAGGTACTCTGCCTCCCCTTGCTATCGGTCTCTCCTCCCTCTGTGAGACCCTTCTCCATCTTCTCAATCCTTCGAACGACATTTATGTTTCAATATAGGTATTTGTGAAAATAATCCACAATTTTTGTTAATATTACACTACTCACCCGCATATAACTTGAAAACCACGATTTTTGGAGAAAGTCAAACTTTTGGGTGCGAGACAAAAAATTTCGAAACCTCAGGGTTACCAGCCAAAATATCTAAAACTCGTATTTACCACACGAATTACGCGAAACCTCAGGGTTACCTCGCGAAATTTTCGTTAAATATTTCTTGAGAACAAAAATGTCTCATGTGCCCCGAGAAGGGAACAAAGTGGTAGACAAGGTTACACATTTTAGCCACTCTTTTTCTAGGGACGCACTAACATCAAACAAAGATCTTATTGATCTCATCCGAAAAGAATGCTATCGACTATGTTCAACCAACCGAATTTTTACTCTATAAAAAAAAATTAAGTATGAATTTATAAAAACAAATGTAAAAAAAGTTTATATTTTATATAGTTTTTATCATTATAAAAAAGCGTGCATTAATAGTAAACGACAAGTTTTAATTAACAAAGGGAGTATATAATAAGGATACATGGAAGTGATTCTATGTTGATCGGAGAAGAGGCAAATAAAGAGAATTAAGTGAAAGTATGAGTGTTCTTAGAAACTGTAAGAATGATGGTACAAAGTTCCCTATTAAAAGGGATAGTAAAGCTATTGCTATATGATACCCTTTCGAGCTATAAAGTCGGCTACTTGATTCGCTATCTCTAACCAAGTTACCCTTGAAATGTCAGAAAGATTTACTACAAACCATCAGGATGTTTGTCAGAAAGATTCGCTATCTCTAACCAAGCTATCTCTAACCAAGTTACCCTTCCGAGCTAGAAAGATTTACTAGAAACTGTTTTTTTTTACATGCAGGATGTCTGGAACATTTAATCACAAATTACTTATAAAGAAAACAACATTTTGATAGCCCAACCAATTGAGTGTAAATTGAAAGTGAATTTTGAGTGGCTACCATGGAGCTGTAGCAGATGTTGTTGCTTTGGACACATTGAGACCTCGTGCCCGAGGTTGCCGCAGAAGAAGGTGCCGGTTGCTGCTGACGTGGACTCGTCTACTGGTGGGGGCGAGGGTGGTTGTATAAACAAAATGAATAGGGACTGTGTAATAGACTGTAAGGTTGGGGCTGAAGTCCAAACGGAAGAGAAGTGCACAATAGATGTGGGTGTTGCAATAACCATATCCTCGTGTGGTACTCTGAAGTGGGAAGCAATGATCTGGTTGCTGACGGGATGAAAGCACACACGAACTGTGTGACTACCCAAACAGATTTTTCACAAGAAGAGGGGGAGACCGGAAGTGAACATCCTGTGTTGCCCCCACCAAAAGGTGGGCTTACGAGGATAAGGAAGACGACGAGCTTAAGGCGGATCCGATTTCTTCTAAAATGTGCGTTGCACTCGTGGCAACAACATGGGCAAAGGACTCAGGCATCACAACTACGAAGGGTGGCCGTATGAGGATTAGTAGCTACAAAATGCCTCCTCCTAAGCACTGGCAGGATGAGGGAGGGGTTAGGAAAAGGGAGCTACTTTCTCCGAGGCACGTCGAATTGCATCCCCAGGGACATCCGAGTCTCATTGACTTTGGACGAGCTTTATGGTGCACTTTCCGCTATAAAGGATCCAAATTCGGGGGACAGGGTTGCTAGGTATTTTGCTCAAATCTCGGAAAATGAGGAGGGGTCTTCGGATGATGAATCTTATCATCCGGGTTGAATGGGTGGATTTAGCTGATCGAGTGGGCTGTCGTTGGCGGGGAGAGGTGCTGGGTGCACCCCTGTCATAAGTTGTTGTTTGGTGTATGCTACTACGCTTTCCCTGTCAAAACGTCTAGTTCACTAGAGAGCCGATTAAGGTGTTTCTTGTGTGTGGGCCGCCGGGTTATATTGAGCCGGTTAAGGTGTGTTAGTGTGGGCTGATTTAAAATTTGAGCCGGCTAAATATGTGGGCCGGTGGGTCCATGTCTTTGCAATGGGCCACAAATGGAATTGGGCTAATTTTCCCCCTTTTGGATTCTATTATCCGATGATGATCTAGGCCTTTTGTTTAGCATATATCACTGAAGTCGTTTGTTCCCGTATATATGTTAAACTACTATTTGGTACCCGCGCGGACGCGTTTTGTAAATAAAATTATATTTTATTATGTTTGTTTGAAATATTTGTTTATTAAATTTTATGCTTGAAATATTTTAATAAAACATTCAATCAATTATAAAATAAATTAAAGTAAAATCTTGTTAGATGAAATTGAATATACAACTAAGAGGTTAATTTCAATGTGTCACTTACTCGTATAGTCTAAACCTTTTTAATCGTATCTAAAACGGGATAATCCATGGAATGTATGTCACATATACATTGGATTTAGTTAAAACGGTTGAATATTTATAAAAATCCTAATTAAAATATAAAGTTATATTAGATAAATTATTTGATCTAAAAAGATAATTTTTTTTCATAAACAACATTCCAACCTTCCTCAACCCAAAAAAAAAACAGTCCAAGCATTTCCACGATGGATCAAAATTCTGCAATTCTGCACTTTACTAATCCATCGCATGCTCCATGAATGAAAACAAAAATTGGGCTCTTTGACTTATTTCCCTCCATTTTATTCTTATTTGCAAAATGGGGTAGCAAAATGTGGGAATGCCTGTGTCACACCTTCCTCTAATAAACCCCCAAAACTTAACAAAAACTTTGCACTCCTTATTCAAAGGAAATTTGTCCCAACTACCCTGTCCGCTTCCTAAGTTTTAATAATTTGTTTTCTATCTAATTAAGATATATGATTGAATATTAAAAAAAAAACTATTTAAAGCACCTTGTGTGGATTTTTTAATATTAATGCATTTGACATTAAAAAAAATGTATAAAATATGTTTTCTACTGCATTAAACTTGATACCTTAACTAATAACTACCAATATGAACCACTAAATATTTTTAAATTAAATAAAATTTAAGTACGTACAATTATATATATATATATATATATATATATATATATATATATATTAAAGCATTTGATATTTAAAAAAAATACTCATCATATCTTTGTTTTTTTACATGATAGTTTATAAATATAGATATCGAGATGTTATATATATATATCTACATGATAAGGTTATATAATATAGATATATTCTCTCCATATCTTCGTAACTTTTATAAGAGATAATCTATCACAATTAGTAAATATAGGTATTTAGATATTAGATAAGATTTTGTTAGGGAATTTGAAAATTGGCTAATTAATCTAAAATCGGATCTTTGTTTTTAATGGAACAATTGATATTGAATTCAATTTTGTGAAATCTTATCTGAAACATATATTGCTTCCAAAAAGGTTATTTTTTTTATAACCCTTCCAAAAAGGTGACGGGATGCATATTAATCAAATAAGTAGAATTTGAGTTGAAAGATTATGAGATAAAATTTTATCTCATTGAATATAAAATGATTATTAATTTAAACTATTCATTTAAGTTATTGTCAATGGAATTAGGGTGAACCCATATGATGATCTGTGATTTTGGTAAATAAAATTTTGTATCTTTAAAAATTTTCTCCCATATGGCGATATGTGATTTTGGTAAATAAAATTTTGTATCTTTAAAATTTTTCTTACTATATAGTAGTACATATTCACTATTTAACTTTTAATAAAAGATTAATTTACGTTACGAAACATTCAATATATATATATATATATATATATAATATTTTTAACACTTAAATTTTGACTTATTCACCAATATATACTTTTAAATTAATGTATTAAATAATGATGTGTTAGGGGTACAATTAATTTTTATATATCTATTTTCAAAACCTATCATTTTACTATGAGTTATTTTATAAATATTATATTTTGAATTATTTTATAAACCTATCATTGCCAATACCGTAGCATACCACTTTACATGTATTATTTAAGGTCATTCCTACTTTTACTCTCAAGTGATCAAGTCTTGCCTAATTAATCCGACATAAACATAAGCAAAAAAAAAAAAAATCAGGATAAATAAACAAACAAATACCAAGGAAATCAAAATTAAAATAAATGAGTTTCAAAGATAAACTCAAAGCAACTATATATTTTTTTTAGTTTAACCTTCAAACAAACATTAGCAAAATCTTCAAACAAACAAATAAAATAATCTCGTTTAATCCAGAAAATTCCGTGGCAGCAAGGTCGCTCCAGCGGTCTCTGTTTTAGTATTTTATATAGATATAGATAGATATAGATATATAGATATTAGGCTTGCCTAGTCATTTTATTCGGATCTTATTGTCTAAAAGGGGGTGGCGGGTAGAAAAATAGCGGAGCGACTGTAGTGGGTAGTATTTTTTTATTTTTTTTTGATTTGGGAGGAATTCGACGTACCGGACAGGCCCAGCGAGTCGATAGGCCGAATAAATCGGCGACGAACAACCCGTCAAATAAGCTGAAGACATAAAACAACAAAAATGCGAAACCACTAAAACACGAGGGTGAAGTTATAGGCGAAGACTAGCACAAATGATGAAGGAACAGGAGCGATGTGCACAACTCATATGTCATTTCTTGTCATGTCTCTGTAGTGGGTAGTATTTATCCATCACTTTCTTTTTTGTAACTAGAGAGACCCCTCTGGGTCTGTTTCCTCCTCATGGAGATATTTATATATTTACCAGTTCAGGGGAAATCGTGAGAAATAAGTGAAAAAGTGTGGAGATTAATAACAACACGTGAGTTTTCAATAACGACGAAGAAGAAGAGAGACAGTGAACTAGGTATGTGCATACTTGCAGAGACATGACAAGAAATGTTCTTGTAAATAAAGCGTTGCTTGATTCATTATGACGACAAGAGTTAGGATTGAGCGGTTGATACGAGTAAACTTATATGCTTGGCTTTTTTTAATTGTTATTAATTAGGGTTAAAAATGTACATTTATGGTAATTTATCTAGACTCGGGGGTGTTGAGGTGTTCGGACGCCTGGATTCTGGGTGCCGAGGTGAACGAACGCCTGGGCTTTGGAGTGCCGAGATACTCGATTTGTAACTGGTTAATTGTCTAGAGAGATCAACACCTAAATCATTTTTTCAAATGCCAGTACAGGGAGATAGTTTGGGAAGTAGCAAAATAGATAGAGGTCGTTTTCCTGGTGACGTTTAGCAACACGTTTTCAATTGTTCTTCAACAATGCCCAAATTGAATTAGTATACTACGGAGTGTTTTTAATATAATACAGTACACACATTATTACACTCCCATAGGAATTACTACTATAATTTCCTTAAAATGATCAGCAACCCTCTAGTATAAAATTCAATCAAACCCTTTTTTTTGTTGCATATATTTTCATAATTCGTAAATCGAGAACTGAATATTCTTAACTCAATAATACCTCCTATCAACAATACAGTATAATAATTTTTATTTTTCAGCACGTATTTCAATAATTAAGCTAAAAACTACTGTAATGATTTTTTTCAACACTTAACTTGAGAAAAAATAGGGTCTTGTTAGATACACCGCAAATTGTAATTAAGGATTTGCACGTCCTTATTGACATACATGCACGTCGTTAACAATGTGCAAGTGTGGAATTGTGCATGTCGACTAGCAAACTAGGGTTTGCACGTCGAAAATAACGTGCAAATACTAGTTAGGGTTTCGCGTTTAGGGTTTAGGGTTTTCCGAGGGTTTTTTAACGTTAATTGAAAGAAATTGAAGGGTTTAGCTAGTGGGGTTTAAGGATTTAGGGTCTAATTAAATGGCAAGCAATAATTGTTAAGGTTTTCATAAGGATAATGTGCGAATAATGTTACAATGAACGGAATTAAAAGGTTTACATCAATAATTTTAATAAACTGGTGGAATAAAATCTAGGAAAAGGGTAAAGGGCGATCGGACTCGACACGTAAGGCTCGAAATCTCTCAAACTGAGCTTGAAATGGAGCATCCTATCCTTCGACGCTCGGTTGATGATGTGCGACCCATTCTGGCGCAGTCATCGGAATAGGAGCGTTAGGACGCAACCAGATCTATGAGAACGAAAAATTAGAGTTAGAGTATTGACATATAGATGAAAAGCAAGAATAGGTAATAAAATAAGACGTTTGAAGTCGTACCGTGGTAAAATGGTCTTGGTTTCCGATGCAGGCTAAACCAAGGGTTGCTGATTGATGGTTGTTAGCAGGTGTCGGCGAGGTCATGGGGAGACATGTGAACGGATGATGCCAAGCTAGGACGACGAGAGGAATCTAATATACCTCTGCAAACATTAAACCCATGATGGGTAGCTCTATCCACCGTCTCCTATCACCATGCACAGGTCCCGTCCATCTCTGGTAGTCGACGAACTGCTGGAATGGGTACCCTCCCATATAACAACCGGCGTAGAGATCGATGGGCGTGATCCTCCAAGTGATTGCATAATAACGTTTTGAGTTCCAGGAAAGCAGACTCGTCGATCGGTGATGTCAATGACGCCAAAGCACGGTAGCCACAATGACCATCTCCAATAGTGTCCCTCACACCCTCAATATGACCGAGCATGAAGGGATCAACGTTGTTTCGACCCCAGTTGAACCCTCCGAACACATCATCACGTCCACGTCAAGCTGAGGTCGCTTGTGGAAGATGTCGACCAGCATTTCGAGCAGCACGTGCTTCTTCTCTCTCAAATCTTTCCCTTAATTCCTCGTATGACAACGGGTTGGTTCTGCAAGCATTCCTCGACCCCGAGGCCTCCCTTTCCTTCGGATGTTTGCAGATGAGGGTGGGGGGAGCTCATCGTCGCATACATCATTGGAAGTCGTGTATGAAGATGACAACTCATAGGGCAGTGTGGTGTCGTCGTTGTCAGTCCATGACAAATCCATCCAGAACAGTTGGATGTTCTCGGCGGGTATCGGAGTACCGGAACTGACGTATGCCTGAATCTCATGGACACATGGGATCCCGTAACAAACCCTCCAATGTCGGTCTGTGCATTCCGGAGGAATGTTTTGGTTCACGACATCCTGCCACATCTTGTACAGATAATCGAAACACTTTTTAGAGATTAAAGTATTTACCTCATCAAAACGGTTGACTTTATACGCCGTTGTAGGCCACTTGAAGCAGTCGATCTCCAAAGTAGTTTGCAGCTCATGCAGTTGACAATCGTTGACTCTATGGATTGCATCGATCACGATGCGAAAGTCACCAGTCTATGAGTGCAATGCCTCCTTCAGAACCTTGTGTTGACCCTCAACTATGTACACATTGAAGTGCATACCACTAAATGTTTGATGCCATATCATATTGTAATGGGAGATATGAAGTAAGGTGTACCTGTTTGTCGTACGGGTGCCGAGATGGAAGACATTATCTACGTAGCATCGTACGATGTTCCTGCTGTACGGAAGCCACACTGTCTCTAAATACGCCACCACACCTGGGAATGGGTGTCATGCAACGTGTAGCGCCCGACGACAGCGTTTGAATGATTCCTCCGACCTCGATTGGAACAACCCCCAACAATTGCTCCAGAAGGTGCCAACGTGGTTTTATTTTAATGTTTTTTTAATGACTTTTAATGTTATTTTAATGTCTTTTGATGTATTTTAATATATTTTAATATCTTTTAATATATATTAATCGCTTTTAATGTTTTTTTTTATTTTGTTTGATTTTTAATGTATTTTTAATGTATTTTAATGTTTTTTAATATAGTTTGTATTTTTTGTACAAACTATATTTGAAACTATAAACATACAAGTAATGTATGTTTAGAGTCTATATACTATCAACCCATAAAAACTATATATTATCAATTATAATCTATCAAATTATATTATAAAACTATATTATAATCTATCAAACTATATAACAAATCATGAAACTATCAAACCATGAAACTATAAAATATCAACATATAACAAATCATAAAAACTATATAATATCAATTATAATCTATCAAATTATATTATAAAACTATATTATAATCTATCAAACTATATTATAAAACTATAAAACTAAATCAAATAAAATAAATAATTCAAATAAGCACGTCGTAATTAACGTGCGGATTTGCGGTGTATATAGCCGAAACAAAAAAATATGAAAAAATTACGTTCCGGCTATATACACCGCAAATCATGTACGTCCTTAAGGACGTGCATGATTAAAAGGCTTGCTCGTCCTTAAGGACGTGCAATATTAGACACAAGGCTTGCACGTCCTTAAGGACGTGCAATATTAACCTTGTGATTTGCGGTGTATATAGCAACACCCAAAAATTAAATATTTAATTAATTTTTAACTAATTGAAATAAGTAAACGTAAAACATATTTGATCGGAGGGAGTATTATACTTCTCCATATTCAGGGCATCTCCCATGGTAAGGTAAAAAATGGATTTTGGTCAAATTTTGCTCCCACCTTAGGCCAAAACCCATTTTAACCTTTTTGTATTTGGCCTAATTCCAAAACTAAGGCCAAATTTGGCTTCCGGCCACTTTTGGAAGGCCAAATCCTATTTATTTATTTATTTATTTTGAAGTGTTTAATATTTATGTAAATTTATAAAAATACAATTATAAATCTATATATTACTCCCTCCGTTAATTAAAACTTGACGTTTTACTATTCACGCACGCATTTTTAGGTGTTAAAAACTATATAAAATATTAACTTTTTAAATAATTTTTTAAAATAATATCATACTTATTACTATTAAGTATGAATTTATAAAAACAAATTTTAAAAAAAGTTAATATTTTATATAGTTTTTATCGTTCTAAAAAAGCGTGCATGAATAGTAAACGACAAGTTTTAATTAACAGATGGAGTATATAGTTATGATTTTCAATTAAAAATAAAATTTGTATTATTGTTAAGATATTCAAGAGTTTTTCGATATGACTATAATATTTTACATATTTGAATTATTATATTGCACAAATAATATTTTTAGAAAACGATATTAATCTTTTCGGAAATTTCACGAGGTACCCCTGATGTATTGCAATTTTCGCAGGGTGTACAGAAGTTTGACAATATTCGCATGGTACCCCTGTGGTAATAACCTATTTCGCGTCGCGCCCATTAATGTTAAAGTTAACAGTTCTCCGTTGGGTTGTAATTAAAAAAAAACTCCAATGAATTGATTTTCTGATGGATGGAAAGGCGATAGCGATGGAGAGAACTCCTGCGATGCGAAGCTCGACTGAGAGGTGAGAGAGAAGATGGAGACACATCCGCTCGACACCGCCTACAACATGTAGGGAGACTCTATATCAAAGCCGGCCCCAATACAAAGAAGGTATGTTGTGAATTAGGGTTTCGAATTGGGGATTTTGAATTAGAGAGAACTCTTTCGAATTGGGGATTTTCGAATTAGGGTTGTGTGATTTTGGATATTTTCGAATTTGGATTGTGTGATTTTCAAATTGGGGATTTTCCAATGCCTCTTTCGATTTGCTGAAGAGTTTCAATTGTTTTGCATTGTTGAAGACGCTTATGGGTTCGACAACTTGAAGAATAAGAGTTTGATTTGCATTGTTTTGATTATTTTAAGAGTTCATTTACATTCTGCTTGTTATTTCAGAATAAAGGAACGAGTAGTCAATTCTCCAAGAGTTGGGAAATTTTTTGATAGAAATTGCGTGAAATATCTATGCATATTTTTATTCAAATGTACTTACAGCTGAACTGTTACCTTGTTACACTGATTTCAAATACGTTTAGAAAATTGATAGAGAACTAAATTTACAACTGAACTGAATTGCTTACCTTGCATATTTTTACTAATTGGTGTTGCCTTGTCAACTTGTTGCCGAGGAGTGAGGACAAGTAAAAGTTCCAAGGAAGTCAATTAATTTTCTTTATATTTGGATGACAGGATTACACAAATAGACATGTATTGGCTCTATTCTGTCTATCCTGCACATAAATTAGTCTATATGGTTTCTTATTAGCATTGGTCATGAGTCATGACACTTCAAGGGAGACAAAAATACAGAAGCTACATGGTTCTTGATCACTATCTGTTTCAGAGCCGAGTTCCATTTCTGTATTCAGATTTTTAGTCTTTCACTTTCTGCATTCAATTTCATTTTCAGTTTGAGTATTCTACATTTCAGTTTTTCTGTATTTCAGTTTCTGCATTGATTTTCCAGATTTCAGATTTTTTGTATGCATTTTCTGTATTCAGATTTTTTGTTTTTTACTTCATTCATTTTCAATTTCAGTTTATGCATTATGTATTTCATATTTTCTGTATTTTAGATTTTCAATTTCAGTTTATGCATTCTGTTTTTTTAGTTTATGTATTCTGTTTAGTTTCATTTTCACATGATGTAATTTACAAAAATTGAATGCAATTTACAAATTAATAGAGCATGATGTACAATTGTACATAAACTAATTTTTCAGAAACTAATGATTCGGAACTGATTTATATAGCATGATTTATACAAAAAATGTTATAGAAGTGAGCATTGGTTTGAACCTATTAACCTACTAGCTCAATCGGTAGAGCATTGTGCGTATGCACAAGACGTGAGTTCGAATCCCACGTAGGTTGTCACTTGTCTACTATATAACATACATAGTATTTTCTTCTCCGTTTGTATCTTTGATTGAATAAATGAGCAAAATCATCCGAATCTATGACATCAAAATCAGAGCTAAACTGAATGGCAAATACAGTAGTAGCCCATGGTCAATAGACTTGTTAAAGACCTACACTACAAAAGCTCTGTCAAAATTTTCAAAGCAAGAGGTTGATACAATGTATGTGTGGCTTATGTGGGATTCGAACCCACATCTTATGCCTAAGCACAATGCTCTACCGGTTGAGCTAATAAGCCAAAAAATTTAAAGCAAGAGACTAACATGTTCTATCTTCAATGAGGCATAAAGATGCAGATAACTTATTTTGTTGTCATTAATGCAGTACCTTACAGATGAATCTGTAAAGTAGTTGTTGTAAACTGATTTACAGCTCTATAAATATGTAAAATGCAGTTTACAGATTTATATAACTATAAGGAAGTGTGGAAGAAAAGAGAGTAAAGTAACATCTTATATATGAGAACAAGTTTGCTTCCCAAATAGAATCAGTTGCTTTGTGGTACTCGATCTCTTTCAAATCCTCATCACAAAGAGCCTTACTTATAGGTTAACCTCCTCCCGGATCGAACATCAATAATGCAACATGTTCTAACACATATTGAGAGTTTTCTAGCAGCCCAGGAACTTCAAACAGGGGCTGATATCTAGAAGGAAATGAGAACAAGTTTGCTTCCCAAATAGAATCAGTTGCTTTGTGGTACTCGATCTCTTTCAAATCCTCATCACAAAGAGCCTTACTTATAGGTTAACCTCCTCCCGGATCGAACATCAATAATGCAACATGTTCTAACACATATTGAGAGTTTTCTAGCAGCCCAGGAACTTCAAACAGGGGCTGATATCTAGAAGGAAAGCTAGTATCAAGCTCCTTGTCACTGCGACTGTTAATTGGAACCATTTTATTTACCAACAAAGTTGACAAGTCTCACTACATGACTTCTGCTATAGGAAAAGAAGACAACACCACCCTTAGCCTCATGGACAGAGGATAGGACATTTAGAGATAAAAGAATCAACTCTTGTAATAATCAGTGAATCAACTCATTCAATCGGTAGCACTACACCAAAGTTTAAGAAAAAAATATGCATGACAACAATCAGTTATATAATAGCAATAAGTAAAATAGAAATCGTCATCAAAATACATTTCATCTTCATTTATTCAATCCAATGTGAACTTTATAGCAAAATACAATCCTAGCTAGGAACCTAAACCCTACATCTCCAAATCGAAATTCCAATCTCTGTCAATAACCAAATACTATATGACAATAATTAGTTATTTCCCATTGAATTCATCGGTTCTCTCAAAGTTCAAGGTAAGACTCGAACGAGTTTATATACTAGTACAGCTCAAACTTAATAAGTGGAATACCCCAAACAAAGTAGTATTTTTCAAGCATAGGTAGATCATTTGATTCATGAAACATTTGTTAGCTTATTGTTGATTTGAGAATGGAAAGGTTCCATCAGCAGCAAGAATTTGCAAAATGTCGATCTGAACTGGTAAGTTAAATCCAAATTGCAGGTTTCACAACTCTCTGAATCTAGAACCCACGAGAAGAACACAAGATTATTTAGGGTTAACCCTAACTAAATTCACCCACAAATTTGCAAAAGGCCAAAATCGAACAACCCCTAACGAAGAAGAAACCATGTAGCAGCAAAATTAACCAATAATAATGAAGCAATTCTTCCACAAATATAAACACAACCACTAACCCTAATTTTTCAAAAGGGGCAAAATAAGAGAGAAGACATACCTCGTCGTCGGAAAGCCAGTGGACCACCTCGTCCCTGAACTGCGCATGGATCCAGCGAACGGACGATCTTCCTCCTCGTCTGGGTGTGGCGCTTGGTCGCCCTCTCGACTCGAAGCCCTCTTTACTCTTTCCTCTCAGTTCGCCCTTGAATTGAAGACGCGCTCTCTCTCTCTCTAGTTCCAGCGTTCTTTCTTTTTTAAATCCAAACTAACGGAGCTCTGTGAAAATTAACTACGGAAGGGCGCGGGGTGTAATAAGAGTAAATGTCAGGGGTACCATGCGAAATTTGTCAAACTTCTGTACACCTGGCGAAAATTACAATACCACGAGGGTACCTCGCGAAATTTCCGTAATCTTTTTTATTATAGATTCGTCAAAATTATAATAAAAAATAAATATTAAGTTGCTTAAAGTACTAAAGAAGAAAAAAATATATAAAATGAAACAACCAACTATTGAATCATGATCACATTTAATATTCTGGTAGATTCGCATTACTCTCTTCATAACCATTTTTTGTTCCGAAGCCATCACTTTGATCATCTTCATGCATATATTTGTCATTGCTCTTTCGAAAGCTACAATAGCCATAATTTTCACTACCAAAACTTTCATTATCATGCATGCAGCTTCTGATTGACTTTGATTGGTTAAAGTTACCATAACGATAGAATCGAGTGACGGAAATGAGATATGAAAGTTCTAAATTGTATGAGTATTTATAGAAAATTAGCCTGTCAAAATTGGCCTATGGTGGGAACAATCAAACCGCACAATAGGTCAAAAGAGAATATTTCATAGAATATTCTCTTTTGGTAGGCTATTTCCCCTAGATATTATGGCCTACGGGGAAGATGCTCTCGTAGTCAAGGTAACCAACAAAACCAATCCGACAAATGTATGGCTATTATGTAGCTCGAAGGGAGGATTCGGAATGAGTTCAGTCCATATATATGTGACAGAAATACATATATGCAATGTAAAACATCTTTGATCGAAGGGAGGATTCGACACGATCAGTTCAGTCCATATATATGCGACAGAAATGACCGACGCTTATCATTTTTCTGGCATGCTTCGTCGTCCTAACTGCCAGCAAAGTAAACAGCGACGAATCATCAATCATGATTTATTATTCAAGATGTAAAAGCCAACAATCATAAATTCGCAACGGACAAATTATAAGGGTATCGCATTGCAGGGCCCTTTGTTTACGACGACTTCTGTGACTGACATTGACATCGCTACCAAATCACTATTCTTTTTTTCGTATGTATAAAAAGTTGCACAATCCATAATTGCACGTTACCGAAGAAGAAGCGAGAGCCTAATTTTCCTCCTCTCCCCCACAAATATCTGCCAACAACTGTGGAATTCCTCGCCAATTCGTCTTCCTCGCATTCCGGTAGTCCCTGCGAGGTCATTTTCAATCGATTCGTTTTTCCGGTTTTGAAATCGTTTTGAAATTTGATTCCCCATTCGTTCGCAACGATATAGTAGTAGCATTTTCGATTTGATTGATTTCGCAACCTCCGTTGTTTAGATCAGTGCGTTCTCTGGAATCCGATGGCGACGTCGTCGGAGGCGAAACAGCCGTTGTTGAAGCAGGTTTACTACGAAGATTGCTCCGGTTGCAGGTTGGAGCAGCGAAAGCAGACTCAACAATCTGTTCCTTTTAGGATTCTCTTTAATATCTGGATTATCGTTCTGTGCACCGGTATTGCTCTTGATTTCTGAAGCGTTTCCTTCTCTTTTACTCGCTGCTGCTTTGGTATTGATGAACATGTAAAATCATCCATGGTTCATTTTCTTGATACTGATTCTAATTGATGAATTGCTTGAAAAGGGAAAATCACATTCTCCGCACGGAAAATAGATTTGGTTACAGTGTAGAGAGCTTCATGACATGTTAAACATGTGCATGATGAGCACAGCCACATGTTTGGTTGTTAGGAGTTTGACTTAAGGTTCCAATTTCAATCAATCAGAAGTTGTTGATTTATTGTCCAAAATTTAACCATTTGGATCAAAATTCTTGAGAGTGAGTATGTATTTTAAAGTACTCGGTGATCCAGATGTAAGTTGCTTGGATTTAGTTCATCGACTGAGTTCCTTCCTTTACAGTCTGTAATCCTGTTTTGGGCACCTCTTTATGTCAAATTGAAATATTACACATCAGAGTTAAAACAATGTTGTTCTTGGCATGCATATCTGTATAAAAAAAATTGTAGAATGTGACATGTATAGAGGATTCGTAGCAGTAATGTCCAGAACTATCTCAGCTACAACTTATTCATATTTGGACCTGTCATGCTTACTTAAAGCATTGATGTGAAGAAGTATTCTAGATTATCATGTGGATTTGTAAGTTCTAGAATGCACTGCTATACATATTACATGGTTTATCCATCACAATACTTTCAATGGGTTAATATTTACCTTTGGGTTAATACTTCTTCTGGATATACTTTTGCAGCGTTACCCATATCATCACTC
The DNA here is from genome assembly GCA_037127255.1 of Persicaria tinctoria. NCBI lineage: Eukaryota > Viridiplantae > Streptophyta > Magnoliopsida > Caryophyllales > Polygonaceae > Persicaria > Persicaria tinctoria. The sequence goes on from JBANSL010000004.1 coordinate 9,404,211, forward strand.
TTCCCTTTCCTCTATTTTATGGTGAGTATTTGTAAATGAGGTGTTATATTTATATTTAACATTCCTCACTTGAAATTTCAATCTATTTCATGGAAGGATATGTAATCTCAAATTGTTTTCCGGAATATTAAAAGTTGTAAAGCAACCGAACCAGTTAGAGTTTGCCATATTCTAGGAGCTCAAACTATGGTGCTCGTAAGATGCCATTAGAACAGTTTAGTTAACGAAAAGCTGAATGTTTCTGTGACATTTGGGTTTTCCACTTCAGTGAAAGATTTCCAAATAGCTGCACTAGTTTCTCCTCTGCCAATAGCAGTAACAAAGATGCTTAAAGACAAACGGAGAAGTTAAAGCTAATTTGATAGGATATGATTTTTAACCGAAAATTGCAATTAAATGCTTGAATCTTTTGTGGTGTCATTGCAGATTAAGGATTTCCACATTGCTGAAAGAGAAGAAGATACAAGTTACTATGCTGGTTATGTGGGTGAGTTTCAATTGTCTATCATTGCTTGCTTTTGCATCGATAGGGTATCCCCCGTTTTCCCTTAATCTCCTCGTGTTATCCTATTTATCTTGCAGGATCTGCTTTTATGCTTGGCAGGGCATTGACTTCCATTTATTGGGGAATGGTGGCTGATCGATATGGTCGCAAGCCTATAATTATCATGGGCAGTATCAGTGTGTCCGTATTTGACATTTGCTTTATTGTTCTGTTCATTTATCGTCTGTGCTTTAGTTCACTATTCTCCGCTCCACAAAATGTGAAGATAAAAGAAAATGATATCTCTATGTGTATATTGTTATCAGGGTTATATTCAATACTTTGTTTGGATTTAGTGTTAACTTTTGGATGGCCATCCTCACAAGGTTTCTTTTAGGTGCTTTCAATGGGTTGCTTGGACCAATAAAGGTACCTTTATTATTTAAGAAAAAAATCTACTTATTAATTTGGTTCTTTGTTCCCTTTTACATTGAATATATTCATTTCTTACTTTACTTAAATTTGTTCATGGAAAGGCATATGCTTCGGAAGTCTGCAGAGATGAACACCAAGCTCTTGGCTTGTCAACCGTAAGATTTCCATATTTTTTTGAAATTATTACTCCTTCTGCAATGCTTGGATTCGGATGTAACACAGAGATGCGAAATATTTGATATCTCTTAGATTGCTACAGCTTGGGGTATAGGATTGATAATTGGGCCTGCTGTCGGAGGTTTGCTAGCTCAGGTGAGATAATTTTTATGTCGCTGCATTGCAGAATACTTGCAAATATTATGGTTCTCGAAGTTAAGTTCTCGCCACGTCTATCTATAGATTAAACTCTTGTTGATAACAAAAAATTTGTCCTTGGTCCTTGGATATGAACTTCGACTTTCATTTTCCAATTCCATTAATCACTAGAATTGTCTTCAGGGGATAAGCATTGGCTCTTGATTGGAACACTTCAGTATTGATGTATAAAGAACTACAGAAATGCCTTATGTTTCTGACTCCATTTAGTGGAGGGAAGCTTCATGGTGATGCTTTTGAAGAAATAATTATCATGAGACTGTGATAGGCACATAAAAGTGGCTTGCTGTTACATTAGGGTGTAAATTTGTAGCAAACTGTGCTAGCATAGGCCTTTAGAATTCACCTCGACCCATTTGTTCTTAAAAGATGTCTGCTACATTTTCTTTATTTTTCCCTCGGGTATTCGCTAACAACTTTGCTTTTTGTTATTCAGCCTGCAGAGAAGTATCCTAATGTATTTTCAAAAGAATCACTTTTCGGAAGGTTAATTCCTGGTCACCCTGGATACTGCATGATAAATGTCACGGAGTTACATTAGACATTGCTTCTTCTATCTCATAATAAACTCTTGATTTTGCTGAACAGATTTCCATACTTGCTGCCTTGCCTCTGCATTTCAGCTTTTGCCTTGGTAGTATCTGTTACTACATTTTGGCTTGAGGTCAGTTTTCTACTTTTAGTATCATCTGTGACATATTTTAGTCTTCAAGTGTCTTAACTAGGTATCTTTTTAGAACTTCATACTTTCTGTTCACAGTTTGTTCATTTACTCAAGCTTTATATGGGTTACTTTTATCTGTATATTTTTAGAACTTCATTAGCTAATAGCTATTCCTTTCTCTCTTCTTCTACTTCTTCTTCATGCAATTATCTTCATTTTTCTATAATATTTGAACTTTCCTAACCATTGGTCTTTGAGTTCATAGCATGCTTGTTTGCCTCCATTGCTATTATAATTTCTTCTTGTTTCAACATTTGGATTTAACGATACCCTTCATAAACTATTTACTTCTCTAGTAGTTTTCATAGATAATGCTTAGGAGCAAAACTGCCATACTTTATTTTTGGTGAAAGTCCAAGTGCAGTATGTGTTGATTTGAAACCCTGCACTCTTCCAGGAATCACTGCACAAACACCCCAAGATACCGTCGGAGGATAATTTGTGCGAGGTTCTGGTGTCAGAACAAGATGTTGGAAGGCAAGTGATGGCTTCTAAAAAAAGCCTATTAAAGAATTGGCCACTGATGTCATCTATTCTTGTATATTGCATCTTCTCATTCCATGACATGGCTTATACTGAGGTAAGGGCTGTAAACTGTTTTCCTTAATCCTTCTTTGAAATTTAATAACTCATAATATTAATAGCAAGAAATTTCTCCGGTAATAAGCTTTTGCATTTTCTTGTTGGCTGATTTTTTTTTTTTTTTTACAAAATGGAAGTGAAAACCTTCATCTTTTGAAGGAAGCTTGGTGTTATTTAGTCGTGATTTTGCATTAATTGGAGGAAACTAACTGAAGAACCATGGTCAATATAGGTTTATATGTAGCATCTTAAAAAGAAACTCACTTCTTTGATAACTCCCTTAGTTCTTCTGATGAAATTATGTTTTGAATTTCTCTATATGGTGACATATGTTGCAACTTGCAAGATATTCTCATTATGGGCTGTTAGTCCACGGATCTTGGGGGGTCTGAGCTATTCAACTGAGGACGTGGGTGCAGTTCTTTCTATAACAGGTATTAATGATGATATGACAAAACATTTGCATAGCTTTAGAGATAAAGATACACACTGAACATACCCCTTTCCCCACAAACTTCAGGTTTTGGATTGTTACTCTGTCAGATATTTGCATATCCAATCATGGAGAGAGCCCTTGGACCAATCATGGTAGCTCGGATATGTAGTGTAAGTTTACTTCTTTCCCTGGTGATACCCAACAATCATGCCTCTTGGGGTAGGGGAAAAAAAACTTCACTACCGTGCACTGATGTGATTAATTGTCTTAACATCGTCTACTTTCATATGTTGCAGATACTGTCTATACCCGTGCTGCAGAGCTATCCATTCATAGCACTATTGTCCGGGTTTAGTCTCTCCGTGGTTCTGAATTCTGCCTCTTTGTTAAAAAATATGTTGGGTGTATGTCTTCCTTCTACCTTCCTATGTTTCTTATTGCAGCTGAAATTACCACCCACTCTTCATTGCCAAGCCCTCGCAAAAATCATCATATGTCACAGATTTTTGAATGTCAACTATGTACTGCTCATTTGAAGTTTCAAACCATCGATTCAGCACGAACCATCTCGTCTACTAAAAAACTTTTATGAGAAGTGGAACATTTTTCCTTGTCAAGATTTATTGTTGTTTTTGACATTGATCATCATTGATGTACCTGTTTCTCATTGATGGCTTTTCACAATGATCAGACTTGTATTATCACCGGGATGTTCATTCTACAAAACAAGGCTGTGGTAACCTTCACTCCCCTGTCTTTTCAAGCTATCTAATATTGTTATGATCGGCTTCATGCTGCTCATCACCTTCGCGCCTATTAACTGTTGCAAGCCATTCATTTCAGGATCAAGACCAGAGAGGAGCTGCTAATGGCATCTCTATGACTATCATGTCTTTGTTTAAAACTCTTGGCCCAGCTTCTGGAGGTGCAGCGTAAGTACCGTACCCTTGCTTTCATTATTACTTTGAGGGCTAAGTCTCTTTAAGCAATGGAGATAACAAACAGTAACACGATCACTTTGTGTCACAGGCTTTCTTGGTCAGAAAAACGTCTGCACGCCTCATTCCTCCCAGGTATGTTTTGATAATCTGATGTTGATTTTATACTTATGGAACGCAAAGAACAATCTCGTAATTCATGTGATGTTCGTGCTCACAGGGGTTCACATGGTGTTTTTCCTCCTAAATGCCGTCCAGTTTCTGGGATTCCTTTCGACATTCAAACCGTTCCTAGTTGAGCGCCGCACCTAAGAGGTACTTCTAATGACAGAGGACTCTTCTGGGGTTGGAAAGCTAGCTCAACTTTCTGCTACTTGTATAACCAGATTAAGATCTTACCATTTTATATTGATCCAAGAAAATGGTCAATGAATATCTTGACCAAGCAATACAAACCATTGGAGACTAAGCCAACAGTTATTGGTCATCTGTTTATGCAAATTAATGTTGTAATATTATTTTTTTGGATCCTGTGGACCACTTTTCGCCACAACAATTAATATTCTATTGGCGTGTTTATGCAAATGTTGTAAGTATTGTTTAGCAGTATCATATAATTTACCCCCAAAAAAATCAAGTAGGAAAAGGTATACTGTAATCATTTGCAGAAAGACAAAAATAATAATGAGGACAAAGACATATATCATTGATTAACACTGAATTTAATACTATCAAACTATTTCAACGAACCTACAAGCTTAATTGTCTTCTTGTCAATTTGCAGGATCACATCACATGTATAAATATATATATATAATAGAGCATCTGCAATATATAACTAAATAATATGTATGGTCTCAGATGGAGAGTTTCAGAACTGGGGCTACCCAGTGCAATAAAGACCTTTAGATAGCTTAGCCAGCTTCTTTGTGAGGTATTTGAGGGGATAACAATGGCAGTGGAGGCGGCGGAGAGAGAGGCGTTGCTGGACAAGAAGAGTTGGTCATCATGCTCAGGGTGTAGAGTTGAACTCAGCAAGCAAACTCAACAATCCATCCCTTACAAGAAACTCCTTTCGATTTGGATCATTGTTCTTGCAAGCGGTATCCCATTCCCTCCCTCCCTCTTTCTCTTTTCGATCTTCTTCTTGTTTTGGATTGTTGATGTGTTTTGAGGTTTGTTAGTTTGATGCGCGCATTGTACCTGATCCAGATGTAGAGCGTAGGGAAAGGCGAGTACTTTGTATTATGAACTGATCATATTTCCTCTTGATTTACTTGTGCAGCTCTACCTGTTTCGTCGCTCTTCCCCTTTCTGTATTTCATGGTTAGTAGACGCGATCATGGCATTGATTCTCCCTTTAACTGAAACTGAAAACTCCTCTCACTGTCAATTGGTTTTGCAGATTAGTGATTTCCACATAGCCAAAAGAGAAGAAGATACAAGTTACTATGCAGGTTATGTAGGTGAGGTTCTATTTTTTCGCGCTGCAACTGCAATGCACAACTGTGAACCAGATCTCCTTACATTCTCTTGTTTATCTCAAAGGATCTGCGGTGATGCTTGGACGAGGTCTGACTTCAATCCTATGGGGAGTTGTGGCTGATCGATATGGGCGTAAACCAGTCATTATCATAAGCACTATCAGTGTGTTAGTACTCCAATATATTCGACTCAAATTTGTTCATGATCATCCCTAATCTCCTTGTGTTTACAGGGTTGTGTTCAATACTTTGTTTGGTTTTAGTGTCAACTTCTGGATGGCTGTCATCACCCGGTTTCTTTTGGGTTGTACGAATGGCGTGTATGGACCGATAAAGGTAGTACATAACAGACAATCTAGTCACTCATTTGATATGATGATTCATCTTTTCTTGACTCAAAACTTGTATGATTAAAGGCATATGCAACTGAACTCTGCAGAGAAGAACACCAAGCTCTTGCCTTATCAGCAGTAAGTATATATTCTTCGTAACATTTTGCGATTAATATTATGCGAATGTGAAGCAATGATATTTCCACATTTGATCTTTTTTTCAGGTATCTACAGCTTGGAGCATAGGACTGATAATCGGGCCTGTTGTTGGAGGTTTCCTCGCTCAGGTAACATTACGAGTTACATCCCCTCTCGATGCATATCAGATGTCGAAGATTAGTCTACTGATCCTACAAGGTTTCTGTTACTTAGCCTGCAGACAAGTATCCCAACATATTTTCTAAAGAATCTTTGTTTGGGCGGTTCCCATACCTTCTGCCATGCCTTTGTATATCGCTTTTCGCTTTAGGAGTGAGTATCTCCACATTTTGGCTTGAGGTCAGTTTCTAGCTTATCTAACCTTTTACAATGTTTATATACTCCATTTGGTATCAAACCACTGACTTGGAAAATTGCGGAAATTTGTTAGGAAACACTGCATAAGCACCAGGATTGTTCATACAAGGCCTTGGAATCAGCTACTCGCGGATCATCTCCAAAAGAAGGCTCTAACGAAGCTGAAAGAACGCTGTCAACTTCCAAAGGAAGCTTACTACAGAACTGGCAACTACTGTCAACTTTTCCGCTTTACTGCGTTTACTCCTTCCATGATGTCGCTTATTCTGAGGTGAACAACGACACAGTGTTGAAGTATATGTTAACTGTCAGTCAAGTGTGAGCCAGTGTCACTTCTTTTATGTATCTACTTTGCAGATATTCTCATTGTGGGCTGTCAGTCCAGAGAGTTTCGGTGGACTAGGCTACTCTACCGAGCATGTAGGCCAGATTCTCTCGGTCACAGGTATGCTAATTGTCGGAGGAATGCACCATTGTCGTGGCCAAAACGATAGTAGTGGTTCTAGCTGCTCTCGTAGACGGCTTATAAGACCATCTCTAACAGCTTCTCTAAAATTTCTCTAAAATGGAGAAACAAAATACATATTCTTCAAATTATTTTTGATTTAACTCCAACAGGTTCCCATTTCGAAGATTTAGAGAATCATTTAGTTTGGAGAATGTTGCAGATTTAGGGAATCCTCTCTGTTTTTTCCGCTACTTCTCCATTTTGGAGAATGTGATGGGGGAATCTGTTGGACTAGAAAATACCTTTGTGTGTCTAGCGAATACCACATCACTGGCATTACCAGTTGCCTTTGTGTGTCAAAAGAGCAAAACGGTTGGAGATGCTCCAAGGCAATCTAACTAAAGAAATACTTGAAACTAATTTCTGCTTACAAGTTGCCTTTGTGTCTCAAATTTCAGGCTGTGGCATGTTGCTGTCGCAGTTTGCTTATCCGTTGGTAGAGAGAATCCTTGGACCTGTCAACACAATTCGGATATCTAGTGTAAGTCCTGGTCACACACAACTCTTGTTTGGACTCAATCATGTAATGACTTGTTCTACCATACGCAGGCATTGTCGATACCTCTGTTGCAAAGCTACCCTTTCATTGCACTTCTGTCGGGGCTGACTCTTCAAGTGCTGCTGAATTGCGCGTCTGCACTGAAGAACATTTTCGGCGTATGCACATCTCATCTTTACCTCTTCTCCTCCCCTTGCATATTTGATGCCTTAAACCTGCTCATTCGAGACTTTGTGGTATCCGCAGATGACCATTATAACCAGCTTGTTCATTCTACAAAACAGGGCTGTGGTAATAAATCCTTCACTTCCATTATAACTAACTTTACAGAATCTTGTTAACATCAGCTGATACAAACAAGCCTACTAACTACAGGATCAAGATCAACGAGGAGCCGCAAATGGGATTGCCATGACTGTCATGTCCTTCTCTAAGACCATTGGCCCAGCTTGTGGAGGTGCACTGTAAGTTCTCATCCGATACGCCTCACTTCTCGGTCTAGTATGAATGCACGACACTCATATACGACTACCATGCTGATCATTTATAGGCTTTCTTGGGCGGAGAAGCGTCAAGGTGCTACATTCCTCCCAGGTACATATATATTTCATGTAACACATGTTATAGTATGTGATCACCCTAGTGCACTCAACGTCGGAAAATGGATATATGTACACTTGCAGGTAGCCAGATTGTGTTTTTTCTGCTCAATGTGGCTCAGCTTTTGGCATTACTGTTAACATTCAAGCCGTTCCTGGTTGTGCGCGACGAGTCTAGAAGGAAGGTGGAGGAACTTAACCCTGAACCTAACCCTCAACGTTCTTAGGATACTATATGTGATGTATTGGTACTGAACCAAGAAATGTGTAACAATTTTAAATTTACATTGGAAATATTTCCAAAGGATAATGATGTATTCCAAGCAAGCTACTAGAATAAGAACCTCACCATGGCAGTTAGGCTTAGGCAATGGTACTGAAATTTCCAGCCCTATAAATGAATCCGATAGTGTCGATGATTTTAGTGATTCATTGGATGTTCGTTCACTTGGTTGAAAGAGAGGCTGCTTTGCACCTGTTAACAAGAATATAGTCGTCAGGGCTATTATATGAACTGAAAAGCTTGAGCTCGGCTGGAATCGGCTCGAAAAAAGCTCGACTCGAGCTCATTCATTTACCTAGACAAGCCGAGCATGAACAAGATTTTAAGCTCGGTTGAAAGCTCGGTTCGTTCGATTTAAGCTCAAATAGCTCGAATTTTATGAAATTTCCTTTAAATTAATATGTTATGACCAAGTAAAACTACTTAAAGCTTGATTAACAAAAAAACACCATCTAAAAATCGCACTCAGCTCGGCTCGAACTCATTTAAGAAACTAACCAAGCTTGAACATGTCAAGCTCGGCTCATTCGCTCGAATAACAACCCTAGTTATGGGATACCATCATACCTTGGCATTGGACCATATATGCAACAAAAACATGTAGGGTTTTTGCTTTTGTAGAGTCAAGACTCGAGAGTGCTCCATATGAACTCACTGAGATGCTCTTTCTGATGTGTTATTTTTCTTTTATCCCCATTTTCCATCATACTTTTCTCTAATGGAATCTAGCTACTATTATATATATACAGTATATAATTCAGTCTATGATTGATGCTTTATAAACACTGCCATCACTAGTAAAGGACAAACAAAGTAAGCCATTAAATTCATATGAAAGACATAAAAGAGTTTAGTCCCTCGGTAAAGTGATCCAAGTAGTAAACCACTACCTTTAAGCTTTCCTTTTCCCTCCTTTAAAAAAGATATACTCCATTGTCTTCACCTTGAGCTGAGTAATCAGTAAACTCTATCGAGCATCTCGGTTTCTTCCTACTGTATCAATGGCGGTGGAGGTAAGAGAGGTGTTGTTGGAGAAGGCGTACCACGAGAGCTGCTCAGGCTGTAGAGTGGAGCAGCTCAAGGAAGCTGATCATTCCATTCCTTACAGGAAACTCTTTTCCATTTGGATCATTGTTCTCTCCAACTGTATGCATTTTCGATCTCTTTATAAGCTTATTTCATTTTATTTATTTGGTCAGGGAAACCTGTCTTTGAAACTGATGTAGGTGATGCTTTGAACTGTTGTTAACATATAAGCTTGATGGGCTACTCCTCTCATTGTCGAGAAATTGTATTATGCGCTGATATTTTTGTGGACTGGCCTGTGCAGCTCTACCCACATTCGTACTCTTTCCGTTCCTGTATTTCATGGTATGTGTTGGTGTCTTGGAAACGATATATTGTTACCACTTTACATGTACATACTAAGTTAAGCATAGTCATACGTACCTGGTTTGTCGTTGCAGATTAGGGACTTCCATATTGCTGAAAGAGAGGAAGATATAAGTTACTATGCAGGTTATGTGGGTCAGTTAAAATTCTCTATCAATCTACTTCTAGAGATGTACCTTTTGTTACTGTCATATATCGACAACCAGCAATACTCGCAATCTCTTTTACCTCGCAGGGTCTGCGGTGATGCTTGGGAGAGGTTTGACATCAATACTGTGGGGAGTACTGGCTGATCGTTATGGGCGGAAACCTGTGATCATCATAAGCACCATCAGTGTGTCCGTACTGCAACCTATTTGAACACTCAATTCCATTTCGCTTCCTTTCAGTAAGGGAAGAAATACCAAAATGACATGTACTTATAATTCGGGTTTCCAGGATTGTGTTCAATGCTTTGTTTGGCCTGAGTGTGAACTACTGGATGGCCATCGCCACCAGGTTAATGTTGGGTTGTATGAATGGATTGATTGGACCTATGAAGGCCTATACAACCGAATGCTGTCGAGAAGAACACCAAGCTCTCGCCTTGTCAACTGTAAGCTTGTACCTTCTAACATTCTGCAAATGTGGATGCAAAGCTAAGATCTATAGGCATTTGATTCTTGCAGATAACTACAGCTTGGAGTATAGGGTTGATAATTGGACCTGCAATCGGAGGTTTGCTCGCCCAGGTAAACCAACTTGTGTTGCACAATCGTTGCACAACACTTGGTTAAGGTCCCTACCACATTTACTAATGGTGTATAGTTTCTGTCATTCAGCCTGCAGACAAGTATCCCAATATATTTCCTAGAGAATCGCTGTTCGGAAGGTCAGTGATCCGGTGCTTTCGAGTTTGCATCTCACATACTGATGATATGCTCTGATTTGCAGGTTCCCATACTTCTTGCCATGCCTCTGTATTTCGGTTTTCGCTATGGGAGTAAGCTTCTTCACATTTTATCTCGAGGTTAGTTCTCCAGCTTTATCTGATCATCTGCAACAGTGTCTGTTATTCCGGCAAACCAATGTATGAACCCAGACCTTTTTTTTTACAATCCTGATAGGAAACATTGCATAAGCATTGGGAAACCCGGTCGCAGGATGATTCATACAAGGCCCTGGAGTCTGCAACTTGTGGATCATGTCCAAAAGAAAGCTCACAAGGAGACCAAAAAAGAGTGACTACTAGTAATGGAAGCTTGCTAAGGAACCGGTTCCTGATGTCAACCTTTCCGGTTTACTGCATTTTCTCATTCCATGACATGGCTTACTCTGAGGTAAATTTCATAACTTTTTGTGCCTTTCGTACATTATTCGATGATGAGTGATGACGATGAGTTCAAGTGAGGATCTGTTTTGCAGATATTCTCGTTATGGGCCGTTAGTCCGAAGAGCTTTGGGGGACTAGGCTATTCGACTGAGGATGTAGGAGAAGTTCTTTCTGTCACGGGTAAGAATTCGGTCATCATCTCAAGTATCTTCATAAGATCACAATGCTTCGTGTTGCAAGTTTGCAGACGAATTGGTACGCTGTGAGGCGGAAATAGGGTGCGTTGTTGATCACTGATATTTCTTTCTGTCAAACTCCAGGCTTTGGCCTACTGCTGTCCCAATTTTTCGCTTATCCGCATGCACAGAGAATCCTCGGACCTGTCATGACAATCCGAATATCTAGTGTAAGTTCTTTGAAGTCCTGGTGATGCTCTACTGTTGGATTTGGTTGTCTAACTAAAATTTCAATCGCACAGGTTTTGTCGGTACCTCTGTTGCAGACTTACCCTTTCATAGCACTGTTGTCAGGGTTGAGTCTTCGATTGCTGCTGATTTGTGTGTCGATATTGAAGAATGCTTTCTGTGTAATGTCTTCTTTCCGCCTTTCCTTCCAAGTGACTGCAACTGTAAATAGTAATCTCAGTTTCATCAACATATAAGAACAAGATTTGTTCTCATTTGAGGCTTTTTGTTATGATCAGACATCAATTCTCACCAGTTTGTTCATCCTGCAAAACAAGGCAGTGGTAATCTTTCACTTCCCTGACCATTTTTTAGCGGTACAGTACCACTACGAAATCCTCTGTGACGACTAATATGAGCAAGCCATTGACAACAGGACCAAGACCAGAGAGGAGCTGCAAATGGCATTGCTATGACAGTTATGGCTATTTCTAAAACTATTGGTCCAGCTTGTGGAGGTGCATTGTAAGTTCATCTAATCCGCTTTCTTCTTCACCGCTCATTCTCCTTCATAACTTTCGACTTAAGACGATTGCTGGTGTTGTTAATTTACAGGCTTTCTTGGGCAGAGAAGCATCCATACACTTCCTTCCTCCCAGGTACTTGTACTGTCAGAAGTTGTGTTGTGTTGTGGCTTTTGAATTTTGATCAGTTTGGATTCACTAAACTGTCTGTCACAGATTTGTTTGTTCTCACATAAGTGCAGGTTGTCAAATGGTGTATTCCGTGCTCAGTGTCACTGTGCTTGTGGGTTTAATGTTAACCTTCAAACCATTCCTGGTTGTGCGCGATGAGTCTACAAGGAACCAAGAAGCCAACCCGGAATCAGCGGATGTACCTCAAGGTTCTTAAGGAGGATTGACACTAGTATTAGGTTTACTTCTGCAAACAGCTTAGCATGAAATGGACCATTTTGCTCCCTAACTAGACCTGATCATTACCAGCTTGGTCGGGCATGGCAGGGTGATCTAGCCCCACCCGCTCGTTCTTCCAAAGGCTTTTCAAATAAAAATAAAAACTTTCATAATCTACCTGAATGAATAAATAAATATTAGGGTTTTCCCATCATCATCTTGAGTTCTGAATTTTACAGCATAAATGAAGAATCCTTCCTCAAATATAGTACTTCCATAATGAAAGAGCTGAAACAGCTTGAAACTTGAAAGTACTAGCTGTTAACAATGGTGTTGTTAGGAATAACCAATATATTCCAATTTTTTCTTCTAGCTGCCATTACTATCAAACTATATGTAAGCCCGTACTCCTGGACCAGTAACTAAATTCAAGTTTATTATATCATCTCTGAGCTTTAAGAGAAAATCAGACCTTGGTTATGATCCAGGATTTCTGACCTTCCAAGAGGACAAGCTGACAGTGTTTGGCCCTTTAAGTTGATCTAGCTGCTTCTTACCAAGCCGCAACAGGTATTCAACGTAGAGGAAGTTCTTCCTATCAACTTCCTTTGCATTGCGTCGAAACTCAACTTGAACAAGCGATTCAATCTGTTGTCTTTCTTCGGGTGACTTTGAACGGGCTGCTCGCAAAAAGCTTCTGTATAAGCTGAGCACTTGTTTCTGCATCCCAGAAAGCCGTGGAGCTCCCATGGCATCGACGTCACGCTCAACCCTTCACTTCAATGTTGCACCGATTAAGCTAGCACAACTGTGGACTGAAAATTGATCACCATAGAACTATTCATTTCGCTGCACAAAAAGATGAATTATCTGCATTAGAAAGGATAAAAACAGCCCAAAGACAGCGATCATATGCATTCAATGAAATAACGAAATAAGCCATGTGGCTTGAAATAAAATGCCACACCATAGGAGTAAATCAACGACGACTGCAAAACAATGCCCCTAGATTCATCTAATGTGGCTGCAGCAGGTACAGAATTGACCCCAACGCCCTTCTGTATCCAAATCTTGTTCCAATACAAATGCTATAAGCAAATACAGACACAATTCAGTAGCTTAACAGTTAACACCAAACCCTACAGTTGTCCACCCTTCCAAATTACACACAACCAGCAAAACTATGCAAATCATGAATAATCATACCACTGGGTGAAAAAGCAACTCTTACAATTAAAAAGTTTTCCCAATTACTACGTAGCAAACAACCAATTGACCAACAGAGCCCCATTTATATCCATTTGAATAAACTCGAGAAATGAAGATCTGCTTTACCTCCACAAATCGCTTGAAACTGAATAGAAAATTGGAGATCCGAATTGATAACTCAACACCTGCGAAGTAACGCCAATAGAGCAAATCAATTACCACCGAAGGCAAAGATCAACAAAAATAAGCACGTTTCTATACAAAGGAAATTAAAGGGGAAAGTATGAGGCTCGATATCGCATCAAACACAACAACAAACGCTTCACCGAAAGTTTCGGCTAGAAGCACAGATCAGAGAAAGAGCCATCTCTTTACAGATGTGAAAACTTCCAAATTCTCCGAGAATAGCGATGAAAGTTGAGGGATAACGGAGATAGATCCACAAAGTGAGGGGCGAAGGCATCAGTTAGGAAGGCTTGTAGAACAATTACCTGCAAATCGGCTAGGCTTAATTGCAGAGGGAGGGAGAAAGAGAGACGACGAGAGGGGAGAGGGAGTAGCAGACTAGAAGAACGTTGGATTTGGATGTTAACCTGTTTCTCAATTTCTTGTGCAGTGATAGACGACGACGATGGGGGTAGAGCCGTAAAGATTGTTTCCGGTTCACTGAACCTTAAATATTGTGAACCGGCCTGGTTCAGGGTTTGACGAAATACTAGACAACACTCATGTCAGGTAAATCGAGAGACCGACAGAATTGGTAAACGGACTGCTCCTCATGGTACAAGCAAACAAAAGTGTTAAAAATAAGGATTCGGTTCCAAGTTGAGCATAACAACCAAAAGTTCAGCACATGAAAAAGTCGCAGAAGACTCCGGAATTACTGTGAATAGCGAGATCACAGGGAAGAGTGGAAGACACTAAGCTTCCACGACGTCTCACCGTCGGAATTGATAACTCAACACCCCCAAGTCGGGAGGTGCTCGAGCACCCCCTGGGCCCTGACTCCGCCCCTGCCACCACCACCCCCACTTCATGGATCTCCACCACATCACCACACCAACCCCCCTCCCACCACCAAATTCCTGTGATTTCGGTCGCCCAACCCGAACATCAACCAACCTCTAATGAGGTCACGAATCTCTCCGAGCTCAGGAATCTCATCTTCAACTGAGGAATTTCACCCCCTTCAACTCCCCATATCCTCTCTATACCACGTCTTTTCTTCCCCTCCACCACTACGCCAGCCTTCATCACCTCGTTCTCAACAGCTTCATCGGGAGGACTACACTATCTCCACCGACATCCTTGGGCTTGCAAGGACGTTTCTTGCAAGGCAAGGACCAAGTCCTTGTCTAACAAGGAAGGGAGAAAAAAAATACACTGTATATAGTTATAAACAATTATATTTTATATATTTTGAACTCCTCGATTCTAATCGAGACTTGAACCCCTCGATTTCAAGCCACATCGAGGACTACACTATCTCCACCGACATCCTTGGTTGTGGTTGTGCTTAACCACTAAACTACTAAAGATACTTGTATACTATTTCTAATTTTTTTTATACACATTGAACTACAATATTCTTTTTTTTTTGGGTTGTGGTGGGTGACAGCCCAGTGTCGCCCACTCTTGGATTCGCCCCTAGAACCAATGACGTTCCCCCACCTAGATGAGAGATCTTCGGAAGTCACGAACACTACCATGATCCTTTCAATTTCCCTGGTCTGGGATTTCATATTATTATCTTGATTAAAAAAAGGGGTTGTTATTGACACGACCAAAATTTCGCCAACGCACAGCCGAGCCCTTGAGTCGAGGGCTGGAGACGACAACATCTTTACCAACACCGACATCCAGTGTCGATAAACACCAATACAGTGCAAGACTCACCTGACCTATTGCAACCCTGCAAACTTATACCGGCCAGCTTGCCGACTCTTCATGTCGGTGTCGACAAACACCTTGTCGATTCCTCATGTCGGTGTTAGCAACTTAGCCCCTATGCAAAACTCAACCCAGCACTAGCAACCCACCTGTCGACTTCGAGTTTTAACGGCTCTGAAAGCCGGAGTTTTTTTGATCTTATTGTGCGTTTGGCAAGATTAAACCATGCTGATAGCAAACCGTTTTTCTTTTTAAAAAAAAAAACATTTTTATACCACTCGTAATTTGAATCGGAAAAAAAACCGATAATATGAGATAATGGGGCCCCATAACTCTGCAGGTTCAAAACCTGCATTGACACTGAACTGTCTTGGAGGGAGATCTCTTGTTCCTTTCGGAAGTTGAAATTAGGGTTTATACTTGCCCTCATTCCTCCTCTTTTTCCTTTCCCGCTCCTGAATTGCTGTGGCATTTGAGCAGTGATCAATTAGGGGAAATGTCCGCTTCCTTTATCTCGATCTCGGCCAGCCCGGCGGCAGCGGCGCGGCGGAGGCCGGTGCTGACCGGCGAGAACAACAAGAGTAACATCGAGCTAGTCAACGACGCGATCGTTTCGCCGATCGCCGACAGAACCGCTGTCCCCGGCGATGTCAACGACGGCAAGATCGCTGGCGGTACTAACAAAGATTTAAACTACTCGATTAGATCGAAAGACGTGGCACAGATTAAGAAGACATTGCAGCCGAATTCGACCCCTCACCCGCGGAGAACGCGGAAAATGGCCTCTTCGAAGCCGGAGAGGCCTCGGTGGCGGACTGTTTTGCGTGTGTTTACCAAGAATTTCTTGCTCTTGCTTGTTTTATCTGGTTTAGTGCAGATGGTTAGAAAGTTAGTGGTCAACATTGGCAGCGATGGATCGGCCAATTTGGCGGGGTTTTCGGAAATGGAGATTCGGATTTCGAATGTGGAGTCGTACATCAAGACGACGACTAAAATGTTGCAGGCTCAACTAGAAACCACTGAAGAAAAAGCGGATGGCGAAGTTTCGAGTTTGAGGGGTGAAATGAACAAGAAATTTGAGGAGAAGAGCGCGGACATTGCATCTAGGTTAAAAATATTGAATGAGAAGACGGAGTTTCTGGAGGAGACCCTAGGCCGCCTCGAATCGAAGGATTTGTTGTCAAGAGAAGATTTTGCGATATTCTACGACGAATTGAGGTCCAAAAAAGGGGATTTAAGCCACAGTGAGTTGAGTTTGGATGAGATCAAGGTGTTGGCCAGGCAGATTGTGGAGAAAGAGATTGAGAAACATGCGGCTGATGGCCTTGGGAAGGTTGATTATGCCTTAGCTACTGCAGGTGCCATGGTGGTTAAGCATTCAGATCCTTTTGTTGCAGGGAGAGGGGGTAATTGGTTTCCCTCGTCGAATCGGCATGGGGTTTGCAGTGATGCCGAAAAGATGTTGAAGCCCAGCTTTGGGGAGCCTGGTCAATGCTTCCCCTTGAAGGGGGATAGTGGATTTGTTCAGATCAAGCTAAGAACAGCCATCATTCCTGAGGCTATAACCCTGGAACATGTTTCTAAGGTATTCTTGCTTACAGTGACATAGCTGCTGATCATTTGGAATGATAAATTCTTTTTGCTGTCTTGTGGATGACAATTTTGAGATTTCCATTTAGCAACTTTACTTTTTAGAGTAATTTCATTTACCAAGTAAGGAAACTCATTGCAGAACTTCTATTGCTCTCCTGCAAAGTTGCATGTTCTAATGAGCAGGAACTTATTTCATCTTCAAGAGGAAAATCAGTAATTAAATCTATGAATATTTTGTCTGATACTCTTTTTTTAATATTAAATCTATGGATTGTAAATTACTAGGCTGGGAGGAAACAGTCACTTAAGCAATGAGTATTTTTGTGTCATTGTGCTGGAAATTCCTGGAATGACACAAATCATGAAAAAAATTTGTAATTGTTACAGGTCTTGTAATTAACTTATTATGAGTTGTGGCAATCTTTGCTGTTCTTTTGTTAGTTAGTGAGCTTTATGGTTTCTTCAAAAAAATATTATATGAAACAGCTGCTATCATCATGAATGTCTATGCCAATTTCGCATTTCCAAACCATCAAATGGCTAGATATAAATAAAAGAAGCTGCTAACGAACCCTTTGAATTACAGATATTGGTAGGATTCGTGTAAATGGAATGGACTATGCCAACTGCTGACATATCTTTATCCTCGCAAAGTTTTGGATGCTCTTTTTCTGTCTTTTGTGTCTCAAGTGTAGAACTCACGAATGATTTTTTTTTTTGTATAAACAGAGTGTTGCTTATGACCGATCAAGTGCTCCCAGAGATTGTCGAGTCTATGGATGGCAAGGGGCCGAACTAGCTTTTGACGGTGAAAAGATGCTTCTTACAGAGTTCACTTACGATCTTGAGAAGAGCAATGCCCAGACCTATAATGTGTTTGATTCAGCAACCTCTGCAGTTGTTGACACCATCAGGTTTGATTTCACATCTAACCACGGCAACCCTTCACATACTTGCATATATCGGTTAAGGGTGCATGGTCATGCACCCAAGTACCTAGCTCACTCTCACATTTAGATGCTGTGCTACGTTACTGACTAGTGAATACATCGGAATCCTTTGTTCAACTCTTGTATTTTTTTCTCCTTTTCACGTACCATTACAATTCTCGGTAAAAGGATGCAGAACATTATAAAGTCTAAACCATACAGTTTTAGGAATTATACGATCTTATACTAGTAGTAAAGCATATTTCTTTTGTATCCTCGGGTTAACAGTTTCTCTACCGAGGTTTCTGGAGATGAGAAGTTTTGCTTATTGTTTGCGCTTTATTGCTTAGCGCTGGTTTGTTGAAACACTTGTTTCTTTCATATAGCTCAGTTGTCGAGTCTCCATTCCCCTGATCCTGCTTTCTGGATTGGTTTTACAAGGTTTCATGCTTCACAGTAGTTGAAATTCTATGTATAGTACCATGTTTGGTTGCTGACATCCATGAATGCTAAAAAGAGGATGAAACCCTCATCCTAAACCGCTCGATGCCTGAGGCTGATAGAGATGTAGATCAGGAGATGTATGCACAAGAGTGTCAATTTCATGCCCCACTGACCTTTCACTTGTTGATGCTGGCAACATCCATGAATTGTTTTACCATTTCAAGCAAGCAATCTTGATAGACCCAAAAGGACTAGTAATGATCGATGACAGCAGGGTCTTTCACAGTGTCTGGTTGAATAAATGCCAGATGTACGGAGTAATAGTTATGGCCGTGATGCATTATCCATCACATTCTAATAGTTTAGACTTAAGACTTACACGGGGTAACATATAACCTTTCCCTGTCAATTTACTGGCAAGAGGCTTGCAGGTTGTGATAACAATGACTGATGCTTGATGTAGTTTTAACACAATAATGAATGGCCCGTTAGATGAACTTGAATTGGGCCCTTGTGTTAGCTAGATATTTTGCTCTCTAAACTGATCCCTTCCCATTTACATCTCAATCACACTTGACATTCCTATAAACCGGGTTCACCCGGACCCGAACCCGATTGACCCGAAAATTTATAAGATTTTCGGGTTCGGGTCGGGGTCGAAATAAAATACCGGGTCTGATTTTTCGGGTTTTGACCCACAAAATTTCGAACATACGGGTCGGGTTACGTTTTGATAGGTCTATAAGACATTTTAGGTCAAAACAGCGTTGTTGAATATTTTTTCTCTTTAAATAAATAAAAAAAATGTTGTTTTAGTCTATAAGATATTAACAACTTATTTTGAACCTCTCAAGCTAAATTATAGTATCAAATTATTTAGTTAAGCAAAATATAAATATATCATAATTTTTGAAGTGATGAATGTATGCTAAATTTTCTACATTCATAACTTTTCACTCGAGCATCAGATTTAGGCTTATAATATATCAAAACAAAGTTATCGATGAATAGAAAGCATATAAGTGATCGTAAGTTGATCGAGAGGGGGCATGTCCCCCCTTGGCTCCATATCTGGGAGTTGGGACTTGTCTTCATCCCACATCCTAATGTGAATTGCACGTTGAAGACCATTGCCCAAAGATCAGTAAGTGATCAACACACAACAACTTGTGTTTTTGTACAAGCTTAATTAGATGGTGTTGAAGTCCTTCCCAACACTAATTAAACAAGTGTGGTCCTCTTTGGTTTTGTTTATACAAAGTTGGTGAGGCTCCTAATGCAAAGGCCCATTCTAAAGAGGACTATGTTTAGATTATGTCTTAATCCTACCTTAGGGAAGCTAATTACTCCGTAAGTAGGGCAATCAAATCAAATCAAATGACACCCAAAGCCAAAGGGTTTGAAGCACTGAAATGAAAGCCCCCAAAATGATGTCTGTGGACTGTTTATGGGTGTTGGGAGAAATGGGTTTGTGGTCCCTTTGAACAAGCTCAGCTGCTCTGCTCAAAGGGGTTTGACTCTTCCTTTCTTTAAGGACTTGGGTCATTCCATTTTTCTAAACTCCTTGAGAGTTGGAAAACATTCATTAATTAACTTGATTATGACTAATTATTTTATTTTAAGTTTATTGAATAAAACACTTTGAAGTAAGGGATACCCTTTGGATGGGTGAGGGGCCATGCACAACCAATTCTTAATTCTTCATTCATGCATGTTTTTACTCTTTTTTTTTTGAGTGGGGTGCATATGACTTCATTTAATTTCCTTTTATTTTTTAAAAAATAATTTTTTCAACTTTTTTTTAACAATTCCAAACAATTAATAATTGAAATGTTTGGTCAAAGAAATTGGGTTTCCTCTATATAATAAGATAGACATAAGAAAGTTTGGATATTTTTTATTTTGTGTACGGATGGATGCTTCATTCATCATTTGTAGTTGAAGTTTGATGACCTAAAAAGACCTAAAATCCTCTCCCTTTTTGCCCAATTTGCAACTTACTTTGGCTTGAAGCTCCTTCTACTTCTCTTTTTGAACATGGTATCAACTATCATGTATTCATGTGTGAACAAAGCAACATTTTACGCCTAATATAATTCTATTAATTTATTTTATAACAAGGTTAATTTTAATAAAATAAATTGACAATTTAACATTTTTTGAAACATGTTGAAGTATGAAAAGTATTGTCGGTGGTTATTTGAAGGAAAATTAAATTTATGAGTATTTTTTTCATGTTTCTAATTTAAGAGTGATTTTGTATAATTTCTCACATAGGGATAGATTGTTAAAAAATAATTTTTATCGGCGGTTCTATATTATTTACCCCTTTTATTTACTACCTCCAATAAAAAATATTTTATTTTTCCTATTTTATACACTTTTTAATAAATTTAAAAATTCTATAAAATGATAATTTGTTCCAAAATAGATGAGTTTTTAGATGATACTACCATTTTTGTTTCAAAAATTCTAGATGGGGATTTATAAATGATTTGTGTTGTTGAATTTTAAACGCGCTTAATTGGTTAATAAGTGTAGTACGTATTAAAAAATAATAAAATTTATGAAAAAAATTAGTGGAATGATGATGTATTTTAGAACTGAGAGAATATTTTTTTAATTAATTAATTTTACACTTATTAGGAATAAGTTTTTTTTAGATAACTTATTAGGAATAAGTTAAAAAAAAATCAAATATTAAATAATATAAATTAGAGTGAGTATTTATTTTACAAAATTACTGTAGAAAACAAATGGCGTCTTTCAAAGTCATGACTGAGGTGAGGCCTTCGGAGGCCCACACGTGCATTCACCCCCAACCTCGCTCTCTCCTCTTTCCTCAATTCCAAAAATTATACTCTGCAAGTCTGCAACAACTTACTGTAGAAAAATCAATCAATTCCCAATCCCACAAACATAACTACTGTAAACAAAATTATCAAAACTCAAAAAACCCAACACCTTAAAATGTGACCGACGACGGACAAACAGACAAACAAAGCGATTAACCCTTCAACAAATCTCCGGGTGTTCAGCTTCAGGTTTCCACGCCTCTGTTTTTACACCTCTTGTTGTTTCCTATGAAAATGGTGCGTTTCTCGATTGTCATTACCCCATTCTGGGTTTATTAATACCGGCGATTTAATGTTCTTGGAGGGTCGTTCTCCCCCCCTGGTAACTGCTTTCCGGGTAATTCAATTTCTCTCCCCAACTGACAGTAATTAATCACTGTGGCTAGGGTTGGTTTGATTTCATCTCAAATATTGGGGAATTTGTGATTTCCAATTCTCAATTCAATTGATTGGGCGGAATCAAGAATTGGAATCAGGAATCGTCAAATTCCAATTTCTGTTCTGTATGGATTTGGATTAGATTCAATCTCATCCGTGGAATTGGAATGAATGAATTTGTACTTTATCTTGCCTGATTTGGATTATTTAATTTATTTATTGTTGTTCAATGTAACAGTTTAATGAGTCACCATTGATTCTGAGAGACAAGAACAGCCCTTGCAATACTTGAAATGTTTGTGAAAGATGAAGACAACAAAAGCAAGGTATTCCTTATTACTGAAATCTAGATCAAGTGTCTCCTTTAACTTCATTAACAATTAGCCCCACAAGAGAAAGCTTCATCTTAATCAAATATTAAAAAAAACCCTTTTAGATTTGTTCTTTCCATATTTTCTGGGGGTTAATTCAATATTACACAGACACTTTTTCCTGTTATTCTTCATTAAATAAGTGATCTGTCTGCCACAAAAACCTCACAAGTTTTGTATAGAACAGTGTTTTTATAAGTCTGTTGTGGTTTGCAGTCGCTGATAGGAAGAATGTTTGGATCGAAGGAGAAGAAGACAGCGAGAGTTGCGAAGCAATTTTCGGGTGAGCATGAGACTAACTTCGTCTTTCTGCGATTCTTTCTTCCTTTGGATGTATCTGTTATGTGTATATGTGCTTCCATTGCCTTTAACTGTGAGATTTCATTCCCTTGGAATATATGTTTGCCCCATTGGCAGTTGCAATTCCATCCACAATGTAAATATTCTCTATCTGTAGACGAGTTCAGAATCAGTGCAATTTGCCGAAAGAAACGAAAAGTAGAGCTTGGAATGAACTGTAATGTGATTTCAGCTTTGTGTGAATGTATGATCTGGCCAAAGGGAGTAATGATTAAGAAAGGATAACGATAAAAGTCGGTAAGTCGCAACTTGGCAAGAAAATGGTCCTGGTTTATTGGCAGAGATTAGAATGTATGACCAGAAAATGCATCTTCTTTTTCGGATTGTGAATTTCACCAAAACAAGAATGGTATATGCTTTCCTAATCCTTATCCCACAATCGAAATGCTTTTAATCCAAAGCAAGCCTACAGTGTGATTGGCTTAGCTTCTCTTTCCGCCTCAATCTTTGAAGTATCACTTTTTTTCTTTTTTGGTTGCTTGGTTTTCCTTGCCTATAAAGTTTGGTCTCAGTCTCATCTTACTCTTACCATATCCAGAAGAATCGGAGTCTCTAAGCAGCTCGGAGCCTACTATGCCAACTACTCAAAACACTGCGCCCTTAAGGTACTCCTGCAAACTTGTATCTCTAGTTTGACATTTACTGTCTATAATCTTTGTAAGTTACTCATTAGATAATCTTATACTGATTTGAATCTAGAGTCTTCGTGGCGACGTGGAATGTAGGAGGAAACCCTCCTCCCAATGATCTCAACATCGACAATCTTCTTCAGGTCCATGATCAACCTGATATCTATATCCTGGGGTAATTTGTTTCTTCTATCCTGTTGAATCTATCTCAGAAAGTGTTCAAATGGTGGATCGGAGAGACCAACTTGCACAAACTGAAAATTTTCCCTTTTCGGTGTCCAGCTTTCAGGAGATAGTCCCGTTGAATGCAGGGAACGTGCTCGTCTTGGAAGACAGCGAGCCCGCTGCCAAGTGGCTATCGCTGATCAACCAATCCCTGAACAAGTCAGCTGTCAAAGTACCAAGGCTAATGAGCACCCCAAGTGGGTCCCTCTTCTTCCAGAAATACTCGCTCAAAGCGGCTAGTAAGCAGTTCAGGACGGAGAGCAAGAAGAAGCTCAAGTCCTGTGACTGTGTTTCTGAGCTGGAAAGACGGTATAATAAAGACTCGTGCTTTAGGTGTCAGCAGAGCTATGTCAGCGAGGACGATTTCTCTTCAGAAGAGGACGAGGGCTATACCGTTTATGATGTCGCAGATTTCACCTCTTCATCAAACTCATTGAATCAAGCCAAATATGGCCTTGTAACAGGCAAGCAGATGGTAGGAATCTTTCTCACTGTCTGGGCTAAGAGGGAGCTTGTTCCACAGATTAGCCATATGAGGATCTCTTACATTACTCGCGGCCTTATGGGATGTCTCGGGAACAAGGTAAGGTACCTCATGACCTTGGATAATGATTAAGAGCGCCGAAAGTTCCCTATAATCTCACACCATATTTTTTGCTGTCATACTCGTAGGGATGTATATCAGTAAGCATGTCTTTGTATCAGACGAGCTTTTGCTTCATTTGCAGCCACCTTGCTTCCGGCGAAAAAGAAGGAGACGAGCTTAGACGGAACTCGGATGTCATTGAAATACTGAAGAGCACTCAGTTTCCGAGGATATGTAGGGTACCTAACAGCCGGGTGCCTGAGAAGATCCTAGAACACGAGTGAGTGCCATTATATCGTTCATTGAACCATGTTTTATGGATTTGAATTGGGATGATCCTGACATCGATTTCACTCTACTAGCCGGGTCATATGGTTAGGGGACTTGAATTACAGGATCACTTTGAGCTATGCTGAAACCCGAAAGCTTTTGGACAAGAACGACTGGAACAGCCTACTCAGCAAGGATCAGGCATCCATCTTACTCGTTTGGTTACTCGCTTTTCATTCATTTTTCGCGTATTTGCTGTTACTGATGCGTGTTTGGATCACAGCTGAGCACGGAGAGGGAAGCTGGGAGGGTATTCAGAGGCTGGAAGGAAGGCAAAATCTCGTTCGCGCCCACTTACAAATATTCTTTCAACTCTAACACGTATCTTGCGGAGACCCACACGTCGAAGAGCAAAAGGAGGACACCAGCATGGTAACTGCAATACTAGAAGAGTTTTGCGAAACGTCGCTATGTTTGGTGTACTCGTAGGTGTGATCCTGATCCGTGTATGTGGAAATGCAGGTGCGATAGAATACTTTGGCATGGAAGCGGGATCAGGCAGCTGTCGTATATACGCAAGGACTCGAACGAGTTCCAGTTTTCGGATCACCGGCCAGTTTGCGCAATGTTCTTGGTGGACCTGTGGTCCAAGGTATCCAACTCTGACAGGAGAGTCGGAGTCGAAGACCTCTGGCCAGCTCCTAGGAGATGAGCGCGCGCTCGTGATCGAGCAAGTAGTTCGGTCATCTTGGTGCGTCGAATCATTGCGATATCAAAGGGGCTAAATAACCATTGCTTGAAGGCTGAAGAAAGTTATCAATACACATTTTTGTTTCTTACATGACTAGATTTTCATCATAAGAGGGGAAGGTGTAGAGATTGATATGTAGGTTTGTTGGGGATTCAGGGTTAGGGCATTGTATATGGACACGATTCGCGACTCGAGTCGAGATGCGATAAATGTAGGTTGTGATCTTGGAACATGAAAGAAGAAATTTGATGCAACAAATTAAAGGAATGCAATTCTAATGACAGTTTTTTTTAATAACATATGCTCCAAGCACTCTTCTAAAAAACCCTTCAAGACCTGCCTAGACCCACGTCTAAACCCTCGAACTTGCCCCGTCGCCAATGTCGTCAAGATCGTCAAAATCTGCCTAGACAACAATGACCCGCCATGAAATCCGCCTACACTCTCCCTAAACCCCGCCTATACCCTTGACCCTACCCTACCGTCAAACACCCACCAAGCGTTTTTTAGAACATTGGCTCCAAGGGCATCTGTTTCTGTTATGTATATTCACCAAGATTTTATGTAGCACCAGGGTAATTGATATTTATGCTGTTTATACTGTTTTCTGCAACTTGGCAATCTGTGTTGATTCAAATTAGCTTCACAACAAGTGGAGTATCAACCAACACCCAACAAGAAGATGAATCAAAAGCATCATTCATCCCTTTAATCCAAGCTAAAGCAAGGAAGGTGATGATTTTTTCCCCTTAAACTGGTTGATTTTTTGTTTTTTCCACCCATAAATTATTCCTCTGCCTTGAGGAGAAGTATGTACATTTTGGTATTTTTCCTCTTTAGAGGAATTTTAGCGATTCCATGTGGAGGATTATATATAGAGAGAGAGAGCTGGATACTTGAATTTGGTAAATAAAGAGTGGTCATCCGGAGTTCGAACTGGGAACTTGTTGATACTACCCACAAGTCCTTTCCGGTTGAGCAATTCCAGAATGGTTGAGAGCTGGATCCATGTAAACAATATTTACGGTGTAATTTGTAAGCAATGAAATTATTCATAGATACCAAGCGATTAGTCGTGCATAATAAATTAATAATGTCATTATTCGTATATATAAATGATAGGGTCTATTTTAGTCGTATAATTGCATATTAGATTAGGTCATTTTCATTCATATTTTACATATTTTATAGTTAATTTGTTATTATTTAGTTTTCGGAGTCTACACCCGTGTTTTATTGATTTCAGGTATTTTGGAGCGAATTATACGAGATAGGACCGAGTTACTCATAATAAATGGAAGATTGGGCCGAGCTACTCAAAGTATACGAGAATGGGCTGATGATGTGAATTCATACGAAAGGGGCGGAAGAAGCCATACGGGTCTACGGCGTGCAACTGATTGAAGTGCTGCCTTTCAACTCATACGGCAGAATTAGATAGAATTAGATTATATATATATTTATATTATATATTAGATAGAATTAGATTATATATATATTTATATTATATATTAGATAGATTAGATAGATAAATTAGATACTATGTTAGTTATATATTTATATTATACGGAGTGTAAATTAGGATACAATTAGAATTCAACCTACTCCGTACTATATATATATACGTTCATACGGCAGACCGGAGAGAGGAGCCGACTAACATTCCACCCTAAACCCTAATTGTTTTTGTCTTATTTTTATGGAGATCTAAACTCTTTCGTTTCGTCTATGCATTGAAGCTTTGGTTTGGTAAAGTTGTGAGATTTCTATTCTTGTTCTATTCCTATTGATTCGTATTGATTCTTTTGCGAATATTGTTGATTTCTTCTAGTCCGTACAACTAGTTGAGATTACTGCTAGGATTTTGTAGATTCCTCGTAACGAACCTTAATCCATAGTAGCAATCATGCCTTTTTAGGACTCGTAGGACTAAACTGGTGTGTAGAGAATCAATTACATGTTGAATGCTGACTCGTAGCTTGGTGTTGCATGTATCCTGGTTAATCCTTAATCTTAATGCTACTATTAGGTTGAATCTTAACCGTGTTAGGGTTATCTAATCAGTAAGGGTTACTAGGACTCGTAGG
The DNA here is from genome assembly GCA_037127255.1 of Persicaria tinctoria. Lineage (NCBI taxonomy): Eukaryota > Viridiplantae > Streptophyta > Magnoliopsida > Caryophyllales > Polygonaceae > Persicaria > Persicaria tinctoria. Next base: position 9,431,005 of record JBANSL010000004.1, read on the forward strand.
ACTAGTAATTTACACAAGATCAGGACAGGAACAATAATAGGATGAAAAGAGAACTTGAAGAAGAATCAAGGATCAACTGGTCAAATTAAAGTGGATATTTGTAGATGAAACTATCTTCTTAATTGTTATCTCCGTTATTTGTTTATAGTTCAGTTATTTTCTTTCTTATTTTCACCATTCAAAAACCCCCTTTTCTATTAATTGGTAAATAGACTTAACTTAGGAATAACTTGATTCTCTGTGGGATCGACTCGTACTTACTGCACTACATTAGTTAGGTAGGTTCGAATTTATTTTGATACGGTTAACGCGACCAAAAAACCGTCTATCAAATTGGCGCCGTTGCCGGGGAATCAAAGTTTATTTCTTAGTTTTGTGTGTTTATCAATTTTTGTATATATCTAATTTGTTGTGAACCTAACTTACGGTTCATAACACCCTTTATACTAACTTTTTAGATGTTGAGGTTATTGCAGTCTGAAGGTGAGAACTTTCACCAATATCTTACCAGATTGCAGAGATATGTTGACATTCGTGATTCAAGGGGTTATCAAGACAGCATCCGAGATATGATTGTTTGCATAATTGACGGGATGACTGTTGAGACACGAGCGCTTGCTGAGTACATGAGCAACGGAGGCCTAGCACGGTTAGGTTTGTCGGGGTTGTGGGACTTTTTCTGTTACATGGGTAACCATGTTGCACAGAAAGAGTTGCTCACCACGTTTTATCCACCAATGGAGGACTCTGTCACAGACCTGGATGATATGATCCAGACCCTTACACAAGCGGTGCAGGAGAATGCTGAGAGGATGGAAAACTTGGGGGAACAAATTAGCCAACTTACTCAAACATCAATCGAGATAATAGCAAAGAAGATGGACACCCCTCAAGTTGATAAAGAAAGCCAACCCATTCCGTCATCTCCTGAGACAGTGAAGGATGAAAGAATGGAAGATCCTGCCGAAGTCATTGTGCTTAATTCATTCCCTCCTAGTTGGTTTCATAACGAGGAGGGATTTTTCATAGACAACGATAGTTTCTTTGCCGATGGAGAAGATGGTCCAGTGCTTCATGACATGGAATTTCATGAGTCGACGCATGAGGTTTCAGATTTTGTGTCGCCTACTCCATCCAATGAATTTAGTCTGATCTCCCCCGTTGATGAACCATGTCCAGAGCCACCTGCTGAGGCTCGAGAGGTAATACAGGTAAACGTTTGCAATTTGGAAGATAATGGTGATTGTTTTGATCATTTTAATTGTTATTTTGAAAAGTCACCAGTGGAACTGAACTGGTGGTTTCATATTCCCTCAGTTGAGAGTCATAACTTTGATAAATCGAAAGAGTTGTTAAATTATATAATATTATATAATTTCAATTTACTAGTGTGTTATGACGTCTTGGGTAAGATGTGTGCACAGGAATATGACCGACTGCTGAGGGCTTTGACAATGTCCGATCGGTAAGGGTTGGAAGGCAACCAAGGTATGAGGTTTTTATTATTATTATTTTTTTATATATATATATTTCCGTTTTATTTGTAGTTATTTTTTTTTATTTCCTTTTTATTTTTTTTTTATTTTTTTTTTATTAGGAAAGAATTCGGGCGAGCGAGCTCTACCCGATGGCATCCTTACGGATGAGGTCTAGAAGACCAGAATCGTTGTTAATATCGACACCCCAGGCAGAGTGGGAAAGGTGTGCAACCTTATCAGCCACTCTATTGCCTAATCGGGGAACATGAAAGAAAGAAACTTCTTTCAAAGTCGATAGTAGAAATTTAACATCTGATAAAATCAGTTCGATTTCCCAAGGACATGTAGATGTATTATTTAGGTGGTTTATGATTATCATAGAGTCGCCTTCAATGTGGAGTTTATTGATACGGAGTTGTAGAGCCTTTTGGATTCCCAGTTTAAGAGCAAGCGCTTCTGCTTTCAAAGGACTTTGTTTGCCAAGTTTTTTAGAACAGATGTGTATTGGATGTCCTTCCCAGTCCCGGATTACGGCTCCAACCGAGCTATCATTGTTTGAAATTGTAGATCCATCAAAATTTAACTTGAAAGTTCCCCTAGGGGGTTTTCGCCAAGTAATGTTACCATGTTTTCTTTTCGTCCTTGGATGCTTGGTGATTCGTGTGCGAAAGGGGAAGTCCTCATCCAAGCCGTACTCAAAGTGAGCTGTTTTACTCCAATTTTCCTTATGGGTTTTAATGATACGTAATGAACTTTCTCTATGGGGTATAGGGACCTGTCTAAAAACAAATTGGTTTCGAATGTACCAAGCCGTCCACCAAGAAAAGGCAAGCTCCGCCTTGGCAACGGATGTAAGCTTGTTTCCGATGAATGAAAAGATTGGTTTTATCTCCCGTGAATGATTTATCATACTAGATACAGTTGAGTTTACGTGTGTAGGTAAGCGAAAGAGAGGGCGCACATATGAGCATTCTAGTAAGAAGTGAACGTCATCTTCAACTGCACAGTTGCACAGTTGACAGGTGGAAGGTACAGAAGTCCCACGTTGAGCCAATCTAGAGGCAGTAGGGAGGCCATTCTGACAAACTTTCCATAGAAAGTTTTTTATCTTAGGTGGAATATCTAAATTCCATATCCAGTTGTTATTGTCTATGCTCAGCGAGGATTGAGCTGTGATTAGCTTATATGCACTTGACGTGGTGAACCAACCAGCCCTATCAGGCCACCAGTATAATCGATCCTCAAAGGGGGAAACGGGAAGGGGAATGTCCAGGATTTCTTTGACTACGTCATTTGGTAATGTATTGCTAAGTTTTTCCGTCCACCATCTACCACCTAAAATATAGTCACTAACAGTTTCTTCTATGTTGTTAATTTGGGGGCAATCATCCCTAGATAGCAGAGAGCTTGTTGTAATCCAATTATCCGTCCAAAATTTGATAGATGAACCATTTCCTACTGACCAAACAAGGCCAGTCTTAAATCTATCTATAAGAGTTGTCAGTTTGGCCCATTGCCATGAAGAATCTCCACTTTTTACGTATTCAAGGATGTTAGCTGAACGAAGATACTTGTGTTTAATGAGAGAAACCCAGACATTATCTGGTTCAGCCAATATTTTCCAAAGTAGTTTCATTTGAAGGGCTTCATTCATCTCTTTTGATTTCCTAAGCCCAATTCCCCCATACTTTTTCGCCCTGCAAATCTTATCCCAGCTAATAAGCGGGCGGTGTTGTAGATCTTTATTCCAGAAGAACATTCTGTTAATCTGGTCAAGCTCTTTATGTATTGATGAGGGTAACAAAAAGTTCTGCATTGTATACAACGGTTTGGCCGATAAGTTTGTATTAATGAGGATTGCACGTCCCTGTTGTGATAGAGCATTAGCTCGCCATTTGCTTAGTTGCTCTTTAGATTTACATATGATGTCTTCAAAAGTGTGTTTGTTTACTCTGCCGTTAATAATCGGACATCCAAGGTATTTTTCTAATGAGTTTTCATGTGTAATACTTAAGCAACTGCTAAGTTCTAAGATCCTAGAGTTCGAAATGCCTTTTGTGGCTTGGAAGCTAGATTTATGATAATTGACTTTTTGTCCGGAGACTTTACAATATGAATCAATTATATCTCTAACTTTCTGTCCCGCGGCAGCACTGCCTCTTGTAAAAATAATGATGTCGTCGGCAAAAGATAGGAAGGGCACCCTAGGTCCACTCCTACCGAAGGAAAATCCAATTGAACTGTTTTCCACATTTGTTTCTGCCGAGAGTTTTCGAGCTAAAATTTCTGCCCCTAAGATAAACAAGAAAGGAGATAGAGGATCCCCTTGACGCAAGCCACGAGAGGGGAAGAACATATCAGTAGGACCGTTGTTGACTAGTACAGAGAAGGATACAGTCGTAACGCATTCCATAATCCATGTAATGAAAGTAGGGTGGAACCCAAATTTTTCTAAAACCTTTCTTATGAAGCTCCAATCAACTCTATCGTATGCTTTTTCCATGTCAAGTTTTATTGCCAACCATCCCTCCCGACCCTTGCGCGATCTAAAGGAGTGGAAGATTTCGTGTGCTATTAGGACATTGTCTTGGATGGCCCTGTCTGACACAAAGGCACCTTGTAGTGGGTGAATTAGTTTACCAATAATTGTTTTGATTCTTTCTGTCAAAATTTTTGAAATGATTTTGTATAAAATAGAACATAAACTGATTGGCCGGTAGTGACTGGTATTGGTAGGGTTATCCCGCTTTGGCAGTAGTGATATGAATGTATGGTTTATTTGTTTGAGAATTTTGCCAGAGTTAAAAAAAACTTTTTACAGCTCTAATGATAGATAAGCCAACAATGTCCCAGTATTTCTTATAGAATTCGGCTGTAAAGCCATCTGGGCCTGGCGATTTGTTGTTGCCAAGGCTGAAAACAGCTGTCTTAATTTCATTATTAGATGGGTGTCGAATAAGGTAATTATTTTCGTCAGGGGTAATTGAAGGATGTATTAGATTTAACATTTCTTGTAGGAGTCTATCATCAATCGGCTCCCTTTTGAATCTTTTTTCAAAATCACTCTTAATTTCATTTCTAATATTTTCTTCTCCTATTATCAAGGTTCCTTCAGCAGAAGTTATATTGCGGATTTGTTTCCTATGTCTCCGACCCGAAGCAACCCGATGAAAATAAGTTGTGTTCGAATCAGAAAGTTTAAGATGCTTTGTCTTGGCTCTTTGGTTCCAAAAAGTTTTTTGGTAAAGAAGTAGTTTTTCCTTTTTAGTAATGAGACGCTTTTCTCTATTGTGAGTTAACCCGTTGTTACCTCCTGAAACCGAAGCTTGGATCGTGAGAAGTTCAGTTTCCACCTCATTTAATTGGCGGAAAATATTTCCGAATGTTCGTTTATTCCATTCTTTAGTTTTTTTCTTTAGAATTCTATGTTTGAACATCAGCTGATACATAGTCGAGCCCATACAATTTGCTCACCAAGATTGTTTAACTATGTTTCTAAAATCCTTCCGCTGAAGCCAAGCATTCTCAAACTTGAACGGAGGCGCTTTGAAAACCAAGCCACACTCAAGAGATATTGAAATGGGACAGTGGTCAGAAGATGAGAAGGCTCCGTTATGAGTGATTAGGTTAGGGAATTTCTGTATGATCTGGTGATGAACAAGCACACGGTCAAGTTTTTCGCGAATGGTGTTTTCGTCATCTGGGTTCTTTCTCCAAGTGAATGGGTTCCCAAAAGTAGGTAAATCCAGTAGAGCGCAATCATTTTTAAATTGTAGGAGTCTAGTGAATCGAGCGGAACGAAGGTTAGCACCACCCAACTTGTCTTCACTACATAGAATTTCATTTAAGTCACCCAAAACAATGCAAGGAATGGAAGAATCCCTCACTATGGATGTTAAGGTTTCCCAAAACGAGTCTTTCTCTTGAGGACCCGGTGGCGCGTATACAAACAATAGTAAAGTCATGAAACTATCATTAATATTCTCGTATCTAAGCCCTATAATTCGGGGTAATTGAATTTCCACTGTAATGATTTCATTTGTTAGTTGGAAGGACTTCCAAAGGATACCGAGGCCACCCGATCGACCGGTAGCAGGTGACCAAATAGCCTCGTCAAAACCAGCCGTCTTCCAAATTTTGTCTTCAGGTATGGTTTCCGATTTAGTTTCTGCTAATGCCATTATTTGAATATGTTCGTTTTTGCACTTGCTATCAATTTCCGTCCAAAAGTTGTTTTCTTAATACCTCTGCAATTCCAGTAAGTGATTTTCATATATAGTTGTCAGGGGTGTGAGGCCAAGGTTTAAGGGACCTCACACCAAGAGAGTGTAGCGAAAAACTGATTTGAATGAATGTTATATCCCAAATTGAGAGAAGAAACCCACACCCAGACTTCTCAAGAAATTTAAGACACACATGAGTAACAATGTAGTTTGGTAAAGAATTGTAAATTAATTTGGAGGAATCCAATTTGGCAACAAAGGGGGTCAGCACCGAAACTGTCATACAATTTTTAATTTGGAAATTTAGAGGCCGAGAGCAACCCGACAACATGACACTAGTATGAGGAATGTCACCAGTTTGTAATGAACACCATTCGAACAATTTTTCACAATGATATGAATAAATTTTATCCAAGGAAAAGCCAAATTGAATACATCCTTGGCAATTACCAACCGAATAACATGGCACTAGTGTTCCATTCAAGGCATTTAACCACAACTTAAGATTACCTGATCGGTTTGGGGAGCTACTCAAGCAAAATAAATGGAATAAACATTGCAAGAGCAACGAGGTCGAATTTTTCTTTTTCTTGTCCTTTGCTTGGTGGCTATTGCCCTCTTCCGGGAGCAAGCTCCCATCCGAGTGTTTTGCATCGTAAAGAGGATTTGGGCCCTTACGGGATTTGTTTGAGGAGGAAGAAAAAATTTCCACCACCAACGTTTTTTTACCTTTTTCTTTTGATGAAGTCTCCATAGATGACAACAACTTGCAATTGATAACAAGGGTTGGATTGGATGGAATTTTCATAGACGGTTCACCCTTAATCTTAATAAACGCCAACTCGCGGACATCTGTATCTACAATCCAACTTGACCATGTCAAGGGGGGTCTTGAGTTCACCATCCCAATTGTTTTACCTGTAAACCTCACAAGAGAGTATTTAAACCAGTAGAACCTCACAAGAGAGTATTTACGCCAGTAGAGTGCTAAGGATTGAAGCCTGCAACAGATTATGATACATAGGATTTCAAAAATCATCAAATCCCAGGTTTTAATCAGATCATAGAGAGTCATTGTTATTGCATACAAGATGAGCCAGTTCAGCGTATGAACCGAAGCACAAGGCTGAGACGACTTGAGCAAGCAGATAGACCAAAACAGTGTAATGCCAAAGGGGTACTGCAAATTCTGCAATCCTTTAAAGGGGAGGTGAGCTCCGTGACTGATGACAGCAGCGGGGCTGATTTTGTCACCAATTTCATATCTCAACCTGGGAATGAAGCCACAGTATGTCCAACTCCATTCAAACCCAAAATAATAATAATAGCATTTACCCAAAGATGGAACAAGTTTACATACATAAGTGCAGAATTTGTGAACAAGAGTTTGCATCCAAAAAGTAGTAAGGATTGCATAATATATCAGCCCCACTAACTTAGATTTGCACAAAGGATTCCCAACATGGAATAAAACAAATTGGAGTCACCCAAAAACAAGAGTTCTATCAACAAGAGGGTAAGTAAGTAGACAGCAAGGCAACGAGCCGCACGATAATAAAAACGAGCATAGTTTAACCATAAGAGTGGGATTGGTAGAGGTAGTCCCTGCCAAAAAAGCACGAGAAGAGCCGGGAAGGAGTAGGCCCTGAATAGCATCATACCGGGTATGAACCAGGAACGGGTTAGTTCTAGCCACGAAGCACATACAATTGAAATTGAATATAGGTAAAATATTTGCATCCGGGGCTAAGTTCATCTTAGCATAACCATAAATTTTGAGAAACAAATCTTCATTCAACCCGGGGAAAGGAGCCATGACAGCCCCGATCACCACAGATTTGTCAAGGCCCGAAGATCGGGGGTAAGGAGTGAAGAGACATTAGTCTCTAACACCGGGTTTTCCAACCACGCAGAGGTGGTGAGTTTACTAGACAGGATAGTGTAATTAAATGAATTTGAATAATAGTTTGAGTTCATAAACCTGGACACCAGCGTATGAGCCACAAAAGTGTAGTTGGTGAAAGGAGTCTCCACCATTGCAGCAGTGAAAGGACCGGGAAGGAGCCACCACACCGACGCCCAACCACCGAACAGACAACCGCAGAGAAAGACAAGGACACCGTTGCGCACTAACCACAGGAGCAGCGAACTCATACTTCGACCCCAACCACGCCGACAGCGACAACCAGTTCGCCGCCGAGAACTCGCAGGCCAACACCACCGCCCCCCAGATCGGTGATTTTTCTTCCTCTTTCTGAAATCCCACCAGATAGGAATTTCAACCTTCATAGGACGGACTTCCGCACCCCAAAGCCATGGAGAACCATTTTTATAGACATCTGTAGGGGGTGGAAACCAGGGCATAAAGCCGATGAAGCCGAGACCGGCAGCACGACCCGACTTAGACAGGCAATTTCGCTTCGAAAGGAAACGCAGCCACCCGGAAAGACTCGCCGGGGGAGCCAAACCAACATGGGAGACCGAAGAGTGGTGCATAGCGGCAAAGAACATGCCGATTTGGCCAAAGAGATGCTTGATTTTGGGGAAGATGATGAACATGGGGTGTGAGATTAGGGATTTGGGGATATAGTTTGCAAAGGGGAAGGGGGCGCGTTGCAAGCGCGTTCTCATGCCCATTGGAGGGTTTTTTTTCAGATCATTTTTATTTTATTTCCTTTTTATGGTTAGTGTTAGTTAGGATTATTTATATATTTTTTTTAATCTCCGAAAAAAAAAAAGAAAAAAAAATGTCGACCCTACCTGTTCTCCCTTCTTTTCTTCCGCACTTCCGCCCGAGAGTTCAGCCACCGCCAACTCTCTCTTCCGGCTGGCCAACCACCACTCCGGCCGTCTGAAATCGAGCCACTTCGGCTATCTGAAGGCGCCGGCCGCCACCACCGTCCCCTTCGCCCTTGTCTCGACGGAACCCTAATCCAAGGGCCGCCTTCTTCTCTCTCCTGGTCGTATCTTCTCACCGCCGCCTCTTTCTTCTGCCTGGCCGACCACCACTCCGGCAATCTGAAACCGGATCCTCGCCACCTGACCACTGGCGCTCTCCCAGAATCGCTGGACTTCCCCAGCAAGTCTCAGCTAGCCAGAACTGCCCAGCACCAGCCCTTCTCGGAAATTTTACTGCTAGTCAATTCCGCACTCAGCCAATCGCCGCCTCAGTCCTTGCTGTTCCGACTTCGATTTCAATCCCTGAATCTGTGCCCTCGATTTCAATCTCCGCCCGGTATTTGCAGGTTTTTCTTATCACTTGTAATCAAATTCTAATCTAAACTTGGTGAATTTTGATTCTGATAAGTGGCAGGGTTGAATTGTGTTGCGGGATTGTTCTTGTTTAAGTGTTATTTGATATGGGTTAAGGGATTGTTGAGGTTTTGATATGATATTGCAGAATTCGATGAATATTTGTTCGATTTGATCCGGCAGCCCCTGATTAGTTCATGGTTTAATAGGGCTGTACAAATTTGAATCCTGGTATCTGCGACTTAGTATGCTTCTCGCTTTTAATTCGTGTGTGTTTCATGCTCCCTGAAGTCACCTATATTCATTGATTTTTAGTGATGTATATGACTGAGCATGACTGCAAGAGTTAGAATTGGTTTCACTTGTGCTTATGAGGCTAAATACTTGCTGTTGAGTTGAGTTTTTCTTGATTTATGGAGTTGGTTTGGCTGAGAATCTATGCTTGGATATGATGTTTAGCTATTCATTATTGGCTAACTAACTCTGTACTTAATCTGCCAGCTTAGAGGTTTTGGTTATGTGCATTCGGATTGTGCCCCCTTGTGATTTTGGTTGCTTGTCTGCTCCATGTGTCCATATCCAATTTTCATGAATTTAGTTGCAAAATATGGATGAGCATGATCTAGAAGGCTGATTTTTATTCGATTGCTTAGTTGTTGCTTGAGTTGGTTCATGTCATACTTGATTTTAAGAAATTCTTGGATATGGCTTCTTACTCTGATTTCTGATTGCTTTTATTTGGACAAGCCTATATATTTTGAGATGGTGCACAGGTTTCAATCTTTGATTGCTAGTTTCTTCTCCCTGAAATCACTTGAATTTCATATTTTTCAATTGTGATAAGTGATTGAGCATGACTTGCATGGACTGATTTTGGTGTGGCTGGTCTTTGTTGTTTTCTTTCGTGGATGATATTATTTTGTCTGGATAGTTGGATTGCATTTGCTTGTTGGGTTGTCTTTATTTTGTGTCTTGGCCAGGACCTTTTGCAAAGGAGACGATGCCTATGTTTTTCCAAATCCAAGACGGTTCACGAGTGCCAATTACATCCACGTTGTTGCTAGACGTTTCTGCTGAACACCTAGGGCTGTAATTTCTACTATTTTCTCATGTTTTAAGGGTGTTAGTACTTCGGAATAGTCACATATCTTGCTGAATTTTATGCTTTGATATTCCTTTGTTACTGAATTGAATCTGCTCCTAATTGCTATGCAAGTTTGGCTTGTTTTGTTTTTTTTTTGTTGTTTGTGGTGATTGGACAGGTCCTATAATTTGATGAGTTGCTGAATTTTAGGATCGGTTAAGAGGCTACAATGCTACACCACTACCTTCATTTGAGTTAAAAGCTTGTTCTGGATTTGCCTGAATGTCTGATTACATTGTGAGTTTCCTCTTACTCTTTTATTCTTTTTATTTACTTTGAGGACAAAGTAAAATTTTAAGCATGGGGTGGGGAATTCGAGTGTAGCTCTGAATTTATATGTGTTAGTTTTTCTTTTTCTTTTTTCAACTTTTGTTATTCATTGCATTTTAGGTTGCATTATAGGGTGTTTGATAATTATCCCAAGGTCTAGTATAAGTTATTGAGTCTTTATTTTTATTTTTATTTTTATTTTTTGAGTTGTGATAGGAGAGTTATTTCTATGATTGGTATGACCTCGATGATGATATATAGTTTTTCATGGCTTAAGAGTTAATAAAATTGATCTTTAATTGAATAAAGACACTTGTGAGATTTCCATAGATAATCTGGATTATGAGCTTTAGTTGTGACTTGATTATTGGTTGGATGTTCAGATTAGAGCAATTTTTAAACTTTTATATGATTTCTAATGTCTATGTCTAAACCCCTGATGAAAAGCACTAGTAAATTCGGTTATCTATTTGATGTGATATGTTTGATGTGCATTGATATATGTTGGGTTGATGAGTGTAAGGAGAATAAAATTCAGTTACACCGCTCGGGGAGGATAAAATTCACTCGAGGGAAAAGAATCATCAATAAACCAAGCTTGATAGAAATGTTCGAGGAGGATAAAATTCACTCGACAATCATGAGAAAAGAAAAAAAAATACGGTTAGTAACCGATCCTGCTTGTGGAGGATAAAATTCACACTAGGAGGAAGAAAAGTGTTTATAAACAAAAAGAAAGGAAAAGTATGAGCTTAAATGAAATTCCGAAGTAGAAAAGGCCTAGTAATCTATGGGTGTTTATGACGATTTTTATGTGCTTAATGAATTTGATTGCTCAATACATTCTGAATGCAAGCATCCCCTGAACCTAATTTGAGTTTAAAGCAATGAGTATGAACGATTTGATGTGGGTCTCATAGTGTCATAACTATTTTGAGCTTTAACATAATAAATACTCTGGTAGCCATGAGAACAATACTGATGAGTGATCATTCGTGGAAATCTTTTTGAGTCTTTGTCTTTCTTTTTGAGCCTGCCTTTGTTTTGTGATTAGTTTGCTTGGGGACAAGCAAAAGTCTAAGCATGGGGTAGTTTGATAGGGTCTATTTTAGTCGTATAATTGCATATTAGATTAGGTCATTTTCATTCATATTTTACATATTTTATAGTTAATTTGTTATTATTTAGTTTTCGGAGTCTACACCCGTGTTTTATTGATTTCAGGTATTTTGGAGCGAATTATACGAGATAGGACCGAGTTACTCATAATAAATGGAAGATTGGGCCGAGCTACTCAAAGTATACGAGAATGGGCTGATGATGTGAATTCATACGAAAGGGGCGGAAGAAGCCATACGGGTCTACGGCGTGCAACTGATTGAAGTGCTGCCTTTCAACTCATACGGCAGAATTAGATAGAATTAGATTATATATATATTTATATTATATATTAGATAGAATTAGATTATATATATATTTATATTATATATTAGATAGATTAGATAGATAAATTAGATACTATGTTAGTTATATATTTATATTATACGGAGTGTAAATTAGGATACAATTAGAATTCAACCTACTCCGTACTATATATATATACGTTCATACGGCAGACCGGAGAGAGGAGCCGACTAACATTCCACCCTAAACCCTAATTGTTTTTGTCTTATTTTTATGGAGATCTAAACTCTTTCATTTCGTCTATGCATTGAAGCTTTGGTTTGGTAAAGTTGTGAGATTTCTATTCTTGTTCTATTCCTATTGATTCGTATTGATTCTTTTGCGAATATTGTTGATTTCTTCTAGTCCGTACAACTAGTTGAGATTACTGCTAGGATTTTGTAGATTCCTCGTAACGAACCTTAATCCATAGTAGCAATCATGCCTTTTTAGGACTCGTAGGACTAAACTGGTGTGTAGAGAATCAATTACATGTTGAATGCTGACTCGGAGCTTGGTGTTGCATGTATCCTGGTTAATCCTTAATCTTAATGCTACTATTAGGTTGAATCTTAACCGTGTTAGGGTTATCTAATCAGTAAGGGTTACTAGGACTCGTAGGACTAGTAATTTACACAAGATCAGGACAGGAACAATAATAGGATGAAAAGAGAACTTGAAGAAGAATCAAGGATCAACTGGTCAAATTAAAGTGGATATTTGTAGATGAAACTATCTTCTTAATTGTTATCTCCGTTATTTGTTTATAGTTCAGTTATTTTCTTTCTTATTTTCACCATTCAAAAACCCCCTTTTCTATTAATTGGTAAATAGACTTAACTTAGGAATAACTTGATTCTCTGTGGGATCGACTCGTACTTACTGCACTACATTAGTTAGGTAGGTTCGAATTTATTTTGATACGGTTAACGCGACCAAAAAACCGTCTATCAATAAACAAATATAATCATTTGTATTTAACAAAGGATTATTCATATATATGTACATATGAATAATCACTTGGTACCTATGAATAATGTATTAATGTCATTGTTCACAAGTTACTTTTAATCTCAGTCGTTTGATTTTCTTAATCCGACGCTCCAGATTTGCTCACAAATTACTCAGTAAGGACTACTTATACATGATCTATCCTATATATAGATAATAGATCATATGTACACCGCCCTTATGGTGTATTATGTTAACAAATCTTGGTCGGTAAACATCAACGTTTGAGATTAAAAGTAACTTTTGATTATTCAATGGTACTAACGATTATTCGTTAGAATGAAATTCATATTTTTACTCTTTTTTTGTAAAGACAAATAATTACATTGTTATAAACGAATAACCATGCGAAAATAGATGAATACTCATGAGAAAACAAATGAATAATTTGTGTACACAGTAATGTACACCATAAAGGGTGTGTACACTAGACAATGTTCTAAAAAAACGTTTGGTGGACACTTGGCAACAAGGTACCGCTAAGTGCCAAGACGGTTTGACTGCCTTATTAGCGGTTTCTTGGCGAACAAAACAGTTTTTGATTATTTTCTTATATTTATCCCATGAGCTATCTCTAAAACACATATGATGTAATAAATTATGCATTAATTTCAAGTCTATGACGTATCAAATAAAAAAAATCATCATGGTCATTTTAAAGTTGTCCAAATCAAACATAAAATCACATAGCTGTGTTCAAATAAGTATCATAGCTTCATAATTGAGAAATTTAAAACCATAAAAACTAACTAGTCTCAATTTAAAACCGCCAAGACTGCTAAGCCTCCCTCCAACGCCCCCCAAAACTCTTCCTCGCCAAGCCCGATTTTCACCCACCAAAGACTACAAAGGTGTCGTTCCATTCCCACCAAGGTCCTCTCCTGCCAAGCTACCCCGCCAAGGCTAAATTCAGGATGGTGTGGGTCCGTCAAGCGTCTTGGCATCCTCCAAAGCCCTTTTATATGACATCGGACCAACCCCTCCCTCTATATATAATAAGATGTGTTAGGAATTAAGGTTGCACTCATCAAAGGGTCTAATTAAGGTTGAAATGTTCTTTTAGTCCGGTTTAAGAACGTAGGATCTAGATTGATCCAAAACAGAGAAACTGAATGAAAGATAACATGGACACACACGATATGTTTACGAGGTTTGGGCTAATCCCTACGTCCCCGGCTCTAGATGTCATTCAATATGCTATAAAGGTCAAACAAGAGAACAATACAAGGATCCTAAGAGGGCAACTAAGCAACATCAAATGAAGAAACCGAGAAGCATAAACAAGACATGTAATGAGTACAAATAAGAAGTAAGCAGGAAAGGAACGAAAACCCCCTTAAATTGAGAAGACGAACTCAGCAGGGCTGCAATCTCAGCATTGGCGCATCAGCGTCTTTGACCTCTTTGCTGGCTTCTCTCCCTCATCTCTTCGGTGTTGCTGCACGAAGGGTGACAGAGTATGCCTTCTTCTTCCTCGGATCTCCTGCTCTCTCTTTCTCTGCTCGAATCTGGCTTACATGGAGATTGTTCAACGAGCCTCTCTCACTGATGAGCCCAAACTCGAGTCCCTCTCTATCTTCTTCCCTTGGCTTTAGCTTCTTCGAACGGAGCCCGAAACCTTAGCCTTTCCTTTCTTTTCCTGATTTCAGCCATGGGAGAGGAGCTCCCAGGCTCCTTTGGAGCGGCGCTATAGTGCCTGAGGTCAAGGTTAGGGTTTGCTGCTTGATAGACTTATAATGTCTATTTGGAACAACAGTCGGAAAGTAGACGTTGGACAAAGTTGGGTTTGGCCCTACTGGCTCACCTCAGAAATCTATCCAAACCAACAATACAACCAAACCCCTAATAAACCGCTGATACACCAAGTCCTGGTAAACTAAAGTTACAATTCTCAACGAGATGAATTACCCTAAGTAATTTTTATTAATCAGTTGTCAAAATATGTTAAATAGTACCAAAATTAACATTTAGATGACTTAAGTTAAAGGTTATGTCAGGAAGTGTATTTCATGAACTAATTAATAAGAACATGAATTCCGTCTTTGGGCCAACTAGGCCTTTCGGCTCATTCTTTTATGGGGCCCATTTCAAAAGGGCAACTTTCAAGCTCATGATTCATGAAACAACCTCAAAAGTCAAAAGAATTCAAATGTTTAGCCACTAACCCTTATTCGTTAGTTTGGTCTAACCCCTGTTTGTTACTCTGTATTAAGTAGGAAAATTTAATGTAACCATTCCGGAATCGCTCAACCGGAAAGAAATTGCGAGTAGTATCCAAAAGTCCCCGGATGGTCGCTATTTATTTACCAATTCAAAGGAAAATTTAATTTAATTTAATGTTTACGAATTACAAGAGTTCCTTTAATTTATATTTAGTATACTCCCTCTGTTTTTTTTAATATGTCTTGTTAAATTTTGCACGTTTTTTAAGAATTTAAAATATATGGTAAAATATTAACTTTTTTTTATCAATTTTTTTCATAATTCGATACTTAATAGTAAAAAGTATAAAATTATTTAATAATTTTGATAATAAAATTAATATTTTATTATAATTTTTAAGCTTTTAAAAAAAGTACAAAATATAAAACGACTTATATTAAAAAAACAGGAGGAGTATCATTCTTTAACCATTTCTAACTTTCCTCCCCTAATTAACTATTTTACATATCTTAGAGCAACCCCAACAACTATGGCAAAAATTCTCTAAAATAGAGATCAAAATATCAAAATCTCTAAAAAAAAAAAATTTACTCTAACTCCAACAGCTTTTCTATTTTACAGATTTTTACATTTATTATATACTATAATAAATAAGTGCATTTATTAAGTATATTTAATTCCACATTTCTAAAAACTTCATTTAAACTTAATTCTAACATTTATCATCACATTTCTAACATAAACTAACATTTAAACTTAATTTCTAACATTTTTTTACGTAATTTTAACATTCATATCATTTAAATTTTAAACTTTTTGGTGAGCTATTGACTATATTTTATCGAATTTTTAATCTATTTAGAATTCTTATAAATTTAATTTTCACAGTTTGATTGTGAAATACATTAAGCACATTTTATAATTTATGTAGTTTAGTTAAAATTTTTGGGTACGGGGATTTGTGGTGCTTCAATCTAAATAAAAATAAATAATTACATTTTGTAAATTAAATTGGGAGGATTTGTTTAAAAAAAATAGAATTATGGGTTAATTTTTGTAAATTAATAGAAAATTCAACCCTGACTATATGCTCTCCTAAATACCAGCGTTGCTCACCACTCATCCTTCTTCTTCTTCTTCAACTACTCCCTTCCATGGTAATCTTGTGCAATTAATCTTGTAGATTTCGAATTGATCTTTCTTCTTCAACCTCTCGCACGCTCTTGACCTCTCTCTCTTTCGCTTCTGCCCTCTCTCTCGGACGCCACTGCGAGCCTCGCTTTCGATGGCCGACGTCAGTCCTCTCCCCACCTTCCTTCTCACTTGCCACTGGGGACCCCTAAGACCAAGGCCACTTCTCATTTCTCCTCCTATGTCGACTGCCATCGCAGGCCAGATGGACGTCTCGCCTCCAGCCGGCGCCGATGACCGCCGCTGGTTGCCATCGAGCCCTGAAACTCCCCTCCTTTAGTCGAATGCAGCAGTGAAAGTGGAAGCACCGTGACAAGTTGAAGTCTTGCAACATTAAATTCTACCTAGGATGAAGTGAAACATTAAATTATAGGGATCAAAACTCTTTCTCCAAATTTACAGATTTTTCTCCTCTCTCCATCAATTTCTCTATTTTGCAGATCAATTTGCAGGAGCTGTTGAGGTGAAAAAATGGGTTTTTTTTCTAAAATTTCTCATTTTTTCTATTTTGCAGATGATGTTGGGCTTGCTCTTGTGATTCATATTCTTTCCTTTACATACTCTTAAGAATTGTTGTGTAGGGTAAGAAACTCTTACAAACAACCATAAATTTAAAATATTTTATTGTTTTTATGCTCGTTCATTGATTTTTTTTTTATTGTTATGTAATTAGCATACGAGAAAATTTAGCTGTTAAGACCGTTGTGGGTTGGTTGAACACTCTTCGCTCTTAATAAAATATTCAAATTTGAATCCTGTGAATGAAATAATTTTTATAGGGAAAATATACTCTCTTAATAAGCAGGAATTTTTATTTTAATTTCCTCATCATTTTTTTTTAGAAGCAAGATAAGAGTTAGGAAATCCGCCGTCGAGCAGGCTTCTTTCCTAGAGCGTCCGAGCGGACGAGAACCCGAAGTTCTGGATCAGTAGCCAAGCTATCATCGGCAGGGATGCAGTAAGCTAGACGCGCAATCCTGTCAGCAACCGCATTAGAATCCCTGAAAACATGACGAATAGCAACATTAGCGATAAATTTAATAGTTATAGTCGTATCAGCCATCAACAGCTCGATATTCCAAGGGCACGACCAGTCGCCCAGGAGAGCTTTTATGACGACCAAACAGTCTCCCTCTATTAAGAGATTTTGAATGCCCATCAACTTAGCCCTAGCAACCCCCATATGAAGGCCTAAGGCTTCAGCGTACATCGCTGATGTATTATTACAAATGCCCGATCCGAGCGAACATAATTGCCCTAGGTGGTCGCGAATGACAAAGCCGTACGAACCCTCCCCGGACTGGCAGTGAGAGCCATCGAAGTTAAGCTTGTGATGACCTGGTGGAGGTTTTTCCCATGCTTGAGAGTGGTTCCTTGACATCTCGTAGACAGTAGAGCCGACGTTAATGCCTCTTGAGGGTACGTTAGATATCCTATTGTGAGTGTCATCTATTTTATCCAAGCGATCGGCCCAAGTCCTCTGGCAAGAGTTACAAAAAAGCGCAATTGCCTGATAAGAAGTCGACGTGGTGTGTTGAAATACAAGCTGGTTTCTAAAGAACCAGAGACTCCACCAAGCAAAAGCCAGCTTGTTAGTAGCTTTCTTACCAACCGAATTATAGATATGATTAAGGATTGTGTTAGGTTTAGTGTTAATTTCCTCATCATAAATTTGAATGTAAGATAGATAAACTAGTTTTTCTTTTTCCACATAAAACTATGTGGCGCAACGGCCCACAACTTGAGCCAGGCCCAAGAACAGTGGATGAGCCAAATTGGACCCCAACTAGACCTGTCAAAACACAACCCGACCCGGCCGACCCGACCCGACCGCCCGGAAAATTTTCGACCCGAACCCGGAAATTTTGACCCGGAAATTTTTTTCGACCCGAACCCGAAAAACCCGAAATTTTCCGGGTCATCTGGGTTTCGACCCGGTGACCCGATTGACCCGGTATTTTCGACCCGATTTTACCCGATTGACCCGGTTGATTTTTAATTAAATATAATTAATTTTTTTATATATATGATTAAAATTTATTGCAAAATTGTCAAATCATGATTTTTTTAATTTAAAATGGAAAAAATTGACAAACTCGAAATCGACCCGAAATGACCCGAAACCCGGTCAAACCCGGGTTCTAGTCAACCCGGAAAGACCCGGGACCCGTTTTACCCGAGACCCGAAGTGACCCGACCCGAACCCGACCCGAATGACCCGTTTGACAGGTCTAACCCCAACCCTCCAACGATGTTAATCTTAGGATTACAGAGAATGTAGACTAATACTGTATAATAGAATGAGGTTATTGGTAAGACAACAGAATAACTATTAATAAAATAATTTTTTTTTATATTAGGAAAAAAGGGGTAGAAGTCCCGCCAGGGACGCCACCCTAATCATCCTTTCGGATGATGTTACAGAAGTCCCTATTGTTGAACAAAAATGCGCGAATAATCGTACAACACATTTTATTTGATTTTTAATATTTGAGTTCGACCCCTTTTGGTTATCCTCTTGATTCGAAGTCGTATCGATACCAAGATTTGAGTGGTTTTGGTGATTTGGGCTGCACCCGGAATTTAGCGGGTTGCCTACGTATCTCTTGGGAGAGAATCAAGCCTTACGTAGTTCAGAGTGTTTTGGATTTTGTGTTTGGTTTGGTTTGATTTGTTTTCTTATATGCATCAGAGGATGAAATTCAAGCCCACCTTCTACGAAGGGTAGCTCGAACAACACTCCACCCGAGTAGCCTGAGCCCACCTTCTCGGAAGGGTAACTCAAGCACCCACCTATCATTTGCAGAGAAAACGATTTGTGATTTTGATGTGGAGTTTGATTTGTTTTGATTTGAGATTTGACTTGAATGTCTATTTAGGGGTTGTGATTGAACTTGTTTGTGAGTTTCCTACGTACCCTTTTGGAAGGGATCAAATCACACGTAGTTCTTGAAAATGACAAATTTGAATTTGGTATTTGAGTTTTTGAAGTTTTGGTCGTGATCGAACTCGACGAGCGAAAGCTTTGTATCGAGTTGGAGGAGACACTTTGACATTGATGGAAAATTTGATTTTTGAGACGACTTAGAGTAGTCGACAAAGGAATTTGGAGAGACTTGATTGGAAGTTTGGGTGTGACTGGACTCGGTGAGAATTTGATTTACGCCGAGTTTCCTACGTATCCACATGTTTGGTGGAATCAAGTCACCGTAGTTCTAAACGAGAGAAATTTAATTTGTTTGGTTTTAACCTCATATTCCTTTAAAGGGAATTTAGAGGTTGACGACTGTACCCGATATATTTTTAGAATTTAATATCGGGTTACCTACGTAGCCGATATGAGGCGTCAAGTCTTTACGTAGTTCTACCAAAAATCAAGTTTATATTTGGTGAAAATTGATTTGAGGTTTTGACTCCGTTTTTATTGAAGCCGACTTGAGATTGACCCACTAGAATTAATTGACAAAGAATATTTGACGAGTTTAATTTTATATTTTAATCAAACTCGAATTCTTAATTTGTGTCAATTATAATTCTTATATTTTAACGGGTTAATTTTGTGATTAAATATATTTGTCTCAAAATATGCTCAAGCTTATTAGAACATATAAATGTACGTATATATGTTGCCTGCTAGCTTGTGAAAAAAACTTGAGCCTCAAATCAAAGCAACAAGCCCAACAAATTAAAAGGGAGGCCCCAGCCCAATTTTTTTACTCCATTCCACCTTAATTTATTGCTTTCATTAACCCTTGCCAGTATGCCGGCCTAGGTCTAATTAGACCCTAGAAAGCGGCGACACTCCAGCCAGTTTAGCAGAGGCAACGCCTGGAGTGTGCAGAAGCGGGGCCGACGGGAGCAAGAAGGCGGGAGCAGGACATGAAAGTCGGGAGTGATCACGGGTTCGTCAAGGGCGACCTTGTTCAGAGAAACCGAAGAGGCCTACGATCCTGAACCTTCCCGTATGTTTGAGTTTAGATTAATTGTTCTCCCGTCATTCAATTTATGTGCTCAATTTGTGGCTGAGTTGATTACAATCCCTCTTGAGGCTTTATGTAAAATTCATTCCCTGGAGTACCAAATTTGGCATTGATTTGGATTTGGTCTAAATCGTTTTAGATTCAAATGCCTTTTGAAATTTTAGGGATAATTCCCACTCTTTGAATTTGCTGATGTTGATTCCATTTTGAGTGGTTCAATTTGTACAACAGATCCATTTTTTTCTTTATGATCTCAATTTCTTTATCCCCACATCTTGTTGCAATGAACTTTTCTCTTTGCTTGTTCAAGTTAGGTTGTTTGTGACCCAACTCAATCAAATCCTCGCTTTGAGAAAATCCTCTAATGAGACTAGCAACTCTTCTGGTTAAAATTTGGCAGCGTTTCGCCTTGATTTAGGGTGATTTCGTGATTCCAGAACCCAGGCCACGAGAAAAGCTCTCGAGGTTTTCAAGGGCGGGGTTCTGAGAATCAAAAGGACATGGGACATAATTTTGACAGCACTTTGACATGGTTTAAGCGATTTGATGGTTCCGGAACCCAGGCCACGAGAAAAGCTCTCAGAGGTTTTCAAGGGCGGGATTCCGAGAACCGAACATGGATCGATCAAAACCACTACCTTGTTGTTGTCGCTTCTTCTCCTTGCTGATTTTTTTTTCCTGTTTTGTTCTTGTGGTTGCAGGTGGACAACCCGTGAAGAGGAAAAGATTTATCTGCTACTTTTATGATGCTCTGAAGAAGAAGCAGGCAAACCTCCATACCCAGAAGCAGCAGGCTTTTAAAGAGAGGAGAATAGAAGTAGTTATTTGAGTAACCTCTCCATACCCACGTTCGACAAAACTGCTTGGGAACATTTTTTAAATGTATTTTTTCCTTAACTGCCCTAGATAAGGGAAGCAGTTGAAAACTGTACAATCAATACTGCACATTACTTGGGCTCATCGGGCCTCGTTTTAAGTATGTATTGGATTTATACTTCAATCAATCTAGAAAGCCCAATATTACATTGTCTAATTTTGTGTTTGAATGGACAAAATTGACAACACTTTAATATATAATGAATGTGATAAATCATTAATGAAATCATCAAATTTTACCCTCCAACACCTATTAAAAGGGATATTGGACATAGTACACATATCCATAGACTTAGCTAAATAATCTGCAGCTACATTTGCTTCTCTAAAACAATGTCTAAATTCAATAAACTCAAATTTCACCTTCATGCTTCTGATGAATTCCACTTCCCGAAAAATTTCCCATCTTGTTCTTGAACTATCATTAATGCTCCTGATCACTTCCAAACAATCCCCTTCAATTACAAGTCGCGTTAAACCTTTTGATAGAGCTAACTTGACACCTGCACAAAACGCAGCAGCTTCTGTTTGAATGGCAGAGCTACACGGAATCTGCTTTTGAAAAATATCCAGAACACATCCTACACTATCCCTAAGGATCCCACCCACCTGACAGAAGCCAGTGGGTTTAGTCGAACCATCTACAGTAATTTTGTAGATGGTTCCAATCGGCCTCTTCCATCCAACATTTCTATTTTTCTTAACCCGATTGAGGCCCTTGCCTTTGTCCTGATTCATGGCCAACTGTCACTCTCTAAATTGGATACAAGCCCTCATTGCAACCTGTGAAGGCGAATCAGGAATCTTATTCTTAAAAATCAAGCTATTTCTAGTTTCCCAGAGATTTTTCCAGATGTGGGTAAGATGTTCAAAGTTGGATGGAGCTAGTTTCGATCGAGATTTGTTCATTCGAAGTTGCCCCAAGTGCTACACCTAGCGGTTGTTCATAAATCGATATCACCCTTCTAGTGAAGGAACAATTCAAGAATAAATGGGAGTCATTTTCAATATTGTCATTACAAAGAACACATTCCATTGGGACTCTGATAAAGTATATATTGAGTCTTTCCTTGGTGGCCAGAGCATCTTGTTGAATTTTCCAGACCAAGTTTTTCACTCGTGGGGGGATGTTAAGCTTCCAAAACCACTCTTCCCCCAAGAAATTAGTCGCATTGTTAAGAAACAATTGCCTACAGGAGGAGGTGGTGAAATTGCCATCCGGGTTGATTCTCCAAATCAATTTATCTTCGGGACTCCATGAGGGAATGTGAATCTTCTTAATCTGAGTAACAATAGATTCTGGGAATAAAAATTCCAGTTTTCGAGTATCCCATTGTTTATCTTCGGTTATGAGATGGCTAAGATAAAGATTTGGATCGTGGTGAGCCTGCAAGTGTTCCAAGTTCACATTCGGCAACCATGGATCTTTCCAAACCTTTATTTTCTGGCCATCACCAATAATCCAAAGTAAACCCTTTTTGAATTGATTTCTAAGATGTAGCAACCTACCAAATTGCCAAGACGGATGAAGAGGATTTGCATCAAAAATATCTTCGTTATGCAAGTATTTCTCCTTTATAACCTTTACCCAAATGTTCTCCGGGGATGTGGTTATCTTCCATAACAACTTCATCTGGAGGCTGATGTTAATATCCTCGGCTAGTCTGAGGCCAAGACCACCATGATCTTTAGGTTGGCAAATCATGACCCAACTAATTAGGGGATTGTAGCGTTCTGATTCAAGCTTGTTCAAAAAAAAGTTTCTATGAATCTTGTCCATCCGATGCAACACACCTTTTGGGAGTAAAAAATTCTGCATAAGATAATTTGTTTTGGAGCAAAGGTTGGCTTGAATCAGAGTGGTTCGACCCGCTTGAGATAAAGAGGAAGATTTCCATTTCAACCGTTGTTTTTTGAGGCTTTGGGTTGCTTCTTCGAACATACAATTCTTTACTCTTCCCCTGAGAATAGGAATACCCAGATATTTTCAAGGTTTCTAGCGACTGGGATGTTCATAGCCTGCGCAAGAGAAGAAGCTAAAGCAGAGGAAACATTTTACGAGACCTGTAGCGAGCTTTTGCTGTAATTAATTGAGAGACCAGAGAGATTAGAGAAGTTATTAAGCATATTCTTGATGGTGTGGATGCTTTTATAATAAAATAATTTTTGTTACATTGAAGTTCTTCTTACATTTATCCAATTCAAAGATTGGAGAATGATTTTTGCATATCAAAATCATTGAATTGGAGATTTTGGAGGAGATTGGACGAAGATTAAAGTGTATTACAAACCCTTAAAACAATATTAAACGTTAAATATTTAATTTAAATATAAACATAACATTTTATATTGAAATAGTTGAGAAAAAAAAATATAGAAAGAAATCAAGAAGAATTAATTTTAAAACAATATTGAAAGAAAACATTAAATATATAATTTAAATATAAATATGATTTTTTTTATCAAAATAGTTGAGAGAAATAAAAAAAATATAGAAAAAAATCACGAATAATTACTTTTAAAATAATATTGAAAATAAACGTTAAATATATAATTTTAATATAATATTTTTAACTAAAACAATTGTGAGGAATAATAATAATATAGCAATTAGTCCGTCTATTGAGATTAAGGGCTTGTTTGGTGCGCAAAAGATTAATACTACCTCCGTTGCAAAATATAAGGCCTTTTGCTTTTTGTCACGTTTTTTAATGAGCTAAAAACTCCCTGAAATATTAAATTTTTTTACATAGTATTATACATATTGTTAATATGTATAATACTATGCAAAAGGCCTTATATTTTGCAACGGAGGTAGTATAACTTATGATTAAAATCTAGATGAATTTTTTTTGATGAAATTCTAGAATCTATCAAAATTTTAGCCTTCGGATAGATTAAAAGAGTAAATTCTTCTTTGACATGATAAATTACATAAAGTTATGTAACATTATTTTTTCGAAAATCAGAAAAAGTTTTACCATACCACTTTAAAAAGATCTATAAGTTTGTGCCAAATATGTCCTAAACCGAGTAGAGCAATTCGGTTATTTTTTATAATGATTGCACAATGTACTTTTTTTTTGGGATATTAGATCCAGATTGAGACACCTTTTGAGGAACGAGGAAATTGATCACATTTTTTATTTTTTATTTTAAAAAGAGAAAAATTCATCCAAAAGAGTACATTAGGCCATGTTTATCAAGAAATACTAACACATTTACAGATATCCAATTTCTCCTACAACAGTTTGATAGGGTATCGCGCTCCCATGTCTTCCGTGAAATCAACCGTGTTGCGGACAAGGTTGCTCATCTCCGACACTTCATGGATCATGGAGCTATCACATGTCATCCAGAGTTCCTATCCCTCGTTCGACTGGACGCCATTGGGAGGTGCGTCAGCAAGATCTGACGTCTCCCAAAATCTTGCCTTGTATCCAAAAAAAAAACTAACACATTTAATGAATCATCCACATTATTAATAAATTTCAAATATTATATAATATTTTATTCCAACATGATAAAATAACTTCTTACATTTTTAATTCTTACTACTAAAATAATTAAAAACATTTTTTGGTATTACTATACATAATTGTATTAAATTAATTATTTTTTCCAAAATATGGTAAAAATATTCAAAATTGATGCATATATGTAGAGAAAAATGAATCTAGTATAGTGGTCATTTTTATTTTAATGTTTAATATATTTTTAATGTCGAAAATGTAAGTTTTTTTTTATACAAATTCAGTATATATTTTCAGTCTTCCTTCACGCGACGGGAATCTCTGAGCAGTTGTAGAGGATGACACGTGGCAAGCTCTCCCACCTTCGTTGCTTTGATATGTCTCACCAAACGCTGTGTTTTGTTCCTTTTATATGCAAAACGACTTAGTGTTATCTGTAACAATTATAAAAAAAGAAACTATTACAAATTTACAATGAAAAACAGTTGAATTGCATTTATTATCGATGCTTCGGTTGATGCTAGCTCTAGCATCCGAACAAGCGACGCTTGACTTCTTTTTCATAAAATATTTTATTTTCTCTCCTGACATTTCAAATAGTAACCAATAAACATGCCTTACATGCTTGCATATTTATAGGTATTTGTAATTGTGGGGGAGTGGGGTGTTTTCCTCTCTTTCCTTGTTGTGGTGTTGGTTACATGAGATTATTCCAAGCGGCAGTGTCTAAAATCATTTGGTTTGTAATAAGGTAGGTGCATTGGAGGATTGTCAAACATAGTTGTTTGCCTAAATGACCTACAAATTATTGAAATTACCCTACACAAGTGGGGATTTCTTTGGTACTTTGTAATCACCCTAAAAGTGGGGATCATATTACCATTTACCAAAAAGCCAACCATTACATTTCAAAGAAAGATCCAATACTTTCTCTCACTACTTGTTTAGCTTTTACCACTAGGGTAACTGTATAAATCCATCTTCATGCATGTAGCCTATTCATCAAAAAAGAAGGGTGGATCAGTGGGAGGAATCCACTTGTGTAGCTCTAAAACAGAGTTTATTAAATTTCTTTTCATTCAATAGTTAATTATCCTCTTTTGCCATTGATAAAATCTCAACTTTATACACTCATAAAAGCTTGAAAATTGTATTCAAATTAGTGGTTCAAAGAAAGCTATCATTATAAAAGCTTGAAATTTGTATTCAAATTAATTAGTGGTTCAAAGAAAGCTCTACCTATGTTCGAAAATAAATATTCTTTTATTTTTTATCAAGTTTTTCTTAAAGAGTTAGAAGTTATATAAAATAGGGAAAACTAATTAAAATACCCTCACCTTTGGGGGTATGGTAAAAATATATCCTCAACTTTCAAATGTAATTAAAATATCCCGACCTTTGAGGGTAGTGGTAACATATTACCACGAGTTTTCTCATGGGTCAAAAATGCTGACAAGACAACTTACGTTGATTGTGTTTTTGACAAGGCAGCCTGCGTAGAAGCCTTTTTACAAATTAGTACTAAAATCGGGTTTTCTTAAACGGTTTCCATAGGGAAAAAATGCACCGACAACAAAATTAAACCCGGGAAAACGAAATTGATTCAACCAAGCAACTAATCCGGTCAAAATTGCCTCAAATTAACACAACACGACTATTCCTAACACCAAACCGACAACAAAAAAACTAAACCGAAAACAAGAGCAACAACAAAGAGGGAAAAAAACTTATTCAGCTAAGTGTGTGAACGAATCAAAGAGGAAGAAGATGTGAGAGAGACAGCTCAAGATAGCCGATCACAGGGGAGGGAGACTGTCATTGAAGAGGAACTATGAGTTGTCTCGAAGATCGGAAGACAGCTCAAGAGGCGATCACGAAAGAAGATAGGAGGGAGGAAAATGCGTGGTGTATGAAGCCAGTCCAACTCTTTTTTTTTCCTAAGGAAATCGTTAAAAAAAAACCTTGTAAAAAATCAACGTAGGATGTCTTATCAGCATTTTTGACCAATGAGAAAACATGTGGTAATATATTACCACTATTATCAAAGGTCGGGATATTTTTATTACTTTTGAAAGTTGGGGATATATTTTTACCATACCCCCAAAGGTGGGGGTATTTTAATTAGTTTTCCCTATAAAATATTACTTTAACACATTTTTTCTACTTATTTTTTTTATAAGGAAAACATTCGAGAGTTAGGTAAGCTTGACACCTCAAGAGGTTGACTAAGTCGGCAGACGACGAAATCTCTAACATACAACGATAATAAAAAAAAAAATGCAAACTAACAAACCCTAACAGACGAGCGATCCTAATCCCAAAACGTCGGGGACAACATACACTACAACAACAACAACAACAACCCAGTCAATCCCGCTAGAGCAGGGTCTGGGGGGTCAGGATGTACGCACTCTTGCCCCGAACAAGTCGAGAGAGTGTTTCCGATAGACCCAGAATAGTAGGATACAAGAAATACAGGCAAACATGACTCAGGGAAGTAAAGCATAATCAGGCACGGAGCTGGGAGGAATATAAAAGAAGCAGGGACCAAAGTACAAAACAACAATGCCCAAGCACTAAACATCCGCAACCCGAATGCACCTCCTCCAGTGATCCCTATCCGCAGTCATTTCTTCCGACAGGTTTAGAAAAGTGAGATCATGGCGAATGACATCCAACCATTTCTTCTTCGGTTTGCCTCTCCCCCTTCGAATATCTCCAAGATCCAAACTCTCACATCTACGAACCGGGGCCGAAGACGGTCTCCTACGCACGTGCCCAAACCAACGCAATCTGCACTCACGCAATTTGTCCACTATACTCACAACTCCAACCTTGTTCCTAATATCTTCGTTTCTGATTTTGTCGAGTCTCGTGTGCCCACTCATCCAGCGCAACATTCTCATCTCAGCCACTGACAGCTTGTGCTCTTGAGCTTTTGTAGTAGGCCATCACTCTGAGCCGTACAGAACAGTCGGTCTGACAACCATCTTGTAGAATTTCCCCTTCAGTTTTGCCGGTACTTTTCTGTCACATAACACTCCCGACGCTCTTCTCCATCTTAGCCACCCCGCCTGAATTCGGTGATCGATATCCCTATCTATACCCCCATTGCTTTGAACGTAAGATCCAAGGTACCTGAAAAGCTCTTTTCTAGGGACCAGATCGTCCCCCAGCATAACAGAATTCCCATCATCCCTGCCCTCTCCAAAGCTGAACTGAACATACTCAGTCTTCGTC
Organism: Persicaria tinctoria; assembly: GCA_037127255.1. Lineage (NCBI taxonomy): Eukaryota > Viridiplantae > Streptophyta > Magnoliopsida > Caryophyllales > Polygonaceae > Persicaria > Persicaria tinctoria. Next base: position 9,458,749 of record JBANSL010000004.1, read on the forward strand.
CTGCTCAATCTGAAACCCTTAGATTCCAACACACTTCTCCAGCTTTCAAGCCTGCGAGCCAAATCAGTTCTTGAGTTGTCCACTAGCACTATGTCGTCTGCAAACAGCATACTCCAGGGAACCTCTTCCTGAAGTGTGTTGGTAATTGCATCCATAACTAGAGTGAATAAGAACGGACTTAGCGCTGAACCCTGATGCAGTCCCACTCGAACCTGGAAGTAATCCAAGTCCCCACACGGTGTTCTAACATTTGTCAGTGAACCCTCGTACATATCTCTGATCACTCTGATATACGTTCCCGGCACTCCCTTCTCGGCCAGACATTTCCATACTAGCTCTCTCGACACCTTGTCATACGCCTTTTCGATATCTATGAAGGCCATATGCAGATTCTTCTTCCTGTCTCTGTGCATCTCAATCAATTGTCTCAACAAGTGGATAGCCTCAACCGCTGATCTTCCTGGCACGAACCCAAACTGGTTCTCAAACACTTGAACCAACCTTCGAAGCCTCCCCTCTATCACTCTCTCCCACACCTTCATCGTATGACTCAACAGTTTGATACCTCTGTAGTTGCTGCAGCTCTGAACATCGCCCTTGTTCTTGTAAATCGGGACCAATTTACTAAGTCTCCACTCCGTTGGCATCTTTGCCGATCTTAGGATAACATTAAAGAGGGAAGTAAGCCAGACTAAACCTTTGGGCCCTAACCACTTCCAGATATCACCCGGAATGTCATCTGGACCTAGAGCTCTATGGTTCTTCAATTTACACACAGCAACCCTAACCTCGTCAATGGAGATACGCCTGTGAAAGCCGTAATCAATGGCTTTCACAGGCGTATCTCCATACACTAAGAACCGAATTAGCACCTTCAATAAGTGACACTGCTGGCCAGCGGTACATCAGAAGTCCCTGTGGCCAGTGAAGATCGGCGATCATCCAAGGAAATTTCCGGATCACGGAGTCGCCTCGATACACACTACTTTGACCCTAGTCAGACTCAACTTTGGACACCAGCGACCCACCTAAAATAAAATCACCACGACCAACCTGAATTAGCGAAAAGCCACCCTAGAACAACGCACCAAGAAACTCTTATAAGATTTTAAGGGACCTTTTGAGATTTTAATTAGATCCTTGTGGTTGGATAAAACCTTTTCGAGTACCCAAATTAATTTTGTGTGTGTACGTGTGTGTATAAAAGTCTCCAAGCTTGCCTTGCCACTTGCAAGCATAAAGAGACGTGGAAAATCCGGATCGATTGATTTTGTCCGTTGGCGCCGGAGAGGGTGGGGCAATGGATTAGAGGACGGGTGAGACCATCAATCAACCATCGAAGCCCCAACCCAAGGCCGGAGGCGGTCAAAGTCGAATTGAGGCAGCCGAATCCAGGATCAGGCGGCCGAAGCTGGAATTAGAGTTCCCCCTCTTTAGAAAATTTAGATAGAGGATAGAGTTTTTGAAGCTCAACTCCAGCTTTTATAATTTCATACTGTACTTATTAGTCCTAACTCATAAGTATAATTTCTCAAAAAAAAAAACTAATGAGTATAAAACCGTGTTAAAAAAATTACTCTTGGTTAGCTCCGGTTCGAAAAGAACCAGAGAAACATTCCGGGCTTTTAACCCAACCCAGGCTGAACCTTTGCATATATATTCAATGCTAAAAATTAAAAAGGAATTTTATTTTATATAATTTTTTTATATCTTTAAAGAAATGCTAAAAATTAAAAAGGAATTTTATTTTCAAATGGGATAGTAAATAGCCAATTGGGTCTTGATGAGGGTGCCAACATCTCGTCGTGCTCGATTATCAGAGTTGAGCTATTAGCTACAGCCCGAGAAAGCGAATCCATAAAGTATTAGAACTTAATATTCATAACACATCTAAATAGAAGGTGATAATAACCTTTGCATATATATTCAATGCACTTAAAGATATTTGGAAATACCCTTGGAAAGTCGAAATGATCATTTCAATTCCCTGATAGATCTCTGTCGGTTTCAAACAGTACACATTCATCACATATTTAGAGAAATTAATAGCGTAGCGGACAAATTGATCCTTCTAAGTCATTCATGCAACCACTATTACCAACTCTAATACAAATTTAGATCTACAAGTTCTCTTGCAAAAGGATGCTCTAGGATAATCTCTTTTCATTTTAAAAAAAAGGTAGTAACTAGTAAATTAAACCACCAATTAATTAGACAGAAAGTATGCAGATTACAAGTTAAAGAACATGCAGCAGCAAAGCTTCCTTAAAAGTAAGTAAAGTGCAGATTTGGTTGATCTCCTCTTCTCAAATTATACTACTTAGGGCTTGTTTGGTATGCATTACTGGTAATCAAAAAGGGTAATGGGAATGGATGATTCCAACTTTTCTTGTTTGGTAGGTTGAAAATTGGTAATCTGAATGATTACCGGTAATCAACCATTACCCTTTTCATGGTTGATTTCATTCCTCCCCAAAAGGTAGGGAATGGTTCATTACCAATTTCTACTTATATTATTATTATTATTATTATTATTATTATTATTAATTATATTATGTTATATTTAATTATTTATACTTATATTATTATTATAAATACTTTATTATTTAATATATTATATTATTATTTTTATTATTAATTATATTATGTCATATTTATACTTATATTATTATTATTATAAATACTTTATTATTTAATATATTATATTATATTATTATTTATAATAATAATAATAATATATTTTTATTAATAATATTATTTTAATCTACATTTTATTATTTTATATTAATTTTATATTATTATTAATTATATTATATAATATTATATTTATACTATTTTTATTATTATCAATATTTTATTATTTAATATATATAATATTATTTTTTATTTTTAATAATAATAATAATATATTTCTAATAATATTATTATATTTATCAGAATTTTATTATATTTATACTTATATTATTATTATTATCAATACTTTATTATTTAATAAATATTATATTATATTTTAATTTTTAACTATAATAATATATTTCTATTAATATTATTATTTTTTATAAATGTTTTATTATTTGATATATTATATTATATTTTTATTTTTAATAATAATAATATATTTTTATTTTTTTCATTTTTATCAGTATTTTATTATATTTATACTTATATTATTATTAATATCAATACTTTTTTTTATCAAAATTTTATTATTTTATATATTAGTTATATTATATTATATTATTATTATTATTATCAATATTTTATTATTTAATATATATTATATTATATTTTTATTTTAATAATAACAATAATATATTAATATTATAACTTTTATCACTTTTTTAATTTTATTATTATTTCAGGAATGGTTGATTCCGATAGCATACCAAACAACCAGCTCCAGTAATGAGTGATTACCATTTTCTGATTCCATTCCGATTCCGATTACCATTCCGATTCCAGCACTCATACCAAACGGGGCCTTACTGTGAAACCCGGCTGCATGCCATGGATAATGGACCCACTTATGTATTTTTTTAAATAATCACTTACTTACAAGTGCATGTTTTAATTAAGCAACAATATGGAGAATATTTTAATACTCCGTAACAAACGAGGTGTAATAATTTCAAGATAAAACAAACAGTTTTCCAATTTGAAATTTAAATCAAGTTTTAATTCCAAGGCATGGTTTAATTGTTGCTTATCTGTCTCAATCTTGTTCTTCCCTCATTTTGGCTATCATTACTTGAATGGTTGTCCACCTAAGAGGCTAAGAGAGACACAAAATCTAACCTTTTTTTTCTTCTTCTGTGTGGGTCAAATTGAAAAAATTACCAGAGAGAGGGTAAAAGAGAAGCCTGAATTAGGAGCAGTGCAGATGGAATGTAGTTAATTGGAAGGTATGAAAAAGATACAACAAAAGGTGATTCCCTATCCTGTTCAAAAAGAGACACCAAAACTCCAAAGCTCTCTCATGTACACTCTTCCAATGGAAAGATGAAGCAGTGCCCTAATCTATAATATGTGTCCACAAAAATGTATTTGTTGCTTATCCGACATATAATCGAATCCAAATGGGTATATCCAGAAGTGACAATTGGATTGTTCAGGCATTTGGTATTCGATCATATGTCGGATATATTGTATGTTTAATTTGGTTAGATTCAGATCGGATCGTGTAAGTTTTCGGGTTGGATAAGTTCGAGTGAAATGGATTTTGGGTTGGATCAAGTCGGATCACATTTTGTTTTATTATAAAATGAAGATAATTTTTTGTTATCTTAATTATTGACTATTAAACATTATTTATTTAGTTATAATAGGTCTCATATATGTAATTCATGTTATTAATAGTTCCGAGTCAAGCCAAACTGGGTTTGTCCCGATCGGTTCGATCCAACGTTACGAGTAACTAAAAATACTCAAACTTTTTAAATGCTTTTTAATAACATTAAAATATTATCAAAATTAAATTATAATATAAATATATCAAATTAACTAAATAATAATATTATAATTAAATTTATTAAATTAATATTATTATATAAATATATAAATATTTTAAGCATAAAAAATAGGGTAAACGGCAGAAAACCACCCTTTAAATATGCTATATTGCGCTAAACCACCCTTTATATACGAAATTGCAAGAAACCACCCCTTAAATGAAAACCGTTAACAAAAAGCCACCCGTTTTCACTATTCCGTCAGGTTGCCGTTAATTAGTTGATAAAAATATGTTAGATTACCATTATACCCTTCTACCTTTATTATTAGAGTTTTTTTCCCTAAATATTGTTATTTTAACAAAATCTTTTATTATATATTTTTAAAGAAAAACAATTTATAGAATATATTCCATTTAATTTAAATATCAATCTCTATTTTGGGCAAAATATTTCATTTTTTTGATATTTTATTCTATTGATTGAAATGCTTTGATTTAATTAATTTTTTTACAAAAGATTTTTTATGTAATGGATTTTTTTTAACAAAGCACCTTTTAAAGTATTTTTAAAAACAAATACAGTATATATATAGTATAACTCCATCAATTCAACCACCAACCTTTATTTTTTTGATCAAATGTTTTATTTTTTTAGTGAAATTTTATTTTGGTAACCGAAATGTACTTAATTAATTAAATGTAGAAAAAATATTATAATATTTTTAATTAATAGACCTCATTTAGTATTTTTACAAAATAAAGCACATATTTTTTATTTAGGATTTAACAATAAAATAAAAATGTATTTTTTTTCTTTTTGAAGGAAAATTTATATTTTCATTAGCTATTTAATTAATAGATAACTAAAAAATTCTAGGGGTGAAATTGTAATTTCAAGCATGTTAACGGAAAATAAACGGAATTGAAGTAATGGGTGGCTTTTTGTTAACAATTTGTATTGAACGGGTGGTTTTCTGCAATTTCGAAGGTAAGGGGTGGTTTAGGGCAATATGACATATTTAAGAGGTGGTTTTCTACAGTTTACCCTAAAAAATATCATATCTAAAATATTGGATTCAAACTTTTTGATTCGAATTTTTCGGATCGGATCATGTTTTTATACAAGTATAGATATAATTGGATCTAGATATAACCCTATGTTTCGCTCCAAAAAAAAAAAAATACTCCGTACTCTACAGTCTATACCCTATTCGATACTGTAAGTGTAAGTATTCAAATTGGGGGGTTATGAAAATGCTACGCTACCTACCTTTATTAATACAGTAAATGTAAGTATTCAAAAAGGTTAGGGCCCACCCACCCTTTGGTCTGACCCGAAATTAAGCCCATTTTACGGAGAGACTCAGACTGCAGAAGAAGAAACCAAACCCCAAACTCCCATGGCGTCGTTCTCCATCTGCTACTGACCTCAAATTGAAAGCTTCCTTCACTTCATTCCATTCCATTGTTATACTATGGGTTTCTTCTTCCTCCTTTTACTCCTCCTACTCAGTTCCCCCGCCACCGGCGCCGGCGCCGGACCCCCACCCGCTCAGTCCGAGATCGACGCCCTCACCGCCTTCAAGCTCAACCTCCACGACCCACTCGCCGCCCTCTCCTCCTGGGACCCGCACTCTCCCGCCGCTCCCTGCGATTGGCGCGGTGTTTCCTGCTCCTCCGGCCGCGTCTCCGAGCTCCGCCTCCCCAGTTTCCATCTCTCCGGCCCGCTCTCCCCCTCCCTCTCCGGCCTCCCCTTCCTCCGCCGTCTCTCCCTCCGCTCCAACTCCTTCAACGGCTCCCTCCCTTCCTCCCTCTCCTCCCTCTCCCTCCTCCGCGTTATGTTCCTCCAGTCCAACTCCTTCTCCGGCCCCCTCCCTCCCCTCTCCAATCTCTCCTCCCTCGACATCCTCAATCTCTCCGGCAACTCCCTCTCCGGCCCCGTCCCCTCCGATTACCTCCCACCAAATGTCAAATTCCTCGATCTCAGCTCCAACTCTTTCTCCGGACAAGTCTCTAGAAACTTCTCCAGCCTCTCCCGCCTCCAGCTCCTCAATCTCTCCTACAACCAACTCGACGGCGGGATCCCTCCCTCCTTCGGGCTGCTCCAGGGCTTGCAGTACCTCTGGCTGGATTACAACCGTCTCTACGGCACTCTCCCCGCCGCCCTCTCCAACTGCTCCTCGCTCATTCACCTCAGCGCGGAGGGAAACCAAATCGCCGGCGTCTTGCCGGTGGCTCTCCCAGCTATGCCTAATCTTCAGGTCATCTCTCTCTCCCGCAATAATCTCTCCGGCTCCCTGCCTTCCTCATTGTTTTGCAATGTCACCGGCTCACCTCCTTCCCTCAAGATTGTGCGGTTAGGGTTTAATGCCTTCACAAGGATCGATTCCCCGCCGGCTAAAGACGCAAGCGGCGGGTGCTCGAGTGCTCTGCAAGTGTTGGATCTTCAGCAGAATCGGATTAGCGGATCGGTCCTCGCATGGCTGGGTAATGTGGCTTCCACCTCCCTTACTTTGTTGGATGTCTCTGGAAATTCGATTTCTGGTTCTATTCCTCATGAGATTGGGAATCTGGTGAAATTGACTGAGTTGAGATTAGCTGATAATGCAATTAGTGGTGTCCTGCCAGTTGAATTGAGAAATTGCAAAGCATTGCAAGTTCTTGATGTGGGAGGGAACCAGATTTCAGGTCAAATCCCTGCGTTTCTGGGTGATATCAAAGGGTTGAAGACTCTTTCACTTAGTGAGAATACGTTTTCAGGTCCATTCCCTTCGAATTTGGGTAATCTGTCGCAATTAGAAGCACTTGATTTGGGAAACAATGCCCTAACAGGATACCTACCGGCTGAGCTGATGGGTTTAACCAATCTGACTTCATTGAGCCTTGGTGGGAACAGGTTTTCGGGTCCGATTCCAGATAGCATTGGCAACATGAAGCAGCTGGTGAGTCTGAATTTGAGTGGGAATGGCTTCAATGGGAAGATCCCTGGGAGCTTGGGAAGCCTCTACAAGCTCACCACCCTTGATTTGGGGAAGCAAAACTTGTCCGGTGAGCTGCCAGCCGAGCTCTCGGGTTTGCCCAATCTGCAGGTTATTGCATTGCAAGAGAATTACTTATCTGGGGATGTTCCTGTAGGATTTAGCAGCTTGCTGAGTTTGAGTTACTTGAATCTTAGCTCCAATAACTTCACCGGCCACATACCACCGACTTTTGGCTTCCTCCGAAACCTTGCTGTGCTATCTTTGTCCTACAACCACATTGGTGGCTCCATCCCTCCGGACCTTGGCAACTGCTCTAGCCTCAGAGTCCTTGAGCTCCGTCACGATTCTCTTGTCGGGAACATCCCTCCTGACCTCTCCAGGCTCTCTAGCTTGAGCAGCCTTGATTTGGGTAGGAACAATTTATCAGGTGAAATCCCACAGGAGTTTGCCTTATGTACAGATCTCAGTTACCTGCTGCTAGACAATAACCGCATTTCTGGGATGATACCGAGCTCGTTGTCCAACCTCTCCAGCCTAACAACCCTTGACCTCTCCACGAACAACCTGACCGGTGAGATCCCAGCTGATCTCGCAGCCCTGTCGCATTTAACCTATTTCAATGTCTCGCAAAATCATCTCCAAGGAGAGATCCCGTCAATGCTGGGTTCGAGATTCAGCAACCCGTCAGCCTATGGTGATAACGAAAACCTTTGTGGGAGTCCACTGAACCAAGACTGCAAGGATTTCAACAAGACGGAGAGGAGAAGGCGATTGCTGTGGCTGTTAGTCTTCACCATCGGTGGGAGTTGCTTGCTGTGCCTGTGCTGCTGTTTCTACATAATCAGCTTGCTTAGATGGAGGAAGAGGCTACAGCAAGGCTCCGTGGGCGAGAAGAAGCGGAGCAGCACGTCTAGGGCCAGCTCCGGTGGAGGAAGTGCTGGCCGGGGAAGCAGCGAAAGCAATGGTGGGCCAAAGCTTGTGATGTTCAACAACAAGATCACTCTAGCAGAGACGGTAGAAGCCACCCGGAATTTCGACGAGGAAAACGTCCTTAGCAGGACTAGATATGGCCTGGTGTTCAAGGCCTGTTACAGTGACGGGATGGTCCTAGCAATTCGACGCCTCTCAGACGGATTGCTCGATGAAACTACCTTCAAGAAGGAAGCCGAGGCTCTCGGAAGGATCAAGAACCGAAACATCATAGTCCTACGCGGGTACTACGGAGGCCCACCCGACCTCCGGCTCCTCGTCTACGACTACATGCCGAATGGGAACCTCGCGACGCTGTTGCAAGAAGCCTCCCACCAGGACGGGCATGTCCTAAACTGGCCGATGAGGCACCTCATTGCACTAGGCATTGCCCGGGGGCTGTCGTTCCTACACTTGTCGCAGATCGTTCATGGCGACATCAAGCCCCAAAGTGTGCTCTTCGATGCTGATTTCGAGGCACATTTGTCGGATTTCGGCCTTGATAGGCTGGTGGTGGCTACTGCAGCTGGCGAGCCCTCGTCGTCTACCACGGTTGGGACTCTAGGGTATGTTTCCCCTGAAGCCGCAGTGACTGGAGTCGTGTCGAAAGAGTCAGATGTCTACAGCTTCGGAATCATTCTGCTGGAGCTCCTGACAGGGAAAAGGCCCTTGACGTTTACACAGGATGAAGACATTGTGAAATGGGTCAAAAGGCAGCTCCAGAAAGGGCAGATCACGGAGCTCCTGGAGCCCGGATTGCTCGAATTGGATCCGGAATCGTCCGAGTGGGAGGAGTTCTTGCTGGGGATCAAGGTCGGATTGTTATGCACCGCGCCGGATCCGATGGACAGACCCACAATGGCGGACATTGTGTTCATGCTGGAAGGATGCCGGGTCGGGCCCGACGTGCAGTCGTCGGCTGACCCGACGTCTCACCACTCTCCGGCTTGAGGCCGGAGACAGTTTGGGTAGCTGAATTGTTAGGTTAGGTGGTGTTGGTAGAGAGGACTTGATTGGTATTATTGTTTAATGTAAGGGTAATTTGGACTTTGAAGTCATATTCTTGTGAACTTTTGTCCCTTTGTGCGTTTTATTTGATTGGTTTGGTTTGGTTGGTTCAGTAAATTTGGGGATAGTGAGTGATGGAGTAGTACAGTTTCTGCGACGGACAAGGTGTCACTCTGACTTACCCACGAGCCTACAACGGCTATATTTCCTCCGTCTCACGTGACCAAATCAGAGAAGTACAGTACCATCTTCAGGGATGGCACCACCAAGTAGTACTTGAAAAATCCAGCTGTCCATTTCGTTGACTCAAGTGTTAACTGTACTTCACTACTCCGTAATCAATATTGACAAATACCGTGAGAGACCCACTTGTCTTCCTCAGCAAATTTTCTGCCTTAAAACCCCCGTCTCACAAAAATATTATTAACATTAAAAAAATTTAAAATATATATTTAGCTTCCACGTAATTATTATAACAAATTTGCAAAAAAATATTAAAAAAATAGAATTATATATATATATTTTAAAAACAAATAGTAACTAATTTTTTTTAAAAAAAATTGGACAAAAAACATATTTAGCTTCTACATATTTATTATAACATATTTGGAAAAAAAAATCTTAAAAAATTGAATTATATATATATAATATATAGTAACTAATTTTTTTTTAAAATCATAAAAATATTTCAACCTTCATTTTTTAAGTTTTTTTTTCCAAATATGTTATACTTATTAATAAGTATGTAGAAGTTAAATATATTTTTTTTAAATTTTTTTAATGTTAATTTAGAGGTGAAATATTTTTGTGGGACGGGGTTTTCCGACCACTTGTTTCCATCCTAAATCCATCTTCCCCTGGAGTGAATCTACTCCTCCCTCTGTCTCCGAGTACTTCTGGGTTCTCTCTTGATCGATCGTTTCTGCGATCTTGTTTGGGGCTTGTGTTGATCGGTGAATTCCGCTTCTCTCCATCCTGCCCGTTTCCTGTTCGGAGCTTGGCCGGAGTTCTGCCGGTGTAGTACGTCTGCTTGGTTAATTCCGATTGCCATGGGCCCTAAGGATTTTCCTTGGGCCCGAGGTGGTCCACTGGTACCCTTTCTTGGCCCGAAATTGTATGCTTTGGGCTCAAGGTTGGGTCCCTTCGGGCCCAAGGATGTGGGTTTGGGAAAAAAGAAAAGAGAAGGAAAAAAAAAGTGCAAATCCACCCGAAAGGGTTTGATAAAATTTCGAAAGGGTCTTGACAAATCCCCGATAGGGCTTGCAGGTGCGCTCTCTATGAGGGCGGTTCACATCAATTGTTCTGGTTGTTCTTGGCGGTTCTGATCTGAGTTGGGGCTCGTGCGTTCGGTGTCGGGTCTGACTGGGGTCGTGGCGGTGTGCTTCATGGCGACTCCATATTCCTGAAATTTCCTTGGAAGTTCGTCTTCATCACCCACAGGGGGACTCCTAATGTACCGCTGGCCAGCGACTCTTGATGGCGCTTGGCTCCGCTATGTCTTCGCTGCCCTCATCTGTTATGGATTAGGTTCGTCTGTTTTTCTAGTGACTGTTTGTTTACCGTGTTTGTGTTGCACCTTTTTTATTATTATCTTTGATGGTTCACCGTCTGCCGACTCTGTCGGCTTCTTAATGAGTCAGGTATGTCTTGTCATCGAATTATTACCTGATCCAAAAAAAAATCCAATGCATTCAAATTCTTTTTCCCCTTTAAAGCATATGGAATTGCGAATTAAAGGTGGGGAATTAAGAGGATGCTCGTGAAATCAATGGGTCCCAACGGAAAAGCCCAGCCCATTTTGCTTGTCAATGGCTGTTGGGCTTGGGCCCTAATTGAAAAATCTTCCCAAGCCCAGCCCATATTGCCTGTCAATGATGTTGGGCTTGTGCCCTAATTGAAAAACTAGCCCATTCTTGCACTCTGCTGATATTTTTTTTTTTTTTTTTTAGGAGCTATTATACTCACAAATAAAAACAACCTCATTTTCGGAGTCGGTATGCATTTTACGGGTTTGGATCCCATGAATTTAGCTATCAAATTCATAGATGGAGTTGAGATTTACACTCACAAAAAAGAAATTAAAAGAAAAAAGAAAATGGGTTGGGGTAGGGCCCGTGGGGGTGGGTGGTGAATGAGGGGACAAATCTAACCGTCGGTTATTTTTTTAACGGTTGAGATTTGCTCAACTCCATTGGTGGAGTTAATTTAGAACTCCACCGGATCCAATTCCGCATTGTACCTGAAAATAACTTATCAACATCATTTTTTCAACTCGACAAAATGTCTACCGATACCGATTTTTAAAATTGATTTCCCAAAAAATCCATAATCAAATTTGAATTCAACCTTTCATTAACAAATTACACTATGAAGCTATTTTGTCATGCCATGAATGTCTACAAAAAATTAAGATTGCAAAACATAAACTATAACGATCCGATCATTCCCCGTCGCAGCGAGCAAAGCGATTCGACGAATTCCGCAACCATGCCCAAAAAATTCGTCGCTTCCGAATACATACCATACCGATGGAGTTCGTAGGGCAATGCTCCACCAAGAAGACGGTTCCCAATCAAGAATGCAAGATGAGCATCAACTACCAAACTATTAGCCTCCATCAGTTGCCCTCTCGCCATAAAATCAGCATAAGAGTCGGGGGAAGCCCGTGCAAAAACAGCCGAATCCAAGTAGCTCTCGAGTAAGCTCGGTTCGACTCTGATGTTGCACACGCTCCAAGCAAGATCAATCAACCCGTACACACGGAGGCGCTTGTCGCCCGTGACATCCGCAGCCAGCGAGGCCAAGTCGATGACGTCCCAGAACCTTAGACCGTAGGAGGCCTGAAGGGCGTCGAGGGAACGGTGGATTCCGAGCCCTACGAAGGTGATTTCGGGCAGCTGAAGGAAAGTGTCGAGCGCTGCATAAGAGCGAGGCGGCGTTATACACGACGATCTTAGATTGATCCAAAGGCAAAACGTCGCTGTAGCGAGCTTTAGGCCGTCGCTGCAGACGCCATGGTCCGATACTCGGAAGTAGCCCAAACCGACCACGCGCTTCGCGCCTGCTTCAGCATTGCGCGTGAGGCTCCGGCGGAGGTTTTTGAGGCCCGATTCAAGCTCCGAAGGGGTGGATACCACAACGATTTCCATAATAGTCACGGCGGTGTTGTCGACAATATTAGACATTACTCCGCAACAAGATGTTATGTGCCGGAAAGAAGATGATCGATATGTAACGTAGCTTATAGAGCGACGAATTGGGAACCCGGTCAATTTATAAGATTAAAAAGATATTGATCTAGATTTTGTAGAAATCAATTATATTTGTTTTAGCATACATGATAGATTCATTCATAGATATATAATGAGGATATTATCCTAAAACGAACATTACTCGAAAAGGGGATGAAATTCTAGATAATTTAGTTAACTTTATCTATATTCTTTCTATCTATATCGGTATTTTATATTAAAATCAGTTGTGATTTTAGATAATTTAGATATCCTTATCGATATTCTTTATATTTAGGGGCGTTTTGCAAAATGACCACGAAATTGGACCTAATTTGTGAAATAGCCGCGTTTTGGGACAATTTAGGGAAATAGACGCAAAATCGGGGCCGGATCACAATTCGACACCTTCGGAGGCGGTTGCGGAGGTGGTGAGCTCGCCGGATCCGAGATCGCCTCCAGCGAGATCTGGACTCAAATCGCCGGCGTCGAGGAGGAGAGGCCGAGCTCGGAGATTGATTACTCTGGCTCGCCGGATCCATGGCGATCGAGGAAGGTCGAGCGAGGCGCGGATCTCAGATCTGAGCCGAGGTCGAGCGAGGCGGAGCGAGCAATCGAGGGAGGGATGCGGTGGTGAGCAAGCGACGGAGCGAGGGAGGGATGCGGTGGTGAGCGAGGGAGGCCGGAGCGACGGAGCGAGGAAGGGCCGGTGTGCGCGCATCTCTTCTTCGCAGAAACGGGAGGAAGAAGAAGATGTTTTGATGAAATTACAAAAATTACCCTACAAATATGAGAAATTAAAAAAACTAGCTATATTTTATGATGTGATCCATAATTTATATTTTTGTTTTTATTTTTGCACAACAAAATATTATATTTGCACAATATACAATTATATTTACACAATTTACGGTTATATTTGCACAACAAAATGTAAAATAAAATTAAAAAAAAAAAACTAAACTCGGGTCATATTTGCATAAAATAAGATCATGTTGAGAATAATTTCACAAGTCTCGATTGTCGTGCAACTCTTAAAACAGAGTCGTGCAACTCTTAAAACAGAGTCGTGCAACTCTTAAAACAGAGTCGTGCAACTCTTAAAACAGAGTCGTGCAACTCTTAAAACAAAGTCGTGCAACTCTTACAACAGAGGCGTGCAACTCTTACAACAGAGTCGTGCAACTCTTATATCGTATGTTGTGCAAAATATAATGTTTTAGTGCTGACATCGTTTTTATGTGAAATTTATATGGGCTGACATCGTGCAACTCTTACAACATAGTCGTGCAACGCTTACAACAGAGTCGTGCAACTCTTTAAGCACATGCGTGCAACTCTTACAACACAGTTGTGCAACTCTCATTTCACCAATCTACCGTGTTGTGCACTTATTGTCTATTGATGAGCAACTCTTAAAACAGAGTCGTGCATCTCTTAAAACAGAGTTGTGCAACTCTTACAACAGAGTCGTGCAAATATAAGAGTACGTTGTGCAAATATAACCGTAAATTGTGCAAATATGACCCAAATCTAGTTTTTTTTAAAAAACATTTTGTCATGCAAATATAAGAGTACGTTATGCAAATTTAACCATAAGTTGTGCAAATATATAACATTTTGTTGTGCAAAAATAAAAAATACAGTAGATTATGGATCAAATAATTAAATATAGATACTTTTTTTAATTTCTCATATTCATAGGGTGATTTTTGTAATTTGACATAAAATTCCTTCTCCTTCCTACGATTATACGATTCTCAGCAAGAGGAACATGTCGATCGGCGCTGGCTCGCGATTGGAGTTCCTCGTTCAAGATCGGCGCCGGATCGGAGTCGAAGAGGAACAAAACGATCGGAATCGAAGAGGAACATAATGAATCGGAGTAGAAAAGGTCGAAGAGATCGGAATCAGATCCGGCACCTCCCTCCCTTCCCGATTCCAGATCGGATCCGGTGTCGCTCCCCGATTCCAGATCGGATCCGGCGCTCGGTCGCCGCCGCCTCCGGCTCTGCTACGCCTCGCCGCTGCTCGCTCCGCCTCGCTCAATGGTCGGATTTGAGCAACAGCTCCCTCGGACGATCCATTCCAGTTTTTCAGATCCGACGCCGAAGAAGCTTCGCCTCCAGATCCGGCGACGAGCGAGAGGGCGAGGACGAGAGAGCGAGGGGGCGAGCGAGCTCGAGGAAGCGGCCGGAGAGATCGAGGTAGCCGGAGAGATCGAGAGAGCGAGAGATCTGAGCGAGCGAGAGAAAGGAGAGACACAATTAATTAGGGTTATAAAGTGGCTATTTTGCTAAATTGTCCAAATACGCGACCATTTTGCAAAAACGTCCTAATAAAGTGCCTATTTTGCAAAAAATTTCTTAGACTTATACGGTTATACCTAGATATCCTTATATTGAAAAATCGATTGGGATCCTAGATAATTTATGTTGAGTATATATATCTATCTATTAATATTACTAATTCTGCTAGCATTTTGTTGATGTGTCACACCCAAAATTAAAGTTGAATTTTTTATTCAAATGAGATTTTCTTATTGGTCAATATTATTATGGAAACTTTAAAATATTTGTTTCCTTTTTTAAATATGATTTGAATCCATTCTTTTTTTTTATTTTCGATTATATTGCCGTAGATATTGAGACATGTTTCCATTTTTTTTTTCTGATTGCAATATATCTATCTATCAATCTATTAATATTACTAATTCTGCTAGCATTTTGCTGACGTGTCACGCCCACAATTAAAGTTGAATTTTTTATTCAAATGAGATTTTCTTATTGGTCAATATTATTATGGAAACTTTAAAATATTTGTTTCCTATTTTAAATATGATTTGAATCCATTCTTTTTTTTTATTTTCGGTTATATTGCCGTAAATATTGAGACATGTTTCCATTTTTTTTTTCCGATTGCAATCTATCTATCTATCTATCTATCTATTAATATTTTCTGCTAGCATTTTGCTGACGTGTCACGCCCACAATTAAAGTTGAATTTTTTATTCAAATGAGATTTTCTTATTGGTCAATATTATTATGGAAACTTTAAAATATTTGTTTCCTATTTTAAATATGATTTGAATCTATTCCCTTTTTTTATTTTCGGTTATATTGTCGTAAATATTGAGACATGTTTCCATTTTTTTCCCGATTGCAATCTCTTTTCGGTTATATTGCTGATGTGTCATGCTCACAATTAAACTTGAATTTTTTATTCAAATGGTATTTTCTTATTGGTCAATATTATTGCTGAAATTTTAAAATATCTGTTTCCTATTTTAAACATATTTGTTTCCTATTTTTATACTAAAATATTATTTAATTTGATATGTTGTATGTCAATTTGTGATCTATTTTAATCGTCTACGTACATTGAACATTCGTCAATTCTTGGCTGATTTTATTATTGGATATTGAAATTGTTGATTTATCATTTTTAACCGATTTCAATATTCCCCACAATGTCTACATACAACGGACATGTAATAATCAATTTGTAAATATTCGATTTCAAAAATTAATTATAAAAATCAATTAGAGCCAAATAAGTGTTATTTTATAATTTAATTATTTTAGACATCTTAAATGACTATCGAAAAATAAATAATATTTTAAGACTCACAAGCATTACAAATGCTTATTTTACATCTTGGATGAGGCTTCTTAAATCACTTTTCTACCTTTAAGGATCTTTTTTTACCATCTTACCTTTATTTTCACTATTAATTTCTCGATCTTTCTAACCATCTTTCTCATGAAAATAATCAATAAGTTATGTACATCTACATATTTAAGTTCAAAATTATTCACACAATCATGTGCTTATGATTTTTTAATATTTGTACGGGAGCTTATATTTTACTTTTTTAGATCTATGCTAATGATAATAATTATATATTTATTTCAAATTATATTAGATGGTGTGTTTGAGTATTATTACTACTTTACCTTATTAAATCATTTTCAAAATTTGTATCGTATCTCTTCCCAACTAATTTATAAATTATAAAAAAATATTTTATACATATTTTTGTTGTAAACACGTGTATATATATATATATATATATATATATATATATATATATATATATATATATATATATATATATATATATATATCAATATAGTACTATATAGATATATAGAATGATGTTCAAATTAAAATGGATCAAGCTCCCGTGCCTTCAAGGCACGGGTATTACACTAGTATAATTCTAGTTTACTTTAAGCTTGATTATATATCATATATACATGTATTATAATTTATATGTGAATCCAGGTTTACTTTAAGCTTGACCTATTCGATATCTGTAAATCCAGGTTTAGGTATATCGAACAAGTCAATCATTCAATAGTCTAGACTCGGATCTAGATTGAACCGAATCCTATCGAACATAAATGAAAAAGGACACGATGATTTGTTTACGAGGTTCGGGAAAAGTTCCCTACGTCCCCGACTCAAGAGAGCGTTCCACTGTGCTCTAAAGGCAAATCAAAAGCATACAAAACAGTCCTAGAAGGCAGTCTAAGCCAAGTACGAAATACAACCAATCAAGAAGAAAAACAGATGCGAATGCTCAATAAAGAATCGAAAAAGGAAAGAATGGAATGACTCCCTGTATCAGCGTCTCTATGAACTCGTCGGGCTGAAGCCGAGTCGCCGTTCACTGCTGAAGTCATCCTTTGGTTCGCTTGTTCTCATCGTTCTTTGGTTGTGGATCTTCGTCTCACTTTGGCGTCGGATCGAAGCCAAGATCCTTCGATCTCCTGTGCTGTTGATGTCCTTTGCTTCCTCTTCGTTCGGACCTTTGTATACGCCTTCACCAACTTCCTGGACGAGAAGCTACACTCTTCTTCCCGGAACTGCATTCAAGAAGGTCCCGGAGATCGCTCGCCCTCGAGCTCTCTCGCTCTCGCTGGATCTCCCTCACCTTTCGAGTACTCAGGCGCTTTAGGTATCGGCGCCGTTGTCTTCTTCTCTATGCTTTTCTCTCACCGGAGTGCCCAACGCCTTTTCATCACCGGAGACGCCATGGGAGAAGATCCCAAGCTCTCTCGGCGGCGCTTCGGGCCGTCGCAGCAAACCCTAACCCACACTCTCTCTCTCTTTTGCCGCTTCTGATTTCTCTGATGCTACAGTGCCGAGTCTGAATCAGGATACATACCTCTTATAAGGCACAGTTGGAGACCATCAAAACGTTGCGTTGAGGCAAGTCAGATAGATGGAGAAGTTGAGTTGCTGTTGCAGAGAGGAAGCTACAATGGGCTGGAGTGTTGTTAACGTGCTGTCCGAAGCTGGGTTACCAGCCCAGTAAACAACTCAAGGCTTAATCACATATAATACATGTATATATGATATATAATCAAGCTTAAAGTAAACTAGAATTATATATATACTCAACAATTGCCCTCTTAAGTCTAGTTTACGAAAGAAAACTGTAAAGAGAAAGAAAAACCTAATTGCACAGTGGAACGACGTCTATCATCGCAGTACCTGCACTTTCTCCACACACAGTTAGCAATAACAAGTATTAAGCATAACAAAGGAGATAGAAATTAAGAATTTCAGCATGTCTTTTTCATAGTAAGATCTAGCACATAAAGCATAACTTCAGCATATAACAGATGCATATAAATTTATAACAAGCTAGATGTGTAACCATGAAAGCATGTCTCGTATAGACTATAAGACTCAAAAGTTTCTAAGGGAATGAGTCCCTCTAAGTCAATGAGACGCATGAGAGGCAATTTCACAAAATGCCCTCTCGAGGCCAACACCACAAGCAACTAAAAAACAATAAGCATTTATACAACTAATGAATAGCAATTAGCAAGTATGAGCAAACTGATTTGATGCAAGTGAAGGCCAAAGCACATACTCTAACCGACCTAGACATGTAGACATATCAAAGACTTAACAACAAGGTAATACATGATGACATGAAAGTGAAAAACACTCAAGAAGATGTACCCAAAGTCAATGAATAGAGTAGTGCACAACCAGGTAGATAGCATGAGTAACACGCTGTCAGACCACCACACAAACACAAGGAAAAGTCTACATGATTCCCATAAGAAGAAAATAAGATAAGAAGGAAAAATAAGCCAAAAAACATGAAGACAACAGTTTTAAAATTGATTATTCACCCAAATTACAAAGCAAGAACTTGCAAGTATTTTATGATCTAAAGGAGCTCAAACATGTGAAATAGCCTACATAGACCTGCAAGACAACACATGCAACCTCATGGCTAGACAAACATATATCTAGCATGAGATAGAGCACAACTCAGTGAGCTTGTGAAAGCATGAGAGTTTTCCTTTTAGATTTAGGAATGAAATACTTACCTTTGCCCCCTTAATTTGGTGAGTGCATCAGTTTTGACCGTTGATCGTAATGACAACTGATTTACAGCCGGTTAATGCTCACCCTGAGCCTATGAACTCATATATGCTGCTGTCATTTATTTCCCTCACTTTAATTTTCTTCTATTCTTGGTGGTGTAGTCCACTGGTTGGTTTTTCTCCTATACCCTTTTATCCTCCGCCTTCTTGAAGAATATTGCAGATGGGGAGGCTTCACCGAGCCATCATGGACCCCTTAGCTGCTTGGCTGACAAGTGACAAGGTCACTCTTTCTTCAAGCACAACTTTCTTGCAAAACAGAAAGATAACTTGCTTAGCCATCTTATCTAAGAAAGGTTCCATAGAGGATGTCAAAAAAGGAGTAGAAAAGGAGATACAAGTACTTATGCAACATATATGATTCACACATGGAAGTAATATGTCACAGAACAGTACCAGACACATAAACAACAAATCCAAATAGCATGATTTTGACAATGAAGTGCGGATTATGTAAAGCATTTAATCACAGAGAGAAACATGATGAACAACACACAAAAAATCACCTAAAATAGGATTTGCACAGGAACATAAACTTACAGATTATATGCTTTGAAATTTAAAGGAAAAAACAACATGGTTAGTCCTCAAAATAAGAATTTAAAATCCCAGTTTATTTTTCCAGTTAGATCATATCACATAGATCTTCAAACAAGTAATTCAAGCACAAGTAGAAAAATTCAAGTGCACAAGGTGACAACAGAATTTATCATGCTCAAGTAATTACTTATAAACCCATAACACCAGATGAGATTTTAAACAAGAAAACTATCTTCGAGTAAGGCCAATCAGAGATCACATGGAACTCATAAATCACTTAAGAAACAGAGATCACATAAACTCATGATAGTTCTAGATATTTATTAAATGTAAACGAAAACTGAAAAATAGAGAAAGGAATAAGAGGAATCCCTGATTCTCCCATAATCAGATGCTTGATGGAGCGAGCATCTCCAAGGATAACCATCGTCATGGTTTCCTAGTCAGCCAACTTCAATGAAGCTCTCATCTCGAAGGACTCCCACAATGTCTATCGTGGTTCCTGATCTGATGTAATTTCCTTCTCTTTCTGGATCAAACCCCAAGGTTTCACCATCAGTTTCCTTAGCACTGTGTTGTTTTTCTCCTTGCACAGAAGGTAACACACTGAGTTAATTCTCACTTTCTTACAATAGACCAATAAGATAGAAGTTTTCTGTCTACTCAAGCAGGCAGGTAACATGCAATAGAGAGCTCCCACAACAAAGAGAAAGAACAGATCATGTTAATCCTAATTTGAACAAAAATAGGAAACATGAAGATCTGCATTCATAAGGGCATAACATGTACAAATTTTAGAACTTCCACCAATAAAGCATCATGTGCATGAACTTCAAACATTTTACATAAGACATGACCGCTAGAGAAAAGGAAGTGTAACCAAAATCTTATCAATAAGCACAAGCAAGTGGGACACGCATATATGACAAAACACATAATCAGAACTGAGGATCGCATGTTAAGAGGCATGGAACAGGTTTACACATAGAGAAAAAACTCATGAAACTGTCCTAGACATACATGACATAAAAGTGCAGATTTAGGACACTACCATAGAAAGTTAATCAGGCATTTAATATAGCAAGAAAAATTACTACCAACATGAGTAATTGAGAACTATATGTATATGCCATGAAACCAGGTAGATGTTCACTAAGAATCTTTCACAAAGTCATATGTATCAAACACCAATAGTGATAACATGGGCAGCAAAGAGAACTAAGGGATATGCTCACAAAACACTTGAATAGACAACATTTAAAGCTTCATTTTAATCCCCAAAAAAACAACCAACAAACAGTTTTGACAAGAATTTGAATATGTCAACTATATCTCTATCATACAAGATAAAGAAGGACATTCAAATATGCACAAGAACCCAATATGCCAAGCAAATATACATTCAATTAACTACTAAAAACATGCAAGAAACTTAGGACAACATATTACTGTGATCAGGAGTAACAAATATCCACTTTATCATGCAAGAAAACAAGTAGTTCAATGAGAATGTAAAGCTGAAAGTAAGTAGGGTGTGCAACACAAAAGAAGATTGTAAATAATGAAGGTAGGGGATGTAAGAGAACATGAGAGAAGATAAATCTCAGCAGAAACTCAAGTCAAGGCTCATAAAAGAGCTCTAAGAACAGGTTATAAATAAATGCAAGTAATCCTGATGCACAAAGCTGTAGGAAACAAATGCATAACATGTTCAAGACTTGAATAGAGGGAAGAAGGAGCACATAGAATTTCACATTAAGAACCCCAAACATCAGATATCATATACAAGAGAAATCTGACAAGCACACACACTTTCTAAAGATGATGAATATGCAGAACACATATGCTTTAAACATAGATGATCGACAAGGATGTCATAAGACGCAAAAATTCATCAAATCAAGCATGTGTTACATAAGGAGTTCAACCAAGCACATATCAATCCAACAAAACCGACCAAGATCTCAACCTATATGCATCTGTACAATCAAGAATTCATATAGAAATCAAGGCACAAGATAGAACATATGTATGGTTGAAAGAAATACCAAATAACCAACCAGGATCAGAAGATATCATGTTCAAGAGTTACAATCATCAGTGAACACAAAACTGAAATTCAAGAAAGCACAAGGAATCATATCCTGAGGCAACTAAACAAGTAGTAACCATCTTTCTTGAAACATAGTCATGCAGGAACACTTAGAAGATGCAGCGGAAGCAGTAACTCATACAAGAACATGAACATCAGTAGATTTCAAGCATAGTCGAATAAGAAACATGCCAGAAATCAATAATTTAGATATATTTGAAATCGATGTAAAAGTATAAACTAGTGGTTAATTTAGTTTTAAAAATATTCTCCAAAAAATATTTGTGAAAAAAGAATTCAAATCATGAAAAATTTATTTATATATAAAATTATATTACGTATAGGGTAAAGTATATAAATTAAATCAAGCTGAAATAAAAAAAATTGGCCGACTTATGAATAACTTTTTTTCATTGCTTAAAATAATTTTAATAGTTTTAATAATTTATAAAATAATCTATATACATATACTAAAACCGATGCATTGTTGCCTGTATGGCGGCGTGTGAGTACATCTGCGCATATGTGGCGGCGCATGAGTCCATCTCACAAAGCTTTCTCCCGTAAAAAAAAAAAGAAATTTAATAAAAATAATTATTTTATTTTACCATTAACTCATATAATTGGATAGATTGAATATCTTATAAAAGAGTAAATATTATATAAGAAAAAAACTATATCAATATAACACAATCCATCTGTGCATAGATATTTTAGTAAACTAATGTAATCTATCTATCTATATTACATATACTAAAACCGATGCATTGTTGCCTGCATGGCGGCGTGTGAGTGCATCTGCATATGTGGCGACGCATGAGTGCATCTCGCAAAACTTTCTCCGAACAAAAAGGAAATTTAACAAAAATAATTATTTTATTTTACCATTAACTCATATAATTGGATGGATGGAATATCTTATAAAAGAGTAAATATTATATAAGGAAAAAAAACTATATCAATATAACACAATCCATCCGTGCATAGATATTTTAGTAAAATAATGTAATAAATATATACTACATATTTAAAAAAAATATTAAAATATTTTTAAAAATCAACTATCTAAATATTTACATTTGAGAAAATTTAAATAAAAGATAATTAGATTATATAGAATATGTCAACTAATTTGATTTATATCCATATTATTTCTTGGAGGAAAAATTAATTTATATTAACGTATTATCCGTACACGGGACGAGATCTACACTAGTTTTATTAATATATATGAAGCGTTTCTAGAAAATCATCATCTTTATTACTTCAATGTGCTGATGTTTTCCATATTCTATGGAAATAGAGCGGATAATAGCTGAATAAATTAATATAGCTTGGGATGATAATTAATTACTACGTAAGTTAGTAATGAAACCGGGATGCGTTTTACGATGAGACATGTAACGTTCGCGATGAGACTTGTTTTATGTTTACTGTTTAATCGTCACTGTGACTGTGAGTGTAACTTTGATTGACCGGGTTATCTAGGAACCGATTCTTTTCACCGTTAAGAGACTTGGAGACTTAAATTTCCGGGTTTTTACCTCGGGAAATTTTTGCAGAGCTTCCTTCTTTTTCTCTCTAAAAAATCGGTCCTATTTACTAACGTCTAAGGGGGTATTTATAGGATAAGGTCCTGAGAAGTCGATGAGACCTCGTGGGTGCACCACGGAGCAGGAACAACTAAGAAGACGCCAACACGGTGACTTCCACCTTTGTAGGAAGCATGATTGGTAGCGTAGGTGATCCTGTAAAAGGGTGAAAGCGAGGCTATGGAGTGATGTTGCCTGGGCAGGTGGCACCACGTAATACGAGCCAGTGCGAGTCTGACAGCGAGATGAGCAGGTGACTTTGAGATTGGAAGCAATCACAAACATGGAGTAGAGAGTACATCGATATGATGATCGTGAAGCTAGGTTCAAGGAGCAGGTTCCCAGTTTTGATATTGCATAGCATGTGGTGGTTATCATGATCGCGAATGATAAGTAGAGAGTACATCAATATGCACAGGCACGGAAGGAGGGGTGGGTTGAGCTTTGCTGCAACCCACCCCATTTTTATACAAACTATGTACTACATAACTTAGGTATGGAGCACGTACAAGGTAGGAACTGCCCTATTGGTATAAACCTTTCACTTTAACCCCCAGTTCCCAGGTTCGAACCCCTCCTTAAATAGCCTCTTTCAAGCTCTTATCTAGAGCACCTCGGCTCCCCGGTGCCTTGGGCAGGTTCCTGGTTGGTTTGAATAGTGTCGAGCCTATGGTAGTTGTAGTTGTCGTGAGTTGGTAATTTGAATATTGAACGATTGAAGTAAACAGTAGTTGGTCATTAACTAAAACATCAAATGCTTTAGGGTAAACGGTTGAAAATCACCCCTTAAATATACCATATTGTGCTAAACCACCACTTACATTCAAAATTGTAGAAAACCACCCGTTAAACACAAATTGTTAACAAAAAATCACCAGTTAACATGCTTGAAATTACAATTTCACCCCTAAACATTTTGAGTTATCTATTAATTAAATAGCTAATGAAAATATAACTTTTCCTTCAAAAAAAAATACATTTTTAATTTATTGGTAAATCCTAAATCCTAAATAAAAAATATGTGCTTTATTTTGTAAAAAAAACAAAATGAGATCTATTAATTAAAAATTTTATAATATTTTTTTGAGTGAGACTAGAGGCAAGATGTCGGAATGACTATTGACAAGATAATTTTATCTAAATTACCAAAGTCCTTTTTATTTTTTCCAAACACATTGCAAAAAGGCTCAAAACTCTCTTTTCCCGAATCAAAACCTAAATCTGTCAAACGTACTGTTTTGATCGAAAACAACCTAAAATCGATGAAATTAATCAAAATATCAATTGA
This sequence comes from Persicaria tinctoria, assembly GCA_037127255.1. Taxonomy (NCBI): domain Eukaryota; kingdom Viridiplantae; phylum Streptophyta; class Magnoliopsida; order Caryophyllales; family Polygonaceae; genus Persicaria; species Persicaria tinctoria. The sequence continues at coordinate 9,483,312 of JBANSL010000004.1, forward strand.
TCGACACACGAATCGATATATTGCTCGCTTTACATGATTATCGAATGGCGATTTTTGGTCTTCGTTCGAAAAAACCGTCAAAGAAAGGAGCTCGGTAGATATAGACGAGGTTAATAAGTAACCTCGGTTCATCAAAACGAGGGTATGACGGAGACTCGTCTAGTTTTTGCAAGGTATATAAGGACCCCTTTTGAAGATATTGTCTGAAGCCTCATTGACTTAAGTCGAGCTAAATAAATAACCCCGGAGTGAGCTATTTGATAACCTCGTCAATATCCAACGAGCTCCCTCATTAACCTCACTCAATGGAGTCGAGGTTATTTATTTAGCTCGACTTATAAGTCAATGAGGCTTCAGACAATATCTTCAAAAGGGGTCCTTATATACCTCGTAAAAACTAGACGAGTCTCCATCATACCCTCGTTTTGATGAACCGAGGTTACATATTAACCTCGTCTATATCTGCCGAGCTCCTTTCTTCGACGGTTTTTTCGAACGAAGACCAAAAATCGCCATTCGATAATCATGTAAAGCGAGAAATATACCGATTCGTGTGTCGATCAATTGATATTTTGATTAATTTCATCGATTTTAGGATGTTTTCGATCAAAACAATTCGTTCGGCAGATTTAGGTTTCGATTCGGGAAAAGAGAGTTTTAGGCCTTTTTGCAACGTGTTTGGAAAAAATGAAAAGGATCAGTGGTAATTTAGGTGAAATTATCTTGTCAATAGCCATTCCGACACCTTGTCTAAAATCCTTGTGTATTTTTTTCTACAGTTAATTAATTAAGTACATTTCGGTTACTAAAATAAAATTTCACCAAAAAAATAAAACATTTGACCAAAAAAATAAAGGTTAGTGGTTGAATTGATTGAATTATACTATATATACTGTCTTTGTTTTTAAAAATATTTTAAAAGGTGCTTTGTTAAAAAAAATTCATTACATAAAAAATCTTTTGTAAAAAAATTAATTAAATCAAAGCATTTCAATCAATAGAATAAAATATCATAAAAAAAGAAATATTTTTCCCAAAATAGAGATTGGTATTTAAATTAAATGGATTATATTCTATAAATTGTTTTTCTTTAAAAATATATAATAAAAGATTTTGTTAAAGTAACAATGTTTAGGGGAAAAACTCTAACAATAAAGGTAGAAGGGTATAATGGTAATCTTACATATTTTTATTAATTACTTCATTGCAACCTGACGGAACAGTGAAAACGGGTGGCTTTTTGTTAACGGTTTGCATTTAAGAGCATCCACTAAGGTTATACCATGGGTGTCTTAAGAATAAAATATTACTAAAGAAAACTGAATTTGTAAGAGCATTAATTGAAAAGTCAAACATTTATTTAAACCAATGTGAGTAAGGGGTTGGAAGAAGAATTTTTTTTTTCTTGAATCAAGTGCAGATGCCATTTACTTACATTTTTATTTTTTTTTCAATAAAAAAAGGGGTTAAGACACCCAAATGAAGATGGGTGTTGTGGGTGCTCTAAGGAGTGGTTTCTTACAATTTCGTATATATGGGCGATTTAGCGCAATATAGCATATTTAACGGGTAGTTTCTTGAAGGCAAATTCAAATAGCTAACTACATATCACTAAAATCAGAATTGAAACAGGCCCAAATTTGACATGACCGGACATAACCAATCCAAAAACATAGAGATGAAGTAGCACAGAGCCAAATCCTTCATATAATCTGATGATACATACCAATATACCTTGAATAGATAAATAAAGAGCGGCTATTTCGGGTTTCGAATCGGGAATCTATGAGTATTACCCATAAGTCTTTTCCAGTGAGCCATTCCGGAATACTTACTACATACCAATATACCAAAAACATAAGGGATCACCCCTCCCATCAAGCAATTCCCCACCATGAAAGTTATATGCTCGTTGATCACCACACTACTCTTCAGCCACTCCGGCCCCAACTCCATATCATCATCATCAGTAGCCACTTGGTACGTCCCCACAATAACGGCCCTTCGTACACTCACTTTCACCTTAAGGTTGCATAGCCTCCTCGCCAGATCGATCGAGCCACTTGCTTGGAGCCGCTTGTCGTCCAGAAGCTCCGCGGAAAGCGCCCCCAAGTCGACGAAGTTCCTGCAGCGGACCCGGCCCGTACGTCGCTAGAGCTGCGACGGAGTGCTTTATACCTGTGAGCGGTATTCCTTGCTCACTGTGTTTCGGAAGGGATTGGCGGCGGGACTACTGCTTCTTCTCCCGGAGTTCCTGCGATCGAAGGGTCAGAGTAGAGGCGGGGCTTTTGTCCCCGGGATACCTCCGACGATCAAGTTAGTATTGTGGTTTTATCCTTAATTGAAGACCAGATTTCTTAAGAGCTTACCTCTGTTTCTCGCAAGGCCCTTTCTTTTATATTTGCTTGGATCCTCCCTTATGTCGATCAGCATAATAGCTGCTCGGATGCCTAACGATCCCCATTGATCCTCCTATTAGTGGCCTGTAAACGGCTTCGGTTGGTCTTAATTGACGTCCGTCTTACTGGTCTATGAAGCCACGTCTTAATTGACGTCCATCTTAATGGCCTATGAGCGGCTTCTATTGGTCTTAATTGACGAGGTGGAACGGCCCCTTTCGGCGACGGATCATGTTGGCCTTTGACGGCTTCTACTGAATTGGCCTATGAGCGGCTGCCTGCGGTCTTAATTGACGACTCCTAATCGGCCAATGAGCGGCTATCAATGGCCTTAAGTGGCGAATGTGAGGTCCTTTTGTGGACTGATATGAGCCTATGATGGCTTGTAAACACTCATAATTTATATGGTGAACTATGAATTCATTAGAGTTTTCACGGAACAAAATGGGGGGCTCGTTAAAACCTTACCGCGGGAAAACCTCATGGGACAAAACCGCACAGTAAAATACCTAAGTAAGAATATCAAACGTAGTAGAGCTTCAGATTTGCCACATTCCAAATACCTAAGTAAGAATATCAAACGTAGTAGAGCTTCAGATTTGCCACATTCCACGTTCGCGGCACGGGACTACCATTGGCGTCTTCAAGCTTGTACGAACCGTTGGGTAATTCAGCAGCAACTCGGTAAGGACCCTCCCAATTCGGTCCTAGTTTCCCTTGTGCGGGGTCTCGTGCACTGCCCAGGACCTTCCTTAGCACGTACTCTTCAGTTTTGAAGCCCCGAGGCCGCACTCGCTTGCCGTGGGACTGGATTAAACTGCGTTGGTACTCAGCGAGGCGGACTGCAGCCGCCTCTCTCCTTTCCTGCAGCAGATCGAGGTTTGCTTGAAGAGCGGCCTCGTTGCCTCCCTGCTCGAAAGCTGCAGTTCGAAGCATCGGCAGCCCCACCTCTAAGAGAATGATTGCTTTTGTATCGTAGGCAAGCGCGAAGGGAGACTCGTCGGTCGAGTGACGAGGGGTAGTACGATGAGCCCACAAGACCGCCGACAGCTCCTCCACCCATCTCCCCTTGGCCGAATCTAGCCGCTTCTTTAGCCCGTCCAGGATGGCTTTGTTGGTAGCTTCTGCTTGCACATTTGCCTGCGGATAAGCCACGGAGGAGTAAAATTTTTTGATCCCATAACCTGCATAAAAAGACTTGAAGGTAGAGCTGTTAAATTGCATTCCGTTGTCGGATAGGAGGGCATAGGGGATCCCAAATCGGGTTATGATGTTCTCCCACACGAACTTCTTAGTTTCCGTATCCTGGATCCTTGAAAGTGCTTTAGCCTTCACCCACTTGGTGAAATAGTCTGTAGCGGTTATTAGGAAGCGTTTGTTCCCGGAAGCTTTAGGGAATGGCCCCACGAGGTCGAGCCCCCACTGAGCGAAGGGCCACGGACTCGTAATAGGGTGTAGGTCCCCTGCCGGCTGGCAAAAGAGCTTGGCGAATCGCTGGCATTTCTCGCACTTCTTTACATAACACTCGACGTCTTTCTGCATATACGGCCACCAATAGTCTTGGGTCATGGCCCGAAGAGCAAGCGATCTACCTGCGGCATGCACACCGCATACCCCTTCGTGTATTTCAAATAGCAAGTTCTGCACCACACCCGGATGCACACATCTCAAATAGGGGCCTGAGAACGATTTCTTATATAATATTTTAGTCGGAGAGAGCCAAAAAACGGGATGCTTGCATCCTCACTCGCCTTGCTTCCTTCTTATCAGTTGGGAGCTGACCCCCATCCAAGTAAGCCGTGATTGGGTTCATCCAACTCGCCTCCTTCTCGGTGCAATCGACTTCAGTGGTCTTGACGCTTGGAGCCTCGAGAATGTCGATCTGAACTGTGCAGCGACCCATGTTCGAGCCGGCGGATGCCAATGCTGCCAATGCGTCTGCCTCGGCATTGTTCTCCCTGGGTACTTGTCCCACCTGCCACTCTTGAAACCTTGATAGCAGATCCTTCGCTTTCTCCATATACACTACCATACGATCGCATTTTGCCTCAAACTTGCCATTTATTTGATTAACTATCAGCTGAGAATCTGAAGACACCACAACACTCGTGGCTCCCCTCTGTTTTGCGGACTCCAAACCCAAGATCAAAGCCTCATACTCCGCCTCGTTATTTGTCGCCGCGAAGCTCAAACGGACGGTTGTACGAATTACTTCCCCCGTCGGCGCGGTGAGCACTTGTTGAGAATAAAAAGAGTCCCTCCCACATCGGTGGTTGAGGATATAACTAACCAAAATATAAGGGTGGGTGAAGTCCCTACACATTGGCTTAAGCTTTTGTGTAAAGTGGTGGATCCCGACCTTATAACAAAAACAAAAATTAAACCCGACACGACTTCCGATTTGATACGACCCGGCTCGGGATTCTCGGATTCTCACATGGTATCAGAGCGGGTCCGAGTTTAAAAAGTGTCGACCCGATCCAGGCGGTTCGCACTTGAGGGGGCGTGTCGGGAATAAAAAGAGTCCCTCCCACATCGGTGGTTGAGGATATAACAAACCAAAATATAAGGGTGGGTGAAACCCCTACACATTGGCTTAAGCTTTTGTGTAAAGTGGTGGATCCCGACCTTATAACAAAAACAAAAATTAAACCCGACACGACTCCCGATTTGATACGCTGCGAACTCCGGGAGAAGAAGCAGTAGTCCCGCCGCCAATCCCGTCCGAAACACAGTGAGCAAGGAATACCGCTCACAATACCAACGCCCACGAAGGTCACGTTGGGCGCCGCGAAGAACCGGGAGAGCGCGTGGATGTGGAGAAAGGGGAGGGGTAAGGAGGTCTCGGATTCGATACCTGTCTCCGCCTCTTTCCTTGGAGAAAATCTCAAGGTTTACCTTGCTTCCTACCAGTGGGTCGAGTCGGCCGGTGCAAGCCGATTTACCCAATACATGGCTACTGGCAAGATTCCGAAATGAATATTGACAAGATAACATCTGTATAATTGCACAAATGGTCCTTTTCAATTCTGTCGAACTTCACCTTCATCAAGTATATCACAGGATTCTAAAATTTTTTAATTCATCAAGTTGCTGGTCGAATGAGATTTGCTTCCAAAATCAAGTTGCACAGGGTTGTTTGATTAGGCGCTGCAATTGGAGTGACAATATTGATCGATGATGAAATGGGATTTGCAATTGCTGGGTGATTAATTCATCATCTGCTTAACAATTTTGGAAATAACTTTCTGTTGAATATTGCTCTTCTAAAATTCAAACCGAAATCAAACACAAGATATAAGACCAACAAAAAATCGAGACTTGACTGAAAAAGCATGGAATTGCATATCGTAGGAGGGCCGGAATTGGTGAGCGGTTCTGACGCGTTTCGAGGGACCCCGCCATATCCAAAACCAGAGGAAAAGGCGTTGGGATTCAGGCTACAACAAAGGCGACATTGTTAGGGGTCAGGGTTAGAAGAGGACGTTATGGAGGCGCAGAGGAGCGATAGGGGGAGGGAATTGTGTGCAATTTTTAGAAAAAAAAAAAGGACTTGTGTGCAATTGTCAGTATTCGTTTTGGTATCTTGTCTAAAGTCCTTATGAAATACTCGCTCCGTTAAAAACTTGACGTTTTACTATTTATGCACGTTTTTTTAGGTGTTCAAAACTATATAAAATATTAACTTTTTAAATTCTTTTTTTAAATAATTTCATACATATTATAATTAAGTGTGAATTTATAAAAACAAATGTAAAAAAATATTAATATTTTATTTAGTTTTTGTCATTATAAAAAGAAAAAATTTGCAAAATAGGCACTTTTTTTAGTCGATTTTGCAAAATGGTCACGTTTTTGGACAATTTAGCAAAATGTCCGCTATATATACTAATTCTCTCTCCTGCTCCCACGATCTCTTCTGTTTCGCTCTATCGGTCTCTCTTGCTCTCTCAATTTCGCCTCTCCTGCTCTCTCGACGCCGGATATAGAATTTTGCAAAATCGACGCCAGATCTGGAGGAGGCAGGCGCTGAAAGGCCCTTTTGATCGGCGTAGCAGAGACGGTGATCTCCGACACGACGTTCTTCCTCGGTGAGGACGACGGAGAAGAAGATGAAGGAGCGGATCTCGGTGGCGTTTCTGAAATTGACCTGCTTGCGATCGGAGAAGAAGATGAAGAAGCTGATCGGTGGTCTTCTCTCCGCCGTACACCATCCGGCTGTTGGCAAAGCTCAACCTCTGCTCAAAAATCGGTCGAATTAGCATCCAATTTTACCAAATCAGCTTCGAAGCCTAATTACCAAATCACCTCTAAGTCGTCCTCTCCAGGCGCCGCTCATCGGGATCTGTGGACCAGCAAGGACCGGAGGTTGGCTCTCAATCAGCGTTCAGATCCCAATTGCAATCGCTGGAGTTCCAATTGCTCAATCTCAAGGTCTGTTTGTTCATCGTTACACTCAACTCTATTCGTTATGCATTTAAGCACCTTTTTTCGAGTTTTGAGTTTCGAGTTTCCAATTGCTCATTCTCTAGGCTTGTTACTCTCGAATTGATGATCATGGAATGATCTTGTCTACTGTTTGAATTGGCAAAAGACTATTTTCAGGCAGTTTTAGGTGGGGTTGTAATTGTTGCTAGCTGTGGCAGCGGGTTGTTTTCAAGACGCTTTGCCAAGAGCAGATTGTTTTCTCTTGTAGTCGCTCTTGAGTACTCGGAGGCAACATCTTGGTACTAACATCTTACCTCAGTTTTCCACATTGGTTCACTTTAAAAGTGCTTTCATGATTTGTTTCTTTTATACTGGAACTCATTGAAGACAACGAAAATAACATCTTTTAGGCTACTTTTCATATTTCTAAGCAATAAAACTAATGTTTTTTAATGCATATCTCCTAGTTGAAAATTAACTATCCACCTTGCTTTTAGGGGATAAATTGATTGAGGTTATGAAAATCATATGAGAAAGACAATTGTGTAAGAAATATATAGGAACTTTTAAACTCTTTGGCAGTATATGGTGCAAGAACTAAGTCCTAACAAGATGCATGATGCATGAGTATGTAGATATCCTTCCCGTTGCAGGTGGCCTTGATGTTAAATAACCATGGTTGCAATGTTTTTGTTCAGGGAACATGAGCAGGGTGCTCCTGGACGGCACTTTCTTGCATGGCACATCTCTTTTATTAAGTAAAAAAGGACTTACTAAATAAAATATCGATCTCTCTGAAGATTCAAAAGGGTGACATTCTCACTTGAAATCACCTCTCTGGATTGACAGATCATTGGCAGAATTTTCACATATTCCTGTTGTGGTCACAAACCAAGTGAGATCTCAAATTCATGATGAAGTTACCCAATTTTCTTTTCAAGGTATTGCCATTCTTGTTGCTGAATTTTCTCATCGTTCTTTTATCAAGTAGTATTAGTGTATTACCTACCTGATTGGAGGACAAAATCTTAGTCCTAGTTCATGAAACTGGAAATAGAAGGATATCTTTCTAATAATAATTTAGCATTGAACTTAGCTTACAAGTAATTTCCTTTGATGACATGTGATAGAATGAAAAAGTCTGCATAATGGTGGTAAGGTAACAGACTGGTTGGGAAAAGGAATTATTTCATGACTGCAATTTGCTGGATATGGATTCTTTCATGACTGCAATTCTTTCATGACTGGTGACTGCATCATCTGAACTTAAGTTTATGAAATGGTCATATTGTTATATAAAGTTGAGGACTGATGTTATCTGATCTGCTAGAAGATCTATTTGGATTGTGTAATTTATTTGTCTGAGATATGTGCCTGAACGTCAGGTATATATTGAGGTGTAATAAAGACGACGTTTGAATAATTTTCGTGGTTAACATTGAATAGGCCAAGCCCTTTTTCCGCCATAATCCAGAACATTTCTCTAATCCAGTGGCTTTGGTTCTGTAGGTAGCTGAGATAAGCCGAGTTCTAAGACCTAGGGGGTATTTGTTGCTACATTTACAGCAGGGGATGGCCCTCTCTCATTGATACCTTTCTTGCAGTATTACCGTGAGGTAAATTGTGTTCATGATGAATTCAAGCACAACATTACTAGATTAAGGGACGTATCGGTCATCAATTATCTCCTTGATGCATCTTCATTCTTCTCATTTGTGTTGTGGTGTTCTAGTCTGTAGCGCAATTCTCGGCAGGACGAATATTTCTGTCAGAAAGGGAGCTGGAAGATCTCTATAGGAGCTGTGGATTGGTTGATTTTAAGTGTGCCGAGAACCGGTTCTTCATCAGGCTATCTGCTAGAAAGCCAACCTAGGCACAGATGGATGCCTGCAAGTACAAAACTAAATAGGGCCAAATCTAATAGTTCAGAAGAGCTCTTTCTTTACATTTCTTATTTCTCTCGGTTTGCAGGTTGTTGCTTCATCATTTTGTGCATTTATTTGGAGTAATAAACCCATTGCTGAATTGCTTTCATTGCCAATTTTTTTAGTAATAGACATAATAATTTATCACTCAAAGCCATGTTGGCAAGCATCTTGGTTGCACTGAATGCCTTTGTTTGGGGCTATTCATTTGGTTGTGGAGTTATTGAGTTTCTTAGTTGAATGCTTTTAGCCTATTAGCTCAAATGGGAGAGCATTGTGCTCGTGCACAAAGATGTGAGTTCGAATCCCATATAGGCATATTGAATTATGATTAAAAAGTGCAATTTTAGTTTGAATTTTACTTTAGTGTTTGAATTGTGATTTTGTCTTGAATGGGTTTTGTACACTAGATGAATGGGTTTTGTGCTGACAGAAGTGGTTGGACTCGTTGAATGCGGTTTGTGTTGACAGAAGGGGTTGGACTCTTGAATGTAAGTTTGTTATATAATATAGTAAGCTAATTTCACAACATAATCGGCTTAACTGATAGAAATTCTAAAATTAATGAAGGGATTGCGATGATTCAAATTTCCCAATCACTCAAACCCTTTGTAAAAGACTATTTTTTCTTGGCGTCAGCAATGTTGGTTATGAATGCTATCGTTTACCACCTCCATCTATGATTTTTAGTTGCTGACACTGTTTTTTGTTTAGGGGGAACCAAATCATAAAATGAACAAATTAGATTAAAAAGTGCAAAACTAATATTATAAAGTGCCCAAATTAGATTTTTAGTTTTTGGAGAACAAATTAGATTTTAGAGTAAAATTACTCAATAGATTATTGCACAACACGGTCTTATTTTTGCTCATCAATAGAGTAAAATTGCACAACACGGTCTTATTTTTGCTCATACTTTCTCAATAAATTATTGCACAACATGCTCTTATTTTTGCTCATCAATCAATACTTGTGAAATTGTGCTCAACATGATCTTATTTTTTCTCAATATCATTTTATAGTTGCTCAATAGATTATTGCACAACATAGTCTTATTTTTGCTCATCAATAGACTATAATTGCACAACATGTGAGATTAGTGAAAATTTGCTCAACATGATCTTATTTTTGCTCAACGATAGATTATATTTGCACAACAATTGAGACTTGTGAAATTGTGCTCAACATGATATTATTTTTTCTCAATATTATTTTATAGTTGCTCACTAGATTGTTGCACAAGATGGTCTTATTTTTGCTCATCAATAGACTCTGTTGTAAGAGTTGCACGACTCTGTTTGAAGAGTTGCACGCCTCTGTTTGAAGAGTTGCACAATTCTATTTTAAGAGTTGCACGACTCTTATTTTTGCTTATCAATACTTTATTTTTGCACAACATTCGAGACTTGTGAATTTGTGTCTCAAGATGATCTTACTTTTCGTAAATATAATTTTATACTTTTTTTATAGATTATTGCACAATATGATCTTATTTCTGCTCATCAATAGACAATAATTGCACAACATGGGGGATTGGTGAAATTTTGCTCAACGTCATCTTATTTTTGCTCAACTATAGGTTATTTTTGCACAACAATCGAGACTCGTGAATTTGTTCTCAACATGATCTCATTTTTCTCAATATAATTTCATACTTTCTCAATAAATTATTGCACAACATGCTCTTATTTTTGCTCATCAATACCTTATTTTTGCACAACTAGTGGTGAAAATTAGTGCTGACACTGATATTAGTTACAATTAGTCCTGACACTGATATTAGTTACAATTAGTGTTGACACTAATATTAGTTACAATTAGTGCTGGCACTGATATTAGTTACGATCGAGTCATCTTCCTAAGTAATAACTTTGTAGTTCGGTATATATTTTTTCCGTGTCAGCACTTTTTTTTCTTCATGTCAGCACATTTTTTAGAGTTGCACAACCGTATTTTAGAGTTGCACAACTTTAGTTTAGAGTTGCACAACTTTAGTTTAGATTTGCACAACTGTATTTTAGATTTGCACAACTGTATTTTATTTGTGTCAGCACCTCCAGGAAACACTTTTAATTATACTTGTCTCCAATTTAAGTGGCTCAGTGCTTCAACCAAAGTTTACACAACCAACAACACGATAGCCTATACGGGATTTGAACCCGTATCTTTGTGTTTGTACACAATGCTCTACCGATTTGAGCTAATAGGCTTCACAAAAAATAATTTTAGATTTCTAAAAAAAATCAAATTTATGAAACGAATATATGTACAACACAATATTTGCACAACATAAACTTATATTTGCACAAAATAATATTATATTTGCTCAAGGTAAACTTATATTTGCACACCAAAATAAAATTTCCTTTACTGTGGTTTAATGGGTAAGGATAATGGAGTATACATTTTCAAATTTAAGAAGGAATGTGATTTGGATTGGGTGATGAGCAATGGTCCTTGGGTGATCTATGAGTCATAGATCACCCAACAATACTGGACAAACAAGGGGATAAATCTACGACAGATAAGGCTGATCGGTGTTGTGATACTGTTGAGCTGCTGAGCTGTGGTCCAGCTGCCGCTATGGAGACACGGCAAGGAGGATAGATTGATCATGTTGCTGCAGCTATGAAGGTTGAATTAAAGGAGAAAGCAAAAGGCGCCTGGAACATCAGAAAAATGGGAGAAAGTAAACGGTGGGCATAGGGAGAATAAGCATCAGGTGGCTGCTGGACAGAATGTAGTGGCAATGAGAAGAGGAAGAACAAAGCCATGACAGCTACTCTCAATCAGTGAATTAAGTTAAGCTTGTCTCAATCAGTTAAGCTAAGCTTTGTCTCAATCACTGAATTTGTATTGATGAAGAAAGAGCTATAATGTCAATTGGAAGCGCATTCAAACAGAAAATGTGAGCTCGATATCATTCATTTTATGTAAGCTCTTTGGAAGAGAAGGCAAGTAAGGACAGTAAGTGATCTGCTATGGTAAAGATATCAAATGCAAACAGTTGAAAATATTTATTTCTATAAAATTTTCTTTTGTCACCCACTCACCCACCCTATACAGATTACACTAAATTGATTAAACAAAATCTTAGATCAACCAAAATGATGTGCAGTTACATCAATTTCTCGACTCAGAAACGCTCAGTTTTTCCCGTCTCAAAATTAAACATAAAAAATGCTGTAATTCAACCTCCCTTGTTGTGTGGGAAACATTCTTCACACACCCAACTCTAGCAAGAATGTAAAAAGTGCTCACATATTCTCTCTTATTTGAGAATCAGTTCCTTAACTTGTACCAATCTAACAGAGCTTATCGCATTATTCACAACATAAGCTCTACAAGAATTTGAGTTTATTGGCTCCATAAGGTTGCAAGAGAGGCATCCAAGTGAACAATCTGCAACCGTTTCAATGTTTTTTTCAAAGTCAAGAAACTGAAAAACATACTAAAATGACCTCTTTTTTTTTCTGTTCAATGGGGAGTCTTCACCAATTAGGAAACCCTTTGTTATGGATAAAAAATTCTACTTCACACAGCTGAACATTCAACGAACACATTCTACTTCACACAACTGAACATTGAGTAAAAAGCATTATCTATTCATGTATCAGACTATACCAACCTAAATATAAGGCAAACCTAATCGAACAGATTCAACAAACACATTCTACTTCACACAGCATTCGTATAATCATCAAAGGCTTTCTCAACAATTACCTTCATTAATGGGTCAGATATTACTGATTCATGTCAATAATCAGAGTACCAAAAGGAGAATGACAGCAACAAAGCAATTAAGGAAAAATATGATCAACGTAACGTCAAATAATCAGAGTACCAAAATCGAATAAGTAGAGTACCAAAATCGCTGTTTTTCTAATGTAATCAAATAATCAGAGTACCAAAATCGAAGGCCAAGAGGGAAGCAATCTATCAATCGATCGAGATCGATTGATAGATTGATAAGGAACTTGAAAATCTCGGCGATGCTCCCGCTCCCTCGCTCCCTCGTTGAGCGTCGCTTGCTCGCTCACCAATGGTCAGCGACGCCTGGAAAATAGATGAGATTTCTAAACCCTAGGAAGCTCACCAGTTCGAGTTTCTTATCAATCGATAGGAGGAAGATGGACGGAATTGATACAGATTCGGCGCCGAAGCCATAGATCTCGACCTCCTCTTCAGATCTCGCCCCGCGCAATAGTTCTGAAGCCATAGATCCGTCAAATTGCTTCTTGCTCCGCTCCATCGATAGTTCGCTCTCGGATCTCCGAGGAAGGCACGTATCTGAGGAACGGAAAGAGGAAGAGGGAGATCGGAGGAGGAGAAGTGCGGAGGAGAGAGCGTGTGGAGAGGGAGAGCTGGAGGAGAGAGAAAGGCGCGTGGGAGAGAGGAAGGAGACTTTTATTTAGGACATTTTACAAAATTGTCCCAAAACGTGGACATTTTGCAAAATAAGCCCATTTTCGTAACTATTTTGCAAAATCCCCCATATAAAAAAGCGTGCATACATATTAAACATCAAGTTTTAATTAACAACGAGTATGAATTGAGCTCCTTACAAAATTGGGCTCAAGGCAGACGCACCTGCTGCCCTTCATAATGGGCCGGGCCTGGGTGAATTAAACCACCAGTTTTGATCAAAACATTCAATAATTAGATGACATGTAAATTACTTGACCTCTTGCTCAAAAAATAAATCAAATACATATCAATTGATTAAATTGACGATTTTAAATATGTTTTAAAGTATACGTAGCTATATATTTTAGATTATTTTGAAGCAATGAATATATATAAACTCAAGATATATATCATGTACTCCTTGTTTGATAAATTGTTGCTTTTGAAATTTGAATGAACTTATTTTATCTTAATCAAAGTGTGGAAGAATAAACTGTTTCAATTTTATTATGAACTTTAGATGCATAATAATTTATATAAATATGATATTATATATTTAAAACTTTATACAGCTCAGCAATATTTAATTCAATCATATCTCATAAAATTCATGCACTGTGAATTTATTATATACATTTTAACATACTAGTATCAAGTTAATGCCCTTCGAATTTTAGATCAATCAACATAAATAAATTAAATTAATCTTTATACGCAAAAATATCAACTATCAAGTATGGTAAAATGTCAAATGAGATTTAAATTCATGCATGGCAAATCAATTATAAAATTGTGCAGTCAATCCTATAGGCTCCTATAAAAATACCAAAATATTATACCTTTTCTCTTTTAAAAAAAAAGTCTAAACTAATCGAAAAAGAAAAAAAAATGCATAGTCATTATAAGTGATAAGATAACCACAAGAAGTGATTATGATAAGATAACCACAAAGCTTATAACGTTACTTGTCAACAAAATGCAACTAATGAGAGTATATTTGTCAGTTGAACTTGGTTGGCACGTGTGGTGTGTGGACGTGCGTCCCCCACGTCGTATGATCTATTGTTATTTAATAGTGACAATCTGGGGTAATCAAATAGGAACGCTGGTAGAAGCCTTTTGATGTGGGTGTTCTCGAGTTTCATGAGAACGCCCATGTTAATAATTCTGGCACATGTGGTTTACATGAGTTAACCCATAAAATCGTAACTAAACTAATATTTTAGTTTGTTATTTCATTCAACTAAATCCAACAGGTGGAAAACGCTGATTCGAACTAGTTCGAATCTCATGGCCTTAAATGAAACTTTTTCAGATTAATAACGAACCATCTTTCCTCATTTAAAAAGACGTTGAATAACAAGAATCATACTAACTTTTACCGTTTGTCGAAACTAGAAATTCTCTCATATACGACTTGCCAATTTTGAATATATTCACAAAAAAACTAAAACAATATTTAAATTTGTCATTTTATTAAAACAAAATCAATCAAACAATAATTTATGATTTGCCATTTTTATCGGTCCAAACACACCATGGTGTGCGTTAGAATTAATGTCGTGTGTTCTAACACCCCAAATAGTAAATTTATACTTCAACTAATGATGAGTATTTTCACCAAAAAAAAAACTAATGATGAGTATTAGCAGCAAGTACATGTCGTTCCGATAGAGAGTGCGTGCGTCTTTGGCCGAAGGTAGTAAGTAATCAAGCATCATAGCAAAAGCAATAGTAGTAATAAGGGAAAAGGCATTAAGTAGAGTAATGATTGAAACATAAGTTAATAATGAGACGATAATATAGTTCTACTTATATTCGCAACATAGGCAATTCCATGATTATCGGGTTGTTAATTTGGTTATACTTGGCTATCTTAATGTCGGTTTGTGCACATAGTTGTATAACTTCCTGATTCGATCACTATCAACCTTAAACTTTTGCATGGGGTTCGAGAAGTAATAAGCTAGTCCTTGATCTACATAAGCATATAATTCATGTATATTCGATGTGTCACCTGGTTGTCAGCCCAACTATTGCATCTGCTAATAATAACATTAAACTATATGTCATTGCTCTTTCATATGCATGAATTCCAACCTGTTCATCAAGATATGTTTGCTACTATATCGGATTAATTACAATAGTGGATTTAGCTATAATCACTTAACAACATTGTTTAGCTATCTTAGTGACCAATTAAGAGGAATAAATTGAACAACATAAACATGTAAAGAACAAGATTGAGTAACGAATAACCAAATATTCATAAACCAAATATAAACTATAGAATAACATTCAAACAACCTTCGCATGTCCTTAACCTATGCATAAAATATAAGCAAAACTATATCAAAGGTTTAGTCGAGCATGACTTACCGAAAATAGCGGAAAAGAGAAAAGCTGTGTGAGAGATGTAAAGTGGTGAGTGGTGACTGAACGATGTCCGCAGAATGGCTTAGGAGAGTTGTACGTAGTATTAATTTATAGGCACAGGAAACCCTAGGAGTCGAAATTCTTAATGTAGAAGCGAAGCCCAATGGGCTAGATTCGACCGAGAGAATATCTTTTGGAAACTGCGATCGGCGGGTGCTAATGGGGTAGTGACGGGCGCCGATTCAGCGGGTGCCACAATATCTTCAGCGGGTGCCGATCCTGTGGCCACTTTCATTTAAGGCATGTGATTCGAACCTTAAATGAAACTTTTTCAGATTAATAACGAACCATCTTTACTCATGTAAAAAAACCGTTTAATAACGAGAATCATACTAACTTTTACCGTTAGCCGAAACTAGAAACTATCTCCTTATACGACTTGCCAATTTTGAACACAACGATCCAATTAGGAAACCCTATTGGAATCCTCGATAGGGAGTATGAGATCAGCATTGTTACTTGATCTTACATAATTTTAAATAATTTTCTGTTTACTTAAAAATTTTATCTTATAATATACACAAAATATCTATTTATTTATATTATACATATAACTTAAATGTAATAACATCGTATAATTTTCTATTAAATGAGAAAACTTATGAGTTTTAAAAGAGGAACGTACTCATGAGGAAAACTACTAGGAATATAAACTGGGAAAAATTAAATTAAGCAGGATGAGGATTCTTCAATGGGGATAGAGATCGGGTTGGATAAAGATCGATGGATCGATCTACTCGGTGCAATGTGGACTAAACCATTGTTTTCATAAAAAAAAAATGCATTTTCAATGTATGCGAAATCATCGGTTCGCTCTTTATTAATACATTCAAGAAATTGGTAAAATCATTCTGATAATTTTTTTTTTGGTAAAATAATTCCCTTTGGCATCCAATTAACACTAATTTTCTTCCATTTTAGCAATTAAATAGATGACGTGTAAATTATGTGGCCTCTTATTCAAAAAAATATACCATACCGATCCAATTGATTGAAAAAGTAAACACTTTTTCTTTTAATTAAATTGTTGCTTGTACAATATTAATGTTTCAAATGAGATATTTTGCACGATTATGAAATTTGAATGAAGTTATTTCATCTTAATCCAAAGTGTGTAAGAATAAATTATTTCAATTTTATTTTGAAATTTAGGTGCATAAATCATAATACTTTAAATATGATTTTATTTAAAAACACCGCACCTATACAAGTCAACACATAAATCTTTAATTCGATCCTATTCTTATAAAATTATTCATGCATTATGAATTTACATAAATTTCAACATAATAATATCAAGTTAATGTCCTTCAAAATTTAAATCAATCAACATAAATGTATTACATAATCTAAAATATGTCAAAATGTCAAATGAGGAAATTACACACAATGTACAGCCAATCTTACACGCTCCTGGTTACTCTAGAGTCAGACGTCGCGTGAGTCCTTACACTCTCTCATATTTCATGATAATTAATCCATCTGTCAATTCGTCGACCTCTCAAGTTACTGAATAATATGTTGTCCAGTATCTCAAATCCGTTCCTTTATCAAACAAAAATCTTAGACGCTCCTGGAAAAATCCCAAAAATTTAAACATTTTCTTTTTCCTTTTTTCTTAATCTTTTTCCAGAACCCTAACCAGCCAAACCTTCCTAATACGCAAATGCTCTTCACCATAAAATGACGTCCTGGTTCTCAGTCCCAAACACACACAGCACACTGCTCTCCCTTCATCCCTCTCCCTCTCCCCAAAACCCTCTCATCCATTGCTGTCTGTGAGAGCGCCGCCGACGATAATCGATCTGCTCAACGTAAGGTATATCTTTCACACATTTCCATGATATATAAGTCTTTCTTTTGTATTTCCTCTCAATCCTTTCTACTGTACGTTTTAAAGATCGATTCGGTCCCAACTCGTCGGAGGGGTTGCTTTGGTTGTAGATGACGGAGTTATGGATTCATTAGTTCCATTAACTCCTAATCATATATACAATCATATATTCATATCGGAGTTAATCCATTTTCCGCAATTTCATTTGAATTTTTATTGTTGCTTTTCAAAATTTCATCTTTCAATCCAGACATCAATATATGTTTGGGGAATTGATATATCAAGCTGAGCTAATCAAGTTCTACTTGGTTAATTAGCTGTTCAATGAAGAGTGAGATTCATTATTTCTTGTGTGTTGGGCAAGATCTTTTAATTTATTTCTTCTCTCTCTTTTTTTTAAAAAAAATAGAAAAATGAGATTTATATATATGTAAAAAAAATAGTTCAAACATGTATTTGTTTTTTTAATTACATAAAGCATATATTATATATACATCAATTGGCAGCCAGATTTGAGAAACACTGGATCTACATTTAAGCATATATATTGCTTTTGTTTGTTGAGCAAATTTGGGTGTTATATATCTGTCGGCGGATTGAAAAACATACGATTCGAAAGAACTTGTGGGTAGTACCTATATATAGGTCCCTTGTTCGAACCCCGTAATGGTCGCTCTTTATTTACCTATTCAAGTATTGAAAAACATATGTGTTTTAAACAGGGGTAGTTCATCTGGTTGATTTGGAAATGGATGTGTATAAACTGTGAATGTGTTTAGGCTTTTAGATTATGTCAATCCATTAGTGTTTGAAACTCTTTTTTTTTTTTTTTTTTTTTTTTCATTTCGCTCTTTATGACATCATTTAAACAATCCATCTTTTTTTTTTATTCATGTCTGTACAGCTCATCTCCATTAAACATATTTTCATTATTTTTTAAAAATTATGTAAAATATCTGAAATATTATATCTATATATGTAGACAAAAATGAAATATGAATATTACAAATAGGGTTTCCCCCTTTCCTTTTATAATAGTATTTTTAACAAAAACCTCTATTTTTTTTTTAAACAAAAACATCGATCTTTATATAATACTCCGTATAATCCATTCAATTTAAACTCCAACCTCTATTTTCTAGCCAAATGCTTCAATTTTACGGTGATATTTTATTTTTTGGACCGAAATGCCCTTATTTAATAGAGGGTTTTTCTCCAAGGGCACCATGTATATTGTAGAGTTTTTTTTTATAAAAAAAAACCTTTTAAAATTTACAATTTTAAAAATACAAATACTTATTTTATATAATATAATCCATTCAATTAAACCACAAACCACCGAAATGTTCAATTTTCCTATTATATTTTATTTTATCAACTGAAATGCTCTTATTTATTTAATCAATTTGCCAATGTCACTGGAAAATTAAAACATTTAGTCATAAAATAAAGATTGGTTGTTTAATTGAATGGATTATATTATTTAAATATTTTTAATTAAAATTTTAAATTGTATACGGTATTTTATTTGGCCAAAAATAGAGGTTGCTTTTGTTTTAATTTTTTTTTAAAAGTGTTTGGTTTTTTTTATAAAAAAACTCTATAATATAAGATGTTTTAAGAAAGAAACCCTTAAAACTTTAAACCGCCCATTGTAGATCGATCCACTTCGGCTACAAATCCTCACTGATCTGCTTCTATGATAAATGTTTATTAATGCAGATCGATCGATAATGAACCCACAAGAATTAGGGATGAACTACTTAGGAAACGTGGAGCATGTCCCGCCTCCTCATGTACAAGTACAAGCGGAGGCTGAGCAGCTACTGGAGGAGGCGGCTGCCGCGGCCGCGGAACTCGACATCGAGGAGCTCGAGAGCCGGATGTGGAAGGATAGGCTGCTGCTGAAGAAGCTGAAGGAGCAGTTGAAGAACAAACCGGTGAACGAGGCAACTACGGCAAAGCAACAAGAGATGGCTCGGAGGAAGAAGATGTCAAGGGCGCAGGACGGTATCCTCAAGTACATGCTGAAGATGATGGAAGTATGCAACGCTCAGGGCTTCGTCTATGGGATCATCCCGGAGAAGGGGAAGCCGGTCAGCGGTGCTTCTGACAACCTCCGCGAATGGTGGAAGGACAAGGTCAGGTTCGATAGGAATGGTCCGGCTGCCTCCATGAAATACGACTCCGACAACTCGCTCGCCATGTTCAACATCAATGGTAACAATGCAGGTGATTCAAGCCCTACCCATAGCCTGCAGGAGCTCCAGGACACCACCCTTGGCTCCCTGCTCTCGGCGTTGATGCAGCACTGTGACCCACCGCAGAGGCGGTTCCCTCTAGAGAGGGGGGTGCAGCCGCCGTGGTGGCCCACTGGGAAGGAGGATTGGTGGTCCCAGCTCGGTCTTCCGGAGGATCAACCACCTCCACCTTACAAGAAGCCTCATGATCTCAAGAAGGCCTGGAAGGTGTGTGTACTCACTGCTGTCATCAAACACATGTCTCCGGATGTTGCCAAGATTCGGAAGCTCGCTCGTCAGTCCAAGTGCTTGCAGGACAAGATGACTGCCAAGGAGAATGCTATTTGGGCATCTATTATCAACCATGAGGAGGGTTTGGCTAGACAGATGTACCCTCACTTTGTTCAACCTGCTCCGCCCCAAACCGGCTCTGTTGTCATCTGTGATGCCGGTGACTATGATGTGGACACCGGCATCCAATTCATGGGGATGCCTAATGCGGTTAAAGGAGAGACGTTTGAGTTCCCAATCGATTATACGGACAAGAGGAAGCAGCCAGCCGATGGTGGGTATTTTGCGTCGTCAGGAGTCACTAGGAACTTGTATGTTTGTGGTTACTTTCAGTGCCCTCACAGCAGCTACCTCCATGGCTTTCAAGACAGGAACTCCAGGAACAATCATGAGATGGTCTGTCAGTTTCGGCCCAAGTGTACTCGCTTTATGGGATCAACCTTGTTCGGAGGATCTTCAAGAGCTCATCAATCCAACCTACCCATCCCATCTGTGATCAACAACCCTAATGCATTCTCCTTTACCGATCCCAAGCCAGCTCCGGCACCAGTCATTTCCCAGTCACCATCCTTTACCGAATCCCTGCTGCCTGCACCTCAGTATGTGAACCATTGTTCTTCTTTCAACCAGCCCAAATGGGTCTCTTCCTTGACTCAGCCAGCGCCCTATGTGAACCATTCCAGCCAGATGAACCAGCCCGGTGCTAATCAGCCAGTCATAGAGATACTGGATGATGGGGTGAAACTGATTTCAGACCTATTGACAGGCTGTGATTCCTACCCTCAGGAGAAGGGCATGAATCCCGGGATGGTCAATGCAGTGGAGACCAACTACCTGCAGCCTCACTCTCAGCAGCAGTTTCAGCTTCAGGCAGGCAGCGGCTTCCCTGGCCATGACGGTATGTTTCGTGACACTCTCAACAATCCGGTCTATTGCGCAACAAATATGGAGTTTGATCCACCAAGCTCGTTTGGTTCGTCTTATGGGAGTACAAGCACCGGTAACAGTGTGGGTAGCATCCAGTTCAACACTACTTCAACCAACCTTGATCCATCCGATGATCAGTTTTCTATGGATCAGATGCAGAGGCAGGACAATCCCGGCTGGTTCTTTTAAGCAAATGGTCTTCGATCATAGCAAAGGGAGAAGTTGGATGTGTGTGTCTGAAGGTAAAAGTTGTTGTTCTAGATTTTCACTCAGATTAGGTAATTCCTCAGTTTAAAGTTTTTAGTATCCTTAGTTTCGATTCAGTGGATCGACACAGTTTGTTTCGAGACTCTTATATAATGTACTTCACTCAGCTTTGTTGTAGGCATACAGCCATCTATGTAATGTACATCCAGTTTCTCCCTATCTTAACTGTTTGTGTTCCAACTTTAATCATCCTTTGCACACTCATTTATCTCCTTACTGCTTGTTTTTACGCGGATTTGAATTGCACGGTATATGCTTATATGGTTCATAGAGACTTGATCTAATAATCTATGTTGCTTTGCTGATAACTTCATTATGTATGATGACATCTTGATTGGTATTATTGAATCATTTTGCCCACCTATTCCATGCCGATACATATTTTGCTCAATTTAGTCTTGAATGCATATGAAGTTATGTAGTTACTTTAATGATACATATTTTGAACACGTATATTCGAATGCCAGTGGCTCGGATTCTAACTTTATATTTCTTCTTTGCATTCATCTCCTTTGCTATTTGTCCAACCAAAAGTAATGTCTTTTTTTTATTATTATTGTCTTTTTGGTGATCCCTAAGAGCATGCACAACCCACACACTCAAATGAGTGTCTTAATATTTTTTAAGAAAAGGAAATGAAAATCAGGTGTTTTATGTCGGTACAATTTAATTAGAGATATTTTGCATAGAAAAAAGTGAGAGTTTCTTCTGCGAAACAAACATAAAGAAAGAGAATTTTTTTGCTTTCAACTTCTGACATTTTCAGCATTTATTTTTAATTTTCTTTTTTTTTGTTCAAAGTAAGATACTTTCACCGGTGTGTGCATTGCGAATGCTCTTACATGGGTTGAGAGGAAAACACAGAGTTGTCAGTAGGAAGTTGAAATGCTTTTGTAGGAACAGGAAAAGCTTTGGCACAAGTTAGGCAAAGTCATAGCTACGAGGTGTGAGAATGTAAAGTTGTGTATATTGTATTGATGAATAAGGTATAAATATACAAGGGTACATATCCAGAAAGGATAGAATAGAATCACAATAGTTACAATCGGATAGACACAATCCTAGGAGATCACATATTTCCAAGATATGGTTAATACCCCCCGGCAAGCTCAAGGGCGCTGGCGAACTTGAAGCTTGGACCGTAGCTCACGGAATCGAGCCGTGCCAAGAGGCTTGGTGAAGATGTCGGCGTGTTGATCAGCTGAGGAGACATGACGAACCACTAGATTCCCGTTCTCGACTTGCTCACGGACAAAGAAGTAGTCTAGTTTGATGTGTTTGGAGCGAGAGCCAATGACGGGGTTGGAGGTCATGAATGTAGCCCCTAAATTGTCACACAATATCAGAGGAGCCGATTGCTGAGGACGATGTAGGTCCGCAAGGAGCTGCTGAATCCACAGGAGCTCGACCGTGGTATATGCAAGTGCGCGGTACTCGGCCTCCGTGCTAGAGCGAGCGACTACCTTTTGTTTCCGTGACGTCCAACTGATGAGATTGGGACCGTAGTAGATGGCAAAGCCATATTGTGATCGCATGTCCGATGGGTCAGACGCCCAACCGGCGTCCGAGAATGCCGAAAGGTGAGTGCCGGATGACTGTCGGAAGTGAAGGCCCAAGTCATAGGTGCCTTTTAGGTACCGAAGAATCCGTTTGACAGCATCCCAGTGAGCCTCCATTGGACGATGCATGAACTGACAGACGCGGTTGACGGCATATGTGATTTCAGGACGAGTGATGGTGACATATTTCAGAGCCCCAACCGTCTGACGATAAAGGGTAGGATTGGAGAAATCGGTGCCGTCGTGGGAGAGCCGAGATGAGGAGTCGGCTGGAGAACCAATGGGCTTGGCGTCAGTCATTTTAGCGCGAGCGAGGACATCTCGAATGTACTTCCCTTGGTTAAGAAAGAGACCGGAGGAGTCGCGATGAACCTCAATGCCCAAGAAGTAGCTCAAGGAGCCCAAATCTCTGAGAGAGAATTGCTGATTGAGGTTCCGAATGAAGGCGTCAATGAGAGACGGCTGAGTGCCTGTGATAATCAAATCATCAACATAGACCAAAGCATAGATGGTGACGGTGGGCGAGTGATGAACGAACAACGAGGTGTCGGATTGACATGCATGAAACTGGTTGGCAATGAAGAACTGTTTGAGCTTGGTGAACCATGCTCGAGGGGCCTGCTTTAGGCCATAGAGAGCCTTGTGGAGGTGACAAACATGACTGGGATGGGCGGTGTCCACAAAGCCACGCGGCTGTTCCATGTAGACAGTTTCGCGAAGGTCGCCATTGAGGAAGGCGTTGTTGATGTTAAGCTGACGGATGGGCCAATGCAATGCAGAGGACGAGGCGGACAGTGGTTGGCTTGATGACAGGACTGAAGGTATCGAAGTAGTCGACTCATTCTTCCTGATGGAAGCCCTTTGCCACCAGTCGAGCCTTGTACCGTTGGATGGTGCCGTCAGCGTTCTTCTTGACCCTGTAAACCCACTTACAGCCAACCAGGTTAGTATTAGGAGGTCGAGGTACAAGTGACCACGTCCTATTCCGACAAAGGGCATGGTATTCAGCCTGCATTGCCTCTTGCCAATGGGTGTGTTTTGAGGCTTGGGCGTAAGTGGTGGGTTCATGAAGTTCGGGAGGAGTGGGGTCGGGAGGAAAGGGGTGGCGGGTGGAGGTGTGGGCCTTGGGTTTGAGGTGGCCGGTGCAGGCACGAGTGCGCATTGGGTGGGTGCTATCGTCACTGGGATGATAGTGGGCGGGGGTATCGGCAGGGTATGTCGGCAAAGGGAGTGGTGCCGAGTTTGTGGGAGGGGGCGGTGGTGGGGTGGTGCTCTGAGCGTGCTCGAGCAACATAGTTGGCGAGGGAGTGGTCGGGGGTGGTGTAGGTGGGCGAGGAGGGGCGGAAAGGGCAGGATAGGGGAAGGTGGTTTCGTCGAAGACGACATGGCGGGCAATGTACATTCTCTTGGAGGTGACATCATAGCAAAGAAAGCCCTTGTGGCGAGAGCTATAGCCAAGGAAGAGGCATGGGAGGGTTCTGAAGTCAAGTTTGTGATTGTTGTAGGGACGGAGGAAGGGATAGCATAAGCATCCAAAGACCTTGAGAAGGGTGTAATCAGGATCTCTGGAGTAGAGACGACGAAAGGGAGACTGGTGTTGAAGGTTGGGGGAGGTGGTTCGATTGTGTAGGTAAATGGCGGTGAGGAAAGCAAGCTCCCAGAAAGGGAGCGATAGTTTGGCTTGAGCAAGAAGGGCAAGACCTTTTTCAACCACAATGCGGTTGCGACGTTCGACTGCACCATTTTGTTCTTGTGTATGGGGACAGGACAATCGGTGGGTGATTCCCTGAGACGCGAGATATGGGGAGACGGAGCGGTACTCACCTCCCCAATCCGATTGGAGCGGTACTCACCTCCCCAATCCGATTGAAGTGTTTTGATTGTGATGCTGAATTGTGTTTTGATCAAAGGCAATTAAAATGTTATGGAGTTGAGATTTGTGAGACATGAAGTAGATCCATATAAATTTAGTGGCATCATCAATAAAAAACACAAAGTATCGAGAACCGTTTAAGGACAAAACAGGGGCAGGGCCCCAAACATCCGAATAGACTAAATCAAACGGAGAGACAGAGGAGACATGGGTTGCAGGGAGGTGCAGCCTGCGACTTTTGCCAAACTGACATGCTTCACAGACCGGCGGAAGCTTATTTGATGTAGTAGGTAGACTGAATTTTGACACTAACTGACGGAGAACAGACTCGTGGGGATGACCTAGACGCCGATGCCAACCTTCAAGAGACGTACGGGAGCTGGTGAGGGCGGTGGGGAGGGGTGATGGGGCGGTGTTGTGGAGGCGATATAGGCCATTCTCAGTTGTTCCGTGGAGGAGGATTTTGCCCTGCAAGGTCTTGACAAAGCACTTGTCACTATGAAATTCCATAAACCCAGGGTTGTCATTTGTGAGGCGAAAGACGCTAAGTAAGCTTTTGGTTAAGGCAAGGACATGAAGTATGCAGGGTAAATTGACATTAGCAAACAATCTAGGTAAATAAGAGGAACCAGTGTGAGAGATAGGAAGGCGGTTACCGTTACCCACAGAGAGGCGATCGGAGCCGGTGTAGGAGTCGGAGAGCTGCAGCTTCTGCAGGTCGGGTGTAACATGATCGGAGGCGCCAGAGTCGAAGTACCACGAGGGATCGACAATTGATGATGGAGAGGAGAAGTTGGCGGAGCGCTGCTGGGACGACGAATCGCGGCGACGGGGCGGAAACTCGAACTCGTTCAGGCGGTTGTAGCAGTTGAGGGCGAGGTGGCCGAGTTTGCCACAGATCTGGCAGACGTGGCGGCGGCCGGTCTGCTGACCGCGACCACCAGCGGACGCACCATCGGATGACGGAGCGGATTGCTGCTGCCCACAACCACCTGACGGGGAGCGCTGGGTGCTGGGGGAGCGCTGGCCACGAGAAGCAGTGTTGGCAGCAGGTGGAGTAGCGGAGGAGTTGGGTGTGTTCGGCAGCGGGAGGAGTGATGACGCGGCCTGCTGATCTCGGAGAAGGCGAGCCTCCTCCTGGAGGAGAAGACCCACAAGTTCTTCAATGTCCAAGGTTCCGGTTTTCATCATGAAGGAGGTGATGAACGGACTGTATGAAGTGTCTAGACCGGCGAGAATGTAAGAGGCGAGGTCCTCGGGGTCGACAGTGTAGAGACTTTCAGCAAGGGAATCGACGATTGCGCGCTTCTGGTTGACGTAGTCCATCATGGTCAGGGCGCCTTTCGGAAGGGACTGGAGCTGCTGTTTGAGAGCCATCCGACGAGCCCGGGTTTGAGCCTTGTAAGTGTGCTCAAGAGTGGACCAAGCGCCGGCGGCGGCGGTGCAGCGAGTGATGAGAGCGAGGGCACGCTCCGCAATGGTAGAGCGGAGCCAGAGGAGCACGAAGCGATCTCGACGCCGCCAGACGGTGAAGTCTGGATTCGGCGTGGGATCAGCACCGACGATCTCGCTGGGAAGGGTTTTTGATGGGGGTGTGGTATCGGTGAGAAAGCTTTCGAGTTCGAAGGCTTCTAAGGCCGACATGACGGTGTTCTTCCAAAGGGAGTAGTTTTCACCGTCGAGTTTGATGGTGATGTTGGGGATTTGGAAATTGAGGGTAGGAGATCACATATTTCCAAGATATGGTTAATACGAGGAGTCCGAATCATCGACCTGTCTCATAACGCAAAGAAATGTTTCTTTCCGAGTTGCTCGCTTTGCATTGGTTGGGACCGAATGTAAGGTTTATGATTCGGACTGAACTATGAGGGATCTCGGTCAGTCGGCCTGCACGGATACTCACATTGTCTTCTTTGTTTCTTCCTCTTCTCTTTTACTGTTGTTTGAAATCCGAAACCTTACAACCAAATTCAAAGAACATATATTACTAATTTTTTACTAGGAAAACTCCGATTCCTACGTACCCACCTTCCCCTTGATATGTTTCCACATCTAAACAGATGTTGTAGAATACTGAGAATCATCCTATAACTGTTATCGTTAACTGAAAGTAGAAATTTCCTCAGGTGTATAACGTGATTATCATTTGTGGTTTTAGATGAGTTAACCAATAAAACTATAACTAAATTGCTATTTCAATTTGTCGTTTTGTTCAACAAAATCAAACCGTTGGACAAGCCAAATAAATAGTCACTGACTGGCCTAGTAAGTTCGAATCACATGACCATAAATGAATTTTTTTTCCTGATATATTAATAATAAACCATCTTTTACTCATGTAAAAAAAAAAGAGAATATATCATACTAACTTTTACCGTTAGCTGAAAATAGAAGTTCTCTTAGGTGTATGACTTAATTAATTATCGTTTACGTACACATGACCATACTGTTAACTGAAAGTAGAAATTTTCTCAGGTGTATGACTTGATTATCATTTGTGGTTTTAGATGAGTTAACCCATAAAACTGTAAGCAAACTGGTATTTCAATTTGTCGTTTTGTTCAACAAAACCAAACCGTTGGACAAGCCAAATATATATAGTCACTAACTGACCTAGTAAGTTCGAATAACATGACCATAAATGATTTTTTTTCCTGATATATATATTAACAATGAACCATCTTTTGCTCATGTAAAAAAAAAAGAGAATATATCATACTAACTTTTACCGTTAGCTGAAAATAGAAGTTCTCTTAGGTGTACCACTTAATTAATTATCGTTTACGTACACATGACCATATCGTTAACTGAAAGTAGAAGGTGTATGACTTGATTATCATTTGTGGTTTTAGATGAGTTAACCCATAAAACTGTAAGCAAACTGGTATTTCAATTTGTCGTTTTGTTCAACAAAATCAAATCGTTGGACAAGCCAAATATATATAGTCACTGACTGACCTAGTAAGTTCGAATCACATGACCATAAATGATTTTTTTTTCCTGATATATTAACAATGAACCATCTTTTGCTCATGTAAAAAAAAAAGAATATATCATATACTAACTTTTACCGTTAGCTGAAAATAAAAGTTCTCTTAAGTGTACGACTTAATTAATTATCATTTACGTACACATGACCATACCGTTAACTGAAAGTAGAAATTTTTTCAGGTATATGACTTGATTATCATTTGTGGTTTTAGATGAGTTAACCCATAAAAGTAAAACTGTAAGCAAATTGGTATTTCAATTTGTCGTTTTGTTCAACAAAATCAAACCGTTGGACAAGCCAAATATATATAGTATAGTCACTAGCTAACCTAGTAAGTTCGAATCACATGACCATAAATGATTTTTTTTTCCTGATATATTAACAATCAACCATCTTTTACTCATGTAAAAAAAAAGAGAATATATCATACTAACTTTTACCGTTAGCTGAAAATAGAAGTTCTCTTAGGTGTACCACTTAATTAATTATCGTTTACGTACACATGACCATACCGTTAACTGAAAGTAGAAATTTTCTCAGGTGTATGACTTGATTATCATTTATGGTTTTAGATGAGTTAACCCATAAAACTGTAAGCAAACTGGTATTTTAATTTGTCGTTTTGTTCAACAAAATCAAACCGTTGGACAAGCCAAATATATATAGTCACTGACTGACCTAGTAAGTTCGAATCACATGACAATAAATGATTTTTTTTGCAGATATATTAATAATGAACCATCTTTTACTCATGTAAAATATCATACTAAGAATGAAAATGAGAACCCAGGCTTGTAAAAAGAACGCGCCTCACGCACTTGAAAAAAACCTCTCTTCTGTCCAAACCTGCCCCCAAGAAGAAGTTGCCCGGAGAAACCCTAGATCTGAAATCTTCATCCTCATTTTTCAATCTCTGTGCCAAATCACCTTTGATTATGTCTCACTGGTGTTTACAAGTCTCAATCGAAAGGCTCTTGGTGCTTTTGCATCTGAAAACCCCCTCTTTCAGACCGATTATACTCTTTGGTATACCGATTTTTCGTCGGTGTTCACATGTTTGCTGGATCTGGGCTCCCGACATCCTTTCCCTGGTGGTTGTTGTCAGAGCAAGTCCCCTCAAAGAGGCTCGTCTCAATGGAATCAACGCCTAGGGTGGCGCATCCGTCCCCCGCCTTGGGCGTTCTTAAGTTGTACATCGAGGAGCGGTCCCGATCTCCTCTTTTGCACCTCCTCTGGGTCAAATCAGGTCTGGTCGGCCTTGCCCCTGAGCCGGTCGCTTCTCTCCGCTGGTCGGTTTGTCGGGGGTAATTTTCCTCTTCCCTGTCAAATCTTAATTCCTTTTCACTTCTATAAGAGCAATCGATGGAGCATGTGTGCAACCCACACTGCTCTCCCTTCTCACCCTACTCTCTACTGCTACTCTAAAAAACCTATGGGGGACGACTCTTTCGTTCCCCACCCAAACACATCCCGAAAGGGCATAAATCAGGTTCAGATGAGCAATCCTATCCACACGGCGGAAAACACCAAGCGGAAGCTGAAGAAGGAGAAGAAACCTAAGGTGCCAAAGGTGGATCTGGAGAAGCTTAAGGTGATACAGCACAACATTCAGGAGAACACCTCGGCTCTCAACTCCTCCTCCCTGGTTGCCACAAACCGGGTGAAACTACCTGTGCCGAAGTGTCATGGACAAGGTATTTCCTTTTGTTTTGCCCCTTTTGATTACAACCTCTCTCGAGGAATCATGAATTCGTCTAGCATCTGTTTGTGTCTAGGTTACTTTGGTTGGTTCAATATCTGTCAAAACTGTTGTTGTATGTGGCCTTATGTAGATTATCTCATGAACTCTAGATGGGTGATCTTTCCTATGTTGATGGTTCTAATTAGGCATGAGGTAAGCCACTATCCCAAAATATTAGTAATGAATCGTTTGGTTATCTACCAGTACGATTACATACCACCTTTGAGGGAATATTTTGAACGGTGGCTGATATGCGATATATTCCATAGCGCATTTAGTAGTTTTTGTCATCATTTACATGTCATTGTGAAAGGTATTTGTATGAACTTGGTGATTCGGAACATGTTGAAGAAGTTGAAGAAATCATGCAAGTTACAGAAGAGTTGAAGTGAAGAAGTTCGGAAGCAGCTGGAAGACTGTTGAGTCTGACGCGGCCGCGCTGCACCCAACGCGCCCGCGCTGCTACTCGGAGCGCCCACGCTGCTAGGAGGAATTGACCGCGTCAATGCAACAGATGGAAGAGAAGCAAGTCGAGGTATGACGCGCCCGCGCTACTATCTGGCACGCCCGCGTCGGTCCCTGAAGACGGATTCCTATCCGAGTTTTCCTTATCTTATTAGTTTTAATATTATATTTTTATATTTTTACGGGATGTTAAACCCGATTTAATTAGTATATATAGGCCGAGAAGGCAGAAGAGAGATTATTTTAGGTTATTTTCCAGAGACGTATTTTTCCCTTTTGTTCATCTCACAAACCCTATGGAGAACTAACTCTCCTTTGTTACACTTGGTTCTTTGAAGCCTTCAATTGATTTGGTTGTGAGTATTCTACTCTCGTTTGTCCTTTGTTAATTGTTTCGATCTCCTGAGCTTATTGCTTGATTGCTTATTATTGGTTAATCTGGATTGATCACCTAGGTTTATCGATACTAGTCATATTGCTAGGGTTTCCAATTCCAGGTTTGGGGTTGTAGATTCACTGTAGCAAACACAATCACCATACGCGGGTTGCTTGTGGTAGATTGTGAAGGAGATTCGATTACAGGCTATTTTAACGGGTTGTTAGAATCGCTTGTATCTCATTATAGTTCATGTTTGAATGCTATTGCTTTATTATTCGGTGAAGGTTTTCCCTTGTAATTTGGTGATAAGTGCTTTTAGGACTGGTAGGACTAAAAGCTATTACACGATCTGAATTGAGAACAATTACTGGACATTAGAACTTGAGATTCATAGAATGCGATGATGAACCATCTCAATTGTTGTGCGGATAATTACCTGGTGTGATACTTTTCCATCATATATTCACAACCTCTATTTGCAACTTGTTCTGTCACCATTGCTTACACACAAAACTCCCCCTTGAATCGGTTACTTTTGGGTAATAATACTTGCTCTTACAATTGATTCTGTTTCCCTGTGGGTTCGACCCTAACTTACCTACTATACTTGTTATAGTTTGCATCTTAGGAATTTACTTTGATTTGGCATAACGACCTTAGGCCTGTCAGTGGCATCTTATTATCATTAACTCCCTAATAATCCTGTGTTTGGAGCCTAAAATGTCGAGAGCCCCATCCTTTTACCAAATCTCATACTACAATCAAATTGATCTTGACCTTGTACCAAACCTTTGTCTGAATAACTTATTGTGGCCAAGCATGTCTCACTCATCGTATAGCACAATTAATATTAACTATAATCTCCTTCAGGGTTATAACCCCTCCCATGACTACTGGCTTCTGCAAATACAATTGAGTGTGAAGCAACTAATTACATGGTCGAATTTTATTCCCAATTCCACATCTTTGCTATGCATTATTAAAATAAATTCCTTTAAAAAATTCAGTATAGTGGAAACCCAATTGAGTGTGAAGCTACGAATTACGTGGATACTGGCTTTCGTAAATCCAATCGAGTGTCATGGGCATTGTATTCCTTTTTGGATTTCCCTTTTTGATTATTACCTCCTTCGAGGTAGTTCTATCATGAACTCGTCTAGCAAGTGTTTGTGTTTATCTTCCTCTGTTTATCTAGGTGTCGGTCTACTGCACTGTTGTATGAGGTTTAGTGTTGACTGTTACATGGCCTCCGGTTGGTCGGGTTATCCTAACTATCCGGTCTATATCATGCACGATGTACTTCACTGTTCCAAAAGTTTAGTACTGAATTATGGGAATAACCACTTTTGTGACTATATCCCTTCTTTGAGGAAAAAATGGGATTGGATTAACTGCCTTCATGACTATATTCTATTTTACTTTGGTTGTTTCTGCTCTGTACTACAACTTTATTTGGCTAAGAATCCTTGTTGTGAAAACAAATTCCTCTCGGGTGAAAACCCCACCAAGAAGCAACTCTATGAGCAAATCAATATACACATACTCTCCCGGTACAAGTCTTCCAGAAATTGCCGGCTCAGATTGAATGCCTCTCACGTATCTGTCGAAAATTATATCACTGCCGCTCGACACACAACTTTACATACAACCCTTCTAAGTGCTTATATCAAGTTAACAACACAAATTCTTAATCTCTTCTACGGTTCAACTCCTAGCTGTTACACACACTTCAACATGCTGCGCTATAGAATCCAAATATTCATCAAACTAATTTATAATCAACCCTCACCACTCTTACCTTTACCCTCACAAAACACAATTACTTTGACTCAATTTTTTTTTAAAACCCACTTAGTTTTTACACACTTACATAGATACAAAAAATCCACTCCTAAAGCTTTCTTAGCTAGCTCCCTTAATGGATGTAGGGTTGTGCATGATTCGGTCCAAACCGAATTTTTGGGCCGAACCAACACAAACCGAACCGAACCGAACCAAACCGAAGTTTTTCGGTTCGGCTTTCGGTTCGAGAATTTTCATTTTTCGGTTTCGGTTCGGTTTGTGTTCGGTTTAGGTTCGGTTTGTGTTAAACCGAATTTCTTTATACGCTACATAAATACAAGGTATATATATATATATTTGTATACTTAATAGTTAATACATTGTATATACATGTACTGTATTTGAAGGTGTATATATATTTGTATACGGATAGGTTGGAATATGTGTATATACATGTGTATATATACACATAAATACAGTATATATAGTAATATACAGTGTTTATACATGTGTATACATTAATACAGTATATATATAGTATATTTGGATACAAATATGTATATATAGTATATATACACATAAATACAGTATATATAGTATATTTGGATACACGTACTTAATACATAAATACAGTATATTTGGATAATTTTTTTTATTTTATGGAAATTAGGTTCAATTATGTTAAAACCGAACCGAACACAAACCAAACCGACAAATAACCGAACCGAACCTAATGCTTTCGGTTCGGCTTTCGGTTTAAAATTTTGAGATTTTCGGTTTCGGTTCGGTTCGGTTCGGCCCGGTTCGGTTAGGTTCTAGACCGATGCACAACCCTAAATGGATGGACTAATACAAGGAACCATAAATGGTGGGGGATCCATCACTGTTTCTTGTCTAACACCACAATCGTAAGGAAGAACAAAACAATAATTATCACTATGAAACACAAAAAAGAAATCCACAAGTATCTAGAGCGAAATCAAAATGCGATAATCATAGATGACAATAAACAAGGGGCAAAACGATGGCATGGGAGAGTTTACTTTATCTCGTATATACCAATAAGAGAAATAGTTTCAAAAACGAAAAATTTGCAAAAGAAGCTCTTAAGGAAAATTAAATTGTAGAAAATAGGGAACACCGCAAAAAGAGTAAGCTATGAGTATGGGAGGGCTCACCTTTTGCTCTCCTATGCACAAACAAAGTGGTCATGATCATACGATATTGGAACTGTAGAGGTATTGGAAAACAAACCTTCTGGACTAAAATGAACGAATGGCGTTCGTTAGATCATGTACAAATGCTAATCTTAGCAGAAACAAAGACGGAAACAGAACCAAAGGAATCTCTATGGAAAAATGCGGGATTCACAAACATGTGTTGTTCCCCGGCGTCGGGTCGTGCCGGGGGCATTGCCCTATTCTGGAATGAAAACTCCTTCATAGACGAATCCATCTCGGTAATTATTCATCTCCCTAGAATTATTGGCATAAAATATGAGAACATAAAAGAGAACTTTGAGTGCCTAATGCTGTTTGTATACGCCCCACCAAATCCCTCAGAAAAAGACGACTTCTGGAGAAATCTAAAAAATCTGATTACCCAAAGTGATATTCCATGCCTAATCATGGGAGATTTAAACGAAATAAGCCAACCAACGGATAAAAGTGGAGGGGATGAAACCCTTCCTGGAAGATTTACGAGAATAATGGAATTCAAAGATGATTGCTCCCTGCTGGAGATCCCCTCGTACGACAACCCGTTTACTTGGAGAAAAAAGCATTTTGGTCCAGAAAACATTCTGGAAAAACTTGATAGGGTACTTGTCCATCATGAAGTAATTGACATGTTCCCCGAGTTGGCAACTAAGAATGGAGCATTCTCTAACTCGGACCATTGTCCTATCTCAATTAACATCTCCAAAAACACTAGCTTTAAACCACCCCCTTTTAAATTTGAAAACATTTGGCTGCAAAGGAGAGACTTCCGAAATATTGTTAAGCAATCATGGAGAGCTTCATGTGCAGGCTCTGCTATGTTCCGTATTACATACAAATTAAAAATCCTCAAACAAAAGGCCAAAAAGTGGAATAAAAAAACATTTGGAAACATCTTCCGACAAATACAAGACGTTGACGAGGCCCTAATCGAAATACAATCTATCCAACAAACCAACCAAAACCCAGATTCGTACACAAAAGAACAAAATCTACTATCTAAAAGAGAAAAACTGCTTCTTTTCCATAAAACTTATTGGAACCAAAGAGCTAAATCAAAACACTTAAAACTAGCAGACACCAACTCCTCCTATTTCCATAGAATAGCCACGGGGAGAAGAAATCGGAAGATAATTAGAACAATTACCTCCGCAGAAGGAACAAACATAATTGGCAATGAAAATATTAAAAGAGAAATTCAAAGATACTTTGAGAAAAGATTTAATCGGGAACAAATGCACAGGAACCCCCAATTAGAAGAATACCTTTCAGAAATCAACCCGATCATTACAGAAGAGGAATACAAATCTCTTATCCAACAACCAACAAACAGTGAAATCAACAAGGCTGTCTTCTCAATAGGGAACAACAAATCCCCTGGTCCTGATGGAATGACGGCTGAGTTTTACAAAAATTATTGGGACATCGTTGGAGCTGATATCATCCGGGCTACAAAAGCGTTTTTTCACTCTGGCAAAATGCTGAAACAAATTAACCACACTTTCATCTCCCTCATACCAAAAATTGATAACCCTACCATGACTACACACTATCGCCCTATTAGCCTATGTTCTACCTTATATAAAATCATCTCAAAGATAATAACAGAACGACTGAAAATGGTGATAGGAAAACTTATACACCCATTACAAGGAGCTTTTGTTTCCGACAGAGCAATCCAAGACAATATCTTAATAGCCCACGAGGTATTCCACTCCTTTCGCACTAGAAAAGGTACCAAGGGATGGGCTGCAATAAAACATGATATGGAGAAAGCATACGACAGAGTAGATTGGCACTTCACGAAAGCAGTCCTCCAAAAATTTGGATTCAGCCAAAAATTTGTGGATATTATTATGGAATGTGTGACCACAGTCTCCTTTTCTGTTTTAGTAAACAACGGTCCTACAGACCCCTTCAAACCTTCAAGGGGTTTGAGGCAAGGGGACCCCCTCTCCCCGTTTCTCTTCCTGCTCGGGGCAGAAATTCTTGCGCGTAAACTCTCAAGGGATGCAGAATCTAACCACAACAGCATCGGGCCCATGCGTTCCATTCTTGGCCTTTGCAGACGACATAATAATTTTCTCAAAAGGAACTAACTTTGCATGTACAAAAGTTAAAGAAATAATTGAAGATTATTGTAAATTCTCAGGGCAAAAAATAAATCATCATAAATCGTCCTTCCAAACCACCCTGGGTATCCCTAGATCAAGAGCTCGAGACCTAGAAGGGATTTTAAACATACCCCTTGAACGAAACCTGGAAAAATATTTAGGTTGTCCAATCATAAATGGGAGGGTTACCAAGGAAACCTTTGGCGAAATGATTTGCAAATCTAAAGACCAATTGAGCAAATGGAGAGCCAATGCCCTTTCTCAACAAGGTAGAGCAACCTTTATAGTGTCTAATTTATCATCGAAACCTTTATACTCAATGCATAGCTTCATGCTTCTGGTAGCGGTACACAAACAACTAGATCAAATCAACAGAACCTTTTTCTGGAACAAAGATGCGCAACATAGTCCTTTAATCAGTTGGGACAAAATATGCAAATCCAAAAAGGACGGAGGATTGGGAATTAGAAAAACCAAAGATATGAATGAAGCTCTTCAGCTAAAACTCCTCTGGAAAATTCTAGCGGAACCGGAGAATAACTGGGTCAAAATCATACAACACAAGTATCTAAAAGAAAGCCACATCCTTACCTACTCTAGAAAAGGCAATGCTTCATGGCAATGGTCGAAACTAAGTTATCTGATTCCAAAATTCAAAAAGGGACTCATCTGGCAGGTGGGTGATGGAAAATCAATTAAGTTTTGGGAAGATAACTGGGTGGATACGACACCTCTAAAAGACAAAATAGACTCTCAACATAACATTAACCAACATGATTCAGTAAGCAATTTCATTATAGGAGGACAATGGTGGAAGGAAAAACTCGAATCGGTGCTCCCAAAGCCAATAGTAGAGGATATAATGCAAATTCCCCTGCCAATCACTCTCCTGACAGACAGACTGTATTGGTGGCCTGCCAAAAAGGGATGGTTCACAACAACAAGTGCCTTTAACTTAATCTCATCAACGCCACAAAGTTCGTCGGATGAGTTCTCATGGATCTGGAAACTTGACGCCCCACCTAAAGTTAAGAACTTTATTTGGAAAATAAAACAAAAAGGTCTAGCCACGACTACCAGGCTGGCCCTAAAAGGGGTGGCAGTACCGACCACATGTAGCTTGTGCAACCAGTTCATGGAAGATGATATTCACCTATTCATAGAATGTCCCATCAACAATTTCCAGCAACAATTCCATGGTCAAATATCTCAAAACATCAACAATCTAATTACAGGAAGCAGAGATATGAATCAAATTTTACAAACTTTAGGTTCCACTCTTCCGATGGAAAAGAAACAACAATTAGCAATCAGATGGTGGACCATTTGGTTTATAAGAAATCAAACAATCTTTAAAAGTGAAACCATTCCCTCTACAGAGGCTATAAAGAAAATGATCACGACCAATATCGATAATTGGAGGAAAGCTAGTAAGTGGAATGATATGGAGGAAGACGGCATACAGAAACAAAGTAAAGGAAAAGGACTATCGGGGAACAATAGGAAAACCTACCGATGGAAAAAACCTCCAGAGGGCAAATATAAGTTAAACTTTGACGGATCATTCAAATCAACCACAAACAGTTCCATTGGATACATCATCAGAGACTGACATGGAAACCCAATCAACATTGGCGGGAAAGCAAACGGTGGACAATCACCCCTTATAGCAGAAGCGTTAGCTCTACGCCTAATGATAGAAAAGGCGAGAGAACTAAACATAGCAAATCTAATAATAGAAGGAGACTCTAAAATTATCACGGATTACCTAACATCACAAGCTGGATGTCCTTGGGAAATAGAAATGGCTATGTCAGATATCCAAAACCTTCTCAAAGGAATAAGAAATGTAAACATATCACATATTCCCCGTATTGGTAACCGGGTAGCAGATAAGGTTGCACACCTTTGCTACTATACCAGGGGATCTGAGCTATACTCAGATACAGGTCTTTTTGACCTCATCCGACAGGATGCCTTCGGTTAGGGTCCCCATCCGAATTTTTACCTAATCAAAAAAAAAAAATACCATACTAACTTTTACCGTTAGCTGAAAAAAGAAGTTCTCTTAGGTGTATGACTTAATTAATTATCGTTTACGTACAATTTTGGACATATACATTAAAAAAAACTGTAACTAAAATAATATTAAAATTTATCGATCATTTTAGCAAACCACAGGAGATGTGGATAACAAATAAGTAAATTGTTACAGTTAGAGCTGGTAAAATCTGACCCGACCCGAAAATCCGACCCGACTCACCCGAACCCGAACCCGACCGGGACCCAAAAATCTGGAGTCATTCATAACCCGAACCCGAGACCGAACCCTACCCGAACCTGACCCGACCCGAAACAGACCCGAACACAGATAAACCCGACCCGACCCAAACTCGACCCAACTCTGAACCCGACCCGACCCGAATTGAAATGGTTATTTAACATTAACATTTTAATACTTGAATGATAAATGTTTTTTATTTTATTTTAACATAAGTTTATGATTATACTTTAACATATAAAACACCAATTATTTTTGTTAATTGTTATCATATGAATAAGAACCCAAGTAAAATCAATAGATAAGCAGATAAGTCAATGAGTCAAGTAAGTCAACCGTCATACATCAAATCAAAACATCGATACATATTACGAGTCAGAAATGCTAAAAGTTCATTAATCGTTGCAGATGATATTGCGTGCAACCCAACAACATACCCCTCATAGGTTAAATAAAATTTTATTTCCCTCCCTCATAGGTTAAATAAAACTTCATTTCCCTCCCTTATATGTTAAATAAAATAAAATTTCCCTCCCTTATATGTTAAATAAAATATTATTTCCCTCTCATATAATTTCCCTCCCTTATATGTTAAATAAAATTTCATTTCCCTCCCATATAATTATAATCATAACTAGTGGAATTCCCGCGCCATGGCGTGTTTTCCCAAAAAAAAAAGAATATAAAATATAAAATGTTTATTATAAGGAATAATCAAATAACAATTTAAACAAATATTCGAAAAGTTTAATACAATAATATCGTTCGGGGATGACATAGGTGTTAACAAAAGTCACAAAGGTGGTGCGAAATAACCTGAAATACAGAAATGGTTTTTTTTATAACAAAATTACAAAATCGGGTGAGGTGAACATGCAAATTACGGGTTAATCACATCAAGAAGGCAATATGGGAAAAGAAAGTAATCTATTGTGTAGTTTGCGGAAGTAATCAATCCCACAACTAAAGATCTTTGCAACCATGTCGTTGAAATCCTCGTGCTGACAACGTTTCCTCTCTTCTTCGAACGTTTCCTCCCTTCTCAATGATCTCTCATCTACCAATGTGCCGATCAATCAAGTCGGGGATATCATTGGGAGTGACATACCCAAACCTGCAAAACCATGAATATAAGTCTCAAATCCAAACAGTGGTAGCTGACAGTGAAATGCATGAACAAATCACATTTTTGGCACACATCACCAATTGAAGAAAGGAATGAGGCAATATTACCAGTCGCCAGTAACTTCCCCAGTCACCAGACACATATGCACCATACAATGGCTCCGGAACACCAGCTTCCCATTGCTTCCCAGTCACCAGCACATCATCCACAAAACCTTCTACTTCTAACTCCTTCACGCCCCTTCAGTTATAAGAAATCAGGATTCAGGGACTCCTTGTTAAACACATTTTTATCAGTCCCAAGAATGTGAAATACCTTAATATTAGAAGTATTCAACTTTCGTTCAAGATTAGAACATTGTGCCTGGAAGTACAAAGAAATAAGTTACCAAACCTACAAACAAAAGTATTATAAATGTTGAAGGAAAAAACTGAATTACATTGTCCCAAGTCCCGTGCCATAGCTGTGAACAAAAGTAAAGCGAAATTTGATAAACATATTTGAAGAACGGAATTATAAATGCTGAAGGAAAAAACTGAATTACAGAAGTGGACTTTTAAACAAAATTACACCTCTATTGGTTTCCAAAAAAAATGGTTATTGAGAAAAAGTCAAATAATAGGTTAATAAGAAGAGAAAACAATAAGGATCGTGTTGATAAAGCATATTAAGACAGAAGTGAACTTCATTATGGCTACTGATTCTAGCAAGTAGGTCAAAGAAAATAAAATGGCACATATCTAGGCTATCTTGAATTAGTAACTCTCGTTATTTGAGTCCAAAAACATTAAAAGGGTGACAAGTAAATACCATGGTCACATATGGTGGCATCAATCAATAAAGCTGGACTTGTTTCATGTGTAACACATCAACATGCCAAACATCATAAATTGAGAGAGAAACTTATACCTTCGGAGTCAAAATAAGCATTGATTTTAGTGTAAGCTACCGAAGGAAAGCTAAAGTGTCTGATGATCCAGTAGCAATGTGAGGATATACCTGATCATAGGCAACAACACAAGATATTATTAAATATATTCAACAATGAAAAGAGCAATTTTGTTGACATGCATAGGACTGAACATAAATCATGCTACTTCCCACAAGAGTGCAAATGGATAAGGGCATAAGTCGGACACATCATTGTTTTCATACTTGCTCATCAACAATTTGTGAAATTAATGACTCTCCATATTGGTCAATGTGTTCCAACAGGGCCACTCGCAGTCTCGCACAACTTGATCAATGGAGGAAAAAAGCTTTACAACAGTTGGCAGTACCTAAAAACAAAGCAAATTCAAAATGGCAAATAAAATGTGTTAGTGATGAACAAAAGTGCACCTCCAAAAATGCATAGAAAATAAAAGAGAAATAGTACAAAAACAAATAACCTTGACAGAGGAACAATTAGGTAAACAATAGTCGTAGGAAGTAAGCAAGTCATGGAGGAGGAGCACCTTCTGGCATGCCTACATCAGGTCCCAGGAGACTTTTTCCCCCACAATACGCTTGAAACACATAATATATTTAGCAATTAATAAGAGTAACTTACAAAGAACAATTAGACTATGACAAATTCGCAATTTATGAGATGATTTCAATTTCAGGTCACATGATTGAAGCAAAAATAGAACAATTTGTTAGTAATTTCAAGCAAAATCTTTCTATCATCATCAATACTAAAAATGCTTCCCTAACTCTAATTCTCAACACCAGCACAATATGAGACAACTAAACGAAGATACAGAAATCAAAAGGGAAAATTCAGAAATGCCTCCTACAGAAATGCCTCCTATGATGATTTGACATTTGAAAATTATAAGCCAAAAGAAGCATAATAAGATGAATGAAGAAGATATCCCAACACTCTTAAACATAAGCCAAAAGAAGCATAATAAGATTAAAGAAGCATAATAAGATGAATGAAGAAGATACATTTGTCCCTCACACTTTTTTTTCCCCTGAAAAACAATCTCAGTCTTTTTTTTTTATTGAAAAAATTTATGCATTTTACCCTAGATTATTTTGAGAATATTGAAACCCTACACATTCACATGTTGCTTTAATGGAGGTCGTTGTTCACCTATTGTTTTCATGGAGGTCGAATGGAGAAAAAGTAAGACATCAATTAATAAGAAACACTTCGATACTTCAAATTTCCACATTTACTACAACAAATTCGAATTTGATAACCATAGGAAAATTACAACCCAATTTGAAATTCCAATGAGCACAACAGATCAGCGCAATTATCGCAGGTAAACATGAAATTGAATTAGAAAATGCAAAAATCATCCCAATACAAAGAAATTAAAGCATCGGTGCCAGATCTGATAAGGACACAAACATCGGAAGAGAAAAACAATGAATGAGAGTGGGAGTTAGAAGGAGAGAGAAAGAAATTACCTTGACAATTCGACGAACGCAGTGACGGGAGACGGGATTAGGAGGACAAGAGGAGGAACCGGAGGAGGGGCCGCACCCAATGGAAGGGCTAACTAGAGGAAGACGGGATTGGGAGGGCGAACCAGCGGAGCTACTGTAGAAGGTCAATTTCCATGGCCAAACCTGAAAACAAAAGGGGGGGGGGGGGGGGGGACTAATTACTGAAATTGAAGATACAGGGAGAAAGATGGAGGTGGGGAGGCGGTCTAACCTCGGCGGAGAAGAAGACGAAGTACTGAGGCGGGTTAACTTCTGCGGAGGAGGAAGACGAAGCCCTGAGGGCCGAAGGACCCCATGATCGAACTCGACAGAGGAGGTACGACCCGAGCGTTCTTTCCAGATTGTGGGGAGGCGGCGAATTAGGGCGGAGGAGGTCTCAACCTGCTAGGGTGAACTGGTGAATATTGGAAAATAAAATAAAAAAGGTTAAAAGAGGAATTAAAAAAGAATAAAAGCTAATTGGTCGGAAATGCGAAAGTGATGGAGAGAGTGCCACGTGACAAAAAAACTCTTTGCATTTAAGTAGTTATATGGATGCCATATGTTAATCATTATTTTATATTGGGGTGATTACCTCGATGTCCATAATTTTGGGCTTTATTCGGAAAATGTCCACCATCCTCTCCATATTAGCAAAATGTCCACCCCTAAAATAAAGTTGCTGAAACTCCTATGCTAACTTCTGTTTCAGCAGTTTTTTTTTTTTTTTTTGCTTTTTCGCTTTTTTTTTGGTTTTTTTTTTCATTTTTCAAACAATTCCTTCAAAATCATACTTGGTCAAATCCCGGCATCGATCAGTTAAACCTTATAATAAATCTCTCAAAATCCAATTATAGAATAATTCCGGCATTTTGGTTTTCAAGACAACAATTCCTTTAAGACGTAATTCCAGGAAACTTAAAAACCCTTTTTTTAAATAAGTTTCCAACTAATACTTAACCAACATGCAATGCATAGTTAAATCTTCTTTTCAACTCATATTAATAAACCAAAGCCAATAAATCACTTTAAAATTCTTAAATCATAAATTAAACATCATAAAATACATATTCAAACAATATCACTTTCCAAAATAACTTTATAAGGTATAAAATTTCAAAAAGGAATATTTTGTTCACATAATTTGTATTTAACACAAGATTTCAGAATTTAATAATAATAATCTAACAACGATAACAACAAAACATAATGACCCAACAACAAAACAAACCAAGGATGAAAGCCCAGCCCAAACCTTCTCTCAAATCGGATCCAAATAACCCATTAAAACCCGGTTCAACAGAAAAGGAAAAAAAAAGAACCCCAAACCCGTCTCCCCCAACACCCGCCTTTGCTCAACACCGCTCGGAAAATCGAAGAGAAGAAGAAGGAGATCCAGGCGTCGGCGGCCTTCGTTCCGACCCCAGGCCACTCCCATCTGACTGGAACGACATTCCGACCTTACCCGACCCAAAAGAATTCAACAGCGAGTAAAGGGGAAAGGAGGGAGAGAGCTCACCGAGATCCGGATTTTCGCCGGAAATCTTCGTCGGACTCGATTCAGCTTCGCCGGAGGGAAATCAGCGCCGGAAATGGCCTAGGTCAAAGGGAAACGTTTTAAAGGTGGACCTTTATGGATAGATTGGATGAAAAACGAAAGGAAACGTCCTCACCGACCATGGAGATGAGAACCAGGAGAGGTGGGTGCGACGCGGCTCGGCCTTGCTACGCCGGAGTCCCGGGGCACCTCCTGATCTCCTGCGACTTCCTAGATGCTACTGCTACGGATAGGGAAGGAAAGACGCGGCTGCTGCGGGTTTCTCGAAATCGGAGAGAAATGGACTCGGCGGCTTCGGGGGAGGAACAGGGGAGGATTCATGGCGGCTCCGGCGACCTCCTGGGTGGCCTACGTTGACGGTGGAGCAGCTGCTGGGTGGCTCACTGAAAACAGTGGGTGGGAGGAGCTCTTTGAGGTGGTTTTGCAATGAGACAAAGGAGGAGGGAGTGGGTTTTCTGGGTTCCTGCAAGTTTGATTCGAAATAGGGCAAGGAAGCAAATTTGGCGTGGCTAAGTTGCCCTGCTACTTCAGTAGATCAGATAGGAGGAGGTGGGTTCAGCATTGGCGTGGGAGGCATAGTCAAAGGAGGCAAAGAGATGTGGTAAAGGGGAAGAGAGGGAGGGTGAGTGTTTGTCTATGAATGGAAAAAAAAATGAGCTGCAATAGTGTGTGAGAGATAGAGTGTGAGAGGAGCTGAGAATTGGTGAAAGATGACAACCTGGACAGGTTTTAGATACAAGAAGAGGTAAAGCAACAAGTGGTCCCAATAGATATTTGAGTACCCGATCGAATATCTCGATACCCACTCTCTCGACCTTATCCGACTCAAGTTAAAACGATTTTTAAATTTTCAATTCCGAATTTAATAAGAACTCCAAACATTATTTTCCAATTTTCGGTATATAAAAGCATAGTATAACATATTTTAAATTTCCAATTAAATAATGTTGGAACTCGTTTTAAAATATTTAGAATAAAACCAATAGCTCAAGGACAGAAACTCCAAACCTCCCAAATCTTAAAATCGGAATGATTATAAATCACTATTTTAATAATTTAATATTCTAAAATTTCCCGGTCTTTACAATCGGCGCTCTCTACACCTTATCCCTCTGGCTCTGCAACTCCTTCCAGATCTAGAAGTTAGGTCGTCCTATTAGCAAGTCCGATTGATTTCAACAACCGTCTTCGCCTTCAACATCTAATTGATTCACTTAACAGTATCCGGATCGATTCAAGGTGTACTACGTTCTAAGCCAAGTCAGTCAGTAACTATATCATCGTCATCTTTCTCCTTTATTTGAAT
This sequence comes from Persicaria tinctoria, assembly GCA_037127255.1. Classification (NCBI taxonomy): domain Eukaryota; kingdom Viridiplantae; phylum Streptophyta; class Magnoliopsida; order Caryophyllales; family Polygonaceae; genus Persicaria; species Persicaria tinctoria. The sequence continues at coordinate 9,527,283 of JBANSL010000004.1, forward strand.
AATCTATGATGCTTACTACGTACTAATTGAGAATATATGCAAAATCAAATCTAGGCTTATAGCCATCGGAGAACTGGGTTGGCGGTGCAGGGCATATAAACAAGGAAATGATTCAGAAGCATTGCCCAAAACCAGCAACTGACATTAAGGTGAATATTTCAGTCATTGATTTTTTTTTGCTGGAGGTTAATCTTTCAAGGCAGTTTAATCACTCATAGTAAAATGTGGACCTCCAACAATGAACAAAGTCATGACAGCTCATCTGAATATGTGTGCCTTCAAGTGGGTTTGCTACAAATATTGTTGGCTTTACTTTGCTGGAATTTGTGTTTAATGGTTGTGGATGAATCAAAGTAGTCGCAATCTATTTGAGAACCTTGCTTTAAAGAGGTCCAATCCTTCTTTTAAGCATTTTTATTGGTAATGAATAGTGAATTTGTGGCTAGTTTGCTATGTGATCGACAGATTGAGTTTGCTTTATAATTAAACAAGTAAAGGCATTTCAGAATTTTAGTAGTTTAATGAATTTCAGCATTTCAGCTTGCTGAAATGCTTTACCATTTCAATTTCTTTCTCTTTTATTGATTAATTTATAGATATATATAAATTATTGTGAATACAAATGTCTGGTGTATATTGAGTCTTTGTTATAAAATTGAGCCTTTTTCTAGACTTTTTTTTGTTCAATTTCAGCAAATTATTGTGAATACAAATGTCTGGTGTATATTGACTAGTGTACTGGTGTATTTGGTGAGAATGCAAGCGAGCATGGAAGTTAAGAAGGACAAAGAGAGCACGGAGAACCTCGGATTCAGCATTTCAGCAACGTTGGTAGAGCGAGGAAGAACAAAGAGAGCACGGAGAACCCCGGTTTCAGCATTTCAGCAGGTAGAGCCAATGTTCCTAATTAGCTAATGTAAAAGGCCGGTAGAGCTAATGTTTTTAATTAGCGAATGAGAATTTGGATATTGGCAGTTTCAGCAAAAAAAAGTTGCCTTGCTGAAATTGATTCTTATAAAATTGTATGAGCTTCTATATCTTACAAGCATATATAACAACATTTCAGCTTTTCTGTTTTCAGTATTTCAGCATTTCAGTAGCTTGTATGTATAACATTTTCAGCAGTATTAACAATAATCACTTCAACATTAACAACGTTGTTGAAACCGGAGTTTTAGCATCAACAACGTTGCTGAAACCGGGATTTCAGCATCAATAACAGTGATGAAACCGGGGTTTTAGCAACTTCGGTATTAGCAACGCGAAAAAAAAACAAAAAAAAACTGCTGAAACAGAGGGTGGCACAGGCGTTTCATCAACTCTGGAAACGCGGAAAAAAAAGCGAAAAAAAAGAGGAAAAAAAAACGAAAAAAAAACTGCTGAAACAAAGGGTGGATAGGGTTGACTTAACTTGAGATTAAAGAGTTTGGAAAAATGGTTGGTACAACTTTATCAATGGGTTTGATTGGAAGAATGATTTTGGTTGATGTTGATCGTATCGGAAAGGTTTTGGAAAATGGTTTTACTATCGGTTGGTTTTGAGTATGTTGAACACGTGGAGTCCATGTGTATGAATGATGGATCGGTAGCTTATGAAAATGGCTTGATGATAGGTGTGTACTGCTTTTGGATTGCTTTGGTTTTGCATTTGGGCCGTTGCTTGCGTTATTTTGCTGTTCTGCATCTTCAGATAAGTTCCCTAGGGGGCTTACTCAGGTTGGACATTCATGCTTGTTGTTGCATTTTATGTTAGGTGTTGCATATGCATAAAAGCATGCCATGTAGTATCCTGTTTAGGTTGCACTAATTGAATGAGCATCTGCTTACTTTATGCGTTTGAAACAGAACGGTCGTTATCTGTGATAGTCCTAGAGTCTTTGCTAGGGTCATAGGGTAGCCCAGCCTCATCGGGTAACCTAAGTCAATCGAGTCATGAACTTCCTTATATTATGAGATGCATGCGAACTTCCTTATATTATGAGATGCATGCGGCCAGTCTCCGCCCTATCGGAAGGGGGTGGAGGTAGGAGAGGGATATGCCACTTGGCATTGTCTTGGGCCCTTTACAGTATTTTTACACATTATTATAACTAGGAACATGCTAGTGTGTTTCACTTTCGTATTGCATTAGAGCATCTTTATTAGGTATAGCACATACTATGTGGCCTCAGCGAGGACTGTCGGTCCCGCATGAGTGGCTCGATCTGACTCCTTTCCCCGTTCTTTTTTTTAAGGTATTTTCTGCAGATTTTGAGTGCTCGATGTCTATATGACGGGGTTCCCTTTTGGTGAATCGAAGAATCTGGCTAATATCCTAACTTAGTAAAATGGTAATTACCCACTCATGATTTGGTTTTGCCGTGGTACTTGTATCTTTACTTGCTCCCGCTTTACTTCCGTTTGAAATGGATTCCGCAACATGGTCTTAGGACAAGTTAAGGGTACCCAACGGCCCTACGGTATTTTCAGGGTTCGAAATCCCTCTTTATTACTGACCATAAAAAAAATGAGTTTGAAACCTTGACCTGTACCTGGATTGCAAGATCCGAACAAGGGATTTCATCCCTTGAAATGTAACCCAGAAATCATAATTCCGGGCCGTTACAAAGATGGTATCAGAGTTGAGGTTATGCAATTCGGGTACACAAGGGTCGAGTGTATGTTTTAAAAATCGCCCACAAATTTCAAAGACTTTTGAAAAGGATTTAAAGGGGCAAAATGAACTTAAGATGCCTAACCCAAATCGGACTAAGTAACGAACTTGGCTTGTTATAAAAGAGGAAAACCGACTAAAGAAGAACCGAGTGGGTAGAAAGGCGTTAGACCATCCCTATTGGATATAGTTGGGGATGGGTAGGCAAATATCATCTTGTTCTTTACAGATAGTTTGGGAGACTCAAATGAGATCATTATGAGTGTTATTAACTGATTCTGTGCTGAATGCTTGCTATGGTAGAGATCCGATTTTGTATGCCTAACAATTAAATGTGTATTGACTGATCTGTGCAAACGGGATAATGGGAGTGCCTCTATTTCTACATTGTCAAACCCAGCTTCTGTGAAACAACCCCTTCCACTATGTTGTTAACCCATTGACGGTGCTATCGAGTCTTTCTCCCGAATGTCAGTGTTTCCCACGGGGAATCAGATTGGTAAACACATTGTGTCGGAATCATGTATGGAGATGAAGGTTCTCTGAGTGAGTATTGGAAGGTGGTCCTTGATGGCATTTTGAGTCAAAAGTAAGGTGTCATGGGGTTGTCTTTCTTGATTCATATGATGATCAACCTTTATTTTCTTACCACAAAGAGTCGTACCAAAGTACCACGGGATAGAGGGGTGATGAGTCGGTTGGGAAAGTCAATGGTTGCCCTTAGGGATCTCTGTCCGGTTGTAATTGTGACTCTCTCTGAATTGCATGACATAATTTTGTAATCTTTGGCATGTACCCTGTGAATGACCATTGGTAAAAAGCTACTCATGTTGTTGCATCTATGATTGGTTACATTGCTTAGGTCTTGTGTTATGTCTTGGCTTCTACCATGATTATATGTTTTCAGAGCATGTTTACTTGGCCTATTGATCATAGGATTGAATGGAAGTGTGAGCTGCATGAAATGAATCTGCATGATTTTACTCTACTAGGTTTATGATAGTGTGATCGTTAAATTTTGATACCCTGATGAAGCAAGTTCCTTATTTGATATGTGCTACAACTTGATGTCAACATGCCTTATATGATACGTAATTTCCAGTACATGTTATTGTGATAATCCTTAATGTAAATTCGTGGTTGTATGACATTCTGTACCCATGCTTGCACCATTGCTTAGGTCTCGTGTTGCACCTTCCTTCTTGTCTTGATTATATGTTGTCTTCGCAAGTCTAATTGACATGATGTATTGGTAGTACTAATGACTTATTAGAAGCATGAATGGCATGATATGAGTCTATATAATTGTTGTCTTCTCCTGGATTAGGTCCATGATAGTGTGAGAAGATTGCCCTTGGCTTTGTTTGATTAAATTAGTAGCTCCATATGTGACCATGTTGTCGAAGAAATGTCTTGATAAATGTATGTCTAATTTAGTATTATTGAATTGGAACACATGCCTCATATTTTACTTATATTGCCCTGTTATATAGGCTTGCGTTACGCGTTGCTACATTCCTCCCATGCTCTGTATCGATGGACTATGTTAATGCGGTGTCTTTGTGTATTGTTGTGTTAATCAATCAAGTGTATGCATGTACCAAATGTTATGATATGCCATTACTATCATGTAGGACCTTTGGTTGTGACCTATGTGGACCATATGTACCTTGCCTACCTTACTGTTGATTCCCTCTTGAGATAGGTCCCTGATTGTGTGACTCTCCCCTCCCTCTGTTCTCTTAAAAGGTTGAGTTTATCCTGTTTCGATTGATGTTAGATTCGATGATTTACTTGTTTTCCATAATGGTCAGTCCTAGCATGTTTACCATATAGTCGCTCAGTAGTGTTTTTATATTACGCTATGATAACCTCTCATGCTTGTATGAATGTATGACTTGACACCTCGCATGATCACACACCATGTTATATCACTTCGCATACACATGACGCATGAATGTTAGAATGAATCTAGTCGAATTGCCTTGATTGTAGTCACGTTTTGATATGTGCTAGTAGTATCTTGTAGGGCTTCTACTTTCCAATATGAGTCGTTAAATGATTACATGCCATCCTTGAACTATCACATGATCATTGTTGCCATAGGTGATAGTTACTATAATGTTCCTATGTGTTCTCGTAAACGCGTAATCTGGTTATACCTCGCCATGCTATATTTGACCTCACTTGTTAGTGTCTATATCTTGCTCGTGCATTGTCCGTATATGTGATACTTGCTCTGTTTGCTAAATCCTGCATATCTCGCTTAGGGCTACTAGACGTCATGGCGTTCATGGAATAATATATTGCTATTTTGCTTCACAAGCATTGGTGTAGGACTCAATCGTGTCTTTAGGAATGTGCATGTATGTCGTTGTTCCTTGAGATAGGTACATGTTAGTGTGGATTGATATGGTTGATTTGCTTGTGATGAACTCTTGCTACTTGTCACAAATTATAACCTCACCGACTTCCATAAGGGCATCGTTGCTATTCTCGGGTCAGAGTCTTGTCTCCAGTCTTGTCATCCTTTTAGCCTTAGTCTGTATTTCCGAAGTCAACATTGGGTTTCCCGTCCCTGTCACTCCCCTATCTCTGCTAACTTAGACTCCTCTGCGATACTTGGACAAGCGACCGCGTGAAAAAGGAAACAAGAAGTTAGTTAGCGATGGAGAGCGCAAAGGAAGCGTGGGCCCATAACCCACGGACCTCAGGATCAATAATGTCGGCAGGACGAGCATATTTTGTGGATTGCGGTTACCGAGTACAATATAACTTGTAGGCGGGAGTGTTCTTCGTTCGAATTGCTAATCCTTCTGAATTTGTTGATGATATGACACTGACCTGGCGATGGGACTTACGTGTTGATGTGCTGACTTGGTGATGACTGTTGCTTGATTGTCTGTTGTCTATGATGATATGATTTGATGCTTTATAGTTCTAATGTGTCATAATGTCTTGATGTGTTGATATTCTAAGTTGTTAAGCATGATCTAATTTTCTTGCCTATAAAATGTGAAATGCAAATGCTGAGAACCTGAATTGTTTATCTGATAAGGGTATAACACAACATGCTAGCTTGACTTGATTATGTTTATATATGATGTTGCAATGATTATTGAGCATGATGGTAAACTGAGACTTGTTGAACCCATGATATTATGTTTATGAATGCTAGTTGATATGATGTAGACCTTATGTTTGATGATTTTCATGATTGCTTCTTCTTTAAACATGTGGGTGAGGTCATTTGGTAGCGTGGTTGGAGAGTGGTAACAGAATTTTGGGCGGTTGGGATGATCGATGGTACTAGAAGGTGAGTTGCGAGAGAGGGATGCTGGCTTAAGTAAGACTCGGTGAGCTTTGGGATTTATGGGAGGCAATGTTGGTGGTTCTGATGAGCTTCTAGGTGATGCTTCAGGTAGTACGAGGAGTACAAGGAAGGGCTCGTGAATATTGAGGACATGATATTAGAGGGTACTTGGGTGTGAAGTTGGAGATAGGAGTTGGATTCTTAGAGGTGGATGGTGTGGTAGTGCTTGGCGGAAGGAGCGGCGAGATTTGAGCATCGAGATGAATTGGGATTCTTCGGGGAATTTTTTTGTCTGAGTTGACGGTGGCGAGTCTAAAAGGGGATTAGTCTTGGTTTGACAGTAGAGATGGGCGAGTGGGGATTGTGTTTTATTTTTTATTGGTATGATGTGAGGATTTTTCTTGATTATTTATCTGCTGACATTATGTTAGATAGCAAGTAGCAACCACGATGAACCTGATATGGAATGATATTACATATTGTTATGCAATATTGAAATCTAATTGGTAGTGACTGGTGTTATCATGATATATCGAAGCATTGCTATTCTGCTATGCGTTTTAGAAGCATGTTACGATGTGTTATATGAATTATGAGATAATAATGTGTTATTATGTGAAAGCATGGTGTTATATTATGTGGTGGTAAACATGATGTTATATTATGTTGTAGTAATCATGATGTTGTATTATATGGTTGAGAAGCATGACTATTGATATGTTAAATGATGAGTATGACTTGGAATGTGAATATGATTTGTATATATATCATATAATGGTGTCTGATCACTAAATGATCGTTATAGGACATTGTGATGAGTTAAGATGATTTCTAGACAGCATGTTGACATTTTGATGGTGATATACTTCTTGATCTTCCCTTTTTATTGAATCTTAATAGCATGACCTTGATTGTATTGATGTGTTGATAAGTAGTTTTGTTCCGTTGACTTATGATGAAATTTCGCTATGGCTAACCTTGCAAGTACCGATGATTGACGTGATAAAAATGTTATGCTAATGCTGGATAGGAATTGGATAGGATGACTATGTGAATTTATGGGTTAAATGATATCCCTTGCTGTGACTGGCCCTACTATGATTGCGATGCTGATATGCGATAGTGAGATATCCTTTATGACTTTTGGTGTGATATCGAGCCATGTGTTATGATTTTGGCATATTGTTGAGATGTGTATCATGACCTTTAGTATGATGTGGAGATATTGATATGACCTTGTGACACCGTGTTGGCATATGTTTGAGACTTGTCGTATGATGTACTAGTTGAAGATTGGTTGGTTATGTGGTTATGCATTTCTTATAGCTTGTGGTTCTTGCATGAATTGAGATTGATAGATTGATTTGATTTTGGAAACTAGGGAGAGGATATGGGATTAGCCCTTAGAGGTGGATGATTCCACCTCTGAGCTTCTGAATTTGATTGATTGTTATGCGAGAAACTGATTTGGTTTTGGAGGATTTTGACGAAATTTTGATCGAAAGAATTTTACTTGTTTTGGTGCAAAGTTGCTTGGTTAAACGCCTTATTTGAAGATTTTGAGCGGTTTGAAAAGGAATTACCTGAAATTTTAAAGAATAAACGTTACCGAGAATTTCAACGATTTTGAGGCCAATCTTTTCCACTCGTGGAATCCCTTTTTGAGAATTTTTACACTCGGGCTTATATTATAACGCCTCACGACGTGGATACAAGCATTTTATAGGGGCGCATATAGAATGCTTGCTAAGACCCAGTAGAGACGCTATGATCGCTTTTCGAGTTATAATGTGACCGAAAGGTCGGGGTAAGGGTGTGATACGGGCCCATATCACATACTTGCTACGACCAATTGGGAATGTTATGATCACGTCAAGGGTGCTGTGAGGATCTCATACGGGCCCCTATGAGATGCTTACAGAATCAATGGCATGATCCTTGGACTCACCAATTTAAAACTTCGTCCCCATGTTTTAGAGTGATTTTAGTCTCGGGGACGAGACTTGTTTTTAGAGGTGGATGATGTAAAGACCGGGAAATTTTAGAATATTAAATTATTAAAATAGTGATTTATAATCATTCCGATTTTAAGATTTGGGAGGTTTGGAATTTCTGTCCTTGAGCTATTGGTTTTATTCTAAATATTTTAAAACGAGTTCCGGCATTATTTAATTGGAAATTTAAAATAAGTTATACTATGCTTTTATATACCGAAAATTGGAAAATAATGTTTGGAGTTCTTATTAAATTCGGAATTGAAAATTTAAAAATCGTTTTAACTTGAGTCGGATAAGGTCGAGAGAGCGGGTATCGAGATATTCGATCGGGTACTCAAATATCTATTGGGACCACTTGTTGCTTTACCTCTTCTTGTATCTAAAAGCTGTCCAGCTTGTCATCTTTAACCAATTCTCAGCTCCTCTCACACTATCTCTCACACACTATTGCAGCTCATTTTTTTTCCATTCATAGACAAACACTCACCCTCCCTCTCTTCCCCTTTACCACATCTCTTTGCCTCCTATGACTATTGATGCGAATCTCTCGCAGGAAGGTTGGCCCGATCTTTCGATAGGTAGTCGAATTCGATTCCGCAAACGCCCGAATCTCACGAACGCCTTTGGAACCACGAGTATCAATCCTTGTCGAATCTCACGACAAGAACAAATCCTCAGCGCCGCTTCTCACGGTCCTTAGTGTTCGAATCTCTCGAACGGTTGAAAGCTTCTCGCTCTCTAGGGTTTCTAATGAAACGCTCTTTTTTCTCAAATTCAGGATCTCCCTTTTTCATTAATCATAAACGTACTTAAATAGCAACACATAAAAAACCTAATGACTTAAAAACCCTAATGGGCTTTTCTAACAAATTCCTAAAGCCCATCAATAATATAATAAAACTGAAATAATATAAAAACTAATACTTATTAAATATTCAAACTTATTAAATAAAAGATATGCTAAAATTAACCAAACAATAAAAATATAATACAATCACGGATCATTAATCTTCATCACTTCAAATCCTTGAATAAATCTTAGTTGTCTCGTTGTTGGCCAATTTGATGTTTCCCGGATTGTACCATTCTCCCTTTCTTGAATTCGAGTCGTCCTCGACTCGTGTATAAATAGAAACACCGACGGAGAACAGTGAGGACTATCATGAGAAAAACTTGGAGGCATTACCTCAAAGTGTTCCACAACAGGAATGGAACTCATATGAAGCGCAGCCAAGGGAACATCCTTAACAAACTCCTCAAAAAGCTCGTCAACAACGTCTCGATCCTCCGGAACAACATCAAAAGCAACAACATACTCAAGATCATCATCATAGACATCATATACGGGAGTAAGGGTCTCATAATCTACTAATGGTGCCTCGATGACAAATTCATTGAAACAAGAGTTGTGTTGGTCAATGAGTTGTTGCACTTGCCACTGAAGTTTGTAAGTAAGACGACACAAATCATCGATCAGAAGCTTTCGGATAGCCTGCGACATGGTTAGTATACCAAAAGCAATACCCGAACGGAAGCAAAGTCGGGCAAAAGAAGCTGCCGAGCGCACGAGGGCACGGAGAGATGGGCGCTGCAGGGAGCAGGTGCGCGGGCGTGCACTTCAGGCGCGCGGGCGTGCACCGGAGTGCGCGGGCGTGCACGGGAGGTGCGCGGGCGTGCAGCGCGCGGCTGCGTTTTCGCTGTTGCTGCGATGTTCGCCGTGGTGTTCGTTGCCAGAGATTTGCGGCTGGCTGGGAGGGTTGGTGGTGGTCGAAAGGTGGCTGTCAAGGGTTGTTGGTGGTCAGATGGTGGTGGTGGTGGTCGGAGGTGGTGGTGGAGAGGCGGTGGTCTGGTGGCGGTCGTTGGTTAGGGTTTGCGAAAAACCTGTGTACTGATGGGGGCTGGTGGTTGCGGATGCTAGTGCTGGTGGCTGGAGGGCTGATGGTGGTCGGGTGGTTGTCAGAGGTGATGGTGGAGCGACGGCAGTGGTGGTGGCCGAAGGTGGTGGTGGAAGAATTAGGGTTTTTTTTTGTGTGATTTTTGGGTTTTTGGATGATTAAATTGCTGAAATTGAAACAAAATCAACAATTAAATAGGATATAGACGACTACCTTGATCGATGTTCTGACAGCTGATACCAATTAATGCGAATCTCTCGCAGGAAGGTTGGCCCGATCTTTCGATAGGTAGTCGAATTCGATTCCGCAAACGCCCGAATCTCACGAACGCCTTTGGAACCACGAGTATCAATCCTTGTCGAATCTCACGACAAGAACAAATCCTCAGCGCCGCTCCTTGTCGAATCTCACGACAAGAACAAATCCTCAGCGCCGCTTCTCACGGTCCTTAGTGTTCGAATCTCTCGAACGGTTGAAAGCTTCTCGCTCTCTAGGGTTTCTAATGAAACGCTCTTTTTTCTCAAATTCAGGATCTCCCTTTTTCATTAATCATAAACGTACTTAAATAGCAACACATAAAAAACCTAATGACTTAAAAACCCTAATGGGCTTTTCTAACAAATTCCTAAAGCCCATCAATAATATAATAAAACTGAAATAATATAAAAACTAATACTTATTAAATATTCAAACTTATTAAATAAAAGATATGCTAAAATTAACCAAACAATAAAAATATAATACAATCACGGATCATTAATCTTCATCACTTCAAATCCTTGAATAAATCTTAGTTGTCTCGTTGTTGGCCAATTTGATGTTTCCCAAATTGTACCAACTATGCCTCCCACGCCAATGCTGAACCCACCTCCTCCTATCTGATCTACTGAAGTAGCAGGGCAACTTAGCCACGCCAAATTTGCTTCCTTGCCCTATTTCGAATCAAACTTGCAGGAACCCAGAAAACCCACTCCCTCCTCCTTTGTCTCATTGCAAAACCACCTCAAAGAGCTCCTCCCACCCACTGTTTTCAGTGAGCCACCCAGCAGCTGCTCCACCGTCAACGTCGGCCACCCAGGAGGTCGCCGGAGCCGCCATGAATCCTCCCCTGTTCCTCCCCCGAAGCCACCGAGTCCATTTCTCTCCGATTTCGAGAAACTCGCAGCAGCCGCGTCTTTCCTTCCCTATCCGTAGCAGCAGCATCTAGGAAGTCGCAGGAGATCAGGAGGCGCCCCGAGACTCCGGCGTAGCAAGGCCGAGCCGCGTCGCACCCACCTCTCCTGGTTCTCGTCTCCATGGTCGGTGAGGACGTTTCCTTTCGTTTTTCATCCAATCTATCCATAAAGGTCCACCTTTAAAATGTTTCCCTTTGACCTAGGCCATTTCCGGCGCTGATTTCCCTCCGGCGAAGTTGAATCGAGTCCGACGAAGATTTCCGGCGAAAATCCGGATCTCGGTGAGCTCTCTCCCTCCTTTCCCCTTTACTCGCTGTTGAATTCTTTTGGGTCGGGTAAGGTCGGAATGTCGTTCCAGTCAGATGGGAGTGGCCTGGGGTCGGAACGAAGGTCGCCGGCGCCTGGATCTCTTTCTTCTTCTCTTCGATTTTCCGAGCGGCGTTGAGCAGAGGCGGGTGTTGGGGGAGACGGGTTTGGGGTTCTTTTTTAATTCCTTTTCTGTTGAACCGGGTTTTAATGGGTTATTTGGATCCGATTTGAGAGAAGGTTTGGGCTGGGCTTTCATCGTTGGTTTGTTTTGTTGTTGGGTCATTATGTTTTGTTGTTATCGTTGTTAGATTATTATTATTAAATTCTGAAATCTTGTGTTAAATACAAATTATGTGAACAAAATATTCCTTTTTGAAATTTTATATCTTATAAAGTTATTTTGGAAAGTGATATTGTTTGAATATGTATTTTATGATGTTTAATTTATGATTTAAGAATTTTAAAGTGATTTATTGGCTTTGGTTTATTAATATGAGTTGAAAAGAAGATTTAACTATGCATTGCATGTTGGTTAAGTATTAGTTGGAAACTTATTTAAAAAAAGGGTTTTTAAGTTTCCTGGAATTACTTCTTAAAGGAAGTGTTGTCTTGAAAACCAAAATGCCGGAATTATTCTATAATTGGATTTTGAGAGATTTATTATAAGGTTTAACTGATCGATGCCGGGATTTGACCAAGTATGATTTTGAAGGAATTGTTTGAAAAATGAGTTGACTTAACTTGAGATTAAAGAGTTTGGAAAAATGGTTGGTACGACTTTATCAATGGGTTTGATTGGAAGAATGATTTTGGTTGATGTTGATCGTATCGGAAAGGTTTTGGAAAATGGTTTTACTATCGGTTGGTTTTGAGTATGTTGAACACGTGGAGTCCATGTGTATGAATGATGGATCGGTAGCTTATGAAAATGGCTTGATGATAGGTGTGTACTGCTTTTGGATTGCTTTGGTTTTGCATTTGGGCCCTTGCTTGCGTTATTTTGTTGTTCTGCATCTTCAGGTAAGTTCCCTAGGGGGCTTACTCATGTTGGACATTCATGCCTGTTGTTGCATTTTATGTTAGGTGTTGCATATGCATAAAAGCATGCCATGTAGTATCCTGTTTAGGTTGCACTAATTGAATGAGCATCTGCTTACTTTATGCGTTTGAAACAGAACGGCCGTTATCTGTGATAGTCCTAGAGTCTTTGCTAGGGTCATAGGGTAGCCCAGCCTCATCGGGTACCCTGAGTCAATCGAGTCATGAACTTCCTTATATTATGAGATGCCTGCGGACTTTATTGTGGAGCGGGTTAGGCATGCGTGCCGCCCGATTATGATGGAATGCATCCACGAGCTGGCCAGTCTCCGCCCTATCGGAAGGGGGTGGAGGTAGGAGAGGGATATGCCACTTGGCATTGTCTTGGGCCCTTTTACAGTATTTTTACACATTATTATAACTAGGAACATGCTAGTGTGTTTCACTTTCGTACTGCAGTAGAGCATCTTTATTAGGTATAGCACATACTATGTGGCCTCAGCGAGGACTATCGGTCCCGCATGAGTGGCTCGATCTGACTCCTTTCCCCGTTCTTTTTTTTAAGGTATTTTCTGCAGATTTTGAGTGCTCGATGTCTATATGACGGGGTTCCCTTTTGGCAAATTGAAGAATCTGGCTAATATCCTAACTTAGTAAAATGGTGATTACCCACTCATGATTTGGTTTTGCCGTGGTACTTATATCTTTACTTGCTCCCGCTTTACTTCCGTTTGAAATGGATTCCACAACATGGTCTTAGGATAGGTTAAGGGTACCCAACGGCCCTACGATATTTTCAGGGTTCGAAATCCCTCTTTATTACTGACCATAAAAAAATGAGTTTGAAACCTCGACCTGTACCTGGATTGCAAGATCCGAACAAGGGGTTTCATCCCTTGAAACGTAACCCGGAAATCATAATTCCGGGCCGTTACACCGATGAGGAAGCAATCCAATCGGACATCATAGGTTTGGCAAGCACGAGATTGATAGTGGATCGATAAGCGACAACCACTGTTTCAGCAATTTCAGCCATTGAAGCATCTGAGATCGAGCGCGAGATCGAGTCGGGATCAACAGATCAGAGCGCGAATCGGAGGAGGAGGAGTCCATGGAGAAGCCATGGCATCGAATTCAACTCGTCGGCGGCGCACCGAATTCGTCTTTCTTGGAATCGATTCAGGCGGCCGCTAGCAAGGTGATAGAGGCAATCGAGATCCCTGGAATTCGAGAGGACAGAGGCGAGATCCCTGGAGCGAGAACGGAGGGGGCGGATCTGGGCCGCCAGTTGCAAATCGCTGGCTCGGAGCGCAAATCGAAGGAGGAGGCGCCATGGATGGTCGATCAGGGGTTGAGATCTCAGATCTCCGTCCTCGATCTGCTTGGCAATGGCAGTGGCATCCGTCAGATCCGACGAAGGAGCGGTCGTTCAGAGCAGAGAGCGAGGGAGGGGTTGACGAAGAGAGCGAGATCTGAAACATCGAAGAGGGATATATCTCTTATTTCGTCCATGGATCTGTGGTGCTGAAACGGCGATTGATGTATGAAATTAGGGGATAATTTTGTCCAGAAAATTTTATGTGGACAAAACCCTAATTTGCCACACTTGGGGGACACTCTTCAAATAGAGGCCCAAAAATGGGTCCGTTGGGCAAATTTTCTCTTTTATATTTATACAATATAAGTTAAATCAATAGAGGTGGTAGTAGTACAATATTATACTCTGAAGTCTAAATTTTAATAATAGAAATAGTTCATTTAGACATGGAAAATAAGTAGATAATAATTTAATAAGTGTAAGACTATAACTCTATAAGTGTATGCATTTGTATAAGTTAATATTTAATAAGACTATAAATAAATGAATATTGAACCGAATAATTTAAATCTCAAACTCCAATGTGAATCTCAAATCTTGATCTCAATCTCGATTTCAAATCTCAATATTTGTCTTAATCTGAAATCTAAATCTAAATCTCAAATCATTATCTCAATAACAATCTCAAGTTCTCAACCTTTAACTCAATCTTAAATCTCAATCTTAATCTTATCTTGAACTCAATCTCAAATCTCAGTCTTAACTTGATCTCAAATCTCAAATCTTTATATATCTTAACCTCAAATATCAAATGTCCATATTTGTGCCAATCTTAAATCTCAATCTTGATCTAAATCTCAATCTCGATCTAAATCTCAATCTCAATCTCAAATTTCAAATCTCAAGACTTTAAATACATCGAATATTCGAATCCATCGAAGATGAAGTATTTATAAGTTTTATTTATAACTTTGGTTTTTTTTTAAACGTGTTTCTTTTTATAGTTATAACTTATAAGTTATAAGTATAAATATAACTAGTATGATCTCCGCGCCATGGCAAGATTTTTTATAAGCAAAATATTACTAATATATTACATTAATATTATAACATAATTGTCAAAGTTCAGATAATTAAATATTTTGAATTAAACACATGGGTTGAGAAAATTATTAAAGTATTATATATAGATATATAGATATAGATATAGATTACTAATATTAATTTTATGTTTTGAATTAATCCCATAGTTTTTTAGAAAAAAAACTACTAAAATTATAATTTAGGCTAAGATCAATGTTTTAAATCAAGTCCAATAGTTAGTAGAATTAAATCAAAAAGAGAATTAAAGGAAAAAGAAGAAAAAATTAGAATTAAAGAAAATCAAAGAAAAATGGCAAAAAATAAATGATTGGTCAAGACTCCTAAAATTCCTCTAAGCTTGACACATCATCATAAACTCTTCTAAATTAAGAGTTTATATAGATAGTTTTTTAGAAAAAAAAAACTACTAAAATTATAATTTAGGCTAAGATCAATGTTTTGAATTAAGCCCAATAGTTAGTAGAATTAAATCAAAAAGAGAATTAAAGGAAAAAGAAGAAAAAATTAGAATTAAAGAAAATCAAAGAAAAATGACAAAAAATAAATGATTGGTCAAGACTCCTAAAACTCCTATAAGCTTGACACATCATCATAAACTCTTCTAAATTAAGAGTTTATATAGATAGTTAGTAGAATTAAATCAAAACGAGAATTAAAAGAAAAAGAAGAAAAAATTAGAATTAAAGAAAATCAAAGAAAAATGGCAAAAAATAAATGATTGGTCAAGACTCCTAAAATTCCTCTAAGCTTGACACATCATCATAAACTCTTCTAAATTAAGAGTTTATATAGATATATAGATAGTTAGTAAAATTAAATCAAAAGGAGAATTAAAGGAAAAAGAAGAAAAAAATAGAATTAAAGAAAATCAAAGAAAAATAGCAAAAAAAAAATTGGTCAAGACTATTAAAATTCCTCTAAGCTTGACACATCATCATAAACTTTTCTAAATTAAGAGTTCATATAGATAGTTAGTAAAATTAAATCAAAAAGAGAATTAAAGGAAAAAGAAGAAAAAATTAGAATTAAAGAAAATCAAAGAAAATTGGCAAAAAAAAATGATTGGTCAAGACTCCTAAAATTCCTCTAAGCTTGACACATCATCCTAAACTCTTCTAAATGAAGAGTTTCTATAGATATAGATAGTTAGTAAAATTAAATCAAAACGAGAATTAAAGGAAAAAGAAGGAAAAAATAGAATTAAAGAAAATCAAAGAAAAATGGCAAAAAAAAATAATTGGTCAAGACTCCTAAAATTCCTCTAAGCTTGACACATCATCCTAAACTCTTCTAAATTACTGTAAGAGTTTCTATAGATATAGATAGTAAGTAAAATTAAATCAAAAAGAGAATTAAAGGAAAAAGAAGAAAAAAAATAGAATTAAAGAAAATCAAAGAAAAATGGCAAAAAAAAATAATTGGTCAAGACTCCTAAAATTCCTCTAAGCTTGACACATCATCCTAAACTCTTCTAAATTAAGAGTTCATATAGATATATATATACTTCTATTGCTTTTCATAACTAAGTGTTAATAATTCTATTAATTTTCATAAAGCTAACTCTTAAGGGGGTTTTTCACCTAAAAATTTATATTAGACTATTAGTGTTAATAATTCTATTAATTCTAGTAGTTTTCAGTTTTTATAAATCGATTTATTTTTATAAATATAAGTATAATAATTCTATTAAATTTCATAATTATGGTTATGAATAATTCTTTTTATAAATATAAGTATAATAATTCTATTTTTTTGCAAAAAGAATTATTTATATCCAAATCAATAATTTTGTAGTTGTTATTTTATTTTTATCTATATTATTATATTTTTATAGAATTAATTATTTATATCTAGATTTGTTAAAAACTAATAATAATAATGAAAAAAAAAACTAATGGGTCAAAAGCTAAAAATGAAATGGGCATTGAAAATGATATGGGCCAATGATATAATCAAACCACAAATAAGTCCATTTGCAACTTTCTAGTCAAAATAAGGTTAAAACCTCAATGTACAATTAATTTGATTTAATTATAGCACCGATCAATTGGTTTAAATGTTTAAAAAAGGACGATGTTGCCGAATATCGAATTTCCGATTATGACTTTTTTGAAAATCGGTCGACAACCGATGAGTCAATAACAATGAGTGTATTCAACCGAGTCAAAATTACATATTCAAGTATTCACCCGAGTCAAAATCATTTATTTTAAGTAAATTACATATTTAAGTATTCAACCGAGTCAAAATCAACCTAATTATCCAAATTCCAAACGGGTCGAATATGATTCGACCGAAAACTCAAACCAACTATACCGCTATACCCACGTTGATTCGAAACTCAAATGAGACCGACCCGCCTCTTGACCCGAAACCCGAACGAGATCGACCCGCTTTGACCCGAACCCGAATGGGCATGACCTGACTTAACCCGAAACCCGACCAATCTAAAATTCATTATGACCGAACCCGACCCGACCAATGTCAGACCCGACTAATACCCGACCATAGATTTTACCCAAATTGACCCGACTCAAGCAAGCCTGACCCGAACCCGACCCGAACGACCGACTTGCCAGCTCTAGGTACAGTATAGAAACTTTTTTATCCAAAAATTGATTTAAAATTTGACTTATCACCTAGCTTCTAAATTTTTTATTTGATAATTGAATAGTATTATTATATATATTGTGAGCATAAACGGAGTTAAGGTCGGTTTTTTTAAATTAAAAAATGTTCTATATAGTTCGTTTATCTAGCACTCCCTCAATTAATTAAAACATATCATTTTATTATTCAAAAAAATGTATAAAATATCAACTTTGTAAATATTTTTTTGTAATAATTTATTACTTATTAGTAATAAATATGAGTTTATAAAAATAATTTAAGTTGAGATTTTATACAACTTTTTATCATAAAAATGTTCGTAAATAATAAACTTTTTTTTTCTTAACCGATGAAGTATAACTATAAAAAATCTAAATTCATTGATACTATAAATAAAAATTGGTAACTTTTTTTTAGCACGGGCCATCGAAAAGATTGGCACGACCATCAACCTAGGAACCCTGCTCTTTAAAGTCATAAATTGTTTGTCATATACTCATGTGGATAATGCATAAATTGATTATAAATTATCATACAAGTAAAATACCAATTGCTAAATAATATTATTAGGAACTATTAATTAGCCATGAACCAATATCAATACGAACTTTAAAACTACAAAAAATAATACAAACTAATTCACATTGAACTTATTTTCATACGAAAAAAGTTCCGATCAATTTTTCAGTCAAACTTTCGACATGGTAATCAAACGTTAGAAAATTTAATGACTTTCCATCACATTGTTAGTGTTCAATGTATTTTTTGTAAAAGAAAAAACAAATTTGAGTGCAAATGTGCCAATTAGATGAATAAATTAACCTTATAATCCGATTTATATTGATAATTAGTTTTTATTTTCAAACATTATACTTGTGCATTTAATAATATGATGCCATATTATTAAATTTTTTAATATTTAGTTGACGTGTTGAAAAATTAACCGAAAAATCAACCGGATTTTTTTTCCGTAACGAAATTGGTTTAATGTGAAACAGTTTATATTATTTTTGGTAGTTTTTAAAGTTCGTATTAATATTGGGTTCATTACTAATAGTTCATATTATTTTTTATGGTTTTAGAAGTTCGTATTAATATTGGTTCATGTCTGATAGTTCGTATTGTTTTTGGTCATTTTTCTATACTATTATATATCAAATCTTTAAAGTAATGTTTTTTTTTATATAAAAAAATAAATGCAAATAGAATTTGGGTAGAATTATCATGAATATGTAATCTGACCTAATTGATATATATCATATGGTATTCACTTGAGTTGTGTAAATTTCACTTGGGAATTGGATATAATATATTAAAAAAATCCTAACGTATAAACTTTGTGCTAACAAACAATTATCCTAAGATTAATGGAATTTACATTTGAATTGTGTTGTGTTAAACTTGTGTATATTGTATAATTATGTTTATTGTGTGGCATGAGCCTTAAATTATAAGTAAACTTTAGGATCATTTGGGTGATGAAACAATATACACCTAAGTACATTATAATATGTGACATTGCTTATAGGTTGCAAGAGCCCCTAAATACTTTGGTATTTAGGTTTGGATCACTTGGCCTAAGAGTGATGACTATATTATATGTGTTAAGTGTATGTGTATTGTTTCATCATAGAATGACTTTAAATCGGTTTTACATATTTGAGCCTGTTTGTGTTGGGTCGGATATGTATGCTTGGTGTCTTCTTTTGTGGGTCGTCTTCAGGTGACCATTGAGGATCTCTTGTAACCCTAGCTTTGCTAAGGGCTTTATAAGTTCACCTCCTGGTTACCGTAGATCTTGAGCCTCATATGTAAACCCTAGCGCGCACACACACACACACGGAGAGAGAGAGAGAGAGAGAGAGAGAGAGAGAGAGAGAGAGAGAGAGAGAGAGAGAGAGAGGCGACGATAGCTCTGATGTGAGCTCGGCCAAGGAAGATGGTGGTCCGATAGGTGTCTTCGGTGTTTGACAACCCGATCTTCATGAGGAACTTCATTGAAGTTCCTCGGTTGCCTTTCAGGGGGCCTTCCTTTATCTCTTCTCTTCAATTTCGATCTGTATTTCTTGTTTGAGGATCCTGGGTTGCTTATTTTTGTGCTCTGCCGCCATAGCCAAACTTGTAACTTCCTTCTTATGCTTAGTGGATACTTGCCGGGATCGGATCTCCCCTCTTGAGATCCCGCAGAGTAGGGTTGAACCCGAACTACATCAATCAATCTCGTATTGTTTCTGGTTTTTTAGTTTATCGATTTCGTATTTTCTTGCCGTTTTAAGATCGAAACTCGATCTTCAAATTGGTATCAGAGTCAGGTTGGCTAGATCTGATATATGGGTTGCGAAACTTAGTTCTTTAGATTTGGAAATCGCTTGAGTAAATCCAAGTTGTTGTATCGCTTCCGCTTTTGTTTATTTCTCTTTCGTTTTTCACAAAAAAAACCTTTCGTCTTCAACACAGATTTGTGGGTTTTGTGAAACCCTAGATCTCCCTTCCATCCACATTTGTTAGTACTATGTGTTTTATCCTAGTTACTTGTGTATTCTAGGGTTTTTTAGTGAGTTTTCCTCCCAAGTTTTTCCTTTCTTCTGATTGCTAACTGAGTAACTGTGAACTCTTTACATGTACAATATGTTGGATAATGCTATGACAATCAAGTCGTTCGATGGAACGACTGATTTCTCTATATGGCAGCTCAAGCTAAAGGCCATACTCATTAAGGAAAAATGCTGGAAGACTGTGCTAAGGGAGTACCCAGAAGAACCTATTGAGGCAGCCAAGAAGGATCTTGATGAGACTGCCCACTCAGAGATCTTCATCAGGCTCTCTGACGACGTAGCTCGTCAGGTTGTAAGTAGACACGACCACGGGTCCGACCCGCCGGGTCGACAACCCGGGGAGGGTAACCCTAACCCTGACCCGGGGTTGGGACGGGTCGGCGGGTTGGGTGACCCGGCGGGTCGGCGGGTCGACGGGTCGAACTGACGGGTCGGCCACGTGGCACCAAATCGGGTACCCAACGAGTTTTGCGGGTCAACCCGCCGGGTCAACCATTTTTTTTTTAAAAAAAAATTGTTTTAAGCCCAAAATAAAACTCAACTCAAGTCTTTCACCACACTTTCGAAATGGAAAGATTTGAGGTTGACAAAACATGGTATGTGGGAAGATATATATAGATATCTTCATTCCACTCCCATCATTTCATCACACTTTAGATGTGGGAAAGAAAAGGTTGGATTGTGGGAATGACAAGTAGGGTATGAGGATCTATATATAGAGAAAATAGAGGTATGTAGCCCACTTTCGATGTGGGACAAAAATATGAGATACGAAAGAAAACGTGAGAAATTGATATTTAAGTATATGATGTAAAATGTAATTTAATTAAAGTCTTTGGATTATATGGTGGAATATAATGTAATTTAAGTATTTGGATTATATGATGTAACATATAATAATATAATTAAAGTGTTTACCTCTTAGGATTTAATGAAATGAATAACACATGGTGATGAAACATCATGATACAATATATCAAGTTATGTTGGATTAATCTTTCTATTTAATTTAATTGATAGTTGTGTTGATCCATTAATCAATCATAAGTATTTTATTTTACTTGCATTATTATGTTAATTTCTTGATCAATGATTTCAAATCTAGGTTCTTCTTCGTATAGATATGTTAAACTTTCTCGTTTAAAGTTGAATTAGCCACATGTTGTATATATATACACTTAATGATGATGTTATTATAATTACATACTTGGGTTGCTTGTTATGATGTACATGAAAAGACACATTGAAAAGTATTGCCAATATTATATTTCATTCTTGTGTTTGAAAATCCGAAGTTCTATATCATTTTGAAAATAAACGAAAACTCGACATTAAGGATACTATACAAGTGTAACGGCTTTATCAATAACAATATTTGTATCATTTGAAATTATATCATAAAGACTTCTAACTTAGTATCATATAGAATGATATAGAATGATTTTATAGTGGATCCACCAAATAACACAAATGTTTAAGGTATATTGTTGAACTTCACACTTTCTTGTTACCCGTTCGTTATTTCTTTCATAATTGATAAGTAATTTTTTTTAAATAATATTTATATAAAGTATAGTACTAGTGTTTGTATATGATAAAAATTTATAAGTATGGATTGACATTAAAAACCAAATGGGAGAGATTGAAGACATGGTGTAGTTTCTAGTTTCTACCCTTGTTCTTGTCCCACATTGAAAACTAGAGGAAATGGGGGGTGCTAAGTCTATAAAAGGAGAAGCATGAGGGTGCTAAGTCTCACATTGCCATTGCATGTTACATTATGTAATATTATGAATTATTCTAAGAATAATTTATATAATTTACATAATAATTATAAATTTATTTTACTAAAAATAATTTTTTTCAAAAAAAAAAATTTTAAAATGGTGGGTTGACCCGGCGGGTCGATCCTGGTCGGACCCGCCGGGTTGACCCGCCGGGTCATGGATTCAGATTTAGTCGACCCTAACCCTAACCCTTAACCCTTCCCGACCCTCGGACCCGTGGACCCTAATCCGGCGGGTCATTGACCCGGCGGGTCACGGGTCGACCCGCCCGACCCGTGACCCGTGGCCGTGTCTAGTTGTAAGCATCACTAGTCCAAAGGTCCTTTGGGACACTTTGGAAACACTTTACCTGACTAAATCCTTGCCTAGACGTATTGCCATCTTGTGTCGTTTGTTTAATTTCAAAATGGATACAAATCAGTCATTGCAATCTAACTTGGATAAGTTCTTATAGGTGATCCAAGAATTAGAAAGGTGTCTGCCTGCACTGTCACCTTGTCACATTGCCGAGGGGAGAAGATCACTTCGTCAGAACTACAAATTGAAGTCACTTGCTACACAAGAATGTGGAATATAGCAGTGCAGTACGGTGCAGAGCTACTCCCGTGGTTGCCACCTTGTTCGATGTTTGTCTGCACTTTACTGGTTCAGCCCGTTGGGAATTGTGTCCCCGTACAGTTATGCAGTACGGTGCGTAGCTCGTCAAATGAAACCCTGCATGCAGGTACTGTTCGGTTGTCCCAGTTCTAGCGCCAAGTACCCGACCCTTTCATCAACGTGATCGGTTCACGTAGTCATGACCTAAGTTATTTGATGTCTGTAGGTACGGTATGCAGAACAACATTGGGAAACGGCTTTATTATAATTTCCATTCGATTTTGTAATTTACATTCGATATGAGGTGTGTACAACAACATTGTAAGGATGTACATGAAATTCACTAAAGAAAAAATTATCTAGTATGAGAACTCTTTAGCGTCTATCGCACGAATTGAGTGGCATTATCGAGGAGAGACGAGCAATTCGTCGTAGATACGTTCATGCGAGTGACCAAGAACTGCTAAGCAGTCTTCTCACGTTACATGAACAATCGACGAATAGGCAACGCCAATATGGTACTTGTTCACTCCACTTCATTGTCGATACATGTTCGACCCCACCACGACGGGTTGAGAAGTAGAAGTTACAAGGCTGGCGGTGTCTTTTCGCCCCCCTAACTCCAAAGTGCTTCCATGATCTTTAGTCCTGGTGGAACGACTTTAAAAAAGAGAATGTGGCAGTGCAATACATTCAAATGAGTTAAAGACAAATGTTAACAGAATACATGATGATGTATATATACATGTTCGCAATGATGTACGCGATTCTATGCGTTGATGTACGCAATATGGTATGTTAAATCCACAGTGATGTTCGCAATGATGTATATATACATGTTCGCAATGATGTTCGCAATTATGGTATGTTAAATCCATAGTGTAAGAATAGTGAAGAGCCAGTTGATGATATATATTATGTGTTGTTACTTTAATTTCTTGTATGCAATACTTTAAATGGCAATTGATGTATGGATTACTTTGTATTTAAATGAATGTATTAATAATTTCTACCAAATGTTATTTAATTTATTTTCTGTATCGATTTACTTTATAGTATTCATTTTGTCACTGTAACAATGTAACTGCTATCTAAATACAATTACCTGTTGTCTTCCCCACCTTGAGATGTCAATACAGATTACTTTAAATTTGATTGTATTCATAACTCCCGTCACATTTTGCGAGATTTATTTTGCAATGTCACAAACGTCGAAAGATTTAACATTGTAATTTACATTCGATATGATGTGTGTAGAACAACATTGTAAGGGTATACATGAAATTAACTAAATGACAAATTATCTAGTATGAGTTCCACATCTTAATGCGAAGTGCATGAACTCGGTAATCGGAAGATGCCTTCACTCCGCATCTTCATGCGTAGCTATGGTTATCCATCCTATAAAATTCTCCTCACCGGTCCCCACATACACATTACGAACAATCCGCACAACAGACTAAACGACTAGTGATAGTGAGATATGTATCCAGGAAGCTCCCTCCGGGGCCCCCTACAGTTACGCAGGAAGCTGCGTAACTTGTGAATATTCGGGTCCTCGTCGTTCGGCGCATGAATGCACGGTTCTGTATCAACGCACACTGGGGTTGCGTCGGCCGCACAGCTACGCTTGCATATGCATAACTGTTGAGTAGGTGTAAGTACCACTACGCATTTCATGAGTGGGGGAAGGCCCCGTGGAAAACGAGGTATCCGCAGCGAATTGTGCATCTATCCGCTACCACATGCGTATATGTGCGCATGGCGTGTTTGCTACATGCATGTACTGTCCATCTCTCCCCATATAGTTCGCTACATGCATGTACTGTCCGTTTGTCCCCATTCTGGCGCCTAGTTGCAGTGGAGTTACACGGGACACTGCGGACCCCAAAATTGTTCCGTCCCCCTATTCGACGTGATTGGTTCATGCAGACACAATTTTCATTTTTTTTTGTTTTTTTATTTTGTACCTATTTGATAAAACCCAGAAACTTACAACACAAAATATGAACTGAAGGAAACTATTGGACAAAAATTTTGGGAATAAATTACTGCACCTACATAATACGCAAAACTATGTCACAGTTACTAATTTTCATCAACTTTACATCATCACTGTCCCATCGTCGCTCTCCATCTTCTCCATCCCAGAAGTGTGCTTGCACGTACATTAACAATCGGAGGATTGGCGACCACCGTATATGTGGTCAAGAGTACGTGCTCCTCACAAAGTGAGACCATTTTTCTTATCTCACATGAACTTCAAAGTGGTTCACCGATCGTTAACCAACTTGGTACAACTTCGTAACATATCGATGGTGACACTTGGGGAAAATAAACGCTACATGAAAGAACAACGAATACAAAGCAATATGATAGTTATGTATACGTTTATATAGCAAAGGTGGTGGGGTGCAGGGGTAACATGATAGGGGAGGCCCCCACCCATACAAAGGATCCGCATTTGCATGCGTAACAGCTACACGGGGGGATGTGTAATATATCCGCATTTACTTGCGCAGCATTTCCACAAAATTGTGCGTACCATTTGGGAGTGCTATAAAAACCCGCACTGACCTACTTTTCCTTCATCAACCACGACATACCATACTTACCCCCAATGAAAATCATCTTTGATCGTGTAGAGGTCAGCTGCAAAGCGGATCTATATTAAATTGTACAATGGTAGAATTTTATCATCTCCAGCAATCAAGATGGGGAAAGATCGGTGTAACACTTTGATTTCGGTGATCTTTTAGATGTACTAAATATTCTCATAACAGATAGTTGGTTAAAATAATTTCCGTAATGGTGACCTCAGTTATTTTATGTATGTGGGTATGGTATGCAGAACAAAATCCTTGACCCATACGAGGACCTCCTCACTACTGCCACTAGCAATCAACGGACTGTTAGTGGGAGTGACGGTGTAAGTGGACACCCACTTCAATAAAATAATCTAGGAACCTCGCCGTTGGGTAGTAACCATCAGATGTTGCCCGCTTAGATTATGGACGTCGAGTGTGGCTGAATGCCAAATGCAAGAGTAGAAACGCTACAATTGTATAGATTGTACATCGTTTTTAAAGGAGATTTAAAGCAAGGAACATCAAAATTCATTGCAGTCCGCATTTCAGCAATTACTGAAATAACAATATGCATTTCAACAATTGTTAAAATTACCATTATCCAAACCTAAACCATGTAAAAATCAAGATAATCCATTATTTTTGTGCAATTTGATAACAATTCAAAAATAAAATATTATAAGATGCTGAAATTATAAGATGTTGAAATAAGCAATTAGCATGGAATCAATAAGCAATTATGAATCAATTAACATAATTTGATAACAATTATGACTTACAGTAGCATACATATGTATATTAATCAATTAGCATACATATATGAATCAATAAGTAATTAGTATGGAAATTGCAGAAATTGGGGCTAAAATCAATTACTTCATTGCTTACCGGAAACACTAGAGACGATCTCAATAGCCGAAATCTTATAGAAAGGGGCATGGGCTTCACCCCGACCCAAATTGGAATCTGCGGGTGATAGAGAGGCACACGAGCAAGCGAGAATCAGATTGATTATCAGGTGCAAGAAGCACTTCTTCGTTCAACAACAGATCAGCGCGGAAACCACCTGTTTCAGCAATGGCCAGTAGCGATTAGAGATCTGATGACCAAATCGGATCCGATTCCAATCGGATCAGATCCAATTCCATGGAAACTTGCTGAAACCCCAATTTTGTCCATGGATCTGTGGCGCGGGATTAGATCTGATTCCATGGATCAGATCCGCACTACTATTGTGGCTGCTAGAGCTTTGTTGCGATTTACGGAGGCAGTTTTCGAGAGCTCCCAGTGCCTCCATCTCGCGGTAGAGCAAAGAGGTGGCGGTGATCTAGCGATCTTTTGGTAAGGACGCGGAGGTTGGGATCCTCGCACTTGTTGGAGAGGTAGGAGGTGACAGCCTTAGAGACGAGGCGGAGGTGATGTGATCCGGGCTCTTTCAACGCATGCTCAATGTTTCAGTCATAAAATGGGCTATATTTGTTCGATGGAGGTCCATGAGTACTTGTTGGAAAGATAATTCGAAGGGATACATCTTTTATGGAGACCAAAGTACCGAAATCATCCAACAACAGGTCCGAAATTGGAAATAATTCAGCAGCTCGAAATCAGGACAGTTTTCCCGACGCATTGAATGAAGTCGGAATAGATGAAGAGGCATTGAACGAGATTCATTCAATGGAACTTGATGGTTTTGAAACTTTATGATGACATCCAACCCTCCATTTTCCACTAGGGGGTTGGCCCACTTTTTCCATCAATTCTCGAGAGACTTTTTATATTTTCCGTCTTTTATTTTTTTTGTTTTAATTGTTGCTTGTGTTATGGCTATAAAATGTCTAAACCTTTGTCATAAGAAATAAGATTTGAGTTGATAATTTTTGGAAAAAAGTGTGTGTGTTTGGTTGATTTGGTGAGATGCCATTTTGACACCCTGTTCCGGAGTGAGAGGCCGAGGAATGGTCCCGTTTGTCTAACTCTTTTCGGTGAGATGCTTGTTAGAGTTGTTCAAACAAAGGCTTCATTGCTCGGGAGTGAGATGTCGACGAGTGAGAGAGCGATTTTGGTAAGTCTATGGGTGAGATGCTCATAGATTTAGCCATCCATATCTTGTTTTTATTTTCCCATAAATCTAGAAAAATCCAAATAAAAGAGTCGCGTGTGTCAAATTTTGTTCTCATGCTCGATTGAAGCTTTGAAACTTGTTGGATTGATCCTTTGGGTCGTATCATTTGGTATTTGAGCTAATCCATCAAGTTCACAAAGCTTTATGTGATTCCATCACTTTCATCGACATTCCTCTTTAGAATCGTCGCGGTTGCAACCATTGAAGTGCACTACGCATATCCAACGTACAGGGGTGTATCGTACCTTTTTGGAAAGGCAACACAGATTTGAGACTCTTCGCAGGATCAACCATCAAGATATCTTGCGCAGATCCATTGTACATGGGTGTAATGTTTCTTTTTGGAAGGGCAACGCAAGATTCGAGGACGAATCTTTTTCAAATGAGGGGAGGATGATGTGATCCGGGCTCGTCCGACGCATGCTCAATGTTTCAGTCATAAAATGGGCTATATTAGTCCGATGAAGGTCCATGAGTACTTGTTGAAAAGCTAATTCGAAGGGATACATCTTTCATGAATATTAAAATGCCTAAATCATCCAAAAAGAGGTCCGAATTTGGCAATAATCCAGCAGTTCAAAATCTGGACAGTTTTCCCAACGCATTGAATAAAGTCGGAATAGATGAAGAGGCGTTGAACGGGATTCATTCAATGGAACGTGATGGTTTTGACACTTCATGATGACATCCAACCCTCCATTTTCCACTAGGGGGCTGGCCAACTTTCTCCATCAATTCCCGAGAGACTTTTCATGTTTTCCGTCTTTAATTTTGTTGTTTTAATTGTTGCTTGTTTTAAGGCTATAAAATGCCTAAACCTTTGTCATAAGAAATAAGATTTGAGTTGAAAATTTTTGGAAAAAAGTGTGTGCGTTTGGTTAATTTGGTGAGATGTCATTTTGACACCCCATTCCGGAGTGCGAGGCCGAGAAATGGTTCCGTTTGTCTAACTCTTTTCGGTGAGATGCTTGTTAGACTTTTTCAAATAAAGGCTTGATTGCTCGGGAATGAGATGCCGACGAGTGAGAGGGCGAGTTTGGTAAGTCCATGGGTGAGAGGCTCATAGATTTAGCCATACATATCTTGTTTTTATCTTTCCATAAATCTAGAAAAAATCCAAATAAAAGAGTCGCATGTGTCAAATTTTGTTCTTGTGCTCGGTTGAAGCTTTGAAACTTGTTGGTTCGATCCTTCGGGTCGTATCAGAAGGTTGTGGAGGATCTCAGCGCAGGCGACGCGGAGAAGGAAGGCGTCGCCGTTGGAGACGATTTTACGGACGTCGTCGATGGCGATAGCCTCGTTCTTGAGACGAGAGATGGAGGAGTCAGAGAGGGAGGAGTGGAGGAGGAGAAGCTTGGAAATCATGTGATGAGACCCGAGGACCAAGATCGACCAAGGCTCGAGCTTTCGAACACTCTTTTTGTGGGACTAGTTTTTGTGGTTTATGAAAACTGAAAAGAATGGATATGTGGAGCAAGATTCGTCGGCCTCTCACCTTTGAATCCCCTACACTCGATCTCAATCCTCTCGGAATCGCACTCCGATGATCTATACCCTTTGACACCTTCGCCTCTCACTAGGGTGTCACCCTCGGCCTCTCACCAAAGGGTTAGCTCTTAGCCTCTCACCAAGAACTCAATCCTTAACCCGGAATCATAAGAAGCTATTTAGTGGTTTAACCTTTAACTTAAATCAACTTGACTTGCTTTAAAATGAAGTTCTTACAAGCAATATATAGGCTGAAAATATACCCCCCAAGCATCGCTAATCGATGTGGGATTTCTTTTAATAGAAATAAAAGCATGAAAATCGTCCATATTTGAACTGTTGAATAGAATGTAAAATACGAGCATCTTCGAGGCTGATTTAGGAGAAGTGTTCTACATGAAAGTTGTAGCCACTTAAAATAGCTTTCCAACAAGTTCTCACCGGCTTCAATCGAAATTTTATACATCCTGAACGAGCCAAAATACCATAGTGCCGCCATGCTGTTTTCTCAAACGAGAGTTGATCTTCGACTCCAACGACAAAGCTTTGTAAGATAAATGAGTTGAGCTCATTGAGCACTAGAATGACATCATCCTCTTCCCCTTGAAAAGGATTCGTCCTCTAATCCATGATGGAAACGAGTGACTTCTTCGAACATGCTTCTTCTTCATTGAACGAATCTTGAATCCTCTCTTCTTCTTGAATCGTGAAAGGCAAGCAAGACGGAATGAAAGAAGTCGAATCTAACCACTCACTTGACATGGAATTCACAAAGCTAGGCATGTCGGTTGGCATTCGTTTCTCCTTCATGGAAAGCGCAACCTTGGGAACTTGGATGATTTCCTCATCTTTCTTAAGCTCGGGGTTGACCTTCAAAATCTCAATAGGAATATCATCGGACTTGCCTTCTTGAACATTTTGACTAGGAAGAAACAACTCAATTATCGAAAGCCAGATGGACTCAAGCCGATTAGCTCTGATACCACTTGATGAGACTCGAGGACCGAGATCGACCAAGGCTCGAGCTTTCGAACACTCTTGTTATGGGACTAATTTTTGTGGTTTATGAAAACTGAAAAGAAGGGATATGTGGAGCAAGATTCGCCGGCCTCTCACCCTTGAATCCCCTACACTCGATCTCAATCCTCTCGGAATCGCACTCCGAGGATCTAGACCCTTTGACACCTTCGCCTCTCACTAGGGTGTCATCATCGGCCTCTCACCAAGGGGTTCGCTCTTAGCCTTTCACCAAGAACTCAATCCTTAACCCGGAATCATAGGAAGCTATTTAGTGGCTTAACCTTTAACTTAACTCAACTTGACTTGCTTTAAAATGAAGTTCTTACAAGCAATATATAGGCTGAAAATATATCCCCCAAGCATCGCTAATCGATGTGGGATTTCTTTTAATAGAAATAAAAGCATGAAAACTGTCCAGATTTTGAAATGTTGAATTATTTCCAATTTTGGACTTGTTCTTGGATGATTTCGGTACTTTGGTCTTTATAAAAGATGTAGCCATTCGAATTATCTTTCCAACAAGAACTCATGGACCTCCATCGGACAAATATAGCCCATTTTATAACTGAAACATTGGGCATGCGTCAAAGAGCCCGGATCACATCATCATGTCAGAGACCTCGAAAGAGAGGACGCCGACGGCGGAGGGCGGCTGTGGCGCGGATCTATGTTGGGGGAGAGTATGAAGAGGGAGGGCATCCATGAAAATAGGGTTGTGCATCAGCTCAAAGCCGAGCCGAACCGAGCCGAACCGAAACCGAAATTCGCAAAAATCCAAACCGAAAGCCGAACCGAATGTATTAGGTTCGGTTCGGTTCGGTTATTTACCGGTTCGGTTTGTGTTCGGTTCGGCTTTAACCTAATTGAGCCGAATCCATAATTGCATAAGAGCATTCCCAAGAGCTTCCCTAAAACAATCTCCAAAATAGAGAATGAGAAATCAAATATTCTGAATATTTTTTTGCCCCATTCCAACAGCTTCTCCATTCTAGAATTCACCCCCAAAAATATAGAGTTTGCTCCAAATTTAGGGAATGACCTCTATATTTTGCCCCCATTCTCTATTTTGGAGAATATAATGGGGAAGCTCTTGGAGCAAAAACCATCCCAACATTCTCCAAAAAAATGATATGGGGAATCCCTTAGGGATGCTCTAACAAAACAAATCCTTCATTCAATTAAAACGATCCATAATCAGGAAGAGAGAAGAGAGAAAGGAAGAACAAACCCTAATCCTCTACCGAGTCCGCTGCCCCAGGAAGTGAACCCAAAATCAGCCCCAACTCACCCCCGTAAAAAACCTAGATCTAAGAGAAGGGTAAAGAGCATAAGCAAATCTGAGGGGAGGCGAGCAAGGACTGTCGGAGGAGAGGCGAGCAACCACCGGCCACTACCTCCGCCGTCGCAAGGCTCCCCATTTCCTCCTTCTCCTCCTCCTTCATCCGGCCCCTGAAGGTCAAGCACTCAAGCCCCTTCGCATCTTCTCATCCTCTCATTCCACCGCCGCGTCCGCTCTAATCTCCGCCTACCTCAACGTCAGATCCAAGCTCCCCGACGCCACCCTCTCTTACTTCGACTCCGCCGGCGAACTCCAGACCACCACCGTCTCCGACCTCACCAAGTCCATCCTCTTCGTCGTTCCTGGCGAGTGGCGCATTCACCCCCATCTGCTGCTAGAAGCACCTCCCTGGATTCGTCGAGCAAGGTCACCGGACTGCCGGAGAGGAGGCGAGCAGGACTGCAGGAGGAAGGTCGCGGCTCGCTAGTCGGGGTCGCCTACAACGCCTAGGGTTCCGCCGTTTTGAACTTTAGATTTGGGGGAATTAGCAAATTGAAATTGGATGCCCACTACTGTTGAACAAACAAGGGTTGTATACATAAATACATAATTTTATATTTTTATGTGATAAAACATTAAAAAAATAATAAATTTTATATGGATTATAAATTTATAAGTTTTATAAATTTATAAAATTATAAGTCTTTAATAGAAAATATAAAAAAATTTAAAAAATCGGTTTAACACAAACCGAACCGAAACCGAAAATTGAGAATTCTCGAACCGAAAGCCAAACCGAAAAACATCGGTTCGGTTAGGTTCGGTTCGGTTTGTTTGGTTCGGCCCCAAAATTCGGCTTGGGCCGAATCATGCACAACTTGTAATGGCTCGGATTTTTAAACCCTAATTTGCGGGAAAAAAAAAATTAAAAATAAAATAAAATTAAAAAAAAAAAAAATTTGGATTTAATTCGGATAATTTCAAGGGAAACTCGTCTTTAATTTACTAAATCAAAATTGAAATTCTTAAAGCGAATTCCGGCTCAATTTATAGCTTTAACGATTGAATCCGTCTTCCTCCTCGGGATTCGAAAATTCTTTCCGTCTCATATCACCAATTCTTACCCAAATCTCTACAATTGATCCCATGTTTGACCAATTTTCGTATCCAACTCATCTCCTCCTCCTTTGGGTAAAATCTTATCTATGCTTTTCCCTTCCCTTCTTGATCCCCTTGTTTTGGCAAACAAACAATTCAGTCTGTATTGTTGAAGACAATAGCTGCACTCCTCCTCTTGAATCAATCGAGACAGCTAGTAGCCTACCTCACTTTGCTCTCAGAACACAGCCCCTCCTCCACACATTTAATTTCACATCCTCCCTCCTTAGTCTTGCCGAGAACCAAGGTTCTCCTTTCCTCCTCCATGTTCATCTATTCGGCCACCCTTCCATCGCCACCACTCCACCACCACACC
Organism: Persicaria tinctoria; assembly: GCA_037127255.1. NCBI lineage: Eukaryota > Viridiplantae > Streptophyta > Magnoliopsida > Caryophyllales > Polygonaceae > Persicaria > Persicaria tinctoria. The sequence continues at coordinate 9,559,605 of JBANSL010000004.1, forward strand.
TCCCTCCTCATCTTCACCTCTGTCCTCCCTCTCCTCCCCGTCGAAACCAGCAGCGGCAGGCGACACCGGCACCACCTTCCCTTCCCCCGACGCCAAAGTGAAGCCGAGTCGCCGAGCCCCCGCCCCTGTTTCCGATCTCCAGGCAGCAGGAGCTCCATCTCACTCTCCTCGACGTCCCCGAGCAGCAGTAGCTGCTCCTCACCCAAGCGCGCCCAGGAACCGTCACCGTCGTGCAGCGCCGCCGTCCTCCTCCTTTTTCCCTGTTCCGCATCTCCAAGGTCGGTTCTCCTCCTTTGTTCTCGATTCCCTCTTGAAACTAGAAAAGATCCGCCTTTAACCCTCTCCCCTCCTTCCTAGGCCGTCCCGGGCGTCGATCCACCTCCGACGAAGATCAATCGGCTCCGACAGGCGTTTTTCTGGCGAGTTCGAAAATCCCGGTGAGCACTCCTCTCTCTTCCCTTTTTTGCTTGCCTTCTGGGTTCGGGGTTGCCGGACTGGGGTGGTCGGAGCTCGAGCTCGTCGCCGGCGAGTCTCCTTCTCTCCCTCTCCTTCCCTTCGCTTCGAATAGCTGCCGGTTGCTCTCTGTCTTCGTTCAAACAGAACGAGGAAGAAGAAGGCTGGTGGGCCCCCCATCCACCTCACTTGCCACGTCGGCATGGGGCCCTTCTCTCCTTCTATTCGGATCTCCAAATGAAATGGGAAATAAGATGTTTGGGCCTAATTTGTTGGGCCAGAATTTGAAATGTTTTAAAAACTAAAGATTTGGGCCTAATCTTCCCACAAACAAAAGCAAATTAATTTGGGACCTATTTTTGTAAAGGAATTTCGGTTTATAATTTTTTTATATATAAGAGCATTTTGTTAATTCCATAAAAAGGTTGATTTTATTAAATGGAAATGGTTATACTTTAAAAGCTTTGGAAATATTTTTTGAAGGTGTTTAGAAAGAAAAAGGCATTTAAAATATTATCTAATATCATTGGGATTTAAAATATAAGATATCATTTTGAGATTAGGATATAAAATGTGATTTTGAGATTAAAGATATGGTGATTTAAAAGTATAATACTATAAGACTTGGATCTTAGAAAAAGGAATTTGATGAATATTTTCCAATCTCGGAATTTCTAACTAGTTAACTCGGTTATTGAAACGGTTTTCGAGACTAATTTGGGAATTATGTGATCGATGACTAACTAGCATGATGATATGATTGAGTGACTAATAGCATGTTTTGTGTGGAGTAATGACATGATTGTTTGACTAATAGCATGATGGGTTGTTATGTATCGTTTGTCTTATCGCTTATGAACTATGATTAATAAGAGTATTATTGCGAATATATGAAGGTGGTGGAACGGAATGATGATAATGATGTGGTCTTATGGGATGTGGCATCATGATGAGTGGTTGGACTTGATGTGATGATGATTGCGATATGATTGTTATTCTCGTGAATGGTGTGTGCTTGAATGCTTGAATGATTAGACATAGACTTATATATATGTTCTGATATGTATCTAGGTAATACCCTGTGATTATGAATGATGTGTACTGGGTCATCTATTATGATGTTCTGCATATCCAGGTGAGTTCCTATATGAGCTCACTCAGGTTCGAAAAGAGATCTCCCTGCTTGTAGCCATGTGCATACTAGGTGCTTGCATTCATAATAAAGCATGCCATGTAGTATCCTGCTAGGATTGCACTCATGATTGAGCATTCGTTTACGCATTGCTTTTGTAAACAGAACGGCCGTTATCTGTGATAGTCCTAGAGTCTTTTCTAGGGTCATAGGGTAGCCCAGCCTCATCGGGTACCCTGAGTCAATCGAGTCATGAACTTCCTTATATTATGAGATGCCTGCGGGCTTTATTGTGGAGCGGGTTGGGCATGCGTGCCGCCCGATTATGAATGAATGCATTCACGAGCTGGCCAGTCTCGGCCCTATCGGAAGGGGGTGGAGGTAGGAGAGGGATATACCACTTGGTATTCGGTGCTAAGGCCTTATTATATTTATGCACTTGATTTTAGGACCATGCTAGTGTGTTAATATTCCGCCTTGCATCTAGAAGCATCTTTATTAGGACTAGCGTGTGTATATGTCTGCTTGTTTGGGATTATATTACGTAGGGCTTCGATCTGACACCGCCCCGCATACATTTTTTTTTAGGGTTGTTTTGCAGCATGATTATTCCTTCTTTCCGTGACGTGGGAACTCTATTGGGCGATCTCAAAGAAATGATTTAACTCCATTAACATTGTATATTAAATTTCGGTAAATACGCTTATTGATTTGATTTTGACTCGGCTCTGCCGTGTCCCCCTCTTGTATTACACCTTGATTCTACTATCTGCATGACTATTGGTTTTCCACGTTTAGACTTATGACAGGTACAGGGGACTTCCCCGGGGATTCCAACGATCCCTTCGAATTTTGGGTATGAAATCCCACTTTAAAGTGTTAGGATAGAATTTCAAACCTTCAACCTGTACTCGGGGCGCAAGATCCTAACGAGGGGTTTTATCCCTCGAAACGTAACTCGGGAATCATAATTCCGGGCCGTTACACAACCCTACATGAAAAGCTCTCAGTCGGTGTAGATGTAGAAGAAGTGAGAAGAGAGCGAGAGGTAGAATGAGATTATGAGATTAGGTTTAGATCAGGGGCGATTTTGGTCAAAAAAAAAATTAGGTTGACAAAACCCCAATTTGTCACACTTGGTGGACATTCCCTTAATATGGCTAAAACTTTGCGCCGAGTTCTCTTAAAACTTCAAAATCCAACCATATATTTTGATTCTAAACAAAACATGTGCTAATGGTATCTATTCAATTGATGCATTTATAGATTAATACTACCTTTTTTATTATCAACATTGACACTTAACACTACTTGCAGTGTCGATTCGCAATATGCTTAGCAATTTGACTATTCCAACTGTCAACAACTAAGTTTTAAAAGCTCATAAAAACATCTTGTAGTCCTAGAAATAATATACTGTACTACGGAGTATTGGATTCATCTGTCATTTCATTAAAAATCTAAAACGACATCTATTTTGATACAAAACCAAATAGTTAAAACGACATCTATTTCGAGACGGAAGGAGTACTACGGAGTATTGGATTCATCTTTCATTTCATTGAATACCTTGTAGGCAATAAATTTATGAACATTAAAACAAAAAACGCACAAAAAGCACATCAAAATCAGTGAGGAAGGAAATCAATCTGAGGCCGATGTGACCATGTTATGTGCTATGTAGATAGTATAGTTTCTTTTGAATTGTATAAGTTTTGAGACAAAGCTTTTGTAAAGAGAAAGTATTGTTATATCTCTATGTAGATTTTAAGGTATAAATACTCTAGACATTGTAATTGGGAGGTTAACCAATGAATAATCAAATCCACTTACCCCAATCCCCTTCTAAACAATCTCGTTCTATCTCTCCTTTCTCTAACCTCCCTCTCTGAACATCTCTTCTTCCCCTCTAAACATCTTCTCTTCTATCTCAATTCACCATGGAAATCAAACCTTCCTCCCAATCGACCTTCGGATCATAACAGACCACTGTTAATTCAAGAACAACAAATGGTGAGTACCAACTGACATTAAAAAACAAGTATACAACCACAATTATGAGTATATTACAAATAACGAACAGGTAATCTTTGTAAATTGAAAGATCCATACTTACAAAAGAAGAAGAAAATTGCAATACTACATGTTATGATTCAGAGACAACATTTAGCATCCCAAACTCTTTTTGTTAACCAATTGAATAATTGATCAAATGAAATCGCAGCCGCTATCAAATAAACAAAGATCTGAATGAAGCTCAGCTCAAATCAAATTGGTTTATAAAAATAAACACAAAATTATCATAACTCACTTCAATTTTCCTTATTTTCATCAACTTTCAGTAGCAGCGAAAAATGTGAAGTTCCATCAACTTACCAAATGAAAATTCGATCCAAATGCTGTGATCTGTTAGGAATTACATAGCTGGTGGAGTGTTGGGCCAGGAGCGGTGGTAATATTCCCCTTGAAAACTGATTCTTCAACATCTCGATACTCATTCGAAGTTCTTCGATCGCCTTTTGCTGATCTTCCTGCATCGATTCTGCTAGCGAATGTAGGGTTGTTATATGAACTAAACAACTCCAGTCACCTCGAGATCGGCTCGAAAAAAGGTCAACTTGACATCGTTCACTTACATAAACCAGTCGAGCCTGAACAGAATTTGGTTCATCCGATTTAAGCTCAAATAGCTCGAATTTGATAGAACTTCTAAAATTTGCTTTAAGTTAACATATTATGACCAACTAGAATTTTTTAAAGCTCGAAAAAAAAGCTCGTTTCGAGTCCGTTCATTTGTTAAAGAAGTCAAGCTTATCAAAAAAATAAGCTTGTTTAAAAATTGGGTTTGACTCATCTCGATCTCGTTTAACAAACGAACCAAACTTGAGCATACTAAGCTCGGCTCGTTCGGCTCGAATAACACCCCTAAGCGAATTGTGCGTGTTGGCCGTGAATTGTTGCAGCTGTTGTAACTGAACTTCGATCTTCTTGTTCACCTTGAGTCTTGTGTTTTCCGCCATTGAATCGTAAGCTCAGATACCAAATCTGTTAGGGCCCTTTGTGGATTCACCGATTCAGTTAGAGAGGAAGAGGAAGAAGATAGAGAGGGATGAAGAAAACAGATTTCAATATTTCATAATTCGGTGACTTAGGATGTGTACACTGTACAGACTTGTGTACATATACCCTCTCCAACTGACTACTGGGCTTGGCCCACTTCCTGCCCATACATTGGCCCAACCTCCTGGCCCAACACTCCACCTGCTATGTAATTCCTAACAGATCGTTGTCGTTGTTGTTGCAAGAGAAGAAATTGGTTAAAAAATGGCAAGCAAATTAACAAAGGAAGAAATGATGAACATCATCTACAATGGTGGGAATGTGTATACTATATAAGGGCCTGTGTTGGTATCCAATGAAATTAGGAATGAGAATGAGAATGGATAATTCCCATTTTGGTGTTTGGTATGCAAAAATCGGGAATCGAAATCATTCACAGTAAGCCCAATTCATGCTGAACATTGCGGATTTGGGTTTGAATCTCTCCCTACTTGAGATCTTGAACCTCATATACTCAAATCTAAGGTCTCACCAAGATACACCAACCTCAGCTTCCTTCAAGCGGGGGTGTGAAATTCCGACAAACCCGATCAAGTTGTATAAAAACAAGAGTCGTATCGAGTTTATTTTTGTTTTTAATTTTCACCTATTTTTCAACGTGGACTCTACCACCTACTCCTTCCGAGCTGAATCATGGACTTTAAACATATTTTTGTTGGGAATCATTTTCTTGAAGCATTTGGTTGTAACTTAAGACTTACTCCAAACTAACCAACCTTCCAAATCAAAATACTTTAAACATATTTCTTGTTTTCCGTTTCTGAAATTGAAAACAACATAGATAATGAATGCCAGAGAGGCTTAAAAAAACCCAATACATAATTTAAAACAAGTCTGAAGTAACCGTTGAAGAAGATGATGGGGAGGAGGATGCCTCAAACGGACACTTCTCAATCATCTCCCCAACTCCTTCAAATGCAGACTTGTCAAGGTATTCCCCCATTGCCTCGTCGTCGAAGATCAGATGGATGTCGTCTTCGAACGCCTTCTGGTCGAGCAGATCGAGCAGGTTCCCATCGTCGTTTCCCTCTTCCTCGTGAAGTATGTGGGGGACGAGCAGGGGATTGTACCCTCCTCCATGGTACGATCCCTCGTCGTGGAGGCTGAAGCTCCACGGGTCATCGTTCTGCTCGTGCCCACATCTGGGCTCGTCCATCTCCAACACTGGCGACTCGTTGAAGGCGTTGGCCAGCTCGCATTCTTCTGTTGGATGTGTTAATGCATCCAAAATTGTTGGCTGCATTTCTTCTTGTTGTTGTTGTTCTTGATTCGGCTCTTGATCCGGTTGTCTAACAACATCCGGTTTTGCGTCGACGAATGCCGTTGGATTTTCGTCCTGTTGCAGCTCGACTTTTGGGATGTAAATGTTGATATCGAAGTTCGTCACTGCATTCCGTCCCCTGTATTGTATCGCTGCTAGATCATACGCCTTAGCCGCCTCCTCTTGTGAACCTTCCAACAATAAGAAAAAAATGTATAAGTTCTAAACTCAAGTAAACTTCAACAATAAAAACAACAACAACGACCCATTATATCCCGCCAGAAGCAGGGTCGATCTGGGAGTCGAGTTGTACACATCTATTCCTTGGGAGGATGTTTCCGAAAGACATGGAGTTAGTGGAAAACAGATAAAATTGCATTTTTATTGTGGAGTAAAAACAAATATCAATGTGCACAGATAAAACAAAATAAACTCGACACGACTCCTGTTTAAGAGAATGCCATCCTTCGTCACGAGAAAAAGGGAAACCGATTTTATCATAGAAGGCATGAAAGAGACACCATTATAGGGATCACTAGAGAGCACATGAGCACAGATGAAATTAGTACTTAAAACCCTTTGCTAAAACCCTTAATTTGCTGCAAAGGGTAAAGAAAGCTGATTTAGGTTCCATTAAACAAAGAAATCAGCCAACACTTTGTATCAGAAATCTATGGCAGTTTATGAATAAATTAAAGGTCACAGGCAGCATTAAACTAACAACTCCACCACATCATGTATTATCATTAATCTTTTTGGATTAATAGGTTGATTATAATAAAGTATGTGATGTTAAACCTACTTCACATGCGCCACGTCAGGTCGATTAGCTTAAATAAGTACTTAAGTAGACAATGTAGCTGATTTTTTTGTGTGATCTAAGGGTGTTTGATGAAGATCTACCTAATAGAAAATTGATGAAACTTAGAAGCTTTGGGTCACGTGATATCACGTGCCCCGCGGCATCGACATCAACATATTTATATACTACATCATGCTCAGGCGCAGCAGATCTCACGTACCGTACTCGGCCTTTTATGATCCGTATCTATTTATATATATATAACTTTGGGAAAGGCAAGTGTTACAAAAATGACTCATGGTTTTAGTATTTGTTTTTGTTCACGCTAACAAAATCTACATGAATCAAATAGTATTATTGTATCGAAATCAAACTAATCGTCTCAAATGTGTTTGGCCAAAACATATGCTTTGATTCTGTTGTAGAGTTTGTTTCTGCTTGTTCGATGTGCTTTTTTCTGTTTTTACTGTATGTTTAGGCGGTTTTCGTCCTAATCTTGAATTTTTACTTAATTTAAAAAACATATGCTTTAATTTAGGATGATGAGATGATGTGAGAAATGTCAATGAGAGGGACAGAGGACTTACTGAAAGTGCCCAAGTAAAGGTACTTGTTTCCGAATACACGCCCAATCCTCGCTTCCCAACGTCCGTTGTGGTGGTGCCTACAAAATCGAAATCATATATTGTTGAATTGTCTTAGTATATGATCTAGAAAGAAAAGAAAAGTTGTGAAAAACGACAATGCAAAAGAAGTAGCATACTTGGCAACGCCGCGGTATTTGGAGACTCCTCTAGAGAATCCACTACTGCACCGCCTAAGCGATGCCAAGTACTCTTCTTTTGACACATTTTGCATCTCCTCCAGCTCCTTAGTGTAGCTTTCACTCTGCAAGAGTCCACCACCAACAAAAATCAACAACTTGCCACACTTTAGTCAATAGGAATCGACATCTCATTACACCTTTACAGCTCCGAAAACCACGGATGATAAACCTAAATACCCAAATCGATCAAATCAATGCTTAATAAAAACTGTTCCTTTTTCAACCACTACACACATTCACACCACAAAACATGTTTCAAAACTACTATTGCTTAACATTACATACATGAACATGAATTACCCACTCCTAGACCTGTCAATCGGGTCAGTTTCGGATCCAAGTCATTCGGGTCTGGTAAATTGGGTTTTAGATCAATCGGGTTATCGGTCGTTCCGGGTCGAGCCAAACCGGATTTGTCCCGAGTTCAGGTCGACCCAACAGGTCAAAAAACTCAAAACTTTATAATATGAAAATATTATCAAATTTAAATTATAATATAAATATGTCAAATTAAACTAAATAATAATATTATAATTAACATGTAAAACATGTAAAACACCAATTCCATTTCCAATGTAGCATCAAACCAAACACGCCCTAATTTCAAAACAACTACTATTGCTTAACATTACATACATGAACATGAACTACCCACTCCCCAATAATCCAGAAAATCCTCATTTTGACTATGACCAATAAAAACATCAGTGGCAAAAGCGTAATAAAGGAGAAGGGGTAAGGGCATACAGGGAAATTCAAGACGGTGTCTGGGCCCCAGTACTTAAGCGCCGCCAGGTCGTAGGTTCGAGCGGCGTCCTCCTCACAATCATACGCACCTACAAACAACCCACCCCCCAACCACCACAAAAACCCCAATCACATTAAATTACCGATCAACCCCCAAAGAGTGCAATTAATTACAGAAATGCCCCACACAGAGGAAAACCGATGCTTACCCAAATAGACTGGAAACAGAGCGACAGAGGCGTTATGCGTTACATCACCGAAGCAGCACATTCAGCAAACAAGAGCCCAAGAAAAGAGAGGAATATACGGTGTCAGCGCCCAATTTAATAGATTAATTTATTCCATTTCAATGTCAGTTTCGATTGAAATTCAGGTTAATTTATCATTTGAATGTGAAGAAGTAGCAGGGGTTTTGGATTAATTTAACTGTTTAAGGCCAATTCACAGATCTCGATGAACAAGAAATTTGTCGATTTTGATGAGAGTGGACTATTAACTATACCTTGTTTGCCCTTTTTGTTCTGAACGGTGTTGTAAGAGCTCTTGTCCCAAAGATGGGCCTCAAATCTCCCAGTCCATCGATGCCTGATTCCAATCGAAATGTGAGACATGCAACCCATTTCCCAATCAAAGACGCCAACTTTAGATCAAATTGAAGAAATTAAGCATTGCCGGATCGAGTAATTAGTCAATTTGGGGTACCTGGTAACGCCTCTGTAGATAGAGCTTCTCCGATTGGAAATAGCGGCGATGGGATCACAAGGGGCGGTCGCTGTCGAACTAATTGGTTTGCCCTTTTGCCCGCATTGTTCAATCGCTGCCCTTTTCCTGGCCCTCTTCGGCCTCGTGCTCTGCTTCAATGGCTGATCATCAAACACACATGACGATGAGGATGAGGAGCTTGAAGGAGATGGCTGCGTTTGGGTTTGGGTTGCAGGTGAAACTGAAGGTGATGACCTCTTCATTTGGGTCTCTCACCCACAACAAAATTAACCCCCCAAAAAAAAGGAATTTTTTTTTTTAAAAAAAAACCCTCTTTGAGTTTCTTGAAATCAGCACAATGCAAAGGCAGGGATGAAGAACCAGAAATATAAGGAGTAAACAGTGGAGGAGTAAAGAGAGAGAAATGATGGGTAGGTCTGTTTTTGAGATTGGAGTTTGTACAAATCTTTTTATTTCCAAGTTGGGTTACCAAATCAGGTAGGGAGGTGAAGACATCAAATAAAGAAGAGCAACTGTTTGAGTGAGTTTGTGCTTGTGATTGTGAGATTACAATTCACATTTCACACAGACAGGAAGAGAGGGTGCTGTTAAAAAGAGGCTCCCAAAAGGAAGTAACCATGGTTAGATAGACAGGTAGGGTTTTACTAACCATGGTTAGGTGGGGGTTCAAGGAGTTGGCCCAAAACACTTGGCTTAAAGGATGGTGGCACTTAGCAGACCCCAGCCATGCTACCAATCAGAGTTGCTTTTTTTCTTTTGGGATAAAAAAAAAAATTGCATTTTGAAGTTGTGGTAAATTATTTGGGAATCTTTTTAATAAGAGAGAAATCCGTGTAAATTTGTTGCCTTGTTTTTGGTTTATGTTATTACTGATTTGAATGGAGTATGGGTAAATTATACAAGTGTCAGTTATAGTTTACTACTGTATAAAATTTTAAATTGTAATTTGGGTGGTGAATTTTATGTGGTTATTTTGAGTTTTTAAATTTTTACTGAGATGGTGAAAAAAGAAGGAGGCGAGTCAGAGAGAAAGAACACGTGTGAGGGCATATCTGAAAGGTGGAAAGTTGGCCATCAGCTAAATTCTGCTGAACCACCACAAAACTAACCCACACTTTTGTTTATTTCTTTATTTTGCTCTTTTCCTGATGGGATCAAACTTTTTTTGTTTTTTTAAATACGGAATATTTAAAATTTTCAGATTTGACTTGTTTTTTTTTTTTTTATTGGGCTTAGAGGATGATGATGGATCCGATATGCCCAAGATGGGCTTTTCAAACGTTCAAGACTAGGCCATGGGAATTTTTGGGCTACCACAATGGCCCAACATGCTAGATGATTATAGCAAGCTAGTATTACTTTGCCCATACAGATGAAATATATTCCATTACCAACCTGAGGACCAAAAAAAAAAAAAGATTTTATGTGATGTTATAAATGAAATGAAAAATCGGATGAATGATTTTTTTAAACAAGGAAAGTAAATCCGTACAACCAAAATCTGGATAACAAAATCAAAAGACTCACTTCAAAACACTCCTCCCTTCTTTCCTTCTAGCAGAAATATTGGGGGCAAAGGGCGAAAAGAATGCACATAAAACCCATAGACGCCAATACTAAATACTTTCATAAAATAGCAACAGGAAGGCGAAATAGAAACATAATAAAACACCTCTAAACCACGGCGGGTATAACAATTAACAACGAAGAAGAAATTAGAAACCTGATCAAACACGGTTTTAGCCAAAGATTTACGCAACATACTAGGCAACAAACACAAAACAATCTTCTTCTTCATGTAGGGAATGAAATCTCAACCGAAGATAATGAATGGCTAACTCGCCAAGTCACGAACTCTGAAATTAAAAATGATGTCTTCAGTTTTGCCAATGACAAATCACCAGAACCTGATGGTTTTCCAACTGGTTTCTTCAAAAAGTACTGGCATATTGTTGAACCATCAGTCATCAAAGCAGTTAAAAGTTTCTTTCTAAGCGAAAGGATCCTGAAGCAAATAAACCATACATTCATAGCATTAATACCAAATATAGACAACCCAACCACAACATCTCACTATAGGCCTTTTTTTTTTTATTATTATTTTTTTTGAGAACCAACCTCCAAATTCATTCCATTTCCTTAACAATGACAGAAGCAATATTGTTCGGTATAGAATTAAAATCAAAAAACAAAGAGGAAGTGACCCCTTCCATAGCAGCAATCAAATGAGCGGCCATGTTCCCTTCCCGCCTAACATGGGACCAAGCAACCCTGTGAAAACCTCGACTGTCCTTGAAAATCTCGTGTACAATCGACCCTAAGGTCCCTCTCCCTGGGCTGTTGTGTTGAATTTTTGCAAGGAGTGCAGCACAATCGGTTTCGAACTGAACACATGTGAGCCCCCTTTCCTTAGCAAAAGCAACAGCCCACCGTATTGCTTCCGCTTCCGCGACCTCAATGTCCGAAGTGGGTTGACCTACCCGGTGGCCTGCCGCCATGAACCTACCCGTTGCATCTCGTTGAACAAAACCAATCGATGTCCTACCTGTTACTGAGACCCCTGCATCACAGTTGAACTTAACCATCCCTCCCGTTGGTTTAGTCCACCCTCTCGGCCCAACTTCAGGACGCCTACAAGGACCCCTTGTGTGGTCCGTGTATCTCCTGAATTCAGATAGCATAGCCATAGTCTTCCTCGCAATCTCCCCCGGCTGCGTAACGATGCCTTCGAAGATCCTACCGTTCCTAGCCAACCAAACCTGCCACGCCATCACGATCCAGGCTTGACGATTCGCTGTCGTAGCCTCTGTAAACACTCGCAGGAAGCATTCCATCACTGTCGTTGCACCAATCTAGTGCCTGGCCACGTTTGGTATTGTCCTCCACGCTTTCCTTGCAGGTCGGCACTCGAACAGGACATGGATTGTCGACTCTTGTCTCCCGCAAAGCTCACACAAATCGTCACTTGTTATCCTCCTCCTAGCCAAGTTTGTCTTGCATGGCAATACCTCCCTCACCGCTCGCCAGACAAAAGATTTGGCCTTCGGAATAGTGTCCACTTTCCACATCGTCTTCCATGCCTTCTCCCTCATCGTCCCAACAGCCTGTCCAATCCCTCCCTATTCGGCTATCCGCTTTTCAAGTTGCATACGATAAGCACTCCTCACCGAAAAAACCCCACTCTTATTATAATGCCAAATGTGATGATCGATGGAAGTCGGAGACACCAAACGAGTCTGGAGGATCAACTCCACATCACCCGGGAGAAACAGCTCTCTCACCATGCTCTCATCCCATCTCCCCGCATTCCAGTCAATAAGGTCTATCACCCGAAGGTCCGGATTTCCACCCCGGAAGTTCCCGATTACCTTGAAGTTGTGCTCCCTCGTAATCCACCAATCATCCCACACCATCACCTCCGCCCCATTTCCAATGCTCCACCGTAAACCTTGTCGCAGCACTTCCTTTCCTTCCATCAAACTACGCCAAGCATAACTAGGCCTATGCCCTACTGTAGCCTCCAGAAAAGTTGACCTTGGATAATATTTTGCCTTTAGAATCCTGGCCAGCAGCAAGTCCGAGTCATTTAGAAGGCGCCATCCCTGCTTCGCCAACAACGCCAGATTAAACAATTCCATGTCCTGGAACCCCATTCCTCCCCTGATTTTTGCCCAACACATTCGACGCCATGACATCCAGTGTGTCTTGCGCACACCCTCTCCTCCTCCCCACCAGAATCGACACATTAGGTTTTCAATCTCCCGATGCAGTGTGGTGGGCAACCGAAAGCATGACATGGTGTACGAAGGTATCGCCTGGGCTACCGCCTTGATTAGCACCTCTTTTCCCGCTCTCGACAAACACTTATCCTTCCACCCTCTTAGCTTTTTCCAAACTCTCTCCTTTACATTATAAAAAATGGCCTTCTTTGACCTACCAATCATCGTCGGCAAACCTAAATACTTGTCGTGTTTTGACACTTCCCGCACTCCAATCACCTCTTTGATGGACTCCTTCAATTGCACATTTACATTTGAGCTAAATGAAAGTTCCGACTTCGAGAAATTCACCTGTTGGCCTGATGCTTCTCCATAAGTACGGAGGATATGAACAATCTCATTACTTTGTTGACAGGTTGCTCTCGGAAACAGAACACAATCATCGGCAAAAAATAAGTGTGAAATTGTAGGAGCCGTCCGGGCTATCCTGATGCCATGAAGCCTGCCTGCCGACTCAGCCTCCCTTATCATACTCGAAAGCCCTTCTGCACATAGCAAGAACAAGTACGGAGATAACGGATCCCCTTGACGCAACCCTCGTTCCGGCCTAAACACAGGAGAAGGTAAGCCCTCAATCAGTATCGAGAAAGACACCGTCCTAACACACCTCATGATCAGCTCAACCCATCTGCTTGCAAACCCCAGATTAACCATACAATGCTCCAAAAACGACCACTCGACCCTATCATACGCCTTCGCCATGTCCAGCTTCAGCGCCATATATCCTTTTCTGCTCGTCTTCGTCTTCATGTAATGGAACATTTCAAATGTCGCCAAGACATTGTCGGTAATTAGCCTCCCTGGTACAAAAGCACTTTGGGTAGGGGCTATGACCTTTCCCAACACTTTCTTCAATCTGTTTGCAATCACCTTAGACACAATCTTGTAAACCACATTACATAATTTGATAGGCCGAAGATCCTTCATGGTTCTTGGCTCCGATACCTTAGGAATTAAAGTAATGAAAGTATGGTTCATTCCTTCCGGTATCGGCTGCCCATTAAGCACATCTAAAACAAGTTTTATGATGTCCGGCCCAACAAGATGCCAGCACTTCTGGTAAAACAATGTCGGCATCCCATCAGGGCCCGGAGCTTTTGTGGGATGCATAGCAAAGAGAGCATTTTTTACCTCAGCTGCAGTGAAGGGTCGTAACAGCTCTTGGTTCTCCTCTTCCGATACAATGGGCGAGATTCCTTGAGTAGCCTCCTCGGGTTGTGCTCTTACATCCGAACGGAACAGGTTTTTAAAATAGGTCAGCGCAATTCTCTCCTTCCCATCCTGGCTAGCTGTCTCGATACCTTCCTCATCCACCAGTTTCTGCACTCGGTTTCTCCTCCTTCTCCCATTTGCTTTCTTATGGAAAAACGTCGTGTTTCTATCCCCACACTTGAACTCATTCGCTCGAGAACGCTGGTACCACATCATCTCCTCCTTATCCATCAACTCATTCTCTTCCTTTTCCAACCGTCTCCTCTCCCTGACAAGCTGGCCCGTCATTCTCCCCCTCCCTAGCTCGGCCAACCTCCTCCTCACGCCAGCTAACTTGTACCGAACATTCCCAAACCCATTCTTATCCCACTCACGGAGATCCGCTGCGCACCTAGAAATCTTACCGCTAACCCCTTCCTCTGCATGAGATGATCCCGGATTCATCCACCCATTCTGTATGATTTCAACACAGTCCCCACTCGTCAACCACATAGCTTCGAAACGGAACGGTTTTTCACCCTTCCTTCCCTCATCATTCGGTAGTCCCTCCAGCGAAAACAGAATCGGCTTATGGTCCGAGTGGCATCGGCTTAAATGCCTCACGTTAGCATTTGGGAACATATCCAACAACTTATCATTAATAAAGCACATGTCTAAACGTTCCTGTACAAACGCATCATTCTCTCTAGCATTATCCCATGTATATCTATCCCCACAAAAAAGAACCTCTCGGAGTTGACAGTATTCGACAGTTTCTCTAAACTCCATCAGGTGGTCAAAATTCGGCAAATTACCTCCATCTTTATCCGCTAGTGAGGAGACAATGTTGAAATCCCCCATGCAAGCCCATCCTCTATTTTGACCATCCTCATGCAGCCGCCTGAGAAGCTCCAAAGTGTACTTCTTGTCTTTGTGCTCCGGCCACCCATACACTCCTGTTATCCACCAGTCACTCCGACCATCTATTTTGATGACCCCATCAATGTGGTGCTGCGTGTAGGACAAAATCCCCAAATCGCAATCCGCCATCCACAGCAGAGCCAACCCCCCCGACCTTCCCACGCAATCCACAACAAACATATTATCGAAGCCTAACCTCATTCTGATAGTCTCCATCCTTGTTATATTGCTTTTTGTTTCCATCAAGAATAGAACCTTGGGGTCTTCCTTCCTTACCAAATCGGCAAGCTTGTCAACCGCGCGGGCCTTCCCCAATCCCCGGCAGTTGTAACTGATGGTTTTCATTGTTGTCGGCGGGGGACAACGTCCCCAGCCGCTGGTTCATGTGATATATTGCCTATCTCATCCTTCTTTCGACGCTTTCCACTTTCCTGGTCACCCTCCTCCTCTTGGAACTCCATTCCTCCCTCTTTCCTCTTACTCCCCATCAGCTCTACCCTTTCCCCTTTTCCTGGTTCCATAACCACCCCGCCTCCATTCCTAGCAGCTCGTTTCCAACTCCGTCTCCCCCCCTTCTCAGCATCCTTCTTCCCCAAGGACTCCATTCCCCCTTCCTCTTCATCCGTCTTCCCCTTGTCCTCCCCTCCCGGTATCACTAACCCTTCTATCCTCCCTACTTCATCCTCCCTCAAGTTATCAAGTTGTACTCTTTCAACTCCTTCAACCACTTCCATCGCCTCCACCGTTAGCTCCTTCTCCCCATCATCCTTCTCTTCTTCATGTCTTTGCTTCTCCTCCAGGATCTCAATAAGGGACTTCCTCCTAACCCCTGTCGCACCTCCCCTCAACTCGACATCCCCCTCTTTATCAACCCCCTGCAATTTCTGAAAAAACTTCCTCTCTATTTCCTTATCTACTCCTCCCCGCTCCGGACCATTTCTAACAGGAGAGGCCCTCAACCAAGCCCCATATTCTTCCCCATCCTTCTCCTCCTCATTTCCACTCTCACAGTCCCCTTCCACATGCCCTAATTTTCCACACACATAGCAAAATTAGGCAACCGTTCGTACTTAACTTCAACCCACATCTTCATCCCTCCTAGGGTGACCATGATACCCCTTCTCAATGGTTTTGTGACGTCTATCATGACCCTGACTCTGACAAAACTCCCGCAAATCAGCAAATCAGATTCGTTTATCTCCAAAACATCCCCGAGAGCTTGCCCTAGCCTCTCGACCAGACCCTTCGTGCGAGCCCCAACCGGAATGTCATGCATCCTAACCCAGAACGCCGCTTTCCTGAATTCCAAACTTGATAGTTGCTCCATGCCCGGTTCTTTTAGCATCAACAGGGATTTGTCGAACGACCAAGGCCCAGCCTTCAGCACTTTGTCCTTATCACTTGCGTCGGCGAACTGGAAACTGTACAGATTCTCCTTGATTTCCCGGAACATGAACTCGTTCCGTAGTCTCCACGCACCCCTCATCGTCGCCCTAAGAGCCTGACCATTCGGTGCCCAAGGCGCCAGAACCCTCCCTATCAACACTGTTGAACTCTGCACAGCCCTCCCATCCCCTACAAATCCATCTGCATCCACTGTGATCGCCTCCTCCTCCTCTGTCAAATGAATATTCTTCCTTTTCCCAGACATGATTTTGTGACCTATTCCAAAAAACCTGTTCCAAACCAATGCAAACCGCAATCCCCCGAGTCGGTGAAGCACGCCCAGTATCAGCGAGTACGACCTAGCTCTCACGGCCCAACACCGGAGAGATATGACCACGGCCAGTGACCACCAGGGGATGATCGTCGGACGCCGCCTCTTGCTCTAGGGTTTCTCTCGCTCGTAACCGTCCACTATAGGCCTATTAGTCTCTGCTCAACAACATATAAAATTATATCCAAAATTCTAGCTTCAAGACTCAAAAGGTTAATCCCTAAAGTAACTAATCCACTACAAAGCGCCTTCTCTTCAGGCGGATCAATACAAGATAACATCTTAATTGCAAACGAAATCTTCCACTCCTTCTCAAAGAAAAATGTAAAATCAGGTTGGATGACTGTAAAGCTTGATATGGAAAAAGCATTCGATATAGTCGACTGTAATTTCTTACTCTCAATTATGTCAAAATTTGGGTTCTCATCCAAATTCACTCTTTGGATCAAAGAATGCATAACCACGGTCACTTGCTCGGTGCTAGTAAACAATGAACCCACTGAAATCTTCTTTCCCGAGAGGGGAATACGCCAAGGATGCCCGCTTTCACCATATCTATTCTTAATAATTTTGGAAATTCTGGCCCGTGGGTTACAACATGAATCGGAAAAACCACAAAGCCACCTAGGAGTCAAACTGACGTGAGGGGGAACAAAAATTCCTTTCTTAGCCTTCGCGGATGATATTGTCATCTTTGCATCAACAACCAAAACCGGTTGCGACCAAATTAACAAAATTCTGACAGAATACTCATCTATTTCAGGACAAAAGGTAAATAGGCACAACCACCCAAAAAAATCTAATCAGAAACGAGCTAGAAATAGCGCACACCCCTAAGATGGGTACCTATTTGGGCTGCCCCCTAATAGAAGGAAGAATGACAAAGGAAGAATTCACAGAACTTATAACAAACACTAAATCACAACTCCACAGATGGAAGGCTAATTGCTCTCACAAGTTGGCCGTTGCACTCTAACCAAAACAACGCTCGCAGCCAAACCTTTACACATAATGCAATGTTTTATGCTACCAAAATCAGTCCATACGGAACTTGATAAGATCAACCGGAACTTCCTCTGGAACAAAGGACCCAACCATAAGCCCCTCATCGGTTGGTATGAGGTTTGCAAAACCAAGGAAAATGGAGGGATGGGGCTGCGTAGCTCGGAGGATATGAATACAGCTCTTCAGATGAAATTACTCTGGAAAATATTAGCGGAACCAACTAGCCCATGGGTCAAACTAATTAAAGAAAAATATCTTAAAAACCAAAACATACTCATATATCAGAAGCAGGGTACCTCTTTCTGGAAATGGACCCAGTTAATAAAACTAATCCCGTTGTTTAAACAAGGCCTTAATTGGTCTATTGGAGACGACGCCTCTATCAAGTTTTGGCAAGGCTAGTGGTTAGGCCAAACACCTATAAATTCATCTATCTTAGGAACTCAGCATATAGACGATACAATCAACATAAAATATTTTCTCAAAGACAACAAAACATGGAACCAAGATAAAATACACGCAGAGTTACAAAACATAATTCCAAACAACCTAATTGAAACTATCAAGACAATACCAATACCACAACACATTCAAATTGACAGACTTTATTGGAAATGGAGCAAAATGGTTGGTTCAGCACTAAGTCTGCTATTGATATGATATACAACCACAAGAAACATGAAACATCAGACGCAAATTGGGTCTGGGGACTAGATATCCCCCCGAAAATAAAATCTTTCCTATGGAAAATCCTTAAGAACGGAGTGCCCACTTCTGTCAGACTAGCTACTCGACACCTTGGGATTCCGACAAACTGCCCCCACTGCGACTCTTGCTATGAAGACCTAAATCATTTATTATGGAACTATCCTGTTACGAGGGAGACCCTAATTGCAAATAACCCGGGGATATTTCGGAAAATGAATGGTTGTTTCAGCAAAGACGAGAATTTGAACAACACGCTATGGGAAATCAAAAATACAATTGGAACAAAATGCTTTGAAGATCTCGCCTTTGCTTGGTGGGGTATCTAGTACTTCAGAAACAAAACACTCTTTGAAAACATAAACCCGGACATAAGACGCATATTATCCTTTATAAAGGAACAAATATATGTCTGGAAGACATCGAATTTGAACTGCCCGGACTACTGTGAAAACAACAAAAAAACACCCACAAATGTTGACAAACAAAGATCTATATCTAAGAGAAAGAGAACCAAATGGGAACCTCCACCAATTGGAACTCATAAGCTAAATTTTGATGGTTCGTTCTCCGCGGATGGTTTGGGCTCTTATGGATTCACCATTCGTGATTCTGTAGGAACCCCGATTTTCTCTGGTAATGGACCATCACCAATCAGTTATGTCTATGGATGCGAAAGTTTGGGTCTCTGGATGGGACTTCGGGCTGCGACAGAACTGAAAATAATAAATCTTATTATTGAAGGAGACAACTTAACAATAATAAAAAGTATGAAAGGTATGGGGAAGCCTACTGGAGACTCTGAAATGATTGTCTCAGACAGTTTAGTCTCGCTGGGCTTTTTTGGTTCTGTTGAGATTCGTCATGTCTTCCGTGAGGCAAATTTGGCAGTTGATCGCTTGTGTCGTATCACTCCTGCCTTCAACGGTATCTGGACTCCTGATGACTCTCTGTTGCATAGTCTCATCCGCAAGAATGCTCTTGGCTGATAGAGCTCAGCTCTATGGTTAAATTTTTTCCGTTTAAAAAAAAAAGGAAAGTAAATCCGTATCATCCTCCCCACTACCGTCGGCCGAAGTACTAATGAAAGATGAATAGAGACATTAATGAAAGATGAAATAGCCATAAGTGTATCGGATTATAACAACTCAATAACTAAGGCCTAAGGGGCATATCCAGTCCCCTAGTACGGCTTTAACCACACACAAATTATCTCTTTTGCTAGATCATGATGTAATTGGGAATTTTCATTTCACTCTCCATGATTTCTATTACTGTACAATATGCTTATATATGGGAATAAGGTGATGGATCTAATGACAAGTGTCGCAATCTCTAATGGTGGAGTAGTGAGTAGTCCCCAAGGATGATTCTTCTAGAATTAGGATATGCACCTCATACAAACAAAACAAGTGTATAATTCATCTAGAGATAAGGATAGTGTTAGGCATGTGTTATGTGCTAAGCACCGGATAAGTAGTTTGTTCATACTTAACTATATAGTCTTAAGCACATCCCGATAAAGGCCCAAAGCCTCGGCAAATACAACTGGATTATTATTACACACACCTCATGCTCGTACGTAATATAGTTAGCATCTGAGTCCTAGATAACAAACCCATACATGGCAAGGCCATTCGGTTTCAGAGAACCATCGAAATTGAGTTTGTACTAGCCAATAGGTGGTTTATCCTATGTAACTTTCCTAATCCGAGTTCCTTTCTTAGAAGAGGCATGTCTATCCTGCTAATTTGAATGCCTTGTGGGGCTCCCCTTGCAGTTGTCATCCGTTGAGTCCCACTACTTGGTCATCTCCTAATTTTGTGTTGATGAGGACAAAAACACCCGAATGTCCTTAGCGACCAACTTTTTCACATAGTTAAAAAAAGGTTGGTTCCTATAGAACCAGATGCCTCACCAACAGAACAACATGTCCCTCTTCCTCAAGTGGCCAACGTATGCTCTTATGGCATTAAGAGAATCGCAGAAGTTCAGCTCTTCAAAGAGGTCATCCATTGATAAATGGAATTAAATATTTCAATCTGTGCTAATAATATGTTCTAGTATCGCATGTTTGTGCTAATATTATGTTATTTCATCCTTATATTATTCGATGTTCTTTTTTTTCTTGATTTTTTTTTATTATTTGCTTGTTTTCAGGATGGTTTGTTTGTAATTGATCTTTTTTGGCCTTTTGATCCACTTACTCTACTATAAATACTATTTTTTTATTCATCTTTCTCTGTCACATTATCTTAGCATTTCATTTTGACATTTTTCATTTTATCAATAGCATTTTTAGCATCTCAAAGCTCATCCTCTCCTATAATCAAATTTACAAATATACCTCTCTCTATAAATTATTTTCATTCTACTTTTATATTATTATACCCGTTTTTAATTAATAAAATACTATTATAATATTATTGATATTCAAACATGACTACAATATGGGAATATTTAATAGTACATAATTACACATTAAATTTGATAATTATCTCCGCTTATTAATATTTTTATGTATTATTGTGTATAATTGTATCCAAAGAAAATATTTTTTCAAAATCTAGTCAAACATAGGCAAAATTGATGTCTATGTGTGGGAAAATATTTTTTTTTTGGAAATCTAGTCAAACATGGGCAAAATTGATGTCTATGTGTGGAGATAAATGAATCTAGTACTCCCTCTGTTAATTGAAACTTGTCGTTTTCTATTCATGCATGCTTTTAAAAAAAATTGTTTTTATAAATTCATACTTAATAGTAACAAGTATGAAATTATTAATGGAGGGTGGATGTAATGAGTTATCACATATGTGGTAGCTATACCGGTAAAAAAACGCTCTCTCCTCTCAGAGAAGAAGAAACCTCCTCCGAGAGCCACACCTCTCCTCCGGGAGCCACCAGCTCCTTCTCCGGGAGCCCAAACCTCCACCAGGAGCCACCACCTCGCCTCTTCCTCCTCCTTAACCCGGGTTCGCACCCAGATCTCATCCAGTCCACCTTTCGTTTCCGGTGAAGGTGAATCGTTTGGAGTCCGTATTTATCGGATTGGATCGTGTCATACCTAGAGATTGACCGAAAATCACATTCTTTGATCGGAGTCCGTATTTATCGGATTGGATCGTGTCATACCTTTTCGTAACGAGAACGAAGGGATCTACAACTTTGATGTTGAAGGTTTTTCCAGATTCGACCTAGAGCTTGACCGAAAATCACATTCTTTGAAGTTATCACATGTTTAGACGAATTTTACTTAGTGTTGGACTTATTTTTAGTAACTTCCTTTACTTAAGTTATTTTAGGTAATTTTAGGGATTTAATTTAATTAGTCTTTTAATTATCATTTCATCCAAAAATCAGCCTTTAGGGTTATTTAAGAGGCTGATCTCTATTGTAAAACATTAGACGCCTCTTTGAATATAGAAATTTCAGTTTGTGTGAAACGCAATTGAGAGAAAGTCGATCGATTCGTAGCTAGGCTCATCGATTGCAACTATTGGTATTGATTTCAGCTTGGTTTGCCTTGAGTTCATCAACTTCGCAAGACTTGGTGATCCTGGTATCCACGAGCCCCCTTCTTGTGCCTCCAAGTTGTCCACTTGGTTGTGTAGGGTTGTAGAGGCGGGTTATATAGTCATTGGTGTTGGTTCCTACCCTCTACGAAGGTTTGGGGTCTTCATCTTGTTCTATATAAATCGACTTAGTCCTTATCGGTCGTGTCTTTACTATCAATTTCGACTCTTTATCGTTTCTTTATCGAGTCTTGTTCATTCTTGTTAAGTCGATTTCGAGTTCATCCTTGTTCTTGAAGTTCTTGTCGAGTCTTGCATGGTTCTTGGTCGATCTTGAGTTGTCTTGGTCGATTTCTTGTTTCTTTTGTTACGTCTCTTGCTTTCTTGTTGAGTCTTTATTGTTTTTTTCTTCCGTTCTTTAGTTTCTTGTTTAATTGTCGAAGATCGGACCATCTTACGGCTGACCCCGTATCAAATTGGTATCAGAGCTTTGGTTTCCGACATCAATGTTGTGTCTTTTATTTTCTTAAACACAAAACCCCACAAAAATAGAGTATTTTCTTTATTTGGTCTTTTACTTCTTGTTCTTGAATTGATTATTGCACTAACCTTGTTTGTTTGTGATTGTTGTGGTTGCGTTAGCCCAAACACAAGCCTAGCCGAGACCTATTGGAGTCGACCAGCCCGTGAGCACCCTTGTGCATCATCCTAGTCGACGGCATCCTTGTCCCGATAGTCGAAGTGAGGTCGGCTCCTACATTCCACACATAAACCCTAGTTTGTCTATCTTGTTCTATCTTTGATCTATCTTATTCTATCTATTTTTGCCTATTAAATTTCTGATTTTTGGTGGTGGATATAATTCATTATATCTATCATATATTATAAAAGGCATAGATAGATATACTTTCCAAATTGGCCCAAACCTCACCTATTTCTAGGGGACCTAGGGAGGATAAAATTCAAAGAAAGAAAAAGAAATTCAAAGGCTTGGACCTAGGGAGGATAAAATTCATCTAGGGGAAAAAGTAAGTAAAAAAAAAAGAGTTTGTGTGATCTAGTTGTTGTGAGCCTAAATTGTCATGTTTTACACTTACTTTTATATCGATTTCTGCATGCATTTCATACATTTGGGCTACAATAGTACAGAATATGTGTAGTTTACACTTATTTACCAATTATGGAGGTCTACACAAATTTTTGTTATATTTCGCAGAAATCGGACGCACTTTGGAGCTTAAAGGAAACTCATGAAGAAGCTAAGTATTGTGCAGCTGGAGAAAAGACCATATCCCGACATCCATCATTTTGAATCAAGATTTGATGACTTCATGAGAGTTGTATCCCTCGAAAAGAGCTTTCCAATGCATGGTCATATGCGTCAATCCGACGAACGAGGACTCATGAAAGTGCGTTTCAAGAACAGAGCAAAATGCTGAGAAACTTAGTCGATATCGAGTTGTTTTACTCGATATCGAGTAACCCATATCGAGCTGGAGCACCAGGAATCGACAAAGCAAGCTGGGAGCTGAACATTCAAGTCGATATCGAGGAACTTTACTCGATATCGAGGAAACACTTAGTCGATTTTCACTTCCTGGAGCCGAGATCGACAAAGAAGCTGAAGACGGACAAAGCCTTGGTCGATATCGACGAAATCTCCTTGATATCGAGGAAAAATCAAGTCGACATGCTTCCCCAGAAGCCGGAATCGAGTTGCTGAGCAGAAGACGAGAAAAGTGCTACTCGATAACGAGGAATTCTACTCGATATCGAGGAAATCCCAGTGGCCAACGAGATGTAACCCGAATCTTGTTAAGTTTCTATCCCGAATCCAATGGAGATATTTTCGAGATGAAATTTTATCAAGATCTATCAACTCCATGGAGGATTTATCCATAAATTAGATATAGTCCTAGTTGATTTATTTCTTTTATTCCATTATTTTATCTTTAAGTAAGTAGATAAATAGATATAGATATAGATAGACTTTCTTACCTTGATTAGCAAGGGTTGGAAGCCTATAAATAAAGCCCTAGGGGCTGGATTTTCTAATCATCCAATTCAATTTCAGTAGGAGAAGTAAGAGAGAGAGAGAGTGGAGGCCAAGAGGAGTTTGTGAAGCGAGAGCGGAATTGGCTTCCTTTGGTTGTAAGCTCTGTTTGGTTTAATTTAATGCAAGTTTCTTTTCAATCAACAATGTCTGCAATTGCGATGAAGAGCGAGTAGTCCACCTACTTCTAGGGTTGGGGTGAGCCCTAGGGGCTTTATCGTGTTTTGAGCATCTACTACCTTTTATGTGTTTATTACCCATTCAATGGAGATCCATGCTAACAACTTGGATTGTAAACCTAAAATCGGTAAATACAATTAGGGTTTCTTGAACGAGTTGTCTAATTGTTGGAAAAGGCGAAAGCTTGATCCTTCGATGCAATTTCCATGATTATCGTTATTTATCTTGCCTTATGCATGCTTGGTTATTGTCGTTGCAAACCCCAATCTTGGAAGTTTTCTTTCACGTAGTTTATTTCGAGTTTCACCAAGCCTTGTTCTTTATTTCGTTTTAAGTTTCTGTTTCCTCGATTTCGACCAAAACTGGTCGATATCGAGTAGTGACTTTCGATCATCTAGATCGTTGTAGCTTCTGGTGTGCAGGTACCTGACGTCGACGAAACTTTTACTCGATATCGAGTAAAACTCATCGATATCGACCAACCACCGGGAGCTGCTGCTGCTTGTTTCGACTTGTCCGATCTTCTATCGACTAACCTTAGTCGAGATCGAGGTAATCTGTAAGTCGACTTCTGTCGTGAGATTCATCCGCTGCCTAGGATCCGCTGACACGCTTCCTCGAGGATCGATCCTGACATCCCGCTGCTACATCAGGAGGAGGTCTTGTAATTATTTGCAAGGGACGGAATCTGGTTTGCTTATTTTATTTACGTTCTATTTGCAAGTCTCGATTTCCTCTTACAACACTAGTGCAAGAAAACTTCAAGGGAACATCTTGGTGAATTCCAACAGCCCTAGATCGACATACATTACCTCCCAAACACAAACCTTGAAACCCTATCTTGCAACTACAACATCCTAACTAAAGGTTTCAAATCAAAAGAGGTAAATTTCCAAGCTTTCTTTTAGTTCCCACAAAAATCAGTCTTCTATTTTGTTTATTTGGTCATTGTCGAGTAATCATTGATTCTATATCGAGTTCTCTCGTGCAGCATCGAGTACGTCCTGGACATACCGAGTCGAAACTCCATCATATCGAGTCGGAACTTGGAAGTATATATCGAGTCAATACTTGTGTGTGTCGAGTGCTCTCTTGTTTTGTCGAGTGCTCATTGCCTTTGTTTCATTCATTCTCTTGATCTCTTACCTTCTATTGCTAGGTTTTTGCTTGAGTGTTGATTTGCCCAAGACGGATTGAAACGAAAAACATGACATATCAATTAGAGAGGGAGTGTGAGCGAAACACTAGTGAGTTGTATATATTTTTCACTAACTTTTACCTAGTTCTTTGTTTGTCTTTATTTGGAATGTCTAATAACCAGGGCAACAACTGGTACAATACCTTCATGGAGACCTTGGCTAAGATAGATGAAAGATTGAGGGCAAAAGAGCTTCGGTACCACTTACCGGTACAAAATATTGATTGTTCTTACCCCGTGTTTAGTTCTTGTTTTGGCTCTAACACGGTGCCCGGACAAGGAGTACCACCTAAAGATAATGTGCCACCACCAAAGGAAAGGGAAGAAACTCATCATATTTCTAATCAACTTAATGTTTCTCCTAGCATAGATATTCAGCTTGTTGATGAAATTAAAGAGCATGTTAATAATGATCAAGGTGTTAATTTACTTGTCTATGATCATAATGTTTGCATTGAATATAAGCATGATGATTCTTTGATTCTTAGTAAAGTTTTAGGTGTTCAACCTATGCCTTGTGATGATAATCAAAGAGAAGATTTGTGTCATACTAAATGCTTAGAAAAAGGCGAAATTTGTAATATGATAATTGATGGTGAAAATTCTTCTAATATTGCTAGCCTTGAAATGATTGAAAATCCAGCCTTGAAAAAGGAAGACAACTTGCTATCCTTTGATGGAAACATAAGGATAAATGAATAAGCTAAAGTGCATATTAAGTTAGAACATTATGAAGATGATATGTTATTTGAATTGTTCACTAATCAAGCTTCTTTTCTTGGTTTTGTAGTGAGCTCTAATGATCTACAATATGACGAATCCAAGTTTAAAGCCATCCAGGAATGGTCAATCCCTTCTACAGTCGGTCTTGAGAGGAGTTTCCATGGATATGTGGTATTCGATCCAGGAGCTCGTATGGATGCGTTTGCTGAATCTTGTGCGGCCTTAGATTCGAGGACGAATCCTTTTCAAGAAAGGGAGATTGATGCGGGACCATTCAAGACACCTCCGGACACACCTATACTTGGGGATGGATCTATAGTTTGAGCTCGTGAGAATGATGTCATCCTCAAGAGGAAGAAGAAGGCTCCTCCATGGGATAAGGTCCAAAGGTGCAAATGACGTTTTTAGACTCGTTCAGAATATTTGACAGCTTTTCGACATCTCAGTAAAATGAGTCGTTCAGACTCCGTATTTATCGGATTGGGTCGTGTCATATCTTGTCGAAACCAGGACGAAGAGATCTACAACTTTGTTGTTGAAGATATATTGTTCCAGATTCGAACTAGAGCTTGACCGAAAATCACATTCTTTGAAGTTGTCACATGTTTAGACGAATTTTACCAAGTGTTGGACCTATTTTTAGTAACTTCCTTTACTTAAATTATTTTAGGTAATTTTAGGGATTTAATTTAATTAGTCTTTTAATTATTATTTCATCCAAAAATCAGCTTTTAGGGTTATTTAAGAGGCTGATCTCCATTGTAAAACATTAGACGCCTCTTTGAATATAGAAATTTCAGTTTGTGTGAAACACAATTGAGAGAAAGTCGATCGATTCGTAGCTAGGCTCATCGATCGACTTTCAACTTGGTTTGCCTTGAGTTCATCAACTTCGCAAGATTTGGTGATCCTGGTATCCACGAGCCCCCTTCTTGTGCCTCCAAGTTGTCCACTTGGTTGTGTAGGGTTGTAGAGGCAGGTTATATAGTCATTGGTGTTGGTTCCTACCCTCTACGAAGGTCTGTGGTCTTCATCTTGCTCTATATAGATCGACTCAGTTCTTATCGGTCGAGTCTTTACTACCAATTTTGAGTCTTTATCGTTTCTTTATCGAGTCTTGTTCATTCTTGTTAAGTCGATTTCGAGTTCATCCTTGTTCTTGAAGTTCTTGTTGAGTCTTGCATGGTTGTTGGTCGATCTTGAGTTTTCATGGTCGATTTCTTGTTTCTTTTGTTGCGTCTCTTGCTTTCTTGTTGAGTTTTTATTGTTTCTTGCTTATGTTCTTTAGTTTCTTGTTTGATTGTCGAAGATCGGGCCATCCTACGGCTAACCCCGTATCAAAAGGGCAAGGAGAAAGGCGAGTCTACATACCCGAATGCAGTCCGGCGACGGTGGCCAAGGGAGTGTGATGACTCTGGTGATGACGATGGCTTCAATTAGGTCGCAAAGGATGGTGGCCGATGGACTTCGCAGAGGAGCAAAGTCCGGTGTATGGCGCTTCGTGTTTGGAATTCACGATGGCGATGGCCTTTTCAATTGGATCGCAGAGGAGCAAAGTTCGGTGTCTGGCGCTCCATGTGCAAAGGTCAGCAGAGGCAATGGTGGGCAAAGGAGGTGACGATTCTGGCGACAGCGACGACCATGGCGATGCGATGACTTCGATTGGATCGCAGAGGATGGTGGCCGGTGGAATTTGCAGAGGTTGGTGGCTGGTGGTGACTCTAGCAAATGCGACGACCTAAGATGTTTGATCTAAACTTATTGCATAAGGTTGGTAACATCTAGGTGGTCTGCAGGTTGGAGGCGGGATCAATTCTGACAATGCAGTGAGTTACATCTTATGGTATGTATTTAGGTTTCAAGTTTCCTATTCAAATTGAGTTACATCCGATGATTATCAATTACCATCAATTCATCTCGAATTCATTTATTCATCTCGAATTCATCTATATGATCGTCGGATCTTACCATCATCAGGTGAATTGATATAACAATTGTACTGTTTGTTGGATTCCTATTGTGTTTATTGATTCATGTTGTGTTGATTTTTCAGTTGTGTTTATTGGATTTGGCATAGGTCTTTTTTTGTGGCCGAACAAGGGCTCCAAAATTCATATATGCAATTTTAGGTGGTTTAGTTGTAAGATTGAATTGTGCAAGTTAAAGCTATGATGCAATTGTGGCCAATTTGATTGGATGAATTAGTGGGATTTGGACCAAATTGTTAGAGATGTATGATCGATTTTGTGTATTTTTTAGATTTAAGAGGTATTCGGGGGAAAATGCATCGTTACTATCAAATAATTATGTGATACCATCGAATAATCTAGCGATACCATCGAATAATCAAGTCATGTCGTCGAATAACCCAACGATACTATTGAATAAATTTTAGTTATTTGTTAAGATGATATAAGTAACCGAATAATATTATAGTACCATCGAATAATCCAACGATACCATCAAATAATCAATCAGTACCATCAAATAATCAACCGATATAATTGAACAATCAAGCGATACCATCGAATAATCAAGCAGTATAATCGAATAATCAAGCAATACCATCAAATAATCAAGCGATATCATCGAATAATCAGGCGATATAATCGAATAATCAAGCGATACCATCGAATAATTTAAAGAGAGTGCACTACACATGCCCCCAATTCAGCAAGTGGGCAAAAAGAAGATGCGGGTCCATTGATTTTTAACACATCAAAAGCGTTCGTGAATAGTAAAACGTTAAATTTTAATTAACTGACGGAGTATTATGGTAATTTCTATATTTTTAACATAAAAAATTATAATTTATATATGTAAATTGATTCAACCTTCAATAAATCAAAGTCGTCCACTTGTCTCAAATCGGAACCTCCATCTCCGCATCCAATCAATGCATGTCATGTGTCCCTCTATCCAAAATTGGCATCCGCTTTTTGAACAACTAAGCGCATCATTTAGCCGGTTAGCCCCTATTATATGCAATACAATGTCGTTTTGATTTTATTCATTCGAAAAAAAGTGCAACCGACACAACATTAATTAATTCCTCCAAAGCAGCGATGCTTGGGTTAGCATCCCTCTCAGTGAATCAGCGATGCACCCTTGACTCTTGTTTTTATTTTTTTTTGCAAGAAGCGATACTAGGAAACCACCCATACAAATGGCCTTATGAAATTAGGCGATGTCCTCAAAGACGTCATGACATGATATGTGTCACTAATAAAAATCACATTATATCACTGTTAGACAAAAATGCGCAAATAGTTGTACAACACATTTTATTTGATTTTTAATATTTGAGTTCGAACCTTTTTGGTTATCCTCTTGATTCGAAGTCATATAGATAGCAATATTTGAGTGGTTTTGGTGATTCTGACTGCACCCGAAATTTAGCGGGTTGCCTACATATCTCTTGGAAGAGAATCAAGCATTACGCAGTTCAGAGTGTTTTGGATTTTGTGTTTGGTTTGGATTTGATTTCGTTTTCTTGTATGCATCATAGGAGATAATGTTGAAACCCACCTTATCGAAAAGGTAGCTCGAACAACACTCCACCCGAGTAACCTGAGCTCACCTCCTCGGAAGGGTAACTCAAGTAGCCCGCATATCATTTGCATAGAAAACGATTTGATTTTAATGTGGAGTTTGACTTAGAATTTGACTTGTTTTCACTTAAATATCAATTTTGGGGTTGTGATTGAACTCGTTTATGAGTTTTCTACGTGCCCTTTTGGAAGGGATCAAATCGCACATAGTTCTTCAAAATGACAAATTTGAATTTGGTATTTGGAATTTTGAAGTTTTGGTCGTGACCGAAGAAAAGGAGTATGTCCGCAAAGATGAAGAACTGTAACAAAAGGAGTGTGTCTGCAATCAACATATATCTCAATCTCACAAGGTAGATCCAAAGACCTTTAATTAAAGACATTGATCACCGTCAAACTTGTCACCTTCGACTTTAACGCTTAAGATTCCAAAACTCTTAGCTGCAACCAATCCAAGGAACAAACCCAGACTTTCCATACCCAGAGGCGAGCACCAACCACAATGAT
Source organism: Persicaria tinctoria (assembly GCA_037127255.1). NCBI lineage: Eukaryota > Viridiplantae > Streptophyta > Magnoliopsida > Caryophyllales > Polygonaceae > Persicaria > Persicaria tinctoria. The sequence continues at coordinate 9,589,714 of JBANSL010000004.1, forward strand.
TGGTGATGTGAGCCTAATTTGCCATGTTTTACAATTACTTTTATATCGATTTCTGCATGCATTTCATACATTCGGGTTAGAATAGTACATAATCTATGTAGTTTATGTTTATTTGCCAAGTTTTGGAGTCCACACTAGTTTCTATTTAATTTCGCAGAAATCGGATGCACTTTGAAGCTTAAAAGAAAGTCATGGAGAAGCTAAGAATGGTGCAGCCGGAGAAAAGGACCTTTTTCGACATTCATCATTATGAATCAAGCTTCAATGTCTTCATGAAAGTTGTATCTAGACATGGCCACGGGTCACGGGTCGGGTGGGTTGACCCATGACCCGCCGGGTAAGGGTCGAAGGGTTGGCTCGGGTTGAGGGTCAGGGTCGGGAAGAATATAACCTGTGACCCAGCGGGTCAACCTAATGGGTCATATTTTTTTAAAAAAAATATATATATTTTTTTAAAAAAAAACTAGAATTTTTATTTATATTATAATTATTATGAATTTAATTTATTCATAATATATAAATTCTCATGCATTGCATGTTGTGAAAATACTACTCAACAATTGCTTTCTTTTATAGGCTTAGCATCATTCCTCTTTTCCTCTAGTTTTCAATGTGGGATGGGATATGGGACAAGAACAAGTAGAAACTATAACATGTCTTCAATCTCTACCATTCGGTTTTTTTTCATGTCAATCCATACTTATAAATTTTTATCATATACAAACACTAGCTAGTAATACACTTTATATAAATATTATTTAAAAAAAAAAAAGTATTTTACCTATCAATTATGAAAGATTAAAATAACGAACGGGTAACAAGAAAGTGTGAAGTTCAACAAAATACCTTAAACATTTGTGTTATTTGGTGGATCCACTATTAAATCATTCTATATCATTCTATATGATACTAAGTTAGGAATCTTTATGATATAATTTAAAATAATACAAATATTATTGTTGATAAAGCTGTTACACTTGTATGGTATCCTTAACGCGAGTTTTCGTTTATTTTGAAAATGATATAGAACTTCGGATTTTCAAATATAAGAATGAAATATAATATTGGGTAATACTTTTTCAATGTGTCTTTTCATGTCATAACAAGCAACCCAAGTATGTAATTCCAATAACATCATCATTATGTGTATACACAACATGTGGCTAATTCAACTTTAAACGAGAAAGTTTAACATATCTATATGAAGATTAACCTAGATTTGAAATCATTGATCAAGAAATTAACATAATAATGCAAGTAAAATAAAGCACTTATGATTGATTTATGGATCAACACAACTATCAATTAAATTAAATAGAAAGATTAATCCAACATAACTTGATATATTGTATCATGGTGTTTTATCACCATGTGTTATTCATTTCATTAAATCCTAAGAGGTAAACACTTTAATTATATTATATGTTACATCATATAATCAAAGACTTAAATTACATTATATTCCACCATATAATCCAAAGACTTTAATTACATTACATTTTACATCATATAATTTGATTCGTCGAAACATCAATTTCTCACATTTTCTTTCATATCCCATATTTCTGTCCCACATTGAAAGTGTGTTATCTACCTCTATTTTCTCTCTATATATAGATCGATCCTCATACCCTTACTTGTCATTCCCACAATCCAACCTTTTCTTTCCCACATCTAAAGTGCGATGAAATGATGGGAGTGAAATATATATATATATATATATATATATATATATATATATATATATATATATATATATATATATATATATATATATATATATATATATATATATATATATATATATATATATATATTTCCACATATCATGTTTTGTCAACCTTAAATCTTTCCATTTTGAAAGTGTGGTGAAAAACTTGAGTTGAGTTTTATTTTGGGTTTAAAACAATTTATATATATATATATATATATATATATATATATATATATATATATATATATATATATATATATATATATATATATATTTCCACATATCATGTTTTGTCAACCTTAAATCTTTCCATTTTGAAAGTGTGGTGAAAAACTTGAGTTGAGTTTTATTTTGGGTTTAAAACAATTTTTTTTTTTAAAAAAAATGGTTGACCCGGCGGGTCGACCCGCAAAACTCGTTGGGTACCCGATTTGGTGCCACGTGGCCGACCCGGCGACCCGGCGGGTGACCTGAACCTGCCGACCCATCGGAACCCCGGGGGCCGGGTCAGGGTTAGGGTCGTACCCCCCGGGTTGTCGACCCGGCGGGTCCGACCCCTTGACCCGGTGGGTTGGACCCGTGGCCACGTCTAGTTGTATCCCTCGAAAAGAGCTTTCCAACGCATGCTCATATGCGTCAATCCGACGAACGAGGACCCGGGAAAGTGCGTTTCAAGAACAGAGCAGAATGTTGAAAGCCGACAATTCTACTCGATGTCGACCACTTCTAGTCGAAGTCGAGTACTCTAGAGCCTAGAATTCCACACGAAATCGAGCAGAGCCACTCGAGAGAGTCCAGATGATGCCCGAGCTCGAGTAAAATCCGAGGGGAGAAAATGCTAGTCGACGTCGAGTACATCTACTTGATGTCAAGTACAATCCAGACGAGTCCGAGTCCAAGATCGAGTTGTGCCGAGAAGATAGAGGTACTTGCAAGCCAAGAGATGTGGAATTCTATCAATCCACATGAAGATCTATCAAGTCAAGAGGAATCTATCCACATTAGTCCTAATTTCCTTTAGAGATTTATTTCCTTTATCATAATATTTTATCTTATGTTATTAGATATAAATTTTAGATTTAGATATAGTTGTTCCTTCCTAGAATAGCTACATGGAACACTATAAATAAGGCTTTAGGGGCTGGATTTTAGAATCATTCAATCATCCAAGCCAAGCCACAAGAGAACACATAGAGAGAGATAGCGAGTAGGAGAGAGAAAGCTAAGGCCGAGTGGAGTTGGAGAAGTTGAGAGACGATTTGGCTTTGTTCGATTGTAAGTTTTCTTTTAGTTTATTAATGCAATTTATTTTCCAGAAATTATTGATGTGTTTATTCATGACGAGGAGCGAGTAATCACCCAACTTCTAGGGTCGGAGTGAGCCCGACGATAGCCATGTAAGGTGATGCGATAAAGGTACAATCTTTTGATGCGATTTCATCTTCCATCCCTACGAGCATGATTCTTTTGCGAAAGTTGAAGGTGATCTTTGTTTGTGTTATTGAAGCGAAAGTGATCTTAATACAATTTGGATTAATTATGTGAAAAAGGCTTAGTAACAATTAGGGTTTATGAGAAAACCTCTATATTCCTATTTGTTAATAACGACAGTTATTTGATGAAAAAGCATGATCTTTTATACCTTATGCATTATTTTACATGGTTATCGTTGTGGTGTTGAAACCCTGATCTTGGAAGTCTTTAGTTTATTGATTTTATTCAACCAATTTCATGTTTGCTTTCGTTTTTTATACAATTTAAAGTTTCGGTTTTTATTTCTGTCATACTCGAAATCGACCAAATATACCCGAAGTCGACTGCTACAGTAGTCGAAGTTGAGTAGGGTTAGTCGACATCGACCATCTTTGCTTCGTTTTCGTTTCTGTTTGCTTCTATTTTGCAGTTTTTGTTCGACTGAGTGGTCGATGTCGAGGATACCTGGTCGACGTCGAGTATTTCTTGAGTCAATTTCGAGAGTTTCTGGACTGAAAAGCTGGGCGCTGACACGCTTCCTCGTGGATCGATCCTGACTACCTTATATTAAAACGAGAGGAATTCTTGTATTTATTTGTTGAGACAAGGAGTTAGTTTTGATTTTATATTTCATATTTCTTTCATACTTGACACATCCTGCTGCAACAACAATTAGCCCCACACGAAACGAGACAATCTTCATGATCTCGAGTAGTCCATTTCATAGAAGTAGAGCTAGACTGAGGGAAGGATCCGCCGAAGTTAAATTTGAAAACACCTGCAGGGGTTTTCTCCATCTTAGATTTTCTCTCTTTATTTGTATTGTAGGGTTCGTTTTCTATCTTAGCTTCAATTTTTCATGGTCCTCGTACTTCACTTCTTTTTAGCTATTTTTCAATTTTAATAATTGATGTCTAATTTGTCTCTCTTAGATATCTTGATTTTCTGCTTTTATATCTTCAAACACTCTTTTATTTCTTTTTTTTTATGCTTCTTTTATTTCTTCGTCCCCTTCCTATTTGGTATAGGTTTGCTTGTTGTCGTTGTATGTAGAGTTCGTCTGTCTGAATTTGCACCGTTGTATGCTTTGTTTTAGACGGTTCTCCCATCTGTCGGATTGTCTGACTTTCGAGTTTCAGATATGTATGAATTCGAATTCTTACCAAACAAAAAAAAAACACTACTAATTTTTTGTTGTTGCTAAAGGTGGGCAATAGCCCATTCTTATTAGGATAATAGATTAGGTAGTGTTCCCCGAACCCGGGGTTGGGTACAACACACCTAGTAGGCACTTTGGGTTGTTGTCAAAAACAGAAAAGGATTCCGACATTTGAAAAGACATATTAGCCCGCACATCTGCAACCTTGTTCGCCTGTCTTCGAACTTGACAAATCTTCACTTCCCATCCTCTTAATCTAATGAGCAACCGACACTGGTTCAAGATTTGTTGGTTGACACTAACCGTTTCCTCAACATCCATCAATCTTTGCTAGTATCAATCCGTGCAGCATAGCCCATGCCTTCGCTCTGTCCGATGTGCAGTGCCCGCACTTTGCAGCAAATGCCCTAACAAAGGCCCTCGAGTGATCCTTGATTATGCCTTCAGCCCCCGCAATGCCCGGGTTGCCCTTCGAAGCTCCATATGTATTAAGTTTGACCCAACCAGGTTCGGGTGGATTCCACGTTGCGGGAATATCTTTCCGACAACGGGGGTCTATACTTGTCCTCGTCTCCTTATTCTGACTCTGAGCATGTATATACGATGAGACCTGTCTCCACACTCTCTCCGATCCCCTGCACCCGATCATTTCCTTGAAATACCAACTCGTTTAGCAACACTAGTAATGAATTGCTTTAGGAGTTTTGTCATTATTTGTTTCATTTTTCGTCTACCATGTCAATATTACAAACGACATATTTGATTTTGTTTTTCTAATTAGTGTTTGACGTTTCACAAATCCATCGTAAATTGTTTTTATCATACAACTTTACATGAAGTCCATTGGATGCCATTTTTTTCATACCATTTTTTTTTATTAGGTAAGAATTCGAGTTCAGAAATATCTGAAATTCGAGGGCCGATCAGACCGGCGGACAGAAGAATCGTCTAAAGCCAAACATACAACAATATATATGGTGCAAACTCAGGCAAACACAATCTACAATAAACGAAACAAAGCAGACCAAAACGAAACAGGATGAGGACGAAGAAGACAGACGAAGTCAAACACCACAATACGTAGAACCGTAGGCCAGCGGTGCATCAGGACCCGATCATCCTTTGGGCCATGAGGATGAACTCTAGGGAAGCAGTCAACCCGAGTAGCGGAGACGTCACGATACACACTACCACTTTTCATACCAATATGATATTATGGCCATATTTTTTTTATAAGGTAATAATTCGAGGGCCAGACAGATCTGACACATGGAGAGGCCGACAAAATTGGCAGAGGGCGAACCGTCAAAACATACAAAGACAATAAAAGAAGGTGCAAACTAGGCAGAAACAAGAAAACAGTTCCAGGTGAATAAGCAAACCTAATCCTAAAAGTTGGGGACAACATATAGACTACGAACAGAAGCCAAGCACTAGCAGTAGCGATACCGCTGGTCAGCGGTACATTAGGAGTCCCTGTGGGCAGTGAAGACGAACCTCTAAGGAAATTTCCGAATCACGGAGACGCCTCGATACACACCGCCTCGACCCCAACCAGACCCGACTCCGAGACGCCAGAGCCCCAACTAAGAAAAAGACCGCCGAGACCAACCAGAAGGGCAACTGAGAACCACCCAAGTACAACGCACCTAACAACCATTTCGGGATTCAATCAAACCCTTTCAAAATTTTGTTCCAATCTATTCAGGAATTTTATTGAACCCTTTCAACATTTTATTCAGACCCTTTCAGGATTTATATACTCCGTATAAACTAGTGATATCATCACATTTTTAATTTTTTGGCCGTATTTCTATCACAAAGCGCATTTTTTCCCTCTTCTTTTGTCCCTTTTCTTTTTTCTTTTCCTTTTCCTTTTTCTCTTCTTCCCTTCCGGTTTCCCGGTTCTCCGACTCCGAGTACGATTACGATGTATTTTCCTCTCTCTGCCGATCGGTGAATGCCGGTAAGTTCCGATTCCTCTCTTACTTCTCCCAACTTCTCCTTATATAATTTTTGTGTTTAGTCTCTTTGTTGCTTCGAATTTTGTTTTTTCCCCTTCTCCCGGAGCTGTTCTGTGTGCTAAAACCCTAGCCAATTATGGATGAGCTAGGGTTTTAATTGCTTAATACTTGTCGAGGCAAGCTCCCGTCGTTAGTTCGGAGCTTAATTTTGTGAATTTTAGCATTTGCTTGAGTTTTTGGGGGTTTTCATTTTTATGCGAATTCCGTGGATTTGGTTTTGGATTAGTTTGTCAAGTTCATGAGCTATTTCTGTGAGGTAAGTTTGTTTATTAATCAATTTGAAGCTCTGATATGGTTGAGGAATCCGCCGCTGATCAGAGTGACGCTTTCACTGTTATTCGATTCTCCTGTTAATGTTTGATTGTCTCAACACTTCCTTAATTTTTCTGGTATGTAATACAGTATTTTAGAGTTGCTTTTCGTTTCATGTTTGTCACTAATGCTTACATATGTGTTTAGGTCACTTGGTGAATCAAAAGAGTCAGCTATTTGGGTTGAAAAAATCAGTTGGACATGAATTTAAGTTGAGGTGTGGCAATGGCTGGAAATGCAAAGTGTGAGCTGAGTTCTGTTAGTCCAGAGGATTTGGGCTTTGGAAGGAGCTATGCAAATGGGCCATGGGGAACTCACTCTGGGGCCAGTATGGATAGGCTTGGGAGCTTTCATGAGAACGGAAATGGTCGGCCTTTTGGCTTTGGAGCTAGTATGTCCAGGGGAAAAACAAGTGATTTGCCACCCTTATCTCAGTGCTTAATGTTGGAGCCTATTACATTGGGTGATCAGAACTATTCTCGATGTAGTGAGTTAAGAAGAGCACTCAACTTTCCCTTTGGTGGCATCTCTGATGATGATTCTTTTGGTGCTGCTCATTCTAAGCCTGTGTCATCACCATCCATAGATGAACTGAAACGTTTTAGAGGAAGTGTTCAAGATGCCTATGATAAAGCTCGGTACTTGTGGATGCCTACTCTATTTTATTATAAATTAGAAGAGTATACCTTTTTTTTTTCTTATCTAGGGCCATTCCCCTTTTCCAATAATGTAATATCTGTCATTTACAAAATGTAGTGTGATTCATTCACTCGACAAATTAGGTTCTGATTTGGAAAGCTTGTATCAGCGGAAATGAATTTGGCCGTGTATATATTAAATGCTTTTAGCTGGAGATGAACCATCTCATTGTTTTCACTAAAACTGAACTTCTGTGAAATGCAGGATTAGGATCAAGAGCTTGGATGATAATATGAATAAATTGACTGCATATTTACGGAAACTGCAAATTTCCGAAAGATCAAGAGGGTCAAACTCATTGAAGGTAGGAGCACATCCCCATATGAAATCTCCAGATCCTGCGACGCAGAAAGTGGACGACAAGGGCAAGAATGTTCAAAGCAAGCGTGCCCGCACACCAGTAGCAGATACACGGGTTTGTATACAAGGAATTCAATGTTTCCTATTCTATTGAACAATTTCTCGGTTTTGATTGGGCAGGTTCAAATTTGATCATTTTCTATGCATTTTTTTTTTCTGTAGATAAGTGAATTGAAACTGTATGTTCTGTTGTAATCCCAGTATCTTTTGTTTCAGAGTTTCATTGAATGTCAGTCACTGTTTGTGACCTGTTGTTCATATGATGAGTGGAAACGAGCCCTCGGATCAAATTCAGTCTTGAAAGTAATGCAGTGGAAAACTTGTACAAAATACTCTCTCTGTCTAGCATCCCATTGATTTCTTATAGTAAATTAAATGAACAACCTTTGCAACTAAAGCAATCTCATACCCCTTTATTATGAGGATATTCTTTCTCACTAGTTACTTTTATTGTTTATTGATGAGAACATTGCAGTGTCAATACATACAGCTAAGGTAAATGCGAGTGATTTTGAATCTCTTTTGAAAAAAGAAAAACTGAAATATGCCCAAGTCAGGTTGGAAAGAAAAAGGTAGTTGATAAGAGAAGGAAGATTAGTTCTTCATAATGTAAAAACCCACTTGACCAACCTAGGGTTAGATCATCTTGGGAAAGAAATAAACTTGGCCATGTGAACCTTGAAGATGGCCCGTGCACCTCGTTAATTTAATTGGCAGCAAACTTCAATCTCCGCCTTGCCGTGTTTCCATATGTTGCATCAAACTTTTTCCCGCAGAATGAGTTATATTTACTATTTTCCTTACATATATCTGCTTGTGTGCTGTTTCTGCCTTTCTTTATCAGGTGGAGGGGCGAGCCACTGGTATTCCAAGACAGGTTATGGTCTTGGGGAAAGATATGGATATCATCAAAGAAGGTAGTTTGATTTCAGATTCTATTGAAGAAACGATGGGCCAATTCCCTCATGAAGGAGAAAGCTGTGACAGAAAAATGAAAAGGAGGCATTCTGCAGGCAACATTTTTCCTAGACCTGTTGACAATGATGGGGAGGTAAAAAGAGCTATGCATGGTAGGATTAGCAGTGACTCTGGAATGCCATCCCCTGATGCTCCTGCTTTGAGGTAACTTTTTATACTCTTAAAGAGATAAAATGAATATCTTTAAGCTACCAGATTATCCAATACTTTATGGAAAGAAAAATGCATCTGAATTCCAACTGTGTTCTGTGCCTTTCATGTTGCTGGAAAATGGGATAACAAAAGGACTTACGTGATGTTGTTGCATTTTTTTTTTCCTTGGGCTGATTTTAGAGTCTGCTTAATTTTGGGTTAAGCCTTTATAGCATACAGATGAAAAATTGATTGAGAGTTAATGCTACCCATTGTTCATTCATTTATGACTACCCTCAATTAAGCCAATGTTTCATACGCAAATACTATACTAGTCTGGAAATCTGGAATCTATATGTTATGTTCTTTGGCATAAGATCTAGTCACATGTCTGAACACGCAAGAACTCTTTTTGTAATCAATATTCTAAAAAACGGTCGACGGACCCGTAACAGCAGGGTAGAGTCAAGGGTTTAGGTGGGGTCTAGGCGGGTAGCTTCACGGATCTTGGTGGTCTAGTCGAGTCTTGGCAACATTGACGGCCTTGGCGAGATAGTGAGGTTAAGGGTTTAATCGAGGTCTAGGCGGCCCTTGGCGGGGTTTTTAGAACGGTGTCTATAATTATGTTGAATTGGTGTAAATGTGGGTGAATTGGGAGATAGATGGTAGCAGACTCATCCTTGACAAAGTCTTCTATGTTTAACATGTAAATCCTCTTAGTTTAATGTAGAACCGCCTCAATAATATTCTACTTACTTTTTATTCAATAATAAAAGCCTTATATATAGGTTGATAACAAACCTAAAACTCTATCCTCATAACAAGGAATGAAAACCGAATAAAGGAAAGAAAATTTAACTTTATCGTAGAATATAAATACTAAATCCTAAAGCAATAACTTTATTCAGGGGAATCAAGACAAGATATGCATATCATCCAATATCCTCCATCATCCAGCAGCTGTAACACTTTACTGACTTGAGAACTTATTGTTGGGCTACACAGAACTACACCATTTGTGTACAACAGTGAATATACAGTTGACTGTGTTAATATTTTGGTTACACTGAATCACTGTGCCATCTTATTATTTTGTGTAGAAAAAAAAAAAAGAAATGTAGAGATTCTGCTAATACAGTCCATGAAGGCACCTCCAAACATGATCTTGTTGTTTTGCAAAGGAAAGGTTTTAAATGGTTCATTGTTTAAAGCTTGGAAAATAAAAGGTGATATGGAACACTGGAGCTGCACATCAGCCACAATTGTGCAGTATGTAATATCTCTGTGCAGCTCCAGTCTGACATGTTCCATAAAAAAATGTTTAGAGCTGCCTTTATGGATTGTATCATATACACTCCATGAAACATTTAAAATATAGCTTGAAAAATTCCATTTTATAAGCTTTTTTTTTCCGGGATAGATTTTCAAGAAACGTCTTCAGTTTTGACTTGAGTTTGATGTGCATTATTACATGTCACTGATGCAATTGTGTTGCATGTGACAGTGTAACATGGTATTCATGGTTTTCATTTTTTTTGCAGATTGGGATCTTTCAATGGTGTTGCTGACAATACCAAGCCTGATGGTACTCCATCTGCTGCTGGTTCAAATGTCCAATCAGTACCTAACAATGAACTAGAAAAGATCTCTTCGAAGGAGCTTGGATTGACAAATAAGGAGAACTTTTTGCTAAAGTGCAATAATAAGTACGGCATTAACTCATCTGCCTCAATATAAGCCATGTTTGTAATTTGAGATTTATATTAGCTGCTAACTGTTTGTTTTCCTTTTTCCTTATGTCTATGCACAAATTTCATAATTTCATCGATATTCACAAAATTCACTATATTAATTCAACACTCATACATTTATGGTGCTCCTAGGTTTAATATACATGATGAAAATCATTTGGTGAATCCAAGTTTGTTGGCAAAGGGAAATCCTTCACGAGCTTCCCAAGCCGGGTCTCCAGGAATGGGTAATTCACCTCCTACTTTTTCCCACATGGCTAGCACGCCAGAGGACTGGGAGATGCCTTCAGGCATTAACAATCGTAAGCGAGCTTTTTCAAGTGAATCACCATCTCCACCCATGGCTCAATGGGTTGGGCAAAGACCACAAAAGATTTCCCGTATAAGGAGAACTAGCGTTATATCCCCAACCTCCAACAATGATGAGGCTCTTATATCATCTGAAGGGTTTGCGGCATCTGATTATGTTTTAACTTCTGGTGGGTTCAATGGTTCATTTCCTGCTCGGAGAATGGCCAGTAATATACAACAGCTAAAGGGGATGAGTGAAAATACCCCTTCACCAGCTAGATTGTCAGAGTGTGAAGAAACTGGTGCTGTTGAAGATAACACAGTTGGCACTTTTGAATCAGAGGAAAGAAGTGTAAATGGATCTCAGGATGTTGGCTCTCCTGGATTTCTCACAAAGAAGACTAAATTACTCGTTAAGGAAGAAATAGTAGAAGGTGCGCACAAACACGGGCACAGTGGAAGTTCATCCTTTTCAAGAGGAAGCATGTCTCCCTTGGTGGGAAAATTGGATTCTCCTGCTACACCTAAACCTGTCCAAAGCACAAAACCTGGTTCTGACAAAAACGGAAGGTGTAAATTCTTATCATCAGTTGATCTAAAGGTGAAAGGTGTAATTTATCTATATAAATTTATTCATGAACTTTTTCGGTTCTTTTTCAGTAAATCAGGTCGCCCTCCACTTAAAAAGCACTCAGAACGCAAGGGATATACCCGTCTTCGTCTTGTTCCAAATGGTAATCAGGTCTTCTTTTCTGTTACTGCACTTGTTTCCATTATTCACTTTCAAAGAAGTTGGATCTTTCTCTCTGTGATTGTTTACTCTCCTTTGCTGTTACACTATTCTGTCTTGCACTGGTTCCGTACTTTTCCCTTTCACTTCTAAAAGAAGTGTCTCTCTCCACCCCCCAAACCAAAATCTGGTTCTTCAATTTGACAATTTCATCCAAATTCACCTCTATGAATGAATACAAACTTCATGTCAATTAAAGAAAAAACAGGATATTCCGAGAGAACATGGAGAAAATGTGGATAATGCCTAAAAACTAGGAAGTGGGAAATTGTAGGAACTAACTAGAAAATGGGGTAAAAAACTGAAGATAATAATTAAAATTCAAATCAGATCAACGTTCTTTTCCATGAATATTATTTTTAAATCTGGAATTCTAATACAATAATGTTGCAGTTCAACAATATTTAGGCCTGTGTTTCCTGTTAGTAGAAGGATATGTGTAAATCTGAAAATAAAAAGTGAATGTTGCATATTTGCTGATGATTCCTTGAGTTAGCTTTTCTTTTTTGCTCCCTTTCTTCCAGGTGAATTAGACGCTGACCGAGAAGATCTCTTGGAAGCTGCACGGTTCACTTGCAATTCAAATTGTATACTTCAGCCTTCTTTTGCTTTTTATAAGATATGAATTCTATATCAACCAATCTTTTTGATTTTCTAGTTCTTGCCTGCTCCTCGCCATTCTGGAAGAAGATGGAACCATTATTCTCTATCATGGCTGGTGACAAGTCTTATTTGTTGCAACAGGTGATAAGGAAATTGAATGGTGGTTTGATGATACTGGTTTATTTCTATTGCATATTAACATGTGGATTTACTTGCTCCCTGGTTTAACTTGTGATTAGTTAAATGCTTTGGAGGAGCATCAAGGAATTCCAAGTGAAATGTTTATTTCTGATAATGATATGGTATGTATTTGGTCTTTCTTTTAATTTTCTATGAATTAATTATTTATAATCAAACTTTTATTGCCACTGTGATATCTACAATTGTTTCACAGGCTTTCATTTCACCTTCTTTCCAGAAAGATACCGTAAGAGAAGAGAAGCATGAGCCTAAAAGCGAGGGGTCTGAAGGAGAAAAAGTTGTAATTACTTCTGGGTTGGAGCCATCTAATAGTGATGCTGTTGTCGGAAAAGGTCAGGACAATGATGTATTTTCTTGGAAAGACTCCGAGAAAGAGCATAATGGCTTGACCAGGTTACACCAAAGAGTATTGTGTGCTCTCATTATGGAAGATGAATTTGAAGACCTTGAACAAATCAGTTCTTCCTTTTCTGCAAGTGAGGTTGCCTGTTCAATGGAGGAAAATATCTTCTGCAATGAAAATACTCATAGGTGCTCACGTACTGATTCTCCTCGTCAAGTTGATCTGTTCCAAGGGGACTGTAGCTTCATCCAATCAGAGGTTGGGGTATTGCCTGCAAGTTCTCAGAGCAATCTGAATGGATCACTCACTTCTCAGATTAAAATGTCCAGTGATTCTTCATCTCAAGGTCATTATGCACTGAAGTCTATGGATGAAAAGCTACTAGCTGAGCTGCAGAGCATTGGTTTACATCCGGAAATTGTGGTATGTCCAACGGGAGCTTTTCCCGTCTTCAGAGAGGGTGTTTTTTGTCTTGCTTGTAGAGGTGGCAATCGGTAGATTGGGTCGGGTTCAAGTAATATCCATTCGGATTTTGTTAATGTTGGGTATATTATGTGTTCGGGTCAGGTCGGGCCATGTAAGTTTGCGTCGGGTGAGCTTGGGTCAAAATGGATTTTGGGTTGAATTGGGTCGCGGGTCGGGTCACATTTAGTTTTATTATAAAACGATGATTATTTTTTGTTAATCTTAATTGTTGACTATTAAACTTCATTTATTTAGTTATATTAGGTCTCATTATATCTAATTCATGTTGTTGGCGTGTTTAAAAATGAGAAAATTATAGTGATTACAACGATGAGTCGGGTTCGGGTTGCATATTACTCTAGTTTTTTGGGTCGTGTCGGGTCAGGTCTTGTCAGCTCTACTTGCTCGGCTTGAACTGCTCAATGACTTCCAACTGCCTGCAATTGATAGAAGATGTGTTCATTGCCATTTTGTCTAATCTCCTTGTTCTGCTCTATTCTTTTGTTGTTTAATCTGGTTTGTTTATTTTTTCATGCAGCCTGACTTTGCTGGAGGGGAGGATGAATTATTTTCTCAAGAGATGTTACCATTGAAGAAGCAGTTTCACCATGAAGTAAGTCAACTTGAACTTCATGTACCATAGCTATGTACTTTTATTTTATTTTTTCCCAAAAAAAAAACTTGTTCTGTTGGAATTGTTCACATTAACCCACTTGCATGTTAGACCTGTCTGGACAAATATTTAAAATGGTTGCAGTAGCAATTTTTTATGATTATCTTTTATTGTGTCACTGTTCAAAAGCTTACATTTTGATAGTTTGTTTAGTTTCAGCCTACAGTTTTGGTTGTCTCCCAAACTTGCGCAATTTTTCGATGAATGTGCTATCCTTCTGATTATGTAGGCTAAGAAGAAGAAGTTGTGCTTGGAAAGAATATGGAGAGCTGTTGAAGTGGAAAAGGGGTTGGAGCAACGGTACTTTATTTCCTTTGCTAGCATACCAATGCATCCTTGAAATGTTATTCTGTTTCCTTTAGGGCATTCTTCCAGAAGCATTATTGTGAAGCATTTTGCATAAAATTAATCAAATTTACATGCCATTTCCTGTATGTAGTATTATCCAATACTGTAGAGGATTTTCTTAGTCCAATAGTGAATGTGATGATCATTTATAATAAATTTAGCAGCATGGTAATCATCCTCCTTGATGCTCACGTTAATTTGATGAACCTGCAGGGACTTTGAACAGATTGCAGTGAGCAGACTTGTTGTGTTGGCTTACAGAAAGTTGCTGGTGACTCTCTCCCTCCCTTCTTTTCTCTGTCTCTCTTCCTCTGCTCGTTTAATGAGTTGGCTGTTTATCTTGTGCAAAGAATAAAAATTTAAGTGAGCATTTGCATTGATTATTTCTTTTTATCCTTCAGGCAACTCGAGGGAACACTGCTGCTAGAATAGGGGTCAGCAAGGTCCCAAGACACGTTGCTATGGCTTTTGTGAAGAGAACTCTTACTAGATGTCGAAAGTTTGAAGAAACTGGCAAAAGTTGCTTTAGGGAGCCTGGACTTTGGGATATCATACTTGCAGGTCCCTGTGATAAACCTGGTACTGAGCAACTGGGGCTCTGTAATGATAAACCTGGAAGGGTTTTGGTTGAAAATGGCCTCATACTCAACAGTGGAAAGAAGAAGTCGATCCTGCTTCATGATGTTGGCAGTGGTGCTTCCTTAAAACCATCACCTCTTGGAAACACTCTGATGGGTGGAGTGAAGGGGAACAGGAGTGATAGAGGCAAAGATATGTCATCTAAATCTGGCCGTTTGTCTGTCAGTAACTTACGGGGTGAGAGAAAGGTGAAATCAAAGCCGAAGCAGAGGGGATCCCAGTTGGCTGAATTGGTTGCCAATGACAGTAGTGCCCCTGGTCACATCCTTGTTTCATCCAAGGAGTTCAAGGAACCAGCTGACCCGACTAACTTGCCATTGCACGAATTAGAACCAGTAGAGCTAGGGGACGATGCATTTGATGGGCATCAAGATCTCAGTTCTTGGTTAAGCTGTGACGATGATATTGTACTAGACCATGATTCAATGGGGCTTGAAATACCAATGGATGACCTCTCTGAGTTGAGTATGCTTCTTTGACGACGATAAACTGTACATTTCAGTAGACTGACTGAGTGTTGGAGTTCATAATAATAGTTACAGTGCTGGTAAATCCAGCTGTATTATGCCCTTAGGAAAAGCAGCACCTGTAATTACTTCCATTCTTTTTAGTATACTTAGGTTTAAATATCTTGAGAGCCAAAACTGTGCATGTGGGTTGAGAGTAGTTCCCTTTTGTAACGACGAATCACATTTTTGTTGATGGCATCATTTCGCACCATCTTTCACAAATCACAAGGAGCTGAGCTGTAACTGTAAAACAGTAAGATGCGCTTCTTTATCTATTGCTGTGTCATGAATGATGATTCATGTTCACTGCTAACTGGTTTTCTTCAGAATTCAGGTTGATCCTAGATTCTAATATCTTGATTTTGCTAGATTCAAGTGCTGTAACTAAAGGTTTGCCATCTTCCACTCCCAGTTATGGCTTATGATCAGGTGGTGGTATGATCTTTTTCACTGTTTGAAATGGTATTGCAGGGTAACATCTCTGCACGGATCGACCCAAATGGTACGTCTCCTGTCTAAAGACTCTAAACTAATCTTCAACTCTGATCTGTTGATCTCAGTTAACATCTTCTCCACATACATGAACATATTGGCATACTTTGATATATTTGGATCTCCTAACTGCATATTTTGCCAGTTTGATTCTGCTTGAAATGGGTCTCCACTTGAACCAGCTACTTACCTATGAGCCTGACCCAGAAGAGCAATGCAATAGATGCACAAAGATGCAGAAATTTTTGGATGATAATCCCATGAAATGGAATCCCCAACACTGCCAAATTCAATGAAGAAAAGTGGGGAAAAAAGCACCATAGCTATGAATTTGATTGAAATCCACACTACAAGGCAGAACTCAGGTCTTGCTCAAATTGCAAGAACAGCAATTTCAAATTACAAGCAAGGGATACAAAATTTATTAAGCATTTAAGCCTACTGCACAAGAAGACTATTGCAGATGCCCACCGTACTATATCCAGACGCATGAAAATCTTGTGCTCATGTGAAGTGCAAACGAGACTATTCACAGCTTACAGATGATGAAAAGCTGTATTTTTTTTTATTTTTTTATTTTAAGGTTAAAATATATTGAAAACTGTATGTACAAGGGTAGAATTCATGGGGAAGACCGTTCACAGTCTTGTGTACAAAACGAGGGGTAACCTTGATCTATGGAAGCTCATAGAGTGACTATGGCTTGGTTCCATTGTAATGGTAGGAGCCAAGCAGGCTGTGTAGATCTTGTCACATTAGGCCAAGGTCATCATTACTCGGACATACACACAAAGGCAAAGGATGCATCAAACACCTTCGGCTATGCCATCAATGTTGACGCATCCATTGCCTTTGTATAAGCCTATTTCATTGCAAGTAAATTGATCAGCAGGAAACAACATATGAATAGATGATGTATTATCGTTCAATAGTATACACTGAACTTGCAGTTACTTTCAATGTTCAAATTCACCCTAACAATTGAACGGATCAAAGGTCCGGCGTTGTTGTTCACTGACCCCTGGAAAAGCGATAAATAGAGATAAACCACTCTATCCGCCACCTGGTTGAATTCACAAAACACGTGGACAAAAAGAAGAAGCTTCAAATGACTGGAGCAAGTGAAGAGCGTTAGATATCAACATTTCGATTTTCCATGGACACTTCCATAAGTCTTTCAAAGAATTGCACACAATATCTTCAAAAAGGAAGGCTGAATTGAACAATAGTCTCATCTTTTGAAATAGTTGTGAAATGAATTTTTAAAGTTGCAAAAAATAGTACTACAAATTATGAAAGGATTTGCAATGAATAAATTAAATATAGTTCAATGTAATATTATTACTCCCTCCTTTAATTTTAAATTGACTTTTATTATTCATACACATTTTTAAAAAATGATAAAAAAACCCTATAAATATTAGTAGTTGTTTTTAAATAAATATAAAGTTGATATTTTATATAATTCTCTTTTAATTATTTTTAATATATATATATATATATATAGATATATATATATAAATAATACTACTAAAGTCAATTAAAATTGAATGGAGTATTTGAAAATTGTAACTATCCCAACAGTTTGGGGTATTTCGTGCAATTTAGCCCAAAAATTAGTTAATGAATTGTTTTGGTCGCTGACAGAAGAAATTGCAGATTTTGAAATTGTGATCCCTCTTTGGGAGTTTGGCCCTTTCTTCAGATCTCAAACCCAATTAAAGTTGCAGAAATTCGCAACCAACAATGGGGGGTTTGGGAATATCATCTCTCATCTTCTTGAAAGCAATCTTGTGTCTCTCAATCAGCCTCACCTTCAATAGCTATGGCGTCCCCATCCTCTCCATCCCCTTCCTCTACGCCTCCCTCGTCTCCTTCCTCATCTGCATCGCCTCCCACCCGCAAATCAACCTCCCCATGCTCCTCGGCAAAAACCCTAACGGCACCTTCTCCACCTGGTCCCTCCTCATGTTCGCCCCCTACCTGTTCTTCGTCCGCTCCTTCTCCCTCCTGAGGCGATTCGCCAGCCAGGAGGAGCCCTTCACCGAGGTCTCCGAGGGCTTGTTCGTCGGCGGATGGCCGTTTGCGCCTGAGATGCTTCCTCCCGGTAACCCCGCCATCGTTGATTGCACCTGTGAATTGCCCAGGAAATCTGACTTCTTTGGGAATGCTTACATGTGTATACCTACTTGGGACACGAGGGCTCCTAACCCCTCTGACATTGAATCCGCTGTCAAATGGGCTTCCAGGAAGAGGGCTCTGGGTGTGCCTGTCTTCGTCCACTGTGCTTATGGTAATTCATTTTGATGGCTGAAAATCTGTTTAATTTCCCTTTGCAGCTGTTGATTTTGTGTTTACTTGCTGTTTTGATGTTAATTTTGTATGTGGATGCTCCTTGGTTTCTTGTTTTGGATTGAATTGGTGGTGGTGATGGTGACTGGGTTAAGATTGAATTAGGGTTTCTTGTAGCCTTTGTAGGCATGTTTGAGATTGTGGTGATGGGAGGAGCCATGTTGCATTGCTGCCTACCTGAACTTAGCTAGCTTTCATTTCCTTGTAGCTACCTGATCTTAGGAGCCATGGTAGGAACCTTGTTTTGGATTGAATTGGCGGTGATGGTGATTGGATTAGGATCGAATTAGGTTTTCTTGTAGGTGTGATTAAGATTTTTGTGGTGATGGTAGGAGCCATGTTATCCCCGTTCCCGTATCTGTATCCGTGTAACATAGCTCCTGAGTGGGTTCGGTAGCGTTCTAGAACACTTTGATAGCTGATCTCTAGTCAAAATGATAAATGCTAAACACTACCCAAATGCTACTATAAATCTACTGTCAATAGTTGTATAATGAATACCCGAAGGTAGGTTTTTTCGGTTGTTGATTTGAATATGAAATTATGGATCATATAGCCTGCCTTGGGAGATAGGCAGTCCGATTTTTTTTATGTGTTTCTGTCATCAGATTTTCCTTCGCGGCGTCTGATTTTAAGTTGCAGTTTTGCTTCTTTAGTACCTTTGAAGTCTCAGACTTGCTTTGTTGAGAACCAATTGTATCTGATTGCAATTTCTCATCTTCAGTCTTCACATATTATTACACTATAACCTCCAGCTGAACTGCCAAAAGTTGAGAGCATATCTAATCCGATTTTAGTCATATGTAAGGGGGTTTCTAGTTGGAGTGGAGGCAGATTGATTTCACTACAATTCTTTTGATTCACAAACACGAATTTATTATTTGATGAACCTTTTTCGTTTTGCATAGGTCATGGAAGAAGCGTTGCAGTTATGTGCGCACTGTTGGTGGCGTTAGAGGTCGTGGATGAATGGAAGAACGCAGAGAAGCTCATCAAACAAAATCGGCCTTTCATAAGGATGAATTCTCTCCATCGAGAGGCCTTGGATGAATGGTCCAAGCATCGGCTCTCCCCTCCCAAAAGGCTGGGTGAAGGGATAGTAAGTTCCGCCATTGCATCCAATGCTTTCTGAACCACGACACCATTGACAGCAAAGACAGTGAAGACGAATCGAAACCCATCTTCTCCATAATACAAGCTCCCAATCAGGAGGAATGCATTCTTTTCCCCATGAGACCTGTAGTTCTCCTCGATCAAGAGCACCATTTCTTAAGCTATTACAACCAAGCTTCAACTATGTTTCTTTCAAATGGAGAACTGTGACGAGGGAAATCATCAAGAAACTGCTTTCTACGACTACGTGTAAGTTGTACATTTGGTTTGTGAGATTTATGCAATTACTATTTCATTTGATAGGGTTGAATACTTTGAAATAGAGCTTAAAATCCTCTCAACTTGTTCGGGAAATGGATATGTACTTATGCCATGAATGGATATACTGGGTTGATGTTGATGTTGTCGTTTGTTTTCACAAATTTGCAATATATGAGTTCCACTTTCAATTGAATGCTGATTTTGGTCAACCTGGCTTGACTCAACACAAGCCAACAATTCATTGTCACATGTAGTAGCCTCTTAAATACTCCTTGTTCTTCCTTGCTTTCACCGCAAAATCATCTCAGCTTCGCTTCATCTACTCCGGCAGCCTCAGTTGTGATGAGTTCTGCAAACTCACCTCGCTTTCTTGGACAGCAGTTTCTAGTTTGAACATTTGGGCCTGGTTTCTCCCCAGTGAGTTCTTGACGTGTTACAACCCTTATCCCGATTTTGTTAGCTGATTCCATGACCTCTTCCATTCCCACCACCACCACTCCCTTGTTTCAACGGCCCCAGGATTCATGGCTTCCCTGAAGAGCATCTCCAGCGCATTTGGGATCAAATCTTCTCCCTTCAGGGCATTGTCCATGGCAGTGCAAAAGGCAAAGAGCTAATCAGCCCCAAAATAACTTAAGAGAATGAAATCAAAGAGCCAGATGCCTATGGAGATTGGAATTAGGAAGAGGAGATTCAACCCTAAACCTGATTTTTCACATTTGTCAGGGAGGGAAATTTAAGGGCAGAGTAAACTTTTCTGTAATGAATTATGAGGACTTGGTAGAAGGATATAACATACAAGCAATGGTGGTAGTAAATCAGGCAGTTGAGATTCACCAAAACCGCTGTGTTCTCGTGCAAGCTATTCAGTGCTCTCATACTATGGCATCCTGATAATTTCACACCATTCTTAAACGAACAAAGACCAATTCAAAGACTGTATCTGTACACTGGATTCTCCAATCGCGCTGGGTGTTCGAGATCACCCTTGATCTGTTGCCATTATTGAAGCCTCTTCAAGTGGAAGCAAAAGTGAAGCATTACGATCCACCATAAGCTACCGAATCATCCAGAACCGAGAGGTCTAAAATCTTATTCTACAAGTCTGCATAACATTGCTGAAGCTTCGTCTTTGGTCATGCTGTATATGATCAAATCCATGTATTGAACAGCCTCATGAGGTCGGAGTCCTTCCATGAAAAATTTAAATAAACGCGAGTGTGTCCCTTGCATCTCAGCTATGCACCCGTTCAGCGTTGTCTTTTGCTGCTCTTTGGACAACTCCACTGCCTCCAACAACGGGAGTGCATTTCTTTCTTCTTCTTCAAAATGTTCTCTACAGTTTACCTATCCAGTTGTGGCATGAAAAAAGTTAGATCACAGCTGTTCAAAGTCGTCGAGCATAGCCTGTATCTCAATGTCTTCCAAGTGTAAAAGCAAAACAGTCCATGTGCTATCAAAAGGGATAAAGGAACGCATCAATCATTGCTTTTATCTTTACATCTCTTGGACCAAAGAAGTTCCATTGCAATTTTGTAAACATTAAAGATCACCTGTAACACCTCCAGCCTCGACGACATGTTATGCAAAGCCTCCCTATGGTCAGGAGTCCCGGCATCAAGAGCTCCGATGGATTTGATCGCCTCTTTGATTCCATTCATAATAGGTAGGTCCCTCGCATGTTCCTGATTTGCAGACCTACATAACCCTGCACCATTTGAATTTTGAATGAACTGTCATAATCACAAATTGCCAACATTTGAAGCATTCAATACTGTATATGATTTGTTTGAAACACAAAGCAAATCATTTCCAAAGTAACTTGTTTTACATCAATAATGAATTCAACCAGAAGTTAACAACACACCAAAACTCATCTTGACCATTGGAATCTTATCCAGATGTGCCAAGTGCAAAACAATGGACAATTGCTCAGCTTTTCAAAGTGTCAGCCAAATCTTGATGTAAAGTGATCAATGTACAAACTGAAAACAATATAGTATTCCAAAAAGTCTGCAAAAGTCACCCATTCAATCTTTCCCAATGCAAGCCGTAGAGGATTCCCCTAGGTTTGGGGAAAAGGGAAGGATCTCATAGCTAGGTCATGATGCAGAATAGCTCCAGGAGGACCATAATCAAAATCCAATCCAAAAAATGCAAGCAAGTCTGAATTTCAATCCTATTTGCAACTCAGGAAGGTTAACAACTGAGCAGAAAATCAATCAGGTGGTATAATTTCGCTACTTCTGAAGATCTTGACAAGAACTGAAAGAAAGAAAGCAATGGCGTTTGGTCTAGTATAACATCAAAATTGGATAAACAGATTATAATACCTCGATCTTCCCTCTGAAGAATGGGGAAGACGACCTTTTCCTCCATCTGCGCGTGCTCCAGCAACACATCATAAAGCTGATCGTAGCTCTTCCCAAACTTCCTCACCTCCATCCTCGGGGTGCCAACGGCCGGATCGATCGCCGCCTTGCCGCCTCGCACGATCAGATCCGCCGCCCAACGGACCATCCTATCCAAGTGCCAATTGAAGCTCCGGTGCTGAAGCACCGCCAACTTCATCAACAACGGCGCCGTTTCGTCCCACAGCCCCTGCTTTACATTCTTCAGCAGCAACGGCGGCTGCGGAAACCTAGCGTCCATGACCTCCAAAACCGTCTCGGCGGAGCCGGAAACGACGTCGTCCTTTCCGAATTCAAGAGTGAAGAGCGACATCTCAAAGATCGAAGGCGCGAACTCGAGAGCCACAGGCTTTCGCAGAAGAGCGAAGCGGAGGTAGTACGTGAGCAAGCTCGTGGGGTGTCCGTACAGCATCACCGGAGCTTTGACTCCGCCATCGCAATCGACTCCAACACCACGGCTCTTGATTGCAAACACCGCCTCCTTAGCGCCGGCGATTGATCTGATCTTGCTGGAAACCGGCGGCGTGAAGTCGCCGGCGCCGTCGACATTGATACCGACGCTCGGGCGCTTAATAAAGTCGGAGGGGGATATTTCGGCAGTGGATTTCTTCTTGGAGTCTTCTTTATGAACACAATTCCCCATAGATCGGTGCTTGGTGGAGTCGCTGGTTGATGCAGACGGAGTTATGGTGTAGATCAAGGAGAGGAATCAATGGCAGATAAAGCGGGGGAGGTCAGTCGAATTAAGAAAGAAAACTCCGTAGGAGTAATTACATTTATGGGGAAACGAGAAGAGAGGAAAAAGGGGAGGATAAATTAGGAATTATTGGATATGATTTGCTTAATCAGAAAAAGGGGAGGATTAATTCGGAGTAAATTACAACAAAGGAGAAAGAGAGAGCGGAGGAAGAGGGAGAGTGAACTGAACAAGTTGGTAGGTGGAGAAGAAAAAAGCATAAACGAATTGAAAACGACACCGTAGAGGCGCGGAGATGAGATTAGTGACCAAAATATGTACATAAATTGCATTTCAGGACCTAAATTATATGGATGTTTTTTGTATCCTATCCTAAATTGAAAAAGATTTACTACCAAAAAAAGCAACTGACCATAAATTAAAAAGAGTTAGATAAATTAAAATAAAATAAAATATTTCTAAATTAGTGTTATTATCTCATACTCTTGACCTTGGCATAGGATTTATGCTTAATTTAGTGAATGTCCATAAAAGTAAATATTCATTTTTTAAATAAACTAAGTAAATATTCATTTTTAACATTTTTATCCTTCGTTCCCCATTCCTAGGGTTGGGCAGATTTTGGATCGGACCGGGACCAGACCGGAATTTACGGTCTTTGGATCGGACCGGGATATTACGGTCTGGTCCACGGTCCAAGAATTTTGCATTTCCGGGTTCCGGTCCAAATCCGGGACCAGACCGGAATTTCCGGTCTGGACCGGAATTAGACCGGAACCCACGTTATTTTATAAAAAAAAAAATTTAAAGAGGAGCCCTACCCGCGTACTCGCGTTCGAGACTCCAGTTTCATACTTTCATTTCTTATGTTCTTCATCCTTTTCTTTCTTAACTGCTCTCGATAGCCGCCGCCACTGTTCAGTAAGAGTAAAGAGGAGTCCTGCTCTCGATACCCCGACACCACCTCACTCAACCCTCCCTCGCCAGAAGCCACACCCCCGTCGGCCCTCGGCTCTCTCCACTAGTGCTCTCGGCTGAGTCGGCTCTCCCGGCAAGGCAGTAAGTCTTTCCTGTAAAGGCTCGGATTTTTGAATCATAACTTAAAAAAATAAATAAATAAATAAAAATAAATTTAAATTGGATTTAATTCGGATATTTCAATGAAAACTCGTCTATAACTTACTAAATCGAAATCGAAATTTTTAAAAACAAATTCCGGCCCAATTTTTTTTAACGTTAACGATTGAATCCATCTTTCACATCGGGATTCGAAAATTCTTTCCGTCTCATATCACCAATTCTTACCTAGATCTCTACAATTGATCCAACTCATCTTCCCCCATTTGGGTTAAATCTTATCCTCCCCTTTCCTTTTCTCTCTTCTCTATTCCCCTCCTTTTGGGAAAACAAACAACACACCATCTGTAAATTTGACCAAAGGCAACTGTTGAAATCTGAAGCATACCTCCCCTTTTCTAATTTCATTTGTTTTCATAAACCCCCTTTCACAAACCAACAAATTGCATTCCTTCTCTCCTGATTTTGGTAATGCATCACTGTGAACCCTTTTCCTCTTCAAAGAATCAGAAACACATAGCTCTTTTCCCGGAATTTCACCGTCACAGCCCCCTTCTTCCTCCTCCTGGCGGCCTGTCATCTCCACCACCAGCAGTAGCCGACGGGGATCTCGGACACCGAGCACGCCTCCAGCCTTCCTTCGTCCGAGCTCCCAGCCACCCCGATGCTTCTTCCTCCGAGCAGTAGCAACAACTAGGAATCCCATCGGATCCCAGACGCTCGCCGGAGCCTGGAACGTCGCCATCAACCTCCTCGCGCCCTTGTTTCGTCTCCAAGGTCGATTCCCCTTTTTCTATTCGATTTCGGTTAAATCGCATCAAAATCCGTTGTTGCTCATTCCTTGTTCTCTCCTAGTCGTCGAACGAGGCCCCCCCTTCTGTCCTCGCAGCCAGACGCCGCCATTGACACCGGAGAAACTCCCCGGAAGCCGCGACTGTAAGTTCCGCCTCTCCCTTCTTCTTCCTCGCGTTTCATTCCTGGGTTTGGGGTCGGGGGTGAGCGAGAGTGGCTGGGGCCGAGTGCGGGTGGACGGAGGTGGGGGGACCTACGCCGGCGAGGAGCCCCTCTCTTCTTCCTCCCGTCTTCCTTCCGCCGTGCCAATGTCCAGATATGGAGGATGGAGGCGGGTTCAATTGAACCGGTTCACCTCTTCCTTTCTCTCTTTTTTCCGGTTTACTCCCTTTTTACACCGGTTCGGTTCATTCTTTTTAAAAGAGATGGGCTGGGCTTGATTGGATCCGAAAATTTAAGGGGCTTGGGCCTATTTTTGGATCCGGGTTCCGAATGGGTTTGAATTGCATTTGGGCACATTCCTTCCTTTGGGCCTAATTTTGTCATGGATTGTGTTTATAAAATGTGTATTAAATATAAGACTTGATTTCGGGTAATTTTCGGAAATTGTTAAATTACTAACTAATTGGATTATATATATATTATTAAATTATGGATCTTAAAATATAAAGGGATTTAAAATATATTATTTGGACTTGGATTTGAAAGAGAATTGGGGAAAAGGTTTTCTAGGTGGGAAATTGATTTGATGAATGGAAAAGAATTTAATAGAAATTAAGAAGAGGATTTTTGGAAATGATCTAACCTTGTCGGAGTTGTTTGATAAAATAATAATAGTAAGTGGATTTAAAGGATAATATTTTATTAATGGATTTTGACCAGAGAGGATTTGAGAAATTGTTTTGAAAATGAGTTGACTTAAATTGAGATTTAAAAGTTTGGAAAATATGGTTGATACGATTTTATCAATGAGGTTGATCGGGAGTGAATGATTTTGGTTGATGTTGATCGTATCGGAAGTGTTTTGGAAAATGGTTTTACTATCGATTGGTTTTGAGAATGTTGGGAACTTGGGTTCTGTGTATATGAATGTTAGCCCGATAGCTTATGAAAATGGCTTGATGATAGGTGTGTATTGCTTTTGGATTGCTTATGAAAATGGCTTGATGATAGGTGTGTATTGCTTTTGGATTGCTTTGGACTTGCATATGGGCCCTTGCTTGTATTATCTTGCTGTTCTGCATCTCCAGGTAAGTCTCTTCGGAGCTTACTCAGATTGAATAGAGCTATTCCCTGCTTTAGGTGCATGATATACTAGGTGCTTGCATTCATGATCAGCATGCCATGTAGTACCATGCTAGGTTGCATCGATCGTTGAGCATTCTATTTCTTTGTGCGTATGTAAACAGAACGGCCGTTATCTGTGATAGTCCTAGAGTCTTTGCTAGGGTCATAGGGTAGCCCAGCCTCATCGGGTACCCTGAGTCAATCGAGTACTTCCTTATATTATGATATGCCTGCGGGCTTTATTGTGGAGCGGGTTAGGCATGCGTGCCGCCCTATTATGAATGAATGCATTCACGAGCTGGCCAGTCTCCGCCTGTCGGAAGGGGTGGAGGTAGGAGAGAGATATGCCACTTGGCATTGTCTTGGGCCCTTTACAGTATTTCTGCACAATATTATGAACTAGGAGCATGCTAGTGTGTTTGAATTTCGTACTGCATTAGAGCATCGTTATTAGGTATAGCGTATATGTGTGCTTATGGTTGGGATGCATAGTTAAGTGGGCATCGATCTGATCCCGCTCCAAATCAATTTTTTTAGGAATTAATTATGTTCATCCTATCGGTGCTGTTTGCTTATTGCGCGAGTCATTTTGTCGGCAGAGAGTGAGCGTTGGAGTTATAAACTTCACCAGACTCTGATTATATTGTTTTGGATTTATACTTTCGACTCCGTTTTGACCCGGCTCTGCCGTGGCACTTGTATCCTTATTTTGCTTCCGTCTTGCTTCCGTGTGAAATGAATTTTGCGAGTTAGTCCCCAGGACAGGTTAAGGGTACCCAACGGCCCTTCGAGGTGTTTAGGGTTTGAAATCCCTCTTTCTATAAATCTTAAATGACTTTGAAACCTCGACCCGTACCTGGATTGCAAGATCCGAACAAGGGGTTTTGTCCCTTGAAACGTAACCCGGAAATCATAATTCTGGGCCGTTACATTTCCCTCTCTCAATTTCACATTTCGATCTAGGTTTTTAGGTATATTTTGACAAATCAATGTCGATTTTGGTATAAATTTGGTGAAATCATAAGTATTCTAGTATAATGTTGAAGAATCTCATCCCGATTTTAAATCTAGGGTTAATAAATTTCAATTTGTACTAATTTTAGATCTAGGTTCAACCTATGAATTTAGGGACTGAGAACTAAAAAGAGTCACTTGCAACTTGCTGAAAAATAAATTGATACAATGTCTATATGAATTCATGATTATCCTAACCAAATTGGTAGTTTTATGGAATTACCGGTTTTGATACACAAGGAATCTGAAGTGATTTGGATGTCCATGTCACTCCATCATTTGCAGGATGCTGGAGTTCATGCCTTGTCAAATGTTTGTCACGTCGATGTCGAACGCATAAGCAAAAGGAAGCCTGGTGAAGTGGTATGCTATTGATTTGATTATCTTACTTAGCTCTGTGTATTATCTCACCCTTACATTTCCACCCAAGTTGTTGTACCACTATATAATATATATTGCAACTTACTGCTCACCTATCTCATGAACTATCAAGTAATAGTGTCATCTATTTGTGATGCAGCTTCCTGTTTTTGATATTGATTGCACCAACTCTTGATGTTGTTTGTAAATTGTAAAAGTTCTTTGTGATTCTTGGATCTGCAGTTACCTCCTCATGAGCCTTCTGGTGTCAAATGAGTCGTTAACCACTTTTTAGAGGTAGACATCATTAGAATCCTTTCTTTGTATTATGTAGTTTCTAATTGGTTGATACTTTATGTTTTATTTCTCAGATGTTGATGTGGTAAATGAATAAAGGAATTTTGTTGTTTTCATTTCACAGTTGATAGCTGGATAGTGAATGATAAACAGATATCCTTGCTGTTTTTAGTTTGACTCTATGGTTAAAGTTTAGTATATTCTTCTGTTGTTGGCAGAAAGATGATCCTGATGTTATGGTCATTGATATTCGATGTGTTCCGTCGGATTTTCATGCTAGATACAAGGCACAAGAGCGCACGTATGTATCAATAGACGATGCTGGTGTCAGCACTTCCGGTAGATACAAGGCAGATGAGGGCTATGTATAAATTCATATCCCTCCTTCCGAGGTGCAACCACAAGCGGAAGGGGCTGCTCTAAGTGTAAAAACAACTGCTGAGCTTTTGTAATTCAAGAGAAATTGCTATAAACAACTGATGTAATGTTGTAAAATGGGGTTACTGCTATAAAACAGTTGTTGTAATCCTGTAAAACAGCTGCTGTAATGCTGTAAAATACAGCTTATGTATTGTGTAAAAAACGGAATTCGGTCCAACCGGTCTTTACGGTCCGCGGATCGGAAAACCCGGGACCATATTTCTCGGTCCCGGTCCGATCCGCGGTCCAAGTTTCCAAAATTTTCGGTCCATCGGATCGGACCGGGACCGGAATGTCCGGTCCGGTCCGGACCGGATGCCCAGCCCTACCCATTCCTAACCGTCTCTCCTTTCCCTTTTTGATCATTTTTAATTTTAACATTAACTAGTTAATATTGATCATTTCGGTCAATGCCTACATTTGATGACAGTTTTTTTTTTTGGTGACAGTTGTGTATATTTTTTCGATGACAGTTGTTTGTGACAATTATTTTGGTGACAACTGACTTTTTTGATGATATTTTATTTTTTTGGTGACATTTAACGGAATTCTTTTCTTTTTTTGATCCAAAACGGGATTCTTTTCTAGTACTAGTGCACACTGTCACCAACCTATTGTCATCAATTACAGAACATTGTCATCAACTATAGAACATTGTCACCAACTTTTTGTCGCCTACTATCAAATATTGTCACCGCCAATTTTCACTAACTACATACTATCACCAGCTACAAAATATTATCATCAACCTATTGTCAACAACTACGAAACACTGTAATCAAATTATTTTCACCAACTTATCGTCACAAACCAATTGCATGTTATCAACTACAAAACATTGCCACCAATCTATTATCCCTAAATAGAGAACATTATCACCACCCCTATTGTCACAAACCTACTTTCGTAATCTGTTGTCATCAACCTATTGTCACCAACTACAGAACATTGTCATCAAATGTCTCTCCCCTCCAGCGTCTTCATCCTCTTCATCTTCTTCGTGTTCAACCGCCCTCTTCATCTACGCCTCACACCGGATTGGCCGACCTCGAGTACCTTTACAACCTTCAGCTCGACCTCAAATTACAAACAATAAAACTTTGCAATTTCAAAAAAACAAAACATCACCAACAAACACAATTTCACAAGGGGAGATTCAAACAAATTAAACTACAAATTGCGTAGCGAAATCGAAGAAAAAAACTGAGCATGGAAAGGCAACGATCGCCAAGGCTAATTCATAACTCCATATTTTTTGTTAAAGGAGAGGTGGAGCTCTAATTCATAACTCTATATAAGCCATCGAAATTTATCTAATGGTCTTGTAATAACGAACAAAAGATACACAAAGCACTATAGTGACTAATGACTAATAACATCTAGAAACAAATCATTGATGCAAAGCCAAAAAAATTGATTAAATTAGTCTTATGAATTATAAAAAGGAAAGCAGAAAGCTTTATTTCTAAGGTTTTGAATTGGGCACTTTGTCAAATATGTGGAGTGCGTTCCTAAATTTTATATGTATAACTTAAATTCAAAGATTTTTTAGTCCATGAATAGCTAGATAGCATCAAATACAAATAGACAGAGATGGATAAAAAAAAAATGTGAAGCTTACAAAAGCAAGAAGATGGGCTTCATGTTATTGATTATTGTTTATACACATTTGAGCCACCAGCTATTGATGTTTAAATTCAGTCAATAAAAACATTGGAGTCACCAGAAATCAATGTCGAAATTGAATCTAAATTCGGATTCAAACGAGACAACGCTCATAAATCACTTTGCAAATGGATTCAATTCGTATAACCTATAAACACTAAAACTAAACAATAATTGAAAGGGAACAATTGTAGAAACTCACAAATCAAGAATGGCGTTCTCATTTTCTTCTTCGGTGGAGACGACGATCTCTTCAAGCTCAATGATGGGAGCGATCTGAGCAATTTGATCTTTGTTGTTCTTGTCCTCAGCCATGGCGTTCTGAGTCTTCTCACCTTCTTTTCTATATTGTTGATCTACCTCCAATCAAATAAAACAAGGGTAGTTTGGGGTTTATAAAAATATATGGACATTTACTTAATTACTAAAAATAATTGGACATTTACCTAATTAGGTATCCTAGATAGATATTTGACCAATTTTTTTCATAGAAAAATCGTTATACGGATTCAGATAATAAGTCCACATAGCATGAAAGACTCATTTAGTTCATATAGTAAGATACTAGGGCATCGTTTGGTTACACTTTCACTTCCCGGGAAGTACAAATTCATAGGAATTGGTTTTCAATATATGTGTTTAGTACAATTTTTTAAAACTAATTCTTGTGTTTTTTAAAACACAAGAATTAGAATTCACAAGAATGGGAATTCCTACAAAATGGAGGAATTCAACTTACCAATAGGGATGGGTAAGATCTACTCCCCTTTTCTTTCCCAAATCTTTTATTTATTTTATTCTTTTCATAAAGAAAATCTCTAATTTGTCCATATTAATAAGATGAATTTATTTATATATAAAGGTTATAAAAGTAATTTAAAACCAGCTATAGTCAAATATCTGTGTTCAACCAAACAAAATGCAGTAATTGAGTTCATGAGAATTTTTTTTTATAAGGAAATAATTCGAGGTCGAACATGCCCGGATCTCGAGAGGCCGACAAAGTCGGCAGACAGCGTGCCGTCTAAACATACAACAAAGAAATAGAAAATATAACATAGAAACAGAAAAAAAGTACAGTACAAGCGGAGAGAGACACGCAACAATAGTTCATGGGGATTTATTTGTAAACAAACATATTTTCATATTTCCCAAGAAGTAGAATTTATGGTTTGCTTAATCAGAAAAAAGGGAGGGAGGATAAATTCGGAGTAAATTACAACAAAGGAGAAAGAGAGAGCGGAGAAAGAGAGAGGGAGAATGAACTGAAGAAGTAGGTAGGTGGAGAAGAAAAAAGCATAAACGAATTGAAAACGACACCGTAGAGGCGCGGAGATCAGATTAGCAACCAAAATATGCACATAAATTGCATTTTAGGACCTAAATTTTATTTTTATTTCTTTTGGAATATCATGTAAGGTTTTAGCCTTTTAGGGGGGAGTTAATCATGGTTATACCACCACCTAAGAGTTTTTTCGGATGAGAGCTTGAAGCTTGGAATCTGCTCTTCAATCAGGAACGTCGGAGTCGAGTCCCATATGCACCACTCGATCTACAACCTTGTTGCCTTCACTGAAAGTGTGGGACACCGAAGCCTCCTCAAAGAAGCGAAGAGAAGAGAATCTGAAATAAGAATTTCGACTTCCCATGGAATCATCCAAACGTCATTGATTGCATTGATAACTACCAGGCGGTCTCCTTCCACCTCAAGTTTCCTTATTCCGCTTTTCCAAGCTTCTAGAAAGCCCCTTTGAAATCTGATGACCTCAGTTTGCAACTACAACAAAAGTGCCTATTAGCGGGGAAATTCTTCATCGCTAAAAATTGATTTTTTTTTATCACTAAAGAGATTCGACGAGAAAATGCATTTCATCGCTTGTTCCTGGCAAAAAAATCCAAATACTTCTTCAACTTTTTGGTGAAAGAGCATGTAAAAAGCTCATTGACAACAATTTTAAAGCAAGAAATTAAAATATTTGTCACTAATAAATATGGCAAGAAATTTAATGTTTTCTTGTTAATAAATTTGAGTAATTTTATCTACTTTCACCCAACCTATTAAGACTAAAATGAAATTTCCTCGTTGATTAATATGATTAGCGACAAATTCTTTAATCAATAAATATACACTTTTAGTGAAAATTTCTAATATTTGTCGCCAAAAAATTTGGCGGACTTTACATAATTCACACCAAATATATAACGATAAAATTTAAAATTCCTCGATGATTATGCTTTTAGCGATAAAAATATTCCTCAATAAAAGCTCTAAATTTGTCGCTATAGTTCTTATCCTTTAGGCGACCACATTATGATAACAATTAGCGATGAACTAAAAAATTTATCATTGAATGTCACTTTTAGCGAGGAATATATGTTCCTCACTAAAGTTCATGCGCCCTTTTATGAGGATTGGACATGTTTGTCGCTAAAGGTCATATTTATCAAGGAACAGTGCCGATCCTATGGTTTTATAGGCCCAGGGCGGAAGAAAATTATGGGCCCTATTATTAATAATATTAGGACCCGTAATTTTCGTCTCGTAGTAATAAGGTTTGATTTTTTATTATTATTAATAATATTAGGACCCATAATTTTCGTCTCGTAATAATAAGGTTTGATTTTTTTTTCCTGGTGTCCAAACTTTTCAAGAATTTCACAATAGAGAATATAGTAGGGGATTGAAATAGAGAGAGTGTGAGGATATTAACAACAAATCATTTGATAAATAGAAGAAAATAAGAGATATCTCAATTCACTTTTTTATTTTTCCTATTTCTTCACATCTTAAAATTCTCATGTTCTTCAATCTATGCCACTTTTTTATTTATGAGAATGAGATTGAGATTTGAGGATAGAGGAAATGCACCCATGAACCTAAACACCTCCTCTTTTTTTTTTTTTTTTTCTTATTTGTTTATTTATTGTGGGGCATATAAATTAGGGTTAATACGTAGGTTGGGCTTTTTTAAATGGATAGATGGGCCTATTTTTTTTTATCAGAACATATGGGCTTTTTTTTATTTCTTTTTTTGGTGGGGGTGGGCCTCTTTTGATTTTGTATATAAATAGCAGCAAAGATTTATACTGCAAATGATTTTGTATATACGTAGTATGCAGAGTATGCAGCAAAGATTTTGGGCCCCTTAATGGACTGGGCCCTGGGCTGCCCCTGTCCTTGGGCCGGGACTGTCAAGGAAATATAATTCGTCGCTAAAATTTTGGTCCCTAATAGACATTTCTGTTGTATTAACGCAAATACCGTCCCACAACTTTTAAATTTGCAGGAAATCATTATCCCTTCTTCATCACAAATCATATAATATGCAGAAGCACGACCAGAAGGAATCTTAATACCATCAAAATTGAGTTCCATAAACCCTCGTTTGGGTTTACTCCATCATCGTATTACTTTTCTTCGATGGGGATTTTTTTTTTGTTTGGTTTGATTTTTGCATCCTCGTTCTCTACGTCCATCTTGTGGGCCCTTTTCCAATTTATTATCATATGTTGTCTGATTTTTGCTGTAAGTTCTTATAAGTTGGTTTTCGAATATAATCTTATTTTTCTTTGTCCGGACTCTAGATTCAGAAAATAAGTTTATTAGTACTTTTAAGTGTAATTGCAGTACATATTTAATTTCTTTGGCTAGTTATAGCTACATTGGTTAGTTAATTATTCGATTGTATTATGTTATTCAATTAAAGATGTAATTAGTCGAATGTAATATATTGTACTGGTGTGATTTTTCATAACTTAATGCAACTAAATAGTTATCTATTGTCTCGAATAACTAACAAAAACTCTCATACATTGATGGGTGTGGAAAAAATCAAATCAAAATATAAAAAGAGATGAAATCCCTACACAATGTCTTAAACTTTTACGGAGTATAATACTCCGTATAACATATAACATAAAAATAGAATAAAATTGACCTCACCTTCGTTTTCAAACAGTTTAATTGCGATTTCTCGAAAATCTACAGGGTCGAAAAGCATGTCTTGTTCATATCTGTTTCCTCATTTTAGAGCTTAGTTAAACATATGTGCGAAATCTGATGTGTTCACATATTATACAATAAATATCTTCTGCATGAGATCCCATGTTCCACTCAGTGTAACAAAAAAATATTTTAGCCGTTACTTTATCTTAAAATATTTATAAAAAATATATTCATATTTTAAACATCTACTTTTATATTTATTTTTTCAAATATATCTTTAATTGCAAAAAATATAATACATGATTTTTTAAAATAGTACTCGTAATTGGGAATTCGCAATTTGGCAACTATATTACTCCTATGTATGTACACTTTTTTTTTCCTTACTTACTAGTTCAAGTGGGCTTGACCCACTCTACATCTGGGTCGGGTTACTGTAGGCCCATTAAGGGGTTGACCCTCCCACTCACAAGAGTCTCTATGTTTTCACGAGGATTCGAACCCCGAGGTATGGAATGTAGCCTCATAACTACTACACCAACTTGTAATTGGTTATGTATGTACACTATTATAGAGGTAGTGGATGGGGTTACCGGTATGCTCCATGGATTGGAGCGTCATACGTCAGCTATATTGACATTAAGTTGAACATATACACAATGTTTAAAATGCATGCTCTGTTTGACTATTTCTTCAAAAAAAATTTAAAAATTTGTTTAACAAGGTCTAAAATAAAAATATAAATCGCCTGTAGTTGAATTTGGACTGGTTAAGTTTTATAAGACTTTATAGTTATTTTGTTTTGAATAAAAAATTACAAACTAAAACATATACTCCCTCCGTGTCATAATAGATGTCTTTTACTATTTATGCACGTTTTCTTAAAAAGCTAAAAATTATATAAAATATCAACATTTTATTAAATATTTTTAAATAATATCATACATATTGCTATATAGAATTATTTTAAAAAATTAATTAAAAAATTGATATTCTATATAGTTTTTAGCTCATTAAAAAGCGTGCATTAATAGTCCAAAGACAAATATTTTGGGACGGAGGGAGCAACTACATTCTAAGAGCAAGCCCAACAACTTCTCTAAAATAGAGAAAATGGGAGATTTTAGAGAAAATAAGCATTTTTTTTTCTCCCCAACAGCTTCTCCAAACTCATCTCTAAAATAGAGAAATAGATTGAGAGAGGGAAAAAATCTCTACATTTGGAGGAAGAGAAGTTGATCTCTATAATTTAATGTTCACTTGTTCCTATGTAGAATTGAATGATACAACCCCACATTTTCACCCATAATATAGAAAAAAAAATATAATTTCACACTAAATTACTAGTAAAAAAATTATTTTTAAAAATTAATTAAAAATTGATATGATTTGATATAATATATAAATTAATTATGTTAAATCAATATAGATAGAACAAAACATCATAATTCTATGTTAACTTTTATAAATAAAACAGCACAACTAATTTCATCCAATTTAATGCTATAAAATACACATTAAAAATTTATAAAATTTTCACTTCAAAAATATTCACTTGAACTCATAACTCATATTGGAATGATTTTATTTTTATAAATTAAGCTTTGTTAGTTAATTAATTAATCATATATGATCATTCACCAATCTAGTTTATAATAAAAAATATATATTAACTAATTGAAAATAATAAGATTAAGTTTGAATAATATTTTATCCAATTTTATGATAACTTTTATAGTAATAATCTAAATTTAATATTAATATCACTTAAAAAATAAATATCAAATTTATCACTAGATTTTGTTTTAAAAAAATATCACATGAGAATATAATAATAATAATAATAATAAAATTAATATGTCGTGCAAGGGGATGAGTAACATATAATAGTTCACCAACAAATTTGAGGCTAAATGTTAAAAGGGCAAATTGCATAAAATAGCACGAACTTTAGGGGTGGTTGCACTCGGTGGCACAAACTTTAAAAAATACAAAAATAATCACCAACTTTGGGGTTTAGTTGCAGTCAGTGGCACATACCCCATATCTCGCTAATGTGGACTAGTGGGGGTGCTTACATGGAATTTTTTATAATTAAAAATACATATAGCGAGATATGAATTAGTGGGAATGATTACATGGATTTTTTTTTAAAAAAAATTATAAGACATAAAAGATGTGCCCAAATTATGAAACTAGCTAGGTTCCATTTTTATTTTTTATTTCATGTAAATCCAAATCAAAGATAATTGTGACAAATATAACATTT
Organism: Persicaria tinctoria; assembly: GCA_037127255.1. Classification (NCBI taxonomy): domain Eukaryota; kingdom Viridiplantae; phylum Streptophyta; class Magnoliopsida; order Caryophyllales; family Polygonaceae; genus Persicaria; species Persicaria tinctoria. The sequence continues at coordinate 9,625,631 of JBANSL010000004.1, forward strand.
GCAAATTAAAATAACTAGTACGTACCAAATTTTAATTTCCACATGTTATATTTGTCACAATTATCTTTGATTTGGATTTACATGAAATAAAAAATAAAATTGGAACCTATCTAGTTTCATAATTTGGACACATCTTTTATGTCTTTTAATTTAAAAAAAAAATAATGTAAGCATTCTCACTAATCCATATCTCGCTATATGCCTTTTTAATTAAAAAAAAATCCATATAAGCGCCCCCACTAGTCCAAATTAGCGAGATAGGAGTACGTGCCACCGACCGCAACTAAACCCCAAAGTTGGTGATTATTTTTGTATTTTTTTAAGTTCGTGCTACCGAGTGTAACTATGCCTAAAGTTCGTGCTATTTTATGCAATTTGCCCATGTTAAAATTAAGTTAAAATTATGTTTTTAGAAATGTGTCTATTAAACATATTTCATAAATGCATTTATTTATTATAATCTTTAATAAATGTAAAAATCAATAAAATAGAGAAGATGTTGGAGTTAGAGTGAATTTTTTTAGAGATTTTGATATTTTAATATCTATTTTAGAGATTTTTTACCAAAGCGGTTGTGCTTGCTCTAATAAAGCCAATGCAAGCCAATTTAGTGCAAAGAACGAAAAAGAATCAAATATTAAAAAATACAAGGGTGAGTTGCTAACTAGACCTTTATAAGCTTTAATTAGCTAATTATACTCTAAACTTATTTAATTAGTTAAGTTGTAACTACACGTGACCCCCACCCGTTCCATCGTTCTTCCCTTCCCGTATGCTTCTCCGATCTCTAGATCTTTAAATCTCCTCCAGATCTCCGATCGCGCGCCTTCAAAATTGAGCTCATATATCACCCAAAACCTCATATGCATACTCGAAAATCGACATGAATCAACAAAAAGCGACCTCCAGATCGTGATTCCAACTCACTTTTGTAGACAAAATCTGGATGAATCCTCCAAAATTGAGCTTCTAGATCGCTCGAATTCTATCACCAATGGCCAACGTCAATGCCAAATGGAATCAGAAACAAAGAAAATAGGCACGATTTGATATATAATCAAAGTATGTACCATAAATTTTTGACCTAAAAATCATTTATATATCTCAATTTACAATCTCACTTCTCAATTCCACAACGTAAGTTACATCTAAGTAGAACTTCTAATCGAGCTATTGTGATTTTCCATTGAAATCTGTTTAATTTGTGAGTGATACTATGATGAAATTTGCAGTTTTGTTGTGACTAGAGAATATGTTTTGTATGAACAGATGGATATCAATATTTTGACCGTGTCGTTTACTATTCATGCACGCTTTTTTAGAACGATAAAAACTATATAAAATATTAATTTTTTTTAACAAATTTGTACTTATTAATAATAACTACGAAGTTGTTAAAAAAATTAAATATTTTATATAGTTTTTATCTCCTAAAAAAGCGTACGTGAATAGTAAAGTGACAAGTTTTTCCGAACGGAGGTAGTATTGAGTTAGATTCATTCAAATAGATGATTAGTGATAGATTTGACATTTGTCTAGAAATATATTAGTTGAAGTTAAGTCACTTGCATCCTTTACAAAAATTGAAAGTTCCATTTACAATAAAAAAAAAAGAAGATCTCAAGGCATTCATGGATATAAATGAGGCGCATACCTCAGACTTCATGGTATTTGTCGTTACATGTTTTAACAAAGAAAAAAGTATGTGGAGGTTTTACCGTGTAAATCCTTATGGAGAGTTGGACTCTCTTCCAAGGATCAAATCCTTCGTATGGAGAGCTGTAAGGGAGGTTTTACCGTGTAAATGCAACTTGTTAAAGAGGAGGATTGTGGAGGATATGTGTTGCAATGAGTGCGGTAGAAAGGAGGATGAATTCCATGCTCTCTATGAATGTAGGAGAGCCAAGAACATTTGGAAAGTGTGGCCAGGACTGCTGCATTTTTGGAGAGGGAGATCAATAATGGACACTTTTGTTCGGGTCAGAGCAGGAGCAACAAAGGTGGGTGGCCGTGTTGTGGGGTGTTTGGGAGGCACGGAACAAGCGTCTGTTCGAGGGTAAGTTGTGCGAGTCGATCGAGGTGGTGCAGGGGATTAACTTAGTACTGGAGGCATTGAAGGGAAGGGTCGACAGAGGTGGGAACAGCCAGCGCCGGGACGTGCAGGATCGTCAGGTGAAGTGGACGAAGCCGGGAGAGGGGATCATCAAGCTCAACTAATTCCGTTCCAAGGGCTGTGTATAATGCTATGGTTTTAGATAATTTAGAGTAAAGCCTTACAGGCTTGTCCTCAAAAAAAAAAAGAAAAAAGAAAAAAGTATGTGGGAGTCAAATAACTACAATTATTCAGTAAACAAGTGTGGATACAGTGTTTGATGAGTATGTTCAAGATACAAGTGTCCATGACACACAAGCTATAACTACTGTTGTTGTTGCATCAGAAGATACTCAGAACTACAACGATGAAAATCAAAATGAAGACTTTAGTGAGAATGAGAAATAAGAGATTGATTTCATTTATATTTATATATGTAGGTCAGATTTTCAAGTCAAAAATTCATCTAAGGACTGTAGTGGCTAATATGGAATTGAAAGAGAACTTCTAGTTTCAAGTGAAGAAATCAACACATATAAAGTACAAGGTAATTTATATTGATACCAGTTGCAAGTGGACTTTGGTAGCACCATGTGTGAATTAAGAATTCAAGTTACTTTGAGATAGGATTATTATTGTACTACCTCCGTTCCAAAATACATGGGTTTTTAGTTTTCGGCACGTTTTTTAAGGAGCGGAAAATTCTATAAAATATTATTTTTTTAATTAATTTTTTTATATAATTTAATACTTATTAGTAATAAATATTAAATTATGTAAAAAAATTCATTAAAAAAATAATATTTTATATAGTTTTTCGCTCCTTAAAAAACGTGCCGAAAAGTCAAAACCCATGTATTTTGGAACGGAGAGAGTAACTTGTACCAATATTTATTAAATCAAACAATCAATATCTATTGGGCGAAATTTTCAATGCAATTGAAATAGAATTATTATTGTACCTTGTACCAATATTTTTAAGGTTTTAATACATCCATTATGTAATATACACACATATACAGTACTCGTATATAACATTATCATTCAAATTATTGGAAGTACATTATACTCCCTCCGTTCGGCAAAACTTGTCGTTTTAGAGTTTTGTTTTTGTTCGGAAAAACTTGTCATTTTAGGTATTTTTGCTTCTACTTTACTAAAATGCCCTTGATTTGATTGATGTGTTGTGAGTTGTAGATTTTGATAAAGTAAAAAGTAGAGTAATAAATGAGGGTAAATTAGTAAAAAGGTAGTGTAATTATTAGCTTTATTAAAAATTATGTGGAGAGTTAAAATGACAAGTTTTGCCGAACGGAGGGAGTACGTGGTATATGGTGTGATTTGTTGAGAGAATGAAAGATGTGAAGAGATCAAAAGAGTCCCACATCGATAATATGAACAAAGAAGCCTTAGTATATAAGTTAACGAGTTACTTCTTCTATTGCTAATTGGTTATAGGATGAAACCCCGCTCAACTTATGTGCTAGGCTATTAGCGCAAGGACGCACATCTTGATCCCGAGTCCCAACGTACTTCAGTATGATTCACCTTCTTTTTCTTTTTCTTTTTTCATAAGGTACGATTTCGGCTGGCCGAAGCCTAGACGATCGCATCCTGTCGGATGAGGTCAAGAAGTCATGGATTTGTTTTTCCTTTTTATGCTAGACGGCAGATGATGATTTGTGAATCTCCTTCTATATTGAGTTTTCTAATATGAAGTTCTCTAACTTTAATTACTCCTTCTCACCTTTCATAAGGTAAGATTTCGACTGGCCGAAGCCTAGCCGATCGCATCCTGTCGGATGAGGTCAATAAGTCATGGATTTGTTTTGATTTCGGTTGGCCGAAGCCTAGCCGATCGCATCCTGTCGGATAAAGTCAAGAAGTCATGGATTTGTTTTTCCTTTTTATGCTAGACGGCAGATGATGATTTGTGAATCTCCTTCTATATTGAGTTTTCTAATATGAAGTTCTCTAACTTTAATTACTCCTTCTCGCCTTTCATAAGGTAAGATTTCGGCTGGCCGAAGCCTAGCCGATCGCATCCTGTCGGATGAGGTCAAGAAGTCATGGATTTGTTTTTCCTTTTTATGCTAGACGACAGATGATGATTTGTGAATCTCCTTCTATATTGAGTTTTCTAATATGAAATTCTCTAACTTTAATTACTCCTTCTCTCAAGGCGAGTGCTTTCGTCATAAGATGATTTTGTTTACCTATTTCTTTGTATCCCAATGTAATAGGTTTCCCCTCCCAGTCCCGAATAATGTACCCCGTGGTGCTTCCATCCAAATATGAAAATGAATCATCGAAGTTTAGTTTCAAGACCCTAGGTCCCGATTTTCTGCACTCAATATTTTTTTTTTAATTTTTCGGCTTGGATTGCCCTTTTTATTTTCTATTCCTATGTCGTCCTCTTGCTTACACGTTTTTCTCCAATTCTCTTGAAGATTTTTTATGAAAATTTGTATTTCCTTATTTGATGGAATACGGTCATCTCGGAAGATAATTTGATTTCTGTAAAACCAAATGACCCACCATTTGAGCGCTAGTCCTTCTTTTTAGAATATTGGGTATGATGTGTTGAATTGCTTGTATCTGCAGAGCTGGATAATTTGCGAAACAACATTCGAAAAAAAGATGTGCTTCATCCTCGAAATGGTGTTTACATAATTTACAGGGATTTGGGACAGGAACGCCTCTATGGGATAATCGAGTTGTTGTTGGGAGCCCTTTTTGAACCAGTTTCCATAGGAAGTTTTTAATCTTTGGGGGAATATTTAGCTTCCATATCCAAAAGTTGGGGTCGTCTGTCATATTATCAGTGTTTGTAATGAGTATCATTGCACTTGCTGTTGTGAACCAGCCCTCTTGATCAGGCCACCAGAAGAGTCTATCTAGGATCAGCGAGACTGGGATTGGAATTTCTGTTATTTCCTTCACAATTGTTTTATCAAAATCTTGGTTTAGTCTCTCAATCCACCATTTTCCGTTTATTATATAGTCGCTGACTTTTTGGTTAATATTAACACCTTCTGGACAGACAATCAATTGTCTGTCCAGAAGTTAATTGATCTTCCATCTCCTACAGACCAAATGAGGCCTTTTTTAAATTTGTCAATGAGTCGACTAAGGTTTCTCATTCTCAATATTAATTCATACCGAAAGCATGAATAAATAGTGAAAATGCACACCAAAAGCATGAATAACTAATGAAATCTGTGTAACGTTCTTATCTTCTTTCAAGTGTTATTAGTTGTTCTAATTATAATTCTCTATATCCAATTACGGAAAGGATAAGAAACCCAATTGAAAAATATTTCCCCTAAATATATCCGGTTTAGCCAATTTTAAATTAGATTAGGAGGGTTCACCCATTTTCTTTTAGAATTTTCTTTCCCAATAAATTATCCTTATCCTATACCCTTATGACACACAGTAGACAAACCCATCTAATTATATCTCCAAATTATAATTGTTTCCTTCGAAAATTCAGCAATATAACTATGTAAGGACAGACTAAAGAATCCATATAGATATAATCTTTTGAAAGTTTTTATTAAATTGTCTCCATTTATAACTATTTTCCTTGAACATACATTGATTGTAAATTTGTAATAATAAATTAAGTTTATAGATGCAAGGTCTTTTTTTTTTTTTTTTTTTTTTGATTAGGAGAGAATTTGGGCAGCGGACTACCCAAGAGCATCCTTTCGGATGAGATCGATGAGATCTGAATTGGAAGGGTTAATTTCCCTCTGGGCCGAGTGACCAAGGTGTGCAACCTTGTCTGCCACTCTATTGCCACTCCGAGGGACATGGGAGAACGAGACCGTTCCCATGCAGTTTATCATAGTTTTGATATCTGACATTATTAATTCAATGTCCCAAGGGCATGAAGATTTCCCTTGCAAGTAGTCAATGATGGTTTTTGAATCCCCTTCGATCTGCAGTTGTTGTATTTGTAATTTTGATGCTTCGGAGATGCCTAGCCTAAGGGCAAGAGCCTCAGCCATTAGAGGACTACTCTTGCCCAGCCGCTTAAACGCCATTTGTATTGGTGCCCCGCGCCAGTCCCTAATGATAATGCCAGCACAGCTGGCGGCATTCTGTAGGCATGAGCCATCAAAATTAAGTTTGAAAACCCCATCAGGGGGCCTAGTCCATCTACGTTGGAAGAGCTTTTTTTGAGGACAGCGCCCATGTTTTTTGTCAAAGATAGATGAAGCTTCCTTCTCAATTACCACCTTACCCCGGTTAGCTCGTAACCAGGCAGCGAGCTGGGAATCATAGAATCCCAAAAATTCCACATGAGTCGGAACATTGCCTTGTCTGAAAGTGAAAGAGTTACGAAAGTACCAAATACTCCACCAGTTGAAAGCGATCTTCTGCAACTTATCCTTATTCAGATTCCTACCTATCCAGGTCATGAGTTTTTTAATATCTCTCGTTTCGGCAATTACCGCCATAAGTTTACTGTATTCATTCGGTGACAGATATTGTGCAATGTGAGGGAACTTGCATTGTAGGAATATATGGGTCTCATCCTCAACACAGTCGTTGCATATATCACACATAGTTGGTACGGGGACTCCCCTACCAGCTAGACGATGTTTCGTGGGAAGACCACTCTGACAGATTTTCCACAGGAAATTCTTAATTTTCGGGGGTACATTCAGTTTCCAAATCTATGTATTCTCGTCTTTTGTTTCATTCCGTGAAGCGGTGAGCATATTGTAAGCAGATGTAGTGGTGAACCAGCCATTCCGACTGGGCCACCAATAAAGCCGATCCTCCATTGCACACTGAGGCAATGGGATAGACACAATTTCTTCCACAATATGTCTTGGGAGGTTTGCCTCAAGTTTTTCAGTCCACCATTGGCCCCCAATGATAAAATCAGCTACTCGCTCCCGTAGGTTGATCGGATCAGGGCAATCAGCTCTAGATCTTAAGGGTTTTGCATCAACCTAATTGTCTGTCTAAAATTTAACGCTCAGTCCATTACCAATAGACCAGATCAGACCACTTTGGAATTTATCAATTAACGATGACAACTTGGACCACTGCCAAGAGCAATTACCACTCCGTTTATAGTCTGCTAGTTTGCAATCTTTGAGATATTTATATTTGATCGTTCGAACCCAACAGTTGTTTGGTTCCGCAATGATTTTCCATAGTAGTTTAAGTTGAAGTGCTTCATTCATTTCTTTTGCCTTCCGGAGACCAAGACCTCCAGCGCTTTTGGGTCTGCATATTCGATCCCACCCAATTAAGGGTCTATGTTGTGCATCCTTATTCCAAAAGAATTGCCGGTTGATATTGTCCAATTCCTTGTGCATGGTAGCTGGCAGCATGAAATTCTGCATTGTATATAAGGGCTTTGCAGCCAAGTTTGAGCCGATCAGAACCATCCGACCATGTTGTGAAAGAGCATCAGCTCTCCACCTTGTTAACTGTTCTTTTGATCGACAGATTATATCGTCGAATGTGTCTTTGTTAACACGACCATTAATAATTGGACAGCCTAAGTATTTTTCAATAGAAGTGACATGTGAGATGGTAAGCATATTTTCTAGTTCAGGAATTCTCTGCCTATGGATGCCTGATGTAACTTGGAAAGAAGACTTGTGAAAGTTTACTTTCTGGCCCGAGATTTGGCAATAGTCTTCTAATATGGATCTAATCTTCTGACAAGCCGTGACATTGCCTTTGCAGAAAATGATAATGTCGTCTGCAAAGGCCAAGAATGGAATAATTGGACCACTTCGTCCAAAGTTAAACCCAACTTGCCGACAAGGCAAAGACGACTCCACAGACAGGCGCCTAGCAAGGATTTCGGATCCTAGAATGAATAGGTATGGTGATAGCGGATCACCCTGACGTAATCCCCGCGAAGGGTAGAACATTTCTGTTGGGCCGTTGTTCACGAGGACAGAGAATGAAACAGTAGTGATGCATTCCATGACCCAATTGATAAAGGTTGGGTGAAACCCAAATTTACTCATAATTTGTTTTGTGAAATTCCATTCAACCCGGTCATAGGCTTTTTCCATATCCAGTTTAAGCGCTAACCAACCTTCTTTACCCTTACGAGACCTGAAGGAGTGAAAAATTTCATGTGCAATTAGAACATTGTCTTGTATGGCTCTGTCTGAGACAAAAGCCCCTTGCAAGGGATGAATGAGCTTACCCATAACTGCCTTGAGGCGCTCCGTAAGAATTTTGGATATAATTTTATAGATGGTAGAGCATAGACTAATCGGTCTATAGTGGGTTGTGGACATAGGATTGTCACATTTTGGGAGTAGTGTTATAAAAGTATGATTATATTGTTTTAGGATCTTACCCGAAAGGAAGAAACTTTTGACTGCCTTGATGACCGAAGGGCCCACAATGCCCCAACAGTTTTGGTAGAATTCTGCTGTCATGCCATCCGGGCCGGGTGACTTATTTTTCCCCATGCTGAACACAGCCTGCCTTATTTCCCCATTTGAAGGGGTGGAAATTAATCTTTCATTTTCTTCATGTGTGATTTCTGTAGATACCAATTGCAGATACTCTTCTAAACGATGCTGGTTAATGTTCTGGCTACAGAATCGTTGTTGGTAATCCCTACGAATTTCGTTACTTATATTTGAATCCCCAACTATTATGGTACCATCAGCTGTGGTGATGCGTCGTATTGCCTTTCTATTTCTTCTACCCGATGCTATCCTATGAAAATATGCAGTATTTGAATCCGAAAGTCTAATGTGTTTAGTCTTAGCTCTTTGGTTCCAGTAAGATTTTTGGAATTGCAGTAGTTTTTCCTTCTTAATGATCAGATTCTTTTCCTTATTTTGATTATTCCCTGATCGGTATTGGTTTGGAGTTGTCTGGATACTAAGTAGTTGTTCTTCCACCTTTTGAAGTTGGCGGAATATGTTTCCAAAAGTGCTTTTATTCCAAATCTTTGCTTTTTGTTTAAGTAATCGGGTCTTACACATCAGTTGAAACATGGCAGAACCCCCACAATGGGTTTGCCAGGTTTGTCTAACAAGATTAAGAAAATCACCCCTTCTGAGCCACAGATTCTCAAGTTTAAAAGGAGGAGGCTTGAATCTGATATTGGTAGTTAATTCAGTCGAGATTGGGCAGTGGTCAGAAGCCGAAAATGCACCATTTTTGGTGGTGATAGTTGGGAACTGTTGAACGATTTGTTGGTGCACCAATACGCGATCCGGTTTTTCCTTTATGTTTCCTTCTTCAACCTGTTTTTTGCGCCGTGTGAACGTATTCCCCCACGACGAGATCTCAGAGAGCGAGCAGTCATTCTTGAAGTTTGTGAGTCGTGATAGCCGATTAATTTTGACTGGGGCACCACCTTCCTTGTCGGCAAAGCATGCAATTTCATTGAGATCACCAATAATGATACTTGGTAATTGCTCCGTATTTACTGCATCTGTAAGAGCATCCCAAAAAGCAGGTTTATCCACCTCATGGGGAGGGGCATAAACAAACCAAATGAGACAACAGAAGTTATCCGCTTCATTAGTGTATTTTACAGTTATAACCCTTTCCCAAACAAATAGAGTTTCAATGGATTCTTGTAGAAGAGTATGTTCTTTCCAAAGAAGGGCTATGCCACCCGCCTTACCAATGGCGGGAACCCAGATTGCTTTATCGAAGCCTGCAGCCCTCCAAACAGGAGTATCAGGTATAATATCAGTTTTAGTTTCAGGAAGCGCTAACATTTGGATGTGCTCTGATTTGCATAGGACGTCAACATTAGTCCAGAAAGAGCGTTTTCCTATACCGCGGCAGTTCCAGAAGGCGATCTTCATGAAACAGCTGTATGGTTTGGGACCGAGACAGGTATTCGACCCAAACGACACTGTATTATACACTGTTTTTGATGATGCTTAAAGCACCGGTTGCTAGACGAGCATAGAAGCCCGACTCCCAACCACCAAAGACCATGGTTAAGAGAATGCTCGAGCACCTTTTTTGGAGAGGTTATCTCCCCTGTTGTTTTATTTGAATCTGTAATCAACTTCACAGAGGTAGCGAAGCCGGTAGAAAAGGTAGTAGCTTGAACGGTTATCTGAGTATTGTTGCAAGTAGGAAAATGCATAGCCATGATAAAAAAGGAAGTGCAAGACCAAGTATTACACCACCACCCAAGGATCAAAAGCCACCAATCATACATAATCTTTATATTCATTATATATTTGAGATTCATTCTCCAATTACGGGGGTTCAACCCTACTACATGCCGCCTGTAATATATGATATGATCAACAAACAAAGGAGGAGTGGTGCCCAACAAAACAACCTTGGTTTTATTATCATTATAAGCAAGTTTTGCCATGTTGTTTTCAAGTGAAATCATCCAAATCAAGAAACAAACTGCAAGCACCAGGAGCTGCCAGTTTGAATAAAAAACATGGATGTCAACAGTCTTATAGATGGCTATATATATAAGGGGATTACACCCCACCTGTTTGCATTTATACTTAGTAGCTACTGCTTCACACAAAGGAGGGGTCAACCACGTGAAGGAGCCAACCCGACCAAAATGTAAAAAACGATTGCTCAGCTGTTCAATCATAATATATACGCATTTATCTAACCGGTTTTTGGAGGAGACAAGTTTTAGATTGTATATAGTGGCGAGATCATGTGGAGAGTTTGTCTCCTTCAATGGATCCATATTACGACGTGGATTCGAACAAGTTAAACTAGTACGGTGATGATCCGATCACCCCATCATCCCCTTTTTTTATTCAATCCACTACTGCATACTGCATGTCCATCTCCACACTCGAATCTTTTGTACAACTTTGATGTCATTTAGTAATACAAGTAATTTCGCTTCTGAGTGGGAGAGTCAGTCACTTAAATAGATTATACAATACCCAATTTAGATGTAAAGCGACTAAGTTTATTTTAACATGTATTTAACCCATATAATTCATTAATTTCAACTCCTACTAAACAACACGAGCATGTTGTATCTCAGATGTAACATCGGTTTCGACTTTCGACTCCTACTAAAGGCATTAGTGGACAACCTATGTTACCAAATTCAGTATAACTATGAAAACACACGAGATATGGGATTTCATCTTTGTAACTTAACTTTAATACTCCGCCGTCGTAAAACAACCCTATCAAAGGAAAATACTTGGCTTACCCAAATTTTGGGTTACCCAGGGGTAATTATGTAACTTCCACAAAATAATTCAAATGGATAAAGGGAAATGAAAATCTAAAAAGTGTGTTATGATTACCCTACTTCTAGCATAGGTTAATAATGATGTTTTTTTACTTTTACTTTTCCTGTAAAAGGGTTTGAATTACAAATTCACAATTTATTCAATTACAAATTCATAAGGTATTCTAACATCTCATCTCCAAACGGTAAAATTGTAATATCAATTAGTGTTATTAAAAATAAATTTTAAATAATACGGAGTATAACAAATTAATATTTTTAAAACATAAAAGAAAATTTATTTTATTTCCAACTTACATCATTTGATGCATATATATATATAATATAAAGTTGGGAATATATATTGGAAATGGATTTACTTACTACAATATTAATTATAATTTATATTTATTTACTACAAACATTGTAACAAACAAAAAAATTGCCTCTACCCGGAATCGAACGGTAGATCAACTAGCAGCAGCCCGCGGACCTACCCGCCGGCTGCTACATAGAATGTCTTTCAGTAATCAACTATTGATGGTAAAACTTGATTTGAATTTGTCAAAAGAAGAAAAACAGGGAGCAATCAACAAATGCACTATGAATGACATACTTCATCTCAATAAGAGATTCAGCACTCTCAAGTGGTTAGGGGAATTTAAGGAATTATTGTTGTAACTTCTGAACTCATCTTAATAAAATCAAGGAGTTCAAAGTGAAATTGGCAAATGACTGTCATGAAGAGTGAGTTTCTTTTTGACACATTAGTCTCCCTTTTTGCCTTAGTGCCACTGTTGTGAGTTTCTTTTTGACACATTAGTCGATACTTGTCGGTGCTTAGGAATCCATGTTGATGTCATTGAGCTCCTCATTTCTATATTTTTATTCCACTGGCACTGAGATGATGTTAGGTAATTCTGGGATTGAAATGATTGATTAAAAAAAACTACCGTTCTGAATCTGGATTGAGATTAGTTCTTGATTTCTGATATGTGTCTACATTTTAGGGCTTGGTGTCTATCCCTGAAATCATCATTATATGTGAAATTGGGACTGGATTTATCTGCATTCAGGTTTTTGATTTGCTACTACTACTGTTTCTTGTTCAATGGTTTCTGGATGAGGACCTAAAAGTCCTGGATGTCATTAGGTCTTATTTATTGTTGCTTAAGTGCCTTAGGCATTTTTAATACGGAGTATTAAATGTGATTATCTGCTTTCAATAACTTATTTACATATAGGCTAGCAATGTTCCATTTGATCCCATCTTTCTGCATTTTTAGGTAGGTGGATTCATAATTGACTATATTCAATTGAGCTAGATATTTTTTCATACCGAATTCTGCACTGATGTGATACAGTGTTTTTAATTGCTAATACTTGATACTTCAAGTTTAAGGTCTTACAATATATATTCTGCCACCTAGGATTTGGTTGCATGGACGAGTGAGAAGCATGACATGTATCTTAAGTCTAAGGAAGCTTCATTTGTGCCCCAACTCTACAATTCGTGCAGGCAAGTCGAACCTTCTGGACTGGGCCAGGTATTGTTCGGTCATCGACCTTTCTTATTTTATCTCTTATTGGATTTGTACATCCTCACAATACTCGTTTATGTTGAAGATGGTTATTCCGGTATTGAAGTCCGTGTTACCCCCATCGACCTTTCTTATTTTATCTCTTATTGGAGGTCTTGCTGTGAGGAGGTATAGTTGTATATTTCAATGGCTTGTCTAAATTTCTGCCTTGACTGTTTAATTGTTTTAAGTCATACGGAGTAGTTTTTTCCCTGCTTAATTGACATTGTTTGCTGCTTGATTCCATTGTTTTGTTTGAATGTTGGCATATTTAGTCATCTTTATAGCGAGTTGGTGACATTGCTACATACCTCTCTCGTGTCAGAGGATGACAATACTTGCTTTAACCGTTAAATCTTATTATAGATCAAGGAACGTATCTATTTTGACTTGCTTTTCAGATTTGACTGTTAAATCCGGTTATTGATATTATTGTTGTGTTTTAATGTTACTCTGTAGCATTTAGTCATCTTTATAGCGAGCTGGTCAAACTATTGTATACCTTTCTCGTGTCGGATGATGACTATACTTGATTTAACCGTTAATCTTCTTGATATACCAATGGACATAACAGTGTCCACTGGTATGAAAGATTTGACTGGTAAATTTTAATTTCACATTTTTTGCTAGCTGTATCATTTAGCAATTCATGAAAGTTGGAGGACGACTAAGTTTCTCGCAAACCTATTATTCCCTTTGATCCTAAAGCATGACCAGATTGGATGGGAATTTTGTTTGATACATTGCATATCATTGTTGGCAACTGCCAACAGGCTGTGTGAATTATCTTGAGCCCTGAAAGATGAAATCTGCCACTGTTAGTGCGCTTTTTGACAAGTTAGTTTGGGATTCTAACTCTGGCATTTTATGCAGGGCATGCTATGGTGTTCTGCGATTTGTTATGGAAAGTGGTGACGGACAGATTTGGAGAACGGACCCCGCCTACAAGCCTCCTTGCAAGCCCCTGCTCTTTCTCTAGTATTCTATTTTATTTGAATTGAAATAAAACGTCTGATCGAAACCCTAAGCTATACGGAGAACTACCGCTACAAAAGTTTACGAAGCCAATTTCACCCCTTTCACCCAATTCACTTCAATTCTATCGAAACTCTATAATTTTAGTAGATTAGGATGTAATTAGATCTTTCCCTCGCCAAATTCTTTATCCTGATTGAATTTCACTTGGAAATTATTAGTTAGGGTTGCCAACTTCTTGAAAATTCCGAAAGCTTGTGGTTTGTGCGCTCTACGTTAGTTGTTCAACAATGTTAGTATTTATTTGAGTTTCACTTGGAAATATCAGCTAGGGCTGCCAACTTCTTCATTTCAATTATGTTTATCAGTGGTTGTTTAGTGGCTTGTTTTTATTCAACTGCTCCAATTTGGTTTAACATCACTGTGATTGTGGTAATTTTGTCTCATTTAAGTTTGAGGCTTTTCTCTTCCACTAGAAGTTCTATAAAAAGGGAATTGAAATGAATTTAGTCTAATTTAAGTTTGCTTTAATTCAGTGTGCTGTGAAGATCTCTGTCTGTCTAAAAAAAATTACAATGCTTTTCAGGAAATGTTTAGGCCTTAGGGTATGCAGATTGTAACTGAAGCATCCCAATAGCAACACATGTTGCTTATATTGGAAACAGAACTATGGAAATGGGAAGATTAGAAAAGAAATTGGATAAATTCAGTTTTTTATTAACAAATATAAGAAATATGAATGCTGAAATATAAGATGATAGATTGACAAATGATAAACTAAAAACCAAAAATATATTGGACGCTGTCAATGAAGGTGATGGTTGAATTCATAGTGATTGAATATTTGAATCACTTGAGTTTGGAAATGATCATATATTCGTCTCTCTGATATTTCAATTCGCCAAGTTTCACTCTTTGTGGTTTAAGATGATTGTTTCCGGTCATTATCCTTTATCATCTGCATCAGTACTCTTTCTTTCCCTTTTGAGATTTAACTGTTATTGTAAATAATTGGTCTGTATATTGTTCTCGGGTGTGATTAATCATTAATCTGTGCAAAAAACACATTTTCTTTTGCTAAGAAAGAAGGGGTGAGATTTTGTTATTGACTTCCATTTACCAAAATCACTTCTTCTGTAGCTTTGAATTGTTTTGGGAAAATTTGGGTTCTATTGAGCAACTGAAAAAGCCGTTAGGTAACCCCCAATTATGATTAGAGCTATTCGATGGGCTTTCAGCTTAGTCTACGTGTGAGTATAAAGGAGACCTTTCCAATTGTCCCTTTCGTCTAATGTGATTCATGCTTATTTTAGAAGTTAGAACACTTAATGTAGACACTGTTTCTTGTCAAAATAAATAAATTTGTAGGACAAATCAGGAAAGAGTGTTTCTTCCTGCAATTTGCTAGTATAAACTTCGCACCCATCAATTTATGTGTTAGTTTCCTTTGCAAGGTAGAAATTTATACTATTATTTTATTTAAGCCTATTAGCTCAAATGGTAGAGCAATGTGTTTATGCACAAAGATGTGGGTTCAAATCCTGCATAGGCTACTATAATAATAAGGTAACAATTACCACAATACATATTTACTTTGATTCAACAATTTACCACGGTTCTAAACACATTAAACAATTACCACAATACATATTTACTTCGGTTCAAAACAATTATCACACGACCTATATACTAGTCCTATAGTATAGCATAATCTTTAATGTAGAGGGATGTCTAACCTTGTAGTATAGCATAAATATATGATATACATTTGTTCAAAAAACTATATACTAGTCCTATAGTATAACATAATCTTTAATGTATAGAGATGTCTAACCTTGTAGTATAGCATAAATATATGATATACATTTGTTCAAAAAATAATTCCTTTTTGCCGAAACTGTGAGCCGAACACATGATCTGATAGTAGTGTGGATGAGAAGAATACCAATGAGCCGGATAGTGCCATTGCTTTATTCGTCATTTCTTTTTATCTTCAAATCCTATTGTTATGGCTTTAGAACAATGCCCCGCAGGCCTATCGGCAGGCCGCTGCCAGACATATAAAAAAATCTTTTAAATAGAAATACAAGTTTGTTTCTTAAATGTTTTCTAATTTAAAAAAATATACTAATAAAATGGTCACAGGCCTATCGGCAAGCCGATAGTTGTTATTTTATTTTTGTTAAATATTTTCATATTAAAACTAAAAATATATAATATATATTTGTGGAAAAAGCTTTTTAGTAAAGTTAGTTATTAAAAAAAAGTGGACCATTAACGAGAGTTTAATTTTTTTTTTTTTGGCGAACTCGGGATTTTATGATAATTCGATCCCGTTTAAATAAAGGTCATATAAATAACTTACATTGTGTTAAAAATGTGAATTATATGACCGACTTTTATAATATAAGTGGAATAAACATAATTATAAAAAAACGTGAATCATAAAAAAATGTTAATTATAAATTATGTTCATTAATTATATTAAGTTAAAACATAAGGAATTATAAAAAAAAATCGAATTTTAAGTTGGTCTTAGCCGAAAAAGAATAAATAAATAAATTAGAAGGGGAAGCCTAGTCCTAGTAGAGTGACCTTTTCTATAGGGTAGATCTAAAAAACTGATCTACCTTTTCTTATTTTTCTTTTTCTTTTAATCATATTTTCAAAATGACCAAAAAATACCCTTGGGTAACCCAAAATTTGGGTAAGAGAATCAGCCTCCCCTATCAAAGCTCCAGCCTCCAGCGTTACATCATGTCAATTTCATAATAATTTACAGAAAAAACAGGCCTTTGATCCTCATAAATCCAACCTGCTAATACCATCTTAGGCTAAGATTTTGATAACTTCACCAACCCTAATTTTAGGGTTAGATGATTCCGATAACTTGATCTTAAGCTAAGGTTATCAGACACAGTGGTTTGGATCCTATGAATTTGGCCATCAAATCGATAGATGAAGTTGGATTTTGCAATCACAGAAAAAAGAATTAAAAGAAAAAGAGAAAAGAAAAAGGGTGGGGATGGGGATGGGGATGGGAGGTGAAAAAGGGGGCAGATCTAACCGTCGGTTATTTTTTTTTTACGGTTGAGATTTGCCAAACTTCAAACCATGAATTCCCAGAAACAGAAACCTTGAGAAATTTAGCTGTGTAACTGTGCGACAACAACCAGCTGCCAGCCCATTTGAGCTGTCATGCCGGGGCTGAATGGTAAGCATAATACCTGTTGCATTCATCATTTGAATGAACTTTCTTCCTGATGGCACTAACACCATGATTAACCATAGCTTACTATACTGGATATCCACAGACGGCCCAAAACATCGTTCATAAGACAAAAAAGAAACATTCCAAGCATGGATTTCTAAAATTTAACTATGTTTACCACCATGTAATCATATATGTAGTGTATGAATTGGGTCTTCAAGGTTCTATACTCCACCCCATCTATTTACTTCACCAACTGATGATCGATTCTACTGAGCTACCGCATAACTTTAAAGCTCACCTGGGAATGCTGAAATCTTGATACCCAAATGAGCCACCTTGGTTAGGGTTTAGGGGGGGCTGAGGGGGTGTCACTGATTTGTCTTCGGCATTGGTGATGTCATGGATGCTATTCCTTTTTCTCTCTCTCTTGCCCGAGCTTTGGCGAAGGAAGTATTTCTGCGCATGGCTGGCCACCTGGGTTGGAGTCCTTGTCACCACCGACCTTCGTGATATGCTTCTCCAGTCTCCCTTTCCATACTTCTCCAGTCCCTTCAAGAACAGTCTGTAAAAGAAGCATGATGTGTCCATTAAAGGAGGGGAAATCGCGATTTCAGTTTCAGAAGATTAGCACTTGCGGAAGCCTAATGTCAAGGAGCACTATAATATCAAGAAAAGATCTACAAGTGAAATTACAGAATCATGCACAAACGATCAAACCGGACTAATACTACATTTATGCCCTAGAGTGCTGATCAACAAAGCAATTGCAGAAGCTCTAGGAATCAATATGCACGAAAAGTTTTAACTGCCCTCCAAGATGGTATTCCCTTATCAGTCTTCTACGAGCAATACGATATAGTCTGGGGCACAAGTTAGAGCAACTCAAGTATCCATTTCCTATCAGAATTTCTTTGAAAGCTCAGCAAGCCATCATATTGATCATTGAGAAGCTAGGCAGAGAGTTTGAGGCTTGAACACTTGGACTTGGTTTCTCACAGCCCATTTGATGGCAAGTCAATGGACTTAATCCAAACAGAACACTCAAGGAGCAAGGCCAAGACGTGGGCACTTCTTTTTGCCACGAATCAACCATTACAGTCAACCCTTAAAGGAGAAACATTCAAAAGCTTAACTTTCAACTGTGGAGAGATGGGCTAGTCTACAGGATATCCTCAAGAATCAGCTCCTTATAACAAGGACATCTTATGTTGTTATGCTTCATTTAACAGCACACTTGACCACATTTGCATCATGCCCTCACTCATCCAGTCTCGGTTCCAGGATTTGGTGTTAAAAAAAGCAACAACAAGCGTACTAATCATTCCAGGATAGCAGGATAGCAATATAGCATATCGAATTATCAACAGTGCAGCAATCCTAAAGAATTTGCTGCAATTAGCTCAAGAACGCGGATTGGGGGTTACAAAGGCCAGTGATGTAAAACACGAAGATATGCAGACATTGAAAGCTGCAATGCACCAAGGGGCAAAGTGTAGTGCATACACACCGACAAGCCTTTTCTCCCTCATATCTTACTCAATATAATGAATCCCCATTTTGAAGCGCTTGCAATGCAGAAACTGCGAGATTGATCAGGATTCGATTGAGAAGTTGAACGATTTTGATTAGTTAGAGAATTTCTGATAAGCAAAGTGCCCAAGTAACTAATCTTCTGAGATTCTGAACTCCATCTAAAATCAATTCCACTTGACTAGGCCAAACCCTAAAACCTACCTCAAATGTTCAAACCCAACACATCAAACAGAAAGAAATTGAGTAAACCTAATAAAAATTGAGTCAATTCAAGCAATAGATTAAACCTAAAATGAAAATTCGAAATTAACCTGTGCTCTTCTTCGGTCCAAGGAGTGCCCTTCTTCCTCTCGGCATCACCGTGCTTCCTCTTACTGCAGCCGGCGGAGCGGGGCGAATCCGCCGATTCGTCAGCATAAACCGGGAGATCGACCTGACCCGACTCAATCAACATCACATCGTGAACCAGTGACTCATAGTGAACCCTAATTTCCTCCAGCGACTTACCGGGGACCTCGCCTGCGATCTTCCGCAACCGTTCCGGGTCCTCCTCGTCGTCGAACTTCGCAACGGCCGCCTCGAACAGGTCGTCATCCGCCCTCGTCCATGTCATCTTTCGTCTTCCCCGTTCCGCACCCAAAGACTCGTCGAGCAAATTGGTTTCTGGATCCTTCTTCTAGCTCAAATCAAAGAGGGGTGTGATTTGTCTGTGTAAGTTGATGTTCGATGTTAATGGGTTTGGATTTTAGAATTTGGGGGTGAGTAGTTGGGATTTGGGAGGGTTTAATCAAATCCAATCTGTGGATTGAAATGGAGATGGAGGTGTAAGTGGGGGAAGGGAACTTGCAGGCTTTTGAAAAGGAGATAGAGGGGGGTAGAAGCAAGAAAGGGATCTTTAAATCATAACTGAAAATATTTCGAAATCTTTTTTTTCCTAAAAAAATCGAAAATGATTTTTTTTTTGTTTTTTTTTTTTAAATCGGACAATTTTTGGCAATAGGGTAGCCATGCCAACTGCATTCAAATGGATGAAATTACAAAGTATAGAATCGTCAGGAGTCACCGACCCTAAGAATAAGAAAGCAAGGTTCATATGCGATAAACGGTCCGCAACACGGTTTGCTTCCCTATAGACATGATGAATCTCAAATGTTATAAAGAAACCTAATGAGACTTGACTATATGAGACAATCACCTCAGAATCTCCCGTAGACATCCCAAGGCCATGTTTAGGTCACGTGCCGCTATAACCCTTTTCCACAAAGCGAAACCCTCGGAACCAGCGATAGAGGAGATAGGGGAAGGCCCAACACTAATGTAGATTGGTGTTCCTGTATGAACTCTGATAATGAATCCAAATGAGCCATTGGAGGGCGAAGAAAAAGCTCCATCAAAATTGAGTTTATGGGTTCGTATGGGACGGGGTTGATAAACTGGCTAAAATTATAAACAAGGTAAAAATTTATAAACTGTTGGTAAAAGTAGTTAAAAACTTATGAAAAAATATAAACTCCGTATGGGGGAAAAACAGTTTATTTGTAAAAAGTGGAGTTTATTTGGTTTTTGTTAGGGGTATTGTGGTACTTTCAAACCAAATAAGATAAAAGAGAAGGGGTAAAATAGTAATTATGGAATATAAACCTCAAAATAAGCTTCAATTTGCAGCTTATTTATAAACCCTTTTTTTAACTGACTAAAGCTTATTTGTTGTTCCCATACACCGTTTAAACCTGTTTATTTTTTTAACAGCTAATAATTTCACACTTTTTAACTTGTTTATTACGTTGCCATACACACCCTATATGTTCCTGGTCTTGGAGGTTGCCATTTTATTTTCTTTCTTTTGCCTTTTGTTAGGGATTGGTTATTTTTGCCATTTTGGCGTTCATCCAGATTGTCATCGTGTTGCTTAGAATAATTCCACAGAAAGGTTTGGTCCTTTATGAAAGTTACAATGCCTATAGCATCCGACCTAATGCTTTCAAATAAAGAATTGTTGCGGAAGTACCAAATTCTCCACCGAGCGAATACTAGCTTAGTAAAGCGAGGAGTTCCAATTACTTCTTTGATATCTCTGATGATACTGTTTAAATCAGTTCCTTGGGTGAAGTAGCTATTGAGTTTCGTTATTAGCAATGGATCTAGACTCCAGTGTTGCTATTGTGGTTCGCGAAATGGGGCAATCCCAAAAAAGGTGGGTGAGGTCTTCATAATTTGAGTGATAGTAAGGGCAAGTAGTCGGTACTCCCATACTGTTGTGATGTGTGGATGATTGTCCCACATCGAAAAACACGGAACCCCGAGCCTTGCATATAAGTCAGTGGATCACTTCTCCTATTGCCAATTGGTTTTATGATGGAACCATGCTGGTCTTATGTGCTCGGATTGGGTGCGCATGATGCGCTCTGACGTGTGGACCCCCCACATTACATGGGCCGCCGGAATTCATCATGGTATCAGAGCGGTACGGTCCGGGACTCTGGTCGATCTACCTACTGGGCTTGTCGACCTTAAGGGAAGACGTCAAGTGCAACTGACATATATTGCGAGGCCATGTACTTGCCCTTGAGGGGCGTGTTGTGATGTGTGGATGACTGTCCCACATCGAAAAACACGGAACCACGGGCCTTGCATATAAGCCAGTGGGTCACTCCTCCTATTGCCAATTCATTTTAGATTGGAACCCCGCTGATCTTGTGTGCTTGGCTTGGGTGCGCATGTGCGCTCGAATGTGTGGACCCCCCACGTCATATGACCCACCGGCTTCATCATGGTATCAGAGCAGTGCGGTCCGGGACCCTGGTCGATCTACCTACTGGGCTAGCCGACCTTAAGGCAAGACGTCAAGTGGAACTGACTTATATTGCGAGGCCAGGTAGTTGCACTTGTGGGGGCGTGTTGTGATGTGTGGATGATTGTCCCACATCGAAAAACACGGAACCCCGAGACTTGCATATAAGTCAGTGGGTCACTCCTCCTATTTCCAATTGGGTTTAGGATGGAACCCCACTGGTTTTATGTGCTCGACTTGGGTGTGCATGATGCGCTCTGACGTGTGGACCCCCCACGTTATATGGCCGGCCGAAATTCATCACATACCACGGGAAGCAAGTCTGACTGAGGTAGGTACTCCATTTTTTGTAATCTTCCAGAGAAAAGCTTTGACCTTAGGTGGTACATCAAGGTTCCAAATTCATCTCATGTCGGATTTTTGATGGTGTTTCATATTATTGATCATTGCTATTGTAGAACTTGTAGAAAACCAACCATTCTTACTCCATTTCCAATATAGTCTGTCAGTGTGTATGCTTTGTGGAATCGGGGTCGTTACTATGGATTCTATTGTTTCCCTTGATAGCGCTCGTTGGGCGGTGTTGATTAGTTTTGTAATATCCCATGTTTTATCATCTTGTAAGAATTGTGAGACTGTTGTTTGAGGGTCAAATTGTTGGTCATTAGTAATCATTGTGATGAGGGGCGAGTCGCCGAACCAGTGCTGCATTGAGAAATTTATGCTTTCGCCATTACCGATAGACCACCGGAGACCTTCCTTGAAAAGATGTGGTAATTTTATAAGTTGCGTTCATTGCCAAGACGAATCACCCTTTTTATGATAATTTAATATGTTTTGTGACGGAGGGGAAACCTGTCGTTGATTCCGCCAAAGAAACTCAAACCTATAACTAGTATAGTAATAAGTAAGAGGTCGATCCCACAGGGAAATTTATAACTCACGTGTGATTTTAATGTTGATTAAGTAACCAAAGAGGGGGTTTTAGTGTGAAAGTTTTGAAGCAAAGTAAAGAACGCAAAGTAAGTGAATTTGATTTAGACAGATGAGAGAAGCAATTCCACCTACAATTTTCCACTTTATTGGATTGAAGCGATCCTTGTAACTTCTTCCCGTCCTATTATGTTTCCTATGAATGCCCTTGTCCCGACCTAATATAGTTACTAGTCCAACCAGTCCTAGCAACCCTTATCAATCGAACAGTCCCTAAAGAATGATTTAACCCAATTGATAGCTTTAAGTTCAGAGATTAGCCAAGGTATTTGCAGTCCCTAAAAAAGGATTTAACAACACATTCAACTTCCTACTTATTCAATTAGTTCAACCAGCCCTAAAGGAATAAGTTTGCCACTTAGGTTAAGGTTCACAACCAGGAATCTACAAAACCTTAGCGATTGAATTGATCTAACGAGTTGGCCAGACAAGATAGAACAAATCAATAATTAATTAAGCACAAAGAAGTTGAAGCATTCACAAATAGGAAACTAGGAGCGAGAATTAGAAACTCACAATCAATCCGAATAAAGCTTCAAATTGCAGGCAGAATAGATGAGTTTAGTTCCTCATGGAAGGCATTGCTCAAAATCTCTAAAGAGTCTAATGGTTGAATGAATAGAATGAATGGTGATGAAAAATAACATAAAAGGCCTAATAAAAAGATCCCATTCGGCCTCCAAACAAACATAAATAAAAACTAGGGTTTCTCAAAACGGCGCCTACGCGCTGTCCGTACGTGCGGCGGCCGCCGCACCATGTAGATCTGGATCCCCGCTGCAGCGGCCTCTGCGGCGCCCGCTGCATGACGTTTTGCCGTAAATTCCGTCTCGAATTAGCTCTCGACGTCAACATGAAAGTTGTAGCTCTCTGAAAGAGCTTTCCAACGCATGGTCATAATAGTCGATCGGACAACCGAGGCCTCCAGAAAGTGCAAAACAAGTTCAGCATGTCTGGCGACAACTTCTGCAGACTTGTTCTTCGTTTAGGTTCGCTTCTTCTTCTCAGGACCTCTTGAGATCTTCATGTAAGCTTCTTCGATCAACTAGACATTCTCATCCAATGCGTTATCAACCCATGTCTCCTCCTCGGATCCACGATGACCTGAAATAATCAATAAAAACGTGTAGATTCCGATTCCGACAACATAGAGAACTAATATGCAAATCGTGCTTAAACCATCTATGAAATGCATCTTAACTAAGCTAAATGCAACCTATTATGCCTACCTAAATGCATGCTATCATTTTGGTTTTTGAGATCGATACTTTTCTGTAACTAGAGAAACCCAAGGACTTCTTGGTTCAACCAATATTTTCCATATTAGTTTTAGTTATAATGCTTTGTTCATGTCCTTTAAGCTATGGAGAACAAGGCCCCCATGGGTTTTGAATTTGCAAACCTCAAACCAGTTGATAAGTGGTTTTATGTTTTGGGTCTTTATTCCATAAGAAATTTCGGTTAATCCTATTTAGTTCCAAGTGTACAGATTTCGGCAATAGAAAGTATTGCATTAAATGTAGGGGTTTTGCTGATAGTGTTGTTGTAATTAGGGTGCATCACCCTTCTTGGGACATACAATTAGCTTTCAATCTATGGAGCTGTGATTTGGTAGTGGAAAGAAGATCTTTAAAGGCTTCCTTCGTTGTTCGTCCACTAATGATAGAGCAACCCAGATAGTTACCCAAATCGTTAGTGAAAGGAATTTCTAGTTCATTATGGATGACATTTTTCTGATTTGTTGTTAGGTTAGGGGTTACTTGGAAATGAGACTTGTGTCTATTTACTTTTTGTCCTGATAGAGAAGAAAATTCCTTAAGAACCTTGTTTATCCGATCACATGCAGTCTTTGTGGCAGATGCGAAAATAACAATATCATCAGCAAAAGCCAAAAAGGGGATTCTAGTTCCACTGCGTACGGTGGAGATACCCAAGTGGCTACGGTGATACGTTTGGGATACCCGATCCTTCGCCTGTGGGCTCAAGATCAAGAACCACGCCGTATATTTGCTCCGATCTTGCAATGCTCTTTGATATCTCCTGATTAACAATTGAATTAAACTAACAACAATCTTAATTTAATAAATTGCAACTAACTAACCTAACTAAACGTATACGTAAACAACCTGAAACGAATTAAGTAATACTAACTAAAGCAATAACTTTTATAACTTAGAAAATTAAACAACTAACAGCTATCTACTAACTAATTAGAACGGCAGCAATTAACTAAACTAAGTTAAACTAATTAAACAATAGCGATGGAATAACGAAATCAAGAAGCGAGGACGTCGAGGGCGCGAGCGTGGAAGTCCGGTAAGCCCGTCACGATCGCTGGAGGAAGGGCGGCGCACACAGGAGTACTCTCCTCAGGGTGTGCGGACGCGAAACTGGACCGGGGGCTGCGAGGGCAAGCTTGCGCGAGATCGAGACAGCGACGACGCGAGACGCTGCGCACAAGAACGAGGTCGTCGGCGGGGACCGCGCGCAGGAGCCGCCGACGCCGGGTTCGCCGGGAGCGAGGACTGCCGTGAGCGACGCCAAGGGCCAAGCTCCTTCTTGGTTGCGACGGGCTGGTGACGGAGGTTGATGATGATTGAACGACGGTGATGATATTGTAATTGGATGAATACCGTATGTAACAATAAAGAACCGGATAGCCTTTGGATTGACCTAATCGAAGAACCCTAATTCCGTTAAGGGTTTCTTCAATTCTAATTTTCAATCTGCTTAATTCCAAAGTGCATAACATGAATTTATAGTAAACTAATGAGATATCTAACCAATCCTTCCTTGCAAAGGAAAGGGGTTTGCATAGATTAATTCTATCTAAGATAAAAGAAATAACTTAAAGATAAATAAATCCTAAGAAGATAGAAATATAATAGCTTGGTGGCTAAGTACTATATCTAGAAGAGATATAATCAATTTCCACCTTTATTTAACTAATTGCATAAAATAATAATTAATAAAATAATAAACGTTGTTTCTTTAACGACTTCCAAGGTGGAGCCTTCTTCTTCCGCTTGAGGATGACATCATTCTCCTCCATTTGAAATCGACTCGTCCTCGAGTTGTCGCCTGGATCAAGATCGTTGTTTGACCCACAGAAGGCCATCTTGACCCGCATCATTCTCCCCCTCTTATCTTCGATTCGTCCTCGAATCGAGTCAGCAATGATCAGCGAGGAAGGAGCAGCAACCTTCAAAGAAGATGATGGAGGAATGGGTGGAATAGGTGCCAGGAGAATTCGAGGTATAGGAACCCCAAAAACAACACCGTCATGCGCGATCGTTGAACGGACTTGATCTTCAACAAGAATAGGATCAATGACCACACAAATCTCAGCCGCTGGAACTTCATGAACACGCCCAAGAGGTACAATCGCTAACTCTTGAGACACGTCAGCAAGTACCTCATCCTCGTCAACGGAATCAACATGATCGTTCTGCAGAACACTATCGCAGCCTGCTTGCAACACAAATTCGGAGACCTTTCCTGGGGATTCTTGCAGCGTGTGACCAACCGTTGGAAAGCTCGTCGAGTCAGCTTCGCAACAAGACTGAGTTGACTCAATTCCGAGTTCGGAGTCAACGGGAATCTGCGAAACAAAATCATCGCGCAGTGCAGTCTCTTGGCCAACGAAAGTATCCGAAACAAACTCCTTTACCTTCCCGCCGGCCGTATAGTAAAGAAAAATCGCGTCCACATCAGGGGAGGATATCTCCACGATCTCATCGGTAGGTGACGCGTGAGGCTGACTATCAAGAAGTTTGTGAATATAAGCCTTCCTCCAAGCGTCATCAAGCCAATTAGCTTGCCGTTGGGCCGCTTCCTCCAACTTTCGTTTTCGTTTCTCCTCAACTTCTCGTTGTTGGAGAAGCCAAATCTGACGGAGGCGACGTTGTTGTTTTTGTTTCTCCTCCTCAATTGCGGCTTGACGTTGACGCTCAAGGAGTTGTTGTTGTTGTCGATGGGTCTCTTCTTGCCTTTGAAGCCAAAGGTGACGCCTTTGAGCCTCTTGTTGTCGTTGATGCTCAAGTTGTTGTTGTTCCAAGGCTCTCCGCTGCAACAAGCGTTGGCGTCGTTGTTGTTTAGCACGTTCCAAAGCAAAGAATCCATCCAATGGATCGGGATCATCATCCAAATCACCCCAAATTTCCCAAGCCATCAAATCAAAACATCAGTATCATCAAAGAACAAAGAGCGTAGCATAACCCGTCTCTGAATACCAATTGATGTATAGCAATCGGCTAGACCGGCCAATTGCTAAACTAAAAACGTCGATCTTGCTTATGCTCCTTGAATCTCTTCTCGATTTAACAAAATTAACTAACTAATTATTACTAAATAAAACTAAACTAACTAAACTAAAGCTAACAAAAAGTAACAATTTATAAGTTAAGAAAACTAAGCAACTAACAGCATCGATGGACTAATTAAACTAATTAATTCTAACTTGCAAATTAGTAACAGTGAAAGGTAAACAAAGAAGCGAAGACAGCAAGGTGCGAGGCCGGCGCGCGCTGTCGGGACGCGATCGAGCACACAGGAGCTAGAGACCTCCTCAGGGTGTGCGGACGCGGAACGGTGACGCGGGACAGGTTCCCGGATGGGCTCGCTGGGTCGAGAGCGAAGGCGAGCACACGAGAGCAATCGAGGTGGAAGCGAGAGCGAGGACGAGACAGCGAGGGCGCTCGATCGACTGAGCGCGCGAGCGCCTAGCGCGGGCGACTGGACCTGCTTTCGCCAAGCGCCTAGCTTTCCGGTGGCGACGGGGCTGGGTTCGGTGTTGTGATTGTTGGTTCGGTGAAGGTGAACCAGGTGAACGGGGATGGTGATTGTGAAGGATGAAGATGACGTAGGTGAATGGTGATGGGGGATTGTATAGGTTCGGTTGAAGTAACAATAACGTGAGAACCCGGATAGCCTTTGGATTGACCTAATCGAAGAACCCTAATTCCGTTAAGGGTTTCTTCAATTCTAATTTTCAATCTGCTTAATTCCAAAGTGCATAACATGAATTTATAGTAAACTAATGAGATATCTAATCAATCCTTCCTTGCAAAGGAAAGGGGTTTGGATAGATTAATTCTATCTAAGATAAAAGAAATAACTTAAAGATAAATAAATCCTAAGAAGATAGAAATATAATAGCTTGGTGGCTAAGTACTATATCTAGAAGAGATATAATCAATTTCCACCTTTATTTAACTAATTGCATAAAATAATAATTAATAAAATAATAAACGTTGTTTCTTTAACGACTTCCAAGGTGGAGCCTTCTTCTTCCGCTTGAGGATGACATCATACGGGGTTTTTCAGATTCCTTGTAAAGTCCTCGGGCAAGCACTTATGTGAGAATTAGAAAAAGATAAGACGATAGAGGGTCTCCCTGCCTAAGACCACGTTCTGGTGCAATTAGTTCAATGGGTTCATTGTTTACTAAAACCGAGTAGGTAACTGTAGTAATACATTCCTTTATCCATCCCGTAAACCAGTAGGAGAAGCCAAAGCTACCAAAAATAGTTAGAAGGAAATCCCAGTCAATAAGGTCAAAACCTTTTTCCATGTCGAGCTTAACAGCCATCCAACCAGATTGCCCTTTTTTCTTGAAGGAGGAGTGAAATATTTCGTTAGCGATTATGATATTGTCTTGTATGGATCTCCTTGTTGTAAATGCATTCTGCAAAGGGTTGATGATATTAGGTATTATTTTTTTTTAGTCTAAAAGCCAATACTTTTGAGATGATTTTATACGTTGTTGAGCACAAGTTTATGGGTCTGTAATGGGACATGGTTTTATGGTTTTCACATTTGGTCATCAAAGCAATAAAGGTATGGTTTATTTGCTTTAGAATCCTGCAACTAAGAAAGAAACATTTGACTGCCTTAATGATAGAGGGTCCAATGATATGTCAATATTTCTTAAAGAAGCGGGTTTGGAAGCCGTCAGGTCCGGGTGATTTTTCATTGGCCAAGCCAAACACAACATTCTTAATTTCAGAATTGGTGATTTGTCTAGTTACTCAATCATTGTCTTCATTTGTTATTTCCCTGCTGATATTGTCGAGTAAATTAATTGGAATTCTCTGTCTCTTTTGTTGTGAGTATCTTTTTATAAAGTCATTCTTAATGATTTCCTATATAACCTTTTCTTTGGTTACTATCTCTTCAACAGTATGAATTGATTTTATTAAATTTTTGTTTCGGCATCTTATCGCTATTCTATGAAAATACTTTGTGTTGGCATCTATTGATTTTATATGTTTTCGCTTAGCTCGTTATCCCCAATATTTGTTTTGGTAGTTTAGGAGAGAAGAAGGCTTGATAGATAGCCTTCTGATTTTGTTATCTAGGTTGTGGTCATATGCGTTATTGACGGAGGGAAAACATGTCGTTGATTCGTCAAAGTAAACTCAAACCCATAACTAGTAAAGCAATAAGTACGAGGTCGATCCACAGGGAGATTTGTTGCTCAAGTATGATTTAAGTGCCGATTAAAGTAAACAAATGGGGTTTTTTTGAGAGTGTAAAAAGATCCGCCTTTTCCCAAAGCGGATTAATGAAAGCAAAGTAAATGAATTTGATTCAAACAATTGTGAGAAGCAGTTCTACCTACAATTTTCCACTTTATTTGGTTTGAAATGATCCTTGCAACTTCTTCTCGTCCTATTAAGTTTCCTATGAATTCCCTTGTCCCGACCTAATATAGTTATTAGTCCAACCAGTCCTAGCAACCCTTATCAATCGAACAATCCCTAAAGAAGGATTTAACCCAATTGATAGCTTTAAGTGCAGAGATTAGTCAAGGTATTTGCAGTGCCTAAAGAGGGATATAACAACACATTCAACTTCCTACTTATTCAATTAGTTCAACCAGCCCTAAAGGAACAAGTTTGCTAATGGGGTTAAGGTTCACAACCAGGAATCTACAGAACCCTAGCAATTGAATTGATCTAACTAGTTGGCCAGACAAGATAGAACAAAACAATAAACAATCAAGCACAAAGAAGTTGAAGCATTCAAATATAGGAAACAAGGAATGAGAATTAGAAACTCACGATCAATCCAAATAAAGCTTCAAATTATAGGCAGAACAGATGAGTTTAGTTCCTCATGGAAGACATCGCTCAATCTCTAATTGTTTGATAGATCGTGGAATAGAATAGAAGTGAATGCAAATTAATAACATTCGGCCTTTAAAAAGTCTAAGTCGGCCACAAAACGAACTAACAAAACTAGGGTTTTAATTAAATGAAATGACGCGGCGATGATGACCAATGCAGCGGCCGCGACACGCGGGATCCTCCCCAGATTGCTGCGCCTATCCTTTGCTGCGGCCGCGGAAAATCTCGCTACCAGCTCCTATGGTCCAAGCCGAGAGTAGCTCCACTTGTTCTTCTTTCTTTTCTTCAATTCTTTCTTATTTCCAATGTCATTTGCATCTCCTCTCCACGATATTGCATCACCCAATGGCGTTCAAATTCAATCTGCAAAATAAACACAAATTCGCGCAGAATCCGAATTCTTCCAAAATAATCACGAGATGCAATTTACTACAAATTATTACCTAAATGCAACCTAACTAGCCTAAAAATGCCTATAATGTCTATCTAAGATATGCATTATCAGTTACATAATTGTAATTGCAGTACATGCAACTCATTTTTCACAAATGTTATTTGGCGAAAAAGGTTACCAAAGGTAACTTTGCTCCAAGCCTTACTTTTCTTTTTTGACTTCTTGAAATTTCTTAGTTAGTTTATATTAGTGGGATTCCGACACGTCAACACTCTAAGCACTTTTGATAAGTGTTTCAAATTCCGACCTATTAGTCAAGGCCATTTCGAACTTAAAAGGTTGTAGTTTCGGTTTTTGGTTGTCCATTAAGTCCAATGTGATTTGTGTGTGATCCGATCTGATGAAGGCATGGTTTTTTGTGTATAAGTTAGATAATTGTTGCATCGGGCTATGGCTTACCAGAGCTCTTTCTAGTTTTTCATAAATGTTATCATGTCCGTGGGAGCACTTCCTCCATGTGTATTTGTTTCCAATTGTGATCGTGTCAGTGAGGTTATGGGTGTCAATAAGCGTTGTGAATCTATATAACCTATTGGCATTAGGAGTGACCCCTCCCAGTTTGTCAGAAGGCTCAAGTATTTCTTGAAGTCTCCGATTATTATTATTGGTTCATTAATACTACTGATAGTTGATGATAGTGAGGCCCGAAAATTATCTTTATCACATTCATGAGGGGGAGCATATATATACAAACAGAATCTCTTCTGCTTCTCCACCTCCCTCACTCCTGTCAGGATTTGTATCTCTGTTCTTCTCTCCTCTGACACATTGCTACTAAATGATAATTTGGATTTTGCAAAATTTACCTTATGTCCCGATGCTTCTCCGTATATACACGGAGGATATCAACAATTTCCTTGCTCTATTGACATGTTGCATTTGCAAACAATACACTATCATCAACGAAGAACAAATGAGATACGGGTGGCACCGAACTAGCTATAGAGATGCCCTTCAATCGTCCTTGTCTTTCACTGTGTCAAAGCATTCCAGAGAGGGCTTTTGCACACAAAAGAAATAAGTATGGTGAGAACAAATCCCCTTGCCTCAATCCCTTTTCCAACACGAAAACTCTCGTCAGGTAACCATCCATCAGAACTGAAAAGGATACTGAGGTTACACATCCCATGACCAATCGAATCCACCTCTCGTTGAAGCCAAAATTTCTCATGATGTGCTCTAAGAAGCTCCACTCAACTTGGCCATAAGCTTTCGCCATGTCTAGCTTCAACGCCATGTACCCCTTCTTCCCCTTCTTCTTTGTATTCATGTGGTGGAATATCTCAAAGCCCGCTAGCACATTGTCCGTAATTAGCCTTCCTGGCATAAACGTACTCTGACTCGCCGAGACCGGCCAACTTCCCAGACACATATTCTTGAGCCTGTTAACAAGGACTTTGGACACAATCTTGTAAAGTACATTGCACAAACTTATAGGTCTCAAGTCCTTCATCTGACAAGGGTCCTTAACTTTTGGGATAAGAGTGATATATGTGTAGTTAAGGTCCCTTGGGATGTTCAATCCCTCAAGTATATCAATGAAAAATTTACTAACACCCGGCCCGACAATATTCCAGTACTTTTGAAAAAAGATAGTTGACATATAATCGGGCGCGAGAGATTTATAGGGTGCATAAAGAAAAGGGCAGAGTGTACCTCCTCTTTAGTGAAGGGATGTAGCAGCTCTGAGTTATCCTCTGTCGATATTTTTTGCTCAATTCCTTGAGTATTCTACGGCTACACATGCTCTCCTCTCACTATCCTTTCACACCAATCCCCTCTCATCCACTAATTTCCTCACCTTATTCCTACGTTGTCTGCCTGAAGCTTTGGAATGGAAGAACGACGTGTTTCGATCCCCCCCACTTGAATTCATTTGATCGGGATCGTTGAAACCACATGACCTCCTCTTGATTCATCAAATCTCTCTCCATGCTCAAAAAAAAAAATCTCTCTCCCTTTCCTCGAGCTCCCTCCTTTGTCGGACTCCTCTAGCCCCGAACCGCCGGTTGTTGAGTGCCGCTAACTCCCTCCTCACCTCCCTGAGCTCCTTCGTGACCAACCCAAAATGACCCACCTCCCAGTCTCCTAGTCTTTCAAGTCAGTTACACACCGACCTATTTTCCCCAAGATGCCACCCTTTGCCACCCCACTCCCTGGATTTTCCCAAGTGTTTTCAACCACTTCATCACTCTCCTCGTTCGTTAGCCACATGGTCTCGAATCTAAACAGTCTCGGTCCTCTATAAAGCCTCTATTTCTCTATCCTTTCCTCAAAAGCCACAAAGATCAATACATGGTCGGATCGGTCTCTACTGAGATGATGAATTCTCATTTCTGGAAAGGTCTCCAACATCGCCTCATTTGCAAACCCCATATCGAGTCTCTCTTGTATAAAAGCCTCTCCTTCCTTACCATTATCCCACCTAAATCGATAGCCATCGAAAGGTATGTCTCTTAGTCCACATACTTCCATTGTGTCCCTAAGCTCAACCATTCTCCTAAAATTAAGCTCATTATCTTCTTCCTTGTCATCGGGGTTCACAGCCATATTAATGTCTCCGACACAAAGCCAGGCCGCCCCATGTTCATCCTCATACAGTCGCCTAATCAGGCCAATTTTTAAGTGCTTCTCATCATGATTTGGCCACCTGTATATAATCTTAGTCTTTTGTTGTTTCATTTAAACATGAAGATTACTCTATCTATGAATTTTTTTTTAATTTTGATCACTTAATACACCCAAACTTGCTAAATACAGTACATCCAATCACTTTTGATTTAGATAACATCGTGTTTAAGTGTGATCGTTTGGAAGAAATCCCAATTCACAAATGAATCATTTAAAATTAAAGATTCGGATAGCAGAATTATACAGGCAATACACAACAATTACACTCTTAACATAACAATCGTGATTTTTAAGTGCTTCTCACCCGGATATTGGAGGTTACTCTAACATTCGGAATCACTTCTGCATCGATTGCTTAAAGCGAGATACTTTCCATCAACGTCTTTCATGGAGGCAAAGATTGGGCACAACCCGAGTTATGGCTGACAGAGTCTCGTGCAGGGGAAATGAGTACTTGAACAACGCACGTTGTGGACAATAGGCAATGACTCCAATATCCGGGTGTGGGAGGATCAGTGGATACCAAGACCAATCAATTTTCAACCATTAGTGAAGCCAACTAATTGGGACCATGCACTGAGAGTCTCTGATTTAATTGATTGGGGCATAGACTGCTGACGGGAGGAAGAGGTCAGAGCAATGTTTGTGACATGCGATATATGCTGATTTAATTCATAAGTTGAGGCTGGTGGATTCAGAGATGCAGGATGAGTACTCTTGGTACTACGCTCAAAATGGGATCTTCTAGGTCCAGTCAGCGTACCACATTTTAATCGACAAGAGATTAGATCGAGAGGGGTCATCGGCGTCCAATTCAGCAGTGAGGTATCGAGTGTGGAAGAGGATATGGCAGTTGAATTTAGTGCATGCCTAAGGTTTGAAACTTCGCTTGGTGAGCGTGCAAGGATGTGCTTTCTTGCGGTAATAATCTTGCCAAACGGAAGGCCACTACAGAGGATAGATGTGATGTTTGTGGACAACTTGAGACCGGTGCACATGTTATTTTGCATTGTGGAAGGGCGCACTCGATTTGGAGTTTTTCATCGACATTGAAGAAAGTCGGTCGTGGTATGAGAACGGTCTTTGATTGCTTTGAATATATGTTGAACTACAAATCAAATTAGGAGGCGATCAAGGAATGGTGTATGATAGCTTGGGGGTTTGGAAGAGTCGAAATTCCATAATTTTCGAAGGAGCACAAGTAGAGGCGAGACGGGTATTCGAGCAAGCTGGTGAGGCACTAACTGAGTTTAGGCAAGCAGCAGCTACAGTGGGCACTTCTAGGACTACTAATCTACCCCAGAATGGTACCAAGTGGGTGCGACTAGGCCTGGGGGAGCGGAAGGTGAATGTGGATGCAACGGTTGACATCAGAACGGGATGTGGGGCTGTTTTCATGATCAGAGACGAGGGGGAGGCTGGTGTATGGCAGGGACGAGGAAATTGCAACAAATGGAGGAAGTCGAGTTGGCTGAGGCGGAAAGCCTATTATGGGCTATGAGGGAAAGTGCGGTTGCTAGCATTACCCATGTTGTGTTCGAGTCAGACGGCCTTTCTTTGATCCACAAGCTGAAGAATGGGGAGGTGGTCCAAAGGTAGCTAGGCGCAGTCCTACGAGGGATCCGAAAGGTGAGGACTGAGTTTGTCCATAGTGCTTGGTCGTACACCTTGCGCGATGCAAACAGAGCATCCCATATACTGGCGAGTTTGAAACCAGGAAATGAGCTCATTTTTAATTCAAATAGCATGTTACCAGTAGGATTGGAGGAGGTTATGTATGATGGCATGGCTTAATGAAAGCACATTTTGTTCTCAAAAAAAGAAGAAGATTATAGACAAGGAAATGAGAAGAAAATGTGTCTCTCGGCATAGAAGAAGAGGGTTGTAGGGTGTTTATCCTCCAAAGCTTCCGGATTTTCGGTATAGAGAGAGCCTAGAGCAAGGTCGGAGTCAGAAAGTTTTGGGCGGGAGGTCACCATAGTAGTAGAAAATAAAATCAAGAAGAAAAAAATGTAAAACGCACAATATGTTCGATAGTACAAACTAGTGTCAAACGATATTACAAACTACTACAAAGATATAAAACGAAAATAAGGATATAAAACACAATAAATAAACATTGTATTCTTAACATGTAATATTAATGTATAACTAGATATCAAAATAAGTAATATAATCTATTATTTCGAAGCTCTCGAGATGAATTAGAATGAGGGGGGAGGGTCACGTGACCCCCAAGACCCCCTTTAGCTCCGCTTATGGCTTAGAGTTGTGTATTCGTTGCGGCCTATAGGCTCTAGCTTTCCACCATGTCCAGAAGAAAATCACGATGGCCGAATTACAATCCAAGTCCGATGGTTGGCCATGTTATTTTTTTTATACAAGACGAAAATTCTGGGTTGGTCAACCACGGTTGACCCACAACCCAATAATGTCCTTGCGAACGAAGTCCTCGATCTGAGCTGGACACCGCTCACTAGCGAAGGAAGAAATCAAGCTAATGTGTGTCAATTTGTCAACAACTTGGTTGGCTTCCCAAAAGGTGTGGGAGAAAGTGATAATCTCGAAAGCTTTGTGGAGACCGAGAACATCGAAGATCATCATCTCAATAACCCATGTGCACGTCCCGATCCCATGGAGGGCATTAATTAATAACGGTCAGGTAGTCTCCTTCCACCACGATGCGAGAAGACCAATATGAAGACTTAGATAGAAGGCCAACATGAAGACCGAGACACTCGGCTTGGAGTTGGAACGAAGAAACATTCCCAAGGCCATGCGCGCCGTAGGACACCACTCTACCAAGGTTGTCACGAATGACAAAACCTAAAGTGGCTTGTTCTGAAGCGACCTTTGCGCCATCAAAATTTAGTTTCATGAATCCCTCGATAGGCTTGTTCCATTTAACTTTTTTTTTTTGACGTCTCAATCTATTTTGAGGGTTGTGTTGTGTTGTTGTGATCTTGTCATCCTCAAATCATTTTCTTGTGTTTTTTTCCAGGATATCCTATATTGGGTTATACAGTATGATATATCCAATGTTCCATATGCCTAACATCATAGATTCAAAAAGAATTTTATTTCTCATTGACACCCCTAGGGAGAAAGTTAGTGTTGATTTCTGAGCAATTGATAGTTGTGAAAAGATTTCAATGATTATCATGTTAAAGTCCATGTGATAAAAAAAAAATTCCCAAAAAATATGCGGCAAACTCAACCAGCCTCTGGTCTTGACCTTTAACGTAAAATCTGAAGAAAAGTCACAAAGATTACACACCTTAATCTTAACTTTTGAAATATGGCAAAAACAGAGAACATCTTGCAAAGGAAATATTGGGAAATCTTTTAATTTATATATTTATATCATTTTATTCATATATTATGTTGACCCAACTCTTCAAATTTGAACACCTAACCAATATTACGTATATTACTCATCATTCATCAATTCAATGGTGTTCGATAATTAGCATTGTAAATCCAAACGTGACACATAAAAATAGCTCAGTAGCAAATTACTCTTGTTAGCAATAACTGAAGTATTTCAGATAGAGGTTTCATGTTCGAATCTCAATCTGCGTTAGTGGAATTGAGCCTTTCAAAAACACCCTTCAAATAATAAGACCAAACTAAAGTGGGATACCCAGCAAGTTGTTAGATACACCGCAAATCCCCAATTAAAAGTGTACGTTCATTTCAACATGTAAGCCTTTTCAATTAATTTGCTCACTTCAACTCTGCATGTCCGCAAAGTGCTAGGGCCAGTCAATATAACAAGTTTATTCTAACTTTTTTTTTTTTTTTTATGACGAGGAAACCACATTCGATGCTAAACTTCGTGTATACGATCGATCCAGCTCGACCTAGTAGTAGGGAGCAAGGCAAACCTTGGATGATTCATCCAAGAAAAGGGGTGGAGGCAGGGATCGAACCCGGGACCTCCATACCACCCCTTGCTCCACACCACTAGGACACCCCGACGTGGGCAGTTGATCCTTATCTTAGTTTGCCCTTGATGGGACGACTCGACTGGATTATGTGCCCATGTTTTTTTTACGTAGAATACAGATTAGGTCGGGTCGGTCGCAACAGAGACCCTTCCTAGTGCATCCATGCGGACGAGAACACGCAGTTCTAGATCATCATCACAGCAGACGTCGACAAGGGATGCATGGACACTACGAGCTAGATAGTCAGTCACGACATTCGGTTCCCTGAAAATATGACGAATAGCTACATAAAAAAGGATCAAATGCCACGTACCAGGTTTAACACAAAGGTGGGTTAACCTGTTTTTTTTTTTTAAAAAAAAAAAACGGTTTCGCTATATACACTCCAAATCTTGCACGTCAATTCCGACGTGCAGGGTTAAAAAAGGTTAATTAATTTTTTAAAAGCGCTAATTAGTCAGAAGGCTTGCACGTCGAAACGGACGTGCATTATTGAGGTTGGATTTGCGGTGTATTAAAAAAAAAGAAAAAAAAAAGAAAAACTTCGTAGATTACCTTGACACTTAACTGGTCGCCCATCTAGCTTGACCCTTCAATTCAAAAATGAAACACACCTACCTAGCAAAAACTCCAAATTCAATTCAAACCATTTGAATGACTTGTCAATTATATAAACCCCAAAACATCAACAATCTGAAGCCACCATTGAATCTGCATCTCCAAAAACCATGTCTAACCAGATTGAAATCA
Organism: Persicaria tinctoria; assembly: GCA_037127255.1. Lineage (NCBI taxonomy): Eukaryota > Viridiplantae > Streptophyta > Magnoliopsida > Caryophyllales > Polygonaceae > Persicaria > Persicaria tinctoria. The sequence continues at coordinate 9,662,923 of JBANSL010000004.1, forward strand.
TCTCAAGGGAGATCATCAAACCTTCAAACCCAACTCCTCCTAACCTCCGAACCTTCAAATTCTCCTTAGTTAACCAATTGATCCGCCACGAGCCCACCCCGGTCCACCTCTTCTACCCTCCCACCAACATCGGCACACCGCCGCCAGCAGGCCTCCTCAAACACTCCCTCGCAGCTACCCTCACCCGCCTCTACCCCCTCGCCGGCCGTATCGTCGACAACTCCTACATAGACTGCAGCGACCAAGGCGCAGTCTACTATGAAGCACGGCTAGACTGCTCCATGAGCTACTTCTTGGACCGCAAAGACGTCGCCATCGTCGACAAACTGAAGCTCGTCAGCCCCTTGGCTTCCGAGCCTGCTGACGCCGAGCCCATCCTGCTCGTCCAAGTGACCGCGTTCAGCTGCGGCGGCGTCGCCATCTGCGCCTGCATATCCCACAAGATCGCCGACGCAGCTGCCTTCGCGACGTTCCTCAACTGCTGGGGAGCCATCGCGAGGGGAGCTGCCGACGAGATCAGAGGCTGCGTTCTTGATTCTTGCCACCAGTTTCCACCCAAAGACCCTTCCACCTTGGGGAGAATGGGGTTTTCCGGTTCCGACCATGAAAGCTCGCTCGCTACAAAACGCTTCGTTTTCGCTCCTCATAGGATCGCCTCCCTCCAAGAGAAGCTCTCCATTATTGGCACGAACCGGCCCAGCCGTGTCCAGGCCTTGGCTGCGCTCATCTGGGGCTCGTTCATCCGCGTCACCCAGCAGAAACACGACTCGAAAAACCCGATCAAACATGTTTCATCGCACGCGATAGACCTGCGAAGCAGGACGGATCCCCAATTGCCAGGTAGGATGAAACATTACCTGACATATTGTTTATATATTAAAAAAATCAATTGGCAATAAGAGGAGTATATATCTGCAGGTGATTGCGTGAATAATGTGATAGAATCGATAATGGGGGTAGAGTGGCCAGGGGCGAAGCCGGTGGACTTTGTGAGGATTGCAGCGCTGATCAAAGAGAAAATAAGAAAGTACGACGACACGGAGTATGTGATGAGGATCCATCGCGACGGAACGTACTATAATGCCCGACGAGAGGTGGTTTCCGGGAGCACGAGGGGGGAGGTGGAGTGGTTCAAGTTCAGTAGCAACTGCAGGGTGCCGTACTATGAGACGGATTTCGGGTGGGGGAGGCCAGGCTGGGCGGTGAGCGCGGTGGTGCCGGTAGAGAATCTCTGCATACTCATGGACGGGCCGCCGAATTCGGGTGGGACGATCGAAGCTTGGGTTGTGTTGGTTAAGGAAGACATGGAGAAGCTAGAGAGAGACCCTTTTTTTAGGTGTTATGCTGATGCAAATTATCCGATTATTAAATCTAAGCTGTAGCAATTCAGTGTTCTAAAAATCGTGTCTATGTACAAGTAGTTCCACCTAGAAACTTGCTTAGAAGGCTAGAACCGTATTAATTGGCAATTTGTGTTTTTTTTATACCCCAAGTCAGAATGTCTTTGTTTTTGAATCAAACCTAGCTATACTCCTTGTGACTTAAAATTTAAGTCATCTTAGGATTTTACACAAGTTATAATAAAACACTCACCATTCAATCATCATCATCATTCCACTAACTTTTTCATAAATTTTATTGTTTTTTAATACCCACTACATTTTTTAACTAATTAAAATCTTTAAAAAAAGTCGACAACACGCAGATCGATACAAATAATTACTCTCTCCGTTCTATAATAGGTCATTTTGACTTTGTGACACGTTTTATAAAGAGCTAAAAACTATATAAAATATTAACTTTTTTTATTAATTTTTTAAAATAATATTGTACTTATTAGTAATAAGTATAATATTATTATTTTTTTTAAAAAAAAATTTCTTTAACTCTCTACCCTAAAATATCAATAACTATTCATTATATACCCTAAAATAATATTGTTACTCCGTACAATTTTAATGAAATTTTGTCATCTTTATTGTATGAGTCAAATCATTTCCATTGACATTTGGTCATTTGGGAGTTGAGAAACAAAATCATTTTCAATAAAGTAGAAATACAAACTTTGCACAGGTTGTGAGAATTGGTCCCAATCTATGTACTCCCTCCGTTTCAAAATAAAAGTCGCTTGACTTTTTGCACGTATTTTAAGGAGGTAAAAACTCTATAAAATATTATTTTTTTAATCAAATTTTTTCCACAAATTGATAGTTATTAGTAATAAGTATCAATTTATGAAAAAAAATTGATTAAAAAAATAATATTTTATAGAGTTTTTACGTCATTAAAACACGTGCAAAAAGTCAAGCGACTTTTATTTTGAAACGGAGGGAGTATCAAATAATGACACCCATAAGCAATTGGTCCTAAGCACAAACAATAGAAGCCAAACCCAAAAAAGAAAAAGCTAGCAAGGTTACAGAAGTAGGATAATACACCTAGATAATTTTTGAGGGGGGGGGGGGGGGGGGGGGGGGCAGGACCCCCTCTAGCTCTACTTCTGGCTTAGAGTTGTGTATTCGTTGCGGCCTACATGCTCTAGCTTTCCACCATGTCCAGAAGCAAATCACGATGGCCGAATTACAATCCAAGTCCGATAGTTGGACATCTTGTTGTTTTTTTATACAAGGCAAAAATTTGGGGGTGGTCACCCACAGTTGAACCACAATCCTATAGCGTCATTGCGGACGAAGTCCTCGATCTGAGATGGGCACCACTCACTAGCGAAAGACAAAATCAAGCTAACGTGCATCAATTTGTCAACAACTTGGTTGCCTTCCAGAAAGGTGTGGGAGAAAGAGACAATTTCGAAAGCTTCGCAGAGACTGAGAACATTGAAGATCATCATCTCAATAACCCATAGGCACATCCTGGTCTCGCGGAGGGCATTAATGACGGTCAAGTAACCTCCTTCCACCACGATACGAGAAGACCAACATGAAGACTGAGATAGAAGGTCAGCATGAAGACCGAGCTTGAAGGTTCGGACGTTCGGAGGAGTTGGGTTTGAAGGTTTTATGATCTCCCTTGAGATGATTTGAATCTGTTTAGACATGGTTTTTGGAGGTGCAGATTCAGTGGTGACTTCAGATTGTTGATGTTTTGGGGTTGATATAATTGATAACTCATTAATTCAAATGGTTTGAATTGAATTTGGACTTTTTCCTAGGTAGATGTATTTTTCATTTTTAAATTGAATGGTCAAGCTAGATGGGCGACCAGTGAAGTGTCAAGGTGATATACTAAGCTTTTTTTTTTTTTTTTTTTTAAAACGAGGTAACCCGCCTTTGTGTTAAACTCCAGACACGTAACACAGTCAGTAAAAAACACAGGTAAGAGATTGAATACAAAATCTCACATTAACCCTTAAGCCACCCCAGTAGGGACAAACTAAGATAAGAATAAACTTATTATAGTACGTGACTGATCCTACCGTAATTTTATGACACCCTATCACTTGAAGGGTTTTCTTGGGAGGCTCAATTTCGATCACTTAGAGTGAGGCTCGAATATGAAACCTCAACCAAAAATACTTTAGTTATTGTCATTAGAACAAGAGGAGTTCGCTACTTAGCAATTTTTATGTGTCACGTTTAGATTTACAATGCTAATGATCAAACACCATTGAATTGACAAGTTATATGCATATTAAGATTGGTAAGGTGTTCAAATTTGAAGAGTTGGGGGTCAAGATAATGCATAATGAAGAATCTATAAGCGATAAATAATACTCTAGAAGGGGATGAATAGAGTATGGTCGATTTTCGCAATGTAAGGATTCTAAAAGCAGTATGCAAAGCAGCTTGTCAAGACCTTGATATTGCTATCAAATCTTGACTAAGTAAAATCGAATAAGATAAAGTAAATGCGGAATGGAAAAGATGAACACACGAATTGTTAACGAGGTTCGGCACGAACTTGGCCTACGTCCCCGCCAAGGGTTATCCAACCCGTAGGATTCAAGCACTTCTTATTCCACTTCACTTGAGCCTAGAACTTCCTAGAGAAACTTCCCTTTCTCTATATAAAGCATCACCGCTTCTATTCTAGCTCTCAACTTTACAAGTGAAATAAAAGCTCTCACCACACTCAAAGTGTGATTGTTCGAGTATAAAAACTCTTAGTGTAAGATGAATGACTTGTACAATAAGTGCTTGTGTTTCTCTCAACTCTCAAACTATAACCGACACTTAAACTTTGCGAGAATGTACGAGAGAAACTGCGATGACGAATGCTTTAGGACAACTTGATTGCTTGTGTGCTAGCTTGAGTGAGTAGAGTCCCTTTGCCCTTCATCTTTATATAGTCGAACGTCTTCAAAGACTCTTGGATGGATAACCGTTCGAAATTCCAATCCTTTCCAAGACATTTTAATTCTTTCCGATAATATACTTCCTAAAGTTGTGGCTGCAATCTTCTATTGATTTGTCATAATCGGGTATGGAAATGGTCTTTCCTTGTATGGCTTCCCATTTCATGAAATATAACTCAAGATGTATCTAACACATAAAATGGGTTAGAAGAGAATCATGCAAATGGGTTAAACCCAATTCAATTCATTTTGGCCCAAAGAGAAGCCCACGACTATATTTAGACACAACAATATTGGACTTGAATCATTTCCTGCAAACGAACAAGTCACAACATGGATAGACAAGTATGTATCCAAACATTTTAGTCTGGGTTTAAAGACATTGAAACCCAGCCTACTGTTTTTTGTCTTTCATCACCCTTAGAGATAACCTACATGTTAGCTCTGAAGAACTTACATAAATCTTACATACAAGGTGGAGTCTTCATTCTTCAATCTCCCCCTTGATGGAAGACAAAACCTGTTTCAGGTATCAAATACCAGCAAGCACAATATATAATATACGCATGCATAAAATGTTTGGATCATCAAAGTTTTAAAACATCAAAACCCAACCAAACAATACCAAAACCAACCATTGAAACATTCTCCCCCTTTTTGTCTTCCAACAAAAGGGTAGAGAGATGAAAATGTCTTAAACCATCAGCCATAAACTAGAAGTTTTTAAAAGACCATCAACAAAATAGGTAGAGAGGTTTTTTAAAATTCAGGAGAGAGATAGTGGGATATCAAAGCCTTGAAGAGGATGCCCCATCTGCAGACTTCTTCTTCTTCCTTTGATACTTCTTGGTACTCTTAGCAGATGATGGCCGAGCAGCTGAGGATGTTCCAGGAGCGTCAGGAGTTGGGATCTTGAGGAGGAGCAATTCCAGGGCCTTCCTCACGCCATTCTCCGAAGGTAGGGTATTGCTTGTTGGGCGGGAGGTACTTCCTCCTAACTTTGTCCCTACATTTCTTCTGCCACCTATCCATAGCTTTCTTCGTGATGTGTTTCCTCTCCATCTATGCAAGCTGTCTATGCCGCTCCACATCCCTGTAATTCTTAACCACCCTGTATTGCTCAACAGTGAGAATAGTGGGTTCCTTGTGCGTGGGGTGCAGAATAGGCCTTTTCTTTACCTGGTTCTCACAATTCAGAATGACATTCCCAGTCTTCTCTCGATTATGATCAAATACTTCTGGATCCAGTGGCATTATAGAGCATGTAGAAGTGTAAGTCAGGGAATTCAGAAGCATCATCTGATCGAGCTTGCAATCAACCATAGAAAGCAGCTCATGAGTGTTGTCCTAGCGAATAACAACATCAGACCACATCATGCTCAGATCAAACCTAAGGTCTTGAATTTCAGTCTCCGGAGCAGCCAATCTATCTTCGTCCATGCTAGGAGCAACAACATTTTTCCCTTTCGAATCCTTCTTCAGAACCCACTGCCCCCTCAGATTTCTGACAATCCCTAATCTCTGAAGACAGTTCTCATCAATGGTGCCACTGTAGGTTTGCTTTTCTTCACCCGATTTGTCGACATCAAAGAATTCGAAGATTTTGGGCAACGAATTTGCATAGGGCAGTGGCATGGTACGAGAGGAAGAGGAGACTTGTGCCATATAGTAGAGGATAAGCTTGGGCAGATTGGGCTCATAGCCGTTCATGATTCAGAATAGGATTTTGAGAAGACTCTCGGTCACCAATTCTCTAGATTTGACACGTGGGAAAATGCAGCGTGCCAGGATGGTAAAGATAAGTTTGGCTAAAAGGTTAAGAACAATGTGAGTTGGCTTGTGAAAGGAAGAAGATCCAAGGGCTTGGGATTTCAAGAAGAATTCATCTCGTGCTCGGGAGAGACACTCGAATCGACTTGGAAACTCTTTGGTGGGGATTTCACTGGGAAGATCAAGGATGAGAGCAATCCTGCTAGGAGTAAGATGGATTCGGGTGTTTTTGACCTTGGATATGAGGGTTAGGTTTCCATTGACTCGATGAACAGTGAGATTGGCATAAAAGAGAGGTCACACACGCTTGCAAAAAATAAGGAGATTTTGAATAAAATTAAAAAACAGAAAGAAAAAAAATAAAGAGAAAGAAATCAACTGAATTTTGAAAATAAAAATATTCAGTCATATATCCATAAGATATCAACATAATTTTGATCCAATATAATTTTATTCAGTTGAACATCTCATGACTCTTATGAAGTCAAGGCCTTGAGATGTCAGGTGAATCATTCACTTCACAAAGGGAGTAGTTACTCCCCCTACGAAAGTGCTTCCCTGTTAAGCATACCCAATTCCAATCTAATGAAGTTGAAACGATCTGCAGGAAGGGGTTTAGTGAATATATCAGCTAATTGAAATTCAGTAGAGATAAAGGATATTGAAACATCACCTTTCTCCACACGATCTCTTATGAAGTGATGTCTCACATCAATGTGCTTGGTTCTTGAGTGCTGTACATGATTCTTAGTAATGGAAATAACACTTGTATTATCACATTTTATAGGGATACCTTTTAGATCAATACCAAGATCTCTGTGCTGTTGTGCTATCCAAAGAATCTGAGAGCAACATGCACCTGCAGTAATGTACTCGATTTCTGCAGTTGATAAAGCCACTGAATTTTGCTTCTTAGAGTGCCAACTAATCAAGGAAGACCCTAGAAGTTGGCAGCATCTTGAAGTGCTTTTTCTATCAACCTTATAGCCTGCAAAATCTGCATCTGAATAGCCTGTTAGATGAAAGTTACTCTGCTTGGGATACCAGAGTCCAAGGTCTTGAGATCCATTCAGATATCTGAAAATTCTTTTCACAGCAATGAGGTGAGATTCTTTGAGGTCAGCTTGGAACCGAGCACACGTGCAAAAACTAAACATAATATCTGGTCTACTAGCAGTAAGGTAGAGGAGTGAACCAATCATACCTCTATACTCCTTTTGGTTCACATTCTTACCGTTCTTATCTTGGTCAAGGGAGAGTGTAGAGCTCATTGGGGTTTTTGCTACTTTAGATTGATCCATTTTGTATTTCTTGAGCAAATCCCTGGTATATTTCCCTTGATTTAGAAAGATTCCCTTTTTTGTCTGATGAACTTGTAGACCGAGAAAGAAGTTTAATTCTCCCATGAGGCTCATTTAAAATTCCCTACACATAATCTCAGAAAACTCCTTGCAAAGGGAGTTGTTAGTAGCACCAAATAGTATATCATCAACATATATTTGAACAACCAATAGATCATTTCCACGGGTCTTGATGAAGAGAGTATTGTCAATCAATCCCCTCTCGGGGATAGTCTCTCATACCAAGCTCTCGGGGCTTGTTTTAGACCATAGTGAGCTTTGTCCAATTTAAAAACATGATTAGGAAATTCTTCATTATCAAATCTTGGAGGTTGAGCAACAAAAACTTCCTCTTCCAAGTACCCATTTAGAAATGCACATTTGACATCTATTTGAAATAACTTGATACCCATGAAAGATGCAAAAGCAAGTAATATATTTATATCTTCTAACCTTGCTACGTGAGCAAAGGTCTCCTCGTAGTCTATACCTTCTACTTGATTGTATCCTTGATCAACAAGCCTTGCTTTGTTTTGAATGATCTTGTCTGCTTCATCCAACTTATTCTTAAACACCCATCTAGTATCAATGACAGATTGATGCTTTGGTCTGGGTTGGAGAGTCCACACCTTGTTCCTTTCAAATTCATTTAGCTCACCTTCCATAACCGTGATCCAGTCTGATTCTTTAAGTGCTTCAGCAGGAGTCTTTGGTTCTACAAGAGAGACAAAGGCATAGAAATCATATAGATTTTTTAATCTAGATCGAGTTTGTATACTAGAGTATGGATCTGAAATGATGTCTTGAGCTGAGTGTGAAGAGGCATGTTTAAACTTTCGTTGCTTTGGGCCTTGATCATTCGAGACAATAGTAGGTCTTTCTTTAAGATCTTGTGGGCCAATTTGAGAGTTGGATTCCTCATTGTGATGCGGGACCATCTTCTACAGCTCCAGGCACACCCATCATTCTTGGAGAAGGACCAATGACTCGAGCTCGTGCTAAGAAGCTTCAGAGAGACTCATTCAACTTTGTGAGTCATGCTTTGTTTCGAGCAAGGTTCAACTCTCCGAGCCTACATTGAAGACCTATATGTGCATAGGGATTCAAGAAGAACTCGAGCCACCTTAGTTATAGGGCTTCTGAAATAACTAAGTGTTGGGGCTCCATCTTATTTCCATTTTTAGTAACTTTTATACTTAAGCTATTTTAGGAAACTTTAGAGGTTATTTTATTTAGTTCCTTTAAATTATTATTTAATCTCTTTTATTTTCTTTTCATGGATAATTCGGCCCATCCAGCCCTTGTAAAGGCTATATATGCCGAATATCTTTCATTGAATTCAGTTGGAACTTTGATAATAGAAATTCTCTCATATTGTGTGTGTGTTACACGTGAGTGCTGTTGATCCAACTAGAGCTGTGCTCGTTGATCATCAAATTGGTATCGTCTCAGCTTGGTTTGCTTTGTGTTCATCAACTTCGCAAGACTTGGTGATCCTAATATCCACGAGCCCCCTCCTTGTGCCTCCAAGTTGTCCGCTTGGTTGTGTAGGGTTGCAGATGCGGGTTATATAGTCATTGGTATTGGTTCCTACCTTCTACGAAAGTTTGGGGTCTCTATCTTGTTCTATATAGATCGCATCAGTCCTTATCAGGTCGTGTCTTTCGATTCTTGCAACTTTCTTTAATCGAGTCTTTGTTTCTTGTCTTTGTCAAGTTGAGTCTTGCATGTTCTTGGTCGATCTTGGTTGGGTTCTTGCATCCTTAGTCTTTGTCGAGTCTGTTCTTGAAGTTCTTCCTGCATTCTTTGTCTTTCTTGCTTCCATTATTTAGTTTCTTGTTTGATTGTCGAAGATCGGGCCATCTCACGGCTAACCCTGTATCACATTGATCACACCCAGGTTCTGTAGTTCTTTCTCAAGGTCTTGAGATAGCTCGTTAGTATCTTGGATCTGTTCTTGCATATTTCGTTCTTGTTCCTGATTGTTCTTAGACTTGTCCTTTTCTTCTCCATCCGAATCATGGTGATTTAGATTGAGACCTGCAAAACTTTCACTTAACACACCATTATTGCTTTCGTCGAATACCACATGGATACTTTCCTCAACAATTTTGGTGCGCTTGTTATAAATTCTATAAGCTTTGCTATTGGAAGAATAACCAAGAAAGATACCTTCGTCGCTACGAGCATCAAACTTCCCAAGGTTATCTTTACCATTGTTATGAACAAAGCAATTACATCCAAAAAGTTTAAAATAAGAGATGTTAGGCTTTCTTACTTTAAAAAGTTCATAAGGAGTCTTTTTCAAAATAGGACGAATTAAACAACGATTTAAAATATAATTGGTTGTATTAACAGCCTCTGCCCTATAATACTTTGTCAAACCATTTTCTAAAAGCATTGTCCTAGACATGTTGATGTGATCCGAGCTCTTCCGACGCATGCTCAATGTTTCAGTCATAAAATGGGCTATATTAGTCCGATGGAGGTCCATGAGTACTTGTTGGAAAGATAATTTGAAGGGCTACATCTTTTATGAAGACTAAAGTGCCGAAATCATCCAAGAACAGATCCGAAATTGGCAATCATTCAGCAGTTTGAAATCTGGACAGTTTTCCCGACGCATTGAATAAAGTCGGAATAGATGAAGAGACGTTGAACGGGATTCATTCAAGGGAACTTGATGATTTTTGACACTTCATGTTGACATCCAACCCTCCATTTTCCACTAGGGGGCTGGCCAACTTTCTCCATCAATTCCCGAGAGACTTTTCATGTTTTCCGTCTTGAATTTGTTGTTTTAATTGTTCCTTATTTTATGGCTATAAAATGCCTAAACCTTTGTCATAAGAAATAAGAGATGAGTTGAGAATTTTTGGAAAAAGTGTGTGTGTCTTGTTGATTTGGTGAGATGTCATTTTGACACCCCATTCCGGAGTGAGAGGACGAGGAATGGTCCCGTTTGTCTAACTCTTTCCGGTGAGATGCTTGTTAGAGTTGTTCAAACAAAGGCTTGATTGCTCGGGAGTGAGATGCCGACGAGTGAGAGAGCGAGTTTGGTAAGTCTATGGGTGAGATGCTCATAGATTTAGCCATCCATATCTTGTTTTTATTTTCCCCAAAAATCTAGAAAAATCCAAATAAAAGAGTCGCGTGTGTCAAATTTTGTTCTCGTGCTCGGTTGAAGCTTTGAAACTTGTTGGATCGATCCTTCGGTCGCATCATTTGGTATCAGAGCTAATCCATCAAGTTCACAAAGCTTTCAATCACTTTCATTCACATCCCTCTTCAGAGCCGCCGCGGTTGCAACCATTGAAGTGCACTACGCAGATCCAACGTACAAGGGCGTATCGTACCTTTTTGGAAAAGCAACGCAGATTTGAGAGTCTTCGCGGGATCAACCATCAAGATATTTTACGCAGATCCAACGTACAGGGGCGTAATATTTCTTTTTGGAAGGCAACGCAAGATTCGAGGACGAATCTTTTTCAAAGGAGGGGAGGATGATGTGATCCGAGCTCTTCCGACGCATGCTCAATGTTTCAGTCATAAAATGGGCTATATTAGTCCGATGGAGGTCCATGAGTACTTGTTGGAAAGCTAATTCGAAGGGCTACATCTTTTATGAAGACTAAAGTGCCGAAATCATCCAAGAACAGATCCGAAATTGGCAATCATTCAGCAGTTTGAAATCTGGACAGTTTTCCCGACGCATTGAATAAAGTCGGAATAGATGAAGAGACGTTGAACGGGATTCATTCAAGGGAACTTGATGATTTTTGACACTTCATGTTGACATCCAACCCTCCATTTTCCACTAGGGGGCTGGCCAACTTTCTCCATCAATTCCCGAGAGACTTTTCATGTTTTCCGTCTTGAATTTGTTGTTTTAATTGTTCCTTATTTTATGGCTATAAAATGCCTAAACCTTTGTCATAAGAAATAAGAGATGAGTTGAGAATTTTTGGAAAAAGTGTGTGTGTCTTGTTGATTTGGTGAGATGCCATTTTGACACCCCATTCCGGAGTGAGAGGCCGAGGAATGGTCCCGTTTGTCTAACTCTTTCCGGTGAGATGCTTGTTAGAGTTGTTCAAACAAAGGCTTGATTGCTCGGGAGTGAGATGCCGACGAGTGAGAGAGCGAGTTTGGTAAGTCTATGGGTGAGATGCTCATAGATTTAGCTATCCATATCTTGTTTTTATTTTCCCCAAAAATCTAGAAAAATCCAAATAAAAGAGTCGCGTGTGTCAAATTTTGTTCTCGTGCTCGGTTGAAGCTTTGAAACTTGTTGGATCGATCCTTCGGTCACATCACATGTCCTCCAAAGTGCGGTTCTTACGTTCCACAACTCCGTTTTGTTGAGGAGTCCTAGGAGCTGAAAGTTGTGAGAAATTCCATATTTAGCACACAAAAAATCAAATTTGAGTTGATCAAATTCTCTACCATGATCGTTCCTAATGGAGACAATTGGTATGTTTTTCAAGGTCTGCAACTCCTTACAAAGTTTAGAAAACTCGAACAAAGCCTCTAATTTTTCTCTCAAAAATGAAATCCAAGTAAAACGAGAGAAATCATCAATAATAAATAGGATGTACTGTTTTCCCTTTGGAGATTTTACGTGCATAGGTCCATACAAGTCTATATGTAATAATTCAAGAGGGTGAGAGGAGCTTACAACCTTTTTGGGTTTAAAGGAACCACGTGTCTCTTTACCTCTTGTACATGCATTGCATAGTTCTTCACTCTTGAAGTTTAGGTCAGGTAGTGATACTGCATATCTTAGATAGGCATTATAGGCATTGTTAGGCTAGTTAGGTTGCATTCCGTTCATAATCTGTGGTTAATTTAAATCTTGTGATTATTCTGGAAGAATTCGGATTCTACGCGAAATTGTGGTTATTTTGCAGGGTGAATCTGAAGACCATTGAGAGATGCAATATCGTGAAGAGGACTACAAGATACATTGGAAAGAAGCAAGGAAAGAAGAAGAAGCGAACCTAAACGAAGAACAAGTCTGCAGAAGTTGTCGCCAGGCATGCTGAACTTGTTTTGCACTTTCTGGAGGCCTCGGTTGTCCGATTGACTATTATGACCATGCGTTGGAAAGTTCTTTCAAAGAGCTACAACTTTTCTGTTGACAAGAAGAGCAAATTCGAGACAGATTTTCCGATAAAAACCGATGCAGCGGCCGCAGTACGTGTGCCGCGGCCGCAGCAGAGCAAATGCCGCGGGATGAAAAAAAGATGCTGATGTCGCGGCCGCAGCATTGTTTGGCAGCGCGGCGTCGTTTTGTTTAATGAAAACCTAGTTTTGTTATTTTTGTTCAATGGCCGACTTTGGTTTTAAAAGGCCGGATTATGTTATTTCTAGACTACTTCTATTCTATTCTACGTTCATGAGACAATTTAGAGATTGAGCGATGTCTTCCATGAGGAACTAAACTCATCTGTTCTGCCTATAATTTGAAGCTTTATTTGGATTGATTGTGAGTTTCTAATTCTCGTTCCTTGTTTCCTATATTTGAATGCTTCAACTTCTTTGTGCTTGATTGTCTATTGTTTTATTCCATCTAGCCCGCGCAACTAGTTAGAATCAATTCAATTGCTAGGTTTTGTAGATTCCTGGTTGTGAACCTTAACCTAAGTGGCAAACTTGTGTCCTTTAGGGCTGGTTGAACTAATTGAATGAGTAGGGAGTTGAATGTGTTGTTAAATCCCTCTTTATGGACTGCAAATACCTTGACTAATCTCCGAACTTAAAGCTATCAATTGGGTTAAATCCTTCTTTACGGACTGTTCGATTGATAAGGGTTGCTAGGACTGGTTGGACTAGTAACTATATTAGGTTGGGACAGGGGCATTCATAGGAAACCTTAATAGGACGAGAAGAAGTTACAATGATCGCTTCAACCAAATAAAGTGGAAAATTGTAGGTAGAATTGCTTCTCATAATTGTCTAAACCAAAATCATTTACTTTTGCTTTCTTCAATCCGCTTTGATAAAAGGCGGAACTTTCACACATAAAATCCCCTAATTTGGTTACTTTAATTGACATCTGAATCACACTTGAATCATAAATTTCCTTGTGAATCGAACTCTTACTTATTTCTATACTAGTGATAGGTTTGAGTTTTCTTTGACGGATCAACGACAAGTTTTCCCTCCGTCAAATTTGGCGCCGTTGCCGGGGAAATTTATTGATCCTTGTGTGTTTTTGGTGCTGATTTTTGGTGTGGACCACTTACATGGTCCGCACTCGTGCTACTAATATATGTTGAATGTGAGGTTATTGCAGTTAGACAGAGAGAGTTTTCATCAATACTTCATCAGACTACATGAGTACATTAACGATGTTTATTCATGGGGATATCAAGCTAGTATAAGGGAAGTGCTTCTATGCATATTTGATGGCATGACTTCTGAGACACAGAGTCTTGTTGAGCGCATGAGTGATGGAGGTTTATTAGATATGGGACTCTCGGAGATGTGGGAATTTTTTTGCTACATGGATCATCATTCTGCGCAGAACGAGTCACTTCCTCCAGTATCTCAAATCGTTGAGACCTCTGTTGCACCTCTTGAGGTCATGGTGGAAAATCACATTGAGAAGGTAGAGGAAGACCACACTCCATCTGACGAGATCATCCCTAGCCCCCCCCATTGATGAATCTGATCTAGAGCCTACTACTGAGGCTACAGAGCAATTAAAGGTTGTCTCCTGCACTAGAGAGAATATTGGGGGATACGTTGATCCATTTGACTGCTACTTTGACAAGCCAACAATAGAACTAAATTTGTGGTATTATATACCCTCTGTGGGTTGTCAAGCTCATGAATACAATAAGTTAAAACAGTTCTTAAATGTATTAATATTTAGTTTCAATTTATTTGTATGTAGTGCATGTTTGTTTGTTAGTTGTGCACAAGAGTTTGACAGGTTGATGAGAGCTTTGACTATGTCTGATTAGTGTCTTGAGCTTCAACATTACGTCGAGCCAACGACTTGAAACAAAGGCGCTTCTCGGGAGGCAACCCGAGGTAAGTTTTTCTTTCTTTTTCCTTTTTCTTTTCCGTCACCCTGATTATATTTGATTTACTTTTGTTGTCTTTATTGTTTCATTGAGAACAATGAAAACTTTAAGTGTGGGGGAGAGGAATTCTGTATATATAGTGCATATAGGAGATCATATTTAAATTTCTGCACCATGTTTAATTTATGTAATCATTTTTTATTAATTTCTTGTTTATTTTCGTAATTAAAAAAAATCAAAAAATCCAAAAACAAGCATGCATTGCATACATATCTGTTATTCAAATACCCATCTGGCTTAGTTGTCCTCTAATTTAAATTTCAAGCATGATCATATAAATCCCATAGAGTTTTGGATGTTTTGATTTTTGTGGAACATGAGCTAGCAAATATAATTGAGCATGTATGATTGAGCTAAGGTATGATTGAAGTCCTAAAAACATGACCCTGTGAGAATGTTTATCCTTATTTGAAATCTTTTGCTCAATTGTGTGAATTACTCTAGCTCCTTGTGTTGCTACCTCTTGACATTGACTGCAGTATCTATTTTTTAAGACCGACTCACATGTTTGTTGCTTGCGGAGTTTATGTTTATATTTTGAGTCTTTTGGTTTGAATTTGTGCATATTTAGTGAATAAGGTGGCAATGGTTGATGCACTTAGTAACCGGGTCTACGCATGACACCCATGGGTATGATTCACGTAAAACAGTGTTGAAAATTATCCACTAGGAAAGAAAGCTTGATCATTGAGTAACCAGGTTCATTCATGACACCCATGTTTGCAACTTGCGTCAAAATATGTTCAAGTGGACTTCATATTAGTAGGTTGAGGTGTTGATAGCCCGGGGTCATTCATGACACCCATGTTTGCGCCTCGCGTAAGGAAAGCATCAAGACAAGAAAATAAATAGAAAGAAAAAAAAGGAAAAAAGAAGAAGAAAAGAAAACAAAAGAAAAGAAAAAAAACAGTCACATTTTATTTAGTTTTCTTTATTGTGCCCCGCAAGTAATAGCATCTCGATAGAGATATGGTGATATGGTGGTCAATGTCTATAATTTAGGGCATGATTGGTTTGAGTTGAGAGTTGTACCTTAAAGCCTAAAAATATGAGTGCAACACATATTTCTGGTGAGGTTGGATGATGTCTACTTCTAGGCTTTGATCACTAGAATACATGCTATGACGTTTGTTTGCTTGGTTTATGTTTTCACCTGCTATGATGTTGCTTTTGGTGAGGTTGAAACTTGAAGGGATTGCATGTGGGATGCATTGATTCATGTTCATTCTATTATTGCTTGAGGACAAGCAAATGTTAAGTGTGGGGGAATTTGATAATGCATATCTTAGATAGGTATTATAGACATTGTTAGGCTAGTTAGGTTGCATTCCATTCATAATTTGTGGTTAATTTGCATCTTGTGATTATTCTGGAAGAATTCGGATTCTGCGCGAAATTGTGTTTATTTTGCAGGGTGAATCTGAAGACCAATGAGAGATGCAATATCGTGAAGACGACTACAAGATACATTGGAAAGAAGCAAGGAAATAATAAGAAGCGAACCTAAACGAAGAACAAGTCTGCAGAAGTTGTCGCAAGGCATGCTGAACTTGTTTTGCACTTTCTGGAGGCCTCGATTGTCCGATTGAATATTATGACCATGCGTTAGAAAACTCTTTCAAATAGGTACAACTTTCATGTTGACAAGAAAAGCAAATTCGAGACAGATTTTCCGAGAAAAACCGATGCAGCGGCCGCAGCATGTGTGCCGCGGCCGCAGCTGAGCAAATGCCACGGGATGGAAAAAAGTTGCTGATGCCGCGGCCGCAGCATTGTTCGGCAGCGCGGCGTCGTTTTGTTTAATGAAACCCTAGTTTTGTTATTTTTGTTCAATGGCCGACTTTGGTTTTAAAAGGCCTGATTATTTTATTTCTAGACTACTTCTATTCTATTCTACGTTCATGAGACAATTTAGAGATTGAGCGATGTCTTCCATGAGGAACTAAACTCATCTGTTCTGCCTATAATTTGAAGCTTTATTTGGATTGATTGTGAGTTTCTAATTCTCGTTCCTTGTTTCCTATATTTGAATGCTTCAACTTCTTTGTGCTCGATTGTCTATTGTTTTATTCCATCTAGCCCGCGCAACTAGTTAGAATCAATTCAATTGCTAGGTTTTGTAGATTCCTGGTTGTGAACCTTAACCTAAGTGGCAAACTTGTGTCCTTTAGGGCTGGTTGAACTAATTGAATGAGTATGAAGTTGAATGTGTTGTTAAATCCCTTTTTAGGGACTGCAAATACCTTGGCTAATCTATGAACTTAAAGCTATCAATTGGGTTAAATCCTTCTTTAGGGGTTGTTCGATTGATAAGGGTTGCTAGGACTGGTTGGACTAGTAACTATATTAGGTCGGGACAAGGGAATTCATAGGAAACCTTAATAGGACGAGAAGAAGTTACAAGGATCGATTCAACCAAATAAAGTGGAAAATTGTAGGTAGAATTGCTTCTCATAATTGTCTAAACCAAAATCATTTACTTTTGCTTTCTTCAATCCGCTTTGATAAAAGGCAGAACTTTCACACATAAAACCCCGCAATTTGTTTACTTTAATTGACATATGAATCACACTTGAATCATAAATTTCCATGTGGATCGACCTCTTATTTATTGCTATACTAGTTATAGGTTTGAGTTTTCTTTGGCGGATCAACGACAGGTTGTCTCTCCGTCAGGCATTCCTCGAACAAGGTCTCTTGATTTCAGTTTATTGAGAGTGTGCATGCTCACGTGACCTAGTCTTCTATGCCAGAGACTGGAATCTTTTGTCAAGGCCTTGAGACATTTGAGCTTTGTGCCTGCAATTTGGTTAGCGTTCACTGCATAAGTGTTATTGTGCCTGTGAGCAGTGAGGATCAGGTCACCAGTCTCTTCATTTTTGACTTCGCACTTGTGCCTGTCAAAGCCTACTTTGTTACCTTTGTCACACAGCTGAGAAACACTTAAGAGATTATACTTTAATCCATCAACAAGATATACATCTTTGATACAACTATTAGAATTACCAATATTGCCAATACCAATGATATTGCACTTTCCTTTGTCACCAATAGTAATTGTTCTAGTGGTTTGCTCTTTAAGATCTTGAAATAATGATTTCTTCCCACTCATGTGTCGAGAGCATCCATTGTCCATGATCCATTTTGGCTCTTTGTTCTTGGTGATTTCCTGCAAGACAAACATCATCCTTTCCGGCAAGACCAATACATAGTTTTAGAGTCATAATGGGGATATACCATGTTAGGTAGCCTTGTCCCCTTAGGAACCCAAACTTTTCTTATCTGTTCATTAAGTCGTACAGGAAATGTGTTTCTAATGATGTGGGGATCCTTTCGTCTATATGGACAAGTTTCCTTCACGTGCCCTTTCTTACAACAGTTAAAACATGTAGGTGAACGCCAGTTGCCTTTAGCTTTAACAAAAGTGGTACTAGATTTCTTTGGAAATTTTTTGTTGTAGCCAATACCACTTCTATTAATGGAGAGTTGTTGTTCACCCAACATCTTATCAAGATTTGCTTTAGATTTTATGAACTGTATAAATGTTGTCTGCTGGTCTTGACACTTATCGGTTAGCTTAGCCTTTTCCTTCTCTAAATCATCATTACGAGTCTTTAGAGAGGCGAGGCTTTGCTAGAGATTAGAGTTTTCTGAACTCAAGGTCTTGACTTTAATGTCAAGAGCAGTCCGAGAAGCTTCAAGATTTCTTATTTCCAGTGACACGTCACTAATAAATTTATGTTGGTCTTTCGGCTTTCCTTCAAGATGTTGTTTTCACTGTTGTAAGCTTCTTCATTAGAAATCATATTTCTTAGAACTTTAGAGAGAACATCAGGAGGACCAGACATTAAGTTTCTTACCACTTCCTCAAGATCTTGACTCCTGGATCCCCCGTGCTCAACAATAAGACAGAGATTTGCCTAATTTTCTTCCGTGTCTGAGTCACTTGAGAAATCTGAGTCACTCCAGGTGGCAAGCATAGCCTTCTTCCTTTGCTCATTCCTTTTGAACCTATTTCTTTTCTTCATTGGACATTCCTTCACAAGATGATTTGTTTCATCACATTCAAAGCATGTTAGGACTTTCAGTTTTTTGGATGAGTTAGAGGACTTACCTTTGAATTTGAATTTCAAAATATGATTTCTAATGAAGAAGCACTACTAGAATTATCTTCATAGACGTCGGTTAAAAACCGATGTTAAACAAAAAAAATTCGACGTGTTAGTGGGTGGTGTTAAAGATCTCAAACCGATGTCTATAACAATTTATAAGATCGTTTTTATGTTTGATAAGGATTTAAATACATTGATTTAGTTACGTTTTGGTTGATGAACCTAATGTTCAACCATTGTAATTTTGCATTTCTAGACATTTGAAACATTGTAGGGCAATACAAAAATATACATTAACATCGCTATATTTTAAATAACAGATGTTTTACGTTGATATACACATCAGTTATACATTATTCATTTTGTATGCACTCTTTATTCATTTGTAAGTTTATCATACTAATTTATATAAATATAATGTACCATATTGAATATTTTCAAGTCGATGTCGTTAGTTTATTTTCAAATCATTTTTCAATTGAAAAACGATGTTTTTATGTTGGAAAACATCGGTTTATAATGGTTTAATGATGTAAGTGTTTCCTATTGACATCGGGTAAAATTGTTGTTTTGATATATTTGAAGCTTCGGAAATCGTTTTGTGTCTTTGTGGTCAATGTATGTAAAAAAATAGACATCGTTTTTTCCTTAGATTACTGATGTCTTTTGGTTGTTTGACGTATTTACATAGCTATGTCATACATTGATACACCGTTGCAACTAAAATATCATCCACCACATTCAATATATTATCCAACATATCTTCATGACCACAACTGGTACGTTACAAAAGGTAAAAACACACATCCAACATACATTCACCATATTCACAACGTCGTTCGAAAATTGCAAAGGACCTAACACATACCATAAGTTTGTCTGTACCATTTACATTTTAGGTATATTTACCAAAACACCAACACATAAATAAGTATCCTCTATAACATCATTTGAAAGATTCATACCAAATTCTCCTAGAGTTGCTACCACCATTTCTTCACCTGCATATATAGTATAAGAAAACACAAATATAATTTATATCGGTCTCTTTTGGTTGTCAAAGGTGGTTGGGTATTATGATTAACAGGAGCATCCTAGAGAATCTTCGTCTAAAACATTGAAGCTTAATATAGAAGTGTTGGACAAGAACCTTCAACTCCTCCTAAAGACTATACTTGGTAACCACAAAAAATAGAGTCTTCTTTTTTGTTTATTTTTAACTGATTCCATAAAGTCTTCTAAGACTATACTTGGTAACCACAAAAAATAGAAATTATATCAGTTAAAGAGTTAGTACATGGTAAACCACAAAAAAAAAACTCGATCCAATTAACTAAGAACCTAATAATTAGAATAAAAAGATTTTCTTGTATAATATTAAATGTCAACAAGATAAGGGAATGGTGTGAACCACAATTTCTTCTAAGATTGTACATGAAAATGGAATTGGACAGGAATTAGTTTACTAAAAGTGTCTACTTGTGTGCTCTCATAATTAAGCCAAAATGACTTCCATAGAAGTTCTGTACGCATTTGAAATCCTAACATACATATACATAGACTAGGAACATAGACAAATTTCTTTTAAATAGTGATACAAATAAATCCTAACACGCAAAGTTGATCTTGTCAACATATGAAACTCAGTTTTTCAACGTAGCTAATGGGGAGTATGGGAAGAAACATAAATAAAAACAAAAGAAAATCTAATGGATCTTTAAACATCAAGTTAACAATAGAGCAATATAGAGGAATAAAAAAGCATAGCTACTTACCCGTCTTCCAAATTTTGATAGCTTGGTAACTCTAAGCCCTCTACTAATCAGAAAAGACTAAAAGAAAAGTGAAAAAAAATTGAAGAGTACGAGTTATTCATAACAATAATAACAAAATGCTATTAACAAGGATATATTACTCTTCCATTGCATCATAGGTTTGATCCATCAACTAGCAGCCGATAATTCACAAATTTGTAGAAGAGAAAATTCCTAAAACTCGTTCATGCACGCCCTTATTCACAAGTTATGAATCGGTAAGAGGAGTCATATAAATTGAAGTTATGGGGGGAGAAGATTTCACATTTTAGAATCCCTAACTTGTAACGAACAACACATTCATCACTTTAAGCTTACATATTACAGTTGAAGATTACAAATTACAGCTTCAGATTAAAAATTTTAGAGTTTAGATTTCAAATTTCAGCTTTAGATTATAGATTTTAGCTTCAGATTTCAGATTATAGACTTAAGCTTACAGATTACGAAATAGAGATTTTACATATTATAGATTACAGATTCAGCTGAAGTGTGAACTTTCAAATTAACTTTGATTATAGATTGGATTCAAATTGCATTACACATAGCTTTAACTTTTAAGTGTGAAATTACAGCAAAACAACTAAACAGATTGGATTTTACAGATTGAATTCAAATTGAATTTATATCTAAACTGATTGGATTCTACAAAATTATAGATTACAACTTTTAAGTGTAAAATAACAGATTTTCATAGATTAACGAATTATAGATTAATAGATTACTTACCAGCAAATTCCCATTTTCTCAGGTGAAGCAATGAAACCTTCATCTAAGGAGACAAGAAGCAATAATGAGATAAGGAACTAAAATTCTAAGAAGCAAATGAAACCTAAACAGTGAAGAAAAAGAAGCCAAAAGGTATCAAGCAAAGAAAAAAGACTTATTTAAGTTCCTTTGTTTGCTTTGTTGTAATCACAAAAAGACTTATTTAAGAAAAAAGATTTTATATCAACCCACTTCTGTTGTGAATAATTATGGGAGATAAGTTGCACAGAGAAAACTAGTGATTTTCATGTAATCACAAAAAGGTGACTTAAATAAACAAAAGGTAAAAACAAAGAAAGTTATCATATGCAAGAAGAACCTTGTCCTAGAAATGAAGAAGATCAGCATTACGCTGGTTAGTAGCACATGATGATCTTGGACGAAAAGCATTATTTTCATTAACTATGTAGTTCTCATTAGCAGGATCTGCACCCATGTACAAAAAGAGTGGTTCTTTGCTAAGCCCTATATCCCCAAATTGCATAACATGAGATCCATAAGCAGAGTTGTCATTTGCAGTCCTCCTCTTAACCTGACAAACACAATTGAGATCACCATCAAAGCTAATCAACAAGAATAAGAAATTTGAATTCTTGCCAACAGATTAAAACCAACCAAACTGAATGTTCAGCACCTGCCAATTAAACTGAATTCTTGTAGTCCTCCTCTTGCTAGTCCCATTTTTCGTACTCTTTTAAAACAATCTGAATGTTCAGCACCTACCAATCAAAACTGAAATCACAGTTTGTAGCTAAGTGGAAAATAAGAGCATGTAGGACTTCAATCCATAAGCATACACAATTTAAAGAACTTGTGTGACAAAGAATTAAAAGAAATATCCAATCGCACTAATGCACTCAAGTAATTTTGTTGCCACATCCCACAAGCTCTGTTGGTCCTAAATATTGACTGATTTCCGTATAGCTACCGAAAAATTTATCTCTGGCCTCAAACTCTAAGAACATCAAGAAAACTTGGAAAAGTTGAACTATCGTATTCAAAGAGCCATATAAGAAAGAAAATTAGGGATTCTAAAATTAGGGTTTTCATCCATGTTCAAAGAGTCATTGAAAGTGTTTACAAGAGATAAGAAAGCAAAATAAGGGTTCTCACAGATAGGGTTTTCACAATCTACATAACGATTCTCAAATTAGGGTTTTCATACTGATGTCACTAAAGTAGCCATGTTTTAATGCACAGTTTAGCTTCATATTCTATACACTTTGCATATTTCGGGTTGGGAATATGTCGAATTTATGTAGTATATGCTTATTTTCCAGAAATGGAGATCTACATAAGTTTCTGTTTAATATCGCAGAATATGGAGCCATTTCGGGAGAAAACCCAGAAGCAAAGACGGGAGCCCAAAGCTACTCGATATCGACAAGTTGTAGTCGATATCGACAAACCATGTCTAGGCACATCACTGATCGAGGAGCACCATGTCGAGAAACTGAGAACGAGCCAACCCGACTCCGAAGCTTTACTCGAGATCGAGTAAGTTCCTCGAGATCGACAACAACTCTGAAGACCAACCCGGAGGTGAGGAGGAGAGCTTGATCGAGGAGACGAGGAGAGCTACCCGACCTGACCAGAGAAGCCGAAGACGAAGACATATCGGGCAACACTTACTCGATATCGAGGAAACTCCTCGATATCGACAAACCCAGAAGCACACTCCCCGAGTGATGGACGATTTTTAGTCGCATAAACCGAATCAAAATAAAACTCAAACCTACAAACTAGTATAGCAAGTAAGTAAGAGGTCGATCCCACAGAGAATCAAGTATTTCTCCGCAATATGTATTTACCAATTAGTAGAAAGGGGGGTTTTGGTGATTGAAACAAGAAAGAAAGCAAAATAAACTATAAACAGATTGATGCAAAACAATTTAGAGAAGATCGATCTACCTACAACTATCCACTTTATTTGGTTGAATTGATATTGTAACTTCCTCTTGTCCTTTTAGTCTTCCTAGGAATGCCCTTGTCCCGACCTAATATAGTTACTAGTCCAATCAGTCCTAGAAACCCTTATCAATCGAACAGTCCCTAAAGAAGGATTTAACCCAATTGATAGCTTTAAGACCAGAGATTAACCAAGGTATTTGCAGTCCCTAAAGAGGGATTTAACAACACATCCAACTTCCTACCTATCCAATTAGTTCAATCAGCCCTAAAGGGATAAGTTTGCCACTTGGGTTAAGGTTCGCAATCAGGAATCTACAAAACCCTAGCAATTGAATTGATCTAACAAGTTGGCCAGACAAGAAAGAACAAAACAATAAATCAATAAGCGCAAAGAAGTTGAAGCATTCAAATATAGGAAATAAGGAACAAGAATTAGAAACTCACAATTCAATCCAAATAAAGCTTCAAATCGCAAGTAGAACGAAGAGAGTTTAGCCGCCCATGGCGAACATCGCTCTCTCTCCAATTGTTTGATAGAACGTAGAATAGAATAGAAGTATGTGAAAAATAACTAAAAATGGCCTTAAATATCATCCAAGGTCGGCCACAAAACAACTAAGAATAAAACTAGGGTTTTCATTAAATAAAACGTTGTGTCTAAACGCTGTCGGCATATGCGGCGGCCGCTGCATGGATGCGGTGGCCGCAGCATCAACAATTTTCTCCAACTCCTCTGCGACGGTACTGGCGGCGGCCGCTGCACACCATGCGGCGGCCGCTGCATTGTTCTTTCACGAAAAATCCGTCTTGAATCAGCTCTCGACGTCAACATGAAAGTTGTAGTTCTCTGAAAGAGCTTTCCAACGCATGGTCATAATAGTCAATCGGACAACCGAGGCCTCCAGAAAGTGCAAAACAAGTTCAGCATGTCTGGCGACAACTTTTGCAGACTTGTTCTTCGTTTAGGCTCGCTTCTTCTTCTCAGGACCTCTTGAGATCTTCATGTAAGCTTCTTCGATCAACTAGACATTCTCATCCAATACGTTATCAACCCATGTCTCCTCCTCGGATCTACCATTACCTGAAATAATCAATAAAAGCATGTAGATTCCGACTCCAACCACACAGAGAACAAATATGCAAATTATACTTAAACCATGCATGATATGCATCATAACTAAACTAAATGCAACCTATTATAACTCTCTAAATACATGCTATCACCGAGCCATGTTGAAGAGAAGCTGCTCGACAACACCAGGCCAAGCCATGATCTACGCCACTACTCGAGATCGAGTAAGATACTCGAGATCGAGGGACCTTGAGGTCCAGTATCCGAGCCATGTCGAGCACCAGCTACCCGAGATGACGAGCCAAGCCGAAGTCGATGTCCGAGTTACTCGAGATCGAGGAAAGATGTCTGGAGACGCATTACGCGGTTTGAGTAGTTCGACGCGGATTAGGATTCCTTGGGGCCAAAGATTGCCGAGTTCTATCCGATTCTATCAAGATCCATGACGGAAGAGAAGATTTATCCACTTGGAGATATTTTAGGATTTTTTGATATAATTTCCCTTTTTAGATTTAATTATATTATTCCATTTATTTATCTTTAAATCTTTTAGATATAGATTTATATATAGACAGAGATTTCTATCCTTGAATAGCAAGGATTAGAAGGCTATAAATAAAGCCCATGGGGCTAATTTTAGGATCCAATTCACAAGCTAGAGAAGTAGTTCACAGAGAAGTTATAGGAGTTCGAAGGTTATAGGGTTTTGGCGTTCAACGAAAGTTGGAGTGCCGGGATTGTAAAAGCTTTGAATTTAGTTTAATGCAAGTTTCTTTTCATACATCAATGTTTGAGGTTGCGATGAAGCACGAGTAGTCCACCCACTTCTAGGGTTGGGGCGAGCTCAACGATAGCCCTGCATGTTTGAGGTAAAGATCCGACTTTTATCATGTTTTGCGCATCTACTACTTGTTATGTGTTTATTACCCATCTAATGGAGGTCCGTGCTAACAACTTGGATTGTAAACATAAAATCGGTAGAGACAATTAGGGTTTCTTGAAAGAGTTGTCTAATTGTTGGAAAAGGCGAAAGCTTGATCCTTTGATGCGATTCACATGATTATCTGTTTTATTTCTACCTTTTGCCTTGGTTATTGTTGTTGCAAACCCCAATCTTGGAGGTCTTTTACATACAGTTTATTTCGAGAATCCCAAAAGCATTTGTTTTTACCTTATTTCGTTTTCACTTTCTGTCTTACTCGGTATCGACCAACCTTGGTCGATCTCGAGTTACTGATTCTCGATCCCGGATCGCTGTAGCTTCTGTGTGCAGGTGTTCGACAAGACTGTTCTCGACATCGACAAGCTTACTCGATCTCGAGTAGAGCTTACTCGATATCGACTAGAACCTGTGACTGCTGCTGCGCTATTTGGCTTGTTCGATCTTCTGTCGACTGACCTTAGTCGAGATCGAGCACTGTGGTCGACTTCTGTCCGTGAGATTTCTTCTTCTGTCTAGGATCCGCTGACACGCTTCCTCGTGGATCGATCCTGACTTCCCACTACTGTATCGGGAGGAAGTCTTGTAATCATTTGCAAGGGACGGAATCTGGTTTGCTTTACTTTAGTCATATTTTATATTTGCATTCTCAATTTCCTCCTACAACAAATTCTCGCCGTTGTCGGGGATACTTTACAGGTGTATGCGCCGTTCTGGTCAACCACCTGAGTTTGACGGCTTAGACGAACCAGAACGCCTCTTACACATCCAAGCTAAGCTAAAAAGAGCCATGGCAACCGCAGAAACACTGGAACAGCTGATACAGAGGCTTACAAGGGAACTGGCCGCTAAAGATGCTGCTATCGCCACTGAGAAAGCAGCAAGGGAACAAGCAGAGGCTGATCTTGCCCAATACCCAACCACTGCAGAGGATTATATGCACCCGACTCTCGTCTTGCCTGAATCGGCTATTCTAATCCCTGAAAACTCTTTTGAAATTCGCACTCAATTCCTTATAGAGCTTAAAAATAATGCTTTTTATGGCAAATTTAATGAGTGTCCTCTTGAACATATTACTAAATTTTCTGACATGGGCCATACTCTTGCTGAAGGTACAACTTTGGAATATGTCAAGATGAAGGCTTTTCGCTGGTCTCTCGCTGGACCTGCACTGAAGTGGCTTGAAGGGCTGAAACCAAGATCCCTCACAACATGGGCCCAATTAGAGCAAGAGTTTCTGAACAAATTCTTCCCTCCTGCCAAGACAGCACTCCTCCGCCAGAAGATCACAGCCTTCAAACAGAAGCCTGGGGAGCCGCTAGCAAAGGCATGGGAATGATACAAAGAACTGCTGCGATCTTGCCCTACTCATGGACAGTCACCCTACGTCATTCAAGAGATCTTCTTCAATTCTCTTGACCAAGTCACTAAGGACAGGATCAACCAGTACACTCGATATGAGTACTTGACGATGCCACCAATTGACGCATGTGGTGTACTTGATAAGCTCACCAATTATGACAACAAATATGGGTCTATTGCAAACTATGAGGAGAACTCCTATGCCAGGCCAGCACCATCTATGCCCCTCTATGAGTCTGCCAAGGAGATTGACCCAGATGTCAGAGAGCAGTTCTATAGAGACCAGAATCGCAAGCTCCTCAAGCAAGTCAAGTATCTCTCTGTCAACCAGCCTTGCATTGAATGCGGATCACAGCGGCACACCACTACTGAGTGCCCACACACAAAGCAAGTCAGGATGGCAGAGACACATGAAGAGGTAGCCTACGCTGGGGGTCCCAATTGCTACATGGGAGATCAAAGGTTCTATCAACCACAGTGGAACCAAGGTCCTCCTAGGAATCCCCTGCCATACAGAGCTCCAGGACATCCAGAAAGGGATCAAAAGAAGGATGACTTACAGCTCATCCTTGAGGAGATGCGTCGGAATCAAGGCACCATCAACAACCAGTTCCAGAGCATCACTACAAAATTTGGAGAGCTAGACATCTGGAAAAGAGGCATAGAGACCCAGATGGGTCAAATCGCAGCGCAGATTCCACGACCATCCGGACAACTCCCTGGGCAAACAGAACCAAATCCTAAGGGGAAGACCGGACACGTCGCATCTATCAAACTCAGGAGCGGGCACCAATTACACGAGCCAGAGGTCGGAAAGCATCAAGACAAAGCAGAGCAGCAACTCGACACAGAGGAGAAGCCAAGCTCGGACTCCACTGCCCAGCCAGTCAACTCGAGATCGACAAGCCTACTCGATATCGAGGAAGCTCAAGTCGATATCGACAAAAACCTGGCCGATGTCGACGACTCTGCAACACCTCCGACGTCTGATCTGGCTCCGAAGCAGAAAAAAACATTGCCTTTCCTTTCCAAAGCACTGAAAGATCCCACTGCAGGTAGGTTTAACCGTTTTGTTAATATGCTGCAAGAACTGAATGTCTCTATTCCTTTTACAGAAGCCCTGCAAGAGATGCCTAGATATGTCAAATTCTTGAAGGAAATCCTGAGTAAGAAGCGATCCATCTCAGAGATCGCCGACGAATTCAAAGTACTCCACTTCCCTTAAAAGAGACCTGACCCTGGTAAGTTTTCTGTTACTGTGGGATTTGGACAATATAAACATGAGTCCTTGTGTGATTTAGGAGCAAGTGTGAGCATCATGCCCTTATCAATCTGGCAGAAGGTAAAGATAGGTTGCATAGAGCATGTGGATGCCAAGCTATACATGGCAAACAATACAGTGGTCATCCCTACAGGTATAGTTGAGAATGTCCCCGTCCAGGTTGGTAAATTCTTTGTTCCAGCAGATTCCCTTATTATAGACTGTGTTGAAGATCCTACTAGCCCTATTATTCTTGGTAGACCATTCTTAGCTACTGCAGATGCCAAGATTAGTGTCAAGCAGTGATCACTCACCTTCACCATAGGCGATGAGGTCTTAGACTTCTCTTTTGGCCCTGAAAAAGAGGAAATTTCATGGCTGGAGGTGAAGAGCATCAGTAACCACGGGATCAAGCAAACAACGGAGGAAGGCACCAACACTGTCCTCGATATCGACAACCTGTCCTCGATATCGACCACCCTTCGTGGACATCGACTTCCTCTGCTGAGCGTCAGACTTGCCAAGAGCCTAAGTATGGGGTCCCTGTACTCGATATCGACCAGTCCTACCCGATATCGACTAACCCCAAGCCCGAAGATTTCCGTTTTGGGCCCGAAAAGGTAAGTTCAGGTATGAATCCTACTCCTCCTCAGTCCATTAAGAAATTTATCAATAATTTAAAGGGAGGTAAGGCCCCGTGGCGAGAGAATCTGCGGAAATTGAGAGCTGGGAAGAAAAAGAAGAAAGAAAAGGAGGATTATGCAAGCAACCACCTGTCAGCTGAGCTTGCATACTACAATCAAGACCTAGATGATCCAGGAGAAGAGCCAAGCACAAGCTGGCCCCAAATTAATGGTCCTTGAGCGCAAAAGAAGAAGTCGGCCTAGCGACTCTAAAATCTAGAGCATGTATATAAAACTTTATGAATTTTGGGACTTTGGAACTGTTGATTTTTGTTTTTTTTTTTTTTTTTTTAGTTTTTTAGTTTAGAATACTTCATGTGGAAAGTCTTATTTTTGTGTGCAATCTAACACTTTTAGGCCGGCAAGCATAAAAGAATCGCGAAAGGTGGAATAAGAAGTCCCTAGAAAACAGTCAGAATCGACGAAGGCCAAGTCGAAATCGACTAAGAGGAGTAGCCCAGAAGTTCCTCGATATCGAGTAGGCCAACTCGATATCGACTAAGCCATGAGAGTCTCCTCGACTTCAGAAGCCACTTGACGCAGAGAGCCTCCTCGATATCGAGTACTCTACTCGATATCGACAAGACCACTTACTCGACATGCCCTGTTATGTCCTCCTCGACGCGTTATTCGGTGAGTTCCTTCCTTTACTCTTGTTTTTATTTGATTTTATACAGTGGGGACACTGTATATTTTAAGTATGGGGTGGGGGAAGATCTCATTGTCATTATTATATGTTTTAGTCTTGCCTTTTGGTTTTACATGGTGATTTTATTTTTATGTTATGCATTCATGTTTAAGTTTTATGCATTTTAGTCTTTTGTCATACTATAGTCTTATTTTGTTAGTTACATAAAATAAAAAATAAAAAAATAAAAAATGTCGAAAAAATGCATGTTTAAATTTTTGCATTGTCTTAAGTTTTTATACCCTAACTTAGATGTCCTATGATGATAAATAATGACTGACTTGATCATGTAAATCCTATGGCATGTTTGGAAGGTTTAACCTAAGTCCCTGAAATTGTTTTTATGTGGATTGTGAACTTGTGATGAAATTGAGCACATATGATCCTAAGCTAAATGTTAAAATCCAACAAAAATTGTCCTAGTGAGAATTTTGGCCTTATAGGGAGAATATCAAAAATCCCTCTGCTTTCTTGAGTGTATTTACTCTTCCTATGCATCTCTAAATATTGTGATAGTTATTCAAAGCCAATACATTTATATGTTTATGTGAATGAGAATTAAATGATGGAGACGCCTTTTAAGCCAATTTTATCCTCTCTTTACCTACCCTGCATTATCCTTGCTTGAAGCCAGAACATTAGCCTGAGACTTTTATTTCAAACTCCACAAAAATATCCTTAGCCAAATTGAGCCTGACCCCCATTTGGGAATTAAGACTTAGAGTTGGTTGAAATAATGGTTTGTGGAAGGAATAAGCTCGTGTTTCATTTCAAGTGAGGAGGATTTTTTTTGAGATATGGGTTGGTTTTATATTTTTATCTTGCTATGCATATTATGTAAAAGGATTTTTGGCTCACCCTATAAATGCACTAGTTATTTTCGTTTCAAAAAGAAGAAGAAGAAGAAGAAAAGTTTATGTTTATGAATAAAGTGCATGAGCCAAATTTACCTTATTTCTTTCATTTTCGCAAGATTCATACTTTGAAGAGGTTAGTTTGAAAGGTTACATACTTCATTGAGATAAGTTGGAGAGTTTGGTTGATTCATATGATTGAGAGTTATAGTTTGGTTGAGTTGTGTTGGAGATTTAGAAGTCTTGATTCCCGAATTTTATTAAGCACCACATGGCCAAATAATTCCATGCCCTTTTATTTCTTACCAAGTCCCATTACAACCCCGCCGAATGGAATCTTCTTTGAAGACTTCTAGTGAGCGAAGACCTCCTGATAATTCTTGTTGCATTTACATAATTGGTTGCGAAGTGGATTCATATTTAAATTGAAATGTTTACGAGATTATATATGGAATTGAGTTGAGAGTTGATCTACATAGCCTAAACACATTGAGAGCTGAGTGTAAACACATTATCCCTATGAGGTTGGATTTATAATGCCTATGCCTATGGATCGCTCATATATGTGTGATGACGTTAAATTTACTTGTCTTACATTGCTACTACTTGAGATGTTGCTTTTGACAAAGGCGAAGACTTGAAGGATGTGTTGTAGGTCTTGGTTATTGTTTATTGCTTGAGGACAAGCAAGTCTAAGTATGGGGTGATTTGATGTCACTAAAGTAGCCATGTTTTAATGCACAATTTGGCTTCATATTCTATACACTTTGCATATTTCGAGTTGGGAATATGTCTAATTTATGTAGTATATGCTTATTTGCCAGAAATGGAGATCTACATAAGTTTCTGTTTAATATCGTAGAATATGGAGCTATTTCGGGAGAAAACCAAGAAGCAAAGACGGGAGCCCAAAGCTACTCGATATCGACAAGTTGTAGTCGATATCGACAAACCATGTCTAGGCACATCACTGATCGAGGAGCACCATGTCGAGAAACTGAGAACGAGCCAACCCGACTCCGAAGCTTTACTCGAGATCGACAACAACCCTAAAGACCAACCCGGAGGCGAGGAGGAGAGCTTGATCGAGGAGACGAGGAGAGCTACCCGACCTGACCAGAGAAGCCGAAGACGAAGACATGTCGGGCAACACTTACTCGATATCGAAAAACCCAGAAGCACACTCCCCGAGCCATGTCGAAGAGAAGCTGCTCGACAACACCAGGGCAAGCCATGATCTACGCCACTACTCGAGATCGAGTAAGATACTCGAGATCGAGGAACCTTGAGGGCCAGTATCCGAGCCATGTCGAGCACCAGCTACCCGAGACGCCGAGCCAAGCCGAAGTCGATGTCCGAGTTACTTGAGATCGAGTAAGTTTACTCGAGATCGAGGAAAGATGTCCGGAGACGCGTTACGCGGTTTGAGCAGTCCGACGCGGATTGGGATTCCTTGGGGCCGATGATTGGCGAGTTCTATCCGATTCTATCAAGATCCATCATGGAAGAGAAGATTTATCCACTTGGAGATATTTTAGGTTTTTTTGATATAATTTCCCTTTTTAGATTAAATTATGTTATTCCATTTATTTTTCTTTAAAGCTTTTAGATATAGATAGAGATTTCTATCCTTGAATAGCAAGGACTAGAAGGCTATAAATAAAGCCCATGGGGCTGATTTTAGGATCCAATTCACAAGCTAGAGAAGTAGTTCACAGAGAAGTTTTAGGAGTTCGAAGGTTTTAGGGTTTTGGCGTTCAACGAAAGTTGGAGTGCCGGGATTGTAAAAGCTTTGAATTTAGTTTAATGCAAGTTTCTTTTCATACATCAATGTTTGAGGTTGCGATGAAGCGCGAGTAGTCCACCCACTTCTAGGGTTGGGGCGAGCTCAACGATATCCCTGCATGTTTGAGGTAAAGATCCGACTTTTATCATGTTTTGCGCATCTACTACTTGTTATGTGTTTATTACCCATCTAATGGAGGTCCATACTAAAAACTTGGATTGTAAACATAAAATCGGTAGAGACAATTAGGGTTTCTTGAAAGAGTTGTCTAATTGTTGGAAAAGGCGAAAGCTTGGTCCTTTGATGCGATTCACATGATTATCTGTTTTATTTCTGCCTTTTGCAAGCTTGGTTATTGTTGTTGCAAACCCCAATCTTGGAGGTCTTTTACATACAGTTTATTTCGAGAATCCCAAAAGCATTTGTTTTTACTTTATTTCGTTTTCACTTTCTGTCTTACTCGATATCGACCAACCTTGGTCGATCTCGAGTTACTGATTCTCGATCCCAGATCGATGTAGCTTATGTGTGTAGGTGTTCGACAAGACTGTTCTCGACGTCGACAAGCTTACTCGATCTCGAGTAGAGCTTACTCGATCTCGAGTAGAGCTTACTCGATCTCGAGTAGAGTTTACTCGATATCGACTAGAACCTGTGACTGCTGCTGCGCTGTTCGACTTGTCCGATCTTCTGTCGACTGACCTTAGTCAAGATCGAGCACTTTGGTCGACTTCTGTCCGTGAGATTTCTTCTGTTGTCTAGGATCCGCTGACACGCTTCCTCGTGGATCGATCCTGACTTCCCACTACTGCATCGGGAGGAAGTCTTGTAATCATTTGCAAGGGACGGAATATGGTTTGCTTTACTTTAGTCATATTTTATATTTGCATTCTCGATTTCCTCCTACAACACATACCTTGATTTGGGTGTTTAATGGAGTCAAAGTAGACAAGTCAGCAGAGTGAATGGACCCACGGCCATGACTCGACCTCGCTTTGGTAGGACTGAGAAGCCATAGGAGATGAAGGAATGGGGCACCAGAGATCAGTTGAAGACAATGGACACCAATACGTTGAAGCCGACTGACTCCAGGCGAAGACGACCAACTCCAGTTGAGACAACAGCCGGAGAAGGTGATGGAAAGCAAACGACCTCTCTCTGCCTCCCTGCTGCTCCTCCAATTTGAGGACTTTTTATTTTCCTTGTGTGGGTACTGGGTATTGTGGGTACTATTTTTACCAAAAAACCAAAAAGTCCTTCTTTTTTTTGTTAAGTATTTGGATTTTACCGCCCTAGTGTTATAAGCGCGCTTTCAAAAAAAAAATTCAAAACGTCTTTTTAACATTGTCCAACAAATAAGACCGATGTATATATTTCCATTAACATCGACAATTTTAAAGAAGATATTATAATAATTTTTTACATCATGCGTTTTTCTAACCGACGTAAATAATCTGATGTCTATGTACCTAATTCTAGTAGTGTTGTCTTGATTTGATAATTGCTTTTTCATCTTCATGATCGATCCTTGCTAGTCCTCTAGTGATGAGAGCAAATGGGTCGTCCTCATCATCACTATCGTCATCAGTCTGAACTTCTTCTTTCTTCGCTTTTAGGGATAGATTCTTTGTGGTTGAGGGAACTTCTCCATCTTCTTCATTCAATATCATCTCATGAGTAATAAGTTTTTCAAGAAGATCATCCAAAGGCAGTGTGGTAAGATCTTGAGCTTCCTCTATTGCAGTAACCTTAGGACCCTACTTGGCTTTAGGGAGGCTCCGAAGAACTTTCCTTACTTTCTCGAGGTTAGAGAAGGTCTTTCCAAGTGAGTCAAGGTTATTCACAATTTGAGTGAATCTCGTAAACATCTCCTCCGCTGATTCATCAGGGTCCATCTTGAATAGCTCATACTGTCTGAGGAAGATGTTGATCTTGCTTTCATTGACTTGACTAATGCCTTCGTAAGTGACTACAAGCTTGTCCCATATTTCCTTGGCACTCTTGCAAGATGAAACACGGTTAAATTCATTAGCATCAAGAGCACAATATAGGAAATTCATAGCTTCGAAGTTCTTAGCGATGTTTTCCAAGTCTGTTTGAGCGTATTCAGCTTCATATTTCTCGACTTATTTCCCATCGAGAGTCTTCGTTGGAATGTGTGGTCTTTTCTTGACAAAGTCTCATAACTCAAGGTCTTGATCAATGATGAACACCCACATCAGTGATCTCTAGTGAACAAAGTTTTTGCCACAAAACAGAGGAGGTCAATTGGTTGATCTCCCTTGGGCGAATCCTCCATCACTTATGGTAGACATGCTAAAAACTCATAAGATTGTTAGATAAAAAATAGTGAGCCAAGCTCTGATACCAATTGAAGAGTCTATAAGGCGATGAATAATACTCTAGAAGGGGAGGATGAATGGAGTATGGTCGATTTTCACAATGTAAGGATTCTAAAAGCAGTATGCAAAGCAACTTGTCAAGACCTTGATAGTGCTATCAAATCTTGACTAAGTAAAATCGAATAAGATAAAGTAAATGCGGGATGTAAAAGATGAACACACGAATTGTTAACGAGGTTCGACACGAACTTGGCCTACGTCCCCGCCTAGGGTTATCCAACCCGTAGGATTCAAGCACTTCTTATTCCGCTTCACTTGAGCCTAGAACTTTGACTAGATGAAAACCTGTCGTTGTTCTTGCCAAAGAATACTCAAACTCACAACTAGTATAGTGTGTAAGCAAGAGATCGATCCACAGGGAAATCTATTCAATTCGAGTGTCAATTATAATCGCTAATAGAGAATATGAGGGTTTTTGGTGTGAAAAAATCCGCCTTTTATCAAAGCGGAAGCAAGCAAACAAAGTAAATTGGTTTTAGAATGCAATAGAGAGAAATAGGTTCACCTAAAATTTATCACTTCGATTGATGAATTCGATCCTTGTTTCAGCCTCTAGTTCTTGTCTTTTCCTATCAATGTCCTTGTCCAGATCTTATATAAATTATTAGTCCTACGAGTCCTAGCAACCCTTATCTCTAAATAACCCTAACACGGTTAAGATTTAACCTAGAGATAGCATTAAGAATATGAATTAACCAAGGTACATGCAATATCAAGCTACGAGTCGATATTTAACATATGTTCAACTTTCTACACATCCAATTAGTCCTACGAGTCCTAAAGGGATATGATTGTCACTTGGGTTAAGGTTCGCTACGAGGAATTTACAACACCCTAGCAATTAAATGAATCTACTCTAACTAGTCGGCCAGGCCAGAGAGAATAAAACACATTCAAACAATTAAGCACAAAGAAGTCGAAGCATTGGAATAGGAATAAAAACTAGATTAAGAAACTCACAATTCAACAATCAAAGATCCAAATCGTAGGCGAAACCTTGAGAGTTTAGTTGCTCATGCTCAACGGCGCTCTCAACAATGGAGTAAAGTGCATAAGGTGAATGAATAATAAACTAGAAAAATCTTATAAAGCCTCTAACAAGTCGGTCAAGAAATAAACAAAAACCCTAATTAAAGTCCATTCTGAACGGCGTGTTTCTGCACGGTCCGCGGGGCGGCTGGCGATCAGCGAAGTTCTCTGTCTTCCCTTCGAGCCGCAGGGCGGCTAGCCAAACTGCGGGGCGGCCGGTGATTATTCCGAGCTTCTTCTTCCGAGACTTCACCAGCTTTTATGCATCTTCCTTAGCTTGTTTTCGCTCTTTTCCAATTCATTTCACCTTCAATCTACTATACCTGAAATAAACCATAAAATCATGTAGATTCCGCCTCTTCTAACTCAAAAAATGATTATGTAAATTCAACTAAATATATGCAATATTCACAACTAAACTATGCTAAATGCAATCTATTACGCAACACTAATCATGCTCTATCAAACTTCCTAGAGAAACTTCCCTTTCTATATACAAAGCCCCACCGCTTCTATTCTAGCTCTCAACTTTATAAGTTAAATAAAAGCTCTCACCACACTCAAAGTGTGATTGTTAGAGTATAAAAACTCTTAGTGTAAGACGAATGAATTGTACAATAAGTGCTTGTGTTTCCCTCAACTCTCAAACTACAACCGACACTTAAACTTTGTGAGAATGTACGAGAGAAACTGTGATCACCCTTAGAGATAAACTGCACGTTAGTTTTCAAGATCTTACATAGATCTTACATACAAGGTGGAGTCTTCACATAAAATGATATAAATATATAAATTAAAAGATTTCCCAATATTCCTTTACAAGATTTTCTCCGTTTTTGCCATTTTTCAAAAGTTAAGATTAAGGTGTGTAATCTTTGTGACTTTTCTTCAGGTTTTGGGTTAAATGTCAAGACCATAGGTTGGGTTGAGTTTGCCACATTTTTTGGGATTTTTTTAAAATCATATGAACTTTAAGGAAAATTACCATTTACAATAATTGGGTGAAGCACAGCTCCAAAACACAACATGATCAACCATAACAATGACCCACTATAGTGGATATGAAATATTGATTGCTCGTCGAAAATAAAAATTTTCCTATAAAAAAATATGCTCAATAAAACCCCAATGAAACTCAAACTTAGAAACAAAGGGCTCGATGTGCCTCTAAGTTGTCCTCTATGCAACCAGTGCGAAGAAGACGCGACACATTTATTGACTACATGCCAAACATATCTGACACTTATCGGAAGAATGGATAAGCAGACTGAAAGAATAATATGAAACATAGAAAAAAATAACAATGCCTATAATATGATAATCATTGAAATCTTTTCACAACTATCAATTGCTCAGAAATTGGCACTAGCTTT
This sequence comes from Persicaria tinctoria, assembly GCA_037127255.1. Lineage (NCBI taxonomy): Eukaryota > Viridiplantae > Streptophyta > Magnoliopsida > Caryophyllales > Polygonaceae > Persicaria > Persicaria tinctoria. The sequence continues at coordinate 9,699,491 of JBANSL010000004.1, forward strand.
CTCCATATGGGGGGTTTGGTCAATGAAAAATAAAATTCTTTTTGAAACTATGATGTTAGGCATTAAATTCTCCTTCCTTAACCAGTTGATCCGCCACGAGCCCACCCCGGTCCACCTCTTCTACCCTCCTACCACCCACAGCACACCACCGCCAGGCCTCCTCAATTAACACTCTCTCGCAGCCACCCTCACCCGCCTCTACCCCCTCCCCGGCCGCATCGTCGACAACTCCTACATAGACTGCAGCGACCAAGGCGCAGTCTACTACGAAGCACGGCTAGATAGCTCCATCAGCCACTTCTTGAACCGCCAAGATGTCGCCATCATCGACAAACTGAAGCTCGTCAGCCCCCTGTGTAGAATAGTGGAATTGATGTAAAGTCCTCCTTAGGGTTTCCATTCATTGATATAACATATATATAGGTTACAAAGGTATTGGGCCTTAATGGGCTTTTAGCCCACTATACAATATTAAGACCTATGTAATCTATCAAACCCCCGCAGTCGAAACTGGAGGGGGTCGTACAGTGAGACTGGAGCGAAAATCAATGAACAACTGTCTAGGTAAACCCTTGGTGAATATATCAGCGTACTGATACGAGGACGGAACATGTAGAACGCGGACATGTCCTATGGCAACCTTGTCCCTGACGAAGTGGAGATCAAGCTCAATGTGCTTCGTGCGTTGATGCTGGACCGGGTTGCTGGCCAGATAGACGGCAGAGATGTTATCAGTGTAGACCAGAGTGGCCTTCATAAGAGGGCAACGGAGCTCAAGCAGGAGATTGCGGAGCCAAGAGCACTCGGAGACAACGTTGGCAACACCTCTGTATTCCGCTTCAGCGCTGGAACGAGACACGACAGACTGACGCTTAGCTGACCACGACACAAGGGTGTCGTTAAGGAAGACACAGTAACCAGACGTGGAGCGACGTGTGTCAGGACAACCACCCCAATCCGCATCAGTGTAAGCAACAAGATCAAGCTTAGCGGAAGAAGTGATCGTGGTGCCGAGCTCGAGGGTGCCGCTGATGTACCGAATGATCCGCTTCAAGGCCTGAAAGTGGGGTTCCCTGGGGGCATGCATGAACAAGCAGACCTGCTGAACGACGTAGCTTATATCAGGCCTGGTGAAAGTGAGATACTGAAGAGCACCAGCGAGGCTCCTGTACAATGTCGGATCATCAACTAAAGGACCAGAATGAGCACTGAGCTTGTTGGATGTATCGACAGGGGTGGCGACTGGATTACAGTTGACCATCTTAGCCCGAGCAATAATCTCAGCAGCATACTTACTCTGTGAGAGAAACAGACCAGACGCAAGACGCTGAACAGCAATGCCCAAGAAGTAGGACAACTCACCCAGATCAGACATGGCGAATTCCGCACTCAACTGCGAAATGATGGACGTCCGAAGAGCATCAGAAGAGGCGGTGAGAATGATGTCGTCGACATATAGTAACAGGAAGGCCATGTCAGAGCCTCTACGATAGATGAACAGAGACGAATCTCAGCGGCTGCCGATGAAGCCTAAGCGTAGCAGATGTGAAGCAAAGCATTGGAACCAAGCCCGCGGAGCCTGTTTTAGACCATACAGAGAGCGCTTCAGGAGACAGACGTGCTTAGGACGATCAGCATCAACAAATCCTGGCGGCTGAAACATGTAGACTGTCTCATTTAGATGACCATGAAGAAAAGCATTCTTGACATCCAATTGATGAATGGCCCAGTGGCCCCAGTGGCATGATAGTGCTAAGCTCAACACCACTCGGATAGTGGCAGGCTTGACGACGGGGCTGAAGGTCTCATCACGGTCAATACCTACCTGCTGAGATCGGCCGTTGACCACAAGACGTGCTTTGTAGCGCTCTAACATCCCATCAGAGCGGAACTTGTGACGGAAGAACCACATACAGCGAATGACATTCGCCTCAGGAGGGCGAGGGACCAGAACCCAAGTACCATTCTTTGTAAGGGCCCTATATTCGTCGAGCATAGCCGCCTGCCAATTCGGGTCAAGGAGGGCTGTTTTGTGGGAGGTGGGAACAGGGGAGAGGGAGGTCTGGGTGGGGGCAAAGGGTGAATGGGAGTCGGGAAGGACGAGGGCAAGAGGGGCTAAGCAAGGGGAAGAGGCGGCGGGCAGATTAAAGGCGGCGAGGGTTGCGGCGGGCGCCGCATGACCTGCTGCGGGCGCCGCGCGTAGGTGACGGGAGGCTGTTTGGCGGGGTGATGGGAGGTGGATAGCGGGGTGATGGGCGGTGGTCATGGAGACGATCTGACGGGGTCGGAAGACACCGGAGATGCTGCGGGTGTGTGGTCTGGTGGTGGGGGGTGGTGGTGGTGGTGGTGTAGGGGGAGAAGCAGGAGCACCGGGAGAGCTCTGGGGAAAAAGGAAGTGAGGGAATGGTGACTCTGACTCTGACGGTGACACAAGGGGTGTGGGAGACGCAAAGGGAAACCGCGACTCATCAAAGGTGACATGACGTGAGAGAATGATCTTGTGGGTCTTGATATCGAGGCAAATGTAACCGCGATGATCAGACGGATAGCCTAGGAAGACACATGGAGTGGAGCGCGGGTGAAGCTTGTGCGGGGCCGTGGATGACTGGTTTGGGAAACACAAGCACCCGAAGGTGCGAAGGTGATCATACCTAGGCTCGGCGTAATAAAGTGTCTGAGCTGGCGAGCGATGGTGTAGGGTAGTGGAAGGGAGAATGTTTAGGAGATAACATGTGGTGGATAAGGCGTGAGGCCAATAGGGAAGGGGAATAGATGCGTGGAAGAGGAGAGAGCGCATCATGTTGGTAATGGTTCTGATGATTCTTTCTGCCTTGCCATTCTGCTGAGAAGTATAGGGGCAAGATGACGAGAGGGTTTCTCGACCAAATAAATTTGTAGTCAAGACCCCCGCTATAGTATAGGGGAGTCAGGTTCGTCCTCAGGAGAGAAGTCAGCGGTTCTAGGTTTAGTGTGTTTTGGGGTTCAGGGGTAGCGGGAAAAGGTGACGAGGTTGCTGTCGACAAAGAATAGAGGGGTCGATGTCGAGGGATGGAGAGGGAATGATGGTTTGATATCGAGTAGAATATGTGCCGAATAAAAATAATAAAATAAAACAAATGAAGATGCAAACTTCCAAGGTTAGGGATCACCACAACAATAAACATATGTGTAGATCATAAATCACATAAAGATGCATGCTTTATATCAAAGAATCGACTTTCGCAAATTCCAACAATTTAGGTGATAGAGGCTCTCGCATAAAAACCTAATTTGTTTCTACCTTTTCTTAATTAGGATCAACCAACTTTCGCAAGCAAACCCTAATTACTATCCAATTCATAATAAGATCACTTTCGCTTCAATATCATGAATAAGGAATTTCCTCAACTCTCGCAAAGGATTAAGCACATAGGTAGATGATGATAAAGACATATAAATTCATGGATTTAAATCAAACACACATATCTATGTTGGGATCACCCCAACCCTAGAAGAAGAAAATTAGAAACAAAACATAATAAAAGAAATTAACTTTAACATAAAATAAACTAAAACTTACAAAACCTTCCAAACGTTCCTCCTCTCTCGCCTCCTCTCTCCTCTCTCTCTCTCTCTCTCTCTCTCTCTCTCTCTCTCTCTCTCTCTCTCTCTCTCTCTCTCTCTCTCTCTCTCTCTCGCCTCCTCCCTCCTTGCGCCCTAAGACGACTTGACTTGAATGAAAGAAAATCAGCCCCCTAGGGCTTTATTTATAGCCTTCTAATCCTTGATATCCAAGGATAGAAGATATCTATATCTAAAATTATATCTAAAACTTTAAAAGATAAATAAAAGCAATTTAGGAATTAAATCTAAAAGGGAAAAAATAAATCTAAAATAGGTAAGATGTCTTCCATGTCTTCTCCATAGATAGAACTTGATAGATGTTGATAGATTTCGGCCAAATTGGATAGAATTGGATCCAAGGACTCCCAATCCTAGTAGGACAGCGAAACCGCGTAACGCTCCCGGACACGGCTCGTCGATCTCGACAAGGATCTTGTCGATCTCGAGTAGTCCTCCTCTGTCTCGAGTAGGCCTCGTCTGTCTCGAGTGACTGGTGCTCGACAAGGCTCGGACATGGCTCGGAGGTCTAGTCGATCTCGACCAAGCCTTCTCGAGATCGAGTAGAGGTGGTCTGCGTCTTCGTCCTCGGCTTCTCGGCTTGGCACAGCTCGTCGACTCCGGACATGGCTTCTCGATCTCGACCACGGCTACTCGACATCGAGTAGGATTCTGGGAGTCGGGTTGTCTCTGACTCAGTGTCCTCGATCAGCTCTGCTCGACAAAGTTGGTCGAGAAAGTAGGTCGATATCGAGTAAGGTGTACTCGATATCGAGTACACTTGGCTTCAGCTTTCTGCTCTGTTCTTGAAACGCACTTTCCCGAGTCCTCGTTCGTCGGATTGACGCATATGACCATGCATTGGAAAGCTCTTTCCGAGGGCTACAACTCTCATGAAGACATCAAAGCTTGATTCAGAACGAAGAATGGTGAAATATGGCCTTTTCTCCAGCTGCACCATTCTTAGCTTCTCCATGAGTTTCCTTTAAGCTCCAAAGTGCGTCCGATTTCTGCGAAATATAACCAAAACTTGTGTACACCTCCATATATTGAAAATAAGTGTAAACTACACAAATTCTGTATTATTCTAACCCAAATGTATGAAATGCGTGCAGAAATCGATATAAAAGTTACTGTAAAACATGGCAGATTCTGCTCACAACAAACACCCCATACTTAAGCTTGCTTGTCCTCAAGCAATACTTTTAATTGTCATTCAGGGGAAGAAACTCAAACTCTCAACATCTTAGATTCATTCTCATATAACCCTGCAATCAATTACCATCCTCGAAAAGGTACTAGTGTCACAGATCCAAAATATGTAAAAGCAACATCTACTCACCAAAGGAGGGTTATGCAAAAAAAACAGTATAAGTGACTAAACATTGATAATCAAGAAGACTTTAATTTAAGCTCATGAAGGAGTAGATTGGTAAAAGGTTAAAAGGTGGGCAATTTCTGGCAATGTGGTGCTTTTGATCCGGGGAAATGGAGTATTTCCAAATTGAATTTCCACATTCCTTCTCCATTTGATTCATCACCTTTCATAATGCTTTTATTCATAATAATGCTTTTACCTCTCTAACCTCAGCACTGCCTTCTCGCGAGTCGCAAACATGGGTGTCATGAATGGCCCCGGATACTTAGTGCTTCGGACTCCTCACAATGTGTCCCATCTCTCCAAACTATTATCTCAGAGAGCATGGTCAATCTACCTTTATCTCCTGAGGTGATTGGATTTTCTTTCACTCATTAAATTTTCCATATATTTCAAACAATTTCCTTCCAAACTCCAAATATGATAACAACACAAACACCATATAATATCTCCATAATGTAACATCATTCTCAACATAATCCCTGGATAAGGTAAAGAATGGCAATATTTAGTTCATGTGGAGCAATATTTGAAATAAGGCATATTATGGCTTTTGTGATGCATAAGCATAGGTAAGGCTAGGAATTAACAATGAGCATTATATGGAAATATAAAGTCCTCCATCATCTTATCATGCAACATGTCAAAAGCAACTTCAAATTTTACCTCCTTTCATGGTTTTCAATAAATAATGCACTTCATTGTGACTTCCCTTTACTAGGCAATTTCATGCTATATCTCTAATGAATCTAATTTTGCATCGTCGAGTTCCATATAAGCTTCCATGACTTTATTCAAAAAATTCAATGGGGGTCATTTTTCTCAAATTTTGGAAAACCTGCATATAAGCACATAAATAAAAAAGTATTCCAAAATAGCCATGTAGCAATTCCAAGAAATAATGCACACATAATGTCAAATATGGAAATATGCACCAAGTAAGCCCTTCCCCCACCCCATACTTAAACATTACAGTGTCCTCACTGTATAAAAAATAAGGTAAGGGTAAAGAAAGAAACTTACAAGACCGGTGTGCAGATGTCTCTAAATATCGACTGGAGCACCTCTTAGTCCGAGTAAGCTTTGGTTCTATCCATTGACCTGAAAAGTATAAGACATATACCCAAAAATAGCAAAAATAAAAACAAAGTCTCAAATGTCCTAAAAAGTCTATGTACATGCTCTAGATTTTATAGTCGCTAGGCCGACTTTCATTAATGCTCAAGGCAGCATCTGCAGGGCCCATGTAGCTTGGGCCTCAAATAAGACTCCATTCTTGTCCATCAGCTGTAATCCTCCAGAATGGATCTTGTTCACCACGAACGGTCCCATCCGCTTCTTGTTGAATTTGTTAGGAAACCAATGATCCTTTGATTTAGAGACATAGAGCTTGTCTCCAACTTCATACTCCTTAGGCTCATCATTGGAAATCCTGCACAATCGCACATACCAAGGCAGACCTCTCCCATGTATAGATAAATCTTTAATGGAAATAGGAGAAGAAAGATCCATACCTTGACTCACCTTTGCGGAAACGGAATCGGGGACCACGGTGTTTGGTCGATCTCGACTAGGGCTCCTCGAGATCGATGAGTCTGCAGGCTCTGGTGGTGATCTGGTCGAAGATTCAGAAGTCGACGAAGGACAGGTCTTGTCGATCTCGACAAGCCTGGTCGACCTCGACAAGGGCTCTGGTCCTGGTGTCTGCAGCGTCGAGGAAGGTGCCGTCGAGGAAGACTTGGTCCTGTCGATCTCGACAAGGCTACTCGAGGTCGAGTAGCCTTCTCCTCCTCGTGGCATGCTCATCGACGAGGGCGGTGCTGCGCTCTCCGAGTGGTGGTCGATCTCGACAAGGGTGGTCGAGATCGACAAGGGCTCTCCTGGCTCTGGTGGTGCGCTCGAGGAAGTAGGGACTGGTGGCTCCGAGTTGTGGTCGACCTCGACGAGGCTTGTCATGATCGACGAGCCTGGTTTCTCTGATCCGCTGCTCGACGATGCTGGCTCTGGTGGAGTCCCCTTGGTCTGGTCGAGATCGACTAGGGTTCTACTCGGGGTCGAGGAGTCCTGGTCGATCTTGACCCCATACTTATCTCCTGTCAAGGCATCCGAGAAATAATTAATCCACAACGACTTACCTTGTTCTGTGTCGATTGGATTTTCTGTGTTCTCCTTGAGGATTGCCATGATCTCCTCCACCTGGGCCTCCATGTCCCTCTTTTCTATCTCTTCAGGGGTCATATTTCTGACCTTGGGTTCCCCGCAGGTGATGTAGCCAGCCGAGATAGATTTGACCTCTTCCATTGGACCAGTATGCCTTTTGCCTCTTCCCCGGCAACGGCGCCAATTTTGTTGTTGCAGGAGTAAGTCAAGTATAGAATAGAATATGGTTTAGAATGACTCCCCTGTCTCAGCAAATAATACAAGACTTCCTCCCGTTGTAGTAAGAGAAAATCAGGATCGAATCCACGAGGAAGCACGTCAGCAGTTCTCAGGTAGCTATCAGATTCTCACAGACACAGCAGCAGAACAGACAGAAATACAGGCAGAAGCAGAAATAAACCCGGCAAGGGCAACTAAAACAAAAGCAAAGAACAAAACAAAAGACAGAAATAAAAGCAAAGCAACAGTCTTGTCGATCTCGACAACAGCAACTCGAGATAGACAAAGGTAGTCGACAACAGTAGCTCAGAATCGAACACGAAGTAACTCGACAAAGACAAGCCAACTCGAGATCGACAACTACTACTCGACTTCGACAAGAAAAGCAGTGACAAAAACCGAAAATCGACAAAAGCAGAAGAAAACTGTACTCGACCTAGACAACCCCTCCTCGACCTCGACAAGAACAGTACTCGAGATCGACAAACAGTGGTCTATGTCGACTAGAAACAGAAAAAGACAGAAACTTTAAAATAACGTAAATTGCAATTGCTCAAACCCAAACTCAGCTTTTCGACGAAATAAATTCAATATAATAAAAAGACCTCCAAAGCTAGGGTTTCAACACCACAACGATAAACATGCAAAACAACACACAAAGGCATAAAAGATCATGCTTTCCATCAAATAACTTTTGTCATTAACAACTAGGCATATAGAGGCTCTCGCATAAACCCTAATTGTTACTAACCCTTTTCACATAATTAATCCAAGTTGCATTAAGATCACTTTCGCTTCAATAATACAAACAAGGATCACCTTCAACTCTCGCAAAAGAATCATGCTCATAGGGATAGAAGATGAATCGCACAAAAAGATCTGACCTTTATCGCATCGCCTCACATGGCCACCGTCGGGCTCACCCCAGCCCCAGAAGTGGGTGGACTACTCACGCCTCATTGCAATCACCGACATTGATTTGATGAAAGAAAATAACTTGCATAAAACTAAATTCAACGATTTTACAATTCCGGCAATCAACTTTCGCAAACTGCCAAAAACCCTAAAACCTTTGAATTCCCTAAACCGTCTCTGTGGAACTACTTGTCTTTCTCTGAAATTGAATGATTAAAACTGAGCCCCATGGGCTTTATTTATAGCCTTCATTCCCTAGCTATTCTAGGAAAGAAGATATCTATCTATATCTAAATGGCTTAAAAGATAAATAAATGTTTTAATGGAATTAAATCCATAAGGAAAAAGATAAAACTAAATAAGTAACATGTCTTCATGGTGATAGATCTTGCTCCTTCCATAGATAGACTTGATAGATCGGATAGAATTCAGCAACTTCGGATAGAATCTTCCGCCTTCGCGACCAAGCAACGTCAACTCTACTCGGACAAGTCAAGTCGAGAAGGTTCTGGACACAGCTCTAGTCGACTTCGACAAGGCCTTGTCGACCTCGATTTGGGTGGCTCGGCTTGGCTTGACTCTGCTCGATGTGGCTCGGACTCTGGCTCACTGGTGCTCGTCGACCTCGAGTTGGTCTCGTCGACTTCGACAAGGGTTGCTCGGTCGACTAGCCTCCTCGGATAGATTTCCTTGGGTAGCTCGGACATGCTCGGACAAGGACTCAGGTGCTCGTCGATCTCGACGAGCCCTAGTCGACCTCGAGTAAGGTTGGCCGACTAGGTCTTCTCGAGTGCTCCATCCGCTGGCAGCGAGTGGTCTGGTCCGCGGCAGCGACTTTCCTTTTCCGCGGCAGCGATTCGAGTCGCTGGCAGCGAGTGCTCCTGGTCATCCTCGGTTAGCTCTCCTCGACGACTCCGGGTATGGGTGTCTGGGCTTCGTCGACCTAGACTAGTGCTTGTCTAGGTCGAGTAGGGTTTCGGAGCTCGGGGAGCTTGGTTTCTCGAGCAGGCTTGCTCGACTATGGCTGCTCGGTCATGGCTCGTCTAGGTCGAGTAGGGCCCACTCGATGTCGACTAGACTTGCTCTCCGATTTGTTCCGCTGCTTTGACCTTGGACTTCTGTAGTGGTTTTCCGAGCTTTTCCGACCTTCTGTAGAATTGCTGTAAATGCCTCGATTTCTGTGATTTAAACAGAAACTGGTGTAGATTCCATAATTTTGGCAAATAAACATAAATTACACAGATTCTGTATTATCTAAGCCCAAATGAATGAAATGTATACAGAAATCGATATAAAAGTTACTGTAAAACATGGCAGATTCTGCTCACAACACAAGACAAGCGATATGAGATCCCATTTGCGGCAAAGAAGGAGTGAAAGTCTTTGTTGTCAAATTCACGGCCATTGTCACATTGGAAACATTTGATGGACATGTGGAACTGTGTTTTGATGTAGGTATGGAATCTGGAAAAAATAGGAAACACTTGGGACTTGAAATGCAACGGGAAGACCCATAAGTAATGAGTGTAATCATCCAGAAACAAGAGGTAGTACTTGTGACCCTCATTGCTAGGCACGGGAGAGGTCCAAATGTCGCTGTGAATGATATCAAAGGGAGCAAGGGTAGAGGTCAAAGACCGTTGGAACGGCAGTCTGGCATGTATGCCTAGTTGGCAGGAAGAGCATAGACCAGAGCGTGGGTCTTTAGTACAGGTGACAAGGTTCTGGGAACGAAGGACATCTAGAACAGCAGCACTGGGATGGCCCAGGCGTGCATGCCACAGGCTGGACGATGATGCTGAGAGGGCGACCGGATACGACTGACTGGACGCGGGAGGTGGTGTGACAGGGTAGAGTTCCCCGGTGTTGTTACATCTCATTCGAGTAACCCCCGTAGTAAGATCGTTCACAGAGAAACCATAGGGATCAAACGTAAGGGAAACGTTGTTGTCGGTAGTGAACCGACGGACAGAGATAAGGTTTTTGACAATCTTTGGGGCAATGAGGACATCGTTAAGATGTAGTGGGTGGGTTGGGGTATGTAATGTGGCGTGTCCAATCCCCGAAGTAGCAAGACGACCACCATTTCCGACGATAATAGAGTGTGCAGGACCCTTAAAAGAAATAGATGAGAGGTTACCTGAGGAGTTCGTCATGTGGGAGGTGGCACCAGTGTCCATGTACCAAGAAGAGTCTGAAGATGTCGGTTGCATAGAGGAGAAGGCGTGTTGCCCAACCGGCGGAACGTATCCTTGATAAGACGATGTCACATAGGCCTGAGGACCAGCATGTCGAGAGGTAGGATATCCGGAGTATCGGTGCATTTTTTTGTTTTTTTTGTTTTTTTTTTTTTTTGTGGAGAGGACAAGCAGGTGGGTTAAATATGAAATAAAGAAAATGATGGGGAGGGTTTCGGATTTTTTATTTTTTTTTTTTTTTTGGAATTGGAATTGCTAATGGAGAGATGCTAATTAGGGAGAGGAGGTCTGCTAATTTGGAACAGCAATTAAGATTCCTAATACGGGGGAGGAGATTGGCGAGGGCGAGGAGATTGGCGGGGTGACCGACGCGTGTGGAGGCCGGCGACGGGATCCGGTGGTGAGGCGGCGAAAACAGGGAGGCTGACCGGTGATATTGATCGGCGACGGCGGAATGAGGCCGGCGACGGTATGAGGAGAGGTGAGGCGGGAGGATCAAATTAGGGTTCCGTGAGGAAGAAAAAGTTGTGATACCATGTAGAATAGTGGAATTGATGTAAAGTCTTCCTTAGGGTTTCCATTCATTGATATAACATATATATATAGGTTACAAAGGTATTGGGCCTTAATTGGCTTTTAGCCCACTATACAATATTAAGACCTATGTAATCTATCACCCTGGCGTCCGAGCCTGCGGGCGCCGAGCCCATCCTGCTCGTCCAGGTGACCGCGTTCAGCTGCGGAGGCGTCGCCATCTGCGCCTGCATATCCCACAAGATCGCCGACGCAGCTGCCTTCGCGACGTTCCTCAACTGCTGGGGAGCCGTCGCGAGGGGAGCTGCCGACGAGATCAGAGGCTGCGTTCTTGATTCTTGCCACCTGTTTCCCCCCAAAGACCCTTCCACCTTGGGGATACCGGATGTTTCCGATTCCGACCATCAAAGCTCGCTGGCTACAAAACGCTTCGTTTTCGCTCCTCATAGGATCTCTTCCCTCCAAGAGAAGCTCTCCGTTATCGGCACGAACCGACCCAGCCGTGTCCAGGCCTTGGCTGCGCTCGTCTGGGGCTCATTCATCCGCATCACCCAGCAGAAAAACGACTGGAAAAAACCGATCAAACACGTCTAATCGCAATTGATAGATCTGCGAAGCAGGACCGATCCCCAATTGCCAGGTAATGACATATCTATGATTGATTCTAACAAAAATATTAATAAAAATAATATATTTTCATACTATTTTATAGAAATTTATATAAGCCACCATAAATAAATACTCCCTCCGTCCAAAAATATATGAACTTTTACTATTCATACACGTTTTTTTAGGAGTTAAAAACGATATAAAATATTAAATTTTTTATTAATTTTTTTAATAATTACAAACTTATTATCAATAAGTTTGTAATTATTAAAAAAAATTAATAAAAAAGTTAATATTTCATGTAGTTTTTACCTTCTTAAAAAAGTTTGCGTGAATAGTAAAGGCAATGTATTTTTGGACGGAGGTAGTATATATATATATATTTAGTTAACTGGAAAAAATTTAAATAAAAAATATTATATAGTCATTTTTACCAAAAATATTTATGTTGAACTTAATTAAAAACCAACAAGAAAAACCAACCCGAAAAGGGGAGGAGAACGCGCTCACACGCGCCCCTCTTTTCTTGTGTAATCCCATCCGAAATCCCTATTTGTCACCCAATTTCTCGCCATCTCCCCCAAAATTGAACCTTTCCTTGACTAAATCGGCCATTTTCAAGGCTATTCCGACTCTATCCTTGTCGATTTTGACCTGTTTTGGTGCCGGTGGGTGGTTTGCTCCATTGCGCTCGACCTCCTCCCTCCTGTGAGGATTTCGTTCGTCGTCGGTTTGGTTGTTCATCAATCTCATGGGCGGGTTGTCGTCCTCCTGGGCGGGTCTTCGTCCCTCTTGGCTTCTCTGATGGCCTACCCTTTCTCGACGCGATTTTCTTATCGCTCGTCGCCTAGCCTATTTGGTGTGGTGGCAATTGTAGGTTTTCTGGTCGCTTCGGTTGTCTCGCCTTGTCAATCTCCGTCTGCCTAGTTGGCCGAGTCTTGGTCGCTTCCTGTGCTCGGGCTCCTTCGGGGTCGAGTCTCGCCGACGGCGCAGGTTCTTTGGCCTGGTTTCGTCATCTTTCCTTTGGGCTATTGGCGGGCCCGAAGGTGACCCGTTGATTGGGCATGTCCTTTGTTCTTTGGGCCCAAGTCTTTCGCCTTGGGCCCAAAGCGGCCCGGTTTGAAAAATTGAAAGGGAAAATAAGAAAGAAAAAATGGAAAAAAAGAAAAAATGAATTTGTGGATTGGCTAGGTTTGCCGAGTTATTTAGTTGTGTTGTTATTTGGCTTTGAGGCTAGCAATTTAGAGCGGTGTTCTTCTCCTTTGTCGACGCGCGAGAGGTCGTGGACGTGATCGAAACCCGAAGGCTCATCGGTAGAGTCCAAATCTGAGGTTTCCACTTAGTTCGCCAGGGATTCCTTGCGTTACTTCTACCAACTGATCGACAGACGAGGTGTCGCACTTGCTTCGGTTCTTTCTTGGATAGTACTAGCCTATATCTGTAACTACGCCCTTGTAATTTGGTTTATCTGGTTTTGTGTTTGCTTTTGATTTTACTTGTATTGACGGTTTACCTGTCGTCGATTTATTCGGCCCCTCGATCCAGCGGGTCTGTCCGGTGTATCGAATTTTTATCTAATAAAAATATATATATATTGAACTTAGTTAAAATATTATGTATAGGTAGCTACAATCTATTTGTACACTAGATATTTTAGTAAACTAATGTACTCCGTAATAATTAAAAAATAGGTGAGATTTTTTTTTTAGAACTCAATAAACTTATATTAAACCGAATCGTTTGCAACAAGAGTATCCATTCCTACAGGAAAGCAAACTGGTGAATTTGAAAAGTACATCGAACAAGGCCTGATATGTGCCAAACCATGGGCAACTTTATTTGCTCCCCTTCTTGCAAAAGACCACTCGCAGCTGTCAAGAGCGGATGCTGCCTCCATGATTTCATTCAGCAACATCCCCAAGGTTGCTCGAGGCCAGCCTCCCCCCTTGAGCTTGTACACCAGCGCCTGACAATCAGCTTCCACCACCACCCTGCTGAAGCCGTGTGTAACACATGATTGCACTGCCCACAGCATCCACCACTTCAACCTCATTTGAAGCCTGAATTCGCTTCGACCCAAATAGTTTCACAGTGCCCTCCTCATCCCTTACCACAAATCCGATCCCGCACCCCTTCTCCTCATCTACTGCAGGATCACAATTAACCTTGAGGAAACCCGGAGCCGGCCTAACCCACCTGTCCTCCCCTCTCACCACGGTACTTCGCTCCGACCCTCTCTCCTCCCTCTCCCTGTATTCCTTCCATCGCAGCAGAACCTCCTCTGCAACTCCTTCCGGTTCCTTCAGATGTCCGTCGAAGAGACGCTCGTTTCGTGCTCTCCACACCGCATCCAAAGTGAACGCCCATAGCTGCATCTCCTCCGTTCTCTAGGTTTGGCTTGCTCGTTCAAAGAAGTCCATGATCGTGTTGTACCCTCTGCTACATCTCCCTTCCTCCCCCACTTTCTTCCAAACTAGTTTTGCTAGTCTGCATCCATACAGAGCGTGGAAACCATCCTCCCAAACCCCACAACTCTCGCATCCCCCATCGAACAACACCTTTCGTTTGGCGAGATTGGCCTTGCAGGGAAGAATCTCTTTGCACGCACGCCAAACAAAGGTCCTCACCCGAGGCGGAACAAGGAGTCTCCATACCTTCCTCCAGAGACTCGCCAACCGAGCTCCGTCTGATTGTCCGACCTCACTGCCATTCCTGTCCCTATCCAAAGCAATCCAGTATGCCGATTTGACCGTGAAGCGGCCATCTTTGGTGTAATGCCATACCAATTCATCTCGTGCATCATGCTTAATTAGCCTCATCTGGAGCACAACCTCGGCGTCAATGGGCAGAAACAACTGCCTCACCAGCTCCTCCTTCCATTCCTTCATGTCCCAATCGATCAGCTCCACTACCCGAAGGCTCTCCGTCCCATTCGCTGCCTTATTTAGCACCCTGAAATTTCCAGGCCTTGGTATCCACCGACCCTCCCACACATTGATGTTACTCCCATTGCCCACACACCATCTCAGCCCCGCTTCTAGCACCTCTCTACCCTTCAAAATGCTCCTCCAAGTGTAGCTAGGATTGAAACCAATCTTCGCCCCTAATAAATCCGTCATGGGGTAATACTTCGCCTGCAACAATCAGGCAAGAAGAGATGAAGGATTTTGAAGAAATCTCCATCCTTTCTTTGCCAGAATAGCGAGATTGAATGCATGTAGGTCCCTGAAACCCATCCCTCCATCCTCTTTCGACTTGCACAGCCGCTTCCAGCTAAGCCAGTGCACTCTCTTCCTCTCCTCTCCACTACCCCACCAGAACTTGCACATGAGCTGCTCGATGTCGCTACACAACTCTCCCGGCAAAAGAAAACACGACATTGTATACATTGGGATCGCCTGTACCACCGATTTAATCAAAACTTCCTTTCCCCCACTCGACAAGGTCTTCTCTTTCCAGCCCCGGAGTTTCTTCCACACCCTTTCCTTTACAGTGCTAAAAATGACCTTTTTTTATCGTCCTACCATCGTGGGAAGGCCCAGATACTTCTCATGCTTATCAACTTCCTTCACACCCGTGATAGCCTGAATTTCTGCCCTACATGACGCATCAACGTTTCTACTGAACGATAATTCGGATTTTGCAAAGTTAAACGGTTGTCCCGACGCTTCTCCATAAGTCTGGAGGATTTTTACTATTTCGCTGCTCTGTTGACAGGTCGCACTTGCAAACAACACACTATCATCAGCAAAGAAAAGATGCGTTACCTTGGGAGCATTTCGAGCTATTGCAATGCCCTTAAGCCGTCCTGTCTCCTCGCTCGTTCTGATCAATCCCGAAAGCCCTTCTGCACATAGGAGGAATAGATAGGGTGACAAAGGATCACCTTGCCGTAGTCCCCGCCTCGGAGAGAAGCGCTGAGAAGGGTAGCCCTCAACCAATACGGAAAACGACACCGAGGACACACACCTCATAACCAGATTGACCCAACTGTCCTCAAACCCCATTTTCCGCATGCAATGGTCCAAAAAACCCCATTCTACCCTGTCATACGCCTTGGCCATATCCAGCTTCAACGCCATGTAAGCCTTCCTTCCTCCTCTCTTGTTCTTCATATAATGAAAGACCTCAAAGGCTGCAAGAACATTATCCGTAATGAGCCTTCCAGGAACGAAAGCACTCTGACTCTGCGAGACCAGCTTCCCCAAGCACTTCTTCAACCTGTTCACCAACACCTTGGAAATGATCTTGTAAATCACATTGCATAGACTGATAGGCCTAAGATCTTTCATTCTGCAGGGGTTGGTGACTTTTGGTATAAGGAAGATAAAAGTAAAGTTGAGATCATCAGGGAATTCGCCCCCATTTAGAATGTTAATGACAAAACTACTCACTTCAGGCCCAACGATATGCCGGAACTTTTGGTAGAAAAGCGCTGACATACCATCCGGCCCCGGTGATTTTGTAGGATGCATAGAAAAAAGGGCATTTTTTACCTCATCTCCCGTATAGGGACGCAGCAGCTCCGAGTTGTCCTCGGTCGACAATAAAGGCTCGATCCCTTGAGAAGCCGATTCTGGAGGGGCTTTCACATTGGACTAAAAAAGGCTTTGGAAGTATTCGACTGCCACCCTCGTCATACCCTCCGTACTCCTCCACTCCATTCCTTCCTCATCCACCAACTTTGTAACTTTGTTTCTCTTCTGTCTCCCAGTTGCTTTCTTGTGAAAGAAGCTAGTATTCCTATCTCCCCATTTGAATTCGTTAGCTTTTTCCCTTTGGTACCACAAGATCTCTTCCCTTCTCATAAGTTCTCTTTCTTGTCTCTCGAGTTCTTTTCTATGCGCCACCAGGTGACCGGTCATGCCATTCCATTGCATCTCCCCCAACTCCTCCCTAATCTTGGCCAGCTTCCGAGTGACATTCCCAAAAACCAGCCCATCCCATTCCTTCAAGTCCCCCGCACACCTAGAAATCTTCCGCAATATCCCCTCTTCCGCCCTATCACTCCCCGTATTTTGCCAGCCATTGCGAATAACCTCCTCACACTCATCCTTTTCAAGCCACATTGCTTCAAATCGGAATGGTCGAGGACCCTTCCTCTCCGAATTCCTCCATTCCTCCCCTTCGAGGTCAACCAGAATAGGCACATGATCCGAACCTGCCCTCGGAAGGTGAAGCACCACTGCTTGCGAGAACAACTCAAGGAACTTATCATTAGCAAACCCCATGCCTAATCGCTCCTGAACAAACTGATCTCCCTCTCTACCGTTATCCCATGTAAATCTCCCCTTTTTGAATAACATTTCTCTAAACTCACATTCCTCCATAGTCTCTCTAAACTCCACCATTCTTCCAAAATTTGCCCGTCTTCCACCTTCCTTGTCTGCCGAGCTAATAATGTGATTAAAATCCCCTACACACATCCAACTCCCATGAACATCTTCATTCAGCCTCTTCAGCAGACTCAACGTGTGATGTCTCTCCCCCCCCCCCCATCGGCCCATCCATATACACCGGTCAAACGCCAATCACCCCCATTCTGCCCCTTCACCGCCGCATCAATGTGATGTCCGGTGTAAGACTGGATGTGCAAATCTACCTCCTCATTCCACATTAGGCTTAAGCCTCCTGACTTTCCTATAGCATCCACCGAAAAACCATACTTGAAACCCAACCTTCTTCTAACGCCATCCATTCTTTTCCTCGTACTCTTAGTCTCCATCAGAAATACTATCCTCGGGGCCCTCCTTCTCACCACACCAGTGAGATAATCAATTGTCGGGTCCTTCCCCAAACCCCGGCAGTTGAAGCTTAAGATTTTCATGGCTCCCGGCAAGGGAGATCGCTGACCTCCCCCGTCGATCCCATTTCAAAGTCACTGCCTCTCCTCTTCTTGTTGGTATCACCCTCTCCCATCTCTATATCCTCTATCCCAACATCCTTCCTCTTCTCTCCTACCCCCACCGACCCCCCTCCCTCATTTCCTTTTCCCAACTCCCTAGCTATACGTTTCCAATTTTTCTTATTTTTCTTAGCACCCCCCTCAATTAAAGTGCCACTGTTACATCCCAGTATCACCTCCTTTCCTGCCTTAACTCTCTCTCTACCCTTATTCTGCTCGGCATCCACTTAGTCTAGCCTCTCTCCATGCTCTTCTCTCATAGTTTTATCCTTATTCCTTACCTCACTTAGGCCTACCTTTTTAATCTGTTTCATCACCCCCACTCCTACCTCTCCTAGCTCCTTCTCACCTCCATTCTGCGCCTCGTCCTCTTTTTCAGCTTCCTCCAAGACCTCAAGAAGAGACCTCCGACCATTCTTATCCTTACCATGATTTTGTCTGTCCACTGGATTTCTTCATTTACTCCTCTTTCCCCTAGAAACCTCCTCTCCACTTCCCTCTCAGCCTTATCCCTTGTTTGTTTCAGCTGTGATGCCCTCAGCCAATCCCCATATTCATTCGAGTACACCCGCGCCTCTTCTTCTTCACAGTCGGTCTCTCCGTGCCCTAACCTCCCACACCCATAGCAGAAGTTGGGCAATCTCTCATATTTTAGTTCCGTCCACATCTTCTGTCCCCCCACCGTGACCATGATCCCCCTCCTCAAAGGCTTTCTTATATCGATAACCACACGCATCCGCACAAACTTGCCACAAATCCTCACACTATCCTCATCTAGTTCAACCAGTTCCCCAATGCTAGACGCAAGTCTGATTGCCATCTCCTTCGTTCTCACCCCCAACGGCAAGTCGTACAATCTTACCCAAAAGGAGGTTTTTTCGAACTTCAGTTTTGACGGCTGTTCCGTCCCTGACTCCCTCAACACGAGCAAGCACTTGTCGAAGGCCCAAGGGCCTCCCCGAATTACCTTTTCCTTATCCTCTGCGTCTGCAAACTGGAAGGCGAAACAGTTGTTACATAGTTCACGAAACACAAACCCTCTTTTCACCCTCCAGGCGTTCTTCATCACGCCTTGTAGAGCCGGTACGTTAAACGGCCTTGACGTCAATAGAGAGCCGACCAGCATTAAAGACGAGGATCCCTTCTCTGCCCCGATCACTTCCTCCAGTCCTACAATCTCCTCCCGCTCCTCCTCCGTGAGATGCACGTCACGCCTCCTCACCGCCATAACCTCCCACAGCCGAACTTCCAAGCCCTAGCGAGTCCAAAAGCCAGCCCCACCAACCTCGGTGGATGTCGCACGATGTCGACGAGAAACCCTAGCTCCCACAGCCCTACGCGCGCCGGAGAGAAGGAGAGCGGCGGCCAACTATCAGGGGATAGATCGCCGGATCGCCCTTTTCGCCCTAGGGTTTTGAAATTTCTCACCAGTTGGTAATTTTTTGGTAAAAATTAAAATGTCTTTCAAAAGAAAAATCAATTAGGTGAGATTTAATTAAGGATAGATTAGAAGAAAAAAAAAAACATTTCCCCTCCTAAATCTGAATTTTATTTATATTTTGAGAGAATCTAAATAAAAGATATTTACATTATATATAATCTATCGAGCTACTTTTATTTATATTTATATTATTTTTTGGTGTCGAAATTTTATTTATATTTATATTATTTATTTATTTATTAGAATTTAACTATATTAATTATAATATTATATTGACATATTTTTCGTGCATTAGACTTACACTAGTTGTTTATATATTAAAAAACTAATTAACAACAAGAGGGATATATATTGGCAGGAGATTGCGTGAATAATGTGATAGAATCGATAATGGGGGTAGAGTGGCCAGGGGCGAAGCCGGTGGACTTTGTGAGGATTGCAGCGCTGATCAAAGAGAAAATAAGAAAGTACGACGACACGGAGTATGTGATGAGGATCCATCGCGACGGAACGTACTATAATGCCCGACGAGAGGTGGTTTCCGGGAGCACGAGGGGGGAGGTGGAGTGGTTCAAGTTCAGTAGCAACTGCAGGGTGCCGTACTATGAGACGGATTTCGGGTGGGGGAGGCCAGGCTGGGCGGTGAGCGCGGTGGTGCCGGTAGAGAATCTCTGCATACTCATGGACGGGCCGCCGAATTCGGGTGGGACGATCGAAGCTTGGGTTGTGTTGGTTAAGGAAGACATGGAGAAGCTGGAGAGAGACCCTTTTTTTAGGTGTTATGCTGATGCAAGTTATCCGATTATTAAATCTCAGCTATAAGCAATTCCCACAAATGTATACATTTGTTTTTGAGTTAAATTTATGGTTTGAAAACCAATTGGAATTAGAAGGAGGAGTCAATCGGCTTACATGAATGCATTGGATTCTTTATATTATGAATGAATGTGTATCATTTCACATCTTATACAAAAACGGATCCGACTCAACCCATTATGCCCCATCATCTGACTGACCCGATTCAATCGAAACCAGCCATTATAATCGAAATCTGAAATAACGAATACTATCTTCAACTCTCATTCTTATGCTGCTAAGGCCTACCGCCTTCGCCTTGCTAAGTGGCTTACCTTTCAACTGCATCCACCATCACAACAAGAAGCCCGGTTCACGTGGAGGTGATCAAAGCGGGCCAAGGGCTCGATCGGATTATTGGGCTTCTTGTCATATGTTGTTGGGCTTGGCCCAGTCCAGTTTCTTTTCTCTCCTTATAACCCATCTTATATATTACTTGTCATTATATAACTTGCCAAATTAGGATCCTATATACCATTGGATGATTTAGCATAACCTGTCAAGTTAGAGTATTGGTTAGAGGTTTAAGTGATACTCTGTATTAAAGTGGGTCTGTTATGACCCGAAGGTCGGATAGTAAGGTTTAAGCCTTTAATGGAGAAATTGAGAAAGTAAAAGAATGGGATTGAGAGATAGAGTTAAGAGGTTGTGGTAGTAAGTTATAGCTAAACAACATAAGTTTTGCTAATATGAAACTATTGTTAAATTAAAAAGAAGATTAAGGGTTTGTTTGATTAGTCATCAATTAGAAATCTATATCTATATCTATATCTATATATCTATATAAAATACTAAAGCAGAGACCGCTGGAGCGACCTCGCTGCCACGGAATTTTCTGGATTAAACGGGATTATTTTTGTCTGCGTGTCCTTTTCTGGATTAAAGTTGTATTATATTTTTGGGTCACATCAATTAATAAACGAATATAGTTAGGTAAAAACTTATCTTTTTAGATACATAATCTATCCAATATAACTTATATTTTGATTAGATTTTTTTATAAATATTCAACATTATATTTTAATTAGTTAGAAGTCTTATCTTTTTAGATCAAATAATCTAATATAATATTGGGTGAATTTCCTCTATAATAAATCATACCCTTGCTTCAATTTCTTTAATTTACATACCTTCGGTAATTACAAATTTACACTTAGGAACCTCTTATGATAAAATTTTAATATGTACCATATAAAATTTGAAAAGATAAATCTATCTATAATGCTATAAAAAAAAAATATATATATATATATATATATATATATATATATACAATACAATGTCAATTGTTAGGCAAAAGCGGGATTATTTTTTACCTAGCTCCACGTAAGTTTTTTGCATTGTATTTTAATGTAGTATTGTTATATTAATTAAAATATATCAAATAAGGTAATATAAATTTACGCTATATATCATCATATGATGAGATTTAAATTTACGCTATATATTTGCGCAGGTTGAAATATAAATTTACGCTATATAAGTTTATGTGGTTATAATTCATCTCATCGTAATTTGAATATTCTCAAATTAAATCTTTGTCTAATATTCTATCTTTTTAGATGAAATTGAATATATCTGTATAAATATTCAACCTTATATTTTAATTAGGTATAAAATTTATCCTTTTTAGATGAAATTGAATATATTTGTATAAATATTCAACCTTATATCTTATACTCCCTCTGTTAATTAAAACTTGTCGTTTACTATTCATGCACGCTTTTTTAGAATGATAAAAACTATATAAAATATTAACTTTTTTTAAAATTTGTTTTTATAAAGTCATACTTAATAGTAATAAGTATGATATTATTTTAAAAAATTATTTAAAAAGTTAATATTTTATATAGTTTTTAACACCTCAAAAAGCGTGCGTGAATAGTAAAACGTCAAGTTTTAATTAACGGAGGGAGTATTATATTTTTTTGCCACATCAATTAATAAGTCATCATAGTTAGGTAAAAAAATTATCTTTCTAGATCACTAAAATTAATTATGATTATATTACAAAAGAAATCTATATAAAAATTATATATAATTTACCCGTAAATAGGTAAAAAAAATTATCTTTCTAGATCATTGAAATTAATTATGATTATATTACAAAAGAAATATATATATATATAAATTATATATAATTTACCCGTAAATAAATCCAAAAAAAAAAATTTTCTTGTCATTGAAATTAATTATGATTATATTACAAAAGAAATATATAGTAGTAGAAAATAAAATCAAGAAGAAAAAAATGTAAAACG
Organism: Persicaria tinctoria; assembly: GCA_037127255.1. Classification (NCBI taxonomy): domain Eukaryota; kingdom Viridiplantae; phylum Streptophyta; class Magnoliopsida; order Caryophyllales; family Polygonaceae; genus Persicaria; species Persicaria tinctoria. The sequence goes on from JBANSL010000004.1 coordinate 9,721,566, forward strand.
CACAATATGTTCGATAGTACAAACTAGTGTCAAACGATATTACAAACTACTACAAAGATATAAAACGAAAATAAGGATATAAAACACAATAAATAAACATTGTATTCTTAACATGTAATATTAATGTATAACTAGATATCAAAATAAGTAATATAATCTATTATTTCGAAGCTCTCGAGATGAATTAGAATGAGGGGGGAGGGTCACGTGACCCCCAAGACCCCCTTTAGCTCCGCTTATGGCTTAGAGTTGTGTATTCGTTGCGGCCTATAGGCTCTAGCTTTCCACCATGTCCAGAAGAAAATCACGATGGCCGAATTACAATCCAAGTCCGATGGTTGGCCATGTTATTTTTTTTATACAAGACGAAAATTCTGGGTTGGTCAACCACGGTTGACCCACAACCCAATAATGTCCTTGCGAACGAAGTCCTCGATCTGAGCTGGACACCGCTCACTAGCGAAGGAAGAAATCAAGCTAATGTGTGTCAATTTGTCAACAACTTGGTTGGCTTCCCAAAAGGTGTGGGAGAAAGTGATAATCTCGAAAGCTTTGTGGAGACCGAGAACATCGAAGATCATCATCTCAATAACCCATGTGCACGTCCCGATCCCATGGAGGGCATTAATTAATAACGGTCAGGTAGTCTCCTTCCACCACGATGCGAGAAGACCAATATGAAGACTTAGATAGAAGGCCAACATGAAGACCGAGACACTCGGCTTGGAGTTGGAACGAAGAAACATTCCCAAGGCCATGCGCGCCGTAGGACACCACTCTACCAAGGTTGTCACGAATGACAAAACCTAAAGTGGCTTGTTCTGAAGCGACCTTTGCGCCATCAAAATTTAGTTTCATGAATCCCTCGATAGGCTTGTTCCATTTAACTTTTTTTTTTTGACGTCTCAATCTATTTTGAGGGTTGTGTTGTGTTGTTGTGATCTTGTCATCCTCAAATCATTTTCTTGTGTTTTTTTCCAGGATATCCTATATTGGGTTATACAGTATGATATATCCAATGTTCCATATGCCTAACATCATAGATTCAAAAAGAATTTTATTTCTCATTGACACCCCTAGGGAGAAAGTTAGTGTTGATTTCTGAGCAATTGATAGTTGTGAAAAGATTTCAATGATTATCATGTTAAAGTCCATGTGATAAAAAAAAAATTCCCAAAAAATATGCGGCAAACTCAACCAGCCTCTGGTCTTGACCTTTAACGTAAAATCTGAAGAAAAGTCACAAAGATTACACACCTTAATCTTAACTTTTGAAATATGGCAAAAACAGAGAACATCTTGCAAAGGAAATATTGGGAAATCTTTTAATTTATATATTTATATCATTTTATTCATATATTATGTTGACCCAACTCTTCAAATTTGAACACCTAACCAATATTACGTATATTACTCATCATTCATCAATTCAATGGTGTTCGATAATTAGCATTGTAAATCCAAACGTGACACATAAAAATAGCTCAGTAGCAAATTACTCTTGTTAGCAATAACTGAAGTATTTCAGATAGAGGTTTCATGTTCGAATCTCAATCTGCGTTAGTGGAATTGAGCCTTTCAAAAACACCCTTCAAATAATAAGACCAAACTAAAGTGGGATACCCAGCAAGTTGTTAGATACACCGCAAATCCCCAATTAAAAGTGTACGTTCATTTCAACATGTAAGCCTTTTCAATTAATTTGCTCACTTCAACTCTGCATGTCCGCAAAGTGCTAGGGCCAGTCAATATAACAAGTTTATTCTAACTTTTTTTTTTTTTTTTATGACGAGGAAACCACATTCGATGCTAAACTTCGTGTATACGATCGATCCAGCTCGACCTAGTAGTAGGGAGCAAGGCAAACCTTGGATGATTCATCCAAGAAAAGGGGTGGAGGCAGGGATCGAACCCGGGACCTCCATACCACCCCTTGCTCCACACCACTAGGACACCCCGACGTGGGCAGTTGATCCTTATCTTAGTTTGCCCTTGATGGGACGACTCGACTGGATTATGTGCCCATGTTTTTTTTACGTAGAATACAGATTAGGTCGGGTCGGTCGCAACAGAGACCCTTCCTAGTGCATCCATGCGGACGAGAACACGCAGTTCTAGATCATCATCACAGCAGACGTCGACAAGGGATGCATGGACACTACGAGCTAGATAGTCAGTCACGACATTCGGTTCCCTGAAAATATGACGAATAGCTACATAAAAAAGGATCAAATGCCACGTACCAGGTTTAACACAAAGGTGGGTTAACCTGTTTTTTTTTTTTAAAAAAAAAAAACGGTTTCGCTATATACACTCCAAATCTTGCACGTCAATTCCGACGTGCAGGGTTAAAAAAGGTTAATTAATTTTTTAAAAGCGCTAATTAGTCAGAAGGCTTGCACGTCGAAACGGACGTGCATTATTGAGGTTGGATTTGCGGTGTATTAAAAAAAAAGAAAAAAAAAAGAAAAACTTCGTAGATTACCTTGACACTTAACTGGTCGCCCATCTAGCTTGACCCTTCAATTCAAAAATGAAACACACCTACCTAGCAAAAACTCCAAATTCAATTCAAACCATTTGAATGACTTGTCAATTATATAAACCCCAAAACATCAACAATCTGAAGCCACCATTGAATCTGCATCTCCAAAAACCATGTCTAACCAGATTGAAATCATCTCAAGGGAGATCATCAAACCTTCAAACCCAACTCCTCCTAACCTCCGAACCTTCAAATTCTCCTTAGTTAACCAATTGATCCGCCACGAGCCCACCCCGGTCCACCTCTTCTACCCTCCCACCAACATCGGCACACCGCCGCCAGCAGGCCTCCTCAAACACTCCCTCGCAGCTACCCTCACCCGCCTCTACCCCCTCGCCGGCCGTATCGTCGACAACTCCTACATAGACTGCAGCGACCAAGGCGCAGTCTACTATGAAGCACGGCTAGACTGCTCCATGAGCTACTTCTTGGACCGCAAAGACGTCGCCATCGTCGACAAACTGAAGCTCGTCAGCCCCTTGGCTTCCGAGCCTGCTGACGCCGAGCCCATCCTGCTCGTCCAAGTGACCGCGTTCAGCTGCGGCGGCGTCGCCATCTGCGCCTGCATATCCCACAAGATCGCCGACGCAGCTGCCTTCGCGACGTTCCTCAACTGCTGGGGAGCCATCGCGAGGGGAGCTGCCGACGAGATCAGAGGCTGCGTTCTTGATTCTTGCCACCAGTTTCCACCCAAAGACCCTTCCACCTTGGGGAGAATGGGGTTTTCCGGTTCCGACCATGAAAGCTCGCTCGCTACAAAACGCTTCGTTTTCGCTCCTCATAGGATCGCCTCCCTCCAAGAGAAGCTCTCCATTATTGGCACGAACCGGCCCAGCCGTGTCCAGGCCTTGGCTGCGCTCATCTGGGGCTCGTTCATCCGCGTCACCCAGCAGAAACACGACTCGAAAAACCCGATCAAACATGTTTCATCGCACGCGATAGACCTGCGAAGCAGGACGGATCCCCAATTGCCAGGTAGGATGAAACATTACCTGACATATTGTTTATATATTAAAAAAATCAATTGGCAATAAGAGGAGTATATATCTGCAGGTGATTGCGTGAATAATGTGATAGAATCGATAATGGGGGTAGAGTGGCCAGGGGCGAAGCCGGTGGACTTTGTGAGGATTGCAGCGCTGATCAAAGAGAAAATAAGAAAGTACGACGACACGGAGTATGTGATGAGGATCCATCGCGACGGAACGTACTATAATGCCCGACGAGAGGTGGTTTCCGGGAGCACGAGGGGGGAGGTGGAGTGGTTCAAGTTCAGTAGCAACTGCAGGGTGCCGTACTATGAGACGGATTTCGGGTGGGGGAGGCCAGGCTGGGCGGTGAGCGCGGTGGTGCCGGTAGAGAATCTCTGCATACTCATGGACGGGCCGCCGAATTCGGGTGGGACGATCGAAGCTTGGGTTGTGTTGGTTAAGGAAGACATGGAGAAGCTAGAGAGAGACCCTTTTTTTAGGTGTTATGCTGATGCAAATTATCCGATTATTAAATCTAAGCTGTAGCAATTCAGTGTTCTAAAAATCGTGTCTATGTACAAGTAGTTCCACCTAGAAACTTGCTTAGAAGGCTAGAACCGTATTAATTGGCAATTTGTGTTTTTTTTATACCCCAAGTCAGAATGTCTTTGTTTTTGAATCAAACCTAGCTATACTCCTTGTGACTTAAAATTTAAGTCATCTTAGGATTTTACACAAGTTATAATAAAACACTCACCATTCAATCATCATCATCATTCCACTAACTTTTTCATAAATTTTATTGTTTTTTAATACCCACTACATTTTTTAACTAATTAAAATCTTTAAAAAAAGTCGACAACACGCAGATCGATACAAATAATTACTCTCTCCGTTCTATAATAGGTCATTTTGACTTTGTGACACGTTTTATAAAGAGCTAAAAACTATATAAAATATTAACTTTTTTTATTAATTTTTTAAAATAATATTGTACTTATTAGTAATAAGTATAATATTATTATTTTTTTTAAAAAAAAATTTCTTTAACTCTCTACCCTAAAATATCAATAACTATTCATTATATACCCTAAAATAATATTGTTACTCCGTACAATTTTAATGAAATTTTGTCATCTTTATTGTATGAGTCAAATCATTTCCATTGACATTTGGTCATTTGGGAGTTGAGAAACAAAATCATTTTCAATAAAGTAGAAATACAAACTTTGCACAGGTTGTGAGAATTGGTCCCAATCTATGTACTCCCTCCGTTTCAAAATAAAAGTCGCTTGACTTTTTGCACGTATTTTAAGGAGGTAAAAACTCTATAAAATATTATTTTTTTAATCAAATTTTTTCCACAAATTGATAGTTATTAGTAATAAGTATCAATTTATGAAAAAAAATTGATTAAAAAAATAATATTTTATAGAGTTTTTACGTCATTAAAACACGTGCAAAAAGTCAAGCGACTTTTATTTTGAAACGGAGGGAGTATCAAATAATGACACCCATAAGCAATTGGTCCTAAGCACAAACAATAGAAGCCAAACCCAAAAAAGAAAAAGCTAGCAAGGTTACAGAAGTAGGATAATACACCTAGATAATTTTTGAGGGGGGGGGGGGGGGGGGGGGGGGCAGGACCCCCTCTAGCTCTACTTCTGGCTTAGAGTTGTGTATTCGTTGCGGCCTACATGCTCTAGCTTTCCACCATGTCCAGAAGCAAATCACGATGGCCGAATTACAATCCAAGTCCGATAGTTGGACATCTTGTTGTTTTTTTATACAAGGCAAAAATTTGGGGGTGGTCACCCACAGTTGAACCACAATCCTATAGCGTCATTGCGGACGAAGTCCTCGATCTGAGATGGGCACCACTCACTAGCGAAAGACAAAATCAAGCTAACGTGCATCAATTTGTCAACAACTTGGTTGCCTTCCAGAAAGGTGTGGGAGAAAGAGACAATTTCGAAAGCTTCGCAGAGACTGAGAACATTGAAGATCATCATCTCAATAACCCATAGGCACATCCTGGTCTCGCGGAGGGCATTAATGACGGTCAAGTAACCTCCTTCCACCACGATACGAGAAGACCAACATGAAGACTGAGATAGAAGGTCAGCATGAAGACCGAGCTTGAAGGTTCGGACGTTCGGAGGAGTTGGGTTTGAAGGTTTTATGATCTCCCTTGAGATGATTTGAATCTGTTTAGACATGGTTTTTGGAGGTGCAGATTCAGTGGTGACTTCAGATTGTTGATGTTTTGGGGTTGATATAATTGATAACTCATTAATTCAAATGGTTTGAATTGAATTTGGACTTTTTCCTAGGTAGATGTATTTTTCATTTTTAAATTGAATGGTCAAGCTAGATGGGCGACCAGTGAAGTGTCAAGGTGATATACTAAGCTTTTTTTTTTTTTTTTTTTTAAAACGAGGTAACCCGCCTTTGTGTTAAACTCCAGACACGTAACACAGTCAGTAAAAAACACAGGTAAGAGATTGAATACAAAATCTCACATTAACCCTTAAGCCACCCCAGTAGGGACAAACTAAGATAAGAATAAACTTATTATAGTACGTGACTGATCCTACCGTAATTTTATGACACCCTATCACTTGAAGGGTTTTCTTGGGAGGCTCAATTTCGATCACTTAGAGTGAGGCTCGAATATGAAACCTCAACCAAAAATACTTTAGTTATTGTCATTAGAACAAGAGGAGTTCGCTACTTAGCAATTTTTATGTGTCACGTTTAGATTTACAATGCTAATGATCAAACACCATTGAATTGACAAGTTATATGCATATTAAGATTGGTAAGGTGTTCAAATTTGAAGAGTTGGGGGTCAAGATAATGCATAATGAAGAATCTATAAGCGATAAATAATACTCTAGAAGGGGATGAATAGAGTATGGTCGATTTTCGCAATGTAAGGATTCTAAAAGCAGTATGCAAAGCAGCTTGTCAAGACCTTGATATTGCTATCAAATCTTGACTAAGTAAAATCGAATAAGATAAAGTAAATGCGGAATGGAAAAGATGAACACACGAATTGTTAACGAGGTTCGGCACGAACTTGGCCTACGTCCCCGCCAAGGGTTATCCAACCCGTAGGATTCAAGCACTTCTTATTCCACTTCACTTGAGCCTAGAACTTCCTAGAGAAACTTCCCTTTCTCTATATAAAGCATCACCGCTTCTATTCTAGCTCTCAACTTTACAAGTGAAATAAAAGCTCTCACCACACTCAAAGTGTGATTGTTCGAGTATAAAAACTCTTAGTGTAAGATGAATGACTTGTACAATAAGTGCTTGTGTTTCTCTCAACTCTCAAACTATAACCGACACTTAAACTTTGCGAGAATGTACGAGAGAAACTGCGATGACGAATGCTTTAGGACAACTTGATTGCTTGTGTGCTAGCTTGAGTGAGTAGAGTCCCTTTGCCCTTCATCTTTATATAGTCGAACGTCTTCAAAGACTCTTGGATGGATAACCGTTCGAAATTCCAATCCTTTCCAAGACATTTTAATTCTTTCCGATAATATACTTCCTAAAGTTGTGGCTGCAATCTTCTATTGATTTGTCATAATCGGGTATGGAAATGGTCTTTCCTTGTATGGCTTCCCATTTCATGAAATATAACTCAAGATGTATCTAACACATAAAATGGGTTAGAAGAGAATCATGCAAATGGGTTAAACCCAATTCAATTCATTTTGGCCCAAAGAGAAGCCCACGACTATATTTAGACACAACAATATTGGACTTGAATCATTTCCTGCAAACGAACAAGTCACAACATGGATAGACAAGTATGTATCCAAACATTTTAGTCTGGGTTTAAAGACATTGAAACCCAGCCTACTGTTTTTTGTCTTTCATCACCCTTAGAGATAACCTACATGTTAGCTCTGAAGAACTTACATAAATCTTACATACAAGGTGGAGTCTTCATTCTTCAATCTCCCCCTTGATGGAAGACAAAACCTGTTTCAGGTATCAAATACCAGCAAGCACAATATATAATATACGCATGCATAAAATGTTTGGATCATCAAAGTTTTAAAACATCAAAACCCAACCAAACAATACCAAAACCAACCATTGAAACATTCTCCCCCTTTTTGTCTTCCAACAAAAGGGTAGAGAGATGAAAATGTCTTAAACCATCAGCCATAAACTAGAAGTTTTTAAAAGACCATCAACAAAATAGGTAGAGAGGTTTTTTAAAATTCAGGAGAGAGATAGTGGGATATCAAAGCCTTGAAGAGGATGCCCCATCTGCAGACTTCTTCTTCTTCCTTTGATACTTCTTGGTACTCTTAGCAGATGATGGCCGAGCAGCTGAGGATGTTCCAGGAGCGTCAGGAGTTGGGATCTTGAGGAGGAGCAATTCCAGGGCCTTCCTCACGCCATTCTCCGAAGGTAGGGTATTGCTTGTTGGGCGGGAGGTACTTCCTCCTAACTTTGTCCCTACATTTCTTCTGCCACCTATCCATAGCTTTCTTCGTGATGTGTTTCCTCTCCATCTATGCAAGCTGTCTATGCCGCTCCACATCCCTGTAATTCTTAACCACCCTGTATTGCTCAACAGTGAGAATAGTGGGTTCCTTGTGCGTGGGGTGCAGAATAGGCCTTTTCTTTACCTGGTTCTCACAATTCAGAATGACATTCCCAGTCTTCTCTCGATTATGATCAAATACTTCTGGATCCAGTGGCATTATAGAGCATGTAGAAGTGTAAGTCAGGGAATTCAGAAGCATCATCTGATCGAGCTTGCAATCAACCATAGAAAGCAGCTCATGAGTGTTGTCCTAGCGAATAACAACATCAGACCACATCATGCTCAGATCAAACCTAAGGTCTTGAATTTCAGTCTCCGGAGCAGCCAATCTATCTTCGTCCATGCTAGGAGCAACAACATTTTTCCCTTTCGAATCCTTCTTCAGAACCCACTGCCCCCTCAGATTTCTGACAATCCCTAATCTCTGAAGACAGTTCTCATCAATGGTGCCACTGTAGGTTTGCTTTTCTTCACCCGATTTGTCGACATCAAAGAATTCGAAGATTTTGGGCAACGAATTTGCATAGGGCAGTGGCATGGTACGAGAGGAAGAGGAGACTTGTGCCATATAGTAGAGGATAAGCTTGGGCAGATTGGGCTCATAGCCGTTCATGATTCAGAATAGGATTTTGAGAAGACTCTCGGTCACCAATTCTCTAGATTTGACACGTGGGAAAATGCAGCGTGCCAGGATGGTAAAGATAAGTTTGGCTAAAAGGTTAAGAACAATGTGAGTTGGCTTGTGAAAGGAAGAAGATCCAAGGGCTTGGGATTTCAAGAAGAATTCATCTCGTGCTCGGGAGAGACACTCGAATCGACTTGGAAACTCTTTGGTGGGGATTTCACTGGGAAGATCAAGGATGAGAGCAATCCTGCTAGGAGTAAGATGGATTCGGGTGTTTTTGACCTTGGATATGAGGGTTAGGTTTCCATTGACTCGATGAACAGTGAGATTGGCATAAAAGAGAGGTCACACACGCTTGCAAAAAATAAGGAGATTTTGAATAAAATTAAAAAACAGAAAGAAAAAAAATAAAGAGAAAGAAATCAACTGAATTTTGAAAATAAAAATATTCAGTCATATATCCATAAGATATCAACATAATTTTGATCCAATATAATTTTATTCAGTTGAACATCTCATGACTCTTATGAAGTCAAGGCCTTGAGATGTCAGGTGAATCATTCACTTCACAAAGGGAGTAGTTACTCCCCCTACGAAAGTGCTTCCCTGTTAAGCATACCCAATTCCAATCTAATGAAGTTGAAACGATCTGCAGGAAGGGGTTTAGTGAATATATCAGCTAATTGAAATTCAGTAGAGATAAAGGATATTGAAACATCACCTTTCTCCACACGATCTCTTATGAAGTGATGTCTCACATCAATGTGCTTGGTTCTTGAGTGCTGTACATGATTCTTAGTAATGGAAATAACACTTGTATTATCACATTTTATAGGGATACCTTTTAGATCAATACCAAGATCTCTGTGCTGTTGTGCTATCCAAAGAATCTGAGAGCAACATGCACCTGCAGTAATGTACTCGATTTCTGCAGTTGATAAAGCCACTGAATTTTGCTTCTTAGAGTGCCAACTAATCAAGGAAGACCCTAGAAGTTGGCAGCATCTTGAAGTGCTTTTTCTATCAACCTTATAGCCTGCAAAATCTGCATCTGAATAGCCTGTTAGATGAAAGTTACTCTGCTTGGGATACCAGAGTCCAAGGTCTTGAGATCCATTCAGATATCTGAAAATTCTTTTCACAGCAATGAGGTGAGATTCTTTGAGGTCAGCTTGGAACCGAGCACACGTGCAAAAACTAAACATAATATCTGGTCTACTAGCAGTAAGGTAGAGGAGTGAACCAATCATACCTCTATACTCCTTTTGGTTCACATTCTTACCGTTCTTATCTTGGTCAAGGGAGAGTGTAGAGCTCATTGGGGTTTTTGCTACTTTAGATTGATCCATTTTGTATTTCTTGAGCAAATCCCTGGTATATTTCCCTTGATTTAGAAAGATTCCCTTTTTTGTCTGATGAACTTGTAGACCGAGAAAGAAGTTTAATTCTCCCATGAGGCTCATTTAAAATTCCCTACACATAATCTCAGAAAACTCCTTGCAAAGGGAGTTGTTAGTAGCACCAAATAGTATATCATCAACATATATTTGAACAACCAATAGATCATTTCCACGGGTCTTGATGAAGAGAGTATTGTCAATCAATCCCCTCTCGGGGATAGTCTCTCATACCAAGCTCTCGGGGCTTGTTTTAGACCATAGTGAGCTTTGTCCAATTTAAAAACATGATTAGGAAATTCTTCATTATCAAATCTTGGAGGTTGAGCAACAAAAACTTCCTCTTCCAAGTACCCATTTAGAAATGCACATTTGACATCTATTTGAAATAACTTGATACCCATGAAAGATGCAAAAGCAAGTAATATATTTATATCTTCTAACCTTGCTACGTGAGCAAAGGTCTCCTCGTAGTCTATACCTTCTACTTGATTGTATCCTTGATCAACAAGCCTTGCTTTGTTTTGAATGATCTTGTCTGCTTCATCCAACTTATTCTTAAACACCCATCTAGTATCAATGACAGATTGATGCTTTGGTCTGGGTTGGAGAGTCCACACCTTGTTCCTTTCAAATTCATTTAGCTCACCTTCCATAACCGTGATCCAGTCTGATTCTTTAAGTGCTTCAGCAGGAGTCTTTGGTTCTACAAGAGAGACAAAGGCATAGAAATCATATAGATTTTTTAATCTAGATCGAGTTTGTATACTAGAGTATGGATCTGAAATGATGTCTTGAGCTGAGTGTGAAGAGGCATGTTTAAACTTTCGTTGCTTTGGGCCTTGATCATTCGAGACAATAGTAGGTCTTTCTTTAAGATCTTGTGGGCCAATTTGAGAGTTGGATTCCTCATTGTGATGCGGGACCATCTTCTACAGCTCCAGGCACACCCATCATTCTTGGAGAAGGACCAATGACTCGAGCTCGTGCTAAGAAGCTTCAGAGAGACTCATTCAACTTTGTGAGTCATGCTTTGTTTCGAGCAAGGTTCAACTCTCCGAGCCTACATTGAAGACCTATATGTGCATAGGGATTCAAGAAGAACTCGAGCCACCTTAGTTATAGGGCTTCTGAAATAACTAAGTGTTGGGGCTCCATCTTATTTCCATTTTTAGTAACTTTTATACTTAAGCTATTTTAGGAAACTTTAGAGGTTATTTTATTTAGTTCCTTTAAATTATTATTTAATCTCTTTTATTTTCTTTTCATGGATAATTCGGCCCATCCAGCCCTTGTAAAGGCTATATATGCCGAATATCTTTCATTGAATTCAGTTGGAACTTTGATAATAGAAATTCTCTCATATTGTGTGTGTGTTACACGTGAGTGCTGTTGATCCAACTAGAGCTGTGCTCGTTGATCATCAAATTGGTATCGTCTCAGCTTGGTTTGCTTTGTGTTCATCAACTTCGCAAGACTTGGTGATCCTAATATCCACGAGCCCCCTCCTTGTGCCTCCAAGTTGTCCGCTTGGTTGTGTAGGGTTGCAGATGCGGGTTATATAGTCATTGGTATTGGTTCCTACCTTCTACGAAAGTTTGGGGTCTCTATCTTGTTCTATATAGATCGCATCAGTCCTTATCAGGTCGTGTCTTTCGATTCTTGCAACTTTCTTTAATCGAGTCTTTGTTTCTTGTCTTTGTCAAGTTGAGTCTTGCATGTTCTTGGTCGATCTTGGTTGGGTTCTTGCATCCTTAGTCTTTGTCGAGTCTGTTCTTGAAGTTCTTCCTGCATTCTTTGTCTTTCTTGCTTCCATTATTTAGTTTCTTGTTTGATTGTCGAAGATCGGGCCATCTCACGGCTAACCCTGTATCACATTGATCACACCCAGGTTCTGTAGTTCTTTCTCAAGGTCTTGAGATAGCTCGTTAGTATCTTGGATCTGTTCTTGCATATTTCGTTCTTGTTCCTGATTGTTCTTAGACTTGTCCTTTTCTTCTCCATCCGAATCATGGTGATTTAGATTGAGACCTGCAAAACTTTCACTTAACACACCATTATTGCTTTCGTCGAATACCACATGGATACTTTCCTCAACAATTTTGGTGCGCTTGTTATAAATTCTATAAGCTTTGCTATTGGAAGAATAACCAAGAAAGATACCTTCGTCGCTACGAGCATCAAACTTCCCAAGGTTATCTTTACCATTGTTATGAACAAAGCAATTACATCCAAAAAGTTTAAAATAAGAGATGTTAGGCTTTCTTACTTTAAAAAGTTCATAAGGAGTCTTTTTCAAAATAGGACGAATTAAACAACGATTTAAAATATAATTGGTTGTATTAACAGCCTCTGCCCTATAATACTTTGTCAAACCATTTTCTAAAAGCATTGTCCTAGACATGTTGATGTGATCCGAGCTCTTCCGACGCATGCTCAATGTTTCAGTCATAAAATGGGCTATATTAGTCCGATGGAGGTCCATGAGTACTTGTTGGAAAGATAATTTGAAGGGCTACATCTTTTATGAAGACTAAAGTGCCGAAATCATCCAAGAACAGATCCGAAATTGGCAATCATTCAGCAGTTTGAAATCTGGACAGTTTTCCCGACGCATTGAATAAAGTCGGAATAGATGAAGAGACGTTGAACGGGATTCATTCAAGGGAACTTGATGATTTTTGACACTTCATGTTGACATCCAACCCTCCATTTTCCACTAGGGGGCTGGCCAACTTTCTCCATCAATTCCCGAGAGACTTTTCATGTTTTCCGTCTTGAATTTGTTGTTTTAATTGTTCCTTATTTTATGGCTATAAAATGCCTAAACCTTTGTCATAAGAAATAAGAGATGAGTTGAGAATTTTTGGAAAAAGTGTGTGTGTCTTGTTGATTTGGTGAGATGTCATTTTGACACCCCATTCCGGAGTGAGAGGACGAGGAATGGTCCCGTTTGTCTAACTCTTTCCGGTGAGATGCTTGTTAGAGTTGTTCAAACAAAGGCTTGATTGCTCGGGAGTGAGATGCCGACGAGTGAGAGAGCGAGTTTGGTAAGTCTATGGGTGAGATGCTCATAGATTTAGCCATCCATATCTTGTTTTTATTTTCCCCAAAAATCTAGAAAAATCCAAATAAAAGAGTCGCGTGTGTCAAATTTTGTTCTCGTGCTCGGTTGAAGCTTTGAAACTTGTTGGATCGATCCTTCGGTCGCATCATTTGGTATCAGAGCTAATCCATCAAGTTCACAAAGCTTTCAATCACTTTCATTCACATCCCTCTTCAGAGCCGCCGCGGTTGCAACCATTGAAGTGCACTACGCAGATCCAACGTACAAGGGCGTATCGTACCTTTTTGGAAAAGCAACGCAGATTTGAGAGTCTTCGCGGGATCAACCATCAAGATATTTTACGCAGATCCAACGTACAGGGGCGTAATATTTCTTTTTGGAAGGCAACGCAAGATTCGAGGACGAATCTTTTTCAAAGGAGGGGAGGATGATGTGATCCGAGCTCTTCCGACGCATGCTCAATGTTTCAGTCATAAAATGGGCTATATTAGTCCGATGGAGGTCCATGAGTACTTGTTGGAAAGCTAATTCGAAGGGCTACATCTTTTATGAAGACTAAAGTGCCGAAATCATCCAAGAACAGATCCGAAATTGGCAATCATTCAGCAGTTTGAAATCTGGACAGTTTTCCCGACGCATTGAATAAAGTCGGAATAGATGAAGAGACGTTGAACGGGATTCATTCAAGGGAACTTGATGATTTTTGACACTTCATGTTGACATCCAACCCTCCATTTTCCACTAGGGGGCTGGCCAACTTTCTCCATCAATTCCCGAGAGACTTTTCATGTTTTCCGTCTTGAATTTGTTGTTTTAATTGTTCCTTATTTTATGGCTATAAAATGCCTAAACCTTTGTCATAAGAAATAAGAGATGAGTTGAGAATTTTTGGAAAAAGTGTGTGTGTCTTGTTGATTTGGTGAGATGCCATTTTGACACCCCATTCCGGAGTGAGAGGCCGAGGAATGGTCCCGTTTGTCTAACTCTTTCCGGTGAGATGCTTGTTAGAGTTGTTCAAACAAAGGCTTGATTGCTCGGGAGTGAGATGCCGACGAGTGAGAGAGCGAGTTTGGTAAGTCTATGGGTGAGATGCTCATAGATTTAGCTATCCATATCTTGTTTTTATTTTCCCCAAAAATCTAGAAAAATCCAAATAAAAGAGTCGCGTGTGTCAAATTTTGTTCTCGTGCTCGGTTGAAGCTTTGAAACTTGTTGGATCGATCCTTCGGTCACATCACATGTCCTCCAAAGTGCGGTTCTTACGTTCCACAACTCCGTTTTGTTGAGGAGTCCTAGGAGCTGAAAGTTGTGAGAAATTCCATATTTAGCACACAAAAAATCAAATTTGAGTTGATCAAATTCTCTACCATGATCGTTCCTAATGGAGACAATTGGTATGTTTTTCAAGGTCTGCAACTCCTTACAAAGTTTAGAAAACTCGAACAAAGCCTCTAATTTTTCTCTCAAAAATGAAATCCAAGTAAAACGAGAGAAATCATCAATAATAAATAGGATGTACTGTTTTCCCTTTGGAGATTTTACGTGCATAGGTCCATACAAGTCTATATGTAATAATTCAAGAGGGTGAGAGGAGCTTACAACCTTTTTGGGTTTAAAGGAACCACGTGTCTCTTTACCTCTTGTACATGCATTGCATAGTTCTTCACTCTTGAAGTTTAGGTCAGGTAGTGATACTGCATATCTTAGATAGGCATTATAGGCATTGTTAGGCTAGTTAGGTTGCATTCCGTTCATAATCTGTGGTTAATTTAAATCTTGTGATTATTCTGGAAGAATTCGGATTCTACGCGAAATTGTGGTTATTTTGCAGGGTGAATCTGAAGACCATTGAGAGATGCAATATCGTGAAGAGGACTACAAGATACATTGGAAAGAAGCAAGGAAAGAAGAAGAAGCGAACCTAAACGAAGAACAAGTCTGCAGAAGTTGTCGCCAGGCATGCTGAACTTGTTTTGCACTTTCTGGAGGCCTCGGTTGTCCGATTGACTATTATGACCATGCGTTGGAAAGTTCTTTCAAAGAGCTACAACTTTTCTGTTGACAAGAAGAGCAAATTCGAGACAGATTTTCCGATAAAAACCGATGCAGCGGCCGCAGTACGTGTGCCGCGGCCGCAGCAGAGCAAATGCCGCGGGATGAAAAAAAGATGCTGATGTCGCGGCCGCAGCATTGTTTGGCAGCGCGGCGTCGTTTTGTTTAATGAAAACCTAGTTTTGTTATTTTTGTTCAATGGCCGACTTTGGTTTTAAAAGGCCGGATTATGTTATTTCTAGACTACTTCTATTCTATTCTACGTTCATGAGACAATTTAGAGATTGAGCGATGTCTTCCATGAGGAACTAAACTCATCTGTTCTGCCTATAATTTGAAGCTTTATTTGGATTGATTGTGAGTTTCTAATTCTCGTTCCTTGTTTCCTATATTTGAATGCTTCAACTTCTTTGTGCTTGATTGTCTATTGTTTTATTCCATCTAGCCCGCGCAACTAGTTAGAATCAATTCAATTGCTAGGTTTTGTAGATTCCTGGTTGTGAACCTTAACCTAAGTGGCAAACTTGTGTCCTTTAGGGCTGGTTGAACTAATTGAATGAGTAGGAAGTTGAATGTGTTGTTAAATCCCTCTTTATGGACTGCAAATACCTTGACTAATCTCCGAACTTAAAGCTATCAATTGGGTTAAATCCTTCTTTACGGACTGTTCGATTGATAAGGGTTGCTAGGACTGGTTGGACTAGTAACTATATTAGGTTGGGACAGGGGCATTCATAGGAAACCTTAATAGGACGAGAAGAAGTTACAATGATCGCTTCAACCAAATAAAGTGGAAAATTGTAGGTAGAATTGCTTCTCATAATTGTCTAAACCAAAATCATTTACTTTTGCTTTCTTCAATCCGCTTTGATAAAAGGCGGAACTTTCACACATAAAATCCCCTAATTTGGTTACTTTAATTGACATCTGAATCACACTTGAATCATAAATTTCCTTGTGAATCGAACTCTTACTTATTTCTATACTAGTGATAGGTTTGAGTTTTCTTTGACGGATCAACGACAAGTTTTCCCTCCGTCAAATTTGGCGCCGTTGCCGGGGAAATTTATTGATCCTTGTGTGTTTTTGGTGCTGATTTTTGGTGTGGACCACTTACATGGTCCGCACTCGTGCTACTAATATATGTTGAATGTGAGGTTATTGCAGTTAGACAGAGAGAGTTTTCATCAATACTTCATCAGACTACATGAGTACATTAACGATGTTTATTCATGGGGATATCAAGCTAGTATAAGGGAAGTGCTTCTATGCATATTTGATGGCATGACTTCTGAGACACAGAGTCTTGTTGAGCGCATGAGTGATGGAGGTTTATTAGATATGGGACTCTCGGAGATGTGGGAATTTTTTTGCTACATGGATCATCATTCTGCGCAGAACGAGTCACTTCCTCCAGTATCTCAAATCGTTGAGACCTCTGTTGCACCTCTTGAGGTCATGGTGGAAAATCACATTGAGAAGGTAGAGGAAGACCACACTCCATCTGACGAGATCATCCCTAGCCCCCCCCATTGATGAATCTGATCTAGAGCCTACTACTGAGGCTACAGAGCAATTAAAGGTTGTCTCCTGCACTAGAGAGAATATTGGGGGATACGTTGATCCATTTGACTGCTACTTTGACAAGCCAACAATAGAACTAAATTTGTGGTATTATATACCCTCTGTGGGTTGTCAAGCTCATGAATACAATAAGTTAAAACAGTTCTTAAATGTATTAATATTTAGTTTCAATTTATTTGTATGTAGTGCATGTTTGTTTGTTAGTTGTGCACAAGAGTTTGACAGGTTGATGAGAGCTTTGACTATGTCTGATTAGTGTCTTGAGCTTCAACATTACGTCGAGCCAACGACTTGAAACAAAGGCGCTTCTCGGGAGGCAACCCGAGGTAAGTTTTTCTTTCTTTTTCCTTTTTCTTTTCCGTCACCCTGATTATATTTGATTTACTTTTGTTGTCTTTATTGTTTCATTGAGAACAATGAAAACTTTAAGTGTGGGGGAGAGGAATTCTGTATATATAGTGCATATAGGAGATCATATTTAAATTTCTGCACCATGTTTAATTTATGTAATCATTTTTTATTAATTTCTTGTTTATTTTCGTAATTAAAAAAAATCAAAAAATCCAAAAACAAGCATGCATTGCATACATATCTGTTATTCAAATACCCATCTGGCTTAGTTGTCCTCTAATTTAAATTTCAAGCATGATCATATAAATCCCATAGAGTTTTGGATGTTTTGATTTTTGTGGAACATGAGCTAGCAAATATAATTGAGCATGTATGATTGAGCTAAGGTATGATTGAAGTCCTAAAAACATGACCCTGTGAGAATGTTTATCCTTATTTGAAATCTTTTGCTCAATTGTGTGAATTACTCTAGCTCCTTGTGTTGCTACCTCTTGACATTGACTGCAGTATCTATTTTTTAAGACCGACTCACATGTTTGTTGCTTGCGGAGTTTATGTTTATATTTTGAGTCTTTTGGTTTGAATTTGTGCATATTTAGTGAATAAGGTGGCAATGGTTGATGCACTTAGTAACCGGGTCTACGCATGACACCCATGGGTATGATTCACGTAAAACAGTGTTGAAAATTATCCACTAGGAAAGAAAGCTTGATCATTGAGTAACCAGGTTCATTCATGACACCCATGTTTGCAACTTGCGTCAAAATATGTTCAAGTGGACTTCATATTAGTAGGTTGAGGTGTTGATAGCCCGGGGTCATTCATGACACCCATGTTTGCGCCTCGCGTAAGGAAAGCATCAAGACAAGAAAATAAATAGAAAGAAAAAAAAGGAAAAAAGAAGAAGAAAAGAAAACAAAAGAAAAGAAAAAAAACAGTCACATTTTATTTAGTTTTCTTTATTGTGCCCCGCAAGTAATAGCATCTCGATAGAGATATGGTGATATGGTGGTCAATGTCTATAATTTAGGGCATGATTGGTTTGAGTTGAGAGTTGTACCTTAAAGCCTAAAAATATGAGTGCAACACATATTTCTGGTGAGGTTGGATGATGTCTACTTCTAGGCTTTGATCACTAGAATACATGCTATGACGTTTGTTTGCTTGGTTTATGTTTTCACCTGCTATGATGTTGCTTTTGGTGAGGTTGAAACTTGAAGGGATTGCATGTGGGATGCATTGATTCATGTTCATTCTATTATTGCTTGAGGACAAGCAAATGTTAAGTGTGGGGGAATTTGATAATGCATATCTTAGATAGGTATTATAGACATTGTTAGGCTAGTTAGGTTGCATTCCATTCATAATTTGTGGTTAATTTGCATCTTGTGATTATTCTGGAAGAATTCGGATTCTGCGCGAAATTGTGTTTATTTTGCAGGGTGAATCTGAAGACCAATGAGAGATGCAATATCGTGAAGACGACTACAAGATACATTGGAAAGAAGCAAGGAAATAATAAGAAGCGAACCTAAACGAAGAACAAGTCTGCAGAAGTTGTCGCAAGGCATGCTGAACTTGTTTTGCACTTTCTGGAGGCCTCGATTGTCCGATTGAATATTATGACCATGCGTTAGAAAACTCTTTCAAATAGGTACAACTTTCATGTTGACAAGAAAAGCAAATTCGAGACAGATTTTCCGAGAAAAACCGATGCAGCGGCCGCAGCATGTGTGCCGCGGCCGCAGCTGAGCAAATGCCACGGGATGGAAAAAAGTTGCTGATGCCGCGGCCGCAGCATTGTTCGGCAGCGCGGCGTCGTTTTGTTTAATGAAACCCTAGTTTTGTTATTTTTGTTCAATGGCCGACTTTGGTTTTAAAAGGCCTGATTATTTTATTTCTAGACTACTTCTATTCTATTCTACGTTCATGAGACAATTTAGAGATTGAGCGATGTCTTCCATGAGGAACTAAACTCATCTGTTCTGCCTATAATTTGAAGCTTTATTTGGATTGATTGTGAGTTTCTAATTCTCGTTCCTTGTTTCCTATATTTGAATGCTTCAACTTCTTTGTGCTCGATTGTCTATTGTTTTATTCCATCTAGCCCGCGCAACTAGTTAGAATCAATTCAATTGCTAGGTTTTGTAGATTCCTGGTTGTGAACCTTAACCTAAGTGGCAAACTTGTGTCCTTTAGGGCTGGTTGAACTAATTGAATGAGTATGAAGTTGAATGTGTTGTTAAATCCCTTTTTAGGGACTGCAAATACCTTGGCTAATCTATGAACTTAAAGCTATCAATTGGGTTAAATCCTTCTTTAGGGGTTGTTCGATTGATAAGGGTTGCTAGGACTGGTTGGACTAGTAACTATATTAGGTCGGGACAAGGGAATTCATAGGAAACCTTAATAGGACGAGAAGAAGTTACAAGGATCGATTCAACCAAATAAAGTGGAAAATTGTAGGTAGAATTGCTTCTCATAATTGTCTAAACCAAAATCATTTACTTTTGCTTTCTTCAATCCGCTTTGATAAAAGGCAGAACTTTCACACATAAAACCCCGCAATTTGTTTACTTTAATTGACATATGAATCACACTTGAATCATAAATTTCCATGTGGATCGACCTCTTATTTATTGCTATACTAGTTATAGGTTTGAGTTTTCTTTGGCGGATCAACGACAGGTTGTCTCTCCGTCAGGCATTCCTCGAACAAGGTCTCTTGATTTCAGTTTATTGAGAGTGTGCATGCTCACGTGACCTAGTCTTCTATGCCAGAGACTGGAATCTTTTGTCAAGGCCTTGAGACATTTGAGCTTTGTGCCTGCAATTTGGTTAGCGTTCACTGCATAAGTGTTATTGTGCCTGTGAGCAGTGAGGATCAGGTCACCAGTCTCTTCATTTTTGACTTCGCACTTGTGCCTGTCAAAGCCTACTTTGTTACCTTTGTCACACAGCTGAGAAACACTTAAGAGATTATACTTTAATCCATCAACAAGATATACATCTTTGATACAACTATTAGAATTACCAATATTGCCAATACCAATGATATTGCACTTTCCTTTGTCACCAATAGTAATTGTTCTAGTGGTTTGCTCTTTAAGATCTTGAAATAATGATTTCTTCCCACTCATGTGTCGAGAGCATCCATTGTCCATGATCCATTTTGGCTCTTTGTTCTTGGTGATTTCCTGCAAGACAAACATCATCCTTTCCGGCAAGACCAATACATAGTTTTAGAGTCATAATGGGGATATACCATGTTAGGTAGCCTTGTCCCCTTAGGAACCCAAACTTTTCTTATCTGTTCATTAAGTCGTACAGGAAATGTGTTTCTAATGATGTGGGGATCCTTTCGTCTATATGGACAAGTTTCCTTCACGTGCCCTTTCTTACAACAGTTAAAACATGTAGGTGAACGCCAGTTGCCTTTAGCTTTAACAAAAGTGGTACTAGATTTCTTTGGAAATTTTTTGTTGTAGCCAATACCACTTCTATTAATGGAGAGTTGTTGTTCACCCAACATCTTATCAAGATTTGCTTTAGATTTTATGAACTGTATAAATGTTGTCTGCTGGTCTTGACACTTATCGGTTAGCTTAGCCTTTTCCTTCTCTAAATCATCATTACGAGTCTTTAGAGAGGCGAGGCTTTGCTAGAGATTAGAGTTTTCTGAACTCAAGGTCTTGACTTTAATGTCAAGAGCAGTCCGAGAAGCTTCAAGATTTCTTATTTCCAGTGACACGTCACTAATAAATTTATGTTGGTCTTTCGGCTTTCCTTCAAGATGTTGTTTTCACTGTTGTAAGCTTCTTCATTAGAAATCATATTTCTTAGAACTTTAGAGAGAACATCAGGAGGACCAGACATTAAGTTTCTTACCACTTCCTCAAGATCTTGACTCCTGGATCCCCCGTGCTCAACAATAAGACAGAGATTTGCCTAATTTTCTTCCGTGTCTGAGTCACTTGAGAAATCTGAGTCACTCCAGGTGGCAAGCATAGCCTTCTTCCTTTGCTCATTCCTTTTGAACCTATTTCTTTTCTTCATTGGACATTCCTTCACAAGATGATTTGTTTCATCACATTCAAAGCATGTTAGGACTTTCAGTTTTTTGGATGAGTTAGAGGACTTACCTTTGAATTTGAATTTCAAAATATGATTTCTAATGAAGAAGCACTACTAGAATTATCTTCATAGACGTCGGTTAAAAACCGATGTTAAACAAAAAAAATTCGACGTGTTAGTGGGTGGTGTTAAAGATCTCAAACCGATGTCTATAACAATTTATAAGATCGTTTTTATGTTTGATAAGGATTTAAATACATTGATTTAGTTACGTTTTGGTTGATGAACCTAATGTTCAACCATTGTAATTTTGCATTTCTAGACATTTGAAACATTGTAGGGCAATACAAAAATATACATTAACATCGCTATATTTTAAATAACAGATGTTTTACGTTGATATACACATCAGTTATACATTATTCATTTTGTATGCACTCTTTATTCATTTGTAAGTTTATCATACTAATTTATATAAATATAATGTACCATATTGAATATTTTCAAGTCGATGTCGTTAGTTTATTTTCAAATCATTTTTCAATTGAAAAACGATGTTTTTATGTTGGAAAACATCGGTTTATAATGGTTTAATGATGTAAGTGTTTCCTATTGACATCGGGTAAAATTGTTGTTTTGATATATTTGAAGCTTCGGAAATCGTTTTGTGTCTTTGTGGTCAATGTATGTAAAAAAATAGACATCGTTTTTTCCTTAGATTACTGATGTCTTTTGGTTGTTTGACGTATTTACATAGCTATGTCATACATTGATACACCGTTGCAACTAAAATATCATCCACCACATTCAATATATTATCCAACATATCTTCATGACCACAACTGGTACGTTACAAAAGGTAAAAACACACATCCAACATACATTCACCATATTCACAACGTCGTTCGAAAATTGCAAAGGACCTAACACATACCATAAGTTTGTCTGTACCATTTACATTTTAGGTATATTTACCAAAACACCAACACATAAATAAGTATCCTCTATAACATCATTTGAAAGATTCATACCAAATTCTCCTAGAGTTGCTACCACCATTTCTTCACCTGCATATATAGTATAAGAAAACACAAATATAATTTATATCGGTCTCTTTTGGTTGTCAAAGGTGGTTGGGTATTATGATTAACAGGAGCATCCTAGAGAATCTTCGTCTAAAACATTGAAGCTTAATATAGAAGTGTTGGACAAGAACCTTCAACTCCTCCTAAAGACTATACTTGGTAACCACAAAAAATAGAGTCTTCTTTTTTGTTTATTTTTAACTGATTCCATAAAGTCTTCTAAGACTATACTTGGTAACCACAAAAAATAGAAATTATATCAGTTAAAGAGTTAGTACATGGTAAACCACAAAAAAAAAACTCGATCCAATTAACTAAGAACCTAATAATTAGAATAAAAAGATTTTCTTGTATAATATTAAATGTCAACAAGATAAGGGAATGGTGTGAACCACAATTTCTTCTAAGATTGTACATGAAAATGGAATTGGACAGGAATTAGTTTACTAAAAGTGTCTACTTGTGTGCTCTCATAATTAAGCCAAAATGACTTCCATAGAAGTTCTGTACGCATTTGAAATCCTAACATACATATACATAGACTAGGAACATAGACAAATTTCTTTTAAATAGTGATACAAATAAATCCTAACACGCAAAGTTGATCTTGTCAACATATGAAACTCAGTTTTTCAACGTAGCTAATGGGGAGTATGGGAAGAAACATAAATAAAAACAAAAGAAAATCTAATGGATCTTTAAACATCAAGTTAACAATAGAGCAATATAGAGGAATAAAAAAGCATAGCTACTTACCCGTCTTCCAAATTTTGATAGCTTGGTAACTCTAAGCCCTCTACTAATCAGAAAAGACTAAAAGAAAAGTGAAAAAAAATTGAAGAGTACGAGTTATTCATAACAATAATAACAAAATGCTATTAACAAGGATATATTACTCTTCCATTGCATCATAGGTTTGATCCATCAACTAGCAGCCGATAATTCACAAATTTGTAGAAGAGAAAATTCCTAAAACTCGTTCATGCACGCCCTTATTCACAAGTTATGAATCGGTAAGAGGAGTCATATAAATTGAAGTTATGGGGGGAGAAGATTTCACATTTTAGAATCCCTAACTTGTAACGAACAACACATTCATCACTTTAAGCTTACATATTACAGTTGAAGATTACAAATTACAGCTTCAGATTAAAAATTTTAGAGTTTAGATTTCAAATTTCAGCTTTAGATTATAGATTTTAGCTTCAGATTTCAGATTATAGACTTAAGCTTACAGATTACGAAATAGAGATTTTACATATTATAGATTACAGATTCAGCTGAAGTGTGAACTTTCAAATTAACTTTGATTATAGATTGGATTCAAATTGCATTACACATAGCTTTAACTTTTAAGTGTGAAATTACAGCAAAACAACTAAACAGATTGGATTTTACAGATTGAATTCAAATTGAATTTATATCTAAACTGATTGGATTCTACAAAATTATAGATTACAACTTTTAAGTGTAAAATAACAGATTTTCATAGATTAACGAATTATAGATTAATAGATTACTTACCAGCAAATTCCCATTTTCTCAGGTGAAGCAATGAAACCTTCATCTAAGGAGACAAGAAGCAATAATGAGATAAGGAACTAAAATTCTAAGAAGCAAATGAAACCTAAACAGTGAAGAAAAAGAAGCCAAAAGGTATCAAGCAAAGAAAAAAGACTTATTTAAGTTCCTTTGTTTGCTTTGTTGTAATCACAAAAAGACTTATTTAAGAAAAAAGATTTTATATCAACCCACTTCTGTTGTGAATAATTATGGGAGATAAGTTGCACAGAGAAAACTAGTGATTTTCATGTAATCACAAAAAGGTGACTTAAATAAACAAAAGGTAAAAACAAAGAAAGTTATCATATGCAAGAAGAACCTTGTCCTAGAAATGAAGAAGATCAGCATTACGCTGGTTAGTAGCACATGATGATCTTGGACGAAAAGCATTATTTTCATTAACTATGTAGTTCTCATTAGCAGGATCTGCACCCATGTACAAAAAGAGTGGTTCTTTGCTAAGCCCTATATCCCCAAATTGCATAACATGAGATCCATAAGCAGAGTTGTCATTTGCAGTCCTCCTCTTAACCTGACAAACACAATTGAGATCACCATCAAAGCTAATCAACAAGAATAAGAAATTTGAATTCTTGCCAACAGATTAAAACCAACCAAACTGAATGTTCAGCACCTGCCAATTAAACTGAATTCTTGTAGTCCTCCTCTTGCTAGTCCCATTTTTCGTACTCTTTTAAAACAATCTGAATGTTCAGCACCTACCAATCAAAACTGAAATCACAGTTTGTAGCTAAGTGGAAAATAAGAGCATGTAGGACTTCAATCCATAAGCATACACAATTTAAAGAACTTGTGTGACAAAGAATTAAAAGAAATATCCAATCGCACTAATGCACTCAAGTAATTTTGTTGCCACATCCCACAAGCTCTGTTGGTCCTAAATATTGACTGATTTCCGTATAGCTACCGAAAAATTTATCTCTGGCCTCAAACTCTAAGAACATCAAGAAAACTTGGAAAAGTTGAACTATCGTATTCAAAGAGCCATATAAGAAAGAAAATTAGGGATTCTAAAATTAGGGTTTTCATCCATGTTCAAAGAGTCATTGAAAGTGTTTACAAGAGATAAGAAAGCAAAATAAGGGTTCTCACAGATAGGGTTTTCACAATCTACATAACGATTCTCAAATTAGGGTTTTCATACTGATGTCACTAAAGTAGCCATGTTTTAATGCACAGTTTAGCTTCATATTCTATACACTTTGCATATTTCGGGTTGGGAATATGTCGAATTTATGTAGTATATGCTTATTTTCCAGAAATGGAGATCTACATAAGTTTCTGTTTAATATCGCAGAATATGGAGCCATTTCGGGAGAAAACCCAGAAGCAAAGACGGGAGCCCAAAGCTACTCGATATCGACAAGTTGTAGTCGATATCGACAAACCATGTCTAGGCACATCACTGATCGAGGAGCACCATGTCGAGAAACTGAGAACGAGCCAACCCGACTCCGAAGCTTTACTCGAGATCGAGTAAGTTCCTCGAGATCGACAACAACTCTGAAGACCAACCCGGAGGTGAGGAGGAGAGCTTGATCGAGGAGACGAGGAGAGCTACCCGACCTGACCAGAGAAGCCGAAGACGAAGACATATCGGGCAACACTTACTCGATATCGAGGAAACTCCTCGATATCGACAAACCCAGAAGCACACTCCCCGAGTGATGGACGATTTTTAGTCGCATAAACCGAATCAAAATAAAACTCAAACCTACAAACTAGTATAGCAAGTAAGTAAGAGGTCGATCCCACAGAGAATCAAGTATTTCTCCGCAATATGTATTTACCAATTAGTAGAAAGGGGGGTTTTGGTGATTGAAACAAGAAAGAAAGCAAAATAAACTATAAACAGATTGATGCAAAACAATTTAGAGAAGATCGATCTACCTACAACTATCCACTTTATTTGGTTGAATTGATATTGTAACTTCCTCTTGTCCTTTTAGTCTTCCTAGGAATGCCCTTGTCCCGACCTAATATAGTTACTAGTCCAATCAGTCCTAGAAACCCTTATCAATCGAACAGTCCCTAAAGAAGGATTTAACCCAATTGATAGCTTTAAGACCAGAGATTAACCAAGGTATTTGCAGTCCCTAAAGAGGGATTTAACAACACATCCAACTTCCTACCTATCCAATTAGTTCAATCAGCCCTAAAGGGATAAGTTTGCCACTTGGGTTAAGGTTCGCAATCAGGAATCTACAAAACCCTAGCAATTGAATTGATCTAACAAGTTGGCCAGACAAGAAAGAACAAAACAATAAATCAATAAGCGCAAAGAAGTTGAAGCATTCAAATATAGGAAATAAGGAACAAGAATTAGAAACTCACAATTCAATCCAAATAAAGCTTCAAATCGCAAGTAGAACGAAGAGAGTTTAGCCGCCCATGGCGAACATCGCTCTCTCTCCAATTGTTTGATAGAACGTAGAATAGAATAGAAGTATGTGAAAAATAACTAAAAATGGCCTTAAATATCATCCAAGGTCGGCCACAAAACAACTAAGAATAAAACTAGGGTTTTCATTAAATAAAACGTTGTGTCTAAACGCTGTCGGCATATGCGGCGGCCGCTGCATGGATGCGGTGGCCGCAGCATCAACAATTTTCTCCAACTCCTCTGCGACGGTACTGGCGGCGGCCGCTGCACACCATGCGGCGGCCGCTGCATTGTTCTTTCACGAAAAATCCGTCTTGAATCAGCTCTCGACGTCAACATGAAAGTTGTAGTTCTCTGAAAGAGCTTTCCAACGCATGGTCATAATAGTCAATCGGACAACCGAGGCCTCCAGAAAGTGCAAAACAAGTTCAGCATGTCTGGCGACAACTTTTGCAGACTTGTTCTTCGTTTAGGCTCGCTTCTTCTTCTCAGGACCTCTTGAGATCTTCATGTAAGCTTCTTCGATCAACTAGACATTCTCATCCAATACGTTATCAACCCATGTCTCCTCCTCGGATCTACCATTACCTGAAATAATCAATAAAAGCATGTAGATTCCGACTCCAACCACACAGAGAACAAATATGCAAATTATACTTAAACCATGCATGATATGCATCATAACTAAACTAAATGCAACCTATTATAACTCTCTAAATACATGCTATCACCGAGCCATGTTGAAGAGAAGCTGCTCGACAACACCAGGCCAAGCCATGATCTACGCCACTACTCGAGATCGAGTAAGATACTCGAGATCGAGGGACCTTGAGGTCCAGTATCCGAGCCATGTCGAGCACCAGCTACCCGAGATGACGAGCCAAGCCGAAGTCGATGTCCGAGTTACTCGAGATCGAGGAAAGATGTCTGGAGACGCATTACGCGGTTTGAGTAGTTCGACGCGGATTAGGATTCCTTGGGGCCAAAGATTGCCGAGTTCTATCCGATTCTATCAAGATCCATGACGGAAGAGAAGATTTATCCACTTGGAGATATTTTAGGATTTTTTGATATAATTTCCCTTTTTAGATTTAATTATATTATTCCATTTATTTATCTTTAAATCTTTTAGATATAGATTTATATATAGACAGAGATTTCTATCCTTGAATAGCAAGGATTAGAAGGCTATAAATAAAGCCCATGGGGCTAATTTTAGGATCCAATTCACAAGCTAGAGAAGTAGTTCACAGAGAAGTTATAGGAGTTCGAAGGTTATAGGGTTTTGGCGTTCAACGAAAGTTGGAGTGCCGGGATTGTAAAAGCTTTGAATTTAGTTTAATGCAAGTTTCTTTTCATACATCAATGTTTGAGGTTGCGATGAAGCACGAGTAGTCCACCCACTTCTAGGGTTGGGGCGAGCTCAACGATAGCCCTGCATGTTTGAGGTAAAGATCCGACTTTTATCATGTTTTGCGCATCTACTACTTGTTATGTGTTTATTACCCATCTAATGGAGGTCCGTGCTAACAACTTGGATTGTAAACATAAAATCGGTAGAGACAATTAGGGTTTCTTGAAAGAGTTGTCTAATTGTTGGAAAAGGCGAAAGCTTGATCCTTTGATGCGATTCACATGATTATCTGTTTTATTTCTACCTTTTGCCTTGGTTATTGTTGTTGCAAACCCCAATCTTGGAGGTCTTTTACATACAGTTTATTTCGAGAATCCCAAAAGCATTTGTTTTTACCTTATTTCGTTTTCACTTTCTGTCTTACTCGGTATCGACCAACCTTGGTCGATCTCGAGTTACTGATTCTCGATCCCGGATCGCTGTAGCTTCTGTGTGCAGGTGTTCGACAAGACTGTTCTCGACATCGACAAGCTTACTCGATCTCGAGTAGAGCTTACTCGATATCGACTAGAACCTGTGACTGCTGCTGCGCTATTTGGCTTGTTCGATCTTCTGTCGACTGACCTTAGTCGAGATCGAGCACTGTGGTCGACTTCTGTCCGTGAGATTTCTTCTTCTGTCTAGGATCCGCTGACACGCTTCCTCGTGGATCGATCCTGACTTCCCACTACTGTATCGGGAGGAAGTCTTGTAATCATTTGCAAGGGACGGAATCTGGTTTGCTTTACTTTAGTCATATTTTATATTTGCATTCTCAATTTCCTCCTACAACAAATTCTCGCCGTTGTCGGGGATACTTTACAGGTGTATGCGCCGTTCTGGTCAACCACCTGAGTTTGACGGCTTAGACGAACCAGAACGCCTCTTACACATCCAAGCTAAGCTAAAAAGAGCCATGGCAACCGCAGAAACACTGGAACAGCTGATACAGAGGCTTACAAGGGAACTGGCCGCTAAAGATGCTGCTATCGCCACTGAGAAAGCAGCAAGGGAACAAGCAGAGGCTGATCTTGCCCAATACCCAACCACTGCAGAGGATTATATGCACCCGACTCTCGTCTTGCCTGAATCGGCTATTCTAATCCCTGAAAACTCTTTTGAAATTCGCACTCAATTCCTTATAGAGCTTAAAAATAATGCTTTTTATGGCAAATTTAATGAGTGTCCTCTTGAACATATTACTAAATTTTCTGACATGGGCCATACTCTTGCTGAAGGTACAACTTTGGAATATGTCAAGATGAAGGCTTTTCGCTGGTCTCTCGCTGGACCTGCACTGAAGTGGCTTGAAGGGCTGAAACCAAGATCCCTCACAACATGGGCCCAATTAGAGCAAGAGTTTCTGAACAAATTCTTCCCTCCTGCCAAGACAGCACTCCTCCGCCAGAAGATCACAGCCTTCAAACAGAAGCCTGGGGAGCCGCTAGCAAAGGCATGGGAATGATACAAAGAACTGCTGCGATCTTGCCCTACTCATGGACAGTCACCCTACGTCATTCAAGAGATCTTCTTCAATTCTCTTGACCAAGTCACTAAGGACAGGATCAACCAGTACACTCGATATGAGTACTTGACGATGCCACCAATTGACGCATGTGGTGTACTTGATAAGCTCACCAATTATGACAACAAATATGGGTCTATTGCAAACTATGAGGAGAACTCCTATGCCAGGCCAGCACCATCTATGCCCCTCTATGAGTCTGCCAAGGAGATTGACCCAGATGTCAGAGAGCAGTTCTATAGAGACCAGAATCGCAAGCTCCTCAAGCAAGTCAAGTATCTCTCTGTCAACCAGCCTTGCATTGAATGCGGATCACAGCGGCACACCACTACTGAGTGCCCACACACAAAGCAAGTCAGGATGGCAGAGACACATGAAGAGGTAGCCTACGCTGGGGGTCCCAATTGCTACATGGGAGATCAAAGGTTCTATCAACCACAGTGGAACCAAGGTCCTCCTAGGAATCCCCTGCCATACAGAGCTCCAGGACATCCAGAAAGGGATCAAAAGAAGGATGACTTACAGCTCATCCTTGAGGAGATGCGTCGGAATCAAGGCACCATCAACAACCAGTTCCAGAGCATCACTACAAAATTTGGAGAGCTAGACATCTGGAAAAGAGGCATAGAGACCCAGATGGGTCAAATCGCAGCGCAGATTCCACGACCATCCGGACAACTCCCTGGGCAAACAGAACCAAATCCTAAGGGGAAGACCGGACACGTCGCATCTATCAAACTCAGGAGCGGGCACCAATTACACGAGCCAGAGGTCGGAAAGCATCAAGACAAAGCAGAGCAGCAACTCGACACAGAGGAGAAGCCAAGCTCGGACTCCACTGCCCAGCCAGTCAACTCGAGATCGACAAGCCTACTCGATATCGAGGAAGCTCAAGTCGATATCGACAAAAACCTGGCCGATGTCGACGACTCTGCAACACCTCCGACGTCTGATCTGGCTCCGAAGCAGAAAAAAACATTGCCTTTCCTTTCCAAAGCACTGAAAGATCCCACTGCAGGTAGGTTTAACCGTTTTGTTAATATGCTGCAAGAACTGAATGTCTCTATTCCTTTTACAGAAGCCCTGCAAGAGATGCCTAGATATGTCAAATTCTTGAAGGAAATCCTGAGTAAGAAGCGATCCATCTCAGAGATCGCCGACGAATTCAAAGTACTCCACTTCCCTTAAAAGAGACCTGACCCTGGTAAGTTTTCTGTTACTGTGGGATTTGGACAATATAAACATGAGTCCTTGTGTGATTTAGGAGCAAGTGTGAGCATCATGCCCTTATCAATCTGGCAGAAGGTAAAGATAGGTTGCATAGAGCATGTGGATGCCAAGCTATACATGGCAAACAATACAGTGGTCATCCCTACAGGTATAGTTGAGAATGTCCCCGTCCAGGTTGGTAAATTCTTTGTTCCAGCAGATTCCCTTATTATAGACTGTGTTGAAGATCCTACTAGCCCTATTATTCTTGGTAGACCATTCTTAGCTACTGCAGATGCCAAGATTAGTGTCAAGCAGTGATCACTCACCTTCACCATAGGCGATGAGGTCTTAGACTTCTCTTTTGGCCCTGAAAAAGAGGAAATTTCATGGCTGGAGGTGAAGAGCATCAGTAACCACGGGATCAAGCAAACAACGGAGGAAGGCACCAACACTGTCCTCGATATCGACAACCTGTCCTCGATATCGACCACCCTTCGTGGACATCGACTTCCTCTGCTGAGCGTCAGACTTGCCAAGAGCCTAAGTATGGGGTCCCTGTACTCGATATCGACCAGTCCTACCCGATATCGACTAACCCCAAGCCCGAAGATTTCCGTTTTGGGCCCGAAAAGGTAAGTTCAGGTATGAATCCTACTCCTCCTCAGTCCATTAAGAAATTTATCAATAATTTAAAGGGAGGTAAGGCCCCGTGGCGAGAGAATCTGCGGAAATTGAGAGCTGGGAAGAAAAAGAAGAAAGAAAAGGAGGATTATGCAAGCAACCACCTGTCAGCTGAGCTTGCATACTACAATCAAGACCTAGATGATCCAGGAGAAGAGCCAAGCACAAGCTGGCCCCAAATTAATGGTCCTTGAGCGCAAAAGAAGAAGTCGGCCTAGCGACTCTAAAATCTAGAGCATGTATATAAAACTTTATGAATTTTGGGACTTTGGAACTGTTGATTTTTGTTTTTTTTTTTTTTTTTTTAGTTTTTTAGTTTAGAATACTTCATGTGGAAAGTCTTATTTTTGTGTGCAATCTAACACTTTTAGGCCGGCAAGCATAAAAGAATCGCGAAAGGTGGAATAAGAAGTCCCTAGAAAACAGTCAGAATCGACGAAGGCCAAGTCGAAATCGACTAAGAGGAGTAGCCCAGAAGTTCCTCGATATCGAGTAGGCCAACTCGATATCGACTAAGCCATGAGAGTCTCCTCGACTTCAGAAGCCACTTGACGCAGAGAGCCTCCTCGATATCGAGTACTCTACTCGATATCGACAAGACCACTTACTCGACATGCCCTGTTATGTCCTCCTCGACGCGTTATTCGGTGAGTTCCTTCCTTTACTCTTGTTTTTATTTGATTTTATACAGTGGGGACACTGTATATTTTAAGTATGGGGTGGGGGAAGATCTCATTGTCATTATTATATGTTTTAGTCTTGCCTTTTGGTTTTACATGGTGATTTTATTTTTATGTTATGCATTCATGTTTAAGTTTTATGCATTTTAGTCTTTTGTCATACTATAGTCTTATTTTGTTAGTTACATAAAATAAAAAATAAAAAAATAAAAAATGTCGAAAAAATGCATGTTTAAATTTTTGCATTGTCTTAAGTTTTTATACCCTAACTTAGATGTCCTATGATGATAAATAATGACTGACTTGATCATGTAAATCCTATGGCATGTTTGGAAGGTTTAACCTAAGTCCCTGAAATTGTTTTTATGTGGATTGTGAACTTGTGATGAAATTGAGCACATATGATCCTAAGCTAAATGTTAAAATCCAACAAAAATTGTCCTAGTGAGAATTTTGGCCTTATAGGGAGAATATCAAAAATCCCTCTGCTTTCTTGAGTGTATTTACTCTTCCTATGCATCTCTAAATATTGTGATAGTTATTCAAAGCCAATACATTTATATGTTTATGTGAATGAGAATTAAATGATGGAGACGCCTTTTAAGCCAATTTTATCCTCTCTTTACCTACCCTGCATTATCCTTGCTTGAAGCCAGAACATTAGCCTGAGACTTTTATTTCAAACTCCACAAAAATATCCTTAGCCAAATTGAGCCTGACCCCCATTTGGGAATTAAGACTTAGAGTTGGTTGAAATAATGGTTTGTGGAAGGAATAAGCTCGTGTTTCATTTCAAGTGAGGAGGATTTTTTTTGAGATATGGGTTGGTTTTATATTTTTATCTTGCTATGCATATTATGTAAAAGGATTTTTGGCTCACCCTATAAATGCACTAGTTATTTTCGTTTCAAAAAGAAGAAGAAGAAGAAGAAAAGTTTATGTTTATGAATAAAGTGCATGAGCCAAATTTACCTTATTTCTTTCATTTTCGCAAGATTCATACTTTGAAGAGGTTAGTTTGAAAGGTTACATACTTCATTGAGATAAGTTGGAGAGTTTGGTTGATTCATATGATTGAGAGTTATAGTTTGGTTGAGTTGTGTTGGAGATTTAGAAGTCTTGATTCCCGAATTTTATTAAGCACCACATGGCCAAATAATTCCATGCCCTTTTATTTCTTACCAAGTCCCATTACAACCCCGCCGAATGGAATCTTCTTTGAAGACTTCTAGTGAGCGAAGACCTCCTGATAATTCTTGTTGCATTTACATAATTGGTTGCGAAGTGGATTCATATTTAAATTGAAATGTTTACGAGATTATATATGGAATTGAGTTGAGAGTTGATCTACATAGCCTAAACACATTGAGAGCTGAGTGTAAACACATTATCCCTATGAGGTTGGATTTATAATGCCTATGCCTATGGATCGCTCATATATGTGTGATGACGTTAAATTTACTTGTCTTACATTGCTACTACTTGAGATGTTGCTTTTGACAAAGGCGAAGACTTGAAGGATGTGTTGTAGGTCTTGGTTATTGTTTATTGCTTGAGGACAAGCAAGTCTAAGTATGGGGTGATTTGATGTCACTAAAGTAGCCATGTTTTAATGCACAATTTGGCTTCATATTCTATACACTTTGCATATTTCGAGTTGGGAATATGTCTAATTTATGTAGTATATGCTTATTTGCCAGAAATGGAGATCTACATAAGTTTCTGTTTAATATCGTAGAATATGGAGCTATTTCGGGAGAAAACCAAGAAGCAAAGACGGGAGCCCAAAGCTACTCGATATCGACAAGTTGTAGTCGATATCGACAAACCATGTCTAGGCACATCACTGATCGAGGAGCACCATGTCGAGAAACTGAGAACGAGCCAACCCGACTCCGAAGCTTTACTCGAGATCGACAACAACCCTAAAGACCAACCCGGAGGCGAGGAGGAGAGCTTGATCGAGGAGACGAGGAGAGCTACCCGACCTGACCAGAGAAGCCGAAGACGAAGACATGTCGGGCAACACTTACTCGATATCGAAAAACCCAGAAGCACACTCCCCGAGCCATGTCGAAGAGAAGCTGCTCGACAACACCAGGGCAAGCCATGATCTACGCCACTACTCGAGATCGAGTAAGATACTCGAGATCGAGGAACCTTGAGGGCCAGTATCCGAGCCATGTCGAGCACCAGCTACCCGAGACGCCGAGCCAAGCCGAAGTCGATGTCCGAGTTACTTGAGATCGAGTAAGTTTACTCGAGATCGAGGAAAGATGTCCGGAGACGCGTTACGCGGTTTGAGCAGTCCGACGCGGATTGGGATTCCTTGGGGCCGATGATTGGCGAGTTCTATCCGATTCTATCAAGATCCATCATGGAAGAGAAGATTTATCCACTTGGAGATATTTTAGGTTTTTTTGATATAATTTCCCTTTTTAGATTAAATTATGTTATTCCATTTATTTTTCTTTAAAGCTTTTAGATATAGATAGAGATTTCTATCCTTGAATAGCAAGGACTAGAAGGCTATAAATAAAGCCCATGGGGCTGATTTTAGGATCCAATTCACAAGCTAGAGAAGTAGTTCACAGAGAAGTTTTAGGAGTTCGAAGGTTTTAGGGTTTTGGCGTTCAACGAAAGTTGGAGTGCCGGGATTGTAAAAGCTTTGAATTTAGTTTAATGCAAGTTTCTTTTCATACATCAATGTTTGAGGTTGCGATGAAGCGCGAGTAGTCCACCCACTTCTAGGGTTGGGGCGAGCTCAACGATATCCCTGCATGTTTGAGGTAAAGATCCGACTTTTATCATGTTTTGCGCATCTACTACTTGTTATGTGTTTATTACCCATCTAATGGAGGTCCATACTAAAAACTTGGATTGTAAACATAAAATCGGTAGAGACAATTAGGGTTTCTTGAAAGAGTTGTCTAATTGTTGGAAAAGGCGAAAGCTTGGTCCTTTGATGCGATTCACATGATTATCTGTTTTATTTCTGCCTTTTGCAAGCTTGGTTATTGTTGTTGCAAACCCCAATCTTGGAGGTCTTTTACATACAGTTTATTTCGAGAATCCCAAAAGCATTTGTTTTTACTTTATTTCGTTTTCACTTTCTGTCTTACTCGATATCGACCAACCTTGGTCGATCTCGAGTTACTGATTCTCGATCCCAGATCGATGTAGCTTATGTGTGTAGGTGTTCGACAAGACTGTTCTCGACGTCGACAAGCTTACTCGATCTCGAGTAGAGCTTACTCGATCTCGAGTAGAGCTTACTCGATCTCGAGTAGAGTTTACTCGATATCGACTAGAACCTGTGACTGCTGCTGCGCTGTTCGACTTGTCCGATCTTCTGTCGACTGACCTTAGTCAAGATCGAGCACTTTGGTCGACTTCTGTCCGTGAGATTTCTTCTGTTGTCTAGGATCCGCTGACACGCTTCCTCGTGGATCGATCCTGACTTCCCACTACTGCATCGGGAGGAAGTCTTGTAATCATTTGCAAGGGACGGAATATGGTTTGCTTTACTTTAGTCATATTTTATATTTGCATTCTCGATTTCCTCCTACAACACATACCTTGATTTGGGTGTTTAATGGAGTCAAAGTAGACAAGTCAGCAGAGTGAATGGACCCACGGCCATGACTCGACCTCGCTTTGGTAGGACTGAGAAGCCATAGGAGATGAAGGAATGGGGCACCAGAGATCAGTTGAAGACAATGGACACCAATACGTTGAAGCCGACTGACTCCAGGCGAAGACGACCAACTCCAGTTGAGACAACAGCCGGAGAAGGTGATGGAAAGCAAACGACCTCTCTCTGCCTCCCTGCTGCTCCTCCAATTTGAGGACTTTTTATTTTCCTTGTGTGGGTACTGGGTATTGTGGGTACTATTTTTACCAAAAAACCAAAAAGTCCTTCTTTTTTTTGTTAAGTATTTGGATTTTACCGCCCTAGTGTTATAAGCGCGCTTTCAAAAAAAAAATTCAAAACGTCTTTTTAACATTGTCCAACAAATAAGACCGATGTATATATTTCCATTAACATCGACAATTTTAAAGAAGATATTATAATAATTTTTTACATCATGCGTTTTTCTAACCGACGTAAATAATCTGATGTCTATGTACCTAATTCTAGTAGTGTTGTCTTGATTTGATAATTGCTTTTTCATCTTCATGATCGATCCTTGCTAGTCCTCTAGTGATGAGAGCAAATGGGTCGTCCTCATCATCACTATCGTCATCAGTCTGAACTTCTTCTTTCTTCGCTTTTAGGGATAGATTCTTTGTGGTTGAGGGAACTTCTCCATCTTCTTCATTCAATATCATCTCATGAGTAATAAGTTTTTCAAGAAGATCATCCAAAGGCAGTGTGGTAAGATCTTGAGCTTCCTCTATTGCAGTAACCTTAGGACCCTACTTGGCTTTAGGGAGGCTCCGAAGAACTTTCCTTACTTTCTCGAGGTTAGAGAAGGTCTTTCCAAGTGAGTCAAGGTTATTCACAATTTGAGTGAATCTCGTAAACATCTCCTCCGCTGATTCATCAGGGTCCATCTTGAATAGCTCATACTGTCTGAGGAAGATGTTGATCTTGCTTTCATTGACTTGACTAATGCCTTCGTAAGTGACTACAAGCTTGTCCCATATTTCCTTGGCACTCTTGCAAGATGAAACACGGTTAAATTCATTAGCATCAAGAGCACAATATAGGAAATTCATAGCTTCGAAGTTCTTAGCGATGTTTTCCAAGTCTGTTTGAGCGTATTCAGCTTCATATTTCTCGACTTATTTCCCATCGAGAGTCTTCGTTGGAATGTGTGGTCTTTTCTTGACAAAGTCTCATAACTCAAGGTCTTGATCAATGATGAACACCCACATCAGTGATCTCTAGTGAACAAAGTTTTTGCCACAAAACAGAGGAGGTCAATTGGTTGATCTCCCTTGGGCGAATCCTCCATCACTTATGGTAGACATGCTAAAAACTCATAAGATTGTTAGATAAAAAATAGTGAGCCAAGCTCTGATACCAATTGAAGAGTCTATAAGGCGATGAATAATACTCTAGAAGGGGAGGATGAATGGAGTATGGTCGATTTTCACAATGTAAGGATTCTAAAAGCAGTATGCAAAGCAACTTGTCAAGACCTTGATAGTGCTATCAAATCTTGACTAAGTAAAATCGAATAAGATAAAGTAAATGCGGGATGTAAAAGATGAACACACGAATTGTTAACGAGGTTCGACACGAACTTGGCCTACGTCCCCGCCTAGGGTTATCCAACCCGTAGGATTCAAGCACTTCTTATTCCGCTTCACTTGAGCCTAGAACTTTGACTAGATGAAAACCTGTCGTTGTTCTTGCCAAAGAATACTCAAACTCACAACTAGTATAGTGTGTAAGCAAGAGATCGATCCACAGGGAAATCTATTCAATTCGAGTGTCAATTATAATCGCTAATAGAGAATATGAGGGTTTTTGGTGTGAAAAAATCCGCCTTTTATCAAAGCGGAAGCAAGCAAACAAAGTAAATTGGTTTTAGAATGCAATAGAGAGAAATAGGTTCACCTAAAATTTATCACTTCGATTGATGAATTCGATCCTTGTTTCAGCCTCTAGTTCTTGTCTTTTCCTATCAATGTCCTTGTCCAGATCTTATATAAATTATTAGTCCTACGAGTCCTAGCAACCCTTATCTCTAAATAACCCTAACACGGTTAAGATTTAACCTAGAGATAGCATTAAGAATATGAATTAACCAAGGTACATGCAATATCAAGCTACGAGTCGATATTTAACATATGTTCAACTTTCTACACATCCAATTAGTCCTACGAGTCCTAAAGGGATATGATTGTCACTTGGGTTAAGGTTCGCTACGAGGAATTTACAACACCCTAGCAATTAAATGAATCTACTCTAACTAGTCGGCCAGGCCAGAGAGAATAAAACACATTCAAACAATTAAGCACAAAGAAGTCGAAGCATTGGAATAGGAATAAAAACTAGATTAAGAAACTCACAATTCAACAATCAAAGATCCAAATCGTAGGCGAAACCTTGAGAGTTTAGTTGCTCATGCTCAACGGCGCTCTCAACAATGGAGTAAAGTGCATAAGGTGAATGAATAATAAACTAGAAAAATCTTATAAAGCCTCTAACAAGTCGGTCAAGAAATAAACAAAAACCCTAATTAAAGTCCATTCTGAACGGCGTGTTTCTGCACGGTCCGCGGGGCGGCTGGCGATCAGCGAAGTTCTCTGTCTTCCCTTCGAGCCGCAGGGCGGCTAGCCAAACTGCGGGGCGGCCGGTGATTATTCCGAGCTTCTTCTTCCGAGACTTCACCAGCTTTTATGCATCTTCCTTAGCTTGTTTTCGCTCTTTTCCAATTCATTTCACCTTCAATCTACTATACCTGAAATAAACCATAAAATCATGTAGATTCCGCCTCTTCTAACTCAAAAAATGATTATGTAAATTCAACTAAATATATGCAATATTCACAACTAAACTATGCTAAATGCAATCTATTACGCAACACTAATCATGCTCTATCAAACTTCCTAGAGAAACTTCCCTTTCTATATACAAAGCCCCACCGCTTCTATTCTAGCTCTCAACTTTATAAGTTAAATAAAAGCTCTCACCACACTCAAAGTGTGATTGTTAGAGTATAAAAACTCTTAGTGTAAGACGAATGAATTGTACAATAAGTGCTTGTGTTTCCCTCAACTCTCAAACTACAACCGACACTTAAACTTTGTGAGAATGTACGAGAGAAACTGTGATCACCCTTAGAGATAAACTGCACGTTAGTTTTCAAGATCTTACATAGATCTTACATACAAGGTGGAGTCTTCACATAAAATGATATAAATATATAAATTAAAAGATTTCCCAATATTCCTTTACAAGATTTTCTCCGTTTTTGCCATTTTTCAAAAGTTAAGATTAAGGTGTGTAATCTTTGTGACTTTTCTTCAGGTTTTGGGTTAAATGTCAAGACCATAGGTTGGGTTGAGTTTGCCACATTTTTTGGGATTTTTTTAAAATCATATGAACTTTAAGGAAAATTACCATTTACAATAATTGGGTGAAGCACAGCTCCAAAACACAACATGATCAACCATAACAATGACCCACTATAGTGGATATGAAATATTGATTGCTCGTCGAAAATAAAAATTTTCCTATAAAAAAATATGCTCAATAAAACCCCAATGAAACTCAAACTTAGAAACAAAGGGCTCGATGTGCCTCTAAGTTGTCCTCTATGCAACCAGTGCGAAGAAGACGCGACACATTTATTGACTACATGCCAAACATATCTGACACTTATCGGAAGAATGGATAAGCAGACTGAAAGAATAATATGAAACATAGAAAAAAATAACAATGCCTATAATATGATAATCATTGAAATCTTTTCACAACTATCAATTGCTCAGAAATTGGCACTAGCTTTCTCCATATGGGGGGTTTGGTCAATGAAAAATAAAATTCTTTTTGAAACTATGATGTTAGGCATTAAATTCTCCTTCCTTAACCAGTTGATCCGCCACGAGCCCACCCCGGTCCACCTCTTCTACCCTCCTACCACCCACAGCACACCACCGCCAGGCCTCCTCAATTAACACTCTCTCGCAGCCACCCTCACCCGCCTCTACCCCCTCCCCGGCCGCATCGTCGACAACTCCTACATAGACTGCAGCGACCAAGGCGCAGTCTACTACGAAGCACGGCTAGATAGCTCCATCAGCCACTTCTTGAACCGCCAAGATGTCGCCATCATCGACAAACTGAAGCTCGTCAGCCCCCTGTGTAGAATAGTGGAATTGATGTAAAGTCCTCCTTAGGGTTTCCATTCATTGATATAACATATATATAGGTTACAAAGGTATTGGGCCTTAATGGGCTTTTAGCCCACTATACAATATTAAGACCTATGTAATCTATCAAACCCCCGCAGTCGAAACTGGAGGGGGTCGTACAGTGAGACTGGAGCGAAAATCAATGAACAACTGTCTAGGTAAACCCTTGGTGAATATATCAGCGTACTGATACGAGGACGGAACATGTAGAACGCGGACATGTCCTATGGCAACCTTGTCCCTGACGAAGTGGAGATCAAGCTCAATGTGCTTCGTGCGTTGATGCTGGACCGGGTTGCTGGCCAGATAGACGGCAGAGATGTTATCAGTGTAGACCAGAGTGGCCTTCATAAGAGGGCAACGGAGCTCAAGCAGGAGATTGCGGAGCCAAGAGCACTCGGAGACAACGTTGGCAACACCTCTGTATTCCGCTTCAGCGCTGGAACGAGACACGACAGACTGACGCTTAGCTGACCACGACACAAGGGTGTCGTTAAGGAAGACACAGTAACCAGACGTGGAGCGACGTGTGTCAGGACAACCACCCCAATCCGCATCAGTGTAAGCAACAAGATCAAGCTTAGCGGAAGAAGTGATCGTGGTGCCGAGCTCGAGGGTGCCGCTGATGTACCGAATGATCCGCTTCAAGGCCTGAAAGTGGGGTTCCCTGGGGGCATGCATGAACAAGCAGACCTGCTGAACGACGTAGCTTATATCAGGCCTGGTGAAAGTGAGATACTGAAGAGCACCAGCGAGGCTCCTGTACAATGTCGGATCATCAACTAAAGGACCAGAATGAGCACTGAGCTTGTTGGATGTATCGACAGGGGTGGCGACTGGATTACAGTTGACCATCTTAGCCCGAGCAATAATCTCAGCAGCATACTTACTCTGTGAGAGAAACAGACCAGACGCAAGACGCTGAACAGCAATGCCCAAGAAGTAGGACAACTCACCCAGATCAGACATGGCGAATTCCGCACTCAACTGCGAAATGATGGACGTCCGAAGA
This sequence comes from Persicaria tinctoria, assembly GCA_037127255.1. Taxonomy (NCBI): domain Eukaryota; kingdom Viridiplantae; phylum Streptophyta; class Magnoliopsida; order Caryophyllales; family Polygonaceae; genus Persicaria; species Persicaria tinctoria. Next base: position 9,762,232 of record JBANSL010000004.1, read on the forward strand.
GCATCAGAAGAGGCGGTGAGAATGATGTCGTCGACATATAGTAACAGGAAGGCCATGTCAGAGCCTCTACGATAGATGAACAGAGACGAATCTCAGCGGCTGCCGATGAAGCCTAAGCGTAGCAGATGTGAAGCAAAGCATTGGAACCAAGCCCGCGGAGCCTGTTTTAGACCATACAGAGAGCGCTTCAGGAGACAGACGTGCTTAGGACGATCAGCATCAACAAATCCTGGCGGCTGAAACATGTAGACTGTCTCATTTAGATGACCATGAAGAAAAGCATTCTTGACATCCAATTGATGAATGGCCCAGTGGCCCCAGTGGCATGATAGTGCTAAGCTCAACACCACTCGGATAGTGGCAGGCTTGACGACGGGGCTGAAGGTCTCATCACGGTCAATACCTACCTGCTGAGATCGGCCGTTGACCACAAGACGTGCTTTGTAGCGCTCTAACATCCCATCAGAGCGGAACTTGTGACGGAAGAACCACATACAGCGAATGACATTCGCCTCAGGAGGGCGAGGGACCAGAACCCAAGTACCATTCTTTGTAAGGGCCCTATATTCGTCGAGCATAGCCGCCTGCCAATTCGGGTCAAGGAGGGCTGTTTTGTGGGAGGTGGGAACAGGGGAGAGGGAGGTCTGGGTGGGGGCAAAGGGTGAATGGGAGTCGGGAAGGACGAGGGCAAGAGGGGCTAAGCAAGGGGAAGAGGCGGCGGGCAGATTAAAGGCGGCGAGGGTTGCGGCGGGCGCCGCATGACCTGCTGCGGGCGCCGCGCGTAGGTGACGGGAGGCTGTTTGGCGGGGTGATGGGAGGTGGATAGCGGGGTGATGGGCGGTGGTCATGGAGACGATCTGACGGGGTCGGAAGACACCGGAGATGCTGCGGGTGTGTGGTCTGGTGGTGGGGGGTGGTGGTGGTGGTGGTGTAGGGGGAGAAGCAGGAGCACCGGGAGAGCTCTGGGGAAAAAGGAAGTGAGGGAATGGTGACTCTGACTCTGACGGTGACACAAGGGGTGTGGGAGACGCAAAGGGAAACCGCGACTCATCAAAGGTGACATGACGTGAGAGAATGATCTTGTGGGTCTTGATATCGAGGCAAATGTAACCGCGATGATCAGACGGATAGCCTAGGAAGACACATGGAGTGGAGCGCGGGTGAAGCTTGTGCGGGGCCGTGGATGACTGGTTTGGGAAACACAAGCACCCGAAGGTGCGAAGGTGATCATACCTAGGCTCGGCGTAATAAAGTGTCTGAGCTGGCGAGCGATGGTGTAGGGTAGTGGAAGGGAGAATGTTTAGGAGATAACATGTGGTGGATAAGGCGTGAGGCCAATAGGGAAGGGGAATAGATGCGTGGAAGAGGAGAGAGCGCATCATGTTGGTAATGGTTCTGATGATTCTTTCTGCCTTGCCATTCTGCTGAGAAGTATAGGGGCAAGATGACGAGAGGGTTTCTCGACCAAATAAATTTGTAGTCAAGACCCCCGCTATAGTATAGGGGAGTCAGGTTCGTCCTCAGGAGAGAAGTCAGCGGTTCTAGGTTTAGTGTGTTTTGGGGTTCAGGGGTAGCGGGAAAAGGTGACGAGGTTGCTGTCGACAAAGAATAGAGGGGTCGATGTCGAGGGATGGAGAGGGAATGATGGTTTGATATCGAGTAGAATATGTGCCGAATAAAAATAATAAAATAAAACAAATGAAGATGCAAACTTCCAAGGTTAGGGATCACCACAACAATAAACATATGTGTAGATCATAAATCACATAAAGATGCATGCTTTATATCAAAGAATCGACTTTCGCAAATTCCAACAATTTAGGTGATAGAGGCTCTCGCATAAAAACCTAATTTGTTTCTACCTTTTCTTAATTAGGATCAACCAACTTTCGCAAGCAAACCCTAATTACTATCCAATTCATAATAAGATCACTTTCGCTTCAATATCATGAATAAGGAATTTCCTCAACTCTCGCAAAGGATTAAGCACATAGGTAGATGATGATAAAGACATATAAATTCATGGATTTAAATCAAACACACATATCTATGTTGGGATCACCCCAACCCTAGAAGAAGAAAATTAGAAACAAAACATAATAAAAGAAATTAACTTTAACATAAAATAAACTAAAACTTACAAAACCTTCCAAACGTTCCTCCTCTCTCGCCTCCTCTCTCCTCTCTCTCTCTCTCTCTCTCTCTCTCTCTCTCTCTCTCTCTCTCTCTCTCTCTCTCTCTCTCTCTCTCTCTCTCTCGCCTCCTCCCTCCTTGCGCCCTAAGACGACTTGACTTGAATGAAAGAAAATCAGCCCCCTAGGGCTTTATTTATAGCCTTCTAATCCTTGATATCCAAGGATAGAAGATATCTATATCTAAAATTATATCTAAAACTTTAAAAGATAAATAAAAGCAATTTAGGAATTAAATCTAAAAGGGAAAAAATAAATCTAAAATAGGTAAGATGTCTTCCATGTCTTCTCCATAGATAGAACTTGATAGATGTTGATAGATTTCGGCCAAATTGGATAGAATTGGATCCAAGGACTCCCAATCCTAGTAGGACAGCGAAACCGCGTAACGCTCCCGGACACGGCTCGTCGATCTCGACAAGGATCTTGTCGATCTCGAGTAGTCCTCCTCTGTCTCGAGTAGGCCTCGTCTGTCTCGAGTGACTGGTGCTCGACAAGGCTCGGACATGGCTCGGAGGTCTAGTCGATCTCGACCAAGCCTTCTCGAGATCGAGTAGAGGTGGTCTGCGTCTTCGTCCTCGGCTTCTCGGCTTGGCACAGCTCGTCGACTCCGGACATGGCTTCTCGATCTCGACCACGGCTACTCGACATCGAGTAGGATTCTGGGAGTCGGGTTGTCTCTGACTCAGTGTCCTCGATCAGCTCTGCTCGACAAAGTTGGTCGAGAAAGTAGGTCGATATCGAGTAAGGTGTACTCGATATCGAGTACACTTGGCTTCAGCTTTCTGCTCTGTTCTTGAAACGCACTTTCCCGAGTCCTCGTTCGTCGGATTGACGCATATGACCATGCATTGGAAAGCTCTTTCCGAGGGCTACAACTCTCATGAAGACATCAAAGCTTGATTCAGAACGAAGAATGGTGAAATATGGCCTTTTCTCCAGCTGCACCATTCTTAGCTTCTCCATGAGTTTCCTTTAAGCTCCAAAGTGCGTCCGATTTCTGCGAAATATAACCAAAACTTGTGTACACCTCCATATATTGAAAATAAGTGTAAACTACACAAATTCTGTATTATTCTAACCCAAATGTATGAAATGCGTGCAGAAATCGATATAAAAGTTACTGTAAAACATGGCAGATTCTGCTCACAACAAACACCCCATACTTAAGCTTGCTTGTCCTCAAGCAATACTTTTAATTGTCATTCAGGGGAAGAAACTCAAACTCTCAACATCTTAGATTCATTCTCATATAACCCTGCAATCAATTACCATCCTCGAAAAGGTACTAGTGTCACAGATCCAAAATATGTAAAAGCAACATCTACTCACCAAAGGAGGGTTATGCAAAAAAAACAGTATAAGTGACTAAACATTGATAATCAAGAAGACTTTAATTTAAGCTCATGAAGGAGTAGATTGGTAAAAGGTTAAAAGGTGGGCAATTTCTGGCAATGTGGTGCTTTTGATCCGGGGAAATGGAGTATTTCCAAATTGAATTTCCACATTCCTTCTCCATTTGATTCATCACCTTTCATAATGCTTTTATTCATAATAATGCTTTTACCTCTCTAACCTCAGCACTGCCTTCTCGCGAGTCGCAAACATGGGTGTCATGAATGGCCCCGGATACTTAGTGCTTCGGACTCCTCACAATGTGTCCCATCTCTCCAAACTATTATCTCAGAGAGCATGGTCAATCTACCTTTATCTCCTGAGGTGATTGGATTTTCTTTCACTCATTAAATTTTCCATATATTTCAAACAATTTCCTTCCAAACTCCAAATATGATAACAACACAAACACCATATAATATCTCCATAATGTAACATCATTCTCAACATAATCCCTGGATAAGGTAAAGAATGGCAATATTTAGTTCATGTGGAGCAATATTTGAAATAAGGCATATTATGGCTTTTGTGATGCATAAGCATAGGTAAGGCTAGGAATTAACAATGAGCATTATATGGAAATATAAAGTCCTCCATCATCTTATCATGCAACATGTCAAAAGCAACTTCAAATTTTACCTCCTTTCATGGTTTTCAATAAATAATGCACTTCATTGTGACTTCCCTTTACTAGGCAATTTCATGCTATATCTCTAATGAATCTAATTTTGCATCGTCGAGTTCCATATAAGCTTCCATGACTTTATTCAAAAAATTCAATGGGGGTCATTTTTCTCAAATTTTGGAAAACCTGCATATAAGCACATAAATAAAAAAGTATTCCAAAATAGCCATGTAGCAATTCCAAGAAATAATGCACACATAATGTCAAATATGGAAATATGCACCAAGTAAGCCCTTCCCCCACCCCATACTTAAACATTACAGTGTCCTCACTGTATAAAAAATAAGGTAAGGGTAAAGAAAGAAACTTACAAGACCGGTGTGCAGATGTCTCTAAATATCGACTGGAGCACCTCTTAGTCCGAGTAAGCTTTGGTTCTATCCATTGACCTGAAAAGTATAAGACATATACCCAAAAATAGCAAAAATAAAAACAAAGTCTCAAATGTCCTAAAAAGTCTATGTACATGCTCTAGATTTTATAGTCGCTAGGCCGACTTTCATTAATGCTCAAGGCAGCATCTGCAGGGCCCATGTAGCTTGGGCCTCAAATAAGACTCCATTCTTGTCCATCAGCTGTAATCCTCCAGAATGGATCTTGTTCACCACGAACGGTCCCATCCGCTTCTTGTTGAATTTGTTAGGAAACCAATGATCCTTTGATTTAGAGACATAGAGCTTGTCTCCAACTTCATACTCCTTAGGCTCATCATTGGAAATCCTGCACAATCGCACATACCAAGGCAGACCTCTCCCATGTATAGATAAATCTTTAATGGAAATAGGAGAAGAAAGATCCATACCTTGACTCACCTTTGCGGAAACGGAATCGGGGACCACGGTGTTTGGTCGATCTCGACTAGGGCTCCTCGAGATCGATGAGTCTGCAGGCTCTGGTGGTGATCTGGTCGAAGATTCAGAAGTCGACGAAGGACAGGTCTTGTCGATCTCGACAAGCCTGGTCGACCTCGACAAGGGCTCTGGTCCTGGTGTCTGCAGCGTCGAGGAAGGTGCCGTCGAGGAAGACTTGGTCCTGTCGATCTCGACAAGGCTACTCGAGGTCGAGTAGCCTTCTCCTCCTCGTGGCATGCTCATCGACGAGGGCGGTGCTGCGCTCTCCGAGTGGTGGTCGATCTCGACAAGGGTGGTCGAGATCGACAAGGGCTCTCCTGGCTCTGGTGGTGCGCTCGAGGAAGTAGGGACTGGTGGCTCCGAGTTGTGGTCGACCTCGACGAGGCTTGTCATGATCGACGAGCCTGGTTTCTCTGATCCGCTGCTCGACGATGCTGGCTCTGGTGGAGTCCCCTTGGTCTGGTCGAGATCGACTAGGGTTCTACTCGGGGTCGAGGAGTCCTGGTCGATCTTGACCCCATACTTATCTCCTGTCAAGGCATCCGAGAAATAATTAATCCACAACGACTTACCTTGTTCTGTGTCGATTGGATTTTCTGTGTTCTCCTTGAGGATTGCCATGATCTCCTCCACCTGGGCCTCCATGTCCCTCTTTTCTATCTCTTCAGGGGTCATATTTCTGACCTTGGGTTCCCCGCAGGTGATGTAGCCAGCCGAGATAGATTTGACCTCTTCCATTGGACCAGTATGCCTTTTGCCTCTTCCCCGGCAACGGCGCCAATTTTGTTGTTGCAGGAGTAAGTCAAGTATAGAATAGAATATGGTTTAGAATGACTCCCCTGTCTCAGCAAATAATACAAGACTTCCTCCCGTTGTAGTAAGAGAAAATCAGGATCGAATCCACGAGGAAGCACGTCAGCAGTTCTCAGGTAGCTATCAGATTCTCACAGACACAGCAGCAGAACAGACAGAAATACAGGCAGAAGCAGAAATAAACCCGGCAAGGGCAACTAAAACAAAAGCAAAGAACAAAACAAAAGACAGAAATAAAAGCAAAGCAACAGTCTTGTCGATCTCGACAACAGCAACTCGAGATAGACAAAGGTAGTCGACAACAGTAGCTCAGAATCGAACACGAAGTAACTCGACAAAGACAAGCCAACTCGAGATCGACAACTACTACTCGACTTCGACAAGAAAAGCAGTGACAAAAACCGAAAATCGACAAAAGCAGAAGAAAACTGTACTCGACCTAGACAACCCCTCCTCGACCTCGACAAGAACAGTACTCGAGATCGACAAACAGTGGTCTATGTCGACTAGAAACAGAAAAAGACAGAAACTTTAAAATAACGTAAATTGCAATTGCTCAAACCCAAACTCAGCTTTTCGACGAAATAAATTCAATATAATAAAAAGACCTCCAAAGCTAGGGTTTCAACACCACAACGATAAACATGCAAAACAACACACAAAGGCATAAAAGATCATGCTTTCCATCAAATAACTTTTGTCATTAACAACTAGGCATATAGAGGCTCTCGCATAAACCCTAATTGTTACTAACCCTTTTCACATAATTAATCCAAGTTGCATTAAGATCACTTTCGCTTCAATAATACAAACAAGGATCACCTTCAACTCTCGCAAAAGAATCATGCTCATAGGGATAGAAGATGAATCGCACAAAAAGATCTGACCTTTATCGCATCGCCTCACATGGCCACCGTCGGGCTCACCCCAGCCCCAGAAGTGGGTGGACTACTCACGCCTCATTGCAATCACCGACATTGATTTGATGAAAGAAAATAACTTGCATAAAACTAAATTCAACGATTTTACAATTCCGGCAATCAACTTTCGCAAACTGCCAAAAACCCTAAAACCTTTGAATTCCCTAAACCGTCTCTGTGGAACTACTTGTCTTTCTCTGAAATTGAATGATTAAAACTGAGCCCCATGGGCTTTATTTATAGCCTTCATTCCCTAGCTATTCTAGGAAAGAAGATATCTATCTATATCTAAATGGCTTAAAAGATAAATAAATGTTTTAATGGAATTAAATCCATAAGGAAAAAGATAAAACTAAATAAGTAACATGTCTTCATGGTGATAGATCTTGCTCCTTCCATAGATAGACTTGATAGATCGGATAGAATTCAGCAACTTCGGATAGAATCTTCCGCCTTCGCGACCAAGCAACGTCAACTCTACTCGGACAAGTCAAGTCGAGAAGGTTCTGGACACAGCTCTAGTCGACTTCGACAAGGCCTTGTCGACCTCGATTTGGGTGGCTCGGCTTGGCTTGACTCTGCTCGATGTGGCTCGGACTCTGGCTCACTGGTGCTCGTCGACCTCGAGTTGGTCTCGTCGACTTCGACAAGGGTTGCTCGGTCGACTAGCCTCCTCGGATAGATTTCCTTGGGTAGCTCGGACATGCTCGGACAAGGACTCAGGTGCTCGTCGATCTCGACGAGCCCTAGTCGACCTCGAGTAAGGTTGGCCGACTAGGTCTTCTCGAGTGCTCCATCCGCTGGCAGCGAGTGGTCTGGTCCGCGGCAGCGACTTTCCTTTTCCGCGGCAGCGATTCGAGTCGCTGGCAGCGAGTGCTCCTGGTCATCCTCGGTTAGCTCTCCTCGACGACTCCGGGTATGGGTGTCTGGGCTTCGTCGACCTAGACTAGTGCTTGTCTAGGTCGAGTAGGGTTTCGGAGCTCGGGGAGCTTGGTTTCTCGAGCAGGCTTGCTCGACTATGGCTGCTCGGTCATGGCTCGTCTAGGTCGAGTAGGGCCCACTCGATGTCGACTAGACTTGCTCTCCGATTTGTTCCGCTGCTTTGACCTTGGACTTCTGTAGTGGTTTTCCGAGCTTTTCCGACCTTCTGTAGAATTGCTGTAAATGCCTCGATTTCTGTGATTTAAACAGAAACTGGTGTAGATTCCATAATTTTGGCAAATAAACATAAATTACACAGATTCTGTATTATCTAAGCCCAAATGAATGAAATGTATACAGAAATCGATATAAAAGTTACTGTAAAACATGGCAGATTCTGCTCACAACACAAGACAAGCGATATGAGATCCCATTTGCGGCAAAGAAGGAGTGAAAGTCTTTGTTGTCAAATTCACGGCCATTGTCACATTGGAAACATTTGATGGACATGTGGAACTGTGTTTTGATGTAGGTATGGAATCTGGAAAAAATAGGAAACACTTGGGACTTGAAATGCAACGGGAAGACCCATAAGTAATGAGTGTAATCATCCAGAAACAAGAGGTAGTACTTGTGACCCTCATTGCTAGGCACGGGAGAGGTCCAAATGTCGCTGTGAATGATATCAAAGGGAGCAAGGGTAGAGGTCAAAGACCGTTGGAACGGCAGTCTGGCATGTATGCCTAGTTGGCAGGAAGAGCATAGACCAGAGCGTGGGTCTTTAGTACAGGTGACAAGGTTCTGGGAACGAAGGACATCTAGAACAGCAGCACTGGGATGGCCCAGGCGTGCATGCCACAGGCTGGACGATGATGCTGAGAGGGCGACCGGATACGACTGACTGGACGCGGGAGGTGGTGTGACAGGGTAGAGTTCCCCGGTGTTGTTACATCTCATTCGAGTAACCCCCGTAGTAAGATCGTTCACAGAGAAACCATAGGGATCAAACGTAAGGGAAACGTTGTTGTCGGTAGTGAACCGACGGACAGAGATAAGGTTTTTGACAATCTTTGGGGCAATGAGGACATCGTTAAGATGTAGTGGGTGGGTTGGGGTATGTAATGTGGCGTGTCCAATCCCCGAAGTAGCAAGACGACCACCATTTCCGACGATAATAGAGTGTGCAGGACCCTTAAAAGAAATAGATGAGAGGTTACCTGAGGAGTTCGTCATGTGGGAGGTGGCACCAGTGTCCATGTACCAAGAAGAGTCTGAAGATGTCGGTTGCATAGAGGAGAAGGCGTGTTGCCCAACCGGCGGAACGTATCCTTGATAAGACGATGTCACATAGGCCTGAGGACCAGCATGTCGAGAGGTAGGATATCCGGAGTATCGGTGCATTTTTTTGTTTTTTTTGTTTTTTTTTTTTTTTGTGGAGAGGACAAGCAGGTGGGTTAAATATGAAATAAAGAAAATGATGGGGAGGGTTTCGGATTTTTTATTTTTTTTTTTTTTTTGGAATTGGAATTGCTAATGGAGAGATGCTAATTAGGGAGAGGAGGTCTGCTAATTTGGAACAGCAATTAAGATTCCTAATACGGGGGAGGAGATTGGCGAGGGCGAGGAGATTGGCGGGGTGACCGACGCGTGTGGAGGCCGGCGACGGGATCCGGTGGTGAGGCGGCGAAAACAGGGAGGCTGACCGGTGATATTGATCGGCGACGGCGGAATGAGGCCGGCGACGGTATGAGGAGAGGTGAGGCGGGAGGATCAAATTAGGGTTCCGTGAGGAAGAAAAAGTTGTGATACCATGTAGAATAGTGGAATTGATGTAAAGTCTTCCTTAGGGTTTCCATTCATTGATATAACATATATATATAGGTTACAAAGGTATTGGGCCTTAATTGGCTTTTAGCCCACTATACAATATTAAGACCTATGTAATCTATCACCCTGGCGTCCGAGCCTGCGGGCGCCGAGCCCATCCTGCTCGTCCAGGTGACCGCGTTCAGCTGCGGAGGCGTCGCCATCTGCGCCTGCATATCCCACAAGATCGCCGACGCAGCTGCCTTCGCGACGTTCCTCAACTGCTGGGGAGCCGTCGCGAGGGGAGCTGCCGACGAGATCAGAGGCTGCGTTCTTGATTCTTGCCACCTGTTTCCCCCCAAAGACCCTTCCACCTTGGGGATACCGGATGTTTCCGATTCCGACCATCAAAGCTCGCTGGCTACAAAACGCTTCGTTTTCGCTCCTCATAGGATCTCTTCCCTCCAAGAGAAGCTCTCCGTTATCGGCACGAACCGACCCAGCCGTGTCCAGGCCTTGGCTGCGCTCGTCTGGGGCTCATTCATCCGCATCACCCAGCAGAAAAACGACTGGAAAAAACCGATCAAACACGTCTAATCGCAATTGATAGATCTGCGAAGCAGGACCGATCCCCAATTGCCAGGTAATGACATATCTATGATTGATTCTAACAAAAATATTAATAAAAATAATATATTTTCATACTATTTTATAGAAATTTATATAAGCCACCATAAATAAATACTCCCTCCGTCCAAAAATATATGAACTTTTACTATTCATACACGTTTTTTTAGGAGTTAAAAACGATATAAAATATTAAATTTTTTATTAATTTTTTTAATAATTACAAACTTATTATCAATAAGTTTGTAATTATTAAAAAAAATTAATAAAAAAGTTAATATTTCATGTAGTTTTTACCTTCTTAAAAAAGTTTGCGTGAATAGTAAAGGCAATGTATTTTTGGACGGAGGTAGTATATATATATATATTTAGTTAACTGGAAAAAATTTAAATAAAAAATATTATATAGTCATTTTTACCAAAAATATTTATGTTGAACTTAATTAAAAACCAACAAGAAAAACCAACCCGAAAAGGGGAGGAGAACGCGCTCACACGCGCCCCTCTTTTCTTGTGTAATCCCATCCGAAATCCCTATTTGTCACCCAATTTCTCGCCATCTCCCCCAAAATTGAACCTTTCCTTGACTAAATCGGCCATTTTCAAGGCTATTCCGACTCTATCCTTGTCGATTTTGACCTGTTTTGGTGCCGGTGGGTGGTTTGCTCCATTGCGCTCGACCTCCTCCCTCCTGTGAGGATTTCGTTCGTCGTCGGTTTGGTTGTTCATCAATCTCATGGGCGGGTTGTCGTCCTCCTGGGCGGGTCTTCGTCCCTCTTGGCTTCTCTGATGGCCTACCCTTTCTCGACGCGATTTTCTTATCGCTCGTCGCCTAGCCTATTTGGTGTGGTGGCAATTGTAGGTTTTCTGGTCGCTTCGGTTGTCTCGCCTTGTCAATCTCCGTCTGCCTAGTTGGCCGAGTCTTGGTCGCTTCCTGTGCTCGGGCTCCTTCGGGGTCGAGTCTCGCCGACGGCGCAGGTTCTTTGGCCTGGTTTCGTCATCTTTCCTTTGGGCTATTGGCGGGCCCGAAGGTGACCCGTTGATTGGGCATGTCCTTTGTTCTTTGGGCCCAAGTCTTTCGCCTTGGGCCCAAAGCGGCCCGGTTTGAAAAATTGAAAGGGAAAATAAGAAAGAAAAAATGGAAAAAAAGAAAAAATGAATTTGTGGATTGGCTAGGTTTGCCGAGTTATTTAGTTGTGTTGTTATTTGGCTTTGAGGCTAGCAATTTAGAGCGGTGTTCTTCTCCTTTGTCGACGCGCGAGAGGTCGTGGACGTGATCGAAACCCGAAGGCTCATCGGTAGAGTCCAAATCTGAGGTTTCCACTTAGTTCGCCAGGGATTCCTTGCGTTACTTCTACCAACTGATCGACAGACGAGGTGTCGCACTTGCTTCGGTTCTTTCTTGGATAGTACTAGCCTATATCTGTAACTACGCCCTTGTAATTTGGTTTATCTGGTTTTGTGTTTGCTTTTGATTTTACTTGTATTGACGGTTTACCTGTCGTCGATTTATTCGGCCCCTCGATCCAGCGGGTCTGTCCGGTGTATCGAATTTTTATCTAATAAAAATATATATATATTGAACTTAGTTAAAATATTATGTATAGGTAGCTACAATCTATTTGTACACTAGATATTTTAGTAAACTAATGTACTCCGTAATAATTAAAAAATAGGTGAGATTTTTTTTTTAGAACTCAATAAACTTATATTAAACCGAATCGTTTGCAACAAGAGTATCCATTCCTACAGGAAAGCAAACTGGTGAATTTGAAAAGTACATCGAACAAGGCCTGATATGTGCCAAACCATGGGCAACTTTATTTGCTCCCCTTCTTGCAAAAGACCACTCGCAGCTGTCAAGAGCGGATGCTGCCTCCATGATTTCATTCAGCAACATCCCCAAGGTTGCTCGAGGCCAGCCTCCCCCCTTGAGCTTGTACACCAGCGCCTGACAATCAGCTTCCACCACCACCCTGCTGAAGCCGTGTGTAACACATGATTGCACTGCCCACAGCATCCACCACTTCAACCTCATTTGAAGCCTGAATTCGCTTCGACCCAAATAGTTTCACAGTGCCCTCCTCATCCCTTACCACAAATCCGATCCCGCACCCCTTCTCCTCATCTACTGCAGGATCACAATTAACCTTGAGGAAACCCGGAGCCGGCCTAACCCACCTGTCCTCCCCTCTCACCACGGTACTTCGCTCCGACCCTCTCTCCTCCCTCTCCCTGTATTCCTTCCATCGCAGCAGAACCTCCTCTGCAACTCCTTCCGGTTCCTTCAGATGTCCGTCGAAGAGACGCTCGTTTCGTGCTCTCCACACCGCATCCAAAGTGAACGCCCATAGCTGCATCTCCTCCGTTCTCTAGGTTTGGCTTGCTCGTTCAAAGAAGTCCATGATCGTGTTGTACCCTCTGCTACATCTCCCTTCCTCCCCCACTTTCTTCCAAACTAGTTTTGCTAGTCTGCATCCATACAGAGCGTGGAAACCATCCTCCCAAACCCCACAACTCTCGCATCCCCCATCGAACAACACCTTTCGTTTGGCGAGATTGGCCTTGCAGGGAAGAATCTCTTTGCACGCACGCCAAACAAAGGTCCTCACCCGAGGCGGAACAAGGAGTCTCCATACCTTCCTCCAGAGACTCGCCAACCGAGCTCCGTCTGATTGTCCGACCTCACTGCCATTCCTGTCCCTATCCAAAGCAATCCAGTATGCCGATTTGACCGTGAAGCGGCCATCTTTGGTGTAATGCCATACCAATTCATCTCGTGCATCATGCTTAATTAGCCTCATCTGGAGCACAACCTCGGCGTCAATGGGCAGAAACAACTGCCTCACCAGCTCCTCCTTCCATTCCTTCATGTCCCAATCGATCAGCTCCACTACCCGAAGGCTCTCCGTCCCATTCGCTGCCTTATTTAGCACCCTGAAATTTCCAGGCCTTGGTATCCACCGACCCTCCCACACATTGATGTTACTCCCATTGCCCACACACCATCTCAGCCCCGCTTCTAGCACCTCTCTACCCTTCAAAATGCTCCTCCAAGTGTAGCTAGGATTGAAACCAATCTTCGCCCCTAATAAATCCGTCATGGGGTAATACTTCGCCTGCAACAATCAGGCAAGAAGAGATGAAGGATTTTGAAGAAATCTCCATCCTTTCTTTGCCAGAATAGCGAGATTGAATGCATGTAGGTCCCTGAAACCCATCCCTCCATCCTCTTTCGACTTGCACAGCCGCTTCCAGCTAAGCCAGTGCACTCTCTTCCTCTCCTCTCCACTACCCCACCAGAACTTGCACATGAGCTGCTCGATGTCGCTACACAACTCTCCCGGCAAAAGAAAACACGACATTGTATACATTGGGATCGCCTGTACCACCGATTTAATCAAAACTTCCTTTCCCCCACTCGACAAGGTCTTCTCTTTCCAGCCCCGGAGTTTCTTCCACACCCTTTCCTTTACAGTGCTAAAAATGACCTTTTTTTATCGTCCTACCATCGTGGGAAGGCCCAGATACTTCTCATGCTTATCAACTTCCTTCACACCCGTGATAGCCTGAATTTCTGCCCTACATGACGCATCAACGTTTCTACTGAACGATAATTCGGATTTTGCAAAGTTAAACGGTTGTCCCGACGCTTCTCCATAAGTCTGGAGGATTTTTACTATTTCGCTGCTCTGTTGACAGGTCGCACTTGCAAACAACACACTATCATCAGCAAAGAAAAGATGCGTTACCTTGGGAGCATTTCGAGCTATTGCAATGCCCTTAAGCCGTCCTGTCTCCTCGCTCGTTCTGATCAATCCCGAAAGCCCTTCTGCACATAGGAGGAATAGATAGGGTGACAAAGGATCACCTTGCCGTAGTCCCCGCCTCGGAGAGAAGCGCTGAGAAGGGTAGCCCTCAACCAATACGGAAAACGACACCGAGGACACACACCTCATAACCAGATTGACCCAACTGTCCTCAAACCCCATTTTCCGCATGCAATGGTCCAAAAAACCCCATTCTACCCTGTCATACGCCTTGGCCATATCCAGCTTCAACGCCATGTAAGCCTTCCTTCCTCCTCTCTTGTTCTTCATATAATGAAAGACCTCAAAGGCTGCAAGAACATTATCCGTAATGAGCCTTCCAGGAACGAAAGCACTCTGACTCTGCGAGACCAGCTTCCCCAAGCACTTCTTCAACCTGTTCACCAACACCTTGGAAATGATCTTGTAAATCACATTGCATAGACTGATAGGCCTAAGATCTTTCATTCTGCAGGGGTTGGTGACTTTTGGTATAAGGAAGATAAAAGTAAAGTTGAGATCATCAGGGAATTCGCCCCCATTTAGAATGTTAATGACAAAACTACTCACTTCAGGCCCAACGATATGCCGGAACTTTTGGTAGAAAAGCGCTGACATACCATCCGGCCCCGGTGATTTTGTAGGATGCATAGAAAAAAGGGCATTTTTTACCTCATCTCCCGTATAGGGACGCAGCAGCTCCGAGTTGTCCTCGGTCGACAATAAAGGCTCGATCCCTTGAGAAGCCGATTCTGGAGGGGCTTTCACATTGGACTAAAAAAGGCTTTGGAAGTATTCGACTGCCACCCTCGTCATACCCTCCGTACTCCTCCACTCCATTCCTTCCTCATCCACCAACTTTGTAACTTTGTTTCTCTTCTGTCTCCCAGTTGCTTTCTTGTGAAAGAAGCTAGTATTCCTATCTCCCCATTTGAATTCGTTAGCTTTTTCCCTTTGGTACCACAAGATCTCTTCCCTTCTCATAAGTTCTCTTTCTTGTCTCTCGAGTTCTTTTCTATGCGCCACCAGGTGACCGGTCATGCCATTCCATTGCATCTCCCCCAACTCCTCCCTAATCTTGGCCAGCTTCCGAGTGACATTCCCAAAAACCAGCCCATCCCATTCCTTCAAGTCCCCCGCACACCTAGAAATCTTCCGCAATATCCCCTCTTCCGCCCTATCACTCCCCGTATTTTGCCAGCCATTGCGAATAACCTCCTCACACTCATCCTTTTCAAGCCACATTGCTTCAAATCGGAATGGTCGAGGACCCTTCCTCTCCGAATTCCTCCATTCCTCCCCTTCGAGGTCAACCAGAATAGGCACATGATCCGAACCTGCCCTCGGAAGGTGAAGCACCACTGCTTGCGAGAACAACTCAAGGAACTTATCATTAGCAAACCCCATGCCTAATCGCTCCTGAACAAACTGATCTCCCTCTCTACCGTTATCCCATGTAAATCTCCCCTTTTTGAATAACATTTCTCTAAACTCACATTCCTCCATAGTCTCTCTAAACTCCACCATTCTTCCAAAATTTGCCCGTCTTCCACCTTCCTTGTCTGCCGAGCTAATAATGTGATTAAAATCCCCTACACACATCCAACTCCCATGAACATCTTCATTCAGCCTCTTCAGCAGACTCAACGTGTGATGTCTCTCCCCCCCCCCCCATCGGCCCATCCATATACACCGGTCAAACGCCAATCACCCCCATTCTGCCCCTTCACCGCCGCATCAATGTGATGTCCGGTGTAAGACTGGATGTGCAAATCTACCTCCTCATTCCACATTAGGCTTAAGCCTCCTGACTTTCCTATAGCATCCACCGAAAAACCATACTTGAAACCCAACCTTCTTCTAACGCCATCCATTCTTTTCCTCGTACTCTTAGTCTCCATCAGAAATACTATCCTCGGGGCCCTCCTTCTCACCACACCAGTGAGATAATCAATTGTCGGGTCCTTCCCCAAACCCCGGCAGTTGAAGCTTAAGATTTTCATGGCTCCCGGCAAGGGAGATCGCTGACCTCCCCCGTCGATCCCATTTCAAAGTCACTGCCTCTCCTCTTCTTGTTGGTATCACCCTCTCCCATCTCTATATCCTCTATCCCAACATCCTTCCTCTTCTCTCCTACCCCCACCGACCCCCCTCCCTCATTTCCTTTTCCCAACTCCCTAGCTATACGTTTCCAATTTTTCTTATTTTTCTTAGCACCCCCCTCAATTAAAGTGCCACTGTTACATCCCAGTATCACCTCCTTTCCTGCCTTAACTCTCTCTCTACCCTTATTCTGCTCGGCATCCACTTAGTCTAGCCTCTCTCCATGCTCTTCTCTCATAGTTTTATCCTTATTCCTTACCTCACTTAGGCCTACCTTTTTAATCTGTTTCATCACCCCCACTCCTACCTCTCCTAGCTCCTTCTCACCTCCATTCTGCGCCTCGTCCTCTTTTTCAGCTTCCTCCAAGACCTCAAGAAGAGACCTCCGACCATTCTTATCCTTACCATGATTTTGTCTGTCCACTGGATTTCTTCATTTACTCCTCTTTCCCCTAGAAACCTCCTCTCCACTTCCCTCTCAGCCTTATCCCTTGTTTGTTTCAGCTGTGATGCCCTCAGCCAATCCCCATATTCATTCGAGTACACCCGCGCCTCTTCTTCTTCACAGTCGGTCTCTCCGTGCCCTAACCTCCCACACCCATAGCAGAAGTTGGGCAATCTCTCATATTTTAGTTCCGTCCACATCTTCTGTCCCCCCACCGTGACCATGATCCCCCTCCTCAAAGGCTTTCTTATATCGATAACCACACGCATCCGCACAAACTTGCCACAAATCCTCACACTATCCTCATCTAGTTCAACCAGTTCCCCAATGCTAGACGCAAGTCTGATTGCCATCTCCTTCGTTCTCACCCCCAACGGCAAGTCGTACAATCTTACCCAAAAGGAGGTTTTTTCGAACTTCAGTTTTGACGGCTGTTCCGTCCCTGACTCCCTCAACACGAGCAAGCACTTGTCGAAGGCCCAAGGGCCTCCCCGAATTACCTTTTCCTTATCCTCTGCGTCTGCAAACTGGAAGGCGAAACAGTTGTTACATAGTTCACGAAACACAAACCCTCTTTTCACCCTCCAGGCGTTCTTCATCACGCCTTGTAGAGCCGGTACGTTAAACGGCCTTGACGTCAATAGAGAGCCGACCAGCATTAAAGACGAGGATCCCTTCTCTGCCCCGATCACTTCCTCCAGTCCTACAATCTCCTCCCGCTCCTCCTCCGTGAGATGCACGTCACGCCTCCTCACCGCCATAACCTCCCACAGCCGAACTTCCAAGCCCTAGCGAGTCCAAAAGCCAGCCCCACCAACCTCGGTGGATGTCGCACGATGTCGACGAGAAACCCTAGCTCCCACAGCCCTACGCGCGCCGGAGAGAAGGAGAGCGGCGGCCAACTATCAGGGGATAGATCGCCGGATCGCCCTTTTCGCCCTAGGGTTTTGAAATTTCTCACCAGTTGGTAATTTTTTGGTAAAAATTAAAATGTCTTTCAAAAGAAAAATCAATTAGGTGAGATTTAATTAAGGATAGATTAGAAGAAAAAAAAAAACATTTCCCCTCCTAAATCTGAATTTTATTTATATTTTGAGAGAATCTAAATAAAAGATATTTACATTATATATAATCTATCGAGCTACTTTTATTTATATTTATATTATTTTTTGGTGTCGAAATTTTATTTATATTTATATTATTTATTTATTTATTAGAATTTAACTATATTAATTATAATATTATATTGACATATTTTTCGTGCATTAGACTTACACTAGTTGTTTATATATTAAAAAACTAATTAACAACAAGAGGGATATATATTGGCAGGAGATTGCGTGAATAATGTGATAGAATCGATAATGGGGGTAGAGTGGCCAGGGGCGAAGCCGGTGGACTTTGTGAGGATTGCAGCGCTGATCAAAGAGAAAATAAGAAAGTACGACGACACGGAGTATGTGATGAGGATCCATCGCGACGGAACGTACTATAATGCCCGACGAGAGGTGGTTTCCGGGAGCACGAGGGGGGAGGTGGAGTGGTTCAAGTTCAGTAGCAACTGCAGGGTGCCGTACTATGAGACGGATTTCGGGTGGGGGAGGCCAGGCTGGGCGGTGAGCGCGGTGGTGCCGGTAGAGAATCTCTGCATACTCATGGACGGGCCGCCGAATTCGGGTGGGACGATCGAAGCTTGGGTTGTGTTGGTTAAGGAAGACATGGAGAAGCTGGAGAGAGACCCTTTTTTTAGGTGTTATGCTGATGCAAGTTATCCGATTATTAAATCTCAGCTATAAGCAATTCCCACAAATGTATACATTTGTTTTTGAGTTAAATTTATGGTTTGAAAACCAATTGGAATTAGAAGGAGGAGTCAATCGGCTTACATGAATGCATTGGATTCTTTATATTATGAATGAATGTGTATCATTTCACATCTTATACAAAAACGGATCCGACTCAACCCATTATGCCCCATCATCTGACTGACCCGATTCAATCGAAACCAGCCATTATAATCGAAATCTGAAATAACGAATACTATCTTCAACTCTCATTCTTATGCTGCTAAGGCCTACCGCCTTCGCCTTGCTAAGTGGCTTACCTTTCAACTGCATCCACCATCACAACAAGAAGCCCGGTTCACGTGGAGGTGATCAAAGCGGGCCAAGGGCTCGATCGGATTATTGGGCTTCTTGTCATATGTTGTTGGGCTTGGCCCAGTCCAGTTTCTTTTCTCTCCTTATAACCCATCTTATATATTACTTGTCATTATATAACTTGCCAAATTAGGATCCTATATACCATTGGATGATTTAGCATAACCTGTCAAGTTAGAGTATTGGTTAGAGGTTTAAGTGATACTCTGTATTAAAGTGGGTCTGTTATGACCCGAAGGTCGGATAGTAAGGTTTAAGCCTTTAATGGAGAAATTGAGAAAGTAAAAGAATGGGATTGAGAGATAGAGTTAAGAGGTTGTGGTAGTAAGTTATAGCTAAACAACATAAGTTTTGCTAATATGAAACTATTGTTAAATTAAAAAGAAGATTAAGGGTTTGTTTGATTAGTCATCAATTAGAAATCTATATCTATATCTATATCTATATATCTATATAAAATACTAAAGCAGAGACCGCTGGAGCGACCTCGCTGCCACGGAATTTTCTGGATTAAACGGGATTATTTTTGTCTGCGTGTCCTTTTCTGGATTAAAGTTGTATTATATTTTTGGGTCACATCAATTAATAAACGAATATAGTTAGGTAAAAACTTATCTTTTTAGATACATAATCTATCCAATATAACTTATATTTTGATTAGATTTTTTTATAAATATTCAACATTATATTTTAATTAGTTAGAAGTCTTATCTTTTTAGATCAAATAATCTAATATAATATTGGGTGAATTTCCTCTATAATAAATCATACCCTTGCTTCAATTTCTTTAATTTACATACCTTCGGTAATTACAAATTTACACTTAGGAACCTCTTATGATAAAATTTTAATATGTACCATATAAAATTTGAAAAGATAAATCTATCTATAATGCTATAAAAAAAAAAAATATATATATATATATATATATATATATATATACAATACAATGTCAATTGTTAGGCAAAAGCGGGATTATTTTTTACCTAGCTCCACGTAAGTTTTTTGCATTGTATTTTAATGTAGTATTGTTATATTAATTAAAATATATCAAATAAGGTAATATAAATTTACGCTATATATCATCATATGATGAGATTTAAATTTACGCTATATATTTGCGCAGGTTGAAATATAAATTTACGCTATATAAGTTTATGTGGTTATAATTCATCTCATCGTAATTTGAATATTCTCAAATTAAATCTTTGTCTAATATTCTATCTTTTTAGATGAAATTGAATATATCTGTATAAATATTCAACCTTATATTTTAATTAGGTATAAAATTTATCCTTTTTAGATGAAATTGAATATATTTGTATAAATATTCAACCTTATATCTTATACTCCCTCTGTTAATTAAAACTTGTCGTTTACTATTCATGCACGCTTTTTTAGAATGATAAAAACTATATAAAATATTAACTTTTTTTAAAATTTGTTTTTATAAAGTCATACTTAATAGTAATAAGTATGATATTATTTTAAAAAATTATTTAAAAAGTTAATATTTTATATAGTTTTTAACACCTCAAAAAGCGTGCGTGAATAGTAAAACGTCAAGTTTTAATTAACGGAGGGAGTATTATATTTTTTTGCCACATCAATTAATAAGTCATCATAGTTAGGTAAAAAAATTATCTTTCTAGATCACTAAAATTAATTATGATTATATTACAAAAGAAATCTATATAAAAATTATATATAATTTACCCGTAAATAGGTAAAAAAAATTATCTTTCTAGATCATTGAAATTAATTATGATTATATTACAAAAGAAATATATATATATATAAATTATATATAATTTACCCGTAAATAAATCCAAAAAAAAAAATTTTAAAAAAATAATTGGTGAAAATTTTAATGTAGGATGGTACGTGGTAACATTAGCAATTGATATCATTAATTATTAAACAATTTATAGGGTTACAAATAAATTTATAAGAACATGACATGTCATAAATAAACTATTATATTTTGATACGTAGTAATATATAATGATGGATTTTGAACAATAAAATAAATAAATTTATAAGGGTTAAATTATTTGATTAAGATCGGGTATTTTATAAGGGTTTTAATTTTTTATACGCGTCACATCCTTGATTAAAATGGTGTTAAAGCAGAGGTCTGAAACGACATCTGGTGTGATTTCACATCCATGGAATTTTCTGGATTAAAACGGAATTATTTTTGCTTACGTGTCATATTTTGAATTAAATTGGTATTATATATTTGGACCACGTCATTTAATAAGCTAATATAGTTAGGTAAAAAAAACTTATCCTTTTAGATCAAATAATCTATCCAATATGACCTTATATCTCAATTACTTTTTTTTATAATCTTTTTAATGTTAACATTAAATCGGATTATAATATTAGTTCATAAATAAGTGGTGAACGTATAGCATTCAGAAAAATACGTTAGGAAAAAATTATGTTGATATTAAAAGATCCAAAGATATCAACCAAATTATTATAACCTTTAAATTTCAAAAAATATATATAAATTAAACATTATTTTGTTTATTAAGAAACCGCGCAACGGGCGGGCCACGATACTAGTAAAATACTAAAACAGAGACCGCTGAAGCGACCTCGCTGCCGCGGAATTTTCTGGATTAAACGGAATTATTTTTACTTACGTGGCATTTTCTGGATTAAAGTGGTATTATATTTCTGGCCCACATCAATTAATAAATCAATATAGTTAGGTAAAAACACTTATCTTTTTAGATCACTTATCACTTAAATTTTATACCAATTAATTTTTTTCCAATTAATTAATATAATATAACAATATAGGTTGATGATAAGATTTTACCAAATAAAACCTAGCTCAAATTTAAATCACCTCCATTTTTATATAGTATAAAAATACATATATCACAAGTCCAATCCATGAACAAATTTCTAATCATCTTTACGATTAAAACTCAAAAACCCACCAAAATTGTACAAAATCAATAATTATAACTCTTCAATGACATAAATAATTATTCAATTTGAAGATTCACAAATATAATATACCACTGCAATATTATAAATATTTATGAAGATCTATATATAGTAATATACTAAAATAGAGGCCTGAAACGGGTTTTGATGCGATTCGTATACGTGGCATATATTCTGAATTAAAATGGTGTTATTTTTTCATACGTGTCATATTCTATATTAATATGATATTATCTTTTTGAGTCATTGTAATTAATAGGACAATATAGTCATGTCTTAATTAGTTAGAAAACTTATCTTTTTAGATTAAATTATCTATCCAATATTTGGTCAACTAAAATCTTGGATTAAAACAGAGGTTGATTTGATTAATGTTTGATTTTTTAAAAAATAAAAAACTAATATTTATAATACCATGCACTCCCTATGATTTTATGTGAAAAAATGCATCGTGTATTATTTCTTTCACATAAATATGAAATAATTTAAATAATCAATCAACACTTAAATATAAATACGTCATTAAATTTGGTGATGTTATTAAATATTATTTTTTTATTAAGAAACCGCACAACGGGCGGGTACCGAATACTAGTAAAATACTAAAACAGAGACCGCTGGCGCGACTTCGCTGGCACGAAATTTTCTGGATTAAACGGGATTATTTCTGCTTACGTGGCATTTTCTGGATTAAAGTGGTATTATATTTCTAGGCCACACCAATTAATAAGCCAATATAATTAGTAAAAAGATCAATAATCTATTCAATATAACCAATCTTTGTCAAATATTCTATCTTTTTAGATAAAATTGAATATATGTGTATAAAAAAATAATCAACCTTATATCATACTTAGTTGAAAATTTTATCTGTTTATATGAAATTGAATACATTTGTATGGATATATATATCTCATAAGATTTTGTGTTGAATAGATAAATAATTAACGATTTAAGATAGAATATCTTAGTTGCTATATATATTCTAATCTATGAGTCATCACCAAGCACGAAACCTTCAATATCATTAGCCGGATCAACAGCTTTTAATAGTTGCAAATCAAGATTTACCTCTTCTAAAATAGTTTTATCTAAAATTGTATCATGTGGATGAAGATTGGACTACTGACACTCTACAGTCTACACACAGATTTGAGGTGGATGGTGGATTTAATTAGGAGCCTGTCGAGTATAGTTTCAGGATTAAAGTTGTATTATATTAGCCACATCAAGCTAATTTTTTCATCCGGAACTTACAACCGGAATAGAGGGATTGAAGTGAATCAGTTTTGGATTGAGAAAACCGGAACACAAATCAAAACTCATCAATCTTCTTCAACCTTTCAAACTACGTAAGTAGTCATGGAGGTGAATCTCATTATTCTCATCAATATAAATTTCTAGCTAAATCTTATCAAACTAAATCTTAAATGAATCTATTTTTCAGGCATTTTACATAGAATTGATTTACATTGTCAAACAATTATTAAATATAGAGGGAGATTACATATCACGATATCTTTTTTCATTAGGCATTGTTACATCTCCGTATTAACGGCTTCTATCAATTATAAAAGGATGAAATAATATATAATAAGATCTAAGAAAATCTAGTAAACTTTTTTTAAATATATATCGTTAGGTAAAAAAACTTATCTTTTTTTAGATCAAAAAATATATCCAATATTTAGTCAAATTAAATATTCTGGATTAAAATGATGTTAATATCTTATACGTGTCATATTATGGAATAAAATGGTGTTATCTTTTCTATTATTTGATCAATCTTATATCAATCCAATATTTGGTTAATTATTAATAATCCAATATAATTTTGTCATCTCAATTAATGGTCCCACTTATTTTTATAAATATTCAACTTTATGTTTTAATTAGTTAGAAAACTTATTTTTTTTAGATCAAATAATCTATCTAATATTTGGTCAATTATTCTACCTTTTAAATCAAATTGAATATACAATAAAAAAAATTTGAGCTTTTTTTTTGCTAATAGAATCGGTAAGTATATTATTTTTTAACTTTTCATTATTTGATTTGAAAAAAGTATATAATATCGTAAGAAGTAAAACAATTTACCGTTTTTTAATATATTAATTAATATGGAGTAATTTTATAACTAAAACATACATTGTTAGACCGGCCATGATCAATATTTTACATTTCATTATTTAAAAAAAAACAATATCTATATATCTGTATATATCAAGGGTCAGTAATGGTTAAGATGTCTATTAATCTTGGGACATTTAATCACTAACATTACAAAATGATATAATAATACAAATAATATAATAATACAAATTAATATGAATATACAAATTAAAAATAAGTTCATGAAGCATATTCTCTTCTTTAATCTATTTTTTATTATTTAAATTAATACGAATTATAACAACATTAATGCTATGTAAAATATATATACCATGTCGTAAAATTTTGTTCAATTATTTTACCTTTTACCATCAAATTTTGGTCAATATATTGTTCAACCTTTTACATCAAATTGACAAATTGAATCTGATATATTTAAATATAAATATGCACCATCTTAATTTGATGATAAAATTTGAGAAGATAAATCTGTATAAACTTCTATATAAAATATACCATGCCGTAAATTTTTAGTCAATTATTTTACCTTTTAAATCAAATTGAATATAATATATTTAGATATAAATACGTCATTAAATTTGGTGATGTAGTTAAATATTATTTAATTTGTTTATTAAGAAACCGCACAACGGGCGGGTACCGAATACTAGTTATAATACGTATTACTCCCTCCGTTCAGCAAAACTTGTCGTTTACTATTCACGCACGTTTTTTTATAATTATAAAAACTATATAAAATATTATTTACAGGATTGATACTATATACCACAAAAACAAAAATGGATTCTAATTCTATTTTTTTTTTTTTTAGGTGTATCACCACAACCACTAATTTCTAACAAATGACTTGAAACATAAGTGAGAAACAAAAACAAGTAGGCAACCATTATTATAAGTGTGGAGTATATAAAAATAATAAGATTGCACGTATGGGCTTCTTTTAATGATGAAAAATATAGAACATATATATAATTTGATGGTGGTTGTGTTAAGTATGTTGCCGCCCACATTGTGGTGTCAGTACTCCTTATCCTAATCTCTTTAACATTACTACTATGGGAGAAGAGATCTCCTACTATGGATTCTCCATTTTTGTGCGTATCTCATCACCTTTCATTATTTTTTCTATCTATATATTTACTCATTAAATATTATATTATTACTATTTACACGCAGGAATTAAATTTTCTTCAGATTGACCAAATATGAATTCATTCCGTATATATTGGAGATAGGGCTGATCAACCGGTCTGGACCGGACCGGACATTCCGGTCCCGGTCCGATCCGATGGACCGTAATTTTTTGAAACTTGGACCGCAGATCGGACCGGGATCGATAAATATGGTCCCGGTCTTTCCGGTCCGCGGACCATAAAGACCGTTTGGACCGTTTGTAAAACACCCCTGTTTTTTTCCCTCTTTTTTCTCGCACAACATGACACTATGACACCATTGACAGCAGCCTAAATTCCTGTTTTTTACACATTACAGATGCTATTTTACAGCAGTTCTATTTTACAGCACCTGTTTACAGTTTACAACACCTGTTTATAGTTTACAACAGTTTCTGTTCAACACAACAGTTGTTTACAGGATTGACAACATCCCTATGACACTGACAGCATTGGCTTGGCAGCCCAATTCATTCATGATTGATGATTCATGCATGAAGTGATCCCAATAATCTCTTCGCTTCATTCTTGATGTTTGAGCTGGTTGCCTACTACTTTTTGATGATGATGTCCCTTCAGCTTGTGGTTGCACCTCGGAAGGAGCCCCAGTATCATCGGATAACTCCGTAGTCTCCGTTTGCTCCATACATATCTATTTAAACAAATAAGAGATTACCATAAAATCATTCTATGCCACAAATAAGTCATTCAAAACAGAAATAATTGCACGAATGTTTTGAAGAAATTTCCATGGATATTGAATTACTCATAATTATGTTAAAAAAAAAACAAGTGATTTAATCTCATTCATAGTTACATACTTAGATTTTCCAAATTGAATAATTGATAGTTTGATACTTGATAGAACTAACCATTTGAATACTCATTGAATGGTAATCTTCCTATGTTATCTCTCTTTTCAAATTCGTTACTTTATTTTGATAACTTTATGCCTTTGTTCACATCTCCTTGCAGCATTTTCTTTGACTTTGCCACTGTCTCATTCCTTATTCAGCCACTTAGTCAGTTGACTTGTATGCTTCCAAAAGACAGATGATATGTTTAATTTAGTATTTTTAATGCTTTGTGAGTTGGTTGAGTGAAGGAAGGAGTGGGATGAGAAGGGGAGTCAAGGGCAGGAGAGGAAATTAAAATCCTAGTTTCCTTGCTTTAAGAAAGGGGAAGGATGAGTGAAGTGTTTGTCATGAATATATGTCGTAGTAACAATGCATCAATATTTGCTTCAGAGTGACATGGGTGCATTTGAGGAGACTTACGAATTACTGAATTAGCCTGTTAGATCAGTTCAAATATTTTCTTAATTTTTTCAAGTACAAAGACTAGACTAATCAACATCTCTTTAACCCTTACCTTTAAAATCGCATCCAGATCTAAATCTTACAAAATACAAATTGAAATTTCTTAACCCTAGATTTAAAATTGGGAGAAAGTTCTTCAATCTTAGTCTAGAATATGTATAATTTCTCCACATCTATACTAAAATCAACATTAATTTGTCAAAATATACCTAAAAATCTAGATCTACAATTGAAATTGAGAGAGGGAGTGACTTACCGAGACCCGCCGAGATTGATAGAGAGCCAAGAACCGAGAGCGCTGGTGGCTGGCTAGAGAAGTAGAGAGCCGATATTGAGACTAGAGGGCCGGTGCCCGGCGAAGTCGAGAACCGAGCCGCCGAGGAGAAGCTTATGGACTAGGGCTGCTGGACGGCGGGTGAAGTGGTGAAGGTGAAGCCGATAGAAACGAAAGTGAAATGCGAAACGCGTACAACCTCTCTTCTTTAATCTTTAGTTTTGTTTTTTTTTTTTTTAACATGGGTTCCGGTCCAATTCTGGTCTGGACCGGAAATTCCGGTCTGGTCCCGGGTTTGGACCGGAACCCGGAAATTAAAATATCTTGGACCGTGGACCAGACCGTAATATCCCGGTCCGATCCAAAGACCGTAAATTCCGGTCTGGTCCCGGTCCGATTCCGGTCCGATCCATATTTTGCCCAGCCCTAATTGGAGATAAACCAACAAAAATGTGAAGAATAAAAAAATCTTGAAAAGTCCATATATCCCGCCTTCTAAATTACAAAAATGGTTCAAACAAAATTTATACCTAACATTACTCATTGGATTTCGATAGACTCATCCTCTAATTTTACCTTAAGTTTTTTTTTTAAAAAAAAACATAGATCTATAGTAACTATTTATAGTCTATAGTTAATTATTACTCCATTCGTTAATTAAAACATGTCATTTTAGGAATTTTCACGTTTTTTAAGAAAACAAACAAAAATACATTTATACTTCTAATTATTATTCTATTTTTTACTTTATTGAAAACTACAACTAACACCTATGCAAGTATTACGAGGACAATTTTGTAAAGTAGAAGCCAAAATACTTAAAATGACATGTTTTCTTAACAAGATTTGCATCCTAAAGAACTTGTTTTAATTATCGGAGGGAATGTTAGATACGAATTTTTGATGAGGTGTCACTCTCTCGTAGATTATTCAATCAATTTTTAAAATTTTAATTAATAAATGATCTTAACCTAAATTATAATGTTAGTAATTTTTTTTAAAAAAAATCTATATCGGAGAGAGCGGGTTTAGGGCCGGAGTACCCTTCCTGTCCCCAAAAAGTCCCCCTCATCCCCGTTCAGGAATAAAAAATGACCCTCATCCCCATTACTGTCGGGTTCCTAACCCCATTAGAGAATCCTCATCCCTGCTTAAATTTTTTCGTTTACGTTTCCCATATGTTTTCCCATTGTATTTCCCGTTTAAAACTCATAGTTTTTTTTTTTCCATTTAATAGAAAATTATATGATATTATTAAAGTTAAGTAAAATATATAATATAAATATTACATATAATATCTCATAAATGCTAATTATAAGATAGAAATTGAAAGTAAAAAAATTAAATAAAATTATGTAAGATCTTAAGAAAAAATGAGGATTGTGTACTCCTTGTCAAGGATTCCCACCCCTCGATGGGGTAGGGGTGGGATGAGGATCAGGGTGAAGACTATTATCTTTGTCCCCATCCCCTCTCCACGCAGAGAATCACTTTGATTGTCATCCCTGTCTCCCTTCCCATTTAATTCCCCCATCCTCATCCCTACGACGAGGAGTATCTGCCCCATTTTCATACCTACTCACCATCTTAGAACTCCAAATTTTCATCTGAAATGATAATCTTGGATGGCGGTCTAGTTAAGGTTGACCCCATTTAAATATTTTCTTCTATATTAAAAAGCTTATATATAAGTTGAATTAAATAATCAATTTTTAAATTCATATTTTAACCTTTTTATAAGGAAAGGATTCAGTTTGTAATTAAGGATGAGGTTGTTTCCATTCGAGAGCAACTTGGCGGATGAGATCGAAGAGACCTGGATACGAGTTCCATCAACTTGGTGGCTAAGGTGTCTAATCTTATCAGTCACCAAATTGACTTCATGGAACACATGATTGATGCGAATGGTCTGGAAAGACAAAAGGTGAAAAAGAGAGTTAGAAATAATCATTTTAATATCCCAAAGGGATTTCCATTCTCCTAAGTTAAGTTTATTTACCAATTAGTATGAAACGGTTCTTAAATGTATTAATATTTAGTTTCAATTTATTTGTATGTAGTGCGTGTTTGTTTGTTAGTTGTGCACAAGAGTTTGACAGGTTGATAAGGGCTTTGACTATGTTTGATTAGTGTCTTGAGCTTCAACATTACGTCGAGCCAACGACTTGAAACAAAAGCGCTTCTCGGGAGGCAACCCGAGGTAAGTTTTAATGAGTAGGAAGTTTAATGTGTTGTTAAATCCCTCTTTAGGGACTGCAAATATCTTGGCTAATCTCTGGACTTAAAGCTGTCAATTGGGTTAAATTCTTCTTTAGGGACTGTTATATTGATAAGAGTTGCTAGGACTGGTTGGACTAGTAACTATATTAGGTCAGGACAAGGGCATTCATAGGAAACTTAATAGGACGAGAAGAAGTTACAAGGATCGCTTCAACCAAATAAAGTGGAAAATTGTAGGTAGAATTGCTTCTCATAATTGTCTAAACCATAATCATTTACTTTTGCTTCCTTCAATCTGCGTTGATAAAAGACGGAACTTTCACACTCAAAACCCCCCAATTTGGTTACTTTAATTGACACTTGAATCATACTTGAATTATAACTTTCCATGTGGATCGACCTCTTACTTATTGCTATACTAATTATAGGTTTGAGTCTCTTTGACGGATCAACGACATGTTTTCCCTCCGTCAAATTTGACGTTGTTGCAGTTCCTCGTGACAGATAAGTTATCACTCTCAATTTTAATGTGGTTAACACCTAATTCTTTTGCAACACAAATGGTTTTTAGGAGAGTCATTGCTTCAGTTTTCAAGACTGATTGTTTACCACACTGGAGCTTTCTCTTGAATCAGTTTTTAGCACCCTCAATTTCCATTCTTCTTTTAGGGAAGTAACGGTAGATAAATCATCACCCTCAATTTTAATGTGGTTAGCAACCACTCATATTTCAGTATTCAACACAGATGTCCTATCATAATGCTTTCTCCGGGTTCATTTCTAATTATGAAACCAATGGGGCTTTGTTTTTCCTCTTGTCTTTTTTTTTCCTGGTAACTAACAAGTTTAGATAGGTATTTTTCTTCCTCGTCTTAAAACTTCTTTTATTTATCCTGATTTGTGGATGTCGATTGTATGAGCTATATAACATCTTGGCTAGGATGGTGATTGATGTTGTTGGTCAAAAAAGATTTTATTCCTAAATTGACAAATGCTCCACCCAGTGGCGGCCGCAGGATCCTCCGAAAGGTGGGGCGAAATTTTCTAGTGTGTACTGAGATATTGGCCTTGAATAAACTCCTTTACCTAAGCTACGATCTTCAACTTAGCAGTGGATTATAGAAAAGTAGGCTTACATTTGCTTACATTTGTTTTGTTGCTATGATAGTTGTTTCTCGTCATTCATTGGAAATTCAGGCATTTGTCATATTTAAGAGTGTAAACTTATCGAAATTCAATCATGTTAAATTCAAGGGTTTTGCATATTAGCTAGGATTGTAAACTCACCAACTTTATAATATCTTTTGGTTCCCAAAGACATGATAGAAATTTTGATTTGAATATGTAGGTTACAAAAATACAAATATTGCATAAAGTTTCACAAATTCAATTCACAAACCCCAAATTCAATTCATAAATTTCATTCTCAAAATCACATTCACAATAATTAAAACACAAAATTTATTCTCAAAATCTAAACTCTAATGAAAATTTCACAAAATTTATTCTCATAATCAAATCATAATTTCACCAATTTTATGGGGGTTTAATTAGTTTATAGCTAGATAATCTGTATATAGTAGGGAGCTCGAGAAGTGAGAACATAATTAAATAAGGGGTAGAAACATAGAGAGTAGGTGCAAGTTGAACAAAGAATAAAAAAAACTTTTTTGAGGGAGACGAATTTTTTTTAAAAAAAGAGAGGCTAATTTCACCAATTTTATGGGGTTTAATTAGTTATAGCTAGATAATTTCTACTATATAATAGGAAAGTCGGGAAGTGTAAATATAATTAAATAAGGGGTAGAAAGAAAGAAAGTGGGGTGTAAATTGAACAAATAAAAAAAAGTTATTTTTAGGGAGGTGAAATTTATTTTAAAAAATAAGGCTAGTGGAGGGACTTGAGCCCCCAACCTTTGGTCTAACATTAGTTTTCTTCCTTCCCACCAACCAACTAAGCAAAGTAGACTAATTAATTCTATATTCATCGTAGTTTTACTTATTACAACACTTCTATATATATAAAAAAAAAAAATTCAAACCCCGGGGCACGTGGGTCGAAGGGTGGGGCTGGCGTATATGTATGTGCTTAAATATATTTCCTCCTTTGTATAGTATATATACAGGTATACTAATTGATATTTTATATTATAATACCATATTTTCTTACAGTATAATCTATGGATGATTGGATGTCAACCGAACAACTTGAATCTTGATAGTTGAGATCTCTTATAACGTGAAATTGAAATTTAAAACAGAAAGAGAAGCAAGCCAGAAGCTAGAAGCTACTGCAAGTGACACAACAGCCGTACAAAGGTGACGTGAGAGGAAGGATGAAGCTTTTTCCAATTGTGAACGGCCGTTCACAATTCCAATTCCTTTTCATCATCCCGTCACCTTTGTACGGTGGTTATCAAATACAATACGGAGTACATTTGAAATACTCCGTATAAAAATTAGCCAGTAAGTAATTGCGGACTGCATTGGAGTTTTTTTTTTAAATAGGCATGGGACTTTGCAATAAGTTGCGGAATTCCTTTATTTAATTTTTTTTTCCTTTTATAATTTTGATGCCTCTGAAAAGGTACTCTGCGGCAAATTGCAGGGTAAGATTGGTAATAAGTTGCGGAGTTTAGCGGTATATCTAGTACAAATTAATGGTGTATTTAACAAATGCGTAAAATTTTGATAACATTTCATCACAAATTTAATTGATCCTCAAGCTTATATATATGGAACAATAAATTTAAACTTATAAAACGTGTCAAAAAGTCAAACGTCGCTTATTTATGAACGGAGGTAATATTTGACTAGTTCCGAATAGTATCCGAAGGTTATCGGTTCAAATCCTAGATAGTCGCTCTTTATTTACCAAATTCAATGAGGTAGTATTTGGCTAGTTGAAGTCGACCAAAAAAATTTTGGCTAGTTGAATCCACTTCCTCTATTTTAATGAGTTATGGGAAAACAAAAAGTTAGTCTTTTGACCAAAAATTAAGGGGTTATGGAAAAACAAAAAGTTAGTCCTTTGACCAAAAATAAAATAAAATAATAAAGTCCCAATTTTTGTTCACATGTTTATCTGTCGTCAACACTACATTCACAATATTGTGGTCATCATATCTAAGGAGTTGTTAGAATATAATCTCAGCCGATTTAACCCTTAATCTATAATATATATATCTAGTAAAAGTTGTGTTCAGCCCACCATAAATGCTATAATTGTGTTCTCGGTTATCCGCTTAACCGGTTATCCGTACGGTGGGATTAAATGTTGAATTTAATCTCACAACCTTGCTATAAAATATTGTGTAATCACTAGCTTCTTTGCTATAATATTTTTGTCTCTCGTTCAAAATGTGGAGGACATTATATGTTTTTTGTTTATATGTAGTGTTTTAAAAAAAAACTTTAGTTTTTTTAATAAAAATTTATCATATATAGTTTATACTATACGAATGTGTGGATGAGATAATTTATTATACCATCATCATAATCTTTTTGTTACTATTTATTTTCAACTAATTTCAAAATATTATCTTTGTGCTCATTCTTTATAGAATATATTATGATCTTAATCATACAAAATATTATATTTTAATTTGATTAAATTTCTTTTCTCTCGTATATTAATGGTATAATTTTTCATATGTAACATGTATAGTTTATAAAGAATAAACAACCAATAACATAAAAAAGTAACTCCAACAAACATTGAATACAAAAAATGTAACACCTTTAGCCTATTTAATTTGAAATTTATTTTCCTTAAATAATAAGTAAAAAATTGAAACTCCTAATTCAATTGAAGCATGCTTATGCTATATAAAGACACACCTCATCTTTTTACAATCAAATCAACTCTTTCTTTTTCTTTCATTATCATATTATGTCAAAATAGATTTTTTGATATAATATTGAATTTCTATTATCCTCATCTATCGTTTGTTGATTGATATTGTTTTCAACTTTCATACTAATATTTTATTTTTGTTTATTGTATTTTTTTATAGTGTTATTGGTGAAAAAGAAGAAGTACTTATTGAGAAGTTTCATCGGTGAAAAAGAAGAAGCTCATATTGATAAATAAAATATAAGGTGAGTGGTTGTAATACAATCCTTTACTTGAACTTTTATTTTCTTTATTTTTAGTTTTGTTGGAATTTATTTTATTTAATTTTTTTTTTTGTGGAATCTCTTCTTTTTAGTTTTGAGTTGTGGTTAAGGTGTTTTAGACTCCTATTTTTATATATACAAAAATTCTATATTGTCTATGTTTTCCCTATCACTTAAACTTTCCCCTATTTTTGTTTATTTGTTTGGTTTTATTTATTTATTTATTGTAATTTCTTAATTATTTATATATGATTATATTTTTCAATTGTTTTTGTCATTACTTTATATCATTTTATTATTTCTTAATTTTTAATTATTCTTTAATTATTATTTTTCCCTAATAATTGTTATCTTTTTGACCGAAAATAAAATATAATAATGACAAAGTTTTGATTATATTTGTCTCATAATTTTATATTAATGCCACCCAACTTTTTTGATGTCAAATAAAAAATGACTATAATGGTCAAACAATGCTTTAAATAGGGTAGTCAAATGGGTGGAAGTTTTTTTTGTCAAATGAATAATGCATCACATTAATTTTACTTTTTAAAGATGATAAATAGGAAATTAAAGTGGGTTAGTCCAAATGTTGGGGTTTTTTCTTTGGTTAAATGCTAGATTTTTCTTATAAATAGTCAAATGTTTCAATGTTCGTCAAACAAATGAGAGAGAAATCATATATTGTTAGGTGACACTTTTGTTCATCACTTTTTTTTTCTTCCAATTTTTATTTATTTATGGATTTAATATATTGTTCAATGCACTTTCTTATTTCTATTATGATATTAGGCATGGTTATATTTTTCATTTTTTATGATGTTACTTTATATCATTTTTTATTTTGCATTCCTATTAGGTTTTGTTGAACCATTGTTGCAAGAAGACTCATATTTGGAGGTTTTATTCATCATTTATTTATTTTTCCCCTATTTTGACTTTTTTTTCTTTAATTAATGGGCCTACAGAGTTGTTCCTCCCCTCTCGCGGACTTCGTCAGGGGGATCCTTTATCTCCCTTTCTTTTCATACTGGGAGCCGAAATCTTAGCTAGGAAGCTCTCTTCGGAAACAAGGTTGGACAAAAGTCCAATCGGGTTTACATTTGGTAGAGACGTCCCTAGGATTCCCTTTCTCTCGTTTGCAGATGACATTATCATTTTCACTAAAGGCAGTATTGAAGCAGGACAAAAACTAAAAAACATAATAGACTCTTATTGCAGGGTCTCGGGACAAAAGGTCAATTATCACAAATCAAGCTTCCAGGCTACTAAGGGCATACCAAGCTCACGAATCTTGGAACTTAGAAATTGTTTGGAAATTAAGAATGAAAACTCCTTGGAGAAATACCTTGGTTGTCCAATTATTAATGGTAGAGTAAACAAACAAACATTTGAGGAAATTATTTGCAAGTCCAAAGAACAACTAAGCAAATGGCGTGCTGATGCATTATCTCAGCAGGGCCGAGCAGTCCTAATAAATACCAATCTGTCTGCTAAACCTCTGTATACAATGCAAAATTTCATGCTACCCGCCTCTATTCACAAGGAACTCGATCAGATCAATAGGCAATTCTTCTGGAATAAAGATCTTCAACACCGACCTCTTATCAGTTGGGATAGAATCTGTAGACCAAAAAAGTGTGGAGGATTAGGGATTAGGAAATCTAAGGAGATGAATGAAGCTCTTCAGATGAAACTACTATGGAAAATTCTGGCTGAACCAGACAATGTATGGGTCAAATTAATACAGTACAAGTACCTACGATCTGCTAACATCCTAGAATACAAGAGAAATGGGGCCTCATCCTGGCAATGGACAAAGCTCACTACCCTTATTGCTAAGTTCAAAACAGGTCTTATCTGGTCAGTAGGAAATGGGAAGACCATCAATTTTTGGAAGGATAACTGGATATCTACCTCCTCTCTACAGGCTAGGGATGACTGCCCGCAGATTGGAAATACTGATGACAACGTCAGTGATTATATCATGGGTGGGAGATGGTGGAAGGAAAAACTAGTCACTGTCCTACCGGATAACATAGTGCAAGAAATTCTGGACATTCCTCTTCCTATATCCGTTTTTGAGGATCGGTTGTATTGGTGGCCGGATAGGGCGGGTTGGTTTACCACGTCTAGTGCATACAAACTAATTACATCCCAGTCATCGTTGCGCTCAGACGATAATGCTTGGATATGGAAACTGGACATCCCACCGAAGATCAAAAACTTTCTTTGGAAAGTATGCCAGAACGGTCTTCCAACTGCTTCCAGGTTAGCAGCTCATGGGACTCCTGTGCCTCCCACCTGCAGTTTATGCAACTGCGCGGCCGAAGATGAGGTACACTTGCTGTTTGAATGCGGCTATGTGCATTCGCTACTCAGTTTCCCTCCTACCACAAAGACGACAATATCCAATATGATTACTCTCTCCCGAGACATAAAACCTATCTTTTCGGTCATTGGGAACAACCTCACTTCAGCTGCCAAGGCAGAACTTGCTTTCGTTTGGTGGTCAGTGTGGTATTCTCGGAATCAATTTGTGTTTCGACAAGTTCCCTTCCCCGTTAAAGACACTCTAGTCCGCATTGTTAAAACCCATAGGGAAAATTGGAGAAAAACATCTCTAGTAGACGAGTGTCTAGATGAGGTTATCCCATCTCATACTCAAAGATCTAACCACCAGAAGGTCAAAAAAAAGGCCGTAAGGATTAAATGGCGTAAACCACCGATGGACACCTTCAAACTAAACTTTGACGGATCCACGCTAACAAACTCTGTTAGCTCGGCTGGTGCCATTATCAGGGATTGGGAGGGCAAGCCAATTTGTATATGCTACAGTAAGCTGGGAAAGCAAAATCCCATAATCGCAGAAGCTCTCGCTCTAAAACTGGGAATCCAAAATGCTATCCAACTCAGAATTGACAAGCTACATATTGAAGGCGATTCTAGTATAATCATTAACTACTTACTTCAAACAACGAAATGTCCTTGGGAGATCGAACTGATAATGTCAGATGTTAAAAGCCTTTTATCGACTTTGAAAGAAGTATCCTTCTTTCATATCCCCCGCATGGGCAATAGAGTGGCGGATAAGGTTGCACACCTTTGCCACTCTGCCAGGGGTGTCGATATTCATAACAATCTTGGTCTTTTAGACCTCATCCGTAAGGATGCTATCGGGTAGAGCTCGCTCACCCGAATTCTTTCCTAATCAAAAAAAAAAATAAAAAAATATATGATTTTATTTTTCAACTGTTTTTGTTGTTACTTTATATCATATTTCTTATTTGATTAAATATTCTTTAATTATTATTTTTATGTAATAATTATTTTCTCTTTGACCAAAAATACAATATAATAATGATAAATTTTTTTATTATATTTCTCTCATATTTTTATATTAATGTTTACCAAATTTTTTTTATTTCAAATAAAAAATTACTATAATTGCCAATCAATGCTTTAAATAGGGTAGTCAAAGGGGTGGAAGTTTTTTTTTTGTTAAATGAAACATACATCGCATTAATTTTACTTTTTAGAGATGATAAATAGGAAATTAAAATGGGTTAGTCCAAAGGTTGAGAGTTTTTCTTTGGTTAAATGTTGGATTTTTCTTATAAATAGTCAATTGTGTCAATGTTATTTTCTAAAAATCAATTTTTTTGCAAACAAATAAGAGAGGAACCATATATTGTTAGGTGGCATTTTCTATTCCTTTTTTTTCTTACAATTTTTTATTATTTATTGCTTTAATATATTGTTTCATTGTACTTTCTTATTTCTATTATGATATTATGCATGCTTTTATTTTTCAGTTTTTATGTCGTTACTTTATACTATCATATTTTATTTTGCATTTCTTAATTTTTTTTATAATAATATAGGGTTTTTAGTTTTCCTTAATTGCTATTAAGTTTTTATGAACCATTGTTGCAAGAAGACTCATATTTGGAGGTTTTATTCATCATTTATTTGTTTTCCCCTATTTTTGTTTTTTTTTTCTATAATTAATTTATTTTTTTATTGCACTTTCTTATTTATATAGTAGATTATATATGATTTTATTTTCCTTTTTTGTTATTTTATATCATATATTATTTCTTATTTGTTTAAATAATCTTTAATTATTAATTTTCTCTATTTTGATTTCTTTTTTTTTTTTGTTGATATATGGAAAAACTTACAACCATGCACCATTGTTGAAAGAAGAATCATATTCACCATGGCGGGATCTTAACGAGAAATAAATATATTAATGGACCGATCTCTCTCTCTCTCTATTCAATTTATATTAATATGTCACCTTTAGTTTAATGAGTGTAGTTGTAGTTGTAGTGCGTTGAAATATATGTATAAGCACAGAGGTATATATAAAGTAAAAGAAATAAAAAAAATACATGGAGTAGTTATGTACCTTATTTACATTTTTCCTCCTATATACTTGCATAGAGATGCATACTTGCAAAATCTTTCACTTCATGATTGGAAGAGAAGAGCTCAAAATGTTAAGCTTATTTATAAATATATTATGGATGACTATAAATAATACTAAGTTTTCTTCTCAAATCTATATAAACCAATTCATATATTCATAATAAATTCAATTCCACGTAGTTTAACTATATATAATTATTTCTTTGATATAATTTCCGCTAATAAGAACCAATCATATAAAACTTTAATACCATATGATTTGATAAACTTTAATATCATATGATCGATCTGATTAAATTATGTCTCGTGCGTATGCACGGGCATGCCCCCTAGTACATTTTATAATCATGAGTGGATAGCTTACATTACACCTTGTGATTTAAAAACAGTACTTGTAGTCTTGGACGTATATTTAAAACACAAAACAATCTTACCAGAATAAAATTGGATCAAATTGATCGAATTAAATATGTCAACTTGTTAAGCTTATGTTTATTTTAATCTTTTAGTTTGTTGTGTCCATTTAAGGAAATTACAAAAATTAACTCTAAAATTTTTCTTTAACCCTCTACTTATTATGTAAAATAAACCTTAACAAAATATCAATAACTATTCATTATACCCTAAAATATAAATGTGTATGTGTAGCCATTTTTTTTAAAGGAACTAATCTATTAAAGTAAATAGTGACTCGATCTAATAGAGGTGGAGACATTTTTTTTTATAACATAAAAGAAATTCAATTCTTCAGACAGACCTAATGTCATTCTTTAATAATTAAGCTAGATATATTATTTGTTCTAATACTCTTTTACCATTCTTCACTTATAATTTAAGTTACTTCGTACAATTTTAATGAAATTATGTCATCTTATTTGTATGAGTCAAGTCCTTTCCTTTGACATTTGGTCATTTGGAAGTTCAGAAACAAAATCATTTTCAATAAAGGTAGAAATACAACTTTTGCACAGGTTGTGAGAATTGGTCCCAATCTATGTATCAAATAATGACATCCATATATAAGCAATTGGTCCCAAACACAAATAATAGAAACCAAACCCAAAAAAGAAAAAGCTAGCAAGGCTACAGAAGTAGGAAAAACCACCGAGAAGTTTCTACAAACTATATGTAGATATGGTTCTATCAAATTCTCTGGCGACTGTAGTATCGAACGAATTTTGAGGAATGATAATAGTCATGTTGTTGATATCTTTCATATTGGGATCCCGTCTAGATAAGTGTTACAAACATAAGCAACAACTTTCCGCTGTAGTATCGAACGAATTTTGAGGAATGATAATAGTCATGTTGTTGATATCTTTCATCTTGGGATCCCGTCTAGATAAGTGTTAACATAAGCAACAACTTTCCGCACTAGTATATTAAGGCTACAATAAGAAAGGGCATCGGGAACCTCATTGTTGAATGTGACAGCTTAGGCGTGATTAATGCACTTAACTTAACGACCATGAGAAATTCTCATAACGGAAGAAGAGAATCATACGCTCAGAAGAAACTTCAAAAACATCTGTTTCAAGCACTGCTATAGAGATTCAAATGTTGCTGCTGATTTTATTGCTAAAGATAATGAAAATTGTACAATCTCAAAACTCCTCTTGTGTGGGAAGCTTTATAACATTATCTTTAGAGATGATCATGGTTATTCTATATTATAGACAAACACTTCTTATTTTTGCCTAATGTTAAAATACATCATTTCCATTACTAGTCAACCCTCCCATTAAACAAGCTCATGTTGTGGCAACGAGGATCGTCTAGTCCGCAATTGTAGTCCATACCGTAGTCCAAATTATCTCATTGAATTGGTTAAATTGAAATTTTTAATGATTTTCTTATTTAAGTGTTTGTACCTTATAATTTATTTTAATGCTTATCGGCCAATGAAATTAAATGGACCATAAAAATGGACTACGACGTTGGACTAGACGATTTTCACCGATGTTGTGGTCATAATTATTGATTCTTAATAGAATAACAGGGATTCAAATAATTATTTTTTAAAATAAATTAATATTTATTATGAATAAGTATTAAATTTTAAAAAATATTAACATAAATATTAATATTTTATATAGTTTTTATTTTTTTTTAAAATACTTGCAAAAATAATTCAACTAAAACCCCTATAATTCTTCTAGTCCTCGATTACCTCACACTTCCATTCCTATACAACAATGGAACAATATTGATACAAAAATGTTAATTCAACTAAAACACAATAAAAATTGAAAACTTTAGATTTATTCTTACTTTCATTTATGCACCTTCTAATCAAGTAGATAAAAATAGTTTCTGAAATGACCTATTCATAGTTACTCATCAACAAGATTTTCCATGTATGATAATGGGAGACTTCAATGAAATTGAATCAGTATATGAGAAAATTGGTGGGAGTAAGTCTGTAGGCTAATAGATTTATGCGAATTCATCAAATTGTGGAAGAATTAGACGTTCATACGGTCCCTTATACAGGAAGCCCAATTACCTGGAGGAAAAGACAAATTCCTATGAATAATATCTATGAACGTTTAGATAGAGATGTGGTTCATACAGATATCTCAACATAGTTCCCAAATTTAGCAGTTCACAATCATCCGTTTACAACTTCTGATCATTCTTTAATATCTATTTCAGTTGGAATGACAAAAATTAAGGTTGGTTCGCCTTTTAAATTTGAAATGTCTTGGACTAGTAATGATAACTATAACAGACTAGTTAAATCAACTTGGCAGAATAAGCTTCATGGGTCATTTATGTTTACACTTTTACAAAAACAGAAACTACTTAAGAAAAATATAAAAATCTTGTGTAAGTCTCATCCAAATAACAATTTCAAGCAGATAAAAGATATTGAAGATTAACTCTTGCTTCTACAAACACAACAGATTATTGGGAATTCAACTGATACTATGAATACTAAGCGTAATAGACTATTGGATAAGCGTGAAGCTCTCATGAACTTTAATAATACTTTCTGGAAAAAACGAGATAAATCCAACTTTCTTAGGTTTGGAGACAGGAATACCAAATACTGCAAGTCAATATCTAAAATGAGAACTTCAAAAAATATTACTCGTAATTTTACAAATAAATTATTTAGTGATTGAGGATGAGGATCAAATTAGAGATGAAATTACAACTGAATTAGCCGAAAGATTCATTTCAAATAATGTACAAACTAGTAGTAATCCATATTTTCTAAATTTAATAGATCATACCATTACGGATTTTGAAAACTTAGCTTTAACACAAACTTTATCGGATAAAGAGATCAAGGATACCCTATTCTCAATGACAAATGACAAGTCTTCAGGTCCTGATGGTTTTCCACCAGAGTTTTATAAAAAATATTGGAACATTGTATGTAGTTTACTATGCAAAGAAGTTAAATCATTTTTTCATTCTGGTGTTTTTCTCAATGAAGTAAATTCAACTTTCATTGCGCTTATTCCAAAAATTGATTTACATATTAACATTAACCATTACCGTCCGATTAGTCTGTGTAATACTATTTACAAGGTTATTTCAAAATTATTGGCTAATCGTTTAAAACCTATTTTACCACGTATTGTTAATCCTTTTCAAGAAGCTTTTATACAAGGAAGAAATATTCAAGATAACATATTAATTGCTCGTGAAGTTTTCCACTCTTTTCATAACAAAAAAGGGCAAAATTGGATGGATTGCATTAAAGCTAGATATGGAGAAAGCGTATGAAAAAATCAGTTGGAATTTATTCGCATTATACTAAACAAATTTGGTTTTGACTCAAATGGGATTAATTGGGTTATGACCTTTCTGACAAAAAACTAGTTTTTCAGTTTTAGTTAATAACTTGTCTGACCGTACATTTCAAACTTCTAGGGGAATTCGTCAAGGAGATCCTCTTGCACCATATATTTTTGTATTGGTTATGGAGCTACTAGGAAGAATATTGCAACAAGAATCATTAGAATGTGTTCCCTTGGTTGGAATCAAACTTACAAGCAATAGTGATCCTATTCTATTCCTCTCCTTTGCAGATGATACGCTCATTTTTGGACGTGCAGATGAGTTAAGTCTTCATACGATTAAAAATCTCTAGATTACTTTTTCCAGTATGTCTGGACTTTCTATAAATTACTATAAAAGTTCGTTAATGGAAAAATACCTTGGTATACCACTTATTAGTGGTAGAGTTTGTAATGTCTTGTTTGATGAGGCGATCATAAGCCTTAAAAAAACATTTGTCAAAGTGGAAATCCAATGCTCTCTCTTAAGCTGGTAGATCAGTTCTTATTTAGGCAAACCTAAATTCTAAAACAAATTATCTAATGTAATTATTTCTTCTTCCAAAAGGAATTCTTCAAAAAATTGATCAGATAAACACAAATTTCTTTTGGAATAAACTTCAATCTAATAATTATCATCCTTTAATTAGCTGGGAACATTAGTGTAATCCTAAAAAAGATGGGGGTTAGGCTTTAAATCAACTGAGCAAATTAATATTGGTATGCAAATGAAGTTACCTTGGAGAATTATGGTAAATCCTGATAATTAATATTTGGTCAAAGGTAATCACGGATAAATATCTCTCGAAAGAATCATTAATGGAAAGAGGAAGATTCAAAACTTCATGGCAATTTGGACGACTTCTTAATATCAGAGATCTATTATCTAAAGGATTGCTATGGTTAGTTGGTAATGGGAAAACGATCAATGTATGGTTTGACATTTGGGTAAATGCACAATACCTAGAGAGTTTTAAGAATGATTGTGACCCTAACTTAAAAGTGTGTGATTTATTTACAAATACGAATTCTTGGGATATTGATAAGTTAAACAATATATTTCCCTATGATCATATTGTTCATATGATTACTAATATCCATATTCCAGTAACTGATATTCCTGACAAGTTAATTTGGATTTATAGTAATAATGGGAACTTTTCTGTTAAATCCACATTATCTCTCTTTAACACAAGGAATACAAACAAGATATCAGCAGACTGGATTTGGAAACTTAACATTTGTCTGAATATTAAAAATTTCATTTGGAAAATTATTTTAGATATCTTACCTACTACTGCTCGTCTAAATAGATATATAAATAGAGTTCCGATCAAGTACTTGTTCTCTTTGTAATTCTGATATAGAAGATACAAATCATTTATTGTTTAATTGTAGATTACCAGATCCCTTATTCAAAATTTGGGTGTAAAATTGAAAAAATGTTTTAGGATACCAAATTTCACAAGTGATGTCTCAGAAAATATTCTAAATACTAAGGCTTTTAGTATAGATTGTACATACATGTGCTAGTTATGGCATTCTATTTGGGAGTTGCAAAATATAATTATTTTTCGTAATGGTTCTGATAAGAGTATTATCAATGTTTTAACTCAAACTATTGATAAGATTTCATGTTGGGGTAAATAACATGTCAAAACAAAATTACCAAAACGTATTAGGTCTCCTGATAAAATGATTTGGAAGTGTCCCCCAATAAATATCATTGAGATTAATGTAGATGTTTCAACCTCAGATTGGGTGTATTCTGAGGAATAATGATGGTCAAGTAGTTCGGATACATTAATGTAATATTGGGATGAGTTCTGTCATCCTAGCAGAAGCGTTTGCAGTACATGTAGGTATAAGACTGGCAGCGGAGCTTGGGATACGGAAAGACATAGTTGAAAGTGATTGCTCAATCATTATCAATGTCATTAATCAGGGGAACAATATACCATGAGATGTGGTGCAAATAGTTCAAGAAATCCGTTTATTAAGTGAAGCTTTTGAGATCATCACATTCCAGCATTGCTATAGAGAGGCGAATTGTGCAGCTGATTTTCTTGCGAAGCCTGAGTTTAGCTGTAATTTTATTTTGAATTCTTGTTGTGAGTCCAGAATATCATCATGTTAGATGATCATGGATGTCAGTAGTACATCCAACTCTTTGCCTACTGTAAAAAGAAAAAAAAAAACTAAAACACAATATTTTTACTTTATCCTACCCAATAGTCACCCACTCACCAATGCGGTTGGGTGTGGTTATATGGGTTTGCGGGTATTGATGTGTGCTACTGAAATAGGTGAAGCCTTGTCTTTCGAAGGGGTAATAGAAAATAGATAGTAGTTATTTTCATTAATAACAAGATTTTCACAGTTCACATGTGATTCCTGATGTGTCACTGGTCTACGGTGTTGCTTCAGGGTTGTGTTTGGCTTTGTCTTTCGTTTACGTCCTTGTCTTGTTTGGTGTAGTTGTGTTTTGTTTCGTCTTTGTAGAGTTATGACCTTTATTTTGCACCACTTTGTATTTTTATGTTTGTTTAGACGGTTATCCGTCTGCCGACTTGTCAACCATCGAGGTTCAGATTTGTCTGACATCGAATTTTTTCCTAATAAAAAAACAAATAAATGTCATTTGAACCTATATATCACTTTTGTCTTGTTATGGTTTATTACTCCTAATACCCCGTATATGACATACAAATTTGACAAAAGAGTAACACTTGATTGAGTCATCTGTCTGTTGACTCATCAACCTATCGAGAGTAGGGGCACCAATTAAGGTGGATAACAGGACACTCTTCTCCAGTCGTGGAAGATATGCTCGTGTGTGTGTTGAGGTTGATCTTCTCAAACCACTCAAAGGGACAATTACCATCAACGAATGCCGTTACTTTTTAGAGTATGAAGGGCTCCATCGGATTTGCTTCAAATGTGGTAGATATGGCCATATTGATATGCAATGTCCGAAGGAGAGTCCAACAGTTACACATAGTACTGTTGATCTTAACCAGGAGCAGTCGGAGAAGAGTGTCGATGCCGAGATGAGTATGGAGGATACTACTGGTAGCAAGTTGGATGATAAGGAGGGGGATGGAATCGGATGCTATGGGCCATGGATGGATGCGCCTCGCCGCCGGAAAACAGACAGAGGCAAGAACAAGGACGTCGGAGCTTCTACCGGAGGAGGTACTGGTAGCCGAAACGGTCAGGCTAATCATGGGAACAGTTTTGGCGTTTTGGAAGTTGAACCCGAGGTAGGCGGGGAGGGGAGTAATGGCAGCGGCGGTTACGGGAAGATGGATAAAGAGAAAGGAGCAAGTACGGCAATTACGGATACGGGGGTCCTGAAATCTTCGAGTGGAGATATGATTGAT
The DNA here is from genome assembly GCA_037127255.1 of Persicaria tinctoria. Taxonomy (NCBI): domain Eukaryota; kingdom Viridiplantae; phylum Streptophyta; class Magnoliopsida; order Caryophyllales; family Polygonaceae; genus Persicaria; species Persicaria tinctoria. The sequence continues at coordinate 9,806,770 of JBANSL010000004.1, forward strand.
CAGCAGACAATTAGTTTTAATGCTAAGGCTATGGTCACAGTCGAGAAGCCGGCTAGAAGAGTGAATAAAAAGGCCAATAATAAGAAAGATGGGCCTAAGTCTAATGGGCCTAGTGGTGACAAGGGGGGCCTAGGCCCAGTTAAAAGAAGACGTCAGGAAGGGCCGACTTGGAATTGGAAGGGGAATTTTGGTAACATTGACCAGTCTGATAAGGTACGAGACGAGATGATGATGGACGGTGGGGCAGACGGCAGCGCGGCGGAGCCCCATAAGTCCAAGAAACCTGGGATCCCAGGGGAGGCGACCAACGGAAAACTCCATCAGAGGATTATTACTAGTCCCAATGGTAACAACTCGGAGCCTGGTGCCGAGGGAGCGGAAGTTGCAATGGTTGAGGACAGAATAGGGAGGGGAGGAGCCGAAGTTAAGTCGGCTAATATACACCCAGGTTTATGATGAATTGCATCATATGGAATTGCTGCGGAGCAAGTAGTGGCGGGTTCCGCAGAGCTGCGAAGTACATGAGTAGAAGGCATAAGGTTGATGTGTTGGCTATTCTTGAACCGAAAATCTCCGGGGACAATGCTAAGCGTGTTCTCGATCGACTCGGTTACTCGAAGAAGGATATTATTGAGGCGGATGGGTTTCGTGGGGGTATTTGGTTACTCTGGCAGCATGAAAGGGTAGACCTGACGGTGGTTTACAAACATGAAAGATTTATTGTCTCTCGGATAGCTATGGGAACGCGGCAATTACACTTAGTTGTGGTCTATGCTTATCCGAATGCTCAGGAAAGAAGGAGTTTTTGGGACTCAATGGAAGAGGTTACTAACAGTATTGAAGGACCGCTCTTCGTTGGAGGAGATTTTAACTGTGTGATGTATAGTTGGGAAAGGAATGATCCAAATGCGGGCCTATCCCCTGATTCGGATAGGTTTCGGAACTGGATGGAGAGTGCACATATGATTGACATGGGGTACAACGGCTCACCTTTTACCTGGGATAGAGGTCGGTCCCCGGCCACATATAAGGCTAGCAGGATTGATCGCTTCCTTGCAAACACAGAGGGGAGACTCGGTTGGCAGGATGCGAATATTAGTCACTTGCCTAAGATTTGCTCTGATCACTGCCCGCTGTTACTGGAGTTGTCTCCTTCAGGAAGAGTGAGGAGGGAGAGGAGGCCCTTTCGTTTCCAAGCAGCGTGGATCACGCATCCTCAATTCCCGCAGCTCATTCAGGACTCGTGGGATAAGATGAGTGACGCCCCGGCCGCCCTCGGCAAGCTCCGGGATGTCCTGCTGAAGTGGAATAAGGAGACTTTCGGTAACATTTTTGAAAGGAAGGCTCAGCTTGAATCACGGCTTAATGAGATCCAATTGAAGCTCGCTGATCAACCTACGCCGGAATTGCTTAGGTCTGAGGAGGCGGCCCAAACCGAACTGGCTAAGACGCTTGAGCAGGAGGAGATTTTGTGGTTCCAGAAGTCGAGAGAGCAGTGGCTTCGTGCGGGCGACTGTAACACCACCTTCTTTCATCTATCCACGGTTGTCCGGCGGCAAAGGAATAAAATTGATATGCTAAGGGATGAGTTGGGCAATGTAGTCACGGACGCTAAACTCATCGAAGATATGGTTGTTGGGTTCTTCCAGGACCTCTTCGGTAGTCCTTCCGGGGAGACTGGGTTCGAACAGCTGCCGTCAGGAAGCTTCCCGCTGTTGTCGGAGGAGGAATGGGATGGTATATCCAGTCCAGTCACCCATGAGATGGGTGCCTTCAAAGCTCCGGGACTGGATGGCTTCCAAGCGGTCTTTTTCCAAGAGTGTTGGAGAGATGTGGGGGACTCTGTTAAGGCCTGTGTGCGTAGATTTTTTGCCTCAAACGAAATGCCGGAGCAGTTGAATGATACCTTGATTGTGCTGATTGCGAAAGTCACTAAGCCGGATGCCGTCAGCCAGTTCCGGCCAATTAGTCTTTGCAATGTTCTGTATAAGCTCATCACGAAGGTTCTAGTGAATAGGATGCGACCCATCCTGTCGTCCCTCATTAGCCCTATGCAGGGTAGTTTTCTCCCGGGGAGGCTTATATCGGACAATGTAGTTGTGATGCAAGAGCTAGTTCATTCCATGAGGAAGAAGCGGGGAAGGAAATGTTGGATGATTCTCAAGATTGACCTTGAGAAGGCCTATGATCGCCTAAGATGGGATTTTGTGATCGACATCATGAGGGAAGCTGGTTTTCCGGACTGTTGGTTGAGATGGGTTGAGGCGTGTATCACTACGGTCTCGACTAGGGTTTTTGTCAACGAAGAGATTACCACAGAGTTCAGGCCTACAAGGGGTCTAAGGCAGGGAGACCCGATCTCACCCTACCTGTTCATTCTGTGCGTTGAAAGACTTAGCCATGCTATTTTTAGGGCGGTGGAGGATGGAGAGTGGATATCGGCAAGGATTACCGGGGAAGAGCCTGATATTTCTCACGTGTTATTTGCCGATGACATTGTTCTTGTCGCGGAAGCTTCTGTGGGTCAGCTTCGGGTAATCCAAAAGGTTCTGGATGTGTTTTGTAGTGCTTCAGGCCAGCGGGTGAGCGTTGCCAAATCTAAGCTATTTGTGTCGCCGAATGTGGGGCATGAAGTGGTCGCTGAGCTCAAACTTGAGTGTGGGTTTGAGGTGACGGAGGATCTGGGGAGCTACCTTGGAATGCCTGTGCTTCATAAGCGGGTAAACAGGAATACTTTCACACCTCTGGTTGATAAAGTCAAGGCTAGGCTGACTAGTTGGAAGGGGAGATATCTGAGCCTTGCTGGGAGAGTCACTCTCGCGAAATCTGTCCTTAACTCGATTCCGGTCTATACCATGGCTTTGGTGCTCCTCCCGTCGGATACATGCGATAAAATTGATCAGATTTGTAGGAATTTTATATGGAATGGCTGTGAGGAAGGAAGACGGATCCACCTTGTCAATTGGAATTCGGTCTGTGAGCCGAAGAACATTGGAGGGTTGGGAGTTCGAACAATGAAGGATCTTAATCTGGCTGTGGTTGGGAAACTCATGTGGCGGTTCCTCCATAGACGAGAAGGCGAGGTGTGGGGAGACATACTCCGTGCCAAGTATACCCGGACCATCTCGAGTGGGGTGACAGGGACGTCGCACGTTTGGACGAGCATGCTCAAGAGTTCGGCTTCGGTTGTTACGGACGGTATTAGATGGATAATAGGGAACGGGACGTCCGTCCGGTTCTGGGCAGATTCTTGGATGGGAGAGGGTCGTCTAAGTGAGGTGGCGACCGTCACTTTGAATGAGGAGGTCGGTGCAAGAACTGTCCGGTCATACTGGATCGATGGCAATGGCTGGAATTGGGATGCTCTTCCGCCGATTTTGCCTGCCACTTTTCTGATGAAGTTAGCAGCCATTGGAATTGATGAGATCGATGATTCTGAGGATCGGATAAGCTGGAAGGCCACGCCGGATGGGAATTATTCTGTCAAATCGGCCTATGAGCTCATTCGTGGTTGCCGAGAGGTGAGCTTTAATGATTGCCAAGTTTTCAAGAAGATCTGGACGCTTAAGGTGCCTGAAAGAGTCCGATATTTCATCTGGTTAGTAGTCCGGGGGGCTATTCTAACCAATGAGGAAAGATGTCGACGACACCTATCGGTTGATCCTGCGTGTGGTGCGTGCCCTGATCATGTGGAATCCCTCCTGCATCTTTTCAGAGATTGCCGGAAAATCGATAGGTTATGGGAGGCGTTGGGGGGGCCGGCGAGTTGCTCGGAGTTCCTCTCGGTGCCATTTGCTGTCTGGGTGCGGGTGAATCTCCTCAACACGCAGCAGGTCAGCAATGGGATTGACTGGGCTAGTTTGTTTGCGCTAGCGCTATGGTGGATCTGGCGTTGGCGCAATGATAGGATCTTCAACGGCAAAGAGTGTGTTGCCGACCAAAAGACCTTCATCCATAGTAGAGCGAGGGAGTATATGCAGGCCTGGGGTGCTGAGAGACGACAGCGTGGATCGAAGGAGAAGCAACAGGTCGATATCGCCTGGGAGAAGCCTCCGGTCGGGTGGGTGAAACTGAATTCCGATGGGGCTGTTGTTGTCGATGGTACTGCGGGTGACGGGGGCACCATTCGAGATGAGGAAGGTCGGTGGGTTACTGGCTATGTCCGGCGCCTTGGTTGTTGTACGGTCCCGGCGTCGGAGCTCTGGGTTTGCTCGATGGTATGCGGTTAGCGTGGGATCGAGGCTATAGGAAGGTGATGATTGAAGCCGACTCTCGGCTTGCTATTCGCCTCATTGAGAAGGGAACCCAGGACTGTCATCCGCTCTCTGGCTTGGTACGTCAGTGCCAGAGCTTTCTTACCCGGGATTGGGAGATCCAGGTAAAGCATGTCTATAGGGAAGCGAACTTTGTCGTCGACTCCCTCGCATCCATGGCTCTTTCTGTGCCCCTTGGTTTTCATGAAATTGTTATTCCGTCGTCTGCGGTGTCTCTTCTTGTTTCTGAGGATATTAGGGGAAGGGCTACTCCCCGTCTTTTATCTGTGTAGCCCGGTTTCTCTCGTTTATTGAGAGCCACGCTCTCATTTTTTCACCAAAAATCAACCTATCGAGAATTAAGTCGGGTATTGAATTCTTTCCTTATAAAAAAAATCTAATACGTAGTGTAGTGTGTAGATTTTTTAGAGATCAGGTAGAAACTTTATATAGCCAGTGAAAAGCAATAAATTGTGGCCTCCAAAAAAATACCTAAAAGAGAATAAGAATAAAGTAAAATACCGAGTAAAATTTCCCAATTTTGATATTTTTATTTTAATTCAATTTAATTAGACTCAATCACTCTATATCCAAATTGCTCTATATCCAAATTGCTCTATATCCAAATTGAATATTATATCTTTATCAGTGGGTCGAGTCGGTCGACGCAAACAGGTTTATCTGGTAGGTGACTCTTGTCGGTTGGGTCACGTGTCCGGGGTTTGCCATCAAAGGTGGGTTCCTCATCATAAATAATAATAAAAAAAATGAATATTATATTGTTATATAAAGAGATGACTCTCTTATTCCTAAACAAATCCGTATTTTTAAGATGATTCTAATTTTCACTATCTTATATGGGATGTATAATATAACTTACTCATAAACAAATCAGTAGATGATATATCTGGTTCTTTATCTTATATTGCACATAAATATTTATGAAAATATTTTAAAATAAACTTTCATAATTAAAGATTGACCTTGAATTTATTATACAGGCATGTATGCCCAAACTTGACATGTCCATCTTTTTTTTTTTTTTTTTTTTTTCCCTGAGAATGTAAAATTTTGGACAGTCTCAGATATTCTTACTCATTCACCGTCCAATAGCGTTCTTAATTAAAGACGAGCAACTGAAGCTCTTAATGGAAAGCCAATGAATCGTGGCCCAAGTGCGACTTTATCCGCAATCTAGTTGACCTCTTATAAAACATGATGACAATGTTGACTCAAAAATCCGAAGAAGGATGACCATCTAGCTAATTCATTAGTTCGTCGGATTTGGACACAATATGTTGGCTTGCATCACACTTCATACATCCTCATTGGACCTGGATCATTCTTTGATTGAGCTTGCTCATTCTTAGACCAATCCAAGGAGATGTCTAGAAGTAAGTTTCTCCAATATATCTTCTTCATCCTTCCAAAAATTCTACAAGGTTCCCATACCTTTTACCTCTTCTAGCTTCTGCACTCTCCCAAGTCCCAAGGCATAAGGCCTATAAATAGGAGGTCCCTCCCCGTTTTTAATCCATCCACAAAAAAACTAACCATCTAAGCCTCCCACATAAAAACTCATCTTCCTGCACTAAGCTTTCATCTTTACATACATACATAACAGCTCTCTAATGAAATAAAAAGGTTTTTAATTTTTGTACTCTTTTTATTCTATTGTGGAAATTTTATTTTGGCTTCGTGGGTTTTCCTCTTGGTACTTGGGTTTCCCGTATAAATTTGTATGTGCTTGATCTTGCCTTACTCTCTATTTTGTACGTGATTCCATTGTTCCACCACGTGCTTGTGCTCTTATTAGTTATTACCACTAACTCCTCACATAATAGCATATAGAATAACCACAAACGTACAATTGCAAAGTACCAAAATGTAAAAGTTGGATAATGAAATCGTCCGTACTAATAACATGGTTAGTTGTGTGTAGTCCGTGGAATAAGCGCCCCTGTGGATGAGATCAGATCACTGTGAAACTTGTGGGGAAAACACATGGAGGAATCAGATGCCATCGTCCTCTATTATTGTGGTGGTGCGATGCGAACCACTTACTTACAGAGCTAGCTAGCTAGCTCACCTCTCCTCCTCAGTCCTCGCCTAACCTACTGAAGCTACTAAGTCTCCATTGGTACCCGACCACTTCACATGAGATTGTCTACATTCGATCTCCTACCTACTCGTCGTTTTCATTGTCGTTGCTGTTGTCGATGGTTGTCGTTTTCACTTAACAAGAATTTATATTGGCTGCTAGGATCAATTCCGGTTACTTTCGGTATCAAGTTGATGATCGAGGCTGGGATATTATATCAGTACGTAGTAGGTGGTGGAATGTGGTTAGAATCCAGATTTGGATCTCACATGGAAACAGGGTTTAAATATTCTATATAAAATACTAAAACAGAGTCTGAAACGAGCTTTGGTGTGATTCGATTACGTCACATTTTCTGGATTAAAGTTGTGTTATTTTTGCATACGTATCGTATTCTGAATTAAAATGATATATTATCTTTTTGGGTCATATCAATTAATTTGCCAATAAAAAACTTATCTATTTAGATCAAATAATCTATCCAATATAACCTTATATCTTAATTACTCCATCCGTTCGGCAAAACTTGTCATTTTAACTCTCCACACAACTTTTAATAAAGCTAATGATTACACTCTTTTTTTACTAATTTACCCTCATTTATTACTCTACTTTTTACTTTATCAAAAACTACAACTCACAACACATCAATCAAATCAAGGGCATTTTAGTAAAGTAGAAGCAAAAATATCTAAAATGACAAGTTTTTCCGAACAAAAACAAAACTCTAAAACGACAAGTTTTGCCGAACGGAGGGAGTAGTTTTTTTAATATAACCTTTTTTAAAATATAACCTTATATCAATATAGATAACAATAAACCATAGATATGTTCGTTCTACTTGCTGATCCGGTTTTGGAGGATCTCGTCCGGAATGACGTTCTAAGATGACGCTTTTTTCGCTAGGATTAATGCTCCATCTTAATTCATTTCCTTGTATTTTAAAAAAAACCATAGAGATGAAATCTTTCTTAAAATTATATACTAAAACTATAAGTTATAAATTTCAGATTAAGGGGAATTAAGTATGTAGGTTTCAAAGCTTTTCAATATACTTGATAAGAAAAGAATAGTTTGATTTTTTTTTTAAAATGAAAACATTTTAAAGTAAGTTTTATTGTTTTTTGAAAAGGTAAATATAGAGATGGTGTGATAACACCCAAGATACAAAAGATGAGACTATACTAAGAGTCTCATGTAAAAAGGGAACTGTATACTAAAAAAGGCCCCTATATGCCCACCAAAAAGTCCCTAACTGTAACCTCCATCGGTACTAACACCCTAGCCAACTCTAATCACACATAATAATCATAGACTCCTACCCAACACACCCTTCTTTTCCAACTAAAATCCGCGAGTGACATGCACTTCCACTTCGCAGAAATCCTACCTTTACAGTTTTCAACAATGAGACTGGCACAAACTTTAGGCTCAAAAGTTTCGTTACAAAAAACTACTTTGTTCCTAGCCATCCAAGTGAAATACACCAATTCCTCAAAGGCCAAAAATTTAGCTTGAAATACACAAGACTTATGGATCACTTCTGGCTCACTCACAAACCAGGACAACCAATCTTCAATATTCTGGAACCGGCGACTGATGCCCTCCCAATTCAACACCGACGTTTGCACTTCGACAATAGTAGGGCAACTAAACCATAAGTGGGCTTCACTCTCCTCCGCTTGCTTGCAAAGCACACATTGAGCTGCTTCCACCCCTTTCCAGTGCTTACCCCGTCTGCTAGTCTAAAGGTGATTTCTGACAGCAAGCCAAATAATGAAAGTCCATTTCCTGCAATGTAGCTTCTTCCACGACATTTCACCCCCACTAACTCTTGCCCCTTGACTCTGATGATCTCATAAATTTTGGAACAAGAGAAACTACTTCTTAGATTGAGCACATGATCAAGCTGGTAAGTGGGAGGGTCGTTCGGAAACAAGGTCCCTTTCACCAAAATGAGCGAAATTTTGACACTTGATAATAACAAGAAATCTATCGAAGAACTCTGCTTTATTTGGCAAAAAATTTGGGAAGCTAGGAATGAAATGATCTTTAGAAATAGAAAGTCGAACACCCCTTGCCAGATGGCCATAAGAATTATAACGGATCTCAATGAATGGCATGGTGCAGCCAAAACTAAAAATGTACCCTCAGCGCCAACTGTAAAGAGAAGACGCAATTCTAAATGGACCAAACCGCCTAGGGATATCTACAAAATCAACCTAGATGGTTCTTTGAAACCCACTGGCGATTGCCAAGTAGGGGGGGTTATTAGGGACCATAATGGTTCTGTGATTGATATCTTTCAATATGAAACGGAAGCAAGCTCTGCCATCCAAACAGAAGCTGCTGCGTTTTGTGCAGGTGTAAACTTAGCTCTAGCTAAAGGTCTACGACGAGTCATATATAGTGGAAGGAGATTGTTTGGAAGTCACCAAGGCAATCAATGATAGCAAGTACGTTAGATGGGAAATTCTCCGGGAAGTGGAACTAATCAGGAATCTTAGCTTAAGCTTTGACATCATCGAATTCAGACACTGCTACAGGGAAGCAAACAAGGCAGCTGATTTTATAGATAAGTCTAGGAATATTTATACGTTTTTAAACCTCCCTACCTGTAGGGATCTTTGTAACATCATCCGTATGGATGATCATGGTGGCATCTTGCTTTTGTAAGATCCACCTAATTTTTACCTACTGTAAAAAAAAAAAAAAAAAAAAAAGTCCCTTTCAATTCGTCCTTTGTTTCCAAAATACTCTTTCAAACCCAATAATTATATATCATCCACCTTCGGGCTGATATCCCATACTTCGGCTCCTCTCAAGTGGTTCTATGACAATTTGAAAGACGAGAGTTGATGTATGTTTGCAAAAGAAGGAGAGTTATTTTTGAAACATGGGTGGCATGTTGGTATATCCAATAGGATCAATACCATTTTGATCTCTTCTTTAAATTCTCACAATTTTCATTATTATTATTTTTTTTACCTTTTCTTTTCCTTTTCTTTCTACCCATTACTAATTTGTCAAAAACACAACATAAGTTTTAGGCTACAATCAAGAGTTTATAAAAGGAAAGAGGTTCCTATGAGGGAATGAAAAGTGAAAACCCTTGCTCTTAATATATGCATTTGGCATCTTTCTTGTAAATGAAAAACCGATGAGTTTCAATTGCAGGGAATTCTAATTCCTACAAAAGGTAGAATTGCTTGGTATAAAAAAAATGGACAAAAATAATAAAGAAGTCTTTCAAATCGTTTCCTAAAATATAAAATCTTTTGCATTTTCTATAGGTAAATTTAAAGAAAACCACCCCCCAAAAGGAGAGGGTTTTCACTTATCGACCTCATAAATTAAAAATTATAGAAAACAATATCTTAAATAGTCTATATTAACAAATCACCATATTACCTATTTTCGTTAACCTAGCATCATCTATATTATATTTTAATAACTTTTACCTTTAAATATGAGTTTGATCCATTTTATTTGTTAGAGATAGCTTTTTTTTATAAGAAAAACTTCATATATAGTACATGTATATAGGGGATGGGGGATTTTGCCTGTCTTTTACCTCAAAATGGCTTTGGGTCGACAGTATCAATGCTTGGTGGAACTTGACTTCGACTTTTAGTCTATGTTGTTCCCAAGATATTGGGTTAGGTTCACTTGTTCGCTTAGGTCCATGTTCTTGCCATTGTTCATATTACACCGTTTTGTTTTACAATGTATGTTTCGACTGAGCCTCAAACTTTTCCCGATTAAAAAAAAATTGAGTACGTTACACACAAATAAACTTATTTTATACTTAAAAATGTAAATATATATATTTTTTTTTGATTAAGTAAGAATTCGAGATCAGACAAGCCTGATTCTCGAGAGGCCGACGAATCGGCAGGCGTAAATCGCCTAAACATACAATACAAATAGAAAACGACGCAATGAAACAAGCAAAAAAACAACTCTACGACAAGACGGATCTAAGAAAAACTCCTCCGAACAATTGCAAATGACGACGAAGAACGAAGCCAAGCACCTCCGAAACAGTAGCACCGCGGGCCAACGGTACAGCAGGAATCTATCTCCTGTGGGAAGTGCAGACGAAACTCCAAGGAAGCTCCTTCCCGGATACAGAGTCGCCCTGAACGCACCACCTCGACCCCAGCCAGTCCCGACTCCAAACTTCACGCCCCCAACCAAGCAGAAGATCTCCTAGAAACGCTGAAAGTAGAGTCACACATTGTGCGTGCAAAAACGTCACCGAGATTTAGTCAAGCTCTAATGGGAATTAATCAAACCCTTTCGAGATTTAATTTAAGCCCTTGTGGGATTTAATCATACCCTTTCGGGCTTTTATACGAACCAAACAAAAGGTAAACAGATTAACCAAAACCATTTACCTTTTACTGAGTTCGGATCTTGTATATATAAAAGAATATATATATATATATATATATATATATATATATATATATATATATATATATATATATATATATATATATTATTCATATATATAGCTGTGTTTGGATTAATAGGTAGGTGACAATCAAATTTCGATCCCGGCTTCGGCCTCCTTAATCCAACTCCGGCTCCTATGTTGCCGTAGTTCAAGCATACTCGTTCTTCGGTGTAAGTTGGTTTGGGAAAACCCTAAATCCGAGTTTTCATGATCGGTTTGTATTCGATTGCTAAAATTGTGTTAGGGCTTTGTTTGATTTTGAGATTTTCTCCCTAAAATCTTATTTTCCTCTGGCTAATTTTGTGTATTACCCCCCTTTTTTGTCAATCCGAGCTGCGTCGCCTTCTCGGGGTTGCTCGTCGGCCCGTTGGCGTGGCTGACCTGTTATCACATCGGAGGTTGGGGTGGTTGCCGTCGGCGCTTGGTGTCCGCGCCTGGAAGTCTTCTTCTCCTCCTCCATTTCGATGTTCATGTTATCCTCTTCCTCCCCTCAGGGGTAGTGCCCCCACTTGGTGGGCTGGTGGTGCCCCGACGGATCCGCCTCGGTGCGCCGCCCGCTCTTCCGGCCTATCCTCGCTCGTCGCCTCTCCTTTCCCTCCTCTCCGGCCATTTGTGTCCCTTGACCGACGTGGCTTCTGTGGGTGGGTGGGGGTTGTTCCAAGTTCTTCCGATTCTTCTGGCTTTGGGCCACCCTTGGCCCGATTGGTGACCCGTTGTTTAGGCCCGATTGTTGTCCTTTGGGCCCAAGTTAAAGCCTTGGGCCCAAAGCAGCCCGGGCTTAAAAAAAAGAAAAAAAAAACATTCTTTTGGGGTTTTATCAAAAACCCAATTCGAGTTTTTGATTTTGTACCGAAAGGATTTTGAATATAACCACCCGAAAGGGTTTTGAGTATAACCACCCGAAAGGGTTTGAGAAAATCCCGCAAGGGCTTGTTGATACTTTTGCAGGTGAAAACTTGATGGCGTTTTGTTCGAGCAGCTTGCGGCTCTGCTTCCGATGTTTCTAGGAGATCTTCTGCTTGGTTGGGGGGCGTGGAGTTTGTAATCGGGTCTGGCTGGGGTCGAGGTGGTGCGCTCAAAGGCGACTCCGTATTCGGGATTGAGTTTTCCTTGGAGCTCGTCTGCACTGCCCACAGGAGTTAGAGTCCTGCTGTACTACTGGCCCGCGGTGCTACCGTTCGGTGGTGCTTGGCGGCGTTCTTCGGTGGCTTCCTTTGCTTTTCGGGTGTTTGGTCTTCTTGAATCGTTTGTTGTAGAGTTTATTTCTGTTTGGTTCATTACGCCTGTTATTTGTATTTCTGTTTTTAGGTTGCTCTGTTAGACGGTTCGCCGTCTGACGACTTCGGTCGGCCTCTCGATGAGCCAGGCCTGTCTGACCTTCGAATTTTTACCTAATAAAAAAAAAAAAAAAAAATAGATGTGTTTGGATTACTGTTTTTTAAAAAAAAAAGCAAAATCAACAAATACAGTTGTTTCCCACATTCCACTGCAGCTTGCCCTGCAAGGAGGACATAAGCAAACCTTGCACAGCAAGGACAAACAGTGGGGATGGATAGCCTTGCACGGCAAGGAGAAGCCGGGCTGGGACGACAGCCGTCGGGACACCAACCGCGGGACGCCGGGAACGAACCCAGAGAGACGCAGAGGGGCGGCGTGTTATAACGAGAACGATAATAGCGAAGAAAGACACAGAGATTTACGTGGTTCAGCAACGGTGTGTTGCCTACGTCCACGGGCAGAGAACCAGATTTCTTATTAGAGGAAGCGAAAAACAGATTGGTTACAAGGGTTGGCGTTCCATGAGTATATGAAGAGACTCATGGAACCCTAAACAGACAATGGGCTGAAAGCCCAAGATAGAAAGACGATAGGCCCGTTTACAATAAACATTGCATACCGTAAAGACGGGGTGGCGCTGCCCCCCCTAGCCCCCCCGCCAGGGGAGAGCCAACTAGGGGGGGCAGCGAGACCACCGCCGGGGGGCTCCGCCCCCCCGGACCCCCCGATGCGTCGCCGGTCAACAGTCGTTCAAGGCACATTAACACGGCGGAACGGGGTCGAAAAGGAAGTTATAGATTTTGGGGGTTTCAAGGCACGGCAGAAAACAGTGCCCCGGAGGATAAGGCTGCGGTGGGGGGGCCACCAGGCTACACCAGGGTCCAGGAGGGCTTGAAACCACTGAATCCGGGAAAATGAAGGGCGGAGAGGAAGGGGATTCAGCCAAGGCTGGAAGCACATTTACCATTGAGGGATACAAATCTCCACCGGCCGATGCCTAACGAGAAGGCGGAGAGGGAGGAGAGCCAACTATGGGTGGAGGGAAATCTCCACTGATGGCGATTGCAGGCGAAACCGGGCAACGACGAGGAATCGTGACCGACAACACCAAGAGGCTGGACAAGTAGGATTCAAAGCCCGATTGAAACAAAAACAATCTGGCAAGGTTCATCGGATAAGATTAGGGGCACCGAAAAGAGAAATACATCCCATGGGACACAAATTATTGAAGAGAATAGATTTGATCAAGTCCCGAAGGGATTTTTTCACAAGATCTCTCCCTAGTATTCTAGAGAAAAGAGAGTGTTTTTGCTCGAAGGAGTTTGCTCCAATCACACAACTACCTGCAACGTAACTGTGCTTGTTTGGTGGGCACAACTTCATCATCCATGAAATGAATCATGGATGGGCACAGATTATTGAGGAGAATAGGTTTGATCCAGCCCCGAAGGGATTTTTCGCAAGCTTTCTCTCTCTCTAGATTTTCTAAAAATGTAAATACTTTTATAAATTGGATAAGTTGTAACGGGAAAGAGAAAAAAAGAAATGAAAGCAGTAAATTGGTGTAATAAAATCCCACCATCAACCCACCACACCACTCTTCTCCTTTTAATTCAATCCTCTCGACTGCCCACACTGCTCCATTCCTCATCACCCCTCCCTCTCTCCGGCAACCCTCTCTGAGAGTTCCCCCGCCGCCATGGACTCCCAGAGCACCCCTTCCTCCTTCTCCAGCTTCGGCTCCTACTTCCATGCACTCTCCCAGACTCCCCACCGCCTCTCCCTCCGCGCCACCGCCGTCTCCACCTCCTTCGACGAGACCACCCGCTTCCGCTCCCGCTCCGGCCCCTCCCTTCGCCGCTCCCTCCGCTGGTACGACCTCGTCGGCCTCGGCATCGGCGGCATGGTCGGCGCCGGCGTCTTCGTCACCACCGGCCGCGCCTCCCGCCTCTACTCCGGCCCCTCCGTCGTCCTCTCCTACGCCATTGCCGGCCTCTGCGCCCTCCTTTCCGCCTTCTGCTACACCGAGTTCGCCGTCCACATCCCCGTCGCCGGCGGTGCCTTCTCCTACCTCCGCGTCACCTTCGGTCAGTCCCTACCGAACTATCTCGATCCCGCTCTCCGATTCCCTATCATCAATTTCAGCTAAAACGCCGCATTTTTGTCTCCTCTTGCAGGCGAATTCGCCGCTTTTCTTACCGGGGCGAATCTGGTGATGGATTACGTTCTCTCCAATGCTGCCGTCGCCCGGAGCTTCACCGCCTACCTCAGCACCGCCGTTGGAGTCTCCACTGCGAAATGGCGTATCACCATCTCCTCCCTCCCCGAAGGATTCAACCAAATCGACATCGTCGCCGTCCTTGTCATCCTCATCATCACCCTCATCATCTGTTACAGGTCCCCACCCACCCTCAACTTACAATTTCCCCCAATTTTTTCCAATTATTAATTAATTTCTTGTTTTTTCAGTACGAGGGAGAGCTCAGTAGTCAACATAGTGTTGACGGCGGCGCACCTCCTGTTCATCGCCTTCGTGATAGCGATGGGATTCTGGAAAGGCGACGCGCGTAACCTGACGGCGCCGGCGGATCCCGTCCACCACGCCTCCGGATTCTTCCCATTCGGCGTCACCGGCGTCTTCAATGGCGCCGCCATGGTCTACCTCAGCTACATCGGATACGACGCCGTTTCCACCATGGCGGAGGAGGTCAAGGACACCAAGGACATTCCAATCGGCGTCTCCGGCTCCGTCGCCATCGTCACCGTCCTCTACTGCCTCATGTCCGCCTCCATGTCGATGCTCCTCCCCTACGACTTGGTAAAAATCAAATTAAATTCACCAATCGATTGTTCCAGAAGCAACATTAAAATTAACTAGTAATGGAATTGAAATAATTTCAGATCGATGCAGAGGCGCCATTTTCGGGGGCTTTCAGAGGGGAGAGGGGGTGGAATTGGGTGTCGAATGTGATCGGGGCAGGGGCGAGCTTCGGGATATGGACGTCCCTGATGGTGGCGATGCTGGGACAGGCGAGATACATGTGCGTGATCGGACGGTCGAGCGTGGTCCCTGCGTGGTTCGCGAGGGTCCACCCTAAGACCTCCACACCCGTCAACTCCTCCGCTTTTCTCGGTACCCTTGCCTTAATCCTCTTCCTCTATTTGCCTTTATCTGATTATTAAATTGCAATTTCCCATGCCTTGTTTTGTGTGTGCCTCTCCATTGTGTACTCTGTGTGATGGGGTTTGCTTTCTACTGTGATTCATTTGTCCCTAATAGGCCCTCTGAGGTGGGCAGTTGAGTTCCAGGGGACCCTTTCAGAAACCGTTTCAGTTGTGTGGGGACTATTACAGCTACTACCACCCTGTGTTAATTGCTAACCCTAATCCTTAATCTGTAGTTAGCTTCATCTGCTTGATCGATCAGGGTTCGTTCTCCGAGATTCGGTTTTCTTGATGTCGATGTTGTTGACCTTGGTGGATTGTGGTGGAATCGGATTATTGATTCCGGGAATAAGGGCTTTTATGTGGAGGATAGATTTCATTTCTTGTGTTGTTGTTGTTCTTCACATGATTTTTCTTTTGCAAGTTGGGTTTGACAAAACTCCATTTGAAGTAGGGGCCAATGCAAGTTTGCAATTACATGACTGAGTTGAGAGTTGAATTGATAGGTAGGTAGTGGGCGTTTATCGACTGGGAAAAGTTATAGGACCTTTTTTCGGGGCGAAACATGATCTGGCCTCTGGGCCATGTTGTGCTTATCCTTGATGTGTCTTGGATGTTTATATCGTACTGAGGCATCTCATTGTTGGGGTCACAACTTTGATTTAATGTGTTTAGTGATGTCTTTTTGACAATACAGCGACATGAACGGGGGTTATTAGTGCGAAAGCAACCGTGAAGTCGACATAATACCTGATTGTTTTTATCTTCTTGTCAAGCTTGGTAATGATCCTTTTTGATTGAATTGGGAATTTGGGTATTTGCATCACAAAGTGTTCTGATTCTGATACTACTTTCATCTGGCTTCCTGTCACAGTTTGTTCAAACCCTTGTTCTAGGATAGCTTGTATCTAACATTAGGGATTTGTGTCTCTTTCAATACGGATTAGTTATGTTAATGGTGTTAGTTCAAAAGAGCTTGACCTACATACACAAGATCTTTGACTCCTCGTCGTTGTATCTTTGAACATGGTAGGCAAGCTTGGTAGGTTTAAGTTTGGTAGATTTGGCTTATGTTTGCTCAAAGTGCTTACTTGTTTGAAAGTGACATTTTTTGTTTCTTACCCTTTTCTACTGGTTCCGTTTTCAGGGGTTTTCACGGCTGCAATTGCGCTATTTACCGACCTTGACATCCTCCTCAATCTCGTCTCCATCGGCACACTGTTTGTATTCTACATGGTGGCGAATGCGGTGGTTTACAGGCGCTACGTCGTGGTCGGAACGACCAACCCATGGCCTACACTATCCTTCCTGTGCTCGTTGTCACTCACCTCGATAATTTTCGCCCTGATATGGCACTTCGCACCTACCGGGAGGCCCATGGCAATTTTGCTAGGGTTGTGTTTAGCAATCGCTGTCACCATGGTGCTACTGTTCTGTTGCCTAGTCCCACAGGCCAGGAAGCCCGAGCTTTGGGGTGTCCCGCTCATGCCCTGGATCCCTTCGATCTCGATCTTCTTGAACATCTTCCTGCTCGGTTCCCTCGATGGCCCGTCCTATATCCGTTTCCTGTTCTTTTCGGGCCTGGCGGTGCTCGTATACATTTTCTACAGTGTCCACGCTAGCTTCGATGCAGAGTGCGACGGGTCGACCCAGAAGGAAGGTGTGAACCTAAAGGACCTCGAGATCGGAGAAAGCCGAGAACTACCCAATTCTTGAAGGCAGACCGAAGTTTTCGCAGGGGTATAGAGGGTTAGATGGGTACAGCAACCGAGTTTTTGCACAGGAAGAACATTGTACAGCCCTTGTTAAACCCTAGCCCAATTGCCCCTGCCTACCATTCATCGGTTCGACCGATCGTCGATATGGTTCGACGGCGTATTAACAAAGGTAGAAACCCTATTATAAAAAGGGAAAACTAATTAAAATACCCCCACCTTTGGGGGTATGGTAAAAATATATCCTCAACTTTCAAATGTAATAAAAATATCCTGACCTTTGAGGGTGATGGTAATATATTAGCCTGTGTTTTCTCACGGGTCAAAAATGCTAACAAGACACACTACGCGGATTTTTTACAAGGGTTTTCTTGAACAGTGTCCTTAGGAAAAAAATAAAGAGTTGGACCGGGTTCATACCCAACGCATTTTCCTCCCTCATATCTTTTTCCGTGGACCATGGTTGCCTCTTGAATTGTCTTCTAGGTCTTCTAAGTAGCTCATGGTTCCTCTTCAATGTCAGTCTTCCTCCCTCGTTGTCGACTATATATCTTGAGCTATAACCCAATTTTAGTGCTAATTTGTAAAAAAAAAAGGCTTCACGTATGTTGTCTTGTAAAAAAAAATCCACGTAGGCTGTCTTGTCAGCATTTTTGACACGTGAGAAAATACAGGGTAATATATTACCACCACCCTCAAAGGTCGGGATATTTTTATTACATTTGAAAGTTGAGGATATATTTTTACCATACCCCCAAAGGTGGGGGTATTTTAATTAGTTTTCCCTTATAAAAAATCAAAATGGTTTGTGCAAATGATGTAATTTTGAAGGAAATGCAAGTCAAAAAGGAGGTTCTTCCGATCCCCTTATTGGGCTTATCCGATTCGAACAACCGAAAAATAAGAAGGTTCCAAATTCCAATCAGCATTTTGTGGGGTTGAAATGTTGCCCCTGCAAATAAGAAAGGGAAGGTTCTGAGAATAAAATCGTGTGAAGCATATTGCCAAATTATCAAGAGAAAAGAAACGTTATTAAAATGCCAACAATTTGTGACATAAAGCAAGAAGAAGAAAAAAGAAGGTATGATGATTCAGGGGTTATCATTTGGGTGTGTAGAGGCCACAAATTCACAATGAGTCAATTTCTCCAAGTGCAGGTGGGATGATCACATTTAGATTCGGAGATCCCTATGTTTGCTATGAGCGCAAGTGTGTTTAGATTTGCCCAAATCGAATGCTGCGACGAGTGGTGGCTTGTTGGTTCTATCACCTTTTCTCGCCTACCATTCGTATGTCGTTTTCGTTGGTGTTTTAAGCATATAAGGTGGCCAGTCTTGCTGTTGTGGTCCTGTTTTATTGTCCATTGTCAACCGAAAATCAAATCAAACTTAGGGTCATTGAAGAAGCTTGATCACTATTAGTAGTCTTAGTACTATGGTAACCAACCCATAGGCATATCTTGCAATTTACATCTTGGCCAAACTTGAGGAGACTCACAATAGTGGTCCGTAGGATGAGGTATTTATCCATTTGAGCCACCAGAGATGTTGCTTTTCGACGAAGACGAAGATCTCCAAAATCTAGATGAATAGAGAAGTGAGGCCCAAGAGTAATATCTCAAGCACCCACTTCCACACATATCAGGCACAAATATGATATCTAGATACCAAGTGATATCGATATCTGCTCATACCAAACGCTGGTTATCAGATATCAAGTTAACTAATATCCATATCAGATATCGGGGTTTGAACTAGGAACCTTTGGTACTACCCACAAATCCTTTCCAGTTGAGCCATTCTGGAATAGTTCCTAAATATCAATACCAAACGACCCAAAAAGGCGACATTTTATCCACCAGAAACTGTGCTTTTGGACGAAGACGAAGATCTCCAAAATCTAGATGAACAGAGAAGGGAGGCCCAGGAGTAATATCCCAAGCACCCACACTTCCACATATCCTGTATTTTAGGTTGAATTGATATGATAAAAACAGAGATGGGGAGGGAGCAAGCATCCATTACCATTATCCCTTCCATGCCTTTGAGGATAAAAACTATAAAGGGCAAACCAAAAAAGAAGTGTATGAGGGGGGCCATGCTGCCTGTGTGCTTTCGGCTGGGCTTTGGGGTCTCTCCATTGTCAAGTCACTGTTAGCCAAGTTGATAGGTCAGTGATCGCCCCACCCATCCTCCCCTTTGTGTCACTCCCACTTAATTGTTTTCTTGTGTGTTTTTTGTCCTTCACAAATCCATATATGATTCACCACTTCCCATTTCTTCCATTACATTTTGCATCTCAAAATCCAATAGTTTGTGCTTCTGTTCACAAAGTTTGGGAACCATACGAACCAAGTGAATCTCGAAATCGTTTCGATTGACCTTGTTAGAAATAATGCACATAAGTTGATGGGTGTCGCAGTCTTGCACCACTAGACGGAGTAAGCAAAAATTAAAGCCTTTTTTATCGCTCAATGGACGCTACTGCTTTGTTTTTGCACGACCGAATATGCATTTTGTACACAACTTATGGATGTGCATTCATCCTTTACCACTAGATGAATCCTTCCTAATTACAAATATTTTCTTCCTATTGCAGTAGTTCGAGGAAGTGGAGTTTCGCCACGTCTTTAAGGAGGCCAGCAGGTGCACAGATCGTGTTGCCAAAATCTTCCGGTCAAAATGCGTTGTTGCTCCAGGATAGAATTACATCTGTCAGGAACTCATGATGCAATTGGTTGGTGATCTAGTAGGGTTAACTGTTAGAGATGTAAATGAGATCAAAGTGTCCCACATCGGAAAGTTGAACATATCAAGCCCTAGTATATGAATCGGTGGGCTACTCCTTCTATTGCCAATTGGTTTTAGAATGGAACCCACCCGGCTTGTGTGCTAGGCTACTAGCGCATGTGCGCCCGTCCACACGTCCCCCAGTCATCGGTCCGAGTCGGACTTTGATATTAACCATTACCAAAAAAAAAAAAAAGTGGATTAACTTCAAGAAAAGCCTCTCAACTTTTTCTTCACAGTGCTATCTTGGATTGGATGCCATTGCCGGCCAACTATATATTTAATCTTTAGCCACATTAAATATTAGCAAGTTAATTTGACCTATCAATTTGAATTGTTCTTGTTGTAAGATAAAATAATGATGAAATACTAAAAAGGGAATGCATATGGGAGTTGAATACTTGAATTGGCAGGTTTCTGATTCCCTCCATAGATTTGTTCTTCGCCAATTGCGTTGGCCCCAAAATCACAATAGGTTACTTTAGGTTCTCATACTTGATTACTTTACTCCAAGAGATATGATGCCTAATCAAATCTTAATATTTTTAGCCCTAAGATTTTGATTTGGTATCTACTCCAAACAACTTTTGACTGTGGAAAAGGGGGGAAAAAGGGGTGAAAATGAAACCTTAAAAATGTTTTTTAATTATATGTGAGTTGAAAGTCGAGATTCTACACATTATGGCTACAATCTCTCTACTTTTAGAAATATATTCCAAATATAGTTCTTTAGAATAAGGTGACTTAAAAAAGGAAGTTCTTCACTATCAAAATGATATTGTGAGTCTGCCTCTACAAACTGTGTTGAGATGTGAAATGAGCTTTAACAAGCCTTGTCCAACTACTATACTCCTGTGACCCGTTGAGCTAAGTCCATACGGATGAGCTTTATCAAAGCTTATATATAATGATTGAAGAGAAAAATAAAAATCTATAGATAAGTTATTTGTATGAAATTATTTTATAGGACACTAAACTAGTTTCATTAATATAAGAATTTAACAAACAACATATTTCCTTCTTAACTCAATCAATTGACTCAATCTATTGCAAAAATAAAAAATTAATAACTTGGGTAGATTCACAAACATACGGGAAGTGAACCAGCGCCAGGAAGGGGGAAAAATACTGGGCGCCAGATGGAATTCGAACCCCAGTTGTTGCCAATATTTCCATACTAGACTAGCTTATAGAATCAACCAACTGAACTATATCTACTTTGTGATATTTACTACTCCTAATTATACAAGTTCTATATTTTTGGGGTGGGCTGCAGCAAAGTTTTGCCCACCACTGGGTCCGTGCCTGATCATGGTGAATAACCTCCATCCAATTTTCATCTATGTACATGTCCAAACCAACGTAGTCTGTGCTCCCACATCTTGTCCCCAATACTAGTGACTCCAACCTTATTTCTAAGGTCCTCATTTCTGATTCTGTCTGGTCTCGTAGCATCCTTATCTCTTTCATCGACATCTCACATTCTTGAGAGCAATACAGTAAGACGGGAGTATACCACCTTGTAGAATTTTTCTTTCAGTTTCATGGGCACCTTCTTATCAGAGAGGGCACCTAAAGCGCTCATCCATCTCTGCCACCCCACCTGAATTCAGTGTTCGATATCCCTATCAACACCTCAATTGCTTTGTTGTTTTACATCTAACACTTTGAAATTAATCTTTTTTATGGCAGCGAAAGATAAGGTCCCTCCACCCTGTGACACTGAGAGGCTTCGTTATGCGCAACCCTTGTATTGGATTCCACCATCAGAAGGGTGGGTTAAGTTAAATACGGATAGGGTGTCTAAAAAGGCAATTCAAGAAGCGCCGGTGAAGGAGTCCTTCCATGATCACCTGCTTCGGTAGCTTTATTAGTGCATATACAAATACTTGTGGTAACTGTTTAGACAATCCCAATGGTAACTACATCACCAAGCTTGGATGAGTTTATAACCACATGAAGAACATTTCATGGGATATATAACCAATTTATCATAGAAATAATATATTAAGGCCCCGTTTGGCACGAGGTTATTTGAGGTTATTGGTGGTGAAGGTGGGTTTTTTTTTTTTTAAATAACCTTGACCAATGGTGTTTGGGAGGAGTGTTGTGATTTTGGGAGATGGAGGTGGAGGAGGTAAATTGAGGTGAAAAAAGAGCAAGATCACCACCCCCGAATTTGAAGGTGGAGGAGGTGGAGGTGAATTGAGACCAAAATAACCCCTTCAATTGCCTTCCTTGCCCCTTCTCATCTCTCTCCGTGCTGCTCATCTCCCGGATCCAGGCCGTCCAACTCCTCCCATTGCCGCCGACATGGTCGTCCAGCCACATGCTCCTCTCCCGGAAATCCAAGGTGGAGATGATTACCACCCGTCTGGTTGCCGGAGAGGAACGCCGAATTGTCCGACGGCAGCGGGATGGCCCCAAGGAACGCCGCGAAGGTTGCCGGAGAGGAATACATGGGTTTGATGAGGAGATTTGATGAACACAATCACACAAAAACCTCCAAAATTACAAATTGGAAAGTGATTACACAGAATTGTACATTGAACAGGTAGTGGACCACTGGTGATTGACGCCCGACCACCAGGAAGATGATGAGGAAAAGGAGAGACGGTAGCCAAAGGTAAATAATAAAATAAGGGTAATTACGTCATTTTCCTTTTTATTTCATAAAATAACCTTATAACCTCCGAACACTAGACTGTGTTATATAAGAGTTATTTTTTTAAAACAATTCCCACCTCTTCCACCTCCATAACTCATACAATAATCTCCTATTCAATTAACTCATAAAAAAAATAATTTCTACCCCTTAAAAGAACAAACTTTTGCCAAACAGGGCCTTAGGCCTATTGGCATTAGGTTATTTGGGGTTATTGGAGGTGAAGATGATTTTTTATTTTTAAAAAAATCACCTTAGCGTTGGCTGTTTGGCAAGAGATGGCTGTTTGGCAAGAGATGGGAGGTGGAGGTGGAATGTGATCCAGGGTGAAAATATTGGAGGTAAATTCAAAGGTCAAAATTGCACGTCTTTAACGACGTGCACCCCTTTTGACTAATTAGCGTTTTAAAAAAATTAATTAACCCCTTTTAACCATACACGTCCTAAGGACGTGCATGATTTGGGGTGTATATAGCGAACACGATTTTATTTCACCTCGAGTGACCTCCTTGCCCTCCACAATGGTTCCTTTTCAGCTTCCATCGTCAGTTTTCATGGCAGCCGAGCTCATCTTCGATGTCCCCGAGATCGGTGCAGCCTCAGCCTGCCCTGCCGTCAGGGGCGAAGCCAGGGGGGTCATGCGGTGGCTTGAGCCCCCCCTGGATTAATAACACTTCTGTATATATACTAAAAAGTGGGGGATAAGATATAGAAGAGACAAGCAGCGTAGATGGTTAAAGCATTGGAATGGTGTTGGGAGACCCATGTTCGATTCCCCTTCCTCTCCTTTTCATTTTTTTTTAAAGCGAGCCCCCCCCCCCCCCCCCCCCCCGGCGATTTCCCTCCCTCCGCCACTACTTGCCGTCCTCTTCCTCCACGACTTCCCAGAACTCTGGTACTCCTGTTGACTTAGACGCCCCTCCCTCCCTTCGTTTGGGTGAAGCCGTGAAGGTACCTGTACGTGCACAAGGCTGTTGGTTTGTGGGGGTGAAAGCCTGTTGGTTCGCCTCTTCGGTTCACAGGACCAGGGTTGTTGAATGTTGATTTGTAGGGGGAGGTGCCTAGTGATATAAAAGTAAGGGACAATTTGGTCATTTTCATTTACAACACATAAAATAACTCTATACTCACCTATTTTTTTTAAAAAATATCCATTTTTTCCACCTCCATAACCCATATAATAATCTCCACCTCAATTAACGCCTAAAAATAATCTCTAGCCTTTAAAAATGACATTTTGCCAAACAGGGCCTAAGAAAAATATAAGATCCAGATGGGCCTGGCCCATTAGTTAAGGGTCCAAAGACTGGCCCAGTTCCATCCAAATCGGATTGGTAAAGCAAATAATAATATGCAGACTCAACTCTTCAAGGTCTCATTCTCCGGCTGCGCTCTCCTCCTCGTCCTCCTCCGTCGTCAGGTACCCTCTCTCTCTCCAACCCTCCTCTCCGCTTCTAGAATCATCTAACAATGGAGCCTTAGGCCGATCTGTAATTTAGCTGTTTTGATTTCGCGAGATTTGAATATTTCGATTTGTCTTGTTTTTATTATTCCTCGTGTTGTTTGTTCTTCTGATTCCTCTTCTCGCTGATGCTTTTAGATTCTAGTCCATCTTCTAGCTTCTAAATCAGGGTTTTGTTATTCCGAAACAATCAATTTCGGTCTTCTTTGGTGTCGATTTGACGAGATTAGGCAGGTAGGTCCTTTTCATTCTATGGATCGATCTACTCGGACTTAGCTTTTCTTTTTGGCAGGTTGATTATTAGCATCACCTTCAGTTCCTATTCTAATTGTTGGAAATTGGATTATTAGCCAGTAGCCTTGGATTTTGTAATTTTCTTTGTTTGGGACTGGAGTTATGAGATTCTGGAAACCCTAGCTGTGAATTTTAATGTATAGTTTCATTTCACAATACCTAATCCCTTGTGTCTCTTAAAATTTCGCACTTGCACTGATGGCTGATGAATAATTGTATCAAATTAGAATAGATTCATCTCCTTTCCCTGTATGTTTCGGCAATTTGGAACTGAATGGGCCCTTAATCTTTAGATATCTAGATTGAGATATCTGGTTTTTAGAAACTGGAGTGTAAATCCTTGCTAGATCTGTGGCCTTTCGAGATCAAAACACTTGTCTGAACATTGCGTGGAAGTTTCTAAGAAAGACTGTTGATACCTAATTTGCAGAGTTTTGTTGAGAAGATTAGACTGAAAGATGGGTAAAACACCAATAAGGATGAAGGCGGTGGTGTATGCTTTGTCACCCTTCCAGCAGAAGGTGATGCCTGGGCTGTGGAAGGATCTGCCTGGAAAGCTCAGTCACAAGGTCACTGAGAACTGGCTCAACGCTACCCTCCTCCTCAGTCCACTTGTTGGTGTCTACAGCTATGTTCAGTACTACCAGGAAAAGGAGAAGTTAGAACACCGTTATTGAAAATGAATTGTTTTGAAGCATTCTTGTTTTTCAGGTTTTTTCATGCTGATTTATTGAGGAGGATTTTCCTTTTGGGCATCTTGCATCTGAGATAAGTACTCCTACAAGCAGCTTATAAGCTGTCTTGAACTTATATTTTGATTGTTGCCGATGTTAGTTGCTTTTGCTGTCCAAACAGCAAAGTTGAACAAAAATGTACTTTGCAAATCATAATACAGCAATAAGTTTATCACTTTATTGCTAACAAATGATTTTATATTTGGCTGTGTTTAATTTTTTCTGAACCGTGTGACCATTTTTACCTTCCTAGTTTGTGAAATCTATTGAGTCACGGATCTAGCATATGAAATTATGTAACAGGGTTGCTTTTTCCTGGTTAAGCTTCTTTGTGTTAGTTATCATCCTCTAATCTGACGGGAATGTCTGATGTTAGGGACTTGTCATCTCATCTTCCTCTCAATAATAGATTGGAAAATTTTGCATGATATTGGAACTTGCTTTTGAATTTTCACACAGAAATGTGAAGTTTGTGAAATTGTATTTGCTATGATAGAAGGAAACATGAGAAATCAATGATAAAACACGCGTAAATGAGTATGTGTTCTAATGAAGCTTCAACGGAATTCTTCAACTCTTGCAGCCAGTTGTAGGTTATGGTGCATCAAGAATGCGGGAGCCTGATAATTATATTGTAGACTTGTAGTATGATCAGTGCCAACTATTGCTTTTGTAGGATGCCAAGATAATCTCAAAACATAGCTTTCTTTCCTAGTTAAGTTAGCTAGTGACTTGTTGGAAATCGCAATTGCTTGGATGATCGGCCTATACATTGAAACGAGCCTACAACGTACACGTTTATTGTGCTTGGGTAAACACGGAGCCAGTGCCTAGTCGACTGCCTGGTCTACACTAGTCCCGCCTATAAACACCATTTATCCGTTTGGAGACTCGATTTATGACATAGGAAACCCGACAAGGGAGAATCGAAGTACTTTTTCTTTTCTTTTTTGAACCGGAAAAAATTTGGCCTTGAGGTGAAAAACCTCAAATCCCAAGAGAATCCATGTGGATGAATCGCCGGAGCGATAAGTCGCCAATGACCAGAGGTCCAGAGAAGGCAAAGTCGAGATGTGAGAGATGATCAACAACTCTATTTGCATTTCTATAAACATGACGGACCTGAGTGTTTTGAAACAACCTTAGAGAGATTAGAGTGTCAGAGACAATCATTTCGAAAAACAACCTTAGAGAGATTAGAGTGTCAGAGACAATCATTTCAAAATCAAAGTACTTATTTTTCGGCATTTCCTTGTGGAAAGACTCTCCACAAGGGTAAATATTGTCTCATTGTTAATCTTAATATAATTCCTTGGTATGAATATCTTGAATGATGGTTTATTACATTAAATTTTATAGTAAACTTTTGGCTTTGGTCCTGAATCATGCCTTCAAAAATGTTTTCTTTGTTGATACAGTATTTTTTGTTTGTTTGTGTTAGGCTTATTTTAGTTGTCCCTCTTACTCTGCTATGTGAAACTTTTTCTTAAAGGGTCAGAAAATTAGCGTTGGATTTTTTTTTTGTGTGGCCATTTTCAGAAAATCAAAGAGAAAATACAAAACATGAAAGAAATTAAAGAAACTCTCATAAATTATAAATGTGTAACTATAATATAAGGATAAACTGTGCATAATTTATTACACGATTATCAAATATTGTAATATAACGTTGATTCGAAGCTCTCTTGTTTAATTATAGTATAAAGATATGATGTTTAGAAAAAGATAGATGCATGTCAGTTTAATAAATGACGTCTGAAGTGGGTTGTTTTTTGTTCAATTTTTAAAGATTTATAACTTTTTACTCAAGTATCAGGTTGTCCCTTATTATATATCAAATTGAAGCTCCAAACAAGAGAAAAATATATATACTAATAAAAATTCTTCGTTATGGGGCATAGCTCTTCTAGCCTTTAGAACTAGCAACTGCATGGTGGTGCCTCTGGACATTCATAAATAAGAAAATCTTCAACAATGAAAACGCAACGACAATCCAAAACATGGTTAATATGACTAAGACAAACAATCATGAATCGGGAAAAAAAAACAAAACATTTAGATAAATCACGCATTAATGCTATGACAAAAATAACATAAACCCAAAAGAAACGACATATGCGATGGAATAAACCACCTAAAGGAACTTTCAAAATAAATTTTGACAGTAGTAACAATTACTCTAGTACTTCTGGTAGGGCTGGGTCAAAACTACCAATACAAACCAACCAATTCCGTACCAACCGAACCAATTTAAATTGGCACCGATTAAATTGGTTACCAATTATATTGGTACGGTATTACCGAACCAATTCATCAAAGTTGGTTGGTAATGGTAATTTAGTTGGCGAAATTGGTATTACCATTACCAACCGATTATATATAAATATATTTAAAAAATTATATTATATATATATATATATATATTACTAAAAGAATAGAAATGAGGGGATGGATTTTTGATGCAGAATATCCATTAAAGAATAAAAAATTAATATTCCGCATACATTTTAATATTTAGATTTAGGGTTCCTCCTGAATTGTATGAATTGATATTTAATTCGGTAAGTGCGTTTATTTTGGTACTTATTTTTTATTTAATTTGGAGTTGCATGCTATTATTACGAAGAACTTGGTATTTTACCATTACCAACTATTACCAACCGATTATATCGGTTACCAATTAAATTGGTACACGAGCTTTTATGGTTGGTAATGGTATGAAATTTATCATTACCAATTTTAATTGGTTGGTAGACGGTAAGGGTGAAAACTAATTGGTAATATACCAATTCCACCCCTAACTTCTGGTGCAGATTTCATCATTCGCGACCACACGGGGTTATTGACTGGCTGCGAAGGTAGGCATCTCACACTCAAGTCGCCGCTCACGACAGAAGCTATGTGACTTCTTTTAGGCATCCAGATGGCAAACGAGTTGGGTTTGTCCAATATGCACATCGAAGGTGTTAGCCTTATTGTGATCAACGCAATCAAGGGAAGGGATGTTAGTCTTGCCCGTGGGAAATTGAGATGCTCATGACGGACATCCTCCTCCTGCTCCGGTCCTTTCAGCATGTTAGTCTCTCGCATTGCTTCCGGGAGATTAACATATACGCCGACTACATCTCTCGCCTCTTCCAGTCTGACGCCTCTCCAGATATGCAGCTGTATTTTTATCCGCAAGGATGCTCTTGGGTGGTGGTCTAGTAGGGACTAACCACGTCCAAATCATTACTTGTATAAAAAAAAAATACTAGGTCTTCTAGCCTCTTAAAGAATACGCCACTGCCGGATTTTTTTTTACCTCTCAACCATCAGACATGCTCGGTGAGGCATTCTTGAAAACAAATCTATAACGAGTTGCGGGCCACCCGGGGTGATTGACTTATCACAAGCCCAATGAATTAATTCCAGAAGGCCCAGAGATAGAGGCCCAATCAATTAACTGATCAGTTACTCCGGTCCGATAGATCGGCCCAGTATGAGAAATATGAAAAACCCTAACTATAATAATTTCCTCATCTCCCTATTCCAGCCAGAGCAACTGTGCAGAAATCCTATAATTCGTTCAATTCGTGCGTTTCCTTTCCTCCTCCCTCCCGCTCTCTCAGCCCCGGTGTCCTCCGTATCAGGTAATCTCCTCACTCGAATTGTAATCTTCATTGAATTCAAAACCTTTCATTACTTGTCTGATTTTTTTTTTTTCTGTTTTGGAATTGCTCGATTCCAGTGTTCATTCGATTTCTTCCCCTAAAACTCTGATTTTCATGTCGTCGCTTCCTTCCGACCTTGTATCAGTGATCGAGGCTTGATGCTTGTATTTATATGCCGTTTTGCTTTTCTTCGTGCTCGGAGAGCCGCTGTCGATCTCCCTTTAATCCAACATTTGCATTTTCAGTCGGTCTTGATCATGGAGTTAATTAGTGCTGTGAAAATGTTGTGTTGAACACTTCGCTCCACATGAGAGCTGTGATCTTATATTCTTATCCAATGATCTGGTTACTGTTAGATTTTGATAGCAATTGAACACTTGATCTTCAGTTCAAACTTGTTGCTGTCACGTATTCGACATTTACAATGTGCTTTCCTTTTCACTTCTATATGCGTGCTCATTGCCTAGCCAAACACGTTACAGATTGCATCATTTGGTAGAATCAAGTGTATGAATCGGAACTCCTAATCAAGAAAGTCCAGAATATATCAAGAAAATTGCGGTTTTTTTAGGCACTGAATTAACTTATATTGCTGTTATTTGGTAGCTAAATTTGGTGTGTAATTTATGCAAATTGAGTGTAGGGAGATGGACTCCCATTCAAAAATCTTGAGGATCGGGAATTGTACATTCGGCAGCTTGATTTGAGTAGCATTGCTGGTTACTGATTTGAGTAGAATTGTACATGCAAATTGATTTAATCTTGTACCTCCTTTGTGGTTACTGATTTGAGTAGCATTGCTGGTTTCCTGAACATTCGGCAGCTTAGTTGCCGCAGTTAATACAAAAAAATGGAGTATGATTTCACAAATTGTTGTTGTTTGCAGGTAAGTGAAGCCTTTGAAATGGGGCGAGTTCGCACCAAGACTGTGAAGAAGTCCTCTCGCCAGGTCATAGAGAGGTACTACTCTCGGATGACCATGGATTTCCACACCAACAAGAAACTCTTGGAGGAGGTAGCCATCATTCCCTCCAAGCGTCTACGCAACAAGATTGCTGGGTTCTCCACCCACCTCATGACGAGGATCCAGAAGGGCCCTGTTCGTGGGATCTCACTGAAGCTGCAGGAGGAAGAGCGTGAGCGTCGCATGGACTTTGTCCCTGCTGAATCGGCTATCAAGACCGACATCATTGCAGTTGACCCTGAGACCATTGAGATGATTGCAGCGCTTGGCATGAGCGATCTCCCTGGTATTGTCAAGGCTGAACCAGAGAACGTCGCTTCTTTCCCATTCCCTGCCCGTGGTGGAGGACGAAGGCCCTTTTAGAATTGCTGTAGCTGAAGTTTGTCCACCAAACCTTTGGTAAGTCCGATTCTTCACTGAGGTTTTGATCTTTAGAAATGAAGTTTTGTTACTATCAGCACCTCCTGCTGTGATCATATATGTTTTTTTACGAATATATCCAATCTCGTAGTTAGATTGATATATTTTATTTTTGAAGATTGTTCCTGTTGTTACCATTATTTGTAGAAAATATATAGTAGGGGGCTGTCTCATTTGGGACAACTGATCCCGTTCGGATTTCATAGTATAAAATAGTACTCTTGTTTGTATTGTTCACAAATATTAAAGAAAACAAACATAATTATACTCATATTCCTAATTTTTAATCTACTTTTTTATTTTTATTTTTTCAAAAATTACAATAAATATCACTCTAATTATTGCAAGGATAATTTTGTAAAATGAACATAAAAATTAACATATTTTTCTTAATAAGATTCACTCTCTAAAATGAATATTATCCTTAACAGATGGATTATTAAACAAAACATTACAACCGTATGGTACATGGTATACAACTCCACTAGAATCGGCAAGCAACACACTAGAACAGAAGGGGATGGGGATCTTGTAGCAAAACCCAAATCTTTTAGCAAATCTTACTCACAACCCAAATCTTTCAGCAACTTCCTTAGCCATGATGCTCGTCTTGCAGCTCAAAGATAATGCCAATGCATCTTGCGCCTAGTCACCGTTAGCTTAACCCTTCAGTTTGAAATCTTCGACTCTCCCATACTCCATCCGTCTCAAAATTTAAATCGTTTTAAGATTTTGCACATATTTTAATAAAACAATCACTCCTCAATCAACATCATAATTCCACCTAACTTTTTCATAAATTTATTGTTTTTTAATACCCATTATATTTTTTTGATATATATATAGAGTTGGCTCATTCTAACTTATTTCAAACATATTTTGAAGGAAGAATGCATCTACATTGCTATACCATGCTCGAGGAACCTGTTTCAAACCACAGAGAGCCTTCTGCAACTTGTACACTTTGCTATCTTCTCCATCTTTGACAAATCCTCGAGGTTTCTCCACAAATACTTCCTCTTGCAGTTCTCCATTGAGAAATGCTGACTTGACATCAAGTCGAAACATTGGCAATTTTCCATTAAGTAGCTAGTGCAAGCACAAGTCTCACAGTTTCAAAACTTGCCACCAGTGAGAATGTCTCTTCAAAATCTATCCCTTCTTATTGAGCATACCCTTTAGTCACCAGTTGCAGCTTGTATTTCTGAATGCTTCCATCAATGTTGTGCTTTGTCCTGAATACCCAGTTCAAGCCAATCATATTCTTACCTTGAGAAAGATCTATCAATTTCCAACTCTCATTCTTCTGAATGGACCTCATCTCTTCCTCCATTGCAGCTTTCCACTCACCCTTATCATTTGCCTCATCGAAGCATGTTGGGTCTGTAGCAATCAAAGCAAAGCCACAATTCTCATAAATATCTACCATAGATCTGAAACTTCTTGGTGGTGATTCACTTGAAGAGCTTAAAGGAGAGGAGCTTTGGCTTGATGGATTATGATGACTTGATGGTGTTGATGGAGGACTCAAAACTTGCTGGTTCTTGTCAATCACAACTAGCTCCCCCACTAAAACATCAAGAGTAATGCTTTTCTTATTGCTTGTGTTGATCCCTCTTTACTCCAGTTTCATTTTGTATCTTGATTAAACACCATATTTCTGCTGATAATAATCTTTCCACTGAGAGGATTCTAGCCTATATGCTTTGGATTGAATATCATATCCAATAAACACACACTTCTCAGACTTATCATCAAGCGTAGCTCTTAAATTAACCAAAGCATAAACTATACAACCAAACACTCTCTAATGACTTACTGATGGCATCATTCCTCTCCAAACTTCTAGTGGAGTCATATACAGGGCAACTTTTGTTGGAGAAATGTTGAGGAAGTATAAAACTGTAGCCACTTCTCCATAGCAAAATTGATTCGACATCCTTTTTGTTGGAGAATTATTAATTCTCTAATATTAGGAATTATAATAATAGTAATATCCATTATTGATAATTGAAAGAGAATGCTCTTTTGTAGAAGGCGTAATAGAGAAATGAAACGGGAGACAAATATTAAAGATGGAATTTTCATCAACCATTTCCTCTGTTGAAAACCTATATAAATCAATAAGTTTTCATTTGTAAATCATCCAAAAACACAGAGAGAAAAACTTAGTTTAAAGCATTCTAGAGTGTGGTTTTGGGTATGGGTGTTAAGTAATTGAGTTGTAATCACGTTATTCTATCAAAGTTTTGTGGCAGATTAGAAACATCTTACATGTGTGTTTTCTATCATTGTCATTCTCATTATTCTGATTTTCGGGAAAGTTGAGCGTATTTTTCCCCCAACAATTGATATCATTGCATTGGTTATAAACAATCCACATAAAGTCAGATTTGAGTAGAAGCAATGGCCGCAGAAGATAGAAAGGTGAAACTAGACAAGTTCGATGGTGCAAATTTCGGATTTTGGAAAATGCAAATTGAAGATTATTTGTACCAAAAAAATCTTTATAAAACTCTATCAGAAAAGAAGCCAGAGGGCATGAAGGATGAAGATTGGAATCTTCTTGATAGACAAGCCCTTGGAGTTATCCGACTGACGTTATCACGCAATGTTGCCTTCAACATAGCAAATGAAACAACCACAACAAGTCTTATGACAGCCCTTTCTAATATGTATGAGAAGCCATATGCCTATAACAAAGTTCCTTTGATGAGGCGGTTATTTAATTTACGAATGGAAGAAGGTGCAGCAGTAGATCAACATCTCAATGAACTCAACACATTCACAACCCAATTGAGTTCATTTGGGATTGAATTTGACGAGGAAGTACGAGCCTTGATACTTTTGTCTTCTCTTCTAGATAGTTGGAATGCTACTGTCATGGATGTGAGTAGCTTATCAGGAAGCAATAAGTTAAAGTTCGATGATGTTCGTGATCTAGTGCTCAGTGAAGTTAAAGTTCGACGATGTTCGTGATCTAGTGCTAAGTGAAGAGATCCGACAACGAGGGCTAGGTGAATCATCAACCTCTTCTATTTTACGTACAAAGTCAAGAGGGATAAATTCAACCAGAGGAAATGGACATGGAAGATCGAACAATCAAGCCAGATCAAAAGATAAGAGGTCGAGGTCAAGGAATCCCAATAATTCCTCTAGCTCAATGAATATCAAGTGTTGGAATTGTGAGAATACCGGGCCCTGCAAAAATCAATGCAAAAGCGCCAGGCCCCACAGAAACAAGAGACGATGGTGGAGGAAAATGTTAGCTTTAATTCTAGAGGAGATGATGCAATGATATGTTCCTTAGAGAGAAAGTACGAATCTTGAGTGTTAGATTCTGGAGCATCATTTCATGCTACTTCGAAGAAACAACTCTTTGATAGCTATGTCCCGAGGAACCTTGGAAATGTATATCTTGGCAAAGGTCAAGTGAAGATTATCGGCAAAGGTCAAGTGAAGATTAAGTTGAATGGCTTTGTCTAGGAGCTAAAGTACGTTCGACACATTCCTGATCTAAGAAAGAATTTGATATCAGTAGGGCAGTTGGCAGATGAAGGCTACAATACAATTTTCAATGGTGATAAATGGAAGATTTCAGAGGGTGCAATGACAATAGTTCATGGAACGAAGAGCGGTACTCTTTGCATGACAACAGGGGCACGCAACTCAGATACAGTAAACCGAAAACCGGACCGGAAACTTTAATTCGGTTCCGGATCAGGTTTTACCGGTTCGGTTCCGGCCGGTTTTCCGGTTTAAACCGAAATATGCACAGCCCTAGTGTTGAGTATTATTGTCGCTGAAGATCTCCATCTTGAACAGTTAGGTGTGAAGATTACATTTCTTCATGGAGACTTAGATGAGGAGATATACATGCATCAACCAGAAGGTTTCTCTGAAGATGAAAAAGAGAATATAGTGTGCAAACTCAAGAAGAGTTTGTATGGCCTAAAGCAAGCTCCGAGACAGTGGCACAAAAAGTTTGATGTCTTTATGCACAGGGAAGGTTACAAGAAGTATAACGCCGACAATTGTTGCTACGCCAAAAGATATCAGCCAGTTATATCATTTTACTCTTATATGTTGATGATATATATGTTGGTAGCGGGTTCTGACATGAATGATATTAGAAGGTTGAAGCACAAGTTATCAAAAGAGTTTGACATGAAGGGCTTGTGTCCAGCAAAGAAGATTCTTGGAATGCAAATTACAAGAGATAGGTAGAAAAGGACATTACAATTATCTCAGTCAGAGTACATTAAACGTGTCTTGCAAATGTTCAACATGGGCAATGCCAAACCGGTTGGAACACCATTGGCTAACCATTTTCGCTTCTCCAATGATCAATCCCCTAAAACAAAAGAAGAAAGAGCTCTCATGGCTAAGTTTCCTTATGCCACTGCCAACGGGAGTTTGATGTACGCAATGGTTTGTACAAGACCAGATATTGGATAAGTAGTGTGAGCTGTCAAATCCGGAGGAAACTCAATGGGAAGCAGTGAAATGGATTCTAAGGTATCTACAAGGAACAATAAAAAAAAATGATTATACTTTGGTAATGGTGAATTAAAAGTACGAGGCTATGTAGATGATGTCTTTGGAGGCGAAGTTGATCCCCGGAAGAGCACAACCGGTTACATATTCACCGTTGAAAATACAACTATTAGTTGGATGTCACAATTGCAAAAGATTGTTGCTCTATCGACTACAGAGGTTGAGTATGTAGCAGTGATTGAAGTTAGTAAAGAGATGATATGGCTTCAAGGTTTGTTAACAGAGCTAGGATTCGTGCAAGAGAATAATGTGTTGTACAATGATAGTCAGAGTGCAATACATTTGGCAAAGAATTCGACATTTTATTCTAGAACCAAGCACATTGGACTTTGATACCATTTCATCAGATCATTGTTGGAAGATGATGTATTGAAACTAGAGAAGATCCAAGGCAGTAATAATGCAGTAGACATGTTAAGAAAGATGGTGACTATTGACAAATTGAAGTTGTGTTCAACTTCAGTTGGCCTGCCGTAGGAGTGAAAAGACCATGTGTGTGAAGACATATTGAAATCAGTCTTCAAGTGGGAGATTGTTGGAGAATTATTAATTCTCTAATATTAGGAATTATAATAATAGTAATATACATTATTGATATTTGAAAGAGAATGCTCTTTTGTAGGAGGTGTAATAGAGAAATGAAACGGGAGACAAATATTAAAGATGGAATTTGCACCAACCATTTGCTCTGTTCAAAGCCTATATAAATCAATAAGTTTTCATTTGTAAATCATCCAAAAACGCAGAGAGAAAAACTTAGTTTAAAGCATTAAACAGATAGAAGCTTTCGGGAGAATTTTTGCGTAAAATTCTAGAGTGTAGTTTTAGGCGTGGGTGTTAAGTAATGAAGTTGTAATCACATTATCATTCTATCAAAGTTTTGCGGCATATTAGAAACATTTTGTGTGTGTGTGTGTGTTTTCTATCATTGTCATTCTCATTATTATGATTTTCGTGAAAGTTGAGCGTATTTTTTTCCCCAACACTTTTTGCCTTGAGCATGCTTCTTGCCATCTCCACAATTGTTCTATTTTTTCTCCCTGAGAATCCATTTTGCTCGAGGTGTACGGTGTTGATTAACTCTCTTCTTATTCTATACTCTTCATAAAATACAGAGAATTCAGGTGACTTAAACTCACATCCTCTATCTGTTCTCAAGGCTTTCGTAAAATTTCCAGACTGCTTCTCTACCATAGCTTTGAATTTCTTAAAATTAAAATTTAGTCTTTAAGAAATACACCCAACTCATTCTACTGTAATCATCTGTAATTAGTAGAAAGTACTTACTCTTTCCGAGTGATTTAGTTTGCATTGAACCACATAAGTCTACATGCAGAAGCTCGAGACATTCACTTGCTCTCCAAACTCTTCCACTTGGAATGAACCTTTGAACTGCTTTCCATATAAGCATCCTTCACACAACTCAAGCTCTCCAATTTTTGGCAAGCCTTGCACCATCTCTTTTATGTTCAACACCTTTAGATTATGCACATTCCAGTGACCATTGTTAGGAAAATACCGAAACTATTCCGATTTATCAAATTCGTGATAATGAAATAGATAATATAAAACACACACGTGTTTGTCTCTAACTCTTCTGCAAAACTTTTATTAGAAAGGTAAGAATACAAAATGTGTTTACAACACTTACACCAACTACTCTCTAGAATTTTACGCTCAAAATTCTATCAAAAACTTCCCTTTGTTTAACACTATAGACTCTAAGCATTTCTCTTCATGGTAAGTATTGATGATAGAATTTTCATCACCAATTTGATTTCTTATAAAAGTATATAAACCCATACAATTTCATTTGTATGATATCTCAATCCAAAACATGGAGAGAAATGCTTAGAGTTTAAAGTGTTAAACAAAGAGAACTTTTGAGAGAATTTTGAGCGTAAAATTCTAGAGAGTAGTTGGTGTAAGTGTTGTAAACACATTTTGTATCTTTACCTTTCTAATAAAAGTTTTGCAGAAGAGTTAGAGACAAACACGTGTGTGTTTTATATTATCTATTTCATTCTCACGAATTTGATAAATCGGAATAGTTTTGGTATTTTTCTAACAATGGTCACTTGAATGTGCATAATCTAAAGTCGTTGAACACAAAAGAGATGGTGCAAGGCTTGCCAAAAATTGGTGAGCTTTAGTTGTGTGAAGGATGCTTATATGGAAAGCAGTCCAAATGTCCATTTCCTAGTGGAAGAGTTTGTAGAGCAAGTGAATGTCTTGAGCTCCTGCATGTAGACTTATCTGGCTCAATGCATACTGAATCACTTGGAGGGAGTAAGTACTTTCTACTAATTACAGTAGAATGAGTTGGGTGTATTTCTTAAAGGTTAAATTTTAAGCCTTTGAGAATTTTAAGAAATGCAAAGCTATGGTAGAGAATAAGTCTGGAAATTTTGCGAAAGCCTTGAGAACAGATCGAGGATGTGAGTTTATGTCACCTGAATTCTCTGTATTTTATGAAGAGTATGGAATAAGAAGAGATTTAACAACACCCTACACCCCGAGCAAAATGGAGTCTTAGGGAGAAAGAATATAACAATTGTGGAGATGGCAAGAAGCATTCTCAAGACCAAAAGTGTTGGGGAAAAAAATACGCCAAACTTTCGTGAAAAAATCAGAAAAATGAGAATGACAATGATAGAAAACACACACACACACACAAACAAAATGTTTCTAATATGCCGCAAAACATTGATAGAATGATAACGTGATTACAACTCCATTACTTGACACCCATACCCAAAACTACACTCTAGAATTTTATGCAGAAAATTCTCCCGAAAGCTTCTCTTTGTTTAATGCTTTAAACTAAGTTTTTCTCTCAGTGTTTTTGGATGATTTACAAATGAAAACTTATTGATTTATATAGGCTTTCAACAGAGAAAATGGTTGGTGCAAATTCTATCTTTAATATTTGTCTCCCGTTTCATTTCTCCATTACACCTCCTAAAAAGAGCATTCTCTTTCAAATATCAATAATGGATATTACTAATTTACTATTATTATAATTGCTAATATTAGAGAATTAATAATTCTCCAACAATCTACCATTTGAAGACTGATTTCAATCTGTCTTCACACACATGGTCTTGTCACTCCTGCAGACCAACTGAAGTTGAACACAACTTCAATTTGTCAATGGTCACCGTCTTTGTTAACATGTCTACTGCATTATTACTGCCTTGAATCTTCTCTAGTTTCAATACATCATCTTCCAACAATGATATGAGGAAATGGTATCGAAGTCCAATGTGCTTGGTTCTAGAATGAAATGCCGAATTCTTTTCCAAATGTATTACACTCTGACTATCACTGTACAACACATTATTCTCTTGCACGAATCCTAGCTCTGTTAACAAACCTCGAAGCCATATCATCTCTTTACTAGCTTCAGTCACTGCTACATACTCAGCCTCTGTAGTCGATAGGGCAACAATCTTTTGCAATTATGACATCCAACTAATAGCTGTATTTTCGACAGTGAATATGTAACCGGTTGTGCTCTTCCGGGGATTAACTTCGCCTCCAAAGGCATTGTCTACATAGCCTCGTACTTTTAATTCACCCTTATTAAAGTATAAACATTTTTTTATTGTTCCTTGTAGATACCTTAGAATCCATTTCATTGCTTCCCATTGAGTTTTCTCCGGATTTGCCATAAACCTAATGAAAGCTCACACTTCTTATCCAATATCTGGTCTTGTACAAACCATTGTGTACATCAAACTCCCGTTGGCAGTGGCATAAGGAATCTTAGCCATGAGATCTCTTTCTTTTTTTGTTTTAGGGGATTGATCAGTAGAGAAGCGAAAATGGTTAGCCAAAGGTGTACCATCTGGTTTGGCATTACCTATGTTGAACCTATGCAAAGCATGTCTATCTCTTGTAATTTGCATTCTAAGAATCTTATTTCTTGGACTCAAGTCCTTTAAGTTAACTCTTTTGATAATTGATGCTTCAACCTTCTGATATCATTCATATCAGAACCCGCTACCAACATATCATCAACATATAAAAGTAAAATGATATAACTGGACTGATATCTTTTGATGTAGAAACAGTGGTTGGTGTTACACTTCTTGTAACCTTCCTTGTACATGAAGCCATCAAACTTTTTGTACCACTATCTCGGAGCTTGCTTTAGGACATACAAACTCTTCTTAAGTTTTCATACCATATTCTCTTTTCCATTTTCAGAGAAACCTTCTGGTTGATGCATGTACATCTCTTCATCCAAGTTTCCGTGAAGAAATGCAGTCTTCACATCTAACTGTTTAAGATGGAGATCTTCAACGACAATAAGACTCAGCACTGATCTAATAGTAGCGTGCTTCACAGCGGGGGCAAAAATCTTCATGTGGTCAACACCTTCTTTTTGCTAAAATCCTTTGACAGCTAGTTGAGCTTTGTACCTCTTAGAGCCATCATGCTTCTCTTTCACCCGGTACAACCATCTGTTGTGAAGTGCCTTCTTCCCTATGAGCAACTCAGCAAGTTCCCAGTAGGGGTGGAAATTGGGTGGGTTATGGATGAAAATCTCAATTCCATTACCCTCCACGCGAGTATAAACCTTCACCTGCCCCACTCCATCACCCGTAAATCCTTCACCCACATCCAACTCATGCGGGTGAACGGGTGGAGCGGGTGATTATTGGATATCCAATAAGACGAGCCAAACATTATTATTTTCAAACATTATATGAAATATATACCTTAGAAACACATACTAGCATATCAAGTTCGAATTTGACGATACGAGGAAAATACACAACTTGTAAAATAAAAAAAATATTCCAAGATCTAGTTCAACAATAAATGGAAAGTACATAACTTAGAAAATTAAAAAAGACGGGAATATCTTCAATAAGAACACAATATAGAAACATTTTCAGATTAGCTAATAATAATATAAAAGTGGATATTTGTGCCCTAGTTCCCACTTTGGGTGGGAACTAGCATATCAAGTTCAAAGCCCTAGCCTACTCATTTTGGAAGATAAATTTAAAGGAAACATTCTATTTCCTGTCATAGTTACTACTATTATAGTTTGGACATACCTCTTTTCCTTAATGATATATGAATCATCTTCAAATAAAAGTGAATAGCCAGTACCTTGTAATTGTTCAACACTCAACAAATTATGAGCCAAACCAGGCACAAATTGCACATCATGAATCAATTTAACATCACCTTGCACAATTTTAACAGCAATTGTACATCTCCCTTCAGATTGAAGCATCTTGTCATCACTAAGGGCGAACTTTGGCCCCTTTGTGAATCGTCAAGTTCCTTGAACAAGGATCTAGAGCAAGCCATGAAGCAACCACTGTCGAGATACCACATCTCGTTCATGTCGTCACTAATAGAAGAGAGAGCCACAAACAACTTGCTTTCCAGTTCCACATTCTCATAATAGTTTGTTGACTTTTGCTCATTCTCTGGCTTGCTCCAGCACTGTGCCTCCTTATGACCATACTTCTTGCAGTAGTAGCACTAGATGTTGCTTCGGTATTGTCGAGAATCACCATTATGTCCTCTACTTGAGTCACCGTATTGGCCTTGAATCGATTCTCCATATTGACCTCTCCATGCGTTACCGAATCGGCCTTTGCCTCGACCTTCACCATGACCTCGGCCTCGAAAGTCGCCTCTACGTCTTCCTCCATTTCCTGAATTGTCTTACCTGCCTTGTTGGAAGACTCTTCCTTAGCATGAAAACTCTTTTCTTTTTTTTCTGCTCACTTGACATGCTAAGCTTGTCTTCACGAGCTTGCTAAGAACTCTTCAGTTCTTCAAACTTATAAGTAGACAAATCATTCGATTCCTCAGTTGCAGCAACTACGTGATCAAATTTCTTAGTTAAGCTTCTCAAAACCATGCTAACAAAAGTTTCACAACTTAAATTCTCACCATAAGACTTAACGTGATTAACAATTGCGGAAACTCTTGACAAGAAAACTTCCGGAAACTCTTGACAAGAAAACTTGCACATATTCTTTCTCTTGCATAATTTGAGATGTAGCTGATGCTGCAGGTTGAGGAAATATCTCATCATCTAGGGCTGATTGGAGCATGAATAAGGCCTTTCGAATCCTTCTTCCTCTCACCTTTGAGTTGTTGATCAGGCTCTTTTGGTTGGTTATCTTCAAAATCACTTTCTACCAATCCTTACAATTCTTTGGACTTGAATAATGTTGAGAAGTACCAATACTTCCTAATTTTGTTCTACATTTTGAACAACTAATGTTTTTCTCTCAACCCGTGTTTCCCTTGTGTATAATCTCGCACTCTTTTCTGTCGATTCCCTGGATATAAACCTGGAACACTGTGTTTCCTCTTATACCAATTCGTTGGCTTTGTTAAAGGAAGAAGATGAAGAACAATAGAACAATTTGTAGAGGAAACAATCTTCTTTTCTTCTTCTTAATTAAAATTGAAACTAGTACTCCTTTCGTTTGAATATAAATGACGTTTTGGTTTAATTAGTCTTTTATGGCCTCACTTTTTGTAATTTTTTGGATTTATTTTAAAATGAAATAATTAATATGTGGCTGAGAGTGTTGTAGTAATAAAGAGAAGTACAGAAAGCCTGTGTATTTCAGTACAAAGTAAATGCTTCATTTGCTTTTCATAATTTTGGTGTTTTTTTGTAAAACGTCATTTATAATCAAACAGAGGGAGTACATGACGTAAATAGGAAATTGCTAGGCTATTAATGTCAACATCGAGCCTATGAAAATGGGTAACCTCATAAACTAATTTGCTTAATTAAATTCCTAAAAAATAGCAATAGATTTGACTCAATTATCTATATCTATATAATATCTTAATTTAGATGACTTTATGATGACGGGTCAACATCTCCTTAATTTAAGGTTTTTCAACTACTCACAATTTTCTCTTATTATTAATTTTTCTTTTTCTCATTCATCTCTTTCATATATTCACATTGTTCCCCTTTTATTTTTTACCCATTTACTAACCATTGGGTTTAATTCAAAACATTGAATTAAATATAATGTCTACTATAATAATAATAATAATAATAATAATAATAATAATAATAATAATGATGATGATAATAATAATAATAATAATATTCTATATGAATATAATATCTTAATTTTAAAACCTTTTTGATGAAGCATAACTTTATGGTAAACATTTTTACCATTTTTTTTATAGATTTCAAGTCTCCCTTCATTATTTTATCCTAACTTTTATTAATATTTTATAATATTAATTTGTTATGTTATTAAAATTTTGGTATTAAAAATTGCGCCATGGCACGGAGATTGTACTAGTTACTTCCTAAAATAAGCAATTTCATTCGTGCATGCGCCATGAGGTTTGAATCCTATTTCAACAGTTTGATCATGGAGGTTCCATACTGGAACTGAATCAATGTTTGGAAAAACGATATTGCGCCTAACTATGGAGAAAGTGGAAGTCTAACAAATTAACCCGCTGAATAGCTGCAAGAATAA
Source organism: Persicaria tinctoria (assembly GCA_037127255.1). Taxonomy (NCBI): domain Eukaryota; kingdom Viridiplantae; phylum Streptophyta; class Magnoliopsida; order Caryophyllales; family Polygonaceae; genus Persicaria; species Persicaria tinctoria. Next base: position 9,848,784 of record JBANSL010000004.1, read on the forward strand.
GAGACGTCCAAATATGCATTGCAAATTAATTTGCAATGTAAAGGGACATTCATGAAGCAAATGAAGCACCAAATCCATCCCGATTGTGCGCAGCGCAGCTAGAACATATTGGATCAGAAGTCAAGTGCATGCCGACGTACATTGGCTCTCTTGATTAGTAACAACTCGTTCCTTACGCACTAACCAAACAAAGCAACGGATCCTTTTGGGATCCTCATCCTAGGTCTCCACATATAACTCTCGACAAACAAGATTAAAAGGAGAAGTGCAGACTTGATCCTGCAACTTCCAATAAGCAGATCGATGAAGTAGCAAATTCTCCCAAAAAAGAGAAAGCCGAAGTAGGTGTGTCATCAATTGTTGGGCATTCATTCACAAAATTGATGACACACCTACATAACAGCTATGGCCAAGAGCTGTTATGTTTGTGAATCACAAACATAACAGCTATGGCCAAGAGCTTCGAATGAGGGGCGAGGTTAGCCAATCTCTCCCATTGCCAACCTAAACCCGGAAACCGATAGTCAAAAACACAAAAGTTAACCACAATCAAACTGACCACACGGTAGAGATTTGCTAACCTCCCTTCATTGAGGTAACATAATTTTTTTATTTAAATAATTTTATTTCTTATTGATAGATTACATATGTCCTAATATTGTATAGTGGACTAAAAGCCCATTAAGGCCCAATACCTTTGTAACCTATATATATGTTATATCAATGAATGGAAACCGGAACGAGGACTTTACATAAGCCCGCCGCTGACCCTGCCGCGCCCGCCGCAACCCCAACTGCGGCACCCGCCGCATTTTCCCCCCCTGGCGGCGCCCGCCGCACACCCTGCCGCGCCCGCCGCGCCGTACCCCCCCTGGCGGCGCCCGCCGCACCTGCACCCGACGCCCCCGTCCTTCCCGGCCCCCAGCTCTCCCTCTCCCCCATCCCCACCTCCCACAAAACAGCCCTCCTCGACCCGAACTGGCAGGCGGCTATGCTCGACGAATACAGGGCCCTTACAAAGAATGGTACTTGGGTTCTTGTCCCGCGCCCTCCAGCGGCGAACGTCGTTCGCTGTATGTGGCTCTTCCGTCACAAGTTCTGCTCTGATGGGACGTTGGAGCGCTATAAAGCCTGTCTTGTCGTCAACGGTCGATCCCAACAGGTAGGCATTGATTGTGATGAGACCTTCAGCCCCGTGGTCAAGCCTGCCACTATCCGGGTGGTATTGAGTTTAGCTCTGTCGCGCAAATGGGCCATTCATCAGCTAGATGTCAAGAACGCTTTTCTGCATGGTCACCTGAATGAGACAGTCTACATGTTTCAGCCGCCGGGATTTACTGATGCTGATCGTCCTAAGCACGTCTGTCTCCTGAAGCGCTCTTTGTATGGTCTGAAACAGGCTCCCCGAGCTTGGTTCCAGCGCTTTGCTTCCCATTTGCTCCGCTTGGGTTTCATCGGCAGCCGCTCGGATTCATCCCTGTTCATCTACCGCAGAGGCTCCGACATGGCATTTCTGTTACTTTATGTTGACGACATCATTCTCACCGCCTCTTCTGATGCTCTTCGGACGTCGATTATTTCACAGTTCAGTGCTGAATTCGCTATGTCAAATTTGGGCCAGTTGTCTTACTTCTTGGGGGTTGCTGTTCAGCGGCACTCGTCTGGGCTTTTCCTCTCACAGAGTAAGTATGCTGCTGAAATTGTTGCTCGGGCTAACATGAGTAACTGCAATCCGGTCGCCACCCCTGTCGATACATCCAACAAGCTCAGCGCTCACTCTGGTCCTTTGGTTGACGATCCGACATTATGCAGGAGCCTTGCTGGTGCTCTTCAGTATCTCACCTTCACCAGACCTGATATCAGTTATGCCGTTCAGCAGATCTGCTTGTTTATGCACGCACCCAGGGAACCCCACTTTCATGCCTTAAAGCGGATCATTCGGTACATCAGCGGCACACTCGAGCTCGGCACCACAATCACTCCTTCCTCTAAGCTTGACCTTGTTGCCTACACTGATGCGGATTGGGGTGGTTGTCCTAACACGCGTCGCTCCACGTCAGGTTACTGTGTTTTCCTCAATGACACACTTGTGTCGTGGTCGGCCAAGCGTCAGTCTGTCGTGTCTCGCTCCAGCGCTGAAGCCGAGTACAGGGGAGTTGCCAACGTTGTCTCTGAGTGCTCTTGGCTCCGCAATCTCCTGCTTGAGCTCCGCTGCCCTCTCATGAAGGCCACTCTGGTCTACACTGATAACATTTCGGCAGTCTATCTGGCTAGCAACCCGGTCCAACATCAACGCACGAAGCACATTGAGCTTGATCTCCACTTCGTCAGGGACAAGGTTGCCATAGGACATGTTCGCGTTCTCCATGTCCCATCCTCATATCAGTACGCTGATATATTCACCAAGGGTTTACCTAGACAGTTGTTCATTGATTTTCGCTCCAGTCTCACTGTACGATCCCCTCCAGTTTCGACTGCGGGGGTTTGATAGATTACATAGGTCCTAATATTGTATAGTGGGCTAAAAGCCCATTAAGGCACAATACCTTTGTAACCTATATATATGTTATATCAATGAATGGAAACCGGAACGAGGACTTTACATCAATTCTATTATTCTACACTTATTAATAATAAATATGAAATTATCTTAAAAAATTATAAAATTTATTTGATAATCTATACATTAAATGACATATTTTGTTTAACGGTGTACAATATTTACATAATCAACATTTTTTAGCTGTACTCCAAAATGTTTGACTAAGGAGGTTAGTTAAGTAAATCTAGATATGGGCCCAAATGAATGGTTGTTAAGTGTACTTGAATCAGTTTAATGCGGAGTATTGTATCCTAATAAATTCGTATAATCTCACTAAAATTATTGTACTCAAAACGTACCCGCGTTGTTCGTTGTATTGTTTTTAGTCTTATTAGTCATCAATGTCAGCCAATAACAGCATGTCATGTTGGCTGTTGTCTGTTGATGAGATGCAATCATTTCAAATTTAATCATAACTAAATAATCGGGTAAATTGTGGAGTAACAAGTAACGCGGAGAATAATTTTATTACCGACACCGATTTCGATGTTAGTAATTTTTTTTCCCTAAATTTACTGACATGGAAAACCGGTGTCATCGACTTGCTTTTAGGAAGAAAAAAAAAAACTATTGACACCAGAAGTCAATAAATGACTAGGGATGTACATGATTCGGTCCAAACCAACACAAATCGAAGTTTTTCGGTTCGGCTTTCGGTTTGAGAATTTTTATTTTTCGGTTTCGGTTCGGTTTGTGTTCGGTTTAGGTTCGGTTTGTGTTAAACCGAATTTTTTTATACACTACATAAATACATTGTATATATATTTCTATACTTTATATATACCCACATACTTACTGTATATACATATACTCCCTCCGTTTCCTTTTAATTGTCGTTTTACTATTCATGCACGTTTTTTAAAGTGTGAAAAACTATATGAAATAATAATTTTTTAAAATATTTTTTTCGATAATCTCATACTTATTGGTGATCAGTATCATATTATTAAAAAATATTATTAAAATATTAATATTTAATATAGTTTTTATCGTTCTAAAATTACGTGCATGATTTGAAAAAGTCACTTAAAAGGAAACGGAGGGAGTATTATATAGTGCATATATACACATATATACTGTATATACATATATTATATACTGTATATACATATATAAATTTTAATCTTGTATACATACAACTACAATGTCTATATATACAGTGGTACGGTAACCATATATTTATATTTATAACTATATTTGTATACTTTATATTGGAATATTTGTATATATACTGTATTATACATATATTTGTATACTTTAAATTTTTTTTATGGAAATTCGGTTCAATTGTGTTAAAACCGAACCGAACACAAACCGAATCGGGAAAAATAACCGAACCGAACCTAATACTTTCGGTTTGAAAATTTGAGATTTTCGGTTCGGTTCGGTTTTAGACCGATGCACAGCACTATAAATGACCATACATTTGACAAAAAATTGATATAGTAGCCTCTTTTATTAAATTGCAATAGCAAGTTATTAACTTCAAATATATATATTCTTTTTTATTAAAAGTTTCATCAAATTTATCCATAATTTTTTTTATCTTAATCCAGTTCGATCGACTCAGTCGCTCTACATCTGTATTGGTTACTGTGTAACTCATTTATCCTTAATTATTAATTGTCATAACCTTAACGGGTCTCTTTCAAACTAGTCCAAAACAAGGTGTACACACAAGTTGGTATTGGGTGTGTGTGGAAGAAAGTGTAAACTAGTCCAAAACAAGGTAAACACCAGTTTTCCATTTCTAAATAAAAATCAATTTTATTTATAAAATAAAACAAAATAAAGATCCTTCGTAGAAGCTAGAGACATAGATACATCTTACGGGGACTGAAAATAATGAACGAACCTGCATTCGTGTGAGGATTCCAACCGAATATTTAAATATCAGCAAATCGAGATTTAAACTTATTTATTTATGTTATCATATATTATACTCCCTCCGTCCAAAAATAAATGGACTTTTACAATTTATGCACGCTTTTTTAGGAGTTAAAAACTATATAAAATACTACCTCTGATCCAAAATTTATGTCGTTTGACTTTTTAACACGTATTTTAAGGAGATAAAGACTATGACTGTGTATGGCTGCCAAAATCAACCAGTTAAAATTATTAACTTTGTAGTTTTAACCGGTTAATATAGTTTAAGCTGTGTATGGCCACCAAGATGAGTCAAAAACCAGTTAAAAACAATGGTTTAAAAAAAGGCCAAATTGCAGAAAACCACCCTTTAAATAGGTTGTTTTGCGTGAAACCACCCCTTAAAACAAAAATTACAGAAAACCACCCTTTAAAACCGTTTTCTTTGCAAAGTCACACCCATCACCCAATTTTTGTTAATTAAATGTTAAAGGTGTGTAAATTTAATTATACCCATTATTATTAGTATTATTTTACTCATTTCAATTGATATTAGTTGATATTTAACTTTTTGACATATTTTTCAAAAGCAAAAAACACTATAAATATGAAAAAAATGTTTTTTTTTTTAAAATAATTTCATACTTACAAAAAAACTCTATAAAAAATTGATGTGTAATTTATGTTTTATACATATAAAAAAATTGTGTAATACTAGGGCTACTTGAAGAAAATATTTTTTTTAAAAAAAAATAATGTTCCCTATAGTTTTTATTATTCTAAAAATATGTTCACTATTCCACATATATTTTTAGAATAATAAAAACTATATAACATATCATTTTTTAAAAATGTATTTTCTTTGAGTAACCCTTTATTAATATACACTTTTTAAAATATATAAAACATCAATCATATCTATTTTTTTATAGAGTGTTTTTACTAATAAGTGTGAAATTATATTTAAAAAATGATATTTTATTAAAAAAATTACTTTTGAAAAACATGTTAAAAGGTAAAAATTAATTAATACCGATTGGGTAAAGTAAAATAATAATAATAATAATAAGGGATATAATTGATTTTCACGCTCTTTAACATTTAATTAATAAAAATTGGGTGATGGGTGTGACTTTGCAAAGAAAACAGTTTTAAAGGGTGGTTTTCTGCAATTTTCGTTTTAAGGGGTGGTTTCACACAAAACAGCCTATTTAAAGGGTGGTTTTCTGCAATTTGGCCTTAAAAAAAAGCCGAATTTTGGAGCTTTTTCTTCTTCAATAATTACTATTTTATCCCTTCTCTTTTATCTTATTTGGTTTGAAAGTACCACAATACCCCTAATGAAAAACAAATAAACTCCACTTTTTACAAATAAACTGTTTTTCACCCCATACGGAGTTTATATTTTTTCATAAATTTTTAACTACTTTTACCAACAGTTTATAAATTTTACCCTGTCTATAATTTTAGTCAGTTTATTAACTCCGTCCCATACGAACCCTATATAATATATTAACTTTTTTATTATTATTTTTTTACAATTCAATACTCCCTCCGTTCAAATATGTAAGATCATTTACTTTTCGGCACGTAGTTTAAGGAGCTAAATACTATATGAAATATTATTTTTTTTAAAATTATTTTTTTACATTTTAATACTTATTAATAAAAAGTGTTATATTGTAAAAAAATAATTTTAAAAAAATTAATATTTTATATAGTATTTAGCTCCTTAACCTACGTGCCAAAAAGTAAAAGATCTTATATTACCGAACGGAGGGAGTACTACTTATTACCAACAAATATTAAGTTGTAAAAAATAATTTTAAAAAAGTTGATATTTTATATAGTTTTTGGCTTCTTAAAATACGTGTTGAAAAGTCAAACGACTTATATTTTGGATCGGAGGGAGTATTAACTTTTTTATTAAATTTTTTTAATAATTACAAACTTATTATCAATAAGTTTGTAATTATTAAAAAAAATTAATAAAAAAGTTAATATTTTATATAGTTTTTACCTTCTTAAAAAAGCGTGCGTGAATAGTAAAGGCAATGTATTTTTGGAGACGGAGGTAGTAGTAATTATTAGTGTGTGATATGATTAAGGAGACAACAACATGAATTATGAATAGTTGGTACTTGGTAAGGATGAACGATAATGCAATATGGAAGGCAGTTGAGTTGCAGAGGGATGCCAGCAGGCGTTGTCTCCTACACACCGTTGTTCAATAAACATCCCGAAACAACTTGGAACCCTTGCTAATTTGGCATAACTCCATTATTTTATTTTTCGATTAATGATTATTTATTTAATTAATTAGTTTGTTTTCTAGTAGGTAGTAGTTGTGTGTGTTTTTTTCCTATAAATGAGTGGTTTATCTCTATTTATAAAATTGATATAACTAAATAGTGGTACACTGTTACATTACGGGAACCTAACTCTCATTTTATCATATTATGCAACATACACAAACAAATTGACGACGAAATGCATTTCTTGAATTGACAAATGATTTCATCGCTAAAAGTTTCAATGTCGAATTTCTCCCTCCCTCCTTGATTAACCTTTCTTTAATGAGCTTTTCACAATGAACTAACGATGAAATACATTTCTCAACAAATCTCTTTAGGGACAAAACAAAACAAAACAAAACAAAAAAAAAAATCAATTTTCATTGATGAAAATTTTCCTTATCTCTACCACTATAACTCTATATTTGTGCACTTTTGTGTTCTAGCTTCAAAACTGTACCCCATAAAATCATGTCTCACCATCACGTCGTTGAATTTAGCCCTAAGTTTTGGAGACACATTCATCACTAGTACAAAAAAGGTCTTAGACAACGGTTATTTATCAACATAGACAATGATTATTGCCATTTTGCCTATGCACTAGTACACAAATGACATTTTAGCACGATATATAATAGCCCAGATTATAATTATCCGTGATAAAATACAAGTAAAACGCTCAAAATTATGTTTTCCTTTTTTGTTAAGGCAATAAATAAGCAAATATCCCGGATCATAATGACACGCCCGGGTTATTTGGTCTAATAAAAATTTACGCTATACATGATATTATCTCGTACACTTAAAATCCGGGATATTTGCTTATGTAATATCCCATATTTCATTTATGTGGTAAACGCCCGGGTTATTTACCTATCTCAAAAATCCCGATAAAAAATATTCGGGGATCTTCTCTTTCTTCCCATCTCAAACCAGTAGAACTCTGAAGCACAGAGATGAAAGAGAAGGAAGAGTCATAGATTGAGACGGAGAGAGGCGAAAGAGGGGATAACAATCATAGATCGAGTGAAGGTCTTCTTCAAGACCAAACCTCCAGTGCTCTCCTTTGCTCTGGGGGCTCGTTGTTGCCCTTTGCCCCTTTGTGCTCTCAAACCCTAGGTTCAAACTTATGGAAGTGTGAAACCACCTTTCTCATCCCTTTAATCTCATCTGAAATCTCCAAATCGCGTCATCCCGTTTTTCATACTTGGAATCTAGAGACCTTCATTACTCAAAAGAGGTGGATCTGAGGCAAATCTGAGGTGGATCTGAGGCAAATCTGAGGTTGAAGAACTCGGATCGAAAGAGGCGTAACGAACTCGGATCGAAAGAGGCAGAAGGAACTCGGATCGAAAGAGGAAAATCTGAGGTTGAAGAATGGTATAGGCAGATTTCCATCATCACACAATCTTCTCTCATCGCCGCTATAATCACCACCGTCAGCCGCCCTCTCGATGTATCCTCTATTCCTCTCTCCTTCTATCTACTTATCTCCTTTTTTCGATTCACTTCATTTCCATTCTACAACCACCAACATAACTTCCACGTTTATTACATATTGAAGCTTTGGAAGAGTTCCGGAGTTTAGCAAATGCAGCAAATCAAAGAAATACATTGATTTCTTTATTTTTGCTGATGGATGATTGATTTTTTTTTCTTTGTTTTGTGAGCGTTTTTGTTTTGTTTGGATCTGTGGTCAGGTTTTTCACAAGCGTCTACCAACAGAGGCAGCTGATCTTACCTCTAGGTTTCTTCAGTGTTCACCAAGTCTTCGTTGCACTGCTATAATTGTAGTTTTTCTGTCACTCATAATGCATGTTGGTTATTTTTGTAAGCCAATTTAGCGGCTAGTTTAAAGGATATTATCTCTTTCCTTTATTTTCGTTGATGGTAGTGGTCTGTCAAGGAATTTGATGTTAGGTTTGTATTGTTTCTTTTCAAGGATAAAATTAGGTATCCTTTTCCTTTGTAATTAAGCGTCGGCATTGTTTCTTAAAATTACAGGTAGAAGCATTTGCGCATGAGCTCTGAGAACCAAATGCTTGATTACCAAATGGTCGGCCTTTACCTCATCTCTTCAATTTCAAGCAGGAAGTAAGTTTTATGGTTTCCAATTGAGTTGCTAGTGTTTGATGCAAAAATTACCGAAGCAGGAAGTAAGTCTTATACTTGATGCTATTATTGTTTAAATCCTATTGTAGATAACAAGTGCTAGTCTAGAGCTGATTAACAGGTCGCTTTTGGAGCATGTGAGATGGCAATATGGCCCCAGTTTGATGAACCCATAGGTAATTAATGTACATGGCAATTCCTTATGATCTTTGAATGAGCTATTTGGGGTGTGCTTCTTAGTTGCCCACTTGACATTTTCATATTGAAACATAATCTTTGACTCTTTATTGTAAATTAATATCCATTATGGATAGTCCTAGAAGTGTATCCCTCTTACCTGCTTAGAAACAATTCATAAAATATTCTGATATTCTCTTTTTATTACTGGAAAGAAGGTATGTACCATATTTAACAAAGAATTTCCTAGTTTAATTCATGTAGAAATGTAGAGAATCAAACGTGAGAGTAAATTTAGATCTATGATGAGTGGTGATTTTACTGATCGATGCCTCTATCTTGTTGTGTCTCTCTCTCTCTCTCTCTCTGTGTATCATTTCACCAGAAAATGAGTTGCAGCAAAGCCAACCCCCAAGTGGTGATCTTTTTTCTTTTCTCAAAGTCTGGAATCTCCCAGTTTTTTTCCTTGATGGTGTGGACACCATTGTTTGCGATCCTTTCTACGAGGACATTCATGCTTTCTTCATGTACGTTCCTACTCTTCCTCTCTTTAATTTTGTATATGGTATGGTGGATTTGGCATGATTGCAATCAGATTAGAATTTGGAATTTCAATGATTTATGAATGAAATGTTGGTTTGATTGAGAGTCTGTTGAGTAATTTCACTTTGTACCTAACTAATAAACGTTTGATTTTTGTCACAGAATGTATTTGGAGTTGATCGAATGTAAGCATAAAATTGTCTGGCCTGAGATTTAGAAGGGGTTGATTGATGAGGTATTATCCTTATGGGAAATTTTCCAAACCAAATTTTGGTACAAAATATTTGAGTTTGAGTTGTTATTCGTCTATCCTGGATATGTAAATGTTTGATTTCAGATCTTTTATAATGTTAGTTGGAGCATGTAATCACTCCTTAGCCTACACTTTGTGCTTGTTTGTTTGATAAAAACTACTGGATGCTTGAATACATGGTGTGTGTTTTTGGAAATCGAAGACACATTTTTGCCTTAGTTTGGTAAATTAGTGTTTGTCTCTCAACATGTATTTTGAGTATTTCACATTCTTTTGACCCATTTATGTATTGCAAAGGTACTGAAATAAAAAATTCTAATTAATTGAACCGAGGAAAATTGAAATGTACAGCTAATGAGCTCACAGGTGCAATGCCTGTGTGTGTTTTTTTAATTAAAAGGGGGATTTTTTAGCCCGGACCCAAAATCCTTCGGGCTATGAAGTCTCTTTTTTTAAACAAATAACGGACTATATAACCCGGGCGTATCCCATATCCGGGTTATAAAGTCATTTTTTCCCTTAGAAGTCACGACTTTTTAACCCGGGCGCTAGTTTCCATATCCGGGCTATTAACCTAATATCACAAGGACCTGATGCCCGGATGGGTTTTTGAAAATATCCGGGCTATTTGACCATAAACGCCCGGGCTAAAAGCCCTTTTTTCTACTAGTGATGTCAGTTCGTTTTTAGGTAAAACAACGGTTGGACACAAGCCTCCCTAAAGTATCCCTCCATTTCTACCAATAAGTGTCGTTTGACTTTTCGACATGTTTTTTAAGAAGCTAAAAACTATAGTATGAAATATTAATTTTTTAATTATTTTAAAAAAAAATAATTTTAACTTATACATAGTAACTAATAAGTATAAAATCATATAAAAAATTTAATTAAAAAATTGATATTTTATATAGTGTTAACTCCTTACCAAACGTGTCAAAAACGACACTTATTTCCAAAAGGTTGTAGTATGTTAGAAAGACCGCTACCATAAATTAATGTCAAAGTACATTTGTAGAACTAGAATGATTGATTTGAAACTATATACTACCTCCGTTCGGAAAAACTTGACACTTTACTATTCATGCACGCTTTTTTATGACATAAAAACTATATAAAATATCTAATATTTTTAATAATTTTTTTAACAACTTCGTAGTTATTATTAATAAGTACAAACTTGTTAAAAAAAATTATAAAAAAATAAATATTTTATACAGTTTTTATCGTTCTAAAAAAGTGTGCATTAATAGTAAACGACAAGTTTTGCCAAACGGAGGGAGTATCTTCTAAATAAATAAATAAAATATAAAGAGTGATATTGTACACACCATAAAAATTTACTATATACATCACAACCCTGGGCCTCAATCAAGAAGGGGATACCTTACAAAACACTATATATGGTGTGTATGGGTGTTTGTTTTAGTAGTTTATAAACTACTAAAATGAAAAGGTTAAATTATTAGTTGTGTATGGAGTTGTTTATATGTGGGGTTTTAGTTAAAATTGGGTGTTTAAAAAAAAGCCACATTTGATAGCTTTTTTGTTGTTTAGGTGTTTATTTGATTTGAAAATACAAGTATACCCCTAATAACGTAACAACCGAATAAACTCTATTTTTTTTTACAAATAAACTGTTTTTCATCTCATACAGGGTTTATATTTCACACAAATTTTTAACCTTATTTTAAACAAATTTTTAACTTTAATCTGTTTATAAATTTTAGTCAATTTTTCAAACCCGTCACATACGGACCCTATATCTCATGAGGCAAAGGATTTGTAGTGTATATAATAAAATTTGGTGTGCATTTAGCACGGCTAATACAAACTAATTTTAGATAACTATAAAAATATAATTCAGACTTATTCTAAATCTAAATGCTCGATTTATACCGTTAAAGATTGGAAAATAGAACCATAACATCGATCAAAGTATACGTCATGCAGTAATTTAATTATTTATTTATTTAAAGTAATCAATTTAATATTGATTGATTTCTCAGCATCTTTTTTGACCTGGCCTTTTAGCTAAGGATGAATCAGTGCAATATGTTGGCCTTTTATGTGGTTGGATCGATCGGGATCGATGATGTAAATGTCCACGTAAAATACTTTAAAAATATAGATATCGTCCAATACGTATGCGCCGCACAAAACATGCATTATTCTATATAAAAGATCAATATATAATTAATATTTTTTTAAAAATGTCAACAAATATAATTTTGTTTTAATTCATTCGTGGGTTAAAAAATAAAAACAAAGTCGTGACAATGTAGACAATATTGATGTAACAAGTAAGACAAATAACTTTACGTCCAAAACCCGTTAAATTAAACTAGTTCGAAAATTTCTACTTTTATAGAATTTTAAAACTTACCCTTTTAAAAAAAAAGGTGTTATAAAATTATAATCTAAGTTCGTACGACAAATGTGACGAAGTGTATATAATGCATGGTGTTAAATCACGGTGGGTTATCCGACGTGGGGGAGTCACACACGCCAAACCGAGCACACAAGCTGGGGGGAGTTCTATCCTAAAACCAATTGGTGTTAGGTGGGGTAGCCCATCGACTTATATGCAAGGCTTGAATTCATTTTGTAAGCAATGTGGGACAATCCCAACTCATATTCTCCACATGGTAATATAGGGGGTGATCTATGTTAGATCAAGTCGAGCCAACCTAGCCTGTTAGAAGTGAGTCATGGTGTTGAACTAAAGTTTAAGCACAAGGGAATTCGACCGAAGCTAACCCGGCCAATATCGAGCTTTAAACAAGATTCGATTGAAAGCTCGACTCGAGATAGTTGGGCAGATCTATAAAGGGTATATTCGATTGAAATTAAGCTCGACTCAAGATAATTGGGTAGATCTATAAAAGCTCAACTCGAGCTCGTTCACTTACCTAAATAAGCCGAACCTTAACGAGATTTTAAGCTCGGTTGAAAGCTCGACTCATTCGATTTAAGCTCGAATTTTATGATATTTCTAAAATTTTCTTTAAGTTAATATGTTATGACAAAGCAGAAGTTTTTAAAGCTCGAAAAAAGTTCGTCTCGAACTTGTTCATTTTCTAAATAAGCCAATGTTTAACAACAAAATAAAAACTCGTTTAAAAATTAGGTTTGACTCGGGAAATCGATCTTGTTTAATAAACGAATCAAGCTTGAACATGTCAAGTTCGACTCGAATAATACCCTAGTCAATGACACTGGCGGATTTAGGGGTGGGCTCGTATGAGCGCGAGCCCACCCCAATCCCGGAAAAAAATACGAAAGGTTAAATATATAAAAAATAAAAAAATAAAAAATAAAAAGGTCTAAATTAATTTAGAAGTGAAAATGAATCATAAAGTTTACCTTGTCTAGTTGGTAAAGTATGAATGAGGAATTTTTTCCTCTTTATCTAGAGCCCAAGGTTCAATTCTCACTTTTTACATTTTCTTCACTTATTTTTAACTATCTTTTTATATATAAGTTCAAATATCTTTTTAAATTGAGAATAATTAATTTCAATTAGGATTGTTTGAATTCTATTTTAGACTATCTTTTTATATATAAGTTCAAATATCTTTTGAAATTGAGAATAATTAATTTCAATTAGTATTGTTTGAATTCTATTTTAGTCATTCATTAGGGGTTTCCTTGATATTTTTTTAACTAATTATAAATTTTATTCGATCACTTCTAATAATATGGATAAATCTTTCAATTTTTTTACATAACCCTTCACAATTAAATTTATTTAAAGTTTAGCAAAACTCGTTTCATTATTACTTAATTTTTAGCCTAAATCTCGCCCACCCATATGTTACGGTCTAGCTTCGCCACTGCCAATGACCGAGGTATTATCACCCTCTTATTCTACACCAATAGACTACCCTAACCAGGACAATAACTTTATAACGGATCATTTTACCAACTCAAAAAACCGATATAGTATTTGGATTGTGCATAAATGATGATAAGACGCTTTAACCGCCGGTCTGCCTTGCCCCCGTGGGCCAACAGAAGAATAATTAGAGTATAAAATTATTATATGGCGTTGAAGAGAAGTAGTAGAAGGTTGTAACTTGTAAGATTTGCGTTGGCGCAATCTCAATACAAAAGGGTAGATAATCATAAGGCTAGACCAACCATTTATTTACTTTATTAATATACTATAAAAACCATGTTTTACTAAGAAAACCATCTTATCGCAGACTTTAATTAAAAAAAATAAACCCACAATTAAATAATTAAATATTATATTTTAAAAATAAAACTAATTAAATTACTTGATATTTTATATATATATATATTCTTAATTCAATATAATCACGGCTTATGTATCGATTTTCCTTCATCCACTTCCTTTCCACAAATCAAATATGTTTTTTTTTAATTTCTTTATTTTATTACCAAATAAATCAGATTTTTTGGTTATTTTCTAGCCGATTTATTACATAATAAATCACATCTTTTTGGTACTTTCCTAACCGATTTTCATTTCTCTTATATTAAAAACTTACATTGTATCCATCTCAATTAAATACACTCAAAGATTTTTTGCTTTCTCTATTTTTTTTTCCTTCGTATATCATGTCGTACATAATCTTCTGAATTTGGATTATCCTTTTTTTTCCTTCTTATTTTTTATGATTCATTTATTTAGATTGTTATTTGGTTCTTCTTTATAATAATATTTTATATTACTTTTTTTTCTTTTTCTCCTTGAATTTGTAAATAAAGAGCGGCCATCTCCTTGAATTTTATAATAATATTTAGATTGTTATATGGTTCTTTTATATTAATTCATCTCTTTCTCCTTGAATTTTTTCTCCTTCTTTTTCTCCACACAAACGCAATGACGCGGTAATTTCTCTAGTTACTCTTTAATTTTTTTGATAAAAAAATCTAATAAAAACTCTAATATGAAATCAACGAAATAAATTAATTTTTAATTAAAAATCTAGTTTTAATGAGATTAATTGGTTGCATTAACCTTATCAATATATAGCTTTAACGATTCTATATAATTGGTTTTAATTTGTCAAATTAATTTTTAATTAAAAAAAGTTATACTTTGTTAACACCTTCTCATATTTTTATTTTATTTTACAAGGTGGAGATATCTTCATATCATCCTTGAAATTAGTTGCATCTCTCAATAAGTATTTAACTATTTGTATATAAATAAATGTATTAAATGTAGTTGCATACCCTCTTCCATGGTGAACCGGTCCTACCCAATTGCCCCTTTTCCTTCAATTCCATGTTCCACTCTCATATAAAAAGTGTCCATCCATCTTTGCTTTCCTTCCAAAACCAAAAATCCATCATATCCATAAACTTAATTGACCTCATCAATGGCCATCAAAGACATGAGGCTACAGGCCATCTCCTTTCTCCCCACCAAATCCGCCGCCTCCGCCGATGACATCTTCAAGACCCTTAACTCCGTCTACTTCGACTCCACCATCGAAGACGACGGCGACAACAACAATAACAAAGCCCAAGATCATGATCATGATCACAAGGACGAGGATGAGGATGAGGAAGAGGATATCGAGTCGATCATACGCGGGGCCCACACGGAGTCCCGCCTCTTCTTCGAGCCCTCCACGGCGAAAATCATCGCCCCAGCCGACGGAAAGCAAGGCATAAAGTCTAGTCCGTTCGAGGAGTGTGTAGCGACGGCGATGGAGACGGAGGATCCGTACAGGGATTTCAGGGCGTCGATGGAGGAGATGGTTGAGACCCACGGAATCATCAAGAAAGAGTGGGGGTGTTTGGAGGAGCTCCTCGCTTGGTACCTCAGCGTTAACAGCAAGAACAACCACGCTTACATTGTGGCTGCCTTCGTTGATTTGCTCGTCAAACTCTCATCATCTTCTTCTTCGGAATCTCCATTGACTGAGGGTTGCAGCAGCAGTACAGCAAGCAGGAGATCATCTTCATGTGTTAGTGGAGAGTTGCAGCGCCAAACTACTTCTTCTTGTTCCTCCTCCACCTCCCCCTCTGCTGCTTCTGTCAGCAGGACAGATTGTTTCAATTGATCATCTCATGAACCCAAAATTAAGTTCATTTAATTTAATTTGATTTGATTTGATTATGTTTAGGGATACTAGGAATTCATTTTATTTTGATTTTTTATATATATTATTATTAATTTTCTATTGTGTATAGTTCGAATAATGTAAATTAAATACATGGTTGATAAATGATACTTTTAGGCTCTGCACACTAATTAAGGAACCTATTTTACATCTTAAATCTCATCATTATTTTCAAAGGTTAATTTAGTAATTGGAAGTTTAAGGGTTTTCTTTGATTTTTTCAAGAGTTTTATTTAATTTTAACAAGTAAAAAAGTAGTAATTTTAGAGGTAATAATTACCCATACTTCTAAAAGACCATGTATTTTTGACAAAGTTTCAAGGTCTAAAAAACCATGTATTCTTGGACGGGGGAAGTAATACAGAACAATAATGCCCAAAGAATTGAGATTTGAAATTGTGTGAAACCCGATCGAAAACAGGAGTCCTGTCGGATTTGAGATTAAGACATTTATTTTTTGATTTGATTTTTTCACCTATTTTTCAACGTGGAACTCTACATCTACAAATCCCAATTCAACTTGAGTGTTATAATGTCGTATAAATTAGATAGATTAACCGTCGAACAATGATAAGTCGGAATACTTTAGTTCAGAAAGCACCAAATATATGGGCCCACGGAGAAGTCGACGAAACTCTGGGAAGGAAGTGCTGTGGATGGGGATGGACGCCTACAATACATGTATCTATTTATGTAACTATTAGTATATGTGTTTGTTTTGTCTTTTTTGAAGGGGGCATGTGACCCTCTTGATTTGTAACACTGTACAATGGGACATTGTATATTAATTAATTTTATTCATTTTACATGTAGCACTCAGTGGATTGCTATGCACTCCAACTAATCTATAGATTAGTTATGTGCAATCCATTTATATATGTTCTAATTAAAAATACCAATGATCTCTTGTTCTGATCGACAAGAGTAAGCGATATGCTTTCTTATGCTTTCCTGCCATGAAATTAAGAGTTTAAATAATAGAAAATTATGCTAGGGTGGTACCTTAGTATGAGTTTTAGCATGTCTTTCGACTTGTTGTTTGGCTTTCTGGTTTGAGTGTTTTAAGTCTAGTGTTCGGCTTGAAAAACTTAGTCGGTAAGTTTGGGTTTGTTTGGATTCCCAGGTATTATGTTTATAATACATGTATTTAGCTTATAATACATTTAAAAAATAAGTAGTGTTTGGATGATACTCTTATAAAATGAATTATAATAATTTTATTACTAAAGCTATTATTATTATTTGGGTCCTGTCTTCCCCACTTCAATTAAAAATCAATAGAGTGAAATAAGGGAGAAAATTTCTATCAATGTCTTCCATTCTCTCTCCCCTTTTTAGATCTGAATCTTGAGGTTATGGGGGCTAAAAATCAATTGCAGGGCAGGGAGTAGATTTTAGCCTTCAACAATAAGACTGTAGGAGCAAGAGATTTAGGGGAAAATGTGGCTGTACTAAAATTCGATCCGAAATCCGACGTTCGAGAGAGGTGGCGTGGCTCTGACTTAGGGATCCGGCGAAGTGGTGGTCAGAGGAGGACCGATCAACGTCTTTAGAGGTCCGGCGAGGAGAGTGGTTCCCGATGGTGAGGCATGGAGGTGGAGATCCAAAGTGGGGCGATGCCCACCAGAGAAAGGCTAGAGCGGTGATGGTCGGGTTGGTGTCGATGTGTTGCGCTAGTGCCGACCGGTGAACGGTAGGAGGCGGCAGGAGCTGGTGATCGGCGAGGGCTAGGGGAAACTGGGAAGGTCTAGAGAGGGAGGGAAGGGAAAGGGGAAGGGGGAACTGGAAAGTTCTGGACTTGGAGAGGGGATAACTTATTTCCTTTTTTTTATTAAGTAAATTAAATCAAATCAATTATGTTTATAATGTAATTATCAATTTAATACATGTATTTTAATTATAATTAAAATACACCGGGAATCCAAACGGACCCTTTATGTTAGTTGAGATTGTATTTTGTAATTATAGATAGAATCTTTTATATTTATCCTTACCCCTTTAGGTTGATCAGATTATATCTTCCTAGGGTTTTCATTCTCTTGTATTATATAAACCGTAAATATCAATATACGGAATCATCTTCTCCTTCACATCTTTACATGGTATCAACCTAACTTCTCGATCCTCGCGATCAAGATGTCCAACAACCCTACCTCCCCCGCCCAAATCCTTTTCTCAACCTCCTCTGATGGCGGTTCTCCCAACTTTCATCCGTCAAACTTTGCCATCCTACTCGATCGTGACAATTACTCCCTCTAGCGCACCACTGTTCGTTCTGCTCTAGAGGCCTTTGATCTTGCCTTTTTTCTCAAGCCGACGGATCCGCCGCCATCCACCATTCCAGGCCTTGTCAGTGATGTTCTGACCGCTTCGGGACTCACCCCTGCTCGTGCTCTCGCTACCTTCAATGCCGAGTCTCAGTCGGCTTCTGCTGTCCCGCCCGTCCCGAATCCTGAGTATCTCGGTTGGATTCGCAAGGATAGGATGGTGCTCTTGTGGGTTTGTTCGACACTCACCACCCCCCCTTCTGGGATACGTCGCTCGAGCAACCACCGCTACAGAGGCTTGGGATATCCTTTCTCGGATATTTGCTGCCCAGACTCGTGCTCGTCAAATGCACCTGCATCATCAGCTTCAGACGCTCACGAAGGGCAACATATCCGTGCTCGACTAGGTGCAGAAGAAACGCGCCATCACTGACGAACTCGTCGAGAGCATGTGTGTCATCTCTGACCCTGATCTCGTGACCTTCAACTTGTTCAGCTTGGGCTCCCAGTACGCCTCCTTCCGATCGGCCTTTGCTCTCTCCAAGGATCCAATTTCACCCGATGAGATTCTCGGTCATCTGCTGCAGGAGGAGCAACGTCTTGAGGAGGACGCCAGCCTTGCCCTTGATGTTGATCAATCCGCTGCCAACATCTCCGCCACTCGAGGACGAGGCCGTGGTCGCTCCACTTCTGACCGCTCTGCCTTTGATCGGTCGGATCCCTTGGTTGCTGGCGGCTCCTCCTCCAATGGCTCCGAGCGCCAACGCCTTGTCTGTCAGATTTGCACCAAACAGGGCCACGAGGCGTTCAACTGTTTTCAACGTCTCAACCTATCCGAGTTCCTGGTGACTCACCGTCTCGCTCAGGAAGCGATGGCTCGGTCGGAAAACTCCAACAAGGCCGCGTACTCGGCTGCCTCCCAATATGAGATTGTCGACCCTTGGATCGTGGACTCCGGGGCCACCAATCATGCCACTGCTGATCTTGGAGCTTTCCAGTCGGACGCCCCTTATACCGGCAACGATAACCTAGTTGTCGAAAATGGTAACGCTCTTCCTATTACTCGTTTAGGGCATAATATTCTCTCTGTTCCGCGTGCTTCCCGTCCGCTCAAATTAAACAATATCCTGTTTGTCCCTAAACTTTCTAAAAGCGTTTTGAGTGTCTCCCAACTTTGTTGAGACAACACTGCTTATGTTGAGTTTCATGCTGATTATTGTGCTATTAAGAACTTGCAGGGACAAACACTTCTAAGCGAAACCGTTGAAAATGGCCTTTATTGCCTTCCTCGCCAACCTGATCCCTCGAGTCATCCATCTGTCTTCCTTGGTGAGCGTGCCTCTGCTGACTGCTGGCATCACCGGCTCGCTCATCCTCATGAGTCCATCCTTCATCGCTTACTTTCGAGCCATCATTTATCTGTCTTCTCACGCAAATTGGCGTCGGTTTGCTCGTCGTGTCAACTAGGCAAAAGTCATCGACTTCCCTTGCCAAGCTGTCCGACCTCCGCTGCCAATTAGTTTGATCTTGTTCATTCGGATGTGCGGGGTCCTGCGTCTTTACCTTCCTTCTCTAGCAAAAAAAGTAGGGGTGTGCATGATTCGGTCCAAACCGAATTTTTGGGCCAAACCAACACAAACCGAACCGAAGTTTTTCGGTTCGGCTTTCGGCTCGAGAATTTTCATTTTTCGGTTTCGGTTCGGTTTGTGTTAAACCGAATTTTTTTATACACTACATAAATCCATTGTATAAATCCATTGTATATATACACACATACTATATATATTTGTAATTTTGTATACAATGTTTACATAATTATACTGTATTTGTATAAACATTGTATATATTTGTAAGGAAAAATAACTAAAAATAATACGAACTATCGACGATGAACCAAAAATAATACAAACTTTCAAAATCACCAATTTGTATACAAACTATACTCTTTTAAACCAATATTGATACGTTGTCTAAATTTCGAAAACCCAAAACTAATTTGGACTTAAAATATAATTAACAATAAATTTGGGTACAAATTTGTGAAATTTTGATAAGTTCATACTCTCTCTCCTGTTCTCAATGAATCTGGGCAGACAAATCAGTACGAAGACATTGGCCGCGGCGAGGAGCAGAAATCAAGTTCATCCTCCCATTGGGACTCACCGTTCCGCCTCCATGTGCTTCGACGAGGAGCATGCGGTGAACGACGCCTCCAGTAGATCTAGCCTTCGACGAGTAGCAGACGGCGAACAAGAGTAAGAACGTAAAAAAAAAAAAAAGCCAAATCGCAAAATCCATTTTGAAATTGATCGAAAAGTAAAAATCAAGATGGGAGATTTGCATATTCCGGGATCCTTTCCCCGTATTCTTCAATCTCTGTGTTTAATTTGAGCAACAAATGCCCTAATTTCCAGATCTAGGGTTTTTGTTCAAGAAGAACAACCCCAAAAATATGAATCAGATCCTTCAAAGAATAACAATGGAGGCATTAGGGATCATAATCACATCCAAAATCAAGCAGATCTAGCCTCAATTCGTTCGTATCCCTGCCCAGATCGGAATCAAAGTCGGAGAAGAAGGAGATGCCACCACTTCTCCTTGCGACTCCCCGCCGACAGCCCTAGGCGGTGGCACCGTTGCCCCCAATTTATCCGGAAAAGGCACGGTGACAAGGTCGACGCCACCCATCCAGCCCGAACTCTGGCGAGATCAATCTCCATTGAAGAACACGATGAACTGATTTCCATTGAGAACGGAGAGATGACCTTTCATCAAAATTTTACAATTTTGTACCCAAATTTGTTGTTAATTTTATTTTAAACCCAAATTAATTTTAAGTTTCCAAATTCTAGACATCGTATCAATATTGGTTTAATAGAGTATAGTTTGTACACGAATTAGTGATTTTGAAAGTTCGTATTATTTTTGGGTCACCGTCAATAGTTCGTATTATTTTTAGTTATTTTTCCTATTTGTAATTTTATATACAATGTTTATATATATTTTTACAAATACAGTATGTATATAAACATTCCATATACACACATATATTTTTAATTTTATATACAATGTATATATATATTTGTATACTGTATTTGTATATTTTATATTGGAATATGTGTATATATACTATATTTTATATATATTTGTATACTTTTAATTTTTTTTTATAGAAATTCGGTTCGATTATTTTAAAACCGAACCGAACACAAACCAAACCGGCAAATAACCGAACCGAACCTAATGCTTTCGGTTCGGCTTTCGGTTTGAAAATTTGAGATTTTCGATTTCGGTTCTGCCCGGTTCGGTTAGGTTTTAGACCAATGCACAGCCCTATAAAAAAAATACTATATTATGTTTATTGATGATTGTACCAAGTTCACTTGGATCTATTTCTTATCCAATAAAGCTCAGGTTTATTCTACTTTCCAATTGTTCATAAAAAGGGTACAAATACAATTCTCTACAATGATCAAAGCATTTCAAACCGATTGGGGAGGTGAGTATCGCAACGTATCCACCTATCTTACATCTCTGGGTATCCGTCATCGTGTGTCATGTCCCTGCGGCCCTGCACGCCTGAACAGAACGACACTTCTGACCGTCAAAATCGCTCCATCGTTGAAAAGGGTATTGCGCTCTTAGCCCATGCTCACTTGCCTAAACAATTTTGGGAATACGCATTTCATACTTCCGTCTATCTATCCAATCGGACAATCACATCCATTCTCAATTATAAATCCCTCTTTGAATCCCTATACAACAAAGTGTCTGACTATGGTTTCTCAAAACTTTCGGTTTTCTATGTTATCCCTTTCTACGCCCCTACACACATTCCACACTGGAATTCAGGTCTCTTCCGTGCATTTTCTTGGGATATAGCACCAAACAAAAAGGGTATGTGTGTTTCCACTCTCCGTCTAATCGGTTGTATGTCTCTCGCTATGTCGTGTTTGATGAGTCTACCTTCCCATACTCCGCTTCCTCGTCGCCCTCTATCCCTCCCGTCACCTCCACCTTACCTCTCTCGCTTCTCCAGCAGGTTGCAGGTGCTTCCCCAGGTCCTGTATCGCCGGCTCCCCCATCACCAGTGCCCTCACCGGCAGTGCCCGAACTCCCGTTTCCCTCCACGCCTACATCTCCTCCCCTCCTCGCAGCCTCTCCTGCTACCTCTATTTGTCCAGCAACATCCCCTGTCCCCTCCATCTCACCCGACTCGAGTCAGTCATCCTCTGCTCACTTGTCTCCTATGTACGAGCCCTCGGCTTCCGCTAGTGTCGACTCCATCACGCAAGACAACACATCCCACTCCTCCCAGACGACCCCGTCTCCCTCCCCTTCTCCCCCACCGCCCCCTACCCAAGATGCTCCATCGTGGTTTCGCCCGCAGGACACATCAACCCACTCGATGTCCACTCGTGCCAAAACCAATGACCTTAAACCACGAGTTCTCACCGCTACAAAATATCCCCTCCCGTTGGCTCTCCTTGTCCACCCCGAACCTCGCTTCTTCCATCAGGCCTCAAAAAGCCCTCAATGGCAGCACGCTATGCAGTCTGAATATGATGCTCTAATGTCTAATGTGACCTGGGACATAGTTCCTAGGCCTCCGAGTGCTAACATTGTTGGTTGTAAGTGGGTTTACAGGGTCAAGACTAAGGTTGATGATGTGAGCCTAAATTGCCATGTTTTACACTTACTTTTATAACGATTTCTGCATGCATTTCATACATTTGGGTTAGAATAATACATAATTTCTGTAGTTTATGTTTATTTGCAATATATGGATGTCTACGCAAGTTTTTGTTATATTTCGCAGAAATCGGACGCACTTTGGAGCTTAAAGGAAACTCATGGAGAAGTTAAGAATGGTGTAGCCGGAGAAAAGGCCATTTTTCGCCATTCATCATTCTGAATCAAGCTTTGAAGTCTTCATGAGCGTTGTAGCCCTCGAAAAGAGCTTTCCAACGCATGGTCATATGCGTCAATCCGACGAACGAGGACTCAGGAAAGTGCGTTTCAAGAACAGAGCAGAAAGCTGAAAGACTCAGTCGATATCGAGTTGTTTTACTCGATATCGAGTAAACCCGAAATCGAGTTGAGTTCCAGAAATCAACAAGGATGCTGGGAGCTGAACATGCAACTCGATATCGAAAAAATCTACTCGATATCGAGGAAGACTTAGTCGATTTTCACATCCTGGAGCCGAGATCGACGAAGAAGCTGAAGACGGACCAAACTCTAGTCGATGTCGAGAAAATTTCCTCGATGTCGAGTAAAAAAGTAGTCGATGTGCCGTCCAGACGCCGGAATCGAGTTCCTGAGCAGAAGACGAGAAAAGTGCTACTCGATATCGAGGAATTCTACTTGATATCGAGGAAATCCCAGAAGCCGACGAGAAGTTATCCGGATTCTTGTTAAGTTTCTATCCCGAAGCCGATGGAGATATTTTCGAGATCAAATTATATCCACTTCTATCAAGATCTATCAACTCCATGGAGGATTTATCCACAAATTAGATATAGTCCTAGTTGATTTATTTCTTTTATTCGATTATTTAATCTTTAAGTAAGTAGATAAATAGATATAGATATAGATAGACTTTCTTACATTGATTAGCAAGGATTAAGCCCTATAAAAAAAGCACATGGGGCTGATTTTCCATTCATTCAATTCAGAAGCTAGGGAAGTAGTTCCACAGAGAAGTTTAGGAGTTCAAAGGTTTTAGGGTTTTGGCGTTCAACGAAAGTTGGAGTGCCGGGATTGTAAAGACTTTGAATTTAGTTAATGCAAGTTATTTATTTTCAATCAATATATGCGATTGCAATGAGGCGCCAGTAGTCCACCCACTTCTAGGGTTGGGGTGAACCCGACGATAGCCCTGCGTGTTTGAGGTAAAGATCCGACTTTTATCATGTTTTGAGCATCTACTACCTTTTATGTGTTTATTACTCATTCAATGGATATCCATGCTAACAACTTGGATTGTAAACATAAAATCAGTAGATACAATTAGGGTTTCTTGAAAGAGTTGTCTAATTGTTGGAAAAGGCAAAAGCTTGATCCTTCGATGCAATTTGCATGATTATCGTTATTTATCTTGCCTTATGCATGCTTGGTTATTGCCGTTGCAAACCCCGATCTTGGAAGTTTTCTTTCATACATAGTTTATTTCGAGTTTCGCAAAGCCTTGTTCTTTATTTTCTTTCGTTCAAAGTTTCTGTTTTACTCGATATCAACCAAAATCGGTCGACATCGACTACTGATTTTCGATCGCCTAGATCGTTGTAGCTTCTGGTTTGCAGGAACCCGACGTCGATGAAAGTTACTCGATATCAAGTAAATCTCCTCGATATCGACTTGCTTGACCTTCTGTCGAGTAACCTTACTCGAGGTCGAGAATCTGTGATCGACTTCTGCCGTGAGATTCATCCGCTGCCCAGGATCCGCTGACACGCTTCCTCGAGGATCGAACCTGACTTTCTCTTGCTACATCAGGAGGAGGTCTTGTAATTATTTGCGTGAGCACGAATCTGGTTTGATCTATTTCATTATATTTTAAACTCTATTTCTTCCTAACAACAAATTGGCGTCGTTGCCAGGGAAGCAATCATTCGCGCCTTAGGTAGTTAGATCTCACGTTTCCTTTGAAGTTTTCTTTTACAAGTGTATTGACGGAGGGAAAACCTGTCGTTGATCCGTCAAAGTAAATCTCAAACCTATAACTAGTATAGCAATAAGTAAGAGGTCGATCCCACATGGAAATTTGTTATTCAAGTGTGATTTAGATGCCAATCAAGTAACCGAAAGGGGGGTTTTTGTGTGTGAAAGTTTCGCCTTTTATCAAAGCGAAATAAAGAAAGCAAAGTAAATGAATTTGTTTTAGACAATTTGGAGAAGCAATTCTACCTACAATTTTCCACTTTATTTGGTTTGAAACGATCCTTGTAACTTCTTCTCGTCCTTTTAAGGTTTCCTATGAATGCCCTTGTCCCGACCTAATATAGTTACTAGTCCAACCAGTCCTAGCAACCCTTATCAATCGAACAGTCCCTAAAGAAGGATTTAACCCAATTGATAGCTTTAAGTTCATAGATTAGCCAAAGTATTTGCAGTCCCTAAAGAGGGATTTAACAACACATTGAACTTCCTACTCATTCAATTAGTTCAACCAGCTCTAAAGGAACAAGTTTGCCACTTAGGTTAAAGTTCACAACCAGGAATCTACAAAACCTTAGCGATTGAATTGATCTAACAAGTTGGCCAGACAAGATAGAACAAAACAATAAACAATCAAGCACAAAAAAGTTGAAACATTCAAATATAGGAAACAAGGAACGAGAATTAGAAACTCACAATCAATCCGAATAAAGCTTCAAATTGCAGGCAGAATAGATGAGTTTAGTTCCTCATGGAAGACATCGCTCAAAATCTCTAAAGTGTCCGATGAACGTAAGAATAGAATAGAAGTTCTCAAAATAACATAAAACTTGGCCTTTTAAAACATCCAAAGTCGGCCACCAAACAAAGCAATAGGTTCTAGGTTTTTTTATAATCAAAACGATGCGTAAATACGCTGACGACCAATGCTGCGGGCGCAGCATAGGTGCTGCGCCCGCCGCACACTGTTTCCTCCAACCCTTTGCAAATTGATTGGCCGCGGGCGCCGCAAGGTTGCTGCGGCCGCAGCCAGGGTCTTTTCACGGAAAATCTATCATGAATTCGCTCTTCTTGTCAACAGGAAAGTTATAGTTCTCTGAAAGAGCTTTCCAACGCATGGTCATAATAGTTAATCGGACAACCGAGGCCTCCAGAAAGTACAAAACAAGTTCAGCATGTTTGGCGACAACTTCTGCAGACTTGTTCTTCGTTTATGTTTGCTTCTTCTTCTCAGGACCTCTTGAGATCTTCATTTAAGCTTCTCCGATCAACTAGAAATTCTCTTTTAATGCGTCATCAACCCATGCCTCATCCTCGGATCCATAGTTACCTAAAATAATCAATAAAAGCGTTTAGATTCCGACTCCGACAACATAGAGAACTAATATGCAAATCGTGCTTAATCTATCAATGAAATGCATCTTAACTAAGCTAAATGCAACCTAGATGCTCCCATCAAAACAATGCGTAAATACGCAAAAGTTAAGTGTGGGGGAGTTTGATAGCATGCATTTAGATAGGCATAATAGGTTGCATTTAGCTTAGTTAAGATGCATTTCATTGATGGATTAAGCACGATTTGCATATTAGTTCTCTATGTTGTCGGAATCGGAATCTACACGCTTTTATTGATTATTTCAGGTAACTATGGATCCGAGGATGAGGCATGGGTTGATGACGCATTAAAAGAGAATTTCTAGTTGATCGGAGAAACTTAGATGAAGATCTCAAGAGGTCATGAGAAGAAGAAGCAAACATAAACGAAGAACAAGTCTGCAGAAGTTGTCGTCAGACATGCTGAACTTGTTTTGCACTTTCTGGAGGCCTTGGTTGTCCGATTAACTATTATGACTATGCGTTGGAAAGCTCTTTCAGAGAACTACAACTTTCCTGTTGACAGGAAGAGCGAATTCATGATAGATTTTCCGTGAAAAGCCCCTGGATGCGGCCGCAGTAACCTTGCGGCGCCCGCGGCCAATCAATTTGCAAACGGTTGGAGGAAACAGTGTGCAGCAGGCGCAGCACCTATGCTGCGCCCGCAACATTGGTCGTCAGCGTATTTACGCATCGTTTTGATTATAAAAAAAACCTAGAACCTATGCTTTGTTTGGTGTCCGACTTTGGATGTTTTAAAAGGCCAAGTTTTATGTTATTTTGAGAACTTCTATTCTATTCTTACGTTCATCGGACACTTTAGAGATTTTGAGCGATGTCTTCCATGGGGAACTAAACTCATCTATTCTGCCTGCAATTTGAAGCTTTATTCGGATTGATTGTGAGTTTCTAATTCTCGTTCCTTGTTTCCTATATTTGAATGTTTCAACTTCTTTGTGCTTGATTGTTTATTATTTTGTTCTATCTTGTCTGGCCAACTTGTTAGATCAATTCAATCGCTAAGGTTTTGTAGATTCCTGATTGTGAACTTTAACCTAAGTGGCAAACTTGTTCCTTTAGGGCTGGTTGAACTAATTGAATGAGTAGGAAGTTGAATGTGTTGTTAAATCCCTCTTTAGGGACTGCAAATACCTTGGCTAATCTCTGAACTTAAAGCTATCAATTGAGTTAAATCCTTTTTTAGGGACTGTTCGATTGATAAGGGTTGCTAGGACTGGTTGGACTAGTAACTATATTAGGTCGGGACAAGGACATTCATAGGAAACCTTAAAAGGACGAGAAGAAGTTACAATGATTGTTTCAAACCAAATAAAGTGGAAAATTGTATGTAGAATTGCTTCTCCAAATTGTCTAAAACAAATTCATTTACTTTGCTTTCTTTATTTCGCTTTGATAAAAGGCGAAACTTTCACAGACAAAACCCCCCCTTTTGGTTACTTGATTGGCATCTAAATCACATTTGAATAACAAATTTCCTTGTGGGATCGACCTCTTACTTATTGCAATGGTCAAGCACTTGAATTGAACGCTTTAAAATGCAAGGCTCATATGATATGGAGGCCAAAATAGCATAGCTTCGCCAACAGATAGCGGAGATAGACCGGGAGAAGGCGGAATTAACCCGTCGGCGGGTTGCCGATGCCGTCAAAACTCGCCGGCTCAAGGAACAATTGGATGCCTGACGTAGATGGGAGCATCACACTGAATCGCCCAAACCAACAATGACAAGTTGGTTCGACAATGTCCCCTTCTATGAGCCAGTCGACATCGACTACCTGAACTCGACATATACACATTTTGGAGGAACTGATCCAGAAACACCAGCCGAAATCGTCTGTACCATAGAAACCCAGGTATGTCTTTCCTCTATCTCGATATCTACTTCGCTATCTATCTTTGAAAAATCTTTGGAAGAATCCCAAGAAGAAGAAGAGCTACCAATGCAAAATCCGGACGTCGTTGCCCATGGTGTTTCAAAGTCGCTTTTTAAGGTGAAGGCTATCCCCAACGATTTTGAGCAACCGATGTTCATATTCAAGTATGGGGTCCTCGCAAAGTGGCATGAAGCTCCACAAGATGAGGTGGAAATATCTCTTCCCACTTCACCGTTTTGCTGTGGTGGAGACGCGCAAACTAGACCCGGGCAAACGCGGGCGCGGGCCGGGCTTGGGACGGGCTTTGGCCCAAATTTAATCCCGGTGTTGCGGGCGCGGGCCGGGCTAAGCCCGCTTAACGGGTTGAAAATGTTGTCCGATCCCGTCCACCATTGCGGGCACGGGCGGCCGGCGGGTACCCGCCAAATTACACACGAGTTGTTTGAGATGAGGCACTGTTTTTTTTTTCCCGGTTAAACACTGTAATACCACAAAAAAAAAGTGGCCGTGGGATATTACTTATTATATTAGAGTAATTAAGATGAGTGTTTTGAAAAAAAAAAAAGTAATTAAGATGAGCAGTAGGTAGCAACTAGCAAATGGATTGTTCCATGAATACACGAAGTTCTCATGCACACACATACTCACAGCATTAGCAATTGCCGATTAGGGTTATTGTATAGATATAATGATTATTTTTGTTTCTTTATTAAAATTAATAATTTATATTATATATATATTATATATATATATATATAAATAGCGGGTACCTGTTACGGGCCTAGCGGCCCGTAACGGGTAGATTGCCCTACCCAATCCCATGCCCGCTGCGGGTGCGGGCCGGGCTTAGTGGCCCGGTTGGGCTTTTTCCTCTACCCAAGCCTGCTCAAAAAGGCGGGCGGGCGGGACGGGCCGGGCGGGCCGGCCCGCGTTTGCCCAGTTCTAGCGCAAACAAATCAACATATGAAGCGGAAGAGGTATGATGATGAGGTGTGTATATTTTCTTTATATCTTCCTTTATGCATGCCAGCTGGAGCCCAGGAAGATAAATGGGTGGAGCCATGGAGCATTCACTCGGGGAGATTTAAGCTTCTTCACATGATGCCCCTGGATGACATCCCACGCTTCCCACCACCGGAGGAACCACCAGACCCACCTATACCTCAGGACAAAGATGAGCCAGGCTAATGCTTAATAGAGAATTGAAAGTCGGCCTAGCGACTATAAAATCTAGAGCTTGTAAATAGATATTTGTTTTTGGTTTTGAACTTTTAGTTTTTCTATTGTGGGTATTTCGCTTCTACATTTTTCAGGTCCATGGGGATAGAAGCAAGCTAAAATCAGACTAGGCCCAGCAGCATAGCACTCGATTTTGACATCCTGCACATCTGTCTAGTGAGTTTCTTTCTTTACCCTTGTTTTTATACATTGAGGACACTGTAATGTTTAAGTATGGGGTGGGGGAATGGCTTACTTTGTGCATATTTGATATATTTGACCTTATGTGTGCATGTTTAAAGCATTATTTCTTGAATTGCTTATACATGGCTATTTTGGAATTCATTATTGACTTATGTGCTTACATGCATGTTTTTCCAAAGTTTATAAAAATAACCCCCATTGAAATTTTTTTATTAGTGTCATGGAAGCTTTATTGAACTCGATGATGCAAAATTGGATTCATTAGAGATATAACATGAAATTGCCTAGTAAAGGGAAGTCACAATGAAATGCATATTTTCTTGAAAACCATGAAAGGAGGTAAAATTTGAAGTTACTTTTGACATGTTGCATGATAAGAGGATGGAGGACTTTATATTTCCATAAATGCTCATATGTTTATATTCCTTAGCCTTACCTATGCTTATGCATCACAAAAGCCATATTATGCCTTATTTCATATTATGCTCCACATGATCTAAATATTTTCCATTCTTTACCTTATTTCCTATCCAGGGATTACGTTGAGAATGATGTTACATTATGGAGATTACTATATGGTTGTTGTGTTGTTGTTATCATATTTGGAGTTTGGTAGGAAATCGTTTGAAATATGTGAAAAATTTAATGAGTGAAAGAAAATCCGGTCACCTCAAGAGATAAAGGTAGATCGACCCTGCCTGCGTTGAGATAATAGTTCCGCAGGATGGGACACCAATGTAAGGAGTCCAAAGCACTAAGTATCCGGGACCATTCATGACACCCATGTTTGCGTCTCGCGAGAAGACAATGCTGAGGTTAGAGAGGTAAAAGCATATTATTGGAAAAGGGAAAGAGTGAGTGAGTGATGTGGAAATTATTAAAAGGAGAAAGTGCATCAAAGTAAAGTTTGAAGAAATTCTCCCCGGATTTAGCACCACATTGCCAAATATAGACCACCGTTAGACTTTTACCAATCTACTCCTTATTGAGTTTAATTAAAGTCCTCTTGATTATTGTTGCTTTGTCACATAAATTGTTTTTTGCATAAGCCTCCTTTTGTGAGTAGATATAGCTTTTATTGCACATGTATGGATTTGTGACACAAGTATCTTTTCGATGATGGTAATTGACTACAGAGACATATGAGAATGAATCTATGATGTTGAGAGTTTGAATTCTTCCCATGTATGATAATTAAAAGTATTGCTTGAGGACAAGCAAGCTTAAGTATGGGGTGTTTGATGTGAGCCTAAATTGCCATGTTTTACACTTACTTTTATAACGATTTCTGCATTGCATTTCATACATTTGGGTTAGAATAATACATAATTTGTGTAGTTTATGTTTATTTGCAATATATGGATGTCTACACAAGTTTTTGTTATATTTCGCAGAAATCGGACGCACTTTGGAGCTTAAAGGAAACTCATGGAGAAGCTAAGAATTGTGTAGCTCGAGAAAATGCCATTTTTCGCCATTCATCATTCTGAATCAAGCTTTGAAGTCTTCATGGGAGTTGTAGCCGTCGAAAAGAGCTTTCCAACGCATAGTCATATGCGTAAATCCGACGAACGATGACTCGGGAAAGTGCGTTTCAAGAACAGAGCAGAAAGCTGAAAGACTTAGTCGAGATCGAGTAAACCCGAAATCGAGTTGAGTTCCAGAAATCGACAAGGAAGCTGGGAGCTGAACATGCAACTCGATATCGAAAAAATCTACTCGAAATCGAGGAAGACTTCGTCGATTTTCACATCGTGGAGCCGAGATCGACGAAGAAGTTGAAGACAGACCAAACTCTAGTCGATGTCGAGAAAATTTCCTCGATGTCGAGTAAAAACGTAGTCGATGTGCCGTCCAGAAGCTGGAATTGAGTTGCTGAGCAGAAGATGAGAAAAGTGCTACTTGATATCGAGGAATTCTTCTCGATATCGAGGAAATCCCAGAAGCCGACAAGAAGTTATCCGAAATCTTGTTAAATTTCTATCCCGAAGCCGATGGAGATATTTTCGAGATCAAATTCTATCCACTTCTATCAAGATCTATCAACTCCATGGATGATTTATCCACAAATTAGATATAGTCCTAGTTGATTTATTTCTTTTATTCCATTATTTAATCTTTAAGTAAGTAGATAAATAGATATAGATATAAATAGACTTTCTTACCTTGATTAGCAAGGATTAAGCCCTGGGCATGGGGCTTATTTTCCATTCATTCAATTCAGAAGCTAGGGAAGTAGTTCCACAAAGAAGTTTAGGAGTTAAAATGATGCGTTGTAATCTCCAACGACTCGAATAGTTCGGATCTTGCGACGTCTTAAGTAGATCTTGATTCGTTCTTGATAGATCTTGAGCGAATCGAATTCACCACCGTATAGAAATTTGGATCTTAAGGCCTCGGTGAATAATTAACAACTTGTTAATTGTACTGGTGCATATGAGTCAACCATGACGGTTGTTGACATTGCCGATCGATTGACTTGTGAAGTCGCTCACGTAGCAAAGTGCCCAGTGATTGAATGCTTTCACTTTACTATATAAATAATTGAAAGAGAGTAACTGATCACCAAATTGAACTCACGTATTTGGCAAAAGGAATTACGCTTTGCAAGGGGTTCGACTCGATTGATCGGAAGAACGTGAAGTGTAGAGAACACAATGAAAGGGGTGGAAGTTAGGGTTGAACAAAGAAGAGAACGCTTAAGCTCTTCTATTCAATTCAACGTCTTTTTTCTCAAAGACAAAAAACAACTTAAATAGGATGAAATTGGCCTTCTATGCAAAGAAGAAACCCTAAGCCAACTCATCTTTATCTATTTAGGAATAATTAAAATAAAACCTAATATAATATCAACTAATTCTATCTATAAAAAAAACAAATAAAAACATTCTAGAAATTGTTTTCTTAAGGAGGTAGACAACTCCTCCTTTTTATTTACTTAATTAAATAATAAAATAGCTAAAACAATTCTCTAAACCAAAATCGGACACAATACTCGGCGTCGATCCCAGGACCCTCGACGTCGACCCTTCAACAAGCTTGAAGTCTTGAACCCATGGTGGCACCTTCTTCTTTCTCGGGATGATCGGGTCCTCGAACCGTCTTGGCCCAGAGAGGGCCAATCTTGATGGCATCATCAAAGGTTTTAGGGTTTTGGCATTCAACGAAAGTTGGAGTGCCGGGATTGTAAAGACTTTGAATTTAGTTAATGCAAGTTATTTCTTTTCAATCAATGTCTGCGATTGCAATGAGGTGCGAGTAGTCTACCCACTTCTAGGGTTGGGGTGAGCCCGATGATAGCCCTGCATGTTTGAGGTGAAGATCCAACTTTTATCATGTTTTGAACATCTACTACCTTTTATGTGTTTATTACCCATTCAATGGAGATTCATGCTAACCATTTGGATTGTAAACATAAAATCAGTAGATAAAATTAGGGTTTCTTGAAAGAGTTGTCTAATTATTGGAAAAGGCGAAAGCTTGATCCTTCGATGCAATTTGCATGATTATCGTTATTTATCTTGCCTTATGCATGCTTGGTTATTGCCGTTGCAAACCCCGATCTTGGAAGTTTTCTTTCATACATAGTTTATTTCGAGTTTCGCAAAGCCTTGTTCTTTATTTTCTTTCGTTCAAAGTTTCTGTTTTACTCGATATCGATCAAAACTGGTCGACATCGACTACTGATTTTTGATCGCCTAGATCGTTGTAGCTTCTGGTTTGCAGGAACCCGACGTTGACGAAAGTTACTCGATATCGAGTAAATCTCCTCGATATCGACCAAAACCTGTGACTGCTGCTTGCTCTGTTCGACTTGCCTGACCTTCTGTCGAGTAACCTTACTCGAGGTCGAGCATATGTGGTCGACTTCGGCCGTGAGATTCATCCGCTGCCCAGGATCCGCTGACACGCTTCCTCCAGAATCGAACCTGACTTTCTCTTGCTACATCAGGAGGAGGTCTTGTAATTATTTGCGTGGGCACGAATCTGGTTTGATCTATTTCATTATATTTTAAACTCGATTTCCTCCTAGCAATAGTTGACGGCTCTGTTGATCGTTACAAGGCTCGTCTCGTGGCGAAGGGCTTTAATCAAGAGGTTGGTGTCGACTACTTTGATACGTTCAGTCCGGTAATCAAACCTACCACTATTCGCCTTATATTGAGCTTAGTTGTTACCAGCAACTGGCCTCTCCGACGGGCTGATATTAACAACGCCTTCCTCAATGGCGATCTTGCTGAAACGGTGTTTATGGAGCAACCGTCGGGCTTCCAGGTTTTTGACAAACCATCCCATGTCTGTCGTCTTCGGAAGGCTCTGTACGGCCTGAAACAGGCATCGCGAGTGTGGTTTCACAAACTCCGCGCAACCCTTCATCGTGATGGCTTCTCGAACTGCATCTCTAATTCCTCTCTATTCATCAAGAAGGCCGGTTCTCATGTCGTTTATGTGCTTGTGTACATTGATGATCTCATCATCACTGGCTCTCATGCTCCGTTTATTAATGCCTTCGTCTCCAGCCTTCATCGTGCCTTTTCCCTTAAGGACCTTGGATCCCTGCACTACTTCCTTGGTATACAGGTCACTCGGTATGCTGATGGCCTTCATCTGAATCAGCAGAAGTACATTGCTAATGTCCTGGATAGGTGTGCCATGACTGGAACTCTCCCCATCGCATCCCCTGCGGAACCAGGTTCTCGCCTTCATCAGGAAGGTGATCCTTTCTCTGACCCCTATCTCTATCGCAAAATCGTTGGAGCCTTGCATTATGTTACTATTACCCGTCCAGAGATCTCCTATGCAGTCAATCAGGTCTATCAGTTCATGCATCAGCCCACCGATTCACACTGCTCAACCGTCAAGAGGATCCTTCGTTATCTGAAGGGCACTCTCTCGGCAGAGCTTCATCTACGACACCACCATGATAAGCGACTAGTTGCCTTTTTTTACGCTAGATCAGCGTGTGATGCCGATGACTGTCGCTGTCAGCATGGCTTTGCTATTTACTTTGGGGGCAATCTCATCAGCTGCTCATCTCGGAAGTATAAGGTTGTCGCTCTCTCTAGCATAGAAGCGGAGTATCGTGCCATTGCCTTCACCTCTGCCGAACTCATCTGGCTTCAGCAGCTACTCAAGGAGATGGCCATTCCCATTCCTCGCGCTCCAATCCTTCTTTGTGACAATCTAAGTGCCACATTCTTGTCTGCTAATCCCGTTTTCCATCAGCGGTCAAAGCACATTAAGATTGACTATCATTTTGTTCACGGACAAGTGGTTGCACCTGTGCGTGAGCTGGTCGTTCGTCATGTTCGATCTATTGACCAGGTTGCAGACATCTTCACCAAGGCTCTTGGGACATCTCGATTTTAGTTGTTAAGTTCCAAGCTTCATGTTCTTCCTCGACCATGAGCTCGCGGGGCATGTTAGTTGAGATTGTATTTTGTAATTATAGATAGAATCTTTTATATTTATCTTTACCATTTAGGTTGATCAGATCATATCTTCCTAGCGTTTTTATTCTCTTGTATTATATAAACCGTACATATCAATATACAAAATCATCTTCTCCTTCACATCTTTACAGTTTAGAACATCCACTTTATCAAAAATAAATAAATAAATATATATAATAAATATACGTTCTAAAAATGTTGGGATAAGTGATTAATGTATCCACAAATTCGCTGAAAATAGTGTCTTTAAAATGTAAGCGAATAATTTGGGTCCTTATTGATCTTACCGACCGACACGAATTGAACTATCAAATCCTTCCCTAGGGCCCTTGTACCGATTTCTTAATATCGATCTAAATACAATTTTTACTTTATATTTGGATAATAAAAGTAACTAGTAAAGTTCCAACGTCATGATGCGATTTTTATAAAATAATATCTTAATAATAAAATAAAGGTATAATAAAATTATGGGATATTTCGGTTGGTGCGCGCCCTCGTGATTTTGCGTATTTCAGTTGGTGACCAAGGGTTTTTCAAATTCCTAATGGTACCCTCGAACTTTAGTCTTTTCCTATTAATACCCCTCTTTTGACTTCTTGTGAAGTTTTAAAACTTTGGGGGAAAAAACATAAAGCTTGGATTTTGGGGGCCAAATATTATACTCTGATAGAAGATTAGAAGAAGATATGGTGATGGTCTGCCTCCCTCATGCGACCGGACCTTTCTCGTCGGCGAGAGCTAGCATATCCCACCAGGCCACCACAATTGCATCTCACCATGGGCATCTACAGTTAACCCAAGAACCCAAAAAAAAAATCAGAACAAAATCCCCCTATACTCAATCAAGAGACTAAATCGAGTTAGGGTTTTGTTAGATCTAAAGATAAAGTTCTCAAATCCATCTCTTTCCATGCTCGATTTGAACAACAAAGGTTGAATTTTCAAGTTGGGGGAACAATTTGAGTAAGAAATCCTTAAAACCTTAACCCTTCCTACGAAGAATAAAATTAGGTACCTCAGCACAAACAACAAATTGAAATAAACACAAGTAATTAAACACCACTAAAGAGAATAAAAAAATATTGATGAGCATGGATTAACTAGTTTTTTACTTTTTCATAGAGCCCAAAGGCAACAAAGCAATAACCATGAGTGGAGAACTGGAGTCTGGAGACAAAAATGGAAACTAAAAAACCCAAATTGGCAACTAAGTACGCGCTCGCGCGTGTCACCTATCTTCCCCCAAATTCCCAAACCAGAAACCCTAGACCTAAATCAATCGAAAAATACCTGAAGGAAATCCTTGCCAACCCTCCTGCAAATCTATCCTCCAGAATCTCCAATCATCAAAACAAGAATGGCCTTCCTAAATCTAAGCCCTTTAAGTTCTGGATATGGCACAAAAAATGGAAATACAGATGGGGTGGAGTGTGGTGTGAGTTTCGGCCTTCATCTGGCTCTTCTCTCTCCCGATTTCATCCATGGATAGCCTCTACTACAATCATCATTGTTTCAGTCGCCCCCCTCTCTCTTGGCCCTCTCTGTCGACTGACGAGATTAGACGAGACATCTAATCGGCATGGACTTCTTCGCCTTCGCAAGTCTGGCACCCCAAATCTGGATTTCGGCGCCTCCAGATGCCATCATTGGTTGCTATGTGAGATGGCTCCCCAGAGCTCTTATTTGGCTCTTGGCAGGTATGGCTCTTATCCCCTCAATCTTGGTTTCCAGTTGCTTTCTGGATGTGCAGATTCACACAATCTTTGTCTTACTTGTGCCCTCTATTTAAGTCTTTGTGTTCTTACATTAAATGCTAACTCAACTGCTTCTCTGTTTCTGTTCTTCACTGCTCTTGACCACTCTCTCTCTTGTTTCTCTAAGTTCTGCTATTTGCACTTGCAAATTCTCTGTCTTGCTCCAATGGAGTCAAACAAAACCAACAAAGGGAAGGGGATCCTCTCTGAGGATCCACCGACACCCAAAATGAACCAAACCAAAGGGAAGGGGATCCTCTCTGAGGAACCACCGACACCCAGAAAATCTCACAAGAAACCAAAAGCCCCTAAGCCACTGAAAAGTGACAAAGGGAAAGAAAAACTTGATCTCAATTCTTTCTTCACCCAACTCCAGCAATTTCAGCCACAATACCGATTTGAAACCAATTTTAGGCTCTATGGGAGGGCTTTTGGTGCTCCCATAGATTTCAAGAAACTACAATCCAAGCTCAACATCGACTGGAAAGGCTTAATTGGGGATCTCCAAATTGTAGAACTACCAAACCATTGGTTTGAGGTAAGGTTCACTGACCCAACTGATTTGCTTATAATCTGGGAAGCACCCTTTCATGTCTATGGCCAACTCATTATCTTGAGGCAATGGTCTGATGCTTTTGACCCTATAATTGAGAACACCTCAGCCATTGACATGTGGGTTAGAATCACACCCATCCCTGATGCATACAAGAAACCTGGTGCTCTAGCTCTTATCATTGAAAAAAACAAGTTTGGAACCCTCATAAAGACTGATCCAACAGTGGATCCTAGTGCTAGATATGCTAGAATATGCATCAACCTAGATCTTTCCCTCCATATGTCTAACACCATCCTTATTCCTGTCAACCAACTAGAAGTTTCTGCCCACATAATATGGTTTGAAGAGTTCCCTGAGGGCTGAGGGAACTGTGGGGGTCAAGACCACTTCTTCAATAACTGCCCCAACTTCATTCCCAAACCAAAAAAATTCCAAGTCATTATTAAGAAACCAAGCAACATGATCCCTAAACCTGCTATGGGTGATGGCTGGGCTACCATTGGGAAAAAAGGGAAAACCATAAAGCTTCCTAACCCTATCCATGCTTTTGGCAACAAACCTTACTTATCTGGTAGGGGTGGGGTGGCTATTGCATTTGAGACTATTTCAAACTCTTCAAATTCTTCTATTGGATCTAAATCCCCAACCGATACTACTACACTCCCTAACACACCAGCTGCTCCAATTATTTCTGGTGTTGTGCCACCATCTGCTGGGCTGGCTGGTCCAGGCACTCCTCCCTCCTTGGTTGGCCTCACTGGTTGCCCTACAGGCTGGGTTCCTGCAGCTGGCATCAATGTTGGCTCATGAGGGGTGGCTTTGCCTGGCTCCTATGCCTCTGGTGCTCTCTACACTGAGCTCCCACCTAGCTTTGAACCAATTGTGATTTCTGACTTTGAAAACAATAAAACCTCTGATGATGATCTGATGAAAGCTGCCTACCCTCTCCCCAATCCACAACACTTCAATGAGATTGGAGCTGAAGTTAATTCAGAGATCCTTCCTTGTCTCCTCTATGAACCTGATGAGGATGACTTGCTTGGTGGAGAGTATGATGAATGCCACTATTTGCTGGATGAACCTATGACTGATCACCATGATGATCTGATATCTGAACCATCCTTTCATTTTCTCTACTCCAACACCACCCTGATGAAAATGCTCACCACCTCTGATGCTCCACCAAAGGATCCCTCTACTTCTGGCTCTCTCAAAAGGAAGGTTGTGGGTGGGGATGATGACACGGCCAGTTCCATCCTGAAGAGGGGCAAAAACATTGAGTAATCCATGGTGTACAAGCTTTTGCCAAGCAATGGGATAACTAGGCCTTACCCAAGGGTCTGTTGTGATGCTCTCATACCTTCATCACCTTTTGAGAATAAACCTTTAACTTTTGCAAAAATTCCTAGTCCTATTTTCTGGCAAAAACTTGATTTGTGCTTTGGCAAAATCAAATTCCTTTTGGATTTGATTAATTCTGACTGCAGTAACCATGTAAGCTGCTGGCACTGGCCCTCTTGGTTCCAGTTGAGACTTACCTTTGCCTTATCTAATGCTTGTAATCTGTCCTTAGATATGAATCAAAATATATATTATGTATTACCAAAGTGTCTGAACATGTTTGTATGGTATTTAGTAAACCAGAATGCAACTTTGTTTACTAAAAACCTCTCACAAGAACATCAAAAAACAACTACTCTTTCCTATCTTCATTATACACCTAACTATATTCCTAACCACATTCTTTCTATGTATGAATACCACTGCTTTTACTATAAAGAGTTCTTTCTCAATTCCATAACTGTTGATTATCTGAAATTCCACCACAGCTTTCCAAAACCTTATTCTCAGATTAACCATAAGAATTTAACTCATAATCCTCCTTTAGGTCTTATATCATATAACCTGGAACTCCACAACTGTCTTGACTCTTTAAACTCCATCTGCTGGCTGATTCTATACTAGAGAAATTATAATAAAATAACATTTGATCTGTTTTGTATTATATTCTCTTGCTTTACCTGCTGCTGGCTTTGGGTTTCTTGGTCT
The DNA here is from genome assembly GCA_037127255.1 of Persicaria tinctoria. NCBI lineage: Eukaryota > Viridiplantae > Streptophyta > Magnoliopsida > Caryophyllales > Polygonaceae > Persicaria > Persicaria tinctoria. The sequence goes on from JBANSL010000004.1 coordinate 9,888,168, forward strand.
AGCCTCTTTTCTGCTATACTAGCTACTCCTATTGTTTACATATCTCTTTCCATATATCAAAATCCTTGTTATGAACCAGGGTTCCACCTAAGCATCAATCTATGGACTCTGAAAAATCTCACCAACTTCTGGCTGCCAGTTAATTTGTTAAAATCCCATAATTACAATATTACTATCTCCATTCAGAACTTTAGAATTATAACAAGTCTCAATTTTATTTACCACATGATAATATACTTGAACTTTGAATCTGATGTCTTCTCATCTCTTTTCTTTATGATTTGTTATCTGTTATTGGAAATGAATCATCCAGAATCCATTTTGTCTAATAACCCGGTTGATCACAATTTCTTGTTCTTTGATTGCTATTGGATTTGGTCTTCTGGGACTTGCTCCATTCATATTCAACTTGTTCATTCAAATACTTGTAAGATTTCTTATATCATATATCAAAATATTTGTCATGATCTAGAGTATTACCAGAACTGGTCTTCTTTGCTTACTCTAGAACTGAGCTATATTTTTTTACCAATAAGTTGGTCACATATCAACTACACTGATAACCTCAATCACAGCTGTATAGCTACACACAGATTTAGTTCTACCCACTACTTGCTAATGTGCTTTGGTTTTGAACTTGATGGCTCCTCTTGGATGTTTCCAGTTGCTTGGTCTCTGACTTCATACCCCATCTGTCTAGAATTCCTCCCTCAGTATAGTCACACCTGCCTTCTGCTTGATAACTGCATTACCATACTACCTCACCACCCACACTTGAACCTGTGGCCTTTAACTGATAAAATTAAAATAGCCTATTTATATAACTATAAAGATGATTTTATTACAATACACAATACTAATCTGGCAAACAAACAAACTAACAAAGAGAAGGGGAGTCTCAATGGGGATCCACTAACACCCACAATTACTCAACCTAAAGGGAAGCCCTTGGGCGACACCCACAAACATCCAATCCCCCCTAAACCACACATAAGTGTCAAAGGAAAGGGAGTGCCTGCTCCTTCCTCTTTGTTTGATCTAATGCTCTATTACAATTCAAGTATGTTTTGCAAAATAAGTCATGTACCTTTTGCAAAATGTTTAACTGCTACTTCTTGGGAAATTCTTAATTGGTATTGGCATTTGATTATCATCTTTTGGCTGTTTACTTACTCTAGCTGTACCTGCAGTGTGTGCTCAAAGTATTTTGGTATATCTGCATGTACCCTATTCTCTACAATTAATGAAGTTATAAATTATGAACTAATTCTGAATTTTTGGCTCCAAACTGCTTGCTTGTTTCCTGTCAAGATTTTCAACAACATTTACTTATCCTCGCTTGTAATCTGTCTTGATCCCTCTCTCAAAACCCATGATAAAGCACAACTGATTCCCCTTAACTGTTTCTGCAGCACCCAATTTAAAGACATTAAATATTATAAACTTCCTTCGAGATTCTGTTTACATTTTGATTACTTGCCTACTGTCATGACTATTAACTGTAACAAATTCACTATTGTTTTCAATCAAGCCCACTTATATCCATCTATGATCTGTATGAATTCTTCCATGATTGCCTCTTGGTCTGGTCTGGGAAGTTTCTCCCAAAAAACAAATGGAAAAACTCACCCGAACCTTTATAATTGGCCACACAAAACATGCTTTCATACTTCACATAGCATATTGAACCTATTCTCTAAAAGAAATATAAAAATAGATTATGCCCTATCAATGGTTTCTCAAATTATATCTGACTGCTCTCCTTCTTCTTTATGCTGCTTGCTGGTGTACTGGCAAATAAAGGGTGGGAAACATACATATCTACCATCTACAAACTATAAACATACTCACCTATTTCCCATTGTTGTCTGGTTTGAAATATCTGTAACTAATATCTCTCAATACTCAACCCCTATTTTACACCATAACTTAATAAGTTTAGCCATCAATTATAGTCTAATGCTTAAAGAATCACCATTCTATCATTGCTTTATCTCAAGTACTGATAAAATTCTCTCTGCTTTACATAGAACAAAATATACTGCTATAAACTATTTTACTAACTATGCTCGAGGGAGTTTTTCTCTCGAGCAAATTATACTCTCCCAAATCTTGCAGCAACCAACCTTGGACAAATGGGCTCGAAGAAGTCACCTCTTGAGAAAGTGTGATCATCAACAACATGAAACTACCATGCAATCAAAACCTGCTACAGGTTGCACAACACCCGGACTGCAATGTGTCAATCTGCACATCACATTATTCGACCATTGCTACAAACACCACAAGGTAGATTTTACTATGATCATATTACCAAGTATGAACTCTGTAAGGAAAAAACACTACAAGATCTTTCTTCCATACATATTAGCTACCCGCTTGCATTGGAATCTTCACAATTGGATTGTACATCAGGACATTTGGGTGCTCTTAAACCTTTTTCACAGTTATTTGTGTTTAAGATTACCTCCTTTATTCTTAAACTTATTCCATATCATCAATATAAATCTGGAGACTGCTGCTTTCTTTGATTACTACCACGTCTCGGTTTCCAGCTACTTGGCTCCCATTAAACTTATGTTCCAAAAACACCAGAAACAAGAACCCCCTCCCACAACTGTTAAAAATGCAGCTACAACCATGAATTGGTTATACATAGGACTTCTCTTGGGCATTCGACTACCTAACTACCATATGACTAAATATCTAACCATAATAGAAACAAAACTCTATATAAAAATACAAATAAACCAAATCAAACACATTTTCTTGATAATAAATATGCTCATTTATCCCGATTATGTTACAATTAATAGCTCTCCTAACGGCTTATGCTTGATCCTAAATCACCACTTGGAACACACAAGGATAAGCACTACTCCTATAAACAAGGTTCTCATCCAGAAAACTACCATTTTTCCCTCAAAAGGTTTAAATGAAGTTTAGATTTTGGAATATAAGAGGCCTTAGCAGAAAGAATGTTTGGACCCACATTGAAGCTACAACCAAAGCAGAGCACATAAAAATCCTAATGCTAGAGGAAACAAAATTAACAAACCCTCCGCTAGACAAATGCTGGAGGAAACCAGGATTTAACAAAATGCACTTTATTCCATCCAATGGTCTAGCGGGGGGGTTTTGCCTTCTTTGGAAAGAATCCCAATTCCATAATGAAAAATTCACAATTAGAAACTCGACGGACCGAATCATTCAGACAGACTATATAAACACGGCACTCAAAATTGATGTCGAAATCTTATTTGTTTATGCAACCCCTTACGCAAAGGAAAAAAACAGCTTATGGGCCACTCTCTCAGACTATATTCGCAATGCTAAGGACTCGCTGATTATCATAGGATACCTTAACTAAATATTAGAACCTACCGACAAACTAGGGGGCAGGATCCCATCTGCAAATAGATTTGCAAGACTACAGGACACTATTAGAACTTTCAATCTGGTAGATTCCCCAACTTGCGGGAACGATTACACTTGGAGGAAACGTGAACATGGCATCGGCAACATATTTGAAAAGCTAGACCGTGATATGGTTAGCCACCCTATCCTAAAGCAATTCCCGAACCTTAGTACGAAAAACCATGCTTTTCTTAAGTCAGATCACGCCCAGATCACTTTGGACCTCATGGATAACCGCAAACCAAAGTTACAACCCTTCAAATTTGAAATGGAATGGACAACGAAACCAGACTATGAATCAGTTGTGCGATCAGCATCGAGGTTGGACACCCTTGGCTCGAAAATGTTCAAACTGACGAAAAAACTTCAAGAGGTCAAAAGAAAAAGCAAGCTTTGGAGCAAAGTAACCTTTGGAAATGTTTTCCGCCAAATTAAGCAAGTAGAAACAGATCTACTAGAATCACAAAAGACTCTCTGCAATGCTTACAACCAAAACCTAGATAAAAATAAAAAGGCTCACTTCAAAGCACACCTCCCTCCTTTCCTTTCAACAGAAATATTGGGGACAAAGGGCGAAAAGAATGCACATAAAATCCATAGACGTCAACACTAAATACTTCCATAAAATAGCAACAGGAAAACGAAATAGAAACATAATAAAGCACCTACAAACCACGGCGGGTATAACACTTAACAACGAAGAAGATATAAGAAACCTCATCAAACACGATTTTAGCCAAAGAGTTACGCAACATGCTAGGCAACAAACACAAAACAACCTACTTCACCATGTAGGGAACGAAATCTCAAACGAAGATAATGAATGGCTAACTCGCCAAGTAACGAACTCTGAAATTAAAAATGTTGTCTTCAGCCTTGCCAATGACAAATCCCCATGTCCAGATGGCTTTCCAGCTGGTTTCTTCAAAAAGTACTGGCATATTGTGGAACCATCAGTCATCAAAGCAGTCAAAAGTTTCTTTCTAAGTGGTAGGATCTTGAAACAAACGAACCATACGTTCATAGCATTAATTCCAAAGATAGACAACCCAACCACAACATCTCACTATAGGCCTATTAGTCTCTGCACAACAACATATAAAATTATATCCAAAATTCTAGCCTCAAGACTCAAAAGGGTAATCCCTAAAGTAACTAATCCACTACAAAGTGCCTTCTCTTCAGGCAGATCAATACAAGATAACATCTTAATTGCAAACAAAGTCTTCCACTCGTTCTCAAAGAAAAATGGAAAATCAGGTTGGATGGCTGTAAAACTTGATATGGAAAAAGCATTTGATATGGTCGACTGGAATTTCTTACTCTCCATTATGTCAAAATTTGGGTTCTCACCCAAATTCACTCTTTGGATCAAAGAATGCATAACCACAGTCACTTACTCGGTGCTAGTAAACAATGAACCCACTGAAATCTTCTTTCCCGAGAGGGGAATACGCCAAGGATGACCGCTATCACCATATCTTTTCTTAATAATATCGGAAATTATGGCCCGTGGGTTACAACATGAATCGGAAAAACCACAGAGCCACCTAGGAATCAAACTGACGCGAGGGGGAACAAAAATTCATTTCTTAGCCTTCGCAGATGATATCGTCATCTTTGCATCAGCTACCAAAACCGGCTGCGACCAAATTAACAAAATTCTTAGTGATTATACAGCTATTTCAGGACAAAAGGTAAATAGGCACAAATCCCAATTCCAAGCATCCAAAAATGTCACAGCCACACAGAAAAATCTAATCAGAAACGAGCTAGAAATAGCGCACACCCCTAAGATGGGTACATATTTGAGCTTCCCCCTGGTCGAAGGAAGAATGACAAAGGAAGAATTCACGGAACTTCTAACAAACACCAAATCACAACTTCATAGATGGAAAGCGCGTTGCCTCTCACAAGCTGGCCGTTGCACTCTAATCAAAACAACGCTAGCAGCCAAACCTCTACACATAATGCAATGCTTTATGCTACCAAAATCATTCCATATAGAACTTGATAAGATAAACCGGAACTTCCTCTGGAACAAAGGACCCAACCATAAGCCCCTCATCGGTTGGTATGAGGTTTGCAAAACAAAGGAAAATGGGGGGCTAGGGTTGCGTAGCTCGGAGGATATGAATACTGCTCTTCAGATGAAATTACTCTGGAAACTATTAGCGGAACCAACTAGCCCATGGGTCAAACTAATTAAAGAAAAATATCTTAAAAACCAAAATATACTCACATACCAGAAACATGGTACCTCTTCCTGGCAATTGACTCAGTTAATAAAATTAGTCTCGCTGTTTAATCAAGGCCTTAATTGGTCTATTGGAGACGGGGCCTCTATCAAGTTTTGGCAAGACCAATGGTTAGGACAAACACCGATAAATTCATCTATCTTAGGAACTCAACATATAGACGAAACAATCAACATAAAACATTTTCTCAAAGACAACAAAACATGGGACCAAGATAAACTACACGCGGAGTTAGAAAATATAATTCCAAACAGCCTAATTGAAACTATCAAAACAATACCAATACGGCAATACCACAACACATCCAAGTTGACAGACTTTATTGGAAATGGAGCAAAAATGGTTGTTGATATGATATGCAACCACAAGAAACATGAAAAATCAGATGCCAATTGGGTCTAGGGACTTGATATCCCCCCGAAAATAAAATCTTTCCTATGAAAAATCCTTAAGAACGGTGTGCCCACTTCTGTCAGACTAGCTTCTCGACACCTTGGGATCCCGACAAACTGCCCCCACTGTGACTTTTGCTATGAAGACCTAAACCATCTTTTATGGAACTGTCCTGTTACGAGAGAGACCCTAATTGCAATTAACTCGGGAACATTTCGGAAAATGAATGGTTTCTTCAGCAAAGACGAGCACTTGACCACCACTCTATGGGAAATCAAAAATACGATGGGAACAAAATGCTTTGAAGATCTCGCCTTTGCTTGGTGAGGTATCTGGTACTTCAGAAACAAAACACTCTTTGAAAACATCAACCCGGACATAAGACGCATATTATCCTTTATAAAGAAACAAATATATGCCTGGAAGACATCAAATTTGAACTGCCCGGACTACTGTGAAAAAAAAAACAAGAATACACCCGCAAAAGAGGGCAAACAAAGATCTATATCAAAGAGAAAAGGAACCAAATGGGAACCTCCACCAATAGGAACTCATAAGCTAAATTTTGATGGTTCACTTTCCACGGATGGTTTGGGCTCTTATGGATTCATCATTCGTGATTCTGTAGGAACCCCGATTTTCTCTGGAAATGGGCCATCACCAATCAGTTCTGTCTGTGGCTGTGAAAGTTTGGGTCTCTGGATGGGGCTTCGGGCTGCAATAGAACTAAAAATAACAAATCTTATTATTGAAGGAGACAACTTAACAATAATAAAAAGTATGAAATGTATGGGGAAGCCTACTAGAGACTCTGAAATGATTGTCTCGGATAGTCTAGTCTCGGTGGGCTTTTTTGGTTCTGTTGAGATTCGTCATGTCTTCCGTGAGGCAAATTTGGTAGCTGATCGCTTGTCCCGTATCACTCCATTTTTCAACGGTATCTGGACTCCTGATGACTCTCTGTTGCATAGTCTCATCTGCAAGGATGCTCTTGGCTGATAGAGCTTAGCTCTATGGTCAAATTTTTTCCGTTTAAAAAAAAAAAATCAGGGTTTTGTTATAGTTTTTATCCCCACAATAAAAACAATTACACTTTTTGCCCTAAATTTTTTAAACTCAACATGAAAGTCAAAAGAGGGGTATGGAGCGGAAAAGACCAAACTAATACATAAAATAAATTTAAAATATTATGTAAATTATGTAAATTATTCTTAAAATAACTCACAATAATACATAAACTAATATGCAATGTGCAATGTGAGACAAATAAACCTCATCCTTCTCCTTTTATAGACTTGGAAGTCTTCCTTCTTTCCCCTCATTTCCAATGTGGGACAAAGGCTTTGTCCCACATCGAAAATATGGAGTTAGAATGAGAAGGCATGGGGCTATATATATGTATCACACTACCACATTTCTTCCACTTCACTTGTTTCCTACATTTCCTACATTGGAAATGAAGTTTGAGAAATATATTCTCATATTTTTTTCTCTTACATTACACAATGAAATTATTGTGGATGAAAGATATAATATGGAGATATAATCTTCCTACATTTTTAACACTTCATATCAAAGTGATAAAATGTGTTGTGAAGATAAAATCTTTACATATTATTTATTTATTTATTTTAATAGCCATTTTTTTAAAAAAAAGATTTTTTTAAAAAAATAATGTAACCCGCCGGGTCAACGGGTCGACCCGAACCCGTCAACCCGTGAGATTTACGGGTTAGGGTTCGGGTCGGCCAACCCTGACCCTTGACTCGACGGGTCGAACCCGTTGACTCGGCGGGTCCGACCCGTGGCCACGCCTACGTACACATAAGTAAAAATAAAAATTCTATATAAGAGTTTATATAGACATTGGTATAATGAGAAGTTGGAATTTGTTAGTATTAGAATTATTTTCATAATTCATGCATTATTAAATTTCACTCAAAATATAAAATCTAATTTATGTAATTAGAAAAGTAATTACTCTCTATAATATATTACTTTAAGAGCTACAGTAATTAATATTAACATAAATAATATATTTGTTATAGATTTATTTATCTAACAATAAAAAAAGATATGTATGAGGTTCTTCTCTCCTAATATCTAAGATAGTATGTAAAACATATCGTACTATCTGCTAAAAAAAAACGATATGTTGATGGAAATCTCATCAACAAACGGGTGAATAAAGCAGCGGATACCTTAGCGAATTGGTCGCTCAATCTGGTTAACTCCTATGTTACTCTCATCTTATGCCCAGTATTCCTTGTTAACAATATAATACCCCACTTTTGGGAGTAAAAATATATCATCACATTTCAAATGTAATAAAAATATCACGACCTTTGAGGGTAGTGGTAATATATTACCATGAGTTTTTCCATGGGTCAAAAATGCTGACAAAATAGCCTACGCGGATTTTTTGTTAACAAGGCAGCATGCGTGAAAGCTTTTTTTACAAACTATATAGCATTATAACTGGGTTTTATTGAACGGTTTCCTGAGGAAAAAAATAAACCGACAACAAAATTAAACCCGAAAAACGAAATTGACTCAACAAAGCAACTAATCCGGTCAAAATTGCCTCAAATCAACACAACATGACTATTCTTAACACCAACCCGACAACAAAACTAAACCAACAACAACAACGAAGAGGAAAAAAAAAACTTACTCAGTCAAATCCGTGAACGAATCAAAGAGAAAGAATATGTGAGAGAGACAGCTTAATATAAGCGACCACGATGGAGGAAGACTGTCATTGAAGAGGGAACCATGAGCTACCGGGAAGACCTAGAAGACAGTTCAAGAAGCGACCACAGAAGAAAATAGGAGGGCGGAAAAGGCGTTGTGTATGAATTCGGTCCAATTTTTTATTTTTTTCAAAGAAAATCGTTTAAAAAAAACCCTTGTTAAAAAAATTTCACATAGGCTGCCTTATGTCATCATGTTTTACTCGTGAAAAAACTCGTGGTAATATATTACCACTATCCTCAAAGGTCGGGATATTTTCATTATATTTGAAAGTTGAGAATATATTTTTACCATACCCCTAAAGGTGGGGGTATTTTAATTAGTTTTCCCTTATTTATTCTACTATTAATACAAAGGGCTAGTACCCTACCGCTGAATAAAAAAAAAAGAAAAGGAAATTCGCCTTTGTGGAGAAAGTCGCAATTTTCTCTCTAATACTCACGTGGTGTATACATTGTGGTGGATGATGAGTTCTCCGGACTTCCCTGCTCGATCTTGAATCTTTAAAGAGATTTAGGACTATAGAAATTTATCTAGCTAATACGAGTATACGACATCGTCTCCGTTTTCACTATTTGAGTTAATTCGTTTATTCCCTTAAAATCGAACAATTAAATGGTATCTTCAATTTAATTTGTGAACCTCATTTGGTAATATGGTTGATACATGATGAATGTGTTTGAACCAATTAAGTTAATTAATCAAAAATACTTTTGAATATTTATAAATTTACAGCATATATTAGTCTAATATTCTAATGCCATATCCCAGTACTGTTATCGACGCAAGTAATTAATCAAAAATACTTTTTGAGACACAGCTCGGTGCAATCGGATACCAAAACATTGACCTGCACATTAAAAATAAAATTCAAAGGCAAAGGGACATACAGCATTTCTAGAGGTTCAATTTGGGCTGAAACTGAAATAAAAGTCCATGATACCATTAAAGGACAAGCCCATCCGTCTGGGCTCATACCAACGGCCCAATGGGCTCTGTAAACTACATTTCTATTCTTTTTTTTTGGTGCTGTATTTTCTGAGAGAATTGGTTATAAATAATAAATAAGTTAGGGTAGGGGTGTCATTTAACAAACGAACGAATTTCGAGCCGAACGAGCCGAGTTTCACATGTTCAAACTCGTTCGTTTGTTAAATGAACTCGAGTCGAGCCTAATTTTTAAACGAGTTTTATTCGAACGAGTCGAGCTTTCAATCGAGTTTAAATTTTTGTTCAAGCTCAGCTTGTTTAAATAAGAGACCGTAAATTAATTACTGAAGTTGATAACTCTTCATATTTGATATTAGAATTTGAATATATTATCCTAATCAATGTTCTAAAAGGCACTAGACGGTGGGTGGCCGCCTAGCGCCTAGGCGGTTAGGCGGGTGACTAGGCGGAGTTAGAACAAAATTGATTATTTTCTTATATTTTGACGAATAACACTTGTCAATAATTCTTATAATGTAATAACAATCAATAATATCACTCATAAACCCAAATTTGTAGTAGTTAACTAACAATAAAGTAAATAAACGCAAAATTACATGTCTGACTAACAACTCTAAACCTCCTAAAATCCAAAATTATAAGTTCGACTGAAAAGCAAATGTATCCCGACACGGGGGATAAAAAAACCCTAAGTCAACTAATCATATGCTTAGAAGCTCAAATTGAATAATCGTTGGATTAGGCGGTGCCTAGGCGGGCCCAAGCGGGACCAGTCGGGCCTAGGCGGGACCAGGCGGTGCCTAGGCGGTTCTTGGACGAATTTCCGCCTAGAGGTCCGCCTAGGCTTAAAAATTCCTAGGTCCCGTCCCGCCTAGCGCCCAGGCGCGATTTTTAGAACATTGATCCTAATACGAGATGGATTAAATCAATGGTTCACCAAAAAAGATAGACATGTTGGGTTAACGTCAGCAATAGTCTCTTCGTGACGAGATGGATTAAATTAAACCATATTGTTCGAAAATTTATCAAAACGTTTTGTTACAACTCGCACAAACGAACAACAAAACCCCCCACTATCGACAACGAAAACAGATGGGGAACAACCAAGAGCAATCTCAATCGTAAAACTCGGTCATATGGTTTCTTTTACCTATTAATTCATGTTTGAACATTTATAATTATGCACTCTCATAGGTAAAATTATAGGCATGGTCACAGATCACAAGTCAACCCGTCGGGTCCGAGTAGACAAATAGGTAGGTTCAGATTGGGGTCAAGACCCTCGAGACCCGTCGGTTCGACAATTTTTTATAAAAAAAAAACAATCGAACATTGGAGGTGAGGTCCACATGCTGGCTAGGTTGATTTTGAAAGGAAAAAAAAAGTTGTTGGAGGGTACATTTCACTTATAAAACGTCTCCTCTTCGCTCCATTTCATTTGTTATAATCCAAATTCCAAATCCCACTTCTCGATCTGTTAATTTTATCATGACAGATCAATCTCGAAGTGAAGATGATGTTCCACGAGACCATATGTTCACGAGGCATTTTGAAAAGGAGAAGATCGCACCTGGCTACTTCGAAGCAGTCTATAGGCTTTGTGGTCATTTTACAAGGTGAAGAACAATTTGGGCTACGAGAACTTGAAGAAGCACATCAGGAACAAACACCCCAAGAAGATTGGAACAACGGGTACTTAGCGTGTATTGTATGAATTTGTTTTTATGTTTTCACTTAGTTGGAAGTTTGGAACTTAGAAGATGGGTTTCATGTTTTGATGTTGTTGCAAGTTTGGAAGTCGGAATTGTGTTTGTAATCGTTGGTTCGTTGCGTAATAAACTTGTGTTTTATGCAATTGTGTGTATTATTTTATTTTGCACAAATTTGAGTGAGAAAGATTTATAAAAATAATGATTAAAGAGGTAAGTAAATATAACATTTCAAAAGTTAAAAATTGTCAAAGGCCAAAAACCGAATTTACAAATACCAAGAAAAAAAATAGCCCAAACGGTCATATGACTGTTGCCCAACTGGCTATTAGTCGGCATTTTCCTTCCATTTCCCCTATAAATACTACCCCACTCCCTCTCATTTTCCTCACACTTCAATCTCATCTAACTCTCTAATCGCTCGATAATCGCCCAAAATTGTGAAATTCGAACGTCGGAAGTGCTTGACGAGTCAGAATTCCAAGAATTCGACTCTTTTCATTACCAAATCCCACATCCTTCATTCCTACTCTTAGATTTTTAATTATTTCATCTTTTCTTGTAATTAGATATTTACATTTATTTGACCGTGTCACCTTCTCAAGCAAGGGGAGTGGACCGAGTCACCAACCGGAGCCCCGCCTTCAACGTAGCACCTCCATTTCTGGAAGTGAAAGCGGATCTTGAAGACGTCGGAATGAGGCGCTACTCGAGGAGTGGGAGTTCGAGTAGGAAATTGTTGTTCAGGGAACTCCCTCCACCATCCCGACCCAGGAGTTCGGTTTGGCAACTGAAGGTTTAGCTTATAGTTTTTCACAACGATTAGTTTTTAACGAATTTATGACGGAAAATGTTCAACCCAATTGGCAATCTATTAGTCGATAAACGGTTAAGAGGAAAGTACTAAAAAGGAATAACACACGTAAAGCTGAATTAATAGAGTATTTTAAAAAAACATAGCGATTTACATGTTTCAATTTGTAGTGATATTTTCCACTCATATATGGGTGTTACATGTCATTGGGTTGATGAAAAGTTTGTTTTACACAAACGAGTTTTGGCTTTTTTTCATTTTTGACGAAGCTTACACTACACGTAACATGGCATGTGTGATTTTAACCATTTCACAAGAGTACAGATTCACTCAAATAATTTTTTCAATCGGTTTTGACAACACGTACCTTCGCCAATGCCGCATCTATTCCTGAATTAACCCAATATTTCAGCCTGGGATTAGAGGAAAAAAATTTCACTTCCGTTGCGCACTTCATATTTTAAATTTTTGTGTTCAAGATGGTTTAGTATATTTACATGCCGTGGTTGAACCAATTCGATATGTTCTACGGGCACTTCGGCGAAGCAAACAACTTTTCCAACAATGACACTAGTTTTGTCAACAATAGCACTAGTTTTGCCAAGCAAACAAAACGCGCCCAAATAACTTCCCCCCAGGATGTTTGCACCTGGCGGAACTTGACATACAACTCAAATCATTGTTCAAACCCCATTTATATCTGCTTAAAAAAAATTATTTCCTCTTAATTTTTCCTCTAAAAATTATTATTTAAATTATAAATTTAAGGTTTATAACAAAGTGTGGAGGAATTTGATATGGAGATGCTTAGAAATGAAAGAGGTACCGAGAGCTTACATGAGGGTCATCTAGGATGTGTATAAAGACATGTTGACGAGTGTTTATACACTCTGAGGAGATACTGAGAACTTCCTGTTGCGGGTAGGTCTGCACCTTAAGTTCATTTCTCCTTATAGACGATGGATGTGGTTTCGAGATCTATCCAAGGTGAGATCCCGTGGTGTATCCTTTTTGTTGATAATATTTGTTTTGGTGGATGAGACGAGAGCAAAGGTTGATAGCAAGTTAGACATTGAGAGAGAGAGAGAGAGAGAGAGAGAGAGAGAGAGAGAGAGAGAGAGAGAGAGAGAGAGAGAGAGAGAGAGAGAGAGAGAGAGAAGGGTTTCAAATTGAGTAGGACAAATTGAGTAGGACACAGACAAAGTATGTGGCAGTTTGGGTGGGGAACAAGGATGTGAGGTTGGGTGAGGATATTGTATTGAATAAAGGCCGTTTCAAATATTTGGTGTTGGTGGTGTATAACGACGGATATGTAGACATGAACATTAAACGTCAGATTTAGGTGAGGTAGTAGAAATGGAGAGTTATGCCATGAGTTTTTTTGTAACAAAAAAGTTCCTCCAAACCTTAAAGGAAGGGTAAATTTCACAAAATGGTAGTGAGATCCGCTTTGCTAGATGGGGTAGAGTGTTGGGCGATCAAGAAGTAGATGAGTAGAGAGTCATGGCTGCTGAGAAACAACGTTATTTATGAGAAGGTAAGGGTAATCGGTTTTAGGGAGAAGATGTCAAATTCTAGACTTCGATAGTTTGGTCATCTATAGAGAAGAGATCCGATTGCGCCAGTACGCAAATGCAAGTGTGACAACTTGAATATCGAGAGTGTTCGACATAGATGAGTATCGCGAGAAAGAAGTGGAATGACGTGATTAGATAGGACATTGTTTTGGGGCTCGCTGAGGAGAAGGCACATGATAGGACATAGTGGAGAAGTGCTATTGGCATCGAGGACTAGTCACATGTGGTGTCGGATTGTCGAGAGATGTATCATTTTTCCTCTTTTCTTCCTTCTCCTTTGCAATAATATATATTTAGTATTTTTTGGGTCTTCATTCTTATTATGTCATCTTTTTTTATGAATACTCTTAATCTCAAAAACATCTTCTTGATATAAGTAGAAAAATGGTGCACATAATTTGAATCTCCAAACTGATAATTGAGATTATTGATATTATTATTTTAGAGGCGTGAAAAATGATTCTCAAGAAAAATGATTCGTTCAACTCCTTGTTGAAGAAAAATATTCATGACATTTAGCTAATTGAGATTTTTGTCATGAATATTGTACAATCTATAAGGAAATTAATAAATATCCCATCATACCAAGGAATATTATTTATTACGCTACTTTTCTACTTTATTAAAAACTACAATTAATAATCTAATAATAATTAGAAATATATTTATATAAAATAAACACTAAAATATCTATAATGACATCTTTTTCTAAATATAAATAACACTTTAAAATTGCATGTTTATGCCTAAAAGAGAGATTCAAACAATCATGGCTAAAAGCATAGCCATGCCTTTTGATTAAATAATTATTGCTGGTAATCTGTGTAAAAAGACATCAATTGTTCCTAGGTTAATACAAAAATTAGAAGTATTGTTCCAATTATAAGTAATACGGTAACATGATTGTATTTGAGCACATATGTTTTTTCAATGATTTGATTGTTTGACTTATTAAATATCCTAAAACTGAAAAGTAACCAATGATAAATGGGTATGGATTCTTGAAGTATGAGCATCCTTGTAATTCTCTAGAAATTATCTAACACGGGTGGCTTAACTAAAATCATTTTCAAAAGTTTGTAAGAGCTAATGAGATTTATTTGTGTTGTTTCGTGTTTCTGTTGCAATTTTCTTATCATCTTGCCCAAAACATTAACTAATATCACATTCTAGCTATAGGCCTACTTTTGATTTATTACCCACATTCTTGAAAGGCCTACTTAACATCTTGCTTTGAATTTGGTTTAGACTTATAAGCAGCTGCCATATGTGTATTGTAGTATGATAACACAAGTTCCGAGTAGTGAGTTATCATAAATATTGCTTGTATGATTTCCACTAATAATGTCATTGTCTGTAAGAGAGGTTATCTTTCAGAATGACATTTCCTGCAGTTACATTCTTTTTTATAAAATTTCTACTAATACTTCCTTAATTATTTGTTTGGTTGATCTATGTTTTGTATTGTTGTGAAATCAATGGAAGGAACAAAAGAGGTTGAGTTGAATGAGATGTATGGATGAATGTGAGACTAGAGAGCTTGTGGTGGTGTTTTTCTCATTAAAAAAAACATATTTGGTGTTGTTTCATAATGAATCTTTTGTTTACTGGCTACGAGATTTCAATATAGTACGTGGAGTTGCAAATATTTTAGCCTATTGTTTTTTTTAGCACGGCATTATTGTACATATTTTCCCGTTAAACTTATGAATTTGTTTTTGAAAGTGCATTCGGATTATACAAGATGACAACACCGCGCGCAAATACACGCGGTTAATAACCTAGTAAGAATAAAATCAAATCTTACCCATACGATAAAATAAATATAAAATCTAAAAGATTTTAATCTATCTTAATATATAATAAAGTCTTCATGTCAAAAAGTCAATCTCATAATCTTATATAAGTTCACAAGTAAGAGACTGGTGTCATTTAAAAAAACGACATATTAGGAAAAAAAATTGAGGATTAGAAATGTTCAAATAAAATGATAATAAGCTCACTTTCTATAACGTTAAATGCTTTGTAAATTGCTTTTTCATGTTGAAGCTTCACACATCTGACATTATCTTCCTATGTGTGAGCCATCACATTCTAGATCGTGCGATCATAGCATAGTTCAAATATATACTAGGCGCAACATACACCAAAGTACATGATATTTTGCAAAATTCGCAGGTCGATTTCAGGGTACAAAATACTTTACCATAGCTTTTAACGTTATATCATTCAACCATATGAATTTTTGGGTTATATTGAATCCTCTTTTTGTCTCATTTTTTGTTTAATCCAGCCATATAAATTTGTTCTCTTCTTTACTCGCTTTGATCCCATATTTTCTCTTATTAGGAGAAGGCAATGGAGGAGCAGAATAACACTTGGTCGAGTTTTGATTTAGGTTTCTTTCGGGTTTGAAGTACTCTCTAACTTAGCTAATGAAACTAATTTAGGGCTTATCATGTATTCTCTGATTTGGGGGCTTTCAAGAGCGAGGGTTCGCTATTTCTAGGTATCAAATTCCGCCTTTTTATTTTCAATATTTGTACTTTAGGGTTTTTCTTAATTGGTTTTGATTCAATATAGGCAGCTGAAATTGATTTTTAGTTTGGATGTTAAGAGTGATTTATAAACGATTCAAATCCTATCCATATCACATGAGCTCAGACAACAAAAATGAAAGGGCAACTAGGTAGCATGGACGGGGTCTTAATTAAGGGCTATGTGATATGGGTTTATACCTCTTAAGACCTCGGGTCTTACATATTAATAGGGAAATTAAGTTCATCACATCTTTTTGAACCTTAGAAAACTTAAAAACTCTTTAAGTGACCAATTGAGTTGCACCTAAAATCAACAAATTAAATTCTCATTTTTCAAAAATAAAAGGATAAATTAGGTGAAATAAGAAATAATTTCATAACTCATAAGCTACTTGACCTAGGCGAGTTGTCTTCTTCTATGACAAATAATTATGTCTTTTTCCTCTTCAATTGGAAGAAGAGCAAATAATATATCTTTATTTTGGTCAAAATCTGGGAAAAAATGGATGTTATTCAACTTTGTTGATGTTTCCATTGAATATGAGTTGATGTAAGTTAAAGTTAAATATTCTATGCTGGTTACAGAAAAGTTATCAGATGTTGACTTCAATCTCTATCAAAACATATGCATCGAATATGGATTTGTAAACCCCCTTGAGGTGGCTCGTCATGAGGGAGAAAGGGTAAGTTTGCTTCCCCCCCCCCCCCTTTAAACTCTACGGAAAATAAGGGATCATTAATCTAAGAAAAACATACTTATTTTTGAGCTAATCGTCAGATATTTTGGAAAAAATATTAAATACCTATAAAAAGGGTTGTGATGTTTGGGTAAGCTCCTCCACAATTGTGTTCATTAAACTTAACCCAAGATAACAGACGGGAAGAGGATAGATAGGTTTTCTACTTCTAGAAGATCGTGTAACAAAGTCGCTTACAAGGGATATAAATCCTTTTAAGATGTTTGGTAATGTGCTCAAAACCTTCTCCCAATGGGAAAATGTGAGTGGCTCCTTGCATTGTTTCAAATATTGTTTTGATTATGCACTAAAGTTTGAACAAATATCAGGGTAAGATATTTTTCGTCGGTTGCAGCAAGCACCAGTTTTTTGGACCTCCAATGCAGTCTTTTGGGAATTTCTGAAGAGAGTAACCCATGCCTACGATGAAGACCGTTTTTTTCGACGTAAATTGAAAGGTATACAAGACACTGATGTGGCTGCAATCTTCAATCATGGAGCAAGCTACCATCAAGATTCATATTACGAGCTATTCAGATTTTTGAGAAATTAATATGAGCATGTACAGGAAGCAAACAACGACCTAATAGAGATCCGCAACAGTAAGAAACAACTAGTGTCAATGCCAAGTATATTAGCTTTGAATGATGTTGCTTGAGAGCGAAAACTGATGATGTTAATGATACAGGAAGAACCACGATACTGGATATTCAAAATTGTTTGAATTATAGTCTAATTCTCCATGACCGCAGAATGCGTGAAGTCAAAACAAAGCCCAGAGATCTTACTAAGTTTCTTCAAGACAAGGTCATTTGTGATTATGTGTTTTATATTGCATATCAAATTCCAACCCTCAAGGCTTTCGACTATGATAGTTGAGGTAACTGTTTCTAATTATTATTTAATATTATGATCTGAGTACCCTAAATCAAGTTCGTTGGGCTCACTTAGAGCCTACATAGGAAGAGCTCAATGTGATATGATGTGTAAGATTTGTATCACTTATAAATCACCCCGAACATTCTTTCTATATTCACTATGGAATGGGGTATGATGTTACATAAGCTACTTGAACTGGACGAGTTGTCTTCTTCTTATGACAAATAATTATGTTTTTTTCCTCTTTAATTGGAAGAATAGCAAATAATATATCTTTATTTTGGTCTAAATATAGGAAAAAATGGATGTTATTCAACTTTGTTGATGTTTTCATTGAATATTAGCTGATGCAAGTTAAATACTCTATGTTGGTTATAGAAGAGTTATCATATTTTGACTTAAATCACTATCAAACACTACTAGAATTTTGTCATTTAACAACGGTGAATTAACATCAGTCAGAAAAACACGTGATGTTAAATAGTTTTTTAACATCGTCTTTCAAAATTGAGATGTCGAAAATAAAAAAGATATTACCCTATTTTTTTTGACCGATGTGAAAGTTTTTTTTAAAAATAATTTGTAAAGCGCGGAATTGTAATATTGAATTAATTTGAAAACCCGTGTGTAAACCCGGCTACTTGAAAAACACAACCCTCATCTTCTAGGTCATTTCTCAGCTATTCAGAGTTACCCACACCACAGATCTGAAAGAGTAAAATCTCTTTCCTCCCGCTCTCTAATTTCTTTCCCAAAAACCAGATCTGTAAACACCATTACGCTCATACTCTCAATCGGATTGCTTCTCGACCCCGACCTCCTTCACTCTTCTCGTCGATGGAAGCGAACTCTAACCTCTCTAGCGGCCGACCAGATCCCGTCTCCGGCTTCCTTCTTCCATCTTCGACTTCCTTCTCCTATCTCCAAGTATGTCCCTTTCCCTCTCCTCTATTAATATCTAGATCTGGTTTATTGAAACCCTATCCCATTTCACCTCTCCTCCTGCTGGCTACTCTTCTAGTCATTGACACCCCTATCGCCGGCTCCGTCCTCGAAATCGAGCAGATGGTGATCTCTCCCCCCATCGTCGGGGCCTCCTCTAGTCTTTCACACGCATATCGCCGGCTCCGTCGCCGAAATTGAGCAGTATGCGACCTCTCCTCTTATTAGTGCCTCCTCTAGTCTTTAACACGTCTATCGTCGGCTCCGTCGTCGGAATCAAGTAGGCAACTAGGGTTCATGAACTTAATTTTTCCTTTGGGGATGTGATATTGTACGTCGAACTCAGTTTTGAATGACTAGATTTGAGAATGTCTTCAATGTAAGGCTTATTCATTTTTCTGTCAATTTGTTTGTCAATTATGGGTGAATTGAGTGTTCTTTGGGTTTATGAACCCTAATTTTTATTTATGTGTAGTTTCTATTTGCAATTTGAATTAGAGAGAGATCGAACACTTTGACTTGAGATTTCATTTTCAATATTTGCAATGTCTATAAAAGCTTAGGGGCGTCTCCTACTTAGTTGCATTTCAATAGATTTATTGCATTCTCTAAATGAGCCTTTGTGTTCTGTAAGGTTGTATGGCTTAAATGAGTTGCTTGACCTGGACATTTAGCCCCCTCAAATTTTCTTCAAAACATTTCACCCCCTGAATTCTTATAACCCTTACATTATTTCTAATGTGTAGTTTTGCTGGGTGGAGTTGAAGGCATTATTTGATTTGTTTATGCAAAGTCTCTATGTATAATATGTATGGGAGTATTTGAATTGAGTTTAAGTTGTCCACTTTATTCTGAGATGTATGTACTATGGTTTTGCAGAGTAGAGGAGGGTGTTGTCTGTTCAAGGTGGACATGATTTGATGAAGATGCTCTGAATACAATAGGTGGTCACGACCATACTATACCATCTATATCTATCTAATCCCGTCTAGTTTGTTTCATTTTTTTTTTGTTGGTGCAAACTAGTTAATTGCTTTTGAAGATTTTTTAATAGGTTCATGCCTAACACTGATATGATGAACAATTTACTGCAGAGGTTGTCAACGTTGGAGGGGGAAGAAAAGAACAATGTGGAGACTATAAAGAGGATTTTTTTGGCTGATCTACTTAATGCAGCATGTCAGAATGAGAGATTGACCATGCTTCTTGGTAAAACAAATGAGAGGTGTAGTTTAGAAACAAAAAGATGTTGAACATGGAGATGCTAAACTCTAGTACATTCCATACAGGAAAAGGTAATTGATTATATCCAATTGTCTATCTATGGGTCTGTTTATCCAAATGATATCCAAGTGTCAACTGTCATGAGTTATCCTAGTGATATCTAAGTGTCAACTCTATAGTAGTGTATTAAAAAAAGTAGATGTTCCATCCATCCCAACATATCTAGTTCCTTGCTTTTTTCTCTCTTTTATTGTTACTTTAACAAATATATTTTCTTCTACGAGCCTTGTTTTGAGATTGTAACTCTAGTTTAATTCTAGGCTTTATGTGTATTTATGTTATATCATGTATAAGCTTTAGGTTCTGATTGTAACTCTAGAATCTCAAGTGCGTCCAGTTTGGCTAAGGTTCTGATTTAATACAGAATACATATCCATCTTCTATGTTGAGTTGCTTTCCTGTTAACTATTCTGTTTCAGTTAGTAAAACTCCATGTATCACATACGGAATGAGTTGTTCACCAAGCTTATTATACAGGGACATTGGATGAACATGTAATCATCTTCTTCTGGCTCTTATCTGTTTGTTCAAGGTTGATGCCTCTGTGAAAATATGACAATTGATACACGAGACCATCAAAACTTTAACAAGATCAATTAATTCCTCGTGTGCAGTTTGTGATTGCACATACGCAAATAGTTTTATAAGTTCTCCATTGAACAGTTTCTGTTATTTCGTTTCTCAAACGTTTTGTAATTGGTTTGGTTTTTGTTCATTCTTGTTTCAGGTTTCTGGTCATATTTCATCCCTAGCGCACCATTTAAAGTTAGTCTTGGATGGGTAATTCTTTCTTTCTGTTATCTGTTTCTACAATCATTGAATCTTATTATGTTGGGAGAGATGCATTTGTACATAAGATTTGTACCCGCTATAACTTTTAATTTTAATGTGGTATTAAATAATGCACTGTAACTTTGAATCTTATCATGTTGGGAGATATGCATTTGTACATAAGACTTGTACCTGCTATAACTTTTAATTTTAATGTGGTATTAAATAATGCACTGTAACTTTTTTAAATATAATCTACACACTAGTTGGAAGGATTTTATAAAAGAATTAGATGGATAAAGTGAGATGAAAGTGAGCAGATCAAGTTATACGAGAGGCTGTTCTCAGTGTGGGTCAGTTAATTTGTCATAGGATATTAAGGAGTGATCAGCCCTGGTCTAGATAGATACAAGGATCCTAGTTTGGATGAACTGATGCATAATTTAACTTTTGAAGCTGCAACTCATGGGGAGGTTGAACTTGGCAGATTTCACTTTGCTAGTTTTTGCATCTATCATGATTTGGACTTTAAACTAAATTTTTCTAAGCATCTAATCATTGTTGTGATTCAACCTATTAGCTCAATTGGTAGAGCATTGTGCTCAAGCACAAAGATGCGGGTTCAAATCCCGCATAGGTTATCATAATAATAATAAAAAAATACAAATATATCATTTAACATCGGGTAATAACCGATGTCTTTCAAAAAATAATATCGATGTCTATGTGGGTGATGTTAAAAGTAAAAAGTGTTTAACATCGGCCAAAACCTGATGTTATAACGTACAAAGACATCGGATTTAAAAAATATAAACGATGTTATAAACTTTATAGACATCGGGTTATGGCCGATGTGAAAAACTTTTGACTTTTTACATCACCCACATAGACATCGATTTATTTTTTGAAAGACATCGGCTATTAGCCGATGTTAAATGACAAATTTCTAGTAGTGAAAACATCTGCAACGAATATGGATTTGTAAACCCCCTTGAGGTGGCTCGTCATGAGGGAGGAAGGGCCAGTTTGTTTTTCTCCACTTTTATACTCTACGAAAAATAAGGGATCATTAATCTAAGAAAAACATACCTACTTTTGAGCTAATCGTCAAAATTTTTGGAAAAAGTATTAAATACCTATAAAAAGGATTGTGATGTTTGGATAAGCTCCTCCACAATTGTATTCACTAAACTTAACCCAAGAGAACAAACGGGAAGAGGATAGATGAGTTTTCTACTTCTAGAATATCGTGTAACAAAGTCGCTTTCAAGGGATATAAAGCCTTTTAAGATGTTTGGTAATGTGCTCAAATCCTTCTCCCAATGAGAAAATGCGAGCGGCTCATTGTATTGTTTCAAATACTGTTTTGATTATGCACTAAAGTTTGAACAAATATCATGGTATGATATTTTTCTCCGGTTGCTGCAAGCACTAGTTTTTTGGACCTTCAATCCAGTCTTTTGGGAATTTGTGAAGAGGGTAACCAATGTCTACGATGAAGACCGGTTTTTTTTGACGTAAATTGAAAGTTATACAAGATACTAAGGTGGATACAACCTTCAATCATGGACCAGACTACTATCAGGATTCGTATTACGAGCTATTCAGATATCTGAGAAATTACTAAGAGCATGTACAGGAAGCAAACAACGACCTAATAGAGATCCGCAACAGTAAGATACAACTAGTGTCAATGCCAAGTATATTAGCTTCAAATGATGTTGCTTGAGAGCGAAAACTGATGATGTTACAGGAAAAACCACGAGACTAGATTTTCAAAATTGTTTGAATTATAGTCTAATTCTCCATGACCGCAGAATGCGTAAAGTTAAAACAAAGCCCAGAGATCTTACTAAGTTTCTTCAAGACAAGGACCTTTGTGATTATGCATTTTATATTGCATATCAAATTTCAACCCTCAAGGCGTTTGACTATGATAGTTGAGGTAACCGTTTCTATTTATTATTTCATATTATGATCTGAGTATCCTAAATCAAGTTTGTTGTGCTCACTTAGAGCCTACATAGGAAGAGCTCATGTGATATGGTGGGTAGAGTTGAATTACATATAAATCACTCCAAACAATCTTTTTATATTCACTATGGAACGGGGTACAGTGTTACATAATTCTACTTAACGCTTATACTACGTTTTTATTCTCAACATGATTTAGGACATTTGTGATTATGTGTTTTAAATTGCATATCAAATTCCAACTCTCAAGGCTTTCGACTATGATAGTTGAGGTAACCGTTTCTATTTATTATTTAATATTATGATCTGAGTACCCTAAATCAAGTTCGTTGTGTTCACTTGGAGCCTACATAGGAAGAGCTCATGTGATATGGTGGGTAGAATTGAATCACTTATAAATCACTCCAAACAATTTTTTTTATATTCACTATGGAACAAGGTACGGTGTTACATATGCCTACTTAACACTTATACTATGTTTTTATTCTTAAAATGATTATAGAAATAAATGACACCCAAGTAATTGGTCTTTATCATCATCTCTTTTGTAAGTAACAAAAATGTGAAGTTGACTACTGTTTTTATTTCGATATAAACAAAAAGGGGAAATTGTAGAATCTTTTTATATTATTGTGGTCAGCTAATTGAGGTACATTACTAGTATTCTTTGAATATTTGATCCTTTTGAATCTTAAATATTTGTAGTTAAAAGTCTACATATTAACATAAATTGTAACATAATTATTCATATATAATATTGACAGATTGCTAAAAAGGAAAAGAGAAGAAAGGGCCAAAACAGTTGTAAGTGAGTGCATACTCATATTCATAGATAGTAACATATTTATTTCTTTTCTAATTTCAAAATTTATTTGGTAGTCCTGTAAGAGGGTTGGAGGTTTGTTGGATAGCGCCGACTATGCTCGTGGGTATCTTGATTATGTCAATGTCACCGGGCTTATGGTGAGTATGATATTGCTCTGCAAATTATTTTGCTTAATTTTGCTCATTTTTTAACAAAAAATGGAATAATGCATGATATTATTGTTAGGGTTTGATTATGATTGCAACGGGACGATGAAAAAGGTGTGGTTCTTCTCCTTGACAAGCGGAGGTTCGTTAACAATGAGCATTACACAACTCTTTTGGATTGGATAGTTGGAAAAGTACACGTTTATTGAGAGTTTATCACTTTGATTAAGATAATTGCAAATTGTTTTACTTTTGGTGTCTTAGGCTCTATCCCGATCAAGTGGTGCATCGTTCGATGTATTTACATTTGGAGCTCTTGATCTTGCCGTCTTAGACTTTACATTTGGAGCTCTTGTGAACACAAACTGTCAGCTACTATTGTCACCAAACACAATTGTTATCAAATGAATCTACAAAATCATGATTGTCACCAAACAAACTTTATTTGAAGATCATTTTAGACAAATAATAAGTAAATTAATACATCTGTCACCAAACACAATATGTGGAAGGCATTGGTATGTAATCTGCCCGGAGCAGACAAAATTACAATTCAGTTTCTGATAGCTTTGATTCTGGAAAAAAAAGGAGTGGATAGATGAATAAACAATCAAATACCGATATAAACTGCACCAAGACAAATCCCACCATCAATAAGAACTAGGCAGCAAAATACTGCAATGATAAATTCATGAGCCTTTGCAACGCTCCATCATCGATCCTGATCATCAATCTTAACAAGTGCATAACTCGAGTTGCAATACGACAACACAGAGACACCGTTCGTCTCCGCCACGGAGGTCAACAGTCCACGACTAACCTCTTCATCAGCTAGCGATTGTCGACTCCGTCGACACCTCGTTCACCACTCTCCCTTGAGTGCTCCGAAGCTCAACCAACGAAGTCAATTTCACATCTCCTACTGAATCACAAATCAAAGCCCCTTTAATTCCATATAAAACCATACACATCACCAAATATAACATTAGAAACATATTGCCCAATTTCAAGCAGAAACACTAAAACATATTATCCAATTTCACTAAAATAGATCTATCACTTCCAACAATTGATGAAGCAACATTAAACATACCTTCTGAATCTACTCGGTCTCCATCCGAATCGCCTATTTTTGGCGATTTCTTCATCCTCAAACTCGGACTGAACATGGTCGCATCTCCATTTTCGGCGGCAAAGGAAACAATTCCAACAACTAATCGATCGTTCTAGGTTAGATTTAATCAATCGGTTCCGACGAAAATGATCGATCGATAGGCGGAGAGGGTTAGGAGAGGGACGATGAAGTCATGTCGCTTGAGAGACGGGGAAGAAGAGACGTGAGCGACAGTAAAGAATGAGGGTTTAAATTACAACGAGGGTATGGGAGGGGGGAAGGGGTAAAATATAACAAGGGTATTGTGGGTATTATGAAAATATTTTAGACACT
This sequence comes from Persicaria tinctoria, assembly GCA_037127255.1. Taxonomy (NCBI): domain Eukaryota; kingdom Viridiplantae; phylum Streptophyta; class Magnoliopsida; order Caryophyllales; family Polygonaceae; genus Persicaria; species Persicaria tinctoria. The sequence continues at coordinate 9,913,587 of JBANSL010000004.1, forward strand.
TTCTTAATTGCTAAATAAAAATGGACATTTACTTAATTAAGTATTCTAAATGGATATTTCACCAAATTTTTCCAAATTTCATTATATATTCAAACGTATGGCGACTTATTTATTCGGATTTAAGTCACTAATTAGGTACATGTAATATTTCTTTGAAAATTATTCATATTTAACAAATTAATTATTCAGATTAAATTACAATGTGTTCAAAAGTAATTACTTAAATATAAATAATGTATCCAATAAATATGAATAATTTAGGTATTAAATATGAGTACTTATTTAGATGTGAATAATTAGTTTGTTAAATATGAATAGTAAGTAGTTAACCATGAACAACTATCCTCTACATTATTAGTTTGCTACTTCTGAAAAATTAGTTATTTAAATCTGAATAATTAGATTGTTAAAAATGAATAATTAATATTTTTTTTAACATGAATAATTTACTCAATGGAAAAACATATGCAAATTAATTTTAAAAATCTGAAATTTCAAAACTATTATAAAGCTTATATATATTGAAATGAAATTTCAATATATATAGAGGGGCTAAATATGAATATATGGAAAACTACTGTTAATCAATATATTGATAGATATGAATAATTTGTTATTTAAATTTGAATAATTAGATTATTAAATATGAATACTACATACAGGTGCTAAATATGAATATTTTGAAAACTACTGTTAATCAATATATTCTTGAAATCTTCATTAAATTACAAAACCACTCCAAAGTGACTATATATTAAACCGGCCAATTAAACCAATAGTATATTTTTTGTTCTATCTGTTAGTTACGAAATTAATTACAGCAAGTTGAAGATGGTTTCTACAAGACTACAACCGGCAGTTTAGCCCTGCAATTGCCAAACCACCCCTATGGTTTTTAAATAAAAGAAAAACTGAAATTATCTAGACCATTGGATGCTCTAGATCCGACGCACGAGATTTCTCCCATGCCTCCTTGATGTGATTCGAGTGGTCAATGAACTCGACTCATATATATATATATATATATATATATATATATATATATATATATATATATATATATATATATATATATATATATATATATATATATATATATATATATATATATATATATATAGGGTGTGGTTCTGATGTACACACCCCTTACGGTGTACCTTGTTCACAAATATTATTCGGTGAAATGTGAAACATTATTCCATTTATTCGGTGAAATTTGAAACATTATTCGGTGAAATGTGAAACATTCTACCGAATACTGTTATGTTTTCTTTTTCAGTTCACTTTAGATAAAAATGTTCCAATTCCACTGAATAATTTGTAACATTCTACCGAATAATGTTTAGTTTTTTTATTCATCTATTTCAAATAAAAGAAACCTCAATTACTTAAACAATACTTACAATTTATATGAATAATGCTTCACATTTCACTAAATACCATGTGCTTTCCCATGCCTCCTTGATCTACCTCTGACAAAGGAATCAATGTAGAATACCATGTGTTAGCCTTTTTGATGTGATTCTAGTGGTCAATGAACTCGACTCATTTATTTTACAAAGTTTTGTCGTTGAAGCCGAATATCAACTCTCCTTTGAGAAAACAACATGGCAACACCATGGTATTTTGACTATTTCGAGATGTATAAAATTCCAATTGAAGCCGGTGAGAACTTGTTGGAAAGCTATTTTAAGTGGCTACAATTGAAGCCGGTGAGAACTTGTCCGAAAATCTGGCAGCTTGTCGAAAATGCAATAAATGAAGACGGCATGCATTCAGTAAAGTCGGATTAAATGACGGGGCTTTAGACATTTCCTAACTTCTATCTCTTTGATGGCAACCAAGACCATTCATTTCCCCCATTATGATTGTCCATCTCTCCGTCATAAATCTCGGAAAACCTTTCGTATTATCCATCATTAGTTTATCGATTTATTTTAATTTCTTTTATTTTTCATAGCATATAATATTTTTCTATATAAAGGGATGTAAGAACTTCTTTTGGAATAAGTTGAATTTTGAGAAAAAAAATGAGTTTTTTAGCTTCCAGTGATTCGGGTCAAGAATCTCGTTCTTAGGTGAGAGGCCTAGAACAAAACTTTTGGTGAGAGGCTTAAGGAGATTCCTTAGTGAGAGACAACGGAATCAAAGGGTCGGAAACACTCGGAGTGCGAGGTCGAGAGTCTGGAAGATCGAGGGTTGGAGAGAGCTCGGAGTGCGAGGCCGAGAGCGCTCTTGCATCACATACCCCTCAACCCCCATCCCCTACCCTACCATCATTCTAAGGTCTTCCACAACCTCATTATCACCCTCAAATTACCCCCAATACATCACTCCAAAACAGCCCTCAATCCCTCTCAAAATTGTCCCATTCAGAATCATCTCTGTTCAGGCGACGTCTCGGTAAAATGTTGTTTTCCGCTTCGTCTGACCTCCGATTGACAAGTTCTACCCCAATACGCAACCGCAACTTCAAGATCTACAAAAGTAGTACTTGCAAGTCCCCAGAAGCCAAGCCAATCGACAGAAAATCGGCATTCTTTGACGACTGATATGTTGACTCAGAAACTGTCTACAACTTCGCCAGTCTTTTTGCCCGAGCCCCCGAGCCCGAGGACGTCACTTTTAGAGATCCATTTCTCTTTCATTACCACAAAACAAAGTGAGAAGGGACCATCACCAGTACCCAACAAGAATAACATGTCAATAACATGGTTTACTTATGTGGCAAAATCGTTGAACCAACAACCTCACTTACCAAATAGTAGAAGGTAAGTATTTAAAAAGAAAAGGGCAAAAAATAGAAATGCACCAGCCGGGAATCGAACCCGGGTCTGTACCGTGGCAGGGTACTATTCTACCACTAGACCACTGGTGCTTTGATGTCAAGCAATGCCTTATATTAATATAATTACTTTGATAGTACTGTGCTGTGCTGTGCTGTGCTGTGCTGTCAAATAGAATAAGCTTCGGCTTATGATATGCACCTCTACATATCAATGTATAATGCAGAGTAAATTAGTTCTGCCATAAACAAGATTTTCCTGTTCCTATTTCCAGTAAAGGGGGAAAAAAAATAACTTCTGGTATTTTCATTCATAATCAGTCATACCAAAAAAAAAGACCTTACTTGCAATGAACCACATCATCGATTCGGTTCTGTTCTTGCATTAATGCATTTTCCTGTGAAATAGAAACACAACTTTGAGAATCCAGAGAAAATTCCCATACCACAATAAAGAAATACAAAAGGTGAAAAAAGGGATGATATTATGTAGGATTCGAGAACAGTTATCAAAGTTCATCATTTGGAGTGAAAGTGTTAAGTCTGTAAGGGATTTTGATTTTCCAAGAAAGAATGTTTCCTTGAACCAAGGAGCAGATCCACCACACCAGATACTCTACCAGCATTACCTCCCCCAATGCGCACAACCACATTACTTCATCCATCCCAAATTATTCGACATTTTGATAAATACAAGGCTGGGTATATTTGTTAAAAATCAATTAATGTCAATCTTTCCCACCCCTGTATCCAGAGTTTGGAATCCCAAACCCAGTGAAAGAAAGAGTATGAATGTATGATGATCACCGATCCATTCAAGTAAAACCACTGCTATGAAACTGTGTAGTACTCCTGTATCCAGAGTTTGGGAGTATATGATAAGTAGGACACATAATTAAGATTTAAATAAAATCACCATTTTGAATTCATGGTGATCAGCACAACATCAATCAAACTGCTAACCAGATGCACAGTTTCCAATTCATTTCAAACAGACAGGTAGTCCAATCCCCTCTTTATTTGGCCAGGTTCCCCACCATCTCTCTCTCCCTTCTCTTCCCTTTCCCTTTCCCTTTCTTTTTTTTCCAATTTCTTTCACTTTGTTATCTAGTTTTCCAACTTTTCCCTTTCCCTCCTTTTTATTTTTTCAATTTTTGTTTGAAAAAAATAACCCACTTAAATAGACAATCATACCCAAAAGCTACTCTCCCACTGATATGGCCTAATAAGAGCTTTTGCCCAGCTTCCAATCATCCTTCACCACTTTTAACAAAATGAAACAAAGCAGCTTAGCTTAGCTCAACTTTGCTTCACATGCATTCCACTTTCTTAAACAATGGATGTTATAAAGACAAAACTTCCCTCTCCTTGAAGAAAGGCACAACTCCAATCCCCAACTTTCCTGCACTTTACATAACACCATCTTCCTCTCCAATTTTTTTGAAACCACACCCCACTCCTTCCCACTGCTTCCATCAATGAATTCAAACCTTAATACTACATCTCCATAGGCAACCAAGAGAGACTGAGCAACCCCATTTGAAACACACAATCATCTTTCATTAGTTAGCAAAAAGAAAAGAGGAGGAGAAATATGAGACCCTCTGGTGGTTGCAGCATACAACAGTCACTAACTGCAGAAGCAGCGAGCACGGTAAAGCAGGCGATCAACTTGGCGCGGCGAAGAGGCCATGCTCAGGTGACCCCAATCCATGTGGCCAGTGTCATGCTAGTTTCCCCTGCTGGCCTTCTCCAAAGAGCTTGTCTTAAGTCCCACTCCCACCCTTTACAATATAAGGCCTTGGAGCTCTGCTTCAATGTAGCTCTCAATCGCCTTCCGACCACCACTCCTAGCCCCATCCTAGGGCCTCAGCACTCTCTCTATCCCTCTTTCTCTAATGCGCTTGTAGCTGCTTTCAAGCGCGCCCAAGCCCACCAACGCCGCGGTTCCATTGAGAACCAACAGCAGCCCATCTTGGCTCTTAAGATCGAGACCGAACAGCTTGTGGTGTCTATCCTAGATGACCCTAGTGTCAGTAGGGTGATGCGAGAAGCCGGCTTTTCCAGCCCCCATGTTAAGGCCAATGTCGAACAAGCTGTGTCCTTGGAGGTCACCTCTCAAAACACTAGTCCTCCTCTAAGCAGCCAATACTCTAGAGAAACCATAACCCATCCAATCATTCCTTCACTCATCCTGCACTCATCAACACCTATTCCATTACCCTTCATTAGCAACCAAGCTGTTAGGAATGAGGATGTTTCGGGCGTGATTTTGTCGCTGATCAACACAAGAAAGAAGAACACAGTTGTGGTGGGAGAGTGTGTGGGTACCTGTGAGGGCGTAGTGAGAGCTGTCAAGGATAAAATTGAGAGGGGCGATGTACCGAACGAGTTGAGGCATACACAGTTCTTGAGTCTTTCTTTACTGTCAATCAAGAACTTCTCTAGGGAGGAGATTGAGTTGAAACTAGGGGAGCTTAGGTGCCTTTTGAATGGAAGTTTGGGTAGGAGTGTTGTCTTGTATTTGGGTGATCTCAAATGGGCATCTGAATATTGGGGATACTATGGTGACCAAAGAAAAAGCTTTTACTGCCCTGTAGAACAAATGGTGATGGGTATCAGGAGGTTGTTATATGGAAACAGTATTGAAACTGTTGGAAGGTTGAGACTTCTTGGCATTGCAAATTTCAACTCTTACATCAAATGCAAAAAGGGGCATCCTTCATTGGAGACACTATTGGATCTTCACCCTCTTGCGATTCCTGTTGGCAGTTTGGACTTCAGTCTCAATCTAGACAGGTAAGAACTAAAAAATTTCAATATACTCTAAACACTCTCTTGAAGGTTACTTTAGCTAACTTTATTATCTTGATGCTTCTTTTCAGCACATTGCATGAAGAGAAGAAATGTGTGTCCATTCTAGAGAGCGGAATGGATATGCATCTCACTTGCTGCTCTGATTGCTCCGCCAATTTTCATCGAGAAACTCAGCATTTAGCAGCAAGTGCAAGAAACATAGAATCTACTACCATCACTACTGCTACTACTACATCCACAACCTCAAGCTTGCCTTCATGGCTGCAGAAGTGCAAGGAAGAAAGCAGAGAAGAAAGTATTAGTGACCAGGTGTGTATTTGCAACAAAATACTAACAGAAGTATGAATTTGTCTTGCAATGATCATGCTACTAACTATTGATATTTCCCTTTTGCAGAAGGATCAAGCACAAATCAAGGAGCTTTGCAAGAAATGGAACTCCATTTGCAGCTCAATCCATAAAACATTCAATTTCACATCAGCATCTACTTCCCCTTCCACTTCAATCTCTTCCTATGACCAGAAAAACCTTCATAGTTTCCACACTACAAAGGTCGGATGGTCTACGCTGTTTGAATCCAAATGGCCTAACAAAGAGGCAAACTTCCGGATGTTTGATCATACTGATCTGCCAAAGCCAGACCTTCTATCCAATCCCAACTCTACTCCTAATTCGGCTTCTTCCAGCGAGATGTCAGACACAATGATGGAGAAAATAATGGATTTCAAAGAGTGTACAGCTGAGAACCTTGAAGCCATTTGCTGTGTCTTGGAGAAGAGAGTTCCATGGCAAAAGGAAATAATTCCTGATATTGCAAGGACAGTTTTGAAATGTAGGTCAGGATTGGTGAGAAGAAAAGAAAACTCGACGTGCAGCAAAGTGCAGGAAAAGCACGAAACTTGGCTGTTCTTCTCAGGTGCGGATTATGATGGTAAGGTTAAGGTGGCAAGAGAGCTTGCTAAGCTCATCTTCGGTTCACACATGAGCTTCAAGTCAGTAGGGCTAAGCAGCTTCTCATCGCCAACAAAGGCCGACTCAACAGATGATTCAAGGAACAAGAGGCCAAGGGATGAATGTGATCAAGGCTACCTCGAGAGGTTTGCTAAAGCGGTGAGAGATGATCCTCACCGTGTGTTCTACGTGGAGGATGTAGAGCAAGTGGATCATTTTTCCCAAAAGGGCATCAAGAGGGCGATTGAGAGTGGAATGATAACACTTCCAGATGGTGAAAGGGTTCTTCTCGAGGATGCCATTGTCATATTCAGCTGTGAAAGCTTCAGCTCAACATCAAGAGCTAGCTCTCCTCCAGTCAGGCAGAAGCTCCAGCATGATAGAGACAATAATCAACAGACAGAAAAGGAAAGTGACAACGAAGATGACACAGAAGAGATGAGCAGTCCCTGTATACCACTGGATTTGAATCTCACCATTGATGAAGATGCTGAGCACACAGTGGCTGAAATTGGCATCTTACAGTCTGTGGACAGGCAAATCTTCTTCAAAGTCCAAGGGTTGTAGAGTTGAACGGTGATGGTTAACCAATGCACCATAGCTAGCAATCTTAATTACTTCTTCGCAGTTTCTTGTTTGTTTGTATTTCTTTTAATCTGGTTGGGTGGAAAAGGGATACAAGGATTAACTGTTAGGTAAACCAGGGGAAACTATTAGCAGAGTAATCTCTACGATCATGGGTGATTAGTTAGGGTGTCGGTGTAGAAGTACAAGTATGTTTATATAGAAATGTAAATTTACATTTTCAGTTCCAATGTCTTGAAGGCAGAATGGTTCAAAATTCCTCTCTTATTTCCTATGGAGCTTCACTTATCAGATATAACAACATATTTGCAGTATTAGATACACATTAGACTACTGTAACGTCGAAGCAGTAAGCAAACATTCAAAACCAATGTTTCTAATTACTGAACAGTTAAAAGAGTTCATAAGCTTCAAAATGTATGAATATTAAGGCAGTTTAAGTTTGCCTAAGAGAATCATACTACCTTTGGAAAGGGTAATTTGTTACTATGCTTACATGATTCATGCCTTAGTGACGGTGTAGAATCATTTTGAGAAAAGATGCTATTCAAAAATTGTTACTGTTACACTAAAATCCTTTACCTTGATACTGAACGTAAACGTTCGGCAAAGTCGACCTATGCTTTAACATGAAAAGAAGAAAAAAAATGTATAAAAAGAGAAAGGAAAAAAAAACACCATTAAAGCGAAAAGGAGGTTAAAATTGAGAGCCTCTTTCATCACTAGTTGGTTGATCCATTTGGATTTCACCACTCTTTTCCTTGAAAAATAATTCATATCTTGGGAACAAATTTAAAAAGCACAGAGATTGATCAATGTTTCAAACAATTCAAAGTAATACATGGAGGGAAGGATCAGAAACCTAAAAGTGGATTAATGAAGAAAGACCTAAAAGAAGCATCCATCTAGTCTTAAAGAGCAAAAAGATTTTTTTTACTTTATGACATGATAAAATAAAATAAAATAAAAAGATGCATAAAATAAGGTTATTAAACTTCACACCTTGTTTGAAGTTTGAATGCTTTGCCAGCTTTCTGGATTATGATCTTCCTTGTTTTCAGGATAAATATTTCTTAGTTTCCCTTCTTGTCATAGAACATAAAAACACATTCTCATATATCTACCACAATGAATTTAAAAGAATGTATTTTCAATTTTCATAACTTGGACACAATGAGTTCTCTGATAAATGATAATGCTTCAATGAGTTACTTTTTTTTTCCATGTGAACTCTCAAATAATATGCAGATTAAACAGGGGTTTGGAAAACTAAAACCAGCTGCACAAAAGCATAAGCCACTAATGACTAATCCACTATGTGTAAATCTAAATAAATCCTTTAATATTTCTAAATAATTTAATTCTATTAAATCAAACAAATTGCAAACATTTCCGCCCTTAATTACAGGCAGAATATGGAGATTAAATATATAACAAACAGACTTCCACCATAAGTAGGCATCAAGACAACCTTATCATTTTCTTTTTAAAATGTGTCAAATAATGGACTACTTTAAGACTAATTACACATTCAATACCCAAAAATTATCCCAATATCAAATGTAATGATAACCCTTTTTTTTTTCTTGTGGTTGATCACAAAAGCAACGAGTATAGAATATACAGATAAGTGAACATAGGTAGGCACTTGGAATCCTAGCAATGATGGCAGTTGTCTCATGAAGGACACAACATCCTCGAGCAATGATCCCATTATGAACCATGATATGAAATGATTCAACATTCCAACATCATAGCAATTACTAAACTATCATTGAGAAGCTTTTATTCCCACTAATTAGTTACTTTTTATTTTATTTTTCATCAGTCTAATACTGTACTATTGTTCTTTATGTTAATAACAACCATTTTGAGCCAAACAATCATAAATAGGAAGCTGAAAAATAGAATGAAACGACCAAATAAAATGATCTAAATTCTAAGCCGTTTAACAAGCTAGGTATACAGAATACTTGTTTAGTACTGAGCTTATAACATTTTCAGTTTTTTCATTTGAGGTTTCTCCTGTTCAATGTTTCAATTATTTGAAGGCACAATGAAACAAGCTTTTATTTCCATCACTTTTTTTGCTTTAAGTTGGGCTGCTTTATTCTTACTATTTTTTTCTTTTCTGCATATGTTACCTCTTTTTGGAACCCCTAAAAATGGCTTTTTGGAAACTTGAGATTCACACATATATCTTTCTTACAACTGTTGATTTTTACTTGCAAGGTAATTATACTTAACTTCACCTAGTGGATCTCTTCTTCTATCAATTATCATTATCATTTTCTTCGAGAAAACAGGAACAATTAATCATGTTATAATTACCCTTTTCAGCACAGCCCTCAAAAGGGTGAAGTTACAGTAATTTCAGCCGTTAGATTTGACCATGGAATAGTACATTTAATTTAACCAAATTCACATTTACCTAGTAAAGGAGAAGATTGTCTTCAATAAGTGCAAAGTATCGCCCGGAATCGATGAATTATGGTCACATTAAGCTACACTACACCCAGTGAACAAGTATTAGTAGGAATCAATGAATTATGCATAGCTTTCAAGATAAAACAAAGCTGAACCATTGTTCATAGCAAACATATATACATGATGTCACAACTGTCAAAATAACACAAAGCTGTTACAACTATGAAGATCAGTAGGGAAGCAACAAACTAACAACAAAGGAGCCGTGCTTCATGAACAGGGTTGCCTGTACAACACTCTACTTTGCTAGATTGAAGTTGCTTATAGAGGAAATTATTGATAAGACCTTTTTTTTTGGGGGGTGGGGGAAGCTTGAAGAATGATCAAGGACCAAAAGTTTCCCATTGAATTACCTTCTCTCAACTCTATAAAGATCATTATGTGCATATCCAAGGCTAAAATCCAATGTAACTCATATCTAGATTCTAGAAAATGCAGCACTGTCAGTTTTCCTTCTGAAATCATAATATTTAACAACTAACCATGCCGGGGTGGTCGGGCCGGAAAGGATCTTAGGGTAGTACCCAAAAGTCCCCGGTTCGACTCCCGATGACCGCTCTCTATTTACCAAAATCAATAATATTTCACAACCAATTCCAAAAACTATGATGCGAATACAACAGACATAAGACTAACAAAATGCCAAGTGGTTGCAACCTTTTCGAACTTATTCTAAAGAGAATATATTCAGCTGTGTTTGGATTAAAAATCAAGATTACATAATAACACTGATATTGCACCAACAAACAAGAGAATTAATGATCTCAACGACAGTTTATGCATACATTTACTTTGTCCCTGGAAAGGAATTGGGTATTAACATGTCATGGAAAGATGAAAGCATGCTCAATCCAAAGTGCCAATGCCAAATCAAAAAGGATGAAGATGGCAACTTTAATGGAATAAAAAGCCAAGAAAAGCTGAGCCGCTTCAGAATATATGATCTTTGAACATAATCTAGATCGTAATGATTACTTATGTAAAAAGGAGAGGAAACAATGAAGATAAAAAGGAAAAAGGAAAAGGCACTCCAATTACAATAATCCTTTCACACTATTTTACATATATTTGCATCAACCAAAAAGTAGCATTCAAACATTTTGAAAGGGAATGCATCTTTACACTTTGATTGCACTATTAGTAGTATCTTGTTGGCCTACCACAGTGGACAAGCTTCCACACTCTCCAACTCTTTTGAGAAAGAGAGATTAAAGTGGATGGTTTAATATTGTAAAGATTTGAGCATGAGACAAAGTTTCCACAGCCTAATAAACTTTTGCAGTCTTTAGGAAAAGAAGGGGGAGTCTTTGTAGTGCCACACCATCTTCCTTAAAGTTAATCTCTTTCTGCTTTTTTCTGCATGAAAGTAAGGAGTTTCTTGGATCTCTAACATTAGTTTTATCCGTCGATTCCTAGAAACCGATCTCTCTATCCATCTCAGCTTTTCAAGGTAGACAAGATGGCAAATTTTGGCAAATAGTTTTGTTCATATTGTCATAACCGAAGCACAAAACCAGCCCCATTACTTTGTAATCACAGTAAAAGAGTACAGTGATCCTGAAGCACTGTAATTGTGAACTATATTCATGTAGGACCATGGCATTAATTTCCTATGACATCTTAATCTTGTTTTTATAAGAATCAGATATGCATCCTCAAAACTCATATGTAGTTGGAAATATACCCAGTCTAAAAAATCAAATAGTTAACGCCAGACCAAAATTTATGAACCCCATTTGACTGTTCTAATAAGTATTAGCTCAAAGAAGACGCTAATTTTATAGTAGTTTAAATGTTAAACTACTCTTATGAAGTTTAAGAGTGTAAATTGGATCCTCAAAATGTAAGTTAGTGCAATCTAGAGATCAATAAAAATCCTATCCCAAGACAATAAGGCACGCCTGCCTTGGCCCCAATACAAAAATATACGAATCTAAAGTCATGGGATTTTGTGAAGATGAATTTTGAGAGATCCCAGGCCATGTTGCTTTATGAGATGCAGTTAAGTCCCAATCACCAGACAACAACGAGAAAGAGAGGGAGGGAGTTTAAATGGCAATGGCAAAAGGGCACTGTAGGTGGGGAAGACCCAGTCAATAAAGGATACAGGAGACATGAAAGCTAACTAGAATGTTAGTAGGGGAATGAAGAATCTTTAGGAATAGAGGCGATGCTTTCCTATCAATCATTGTTGGGTCCTTGTCTTGAAGCATTATATGCATAGAGAGAGAGAGGGTAACTTTTGACACGTGACCTGAGCACTAACTTGCATGATTCAGTCTGATCCATACATACTGTAAGTACAGAGAACAGATATACAATCATGCTGTTTTTCACCTGACAATCCTGGGCTTCTTCCTTGTTCCTTTTCACCATATTATCATGGATTCCTTTTCCCATGGCATTCTGGTGAAGTAGGCCCAGCTTCCCACTGGCCCAATAACAAGGTGCACAAGGACACATTCCCTACTGGATTAGTCACTGTTTATTGCTTAGGCATTTAGGCCCAATGCCATAACATCCTGAATTCCAGTGCTACATTAAATTTAAAACTTCTACATATTTAGCCCCCGTTTGTTTTTTTGAAAGGGAAAAGTAATGATTACCTTATGAATGTAGTCCATATTTAAGTTAAGATACATTGATCACTATTCTAATCATTCCCCTTCTTCTTCCATTTTTCATACAAATATGTTACCCACTTACCCTTCTATTCCCTAATTTGAAGGAGGGTAACTAATACCTCTAGGATGTGCTAATAATCCCCCTCATCCTCTCCTCCAAGCTCACAAAAAATGATGATCATATACATTTTATGTCTAAAATTTAATACCTTACCTTTCCATTCCCTAGTTATCTAAACAAACGAGCCCTAATGCTTTCAGACAAATGGTTTACACGAAAGAGTAGATTGAGAACCATTAGTAACTATGGCCCAGGAAATGGAATGCAAAGACTTGCCAGGAAAGGAAGAGGAATTAACAACAATGTCAGCATTCTAAATGTAGATAGTATATACAGCTGGAGAAGATTACCGGTTGCCCCTGAAAGTAGCTTAGTTTGCGGGATCCTTCCCAAACTGCATCAAGCCATGAGTTGTAAGTTGTAACCATTGAGGCAGCTTCAAGGACAACCAAAACACAGGCAGCTCAGCGGTTTGTCCATAAAGTAGAGGCTTCCAGTCCCATCTGCATAAAAAGTATGATGAACACTTCCATAATTGAACCTTAAAGAAGATAACATGGAAGCAATGGATTATAATTTGGGTGTGCTTTTCCATTTGTTAACGGAAATAAGGTTAAACTAGTCCACTTCATCTGTGTGGACTAGAAACTAAAATGTACTAATATTGATGTTACAGATTGAGTACATGTCCTAGAAGCATATAATGGAGCGAAAAGTACGGCAAGATTTTCAAATTGAATGTAAAATATCATGGCACTTTCTTTTATTGCTATATTTATATAAAGTGAGCTTATAAATTGAAACAATGCTAATGACATCCAATGGCTAACACCTACATCATGCTCATAGACTATATGTTGAGGTAAGGAAATAAATACCAGCAAAACAATGTAACTATTATGAATACAACTTTTTAACCCTAACCAAACTTCAGTATGCGGTTAACTTGGAAGATGTAGTTTGCATACCTGTGTTCATGAGAACAACCTTTCAATCTTCAACATCAAGCTTGATGAGGGATATCATGTCTATGCCACTTCCCATGAGCTTGTAGTGTTGCTAGGTATCGATGTGTATCTAGGTACATAGAGGTATAAATGCACACAGGCCTAGAACCAAGAAACTCTCAACCTTCAGCAGACAAACTTGCGGAATTTCAAGCATGGTAAGAAGTCTTGCCAGCTAGTATGACTACAAGTTGCGAAAAATAACATTTCTGAGATAATAAGGTACTGTTTATACTAAGTTAGTTTCTTGTCCAAAATGAATAACATAGTCCTGCTAGCCTTGTGCATTTTTTGCCAATTTGGTTAGGTATGTCCCTACTTCATTCATTTGGTGTTGGTTTGAGGTGTATAATCATTCGGAAACCATTTCTCTTTGTTAGCTGATCACACAAAAGCAAGATATCTCAAAGTTTTTCCATGCACTTTCAGTTTAACTACAATCTGAGTTGCTAAATATTATGCCAGACTCAGGACTTCTGAATCTGGCAACCAGACTCAGAAATCCTGATCCAGTCATCAAAAATACCAACCAAACTTATCTGGGGGAGCAAATATATGTGTTGAGTAAACAATCAAACCTCACAAGAAGCATATAACAACCTTACCTTAGAAAGAGAATAGAAAGAAGATTTGATCTGTTGTAGTGTAGTACCATGTGATGAATGATAAATCAACAAGACAACACTACTGAAAACATTTCTCTTAAAAATTAACCCAAAAAGGTAAGAACCACTGAACCAGTCAGTAAAATAAAACTTATTGCTAACTGCCCATTACCCTCTGAATCAGTAGTGAGTGCTTCATTCTTATATTAGTGCTTCATTGCACATCACTACAGATATAAGAATGAAAATCCTCCATTGAAATTGGTTCAAGTTGAATTTAACCACTTTATGATATTATAAACTTTAATACGTGAGATCATCTTATTAATCAGGATTCTTATTACTAAACTAGTGAAATAGAAATACAGTTCCACACTTCCACTATCATGTTTATTCTGGGGTGCAATGCAAGTAGTGTTATAATAATAAAATCTATCAAACAGACTCTAGCTCCAAGCTCCTTAAACTTTATCAAGCCAGCCAATATAGAAGTTTTACACAAGAATAACCAGGTGTGCAGCTAAAAATAAGTCATATCAATGACACTACACATTGAGGCAGTAATGTCATTTTCCAGCCAACCGTAATTAATAAGTTAAATATTCGATACTCGACTTTCTATTCAACAAGGAAATGGAACACATTAGCAAAATTTAGCCATTTTAGTAACAATATAATTCAGAGCCTGAAATGCCATCTACATGCCAAAGAGCTATTGTAATATATTCAGCATATCCTGTTCAACATGGAAATGAAATTAGTGGAACAACTAAAATGATTTGGGAAGATTGAAATTAATGGCATATTCTATAGCTGTTTGCATTTCTCAAACAAACTTAGTGACCGTACATACCCATGAGCACACATGAGTAGATCTTCAAAGATTGCATCAGGAGCGTATATTTCAAAGTCCTGAGATGTGGCACGAGATGCATATCTAACATATATTATAGAGGGGGGGAAAATGACATTTCAGGATGTTGAATATGGTAAAAAGATAAGGTTATACTCAAACAAAGACTTACCAACATTTCTGCAGTAACAAATACGAAAAGTTGTAACAGAAAGTTTGAAAAAAACCATTTAGGTTATATCATTGTGAACAAAGTAATGCTCTATTCACCATTATTCTAAATTACTATCCATATTCTAAAATTTCTGAAGAGTTAGTAAAATTTGAAGATTCCGGTTAAACAAGATCAAATTTTATATATTCATACATCAAAATCAGAAGTCAATAATATGGAAACTTCCTCTGTTTGTTGGAATCATCATATTTCAAGACCCATCTCAAGGGCAGGGCATAGATAAATGAGCATAAATGCAGTGCCTTCAGTTACACATGGCACCTGGAGAGTGGAGACTGACTCTACAAGGTTAACCTGATTTCAACTTAAATCTTAAATGAAAAAACGTCACAACATAACTCATTCTTGCTATAGAACCCTTTTTGTAGTATCTAACTTCCAACCATCAAATCTGTTTTTACAAATTCTATCAAGCTTGAATACAAAACCATTTATAGTAAAGTTGTCACAGTGCTTAACACAGTATAAATTTCAAATGTTCTGGAGGATCAATGGGAACACAAAGACGTCAAGTCGATGTAGCTATATTCATTTCGATATATAACATTCAATTAACAAAAAAAGTAAGCGTTTTCAATAGAAACTAGAAAGGCATTGACTACCATCAATACAGCAAAGAAAGTGGATGTGGATATATTGGGATTGGGCCATCACGGAAGTTCTCAACAAAAACACACTAATTTAACAAATAAATTACGTTAAATCGCAACCAGGCGGTCCAATGGCGGTGAAAAAGTAGGCAGCATTGATGCAGTAAAGCAAGCAAGATTCCTCCTGTATACAAATCATCAACCTAACCCTAATACCAGGTAAGTTAGCAAATATGCCAAAAACTACTCGAATTTCCTTGGAATTTATTCTCCTCCAGCCGAAATATCTGCGGCTTATGCAATTAGAAATGATTTCATCCTTTTTCCGAGAGAGGGATAACTCACAAGTTCAGGATTTGAGGGATAATTTGATCAGCGAAACGATTCGATTCTTCATCCAGATCCACCGAACAATATTCATGGAAAAGAAAAAGGGGTATAGAAATCGATCAGTGCCGCCTAGTCTAAACTTCGGACAAATCAAACTCGATGCTTGCAGACCTGAAGATGGAACCGAGGACGGTGATTGATGCTGGGCGAAATGCGCGAGATGATCGCCGAAATTCGATTGGGAACGAAGAAAAGAAGAAATCGATTTCCCGCTCTCTCTTGACTCTCTCCGCGGCTTTCGATTTTTCTTTTCCTTTTTCTTCCTTCTTGTACACTATATATACTAGTAGTAATGAGTAGCTCGAATTCGACTCGTACTCGCTTGATAAAAAACCGACTCGAGCTCGTTCATTTTCTAAACGAGCCGAGTTTGAGCACATTTTTAAGCTCGGATCAAAGCTCGTCTCGTTCGAATTAAACTCGAATAGCTTGAATTTTATAAAATTTCTAAAATTTCCTTGAAGTTCATGTATAATAAGTAGATCTGAGCATGGGCCGGGCCGTGCGGGCTTGGGCCGGGTCTCCACCAATTTTGCGGCCCAGTGTACCGGGCCGGGCTTGGACCAGGCCCGGTTTTTGGGCCTGTTACCTTGCCCAAGCCCGCCCTTGTAGGCGGGCCGGGCTGCCCACCTGGCTTAGCGGGCTTTTTCACCTGAATATTAAATAGCCTATTATTTTACAGTGCAAATGAAAGTGAGATAGATTGCACATTTGCACTACAACTTTGGCCCACTGTCGACAAAAAAAATAAAAATTAAATAGCCTATTAGTTTACAGTAGCTTTAGCCTATAATATATCATACATTGATTACATTCCGGAGTATATATAATATATATATAGGATAGGTAGGATTATAAATATATATATTATATTAATATATATCGGGCGGGCCTAGCGGCCCGCTTGGGCTTCACACCCTGCCCAAGCCCGCCCGGTGGGCTTGCTGGGCCGGGCCTGTCGGCCCGCTTGGGCTTATTGTTCTGCCCAAGCCCGTCTTTTTTACCGGACGGGACGGGCGGGTTAGCCCACGTCTGCTCAGGTCTAATAATAAGCGAGTAGAATTGTCTAAAGCTCGAAAAAAGCTCGGCTCGAACTCGTTCATTTTCTAAACGAGCTGAGTATGACCACATTTTTAAACTCGAGTCAAATTTAGGCTCGGCTCGAGCTCATTCATATTCTAAATGAACTGAATATGAACAAGCAATACTCGGCTCGTTCGACTTAAAAGCCTTATGAGTAGCAACTCTTGCGCGCTCCTATGATCTTAGTAAATACGTAAAAGAGTTTGAAATAAGCTTCTTCTTTTTTGGAGTAAAAGTAACCCTAATTGCTTATGAGTTATGATATACTCCCTAATTGCTTATGAGTTATGGGTGCGAAGTTGAAACAGTCCAACTCGATGAATCCTGCTTGATGACCCGATTCTAAGATAGCCCTAGGGCTTCCCAAGAACTATCTAAAAGGACGAGAATGATAAATGACAGAAATTGAGAGAACAGAGTAGACAATCGTCGACAAGAGAGTACAAATCAGCTTATGTTCTTCCTCTTTGAATGATCATCTTCCATCGAGATCATGGAAGAGCTACAAATGGGGTGAACCTCACAGTTCCAATGTAATGTCGCGCAGGCCACAAGAATATTTTGTTATAACGACAACGACAACGACAACTTTGGTAATTCTTACTGGAGATGTGGGGCAAAGGCTGTTAGAACTTCTTTGTAGACATGCCTCTTGAACTCAACTGCCTGCAAAGGGCAAAGTCGAAAAGGATGAGAATGATAAATGACAGACAATGACAGAACATGTGTTGTGATTAGACCTGTCAAAACACAACCCGACCCGGTGACCCGACCCGACCGGCCCGAAAAATTTCCGGCCCGAACCCGAAAAAGCAGACCCGAGTTTTTATTTCGACCCGAACCCGAAAGCCCGAAAAATTTCCGGGTCAACCGGGTCCGGGTCGACCCGATCGGGTCGGTGGTTATTAAGAAAAGGGACGCTGTAACAGGCAAAACGCAGCGCTCTGTAGCTTGCCCTAATCAGACGCCTCGATCGCTCCTTCGTCCCGCTGCTCGCGACCGCCTCCAGTGCTCACCTTGCTCGTCTCGCTCCTGCTGCTCCTTCAATCTTGGCGTTCCTGCTGCTCGCTCGTCTCGCTCCTTGCTCGTCTTGCTCGTCTCGCTCCTGCTGTTCGCTGCCTCCTTCAATCTTGGCGTTCGCGACCCGTTCAGTGTCTTCCACTGCAGCCTTCAGGTACTCGTCTCTTATCTTGGTCCTATTCCGAATTGTTCTTCAATTTCGAGTTATTTTCTTTCTCTTTGGTTGCTACCTTGCACCTCCTCCATTTCAATTTTGTTTGTAATAAGGTATTGATGATGATTATTTTGTTATGACGGCAAATGCAAGTTGTTTTGTTATGACAGAAAATGTGTAATATATGTGCTCTTGTTTAACAGTAGGCTTGTTTAACAGTAAACTACAGGAAACATGCCCCCTGCTGTTCGGTGTTGCTTGTTGGTGTCGTTGCGCTGCCGTTCGCTGCTGTTGGTTGTCCGCTTCTCATCAACCTTCTGCTGCTCGTCGTCCTTCTAGCTGGTGTCCGGTGTTGCTGTCCGTTTTCCCTCTTCCTGCTGCTGCTGTCCGGCGCCATTGAGGTTGAGCCGCTGTTGTTAATTGTTCATCCTCCATCGACCTTCTGCTAGTACCTCGTATTCATCCTCTTTTGTCAATTTGTTGGGCTCTTATGTCGAATACTTGTGATTTGTGAATGATTAAATTTGAGTCTATTTCTTATTTGTTCAGATCTATTTTTTGTTTCATTTAATTGATTTTTTGCATCTTTCAATTTATAATTCTCAAAAAATTTGTGTCTGGCTACTTTCAGATTTGATTTCTTGGCTACTTTCAATTAGTTGTTGTTATTAATTCTGTGCATCTACTGGAGAGACTAGTAAATAGTTGCTGAATTTTTTTAGTTCTAGATTTTTGTGGCTACTCTCAATTAGAACTTAGAAGAATGTAAACTTGTTTTATGGATCCGACTACTTTCGATGTGGCTACTTATTATTTGCATCTGGCTACTTTCATTTAGATGAATCAAGTGAGAAGGCTTTACTTTGTTGAATTTTGTTCTTAGTTAGATGCAAACTGCACTGCAGACTGCAGTGCTTAAATGTAAGTAGAGCCTTTTTTAGTTCCTAATAATGTAAACAGTAAACATCATTGCTTTTGTTTAGTTTTTGAATTTTGCTGATAATATAACTTGACCATTTTAATTCTCAGAAGAATCAAGTTCAGGGGGCTTTAACATTTTTCATTTTGTCGCGAATATAAAAAAAATTTATTACAAAAATTTAAAATTGACCGACCCGAAATGACCCGAAACCGGGTCAAATCCGAATTCGAGTCAACCCGATTAACCCGAAACCCGTTTTACCCGAGACCCGAAGTGACCCGACCCGAACCCGACCCGAATGACCCGATTGACAGGTCTAGTTGTGATGGTATAAGCACAGCTCACAAGCTCAATGACTCGTTCTGGAGGCATCCATGACCACTGGCCAAACTCAGGGTTCTCCTTCCCATCTCCCGAAAGATTAATCTCATTGTCGCCACCAGTGAGTTTCAGAAGAAACCTGCACTAACAACAAGATAAAACACCCGGTATAGAAGAACATATCTCACCCAACTGGTCAGCTTGGTTGGGTTAAGAAATCCATAAGCTAAAGACAACTAGAAAGAAGTGCAGTTATTTAAATGTGCAACTGTGCAAGGGTACTTTATAAATAGGCTGATTGCTCACCACTTTTGGGCTTGGCCTTTCCAGTCGAATCCCCGTTGATGTCTTACCTTTTCTCTCACGGCTGGTGGGAAGTCGTAAGTCAGCCAACAAGGTACCTAAGCAAGCAACAGTATGTTGAAGTGAGGTTTCAGTAACATACCCAAAGCTTGCAATCAACTATAAATGTAACAGCAACATCAGGACTTCAAAGAACTAAACCAGTTATTTATGCCATACAAGTTTCTAGAGGATCTTCCTCAGATTCTAACTCAGCCCCTAAACTTCTACGAACCTGTTTGTTTACATTGGACAGCAGCACATGCAATTAACTCTGCTGATAAATGCTAGTAACAAATCAACTCTTATAAGCATCGGCACGAGAACTTGAAAGCCTCATTCCTTTGATGTTTTATATTTATCGTCGTATTCAGGGCTTCTCATTCAACTCCATTAGCTATCCTAGATTCTAGACCTGGACAAAAACAAAAATGTGTACCACAAACAAAGCCAATTTAAAAGAAGTCAAACCTCAGCAATTACTTCTACCGATGTGACTCCTATCTCCTCTTTCAGTTCCCTGATAGCTGCAGTTTTCGGATCTTCACCTTCATCAATACCCCCCTGTTTAGATAATCGGAAAATTGTTCCTTATTTCACCGGTAATCGGATCTTCATATTTTGAACTTGGTGGGTTAGAAAGGGTATGTAGATGTACAGCTAGCTGCAATTCAAGTTCATCCAGACTAACAAAATGGTTCTTTTGGAAGATAACATGATGAAACAATAGTTGAGTGCTAAATTGCTTTCAAAACTCCAAAATCACACACACGGACACATTTGACATTTCATTCTTACAACATTCAATCATGTTGTTGAACAGCTGAAAGACCAACCACATACAATTACAAGCACTTTTAGTGGAAGCTCAAGATATCGATATACTGATAGGTCAGTGGCTCAAAGTACAGAGTTTCCATTTAATGCTCCACATGGCTCAAGAATCCCTAACATCTCAAACTTAAGTTGGGAATCATAGAAAAAATGAATTTGCATAATTAACCCTGAATATAAAACTCCGATTATGAAAGATTACAATATAAACTCATATTAATTTGATGGAGAATTGGAGAGTAACGGGTGTGAAATTACCTGGGGCATTTGCCAAGCATCAGGATTATCAAGCCTGGAAGCAGCAAACACCTGAACAAAAACTCGTTTCAAACTTAAGAAGTTTCAATCTTTGAAGGGGGTTAGGAAACATAAATCATCAGATAAATCAAATGGGATCCAAACCCAACATTACAAAACATGATTAAAATCAGGAGGAGGGCACACTTGTTTTGAAGAATTGATGAGACAAATGCCGGCGTTTTTGCGGTAACCCTCAGGGGGAGACGACTCCATGGATTGTTGTTGCCAAGAAAGAAGAAGAAGACGATGAACTCAGCGCACAGAAATCCCTTGTTGTACTTCTACTACTGCTGAGAGAGTGACTAGATAAAGGGATCCTTCCCACGGAGATGAGTGGCAGGGAGGCTGATTAGTTTTTTTGTTTTTTTTTTTTTTTGCGAAAATGCATAAAACCACCATTTATTCACCTTTGTTTGCAATTAACCACCCCTTATTCAAAATTTTTCACTTAACCACCCTTTATTCACCTTTGTTTACAATTAACCACCCCTTATTCAAAAATGTTCATTTAACCACCCCTTATAACAAATTGTTTGCAAGTAACCACCCATCCTCCCATTTTTCTTTAAATTAAACTTCTATTAAATTCAACTTAAAAGTAAAAGACGAAAATGCACCCAAATTTGGTTTTACAGTTTTTATTTATTATTATTTATACAAAATTACCATTAATGTATGCAAGTTATGCCCACCTCTGCTAGTAGGTCAGATGTAGTCATACCTCTTTCGGTCATTGACGCTTTATTTGCACCCTCCTCTGGCAATGCTTGATAGTAGACCTATCAAAACACGATCCGAACCGGTCGACCCGACCCGAAATTTTTTGGTCAAGAGCCGAAAATTTTGACCCAAATTTTTTTTCCTACCCGAACCCGAAAACCGGGTAATTTTTTGGGTCATCTGGGTTTAGACCTGGTGACCCGATTGACCCAATTGATCCGGTGAACCGATTAACCCGATTGATTTATAATTATATATGATTAATTTTTTTTATGGAGATTCCAATTTAGTACATTTTATAATTACAATCACTTGATCTTTCATTTTCAAATCAACTTTTATATTTATTTGTATTGTATAATACTCTCTCCGATCGATAATATTTGATTTTTAAGACGATAAAAACATTAAAATATTAAAACAATTACATGCTTAATACTAATTGCATGAAATTATTTATTTTTAAAAAATTATTTAAAAATTTGATATTTTAGATATTTTTAAATTTTATTAAAAATTACAAGAAATGGTAAAAATCAAATATTTTAGAACAAATATAGTATATAATTACAAGCGCTAGAACTTAAGAACCACGTCTTTAATTTTAGCATTTTAAAATTACCACAAAATTACCAAATCGTAATTTTTTTAATTTCAAAAATAGAAATTGACAAACCTGAAATCGACCCGATTTGACCCGAAATCGGGCCAAACTCGAGTTCAAGTCAACTCGGATCTACACAGGACCCGTTTTACGCGAAACCCGAAATGACCAAATTTGGGGGCATTTTCGTCTTTTACTTTTAAGTTGAATTTGAAGAAAAATGGGAGGATGGGTGGTTACTTGCAAACAATTTGTTATAAGGGGTGGTTAAATGAAATTTTTTGAATAAGGGGTGGTTAATTGCAAACAAAAGTGAATAAAGGGTGGTTAAGTGAATTTTTTTTTAATAAGGGGTGGTTAATTGTAAATAAAGGTGAATAAAGGGTGGTTTTATGCATTTTCGCCTTTTTTTTTTTTGATAGGGTAAGAATTCGGATGCGAATAATCGCTATCCGATAGCATCCTTGTGGATTAGGTCAGCAAGACCTGGATCGGTGTATAGGGACGGGTTAACGGCAACATGAGCAAGGTGTGCAACCTTATCTGCTACGCAGTTACCATTACGAAGAATGTAAGAGAACGAGACTTCGTTAAACCCGGTAAGAAGTGAACTAATGTATGACATTATTAGTTCGACTTCCGATGGACATTTTGCACTATTCTTGAGATAGTTGATTTTTTTTTTTGATTAGGTAAAAATTCGATGGTCAGACAAGCCTGACTCATCGAGAGGCCGACCGAAGTCGGCAGACGACGAACCGTCTAACAGAACAACCTAAAAACAAAAATACAAATAACAAGCGTACTGAACCAAACAGAAATAAACACTACAACAAATGTTCAAAGAAGACCAAACACTCGAACAGCTGAGGAAGCCACCGAAGAACGCAGCCAAGCATCACCAAACAGTAGCACCGCGGGCCAGTAGTACAGCAGGACTCTAACTCCTGTGGGTAGTGCAGACGAACTCCAAGGAAACTCTATCCCGGATACGGAGTCGCCCTGAGCGCACTACCACGACCCCAGCCAGACCCGACTACAAACTCAATGCCCTCCCCAACCAAGCAGAAGATCTCCTAGAAACATCGGAAGCAGAGCCGCAAACTGCTCGAAACAAAACGCCAACAACCTTTCACCTACAAAATGTCGACATGCCCTTGCGGGATTTTCTCAAGCCCTTTCGGGTGGGTGCACAATTTTTTTTTTTATATATTTTTTTTCCTTCCCACACTCACAACCTTGGGCCCGAAGGGACCCAAACTTGGGCCCCAAGGCACCCAAACTTGGGTCCCAAGGACAATTGTAGGCGCTTGAACAACGGGCTACGTCGGGCCAGGGAAGCCCGGACACCACCATCAGCCCATGGAGCATCATCCCGGAGACAGACTACCCAGGCGGCACTACCACCAGCATGACGGCAACCTCCGACGACAGGAGGTAGACACGCCGGCGGCAGACCGAGAGACTTGACGAGGCGACGCAGGGAGGAGGACGAAACCAACGCACAACGCTAGCGGCGAGACCGGATCGACAGAGGAGGACGAGATCGACTGAGGAAGGATGGGGCCAGAACGCCGGCGAGCCTTTAAACGGCCCATCCAAGGCGGCGACAAACACCCGGGCCCCAAATCGACAACCGAATCACACCCCGAACCCCAAAACGACAATCGAATCGGAGAGAACGAGGAACGAGAACTCAAAATCAACCAAACGGAAGGTCGATTGAAGCACAAGGAAGGTGGATTGAAGAGGATAGGGTTCTCAGTTGGATTCTCCAATTAGGAATTCCCTAGTTAGAGTTTACACAGTTTGGGGATTTCTCAAAATTCTAGAGAGAGGGCAGAGCCCTTCTCTCTAGAATCCCCCACGGATTTGATATTTGATGATTACGAGGGAGTCACCCTCAATAATAATTTTATTAATGTTTAGTTCTCTTGCTTTCAGTACTCCTGCTCTAAGAGCGAGAGCCTCGGCCATCAGAGATGTTTGGTTCTCAATTAGACTGCATCCCATAGCCTCTGGTAGTCCTTTATCATTTCTTATTACATATCCTATTGACCCTTGTCAATGAGTAGGGGCTGACCCATCGAAATTCAATTTCATTTTCCTGCTAGGAGGTTTTTTCCATTTGTCAGTCTTTCTGTGCCTTACCGTTTTGTTCTGTGGTTTTTTGTGATTGTTGAGTTCAGTGTCGCTCTTACTATTAAATTTTTCCGCTTTGCTCCAAGCATTCCTACCTGATTCAACCTTTCTTAAAAATCCATCAATATTGGGTAGTTTCTGCTGTTGGAAGATCCAATGATTTCTGATTAACCAGATAGTCCACCAGTGGAAAGCCATTGCTTGCTTTTCTTGGGAATTTAATTGCCCTGTGATGGTGGCTAGTATTGGCCCAATTTTCCTAGATTTCTTAATATAGTCGCTAATAGTATTTTTGACATTAGCCGAGAGGCTGGAGAAGAATAGTGAGTATTTACACTCAAAGAATAGGTGAGTAGCATCCTCTTCATGGTGGTTGCAGATTGCACAGTAGGGAGGGACCGCTAAACCCTTTTTTGACAAATGAGCCGCAGTTGGTAGTCCTATTTCACAACAGTTTGTTGTTGGAAGATTAGTTTATTACGAACCATCCAGATGGTCCACCAATGGAATACCAATATCATTTTTTGATGTGTGTCAAGCAATCTGCCTAATTTGGTCATTAGTTCCTCTATATTCCTTGTTATCCTAATATTGTCTTTGATTTCGGATTTCACTTTTGGTGATAAACTTGAACGGCAGAAAGAGAATCTGCATTCGAATAGTAAGTGAGTAGTGTCTTCTTCGTGATGATTGCACAAGGTACAATAAGGGGGTATTGCAACCCTCTTTTTGTGAGACGGGTCGCTGTTGAGAGTCCATTCTGACAGACTTTCCACATAAAATTCTTGATTTTAGGCGGAACGTTCAAGTTCCAGATCCACGCATTATTGTCGTTATTTAATTGTGTTGTTTTCGTGTTGAGTTTGTACGCACTAGACGTCGTAAACCATCCTTTTCTGTCTAGCCACCATGTTAGTATAAGTTTATACTTGTATTGAGAACTAGATCAAATGTAATAGAATCATAAGACAGGGATATCAAAGCAACATGGAACCCTTGGGTTTGAATAGGCGTGAGGGACATCGGACCATGTGGTTCGAGTCAGTCCCTGGCCATTCGAACCTAAGCTGGATCTATGAGGGCTTATAGAGCAGATATTGAGACATATGTTATTTCATAACATATGTAACAATATTGGGCTCGGACATCAATTGGGCTTGGAGGCCCATACACTTGCTGAAGCTCTTTAGGGTTTTCTGGTTAGCTCCACTATATATTTGAAGAGCTAACCCTAGCTGCCCACTTCTGATCTTACTATTCATTCGACCTTCAGAAAAGAGAGAGCGCTCTTTGGTGGGCGACTTAGGGTTTCTGAGTGGTGTTCTTCCTCCAAGCGAGAGAGAGAATAGAAGGAGAAGACGAAGTCCAGAACAGGAGAAGCTTCCTCGCTTCCGCTTGTGGTGCCATTGTCGTCGGTGTGGTCGGAGCTTTGAGATCTCCTGAAGGCGTTGTCGATATCGCCTGTCTCCGTCGACTTGTGGTTTCTCAGGGGGTTTTCTTGAACCTTTGTATAGTTGATGTTCTCATGTATTCCTAGTCTAGATTCGTTCATTTGATCTGGTTGTTCGTTGTACTCTTGTAATTGCCATAACTATCATAGTGGATTTAGGGCCTTGTTCTTGAGGCCCCGGGGACGTAGGATATTCATATCCGAACCTCGTAAAACTCGTTGTGTCCTTGTGCGTTTGGTTGAGTACTCTCGTATTAGATCGAATCTGCTAGATCTAGGATTAACACACCAGTACATTCTGTCTGGAATTCGATTCACTGGGAGTGGGATATCTGCGATTTGTTGCGCTATACCATTTGGTACTACCGTTCGTAATTTATCCAAATTCCATGCTCCATTAAGTATGTACTGGTCAACCGCTTCTTCCCAGTTGACCTTTATTGGGTCGAGACAAGCATTTTGAATATCCTTCACGGGAACCCAGTTATCAAGCCAGAACTTGATTGTTTTTCCATTGCCGACTGACCATGCTAGACTTTCCTTAAATGGCTTAATGAGTTTTCTTAGTTGCGTCCATTTCCGCGATGCATTTCCTTTCTTGTCAAAATTAAGTAGTGGTATTGACTTTAGATACTTGTGTTTGATAATTTTGACCCAACAGTTATCCGGTTCCGCAATGATTTTCCAAATGAGTTTCATTTGTAGTGCCTCATTCATTTCTTTTGTTTTCCTTAATCCCATTCATCCTTTCGCTTTTGGTTTACATACTCTGTCCCATCCAATTAGGGGTTTGTATTGAAGGTCTTTGTTCCAGAAGAAAGTCCTATTGATTTTATCTAGCGCGGTGTGAATTGTCACCGGGAGCATAAAGCTTTGCATAGCAAACAGTGGTTTAGAAGCTAAATTTGAGTTTATTAATACTGACCTCCCGTGTTGAGATAGTGAGTCAGCTCTCCATTTTGCCAATTGGTTGGTCGTTTTTTCCGATGATTTCTTCAAAGGCGCTTTTGTTTACTCTACCGTTAACTATCGGACACCCTAGGTACTTGTCAAGTTTAACATGCTTTGATATACTTAGACATCCCTCAATAGTTAATATTCGCAATGCAGGAATCCCCGGGGAACCTTGAAAAGCCGACTTGTTATAGTTAACTTTCTGCCCAGACAATAAGCAGTAATCATCGACAATTTTCCTTACTCTTTCACATGCTGGCATGTTGCCTTTCGTGAAAATCATGATATCGTCAGCGAATGCTAGGAAAGGGATTCTTGGCCCAGAAGGACCAAACCTGAAGCCAATGCCAGACTGGTTGAGATTTGATTCATCTGTTAGTTTCCTCACGAGCACTTCTGCTCCAAGGATGAACAGGAATAGAGACAAGGGGTCACCTTGTCTTAATCCCCTAGATGGTTTAAAGACCTCAGTAGGCCCATTATTCACTAGAACCGAGAAGGAAACTGTTGTTACACATTCCATTATTAAGCTTATGACAGTCACTGAAACCAAATTTTCTTAATACTGCCTCGGTGAAGGTTCAATCAACTCTATCGTAGGTTTTTTCCATATCTAGTTTAATAGCTAGTCATCCTTCTGATCCTTTCCTTGACTTAAATGAATGGAAGATCTCATGTGCTATCAGTATGTTATCCTAAATTGCTCTATCGGATACAAATGCTCCTTGAAAGGGGTGGATTAATTTCCCAATCACCTTCTTGAGTCTTTCTATTAAAATTCTCGATATTATTTTATATATATTGCTAAACACAGACTAATAGGTCTATAGTCTGACGTCTTCGATGGATTGTCACACTTTTGTAGCAGAGTGATAAATGTATGATTTATTTGTCGAAGAATTCTACCTGAATGAAAAAGGGCTTTAACTTCTTTAATCACATCATTTCCATCAATGTCCCAATGGGACTTATAAAATTCCGCAGTCATTCCATCTGGTTCTGGGGATTTGTTGAGGCCTAAAGACCGTACTGCATTTTTTATTTCACTATTAGATGGTTGTTGGCTTAGGGTCCTATTTTATTTTTCCGTTATCGTTTGCGGAATTAGCTCTAGGTATTCATTAAGTAGTGTCATGTTGATTTGTTCTTTGGAGAATCGCCTCCTAAAATCATTTTTAATTTCCTCTCTAATATTCTTTTCCCCCATAATCTGCGCCCCATCACTAGTCGTGATATATCTTATAATCTTCCTATTTCGCCTTCCAGAAGCTACTCTATGAAAGTACGCTGTATTTGAATCAGTGAGCTTGAGGTGCTTTGATTTTGCTCTCTGTCCCCAATATTCTTTTTGGAATTTTAGTAATTGGTCTTTTTTCCTGATCAATTGTTTTTCAATTAAGTAATCCTTACACGTCCTGGCTATAATATTTGATTGGATACTAACCAGATCTTTTTCTACAGTTTGTATTTGACGGAAGATATTTCCTAAGGAGTTTTTATTCCATACTTTAATCTTTCCTTTCAGAAGTTTAGTTTTATACATTAATCTGTACATAGCCGATCCCGTGCACCTAATTCTCCATGCTTGTTTCACTATATTTCTGAAGTCTTTTCTTTGTAGCCACATGTTTTCAAATTTAAAAGGTGGGGGTGTAAATTCTTTCCCAGACGATAGGCTGATAGAGATGGGGCAGTGATCAGATAGGGAGGCTGATTAGTTGATGTCATCTAGGTTCATAGATTTTTATTTAATTTTTCTATTAAAAAATGTCCCACGTCGATTGTAAATCCTAGTATTCAATAATTTTTCTATCAAGAAATGTCCCACATTGACTTTGTCGGCCTCTCGATGAGTCAGATATGTCTGATCTTCGAATTTTTACCTAATAAAAAAAAAGCAATAATTTTCTCCTATATATTTTAAGGCTTGTTATTTTCTAATACAATTTGAATTTTTGAGTAAAAAGCTAAGCACATTTACTGCCTTTTTATTCTGGAGATGAGAGAGGCGGTCAACAGCCTGGTTACCGATCATGTAGATGTGAAAGATCTCATATTCAGATAAAAAGTGGAGTGAAAAAAGGGCATTGGAGATGAGCATCTCAATCTCGCTCGAATAAGCGACAAGACATCGGAGATGAGCATCTCAATCTCGTGTGAACAAGCGACTCCGGTTTTAAGACTTTTAATTATTCCTAAATTATCCCCTTTAATACATAGTTTGCGACTCCGGTTTTAAGACGGTTAATTATTCCTAAATTATCCTCTTTAATACATAGTTTGCTAATATGGAGATCAATAGCTTTTGTGATTCTTTTCCACGTATTGTATCCCTCGGTACCAGTGAGGCAGTGACAAATGAAAACGGTGAGGTCCCAGATTCTGCAAAGATGACATGTTTGGATTCATCTCTGGTCAGAAAACCATAAGAATTGGCATTATTAGCTGATAATGCGCCATCAAAATTTAATTTATACGAGTGAGAATTTGCTGACGAATAGAGTGTGTATTGAATTTTGGGTGTTTTATTTATTAAGGGGCATATACGTCTTTTTACTGTATTCTATTAAAAAATCTATCCCATTCAACCAAAAAAATACGCAAAAAATACCCAAAAGATTAATTTTCATAAATAATCTCCACTTCATCCACCACAAAATATCTTCTTCTTCCTCCCTATCCCAAAAAGTATTTTTCATAAATAAATAAGGGTCTCCCTATATACACCGCAAATCCGCGTTTAGCGCTGCTAATGAAACATCGAATGTGACGTTTTAGCAACGTTAGATTTAACGTTTTAGCAACGTCGGATCTAACGTTGTAATATGTGAAGTGAAGGATCGGATCGGGCCGAACCGGGCTAACAACGTCGGATTCGACGTTGGTAGGGTAAAAAATAAAATTTCCCACCCACACACACTCACCAAAAAAAAAAAAAAAAAAAAACAACAACAACGTCCAAAAGGACGTTGCAAATAAGAAAAAATTGTTTTTTTAAATATCTTATATTAGGCTCGATATGACCCGTATTATAGCAACGTTCAATTTGACGTTGTAAAACGTCAAATTCAACGTTGTTATAAAATCCGATAAGTGAAATTAGCAACGTCGGATTGGACGTTGTAGCAACGTCTAATCCAACGTTCCTACAACTAATCCAACGTTCCTACAACGTTGGATCCGACGAAGTATTTGCGGTGTATATAGGAAACGCGATAAATAAAATCCCCTTGCACCTTTTTTACTGACTAGTCCGAGATGAGAAAGAAACCCAAATTCCAAAATCATTGCTAATCTGGTTGAAATGTTTCAAGGAACAATACTAGGGGTTGTCTTTTGACTTTTCGATCGATTTTGATGGTTTTTGCTACTCCATCATTTTGTAGGGTTTTGATTGCACGATTAACGTCAGAACCTAAGTCGAGGTTATAACATTAGCTCGACAATATTACCAGAACATATTAGATTTCAACAAGCTTGGTCTTTTACCTAAGTCGACGATAAATATTGTAATACGTACTTGGTAGGTAAAAAGACTACAAATTTTCAGTAAGTGTAACTGGACATATGCACGGGTCAGAGCTTCTTGATCGATCCAGCAAGGTATGAAATTTCAATCCCAGTGTGCGTGGGTGTGCGCGTGTGATTGGTATCCAATCCAGAATAGGCACGACATTGAAAATTTTGAAGCCAGTATCATCTCTATATACACAGCCGTGAATATTTCCAAAACACTCGTCTCTTGCGCCTTGACATGTGGTGGGTGCAATGTCGTCTTCAGAAGAGCAGCTCGCGGTGTTAACCAGACAAGCTACTATCCGCGCTTCTGGACCTCCTCCGAGAGGAATGTCTCCTGGACTGGTACTGGTGTTTGTGAGAATGTTTTTCCACACTCGAGTCTCTTTCAGGGGCGCTCCTTTTCCTTCTAGGCGGAGATGGCACCTTCGGAACAAAAGCACGCAAAACAGGATCAGTAATCTATACAAGATAGATGCCAATAATGATTGTTTTCGGAACCAAGGGTGAACAAATGCAGGCATTTTTTAGTTTTATGAGCTAGTCCTAGTCTTGGTCGATCCAGCAGGTGTGCGCAAGGCACGCCTAGATGTGCGCTTATGAACACACATGGCCACAAGATAACAACTTGGTGGACAAAGTCGCAAACTGCCAATTCCATGCCCTAAGGCTGTATGTCAATGGCACCTAATGGAGTGAACTAGCGACTTAAAAGACCAGCACAGATTGATACATTTGTCGGGAATACAAAGTAGTGTAGTAGTTGAACTCTATGGTCGAATGTTAAATAGACTAGGCTCTTTGTAAGCAACCTTGCTAAATCAAACAGACAAAATGCATGATGGATATATGTAGCTCCGTAAATCAATATGATATAATAACATGCCTTGTATCTATAGAATTTCTCATAAAGAGGATGAAAAATGAGAAAGCATACCTGGAAACTAGACATGTATCTCCCCTCGGGTGGTGGAGGAATACCAAGCTTTTTCAAATCCTCATACGGAATGCGTTGCCTAGTTTGTTGAACAACAAAATATTTTAGTTAAGTATACCCTAAAAATAAACCATTCCTACTGCAAGATCTATTCAGTATTCACCAGCAACCATTCCTATTGAATCTCATAGAGGAAATTTCTCTAAATATTAACTGATTAAGCTGCTTTTTTCCCTTTCCTATCTAAAATTGAAGACTAACGGAAATTTGTTTCTCCATAAGCTCTCATATTCTATCATGTTAACAAATACAGTAGTACCATACAGTCCCTCTCTTTCATAGGCCTTTGACATCAAACGTTTTTATCATTCCTCGATTTAGTACCCATTACCCAACTCCCGCAAAGAAAATGCAGAAATCTAGCTATGAAAATGAGATGGCAGTTAAAACAAAATCTGCACTAGATATTTCATAAAAGCAAAAACCATTCTAATCTATCTGAATTAAGATTGATAGTAACCTGTTTTATATGGACATATGTCCTGGTCAGAATTACATAATTAACACATAAAAGAAATAATGAAGGTGTCAAGAGTAGTTTTCTCTTAGCCTATGGAATGAAATTAGTCCTCATTGTCGAATAATAAAGACAGCTTATGAACTTACTCACCAAAGGAAAACGGGGAGAAATTAACAATGTCAAAGGGATATATAAAGAAAATGTTTAAGAAAAACATACAAGGGAGCACGAAAAGGCCGTTCACGACCACCAAAGCGCAGTTGTCCAGATTCCTTTTTACCTCCTAGGCCCCCTCCTAGGAACAATAATGAACAACAGAATTAGAACACCTCAAAGTAACAAATGTATCATCAGACTTTGAGAACCATGGACCAATTTCGTGACTAACCTAATCGTCTAGGGATCCACCCTGGCATTAAATGCTGCCTGTAGTAATCAACGATGATCTCTGAATCATCAAGAATAAGGTGGTGAGCTTCCTGTATGGAAGAAAACAAGCAAAAACCATTGAGAATCTCGTACCAGAAGGCTCATGTCTATGATCTGTTTCTCTGTACAAGAAATAAGAGAGAATGGAGGAATGCATGGAGAGAAATCAGCACAATCTAGCATCCATAACATCAACATAGAACATTTTTTGGCGTCTAACAAGAAATGTGACAAATCTATGAAATTATCATAAATCACAAGGACTACTTCTCTGCTCATGTATTCAAAACAATCATCAGTTCATTAAGATAGCGAACTGCTTTCTGCTAGGATTAAGAGTTATACATATGAAGAAGTATTTCCATAAAGGTCTACAACTATAGGAATTCACAGCCTACAGGGATGATGTATTAATCTCTAAAATCTAAATATAGAGGCTTCATCACCATTTATTTGAAACAATTCGGGCAAAGCTGAGATACCTGGTAACTATCATAGTTAAAAGGAAGGTTTCTATTCATCACCATTTATTTGAAACAATTCTGTACCATAGTTAAACTATGGTACAGAGAAGTTCAAAACACTACCCTACCCAAGTATATTATGCATAGAAACCTTCCTTTTAATTACTATGTTTATGATCCCAAAACCATCATTTTACATATGATTTATATTCATATGAATCTAGTCACCAGCTCCCAGCACCAAACAAATCACAGCTTTTCATGAACTTGTCTCTACTCTGCACTAGGTTACGTCCTAGAATTCATAGAGGTTAAAAAGGTAGCTAATTTTCTTTCTTCTAGTAGCTAAGTACTGTTAGTAGTGGCCAGGTAATGCATCAAGTGGCCCTGAAAAGTATGCAGCTAAATTTCTTATTTTATTTCATAAAATCTGAATGGAATTCCTTTCTATTACGCATAATATCTTTAATAAGTAATAAAACTATGGCATCTACAATCTTAATATATATACCTAAAATAAAGTCACTCGAATAATTAGCCACTCAAAAAATATATTCATTCTTGATAAGTTGTAAGGGATGAATGTAGAAAGATTATAAAAAGCATTTGGTTGCATGGATAATGTATATTAGATGAGTAATAGATAGAGCATGGCAACCATAAAAAAAAGTTGTTTGGTTTGTGTATATCATTAATACTATCATTGATATTTGAAAAGAAGCTTCAGCACCTTATAAGCATTCCTCATTTCTCTGTCTGCTTCGAATTCAACAAATGCATAACCACATGATGCTCCTGTAACTAAAGCATAAATAAATCACATGAGAGTTCAGACAAGTTAATCTAATGAAATGTTATAACAACTTCCACCAAAAGAAGACATTTATTCATCAGATAAATGCTCAATCAAATAATTTCTACACTTAAATTCCCAGATTAATTTGGAATGGATTTGGGTATCGAATATTCAATATTTCTGAGTGTTGGATACCAGACAAATGCTCACCCGGTCACCCCTAATGAAACCCTTTCTTTCCCCTCTTCATTTTTCACAATCTCCTTTCTCAAACAACATCATTGAAGACAACTAAATTGTTTTGTATAACTGTGTGTTTCAAGTTTCCAGTACATATGATTTTGTATACTCATCAAATAATCACTTCAAAAATACTATTAGCTATATTACAATCAGCTTGATTTTCAAAACTATCAACTAAAAAATTCTACCCATAAAAAGTTGTTTCCAAAGATAAGTTATTAGTTTCAAAAAGAAAACACAAAACTGAAAACTGGAATCTAGACCAAACAAGCCCTTTTTTCTTCTGATATAATCTTAAGCAAAATTGTAAATCCATTATTTTCAACTACTATTCAATCCTTTTCCTGCAAATGCATCAATGGCATAATTTAAAAATAAGGCAAAAGCTGAAAGGCCACGGGTAGAAATTTACCAATGTCCCTCACCAACCGCAAATTCTTTACTGTGCCATATTTGCTCATAACCTGAGTGAAACCAAATAGGCCATAAAGATTGAGAATTAATATAAGAAAGAGAAAACAATGATTATTGTTCTATATATTAAAGCATTAAAGCATGCGGTTCATATAATAACATTATAACAAATTTACATAAATGCATGTTCATATCGTTAGTAATTAGTATTAACTTTTTTCTTCTTGTCATGTAATTATACGTTGTACTAACCATTTTAAGAGTTTCTTCGGTGGTTGAGAGAGAAAGACGACCAACAAATAAGGTGCAATAAGGGTCTCCTATGATCTTTGGATCACCAAATGGATCATCTGCAATTATGATCACAAAAAAGTTCACCAAGCATAGATTGATGAGTACCAATGACAATGGTAAGAAAAGTTTCCATGGATTGGCATTTACGACATTCACACAGTACAAGCACCCCATTTATTCCTCTGATATCTATAATACTTTTTTGATGACCTTGTGCCCTAAAAATGTGACAGATCTTTCCCTACCAAATGTTGTAATTCAGACATTAACTCGGCAAAAGCCAGGCAGCCTTAAACAGACTAGGTGGTTTGATGACCCGAATGCAGAAAATGAAAAGTAATGTAAAGGAACACTAGGCAAAATAGACAACAACGGACAGCAACTAGGAGGATACATCGCAGATGGTGGAGTAGAATGCAAATGGTAGGAAGGCTATTTCACAAGAGATGAGGGGATGTGTGCTTCCATTCACTTTTCATCTTCCTTTCCTATTGTTGAGATCATATTATATTTATTGATGCTTTGGATGTTCTACCAAATTGACATCCACAAGTGTCTTGTATCAACTGGATACATTATCACTAGTAGCTTCTCAATCCCTTGCTTTGACAAAAATAAAATAGTACAGGGAAAACAAAGCACCAAATTTGAGTTGCATAAGTCTTATCTAGAAGTAGGAGCCACCAAGACATATGAAGCAAAGCTTCCAATGAAACAAATAAACAAACACGTCAAGGAAGGCAAGTGACCAATTTAAATACATTTTGAAGCTATCAAGACAAAAGGTTCTCTTCTGTCCCCAATAGTCATAGGTATTAACTGCCTCTCAAGTTTGCATATGTTAAAACAGCCTAATCAAAGACACATACTCCGTATTAATCAATGCAGAGATTGATGCAAACATTGGCTACTTTATCCAACAAGTCATATTAGTAATTCTTATCAAAATTAGCACAGATGAGAAAGAAATACACCACAAAGATATTGGTTTTTCCCCATCAGGTGTCATGACAGATAAAATCGGAGAAAGGAAGAGGGCGAGAGAGTACAGAGGCCAGTGGAGGAGCAAATTAGAGCTCTGTAAACAGCATTGTCATGGGGAAGAGTGTCAGTCCCATCTATACTTCCAGCTTGAATTGGATGATATGCATCCGAATAAAATACCGCATTTAAATTGTTTCTGCTCATGCTTCGTTTCGCTAAAGCTCCTGCTTATCTTCTGTACCTCAAGTCCTGAACTTCGAAACATCAAACGAAGAACAGTGAATTACATTGTTCAACTAGAGAACAACACAGCAAAAATACCATAAAAAATCACTATGATTACTGATTTCCCACCAACACATTGAGCCAATTGACATTTATCTTCAAAAATTGGAAGTAGCAATCTCATTCAAGAGCAAAATGACTTCCAGTTCCAATCAATCAGCATGAAAAATTGTTGATTCCCAATTAAAATTCAAAAGCCACTACAAAGAGGAAAATCAAATAGCAAAATTCAAGAGCTACTACAAAGATGAAAATCGGAAATTAGGGCACTTTGGCCCGCGGCGAAGGAGAAGGGATTTTCAGATTCGTACCTTTGATAGGAGGAAGAAGGGGAGGAATGGAATAACTCAGCACGGTGGGGGTGAAAGTTGAAAGGGCCCGTGTTAAGAGTCCCTTGCAAATTGCAGTAGGGTTTATTATAAATATGAAATCAAGAGGATGAAGAACCGAGAGAGAGAGAGAGAATCAAAAGGCATATAAGCGGAAAATGGCTATCTGTCGACTCGGTCTACAACACAACCCTCTCCCATTACACCGTCTCCATCCATTGCAGGATCTGTTGAGATCCTCCTCTTTACTCTCCTCCCATTCCTACCCTTCCAATTCCTCCAAATTTACACACCTGCCACTCATCTCCGTGCGAAGATCCCTTTATCTAGTCACTCGCAGTGGAAGTAGAACTAGGGATTTTAGTGCACTGAGTTCATCTCCGTCTTCTTCTTTGCAACAATCCATGGAGTCGTCTCCCCCTGAGGGTTACCGCAAAAACGTCGGCATATGTCTCATCAATTCTTCAAAACAAGTGTGTCCTCCTGATTTTAATCATGTTGCAATGTTGGGTTTCTAATCCCCCATCAAAGATTGAAACTTTTCGAGTTTGAAACGGAGTTTTTGTTCAGGTGTTTGCTGCTTCAAGGCTTGATATTCCTGATTCTTGGCAAATGCCTCAGGTAATTTTACCCCATCGATTCTCCATCAAATTAATATGAGTTTAGGGTTAATTATGCAAATTCATTTCTATGTGATTCCCAAATTCATTTCTCTTGAGGCCTATGGAGCATTAAATGGAAACTCTAGACTTTGATTCTCTTTACATCATACTTTTGTGAGATCATATGTATAGAAAGCACTGAATCTTTGTATCAGCCCAGGATTTTTGAGCTTCCACTACAAGTACTTGTAATTGTTTGTGGTTTGTGTCTTTGAGTTGTTCAGCAAGATGACTGGATGTTGTAAGAATGTAATGTGTTTGATTAGGGAATTTTGAAAGTAATTAGCTTGCAGAGTATTGTTTTAACACGTTACTTGATAGGGGACTTGAACAAGATATCAGCTAAGAGTACTATTTTGTTAGTCTAGATGAACACTGAATTGCAGCTGTACATCTACATCCCCTATCTAACCTCACTATCGATTTGAGTTGTTTTCCCTCCTTGACAAGTTGATTAATGAGAATGAGGTAGTTGTTTTTCTATCGTTTTGGATGAGTGGTTTAGCAAAATTTGAAACAGGATATCACTAAATTTTAGGATATTCAGTAGCATTCTCTATTGATAATTATAGTGCGTGTTTCTTTTTGTGATTGTTTACCAAAATGTATGTTTATCTTGGCAATGTGTTACTTGTGAAATAAGGAGCAATTTTCCGATTATCTAAACAGGGAGGTATAGATGAAGGTGAAGATCCGAAAACTGCAGCTATCAGGGAACTGAAAGAAGAGACAGGAGTTACATCAGTAGAAGTCGTTGCTGAGGTTTGACTTCTTTTAAATTGGCATTGTTTGTGGCACACATTTGTGTTGTTGGCGAAGTCCGGGAGAACTAGGGCATCATAGCATATAAGCATGATAGCAATATTGCTTGAAATTATGAAATATCAGATGCAGCTGCTTGGCTGTAATCAGAATTTAGGATAGCTCAGGAAGTTGAAGGAGATGCCCTGAATACGATGATAAACATAAAAGATGCTTAGAAGAGTTGACTTGTTAATAGTAGCGTTTTTTAGCTGAGTTAATTGCCTGTCAATTAAACAAACAGTTTCATAGAAGAAGTTTAGAAGCTGAGTTAGAATTTAAGGAAGAGCTAGCTGAACTCAGCTGGCATATCAAGGAAAATGATGATGAATCAAAATAGTTTCTTGCATCACTTATTTTGTGAAATCCGGGCTTCTCATCGAATGGAAAATTATAGGTTGCTCAACTCAGGCTAAAGTCAGAGGCGCCTTTGTTATTGGATTTGCTCCTCTTTTCTATCAATTAATTAGACGCCTATGTCATTAACCAATTTAATTCATCGGGTACTATATGCTCAAGAGATGCTCAGTGCTTGCATTTCAAAGCATTTCATGTTACATGTGTTTTTTGGGAAGCTTAATTTTTTACTGAGCTATCTCATCTTTTATACGGACCCTTTCATTTACACATTGTTGTTGTTTTAATGTATCCCCTAGAAACATGCATGTCGTTCTTACTTTCTGATAGTGAAGTGATCTAGTTCTTTGAAGTCTTGATGTTGCTTTGGGAATCAGATGATATATAACCCCACAGTTCACGCGTTCTTACTTTTTGGTAGTTATGTTACTAAAACCTCATTTCAACGCGTTCTTAGGTACCTTACTGGCTGACTTACGACTTCCCACCAGCTGTGAGAGAAAAGCTTAGACATCAATGGGGATCAGACTGGAAAGGCCAAGCCCAAAAGTGGTGAGCAATCAGCATATCTATGAAGTACCCCTGCACATTCAAATAAGTGAATAACTGCACATCTAGTTGTCTTTAATGTATAGATTAGCTTAAAAGCTCCTGCTTGCATGTTTTATCTTGTCTATATGGAGCTAGATAACAGGGAATTTAAAAGCTGATGATGGAGATTATTCCGCACGCTATTGCAAGAAGCTTTCAACTTCAGTGAGAAGCTAAACCTACATCAAAATTCTAATCTTGCCATGCCAAAAATCCCACACCATGTGATTCCAAATGTGTATCACGGGATAATGTGTAATCACTAGGTTCAACACACGCCTAGATAGCTTTTTTTTATGGACAAAAGGTAAAGAAAAAGATTGCATTTCGTTATTGCTGTAACATACTGTACATATTATAATACATAAAGGGGAAAGGAAAATGTGTTTAATCCTTCCATACCGAGGGAGATTCATGTTCAGCCTATATTCAAAATTTTCAAGTGAGATTTGTTCTTTCTGCGCCCAACAAAGTAGATATTACAGAGCTCGAATATTTGGATTTCTGATCCAATTATTTTTTATGTTAAAACCAAGTTATAATTTTCCCATTTTGCTGAATAGGTTCTGTTGTAACCTTTAACTCAGCAAGACCATATTTTAAGTGCAGGTTTCTTCTCAAACTCACTGGTGACGACAGTGAGATCAATCTTTTGGGAGACGGGACGGAGAAGCCTGAGTTTGGCCAGTGGTCTTGGATGCCTTTAGAACGAGTCGTTGAACTTGTGAGCAGCGCTTATACCATCACACTTCTATCCAAACATGTTCTCTCATTTTCTGTCATTTTTATCATTCTCATCTTTTTCTACTTTGTTGCACTTTGCAGGCAGTTGACTTCAAGAGGCCAGTCTACAAAGAAGTTCTAAAAGCATTCGCCCCTCACCTCCAGTAAGAATTAATACCAATGTTCTCATTGTCGTTAAAACAATGTTCTTATGAGCAGCACTACATCGTATTGAAACTCTTAGGCTCATCCCATTTGTGGAGCTCTCCAAGAGCTTTAATGGAGGATGATCAACTGGATGTAATAATGTTATACAGCAAAAGTATGACATTTTCCTTTTCCG
This sequence comes from Persicaria tinctoria, assembly GCA_037127255.1. Lineage (NCBI taxonomy): Eukaryota > Viridiplantae > Streptophyta > Magnoliopsida > Caryophyllales > Polygonaceae > Persicaria > Persicaria tinctoria. The sequence goes on from JBANSL010000004.1 coordinate 9,953,111, forward strand.
AATGGATATCTCGTCTTCAATGAACCTTACAATGATATCGCCAATGGCAAAAGCAGAAACAAGTGAAAAGTGATTCTCATGATATCTGATTTAATTGTGTTCTTCATGATAAGATCTTGTCAGAAGTGAAAAGCAGAAAGAAGATTTAATTGTGTTCTTCATGATATCTGATTCACATTTGCTGTTGGTAAACTGTAAAATGAACAAGTATCCGAAACAAGTGAAAAGTGATCCACAACATCATCTACTAAATGATGAGATCTTGTCATGTAATACAGCATGTACATGATTGCTAACAATTTCAGCAACAATCTCAGGAGAGAATCTCGTTATCATGTCTTCCCTCGCTCGCCTGCCTTTCGTCTTAGCCTCATCGGGATTGCTCTTCACATGTCTCATCAAGGATTTCAGCTGATCAGCTGAAGGTTCCGCCCACAAATGACCCTTGAATGGCCCTTCCGTGACCTCACTCATCCTCTCCACTTCCAATGGATAACTGTTGTCTTCACTTAGGAACTCTGTCGGTCCTGACCAGTTTGTAGCTATAACAGGCAGTGCCATTGCCATGGCTTCCACAATCGGCCTGCCCCATCCCTCGCCTCTAGAAGGAAGCACAAACGCGTCCGCTGACTTGTACAGCCTTGGCAGATCAACCTGGCTGATGTGGGTATCGATCACATAGATCCTCGCCCACCCTTCACCCGGCCTTTCAATGCCAGAATCCTCCACGAACCCCACAATCTTGTTGTCGAAATCGCCTTCAGTGTGATACGGGTTCGTTAGCAGATACAATGCCACATTATCAGCACCGGTGAATCCCGCCAAGTAAGCTCGCAACAACACATCCCAGCCCTTCCTGTACTCCCACTTGAACACGCTCAAGAACACAAACTCGCCCTCCACACCCGATTCCCGGTCCAATGCAGGCTTTCCCAAGACCAGTTTCCTCACAGACTCGACATCCAAAGGACCGTGTTTATCCGGATCAAAGAACTGCACATCAACCGGCTGAATGAGCTTCAAAACCTTGGCCTTATCGACCCCGCTGTCGACAAAGCTAGACACATGGAATTCAGTAGGAACCCAGACGAAATCCATCATGTTACATCTCCTAACATGCTCAGCATTCACCCTATCAGTCTCAAACATGGTCCGGCCAATGACAGCCAGGAAGTCTCGGTATCGGCTGCTCGGAGGACACGGCCACGTGTCGAACAGCGGCGGGTTCCAAGCCCCGGGCTCACTATGGCAAACGACGATGGTCTCATTGGGCCTGCATTGGGTCTGATGAAGCCCCATTGCAAGGCTCCTAGTGTGATCGGGCAAACCCTCCCAGAAATCAAGGGATTCCAAGTCACCGTGGTGTTCAATGGCGAGTTTGAAATTAGGGTTTGGGAGGTTTTGGTGGATGGAGGTGATGTAAGACCAAGCTTCGGAGCTGTAGCCGCCACCGGAGAGGAAAGGGGCCATCCAGAGGAGGCAAAAGGGGGAGGCGGGGTTCCGGGTGCGGATTAGGGTTTGGGATTGGGAAGAGAGGAGGTTGGAGGTGAGGGTGGGGAAAAGGGGGGATTGGATGAAGGCGAAAATGAGGGCGAGGACGAGTACTGAGATGGGTATCAAGTAGGAGTAAGAGGGGTTATTTGGAGGGTGGGGTTGGCTGGATTCGTGTGGGTTTTCAGTTGTTTCCATGGAAATCGATTAGGGATTACAGAACTATGAATTTTGAATCGGACAAGACGGGTCTTGAAAGGAAGGAGAAGGTACAACTTCTTTCAAGTGAAGATCGAAAGAGACGGTGGGGAGCTCAAAAATGTTGTAGAATATGCTGACAATGAAATCCTTTAAAATATTCACAAATTTGATTAAAATAAAGTCTAAACGAGTTAATCCAAATATTCAACTTGTTGAATCAACTGGTATGAAAATCTTTTGATCTCGGAAGCACGTATAAGGCGGGTGAAAAATGTGGAGATATATTTAAGGGGATGAGAAGGAGGGAGATTAATAACGAAAAGTACCACGTACAGTATTTGGTTGATTGGAGATTATTTACCTATTTGGGGGTGGATATGGGTAAAATACCGAAATTATCCTCATTTTAATAAGGGCGAGGATTTATGACATTCCACCCTCTTCTCCCTCGTTCACTCATACACTCCACCAAAAAGCAGAGACGCGTGGTCTCTCGGTAGCAGCTGTTGCGACCCACCGACACCACCCACAACGCCAAGGCTATTCCACCGGCGGCGGCGCCTCTTGGATCGTATCGAAGCCGGACTTCCGACGCTTCACAACAGCTCCTTTTGTGCATTCAGCTCGGAGGAGATGTACGTACCTTGTCGCCGGCGGAAGGTGGTGCCGATGACGCCCGAGATCTGTTGTTCGTCTTCAACACCTTCGAAATCGCCTCCTCCTACAGAGAACCCTAGCAATTGTAGCCTGTGCTCCAAGGGCAATCTCGAAGGGCAATTTGAGATTTATCCCAATCCACACCCCTTCCCCTCCCCCCAAGAATCCCAAGATAGCAAAAGCCACCCCCTTCCACCCCCTAATCTGCGACCACCCCCACCTCCTCCATCACCATCCAAACGGCAAGCTGATTACCCACCCCAACCCCATCCACCCACTCCACCCCATTAGTAAGCGCAGGTGCAGGAAAACACAACCTCAGTCGTTGAAATGCATTAAGAAGCGAATGATCATATATATCATTCGATTATTTCGGTTGTTTTTGGTGAGTTTCAATGAGTTTTCGACAACCTTAACATTGTTTTCGATTGCAAAATTTGTCGAATCCAAGGTTGGATATTTACGTTGAGGTTTAAGCATAAGCTTGACATATTTCACCGATCTAAACTATTCATCTCGGTCAACTTTGATGAAGTGACTAAAGTAATTTGGCAACTTTGTCAAGGTCGTTTCGTGGACCAACCCCGTATCCCAACTGTCAGCAGGGCTTGTTGGGTCCTGCTCCCCGCCCTATCGGTCATCAGGCATACCCGTCGTCTGATCAGGCATACCCTCCTCCGACTGATGTGCACAATGCCTTCTCCTCAATGCAGCTGACACCTCATGACGCCGCTTGGTACATGGACACTGGCGCTACCTCTCATATGACGAACTCCTCAGGTACTCTCTCCTCTCTTTCTTTTAAGGGTCCTGCTCATTCTATTATCGCCGATAACAGTGGTTGCCTTGCTACTTCGGGCATTTGCCACACCACACTACCAACCCCTACCAACCCTTTGCACCCCAACAACGTCCTTGTTGCCCCCAAACTTGTCAAAAACCTTATCTCTGTCCGTCGGTTCACCACTGACAATAATGTTTCTCTTGTGTTTGATCCGTTTGGTTTCTCTGTGAAGAATTTTACTACGGGGGTTACTCGCCTGAGATGTAATAGCACCGGGGAGCTCTATCCTGTGTCGTCGCCCTCACCATCCAGCCCGTCAAGTCCAGTCGCCCTCTCGACATCATCATCCAGTATTTGGCATGCACGCCTTGGTCATCCCAGTCCTGCAGTTTTAGATTTACTTCGTTCTAAGAGTCTTGTCCAATGTAATAAAGAGCATCGCTCTAGTTTATGTTCGTCTTGTCAGTTAGGCAAGCATGCCAGACTTCCTTTTCAGCGATCTTTAAACACTACATTTGCACCTTTTGATATTATTCATAGTGATATTTGAACATCTCCTGTGCCTAGCAAGGAGGGTTATAAGTATTACCTCTTGTTTCTGGATGATTATACGCATTTCTTATGGGTTTTTCTCTTTGCACTTTAAATCTCAAGTGTTCCCTATCTTTGCCAAATTCCACGCTTACATCAAAACACAGTTTCACACCTCTGTCAAATGTTTCCAATGCGACAATGGTCGCGAATTTGACAACAAAGATTTTCACACTTCCTTTAATACCAATGGGATCTCCTATCGCTTGTCCTGCCCCTACACCTCTCAACAAAATGGCAAGGCCGAACGAATCATCAGAACCATTACCAATATGATGCGCACTCTCCTCTTCCACGCATCCATTCCCCTTCTTTATTGGCCTTACGCCTTGGCCACCACATGCTACCTCCTCATCATTCTCCCTTCCACCACCCTCAACCATCGCTCACCGTTTCAGGCACTGTATTGCACTTTGCCCATGTATGATCACCTTCGTACCTTTGGTTGCTTGTGCTTCCCTAATCAGTCATCCACCGCCCCCCACAAGCTTCACCCATGCTCCACCCCTTGTATCTTTCTTAGCTTCACCCACGCTCCACCCCTGATAATCGCGGTTACATTTGCCTCGATATCAAGACTCACAAGATCATTCTCTCTCGTCATGTCACCTTTGATGAGTCGCGATTTCCCTTCACGTCTCCCACACCCTCTGTGTCTCCGTTAGAGTCTGAGTCACCATTCCCTCACTTCCTTCTTCCCCAGAGCTCTCACGGTGCTCCTGCGACTCCCCCTCCCCCACCTCCCCCACCACCCTCTATCACCATACCACACACCCGCAGCGTCTCCGGTGTCTTCAGACCCCGTCAGATCGTCTCCATGACCACCGCCCATCACCCCGCTATACACCCCACATCACCCCGCCGAACAGCCTCACATCACCTACGTGCGGCGGCCGCAGCAGGGCATGCTGCGCCCGCCGCCCATCCAAAACCCACCCCCCAGCCTCGGATCCCTTACTGGCGGCGGCGGCCGCAGGCCATGCTGCGCCCGCCGTAACCCTTGCCGCTTTTGACCCTCCTGCCCGCAGCTCTGTTGCGCCCGACGCCTCTTCCCCTTGCTTAGCCCCTCTTGCCCCCATCCTTCCTGACTCCTAATCACTCTCTGCCCCCACCCAGACCTCCCTCTCCCACAAAACAGCTCTCCTCGACCCGAATTGGCAGGCGGCTATGCTCGACGAATACAGGGCCCTTACGAAAAATGGTACTTGGGTTCTTGTTCCTCGCCCTCCTGGGGCGAACGTCATTCGTTGTATGTGGCTCTTCCGTCACAAGTTCCGATCTGATGGGACGTTGGAGCGCTACAAAGTTCGTCTTGTGGTGAACGGTGTATCTAAGTAGACAGGTATTGATTGTGATGAGATGTTCAGCCATGTGGTCAAGCCTGCCACTATCCGAGTGGTCCTGAGTCTGGCTCTGTCGCGCAACTGGGCCATCCATCAGTTAGATGTCAAGAACGCCTTTCTACATGGTCATCTGAACGAGACAGTTTACATGTTTCAGTCGCCGGGGTTTGCTGATGTTGCGCGTCCAAAGCATGTCTGTCTCCTCAAGCGCTCTCTGTATGGTCTGAAACAGGCTCCGCGGGCGTGGTTCCAGCGTTTTGCCTCTCATCTGCTCCGTTTGGGTTTCACTGGCAGCAGTTCGGATACGTCTCTATTTATCTATCGCAGAGGCTCAGACTTGGCATTTCTGCTGCTATATGTCGACGACATCATCCTCACCGCCTCTTCAGATGCTCTTCGGACGTCCATTATTTCGCAGTTGAGTGCGGAATTCGCCATGTCTGATCTGGTCAGTTATCTTGCTTCTTGGGTGTTGTTATTCAGCGTCATGCGTCTGGTCTGTTTCTCTCACAAAGAAAGTATGCTGCTGAGATTGTTGCTCGGGCTAAGATGGTCAACTGTAATCCAGTCGCCACCCCTGTCAATACATCCAACAAGCTCAGTGCTCATTCTGGTCCTTTGGTGGATGATCCAACATTGTACAGGAGCCTTGCTGGTGCTCTTCAGTATCTCACTTTCACCGGGCCTGATATCAGTTACGCTGTTCAGCAGATCTGCTTGTTCATGCATGCACCTAGGGAACCTCACTTTCAGGCTTTAAAGCGGATCATTCGGTACATCAGCGGCACTCTCGAGCTCGGCACCACGATCACTCCTTCCTCTAAGCTTGATCTTGTTGCTTACACTGATGCGGATTGGGGTGGTTGTCCTGACACACGTCGCTCCACGATCACTCCTTCCTCTAAGCTTGATCTTGTTGCTTACACTGATGCGGATTGGGGTGGTTGTCCTGACACACGTCGCTCCACGTCTGGTTACCGTGTCTTCCTCAACGACACTCTTGTGTCTTGCTCAGCCAAGCGTCAGTCCGTCGTGTCTCGCTCCAGCGCTGAGGCCGAATACAGGGGTGTTGCCAACGTTGTCTCCGAGTGCCCTTGGCTCCGCAATCTTCTGCTTGAGCTCCGTTGCCCCTTGCAGAAGGCCACTTTGGTCTACACTGACAACGTCTCTGCCGTCTATCTGGCTAGCAACCCAGTCTAGCATCAACGCACAAAGCACATTGAGTTTGATCTCCACTTCGTTAGGGACAAGGTTGCCATTGGACATGTCCGCGTTCTGCATGTCCCGTCCTCTTATCAGTACGTTGATATATCCACCAAGGGTTTACCTAGACAGTTGTTCATTGATTTTCGTTCCAGTCTCACTGTACGGACCCCTCCCGTTTCGAATGCGGGGGTTTGATAGACTGCATAGGTCTCCTATTGTATAGTGGGCTAAAAGCCCGTTAAGGCCCAATACCTTTGTAACCTATATATATGTTATATCAATGAATGGAAACCCTCAAGGAGGACATTACAATCAATCTCATGGTTTCACACCCATGTTAATACAATCGGCTAACCCTTCTAGCATCCAAGAGAACAAGGATCTAGGTAGTCTATCATTGGATAATACTAAGAGATAATACTAAGAGATAATACTAAGAGTAAGAATTTGATGGATTTGCCACATTTTTTACATATAAATAAGCTACTATCGTTTATATGGCATAATTAGTACATCAGAATGACCGCTCTTTATTTACCAATTCAAGGCATAATTAGTACAAGACTTCAAATAAGTAGGGATAAGATGAAAGTAATCATAATTTATGTTCTATGTCATCAATTGTATAAAAATGTCATCAACAAAAGATGTCATCACAAATTAGTGAGATCAATGAAGTGTCATTAAATTAGTGAGATTAATAAAAGTCATCAATAAAAGATGTCATCAATGAAGTTTAATCACATTTTATGTCGTTGTGTCATCAATTGTATAAAAATATAATAAAAAGTGGCATCAAATAATTTGATTAAAAAAATGGCAACAAATAATTATATTAGAAAAATGGAGATTGATCAACAATTTCAGTGCTGTAGGGTGTGTTTGGATTCCAAAATGCATTAAATATAATGCATTATTTTTATCTCGGTTTATGTGCACGTTTGGTTACATTTTATATTTTACCTCGATTTTTACGACTTTTAATTGTGCAACCAAACCTGCACATAAACCGAGGTAAAAAAAATGAATTATAATTAATCTCTTTTGGAATCCAAACACACCCCTACTCTACTGAAAGAAAAGGGAGTCTCGACCCTACCCTCAGTGCTCTACTCTACTGAAAGAAAAGGTATCTCTTTCCTCACTTTCCAAGCTCGAGTTCTTTACCTTTACGATCAACAATTTCACTCTCACGCTTTCATCTCTGGAATTCGTATTCCTCAGATTTCCCTACTTCTCAATCAAATTACGAGATTGATTTGTGAGGAGCCTGAGAAACCATCCGAGCTACGAATTTGGCCAAACATGAATAGAATCTTCGGCGTTAAGAAGCAGAAAGACCCCCCTCCTTCCATTCAGGATACCACCGATCGAGTATTTCTCCCTCCCTCTTTCTCTCTCGTATATGCCAACGATCTTATTTAAACTATGTATCTTTGAATTTTTGTATCAGATCCGCTATAATTTTGCACCGGATTAAGTTAGGGTTTCGGAATTTTCAGTAACAGTGTCTTGATTGGTGGTTTGTGAGATTTGGAATTTTGAATAGCTGCGAATTGATTAGTGCTTTTCGACTTCTGTTGACCGGATGTATTTATTTATAGTTAGAGTAGCTGATTTTTTACTCGTTCCATGTTCTCTATCTCTTTTGGTGTTGATTAAATAAATATATTTCAAATGTGGATTTGTAATTGGTTATTGCTCTACTAGATTAATAAAAGAGGGGAGAATGTAGACGAGAAGATTAAAAAGCTTGATGCAGAACTTGCAAGATACAGAGAACAGATCAAGAGAACGCGTCCTGGCCCTGCTCAGGAAGCTGTGAAAGCTCGAGCCATGAGAGTCCTTAAGCAGAAGCGGATGTAAGGCCTTTCTCTCTTTATTAGTCTACATTTTTAGTTAATAGTTTTGTCTTTTGTGAGTGCTCTCAGAGTGGAATTCTTGTAGCTACTTATAGAGTACCTGTCCCCAAAGAAATAGTAGAATGAAAGTGGAATCTATGTTTTGGACATTGTTTTTTTGTTAAAACAAGATATAATTTATGATGCCGATGTTTCCTTTCCAGCTGTCCTATAAAGTTTAGGATTGTCGTTTTCCCATTTCTGAATCATATCATTTCCTTGTGTCTGTGTGACATAGGGTCTATGAATTTGTAATACGGTGTGCTTTGATTAGTATTTAATCCATTGGTCTAGTTGCATGCCCCTTGGAGAATAACTTTGTACAATTGCAGGATTGTATTCAGTATTCACCCAACCTAAGTAATTATCAATATACGTCTTAATCACGAACTCTTTTATATTAAGTCTTTACAAAATAGGACTGGATTCACCCCCTACATGTAGTGTTTTTTAAGTGTCATTGGATATTCCTGGAAGACAAGTGGTTTGGTTTTTCATAAGGATGCTTTTTTTTAATACTGTAACTGGATAGGTAGAGAACTTTGAATTGATGGCTGTCATTTAAATTATAAGGATAAGCATATTCAATGAATTAAAACTTTATGAGCATAGCTTTCTGCCTTATAGTTTTATTTTATTATATTTAATTGTCATTTCTTTCTCCTTCGGATAGGTATGAGGGGCAGAGGGATATGCTATACAACCAGACTTTCAACCTTGATCAAGTTTCATTTGCTGCGGAGGGTATTAAGGATGCTCAACAAACTGTATGTTTCATAAGCTGATCAGCTTTGATATTATTCTTACTGTTGTCTGCATTTGGTGGATTCTTGTTTTGCTATGACCTTGTTAAGGAATAAGACCTTTGAATCTGTGATGCATCCGTACATGATTGTATACACTGCTGTGGCGCTGTGCATATTTGCCATAACTTATGTTTGCTTATTCATTTTTTTATGTGTTTAGACAGTCTTGCCTTCTTTTGAGGCAGCTGTAATCAAGTATTTGCGAAAGCCCAAAATGCTACTAGTTATTGAAAGGACTTCAATGTGTCATGCTTCACTTTTACATTTACTGATTACCTCTATAATCTATTGCAAATGTGTCATGGAATATACTATTCTGCCCAGAATCAAGTTGTTAACACGTGCAATATGAATTTCAGTGATCCAATTTTCAGTTATGGTCTGAGACTCTTTTAGCTGTTTGATCTAGTCAATAGTGGGTAAACTATATGGTAAAAGTAATTAGGCTTCTGTATTTGGTATCATTAAGTTGAGGAGCAATTCACATTGGGAAATTTGTCTCTTATCTTCATAGAACTCAAAGCCTGGTCCAAGTCAGGTGAAGCCAAGCCTTTACCGTTCACTGTTTGGAACGTTCTGCCTACCTCCTGAGAAGTAGTAAGATTAATGCTCAGTAACATAGTTGTGCTTTTGTATTAAATGTGTGTTTTCATGCTTTATATATCCTTTTTATTGGTAATTTTTATGGCAGTAACAAGTTTGGACTCTGGAGATACTTTGATTTTCTTTACGATCAGGTTGCTGATAATGATATCTTCCCCATTCTTGTTTGCTCCCCTAGATGTCTGCACTGAAGGCTGCAAACCAGGACTTGAAAGGGATGATGAAGACAGTTAAAATTAATGAGATAGATGTAAGTTGTTTTACTTTCTAGTTCTGTTTTTGTTTTTGTTTTTGTATGTCTGGTTGCAACTTTTCTATAATATACTTAATCCTGGCCCTGTTACCCTTATGTATGATTTGAAGAACTTGCAAGATGAAATGATGGACCTGATGGATACGAGCAATGAAATTCAAGAGACGCTTGGCAGAAGCTATAATGTGCCTGATGATATTGATGAGGATGACCTTATGGGCGGTAAGCCAATTCTCAGATTTACCCCCTCTTGGGCTTCAGTTGGTTTACATCTTTCCTTTGTTGTCCTCTTACTTGGATTTTGTTCTTAAGACACCTCATTTATGAAATTGTTGTTATCAGAGCTTGATGCTTTGGAATTAGATATGGAATCTGAAAGCGAGGGGGTTCCTTCATATCTGCAACCTGACAAAGAGCCTGATTTGGAGTCAGAGATCAACTTTCCGTCTGCACCAAGTGGACACGCGGCAGTTCCAGCTGGAAGAAACAGTGCACAGGTAAATATTCAACAGCTTTCCTTCCCAGTTCCCATTTGAGACCTTCGACATTTTTATACCCTTAACAGGGGCATTTATTATCTACCTTCTATCTGGTGTGATTGGGGCTCCTTGTATCGTTTATTGGTATTTTAAACTGCATTTCTGCATACATCCATTACATTTGGAAAGCAGCAAAGGGGAAGAGGAAGATATGTAGTCTTATTATTAGGGCTAGGTACCAGTTACCCAAATATAGAGTCCAGTTTGCACCACAGTCTGTACCAGAAGATGTTCACTTATTCTGAAATGGGCTAAAATTTAAGCTGGCATTGTATGCTTGGCCTAAAAACAGTGAAAATCTCTATTTCCCGTTTTATTACATGGAATGATTGCCAATGTCTCCAGTTTATGATTCTGTAGTAGAATTTAAGTAGGTGACTTGGTAATAACCTATGCTGATAGGAAGGATTCTCATCCCCCTTTTTTTGACAGGCTGAGGATGAGCTGGGTCTACCTTCTGCATCTCGAACATCTATTCGTGATTAGTGTGGAAGTTCCATGTGTATGCCTCTGTTTCTTGCTGTTTTAAGCTTGCTATGGCCAATCCATAAAACTGCCTGTGTAAAAGTTCGAATTCCAGTATTAGCCCCCCACCCTATTTGTGAATGTATTCTTAATGGTTTCATGATTTAAAAAAAGATTGTTGTAGTACTTGTATTGTGCTAGTACTATTACTAGAGCTTGAAGATCAAAGTATTTCTGTAAGATGAAGTGGCTATTCAGAGATACAGAGCTACTCGTAAGTCGTAACGAGTAGCTGCTTGCGTCAACCAAAATTGAGCTTTCCCCGGTTCAACATCTCCCAGCTGTCGTCTGCAACTTTGGCATGGTTCAGCCTTAGCATTGGGTTCATCAGAGCCTTCTTCTGGTAAGCCAATCCTACCAAGCCTGATTTAAGCCTTTCAGTTTCCCTTACTAGGGTTTGGTATTCGCCTGTAAAAGCAATATCAAGTCATAACTCAACGAATATTAGCAGACTGTGTGTAGAAGGACAAGCAATGGCCGAGGTATTATCGAAGGGAGTCGAAGGTTTACTTTCCAAAACCAGCTTTTGGTGCTGCCGTTTAGACACCTGCTGCTTCAACTTCTTATTCTCCGTGGACAAAGTTAAATGTTGCTGTATTAGAGACGAAATTTTGTGTTGCAATTCTGATACCAAGACCTGCCAAAATGAGTGAGTAGTTCTTCAAATTGGGCTATAGATTCAGAATAAAGTGCAGGGAAAAGGGTTTGATATATGCCCAATTTTGAGAAGAGGGCAATTCATATGGTGAATATCACCATGTTCGTATGAAACTAATAATGAATTTGCTGTCTGTTCAGAGAATCCGCAAGAAGAGATCGAGATGACATGGCACGAATACAATAGATATGGAGTATCAAGGAAATGATTGTTTGGTTCAACAACCCTAAGATCAAGATCTCATGGCATCACCTGCATCAATGAGACATGGGTATGATATCGAACTTCCATTTGGTTTACCTGCAAATCATTGACAGTTCTGTCCAGTTCAGCAATGTACTGAAGCTTTCGAACCCTTGACCGCTGCCTCGGATGCCTGCACATATAGTTTAGCGAAAAGATCTCAACTATGGAGGCACCAAGGGAAAAAAATCTAATTTCAAACCCTTGACATTAGTCTAACCTCTTCCCTTCTATCTGCTCAGTATTCAAGCTGTTGCTTGAACCAAACCCACCTCCCCACGAGTCAAAACAACGAGGTCCATGGCTCTCACAGTCTTCCTCGCAGAAGGTTAACGCCATTTGAATGTCATGGCGAGATAATGCCGCAAGAACAGAGTTCCCTACAAACTCTACATTGACCCTTCGAGTGGGAGAATTGGGACCAAACGTACAAGCTGATTCAAGTGCACCACCACCGCTCCTCTTAGTAGACGAACTTTCACTGTCATTGTCCAAAGGATGATGCATTGCCTCGGGCACAAGATCATGCAGAGAATTCGAAGCCATGGGATCGCTGGAAGACCGGCAGTGAAACACTCGTTGCGTGTTAGAGTCCGAATCACTCAACAAATCCTCCAACCATGCTGGTTGGTCCTCAAGAACTGAACCCTGGGAGAATGACTTTTTATGTCCATTGCATTTGTTATTTCCTCCAGGAGGCTTTGTAGAGGCAGGTTCATCTGATGAATGAGTATTCACCTTCCTCGGGAACGGAGGGCGAGGCGGAAGTTGGAATTGCTGAAGCATCCTGGTTCAGGCTTTAGGGTTAGGAATCAGGAGACAACTCTTTGTGCTTCATCTCCCATATGACAAGTTGAAAATTATTCATATATGCATATGCTCATTCAGTACAGAACTACAGATGACAAAATATATACTACTAAAGCACACCTGTTATTTGGCGAAACAAGCACCAAGGGCATGTCCTTCATTAGTCAGAAATAATTGTAGGGGGAGCCAAATTATTTATTCGAGAATTTTTATTTAATATATTGAAAAAATCTTAACCAAAATTTTAAAAAAATGGAGCCCAAAAGATTTAAACTCATAACTTCATAGTCTAAATACCGCACTTTCTATCAACTCTAAAATTTGGTCCCATTTGGTATAACTATTAGAATCGAAATGAGAATGAGAAAATCAGAATGATTTATTTCTGGAGTTGATTACTTGAAATGTTATCGGAATGAACCATTCATGAAACAAAAACACAACAACAATCAGTCTTTTATCACCAATAGTTACCTTATCTTAATTGGGGCAGTAAGCATAACAAGCCGTAAACATTCTAATAACAAAAATATAAAAAACGATCCAATTATAGTAATCATCATCGTTAAGGAGAACAACAACTCAATAAGATATGTGTCGTCGGTACAAATCAATCAAAGAAGAAGACAAGCTCACCCCTTTTGGGTTTCTTCTTCCTCCTCTTCTGTTGTACGTGCTTCAAAAGCTCTTCATTTCAGCTTCCATGGCAGTTACATACTCAATGTTCAGACTTGAGAGAGATGAGGAGGAGAAGGTATGGAGGAAAAAAAAACCATTGTAGTATTGTGAGTGGGGAGGAGCCCACTAAATAGGTCTCCCATGTGAGCCCACATTTGCACAAGTTTTTTGAAATTTGGTGTGATACTTAGATTTTGTTAGAGTGAGGCTAGAGGCAAGATGTTGGAATGACTATTGACAAGATAATTTCATCAAAATTATCACAAGTCCTTTTCATTTTTTCCGAACACATTGCAAAGCGGTCCAAAACTCTCTTTTCCCAAATCGAAACCTAAATCTGCCGAACGAATTGTTTTGATTGAAAACAAATCGATGAAATTAATCAAAATATCAATCGATCGACACACGAATTGGTATATCGCTTGCTTTACATGATTATCGAATTGCAATTTTTTGTGTTCGTTCGAAAAACCCGTCGAAGGAAGGAGCTCGACAAATAGGAACGGAGGGCGAGTTTTGGGCCTTTTTGCAATGTGTTCGGAAAAAATGAAAAGGATCTGTGACAATTTAGGTGAAATTATCTTGTCAATAGTCATTCCGACATCTTGTCTAAAGCCCTTATGATTTTGTTAGTGTAACCTTTAATTTTTGTTGCTTGTCACATAATTTAACACAATCCCAATATTAGGATTATGTTATTATGAATGGTAATCCCATTGGCCTGATGGGGAGAGAGAGAGAGAGAGGCAGTATAAACGAATTTTTCATGCCCAAAGATTAGACCAATATTTTACATTGAATTCATTTCATACATAAATAAGATCCAAATTTAATGAAATGATTTCTGAGATATGGATCCAAATATTACTTTTGACAACCGAAAGGCATGAAAGTGTTAACTCAATCAATTTTGGTCCCCATTGCACACATAAATGAATTTAGACCATAAATAAACTCAAAACTATTGAACACCACTCATCAATAGTAATAATTTGATTGCAATTTCTTCGAATTTAAGTCTATAAGAAAAAAAGTGTTCCAAACAAAAGAAGTCTTTAAGTAAAAAAAAAACGGAAAAGTTAACTATCTTTATCTAATACTGTAGTAGTTAATAATTTGTTGCCTATTTTTCTTTTTTTTTATCCTAGTCCAGTTCGATCGACTCAGTCGCTCTACATCTGGATCGGGTACTATATGACCCATTTAAGGGGTTGACCCTCCCACTCACAAGCGACTTCATGTTTCCAAGGGGATTCAAACTTCGAACCTCTTGATATGGAATGTAGCCCCACAACCATTACACCAACTTGTGATTGGTTTGTTGCCTATTTATCGGTGTGATAAGACAAGAAAAACGATGTTGCTTTTGTTGGGAAATGATGATTCAATCTTGTGTTTGAGTTATGATTTTGTGATCGATGTTGTTATTCACTTTTGATTATGCTTGAGTTATGACAAGAAAAACGCGCCTCTTTGAAATTTTGTTTCTACGAGGCCTTGGTTTGCTAATTAATTAGTGTGTAGGTTGAGACAAGTTCATTCTTGTGTGTCTTATAGGAATGTTATAGTAAACTAATAAGGTGTACATATTTAATTTTTTTATTATGTTCTTGATGGCTTTCATCTTTTATCTTTCATTCTTCACTTTTTGTTTGCATTCTCATGTTTGTCATTGTTAATATTAGGGCTGGGCAAAAATTTCCACGAAAACCGAACCAACTCGTGCCACCCGAACCAATTAAATTGGTAACCAATTAAGTTGGTTACCAATTTAATTGGTACGGTATACCAAACCAAGTTTCAGAAGTCAGTACGGTAACGGTAATTGAAACATAAAAGTTGGTATTACCATTACCAACCGATTTGAAATTGGTTGGTACGGTAATTACCAACCAATTCCTACCAATATATATTTAGGATTTTTTTATTTATATTTTAATTGTTTTAAGTTTTAATGTAAGTCCATAACTTTTTATGTAAAACACTAAAATTTAATTAGGGAAATAAAGAGAGAGAGAGAGAGAAAAGCCTAGCCTTAGGTTTTGTGAAATATATGATCAAAGATAACTTTTATACTGCAACAGCAGCAAAATAAGGTAAAATGCAAAGGAAGAATTTGTAAATTCAGTGATGAAGCATCACTGTTTCATTGAACTAGAAATGGAAATGTGAGCAGAGGCGGCAGGAGTTCTTGCTCCCTTTCACCAATCCATAAAACCCTACAAAATCAGTGATTAAGTCCAGCTTATATAGCATGGAATACTCATCAATGATTGGACGATCACAAGAGGACAAAAGTGCAGCTGTAAGCTGTCCTTATTACAGCTGAAATGACAGTAAAATGCAGCTCAAATGAAAATGAAATGAAGGTGAAAGTAAGGACTAAGTAAGAGCTAATGATCACAGCAATGTGATCAATGTATGCATCCAAAGATGCATTATCATAACTTTCACATCCCCCCTCAAGTTGGGTTTGTTGAGAATCCTACAAGACCCAACTTGAGAGAGAAGAATAAGTGTTGTTTCTCCCCCAAAGGTTTGGTGAGTACATCAGCAAGTTGCACTCCTGTTTTGACATGTTGGGGATGAACAAAACCAGACACCAGATACTGTCTTATGAAGTGGCAATCAATCTTCAAGTGTTTGGTTCTTTCATGGAACACTGGATTTTCTGCTATATGGATGGTTGATCTGTTATCACAGTATAGAGGAATAGGTTTTGAAACATCAATATCCAGTGCTTGAAGTATGCCATCCACCCAAATAAGCTCACTAGTGGTAGTAGACATGCTCATGTACTCAGCTTCAGCAGAGGACTTTGAGACAGTATTTTGTTTCTTAGTTTTCCAAGAGAACAAGCTATCTCCTAAGAAGACACAATATCCTGTCAATGACTTTGCACTGAACTGGCAAGTTCCCCAATCAGCATCACAATAAGCTGATAAATTCATTAATGATGAGCTATTATAAAAGAGACCAACAGCCATAGTCCCTTTCAAGTATCTCACAACATGCAAGGCAGCTTCATAGTGAGGGATTCTAGGCTCAGTCATAAACTGACTTAGATGCTGGACAGCATAGGTAATATCTGGCCTAGTAAGGTTAAGGAATAATAACCTCCCTATCAGCCTTCTGTAGACTTCAGGATCAATCATAACTTCTCCTTCATCAATAGACAATTTCAATCCCCTAGGAAGAGGAAAAACTGCTGGCTTGCAGTCTAATAAGTGACAATCAGACAAAATGTCAATGACATATTTCCTTTGATGAAGGTGAGTGCCAGAGGCATTTCTAGAGATCTCCAAGCCAAGGAAGTATCTGGCATGACCCAAGTCCTTGATGGTGAAGGCATGATGCAAAGCCAGTTTGGTTTGATTGATGCAATCCTCATCATCCCCAGTCAACAATAAATCATCTACATAGACAAGAGCTGTCACTATACCAGTTTTCACTCTCTTCACAAAGAGAGAATAATCACCTAGGCATTGCACATATCCTAGGCCAGTAAGAAACTTGCAGAGCTCAACATTCCATTGCCTGGATGCCTGTTTAAGTCCATAGAGAGACTTCCTGAGTCTGCATACTTGGTGTGGGTTAGACATATTGTAACCTTCAGGTGGTTGCATGAAAACTTCTTCTTCCAGATGTCCATGCAAGAATGCATTGTTCACATCCAGCTGATGTAAAGGCCAGTTCTTAGAAGTTGCTAAAGCCAATATCAATCTCACAGTACTGAACTTAGCAACAGGAGAGAAGGTGTGTTTGAAATCCTTCCCCTTAATCTGGTTATAACCTTTAGCAACTAATCTTGCCTTAAATCTTTCCACATATCCATCAGGTCTGTATTTGATTTTATACACCCATTTACTTCCTATGGCTTTCTTCCCTGGAGGAAGATCCACCATCTCCCAGGTTTCATTTGCTTCCAGAGCTTCAATTTCATCTTTCATAGCCTGTACCTAGTGATTCTCCTTAACTGCATGCTTGTAGTGTACAGGTTCATGTATATCTGCCATAAGTGTAAATGAAGAAATCTGTCATGAGACTGATCAAGACAAGTGGCAAGGAAGCTTTGTGAATGGGAAGATTCACTTCTTCTACTTTGACAAATAAAATCTTGCAGGTGTTTTGGTTTAGTTACATTCCTTGATGATCTTCTCAAGAGAGGAAATTCAACCATATCATCAAGGAAGTTAGGACTATGTGTTTGGGCATGTGTTTGGGCATGTGTCTGGGTATGTGTTTGAGGAGATGGTAAAGATGGACTATGTGTTGTTGAAGAAGTAGTTGTGTCTGGAACTACCTCATCAGCAAAGCTGTGTGTTGGACTTGGTGGGTTTGGAATAAAGGAATGAATATAATGTGGTTGGTTATTGTCATCTGTAGCAGGATTTACAAGAGGTGAGGGTGTGTATTCATGAATAACTGGTGTTGGATGCTGCGGCTTCTCTTCCTTAAAGGGAAACATTTTTTCCTGAAAAATCACATCTCTGCTTATGAATGTGATTTTTGATTCAATATCCCAGACTTTGTAAGCTTTCTGACCATGTGGATAGCTAAGAAAAATGCATCTCCTCCCCTTAGCAGACATCTTGTCCTTCCCAGGTTGGTTCAATGAAGCATAGCACAGGCACCCTGGCACCCTCAACTCATCATAAGTTGCAGGTTTTTTGAATAATACTTCATATGGAGATTTCCAGTTCAAGACTTCAGTAGGCAGTTTATTGATCACAT
The DNA here is from genome assembly GCA_037127255.1 of Persicaria tinctoria. Classification (NCBI taxonomy): domain Eukaryota; kingdom Viridiplantae; phylum Streptophyta; class Magnoliopsida; order Caryophyllales; family Polygonaceae; genus Persicaria; species Persicaria tinctoria. The sequence continues at coordinate 9,971,134 of JBANSL010000004.1, forward strand.
AAGTAGCAGAGAGAATGCACTCTCCCCAAAACTTGATTGGTAATCCAGCATGCAACCTCATGCTTCTTGCAGTTTCTACAAGATGCCTGTGTTTCCTCTCCACTCTTCCATTCTGCTGTGGAGTATAAGGTACAGTCTTTTCATGAATGATACCTTTCTCACCAAATAGCTCTTGACACTGCCTTGATGTAAATTCTGTGCCATTATCTGTTCTTATGCATTTCACACCACATTCAAATTGATTTCCCACATAAGCTAGGAAATCTGTAATGGTTTTGAATACCTGCATTTTATTTTTGAGCAGAAATGTCCAAGTAATTCTTGAACAATCATCTAAGATGGTTAAAAAATACTGGAAGCCATTGTAAGTCAAACTTTTGTATGGACCCCATAGGTCCATATGTATAAGATCAAAAGGCTTGTCTGCCTTGCTCAAACTTCTTTCAAAAGGAACCCTGTGAAGTTTGCATAATGCACAAGTATCACAATGAAAGTTCTCCAAATCTGTCTGCCTCAAAGACTGCAATTGTCTCATCTTTGAAACTGAACTGTGTCCAAGTCTAGCATGTGTTACATCTAAATCACAGCTAGCTTTATTACAAGAAACTGAAGGTAAATCATAAAATTTCTTCTTGACTCCCCAACTCTTAGCTTGATCCACTGATAGCACCTTATATAGTCCATGTCTTCTTTCTCCAGACAGCTTCACTTCCTTAGTTCCAGGGTCCTGAATATAACAAGATGTACGAGTGAATACAACAATCAGATCATTATCATCTAATAATCTCCCAACTGATAATAAGATATGCTTGAAGTCTGGCACCAGTAGTATATCATTCAACCATATAGTGTCATTTATCTGTAATCTCCCTGATTCAGTAACTGACTTCACAGTGCCATCAGGTAGCCCTATAAGCACAGGTTTACTGAGTCTCATTCTTTGATGAGAAAAGAGATCAATAGGCATCATGTGATCACTGGCTCATGTATCTACAATCCATTCATCTCTGGCTTGTAAAGACAAGTTAACAGAACTAGCATAGGTTAATAGATTACCTGCAAAGTTGGCATATGCATTCTCTGTTTGCCCTTTGCCTTTCATCCTCTTAAGCACTTCTTGGTACACAGCATTCACCATGGCATTGTCAACTTGTCCATCTGTGTTTCCTGAGCTCTCCTCAAGAGGGCTATTCATCATCCCTCCATTCATAGATCCTGCTGCATTTGCTGAACTCTTCCCTGGTTGGATGTTCCTTTGGCTCTCCTTCAATTCTTTGAACCAATCTGGCACACCATGTAGCTTAAAGCATTGATCAGCTGTATGATCTTTCCACCCACAGTGGGTACATTTAGAGGCCTGCTTGATTCTCTTCAGTTCTTTCCAATCCCTTTTCTGACCTTGTGCACCAAAGGATGCACTGTTTTGAGTGTAAGATCCACTTCCTTGACCACTATAGGACTGATTCCCCTGAGTAGACTGGTAGCTCTTGTTGGCAGCAAAAGCACTAGCATCAGTCATGCTATTGAGACCACCACTGGATGTTCCACTTCCCATGTCAACCTGCTGCAGAATATAGTAACCCTTGCCCACAGTTGGCAAAGGATCCATAGCCAAGATAGAGTTCCTAGCTGCATCATAACTGTCATTCAAGCTTGCCAACAACTGCATCAGTCTATTTCTGTCTTCCATCTCATTGATCTGTTTGGCCAGGTTACATCCACAGTTCTTCATAGCTCCACAAGAACATTCAGGCTTCCTCTCTAACACTTGGAGCTCATCCCAGTGCTTCTTCAAAGTATTAAACAAGTCTGCAAGATTCATACTCCCCTGGCTCACATTGTTAAGCTTCTTCTTTATACAAAAAATTAAAGGAGCATTGATCTGATTGTACCTTTCCACTATTTCATCCCATAGCTCTCTAGTTGATTCAACACACATCAAACTCTCAGCAATATTCTTATTCATAGAGTTTAATATCCAACATCTCACCATGAAATCTGCCCTTATCCACCTCTGAAGATTCATCCCTTCAGCAGTGGGTTTAGCACAGCTCCCAGTAATAAACCCAAGTTTGCATTTGGCTCCCAAGGCCATTGTAATCCCTCTACTCCAAGTCATGAAGTTTGTTCCATCAAAGAGAACAGCTACTAGTTGAGACCCTGGATGGTCTGAATTAGATAGAAATAAGGGATCATTCAAGTTACCTTGATTGTTGACATCTACTTCTGTTGGAACAACAACACTATCTGGATTTGCCATCTTCTTCCTTGCTTAATCAATGCGGAATTCTTCAGATCGTGAGCCTAAGCTCTGATACCATGTGAAATATATGATCAAAGATAACTTTTATACTGCAACAGCAGCAAAATAAGGTAAAATGCAAAGGAAGAATTTGTAAATTCAGTGATGAAGCATCACTGTTTCATTGAACTAGAAATGGAAATGTGAGCAGAGGCGGCAGGAGTTCTTGCTCCCTTTCACCAATCCATAAAACCCTACAAAATCAGTGATTGAGTCCAGCTTATATAGCATGGAATACTCATCAATGATTGGACGATCACAAGAGGACAAAAGTGCAGCTGTAAGCTGTCCTTATTACAGCTGAAATGACAGTAAAATGCAGCTCAAATGAAAATGAAATGAAGGTGAAAGTAAGGACTAAGTAAGAGCTAATGATCACAGCAATGTGATCAATGTATGCATCCAAAGATGCATTATCATAACTTTCACAGGTTTTTCACCATTCGGCTTCATTCCTTTAATGCCGGTCACCCTCTGAGATCTAAGTTCATTTACCTATGTTATGCTAGGGCTCAAAAAATGTATATTGTTTTACTGTTTACAGTCACCCTCTGAGATCTAAGTTCATTTACCTTGATTTCTTTTTGTATTTTTTATTTTCATAAAATGCTTTTAATCAATGGAGGAATACTAGCTCGACCTCGGTTAATTCAGACTAAAACCTAAACTTTATTTGAAAGTACATGAACATGTTATTTTGAACATTGTCGGGAATATTTAAGTTTTTATTTTGATTTAGTGCTTATAAATACATGAACAATTTAAGTATTTATGTTGTTGGTACTTGAATTGTACTAAATCACTTATAAGTTTTAATTAAACTGTATTGTATTTGACTATTTGTATATTTTTTCATTAACACCCAAAACATGGTAAAATACCATTACCAACACGTACCAACCAACTTAATTGGTAACCAATTAAGTTGGTACAACCCCTTCGGTGGTTGGTAATGGTTCTGATTTTAAGATTACCAATTCAAATTGGTTGGTACATGGTAAACGAAAAAAAGAATCGGTAATGTACCAATTCAACCCCTAGTTAATATGCCTTGAATCTGCTGCCGACCGGTAAACACGGAGCCCTTTGACAGGGGGTTCGGGGGTAGTGCAGTGCCCCACGACGGTGCTCTCGTTGACCATTGAGCGAGTCGGGGGTTTAGGGGCAACGTACCCCTGGCTGGGGGAGGGGGGCGGCTCCTTCCACCAAGGCGGTATGCTATATTTTATGTTAACGGACTTATCGTGATCTATTTTGGGTTTATGGCTCATAGTTTAATTAGGGTTTCGTCAGACCCTATATATACACTCATGAAGCGTCACAATTTTGTAATCAGTTCTGTTCTTAGCCTCCATAATAAAGAATTTTATTCCTCTACCCATTGACGTAGCTAAAACACCGTTATCGAACCGTATAAATCTATGTGTGTTTCTCTTCTGTTTATCGTTCTCATTACAACCGTCATTCAGGAAATTACCTAACTCCCTTTGTGACTCGCTTATTCTATTCCCTGAGATGAGGTGAGCATATATATTTATATACTATCAAAATTTCTGTTAGCTATATGTAACCTTTTGGTGCAACTTGATGTTTGGATGAAATTTTGGTATTTTTTTAACAAAAAGGATAAAAAGACAATTAGAAAAAAAGAAGAAAAAGACCCAGGCTATGCAGGAACACAACAATAAAAAAATCAACAGGGGAAAACAAACAAAAAAGGACACTCACCATTACAAAAATATCATTCAAAGAAGCTGCATATACGCCTTTTGTTTTTGGGTACAAAATCTCAGCCATGTGTAAAAAGTATTTGGGACCTACTTGATTCTGACTCGACATCCAATTCTTATTATAAGAATAAATGATTTAATCATAATTTTTGACAATGCATTATAAGATCAAAATGTAATTTGTGAACGGATTGCTTATTTGTACGTAACAACATAATTATTTGTCTAATTTAATGTAATTATTCGTATGTATTAACTGTTTTTTTATAAAAAAATTATTCATATGTTACAACATTATTATTCGTATGAGTTATGTACAAATAATTATTTTGTTTTAGACGAATAATTTAATGTTTCAAATTTGTTCACAAATTACTTCGCAACAAGGATTAATGAGATCTTTTGTCTATTGTCTATTCTCTCTATATATATATTAAAAGGAAGGAAATTGTACTAATTTAATTAAAAATAATTAAAGAGCCTCTTGGGAAGATAATCTTTAATCATATAAAACATAGTTTGATGGATAAGCAACGTAAGCAATTGGGAAATTGCAAATTAAAAGCTAGTTGGTGAAAGGGTAGAGAGTTTAGGTATTGGAGAGTAATTGTCAAGTTGTTTAGTTTTTAAGTTATAACTTGCTTATTAGATAAATCACTTGATTGATGAATGATGATTCCAACAAACTATACAATTAATGCAAGTTGTTCATCTTTCCAGTCTCAATTATGGATTAATTACTTTGTTTCTATATTCTATTTTACCACTTTTTGAAAAGTGATTTTGCTATTTATTCAGTTTTAGCAATATGGAATGTTAGACTTGCTAGCAATTCAACAATAATACAATATTTTGTTCTATATCAGCAAGTGGCAATGGTGATGCCGATTGGGGGACGCCGCCATCATGATAACATCTAATTTAGACTAATTTTATAGATTCATTTACATATTATTTTATATCATCTTCAAGCATATTTAACAACAACCATCTCATCATGCTTGAGGGGTCACGTTGTACGCTCCTTTTCCCCGACTAGGTCAAGAGGGAGTTTCCGTATGACCCGAGCAAATGAAAGTGTAAGAACCAAAATCAAACAGAAACGAGACATGCAAGCAAATCAACCAAGCACAAAAATAATAAACTATGAAAGAGGAATTAGAAGGAGTTAGCGATCTTAAGTACGTGCAAATATAAAAGGATACGATCTCCCTTGGCCTTCCCTTGGGCGAACTAAACCTCGTCAACCTTGATAGCAACTCTCCATTGTATGCGATCTCTGATTCTATCCAAGCGAGTGTATCCACATACACATCCATCTGAGCAACCTCATCTCTGTTATCATCAGACTTTGTTCCTGCATCTTCGTTGTCGCCCAACACTCTGCTCCGTATAGCATGGCATCCCTCACCACAAACCTTGTAAAATTTCTCTTTTAACTTTAAAAGACTTTCTTGTCCAGTGGCGGAGCGTCAACCTCAACAATGAGGAGGTCGAACATTACTACAAAGATTTTTTTTTTAGGGTTTAGAACCCGGGTAACCTAGGATGGTCATCCTCACGCCTGATCAACTAATCAGATCAATTGAATTTACCATTTAGGAATTTATATTGACTTTATTTGAATCACTTTACCTAATCGTTAATTAGATTAATTAATGTAATTCTACATATTGGGACAAAACTTTCATAGTAAAAGGAAACAATAGGGGCAAATTTCGAGAGAATGATTCATTTATGGCAAAATTGCAGAAAACCACCCTTTAAATAGGGTGTTTTGCTGAAAACCACCCCTTAAAGCAAAAATTGCAGAAAACCACCCCTTAAAACCTTTTTCTTTGCAAAGTCACACCCATCACCTAATTTTTGTTAATTAAATGTTAAAGTGTGTGGAAATTCAATTATACCACTTATTTTTATTATTAGTTTACTCAATTCAATTGGTATTAGTTGATATTTAACTTTTTGACATGTTTTTCAAAAGAAAAAACACTATAAAATATCCAAAAAATATTTTTTTAAAAAATAATTTCATACTCACAAAAAAACTCTATAAAAAATTGACGTGTCTTTATATTTTATACATATGAAAAAAATGTGTAATACTAGGGCTACTTGAAGAAAATAATTTTTTTTTAAAAAAATAATCTTTCATATAGTTTTTATTATTCTAAAAATGTATGTGGAATAGTGAACATATTTTTAGAATAATAAAAACTATATAAAATATCATTTTAAAAAAAATTATTTTCTTCATGTAGCCCTTTAGTAATATACACTTTTTAAAATATATAAAATATCGATTATATCTACTTTTAATAGAGTGTTTTTACTAATAAGTGTGAAATTATATATAAAAATGATATTTTATAAAAAAAAAAATACTTTTGAAAAACATGTTAAAAAGATAAAAAATTAATTAGTACTGATTGTATAAGTAAAATAATAGTAAAAACAAGGAATATAATTGTTTTTTTCATGCACTTTAACATTTAATTAACGAAAATGTGGTGATGGGTGTGACTTTGCAAAGAAAATGGTTTTAAGTGGTGATTTTCTGCAATTTTTATTTTAAGGGGTGGTTTTCAGCAAAACACCCTATTTAAAGGGTGGTTTTCTGCAATTTTGCCTTCATTTATATACACATGCAGTCCATGGCAGTCAAAATATATGGGCCACACTGGGCCGTGGCATGGCATGGAATTGAAGGAAGTGGGCCGGCTTACTTATGGGCTATGGCAAAGAAGAAAAGTGGACTTTGGACTTTGGAGTACATAATTACGTAAAAGGGGGAGCAAAACAGGAGGCCGAGTTCGAATCCGCACTTTTATCTGTTTTAATTAGGATTAGTTTAATTAGGTTTAATTTATATGTTTTTCTACCGTTACGAACAAGATAACAGTTCGGTCTGATCGAAGATTTGAGTTTTAATCAAGTTGTTGGGATTTATGTAATTGTTTTTATCATGTATTCGATTATGGTCTAAGGTGATGAGTGATTAGGTTTAATATGTAGTCAAGTACTGATTTGTTTGATAGTCTGATTAGGTATAATAATGTAACAAGTTTAATAGTTCTGAATCAATGTGAAATGGTGAATAATATATGTTTAATAGCTTTAAATCAAAGTGAATTTAATACTATAACTTTTTTATTTTAGGTGAATTTATTAATTTTTTATTTAAAGTGAATAATTTGACAAGTTTAATAGCTTTTCATCTAAGTGAACACAACATCCTTAAAATTAAGTGAATCTGCTAGCTTTCGCTTGATAGTGAATAACATCGGTTTACTAGTTAATAATTTAAAGTGAATAACGAGAGTTTTATAAATTTTAGATGAATATCTACAACTGGAAAAATTTGATACTAGACATGATATTAACCTAATACTCGAATTCTTAGATGTTATTTATCTCTATTTTATCCTTGTTTGTTTTGATAGTTTTATTTTTACCAATGTCATATATTCTTCTAAATTTTGTTACCTTTTTAATAAGATGGTCGTGGATACCGTTGGGGGCGACTCGAAGACTTGAGGGCCAACTCGAGAGCTCGAGTTGTCCATAGACATGGGGATGCATTCATTAAAAATGGGAGCATTTTTGTCATTTTCACAAAATTAATACATACATATATTCAAACACCAATCAAGTTTTTTCCCCGCATTTCAAAAAACCACAACAACCCAAACCACCACCACCAACAAACACAACCACTATTTTACTTCTTTCACATACTTCGCAAAGGTAATCAGGTGGCTGATTTCATTACACGAATAGCCCGTTCTACCATAAACCCGGAACTGCTTACTGATCCAGGTCTTCTTGACCTCATCCGAAAGGATGCTATCAGATAGCGCCTCGGCGAATCCGAATTCTTACCTAAAAAAAAAAAAAACCACTATTTTACCAAACGGAGCTGCAACTCTATTGTAGCAATTCAAAGTCCAAAAAACTGATCACTTAGGCCACCTAATAGTAAACAAGGATGCTATCACTATCAATTTATAAGAAAATATGTAATTAAATGACTTGTACGCCAAGGACAAGCACTCCTCTCATCGTTTTTCAGCCAATTCAAGCTCATTAAGATAGGGATTATTAGCTCGTTGATTTTAAGAGCATTTTGTAACCAACTATGAGGAAGAAAATTGTTCTTTCCACTTTGACTAAGAGGGAAATATGTGCTAAAAAAATTGCAATCTAACACTAAAATCATGCAAACCACTAGTTCAACTAGAATTTAGAGAACAAGGTATGTAAGAAATGGTAGTCGAAACTGAAATATTATATATCAAGAGAATTCAACGACTCTCTAAAACTGTAAGAGCATATATCACTCATTTGGATCAATCTCTTCCAGACGAACCTTCCTTGGGTCATCTCGCCAGCTTTATAATTCTCATTGTGAAAATTCGAGAAATTCTGGCCGAGTTCTAAGAATTGAAAGTCTAAGTTTGGAATCCATTTTTTTTTATCACAATGCTTAAGCCATTTCTATCATAAAACCTACAATAACCCCCCCTCCCTAAGTGTTGCTTTAAAATCAACTTTGACGGCTCATGTCCCCACCTAGAGATGCGATAGGTTGATGAATTATCAAAGATCATGTTGGACGCCAGGGTCGGATATGAGATTCTACATGCCTGAGGCGAGGTATAAAATCTGAGCCCTCTATATAAAGGTCAATGCATCTCATTGCTCCATTAATTTCCCCTTTGTAATGCCTTTTTACTTCTTCGGTTTCACTTTTTCGCTCCATATTCCGAAAATTTTCTTCAATGTCCATGAAATGTATTCTGAATATATATTATGAGTATGTTGCACAAATATATCATTATAGAAACTTGTACAAAGCAATTCAAAACTTCACAACGTTGATAGACCTAGCGACATTTGGACTGGTATATAAAGGTCATATGGAATTTGGTGAAATTGTTGCAGTGAAAGAGCTCACACTTGATTCTAAGAGGAAAAAGAGTTTCAAATGGAGTCTAAATCTTACAAATTTAGATCCAAATCCAAACCCTAATTACTAGCAAACCCATCCTAACCGATCGTCTGGATCATCGATCATAACATATATATACCAGGTCAAATCTTGAGAGGATGGCAGGAGGCAAATTAAGCCACATTGTATTGTTGAGAAGACATAACAGGGGGCCAGAGTTTAATTCAGAACTACAGTTATTGGTAGAGATAATAAAACTTGTGATACAGTGAAAACTTTTAGAAATAGAAAAGCAAAATGTTGATGTACAAAAAGAAATCCTATGTTACAAAATGTACAACTTTTTGCCTTAATTTAAGAGATACCGAAATTCCAAGATTAAAATACATGAATCCGAAAATGCCAACTGTAGCATGAGTTCAACCAATGTACCAAGTATATCAGTTTATCTACGCGTCTCTTTGTTTTTAAATTGTCTCCACTTTTCCTAGTAGGAAAGGAAATGAACCAAAACAGAAATCTATTAATATTACTAATTCTGCTAGCATTTTGCTGACGTGCAACTCTGTAAATTAAAGTTGAATTTTTTAATCAAAAGTTTCATTTCTTATTAATCGATGTTATTAAGGGAAGTTTAAATATTTGTTTCCTATATTATATTCATCACAATCATATTAAAAATATCTAGACAATTAATTCAAATGTCAAAATCAAAATCTATTAATTAATAATCTATCTATCTATTAATATTACTAATTCTGCTAGCATTTTGCTGACGTGTCACTCTGTAAATTAAAGTTGAATTTTTTAATCAAAAGTTTCATTTCTTATTAATCGATGTTATTAAGGGAAGTTTAAATATTTGTTTCCTATATTATATTCATCACAATCATATTAAAAATATCTAGACAATTAATTCAAATGTCAAAATAAAAATCTATTAATTAATAATCTATCTATCTATTAATATTACTAATTCTGCTAGCATTTTGCTGATGTGTCACGCTCACAATTAAAGTTGAATTTTTTTATTCAAATGAGCTTTTCTTATTGGTCAATATTATTATGGAAACTTTAAAATATGTGTTTCCTATTTTAAATATGATTTGAATCCGTTCCGTTTTATTTTATTTTCGGTTATATTGTCGTAAATATTGAGGCATGTTTCCATTTTTTTTTCCGATTGCAATATATCTATCTATCTATTATCTATTAATATTACTAATTCTGCTAGCATTTTGCTGACGTGTCACGCTCACAATTAAAGTTGAATTTTTTATTCAAATGAGCTTTTCTTATTGGTCAATATTATTATGGAAACTTTAAAATATTTGTTTCCTATTTTAAATATGATTTGAATCCGTTCCTTTTTTTTTAATTTTCGGTTATATTGTCGTAAATATTGAGACATGTTTCCATTTTTTTTTCCGATTGCAATATATCTATCTATCTATTAATATTACTAATTCTGCTAGCATTTTGCTGGCGTGTCACTCTGTAAATTATAGTTGATTTTTTTAATTAAAAGATTCATTTCTTATTAATCGATCTTATTAAGGGAAGTTTAAATATTTGTTTCCTATATTATATTCATCACAATCGTATTAAAAATATCTAGACAATTAATTCCAATGTCAAAATAAAAATCTATTAATTAATTAATAATAATAATACTAATTCTGCTAGCATTTTGTTGACATGTCACGCCCACAATTAAACTTAATTTTTTTATTCAAATAGTATTTTCTTATTGGTCAATATTATTGCTGAAATTTTAAAATACACGTTTCATATTTTGAACATATTTGTTTCCTATTTTTATACTAATCAAAAGTTTCTTTTCTTATTAATCGTTATTAACAAGGGATGTTTTTTTCTTACAATTTACTTATTTTACTTATTTTTGAAAAGTTTTTTTCTTACAATTTACTTATTTTAGACATCTTAAATGACTATCGAAAAATAAATAATATTTTAAGATTTACAAGCATTACTAATGATTATTTTACATCTTAGATGAGGCTTCTTAGATCACTTTTCTACCTTTTAGGATCTTTTTATTTTTACCATCTTACCTTTATTTTCACTATTAATTTCCCAAATTAAAATGGATCAAACTCACGTGCCTTCAAGGCACGGGTATTACACTAGTATAATGCTAAATCAATGTATTCATCTCATGTAGATTGGGATAGCCTGCCAGAAGGTAGAAATGTCAATTATTAAAGGAATTACCCAAATTGCATAAACAAAAACTTTTTTTGAAGCAATTTGAATATCCAAATTTTCTAAATCAGTGTTAAAAGGTTATTGAAAAGACTAACACCAACCTAAACTATTCATGCATATGTTACCAGACTCGAAGCAATTTGTAAATGTGTATATGTATATATACTCACACACATATATCAGTGTTAAAAGGTTATATTATTTCTTTTAGGATAAGAAATAATATAAAGTTTTGAAGATAGACATTAAATTTATAGCATACTACTAATAAGTTCTTTGACGACTATATCAAAAGAAAAATGGATTGAACTACAAAAATGAAAAAACCATAGTTGAAAGATGCATGCACTAGTTGTCTAGATAAATATCATCTCAGGGGCAAGTGTGGGTTGATTCAAACAAGTCAAAAGTAAATTCAACATTATAATCAAGAAATCACTTTAATGTATGTCTTAAACATATTAAATGTACACATACTTTGAATCCATAAAAGACAATTTAGGTATTTCATACATCAAATAAAAGTTAAAAGAATATAATGATTGTTAATGTATGTCCCAAGAAAAGCTGATGTTGGATGAAATGTCATGACTTTGCAAGACATTGAGGACACGATGAAAGGGTCATTTGATGGTACTGTCACTCGTGTAAGGGCCAAGATAATCCAAGATATAACTAAGGCACTTCACATTCGATTCGGAGCTACTACGGAGTTAGGACTCATACCACATTGGGTTTTTATGTCAAAAAAAAAAAAAGAGTATGCCGCACGAGAGTATCAGTTGCCCCTCCTATTAAGCTAGTTCGTCCAGCACAACTGTACATGTGGTATATCATATGAGGATCAACTACTAGTTCAGGAACATTTGGGCCCGCACCTGGAAAATATATAGAGATACTGATTACAGATGCACTTCTGTTGATGTGATCCTTTGATCACGTTGAATGCTTTCATGTCTCTAGAGATCAGGCGACTGAGAAGATTAACATTCTTCTGTTCTCCTCATATATGTTGTTTTGGTGTCTCACCCTGAACTTCTAGATGTCATCAGTAAAAACGCTATTGGGTGTCACCCAAACTCTTGTCTTTTTAAAAATAAAAATAAAAAATGGTTTGGTTTTTACTCTACAATATTATATGAGATCCAACACTCATCCTTTGTAATGGAAAAATGCATAGCGATCGACTAACCTAAAAAACAAAACGCTTTTTTTTAGCGTTTTGTTCCGCCACTTGCCATCCCAACACACACCTCAAAGGGCTGCCTCAGATTATTGCCGCCATGGCCACCGTTGCCACAACCACCCACCTTCGCTAACCTCAACTAGCAAGCCTTCGGTTCGCTGTCACCCCCCTTTGACCCCAGCTCCTATGCTGTCGTGCGTCCGCTTGCGTGTACACCTCCATCTCGGCCCCTCTATTGTTCTACGACTTGGTCCTTGGTTCACCCGCGATGCCGGTTTGTTTTCCAACCACTCTTCTATCTCTATGCATGATCATTGTTGTCCATTTTCTCTTCTAAGTATCGTCTTATTCGCCTCTATTTTGGTTTACCCTTGTGGTAGCCTACTCATGATCTTGTTATCGTCCCCGAGGGTTTAAGTTCGATTTTTGAGGTTTTAAATGGACGATTGTGTGGATAGGGTTTGGGTTTGCGGTTTGGTGTGCTTTGTTAATTATTCTTGTTATGGTGCATGTTTCATGTAAATAATGGTTGATTTGCCATGGTTAGAGACGTCGTGGAATTGTGATCGACACTTGATGACTTTGTGAAGTCCATAATATGAGGTGGTCACTAGTGATCCCAAAATTTTCTGTGTGCTTTTTCTATTTGGACGGTCGATTCATTTATTCTACTAGCATATGTTTTTTACGTCATTTGTTTGGTGTATTTTCTTTCCTCTCATTTGCTTTTGATGTTTAGTACATTCATCTTACAACTTATTTTGATTATTCTCGAATTTTATTCCATATTAAAAAGAATACTTAATTCTTTGCACCTGCAGGAACCACTCTCCACATATTCATCCTTAATCCAAGTTCATCCGCGAAATTCGACTGATTTCTCATTCACCCTCGGTGCATATTCATCCTCGAAATTCAGCCGATTTCTCAATCGATTTACCTAATTAGAGTCTCCTTAATGTCGAATTCCATGTTGATATGGCGTTGTAGAGCTCAATTTGGTGGAGCAAAGGGGTGATCGGTTCAATTTTTGGGGGTGGTTTGCGACTGGTAATTAAGTAAGAGAAATTGTATCTATTGGTAATTTCCACGAATGTAAAACAGTATAAAACCAAAAAAGAGGTGGAGCAACGGCAACCAGTCACGTGTTCCACGGGCTATGCAGAGCTCGTCGTCTGAACCTCGCAATCAACCATTCGATTCAGGAGAAGAAAATTCATCGGGAATCTGGTTGCCATGAACTTCTCCGTTTGTTCAATTCCTGATCAGAGCTCGCCGTATTGCTTGCTTTCCCTCTCCCTTTCGCTCATTCCAATCTCTCACTACCTTCTAGCTTTGCTTGCGTTCATCGCTGTTTTTGTCTACAATTTCTTGGAAATTCATTTCTTCGAGGATCTTTTCAACGGATTCAGAGGCCAATCTGTCACTCTCACCTTCAACTCCGATTCCGATCTCTACGATGCGGTTGCTTCCAACTGTAAAACTCTGCTTGGGAGGTAGATCATCAACCCCTGTCTCCCCTTTCTATCAGTCCTCGAAATCAAATTTTTTTATATATAAAAAAAAAAGAGAAAGAATATACTGGATCTTCTAATGGCTGATACTTTGCAGGTATCTGGCAACGCCATGGCTTGCGAGTCCCCATTTGCAAACTACTTTCTTGAATTTCTTTGGCAGGCCTCCTGTTTTCAACTATACAAGGTACAATTCATTGTTCTCCGTATTGGTAGATAAGTTTGCTGTTTAGTTCTCTGCAATTTGTCTTTCCTTTAGCTGTGCAATGATAACAGTAGTAGTAAATTAGGAATACACTCGGTTGTCTTTCAGAAAAATCTTCCGAACAACTGATGGGGGAACTATAGCTCTCGATTGGCTGCTTCATTCTGATGGTAATTCTATTTCTTTTGCATATTCATTCATTCCCTTCCCTTTTCTTTTTCAAAATATATAAAATAAAATTTTCATTTATCTGTGGTAGTTAGGCCATTAGTCAGTCCTATGGTTTGCCACTTTACCTGATATCCAACCTGGTCTTCTTCACTTTCCATTCTGCAAAATTTTCCACCAATTGATGATTTTTTTTGGTCTAAATGAGCGGTGAACACTTTGGGTTGGGTAGGTCCGAAAGGGGTAAAGTGCTCCCTCTCAAAGGTACTAAATTTCTCCATTGTAGGCCTTGAGACCCCTGGATAAGGATGATGAATCCATAGCACTTGGCATCTGTGGTTAATATTGAACACAAAACTTATTATTGCATAAATTTGTACAAGCAGCTGCACAAAAGTTGGATGAATTTTCACTTTATGTCACATTTTTTCGTTCTCTTATTATCCAGAATTGAATTGTTGTTTTTAATATAAAATTTTGGCACCGTGGCCATAATGTGCATATATTAACATGATCGCATTGTGAAAACAAGCTTTTATATTTCCCTGTATAGTGTATACTGGCACGTGCAGCTTGAGATAATTGCCATATTTGTTTTTCTCTTATCATAACCCTTTAAAGGTTCATTGCTGTTTTTTCAGACCCTGAATTGAGTCTTTCCTTGTCCTAAACAGATATTTGATATGTTACTGTTGTATGGTAATTCTGCAGTTGTACAAAATACGGTTCACAAAATAAATGATATCACTGAGGATGACCAGACGCCTCTTGTTATTGTGGTACCTGGGTTAACCAGCGACTCCAATTCTCCGGTAAGCTGTATGCCATTTTTAATGAGCGAATAGCTGCATTGTTTTGTGGTTATGAATGTGTTTGTTGGCATATAACTGGTTTGAATTGCGAGTTGAGCAATGATTTCACTTCTCATTCTCTCCCTCTGCCATCTATTTTTATGGTAACTGTGTTCATGGGGGTTCTGTACTTTGTTATGTAACTTATGTTGCCATGCTGGATAATGGGACTATAATTGCGAAAAGAGAGTAGAATGCTGAGTCCTGAATCTAGTTTATCTTATAGTGAAGTGGTTCAGTCATGAGAATTTGGTGCCGTAGGTTCTATTCTTGAATATTCTAGTGATTATTCAGGTATTGAAGCTGAACTGCAAACATTACTTCCACTTTTATAATGTTAACCTCAATCTAATGTGAAGTTCTGGTTTCATATGTGCTGTATATGGAAGATCAGTCATTCTAAGTGTGGTTTCTTGTTATAATCTATTTGTCAGTTGATACTGGATTGTCCATGCCTTTTCTCCATAAGAAGTAATAAGCATAGTGCATAATGATAACATTTCTTAATATCTTTGTCTATCAGTTGGGCATTTTTGAATTGTTAACGTATTTAGAAGAACTCATTAAGAGAATAGGAAATTTGATCTTCACCTTTGAAGTTTTGAGGGCATTTCTGTTATATGTTCTAATTCTGTATAATCAATCATGGTTTTGCACTTAAAGGGAGGTTTTGTTTTAAGGATTCACTTAACCTATCAGTCTCAAATGCTATATATTTATGCCTTACTTTGGCAGTACTTGAAGCATCTTGTGTACAACTCTGCCAAGTGTGGATGGAATGTTGTTGTTAGCAATCACAGGGGCCTTGGTGGTGTTTCAGTTACAGTGAGTATTCATTCTCCATACATGCACTCAAATGTCCCAAGTTAATGGGAGTTTTTTTGGTAATTTTGGCGTGAATGTGACAAATTGGCTTGGCACCATCAATCATATTTGATAGTGTATTTTGCTATGTTGTCCATTAATCTTTAGTTATACAGATTCTTATGTGGGTATTTCACTCACTTATTGCCGTTCCTTCCTTTCAATATTCTTCTTTCTGTGATTTAAGTTGCTTCATTTACAACTCTCGTGCAGTCTGATTGTTTTTACAATGCTGGGTGGACCGAGGATATTCGTGTGATAGTTCGCCATCTCCATAATGAATACCCAGCTGCTCCTTTATATGTTGTCGGGACAAGCATTGGTGCCAATGTTTTGGTAAGTTGATTTGTAAATTGACCTGGAAGTTCTTATTGTGATGATTGGAATTGAAACCTAAAATATTAATTGAGGTTGTGACAGTAAACTGATTTCAGAAATCCAATGAATTACAGAAAAGAGCAATTAGAAAGATGAAAGACAGTAGGAAGAAAACTGGATAAGGAAATTGGAGAGGTGAACAGAACTAGGAGTTTTTGCCTTCAACTCTGTGAATGGTAATGAAATACCAAAAATGCCTTTAAACCGCAAAACGTCCTCTTCCTTCTCTCCCAATTCCAAGCTCCTCAAAACCCCTAACAATGGCTGCCATGTACCCAAAAGAAGCTGCAGCTTGTTGAGTCGGAGTCTGAGGGGATCGATGGCTTTGAATTCGGAGATAGCATCAAGAACTTCTTCAGTATGGATAGCAAAGGGAAACAAAAATGCTTAAGAGTGGGGGGTTCGGTTTTAGGAAAATTTAGCCATTTCATTGCAGATTTTACTTTTCACACAAGTCCTGGATGTGAGTGCTCCTATGATCCATGAACCGATTGTTATTTTTTTTTTTCAGGTAAAATATCTTGGAGAAGAGGGGGATGACACTCCCATTACAGCAGCTGCTGCTATTTGCTCTCCTTGGGATCTTTTGGTTAGTCAATTTTACAGTTCCTCTACACTATTTCAATTGGTATAACTCAATGTTAAGAATTCAACTTTGACTTAAGATGCACTCATGCAAAGCATCATGAATCTCGGTATAGTGTTGTCTCTCTTTGAAGCACCTTGCTTGCTTAAGGCTGGGATAAATTTTAAGGCCTTCCTAGTATGATATTGTTTATGGGTTTCTCTGAATCTAGTTTGTCACCTCACAAAATGCATGCAAATTGCAGTCCATCTCAACAGCCTTCTTGTGCTTGAACTTCTTTATTGTTATTCCATAATCATTTGGGACTTGGTCCCAAGAAAATATTTCTTTTGGCCGCTTTGATTTCAGTGATCAAATAAAAATGCGATATATTCTCTACTGAGAAAACTTTTCTAGAGATTCTCCCCTTAAAATGCCAGTATTGCTTTAAATTTGTTTAGATGGGTGACAAATAGAGCAATGTGGAAGGCATAGCCGGTAGTGTTTATGCTCTTCTCAATCAACATAGTTGAGAGGGATATTTGAGTAGACATTGTTAGTTTTTTTTTATGTATTCAGTGACTAAGCCTAAGGAAAGTATGAAATTTGCTCTCAGCTTCTTTGGGATTTGCCCAAGCCCCAAGTTCAACCCTTGGGAATTTCAATTCATCCATGATAAGGTTGCTTTTCCCTGTTGAGCAATACCTTGATATTCTGGATGTAAATTATGTACTTTTTGTCTCGACCTTAATCATCTTTGAAAACAGATCGGTGACAGGTACATCGGTCGAAGACTTGTGCAGAAGTTTTATGACATAGCTGTTGCTATTGGTCTCAAAGGATACGCACAGCTGTATGCTCTCTTCTGCCAATTCACTTGTTTAGTTTAAATTTTTACGCCTGGTTGAACTATCAGATTTTGAACTTCTTTTTATGGTTATTGTTGTAGACATCAGCCTCAATTTTCTCGCCTTGCCAATTGGGAAGGAATAGTTAAGGTCTGCTCACCCAGTGAGTTTATTTATTTATTTGCCTATTTGTTTTGCTTTTATAACAGAGGATAGTTGAATATTGAAAGCACTCAAAGCAGGTACTTAGCACTGTTGCTTTTGCTTTGCTGGTGCCTGATAGCATGATCAAATTTATTTTCCCTGCTGTGTAAGTACTGATTTGAGTTTGGTAGATGAGACATAAAGAAATAGTACTGTTTAAGCAAGAAGGATAGAAACCTAGACGATTTGGGGTTTGTGACTTTACCTGAGATGAAGGAATATTTCCAATTTGTTCAAGCATAGGCACTCCTTGCTGAACCTTCGATGGCTTCTAATAGAAAAAAGAGAAAGAACCTTTGATGGTTTCATTTAAAAAATCTGATTAAGAAAAAGAATAATAGGTTGTATCTTATAAAGATATAGCATCTGTAAATATTAAAGGATTATTAGTTTTGGGAAATTGGGAGATATACCAACCAACTGTGAATTGTGTGATGTGCTGTTCTTTCCAATTTTTCGGACTGCATGTGCAGACTTCTCTCAGTAACTTAGCTTGCAAGTCATCCAAAATTCAAAATGTTTCTGATTATATTTTATTGACAATACCGGCAACCAGAACTTGGTGATGTGGGCTATGTAGGTGGGAATAATTACCTGCTGTGCTTCTCATGATGTTTGGATTCTGATTCTTCCATCATTGTGCTTAATTTCATGCATTCACTGTATGTGCCTTGTTTTTGTAGTTCTTTTTGAAACTATGTTTCATCCCACAATAACAAAAGTTTGTAAATGAGATATTCATCTTTGTTTGTTTTGATGTCATTTATTTCAATTGAATTGGTATTTTTTGTAATGTCTCTCCCATTCTATTTAACAGTCACGTAGCATCCGAGATTTTGATAACCATGCTACGGTTATTGTGGGAAAATACGAGGTAAAATCTCTGTATAAAATAGCTGCTGCATCGATTTGAAAGACTGTAGATATACTGATTTGTGCATTGATTTTAAAGACTGTAGATACATACTATAGGTGTTGTAGTAGTTCAACTTTTGTGGGAAAGGTGTCTGTTCCCCTCCTCTGCATTAGTTCCTTGGATGATCCTCTCTGCACAAGGGAAGCCATTCCTTGGGATGAATGCAGGTTGAGTTTCTGGTGTTGTTGATATCTTCATAAGCTGTTCTTTTTCTTCAGAGTGAAACTAACTCATTTTCTTTTGGGGAAAAAAAAAAATGCTATTTTGTGCTTTTGTAGGTTGAATAAAAACATCATCCTAGCTACCACGAAGTATGGTGGACATCTTGCATTCTTTGAGGGAATTACTGCATCTAGTCTATGGTAATCTCCTTATAAAATGTAAACTATGCTTATTTATTTCATATTACTCAGTATAAGCTGGAGTTGCAGCAAATCAAGATGTGCACATCAAAATATAGTTCCATTTCCCCAAAATCCCATCTTAAAACAAAGGATGGGATTTCTTGCATCAAAGAGATTTTCAGTGACACCCGTCTATAAGGTTCTTTCCATGACCAGTCCAATCTTTGCCTTTTAATTTAAGGGGGATCTATGTCTTATATTTTAGGTGGGTCAGAGCTACCAATGAATTCCTCAGCATCTTCAATAAGAGCTCGTATGTTCACACAAAAAGGAAGGTAATACGTTGGGTCGATATAGTCTGCTTATCAAAGAGAAGGTGTGTGGGGACTTTGTCTGAGCGAGCTCTTATTGTTGTTGGTCATTTTGATGTAGGTAAAAGTTTCTCGTCCAACAGAGCCTTCTATAGACCACAGCCCTTTTGTAAATGTCACTGGAGATGGAATGCTGGCAGCTGTGGTGAATGAGCAGACGACAAATGCTGGTGAAACCAACTCTGAACCGCTTCTCGCTCCAGATGGAGAACCCAATCAAAGTAGCTCTCTTAAAAAGCAAAAAGAGCAGATGACAGAATCTACCACATCTGATTCCACCACCATGACTGAACAATCTCAGAGGAGACGTCTAGATCAGCTGTCGAAACACTCCAGAAGATCAATGTGGATGCTGGTATACATCTCTATTGTATCAAGTTGGCCACTGCTGAGCTCTGCCTTGTATCTCTTTTTCAAGAAAAAGAAGGTTAAAAGGCATGCCTCCTTCCACATTTAAGACAAGGTAATGGTGGCATGCTGCTAACGACAAGGTAATGGCACCTTTTACCGAATACCTATTTATTAGGAGGAATAACGATATGTAAAACGAAACCATGCTATATAACAAGTTATGTGATATCAATTGAATTTGAAGGATACCTATTATTGCCTTTAGTTTGATTTCTCTCAAACTGAGGTATTCATTGATGCACTGAAATGAGGTATTTCTTGGTTTAACTAGTTACAATAGAGGTGCTTGATGAGAATTCAATCATGAGGGTGTGATTTTTACTCCTAGTGGATCCTATCAAGTATGTACTACAAGTAAATATATTTGACGACCATATATGGTTAGACCCTCTCAGGCCACCATTCAATGACATCCTTACGGATACAGATACAAAGTTTCATGTCCCGTAAAGGCGTCAAGGTGGCAAATGACTAAAAGATTCAGATATCACAGTATGCTCACCTGTTAACTTCCTTGAAGGCGTGGGAGAGATCAATCACTTTGAACTACTAAATAGTGATGAGAATATCGGTAATCTTTCCTGAGCTTCAATATTAAATAAGAAGAGTGATCACAATGTTGTCTCCATCAATTTAGATTTGAGAAAGTTCAAGCTTCCTAGGGGCAGATCTAACTCAGTTGAAAAGAAGTCGTTTTTATTACCTTGAGGTCATGAATTCAAATCTCATTAGCTTAACTTTTTTTTATAATTTTTTTATTTCTTTCAGTTTTCTTCTATTAAAAATGTCTGATTAAATAACAAATTTAATGTTTTCTCCAATATATTAAAAAAAAACCTTTTTGTTTATATATACAATAAAAAAATTCTACTAAAAATGACTATTTAAATACTCCCTCCGGTCGGAAATATTTGATGTTTGACTTTTGTGCACGTAGTTTTAGGAGCTAAAAACTGTATAAAATATTATTTATTTTGATTAATTTTTTTCATAGTTTAATACTCCCTCCGTTCGGCAAAACTTGTCGTTTTAGAGTTTTGTTTTTGTTCGGAAAAACTTGTCATTTTAGGTATTTTTGCTTCTACTTTACTAAAATGCCCTTGATTTGATTGATGTGTTGTGAGTTGTAGTTTTTGATAAAGTAAAAAGTAAAGTAATAAATGAGGGTAAATTAGTAAAAAATGAGTGTAATTATTAGTTTTATTAAAAGTTGTGTAGAGGGTTAAAATGACAAGTTTTGCCGAACGGATGAGTATTTATTAGTAATAAGTATTAAACTGTGAAATAAATTAATTAAAAGATTAATATTTTATGTAGTTTTTAGCTCATTAAAATACGTGCAGAAAGTCAAAATATCAAATATTTTCGATCGGAGGTAGTAATAAATTTAAGTTTTTTTTTCAGATATATTTAAATAAAAAAATTATTTTTTTATATATTCATGCAAAAAAAAATTCTCTGAAAATTTTTAGCCTCCCCAAAATTTTTCTTGATTTACCGCCACAATTTCCCTTATGCTATGAGCTATCGGAAACAAATGCAAGTGAACTGTGCCGATGAGGCGATGATCAATAGTTATCAGATTGAATTTTTTTCCAAATTTTTTTTTGTTGATCGAACTCCTTTTGGAAGAAGAAATGATTGCATTAAATAATTTATTTTAGAATTTAAATTTGCCTGAATTAGTACCGATCTACCAGCTTGAGAGAGAGCGTTAGATTTCCACTTGGACAGCTGCTATTAATCGCCTCATCAAACAAGACATTACAAACCCAACCACTAATAAGTGGAATACCTAGGTATATTTCCATAGACTTCGTAACTAGAATATTTAGCTGTTGAGCAAGGGACTATCATCCTCTAATTAGCTGGGAACATTTGTGCACTCCTAAAAAAGATGGTAGGTTAGGTTTTAAATCGGCTGAGCAAATTAATATTGGTATGCAAATGAAACTTCTGTGGAGAATCATAGCTGATCCAGATAATATTTGATCTAAGGTAATTACGAATAAATATCTCTCGAGTCTCGACAGAATCTCTTATGGAAAGAGGTAGATCCAAAACTTCTTGGCAATTTGGTAGGCTTCTTAATATTATGGGTCTTTTCTCTAAAGGATTGCTCTGGTTAGTTGGTAATGGGAAAACCATTAATGTATGGTCTGGCATTTGGGTAGATGCGCAATATCTTCATAGGTTTCGGAATGATCGTGATCCTAATTTAAAAGTAAGCGATTTATTTACAAATACCAACTCTTGGGATATTAATAAGTTAAATTCTATGTTTCCTTCTCATATAGTTCAAGCAATTACTAATATCCGTATTCCTATAACTGACATTCCAGACAAGTTAATTTGGACTTACAGTAATAATGGAAGTTTTTCTGTTAAATCCACTTCCTCGCTTTATAAAACTAGGAATACGACGAAAATTCCAGCAGATTGGATTTGGAAACTTAATATCCCTCCGAATATTAAAAATTTTATTTGGAAAATTTTCTTAGATATCCCGCCCACAACTGTCTGGTTAATTAATAGATATATAAATAGAGTTCATAGTACTTGTTCTCTTTGTAATTCTGATATTGAATATACAAATCATTTATTGTTTAATTGTCAAATTACAAAATCCCTTATTCAAAATCTGGGTGTTAAGTTGAACAAATGTTTCATTATGCCAAATTTAACAAGTGATGTTCAAGAGAATATTCTAAATCCTAGGGCTCTTAATCTAGATTTTACTGATTTATGTCATTTATGACATTCAATTTGGGAGCTCAGAAATAGAATTATTTTCCGCAATACTTCTGATACAAGTATGATCTATGCGTTAACTCGAGCTATTGATAATATCTCTTGTTGGAATAAAGGTCAGATTAAAACGAAATTACCTAAACGTGCTAGGCCTCATGATAAAATGAAGTGGAAATGTCCTCCAATAGATGTAGTTAAAATCAATGTTGACGCTTCGGTGAAAAGTGATACTGAACCACAAGTTGGTTGTGTTGTGAGGAATAATGATGATCAGGTTATTCGGATACATAAATGTAATGTTGTGATAAGTTCTGTCACTTTGGCAGAAGCTCTTGCTGTTTATACAGGTATACGATTGACAGCGGAGATGGGGATTCGTAAATTGATACTTGAGAGTGATTGTGCGATCATCATCGCTGCCATCAATCATGCAAACAATAGTCCATGGGAGGTCACTCAAATTGTCCAAGAGATCCTTTCTTTTAGAAGAGATTTTGAGAGCAACAGTTTTCAACATTGCTATAGAGAGGTCAATCGTGCAGTTGATTTTATTGCCAAATCTCACTTTAATTGTAATTTTATTTTGAGCACTTGTTGTTGTGAGTTCCAGAACATTATCTTGCGAGATAATCATGGATGTCGTTAGTATATCCAACTTTTTGCCTACTGTAAAAAAAATAAAAATAAAATAAAAAAATTATGACATTCTACTGTTGTTCTACTCTACTGTTAAATTTTTTTTTTAATAAAATAAAATAAAAAAAAATAAAAAAAGAGAAGGCAGGGGCCTCTTCCCCAAGTCTCAATCCTGTTTGGCCATTCTCCCGTGTAATTTTCGTAATCATTTCAGAAACAAAAAAAAAAAAAGATCGGATAGTGTACGACCCACCGACTTCCGAATCCAATTTGATCACCGCGCGCAACGTTCAACTTGCACGACACTCGAGTGACTCGACGCCATTTTTCCTCCTCCATTGGTGGTGAGTTCGGCAATTGATTGAGCTCGTACTCACTACTACTCAGTTTAGGTTTGCTTCTCCTTTAACCAAAACCCTAAAGCTCGGAACTTTTTACTCAACAGTCAACACAAACAAACCATATCCAAGGAGGAGGAAGAGAAGATCATCAGAATCAGAGAAACGAAGATGGATTCTGCAACTTTGAAAGTGAAATTCGTTTCCTATGGGACACGATGGATACATTTTGCCAAAGTTTGGGAGTCATGGCTTGAAAAGTTGCGCTCTGTCCATCAGTCCACCTGGAAGGACGCAGGTAATCTTTATTCTTTAATATCTTGTCATTTAAACTGATGAAATCCGGTGTTTGATCTTCGAAACCCTATCCAGTTTGACCCATTTTCAGTTCCGTTTAAATCAATTGCAAACAGTTACTCCTAGAGTAAATGCGGACTCTGATATGGATTCTGACATGAGAGTTTAATGTGTTGTAAATTACCGATTTGTTTGCATTTAAGGTATCTACGAAGCTATCATGAGTTCAATGTATCAAATCAAAAGGCATGATGCCTTGATACTTGAGTTGGCTTCAAGATGGTGCTCAGAAACCAGCACCTTCGTTTTCCCATGGGGCAAAGCCACTCTGACTCTGGAGGATATGTTGGTTTTGAGCGGATTCTCGCCTGTGGGAATCTCGGCCTTAACCTCTGTGGAGAATGATGTCAAGTTGCTCGAGATCACGGAACGGTTGGAACAAGAAAGGAAGGAGTTAGTAAGGACTAGAGCACAAGCAGCACTCCAGAGTAAATGGATGGAGAAATTCAAAGATTGCGGAAGTGATTTGGAGAATGCGGCTTTCCTTTCGCTGTGGCTTTCGAGATTTGTTTTCCCTTCTTTACCTAAACCAGTCATCAACAAGCATGTCTTTCCTGTTGCAGCTTGGCTATCCAGGGGGATCAAGATTGCTCTCGGGCCGGTTATTCTTGCAATGTTATATAGGGATTTGACTACTTTGGCTAACAGGTTGCGACTAACGCAGTTTGTTGCTAAGCCAGGGGAGAAAACTGAGCGGCTTGATCTCTTTGCTTCATTCCATCTTGTTCATATATGGGCCTGGGAGAGGTTCCCGAAGCTGAGACCAGTTCCGAACTGGATGTATTCTGGTGAGAACTTTCCGAGATTAGCTAAATGGAGCAATCTGACGGTTTCAAAAGACAAAGATGTGAGGTCTGCTATAGACTCTGCCGGAAATTCTTTTGTGTGGTGCCCTTATGGTGAGTTTTCTAAGCGTGAAGGAACAGATCCCGAGTCTTTTCATCGGTGTATAAAGGCGAGTGAGCTCGTAGGGCTTGATTCTTGCATTGAAAGATATCAGCCTCAGCTCGTAGCAAGGCAGTTTGGGTTGGATCAGGACAGCCCGAGTGACAATGTTGACAAGGCAACTATGACTGCTCGTGATGGGAAATGGCTGAAGACAAGCTCACAAGTGAAGGTGGAAAAATCTGTTGATTGTCCTCCAGGATTCTCTTCCAAAATTGAAGTCATAGATGTAGTTGATTCAGATTCTGATTTTGATTCTGATTTCGAATCTGACGAGGATTGCAGTTTGAAGATGACAGAAATTACAAAGCTTCATGTTCCTAAAACTGAGCGAGGGGCAGTTACATCACCAGATGTAGCTATGGATTATGCATGTTTCATGGACAAAACTGAAGATTCTGAAGGAGCGGAAAAGGAACAGAAAAATACAAATTTGGTATCTCCCCAATCCAGACATGAATCCACTGAAGCAGTGGACTTCTTGAAAGTATCAGTAAATGAAACAAGGGGGGCTAAAGGCAAAGTAGCTGATACCAAACATGATGAAAATGAAGGGAGAAGCACTGGCCATCTGCAGAATGAGCATGCCATGAACTGTGATGCTGAAAGCTATACAAACGAAAGAACTATCGATTTTCATTTTGATTTGGAGGCACGGATAAGCAGATTGGAGAATATAGTGTATACACGCATTAAAGAACTTGAGGCAAGCAAGTAACACCAACAAGGATGCTGTAAAGGGCCTGTTTGGTTCCTTTGCCATGAGATTTTGCAAGGTATGGATTTGAAAGCCTGGATTTATATATTTTATAGGCATATTTTTTGTTTGCATTATGAATTATGAGGAAAATGCTAACTTTCGTAGAAGTTTGGTATGGTTTTAGAATTCTCTTATGAGTGATATGTTCTCCAAAGAAGGTAATCATGAGATATATAGTGAATGACAGCGGCAAATAAGCTCTGTTGTGTTTCTTTGCTGCTATATGCTTTGGTATGCTTCTTCTTGTAGTAAATATATTAAATCGTTAGTCCACCACCTTTGCAAGTCTTTTTTATCCTTAAAACTTTTGAAAATGTTACATGGTTTGTCCTTCTGTCAAGAGCTATTAAAAATCTCCATTAGATGTGATACGGGGTTAGCCGTAGGATGGCCCGATCTTCGACAATCAAGACTCAACGACAAGAACGGAAGCAAAGACTCAAGAAACAAGAACAAAGACTCAAAACACAGCAATAGAAGACTCGACAAAAGTGATGAAAAGACCGATAGATCGGTTGATTCGAACTAAAATAGAACGAGATGAAGACCCCAGGCCTCCGTAGAGGGTAGGAACCAAACACCAACGACTATAAAGCCCGCCTCTACAACCTTACACAACCAAGCGGACAACTTGGAGGCACAAGGAGGGGACTTGTGATTACCTGGATCACCAAACTCTCGCGAGGTTGACGAACTCAAAGCAAACCAAGTTAGATCAAGAACCAATTGTTGCAATCGACGAGCCACGCTTCGAGTCGATTGACTTTCTCTCAATTGTGTTTCACACAAACTGAAATTTTCATAAAAGAGACGTCTGATTACAATGGATGAATCAGCCGCTTAATATAATAACCCTAGGGCTGATTTCTAATAAAAATAATAAATAAAAGGAATTAATTAAATAACCCTAAAATAATTAAAATAACATAATTAATCAAGGTCTCTAAAATAACAACATAAAGAAGCCCAAATTCGGCTTATATAAGATTGGTGTCCAGCGGCCAACAGCCCGGGGCTGCACGCCCGCGCGCCTGACCCGCACGCCCGCGCACCCATCTGCACGGCCGCACAAAAAGTGACAGCTTGCAAAGAATGTGATTTTCGACCAAGCTCCATGTCGAATCTGGAAAAACTTTCAACAACAAAGTTGTAGATCTCTTCGTCCTCGTTCCGACAAGGAATGGCACGAACCAATCCGATCAATATTGACTCCGAACGACTCATTTTATTGAGACGTCGAAAAGCTGTCAAACGGCTGAACGACTCTAAAACGAACGACCCATCAAGCTTGCACCTTTGGACCTTCTCCCATGGTGGAGCCTTCTTCTTTCTCTTGAGAATGACAATATTCTCATGAGCTCGAATAATAGGTCCATCCCCAAGTATATGTGTGTCCGAAGGTGTCTTGGATGGTCCCGCATCAAGATGTATGTGAAATTCTGAAGCAAATTAACTGTGTAAGATTAGATGACTGTGTTCCTTGTGGCTTCGTTGCCGAAGCAGACTGTGTAAGCTCAGATGTCGATGGAAGAACAAATCTCTGTTTGGTTCCTTTTCTGTGAGATTTAGAAAGCTATGAAGCCGAGGAAGAGAGTCTGAGATTTTCAGTAGGGGAAGTGATCGAGGGATTTGCTGGGAATAAGAATTCACTCAAACCCTTTAATATGTTGTTTCATTCATGAGACTAAAATCTATATAAAAACAAGACCTAAATCCCAATCAGTCACATGCATTTCATACACACAACACAACGTACATGCACCAAAACATCACACTGCTATGAACAATCTGTGAGCTTAGCTAGATCCCTCGGCCATGGCGTTGTTAGCTAGGGTTTTTGGCATATTTTTCCAATTGATCGATGAATTTGCATCGATCAATCCCCAGCTAACTTTCATCTGAGTTCAGCTCCAGAGCTCACAAGAAGCAATTGACAATTAAAAATGGAGGGTGGATCGAGATTGAAGGTGGGTGGGGGACCAATCCACATAACTAGCCAAGGACTACTTGCCCATCTGCTTGGTAACTAAGAACCCCTTAGGCCCTTCAGAACCTCTGCTTACCTTCCACCAACATCAGATGTTGGTGGTTGTGGTGATGGTGTAGTTGCTTGATCTGAAAGGAGTCAAGTTCACTGCTGTAGAGCATGTTGATCATCTCAGAACCCGATGGGTTTGAGCCTTTGCTCTTCCTATTCTCCCCATAGAGGGCTTCATAATAGCTTGAGGATCGCTCATGATCATGACGACCCTCTGAAGATATCTTCTTTGCTCTCATCTTCTCATGTTCCATTATCATAAGGTTTTGGTGATCTTTGAGCTCCTTTGAGTTGAGGAATCGCCCGCCTGCTCCTCTTGGCCTGCGCATTGCATGCCGATGCCTCGATTCATGAAGATAAGGCTGCAAAAAAGGATCCCACAACTGTACGTTTAACCCAAAACTCCACACTGTTACAAACATCAATGGTGTTTATGCTGCCACACATTCTTTAGAATCATATATGATATTTATGTGGTATACCTTATCTCTGGATGGCTTAGCTTTTAGTGCTGCATTTGCTCTAAACTTTCTTCGACGAAGGATTGCATTGTACTGTTTAGGATTAACATAGACGACTCCATCGTCTGTTGCTAAGCTGATTGGTGACATGACTGTGTCCTATCATCACAGATCAAGTATGAACGAACAACGTCGATTTTCATGTCATATTCAATCTAACATTTGAGCTAAATTATACCCACCGTTGATTGATGATGCCCATAAGCTGTGAATAAGGAATAGAGGTGTTGTGGGTGAGAACAGTTTGTAGGGACCTGGAAAAAGTATGGTTTTTCTTTTATGATTATAACATTGAAGAGATCAGCTAAGAGAATAAATTAATGAAAATTAATTAAGGGGACTTTAATTACCATTCCAAGTGTAATCTCAAAACAACCCTTGTGTGGATGAGCAACAGATGATGGGTCACCAATGTTTGGTGGATACTCGTAGCCCTTTGAGGAGGAGTGATTTACACTCTCAATTGTTTCACCTGAAGTTAATG